>CAKJTW010000038.1:0-10000000 GCA_917880005.1 Nanger dama | reverse complement strand
AAAATGATAATTGCTAAGAAGACTAAGCATGAAAAATAGTAAATTTTTTAAAAATAGGACTACTCCATTTCTATGCTATTAGTTTGATCCTCTCTTTTTGCAACTTGGGACTGTTTCTTTGATTTAAGGAAATGCAATTCTGCTTTTAAAGAGCTGTTTGAAATATATTTGTGACCATGAAGATACATTTTTTTGAAATAGAAAAACACTACTTGAATTTTCCACAAGCTTTTGGCTTTGTTTTTCAAGTTCTCCATTCTTAAGAATATGAGCTCTTTGATAAAAGTCCTCGTTCATTTCTGGTTAGGGCCCTTTCATGCCAGAGCACTTCTTGGAACACATATTTTTGACACAAATCTCAATATAATATTATTGAATCTTAAATTTTTTAGAGATTGGAAATTCAGTGGATCATACTTAAGATAATTGTTACGGTCTCCATAGTGGCTGCATTTGTCATCTTAGTGTGATTGTCCTGAGTGTGCATTGGCATTTTGTTGATTTTGTTGATCTGAATCAATATACAGTGGTGTATAGACTGAATTTATGACCATTTACACAGTTCGTTCAGGTTGACTGACTGTAGAGTAGGACTGATGTGACTACATTTACTCACTGTTTTTGGTTGTAAATACATCTGGAAGTTGAATATAAAATTTGGGGTTTAGTATGTGTATATATTTGTGTTTTAATTAAAACTACCTGTCATGTAAGACATCATCATCTTCTGGGAGGAAGTTTCAGATACAAATTTTCTTCATGTTTTGCCTTTTGTGATTTTATTTTTTCTTGAGCAATAAAAACAAATTTAGAAAATCAAGCTATAAAATTTTGAAATTGGTTGCCTAGATTATTTTATAGTCTAGAAGCTTTGTGGTAAAATTGACAATTTTTACCAAATGGTATAATTGTGCTGACAAGATGTAAGGTAAAAGTAATTATTTCAGAAAATTCTACTTTGACATCATTTTTAATTTATTTTGTTTTCACATATTGAAACTTTTCTGTGCTTTAAAATCAGGATACTAGTGAATTAAAAGCTAAAAGTAATCAGTTTACACTGGTAAAATTATACTTGTACAGATACTGAATATGTTAGTTTTTGCAAATTAAATATGTTTGAAGTTAAAAATCAAATACTCTTTTTAATAGTTCCACTGGCTGTACTTAAAGTAGTGTGATTTACTCTAAAACATGGTAACATTCTTTGATTTTAAGTTTAGAAATATATTCAAAATTAAGCAAAAAATACTCTTATTTCCTTCCTTAATTAATATCCTGTTTAAGTTTTATCCTGTCTGTTTCAGATTAATTTTCAGATTAATGTTGATCCCTAACAGATTAGGATAGGTAAGGTTTATTTAGCCTTAGTTTCTTGAATCCACAACACATCTTGGAGGAAATCTGATAGGAAGAACAGGAGAAATAGTTCTGAAAGAATCAGGCTTGAAATTCTAGCATTTTGAGTATGGAATACAAAATATTTTGTATCCTTTCCATGGATTAAATTAAGTGTAAAGAATTTACAAATTTCAAGGAATTCTTATTTTAAGTAGATTAAATTTTGAATCTTCATCAGGAAACCAAATGTTACAGAATTTGGAGTCACTGAAGGCTTTTATTCAGTTGCTTTTAAGAGTTTAAAGTTAAAAGAGTAATGATTTCGGTTCAGCAAATCTGATTTTTTTCCTTTCAGAAACCTTCATTGTCTATATTTTTCTAATCAGTCGATATATTTCAGCATCAGGACAATGCTGCATTAGTCCAGGTAAGAAGAGCAAAGACAAAACAAAAATTTTCATTAAAAAGAAGTCCTTGATCTCCTGAGAATGCAGTGAAGGCTAGCATCGGAGACTTCCTCTGCATTTCTAATAGACCATTGGTCTCTAATAGGTTCTATATTGGTCCTTCTTTACCTTTTTCTTTTCTAAAAGTCTCTGCCTCTCACCACAGTCATTTGAAATGAATAGATTATATACATAGATAATTTTTACTTTTCTCAGGCTTTTTTGTCTCAGGTATTTAATGCTTTTTTTAAAGTTAAAAATACCAACAAGATGGTAATGATGATGTACATTAGTATAGTAGTCACAGTTAATTAGTAAAATGAGAGTCCTTACCTTTTCCTTTTGTTCCCTCCCCTACCAAATAAATGGTGAATTTGAATAAAACATATATCATTTGCATAGAAAGTTATGTAATGATGCCATATAGAGTGTAATGATTTCCTAAAACCTTGTATTTAAAGTAACCTGAATTACAATGAGAGATAAACAGAATATTTACCCATCCCTTATGAGCTGCTGCTGATATGTAAATTTATTCTTCTACTTTGCACAAATATACTTTTGAGCTACTGCTTAAACACTTTGAGGTCCTTAGTCAAACAGTTTTAATGATGCCTCCAATATTATGAAAGTGTGACATTTGATGAATGTCTCATATAGTTTTGATATCTAGGCACATGTCAACAAAAAAAATGAACATTGGTTTGTCATGCAACACCTAGATAATTTATAATTTTACTGTTTATATCCATCTTGACATTTTTATCTGCCAAAGGCAGGTTTCATTTGGAATCTTAATCTGAGATTTATTTGGTGGATCTGGAAATCATAGCTAGGGTTCCCACAGGAAATGGTCCATCTACCAACAGATTAAATGGCAGTCCTGCAGTTGTTAGGGGAGCTCTGCATTTAACACACATGCATACTCATTCAGTCAGCACTGGGGAGAAAAATTAAAGTAGTAACCCAGGTTTAGGAACAATGTAGCTAAAAAGTCCCATATTTGCTGAATGACAAAGGGTTATATAGCAGCATTTCATTTTATTATTCGTGCTTGAATTTCTTGTTTGCTCTGTTGAGTCTGCTGACGAATACTAATAAATGCCTGCAACAATCCAGACGAGAGATGCCTGGCAACAAAGCTATGCGGTGGACCTCCCTGATCTTCTCCAGTTCACAACCTGACCTTTTGAAAAATTGGCTGGGCTAAGCTGCAGAATTTGGGTGTAATGGTTATTGTTAACTCCAGCTTTAGGATTTATTAATTTGTGTGATCAAGACTTACCTATACTTCAAAGTTTCAAAAGACCAAATACAATCATCCATCCATTAGAACTAACATTGTGTTTCAGTGATTTCCACTTAGTATCTGACTGGTGATTCTCCTGTTTTATTTTCCGAATCTAAAGATGATCTTAAATAAAATGAAAGGCACATGTAACGAAAACATTTTTTCTCCTCTTTACAATTGCTATTAAAAGGTTACCTTCCATAAATGCTTTATGGAATTGTTGGATTCATAGACAATTAGTATGTGTTCATACTTGGCAAACAAAAAATATATAATTAAAAAACCCATTTTACTTGCAGTGGTAGAAATGTAAGACTTACCTAGTTGATTCATATATTTAATTACTTTATATAAATTATTCTTAGGAAAAATTGAAAAGGTTGAAAAGATTAGAAATATAGTAAGTAGCCAAATAGTTCATGTCACTGGGGAAGAAAGAGAATATAGAGTACTATTCTGCTAGTTAATGTAATTTTATGATAGTTTTCACAATCATTTTAGCTTAAATAATATTTGCAGTGGTTTAAGTAGGATAATATAATTTTTACAAAGGTTTAATTTATGTGATAGTTTCATAAGTTAGGTAGTGTAAGCTTTAGGTAATTATACTGTACTGTGTTCATGGTCTTCATATGGTGAAAAATGTTAAAATTTAAAAGCTGAAATACTATAATAGAACAGTTTTTGCAGAAATGTGTTGAATGAATATCGATGTGTTTATGACTGTTTCAGGCTTGAAACAAAAACTTTAAAAAATTTGTTTAGTACCACCACTTCAATAGCTTTTTAAATAATAAAAAGCAAAATTCCAGTAAGGTGATTTAGATGTCTAGTCATTGGGTAATTTGAAATGTAGTATACTAAGCCATTTAATTGTCTTAAAGAAGAAATAACCTCACTAGTTCTTTTTGACATGTTTATTTAGAGATACAACCATGTAATGGAATGAAAGGACATAGTTTATTTTGAATTCATGTCCAAATGAATAAATTATGTGACATTCCTAGGTTTCATGATTTTTCAGGTTAATAAACTTTTATGAAGCCTTATTTTAAAATCTTAGAGCTATGTCCAGCCTCTCCCCATCATATGTTTTTGACCTCGCCTCAGTATATATGATACACCTTATTAGAATTACACAAAACTGTGTATCTGTGCTTTTCAGCATAATAGCCAATGGCTCCATGTGCTTTGAATGCTTGAAATATGAGCAATTAGAATACAGAACAATGAAAATTAAAGTTATAGTATCTTCTTCTTCTTCACAAGGCTGGTTAAGCCAAAAATAAATTGAAAACACCCCGAGAGAGTATACAATATGCAGGTAACAAGTTTGCAGTTTTTAAGCCAAAGATCCAGAAGTTACCTAATTTCTTGTGACTCCTAAATTAGAATCCCTGAAGAATAAGTACCTGTGATCTATTACCTATGGTCCTGATCATATCTAATTTCTTGTGCCAGTATAGTAGTGTTCAAATTGTTACAGAAACATGCTATTTAAATTCCTTGTTTTCCTGCTGTGGGAGTGAATTTACAGAAATATCCTCTTAATTTTCTTGCTATGAGATGGATTTTTCTTTCAGGATCTTTTCCTAATGTCAGGATTTCTGAGTTTTGATGTTCTGTTATTTTTGTAATTTTTCAGCTTTATAATCTTATACAAACTTTATTAAACCATTGTGTATTAACTACAAGTTGTAATTAAGCTTGTTAAGTATTTTCTCTTTTTCTTATGTATCTCATTGAACAAAGTAGCATTTTATTTATTTTCCACGTTCATATCTTTTGATTTTAATAGAAATTTTTTTCTCAATTGTATTTTTATGTATTCTTACTATAGTTTAATAAGAAAATATTTTGCTTTTAGCCAAGTAGATACAATTTAATTCTCATAATAACCTTTTGAGGTAGGTGCTTTTTGTGTGTGCTTTTTACTGATACGAAAATTGATGAAAGGTTTATTAATTTGGTAAAGGTCATACAGCTATGTCGTAGAGCTGGAATTCAAACTCTGCAGTCTGTATTCAGAGCCCATGCACTTTGTTTTTGCTTGGAAACTCTAAATACACCAATATTCTACTTGGAAGGTCTGAACTTTGCTCTTGTACTCACTCATGTTAAGTGGAGCTACTATAATACGGCAGAAGTTTCTGGTCTTTTATGTTTGGGGAGAGAAAAGCATCTATGTGGAAAACTAATCACCCCACACAAATAAAAGGAAGCAAATAGTCCAAAGTATTTAGTAAAGGGAGTAAAGAGTATTTGTATACATATAGAGATAGATGATCTACATGTAACTTAGTTAAGGAATTGGTAGAAGTTATTAGGGGCTATGTTGAAACTAATGTTTGTTTAGAAAAATTCTTAACCATTGGAAAAAAGACATATTCTGTTTAAAATGTGGGACTACAGTAAATCCATCATGAAATCACATTTATACTTATTCAACAGTAAAAAAGTCTTATCATTTTGATGTTTTTACATAATGTAGTGACAGTATACAAAAGAAAGAAGCAATAAACATGAGATTTTCATTCTTCTTATATTTATAAAATCTAATGCTACAATCAACATAACAACCTTTTCAAAAAAAGAAAGATGGAGTGTAAAGAAGTGATGACCAATTGTGTCAGCAGGTGTCAGACAACACAATTACAGATTGCTTCTTTTATGGTTCATTTTAGATAGTCAGTGCCCTTGAATAGCACCTACATGTGAAGGAGCAAGACATACATTTATGTGGATGCACTAGCCTGTTACACTTCCATCCTTCTCTTTTCTGCCACTAAGCTCTAAGGTACCTGTGATGTTGCTATTCTGAGTAACCCCTGTAAGATCCCTAGAGACAATTCTAGCTCAACCACTCTGAAGAAACAGCTCTGTAAACAGTATTGACCCCCAGGGGACCATCAAATCCATTTACACAGATACCAGTTGTCACAAACTATTTACAAAGCCAGACAGGACAGAATTTCCCAGCCTCTAAGAATCCCTATTTGATTCTAACTGCCTCCTGACTTCTGTATAGTAGTTGTGAAGTAACAGTTAATTTTGGCCCTGAGTTATGATTTCTTGGATGGCATCAATGTAGCTGAGTATATTATACATTAATGTATAAGTGTCTGGAGAACTGATGTCAAAGGGGATCCCAAAACGTTCTTTTCTAGGTTAGGAAATAGTCTGATGCTGTTAGTTTTCTAGACTAAGGAGCTGAGAATGTGATAGCAACACTGACGTTGAAACGGTTGGCAGCACCGATACCTCCAGTGGTAAGGGGACAGTTTGCTAGATCATGAAAATGATCCACTGAAGCGATATGAAAGCCACTAGGAAGACACAGGGTCTTCACGCCATATAATACACCCAGCCAAGGCACGTGAATTAAGAGTTTTAAAAAGTGTTACTAAATTCATCCCGTTTGCCCAGATGAATAAACTGGCTCTAACAATAACAGTAGGTGGCATTTGAAGCATACTGAGTAATAATCTTCTAAAACATTATTTTCATTGATGACAGGATAGGTTTACGTGGCAGTGATTACATTAGATAGCACGTAAAAATATTGTATTGTAAAAATTTTGGAGAATATATTTGTTTTAAGTAGTTAAAATTCATATGTGCAATTAATACAGCATGCCCACAGAAGAGCAAATAAATAAAGGGATTTATTAGTCATCACAAAAATCTCATGTTATTTGAGGAAAGTTAGATTTCATAGACATGAATTATGAAGAAAAGATTGGTAACATTAAGTTCTATGAAGAAATGAATTTAAATAGTTTTAATTCTGTTCGTCCTAATGATGGAACAATTGACAATAACGTTGATTCAACCACTGAAGAAAATTATTAAAGAAAGTTACAAAGTTTCCATTTCAAACCATGAGAGAGAGAGAGAGGCATCAATAAAAGAGAATGTTATCATCTGCCTAGAGGTAAATTTGAATCAGAAGTGAGCCATTCTTTTAAACATTTATCTCATCTTTCTACTTGAATAGTGTATGAAACAGACCCATAACTTCAGTGTTGCTACACTTTATTGATATATTGCTAATTCAATATTTTTTTCAAGTGATGGGGTTAAGACAGCATCTCAACTAAGGTTTTGGTAGCATCAACCTGTTATTATTTGGTAAACAATTTTCTGTTGGGCCTACAGAGTTTAAGAAAAGTAATTGAAGACTGAATTAGAGTAACTAAATGGAATTTTTAAGTTGAGCTTTGAATAAGGTAAAGAATATTTGGTAAAATGAAGTATGGTACAGCACCATCTTAATATTTGTCCTGAAAAGTCAGTGAATCATGCCTGCAACTTACTTTGAAATGTTTCAGAAAAAAATATGTATGTGTAGGTAGATGACATAGAATAAGTAATAAAGCAAGTGTAAAATGTTAACATTTGAGGAATCTGCCTGAAGGTTATGTAGGAACCCTTTGTACTATATTTACAATGTTTTTATAAGACTGGAATTATTTCAAAGTCAAAAGGTAGAGATGACTGTTCTCTCCGTCAGTCAGTTTTCTCATCAGGTTCTGTCTTATTTAGCATGTCCATGCAGCCAGTGAAGTCTTTTGCGTTTGTCTTTCACCTCTGGTCTCATTGCTTGCCTTTTTTCTGAATGACTTCAGTGTCTTGAAAGGTAGCATTCCTTGTTCCCTGATACCTTCATTTATCCCTCTCCAAGTACTTCATCATCAGTCTATTTAATCAACACATTCCCAGATCTACCACATCTTGTCTTTACAGTGTTACGCACTTTACAAGTTTTCACTCCTCAACTATAGCATCTTGTCCTTTCAAAACACCAAATGTCTTTGTTTTTCCTAAAGCTCTTCCTTCTCTTTTGTACTCATTCTTCCTGTTCTCTTATTCTTACAGTCTGTCAGCTTTTTCTTTACTGAACTCAAGCCCTGTGACAGTCCATTACTTTGCATATTTCTATCTGCCATGTTTTGGAATAAATTCCTTTGTGAAATCATCCCACAGTCTTCCAGTTGAGCATCAGGATGTCTAGTATGTTTTGTTTGTGGTCTTTGTAGCCCTCGCATGCTCTTTAGTACATTGTCTTCAAATTATTAGTTCAGTTTGATTACATCTTCTTCACTATACTGTAGAGTCTTTGAGGGGAGGATCTGTTTCTTACCCATCTTTGTTTTCCCAGTACTTATCACAGGACATATCACACTGTGGCATTTCCATGGATTATTATTAAGTGAAAAGTGAAAGTGAAGTCGCTCAGACTCTTTGCGACCCCATGGACTGTAGTCTACCAGGCTCCTCCATCCATGGGATTTTCCAGGCAAGAATACTGGAGTGGGTTGCCATTTCCTTCTCCAGGAGATCTTCCCAACCCAGGGATTGAACCCAGGTCTCCCACAGTGTAGACAGATGCTTTACCATCTGAGCCACCAGACAAGTCATTAAATTAATGAATAAATAAGTTATGGGGTCAAACTTTCTATACAGATGATCAAATTTTGATATAAGGTAACGCAATATGGCAGAGTAGAGGACTGTTGATAGCATTCAGAGGATTTAAGGAAGATTTGCTAAAATAGTTGGTCCAAAAATAAATAAATAAAAGGCAGACAGGAAGGAAAATTTTATAAGTCAGCTTGTTTACTTTAAAGTAAAATTAAATTCTCAGTAGAAGAATATGGATAGTTTCAGATCAGTCTCCAAATATCTGATGAACAGTTTCAGTTAGGAATCTAAAACCTTTTATTACAGAACAAGGTTAGAAACATCCAGAAATAGAGCCAAATCACATAGTATGAATTCTTCAAAAGTATTAAACATTTAGAATTAAAATCCAGAAGTGCGTTAGAACTTTATGAGTTTATTTTGATAATACTTCAAGAGTTAATGATTACTCGGATCCAGGAGCAATCAATAAAGAACCCTCTTATTGGCAAGTTTCCATGTCTGCTCTCATTTTGAAGAAGATAACACATTCACAGGTGAAAAGACCATGATTTACCAACTGTTCAGGGATCACAAAATTTGACGTTAGGTAAGCTGAAGTGAGGACTTCCCAGGTGGCACAGTGGTAAAGAATCCACCTGCCAGTGCGGAAGACATGGGTTCAATCTCTGGAGTAGGAAATGGCAACCTGCTCCAGTATTCTTGCCTGGAAAATTCTATGAACAGAGGATGAGTGAATGGGGTTGCAAAGAGTGAGTGCACGTGAGTGCTTATGTCCTCAGTGCATGACTGAGCCCACGAGAGAGAAGCTGAAGTAGGAAAGAGAGCTATGAATGTGGTAATGAGAAGCAGTATAGATACCAGGCATGAGGCACAGTCAGCACTCAGGGTCAGAAATAAAAAACTAAATGAAGAGAGATGTTGCATTACATCCAGAAACACAGAGGTGAAAACATGAGACAAGTTGTAGATAACGGTATGTTTGTTCTCAAAAAACAGGCCAGAGAGTCAAGACTTAAGATTCTGAAGCAATTGATAAGGTGTTGCCATGGGGCACGCAGAAACCTCACGCGCTGCAATCCATGGGGTCGCAGAGTTGGATGCAACTGAGCGACTGAATGTCCAGGACTTGGAGTGTGTGACTGGCTGTACCTAATTTCAGCATATAATAAGCAAAGAATTTCTTCTGAAAGAATGAGTGCTTTGTGAGGGGTACCTTATTTATGTTTCTCTATTTTGTTTTTATTGTAAAACTACTCTTCTGCCTCAAAAGGATTTTAAATGTGACAAGTTAAAGAAGGCATCATAAACGAGCAGGTGCGATTCACCTGCTTTTTAAAATTGAAGAATTGTTTCTATTGGAAATAATAAAGTGCTAATTTCAATTAGTATTTATGGTCATTGATCTGACTTATTGGTTAAGAGAGTTTGTTTTGTTCACTTGTGTGTGTGTCATTTTCTCCCCGGAATTTCACTATAAATCAGATATACATTGTTCCTTTGAATAGCTATTTAATAGTTACCACTTGAGGTAACTAATTTTTGTGAGACAGCCAAGCTTTTCAGAATATTCTCTAATGTATTATGCATATCTGATAAAAGGTAAGTTAAAAATAATTCTCCTTGTATTATTTCCCTTTTAATATTGATGTGCCAGACAGTAGGCCAAATACTTTGTCTTCATTAATTCAGTTAATCCTTGGAGCAAGTCAGGTAAGCAGTATTATGTTTCCACTTAACAAAGTCTGAGGCATGGATGGGTAAAGTAACTTGCCCAAAGATATGTGTTTGGTAAAGATGGGATTCTAACTTGGTCTGATACCAGAACCCCATGCACATTATCATTTCACTGAAATCAGTTAACTTACCATATCCTGTTTTTCAAATTCTAGGGAAAAAAAGTAATGTATAAAATAATAACCTAAATGGGAACCTAAGAGGTTCTCAGCCTTAATTTTATACTAGAATCCTGTGATCACACCCAGGGATCTTGATTTAATTAGTATAAGGTGAACCCGAGCTTTAGGATTTTTAGAAACTCGTCAGCTGATGCAGACTTCCCTGCTGGCTAAGCGGGTAAAGAATTTGCCTGCAATGCAGGAGCCACAGGTTCAATCCTTGGGTCGGGAAGATCTGCTGGAGAAGGGAATGGCAACCCACTCCAGTATTTCTTGCGTGGGAAATCCCATGGACAGAGGCTACAGTTCATAGGGTTGCGGAGAGTTGGACACGACTGAGTGGCTAAACACACACACAGCTGATGTGCCCTTGAAGTTGTAAACCACCCGTCCTACTCTACTGTCTGACTGGGAATGGAAGCATTAATAGCAAGATCACCCTGTACATGTTTCTCTGATTATAATAGGAGTAAGGTTAGTAAGTGCATGTTTAAAACTACGAGACCACTTATTTACAGAAAAATACTCTTTTGATCTATTTAATATGTAATGATATTTTAAATACCATGTTTTTATTTTGTTTTAAATGCAGACATAACCCATAGTTACCTTGAACAAGAGACTACAGGCAGAAATAAAAATACCCGGCCAGATGAGCAACTGCCTGTGAATTCTAAGGGAAGCATGCATCAAAAATCCAATGAATTAGTTAATGAAGCTACATATGAGAGCACGGAACTGCCAGAGCAGAGATCAAGGAATTTTCAACTCGTCAGCCCTCATCCAGATGACGAGACAGCTTACTGCACGGCAGGAAAATCCGAGTGAGTGCCAGCAGCCTTAGATTTAGAAAGAATTGGGAGAACTTTTCCTTCTTGTCTTCTCCCCTCTGTCCCTCCCTTTCTTTCTGATGTGGCCTAAACTTGATGTATGGTTAACTTATTAGAATTTGGGGAGTTTTCTGCTATTTTTATTACGTTAATATAATGTGTCTAAACACTGAGTGAAAAAGCACAGGATGAGCCTGAATGAAGGTCAAGAGGATTTTTTTTTAATTGTTTTGTTTTTGTTTGGTCCTGAGGTTTTATATTGTGTTGAATATTGTCTTAAGTGACCTTTCATTAAGGATCTGGAAATAACTATTACATTGATGAAAATGGTAAATTTTTCATCAGAACCATAACCTGGTAGCTCCACGGAAAGACAAGCCCAAAGATACGTTTTGCTTTTGGTCAGCACTATGCTTCGTTTAAATGAGCTTGACTTCTTTTAGAAGGGTCGTCTACTCTTCTGTTTACATGCCTTGATATTTTACATTTGTAGTTTCTACCCATTCGCTTTACCTGCCTATTTTATGAAGAGATTTGAATTTGTGACACCTGTGACTTTTGCCTATAAGAGTAAAATACTTTGATAATTAGTCATGTACTATGAAAATATTGCTACATTTAAAGATTCTCAATGACTATGATTATATTGAAATATAAATATTGTATTTTCAGTCTAGACAAAATCATATTTATAAAATACTTTTTAACAGAATTTTATGTAGTAATACCTGTTTCTATTACTTAAAAATTATGAAATAGGTATGCTAATGAATATTGATATATAATGAAGTAGATATGTTAATATGTTCCACCCTTCTGGCAGTCAGTTATAGTCTGATGAAAGTGCAGATTGGAGTATATTTTTGGAGAGTAGGGATGAATGAAGAGGTGATAAACTTTATAACCTCATAGGAAAGATAAATAGTAGAGACTGGGCTAAAGTCATCTACTTTTTCGTTCCTGTCCTTTATAGTTCATGCTAACAAGTTAATTATCGTTCTCAAATAGTATACACATTGTCAAAACTTTATTTTGCTTAACCCTAAGTGTTACAGGAGTAGGTTTTTATTTTTAATATGCTGTGATTTTAATAATGAAAACATGTTATTCTGTCATTTATAATGAAAAATTATTTGTTGTTCCCAGTTTCAGTAAAGTAAGAATGTATCTGCAGTCCTGACCAAAAGTACGAATTGAATTAATATTCATAACCCTTTAAAAACTGAATTCTTTAATTGTACTGAACCATGCATCTGTATGGTGGTGGTGGTTTAGTCGCTAAGTTTTGTCCAACTCTTGCAACCCCACACACTAGTCCTCCAGGCTCCTCTGTCTGTGGGATTTCCCAGGCAAGAGTACTGCAGTGGTTTGGCATTTACTTCTCCCTGGGATCTTCCTGACCCAGGGATCAAACCTGGGTCTCCTGCATGAGAGAGGAGTTATAGTTATTTGGTAATAACTATAACTCCTTTATAGTTATTACCAAATGTTTTTCACAGATTTAACTCTTCCTTGTGAAATTGGTATATTAGTACCTCTGTGAATTTGTGATGTTTATGCTTTTTCATCCGTAGTATTTTCTTAAGAGAAATTTTAAATAAAGTAATTTTACATATTTATTGTTAAACTTATTTCCCCTGTTTGAAGTATAAAATGTATAGATCCTGTAGAGTGGAAATTATATGTATGTTGTTTTAATAGTTTTCTTCATTACAGCATCATGGACCACAGAAATGATTTGCATTGCGAATGTACGAATCCTTGTCAGGTTACTTCAGATTTAAGTAAAGAGGAGACAATAGCATTGCTTCTAAAAGAAGTGAACATTCTCAAAGCAAGCAATAAAAAGGTACCGTATAGAAAGTCTGATAATTGTAGAGCATACTTTTAGTTATTGACCTCCTAAGTTTGCTTTGTCACTCATCATGATTCATTTTTACTGTCTACTTTAATCCTGTAACTGTAGCTTCATGCTGTTGCCATACCATGCCATTCAGGGTATGAGTGAATTGAGACATGGGCTCTGAAAAGCAGTTTCTTTTGTTTCCTGCTTTGGTGGCTTGCAATATCACTCACTTTTTCATAATCTGTAGTACTTTGCATAGGTGCCTATAAAATTCAACTTTTGCTTCATTGGTTTCATGTTACTTTCTTAACTTTTTTCTTTGTAGTATTTGTGCCCTGTATTTCACCTCAGTACTGTATGTAAACTTTAAAGAAGCAAGGCTTAGAAATATTGTCATGTAGCTAATATTATCTTATATTACTGTATTTTGTCCAATCTAATTTGTCATGTCACTTCTGACTCTTTTTCTAGTTACATTCCTTTGAGCTTTAAGTAATGTTATTAAATAATGTTCATTTTCTCTGCTTGCTGTTTTTTTTTAACCTCTATATACTTTTCTGATTCTAATATTCTATTTGTTTGACCTAATCAAACTAAAACATGATGTTAGGAGTGTTGATCATGTCTGACGGAAAACAACTCAAAAGCTGAGGGAGAAATTAAAAATAAAACATTTGGAAGGACTCCATATGAAAGCATGAGATATTTTCTGTACTTTCATCTAGCAGTTATTTATTGCATACCGATTATAAATCAGGTGCCAGTGCCAATTTAAATGGAAGTTGATGGCATAGCATTCTCAAAGGGAGACTTGTATCAAATATTAAGATTATTATCTTAATTAATTTTGTTTCAAAATATTAGCATTACTAAGAGAAGCTGTAATTTGTGCTATCCTTTATTTTATTACAATGGTCCCTTCCAAGCCTTTTGCTTTAAGACAAAAGAATTTATCAGATTGCTTTTTGTCGCAGTATATTTAATAATAATGTTTCTTCTTTAATTTCATTTGCCTATTAAGTATATATTAAAATGTTTTTATAATTTTTATGTCATTTCAGGTAATTATTATTTTGTAAATTATCTTAAAACCTTAAAGATTTTTTTCCCAAGAGTTACATATTCATAAAGTTAATATGTTATTCTATGAGGGTTTAGAGAAAGTAAAAATTAACCCTGGGATTAATTCTATTAGTGCAAGAGATATATTTGTAAGAATCTATGTTTTTTTCAATGGTTTTTAGCTTCAAGAAAAACTGAGTAAAGAAGATAAAGAACACAGAAAACTGAAGCTTAAACTGGAACTCCAAGAAAAAGCAACAGAAGCTCAAATTGCTGAAAAGACAGCAGGTATCGCATATGAGTATTAACATATGGCATTAAAAATCATACGCAAAGCTGTTATCTGATGTGGCTTGGTGAATACTAGCATGCTAACTTATTTGCCAAAGGAGGGAAAGCTCTGGTTCTTTTTTTTTTTTTGGGCTGCTTAGAAAATAGGTGGCTTTAACATCCTGGTACTGGTATTAGTGAGAGCTTTACCTGTATTCATACTGATTTGGGCATTAAATGCATTGTTAACACCATGTCAATCCAATCACAAAAAGGTTGTTTGTTTTGTTGGAAGGGCCTGAACAAACAAGGGGAAATAATGATTACCAGTGCCTCTACCTTTCATCCCAGCAGTTCAGATACCACTTATTGTTTTAGCTTGTTGAGAGGAAATACTTCTTTGTATGAAGATAGTCATATATTCATTGCCAGTGGAAACCTACACTTGATTCAGAAATCTGTTTTGTGAAGTTTATTTTCATCTGATGACATGGATGATGAAGATAATGTCTTCCCTGAAAAGATTAAATTAAAAGATTGCCTGAGTTTAAGATTATAAATGACTGCCTAAAATATGTTTTGGAGTCTATGTTCATTCACAAGTCTTTGTAAGGAGAAAATTTTTTAAATATATCTGTGATGTGTTACAGATATGGTCAATTATCTCTGATGGACTCTTTCTCTTGTTTTCTCTCCTTCTCTAAATCACTTTATAAATCACTTAACCTGGTTGCCTGGTAGAAGAATTCTGTTTTTTAGGTCAGATACAATTAACAGGTATATGTCTTCACAACATTGCTGTGCAAAGTAGAACATCAGTAAGAAAATATAACAAAGATAATGAGAAATAGATATTCCAGCCAGATATTTGTTTTTCGATTAATGTTAAACTACTATGAATTTTTTGTTTCTTTTTAGTGGGAAAATATGAAAGTAATGTATTTTAAGGAAAATTAACAGTATGTTAAAATGGATAGTTCAAATATAAATTTAGAACACTTAAATTTCTTGGCTTTTTATAATCAAATATGTGTACTGATTGCTGGAATGGTATTAAAAGAAGTACATCTGTTTTTAGTGTTTGCATGATAATTTAACTTTGTATATGTCTTTCAGATATAATTTATTAAGGTTTAGGCCATGTGATTTATTGAAAATCATGAATTAATATGTCTACATAGCTCATTTATCTCTTGGAGGGGAAACTGATTAAGCATTAATATTCACTCTTTAAACTTTTGTATAGTATAGCTAATCATATACTTAGAATATTTATTTATTGGTATATATTTAAGGGGTCCCTATGACTAAACAGTATGAATCATGCCTGCAGAAGATGGAAAGAATTTGATTGCTTTATCATTCTTGTTAATCAAATTTTCTCATTAATGACAAAATACTTTAACGTTGAATGTTTGAAAGATGTTTAGTATATTTCTATAACGCCCTAAGTTGATGAAAATGAAAGTGCTATATAGTTTCTCTGGAGCTAACACTGTTTTAAATCAAAATATTCCATATTAAAAGAAATATGCTAAAACATCTGGACATTGAAAATTGAAAATAGGATACAAAAATGTACATCTATAGTTTTTCAAGTAAAATGATAATTAAAATATGTGATATTCTAAGGAAATAGCCATTTTCTTTATATGATTTGTAAATATTTATACAAATAAGAATATTTGTATCAGTATTAGTTATGATAGCAATAAATTCAGGTACATTTATGGTATGAAACATCATGCAATAATTTAAAACCATTTATGAAGAATATTTAATGATAATGAGAAAAACTTTATGACTCAAAGTTAAGTGAAAATTAGGGGGAAGCTGTATTCTTGATATAATTTTTGTTAAAAAACTGTATGTACATATATGTAATATAAAATTAGAGTCAAATTTCGGTTTGGTGAATGGATGTGGAAGTTCTTCAGGTACTAGTTTTCTGCCTTTTCGGGTTTTTTTCCAGTGAGTGTGGATTAGATTTAGTATTAGAAATAGTAAATGTTACTTTTAAAAGATGTGATTGTTGTTGTTGTTGTTACTTGTTCTCTAATCTTAAAATCATTCCTGCGATAGGTTTGGCACATAAAGATTATATAAACCAAAATTCTATGAAGTCCATGTAATGGCTTTGATCAAATCTTGCCATTTTACCTATGCTGTTTTTCTTGTCTTTCTGATTTTCCTCTTATTTATTTTTATGTCTCTATTATATAACATATATGTATTAGTTCATCTTATCTCCCCTAAGTGATTGTATAATTCATAAGAATAAGAATCTTGTATAATATAAAAACAAACATTCCTAGTACTCTGTGAGACAGATTGAAGCAATGGGAAGACTATAAGCTTTGAAATCAGATGGACTAAGGTTCAAATCACAGCTTTGACCCTTAATACCAACCATGTACCTTTGGGCAAGTTACTTATTAGCCTCTCCCGGTTTACTTTCTCTCATGTCAGATGTAAATATTAACTAATTTACCAGATTATTTTAAGGATTAGAGATAATGTATAGAAGCACCTAGGGTATAACTAGTACTCAGTAAATTGTAGCTAATATTAATATTTGGTTACTATTATCTTTATGAAATTCTTAAACCTTTGATAATGTCAGAAGTCATGATAATATTTTTATTCTGTTTAGCTTTCGGTTAGAATTTATAGTTTACTGTTAATAGATTTTAAGAGGGAAATAAAGAGAAAAGTGAAACAAGAAGCTTTCGAAACCAGGATTGGATGATGAGAAAAATTCCCGAAAAATATATTATCACTAATACATTTTACTTAAATATGGATCTGAAATGAAATAGGATGCACAAGGTTTGAGTTTTAATCTGATATGTACTTACGGTAAACCTTCATGTAGACTGTTACTGTTTCCTTTGCTTCTCTGTTAGTTTTTAATATGAATAATGTACTATCATTGTAAAGTGATTTCATGAGTTTGAAATGCAATTGTATCCTGTATCTTGATAAAATCTCAAATGGTTGACTTTTTACCTTCCTCTTCTTTTTTGACATCGGCAGCAGCAGCATCACCACCATTGAAACTTTTCATAGGCATTTAATTGGAACTATGCTGACTTCTTTAAAAGTTAAACAAGAAATATTTATTGAAGGGTTTGTATATACTAGACACTGTGCTAGGCACTAAATATGCATCAGCAAATAAGACAGATTTGGTATTTCAGACATGTCTTTTTGTTTGCAGTCACTTCTTATTCATAATACGTCATTGTAGTCGATGGTGGTAAATGCTTACTTAGACTTTGGATTCAGACCTTTGTTCTAATCTTTTTACTACTTATCAGGTGTAAGTGACAGCCTCACTAAGATTTGGTTAAAACCTACTTAATAGGTTGCTGTGACATTTAAGTGAAATAATGTTTATGAAGTAGTTAACCCATTAGAAAACACTCAATCAGTGGTAATTATAATGATAAGGAGATGATTTTAGCATCTTGTTTCCTTAAGACTTCTTGATCTAATAGGGGGCATATCAAATATAGTTAATATAAATAACTATTTCATAGTTACTTATATATAGTTTTGTTTTTATATTCCTTGTTAAAAAAATATATTTTATTTACTTCATCTTATCCACATAGATTTATTTTTTCCCTGACTTTTCAGAATTAACTTTGTCTGGAAAGTTTGAAAATATGAAAATTTTAAAAATCTCTACCAAAAAGAAAATAAAGGAAAATATATGCTACCTAGGTCTTACTGTGTTTTAATTCATTAAATTATACATGTGGATAATATGATGTAAATTATTGGCATGTATGACCTTCAGATATTAGGAGATATTTCAGAGAAGCACAACTGAAACTTTGTCCTTTAAGTAAGTACCTTTTCTTATCTAAGTAAAAGTGATTAAATCACAAACACTTCAAGATTTCATTTACTTAAATTGAGTTTGACAGAGATAGTACTGTATTACCTTATTTGCATCCACTTAGTTTAATTTCTCTTAGGTGAGTGATAACTTTAAAAATTAATTTGTAAATAAACCTTTCATTTTTCTGAAACAATCTCAGTGGACATTTTTAGTGTTTAATGTCTTAATTTTTATTAATCTATTGATTTACAGTATACAGATGATGTGTGAATTTTTGAACAAAGAATATTGATTTAGTTTTTTAAGTTCTTTTGTGATATTTAAAATATTTATATTTCTTTAAAAGCCTTATTTTTCTGTTTCTTAAACCCTATCTTTAGAGTCTCTCCTCTATATGTTATTTTTCTTTCTTGCATGTCATCCATTAAAGATTAGCTGTGGAAGGTTGGAGCATGGAGAGATTATGAATGACAGAACAACTGCTGTAGAATAATAATCAGTTTTTGGTATTTAATGCTGTTTGACTTTTGCAGACACATTTCTTATTAACCTTTGGTACAAAGAGAAATCCAGGTTCCTGATATCTCATGGAGAAGATGAATTTGAGATCCTCTTCCAATTAAACTGAAATAAGGCCAATATTGGGTTTTAGCCAAAAGAACTCCTTAGTTCCTTATATAAATCTATCTATTTCTTAGTTACATTTTATATATAATTCGGTGGTTACGAAGTTTGCTTAGTTAGCATACCATACTGATTGTGCAGGCATTTAATCCACCTTTTCTTGGTAAACAAATTCTTCTCTGTGCATCCAAATTTAGACTGCTAGTAAAAACAACTAAGTCTTTCTTATTACAGAGAATTTTCAATTATTTTTGGTAGAGACAAAATAAGTTTATTGTCCAAAGCATCAGAACATAGAATCCCTGAAATAGGTAACTTATGTTTTTCTATTCGGATTAATATGTAAATGTTAAAAGTATAGATATATCATCTACTGTTGTAGCAAATATATTAAGATACCCAACTAATTAACACATAAAAGTAAAAATTGTTGTAAGAAAATATGTACATTGTTCTCTTGTAAAAAAATTATTTGTTACTATATACTGTTTCTCTGATGATGCTGATCATATAATGATTAAGAAGAACAAGTCATTTAGTCTGGTATATCAGAAGAACAGAAAATAACATACTATTACTTTTAAGAAATAATACACATTGGAATTCCATTTCTCTGTATATATATAATGGGCAATGGACTTCCCAGGTGGCACTAGCAGTAAAGAACCCGCCTGCCAGTGCAGGAGACGAAAGAGGTGCAGGTTCAGTCCCTGGGTCAGGAAGATCCCTGGAGGAAGGCATGACAACCCACTCCAGTATTTTTGCCTGGAGAATCTCATGAACAGAGGAGCCTGGCAGTCTCTACGCCATAGGTTCACAAAGAGTTGGACACGACTAAAGCGACAGCATGCACGTGTGCATAATGGGCATTAATAAAATATGCTAGCCTTTAATCTAAAACTTAAATGCTGTAACAGTATTAATATAATGATAGACCACACATATCTCTGTTGCATGTTCATTAATTTGGGAGAAAAAGGATTTCAAGAATATGGCTAGTTATTTCAGATTAAAACCAAAAAGTCCATATCTGTGAAATGCAGCAAGTAGAAATATTGATAAAATGCAAATTATATTACTATCTTTGGCTGTGGAATCCTTTGAGTATTAAAATTGTAATGAGTGCTAGGTCAAATAATGCTTACAGGTAAGAGTATGACCAATTTTATAACCTCCCTCCCTAGAAAAGTTTGTATTTTTCTGGAAACAACAAAATGAACATGACAAAACAAACACCACTATACATAACAATAACCAACAATTGGGAATATTTTACTAGGTATGGCATGCTGTGGACTTTAGCATGATATCAAGCATTTGACAGCTTATCATGCAATTTAGGTATTTAAAATAAAAATAACAAAAGACTTCTCAAAAAATGATTCCTGACTTTTTCCGTATGTTTAATTAATTCTAAAGAGGAAAATGTTTAGATAACAATTATATTTCACGGAATTTTCCCATTGGTATCTATCTATTAAAATTTAAAGTGTATATTCTGTACAGAAAATATGTTAAATACCCCTTAAAATTATATTTCAAAAGTGCATAAAATAATTGATTTTAATACTTCAGAGATAAGCTTATCTCTTTCACAGTAAAAATTGTAGCTAATATCAGATATATTGAAGGTTTGAATAAAAAGATCACATTTTTAGGAAGTGTTTATATTATATAGTCTTTGCATTATTTTTACTAAATACATGTATGAAATGATGGCAGATTTTGCCAGAAAGTTGCTGTTTTACAGTTTTCCTCCTTAGTATTTTGTATAATTTTCTAATTAATCTTTGGCAGTTTCTCTACTCTTGGAAAGTATAAATTTATAGCAAGTTTACAGAGGAAAATTTTAAAACATAGTAAAAAGCTTAAAAGGCTGATTTTTAATGCAGTAATCATACTTCTAGGAATTTTCCTAAGTCATTGTCTATGTACATACATAAAGATTTGTATAGAAAGATATTCATTACAGTGTTGTTCATATAGTGAATAATTGGAAATGGTGTAAAATCTTATTTTAGGAGCATCCTGGTTCAGTCAAATATGTCATGTCCCTATGGTAAAAGTCTATTCTATTCTATTTTATACCTTTGACAAATACTAAATAATATGAAAACATGTTCTACTTATTTTAAATATATACAGAAAGTTACAAAACTATGCAAAATATTTCTGTCTCCACATTTTTACAGTGGTGTGTATTATTTTTCAATCAAAAAGGTTATTTACAGAATAATCATGTAAAATGTTGAACATTTATTCCAGTTTTAGAAAAATAATATTCTGGTTTATTAAAGAAGTTCTGAAGAAATAGTTGAATTCAGCAATGTAATGCCAAGAACAGAACCATCAAACTGCTTGAAGTATGTTGGTTAGTTCCCTACTGACGTGTGGTATTTACCACCTGTGTTTAATTTACAATAAACAACTTATGCCAAGAAAGAGAAATTATAAATTTTAAGGAAATTAAGACATAGTGTAATATTTGTGGTTCTGGAATATATACATATTGTGATTTCATAAAACATTAAATATTATTTGTAAGGAATCCATTTAACCACATATAAAGCAATAATAAAAAATATTCATATAATACGTAGTTTGGTAATCTTTAACCAAACTATTACCTATATTTATTGCTTAGAATTTTGGAATTTGAATTATAATCAGTGATTATTTTATATGTTTCAGATTCAAATCCTAATGATTTCTTCTTCCCTCTTGGCAGTTCAGCCTTTTCTATTTAAACAACTACCTTGAGGATGTTAAATGGATTTTTCTTGGGAAATGTCTGTCTTCCAAATTATGTTATTTAGAGAATTATGATTTGATGTTTAAACTAGAATGTTTTCCAATAAACCGTCTTCCTTCTACTGTATTTTAAAAGTAGTTTGAGGAAGTGTAGAATATGGGTTTGTCAATAGACTTGGGTTCTACTAAGAAAATATATACTCTGTCTTGACTCAATAAACTCATACTTAGTATGGTTCAGCTTCTTCATATTTACTTTTGCTCATATTAGAAAACAATTAGCTTACTAAACAAATTTGAGTATTTGGGGGTGGGGGCTGGGGTGATCCTCTCTGAATCTTTCTCATTTGACTAAGAATTATAGGATATTTGATAACCATGTTTAAAAATGGAGATATCCAAATATTATTGTAAACACCCAATGATTTGTTTTACCTACAATACAAGTATTTTACTTGGTTGGCTTACATAGTAGCTAATAATATTTGTTAATGTAATTTAACTGCTGTGAACCTTTACTGAACAAATATTGAAATTTATTCAAGTCAAAGAAAGAGAATCTCTAATGACTTTTGTTAAAGCTTCTATTTAATAGTTAAGGAGAAAAGTTTGTATGACATGTGAGATGCAATTAACAGTAGATTTTACATTTAATAAAAAGAAAGAAGCATACGTATTTGCTTTATTCATTCCATCATAATTTGCATTAGAGCTGTGGGTGTTTAATGAGCAAATTCCAACTAAAATGCTATATTGATTTTCTAGTGAACTTTGTAATAGTCATCTACCTTGGAAAAGCTCTGTGTTTACAATTAAGTTTTCTTTACTAAAAATGTTTGAGAGTTGCATATTGATTCTTTAAAACTATGAATTCTAGAAAAAGAATCAGGTTTTTCATAATCAACAAATTTCACATATAATCTAGTATAGTTGTTGAAATTATCATTTTGTAATACTTTACTTTTGGAAAATTTTTTATAACATTTATAAAATGCATAATCAGATTTTGTGTGTGTGTATTCTATGGTATTTTAAATTTTAACCTTAGAATATTCCTTTAAATGCACATGTTATTCATATATTTAGAATTGATACAGCATTATAGGGGAAAAAAAAGTTTTCTCTTTATCATATAGGACCAAATAAACTCTTGATATAAAGCATTTATCCTTAAGCATAGAGATAGTGAAAGTCACTCAGTGGTGTCCGACTCTTTGCGACCTCATGGACTATACAGCCCATGGAATTCTCCAGGCCAGAATACTGGAGTGGGGAGCCTTTCCCTTCTCTAGTGGATCTTCCCATCCCGGGGATTGAACCCAGGTCTCCTGCATTGCAGGCAGATTCTCTACCAGCTGAGCCACAAGGGAAGCCCAATAATGTATTAAGTAAGTGTGCTATTTATCCCATTAAATTTTAATAAAGTAGAATTAAGCCACTGAAATAATGTTCTAATGTCACAGTAAGTTGGCAATTGCTGAGGCAAGCCATAAATATCAGGAAGTAAACTAAAGACAAGTGGGCATGAAAGAATTCTGATGGTCATAAGGCAACCAAGTGTGTTAAATAAATCTATGCAGATGCTGAATATACCTGTGGCTGATTCATGTCAATGTATGGCGAAACCAATAGAGTATTGTAAAGTAGAATAAAGTAAAAATAAAATTTAAAAAAGTTAATATTTGGGAACTCTGGGGTTTTCATATTGTCATTTAGTCACATGTGTGACTCTTATGACCCCTTGGAGGGTAGTCTATCAGGCTCCTCTGTCCATGGGATTTCCCAGGCAAGCCTACTGGAGTAGGTTGCCATTTCTTTCTCCAAACTAGACATTAAAAGCCCTTAATAGTCACAGCCTTACCTTTTCAATCAAGTGTTATTGTATGTAAAGTAGAACACAGCTTACACTAAATGTCACTTTATAAAGATCTCATCACAC
The DNA here is from genome assembly GCA_917880005.1 of Nanger dama. Lineage (NCBI taxonomy): Eukaryota > Metazoa > Chordata > Mammalia > Artiodactyla > Bovidae > Nanger > Nanger dama. The sequence goes on along the minus strand of CAKJTW010000038.1, from coordinate 9,976,428 downwards.
TATACATAAGTGATAGAAGCCTGTGGCATTAAAAATTTAGTAAATAGTGCTTTGGGACTTTGCAGCTGGAGCTAAGTAGTAAAAAACCCGCTTGCCACTGCAGGAGACATAAGAGGTTCAATCCTTGCATCAGGAAGATCCCCTGGAGGAGGGCATGGCAGCCTGCTCCAATATTCTTACTGGAGAATCCCATGGACTGAGGAGCCTGGCGGGCTACAGTCCATAGGGTGGCAAAGAGCTGGACACAACTGAAGTGACTTCACACACACACAAATTGTGTTTTGACCTTTTGATATGCCAGAATATTACAGGGCAATAAAACATACATGTTAATCGGTAACTAGGTCACTGTTTAGCATCATTTTATTCATCTTATCTGACCCACAAATTAGAAGTATTTTATAATGTAAAAATTTAAAAATATCTTAAGAGTATCAGATTTTATACAAACGTGTCTTTATAGTATACGGTATAATATAGAATGTGTTCTGAATAAAATCTTACTCAATTCCCATTTGTACTTTTTCCATATTAATGAAAAAGCCTAAAAGGTAAGAAATTTTGAAATGATTATAGATAGCAATGATCCAAATTAATCAAAATCACATTTTTAATGTGTCTAGAAATGAAGCTAAATTGTGAGACTGTGGGTTGAAGGTGATGATGGTAATGGTGGCATGGAAATAATGTTTGTTGAGAATCCACTTAATATGACCAAGAGCTTTTATATGTCATCTCATTTAATTTTCCCTAATAACCATAAATGATGATATTTGTTTTATACACCTGGACTGTGACTAAAATAATTTAAGAAATATGAAAAAAACCAAATTGCCTAACTTTATGGTGATAACACCTTGGATCTGAATCAAAGCCCATATTCTTCATAATATCTCATATTGTTTTCTCTAATCCCTTTCTGGGATTGTATACAACTAACAGGGGAAAATAAAACTCACTATTGTGTACTGCATTATAGGCAAAAGTTTTTTCAAAATAGCCTGATGAATTGATGCATACACACAGAATAGTATGGCCACAAGCAAGCACTTAACAGTAGTGATATAGACAAAAAATATATGAAAATTGTACTCGAAAGTAGTAGATCTTCCAAAAGCTATGTTTATAGCAAGAGTTCCTTCGCTTTATCTAAACTGCTGTTGAAAAGCATTTGATTTTGTGCATGTGGATATCCAGTGGTTCTAGGGCAGTTATGTAGTTTGCTTATACATTCATCTGTTACTAGAAGTCTGGGCTGTTTCTGAGTTTTCACTATTATAAATAAAAATGCCATGAATATTTGTGTTTAAGTCTTTGCATGCACATAATCTTTAATTTTTTTTTTTTTGATAAATACTTCTGAATGGAGTAGCTGAAACTTATGGTGGGTATATGTTTACTTTTTTAAGAAATTACAAAATGTTATACTATCTTATGTTCTACCAGAAGTGTATAAGTAGTCCAGGTGCTTTCTTGTTTTTTACATCCTTGCCAACAGCTTTTAACAGTCTTTCCTATAAGTCGTCATAATAAGTTTGTGAGTTGACCCTTGAACAAAACTGGTTTAAACTCCACAGGCAACCTATACGTGTAATTTTTTTCCAATAAATACACACTGCAGTACTGCCTGATCTGTGGTTCTACATGGATACAGAGGACCAGCTGTAAAGTTACACACAGATTTTTGTCTGAAGTAGTTAGGGGAGGGTACCTCTAACTTCCATGTCGTTCAAGGGTCAACTGTCTATGATGGCTATCTCATAGTTTTAATGTACATTTCTCTAATGACTGAACATGTTGAACACCTTTTCTTGTGCCTATTAATATCTGATAAAAAGTCTTCAAGTTTTTTTTTCCCCAATTTTGTTTCTTCTCCTTGTTACTGAACTTTGACAGTTTTAAAATTACATTCTAGATGCAAGTCTTTTATCAGATACACTTTGCAGTTATTTTCTTCCAATCTGTGGCTTCTCTCTTTTTTCCCCCTTATCAGCATCTTTGAAGATTGGAAATTCTTAATTGAATTAAATTGCATCATTTCTTTTTAGATTTCACATATAAAGGATAAGGTATAGGTTTAATGTGCTAGTTATTTTTTTATAAATACATTAAAATGATACATAACTATTAAAAATGTATTTCACTTCCTATATTTTGTGAACTACTGATGTAGAAGGAATATAATGGTAGAGGATGCAGGAAGGTAGGCTAGAACTAGACTCCAGTTTCCTTAAAGGGGACTAAGACTCCCCTTCCCCCTTGGAATCTATGTGGCAGCAGGAAGGAGAAGAGTAACCTGTTTTCCTCAGAGTTTCATGAAGATTATCTTTTGATAGATGGAAAGGTAGCTTAGTGAAGTCACCTGTCCTATTTTTCTCTCCTTGAAAATTTGATATGTGCTCTTAGTCCATGGAATTCTCTAGGCCAGAATACTAGAGTGAGTAGCCTTTCCCTTCTCCAGGTGATCTTCCCAACCCAGGGATCGAACCCAGGTCTCCTGCATTGCAGGCAGATTCTTTACCAGCATAGGCTTCCCTGGTGGCTCAGAGGTTAAAGCATCTGCCTCTAATGCGGGAGACCTGGGTTGGGAAGATCCCCTGGAGAAGGAAATGGCAACCCACTCCAGTATTCTTGCCTGGAGAATCCCATGGACAGAGGAGCCTGGCAGGCTACAGTCCACGGGATCGCAAAGAGTTGGACATGACTGAGCGACTTCACCTCACCTAACTTTTTGTTATGAATTGAATCAGTTTTCTTTCTCTTTAATGTTGCCCTGGCCATAATTCAGGATTTCATTATTTCTCACCTGGATTCATAAAATCTAGTGTTGGATTAAGGGGCATGTACAATCTAACAGCTTTTTTCTGTTTCAGACACTCTGAATGCTAATCTCTGGGTGTTCCCTTTAAAACACAGATCTGATCAATTTGTGCCTGTTTTTCTAGAAGTCATTTATCTAGGGTTGCATATTTATTTCTGGGTAGCTTTAAGTTTCAGGGAAAGGGTTATTCTTGTGGGTTATTGATGTGAATTCTTACCTAGATCACTCCTATGTCTCTCTACTGGAATCTACTTCCATGCTTGTCCTGCCTATGAATAATTTCTCACCCAGAATCCAGAATTCCTTTTTAAACATATATGTGAGTCTGTCATCTGCTTGCTCATAAGCCTCCATTGCTACTGTCATATTTTGTTGTTTAGTCTCTATGTCCGATGCTTTGTAACAGATCTGAATTTTCTGCTATGACTTATAGTGTGATCCCCAAGAACTCTCACCCTCTCTTACTGTGCTCCAGTCATATTAATGTTGTTTTACCAGTATTCTAGGGCCTTAGTCGCAGTTTTTCTTCAACTTCATCTACTTTCAAATATGACTATGGTTTTCTTCCTTTATTTGGATGTACTGAAATGTCACTTAACTTAAAAAGATCTTTTCTGACCACTCTTTCTAAAATAGTTTGCTCTAATCCATATGTACCAAATCACTCTCTTTTCTATGTATTTTCCTTTAAAGCAATATGTCTCCATACCTACCTATCTAATTTTTGGTCTGTTTTTCTCACTATTGTCTGTTTTCCTGTAATGGAATGTATACTGCAGGGTGATAAGGACTTCTAGGACCACTGTATTCATATTCCTTAAAACTGGATTGATGACTGCCACAGGAACTATATAAATATTTGATGAATTAATTAATTTATTGAATATTTATCTTGCCTCAGGCTCAGCTTCTTAGAAATGGCTGTGCCTTTTGTTTTACCGTTGCATGTTCCATTTTGCACTCTATTATGGAAAAGATATAGTTGATTTTTTTCTCAGGGTTTCTTTTTTACTGCTTATATTGTAAGTAATATAAAAGTAACTATCTTGATTAAAAGTATATTAATCTATGACGAATCTTGGTACAAAACTCAGTATTCTGTGACCTAAAGGAACGTTTCAAATGTCTTTCCTAAGTTTAATTTGTGGTTTGACAGTAAAAATGAGTGTGCTTCAGTGATATAAGTATTTGAGCCCCTTTCTAAAATTGTGGCGATATTTTAAGTTATGTGCAATTTCAAGTAGAAATTCAGTTTGAGAAATGACAATTTCAGATAACGTATAAGCTCCTTCAGTAGTGCTGCAGAAATTTAAACGAAGTCATTTGCATCGTAATCAATATAAATAGTGCCTCTGGAGATGTGCCATGCTAGTGTGCACCCATGTCCTCGCCTCTTTCCTCCTCTTTCATCATCTTACTGAGGTAACTACTGTCCTGAACTTGGTGTTTATCATTTTCATGTTCATTTTAATATTTTTACTAATTGTGTCTATCCACAATAGTTAGATTTGCTTTATTTTGCAACTTCCTGTATTTTTCAGATTTTCATTTTTGAGATTTTTCCATTTGTCTACAGTTAATTCATTTTAAATGCTGCCTTGTATTCCACTTTTAATGTATAGAAATTTATTCCTGCTCCAGTTATTCTACATTAGTTATTTGTGAGTTTTTGTTATTATATAATGTTGAGATAAACATTTTTATACATGCTTCCTAAACATTTTTATACTTCTTTCCTTGTTCTCGTGTTCAAGAATTTCTCATGTGCTTTATACCAGAGCAGATTCAGTTCAGTTCAGTTGCTCAGTCGTGTCCGACTCTTTGCGACCCCATGAGGAGATTCGCCAGGTTATAAACGAGGCACAGCTTCAGCACTGCCAAATTGCTCTTCAGATGGTTGTAGAAATATATACGCCTATCTGCAATATATTTGAATGTTTCTGTTATTTCACAAGCTCAATATATTTTATTATTTAATGTTTTAAATTTTTATTTTATGGGTATGAAATGGTATCTCACTTTTGCAGTAGCTTTAAAAGAATGTTTTCTCAAGTGGTTAATTGAGCTAATTCAGTTGAATAAAAGAATTCTTTTATTTTTGCTAAAAGTATGCATTTTCTTCTGTATTCTCTAATTAATTTTGAATTATGTATTTTGGTAGCTCTGGTTGAAGAGGTGTATCTTGCACAGAAAGAACGTGATGAAGCTATTATGTCTCGACTGCAGTTAGCCAATGAGGAGAGAGATGAAGCAATTGCACGAGCCAAGCATATGGAAATGTCTCTAAAATTGTACGTATGCTTGTAAAACCACACATGACATCAGGAGCATTTACAAAGTGCATGAATTATGGGATGGTTACGTGTTCAAAAATGTTATAATTACAGTGGTAAATTCCATATCCCCAGTCTTTCTCTAGAACTTTTGTCATGCTTATAGTTTTCAGTCACTAAACGAAAGGCAGAGAGGGAAGAAGGAAGGGAAACATTCAGGAAAGTGACTTTCTTTCTTCACAGTGCTATTGCTGATGTCCTTACTCTGCTTTCTTTTGTGACTCCTCTTTTCTTCCTCTCCTTATTATCTCCTTCTTGATTTATTTCAGCTCTCTGGGTTCTTTTACTGCTTTCTGCTTGTTGTGCTCATTTATCGTCTCCAGTATTTTTTACTTCTTTTAGTTGTGAGTCTTAAAACTTAATGACACCTGAAATAGGGTAGAGCCTGAGAATCTACATCTTTAGCAGGCAATCGAGGTGATTCTGATATAGATAAATACTGAACTACACTTAGAGAAACTTGGGTCAGGAAGATCCCCTGGAGAAGGGAATGGCTACCCACTCCAGTATTCTTGCCTGGAGAATCCCATGGACAGAGGAGCCTGTCAGGCCATAGTCCATAGGGTCACAAAGAGTCAGACACGACCTAGCAACGAAACTTTCACTTTTTTAAAGAAACGATGCACTGGAAAGAAGTACTTCAATTTTAATGTGCACTCCAATCATGAGGAATATTGTTAAAATGCAGATTCTTGATAGGTAGATCTGGAGCAGGGCCTGAGATTCTGCCTTTTGCCAAGCTCCCAGATCATGGAAATGATGCTAATCTAAGAAGTCCACTTTGGGCAGAAAGGTCCTAGAGCTGCTAAGTCACTTCAGACATGTCCTACTCTGTGCGACCCCATAGACGGCAGCCCACCAGGCTCCGCCATCCCTGGGATTCTCCAGGCTATAATAATCTAGTATTTTATGTTGATCCCTCTGTATATTTATTGAATATTTCTTTTGCCCAGCATTGTTCTAGACTCTCTGAGGGATCACAGTCAAATACTAATTAAAACATGGTGGGAAGTTCCCTAGAAGTCCGTTGGTTAGGACTGTATGCTTCCACTGCAGGAGGCACATGTTTGATCCCTGGTTGGGGATCTGAGATCCTACAAGCCACATGGTGTGGACAAAAAAGCCAAAAAGGTACAAAAAAAGTGGTTTATTTGACAGCAAGCAATAAATAGTTAATATTGCAGTGCTCAGGTTGTGACTAGATAGCATGATTTGGTTTTTGTTTATATTGAAGGCTTTTTTTGAAGGCTCATTCAAAAAGTAGATAGACTCATTATAAACATTAAATTCATTGACAAATAAAAGAAAGGAAAAAAATATTAGCTAAATTCTACACTGCCCTCTCCCCCAAAACTATCTTTATCAATAGGGAAACATTATTCCAAACATTTTTCTTTGCTTATATAAACTACTGTCTGGAAGGATAGACGGTTGATGATTGAATAGGTGCTTGCAACATGCTAAGTTGCTAGAGTTGTATCCAACTCTTTGCAGCCCTATGGACTGTAGCCCATCTGGCCTTCTGTCCGTGTAATTCTCCAGGGAAGAATACTGGAGTGGGTTACTATTTCCTTCTTCAGAGGATCTTCCTGACACAGGGATTGAACCTGTGTGTCCTGCATTACAGGCAGATTCTTTACCACTGAACGACTGGGAAAGCCCAATAGAATTAATTTGATAAAAATTAGTTCATTTCCTACATTCTGTTTTATATGAGAGGCATTATATTATCGAGGTGAAAATCATAGATTCCACACCCAGTTACCTGTCTTTGAATTTTGACTCTTTGCTTCCTAGCTGTACAACCATGGACAAACTATTCAGTTTCTGGAACTACAAAATGTGGAAGTAGTGGCTGTTTTTATATTGGTTGTTATGAGGACTAAATGATTTAATAAGTATTGAAAAGTACTTGTAGCAGTTCTGTATAAATATTACTTGGGCACTCAGCTTTCTTCACAGTCCAACTCTCACATCCATACATGACCACTGGAGAAACCATAGCCTTGACTAGACTGACCTTTGTTGGCAAAGCAATATCTCTGCTTTTGAATATGCTATCTAGGTTCATAACTTTTCTTCCAAGGAGTAAACGTCTTCTAATTTCATGGCTACAGTCACCATCTGCAGTGATTTTGGAGCCCAAAAAAATAAAGTCTGACAGTTTCCACTGTTTCCCCATCTATTTCCCATGAAGTGATGGGACTAGATGCCATGATCTTTCTTTTCTGAGTGTTGAGCTTTAAGCGAACTTTATCACTCTCCACTTTCACTTTCATCAAGAGGCTTTTTAGTTCCTCTTCACTTTCTGCCATAGGATGGTGTCATCTGTATATCTGAGGTTATTGATATTTCTCCCTGCAATCTTGATTCCAGCTTGTGCTTCTTCCAGCCCAGTGTTTCTCATGATGTACTCTGCATTTAAGTTAAATAAGCAGGGTGACAATATACAGCCTTGACGTACTCCTTTTCCTATTTGGAACCAGTCTGTTGTTCCATGTCCAGTTCTAACTGTTGCTTCCTGACCTGCATATAGGTTTCTCAAGAGGCAGGTCAGGTGGTCTGGTATTCCCGTCTCTTTCAGAATTTTCCACAGTTTATTGTGATCCACACAGTTTCAGTCTTTTAGTTAAACAATATTATTTGACTCAGCTATGAAATAAATAATAATTTTAAACTCCTTTTTCTTTTTCTTTATGAATTCTACTTTCCAAAATTTTATAAAGTTACATTGGATACAATAGCCAAAGTGCTTCTCTGGGTTTAACCTTATTTTTATAGTTTAAAGAATTAGGAATCATAACTGGAACTTTTATCATTCATGGCATTTTTACACTTGAGTTCTTTATTGTAGGAAATTCCTGGGCGACCAACTTTCATTTTCAAATAGTCTTTTAAGGAAGGGTTTATAAATACTTTATTCTAAACTTTAATATGCTCCCGACTGGCTGTTTATTATCCTTATATTCAAAGTGGTTATGAATAAAATTCTTGCTCAAGTATTTTTCATTCTAAACATTGTAAAAAATGTTACTGACTTTTCTGACATCAAGTTTGTCTGAAAAGAAGTCTAGCGTCAATCATATTCCTTTTTCCCTCACTTAAAGGTGGTTTATTTTTTCCTGCCTGGGTACCAGAAAAATTTTCCTTTATTCTTGAAGTAGAACAGCTTAATCAGGATGCTTGTGTTGATTATTATGTAACAATATTTTTAGAATCACAGCATGCCTTTCTAAAGACTATTTGAATCTTCCTTTGTTTCAGGGAAATTTTAGATTTTTAAATTTTATTTTTGGTTTTCTATTTTTTTATTTTTTAATATAAATTTATTTCTTTTAATTGGAGGCTAATTACTTTACAATATTGTATTGGTTTTGTGGTTTTCTTTTTAGAGACTTTGGTTATTATTATAGGCACTTTGGTCCTCATCTGTTATCAATTCAATAATTGTTTTAATTCCTGTTTTTTTCTGTGCATTCATTGTGACAGTCTCAAGCCTTTCCTGTATGTTAGTACTTCCAGTTTTACAATCCCATCGCCTGTTCTTTCTACTTCATTTATTAAATATTTGTCTGTGTGTTTATTCTCAATGTTTCCTCAGGCTTTCTTTCTTTCATTTTAAAATTATATCAGTGTCAGGCCTGTCCTTTAGTTTTCAGTTTTCCTCTTCATCTGCTCTTTTGTTTTGGCATCTTCTCTTTGAAACTTGTTTTATTGAGTTCATGTTCTTATGCTTTTCTAGAATGCCAGGCACTAATAGGTCAACTTCTTCTTCCTCTTGGTCAGTGTTATCTTTTATATTGGGATCTTTATCCCATCTGCATGATACTTTGTCATGTGTTTGTGGTGAATTCATAGTTGACTTGCCATTTCTCTTTTATCTTGCTCATACTTAGAATCTTCAAGAAATTTTATCTGTTCTGATATGGTGCAAATGAATTTTCCTTGACAAATATTTCATATTATTTGACACCTGTTTGCCTTCTCCTCTGCCTCTTGGCTAGATATTGCTTCTGGGCAACCTTTCTACATTGCCCTAGGGCCGTGGGGTAGGAACAGAGGTTGGGAAGACCTCTTTGGGGTTGGATACCCAGTTTGCTTGAGATCCTGTCCTCTGCTTGTGGAGTTTTGTTTGGTGTCTTGCACTGCACTGATGGGCCACTCTGTCCCTTCTTGTGAACATCCTGATTCCATGGAATAGTACTTTGGGGCTTTTATTTGTTACACCAGTGTAGTGAAAAGAAACAGGCAAACAAAATGGCCAGCCCTGATGATTTTTACTTCATCTGTAAAGATCCTTAGTAATACAGAAAGATTTTCTTAACTTTTCTTTAGGCTGTCTATTCAACTCATTGGTCTCTTAAGGTTATTTCTAAGCTGTGTGGTATTAGTGAAAAATTCCTAGGATTTGGTGAAGTCATTGCCTTTTCTCAATACCTATTTTCATGTGTAAAAAGATAAGTTAGTTGAACCAGTTCAAAATTGTTTTTCCACCCTCCACCTTGTCCTTACTTTAAAAATTACTACATGATGTCCTGCTTCCTCTACAGTTTGATTAATTTTTATCTTCTGTTCAAGTGGTGGTATGTGATGGGATAGATGGATTTGTGTTCAGATTTCACTCCACTGTCTTTACTTGGACTCTTTTTAGAATAAACTTTTCATTTTAGAATACTTTCAGATTTACAGAAAAGTTGTGAGGATAATACAAAGTTCATACAACACTCACCCAGTTTCTTTTATTGCTACCATTTTGTATTACTATGATGTATATGTCACAAGAGAGAAATCAACATTGTTATACAACTATTTACTCTAGGCCATATAGGCTTCCCTGGTGGTTCAAAGGGTAAAGCGTTTGCCTGCACTGCAGGAAACCTGGGTTTGATTCCTGGGTCAGGAAGAGCCCCTGGAGAAGGAACTGGCAACCCACTCCAGTACCCTTGCCTGGAAAATCCCATGGATGGAGAAGCCTGGTAGGCTACAGTCCATGGAGTCACAAAGAGTCGGATGTGACCGAGCGACTTCACTTCATACTTTATTCAGATTTCACTACTTTTCTCTAATGTCCTTTCTATTTTATGGATCCTTTCCAGGATTCCATAGGCATGTAGTTACTGTGTCTCCAGTGCCTACTCTGGTCTGTGACATTTTCTCAGACTTTCCTTGTTCTTGATGATGTGACAGTTTTTGGAGTACTGGTCAGGTATTTTATAGAATGTTCCTCAATTTCAGTTTTTCTGAAGTTTTTCTCATGATTAGACTGACATATTGGTTTTATGGGACAAATAGTACAGAAGTGAAATGCCATTTTTATCACATCATTTTAAGATTATATTCTGTCAACGTGACTTTCAGCCGGGGATGTTAATTTTAGTCTCCCAGTCAAGGTAGTGCTTGCTGTGTTTCTTCACTGTAAAGTTACCCACATTCCTCTTTTATGCTCTACTCTTTGAAGCAGATCGCGAGTGCAGCCTATACTCAGTGGTGGGGCTGGAGAGTGTGCCGAGGCGGTTAAGTTTTTGGTTGTGCTGGGTCTTTGTTGCGGCGTGCAGGCATCTCTGGTTGTGGTGCATGGGCTTAGTTGCCCCACAGCATGTGGGGTCTTACTTTCTTGGCCAGGGATCCAGCCCTGCATTGGAAGGCAGATTCTTAACCACGGAACCACCAGGGAAGTCCTGGTTAATTGAGTTCTACCAGTGGCAATCCACTCCAGTATTCTTGCCTGGAAAATTCCACGGATGGAGGAAGGGTACAGTCTATGGGGTCACAAAGAGTCAAACACGACTGAGCGACATTTACTTTACTTTTCTTAGTGGAGAATATCTATATAAATTATTTGTGATTCTTCACTATAGGAGATTTTATCCCTAATTTATGTGTTTAGTTATGTCAGTATGGACTCATTCATATTCATTTAATACTTTGAGTTATAATCAAATTCTGTGTTAATTTGTTTCTTGAGGTGTTCCAGTTTTGACCATTGGAAACTCTTTCAGGTGATTCCTGTATGCCTTTGGCTTGTGCTCATCTTTTTGGTTTTTGAACATTTTCTTACTTTCGGGCGCTATAAAACATATACAATGTTTTATGAAAGGGATGTGCCCACCCAGCAATGAATCAGAATTCTCATTGTTTACTATCCTTGCCAGCATTTGTAATTGTCCTCTTTTTGGTTGCTTAGGTTTCCTATATTGGACATTTAGCCATTCTTTAGTAACAGATGATACTGAGCTGGTAAATGTTTGTTTACCAGCTGTGTATCTTCTTTGGTAAAGTGTCTGTTTAAATATTTGACCAGTTTTTGAAGTTGTATTGTTTTCTTCTGTTAATTGTAAGTGTCTTTATGCATTCTGTATGTGAGTCCTTTTTCAGATAGGTGGTTTTCAAATATTTTCTTGCAGTCCATATTTTTGGTCTCTCAACAATGTGTTTAGAAGAATATAAGTTTAAATTTTGATAGAAGCCAGCTTATTGGTTTTCTCTTATGGTTTGTACTTTTGTTATTGAATCTAAAACTCAGTGCCACATGTTAGGTCACACCAAATTTTCTCCTGTGTTTTCTTCTAGAATTTATACATTTCATGTTTTACTTGTAGGTCTGTAATTCATTTTTAGTTGATTCTTGCGTAAGGTGGTACATGGTACATATAGTTTTACTTTTACATCTGGATATTTATTTATTCCAGCACCATTTGTGAAAAGGGTATCATTTCTCCACTAATTTCCTTTGCACCTTTGCCAAAAATCAATTGACTGTATTCATGTGGGTTGATTTCAGGACTTTCTTTTCTGTTCCATTGATCTGTGAGTCTGTCACTGGCATTGCCAATACCACACACTCTTGATTGCTAAATCTTGAAATCATATGGCATCCTTCTAAACTTTGCTCTTTTATTATAGAATTATTTTGACTATTCTGGTACATTTGCCTTTCCATATACCTTGCAAAATCAGTTTGATTTTATCTACAAAAACAGTTGTTGGGGCCAAATGTGTTTAAACATACTCTTCAAATAGATACCTTTTTTCTTATTTCAATAATGCAGCTATTAATACTTTTAGAACTTTTCTTTAGGGATTTGTAAGTATTATTAGCTTCAACTTATCAACCATTCACAGTACTACACTTCACATATAATTTATGAGTGTAAATCTTTTATGTAGATTGATCATCAGTGTTTTTATATCATTTTTATTTGTGCATTGTTGATTTACAATGTTGTGTTAGTTTCAGGTGTACAGCAGAATGAATCTGTTGTACATACACATATGTGCTCTGCTGTGTGTGCTCGATCATGTCCAGCTCTGCAACCCCAGGGACTGTAGCCCACCAGACTCCTGTTTGTGGAATTTTCCAGGCAAGAATACTGGAGTGGGTTGCCGTTTCCTTCTCCAGGAGAGCACCGATTTTAATCATGAATTTTGCTTATAAATAGATTTGAGTGTTTTTTTGAAATGAAATTTGCCTGAAAAAATTACAAATCAATTTTCTGTGTAGTGTCACAACTCATTGGGGTAGGTGATATTCAAGCTTTATAGGTGAGCAAACTTAAGAGTGATCGACTACCTGCCTAAGGAGTTACAGTAAGTCACATGCTGTAGCCACCTCAGATCTATTCAGGCAATGCAAAGTTATCATATCCAAAAATGGAATTATTAATTTATTTTTAAAACCTGATTCTCCTTAATTGCCTGTACCAATCAGTGGCATAAACACTCTCCCACATATCCAAACCAAAACTTCTTCCTCAGAATTCCTCTTAGATTGGTCTCTTAGTTTTGTTCGTTCTATCTCTTTTTTTCCCTTGGAAATATGACTTGCTTTATGGACTAGGAGATGGTCAGTTCATTTTGTCTCTTTAAAAGATGGATCTAAATTAAACCTTTTTTAAATTTTTTAGCCTCCATTGTCTATTTTCATTAGTATATATGTTTTGGTATAGTTTTTATTACAGTACATGAAAATTAGGCTTCTTTGAGGTACAACCTTTTTCATTTTGTTCTAGATAGAGTTCATATAGAGGGAAGAATGGGGAAGGGAGTAAAGGAAAACAGTCCTCTCCTAAGCCTTCTCTTTTAGTTACTTAGTCCATTCAATAATTACTTATTGAATATGTGCTAAGTGTCAGGTACACTGCTGGTTGCTGGGAACACAGCATTATGAGCTCAGTTAAGATCAGCATCAAGTAAATAATTACATAAATATTTAGAATAATTTCAAGTGATAATGAAGAATTTTTAGTTCCTAGGAAAAGTTTACAGACAGCTCCTACTTTATTAGGGTTTCAGTTAAGGGGATCCAGGACAAACACATAGGAAGCAAGAACAACAGCAGCAACAAATACCATGTCAGGACAGTTTTATATGGTGCTGTGGAGGTTCCTTTCTAGTTAGCTGTGGTCTATGAACTCTGAACATCAGTAGTGCATTTTAGACTAAATCTTTGTTAAGATAGAACCAATTTATAACTGAGCTTTGCTTGACTGAAAGGCATATTTAGAAGCATTGTATATAAGAAGAAAATATATGAATTATTTTACATCTCTTTTTTAAGAACGGTTTTGCATCTTTATTTCTCTAAACAACTGCCATTTTCCTTGGTTTGAGAGATAGTGCTCTACTTTGTGTAGCAAAGTATCCCATATCATTTATCCCATATCAGTGGGATATAATAGTTATTCTCAAATTGAACTTTCTCTTTCCTTTGGTCTCATAATAGCATATATGCTCAGTTGCTCAGTTGTGTCTGACTCTCTGTGACCCCATGAACTGTAGCATGCCAGGCTCCTCTGTCCATGGAATTTCCTAGGCAAGAATATTGGAATGAGTTGCCATTTCCTCCTCCAACATTTCTTTTTTAATTCCTCATTTCTTGCTTCCTATAATCTGGAAATTCCTTCCTTCTCTTTTCTCTTATTCTGATCTACTTTGCATCTTTCTGTATAATGTTTGTCTTGTCTTATTATTCTGTCACTTCTCTGCTTTCCCTTACTCCCTGAATTTTTAATGCTTTTTTGTCTTTTTGCTTCTATCCAAAACTAGGAAAAAATAAAAAAGCTTCAAGGTAAAATGACTTGTAGCATGCCACTATAGACACCCGTGCATGTGAGCATTCCAGCTTTTGAGATCATGATATCTTTTTTCAATCTTTTATTATTGGTGTATTTTTGTATACCATATTAAAGGTGTCACTATGTAAAAATGAGACTTAGAGAAAAAAAGTAAATACTATAGGATTTTCTGATAAGTTGATCATTAATTAGTTTTATCATTTGGGGTCAAAGTTTTGCTTCTTCCCATTGAACAAGGTAAATGACTCTAGGTTCAGAAGGAAAAGATGTTATATTGACTGATTTAGGAATAAATCAAGAAATGTGACATTTCGTGCATGAGTCTTTTCACTTAGAGTGCAAGGTTGTCAGTCAGAATTTGCATGGTATAGGAAATCAATTGAAACTTGAGCCCATGGACATTTACTTCAGCAATATTCTTACTGATTATCATGACTGTCTAATTAGACTGTTATAGGAATAATTTAGAGTTTATGAAAGGTTAAGTTTCTTTGTTTAATTGTAAACTTCCTATTAAAATATAGTGTATAATTTGTCAGCTATATTTCATATGACAACTATTATTTTGTCTTTATTAAGCAAATAAAACTTGTATGTTGTACACGCTGCTAGTAAACCTTAAGCCTAAAAAGTCATTTTACATAGAAAGTTGAATGTCTTATGTAACTGTTTCAAATGGCTTCAATTTTTTAAAGGTAAGTTGTTTGTCTAATTTTTGTTTTCATTTGTGATACGGTATATTATGTACTTACCATAGAACTATATTTAATCTTCTGGAAGCCACTTTTGTTGATTTTTAATCTTTAAGTAGATATTGAATGATCCACTTCAGAAAAATGTGTCAAATATACTGTTTTGTCCTTTTGATAACAGCCATTCTAACAGGTATTAGGTTATACCTCATTGTTGTTTTGTACGAGAGTTTTTAAGTTTTTCTTTTCACGTTTTATTTTTCTCTTAGTGACAGTTTATACTTATATCAATTTTAAAGGGTCATAATGAAGAAAAATTGAGGTTCACATCCTAAGTGGCTGACTTGGCTCGCTCACTTATGCTCTGCATTTCAGACCTGACATACTCACTCACTAAAACATGATTCAGATTCATTTATCAGAAAGTGATACATCACTGTATATTATATACTTTTAAAGACAACCACACAAGTTATTTATAATCAGAATGCTCAATTCAAATACTGAGGATCTAGTATATAACATCTGCTAAGAAAATTTGATTTTAATTTTTTTCTTAAATTTTAATTGTTAGCAGGGAATATATTAGATTAAATACAGTTATCTTAACCTTTTCCTGTTGAAAACTGTTAATTTAAATCATTTAAACTCTTAATTTGATTTTCCTTAAAGTAATAATTCTTTACTTTGCAGTGCCTGAAAAAGGTACAGATATTATACAAGAATTCCATGTACTTTTTATTGTTTTGATTATTTGGAACATAGGAATTTGTTAACTTGTCTCTACTGCCGTTTTCTTTTCGTCCATATATAATCCTTTGAAACAAAAAAAAAGGGA
The DNA here is from genome assembly GCA_917880005.1 of Nanger dama. NCBI lineage: Eukaryota > Metazoa > Chordata > Mammalia > Artiodactyla > Bovidae > Nanger > Nanger dama. Next base: position 9,960,670 of record CAKJTW010000038.1, on the reverse strand, counting down.
GATGCGTAATATTGAGAAATAAAATTTTTTCTTTCCAGTAATCTGTAAATCTAAATTCTTAATTTCCACGTGTCTTTTCCCATTTTAAATGATCAAGTTTAATAAATTGTTAAATTTATAAAAATTTAAGCTTCTTTGGAAACTGTCGTTAATCAGCTCTTTTAGTTTGATTTAATCTATAAAGAACAACATTAAGGTAAATATTTCTCACCACCTATGGCTTTCTAAAAATCATATTTGGCCAGCCAGTAACTGATGGTTAAAGCTGCTCATGATTTTCAAATGTTTTTACATGATCTTAAACAAGTATAAGAATTTTATCTTATACTTTTCCACTGTATTTTTAATTGAGTAAAAGAAGTGATTATCTTCATAGTTCTTATAAACTAAGCTTCTGTGAAGCAGAATATTTGAAAACTTTGGATTGATTTTGGGAGAAAAAGATAAAAGAGTACATATTTACCCTTATTGGAATGTGAATCCAAGGGGACATTAGTAGTTTGAGATATAATACATTAAATATATATAATTCAAAATTGCTTCACCTACTTGTTAACTTAAATACTGTTTAAATATGGGTAGAAATAGTTTTTTTAATATATGTTCATCTTTACTTCCTCTCTATGAATGTAGTAGTTTGAACTGTGGAGTTTGGAACAATTTTGTAATAAATTTATTAAGTATATTTTATTTTTTCCTAGTAATCTTTTTTTTTTTTTTCAGTAAATGTTAAATCATAGGAGCAAAGAAATGGGGGGGATCAAAACAGGAATTTGGATATCTAAAATTTTTAGTCCAATTTTTATTTTACCTTTTTATTTTTCCTTGCACTGCCCATCATGTCTGATCTTAGTTCCCTGAGCAGGGATAGAACCCATGCCCCCTTCAGTGGAAGCACAAAGCCCTAACCACTAGACCACCAGAGAGTTGCCTTGTACAGTTTTTAAATAATTGAAATAATTTCTAAAATCTAAGTAATTGCGCTGATATCCATGATAAAGTTTCATTTCATCTACCAAATGTAATTATTGCCTAAGTTATATTACTGACATTTTCTCAACATGTGATTTAGAACTTCTTTCTTTACTTATATTGCATTTCTTCAGTTTACCAACATCAGCAGACTTTTCAGTGAGCACTAAGACTCTTTTCTTTTTCATTTTTTAAAATTGATTTTTAATTGGAGGATAATTGCTTTTACTATACTGTGTTACTTTCTGCCATACATCAGCATGGTATACATAGGTAGACATAGGTCCCCTCCCTCTTGAGCTCCCCTCCTACCTCCCATCCTCTCCCGGCACTATGACTCTTGTAAGACAAAAATACATTTATGATGGGAACCAGTTCACCTTTTTGCCCTTAATTTGAATAATTCTATCTATGTTATGCAGAAGAGAAAATAATATTAGACATCTAAAACTGTGGCCCAGTTCTGGTCAGCTTTTCTATACAGCATATTTGTTTTACCAAATAGGTAGCAGCAGGAGATTGTCAGGTCAAATTTCGTGGTGATTATTTGTTGTTGCTTTTTAAGGGAACATTGTTAAGCTTGTAGTAAAAATACTTGCCTTGTTTTATTTGTGATGATGTCCAAAAGGAGAGGAAATACAGTTTCTGGTAAGAATTGAAAGTCCAGAAATAAATATAATGATGAGCATGAGTGCTTCTATCACTGGGGAACTTTCTTCATCTAAGCACATATGAACAATTGATCCTTGTAGTCATATATAGCAGTAAACATTAATAACTTAACAGTCTGAAGTCAGTGCAGAAGATATGGAGCATTATTGAAAGATGGAGTCGAGCAGGTGGCGCTTTAATATGTTCAGTGTCATGGTTGACTCTAAAGACTAGTCGAATGAAATTACTTGAGGTTCTAAAGATTTAAAAGCGAACTCATTTTGCTGCACTAAGGAAATGCTACTGATCAGGCTTTCTGTGTCCCTTTTTTCTAGGCTAGAAAATATTAACCCTGAAGAAAATGACATGGTAAGCCATTCTCCGAGGAGATTTCTTGATGTCAGTCTTATATCTTAGAGGCTTAAGTTCAATTGAGTGGGTTTCAAGAACTAAGATGTGGGAAAAAGAAGAATTGACACACTAATAATGTACATCTTTGCTGCAATATGAAAATTCAATAACTTCACTCAGTCAATTTACAATTCACATGTGCCTATTAATTAAAACCCTATATTAAATAAAATATATTAAAACTTCATGTCTGACTAACGTATAATGGTGTTGGTAGACATTACAGGAATTACTGAACAGAATAAACAATGCAGACACAGGGGTAGCTATTCAGAAGAATGGAGCTATAATTGTGGATAGAATCTACAAGACCAAGGAATATAAAAGAGAATAACTGCAGAAGAAATGAACGCAGTGATTGAAGAACGAGATGCTGCTTTGTCTCAGGTACCTGCATGTATCCGTAAAAAACTGTCTACCATTTTCCCTCTTTCTTTACATTAAAAAATGACTTTCCCCCACTTCTTCTTAATTCAAATTAGTTTTTAGCTTATAATTAATACCACAATGATTAGCTATATTAAGATAATCACATAGTTTGTTATATCATTCTTCAAATATATGCATCCTCATTTCTTAATAAAACTGTTAGCTTTTTATAAAAATTTAGTTCAGTTCTTTAAAGTAATCGCTTTTATATGAGACTTCTTACTTGAGTCACAGTTTTGGGAGGGCTGAGATTATGTCTTTATTACTGTTTTATTCCCAGTGCCTAATTCAGTGCCTTTTAGTAAACATGGATAAATGAATCAAATTATTAGGGTATTCTTTTCTGAACATTACTTACACCTTCCTGCTCCAGCTGAAACCTGATCACCACCCTGAGGATGCAGCTTCTGCTGCAGTCCTCTCAAGTGTGAATGTATTCCCTCCCCCAGCAGTTGGGCCACTGGCCTTGGAGGCTTGTTCAATTAGTGCTTTTAGATCATTGTTCCTCTTTTCTCTCTAAACACCTCCAGCTTTGAGACCCATGCATCAGATTGTACCACCCATTACACACTCCTGTTGCAGTCATGTATACGCTCCCATATAGCTTCCTTCATCTCTGAAAGATTTTAGGATCTATTTAACTGTCTCTTTCTTTAGCTTACTCCTGTCACAATTCTTGGTGATTTAAATATCTCTGTGGATGATTCTTTCAATAGCCATCTCATCTCTCTGAATCTCTCTCCTCCAGTCTTCCAGATGCTTTTTACCCATTCTGCTATTCACCCTATGATCATACCTTATTCTTGGTCATTATCAGTCTCAATTTCAAGCATCTACTTAACTATCTTTCCAGCCTACTCTAAAACTCTAGCAAATTTTCAACTCTACTGGTGCCTCATTATATTGATCTTAGCACCTCTTTTCCTTCCCTTTAACCCCTGCATGTCCTCTCTTCTCTCTTTATCTAGCTTAGATTCCTTGGGTCACCATAATTATCTCCTGCTTGCATGTAAGATAACCTCAGTTGTCCTGACCCTCTTTCTTTGTCCCGCTCACCTAACAAAACCTAAGTTTTATAAATTTAACTTTCTGCCTGTTCTATACCTCCAAAGCTTTATATGGCAAATCTATCACACACATTTGTTCATGACAGTTGTCTTCAAGTAGACCCCTGGTGTTGCCTGATAACCTTCTTGCCTTTTGCTAGTCCACTCACTCTCCCCCCTCTGGAGGACTCTTTTATCTTCTTCCTTTCTCCTCAACTATCCAACCTCTTCTTACCAATAGAAAGAGAAATTTCTGCTTGTCTCCATTATATCATTGACTGGCCTACCTGCATGTGGCACCCATATACTTCGCCTTTTCTACTTTATATCTTTCTTACATATTTCTGTTAGCGGACAGCTTCTCTATTTCACACTAGTGGACCTCTTTTCTTGCTTGCTTAAGGTTATCACATAACCAGCTGTCCCTTTTATACTTCATAAAATATTTCCTATGAGTTCATTTCTATCAGTATCTGACATTCTTTAGTGTATCCTTGAAGGCTGGGTGAGTTTTGGCACATCTTGGTCTACCTGTGGTTTACCCCTGTGCTTTTGGTGAGGCTTCCTAAACTGAGAGCTGAGTATTCACTAGGGACCTACTCCTGGAGAATCCTCTAGTCTGTTATTTGTCTCCTCAGCATTTTAAGACTGTTGGAAATACCAGTTTTCTTTTCATAGTGCTTAGGGCTTAGCTCTTTAACTTTGATCCCTTTACAGGTTTGGGATTTAGCAAATGATCTGAGATGGAAACAAGTCTCAAATCTCTAATTTTGTCACTTCAGCCCTGCATAAATGCCAGAGGCTTAGATGACTTCTCTTTCTCCAACCAGAGTCCTCTATGTAGTCACAGCCTGCCAGGCTACTCTGTCCATGGAATTCTGCAGGCAAGAATACTGGGTAGCCATTCCCTTCTCCAGGGGATCTTCCTAGCGCAGGGATCAAACCCAGGTCTTCTACACTGCAGGAAGATTCTTTACTGTCTGAACCACCAGGGAAGCCCTATATTGTTAAAGAGAGAGTAAAAACTATTTTTATGAGCTTATAACAATTACAGGTATAAACTCCAGCTTAGGATGTTTTAGAAATTATTTATTTTGTTAACTAAAATATCCATGTACATAGAGAACTGACCACTTTCTTCCTTTATCCCTGCTATATTCCAGGTCTTTATTACAAAGTTTTTGCTTTTGTGTTTTGGATATATTTTATATACCAACCCCCATAACCCTTTTGGCAAAAGTCCATACCCCAGCCTTCATTCCCATGCCTTACTTATGCAGTGCTCAGAAGGTAGGCCCTTCACCTACTACACTGGGTACCAGCTGAGTTCCAGTCAATGAAAATACAATATTATCTATGGACTACAACTATCAGTGAGGCCTGAAGCCTTCTCCTGCCAGGCTCTAACCATCTATGCATATCCTGGGAAATCAAAACTAGCCTAGAACCAGTCTAGTTTAGCCAGAACCCCAAGGAATGGTATGCTAATCATGTGAAAACTTGACTGGACCATGGAGTGTCCAGCTTTTTGGGTAGACATTATTTCTGATTGTGTCTGTGAGGGTGTTTCTGGATGACATTAATATCTGAATCTTACATCGTTGACTTTCCTGGTTTTCATGCCTTCAGACTAAAGTTGAAACTATACTTTTTTCTTACGGTTAGAATGAGACTTTGAATCATTGGAAAGAATACCACAGAAATGTCATCTTAATTAGCACTATTTTCTCTTTCCCCAGGTCAAGTGTCTCAGTGTCCTTTCCCCGAGTTTCCTTCTCCTTTGTTGTCTTCTAGTTGTTAATTTTCCATCTTGGCCTATCAAGGCCGAGTGAGTGATCATAAATTTCTATTACCTGAACACCATGCAGAGAATCTTAACTCATCACTATTTTCTGGAAAAGAGTTATTCCAAATCCCTAAATTCAGTAGTAACTCTTTCTCATCTGTGTACTTTTCTTTATTGTGTTTGTTGTTGAAAATATTTTTAAAACATTTATGTGCCTCTTTTTAACCAAAATATAATTTAACACATTTTTTTGATAGTTACTTACTTCTGTCAAATGATATAATGAAAACTATAGATCCTGAGATCTTTTAGGTCCACAGTTGACAAATATAAAAAGTAGAGAGGACCATGGAGTAAGTATCAGGGTAATAAAAGAAATTCAGCTAAACATTTCACTAGTCAGGTTCCTCCTTCTCTATAGCTTGTAAGCTGTTGATATACCATGCACTAAGCTCTAGCAAAATGAAGAATAAACTAGTTAAGGGGAAGATGTGAATCCAGTACAGGATTACAATGAAGAAAATTCTAAGAAGACTGCTGACCAGTTTACCACAAGTACAGGTGATCTGTTGCTTTGTAACTCTTTGTATCTTTAAGTGTATTTCCCCTTCTCACTGACACATGCTTCTGTTCACTTGTCACTCTCTCATCTCCTACTGCTTTATAGCCAATTTAAATATTATCTCTTCCATAAAGGTTTATTTGATGGCACAGTATTGATAAATATCTGCTTTGTGCCCACATTTTACTTTATATCCTATTATACTACTTGTCACACTGCAGTAGTTAATTGACTTTATGCCTGTCTTCCCACCTAACTTGAAGGTAGGAACTGTCCTTTATCTATGTCTGTTACTCTTTAGGACAGTGTAGGCACAAAACAGATGAATTAATGAACTGAATGAGCTTAGCTATTTTATATTTTAGATCTATTTCAAGATCAGTTCAGTTCTTAAAGGAGTTGTGGCTTCAGGTCTTACAATTAAGTCTTTAATTTATCTCAAGTTAATTTTTGTGAATGGTGTAAGATAGGGATCCAATTTCATTTTATTACATGTTCAGTTTAGTTCAGTCGCTTAGTCATGTCTGACTCTTTGTGACCCCATGGACTGCAGCATGCCAGGCTTCCCTGTTCATCACCAACTCTTGGAGTTTACTCAAACTCATGTCCATTGAGTAGGTGATGCCATCCAACCATCTGATCCTTTGTCATCCCCTTCTCCTCCTGCCTTCATTCTTTCCCAGCATCAGAGTCTTTTCCAATGAGTCAACTCTTCGCATGAGGTGGCCAAAGTACTGGAGTTTCAGCTTTAGCATTAGTCCTTCCAATGAATATTCAGGATTGATTTCCTTTAGGATGGACTGGCTGGATCTCCTTGCAGTCCAAGGGACTCTCAAGAGTCTTCTCCAACACCACAGTTTAAAAGCATCAATTCTTCCGCGCTTAGCTTTCTTTATAGTCCAACTCTCACATCCATACATGACTACTGGAAAAATCATAGCCTTGACTAGATGGACCTTTGTTAGCAAAGTAATGTCTCTGCTTTTTAATATGCCATCTAGGTTGGTCATAACTTTCCTTACAAGGAGTAAGTGTCTTTTAATTTCATGGCTGCAGTTACCATCTGCAGTGATTTTGGAGCCCCCAAAATAAAGTCTGACACTGTCTCCACTGTTTCCTCATGTATTTCAAGATAAACTGAACTAAAAGGAGTTATTAAAATATTTATTCATCCACATTTTACTGAGGACCTGTTATATCTTTGTGTTGGGGAACTCGGTGAAAGTGAAAGTCACTCAGTCATGTCCGACTCTTTGTGTCCCCATGGATATAGTCCATGGAATTCTCCAGGCCAGAATACTGGAGTGGGTAGCCTTTCCCTTGTCCAGGGGATCATCCCAATCCAGGGATAGAAGGTTCTTACTCTTATGGAACCTATGTTTTGTTATGGTAATAAAGATTATGAACAAATGAATGAAGTATTTTCAGTTAGTAATGTTATTAAAATAAAAGGTAATGGAGAGTGACCACAATTGGTCATAGGATTGTCACTTTAAATTGGGTGATCAAGGCAGTCCTTTTGTTGAATTGTTGAAGTCTGGTGAATAGTTGAATTGAGACTTGGAAGAGAAGAGTCTAGCCATGCTAATCGATAAAGAGAGCATACCATCAGGAAAGAAAACATTAACAGTGTGCTGTGTGAGGGAACAAGCTTCGTGTGTTTTAAGGCATTGATGTACATGCTCCAAGCTTAAATACGGTTGAAGAGCAGTGAGCAAGGAAGATACCAGCAACTGATGAGGTAGAAGAGATAGGCAGCAGACAAATTTGTAAGGTTTTATGTGCCACGGTAAGCACTAAAATTTGTGTCTTACATTGAAGGTGAATGCTGTTGCAATAGTCCAAGCCAAAGATGAAACTGATGCTAGCTCATAGGGGCAAGTGTAGATTTGGAGAAGTAGACACATTTGAAAAATATTTCAAGAGTATAGTGAGTAGATCTTTAAGACAGATTGGTTTGGGGCATAAGGGATCTGGAAGAATTAGGCTGGGTCTGTTTTGGACTTGAATGCTGTGTAGATTATTTGCTTCCATTTTTGTGATGAGCAAGTTTAGGTGGTGGGGCAAGGGGAGGTGATCAGTGTATTTCCAGAGGGAATTTATATTTTTGATGGATATGGTATATTTGAGATGATTCTTAGAAATCCAGATGGAAGTGTTGAGTATTCACTTAGCTATTACAGTCATCAGCGTACAGATAATTAAAGATGTGACTCTAGATGAAACCAGAGAAAGATAATTGAGAAAGAGTGGGCCTAGGATCAAACCCTGTGGTCTGTCAACAATTTAGCAGTTGGCCAAAGTGTAAGGGGCCATGAAGAGACTAGAAATGATGGGAAATGAAGAAGGAAAATGAAGTGTTTGCAAAAGATGAGAATGATCAGTTCCCTTGAATGGTGTTGAGGGATCATGCACATTGAAGATGGGATTGTTACTTTTAAATTTGAGCAGATGACAGGTGTTGAGAGCCTTGACAAGAGTTTTGTCCAGGACAGAGGCCACATTGAAGTGGTCTGAGGGAAAATGAAAGGCGAGGAACTAAACGGAGTGAATGTATACAACTTTTATCTCCCTATAATGGCAATAGAGAAATTGCCAATAGATGGAGAATGGGCTTATGTTTAGGGCAAGGGTGAATGGTTGGTGGGCTTTTCTTTCTTTTTTAATGGGAGATTCTAAGGCATGTTGTTGGTCTGTGATGGAAATGAACCAGAAAAGAAGGAAAGGTGAATTTAAGGGAGAGACTAGAGTATTACTTTAGCAATGTGGTGAAGTAGATAAGTAGATTGAGAGCGGATCTAAAACTTAAGTAGAAGAGTTGTCTTTTGCTAGGAACAGTAAAACTACTTTCATCGTAGCAGATGACTGCTGTCAAGAACTTGGATAGATACATAAGCTGGCAAATTGATGAATTTAGATTAGGTGACCATCCTTTTCTTTATGAAAATGTTAGGTTTTTTGAGTTTCTCAGTGTTATAGGTCAGTGGATGGTGGTGGAGATTTATAAAGAGGTGATCATTTTAAATATAGTCAGCCTTCCCTATCTATAGGTTTGGCAGATATAGTGGATTCAGCCAACCACTGATGGAAATTTCTGTCTGTGGTTTGTTGAATCCAAAGATGTGGAAACCCTGAATAAGGAGGGCCAACTGTATATTTATTGAAAAAAATCCACATGGGCCCGTGTAGTTCATACTGGTGTTTTTCAAGGGTCAACTGTATTAATTGTACTACAGCACTTTATACAAGGGCCTTGAGCTTCAGTGGGTCTTGATATATGCAGGAGCTCCTGGAACCAGTCCCCTGTAAATACCCTCAGGATGACTGGAGTTGTCCCAGATTGTGTGTAAATAAACTTTAACAAATCTCCTTAAAAAGCAAACCCAGATTCCTGGCCAGTGATGTAACCATCAGTGGTAATGTTCCACATTAGCAGAGGAAAGCATAACCAAGTTTCCAGATCTCTCCATTGTTAAGTGTTGCTTTCACTCTGTAGCCCTTGTAATTCACATAATAACTAGCACCTAATAAATGCAAAATAATGATCTGTTAAATTATTAGAAGTTTGACAAAAAACTCATACTTGAAAAGAAAATAAATCATAACATTTAGAGTTTCATTTTTCAAGAAAAGTAGGAGACATGTTTAACATTATTATTGTGACCAAAAATTTTTATTAATTTTCTCCCCTGTCAGTTTGTTAATTTGCTTTCCTGTCTATCATACAACTATTTGCCTGTGCATTTTTTCCAGTCCATCTTGTTGAAACGTATTGTTGATATTTGATCTATTCTAATAACTTTCTTTCTTCTTATTACAACATTTTTACAACTTTTTGAAACTATAGATAACGTTGGACAAGTACAGAGAAGCAAGAACAGAAACAGTCATACACAGATCCTTTGTCTTTTTTTCAGTGCATATCATATATACTACTTGATAAACTGATTGTTCACTTTGATTTTATATTTTGTGAGATATTTGTATATTTTTCTAAATATTTATATTAAGATTTATTGAACTAATATGATGTTTGGGGAAGTAGTTATGTTTTTCTCTTCTTTTCATAGCAGAAGCATTTTGTAGGAAAATTTTTATGTACATCCATGTTTATTTTCTTAGGGAAAATTCTTAGAAGTAAAAATACTAAATCAAAGAGTATAAACATTTTCAATAAATATAGATTTTTGTACTGCCTTCATAGAAAAATTATACACAGAAATGTTGAATTTTCATGCAAGGGGACTTTGGATGAATAAAATGCTCAGGAATTTAGACTTTATTTTCTAGGCAGTTGGGTCTCCTGTACATTCTTGAACAAGATTTCTGGACAGCACTGCATAAAGTGAATTGTATAGTATAAGTCCAAGGCTGAGGAAATAGTTGGGATCCTATTGTAATAATTCAGGCAAGAGATAATAAGGGTCTAAACAAGAAAAATGATAGAGGAATAGATATGAAAGCTAAACTTGCATTAAAAAAAAACAGTTTAAATCATGTATGACTTATAGGAAGGAACACAAATCTTAAGTAAAAATATACTGGATATTGACCCCATTTTGTAGTACAGAAGCAGCACTCCAGAGGATTCCTCCATACCTCTTCCTAGTCAGAATTCCTTTCCAAGAGTAGTTACTACTCTCACTTCTAACACCTAGGTCATTTTGCATGCTTTAAACTTGATATAAGAGGAATCATGCTACGTACTCTTCTGTGTCTGATTTCCTTCATCCGGTGTTTTTATGCCAGTATGTTGATGTGTGTTGTTACAGTTATCAGCAGTTTATCTTTTTCATTATAGTGTAATGTTCTGTTGTATGAAAATAGCAGGTGTTAGAAGTGATGTTGTTTCTCTTTTGATTTATTATGAATGAAGTCCTGTGGTGGTTCTTTACATTCACTACTTTTGGAACATATTCAGGGATATACACAGGAGAATAACTGTCACAGATTTAGCTTTCGTAGATAATGCTAAACATTTTCCTGAAGTTGTTTTACCAGTTTACACCAGGAACGTAAGAGCTTCTCTAGCTGCCAGGTTTAACACTTGCTATTACTCAGTTCAGTTGCTCAGTCATATCCAACTCTTTGCATCCCCATGAATTGCAGCACGCCAGGCCTCCCTGTCCATCACCAACTCCCGAAGCTCACCCAAACTCATGTCCATTGAGTCAGTGATGCCATCCAGCCATCTCATCCTCTGTCATCCCCTTCTCCATCTGTCCCCAATCCCTCCCAGCATCAGAGTCTTTTCCAATGAGTCAACTCTTCAAAGTATTGCAGTTTCAGCTTTAGCATCATTCCTTCCAAAGAACACCCAGGACTAATCTCCTTTAGAATGACGTGGTTGGATCTCATTGCAGTGCAAGGGACTCTAAAGAGTCTTCTCCAACACCACAGGTCAAAAGCATGAATTCTTTGGTGCTCAGCTTTCTTCACAGTCCAGCTCTCACATCCATTCATGACCACTGGAAAAACCATATCCTTGACTAGATGGACCTTAGTTGGCAAAATAATGTCTCCGCTTTTCAATATGCTATCTAGGTTGGTCATAACTTTCCTTCCAAGGAGTAAGCATCTTTTAATTTCATGGCTGCAATAACCATCTACAGTGATTCTGGAGCCCAAAAAATAAAGTCTGAACTGTTTCCCCTTCTATTTCCCATGAAGTGATATGACCAGATGCCATGATCTTAGTTTTCTGAATGTTGAGCTTTAGGCCAACTTTTTTCACTCTCCTCTTTCACTTTCATCAAGAGGCTTTTTAGTTTCTCTTCACTTTCTGCTACAAGGATGGTATCATCTGCGTATCTGAGGTTATTGATATTTCTCCTGGCAGTCTTAATTCCAGCTTGTGCTTCTTCCAGCCCAGCATTTCTCATGATGTACTCTGCATAGAAGTTAAATAAGCAGGGTGACAATATACAGCCTTGACATACTCCTTTCCCTATTTGGAACCAGTCTGTTGTTCCATGTCCAGTTTTAACTGTTGTTTCCTGACCTTCATATACATTTCTCAAGAGGCAGGCCAGGTGGTCTGATATTCCCATCTCTTTCAGAATTTTCCGCAGTTTCTTATGATTCACAAAGTAAAAGGCTTTGGCATAGTCAATAAAGCAGAAATAGATGTTTTTTGAAATAGATGTTTTTCTGGAACTCTCTTGCTTTTTCGATAATCCAGCAGATGTTGGCAATTTGATCTCTGGTTCCTCTGCCTTTTCTAAAACCAGCTTGAACATCTGGAACTTCATGTTCATATATTGCTGAAGCCTGGCTTGGAGAATTTTGACCATTACTTTATTAGCATGTGAGATGAGTGCAATTGTGCTGTAGTTTGAGCATTCTTTGGCATTGCCTTTCTTTGGAATTGGAATGAAAACTGACCTTTTCCAGTCCTGTGGCCACTGCTGAGTTTTCCAGATTTGCTGGCATATCGAGTGCAGCACTTTCACAGCATCATCTTTCAGGATTTGAAATAGCTCAACTGGAATTCTATCACCTCCACCGGCTTTGTTGGTAGTGATGCTTTCTAAGGCCCACTTGACTTCACATTCCAGGATGTCTAGCTCTAGGTGAGTGATCACACCATCATGATTATCTTTGTCATGAAGCTCTTTTTTGTACAGTTCTTCCGTGTATTCTTGCCACCTCTTCTTAGTATCTTCTGCTTCTGTTAGGTCCATACCATTTCTGTCCTTTATCGAGCCCATCTTTGCATGAAATGTTCCCTTGGTATCTCTAATTTTCTTGAAGAGATCTCTAGTCTTTCCCATTCTATTGTTTTTCTCTATTTCTTTGCATTAATTGGTGAAGAAGGCTTTCTTATTTCTCCTTGCTAGTCTTTGGAACTCTGCATTCAGATGCTTATATCTCTCCTTTTCTCCTTTGCTTTTCGCCTCTCTTCTTTTCACAGCTATTTGTAAGGCCTCCCCCAGACAGTCATTTTGCTTTTTTGCATTTCTTTTCCATGGGGATGGTCTTGATCCCTGTCTCCCAAACAATGTCACGAACCTCATTCCATAGTTCATCAGGCACTCTGTCTATCAGATCTAGGCCCTTAAATCTATTTCTCACTTCCACTGTATAATCATAAGGGATTTGATTTAGGTCATACCTGAATGGTCTAGCGATTTTCCCTACTTTCTTCAATTTAAGTCTGAATTTGGCAATAGGGAGTTCATGATCTGAGCCACAGTCAGCTCCTCGTCTTGTTTTTGCTGACTGTATAGAGCTTCTCCATCTTTGGCTGCAAAAAGTATAATCAGTCTGATTTCGGTGTTGACCATCTGGTGATGTCCATGTGTAGAGTCTTCTCTTGTGTTGTTGGAAGAGGGTGTTTGCTATGACCAGTGCATTCTCTTGGCAAAACTCTATTAGCCTTTGCCATGCTTCATTCTGTACTCCAAGGCCAAATTTCCCTATTACCCCGGTGTTTCTTGACTTCCTACTTTAGCATTCCAGTCCCGTATAATGAAAAGGACATCTTTTTTGGGTGTTCTAAAAGGTCTTTGAAGTCTTCATAGAACTGTTCAACTTCAGGTTCTTCAGTGTTACTGGTTGGGACATAGACTTGGATTACTGTGATATTGAATGGTTTGTCTTGGAAACAAACAGAGATCATTCTGTTGTTTTTGAGATTGCATCCAAGTACTGCATTTCAGACTCCCTTGTTGACCGTGATGGCTACTCCATTTCTTCTGAGGGATTCCTGCCCACAGTAGTAGATATAATGGTCATCTTAGTTAAATTTACCCATTCCAGTCCATTTTAGTTTGCTGATTCCTAGAACATCGACGTTCAGTCTTACCATCTCCTGTTTGACTACTTCCAATTTGCCTTGGTTCATGGACCTAACATTCCATGTTCCTATGCAATACTGCTCTTTACAGCATCGGACCTTTCTTCTATCACCAGTCACATCCACAACTGGATATTGTTTTTGATTTGGGTCCATCCCTCATTCTTTCTGGAGTCATTTCTCCACTGATCTCCAGTAGCATACTGGGCACTTTCATTTTAATTTCCATCATTTTGATCGAGATGTAGTTGCATTTCGTTACGCTTTAATTTGTGTTTCCTTAATCACTAATGACGTTGATCTTCTTTTCCTGTATTTATTGGCCATTTTGATATCCTCTTTTGTGAAGTGTCTGTTAGGCTTTTGCCCAATATTAAACTTGTTTGTTTTTTTCTTATTGATTTATGTAATTTGGATACAAATGCTTGCACAGTTTGGCAGTTGCATTTTTATTCTCTTAATGCTGTTTTTTGTTATCAAAAATTTTTAATTTTAATGAAGTAGATTTTCTCATTTTTTCTTCCTAATAGTTAATATATTTTGTCACCTGTTTAAAAACCCCTCGCTTTCTCAGAGTGATGAACACATTCTGCTGTCTTTCCTCTAGAAGCTCAATTATTTTAGCTTTCACATTTGGTCTTCATTGGTTTCCAATTAATTTTTATGTATTCATTTTCTTCATATGAATATCGACTTGTCTGGACCCAGTATCATGTATTTAAAAGATCAACTCCTTTCCTCTTGCCGCCAGTGAATTCAAATGTATCGGTTGGCTATATGTATGTGGGTTTGTTTCTGGATTCTTGGTCCTTTGTTCAGATTGTCATTTTTCATGAAAAAAAAATCATCTAGTATTTTGATGAGAATTACATGACTATAAAAATCAATTAGAGAAATACTGGCCTCTTAGAAATGTTGACTCTTCCAAACCATTGATCTTTTCATAAAAACTATTAATTTTTCTTTGTATACCACTTTGGTCACATCCCAGAAGTTTTTTATATGTTTGTTATTTCATTATTATATACCTTAAAATATTTGTTATTTTCTATATGTGGTTTTTTTCCTAGAATCCATGAGTCATTTAGAAATATGTTGCTTAACACTTAAAACATTAGATTTGATATTATCTTTGTCATTAAATTAGAATTTAATTCCATGGTGACAAGAAAACAAGCTAGGTGATTCAGTCCTTAGCAATTTGTTGATACTTTGCTCTGACCCCAAAACAAGTTGTATCTGTTACATGAGCTATGTATTCTAAAATATTGTGTATTCTGCAGTTACCGAATGTAGTCTTTTTCTCTATATGTCATTTAGGTCAAGTAGATTAATCATGTTTTTCAGTTCATTATTCATAGATCTATTCTTGCTTACATTTTTTGTGTAAGTTATAAATTTATGATTTTAAATTTATGATATTCCTGAGGGAGGTGTTTAAAGCATCAAATGATCATGATGAATTTTTCTTCTTTTAACTCTGTTAACTTTTGTCTTACTTATTTCGAAACCATGTAGTTATGTTCTCAGGTGTTTAGGATTAGTATAGCAACCTTTTTCCCTAACATTTTCTTATGACATATTTTCAGCATATGACACTCATCACCTGAAATCCTTAATCCAAAAATCGTTAGTATTTTGCTAAGGTCGATTTGTTATATTATCTCTGCGTTATCCATCCTTTCCTCTATCCATCAGTTCACCTCACTCACGTTATGAATTTCAGATGAAGGCAGGCATCGGTACTTTGTCCTCTGAATTCTTCAGCACAGCGTATCATTAGTTATCACTCCAGAAATTTCCCCCATTATCTTTTCAGTTAACCCATGCCCTTTCTGTTCCCCAGTAGCAATCACCAATCTGGTATTTTTACATCATTAATTAGTTTTACTTTCTCTAGAAAGTTATATGCTCAAGATCACAATATATCTTAAATGATCACATTTATTTGAGTCTCATATGCTTGTTGAGTAGAAAATACATATTTTTCTAAGCTTGCCTCTTGCTGTTGAGTGATTTTTTTTTCTTAAGATTTTCTTAATCTTTTTTGAAGTAGATGTAGAATTTCTATTGTGCTAATTCCTGTGAGTCATTCTGTTAAAACTGCATTTCAGCATATCATTCCTAAAGATCTGCATGTAATTTTGCCATCTTAAAATATCAAAAACTGGAATTATTTCCTTAAAATTAGTCTTCACCAGCTTTGCAACTAGTACTTTTTAAAATATAATAGACCATGTTAAGCATGCAATACCATTTTCTCTGATACATTGTTCTTCAGTGTAATAGTAAATCTACCCTTATTTTCCAGAAAGAGCAATGTTAGGCATGATTGAAGAGAGTGTTAATTTAAACCATGAACACATTTGATAATTAGCAGAAGTCTCTAAGTTTTGAGGAGCCTGTATTACAAAGTTTTGGCATGAAAGCATCTTTTTTCTAAAGACTTTGTGACTTTTTGTGTAAGTTATAAATTTATGATTTTTAAAAATCCCGTATTTTGTAGTAATCTTGGAAAACTACTTTATAGTTTCATAAACTACCATTTGGGCACAAAAATTCAAATTGCTGTGATTTTGTTTCTTCATTACATCTCTGATTTCATAAGGAAAATTTTCAGTTAGCATTTTGGTTAATTATATTTCTGCTAAATTTTCTTTCCAAAAACACAGGAACATGCAACCAAATATGTAGTAGTTATTTGACTTGTTTACAGAAGTAGTTCAGGAGTAACATAAAGATATCTGAATGTATCATTCACTATAAAATGTATGTCTTTGGTCCAACGTAGTAGGACACTTTTAAAATAAAACTTTCTTTCTCAACATCAAGGCCTTCACTGTTGAAAATGACTCTGTGGCTGTGCCTGTACATTTACCTACAGGTTTGTTTGATTAATTGCTACTTGACTCATCTATCATAATACTAAGCTCTGGGATCACAAAAGATCAGATTCTCAAATCACCTCCTAGAATTAATTTAAATATCTAATGTTGATACTTGCAATGATTCAGGGGATGATGGTTTTTACTGTTACTAGTAGCCTGTTTCAGTATTATAAACCCTTGGAAAAATTCTGAAGGTATATATTAGCTCCTTGTTAACATTATTTAACCTGTTGCAGTAAAAAATTATCATGGTCTTTATTAGTAGGTTAGAATATATAATGAAATATATTTCTAAGTTATAATTTATCTGGAAACTTTTTCAATAAATATGTCTGTAAGTCATTAATATATTACTAGATATTCATGAGTGTTATTTTGGTTTAGTGATCCTTGAAAATGGAATTTTTTTGCTATTTATATATTTACTTTTTGTTTACAATTTTTATTTCAAATACAATTTACACACAAATGAAATATGTTAAATATTAACGTATTTGACAAGTTGTGACAGCAATTTGACAAGTTGTGACAAATATCTTCACCCACATGACCACATCCCTCTGAAGATAGAGAACATTTCCATATCCCAGGAAAGCCCCTCACTTATTTCCCTTCCCTACCAATCACATCTGTCCCACCCAAATGACTTTTCTGTTTTGTTTTGTTTTTTCAAAATTAATTAATTATTTTTAAAAAAGATGACTGAGGGCCTGTTCTTTCTGAATAATGCCAGCTGATGTGTCTGAGCAAAGACAGAATTGGAAATTGTAATAACTGACTCAGGTACAGACCATCCATGGACCCCAAAGCCATTGAGGGAAATCACTTTGGGGAGCATAAGATCCCAAAGTATCACCCTACAGACTTTTCTGTAAAACACAGATTTATTTTGCATATTCTAGAACTTTGTACAAGTAGGTTAAACAATTACACAATTGGCAGCACAATATTTGTATTCATCCGTATTGCTCTTTCTATCATTTTCTTGTTGATGGGACAGGAAGTTGGATTTGTCCTGTTTTTGTTCATTATCATTAAGGCTACTGTGAGTATTCTTGTACAAGCCTTTTTGTGGACGTAAGTTTTCATTCTTTTGGTTACAAATCTAAAAAATGAAATTGTGGCATCACAAATTGCTCACTGAAGTTGCTCTATCATTTTACAGTCACAGCAGCAATTTATGGATGTTCTGATTGCTCCGTAACTCACCAACAATTGTCAGTATTTTAATTATAACTGTTTTATTAGTTGTGCAATAATACATGGGCTCTTCCCTGGTGGCTCAGATGGTAAAGCGTCTGCCTACAATGTGGGAGACCTGGGTTCGATCCCTGGGTTGGGAAGATCTCCTGGAGAAGGAAATGGCAACCCACTCCAGTACTCTTGCCTGGAAAATCCTATGGACAGAGGAGCCTGGCAGGCTACCGTCCATGGGGTCACAGAGTCGGACACGACTGAGTGACTTCACTCACTCACTAATTTATAACTGTTTTATTAGTTGTGCAATAATATATATATCATTGTGGTTCTATTTCATATCTCATAGTGACTAATAGCAGTTTTTCATGTGCTTATTGCTCATTTATATACTTACCTTTTGAACATCTGTTCAAGTCTTTTACCTATCTTTTGATAGAGTGATTTGACTTCTATTGATTTGTATATTCTATATAAAGTCAGTTATTTTATATATGTAGTAAAAATATTTATTCCTAGTCTTCTCTTGATTGCTCATTTTCTTAATTCTGTATTTTGATGGACCAAGTTTTAAATTTTGAAGAAATCTGAGATAATCATATTTTTTTATTGGAATAGAATTGCTTTACATTGTTGTGTTAGTCTCTGCTGTACAATATCGTGAATCAGCCGTATGTATACATATATCACCTCCCTCTTGATGCTCCCTCTCAACCCACCCCCCTTACTACCCCCCTTTAGGTCATCGCTGAGCGCCTAGCTGAGGCCCCTGTGTTATACAGCAGCTTGCCACTAGCTGTTTTACACAGGGTAGTGTATTTATGTCAGGGCTACTTCCTCCGTCTGTCCCACCCTCTCCTTCCTACCCTGCAAATAGGTTCATCTCTACAATTTTTCTAGAGTCCATATATGTTGTTGTTCTGTTGCTTAGTCATGTCTCTTTGAAACCCCATAGGCTATATTCCATATATATGCATTCATATATAATTGGTGTAGGAATATTTTAATGTACCTTGTCTAAGAAATATGCCCTCACCCCAAGATTACAAAGATATTGTCCTGTTTTCCTCTACAAGCTTTATTATTTTAGTTTTTATTTCTTATCTGTGATTTACTTTGAGTTAACTATTGTGTATGATTAATAGATTCAGGATCGTTTTCCAAACAGGTTAATATCCAGTTGTTCCAGCACTGTTTGTTGAAAGGGTGTTTTTTACCCCGTTGAATGGCTTTGGTGACATGTTTTGAACATTAATTGGCCATCCATGCATGCTCCATTGCTAAGACATGTCCAGCTCTTTGTGACCCCATGAACTGTAGCCTGCCAGACTCCTCTTTTCATGGAATTTCCCAGGCAAGAATACTGGAGTGGGTTGTCATTTCCACCTCTATCAGATCTTCCCGACCAGGAATTGAGCCCGTGTCTCTTGCATTTCCTGCACTGGTGGGTGAATTCTTTGCCTTGTACCTGTTTATGAACATACTATTCTGTTTTAATGATGTTTTCCTATGCTTATGTCAGTGGCGGACTACACTGATTGCTGTAAATCAATGATGTCAGGCATTGCTTGTCTCCCAACTTTGTTCTTTTTTAAGATTGTTTTTGTTGTTATAGGTCCTTTGTATTTTTCTATAAATATTAAAACCAGATTTTCAGCTTCTATAAAAAGCCTAGTGGGATTATGATTAGATTGTGTTGAATTAGTACCTCATTAAAATGGAAGGAGATTGACATCTCAACAATTTTTAGATAGTTTTTTTTAAAAATGCATTGTATTTCTCATAATCTTCTTGATATTAATAGTATAATCAATTCAGTCGCTCAGTCGTGTCCAATTCTTCGCGACCCCATGAATCGCAGCACGCCAGGTCTCCGTGTCCATCACCAACTCCCGGAGTTCACTCAGACTCGTGTCCATCGAGTCTGTGATGCCATCCAGCCATCTCATCCTCTGTCGTCCCCTTCTTCTCCTGCCCCCAATCCCCCCCAGCATCAGAGTCTTTTCCAGTGAGTCAACCCTTCGCATGAGGTGGCCAAAGTACTAGAGTTTCAGCTTTAGCATCGTTCCCTCCAAAGAAATCCCAGGACTGATCTCCTTCAGAATAGACTGGTTGGGTCTCCTACAGTCCAAGGGACTCTCAAGAGTCTTCTCCAACACCACAGTTCAAAAGCATCAATTCTTCGGCGCTCTACCTTTTTCACAGTCCAGCTCTCACATCCATACATGACCACAGGAAAAACCATAGCCTTGACCTGAGTCGGCAAAGTAATATCTCTGCTTTTGAATATGCTATCTAGATCGGTCATAACTTTCCTTCCAAGGAGTAAGTGTCTTAATTTCATGGCTGCAGCCACCATCTGTAATGATTTTGGAGCCCAAAAAAATAAAGTCTGGCACTGTTTCCACTGTTTCCCCATCTATTTCCCTTGAAGTGATGGGACCAGATGCCATGATCTTCGTTTTCTGAATACTGAGCTTTAAGCCAACTTTCTCACTCTCCTCTTTCACTTTCATCAAGAGGCTTTTAGTTCCTCTTCACTTTCTGCCATAAGGGTGGTGTCATCTGCATATCTGAGGTTATTGATACTTCTCCCGGCAATCTTGATTCCAGCTTGTGTTTCTTCCAGTCCAGCGTTTCTCATGATGTACTCTGCATAGAAGTTAAATAAGCAGGGTGACAATATACAGCCTTCACGTACTCCTTTTCCTATTTGGAACCAGTCTGTTGTTCCATGTCCAGTTCTAACTGTTGCTTCCTGACCTGCATACAGATTTCTCAAGAGGCAGGTCAGGTGGTCTGATACTCCCATCTCTCTCAGAATTTTTCAGTTTATTGTGATATTACATGGTTTAAATTGAAGAACCTTAAAACAGTTAAATTTCATTTGCTATCACCCTTAATGTATTGACAGTTTTATTTATTTTTATTGAAATAAATTGTTTTTTAAAGAAATTATGAGAATTAAAAATAAACTCTATGTTTATCCATTATTGATTTTCAGTGTTCCCTATTTGTTCATGTTGGAATGAATTTTCCTTATTTGTTATTTTTCTTTACCCAAATGACATCTTTTAGCCCTTCTTGTTTTCCTTCCATTCTTCCTTCCACACATCCTTCTTTTCTTCCTTCCCTCCCTGCCCTTTCTCCTTTTCTCACTTCTTTCATTTGTTCCTTCATTTTTCCTTTCTCTCTTTCTCTTCTCTAATATACATCTGCTCTTCTTTAGTTCCATTCTTATTTATCCCCATATATTTTTATTTCACCCTCATTTTTCAGGGTATTGGTGGATGTGATGAATAAGATGTCTATGAGAGATGTTGTGAGTGGTCTCCTGTATTCTAGATATATTCCTCCTTACCCTCAGTGTTTAATAATAGCAACTCTGCTTCCCCTAGGTAGTCAGAATTAGTTTCCGTAGCCTGTACATTTACCTCCTTCCTTACGTATTGATTGAGAGGCATGAGGAGCTCCACGTGGCCAGGTAACAGTTCCAACTACAAGCATAATGGGATTTTTGTTAGGTCACTAAGTAAAATTTTCTCTCCCTTTGGGACTACCAGCTGTGGCTTAGCAGAATCTCAGTTTGCGGAGATGGGAAGCAAAAATCTTGCTATTGGATCACTCTGGGTAATAATAAAACAATTCCCATTTCAACCCCTTGATTCCTAGACCCATGAATATTGACTGTGAATGAAAAAGTACCATATGTTGGGACTATGATGTGGAACATAAACATTGTCACAGAGAACCTTACCCTAGTGCAAAGATATTGCCATGTACCTGGCACTATATTTAAGTCTTCAAAATTCTGTTTTCACTCTTGTATCAAGTCAGCTGCTTCACGATTCTGTGGGACTTGGTAAGATCAGTTTTCAGGAGCATGAGCCCAGTACCACACTTCATGTGCTATGTAGTGAATTCCTTTCATAAGAAGAGTGCTTTGTGGAATCTCATGTGAGGCCTTCTGTAAGTTCATGGGTTGATGTTTTTGCAGAAGCGTTACATTCAGAGAAGGCAAATGCACATCCAGACAAAGTGTGTATTCTGGTAAGAAGAGTAAAGAGCAGTTTTAGTGAGAAGGTAGAAAAATTAAAAGTTGTGATCCAAGAGTAGAATTTCAGAGTTAAGGATTAAGGAGGACTAAAAACAAGATGCTGGCTGAGGATATTGTTTGAAGGTAAATTTTATTGGAACATATGAGTCAAGAAATTGTAAAGCTAGTGTTGTGTGGGTGATTCTTGCTTCTGTCTAGAATATTGGCAAGCAAATTTTTTTTTTTAATGTGGGAAAATAACCTTGGTTGTCACATCACAGTGTTACAGATACGAAGCAAGTCATCCAGATCATTGCTTTTCAAACTGTCTGTGGTGAAAACTAGTTTTAAAAAAAAATATTTTCTAATCTGTTATGGACCACTACTTTTTTTAACATACAATATGACTTAGCAAAAGATGAAAAAATATATAGACATGCAGAATTCAAGCAAACATTCTTTTAATGAGTTCAAAGCCATGAAATTTGCTCTGTGGAATTTCTGTAAAATGTTTGATTGCTGCTTCTGAATTTTAGTACTAGCTTCAAGGCAGTATCAGTTTCGGACCACTACTAGCCCATGGACCACACACTTTGAATGAGTAACAGAAACTTCAAAAGTGAAAGGGCTGTTTAATGAAGGATTAGTGGACTGGAAATGACAGTTGGGAACTAGGAAAATTACACGGTCTTTTTTTCCTGTCTCTGACATTACAGTGTTTGAACGTAGAGTGGGCTCTACTAAAGAGGGTGCAGATGCAGATGTCGCTGAAAGTAACTTTTTTTTAATCAAGCTGAAGAATGTATGGAAGTATTTTGGCAATGAAAAAGTACTTCCAAAGTACTTCCAAAGTCCCCAGTACCAAAAGTGCAGGAAGGGTAGGTAAGAGAAAGAATTAAGGCAGGAGAGAATGCAAGTTTTAGTTGACTTGAGGGAGCTAAATACAGTGTTGACTTACTTTTCTACTGAGATTGCTCTTGATTCTTGTCAAATGATATGGATGATGTTCATGGGTTTGCATATATATATTATTTTTAATTAATTTTTGGCCGCACTGGGTTTTCCTTGCTTTGCATGGGCTTTCTCTAGTTGTGGTGAGCAGGGACTACTCTTTAATGTGGTGCGTGGGCTTCTCATTGCAGTGTCTTCTCTTGTGAAGAATGGGCTCTAGGGAATACAGGCTTCAGTAGTCAGCTCATGGACTCTAGAGTGCAGACTCAGAGGTTGTGGTCTATGGACTTAGTTGCCCCATGGCATGTGAAATCTTTCGGACCAGGGGTCTAACCCATGTCTACTGCATTGGCAGGTGGATTCTTATCCACTGTGCCACCAGGAAAGTTCTAAATATGTGTAAAATGGAAACAGTTTCAAAAATGTACAAATATTTTTTTAAAAATAGGTGAAATTATAGAGAATTTCCTGGTCCAGTGTTTGAGACGTCGTGCTTCTACACATGGGGCATGGGTTTGATCCCTGGCCAGGGAACTAAGATCTGGCAAGCTATGTGGTACAGCCAAATAAAAATAGGTGAAACGATTGACTCCGTTGAAAAACTAGGAAGTGCCTAAACTTAAAGGAAAGTGAAGTTCCTCAGTCATGTCTGACTCTTTGCGACCCCATGGACTGTAGCCTACCAGGCTCCTCTGTCCTTGGTATTTTCCAGGCAATAGTGCTGGAGTCGATTGCCATTTTCTTCTCCAGCGGATCTTCCCAACCCAGGGATGAAACCCAGGTCTCCCGCATTGTAGACAGACGCTTTACCGTCTGAGCCACCAGTGTTTGCTAAATAGCAGTCACTAAATCAGACCACAAGTAATTTACTGCTTTCCTTTGGAGAATGCTAGTTATAGTTACATATTCAAAAATATTAGAGTCTTATCTCTCCAAGAGGATGACTCTTTAAATTTTCAACTTGTTGATGCTTTGATTTATCACACAATTTTTAGTTTTTCTCATGTAATCTTAGAAGTTGAAGTGGCTTCTGATAGGATATCACAATGTTTGGGCAACACACATTATACAATAAGAAAATTAAGAATGAGTACTTAAGTAATTGACAGCCGTATTGAGATTACAACATTTATAATAGCAAACAAACATAGTTTGCAAACCAAGAGGAGGAGGCATCTGTGATTCCAGGAATGCAATAACTGAAAAAGAGCTTAATAAACTATTAAGCTCTGGCTGTCATCCAGTCAGTACTAATACTATTTCCTGAACTCTGCTTTTTGTGTCTTACAATAGTATAAGAAGCATCTCTATCCTTTTGTGCAATAACTGTCAACCTAACATTTAGGTTATACTGTTGTTTGTTTATGGATTTTGAGAAAATCCACTGAAGTTTACTTAAGCACCAATTCATTACAATGGTATTATTTACTGAATTTTGTTTTCCTGACCATTAGCTAAGTACAAGGTTCAGCATTACAGGGTTATGACTATACAGAAAGGATCAGAGTACCACAGCCTAGTAGTGGAATTAAGCAGAGAAGTAAAGTCATCTTAGAAATAAATGGTTTTGCAGCACTGAAGAGATTATAGAAAGTGAATGAGCTAGATTAGACCTGTTTTATGTAGTAATTTTATAGTTTATTTTAATTATTTCAGTTGTAAAATATTGTTATACTGTTAATTAGTTCTGATTGTTCATATTAAACCATTGAAATGGAATACTTTTCTGATATAATTCATAACAAAGCAAAAACTCAAAGCAGTTCTATAGTTTTTATTAATGAAATTGAAGAGGAAGTGTTATTAAGTTTGAATTATACCTTTTAATTTAACTGCTAGAATTATACTTTCAAATCTATTTAATAGTTTAGGTGATTATCCTAAAATCTGGAAATTGCAAACCAAGTTTTCTTTTTATTTTTTTTTTTTTATACTTTATTCTACGTTACAATATTGTATTTGTTTTGCCATACATTGACATGAATCAGTCACAGGTGTACACGATCTCCCAATGTTGAAGCCCCCTCCCATCTCCCACCCCATATCAATCTCCCTGGATCATCCCGTGCACCAGCCCCAAGCATCCTGTATCCTGTATTGAACATAGACTGGCACTTCATTTCTTATATGATAGTATACATGTTTCAATGCCGTTCTCCCAAATCATCCCACCCTCTCCCTCTCCCTCAGAGTCCAAGAGTCCATTCTATACCTCTGTGTCTCTTTTGTTGTCTCACATACAGGGTCATCATTACTATCTTTCTAAATTCCATATATATGTGTCAGTATACTGTATTAAACCAAGTTTTCTTAAACTTTATATAAATATATTTATAATTCAATATCAGTATAGTAAGTATAATTATAAGCATTGACATAATAAATGATTCATACATTAGATGTGAAATATAATAGCCTCAGTGTGAAACTGTCATTTTCTTCTTGTTAGACCTGAAGGCTGGACCGACAGACTGAGATCCTTAGAAGCTATGGCATAGTGGAAGTGGTGCCTCTTCCCAGGATACAGCAGATACTACTGAAATCAAGGGGTTCTGTGGCTTTTGTTTTTCTCTCTTCTTTTTTGGGCAACCTATTCAGATTACTCCCTTTGATTTATCATCCTGCCCTTCTCGTCTTTTACTCCTAGAACAGTGTGTGTCATATCCATACACAGCCAGTTAGAATACACTGAGAATTAGGATGGTAGGGAAGAGAGATGAAAGAGGGGTGGATGGAACAGACATATGATAAGTTAGCTTTGGCTTACTTTTTCTATTCAAGGAAGTATTACTTGCATTTTTTATCTTTTTAGTTTCTTATTTTATTAACAATTCAATGTTAGTAATCTTTTCTAGATGTGTTCTGTTAGAATCCAGAAAAGGTGATTTCAAAACTCTCCACTTAGTTAGACTCTTCAGTCCTCATCCAAGAGTTTTGCAACTCATGCACAGGGCTTGCATGCAAGTGGCTTAAAGCACTTCCAGAGTACTGTGAGTTAAATGGAGAAATTGGAGATCTGGTCTATATAAAGTAGAGAAAGCTTGGTGAGAACCTTGGACATTCACTTAATTCTTCTTAGATTAAGGACCAAGCCTGAGTGCAGTGCTATTTAATAGAATATTCTATAATAATGGAAATATTTCTACATTGTTCAGTTTGGTAGCCATGAACTACATCTGGTCCCTGAGCACTTTAAATGTGCCTAGTACAAAGAATATTTTAAATTTTATGTAATTTTAATTAATGTACAGTTAAATCTGAATAGCCACATATGCCTTCTGTCTGTGTATCAGTCAGAACAGATTTAGGCAAAGATTCAGGAAGTTCAGAACTGGAATAGACCTGTTCAAGTAAACTATAAAAATAAGTTTGATAGTTGCAAAGGAATTAAGCAATAACTTCACTGTTTCCTGGAGGAAAAATCCACACTCTTCAAAGAAAGACAGCATAATATAGATACCTTACAGTGAACCACCCACATTGATCAGCATATAATTAAAAATACTAGAAGAGATAAATATGAGCCACAGTCCAGAGAACATATAGTTAGCAGAAAACAAATCTTGACATATTCAATATATGCCAAATTCAGAACAGTGCTTTGAAGAAGTTATTCTAAGTTTCTTCCAAGACTTAAAGGAAAAGTGTTCCCAGTGTGTGAACTGTTGGGCAATATCAGCAAGGAAATAAAACTCTAGAAAGAACTTAATTGTAAAACTAAAATTGTAACATCTGATATGAAAACTTCAGTGGACATACTTAATCATAGTTTAGAGACTGTACAGTAAAAGATTGGTGAGCTTGAAGACAGATCAGTAGAATTTATCTAACCTGAAGAAAAGAAAAAAATTATTAGAAAAGAATATAGTCTCAGTGATCTGTGGAACAGTATCAAGCATTCTAACTGTTTAATTTCCAGATATTTAGGGTTATTCTAGATATCTTATTCTTGTTAATTTCTCATTTAGTTCCCTGGTGAGCAGAAATATGCTCTTATGATTTCAGTCTTTTCACATTTATTGTGATATATTTTAAGCTCGAGCATATAGTTTTTCTTTCCATTGAGAAGAATGTGTATTAGCTCAAACTGAATGAAAAGTAAAAGTCAAGCCTTCTACAATGTTAATGATTTTGTCTAGATTGTCTCACAGTTAGAACCAATTATGATTGCTGAAGAGTGTAAAAGAATGAAATTTGAGCACTCATGCTATCTGATTTCAAGACTTGCTCTTAAACTACAATAATCAAGACCATGCTTTGCACATGCACAAATCAGTAGAAGAGTATAGCAAGCCCAGAAACAGGTATCTATTGTGTGAAGTGTTTGTTGCTCAGTCATGTCCAACTCTTTGCAGCCCCATGGACTGTGTAACCCACCAGGCTCCTCTGTCCATGGAATTCTCCAGGCAAGAATACTGGAGTTGGTAGCCGCTTCCTTCTCCAGGGGATCTTCTCGCCCAGGGATAGAACCTAGGTCTCCCTGCGTTGCAGGCAGATTCTTTACGACGGAAGCCCCAGATCTTGTGTATAGTTCCTTAATTTTGTTTTTACATTTTTAATAGATCTAATGAGATTTACATGCCAGAGTAGTAGTAGTCTCAGTAGACACGCTCAGTCGTGTCTGACCAACCCCATGGACTGTAGCCTGCCAGGCTCCTGTGTCCATGAAATTTTCCAGGCAAGAATACTGGAGTAGGTTGCTATTTCCTTCTCCAGAGGATCTTCCCAACCCAAGAATTGAACCTGGGTCTCCTAACTGCAGGTAGATTCTTCACCATCTGAGCCACAAGGGAAGCCATAAGTACATTTAAAGTTATAATTCAGCATTTTTATTGTTTTCATAGAGTTGTATGTATGTTTTCAAAATTTTGGAACATTTTTATCAGCCCAGAGGAAAGTTTATATCTATTATCAGTCATTCCCATTCAGTCTTGTAAAGCAGCCCTCCACCAGCCCTCAGTCAGTCAGTTCCGTCGCTCAGTCGTGTCCGACTCTTTGCAACCCCATGAATCGCAGCACGCCAGGCCTCCCTGTTCATCACTATCTCTCGGAGTTCACTCACACTTACGTCCATCGAGTCCGTGATGCCATCCAGCCATCTCATCCTCAGTCGTCCCTTTCTCCTCCTGCCCCAATCCCTCCCAGCATCAGGGTCTTTTTCCAATGAGTCAGCTCTTCACATGAGGTGGCCAAAGTACTGAAGTTTCAGCTTTACTATCATTCCTTCCAAAGAAATCCCAGGGTTGATCTTCTTCAGAATGAACTGGTTGGATCTCCTTGCAGTCCAAGGGACTCTCAAGAGTCTTCTCCAACACCACAGTTCAAAAGCATCAATTCTTCGGCACTCAGCCTTCTTCACAGTCCAACTCTCACATCCATACATGACCACAGGAAAAACCATAGCCTTGACTAGACGGACCTTAGTCAGCAAACTAATATCTCTGCTTTTGAATATGCTATCTAGGTTGGTCATAACTTTTCTTCCAAGGAGTAAGCGTCTTTTAATTTTATGGCTGCAGTCACCATCTACAGTGATTTTAGAGCCCCCAAAATAAAGTCTGACACTGTTTCCACTGTTTCCCCATCTATTTCCCATGAAGTGATGGGACCAGATGCCATGATCTTCGTTTTCTGAATGTTGAGCTTTAAGCCAACTTTTTCACTCTCCTCTTTCATCTTCATCAAGAGGCCCTTTAGCTCCTCTTCACTTTCTGCCATAAGGGTGGTGTCATCTGCATATCTGAGGTTATTGATATTTTTCCCAGGAATCTTGATTCCAGCTTGTGTTTCTTCCAGTCCAGCGTTTCTCATGATGTACTCTGCATATAAATTAAATAAGCAGGGTGACAATATACAGCCTTGACGTACTCCTTTTCCTATTTGGAACCAGTCTGTTGTTCCATGTCCAGTTCTAACTGTTGCTTCCTGACCTGCATACAGATTTCTCAAGAGGCAGGTCCGGTGGTCTGGTATTCCCATCTCTTTCAGAATTTTCCAAAGTTTATTGTGATCCACACAGTCAAAGGCTTCGGCATAGTCAATAAAGCAGAAATAGATGTTTTTCTGGAACTCTCTCACTTTTTCCATGATCCAACGGATGTTGGCAATTTGATCTCTGGTTCCTCTGCCTTTTCTAAAACCAGCTTGAACATCAGGAAGTTCACGGTTCACGAATTGCTTGGAGAATTTTGAGCATTACTTCACTAGCGTGTGAGATGAGTGCAATTATGCGGTAGTTTGGGCATTCTTTGGCATTGCCTTTCTTTGGAATTGGAATGAAAACTGACTTTTTCCAGTCCTGTGGCCACTGCTGAGTTTTCCAAATTTGCTGGCATATCGAGTGCAGCAGTGTCACAGCATCATCTTTCAGGATTTGAAACAGCTCAACTGGAATTCCATCACCTCCACTAGCTTTGTTCGTAGTGATGCTTTCTAAGGCCCACTTGACTTCACATTCCAAGATGTCTGGCTCTAGATGAGTGATCACATCATCATGAATATCTGGGTCCTGAAGATTTTTTGTACAGTTCTTCCGTGTATTCTTACCACCTCTTCTTAGAATCTTCTGCTTCTGTTAGCTGCAGACCATTTCTGTCCTTTATCGAGCCCATCTTTGCATGAAATGTTCCCTTGATATCTCTAATTTTCTTGAAGAGATCTCTAGTCTTTCCCTTTCTGTTCTTTTCCTCTATTTCTTTGCACTGATCGCTAAAGAAGGCTTTCCTATCTCTTCTTGCTATCCTTTGGAACTCTGCATTCAGATGCTTATATCTTTCCTTTTCTCCTTTGCTTTTCACCTCTCTTCTTTTCACAGCTATTTGTAAGGCCTCCCCAGACAGCCATTTTGCTTTTTTGCATTTCTTTTCCATGGGGATGGTCTTGATCCCTGTCTCCCGTACAATATCACGAACCTCATTCCATAGTTCATCAGGCACTCTATCAGATCTAGGCCCTTAAATCTATTTCTCACTTCCACTGTATAATCATAAGGGATTTGATTTAGGTCATACCTGAATGGTCTAGTGGTTTTCCCTACTTTCTTCAATTTCAGTCTGAATTTGGCAATAAGGAGTTCATGATCTGAACCACAGTCAGCTCCTGGTCTTGTTTTTGTTGATTGTATAGAGCTTCTCCATACTCGGCTGCATAGAATATAATCAGTCTGATTTCGGTGTTGACCAACTGATGATGTCCATGTGTAGAGTCTTCTCTTGTGTTGTTGGAAGAGAGTGTTTGCTATGACCAATGCACTTGGCAAAACTCTATTAACCTTTGCCCTGCTTCATTCCGCATTCCAAGACCAAATTTGCCTGTTACTCCAAATGTTTCTTGACTTCCTACTTTAGCATTCCAGTCCCCTGTAATGAAAAGGACATCTTTTTGGGTGTTAGTTCTAAAAGGTCTTCTAGGTCTTCATAAAACCGTTCAACTTTGGCTTCTTCAGCATTACTGGTTGGGGCATAGACTTGGATAACTGTGATATTGAATGGTTTGCCTTGGAGACGAACAGAGATCATTCTGTCGTTTTTGAAATTGCATCCAAGTACTGTATTTTGGACTCTTTTTTTTGACCATGATGGCTACTCCATTTCTTCTGAGGGATTCCTGCCCGCAGTAGTAGATAAAATGGTCATCTGAGTTAAATTCACCCATTCCAGTCCATTTTAGTTCGCTGATTCCTAGAATGTCAATGTTCACCCTTGTCATCTCTTGCCACCAGCCCTAGGCAACCTCTAATGTACTGTCTATCTCCATAGATTTACCTGTTCTGAACATTTTATGTAGTGGAATCACACAAAATGTGATCTTTAGTGACTAATTTCTTTGACTTTATATAATGCATTTACAGTTCACCCATGTAGCATGTATCAGTACTTTTATAGCTAAATTAATCATTTTTAAATTGCCCAATAATAATATGGATATACTACATTTTGTCTGTTGATAGATAATTTATTTCTACTTTGTGGTTTCTGCAAATAATTCTTCTCTGACTGTTCATTTACAACTTTTTGTGTGAACTCATTTTTTTTCACTTTCTTGAGAATATACGTGAAAGCAGAATTTCTGTGTCATATGGCAACTATAACTGAAAATCGGGTCGTCTCTTTCCAACTGACATCATTGTAATGAGTCATGGAGACAATCCAGGAAGGTCAACTAAATATGCCACGAATTTTCCTACCAATTGAGAGTATCAAATTGGGGGTTCATTTGGTTGCTGTAGAGCCTTAAT
Source organism: Nanger dama (assembly GCA_917880005.1). Classification (NCBI taxonomy): domain Eukaryota; kingdom Metazoa; phylum Chordata; class Mammalia; order Artiodactyla; family Bovidae; genus Nanger; species Nanger dama. The sequence continues at coordinate 9,929,707 of CAKJTW010000038.1, read as the reverse complement.
TGTTTTCTAGAATTTCCACAAAGCTTTAGTCCATATGTTATTTACTTTTTGTTTCCATTGAGGAGCTTATTTGCCACCATCTTGCAGGTGCCACTCTGCTCATTGTCATTTTGACTTACATTTCCTAATGGCTACTGATATTGACTATCTTTTCTTGTACTTATTGGTCATTTATATATGTTTTTTAAGAAATAATCTATTTTCGTCCTTTGCCCATTGTTTAATTATGTTTTTATTCTTCCTTTTGTTATTGAGTAGTGAGAATTCTTTTTTATTCTAGATATAAGATTTTTCTTTTAAATCAGATGCATCATTTATAAAATATTTTTCCCTTTCTGTAGGTTGTCTTTTCACCTCTTAATTATATGAGCAACCATGTGCAGCACACAAGTTGTTCAGTGTAGTCAAATCCAATTTATTTTTTTTCTTTTGTTGTTTGAAGGCTTAGAAGGTTATGCTGAACCCAATATCACTAAATTTACTCCTGTTCTTCCCTAATATTTTTATACTTTTATTTCTTACATTTAGACCTGTAATCAAATTTAATTTTTCTGTAGGTACTAAGAAAGTTGTCTAACTTTATTCTTTTGCTTGTGACACACTTGACATTTGACCAAGGCATCAGGTCAGTCCACTGTGGGAGGATATATTTACAGCAAATAATGGTGGAACAACAGCTCAGTATCAGTATAGAATTAAAAGGAACCTTAACTCTCACCTCACACCATACTCAAAAGTAAAGTCAAGGTGGACTATAAACTTACACAAGAAAACTTAAACCTTAAAGATGTTGTAAGACACTAGGAGTAAATATCTTTATTACCTCAAGGGAGGTAAAGTTGTCAGAGAGGACAGAAAGAGCTCCAACCATAGCCAAAACAAAAAAAGGTGATAAATTTAACTTTGACAAAATTAAAAGCTAATGCTTATCAAAAGGCAACTTTAAGAATATGAAAGGTGGGACTTTCCTGGTGGTCCAGTGGGTGAGATTTCTGTGCTTCCAATGCAGGGACCTGCTTCGGTCCCTGGTCAGGGACTAGATCCCACATGCTGCAACTAAGAGTTCACCTGCCAAAGCCAAGTAAACAAACAACACAAGGTAAGCCATAGCCTAGGAGAAAATATTTGCAATTCATGTGTCTGACACAGGACTTGCATTAAGCATATTTAAATAATTCCCACAATTTGTGAATAAAAAGAACCCAAGAAAAAAATTGGTCAAAGACTGGAAGAGAAGCTTCACAGATGTTCAGTGAACACACAAAAAGATTATTACAATTTGTGAACAAGGAAACACAAAGTTAAATGTGATACCACCTCACATACACAATGACATCTGAAATTGAAAAGCCCAACAACAGTAAATGTTGGTGAGAATGTATAGCAACTGAAACAAAGATCCATTGCTAATGGGAATGTAAAATGGAACAACCAGTTTTGAAAACTACTTGAAAGTTTTTAGACACTTGAACAGTGACCTAGCAAGTCTTTGTGACCTAGCAAGTCCATTTCTATGTATTTATCCAAGGAAAATTTTTAAAAATATATATATGTATAATGCTGCAAGAATTTTAGAGAAACATTTATAGGAGCTCATTTGTAATATTCAAATACTAGAGACAACTGTCATTTCCTTAGTAAGAATATGGACAAATACATACAATGGAATATTATTAATATTTTACACGAAAAGAATGACATACTCATGCACACAAAAGCTTAGGTGACTCTCAAATACATATGTTGATTGAAAGAAGTGAAAGGATTGCAACTAAAGATTTTATTGTATTTTTACAAAGTTAAAAAACAAGTCAAATTACTCATGGTATTAGAGAAAATTCCAAATATTCTTTTCTGGTGGTCAGGGACTTCTGCCAGTATTTAACTGGTGTTCTATGAAAACTGCTGCATTTGTAGATGTATTCTTGATATACCGTGGAGAGAGTTTTACTCCACGTCCACCTACTCCTCCATCATCTTGTCAACCTCCTCATGACACTATAAATCAGAACAATGGTAACCTGTGGCTATGAATGGGCTTCCCTGGTGGCTCAAATGGTAAAGAATCCACCTGCAATGTGGGAGACTTGGGTTCAATTCCTGGGTTGAGAAATCCCCTAGAGAAGGGAACAACAGATTGGAAGCACCAAGACCTCTGTGGTGTGATGTAAATATTATATATCATCATCCAAAGATTTTGCATATCCCTGTATTTTAAATATAATTTTTTTCAATTTTTATATTATGCTGCATTTATGCATATATGCTTATATGTATACAATAGCCTAAATATTACTGGTATATGCTTTTAATTTTAGATTGAAATTAATATAGAAAAATAAGATTTATTTTTTAAAAATTCACATCATTTATTCTTAAGCATGTATTATATAGCTTCAGTGAAGCAGGTGCTGGATTTGTCCCTGGGGTTGTAGGTGGATGTGAGGGAGAATGACAAGCAGATGGTTATAGATGAGAACAGAAAGGGCAGTGAATTCAGAGAGGGAAGGCGGGGATGGTATTCCTCAGGAGGGCTTCCCAGTGGGTCTGGTGTTGTGTGGATAAATCATATATGTACAAAAACTTGTGCAAAGGCATGAAAGTTGAAAGGAATATTCATATCTTGGGGACTATGGATAATTTATCATGTCTGAACTATAGCAGGTGTACAATTGAGGAGGAAGGAGATATGATATGACACTTCATTTGAATTCTTTAAGCAATGGGAAAACCAATATGCCATATCAAGATAGGGCAAGTAGGAGTTAGTGTGATTAGAGTTGTATTTTAGAGTATCTGGAGTATTTGTTAGCTCTGAGATGCAGCCTGAAAACACATGCATGCACACATATCCATTCTTTTATTATTATTATTATTGGAGGATAGTTGGTTAACCATGTTGTGTTTCAAGTGTACAGTAAAATGATTCAGTTAGGTATGTATATACACATGTGTCTATTCTTTTTCAAGTTCTTCTCCTATTTAGGATATTGCAGAATATTGATGCAGAGTCCCCTCTGCCATAGAGTAGGTTCTTATGGGTTATCTATTTTAAATATACCAGTGTGTACACGTTAATCCCAAACTCCTAATCTATCCTTCCCTGCAGCCTTCCCCACTGGTAACTATAAGTTTGTTCTGTATGTGAGTCTTTTTCTGTTTTGTAAATAAATTCATATGTATTTACTTTTTTACATACCTCATATAAGTAGTATCATATGATATTTGTCTTTGTCTGATTTACTTCACTTAGGATGATAGTCTCCAGATTTATCCATGTTGCTGCAAATGGCATTATTTTATTCTTTTTGATGGTTAAATAATATTCCATTGTATTTATGTACCGTATCTTCTTTATCCATTCATCTGTTGATGGGCATATAGGTTGCCTCCATTTAGGTTGCATGTATGCTTTCAAACCATGGTTTTCTCCAGCTATATTCCCAGGAGTGGGATTGTTGGATCATATGGTAGGTCTGTTTCTAGTTTCTTATGGGCCATCCATACTGTTATGCATAGTGCCTCTACCAATTTATATTCCCACCAATGGTGTAGAAGAATTCCCTTTTCTCCACACCCTCATTGCTATTTATTGTTTGCAGGTATTTCTATAGTGGCCGTTCTGACTGGTGTGAGGTGGGATCTCATTGTAGTTTTGATTTGCATTTCTTAAATAATCAGCAGTGTTGAGCATCTTTTGATATGCCTCAGCCATCTATATGACTTCTTTGGAGAAATGTCTATTTATACCTTCTGCCCATTTTTATTTTTATTGAGTTGTTTGTTTTTATGGTATTGAGCCACATGTGCTATTTGTAAATTTTAGAGACTAATTCATTGTTGACCTCATTGTTTGCAAATATTTTCTCCCATTCTTTGGATTGTCCTTTTGTTTTATTTATGATTTCTTTTGCTTTCCAAAAACTTTTGAATTTAATTAGGTCCCATTTGTTTATTTTTGTTTTTATTACTCTAGGAGATGGATTGAAAAAGATACTGCTACAGTTTATGTCAGAGAACATTCTCCCTGTTTTCCCCTTAAGAGTTTTATAGTATGCACTCACATTTAGGTCATTAATCCATTTTGAGTTTATTTTTGTGTATGTTGTTAAAGAATGTTCTAACTTCATTTTTTTCATGTGGCTGTCCAATTTTCCCAACACCGTTTATTGAAGAGACTCGTCTATTGTATAATCTTGCCTCCTTTGTCATAGATTTATTGACTGTAGGTGTATGAGTTTATTTCTGGGCTTTGTATCCTGTTCCATTGATCTATGTTTCTGATCTTGAGACTTCAGTCTATACTGCAAAGATATACTCATCAAAGCAGTGTGGTACTAGCACATTCTTTTTTTAAACTCTCTTCTTGATATTGATTTGTAGTCTGCTTTGAGAACTACCAGATTAGAGGATAATTTGAAAGGACTTGAGACTGAAGACATGACACTTGCTCTCACAGTTAATGAAAAAGTCAGAGGCTGAAGAAAGGCATGACATTGGGGATAAAAAATAAAGCATGTTGAAGGAATAAGACTTCCTCCAACTTTAGGATAAAGATAGGAGGAAGCTTAAGATGACTTTCAGGTTTAGTAAGGATGATTGTTTAAATGCCATTTATAAGCAGGGAATACAGTAAAATAGGAAATACATATTTAATATCACCTATTTTTTAGGTACCCTGCTATGTAGCAATGAACAGAGACTTTGGGCTCTACTTTCGCAGTTTATACAAAGTAGAAATAGATATTTTCATGTGAAGGCCTGATGATTTCAGATTTTTGTATATTCGTACATAAATATATTTGTTATATAACAGGTATAAAAATATGTGTATGTATGTGTGTATATATGAGGTGAGGTGAGGTGAAGTCGCTCAGTCGTGTCCGACTCTTTGCGACCCCGTGGACTGTAACCTACTAGGCTTCTCTGTTCATGGGATTCTCCAGGCAAGAATACTGGAGTGGATTGCCATTTCCTTCTCCAGGGGATCTTCCCGACCCCGGGATTGAACCCTGGTCTCCCGCATTGGAGGCAGACGCTTTAACCTCTGAGCCACCATATATATGTATCCATATATATGTGTATATAGCTTTTATAGGGCCTTCATTTAAAACACTTCCAGTGTTAATAAAAGCATAGCATTTTTTTGTTTTGTATTCCCAAAGAGAACATTATGATTTTAGGTATAACGTTAGTCTTAGAATATGCTATTAAAAGTTGAGAAATAATTGCCTAGGTTTTTATCAAATTTGCTTAGGTTGAATGAACTGAGTTAAATGTAGTAATCCTGAATGGTAGCTAGTTCACCTTCCATTCTGATCTATGTTATGTATTTCCTTAAAGTTCATATTCTAAAACATCATTATCATTTTCTGTAATTCTAGCTATTACATTGCTTTTACTATTTTCCTATGTGTGTATATTGTAAATTTTGTTGATAAACAGTTATTCTGCCTGCAATTGAATCCTCCTTATTAGTTGCATGAGTTTAAAAGTGGTATTTTTTACTCTGTTTCTGGTTCCTTCTCTGCCAAATGGTAAAATATATAATCTATAAGGTCCACATGAAGATTGACTGATTGAATACATGTAAAGTTCATAGAGCCTGGCACATACTGATTTCTCACTGAGGGTTGGTTGACTATCATTAATAACATGTGTTAACTTTTATTTTGAAATAGAGATGCAAATCATGATTTTTCAAATGAATACGTTTTATGAATACAGCTAACAAAATAATCTTAAACAGTATTACAAAAATGATATTTTGATAGCATAACTTACTAAATACCTATATACATGTTGACATCTTTTTAAGTAATTATGTTTACTAATAATCTTTTTATGTTGTGATTTTAATCTTTTTGAGCAATTTAGTTGTTTAAAATGAGTATAAATTACTGTATTTGCCATTAAATCCTTATTTACTTTCACATGATGTTTTTGAAATGTTATATGTAAATATAATTAAGATATATGTATATAAATATGTACAAACATGTCATTGTCTGGCATGTTGCCTGGTAATTGCTGGTATATTGCTTGATGAGTGTTTACTGAGTAATTTATGATTCGTCTGTATGTGTATGTGGGTGTGCACACACATGGGTGTGTATCAGCTGTAACATAAGTGTTTTCAGAGACTCACATAATTATTGTTTTTCTTTTTTTAATCTTTGGGGTTTTTTAAACTCTGAATATTGTATAAATTATTCATTTACCCAAACTGCTGATATTTTGCCAGGGCTTTGAAGAAGAAACAAGTTACCTTTTTGAATTGGAAAACTCTATTCCAAGTTATTTTGCTATGAGAAAAGCATTCTAGTTATTATTTTTAAATCTAAATTGAAGTGTTGTTTTAAAATTCTCCTAAATGAAAAGGAATAAAGTTATTTATATAATCCTAAGTGCTTCCAAACATCTACAGCTCAAAGTTCATAATTCACATTGACACCAAAGTGTAGTTTCTGTTTTGACTGGAAGAGTCTGGTATTATTTTTTTGTCTGCAAGGGAAAGAGTTGTATAACATCCAAGTGGGAAGATGTTTGATTGTAATGCAATCAACATGATTTGTGAGGGAAAGCAGATTTTACAGGAAGAGAAACAGCAGCTGTTAAAATCCTAGACAATATTAGAGAATTCTTTAAAAAAAAAAAAAAACTCAAGAAATAAACATAAGGTGAGACAGAATCATAGCAATACATTTTCTGTTTGATACAGTTCTTCACAATTCAGGGTACTGAGTAAAAGGAAATTACTGGTGAATATAATATCTTCCAGTAAATATGGGTCAAATCCTTTAATAAAAATTTTTCATTAATTTTTTTATATATTTTATGTGTTTAGTTCACTCATGTTATAGAATTAGTTTTGTTTTGCGGGGGCAGATTTAATTCTTTTATTAGTAATACTATAGTGCATAGAATCATGAGCCTCTGAGATCGTTTCACCCTATTAAAACAGCTGTCCATCTTTTTTTTTTTTAATCTATATCCCCCACTTATTTACTCCTCCTCGTTTTATCTTGCAGGGAATCCCAGACATAATGTCCTTTTTATCTATAACTTTTATTGTGTATCTCTTAAAGTTGTGGCACGTATATACCCAAGCACATGAGTGCATGCTCAGTCGCTCAGGCGTGTCCAACTCTGCAACCCAGTGGACTATAGTCCCCCAGACTCCACTGTCCATGGAATTTTCTGTGGCAAGAATACTGGAGTGGGTTGCCATTTCCTACTCCATTGAACCTGCATCTTGTGCTTTGGCAGGCGGTTTCTTTATGAGTGCCCCACCTGGAAAGCCCTAAAGATGTGGACTTTTGTGTAAAACATAATTACAGCACAATTATCATACCAAAAATATTAACAGTTCTTTAATATTTTGAAACATTCAATTAGTTTTCAAATTCCAATAGTCTCATAAATATCCTTTTCCTCTTTGTTTTGAATCTGTATCTAAAATAAGAATCACATCTTACAAATGATTGAATTGACTCTTATGACTTAAAAAAATTTTTTTTGGAGTACCGTTGTTTGACAATGTTGTGTTAGTTTCTGCCATATAGCAAAGTAAATCAGCTATATGTATACCTATATCCCTTCTTTTTGGATTTCCTTCCCAGTTAGGCCATCACAGAGCATTAAGTAGAGTTCCCTGTGCTATACAATAGGTTCTCATTAGTTATCTGTTTTATATATGGTAGTGCATATATGTCAGTCCCAATCTCCCAGTTCAGCGGCCCCTGCTTCCCCCAGGTGTCTATATGTTTGTTCTCTACTTCTGTGTCTATTTCTGTTTGACAGATCAATTCATCTGTACCATTTTTCTAGATTCCACATATATGTGTTACTATGTAATAGTTGTTTTTCTCTTTCTGACTGACTTCGCTCTGTATCATAATCTCTAGGTCCATCCATATCTTTGCAAATGGCACAATTTCATTCCTCTTTATGGCTGAGTAATATTCTTTTGTGTGTGCACACTACTTCCTTATCCATTCCTCTGTTGATGGACATTTAGGTTGTTTCCATGTTCTGGCTGCTATATATAGTGCTGCAATGAAACTGTGACAATATACAGATAGCATTTCATTAAGTTCCGTTTAAGTATTAAAAACTTTTAAGTATAAAAAATGTTTAAAAATCCTCCTAGGTCTTAATTTATGCATTAGAACTTTTAAGAACATTAATGTTTGGCACAATATGAACAGAGAAGATATTGTGTTATTTATTATTAATTGTGTCAGTTCAAAATGAAACTGTCTAAAACCATAGAAGAAATTACATATTACTTAATTTAGGGACACATTCTTCTTCTCTTTTGTTTCTTTTCATTCATTAAATTAGGGAAAGTTATTAAACACCTGAAAGTGTAGCACTTTGGGAGCCTTGCCTCATTGAGTGGTCCCTGGGCCTTATCTTCTGTCCCTCTTATACTGCATGGCAGTGAATACTGAGCCCAAGTACAAAATGTGAATAAGTGTCCTCAGCACAAAAATAGCTTTATTAAGCTATATTTATCTCTTTGGTTACAGTTTTTCATATAAACTTTGGCCTACAAGTACCCTTCCTCTCCCCTCCCAGTCTTTTCAGAAAGTGAGAAAATCTGTGAAAAATAAAAATTTAGAGGAAACAAAAAAGAAAGAAAGGAAACCTAAGTAGTTACAAACATACCAGTTAACTAGGGATTCAAGTAGAGGATGTGGGGAGGGAGGGGGCTTCGGCATTGGGAGATTGTGTTCACCTATGGCTGATTTGTGTCAATGTATGGCAAAACAAATACAGTATTGTAATTTTAAAAAAAAATAAATAAATTTAATTAAAAAAAAAAAAAAAAAGAAGAGGTGGCAAGAATACATGGAAGAACTGTACAAAAGGATCTTCATGACCCGGATAATCATGATGGTGTGAGCACTCATCTAGGACCAGACATCTTGGAATGTGAAGTCAAGTGGGCCTTAAAAAGCATCACTACAAACAAAGCTAGTGGAGGTGATGAAATTCCAGTGGGAAAAAAAAAAAAAAAGACCAGGTATAGGACTCCAAGGCTAAAAACTTGAATTTTATTGCCCTTACAAGGGTTAATGATTGGACTGCTTGTGATGGGACCAGACCCTTGCATGTATTTCCAGAATCATAGAAAGACCCCCTTTTTAGTAGTATAAGGGAATCTAGGGGGAAAAAACACTGGTTTAGGAAAGGACAAGGAGGTTTGTCTTTGGTCTTGACTGAGCAAAGGGCTCAAGCATCCTGGGAAATTAAAAGGTTGGCCACTCGGTGTAATAACCATCATGATGAGAATTCACAAACTAAGACATTTACATAAACATCTGTGCTAGATGGGTAAAAACTATGGGTCACCTTGCAAGAAACAAATGAAAGACCAGTCTGGACAATTCTTCCACACACAGGTGGACAAAACTTCTACAAAAAACAGTTCTCCATATAAGGAAACAGTCTACTATGAAACACAGTTAAAAGAGACCATTTAAAATTTGAGATAGTAGGAAAAAATGAAAGAGTATGAAACTTGTGTATTTAAACAGAGACATCATGTAATACATATAAAAGAAGAACACTATGGAAAGTAGAGGGAGGGACAGAATTGAAAAATAAACAGGAAATATTTAGAACTGAAAACTAGTCATTGACATTAAAAGATAAGTGAACAAAGTTATAGACAGAATGGAAGATAGAATCAGGAGTCTCAATTCACTAATAAATGATAGATGCTCAGAATTCATACACATACAGAGAGAAATGGATATTAAAAAGATATGAAAGGAAAATGAATAAATCCAATGTATGACCTGTAAGAGTTTCAAAATGGGAACTGGGTAACAATTCAAGATATAACAGCTATGAGTTTTTAGGTTTGAGAAGCATAGAGAATATCTAAAAGATTTAAATAAATCTATCTCTTCAAATATAAAACTGAAGAACTCTAAAGTTAAACTACAAATTTTAAAGCAACCATTGAGTAAAGACAAACCTGTACAAGAATGATTATTAGACTAATATTGACCTCACATTAGCAACAATAGATGCCAGACTGAAACAGAACAGCATCTTCAGAGTACTGAAGATAGAACTTTGTCATAACAGTTCCATCCAGTAAAGAGTGTCATGAAAACAAAATAATCACCTTTTCAGGCAGAATGTCCCTGAGAGATTTTTAAAAGCTATGCCTCTGGAAAGAGAAACTTGAACCCCAGAAGGAAAGCTCAAAGGGTTTGATAGGGGACTTACACCTATTCTTGTATGAATAGATAATTTTATATAAGCTATTTCCAAAAATAAAATAAGTAAACTTTGTGAGGGTGATCCAACCTTGATAACAAAAGGTTATCAAGGATAACCCATAGAAGGATAGCCCATAGAAGGAAAGATACAGGTCAGTTTCATTTCAGAATATGTACCCCACAATCTGATATATTAATATACTTGGAAACCCAGTTAACATATATATTTTTCATATGCATATACACATTCAAATGGATGTAAAGAATATGTAACAAAATGCATCTAAGTGGTTATATGATAGAAGCATTCCTTTTAAGGTCACGAGCAAAAGTGGAAGAATAACCACCACTTTTTTTTTTTTTTTGGCTACATAAAATACATCCAAAGTACAACTGCTGCACACTAGCTCCACTGCTCCCTACCACCCTAGTCTGAGACACAGCCTCTCTCTCCTGCACTGCTCAGTAACCTCTCAGCTAGACTTCCTGCCTCTTGTCCTTGCCTTCCTTAGAATCTATTCACATTGCAGGAGGAGTGAGCCTACATTAATATGAGGCATATCGTGGTACTTCTTTGTTCTAAACCCTCCAGCAGTTTCCCCACACACTCAGAGTAAAAACCATGGTCTGTAATATCTCAAGGCTCTTCTGATCTCATCTCCCAGTATTCTGTCCCTTGCTTATTTCATTCCTGCTGTATTCTTCCCCTTGTTAAAACTCGAATATGCTAGACAAGCTTCTACTTCAGAGCCTTTGCACTCAATTGTCCTTTGCTTGAACCACTGCTTCCAAAGATCCAAAGACTTACTTCTTTGTCTTCTTAGTGTCTTTATTCACGTATCTTTTTCTCAATTTAAATTTTCTCCTGTTTAAAGTCATAAAAGATTTCCTTCCTTCTCTTTTGGTATTCCCTATATTTCTTCCCTATTTTTCTTCATAACATTTTCACCTTCTATCATACTATGTATTTCATTTCTTTTATTGTCTCTTTTCCCATCTGGAATATGAGTTCCATGTGGGCAGGGATTTTTATCTATTTTGTTAAATGCCATATCCTCCGCCATTTATAATTAAATCTATCACAGCACAGGATAGTGCTTAATAAATATCAGTAAATAAGTGAATATCAAGAGTTAAGACTTTTTCTTTTAAAAGAATTTGTATGTTACTCTAAGTTGGGAGATATCCATACAGATTGCTGAATAATATTGAGATCAGAGGCAGAAAATATTAGAGTAGTAAGAAATGCTCATTTGGGTTATGACTGCATCTTGATTTTGTATCATAATAAGGATTTTTAATTCATTATGACAGCTAACACTTGCTGGGTAATGCAGAAGTAACTAATTCTCGAACTAATAGGTGTACTTACTTGTTATTAAATATCCTCCTTTAAAAATAGATAAACTAAGTGATTTTTTAAAATATTTTACTGAACAATAGATTTAGTAATTTATTTCTTTACAAATCACCCTTGTATCATCATATGGTTTTAATATGCAGCATATTCGTTTTATATCCTGTACAGTCATTATGAAAATGTTTGACGTATTCATATTAAGATCTCATTTTCAAATGACATAACATTTTAATGATTTTTTTGAATATAGATGCTTCTGTTAGTTCATTTATGCTTTTGTTTATCATTTCCTTTTACTTATATTTTTATGTATTCCCAATAGGTCTATGTCATTTCACATCTATTTTATCACTTGTTTTACATGCAAGTAAGGTTTAGTCAAAATAGGATTAGAAACAGTTGTTTCCAAGTCATGTAGCATTCTGGGGCTGTTGTTTTTTCTCAACTGTTTCTTTAGATAGTTCTAAAAATATGAAAATCTCATATATATTTTTATGATAATTTTTACTTTAAAAATTAATAAAAGTTCCTCACAGAATATTATATTGTAGTTTATTTAGAACCTACTCTCATTTTTAGAAGGATACTTTTAATTCAGCCAGCAGATACACAGTGAAAATCATTTGGTCGATGAAGAAAATATTAAATGTACTTTAATGTTAATTTTACAAGAAATAGGTATTTTTCTGATTTATATGATAGCATTTAGATTAATAAAAGTCGAAACTGAAAATTGCAATTGAATGTGCCAGAGTACTGTATGCAGTGTTATTTTGTTCATTTTCAACAACTCTTTTAACTTACTATTCTTATTGCAAAGGATACTTTGTCTTTTAGAGAGTAAGGTGGTATTATTTACATCAATTCATGTGGGTTTGTGAAAAAAATGCCGTGACTCCTTTACTTAATGGGATTCTTTCCCTGTGGCAGTGCAAACGGCTAGAGCAGGAGCTTCATCATCTGAAAGAGCAGAAGCAGACTTCAGCAAACAACATGAGACATCTGACTGCTGAAAACAATCAAGAACGTGCGCTGAAGGTAAATCTCCATTCCTTCTTGCAGGCAAATTAAGGTTGTAAGCCCTTGGTGCCAGCTTTTTGTGCTGCATATATCAGTTGTGTACATTTCAGCAGAAGTGAGCTGTGGTGTTTGCCAACAGCCCCTTCTTTAAACACAGATACAGCACCCTTCTGTCACGGTATTATTTTATTTCGTGTATGTGTACATGAAAACAACATATTTTCTGAATTTCAAGTGGTGGTATATTAATAACTTTAGGTTCATGCTCATTGTGTTTGTGATTTCAAAGTACGTTGTTACCTTTAGTAGTTAAGAAAAAGTGGCCACTCTGAAAGAAAAAAATATATAATGGGCTTTTTTCTTTGCATCAATAATTATTACAGTAATTTTCTAAATGACTTTTAATATAAGTGTCCCACAGAATTGACACTCCTTGAAAGGTACATGAACGTGTTTGGGAATTGAAAGAATGCTTAAAATGTTACCTACAGCAAAAAAAGAAAGAAAGAAAATATATCCTATTAGAACTTGAAACAAGTAGAGTATATATCATGACAAAAGTTCTGTTTGATTTTAATATAGATCCTATAGTTATGAAAAAGGACGACATTTCAGTTTAATTAATTATCTTGTTTTCTTAAGATACTTTCATTCTCTTTTTGTCTTTGCCCTGGTTCCTAGCATAATGCCTGTGACATAATAGAGGCTCCTGCCCTCAAGGTGCTTATGTTCTCATTAATGGGTTAAAAATAAAAACACAGCATAGCCACAGGAAACAAAACATTCATCGTTGTTGTTAATGGCACAGTTAGAGAAAGATGTGCCGTCAAGAAGATTGTATCGTACTTTGTTGTCTTAAATTCGTTTCTTGCTGCAGATTACAAAAGAATGTCATGTCATTAGAAGAGTAAGTCAGTAAACCAGAATCATCAACCAAGGTTGAGGAAAATGGTGACATTTGATGTGGAAATATTTTTATCTGTTTATGAAATATGAGGTTTGGTTGAAGACAGATTTTTCTACAAAGTATATTTAGCTTCATTCTCAGCAGTGTGTGTGTGTAATAACTTTGCTATTACTATTTAATGCACTTTTCTTTTTTCTCTCGAATTTATAGATAGACCAGAACAATAAATGGGAAAGAAAAGAACTGTAGATTGCTATGATTATTTTTCAATTATCCCAAGGAATTTTCTATTGTATGAGTAAAATTAAGCATATAATTGCTTAGATGTATATTTGCAAATCAAAGGTAACATTCTTTTAGAGAGAGCCTCCATCATGAGTGTTAGTTTATCAGCCTTAAGGGACAGGTATTATGTGCTTTGTTTGATATGGCTATCAGTATTAAAATAGGACCTAAAATAAGAATTCTAGTTTGTTAAATTAATAATAATTGCATGATCTTTATTCTTGCATTTTTGTTTGTGTATTTATGTTAAATTGAATTAAATGATAGCTACTATGTGTGGAGAGAAAAAGATGCATAGTTTCAAGAGATTATTAAAATTAGAAGGCAAATTATAGACCAAAAGAAACCCGTAAATTCAAAAGAAAATAAAAATAAACCCCTAAAAATCATTCTTTAGTTATCTTGTGCCATAATTCCTCATAGAAAACCTTTAATTTATTATAAAAATTAGGTCATTTATAATATATCTGCTTTATTCTGATCATTTTTAAAATTTTTCTTACCTTTCCGGGTCTTTATTCTTTATTTGGTTCTTTTATTATTACACTTCATATCTTTAAATTGCCATATAAGATATGGATAATAAGTTTATTACCAAGCTGTTTGGTGAACAAACTTTCTCCTTTCTAAGCAATATGCTTATCTTTTAAAATACATTTACAGGTGTCATTTTTTAAAAATGTAAACTGGCAATATTTGGCTAGTATCTAATGAAGTTGAGGACGAATTTTTAAATAGCATCTCTGTCTCTAGTAGATTTCAGTCTGCCAATAATATTTCTAGTATTTTAACATAAGTGGTACTATTATTAATATCACTGATAAAGGTAATATAAATTTGAATAGGATGATAGCTGAAGTTTTTGTGCTTTATTATATTGCATTATGCTGTAATTCTTAAAGGAAACAGTCCTGCAGATATGTTGGAAAAAATCAAAGTTAATGGTTCTACATTACATAGAACTTTCCAAAGTGATGACTGTGGGAAATAATGTGATTATTATATATGGATATATTATATGTGGATACTTTTTAATAATCAAGTACCATTTGAATGATATCTTTGTTTATCCTAATAACCAGGAAATACTTTGTAAATTATTTTTTGTGATAAAGCATAAAATAAGAATTTTGTTTATCCTTAAATGCATTGTTTTTGAAGTAGTATAGAATGGTGGTGGTTTAGTCACTAAGTCATGTCCGACTCTTGCGACCCTAAGGACTATAGCCTGCCAGACTCCTCTGTCCATGGGATTCTCAGGCAAGAATACTAGAGTGGGTTGCCATTTCCTTCTCCAGGGAATCTTCCCTACCCAGGGATCGAACCCTGGTCTCCTGCATTGCAGGCCAATTGCTTACTGACTAAGCTACGAGGGAAGTCTGAGCATGGAATACGTACTAGCTAAATTTGGTAGCATGACACTGTTTCCCTACTTTTACAATATTTAAAGTTTTCCCTAATAATAAGTAGAACACAGTGATATGTATAGGATGAAAGGCTAAATTTATACTGATACTAATCTATACCCTGAAAGTTACATAAATTAAAAAGATAGCTTATTCCTTCATTTAAAATAAATTTTACCCACCATTAAGAAATTTATTTCTCGACGAACACAGTTTTAAACATCTAATGATTTTAAAGTAAATTTAGATTAGCCATAAATATTGAGGCATTAGATTTAATAAGAAATGTCATATAAACTGCCTTTCTTTCTTATTTGATTTCATTTACTTCCCTTATCACATATCTTTAACCTCCTACAGTTGGACTTCACCACTGTAATATCATTGAAACACACTCTTTCTTAAATTATATGTAACCTCTGTTGGTTAAACCCATGAAACTTATCATTTCATATCCTGCTTAGTATCCCAGTAAGCCTAATTGGAACACATTTTCATCTCACTGGCCCCTGCCCTCATGAATTACCTTCCTATAGTTCTTTGCTTTCATATCCTCATCATTTTTCTTTACTTTGATTGTTATTCTTTAGCTTGTGCCTTTTTTTCTACCAGTTCCTAAAGTATAAATATTCCCCTAAGTTATGTGATTAGTCCCCTACTTTTTGTTTCTTAAAAAAAAAAAAAAACAGATTTTTTATTTTAGAGAAGTTTTAGCTGCACAGCAAAATCGAACAAACTAGAACTCCTTCACATTCAGTGTTCCATACGTTCAGATGCCCTCAGCATCCAGTGCAGGAAAGGTGCATTTGTTGCAGTCCATGAACCTACATCAGTGTAACCCACAGTCTGTAGTTTACATTAGAGTTCACTTAGTGTTTTACATTCTGTTGATTTTGAGAAATGTAAATAAATATTTACTAATATCATTGTAGTATTACAGAAGAGTTTCACTGTGAAAAAGTATACAGAAGAGTTTCACTCTAAAAATCCTCTACATTCCACCTGTTTATCCCTCCTTCACCTCTGCACCTACCAGCCATTAATCATTTTACTGTGTCCATAATTTTGTGTTTTCTAGAATGTCATGTAGTAGTTCTGTGCACATTGGTTTCTTTCACTTAACAATAATCACTTAAAGTTTATCCATATCTTTTGATGGCTTTATACTTCATTCCTTTTTAGTGTTGAATAAATTTCCATTATTTGAATATACCACAATTTATTTATTTACCCACCTATTGAGGCACCTTTTGGTTGCTTCCAAATTTGGGCATTTATTTTTGAATAAATCTGCTGTAAGCATCCACATGCTCATTTTTCTGTGGATGTAAGTTTTCAACTCATTTCAATAAATGCAAAGAACTATGATTGCTGAATCATATGGTAAAAGTATATTTAGTTTTTGAGGAGATGCCAAACTGTTTTCCCAAATGGCTATACCATTTTGGATTTGCTAGTTATGAATGACAGCTTTTGTTACTCCATACTCTTGCCAGCAATTTGTGTTTTGTTTATTGTAGGCTTGTCTTTTCTAATTTCATCCGTTCCTGTAATATCATCTGTCATTTGTGTCCTAACGATTGCTTGGTCTTCCCTTCCACTTGGATATCTTAGTGTCTCCTTTACTTCAGTAAACTTGAAATGAAATCCTGAATTTGACTTCCTAAGTCCTCTCTTCAACCTGGGAGGAAGTCAGGACCTGAGCCAAACACTATTGACTCTATAACTTAACATTTATTCTCAGTTATATTCTCCTTTGTTTGCCTTTACAGCTTTATAAAAGCTGGCAAAGTTAAACACTTTGTAAGCTTTTCTTTTTGCCTGTGAGACATAAGAGGAATTCTGCAGCGGGGATGAGAGAAGAAGGAAGAATCTCAATTTTATAGGTGTGAAGTTGGGGCTTCCTAGGTGGTGCAGTGGTAAATAATCTGCCTGCTGATGCAGGAGACAGAGATGTGGGTTCAATCCTTGGGTCAGGAAGAGCCCTGGAGTACAGAATGGCAACTCGCTCCAGTATTCTTGCCTGAAAAATTCCATGGACAGAGGAGCCTGGCAGACTACAGGCCAGGTGGTCACAAAGAGTTGGACATGACTGAGCGACTAAGGACAGCCTGGGCCACCCCAGGGCTGGAGCTGAGCTGGAGTCGGACATATGCAGCTGAGCACTCTCAGACACAAACACACAAATGCCAAGAGAAAAGTATGTTAATCAGTTAGTCATGTCTGACCTTTTGCACCCCCATGTATGACAGCCCACCAGGCTCCTCTATCCGTGGAATTCTCCAGACAAGAATACTGGATTATTCTTGGAAGTACTTTTCAGGGAACTTTACAACCCTGGGAGTGAAACTGGGTCTCCTGCCTTGCAGGCAGATTCTTTACTATCTGCATGACCAGGGAAGCTGGCCTTTAACATCATTGAGCCTTTTAGCAAGTGAGCCACTTGGAGAACTTTTAAGTCCCTATGTGGTCATCTATACCCTGGCTTATTTTTCTAGTGACATAATGCTATGTATTTTAAATCATTCTTAACAATTTTCTGTTTACTTCCAAATTGATCGGTTTGCTGCTTAGTTGTTCAGTTATGTGTGATTCTTTGCAACCCCCTCGACTGCAGCATACCAGGCTTCCCTGTCTTTCACAGTCTCTGTGAGTTTGCTCAAACTCATGTCCATTGAGTTGATGATGCTATGCAAACATCTCATCCTCTATCACCCTCTTCTCTTCCTTTTGCCCTCAGTCTTTCCCAGCATCAAGGTCTTTTCCGATGAGGGTTGGTTGTTCACTTCAGGTGGCCAAAGTATTGGAGCTTCAGTGTCAGCATCAGCCGTTTCAATGAATACCAGGGTTGATTTCCTTTAGGATTGACTGGTTTGATCTCCTTGCTGTTCAAGGGACTCTCAAGCATCTTCTCCAGTACAGCAGTTCAGAAATGTCAATTCTGTGGCACTCAGCCTTCTTTATGGTCCAACTGTCACATCCATACATGACTACTAGAAAAACCATAGCTTTGACTAGATGGCCTTTTTCAGCAAAGTGATATCTCTGCTTTTTCATATGCTGTCTAGGTTTATCATAGTGTTTCTTCCAAGGAGCAAGTGTCTTTTAACTTTCTGGGTACAGTCACCATCTGCAGTGATTTTGGAGCCCAAGAAAGTAAAGTCTGTCACTGTTTCCAGTTTTTCCTGTCTATTTGCCGTAAAGTGATGGGACCTGATGCCAGTATCTTAGTTTTTGAATGTTGAATTTTAAGCTAGCTTTTTCACTCTTCTCTTTCACCTTCATCAAGAGGTTCTTTAGTTCCTCTTAACTTTATTGATCAGTTAACATCTATTAATTAATGGTATTCCCATACTCCTAGACTTGTAGTCTAATATGTAATTGACATACTCTTCATATCCTTTCAAGCTCTCACCTACTACACAGTGACAGAGCATCCAGTCCTGTCAATTCTGCAACAGTGATTTCTATTTTACTCTCCTTTGTATTATCATGCCTTGACTCTATGTCAAGTTCATGATCCAGAAGGTAATAGTACCTTCCAATCTAACTTTTTCCCCTCAGTTTCTCACCTTTGTAATCATTGTCACACTTCCATTAGCTGTCATTCTAAAACACAAGTGACACTTTTCCACCCCTAAACCTTTAGTAAGTCTAACATTTTCAGCAATGAAAGAAGACAGATATTCTGAATAACTTTCTTGATAAAAACAATAAAAAGGATGCCTATTACTTTAAGAATATTTTACAAAATTACTGAGAGACAAGGAATCTGAAAAGGCTTAAAGCAACATGGAAACAGAAAAACAAATGAACAAACATGGGAAATAAGTGATTGCCTGAAGTCATCTTGCACCCTCAGTGCATTTGTCAAATGGTGTTGAATTTGAACTTTGAATTTTAAGGACTACAAGGACAAGACAAACAGAAACAGAGCTCAGGGCCTGTTTAAACCAGAATGTAATGAAGAACTTTTCCCGAAGCTGGTATCTTAGATGATCGCACTATCACTGTTTAGGTGAACAAGAGTCAAGCCCTTCATGCAAAATATGAAAGTAAGAAATCAAGTTTTCTTACTTTGGAGAGGCTTACTGTGGAAAAGCTCACAAAAAGTCTCAAGAATTCATCTTCTACAGCTAGCTTCACGGCTGGTTTAGAATCACACCTGTTGCCTGAATTCTTGCTATCTGACTTCCTGACAGTAATAATAGTATAATATCTTAAATATGCTAAAAGCAAAAGGAGGACTAATTCCTTAAATATACAGAGAGAAAGCAACTATTAAAAACAAGGGTGAAATAACGATTGGATAAATAAAATAACTTCAGTTGCTTTTCATTGTTTGTTTGGTTTCTGCCATACAACAACATGAGTCAGCCATTGATATACCTATATCCCCTTTCTGTAACTTCCATCCCACCTCCCACCCCTCTAGGTTGTTACAGAGCCCTGGTTTGAATTCCCTGAGTCATATAGCAAATTCCCATTGGCTATCTATTTTACATATGGTCATGGATATGTTTCCATGCTACTCTCTGCATTTATCCCACTGTCTCCTTCCTCCCTACTCTGCAAGATTTTGTGGTCTTGAATTATTTCAAAATAATACATTGTTAAAAATTTTTATATGTTCATTGTAGCCAGTGAAAAAGTGCTAAGATACATAAAAGAAATGTTAATATTTCCTCTCCTCTCTCACAGTTTCTAGAACTGCCAAATTAATATTGACTAGGAATTGCAATAGATACCCTACTTGACTTTTGCCTAGTTTTAATGAGAATGGATTCTACGTTACACCAACTAGTTGTCATACTTACCATGGGATTTTATATTTTCTTTCATAATTTAGAGTCTTACCTGAATAGTTCCAGTATATGGATCATCCCTGAGTCTGGTTTTCTGGTTGCTTTGTCTTTTGACATGTTTGTTGTTTTGCTTTTACTTTTCGTGTATCTCATAATTTTTCTTTTTTTAAATGCTAGACATTGTGGGTAGAATGATGCTTCTATCAGGCCAGTAGTGTGGGTATTGAGTTGATCTACTCAGGAGTTGATCTGGATTTGGGTTTTGTTGTTATAGTCACTTGGAAAAGACTCATGCTGGGAAGGATTGGGGGCAGGAGGAGAAGGGGACGACAGAGGATGAGATGGCTGGATGGCATCACGGACTCAATGAACGTGAGTCTGAGTGAACTCCGGGAGTTGGTGATGGACAGGGAGGCCTGGCGTGCTGCGATTCATGGGGTCGCAAAAGTCGGACACGACTGAGCGACTGAACTGAACTGAACTGTTATGGTTACTGTTAGTGCATCCTAAGTTTCGGGTTGTTCTCAGAATGGATTCCTGTTGGCCTTTTTCTAAGGATAGAAGTGCAGTGCTGGAGGACTTTCTCAGTGTTCATCTTCCACCCTTCATTTTCAGTTGATCCTGTGTACTTATACCTCGAGTGTATCTCACTGTACACTCCTGCACTTATCTAGCATTTGTATGCTGATTTTTACCATCTGGTGTTGAAGAACTAAAGAGTTCTTCTGTCTTACATAGTCCCTTTGTGATTGGACTTTGGGGTCAGGCTTTCTCAGGATTCCTCTCCATGGGAGCCAAACTCTGACTTGTATCTGTGACAAGTATTGTAAAAGAGAGACGTTCATGCCCCTCTCTCAGTGTAGAATCTACTTAATCTAATGATACTGGTGTAGGGTCCTGGATCTGTTTCTTGCTGCTCATCCAGGAATAGAAAGAGTTCTTTCTTCTACCACTCCCAAGCAGAGTGTGTGTGTGTGTATGTGTGTGTTTTTCCTGTGTCCTGAAGTTTACTGTCCTTTTAGCTGTATATGGCTTTTGATCTGTTTACAGAAAGGGCTGGTGTTGGGGTAGAGGGATGGGGTGGTTTGTTCCTTTCCATAGCAGCAGTTCCCTCCGCAACATCTCCTGCATGCCTACATCACTGAGGGAAGCTCTCTCTGGTTTTCTGCTACTACTGCTGCTGCTAAGTCGCTTCAGTCATGTCTAACTCTGTGCGACCCCAGAGACGGCAGCCCACTGGGTTCCCCCATCCCTGGGATTCTCCAGGCAAGAACACTGGGGTGGGTTGCCATTTCTTTCTCCAGTGCGTGAAAAGTGAAAGTGAAGTCGCTCAGTCATGTCCGACTCTTAGCGACCCCATGAACTGCAGCCCACCAGGCTCCTCCGTCCATGGGATTTTCCAGGCAAGAGTACTGGAGTGGGGTGCCATTGCCTTCTCCACTCTGGTTTTCTACCCTGTCCTTAATATTTCTTATGAGCACCTGATCAAGATCTGTGGGGAAATATCTACCCGTAGATGCAAGTCCCCTTTTGTTAGGAATTTCCGAAGATTCTTTGTGATAGCTAACCCTTCTTCCCGTGCTCTACTCTCAGTCAACTAGACTGTGTATCCCATTTGCTTTGCATGCTTCTCCCTCCTTGAAGTTAAAACTGGTTTTCTACTGAGCTTAGTTGTCTGATGAGCTCAAGAAAAGGTATGACTTTGTGCCTTATTCAGCTTTTCTTACTGTCAAAGTGGAGTGTCAGCTTGTTCCAGCTTTCTGCAACGTAGGCATAAGCATTACATCTACTGTTGGAATTTTATATTGTTTTGTCATATTTAAGTAGCTTCTTTCTAGAATTTTTTAGAAGTTCTTATTAGTAGATGTATTTTATTGAGTTCTTGGATGTTGAACAACTCCTTGAATAAACTGTTGGATTTGTTTTGTCATTGTTTTCCTGGGAATTTTAAAAATTATAATCGTCTGCCCTCATACAGTGCGTGACTGTCAGGCACTCTTACTCCATATAATAGTAAGGAATTGCTTAGAGTGGTAAAGTATTTAGACCTTTGAGATAGCAGTACAGCTGTTTCTAATTTTATAGGGTAATAAACTAAGCAACATGTGTTAATTAATGTGACCCATGTTAGGAGCAGTAGTTAGAGGTGTACCTTAGGTCTGAACCAAAAGTTCATGTTCTCGAATATAAATGAAAATTACCTGTTTTGTTTGTTGGTGAGTGTAGATTTTTTTTCATATATTCAAGGGATTATATGTGAGAATATAAATAATCAGGTGTATTTTTTCATGTTTTTTGTCATTTTTTCTTCTGTTGGTTTTTCTTTGCTTTCTTTTGGTCCTTTGTCCATCAGTCTTGTGGTTTTGTTTTGCACCGTTTTGTTTTGTTTTGCATCTTACAGCTTTATTGATAAGTATTTCATATACAATAAAATTCACTTGTTTACAGTTTACAATTCAGTGGTTTTTGGTGTATTTGTATATTTGAGCAGCTATAACATAACCACAATAGTAATTTTAGAACATTTTCAACATCCACCAAAAACATCCTGTACATTTTTAACTATTATTCCTCATTCCTGCTAACATCCTCTCCTCAGTCCCAAGCAACCACTATGCTACTTTCTATTTCTATAGATTTGCCATTCTGGAGATTTTTATAAATGAAATTATAGGATATGTGATTCTTTGTGACTGGCTTCTTTCACTTTGCATAATATTTTCAAAGTTTATTCATATTATAGGATGTATTATCCTTCCTTTTTCTTTGATGCATAATCATTGTACAGATACACTATAATCTGATTATCAGATTGTTAGCTGATAGACATTTAGGTTAAACATTTAGACCTTTGACCAATTTTTAATAAATTTTTAGGTATTGTATAAGGTAGGAGTCCAAATACTTTCTTTACATGTGTGTATCCAGTTTTCTCTGCACTATTTGAAAGACTGCTTTCGTCCCTACAGAATTATCTTGACACCTTCTCAAAGTCAGTGATCATAAATATGAGAGTGTAGCTCAGGACTCTTAGTTCTGTTCTATTGATCTAATGTACCTGTCTCTATTATGGTACCACTCTGTTGATCACTAGCTTTGTAGTAGGCATGTCATCTAGACCTGAGTTCTCCAGTTTGTTTTGGCTTATTTGGCTGCACCTGTTTTGATGTTAATGTTACTAGTGTAAGTGAATGACCGAAATTTCTGCCTTCAGCTGTCGTTCTGACAAGTTTAAAATTGCATGAGAATGATCTTGCCTTAAGTATTAAATAGAATCAATTTTGAAAACCATGTACTCTTGGTAACTTTTTATTACAGTGAATTTGTAAATTGCTTTTTCAATAGTTTCACTATATTTAGTTTTTATTTTTCCTAAGTCAGTTTTGTTGGTCTGTATTTTTTCTAGGAAATACCCTTTTCACGTCTCTATAAGTTGATATTATAGAATTATAGATAATTTTCTCAGTTTTTAAATTTTCTTCTGTTTCTCTGTATTTACTTTTTCATCTGTATTGTGGCATATATCTGCTTTCTGTCTCCCTTTCTCTTTTTTCTTATAAAGTCTTTCCTGGGCTTTATGCATTTTATTTTCTTTTAATAAATTCTTGATTTTACTTATTCTTTCAACTTGCTAAAGTTTCCATTTCTGTTTCCTTTTCACTCTTTATTCCATTTTATTCTGATTTTTAAAAGTTGATTAGTTTATCTCAGTCTTTAAAAAAAAAAATTGTAAGGCTATACACTTTACTCTTTACTATAAGTCCAGCTATGTCTGTAGTTTTGGGAGGGATCAAATGTTCATTTTTTTCACAAGTTGGTTCTGTTTTGACTTTTTGGTTTGACCCAGGATAATTTAGAGAATATAATGTAAACACTTATATTTTTAAATGTGTTAATGTTTTATTTCTTACCATGTAAAAATGCACTTTGAAAGATATCATCGATTAAATAAATAAATTATAGTCTCTACTCAATATATATTCAGTTGAACTCAATTTATGCTTCCACTATAATTGCATCCTTATAATTTTCTCATATTGCTAGGAATTTCTTGCTTTATACATTTGTCTGCTCTATTCTTTGTTATATAGGTATTTATAACTCTCTTAGGCTATGCATATACATCATTATATACTATTCCTTTTCAAACTGCTTAAAGCTTCATACCTTTAAGTATAGTTTTCTGATATATGTATTAGTGCCATTATCTTGGTTCATTCTGACTGCTATAAGCAAAATATCATAGACCAAGTACCTTATAAATAGCAGATATTTATTTCTCACAATTCTAGAGGCTGGAAAGTCCAAGATCAAGATACCGGTATGGTAAGGATCTGGTAAGGGCCTTCTCTTTTTCATAGCTACAACTCTCACTGTGTCTTCTGGTGGCGGAAGGGGCAAGGGATCACTGTGGGTCTACATCAATACCATGAACTCTCTATACTCGTGACCTAATCACCTCCCATTTCAAAGGTCACCTTTCTAATACCATCATCTTTAAGGGTTAAGATTTCAACATTGAGATTTTGGAGTAACAAAAATTCAGACCACAGGAACTAGTTTTTCTTTCTTTTGTTTTTACATTTGCCTAGTATAATGGTCGGAGAGGGCAATGGCACCCCACTCCAGTACTCTTGCCTGGAAAATCCCATGGATGGAGGAGCCTGGTAGGCTGTAGTCCATGAGGTCACTGAGAGTCGGACAAGACTGAGCAACTTCCCTTTCACTTTTCACTTTCATGCATTGGAGAAGGAAATGGCAACACACTCCAGTGTTCTTGCCTGGAGAATCCCAGGGACGGGGGAGCCTGGTGGGCTGCCATGTATGGGGTCGCACAGAGTCAGACACGACTGAAGTGACTTAGTAGTAGTATAATGGTACTGTTCAACAGCAATTTTGCTACTCAGAATTTTTTCACCCTTCACCTGATTTTTATAGCCTTTGTTCTCTTGTAAGAAACAGACTTTCCTTATTCCTCGCATGTAGTTTGGCTGGTGATGTGATAGTAGCTTTGTGGCCTCAGGTCTGACAGATCAGAATGTCAGATGCTCCCGGCCACAGCAGCGCTTCAGAATCAGGCACGTGTGCCACGTGAAGCCAGTGATTCAGGCCTTTTTTCTCTGTGTTATGGATTTAATATAAACAAAAATGAAGTAACTCACCAAACACAAAGATCTTTCTGCATCTGTAAGTACAGATCTGCATCATCAGTTTTTTGACTCTGTAAATCCCTGTGCTTGATACATACCTTGTAATTCTCTGTCTTCTGTTCAGAATATTTTCATTCCAGCTATTCAATATCGTAAGTAAAACTTTGAAAAATACTCTTACATGTACATCTTTCTCTTAGAGCATGTGACCATACAGTGGGAAGTATAGAGGCAGGAAATTACTGGAGAGGGGGAAGAATGATACCAGATTTTGTACAGGTTGCAGTTCAAATCTCTGAAGTATATGAGAGTATTCAGAGGTCAGATTTAGAAGAAAAGATACATGAAACAAGAGTGTATTCCAGAATCTCACTACTGATGCTCAGAAATAAATGGTTCATAAAGGAGACTGAGAAGTGAGTCAGAAAGATTACCAAGAGGTTGTGTTATCATAGATTCAGAATAGAATAAAGTTCTGTGCATGGAGTAGTTCACAGGGTCAAATTCTACAAAGTCAAATATAATCACAAGTGTCCATTTGATCTGGCAACTAGGAAGGCAGTGGTACCTTTGTTGTTGCAATTGCAGTTCAGTGGTTCTGATGGTAGCCTTCGATCTAGTAAACTGCAGAGTTAATACATTTAAAAGTGGGGAAAAGGTAGATTATTTTTTGAGGAGCTTTGCTGTGACGTGTAAGTGTAAGGGTTATATGAATATAACCTGGAGGAAGATCTAAAGACTGGAGAGAAGAACAGTTAACATATCCTCAAGCATTCTCCTTTTATAAGATCTCTGATATATGCCTGTCTAGCCCAGAGCTAACTAGTAATGATCTGTATTTGTTGTTGTTCAGTTGCTAAGTTTTGTCCTACTCTGTAACCCCAGGCTCCTCTGTCCTCAGCTATCTCCCAGAGTTTGCTGTTGATTGAGTTACTGATGCTATCTGACCATCTCATCCAGTTCAAAAAGATTGTTAGATTCAGTTTAGTTCACTCAGTTGTGTGTGTCTGACTCTTTGTGACCCAATGGACTGCAGCCCACTAGGCTTCCCTGCCTTTCACCAACTCCTGGAGCTTACTCAAACTGATGTCCATCGAGTTGGTGATGCCATCCAACCATCTCATCCTCTGTTGTCCCTTCTGTCTTCAATCTTTCCCAGCATCAGAGTCTTTTCAGATGAGTCAGCTCTTCCCATCAAGTGGCCAAAGTATTGGAGTTTCAGCCTCAGCATCAGTCCTTCCAATGAATATTCAAGACTGATTTCCTTTGGGATGGACTGGTTGGATCTCCTTGCTGTCTAAGGGACTCTCAAGAGTCTTCTCCAACACCACAGTTTAAAAGAATCATCTTCTGTGCTCAGCTTTCTTTCTAGTCCAACTCTCACATCCATACATGACTACTGGGAAAACCATAGCTTTGACTAGATAGACCTTTGTTGACAAGGTCTCTACTTTTAATATGCTTTCTAGGTTGGTCATAACTTTCCTTCCAAGGAGCAAGTGTCTTTAATTTCATGGATGCAGTCACCATCTGCAGAGATTTTGGAGCCCCAAAATATAAAGTCTGACACTGTTTCCTTTGTTTCCCCATCTATTTGCCATGAAGTGATGCGACCAGGTGCTGTGATCTTAGTTTTCTGAATGTTGAGTTTTAAGCCAACTTTTCCACTCTCCTCTTTCATTTTCATCAAGAGGCCCTTTAGCTCCTCTTCACTTTCTGCCATAAGGGTGGTGTCATCTGCATATCTGAGGTTATTGATATTTCTCCTGGCAATCTTGATTCCAGCTTGTGCTTCATCCAGCCCACCATTTCTCATGATGTATTCTGCATATAAGTTAAATAAGCACAGTGACAATATACAGCCTTGACATACTCCTGTCCTGATTTGGAACCACTCTGTTGTTCCATGTCCAGTTCTAACTGTTGCTTTTTGACCTGCATACAGATTTCTCAGGATACAGGTCAGGTGGTCTGGTGTTATTTTCCACAGTTTGTTGTGGTCCACACAGTGAAAGGTTTTGGCATAGTCAATAAAGCAGAAGTAGATGTTTCTCTGGAATTCTCTTGCTTTTTTGATGATCCAGCGGATGTTGGCAATTTGATCTCTGGTTCTTCTGCCTTTTCTAAATCTAGCTTGAACATCTGGAAGTTCACAGTTCACGTTCTGTTGAAGCCTGGCTTGGAGAATTTTGACTGTTACTTTGCTAGTGGTTAGATGATAATTTAATCATTTGGAATCAGGAAACAGGACACGACAGTGAGCTTTGAAATCTGAGCCAAAAGATCCCAAGGTAGGTTTAGGGCCAGGCAGACTGCTGTGCGCATCCCTGGTGGCTCAGTGGTAAAGGATCTGCCTGCGATGCAGGAGACCCGGGTAGGGAAGATCCCATGGAGGTGTGCATGGCTACTTACTCTAGTATTCTTGCCTGGAGAATCCCATGGACAGAGGAGCCTGGCAGGCTGAGGTCCATAGGGTTGCACAGAGCCAGACTGTTCTCCTTGCTCTCTAAGGGACTCTCAAGAATCTTCTCCAACACCACAGTTCAATGGCATCAATTCTTCCGCGCTCAGCTTTCTTTATAGTTCAACTCTCACATCCATATTTGACTACTGGAAAAACCATAGCTTTGACTAGATGGACCTTTGTTGGCAGTCATGTCTCTGCTTTTAGTATGCTATGTTGGTCATAGCTTTTCTTCCAAGGAGCAAGCGTCTTTAATTTCATGGCTGCAGTCACCATCTGCAGTGATTTTTTTGCCCAAGAAAATAAAGTCTCTCACTGTTTCCATTGTTTCCCCATCTATTTGCCATCAAGTGATGGGACTGGATGGGTAATAGAATGAAATTGTTTTAATAACAAAATAAATAGTGACCTGGAAAGAAACGTAATATGTGAGAAGCTTCAGTGCTCCCAGGACTTCCTTCCCAATCTTTCCTAAGGCTGCCCACATCAGCAGTCCTCCTTTCCCCTTGTCCTGAGCTCTCCCTCATCATCTCCTCTCTTTTTCTCCTGACCTATTGGCCTTTGGTATTACGGTGACCAAGAAGGTGTAAAAGAGCAGATGTCCACTGTACTTTCTTGGAAACAGTACCTGGGTACCTTTAAAAGGCAATGAAGGTCCAATTGATTGGCTGTTAGGTACTGAGTACAGGTTCATAACAGAGGCATATATCAGAATCAAAAGAAGAATGGTTGCTGTTTAAATCTGGGCCTGACACAGATCATGCTGAATTGGAATATCTTACATGGTGTTTGGGAACTTACTGTCATAGACTTGGTGTTTGGACATAAAATAGGGACAAAATATGTCCCCAGCCTTCTCTTATGCCTGTGGATTTCTTTATTTCTGAAGATAATATTTGTTTTCTACCAATTGTGTTTTTTAATGTTGTTCATTGTTGGTCTGTCGCTAAGTCATGTCTGACTCTTTGCAACCCCATAAACTGCAGCATGCCAGGCTTCCATTCCTTCATCTTCTCCCTGAATTTGCTCAAACTCATGTCCGTTGAGTCAGTGATGCCATCCAACCATCTTATACTCTTTACCCCCTTCTCCTCTTATTTAATGCTAGTTCTGTTTGATTTTTCTAATTGATTTCAGGATTGGGCTGGTATCAGTGTTTTTGTGGCATTATCAGTTTTATATCTTTTATAAATGTGTTTTTTGGTATTTTAGAAATAAGCTAGATGAGACTACAGAGAGACTGCTGGCCAAATAAAATTTTTCTGTTTCAGTTTTTGCATTTCCAGCAATCAAATTCTATACAAGATTGTACCTAATAACGATTTGAAATGAATGACATATTAGATTCTCTCGTGAATTGCAGAGTAATAATACTGTGAAAAGTGTATGAAAAATCCAGATGGTTTTTTAAATACTGTGAAATTTAATTTGATGGATTTTTAGTATTAGATGTTCTTTCTAAACTAGAATATATACATATATTAAAACATTAGATTATCAAATACAATTAATGTACTCTGGCTACTGAGGAAGTTGTTTCTGATTTCAGACGTGATGCTGGAAAGCAGTTAAGTCCTTCATGAGAGATTACATACAATTCTCAATAAAAGTATTTTTAACAGTGTAGTTTTCTGTACCAAGCAAATCACTATTGTAGTAGCGTTTTTGGCTTGAGTGGTTTTTAGACACATAGTTTTTAGTGTAATGCATCTACAGAATGTTGGCATATTTAACTTATTACTAATATTCTAAAAACTAACATTTTATATAAATTGACATAGCTACAATATGTCTTCTATATCAAAATAACTTTATTGTGTTGTTCAGTGTTGGCTAGTTTTTCTGTTATGTTGATGCATTAAAACAAATATTAAATTTTATCATTAATTCAGCGCCTGGTCTCTCATCAAATCCCCTTAATTACAAATTGACTCCAAGGATTAGACAGCATGGATTTTAATTTTAACTGAAACAAAAAAAGCATCTTGAAGGATCACTCTTGCCTATGCCTCATAGACACATTTAAAAGATCCATAATTTATTGCTTAGTGTTTAAAGTTGAATACAATATAAAATATACCATTTTTTCTCTTATATTCATATTAAATATGTGTTTTAATATATATTTCATGGTCTTGAAAAAACTCTTGAGTATTTTTAGATAAATAGCAGCTTCAGAAGTTTTGATAACTTGTAACCCTTTCTTTAGAAAATATTAACTTTGAATATTACACAACCATAACTCTATCTGAATGACATATATTTTCTTTTATTTCTGTTTCCTTAATAATTTCACAAAATCATGCAATGTGATTTTATATATTCCATAGAAGTCTTTCCAGTGTAATCCAGTGTCCTATTTCCAGTATTTGTAGTTTTGTTAACTCTTTACTTCTTTTGATACTTGCTATATTAAATCCAGAATCATTTTTGTGCATTTTACTCTGAAGATATATGAGCTTTTCTGTCCTTCTTTGTAACAGTGCTAGTTTTTAAATTTGAATTTTGATATATAATTATTCATTTAAAGATAGAACAGCAATTCATTTTTATTAGAATAAGAGGATAATGAAATGGAGTCATGATTACAGTGATCAAAAAGTACATTTGTCCTCTGTATTTTTGTTTCACTATGTGCTGATCAGCTTTTAACTCTGTGTTCTCTCGAAAAAAATTTACTTATTATTCTTAAAAGATTCTGGAACCTATCTTGTGATAGTTGTCACTTATGTTGAATTTATCTAGATGTATAAGTTTTCAAGTAGTCAATTTACTTTATACAGACCAAGAGATAATTATTAATAAACCCAAAGTATTCTAAGGTATGTCATTTCTTAATAAATTCTGTTGTATTCATTACCTTTACCTTTTGAAAGGTTGTAAAATATAAATAATTGTATTCTTTCCAGTTAGTGGATATTGTTTATCTTATATTTTTGTAAATTGATTTTTAAATAGTAGTTCATTGTGGGCTTTTGTGCTGTAGCTATTAAACTGGATTTTTATATGCTGGAAGGTAGTGTCCAAATGAGCTCAGCTCATCATGGAAAAAAATAAATTGCCTAGAAACAGATTGTTGACGTAATATTAGATGGTAATATAAACCAACAAAAGCAAGGAAATTAACTTCTAAGGCTGACACAGTGCCCTTTCCTTGCTCCTTTGTGCCTGTAGGTATCATGAATGTGTTGTAATACCAAAGTACCGTGGACTCAGTTCAGAACTGTCAAACATAATGCTAAATTTCTTTACTTTGTTGGTTTATGTCACAACTTAATATTATTTTGTCCCTTAATACTATATAATGTCCTTCACATGTGAGATGAAGCAATGCATGGGTGCATCTGAACAAAATGGGAAAGTTTGTTTGCTTTTCTCTCATTTACAGTTGATCGCCTCTGATTAACCATTATCATGCTCCTCTAATATAGTTCTTTAAATTGTGAAAAAGGTAATAAAAAAATTATAAAATATCAGGAAATTTTTGAAAAATGCACTTACTGATGTTAAAAGTGTTATTTATTCTTAATTTTTTTCCCATTGATTACTTTTTGTTTTATCATTTTCTTGTCATCTTGAAAGGCAGCTGTCTCTCTGTTGGGGCAATGATAAACTACTAGTGTTTTATTATAAATACTCAAGTATACAAGTATGATTTCACAGAGAGTTCTAATATGAGTTGCAGAAAAGAATTATATGTGGAATATCTACTTCTAGAGTAGAACTAAACCTCTCAAAGTAACCTCCAGGATTTATTTGGAAACTGATAGAAACTTGGCCACTCTTTTAAGAACATCTATTTCTTGATGATTATGGTAAAATGTAAAAATACATTCACTTAATTTTTATAAATCAGTAGTTAGGTAGCCACTAATCAACTTTTAATGTGTTATCTTTGCTTTGGGGTCTCTTTTATACAATTATGGAGGGACTTTTAATACTAAATATTTTAGCATTAGAAAATTTATTTCTTTTATGAATATGAGTTCCATATCTACAGCAATTTGGAAATTATTTTCCTTTGTTTTTCTCTGTAAACAGTAGCTACCCTTTTTAGATATCCATTAAGACAGTTTTCTAAAAGAGAATTACAGATTTTCAAGCTTTGAATATTTCTTAAGAACAATCTTTCCTTGTACCAAAGATACTTGACTATTTTTTTAAAGATTCTTATTTTCTGATTTGTCTGTTAAACCTTACAGAAAGTCACATGCTTTCTGTAAAATTATACAACAGAACAAACTCTCTAATGTGGTCAAACAAAAGATCTTGCTCTCAGAAACTAAAGTACTGTGAAATATGATGGTAGCGAAGCAGTTTAAAGTGAGGAAGGGTGATCATTCTCTATGAAATTTTATTTTTATTTTATGCAAGTAATGTTTAATGGGCTACGTTTAAAAGTAGTGAAAAAATGCTCTATTTGCTAGAGGTTTACAAAACAATACTTTAAGCTCTAACTTATTTTGAGGTGTTGAAAGGTGAAACATTTGACATTTTCTTTTCGGGCATTGCTTTAAAAACAGAGGGCGGGAAAGAGGCGTTGCCACATCAGAGTTAAGGGTGTTTGTGGTTGTCCGTGACAGCAGCTCTAGTTTTAAAACACCTGTGTTTACTTTAGAGCTTTTCAGAGTCTGCCTGAAAGTGGCCTAAGAATGGCACAGGCCTTCATGATGGCTAGGGTTTTTATAATGCAGAGACAGAACTAAACTTTATACTTCGATGTTCTGTAAATGCTGGCATTTACTTCTCTTATTTTATATATTTTATCTCTTCATATACTTGAAGATATGCATCAGATAATGCATGATTTATAGTCTATATAATGTATAGATTATACTATATCAAAGCCATTTGTTTTTATAGATATGTTTTGCTTTTTGTTCACTGACTGATAAAAGTTGGCGAAAAAGTCTTCAGTGTATTATACAGTTGTATTTTCATTCACAATTTAAAGAAGTTCATGAAAACACTCTTTTGGAGAGAAATGAATGTGGACTACTGTGTGTTACATTATTTTGTTATTATATTTAGTGGTTTGAATATAGGTTGATGTTTCAATTTGCCCATCATTTCCTAGCTGGTCACTGTTTCCAGTTTAGGAACATGTGCTTTTAAATGATTTTGTACATATCTTATAATTTTGTAGTATTTCAAATGACATCTACATATTGCATAATCTTTATTATTCTTCAATTAAGATATTCTTAACTATGAGAATTTAACAGACTTTAGTTTTTACTGAATTGTTTGTTTCAGTATTTTTTTGTTTTCAAACTTAATTATCAGATATCATATACTCTGTGATGCATTCCTATAATATTCAACTTCTTAACTGTAGTATCAAGACATTTCCATGATATTACAGTTAATATCAAGCCTCAGTAGTGTATAAAGGAAATAATTTTGTCTTTTGGTAAGAAATAGATGTTCTTTGTTTCTCCATATAACTGGTTTTTAATATTTTATTTACTTAAACCCTTTTGAGAAACCAGTGCCAGTTTTGAATCTTTTCCCTTGAAAAATACACATGCACAGAAATTTGCATATAGGTTCAAGTTTACTTCTCACCCAATCCCATCCATGTGTCCCTGGATAAGAACCTTATTCTAGGTCTTATTTTCTCTAGATAGTGGTATAGACAGTTGTTAACCTAGAATATCAGAGAATCAGAGTCAAATAAAGTATTAAGTACTTAGTACAAATCACTATGTTAGAAATTGAAAAACATAAAGCAGACATTGATTTTACCAGCTTTAAATATAAATGGTATTTTAATGATATACTCCAAATCCTATGATGGCTACACATTATGTTAATGTCCTAATCCCAGTACCTCAGGAAAATGATAAAATAAAACTGATAATTGCCTCATTTTTCTAGATATAAGCAGTTGACAATATACCTATTACTTTATTGAAAGATAAGTCAACTAATATCATCACATAAAAGCTGCAAAAAAAAATGATAATTGTACTTCAAAAGTGTAGGCATCCCTCTAGGTGGCTAATGCTTAGCTATGGACAGTATACTAAAGGAATGACATGTAATAGTGTGTATCACCTGAAAGATAATGAAAACTTGAGGGAAATAACTAATAATTGAGTTGTTAAATATGAAAGAATTCAGAGAAAGGTAATTTAAAATGTTTGAAACAGAGGAAAAGCAGCAAATTTATTTTAGCGGCGTTACGTGTTCAGTCGCTAACTTGTGTCTGACTCTTTGTGATCCAGCACAGGCAGGGTTGATTGCAGCATGCCACGCTCCTCTGCCCTACACTATCTCCCAGAGTTAGCTCTAATTCATGTTCATTGAGTTGGTGAGTTACATTACAAATAACTAAAATATTTTAATAATGATTTATAATAATACTGTATTGTGTATGGTTTTACCTAGATCAGGAAAACTGTTTTGGCCAGATAAAACTGCTGAGAGAAAGGTAATTTTATTTAAATCTTGTCTTTTATTCTTTTCTGTGACTACTGATAAGGAAGTAAAAGGGAAAAAAGATTCTCTTAGTGCTGTTAAGTACATTTGTTTCCAGAAACTCTCAAATTGCTTAACTTAACTCCGGAAACTTGATACAGGATTTCCATTGGGTGTGTCAGTTTTGTCTTGGTGGCAGTTCTTGTTAGATAGTAAGTTACCTGTCTCTGACGTAAGTTTCAGCATAATTCATGTGTAGCCACTCTGTGTTATATAAGATTTACAATTCTTTAATAAAAACTTTATTTGTGTATCTGTCTCAAGCACACTTCCAACGTCCGTAGTTGTTAAGACCACAGTTCTCTCTCTATATATATATACATACACATATATATATACACACACACACACAGAGCATTTTTCCTGAATCTTAAGCTATAGGTCCTGTGTTTGGAATGTTTTTATTAATATAATTTTAAAGGGGAAATGGGGAAAACTTTAAGATCCAAATGATTTCTAATAGTTAAGTGAGACTTAATACAGAAATGAAGACAATTGAAATGAGAGAAAGCCAGAGATATGGCTTAGAACTATGCAAACATATAATATAACTTGGAGAATTATGTATTATCTCATGTTCAATTTTAAAGTAAACGTGAAGAGAAAAATACTGAATCAATGATCGGGAAAATCATTAAGTAACAGCTATGCACTCATCTCATGTGCTAGTAAAGTAATGCTCAAAATTCTCCAAGCCAGGCTTCAGCAGGACGTGAACCGTGAACTTCCTGATGTTCAAGCTGGTTTTAGAAAAGGCAAAAGAACCAGAGATCAAATTGCCAACATCTGCTGGATCATGGAAAAAGCAAGAGAGTTCCAGAAAAACATCTATTTCTGCTTTATTGACTATGCCAAAGCCTTTGACTGTGTGGATCACAATAAACTGTGGAAAATTCTGAAAGAGATGAGAATACCAGACCACCTGACCTGCCTCTTGAGAAACCTATATGCAGGACAGGAAGCAACAGTTAGAACTGGACATAGGACAACAGACTGGTTCCAAATAGGAAAAGGACTATGTCAAGGCTGTATATTGTCAGCCTGCTTATTTAACTTCTATGCAGAGTACATCATGAGAAATGCTGGACTGGAAGAAACACAAGCTGGAATCAAGATTGCTGGGAGAAATACCAATAACCTCAGATATGCAGATGACACCACCCTTATGGCAGAAAGTGAAGAGAAACTAAAAGCCTCTTGATGAAAGTGAAAGAGGAGAGTGAAAAAGTTGGCTTAAAGCTCAACATTCAGAAAACGAAGATCATGGCATCCGGTTGCATCATTTCATGGGAAATAGATGGGGAAACAGTGGAAACAGTGTCAGACTTTATTTTGGGGGCTCCAAAATCACTGCAGATGGTGACTGCAGCCATGAAATTAGAAGACGCTTACTCCTTGGAAGAAAAGTTATGACCAACCTAGATAGTATATTCAAAAGCAGAGACATTACTTTGCCGACTAAGGTCCATCTAGTCAAGGCTATGGTTTTCCTGTGGTCATGTATGGATGTGAGAGTTGGACTGTGAAGAAGCCTGAGCACTGAAGAATTAGTGCTTTTGAACTGTGGTGTTGGAGAAGACTCTTGAGAGTCCCTTGGACTGCAAGGAGATCCAACCAGTCCATCCTAAAGGAGACCAGTCCTGGGTTTTCATTGGAAGGACTGATGCTGAGGCTGAAACTCCAATACTTTGGCCACCTCATGTGAAGAGTTAACTCACTGGAAAAGACTCTGATGCTGAGAAGGATTGGGGGCAGGAGGAGAAGGGGGCGACCGAGGATGAGATGGCTGGACGGTATCAATGCACATGAGTTTGGGTGAACTCTGGGAGATGGTGATGAACAGGGAGGCCTGGCGTGCTGCGATTCATGGGGTCACAAAGAATTGGACACAACTGAGCGACTGAACTGAACCCGAAGACATCTGAGACTGTACAGATTAAGAGATTAAAAACATAAATAAAAAGTCTCTGAAAATCAAAATAGGCTTCACAGTTTTTTTTATAAGAACCAGAGGCTGCAACCTGACATTTACATAGAACAGTTCTTGTTTGAATTAATGTGATCACCTCCTATTCCATCTACCTGGCATAAATAAGGCTGAATCTCCAGAAAAATGTCTGGAATCTCTACCATTATTTTATACATGATGGCAGGCACTTCTGTGATAATTTCTAAGCACTCAAAAGATGAGACTGCATGACCAAAAGAAATGCATATTATATAAACACAAAATTGATCTGATCAGTTTGATCAGATCACATATATTGCCATTCAGATATATAGCTGATCTAGATATTGGAGTTAGATTTACAAGGGCTTTATAATAATAGCAATGCAATTGCTATAAAATTACCAATGACATCTTTCACAGAAATAGAGCAAAACATTTTATAATTTGTATGGAACACAAGACACCAAATAGCTAAAGCAATCTTGAAAAAGAAAAATGGAGCTGGAAGATTCAGGCTCCCTGATTTCAGACTATATTACAAATCTACAGTAATCAAAACAGTATTGTACCAGTACACCCCCCAAAATGAATATGAGTCAGGATAGAAAACTCCAGAGATAAACCTACACACCTGTGGTCACCCAATCTATGACAAAGGAGTCAAGAATATACAGTGGAAAAAGAATCTCTTCAATAAGTGATGCTAGAAAAACTGAACAGCTCCATGTAAAAGCATGAAATTAGAAGAAATAAACTCCAAATAGATTAAAGACTTAAGTGAAAATCTGGATACTCTTAAAGGGAAACAGGGAGAACACTCTTTGATATAAATCAAAGCAAGATCTTTTTCAACCTATCTCCTAGAGTAATGAAAATAAAAATAAACAAATGGGACCTAATTTAATTTAAAAGCTTTTGCACAGCAAAGGAAACCATAAACAAAAAGGCAAACCTCAAAATGGGAGAAAATGTTTGCAAACAAAGCAACTGACAAGGGATTAGTCTCCAAGATATATATACACAGCCCACGCAGCTCAATATCAAAAAAAAACAACAACCCAATCAAAAAATGAGCAGAAGATCCAAATGGCGTTCCAGATGTAGAAAACAAACTTAAGATTACCTGGGATTAAGGGGGAAGGAGAGAGATAAATTGGAAAAATTATAATAGCCATGATTAAAGTATTCCAAAAAAAAAATGAAGGAGAATTGAGATAAACAGTGTATTCTGCATTATATTGGAAATAAATGATACCTAACACTGATATAACATGGTCTCCTGGCGAAGGGAATGGCAAGCCACTTCACTATTCTTGCCTTGAGAACCCCATGAACAGTATGAAAAGGCAAAAAGATAGGACACTGAAAGATGAACTCCCCAGGTCAGTAGGTGCCCAGCATGCTGCTGGAGATCAGTGGTGAAATAACTCGAGAAAGAATGAAGAGACAGAGCCAAAGCAAAAACAACACCCATCTGTGGATGTGACTGGTGATGGAAGTAAAGTCCAATGCTATAAAGAGCAGTATTACATAGGAACCCGGAATGTTAGGTCCATGAATCAAGGCAAAGTGGAAGTAGTCAAATAGAAGATGGCAAGTGTAAAATGGACATTTTAGCAATCAGCTAACTAAAATGGACTGAAATGGGTGAACTTAACTCAGATGACCATTATATCTACTACTGTGGGCAAGAATCCCTTAGAAGAAATGGAGTAGCCATCATAGTCAATGAAAGAGTCTGAAATGCAGTACTAGTATGCTGCCTCAAAAACGACAGAATGATCTCTGTTTGCTTCCAAGGCAAAACATTCAGTATCACAATAATCACTTTTTTGGGTTTTAGTTCTAGTAGATCTTGTAGGTCTTCATAGAACCATTCAACTCAGCTTCTTCAGCAGTATTGGTTGGGGCATAGGCTTGAAGAAGCTGAAGTTGAACGGTTCTATGAAGACCTACAAGACCTTCTAGAATTAACACCCAAAAAGATGTCCTTTGCATTACTGCTACTGCTAAGTTGCTTCAGTTATGTCTGACTCTGTGCAACCCCATAGACGGCAGCCCACCAGGTTCCCCTGTCCCTGGGATTCTCCAGGCAAGAACACACTGGAATGGGTTGCCATTTCCTTCTCCATGCATTACAGGGGACTGGAATACAAAAGTAGGAAGTCAAGAGATACCTGGAATAACAGGCAAATTTGGCCTTGAGTACAGAATGAAGTGGGGCAAAGACTAGTAGAGTTTTGCCAAAGAGAACACACTGGTCATAGCAGACACCCTCTTCCAACAACACAAGAGAAGACTCTACACATGGACGTTACCAGATAGTCAATACCCGAAGTCAGATTGATTATATTCTTTGCAGCCTAAGATGGAGAAGCTCTATACGGTCAGCAAAAACAAGACAGGGAGCTGACTGTGGCTCAGATCATGAACTCCTTATCGCCAAATTCAGACTTAAATTGAAAAAGTAAGGGAAAACCACTAGACCATACAGTTCTGATCTAAATCAAATCCCTTACAATTATATAGTGGAAGTGACAAATAGATTCAAGGGATTAGATCTGATAGAGTGCCTGAAGAACTATGGACGGAGGTTCATGACATTATACAGGAGGCAGTGATGAAGACCATCCCCAAGAAAAAGAAATGCAGAAAGGCAAAATGGTTGTCTGAGGAGGCCTTACAAATAGCTGTGGAAAAGAAGAGAAGTGGAAGGAAGAGGAGAAAAGGAAAGATACACCCATTTGAATGCAGAGTTCAAGGAATAGCAAGGAGAGAAAAGAAAACCTTCCTCAGTGATCAATGCAAAGAAATAGAGGAAAACAATAAAATTGGAAAGACTAGAGGTCTCTTCAAGAAAACTGGAGATACTAAGGGAACATTTCATGCAAAGATGGGCACAGTAAAGGACAGAAATGGTATAGACATAACTGAAGCAGAAGATACTAAGAAGAGGTGGCAAGAATACACAGAAAAACTGTATAAAAAGATCTCCATGACTCAGATAATCATGATGGTGTGATCATTCACCTAGAGCCAGACATCCTAGAATACGAAGTCAAGTGGGCCTTAGGAAGCATCACTACAAACAAAGCTAGTGGAGGTGATGGAATTCCAGTGGAGCTTTTTCAAATCCTAAAAGATGATGCTGTGAAAGCGCTGCATTCAATATACCAGCAAATCTGGAAAACTCAGCAGTGGCCACAGGACTGGAAAAGGTCAGTTTTCACTCAGATCCGAAAGAAAAGCAATGCCAAAGAATGCTCAAACTCCTGCACAATTTCACTCATCTCACATGCTAACAAATTGATGCTCAGAATTCTTCAATCCAGGCTTCAACAGTACGTGGACCGTGAATTTCCAGATGTTCAGGCTGGATTTAGAAAAGGCAGAGGAACCAGAGATCAAATTGCCAACATCTGCTGGATCATCGAAAAAGCAAGAGAGTTCCAGTAAACTGCGCCAAAACCTTTGACTGTGTGGATCACAATAGTCTGTGGAAAATTCTTCAAGAGATGGGAATACCAGACCCCCTGACCTGCCTCCTGAGAAATCTGTATGCAGATCAGGAAGCAACAGTTAGAACTGCACATGAAACAACAGACCGTTTCCAAACCAGGAAAGTAATATGTCAAGTAATATGTCAAGTAATATTGTCATCCTGCTTATTTAACTTAAGTGGAGAGTATATCATGAGAAACTCTGGGCTGGATGAAGCACAAGCTGGAATCAAGATTGCCGGGAGAAATATCAATAACCTCAGATACGCAGATGACTCCACCCTTAATGCAGAAAGCGAAGAACTAAAGATCCTCTTGATGAAAATGAAAGAGGAGAATGAAAAAGTTGGCTTAAAACTCAACATTCAGAAAACTAAGATCATGCCATTAGGTCCCATCTCTTCATGGCAAATAGATGAGCAAACTGGAAACAGTAAGAGAGTTTATTTTTCTGTGCTCCATAATCACTGCAGATGGTGACTGCAGCCATGAAATTTAAAGATGCTTACTTCTTGAAAGAAAAGTTAGAGACATGACTTTGCCAACAAAGGTCCATCTAGTTAAAGCTATCATTTTTACAGTAATCATGTATGGATGTGAGAGTTGGACTATAAAGAAAGCTGAATACAAAAAAATTGATGCTTTTGAACTGTGGTGTTGGAGAAGACTCTTGAGAGTCCCTTGGGCGGCATGGAAGCCCAACTTGTCTATCTTAAAGGACATCAGTCCTGAATATTCAGTGGAAGGACTGATGCTGAAGCTGAAACTCCAATACTTTCGCCACGTGATGTGAAGAACTGACTCATTTGAAAAGAGCCTAATGCTGGGAAGGATTGAAGGCAGGAAGAGAAGGGAACAACAGAGGATGAGATGGTTGGATGGCATCACCAACTCAATGGACATGAGTTTGAGTAAACTCTAGGAGTTGGCAATGGACAGGGAGGCCTGGTGTGCTGCAGTCCATGGGATAGCAAATAGTCGGACACAACTGAGTGACGGAACTGAACTGAACTGAACACTGATAAATGTAAAGAAGATATGGCAATTCTAAATTGATATGCTGTAGTACTAGTTTAAGAACATATATGGCAACAATTGATGAAACAGAAAGAACTAGGTAAACTTAAGTCACGCAGTAGATTTTAGCACATCTTTCTCTGTAATTAATAGAACAAACAAATCAAATGATATAGAAGATTTGAACCATATAGTTAACAGTATAATATGCACACAGTGGGAGGTCAGAAGGGGATGATAGAGACCACTGCAACTCAGTCCATAGAAGGAAAGTGACCCACTTAAAATGTTTATTAGAATAGCTAAAAGGCCAGAAGCAAATATTCTTAAGATTTTACCTTAGGAAGAAAAAGTAATTACCCAGTTGAGTCAATTGCTGTGACTGTGGCTGTATCTTCAGCCTTCCTTTTCAGTGCCTCCTAGAAATTCTTTCAGCATGATCTCTTACAGCAACCATTTTTAACTTCTACTGTTCTTCTGGAGATCTTACTCTGATGCTCTTCCCCTGTCTCTCTAAGAAGATAAGCTTTCAGAGATAAGCTTCACAGCGAAAATGGATCTAGTAAGGATGATCTGTCTACTTCATCCTTATTTGGTTTCCCAGTGTCTCAGAGGAAATGACCTCCCTCCTTCTGTATTCAGAACTATTCCATCTGCTATGCTCGCAAGCCTTTATTTCCTATATTGTCTTGTTATAACAGCTGTTTCTAAATGATAGTCTTTGGATCAGCTGTGTACCAAAATACCTATAGAGTTTTTTTTTAAAGTACAGATTCTAAAGCCCTTCGTCAGAGGATCTAATTCAGTGGGTCTGTGATAAGACCTGAAAATTTATGTTTTTAAAAACTTCTCCAGGTGATTCTCATATGTAATCAGTTGTGGGAGCCATTTGATGGATGGAATTTTGATCTATTAGGTATTTTTAGTGTTTTGGGGGCAAATATTTTTAATTTTTTTGAATTCAGTTATTAGTGAATTAATTATTGAGTTAATTGTTTCATCAATGTATTGTATTTTTGGCATCATCCTAAGAACTCTGTGACCCTAGATCATGAAGATATTCTGCATTCTTCTAAAAGTTATGTAGTTTTACATTTAGACATTCATTTTAATTTATTTGTGCAACAAGGATACTCAGGTGGAAGTCTTTTTTTTTTTTTTTTGCATATGGATGTTCAGTTGTTCCAAAACCACTTGTTAAAGGACTCTACTATCTCTGTTGAATTGCTTTGCACCTTTATCAAGAAAAAAATTAACCATGTTAATGTGACTCCACTTATGGACTAAACCAATCTGTTCTGTTGATCTATCTATTCCTTCACCAATACCAGGCTATCTTGATTTCTGTGGCTTTATAGGAAGTCTTATAGTTAAATAGTTTGATTACTCCAACTTTATTTTCATTATTATTTTATTCTACTTTCATTCCCTTGTATAAATGTTTAAATCAGCTTATCTACTTCTACAAGAGATCCTGCTGAGATTTTGATAGGAATCGACTTACAGATCAATTCAAGGATAATTGACTTCTTTACTATGGTGAATCTTAGAATCCATGAATACAATATGTGTCTCCATTTATTTATGTTTCTTTGATTTCTTTAATAGCAGTTGTAGTTTTGAGCATACAGATCCTGTACAAGCTTTATTAGATTTACACTTTAAGTATTAATGATCAATATTGTAAGTAATATTATTTTTAATTTTGTTTTTCCAGTTGTATGTTACCACTGTACAGAAATACAATTTATTTCTATTTGTTCGTCTTGTTTCCTGCAGCCTTCATGAGTTCACTTATTAGTCCAAGTGTTGTTATTGTTGTTTTAAAGTTCCTTGGGATTTTCAACACAGACAATCATTTGTCTCTAAATAGGGACATTACTAGGTCTTCCTTTCACCCATGTATGCCTTTTCTTTCCTCTTCCTTCTTTATTGCGCTGACTGGAACTCCGAGCACTGTGCTGAATAAGAGTAGTGAGGAAGGGCATCATTGCCTTATTCCCAATCTTGGGGAAAAGCATTCAGTCTTTCATCTTTAAGTATGTTGCTAGCTATGATTTTTGTAGATACTCTTTATCACAACAAAGACCTTCCATGGAGTTTTTATTATGAATCGATGTTGAATTTTCTCAAAGGCTTTTTCAGCATCAGTTGGACACAGAGGTATTTGGAACTTATGGATTCAAAATTGGATCCAAATAATTTTCAGTTACTACAGAAGTTGAGGAAGTCCTATTTAACTTACCTGTCTAATGTGGGTAGAACTGCGTCTTCCTAATAAGATCTTCAAGTTGTAATCCCTGGTACCTATAAATGTATTTTATTTGGAAATCTTCACAAATGTGATGAAGTTAAAATGAGATTATACTGCATAAAGGTGGACCCTAATCTAATGACTGATGTCCTTATAAGAGGAAAATTTGGACACAAACCCAGGAGACACTTCAAAGAAGACCATATGATGACAGAGGCAGAGATCGGAGTGATGTGTAAACAAGCTAAGGGATGCTAAGGATTGCTAGCAACCACCAGAAGCCTAGAGAAAGGCATGAGACAGTTTCTGGAAGGAAGCAACCCTATCCACACCTTGATTTTGAACTTCTGGCCTCAGAACTCTGAGAGAATAAATTCCTGTGGTTTTAACTCACCCAATCTCTGGTAATTCATTCTAGTAGTCCTAGGAAACTACTATCAAAAAATTCATTTAGATTTTTCCATAGCATCTTACAGAAAAACCCAAATGAATTTTTTGGCCAGCTCATTAACATACTGCCACTTTCTGGTGACTTTTTTTTGAGTTCCAAACTGGTTTTATTCCAAAAAATAAGTCTTTGTTTGTTTGGGGGTTGTATACATATTTTTACAACCTACACATAACATCAAACAACCCAGGTAGGCTACTCGTCCTTCTTAGGTTTCTTAATAGTTTACTTGGTGATCTTCAAACAGTTTTAGAGAAAAGCATATAATATGCTCATTATGTTTCCAAATCACAGAAGGATATTCTTTTTGTTCTGCACTTTGAAAATATGATTTTATTGCAGGCCAGCCTTTTAACATCTTTTCTATGACCAGCAACAATGATAGCCATCATAGGCTAATATCTGAGGAGGCCGTCTACCTCCATTTTTAAAGTAAAAAAATCTCATTGAATAATTTTGCATGTTTTGAGAGGATCAAAAGTAGAACAAAAACTTTCATTATTAAAGCCTCAGCATTACAGGTAAACAGATCATACCCCTTTCTTAGAAGTATTGCATCCAAGCTGTGCAAGACAGTTCATTTCTTTGGTAAGAAATTTATAGAAAAGAAACTGCCCAAGTTTTATTTGTACTGTCAGCCTAATATACAGATAAATGAGAAAAGTCTAATGTATATTTGGAAACAATATCAACATTCTTTTGTTTTATGTTTTAACAGAGTCAGCTCTATACTATAAGGGGCCAGCACAACTCTTATTAAAATCCTTTTTGTTTATCCATAGTTGTAACCTCTGAGCCTAAATAGGTATTTTACTCAGTTTCATAGAACAGTCAAGGAAACAAAACTAATTTTTGTCTGTTCTGTGTAGTATTCCCAGGCTAATGCAGCCTAGTATAATTTATTATCATTGGTGTGATGAGAAGAAACAAAAACACCCCTTTTGATTGGTTTAGAAACACATGCCTATTTCACCCTACACTT
Organism: Nanger dama; assembly: GCA_917880005.1. Classification (NCBI taxonomy): domain Eukaryota; kingdom Metazoa; phylum Chordata; class Mammalia; order Artiodactyla; family Bovidae; genus Nanger; species Nanger dama. The sequence continues at coordinate 9,885,434 of CAKJTW010000038.1, read as the reverse complement.
GGGAGATTCACTTTCCAAATGTACTTTCACATCTCCCTCTCCAGCATGCCCAACCACACATTCTCTGTGTATTTTGCTGTATATTGTTTTGATTATTTATCTACATAATCCACCTGTATATGTTTCTTTCATTTAGCCTTCATTTTTTGTGATACCTGGATCATGCCGACATTGGTCTTGTCAGCATTCCCATTTTCATTATCTGAAACTCTTAGAAACCATGTTCATACTATCCATAGTTTTAAACGTTAAACTAGCGCTGTCTTGATACAAAACACAACAGTTAGTGTTCAGAGAAAGTCAGAGGTGAACTGTTAACTATTAACATTGACAGTGTATATTTGTTGAACTTAAGTTGCATCACTCGGAGGGGTGTAGTGATGAACGATCCATGATTGTGAACCACTTGTAAGTTGCCAGAGGGAAAAAGAGCAATTGCAGCAGGCAGATAATTTTGCTGTATCCATCAGATACTTAAACCAGTATTGCTTTTAGCCCTATTTTTGGACTACCATAAGAGTTTGTACTCCCCCTGCCAAACTTCTACACCCACGGCCAAAGACCAGAACATTTTACATTACAGGGAGGGGTTTCCCAAAATGGTTGGTCACTCTGTGGACAACTCTGATGTCAGAGAGTGAGTTCTTGAAAGTGACACAAAGGAGATTGTACTTGGTCTGTTAAAAATTTGGCAAACTCTGAAGTCCATTTTCTGGAGGAGAGTAATAAAATGTATGACTTGATAATATCAGAGTTGGAGGAAAGTAATCTCACTGGTTTTAATTGAATTAACTAGGGCAGGTATAGGAAGGTAGGAAAGACTGACTTGGAGGCTATTGGAGTATTTCATGAATGACATTGTTGTTCAGTTGCCATGTCATGTCCGACTCTGTGACCCCATGGACTGTGGCATACCAGGCCTCTCTGTCCCTCACCATCTCCTGAAGTTTGCCCAAGTTCATGTCCACTGAACTGGTGATACCATCCAACCGTCTCATCCTCTGTCATCCCCTTCTCCTGCCTTCAATCTCCCAGTATCAGGGTCTTTTCCAGTGAGTTGGCTGATCACATCAGTGAATGAAATGCATAAATTCAGATTACTGGAACTGGAGGTCATTGATAAGGACAGGACAAAGTTTAGTGAACACTGCAGGATCAATACTGACTCCCTATGGAGTAAATATTATGATTTAAAAAGAGTATTTGCCATTTGTACAAAAGGAAAACATAACTTTTAAAAGTTTTAATGGATGATAGGAAAAGAAGTGGTGGAATAAAAGTTGTTTCTGCCCTGAATAACAGCTCTAGAACGTCCTCTTTCTGGAAAGAAGCTGTTTCTGTCCAGTTCATGATCATGCACTATGGGAAACTTGCCAATCTACCTAATGATGAAACTACTTACTACTCAATCTTGCTCATCACTACTCTTCCAAATACATCAGTTTTCAAATGTACTAAAGGGAACCCATCTGAGCTAATATGAATAGGCTTGAGAGTGCACATGTCATTTAGAGAATTTGATTGCTTCGTGGAGAAAGGCCATATTCCATTTACCCTATTGGCTCCATCTGAAGCTGTTTTAGTACAAGAAGAAAAATTTAAAACTAAAATAAGACTTCTTATGGCTCAGTTCAGTGCAGTTCAGTCACTCAGTTGTGTCCAACACTTTGCGACCCCATGAATCACAGCACGTCAGGCCTCCCTGTCCATCACCAACTCCCAGAGTTCACTCAGACTCATGTCCATCGAGTCAGTGATGCCATCCAGCCATCTCATCCTTTGTCATCCCCTTCTCCTCCTGCACCCAATCCCCCCCGCCCCAGCATCAGAGTCTTTTCCAATGAGTCAACTCTTCACATGAGGTGGCCAGAGTACTGAAGTTTCAGCTTTAGCATCATTCCTTCCAAAGAAATCCCATGGCTGATCTCCTTCACAATGGACTGGTTGGATCTCCTTGCAGTCCAAGGGACTCTCAAGAGTCTTCTCCAACACCACAGTTCAAAAGCATCAATTCTTTGGCGCTCAGCTTTCTTCACAGTCCAGCTAAAAGTCAGGCATATTTTGAGGGAGTGAGCAAAATAGACCTGCATTTTAAAAAAAGATGTCATAGGAGATTTGAACAGAATGATCAAGGACAAAATTCTAATGTTCTGGAAGAACAAAAGGAGAAAATAAAGAATTGGAGTGAAATGCTAGGCAAAACCTAGTGTGTGAAAACAGGAGTAACTTTTAGAAATGAAAGGAGTAGATGTAAGGGAAACCATATTCAAAAGAATAACAGGCAAAAACTCACCTGAACCAAGGGTCGACAGAGGATGAGATGGTTGGATGGCATCACTGACTCAATGGACATGAGTTTGAGTAAACTCTAGCAGTTGATGATGGACAGGGAGGCCTGGCGTGCTGCAGTCCATGGGGTCACAGAGTTGGACGTGACTGAGCAACTGAACTAAATACTTGAACCAAAGAAAAACTCAAATTATCACAATGAAAGTACATCACAAGGATGGGGTAGAATAAATGATTTATTACTTATATAAATTTATATATATATGTTGAATGTATAGATAAATCTGGCTAAAATATCTGTACTCAGTTGAGAAAGAAAATGTTAACACCTTTCCAGTATAGAAGTGATGGTTTGCAAAGGAAAGAGCATCATGATGTCACCTGTGTACTTTTCCTGTTTTCTAGCTTAGTGCAGAGGAAAAGGGTCCTGACACTCATGGGAATTCGGTTTCCTAGAAATGGGCCATCTTTCTTTTTTTTGTAATGTATTTATCTCTCATGTTTGCAATTATATAAATACTGCAGTTACTGTGATTATGGAATGTGATAAGCTTCCAAGCTTTCATATCGGAAAGCCAGGATACCCAAGTGGAAACCTAAGTATTTCTGTAGGAAGTTTTCCTTTATTCATTATTTTTTTATTACAGCCTTTTTTGGTGAAGTGATTGATTTACATGTTTGTTTTTTTGTTTGTTTTTTTAAATTTCTGTCCTATTAACTGTCTTGATGCCTTACTGAGGGCATTCAGAACTGATAATCAGTAGGCTTTTCTATTTAACACTGGAGGAACAAGCTGCTTATGATGACCCAACAGAGACATGAGGAAGGTTTGTGAAAGGGGTGTATTCATCCCGCGCTAATCCTTGTTTTCAGAAAGACAGTGTCTTTAAGTGTTCTCTAATTAGTGAATAGATATGGTTGTAAATTCTTGTAGACACCTCTTTTGTAGGACAGAGATGGATGCCTGGCTTGTTTAAATCTTTGTTTTACATTTCTTTTAAGTGAAATTTTGATATTGAACATTTGACAATGGAGAATAGGAAAAGTAACTTTATACATGTAATTATTCCTCTTTTATTAGTATGCTCCATTGTGATCTTTCTTTTTTAACATTCGTCACAATTAGAAACTTGAATATCATATGAGATGATCACAGCAAAATAAAAGTAGGGTTTTCTGTTTTGTCTTCCTGCTTGGTTGTTTGCTTTGCTGATCTCTTTGTGTACATAAAATAATGTTTACTGCTATGAAGTAAATTCTTTTGGGGTTTGGTAAAATTGCTTTTACTCGTCACCTAGGAAATGTAAGCGAGGAACAAGACACTGATATTTAGGCATACCAAGAGGAAATATATTTCTTCAGTGAACTGAATATAAAACATGATCAGTGAAAACACCTGGAAATCAAAAAGAACAGATTTTAGTTATGCTTCTCCTTTTCAAAGAACTTAAGTACTTAGCTGTTATTGTTAGTACTGGAGAAGTACGTTGGCAGTGTCATTTGAAATACGATAAATAAAAGCCTGTCGAATGTCTGCTTCTACTTTTAGCACTTGTCTGATTCCTTCTCCAGGATTTGCATCATGGAAACTACCAAAGAATTAATGGGAGTCAAATATACAGCCTTATTTGTTGTAATAAATGTATTCTCTATCACTGTGTAATGATAAAGCCATAGTTATTGAAACTACCAAAGTTATTGAAACAGAGGGGTAGGAGCTTTTTGCCTTTATCACCTGTATTATTAATTGGAGATAATTACTGCAGAGCAGCTGGCTGTTGGTTTTAGGGAGCATCAATTGTTCTTCTCACCCAGCTGTTGGCTAATAAGGATAGTCAACACATCTGTTTCAACAGCTGGTAATTAACAAAAGCCTAATTGCTGCAACTCTTTTAACATCCAATCTGTGAAAAAGAAGGGATGTAGAAGAATATTATTTACTTTGTGCTTTGCGCTCTCTGAGACCAGTTTCTCTTTTCTTTCTCCCTCCACTTTTTTCCCTTACTTTGAACACCACTGCCTTTGTATGAAGCATTGAATGGCAGGAGAACACAATATGGTAATCCAGAGCTTAACTTTTCAGATCTTTGTTGGTGTTTCTCATTGCAACATTTCTTTGCTAACTTGCAAGATAAAATGGATCAAAAGCATTTTGAGTAGTTCCATACAACAGTTAAAATCCGCAGCAGCGTGCCCTAGGCTGTGTTGCTGTTGTATGCAGCATCCAAAAGGAAACAGGGAATTCTCTTTTCTTATGCTTTTCACATGCTTAAACACAACTCCCAAATAATTCCACATTCATTTACAGAATTTTTGTTTAAATTCATGTTTTTATTGATTAACGCAAGTGAAGTCCAGTTTAGTGATTTCCTTTGTTTTGTCATTTCTTAACAACTTTAGTTGCTGTGTTTAATGCCTGTATGTTAAAGTATTTAAGAAAACTTTTAATTTATATATGAAATCTTACTTCATCTGTGTTTCTTTAAAATGTGTTTGGTCTTTTAAAAACTTTGCCTTTAATTCAGATAACTTCAGTTATTTCTTGTTGATTTTTAAGATGAACTGGAAATTTACTGGCTTAGTGATAGAGATCTGAGTAAAATGGTTTCACAAATGAAAGACTTATAAATTTAGTGTTTCTTCTATTTGAAAATTTTTAGTACTCTAATTATGAACTATTTCAGTAAAAATATATTTCATATAACCTGTTATAAAGCTTTGTATTTGTATTATCATTGTAATTTTTGCTAGTTATAGATTAATGTTTGCATATTTTTAAATTTGCTTTTCTCATATCTTAAAATTTTCCATGTAAAATGTAGCTTATTAACTTGTTTTCCTTTGTAAGAATATATTTTTCCGTTATCATGGCTGATTTTTTCAATAGGCTTTTCCATAGTCTTATGTTTTCTTTGTAGTCTATATATGTGTAAACTTTGTAATGAGTAAAGTTTTTATTTTTAATAATTAGAGATTACATAATCATATTGATTTTCCTTTTAACTTAATGTTAGGGTTAATCTGATAGACAGTGATCATAGTACTTATTTGAGTATCAGAAAATTCCTTAGCTAAAATGTTACTCAAGTTCCCTTGGTTAAACTCACTTCACTAACTTTTCAGTTGGCAGTATTTCTATGCAGGCAGTTCTTTAATTGTCATTAGGTATGTTGGAAGGTATAGAAGAAATTCTATCTAAGTGCTTGCCATGGACTGAATTTCAGATTGCATAATTTCAAAATTTTTTTGCTGGCAAGACAAGTTTAGTTCAACAGGTGTTCTGGTGGTGAAGTGTATTATAGACATAGTGAAAAAACATACATGATACTGAACAAATAAACAAAATACTGCTGACTAAAATTCTAACTAAGTAGAAGAACAGCGGCGTGTAGAAAAGTGTTTACGACTCATCTGTTAAGGAGGAGAACACTGTCATTTTGGGAAATGTTTGCTTCTTGAGTTTAAATAAGAATTTAATTTTCTCTGTGTGCTCATGTTCTTAGGTAGTACGAGAGAGAGCAAGCTTAGTGAAAGGAATGTATCATGCCATGAAAAAGGAGAATGGACGTTTGGGAGGGAACTCACATTCCAGCTGATACTTTAAGTGTTTTCTTGCATATAGATTTTTTCCAGAGAAAATAACTTTAAGAACAAGTGGTGTGATAGACAGGAAATCAATAATTTAATGGATATTCTGTGAAGACTGTGACTACTACTTGATTAACCTGTTTTCTAAAACAGCAAATCTCATTTAATGATGAATAGATTTCTTAGTGAAGCCAGTGAGATGGTCAGTGGTTGTGTATGCATCAGTATAAATGACTTTCAGAGGTATGGTCAAGAAGTTCTGGGAGCCAGATATCTAATGGGATCTAACTAGCAATAAATTTAAGGTCAAGGTAGTATCTTCTGAGATAAGAGTTCATTCAGTGGAAAAGATAGAGCCTCCACAGTCTGAATTAATGGACAGATGCTTCAAAATAAATAAGTTGAATTACTTATGGCTTTAAAATTGGATAATATCATACACTAAAAATAAAAATATGAAAAAAAGAACTTTAAATGACAGTGAACATAAAAAGAGAGAAATTGGAGTAAACTGTGTTCTTTATTGTCATCCCAATAAGATATAATGGCTTCTTTTAAGTTGGAGAAGAAGTTGGCAAAGTAGTTAATGCATAAACTCAGAATTGTTTACTGAATAGGTAGTTAAGAATTCTGTACTCAAATTCTGGTTCTGACACTAACCTTTATTTATAACCTTAAAAACTGAGAGAATTTAAGTAAATAATTTCCCAGCAAATTCCCCAGGGAATTTTTTTTTTCCAGAAGGATTCACATTGTTAAGTGTAGTTAGGAGGAATGTTTCAATTTCTGCTTTTCAACATGTTATCAATTAGATAATTATTTATATATACTTTTCTCTTTAAAATAAGTGAGACTGTGATAACTTCTGTTTGTTTAATTAGAATATGTGGCAGTTACTGGAGATCAGACATGACAAGCTTATGACACAATTTATCACTCAACTGAACCATGCTAGCTGCTATAGTGATTCTGACCATTAATCTGTTTTAAATAGCTTTCATTCTTATAGTGTTTGCTGTAGAACAGAGAAGCTATTGTTTTTAAACAGAAAGCAAAAAAAAAGATACTAATGATGATACAGTAGTTAATACACAGCTTATAAGTGATGATATTAGAACTACTGTTAGGATGACTTTGTTCAAAATTTTACTTTATGTTTCAGGTATTTGGATTTTAGACTAGACCTCCATACAGTGGGCTATTCACAGAGAAGGGCTTGCACATGGTGATCTGAAACCTTCTCTTGTATCTTTTCTAATCAAAAACAATTCAAAAAATTATTAAAGTATTAAAATAATTAAATCTAGTTAATGTACCAAATCTTAGAATTCCAAATATTAAATTATAAAAATAGTTTGGTCTATTTTTGATGGCATAATACATGTTAAATTTCAGTATAGGCTTTTTCTTCTTGACGTGTAACAAAAACATACTATGGGAACCCTTCTGCTTCCAACCTGCTAGGTCCTGGACAAAATCTAATTCATGCATTGCTAGAATCACAGAAAAATAGAGGAAATTTTCCAAAGATTTTACTTTACCAAAAAACTGAGAATTGAACCAGAAACATTCCCTTATCCAAAAGTAGGCAAATCAATGGTCCCCAGAAGTACCAGGGGCAGACATCTATAGAAGTACTTTGATCTTCATTTGGGGTCCCCATCTGAGCCAGAAACGATATTAATCTATACTTCTTGAGCTTTAGGAATTGTCTCTTGACTCCCTAATGAAAAAGACACAAATTCTCCTCAGAGAAAGATATTGCCAATTTAGTTCAACATAATTCCCATAAATTACTATCTGGAAAATATGAATTCACAACTAACTTGATTTAGTCATTTTCAGCCTTGTATTAAAGAAATTTCCAAGAGCTGTGTTTAAGTAGAAGGAATGTGATTCTATAAGGAACTTCCCAAGGAGGAAGAAATGAAACACAAAAAGAGACAAATATAAATATACATTTAATCAAGAAAATAATATTAATAATTTTGGGGGATTACACCTAACTAAAGTGAATTATAATACATTTTAAAAACAGTAATAAATAAATTGGAATGAAAGTAAAAAGGGTTAAAGGATTGTAGGTCCTCTTATTGTCCAGGAGGATTAATGTTATATTTATGCTAAATCAAATTGAATCTTGTAATTTCTGGGATAATCATTAAAAGAACGTGAAGGAATTATTACATTAAATGAAGAAGGGGAAATGGGGTAATAAAAGAACCCAAAATATAACAAGAAAAGATGATTTTAAAAGAAAAATGTAGCAGAGCTAACAGGCCAAATAGAAATCACAATATAATATATGGAAGTGTTAATCACTCAGTTGTGTCTGACTCTTTGCAGTCCCATGAACTGTAGCCCGCCAAGCTCCTCTGTCCATGGGATTCTCCAGACAAGAATACTGAAATGGGATGCCATTCCCTTTTCCAAGAGCTCTTCCCTACCCAGGGATCAAACCTTGGTCTCCTTGTTTGCAGACAGATTCTTTACAATCTGAGCCACCAGGAAATAAGAATATATACTTAAGCCCAAATCTAGTGGTAATTACATTAACTGTAAAGAGATCAAATGTCCTAGTTAAAAGACAAAGATTTTTAGACTGAAAAAATACAGGCAAACCTTATTTTATCATATGTTGCTTTATTGTGCTTCTCAGTTTTTTACAAGAGGTTTGTGGCAACCCTTTGTCAAGCAAGTCTTCAGTACAATTTTTCCAACAACATTTGTTCACTGTGTGTCTCTGTCACATTTTAATAATTCTCACTATTTCAAACTTTTTCATTTTATTTATTATGGTTATCTGTGATCAGGGATCTCTGATATTACTATTACAAAGGATTATGACTCACCAAAGGTTCATATGATCATTAACAATTTTTTAGCAATAAAGTATTTTTAATTAAGATAAGCACATTGATTTTTATAGACATAATGCTCTTGCACCCTTAATAGACTACACTATAGTATAAACATAACACATACATTCTGGGAAGCTAGAAAATTCACGTCACTCGGTTCATTGCAGTCTTCGTTTTCTTCCAGTGCTCTGGAACTGAACTTGCAATATCTGAGTTCTGCCTTTATGCTGTTCACAGTAGTCACATCTAAACCTAGGCATGTAAAAAGATTGACATTAACAGGATATAAAAAGATATGCCATGCAAACACTAATAAAAAGAATGCTATGAAAACTCTATTGAGAATTTGAAGCTGCAGGTTTTTCGTTTGTTTTGCTTTGTATACAATCAGTGACATCATAGCTCACTGACAAGGTGGTTCCTGTCACAGTGCAGTGTTCCTATGGCAGCACAAGGTTACCATACAATCATTAACTCCTTTCTTCCTTTCTATCATGTGTCCTGGCAAATCTGTTCTAGAACAGTGTGAATTTCAGGTATTTTGTTTCATTGCACCCAGAAACATGTTCATCTAGACAAGGCAACATTTTCTTTCTTCATTTCCCCAGGTATCTGACAGCATTAGCCGAAAGCTTATAAAGACCAAGAAATATTTTAGGTTCTATGTATCTGTCTCTCCAGATGCATAGTTTGCAAACAATGGCCTTTGGACAGGCTCCTTATTTTTGTAAAGAAAGATGTTTTTAATACAGCCATGCTCATTGAAACATGTCAGTTATCATATGTGAAACGAATTGCCAGTCCAGGTTCGATGCATGATACAGGGTGCTTGGGGCTGGTACACTGGGATGACCCAGAGGGATGGGATGGGAGGGAGGTGGGGGGGTTCAGGATGGGGAACACATGTACACCTGTGGCAGATTCATGTTAATGTATGGCAAAACCAATACAATATTGTAAAGTAAAAAATAATAATACAGCCATGCTTGTTTATTTATATATTGTCTATGGTGGCTTTCACTCTCCAACAGAAATGGAGTAGCTGCAACACAATCTTTACAGTTTACATTTTTTAAATGTTTAAGAACTGTAGTTCTTAACAACCATTCTCTTGATGGCCACATGGCTTGAATTTGTACTTTAAGCCCAGTTCCTTCTCACCTTATTGACCTGTTACTTTATACAGTGCTATTCCTTTACTGACATAGTTCTTTCCACAGTAACTTCACATCAAAAGTTCAACAGTTGTTATTGTGCAGTTTACATATTTATTCACTTTGATATGGCTGTATTGTATGGGAATTTATTTTATCACTATCGTAATCCTGTGAGATGTGATATTATGCTTATTTTACCAAAAAGAAAATAGAGGTTCACAGGCTGTAACTTACTCATTCATAGAACTAATTGCTGGAAGTGAGTCCCAAGTTTATTCTTACTCAATGTTCTGTGCTACCCTTCTGGTGTACTTCTCTCTACCCTTCCTTTCTCGGCTTCATGGTTTCTTCTCACTGCTCATAGATCACTCTCTGCCTGTGTATATTTTTATTTCTGCTTCCATTTCAAACCATAGATCACTAGCCAGTGCATTACGACTGCTTTTGAGTCTAGATGCTGATAATGCTTGGTTTAAGAAATTTGACATGAGGACAAAAGATAATCTCTGAGGAATAACCTTTGAAAGAGCAATGCACTCCAGTAATACACTGCTGTAATCCCAGTCTTCTTATCAAGGAGAGATGTAATTAAAATCAGTCATTTGTATCTTTCTAATATAGTAGCTTCTAATTTTTAGATATCATTTTGCAGTGTTTTTTTTACGAGCTTCTTAATAAGCTTCTGAGATTAAAGAGTCAAATACTGGAATGGTCATACTCATATTGTTTGAGCAATTGTGCAATCAGACATATTGTTTGAAAATCTCTAATTAGGTACCTTACAGATGTGTTTAATAACGTAGCACAGTTCATATATTTGTGCTTACTCTGTAAAATACTTAATATTAAAACAGTTAACATATATATTAATTGCTTGTTAAAAATAAGCAATATTATCCGGATAGTTTTATGCTAGTTCAAACTTCTAACCAGCCATGAAACCTTAAACAGTTCCCAAATGTTTCTCTAAACATACTGTATAATGTTAGCAACAATTTCCTCACCTATAAAAGTAGAGGACTATATTACCTCTGAAATCCTTTTCAGGATTTGGTTCTATGATTTGATTTGTACTGTATGTTTCTTTCTTTAGTAGATATCATACATAAGATCAGATGCCTCTGTTCTCCATTTATGGAGATTTCCATTTTATGATCTTGGAGCTACCAAAGAAAGGTTTAACTGTATCAGACTATTACTATTAAAAACACATTCAAAACCAAACATAACAAGATTTTAAAGTAAGATAAAAGTGGTTTCTCCACAATATCCATACAAATATTGTTCACTGATGTGAATAGTGTAGTCTTTTCTTTGTAATTCTACATTACTAGATAAAACTCTAAGGAAATAATGTAGTTAATTTCTGAAGAGTAGCATTAATAGTACAAATGGTTGTCCTGTTTAGATGGTATTGTTCGAGATAGATGCAGTTTAAGAATAATGAGATAACTATAAGGTTAACCTAACATTAATTAACCAACATGTTTTCAGTCACTTAAGAACAAGGTAAATAAGTTCTGGGGAAATGCTAATGTACAGAATAGTAACAATACCGTATTATATATTTGAAAGTTGCTAGGAGAGTAAATCTTAAAACCTCTCATCACAGGGGAAAAAAAAAAATGTGATCATGTGAGGTGATGGATGTTAACTTACTGTGGTATTTATTTTGCAGTGTGTGTATATAGGACTTCCTCATAGCTCAGTTGGTAAAAAAAAAAAACTGCCTGCAGTACAGGAGTCCAGGGTTTGATTCCTGGGTTGGAAAGATTCCCTGGAGAAGGAAATGGCAACCCATTCCAGTATTCCTGTCTGGAGAATCCCACGGGCAAAGGAGCCTGGCAGGCTATAGTCCACAGGGTCACAAGAGTTGGACACAACTTAGTGACTAAACCACCACCATGTGTGTGTGTATGTGTGTGTATATATAAAATCATGATGTTGTACACCTAAAATTAATATAATGTTATATGTCAGTTATAGCTTTAAAACCTGGAAACAAAGAGAAAAGATACCCCACACACAGCCCAGAATGCTAGTATGTTGAGGTTTAAGGGAGAAATATGTATTTCGTTCCAAATAGGCTTGAATATGTGCTTGAGTTCTATCAGTCACTAACTCTGTTATATTTACAAGATGATTAATGTTCATGGACCTTGGTTTAATCATCTGTAAAATAGGGGTACTTGGAATTATCTCACTGATTTGTGAATATAGTTGCTGTTGTTCAGTCGCTAAGTCATGTGTGACTCTTTGCAACCCCATGAACTGCAGCACACCAGATTTCCCTGTCCTTCACTCACTCCTGGAGTTGCTCAAACTCATGTCCGTTGAGTCAGTGATGCCATCCAAACATCTCATCTTCTTTCACCACCTTCTCCTCTTGCCCTCAGTCTTTCCCACCATCAGGGTCTTTTCCAGTGAGTCAGCTCTTCACATCAGGTGACCAAAGTATTGCAGCTGCAGCTTCAGCATCAGTACTTATAATGAATATTCAGGGTCAATGTCCTTTAGAATTGACTGGTTTGAGCTTCTTGCATTCTAGGGACTCTGAAAAGAATCTTCTCAAGAACCACAATTCAGAAGCCTCAGTTTGGCACTTAGTCTTCTTTACGGTCCACATCTCACATCTGTACCTGACTACTGGAAAAACCGTAGCTTTGAATATACTGGCCTTTGTCAGCAAAGTGATGTCTCTGCTTTTTAATATGCTGTCTAGGTTTGTAAGTTTTTCTTCCAAGGAGCAAGCATCTTTTAATTTCATGGCCATAGTCACTGTTCCCAGTGATTTTGGAGCCCAAGAAAATGAAATCTGTCGCTGTTTCCACTTTTTCCCCATCTATTTGCCATGAAGTAATGGGACCAGATATTATGGTCTTAGTTTTTGAATGTTGAATTTTAAGCCAGCTTTTTCACTCTCCTCTTTCACTTTCATCAAGAGGCTCTTTAGTTCCTCTTTGCTTTCTTCCATTAGAGTGGTATCATCTGCATATCTGAGGTTGTTGATATTTCTCCTGGTAATCTTGATTCCAGCTTGTGCTTCATCCAGCCTGGCATTTCAGATACTCAGTTCAATGTCCAACCCATAGAAGGCATTCAACAAATGGCATTGTTATTTTGGTTAACCACAGATGGTTTTTGTTTTTGTTTTTATTGAAATCTAGACAATGTTCTGGTAAATTCTGCTGTGTAGCAAAATGATTCACACACACACACTTGCAAACACATTATTTTTTATATTCAGTACATTGAATATAATTCTCTGTGCTATACAATAGGACCTTGTTGTTTATTGATGCTCTATATTTAGCAGTTTGCATCTGCTAACCCCAAACTCCCACTTGGTCTCTCCCCTACACGCCCCCTTCTTGGCAACCATAAGTCTGTTTGCTGTGTCTGTGAGTCTGTTTCTGTTTCATAGATAAATTTATGTATGTCATATTACAGGTTCCTCATATAAGTGATATGGTATATGGTATTTGTCTTTCTCTTTCTGATTTACTTTACTTAGTGTGATAATCTCTAGTTCCATCCATGTTGCTACAAATGGCATTATTTTTTCTGTTTTATGACTGAGCAGTATTGCATTGTATTATACATATGTGTCACATCATTGTTTTTTATTCATCTGTTGATGGACATTTAGGTTTCCATGTTTTGGCTATGGTGAATAGTGCTGCTTTGAACATGTGTCTTTTTGAATTATAGTTTTATCTGGGTATATGCCCAGGAGTAGAATTGCTGGATCATATGTCAACTCTCTTTTAGTTTTTAGAGGAATTTCCATATTGTTGTCCATAATGGACCAGTTGACATTCCCACCAACAGTGTAAGAGAATTCCCTTTTCTCCACACCCTCTCCAGTGTTTGTTATTTGTAGACTTTTTAATGGTGGTCCATCTGACCCATGTGAAGTGATATCTCATTGTGGTTTTGATTTACATTTCTCTGATAACTAGCGATGTTGAGCATCTTTTCATATGCCTGTTGGTCATCTGTATGTCTTCTTTGGAGAAATGCCTATTTATTTCTGCCCATTTTTTGATTGAATTGTTTGGGATTTTTTTGTTGTTGAGTTGTATGAGTTGTTTGTGTATTTTGAAAATGAATCCTTTGTCAGTTACATTGTTTGCAAATATTTTCTCCCATTCTATCGGTTGTATTTTCATTTTGCATATGGTTTCCTCTGCTGAAGCACAGATGTTTTTAAGTTTTATCAATTTAAGCAGCATGTTTGGCAGTTTCTTTATAATGTATATAACTTAATAGAGTACATAACTTTTAAAGTATATAAACACACACACTTATCATGGGACCCAGCAATTCCACTCCATGGTGTTTACCTAAGTAAGAGAAATGAAAGCATATTTCCACAAAATTATCTATAAACAAATGTTTATAGCAGCTTTATTAAAACTACCAAAAACTGGAAACAATCCAACTGTGCATCAACTGGTGAGTGAATATACAGATTATAGTACATCCATGCAGTGGAGTGCTGCTCAGTGATACAAAGGAATGACCTACTAATCCGTGTAATAATATGAATGAATCTTTAAAAGCATTAAGTAAAAGAAGCCAAATTCAAAAGGCTGTCGACTGTATAATATTTATAAGATGTTCTAGAAATGGGAAGACTAGCATAAAAATAAAAATCACATCACTGGTTGCCAGGAACTACATGTAAAGAAAGACAGGACATTGACTGCAGTATTGCACAAGGGAACATTTTGGGATAATGAAAATATTCTGTGTCTTGATTGTCTTTGTTATTACATAACTGTATAAACTTGTGAAACTTTATACAACTGTACACCAAAAATGGGTGAATTTTTACTTTGCCTCAGTTATAACTCAATAAGCCTACCTAAAAATTCATGTATGTATATATCTATATATGTTTAACTTCAATAAAATTTTTACCTGAAAATGTAAGTTTAAAAAAATGTTATACTTTTGTACAGTGTTTGCCTAAATCTATGACCATATAATTGTCCCTTGTTATCCAGAGGGGATTGGTTCTAGGAGCCCCATAGATACCAAAATCTGCAGTGTTCAAGTTCCTTAATTGGCCGTCCAGAATCTGCATATATGGAACCTGTGGATAGGGAAGGCCAGCAATACTTAGAAATTTTGACTAACTGTAGGCTTTGCTCAAAACTATATTTTAAAGTGTATGTTCAAGTTTAGAAATGTATAAACAGATATATAATCTGTAAGTATACAACTATATTGTAAAAGTATAAAATACTCTTGAAAATGATGAACCCAAATTCATGGAAATGTTTCACTTTGAGGTTGGAGGGAAGGAAGGAAATGTGATTAGTGAGTGCAACACATGGGTTGGGATAAAAGATTTCCTTTTTAATAAAAAGCAAAATAGCAAAACTTCTTTTAAATCTAAAACAAAGTTTTTAATAGTGTGTAAAGATACCATCAATATTGTAAATAGGTTTATTTGGTTGTAAATATATATATATGCTTGTATATATATTTCTAGAAGGATAAACAACAAACAGGTAACTTGAAATCTCAGAATATTTGTAGTTTGAAGATTAGGGATGGGAGATTGTCAAGTAATTACCAAAAATATGGGAAATACGACGGCAGAAAAATAGGAAAAATACCTTGTTTGCTAATTTTTATTGTTTTTTGGATTACATATATTTTTGACTTGCAAGTGATGGAAAGAATCAACACAACTGAGTAACTAACACTTTCACTTTTCTTTCAATAATGAAACTAGGATCATAGAGGATCCTGCTGTGATTTATGTCGGAGAGTGTTTTGCCTGTGTTCTCCTCTAGGAGTTTTATAGTTTCTGGTCTTACATTTAGATCTTTAATCCATTTTGAGTTTATTTTTGTGTATGGTGTTAGAGAGGGGTCTAGTTTCATTCTTTTACAAGTGGTTGGCCAGTTTTCCCAGCACCACCTGTTAAAGAGACTATCTTTACTCCATTGTATATTCTTGCCTCCTTTGTCGAAGATAAGGTGTCCATAGGTATGTGGGTTAATCTCAGGGCTTTCGATTTTGTTCCATTGATCTATATTTCTGTCTTTGTGCCGGTACCATACCGTCTTAATGACTGTGGCTTTGTAGTAGAGCCTGAAGTCAGGCAAGTTGATTCCTCCAGTTCCATTGTTCTTTCTCAAGATTGCTTTGGCTATTCGAGGTTTTTTGTATTTCCATACAAATCTTGAGATTATTTGATCTAGTTCTGAGAAAAATACTGCTGGTAGCTTGATGGGAATTGCATTGAATCTGTAGATTGCTTTGGGTAGTATACTCATTTTCACTATATTGATTCTTCCAAGCCATGAGCATGGTATATTCCTCCATCTATTAGTGTCTTCTTTGATTTCTTTCATCAGTGTTTTATAGTTTTCGATATATAGGTCTTTAGTTTCTTTAGGTAGGAATATTCCTAAGTATTTTATTCTTTTCGTTGCAATGGTGAATGGAATTGTTTCCTTGACTTCTTTTTCTACTTTCTCGTTATTAGTGTATAGGAATGCAAGGGATTTCTGAGTGTTGATTTTATATCCTGCAACTTTACTATATTCACTGATTAGCTCTAGTAGTTTTCTGGTCGAGTCTTTAGGATTTTCTATGTAGAGGATCATGTAATCTGCAAACAGTGAGAGTTTTACTTCTTCTTTTCCAATTTGGATTCCTTGTATTTCTTTTTCTGCTCTGATTGCTGTGGCCAAAACTTCCACTACGATGTTGAAGAGTAGTGGTGAAAGTGGACACCCTTGTCTTGTTCCTGACTTTAGGGGAAAGGGTTTCAATTTTTCGCCATTGAGGATAATGTGAGCTGTGGGTTTGTCATATATAGCTTTTATTATGTTGAGGTATGTTCCTTCCAGTCCTGCTTTCTGGAGAGTTTTTTATCATAAATGGATGCTGAATTTTGTCAAAGGCTTTTTCTGCATCTATTGAGATAATCATATGATTTTTATTTCTCAGTTTGTTAATGTGATGAATTACATTGATTGACTTGCGGATATTGAAGAATCCTTGCATCCCTGGGATAAAGCCCACTTGGTCATGGTGTATGATCCTTTTAATGTGTTGCTGGATTCTGATTGCTAGGATTTTGTTGAGGATTTTTGCATCTATGTTCATCAGTGATATTGGCCTGTAGTTTTCTTTTTTTTGGTGTCTTTGTCAGGTTTTGGTATTAGGGTGATGGAGGCCTCATAGAATGAGTTTGGAAGTTTACCTTCCTCTGCAATTTTCTGGAAGAGTTTCAGTAAGATAGATGTTAGCTCTTCTCGGAATTTTTGGTAGAATTCAGCTGTGAAGCCGTCTGGACCTGGGCTTCCGTGATCCTCTATGATCCAACTCCCAGTATACTGGAAATAAAAGCAAAGATAAACAAATGGGATCTAATTAAAATTAAAAGCTTCTGCACAACAAAGGAAACTATAAGCAAGGTGAAAAGACAGCCTTCTGAATGGGAGAAAACAATAGCAAATGAAACAACTGGCAAACAATTAATCTCAAAGATATATAAGCAACTTATGCAGCTCAACTCCAGAAAAATAAATGATCCAATCAAAAAATGGGCCAAAGAACTAAATAGACATTTCTCCAAAGAAGACATACGGATGGCTAACAAACACATGAAAAGATGTTCAACATCACTCATTATCAGAGAAATGCAAATCAAGACCACAATGAGGTACCATTTCACACCAGTCAGAATGGCTGCGATCCAAAAGTCTACAAGCAATAAATGCTGGAGAGGGTGTGGAGAAAAGGGAACCCTCTTACACTGCTGGTGGGACTGCAAACTAGTACAGCCACTATGGGAAACAGTGTGGAGATTCCTTAAAAATTGCAAATAGAACTGCCTTATGACCCAGCAATCCCACTGCTGGGCATACACACTGAAGAAACCAGAAGTGAAAGAGACACATGTACCCCAATGTTCATTGCAGCACTGTTTATAATAGCCAGGTCATGGAAGCAACCTAGATGTCCATCAGCAGATGAATGGATAAGAAAGCTGTGGTACATATACACTATGGAATACTACTCAGCCCTTAAAAAGAATAAATTTGACTCAGTTCTAATGAGATGGATGGAACTGGAACCGATTATACAGAGTGAAGTAAGCCAGAAAGAAAAACACCAATACAGTATACTGACACATATATATGAAATTTAGAAGACAGTAATGATGACCCTATATGTGAGACAACAAGAGACACAGAGGTATAGAGTGGACTTTTGGACTCTGAGGGAGGGGGAAAGGATGGGATGGTATGGGAGAATAGCAATGAAACATGTATATTTTCCTGTAAGAAACGAAAAGCTAATCTATGTTCAATGTAGGATGCAGGAGGCATGGGGCTGATGCACAGGATGATTCAAGTAGAGGATGGGGGTGGGAGATGGGAGGGGGATTCGGCATTGGGGGATTGTGTTCACCTATGGCTGATTCATGTCAATGTATGGCAAAACAAATACAGTATTGTAATTAAAAAAATAAATAAATTTAATTTAAAAAAATAAAATTAAAAAAAAAAAAAACTAGGAAATGCAATAGGTATAAACAGTGCATGTAAATTAATTAAATTTTCTTACATTGTTTATACTCTTTGTGACCCCATGGACTGTAGCCCACCAAGCTCTTCTGTCCGTGGAATTCTCCAGACAAGAATACTGGAGTGGATAGTCATTCCCTTCTCCAGGGGATCTTCCCAACCCAGGGACAGAACCCAGGTCTCCTGCTTGCAGGCAAATTCTTTACCTTCTGAGCCACCGGGGACATTACATTGCATATACCATAAATACAACTCAAAGTAGGCTATGCAAAAAGAAAAAACTCATGTGTCCAAGAAATGAATCTGGATCTGTCTGGTGTACAGGGATCCAAGATACAAATGATGTCATCAAGGTTCAATTTTCTTCTGGGGCTATCAGGACAGACTACTCTGTTTGAAGAATCTAGACCATATAGGGATGCCCCCAGTCATCCAGCGGCTGGGACTCCACATGCCCAATGCAGGGGACCTGGGTTCAATCCCTGGTCAGAAACTGGATCCCACATGCTGCAACTAGGAGCTTGCATGCCACAGCTAAAACATCCTATGTGCCAAAGCTTAAAAAAAAAGATCCCACATGTCGCAATGAAGGTCAGAGAGCCCGACTGCTGCAACTAAGACTGGCACAACTAAATGAATAAATATTTTTTTAAAAAATTCTAGATCATATATACTTGAGTACCTGAGGTAGTGGGGAAGTTCATCCTAGCTGCCAAACAGGGTCACTGTGCCATAAGGTAATGGTATTTACTCACCCCTAAAAAGTTGACCAGATAAATGTGTATCTGATAAAGTAGCGGAAGGAGCTTGTAAGGCCAGAGGTTTATAATAGCTTTGTACATAGTCTCCAGTGCCTAGATATAAGATCAGGCATTTGGAAGTAATAAATCAAATGGGTTGCTATGAAGCAACACCAAATCTTCATGGTGAACTGAGTGTAGGAAGAGGAATAAAATGTTCATTTTTACCCAAAGGAAGGGAATTTATGTACAGTTCTCACATCCCATTTTCATTGCAGAAATTTCTTAGGCATAATCTTTGTTATGTCTTTTTCCTGCTACAACATTGCTGGTTTTGTTTTTTGCTTTGTGTTTGGGTTTGTTTTTTGGTTTTCTGCAGAAGTACTGGGTACAAAAGCTTAAAAATATCATCTCAGGTTCTTAACACTGTCCCATTGTTATTTATCAAATTCTCAATTACCTATCAAATAGTTGATATTTCTTAAATTACATGCAGCAGGATGTCTGATGTTTTGTAAGTTGAAGTGAAATATTTTGGGGGCGATTCTTTTTGGTTTCTTATTAATCACAGTGGGTATTCGGTCATGCAAGTTACCCTTTCAATTACATTTTATAGTACACTGAAAATTAGCAAAGCTGTTAATTATTGGCATCAAGAACCAGCTTTAAATGCTCTTTTAAAAATAATTTTTGAGACTATTTTATCCATAATTCTAGAATGTGATATGTTAAAGCAAGCACTTGAACATCTTAAGTCTAATTAAAAGTAACTCTTTGTTAGGATTTGCTAGTGCAGATAGCTAATTAATTTGGTGCTTAATTTTTATATAAAAATTTAAGCTGCTATTTTTGTATAATTCTGCATTATTAAAATAGAAAAGTGGCACTGTTTAATAATTATATTACACTCATTAATTTTTCTATGATCAGATTTCACAATTTATCTTCATTCTTATGCAAGAAAATAATTTCAGTAAAATCATATGAGTTCAGCAAAATTAATGAATTTCGTTCAACCTCCAACTTTTGATTACTTTTTAATTATTACCTTTAGTGCAGTTTGTGACATGTATGATAACAATTTGCTTCATGTTATCTATCAAACACATTTAAAGTAAAAACAGCCTTTTTCATGCAAATTAAACTTTAAATAAGCAAAATTAAAGTCTGACTTACCAATACCATACTTTAAAAGGCAGGTTGATAACTTTTTTCGACTATGCTGGAAATTTTGGGAATGATGTTTGGAAGGTACAATTCTTTTAAAATTACTGTTGAGCTCTATTGAGAAACTGATTAAGACTCTTTAAAATTTAACTATTATAAGCCAAGATGAACAGTAACAACCCTTGAGTAAAGTATCTCCAACATTCAAAATTACTGCCATTCTCCCTTTAGAGATTTTTTTTTTCCTGCAGAAAAGGAATTGAAGAGGTTAAATCATATCTGTAAAAATCAGGTTGTAGTCTTGTGCAGTTTTTTTCATGTTAAATATCAGAGCTGGCTTAACATATTTAGAATTTTCTGAGTTTCTATTAATAAAGTTAAAAGAAAATCTAGCGATCAGGCAGTGGAGCCACATAAAATTTATATGTGAAACACCCATTGTGCTTATCTCTATTCTAGATAATGCTCTGAACCCATGTTCCACATTCTGAATTCTGTGTGTAAAGTTAAACATTGCAGAAAGGCATATATCTGATGATACAGATGAATAAGATTGAAGTTTAGTAATGAGCAAAGTTGGTAAATTAAATATGTTCATGTCTTTAATATTTCTGTTATTAATATAATAGAATTATTTTGTGGGAAATTATGAACCACTACTAAAAATACTGATGGGTTTTTAAACTCCCAGAAATTAAAGACTTCTATTCATACTATAGTAGTGTATTTAAAGGTACCAAACTGCTAGTAAATTTCTTAAAATGTTAATTACTTGCAGGCAAAGTTGTTAGCTATGCAACAAGCCAGAGAAACCTCAGTTCAGCAGTACAAAAAACTGGAAGAAGAAATCCAGACACTTCGAGTTTACTACAGGTAAAATTCTTTCTATCCTGGGCATAAAAAAATGTTAGTTTGGAAAATGTTTCTACCCAGTTTTATAATGGTGAATGAGGAAATACCTCAATGAAATTTAACATTATACACTTAAGACATTTTTGTAATTTTAAAATGATTCAGGCATAAAATATTTATTATTCTACCTTGTTTCCTTCTGGTATTGGGTAAAGTTTAAGTTGAGACTCCCATTATAAAATGGGAATTATAAAGTTTACATTACTCTTAACCAGTTGTCTAAATGGAGCCTGCTTAGCTCTTGAATTTTTGCTCATCTAAATGGCACCTCTGAAATGAAGGCATATATTTTTAAAATAGTACATGAACACCAGTAATAACAGCCTTTCAACTATCACAGTATAAGTTTCTAAAGAAATTCCACTAAAGGATTTTTAAGACTAATTTAATTTATGCTCCAAGATGAGTTGTAAAATTAATTCAGTAGGTCACACTGGCATTTTTAATGAATAGAGATAGAATAGAAAATGTCAAGAGTGCAGTAAGGGTAAATATTGTTTTGTGACATTTTTGTTTCAGTTTTGTGTTGTGTGTGAACGAGAAGATTGTGTCTTAAGCTACATGTAAAACATCTTTTTCACAGTGGATCGTAGTTGGGTTTTTTTTTATAAAAGGTTTGAAAATTATGTACAAGGCACTGCATATTTTTAAATACTTATGAAGATTTTAAAAACCTCAAATATGAAATGGAAGAATTCACTAACTAGAGCTGTAGGTTATTGAAAGGTTTTTTAAAATTTTGATCCCCTTCTCAAAATAATGTTCAGTGCATAAAATTCAATTAAATGAAAATCGGTTTTATTGAAATAAAATTATGAAGGTATTACATCATGATATATTAATGCACTAATACTTTAAATAACTAACAGCATGTCTATTAAAAACTGTAATTTCGAAGTAGTGATAACTATAAATAATATTTTGAAGATGACTGCAAACACTGAAATGTGACCTGAAAATACCGGTGGTTTCTATGGGCACAAAGTCTCAAGAACCACTAATAATACTACTGAAGATTGTTGCCTGTGTTCATAATCATAAGAAATACTGTATTTACATGAAGAATGAAAAATAAAGATAAAAAATTTTCCCATCCTCATGTTAAGAATCCATGCTTTGAAACAGTGTTATTTGATGTAAACACTAATTGGTTATTGTTATAGGTTGAATTGTGTCCGTCACAAAAATATATTGACGTCTTAACCCCTAGTGCCTCAGAATATCCTCTTATTTGGGTCTAAATAAGGTGTTTAACCGGAGAAGGCAATGGCACCCCCACTCCAGTATTCTTGCCTGGAAAATCCCAGGATGGAGGAGCCTAGTAGGCTTCAGTCCATGGGGTTGCTAAGGGTCGAACACGACTGAGCGACTTCACTTTCACTTTTCACTTTCTTGCATTGGAGAAGGAAATGGCAACCCACTCCAGTGTTCTTGCCTGGAGAATCCCAGGGACGGGGGAGCCTGGTGGGCTGCCGTCTATGGGGTCACACAGAGTCAGACACGACTGAAGTGGCTTAGCAGCAGCAAGGTGTTTAACAGAGCTAATCAACTTAAAATGAGATCATTAGCATGGGCTCTAACCCAATATGACTGAAGTTTAAAGTAGAAAGTTAGCCACAGAGGCACAGGCATAGAGGGAAGACTACTTGAAGACCCGGGGCAAACACGGCCTTGTGCCTGGGGAGACGTGAAATATCTTCAAGCACATGAATACCAAGGATTGGAGCAAACGCCCAAAGCCAGAAGAGGCACCAGAAGCATTCTCCCTTACAGCCTTCACGGAAGACACAATCCAGCTGAAACCGTGATTTTGGACTTAATAGCCTCCAGAACTGTGAGACAATAAATTGTTGTTTACGCCCGCTACTTTGGGTACTTTGTTACAGCAGCTCAAGAAACTAATACAGTTACCGAATTCCAAGTTTGTTTGGTTGATGACTGGCTTCCCTGGTGGCTCAGAGGTTAAAGCATCTGCCTGCGATGCCGGAGACCTGGGTTCGATCCCTGGGTCGGGAAGATCCCCTGGAGAAGGAAATGGTAACCCACTCCAGTATTCTTGCCTAGAGAATCCCATGGACAGAGAAGCCTGGTAGGCCACAGTCCATGGGGTCGCAAAGAGTCGGACACGACTGAGCAACTTCACTTTCATGGTTGATGACTGGCCGTGGGGAATCATTTGCTTGCAATTAGAATCAGTAGGTGTGTGGGCAAGCAGAACCCTGGTAATAGTTGAAGATGGCGAATCCTATTTTTTATTTTTTTAAGAGCATGAATATAACAGTCTTTCCTCTCAGGTGGTGCTAGTGGTAAAGAACCTGCCTGCCAAGGCAAGAGACATAAGAGATGCTCGTTTGATCCCTGGTTGGGAAGATCCCCTGGAGAGTCCCCATGGACAGAGGAGCCTGGCAGGCTACAGTCCATAGGGTCGCAAAGAATCAGGCACAACTGAAGCAACTTAGTACACACTTGTGTATTTTACTCTAGTGGATTCTCAGCTGTAATTATTCAATAGAATCACTTGAGGAGCCTCTAAAAATCCTGATCCCCATCCCATCCCAGACTGATTACTTCAGAGTCTCTTGGAGTAAGACTCTGCTTTGGTGTATTTAAAGCTCCTTAGAAATTCCCATGTGCAGCCGCGTTTGAAGGCTGCCAGTTTAGATGCACACTTCAGTTGGCTGCATTAAGTTAGGGTTACTTCTTGGGAGAATAACAGAAGCCTTTATTAAGACTTATGAATACTGTGTGGATTGTGTTTAGACCTTGGCTGTTGAGGTATGGTATGTAGTCTTTTCACCCCATTGATAGGGAGAGTTTTTATGGCACCTTCTCCTGCCATGAGATAGGTCAGCAGGTGTTCTGTCGTTAAAGTGACAGTGTCCAAGAATGCTGAGGGTGATGTGCTAATCTTGCATAAGTTGACCTTACTTACTGAAAAAAAAAAAACCTTGATACTCCTTCTCTTTGCTGAATTGCAGAGGATTATTGAAAGATTTTTGAAAATTATGTGGATTAAACATTTATCTTTCAAAGACTTTTTAAATCTACATGAATCTAACAGAGCTACATAACCTCTTTTAAATAGTTAACAATTATTGGCTCAAAGATAAGCTTCACAAAGACCCCTCTCACTGCTACTTTTTTTTTTTAATTGCTGATAATGTAGTAAAGCTACAGAGATTTGCAGTTAGACAGCCCTGCCTTGTGTAACCTTATATAAATGAACCTCTCCAAGACCATTTTCATTTTATAAAATGAGAATTATAGTACCTACCACATAGAGGTTTTGTGTTGTTTTGTTTTTTTATGGCCAGGCTACACAGCTTGCAGGATTAGTTCCCTGACCAGGGATCAAACCCATGCCCTAAGCAGTGAAAGCACAGAGTTCTAACCACTGGACCACCAGGGAATTTTCTAGAATTGTTATAAGTACTTGCAACCCTTCACACAGTGTTTGGCTGATTATTAGTGTTCAACCAATGTTAAATTCAGAAAACTAAGATCATGGCATCTGGTCCCATCACTTCATGGGAAATAGATGGGGAAATAGTGGAAACAGTGGCAGACTTTATTTTGGGGGCTCCAAGATCATTGTAGATGGTGATTACAGCCATTAAATTAAAAGACGCTTACTCCTTGGAAGAAAAGTTAATGACCAACCTAGATAGCATATTGAAAAGCAGAGACATTACTTTGCCAACAAAGGTCCGTCTAGTCAAGGCTATGGTTTTTCCAGTAGTCATGTATGGATGTGAGAGTTGGATTGTGAAGAAAGCTGAGCATTGAAGAATTGATGATTTTGAACTATGGTGTTAGAGAAGAATCTTGAGACTCCTTTGGATTGCAAGGAGATCCAACCAATCCATTCTGAAGGAGATCAGTCCTGAGTGTTCTTTGGAAGGAATGATGCTAAAGCTGAAACTCCAGTACTTTGGCCCCCTCATGCGAAGAGTTGACTCACTGGAAAAGACTCTGATGCTGGGAGGGATTAGGGGCAGGAGGAGAAGGGGCCGACAGAGGATGAGATGGCTGGAGGGCATCACTGACTCGATGGATGTAAGTTTGAGTGAGCTCCAGGAGTTGGTGATGGACAGGGAGGCCTGGTGTGCTGCAGTTCATGGGGTCGCAAAGAGTCGGACATGATTTAGCGACTGAACTGAACTGAATATTGAATTTCTTTTTACAACAAGAAGTCAGTGAGGTAAGAGTAGAATTAAAAACAATCACTGAAGCCAAGGAAGGAGATTTGAATTAAAACAATTTTTAAGTCAAATGTTTCTAAATGGTTAAGATATGAGCAAAAGTATCCCCTTTGTTTGAAATGAGGTGGCCATTTTGGACATCTATAAGAGTAGTTTTAATAGAGTATTAGGTATAGAAGCCAATTTTTTGGAAGTTCAAGAGTGATTTCAGGGAGAGAAGAATAGCAGTTTGAACTATCAGTTTGAGTGATCTTGAAGAAACCTGAATAAAAAGATGAGTTAAGGATTATGGTCTCTTGTTTTTGAAAAATGGCAGACATTTGAGCATGTTTCTGAGTCGTTGGAAAGAGCCAAGAGAGAATTGTTCTAGAACAGAATCCCCCAGATATAAAAAGAGATGGAGTTAAGAATCTGTAGAAGGGTTTGCTTTGAGCAGGAAGATGGTCACCTTGTGCTTATAGACAAGAGTAAAGGAGATAAGAATAACTATGAATATAAATAAATTTAAGCTCACAGTTAAGTTTCCTTTTTAAGGCATAAAAACATTCTGTGAGGATATTCAGGAATTTATTTTAAATAGAATAGGAGTAAGATCCTTGGGATATAGAACTCTAGGAAGAGAGAGGCAATTTCCAAAAACAATAAAGTTTAAATTTCCTGGAATCCCAGATTCTAATTTAAGTGAAAGTAAACAATATTTCTTATACACCTGAATAGATGGTGGTTACAGATCCATACATGAAACACAACTAACTCACAGAGATAGTACTTTTTTTTTTTCTTCAAAGTTTCCTCTGATATAGAAGACAGGGGGAACAGTTTCATATTTATTGTGAAGAAAGCCAGGACTAACTCTGTAATTTTCATATGTGTTTGCATGTGTATATGTATGTCATAATAGGTAATGTATTTTTAAAAAGTTTAAGAAAAAATGTACTTTTAGTTATTCAAATCAGTTTTACACATAAATATATATGCATATATATATATACACATACATATATATGGTCATGTCAAAGAAAGTTGCTTATCAATAACTAAGAAAAAATACACTTAGAAAAATATAGGAATAGGACAAGAAGCTAGAGCCAGGAGTAAGTCAGCTTGCATATTTACCGTGAAACAGCAAAAGAATAAACCTCAAGAATAATTCTGTCTTAAACTTTCCAACAGCCAAAGCAAAGAGTGATCAGTCATTAGTGTTAGGGACATATTAAAATATGCTAATGACTTTTATTCTTCTTGATATTGACCTTATTCTTTCTAATTTTTTTTTAAAAACTGGGTTTTTTTAGCTGGGTTACACCAAGAGCTACTGTTTATTATAAGCGTTTCATTTCCCCAAATGGGAATAGGAATATGGAAGTATGTATTACGAGATTTTTCTATCCTGTTTGTTTCGAGTCCTAGAAGACTTTGAATATTGAGGAAAGGAAATGTTGGCCTTTGTGTCCTTTGGCACAGTTAGGGACGGGGCAGTTGAGGTGAATCGGTAGCAATCGTAAACTTAACCAGTATAAGTGATGGCTCCTTCACATTAAAGCAGAGAGGATAGCAGGAGAGGAGTCAGTGTGAAGTTTTAAAATAAATTTTATTATTACACAAGTGCTATTAGTAAAGTATTAGTGCCTTCCTTTCTGCCAAACACTGAATTCATCTGCAACAGCTTCATTAGTGTATATCTAAACGGTTTCATCAGGGAAGAATCTTAAACTTGAGGAGTTAGATCTGTATTTAGTAAGGATTTTTTTCCTGTTCTTTAAACCTGCAGTGCTGCATTCCTAAGCTCAGGAGGCATAATAATAACAAACTCTTTTCTAATGGAGAGAAAGCCTAAGTTTCAATGTCTGCTGATTTTATAGTACTTCTGTATTCACTTCTGCTTAAAAAACTATAAATTCAAGTGTGTAGATAGGAATTAGATCCTGTTGTTCAGTGCCAGTAGACTAGGATTTAATATGATCCTAATAGCAGCAGATTATGTTTTAAATTTTTATTGTTTTATTCAATTCCAAGTGAGAAGTTGTGATACCTTTCAGAACATGGCAGATTTGACATTCTAGAACATCACAAATATTGAATAGTCTGTTTCATATTTTAAGGTAGTATATTTCCTCTGATTGTAATAGTATTTTTAAAAAAAATTAAATAGAATGCTTGAAGGTTTGGCATAGTGAATACCGGATTAAAAATAAATCCTACTTACTGGGTTCATGATATACTACATTTCTAAGTCATAAAAGCCACAAAGACAGAAACCATGTCAAATATACTCCAAAAGAGGGTGGGATGATTTTTTTTTCCCCTACATTCTTTTTATAAATTTTATTTAGTATGGGTCCCTTTTACTTCATATATATATATATTTGTCTTTATATATCCTATTCTTCATAATCAGAAATATTACTGTCACTAGGCTCTGGTTGGGCTTGGGGGTGGGTGTGTGTGTGTGTGTGTGTGTGTGTGTGTGTGTGTGTGTGTGTGTATGGTGATAGTTTCTCATTCAGTAGTCAGAACTTTGCATCAATAAGAGTCAGCAGCATGCAAACTCTAGTCATGAAGCAACATTTTTCTCCAAGTAAATCCCTCCTCAAGAGGGGTCGAACACTCAATCCTGAACTCTTAGTTCTGTGTTCTAATTGGACTACCCAGTGACACAAACATTTTGTTATATCTGTATTTTTATCGGAATTAATTATCATGGAACTGTATTATATGGAACCATACTGCCAAAACAGTAATAAAAAATCAAAAGAGCATCTTTGCCATTAATCAAATTTTTTTTTCTGATGTAGACAAGCTCTAGGCTTTCTAGGCTTCAAGTTCTTTAACTTGGACTTGAGGATTTCTCTAGTTCTAATATTCTGTGACATCTCTAACCATTTTGTATGAAGTAGATTAGATTTTTTTGTTTAGTGATATTTGGAATTAAGAACTAGTTTCTTATACCAGTGAGCTGTCACTGTGACAATTAGGGAGATGATTTTTTTTTAGATTTTTTTAAATGTTTTTGAAAACTATAAAGTACTGTGTCAAGGAAATGTATTAATAGTATCATTGATCAAAATACTTTAAATGTTTTTGCTTTACTGACATATAAGACAACAATTAAATAACTACAGAAGCTACCAAAATACTTTATGTCTTCTATGGCTTTGATTTAAAAGGACATCTTTTTCTTTTTGCATTACTGACTTTCACTGTTTTCTGTGGCTTAACATAAAAGTTCAACATGTATAGCTCTCAACTGCTCCTTTTTATTCTGTAAAATGGTTCAGCTTCTTCTTTGAAGAGCATTTAACAAAATATTTTGCCGTTTAATTATCATGGTTAGCAAAAGGTCCAGACTTAGAATGGGCTTGCTAATTATAGATCCTGGAGTTTGCCATCTATTAACATCAGTTTTCATCAGCTTGAGAAAAAAATAATTTTGTATTTTGGTAAATAAAAAAGTAAAGTATTTCCCTTGGTCTTGGCACTGTTATTAGAGTTCTACAGTTGCTTGTTACCTTCTGCATAGCTAATCTTTGATTTGTCCCTTTATAAAATTTAATTAGTAACCAAATTTTGCTAGATTTTCCTTTGCAATGTCTCCTTCCTCTGCAAAATTCCTACCTTAGACCAGTCTCGTATAATTTCATGCCCAGGCTTTTCTAGCTACATCATCCACTTGTCATTATTTCTTATTTCTCTTAAGACTCCTGAAACATTATTTGCAACCTCTCAGTCAGATATCAGCAGTATTTAGTAATACCACATTGTGTGTGTGTGTGTGTGTGTGCGCGCGCGTTTGCGTGCGCGTGTGCACTCAGTCATGTCCAACTCTTTGCAACCCCATGGACTGTAGCCCACGAGGCTCTTCTGTCCATGGAATTTTCCAGACAAGAATACTGGAGTGGGTTCCCATGCCTTCCTCCAGGAGATCTTCCCAACCCAGGGGATCGAACCCTTGTCTCTTATACCTTCTGCATTAGCAGGCAGATTCTTTACCACTGCACCACCTGGGAAATACCACATTACCTGTACAATAAATTCCAGACCCTTTAACCTAACGCTTATGAACCTTTGATATTGCTGCCACTTCTCTCTCTGGTTTAGTGTTCCACCAATCATCTTTTTATCTCTGGTTTCATTCATATTTGTGTCAGCGGTGCTAGTACACTACTTCACACACAATAAGCACCCAACAAATATTTGTTATACTAAATTGACTATTATTTGTACTCTCAAAATGAATTATTCACTGTTTCCTGGCCATACCTCAAATTTCCCACTTCACTGCTTTCTTTTATTTCATCTTACTCCTGGAATTCTCCCAATCTCTGCCTATCAGATTCTTACTGAGCCTTCAAAACACAATTTAAGAACTATTCTGGTAACCTTTTTCTGATCTTCTCAACCAGAAGTGATCTCATTCTACCTCACATTAACTACCATAATTATATATAGTGCTCTCTCATCATACATATCTCATGCTCACCTGTATAACACCTTTATGAATATTTCTCTTAATTTGCCTTCTAAGGCTTTTATTTTTTATATATTACAAGCCTTCAGTAAATATTTGCCAAGCAAATGAATACACAGTCAAACTTAACACTAGATTGAAAGTCTCTTCAGATTAAAACTTTCTTCTGTAGAGTGATAGTGTGTGCAATGCACATAATAAGAACTCAGTGATGAGTGAATTGATTGGAAATAACATGGACCTAGTTCAGCTTTTTAGTTAGTCATTGTAGGGCTGTGGGGCTAAACAAGGTCTTTATATGATAAAGTATCTTATCTGCCAACAAAGTTTCTTTTCTTTTAGGCCAACAATGTTCAAATTTGAAAACCATTATCAGTAACATTTGTTTGGATTTTACCTTTCTTAAAATTTAGAATTTAAAAAAAAGGTGGGGGGCAGGGCTTAGGCAGACTAAATAGAGAAGACCCTGCATGCATTGAAATAACAGTATAAACTTCTAAAGTCATTCTGGAGGGCATTATCCATTACCTAGAAATTTGGCACCTGTGTATATTCCTTGAATAAATTCTCACAGGTCCAATTAAAAAAATGTAGGAAACAGTAGCATTATTCCATATTCATTTGCAACATTGTTTCCCAAGGTGAAAAAGAAAAGCTGGAAGATCTGCCCATGTGGGATCCTTAGCATGGCAAGTGTGTTAGGGTTCTCCAGAGAAACAGAACCAATAGACTGTTTATATACAGGGAGGAAATTTATTTTAAAGAATTGTGTGCTGTACTCAGTCACTTCAGTTATGTCCAACTCTTTACAACCCTATGGACTGTAGCCCACCAGGCTCCTCTGTCCATGGGATTCTCCAGGCAAGGCTACTGGAGTGGGTTGCCATGCCCTCCTCTGGGGATTTTCCCAACCCAAGGATTAAACCCCTATCTCTTACATCTCCTACATTGGCAGGCGAATTCTTTGCCACTGATGCCAACTGGTAGCTCATGCAATTGTGGGTACTGGTAAGTCTAAAATCTGCAGGGCAAGCCAGCTGGCTAGAGAACCAGGAATGAATTGTTGTGGTTTTAAGTCCCAAGATGCAGAATTCCTTCTTCCATGGGAGATCTGTCTTTCTCTTAAAGCCTTCAACTGATTGGCTGAGGCCCATCCATATTATGGAGAATAATCTGCTTTCCCCAAACCTACTGATCTAAATACTAATTATATTTAAAATACACCTTTACAACAATATCTAGACCAGTGGATGAACAAACAGCTGAGCACCGTAGTCTAGCTGCATTGACACGTAAAATTAATGATTATACCTGAGCTTTTCAACAATTAGCTGAGGCTAAGCAGAGGCTACCTTCCCTAAAAGGGGCAGCATTTACCATTTTTCCACATTTCCATCCTGCTTTTGTTGTTTTTGGTTGCTCAGTCATCTCCAACTCTTTGTGAGCCCATGGACTGCAGCACGCCAGGCTTCCTTGTCCTTCAGTATCTCCTTGCTGCCCAAGGGACACTCAAGAGTCAACAGTATCCTGCTTACTGCATGCATTTAACAACAGCTGCCTAAATCATATAGGGACTCCAGATATTTGTCCTTTCTTATTTAATTAGAAAAGGAGTGTTTGTACACAGATGCACTGGCCCCTGCTACCTTTCTAACTTCGTTTCTTAACAGGTGTCTATTCTTGCTTTGGTCCAGCCACACCAGGTTTCTTATTATCTCCAACATTCTAAGAATGCTCCCATCACAAAACCTCAACTTGCTTTTTTCTCTGCCTAATCTATAAGCTCACCACCACCACTACAGTGTCACAAGTCAACTTTTGCTCAACTTTCTGCTTAAATGTTTCTGGCCACATTATCTAAAATAGTCTACCTCCTCACTGCATCACACTATTTGTTACTCTCCTATATTTTTCTTAATAATGGACAAGCCTGCATGATACTATAATGTATTTGTGCATTGTCCCCTAGAAATTAAGATCTGCAAGGACAAGGATTTTGTTTATTTACCACTGCATCTTGTACCTGAATCAGTGCTTGGAGCATCTGTAAGGGTCAATAAAAATTTTATGATACTCCAGAAACTCAACAGCATGTTTTCTGGAAAGTGGGACTATGTTTAACAGTTCACTTAGGTTCAGTTCAGTTCAGTCGCTCAGTCGTGTCCGACTCTTTGCGACCCCATGAATCATCGCAGCACGCCAGGCCTCCCTGTCCATCACCATCTCTCAGAATTCACTCAGACTCATGTCCATCGGAGTCCGTGATGCCATCCAGCCATCTCATCCTCTGTCATCCTCTTCTCCTCCTGCCCCCAATCCCTCCCAGCATCAGAGTCTTTTCCAATGAGTCAATTCTTCACATGAGGTGGCCAAAGTACTGGAGTTTCAGCTTTAGCATCATTCCTTCCAAAGAAATCCCAGGGTTGTTAGGTATATTATATGTATGTGATGGATGAGAGGAAAGGAAATTTTAACTTGCATTCATAACCTAATTAAGTGTTTGAATTTTTATGTATATATGTGTTACTTTTATATAAAAATGAGTTTGCAAGTTTTGATCAAGTTTTGCAACTTTATTCATAGTAACCTGCACAAATTAAATTTGATACCTAGAAGTAAATAAGCTTCTATGAAAAATAGGTCTATAATATATACATATGTGTGTGTATAATTTATTATGTCAATGAAGTCCATCTCTTTAGTTTATTAGTGTTGTGCTTTAGAAAACAATGAGATATATAAGGTGGATTCACCACCCCAAAGTGGATTCACTTACCTTATGAAATAGATACGTATATACATGATAACCTCACATATGTTTTAAGTTTGCCAAATATTTTATACTCTTTTTAAAATACTTTACACTGCAGAAATTCAATCACTTTTATTTTAAAAACTTATTAG
Source organism: Nanger dama (assembly GCA_917880005.1). Taxonomy (NCBI): domain Eukaryota; kingdom Metazoa; phylum Chordata; class Mammalia; order Artiodactyla; family Bovidae; genus Nanger; species Nanger dama. Next base: position 9,852,585 of record CAKJTW010000038.1, on the reverse strand, counting down.
CAATTTTAAAAGAAGTATTAGCCTGTTATAACATTCTTCTGCCATTTGGTAGAGGTGGGGGCCCAGGACAGTTAGTGAGGGAAAGGATACCATTTCAAACAATTCAGTCCTATGAACATTGGGTTCTGGCCAGAAATGACAATGAAAGAAGAGAATTCCTTCATATTTCCAGAGACTTTGCTCAGAGCAATTAGATTAATTTTGCATAGTTGTATTATAAACATTTTCTCTCACTACATGTGACATAGACATTATTGAATGTATTAAAGTTTTACTGAATGTAGTTTGAAATATTGAAAGTAAATGGAAATGATAGCTAATAATAAATGCCTTTGTTCAGAAACAATTTGATTCATTAATTGCAAAAAAAACCACCCCCCAAATATCAAGGTTAACTTACATGATAACTAGTTACAGTAAACTGAGATCTTTGAGCTACTCTTGATTTTTATAAACTTTCTAATGGCACTGCTGTCATAAAGAGCTTAGTAAATATTGACTGAGGATGATAATGATGATATGGCAATACTTTTAAGACTGGGTGGCACTGGCAGTGCAGTCAGATATCCGGGACACACATTGTCATTTTGCCATGGGGCCCTTCCACCTGGGCCTCTCCCAAAAGGACAAATGTTTACTTGCAGTTAAGCATTTAAATGTGTAAATATTCCAGTCTTAAATATATATGAAGTAGTTAGAGTCTTCACTCTTTATAGCATGAAGTAGTTGTTCTCTGAAGTTTAAGGTGATGTTCTGAAAGTTTGCAAAGGTCAAAAGGGCTAATTGAATGTTTTCTCTGTAATTCAAAGACAAAATGTGTTTTATGAACTCAGGTCAATATTAAAATATTTTGTTCCCCTTACTATTTTAGACTTCAGATATTTCTGAAATTTCCACATTTTTAGGATCTAATTTACTACTTGCTTTAGTTGCTAAGTTTTAAATGTTGTTATACTCTGTATCTTGTTCCCTTTGGGCTTTTAATAGCTTTGTGACTGTCAGTATTCTATCATAACTCCAATTTTTCCCCAAATAACTGGTTCAGATTAGATCAGAAATAAACAATATTCTGTTATTTCATGAAACAAGGAAAAAAATCAAAATCATAGGTATTAATATTTTTAAATTTAGTTATATTAGACATCACTGATCTGATAAGTTTGTTTTAATCCGTAGAAAGTTTAGCTGTCCTGTCAGGCTTGGTTAGGGCTTCCCTGGTGGCTGAGTGGTAAAGAATCTGCCTGCTGATGCAGGAGACAAGAGCTCCTCCCTGAGTCGGGAAGATCCCCTGGAGAAGGAAATGGTAAAACCCACTCCAGGATTCTTGCCTGGGAAATCCCATGGAGAGAAGAGCCTGGCATGCTACAGTCCATGGGGTCACAAAGAGTCGGAAATGACTTAGCAACTAAACAGCTGCAAACAGGCTTGGTTAACTAATCTGAACTGTAAAACATAAAATTTTTCTAAAACATCAATTACATGGAAAAATGTGAGAATTGAGATTTTCATCTGGGAAGTCAAACTGGTGGCTCATAATTGAGGAGTATACATTTCTGATTGGTTTCATTTGTTCTTTGTTTTGTTTTGTCGTATATGATTCGAAATTGAAATAATCACTCAGTCACTCATTCTACTGTTACTTGAAAACTAAGTGAAACCAGAGTCAAGTATTAAATTCTGACTTTAATAGATATTTGGTTTTTGTTTTTATTAATAATTAGTAACATTAAAAGGTGATATAAATAGACTTCAATTGTAATTTATATAAAGCAAACCATTTATTTCTAAATCTGAGTTAATTGGACCTGTGTTTATCTTTTTTATTTGTAAAGTTTGTGTTTTGCAGTTATTCTTTTAGTACAACAATAGTGTTTTAATTCCTAGCTAACACTGTAATATCTGAGGTTATTGATATTTCTTCTGGCAATCTTGATTCCAGCTTATGCTTCTTCCAGCCCAGCATTTCTTGTGTTATACTCTGCATATAAGTTAAATAAGCAGGGTGACAGTATACAGCCTTGACGTACTCCTTTTCCTGTTTGGAACCAGTCTGTTGTTCCATGTCCAGTTCTAACTGTTGCTTCCTGACCTGCATATAGGTTTCTCAAGAGGCAGATCAGGTGGTCTGGTATTCCCATCTCTTTCAGAATTTCCCACAGTTTATATCACTTCATGGGAAATAGATGGGGAAACAGTAGAAACAGTGTAAGACTTTATTTTGGGGGCTCCATAATCACTGCAGATGGTGACTGCAGCCATGAAATTAAAAGATGCTTACTCCTTGGAAGGAAAGTTATGACCAACCTAGATAGCATATTGAAAAAGGAGGAGACATTACTTTGCCAACAAAGGTCCGTCTAGTGAAGGCTATGGTTTTTCCAGTAGTCATGTATGGATGTGAGAGTTGGATTGTGAAGAAAGCTGAGCGTTGAAGAATTGATGCTTTTGAACTGTGGTGTTGGAGAAGACTCTTGAGAGTCCCTTGGACTGCAAGGAGATCCAACCAGTCCTTTCTAAAGGAGATCAGCCCTGAGATTTCTTTGGAAGGAATGATGCTAAAGCTGAAACTCCAGTACTTTGGCCACCTCATGAGAAGAGTTGACTCATTGGAAAAGACTCTGATGCTGGGAGGGATTGGGAGCAGGAGGAGAAGGGGAAGACAGGGGATGGCATCACCAGCTCAATGGACGTGAATCTGAGTCAACTCCGGGAGGTGGTGATGGACAGGGGAGGCCTGGCGTGCTGCGATTCATGAGGTCGCAAAGAGTCAGACATGACTGAGTGACTGAACTGAACACTGTAATAAGACAGATGGTGTAGATTCTGACTTCCTAGCCAAGATGACCTTTGATAGGTAATAACCTCTGTAAGCCTCAATTTCCTGACCTGTTAAATTGAAATTATACTAATAGCTGCTTATATTGTTTTTGAGAAAAATCAAAATAAAATAACAGTTGTCAAATGCTTTGTATCATACCTGAGTACAGATTTTAGGTAATAAGTGTGAACCACTTTGTCAACAAAGGTCCGTCTAGTCAAAACTTTGGTTTTCCAGTGGTCATGTGTGGATGTGACAGTTGGAATATAAGGAAAACAAAGTGCCAAAGAATTGATGCTTTTGAACTACGGTGTTGGAGAAGACTCTTGAGAGTGCCTTGGACTACAAGGAGATCCAACCAGTCCATCCTAAAGGAGATAGTCCTGGGTGTTCATTGGAAGGACTGATGGTAAAGCTGAAATTCCTGTACTTTGGCCACCTGATACAAAGAGCAGACTCATTTGAAAAGACTCTGATGCTGGGAAAGGTTGAGGGCAGGAAGAGAATGGGACGACAGAGGATGAGATGGTTGGATGGCACCGCCAACTCAATGGACATGGGTTTGGGTGGACTCTGGGGTTGGTGATGGACAGGGAGGTCTGCTGTGCTGCAGTTCATGGGATCGAAAAGAGTCAGACACGACTGAGCTACTGAACTGAATTGACTGTTGTTATGATGCCTATGCTGAGTTTATAGTGACCCAGCATTCACTTTTCTTTGAGAATCTATTAATGGATATTAAATATTTTTAGTGTTTCGGCTCAAAATGCAATACTGTGACTGCAATATGGAATCATTTGCTTTTTTCTTTGGGAACAAGTTTTAACTAGAATTAAAAAGTTAATTTTTTTTCTCATTACAGGACATTTAAAAAATATTTAGTCAAAGTGTTATGTTTCAATTTAGATTTGGCCCTTTTGATTTACAGTTTATTTTCAGATGTTGTTCTTCACACAGGAGAATTTTAAAGTTCAGAAATCTATTGAGAATTTAATAATTTTTTCTACTCTATTAAAAACATGTTTCATGTAATACACATTCAAAATATACCATGTTTTCTGTTTTAGAATCTACTCCAGAAAATAATCAGGATGTACTTTTAAAACTATGTTCTTAATTCTATCTTGTATCTTGGAGTTTAATACAAACATTATATTCTTGAATCCCTTGAATCCCTTCAACATACTTGTGAGATATTATTGCTTTTACAGATGAGGAAACTGAAATACAGAGCTATAAACATGCGCTAGGTCACATCAGGGCCAGTAACAGAAGTATAAATATTACATAACCCATTTTATACTTGGGCCTTCTGTACTATCTGCCAGATAGCTTCCCCCCACCCTTGCCTCTCAGAAATAATGCTAAGGTAGAACTGGTACTTCAGCATTATTTTTCTGGTTTGGATATGCTTGGTATGTTTATCACATAAAACATGCCTCCAAGCCCACGTTAAAGACATGTTAAAATGGTAAAAGAACCTGACCTGCTGTGGAGTTCAACAGTCTTTGTCTGTGTTCAGCCAAACTCTGCAAATTACAACCGCAGTCAGTGTCTGGACTTATAAATAGACTACCTCTGATTTTTTATTTTTTTTTTTTTGAGAACCTTTAAGCTCTAGCATTATATCACATGTCAGACAACAAAGGTAATACTGTGCCTGAATGTAATTTTATCCAAACATTTATTTTTATTTATATGTTGTGGTATTGTTATTTGATCAGTGCCCTAGCACAATCACTGACAGTAACCAAATAGTCATTTTTAGTTTCAGGAACCTACTATATGCAGAGTCTCCTACTGTATTGTGTAGTCTCCTATAATAAATAGAGTAACAAAGTAAAATACAGTTATCATCCACAAATAAATATAATTAGATGGAAAAAGAAAATGAGCATATAAGATTATAAACTTTTAAATAAAGTGATTGGACATTGCCATAGAAAGCAAAGTGAGAAATTTTGCGGATTTAAATGAAGTCTTATGAAATGCCTGGAAATTGAGATATGAACAAATAAGATTCTGAAAGAAAGAGAGGAGGAAGAAAAAGGGCATTATAGTATAGAAGAACAATATAAGCAAAACTGAACAAGGTGTAATGAGCATTCAGTTCAGTTCCATCACTCAGTCGTGTCCAACTGTTTGCAACCCCATGGACTGCAGCACACCAGGCCTCCCTGTCCATCACCGATTCCCAGAGTTCATTCAAACTCATGTCCATAAAGTCAGTGATGCCATCCATCCATCTCATCCTCTGTTGTCCCCTTCTCCTCCTGCTTTCAATCTTTCCCAGCATCAGGGTCTTTTCCAGTGAGTCAGTTCTTCACATCAGGTGGCCAAAGTATTGGAGCTTCAGCATCAATCCTTGCAATAAATATTCAGGACTAATTTCCTTTAGGATTGACTGATTTGATTCCTTGCAGTTCAGGGGACTCTCAAGAATCTTCTCCAACACCACAGTTCAAAAGTATCAGTTCTTTGGCACTCAGCTTTCTTTATAGCCCAACTCTCACATCCATACATGACTATTGGAAAAACCATAGCTTTGACTAGACGGACCTTTTTCAGAAAAATAATATCTCTGCTTTTTAATATGCTGTGTAGTTGTGTCATAGCTTTTCTTCCAAGGAGCAAGTGTCTTTTAATTTCATGGCTGCAGTCAGCATCTGCAATGATTTTTGGAGCCCAAGAAAATAAAGTCACTTTTTCCATTGTTTTCCCATCTATTTGCCATGAAATGATGGGACCGTATACCATGATTTTAGTGTTTTGAATGCTGAGTTTTCAGCCAACTTTTTCACTCTCCTCTTTCACTTTCATTAAGAGGCTCTTTAGTGCCTCTTCACTTTTACCATAAGGGTGGTGTCATCTGCAGATCTGAGGTTATTGATACTTCTCCCTCAATCTTGATTTCAGCTGTGCTTCATCCAGCCCGGCATTTTGCATGATGTACTCTGCTTATAAGAAAAATAAGCAGGGTGACAATATATAGCCTTGACATACTCCTTTCCCAATTTTGAACCAATCTGTTGTTCCATGTCTGGTTCTAATTGTTGCTTCTTGTCCTGCGTACAGGTAAGGTGTTTCCATCTCTTTCAGAATTTTCCATAGTTCGTTGTCATCCACATAGTCAAAGGCTTTAACATGGTCAATAAAGCAGAAGTAAGTAGATGGTTTTTTGGAATGCCCTTGCTTTTATATGATCCAGTGGATGTTGGCAATTTGATCTCTGGTTCATCTGCCTTTTCTACATCCTGCTTCTACATCTGGAGGTCCTGGGTTCATATGCTATTGAAGCCTAGTTTGAAGGATTTGGGGCATTAACCTTGCTAGCACATGAAATGAGTGCAGTGTACAGTAGTTTTAACATTATTTGGCATTGCTTTTCTTTGGAATTGGAATAAAAACTGACCTTTTCCAGTCCTGTGGCCACTGCTGAGTTTTCCAAACTTGCTGACATATTGAGTGCAGCACATTAACAGCATCATCTCTTAGGATTTGAAATAGCTCAGCTGGAATTTCATCACCTCTACTAGCTTTGTTTGTAATGATGCTTCCTAAGGCCCACTTGACTTTGCACTCCAGGCTGTCTGGCTTTAGGTGAGTGACCATACCATCGTGGTTATCCAGGTCATGAAGACTTTTTTTGTATAGTTCTTCTGTGTTCTTGCCACCTCTTCTTAATCTCGTCTGCTCTGTTAGGTCCTTGCCATTTCTGTCCTTTATTGTGCTCATATGTGCATGAAATGTTCTCTTGGTATCTCCAATTTTCTTGAAGTTACCATTTGTTATACTTCTAATATGTATGTATGTATAATGTCTGTTTTTTGAGAACATGAATCATTCACTTCAGTTTTCACATGCTCCTTTTTATTGGTTATAAATATTTATAGTAGAAAATCCAAAACTATAAAAATAGAAGTGAGCTTCAGTTCCATTACTCTTTTCATATTTTGGAATGTATAATTCTAAACATTTCTCTTGTCACTATCTACACAGAACATTTTTCAAAATGTTTTACTTAATATTTCTATGCCAATTTCTTACAGTATATATTATACTATAATTCTTACATTATCTGTTACTTCTGTCATACATCTTGATCTGTATAATAACACTAATTCTTAGCTTCTTTCATATTCCTCACAGTTGATAAAAGGTAAAAATTAAATATACTATGCCTATTTAAAATTTGATCCACAATGAACTGAAACTAGAGTTTAGAATCACATGAGAGATATCTTAGCTCCCATTCACAACACTGTCATACAAGTTTCCTTATAATATAGAATCATAGAATGGTTTCATATAGTTATCTCTGAGATGTACCATAAAGATAAATATATTGAATTCATTTCAGGCATGGGAATATACAGATAGAACATAGACCCTCCAAGTTTATAGAGTCGCAGAGCTATCAATCATAATAAACTCAAAATACAGCGAAGTTTTAATTATCCTTAAAGTTAACATTTATAACCACCAGGATGGCTATAATTTTTTAATGGAAAATAACAAATATTACCAAGGATACAGAAGAAAATACCTTTTATGCTTTCTTAGTAGGAATGTAAAATGGTGCAATAAAATGGTGCAACACCTGGAAAATAGTTGGGTTATTGCTTAATAAGTTGATTATAGAATTAGCATATTGCCCAGTATTCCTGAGTATATACCCAAAATAATTGAAAACAGATAGTCAAACAAAAGCTAGTACATGAATATTCATAACAGAATTGTTCACAATAGCCAAAGAGTAGAAACATCTGGAATGTCCATCACTTAATAGACAGACAGTATGTGGCATATGCATACAATATTCTTCAGCCATAAAAGGACTGGGGGTGCAGGTACATGCTACAGTGTGAAGGAACATGCTACGTGAAGAACGCCACATACAAAGGTACACATTGCATAATTTTGTGGACAAGAATTATCCAAATTTATGGAACCAGAAAGCAGATTAGTGGGACTGGAAATAGTGAGGAATGGAAAGCAACTGCTTAATGAGTACAGGATTTCCTTGGGGATGATAAAGGTGTTTTGGAACTAAATAGTGAGATGGTTATACAATGTTGTGACTATACTAAATATCACTAATAGTGTATTTCATGTTATGTTTGTTCTAAGAAAAACCCAAACACTCGCAGACTGAAACCAGCAACCTATAAAAAGAATTCTTTATCATGAATTCCCAGGTGGTGCTAGTGGTAAAGAACTCACCTGCCAATGCAGGTGACATAAGAAACAGGTTCTCTCCCTGGGTCGGGAAGATCCCTGGTGCAAGGCACTCTAGTATTCTTATCGAGAGAATCCCATGGATAGAGGAGCTTGGTGGGCCATAGGGTCATAAAGAGTCGGACACAACTAAAGCAACTTAACAGACACACACACACACACACACACACACACGCGCGCACGTGCGCATAAAGTTGGTTTAACACCTGAAAATCAATAAATGGAATATGCTTTATTATTTTGCTAGGACTGCCATAACAAAATACCTTAGGTTGCTGCTGCTGCTGCTAAGTTGCTTCAGTCATGTCCAACTCTATGCAACCCCATAGACAGCAGCCCACCAGGCTTCTCTGTCCCTGGAATTCTCCAGGCAAAAATACTGGAGTGGGTTGCCATTTCCTTCTCCAATCCATGCATGCATGCTACGTCACTTCAGTTGTGTCTGACTCTGTGCTACCCTATGGACAGCAACCCACCAGGCTCCTCTGTTCACAGGATTCTCTAGGCAAGAATACTGGAGTGGGTTGCCATTTCCTTCTCCTATACCTTAGGTTAGGTAGCTTAAACAATGAGAATTTATTTTATGTCAGTTTTGGAGACCAGAAGTTTAGGATAAAGGTGTCAGAGGTCTGATTTCTTCTGAGCTCTATCTCCTTGACTTGCAGATGTCCACCTTGCTGAGTTCTCACGTAGGCTTTCTCTTTGTGCTCAAATCTCTGATGTCTATCTCTGTTTGTCCTGATCTCTTTTTATAAGGTCACCAGTCAGGTCATATTAGAGGCTGCCATAACATCCTCATCTTAATTATCTTATTAAAAATTCTGTTGCCCATACAGTCACATTCTGAGGCATCGGAAGTTTGGTGGGAGTTAGGACTTACATGTGAATTTGGCGGGTATAGATTTCAGTCATCACACTCCAAAACTTGTTCTTCTCCCATTCAAAACTCATTCATCCCCATCCCAACAGCCCCAAAGTCAACTCATTACATCATCATTCTAAGTTCCAAATCTCTTATAAATCAATGGTGAACAAAACTTGAGGTATGATTCAGCCCAAGGCAAAATTCCTCTCCAGCTATGAAACTGTGAAACCACACAGGTTATCTGCTTCCAAAATATAGTGGTGGGACAAGCATAGGGTAGACATTTCCACTCCAAAAGAAGAAAGGGGATCACAGGTCCCAGTTAAGTCCAAAACAGGCTTTAAGGCTCCAGAGTAATCTTCTTTGACTCAGTGCTCTATCCTTCAGGCCTAGTGCGGTAAGAGCCCAACCTGCAGGCCCTCTAGGATGGCAAGGTCACCACTTCACCCTGGGTGGGAACCTGGTCCCCCTAAGCTAAAGAGGAGACAGTGGTGCGCCCTGGACCTGGGGTGCAAGTGGCAGCCATCCTGATACCTGAACCACCTCCAGAGTCACTCTTCTCTTTCTTAAAGGATGGCACGTGTACAGCAAGATGGATATATCTATTATCCCATCCTACAGAGTTCCAGAAGTCCGACCACCTCACTTCATTTTGTCCTGTCTCTGCTCCCTTTAGTCCAGACTGACAGTGTTTCTCCTGATGTAACCCCATGTTTATTCCTGGCTTCTGCAGAGAGTAGCTGATTAGACCATGAGTCACACCTGTAATCACTTTATGGCATTTCTGTCCAATCTCATCGTTCTCTCCAGAAGACACTTCCTCAGTTTTAGCAGTATAATTAGGCTGTGAATTTTCTAAATCTTCGAGTTGTGATGCCTTTTACCTAAACAATTTATTCAACTGATTCCTCTTATATTTTACTCCAAGTAGCAAGGAGAAACCAGGCCACACCTTCAGTATTAGAAATCTCTTTTATTAAATACCCAAGTTCACCACTTAAAATTTTTACTTTCCACATTATTAGAACACAATTCAGCCAAGTTGGTTGCCAATTTAAAACAAGGATCAACTCTCTTCCAGTTTCTAATGACACATTCTTCGAATCTGAGACCTCACCAAAATCATCTTTTAACATCCATGTTTGTTTCCAACTGTCTCTTCAGAGCAATGGAGGTTTTTCTAATATGCATCTCAAGACTCTTTTTAGCCTCCACCTTTTTCCAGTTCCAAAGCCACATCTACATTTTTAGGTACCAAAATCTGTATTAGTTATAAAGAAACAGAACCAATACGATATGTACGTATACAGAAAGATTTAATTTAAGGAAACAGCTTGTTGGATTATGTGATTATGGAGACAGACAAATGCAGAATCTTCAGGTGACCCAGTAGTTTGGAGATCTAGGGAAGAGCTGATATTGCAATTCAAGTACAAAGGCCATTAAGCTAAAGAATGAGGGAAAGCTCAAGGTTGCAGTTTAGTTCCAAAGGCAGTCTACTGCTAGAAATCCTTCTTGCTTTGTCCTAGTAAGACCTTCACCTGACTGGGTGAGATCCATCCACATTATTGAAGGTGGTCTGCTTTTACTCAAAGCTAACCAATTTAAATGTTAGTCTCATTCAGAAACCACTGTTACATAAAGTCTAGGAGGTCTGATCAACTATTTGAGCACTGCTGACATGTAAAGTTAACCATCATATCCACATATATATGCATTAATATAAAAGTAAATATAAACAAAATAATGTAAAATGAATAAAAAATAAACCCACATGATTACCTCAGTAGATGCAGAAAAAGCATTTGACAATATCCAACAACCTGTCATGATTTTAAAAAAAAGACTGCAACAGAATAGGTATAGAAAGGAATATTCTCAATCTGAAAAGGGGCATCTATGAAAAACCCACAGATAACATCACACTTAGTGAAAGACTAGCTGCCTTCCCCTCAGATCGCAAACGAGACAAAGATGTCCACTCCACCACTTCTGCTTAAAATTGTACTGTGTGTTGTAGCGAGGGCATGTAGACAAGAAAATATAATAAAAAGGCTTCCAGATTGGAAAAGAAGTGGTAAAAGTATCTCTGTTTACACGTTACATGATCATAATTTTGGAAATTATATGAAATTCATTAAAAAGTTGTTAGAACTAAGTTTAGTAAGGTTACAGAACACAAACTCAATATGTAAAAATTAATTGTATTTCTCATTTGCAATGAGCAATCCAAGAATGAAATCAAGTAAATAACATTTATAATAACATCAAAGAAAGTAATATACTTAGGAATATATTTCATATACTTTGAAAACTATAAAATATTAAAAGAAATTAAAGAAGATAAATGGAAAACATCCATTTGCCGGGATAAGCTGGTAATCTGTTACCATGTTACCATGCAGTCAGTAACACCCCCGGATACAGACTCAACATAATTGCTGTCAGAATTTTGACTTCTGTATGGAAATTGCATGTCAAATGGCAAGGGACAAGAATAGTAAAAACAGTCTTGAAAAAAAAACAAAATAGACAAACTCACACTTCCTGATTTTAAAACTTACTACAAAGCTCCATTAGTTAAACATTGTGGTACTAGCGTTAGAATAGATATCTAGATATTCAACAGAATTGAGACTGTAGAAGTAAACCCATACTTAACACAGTAAGAAATGAAAACGGAATGGCTCTATGTCTTTTAAAGACATTGAATTCGGAGTTTAAAACATTGATAGCTTAAACAGTGCTAGGCCCAAGTGTTTTAATGGTTAATTTTGTCAGCCATTTAAGGAAAACAGTAAGTAATCTTAAACTCTCAGAAAGTGGAAGAGATAGGAATACATTCTAATTTAGTTGATGATGCCAGCTTTACATTATTATAAAAATCAGATGAAGGCATTACAAAAGACCAAACCACAGGCCAAATCTTTAACAAAAATCAGGGACTCAAACCCAACAGTATATAAAAATGACACCACATTGTGACCAGGTGGCAATGCAAGTTTAACATTTAAAAATCAATGTAATTCACCATGTTAACAACGTAAAGTTTTATTCCAGCATCTTATGTACTGTCTGTCTGCTGTACTCAGTTTCTCAGTCATGTCTGACTCTGCGATCCCCTGGACTATAGCCTACCAGGCTCCTCTGTCCATGGGGGTTTTCCAGGCATGAATACTGGAGTGGTTTGCCATGCCCTCCTCCAGGGTATCTTCCCAGCCCAGGGATCAAACCCAGGTCTCTCGCATTGCAGGCAGATTCTTTACCATCTGAGCCACCTGGGAAGCCCAAGAATACTGAAGTGGGTAACCTATCCCTTCTCCGGGGATCTTCCTGACCCAGGAATCGAACCGGGGCCTCCTGCATTGCAGGCAGATTGTTTTACCAGCTAAGCTACCAGGGAAGCCCATCTGTCTGGTAGCAGGTGCTAAATAATTACCTGTGTGATGAATGAAGGATTAGAATAGTTGTCTTGGTTTCTGACTCTAAGTGAGAGATGATTACCACACTTTTGGAAGGCTATACAAACTTTGTTTTAGCTTCAATAAGCTGTGACTCAGTTTCAATAAGATATAACCCAGATTCTAGTTCCCTTATTTCACTGAGTCAATCTGGGTAACTTTCCTTCATAACTTCCAGATACACTCACCTGACTCTGAAATATTTAATAGTCTTATAGATATTTCTTTGTGTCATTGCATTTGTATTTATTGGAAGTGGCAAGCATAAGAACATGTCAAACTTCGAGTAACAAGAAACAGAACAGTGATCGTGTGCCTATGGATAATTCAGTACTGTTTGTTGATGCTACTGATTTGAATTTTACTTCCACTGGCAGCTAGAGTCAACATGCTATATTCATTTATGCTAACATTTAATTCCAGTGAGCTGTCTTTAAAAAAATTAATATAGATCCAGTGTGACTTAATTTTTGCTCAAAGAAATTAAAGGATATATGGGTAGGTAATCAGTGACTAATGTTGGTAAATGAACTAGAGAAGTAAGATGACTTGACCATTGACATGAAAGAGAAAGATCTCAGGTAAAGTTCAGGACTCCTGATGGCAGATTTTATAAAATGATTCTTAAAGGAGTAGGCTGTATTATAGAATACCTCATCACTTGGTTGCAAACTGGGAAATGCTCTTAAATTAAAAGCAAAACCAAAAATAGTCTGAGCCACAGAAAAATAAATACTTCTCTTCAAAGCTATGTTTCAGGATACTACTTTGATTACTCACCAGCGAGAAAACCCATTAGGTTCTGATGAAAGTGAAAATTGTTCAGGCAAGTCCAGCGCTTTGTGACCTCACGGACTATACAGTCCATCGAATTCTCTAGGCCAGAGTACTGGAGTGCGTAGCCTTTCCCTCCTCCAGCGGATCTTCCCAACCCAGGATGCAAACCCAGGTCTCCCACACTGCAAGCAGATTCCTTACCAGCTGAGCCACAGGGGAAGCCCTAACGGTCGCTCATAACTTCAAGACTGCCAAATCTTCCTTTTAAAGGGGACCAACTCGGTTCTACAGCAATAGCAGTGATAAGCAGTGTGGGCTGATGCATGACAGAGGTGTCAACGCAAAAGGCAGCTTATCTTCTGAAACAGGAAGTTGAATCAAGGTGTCCTATACATGCTGCTTTTCTAAAACTGGTCTAAGATGTATAGTAGTTTGTTTAAACTAAACTGCCCATAGTTTCACTGGCAGGAAGTTACTTTTATGTTATTGATGTTGATGACATTATAAATAAGTTCTGATACATCACAAAATTCTTTTTGACTAAACTGTATTGACCATTTTTTCCTAAAAGATTGTTTGATTTGCCAATGAATACTTTTTAATAACAGCCAGCAAAATCATTAGCAGTTTCCAGAGTCTTATTAGTTCATTTTATCCCTTACATATTGAATAGTCTTAAAATCTTTCCAAGGAAGTTAATATTGTTTGCTATGCTGTGGCCTTTTAAAATCAATGGGATGGGGTTAATCAGGAGTGCAAGGGGCAGAAAGCTTCCTAAAGAGATCTTAGAGAACTGATAGTCTTCCTTTATGCTGTTTATTATACTAAAAGAACCAAAGGATCTCAGATGTCAAAATCGATATCCTGCTGACTCTTTCTTGTTATGTGAAGATCACTTGTAGTTTTTACATTTATTCATATTTATTAATATATGCTACATTCAAATTTCATGACAGACGTGCTCCTTTAGTTATTCCTTAAAGTATTTATTCTTACATATTTATTTTCTAACAGAGACATTCTCAAAAACCACCTTATAAGAAATCTGGTTTATGCCAGCAAAGAAGGGAATAGCAGCAAGATCACGTTCTTCTTTTTGTCACCTGAGGAGTATTTGTCTTATTTCATACATCAATACTTGATCAGACAGGTTGCTCAAATTTTTGCCATGTCAAAGTCATCTCTAATAATTAAGAGCTCTACTTCATTTTATTTTAATCTCCCTGTTAATAGGCTCTACTATTAATGTTATCAGTTTTAAAAATGAATCTTTGGCAGAGGTAATCTACAATTGTTAAAATATTAAAACAAGCATACACTCAGATTATGTTTTGAATAATTCTGTTTATCAGTATGCATGCTCAGCCACTTCAGTTATATCTGACTCTTTGCTACCATATGGACCTTAGCCTTGCCAGGCTCCTCTGTCCATGGGATTCTCCAGGCAGTAATACCGGAGTGGGTTACCATGCCCTCCTCCAGAGGATCTTCCCTACGCAGGGACTGAGCCTGTGTCTCTTATGTCTCCTGCGTTGGCAGGCACGTTCTTTACCACTAGTGCCACCTGGGAAGCCTGTTTATCAGTATAAAAATTGACAAAATGTAGAATTCTAGAAGGCATTGAAATAGCAAATATATAGATCTGTAAAGAACTCTTATTGTCACTTGTCCTAAAAATTGTTCAACAAATTGAATGAAGATGAAGAATCTGAATTTGACTTTTCCTCTTTTCTCCACCTGTCCTTCAGTGGAATTAGTGATGAAATTCTTTATTGCTTTATACACAGATTGATGTTAAGATTTAAAATTTTTCCTGTTTGAAAAACAGAAAGCAATGTAATTGACTGTATTGGCCATGTGATATTCAAGAATTATAGTCCCGTTTGTTGGGTTGAATTTTTCAGTCCCTGTGCCAAAGGAGAATGTTCTTTGGATCAAGACAAAAGGATTAAAAAAAAAATAATACTCCATCAAGTACTTCAAATCATACCATATTTTGTGTCTTTTTCTTACTTAAGCCCTGACTTTTTTGTACAGTTCTGTTTCATCTTGTCTGAAATTTCTAATTACCTTTCTTTTTCTTGGATCTTGCACTTTATTATTTCAGCTTTGTCCATCTTGACACTCTAATTTTCTGTTTTCTGTAGTTTCCTTTTTCACCAGAGGCCCCCATCCTCCTGCTATAATTAGACCTGTTGGTTTGCTCTCTAGGCTTCCTCGCAGCTGTCTTCCTAAGATTTCTCTTCATCTCTGGGTTGATTTCACTGTTCCTAGGATTCCATGTCTTCTTTCTTGCTTTATTGCCTGTTCAAGTCACTTCCAAACAAAGGGTAGATGATAGAGAGGTTCTTTGAATATAGAACTTAAATTTGAAGTTGATATGCCTTCGAAACCTTTAAGATATTTCTCTTCTCGTTTTCTGTTTCTAGTAACTGATTCCAGGATGATTCAAATCACTCTTCCTTTGCAGACTTTTTTCTCATGAAAACTATTAATTTTTTTTCACCTTAGTGTTCTGAAATCTCATAAGGAGGTTCTGAGAGTGGATCTTCTTTCTTTTATTGTGTTCTGTACTTAGAGATGCTTTTAATTTGAAGATTCTTATCTTTAATCTCGGAGAAATGCTCCTTAAGATTATCTGAGGGTTTCCTCTGTTTTTGTTTCTTTATGATGTCTCTTTGTATTTTCCTAATTCCCAGATGTTGTACTTTCTGGACTGATTCATGTTTTTCTTTATGTATTTTTTTCTGATGCATAGTTGTAGAAATTTCCCCAACTTACTTCAGGTTATCTTTTTTGTCAGTGAATTTAAAACATTTCTTTGTATAAATAATGCAGTCTACTTCCTCATTGTTGCTTTAGGTAACTTTCCATTTCCAAGAATAAAAATAAGTTGTTTGTAGTACAAAATTTCCACCACAGCTATTGGCTACGAGGAGTTTTTCTGTAAAATATTCTCCCATTTACCAAACTACATAAAAGTTCACACATTCTTTGTTGTTGTCGTCATAGAACATATATAACAAAACTTACATTTTAACCATTTTTTAACTGGGCGATTCAGTGGCATTATACAGTCACATTGTACTGTTACATCTTTCTACTTACTTGTAATTTAGTCAGTGAAATCTTTATTCTCTAAAATTGCCTTCTTACATTTTATTCCTTTTCCATAGCATCCCAATCTTATATTGTAAGAAAACATATTGTCTTGTGTTCTCATGTCTCTCTGTGTATATTTTTTTCTTTCTTTTGTTTTAGCATTAAACATTTTTTTTTTTTAGGGATCAGATTTTCTGTTTATTTACCTTGTTTTATTCTTTTTCATACTGTGGCTCTCGTCATATGTCTTTTCATAGTTGAAAAACAAAAGGCTTAGTATCAGATGTGGATTTCATTAACTATTGTACAAGTAGAAATGTTTAAATAATTTCAATTCCTGAATTAAAGATAGATTAAGTATGATGAGGCTTCTTTGGTTTAGAAAAGATTGTGTGTCATAAGCTTTCCGTATCTTCATCAGGGACATCACCTGCCTTTTTGTACAAATCTGTCATTCTTGTACAGTGAACTTCATTGTGTAGACTCTGACTTTTGTATATGGAAATGGAGTTAATTATCCCCCTGCGTGCTGCAAGCTAAGTTCCTTCAGTCGTTTCCAACTCTGTGCAACCCTAGGGACCATAACCCACCAGGCTCCTCTGCCCATGGGATTCTCCAGGCAAGAATATTGGAATGGGTTGCCATGCCCTCCTCCAGCGGATCTTCCTGAATCATCTCCCTGATAGTCATAAATTTTTCTAATGAAAGATGTATACATGTACACATATACATGTGTGTGTGTGTGTGTGTGTGTGTGTGTTAGGAAAATAGCATTAACATTCAACAGATTTTAAGCGCAAAGCATGACTTAGTTAAAGCAAAGGATTATTTTTAGGGGGAAAGCTAAGAAATAAATGTTCTACTAAGTTGTATTTATGAAAGTATATCAAGCAAATCATTAAGAATCTCAAAGTTCTTTTGTCTGTTCTCTTTGCCTAGCACTTGACCACTAAGGGCTTGAGATGAAAAGAAAGAGATATGGCTACTCAACGGTCTGTCAGTGCAATTGGAATAGCAAAGTATGAAATCTGGAATTCAGCCAAGTGTTAGTTATTAATATCTTTAGATGATTTTTAACTGTAGATTTGCATTTATTATAATTTAATATAGTAGAAAAGCATTAATTAGAGAAATAGTCTCATGAATATGAACAGCAAATGAAAACTTGATTAAAGGTGGCCATATCAAACATTCTTCTCTTGAATTATCTTGCCAGCTTCTGAGTAATGCTTTGATTTGATTTGAACCTTTTGTATGTAACAATTTTTTAGAGCAAGTTACTACAGTTCTTTCTGAATAATATAGGTCACAAGAAGTTCATTTGTAGGTGGGGCAGCTGAGCTACTTTGGGGGACTGTCTTAATAGAGCCATTTCATTAATTGTCATGAATTTTTATTAACAAAACCAGTACATCAGGTTTAGCCAGCTGAAAACTGTTCTCGTAGTTGTTATCTTTATTGTCAGAAAGAATATTGTGAAAATAGGGAATTACTGCACATGCTTTAACTCTTGATTAAACAGAGGAATGGCACTATCCATGAACAATAACTTAGGGGCATATTATGAAGCTGACATACAGTGTTTTCAGTTGTGCAACTCCTATTAGCTTTAAAGCCCTGTGCTTTAATCTGAATGTCTTCCAGTTAGGAGTAATGCTATAGCTGTCTGTTAGGTTCTCTGAGTTAATGTGATTAATGTCAAGTAGCAGGATGTTCATTCTTTATTCCTTAAGCTTTATTCCTTAGGTCTTTTTGGTGAAATGGCCTTCTAATGAATTCCATTTCAGAAACCAGGCAGTGTTATTAAGAAGTTGCAGTAACGGGTTGGAAAATGAATGTTGTTAGCATGTACATTTTTCCTTACCAATTGAAGAAATTTCCTTCGGTCCTCAACTGATAATTTTTAAGTCAGACTCATTGGAAAAGACTTTGATGCTGGGAGGGATTGGGGTCAGGAGGAGAAGGGGACGACAGAGAATGAGATGGCTGGATGGCATCACTGACTCGATGGACATGAGTCTGAGTGAACTCTGGGAGTTGGTGATGGACAGGGAGGCCTGGCATGCTGCAATTCATGGGGTCGCAAAGAGTCGGACATGCCTGAGCAACTGAACTGAACTGAACACAGAGTATTAAAACTGACTTTATTTTTATTTAAAAGAATTTTTTGAAAGGCTTCTTAGATACATGATAGGCAATTATAATGTTATTATCCATAGTATTTGTATCTTCCAAGGTCATAAGCACTTTTGTTTCCCACCTCTTGTGAGAGAATTGATATCATAAATTATTATCTTTATAAAAATGGTTTCAAAAGTGAAACAAGCAGAGGCTTGGTACTTTTCTTTGGATCCCAGAACTAATCTCTGATATACTACCTAGTAAGACTTAGAATGTATACTTGTACTCATTTTACTTGATTAAACGTTGGTCTCATAAAATAGTAAGCCTGGAAGAGTCCTGCTGCTGCTGCTGCTAAGTTGCTTCAGTCGTGTCCGACTCTGTGCGACCCCATAGACGGCAGCCCAACAGGCTCCCCCATCCCTGGGATTCTCCAGGCAAGAACACTGGAGTGGGTTGCCATTTCCTACTCCAATGCAAGAAAGTGAAAAGTGAAAGTGAAGTCACTCAGTCATATCCGACTCCTAGCAACCCCATGGACTACAGCCTACCAGGCTCCTCCGTCCATGGGATTTTCCAGGCAAGCATACTGGAGTGGGGTGCCATCACCTTATCCGGAAAGAGTCCTGAGAAAATCACATTTTAGAAAACAAATATGACATAATTTTGGAGGAACATATATTGTAACTGGAACCCGTACTCAGCTATTTACTAGCCTGGATAGGTTACTCAGCCTCTTTACTCTCCATTTTCTCATTTTAAATGGAAATAATAACTACCTTTCAGCTTTTTTGTGCAAATTAGATATAGTGTATGTAAAATACCCAAATAAGTGTTGAAAGCACTCAAAACAATAGGCATCATGTTCATTTTTATCTGAAGATTTGAACTCAGTCCTAGAAAAGTTAAAATAGAATTTACCAAGGTATCATGGCCTGTTAGTGGCAAGGATAGAGTTTAGAACTAAGATGTTCTAATCAAATCCAGTGTTCTTTGCATATACAATGTTATCTCTTAATTATTGAAATTGTCTAGTCTTTTTAGTCAGGATTATTCACTGGTGGATACCCCTGTTACTCAATGAGTCTTCCCCAGTGGCTCAGTGATAAAGAAGCCACCTGCAATGCAAGAGACGTGCGGGAGACACAGATTCAATCCCTGGGTTGGGCAGATTCCCTAGAGAAGGAAATGGCAGCCTACTCCAGTATTCTTGCCTGGGAAATCCCATGGGCAGAGAAGCCTGGTGGGGCTACAGTCCATGGAGTCACAGTCAGTCATGACTGACACAATGATAACAACAGCAGCATGTTACTCATAGTGTCATCACTTTCCTTTCCCTACAATTCAGGATTTGAATATCTGTCATTAAGGCCCAAAACCCAGATTTTTTTTTTCATGTATGTGTGATTAAAAGAATCCTATTATTTTTAAACAGATACTTTCAAATTCTGTTAGAAACAAGAGAGTTTTTCAATGGCCAAATTTTAGAATCTGGAAAATGAGTCTAGTTAGCCGTGACCTAGAATAAATAACATAAGCCATTTCTACTCTAAGTCATACAGTTTCTACTCTAGGTCATCCGATTGCCTATATACCTGCTGATACCTGCTGATAACATGGCACCTTGTATTCTGTCTGCTGGCTTTTCATGGACTTCATGCTCTTGGACCAGAACAATGTTCATAGCTCTAGATCTCTTACTCCTCCTGGATTATAGGTTTCAGGGTGCTCCCCAGGTTTGACCTTCTCCTGGGCCAGTTCTCTTTGCTATCTGTGATGTGGATCTTCCGCTCCTCACTTCCCATGCTGTCTAACTGGTCTACCACAGAGGTGTAGTGATGGTGTTGGCTAATACTTACATAGAGCTTTACTTTTGGCAGAGTTTCTTTCACAGCCATAATCTAAGTTGATCCTCATAACCACTGTATGACGTATGTAAATTGTCTGTCTTACAATTGAGGAATCTGAAATTCAGTTAAGTAATTTGCCGAAAGTCATGTAAATCATGAACAAAGGGCCCAGGGCCTTTGACCACAAACCCCATGCTCTTTTCACCTCTCAATCACTGCTTATGATCCTTTGCTGGCAAATGGTACCCCAGGTGCTCTGAGATAACCAAAAGTGCCCCAATATAATAACAGAATGAAAATGTACAGTTAAAGTATTATGTTGGGATATAAAAGCTACTGGAAGAAGCATCTTATATACGAATCTATATGAAAAATAAAGTATTGGCAGTGTTAACTAGGGAGTAAGTCTTACATTTGTTTTATTTCTCTCAAAACTCTTGGGAGGTAGCTGCTAAATTTTTTTGATTATTATTTCACTTAGAATATCATTAAAAAGACACTGTCTCTTCTAGGGGAAAAAAGTCTTTCTATGATTTTTATTGCAACTATCTCTCAGCAGTTTTTTCATTGTTTGTGATAGCAATTATTCTGTAAATCATTTTCCTGGACTGCCTCCACTTATTCCTCTGATTTTAGTACCTACGTATATGCCGATGACTCCTAAATGCAGATACACAGCCCAGACTTCTCAGCTTCAATCATCGTGTGCAAACTATCTGCTGGACATTCCAGATGATATTTCATGGGCACTCCAATTCAGAATGGGTATCCCAACTTCTGAAACTGAAGATAACAACCTTCTTTAAAATAAAAACTGCTCTTCCTTCTAAGTGCCTTAGTCAACATAGCCATCTCTTTCCCTTCAAATATTTCTGGAATCTGTTTCCTCTCTTCTATCTTGATTGCTGCTAAGTCACTTCAGTCGTGTCCAACTCTGTACGACCCTATAGATAGCAGCCCACCAGGCTCCCCCGTCCGTGGTATTCTCCAGGCAAGAACACGAGTGGGTTGCCATTTCCTTCTCCATTGCGTGAAAGTGAAAAGTGAAAGTGAAGTCGCTCAGTCGAGTCCACCCCTCAGCAACCCCATGGACTGCAGCCCACCAGGCTCCTCCGTCCATGGGATTTTCCAGGCAAGAGTACTGGAGTGGGTTGCCGTGCCTTCTCCCTTTTATCTTGATTACCAGTACCCTATTCAGTCTCCCATTATATCTCACTTGAACTACTGGGAAAGTGTTGGTCACTCAGTTGTGTCCAGCTCTTTGCAACCCCACAGACTGTAGCCCGTCAGGGTTCTCTGTCCATGAGATTCTCCAGGTAAGAATGCTGGAGTAGGTTGCCATTCCCTCCTCCAGAGGATCTTCCGGGCCCAGGGACTGAATCCGAGTCTCCCACGTTGCAGGTAAATTCTTTACCGTCTAAGCCACCAGGGGAAGCCCTGAACTGCTAGGATAGGCTCCTAAATAATTTCTCTGTAGCCAGTTTTGTTATCTTCAGATTCATTCCCCACTCCTGACTGCCATTTCCCTTTTTAAAGTTTTTAAATAACAGTCCTCTCTTCCCACAGGATAACATCACAGTTCTTAAGGCTTCTGTCATGATCCCCCCCATGGCTGCCTCTTCCACTTCATTGTTGCCCTTTCCTTGCTGTTTAGCTGAAGCCGCATGCACACCAACTGCTTGTAGTTGCCCATATGCTGTTCTTTTTTTCCAAAAAAGCTTGTGCTTATGCTTTTTTTTTTTTAAGGAATTGTTCTCTTCTTAAAAATCTATTACCATTCTCACCTCCCATTCACCAGCCAAATTAGGGGTGCTTCCACTCTGTTTGTATTGTAATTATCTGTCTCATCAACTGCACTCTACAGTTTATAACACTTGGTTTATAACCAAATAGTATATTTGGTATATTATAGACACTCAGATTTGGGCCTCCCTGATAGCCCACTTGGTAAAGAATCCACCTACAATGTGAGAGACCTGGGTTCGATCCCTGGGTTGGGAAGATCCCCTGGAGAAGGGAAAGGTTACCCACTCCAGTGTTCTGGCCTAGAGACTTCCACGGACTGTATAGTCCACAAGGTAGCCAAGAGTCGGACACGACTGAGCAACTTTCACTTTTTATTTTCAGACACTCAGATAGTTTTGAAATGGGTGCGCTTTTAGAAGTGTCATGTTCTTGAAAACTACATGTTGTTAAGTTTTTAAATTTATTTCATTTTGTTGTGAATAATCTCTTTAGTAGGTCAAATTTGGTAAATTCATGTTTGCCAAGTTTTATTTAATCCATATTCATGTTATTTTTCATTAAAATAATAATTTGTTATTATATTCTCTTTTGTAACATGTTTCAATAAGTTATAGAAAAGTAACATGCTGATAATATTGCAGAAGCGCTGTCTCATGTAGATGGAAATATAGGTTTCTTCTCTATTATGTTAATATTGGTAGCTTTTCATTTATGAATTTATCATACTCATAGCAGGAAACAAACTAAATAAAATAAATAAGCTGAAGACCAGCTTTCAGTTCTCTACCCATCCAAATCAGTCTTTTTATATTTTTTTTCTAGTTGAATCTGCCTTCCAGTTAGCAGATATTTTCTTGAGTAGTGAACAAGATCAGATACTTATTCCCCAAGTGAAGAACAAATTATAGTTAGGCCCATGTTTATATTTGTATTACAGATAAGTTCTATACATACCTACAATGAAAACTTATTAAATGAAAAACAAGCATGTTGCAGCTATGAATTTTTCAGATAAAGGAAATACAATCTTGCTTATTGAAAGGAGCCTAACATTCTTTGTTATAGTATACTCAGCAGCAGTACATCTTACCTAATCCACTCTTTCAATCCAAAGCTAGCTAAATATTGGATTGTAAGGACAATAAAAATTTCCCTGCTATATCATTTAACTGTCAGTTTGTTGGATTGGTTGGTTTGTTTGTTTTGATGATTTACTTGCTTCAAAGAGATCTAGAAGTTATATTTGTCACTCTCAAAAAGTAAACCTCTTATCAGTGGTTATCAGAATATAGATGGATGTTGAAGTACTATAAAATCTAGTACTTACGATTTCAAACCTTTTCTTATTATCTGAAAATATTTCAGTTTATCCTAATGTCTTATAAGAATATAAAATCTTTTTGAAAATAAGCATGAGTATATGAAAACTCACTTCATAGGCTACCTTCAAGGAATTGTCTTTACAGTCGAATCATTCTTCAAAATTGTGACTAATGGGACTTCCCTGGTGGTCCAGTGACTAAGATTTTGCACTCCCAATGCAGGAGGCCTGGGTTCGATCCCTGGTGAGCTCACTAGATCCCATATCTGCAACCTGACACAGCCAAATAAATAAATAAAAATATTTTTAAAATAAAAATAAAATTGTAACTAATGTTCTTTTGTGTATTTGCAAAAGTGGAAAGCGAAAAGTTGGCTTAAAGCTCAACATTCAGAAAACGAAGATCATGGCATCTGGTCCCATCACTTCATGGGAAATAGAAGGGAAACAGTAGAAACAGTGTCAGACTTTATTTTGGGGGCTCCAAAATCACTGCAGATGGTGACTGCAGCCATGAAATTAAAAGATGCTTACTCCTTGGAAGAAAAGTTATGACCAACCTAGATAGTATATTGAAAAGCAGAGACATTACTTTGCTGACTAAGGTCCGTCTAGTCAAGGCTATGGTTTTTCCAGTGGTCATGTATGGATGTGAGAGTTGGACTGTGAAGAAGGCTGAGCGCTGAAGAATTGATGCTTTTGAACTGTGGTGCTGGAGAAGACTCTTGAGAGTCCCTTGGACTGCAAGGAGATCTAACCAGTCAGGAGATCAGCACTGGGATTTCTTTGGAAGGAATGATGCTGAAGCTGAAACTCTGGTACTTTGGCCACCTCATGTGAAGAGTTGACTCATTGGAAAAGACTCTGATGCTGGGAGGGATTGGGGGCAGGAGGAGAAGGGGACGACCGAGGATGAGATGGCTGGATGGCATCACGGACTCGAAGAACCTGAGTCTGAGTGAACTCCAGGAGATGGTGATGGACAGGGAGGCCTGGCGTGCTGCGATTCATGGGGTCGCAAAGAGTCGGACCCTACTGAGTGACTGAACTTACCATTTAAAAAAAAATACTATAATAAGGTGTACTTTGTTGATTGAAAATTTATTCTGGAGATACATATAATACAAAAAGTGGACTCATCATGAAAATATAAAATTTGAAATAAAACATTAGTTTTAAAAACTGAAGAATTGGTATCTGGGAAGTCTTTACATAGAGGAGAGAGTGGAAAAGGGGGGAGATAAGAGCCTTTCAGACTAAGGCTGTAGGTTAGTTCTCCAGAAAGGGACCTCAGCTGTCAGGTATGTCTTTGCTAAATAAAGCTGAGTAAACTTCATTCTCAAACTTTCTAGAAGAGTAGGAATCTTAATCTGTTTTATTCATGCTCTCTCCATAGTGCCTAGAACTGTGTCTAGCACAAAATAGAGATTGTATAAATATTTGTTGAATGAATGAGTGAAGACAGTGAAAATAAGCCTGTCCTCAACCAGGCCAGAGTTTCCACACATTGACCTTTCAGCAGTCAGATCATCAGTTATTCTCTCTCTCAGATTCAGAAAACACTTGTCAGTAAGAGAACACTAAATAGTCTCTCCCTCACCTACTTTACAAAGATCTGACGGTTTCTTTTTAGCACTAGCCAGCTATGCAAGCCTGTAATGAGTTAAATATTTTCTGCAAAGTTTTTCTCATACCACCTTGATATACACATAGTATGTGCTGATACACACAACCTTCATTAGCTACAACCTACTCTATAGATCTTTGTTTGATTAAACAAATCCTATTCCTTTTCAAGACTCAAATTAGACATAATGTCTTCTAAGAAGCTCCTATACTCCCTACCCTTCAGTCTGTCTGAGCTGGGTGCCCCTACTAGGTAATGCCACAGCTTCTTTTACTTGTCTTTTTAATTTCCCAACCAGTTAGTTTTTGAAGAAACATATTAGAATTGAATCCCTTAATGGCATCACATCATATGTTTTAGTTTCAGAAGTTAGTTGTCTGGTA
Organism: Nanger dama; assembly: GCA_917880005.1. Classification (NCBI taxonomy): domain Eukaryota; kingdom Metazoa; phylum Chordata; class Mammalia; order Artiodactyla; family Bovidae; genus Nanger; species Nanger dama. The sequence continues at coordinate 9,827,276 of CAKJTW010000038.1, read as the reverse complement.
AAGTGTAATTGATGTTCTTTATCATATGTTATAATATGCAGTTATATATCAGAGCTGGCAAAAAAAAATTCTAAATTTCTAGGTAAGGTACTCATCTATTTAGGAAATAACCCAATTTACTTTTTGTATTTACATGAGTTATTGGTCACCTGTGCAAATTTTAAATTTATTCCAGTGAGTTTTTTGTGACCATTTACGACTGAGGCCATGACATGTACCTGCTGGCCTGCCCCTAGTTCTTGTCTGATCTGCGTCCCTAGCCAAATTCTGAGAAATAGGGCAATACCATTATATCACGTAATGTATATCAAAATGAATATAGACATATTTTCAAGAGACGTAAACTGAAATACTAATTTTAAAGCATACATATTGTATGCCATCAGCAATGTAAAAATGAACTCCTTTTAAAGTTGGAATATAGTGCTTTATAGTTGGAGTATAGGTCCATCTAGTCAAGGCTATGGTTTTTTCAGTGGTCATGTATGGATGTGAGAGTTGGACTATAAAGAAAGCTGAGTGCCGAAGAATTGATGCTTTTGAACTGTGGTGTTGGAGAAGACTCTTGAGAGTCCCCTGGACTACAAGGAGATCCAACCAGTCCATCCTAAAGGAGATCAGTCCTGGGTGTTCATTGGAAGGACTGATGTTGAAGCTGAAACTCCAATACTTTGGCCACCTGATGTGAAGAGCTGACTCATTTGAAGACCGTGATGCTGGGGGAGATTGAGGGCAGGAGGAGAAGGGGACAGCAGAGGATCAGATGGTTGGATGGCATCACTGACTAAATGGACATGGATTTGGGTGGACTCCAGGAGGTGGTGATGGACAGGGAGACCTGGCGTGCTACAGTTCCTGGAGTCACAGAGTCGGACACAACTGAGTGACGGAACTGAACTGAATAGTGCCTTACTCTCTCAAAGCACCATATTATTAAAGAACTCTTAGAAAGGGTTTTAGGAAAGATTCAGAAACCTTTCTTTCATAGTATTTGGTTCATCTAATAATATCTTTAAAAATTAACTTCATATGTCACTGATAGTAGGTGGCTATTTCTGTTTTATGCCCTAGCCATGTCAGGCCAAAAAAGATGTATAAACATTCCTTTCAGACCACCACAAAGTAAAATAAACAGATCATCCAGGTATTGTTAAACCCAGTGTTGCCATCTCAAATCTGGCACATTTGTAAAATTTTTTCATTCTAAAAGCTTAACTTTAAACATTTTTGCTTTCACATTTTTTATTTATTTTCAATTTTACACCTTTTGATGTAGGATGCCTCTTAAAAGGCCATTATTTTAATACAATGCTTTGAGTCATAGGTTCTTATTTGATACTTAGGAGAATAATTTGTGGCTTTCTGTAGTTAGACTATTAAAATTCATACTTTGTAAAACAGTATTTAGTAGTTAATTTAGTATTAAATTTTTAGACTGATAAAATGAGCCTCATTTCTAGAAAGATTCTAAACAGTTATCAATATTTCAATAAAATTTAAACCTGAAAAGATTTCTTCCAAATTTAAAAAGTTGTCAGGTTTGTTTGTTTGTTTGTTTTTGCCCAACCACAAATTAGAGTAAGTGAAACATGAGGGCCTAAGAATTCAGAAATTAAAAAGGTAAAGGTGTAAAAGTCAACCTTTATTATGTTGAATAGAAAGCAAAAATCCAAAAGCCTTCTGATTTTTACAGGGCATGTAGCAACTCTGTAGCAACAGAAACTTTATAATATTTCCTGATGACAGCAGCCTACAATGAGTTTTGAAAGTCTGGTGCAGTGTTTAGTAAAATGAATGGGCTAGGTTGTTTTATGCTTTGAGTTGGCATTTTGCTAAGGAGAAGTTTGTTGGTGGTTTGTTTTCCCCTCTTATGTTTAAGTGACAGAGTACTGACTAAAATGAGCATTTTTCGTATTCTCATTTGGTCTTTTTCGAGCAGGATACCCAGTAAAATGAAATCCAGATGCTTTTACACCTACATACTATTTTGCTGAGCAAATCATTTATGGAAGAGAAGGCAAGATAAAGTTGCTTTTAAGAGTCTTTTAGCATATCAGTTTGATAACTAGCAAAACACCTCTACTGCCATTAAATATTTACCAAGACTCAGCTTTGGGCAGGGGGCAGTTTGGTGCAACAAATTTGACTCTGTGCAATGCCATTGATTAGCTATCAGAAGGACATAGTTAATAAATAACTTTAGGTATTACAGAGCACTCTACATTCTTGTCAAATATTTTCTCTGAAGATGACCTAAAAAAGTCAGTTACAACCAGCATTCACCCCAGCGATGATTGCACAAGCACAACTATGAAAGAAATAAAGGCCAGGCAAATCAGTTGAGCAGTCAGTACTTAGGCAATCTTTCCTAGTGACTGTTGTCATTGCCGCTGGACTTTAGAACTGAACATGTTTACATTTAATTAGAAAGGACACACAGTTTACAGCACAGTAGCTATCAATATCGGATCAGAATTGATTTCCGCTTTCTCCCCAGTGATTGCTTCCTTCAAGCTAATTAAAAAGGCATATAACCAAAATGACTCACATAAATTTTAAAGCAAAGTAAACAATATTTCCTGGAGACCAAAACAAAAGTAAATGACATTCAACCTGATTATTAGCTACGTTTTTGTTTTTTTTTTTTTAAAGAATTCTGATGCCTATAAATGTGATATAAGGCACGTTTAGTGTTTATCAGACTGCTGATAAATCACATACTCCCTTCTGAAGAAACCTGATGAGTGTTTTACTGAGTTCTTTAGCTCTCAAAGAACAATAACCTTACTTTTATCTTTATAATCTCTAAAACATATAGATAAAGCAGTCTGATAGAAGCTTGGACTGATTTTATTCATGTCTTCAATTTTCACATATTATACAGAGAAACTGCTAAAAATATAACAATAATTACCAAATTGATTTCCTTTTAAATAAGTTATATAGAGCACATGTATAATTTGCTAAAATTAAGGGAATCATTCTGGTATATGTGAGTGTGTGTGGTATGTACACACCTAGTCGTGTCCGACTGTTTGTGACCATGCCCACCAGGCTCCTCTGTCCATGGAATTTCCTAGGCAAAAATACTGGAGTGGGTTGCCATTTCCTACTCCAGGGAATCTTCCCAACCCAGGGATAGAGCCCACATCTTTTGTGTCTCCTGCATTACTGGCCATACTCTTTACCACTGCACCACCTGGGAAGCCCTGTATGTGAATAACACTTCTCCACAATTACCATAGCCAAAATTATCAGCAAAATTATGAAAAAGGATATTTTCTTATAACTCTATTCATTATAAAGAGAACTGTTTTAAATTTCACAAGCTAGCATTTGTTGATTATGCTATATTATGGTAAAATTGATTTCAAAATTAAAAATATAAAAGTAAGGGAGACAGAGCGATTACCCACCGGAAGAATTGTTGTTACAGCCCTCCTTCTTTTTCTATGCATCTGCCTTATAATCCCTCATCTAGAATGCAAGGCCATCAAGATGTAAGGAAATGCAGAATGATTCAGATTAGAAGCAGGCCTTAAGCAACATTCATTAGTCAATTTGCAAATATCAAGCAGTTCTTCCAGGCACTAAAGATAAAGGTAGTGAGCAAAATCTCTGTAGGATCAGACATTTTTATCTGCTTCGGTTACTGTTATATCCCCAAGCTTTTAAAGTATAGTCGATACTCTATATGTTTAGTTGCTCAGTAAGTATTTATTAAATGAACGACTCCTTTCAGACATTATTTCATTACGAGCAAATATTCACTCATCCACCAGAGGGGAGTCCAGTAGCACTTGTATCTAGCATTCTGGGAAAACTGCTGAAATCCACAGTGGTACCATAGTAGTTGAGAGTCACGGTACAATCCCCCTCCAGAGGAGAATAATTCATGGGAGCTATTTTTGCTTGCTTTTCTTTCATTTTCTTTTTAAATCTTAGGCTTTTTCTTATTGTTAGTGTTCACAAAGCAATCAACCTGGAAGCCACATTGGTTAACTATAGACCAGTACATATCCATAACTTAGATTCTGCAGGGCACACACCAGTCACAGAGATTCGAGTCAGCCATTAAAACATTAAAAAAAAATTAAGAACCACATGAAGCAGGCCGTCAGTTCCACAAATATTTATTAAATCCTTTTCTGGGCACTAGAGATCAAATGGTGGGGGGAAAAATTGCTTCACAGCTATCCAGTTGAAAGGTCAGAATAGTATAGGAACACGTGAGAGGATCAGCTAATCTGGACAACAGGTCAGATTTCTTAGAGAAACTCATATCCATGCTGAGATCTAAAGGATGAGTAGGGGTTAGATAAGTAACAGAGAAGAAGGTCGGTGTTCTGGGAGATATGAGTAGTTCATTCTGGCCTGGAGTATAGAGATTAAATAGGTGAATAATGAGAAATGAGCTAGAAAGAGAGGCATGAGGAGCTTTGTAAATGATGCTGAAGGAATTTGGACTTTACCCTCGGAGCAGTGAGGAGTCATTGAAGGGTTTTAATCCATGTAGTCATACATTCACATTTGTGCTTTAGAAAACTCACTCAAGGCAAAGAACAAGTGAAGACTGCTGCAGTAATCCACTTAAGAAAATAATGGCAGACACTCTAAATTATGAGAATGGAAATGGGGCTCGAAAGAAATACTGGAAAGATACAAGGGAGATTTACGTTTAAATCAAAAGGATTGAGTAGATTGTGTGTGAGAAATAGATGTCAAGGATGGTGCATAGGTTTTGAGCATGAACACTAGCAGTACCCAGTGAGAAGACAGGGAAAGAAAGGGCTGATTTGTAGAGGCATATAAAATGAGATCATGAGTTTAGTTTTTAGATATACTGAGTTGTAGATATTTGGAGGATGGCCAAGTGAAGATGTCTACTAGGTGGCTGTGTAGATCTGCTGCTGAGGATAGCAATCTGAGTTGGAGATAAATATTTCTGAGTTAGGAGTCATTAGCGAAATAAATGATTGAGTGAAACCATGAGACTGAGTTAAAATCAAGGGAGAGGGACTAGAAGTGAAAAGACACCAACAGTTAAAAGTTGGGTAAAGAAAAAGAAGCTCCCAGAGGAGATTAAGAAGTGTCAATAAATACTTTTGATGAAGCAGAAAAGCCAAAGTGTATTTTTTATAGAAAGGATTTTCAGAAAGAATTGGCTTCTAATAGATAATAAAACACAGAGACTGAAAAATGAGCAACAACGTCATTGGAGCAGTTGTGGATAGAGCAGATAGCAGAGCCTTGAATAGAATTTGAGGTGAAGATAGCAAGCACAGACAGTTTGATTCTAAATGAGATGATCCCAAAGTAAGTCCAAGAAAAATCTCATCTTTTAGACCAGACTACCATACCTTTGAACTTAGTCAGAATCTCTGGTAGAAAACAGAACAAAGCAAAAAACTTTATAAATGGAATGTCTGAGCCAAGGAAAATAAATAAAATGTGAGTTCTAGAACTTTATTTCCCAGATTTGAAAAGAAATGAAGTCACTCAGTCGTGTCCAACTCTTTGCTAGCACATGGACTGTAGCCTACGAGGCTCCTCCATCCATGGGATTTTCCAGGCAAGAATATAGGAGTGGATTGCCATTCCTTCTCCAGAGGATCTTCCCAACTCAGAGACTGAACCTGGGTTTCCCACATTGCAGGCAGACGCTTTACCATCTGAGCCACCAGGGAAGCCTCATATAATTCCATGCCCTTGAAATTCCACTCAGAGAAGAAGCAAGGTGCATCTTAGCAGTTAGTGGCTGTTTGTCATATAAGGTAATGAAGAGACACAAAACACACCCTACCCAGACTAGAGCAATTGTTTTAAAAGGTAAATCTTGTTCCCCTCTCCTTAAAATCCTTCAGGAGTTTCTCATTTGCCTTAGGAAAAGAAGCAAAATCCTCTTCATGTTCTGAAAAGGCCCTCTGATCTAGTCCCAACCACTTGTTCAGTGATACAAACACTGATTATAGCTGGGCTTCAGTGAGCTCATCAGCCATCCTTATTATATATATAAAGTACAGATAAATAGATAAATATATAATATATCCTTAAGGGAATGGCAGCCCACTCCAGTATTCTTGCCTGCAGAATTTCATGGTCAGAGGAACCTGGTGGGCTACAGTCGTGAGACTGCAAAGGGTTGGACATGACTGAGCGACTAACACTAACTTACTATGTAGTAAGATCATCATGCTATTATGAAGCCTTGTTATATGCTCTTTCCTGTGCCTGAAATGTTTCCATCACCTCTCTTCTAGTTAGTGCTACTCTTACATTTAAATTTCAACTCAAATGTCACATCTCTTCCTTGATAGCACTTGCAGTCATTTGAAATGTGTGTTTAGTCACTACTCTAGCTCTAGCAAAGTGCCCCAGCACACACTAGTCATTCATTTACGTGAGGAGGGCAAGCAGGGCCTGACATGTCACCATGCAGCCGCCCAATTCCAAGTAAAGCAAAGCACATGCTTCCAGTCTGTGTGTACTGACTGAACCCTACTCAACAACTCAATTAAACAAACAACGGTACAGCAACAGCTGTGTATCAAGCACTGTGCCTTTGTAATGGTCTCATAAAATGAATTTATTTAAACTTCATAGCTGAGAGCAGCATCAGTGCTTATCCTAGGCTTTCTATAATGTGAAATAAAACTATATATATAGGACTTAATTTACTTTTCCTAAGGGAGTCATTTAGGATCATTAATAAAATTGAAAAATATTTACCCTATGTAAGAACAGTTGGTCTGCTGTTTTTACATTTTTAGTAGAATGATTTATTCATGCAGATGGTACGGAGCATAGCTTTTCAATAGTTGAACATACTTCTCAGCCATTTGTGAAGAAATAGGCTAGTAAGAGCGTGGCCAGGCTCCTCAAAACCTTTTGTCTAGAACTGACCCTTATGTGGGTGATGCTTTTCCTCTGTGACTGTTAATAGGTGGAGTGCCCCATCTCAGTTGAAGAAGGATGACAAATTATGATCGTTGACATTTAACTGGGCCTCGGCACTGTGAGATCACTTATGTCTGGAGCTGACTGACACCAGTCTTCTACATTGTTCAGGGATTTCTTCTACACCATTTCTAACAGCTTAGTTATCTAGTGTCTACATAAATATGATATCTGATCACAGGTAGGGCTTATCTTACCTGATAAGGTGCTTCAATTTATAACTCAGACATGGCTGAATTCAGGTGTGATTAGGTCTGATTTGGATATTATGCCATGGCTGGCCATGCTTGCCTTTTTATTCCTTTCTCATGTCACTTTGGATTCCCACTAAAATATGGTTAATATGATAATCTCTAGTCTATCCATGTTGCTGTGAAGATTTTCTCTCAGTCTATGGTTTGTGTTTTCATGCTCTTAACAGTGTTTCTTGCAGCATACAAGTTTTTAGTTTTAATAAGTTTTTATATCTATTTCTTTTTCATGGATTATGTCTTTGGTGTTGTATCTAAAAGCTCATTGTTAAACCCAAGATCTCATATGTTTTCTCTTACTTTATCTTCTAGATGTATATTGTTTTGCATTTTACTCTTCAGGCCTATAAAACATTTTTAGTTACTTTTTGTGAAAGGTGTCAATTCTCTGTCTAGACTCTTTTCTTGTGTGAATGTTCATTTGTTCCAGCACTTTGAGAAAAGGCTATTCCTTGTCCATGGAAGTGCCTTTCCTCTATTGTCAAGATCAGTTGGCCACATTTGTATGTCTGTTTCAAGACTTTCTGTTCTCTTCCACTAATCTGTTTGCCTCTTCTTTGCCAGCATAATGCTGTCTTGATTGTCGTAGCTTTAAGTCCTAAAGTTGGGCGATGTCATTCTTCTGACTATTCTCCTTCAATATTGAGTTGGCGGTCCTAAATCTTTTGCCTCACCATATAAACTTTAGAATCAGTTTGTCAATATATAAAATAATGTTCTGGTCCTTTGATTGGCATTTCATTGAATCTATAGAACAAGTTAGGAAGAATTGACATTTAATGGTATTGAGTCTTTTTAATCATGTACATGGAATATCTCTCCATTTATATAGGTCTTTGATTTCTTTTATTCCAGTTTTCTTCCTGTTGGATTTATATCTAAATATTTCATTTGAGGGAGTGGTAATATAACTGGTATTATGTTTTCATTTTAAATTGGAACTGTTCACTGCTGCAAGATAGGCAAGTAATCAACTTTATATTAACCTTCGATCCTGCAGCCTTAATATAGTCACTTATTAGTTCCAGGAGTTTTGTTGTTTTGTTTCTGTTGAGTCTTTGAGATTTTCTACATAGACGATTTTGTCATCTGTGAACAAAGAGAGTTTTATTTCTTCCTTCTTAATCTGTATACATTTTATTTTCTTGTCTTATTGCATTAGCTACAACTTCCAGTGCTGTGTTGAACAGAAGAGGTAAGAGGAAATATGTTTGTTTTTGCTGTGATCTTTGGGACAAAGTATCTGATTTCTTACCATTAAGTATGATGTTAGCTTTAGAGTTTTTGGGCAGATGTTCTGTATCAAGTTAAGAAATTTCTTCTCCCTCTAATTAGCTGAAACTTTTTATTATGAATGGATCTTAGATTTTGCCATTGCTTCTTCTGCATTTATTGATATAATCAAATGATTTTTTTCTTAGATTGTTTTATGATAGATGACAATAATTGACTTTTTGATGTTTTATACCTAGAGTAAATCTTATGTGTTGGAGTGCATAATTCTTTGTATACTATGTTGGGGTTGATTTACTAATATTTTGCTGAGAATTTTTGCATCTATGTACATGGAAGATAATATTCTGTAGGGTTTTTTTTTCTCATAATGTCTTTATCTGATTTTGGTTTTGGGATAATGGCAGGACTCATAGATTGAGTTTGGAAATATTTCTTCTGTTTCTACTTTCTGGAAGAGATTATGAAGAGCTAATTGATATCAAAAGAAAAAGAATTGGTATCATTTCTTCCTTAAATGTTTAATTAATTCATCTGGGCCTTGTGCTTTCTTTTGGGATATCATTGACTGTTGATTAATTTAATAGATAAAAACTTATTCATACTGTCTATTTCTCCTTGTATGAGTTTTGTTAGTTTGTATCTTACAAGGAATTTAGTCCATTTTATCTAAGTTATTAAATTTGTAGACATAGAGTTGTTCATAATGTTACTTTTAATGTCCCTGGGATCAGTGAGGACCTCTCTTTCATTTTGCTATTAGTAAATTTTATCTTATTTTTCTTGGTTAGCCTGGCTAGAGGTTTATTGATTTTATTAATTGTGATAGGCTAAAAATGCCTCTTCTCAAAGATATCCACATTATTTTTTTTTCTTTTTGAATTAATGTTTCTGCTTTCTTTTTTTTTTTTTTTTTTTTTTTTTTTCACAACATTTATTGGTTTTGCCATACATCAACATGAATCCACCACGGGTGTACATGTGTTCCCCATCCTGAACCCCCCTCCCACCTCCCAGATATCCACATTAAATCACTGGAACCTTTAAGTGTTAGCTATTATGGCAAGGAGATAAAAGAAAGTTCCAAAGACTTGGGAACTAAACAACAGATTTCTAAATAATCAATAAGTCAAAGGAGAATTGTCAAGGGAAATTAGAATATATATATGTATGTATATATGTGTATATATATATATGTATACACACACATGTGGAAGTGAATGAAAATCAGACTGCAACATAGCAAAATTTCTGAGACACAGCTAAGGCAATGCTGAGAGGGAAATTTTTAGCACTAAATTCATACCTTAGGGAAATTTGAAATGTATCAAATTAGCAATCTAAGGTCCTACCTCAAGAATATGGAAAAAGAACATTAAAATAAATACAAACCAAGCAGAAGGAGGAAAATATTAAAAATAAGAACAGAAAGAAGCACATAAGAGCAGAGAGGACACATGATGAATATCAGGAATGATAGGATATCACTATGGACTTTCCAAAGATAAAAATAATAAGAGATTACTATGAACGGCTCTACATGCATAAAAATGGAAACTTCAAGTGACAGACCATTTCCTCAGAAAAAAACTAGTATTTCCTTTTTGATACATGTAACAACGTGAATGAATTCCTGGGGAACTATGCTGTGTGAAAAGAAAAAAATCCCCAAACCTTTCTATTTGTATAACACTCTTGAAATGACATTATACAAATGGGAAACAGATTAGTAGTTATTAGGTTTAAGGAGAGGGTGGGCTATAAGGAAGTAGGGAAAAAAGGAGGGTTTTGTGGTGAAATAACTGTTTTGTATCTTGTCTGTATCCATATCAATATCTGGTGGTGCTATTATGCTGTAATTTTCCAAAATGTTACTGTTGTGGGGAAGGTGGTCAAGGATACCAGGCATCTTCTGTATTGTTTCTTGCAACTCCATATGAATTTGCAATTATCTAAAAAGAAAAAGGTGAATCATTAAATATTCCTCAAAAATGGAATGGAATGGAGTCGGGATGAGGGAACACAGTGGAGAATGAGGCTTCGCACAAACATAAGGACAAAAAGAAGGGAAGTAAAACTGATATGACTCTTCTAGAACACTAGAGGCCACTTGTTCAAATGGAGCATTTAAGCAACAATGTTCAATAGATAATTTTTGCAAGCCTCTTATAGAAAAGCCACTGTGCTTGGCCATAGAAGGAAATAAGGGTAAAAGTATTAAAGTAGAAAAGATAAGACAGGCATAAGGTAGGTATGAAGGATAGTGGAAAATGATGAAGTTGTGTCTCCTTGGCAGGATATGGGAGAGTGACTTCATGATGGTTGTGACAGTTCGTCTGGGTCTTAAAGTGTAGTGGTCAGGCATTCATAGTGGAGGCAACAGTGTGAGCAGGAATCCAGAGTGAAAAGTGTGAGGGGGTTTTTAAAGAATAGTTTTGTTACCATTTGACTAGAATAAAAATTTTTGATAACATAGGTAGGATGAAGCCTGAAAAGAAAAGCAGAACAGAGATCTGGAGCACCTTGAATTGTCAGACTAAACCTTGGGACATCAGCCTAGAATTCTACATCCAGGGAACTTACCCTCCAAAAGTGAAGGAGAAATAAAGACTTAGACATAACTGAGGGAGCTTGTCACCAAAACACCTACCTTGCAGGAAATGTTAAAAGAATTTCTTCAGAGAAAAGATACAGTAAGTCAGCAACTCAGATTAAATTAATTGATGCATTAAACCAGGAAGTAAAAAGAAGCTCTGTCTTCTCAGAAAATGTAGTTATGATAGCATAGCTCATACTTCTGCTTTCCATACTGGCTTTCTCTTTATTTATTTTTATTCAGTAAAACAAGCCAAACCTGCCTGTTTTTTTTTTTTTTTAATGATTTAATAATGTTATCAGTGAGTGATAAGGTTAGGAAAACTAGGTTACTTCTCCCAGTTCACGAAAAATCTGTAGCAACAGGCAGGTTTTTTAATCATAGTATTTATAAAATATCTAAGTATTATATGATATCTTATACAAAATAATTAGATATAAATTATTTCTTTGAAATTATATAATATAAAAAATTATATAGTGTATAAATAGCTGGTTTCTGCCAGATGTTGTGCTAGATATTTTCATATAGATAGATCACCTCATTTTTTTCTCATATAAACTTAATGAGGTTTTTCTCATTATTTTAGAGTTGAGGATAACAGTCATAGGGGTACTGTATTTTTCAGATAGAGTGAACATCAAGACTGAAATTTGAATCTCCTTCTTTAAAATCCAAATCCAATCTCTTTTTGTTTACCAGATTTGACATTCTTGACATATTAGTTTGGATAATTCTTTGTCGTGGGGATCTGTCCTCTGCAATGTAGGATGTTTAGCAACAACTCTGGCCTCTACTCACTAAATGCTGGTAAAAATATTTTTAAAGGCTCACTTCCTATAGAAACATTCACTAAGAATTACATAATTTCAAAACTGGAAGAGTTAATTTAATTTTTTATGTACTTCATTATCTTCATAATAAATAGGGCTGGTTACCATCCTGTGTTAATGCTCTGTAAGCCACACTCTTTCTGGGGGTGATTAACAGCTTTTCTGTTATTGTTTTATCATTTATTCTTACTGCAACTTAAAATATTTTCCTATACAATGTCATTTTAAGTGCCATTAAATTGCAGTGCTGCTGCATGGGAAAATATGCATCTGGAAAGCAATGCATCTCAGTCAACTTGGAACAGAGGTTAAATGTGATATGACTCTGAAGAAAACTAAACAATGTGGCGCTCTTGTCAATTTAAGGAAGAACTTTCTGAAGAAAAGTGTTAGTGCAGGCTTTCCTCGTGACTCAGATGGTAAAGAATCTACCTGCAATGCAGGAGACCCGGGTTCCATCCCTGGGTCTGGAAGATCCCCTGGAGAAGGGAATGGCTATCTAATCCAGTATTCTTGGCCTGGAGAACTCCATGGACAGAGGAGCCTGGTGGGATACAGTTCGTGGGGCCACAGAAAAACAGCACCAAGACAAAAATGTACTTCAGTGGTTATAGATTTATACACACTAGGAATATATCCACTCCACTTCACCTTTATTCCTCTAAGACAATTTCCCTAAATTATAAACATTCTGATTTATTGAAGTTTATGAATATATTCTTCCCATAAAATAAAACTTCCCGATGTAAGTTAATATGTTGGAATTAGAAAGTAAATCACATGATGATACTGAAAAAAACTGCAAAGTATTGTAAGTTCTAAGGAAAAGAGTTTCTATGAGGGAGCATATAAATTTAAGAGACATAAAAGTTTTATCTGAGAAAGCAATACTTACGCTGAGACCTAGGAGTTTAGTCATATAGAAGCATGGAGAGAAAGGCATTCCAAACAGATGCTTCAAGCAGGAAAAGCTTGCTGTACCTGAGAAATGGAATGTCTGCTAAAAGGTGGTACGTAGAGAGACCAGATGACAGAAGGCTTTGTAGCCTATGGCAAGTAGGGGGAGGATTCCAGCCCAAGTAAAAGGCTGTGATGGGTGTTCAGATCCTGGCTCTGCTAGGGGTGAGATTAATTAAATTACTTATGTCTTTGCTTCAGTTTTTTATTAGTAAAAAGTAATATTAATAGGACTTTTCAAAGTTGTTGTGAGGTTTAGTTAAAATATGTAGTTCGTTATTATCGTCAGAGATTTATTCTGAATTCAGTGAGAAACTATTATAGGATTATTTTTTTTGTAGATTATAGGATTTTGAATGACATTATCTAATTCATCTTTTATGAGATCACTCCAGCTACTACTTCAGTCTGAGAAAAACTTGATGGGGATTTAAAGGTTTCCAAAACACGCTAAATGATGAGTAGCTTTTTGAGCTTGAGAATAAAGGGTCCCAGTCACAGGTCCATCTGAGAGGAAAATTAAAATCAGGTAGTATAAACTTAATCCCCAAAAGGAAAATATTAAATGATAGAAGACTAATAAATGATGAATGATTAGGGAATTAAATTGGGATAACATTGATTTTAATAATGGTATAATTTTTAAAACTGAGTCATTGATTCTTAATAGTTAATTGTTTATAATATTCTAGATAGTGTTTTAGGTATCATAAACAAATGCAGAATTCCCCAAAAAGCTGACCAACATTAAGTTTTAAATGAGGAGCATATATGTAAGATTAAAATACAAAGGAACAGGATAGGGTAAGATTTTTTTAATAGGACACAAGAAAGCACTGCCATAAATGGAATAATAGTAAACTGAATTTCATCAGCATTAAGAACTTGTATTCATCAAAAGACAACATTAAGAGAATGAAATATCACTGTACCCCTATTAAAATGGCCACAGTTTAAAGGACTGGCTGTCCCCCTCTAAGGTTGCACATAGAGCAACTGGAACTCCCTTGTGATGGGAGTGTACATTGGTGTGACCACTTTGGGAAACTTTGCAGTGTCTGCTAAATCTGGACATACATATACCCTGAGGAGAAATTCTGTTCCAGGTATGAGTGCTTATGTCACTTATATCTCAGTAAACCTGGAAACAAAAACCAAAACAAAAAAGAAGCAAGTGCGTAGGTCCATCAAAAGACGCATATGAGAATTTATTCATGGCAGCAACAGTGGAATGGTGAAATAACTTACTGTGTATTTATGTAACAGAATACTTAATAGAAATAAAAGGGGGGACTACACACAACAGCAGGATGAATCTCATAAGCTTTATGTTAGGTAAAATAAGTCAAACAAAAAGTTCAAAAACAGGCAATATTAATCTTGATAGAAGTTGAATTAGTGATTACCTTTGGGAAGGGGATGAGCTGTAAGGACTGGAGTCTTCTGTATTTGTTCTGTATTTTGTTCTTTACATTTTGTCAAAGCTGAATCTTTTAGATTTGTGCACATTATATAATTTAAAGTGTAACTGACATTTAAAAGTAAAGAACATACACTTTTTCGAGGTTTGGTTTTGTTTTTAGTTTCTTTCTTGGGTCTTTCAAGTAAACAAAAAGAGTGGATTGAAAGAAATTGGAAGTTGGAAGAAGGCAGAAAGTATGAGAGGACAGAGAAAGAATAGGAAAATGAGCAAGAGGCAGAAGTCTTTAAGTATATAGATTGGTAGAAAGAAGAATGAAATAAGAGATACATAAATAAGGAGGTGGAAAAGCACAAAGGAAGATACTTTCTTTGCACTCTGCCAATCTGGCACCATACACCATTTTTATTTCCTACATAGTAATCAATCACTTGACCACAGTGTAGCAGCAGTCTCTCTTCCAGATTAAGTTGAATTCTGGAATGATTTCTTTTGGTATGCTAACTGTTCCTGCCTCAAGTCCATCTTATTTCCTTGTGACACCTTCTCCAAAGTGAACACCCTTGGAGAGGTGTATAGGTTGCTAAAGCAAGAAGAAATTTAGTTTGAAAAGTTTTAGATAAAGTACTAGGCTAGATATTCAGCCAGAGTTAAAGTTCCCTGACAAGCTTTCTGCAGCTTTAAGGATTAGATTACTTTCTTTCAACATTATCAATCTGTATTATATAGTTGGGTTGTTTTACTTCGAGTCTCCCATCGACATTTCTTTTGTATGCATATACTGAAATGATTTTATTTAATAAAAAAGAACATCTCCTGTGTGGATTTTAAATTTCCCCTTATTAAATATTTATATTTTCAAAATGTCTTTATTTAATTGAGTGAGGTGCTTGGTGCCATTTCAAAATAACCTCAGGTGGTAGGTGTAATGACATATCAAAGATTTGACCTTTAGCATTTTAGGATTCTATTTGTCTGCATTTTCTTCTGCATTCATTTGGTCTTAATTTATATGCTGTTTCTCTGTATGACTTAATGAGTGGGTGTATTTGGAGTAAGATTCATTAACAAAAAGAAAATATATCTGAATACATATTATTTCTGTGCGGTCTGACTAGTAATTTTAACCTCATTCATATCTCAACTGTGACAAGTAGAAAAGGCTGTGTATAAGGCTTCTCAGTATTTGTACAAACCTCATTCATTCTCATTAAGTGTTCAGCTGAATTAGACCCTGGATCTACTAAACCGATGCCCATTCTCTTACTTCTCACTTCTTTGCAGTCAGCTTATTACATTCTTTTATTTACCTAGAGATACTTTATTTTCCAATTCTTTGCTATTCCTTTTAAAGAAAATTGAATGTAATATTTACACTGATATAATTAAATTAACATCTTACAGCATCTTTTTGTATGCTTTGGTAGCAAAGATAATCATTTGTCTGGGTAGCTTTCAGCTTAGTAGAGAAATGGATAATTATCAAGTATAATGTTGTGATATAAAAATTACTTTCATTTATCCATTTAAGTATGCCTTTATTGATTTTTAGAAATGGATCTTTCTAACTGGAGATTTTTGCTTAATAGATTATTGGTTTGTAAGTCTACAGATTTATGTTTAAATTTTTTAATTTTTATATTTTCTCAGTTTACACAAATCTTTATCCCAAGAAGAAAATCTGAAGGATCAGTTTAATCTGACACTTAGTACCTATGAAGAAGCTTTAAAAATAGAGAGAAAATTGTTTCCATCACTCAACAACAAAATGAGGAACTGGCTACCCAACTGCAGCAAGCTCTGACAGATCGAGCCAACATGGAATTAGAGCTTCAGCATGCTGTAGAGGCCTCCCGAACGGCCAGTGATAAAGTTCAGAAGTAAGTAAAATGATCTTGTATTATTTCAAAAGTATGAAACCAAACAAGGCAGAAGCACTTTGTTTTGGCAACTAAGGAATATGTTATTCATGTTATTAATAGTTTCAGACAAAAGTGGATTGAGCCAAATGAACTTTTTAGACTACCTGTCTTATTTAAATTGGGGGTCAAAAGTCATTTACTTGGGAATCGTGGTTACTGTTTAGGGCAAATAACTTTTATTTTTGTTTGTTTTTAACTTTCTTTAACTTAGTAATTGATCTTCATGAGTTCATGGAGGCCATACTATAAAAATCATTCATAGGTAATACATGAAGTTATTAGCAAAGGGAAGAGACGGGCAAGTTACCAACTTTATTCATTTAGCATCAGAGTAATCCTGCCTGAGCTGAAATCTTTGATCTTGCAGTTTGAGACCTCTAGGTACATAGACTCCAGTACAGTGAAATTCATTTTCTTGTGTTGTTCCTCTGAAGAATTCAATACAGCTTTCAGAGTGCATGAAATTTATTTTAAATAATCTTTGCGTTTTTATTCAGATTTAAATAAAGCTGCATAATCAGTCAGTCTTTAATGATAGCTAGCAAAATGACAACAAATAACTTATCAGATAATGAAGTCGCTTGTTAATTGATGAGACTTGAACACTGTAGCAGAATTTTCTAAGGCAGCTTTAATGTAATAGAACTTGTCATTTTCACGGAGCCTTTTTTTATGTATTGCTAACAGCATTGCATCATTTACACACCTAATCACTTTCAATTCTAAGACACTAAATTCTAAGACAGGGTATGTTCTAAAACATACCCTTTTCCGTAGCAGTTTTTTTCATTTTTACAGTATGAAGTGTAAGTGCTAACTCCAAGATTTCTTGCTTCTCACTACTTCTTATTTGAAAATAGGTCTCAAACATTTCCCTCACACTCCTGATATTATATCTTCATTCATAGCCCAAGGTCAGGTACATATGTAGTCAAGACTTTTTTAAAACAGATTAGGAATTTTGCATATTAATCTTTAAATCAATGTCTTCTACCTTGAAACTTATAATTTATGATATTGTATTTTTATAGGTTTAAAGATTAAGTTTATATTTGACCAGCAACTGTCTATAATTATTCACAATGAAATATTAACGTTCTAAGAACACCAAGATAGATATTTAGGTCTATCTCATTTCATTGTCAATTACAAATCAGTAACTTTTGACAGTCAAGATCTATTTTGGATCAGCTTGCTTAAAAGCTACAAGTACTTTAAAATTTCAAAGTTTTCTTTACATGTAATCCTTTAATTTCTTTTTATAACTAAAATTCCCTAAAATTGTGTTTCCCAAAGAGCATTAGATTTCTAAAATATTTGGAAATGTTGTCAGCTTTCGTTTTTAAATCTCATCAGCTGTCTTATTATTTTGTAAAAGAAATAACTTTGCACCCCAAGAAGTAGAAATAACATTTTTTCTTGTAATGCTTAACCTTTTGAAATACTAGTGATATTGCCCTTATTTTTCACATTTAACAACAGACAAATCAAGACTTGGAAATGGCACCAACCATGGACAGGATTTAAGTACAATAATTATGTCAGTTACCAGAGTTCAGAGTTAAATGTTAAATTTTAATTTAAATGTTAAATCTTTTATTCTGATTTCTAGCAGTCAGACCTAGAGGAAGTATTATCAGGCTTTCTTTTTCATATTTTATACACTATCTTTCATCTCTAGTTGCCCCCAAGTGTGCAGTGTATCTCCATCACAGTTATGGTGGGCATCAGCCTATTTTATTGGATATAAGATGATAACCTTCCAGGAAGCCAACTTGTAAGGTTTTATTAGATGGTATTAGTATCCTCTATATAATCTGAATTACTATTACTAGCAATTATTTTTGAAGTTCCTTTGTAAATATATCAGTATTCCAGGCAATAATTAACATTTAAACTAAAAATGTTCACATTTTCCCTTTCCCTTCATAACTAAATTTATTAAATAGCTGATCTGTATTCACTCTAATTTTTCAGTTCCCATTAGCTCATCTACTACTCAGTACACTATGGTTAGGTCTTATACTAAAATTGTTCTTAAGATCACCAGTAATTTCCTAATTATTAAATTCAGCGGCCCATTCCTAACTACACTTTATTATAAAACTAGTATAAGATCATGGTAAAATAAGTAAAAATGTTCATATGTCTTCAACATGTTAATTTAAAATCTCAGGCTCTGGATTCAGAATGTATAGGTATGTGAACTAGGACATTTTATTTTAAAACATTGTGCTGATGTGTACAATAAAATGCAGACAGTAATACTCCTGCCTCATCATGTTGTAAGAATTAGATGAGATAAGACATGTGATGCTTTTAGAAGAATGTGCATCGCATAGTCCCTCCTCTTCCATTTCACTCACACTGCACTGTCTCATTCTTCAGAAGGGCGCACTACTTTTCCAAGGCTAAATGCCTTTATATATGTTGGCCTCTCTCCTTGGAGCCTTTGGCCCTTTTCCTTCATGAGAATTGTATTCATCCTATGAGACTCACTGCAGTGTAGAAGATAGTCAAGATGTGTAGTCAAATCAGACAGACCTGTGTTTGAGTCCCTGCTTTCCTACCTATTTCCTGTCAGATTTGGGGCAGATTACTTAACCCCTGAAGCAAAATTTTTTCAGTGAAAAAAATCTGGACAGTTACACTGACTTCACAGGGAGACTTTATGTGAAGAATAAACTGGATGGTATGTAAAGATGCCTAGTTTGTAATCAGTTACTGTAGCATTCTGCAGATTATATCATTAGTATCACCACATTCGCCAAACCCATAGGGGTAGTTCAAATGCCTTTTCTCTACCAAGTCTTCCCAACACCCTAGAAAGTTAAATCACAGTCTTCTGTGTCATAGATTTTTTTGGTGAAAAAGTACTCCTCTGAAAATAAAGCCTTCCCATTCTGTATTTCCCATCTCCATCATAGTCCTCAAAAGTTTCAGCCCTTTCCTCCTTCCCTCACTCTTTCTTGTCATTCACGTTCACTTTGCCATCAGACTCTGTTGTCTACTGCCTAAGTATCTCCTGATTCCCACCACTCTTCCCTTGTTAATTTCATTAATTCAGGCTCTCATCATCCCTCATGGCTGTTGAAATAATTATTCCTCTAGACTATTGAAATAATCTTAGAACTAGTTTACCTGCCTGTAGCTCTCTCAAAATTTGTCTTCCTTACCGCCACCAGAGTCAATTTTTCTAAAACACAAATCAGGTTATGTTATTTCCCTATTTAAAATCTTTCAGGGACTCTTCAACCCCTGCAAGTTAAAGTTTAAACAACTTAGCATGCTGTTTAGCTTAGCTTAGATTAGCATGCTGCTGCTGCTGCTGCTAAGTCGCTCCAGTTGAGTCTGACTCTGTGCGACCCCATAGATGGCAGCCCACCAGGCTCCACCGTCCCTGGGGTTCTCCAGACAAGAACACTGGAGTGGGTTGCCATTTCCTTCTCCAAAGCATGAAAGTGAAGTCGCTTAGTCATGTCCAACTCTTTGCAACCCATGGACTACAGCCCACCAGGCTCCTCCATCCATGGGGTTTTCCAGGCAAGAGGACTGGAGTGGGGGCCAGAGGACTGCTAATGGGCTTCTCCCGTTGTTTCAGTATTATCTTCCCCTATGATGCCCTACCACAGTATCTCTGGTCATGCTATTTCGCCTTCTTAGAAAATATTCCTCCATTTTAGTGCCTTGCCAGATTTTTGTTATTCCTTAAATTCTGATCTAAATGTTACCCCTATGATGGTTCTTTATATTTCCATTCTTTAATGCTTTCATAATACTCAGTCCATACCCTTATTAGAAGTCTTAATCAGCTAGGTGTTAAAATTGCTTTGTATATCTGTATCCTGTGTACTCCGATCCCTGCAAAATTAGTCATCATGGAGCTTTTCCAAGCCATAGATGGTGTTCTGTTCATCTGTGTATCCCTATTGCCTCCAAATACTTGGCACAGATGCCAGCTGTTAAGTGGGTACTCTATAAATGCTTATGAACATATAGACTAGAACAATTTAATAGTTTGATATAATGACAGAAAAGGCTTTCCCTGGTGGCACAGTGGTAAAGAATCCACCTGCCAGTGCAGGAGACACAGAGACAGGGATTTGATCCCTGGATCAGGAAGATCTCCTGGAAGAGGAAATGGAAACCACTCCAGTATTCTTATCCAGAGAATCCCATGGACAGAGGCTCCTGGCAAGTGCTACAGTCCATGGGTCGCAAAAGAGTCGGACACAACTGAGTGATTGAGCACACACACTTGCTAGTGATCAGCTTGTTCTAACCACAAACTTCCATCAAGTTTACTTACATTTAAAAGACCTGAAATCTTCAGTAAATAGGACAGAGAGACCATAAACTATTTCTAATAATTGTACTTTAAATTTATATTTTATTTCTTTGAGTAAATATTTTTCTTAAATTTTTAACCTATAGGAGTATATTTGGAAAGGAAAGTTGTACAGAATTACTATCCATAAAGTAGCCAGTATTTATAGGCAGATAGTCACTTATAGGGTAAAATGTGATGAATGCCGGACTTCACAAACCAAAAATAACTTCTTGGCCCAGGTATCTGGGTGATACCTAAAATTTCACCAATGGAAACCCATTCCTTTGCCTTCAACATTACTCTCTTTAGTAGGTCTCTTTTAAAAATGTATGTGTTTGTGGAAAAAGAGCACATAGTGATTTGCCTTTTAGGGTTTGTTTTTGTTTTGTTTTGTTTTTGCCAATCCTGGATGCAGAGATTTACGTGGAGGCTAAAAAACAGGTTAAGAAACATGAGAACTTTGTTATAACAAACTTCTCTTAATAGTTTTGCTTAGACCATCCATAGTCCTCATTTATTAAAAAGAAAACTGATGCACTAGTCCAATAAATGATGTTTTTATCACATCAGATTATAAAATCTGATTATTTGTGCTATATTTTTCCACCTGTCTTTCCATCTACAGATATACTTCTTCTGGCCTAGAGCAAAAGTTTCCAAAGGGATTTTTAAATATGTTTTACTGTAATTAATGTATTTAAGCTACACAGTTACCTAAAAGTATTTACAGCCAGACTGATGTGGTTAGAAGACCTCTCAAAGATCTAGGTTTTAAAATGAAATAACTTTCATCACATACCATCTTTACTGTGGGCCGAATTTACAGTAATGTTATTTATTTCCTCATAAACTATAACTATATAATGAATAGGTTGGACTAAAATTGTAAACTTTTAATATATCTTCAAGAAGAAAAATGTATCAACTATTTAGAATTTTCTTTCTGTACTTTAAAAAAATCAGTTACTTAACATTTGTAGGCATTCTAATTTTTAATTGCATAATTAAAATTTCAAAGATCAGCATAAAACATTCCCTTCTGAAATATAAGGCATCCTGTGGCTTTTGAGTGCTATTTTTTAAAAAAAGGGAAAAGAGCATGTAAAGCTAATAAAAGTCTTTTCCTGCCGTTGGCCAAATACCGATTTCTATGAAGAAGTTGAGGTTACAAAGAAGTTGTGAATTCTCAGCCTGGTTTCCCTGCTGATGAGTGAGAGCAGTCTGTAGTTCACGTCGAGGTATCAGGGGAGTCACCATAGTGTCACACAACGGTTCTTAGCGGAGAGCAAACATACTTTTCACAAACTTAGCTGCTTAATCTGTTTGCAGGTTGAATTATAAAACAGGGTAGATGACTCTGGGCGCTGGGAAGGGGAACAGAGCATTTCCAGTTTCTTGACTTTTTTTTTTTAAAGCCTGCTATTATTTAAAAAAAAAAAAAAACTACAGTTTTCATCAAAAGACTTCACTAAACTTTGTAGTTTTGTTGCTAGTTCCAGAATCTCATATTAACTATAATGATAAATGATTCTCCTCAAATAGTCTTACATAGTTTAATATGAAAAGCATCCATGGATTTTTTTACATAGTTGCATTAATAATTATGTTTTCATTAAAATTATTCTACTTCTTGCCAACTTTATCTTGCTATTTTCCCTGTAAATTCTTGGTTGGACTACAAGTTGCAAAGCAATACTAGATGTACTGTGAATGCTTTGTAAATATGATACTTGTTAATTGAATCAAGGAGTACATTTCATAAATTCTCAACTCAGCATAAGGTTTAAATCAGTATTTAATAAAATGTTGAAAGTTTACTTGGATTTATTAGTATTATTAGTAAATGAAGATTTAAAACTTTTCTGGAAATGTCTTCACAATCTTTTTTGTATTTGAGATTTTAAAAGCTCTGTGAAGTATGATATATACCTCAGCAAATAATAAGTCAAATAGTTAATTTATTTGTGATAGATTATGTACAACTGAAAACCCCCATCAGCTTTGGACAGCACCTTCTGAATCTAGAAGTAATTAGATATAGCTTTTTTATGTCATTTATGTATGGAAAATGGATTCAGATGCCTCCTAAACAATCATCACAAAATATACACAATCTAACATGCTTAATTTTTATTCTTGAACACATGATATGCTTTTTAAGAATTAAATGTTCTGGGTTTTTTTATCATAACACATGTTTTTAAATTAAATACCTATTTAACTTATGAAATATATCTTGTACTCTATCAAAAAGTATGTATTTTATAAAAACTTTAATCCCATTATCTATTTTTATAGTGGATCACCTCTCTTATACACTAGTATATAAAGTAGTTTTCCTTAGAGCTACTTTTATTATATACAGAAATACCTACCATGTTTGATAGGTGTATAATTATATTCATTTCTTTATAAAAACTAGAGAATTGAGGTTTATACCTTGATCTTCAAGGAACATCTCACTTTAACATGAAAAAGAAACAGTTTTAATTGTCTAGCTCATTTCTTTCTACCAGAGGAGGATTAATCTGCGATTATTAAAATTGAGAAATTCCAGTGAAGTGTAAAGTAAAAGATCCAGGCTAAAGAAGAAGAAGGATTCTCTAAACCTAAGTATCTGCCCTGTCCCTGTTGAGTTCCCTTTATAGTTAATTCTATGGAATGAATCATAAACAGCCTGAAAGTAGGGCCTAAAAAGTTAAATCACAACATGAGTTCTTATATTTGATTGGCTTCTTCATTTCAGAGTCTGTCTTCACTAGGTGATCTAGAGTTGGACTAGTATTCCTCTCAGCCTACTAAGATAGATAAAACATGCTTCAGATGATCATGAGAGGAATGAGAGAAAAAGAATAGAAGTGTTGAATAAGAGACTCATATAGTTTCTGTTTAAGACTAAATAAAATGGAGGAACTTTTATTGTTTTTTATTAATCCCAGTGTTACAGTAATTGAAATCAAAGATAAGAGTTCCTATAATTTTAGAGAAATTATTTATTGGTGTTCAGTCACTAAGTTGTGTCTGACTCTTTACGACCCCACGCACTGCAGTACGCCAGGCTCCTCTCTCTTCCACTATCTCCCAGAGTTTGCTCAAATTCATGTCCATTGAGTCAGTGATGCATCTAACCATCTCATCCTCTGCTGCCCTCTTCTTTTGCCTTCAGGGTCTTTTCTTCAGCATCAGGGTCTTTTCCAGTTAGTCGGCTCTGCATCAGATGGCCAAAGTATTGGAGCTTCAGCTCTAGCATCAGTCCTTCCAATGAATATTCAGGGTTGATTTCTTTTAGGATCGACTGGTTAAATCTCCTTGCTGTCCAAGGGCCTCCCAAAAGTCTCCTCCAGCTCCACAGTTCAAAAGCATCAGTTCTTTGGTGCTCAGCCTTCTTTATGGTCCAACTCATGTCTTTACATGACTACTGGAAAAACCATAGCTTTGACTATTATAGACCTTTATTAGGGAAATTTTAGGAAGCACTTAATGATGATCAAGTACACTTTAACTGAAACTTGACAAGCTGAAAAAGTACGAGAGTTCTTACACTGCAGCAATGTCCTATTGTGATTTTCATGCATATACATGAAATGTAAATTCCTTAGAGTGGTCTTATGCTCTAATCAGTACCATTTTCCTAGGTTCTATTCTCAGCTCCAGTTAAGAGCTTTCTTAATTGTTTAACCCTTGACCCCAGGGTACTTCATAAAGATAGGAGAACTCATCTATCTTACCTGAGAATAGTTTTAGAATTGATAAAAATAAGATATATAAAGTGATTTGAACTTCCTAGGAAAGGTACTTAATATCACCAACCACTGAATATTTTAGCATACTTCTTTTGTAGTCAAGCAAAAAAGGAAGCTGTTGTAGAAATTAGATTTTTAAAGTTTTCATCGTTCCTACCTGGATGTTGCTCAACCTCATTATACTTGATAACTCATTCGGAAATTCCTCTTTGCTTTCTCTATTCTTAAAAGCACAGATGAATGGATATAATGTATCTGTCTGTTGATGCAGAGAATGTTTACATGCTTGCATAAATCAAGGTCTGATTTCTTTTTTAAATAAATTGTCAGTATAAAGTCTGATATATACTTCTTTACTAGGCATAGGTTTTATTCCCAGAATATAATTGAAAAATTCTAAATTGAACCCAAGAACAACTAGAAATACAAATTTTACTTGGATTGTAAGAGTCCATGTTTGATTCTTTCTTTTCATTATTCCATGTTTGTCTATATCCCCCACTAAAGGATTTTTCCCAAGTGCACATTTGGCCCTCTATAAATGAAAGAATATTGTTTCTTTCAGGGTAACTCTGTCTGATAATGAAATCATAAACACAATCCTCACATAAACTTCATTCTTCATCATTTACATTTACAGAGAAAAGAATGCATTCTATAGCAATATAGTATATAATAGCAGCTGAAATCCTCCTTCTTTCTTTCTTATATTGTTTTATTAATATATTCCTGAGCAACTCAACAAATATGATTTTTTTTCTTCAGCTCTTAACCTAAGTATAAAGAAAAGAATAATTTTTCTACTATAGATTACTTCATTAGGTGTTCCTATGGAAAGACTAACTGGAAGTGAAAATTTTATATAGTAAATAGTATTTTGGAACCTATTACTGAACTTAACTATTTTAATTTTTTAAATTACTTTGACATGTATAGCATTCAAACTAATAGTTCTTGGAACAGCATCATCATTTGACTTTTTCCTTCACATACAATAGTATCCAAAAGCATAATGAAAGTGTGTCTTCTTTCTTTTTGAGTTATACCATTTGACAAGCTACATAATGGTAAAAATAACATAAACATGCTCAAAATCTTGAAATGTCACCTTCTTTAGTTTAAACTAATCTGCCTTCTGAGCTATGTGTATTTCACATCAGTGTTCCAAGAAGTTCTCCACTACTGACTGGAGGGCCTAATCTTTCTCAGAATGATGGGAGTAGCTCAGTTCAAGAACAAGAATGAATCTGTATAATCACACCACAATGTGAGGTGACCCTAAGACTGAGAACTGACCAGATACACATATGGGTTTTAAGAAGACTCTCTGATGCTCTTTTTGACACAGCTGTGAGAAGAATGTGGCTAAGGCCCAGTAGTCATTCTTGAGTAGAGCTGGCAAAGGAAACCATGAGGAGAAGAGAATTTAACACATGGGTGTAAGAGAGTACGGTTTCATTGATGTGATCTGAGGGGAATGCCTAATGACTGGAAGAATCAAACTTGGCAATGAAAACACAAAGCTCTTTTCATCAATTCAAACACAGACTCTAAAGCTGCAGATGGTCACCTCCAGCCTTGTCTATTCAGTGTGAGGTTTTATAAAATGGCACTTTGGTGAATACTAATAGATCAAAACAAAGGTTTAATAACGTAAAGATGTGGTGTTCATTTTTAAATGAATATACAGGTCAGCGTCTCAGAAAAGGATAAAAAGAATACCTTTTATATGTGGGTCTAAAGTCTTTTTGTTATTTTTCAACTTCAAAAATAAATGACATTTATCTTGAAAACTAAATGACAAATGTACAGATTGTGTTTTATGGAAAACAGTTTACATTATGAAACAGACCAAAATCAGAGTTTATATTTACACATTGATTTTACTACTTTCGTTGAGGACTCTCAATTTATAACATTTGTTAATGTCATCCTTTAATATTTTCTTGAAATTCACTTGTAGGCCAAATCTGTGTTGCCATTCTCAAGGATTAATCAGTCTAATTAATTTAGGCCAAAATATTTTACAATTGGAATAGAACTTTTTGATTGCCTTTTAGAAAATACAAAGAGACATTGTTTGGTACAAAGGAGCCTTTGAACTTTAATGCATTCTTGAAAGGTACTTTGCATTTGATTTTGTAAGATTTTAGAAGTTCATAATTGTATATATAGTCAAGATGTAGTTCATTATATTCACCTGTTACTAATGCTTACATAACTAAATCTTACTTTAAATTAAAATATGCTGTATTTTTCCAGAACAAATTTTATTATTAGACTTGTCTAACACTTTACAGTTTGTAAAAGTCTTGAGCTAAACCCAAACAAGTAAGCTTTATTTTCTAAAATATGTTTAAAAGATGAACATGATTAATAGCCTTCATATTTCTGTTATATGTGAAGTAAATATAATAAATAAGTCTGTGTTCTTAATACTTTTATCTAATAAGTAACACTAACATATAATAAAATGCTAGAATTGAAAGTTAAGAGGAAGGCAACCAAGTATTTAGTAGAGATACCAGTAAACTAAAGGCCCTTGGCTGTCATTAACTGGGTGCATACAAGTTAATGAGATTGTGTTTCTTCTCAGTTTCCTCATCTGAAAGATGGAGCTGATAGACTTGCTGTAACTACTTCCAAACATGATTGTGAGAATCAAATAATATGCATGTGCATAAAAGTACTTTGAAAAATATACACTTTATAAATGCAAGCCATAGATTGAAGAATATCTTCTACTTATACATTTCAGATTAAAAATTATTATTACCTCTTTGGAACCAGAAATGAGTAAGTTAGAAAAATAATATTTTAGCCTCAGAGACGATATTCATGTCATGTAACTGGAAAAAGTGATTCTCCACATAGATCTTGGAAACCAAAAGTAAAGAGGATTCTATGCTTTCTCATATATTACTGGTGAGATTGAAAAATAGTGGGAGAGAAAAAAAAGCCCTATGGTGGAAAATTTGATGGTATCTAACGAAAATCACAGGATTCCCAGGTGGCGCTAGTGGTAAAGAAATAGCCTACCAATGCAGGAGAAATATGTGATGTCATTTTTATTCCAAGGTCAGGAAGATCCCCTGGATGAGAGCATGGCAACCCACTCCAGTATTCTTGCCTGGAGAATCTCATGGACAGGGAAACCTGGCGGGCTGCAGTCTATAGGGTCGCAAAGAGTTGGACACTACTGAAGCAACTTGGCACGCACACACAACAAAATTACGCTTACCCTTTGACTAAGAAAAATCACTTTTAGGAATTCCTCCTAAGAATTGTATTATTATTATCATCATTGCTATTATTTAGTGAATGCACTGTGTGGCATGTGGGATCCTAGTTCGCTGATCAGGGATCAGAGCTGTGCTCCCTGCAGTGGAAGCACAGAGTCTTAACCACTGGACCATCAGAGAACCCCTACAGTATTATTTTTAGTAGCAAACAGAAACAACCCCAATAGGAGAGTAGATGAATAAACCATGCATATATTTTCATAGTGTAATACATGTGCTTACTCAATCATGTCTGACTCTTTGCAACCCCATGACTGTGGCCTGCCAGGCGGCTCTGTCCATGGAATTTTACAGGCGAGCACACTGGAGTAGGTTGCCATTTCCTACTCCAGGGATCTTCCCGATCCAAGAATCAAACCTGCATCTCCTGAGTCTCCTGCATTGCAGGCAGATTCTTTACCATTGCACCACCTGGGGTAGTGCTTAGTGTGATACAGTGCAACTTTAAAAAATAAAATAGTAAGTGAAAGTGAAAGTTTAGTCGCTCAGTTGTGTCCGACTCTTTGCAACCCCATGGACTGTACCCAGGCTCCTCCATCCACGGGATTTTCCAGGCAAAAATACTGGAGTGGGTTGCCATTTCCTTCTCCAGAGGATCTTCCTGACCCAGGGATCGAACCCGGATCTCCCTCATCGTAGGCAGATGCTTTACTGTCTGAGCCACCAGGGAAAATAGTAAGGAAGATGTCTATAAACGAACATTGATGGACATATTGCTAATTGGAAAAACAAGACCAGGAGCTGACTGTGGTTCAGATCATGAACTCCATATTGCCAAATTCAGACTGAAATTGAAGAAAGTAGGGAAAACCGCTAGACCATTCAGGTATGACCTAAATCAAATCCCTTATGATTATACAGTGGAAGTGAGAAATAGATTTAAGGGCCTAGATCTGATAGACAGAGTGCCTGATGAACTATGGAATGAGGTTCATGACATTGTACGAGAGACAGGGATCAAGACCATCCTCATGGAAAAGAAATGCAAAAAAGCAAAATGGCTGTCTGGGGAGGCCTTACAAATAGCTGTGAAAAGGAGAGGTGAAAAGGAAAGATATAAGCATCTGAATGCAGAGTTCCAAAGAATAGCAGGAAGAGATAAGAAAGCCTTCTGCAGAGATCAATGCAAAGAAATAGAGGAACAGAATGGGAAAGACTAGAGATCTCTTCAAGAAAATTAGAGATATCAAGGGAACATTTCATGCAAAGATGGGCTCGATAAAGGACAGAAATGGTCTGGACCTAACAGAAGCAGAAGATATTAAGAAGAGGTGGCAAGAATACATGGAAGAACTGTACAAAAAAGATCTTCAAGACCCAGATAATCATGATGATGTGGTCACTCATCTAGAGCCAGATATCTTGGAATGTGAAGTCAAGTGGGCCATAGAAAGCATCACTAAGAACAAAGCTAGTGGAGGTGATGGAATTCCAGTGGAGCTGTTTCAACTGTGAAAGTGCTGCCCTCAATATGCCAGCAAATTTGGAAAACTCAGCAGTGGCCACAGGACTGGAAAAGGTCAGTTTTCATTCCAATCCCAAAGAAAGGCAATGCAAAAGAATGCTCAAACTATTACACAATTGCACTCATCTCACATTAGTAAAGTAATGCTCAAAATTCTCCAAGCCAGGCTTCAGCAATACATGAACCGTGAACTTCCTGATGTTCAAGCTGGTTTTAGAAAAGGCAGAGGAACCAGAGATCAAATTGCCAACATCCGCTGGATCATGGAAAAAGCAAGAGAGTTCCAGAAAAACAGCTATTTCTGCTTTATTGACTATGCCAAAGCCTTTGACTGTGTGGATCACAATAAACTGTGGAAAATTCTGAAAGAGATGGCAATACCAGACCACCTGACCTGCCTCTTGAGAAATCTGTATGCAGGTCAGAAAGCAACAGTTAGAACTGGACATGGAACAACAGACTGGTTCCAAACAGGAAAAGGAGTACGTCAAGGCTGTATATTGTCACCCTGCTTATTTAACTTCTATGCAGAGTACATTATGAGAAACGCTGGGCTGGAAGAAACACAAGCTGGAATCAAGATTGCCGGGAGAAATATTAATAACCTCAGGTACGCAGATGACACCACCCTTATGGCAGAAAGTGAAGAGGAGCTAAAGGGACTCTTGATGAAAGTAAAAGAGGAGAGTGAAAAAGTTGGCTTAAAGCTCAACATTCAGAAAATGAAGATCATGGCATCCGATCCCATCACTTGATGGGAAATAGATGAGGAAACAGAGGAAACAGTGTTAGACTTTTTTTGGGAGGGGCTCCAAAATTACTGCAGATGGTGACTGCAGACATGAAATTAGAAGACGCTTACTCCTTGGAAGAAAAGTTATGACCAACCTAGATAGCATATTGAAAAGCAGAGATATTACTTTGCCGACTAAGGTCCATCTAGTCAAGGCTATGATTTTTCCTGTGGTCATATATGGATGTGAGAGTTGGACTGTGAAGAAGGCTGAGCGCCGAAGAATTGATGCGTTTGAACTGTGGTGTTGGAGAAGACTCTTGAGAGTCCCTGGGACTGCAAGGAGATCCAACCAGTCCATTCCGAAGGAGATCAGCCCTGGGATTTCCTTGGAAGGAATGATGCTGAAGCTGAAACTCCAGTACTTTGGCCACCTCATGCAAAGAGTTGACTCATTGGAAAAGACTCTGATGCTGGGAGGGATTGGGGGCAGGAGGAGAAGGGGACGACTGAGGATGAGATGGCTGGATGGCATCACTGACTCGATAGACGTGAGTCTGAGTGAACTCCGAGAGATGGTGATGAACAGGGGAGGCCTGGCGTGCTGCGATTCATGGGGTCGCAAAGAGTCGGGCACGACTGAGTGACTGAACTGAACTGAATTGGAAAAATAATAAAGTATTTATAATATAAGTGAGAAATAAAGATAAAAGAACAGGAAGGATGTTTATCCTTTGGAGGTAGGTAGGAAAGAGACACAGGCATAGGACGGTAATACAACTTTATGCCGTTTTGTATGGTTTGACTTTTGAACCGCGTATATGTTTTAAATATTTAGAAATTAAGATAAAATGAAAAATTAAAAAGCACCCATGAAAATGAATACAAATAGAAATTAATGTACCTGACTATATCAGATTGGGTAGATTCTTACAGAGAGAAAATGATTGACTCCAGTGTCTTTTGACTATTAGACTGACTATGCATCATTAAAGGCATATATTTTAAGGACAAGAAGGAATGCAAAATAATCTTAAACGTTGCTCAGTATATTGATACTTAGTTGTACTTTTGGTTATTAAAATCTTAAAACTTTTCTCTATATTGTTAGACTAAAGAGCTATGTAAATATTATTAGGAGCCAAAATTTACACTGTAAAATAAATGGCATTAAGAAAAAGAAACTAATACTCACTTTGAGTTGAACTATCAGTATGAATTTTGATTTTAAAAAAATGTATATTTTTCCTTAGCTTTATTTATTGAAAAGGCCTTAGAAGCAAGGGACACACCTAAACACCCAAATTTTGGTTTCTGACTACATTTCTTATTAAAGGGTATCAAAGCTTCTGGGGCTGGATCATGGAAAGTACCATAAGTCTAGATTATCATTTTGACCAGAAAGCAAGAACTTTCCGGGTTTTGCTCAGAGACCAATAGAATCATGTTAGAAAGGGCATGGGAACAGCTTGACAAAGTTCCCATAAACCAAAATTGAAATAGTGGATGCATCAAAAGAAGTGTATTTGATCATAGAATCCTTAATTGTTACACTTAAGATCTATAAAGATACTTTTTGTAAAAAGATGGAAGTTAGAAAGGAAGAAAGCCTTTGGTAAAGAAGAATGTGCTGTCCTGTTGTGCTCAGTCGCGTCCAACTCTGTGACTGCATGGACTGTGGCCTACCAGGCTCCTCTGTCCATGGAATTTTCCAGGCAAGAATACTGGAGTGGGTTGCCATTTCCTACTCCAAGGGATCTTCCCAACCCAAGGCTTGAACCTGCCTCTCTTGTGTCTCCTGTTTTGGCAGGTGGATTCTTTTACCACTGTACCACCTGGGAAGCCCCATGGAAGGACAATGGCAGTTAACATAGAGTAATAGAATCAGAAAACTATCATCTTGTAACCCCTACTGTAATTAATTCAAGCGAAGACCGTTACATCAGCCACGTAATGAGTTAAAAGAAGCTACTTTGGCACTAGAGTCAGTCAGTCTAGTTTGGGAAACTTACTTAGCATATACCAAAGAGTTTAGAGCTTAAAAATCAGAGAGGGCTTAGACATGGGGATTTAAGATGTCAAGTGCCTTCAAACAATATTTAGGGATTTATTATTAAAATTTACTTTAGAAATTTTTCTTACTCAAATATTCTGTGCTTATGTAAATCATAGAAGATAGACCTAAACCATTCAACCTTTTATCAAAATTGATCTTTTAAAGAAACTCACTATAAAGAAGTTTTGCCTTAGAGATTTTATCAATCTTAGACTACATACTGATCCTTTATTTAAATTTTGGGGTTTTTTTAAATCATGGGGTTTTTGTGTTAATTTTTATTTTTGAAATGTTGCATTGAAATATTATTTATCTTGATAATGAGCATTTTTACACCTCTTTAAATTGTTCATCTGAATTGAGTGTCCCATTCACCTCTCCCTAGATTTAGCCCTGAATATTCTATAGATGAAATAGACACTCAGAGTGCACTTCTCGTTTACCCTCATTCAAAAATAAGAACAGCTTACTTAGTTTTCATTATTTGATTTCTGTTGAATGGTGTTTCATGTTCAGAAATAATAGTCATACAGTGGAGCTGAAAAATTATGGTTCTTCCCACTCTATGGAAATTGACCAGGTTTTTAATTATATACTGTCCAGAAAGCCTACCACTCTCTGAATTTCTGTTTCTTACTTTATGGTCATTACCTGCACCACTTTTTTCGACTGTTGCTTTGTCTTTATTTCAATCATCTGGGTAGATGGGTTATTATATCTATCAACAGTAAGGCTGTGATTGTATTCTAGACCCTAAGTGTTTATTTCAATTTGAGAATATTTGGTTTTTATGAATCAAAGATAAGTCGGATAGAGAAAATGACTTTGCTGATTCTGCTTAATAAGTTGAATATTACTTTTACTTTGTAGGCCCCTGGCTTAGTCTGAAGTTTGAAGGTACATTGATGTATTATCTCTTCTAGTCTCCCAAAGGATGTTGCCAGTCTTTTGAATTAAACTTGAATAAGGTTGATTTGTATTCCCTCTTAATCAAAATTTGAAATGTTGACATTAGAAAATTTCATTCAGTGCTAATTATATATGACTTTTATGAAAGTTAGGAAGGAAAGAATCCTACATTTTAAAGTTTAGTATCAGCATAAAGCCCTGTGAAAACAATAGTGAGTAGCTTAATAAGCCATCTTAATAAGATACCTTAATAAAACTAACCAGTTATTCTAGCTTGCTGCATTTCACTTGGCAATATAAAAATCAATGACTTTACTTCCTCCATCATTAATTGAAACTTTTCTGGGTTTAAAATGATCAAAAACCTCAGCAATGTTATAGCAATGTTTCCTAACCTTTCTTGACTCTTAATTCCCTTTAGTAGTAATGCATATTCACTAGGCAGAGTTTTAAGTATCCTTCTTGCATTGGTATAAGATAAAGAAGTTAATATGCACGATTGTTTTTTAAGTTTTATGTTAAGTACACTCTTTAGTATTCATATGTAACATCACATGGTATTTGATATACATATAAGGAAGTATTAGTAGATTAAAATTTCATAATGTCTTATGGCATTAAATAACTGCTTGTGAGATAATATTTGAAATTCATAGCATTTTACTTTTAAAATGAAATAACAGTGGTTTTCAACCTTTGTTTGCTAAAATATTTCCACAGGTAGCACATTATGATTGTTTTGGGTCTGTACTCCAATGTATGTAAAGCTAAATTAAAGATTATTATTATATATTATGGGCTTCCCTGGTGGCTCAGCGGTAAAGAATCCACCTGCAGTGCAGGAGACCTGGGTTCAATCCCTGAGTTGGGAAGATCCCCAAGATCCCCTGAAGAATGCAATGGCTACCTACTCCAGTGTTCTGGCCTGGAGAATTCCATGGGGTCGCAGAGAGTGGACTCAACTGAGCAACTTTCACTTTCTTTTTTCCTATTATTTATATAATATTCCTTTCATCATGAGCAAAGTGTATAACTCCAAGACCTGATTTGTTAGTGAACTTACTAAATATTATCTTTACTAGTCCAGTTTATGCATTTAGCTTTATGCCAAAACTAATTTTGCTCTAAAATATTCTGCAATTTGCTGTTACATAATACTAGTCCCATAGCTAGCTTTTTCAGTCTACTGAGTATGCTTAGTATATTCTATAATAAATTAATAAAATCTTATAATGTGCATATTCCTATCTCTATGAAGCAATTGTAAGCAAACTGTAAATGAATGCATGAATCAGAAAGGTATGTTTTGATGAGACTGACTCTGAGAACATTTGATTTTAACAATATACATCATTTATTGTATGGTATAAATTGGTTGTAGCACTGATTATGAATAATAAATCCAGTTAATAGTAAAATAAAATGTTTATATCATGGGAATACATTTTAAGTAATTATTTTGAAAAGCTACATGTTAGTGATCTTTAACCAAATTAATGAATCATATTTCTTATTTAGGGAATGAAACTGGCACCTGTTAATAAAATTTATCTTTAGTCATTGAATTTTATATTGATTTCATACATTTTCTATTATCATATTATAATAGATGGCAAAAATGCATTGAAAGTGTGTTAGTCACTCATTTGTGTCTGACTCTTTGCGACCCCACAGTCTGTAGCCCACTAGGCTCCTCTGTCTATGGGATTTCCCAGGCAAGAATACTAGAATGGGTTGCCATTCCCTTCTCCAGAGGATCTTCCCAACCCAGGGATCAAACCCATGTCTCATGCATTGCAGGTGAATTCTTGGCCACAGGGAAGACCCCAAAATGCATTTTTTCAAATGCATTAAAAATTTTAAATACATTTAAATACAATTTAACACAGTAAATTCTACATTGATTAAATAACTGTGTTATAAAACTGGGAATAAGATGAATGCATCAAAAAGTTCCTTTATAATCGTGTTGTCTTGCTCCTGGGACTTCCCTTGTGGCCCAGTGGCTAAGACTTCACACTCCAGAAGCAGGGGGTGTAAGTTCAATTCCTGGTCAGGGAACTAGATCCTGCATGCTGCAACTGAGAGCCAGTGCAGCCAAATTAAAAAATAGTAATAATAGTTCCTGTAGTGCTTCATTACTTGTTAAAATTTTGTTGTCTTAAGTAACTAACCTATTCAGTTGTCCAGTTCTTTAAAGAAACTGTTCTTTCATGATAAAACATAGCTTTGACACTCTTTCTCTGACAGATTTTGTCACTTTCAGAAATAGCCCTTTTGACTACTGCTACTGCTGCTAAGTCACTTCAGCCATGTCCGACTCTGTGTGACCCCATAGATGGCAGCCCACCAGGCTCCCCCGTCCCTGGCATTCTCCAGGCAAGAACGCTGGAGTGGGGTGTCATTTCCTTCTCCAATGCATGAAAGTGAAAACACTAGACAGTGATTATTTGTATTCATAATTAGTTGATATAGATGTCCTAATTAGTTACTGTAAAGTGAAAAAGTAAGTATAAATCATTGCAGTTGAACTGATTGAGGAAGTGAATAGTCATGTCAATATAAATATTAGAATTTTTTAATTTCTCAGAAATTAATGTATTTTATTATAAATAAAAATATAAAAGAGAAGGTTCCTTAATGGATGAAAGGCCATAATTTAATTATTTCACCAATAATAATAAGCAAGATCTTGAACAATTTTATTCTTGTTTTTATGCTACAGATATTTTACAAACACATAGTGTCAGGCATGGGTGAACGAAGACAAACTGTACATTGAGTTCATGAAGCAAACCTTCTTTCAGAAGAGATAAGTAGTAAATATGCATACAAATAAGTGTATTACTGTAATTTGTACTTAATATGATGAGGGAAAATTCTCTACAAACTGTAAGAGAATAAAACAGATCTAATTCAGATCTGTGTTAAAGGGAGGATGGTTTTACTAAGCTGAGGCCGAAAGTATAAATAGGAATTAGCCAGGGGAAAACCCTTCTATGTGTAAGCCAAAGCAAAGAAATTGGTGTGTGGGAGAAACTGAAGAAAGATCTTTGTGGCCAGAGGGCAGCTTGAAACAAAAACGAAGGATGGAGTAGTCTTCTAGAATCAGATCTTGAGGAACCGTGTAACCCTCGTCAAGGTTTTTGTCTGTTAGTTTCCATTTTTAACTTAAACAGTAGAATTCATTGATCGGTTTTAATAAGAGTACATGTTCTTATTTGCATATTTAAGAGATTAATGCTGAATGCTCTGTGGAGGATGAATTTGAATAAGAAAAGACTTAGAGAGACTCACTAGGAAGAAACAGCAGTCATGAGACACTGTGATGACTTGGACCAGGGGAGTCTCACTGGAGATGGAGACGGTGGGAACTTGAGATGTACATGAA
This sequence comes from Nanger dama, assembly GCA_917880005.1. NCBI lineage: Eukaryota > Metazoa > Chordata > Mammalia > Artiodactyla > Bovidae > Nanger > Nanger dama. Next base: position 9,791,178 of record CAKJTW010000038.1, on the reverse strand, counting down.
ATCCGAGCAATAAACTTCCTCTAAAATGAAGTGGAGTGTTTTGGAGAATTCCCAAACTTTTGTCTTGAGCAATCTGATAGACAGAAATACCTTTTGTTGAGATTCAGAAAACCAGAGGAAGAACAGAGATGAAAGAGAAGGACGTTTCTAAGAGTTTGAGTAGCATGCAGAACATCCTAATAGCTATCCTTCTTGGGATCTTAATTTCTCAAGGAAGGGGCTTTCATTTACTGACAGATAATCCTTCAGAATTGTCAGTACATTTAAGAAGGGCTTCCCAGGTGGTCCAGTTGGTAAAGAATCTGCCTGTCAATGCAAGAGGCACAAGAGATGCAGGTTCAAGCCCTGGGTTGGGAAGATCCCCTGGAGTAGGAAATGAAAACCTGTCCCAGTATCCTTGCCTGGAAAATTCCATGGACAGAGGAGCCTGGTGGGCTACAGTCCTTGGGTTGCAAAGAATTAGACACAACTGAGCATGCTTGCACACTCCATTTAAGAAAATATTTGACATTTATGTCCCTTAAATATTAAGTGGTCACTTATGTTTAGAGTTTAAAATTCTAATGAAAAGAGGATAACCTGCAGTTTTCTTGCTTGATAATCTTACCATTAGACTATATGAGAAGACCAGATAACATTCTGTGACATGATTAATGTCTACAATAACAGATATAACCTAAGAACATTATTTAGTTGGTATATTTTTCCTTCCCATAGAATATATATTTTTATCCAAAAATTGTCCTTGAACCATCTTGCCAAGAATCACTTTAGGTCTTAAAATTACGTCATTTATACATATGTGTCACTATTTTGTTCCAGAACTCTTCCTTGCTATATATATTTATTTCCTGCTAATAATGTACTTGCATCATATTAAAAGATATAATGAATACACATTAACCAAGGAATGTCTTGGGACTACACACTTCCTCTGCACAGGTTCCATCCATGGATGAGGTACTAGGATCCTGCAAGCCATGTAGTGGGGCCAAAAAATAAAAATAAATAAAAGATCTTACACACTCTGTGCCTTTTTAAAAAGATACATATTAACCAGCTAGGTACATTATTTGAAACCATAATTTTGTTATATTTTGTAAGACAAAAATATTTTGCTTGTGAGGTTTTATATTAGCCTAGTTATCTTCTTCTAATAAATTACTCCAAAACTTAGTAGCTTAAAACTATTATTTCCCTGGGCTTCCCTGTGGCTCAGATGGTAAAGGATCTAACTGCAATGTGGGAGGCCCGGTTTGGTCCTTGGATTGGGAAGATCCCTAGAGAAGGGAATGGCAATCCATTCCAGTATTCTTACCTGGGAAATTCCATAGACAGAGAAGCCTGGCAGGCTACACAGTCCATGGGGTCACAAAGAGTCTCACATGACTGAGCAACTAACACTGTCTTTTCACTTTCATTATTATTTTCGTTTCTTTGGATAAAGGATCTCAGTAAAGCTTAGCTGAGTCCTGTGGTTCCAGGTGTGTTGCAAGCTGCAGTAATCTCACGGCCTGACTGGGAAGGATCTACTGTCAAAGTGACCTACATGGTTGTTGTCAGTATTCAGATCTCACAAGCTGTTAAACTAAAGCTACTCAGTTCTTCTCATACTCAAGACCTCAGGCTTTCGTTAGTTCCTTGCTATGTTGGTCTCTCCATGTAGCATCTCAGAACTTGGCAGGCGGCTTTACTGGAATGGCCAAGGAAGACAGAGAGAGAGTACCCTAGCAGAATGGAAGTCACAGCCTTTTCTAGCAGTCTTAGAAGTGACATTCCATCACTTTTGCCATGTTCTGTTAATTAGAATCAAATCCTTGGGTCCAGTCCCCACCAGTGGGGAGGGCATTACACAATGGTGTAAATACCAGAAGGCAACCCTCATTGGAAGCCATGTCAGAAGCCACCTTCCTCAAAGTTTTCAGAAGGTTAAGTTATTTTTATTGGGCCTTAGGGAACTAAGATAATCACGATGGTGTGATCACTCACCGAGTGCCAGACATCCTGAAATGTGAAGTCGAGTGGACCTTAGAAAGCATCACTATGAACAAAGCTAGTGGAGGTGATGGAGTTCCAGTAGAGCTATTTCAAATCCTGAAAGATGATGCTATGAAAGTGCTGCACTCAATATGCCAGCAAATTTGGAAAACTCAGCAGTACCCACAGGACTGGAAAAGGTCAGTGTTCATTCCAATTCCAAAGAAAGGCAATGCCAAAGAATGCTCAAACTACCGCACAATTGCACTCATCTAACATGCTAGTAAAGTAATGCTCAAAATTCTCCAAGCCAGGCTTCAGCAATACGTGAACCGTGAACTTCCAGATGTTCAAGCTGGTTTTGAAAAGGCAGAGGAACCAGAGATCAAATTACCAACATCCTCTGGATCATGAAAAAGCAAGAGAGTTCTAGAAAAACATCTATTTCTGTTTTATTGACTATGCCAAAGCCTTTGACTGTGTGGATCACAATAAACTGTGGAAAATTCTTCAAGAGATGGGAATACCAGACCACCTGACCTGCCTCTTGAGAAACCTATATGCAAGTCAGGAAGCAACAGTTAGAACTGGACCTGAAATAACAGACTGGTTCCAAATAGGAAAAGGAGTACGTGAAGGCTGTATATGGTCACCCTGCTTATTTAACTTCTATGCAGAGTACATTATGAGAAACACTGGGCCGGAAGAAGCACAAGCTGGAATCAAGATTGCCGAGAGAAATATCAATAACCTCAGGTATGCAGATGACACCACCCTTATGGCAGAAAGTGAAGAGGAACTAAAAAGCCTCTTGATGAAAGTAAAAGAGGAGAGTGAAAAAGTGGGCTTAAAGCTCAACATTCAGAAAACGAAGATCATGGCATCTGGTCCCATCACTTCATGGAATATAGATGGGGAAACAGTGGAAACAATGTCAGACTTTATTTTGGGGGGCTCCAAAATCACTGCAGATGGTGATTGCAGCCATGAAATTAAAAGATGCTTACTCCTTGAAGGGAAGTTATGACCAACCTAGACAGTATATTGAAAAGCAGAGACATTACTTTGCCAACAAAGGTCCATCTAGTCAAGGCTATGGTTTTTCCAGTGGTCATGTATGGATGTGAGAGTTGGACTGTGAAGAAAGCTGAGCACCGAAGAATTGATGCTTTTGAACCGTGGTGTTGGAGAAGACTCTTGAGAGTCCCTTGGACTGCAAGGAGATCCAGCCAGTCCATCCTAGAGGAGATCAGTCCTGGGTTTTCATCCGAAGGACTGATGCTGAAGCTTCAATACTTTGGCCACGGGAGAAGTAGGGAATGACAGTGGATGAGATGGCTGGATGGCATTACTGACTTGATGGACATGAGTTTGAGTGAACCCTGGGAGGTCTGGCGTGCTGCAATTCATGGGGTCGCAAAGAGTCGGAAACAACTGAGCAACTGAACTGAACTGAGGGAGCTAAGAATTGGTGGTGTCTATGACATTCAGTTGCTCATATTGCTTCATGAACAGTGGTAAAATGCCCAACCACACTCTGACCTTAGGAAATCATCTCAATCCTCTGAAAATATACAGAATCCTATTTAAAGAAACCAAAGGTCGTGGCAAGGGCAAAACTTCTAAAGAAACCAAAGACTAAGCCAAAATTAAGTACCAGGAATCATGCATATTCAGAAAATAAAAGATCATGAACAGGGCAGTTAGCTCGATCTGTCTGTGGTGCTCCGGGTCCCTACTTATTTTAGAAATCGGAATTTTAAACTTCAGAGTGCCACTAGCTAGTGTAAGAAACAAGGGAGGAGGAGTTAGATTTTTATCTCTTTGAAATATAAATGAATACAAAGAATCTGAGGCAAGATTTAAGCCAGTCCCACCGATAAAAATGAGAAAAATAAGATAATGGGAAAGGGGAATGCTCTGCTGTGGTGAATATAGAAAACCAGTTAGTGTTATTTGACAATATACTGAAGTGTAGCAGTATTATTAGGACTTCAGATCTGTTCATTGTTGATATTGATGCTATTAATAATTGTACACAGTTTAAAAACAAATGTCAATAGCAATGAAGATTCAGCAAAAATTTGTTACCAAATATAAGTATTTAAAATATTTAACTTAAAAAGACAAATAGTTGTAATCATTAACATGAAAAATTACCAGAAAATAAATTGAAATAATAATAAACATGATTGTCCTACAATAGAAATGTCAGTGAATGGATAGCTGTTAAAATCTTTTGGTAAAATAAGATAAAAAAAGAGCTATTAAATAATGATAAGATAAAAGTTGGGCTTCCCAAGTGGCACAATGGCAAAGGATCTGCCTGCCAATGCAGGAGATCAGGTTCATTCTCTGGGTCTGGAAGAGCTCCAATAGAGTAGGAGTTGGCAACCCACTCCAGTATTCTTGCCTGGGGAATTCCTTGGACAGAGAAGCCTGGGTGGCTACAGTTCATGGGGTCACAAAGAGTTGGACAGGACGGAGCGACTAAACACCACACACAAGCTAGAAGTTGAATGAGAGGAGTGCCTGCCCATTTCTAAGTACCTTGAACTATGTGCAGGCTTCCCTGATAGCTCAGTTGGTAAAGAATCCTCCTGCAATGCAGGAGACCTGGGTTCAGTCCCTGGGTTGCAAAGATCCCCTGAAGAAGGGAAAGGCTACCCACTCTGATATTCTGGCCTAGAGAATTCTGTAGACTGTATAGTCCATGGGGTCACAAAGAGTCAGACACGACTGAGAGACTTCCAGTGAACCACGTGGAGGTCCTTAGAAGAATCTCTGAAACTTTTCTCTTCTCTTTATTTCAGTTATTTTAATCAGGCATATATGATTCACCAAGCACTGAGGCAGGCACTGAGCATCACTGGTAGATAAAAGTAAAGACAGCAATACTAGCCATCACTGAGCTTACAGTCTAGCAAAGAATATTGACAGGTAACCAGCTCTAAAGAGGAAGTTTGAGGTACTCAGGGAAACTTAAGGAGGATACTCTATCAGACTTGGATCAATTAGGGAGGTTTCATGGTTGTGAAAGCATATATGTTTCATTAATTTTGTGGGTTATATTGCTAGTGATCTTGGTTACCTGTTACAGAGTGCCACAAAAAAAAAGGTCTAAAATTTAGGCCTTCTCGAATTTTTATTTTTAAAGATTGAATATGCTACAGCATATGTACTATATTCACCTACTAAAGAAATAACAAAACAGAATCTAATCAGATCCACACCCTTCATTTAACCCCGCTTGGGGGCTATTAGTGTTTCAGAATTTAGAATTTTTCAAATTTCATAAAGGTAATATGATATATATTCTCTTTATTAATATCGTCAGTTATTGTAGAGAAAATACTGTAATCAAGCATGAATATTTCTGCAGTGAGATATATGAGTTATCACCCTTGTTCAGGTTTTGCTTTTACAAGAGTTACAACAAACATAAAAATACTTTTGGTTTTTCGAAGCTTTCTCAGTTTTCAAATTGCACATTAAAGAATTATAAATAAAGCTTCCTTTTGTATAAGAAAAAAATGGAACTGATAAATTAACAAAAGGTTACCCAGAGAAGACTTTGCATTGTGTTTGTGCTCATAATTTCAGTTATTGAAATTTAAAGGAAAGATTACACTCCTTCCTCTATGATGGTATATTGACTATCCCTCGGTGATTGGAAGGATCAGTGGGGAAAAGTGACTGTTCCTATTGACTTCTTTAATAGTAGTATTTCTAAGAGATTATGACATCATAGACAAAGTTGTTTAAATTTTAGGGATATAAAAATCACAAAAATATGATAAATATTTTTAAATAGAAGTTTTAATAACTTTATTAAATGTTAGCTTCTCCAAGCTAATATTTATGTCAGACCTCTGGTCAGGATAGTTGTATATATGCTACTTTATAATATCAGATGATGTGGTAACCTAGTGGACTAGGCTGAGTTTATTAAGAAGGATTTGTCACAAGTGGGAGCTTTCTTTGTTTCAACATTTTCCTAAAACTTTATTCCATTGTTGTTCTTTTTTTTTCTGCAGTCTTACAAGTCAGTGAAGTTTTTGTTTACTGAGATGCATAACCACCTATTAGTTGGGTTAAGTAAAAAGAAAAAGTCAAATGCCACACCTAAGGGATTTTTTTTTGAAACAGGGTTCTGTGGTTTTCCCTGGAAACGATGTCCTTTTATTGCAGGCTCCAGCTAGCTTTTGAGGGTTGAGCTACTAAAAGAGAGGTGAGGTGAGGTGAGGTGAAGTCGCTCAGTCGTGTCCGACTCTTTGCGACCCCGTGGGGTGTAACCTACTAGGCTTCTCTGTCCATGGGATTCTCCAAGCAAGAATACTGGAGTGGATTACCATTTCCTTCTCTAGGGGATCTTCCCGACCCAGGGATCAAACCCCAGTCTCCTGTATTGGAGGCAGACACTTTAACCTCTGAGCCACCAGGGGAAGCTAGAAACAATTTGAATTATTTTAGAGCATCAAGTTCTCACTGGAGCCCATATTTAAGTTGTTTTGATCTTCTCCACTGCAATTCTGTGAATATGATCCCTGTTTTAAGCAAAGCATTTTGCCTACCCATGAAGAAGGATATATACTGATGTGGCCAAGAAAAAGGCAAATGTATGTATCTTAATAGTACTAAAAAAAAATTAACTTTGAATTTTCAATCTCCAAAGTATTATCAGCTTCCTTACAGATTTTCCAAAAATAGAAACATTAATTGCTAATTCACAGCCAATAAAGAACATTGTGAAATAATACTTTGAGGCTTAAAAAAAAATTACTGTATACATATGTCTTTTGTAGACTAGGGTGCAATTTCTGTGAGAAAAGAATTTGAATTTGCTACTTAAGTTTTTAAAATTTGCTGTTACAAACTATGCTACAAGTGAACAGCCTTCCTTAAGTATATTTCTGTATAGTCCTTTAGCTAGATAAATTTCTAGAAATCAAAATTTTAAAGTTAAAAAATGTGTCTTTTTAACTCAGTCAGTCAGTTCAGTCGCTCAGTCACGTCCAACTCTTTGCAACCCCGTGGACTGCAGCACGCCAGGCTTCGCTGTTCATCACCAGCTCCCGGAGCTTGCTCAAACTCATGTCCATCGAGTTGGTGATGCCATCCAACCATCTCATCCTCTTTCGCCCCCTCGTCCCCTTTTAATTCTAAATATTGCCAAATTGTTCTGTTAAAAAGTTACGTCAGCAACTCATAATCTATGAGAATGCTTATTCCCTAAGCCATTTAGTATTTAAATAATGTATTTAATACACTATTTAGTATTATCAAAGTTTTTAACCTTCCACTCTGAAAGATGAAAAATATCTCATTTTGATATGTCTTCTATTAATTATGAATAAAGTTAAACAATTTTTAATATTTATTGCAGTTTATTTTTCTTTTATGTTAACTGTTGTTCATGACCTTTTCCTATTTTTATAATGAACTGTTAATCACTTTTTATTGATTTGTAAGAACTCTTTGGGTAGTAAATAAACTTTTTATTATATGTACCATGAACATTTTTCTGTTTAAAACTTTATTTTTATTTTTTTTTAACAAAGACTTTTTTTTCTTTTATGGTTCAGGTTTATTATGTTGTTTATTGGAGGATTTTATTAAATTATACTTGTGATTATCTGTCTAGAAAAAGCATTAGAATTATTTATAAACTTGATCTCTGTGTACTTTTTTCCTTTTAAAGAAAGGGTTGTTTTTATTAATTAGCAGTCCAGTAGGTAATAGTTTTTTTTTAACCTTAATACTAATACAGGTTGGTTTATCTTAGCAAATAAGCTGTTTAAGTCATAGTTCTTCAGCTATAAATCTCCTGTTCCAAAGCAAATATCCTGCAAGGATAGAACAAACAGGATCAAAACACAATGAGAGGTTTGAGCTCTTAGTTGCTGGATTGGCCTCATTTGGGTGTGAGAGATTAAAGGAAAGTACCTGAGGAAGCCTTGACTATGTAAAAAGTCTCCTTCAGTTCAAATAATATTTTTAAATATTGTAAAAACTTAATTGGCAAAATTGTATGACCTTAATTTATGACATTAAAAAACAGTGAAAGTATAGTTATTCCATCTTTGTGTACCTTGTGTCTCCTTCATTTATTTTTCTAGGAAGTGTCTAGCTAGTAAGAAGTAAAACTTTTAAACCTGCAAAGTACACATACTGAATAAAACTACATTATAGCCACAGGTAACTTTTAAGCCTCATAAGCTGTCTGTCAGCCTTATCGGCTCCTCAAACCTGTGGACAGCTCAACAAAAAATAAAACTGGAAATAGAGATAGGTTGTATCTTTTTTTCTTTTAATGACTCCCTTGTTTACTAGTAGTTAAGTACATGTGTCGTTTTTATCAAGAGAAATATTACATGATATTGTTTTAGGCCAAATATTTTTAAATGCTTTATAACCATTATATATATATACATATATATATATGGAAATTACTAAACTAATATACACTAATGGCAACCCACTCCAGTATTCTTGCCTGGAAAATTCCATGGACAGAGAAGCCTGGTAGTCTACAGTCCATGGGGTCGCAAAGAGTCGGACACGACTGAGCGACTTTACTTCACTTAAAATATTACTAAACAACTTGACATTTTTAAAAATGTTTTTATATAGTACATACAGATTTCCTGATTCACCTGATATTTCATGATTAACTTTCTATATCATTATACATAATGTTTTACTAAGTAATTCAGATGACTTTAAATCTATTGTTACTAGAAGTACTGCTGCAGTGAACCTACTTGCATCTAAATGTTTGCACATATCTGTAGTTATTGTAGGAGACACAAATTCCTAGAAGTCGAATTGCTGAATTTAAAAGTATTTAGAATTGTTAGAAAAGGTTTCTGTTAATTAAGAATATAGTTAGGTCATTTGTAGAGATGCCATTGAGGAATAGCAGCAGATTTTAAATTTCTTCAGTTGTATCAAAAGAGAAATATGGTACTAGGGTTTTTTTTAATAGTATACAGGTAATGCTTCATCTTTCCCTCTAATTATAAAACACATTTTAATACTTTCTATTATAATAATAACCTAAATTTTTTAAAAGCTATATATGAGTATGCAAGGCTTTCCAGGTGACACTGGTAAAGAATCCACCTGCAAATGCAAGACACAAGAGATGCAGGTTCGATCCCTGGGTTGGGAAGATTCCCTGAGTAGAAAATGGCACCCCCTCTTGTATTATTGCCTGGAAAATTCCATGGACAGAGGACCCTGGCAGGCTGCACACCAGGTGCCTGCAGACCTGGCAGGTTGCAGAATTAGACACAACTGAGTAACCAAGCACAATCATAAGTATATGTGGTGGTGGAGGTTTAGTCACTAAGTCATGTCCAACTCTTGCGACACATAGACTGCAGCCTGCCAGGCTCCTCTGTCCATGGGATTCTCCATGCAAGAATACTGGGGTGAGTTGCCATTTCCTTCTCCAGGGGATCTTCCCCAACCTAAAAATCGAACCCAGGTCTCCTGCATTGCAGGTGGATTCTTTACTGACTGAGCTATGAGGGAAGTCCAGCATATGTAGTGACAGCTAGTTTTCAGATAAAAGACTGAGAATCTTTTTATTCAGAATATCTGTACTTTGTTAATATGGCTCTTTTATAGCCTTCAGAGACATTGGCATGGAATAGAGCAGAATAATGTTGGAAAAGGCAGAGTATGCTTTCCATCAAAGAGCCATCCTACAGTAGTTCAGATTAAGAAAGTTTAGACAGGAGTTAGCTTGCTTTGAGGAAAGTAAGTTATCCTCTGTTCTCAGTAAGCATGTCAAAATAGTGCACTTTTGACAGGTACCTATGAGGGATTTAAGTCTTTGGGTGTATGTACATATCAGTAGAGGCTTCCCTGGTGACTCAGTGGTAAAGAATCTGCCTGCTAATGCAGGAGACGTGGGTTCAGTCCCTGGGTTGGGAACATTCCCCTGGAATAGGAAATAGCCCACTCTATGGTGTTCTTGCCTGGGAAATCCCATGGACAGAGGAGCCTGGCAGCCTAGCGTCCACGGGGTCACAAAGAGTCAGACACGACTTAGCCCTGAGCTGAGCGTGCACTCATGCACATAGCATTAGAAGCACACTGCCTATGGGGACTTTTGGAGAAGATAACAATTATGAGTAAGGTTAATTCTTTCAACTTGTTTCTTTATATCCGGTAATGCTTTTTCTTCTAGCCATTTCCTTGTAGGCATTAATGCAAATAGTTTCTTGTGTTTCTTGTTAGTCAGACTACCATATGAAATTTAAATTATTTTATCTTTTCTTGGAAAGTAAAGATATGGGATTTGAGTGAGAAATACAGACCAGTAATAGGGAGGAATCAATGAGTTTGAATTTTATTTTCATCTCCGTTACTGTCATGATATGGGCTCCCCAGGTGGCACAGTGGTAAAGAATCAGCCTGCCAGGGGAGAAGATACAAAATACATGGTTCAGTCCCTGGGTGGGGGAAGAGCCCTGGAGTAGGAAATGGCAACCCACACCAGTATTCTTGCTTGGAAAATTCCATGAACACAGCTGAGCAACTGAGCACACGTTATTATAAGATACAAAGAAAGACACCTCACAAAGAATTTGTTTTCTGTATTTAGCACTCAGATTTGGTGGAATAAATGAACAGTATGCTATACAGCTCTTGCCCACAAGACATTTAGAGCGTTGGTATTAAGTTGTTTCCAAATGCTGCTGCAGTGAATATGTTGTTGTTGTTGTTCAGTTGCTAAGTTGTGTCTGACTCTTTTGCCGCCCCACAGACTATAGCCCACCAGGCTCCTCTGTCCTTGGGATTTCACAGGCAAGAATACTAGAGTGGGTTGCCATTTCCTTCTCCAGTGGATCTTCCTGACCCAGGGATTGAACCAGCATCTCCTGCTTGGCAGCTGGATTCTTGGCCACTGAGCCGCCTTAGAGAGGGCACAGATTCCGAAGTGAAATTGTGAGGGTGTCTGCCACTTTTCTTCTGTATATAAAGCTAATAACATATTTATGTATTTATTTCCCTTTTTATTATTTCATTGACTGGTATCGAAGAGCTTGGAAGAGCTTGGTAATTGTTCAGTGCAGATAATACAGAGAAAAGGAAGACCTGTACAATGAGTGGGAGACACATAAGCAGAGAGGAAGGAAGAAAGGATAAAAGAGGAGAGAAAGAGCATAAATGAAGCAAAGGCACAAGTGTGAGTGGAGTACTGGAGAGGAGCCAGTCCAAAGGTCAGCCCCGCAGGAGCGGAGGTTCCAGTGGGATGACGTCACATGGGCGAGGCAGGGCTGAACTACTGAGAGCCTTCAAAAGTATGCAGAGGCATTTAGATTTCAGGTGATAGGGAATAAGAAACCATTGAAGAGTTTTGAAAGTAGCAAAGGTTACGTGATGGCAATAGCATTTTAGAACATCAGTCCCGCTTAGTATTGTGGAAGATTAATTGCAACAGGTTGGTTTTGGAGATAGGAGTACCAGCCAAGAAGCACTACAATTTAATAGTACAGAGAGCTGATACGCTGATGTGGGTTGGTAGCAGTGAGAACAGGAGCAAGGAATTCATAGCAGGAACACCATAGAGGAAAACAATGTAATTTGGTGACTGAAGAGATGTGAAGGGTAGAGAAGTAGTCGATATTTTAAGATTTTCTTCCCAAGAGATAGGAGCAACACAGTGCCATTAATAGAATGTCTGTAGAACAGCACTGAAAACGAATTTCATTTTCTTTTTGTGTAACCCTAACTTATAAACTTAGGAGAAAAACTAGTGTTTGAGAACAGTGCTGTCAGATGGCAGATATAAAACTCATCAAAACTGGCTTCCAGTAACTGAAGAGCAAAAGAAGGAAAAGGCTTCAGAGGAATCTTCTCTGGGAAGAGCAGAAATACCCTTGAGAATGTCTTTAGAATGATAGCAGTTTAAATTATATAACTTTCCCACCTAATTAAACTCTTTCTGTGGAGTTTAGTGCTAAAAGTCAGAATGCCCAAAGTCATTCTGGATGATAAAGATTATTCTTAAGAGCTGAATCTGAAGCCATTCAAAAATAGGCCAGATGTCAAGGCTGTGGTCTGAGGTGTCATTCTTCAAAGGGCAATATGTAACTCCTCTACTGGGCAAACAGCAGATCAGTTCCTGAGCTGATAGTATTGGGAAGAACTGTCTGAACCAAGCTGGTGAGTGAATATTTAAAAGTCCAGATATATGGGGCAGAGAGCAGATGTAGAAGAAATTTTTATAATTATTTTGTTTTACAAGGCACATCATAATGGCAGGCTACTAGCAAAGATTTACAGCAATTATTCATTAATACCAGCTGGATTATTTACTCAAAGAAGTAGTTCCACTAAATTTAAGTAACAAAACACACACGAGAAGATATAAACATTACTGTATTACCCAAACCTAGTTTAAGGAAAAATAACAAATGATACTTTTCATGTATTATACCTTATAGACTATTAGAAAAACCTTAAGGATTTTATCAGAAAGCAGGTTTAAGGCTCAGCTCTTCACAACCAGATGGGAATTGCTCTACCAATTAAGAGAATAGTTTTTACTGACCATACAAATTTCCCTCTGCATGCGTGTATGCTAAGTCGAGTCAGTCCTTCTGACTCCTTGCAATCCTGTGGAATGTAGCCTGCCAGGCTCCTCTGTCCGTGGGATTCTCCAGGCAAGAATACTGGAGTGGGTTGCCATGCCTTCCTCCAGGGGATCTTCCTGATCCAGGGATCAAACCCTCGTCTCTTATGTCCCCTGCATTGGTAGGTGGGTTCTTTACCACTAGCACCACCTGGGAAAACCACATTTCCCTCTAATACTCTGTAAATCATAATCATTATAAATATATGAGGCCCTATTTTTTGTTATTTGTGACAAATTCAAGGTAGTTTCTGGAATATAAAAATCTGTATGTATTGTTAACACTACAAATATGGTAAGTCTAAAGAAAATTATGTAAAAAAACCCACCTCAGTGAATGAATTACTCACTGTAAGCAAATTTGAACATAGGAATAATTCACATTTCAGATCTTTGTAACTCAGGCCCTATTATAATTTAATAGTGTTCTGTCAGCTCGCTTCCTCCACCAGGGATCTTCCCAACCCAGGGATCAAACCCACTTCTCTTATGGTCTCCTGCACTGGCAGGCAGATGCTTCAGCCACTAGCACCACCTGGAATCCACCTGCCAATGCAGGAGACACAAGAGATGTAGGTTAGATCTATGGGTGGGGAAGATCCCCTAGAGTGGCAAATGGCAACCCACTCCAGTTTTCTTGCCTGGGCCTGGAGAATTACATGGGCAGAGGAGCCTTGCGGGCTACAGTCCATGGGATACCAAAGAATTAGACATGACTGAGCGACTAAGCACACACAGACACAGACACAGCTCGAAAGAGTGGATGTGTATCTGTGCAACTAATTTATTGGTGTTGTTCAGTCAATAAGTGGTATCCAACTCTTTGAGACCCCTTAGACTATATAGCACTCCAGGCTCCTCTGTTCTCCACTACCTTCCAGAGTTTGCTCAAATTAATGTCCATTGAGTCGCTGATGCTATCTAACCATCTCATTCTCTGCTGCCCTCTTCCTCTTCCTTCAGTCTTTTCCAGCATCAGAGTCTTTTCCAGTGAGTCAGCTCTCCCTATCAGGTGACTGAAGTATTGAAGCATCAGCTTCAGCAACAGGCCTTCCAATGAATATTCAGGGTTGGTTTCCTTTAGGATTGACTGGTTTCATCTCCTTGCAGTCCAAGGGACTCTCAAGAGTCTTCTCCAGCACCACAGTTCAAAAGCATCCATTCTTTAGCCTTCAGCTTTCTTTATGGTTCAACTCTCACATCCATACATGACTACTGGAAAAACCATAGTTTTGACTATACAGACCTTTGTCAGCAAAGTGATGTCTCTGCTTTTTAGTATGCTATTTAGGTTTGCCGTAGCTTTCGTTCCAAGGAGCAAGTGTCTTTTAATTTCATGGCCACAGTCTGCAGCTCAAGAAATACTTCTACTTTTTCCCCTTCTGTTTGTCTTGATGTGATGGGACAAGGTGGATATGGTCTTCATTTTTTGAATGTTGAATTTCAAGCCAGCTTTTTCATTCTCCTCTTTCACCCTTATCAAAAGGCTCTTTAGTTCCTTTTCACTTTTTACCATTACAGTGGTATCATCTGCATATCTGAGGTTGTTGATATTTCTTCCAGCAATCTTGATTCTAACTTGTGATTCATCCAGTCTGGCATTTCACATGATGTACTCTGCATATAAGTCACTAACTTGCCACCAGTGACTAATCTAGATACTGAGAATAAAGTTCATTCATCCTTAATATTAACATTTTAACACATAAAAGAAAGATACATGCAATTTAATTTTGTCTTCTCTGGTGCTTGAAAGTATTAGCTGTGAAGTGAATAGATATTAAAGAATAGTAATTATATTTACAATGGCATATAAAAATCAAAAATCAGGAAGAAATGAAACTTATAAATGCTCTCTTTGAAGCCATTCAGAAGTCCTTATCCATAAATTACCCAAAAAAATGTGTATATGGTTGGGATAGACACTCTTTTGAGATAGATGAAAATATAAACCTCTTTTATTCTTTTATGTATGTATTAGTATAAATCTTTATAAACATTTTCCTTTAATATGTTCTCATGGCAACTATAAGTAAACAGTGTATGTTTTATGACCAGTATGCATCATAAACTTTTCAGAGAAATCTTCTTTTTCATGACTATATTACTTAGCTAAATTTTGATGTTTTAGAAAGATTAATTTTTCTCATTCACATTAAAATTAGACTGTATATAAAATATCTAAGTATTGTAACATACAATTTTAAACTGACAGAAGCAGTGACTGTCTAGCTATCTAAATGATATCATGAATGAGATTAACTTCAAACTTTTATTTACTGTATCCTTATCTTGAAACCAAGAATCAATTTCTTCATAAGGGGGAAAACATTTAGGAGAATATAGTTGAAGTTTTTAAACAGTGAAGTGAAGTGAAATTGTTCAGTCGTGTGCAACTCTTTGCGACCCCATGGACTGTAGCCTACTGGGCTCCTCTGTTGATGGGATTTTCCAGGCAAAGGTACTGGAGTGGGTTGACATTTCCTTACTGAAAAGAAAATGACTTATCATCCTTAATTTTTAACGAAAGACACTCTAAAAATAGTGAAACTATTATATTTTCAGTGGAAGAGTGATGTAATCAGTAGTCTTTCATCTAAAAGAAATAAAGGTCTTCTGTGTGCCTTCCCCTTCATGGTGAAGGCCCTTATGTAGCAGTGAAGCTGTGAGCCATGCTGTGCAGGGACACCCAAGACAGATGGATCGTAGTGAAGAGCTCTGACTAACTGTGCTCCGCTGGAGAAGAAAATGGCAACCCACTTCAATATTCTTGCCTGGAAAACCCCATGAACAGTATATAAAGGCAAAAAGATACTACACCAGAAGATGAGTCCCCAGGATGGAAGGTGTCCAATATGCTGCTGGGGAACAGTGGGGAGGGTAGTTACTAATAACTCCAGAAAGAATGTAGCATTTGGACCAAAGCAGAAAGGACGCTCAGATGTGAATGTGTCTAGTGGTGAAAAGAAAGTCTAATGCTGTAAAAAACAGTATTGCATAGGAGCCTAGAATGTTCAGTCCATGAATCAAGGTAAATTGGATATAGTCAAGCAGGAGATGGCAATATTTTCATTTTAGGAATCAGTGAACTAAAGTGGATGGGAATGGGTGAATTTAATTCGGATGACCACAGTATCTATTATTTCGAGCAAGAATCCCTTGGAAGAAATGGAGACACCCTCATAGTCAACCAAAACTGTCCAAAATACAGTACCTGCATGCAGTCTCAAAAACAACAGCATGATCTTGGTTTCGTTTCCAAGACAAACCATTCAGCGTCATAGTAATCCAAGTCTGTGCCCCAACCACTGATGCCAAAGAAGCTTAAGTTCAGCAATTCTAGGAAGACCTACAACACCAAGACCTAACATCAAAAAAGATGTCCTTTGCATCATAGGGGATTGGAATGCAAAAGTAGGAACTCAAGAGATATTGGAATAACAGGCAGTTTGGCCTTGGAGTACAAAATAAAGCAGGGCGAAGGCTAACAGAACACGTTTGTTAATAGAACACGCTTGTCATAGCAAACACACTCTTCTAACAACACAAGAGATGACTGTACACATGGACATCACCAGATGGTGAGTACCGAAACCAGATTGATATGTGCTTTGCATCTGAAATGGAGAAACTCTATATAGTCAGCAAAAACAATACCAGGTGACTGTGGCTAAGATCATGAGCTCCTTAATGCAAAATTCAAGCTTAAACTGAAGAAAGTAGGAAAACCACTGTTCAGGTATGACCTAAATCACACCTCTTATTACTATACAGTGGAAGTGACAAGTGGCTTCAAGGGATTAGATCTGGTAGACAAAGTGCCTGAAGAACTATGAACGAAGGTTTGTAATATTGTACAGGAGGCAGTGACCAAAAGCATCCCAAAGAGAAAGAAATGCACAAAGGCAAAGTGGTTATGTGAGGAGGCTTTACACATAGCTGAGGAAAGAAGAAAAGCAAAAAGCAAGGGAGAAAGGGAAAGACATACCCAACCAGAGGCAGAGGTCCAGAGAATAGCACAGATAGATAAGAAGGCTATCTTAAATGAACAATGCAGAGAAATAGAGGAAAACAATAGAATGGAGAAGACTAGAGATCTCTGCAGCAGAATTGGAGATATCAATGGAGCATTTTATGTGATAAGGACAGAAATGATAAGGACAAGAAGAGACTAGGAAGAGGTGGCGAGAGTTCACAGAAGAGCTATGCAAAAAGGTCCTCATGACCCAGATAATCCCAATAGTGTGATCACTCACCTATAGCTGGATGTCCTGGAGTGTGAAGTCAAGTGGGGCTTAGAAAGCATTTCTATGAACAAAGCTAATAGAGGTGATCGAAATCCAACTGAACTATTTCAAATCCTAAAAGATGATGCTGTTAAAGTGCTGCACTCAGTGTGTCAGAAAATTTGGAAAATGCAGCAATAGCCACAGGACTGGAAAAGGTCAGTTTTCATTCCAGTCCCAAAGAAAAGCAATGCCAAAGAATGTCCAAACTACCATACAGTTGCACTCATTTCACATGCTAGCAAGATTATGCTCAGAATTCTTCAAGCTGGTCTTCAGAAGTATGTAAACCAAAAACTTCTAGATATATAACCTGAGTTTCGAAAAGGCAAAGGGACCAGAGATCCAAATTGCCAACATTCGCTGGATCTTGGAGAAAGCAAAGGAGTTCCAGAAAAAACATCTGCTTCATGTGAAATGCTGGACTGGTTGAAGCTCAAGCTGGAGTCAAGACTGCTGGGAGAAATACCAGTAACCTCATATATGCAGATGACACCACCCTAATGGCAGAAAGTGAAGAGGAACTAAAGTACCTCTTGATGAAGGTGAAAGAAGAGACTGAAAAAGCTGGCTTAAAATTCAACATGCAAAAACTAAGATCATAGCATCTGGTTCCATCACTAGAAACTGCAGAGCAGGGACAAAACACAAGAATTGGAAAAGGAACTGGCCGAAATTTGTTTTCTTTTTAAAAATACCACTAACATATCCCTTTTTCAATTCTTCTAAATCAGGAGTTTTTAATGGAATAGTTAAAAATGTTTTACCTTATTTTCAGTTTGTTTTCCCTACATTGTCATGTACCTGCTTGATTTTGACTCTGATGCTTCTCCCATAGAACGTGCATCTATAGCAATCTTATTCCTTTGTATGCTTCATTTTTTTCTCCTTATAAGTTATGAAGTCAAAAAGAAGAGCTGCAATTGCTGGGTTCTGGAATTAATAATTTATTCTTATCACATTGATAAAATTCCTCCTGATACAAAAAGTATAACCTTGGTTCTAAGAGTGAAATTTCATTTAACATCTCTCCCACTAAGTCCCAAACTCCCTACATTCTTTTCAAATAACTATTTTATCATTCAGTATGCTTCTGCAGAGACTCTTAACATATGCATGCATGTGTGTATAATATTTATTCACAAACAAATAAATAATGTCCTGTTGATTTTTGAGAGCCTATTCTGCTAGTTACAAGAATACATTCATGAACAAAACACATAATGTCCCAGCCCTCATGGAGCTTCATGAGGTTGTTACTGGCATTGAGTTTTCTTGGGAATCTTACATATGGTTTAAATATCCTCTGATAGACAGTTAAAGAGCCCAATAAAATTGTCACTTGATCTTAATTCATTCTATTATCTCAGTCACTTTATTGTGCTGTTAGAGGCTTAAGCAAAATAACTCCATTATCTTCAGTAAGTACTTTCCTAATAGTATCATCCACTACACTAGCACTGCCTTAGACAGTTGGAATCCAACAGACTATGTAGACATCTAACTTACTAACAAAGACTTAAGCCCTGGATAAAATTATACCAAAATTATCCATTTAAAATCCAAAACTTGAAGTAGTATTACCTTAGAGATACTATAAAGAAGATATATAGCTTTAATTCTTCTCCTTGTTTTAATTTTTAAGTGGGATGAAATAAAAATAAGGCCAAGCTTTATGTATTTTGATTGTTGTTTTTCCAACTTTTATGTTTATTAGTCATCTAAATTGATGCTAATTGATATAATGATTGTTTAATGAAACTAATTTTTTAAGGTTATGTAGAAAATAGCAAATATTAGTCTGTGTTTAAAATATGGTAACTTTTCATTGCCCTGTCTACCCTGATAGCTCAGTTGGTAAAAAAATCTGCCTGAAATGCAGGAGACCCCGGTTCGATTTCTGGGTCGGGAAGATCCCCTGGAGAAGGGATAGGCTACCCACTCCAGTATTCTTGGGCTTCCCTTGTGGCTCAGCTGGTAAAGAATCCGCCTGCAATGTGAGAGACCTGGGTTCAGTCCCTGGGTGGGGAAGATCTCCTTGAGAAGGGAAAGGCTACCCACTCCAGTATTCTGGCCTGGAGAATTCCATGGACTGTATAGTCTATGGTGTCGCAGAGTCAGACACAACTGAGCAACTTTCACTTTGACTTCACTTCACTTTTCACTTCACCTTATATATTAATGACATTGAATAAGAAATGTCATATATCTAATCTAAGCACTATTGAATATACATATACTAAGTTTTTTCTATGCTCTGTTTTATCTCAAAGATAAATCCAAGTTTATTATTTAATTTCAAGATGAAAAACAGTTTCTTACTGTTAATGTACATCTAAAAGTGGAGCTAAACGAAGTATTGAAAATTAAATGACCCAAAATTGTGGTGTCTAAGAACATCTTATTCCTATTTCTCATTATCTTCTTGTTAATACACCTCTTGTTCACAATGCTTATAATCTTAGAACTATTTGCAAAAGGTATAGCCTAAACTCATTATATCATGACATAGCTGAAAATTCCTTTTATGGCACATCTTTACAGAGGATTTTGTATTAAAAAAAAAATTTTGATACAACACACACCTACAGTAGACACATTAAAAACTCTTACTGTTTAGAAGGTGCCATTCACAAAATAAATACTCAAGTATTTATGAATAAATGAATGATAGTACTTGATATAATGACATATCTGAAGAGCTAAATTAATCTATCCATATTATTTCCTTGTATTATTTATTCTAAAAGCAAAATATTTTTACACAGCAAATAGATTTGGAGGAAAGAATTGAATTAGATTTGATTAAATTGAAAGTTATGGTAGAAATCAGTAAATTAATAAATGGCTAGTAACATCGTTTAAAACAAAATATTGGTTACATGTGCCAAACTTTTTTATTTTGCTTTTCTTTTTAAATAAATGTAGATCCAACAAAATATACCCAGTTGACAACAGATAGAAGCAACCTTATCTAACAGAGATGATAGTCACACCCTTGATGTTGTTTAAGAGATACTGCAAGTTCCAAAATGTATCTTTTATAACACCTGTCAATTGATACCTAAAATTCCTCCATTGGAGATTCAGATTGAGGTTAAAGCTTTGTTTTATTGTTTAATGTAGTTACACTTGGTAGCCTTTTTTTTTTTTTTTCCCATCATATAACATTTAGGATCAACATGGCCACAGTTTTTTTGCAGTTGCTCTGGTCGAAGGTAAAATCTATTCCCCCACCCTTTGAATCTAGGGTGGCCTGTGACTCCCTTTGACCCAATAAAATAAACCAAATGATGTTATACAACTTCTGAACAAGGCCTCAATCACCCTTGTTCCTAGCTCTTGTTAACTTGTGCTCACCATGTAAATAAGCCTGGGTTGGTCTACTTGAGCGTGAGATCCTTAAGAGGCGAGTCCTAGCCAGAAGTCAACACCAACTGTCAGGCAAGTGAACACCCAGCTGCACCAAGCCCACGTTAGCATGATTAAGTAAAATAGCTGTTGTTTTGAGCCACCAAGTTTTGGGTGGTTTAGTAGAAATAATAGTGTTAGTCAGTTAGTCGTGTCTCTTTGCGACCCCATAGACAGTAGCATGCCAGACTCCTCTCTCTGTGGCATTCTCTAGGCAAGAATACTGAAGTTGGTTGCCATTCCCTTCTCCAGGGGATCTTCCTGACCCAGGGATCGAACCCAGGTCTCCACCCTTGCCGACAGATTATTTATCATCTGAGCTAAAGGAAAGCCCTGGAAGGTTTATTACATAGCAATAAATAACTGATAACAAAAATATTAGTTGTCCATGTCCAAAATAGAATAGACTTGGCTTGGATTGGTAGGAAAAACAGGTCAGCGTAGAGTCATTTGCACTAAAACTCTGTGTAAGCCAGTAGTGAAACATGGCAGCATTCAAATAGAAGTAAAATTCCAGATCAAGAGAAATATCAATCCCACTTTCCTTTCTAATTGATTAACCTGAATTATTAGATGAGACTCAATATTTTTAAAAACCTAGACATGCTGAAGAACCTGCACAAAGAATAATCAATATGGTGATAGTCTATTAACTCTAATATGCAAAACCATTGACAGCTGAAAATATTAACCTTGAAAAAAATAAAAGAAATAATAATTTTAACCATGTTACTGTTATTCAGTTTCCCATTCTCACCACTTTCTGCTGGTTGTTTCCACTTTCTTTGCCATGACTTTTTTTCCCTTTCTTCTTGTATTTTTATTTTTATTTTTTAATTTATTTATTTTAATTGGAGGCTAATTGCTTTACAACATTGTATTGGTTTTTGCCATAAACTGACATGAATCAGTCATGGGTGTACATGTGTTCCCCATCCTGAACCTCCCTCCCGCCTCCCTCCCCATCCCATCCCTCAGGGTCATCCCAGTACACCAGCCCTGAGCACCCTGTCTCATGCATCAAACCTGGACTGGCCGTCTATTTCACATATGATAATATATATGTTTCAATGCTATTCTCTCAAATCATCCCAACCTCGCCTTCTCCCATAGAGTCCAAAAGTCTGTTCTTTACATCTGTGTCTCTTTTGCTGTCTTGCATATAGGGTCATCATTACCATCTTTCTAAATTCCATATATGTGTGTTCAGTTCAGTTCAGTCATTGAACTGACTCTTTGCGACCCCATGAATTGCAGCACACCAGGCTTCCCTGTCCATCACCATCTCCCAGGCTTCACTCAGACTCACGTCCATCGAGTCCGTGATGCCATCTAGCCATCTCATCCTCGGTCGTCCCCTTCTCCTCCTGCCCCCAATCCCTCCCAGCATCAGAGTCTTTTCCAATGAGTCAACTCTTTGCATTGAGGTGGCTAAAGTACTGGAGTTTCAGCTTTAGCATCATTCCTTCCAAAGAAATCCCAGGGCTGATCTCCTTCAGAATGGACTGGTTGGATCTCCTTACACTCCAAGGGACTCTCAAGAGTCTTCTCCAACACCACAGTTCAAAAGCATCAATTCTTCAGCGCTCAGCCTTCTTCACAGTCCAACTCTCACATCCATATATGACCACAGGAAAAATCATAGCCTTGACTAGATGAACCTTAGTCGGCAAAGTAATGTCTCTGCTTTTCAATATGCTATCTAGGTTGGTCATAACTTTTCTTCCAAGGAGTAAGTGTCTTTTAATTTCATGGACACAGTCACCATCTGCAGTGATTTTGGAGCCCCAAAAATAAAGTGTGACACTGTTTCCACTGTTTCCCCATCTATCTCCCATGGAGTGATGGGACAGGATGCCATGATCTTCGTTTTCTGAATGTTGAGCTTTAAGCCAACTTTTTCATTCTCCTCTTTCACTTTCATCAAAAGGCTTTTTAGCTGCTCTTCACTTTCTGCCATAAGGGTGATGTCATCTGCATATATGAGGTTATTGATATTTCTCCCGGCAATCTTGATTCCAGCTTGTGTTTCTTCCAGTCCAGCGTTTCTCATGATGCATATAAGTTAAATAAGCAGGGTGACAGTATACAGCCTTGACATACTCCTTTTCCTATTTGGAACCAGTCTGTTGTTCCATGTCCATTTCTAACTATTGCTTCCTGGCCTGCATACAGATTTCTCAAGGGGCAGGTCAGGTGGTCTGGTATTCCCATCTCTTTCAGAATTTTCCACAGTTTATTGTGATCCACATAGTCAAAGGCTTTGGCATAGTCAATAAAGCAGAAATAGATGTTTTTCTGGAGCTCTCTTGCCTTTTCCAGAGAATGTTGGCAATTTGATCTCTGGTTCTTCTGCCTTTTCTAAAACCAGCTTGAACATCAAGAAGTTCATGGTTCATGTATTGTTGAAGCCTGGCTTGGAGAATTTTGAGCATTACTTTACTAGCATGTGAGATGAGTACAGTTTTGTGGTAGTTTGAGCATTCTTTGGCATTGCCTTTCTTTGGGATTGGAATGAAAACTGACCTTTTCCAGTCCTGTGGCCACTGCTGAGTTTTCCAAATTAGCTGGCATATTGAGTGCAGCACTTTCACAGCATCATCTTTCAGGATTTGAAATAGCTCCACTGGAATTCTATCACCTCCACCAGCTTTGTTCGTAGTGATGCTTTCTAAGGCCCACTTGACTTCACATTCCAGGATGTCTGGCTCTAGATGAATGATCACACCATTGTGATGTGTGTTAATATACTGTATTGGTGTTTTTCTTTCTGACTTACTTGCCTCTGTATAATAGGCTCCAGTTTCATCCACCTCATTAGAACTGATTCAAATGCATTCTTTTTAATAGCTGAGTAATATTCCATTGTGTTTATGTACCACAGTTTTCTTACCTGTTCATCTGCTGATGGACATCCAGGTTGCATCCATGTCCTAGCTATTGTATACAGTGCTGTGATGAACATTGGGGTACACGTGTCTCTTTCAGTTCTGGTTTCCTCAGTGTGTATGCCCAGCAGTGGGATTGCTGGGTCATAAGGCAGTTCTATTTCCAGTTTTTTAAGGAATCTCCACACTGTTCTCCATAGAGGCTGTACTAGTTTGCATTCCCACCAACAGTGTAAGAGGGTTCCCTTTTCTCTGCACCCTCTCTAGCATTTATTGTTTGTAGACTTTTGGATAGCAGCCATTCTGACTGGTGTGAAATGGTACCTCATTGTGGTTTTGATTTGCATTTCTCTGATAATGAGTGATGTTGAGCATCTTTTCATGTGTTTGTTGGCCATCTGTATGTCTTCTTTGGAGAAATGTCTGTTTAGTTATTTGATCCATTTTTTGATTGGGTCATTTATTTTTCTGGAATTGAGCGGCATGAGCTGCTCGTATATTTTTGAGATTAATTATTTGTCAGTTGCGTCATTTGCTATTATTTTCTCCCATTCTGAAGGCTGTCTTTTCACCTTACTTATAGTTTCCTTCATTGTGCAAAAGCTTTTAAGTTTAATTAGGTCCCATTTGTTTATTTTTGCTTTTATTTTCATTACTCTGGGAGGTGGGTTATAGAGGATCCTGCTGTGATTTTTATGTCAGAGAATGTTTTGTCTATGTTTTCCTCTAGGAGTTTTATAGTTTCTGGTCTTATGTTTAGATCTTTAATCCATTTTGAGTTTATTTTTATTTATGGTTTTAGAAAGTGTTCTAGTTTCATTCTTTTACAAGTGGTTGTCCAGTTTTCACAGCACCACTTGTTAAAGAGATTTTCTTTTCTCTATTGTATATTCTTGTATCCTTTGTCAAAGATAAGGTGTTTCTAGGTGCGTGAATTTATCTCTGGGCTTTCTATTTTGTCCCATTGGTCTATTTTTCTGTTTTTGTTCCAGTACCGTACTGTCTTGATGACTGTAGGTTTGTAGTATAGTCTGAAGTCAGGCAGGTTGATTCCTCCAGTTCCATTCTTCTTTCTCAAGATTGCTTTGGCTATTTGAGGTTTTTTGTATTTCCATACAAATTGTGAAATTATTTGTTCTAGTTCTCTGAAAAATACCTTTGGTAGCTTGATAGGGATTGCATTGAATCTATAGATTGCTTTGGGTAGTGTACTCATTTTCACTGTATTGATTCTTCCAATCCATGAACATGGTATATTTCTCCATCTATATGTGTCATCTTTGATTTCTTTCATCAGTGTTTTATACTTTTCTATATATAGGTCTTTTGTTTCTTTAGGAAGATTTATTCCTAAGTATTTTATTCTTTTCGTTCCAATGGTGAATGGAATTGTTTCCTTAATTTCTCTTTCTGTTTTCTCATTGTTAGTGTATAGGAATGCAAGGGATTTCTGTGTGTTAATTTTATATCCTGCAACTTTACTGTATTCATTGATTAGCTCTAGTAATTTTCTGGTGGAGTCTTTAGGGTTTTCTCTGTAAAGGATCATGTCATCTGCAAACAGTGAGAGTTTTACTTCTTGTTTTCCAGTCTGGATTCCTTTTATTTCTTTTTCTTCCCTGACTGCTATGGCTAAAACTTCCAAAACTATGTTGAATAGTAGTGGTAAGAGTGGGCACCCTTGTCTTGTTCCTGACTTTAGGGGAAGTGCTTTCGATTTTTCACCATTGAGGTTAATGTTTGCTGTAAGTTTATCATATATGGCTTTTATTATGTTGAGGTTCCCTGGTGGCTCAGATGTTAAAGCGTCTGCCTCCAATGTGGGAGACCCGGGTTCGATCCCTGGGTCGGGAAGATCCCCTGGAGAAGGAAATGGCAATCCACTCTAGTATGCTTGCCTGGAGAATTCCATGGACAGAGAATCCTGGTAGGTTACAGTCCACGGGGTCGCAAAGAGTCAGACACGACTGAGCAACTTCACCTCACCTCGTGTTTCTTCTATGCTTCCTTTCTGGAGGGTTTTTATCATAAATAGATGTTGAATTTTGTCGAAGACTTTCTGTGCATCTATTGAGATAATCATATGGTTTTTATCTTTCAGTTTATTAATGTGTTCACCATGACTTTTCACCCCACTCTCCCATCTAGTTCTGCATTCACCTTTTCACTTAGAATTTCTTTTTCCATTCTATTTCATATGTAAATAGTCTTTCTTTTCTCTTCTCCATTTTATTCTCTCTTTTATTGATCTTCCTTTATTTCTTACACATACTTTTATCCACATATGTGTGTTCATATTTATCTGTTGTATCTTTACAGATTTATAAATGTGTATATGTATAAATATATATATATATATGTATTTTTATGCATTTGTGTGTATTTTAATCTGTATCTTTCAGTTACATAGTGTGCCTGAGACTGAGAAAGAACTTTTGTTTCATTGTTTACAATTTATGCCTGGGAGGGTGGGTTTTGTTGTTCAGTCATCGAGTCGTGTCCAACTCTTTGCAACCCCACGGACTATAGCCCACCAGACTCCTCTGTCCTCGGGATTTCCTAGGCTAGAATACTGGAGTGGGTTGCCATTTCCTACTCCAGGGATCTTCCTGACCCAGGGATCAAACCCACATGTCTTGTGCCTCTTGTCACTGGCAGGAGGATTCTTTATCACTGCCCCACCTCGGAAGCCCTACTGCATTGCATCTTTCCACAGTTTCTGTACTGAATGTTTCACACATATGTTGTACCTGAAACTTGAATTTACCAAAGACACTTCTTTCCTTGTAGCCCACTAGACACCAGTCTTTTCCTCATACCCTGTAGAGCAGAAAGAAGAGTTCTCTGGTTCCCTGTTGCTATTTTCATACCTTCTGCATCCACATGAAAACTCTCCCTTCTTTGAGATTTATATCATCCAACTTTATTATCACTACGTCTGTCTCCTCTCCAGTGATATCTACTGATGTCCATAAATGTGAGATCAGTGAGGTTCCTTTAATGTACATTTCAAGTACCTGGTTCAGTGTCTTCCTCTCCACCCTAACCTCTGCATCCATGCTAAGAAACTTCAATATCAGTGGCCCATCAACCCCGCTAGCATTCCTTTTACATGTCCAGTATCACCTCCCTTTCTTGTCCCATTAAACCTTTACTATTTCCTGCCCCCTTCCCAGCCTTTTTCTTTACCCTGTGCTCTCAGTAGAGAACTCTGCCTCTTACTCAGTGGGGGAAATTGAGTCTAGTAATGATAAGTTCTGTCAGTTAAATGCCTCCACCTGTACAGAGTTATCCACAGCTCTCTTCCCCCAACCTGTATACCCTCTAATCTCCAAGGAAAAGCTTTCCAGTCATATTTTAGTGATAATGCTGCAAGTTGTGCTTAAATGATTCCATTCTCTGAGGCCCTCCTAAAAATATATTGTCTTCCTCCCTTTTACTTTAGCTTCTTCCCATAGTCTTCTCTTCTATCATCCATAAACATATTCACATGCCATCCATTTCTTTAAGGACTTCCTCAGCCATACATTTTCCTGCAACTATAATCCTCTTTAGTTTCTACCCAAGATCTTATATTTTCTAACCAAGCCTATACTTCATCTTCACTTTTTCACATTATCTTACTTCTATCATGCTATTAAAGCTGCACAGAGAAGACTGTCATTTCCTAATGTTCATTTGTCACTTTCATCTTATTTAAGTATTTAGCCCTGTTGATCACTCTATTCTTGAAATTCTCTTCTCTGCTTTCTGTGACAGCACCTACTCTTGGTTTGTCTTTTGCTTCCCTAACTGTTCTTTCAAATTCTTTTGTCAGTCCTTTTTCATTTTGGTTCTGTCTTCTTCCCACCTCCCCAGCACCTCCTCCTCCTTTCTTATGTTTCTCTTAGCATTTCCATCCACTCCTGTGCCTTTAGTTACCACCTAGGGCAAGACCTAGTCATGACCAACCACTCCAGTCTCATTTCCCAACATCCTCCATGATCCTGAGAAACTGCGAAACCATCCTACTGATAGGGCTTGACACACATCATGCTTTCCATACCTCAGTGCCTGTACACATATTATTTCCTTTGTCTGAAATTCCCATCCTACCCCTCTCCATTCCCACCCTTCTTATCCTTAAACACTTAGGCATCATCAGAAAGCCTTTACAGGCCCTTCTTTTCCCTGCCCAAGCTAGGTTCTGTGTAATACCCATGCTTACCCTTTTATTACAGCATTTACCAATAACTGATTGAAGTTACCATATAAAGATGTTTCTCCACCTTACTGCTCCTGTGATCAAGCCATGTCCTAGTCTTTGAATAATCAATGCCTTGAATAGTAACTAGTTCATGCTGCTAAGTCACTTCAGTCGTGTCCGACTCTGTGCGACCCCATAGACAGCAGCCCACCAGGCTCCCCGTCCCTGGGATTCTCCAGGCAAGAACACTGGAGTGGGTTGCCATTTCCTTCTCCAGTACATGAAAGTGAAAAGTGAAAGTGAAGTCCCTCAGTCATGTCCAACTCTGTGTGACCCCATGGACTGTAGCCTACCTACCAGGCTCCTCCGTCCATGGGATTTTCCAGGCAGGAATACTGGAGTGGGGTGCCATTGCCTTCTCTGAACTAGTTCATAGGAATTACTAAATAAATGTTTGTTGATTGAACTTAAATCTGTATCATAAGCTTTTAGGTATGCAGTTTTGTGACCATAAGTATATCCACATTGTTGTGCTCCTAAGAAGTTATCTGGACTCCCTACCTGTAGGCCAACTTACCTCCATCTCATCTCTATCTTCTTGCCAGGGAGAATCTTTCTAAAATGTAAATGATGTTACTAGATGAGGTAAACCCTTATATTGCTTCCCACTGTCTACATTAGTGGTTTTATCACAATCTTTTCATAGTCCAAGCTGCAGTGAGGAAAAAAAAAATCAATGAACCAAGGTTTTCTAAATTTTTCAACTTAAAAGTTGGTTGACGTTACCATCTTTCTAGATTCCATATATATGTGTTAGTATACTGTATTGGTGTTTTTCTTTCTGGCCTACTTCAGACTTTTTGACTCTGTGGGAGAGGGAGAAGGCAGGATGATTTGGGAGAATGGCATTGAAATATGTATAATATTATATAAGAAACAAATCGCCAGTCTAGGTTTGATGCAGGATACAGGATGCTTGGGGCTGGTGCACTGGGATAACCCAGAGGGATGGGATGGGGAGGGAGGTGGGAGGTTCAGAAGTGGGAACGTATATACACCCGTGGCGGGTTCATGTTGATGTATGGCAAAACCAATGCAGTATTGTAAAGTAAAAAAAGGAAAAAATTTTAAAAAAGTTGATTGAGTTAATGAATGGCAATAGTAATCAGAATAAGAAATACTGAAATATGCATGGGAGGTAAAAATAAGCTTTAGTTTAGATATGCTCACTGTCATATACCCATGAAATCAGCAAGAGGAGCTATCTTGAAGGCAGTTGGATATATGAGGGTGAAACTCAGAGGAGAGTTTTGGGATGATAATCTGTACCATAAGCATTTACGTGAAATCAGGGGAACAAATAACATCTTTTAGGAAAACATAAAAAGTGTTTAAAGGTGACAAAACAACATTTAAGAACTAGCATAGAAAGAACAGCCATAATAGTAAAAGAAAAACTACATTTAAATCTCTTTCTTGTCGCGCTGCCATGGTTTAAAGAGGGCAAGACCTCTGATGCTAATGGACGACCCAAAGCATTTTTAGTGGCTTTGCTGTCTTCTCTACTGGAAGGATGATTTTTATCCATCTCTCTTGAATTTCCCTGGTTCTTTCTCCTTGGGAAAATAATAATAATTAAGAAGCCAGATATGTTGGATGAGATAATTTTATTTCCTAAATAGTAGAAATGTAATATTTTTCTAAAAGAAAATTCGCCTGCTAATAAGAATTCTACTCTTACCTTGATAGATAAAACAAAAATTTCTCTCAAAAATGAAATCTAAAAAAGAAAAATTTTTATGGAATCTATAGCTTGTTTATCTATAGTGAGATTTTTGCTTCACTACAATTCAAGTGAAGATGAGGAATTTGTTCTATTTTCAGCCCTTTCTCTCACTTTACAAAAAAAATTATCTAGTCAGTAAGAGTAGTCCAAGGCCATTAAAAATCAAAATTAAACCTTAAAAGTTACAGTATTTTTGGAAGCAGTGGAGCACACCATCAGAGAGATCAGGGATGTGGTAATTACACCTGGCAGCATACGCCAGCTTCAGAACTCAATAGCAGTGCAGCTCTGGTCAGATTACCTTCTATATGCTTTGGTTTGTCATCTAATGATAATATCTACTCCATGGAGTTGTAATGAAAATTAAATATGTGCATAAAGTACTTCTCAGAATGGTGACACATAGTCAGTATTCATTAAGTATTTCTTGCCTTTTAAAATGTATCAAGATATTCGTTAAGAGTGAAAAATAAGAGTAAATCAACTCAGAAAATTGGTAAATAACTTATGATCATCTACTTGATGGAAAGCTATGTATTTCATTGTAGTATGTACATATTATATAGACATAAAGAAAATATAAAAGTGGTGTTATTTGAAAAAGCTAGAATTTCTGTCTAAAATATAGCTATAAATGTATTTTTCAAGTTCACAAAACATTTGTGTTATAGCAAATAAACTGTCTTATTTCCTAATTATGTACAGCGTTATCAGTTTACTTTCCTATAATTGTTACTAAACTAGCAGATAAAATATACCAGTAAATGCTTACCAATTTGACTTAAGTAATAACTTGAGGAAACAGTTTAATGTACTTATTAAGACAAATAATACATTAACCTATAATCTAAAATCTGTAGCTTTCTATTAGCCCAAACTCTATTGGAAGTAACTTTGAAATAAGAACGAGGAAACCAGGCCCACATTTGTTACTGTCTTATCTTAGGACCTTGTACAAGGGTTTCCTTGTCTGGGCTTCTGTTTCTTCATTTAGAAGAGAGAAATTCTAATCCTAGAATTCTAATCTAACTCTTTTCCTATTTCATGAATTTTGTGAGAAGCTATCATTGAGCAACATATAAAGCAATTGGAGCCTATTTTATTAAACTATGTACTTTTTAAGGATATTATTGATTAGGACAGTAAAGAATAACCTGCAGGCAGATTCTGCAAGGTGGTTCAACAGACACACCTACCTTCCTGTCAGCACAGTCCGTGTTTGGCAAGGTATAGTCCATTCCTTACAGGAAGGAATAGATGCTTCATTGTGTTTCAAAAGTCAGTAAGCTTTTACAAAACGATGTAATTGACATATTTCTCGTTTCTGAGATCAAATTTTCATAAATCATTCAACCTGGATAAACTGAGAATGTGGTTGATCTCGTAGTTGTTGAAATATAGTAAAGACATTGCAAAACATGATATTTAAGTATTTCCTCCTAACCTCTTACCTTCACAAGATGTAAGAGTTCTGAATGGAAAGATATCCTAATGTATGAAGAAACTAAAGTAAGATGAGTCCATCTGTAAAGAAAAAAACTAAAAGAAGCACAACACAGACTCATCTCAGTAATTTAGCATCCCATTGATTCAGAATTCATACTGACAATAACTATGCAAAGTAGAGCTTACTTTTACATTATGAGGAAGTTTTTTTAATAGTAGAGCAGATGATATTGTGGGAGAGAGATATAGTTAACTAACCTGAAAGTACTATTTTCTAACTTTTGGGACTTCCTTGGTAGCCCACTGGTTGAGAATCTGCCTTCTAGTGCAGGGGATGTGGGTTCAATCCCTAGTCAGGGAGCCAAGATCCCACGTGCCACAGAGAAACTAACCCTGCATGCCACAACTAAAGAGCTTGCACGCTGCAGCTACTGAGACTGTACTCTCTAGAGCCCATGCTTCACAGCAGGAGAAGCCCCTGCATGGCAACTGGAGAAACCTGCACGCAGCAATAAAGACCCAGTGCAGCCAAAAATATGTGTATTGTGTTAACTTTTACAGTCTATGCTGAGAAATTCTATTAATGGCATATCAAGGTTTCTGCTGGCTTCTACAAGGTCTCTAGTTGTTAACCGTTAATTCGGGTTATTAGCATATTTTACAATACAGTTAAAATTTCACAGTGACATTTTTCTTCCCTTTCCTCCACAATTAACCTTAGTAAAACTTTGTCTTAAAGAATCTATGCTATCCTAGGAATCATACTCTTCAGAGAGTATAACAGAGCACTGGTTCTTATCACTAGGGAAAGTCCAACTAATACAGAGTCATCTGTAAATACAATGAATTGTCTAGTAAACCTTCTAGTTCAAGTATTTGCATCACTAGCTTAAAGCTGTTTTAATGGATATATAATACTTGCGTAAAATTTATATTAGAGAAATTTGTGGCAATAAATTTAAGCAAGATTTTCCTTTTTCACTATGAGACCATAACTACATTTCTCAAAGCCAAGATTTTTTTATGCCCCGAGTTGTTTCATGTCCCTACTTTCTATTAACAAAACTCTTGATATATGCAGAGTCATCCATTTAATTTGAGCTGTTTTCAGTGTTGCATGCAGCTGATAAGTCCATCTAAACCAGTGTGTATGACTCTAAGGATACCCTCATTCCTTTAGTGTCTGGCTCAGTGCTGTGTTTATTTGCAAAGGACCCTCATGCATGGATCCATATAAATGAGGCAAGCTGGAGCAGACTAGACTGTGTCGCTCACCAGTCTTTGAGGAGGGAGAATTGTGTATATGAAAGCTGCTGGGTATGAGCTTCCCTTACAGAGAAGATTTCTGTGTTTGTGACATCAAGCAAGATTTTTGGTTGAGGTTTTATGCTTACTGTAAAGAAAATAGTAAGAAAAAGCAATTGATGATCTAATTCCATCATCTTTTGAGAAGCAAAACCCTTGCTGATTCAATGAATGTCATCTCTCTCCCATAGAGTAGTCTAAGAACCCTACAGAATGACTTCTGAACTTTTGACTCCCATTTTCAGTTTAGTTGGTGAATTTTTAATCAACTGAAAAATCACTTATATTTGACTCAGAAGTATGTAGAGTCAGTGTTAGCCTATTTATATTACTCAGGAGTAGAAACTTAAAATGTAGTACAGAAATTGTTTTGATGCCACTGAGACATCATTTTTCCAACCTCGCCACCTAATACCTGGCTTTAAAGTGAAGAAATCTAATGCATAACAATTATACACTATACCAGCATATCACTTATTAAGCTCAGTAACAGGTCTAAGAGTGATAGTATTTCTGTATTGAAAAATGTACTTCTTGGGTAAAATATCGGTTTGAAACTGCTCAACATTTAATATGCCATCTTGTCATGGCATAATAATTCATAACTTGGATGCAAGTAGGTAGATGTATTAAAACTAGTAGCTTGTGTTTTTCCTGTAGCTTCTAAAACTGACGTAATGTAAAGATTGGGTTTAAGTGTGTGTTTTTGCTGTTTTTTTAACCTCAAATACTTGGCACTCTGCACCCGTGTTTCTCACTTACAGTCATGCACTTACAGTGCTTGGTCACAGGTAAATACTGTCCTTTTTCAGTCAAAACATCCCTGACAGTAATTGCACTTTCTGTGTTCTTTATTTTTTCCCCTCCCACCCCACTGCCCTCAACTTAGGTTGGAAAGGCTGGTGGACGTCCTGAGGAAGAAGGTTGGAACAGGGACCATGAGGACAGTGATCTGAACTGCAAAAAAAAAAAAAAAGACGACAGTCTGGGGAAGCAATCACATCTGGTGACCAGGCTGCTTCATTCAACACTGTGTAAACACTAAAGCCTTAACTTAGCAAACAGTTGTTAGAAGTGGGACACTCCAACCACATTCCAAGCTGAGATAAAATCAAATCACAAATGTTTAACCACTTTGCTGCTGACTTGAGTTATTTATCCAAATGTATTAACTGCAGACTTTTACCAATGAATAGCTGTAAAGTTGCAGCTTATTTGTAATTATTTTATATCTCACTGTATTTAATATAAATATTTTTGCTGGAAGACCATTATAGAAACATAGTAAAGTTGGTCAGGATCATATCTTCACATATGGCCCTTTCTGAGTCAAATGCAGCAAAGTAAATATTGTCTAAACCTTAATCCACTGTGTTAGGTCAAAACTTCAAATACGTGCATTTTTCAATATAGAGTTTATTTCTTAACCAATGAGAGAAGCACATACATAAGAAGCATGTATAGTCTTCCTTCGATGCATGCATGTAATCTTTTTAGTATTAAAGAATGTTAAGTATAGACACCAAGAATCAAATGTATAATTTGCTTTAATAAGAGCTTGGCATATTAAAATTACGTTAATCAAAGCATGATTTTTTTCACTACAAATAATGCACACTGTTTTCAATTTTAAAAAAAGTATTGTTAATGTGTACTTATAAATTCTTTAATGTTGGGTCTGAATACTGATCTAAACTCTATTTAAGCCATAGTAATTGCCAAGTCTGTCTACTCAGGTGGGATACTTTTGGCTTGAAAATTAGCATGTGTCACCATAACACGAAAAGGCAAGCGCCCATGAAACATATGAAGTATTCTCTTTTTAATGCCTTTATTTAGACTGTCATTTGAATTTTTGTTATGGAAGATGGGAATCTAGTTATAATATACAATAAAATTATAATGTAAAAATATAAAGACTTGGGGGGAGTAAACCTGTGATTTGGTTCAGGAAATCTACTTTTTTAAATTTAATGGATAAAACTAAAATTCATGTATTTAGGTACAGGAAAAAATCATTTTTTTAAGATTGAATAGATGAGAAGCAAATAGAAAATAAATATGACCAGAATAGGATGAAATAGGTAAGTAGAGATGGAATTAGTGAAAATTAAGTAGGCAAGTGAAAAATTTTCTAAGTCCATATAATCTTTTAATTTAAGACTGAGCTAAATTATCTACCATTGCCTATTTTCAGGACAAGTACAGAATCATTTATTGCATACATCATTGGAAATTATGCTTTTGAATTTTTTGACTCTGCAGAAAAATATAAGATGCTTTATCACAGGGTGACAAAAGAATTGTGATGCAAACAAGCTCTATTTGTTTCTTAGTAAACCCGTTGAATTAACTGACAGAATCATCCCATCGATTCAAATTTAGAATTTACTCATGTTGCCTGCTTTTAATTTTGCTTAAATTATGTGAAAAATAAGGAAGAATAGGGGTTCAAAATTAACTGGATTTATTCTACAGTCCTAAAGAGAGCTATAGCCTCTCTAAACTGCGACTACCTAACTATAGAAATTTAGAATAGTTTCGTCATGCATGTAGTTTTCTCTACTAGCTCTAACTGAAACATGTAACAGCTCCCCGTGTGAAGGAACAGCCTCTTTCAAGTCACGCAGGTAAGTGAAGAAAAACAATCCTCATGACAAAATAGTCCATTCCTGAATCCTCTTCAAATAAATCGCAAGTAACTTGAATTTTCAATTTATTCCTGAATAACAGACACAACTTTATTGAGTTATTTTGCTTGAGGTTTTGTAAAACACAAAGAGTAGAAAAAGACATTTTACAATTTCCAAACATCTCTTTCTATAACTAACCGATCAGATTAGCACAACTAATTCCTATAATCAATATAGAGAACCTTAAAAGAATTTGATACTTTGACATTAAATTTACAAAATAGTTCTAGCATCTCCTATTGCTCAGTGTAGATAATCTCTCCCAGATTACCACATCCTTTTGAAAATGAGTTGTCTACAAAATTACAGATGCGTCAAGTAGTACTTTTTTTTGGACAGGGCAAAGGGGTATGAAGGAATAATCTTGCCTGCTGAAGATCAGTTCTCTATATATTCAATAATAATTCAACTTCTGAAGTGTTCCACACTTCAGAAAAGAGGTTGCTTTGAGTTTACTTTAAACATCAAGTCTGATTCCTACAGTGAAATGATAATTTACTTTTCCTTGTTAAAAATAAGTAGTTCAGAGGAAAAGCAGAAAAGATCATACAAACGTGTAAGACTTGATTTACAAAGCCCTTTCTCACCTGCATTTTTATGTGATTCTATAGACAGTAATATATTACCAATATATATGTCAATCATGTAATAATGATAATGATGCTAGTAGTTTTAGTATTACCATTAGTAGTAGTATTAGTAATACATTTTGTAAATGAGGAAACACAGTCAACGAAGCTAGGAATTTGGCAAGAACTGGCTGGGACTACAGCTGAGGTCTTATGACTCAACTCCATGCAACCACAGGTCTCCAAAACTCATTTACAAAAATTAAAAATCAAAGATTCTAACTGTTGTGATTTCTTTTATTATTGTGCCATTTCTTTTATGCATATATGTATGAATTTTCTCCACGTATCTTTCAATTAAGCTGCATATGTGAACGGCGTCACATTATTACTACCTCTCTATAGTGTTACAGTAGCAACCTTAGCCTTACTTTCACTAATTAGGAATATTGTGACAATTCATTGTTGATTAAAAATAACCAGAGTTCTTCTGTACTCTTTAATTTGGCTTGATGTTAGAACCTGACAATATATTTCTAGCAAATGACAGTCTAAACTTAAAGGCTCACTGTACTTCCTGGAGCATCTGTTAAAGATACAACCAGTTATAGGCAAGTTATAAGCAAAGTATGAAGCAAAGTTATTAGTTAATAATATGGGAGAAACTTTCATTCTACTTCTATATTATGTTTAACCATTGTGTTAAAATTATTTAAAATATTTTTCTTTTTCAGTGAGAAACTTGATCCTTTGTAAATGTCCTTATTCTTATTCAAATAAATGGATAAATCTTCTCATCAGATCACTTACCAATAGAATTAGTTTGTTGGACAAAAATGTTAGAATATTAAAATTTTATAGTTTTAATATTGAAGATTGCATAAAAAGCCATTTTTATAGATAGTATATTTTTAAAGATAATTAATGAAGTTTCTGTCTTTAAATACTCTTGACAAGTGAGGCATTATAATGATAAAACAGCCATGTCCTATACATTTGTCTTCTCACATATGGTTTGTATGGAACCCAAATTTTTCACAAGACAATTATTGTGTTGATAACTACTCTCTACAGCTATGCTATCTATCTAGTGATAACGAGAGAGATATATAGATATATAAATACAGAGACACATACACACATAAATACATTTGCCTTTCTAAAAAATTGATTTATAAGTCAATTGTTAGGCTCCAGTGACTTCAGCATTTTGTGCATTTTATTACAAATGCACATGGTTTCTGAGGCTTTTAAACAAATACATGAAATGGTTGAAAGATTTATATTGCTTGAGCTCAGCTAAATATGTCATCTCTAGAAAAGATGTGGTTTATTTTGGCACTGTTTAAAAACTCAAATATTTTAAACATTTGTTAAGTTGGAGCTTGCACATTTGAACTAGTAGCACACGTTCCAGAATAGCATCTCAGGTTACCAGATTTTTGTAATCCTTTTACTAGAATAACCTTCTTTGAAAAGGTTTTCTTTTCTTTTTATTATGTACTTTAAGTTAAATTGATAAATGTTGAAGTTATTTTAATGTATGATTTCATAAATAGAATTGGACAGTGATAAATGTGTATTTTTAACTCATTAAAGTATTGTGTACTATTGATAACTTCTTTGGAGAAATCTTAATATACTTATTTTTAATGTTACTGTTTTCTCAACATAGTTTTGGAGAATGCTGGTACTTTGGATGTGACCAATTTCCTGATGGTCAGATTATTAAGAAAGGTGTCTTTTAATGCACAAACTCCAAAATCTGAAATATATATTTACTTTTCAGTCATATAAGCTCTCTACTGCAAATGTTATATATTTCAATACAGTTATTTATACATTTAATCAAGCTTTTATAAGTGTTCAGTCCTGAAGGCACTGTACTGAATATGCCTATAAAATACACTACAGTAAGGAAACAGATTAAGTTCACTGTCATACTGTGTCTGACTGTCTTACAAGTTTAATAAAGATAAAAGTCATTAAGGACAAATTTATTAGGTACTTTACTACTGGCACTAGTAAAATATTAAAGAGAAATTGTATTTTGGTTAGAAAGAATCTAAGACAGGCAATCAAATTCTCTTAATAAAAAAATGATTCAAATCTATTACAAGGCACCTCTACTAATTTTGGAATTTGTATGTGGAATTTTGCTGTAACCAAGAGCTGAAATCTAAGAACATTGCTTCTGTTGTGTTTGGTTATTCAATCAAGATAAGGTAAATATAAACAGACTATGTAACATACTATCACCTGTAGTGAACTTAGAATTTAAAGCTTAAGGTACATGACTACAAGAGGACTAGGGTGGGTTAGGCAGTAGGAATTGTTGGGGTAAAGTTTCTATAAACTGATAATATCTAAACACTCAGGTTGCTGTTTAAAAAATTGTCTCACCATGTATGACCTTTGTGATATTACATAGGTATACAATAATAATTTAAATTGTTTTTTGCTTTGAATAATTAACTACTTTTAAAGTGATTCAAAAAGTAAGAACAACATTATTTTATATTTACCCACGTATTTACATTTCTAGTACTCCTCTTTATGTAGATCCAAGTTTCCACCTGCTACCATTTTCTTCCTTCCTGACATGTATGTATCTTTTATACAATGCTGGGCTGTAAATAATGAATTCTTTCAGCTTTTGCATGTTTGAAAATGTCTCTCTCTTTTTTTTTGCCTTCATTTTGTTGGGGGAAGAAAGGTTTTTTTCTGGCTATAGAATTCTAGGTTAACCTTTTGGAAAAATATTTTCAAGATGTTATTCTGCTGTCTCTAGCTGCTGTCATTTTAATTTTTGTTCTCTGTACATATGTCCTCTGGCTGCTTTAAGGATTTTACCTTCATTACTCGTTTTAGCCAATTTGATTGTGATGTGTTATAGATTTCTGCATGTTCCTGTGCTTATTTGTTGAACTTCTTGGACTATAAGTTTATAATCTTCATCAATTTTTTTAAATTTTGGCTTTTTCCCCAATACCATTTGTCTTCAAACTCTTTCCTCCCTCTTTAGAACTGCTACTTAATATATATTAGGCCACTTGAGGTTGCCCTACGGCTGCTTCATTCATTCTTTGTTCATTTTGCCAGTGGCAAAGGAGTGGTTTTTTTCCTCTGGGTATTTTATTTTGAATACTTTCTATTATTTTGTCTTTAAAGTTAGCGACCTTTTCTTTTGCAGTATCTAATGTACTCTTCTTAATTCCATCTAGAGCCTTTTACTTCATAAATATACTTCTCATCTCTAAAATTTTAAATTGGGGTCTTTTAATGTCTTTCAGATCTCCTTAATTTTTTCATGCTTCACACTATTTTCTGGAATACTGTGTTTGTTTATTAATTCTATTATCTATTCTATTTCCAAGTCTGTTTCTATTTATTTCCTTATCATAAGTTGTTTTGTTTTAATTGAAGTATAGTTGAAGTATATTTGATACTTTATAGTTGAAGCCGGATACAAGCCAGGCTTCAACAGTATGTGAACCATGAACTTCCAGATGTTCAAGCTGGATTTAGAAAAGGCAAGGAACCAGAGATCAAATTGCCAACATCCACTGGATCATCAAAAAAGCAAGAGAGTTCCAGAAAAACATACATTTCTGTTTTATTGACCACACCAAAGCCTTTGACTGTGTAGATCACAGCAAACTGTGGAAAATTCTGAAAGAGATGGGAATACCAGACCAGCTTACCTACCTCCTGAGAAGTCTATGCAGGTCAAGAAGCAACGGTTAGAACTGGACATGGAACAACGGATTGGTTCCAAATCAGGAAAGGCGTACGTCAAGGCTATATATTGTCACCCTGCTTACTTAACTTACATGCCAAGTACATTATGCAAAATGCCAGGCTGGATGAAGCACAAGCTGGAATCAAGATTGGCAGAAAAATATCAATACCTTCAGATATGCAGATGACACCACCCTCATGGCAGAAAGTGAAGAAAAACAAAAGAACCTCTTGATGAAAGTGAAAGAGGAAAGTGAAAAAGTTGACTTAAAACTTAACATTCAGAAAACTAAGATCATGGCATCTGGTCCCATCACTTCATGGCAAATCGACAGGGAAACAATGGAAACAGTGAGAGACTATTTTCTTGGGTTCCAGTATCACTGCAGATGGTAACTGTAGCCATGAAATTAAAGGATGCTTGCTCCTTGGAAGAAAATATATGACAAACCTAAACAGCATATTAAAAAGCAGAGACATTGCTTTGCCAAAAAGATCAGACTAGTCAAAGCTATGGTTTTTCTAGTAGTCATGTATGGATGTGAGAGTTGAACCATAATAAGGCTAAGAGCCAAGATTGATGTTTTTGAACTGTGATTGGAGAAGACTATTGAGAGTCCCTTGGACTGCAAGGAGATCCAACCAGTCAATCCTAAAGGAAATCAGTCCTGAATAGTCATTGGAAGGACTGATGCTAGAGCTGAAATTCCAATACTTTGGCCACTTGATGCGAAGAACTGACTCACTAGAAAAGACCCTGATCCTGGGAAAGATTGAAAGCAGGAGGAGAAGGGGACGACAGAGGATGAGATGGTTGGATGGCATCACCAACACAATGGACATAGAATTTGAGCAAACTCTGGAAGTTGGTGATAGACAGGGAAACCTAGTGTACTGCAGTCCATGGGGTCGCAAAGAGTCGGACACAACTGAGCAACTAAACTGAACTGATAGTTGATTTACAATATTATATTAGTTTAGGTGCACATCATAGTGGTTCAGTATTTTATTGATTATATTCCATTTAAAGTTAACACAAAATAATAGCTATTTCCCTGTGCTGTACAATCATGAGTTGTATTTTTCTGCTTTGTATGCTTGATAACTTGTTTTGGACACAAATCATTGTAAATTTTATCTTTTGGGGTGTTAGATATTTTTGTTTTTCATTAAAAATTTTGAAGTATGTTCAGGGATGCAGTTACATTATTCGGAAACAGTTTTGATCCTTGCTAGTAGGTCCTAACCTACTAGCTTAGTCCTGAAGCTTAGTCCTACCTAAGCTTCAGTAGGTAGGACCAGAGAACCTTAAGTCTAGGGCTCATTCTCCCTCTCAGCGTAGGCAATCTCCTTCTTAACACCTGATACCCTGTGCAGTATGACTTGGCTCTGCTCTGACTAGTCACACCTATGAGTGAGTTTTGGTCGTTGTTCTTCCTGCACCTCTCTAAAGTTCTAACCTTAGCCTTGGTAGTTTACTTAAACAGATCTGCTGGTCCATACTCAGAGGAAGACTCAAGGAGTGTTCTGTAGCTGTTCCAAGCCCACTTGCTCTCACTCTCTTTCTGTACAGCAATTTTTGTTCCAGAATCTACCCTCTCTAGTATTCTGACTGAAAATTCTAACCACTTTGTCCTCCCCCAGTCTTCAACTCTATGTTCTCAATTCAGGGAAGATCCCAGACTCTGTTTGGTCCTCCTCCTGCACTCTGCTCTGTAAACTCACCATGTGATACGCTGGAATCATCTTAGCACTCCGTTTCTTCCCCTTCTCTCTGGGGTCACTGTCCTGTTTGCCTGTTGTCCCAAGTCCAAAGACATTGATTCATGTATTTCCACCTGTTTCTGTTGTTTTCCTTTTGGTGGGTCTTTTTGTTTTGTTTTGAGGTTTTGGTTTGTTTGGGGGATTTTTCTTTTGTTTTTTGTTTGATTGGTTGGTTAGTTGGTTGTTTGGTCGTTTGCTTTTTTTTTTTAAGGTGGAGAGGGTAAACATGATCCCTGTTATTTCATCACGACCAGAAGTGTAAGTCCTCCTGTAACTCCTTCTAAAATGTCATCCTCTTAATGTCTAGCTTCCCTCACCCCTGTTGAGAAATCAACCATCCAGTTTTAATGTTCTTCTGAAAGTAAAATATCTTATTTTCTCTGATTGTTTTTTAGACCTTTTTCATTGTTGGGTTTTATGGGAGAGTGTTTTATTTAGTTTGGCAGGGTTTTTTTTTTAATTGATGTTCTTTGCTTGAGTTTGTAGACCTATTAAATCTCTGACTTCATATCTGTTGTCAATTTTAGGAAATCTTTGCTTAGTATCTTTTTCTCCTTCCTTTTTGACTCCAACTAGATACATATTTTCACTGTTCCCACATATCTCTCTGTGTTTTTTTTTAATGTGCATTAGTCTTAAAATTTCAAAATTTCCTGTCTTTTATTTCACTAATCCTCTTTTCTGCTGTTAAAGCCATCTATTCAATTCTTAATTTCAGATTTTTGTGTTTTTTAATTTACAGTCTTCCTCTTTGTATTTTTGGTGCATTTCAATTCTCTGGTGAAATACTCATCTTTCTAAATATATTGTCTCCCCTTTGCTTATAACTATAAGAAACTATAGTAACTTCATTTCTATAAATTAGTAATTAAAAGTCCATACCTATTAACTCCAATATCTGAATCACCCCTGGGTCCTTAATATCTGTTTTGTTTCTAGGTGTCTAGATGCATGGCATGCCTATTAATTGTTGATGTAATATAAGACATCCTGAGCCTGGCAGGTACTTTTGCTTTCAACTAGAGAGAGCTTCATCTTTCCTCTATTGGAAAGATTGAGTGGACGTCCACCTTAATCCAGTCGGGTATGCTGAGTTGAAGCTGAGTTGCAGTTTGAATAAGGCTCAGTTTTCTCTGGTTTGCCTCTTTTCCTATGGGGTAGCTCACTAGGCTTTCAGTGGTGAAAGTAATATCTTCACTTGAGTCCTGTAGATATTCTTATTTGAGCTTTTTAATCTTCCACCTAGGAGAGCCCAGAATTTACCAGATACTTTGAAGGGGAAACTAGGCATAACGCTCCAATACTTTGGCCACCTGATACAAAGAGCAAACTTATTAGAAAAGACCCTGATGCTGGGAAAGATTGAGGGCAGGAGGAAAATGGAGCAACAGAAAATGAGATAGTTGGATGGCATCACCAACTCAAGGGACATGAGTTTGAGCAAGCTCCAGCAGATAGGGAAGGACAGGGAAGCCTGGCATGCTA
This sequence comes from Nanger dama, assembly GCA_917880005.1. NCBI lineage: Eukaryota > Metazoa > Chordata > Mammalia > Artiodactyla > Bovidae > Nanger > Nanger dama. The sequence continues at coordinate 9,748,990 of CAKJTW010000038.1, read as the reverse complement.
TTGTCCATGGGGCTGCAGAGAGTCAGGCCTGACTTAGCAACTGAACAACAAGGCATGTGTCTCAGGCCCCTTTGGTTTTCTAGGTCTCTCACTCCAACCCTGAAAGGTTGCCCAAAGTTCTGCTGGTTTCTTGTCTCTAACAGCAGCCTCCTGCCAGGACAAACCCAGCGCCAGCAAATGCTTCCAGGGCAAGAGCAGCTGCAGACCGTTAGTTTGCCTCTCAGCTCTCGCCTCTGGAGTCTTGGTTCCTCTAGCTGTCTTTGTTTCAGCCCTTCTCTGATACTTTTAAACAAATATGGTTTCCATTTCATCCAGCTTTACTAGTTGTTCTTGCAAAGCATTGATCTGCCACAAATGACTCTTTTCTATCTGGAAGCAGAATTCCAGTGCGTCTTTAATTTTTGTTATTTTATGTTTCATCTCAGGAAGTTATATTTTGTTCATCCCCAAATCTGTTTGACCATTCTTTTGGTCTCTTGTTTCTGTCTCATATTTTCAACCCCTTTTTAATTTTCTTGTACATTTTAAACATGCTTATTCTATACTTAGGGCTTCCCTGGTGGGTCAGTGGTAAAGAATCCACCTGCCAATGGAGGGGACATGGGTTCAATCCCTGGGTTGGGAGAATCCTCTGAAGAAGGAAATGGCAACCCACTCCAGGATTCTTGCCTGGAGAACTGCATGGACAAAGGAGCCTGGATGGCTGCAGTCCATGTGATCACAAAAGGCTCAGACACAACTTAGCAACTAAACAAGAACAAGTATAGAACAATTCTATACTTCTTACTGTTTTACAATCTCAAATATTTATCGCTCCAATTTTAATATTTCTGCTAGCTACATTTAACTTGCCTCTTTTCTTTTGATGTTTAGTGATTCGTGAATATGAGTTTATATGTCTTAGAATTAGTTCCTATGGGAGTTTTCAGGCCTTAATTGAAGGTAGATTCCTTCACAGAGGCTTTGCATTTGCTTCTGCCTGGGAATAAGTACAGGCCTTAGCATACTTTAAGACCTTAATTTGAATTTTATTGGGCTGCTTAAATAATAATTTGGGATGAAAATTCATATGAAGGCTAGCTTGTGTTTATAAAATTCATAAGGGATATTTTTTTCTATCTTCCATTCATAGTCTGAGCTTAAGATTTCTCTTCGTGTGTGGGCCCTGGACTTTGTCCCCTGCTCCATTAGGAAGCCCTGGAAAACCAGAGCTCAACCTCACCTCGATCATAAGTCAAATGCTCTCAAGGTAAAAACCTCGCCCTTCATGCTTCACATACCATTAAGGGTTCCCAGTTGTACTTAGATTTACTCTCTCTATTCCTTACCTACTTGCCAATGTAATGATGCATTTAAGAAGATGTTTCTCATTTTCTGTACAATATTTTTAGTTGTTCACTATGGGAGGTTTCAGGTCCTTCATAGTAGGAAACAGTAGCCAGGGCTGAATGTTATTAAATTTACACACACATACACAGGTATAATTATACTGCTAATAAAATGTTCTGAATTTAGTATCACTTGTATACATGATTAAAATGAGTAGGTAATAAATTTACCTTCCAAGATCCATAATTGCAGCTCTTTGTCCCCACCAGTAACTACAAGCAGTTTTTCATTAAAGAAAAGAAAATGATTGAATAATCCAAATTAGCCTGGGCAAGAAAACTAACAGCTGCCTAAAATGAAATGTTTGAGTTATGAGCCATGTGCCACTTTGGTTTATCTGCAGCCAAAAGGTTCAGAATCCTTATTCAATTAACCATGTTGCTTGGGAGGGCTTGGTTGCCCTGAATAAGAGCTGCCTGGTGATGAGTAAGAGGTATCCGTGACACACAAGTTCAGACCTTGCAGCTCTGTTTTTGTTGTTTGAACTTTCTTCTCTGTTGTAGCTAGGGATCCGGCATGGAATTTAAACACTTGTGTGGTAACTCCATTCCTTCAGCCATTGTGTTGTTAAGCTCTAGCTAACGAACTTTTAACACTGGTTCCATGTAAGGTAAGACTTAGAAAACAGCAGCAGTCAACATTTCTGGCATTATAAATAAAACCATAGGCCATGTCTTTAGGAAAGTAAGATGCTGCTGCCTGTCTATTCCAACTGAACCCCGCCCCAAAAGTAGCCTTTATGATATATATGAAAAAATAGAAATAAACCAAGGTAGCACCTAAAAAGCTTAAATTAAGAAGTGGCTTTTTATTTAAAAGAAAAAAATGGAAGTTTCAAAATGTATGCTTATTTTAAAACTTAGAAACTTTGCATAAAATTGAGAAACCAAAATTACATAATATTTGCAAAGGTAAGAACAGCCAAATGCAGCACTCAAATAGACTTTGTCTCATGTGGACTTTTCTTCCATGCCAACAGTTTTTGTTGCTTAGGGAGATCCTCCTGTAATGTCACAAAGAATGTTTCTCAAACTATAGATTATGCACACATTGGCTTCTTAAAGACAGGTTTGATTTTAAATCTCTAAGCTTCATTTTGCTTCTAAACATACTTTTTGAAACAAAAGCCAGGTGACTGAATTTTCTTTCCAACTTAAAAACAAGTTCTGAAGATAATTCTGGAGGAGAAAATTCAAATATAGTTTGAACAGCAATATAATAATTTTACAAAAATGTCTCAGTGTTATTGCTTTGAAGAATTACTCTACTTGAATGTGTATACACACTAATTAGTCATGTCTTACATCATAGTCTTCCCACTTTACAAAATTAGATTTGCTTTTTGCATCTTATTTTCTTAAGTTGTGGTCACACTACAAAGAGTAATTACATGCTTTTATTTAATGACAGATGAACGTGAATATGTAATCTTGTTTGTGAAATAGAAGTGAAGACAGCCTTTTGAAATCAAAAGTTTCCTTTCAGTGAAGACCTCAAGCATATCATATAATTACTTATTTCTTCTTTTATAAAAATTGTAACAACTTTTTCAAGCATTATAGCTGTGTACTGTAAGTGTACTGTGTACTGTAACTAAATATTACAGATATTATTGTCTTTAAGTTGCAGTAAGACAAATAGTGGTTTTATCATTTCTAGAATCAAAGAATGAAGTGCGCATGTGTGTGCTTTTTATTTTTTAGGTTTTAGGAAAATTTTCTGGACCCATTTTTGAATTTTCTAAAAGAACTAATTGCCCAAATCATACTTTGCAGCTTTGATATGTTGTTTTGTTTTTCTTTGGATAGCAAGAAAATTGATGAAAGTGACTCATTCATACTAATACCTTAGACCTTGTGCTCCTCTCCATTCTAGTTCCTACTCTGTATTTTTATTATTTAATTCATTTGCCATTTTTAGTCCTCTACTCAGTCAAAATCACCTTCACAAGTTTAACCTAATTTATCTTTCAAGAACACTTTTATACCAACTCCTAAGATGAAGCTTTCCCTAATTCCCCACTTCTACCCCACCACCAAGTAGAAGTCAGTCTCTTTTCTGTATGATTTATAGGTCTTCCTTCATCTCTATTAGGGCAGTTAATAAGTTTCCTTTGTTTCATTATCCCTGTACTATCTCCCATTAGCATATAGCTTCTGGAGGTCAAAAATTCAGTCTTATATTTCTTTGCACAGGTAAATACGTAATCACTTTTGTTGATAATGAAACCTAAACTTTCAACTATATTTTTGTTTTTATAAACATCTATATGATCCATCTTTCTAAAAAATACATGCAATGGAAGATTAAGATTTGAGCACCTTTTTTAAAAATAGTGCTGATAAAATATACTGTTATGTCAAATTATCTAGCATCTAGCCCATTACCAGGTGAGACACTGGGTTAAAGTGAAGAGTTTTGGGGGTAGAGGGGGTATTTGTTTGTTTTATTTGGTTAGGTTTGTTTTTTAATCAGAATTTCTTGCATTATTGTTCAATTTTGGTCCCATACAATCCAAATTTTGAAATTTCACTCCATGATAAAGTTAAGATGGAGTTTTGTTGTCTTGTGATGTTTACACAAAATTTCCAGACCACAAGCAAGGTCATTTAAATCTTTTTTTAACAACAGTAATAACTAAGTTGTTTTCTGGAACCAAGTATGTTAGAATGCAAAAAGAAGGAGAAGGCAAGCAATGTATAAACCAGGCATTCTTAGATGCTTTCTGATATTGCTTCAAGCGACTTTAAATCAGAATTTCAAGTTCAATAATTCCTTATTTCCTAAAAGTAACTGAAGTCTTCTGAATTCCAAGTATTTTGTTATGTTTTCCTGAGATTTTATTTTCTGGCTCTTTATTATTCTTTCAATACCTAAGCCCTATTCTAAGTTTTGAGAGCAAAACTAAATTGTGTGTGAACATTACCCACCAAGCTAGAGCTTCAAAATTTATATTTAGTTACTTATTTTATCTCTAGTCTCCACCAGTTTTCATCATGAACCTTGTTGAGTGAAGATCCTAAAGCTTAAAAAATAGCTACCTTTCTTCAATAATTATATCAAAGGCTTTTTGAAATGCTTAAGCATAGAATATTCACTGCATCCTACTTGTATGACCATGACATTAACACACTGAAAACCTTTGAGTTCTCTAAAGACGACTTTCATAAATCTTTGCTAGCTGTGTCTAATCAGATTACATTTTTCAAGACAGTATGCCCTTCTCTAAAATTGTTTCTTGTATATACCTCACATGCAAAGTTAACTGTCTTGGTTATAATTGGCTGTCAGCAGAGAGGCTCACTTTTAATAACATTATTTTGTTCATAATTTTCTAGGAAATACAGCTTCTTTCCTCGCCAAGGAATAGTAAACCCAAACTACCGACATTGTCTACCATGTTTAAAAAGTAAAAATTTATAGTGCTCAAATGTTGGTACATAGCCAAATGAATCATCTTTGTCTTAAAATAGCAAAAAGGGTAAGACACGACTTATGTTAAGACTTAATTTTCATGAAACTCATCAGACAAGAAGTGATAATGCTATAGAATCTTGGCTTTTGTCTTGAACATCTGAAGTCCTCTTAGCTAGTAATTTTTTACTTAGATTTATATCTTTAATCCTAGGATCTTCCATCTCTTTGAAACCAGTTAATTAAAACAGATAATCACCTTATAGAAATTACACATTAGAAATGAAAAAAAGGAATTGGATAACTTTCATAATGTGACGCAAGCAGGCATTTTCAGAGCTAGAGGTACAGCTGTGTGTCCACTCCTAACCTTCTGCTTCCCTGTTTCTGGTAAGAGCTGAAGCTTGCGCCATCATGGTTAATGTTTTGACAGATTTTATCATAAACCTTGCTGTTGCACGTTTGCCTCGAGCCAAAATTAACACGTTGTAAGCTCAGAAACAGTTTTTGCTGTTAGTGACAAGAAAAGGAAATCAATTATGCTCTTTGAAGGATAGGAGTAGAGAGTTTAACTCTTTAAAAGTTACTTGAAATTTGAGAAGTATTCTCATTTTTTATTCTGTGACTTCTCAGTTGTCAATAAAACATGCATAAACACTTTTGGGATTCTCACAAAGGAGAATATACCAAAGAAAATATTCACAGCTTTAAGATGCTCACTAAATTTCATCACCAAAATACTGTCCCTCATTTTTTTAATGGAAAGGTCCTTTGCTTTATTGTATGGAGTCAAAAATTGAAACCCTCAACATGTGATTGATTCAAAAATGATGAAGTAGCTACTTTGTTTTCAAATAATTTGTCAGAATGCAGTTCAGTTAGAACCTGTCTTATGGTGTCTATCATCTATTCTGTAACTACTTGGAGTATTTTATTAAACATAATCCCATCATTGCTATTCCTAACTCCTACAGATCTAGAATTTTTTCCTCTAAAACATCTTCAATGGCCATGACCATTAATGTTTGCTCATAAACTCATTTGTACACAGGCTAAATCATAGCATATCAGTGAAGAAAAAAAAGAGTTGTAACCCAGTCTTTACCCTAGAATAAATCAAATCAACAAATATTTATTGAATGTCTACTATGTGCAAATATCCCTGACTGGTCAGCTTTTAAAAGCCATCCAGCTTCTCACATTGACAAATCAAAGCATTATTATTTTTAAGTATTGCAGAAGCTGCTTCCATGTCCTTTAGGTGACAAGACCTCTGAGGACCCTGCAGTAACTTAGGATGAAGACAGACAAGGAAGAGGAAGCTAATTGACAGACTGAAAAGAGAAGAAAGGATAACCTAAAATATCACCAACGGATTGCATCATGTATGTATGTGTGTTTATGCGTTTATGTGTATGAGCATGTATTATGTATATGTGTATGTAAACATATACACCCAAAGAGGAGAATGACTGAATTTGAGAAAAAATAGACTTTGTTAAGGTGACATAAAAATTTATATTTGAGTCCAGAGCTTTGCTTTAAAATAAGCTTGGCCCCCAGATTCTAACACCTATATTTCCCTAAAGTCTATTAGGAGATGACTTCATCAGTCAATAGATTTGTAATAGAAGAAGTGACTTCTACAATGTTACTATAAAAATTACTGTAAAGGCCTAAATATAAATAAATATCATAAATAAGAGAAGCTACTTAAAAGCTCACTTCAAAGATTCTAATTGCTATCAGAAAATAAATCTACCAGTTATGAGACAAATCTTATATACTTTATACTGTGTTATATATTAGTCTTTTATGCTATATATTATATTTTATGCTACAATGATCTATGCACTTCATTTTACTCATCTGTAAAAGATAAAATAATCCACTATCTACCCCCACCAAATAACTAAATGTGAAGTATAAAAAGAAGACTATTAGTAAAATGTTCCAGTTTTATCAAGTAGAATTAATCCTGGCTACTTTGCATATACGGTACCTATATATATGTATATATATTGGTGACTGATAATATTGTCATTGACATTCTCATGGGAGATGTCTAGTGTCAATTTTAAAATATTTGTTTAGGAGAACCAGTTTTCTGTTAATGTTGCTTCCTATTGGTAGACTAAGTTTAGTTTCTCATGAAAATCAAAGCATATTCTTTTAAGCAGCAGCTTTTATTTTTCCTAAAATGTCTGAAATTAATATCTCAATTTTTCTATGAGGAAAAATACTCTATTATTCAAAGTTTATGCCTCTGTTATGAAATTGTTGATCATTCAGATCACCTTGAGGCAAAAGTTTCTTTTCATATCTTGTTAATAATTTGATAGATTTTCTCTGGTTGTAATTTATTTTCAAAGAATACCCTAATTGTTCTATAGTAAATTTTGGATTTCTTCTCAGTTTGTGTATAACTTTTCTCTTCTTGATAAAAGCATGCTATTGGCCTTTCTATATACAGCAGGCACTTGCAATGTGTGACTACATTGGTTTGGTTTCTTTAATTCATTTTTGGTATATGATAAGAAAATGTATCTGGATATATTTAAAATAAAATTTTCCTTGGACGACACAGACACAATGCTGAAGTTCCTGGAGAAATATTCTCTTTAGAGTTGTTGCTGGGTTTCATTTCATCCTTCCCCTCCTTTGACCAGAATTCCTAAAACTGAGACCCTCTCACCTAGGACCTAGCCTGGATTCACCTGCCCCCTTGTGGTATTCCTCTCTGAATAGTTAATTGATTTCTGAAATTTGGATTTGCTATTACTTAGCCTGAGACGATAAACCTCTTTACTCTTGTCCAACAGTCTAAAACCAGACAACTTTTCTTCTGTTAGTCACTGGCTAACATACAAAGATTAAAGGAGTTTATTTTTAAATTTAATTTAGAGCACAAGAAAGAAATTGAGCACTATAAAGAAACTATGATAAGAGATGATGATAAGAACTTTGTCTGGAATCTGTATTAGTGACCTGCAGATTGATAAACTAAAGAGATGTTTCTAAGATTCTCATAAAGCAACTTGAAATTTTTTCTATGTGAATGTCTCCTTTTTTGATTAGTGTTAGAGGAAAATATTACTCCATTTTATTTAAATTTTATATAGATTTCCTAAACCTCTCATCAAGGATGAATTCATGAATATAAAAAATAAATGTATACAATATGATATTTGACACGTCTCTCTATGAAAAACGAAATTTTTTATACGCCATAAAGCTAATTTTTACATCCTCAATTGAAGTCAACATTGAAATCACATGGGAAAGAGATGATATATCAATGAGGGAATTATCTAGACACAAATTCAGAGATATTTTCAAGAATAAAGATGTAAGAATTAGGCATCTAGTCAATAAAGAATAATGTACAGATGAAAGAAAGTGGGAGATGAAAGAAAAGCACTATTTACAAAAATAGTTTGTCTTTCTTAGAAGGAAGAAATAGATTACTAAATTATTGTCAGTAAGACCCCAATTAATGTTTGAAAAATCTCTTTCTGTCTGCTAAGTATAAATATTTCTAACAGAAAGAGTTGTTTCTTTCTTGTTGTTCCACCTCTTCCTCAGCTCTTCACCAAAGGCTGGTTTGACTGAATGATAGTGGTCCTCTGTGGCATTTTAAACATTATGTTACCTAACTGGAGATCTAGAAGAAAAAAGTATGCAGGCTTTAATAAAGTGGTAATCCAACTTCCAAATATCTAGGATCCACCGCTCCTTTGCAGCTTTTCTTACATTCATAACAGCTGACCTACTCACAGGTTCCCAGAAATCCAGGTTCAAATTTTGGCAGGCTTACCTCACCTCTTTGTCCTTCCAAAGTACATAAATGCTAAACTGTGTTCACAGTGAGGAAGGAAGAGTCATTCCAATGAGACTTTTAAAATCAAGACCCTTTCTACTCCCTACCAAGTTACTGCCATTCTCGCCAAAGGAATAGAGTTTTCTCAGTGTGCCCTTGGCGTAATTTCTTCAGCCTGGATTAAACACAGGTGACTGAGAGTCTACCTTATCTCCACAGGGCATTAGTCACTCTATAAAAGTTAAATTTATTATGAAATGCTTTGTTTGTGTTAACATATATCTTCTCTGGGAAGCTGGAAACAAAGGCACGTCCTTTAAGACTCCGTATGGGGAAAACACATCCTCCTGTGGAATTTAACCTTAATTTGAACCAAGATCTGTGAAAGAAAAGCACTTCAGTGTATTGTTCCTTTGCTCCACCCCTCTATTCCCTTATCTAAATGGGGTTACTGTTGCTCTGCGTTTTTTAACTCTTCACATTCCAAACCTTGCTTTCGTGAACTTAAAATAATCTTAGAAGTATATGCAAATAATTGTGGCAAACAATTATGCCTTTTTAAGTATGAGTGGTTTTATGTAATATATTAATTCTGAAATCTTTAAAATAAAATATTGTAAATATATAGCCAGTTATGCTTACATGTCTTACTGTTCATCATGTTGTTTTAACAAATGGTACATTGTAAAGGGTATTTGATTTCCTGAAAATCTTCTCTAAGGTTCACTTGCTAGGAAACATTGTCATGTATGCATTGTTCATACTTTATTCGAAGAATAATTAGAAGAAAAGTTTACATTAGGAATGATGAGAAGATGTATTTGAAAGACTAATTTCAACCTCTCTTTTCCTTCAGTCTGTTTGCCTAGTCTTGTATTGCTTTCAATGTATTTAAATCCATAGATGCACCAATGCTTTTTAGAAGTAAAAGCAAAGCTTCCATGGCTACTATCCACCCTCATACAGACGAGTTTATAAGCAGCAAAGGGAGTATCTTTTACATATTAAGTTTACATTTTAAAAAATTCTGCCTATATGAATACATACATTTTCTTTGATAGTATCTACCAACACAGTTGTAATTATTCAAATGACTTTTCTTCTTTTTTTTATCCTTTGGCCATGCCATACTGCACATGGGAGCAGAATTCCCCAACCAGAAATCAAACCTGTTCCCCCTACATTAGCATCACAGAGTCTTAACCACTGGACCACCAGGGAAGTCCCCTTTCATTATCTTTTATTAAGTTAAGAAAAAAAAACTAAATTTGAACATAAACGTATTCATTTAAAATATACACATAGAAGATTTTTAAATTAATGTGCTCAATTCTACTCAAAATAACTATCTTCAGCATTATTAAATTGAAAATTTCTTATCAAAATAAAAAATAACAAAACATTTACAGATTCCTGCAGTCACATATTCTTTATCATATAGTATGTTTCATTTAAACAATATCATTGAAATTAGTTTGATAAATATGTGTTTTTTTAATGGGATATATGAATAATACATTTAGGGCATTAGGACATTTATCACAAGTAATATCAAATCAAGGCATCATTGTTCTCCTCTTCAGCCCTGCCTACATTTACTGGTTCCAACCAACTCTCATATGATATTTATTGAAGCTTAGTTTCTACCACTTGTTAGCACTTGATTATATACTATGACTGCTATTTAAATTCATAATTTTTATTGCCTTTTCACGGAAATTATAAACTCAGAATAATAGTGAGTGGACAACTGGAATACTTTAATTTACCTCTTAGACTCAAATCCTTGTTTATCTTGGACTTTACACTATATTAGATACTGCTGCTGCTAAGTCACTTCAGTCATGTCGGACTCTGTGTGACACCATAGACAGCAGCCCACCAGGCTCCCCCTGTCCCTGGGATTCTCCAGGCAAGAACACTGGAGTGGGTTGCCATTTCCTTCTCCAATGCATGAAAGTGAAAAGTCAAAGTGAAGTCGCTCAGTTGTGTCCAACTCTAGTGACCCCATGGACTGCAGCCCACCAGGCTCCTCCGTCCATGGGATTTTCCAGGCAAGAGTACTGGAGTAGGGTGCCATTGCCTTCTCCGATATTAGATACTAGTTTGATACAAATTTTCTTAAAAGATAATAGCACTACACCTCTTCATGGCATATATAGATGCCTGTATAGTATATTATTTATTCATGGTCACACCATAAGATGCAGGCTTCCCTGGTGGTAAAGAATCCACCTGCTAAGCAGGAGACATGAGTTCAGTCCCTGGGTTGGGAAGATCCCCTGGAGAAGACGTGCCAACCCAGTAGTCCATGGGGTCTCATATAGTCAGACATGACTTAGTGATGAAACAACAAAAAACTACTACCATAAGACAGCCAAAAGACAGTCTTCTACAGGAGTAAATGGTCAAAATGAGAGACAAGATAATGGGAGAAGTGATAATAGTTAAGTATAAGACTGAAAAGGCAGGTGTTAACCAGAAACAAACAGAAAAAAATGAAAAGTGTGGACTTTGTAACTGATGAGGAGAAACACTTCGGCAAAAATAAAGGAGCAAAAGGAAGAGAAAGAACCACAGATAATTCCAAAGTGCCACATGTATCAATTTTGATGAATCCCAAAGTATTTGCAAAATTGGATTTAAAAAGGTCATGTGCATGTCTGTATTTATAAAAATGTAGACAAGAATGGTCTTCACATATTATGTTTTAATGGTTTAAGGGTATGGCAAAACAAAATAATAAAATACTGAGCATCTTTACTGACCATGAACTCCATCTCTAGGAAAAAAAGCCGTGTCTGATGAAATTAGAAATAATAATGAGTTTGTTCATGCAATGTATAATTTTTATTAATTCTTATTTTATCTTCTTATATCCAGCACCAATTAGAACATACTGACCATAGGAGACACTTTAAAGTATTTAGCTAAAATTAAAATGTCCTTACCCAATGAAATCATGATAGAGTCATAAGAATTATGTATAATGTACTGTGGCAATGGGTAAGGGATAGATGACAAGGGACTCAACTGTAAAATGTAAAACATCTAAGCTCTGTTAATAAATAAGCTATTTAATATCATACACATAATTTATAGTACAAGTGAAGGTATAAGTAGTATTCTCAGAGGATATTTTTGCTGATTATATTTGGAAGTTTTCAGTATTTCTCTAAAAGTATATCTTCATGAAAGAATTGAAATGGGTAATAGAGGGGGCATTATTATTTATTTTTATCATTAATTCAAACAACACCATCCTAGGTAGTGAGGATACAGAATAAGATACAGTTTCTATCATGGAAATCACATCCAGAAATACTGACAAAACTGTAAATAATTACAACATAGTATCATAGGTACCATAAGAGAGGGAGGCTCAGAATGCTTTGGCAGAACAGGTGAAAGGGTGCTTTGCCCTCTCTACGAGATCAGGGAAGGCTTCCCAGAGGAGGTGGTTTGGAGCTCAGTGCCATTGGAATTGGCAATTAAAGAATCCATGATGACTTTAATGAGAGCAGTTTCTACTGTAATGAGAGAAAAATCCAAATTGCAGTGAATTAAAATGTGAGTGAAAAATGTAGAAATGGACAGTGAATATAGACTACGTTTGCCAGGATTACCTCCTAACTCTTCTTACTTACTACCTCTGAAAAGATTCAATAAGGAATTTCACATTGCATAGCACAATTAAGTGCTAATGATATAATGGATTTTTTCTGTGTTAGTAAATAAATTCCGTTCCACATGTACAAGCTCAAGCATCAGTCCTTCTGGCAAGAGTCTTAGCACTGATCCAGGAGGGTCATATCTATACCTTTATATTGTAAATGTCTTTGATCCCTAATTCTATTCCTGTTTTCTTTTCAGGAACTGCACAGTCTTATTTGCAAAGTGTACCCAGATGAAACTTTTTCTTTCTTTCCTCTCTTCCATCTTTCATATAATTTCTCTTTATACCTCTAACCATATATCCTCAAGCAGTTAAAATATTTTACTGTCTATACAGTATCTTTCGAACACCAAATATTACCCACGGAATAAACTCCAAATTCTTTAGAGCATTCAAGGCCCTCCAGACTTTTTTTGCCAGCCTACTTTCTCAACTTTTTATTCTTGTAGCTTTCTCTCTCAGGCTTCAACTTCACCTTGCTACTTATGCACTCTGAACTTTCTGTCTTCCATTTCCTGACACTGTTACTTCCACATGGAACTACCCTCTCCCTGAAATCTATCTAAATACTGTCTGACACTTATGGTCTGAGTTGTCATATTCCGTGTAAAAGCCTTTCTTAAAATTTTCCAAATATAAATTTTCTTCTCAACTCTTGTATGTATATGTGCCTCTCTATGCCTTTCATTCATTCATTCAACAAACCTTTATTCAGCATCCACCTACTATGTGCTAGGAACTAAAGTTGTAATTTTCTACTGTTTTTTCCCATGGTGGAGAAACTGTTTTATCTCATCACTCCTATCAGACTATACATTCTTTGAGACCAAAAACCATCTGAAATAGCTCTATAACTATTACAATGTTTTACATGTAGCAATTATTCAACAAAAATTAATTATTAACCTCAGAGACTCACCCCTGAAATTCAATTAGACAAAGACCCAAATATTTTATCCTCCTTGGCATGAAATTCCATCCTACCATTATCTGCAAGAACAGTTTGTTACTTCCTCAGTTTAACCACCTTAAATAGCATTTTTAAAAATGATATTTGATTTCCTTCTATTTATTCTGTTAAACTCTTCCCTATCTTCAGCTCCATCCATTCCACTGAAAGAGTCCACAGGTAATAGTATTAATTAAATCCTTCCACTTTATCTACATCACTGCCTCATTTAGGTGGTGACCATACGACAACTTCCTTAAAAGGATCATTCAACATCAGTCATTTCCTCCTTTCAGTCCATCCTACATGACTTAACTTATATAAACTCAGAGTATATGCCTTCTCATATCTTTCCTGTTTCTGTAGACATTATAAAACTGTTTAATACTAATACACTTACATTTCTTCCATAATGTTTCATCTTCTGGCTATTTGCCAACCGTCTTTAGCTCAAAATGTCCTTCACCTCTGGAATATTCTACCTCTTCACTCCCACCAACACAATTTACTATCACTCCAGCTATCTGCAATCAAGCTTAAAATTCATTTTCAAGGGAATTTTGGATTAACCTAGATTCGTGTATTACTGTACTTATTTTCTATATATTGTTCAACTACTGTATTGCTTTAAATCAGTTATGTATTTATCTAACTTTCCTTTCCATGAGTGTCCTCTGTTAAGGACATTATCTTATTCAAAGTGTAAATTAAACTCCAATACGAATCCTGTACACTGATCTGAATTTTAAGTGTGAAGCCTTGCTCTTCATGATGATGTTAATCTGTGGCTCTCTGCCCTTTAGGTAAAACAAACATACTAGATTAAATAATATCAAGATATTCAATTCTTCTAGAATTACCATCGATGATCTTTTTTGTCTAAACAACCAAAATTTACAGAACAATAATGCTACCATAATGTGACCTCAAATATACGTCAATCCACAAATTATGAGTAAGAGGATGCATATGAGCCTTGAACACAAGATAATTAAGAGGGTCTCATAAGACTCACCAAGACTTGATCGTTAGGGACCAGGGTTTAGAATATAATTAGGAAACGTGTCTCACTTCTGGCTGTAACAGAGTTGATAGAATGAGATCAATTCACTCACAGAGAATAACTACAAAACTTGGACAAAATGCAAAGTCAAACAAAACAAAATCTGAAGGCACTGAAGCGCAACCAGTGCAGCGGACCCGAGGGGCCAGGGTCCTGGAGAGAAGCAAAATACACCGAGGTGAGCCCTGCCTTCGCAGCTGTGTTTTTCCCTCAGGGTGTTTGCCTAGTCGAGGTTTGGGACACAGAAGTATAACAAAGCAGCTTCTCCAGTTTGTGGCAGTTTGAGCTGGAGAAACAAAACTGGAGTTTAGAACAAATTAAACAGCTATGCTATGAGGAACCAAGATTAGAAGAGAGCTACAGAATGGAGACCAACGTGCTGTGTACAATTTTTCCCTAAAGGCATTTTCTGATTTCTAAGAGGCTTAAATTCTGGACAAAACACAGAGAAACCAAGTTTAAAAAAATTACTAAGAAGATTAAAAATAAGAGAGTTAGTCCTGTGATACTAAGGAGACAAAAATTGGGGTGAAGTCTCACCAAAGAGGAAAGACTCAGCTTTTAACTAGACTCTGGGAAAGTTCTGCCATAGAAGTAAGGGTAAAGGGTAAATAGACCAGCTTCAACTGTATCAGGTTGATCTACCCAAACTCACTCACATTTAAGATGGTCCCACCAACACTGAAGTAGAATTTGGGAACTTCCCCTGTGCTCTAGACCCTGCGCTGAATAGGAGGCAGAGACTATCCGCCACCAGAGGAGGTGTATACAGCCTGCCTAAGACTGAGACGGGAGGCTGGAGAGCTGAGCAACCTTCTCTGCACCCGTGAAACTTGCATCTAGTAACAGGTAATAGCCATGTGAAAGTCTCTCAGTCGTGTCCGACTCTTTGCAATCCCATGGACTATACAGCCCATGGAATTCTCCAGGCCAGAATATTGGAGTGGGTAGCCTTTCTCTTCTCCAGGGGATCTTCCCAACCGAAGGATCGAACCCAGGTCTCCTGCATACAGGTGGATTCTTTACCAACTGAGCCACAAGGGAAGCCCTGTACTGGTTCATATAATAGCCATGTACTGGTGGGAGGAACAAAAACGTGGAAAGACACAGTCTCAATGTTGCAGGCCTAGAGAACCTGCCGTAATCTGAAGGTGGAGCAGGGAAACAGAAAACAACCCTCCAGTTCTCCAGGCCTTACACTAAACCCAGAATAGTGGAAATCCAGCTCACCGTTCCGGGAATTTCAAATCTGTGGTATGTTAAAGGAAACTATAGCAACCACAAAACCAAACTCATTTCAAATGTTAACAGATGTCCTTTAGTGAATGAAATATTCTCATCTTGAGCATTTACCTCGGTTCTATGTTATTTTCGGATAAGGCAATGGCAACCCACTCCAGTACTCTTGCCTGCAAAATCCCATGGATGGAGGAGCCTGGAAGGCTGCAGTCCATGGGGTCGCTAAGACGGACATGACTGAGCGACTTCACTTTCACTTTTCACTTTCATGCATTGGAGAAGGAAATGCAATGGGTAGCGTGTGTGTGCTCAGTCATGTCCGACTCATTGCGACCCCATGGATTACAGCCCGCCAGGCTCCTCTGTCCTTGGGATTTTCCCGGCAAGAATACTGAAGCAAGTTGCCATTTCCTCCTCCAGGGGATCTTCCCAACTCAGGGGTAGAACCTGCGTCTCCTGTGTTTCCCACATTGACAGGTGGATTCTTTACCACTGAGCCACCTGGGAAGACTTTACACACAATATCTGGCACTTAATTTTTTTAAAATACAAGACACACGAAGAAGAAAGAAGAGCCATGTGAAAATACAAAATAGGTGATAGAACCAGACCTAGTGATGACCTAGATGCTGAAATTATCAGAAACTTTAAAAAGAGGGGAAAAAGAATAAAAGCACATATTAATTTCAAAATGGTAACAATAAGAGAGAACTTCTCCAAGAAACAGAATCCAAAATAAAATGAAGTAGTATCTTTAAAGAGTTGAAAGTCAACAAACAAAAAACACCGACAATTAATTGCTCCTCAAAAAATCAGAGAATGTTACAAGCAGAACACTAATTTAAAAAATCTTCAAGGCAGTTGATTAGGCAAATGAAAAGTGATCACAGATGGAATCACAGTAACACTGAGAAGAATGCAAGCACCTGGAAGGGTAACCGTGCGATAAGATAAATGAATGCTAGCTATTTAAGAAATAAGAGCATGCACGTAATAGAAAGTTTATTTTGTTTAAAAGAAACAAATCTACTGTAATTGATAGTCTAATGATCACAGCTAAATAAATAAAGCACAAATTTGAGGAACATGTTTACCCAAGTGTTCACCTAGTCCACCCCTGAATGTTCAGCGTTGAGAAGCTCACTATTTCCTGAGGTAGCCTATCTGTCACCATACTACACATGTTTTTATATTGAGCTATAATCTGTAATTCTCTCAAATTTCCACCTTCTGTCTCTAATTTTGCCTTCTAGAATCATATGCAATACGTATCCTAATTTCTTTCACACATGCTTGAAATAAGTAAATTATCCTCCAATGTAACGGAAAAGCTTTATTCTGTGGTCAAACAGCCCCAATCCAACATTCCTTCACAAGGCATGGTCCAGTTCCCATCTAACCCAGAATCTTTTAACTGCACCTCACTTTTAAAATATTTCTCAAAGAACAGATCTGGAATAGACCTGGAATGATTCTGTGGAGACTAGAGCATTCTCACCGTCCCTATTCCCTGTGTACACCAATGGCATTTATCTTTCATAAGGGGCAGAGGGGAGGGGAATCATGCTACTTATTCATATGTAATTCCTGATTTAACCTCTGAAAACTCTGGCCTCAAGAGGCAGACTTCCTTGTATTTACTGAAAGGTATTGCTCAGGAATATTAGGCTAGAAACGGTATACAGGCAAGGAGACTCAGAGGCTATTTCAACAGGTAATAGACACTAGTATGAAAGTTGTGACCTTTAGAATGTTAAGAAATAAATGATTGGAGGATGGGGGTTATTGAAAGAGCATATTAATTAAGTAATGTTTAGGCCATAAGAGGGATGAGTCAAAGACTATGAATTTTCAAGCCTGTGACAAAGAGAATGAGAGAAATATGGATATCAAGAGGCATGCCTTGGTACTGAAACAACTGCGTTGCTGTCATTTAAATGTATTAAATACTCATGGAAATACCTTGTAACTGGTGTTGATATAAGATGGGAGATTTTGTTCGGGACAGATAAGGAGTTTTAGCTTCTTACAGGGATATACCTATAGTTGAACAAGTTGAGTTTCTTGCTTGTTGCCAGCAAGAGAGACCACACATCCTAAGGGCTGTGTGATATTTCAGTAAGAGGGTTGTTAGAAAGGACTTAGAGTGTTGGGGCTTCTGCTAGGTGGTTTAAGGGAGAGTTCAAGAAAGTGGGATGTCAGGCTGTGAAGTGGGATGCTGTCAGGCTCTGAAGATAAATCTACGGTTGAGTATCTTAAGAAATCTTGGGATTTCCTTGGTGGTCTGGTGGTTAAGACTTCACTTTCCAGTGCAGGGTATACCGGTTTTATCCCCACTCAGGGAGTTAAGGTCCCACATGCCTTGGGGCCATCAATCAAAACATAAAACAGAAGCAGTATTGTAACAAATTCAATAAAGACAAAAAAATCTTACCTAGAAGGAGGAAAGACTAAAAAGTCAAGCTGTACTTTATAAAGAGGCAGCAGTTACCAATCCTAACTCACGTGGAAGGAATGTTTGCCATTTTTGTGATTTGCAGTGACTTTGTTTATATCTGTGCTTAGAAAAAGTTATAAAGTAGTCTTCTTTTGTCTCACTTTTTCTGTAGTTATAAGGTGGCATCCAGTCCCATCACTTCATGAGAAATAGATGGGGAAACAGAGGAAACAGTGTCAGACTATTTTTATGGGCTCCAAAATCACTGCAGATGGTGACTGCAGTAAAAGACGCTTATTCCTTGGAAGAAAAGTTATGACCAACCTAGATGGTATATTCAAAAGCAGAGACATTACTTTGCCGACTAAGGTCCATCTAGTCAAGGCTATGGTTTTTCCAGTGGTCATGTATGGATGTGAGAGTTGGACTGTGAGGAAGGCTGAGCTCCGAAGAAATGATGCTTTTGAACTGTGGTGTTGAAGAAGACTCTTGAGAGTCCCTTGAACTGCAAGGAGATCCAACCAGTCCATTCTGAAGGAGATCAACCCTGGGATTTCTTTGGAAGGAATAATGCTAAAGCTGAAACTCCAGTACTCTGGCCACCTCATGCAAAGAGTTGACTCATTGGAAAAGACTCTGATGCTGGGAGGGATTGGGGGCAGGAAGAGAAGGGGACGACCTTGGATGAGATGGCTGGATGGCATCATGGACTCGATGGACGTGAGTCTGAGTGAACTCCAGGAGATGGTGATGAACAGGGAGATCTGGCTTGCTGCGATTCATGGGGTCGCAAAGAGTCGGACACGACTGAACTGAACTGAACTGATAAGGTGGCCACTGAACTGATAAGGTGGCCTTGTCTCCTGTTGATGTTCAGTAAAGTGGTTGATGTTTGACAGGAGAGCACCTAGGTCTATCTGTGAGTGCCAGACCAACTCCTAAGAACATCCTAGGCTATTTGGAAATGTCAAGCCAGTTTCCAAACATGAGGGGCTGTTTTGCTGTCTCAGGCTAACATACCTAGCCTCGGGGAACTATGGTGAAGGTTTGAGTAGACAGGGAAGACAGTTATAGAAACAGAAGGGCAGCTGAGAAGAAATAGGCATTAAGGATAGGTTGGTGCCGGGGGATCTCTGGAAGGAGAGCGTTCAACGCTGCTAAGAATATTCAGAGCTCTTGAGGCTTTTGAGACTTAGCAAAAGAAATAGAGTAAAAACAAAATGAGCAAGCCACCACTGATGATCTTCAAGAAGGAAGTTTAAGGGACAACAGGTAGCATTGCAAGGCTATGGATAAGTAGAGACTGTGGGTGATGCCACTCACTTGAAAAGTCTGGCAGTGAGAAAGAAAGCAAGGGAATATTAACTAGAGGATTTTGAAAAACCAATTGGAGTCCCCCTCCCCCAAAATACAAATACATGTTCAAGGTTGAGAAGACTCCCGGGACATAGAAACAAAAATCCAGTGACAGTGAAAACAGAAAAGACAGTCTAGGACTAAGAACTTCAGTGAATGTGCTTGCTCTGGAGGGGAGACAGGCCTCTTTTCTCCTCTGGGACCAGCAGAGACTGTGTTGGTAGAGAAACAGAAAGGCTGAGCTAGAATATAGGGTAGAGGAAGTAATGGATGACAGGCAAAATTATCTTTGGGTTTTTTTTTTTTTTTTCCTTTTCAGTGAAATTAGAAATAAGATCATCTGCCAGGGGTTCGGAGAAAAGGAGATGAAAAATTTGGAGAAGATTTGAGTCATCTGCTAAGAAGTTGTTTAGTAACTCAACAAAAGATGCTGTTTTCTGTTGTCATCCATTTTACTACAGAAAATGCAACTGTTGCTGTGTATTGTGAAGTGATAGAGGATTTAGAAGTAAAAGCCCTTTTATTCCCTAAAAAAAAAACAAGGGGGGTTAGCATCTTTTATACAAGATGTACAAGATACAACAAACCTCTTTCATAGGATGCTCATATTAGATTAAATATTGTTTGACACAAATAATTTGTTACTTTTAATTTTGGTTTTTGGACTGTAGTTCCCAAGGGAGGGCGGGGCGGATAATCTTGCTGTTTTCAAAAGCTAAATAGAACCTCTACCAGAGATGACCATCATCCAGAAGGATGAATTCTGTAGTATCTAGAGCAAAGAAAATCAACATTTGCACTTATAATCATAAATGGTCCCCCTACTCCCTCTTGAATTCTCTGATTATGTGTGTCTAAATAGCTAGATGTTTTGCTCACTCCCAGTATCGGGTGCGACTGAGAGATGACTTACTCAGGGGCAGTGGCGGCAGCATCAGTTCCTGTGCTTGAAGGAGCCCATGCTCTTGTGAGCATCAAAAGGAGATGAAGCCTGATTAACCATTTTGAAATCTATCGGATGAGAAGAAGTCCTTACAAAACAACTTTTATACGCTTTAATTAAAAACGTGTTCCGGCAGCTCAGAGCTGAATGGGCTTCAGGGGGAGCAGGGCTGAGCCCGTTGCTATGACGACACAAAATCTTTTCAGGCCTGGCCCTTCCTCAGCACACACTCTCGGGCTCTCTCCAGCCATTAATTTGCCTCCATATCGTCTCTTATTCCTTCGGTCTCTTGGTCTGTGAGTCTGTAGAAGCCCCAGTACTTCGCTTTTTCAGCTATGGAACCTCTCCCTTCCTTCCTTTCCCTTATCTTTTCTTCCCTCACACATTCCTGACACTCTATTTTCTTGTTTCTCTTGAGAACCTGTTTACCTCCTGAACTGCAAACATTAAGAAAAAAAAAATTTTGTTTCTTTGATCCCGGCATGGTAGTCATGTTTATTACCCTTCATGAGGAATCCATTCTGGGGGATTTTGAGTATTAGTCAAGACGGATTTCACTATGTTCTACTTTTTTTTTTTTTTTTTAATTGTTCAGGTTGGACACTAGCTCCTATATCATGCTTTCTGTTGCTGAAGATAAGGCTAAAAGAAAAAGATCTATGTTACTCTTAATTTCTGCTCATTAAAATCTACGGTTGTTTCACAAACCACATCATCTGATAACAACTCTAAGTGAATGTGAGATTTTAAATATATCCTGAAAAAAAAAGGCAGATCACACTTCATTAAAGAAGGCTATTTAAATATTTTTAAGATTATACCAAATACAGAGACTTAAATAAAACCCAACCCAACACTGTAACTTGTTATACCATATGAAACAAGAATTGGGTAGAACTTGTCCATCTCAGAACCAAACAGACAACTTGGGAGAAGCTGGTATCATTGGAATTTTGCATTCAATACATTTATATAGATAATAATATTATTATACAACTTCTTACTGTTACTCTTTGAGTCATCCCAGGCCTTATGACCTTTCACTTTTATTATAATTCCAATTTTCCCTTTCACCTATTCTATTTTATAAGATGATGGAGGTGAGTGGAATATAGTAGAAATCATTTTTCCTTTCTCATTTTTTTCCTCCTTGCTTAACCCTCAATCTGTTCTTACTATGATTATACTTCCAAAGTGAATTATCGGTCAAATTCAATAGGCATCTCCTTTCTAATTGCCTGAGTCAGTAGAGACGTTGTAACTTGACAGAGTGGTATAGTCTGCAGTGTTAATTCTTGGCAAAGCATGGTGCAGTGGTCACTGCAGAGAAAGTGGTGAATCCTTCAGAGCCTTGGGAACCTAGAATCTGGATTCTCTTGAAGTGAAATTTAAAAGTTTAACTTCTCTTTAGAAGTTTAATAATGAACTTCCTCAGTGTCTTTATTAAACAAAACTCTGACATAATATATCCCTGGTAGGTCACATATAAATCTATGTAGCACAGATTAACAAATACTCTAAACTCTCTCTAGTCTAAGGAATAGTATTTCTTTTAAATGAACCAAACTCCAGATTGGTTTCTTGATTTTGTTCTTATAAATTAAGAACTCAACACATCTTGAGAAACTGAAGTTCTTTTGCCTCTTACAATTTGTTGTTGTTTGGTTGCTCAGTCGTGTCCAACTCTTTAGCCACCCCATGGACTGTAGCCTGCCAGGCTCTTCTGTCCATGGGATTTCCCAGGCAAGAATACTGGAGTGGGTTGCTATTTCCTTCTCCACCGACATTTCTGACCCAGGGACTGAATCCATGTCTCCTGCATTGGCAGATTCTTTACCACTGAGCCACCAGGAAGCCTAATTTTTATAATAGTCATACATAAAGATGAAGAAGCTGTGTGATTTGGGTGGCATTCACAAATGGACCAAGTTTCCTGTTTACAATGCCAGTATAATTAAAGGGAATTGCTGAGGTTTAACTTTATTTTTCCCCTTTCAGTATTAAGAATAGAAAGTCAAATGCTTGTACTTGTTAAAGGTGCTTTCTCACCTGGGATACTTTATTTGGACCAATCTTAGGCGAGAATTAGAGACAGTAAATGTGTATAGATTGGTTACATAAACAGAGACATAAACATCCAAGTATCTGAAACGGGTTTAAGGCTGAATGAAAATGAATCTTCCAAGAAGCTCGTTTAAAATGTAAGTCGAAAATATCGGAGAAAATATTCTGTTGGCAAGATGTCTTGCATTGAAATATAGTGCTTCTCCAATACACTGATAAACTCAAGAAGTGGGAGTTTTTCAGTGCTTGACATTTAAATCTATTCTGGACTTGATGTGGGAAAACTCTGAGGGGAGTAAACTCACAAGTGTGTAGAATAGAAAACATAGTAAATCCATCTTTCCTATTACCATATACTGGAGTCCGAGGCAGTGAATCTCTGGGCTAAAATATGCTCTGGGTTGCTCTAGGTAACACTGAATTCTCACTTCTACTGAAATGCTGTACATTTCCTTCCCTCCTAAGTTTGCTTCATGATTGAAGATATTTACATGAAAATCATGGTAGTTTTAATTTAGTACTTCATCCATCCTATGGCACCCTGATCACCTGAAGTCACATAATTGTTTATATGTCAGAATTAAAGCTTTTTTGGTGGTTATTTTGAACACATTGTTACAGAATAGTTCTTACATTGAGTCCAGAATGTGATTACTCTGAAGTCCTCAAAATGTTGTAAAAATTAATTCCCAGAGAGCTATACCTACATATAACTTATTCTGGTCATGCATGCTATGTTAAACTCTTATTCAAATTATTAATCTATAAAATCTAAATCACTGCCATCTTTACCCAGTATAAATGCCTTTCTCTCCCTGGTATTTCTAAACATGTGATAATGAACAAAGAAGCACAGCAGTCTACCAGGTGTGGAATAGTATGTCATATTGAGAATGAAGATGAAACCTCTACTTGATGTTACAAAAGAGATTTTATAAAAGGTGACTTAAATAACACCACACTGTAAATGTCTAGGTCACCAAGATTCAGATCCATTCTTTAATAAGTTAATAAATGTGGAGTAGGGTGCAGGGAAGAAGTCATTCATTCCTTGACAATTTGTAATACAGATTTGGAGTTGGATAACTCATCTAAAGATTAGTGTTACCCATAGACCTCTTTATTAGAGATTCAGAATATCTGCAAAGTCAATGTTTTACATCTTTTTGATGTAAATGAAAACCATAAAGTCTTCATAAAAGTAAGTACATGTTTTAATGTAAGCTGTATTCAGGATGTTACTGTGTAAGACAAAAAGAGGAGAGAGAAAAAACAGAAGAAAAGAAAATGAAGGAAGAAAGAACTGAAGTCTTCTCCTTAACATTACCTATCACAATAGATTTTTTTCTCCTCCACCTCCCCCAGATTCCTAGGCCTAAAAACTGGGGAAAGTGGTCCAAGTTTCTTGGGATAAATGTATAGTTTTCACCACTTAATGCTGAAGGGAATAAATAACAAAATTCCTGTATCTCTGTTGATGTATGCCAGAAACCACTGAATATTGTAAAGCAATCATCTTTCAATTAAAAATAATTTTTTTAAAAAAAGCTTAAAAATATCCTGTTTCTCTTGATGAGAATAATACCTAGCTGAAAGTCTTACATCTGAAATGCTTTTCTTGGTTTGCCCCCAAATCAACAGATCACTTAATTTATTGCTTAGGACAGTCATAGGAACAGAAGGATCTTCTGTATGCTCTTCTAAATCCGCATATCTAATTGTGTGTGTCTCCACACACACATCCTGTATCTGGCATAGCTAACTATCTACCTATTGATATCTATTATTCTAGTTGCTTAGTCCAACTCTTTGCAACCCAGGGACCTCTGTCCATGAAACTCTCCAGGCAAGAATACTGGAGTGGGTAGCCATTCCCTTTCCGGGATCTTCCAGACCCAGGGATTGAACCTGGGTCTCCTGCATTGTAAATGGATTCTTTACGGGTCCGAGTCCACCAGAGAAGCCTATAGTATATGTGTGCTGGCTCTAATGCTCTGAAGAGAAAAGTGAAGAGTCAAAGCTTCAAGATTGGAATAGCCATGACTAATTGGCAAGGGATGACAATCCTAACCCATGGTTACTACCATAGAGCATTTTATGTATTCTCACACACACACACACAATTCGTTATCTGATTGAAATAAGACTGCAACACATACTGTCCACAATAATGAGTGACGGGGAAACAGGGTTGCGTAGAAAGTACGCCTAGCAATGAGATGACTCAAATTTTAGACACTTACAGAAGTCTTCTTTGATCTTGATTCTTAGGGAATTGCATACATGCACACGCACGCACACACACCTGAAATCAAGGTACCTAACAGTACTCGTTTTAGCCCCTGTTTTCACCTGCGTCCACTCAGGACCGCAGGGCGTGGAGGCGACTGAAAGGGCAAAGGTGGCAGTGGAAGCCGGGGGAGGCGCTCGCGTGGAGGTCGGGGTCCGGCAGTGTCCACCCGCCCGGAAGCGAAGGTACAGCACCTCACGTCCGGGGCTGGGGCCTGGCGCCTGGGTACCGGACGCGGTGTCCGGCCGTCGGGGCTCAGGCTCCTGGCGCCCTTCTGCGATTAATGCAGGTGGCTGCTGTGAAAGCCTGAGAGGAGCGGGCTCCAGGACAGGGGCATTTAAAGCCGGGTATATATCAGTGCTGCGTGGCGAGTAGCTGGCTTGGAGCCCAGGACGCCGGGGGTCGGGCTGCGCCGCCAGGATGCTGAGAGCCCTTCGCGCTCAGCCACGGGCGCAGGACATCCTTTCCGGCGGGCGCGCGGGG
The DNA here is from genome assembly GCA_917880005.1 of Nanger dama. NCBI lineage: Eukaryota > Metazoa > Chordata > Mammalia > Artiodactyla > Bovidae > Nanger > Nanger dama. The sequence continues at coordinate 9,723,867 of CAKJTW010000038.1, read as the reverse complement.
GCCCCGCTACTTCACAGCTGGAGGCCTGGAGAGAAGAGAGTAAACACCCAGCCCTCGGGGGCCGCCCTCGGGGAATGGCTGCAAAGGGAGACACGAAAAATAAATCAAGCCCGAGCGCCGCCCCGCCCCGCCCCCGCTGCCTCCGCGGGCGGCGCCATCGGTCCTGCAGCCTCCGGGCGGGCCCCGCGCCCCCGCGCGCCGGGGGTGTCGCATCCCGGCCGGGCCCGCTGCAACTGCGCCTCAGAGCGGGTCCCAGGAGCGCGCCTCGCTGGCCTGCCCCGCCCGGCCGGGCCCCCTCGGGCGGGATAGAGCCCCGCTTTGCTCTTTTCGTTGGCCAAGCACAATTGTGTTATTGGAGATAATGAATTCAATCCCCATCAAAGGGCATTAGGCTCGCCCGGGCCCTGGAGTTGCTGATGCCTTTTTTTTTTTTTTTAACCTGGAATGAAAGGCAGAGGAGGGAAAAAAAAAATTCTCTAGGGGAGCCTTTCCCCTGATCGCCGCTTTTGAAGTGAAGGGGCCCGGGCATTGTTGTTCACCTCGCGGCCCATACGGCTGAAGAAAGCCTGGGCTTTTGATGGGCTGAGAACCGCCTCTGCAATGAGCACCACGTCGGGCCGCGCGGCCTGCGGACAGCATGTGTCTCGGGGTGCGCCTGCACTGTCTGGCGGGCGGGGCCGCAGGCCTGGCGAGAGGGGGCTCGGCCGTACCAGCTGAGAGGCTGGAGCCGGAGAACAGACCCGCACCCACCAGGAGCGTCCTCTGGGGCCTGGGGTCGCAGTTCCTCGCGCCCACTAAGTGGCGTAGCGCAGGGGATGCCTTCGTGGTTAATCAGTTAAGACCCCCCGACTGGGAGGCCAGACAGCCCTTTGGAGGTGAGGCTGGGGAAGGCAGTGGGTGAAGGAGGTTGGAAGTCGTTAGGTTTAGTCACCGGGACCCAACATCTAAGGTGGGTGTCTCAGCTAGAGCTGGATAAGTCTGCGGAGGTGTAACAACACCGCAGGCAGGGGCATCCGTGCCACACGCAGTTAGGATTTTTCACCTGTGACTCGAGGACACCAAGCAGGGCGACCCAGCTCCGGGCGGGGGGCGGGGGGCGGGGGGCGGCGGGTGTGGGCGGAACGTGGGGCGGGGGACCCGGAGGCGCACGGCCCGCTCGGCCAGCGGGGCAGGTTCTCCAGCATGCGTGGCGTCCGGGCCTCGCAGTTCTGAACCCGGGGCTGCACATTAGCATCAGATCGCTCTTTCTAAATCACTTGGTGCAGGCATTTAAGTTTGCTTACAGCGCCCTCAACGTGAACTTTCCCCACCTGGATTCGCAACCCGCGCCCCCCTCCCTCTCCTGCTGCCCGCTCGCCTCTGAACACTTTGGCCCAAGGGTCAGCAGCTAGATCCGTTCCCTTTCCTTCTCTCCCTTCCTTGTCTCCAACCCCCTCTACCCCTCCTCAAAGGATCTGGGTTATCCGCCCCATTAATATATTAGCCAGGCATAACAAAGGAAGCGCGTGTCAGCAGAAGGCAGTGATTCCAGGCAGAGGCGAAGAAACCTGGCCGGTGCCCTACGCTACAACGCGGCTCATTGCAGTTGGAGCTTGTGAATCGGCCTCCGCCTAGGAAGAAGCGGTGGAGAACGCGGCAGGAAGTGGCCCTGCGAGCTGAGGAGCTTTGGGGTTAGGCGTTTGTAGCTGGGCTATGGAACTGAAGCAGTAGGCTCCCAGGTGGGACCCAGGGCTACTGGAACGTCCCAGAAACACCCCAGTCACCTGAATCGCGCCAAGAAAATCAGCTTTCCAGGAGTGCAGCACGAGGCGGGAGTGTCCTTGCTCCCTCGTGCATAATGTGTCCTTAAAATTAAATCTATAAACGAAACACTCCCCACCCCCAAGAAGCCCCTTACATTCTTCTCATTAAATAGTTTGTCTTTTAAAATAACAACTGCTTGGTGTGTGTGAGAGAGAGAGAGAGAAGGGGAGAGAGAGAGAAAGCGGACCTGGGACATGATCAGACAAGCAAAGGACTAACTGAAATTTCATGGGAGAGAGGGGAAAGAAACTAAGGAGGTTTCCAGTTGAAAAGATTTTTTCCCTAATTCCAGGCAATGTTTGTGGGGGTGGGGGGGAGGTATTTCCAGGTTGTTTTTCTTAGTTTCAGGAATTAAAAAAGAAAGAAAAAGAAAAGAAAAAGTCCCTGGTGTGTAATGTTGAAGAGGAGTTGAGAAAAGAAATACAAAGTCAACCCAAGGCAACCTCACTCACACTGAGTGTCACTGACCAGCTCAACTTGCTTTGGATGTGCTTTGACTGGCATCCCACTTGAATTCTGAGGTCTTCAAGCATTTATTCCATTCAAGCCCTTTCCTTCCTGGATTTTGAGAAAGAATATTCTGCTTTTATACTCTAAGTTGACTAGGACATAGAAAACCCCAACACATCAGGAAGTGATATCTAGAAGGAGGGATGCTCCTCACTTTCCAGGGCTGCAGAGGGGAGCTCATGCTCACCATGAGCTTTGCTCTTACACTGTGCACTCAAGAGCTAATATAATTGGAGAAATGAGGAAGTTAGAAAGGTAGCAAGGGAGAATTTCCCCTTTGTCAGATTAAAAGACATATTCATAAGAAGGAAAATGCATGCACTTTACAAGTTAAAGTTGAACAGAATGGATATGTTCCAGCCCCAAATTGCTTACTCTTATGATGGCTGGAGAAGGAAAAAAAAAAAAAAATTGAGGCTGCAGTCCCAGCTGTCCAAAGTTCAATGAACTGAGTTAGACCAGAAGCTAAAATGAGAAACACCAGTGGAAACATTATGGCCTCAAACTTGACTATTTGGAAGGGGGAAAAATGAGAATATTTAAAGTAATCTGTTTTAAAATGTTAATTGGATACACTAGGATCATTTGTAGAAAATAAAAACTTGAATAAATGACTTCTTAAAGAAAAACCTTTTCTCTCTCCAAATGGATTCTATTTTTAAGTAGTAAGGTTGTAAAACCTTCCAAGTTATTTCATTTTATTACACTCTTACTCTCATGAGTTTCTGCATATGCCAATGATTCTTTCAGTTCAGTCTAGATTTCAGCATAATTTCCTATTTAGTGCAAGGTAGCTTACAAATAATCACCTTTTTGCACATAATTATCTTGAAGTAATTAGACATTATCTTAACTCCATTTAGTTGCAAAACACATTTTACCATAATTCAAATAAGCAATTTAAATTTGATTTTTGAAAGTAAAACATTTAAACAAATTAGTACTCTATTACATAATTTAAACAATTATATATTTTAAAAGCATGTTTCCTCTTGACATATTGAAGTATCACATTAAAATACATTATAGCTAAATGTTCTGCAATATTACTGCTAAATCAACAGAAGACCAATTGATCTTGAGGAAAGGTTAATTAATTTGGGCTACAGGTCTCCTACACTGGCCTGCATTGAGAGGAATTTGTATCGATCACAGAAGTTTTCTGCAAAGAAATGTAATAAGCATTTTCGTGGAATTGAGATCAATTATTTAAAGTGCCAAAACAACGAAGTTTTCGATTTCTATCACTTCCAGGAATTCTTTACTGCCATGGCTTATTCAAATCTGTTAGACTCCTGAGTAAAATAATGTTTTTATACTTTCAGTGATATCAATTGGGTATCTAGCTTTCAGAGACTGAAAACAGAAGTTGAGAACTTTAATAGGATTTCCTTTGTTTAATCCCTCCTGCCATAATGATTCTCACCAGTTTTTTCTACTATGAGGGGATCATGAAGGGACAATAGAAATTAAATTTTCGGTTTAAACACTGGTAGCTATCCTGTGGAAAACGCTGAGCTGCTTTCTACTTGGAAACATTTAAGTTGTGGAGTTTCTGAACACAACCAGTGAGCTTTATTCATCCCTAAATTTATCAATTTAAAAAATGTTTCATGCCTGGGACAAGGTGAAGGTAACTTCTGAAGCTCCCCTCCCCAATACTATACTCACTCTCAAAACCTTTTTACTTGTTTTCTAAAACATGTTTGCTCTGCGGCTAGGCAGTGGATCGGAGGGCCTCCGGAGCTTTGCACATGGGTCTAAAGGAAGGTTTTTCCCTTCTCCTTCCCTTCCTCCCCCTCGGGAGACCCCTCCCCCACCTCGGGCGAAATTCCTAAATAAAGCGAGTCCGGGGACCGCGGCTGAGCGGTCAGCATCCCCTTTCCGGCCGTCTGCTGCAGGAGCGTGCGAGGTGCAGAAATGTGGAAGCTCCGGGACGAAAAGGGAGGCGGGAGGGGGGTCGCGGGAAGGCGGCGCGCTCCGGGAGGGTCCCGGCACTCCCTCGGAACCACAGATGTTTTCCTCCTGGCCCTGGGGCTCCGCGTCCCAGCCCCGGGCGTTCCGGCATTTGTGTGTCCCGGTTTCCGAGGAAGGGATTACGCAGCGGGAGCAGCCGCGGCGACGCGGGCGTTGGGGCCGCGGGAGCGGTAACGAGGCGCCTGGCCTTCTTTGTTGACTTTTAGGTCTCGGGCTCAACAGAAGATTTATTCGCTAGGAGGGGAAAATGCCCAAACAATGAAGAACTAACTGCACTTGTCACCTCGAGATGCTTGCGGTCCTTCTCTCTGTCCTCCTTCCCCGGCAACCGGGCGCGCCGGCGCCCAGCCCGCGCGCGTCCTAACACACCGGGCGCAGATGGCGTCGCCCAAAGGTGGCCGAGGGTGCGGATAGAAAATCGTCTGAGAAGCCCACGAGGCGATCCCCGCTCCCCGCGATCCACCGGGCTAGCTCCCCAGGCGGGTCTCCAGAGTGGCCTCGGCCGTAAACCCGCCGCGCACCGTCCCTCGCGAACCTTGAAAAAGTCTCCGCCAAGTTAAGAGACCAAAAACTGAGGCCGACTTAAGCCTGGGGGGTGAATGCAAGACACTTTATTGCTAATATGTTAGAAAAAGGAAGGGAACAAAGTAAGACGATCTAGGTTCCGGGTAAGATTCCGAGGATCAAGCTCATGCCTTTATATTACTTTTGCTAGCGTTGCCCATTGTATAAATATAAATAACTATTGGGATTGAAAGCTTTTCCCTCTCTTTGAGACTTTAACGTCCTTCCGAGAGGCCTCTAAATTAAATTTTGAAATTACTCAAATCAATAGTTTCCATCTCCTCCTTTTTCATTAGCTGAAGTGAGAGCGAGGGGTTGGATTTCTGGATTTTTCTCAAGAGTGCTACATGGCACCCCTTCTCTCATCTGGGGAGGCAATTACTCGATAATTAAGGGACTCACACAGCTCTTTTTATCTTGTCCGCGGTAAGGAGTAGGCAATCAAAGTAAAGGCTGTCCAAGTTCAAGCCCTGGCTAGGATGGAGTTCATACACAAGGGCTCAGGCAGGCCAGCCTCTGCTTGGGCTAGTGTTGTTATTGTTGATGTGAATCCGACGAGGCTTACAAAGAAATAGGTGGACTGGAAAGTGAGCCTACTATCAAAGGAGATTACTGATTTTGTGATCTCAACCAACTGTAGAGGTGTGAAGTTGCATTTGAAAGCTTCAGAAGGCAAACAAATCATCAGTTTTTAAGTTCTCAGGAAAAAAAAATTTTGAAACAATATTTTTAAAAATACCTTCACAAAATACAAAATAGCCACAATCCTGAAACATTCCTGGTGGCACAAAGCTTCCCCTGCAGGAGTGAATTAACCCGGGCCTCCCTGGGCCTCCTCAAAAGCTGCCATGATGGTTAAATTTTGCCTCTCTTTTAGTAAAAAGACGGTTCTGGATCCTCTCTTGTAGACAACTTAATTTTATCGGCTACATCCGATATTTTATTCTCACTCAAATACTTTTCAGATAAAGGAAAATGATACACTGGAGAAGGGGGAGGTAGTTAAATTAATAATATTTGAGTTCATTGTAGAAAGGCTCAAAGGAAGCACAGAAGACTTAAGCCCTTGTCAAAAATTGAAGTAAACATTACAAGGAATAAAGAATCTTTCAAAAACTCAATTCTTGGGATATTGAATCAATTTATCTACCTTTTTATTTATCTACTTTTATTGAATCTCCTTAATTACTTTTCCCTAGCTACACGTTCATATAATAATAATAAAAAGCACAAAATTTTAAGATTCTTTTCATTTTTGTCATTTCTATTCAGTGCCAGGCTTTGAAAAATATCATATTCAGAATATCCATTTTGGATTTAATTAAGGAAAATAGCAGAAATTTTCTTTTTGTTAACATTTGATTTATTTAAAGTCCTTAGCTGCAAATGATCAAGAACATATTCCACAGCTTAAAATTTCTCATTTTCATTATTAAAATCAAAATATTTTGATTACAATCACACTGATAAAAATTAACATTTTATTTTGTAATTTTAACCATCATTTAAAGCAATTTCAGCTGTAAAGAAAAAGAATAAACCATGCAATAAATTAACATTGAGAAAGCGAAGAGGAATAATAATGGAACCCGTCTGGCTATACTAACACCATGTCCAACTGTGAAAAGTGCATTAACACTGAATGAAACAAGCACACGATGGCAATAATTAAAATGGCCACAATCAATTGGATTTTGGAATCTTGGACCAAATTTTGAAATACAGCTCCCTATAACTTATCTCTCCTCCGACACTGTAATAGTATTCCCCCTTTTTTTCTGGAAAAAAAAATCCTTTAAATGGTATAAATACAAAGAAGCTAATTTTACACATGTTATATGACCTCAGAATGACATGACCATGGCCCTCTGCAAAACAAGGAGTAATTGACAAGGGCAATTCTCAAGGAATTGATTCCCAGGGCTATGTGTGGTTGGAAAGGAGGGGAAGAGGGTGTCTTTGTAACTTCTTGGTCCGGCAACTCAAGAGCAGGTATATCACCTACCTATTACCTTTATATGTTATATAAATATATGGATGATGTCTACATATCTGAGCATGTGCATAAATAAGTTCATATATATGATAGATACGTATTTCATTTAGAGACATCTGCTATCTGAATGTATCTGAAATGCAAGCTGAAAAAAGTGGCTCTAATCTGTTTATGTTTTACTGTGTAACAGCAGCACTGTCCTTCAGTACTTTGAACAGTCCTGGTGTCTACTTGTTTCTTCACCCTTTCAGTTCTTATGGTTAAGAGTATTGCCATGGACCTGTAAACTGTGTGTGTCTGTGGGGGGGAGGGGAATCAGGTGAGGAGGGGGAAAAAAAGCACAAACAAATACTTTACAAGCTTGACCATCTTTCTTTCTTTTTTTTTTTTTTTAAATAAATCCTGCACAGACTAGAACATGTCTGCAGAGGGGGAAGAGGGAAGAAAGGGAGAAGGACAAGGAAGCAGGAGGATTTATATATATATACACTTGTGGATCATTAAACTTTGCAGGACAACTTTTGGTTTGAGGTTGGTTTTCTTTGTAATAATATACACAAGGCGTTTTGAACAACAGTAACAAAGTAACAGTCTTTTGCACTAGGGGAAAGATTGTGCACACACACAAAAAAGGAAATAAAAATAGTTGGGATTTCATGATGCTGCTGTCGGCTTGGTATGTGTGGTTTTGTTTGCTGTTGATTTCTCTCTCTCTCTCCTGCTACCAGCACGGCCATGCCAGACAGACCCCCGGTCCCAGGGAGCTAAGAAGTGTTTAGAACGGGTCTGGAATACACACCTTGGTAGTAGGCTGGCTCCAGGGCTGAGGGCTCAATGGGGCTCCTCGTGGCCACCGAGGCGCCGCCGAGGGGCAAGCTGGCGGGCAATGCGCTGCCGTAGGGCGAGTACTGTAGTGCCTGTTCGTACGCCTTGAAGTCCAACTTGTGCTGCTGCTCCGAGGAGGACATGAGGTTGTTGATGGAGAAAGGATGATTGAAGGAGTAGTGAGGGTCCCCTTTCATGTGCAGCTGGGACTCGTGGGGTGCCAGGCCGTGCGCCGGGTGGGAGGGGGGCACAGATACCAGCGCCCCAGGCCCAGAGCTGATCGGAGGAGCAGCCGAGGTGGCTGGAGTCTTCAACTCCGAGGCGCCCCCTGTCGCCGCCGCCCCGCCGTGGTCCAGAGTCTGGGGGCTGGCGGCGGGCCCGGGGGCCGGCGCGCCCTCTAGCTGGCCGGCCTTCCCGTGCACACCGCGATGCAGGGGCGAGTCGGCGCTGGGGTTGGCAGCGCTCGAGGGGTCCTTGCGGCTCTCTGGGCCACCCTTGGGGCCGCCGCCGCCGCTCCCGCCCCCTGGGCCCGGCTGCTTCTCGCACTTGAAGCGCTTCTGGCGGCGCAAGTAACAGCCGTTCTCGAACATGTTGCCGGAGTCCGGGTGCAGCGTCCAGTAGGAACCCTTGCCTGGCTTGTCCGGGGGAGCGGGCCACTTTGACAAAGCAGTCGTTGAAGGAGAGCGAGTGGCGGATGGAGTTCTGCCAGCGCTGCTGGTTCTGCCGGTAATAGGGGAAGAGGTCCATGATCCACTGATAGATCTCGCTCAGCGTGAGCATCTTGCTGGGCGCCTGCTGGATGGCCATGGTGATGAGAGAGATGTACGAGTAGGGCGGCTTGGCGTGAGGGTAGCTGCGCTTGAAAGTCTTGGCGTCGCCGCCGCCGCCGCCGGCGCGGCTGCGGCCCAGGTTGAACGGCGCGTACGCCATGGGGCTCATGCACGGGTTCATGGCGGCCGCGTAGGGCCCCAGGCCATTCATGGAGGCCGCCGGCTGCGCGCCCATGGCCCCCATGCCGCCTGGGCTCAGCGTCGTCCCCATGGCCCGTCACGCCCGCCGTCATGCTATTCATGGCGCCCGCAGAGCCGCCGGGCATGCCAGCCACCGCCCCGGGCTCAGCCCGGCTCCCAAGCCCGGGTTTGCGTAGGACATGTTGAACGAAGCCGGGGTCATGTTGCCGCTCGTGCTCATGGTGTTCATGGTCATGTAGGTGCTCATGGAATTCATGGTGCCCAGACCCGAGTTCATGTTGCTGACCGGGACGGAGGAGTAGGCCTGGAGCGGAGACAGCGTGAAGAGGCCCCGAAGGGCTGAGTTAGCAGTGGGCGCGCTGGCGGCTACTGGCCCCCGGCAAATCCGAAAACGAGAAGAGGCCATTTCTGCAAAGTCTAAGATTCCCCCAACCAGGGGCAAACCGGCGGGCGCCCTCCCCAGAGCCAGCAAAGAGATGTCGTGCACGGCAGGGGGGAAATCCTAGCTCGGCAGGCATGAAAGACAAGAACTCACAGAAAATATGTCCCCAGGAAGATGTGTAATCGCCTTACACGCCAGGCTTAGGGGCCGGCTTCTGGGGCCCCTCCATCGCCTCTGTCCACGCCAGGCGGTATCCCACTTTCCACCCTGGATCCCCAAAGCCGTCCTTTTGCTTGAAAGGAGTTAAAACTCCGAAAATAGAATTAATATCTCGGATCCTCGGCTTATTCACTCCACCTTAAGCTGCGGTGGGTATGACAGTGCTTCCCCTCATGCCCCAGCTCCCACCCCTAGGCGGGCAACAACCCCAGATTTGCATCCATCTCGCCTAAGCCTGCCAGGCCTGGGCTGACCACGTAGCGGCCGGCGCAGTTCCGGGTGACTGTTAGTTAACCTCTCCCTGATAGAGCAAATCATCCATGGCCATATGACCAAACATTTCCAAACAACTGGCTTTACTGTCTTAGCAACTTTCACCAAATGGTGACTTTTTGTTGTTCATTATATTTAGAAGTAGTGTTTTCCATCTACTTGTAGCAACTGTAATATTAAAAGGGGAAAAACTCAGAAGTTGAGTAACTTTTGGAAAAAATAGATATATAATAGGAGAAAGAGTAGGGGAGGGTACATAATAATATCAACGCACAACCTACATTTAACATGACTTTACAGCCGTTCATAAACTTGCACTAATTTCATTACCTATTTCCAGGCCCCTAATGTTTGAAAATTTTGGTGACAAAATTTATAGAAATAATCACATTTTTACATAGTCTGATATTTTGCCACTGATAATCTCAAAACCTGGCTTTTGAAACTATATGAATAGTATCAAATACTTTAAAATTCAAAAATCAAAGTCCACTTGCTTTCTCTTAATACTATTCTACTTCCCAATTCTAACCTGTAAAGAAGCTCTTTTCATAGAGAATTTAACTCACTAGTGAGCGGAGATGACTGTACCTGAATTAAATCTGAGGAAGTGTTCTGAGCTCCTTCTTAAATCATCAGTAGGGGAAAACTCTTATCAATGGCAATGTGAGAATGCACTAGATATGTTAAAAATATAGAGTATAGAAATGTAAAAGCTACTTATCTGTTAACTTAATAAAAATAATAATATCCTTACATTTATTTTCATCTGAAAATATGACTTTATTTGAAAACATAAAAAGTGAACAAATATTTAATTAGGCACACATTCTGCTATAGTATGCAAATAAACTCGGGATATGTTTGTAAACATATACATATATAAATCTAAATAAATTAATTACCATGAAAATATTTCTTGATTTTATGTTTTTCTGTCTGTCTTAAAGTATATTTTACTTTTCCTCTTTCCAAGATTATCTAAGGCAGTTTCAATAAACGTTTTCAATAATGGTAAGTTTTGGGAGGGTAATCGCCAGTTATTTCCAGAGAAATACTTTTAGGAGTAGGAGGTGGTCCTGCCTGTACCTGGTTTTCCTCGCAATCCCTTTGTGCACACTGTATTGATAAAATAAACCACACGAACGTGCCACCAAGGGGACAATGAAGAGAAACAGGTTCTCCGCCCGCCCGGAGTGCTGGAGGAAAAGTCAGCTCGCACTAGCGCCACCCAGCGGTTCTAAACAGGAAGAAGCACACTTCTCCCCAAACAGGGCTTTTGAAGAACTTTTACAAAATTTCGGAATCATTTCATTATCAAGAGGCGCATTATTAGCGGCTGCGCGCTTTCATCAGAAGACATCTGAGAATTCAACTACGGAAGGAAGAAACTGCCTTTCTAGCCTTTTCAGACTTGCCTCTAACTCATGCCTCCGCCAGCCAGCCAACCCGCGAGCGGCACCCCGGTCTGGGCTCTGGCTCCTGTTCTCCGCAAGCAAGAGGCAAGTGCGTCCCAGAGAGCGGGTGCTTTCACAGCAAGAGTTTCCTAAAACCGTCTGGCCCGCGCGCCGATCCCCGGGCCGGGCTGAGGATCCGGCCCCAGGCCCGTTTAGCCAAGGCCCAGCCGGGGCTAACCCGGGTGGGTAGGCACCGGTGGCACGGAGGAGGCGCCCCCAGTCCGCCCGCTGCCCGCCTCGCCAGGTTTCCCCCGTCCCAGCACGGGCTCCAGGAACGTCCCGCCTGCCGCCCGCCTCTCACCTCCTGTGTGTCCGCATAGTAGCTGTTCCAGTCGCTGCTCTCGTGCCCTTCCATCTTCACAGTCCCTAACATCCTGGAGCCACCCTGCTCGCTGCAACCATCCAGCCCTGTGCGAAGCGACTGGCAGCCGCGCGGCCCGGGGCGGGGGCGGGGAGCCGAGCCGCTGCAGTCACCCGAGCGCCCGCGCCGGCCCAACGCCACCCTAGCGAGGAGGAAGCCAGGAGCTGCGGGGCGCGGCGTGCTCGGCGGCGGCGGCGGTGGGGCGGGCGGGGGCAGGCGGCGGCCGCGGAGCGCGGCGCCGGGGGCGCCTCCGCGGGAAGTGAGCTGGCGGCCTCTGCGAGATGAGTGCAGTTGAGCTGATGTGGATCTTACGTCGCTCGAGTGCCCACCTCCTCGTCCTCTCCCCCATTTGTCCGCCGCACAAAGACGCTCGCACCTACAAAGCCCGAGGTGCACCTGCGAGGCGGCCGCCCGCCAGTCCGGCCGCCGCGCCTCCCGCCCCGCCGCGCCGCCGCCGCCGCGCGCGCCCCTGGGCCCCCTCCCACCGAGCCCCCTCCCCCAAACCCGACCCTCACTTTGTTTGCCAAGCGGCGTAATTGGTTTAAGCCGGGAGGCTGGGGGAAGAGGGAAACCCGGGTGGTGGTGGTGGGAGGCGGGGTGGGGTGTGTGTAACCCCTCTTTGGAAGAGGAAAACGAAAAATAGGCGGGGCCGGGAGGGCTAGCGAGGGTTTTGGATGGGAACCGCGCAGCCGATGAAGCGCTGGGGGCGGTGGCGTTGGAGCCCGGGCTCCTGGGAGTAGAGCCGGCTACATGACCCCAGGGTTCCCCTGGGGGACCTTCGGCCCTTGGTGCTGCGGGACCCCGTCCCGCGCCCCTCCTGCCTCCTACTATTCTGCCCGCTTCCAGCTCCCGCCCTTCTGATTCCTGACCTAAAAGTTCAACCCTGGGAGACTGGAAAATTCAGACTTCCTCCTCCCACCCCCGGCCCCCGCTCCGGACTTCAGGATTGAAAAGAAAAATCCCCACTTTTGCCCCGTCACTAGAAACTCGGCCATCTGAGTCAGCCGAGCCAGGTGACGTTAGGCCGATCCCGGCTCCTGGCTAGCAGAGTGGAGACGCTGCCACGAAACCCGTACCTGCGGCTAAGAGCAGGTGAGTCACAACACCGTTTTATATCTTTATGACATAACTTTTTTTCCACCTCGATCCGCTCTACTCCCCCTGTCATCTGTAGCGATCGTGAAGAGGAAGAAACTGAGAGCAGATGTCTATGTGATAGGGCAGGCGACCCGAGTCGGGCCGTCCTCCCTCTGCCCAGCTCCTCCTCCCGCCCCCTTCCGCAGCCTCGGGGACTGAGCTGGAGGCGACCGTCTGGTTTCTGATAGGGAAAGGTCAGGGGGAGGGGACATCTCCCTAAATACGCGCTGGGAGAGGCTGGGCTCGGGCGCGGGAATGCAGCTACTCGGCTAGAGAGGTGCCAGGCCGAAGCCAGCGGTGGTGACGGCGGTGCTTGGTCCCATCTCTGATCTGGAGTGGCCGGGCTGGGACTGGACATCCGTGGGAAGTGCTTCTTCAAGCAAAGCCTCTTGGCTTTTATGAGACTCTGGGTAGTGGCTCGCCCACAAGCCCTGGGGAGGACCAACTAAAGTGACTGGGTGGTAGGCAGTGAGTTGGTGAGAGGCTGTGCTATGGTGGTTGTGTGTTTCTGAGTGTGTGTGTGACCATGTATGTGCTGTACTTTCGGAGAACCACTAGGTTTAAGTAGCAATAAAAAATATTTCTGAAAGGACTAAGAATCCATGAAATATTCTTGTTTGGCAAAGTTTTAAACTGTTATTAATCTCATTTTAAGAAATGTGTTTTAACTTGTCCTACAAACAGATTCCTTCCCCCCCACCCCCACTCCCCGTGCTTTGTTCTTACAAACCTTTCTCCCTTGAAATCTGGCAAGAGAATCACATTAAATCCTTGAACCAAACAAATCTCTTAAATCAGCAGGAGAGCATGAGAGGGTGAAGATGTGTAGTTAAGGAAATAAAAAAGATAAAAGCATTGGATTCCAATTCCTTTAAGAAAAAAAAAAAAAGGGGAAGGTGGTGGTGGTGAGTAACGTCACATTGTAAGGAAAGGCTTGAGAGTGAAATTAAATCACCTGGAACTCAGCAGCCACTCGCCCTCCCCAACTGCAGCCTGTCCCTGGGACTGGCAAGCCGGTCCCATCAATTTGTGTAAATGTATCTGCAAACGTGTGGGTCTGCACTTATTTCTCAGGGCGACAGTCGGAAACTGATTCTTTTGTGCAAGGTTCCCATCAACAGCAGGACCTTAGTCCCATTTGTATGCATGGGCTCCTCAGCTCGACTGGGGAGGTGGGGGTACTTTCAGTGCTAATGAGCTTCCTGGTTCCTTCCCGCGGTGATTCGCCAACGCCCTCTTGGCTCTTCCACCACATCCACCGTGACTAGGGTATTTTCTGTGGGTAGTAACAACTTAGCAATAACTTTTATGTTGCACAAAAAGCCGGAGCTTTAAGGGGAAAACAACCCAAACCAAAGGCTGTAACCGTAAAGGGAGTCAATTAAAAAAAAAAAATTCTTCCTTTCAGCCCACATGTCAAACCCACTAGACCTCATCTTACAAAAAATTCAGCTTGGTGATGGTGGCGGGGGGAGGGGACGGGGGCGGGGGAACACCCATTTTTCAAAGCGGATGGCCAAAGTGAAGTTTCTTCAGGGCTTCTCCAAAGCTCAAGATCGGTGGTGAAGAGTGGGCTCTGCCAGTTTTAGAACCTTGATCCAGCTTGGGGACCCGGTCCGCAGCCCGAGGAATTCCTGCGATCACAGCGCCTCCTGTAGTGGGAAGGGAACGCGGAATCCTGCCGCAGGCGCCCTCAGCCAGAACTAGCAGGCGAGACTGGAACCTCGCACGCCTCCCTCAGCCAGAGATTTTTGGTTCCTAGAGCCGACTGCCCGAGGCCAAGAAGAGGGAAAGGCGGCAGCTCGGTGAGCTTCTAGCCTCTCTCCATCTCGGTCGCGGTGTTCCAAAACACCTAACAAATTTAGAAGGTGAAGTTCTAGTGCACCCTGCTGCCAGTCGGTCATTTCCCTGATATTTAGAAGCGAATCATCAGTGCCCTATTGGGTCTTTGGTTTGGAAAATTAACGACCAACAAACTGCTGTTTCTAGGTTGCTGACCAGCAACCAGGTAACAAGCCCGGCTGCTGCAGCCTGCTCATTTCCAACCTTTTCTCTCTAATAGGCCCTGCCTTTACGCGGTGCAGAAAGATTGCTGCGCTTTCAGGCAACTGGACCTGCCTTCTGTATCGGGGAGGTGGGGTCGCGGGGGTCTCGAGGTAAGGGAACCCCGAGGGCAGCCACGTGGAGGCTCCTGGGGCGTCCCGGGCTCAAGTGGCCTGTGCCAGGGCGAACAGAGCGCGCCTGGAGTGGCCTGGGTAGCGGGGTGGGCAGGCTCTTTGGATGGAGAAGGTCAGGGCAGTCGCGATGGCAGGTGCGCGGGTACCTTCAGTTGAACAAGGACGGAGGAAGGGGCCCCGCCCTTCCCGGAAGCTGCGCCCTCTACCCCCTTGGGGTCCGCTCTCCTCGCAGTCGGGCCCTGGGGGCCGGTGGCGCCTGGATCACCCACCGAACTTAGCCACCTTCGCTCCGCTCTCCCAGCATTACCTGGCTAGGAGCCCCTTGCGCAGATCTCCACTCGGTCAGGGAGAAGTCGAGGGTGACGACTGGAAGCAAAGGCCGGGGGCTCGCGCCTCGGGCTCAGCTGGCTGCCTGTGGCGGCACCAGGTCCTACCTGTTCAGCGGGACCGTTTAGACGCGTGGCAGACAGCAGGGCCCGGGGCGGCGGGGTCTAAAAATGTGTCCCCTTTCCCCGCCAGCCCTCCCCTCCCCGACGAACCTCGGCCAGATCTCGCCCGCGGCCGCGGGCCCCAGGGTGTACGCTCGCTGCAGGGTGATCCGAGCTCCGGATCCAGGCTCCCACCCGCCCCCCAGATAAGAAGCTTCGATCCTCCACGTCCCGGGAGAATCAGACGCCGAGAAACTAAGACCTGTCGCCTTGCACGCGGTTCACAGTCGTCTGGGACCGGGCCCCGGGTCGGTTTAGGACCGAGGAAGGCTTGGGACGCTGGAAGCAACTGTCTGCTCCTGCGTGTGCCTGGCCCTCGAGGACAGAGGTGTGTGCGGGGAGCTGGGGAAGGGCCGGCGCCGCGAGAGGGCGGACCCCAGCGCCGGCCTCGGCCTCCCGCCTGCCGCCGCCGCCGCGATGCGGCCTTCGAGTCCCGCCGCCGCCCAGGCCAGGGTGAGGGCGCAGAGGGTCAGAAGAGCAGCACCGAGCTCCTTGTTCCTCCGCTGCCTCTCTCTTCTCCTTTGCTTTCCTTTCTTCCTCTGCCCTTGCTAAGTCGTGTCCGACTCTTTGTGACCCCGTGGACTGTAGCCCGCCAGGTTCCTCTGTCCATGGGAGTCTCCCAGGCAAGAATACTGGAGTGGGTTGCCATTCCCTTCTCCAGGGGATCTTCCCAACCCAGGGATCCAACCCAGGTCCCCCTCATTGCAGGCGGATTCTTTACCGACTGAGCCACCAGGGAAGCCCTTGCTTCTATCATTACATCAATTTAAGAAATTAATTCACTAGGCGTTTGACCCTCCGTAGGTAGGGGCCACGGGACCGCCTTAACCCGCCTTGTCGGTTCCCTGCGGGGAAGTCTACGTTTGCAGGCAGGTATCTGTGTTTGTGGATCCACAGACATGCACATCCAGGGCTTTCATTTTACTGAAAAAAATTTTAATGTAACATTTTAATCCCGGTTCTTCATCTCTGGGTGTGTCCTTCCCCTACATCTCCTTGGGCCGCTGCCGGGTTTCTGAGCGACCCGGGTCGCGGGCCGTGCTCGCCCACAGCCGGATGTCGGAGCCGGAGCTGCTCCCCACCCGGCCTCCGCCCGCGGGCGACAAAACCGTCTCTCTGGCCGTGAGCGAGCAGCGCCTTGCCAAAATCAACTCTCATTTTCATTATTGAAATGAGAAAGGTTGGGAAGGGCGACGTGCCCTCCTGGGCCATCACTAGCCTTGGGAGGTAGGAGTCAGAAGCCCGTCGGTCCTCGCAGGACCTCTCTCCTTGGAGGGTCGCGCATAAAACGCGACACCCCCCACCTCCCCCGCCAGTCCAGGCCAGGCCCCCGAGGCCGTCGCGTGTCTCCAGGCAGCTGTTTCCCCGTCACCCGACAGCTTTATTCACGCCAGCTGGAGAAAGTGGCCCAATCCCTGAAGTCTTTCCTCACCCCTGCACACTCCTGGAGTGGCTATCTCTGCGTAGTGGTGCCCGTATTTCCCCCGTGGTTACCTGAAAACCACTAGGGAGGGGGTCTTGGGAGGAGTAAAGAAACGCACTGCTTCAGAGTTGAAAAATTATAGGGAGATATAACAAACGTTTAAGTCTGAGAGCAGAAAAGGACTAGAGTGGCTGAGGCCCTACTGTGTGCCACCGAAGGAGCGGAGTGGGTTGCGTTTGAGGCGGGGAGAAAGCTTTGAGATCCCAATCTTTTCCTCCTATGCTGCTCCAGATGTGCAACTGGGAGCTTGGAGGTGTAGGCGTTGGTATGTTAGAACCTCCATTGCTCCAAATGGCAGAAGCTCAGGCTAGTTGGAAGCAGTGATGGAAAGAAAGGGTTGGGGTTGCTCACTTAGACCTCAATCATTCCCTAATTGTTAAGGAATGTTTAACTTTTCAGTCCCTGAATTCCCTCTTCCCCATCCACCCGTCTCCCCCAAACGCCACCACAGGTACACCCAGGACTTTCTCACGGCTCTTCAGCCTGACCTGGTGGCTTAACTTGGGCTATTCAAATGTGATTACCCTCAAATTTACATAGTTCTATTTAACAGATGCTTTTGTAACAATTATATAAATCATATCCTACACATGGGGGTGAAAGGGTAAAAATGTGTTATAGCCAGGCTTTTCCCATTGTACTGGCTTCCTGATCTCTCTCCTAATTTTAAAATTGTGCTTTTGGATTGGCGTGGCATGGCTAGAGGGAGGTTATGTTCATTATTTAAAATTCGATTGGAGGACACTGTTGAGTGGTTGCTTTGGGGGTTTCCAGCAAGCTATTCCAGAGCTAGGGAAAGCTTTGTTTTAAAATAGTGCATCTGTTTGAAGCTGTTTGATTTTTCTTGTCCTAAGGGCCACAGAGTAAAAGCAGTTCTTAGCTCACATGCAGTGAGTTTTCTTATAAAGAGAAACACTAGGAAGAGGGCTCCTTGGCAGCATTCCCTTTTGCTAGGATACAGCAAAATTTGCAGGCTCTTTCACCACTTTCTGAATGCTGCCGTCCTGGTTGTCTATCGTAAATGGATCAAAGTAAGGAAATGCAGCCGCCTGTGCAGCCTCCCTGGATCTTGAGGAATTTGCAGACTTCCCCAACTAACTGAGGTCCATTTCTGTTGATGTTGTTTAGTCATTAAGTCATGTCCAACTCTTTTGCCATCCCATGGACTGTAGCCCACCAGGCTCCTCTGTCCATGGGATTTTGAAGGCAAGAATACTGGAGCGGGTTTCCATTGCCTTCTCTGGGGGATCTTAGGTCCACACCTTGCTCTAAGTTCCTGCCAGGTTTTTATCCCTCCTCAACTGCAAATTCCATTTGTGTCTTGTCTTATTTTTTTCTCTCCCCCACTGGACTAGAAGCTCTCTGAGGGTGCAGACTACACTGGTCTCCACTGCTGCAGCAGAGCCTGGAGGGTAGTGGACTTAAATAAAGATTTGTTGACTCGCTCACTGAACTAACTGCTCCAATCCAGAGACTGGCCAGGTTGGTGTCAGATGGGAAAAGATGCTGGTCCAAGTGAGAGGATCTCAGGGACTTGTCTCAGTTCAATGGGCTTGAGAAATGAATGGACAGTACAATGAACAAATAGATGAACAGATATTTCTAGCATAATGCTAGGTCCTCAGAACCCTGGGATCCTTGGGTTTTCAGGCCCGCTGGGCTTGCTTGGTTCTTCCCATGTACGTGATGCTTAATTTTAACCTAAATCACCATGGTGACATGATCAAATGGGAAATGCCCCCACCTCACCTGTACCAGGCCTTTGGCAGAATCAGTGGCCGCCGTTGCTCGTCTAGGGCCCTCAACGTGTGACCCAAGGCAAATGTTTTCACTTTCCCCCGCTGTGAAAACGCGGCCAACCGCACCTTTCAACAAAGATACCGATTAAAAGTTGAAGAACCCCATCTACTTTCTATTAAGGACAATGTTTCACTCCAATCTGTAAGGGAAACTTCCGTGTTTAAATAATATGTTTAAATTGGCCAAGGGATGAAGCCGATCCCACGCAGTGAGAAGGAAAAGCACTGTTAGTCCCGGATGGTGCCCGGCGCTAGGCGTGCGGCGTTTCCGCCCCGGGACTCGGGGTAGGGGGCGCCTGCAGGGGCGGGGCGCGACCAGGACGGGTGGCGCAGCAAGAGTCCCCGAAGTGACCCTCGCGGATGCCAGACGACGCTCAGCGCACCACGGAGGTGGCAGCGCGCTCAAAGTTTTCAGGCTTCTACCTGCATTGTCTTGCTGTCTTTAGGACCTAAAGCATTTTATTCCACGCACCTTCCCAGTGTGATGTAATCATTTTCTTAAAGGACCACCAAACCTCTCCGAACCTGCCATGTTGTTGTTACAGGTATTAACTGGAGACCCCGCGGGTCAACTTCTCCTTCTGAAGTTTTATTTAACATGAAAGCCTGCGTGGGGGTCCTCGAAAGAGGAAGCACATCCTCCTCCCTCTCATCTGGGCTGCTGTCACTCTGGAAGCTACCGGGCAGCATCTGGTGTCCGTGATGTCCCAGTCCCTGAGCGCCGCTCTAAGGCTCAGTACCACCGCCCTCCAACACCTCGCCCCCACGCTCCGCCAGGAGCTGAGGGGCAGACTCACTGCTTTCAGACCTCTTTTTCCTCCCGGGACAGCTCCCTACCTGGACCCCTGTCCTGCGGCTCTGGAGAGGAACTTGGCACTGGATGGAACCCGACCCACCTTGGAGGCTTAGGCTTCTAACAGATCTGGTGTCGGTTTGTTTTCTTTCCAATGCTTTCCATGATACAGTCCGCGGGGTGCATCCCACTCTCCTCACCCCACTAGCCTCCTTCTACGAAAATACCTTCCACTGTGAATCTGCTAGTCTTCTCTGACCTCCTCGTGACCCTCCCCTCACAACCCACCCAGCAAGAGAAGTGGTTTCAATAAATAAAGCACAGTGCTTGCCTTGAAGGTTAGTTTACACTGGGGCAGAAACTTCTAAAACTCCTGCAGGTGCTGGAATGGGAATAAACCTGTCCCAAGAGATGGGAGGAGCCTGGTGGGCTGCAGTCCATGGGGTCACTGAGGGTCGGACACACTGAGCGACTTCACTTTCACTTTTCACTTTCATGCATTGGAGAAGGAAACGGCAACCCACTCCAGCGTTCTTGCCTGGGAGAATCCCTGGGATGGGGGAGCCTGGTGGGCTGCCATCTATGGGGTCGCACGGAGTCGACACGACTGAAGCAACTTAGCAGCAGCAGCAGCAACAAAAGATGGGAGAGGGAGGAAGCCTGGACTAGGAGAAGACACCAGGGGATGTAGACAGGGATTCCAACAGGGTGTCGGGGTGTGGTCAGGAGTTTGGCACCCTCCAACCCACCTTCAATTTGCTGGGGAGCCTGGATGGATACTTTGGGCCTCAGTTTCCCCTGAGTCTGGAGTGGCTGGTGCAGGCCTGATGACCCCACCAAGGGGAACCAGGATCTGTGTGAACTTAAGAAGGAAACCGTTTATAGGGAAGCCTCTTCTCTGCAAGTTGAGAAGACTCGGATAACAGCACAAAGATTTTCCTCCGGTTTGCTCTAATTTTGTGATCTATGTTTCTTAGCAAATTTTGGGCAAAAGCCTTTCTTTCTTTTTCCATTTTCCAGCATCTCCAAAGACAACAAGCAGCGGGAGGAAAAGTAGAGCTTGTGTTTCAGTTTCCAAGACCGGGCAAAGCCTTCTCAGCAGCAGAGGCAATGCTCTCTCTGCACGTGCCCTTGTGCACGGCTGGCGCCTCTTGAGGCTGGGGGTCTCTGAGTCTTAGGAATCTCTCATTACACAAGCTCCAACCTGGCTTGTTCTTGCAGTTGACAAGGACTATAGGGTTTATGTTTAAGATCACGGGTTTGGAATCAGATTCCAATCTGTACTCTGTAGGAGACTTGCTTACTCTGAGCCTCCATTTTTTCAACTATAGAATGGGCACATTAGTACCTATCTCACACTAGGTGAGAGCAGAGTGTAAGTACAATAAAAGGTAGCAACAGTCAAGAGCCTTTACAGAAATCTGGGAACCTGGGTGATGCTGGTTGCTGTGGACCGGCCATCTGGGCACCCTCGGCCCCCTTTTTACCAGTCTTTTGGAGGTGGTCACCGGCCAGGCTCCCGGAAATCACGGTGTCTCCCGGATACAAATGGCAGGGAGAAGGGAGTCCCCACTTGATGACGCTGAGCCCCCAGCCTCGCCTAAGTGTCCGTGGAGACACTGCCTATAATCCCCTCCCAATCTTCCCCACCCGCGGGGCGCTCTCTGTGAAGCAAAGAAACGTGCTTCCTGAAAATGTCCGGTGGCTGCATCAGCTACACCTTTAGGACCTTTAAAGGGAGAGGAGGCTCAAGGGGCGAAGAGGCGAGAGGTCCCCGTGCCTCCCTCCCTGGAGGACTTGGCAAACCCCACTGAAAGTCGCACAGGCTCAGCCTTGTCCGACCGACCCTTTGTGACCCGTCAGGCTCCTCTAACCATGAGAGTCTCCCAGGCAAGAGCACTGAAGTGGGTAGAAATTCCCTTCTCCAGGGGATCTTCCTGACCAGGGATCAAACCATAGTCTCCCACATTGCAGGCAGGTTCTTTACCATCTGAGCCACCAGGGAAGTAGGTCCAGCTCCAGGAGCTCCTCTTTGCTTACCCCCTTCTATTCCCCCACTTCACTCCCCACCACCTCCGATGGGGCACAGGCACACTAGGGGGACCTGCACCATCACAGCACTGGCTATGGTGACCTCAGGCAAGACCGTGGGGCCTGGATCCAGGAAGCATTCACTGGAGAGGTGAAGGAAATGAGTTGGGGCTTCTGGGAGGCTATTCCCCACCCTCAGCACTAGAACTTGCAGAGCAAGGAGGTGAGAAAGCAGGACCCTTGATTCACTCAAACATTTTTTTCTTTCTCCCTGGGATCCCCCTATGGGGGACAGAGTCAGAACAAGCCACTTAGGAATCATCTGGAGAAGTATCACTGAAGACGTTTTCTAAAATCCTCAAAACCTGAGACAGTACGAGTGTAAGGAAACTTTAGGTCCTGTCTTTTAGAATTATTCGATAAAGATTTCCTTAAAAAAAAAAGTTTCTATCTGAGAGTCCAAGTCCATTGGAAATGAAGCAAGCATGCTGGACTTAAGTTTGACCCTTCAAATAATACTGAAGACCCTAAATGATACTTTGCATGTGAAGGAAAGCTTAGTGGGGGGCAGGGGGCTTAATCAAGACAAATAGTAAAGACCAAGCCACAAGAGGATTTTGCCCCATACACATAGATCCAACTGATGGGCTAAAAATTCACAAGTTGATTATCACCTCCCACTAAGGAGGCTTGGAAGAGCTAGAGTCTGGGGGTGAATTCCTGAATCTCTTGCATAACGACCCACATATTTCAGACAGGGCTTGGATGGGCTAAGACAACTCTAGTAAGATTTTGAATTCTGCTTCACTTAGTAACCAGAACCAGGGGAATAAAAATATTTCCTTTGCTGGAGGACAGACAAACAACACACCTTCAAAGCTTATTAATTTTCTTTGGGTTGGTACTGGGAGTTGCCTTTGGGGGAGGTGGGCTGGTACACAGAAGTCTCAGGCAGCAATGAATCTCTAGCTAAATGCAGCTTCTGTTTTTACAGCTTACTTAGGGAGAATTGTTAGTTTTTCTAAGCATAAACGGAGCGTTGGTTCTCTAAGCTCAGTGTTTAGGCTACAAATCACATCCAACAGTCTTATATGCCTTTAGAAGAAAAAAATGGCTCTGACCCCAAACGTAGCAAAATCTCTAGTGCATTACCATGCTTGGAGAACACCTAAGCAAAGCCTTTGGAAGTGTAAAGTGTAACTGGAATGTCAAATACCAGCCACCACCTCCAAGGAAAATAAATCCTTCATTCTCAGCCAGGTACACCTGCTTTGGACAAGGCTTATTAGTGTTATTTGTGTCTTTTCAAGTGGATAGTTTTACTCACAGACTTTTCTTTCTACTCAATGCTTGCTATTTTTATCTTACCTTAAAAATCCTGAGATCAGGCCTGGTGCCAGACTTCTGAGACATCCCACGGAAGGATGGTTGCTGGCTTCCCAGGGATCCATTCCTGAACTCAGTAAGCTCAGGTGTTAGCGTCAAATCAGAGTTTGGGGTCTGGAGAGAAGCCTGGCGTATGTTAATTAGGGCAGCAAGGTGGGAGGGGGGGAAATGGGTGAGCAGGCTGGGGGTGAGCAATGCCAAGGAGGATCCCAAGGTGGGGGAAGTGTCTCATTTCATTAGTTTGTGTGGATTAAGGCATCAGTAGTAGTAGACTTTGGGTAGTAGACTTTGCTTGTTCTTCTCTTTGCTTGTCTTCTGAGCTTCCTCCTCTGGTCCTCTGCCCCAGAGACCAATCTCTGTGAGTCGCATTGATCCATTTTCCTTGCCTTGGGGCTTCCAGGTGGATTTGGCCAATGTGGGGATAATGATGCCGGCAAGGAAAGCAGAAGAACAGAGCAACAGGAGTACTTCACTCCTGCTCTCTCCCTGCATCAGTGCAGCTTTGTCCCTAACTGCCTCTGTGGCCGGTAGTCCTATCAGGCATAGTTCCCTCTCTCCAGCCCCAGCTCTCACCAGGCTCTGCTCACACCTTTTAATCCCTTTCCGCCTTCAGATCAAGGGTGATAATAGCTCTGTGCTGTTGCTACACCTTGAATGTTAGTTCCCTTTAATCCTGCCTGCATCCTATAAACAGCTCTCTCCATTTTCTCTGTTGCCCCTCCAACACAGCACCTTCTGAGCATGCCTTCCGTCTCAGGTGGGAATCTAACTGATAAGGAGGGGAATGGAAGTCAAATACAGTGTCTTTAACTTTTCCAGTGTGGTCCTCATACTGTACTCATGGAAAGGCTGTACCCTTTCCTCGTCATCATGAGCGGAGTGCAGCTGTGATGCTTTCAGGGTTTCCGTGGTGGTTGCTTCCTGCAAGCAAGGCTGCAGGGTAGTGAACTCTGAGTATATTTGTTTTATATTCCATGTTAATTTGCTAATTTGCATTTTATATCATTGTGAAAGTAATTGATGTTAAAACCAAGTACCGATATTATTAGAGTGTGGTTTGTTGTTTTTTTTTTCCCAATGAACCAATCTTTGCTATAAACCTAAGACTGAGACTTTTGCTTCTAGTGGATTGTGTGAATAAACCAGACACTAAACTAGGTCTGGGCTTCCCCGGTGGGTCTAGTAGTAAGGAATCCACCTGCCAATGTAGGAGGTGCAAGAGACATGGGTTCAATCCCTGGGTTGGGAAGATCCCCTGGAGTAGGAAATGGCAACCCACTCCATTATTCATGTCTGGAAAATTTCATGGGCAGAGGAGCCTGACGGGCCACAGTGCATGGGACCACAAAGAGTTGGACACAGCTGAGCGACTGAACATAAAGTATGTCCAGGGACCATGGGGCTCCTGGGAAATTCACTCTCCATGGCCGGAGCATCTCTCACTTTCTAATCTTTGGAATGTTAAGTCTAGAGTTCAGTTCTCCCTACACCTGTGCCCTGGCAATAACTTGGTCTTGACTAATGCTACTTCAGTGACATTATTTAGGTGTGTCTCTCAATGAGCACTTTCCGTGTCCCAGGCTCTGTGTGAGACACTAAGGAGATTCGGTTTAAGACAAGAGTTTTGCCTTCTACTGATGAAAACAATTCTTCAGTATCATTATTGTTAAATATTGCATATCTCTATTAGTAGGAAAAGTCAACAAAAATGAACTTTCTAGATCAAAAGATACGTAAGTGTTTAAGACTTATGAGACATTTTGCTACAAAACATCTAGCAAAACAGCAAGAGATAGCCACACTTGTATGCATGTACCCCGTCACTTTATAGTCTGGCAAAAATTATATAAAATTATTTTAATTTTACATGTCAAAGATTACTACTGAAGTTGAATATTTTAATATGTCTATTAGCCAGAAGTATTTCTTCTTTGGGGAGCTCTCTTCACACTTTCTTTAGCCAATTTCAAGTTTTGATGTCTTATCTGTTTTTCATTTAAAGACTATTAATCCCATGTCTGCTGTAAATATTGTGAATGTTCCACTAAGTTTTCATTTACACTATAATTTTGTTTATTTATTTTGGGGCTTCCCTGGTGGCTCAGAGGTTAAAGCGTCTGCCTCCCGATGCCGGAGACCCCGGTTCGATCCCTGGGTCGGGAAGTTCCCCTGGAGAAGGAAATGGTAACCCACTCCAGTACTCTTGCCTAGAGAATCCCATGAACAAAGAAACCTGTTAGGCTACAGTCCACAGGCCGCAAAGAGTCGGACATGCCTGAGCGACTTCACTTTCACTTTTGTTTATTTTTAAATGCATGGGTTTTGAAAAACACATCCGTCAGTATTTTCATTCATGGTTTCTCCCTCTTATAGTTCAATGCTTACAAGTCTTTTCTATACCTGCTACTCTTGTGTATAACAAAATCTTTCATCCAGTTGGAATTTATTATATGAAGTGAAGGCATAATTTAGTCATCATTTATTTTCCAAATAGTTAGACCTTTGGGCAGGCTCTAATGGTGTGGGACCTTGAATTCTCTTTGGAAAACTTTGGAATTTGTTCTGTGAGAAAACATGGGAGGTAAATATTCCATTGGATCTTTCTTGACTTGCTATGCAGTGAACCAATAGGGGCTCCAAAACTAGATGACAAAAGGATGGGTAGAGGGCAGTTTGAGAGTGATAAAAACCAGACAAAATCAGTGTTTCAATGATGAGTGAGTAATTTTATGTCACTCTTTGAAGTTATCTCTTTAAGATGGCACTAAGATTATTAACATGTTCATATGATGGCATTTCAGTATCAACGAAGAATTTGAAATATTTTTAGATTAGTGCATGAATGGATGGAGGAGCCTGGTAGGCTGCAGTCCATGGGGTGGCTAAGAGTCGGACACGACTGAGCAACTTCACTTTCACTTTTCACTTTCATGCCTTAGAGAAGGAAATGGCAACCCACTCCAGTGTTCTTGCCTGGAGAATCCCGGGGACGAGGGCGCCTGGTGGGCTGCTGTCTATGGGGTTGCACAGAGTCGGACACGACTGAAGTGACTTAGCAGCAGCAGCAGCTTAGTCATTCAGTTGTGTCTCCGACGACCCAATGGACTGTAGCCTTCCAGGCTCCTCTGTCTATGGGATTCTCCAGGCTAAAAGCAAGAATACTGGAGTGGATAGCCATTTCTTTGTCCCAGAAATCCTCCTGATCCAGGGACTGAACCCAGGTCTCCTGCATTGCAAGCAAATTCTTCACCGTCTGAGCCATAACTGCCATCCCTCCTCCACCTTCCTTTCTCTCTTGTCCCTGCTTTCCTCTTTTGTCACTTTGTTCCTTCCCTCCTTTTTCTTCTTCTTCTTTTTTTTGGTGAAAGCAGACTGAGAATAGAATTTCTAGTACAGGATTGACGACCGCTGCTGCTGCTGCTGCTAAGTCGCTTCAGTCGTGTCCGACTCTGTGCGACCCCATAGACAGCAGCCCACCAGGCTCCCCCCGTCCCTGGGATTCTCCAGGCAAGAGCACTAGAGTGGGTGGCCATTTCCACTACTAGCTCAAGGTAAATCCTTAATCTCTTTGGACATTAGTACCTTATCTATAAAATGAAGTTAATAGTATCTGGCTCATGGATCTCATTATCTGAATACTTACATACTATTTTTTGATTATCAAAGTATTAATGAACAGTGTTTATTTACCACTTAAATTGTTTCCTGATCATATGATAGGCATATTTCAAGGTTACATTAATTTTGAATTTTTCCAGCTCAGAAACATGGCCTGTATGTTTTTGTGTGCAGCCTCCAAGGCTGGTACCAAGAACAGTTAGTCATCTTCTAAGCTCTTGGTTATTTGCTTATTGTTTCAACTGGCACAGAAAAGTAATTTTCTTACTGTCTGAAGGGGTTACTCCCATGCTTAGAATGAAGCTGCCCTCAAGAAGCACCCCCAGGACAGTGAGATGTGAGGAAGGTGGCAGGGCCTTCTCTGTAGAATGCTTCTCATTTTGTGAGCATTCAGCAACGCTCAATTTTTGAACTCATTATGTTAAGGGGTAAAGCAACAAACCTTCAAGGTAAGAGTATCGTCTCCATTTTACAGATGAGGTTGCAGAAACCCTGCGAGGGAAGCAACTTGCCCAAGTGGCAAAGCTAGGCTTCCCCACCTGGCTTTGTACACCTCCAGAGCAGGAGTGTCCCTCAGGGAGGCCTCACTGAGATGCCTGAGTGTATCCACCTCCTCAGCCGGGCTGAGGACCGGTGCTCTAAGACCCAGCACCAGGGAATTGTATAGCTCCAGCAGCAGCAGCAGCAGCAGCATTCTTGGAAAGCATGAAACAACTAGAAAGCATGCTTCCCACTTCCAGCATCTGGAGTCTCATGGAGGACTTCCAGAAGGTTTTATCTGCCACTTTCTCAATCTCATTTATTAGTTGCTTGGATATTTGGAGAAAGACTGGTTGGTAGAGAGTTATTGCTGCTGTTCAGTTATTAAGTAGAGTCCAGCTACTTTCGACCCCATGGACTGCAGCACACCAGGTTTCCCTATCCTTTACTATCTCTAGAGTTTGCGCAAACTCATGTCCATTGAGTTGGTGATGCCATCCTACCATCTCATCCTCTGTCGACCCCTTCTCCTCCTGCCCTCAGTCTTTCCCAGCATCAGAGTCTTTTCCAGTGAGTTGGCTCTTTGCATCAGGTAGCCAAAGTATTGGTGTTTCAGCTTCAACATCAGTCATTTTAATGAATATTCAGGGTTGATTTCCTTGAGGATTGACTGGGTTGATCTCACTGTAGTCCAAGGGACTCTCAAGAGTCTTTTCCAGCACCACAGTTAGAAAGCATCAATTCTTCGGTGCTCAGCTTTCTTTATGGCCCAACTCTCACATCTGTACATGACTGTCGGAGAAACCATAGCTTGGACTGTATGGAGCTTTGTTGGCAAAGTGATATCTCTACTTTTTAAAATGCTATTTAGGTTTGTCATGGTCAAGAGTAGAGGAATATAAAATAAACATTTTTAAGGGCCTGCTAAGTGCCAGACTGAGCAAAGCACTATCATCTCCATGGTTTCATTTAGTGGTTTTTCTTTTTGCCTTTTTAAATGATGACATAAACACGGGAAAATGAGCAAAATAGAGAATGCCTTTTCTAAAGAAAAAAACTCAAACAGCCATCACCAATGTTAAAAACTAGAACAATGTTAGCACCTCATGATTCTTCACTGTCCATCCACTCACCATCACCTTCTTGTCTCCTGGGATGATTACTATCTTGACTCATGGTTGTTACTTTCTTGTGTTTATTTGTAGTATATCTGCTGAGCCTGCATCCATAGCACTATAGTTTTTGCTGGCTTGGGTTTTAAACTTTATATGAATGGAATGGTATGGTATGTATTCTTTTGGGTATAGCTTCATAGTTCAACATAACATTAGTTAGAGATTTATGTATATGTTCCCCACAGATCTTTCTTTATTTCTTTCAAGTATAGCATTGCATTTATGAATAAAAGTGAAGTCGCTCAGTTGTGTCCGACACTGCGACCCCATGTACTGTAGCTCACCAGGCTTCTCTGTCCACGGGATTCACTAGGCAAGAATACTGGAGTGGGTAGTCATGCCCTTCTCCAGGGATCTTCCCAACCCAGGGATCAAATCTTTGTCTCCTGGTCTCCTGCATTGACAGATGGATTCTTTACCACTGAGCCACCAGGGAAGCCCCTATGTAGTGTAGACATACAGCTTAAAAACTCTTGAAAAAAAAAGAAAGAAAGCTTCAAGTTTTGTAGTCCAGTATTATTCACTGAAATGTAGAAATAACCAGAGTGCCAAGAAAGCAAGTGGGTTAAATTGAGCAAAATTGGCGATCTAGGACACTCTAGTCCAGGAAGCTGTTTGGGACCTCCGGGAGATGCGGTCTCAAGAGTTTGTGCTCACACTCCAAAGCGGTCCTAAAGCTGGTTCCCCGAGGCAGAATCCGCGAGTGGGCGCCCGCAGGGCAGATGAATCCAATCCTTCAGGTCCAGGACCAGGGGGCGGGGGCGGGGGCGGAGACGGGTACCAGAGGGAGGAGCGCGTGGCTTGTTGCTAGGCGACGACGCGCGTTCTGACGGCCAGCGGTGCGAGCCCACCAGCCGCTGAGCCCCTTGAAAGGCCGGTTGGAGACTGGGCCGCGCGGCTGGCCGGCCGGCTTCTCCGTCACATGAGTCGGAGCAGAGGCCTCCCCAGGAGGCGGGTGAGAGGAGGACGCGCACTGGGGCGCGGGGAACTTGGTCTGGGAGGCTGTGAGAAGGAATGGCTGCGTTATTTCGGCGGAGCAGTTGTCACCTCTGTTCCGCCCCTCTAATCTCCAGGAAAATCAGGGCGGAAAAGAGTTGAGGTTGGAGAAGGGATTGGGGCTGGGAGCACCAGTCAAGGAGGACCTGGGAAGAGTGAAAATCTAGTGGGAGGGAATAGTAGGTAGATTATGATGACCAACTGTGAGGAAAATAGGAAGAGCTAGGAAGGCAAAAAGCCGGGGTGGGGGGGTGGGCTGGGGGACGAATCGGAGGGGTTAGGGGAGGCTGAAAGGTCACAATAGAGGAATTTAACTTCCAATCCCTAGACCTTGTCTGCTATCCCTTGACAGGGGCTGGTTGTTTGGGACAAACCTTACACACCTCCTTTGGTGACCTTCCCCACTTAGGTCAGTGTGTCTAATTTCGGAATAGGGAGCTCTTACTGAATTTGACCCTAAAATTCTTCGATAGGCAGTGGGACACTCTAGGATTACTTTGTGAATTATTCGGTATCGAAGGCCGCAGATCCACAATCAGTCTACTGTGGACTACCACTGCAAGGATCCGAAGAAATTTAATTCTTTTTATTTTAAGCATTCAAATGTAAAGTTAACATTTTTTTTTTTTTCCTATTTGCAGCTTCATAGAGGTATAATTTGTATCCACTAAAATGTACGGAATGTATGGTTTTTACAATGTACAGGTGTACAGTTTGATGAGTTTTGATAGCTGCGAACACTTTTCAGGCGATTACTGCAACCAAGATAACAGAACCTTTTCCATATCTCTGCTGCCTTTGCTATCTAGCCCTGCACTCACCCTCTCCTACCGCCTTCAACCACTGATCTGCTGTGTAATATCGTAGAAGCAGTTCCATTTTCTACTAGTTTTTATAAATGGAAGCATCCATTGTGTCTGAGTTCCTTTACTCAGCATAATGATTTGCCATCGCCTTGTCGTGATTGAGCTTCCCAGGTGGCGCTGGTGGTAAAGAACCCACCTGCCAATGCAGGAGACCTCAAGAGTCGAGGGTTTGATCCCTGGGTGGGAAAGATCCCCTGGAAGCTGGAACGGCAGCCCACTCCAGTATTCTTGCCTGGAGAATTCCATGGACAGAGGAGTCTGGCGGGCTGTAGCTCACAGGGTTGCACAGAGGTGGACGTAACTGAAGGGACTTAGCATCCAGGTATTGTCTTCATTACTGTAGTAAATAGTAAGTTTTGAAACTGAGTAGTGTAAGCCTACCTTTTTTTAAAAAATCAATTTAGCTATTTAAAAACATTTGAATTTGTGAATACAATTTAGAATAAGGTTGTAATTTCTAGAAAAAAAGTGCTGTAATTTTGATTGGGAAAGCATGAAATCTATAGATCTATTTGGGGAGAATTACCATTTTAACAATATTGTCTTGCAGTTATGAACGTAGTCCCTAAATTTATGTTAATTAATTTATCTTTGCAGTGTTTTGTAATTTTCAGTGTAGAGATTTTGGACATATTTTGTTAGATTAACTCCTAAGTACTTTATGTGTTTTTTTCCCCCAATTGTTTGATGTTGGGATATAAAAATGCTATTGAGTTTATATATTAACCTGGTATTGTACAACCTAGACAATTCATTCATTAGTACTAGTAGTTGTTTTGTGGATTCCTTGAGATTTTTAACAATGAAATCACATCATCTGCAAATAGGGACAGTTTTATTTTTCCTTTTCAGTTTTTTTTTTTTTAATTTATTGACTGATTTTGGCTGTGTTTTCTTACTTGTGGCATGCAGAATCTTTCCTGCCTCATTTGCAATCTTTTGCACGGATTCTGTAGTTGTGGCTCACATGCTCCAGAGGTGTGGCCTCAGTAGTTGTAGCACACCGGCTTAATCTCTCCGCTGGCACTGAGGGATCTTAGTTCCCCAACCAGGGATCAAACCTGCATCCCCTGCATTGCCAAGCAGATTCTTAGCCAGTAGACCACCTGGGAGATCCCTCCATTTCGGTTTTTATTTCTTTTCCTGCCATGTTGCAATGGCAAGTACCTCCAATACAACGTTGAATAGATATAGTAAGAGTTGAGGCATTTTTGCCTAGCTTTCAGTTTTAGGGGGAAAGCAAAAATAAAATATTAGCTGCAAGTTTTTAAAAAATTTCTCTGAATCAGATTGAGAATGTTCACTATGCTTCATAGCTTTCCTAGAGTTATTTATTTTTATCACAAAAAGTGTTGAGTTTTGTCATGTGATTTTATATTATCTATTTAAATGATCTTTTTTTTCCTCCTTTGTTAATGTTGTGAATGATATTGATTTTTAATGTTAAATCAGTTTTCCAACTCTGGGGTAAACTATGTGATTAGGATATAGTATTCTTTTCAAAAATATATTTTTGGATTTATCTGCTTTTTATTTAAAATTTTTGCATCTGTGTTTATGAGGGATATTAGTATGTAATTTTCCTTTTTAAAAAGAATGTCAGATTTCGCAGTAGGATTATGTAAATCTCAAAAATTGAGTTCCTTCCTCTCTTTTCTGAAAATATTTGTGTAAGACTGATGTGATTTCTTTTATGAGTGGGGTTTGAGAGAATCATCTGGGCCTGGAAATTTCTTTGTGGTAAGATTTTGATAAAAAATATATTAATTCAGATTTTTTTAACTATTCAGATTTTCTATTTCTTTAATTTTGGTAAGTTGTAGTTTTCAGAGATTAACCCACTTCATCTTAATTATTGGATTTATTGGCATAAAGTTATCATATTCTCTTATCATCCTTTACTATCTTTAAGATCTGTTGTGAACATCCTTTTTCATTCCTTTTATAGGTGATTTTGTTCTCTTTTGTTTTTGGACAGTCTAGCTAGGGGATGATAAAAATTTTATTGATTTTTTTTTTTTAAGAACCAGCTCTTGGTTTTCTTAATTTTCTCAATTATTTTTCTGGCTTCTATTATTTGATTGATATATGTCTTTGTACTTATAGTCTTCTGTGTACTTTGTGTATACTTTACTCCTCTTTTTCTAGATTCTTAAAGTGGAAACTTAGGTTATTGATTTTAGACCATTTTTCTTTTTGATTTAAGCATTTAAACTGTACTTTCCATTATAATCAGTGCTCTAGTTGTGTCCCACACATTGATATACTGTATTTTCACTATTACTTAGTCTAAAATGTTTCCTAAGATTCAATAATTTTTTGGTATTATTATTTATTAACTTTTTGTTACACCTTTTTGTATTACTTTTTAAAAATGTGTCTTGTGGGAATTCTCTGGTGGTCGAGTGGTTAGGACTCCCCCTTTTCACTGGGGTGGCCTGAGTTCAGTCCCTGGTCAGGGAACTAAGATCCTGCAAGTCATACAGTGTGGCCCAAAAAAAAAAAGATGTTTCTCTAGGAGTTACAATACTTTGGCCACCTGATGCTAGGAAAGATTGAGGGCAAGAGGAGAAGGGGGCAACAGAGGATGAGATGGTTGGATGGCATCACTGACTCAATGGACATGAGTTTGAGCAAGCTCCAGGAGATAGTGAAGAAGAGGGAAGCCTAGCGTGCAGCAGTTCATGGGGTCACAAAGAGTCAGACATGCTTAGTGACTCAACAACAACAAAGAAGTACAATATACACCCTTAATATTTCATGGTCTAGAGTTAATATTGAACTAGTTCACATAAAGTGCAGAAATATTAACAGCCATAGTTCCCTGATTAGCTGCTCAGTGGTGTCTGATTCTTGGCGACCCCATGGACTGAGGCCCACCAGGCTGCTCTGTCCATGGAATTCTCCAGGCAAGAATGCTGGGTGGGTAGCCATTCCCTTCGCCAAGGGATCTTCCCAACACAGGGATTAAACCTGGGTCTCTGGCATTGCACGTAGATTCATTATGGTCTGAGCCATGAGGGAAGCCCCACAGTTCCCTTACCCACCCCCATTCCAGTCTCTTTAGTCTTGTCAAATGCATTACATCTGTGTATACAGATACTCCACAAGACAATGTTGTAATATGTATACAAAGATGGCTTGCTAAATATACACAGATACTTGCCATTTCTGATCTTCATTCACTCCTAAAGAATTTGATTTTCCACCGATAGAATTTTCCTTCAGTCTAAAGCTTTCTTTAGCATTTGTTACAGTTTTAGTCTGGTAGGGTATGGTATGGTATGGACCTAACAGAAGCAGAAGATATTAAGAAGAGGTAGCAAGAATACACAGAAGAACTGTACAAAAAGATCTTCACGACCCAGATAATCATGATGATGTGATCACTCGTCTAGAGCCAGACATCTTGGAATGTGAAGTCAAGTGGGCTTTAGAAAGCATCACTATGAACAAAGCTAGTGGAGGTGATGGAATTCCAGTTGAGCTGTTTCAAATCCTGAAAGATGATGCTGTGAAAGTGATGCACTCAACATGCCAGCAAATTTGGAAAACTCAGCAGTGGCCACAGGACTGGAAAAGGTCAGTTTTCATTCCAGTCCCAAAGAAAGGCAATGCCAAAGAATGCTCAAACTACCACACAATTGCCCTCATCTCACATGCTAGTAAAGTAATGCTCAAAATTCTCCAAGCCAGGCTTCAGCAATATGTGAATCGTGAACTCCCTGATGTTCAAGCTGGTTTTAGAAAAGGCAGAGGAACCAGAGATCAAATTGCCAACAACTGCTGGATCATGGAAAAAGCAAGAGAGTTCCAGAAAAACATCTATTTCTGCTTTATTGACTATGCCAAAGCCTTTGACTATGTGGATCACAATAAACCGTGGAAAATTCTGAAAGAGATGGGAATACCAGACCACCTGACCTGCCTCTTGAGAAATCTGTATGCAGGCCAGGAAGCAACAGTTAGAACTGGACATGGAACAACAGACTGGTTCCAAATAGGAAAAGGAGTATATCAAGGCTGTATATTGTCACTCTGCTTATTTAACTTCTAAGCAGAGTACATCATGAGAAATGCTGGACTGGAAGAAACACAAGCTGGAATCAAGATTGCCGGGAGAAATCTCAATAACCTCAGATATGCAGATGACACCACCCTTATGGCAGAAAGTGAAGAGGACCTAAAAAGCCTCTTGATGAAAGTGAAAGGAGAGCGAAAAAGTTGGCTTAAAGCTAAACATTCAGAAAACGAAGATCATGGCATCTGGTCCCATCACTTCATGGGAAATAGATGGGGACACAAGGGAAATAGTGTCAGACTTTATTTTGGGGGCTCCAAAATCACTGTAGATGGTGACTGCAGCCATGAAATTAAAATACGCTTATTCCTTGGAAGAAAAGTTATGACCAACCTAGATAGTATATTCAAAAGCAGAGACATTATTTTACCGACTAAGGTTCATCTAGTCAAGGCTATGGTTTTTCCTGTGGTCATATATGGATGTGAGAGTTGGACTGTGAAGAAGGCTGAGCGCCGAAGAATTGATGCTTTTGAACTGTCAGGTTGGAGAAGACTCTTGAGAGTCCCTTGGACTGCAAGGAGATCCAACCAGTCCATTCTGAAGGAGATCAGCCCCGGGATTTCTTTGGAAGGAATGATGCTGAAGCTGAAACTCCAGTACTTTGGCCACCTCATGCGAAGAGTTGACTCATTGGAAAAGACTCTGATGCTGGGAGGGATTGGGGGCAGGAGGAGAAGGGGACGACCGAGGATGAGATGGCTGGATGGCATTACGGACTCGATGGACGTGAGTCTGAGTGAACTCCAGGAGTTGGTGATGGACAGTGAGGCCTGGCGTGCTGCGATTCATGGGGTCGCAAAGAGTCAGACACTACTGAGCAACTGAACTGACTGAAATGAACTGTTTTAGTCTGCTGGTGAATTATTCTCTTAGTTTTCCTGTATCTTAGCTGAGTCTTCATTTTGTTTTCATTTTTAAAAGAATATACTTGCTAGATATCTAATTCTGCGTTGGCAATTTTTTTGTCTTTTAGCATGTTACGAATCTTGTTTCATTTTCCTGCAGTCTCAGGGGTGTTTGGTGGGAAGTTCATGGTCATTTGCATTATCTCTCTTTAATTAATATGTTGTTTTTCTGTTTCCCTCAGTATTTTATGTTTGTATTTGGTTTCCAGCAGCTTACATGTAATTTTCTTTATCTAGCTTGGCATAATGAAAGCTTGTTATAAACGTTTGAATCTATAAATTTATGTATTTCTCCAAATTTGGGATGTTAGCAGAGATCATTTCTTCAAATATTTTTCCACCCCATTTTCCTCCCTCGTTTTGGGCTAACGATAATCCATGTGTTAGAGCTTTGAATATTTTCTCTGATAAGGCTCTGAGGACTTCTTTTTCTCAAAGCTTTTTTCTCTCTCTTTTAAATATTGGATAATTTCTGTTAATTTATCTTCTAGTTTACTGACTCTCTAACATCGCCACTCCACTAGTCAAATTTTTATTGACAAATATTTTTTCAGATATAAAATTTCTATTTCTTTATTTCTCTTCTAAGATTTTGTCTTTTATTCCTCTTTAACATATTTTCCTTTACTTCACTGAGTATAGTTATAATAGTTGCTATAAAGTCCTTTTTAATAATTTCAACCTCTGGGTCATCTCTGGACTGGCATTAGTTAATTATCTTTGCCCTTGACATTGGGTCACATTTTCCTGGATCTTTTTATGTGAAGTATTTTCTTGTTATATCCTGGATACTGTGAATGTCTGTGTAAACTCTGGGTTCTATTGTAGCTCTCTGAAGAAAGTTTATTTTTTCATTTTTTCAATTCATTTTTCATTTTCATTTACTTTTTCCACTTCATTTAATTTTCATTTAGAAAACATTTTAGATTAAATAATAGTGAAAATACAATATATCAAAATGTGTGGGATACAGCTAAAGCGCTGATTAGAGGGAAAAGTACAGCTTAAATGCTAAAACCAAAAAAAGGGAATTCACCAGGTTAGACTCACTGTAAGGTCTATCTCATTCTCTGTGATTGGAGGTTAAGTTCAGCTAAATCTCAGTTCAGCTCTTTAAGCCTTTGCTTCTATTTCCTATATGATTTTTAATCAGCACAATATGTTCTAGTAACTGTTATTGAGCTTGTCCCACATGTGCATGGTTCAGAGGTCACTCTAGACTTGTATGGGGTTTAGACACAGAATTGAGGGATTAACTTCTCTGACTCTCTTTCCTCTGGAATTTCTCTCTCTCTCCACAGTGGTGGTTGTTGTCTGGACTCTTTTCTCTAATTCTTCTGGCCAGAAGTCTAGCAAGAAAAGATAAAACATGGAGAGGAAAAACAGGCAGAAAGAGCTTTTAGCTGTTCTATTACCTATTATGTATTTATGTATATATATATTTTGTATGTATGTATGAGTATTCACAAGGGGTATGGACATACTCTAGGTACTAGTTATAAAGAGTTAACTAAGTTAAGATTTTTTTAGTTGCTGAAATTTCTGTGAGCCTAAGAATACTTGAGTGGGTATACTTTCCCTTCTCCAGGGGATGTTACCCACTCAGGAATCAAACCTGGGTCTCCTGCATTGCAGGCAGATTCTTTACCAGCTAAGCTACTAGAGAAGCCTCTGAATAGTTTAGAAAAACATCTTTTGGAGCTTGAAGACAGCGTATCTCTATTTTCTCTATCATTTTTAACCAGCATGATATGTGTCAGTTATTATTATTGACATTACTAGGATTAAAGGCAGGAAAGCATGTATTATAGAAAGTGTGGGATAATAGAAAAAATTGCTATTATCCCATTTCTTAGCAAAATCATTAAAATATTTGTATATTTCCTTTTGGACTTTTAAATAAATTATTATCAGTGGGCAGACAGATCTCATTTCTACCAGTGATATTTCAAAAGTCAATGTGATTTTCAGAATACTTTTATGTTCCTTGCGATACTGAAGATTTTACTAGATGAGATAGGCTGTCTTTGGACATTCCTTTTGGAACTTTGGTGCTATGTATTGTGAGTTGATGTTGGTGTGAAATTTAGGAACTGAATTGAGATATTTGGCTATGAACTCAACTTAAATCTTATCCTTAATGGGTCACTGTTCCCACCGAGGTGCTGATATTTAGGTGACTATTTTGTAGGAGGTGGTCAAGGACAAGTAATTCCAAGAACCAGCTGGAGCTTTGGCTCCGTTCCCCAGGTAATACTCTGCTGGACTAAGACTCCTTGCCCTGTGTGAAGTGTTCATGTGGCTTGGAACCAAGTCATCTGGTAGTCTGCTTTATTTATTTCTGCTTTAGAGTCTCGAGCAGAGTTCTGGATCTTCTGTTCTAACAGGAGGAACAACCAAATCTGCAAGAGCCAGAGAGCAACCTGTCTCAGAGTCTAGAGAATTCATGCAGGCAGCCCTCCCTGGGCCTATAGCTCTTTTGGTCTGACCGACTTTGTGGGAAAGGAGAGAAGACTGGCCCTTGGACTCTCTGACTACTTCAGTGCTCAGGCATTGAACATCCTGGTAGAGGAGTAAGGAAGAGGCAGTTTTCAACACTTGGGAAGGAAGAGGAGGGTGAAATTACTGCTCTTTTGTCCCATTCAAAGTGTAGGGTAAACAGTCAACCTGGATTGTGAGCAGCAGGTGTGGCACTGTATGTTAATTTTAATACTTCCTTCTTTTGGGACAGCGACATTATTTTTCCTTGAGTATCTCCAAATCAGAACTAGGCTCTTTTTTTTTTTTTTAAATAAATTGCTAGCAAAAAAGAGAACCTGTTGTTTTCCCATGAGATTGGATGTTTAAAAATCATTTTACATATTTTATAGTGTTAAGGGGTGGACAGGGACTATGAAAGCACTGGCTTTGATGGCCTGGCTCATTTGCATTGGGATACCACCTTTCTTGAAAACACAATAGAAGTTCCATTTCCCACGGTTTCATTTTTACATATAAAGAACAATTTTCCTTTGCAGAACTCTAGGGAAGGTACTGAGAAATGTTAAACAATGACCACTTGTTAAACTTCAATAGCAAACCTAGGGCTTGAGAGAAGTTGGAAAGGACTACAAAACAGGAACTAAGAAATAAAAGGGAAGTGCATTTGAGAGAGTCAAATCAGATTCCCATCAGGTACTAAATGTCTTTCTGGTCTGTGCTCTGTTCCAGTTACTACCTTTCAGTCTTTTGTAGGAAGAAATGCAGATGGTGTCAGGATGGGCTCATTACCACCTGTGCAAACAATAAACAGCCACAATACTATGAGGGAGGTTATATAGAATTTTTTAAATAAGGAAACTTCCTTAAGGG
This sequence comes from Nanger dama, assembly GCA_917880005.1. Lineage (NCBI taxonomy): Eukaryota > Metazoa > Chordata > Mammalia > Artiodactyla > Bovidae > Nanger > Nanger dama. Next base: position 9,685,760 of record CAKJTW010000038.1, on the reverse strand, counting down.
CTTTAGAAGTCATTTCTAATGTAAAAGTCATTTCTAATCTAATCTATCCTGTGGCTTGGAAAAGAGGCAACAGATTATTATTTTCATTTTTTAATAAGAAATCTTGTTACTGATAGGATTAAATTGTCCAAGGTGTAGTCAGTGGTGGAACTGGATGGAGAAAGAAAGCCTACTGATTCTGAAATGAGAGCTCTGTCATATAGCAGGGTCTTGGATTTGAGAACCAGCAGTGACCATTTTAGTGATTAAAAGCAATATGGCTATATCTAGAGGATGTTTTCTTCGTATAATCCATTCAGTTCAGTTTAGTTCAGTTGCTCAGTTGTGTCAGACTCTTTGCGACCCCGTGGACTGCAGCACACCAGGGAACCCTGTCCATCACCAACTCCCGGAGCTTGCTCAAATTCATGTCCATCACGTTGGTGATGCCATCCAACCCATCCAACCATCTCATCCTCTGTCGTCCCCTTCTCCTGCTTCAGTCTTTCCTAGCATCAGGGTCTTTTCAAATGAGTCACTTCTTTGCATCATGTGGCCAAAGTATTGGAGCTTCAGCTTCAGCATCAGTCCTTCCAATGAATACTCAGGATTGATTTCCTTTAGGATTGACTGGCTGGATCTCCTTGCAGTCCAAGGGACTCTTAAGAGTGTTCTCCAACACCACAATTCAAAAGCATCAATTCTTTGGTGCTCAGCTTTCTTTATAGTCCAACTCTCACATCCATACACGACTATTGGAAAAACCATAGCTTTGACTAGACGGACCTTTGTTGGTAATGTCTCTGCTTTCTAATATGCTGTCTAGGTTGGTCATAGCTTTTCTTCCAAGGAGCCAAATGTCTTTTAATTTCATGTCTACAGTCACCATCTGCAGTGATTTTTGAGCCCCCAAAATAAAGTCTCTAACCATTTCCATTGTTTCCCCATCTATTTCCCATGAAGTGATGGGACCAGATGCCGTGATCTTAGTTTTCTGAATGTTGAGTTTTAAGCCAACTTTTTCACTGTCCTCTTTCACTTTCATCAAGAGGCTCTTTAGTTCTTCTTTGCTTTCTGCCATAAGGGCGGTGTCATCTGCATATCTGAAGTTATTGATATTCATTCTCCTGCCAATCTTGATTCCAGCTTGTGCTTCATCCAGCCCGGCATTTCACATGTGTACTCTGCATACCAGTTAAATAAGCAAGGTGACAATATACAGCCTTGGCTTACTCTCATATAGCCCAGACTGCATGATAAATGAAGAAATCTAATTGTAAAAATAACCCTTTTGTGAGCTGATATAAAAGAAACAACCAAGAAATGTGGACACTTGGTAAGCAAAGAAATACAAAGAAACATAAGAAAACATTTCTTTCCATATTTGTCTTAAGTCCATTGTGAAAAATGAAAAAGTGAAAGTGTTAGTCATGTCAGACTTTTTGAGACTACGTGGACTATACCCAGCAAGGCTCCTTGTCCATGGAATTCTCCAGGCAAGACTACTGGAATGGGTAACCATTTCCTTCTCCGGGGTGTCTTCCTAGTCTGAGGACTGAACCCAGGTCTCCTATATTGCAGGCAGATTCCTCACAGTCTAAGCCATCAGGGAAGCCCATTATATTTTGGCATAAAATGAGATTAAACCCCCTCAGCACCCCCATAGGCAACCAGTTGTCTCAGCACAATCAATTGAATGCTTCTTCTTTTATCATCAGTTTAATGCTGCCATTATAATATTACCCATATTATTCTTAATTATTTTGCTCACTCAGTCTACTTATTGATTCTATCAGCAGTGTTTCCATTTTAATTCTTACATCCATATGAGTTTTTAATTATCTTGTTGGACAACAACTTCCTCATTTCTCTTTCCACAATTGTGGCCAATCTATCCTGTTTATTACTTCAAATAAATCCAGAATTAGTTTTCAAATTTCAAAATATCATGTTTCAATTTTGTTCATGATGGGATTAAACCAGTACAGTGTTTGGGGAAGATCTGATAAAATGAAAATATTTGGTCTTCTTACTAAGGAATACCAAAATCACTGCAGATGGTGATTGCAGCCGTGAAATTAAAAGACACTTACTCCTTGGAAGGAAAGTTATGAACAACCTAGAGAGCATATTCAAAAGCAGAGACATTACTTTGCCAACAAAGGTCCGTTTAGTCAAGGCTATGGTTTTTCCAGTGGTCATGTATAGATGTGAGAGTTGGACTGTGAAGAAAGCTGAGTGCCAAAGAATTGATGCTTTTGAACTGTGGTTCTGGAGAAGACTCTTGCAAGTCTCTTGGACTGCAAGGAGATCCAACCAGTCCATCCTAAAGGAGACCAGTCCTGGGTGTTCATTGGAAGGACTGATGCTGAGGCTGAATCTCCAGTAATTTGGCCACCTCATGAGAAGAGTTGCCTCATTGGAAATGACCTTGATGCTGGGAGAGATTATGGGCGGGAGGAGAAGGGGATGACAGAGGATGAGATGGCTGGATGGCATCAGTGACTCGATGGACATAAGTTTGAGTTGGTGATAGATGGGGGGGCCCGGCATGCTGCAATTCATGGGACTACAAAGAGTCGGACATGACTGAGCAACTGAACGGAACTGAACCAAGGAATATTAACCGCCTACTTAGTGGAGTCTTTCCTTTATGTCCTTCAGCTAAAATTAAAACATTTCATTCATGCAGTTTCAGCACATTCCTTATGTTTATTCCTAGACATTTACTCCTTCAAATAAATTATACATGGAATTTTGCCATCATGCTTTTGGTATAAAAGAAGACTTTTTTTTTGTATAAATTTTAAAAATTTAAATACTTTTCAGACCTCAATTATAATTCTAAATAGTTCTTTAGTGCTTAGATTTTCTATGTAAATAATCACACTTGCAAGTAATGGTATTCCTGAGGTATTTTTGCTTTATTATTTTATTTTCAGAGAACCTTGGCCTTGGGTTTTCTAAGAAATCAATTAGTTTCTTTATTATTTTCTGCTTTTATTTCATTGTTTTACTCTTATTTCTTGACACTCTCCTCTCCTTGGCTTCTGTGGAAACTTCTCATTTTCCCAGCTCTGTGATTGTTCCCACTCTTCCCACCTCCCAACTGTGAGAGTACCAAAGAATGTCATCAGCCCGTCTGTATTTGTATTTCTTGTTATCCTGGCTTTTGGTAATGATCTCAGAGCTCTCAAGATCTGAAAATTCACCTGTAATCATAGATGGCTGGCTCTGCTGAATAGCATGCTTTTTTTTAAATTGTGATAATATACCTGACATAAAGTTTACCACCTTAAACCCTTTTTAAGTGTAAAGTTCAGTGAATAGCAACAGCTTTATTACACACTTGGTTATGACCCAGACTTTATCAAAGCAATTCAAAGTTGCTATTTTATTTATTCCCAGTCATTGGCCAGATCCTACCAGTTTTACTTTATAGAGTCTTTGCAGTCTGCTCTGTTACCAAATCTAGGCCTTAGGTCTTACCTACTCTTACTTGCCCTCTCTCCCTTTGGTCTTTCTCCCACCCCAAGCCCTAGATCCTATTAAGCCACTGTTCTGTTAAATGTTTTTGAATAGTTTCCAGCAGACCACAGGAAAAGTACCAACACCTGGCATTCAAGGCCTCCTGATCTCACTGCAGCCTAGCTTGCGGCTCATCTCCTCTTTCCCTTCCTACCCCTGCTCCATTTCCTGTCAGATTTAGAGGCAAGTGGGCTGGGTAAGGAATGGAGATACCCGGGGCCAGCTGGAGAAGGGAAAGGGAAATTGTTGTCCTGCCACAAGGGTAAGGGTTGGCCCTTGCATTGACCAGAGCCTTCATTTGATGTCCCCCAGAGAAACTGCAAATCTGCATTTTTATATGAAAACCTCTCAATTTAAAATTGTTGGCTATGGATTAATATTTCTGAAAAGCTCAGAGAAACTGAAAAGCATGCTTGCAAGTAGGATCCAGGCTACTGCTGACCTCTGATCTCTCTTGTTGGCAGGATTACTTCAGGTTTACTATGCCTATGTGGAGCGTGGTCCCTCTTGCCTGGAAATGGTACACTACAGTACAGTCGAGACAAATACTAAAATACACTCAATAGAAGTTTCAGGAAATCTTCACTGTAAAACTTTACTAATTTAAAGGTTTTCATTGTTACTGTGAAAAGGCCAGTAGTTTAAACTGATATATTAAAAATGATAGAAGATCATTTTAGTAGTATCATTATGCTTTAGTAGTAAATCCTTTAAATAGTAGATTTAAAATGATATGAATGAATGCTGCCCACTGGTGCCTCACTTAAGCAGCTTTCTTGAACTGGAATTTTATTTATCAATAGAAGTTTTCATGTATGTGTGTATATGTGTGTGTGTGTGTGTGTGTGTGTGTGATATATATATATATATGTATGTATATAAATTTATTGTTATTTCACAGGACAAATCAGTCAAGATGTCCACGATTTCAAAGCACTTTGGACTGAAATACAAAGAAGAATCGTACATCTTTAAAGAGCTGGAGAAGGTTCGCAAGGAGACCAAAAGGGAATTTCTCCGAATCAAGGAGAAGTTGGCCGCCAATCCAGCGGTGGATGAAATCCCCGTCTTTGGCCTCCGGGTCCCCAGCCCGGCCCGGCATGCGGGGAAGGGAAGGCGCTTCCCGCGTCGGATCCCCCAAACCAGCAGGCTCCCCTCGGGTTAAAGGTCGTGCGCGCCCAACTGCGACCCTCCCGCAGCCGGCACCCCGAGGCGCCCCGCGGCCCCCGGGCCCGAGGGAGGTGGCCGCTCCCGGGAAGGGCCGGCCCTTCCGCCCCCAGGACTTCTACTTGCGGAGCTCCGCGTTCCTCCGGCACCGGCCCCAGAAGCCGCCAGTCATCGCGCCCAGGGCCGGCACGTCCAGACCCGTGGTCCTGATGCCGCCGCGCGTGCCCACGGGTAAGGCCAGGGCGCACCGGGGCTCCAGGAGCCCCCCGCCGGCGGACTCCAAGCCCGCGCTCGACCCGGCCCGGGGGCGCGTGGCCAGCCTGGAGCCGGCTCAGCTCGCCGAGGTCGGCCAGGCCAGAGAGAGCTGCCCAACTCCTTCCAGCGACGAGGGAGACGCGGAGGCGGCCGGCCGGCGAAAGAGAGTGAGGATTAACACCCGCTTCCTGCGCGAGGACTCGGGTGGCGAGTCGCGGGAAACCCCGGGTCCGCTTCCAAAACCGACCGCGAGAGCACCCCGCCGAGCGACTCCCGGCAGGCCGCCCCGCAGGCCCTGCGGCCAGTGCGTGCGATCCCCACGTCCATCGAGGAGATCATCGCCTCGCTGCAGTCCGAGGCCCAGCTGGCCGCCGACCAGACCATCACAGAGCTCATCCAGAGCGTCCTTGGGCAGAACTACGACATTAAAATGGAAGTAGGTGATCCGGAACGGGGGTCCTATTTCTTCTGGATAAATTTCATTTCAGGATTCAGACATAAAATCGTGCATATCGTGTGTTCTAAGCTAGACAAGCTCGAAAAGCTAGACAAAGTGCTCGGGTATTAATCAGGATCCTTTTAGAAAAGTGAAAATAATGGAGAGGATATTTCAGAAACTGGTACAAAGAACATTAGTTCTTTGACCCTAGTAATCATCACTGGTAACCTTTCCTTTCAAAAGTCTTATTTAGTATTGATTTGGTTGATGTTTTATCTGAAAGAACGATCTTTGGTACAGTTTATTCACAGTGAATCTGTACCTTAAGAAGATCAATATATTACTAATAACTTGTATTTATAAGAGTTTTGGTCCATTTTCAGTGAAAATCATTCTCTTAAAATATGTTTAAAAAATTTACTTTCTAGGTCTTCTCAGTTATATGGACTATAAGTGATTATTTGTCTCGAGGACAAGTGGATACCAGTAAGAGCCCTGTTTTACATAAGAGGTTTCCTAGCTTTAGTGAGTTTAAAAGGATTGCCTCCCAGTTCAGCAGCTGAGGCGGAACAGAGCTGGGCGTCCACCCCAGCCAGTCCCAGAGAAGAGACTGGAATCATGCCAGGACTGCCTGTTGGTTGATTGTGATGTGAACCCAGCAGGGAGCAAAGCTAGATAGGGTCCTACTTCATTATACAGACTTAGTTCTAAACAGGGACATTCAAAGTAGAAAAATAATAGGGGAGTCTGAGTCCCATACACACAGAGAGAGAGGGCGAGAGGGAAGGAGGAAAGGAGAGAAGTTTTTTTTTTTGAGAATGGTAATTAGAATGACACTTATAGGAGGGAAGAAGATTCTATTACTCTTCTTGGCTGCAGCGCCAAACCTCTTGTTAGTACACAGAATACTGCTGCCACATTATGTCTTCAAAATAGTTTCAGCCCAGAATATACTCTTGGCTGTGATTTAAGGAATGTGATCCTAAAGCCCATTAGGGAAACAAAAACGTGTAAGGACAAGAGTCCCCTGTGTCGTCTTTGACCTGATGTTTGTAGGCAGAATGGGACAAATGTTTTCAAGTAAGATCCACACCTCCCTACGGTTACTGAACAAGACCAGCCAGGCTGTTTCAAAATGAGTACTTCTAATTAAGTTTCCTGTGGATCTAACGAAAGGAATCAGGGATACACACATTGGAGAGCCCAAATGGAGAGAACAAAGGCCTCATTGCCCACCCCTGTGAGAAGGAACTCTGTAACATAATCAAGGCGTGTGACACGAAGAGGGGCCTATATTGGAAGCCAGCTCAAAGGTCCTATACACTTGGGGAAATTTATACTTTTGAAATGGCAACCCACTCCAGTGTTCTTGCCTGGAGAATCCCAGGGACGGGGGGAGCCTGGTGGGCTGCCATCTATGGGGTTGCACAGAGTCGGACACGACTGAAGGGACTTAGCAGCAGCAGCAGAGCAAGGGCCCATAAAGAAAATGCATTTTGAAGGGTTCAAATAGAATAGAATATAAGAAGGGAGAGTATCAATGATGATCAGCCCTGGGACAGTGAATTCTGTCCTTTCTGGTATTCCATTTCTCTTGTGTATCCTTTTCTGGTGCTTCAGTTACTAGAATTGCTTTGTGTAGGAGAGTGGTTTGGAGGATTAGGATCAGAAGCCAGCGTCACTAGCTAGCCCCGCATTGTAAGACTTTGTTGTTCAGTTGCTAAGTCATGTCCAGCTCTTTGTGACCCCATGGATTGCAGCACGCCAGGCTTCCCTGTCTTCACCATCACCCAGAGCTTGCTCAAACTCATATCCGTTGATTTGGTGATGCCATCCACTCATGTAATTCTCTGTGTCCCCTTCTCCTGCCCTCACTCTTTCCCACCATCAGAGTCTTTTCCAGTGAGTTGGCTCTTTGCATCAGGTGGCCAAAATATTGGAGCTTCAGGTTCAGCATCAGTCCTTCCAATGAATATTCAGGGTTGATTTCCTTTAGGATGGACTGTTTTGGTCTCCTTGCAGTTCAAGGGACTCTCAAGAACTTGGCCAGTTTCAAATGTCTTAGTCCCATTCCTGCCTTCTATTGTATTGATTTTTTGTATAGCTGGTTTTTGTTCTTGCTTTTAAACTTTTGCCTCTGTGCCTCATCTCCCCTTACCCCCAACAATTCCAAAAGATGGAGCTTTGCATTATTACGGTCTCAGAAGTTTTATTAGTGTGAGAAGAGAACAGTGGGGTATTTGTTGAAATGGTTGTGACTGGGTAGGTGAGGGATAGCAATGAAAATGCAAGTAACAGTTATGTCTAAATTATGATTTAAAAATTCTTAAGATTATAATAAGGCCACTTGTTTTAAACGTTTGGAATTTATATAAACAATATTCTCTCCATAATAAGCAAGGGATATGGTTCTTCACTTTAGATGTCTTAACTTGGAGCCAATCCCTTGAGGGAAAGTCAAAGGATAAGACAGTCTTGGCAAGATGTGCTATCTCTGTTTAGAGCTCAGGGCAGGGCCCTTCCAGACCTAGCATTCAGAGTTCACAAACAATTACATAGGCCAGAAGGTGCTCAGAATACCTGAAGATTAAACTCAGCTGTCAAATGTAGGTCAAACATCTAAACCAAGGTTTCTCAACCTCGGCACTTAACTTTTTGGTTTGAATAATTCTTTATTGTGGGTGGTTGTCCTGTAATTGTAGGATGTTTAGGATTGTCCTTGGCCTCTACCCAGGAGATGCCAGTAGTATGATCCCCTCATCATCCTCCCTACCAACAAGTCATAACAGTTGAAATATCTCTAGATGTTGCCAAATGAGACCAGGGGGAGAAGGGCATAATCACCCCTCCCGCCCCCTCATCCTCCCAACCAGCTGAAAACTTGTGGCTTAAATAGTAAGCATACACCATGGCAGGAGGGATAGAAATGTTATAAGGTCCTATGTTTGTTTTACTGAGGAATTCAATATTATCACTCACAAAATGCATTCTAATTGTATGAGACTGAATCAAGTTTAGAGACTTCCTTCCAGATGTTAATTGAGGATGAAGGAATCAACCCATCCTTGCTTCTGTCATGTGTGTTGTTTTTGGCCATATAGCTCAAAAGAAGAAATGGCTTAAAATGACCCAGGTAAGAGAGAATTCATGTCCCTGGGTCTTTATAAACAAATAACTCACAAGCAAATGTTTTGTCATAAAACTTATGCCTGCTTTAACTTTAGGGAAGATGAAATAGACATACTTCTCCCTCTTCTTCCTGCTAAGTAAGTAAGTAAGTACAGTTGCTCAGTCATGTCTGACTCTTTGCGACCCCATGAATTGCAGCACACAAGGCCTCCCTGTCCATCACCAACTCCCGGAGTTCACTCAGACTCACATCCTTCGAGTTCGTGATACCATCCAGCCATCTCATCCTCGGTCGTCCCCTTCTCCTCCTGCCCCCAATCCCTCCCAGCATCAGAGTCTTTTCCAATGAGTCAACTCTTCTCATGAGATGGCCAAAGTACTGGAGTTTCAGCTTTAGCATCATTCCCTCCAAAGAAATCCCAGGGTTGATCTCCTTCAGAATGGATTGGTTGGATCTCCTTGCAGTCCAAGGGATTCTCAAGAGTCTTCTCCAACACCACAGTTCAAAAGCATCAATTCTTTGGTGCTCAGCTTTCTTCACAGTCCAACTCTCACATCCATACATGACCCCTGGAAAAACCATAGCCTTGACTAAACAGATCTTTGTTGCAAAGTAATGTCTCTTCTTTTCAACATGCTATCTAGGTTGGTCATAACTTTTCTTCCAAGGAGTAAGCGTTTTTTAACTTCATGGCTGCAGTCATCACCTGCAGTGCTTTTGGCGCCCCCAAAATAAAGTCTGACACTGTTTCCACTGTTTCCCCATCTATTTCCTGGTAAGTAAAACTGGGTACAAACCCAAGATGTTGTTTACAAATCAAGCAGGAGAAGACTCCAAAAGGTAGAAAGAAGCAGACTGGCTGGGGACTTTGGGATCCAAGGGATCACGTAGTGATAAGTTCTTAGGTTTTCTTTTTGTCTCAGATCTACTGCACCAGAGCTAAAGAGACTGGCAACCTAAGAATGTGCCAGTGGGTACAGAGAGAAAAAGCCCCAGTGAAAGCCTACTCTCTTTAGCTAAGGATCAAGAAAGGAGCAGCCTAGTAAGACAAAACTCTTAGATAGTAACTGTGCTACTCTGGTCTAGCACCACAGAAAACCTATGACCCTGTCCACTCCCCTGCTAGCCAGGACTGAGGAGGGAGCTAAACTTCCACTCTTGAATGACTGTAACAGGTTACCCCAATTTCTTCCCTAATGACACAGTGTCAGTGGAGAGCCAAGACTTTCAACCCTACCTAACAGTGAAGAGGCTGCCCTACCTTCCTCCCTGTAGTGTCACTGGACACCATACGGGCTTTTCCCAGTTTCCAGGACTTTGCAGGACTTTGATGTGGAGAAGGCAATGGCACCCCACTCCAGTACTCTTGCCTGGAAAATCCCATGGATGGAGGAGCCTGGTGGGCCACAGTCCATGGGGTCACTAAGAGTCGACATGACTGAGCGACTTCACTTTCACTTTTCACTTTCATGCCTTGAGAAGGAAATGGCAGCCCACTCCAGTGTTCTTGCCTGGAGAATCCCAGGGACGGGGGAGCCTGGTGGGCTGCCGTCTATGGGGTTGCACAGAGTCGGACACGACTGGAGTGACTTAGCAGCAGCAGCAGGACTTTGATGACAGGGTTAAATCTTCTGTTGTAGTCCCACGAGTGCCTGAGGCCCTGTTATTCTCCCAGTTTACTGTCTCTGTTACTCAGATTGATAAAATCATATCGTTTCATTTTCATGATCACTGATTCTTTCCACTGTCTCCCATACATTCAGTATTTGAGGCATTTGTACAGTTTTATTTCAATTACTGCAATTTTCAGTTCTAACATTTTTCTTTGGCTCCTCTTTATATGTTCTGTTTCTTTACTAAGACTCTATTTCTCTGCTAAGACTCTCTTTTCTTGTTGTTCCAAGTATGCTCATTATTATTGCTTATTGGAGTTTTGTTTTGTGTTTAGACTTGAAAGAAAAAAAAAAGGTGATACCAACATTGAGATGACCAAGATGTTAGAATTCTCTGATAAAGATTTTAAAGTGGTCCTATACATCACTCTAATTGGAAAACAACAATACCAGTAGATGGAAATAAGTTATGATATATAATGTAATATCTGGAGCAATGACCAAAAAATCTATGCAAAGACATTCACTCAAAACCACTGTATATAAATCAACATAGAATTAATAAATTTTAAGTAACCCATAAGAAGGCAGGTAAAAGTAAACAGAAGCAAAAACAGAGAACAAAAAGAAAAGATAAAGTAGCAACTTCAAACTCAAATGTATCAATAACTACACTAAATATGTAAATGTAGTGATTAAAAGCAGAGATTGGCAAGTGGATTCCGTAGAAAACCCTTTTTTTTTTTTTTTACAAGAAATGTACTTCTGGTATGATGATATAGGCAGATTTAAAGTAAAGCATGAAAAAATATCAGGCACAAATTATTCAAAAGAAAGAAGAGTGGCTATATTAATTTCAGATAAAGTAGACTTCAGTGCAAAGAAAATTATGAGAGACACAGTTGGCATTTTAACATGATAAAAGGGTTAATCCATTATGTCAAAGGAATCCTAAATGTGTGTTAAACAACAGAGCTGAAAAAATATGTGAAGTAAAAACCAAAAGGAGAAATTGATGAAACTACAATCCTAGTTGAAGAGTCAGCACCCTTCTTTCAACAAGTGATAGAAAACCCTTGACAGAAATTCCCCAAGAATGCAGATGAACCCAACACTACCATCAAAGATTAGAAACAAATCTACATTTATAAAACACTGCACTCAGTGGCAGCAGAAGACACATTCTTGTCACTGCCCATGGGACATATACTGACTGTCTCTGGTCCATGAAAGTGAACTTTAATGAATTTAAAAGCATTGACATCATATAGAAAGTGTTCTCTGATTATAATGGAATCAAACTAGAAATTAATAACAGATTGATAATAAAATCTCCAAACACTTGGAAACTTGAACAGTATCTAAGTAATCCATGGATCAGTGGGGAAATCTCAGAGAAATTTTAAAAACTGAGCTGAATTAAAAGTATAAAATTTAGGGACATAGGTAAAGCAGTAGTGCCTTTATCCTAGAGAATGAAAAATTACTTACATTCAAATAGGAAACTGAGATGAATGTTCTTGGAAGCTTTTATTACTTAATAACCCCAAACTAGAAATAACCCAGATGTCCTTTACGGACATATTACTCAGCAATAAAAAGAAATAAAGTACTGGTATCTACAACAACTTGCATGAATCTCCAGAAAATTATGCCAAGGCAAATCCAGTCTCTAAATGTTATATACTGTATGATTACATTTTATACAACATTCTTAAAATGACTAAATTATAGGAATGGAGATGAGATTTGTGGCTGTCAGGGATTGAGGACAGGCTTGAAGTAGGGGAGCGTGAGAGGGAAGAATGTATAGCTTTAGAAAGGCAACTTCAGAAATCTTTCTGGTGATGGAGATGTTTTATATCTTGACTATATCAGTGTCAGTATCCTGCCTGTGATTTTGTAATAGTTTTGCATGACATTCTCATTGGGAAAACCTGATAAAGGGTACAGGGCATATCTCTGTATTATTTGCAAGTGAATATGTGTGTGTGTATGGGGGGGTGTGTGTGTTAATCGCTCAGTCATGTCTGACTCTTTGCGACCCCATGCACTATAGTCTGCCAGACTCCTCTGTCCATGAAATTCTCTAGGCAAGAGTGCTGGATTGGGTAGCCATTTCCTATCCCAGGGGGCATCTTCCTGACCCAGGGATCGAACCCACGTCTCCTGCATTGTAGGCAGATTCTCTACCATCTGAGCCACCAGGGAAGCCCCCAAAGTGAATATGAACCTGTAATTATTTCAAAACAGAGACTTTAACTAAAATTTTATCTGATTGTTTATAAAAGTTTATGCTTCCTTTTACAAGTTGTAAGGAGGAATATACAAGCCTCCCTTAACTCACCAACAGTAACCAATACTTGTTTACCCTTCTGTTGTTGGTCAGTCTCTCAGTTGTGTTTGACTCTTTGTGACCCCATTGACTGCAGCACGCCAGGCTTCCCTGTCCTTCACCATCTTCAGGAGCTTGCTCAAACTCATGCGCACTGAGTCAGTGATGCCAGCCAATCATCTCATCTTCTGTCATCCCCTTCTCCTCCTGCCTTCAATCTTTCCCAGCATCAGGGTCTTTTCTAATGAGTTGGCTCTTCAAATCAGGTGGCCAAAGAGTTGGAGCTTCAGTTTCAGCATCAGTCCTTCTAATGAATATTCAGGATTGATTTCCTTTAGGATGGACTAGTTGGATCTCCTTGCAATCCAGGGGACTCTCAAGAGTCTTCTCCAACACCACAGTTCAAAAACATCAATTCTTTGGCTCTCAGCCTTATTTATGGTCTCACATCCATACAGTGACAACTGGAAAAACCATAGCTTTGACTAGACGGACCTTTGTTGGCAAAGTCACGTCCCTGCTCTTTGATACACTGTTTAGGTTTGTCATAGCTTTTCTTCTAAGGAGCAATTGTCTTTTAATTTCATGGCTACAGTCACTATCTGCAGTGATTTTGGAGCCCAAGAAAATAAAGTTTGTCATTATTTCCATTGTTTCCCCATCTTTTTGCCATGAAGTGATGGGACCGAATGCCATTATCTTCGTTTTTTGAATGTTAAGTCAGCTTTTTCACTCTCTTTCACCTTCATCAAGAGGCTCTTAATTCTTCTTCGCTTTCTGCCATAAGGGTGGTGTTGTCTGCATATCTGAGATTATTGATATTTCTCCAGCCAATCTGTGATTCCAGCTTGTGCTTCATCCAGCCCGGCATTTCTCATGATGTGCTCTGCATTAAGATTAAATAAGCAGGGTGACAATATACAGCCTTGACGTGCTCCTTCCCCAGTTTTGAATCAGTCCATTGTTCCATGTCCAGTTCTAACTGTTGCTTCTTGACCTGCCTACAGATTTCACAGGAGGCAGATAAGGTGGTCTGATATTCTCATCTCTTTACGAATTTTCCAGTGTGTTGTGATCCACACAGTCAAAGGCTTTAGCGTTGTCAATGAAACAGAAGTAGGTTTATCCTTCTACATTTATCTTAATTCTTTAGTATAAATATTTATTCTAAATAAATTCTTTGATATAAATGTGTACACATACATACATATGTAGGGTTTTAAGTAAAAATAAGAACCCATGGTACACATTATTCTGCAGCTTACTTTTTGACACATATCAATGGACATGTATACTTTTAATTTATTTTTTTAAATCACTGCATATTATTCCATAGTATTTAAACATTTCTTGGCTCTTTGCTCTTCAAATTTTATCTTTACTTATACTAGGAACAAAGTTTTGCTCTAGAGTTATAAATCAAAAACCTACCAGGATCTGGACAAAGAAAAGCCATTTATTGTTTGCCTGTCACAGGTACAATTGGGAGGGACTAGTTTGGGCAGATCTTTTCTCTTCAGAGTGACAGATGTGTTTATTATACTTTTCTCTTTATATTCTCTTTGTGTGTTACTTTATTCTCACAGACGTAACAGCTTAAACTAGTACAAATGATGTAATGATTAAGAAGTTTCTTGATTTACAGTTTTTTTTTTCCTGTGGAGTTTTAAAATCTCTCAGATATCATTTAGATGCCTTCAATAAATGCAGAATGTTCATGTGTTTAATTTCAGTTCATTTTAAAAGATGGAAAATAATATTTTTATTTGTTCTTGAGAAAAATTCTTATTCCTTTAGCTGGTTTGGTTGTAATAATGATTTTGAACCAAGCTAGAAGTTGTTCCTTTAAAATAAACTTCTTCTTTGTTGGATACAAATGTGTTTTATTTTCCATGAGCATTTTTTTTTTAATACTGAAATACAGAGTTACTGGAAAGATGAAATGTTAATTTATTGTAGAATTCAGATGTACTTTTCTTCTGATTCTTAGTACAGATACTTCCCAGCGGTGATTTTTTTTCTTTTGCCTGTTTGTGTAATAGTCTCTTAATTTAGACTATAAAGGACAAATACATTTGAATGTATTGAGAGTAATTCATTTTCACATATGCCACAGTTTTGAGTACATATGCGATAAAACGAAGAATTTTTAAATGTTAGTGAAATAATTGCTTTTTTTTCTGGCTACTTCAGGTACAATTATTTGGATATTTAGGACAAAGACTTTCCTCCTCTGTGGATTGTTATTTCAATGCATAACTCAGCTTTAACTTTGATTTCCTAAAGTAGACCTTTTTAATGCTTTTACATTTTATTTTTTTCTTTTTATTTTATTTATTTATTTTTTTAATACTTTATTCTACATTACAGTACTGTATTTGTTTTGCCATACATTGACATGAATCAGCCACAGGTGTACACGATCTCCCAATGCCGATGCTTTTACATTTTAACAGCTAGTCTAAGCCCTTAGAATCTCTTTAAGTGGATGGTGAGGCGCAGCTGATAAATAGCATATGTAAAATTCAGCACTAATCACTACCTTAACATTGTGAAATTCAAATACATTTTAAGGGTAGTTTTTGTGATATCAGTTCATGATTTTTATGTTCTTTGTAAAATGCGAGGAAAGAGTTCATGTAGTTTAAAGAAGCTTAAAAAAACTAAAGTTGCTATCAAGGCTTAGAATAATATGGCTACCTTGAGAGCAACCGAACCAACTGAATGTCCGAGCTAGGTTACATATTGACTTATTGTACACAGTAAGTGGGTTTTTGTTTTTTTTTAATTACTGAAAACTACAGTATTGGGTTGTGAGTTAAGTCAGTCATTCTGTAGCTGTAAACAGCCTGAAGCTAGGGCAGTTGTATTATTTAGAGTGCCTGTTTTAACACATAATAGGTAAACATATGGCTTTTAAGGATGGGTAGATAAACAGTTTTGATAATAAAATCAAAATCTTGAGAACCAGTGAACCACAATCATGCATCTTTCATCCCAAATGGAAGTAATTTAGTAGACAAGGCAGCACACTGTCCAGTTGTGCTGACTATGTATGTCATTTTGGGGAGCATATTATTTTACAAGTACCTGGTTTCTTTAGTCCACTATAAAGTACACTGTATTTTAGTCTTACTGTAATAGAGAGGGATAGCTTGACAGAATCAGTCATACTTATTATCTTTATGAATTTTTATGAGCACAGTAAGAATAAAGGTTAAAATCTGTTGCATTTAAACTAAAAATAACTTTCTCATTTAATAAATTTTATATATTTGTCTTAAAAATTTAAAAAAAATATTTATTTATTTGGCTATGCTGGGTCTTAGTTGTGTGCCCTGACCAGGCATTGAACCTGAGTCCCCTGCATTGGGAATACAGAGTATTAGTAACTTCTAGAGTTCTGTGATAAATTTTTTTTCATAATGTTTCCCTTACCCTCATTTTTCATTACAATAGTGTTTGGAGCTGAAAGGTAACCTAATTAACTTTGTATTATAGATAACAAAACTGAGACCCAGTGAGAGATAGTGACTTTTATAAGGCCATACAGCCAATTAGCATTGTTGGGATCAGAATCAGTTTAGGTCTTTTGACAGCTGAACCAGAATTGTTTTTTTTATTCTTACTACATGATGTTGATGACACTTCCTTTTCCTCTTTGGCTCCGTCTTCTCCCCACCCCCACCAACTGTCTTGAGACCTAGACCCCAAAACAAGTGTCCAAAATTACTTCTCAACTCGATTTTTCTCCTCTCAGATCTCTACATTAGTGAGAGGCCCATCACACTCTCCTGTCCTGGGATGGCCACCTGTATAGCCTCTTGCTGGTGACTTCTAAGCCCAGCACACTCAGACCTGGGAAGGTCAGCAAGAAGCAAGGATTGGCTGTGGTGGTGGTAGCGATGGTGTGTGCGGGCTGGGACTTGGGCTAAGATTGTGTCATAAAGTGAAAGAATCCAAGTGGGATGAATTACAAGTAGTGATGACGTTAGCAGTGGGTTATGTGATCACCAACCAGTTACGTGCAATCAAGGAACACTGATCCTGCCAACTTAGGTTGCTGTTAATATGAATAAAAGATGAAATGACCATTATCTGCCATCTCTCATGGCAGAATACAGTCTGACCCACTTCTGCTTCATCTTCTTAGCTTTATTTTATATAAAAATCTGTTAGCTATTCTCAAAGTGAGGAAATGCCTGCACGTATTTTTTTTTCCCTAGCCCAGTGGTATAGGTTATGAGTCCCCATCCTTTGGGGAAGAAGAGCTACTTAGAAAGCAATTAATTAATTTATGTTTGGCTGCACTTGGGTCTTTGTTGCTGTGCATAGGCTTTCTCTAGTTGCAGAGAGCAGGGGCTACTCTTCCTTGTGGGGCTTGGGCTTTTCATTGCAGTGGCTTCTCTTGTGGAGTGTGGGCTCTAGAGCTCGGGCTTCAGTAGTGGTGGGACAGGGGCTGGGCTTAGTTGTGTCGGAGCAAGTGGGATTTTCCTGGATCAGGGATCCAACCCATGTGCCTTGCATTGGCAGGCAGACTCTCAACCACTGGACCACCAGGGAGGCCCAAGGAGAGCAACTTTTGACATACTTGAAATCTTCTTATCTGTGATGGATTGGGGTCTTGTTGAGACTCCTCGACTTGAGAGAATGGAGGGTATCAGTCGCCTTACCAAGAATTCCCAAAAGCCAGGAGAAGAGTTAGCACTTTGTATGTTATCTAAGTGAGACTGCAGGGTTGCCATGATTGCATGGTTCACTGTTAATTGGCATTCTTTTCATCAGATTGGGCCAGTCTTGATAATGAATAAAATCCCCACCGCCCTCTACCCTTTCCTACCTTTTAAACTGGTAGTCTATCTTTTTAGATTTCACAGATAATATAGTAAATAAAATTCCTGTCCTTTGCATGACTTACTACAAATTTATTAGGCACACAGGAGAAGATTATAATAAAGCCAGACCTCATCATTTCAGTCAGATTTCCCCTCAAGAACATCTCTAGTATCAAGCTCTTCATCTCTTAATCATTGGAAATAGGGTTTTGAAGAAATGAAAGACTGAGACAGCTGAGACACTTTTCATTGTTCTGATTTCATTATGCTGTTGAGACCTGCCTAGATGTAGTCTTTGACAATCAATTATTACTCTGGAAAGCGATTATTAAACAGTTCACTGAATTATAGCTTTTTATGCATGACTCTGTTCTCTCGCTCTTTAGGGTTAAGTGAAAAAGCTTATTAAATATCCATTTACAATGGAATCTTTGAAAATGCTAAATGGAATGCATAATTCATATAGGTTGTCACTAGTACAGTGCCAAATTAGTTTAGCCAAATATCAAGTAACAGGAAAAGGAGTAAGTGGCAGTCTTAATCGAACTAGCTAGGGCAGCTTATGGGTGCAGATAATCAGAAAAGCCAAAATAGTGACTTAGATGAGATGGAAGTGTATTTCTGTCTTGTAAAAGTCAAATCAAAGGTGATGTTGGACGATATGGTGTTTTGCAGAGTCAGGAATTCTGCCACCTTACTGTTTCACTGGCTAATCCTCATTGCTATGGTCATCTCAAGGTCAACAGTGGCTGCTGTGGCCACCATATCTGTATTCCAGCCAACAGGAAGGCTCTAAGCAAGAAAAGCGTGCACATAAAATTGCCCACCACTTTTGCTAATGTTTCACTAGCCAGAACTTAACTCCTAGACTACATTTACCTACAAATAACAATGAAAATAAAGTCGATATTCTGAGCAGGCTGTGTGGCAAGGTTCACATTCTGTTATTCTGAAGGAGAATGGAGGAAATGTTGGATTGGGTTCTGTTATTGTTCTTATGGGTCATGCAGTGTCTATGGAGACTTTTGTGGCTGAAAAAGTTTTCCCTTTTCCAGCAAAGGTTTATTGAGTACCTGCAACATTTGGTGGCTCAGTAAGTAAAGAATCCATCTGCCAATGCAGGAGACGCAGATTCGATCCCTAGATCGGAAAGATCTGCTAGAGCAGGGAATGGAAACCTACTCTAGTACTCTGGCCTGGAGAATCCCATGGACAGAGAAGCCTGGCGGGCTACAGTCCATGGGGTCACAAAGATTAGGACACGACTGAGCACAGCACATCAGGCACTAAGTGTTGCAAGATTTTATATGTGACACAAATGTTAGCTTTAAGGAATTAGGTAAACCAGCAGAGCTAGCAGTCAGTGGAAACCAATGGAGAAAGGCCTGGAATTTCAGCTTGACGACCTAGATCCTTGACTGGTAATTTATTTGTTACTTAAAATTCTTGGTGGCTCACTTTTTCTCATCTGTGCAGTAGAGTTAATAATGCTTACTTTCCAATACTGTGAGAGTAAATGATCTTAAATAAAACAGCACTTGTTAAATATACTGCAGTTTTTAAAGGCTTTTAGTATGTATTTTCATATTACCTCCCAGTAAAATTGAACCATATACATTCCCACAAATAGGGAGTATCAGTCTGTTCCTCTCCATCCTCACCAGCATTGTGTATTACTGTGCTTTGAATCTTTGCTAATTTGAAAGGTCAGTGGCTTTCCAATACTTCTCAGTTCTGGAAACTTTTCTTCAGATGAAATATTCAGTGAATGTTCAGGATCTCAAACATTTAATACATGGCAGCAGTGTGTCAGCTGGGAATGAAGGAACTGGAACCTACCTGCACAGGATTCAGGCTCCTACCAGCACGTTCTTTGGCCTTTTAGATATTCACCTCTCCATTCAGTTTTATTGGGTACCTATGATATTATATCAGGCACCCCACCAGAAACTGGAAAACAGCAGTGAAGAGCTGAAGTCCTTGCTTTCGTGGGCCACTCTGCATTCTAGAGACATGAGACAGAGAGTAAACAAATCAGCAATGTCTCATGTGGCAATAAGTGATGTGAGAGAGCATGGTGGGATAGAGAGAGGTTTAAACTGGATGGTCAGAGAAGGACTGTTAGAGAAGATGGAATTTGAGCAGAAGTCTGAAGGAAGTAATGAGCAGGCCATACACTTCATGTGTGGGAAGATCATCCCAGGCAAAGGGAGGAAACACTGTGAGCCTCCAAGGCAGGGACGTTCCTGTGGTGTTTGAGGAACAGCAAGGTGGGGGGCTTTGTGTGTGGGGGGTTATAATAGGAGAATACGATCAGACTTAGGATTCTCTTTTTTGTTTTTCTTGGTTTGTGCCACAGGGCGTGCGGGACCTTAGTTCCTGAACCAGGGATCGAACCCATGTCTCCTACAGTGAAAGCACAGAGCCTTAACCACTGAACCTTCAGGGAAGCTCCAGCACTCCCTTCTTTTTGCATATACTTGGCATGTCATTTACCCCTTTTACTGGCCTGAAATGAAATTAATAGATAGTTATCATCTACCTACCTAAGTGATCTTGAAAGTCAATATGATGCACTATTTGTAATGTAAAGAAAAAAAATGAGTGATGAATAACTAAATTATAAATAATGACGCTAGAAGGCATAATAAAGTTGTTTGTTGCTTGTATCCACTGATAATGAATGTGCTCTGGGTAGGGATATATGGACCATAATATATAACGATGACCAAAAAATGAACACAGATGGCACTGGAATACATGTTAAGATAACTAATAGCAGACTAGACTTCTGTGTGTTATGATAAGAGAAGATGGGAAGCAACTTTAAGTGAAGTTAGGATGTATGCTGTGACCAATGAAAGACTCTTGAAATGGAGAAAATGAGCTCAGCCTCTTTATAAGTATACTGTCAAAATAAATCTCTCTTGAAATATAGGACAAAGTGACAGGTATCACACTGTCTGCCGCCCCCCCCTGCCCTGCCCCGCCATATTTCCCAACATGAATTTTTAGCAGATATCAGGACACATTCAGAGTCTGAAACCTCAAAATAACTTGTAAGCCATGTCTTTTGATAGATGATGAGATTACAGGATGAACTGGAAAAAGAGAAAGAGTAATACAGGAAGACACGGAGAAATAGACCATTGTGAACTGTTTGACAGTAAAATAAAAACCAAACCAGGCCATTCAAAATAAAAAAATAACTTTGACATGTAATTTTTATGACAAATTTATTACCCTTTGCTTAATGTATTTAAAATTATATAAATTCTTAATGATATAAAGTTAATCCCTTTATTAAATATTTATTATTCCTGTGTTTTACATGTCTTTGCTAAAATAATTACGTTTGATTCTAAGTTTATAAAATGAACTTCATAATCCTTTTGTACATTTTCATATGCAACTGCTAACAATGCAGAGTGAAACAGATGTGCTGTTCTGTTAACACAGACAGAATAAACTGTCAGCACAGTTGTCTTTGGTTGACCTGATATTCTGAAGTGGTAAGGAATTCTTGTTGAAGTTCCCAGGAAAATAAGGTACAATCTTTCTTTGATTTACAAAGTAGTTGTATTCCTAGAAAATATAGTATGGGATAAATAAGGGTAATATTTTATATTTTTATATATAAAATGGAGAGACCTTTATGCAGAAACCTGTATGCAGGTCAAGAAGCAACAGTTAGAACCGGACATGGAAAAACGGACTGGTTCAAAATTGGGAAAGGAGTACATCAAAGTGTATATTGTCACCTTGCTTGCTTAACTTCTATGCAGAGTACATCATGTGAAATGCCATATTAGATAAAGCTCAAGCTAGAATCAAAACTGCCAGGAGAAATATCAATAACTCAGATATGCAAATGATACCACTGTTATGGCAGAAAGTGAAGAGGAACTAAAGAGCCTCTTGATGAAGGTGAAAGAGGAGAGTGAAAAATCTGGCTTAAAATTCAACATTCAGAAACAAAGATCATGGCATCTGGTCCCATTACTTCATGGCAAATAGATGGGGAAACAATGGAGATGGTGAGAGACTTTATTTTCTTGGACTCCAAAATCACTGCAGAAGGTAACTGTAGCCACAAAATTAAAAGACGCTTGCTCCTTGGAAGAAAAACTATGACAAACCTAGATAGCATATTAAAAAGCAGAGACATGACTTTGCTGACAAAGGTCTGTCTAGTCAAAGCTGTGGTTTTCCCAGTGGTCATGTATGGATGTAAGAGTTGGCCATAAATAAGGCCAAGTGCTGAAGACTTAATGCTTTCAAACTGTGGTGTTGGAGAAGACTCTTGAGAGTCCCTTGGACAGCAAGGCGATCAAATGATCAAAGCAGTTGATCATAAAGGAAATCAACCCTGTATATTCATTAGGACTGAAGTTGAAACTCCAGTACTTTCACCACCTGATGTGAAGAGCTGACTCATTGGAGAAGACCCTGTTGCTGGGAAAGATTGAGGGCAGGAGGAAAAGGGGGGACGAGAGAGGATGAGATGGTTGAATGGCAATACCAACTCTATGGACATGACTTTGAGCAAACTCAGGAGACAGTGAAGGATAGGGAAGCCTGGCATGCTGCAGTCCGTTGGCTCGCAAAGAATCGGACATAACTGAGCTAGTGAACAACAATACAGGATGCAGGACATTTTTGTTTTGTAGGATTGTCCTATAAACTGTAGGCTGTCTGGTCCATCCTCTAGTCCTTCCTTGCCCAGTAAATGCCAGTATCACTTTCCCATTGTGAAAACCAAAGATGCTGCCCCCCACCCTCAGGCAGTTTATAAATGTTCCCTATGGAGCAGTGTCATCCCTAATGAGAATCACTGATGTGCAGATAACTGTAGGCTTTTAAGAACTTTGAATTTCACTTGGCATGACACAGGAAGATGTTGGGGGGTTTTGAGCAGAAGCATAGGGTAGCAAAGAGCTGGACACAAGTGAAGTGACTTAGCACATCATATCATGGCATGGCATGATCTGACCTTATTCTAAAAGGATCACCTGACTACTGTGTGGACGGTAGTTTACAGGTGAAGCAGTGGTGGAGAAAAGATGACCAGTTAGGTGGCTCTTGCAGTAATCCACATGAGAGATGATTGTGACTTCATCCAACTGTGATGGTAGTGGTGGAAAGGAGGTGAGAAGTGGTCTGACTTACCATGATTTCTGAAGGTCCCTTATGGATTGAAAGTGTGGAGAGAGAAGAGTAGAATATGACTCATGGTCTTTTGATGGGTGAAGTTAACTGGAAAAATAAAGTTTTCATTTTCTGAGATGGTGAAGACCAAAGGTGAGTTAGCATGTGGGGTTGATTTAAGTTCCAGTTCCAGTTCCAGTTCAGTCTCTCAGTCATGTCTGACTCGAGTCGATTTTGCCATCTAGCCATCTCATCCTCTGTCATCTTCTTCTCCTCCCGCCCCCAATCCCTCCCAGCATCAGAGTCTTTTCCAATGAGTCAACTCTTCACATGAGATGGCCAAAGTACTGGAGTTTCAGCTTTAGCATTATTCCTTCCAATGAACACCCAAGACTGATCTCCTTCAGAATGGATTGGTTGGATCTCCTTGCAGTCCAAGGGACTCTCAAGAGTCTTCTCCAACACCACAGTTCAAAAGCATCAATTCTTCGGTGCTCAGCTTTCTTCACAGTCCATTTCTCACATCCATACATGACCACAGGAAAAACCATAGCCTTGACTAGACGGACCTTAGTAGGCAAAGTAATGCTTCTGCTTTTGAATATGCTATCTAGGCTGGTCATAACTTTCCTTCCAAGGAGTAAGCGTCTTTTAATTTCATGGCTGCAGTCACCATCTGCAGTGATTTTGGAGACCAGAAAAATAAAGTCTGACAGTTTCCACTGTTTCCCCATCTATTTCCCATGAAGTGATGGGACCGGATGCCATGTCTTAGTTTTCTGAATGTTGAGCTTTAAGCCAACTTTTTGCTCTCCTCCTTCACTTTTATCAGGAGGTTTTTCAGTTCCTCTTCACTTTCTGCCATAAGGGTGGTGTCATCTGCATATCTGAGGTTATTGATATTTCTCCCAGCAATCTTGATTCCAGCTTGTGTTTCTTCCAGCCCGGCATTTCACATGATGTACTCTGCGTAAAAATTAAATAAGCAGGGTAACAATATACAGCCTTGACGTACTCCTTTTCCTATTTAGAACCAGTCTGTTGTTCCATGCCCAGTTCTAACTGTTGCTTCCTGACCTGCATACAGATTTCTCAAGAGGCAGGTCAGACGGTCTGGTATTCCCATCTCTTTCAGAATTTTCCACAGTTTGTTGTGATCCACACAGTCAAAGGCTTTGGCATAGTCAATAAAGAAGAAATAGATGTTTTTCTGGAACTCTCTTGCTTTTTCTATGATCCAGAGGATCTTGGCAATTTGATCTCTGGTTCCTCTGCCTTTTCTAAAGCCATTTTGAACATCTGGAAGTTCACGGTTCACATATAGACGATTTAAGTTAGAGGCGTTTAATATAATTCCAAATGGAGATGTTGAGTAGGCGATTATTTACAGCTTTAGAGATCAGGAGGCAGGTTAAGGCTAGAAAGATTGGGACTCATCAAGGTCCAAATTCAGTAATTTGAATTTATTAAACTGAAAGAGATGACCAAAGGAAAAGTGTAGCTGGAAAGGAGAAGAAATGTAAGGACTAAGAGCCTCAGTGCCTCCATTGTTTACAGGCTGAGAGAAGAGGTAGAATGAACAAAAGGAACAGAAGAGCCGGGTGTGGGAGAAGGATCCGGGAGAGATGTATGGCATCGGTCCCCTGCCTTTTAGCACCAGAAACCTGTTTTGTGGAAGACAGTTTTTCCATAGACTGAGGGACTGGAAGATGGTTTAGGGATGATTTAAGTGTGTTTATTTATTGTGCACTTTATTTCTGTTTTGTGGCAATATGAAGATATTCTGCCTTGGCTTTCGGGTCAGGGCTCGTGCCTCTGTGAGACTCTAAGGGCACCGCTGATCTGACAGGGGCCGGAGCTCAGGTGGTGATTTGAGCAATGGAGAGCGGCTGCAAAGCTCTGCTCCAGTGCCCTCTGTTCACCTCCTGTGGTGTGGTCCGGTTCCTATCAGGGACCCTTGGTGTATGGGGTCTTGAAAACCAAGTGAAGGAAATATGTCCAGAAGGATGCGGTAACTGTCAAATCCTGCTGCTGCTGCTCCTGCTAAGTTGCTTCATTTGCTGACTCTGTGCGACCCCATAGACGGTAGCCCATCAGGCTCCTCTGTCTCTGGGATTCTCCAGGCAAGAATACAGGAGTGGGTTGCCATTTCCTTCTCTTCAGTCGTGTCTGACTCTGTGCGACCCTATGGACAGCAGCCTACCAGGCTCCTCTGTCCACAGGATTCTCTAGGCAAGAATACTGGAGTGTGTTGCCATTTCCTTCTTCAGTGTCAAATCCTACTGGGTCAAATTAGATGTGCACTGTAAGGATTAATAATAACATTTTAACTATGTTATATAGCTACACACAGACACATAAGTATACCTACCTTATAGATCTTACTGTTCTTATGAGTGAGATTTTTTTCCATTCATATTTTCAAATTGTTTATTACCATGTTGGTTTAACATGTTGATCATATATCCCAAATACCTCTGAACTCTCTTATTTGTTCCAACAGTTTGCCTATAGAATTTCTTTAATAAAATTTGTGTTGAATAAAAGTGGTGATAATAATCATCCCTATTTTATTTCTGACTTTAAAACAAAGACTTGGTTCTTAGTTTCACCAGTAAGTATAAGGTTCACCATAGCTTTTGGTAGGTACTCTTTATGTTCTCTTCCTTTATCAGCTTGTCAAAACTTTCTGTCATTAATGAGTGCTGACTTGCTGAGTTCTTGTTTTGCTTCTTTAATGTTGTGATATGTTGGTCTATCTGAACTATCCTTGCATCCTGGGGAAAAAGTCTTGTTTGTGTTATAGTAATAGTATGTTTTTATACAATGACAATCTCTATGGGGTTTTTGCATTTATAGTTTCACCTGAGATTGGTATATATATATTTTTTCTTATACTATCCTTGTCCGTTTTTGGCATTAATGTTGTTCTAAATGCATAAGCTGGATGCTTTCTATCTTTTTCTGTTCTATACATTTTGTATAAGAGATGGGTTGTTTGTTCCTTGAAAGTTTGGTAATTTTACTTGTAATGTTGTGGCTTGTATCTTGGGTAAACAGAGATTTTTAAAAAATTATCTCAATTTTTTTAATGATTATTAATTTATTCAGACTTTTAATTCCCTCCCTCCCTAGTGGGTCAACTTTGTGACATATATTTCTAGATAATAATTTTTAAAATCAAGTTTTGCTGTATTTATTAGTGTAAAATTATTTATATATTATTTTTCTTATTCTGGGGTTTATAGTCTTTTGATTTTATAGCTATGGAGTCTGTCTCAGCATACAGTGGGTATGAATCTCAGTCTCCAAACATGGATGTGCAAGAAATATGTTTATTTCTTTAGAACTCAATTTAACCTTTATTTGGGGTTCCTGTTCCATCAGGACCACAGAAATTTGGTCTTAGGCAATTTGGGGTTTCCCTATCACCTTGCCTGGGATGTTTACAGTCTCTTAGGTTGCATCCCGTTCTTTGCCTGGGACATCTCTCCATCTGGTGGTCCACTTAGGGGTCTACTTAGGTCATGTTAGGAAGGAAGGCATGAAGTCTTTTGCCTATTGGAGGGTACTCCAACTCGGCCACGTAGGAATGGGCCTTTGGCTTGGAATACTCCTCTCCCAGAGTCCTCATAGCTTGTGTTGGTTTGTATCCTTGTATGGGAATGTCTTTTCCTGTTTCCTATTCAAAATGTGTATCTTTGTTCTGCCTAAGTGTGTGTGTCATATGGCACCTGGTGAGCCCCATTACTGTGTCTGTCCGTTGCAGGGAGGGCTGGGGCCTTTCATTCTACAACACAAGAGTCCTGGACTTTGTGAAGGCCTCTGGCGCTTCACAGGCTGTCAGGAAGGAGGGCCTTGCTGGCCTTGGTGGACCTGCGGCCACTAGCGAAGCTGATCTTCCTCTGCCTCTCTGTGTAACATTGTTCCCTCCAGTGCTCGACCGTGTTGGGCTTTCCTTGGTGACACCAATAGCCAGACACAGTGGGCAGGAGTGTTTGGACTTCTCCTCCTGGTGACTGGCCACAGATGCCGCTTGCTGGACAGATTGCCTCTCCATCGTAAGTCTACGCAGGTCCCTGCTGAGTTGCCCATTGTTCCCATCTCCAAGACTCCTTCCAGTTCCTCAGATTTCCCATCTGTGTTTGCCACACAGGGGCATACAGAAATCATTTTGCTATTCTCAGGCCACGCTGGGACCTGGTAAACTCTGCAAGATTATACAATGTTCCATCTGCCTTGATGCTCCTACATGGCTGTTTCTTCTCAGAGATCTTGCTGCTTTGGATTCTCTGTTTGGGAAATGATCTCAGATCTTTTCTGCCCCTGCTCACTGTTCGTACGAACACATCTCCCTCGTGTTTCCTTTGG
This sequence comes from Nanger dama, assembly GCA_917880005.1. Taxonomy (NCBI): domain Eukaryota; kingdom Metazoa; phylum Chordata; class Mammalia; order Artiodactyla; family Bovidae; genus Nanger; species Nanger dama. The sequence continues at coordinate 9,658,960 of CAKJTW010000038.1, read as the reverse complement.
GCTTAGCCCTGGGGAGCTGGTATGAGTCTCTGTCCCAGGGATCCAGCAGCATTCTGTGTTTTCATCACCTCCCCCACAAATGTTTTCTGGTCCAGGAATTTAATTCTTTTCTAGCTGTAGAGGTAGGACATGTTACTCAGATAAATTCATCTTGTTTGCTCCCAAATCAATTGTTACTGTCCTGTGTTCTTCTTTTCCATAAGACTCCCCGGTTTTAAAACCTGAAAACCAGAATGGACCCTTGTTTTATCACTTTATCCTGCAGTAGCATCTTTTGCCTAAGGCCATGGGTCCAGAATGGCCAAGTTGAATAAAGGGAGAATACTGTGAATGTGGGTTGGAGGGAAATGTCAGTGGATTCTTCAAAACTGTCCCTTCAGACCCTTATTTGACAGATGAGGGGACAGAGTCTCAGAGAAGTAATGGACTTGCCAAGGTCACGTTCAACAGAGACCAAACTCCAGATCTCTACTACTTTTGTGTTCTTTGATGTTATATGTTGTCTTGATAGTTATTTGAAACACTTATTGAGTCTAGATTCTACAACCCAATACTTATTTCACCTCAGTTTCAAATACTTTGTAACTGTCATCATGAGGATACCTTAGCAAATGAACTATTGTAGATGCTCAATTTTCTTAATAATTCTGGGTTCAGGATAAATATGCCTTTTTTGTGGGGAGGGGAGTGCTGCAGGGCATGTGGGATCTTAGTTCCCTGACCAGGGACTGAACCCATGTCCCCTGCATTGGAAGCTTGGAGTCCCAACCATCGAGCCTCCAGGCAAGTCCCAAATATGCCCTGTTAAAATGTTTTCTCTTTTAGTAGAAACATGTTCTAAAATCTATTATACTTCTTCCCCTTTGTAAAAGTGGGCGGGACTTGTTCCCCCTTGCATTCTCATTACCTGCTCAGGTACCCCCGAGCAGAGGTGCTAAGTTGATTCTTTTCTTGAGGACCAAGGACATCATTTTGGAAGTTGGTTCCTAATACTATATAAAGTAAGGCCCATGGTCTTATTGGGTGAATGAGGTGTTTGTCCCCCATATCCTGGATCCAACTGTGCTTTGAATTCTCTTGTTTTCTTTTTGTAATTTTTGTTTCCTCCTTCCCATTATGCTAGCAAGTGTCTCTGTTTTGCAGTCAATATTTCAGTATGTTGTAAGTATCTTCCACAGCTCTCTTCCTAATATCTTTTGTCTGTTCTGCCCTAGGCTTTGAAACTAGGTAAATAAGCCTGGTGATATTGTTTGTAAAGTGAGAGTAAATAGCCTCTGAGGGAGAGCCTTCCACGCTTTCCTATGGGAAAGTTTGCGAGCTTCTTTTGCACAGGCCTTTGCTGACTCCTCTTTGCCTGCTCGAAGGCCTTTTTCTTACATCCTGCTTCCTGTCTCGGCTAGATCCGTGAAGGTGCAGGATGTCTGCACAGTGAACAGGTGAGGATCAACCGCTTTTTCCCCCCTTCCTTTTCATATTTCGTAGATTCAGAGTTTCTGTAAGAATGTTTTGCATATGATTATGCCACTTTCTGAGCAGAGAGCCATTAACTAGGTAGTTGCAAATAAACGGGAATACCTTTGGGCCATTTGATGCCAACGGTACCACTGACCTTGGGGGCTTTCTGAACCACAGCTGTCAGTTTAAACAAAACTCCAACCCCAATTAAACTTTTGTTGGATAGGGTGCTAGTTTGAGAACTGGTTGGACGGCTTTTAAAACTTAATGATGAACCTCTTCACCAGAAGATAAACAGAAGTACAAATGCTTGGTACACATATTTTTTAAAGCTAACTGTGAGCTGGTCTTAGTTATATCATTTTGTTGGAAAATGGAGAGTAATTTCCTGCAAACAGATTAGTTGTAATGTTTGCAAGTTTTCATCACATAGTTGTTACATTGTAAACTTGACATGAAACTTTTTTTTTCCTCAAGAGGGAAGACTGTTTATTTACTAGTATTATGATTGAAATACTCCAATGATATATATTAGTGGATTCTCTTTAGTAAGAGCAGACACTATGCCTGTGAAGCTGTGTTGTTTTTTTTCAGACCCTTCTCCATTCCCTATCCCATTACTCTTTTCTTTTTCTTTCTCACATTTCTTTTTTTCTCTGGTCTGCCTCTTTCAGTACGACTAGTTCTTAGTTCCCTATCACCGTTCATTTGAATATTTAAGTAAAACTTAATCAGCCTTTTCATCATTGACTTGGCCCGTATAAGAAATTGTAATTTTTTTCATTCATGATGACTTTGGGGATTGTTTAAGAAAACACCGAGTGGTTAGCTTGAGTCAAGTATAGAGTGCAGGGTGGTAGTCTGTCTAGGATGGGTACAGAGAATGGAGGAAGATAGCATGAGAGGCCACAGTAATCAGCCCACAGCCATGGGAGAGTTTAGGTTTGATTCTGATGGTTTGGGGATGCATTGTAAGAAGGGGAGTGTCACAACACTGAGTGTTTAGAAAGCCTGTCCTGGCAGCAATGCCAACACGGCCTGGTGGTAAGCACAAGTTAGGAGGTTGAGGCTTTAATCCAGAAAGAGATGAAGAATGTCTGAATGAAGGCAGGGCAGTGTTGCTGCAGTGCAGGGCACAAATGAAACAGCAGGGCATATTCAGGTGGTGAATTCGGAATTTGGTGGTGATGAGAGTAAGCCATTTAGATGAATCATATAAAATGTTCTTTTTATAGGTAAAAAATGATGGGATCATAACTTTTTCATACGATTCAATTTAATCTTTGCTGCCGGTTAGAGAATAATATGAAGTAAGATTGACTGTGATGGAAAGAAAAGAATCTGGACTATGGCTGGAAAAGGTTATATAAGGGTTTAAAGACAACCCGGGGGGAGAGTGAAGCTATAAGAAGAAATGGATTTAATGTTGTTGTTTCTTGTATTGCTTTATTTATTAAATTTATTTTTAATTGGAAGATAGCTGCTTTACAGTGTTGTGTTGATTTTTCCCCCGCATCGACATGGATCAACCACAGGCATACATACGTCCCGTCTCTCTTGGACCTCCCTCCCACCTCCCACCCCTTCACACCCCTCTAGGTTGTCACAGAGCACAGGATTGAGCTCTCTGCATCATACAGCAAATTCCCACTGGCTATCTATTTTACATATGATAATGTCTATGTTTAATTACAAATCGAGAGTTGCTTTATTTATTTTAAAACATATTTACTGATTTGGCTGTGTCGGGTCCTAGTTGCAGCATGCAGAATCTTTAGTTGTGGCACTTGGGATCTAGCTCCCTGACCAGGAATTGAACCTGGGCCCGCTGCCTTGGGAACTCGGCGTCTTAGCCCCTGGACCATGAGGAAAAGTCCCCAAATGTTTTATTTTTTGACCACACTTTGCAACACATGGGATCTTAGTTCCCTAATCAGGGACTGAATCTTTGCCCCCTGCAGTGGAAGCACAGAGCTTACCACTCGACCACCAGAGAAGTCCAGTATTATCATTGTTTTATTTAAAATTTTGTCAAAATAATAGGGAGATATAATTTAAAAAGTTATATAGTACTACTTGATTAAAAAAAATTACAACAGTTCCATACCTCCCATTTCTACTCACCATAGAAAATTACTCTTCAACCTTTTAGCTACTCACCTTACATGTATCTTTATACTTATAAATAATATTTTAATGTTGCTTTTTCTGATTTTTTTATATTAGATAGCATCTGTTTATTTTCTTTATGAAATATAACTATTTAGTGCTTTTTCTACCATTTGCCATTGCTCCATGGCACATACATTTTCCTATCTTCACAACATAATAATAATTTTTGGTATTTGCAATCTATTATTTAGGAAGATATCATAGCTAACATTTTCTTTATTGAGTAACTACCTTTTCCTAGAATTGATGATTGTATAGTTTTTTTTTTCTCTCCTTGTTATTTAGTGTTTTGTGTAAACATCACTGATTTTTTTTTTTGAGCTTAATTTACAATATTGTATTGGTTTTGCCATACATCAACATGAATCTGCCATGGGTATACATGTGTTCCCCATCCTGAACCCCTCTCCTTCCTCCCTCCCCGTACCATCCCTCTGGGTCGTCCCAGTGCACCAGCCTCAAGCATCCAGTATCATGCATCGAACCTGGACTGGAGATTCGTTTCATATATGGTATTATACATGTTTCAATGCCATTCTCTCAAATCATCCCACCCTCTCCCTTTCCCACAGAGTCTAAAAGACTGTTCTGTATATCTGCGTCTCTTTTGCTATCTTGCATACAGGGTTATCGTTACTATCTTTCTAAATTCCATATATGTGCATTAGTATACTGTATTGGTGTTTTTTTTTCTGGTTACTTCACTCTGTATAATAGGCTCCAGTTTCATCCACCTCATTAGAACTGATTCAAAAGTATTCTTTTTAATGGCTGATTAATATTCCATTGTGTATATGTACTACAGCTTTCTTATCCATTCATCTGCTGATGGACATTTAGGTTGCTTCCATGTCATGGCTATTATAAACAGTGCTGCGATGAACATTGGGGTACATGTGTCTCTTTCAATTCTGGTTTCCTTGGTGTGTATGCCCAGCAGTGGAATTGCTGGGTCATAAGGCAGTTCTATTTCCAGTTTTTTAAGGAATCTTCACACTCTTCTCCAGAGTGGCTGTACTAGTTTGCATTCCCACCAACAGTATAAGAAGGTTCCCTTTTCTCCACACCCTCTCCAGCATTTATTGCTTGTAGACTTTTGGATCGCAGCCATTCTAACCGACGTGAGATGGTACCTCATTGTGGTTTTGATTTGCATTTCTCTGATAATGAGTGATGTTGAGCATCTTTTCATGTGTTTATTAGCCATCTATATGTCTTCTTTGGAGAAATGTCTGTTTAGTTCTTTGGCCCATTTTTTGATTGGGTTGTTTATTTTTCTGGAATTGAGCTGCAGGAGTTGCTTGTATATTTTTGAGATTAGTTGTTTGTCAGTTGCTTCATTTGCTATTATTTTCTCCCATTCTTAAGGCTGTCTTTTCTCATTGCTTATAGTTTCCTTGGTTGTGCAGAAGCTTTTAAGTTTAATTAGGTCTCATTTGTTTATTTTTGCTTATATTTCCAATAAAAATATGGAACGCTTCATGAATTTGCATGTCATCCTTGCGCAGGGGCCATGCTAATCTTCTCTGTATCGTTCCAATTTTGGTATATGTGCTGCCGAAGCAAGCACCATCACTAATTTCTTGCTGTGCTTTTTGATACATCATAGAATCTTTCATATTCTTTCTTTGAGACTTTTTGGAGTGAATTTCCTGGTAAGATCTGGATTAATTACTCTCTGGGCTACTGTTATACTTACCTCTGGCCATGGCATTTGCCTTCATCATCTGTGATAGAGCCATATATCTTCTGGTTTCTTGACTTACTAACTACCAAGAAAGGATACACGGGAGGGACTTAAAAAAAAAATCTCACTTGTGAAAGTGTCTGTATCTTACCTTCACTTAACAGTTTGGTCACAGAATGCTAGGTCAAAAGTTACTTTACTCAGAATTTTGAAAGTGCTATTCCATCCTCTAACATCTGTGGTTGCCGGTCAGAGCTTCAATGATGTTCTCCTTTCTGTTCCCTTCTAGTGACCTTTTCTCCTGTCTCCGAAAGCCTTTTACTCCAGGTCTCCTGCAGTTTCACAATGGCATGATGCCCTTCCGTTCTGGGAAATTTCCTTTTGTTACTTATAAGTCTTCACCTCTGTTTTCTCAGTCCTCTCTGGAACTCCTCTTAGTTGGATGTGGGTTCTCTGGAGTGATTCTCTTATTTTTATTTATTTCCTACTATTTGTTTCCTTGTTGTCGCCTCTTTGTTTTGGCAGAATTTTCTTAATTTTTGTTTCTTTCTTTTTTTTTTTGTATTGACATATTCATTCTGCTGGCTTGGTTTGTTCTTAACCCTTTCTGTCCTCTGCCCTGGCGTGGGAGAGATAGTTATTTGGCTGTATGAAGGGGAGTTCTAGGGAGGCTGTCTTCCCTTGCACCCTCACTTTTGGAGATTAGTGCCTCTAATCCCTGGAGCTTCCCCAGTAGCTCAGTGGTTGAAGAATCAGCCTGCACTGCTGGAGCTGCAGGAGTGGTGGGTTCGATCCCTGGGTCAGGAAGATCCCCTGGAGGAGGACATGGCAACTCACTCCAGTATCCTTGCCCAGACAATCCCACGGACAGAAGAGCCTGGCGGACTGTAGTTCATAGGGTTACAAAGAGCCTGGCAGGACTGAAGTGAGTTAGCACACACACTTGCCTCCAATTCCTAAATCTTTCTGAGGTTATAGTTTGACTTGTTTTGCTTCTAGGCTTTCATTTTTGTAAAGCAAGTTTACATTTCACAGAGCATTTTCGATAAAATAAAAAAAAAAGTTTACAAAATATTCTCATGTCAGCTTATCAATGTTTAGTATTGTTTTTAATGTGTGCCTTTATTTATTTGTTTGAAACTTGCTATGTGTGTTACAGTAGTAAGACACCAGAATAAATAACAGTCTTACAAAACACATTTTGAGATTCTCATTGGCTGTTAAGTCATGTCCAAAGTAAACTTCCTTTAATATATTTGCTCCCAATTAGAGGAGTGTTTATTTAAAGCAGTGTCTTCTTATATTTGAAACTTGTCTAAGATAATTGTTTTTTTACTCTTTTTTAAAAATAGAAGTATCATTAATTTACAATGTTATGTTAGTTTCGTATACAGCAAAGTGAGTGTTATACATATATTCTTTTTTAATATTCTTTAATATTAAATTAATATTTAATTAATTTAATAATAAATTAATTAATATTCTTCTTTAATATTCTTTTCCATTATAGTTTATTACAAGCCTATTCCAATATAGTTTATTACAGGCTACAGTACATAGGGTTTCAAAGAATTGGACATGACTGAAGTGACTTATCACACTTTATTACAAGATATTGGTCATAATTCCCTATGCTATACGATAGGACCTTTATGCACAGTAAGTTTGTATCTGCTAATCCCAAACTCCTAATCTATCTCTCTCACCCTTTCCCCTTTGGTAATCCTAAATTTGTTTTCTACGTCTGTTGGTCAATGTCTATCTTGTATTTAAGTTCATTTCTATCATTTTTTTTTAGATTCCACATATAAGCAATGCAGTCTTTCTTTGGCTTACTCAGCATGATAATCTATAGATCCATGCATGTTGCTGTAAATGACATTATTTCATTATTTTTTTAATGACTGAGTAATGTTCCATTTGACTAATACATACACACACACACACACCCCCCCAAATCTTCATTTTTCATTTATCTGTCAGTGGCCATTTAGCTTGCTTCCATATCTTGGCTACTGTAAATAGTGCTTCTGGGAACACTGGGGTCATGTATCTTTTGAATTAGACCTTTTTCTGGATATAATTTTAGTTTTTATAGGGAGTTCCGTACCGTTCTCCATAGTGGCTGTACCAATTGCATTCTTACCAACAGTGAGGATGCTTTCCTTTTCTCCACGCCCTCACTAGCTTTTATTATTTGTAGACTTTTTGATAATGGCCCTTCTGACTGGTGTGAGGTGATACCTTATTGTGGTTTTGACTTGCATTTCCCTAATAACTAGCACATGAGCATCTTTTCTTATGCCTGTTGGCCATCTGTGTATCTTCTTTTGAGAAATGTCTCTGTGGGTAGTCTGTCTATGTTTTGGTTGGGGTGTTTGTTTTTTTGCTATTGAGTCGTATGAGCTGTTTGTATGTTTTAGAAATTAATCTGTTGTTGGTAGCATTGCTTGCAAATTTCTTCTCCCATTCTGTAGGTTGTCATTTCATTTTGTCTGTGGTTTCCTTTGCTGTGCAAAAGCTTATATGTTTGATTTAGTCCCATTTGTTGATTTTTGCTTTTATTTCTAGTGCCTTCAGAGACTGGCTAACCTAGGAGAACATTGCTTCAATTTATGTCAGAGAATGTTTTGAGTTTGTTTTATTTAGGAGTTTTATGGTGTTTGGTCTGACATTTAAGTCTTTAAGCCGGTTCAAGTTTATTTTTGTATATGGTGTGAGGGTATATTCTAATTTCATTGAATTCTTCTAGTCTAAGACCACAGGATGTCCTTCTATTTCTTTGAATCATCTTCAGTGTTTCCTTTATCAGTGTTCACCTCCTTGGCCAAGTTTATTCCAAAGTACTTTTTGTGGATGCTCTTTTAAAAGTATTTTTTTAAAAACTTTCTAGTATTTCATTTTGTCAGCGTAAAGAGATGCAACAGATATCTGTTAGTATCCTGCTACCTCACTGAATTCATTGATCAGTTCTGCTAGTTTTTGTGTGGAGTCTTTAGGATTCTTTCTCTCTATAGTATGTCATTGGCATATAATGACAGTTTCACTTTGTCCCTTCCAATTTGGATTCCTTTTATCTCTTTCTTATCTGATAGCTGTGGCTAGGACTTCTGGCACTATGTTGAACTGTAGAGGTGAGAACTAACATCCTTGTCTCTTTCCAGATTTTAGCATGAAGACTTTCAGCTTTTTCACTGTTGAGTATTATGTTGGCCGTGGGTTTGTCACAAATGACTTTTATTAGGTTGAGCTATCTTCCCACTATACCCACTTTGATAAGACTTCTTTTTTTCATGAATGGACGTTGAATTTCATCAGAGTCTTTTTCTGCATCTATTGAGATGCTCATGTAGTTTTTGTCTTTTCTTTTGTTGATGTGTATCACATTGATTAATTTGCATATGTTGAGCCATGCTTGTGAGCTTGGAATGAATCCAACTTGATTGTGGTGTATGATCTTTTTTAATGTGTTGTTGGATTCTGTTTGCTAATATTTTGTTGAGAACTTTTGCTTGTATATTCATCAGAAATATCAGTCTGTAGTCTTCTTTTCTGATGGAGTCTTTATCTGGTTTTGGTGTCAGGGTGATGGTGGCTTCCTATAATAACTCTGGGAGCATCCTCCCCTCTTCGGTCTTTTGGGGGAGTTTGAGAATTGGTATATGTTCTTCCTTTCTGTCTGGTAGAATTCTCCAGTGAAGTCATCTAGTCCTGGATTATTGTTTTTAGAGAATCGTTTTTTAAATTAGATTTTTGATTTCAGTTCTAATAACTGCTGTGTTAAAATTATATATTTCTTCTTGATTCAGTTTTGGTGGGCTACTTATTTTCAGAAATTTGTCCACTTCTAGGTTGCCCAGATTGTTGACACTTAGTTGTTCTTAGTATTCTCTTACAGTGTTGTCTTTATTTTTGTATTTCTGTGATATTGAATGTTATTTCTCTCAAATTTCTTATTTTGCTTATTTGGGTCCTCTCTCTTTCTTTCTTGGTGAGCTGGCCAGAGGTTTGTTGGGTTTGTTTACCATTTCAAAAAAATGAGATTTTGGTTTTATTGATTTTTCGATCTCTATTTTATTCATTTCCTCTCTGATCCTTATTATTTCCTTCTTTCTGCTGACTTGAGATTTTTGTTGTTCTTGTTGTTTTTCTTTTTCTAGGTCTTTTAGATGGTAGATGTTAGGTTGCTATTTGAAATTTTTCTTGTTTGAGGAAGTCTTTATTGCTATGAACTTCCTTCTGAGGACTGCTTTTGCTGCCTCCTATAGATTCTTATATGATTGTATTTTAGAAATGCTTTAAATTGAAAAGATAGTAAAAGCATAACTTTAAAAAATATTTGGAAGTTGGAACTGACAGAATCATTAGAGAATAAAGCAGTTCAGGGATAAGTAATTTTTCTCTTGGTTTGTCTAGTCTTGTAAATTTAAGCAAAAATATATAGTGGGTACTTGGACAAAATTTAAATTAGTTTAAATAATAGCACTCTCAAAAATATGAGTAGGTCAAGCATTTGAGTTATTAAAAATTTTTGTTTTCTAATTTATAGAGAATGAGACTAGATTTTATAGTTGATTATAGTCTATTAATGCTAATCTGGAGATTATGTAAATAATTTCTAAATTTATATTAAGTGTGTGATTTCATGATGCTGTGGATGGGCTTGGAAACTGTGAGTAAGTAATTGTGGCTGCTCGTTGAATGTGTCACTTACAACCCTTCACCACCACCCCTCACCCCCCAGTTGTTTAAATCACTTGCATGTCTAGTGTAGTGGGCTTGGAGATTTTGACATAAAGACTGGAAAAATAAGAATCATGGCCAGTGCCACCCTTGAATTTCGATTCTGTAAAGATGAATGTTAGCTGTTCAGTCGTGTCTGACTCTTTGTGACCCCATGGACTGTAGCCTGCCAGGCTTCTCTTTCATGGGATTTCCTGGGCAAGAATACTGGAGTGGGCCGCCATTTCCTTCTCCAGAGGATCCCCACCCAGGGATTGAACCCAGGTCTTCTGCATTTCAGGCAGATTCTTTACCATCTGAACCACCTGGGAAGTCCTTAAAGATGAATATTTATAATGAAACAAGTTGACAAAATTTTTATCTAAATAGAGAAACTGAGTGGTACCCAGAAAAGCAAAGACTAATGAAGAAAAAAAATACTCTCATGTATAAAATGGATAGTTTCTCAAATAATTCCTCTAGTTTCCATTTAACTTTCTGTATTTTGAGCTATTTCAGCAGTTTAAAAATAAAATCTTGTGTTTTAATTTCTATTGATCTACTACTACTTTGCTACCATGTGATTGATATGAATTATGATGATATCTTGAATTTTTAGAGTATGAACTCCCAACCAGGATTACTGTTTTTTTCCAGAACTACCCTTGTGTCGATTTGAAGTAACTGTCTTTTTCTTTGAACTTTTGGCTGTATCTGTAATATAGGCATATCATATCCCTTTTCTAGATTTTTATTTTTCTAACAGCTCCTCGCAGTCTTACTCAGCATGACTCAGCATCATGCAGGGGCCCAAAATACTTTGAATAGGTATCAACAAAAGTTAATAAAATGACTGTAGATTCCCAGAAAATGTACAGATAAACATTAATCTGATACTACAACTACCCAATACCTGTCATCACTCAGTATTTTATTTGTGGGTATTCATAAAGACTTACCTGCAAAGTCTGTATTTTTTTTTTAATGAAAAAATAAATATATTTTTGGTTGCTCTGGGTCTTTATTGCCGCATGAAAGCTCTATCTAGTTGTGGTGAGCAGGGGCTACTCTTCGTTATGGTGCAAAGGCTTCTCATTGTGGTGGCTCCTTTTGCTGTGGAGCACAGGCTCAGTGTGCACAGGCTTCGGTAGTTGGGGCACCTGGGCTCAGGAGCTGTGACTCAAGGGCTTTAGAGCACAGGCTCCGTGGCATGTTATTCCAGTCTAGAGATCGAACCCTTGTTCCCTGCATTGGCAGGTGGATTCTTAACTGGATCACCAGGGAAGTCCCTTCCACAAAGTCTTAACCATAGCTCTTAATTTCAGTTTGTTGTTATTTTCTTTTAATATGTAAAGTTGGAATGATAATAGTCATTATCACATGGATTTGTTGAATAATGTTTGTCAAGTGTTCACTGATGCTTGGACCACCATAAGTGCCAAGTAATTCTTAGCTTTCCTGGTATATTCTTTTGCCTATCTCTTGTTAAATATCTGGCTTTTGGATGTGGGTTAGATATTTTGGAAACAAGCAAATGTCATTTAAAGCAGTATCTATTAAATACAATGGGGTGAACACTTTTGGAGTAAAGCCTTTTGGGTCAAAAATCCAGGTATAGCAATGAAAAAGAAAGACAATTTTTTTTCTTTTGTAGAAGGCAAAGTGTCTCTGAATGCAGTTCCAAAAGATAGTCCAAAATTACGGAATTAAGTGTGGCACTTCCAAAATGGACTCCTTTAAAGTAGTTGGCAGCATCAAGGATGCAAAGAATGAGGTGTTGCCCAGCATGAATTCAATCATGAAATGTCTTTGAATGAGTACTATATACACATCATTCCCTTCTGATCTCATGGAAGGGACAGGCTTCAAATTCCCACACAATTTTGCAAGTCACGTGGTGCTATGATCCGTAGATGTGGGTGCTGTGATGTGGGTAGATGAAGTCAAGGATGCTAATGTGTGAACATGGATGGGTTTGATTTAAGAAGATTACCCTGTCTAGTGGGAGAATGAAATAGCTTTGGTAGGTGGTGGTTAAGTTGGTTGTAGGTTATAACAGCTAAGAGGCCAATGTGGAACTTCCAGAAATATTTAGGCAGCACTTAAGGATTTGGTATTGAGCTGGATTTTGGAGATGAGGGGGAGGAGAAATGTCAAAGATGTTTCCTCCTTTCTGGCATTTGTACATTGTCATTCTGGAAAACAGCTAGCTGCTTCTCCTTTTTTTAAAAAAATATTTGTTTATTTGGCTTTGTTGGGTCTTAGTTGCAGCAGGAAGAATCTTGAATCTTTGTTGCTGCATGCATGATCTTTAGCAGTGGCATGAGAACTCTTAGCTGTGGCATGTGGGGTCTAGTTTCCTGACCAGGGATTGAATCCAGGCCCCATGCTTTGGGAGAATGGAGTCTTAGCCCCTGAACCACCAGGGAAGTCCCACACAATGAAGTTCTTGAAGTCTGTAAAGAACTAGAGATAGATGATTCTAAAGTCACATTCTAATCAGATAGGATGGCGTAAATACAAAATAGAAGCTCAAGTAATGTGTTGTGCAAGCAATGAATTCTGCGTGAGCGTTCAAGGAGGATAGATACTTCAACAAAAAATCATTTTCAAAAGGTTTAGAAGGCTTGGAAACTTTCCACTTAAAAAAAGAAAAACAAAAAACAACAACAAAAACCCCTCTCCTCCCCCAAACCTCCTGAATGCCTTATTTATCTACCTATGCCACCTGGAGAGAATCCCTGAAACAGTGTGTTCAGAAAGAAAATTCCTGACAGCGGGACAAATGTAAGTAGGGGTACTAAGCCAAGAAAGGACCCAATGTATTTGGGAAACTATACCAGTATGAATGATTTGAAACAATCTATAAAGAAAAATAACACATTTACAGTCATACCTCAGTGATATTGTGGGTTCATTCCAGACCATTGCAATAAAGTGAGTCACACGAATTTTTGAGTTTCCCATTGTGTATAAAAGTTATGTTTACACTATAAAGGAGTCCATTAAGTATGCAGTGGTATTATGTCTGAGAAATGTACGTACCTTAATTAAAAAATACTTTAATGCTAAAAATCATCTGAGGCTTCAGGGAGCTGTAATCTTTTTGCAATACTAACATCAGAGATCCCATTTCACAGATCACCAATAACAAATATAATAATGAAAAAAGATGGAAATATTGCAAGAATTACCAAAATATGACACAGAGACACCAAGTAAGCCAATGCTGTTGGAAAAATGACACCAGTAGACTTGCTGGATGTGGGGTTGTCACAAACCTTCAGTTTGTAAAAAACACATTATCTACAAAGTACAATAAAGCAAAGTGCAATAAAACAAGGCATACCTGTATTGGTGTGCTTCATGAATTGAAATTTATTTCATACATTGCTTATCATTATGTAGATTTTGTCACAGGTATCAATTTTATGAAATACTATTTTGATTAATAAAGTTTAAAGCAGAAGGTCAAAGTAGAGTGGTTGTTTAAATTCTTTAACGTAAACTCCCAGTGAGAGTAATTTTGAGAGGAGATACCAATTTATCTTGTTTTACAGACAATATGGTATGTAGTGAGGTGATAACATCAGTTCAAGCCATGTAACTCTACATAAGGAGATAAGTTTGATTTCTTTTGTTGATATATACCAACTCTTTAAAGTACTTGTTTTGTCAGAAATTCCAGAGTGGAAAATTCATTCCTTTGGTCCTCTTTAGAAATACATTTTTCCCCACAAAGTGGTGATTTCTTGTTAGTTATCAGTTACTTACATCAGGGGTCACCAAACTTCTCTGTAAAGTAAACAGTAGATAGTAAATAATTTAAGCTTTGTGGGCCAAAAGGTGAAGTCAAGCACAATGTGTAGGTACTTATATAATAAGAGAATATGAATTTCCAAAATATCAATTAAATTAAAAATTTTTAATGGACTTTGAAATTTGAATTTCACATGATTTTTTACATGTCACAAAATGTTATTTTTCTTTTGCTTTCTAAAAATCATTAAAAATGTAAAAACCATTCTTAGCTCATGGACCAAACAAAAACAGGTGACTGACTGGCCAGATTTGGTGGGCCATCTTTTGCCAAGTCTTGATTTATATTATCAAAGATTGTCATTTGATGTGATCACGTTTCCCTCTTTTGAACTAAAGAGAGATGGAGGGGACCTTGGCCATTGTTACTTAAAAGTGTGAGTTGGTGAGGCTTGCAGTTGGAGGTATTCTTGACTAGTCTTGGCTTTCTGTTTTTAGAAAAGCCCTGGATAAATAAGATGTCTGAAAAAGTCTTTCTTTGCCTTCACTTTAGAAATGTATACGAATGTAAATGATTATGGAAACTCATGACATTTTTGAGAATACATCCATGCTTCCACTCTAAAATTTGGATCTTGGTCTTACAAAGCTATAATCATTGGGTGACATAGAGTTTATTTTTAGACCATTCAGGTATGACCTAAATCAAATCCCTTATGATTATACCGTGGAAGTGAGAAATAGATTTAAGGGCCTAGATCTGATAGATAGAGTGCCTGATGAACTATGGAATGAGGTTCGTGACATTGTACAGGAGACAGGGATCAAGGACATCCCCATGGAAAAGAAATGCAAAAAAGCAAAATGGCTGTCTGGGGAGGCCTTACAAATAACTGTGAAAAGAAGAGAGGCGAAAAGCAAAGGAGAAAAGGAAAGATACAAGCATCTAAATGCAGAGTTCCAAAGAATAGCAAGAAGAGATTAAGAAAGCCTTCTTCAGTGATCAATGTAAAGAAATAAATGAAAACAACAGAATGGGAAAGACTAGAGATCTCTTCAAGAAAATTAGAGATACCAATGGAACATTTCATGCAAAGATGGGCTCGATAAAAGACAGAAATGGTCTGGACCTAACAGAAGCAGAAGATATTAAGAAGAGGTGGCAAGAATACACAGAAGAACTGTACAAAAAGGATCTTCACAACCTGGATAATCACGATGGTGTAATCACTAATCTAGAGCCAGACATCCTGGAATGTGAAGTCAAGTGGGCCTTAGAAAGCATCACTATGAACAAAGCTAGTGGAGGTGATGGAATTCCAGTGGAGCTGTTTCAAATCCTGAAAGATAATGCTGTGAAAGTGCTGCACTCAATATGCCAGCACATTTGGAAAACTCAGCAGTGGCCACAGGACTGGAAAAGGTCCATTTTCATTCCAATCCCAAAGAAAGGCAATGCCAAAGAATGCTCAAACTACCGCACAATTGTACTCATCTCACATACTAGTAAAGTAATGCTCAAAATTCTGTAAGCCAGGCTTCAGCAATACGTGAACCGTGAACTTCAAGATGTTCAAGCTGGTTTTAGAAAAGGCAGAGGAACCAGAGATCAAATTGCCAACATCCCCTGGATCATGGAAAAAGCAAGAGAGTTCCAGAAAAACATGTATTTCTGCTTTATTGACTATGCCAAAGCCTTTGACTGTGTGGATCACAATAAACTGTGGAAAATTCTGAAAGAGATGGGAATACCAAACCACCTGACCTGCCTCTTGAGATATCTGTATGCAGGTCAGGAAGCAACAGTTAGAACTGGACATGGAACAACAGACTCGTTCCAAACAGGAAAAGGAGTACGTCAAGGCTGTATATTGTCACCCTGCTTATTTAACTTTTATGCAGAGTACATCATGAGAAACGCTGGGCTGGAAGAAACACAATCTGGAATCAAGATTGCCGGGAGAAATATCAATAACCTCAGATATGCAGATGACACCACCCTTATGGCAGAAAGTGAAGAGGACCTAAAAAGCCTCTTGATGAAAGTAAAAGAGGAGAGTGAAAAAGTTGACTTAAAGCTCAACATTCAGAAAACGAAGATCATGGCATCTGGTCCCATCACTCCATGGAAAATAGATGGAGAAACAGTGGAAACAGTGACAGACTTTATTTTGGGGGGCTCCAAAATCACTGCAGATGGTGACTGCAGCCATGAAATTAAAAGATGCTTACTCCTTGGAAGAAAAGTTATGACCAACCTAGATAGTATATTCAAAAGCAGAGACATTACTTTGCCGACTAAGGTCCGTCTAGTCAAGGCTATGGTTTTTCCAGTGGTCATGTATGGATGTGAGAGTTGGACTGTGAAGAAGGCTGAGTGCTGAAGAATTGATACTTTTGAACTGTGGTGTTGGAGAAGACTCTTGAGAGTCCCTTGGACTGCAGAGAGATCCAACCTGTCCATTCTGAAGGAGATCAGCCCTGGGATTTCTTTGGAAGGAATGATGCTGAAGCTGAAACGCCAGTACTTTGGCCACCTCATGTGAAGAGTTGACTCACTGGAAAAGACTCTGATGCTGGGGAGGGATTGGGGGCAGGAGGAGAAGGGGACGACCGAGTATGAGATGGCTGGATGGCATCATGGACTCGATGGACGCGAGTCTGAGTGAACTCCGGGAGTTGGTGATGGACAGGGACGCCTGGCTTGCTGCGATTCATGGGGTCACTGAGAGTCGGACACGACTGAGTGACTGAACTGAACTGAACTGAACTGATGATTAATTACCGATACTTAGAAGTTGGTTAATCAAGGGTTACTCTTAATCATCAGTTCTCTTATTCGTGTTATCGAGTTGCAACCTTTTTGCTTTGTTAGTTATGCTAGTTGCTTCAGACATGATATTAACATAAATAAAAATTTGAGAAAAGTGTCATTTGTTCTACCATTGACTGAAAAGTCACAGAATTTCCCTTATGAAATTTAATACAGAGATTTATTCTGTGAGGAGTCAGGTTCCCTAATCAGCACCTAAATTGAAAATGATGAGCAGTCCTAACTACCCTTGAGCATCTTAAAGGACAAGAGGCCAGATAAAGAAGCTACACAGGCTTCCCAGGTGGTGCAGTGTTAAAAAAAATCTGCCTGCAAATGCAGGAGATGAAAGAGACGCAGGTTTGATCCTTGAGTTGGGAAGATCCCCTGGAGAAGGAAATGGCCACCCCCCCAGTATTCTTGTGTGGAGAATTCCATAGATAGAGGATCCTGGCGAGCTAGAGTCCATGGAGTCAAAGAGTCAGACACGACTGAACGGCTAAGCCCACAGCACACACCGCGAGACAGCTACACAGTCTCTTGGTGAGCCCAGGGGAGCTAGGCTGAGCCCACGATGACATGGCTGGTTAATGTTTTGGGGCTGTACATCTGCTTGAAACTGAAATCATACTCCTTAGGTGAGATGTTCATAGTCTGAGGCTGCACCGGGAACTGACAAGTCAAGCTTCTCATCTTAACCACATACAAGAGCCTTGATTTAAACAGATGATTCTTTTTCTCCTTCTACTCCCAACATATATAGTTAAATCTGTTGGAGCCAAATGAATATGTAATTACAAAGCAGTTTACAAATGAAACTAGTTATAAATTTCAATATGTTTTTCGATTAGCCCATCTATATTATATTTCTACTTAACTAAGAGCAGTGATTTCTAGCATACCAGAGAGTCCTGGCATCATATGGAGGTGGGCAGGAGGAATGAGTGGAGAGGGCATTGGCCTCCCAGCACTCTCCATCAGTCCTTACCCAAGTGCAACATCATATTTTCTTTTTTTCAACTTTATTTATTTTTGGCTGCACTGGGTCTTTGTTGCTTTGCACAGGCTTTCTCTAGTTGCAAGTGAGCAGGGGCTGCTCTCCTGTTGATCCAGAGCACAGGCTCAATAGTTGTGGTGCGCTGGGTTAGTTGCCCTATGGCATGCAGAATCTTCCCAGACCAGGGATCAAACTCATGTCTCCTGTATTGCTAGGTGGATTCTCTACCACTGAGCCACCAGGGAGGCCCCTGGCATTCCCTTTTGATCTACTTGTTTGCTGGATCTTCAAGCATGAATTTGACAAAGATACTGCTTTTTTTTTCTTTTTTAAATATTTGGCTTGCTGGGTCTTTGTTAACGGGCACAGGCTTCTCATTGCAGTGGTTTCTCTTGCTGTGGAGCACAGGCTCCAGGGCGTGCGGGCTCCAGTAGCTGCAGCACGTGAGGCTCCCAGGCTCTGGAGCACAGGCTCAGTGCTGTGGGGCATGGGCTTAGTTGCTCCACGGCCTGTGGGATCTTCCCGGATCAGGGATTGAACCCATGTCTCCTGCGGTGGCAGAAGGATTCTTTACCACTGAGCTACCGGGGAAGCCCAAGATCCTGCTTTGTAAAAAGTTGAAAGCTGATTTAAAGTTTATTTCTACATGTCCAAATTCTCCAGTGCCTGTCACCACGCCTAGCAGTTTTCCTGCTCAGGCAGTTGCCATCTTGTCATATGGCCTGTGGGATGCCTTATCTGGGCAGAGGTTCCCTTAGGAGAGGAGGGAGGGGAAGTAAAGAAAGATACCCCCAAACTCATTTGATCTCGATCTGCTAAAGCCCCTCTCTGCCTCCAGCCTTGTCATTTTCTGCTCATGTCCTCTGAGGGAGTAGGTGGAGGGGGCATTACCCAGCTCCCATCCTGGTGGCATTCACTGCAGCTCAGGGCTCTCAGAGCTCTCAAGTTATTCTGTGCTGGCCCCAGGACTGCACTTAGGACTTTGTGGGCCTAAGACACTTTTGCCTTTGGAGTTCCTTGTATTGTAAAAAATATTTGAAGATTATTTGACTCTGTTGGTATAAAAAGAAATAGAATTCAGGCTGGATTCATTATTACATGTTCATCCTTATAAGTATCATTTTCATCTGACTGTAAAAGAAATGAAAATGAAAACATTTTTGTAGGTCTTCAAAATATCACAGGCCCCGGGCACTGTATCTGCTGAGTCTACCAGACATGTTAAGCCCATATTAGAGCAGGGGGATTAGGTTGGGGAGAAGGACTCTTTTTCATCCCTTAGACGTGTTAATTAATTCTTTTACTCTTTACTTATAACACCCATTCTCCCCATCATATACCTACTGTTAATCAGACATGAGTTCTGTTGGACTGAACCAGAAGACAGATTTGAGAGACAGACGTGTCACTCCTCTCAGAAGACAAAGGCTTTCTTGTGGGATTCTGCTGATCATGCCTTAGCTTTTTCATTCTCTGGGTTTGTAAATTTTTTCCCACAAGTGACTCCATATTCATACAGATGAGATTTTGGGAAGTTTGTTCGTAAGACTTTGCCAGGCATGTCCAAACAGATCTAAATTCCATTTAGACTCAAGGTAGCCTCCCTATATTTCAAAAACTTGAGGGTTATTTTTTATTACTATTTTCCTACCTTAAGGAATGGAGAATGAGAATTTTTTTTTTTTTCCAAATTTTGTTGTTGAGTCTTCACTGTGACACACTGGCCCTCTCTAGCTGGGGCACTTGGGGGCTTCTCTAGTTGCAGTACTTGGGTTTCTCTTGTTGCAGGGCATGGACTCTATAGAGTGTGTGGGCTCAGTAGTTGTAGCACGTGGCCTCTCTAGTTGGGTTTAGTTACCTTACAGCGTGTGGGATCTTAGCTTCTCAACCAGGGATTGCATCTGCATCCCTTGCGTTGGAAGACAGATTCTTAACCACTGGACCACCAGGAGAGTCCCAAGAATGAGAATTTAAAGAGAATATTCTTTTAAATCTTCTTATTTCCACTGACTGTATCTTAAGTTAGGCCCTTATCAGCTCTCATGTGAATCCTTTCAACAACTTGAAGACCAATTGCCAGTTCTTACCCTCACTGAAGTTTATTTACCAGATACTTGTTATTGTGTTATTTCTCACAAAAATTTGGCTGGATTCCTACTGATCACAGGATAGAGTCCAACTCCAAAATGTAGATAACCTAGAGGGTGCTTCATGATTTAACCTTACTAGCCTCATACTTTTCTCTTGCAATCTAATGTCAATCACCAGATATATCAGTCAGCTAATGCTGTGTAACAGCAGCTCTCTGAATCTAGTGGCTTCAGTTCAGTTCAGTTCAGTTGCTCAGTCATGTCCGACTCTTCGCAACCCCATGAATTGCAGCACGCCAGGCCTCCCTGTCCATCACCAACTCCCAGAGTTTACTCAGACTCATGTTCATCGAGTCAGTGATGCCATCCAGCCATCTCATCCTCTGTTGTCCCCTTCTCCTCCTTCCCCCAATCCTTCCCAGCATCAGAGTCTTTTCCAATGAGTCAACTCTTCGCATGAGGTGGCCAAAGTACTGGAGTTTCAGCTTCAGCATTATTCCTTCTAAAGAAATCCCAGGGTTGATCTCCTTTAGAATGGACTGGTTGGATCTCCTTGCAGTCCAAGGGACTCTCAAGAGTCTTCTCCAACACCACAGTTCAAAAGCATCAATTCTTTGGCACTCAGCCTTCTTCATAGTCCAACTCTCACATCCATACATGACCACAGGAAAAACCATAGCCTTGACTAGATGGACCTTAGTCGGCAAAGTAATGTCTCTGCTTTTGAATATACTATCTAGGTTGGTCATAACTTTTCTTCGATGGAGTAAGCATCTTTTAATTTCATGTCTGCAGTCACCATCTGCAGTGATTTTGGAGCCCCGAAAATAAAGTCTGACACTGTTTCTAGTGGCTTATGAAAGTATTATTAAAGCTCTCACATCTCTTGGTTGGAGTTATTTGATCTGAGCTGAACTTGCATATGGGTCTGCGAGTCCAGTTGTTCATGTATCAGAGGGTCAATGGGAGGCTTTAACTGGAGCAGCTGTGCCCCTCTGTTTCCCTTTTGGGACTAACGTGTAGAGCAGGCACATCCATGCATGTTTTCACCCCAGACCCATTGTTTGACCAGGCATGCCTTTCTCACAGTGACAGCAGGAGCTCAGGACAGTGAAATGCAGGACCTCCTGAGCTCTGGGCTTGGAATTGGCCTGTCATTACTTGTGCCAAGTAGTGGCACAGGTGGTAAAGGTTCACTCTGAGCCATTGTGTCATGAGGAAGCCTGGCAAGTCTCTTCTTGCTGAAACACTATTAGGATATTTCTTGCTTCTTGATCCTGTGACTCCTTTGGTCCTTCTCCCACTGATTCTGTGAGTCTTGCCCGTCTTCCAGTGCCTCTTCCATGAAAAGAGCCTGTTTTTTGATGCTTCTGACTGAGAATGTCGACTGAATCATTTGATGACTTGAGTAAGCTCCTGGCGTTCCCCAGCAGATGAGCGTCTTTGCTCCTAAAGTTCGCCAAGTGGGAGGAGGGGAAGTGAGAAAGTAGATAATGTGGTACTAGTTCTAACAACTTCATATAAACCAGATGGATAGAATGATTTCGCTTTTGAATTGAAATCTGGCTATCAGGAAAGCCAGGTGAGCACGCAGCCAAAGACTTATTCCCATCCCTTGAAAACAGACATGGGGGTAGGGAGTGAAAGAGCCAGTGTGAATATAGCCTCTATCCTCACCCTGCTTATCTTTAGTAAGTGGCATGTGTGTGCCTGCCCCTTGGGGAAGAGAAAGGACCTAAGAATCTGCCCAAAGAGTATTTTTCCACACTAAATGCCCTTTGTATTCCCCAGACACATTTAGATCCTACCTTTCTCTCATGCCTCTTTTAAGGAAACAATGCCTTCTATTCTAAAAATATTTCATCTGTCCCCTCCTTGCCCTAACTCCATGGCACAAATTTACTTTCTACCTCTCTTATGGCATGTATTATTATTATTTACATAGATGCCAATACGTTTGTCTGTCGAGGCTGTGAATATCTAAGTGATTGGAATCAAGTCTCACTTGTCTTTCTGTTTTTAGTAGGATGGATCAAATGAGTGCTAAATGACCTGGAGGCAAGATTATTTATATTTTGTCTTTTTATCCCTTACATCACATCATTCCTCAGACTTAAGAGTTAACTATAAATACATATTTGTCAAATGTCGTAAGTAAAAATATGCTTATACTTGGAGACCTGAATTTTATTATTGAAGAATTTATGTTATTAAATCATGTGATATTAGAAGGCTTTAAGAATATACTTATGGGCTCTGCTGAATCATTTCGACTCCTAGACCCATGTGAGAAAAGTTGGAGGAGTTTGAATTTGGTATGGGGAATATATAACAGAAGTTGGATTATTGATTCTCCTTTATGGATGGTATTAGTCATTCTTCATCTGAACTAAGGAAGACTTATACATTGCCTAAAATAAAAACAGTTTGGGTATTACTTATAGATTTATGTTTCTTAGGGGACTTACAGAATTTCTTTCCTTGGCTTTGCCTAGTAATAGGACAAAGAACCATATTCTTGGTATATCCTGCTTCAAGTAAGCTCTCTAACTCTCTGTAACTGTGTAGTTTTCAAATACTATAGCAATGGTGCTTAGCATGTGTCTTTTAAAGTTGCTGACATAGGTAATGAAATGTCAGATGATAATATTTCATGATGTACAGGATAATTATGTGGGACAAAGAAAGGCGTATTAAGTTATCACCCAGTATATACTGCTAATGCACATACTTTTATAAAGACCTAGCACAAAATACTTACCTTTTTATTGGACTTTCTTAAGCAATATATATCTTTTAAAAGAGCTAAGAAAAATTATGTAATTATAGATAATAGGAAAGAAAACATATTATTACCTAAATAGGAATGGTAATTGCTTTGAGCTCTTGAAGTCTTGGGTTCTCTAGGAACTGCCATGAAATATCTGAAGAGTTAGAATTTAACCTTTAGTGCCTTTTATAGTTATTTCTTTGTAACAAATCACCTCAAAACTTAGCTGTTTAAAACAATGAATATGCATTGTTTCAAACATGGTTTCTGTGGGTCAGGAGCAGCTTAGCTAGATGACTCTGCCTCGAGGTTATGGGACTGTGGTCAAGATCTTACTCTGTGTGTGTGTGCGTGCGTGTGCACATGAAGTCACTTCAGTCGTGTTCGATTCTTTCCGACCCTATGGACTGTAACCCGCCAGGCTTCTCTGTCCATGGGATTCTCCAGGAAAGAATACTGGAGTGGGTTGCCATGCCCTTCTGCAGGGGATTTTCCCGACCTGGGGATTGAACCTGTGTCTCCTATGTATCCTGCGGTGGCAGGCATGTTCTTTACCACTCATGCCACCTGGGAAGCCCCAAGACCTTGTTGGGGGCTGCTATTTGAAGACTTGATTGCTGGGGACTAGAGGATCTGGTTCCAGGATGCCTCAGACACAAGACGGGCAGTTTTGTGCAGGCTGTTGCCAGGAGACCTCGGTTCCTTACCTTGTGGACCTCACCATAGGACACTGCTTGAGTGTCCTCGTGACATGGCATCTGGCTTCCCCTAGAGCAAGTATGCTAAGAGGGAACAAGGTTGGACTTGCAGTATCTTTTATGACATAGCCACATCCTGTCATTTCCACTGTAGCTTATTAATGATACAAGTCTGCCATAGTCACTGAGGAGGAAGACAACTCAAGGGCATGATTACCAGCAGATGGAAATCACTGGGGACCATCTTGGACATGGGATATCAGAGTCTGTTTGTAATAAGATTTGCATATGGTACTACAAATGTTTTTGATATTTATACTTATGTGGCTGCCATTCAGGTTCCTTTTTTTTTTTAATCATATTTTTTAGAAGTGACAGTTTACTGAATACAGGGGTCAGCCATCCAGAAAAATCCCATAAACTGTTTAATAAAAAAAAAAAAAAACAAAGTCAAATGTGGTTAAGAACGAGTGCAAAGCAGCTCTGGCACATTCTTGTGCCTGTGAGCAGGATTCTGCAGGCCAATGCCAGCAGGGTTTTGCCTGCGGGAAGCAAGAGAAAGTCAATGCAAATCAAGGCAGTTTCTCAAGAAAATAACCTGTGTGGACAGGTATTTGCTTAGGGCCATAAAAATGTCTTTTCTTTCCTTCTTTCTGAAACTTGAACTTCATAGTAAGTTATTTAAAGGCAGTGCACCTTGAATAGGTGCTGATGAAACCATAAATGGGTATGTGGGAGAAACACACTCTCAGCCTCTGTCTTGGCGGTCAGCCACGTTTGGGGACAGCTGGATTATGTGAGGAAGGGTAGGGGGAAGTTGCTCTTCCCATCACTTTTAAAGATGACTGAAAAGCTACTGGGCCTGCCTAACAGGCCAGCGGCACACTACTGCTTCTGTTGCTGGTTCCTCTGCTGGAAGCAGGTTAGGGAAAAAGACCACCGTCTCTGTTTGTTTTGAATACTACCCAGCACACTGGGGGCGCAAAGCTCTGGTTTCAGTGTCTGTGACGTGTGGCCCTCCTTCAGACTTTATTCGTCTTTCAGATTCCTTCCAGCTCTGACGTTTTGGGTTCTAAGTTTGACACCATAGGTAGAAACTGCTCTGAGAAACACATGAAAAATGTATCTAGGATTGTGAAACTGGACTGCTCACAGCTTTATAAGTTCTCAAGTTTTAAAGCATTTGTTCAACACTGTGCTACACCTTGTGTAAAAATGAAAAACAATGCTAGTTGTTATAGTTTCTGACTCAGTTGGAGAGACAAAATGGAATTAATACTGCTCTTAGGTAAAAGGGGCTTCCCTGATGGCTCAGTTGGTAAAGAATCCACCTGCAGTGCTGGAAACCCAGGTTTGCTCCCTGGATGGGGGAGATTCCCTGGAGAAGGACATGGCAACCCACTCCAGGATTCTTGCTTGAAAAATCCCACGGACAGAAGAGCCTGGCGGGGTACAGTCCACGGGGTCACCAAGAGTCGGATGTGACTGAGCAACAAATAAACACTTGGGCAAAACACTAATCATATTTCTTTAAAAAATTATCTTTGCTTTTCTTTTTAGTCCTACATTCAAAATTTCTGATTCAAGGCAATTTTAATATCTCAGTTTTTTAGTTTTCCTCACATTTGTTAAGGCTCAGTTTTGGTAGTTTATATTTTTGTTGCTTTTTTTGTGTGTGTGTTTTTCCTTTTCTCACTTTCTAAATTTGTTTTTGTGAATTGATTTTATGTCTAAATAATATGATTTCTAATAATTTTGCAATAGATTCTTTCAGGGTTTCTAGTCATATAGTCACGTCCTCTTCAATGCTCAGTAATTCAGTTAAATTATTTATAATTTTATGTTTATTTAATATCTGGAATTTATTAGTATTTTTAAATTTCAATGTTAACAGTCATTATTACATATATGATATTTTTTGTTTTCATGTTTATTTATTCCTAAGGATAAACATAAGAGGTATGCACTATTATTATCTCCATTTTACAAAACCAAGGCCTGGAGAGATTAAGTACCTCATTCAAGTCTGCCATATGGTGTTTGAGTTAAGACTTGAAGCAACTTTTGACTTCAAAGCATGTGTGCTCAACCAGCTTATCCCATGGGATTGTCACTTGAGACTACCATGATAGTAACTCTTATCTGCTACCTCCACATCAGTTTATGTTACTGAAATTTAGAACTAACACTAACAAAATTGATATTAATAAATCATTTTTATATTACATGTCTTAAAAAAATGTCAAATGCGATTTTTATTTCTATGAATTTACTACAATACAGACAAAAGCAGTTCTTTTACCATTGGACAGTATCTTAGAATTATTAGGTATAAATTTTATTGCTATATTAGGAAGTGTCAAAGAAACAGGGAATATTTTCAAGTGCTCATCAAACCCAATCCCTTTTTTTTTTTTTACATTGAGGTGAAATTAACGTAAAATAAACCATCTTGAAGTGTACAGTTCAGTGGCATCTAGTACATTTACCATGTTGAGTAACCCACATTTGGTTCCAAAATGATTTCATTATCCCCAAAGGATATATACCACATACATTAAGCAGTCACTCCCCATCATTGCCTTCCCTCCAGCCCCTGGCAGCCACAAGTTGGTTTTCTGTCTCAGTGGACTTACCTCTTCTGGAT
The DNA here is from genome assembly GCA_917880005.1 of Nanger dama. Lineage (NCBI taxonomy): Eukaryota > Metazoa > Chordata > Mammalia > Artiodactyla > Bovidae > Nanger > Nanger dama. The sequence continues at coordinate 9,633,151 of CAKJTW010000038.1, read as the reverse complement.
GTTTCATATAAATGGAATCATGAAGTATATGACCTTTTGTGTCTGGTGTCTTTCAACTACCATAATAGTTTTGAGGTTCATTTATGTTGTGGTATATGTTAATCTGTCACTTCTTTTTTTTGGCTGAATAGCATTCCATTCTATTTATAGACATTCAGCTTATTTCTACATTTTGGTGATTGTGAATAGTGTTACTATGAATATTGATGTACAAATATCCTTTGCCACGATGCCTTGTTTCTAAATATGCTGATTAGCTTGATTTGCATGTATTTTAATTGGGATTTTTGCATGTATGTTTACAAGTGATGCAAGCTGTGGGTTTCTTTAGTAAGATGTTTTTATCCAGCTTTGACATTTTTATGCTACCGACATTAAATATGTTGAGAGATTTCTTTTGTATCAGGAAATATTTTAATTGTAGAATAAATACTCAACACACAGATTTTTCAGAATTTATTTATTTTTACCACATTTACTTCAGATTGTTTAAATAAATAGAAAATTGCAAGTAAAGTAGCACCCCCTTTTGTACCTCTTTCCAGTAATTCTCTTCCACCTCAAATGTGAATGGTATCCTGGATTTGATGTTTGTTGCCGTCATGTTTTTATATTTTAATGATGTCTTTATAAACTTAAAAGGTGGTGGAGAATTTTTTGTAGTTGTTCATATTTCAAATTGACTGTTTAGTTATTAAATTAAAAAAATGTAGTCTCTGGAGCCACATGGTTTTGTTTGAAATTTCTAAGTGTAATAGTGTGTTTCTTTAATTTCTATTTTTAGTTCTTTTAGTTTTCTTTTCATGCCCTTTGAAGCTTTGTCATCAGTGCATACTATTATGTTTTCTGAAGGATTTGATTCTCCTTTTTTATGATGCAGTGATCCAATTTTTCTTTCTAATACTTCTTGTTTTGAAGTCTGCCTTGTCTGATGTTAATATAGTCAGCTCTGTTTTATCTTAGTATTTTCATGTTTTATCTTCCTTCATCCTTTTGCCTTTAACCTGTCTGTGTCTTTATACTTAAAGTAGGTTTCACATAGCAGTCATATAGTAGGATCTTATTTTTCCTGCAATGTGACAGTCTTTGTCTTTTAATTGGACTGTTTAGTACTATTTACATGCAGTTATTGAAACGAAAGTGAAAGTGTTAGTCATTAAGTCGTGTCCACCTCTTTGAGACCCCACTGTAGCCCACCAGGCTACTGTGTCCATGGATTCTCCAGGGAAGAATACTGGAATGGGTTGCCATTTCCTCCTCCAGCAGACCTTCCTGATCCAAGGATTGAACCCATGTCTCCTGCATTGCAGGTGGATTCTTTGGCATTGAGCCACCAGTCATTATTGATATTTATATCATGTATACATTATATGTATAAATTATATGTTTTAAAAAACTTTGTATATAAAGATATTTATATCTTGCTATTTGGTTTCTATTTTTTGCATTTGTTGTTTGCCCCCTTTCTGCTTTACCTGCTGTCTTTTTTTTTTTTTTGTAAGCCTTTCATGCTATTTCATACTGTTAGCTTACTTACCTTTTTGTTTTATTTTTTTAGTGGATGCTATGGGATTTACCAGAGCAGGAAATGGCAACCCACTCCGGTGTTCTTGCCTGGAGAGGCCTGTGGACGGAGGGGCGTGGTGGGCTGCTGTCCATGGAGTCGCACAGAGTCAGACATGACTGAAGCGACTTAGCATGCATGCATGCATTGGAGAAGGAAATGGCAGTCCACTCCAGTGTTCTTGCCTGGAGAATCCCAGGGATGGAGGAGCCTGGTTGGCTGCCACCTATAGGGTCGCACAGAGTCGGACATAACTGAAGTGACTGAGCAGCAGCAGCAGCATGGGATTTATAATAAGTGTGTCTAGCTTATTCCACTAAATAGTGTAGAAATATAGAGATGTATACTTCCTTTTCCCTTCTCCTATTATTGTTATCTCATTAGTGCATACTTCACTTCTATGTATGTTATAAATCTCAAAATGTATCATTTTTAAATAGTCTATTATATTTTAAAAACTTCAAAATGGGAAAGTATATTTTTTATTTGCTAAGTCGCTTCAGTTGTGTCCGACTCTGTGCGACCGCATAGACTGCAGCCCACCAGGCTCCCCCATCCCTGGGATTTTCCAGGCAAGGACACTGGAGTGGGTTGCCGTTTCCTTCTCTAAGGCATGAAAAATGAAAGTGAAGTCGCTCAGTCGTGTCTGACTCTTAGTGACCCTATGGACTGCAGGCTACCAAGCTCCTCCGCCCATGGGATTTTCCAGGCAAGAGTACTGGAGTGGGGGTGCCATTGCCTTCTCCCACTTTTAAAATCATTTTATCATTTATTTTCACTGTATGCATTCAAGTTTTGCCCCTTCTGCTTGAAAAATTTCCTTTGACATTTCTTGCAGTATGCAGCTGCAGTAAAGCAGCTTTGATGGCAATCAAACTTTTCACCTTTCGATTGCTACAAAAGTATTCCACCTTCAGTTTTAAAAGATATTTTTGCTGGATATGGAATTCTGTGTGGACTGTTGTTTTCTTTCAGTACCAGTGCTCTAAATATGTTGCTTCCTTTTTTCTCTGTCTTATATTGTTCTGACAAGAATCCTGCAGTGTTACTTTGTGGTAATTCTGTCTATCTGCCTGTATACTCAGTTGTGTTTGATTCTTTGCAGCCCCCTGGACTGCAGCCCTCCAGGCTCCTTTGTACATGGAATTTTCCAAGCAAGAGGGTTGCCATACGCTCCTCCAGGGAATCTACCTGATTCAGGGACTGAGTCAGTATCTCTTGCGTCTCCTGCACTGGCAGGTGGATTCTTTACCACTGAGCCTTCTGGGAATTAGTTGCCATAATTCTTTGTGTCTTTGTGTTAATCTATGTCTGGATGCTTCTAAGATATGTTTTGTGTGTTACTTTTTTTTTCATTTTGATGATAATGTGCTTGTTGTATATTTTTGCTTACAGTTGATCGAGCTTTTTGTACTGCGGGCTTAAAAATCTGGCTATTTTTTGTACAAATATTTTCTGCTCTCTCCATACTCTGCTTTCTGTGACTCCAATTAAATATATGTTAGTGTGAGTGTTTTGTTAATTTTATTTTGGTTTTTATTTCTCTCAGTGATTTATTTTGTGTGACTTCTTTTGCTGTGTCTTCAGGTTAGCTGATCTTTTCTTCTGCAATATTTTTTCTGGTTTTCATGCCACTCAGTGAAAATTTTGTCTCAAATAGTGGACATTTTATCTAGTCATTTCATTTGATTCTGTCTTTAGCCTACATTTGCCCCTCACTATATTTATATCTTTGAAAATTTATAATACTTATATTAGAAGTTTCAAGATTCTCACCTCTTAATTTCAATGTCTCTGTCATTTATGGGTCTTTTTCTGTTGATTTTTCTTCTGGTTATGTGTTACATACTCATGCTTCTTCATATAAGTAGTAACTTTTGATTAGGTGTTGAACATGGTGAATTTTCCATTGTCGAGTACTGGATTTTGTTGTTTTCCTTTAAAAAGAATCTAGAGTTTGTCCTGTTAGGCAGTTAAGCTACTTGAAGATCAGATTGATCTTTTAAAGTATTTATTTTAAGATTTTTTTTTTAATGTCCAAAGAAGTTTTTACTCTAGGGCTAATATATGATCCATCTGAGGTTTGTAGCGAATGTACCATATATTCAGAATGTCTAATGGGAGATCTGATGATTCCTGGCATTGTGTGGTGGCAACCCACTCCAGTATTCTTGACTGGAGAATCCCAGGGACAGAGGAGCCTGGTAGGCTACAGTTCATGGGATTGCAAGAGCTGGACACAGCTTAGCGCTCTTTCCCTGGTGACTCAGACAGTAAAGAGTCTGCCTGCAGTGTGGGAGATCTGGGTTCGATCCTTGAGTTGGGGAGATCCTCTGGAGAAGGAAATGGCAACCCACTCCAGTATTCTTGCCTGTAAAATCCCATGGACAGAGGAGCCTGGCAGGCTAGTCCATGGAATTGCAAAGAGTTGGACACGACTGAGCAAGCACTGTGTGAAGTCTGGGAATTATGACATCATCTTTTTGGCGATTGCTTTTTCCCCCTGGCAGTCTTTCTCTGTTTGGCCTCATGGGTTTCACCATTTTACTGAGCAGATTGATATTCAGCCAAAGACTCAAGGATTCTGTTGCAGATTTCTGGAGCTGTTTATCTATGCAGCTCCCTCCTCCCCATACTGTGTCCTAAGGATTCTACCCTCTTTGTCTTCCTTCTCTAATTTCTGTCTCTGCAACTCAGTGAGGTTCCTGGGCTCTGTGTGGTCTCTCTCTCCTTGTGTTGTGGTCTGAAAATTGTGTGAGGCAGAAATGTGGGGTGATTTAGCTCATGACGTTTTTTGTTTCCATTCTCTTAGCCATTATAGTCTTGCATTTCCTGTTGGCCAACCCTAAAAGAGTTGTCCTTATATTTTGTGCAGATTTACAGTTATTTATGACAAGAGGGCAGACGTATAAGCCAGTAACCTCAGTTGCCTCTTTCTAATGAAGCAGAGGAAAGGTAGAAAAGCAGCATTTTAAAGTACAAAGAATGTTCATATTTTGCTACTGACGTTACTAAAAGTCCAGAGGAGAAAGGGGCCTTAAAAAGTCGTGAATGTCCATTTTAAGGATGATAAAACTGAGGTGTAAAGGGAAACAAGATAACTTGCCTGCTGCTGTCTGGTGTGTGACTTTGCAGTTTGGGCGGAAGCTGGCTCTCTTCATTCCTGGTCATTGTTAGACATTATAGTGTGCTGTTTCTTACCACTTCAGCTGAATTGAGGGTATATCATGGCAGTTAGCATTAGTAATAATGAAAATGACGCTAGCAGTTCCACCCATTAACGTTTAAAGTATATTTATATTACTACTTATTCTTGGTTAGGTTAAATTTTACTTTTGATTTTAAATTTCTTGTGCAGCCATTTTAAGAGCAGTGATTTATATTATCTGATTTAATACTACCTAATTGTTTTATTAAGCCTGATGATATATCTATAGAGGTCAGTAATTTTAAAAGCTTTAAATTGAAATGGTAGACAAAATATTTTTACTGTGTCTTTGGTTTTGTCTTCTCATTTACTGCATTATACTGACTACATTTAATTGCATTGAATAATATGCCTCAGTGATCTTTAAAACTGACTTTATTAACTTACATTACCAAATGTAAAATAGATAACCAGTGGGAATTTGCTGTATGTCTCAGGAAACTCAAACAAGGGCTCTGTATCAACCTAGAGGGGTGAGTGAGAAGGGGAGGGAGAGGGGAGGGAGGTTCAAAAGGGAGGGGCTATACCTATAGGTATACCTATGGTTGATTCATGTTGAGGTTTGACAGAAAACAACAAAATTCTGTAAAGCAATTATCCTTCAATTAAAAATAAATAAATTTTAAAAATTGACATTATTTTAATTGTTTTCTTTTCCTCCTTCAAGGATATTTCTTCAATGGGAGAAATGTACTGGCAGCAATCACCTCAAATGCAAGCAGAGCAAGGACCACAGATAAGTATTAAGGAAACTCCAATGGTAATGTGTTTAATAAAAATCCTCCTTACCTATTTTAAAGTAACAGTCTGCTTCTGTTGCTTTAATGTTTTATCTAGAGAGTTAAAAAAAAAAATCTCCTCTGATTTATTTTAGAGGCGTGTTTAACTATAAACACATCTAATCTAATACCATATGGAAAGTCTTGGTTGTTTTGACTCACCATTTTTGCCTGTCATAGATGTTCTCTGCTAAGGCTCAAAACTCTTCAGAAAGAAAAGATTTTTAACAGTTCTTCTGCTCTGAACACATTTCTATCTAGAAAATAGCTGGAGTAATGAAAAGTTTTTAGTTTTTAAGAAAGCATCCCCTTATTCTCTATTTAGGTGGAAGAACTGTGAAAAGCACTGACAAGGGGAGCGTTTTGTAGAGAAATACGGACACTTGGTGATAAGTTTGTTTCAGAAATAGAACTTTCTTTTCATCCATCACTGGCAAAATACTTATGGGACTCAAAGGAATCTGGAACATATTCCCTGTGAATGGGAAATGTCTTCCTGTGTATAGAAACCCATATTTACATGAAATAAACAATGTCTTTTACAAAAGATTCATAAAATGATATCATTAGATAACAAGCTCCTTTGGTTCCTGAAAATATGATTCTGCATACATAAAAATTCAGATCACAGTTATTTTTAGGATAATATATCATGTTTAGAAAATGTACTGAATCTTTTCACAAAAATCATGGATCTTATAATGTTAGAGTTACTGCAGGAGGTTGACTACTAGAGTCTGAGATGCTTCTGGGCTGAGATCATGCACTTTTCCCCTGTGTAGTCTCATCATGTGTCTCGGTACCTAGTATGTGTGGCACTAGTATGTAGATAAATCAGTTCTGAAGCCTTACCACAAATGCTATGGGCTTAAAACTGACATTTAGGGTAGCTGCCTCTAGGTGACACCATTTACAGGTAGATATCAGACCTGTAAGCTTGTAACAGGTATAGTAAACTGAAACTGCAAGATCACTTAGGTTCAGAAAATTAAAAATATTCACTCATAGAATAAACTTGACATAATATCATTCACTGAATATTCATATAAAGTAAGAGAAAACATTCCATTTTGAAGGAATGAGGCTTCATTCCTTTATTGAAGGAAATATTCCATTTTTGAAGGAATGTGAAAAAGGCTAGTTTCAGATACCTAGCTTATATATCATCTTGATTGTTAAAAGAAAGGTTTAAACAACAATATCAATTGTTTTGTAATTCTGTAGGAACCATACCCTCAGCTTTGATATTTATAAGCAATGTCTGGATCTCTCCTGGCCACTGGTTTTTAAGAGGAAGCTTACCATTTGTTTAGATCTTTTAGGTTTATCTTTTGTTTAGCTTTTATTAAGTTTATCACTTCTTTATCTTTTAAGCTGATACCTAGCCATGGTTAGAAAAAAAAAAAGCTCCTCTATGGTACCTTTAATTCCTAACACATTTTTGGGGTTCCTACTCTGGGTCAGAGAACAGAACTCTATTCATTCTAACTATCCCTTAGACTTACTTTCAATATGGCCTTGGGCAGGTTACTTAACTTCATTATGCCCGTTTCTTCATCCATAAAATGGGGTTGCGGACAGTTCCTACTTCATGGAGTTGAGGTGAAGATTAAAATTTTATGAGAATGCTGCTATGTGTTGACAGTTATGATGGTTACTTAGATGGATATACTATAGGATGATATGTGCTACAATAGAGCAGGTCACAGGGTGCTGATAAGATCAGTAATAGCTTTGTGGGTAGGTGAGGCAGAGTCCTGAGATGGTCACTTGCAGTTGGGGGATAACCATTGCCCTCTCAAGCTTTTCTTCTCCATTTTCTGTTTTGGAGGGTGGCACCTTCATGTGTTCAATCTCCTCAGCCAGATCCTGGGAATGTATGCTGATAAAGCCAGGAGCAGAAAGAGTAAAAAGCAAGGGAGTGATGAAGAGTTCCAAAAGTTATGTAACAAAAAGAGTGTGTGTGTCAGAGGTAGACAGTATAAGTCCATCAGGCACATTACCTTTGTGTATCTATCCTGCCATTTTATGGAAGGACTTTTTAAACCCTTTTCACCAGTGAGGAAGATGAGGTTAAAAGGGTTAAATAATTTGACCGAGATTCAGTTCAGTTCAGTCGCTCAGTCGTGTCTGACTTTTTGCGACCCCATGAATCGCAGCACACCAGGCCTCCCTGTCCATCACCAGCTCCCGGAGTTCACTCAGACTCACGTCCGTCGAGTCAGTGATGCCATCCAGCCATCTCATCCTCGGTCGTCCCCTTCTCCTGCCCCTAATCCCTCCCAGCATCAGAGTCTTTTCCAGTGAGTCAACTCTTCTCATGAGGTGGCCAAAGTACTGGAGTTTCAGCTTTAGCATCATTCCTTCCAAAGAAATCCCAGGGTTGATCTCCTTCAGAATGGACTGGTTGGATCTCCTTGCAGTCCAAGGGACTCTCAAGAGTCTTCTCCAACACCACAGTTCAAAAGCATCAATTCTTCGGCGTTCAGCCTTCTTCACAGTCCAACTCTCACATCCATACATGACCACAGGAAAAACCATAGCCTTGACTAGACGGACCTTAGTTCGCAAAGTAATGTCTCTGCTTTTGAATATACTATCTAGGTTGGTCATAACTTTTCTTCCGAGGAGTAAGCATCTTTTAATTTCATGGCTGCAGTCACCATCTGCAGTGATTTTGGAGCCCCCAGAAATAAAGTCTGACACTGTTTCCACTGTGTCCCCATCTATTTCCCATGAAGTGATGGGACCAGATGCCATGATCTTCATTTTCTGAATGTTGAGCTTTAGGCCAACTTTTTCACTCTCCACTTTCACTTTCATCAAGAGGCCCTTTAGCTCCTCTTCACTTTCTGCCATAAGGGTGGTGTCATCTGCGTTTCTGGGGTTATTGATATTTCTCCCGGCAATCTTGATTTCAGCTTGTGTTTCTTCCAGTCCAGCGTTTCTCATGATGTACTCTGCATATAAGTTAAATAAGCAGGCTGACAGTATACAGCCTTGACGTACTCCTTTTCCTATTTGGAACCAGTCTGTTGTTCCATGTCCAGTTCTAACTGTTGCTTCCTGGCCTGCATACAGATTTCTCAAGAGGCAGGTCAGGTGGTCTGGTATTCCCATTTCTTTCAGAATTTTCCACAGTTTATTGTGATCCACACAGTCAAAGGCTTTGGCATAGTCAATAAAGCAGAAATAGATGTTTTTCTGGAACTCTCTTGCTTTTTCCATGATCCAGGGATGTTGGCAATTTGATCTCTGGTTCTTCTGCCTTTTCTAAAACCAGCTTGAACATCTGGGAGTTCACAGTTCACATATTGCTGAAGCCTGGCTTGGAGAATTTTGAGTATTACTTTACTAGCATGTGAGATGAGTGCAATTGTGCGGTAGTTTGAGCATTCTTTGGCATTGCCTTTCTTTGGGGTTGGAATGAAAACAGACCTTTTCCAGTTCAGTGGCCACTGCTAAGTTTTCCAAATTTGCTGGCATACTGAGTGCAGCACTTTCACAGTATCATCTTTCAGGATTTGAAACAGCTCAATTGGAATTCCATCACCTCCGCTAGCTTTGTTCGAAGTGATGCTTTCCAAGGCCGGCTTGACTTCACATTCCAAGATGTCTGGCTCTAGGTGAGTGATCACACCATCATGATTATCTGGGTCATGAAGATCTTTTTGTACAGTTCTTCCGTGTATTCTTGCCACCTCTTCTTAATATCTTCTGCTTCTGTTAGGTCCATACCATTTCTGTCCTTTACTGTGCCCATCTTTGCATAAAATGTTCCCTTGGTATCTCTAATTTTCTTGAAGAGATCTCTAGTCTTTCCCATTCTGTTGTTTTCTTCTATTTCTTTGCACTGATCGCTGAAGGCTTTCTTATCTCTTCTTGCTATTCTCTGGAACTTTGCATTCAGATGCTTATATCTTTCCTTTTCTCCTTTGCTTTTCACTTCTCTTCTTTTCACAGCTATTTGTAAGGCCTCCCCAGACAGTCATTTTGCTTTTTGCATTTCTTTTCCATGGGGATGGTCTTGATCCCTGTCTCCTGTACAATGTCACGAACCTCATTCCATAGTTCATCAGGCACTCTATCTGTCAGATCTAGGCCCTTAAATCTTTCTCACTTCCACTGTATAATCATAAGGGATTTCACTTAGGTCATACCTGAATGGTCTAGCAGTTTTCCCTATTTTCTTCAATTTGAGTCTTAATTTGGTAATAAGGAGTTCATGATCTGAGCCACAGTCAGCTCCTGGTCTTGTTTTTGTTGACTGTATAGAGCTTCTCCATCTTTGGCTGCAAAGAATATAATCAATCTGATTTCGGTGTTGACCATCTGGTGATGTCCACGTGTAGAGTCTTCTCTTATGTTGTTGGAAGAGGGTGTTTGCTATGACCAGTGAAGTTTCTTGGCAAAACTCTATTAGTCTTTGCCCTGCTTCATTCCACATTCCAAGGCCAAATTTGCCTGTTACTCCAGGTGTTTCTTGACTTCCTACTATTTTAGCATTCCAGTCCCCTATAATGAAAAGGACATATTTTTTGGGTGTTAGTTCTAAAGGGTCTTGTAGGTCTTCATAGAACTGTTCAACTTCAGCTTCTTCAACGTTACTGGTTGGGGCATAGATTTGGATAACTGTGATATTGAATGGTTTGCCTTGGAGACGAACAGAGATCATTCTTTCGTTTTTAAGATCGCATCCAAGTACTGCATTTAGGACTCTTTTGTTGACCGTGATGGCTACTCCATTTCTTCTGAGGGATTCCTGCCCACAGTAGTAGATATAATGGTCATCTGAGTTAAATTCACCCATTCCAGTCCATTTTAGTTCACTGATTCCTAGAATGTCGACGTTCACTCTTGCCATCTCCTGTTTGACAACTTCTAATTTGCCTTGATTCATGGACCTGACATTCCAGGTTCCTATGCAATATTGCTCTTTACAGCATCGGACCTTGCTTCTATCACCCGTCACAGCCACAGCTGGGTATTGTTTTTGCTTTGGCTCTATCCCTTCATTCTTTCTGGAGTTATTTTTCCACTGATCTCTGGTATCATATTGGGCACCTACTGACATGGGGAGTTCCTCTTTCAGTATCCTATCATTTTGCCTTTTCATACTGTTCATGGGGTTCTCAAGGCAAGAATACTGAAGTGGTTTGCCATTCCCTTCTCCAGTGGACCACATTCTGACCGAGATTACACATCTGTTAATAGATCCAGGATTTGAATTCAGTCCTATATAGATACAAAGCTCTTACTCTTTCTCCAGTACCACTGAGTAGCTTTGTAAAAACCTGAGCTCCAGGTTAGAGTTACGTTTCACAAAAGTACATTTCTTTCTTTAGCTACCCTTTCTTGCTTAATAAAGAAACTTAAAGAGTAATTTGGTAGTATTCGCCATCTTTACCCCTTATTTGCAAGACTGAGGATGAGATGGTTGGATGGCATCACCGACTCGATGGGCATGAGTTTGAGCAGACTCCAGGAGTTGATGATAAACAGGAGGCCTGGCCTGCTGCAGTGTATAGGGCTGCAAAGAGTCAGACAGGACTGAGCGACGGAACTGAATTGAACTTACTTATTATCAAATGAGTATGCCAGAGAGAAAAGGGCTACAATTGCGTTTTCAAGTCATTCTATAAAATTCAGATTCTGTGTAAATCACACTGGTTTTATCATCTGTTAATCTGAGGCAGTGCTCATAATCCCCAATAATCTTCGTTTAAAATAGGGTAATACCCAAAATATGTCTATAGAGGTACTTTCTTTGAGGTTCAGTGAGATAGATATTAAGTAAGTGAGACATTTTTAAGAAACACAAAACAGGTGAAGGAATGTATTTTGTAAGAATTTTTCATTAGGGCTTAGCACGGAGCTGGGGTGTCTGTGTGGTGTTCTTGGGGCTCTAGGTGAGCTCTTCTCTGACAGACTGAAGTCACACTTCTACAAAAACATTTGGCTAGTAGGAATCTCATTGTTTAGGATGAAAGAACCTCAGACTGGGGAGAGGTTGGATATTTCAATGGGCTTGATTCTGTGTAAGTGTGGAGAAGAATCAGGGTAAGATTAGAATCTTATTATTTCCTTAGAGTTGTTGCATTGTATGTGGCGGGTAGTAATATGTTTTGATACAAGGGCTGAGGAAAATACTTTGCCAAGCTTCACATTTTTCTTAAGTCCAGTGTGAGTTTCTCTTTCTCAGTCTTTCAGAGGAAGTTTATTATTTCTGCTTAATTTCAATCATGCATTTTTCATAATCAGTTTGTTGTCAGAGAGAAAACGTTGCATAACGTAAAACTTTGGAAGGACCAATTAAAAAGCAGGCTTGTGCACTTACGTTTCCCAACAGAATGTGCTTGAGAAGCTTCCGGAAACTGCATCAAGTATTTTCCAGATTGAACAAGAGGATGTATTGGAATGGGGAACCTCAGATGCAGAAAGCATATTATTTAAAAGTCAGGAAACTTCGGAAGTTCCGTCAGCAAGTGAATCAAGTAAACCTGTGGAAGGTGCGCAGCCCATAGGTGATTCAAAAATAACCAAGCGGATATCTTTAAAGGTAAAGCACAACTTACGTTGGAAACAAAGTTGTGAGAGATGAGAACGTTTAAGTGTGAAGATACGGTCCAGCATGGGACAAGGTTTGTGAGAGGGTTCGTCCTGAAAAATGGCCTTTCATGTGAAGTTGCTTGTCTGGGAAAAAGGACTTCTGTTTTTTTACGAACTTTTAGTCTCAAACCTAATTGCAGCTCTGGGGAGAGAAGAAAGATTTTTAAGGAATAAAGGAACCTTGGGGCTTTCAGAAGCTGACCATATGTTGTCTTGTTACCATCTTGAGAGAGTTAAGGACTGTAGCCCGGGGATCAGGATTGGGTGAATTTTGTAACCTGTGTTCCATTTAGGTTTCTCCTACTCCCAGTGTCTTTTTCTACTGTGAGAATTTTGTTTTATTTATAATTTTATTCTATTTCATTCTTGCATAATTTTCATTATTTTACCACATTTGTATATTGCCTTATTATTATTTGCTTGGTGTGTTTCCTTGAGTCATTTTTTAGTTTAAATAAATGAGTTATTTAGGCATTTGAGTTTATTTAAGACTAGAAAATTAATAATAAGCCTTGGACTTCCCAGGTGGTGCTTGTGGTGAAGAACCTGCCTGCCAGTGCAGGAGACATAAAAGACTTGGGTTCTATCCCTGGATCACAAAGACTCCCTGGAGAAAGAGAGGCAACCTGCTCCAGTGTTCTTGCCTGGAGAATCCCATGGACAGAGGAGCCTGGCAGGCTACAGTCCATGGGGTTTCAAAGAGTGGGACATGACTGAAGTAACTTAGCACATTTAAGAATAGCTATATTATTATTAAGGGGGCTTCCCTGGTGGCTCAGAGGGTAAAGCGCCTGCATGCAATGCAGGAGACCTGGGTTCGATCCCTGGGTTGGGAAGTTTCCCTGGAGAAGGAAATGGCAACCCACTTCAGTATCCTTGCCTGGAGAATCCCATGGATGGAAGAGCCTGGTAGGCTACAGTCCATGGGGTCGCAAAGAGTCAGACATGACTGAAGTAACTTAGCACATTTAAGAATAGATATATTATTATTAAGATTTTTTTTAAGCCACTTTTTAATGAACCGCAGCATGTTATCTTGATATTGTCTCCTGCAGTCTTCTCTGATTCAGATGGATGCCGCTTCTTGGATAAACAATCCCTTTAGTCAGTCCCTCTCCGTCTGGGCTCCTCTGTCCCCACCAGCGACCATGATCCTGCTACTGTGCTTCACTCAAATCAACTGGCCATTGCCTGTTCTTTAACTTTTGCCCCAAACACCCAGTTCTGAAACCTTATGTTTTTCTGTGACCTTACCTTTTCTTGCCTTTCACAAAATAATCAGTCTCCAAGGCCTAAATTCCTCCTAAACGTAATTGCTTATAACCTTTTTCTTCTCTTTTCCAGTTGACCTTCTCTCTGGATTAGTACCATTGCCTTTTGCGTTTTATTAATTTCTCAGGTCCTATTTTCTTAGGGTCATCTGGCATGATATTAGCATATGGATCTTACTGCAATAATAGATAATAAGGAAAATCCACAAGTAATAGGTGACCAGAGAAAATCTGCCACTGCTGTCAGGGGCAAGGGACTTAACTGCTGTGATTGGTGACTGACTTTGTCATGCATCATGCTGTCTCCCTAAGCTCACACTGGGTATATGAAGTGAAGCCTGCCACGGCTGAGTGAGCTCTCTCAGTAACTACCCTGTGTTAGGCTGATACCTTCTAGGTGTGGAGAACTTAAAAGGCATCTTTAAAAATGGTGATTTCTTGCCGAAAAACTGTTCAGCTGGTGGTCACAGGTGATGTGTTTTACCCATTCTCCCAACTGAAAATTAGGATTTTGGAAATAAAATGTGGCATGAGGGGCAAATGGTTAATTAGTAAGTGTGTCAAAGAATGAAATGGACTTTTGGACAATGATTTCACCACCATGACCTGTGAGGAATTTAAATCTTGAATGGAAAAAAGTCCCATAATGTTCATTCTTTTGATTTGCTGTGGCTGCTATTAAATGTCATGAAAAAATGTGCAAAATTATTTATTTTTGGTAAAAACACTCATTTCCTAAGGTAACTAGAGTTTACTGAGTGTTTATCATGTTCCGGCCACTTTGCTAAGTGTTTTACATGTTACCTTTTTTCTCCTAATAACAACCCTATTATAGGATTCTCAGTTGAAAAAACTGAGTCATGGAGAAGAGAAATAGCTTTCCCAGGTACAACCATATGGCTAAGTTGCAGAGTTAAGACTTGAGCTGAGGTGGTCTCATTCTGGAGCCTTCGCTCTTTGCCTCTTTGCGGTGCTGCCCATTCATAACAACAGTTAACAGGTTCCTGGTGAAATACAGGAGCACAGACTCATAGTGGTGAAAATGACTGTGGCCAGAGTGCCCCTCACTGAACTGGGAGGAACGGTTTGATGAGGGAGACTCAGAGAGCAGATTCAGAGAGTTCTAACCTGAAACCAGAAGTGTTTCAAAAGGAGGAGAAGAGAATGTTTGATAAGACTTTGATGGTTTATTGTCATGGGACACATCAGAAAGAGAACTGGAAGTTTTCTGACTCATCCCACCAAATCTTCACCTCGTATTCCTTTTATTTGTGATAACATCTCAAGGTCAGTTAGTCTCCATGAACTTTACCCTGTTTGGACATCTGAGGCCATAAAGTTAGTCTCCAGCATCTCTGGCACAGGAATGAGGAACAGCTTATTCCAGCTAGCCAGGCCGGACTCGGGACACAAGGAAACCTCTTCTACGTTGCTCAGAGAAGTAGCCGGGAGCTGTGATAAAGGAACAATGCAGGATTTGCGCTGCTCAACTACATGCCAGATGGTCTCATTCAGCCAAAAAAAAAAAAAAAGGGAGAGAATTTAATCAGTTCTTACTTTACTGACCATTTCTACCCTTAGAAGCTTATTAGTGTAGAAAAGATTGAGGACTCTGATTTGAGCCATGACCAACAAAAAGAAATTGGATAATAGTGAGTCTGAAGAAATGACAGACAGAAGAACCTGTGAGAGGATCGTTGAACATTTTAGGAAGGAAAAGATCAAAAGTTTGTTAAAAAAAAATATATATATATATATATATATATATATATAGCTACCATGTATCTCAAAATTCTAAATAGAAGGAAGTTTCAGAGATGTGGCATACCCCAAATTCTCCCCAGTTTTTACAAAACAATTTTAAGTGATCTATTGCATTCAGAGTTTTAAGAATACACAGAAAATGAAAGAAGAAATATCCATAGATAAACATAAAAGTGGCATGTGGCTATAACAATTATATCAGGAGGGCTAAGATCCAAAATGGGTTGAGGCCTGTGAATAATGCAAAGAATAAGAAAGTATTTTTTTTGGTGTTAGTTTTGGAGCAAAGAGAGAAAAAAGGAAGGATAACCTTGTCATTACGGATGAATAGAGTGATGACAACAGATGATGGAGCAGTCTTAATTTATTTTGGGGAAAAGGTTGAGGTTTTAAATAAACAGAGCTATGTCAAATAGAAAGGGAAGCTGATAAAATTGTACTTTGCTTCTCTTAAGGTCTGACAAGGAGAATGATCCTTAGTTTAGAAAGAAGAAAGAATTAATAAAAGAAACTTGAAGCCCAAGATTGGTAGAAAGATTTTAAGAGTTAACTTGGGTATCTGATCCTGTTGGCTCAGAGAGATGGGTTTAAGCCTGCTGTGCCTCTGTCAGCAGCAGCTCTGAGGAGCTGTTGTTGTGGGAGAGGTGCTAGGAACCTGGAAACAGGCAACTGCAAATCCTGAGTTTTTGTTTTAAGGATAAGAGTTATGGTTTCTGCAGTGCATGCGCTGATCTTGGATAAAAATCTGAAATGATTAGATGAATCATTAAAAGAATTGTATTTGAACCCTTATAAGAAGGAGCCAATATGGGTTCCCTGAGGCAAGCCATGGAAGACCAACCTTATTATTATTACTATTATTTTTTGAGAATTACTAGACTGAACACAAGAAAAGTGTCATTCCTGGGAGTCAACACAAGAGTACCGTGGGGAAGAGTCCAGCACATCAGAAAGCTCACTAGACGTTAGTTATTGTTACTATCTATTGGATTTCAACAATCCATTTAGCCTGCTGATGACAGTTTTGAAGCCAAGACTGTGAACTGCCAGGTGGACGTATGAGCAGCTATGTGGTGGAGGCACAATTAGTCACGGGAGTCCCTAGCGCACTGTCAGAGGGTTGTGTCTAATTCAGCATATTTTTAATAATTTGGGTGAGAATATGGAAGACTTACTGATTAGATGTGCAGGTAATGTCCACAATGTGACTGATAATATTTGCTTGCTCAGATGCCATTTAGTTGGGATAAATGTACGTATGATTCTTTCCCTGACTCCACAAACTTAAGTGTGTAGCTATGGGATGGCATGACTTAGAGCAAATGTGGAAAAGGTTTCAGGGCTTTAAGTTATGATTCAGTTTTGTGATAGGAAGATGTGTGCAACCATAATGTGCATTGATTGACAATTACCCTGAAAGAAGATCATCTTTCTCCTGGTGGATCTGACCACGTGCATGTGCTGTGCTAAGTCACTTCAATCGAGTCTCACTTTCTGCAATACTGTGGACTGTAGCCCTCCAAGCTCCTCTGTCCATAGAGTTCTCCAGGGCTTCTCTGGAGTGGCTTGCTCTGCCCTCCTCCAGGGCACCTTTCCAACCCAGAAATTGAACCCACGTCTCTTATGTCTCCTGCATTGGCAGGTGGTTCTTTACCACTAGCGCCACCTGGAAAGCCCTCAGATTTGATCACATCACACCTCAAATACTGTGTTCGGACTTGGGAGTCCAACCCCAGGAGAGATACTGACAAATTGGAGACCCTTTGGAAGAAAGGACTCAGGATGACAAAGAAGAGTATTTCAAAAAAATAGCATGTGAGGTAGAGTCGGAGAGACTGGGGATGCTTATCGCGGCGGGGTGGTGGTGGTGGTGAGGGGGTGGGAGATGGGAAAGCAGTCCCAGGGAGTCACCTGTGTTCAAATATTTGTCTGTCACATGGAAAAGAGCCAGATTGTGCCTGTATGATCCCGAGGATTGAATTGAGACTGGTAGATGAAAGTCGTAGGCTCAATAGTAATAATTCTAACACCTGGAAGAATTTCAAAGATGACTCCGGGTCCTCTGTTGCTGATCATGTTCAAATCAGGATGGATGGCCTTTGGTGGAGACGCTGTAGAGGAAATTCAGACACGAACTTGATGTGAGATAGAATACCCTATCCTCTGAGTTTTCCCTATTTATCATCATTTCCCTCCCCATTTTCAAGTCAGGACAGATGGCCTTTAGTGGCGACACTATAGAGGAAATTCAAACATGAACTTGGTGGTGAGATGGAATACCCCGTAGTCTGAATTTCTCTTACTCATTATCATTTTCTTACCCAAGACATTGCAGTAGCTCTCTCCTTATGACTGCAGCAAGCCCAAACCCTCTACCTAATTTATAAGGGACCTCTCTTTACCTGGCCTCCTCCTACTTATTCAGTCATTCTCTGCTTTCCTCAAGGAAAGCCTCCCTGCTTTCTTCCTGAAATCTAGTCTCCAAAAAGTACAGAGCAACCCACTGAGAAAAGTATCTTTAAATGAACTACTGCCATGAATTCTGCAAATTTCCTAAGGAATCTAGGGAAACAACATTCCTAAAATCTATAGTGATTAAAAGGCAATTATTTAAGAGACAGAAATGCATTTGACTTTTCCCAAGTAGTCGAAACAGGAAACAGTATAACTATAAGAAGTATAAATTGGTAAACATTGCTCAAAATAGTTCTGTAAAGCATTAAAGTTCATTTTGGCTTGTGCTTTCAAGCAGTCATGACCAATTTGGGGGCTGAAGGTAAGTTTTATTAAAAATACTAATCAAGAAGAGTAGATTTATGAAGGGAAAAATCTTATATTTTTTTCTTTAATAGTTTTAAGGTAACAAACAGACTATTATAAATAATTATGGCACTAATATTTTTATTGCTGTGAAGGTATAAAATTATGTGTTATAAAATTTAGGGAAAAATTTAGAGGAAAATATCAACACCTCCTTTAGGATTTATATTCTAAAATATACATAGAAATTAGGAGTTGAAAAATAACATAGAACATCAGATATGAGAGAAAGATCTAACTTTCCTTAACAGCACACTTTATGTTTTTTCCAAGGTGAAATCATCAGAATTGTTGCAAATCAAAGGAAAAGAAGTTAAGCGAAGGCGAAAAAGTAAATTTGGAGTTACACCACAGAGACCAAAAGATTTCAAAACTCAAGTGTGATAAAAAACTACCTAAAAAAAAGTAACTTCCTTAACTATACAAATTTTATTGCCTGAAGAGAGAGAAATTATTCAGTAGTACTGATACCTGAAACTGTGTTTGTAAAGGAAGATTAAATGTTTTAGAAATTCACATATGAGAGCTAACTTAAACCTTACAGGAAGAGTTGGTGGCAGCTGGTACAGTAGGATATATATATATATACATATATTGTAGTCCACGCTTCTTTCTACTTTTTTTTGATCAGTGTACTTAGTAATGACAAAGCAACAGCTAGAATAAAAATAACTCTTTGAGAGACAAAAAAGAATTTAATGTTAACATGTAAGATTTGATATTTTTGGTCACTGAAGTGCCTAATTTGGATTAACTGCTCATTATATTGGTTAATTTTGTTATGATAAAAGACAACCCCCCATAAAATAACCATAGGACAGTCGATTTGGAAATTTATTTATTTATTTGTTTTTAGTTCTACCAGTTTATTGCTACCAACCCATCACCCTCCACCCTCATGCACACATGCTCAGTCATGTAACCGTGGGGACTGCAGCCTGCCAGGCTCCTCTGTCCATGGACTTTTCCAGGCAAGAATACTGGAGTGGGTTGCCATTTCCTTCTCGATTTGGAAATTTAGATGGCCTTACTTTTCTCTACCATAATTTTATATTTCATTCCTACCCCTCACATACTTTCAGTAGGGTTTCTTGTTACACAGGGGTGCAAGCACAATTTTGAATAATAGTATGTAAATGCAATTTAGGTTTATGGTTTATCTTTTGCCAGTCATCTTGATGAAACTTATTTTCTCCTTATTTTTCCACTAGGTTTTTATGGGTTGGTTTGTTCTAGGTTCTTCTTCATTTAACTCTTTATGGGGGGCTTAAAGAAGCTTTAATTATTAGCTTTTGTTGTTGCTTAGGGCACTGAAAGGTGTGCAGGACATGGAAGACAACCTTTTTATGGCCGGCCTAAACTTTGTAAATGGATAATACTCACAATTTAGTAGCTGAGAGTAGACTCACAGGAAAAGAATTCCAAAGTTTATGAAAGAGTCAAATTGGCATTTAAGTGACCCTGTACATACCATTGCTTATCTGCATTGCTTTAAGCTCATTTAGTTAGCAAGATTATGTATTAAAACAAATAGTGACAGCAGACAACAAGTATTTTACCTTCAATAAATAGTTACTGTCAGATTATCAATGAAGCAGAAACTTCTTGATTTTTTTTCCCTAAAAAACCTTGCATTTAGTGCATTAGGCAAAGTAGTGTGGCCACACACAGAGGCAGAGTCTTTTCTTTTTTATGTCTTAGTGTTTCAAAGAATGACAAATAGTCCTGTTAAAGGAGAGTGTGCTATAAAAACACACAGCCTTTCTTGAGCATGCCAAAAATATTTGTAGATCTTTTTGATTATATATAGAGAGTACTGTGTTAATTCATTAAAACTGAAATTAGAAATCTCCATTATAAAGAACTAAGAATGTGATGCAGAGGAATAAAAATCTGGTATTTAAAAAGTTTATATGAATAGAAGAGAATTTTGGAAAATTTTTATTCACTGCTCTTTTTCCTTAATCAGTTTTTTTACCTAACTTTTCTCACCAATGACTAGCTTCCTAATTGAATTGTTTTCTTAGGAATTCAACCATCTCTTGAAAACATAGTGTTTTTAGCTCAATAACCAAGGAGATTCACTTGCAAATCTATATTATTAAAAGCATGAAGGGAACATAAGAATTCAGATTGGTTCTGATGCTTTTTAAGTTAAAAAAAAAAATCTGTACTCTCAAGAATATTCCACTAGCCAAGACCTGTCCCAGACAGAATGAAGATGTAGGTGAGCATGACATCAGAACCCACCTTTTTCTCTTTTTCCCAGTCCTTTCTTAGGAACCCTGAGTTTCTTAGGGATCCTTGGCTTCCCGGAGACCCATTTTCACTCCCTGAGTTATATTTCTTTGTCCCAGGCATTTCCAAATGCTTTAGATTTACCTCTCTTTTCCTCTGCCACTTAAACATGTACACATTTCATGTCCTGTTTTTGTTGGGCTATATACTGTTTTGGAAATGACAGAAACTCCTCTATTAGTGATTCAATAATGTCCATGTGATGCCTAGCATGGGTTAGGTGTTGTGCAGTGCAAATCAGTAACATCAGTAAACATAAGTGAGCATTTCTTGAGAGTTCTAGAGACCAAGAAGTGATATTGTTATCAATTTTTTTATAAGGTAGGGGTTAAGAATTTTTGCTTTAATTTTGCAGAAGACCTTCAGAGAGGCTAGTAGTAGCATTTCCAAGTGTTAGAACTAGGCTTCTGATGCAGGCCCAGCTAACTATTTATACTATGCTACTATCCAGACTCATGGAATGGTCAGTGGATAGATCTGCATTAACCCATTACATAAAGGGTCAGATTGGGTGGGACAGAAATAGGGCAATGTATGAAAAGAGGTATTTGTGAGAAAGAAAAAGAAAGTAAAGTTTGCAGAGAAATTTGTCCTTGAAGTATTATTTGAACAATATTTGAAAAAGTGAAAGTGTTGGTCACTCAGTCATGTCCAACTCTTTGCAACCTCTTGGACTGTAGCCCATCAGCCTCCTCTGTCCATGGGACTCTCCAGGCAAGAATACTGGAGTGGGTAGCAATTCCCTTATCCAGAGGATCTTCCTGACCCAGGGATTGAAGCTGGGTCTCCCACATTGCAGGCAGATTCTTTACTGTCTGAGACACCAGGAAAGCCGATAAAAAGTTAGGAAATATATCTATAACTAAAGGACTGAGAAGTCTTCCTGGCCCTATGAATTGTCCTGGAGACAGCATCTGCCATATGAGATGGCACATATGCTCTAAATGCATTCATTCCTTTCTTTCTTAAAGCTGCTCTACTCAGGATGCACTAATGTAATTTTCATCTTACCAAATGTTGTTATTCTCAATTTACTGAGGTATAATGAAATTAATTGATTTGCTTATTGCCAGGTGATAACTTTAAACAGGATTTGAATAGAGGCATTCTTAACCACTATGCTGAAAGTAGGGCCAGATGCTAGGAGCCCTGAAACTTGAGAGAGGAAATTGTTGCATGCAGCAAGCAACAACAACAACAAAAACATTGTATTGGAGAGAGGAGTACTTAAGATCCGTGTGCTAGAATTTTGCAGGATCTTTGGAAGGAGGTAGAATAGCAAATGGCAACCCACTCCAGTATTCTTGCCTGGAAAATTCCATGGACAGAGGAACTTGGAGGGCCACAGTCTGTGGGGTCCCAAAGAATCAGATATGACTGGGCAACTGAGCATGCACGCAAGCATGCATGGAAAGGGAGGAGACAGATGGTGCAGTGCTGAATCCAAGTGGCAGATTTTGCTCTGCAGGGGAGGTGTTAAAGGCTTGGGCTGGAGTGTGGTGGACGTAAGGGGGAGAAGGAGCACACCGGAAGAGCTCTGTCCAAGGGAGACGCTCATTTTTCATTGGCTGAGCAGGTGAAGAGCAGAGACAAAGATGGCTCCAGTGCTTTGTATGTTGAAGATGAGGAATCTCGGTGAGATAGTGATAGCAGAGATGGGACTTGGGAACTCAGCACAGAGGGAAGAGTTGAAACAGTGATGATGATTTTTCCAGTGCAAAAGAGTAGTTCAACTTTGGAAGCCATCCCCAGTTCAGAAGATGGTGAAAGAAAGGCCAGTGACTAAGTCAAGTTATAATGAATTTGAAAGGTAGATGGAGAGCTGGGATGGTGCAGGCTTAACAAAGTTCAGAGAGGAAGAAGGGTCATCAGTATTGCCAGCTGTGGCTTGGAGGTCCATAATCTAAAGATTTAAGGTTCATTTGATTTGATGAAAAGGCCATCGTTTGGGTAATGTAAGAGTATAACGTTAGTAGGAGGTGGGGATGGAGTAGTGCTGGCTAATGGCCATTTCCCCCTCAGAGGTCATTAATAGGCATTAATAGGAAAGAAATTGGACTCATAGTTAGCAACACTTTTTTTTAGATCCAGTGACCACTGACTAATTTTGTGACCTATCTAAAACAAGCCTGCTCCAAAATAAAGCTAATAATAATAATAATAATATAATAATACCTCCCACGTAGTTTCATTATAGAAGTTAGAGATGATGTGTATAGATTGCCTCGTACAAAGTCTGGTACGTAATAGGTGGTCAAAAAGGATTTGTTGATTGAATGGCATGGCAAGTGAGAGTGAGTATTAAGAAATTAGATCTTGATGGCTTCTTTTCTGTTTGGAAAGGCAGGAGAGAAGCAAGTTCTAGTAACTGCATAGTGGGAAAGAAGATGCTTTGTTAACTTAGAGAGACCCAGATTTCCACCAGTGCTAGTTAATGGATAATGAACTGTGTTGTTGAACAACTTCTTCAGCGATATAAGCATTTGAGCAGAGTAGCAATGAAGTAATGTATGATGGCTAAAGGTTATGGTGTCACTGAGTGAGTTGCAGAGTTTAGAAGAGAAGAGATTTAGGTGGGAGTGGGATAATAATAATGAGTTAGCTTTTAGGCCTGTTGATTCTGGAGATACTTGTAGAAAATACAGGTTGAGATCTTCGGCAGGCAGTTGGATATATATGACTAAAGATCTGGTCAATGGCCTGAGGTTGTAATAATAAACTTTGTAATAGTTTTAAATGTGATCTCCCATGTGTAGACATCTTTTGTAGAGCTTGAACTAAACTGACAGTGTAAATATATTTTGTATCTAAAAAAGCAGAAAATGATTAAAAAGAGACCTATTTTCTTATTTCTGTGGCAGAATTCCAGAAGACTACTCCACCTGGACCCTTCACAACCTATGTGCCACCATCCCAGCCAAAGAGCTGCCTGTTGACTTACGTGTGGCCTCTCGAGTGTATCATACAGCCGACAAGAAAGGGCACAATACTGTGCTTGAAGTATTCGGAACCTCTTTGTTAGATGATCGCTATACAGACGAAGAGCAAAGAGATAGGTGAGAATTCCACCGTTAAAAGAATTTAGCCAAAGAATTTCTGCCTTTGAGGCTTAGATTCTGAAGACCTGCTTCTGTTTTGGGGCACTAGAAAGGAACAGTTGAGTTTTGGCCCTTTCTGTCCCTTCCCTGTGTGTACACAGTCTAGGTCAGTGTCTTCATCTCCCGTTATTGACATGAAATGAAGTGAAGTCACCCAGTCATGTCCAACTCTTTGCCACCCCATAGACTGTAGCCTATCAGGCTCCTCCGTCCATGGATTTTCCAGGCAAGAGTGCTGGAGTGGATTGCCATTTCCTTCTCCAGGGGATCTTCCTGACCCAGGAATTGAACCCAGGTCTCCCACATTGCAGGCAGATGCTTTACCGTCTGAGCCACCAGGGAAGCCATGTTATTGACATGAACCAGAAGGCAAATTTCGTTTAATGGTTTATAGTTCCCAAAGAGTGTCACACGCATGGCCTCATTTGTTCTTTGTAACAACTCGATGGAGTACAGATGTAGAAATGGAAGCTCATAAGAACCAAGCAACTTTGCCTGCCTTATACAACTAAGAACATCACAGATTTGAGAGTTGAAGGCAGTGTTTAGATTTCCTCATCATTGGGCATTCTTGGGTCCAGGGATCATGTACAAAAGTCATATCTACTGGAACTTTTCCCATTTTTCTTCATGTCTCAGTTTCCTTTGGAATATGAGTATTCTTTTATGGTGAGTATATAGCTTATAGCATCCTCAAATGGGAGAAGAAAAGGAAGGGGGTTAACATTTACTTAACATGAACTATATTCCTAAAATACTCTGCTCTGTGCTTTGCATTTTTCCTGTTTAAATCTTCAATCACAAGAAGAAGTCATAATTTCCATTTTATTTGTGAAGAAACTTAGGCTTTAGAATATCAGGTAGCTTACCTCTAAATAGTGATTAGAATCCAGATTTGTTTTTCTCAAAAATGTTTTTTCATTGTCACCCCCTTAAGAAGGCTTTTTAAACTTCTCCCCACCCTAATTTCCCCTCTGCATTAAATCATAACGCTCTAGATATATTGTATATCTGTCTGTGGTACTGTGTGTATATCTGTACCTTATACATAGAAAGAGTAAACTTTTATCATCCCCTGCCCTCCTCGGCCACTAATTTTCACTCCCTTGAGGGTGATATCACCTGCATACAGAGAATGCATACTCTAAAGTCTCTTGTCTTTCTAAAGAGCTGGTAGGAATCCTGAAAGATCATCTCTACTGCATTTATTTTGCATTCATTTTTTTAAATTGGAGGATAATTGCTTTACAGTTTTGTGATGGTCTCTGTGAATCAGTCATTATTACAAGTATATCTCCTCCCTGTTGAGCCTCCCTCTGCCATCCACTCCACCCCTCTAGGTTGTCACAGAGCAGCAGGCTGGGCACCTTGTATGTTTTTAAAATACTAAAATATTAAATATTAAGTTAAATTTAAATAGATATGTTCTTAATGTTATATTTTAACTAATCTAGATATGAGGATCATATTTTAAAAGATCACTTTTAATTTTACTATTAAAAAAATTATCAGTAACTTACTCTCACATGCTTTATTCTGATCCAGTTTCCTCAAACTTTACTTTTAGTCAAGATTGTAACACCTTACTGCCTTCTTTTAAGATTTAAAGTCATCTGATTTCCCTGCATTTAGTAATCACAGTGCCATTCAATATGAATTCCCCAAGGAAGGTCATTCGCATGTTTGTTTTCTGTTTAGGCAAAAATATTTTTTAAAAAAGGATTTATGTATTATTCATAATTTTGTGAATAAAATTTTATGCGAAAATTTTGGAGATTTCAAAATTGCTCCAGTTTCTCTGATAGATAATAGCAGTTCCATATAACTTCTTTGAATGTCTTTTAAAAGCCTAAAGCGGAGAGTGGACAATAGAGACATCAACGGTCTAGTAGACAGGAGACAACTATATTGAATCATTTCCATTGGCACTCTGCAAGCCAAGCATCCTTTTTGAGGACTCACAGCTTATCTTATTCATGCAAAGTGTTAAAAATACTGATTTCTTTCCAATTCTAAATTTTTTTTTCCTCAAGCAGATCTTACTTTCTTTTTCCCAGAGAGTCAATAAATGTTCTATTTGATGATGATAATTCTTGGCAATTTGTTCCTAAGTACCAAATAAGAAGTTAATTTAAGTACTGAATATTTAATTCTCTGGCATCCATTTCTTGAGGATTATCTTGCTAAACATAGCTTAACCTTTTCAAAATATATCTGTCTGCTGAGCCTACAAGTTCAGAGAAATGTATATTTTTTCTGCACTAATAAGTTGTCTCAAGAAAGGTAATTGTGAACACAAAATGAATACCTTTTCACTTGGTGGCTTTTTGGTTTTTCTGTGCAGGGAACAGTTAACCACAAAGCATAACACTTGTGGTTATATAGTTTAATGCTTTCTTAATTTTGCACATAGTAATTGTCCTTTGTGGGAAACACCAAGGATACTTTAATGGGATAGTGTGGGAACATAAGTTGAGTTAAAATAGCAATCTACTGTTCGAACTTATGCTTATTTTTTTAAATAACAATTTTGATGAGAACTATAAAAATACTCCATATTGATGATACTTTTGCATTTAAAACTGTCTGTATTATAAAGAGAAGTTTATAGACATCTAAGAATTAGGATTCTTAGCATGGAATTTTAGTGAATAGTGTGGAATTTTGGTGAAAAGCCTTGTGAACATTTCTGTGTATACATGTATTTAAACCATAGATGGCATTCTATAGACTGATATTTTTCACTCAAGGTTATATGTGAACATTTAAATTATTCCATAATATTTGCTAGCTTAACCAATCTGTAGCTTAAGAAAATTCCTTGGTATGGAATTACTTATTAAAATTTTTGGTTTAAAAATTTTTATGCATATTGCTGAAATTCTCTCTGGAAAAGTTATACCATCCTATATCCCTACCAACAATTTATGATATTGTTCATTTCCTTTCAACCTGACCAAATTATTAATTGCCAATTTTCATGATTTTTTTCCCTAATCTGATATAGAAGAAATATCTTTATTTCTTTTATTCATTGCTAATAAGATCGAGCATATTTTTAGATGTCTCTTGGTTATTTGTTTTTATCCTTTTGAGAATTACCAATTTATCTTCTGTTATCATTCATTTTTTTCTTATTGATTTATAAGTTATCTTTCTATATTAAGATCATTCTTTTTTTCTTATTGATTTATAAGTGATCTTTCTATATTAAAGATTTTAACTATTTGTCCTATTAATGAAGACCTTAAAAAATTTTGTTGTTTGCTTTCAGTTCTGTTTATGCTGCTCTATGCCATACAGAAGTTTTACACTAATACAGAAGTAGTGAAAACTGGCAGCAGTCTCCTTTATGTGTTTCTAGTCTTGGTGTCATTCTTAGAATGGGCTTTGCTACACTTAAATTTAAATATATTTTTCATATTTTCATCAAGTAATTTTATTGCTTTCTTTAAAAAAATTAATCTTTGATCCATCTTTAATTAATTTGATAAGATTAAGCATTATTGTTTCCTTCCCAAATGACTAATTAATTGCACAATAAGTTTATTTTTTCAATAAATTGTCTTTTTCTCACTAATTTGAAATGCCGACTTTTCATACTTTAAATTGCAATGTGTCATCAAGTCTGTTTATCGACTTACATTCTATTTTAGTGAGTTTTCTCTGTAAAATTGCAAGTATATTTTGTTGACCCACCATCAAGAAAGAGAGAATGGGTGGCAAAAATGCTGTCAATAAACACTGACTGACCCTCTCAAGTCAGGTATCCCTCATAGCCAGTTTCTCTAATCTAAGATGTGCTTAGATTAGAGATACCAAATTTAGCCCTCAACTGAACTTCAAATTACAAGGGAAATTTCTAGTCATATTTTAGAAAAACATGTGTAGATGGTTAGTTCTGTGCATTAAAATAGCAGTCATGACTACCACAACAAAAATTGGAAAAGCAGAGGTTAAATGGCAGAAATCAAAGTTTAATTTCATTTGTTATTTTGCTATAAAATAATAATGAAAATACAAATATGCAATAAAATACAAAAAGGACAACAATTACTCAAGATCTTGCCATCCAGAGATAATACTTTTCTTAAGTATATGATTCTGGACTTTGTTGTTTGCAAATAAATCATATGGAACAAAACTTGGGTAATGCTATGTAAATAATGTTTTGTAACCTGATTTTTAAAGCTTATTATGCCATAATTATCTATGTCATGAAATACAGGTCTGAATAGTTATTTAAATTGATCAGTTAAAAATTTTTTTCTGTGTACTTACTGTGTGGCAGGCTTTGAGTTAGGCACGAAGTAAGCATCTGTGAGGAGCTTCCCTGGCGGCTCAGACGGTAAAGAACCCGCCTGCGGTGTAGGAGACCCAGCTTCTGTCCCTGGGTTGGGAAGATCCCCTGGAAAAGGGAATGGCTACTTTCTCCAGAAGCCTGGAGAACTCCATGGATGGAGGAGCCTGGAAGGCTACAACCTATGGGGTTGCAAACAGCTGGACACAACTGAGTGACTGACAGTTAAGAATCTGTGAACACAAGAAACAATCTCTGCCCACAGGGAATTTGGAGATTAGCAGAGAAGAAAGGTAGTGAATTAATTATTGTGAGTTTGACAGTTAATAATATGCAGATGGGCTGGAGACGGCAATGGCACCCCACTCCAGTACTCTTGCCTGGAGAATCCCAGGGACAGGGGAGCCTGGTGGGCTGCCGTCTATGGGTCACACAGAGTGGACACGACTGAAGTGACTCAGCAGCAGCAGCATGCAGATGGGCAGTGTATAGAAGCATGTTTTCAATTATCTGTGGAAGATTGAGCAAATGATACTTAAATTGAAATCTAGGAATGAACAGAAGATAGCCAGGAAGAGGGGAAAGAAATTTTTAGTTTCTTGCTACTCCAAAGTATAGTTCACAAACTAGCAGCATCACCATCACCTGGAAGCTTGTTAAAAATACGGATGATGTGTAGTAGAGCCTGAAGTCAGGCGGGTTGATTCCTCCAGTTCCATTCTTCTTTCTCAAGATTGCTTTGGCTATTCGAGGTTTTTTGTATTTCCATACAAATCTTGAGATTATTTGATGTAGTTCTGTGAAAAATACTGCTGGTAGCTTGATGGGAATTGCATTGAATCTGTAGATTGCTTTAGGTAGTATACTCATTTTCACTATATTGACTCTTCCGACCCATGAGCATGGTATATTTCTCCATCTATTAGTGTCCTCTTTGATTTCTTTCATCAGTGTTTTATAGTTTTCAATATATAGGTCTTTAGTTTCTTTAGGTAGGAATATTCCTAAGTATTTTATTCTTTTCGTTGCAATGGTGAATGGAATTGTTTCCTTAACTTTTTTTTCTACTTTCTCATTATTAGTGTATAGGAATGCAAGGGATTTCTGAGTGTTGATTTTATATCCTGCAACTTTACTATATTCATTGATTAGCTCTAGTAGTTTTCTGGTCGAGTCTTTAGGATTTTCTATGTAGAGGATCATGTCATCTGCAAACAGTGAGAGTTTTACTTCTTCTTTTCCAGTTTGGATTCCTTGTATTTCTTTTTCTGCTCTGATTGCTGTGGCCAAAACTTCCAGTACGATGTTGAAGAGTAGTGGTGAAAGTGGACACCCTTGTCTTGTTCCTGACTTTAGGGGAAATGGTTTCAATTTTTCACCATTGAGGATAATGTTAGCTGTGGGTTTGTCATATATAGCTTTTATTATGTTGAGGTACGTTCCTTCTATTCCTGCTTTCTGGAGAGTTTTTATCATAAATGGATGTTGAATTTTGTCAAAGGCTTTTTCTGCATCTATTGAGATAATCATATGATTTTTATTTCTCAGTTTGTTAATGTGATGAATTACATTGATTGACTTGCGGATATTGAAGAATCCTCGCATCCCTGGGATAAAGCCCACTTGGTCATGGTGTATGATCTTTTTAATGTGTTGCTGGATTCTGATTGCTAGGATTTTGTTGAGGATTTTTGCATCTATGTTCATCAGTGATAAAAAGAATAAATTTGACTCAGTTCTAATGAGATGGATGAAATTTGGAACCAATTATACAGAGTGAAGTAAGCCAGAAAGAAAAACACCAATACAGTATACTGACACATATATATGGAATTTAGAAGATAGTAATGATGACCCTATATATGAGACAACAAAAGAGACACAGAGGTATAGAATGGACTTTTGGACTCTGAGGGAGAGGGAAAGGGTGGGATGGTTTGGGAGAATGGCATTGAAACATGTATACTTTCTTGTAAGAAACGAAGCGCCAATCTATGTTCAATGTAGGATGCAGGATGCATGGGGCTGATGCACAGGATGATTCAGGTAGAGGATGTGGGGTGGGAGGTGGGAGGGGGCTTCGGCAATGGGAGATTGTGTTCACCTATGGCTGATTCATGTCAATGTATGGCAAAACAAATACAGTATTGTAATTAAAAAAATAAATAAATTAAAAAAATACAGGACCTGAAAAAAAAATACGGATGATGTGTATGCAAGCTGAAGTTTGAGAGTCTGTGCTGTGGACACTTGTAACCCATTTGAAAATTAGAAAGATGTCCATCAGTAGAGCAGTGATATCACTGATTCTGGAGAGGACACAAGGGTCAAGATCATGTAGGACTTACAGATGTTCTCTGTGTGTATGTGAGAGCATGTGTGTGGGGACTTGGAGAGATTTTTATTCACAGTGTGTTGAGAAGCCACTGATAGGATTATTTGAGGAAGAATGAC
The DNA here is from genome assembly GCA_917880005.1 of Nanger dama. Classification (NCBI taxonomy): domain Eukaryota; kingdom Metazoa; phylum Chordata; class Mammalia; order Artiodactyla; family Bovidae; genus Nanger; species Nanger dama. The sequence goes on along the minus strand of CAKJTW010000038.1, from coordinate 9,602,986 downwards.
ATGATCAGATTTGCTGTAAGATAGCACAGTCCTCATCATGACTTCTCAGTAGCACCTAGCACAGTTGATCACGTGCTCTTCCTTACAACATCTTTATCCCTTGACCTTCCTTCAGGACTGCAGTCTCTCTTGATTCCTGCCTCCTTTGCTATGTCTTCTTAGTCTCCCTTGCTGGTATCTCCTCATCTCTTGACTTCAAAGCACGCGAGTGTCCAAAGTTTATCCTTGAATCTATTTTCTCTTCTGCCTGTACTCTCAAGGTGATCTTATTCAGGACCTTAGCTTTACATATGATCTATATGCTGATAACTACTATTAACTAAGATAAATGAGTAAAGGATATAATTATCCTTATAATAACTAAAAGCTGGAAACAATGTAAGAGTCCATCAATGGAAGACTTTTTATAGTGCATCCAATGATGGGATGTATTAGAATTGTGGCAAAGAATAAGTTAGAGCTCTGCGTACTAGAGGAGTTAGAACCCAGTGTATAAACAGATATGTGATTATACGCAAACAGATTTTTAGCATGGAGGAAAAATCAGGAAACTGTTAACTGTGATCCTTCTGTTTTCCTTTTATGTTTTACACCAAATTGATAAAAAGTGAAATTACATTTTGTCTTATTTTTGCTTTATTTATATGATATATGAAAGTGAAAGTTGCTCAGTTGTGTCCGACTCTTTGGGACCCCGTGGACTGTACAGTCCATGGAATTCTCCAGCCCAGAATACTGGAGTGGGTAGCCTTTTCCTTCTCCAGGGGATCTTCCCAACCCAGGGATTGAACCCAGGTCTCTTGCATTGTAGGCAGATCCTTTACCAGCTAAGCTACAAGGGAATATATTTGTCCTTTATTTTTAATTTTTTCTAAGTTATTTCCCTTGTAGATTGCATAGTATTGAATATTAGTTAAGCCAATCAGAAATCAATTTTCTTATAGTAGGCTGGATCATCTCATATTCGTTTATTGTCATATCAGATACACTTGGTAGTACTCTTGAAAGGTGTTGGAGGTGGGAGAGGACAGGATTGAAAGGTTTTGTGTCTATGGTTTTCATCTGTGATTGTTAAAACTATTGTACTAGAAGCCGACATTTTCCTACTTTTTCTATGTGGAAAGATTATTTTTGGCTTTTTTTCTGTGCATGCACATATATTACTTATACATACATTTTACAGAAGAGACATTAAAGATGTTATCTTGACATTTATAATCCTTCGAGGATTTTAATTTTAAAACTGAAGGGCAGACATATGAGTAATTATTTTGAGTTATTATCTTTACTACTTACAGCTTACAAATCAACTATATAAAATGCACTTCCATCAGGAAGATTTTATCTGGCCCCCCTTCTTGAGTAGGGTAACAATATCTGAAATAGAAAACAGAATATTATCTAGTAGAAAGTCTATTGAAGTGCATTTATTGCATAATTTATTATTAACAACCACTCTATGCAGTAGATGAAACCATTCTGTTTCCCAAACGGAGAAAAGGAGGTTCAGAGATTGACCAGTTCATATTTATAGAGCTGGTGAAAGCTGGGACTCAGACCCAAGTCTCTCTGATCCTAAATGTGGTTTCCATTATATCACACTGTTTCTTTCTTTTTTTTTTTTTGCATGTATATATTTTTTAAATTTTTAAAAATACTTAATTATACATTACAATACTGTATTTGTTTTGCCATACATTGACATGAATCAGCCACAGGTGTCCACGATCTCCCAATGCCAAAGCCCCTCCCACCTCCCACCCCACATCCTCTCCCTGAATCATCTTGTGCACCAGCCCCATGCGTCCTGCATCCTGTATTGAACATAGACTGGCGCTTCATTCTTACAAGATAGTATATATGTTTCAATGCCGTTCTCCCAAATCATCCCACCCTCTCCCTCTCCCTCAGAGTCCAAAAGTCCATTCTATACCTCTGAGTCTCTTTTGTTGTCTCACATAGAGCGTCTTCATTACTATCCTTCTAAATTCCATATATATGTGTCAGTATACTGTATTGGTGTTTTTCTTTCTGGCTTACTTCACTCTGTATAATCGGCTCCAATTTCATCCATCTCATTAGAACTGAGTCGAATTTATTCTTTTTAAGGGCTGAGTAGTACTCCATTGTGTATATGTACCACAGCTTTCTTATCCATTCATCTGCTGATGGACATCTAGGTTGCTTCCACGTCCTGGCTATTATAAACAGTGCTTTCTTTTAAATTAATTTTCTTTGGAGTATTGTTGGCTTACAATGTTGTGTTAGTTTCTGCTTAGTTCCCCTGACCCAGGATCGAACCCGTGCCCCTGCATTGGGAGTGCAGAGTCTTAACCACTGGACCAACAGGGAATTATTTATGTATATTCACACACACACACACACACACACACACACACACACACACACCCGTATATATAACTTCACTGTTTTGTGACCTTATAAAAATCCCTCTTATTTTTTTTTCTGTTTCAATTCCAAATACTGATTCTCATCTCATTTTCAGAACCAATCCTGATATAAACTAGGAAGGATCATATTTTACTCACCCTTGATGCTTTGTATTTGGTCTGTTATGACCCAATTTTGAAAGTAGGGTTTATGCTTATTCGGGTGGGGACTTTATCTTGTATCATTTGTTCCTTCTTAGGAACTGAAGTTCTGTTTCTGAGTCCTGGGCGAAAGCTGGGGCCTTGCTCACTGAGGGGACTTTTCTGATATTAATTGCTGAATTATTGAAAGCTCTCGCCGAATACTGCCTGTATCTGTACTCCGCGTCCCTGGCTGCTCCCGCCCCCACACTAGAATGTGCCCTCGTCCCATTTAGTCCTTTCCAGGGTCCCCTACAGTTCTGCGGTCTGCGCTCTGCATTTGGGATAGTCTGTTTTGTCTTCTGCTCCGCATGTCCTTCCAGTGTGGGTATCGGGGACTGACTTTCCCCACCATCCCCGTGTCCTGCACTGTCTGCCATTCATTCCTCAGTGGTCAGGTCAATCCTGACCTGGCCTACCCCCACCCCTTACTTGGCCTTGTTCCTTGCTGCATAATCCAAACAATGACCCAAGGTATTATACCAAAGAATATAAGACCTAAGCCCCATTTGAGGTCTCGCTGGTGATGTGTGTGACAGAAACACATATATAAGGGCTTTAAGAGACCTTGGCCTTCCCCTTGCCTAACCATCTCATGTTATAGATGAGGAAACAGAGGCAGAATTTTGCACCCAAATCACAGTAGGTGGCAGTTAGGACTAGCATCAACAGTAACCTCATTTAGACTTTTGTTAATTCATTTTCAACAAGTAGCTCCCATACCTAAGTAAGCCTTAAGCATACTTTAAATTGGGATGACAAATTTATGTTAGTACACATTATAAATATTTGATAAGATTAGTATATTTTTGTTTTTATTTATTTTTATTTTTGATGAAGAATGAAGACAACATTTCAGAAAGAGGGAGATTCAGGCGCTTCACCCAGGCCTGAAGCCTCAGGGGTCTGAGCAGTGGACAGTGGACTTGGTTGCACGGTCGAGGGGAGTGGAGTAAGGATGGAGAAACTGCTTTCAAGAAATCACTGAGAGGCTCTAATGCTGTGATCTACTCAAGGGTTTAAAGAGAAGAAACATGATGACACTTTACTTTAAGGATGACTATTTTAGGGAGCATGTGGATTACTAGGGAGGCACAATGGAAGATGCAAACCAGTTAAAAAGGCTATTGTCTCTTATATATAGCAGTGTACATGTGTCAATGCCAACCTCTCTTATTTATCCCTCCCCCCTTATCCCCTGGTTACCATGTTTGTTTTCTACATGTTACTCTACCTCTGTTTGTATGTAAGTACATTTGCACACCCCTTTTTTTTTAGATTACACATATAAGTGATATCATGTTTGTCTTTCTGTGTCTGACTTACTTCACTCAGTATGACAGTCTGTAGGTCATCCGTGTTGCTGCAAATGGTATTATTTTGTTCTTTTTTGTGGCTGAATAATAATCCATTGTATACATGAACCACATCTTTTTTCTCCATTCCTCTGTTGATGAACATTTTGGTTGCTTTCATGTTCAGCCGTATTGTAAATACTGCTGCAGTGAGCGTTGGTTGCATGTGTCTTTTGGAATTACGGTTTTCTTTGGGTATATGTTTAGGATTGGGATTGCTGGGTCATATGGCACTTCTATTTTTCACCCCCCCCCTTTTTTTTTTTTTGCTGTTATGGAACAGTAAGGTACATCCATAGTGGCTGTACCGACTTGCATTTCCAGCAATAGTGTATGAAGGTTCCCTTTATTCTACAACCTCTCCAGCTTTTGGAGAAGGCAGTGGCATCCCACTCCAGTACTCTTGCCTGAAAACTCCCATGGATGGAGGAGCCTGGTAGGCTGCAGTCCATGGGGTATTTTTGTTTTTATATGGAAACGCCAAAAAATTTATTTGGAAATTTGCCTGATTTCATATCTGCCAGCATCTAGTAGCTCAGCTGGTAAAGAATCTGCCTGCAATGCAGGAGACCTGGGTTCAGTTCCTGAGTTGGGAAGATCCGCTGGAGAAGGGATAGGCTACCCACTCCAGTGTTCTTGGGCTTCCCTGGTGGCTCAGCTGGTAAAAATCTGTCTGCAATGCGGGAGACCTGGGTTCCACCCCTGGGCTGGGAAGATCCCCTGGAGAAAGAAGTGGCTACCCACTCCAGTATTCTGGCCTGGAGAAGTCCATGGACTATGTAGTCCATGGGGTCACACTCCATGGGGTTGCAGTCGACACAACTGAGTGACTTTCACACAAAAATGTCTGAAAGCAAAACAATGTCATTCCACCAGATGTCACTGTTTGCATGTAGCAATGAAGTTCAATGATTAAAATAAAATTCCCCCCCCCCTAATTATATTTGTATAAAAGATTCTGCATAGTTATACTCTTATTCTTTAGATTTAGTATTTTATTGAAGACTATATTTCCTGAATTTTTAAAGTATTGAAAATATTCATTATCTCTGCTATAGATTTTAAAGACTTTACTAAGCAAAATTATTTGTAGATTAGTATCTTCAAGAAGGTGAGTTCTTAAAGTCTTTTTAGACCTAGAAGTTTGCTTCTCAAGCAACATTCTTTTAAGTTACTGTTTTCTAAGTTGTTGATTGTGACCCAGTAAGTGGATTGTGCAATCAACTTAATGGCTTGCTATGAGCCCCTTAATGAAATGGTGTTTGGGATAGAATATTGCATGTATTACTTTGACAAAACTTTTTGCGTGAATGCTCAAACTATCCCTGAACACATCTTCTCTGAGTTGCATAAAAATGGCTGTGAGCTTTATCCTGTGAATGCTCCCCAGGCTTAGTACCCCAAAGAGCATGATGAATTTTCTGAGGAAGGGATAGGGAGGATGTGATGTGTAACTTCTCCATTGCTAGAGTCACACCAGGGAGGGTAGAGGGTTGCTGGAGGGAGAACCCTCCGTGCATCACAGGATGGAGCCTGCAGTCACTTTTATGTAAGTCATAAAAGATGAGGGTGAAGATTTTTAAGAGTGCTTACAGCCTAGAGCAAATGTTCTCCAAACTTATTCTAACTTGTAATAAGAACTCTATTTTATATCTCTGGCCCCATGGGAGATCAGTGTTGACTGAGAACGAGGTTTAACTTGCTCTGAGAGAGATGGGCTTGTTTGCTTCATTCAGTCCTCTCAACAAAAATGACTGTAATATCAACTACTTAATGTGTTTTTCTGAACTTTGTGCAAACTTGTTGCATATATTATTTTTAAGCATTAGATGCTGAAAGATCCCATCACTGTTGCTCTTCGCAGATGAGGAAACAGAGCCTTAAGAAAGAAAAATGACTTACCCAACACGGCACGTCAAGCGACCAAACTAAAGCTAAAATCCTGGTTTTTAACTTCATTCCAAAGCCTAGCTCTTCACACTCTGACAGTGCTTTTTAGGCTTCTCCTGAGGAGAAGGACCCCCTGGAGTGTTAAAGTGATCTTGGTCTCTATCCCAAACCAACTGAACTAGAATCTCCAGAGGAAGTATCTGGGGAGCTATAGATCTGACAAGCATCCCAGTATATTCTTACTATCAGACTGCTGGGAAAGGCTGCAGGGCATCAGTGCTTCTCAGACTTCATCGTGCACCAGAATTAACTGTAAGGGCTGGTTAAAACACAGGAGGCTGGGCGTCTCCCAGACCTTTTGATGGGACTCAAGAATTTTAATTTCTAAGTTCCTATGTTGTGCTAACGATGCTGGTTAGGGAATACACCTTGAGAATCAGTGTAGTACGTCATGCCAACCCATTATTCTCAGTTCTCAGGACACGGTCTGGACTGGGTTTGGCTGTGGGATTTTTAAGCACAGTGTTAAACAGTATGTATTCAGTATCTACTGTATTCATGGGAGACAGGAAATGAATAAGAATCCATCTTCCTCCACCCCAACTAGCCTATAATCTACTGTGAAAAACACACAGAACAAGATGCAGCATATTCTGTAATGGAATTGCACATCAAATGCACCGGGAAACTAGGGAGGCAAAGCTGAATTTTTGCTGGGCAGAGGGACGTTTGTAAAGGCCCCATGGAATAGTTGAGACCTGAGTCGTCTTTTCAGTGTTTTCACAGCCGCCTTGTATTGTAGGTATTGTAGTTCAGGTTCCCTGTCTCTCCTGCAACAGCTGGAGTAATCTAGAGCATCTTTTGTGCAGTGAAAGCTTGGGCTGGCTATTGGGGAGGTAAGTAGAATTGGTAAAGTAGGTGATGCCCAGGTGTGGAGGACCCTAACGGCCAGGCCCGGAGCTTGTGTGTGTGTGTAGTCATTAAAGTATTTGGAAGAAGGTAACTGACAATAACTTTGGTACCAGTCTGTGGCATGGATTAGAGGAGGGAAAGTCTGAAAGTGAGGGACAGCAAAGATGTTATCACAGGACTCAGCTGAGAGAAGAATGCAACAGGATGGAGAGATACTGGAGGGACAAGAGTCAGGACTAGTGATTACTGCTCGGATGAGGGAGAGGTTGGAGATGAAGAGATTTGCAGTCTGAACCACTGAGATAAGTGGTGATCTCCAAAGGGAGGCTCTCTCTAAAGGATTGGTTCTTTTCTCTGGAAATTAAGAAGGAAGCAAGGAAAATTCAGATAAAAATTTCAAAGTAATTGATTTATTTTTGTCAGGCAGGAATAGTTGCTAACCTTGGGTGGCCTTTCCACTAAGATCTCCAGTTCATGTCTAGATGTGCACTTTAAAATGTCCAATGACCTCTCTCACTTTCCTTCCAACCAACCAGAATTTCTGGTGTTTTTTTTTTTAATGCACATTTGGGATATGAAAAGACAGTAATATGTAAATGATCCTGACCACTTTGATTTTGGCTTCAGTTCACTTCAGTTTAGTTGCTCAGTCGTGTCTGACTCTTTGTGACCTCATGGACTGCAGCACGCCAGGCCTCCCTGTCCATTGCCAACTCCTGGAGTTTACTCAGACTCATGTCCATTGAGTCAGTGATGCCACCCAAGCATCTCATCCTCTGTCATCCCCTTCTCCTGCCTTCAGTCTTTCGCAACAGAAGAGTCTTTTCAAATGAGTCAGTTCTTCACATCAGGTGGCCAAAGTATTGGAGTTTCAGCTTTTAGCATCTGTCCTTCCAATGAATATTCAGGACTGATTTCCTTTAGGATGGACTGGTTGGACCTCCTTGCTATCCAAGGGACTCTCAAGAGTCTTCTCCAACACCACAGTTTAAAAGCGTCGATTCTTCTGCGCTCGGCTTTCTTTGTAGTCCAGCTCTCACATCCTTACATGACTACTGGAAAAACCATAGCTTTGACTAGTTGGACCTTTGTTGGCAAACTGATATCTCTGCTTTTTAATATGCTATCTTGGTTGGTCATAACTTTTCTTCCAAAGAGCAAGCATCTTTTAATTTCATGGCTGCAGTTACCATCTGCAGTCATTTTGGAGCCCCCAAAATAAAGTCTGTCACTGTTTCTGCTGTTTCCCCATCTATTTCCCATGAAGTGATGGGACCGGATGTGATGATCTTAGTTTTTTGAATGTTGAGCTTTAAGGCAACTTTTTTACTCTCCTCTTTCATCAAGAGGCTCTTTAGTTCTTCTTTGCTTTCTGCTTAAGGGTGGTGTCATCTGCATATCTGAGGTTATTGATATTTCTTCCAGCAATCTTGATTCCAGCTTGTGCTTCCTCCAGCCCAGAGTTCCTCATGATGTACTCTGCATATAAGTTAAATAAGCAGGGTGACAATATACAGCCTTGACATACTTGTTTCCCAATTTGGAACCAGTCTGTTGTTCCATGTCCAGTTCTAACTGCATACAGATTTCTTAAGAGGCAGGTCAGGTGGTCTGGTATTCCCATCTCTTTAATAATTTTCCAGAGTTGTTGTGGTCCACACAGTCAAAAGCTTTGGCTTAGGGCCAGATAAAAATATAGCAGTGCCTCAAGGTAGCTTCTTAAGTCACCCCTCTCCTCCCTGATCTTCATGTATGTGCTCTCTTGGCTCGTTATTCTAGACAATGCAATATCCTGCTCTTTTGTTTTTGCTGGATGTATCAGTGAGGATCCAGTTGTGGAAAACAGAAACATTTTGAGCTATTTTAAGCATAAAGGAATCTGGTAATGGGAATATGATGCTTGTAAAATCAATGGAAAGATTGGAAGAATGGGCTCTAGGCAGTCTGGACTTTACAGAGATGACTCATGTAGCACATTTAGCTGGCTCCCATGCCTGCTGCACCTTCTGGTAGAGTCAGGAAGGTGGGAAAGCTGGAGGCCAGCCTTGGCAACATACCACTTTAGCTGAGACTCAGCGATCGTGTGGCCGCTCCTGCCACAGCTTTTGACTCTGGAGAAACGCCATGTCTATTTGAAACATTCACTGGCAAAAAAGCCTACCCAGAAAAGATGTACCCGGAAGGCTGCTACAGGAGAACTCAGTATTGCCACGACTGCTTGCCAGCGGGAACATTAGAGCCTTCTTCTAGACTGTATGTGAGTGCATCTGGTTAGCAGATCCTAGGACACATCTCTCACTGGCTGCAGGAGAGCCGTCACCTCTCCATCCTCAGCAGTTTGGGAAAGCATATTGGATTGGATGTCGAATGACAGTGTGTTATAAGCCACTGTGCTGGGAGTTGAGCTTTACCTTCCCTTTGAATTCAGATATTTAACTGGATGAGATAGGAAGCTTTTTTTCCCCATGAACCTAGTTTGGCAAAGCCCTGTCTTCTCCGGCATAGCTTTGGGTGGGCCTGATTTTTAAGAGCTGGTTTGATATGATAGAATCTGAGGATTTCAGCATATTGTTAGGTGCAGTCGGTTTGGTATGTGTGTGCTTGGTTTTCATATTTGGTGGCTGTAGAGTGATTGTCTGTTCAGGCAATGGTATACCGAAACGTTCGCGGGAACAGTGGCTCTACTTTCAAGTGAAACTGAAATATGGCTATAGTCAGTGTAGTTCCACTTTATACTCATTTTATATATTTTGTACAGTATATATTTTATACAAAAATATTTGTATATTTTATATAATACAAAAATTAATGTTATTTCAAGCCATCTGTAAGTCAGTCATTAATGACACATTTTGCCTTCAGATTTTGATTTACCTCATCACTTGGTTTAATTCAGGCTTTTGTTGATAAGTTTTAAACCTCCTATGTATTTCTTCTTATGTATATATAGTTAGTTGTTGTTAAGTCGCTAAGTTGTGCCTGCCACTTTTGTGACTCCATGGACTGTAGTCTACCAGCCTCCTCTGTCCATAGGATTCTTCAGGCAGGATTACTGGAGTGGATTGCCATTTATTTCTCCAAGGGGATCTTCCCAACCCCAGGATGGAGCCCACATTTCCTGCATTGGCAGGCAGATTCTTTACCCTTTGAGCTACAGGGAAGACATTCTCAGCCTCTAAGGAGGCCCTATATATAGTTGGTAGCCCAGAGGTAAAGAGCTAATGCCATAACAGTTTTTTGTTCATCCTGGAAAGATATGAATCAAGAAAGAAAAACCTTAATGTGAGCAGGCAGTTCTGCTTAGGGTGATGCTTTGCCTTGGGCTAAGAAATGAAACCATTTCCCATGAGCTTGGAGTGGGGAGCAGGTTAGGAATCAGAAGGTAGAGAACTTTTTACCTCTATTGTAATGAGACTTTCGTAGAGTGAATTTATTATTATTATATTATAAAACAAAGCCACCAAAAGGTTACTACTAAAGTATATTCAGAAGCAAACATAAATTATTTTTGAGTTATTTTTCATTTTGAATTATCTGACTTCTGCACAATATCTATTTAGCATAGATACATGCATGCATGTGCTCTCAGTTGTGTCTGACTGATTGTGACCCCATGGACTGTAGCCTGCCAGGCTCCTCTGTCCATGGAATTCTCCAGGCAAAAATTCTGGAGTGAGTAGCCATTCCCTTCTCCAGGGAGCTTCCTGACCCAGGAATAGAACCTGCATCTCTTGTGTCTTCTGCATTGACAGGTTGATTCTTTACCAGCTGAGCCACCAGTGAAGTCTCATTTAGTGTAGATAGCAAATGTCGATGTGTTTATTTCATAGAGATATAAAATGAGAGTAAGTACCTGTTGCTTTATCAATGACTTAAAAAAAATTTTTTTTTTCACACTGTAGAATACTGCACGGAGCTCCTGTTATGGATGTCAGTCAAGAATATGCTGCTGTCGTTCCAACAAGACCAGGGGTACTGCCTGAACTGATACCGGGAACTGGCCAGAGTGCTCACAAACCACAGTTACAACTCCTAGGAGAGGAAGTAAGAGCTTCTTTTAATATTAGTTTTCTCTATCTCATAGACTCTCACACTTTTTGGTTTCAGGACCCTTTTTATGTTCTTAAAAATTATTGAGGACTTCAATAATTATGTGGCTTGTATCTATTGACATATGCAATGTGGGAAGTTAAAACTGGGAAAATGCTACAGTGTTTATTTTCTAAATGCAAAATAATAGTGCTAAAATAATATATGTTAACATGCTATATTTTTATGAAAAATAGTTATATTTTTTAAAACAAAGAAGTAGTGTAAAACTGGAGTTGTATTTTTGCGAATCTCTAATGCTTGGCTTAATAGATGACAGCTGGATTCTTATGCTTGCTTCTGCATTCAATTTTACGATAAGTTGTTTTGACTGAACTATATGAGGAAAATTCTGGCTTCATGCAGATATGTAGTTCAAAAGGGAGAGATTATTTTAATAGCCTTTAAATGTAATTATGGATATTCTTGTTTGATAATGTGCTTCCTGGTGGCACAGTTGGTAAAGAGCCTGCCTGCCAGTGCGGGAGACATAAGAGACATGGGTTTGAGCTCTAGGTTGGGAAGATCCTCTGGAGGAGGAAATGGCAGCCCATTTCAGTATTCTTGCCTGGAGAATCCGAAGGACAGAGGAGCCTGGTAGACTACAGTCCATGGGGTCGCAAAGAGTCGTACATGACTGAAGCAACTTAACACACATACAAGAGGTAGTTTCTTGAAACTTAGTTTTGAGACTTCCACTTCTGTGAATGATGCAGTGGAAATTCTTTTCCTATTCTTCCTGTGAAGTACAAGTAAAAACCGGGTGCCACAAACAGGATAGATCTGAAAGGTGGAGACTGAGACTGTAACTAGGAACTTTAGGATCCAAGAAATGACATGGTGGCAAGTTAGTCCCTTGAGTTTCCCCTTTTTGCCTCATATATCTTTTGATAAATCCTTTTATAATTTCAAGTTAAAAAAACCAGGTAACCTGGAAAGAAAATTAGGTAACGACACAAAGAAGTCCAAACAAAGCCTACTCTTTTTAGCCAAAGAACTAGGAAAGGGGCAGCCTAGCATGACACAGTTTTTAAACAACAGCTACCCTAGCCAAACATCACAGAAAAAAATGGTGGCCCTGGTCCTTCCCTCACTTCTACCAGCAAAGGCCTTGTAGGAAAACTAGACTTTTGCTCTTCCCAAAGTATGTAATGTGTGTGCTCAGTTGTGTCTGACTCTTTGGGACCCCAGGGACTGGAGCCTACCAGTCTCCTCTGTCCTTGGGATTCTCCAGGCAAGAATACTGGAGTGGGTTGCCATTCTCTTGTCCAGGGGATCTTCCCCAACCCAGAGATTGAACCAGCATCTCTTGCATCTCCTGCATTGGCAGACAGATCCTTTACCACTGTGCCACAGAGTATGAGAAGGCACTGTCACACCTCTGACAGGGTGGTGTTGAAGAGGGCCGTGTGGGGCTGGGACTTTCGTTTTGGTAGAGTGGTCATGAGGTTTCCCTTCTGTGGTGTCAGTTGATGCCACATGGGGATCCTGGACTTGCATCCTCACCTAGTAGTAATGAGCCACTTCTTTCCCTCCCCACTGCAGTGGTATCAGAGGAGGCCCAGCAGACTGTCAGCTGGAACAGAAGGTTTAAATAAGATCCAGAATCTCATAGCAAATTATCCAAATTTCAGTCAAAAATTACTAATCCATCCTAAGAACTAGGAAAGTCTCAAACTGAATATAAGAAGGTAATCAATAGGTGCTATCATTTAGATGACAGAAATTGTCTGACAATTGTTAGAATTGTCTGACAATGATTTTAAAGCCATCATCCTAAATATGCTTCAGTGATAATTATGAACACACTTGAAAAATTTTTTTAAATAGGAAGATTTAGAAAGGAAATAGAAGGTCTTAGTAAAAATCGTTGATGATACTTAGTAAAGAAACTGAAAACAGTTTAGAATTGAAAAAATATAATAACTGAAGTAAAATGCTTGGCAGATGGTGTCAAAAGTAGAATGGAGGAGATAAGAAGTGAAGTTGAAGATAAAATAGTAGAATTTATCCAGTCTGAGCAACCAAGAGAAATAGACTAAAGAAAAAAAAAAACAAATCCTCAGGAGTCTGTTAATTGTGGGACTAAAGTAAAGGATCTAACATTTGTGTTATCACAGTCCTGGAAGGAGAAGAAAAAAAAAAGAGTGACTGAAAATGTTTAGGAAGAAATAATGACTGGAAGCTTCCCCATTTCAGTGAGACTTAAACCTGCATATTCAGGAAGCTGAGGAAACTCCAAGCAAGAAAATTCCAAAGAAATATGAACCAAGTCACTTAATAGTCAAACTTCTGAAAACTAATGACAAAGAAAAGAATCTTGAAAGCAGCAAGAGAGAAACCGTATGTTACTCACAGGAGAAAAACAGTTGAGTGATAATGGATTTCTCATCAGAAACCATGGAGGCCAGAAGTAAGTGGCAGAACATTTTTCAAAAGCTGAAAGGAAAGATCAGTATGCCCCAAGTCCCATATATCCAGAGAAGATATCCTTCAGGAATGAAGGGGAATCCAGACATTTCCAGATAAAAGGAAAGTAAGAGAATTTGCCACCCAACTGACTTACCCTGAAAGAAAGTCTGGAGGATGTTCTTAAATGATGAAAGATGAAGTCTTGGACTATCTAGAAGGAACAAAAATGAGTAAAGCAAAAATGTGAGTAAATGCAATAAAGAATTTTCCTCCTCGTTTTGAGTTTTCTAAATTATGTCTGTTGGTTGAAGCAAAAATTACCATACCATTAAATGTATACAGAGGAAATGTTTAAGACAACTGTATTATAAATGGAGAAAGGAGACATAAAAGAAGGTAGGTTTACACACCCTTGAACTGGTAAAGTGCAGACATCCGTAGACTTTGATAAGTTATATTTATGTAACGTAACACCTAGAACAAGACTAAAAATCTGTAAGAGGCATACTCATAAACACCACAGATAAATAAAAGTGGAATTCTAAAATATGTCCATGTCAAATGAAAACAGGGGAAAGAAAACAGAGAAACCAGAGAGAATAAGCAGAAAACAAAAAATGAAATGACAGATGAAATCCCTAACTTAAATACATTATTGGGCTAAATACACCAATTAAGTGACAGGGAATGCAGAGTGGATTAAAAGAAATGACCCAACTATTTACTATTGCAAGTAACTGACTTCATATATAATGATTTAGAGAGGCTGCAAGTAAAAGAATAAAACAGATAAGGCATACCAACATTAATCAAAGAGAAGTAGGCGTGACTTTGTTAATATCAGATAAAGCAGACCTCTCAGCAAAGACAGTTGCTAGAGACAGAGAAGAGGATTACATTATGACAAAAATGTCAACCCGCTAGGAAGACATAGTAGTCTTAAAAAGCGTGTGCACAAAACAGCAGAATTATAAAACATGTGAAGCAAAAGCTGGTGAACAGAAAGGAAAAATAGGCAATTCCACAATTGGAGACTTAATGCTCCTCTCTATATAGTTGGTGGAACACTAGAAAATCAGCAGGGATACACAAAAATCAATGACTCTATCAACTAACAGGATCTAATTGAAATGTACAGACCACTACACCACATCAGAGCAGAATGCTTATTCTTTTGAGTTCTTACAGAAGATATACCAAGATAAATCCATAATGAAATCAAACTAGATATCAATAACATAGATAACAGAAAAATCTCCAAACTGTTGGAGTCTAAACAATACAGCTATAATTAATTCATGGGTTAAAGAGGGCGTCTCAAGGGATTTAAAAAGTACTTTGAAAACCAATTAAACTGAATTAAAATGAAAATGTAACATATCGTAATTTGTGGAACAGGGATAATGCCAATAGGGAAAATTATAACACAAAATGCTTATAATTTAAAAAGAGAAGTCTCAAATCAATAATTTAAGCCCCCTGCAAGAACCTAGAAAAAGAAGAAGCAAATATACCAAAAGCAAGCAGTGGAAAAGAATAAGGAAGAGCAGAAATCACTGAAGTTGGAAACATGAAAACAAAAGAGAAAAATCACTGACACAGAATATAGTTCTTACAAAAAATTGATCTCTACAAAACTGACATGAAACAGAAAAGACACAAATTACTAATATTAGAAATGAAACAGATATCACTGCAGACCCTACAGATATCAAAAGACTAGTGAGGCAGTACAATAAGCAACTCCAGTTGTTACTATAAGCAATTTATATAAGCAATTCCAGAATTCTTGCCTCAAGAACCCCATGAACAGTATAAACAACTCTACACACATAAATTTGACAACTTAGACAAAATAGAGCAGTTCCTCAAAAACACAGACTACCACAACTCACTCAATATGAAATATTAATAGATAATTTGAATAGCTCTACAATCTTAAGGAAAGTAAAGGCCTACAAAACTCCCTTCTCAGACCCCTGAAATAGTTTGACAGTTAAAAAATCAAAATAAACATGCAGCTATCAATACTATTAAGCATGTTGCAGAATGATACATAAACTATAAGTATAAATCTTCAGAGAATTATGCTGGAAAAAACCAATTCTCAAACATTACACACTGGATGATATTCTTATATAATGTTCAGAAAATGACAAAATTACAGAAATGCAGAATAGATTTGGGTTTTCCAGGGTTTCAGGATAAGGGAGTGAGAATGAGTGGAGTGTGTTTATAAAAGACAACATGGGATCACTTATGGTGATGAAAATGTTCTATATCTTAACTATATCAATGCCAATATTTTGTTTGTGGTTCTATACCACAGTTTTGCAAAATGTTACCTTTGAGATAAACTGGGTAAAAGATCGTCTCTGTATTATTTCTTAAAACTGCATGTGAATTTATAATTAGCTTAACAATTAAATAAAAATTATGGTTGTTGAACCAGTGCTAAAAAATTAAACTTAGTTAAAAAGAATATATATTAAATGATCATTTGTATGGCTAAAAATGTTTGTTGCATTTGAAATCTGAAGCCATTGGGTCTTTAGTATGAATGTGGTTATTACATTGGGTTGTAATATACATAGTAACCTTAGGGGCTGTATTAAACTAATCATCTTGCTTGCTTTATAGTTGTGTGTGTTAGTCACTAAGTCGTGTCTAACTCTGCGACCCCACGGACTGTAGCCTACCGGGCTCCTCTGTCCATGGAATTCTCCAGGCTAGCATATTGAAGTGGGTTGCCATTCTTGTCTCCAGGAGATCTTCCCAACCCACGGACTGAACCTGGGCCTCCTAAGCTGTAGGCAGATTATTTACCGTCTGAGCTACCAGGGAAGACCTGCTCTATAATTACTAAATTATAGTTAGTAATTCAATTTGCTGTGCAGTCAAGTTCTAACAGCCACCAATCTAGCTGCTTATATTTTCCTGATTTTCTCTTAGAAAGTTCTGAGGATTGTTGGGGAAACCAGTATACCATGATGAGTATTTCTTTGCTCGTTTAATTCGACAAATCTGTCCTGAAAGTGCACGGGTGCTTTTCCTTCAGGACAAAATAGTGCTGTTTAGTGATAGAATTTTCTTCCTTCCCATTTAGAGGCTTGTATATTACTTTCTTCTAGGGGAATAATTTTATTCTAGATGCTCAAGTGGCTGAAAGTCTATCTACTACAAGGAAAGGTTTACCACATTGTATGTGATATATCATTTGAATATCTGAAATCTCAATTTCTAGGTGATCTTTGGAAGAAGAATTTTCAACTGATTTTGGAAGAGTTTTTTCATCTTTTATCAAGGAATTCCTGGCTCTAGGTCTATACAGCATAAAGGGATGCAGTGTGTCCACCAAAACAGAGGATGAGTGAGATGGAAACAATTTTGAATTTCTATGGTATCCGAGTGAACATAGCATCTGAGAAAAATCTACCTTTCTTTAAATAAATACTCTGTTGGTAGAGAAGAAATGTGATCTAGTTGAGAAATAAAAGTGGTGAAGACTCAGTATCTGCTTATAATTGTGAATCTTTGTTTACTGTGTTTGGGTCTTTGGCTATTACTCTAAAAGTCTATGAAACAGCCTTGCTCCAGGAGATGGTGGCTGTTAAGGTTTCATGCTAATGCTGCTTGGTCGCTGCAGACGTGTCTGACTCTGTGCAACCCTATGGACTGCAGTCTAGCAAGCTCCTCTGTCCATGGGGTTCTCTAGGCAGGAGTACTAGAGTGGGTTGCCATATCCTCCTCCAGGGGATCTTCCTGACCCAGGGACCGAATCTGGGTCTCCTGCATTGCACGCAGAGTCTTCACTGCTGAGCCACCAGGGAATTCTGTTAAGATTTCATGGTGTGAGCGTGCTTAGTTGCTCAGTTGTGTCCAATTCTTTGTGACTCCATGGACTCCACCATGGAGTCTTTGTGACTCCACGGACTAGCTTGCCAGTCTCCTCTGTCCATGGCAAGAATACTGGAGTGGGTAATCATTCCCTTCTCCAGGGGATTTTCCTGACCCAGGGATTGAACTGTGGTCTCCTGTATTGCAGGCAAATTCTTTACCACCTGAGCTACCAGGGAAGCCACAAATCTTGTTGGGGAAAATGTTTGGTCCAATTAAGTATTATTCAGAGTTAGTGAAAGTTAAGGCAAACATAATTACCAGGAATACCATGGACTCAAACAGCTATAATTTTAAAAACTCACAGTTCTTCAAATCTTGTCATGAATGCCTGATTAATTTTTTTACTTCCAACTATTAAAATTTTTTCTTCTATTGTTTATTATTATTATTTTATTGATAGTGATTTTTTTAGAATAGTTTTAGACTTCCAGAAAAATTACAAAGACAGTATGGAGATTTCCCACTCTGTTCCCCTATTATTATATTAATACAATAATGATGGTTAAATAGTGGTCCCCAAAGGATACGTGCTCAGTTGCTCAGTTGTGTCTGACACTCTGTGACACCATAGACCATAGCCCACCAGGCTTCTCTGTCCATGGAATTCTCCAGGCAAGAATACTGGAGTGGGTTGCCATTTCCTCTCCACACCCAAAAGATATATCAAGATCCTAACCCACGATATCTGTGAATGTGACCTTATTTGGAAATAGAGTCTTTGCAGATGTAATTAAGAATCTTGGAATGAGATCATCTTGGATTTAGGGTAAGCTCTACGTATCTAAATTCAACATGACTGTCCTTATAAGAGGTGAAAACCCTGTGAACACATAGACACACGGGGAAGAATGCCATGAGCTGATAGAAGCAAACTGGAGCAATGCCGCTGCAAGCCAAGGAATGCCAGGGGTGGCTGGCAACCACTAGAAGCTAGGAAGGGGCAAGGCAGAATTCTCTATAGCATTCAGAGGGAGCATAGCCCTCCCAACATTTTGATTTTGGGCTTCTTGTTTCCAGAACTCAGAGAATTAATTTCTGTTGTTTTAAGCCATCCAATGGTAATTTGCTACAGTAGCCCTAGAAAACTACCAGCACATCTGACAGCTGTATGATACGTTTGTTCAAACCAATGAACCAATATTTATACTTTAAGGTTAATTAAGATCAATGCTTCATTTGGATTTCCTTGGTTTAAGGTAATGTCCTTTTTCTGTTCCAGGATAGAAGTGGATACCACATTACATGTAGTTGCCATGTCTCCTTAGGCTTCTTTCAGCTGTGATAGTTTCTGGGACTTCCTTGTTTTGATGACCTTGACAGTTTGGGGGAGTACTATCAGGTATTTTGTAGACTATTCCCCAAATATCTATTTTTTATTTGGCTGCCTCTGGTCTTAGTGGTATCGTATGGACTTAGTTGCTCTGTGGCATATGGGATCTTAGTTCCCCAGCCAGCATCCCCTGCATTGCAAGGTGATTCTTAACCACTGGACCACTAGCAAAGTCTCACATGATGTTCTTTTTGATTTGGCTGTGTGTTTTGTGATTTTGAGAGGAAGACCACTGAGGTAAGGTGCCATTTTCATCATGTCATATCCAGAGTACATATTACCAATGTGACTTACCATTGTTGATGTTGACCTTAATTGTCCAGCTGAGGCAGTGTCTGCCAGGTTTCTTCACTGTGAAGTTTCTCTTTTTGCTCCCTTTCCATACTGTAGTCTGGAAAGAAGTTGCTATATATAGCCCACACTTAAGAAATGAAGAGCCATTCTTCATCTCCTTGAGGGCAGATTATCTATAAAGACTAATTTGAATTCACCCAGACAGGATATCTCTTCTTCCCATTTATTTATTCAATCATTTGCTTATATTAGTAAGACTCATAGATGTTTATACTTTGAGTTGTGGTCAGTTGCTTCAGTCGTGTCTGACCCTTTGCAACCCTATGGATTGTAGCCCACCAGGCTCCTCTGTTCATGGGATTCACCAGGAAAGAATGCTGGAGTTGGGTTACCATGCCATTCTGCAGGGGATCTTCTCCACTCAAGGACTGAACCAGTGTCTCCTCCATTGCAGGCGAATTCTTTACTGCTGAGCCACCTGGGAAGCCCGAGTTATACTCTAATACTATTTATTATTATTTTGCTAAGATTGTGAGCTTTGGTCATTGAGAGCTCCTTCAGTTGTCTCCTGTGTCCCTTTGACAGACCCTATCACTGTGGAATGTTTTTTAACATTTAATTACTGGCAGTACTGATGTCCCAGGCTCATCTTGCTTATTTCCTATGCCAGGCCACAGAATCAGCCATTTCTACAGGAAGTCTCAGTTCCCTTAATTGGAGAATGTAATTAGAAACTAAGATCTGGCCTTTGGATGTGCTTATTGCCACCAAGTCTCTGTTGCTTCTAGGCCTTCTCAGCTCACACAAATACATACCTGTATTCTAACTCCTTCCTATAAATACACATATTTTAATATACATAATAAATTCAATGAATGTGTATAATGTGATATTTCTATATGTAACCATCTTTGTCTAACTTAAGCTATTCATGAGTTCATACTGATGTCTCCACCTCTAATTCACAACCACATGGATCATTCTAACCTCTTCCCCTGCTTAATCTTTAAACTCCCAATAGTTAGTGACAAACGTGGTTGCCCCCACACTCCATGCATTTACCTAGTTATTCAATTCCAGTATAGAAATATCAGACTTGTTTACCCATATTCTTGTGGAAAATAACCTTATCAACTAAAGTGTAGTACTATGTACAGTTTCTTTTGCCTTTAGTGTTATATACTTTACTCATTTCCACAGTTACTAAGGTCAGCAATTTTTTTCTCCCCCTTTTATTGAGATTGTTTCATATATTTATAATAGATTGTTTTGTTATATTCCACATTTCATTGTGGGATTCGTCTTGACCTCCCAAATAATTTTTAAAAATTTCAACTTTTATTTGGAAAAAGTTAAATACAGAACCCAAGCTAATGAACACATGACTACATGTGTATTTGTAAGTAACATTTTGTCATACTTGTTTCAGTTTTTTAAAAAGACATTTAAAGAACAGGCCCGGATTAGTCCTCTTACCATTTCTCTTCCTTTACCCAAGGATGGTTACTGTTACAATTGTGGGTTTTTTTCCCCCACTCCATGATTTTTTACTTTATTAGGTGTACTTGTGACCCTAAACAATAAATCCTGTAGTTCTATGTGTTCTAGGAACATTTATATAAATGACGTGACTTTGTAGGTATCTCTAAATCATGCTTATTTTACTGTTAAACAGTATGCTACTAAGATCCATCTATGGTTGATAATGTTTGTGCTGGAATGTCTTTACAGTGTTTAGTTAAATGAATGTACTACATTTTATTCATCTACTTATTAATTGACATTTAGATTGGGCTATGATTTTGCTATTTCATATGCTGTATCAACATCCTTGTACATATCTCCTCATGCATATGTGAAAGAATTTCCTTAGACTATATAGCTAGAAGTGAAATTGTTGGATCATGTGGCATGTACATTTTCTGTTTTACTAGAAATGACCAGTTTGCCTTTAGTGTGATTTTACTAGTTTCCAAAATCCTCGGCATTACTTGAAACTGCTGACTTTTTATTTTTGCTAATCTTATAGGTATGATCAATTGTCTTTCCCAGATTTTCAGAGACTGTGGAACCAATCACCTCATTTTCTCAGGAACTAGAACTAGTTTTGATAGAAGCTTGAGTGTTTATCCTTGGGGCTATTTATTAGTTTCTAATAGCCTTTTATGTTATTTTCAAAGGTGTCTGCTTATCCAGGAGTTACAAAGTTGTTTTGGAATCTAACTTCACCCAAATTCTCTGTTCCAGTATCTGTCATGAAGGAAACTGTATTTCCAAAATATGAGGTAAAATTCAGAATGACTTTTCTGTATTGTTGTTTACTAATTAAACTGTATAATTAATTATGATGTTAAATTTTACTGGAAGGTATTATGCAAATTGTCAGTAAAGACTGCAATAACTGAATGATTGGATGGCACTATAGAAAGTATGCATATAATACATAATTATTATATATTATATGTGTGTACATACATATGCATCTACTTATAAGCTTATAACTGTGTGTAAACTCTTATCCACGTTACTTTAGCTAGTCTTTTCTTTCTGAAAGAATTATTTGACTGACCAGATATAAGGCATCTTGGGCTGTTTAGAAGATCTTTATGATATGCTCATTTGCTTTTAAAAGTGAATTTTTAGTTATTGCTTAAAAAAGTGTAAAACTACCTAATACAATTATTAATCCATTTTTTTCTTCCCTTAAGGTGTTTCACATTTTATGTCACACTGCTTATCTTAAAGGGCTTCCCTGGTGGCTCAGATGGTAAAGAATCTGCCTGCAAAGCAGGATACCTGGGTTCAGTCCCTGGGTTGGGAAGATCCCCTGGAGAAGCAAATGGCAACCCACTCCAGTATTCCTGCCTGGAGAATTCCATGGACAGAGGAACCTGGTGGGCTACAGTCCATGGAGTCTCAAAGTAGAAAAATCAAGAGAGGAAAACCAAAATAGTCTATTATTTTTCTCCCTCAAGACAATTTCTGTCCACTTTTTGGTCCACTTTCTTTCATTGTTAAAAGTTCTTTTTCTTCCTTCTCCTCTTCCTTTTTTTCTCCTTTCCCCCTTTTCTTCTTCCTACTTATATTTTCCTCTTAAAATAATTCTGTGATGAACATCATTGTGCATAAAGCTTTAATGGTATTTAGAATTATTTTATTTGTGTAGGATCCTAGATAGATTATTGATAACACATGCATGAGAAAAGAATAAGACAAAAAAGTTAATCATAGGGAAAGAAAAACCAGGGTAATAGCTTAAGTCAGACATGAAGAAATTCTGTCCATATATGCCTTTGTTTGAAATGGGGTCATCGACATCAGTGTTGATACTGAAACATCTTTACATTCCTTGCATTACTTGATTATGATGTATTATTCTTAAATGTTATATTGAATTCTGTTAGGCAATATTTTATTGTTTTTATTAAAATATATACTAAGTGAAATGTACATGTAGTGTAGTTTTTTGTTGGACTCCTATCAAGGTTATTCTTGCTTTATAAAGTTAATTGGTTAGCATTTCATTTTTTTAATATTCTGGAATTGAAAGAACATAGGAATAATCTTGAAAGTGTGGAAGAATCCACTGACTAGGAACATCTGAGCTATTTGGGAAGATAACTTTTGACAACTAGAACCTTTTATTTTCTAATTCTTGGGTTACTCATGCTTAGTCAATTGGTAACATATATGCTTACAAAAAGCCATCTCTTCAGTTGAAATTTATAAGTTTATATGCAGAGTTTGTATACAATCTCGCTTTAGTTTTAATCTCTGTTTCTAAAGTTGGATTATTTTCTTTATCATTTCTAATGATATTTGGGGAATTTTTTTCCCTAGAATAAATTTTCTAGAAGTTAATTTAGTATTTTTTTCAGGGGTCTTATTTCATTTATTTTCAAGTACAGATGCTTTATTTTATACTCATCAAATTGCTCTACTCATACTAGTGTAAAACCATCCATTTAATTTTTTTTTTTTAGCAAGGTTTTTGATGTATGATTATGGGCTTCTCTGGTGGCTCAGTGATAAAGAAAGAATCTGCCTGACAGTGCAGAAGACATGAGTTCGATCCCTGACTAGAGAAGATTCCGTGGAGAAAGAAATGGCAACCCCCTCCAGTATCCTTGCCTGGAAAATCCCATGAGCTGAGGAGCCCGGTGGGCTACAGTCCGTGGGGTCAGACATGACAGTGACTAAGCAACAATATCTGAATCACTGTGCTATACATTTGAAACTAACACAACATTGTAAATCTACACATCAATTTAAGAATAAAAATCTCTCTTCCCCTTCCACAGTTGTTGGATCATGGTCTGAAGGCAACCCCTGCCTACTGCTCCTCTCTATCCTCCATTGGTAGCGTCTGCTTCTAACTGAACTGACACAATAGAGGAATCTGTGATATTCAGTTCAGTTCAGTTCAGTCGCTCAGTCGTCTCCGACTCTTTGTGACCCCATGAATCGCAGCACGCCAGGCCTCTCTGTCCATCACCAACTCCCGGAGTTCACTCAGATTCGCGTCCATCGAGTCAGTGATGCCATCCAGCCATCTCATCCTCAGTTGTCCCCTTCTCCTCCTGCCCCCAATTCCCTCCCAGCATCAGAGTCTTTTCCAATGAGTCAACTCTTGTCATGAGGTGACCAAAGTACTGGAGTTTCAGCTTTAGCATCATTCCTTCTAAAGAAATCCCGGGGTTGATCTCCTTCAGAATGGACTGGTTGGATCTCCTTGCACTCCAAGAGATTCTCAAGAGTCTTCTCCAACACCACAGTTCAAAAGTATCAATTCTTCAGTGCTCTGCCTTCTTCACAGTCCAACTCTCACATCCATACATGACCACAGGAAAAACCATAGCCTTGACTAGACGGACCTTAGTCAGCAAAGTAATGTCTCTGCTTTTGAATATACTATCTAGGTTGGTCATAACTTTTCTTCCAAGGAGTAAGCGTCTTCTAATTTCATGGCTGCAGTCACCATCTGCAGTGATTTTGGAGCCCAAAAGAATAAAGTCTGACACTGTTTCCACTGTTTCCCCATCTATTTCCCATGAAGTGATGGGACCTGATGCCATAATTTCGTTTTCTGAATGTTGGGCTTTAAGCCAACTTTTTCGCTCTCCTCTTTCACTTTCATCAAGAGGCTTTTTAGTTCCTCTTCACTTTCTGCCATAAGAGTGGTGTCATCTGCATATCTGAGGTTATTGATATTTCTCCCAGCAATCTTGATTCCAGCTTGTGTTTCTTCCAGCCCAGTGTTTCTCATGGTGTTCTCTGCATATAAGTTAAATAAGCAGGGTGACAATATAAGTCTTGACGTACTCCTTTTCCTATTTGGGATCAATCTGTTGTTCCATGTCCAGTTCTAACTGTTGCTTTCTGACCTGCATACAGATTTCTCAAGAGGCAGGTCAGGTGGTCTGGTATTCCCATCTCTTTCAGAATTTTCCACGGTTTATTGTGATCCACATAGTCAAAGGATTTGGCATAGTCAATAAAGCAGAAATAGATCTTTTCTGGAACTCTCTTGCTTTTTCCATGGTCCAGCGGATGTTGGCAATTTGATCTCTGGTTCTTCTGCCTTTTCTGAATCCAGCTTGAACATCAGGAAGTTCACGGTTCTCGTATTGCTGAAGCCTGGCTTGGAGAATTTTGAGCATTACTTTACTAGCAAGTGAGATGAGTGTAATTGTGTGGTAGTTTGAGCATTCTTTGGCATTGCCTTTCTTTGGGATTGGAATGAAAACAGACCTTTTCCAGTCCTGTGGCCACTGCTGAGTTTTCCAAATTTGCTGGCATATTGAGTGCAGCACTTTCACAGCATCATCTTTCAGGATTTGAAACAGCTCAACTGGAATTCCATCACCTCCACTAGCTTTGTTCATAGTGATGCTTTCTAAGGCCACTTGACTTCACATTCCAGGATGTCTGGCTCTAGATGAGTGATCACACCATCATAATTATCTGGGTCATGAAGATCTTTTTGTACAGTTCTGTGTATTCTTGCCACTTCTTCTTAATATCTTCTGCTTCTGTTAGGTCCATACCATTTCTGTCCTTTATCAAGCCCATCTTTGCATGAAATGTTCCCTTGGTATCTCTAATTTTCTTGAAGAGATCTCTAGTCTTTCCCATTCTGTTGTTTTCTTCTATTTCTTTGCATTGATCGCTCAAGAAGTCTTTCTTATCTCTTCTTGCTATTCTCTGGAACTCTGCATTCAGATGCTTATATCTTTCTTTTTTCTCCTTTGCTTTTTGCCTCACTTCTTTTCACAGCTATCTGTAAGGCCTCCCCAGACAGCCATTTTGCTTTTTGCATTTCTTTTCCATGGGGATGGTCTTGATCCCTGTTTCCTGTACAGTGTCACGAATCTCATTCCATAGTTCATCAGGCACTCTATCTATCAGATCTAGGCCCTTAAATCTATTTCTCACTTCCACTGTATAATCATAAGGGATTTGATTTAGGTCATACCTGAGTGGTCTAGCAGTTTTCCCTACTTTCTTCAATTTGAGTCTGAATTCAGCAATAAGGAGTTCATGATCTGAGCCACAGTCAGCTCCTGGCTTGTTTTTGTTGACTGTATAGAGCTTCTCCATCTTTGGCTGCAAAGAATATAATCAATCTGATTTCGGTGTTGACCATCTGGTGATGTCCACGTGTAGAGTCTTCTCTTGTGTGGTTGGAAGAGGGTGTTTGCTATGACCAGTGCATTTTCTTGGCAAAACTCTATTAGTCTTTGCCCTGCTTCATTCCGCATTCCAAGGCCAAATTTGCGTGTTACTCCAGGTGTTTCTTGACTTCCTACTTTTGTATTCCAGTCCCCTATAATGAAAAGGACATCTTTTTGGGTGTTAGTTCTAAAAGGTCTGTAGGTCTTCATAAAACCGTTCAACTTCAGGTTCTTCAGCGTTACTGGTTGGGGCATAGACTTGGATAACTGTGATATTGAATGGTTTGCCTTGGAGATGAACAGAGATCATTCTGTCGTTTTTGAGACTGCATCTAAGTACTACACTTTGGACTCTTTTGTTGACCATGATGGCTACTCCATAAACTGTGTGTTTATAAAGCATGGACACATATTTTTCTGTCTTTGTGTGTATAAAAGTGTGAATATAGGGAATTGACAGTAGGCAGAATTGCTTGAACAGAAGTAAAACTTGCAGCAATTTTAAGAAGTTTGATTAGAATTGTTGAAAAAGGAGTAACACATTACAAAGCTAGTTCAAAAATAAATTGCTCTTGATGACTGTTCAGATCCAGTGACCAGAAGGACAAAGATCCAACAAGACTTTCTTGTACAGAAAGAGGGCCCAGGATACTTTCCATTCACTAGAACTGGAATCAGACCTTTGTTCAAAGACTGTTGGTTCCTTTGAATGGGAAATTTATTTAGATACAGAGATCTGTGTGCCTCAATTTTTAAAAAGCAAATTGTACCTATTTACATATATTATGGTTATTGGTATTTTTTGTTTTATCCTGCCATTTGATTTTTGTTTTTATAGATGCTGCCTTTTTTTTTTAATTTGACAAACTAAGCAATTTACTCAATCATTCTAAAAACAGATACTTCCATTACAAAATGAAGAATTTACAAAGTCTTAATAGTTAGCAGTATCCCAGAGATCAAAATGAAATTTAATCGTACAATGACATATTTAGTACTGGTTACATAGCAAATTTGCCAAAATGTTGCAGTCTCCTTCTTTGCTAGCAAATTCATAAGCTAGATATCGCCTTTTGTTTGTTTTATATTCTCTTTTTATTTCTTTTCTTAAATTTGTCTTTTTTGTTATTCCTTTTTAAAAATTTCAGTGGTCTGAATATAATATATTCTGATATTATTTTTATTTTAACTATTTGTATAAATTGTATTTTATCATCCCTGTTTTGGAAGTTATATATATTGTTTCTATTCCTATGGTGATCTCCCTGGAACATACATGTTTAACTTATCAATATCTAATATTAATCAATACCTTTATACTCTTCCAGGAAACTTCAATTATTTGAAAACTTGTTATTCCATTTACTCTTTCTTGATTTAATGTGCTCTTACTTTGATACATTTTTAGATCCTTATCTTTTAAAATTCAGAAGACATAGTTCTTATCATTTTATGCAATAGTCCTTAGATTTTACCCATGAATTTATCTCTCTCTGTTTTTCTTTCTACTTTTCAAGCATCTCAGACCTTTCTGTCTGGAATCATTTTGCCTTCTGCTAGAATATATCTTTTAGAATTTGCTTTAAGGGAAGTAGGAGGTCTACAGTTGGTAAACATTCTGGTTTTTCTTTGTTTTAAATGCCTTTATATTACTTCATGCTTGAGGGATATTTTACTTTGTGATTATATTATTGCAGATACTTATTTTTAGCACACTAATGATGTGTCACAGTTTTCTGGTATCCATTATTGCTATTGAGAGAATTGATTCTTAAATATGAACCCTTTGAAGGTTCTTTGATAATAAATCAAAGAACCCTTTGATAATAAATTCTCTGCCTCCCCCTTTTACTTTTAAGCTGTTCTTTTTCTTGCATGCAGTTTATGTGTGGTGTGTCTAGTTGCAGATTTCTTCTTATTTTTTATTTTGGAATGATTGGGATCTTTGAATCTGTGGTTTGATATCTTTCATCAGCTATGGAAATTTTTTAGTTACTGTTTCTTCACATTTTGCCTCTGTCTATTCTGTCTTTCATTTTCTGAGCCTTTAATAACATGTGTTAACTACTTTTTTCCCCTTGATACTGGCTCCTATACAGTTTCTTCTGTTCTGTCTTATAGTTCAGGTTCATAAATTCTTCAGTTGTGTTGTGTCTAATAATACTGTTTAACTTATTCTCTGCATGTTTAAATTTGGTTTTATATTCTTTTTAGAATTTATATGTTTTCTCTATTACATTCTGGTGTTTTGTATTTTTGTGAACTTGTCTTTAAATGTTTATCATTGTATTTAGAACATTATTTTTAGTAAATATTTGAGACCTAGAATGGCAGTTCTTCCTCTAGAGAAAATTTTTTCTCAGAACCTGAGATCTTTACTGTTCAGCCTAAAATTGAGGTTGAGCCTTGAGTTTCTTTGAACACCTGTATACAGAGCCTAGGCTGCAAGTCTACACAAATGTTGATTTACATTCATTCATTCCTAATCTTAGGGTATAACCCTGTAATATCCTTATAGCCTTGGATACCTGTATATTATATATATATAAAGTCAGTTTCCATACTTCAGGGAGACTGTGGGCTTGCTTGTCTGTCACCCTTGCCCCTTAAAGTTGCACATATGCAGCTCAGATTTGCAACTGTTTTGGCAAACATTTTGTGAACAAAAGCATCTTTGAATACTGGGTTTACCTTTTCAGGTCTTTGGATTTTTCCTATATTTTTTGCCCAGTATCTCTTCATCATATTATTAGCTCTGATGCTTTGAAGATTATCTTTGTCATAATACATGCTTTCTAGTTGTTTTCAGAAGAATTGCTTGTTGCTGTTCATTGTTCAGTCGCTAAGTTGTGTTCAGCTCTTTGCGACTCCATGGACTGTAGTGTCAGGCTTCCCTGTCCTTCACTATCTCCCAGAATTTGCTAAAACTCATGTCCGTTGAGTGAATGATGCTATCCAGCCATCTTCTGTTGCACCCTTCTCCTCCTGCCTGCAATCTTTCCCAGCATCAGGATCTTTTCCAATGAGCTGGCTTTTCATGTCGGATAGCCAAAGTACTGGAGCTTCAGCATTAGTCTTTCCAGTGAATATTCAGGGATGATTTCCTATAGAATCGACTGATTTGCTCTCCTAGAATTACCTAGCCTGCCATAACTAGAAGTCATAATTGACTTTTAAGGTAGCAAACTGTTTCCATTTCCATCTGCATCCCAGCTTTTATTGCACACACACTAATTTTAGCAATATTCCTGTAATAGAGCAGAATTTTTACATCATATATATGTAAGCACTACTGTAATTGTCCTCTCAAGACATGCTGGTGTGAGCCTTATACTGATAGGTTCCAACATATGAACCACATTGTCTTTTTACAAAGCAGCCATTGATTTTTAGTTCTGCTGTTTTGATATTTTAAAAAGTGTCAAGGTTTTTGTCTTTGTTATTGTTAAAAGCATTCTTTTAAAATGTAATAGCTGCTATTCCTCCATATTTGAATATTTTGTGTAAGTATATGGCCAAATAATTCCAAAATCCTTGTGCGTCACATAATTTATTTTTGAAGAATAATGATGAAAGTGACCAGGTATCTTTCTGCAATGTCCAGTAATTCTCTTACATTGCATTGTACTATAACTACGTTCCAAAAATACCACAAAAATTCAATAATGATGATAACTAAAATTAGCCATTACCTTCTCCATATCTGTTTCATTCTCAGTAATAATTACATGATACTTTTAAAAGTTCATTTTCTACTGAATAAATATTTTAAATTTTCAAAACGCTAGTTGAGGTGTAAAAGTTCATCAAACAAAGCCGCAGCATGATTTACTTCACCATGAATCCTATGGAACTTAGGTTTTCGAGTTGTTTCTATATATCCAAGTCACTGGTTACAAGATAGAGAAGTAGCACATTTAATAATAGTCGTAACTATTGCAGCCGTTTCCGTTGCAGCAATAAATATATGTATAATCTAACTGATGGATACAATTCAAACTATAAAGCATTTAAGGAAATTTTCATTCCAGTTAATATTTAGAATATTTGCTTTTATTTGTCAGTGAATAGTCACATAGTGATAATAACTCTAAATGGCATGTTTTGTTCATAATCCTGATGTTAATATGCTGAAGAGATTCAACACCACTCTATGAGGTCACAGGATCATTGATTGTCCTGAGTCCAAGAATGTCAGAAATAATGTAGAAGTATCGGTTTGGCTAAGGTCCAATGCCAAAGCCATATTGTGGGTTTTAGCCAAATACTAAGGCTGCAGCTGGACTTTGATCTATGTTTTTTTCCTAGAATTATACTTTCCTATATATTGCTCTTTTGGTAATAGTGTTTTAGTGTGTAACAACAATAATCATAGGCTCTGAATTAAAAGTATTCTACTATATAGTTTAAAACTGTTATCTTTCTTTTATCACAGAGTGCACAAACAAGTAGAATTTTAATTGAGAAATTTACATCTGAAAGCAAAGAAAGTGTCATTACTTTAAATCAGCATAGGAGAAGTTCCAGGGTAAGTATAATTTTTAGTCTAAATTATGGGTTGGTGTCTTTGTCTTCCTACAGTTTAGATATTATTTCTAGTGATTTCAGAAGTAATTTCTTGATGCTTCCTCATTCTGGGAAATCCCTCAGTGCATTGACCAGAATATTTGTGGAGGACATATTTCTTCTTTTTCAAATATGTTGTCTTTATGACACTCAGAATATGTTATTTACTAATCAGTAGTAGGATATCTGCTGTGAGTTTTACTGAAATTCCTAACATGTCTATTTTTTCCATCATTCATCACTGCTTGCCCAGGTCTTAAATGATCAAAGGAACATGTTTATGAATCTTTTACCAGATGAGGGGAGGGGATTGTTTATGGCTATGAAACAGAGTAACGTGGAATTCTCTAAGTGGTGACTGGATTTGTGCCCATGATTTTATAGTCACTAAAGTGTATCTAAGTAAAATAATTAAATAATAAACACAGTTGGAGAGAAAAGAGATAGCGATTGAGAGAAGACATGTATGAAATTTATATCACTGGCTTAATAAATATCCTGAACTTTATAAGGGACAAAGAGGAAATGGTTTTATTTTTCTTTCCTTTAGGCCTCCAGCCCTCTACTCCCCTTGATGATATCCTAGGATGCTGAGTGCCACAGAATAGAGAGTCTTATTAACCTGGGACAAATCAGATCCCTATTCTAGTCAATTACACTAGGTTTAATATGGTTCTGCACCTCTTTCTGTATTCCCCATACAGTCAGGTGATAATATTTTTTGAGGTAATGTTTCTATTTAATGTAGATCACTTTTGCTATTTTAATATAGATAACTATTTCTTATTATATATTTGTCCTTACGTATGTTTGAGCTTTTTATTTCTCTTCAGTCTGAATGATATGGAGGTCATATCATTCTTGTTTTTTATCGACAGCACCTAGAACAGTGACCATCACAAAAAAATTAATTGAACCAACAAATGACACTTTCTAGTTTGGAATCCATGGACTATTGTAGTAGCGTTACTTGTACCTAGCCTGCCAGGTATTCCTGTTTTTAATAGCTGTTTCTAATCTAACCTCCCTGTTGCCCCTTGCAGTCTTCTTAGAACACAGGTGTAATGACATCATTCAATCCCAACAAACTGAATAACATCACCTATCAAAGTCAGAGTGCTTATCTAAGCCTCCTAATGTGGCCTCGGCTACGTTTTCCCTCTCACCTCCCATTGTGCCTCTGCTTCCATGTAACCTCCATGTGCTCTGTTCTCTGCTTGCCCCAGAGTGTTGGGGACTAACATCCCAGCACTTTGTCACTTCTCTTGGTTAGGCTTGGTTAGGCTTTTCCATTGGCCTGGCATGTTCTCAACCCATTCTCGGTCACACAGTGAAAAAAATCACTACCTTTCACAACCTGGCCCTAATGGTACCTCTTCTAGCTGGTCAATCCAGGTTCCTTCTCATTCTGAACTGACCTCCACCTCTCCTGTGCTCTTTTTACACCTGATTCATGCTATCCTTACAGTCATTGTTACAGCTGCTGTGAATTATAGTTACTACTTTATGTCTTTTTCCACCATCATACCTGAAACATGTTTTCTGTACTTTCCACCCTATCTGGTGTGGTACTTCCCAACTCTTTTAGTGTACTAGTTTCTCATGGTGAGTAATATTTGTGTGAATGCATCCATGAAATTGGAGAAGGAAATGGCAACCCACTCCAGTGTTCTTGCCTGGAGAATCCCAGGGACTTCGGAGCCTGGTGGGCTGCCATCTGTGGGGTCACACAGAGTCGGACACAACTGAAGCGACTTAGCAGCAGCAGCCATGAAATTAAAAGATGCTTGCTCCTTGGAAGAAAAGTTATGACCAATCTAGACAGCATATTAAAAAGCAGAGAGATTACTTTGCCAACAAAGATCCGTCTAGTCAGAGCTATGGTTTTTCCAGTTGTCATGTATGGATGTGAGAGTTGGAATGTGAAGAAAGTTGAGCACTGAAGAATCGATGTTTTTAAACTGTGGTGTTGGAGAAGACTCTTGAGAGTCCCTTAGACAGAAAGGAGATCCAACCAGTCCATCTGAAAGGAAATCAGTCCTGAATATTCATTGGAAGGACTGATGCTGAAGCTGAAACTCCACTACTTTGGCCACTGATGTGAAGAACTGACTCATTTGAAAAGACCCTGATGCTGGGAAAGACTGAAGGTGGGAGGAGAACGGGATCACAGAGGATGGGATGGTTGGATTCAAGGGACATGAGTTTGGGTAAACTCCGGAAGCTGGTGATAGACAGGGAAGTCCAGCGTGCTGCAGTCCATGGGGTCGCAAAGAGTCAGACACGACTGAGCAACTAAACTACTCGACTGCTACGAAACTGGTGGATTTTAAATTCTGACCCTATGTGTGAACATAGTGATTTCAAGATCAGTAAGAACCTGTATTTTAATTAGTATTTCTGCATTTACTGTAATTTACTCAGTTATCACTAGCCAATTGTCATCTGATATTTTA
Organism: Nanger dama; assembly: GCA_917880005.1. NCBI lineage: Eukaryota > Metazoa > Chordata > Mammalia > Artiodactyla > Bovidae > Nanger > Nanger dama. The sequence continues at coordinate 9,570,517 of CAKJTW010000038.1, read as the reverse complement.
GTTTACCAAATAGTATGTAGAGTCAATGTAATATTTGTCATTTGACTATTTTACAGCTTTTTTTCCTGAGAAAAGCTGCATCATTTGAAAATATCCAAAAACGTTTCAGCACACAGTCTACTCAATTAAAGGTATGATAATTTTTCAGTTTTTGCTACTGAAAGAAATGTTCACATTTCTAGTAATAATCACCACCTATGCTTTTTGTTTGCTTTCCTAAAATAGCATGCTCACTTGATTCATACAGAGTTGACTGAACTTTTGGATTTAACTGAGAATTCGGTGGCCTCTGTAAGATTGTTGTGCATAGTGCCAGTTTAAGGTTTTCAACATCTCTTGGAAATGTCTCATAGTCATACTTTGACTTTACTTGAAAGTGAAAAGTGAAAGTGAAAGTCGCTCAGGCGTGTCCTGACTCTTTGTGACCCCATTGGAGTTCTCCAGGCCAGAATACTGGAGTGGGTAGCTTTTCCCTTCTCCAGGGGATCTTCCCAACCAAGGGATCAAACCCAGGTCTCCCGCATTGCGGGTGATTCTTTACCAGCTGAGCCACAAGGGAAACCCTGACTTTACTTGGTATATTATAAGTCAAGTCACTTATATATTGATCTACCATTTGCAGTGAGCTCACAGTTTGTTTTATGCTGTAAGTTTATTTACAAACATATCTAGGATGTTGAGTTTGAGAGTTTAATCATTTTTTCAGAGATTGCACCTCTTAATATGCTCCTCTTCATGTCTGTCTCATGGATTACTTCTTAAGCAGTTGATGTCTTACTGTAAAGAAAGATGCAGCAAATCCAGACCCAAAGAGCAAAGTCATCATAGTCACCTCCACTTGTTTTCCACTGAAAATGGTATATTCTTCCGTGGGCCCTCCTCATAGTGGCTCCAGGTTGTGAACGTCCAGATGCTGCGTCCCAACGAAGCACTGTTGGAAGCTCTGCAGAAGGCGTAGAGACTGAAGGCGGAAGAAATGGTGGGAGTACATGAAGCCCTCCCTTCCTCGTGACCTGGTTCCCTGGTGTGCCAGGACTGCAAGGTGGGCTCACTGTTTTAAAGCATAGATCATAAGTGAAGGACACCTACTTACTGAAATTAAAGCAGCTGCTGGAGAGGCAGAAACCTGTTGGGACTTCAGATGTGCTGGTGGGCACCATTTTTAAATCTCATTCTAGTTTACTAATGAGGGAGCTGGTGCCATCTCTGGTGCCAATTAATTTATCAGTCAGGGTCCCAGAAGTAAACAGATAGCACTCTCAATTTAGAATAATTCGAGAGAGGTATAACAAAGGGCATTTTACAAAGATGTGGGCATAGGGAAATCACAAATGACAGAGTGCTTTCCTGGTGCCGTTTTTGGTGTTCTCCCTGTAACCTGTTAGTGCCAGTGGGCACGCTCCAGCACATACCCTGTGCAGCAGCTATATTGGAACTGGGCTGGGTGAGTGTACCAAACTCTGCAAACCCTGCGACGCAGTTGTGTCATGCAGGGCAAGTGCCCCAAGTCCCACCCACCTGTGCCGCAGCAGCTGTGCCACAAACTGGGCTGGATGAGCAAGTGCACCACGCCTTGCTCGCTCTGCGCAGCAGCCTTGCAATAACTGGCAGGTGAACACAACACCCACAGGAGCACCCTTGGAGAACCTGGCTCAGGTGCCAGGGGAGACTGTGCTTCTGGGTCCCATGGATCATTTCCTACTCAAGACTCCTTCAAGCCTGGGAGAAGTGCTGGTTTGCCTAATTCGTAAACAACACCGAGAATCAGGCCAAGTGCAGAGACAAGAATGTGTTCCTAAAGAGTTCAACGTAATGGTCAAAAGATGGTCACCAAATTTGGGAGGTGAATGGATGAACACAGTGGGAACAGGAAATATAAGAAAATACTGAACACAAGTTGTAACTGACCTGAAAAATATACTTGAAGAGTTAAAACAGCAAACTGGATGAAGGAGAAGCATAAATCGACAAGCAAGAAGGAAAAGCAACAGAGATCGCTGTTAGGCAGCGAAGTGAGAAAAGAATTTTTAAAAGTGAGGCTACCTTAAAGGACCTCTGTTACAACATCAGGCAGAATAGCATTCACATTATAGAGGTCCCAGAAGGAGAAGAGAGAATGGGACAGAAAAATTATTTGAAGAATAATTTTGTTTTACTTTTTCAGGCATGTTCCACTTTTTCTTGGTACATACATATGTGCTTATTTATATATATATATACATACATACATATGTACACATACATGTGCTCTATAGTCGATATTTCTCTGTTCTCTGTTCTAAGTCCATATTGAGTTAAATACAATTTCTTGACATGGGCTAAGTGTATACAGTAAGTCACAGAAAAGGTCAATATCTCTGTTACATTTTAGTACATCTTAAAATATACAAGTAGCTTGTATGGAATTGTTATTTGAGTTTGGAATTTGGGTCTATATTCACTGTTAAGAAAAATATTTCTATAATGAATTATTTACTAGCAATATTAAATGCAATTATTTATTGACAATAGCTCAGTAGGTAAGAAATGCTGTATCAAAGGACTGAAGCTAATCTCTCTTTTATTTGTAATGAATGCTGTTAGAGTTTCAATTATGAATGCATAATTATTATAACTTATTCATTAATGTATTATAATATTAATATTATTGAAAATTGATTCCCTAATGATTAGACAAAATGAATGTTAGGTTGAAATTCTGTTATGTAAGCCTATAAATATTGAATTGAAAATAATTAAATATTAAGTATAGGAATTCTGCGTTATTAAGGTGCTTTTGAAAATAGACTTACAAATTGATGTAATAAGGCGAGGCATTTTGATAATTTTTGCTCTGCCTGCAATGCAGGAGACCCTGGTTTGATTCCTGGGTTGGGAAGATCTGCTGGAGAAGGGCTAGGCTATCCATTTCAGTATTCCTGGGCTTCTCTGGTGGCTCAGCAAGTGAAGAATCCACCTGCAATGTGGGAGACCTGGGTTCAGTCCCTGGGTTGGAAAGACCCCCTGGGGAAGGGAATGGCTACCCACTCCAGTATTCTGGCCTGGAGAATTCCACGGACTATACAGTCCATGGGGTAGCAAAGAGTTGGATATGACTTAGCAAGTTTCACTTCACTCACCATTTTTTTTGCATTAAACTAAAAGTAGAGCACATATTTTATTTGGATATGTAAAGAGCATTCTCTTTAAATTAAGAATATATAAAATCACAATTCATATCTACTTCATGGTGTTATTTTTATATAGCTAATGAGATGTCATGTGACCAAATTATTGTACTTTGCTTTAACTAACCCACTGTTAACTTATAAGCTCCCTTGAAATATATCAACAATAGATTTGAAATTTTTCAATAGTGACCAAATTAAATGAACAGTAATTATAACTGAATTAATTATAAATGTATAGCAACTAAATTGATTTTATATTTTTTGATTTTTTATTTCCTTATGAATAAGAGAGTAAAATCTGCAGTTGAGTTGAACAAGGAGGAGACCATAGTTCTATCAGAGTTTCAGGATGACATGCAAAGCAATATGAAAGAGGTGATGCTTCAAAAGCAAAGGAGTTGGAGCGTCGGATGACTGAGAAAAACGAAACTAAGGAATCTGTCTCTGAGAAAGAAAGTATAGATACTATCTTAGACTACATGCACGGCATATATGGTGCAAGAGACCTGTCTTTCACTCTCATTGAAGCATCTCGACAAGCTGGCATTACTTACATTGTTTATCCCAAGAAAAAGAAGATGAGACGGAGTAAAGGCCTGAGACTCAGTAAACTTACACTTGTGTATGATGAGTTATCCAAGCCTCCAAAAACTCTTGAAAGGTCTCGTTTAATCAACATTTGTTATAGCTTAAGAAATATATTATGGTTTAGGCCTTAGTTTTATAATTCACTCATTGAAGGATCCTTTTGTATGTATATTTCCTGGGTCCGTCTCTGGTTGTTGTTCAGTTGCTCAGTCATGTCTGACTCCTTGTGACCCCATGGACTGCGGCACACCAGGCTTCCCTGTCCTTCACCATCTCCCGGAGCTTGCTCAAACTCAGATTCCCTTGAGTTGGTGATGCCATCCAACCATCTTGTCCTCTGTTGTCCCCTTCTCCTCCTGCCTTCAATCTTTTCCAGCCTCAGGGTCTTTTCTAAAGAGTCTTCTCCTACACCACAGTTCAAAAGCATCAATTCTTCAGTGCTCAGCCTTCTTTATGGTCCAACTCTCACATCTATACCTGACTACTGGAAAAATTGTAGCTTTGACTATAAACCATAGCTTTTTCTGGGCCCATCTCTGGTGCCAATTAATTTATCAGTCAGGGTCCCAGAAGTAAACAGATAGCACTCTCAATTTAGAATAATTCTAGAGAGGTATAACAAAAGGCATTTTACAAAGATGTGGGCATAGGGAAATCACAAATGACAGAGTGCTTTCCTGGGGTGAAAAATAATAGAGCCAGTCTCTACCCCTCAGTATGAGAGGACAAAAGAATGATTACTAGAATCTGAAAGAAAGGAATTTTATGGAAAGGATTTCCTTGAAAGAAGCAGTGAATTTTGATCAAAGATCATGGCCAGTTTGAGGCAACCTTTCAGGAGGAGCCCAGAGGAATAAATACTATGACTTCGCTTGAACTCTCTTTTCAGGGCTCCTAATTGAACATACTTGATTAGAAGAAAGCAAGTATTCCTATGTATATAGTCTGTACAGACTAGTACTCCAGGGCAAAGGACAAGGTAGAGAATGGAGATCATTGTGGAGGTGGAGATCTACTTGGCACAGATGGTCTTTCCAGGGTGACCTTTGACCAGAAATAGGAATTGAGAAGGAGTCAGCCACTCAGAAGGACTGGAAAATGCATTGGCTTTGAGGCTTGCCCTAAGCCTGGAACAGTTTGGGGGTGAGAGAGTAGTTATTAGAGTTATTTGCTGGGGTCTCATCGTGTTGTCTTGTAGGCTATGGTGAAAAGCTTGATTTGTATTCTAGGTACTAGGGAAAGCTCTTGGAGGGAGTGACATGATCTGATTTACATTTGTTTTTAAAAAAAAACAAAACATGCTGGCTGCTGTGTGGAGAATGGATGAGACCAAGAGTACAAGCAGGGATTTAAGATGTTATTGTACTCTAGACAGAAGAGATGATGGAGGCTTGCACTGGAGTGTGGAGAGAGGTGAGGAGTGTCACTGAGTAAGGAAGCAGGAGGATACTGACTTTTCTCACTTTTATTCTCCTTCTTTAGCACAGGCCTTTCTCATAGTACAGACTTGGTAAATATTTATGAAATGATGGGGCTTAATTTTTTTTCCTTCCAATAGAGCGTGTTTGTTCTCTTATGTGGCTGTAACAGCACCAGCATACAATGAATGCTACTGAATGAAAACTGTGGGAAATGGAGAGTTTGCAGAGATGATCCTAGAAACATAGCATTTGAAAGCATATTAGATGTCAGCTAATTTGATAGCCTAAGAAGTTTGGGGTGAAGTCTGGGATGTCTTTTGGTTGATCTGCTGTGGAGTAAAATCTTTGCTTCTTCCTGCTTCCTCAAGTTCATGTCCTTGCCAACCATTTGGATACATTTCCTTTTGCACATCAAGTTTTAACTCCTCAGTTCTCTGGAGGTTGTATTTCCTCTGGTTGGAGATGGGGATATAAATTAAGCCTGGAAGGAGCACTGACCCCTTATTCAGTTCTTTACAGAGTCTGGATCTTTAATAACAGTCTTCTGCTTTCATAACCTCAACATAGAGTCTTCACACGATCTAAATGAATGAACAGCAGGACTTGGTTTGCATAAAAGTACCATGTAATTTTATTTTGATAATAGAGAAATAGTAATTGTCACTGAGTTGATTTATTGGTTATAAAAATTATATTTCTGTAATTTAAGAATCACCTTTTGCATACTAGATCATTGTCCCACGGAATCCTTCCTGGACAGAAGAAATACTTGCTCAGAATTCCACTATATGAACGTGTAGTTCGGTGTCCCAGTGTACCTTTGGGTTTAAATTCTGACAAATGTGTCCAAATTAAGAGAATTCTAGAACATAATGATCCTCAAACATGGGCTCCTGAGATGGTGTCTCAGCTTAAGCAAAAGAAGACAACCCCGAGAGTTAAAATATCTGTTGACGAAGACACATCTGAAACAGTGAAACAATCACCAAAGCTGGAATTGAGTGATTCTTTGACCTGTGGCCTTCCTCCAGCAGTCATTAAACATTATGAGTCCGAAGTGGAGATCTTGACTGAAGAAATAAATAGTAAGAAGAAATATCCTGCCTTTTTATATTGTAGGCGTGGAGCTCTTTATAGGAAACTGGGAAAGTTACAGAGTGCCATGAATGATCTACAGGAAGTACGTTTTATGTAATCAAAATCATAATACTAACAATTTATCCTTACTTATAATTATATGTTAACTTTTACTAGAATTTTGAATAATGAATATTTGTATTATATATATATAGGATTAGAAAATTCTGACATTTTCAAATAATTAGCCTTAAAAACACTAGATTTTGTCAGATTCAGAGGCATTATATTATACTATACACATATAAAGCTGTTGAAGTCAGCAATGTTTGAAAGCTTATTTGATAGGCTTTCTTCCCTTAAATCAATTTAAATTGAATTTATACATCTATTTTCTAGGCTATATTCTTGGAGCCATTTTTCCTCAATGCCTATTGGCACCGACATTTCATTTATCTTTTCCAAGACAAAATTAATGAAGCTTTGGATGACTTGAATTTTATAAATAAATACAGTAAAAATAATGCAGGTGGGTTGTCTGTGCAGTTACATCTTAACCTAAGCTTTGGTCATTTAGTGATATAAAGATACATAATTCAAGACATGTAAGTCTTCACAAATGTTTGTAACTTTCCTAAGTTAAATTTACTCTTGATATTGTAAATATAGGACTCTGGTGATCCTCTTGTTTTATTTTATTTTTATTTTATTTATTTATTTTTTTACTTTACAATACTGTACTGGTTTTGCCATACACTGGCATGAATCCGCCACAGATCCTGTTGTTTCAAAAATATTTATCATAGTTTGAAATGTTAATGTCCTTGGTATACATTACAATAAATTGGTTTCTTACTGCTTATTTTGTAAGATAAGCTTACAGTTTTTCTAGAAATAATTCACAAATTTAGTCTGAATTAGAGTTGCAGTAATTTTGCATATGTGAGTGCTCAGTTGCTCAATTGTGTCCAGTTCTTTGTGACCCCATAGACTACAGCCCCCAAGCTCCTCTGTCCATAGGGTTCTCTAGGCAAGAATACTGGAGTGGGTTGCCGTTTCTTCCTCTAGGGGATCTTCCTGAACTAGCTGTTGAACTGGTGTCTCCTGAAACTCCTGCATTGGCAGGCAGATTCTTCACCATTCTTAAGGCTTCTCAGTTGGATGAAAAAGATAGCTTTGTGTTTATGTATTACTCTCAAATCAAGTTGAATGACTAGGCATGGAACTTTTGAGAAATGTTGCTGCTGCTGCTAAGTCGCTTCAGTCGTGTCCGACTCTGTGCGACCCCATAGACAGCAGCCCATCAGGCTCCACCGCCCCTGGGATTCTCCAGGCAAGAACACTGGAGTGGGTTGCCATTTCCTTCTCCAATGCATGAAAGTGAAAAGTGAAAGGGAAGTCACTCAGTCGTGTCCGACTCTGTGCGACCCCATGGACTGCAGCCCACCGGGCTCCTCCGCCCATGGTATTTTCCAGGCAAGAGTACTGGAGTGGGGTGCCACTGCCTTGAGAAAATGTCATATTCATCTTTTTATCTCCAACACTCACAACATACCCCTAAAATATAATGAGCTTAATAAATGTTTTTTTAACTCTGTGCTGATCTCTACTAATAAAGTCCATGACTTTTTACTATGAACATTAAAAGATTATGAGACATTTTATAAAAAGGTAAAAAGTAATTTTTGTTAATGAAATTGAAAACACTTTAACATAAATATTTATCCAGTCTGTGAATATGAATTTTGCATTGTTGAACAAAAGAACAAGTATTAAATGACAAAGAGAGTAAAATAGAGATACATTTTTCTAAGATTATATTTTTGGAGGGTGAAGGATTAATGTCTTAAAATTTAAGGCTGGAACACTAAATTTTACCCTATTAATTTTTCTTTAGATGCATATTTATCAAGAGCAGAAATTTTCAGAGAAAAAAATGAAGTTACTCTGGCAATTCTAAATTATACTCAGGCAATCAAGTGCAGGCCCATGGACGCAGACATGTACTTCCGGAGGGGTGAGATGTATGAAATAGAAAACAAAATGCTGGCCATTGATGACTTTTCTAAAGTAAGCTGTATTACATATAATGCTGCCATTTATATATTGTATATTTTAGAATATGATATAAAATACTAATTATATAAATACAAATTATCTAATTATATATTTATATATTTTAGAGCATGATATCCTAATTTATAACAAATTGTTGAAATTATTTCATATGTTATATAGTCAAAATTTATTTTAGATTAGTACTAGAATATTCATTAGTGGAATTGATATTAACAATACATCGATGATATTTTTGAATGAATGGATTTCCATCAGAGTTGGTATGGGAGCATTCAGGCAACTTTGATGGAGCATTGACTTTCCAGCTGTCTTCTTTTGGATTATGAAGCAGTGAATAAAGAAACCTTTGAAGAGTGCTTCTTCTATTCAGTGGAGAAAATAATTTTCCACTTCTTGACACTGAGATCTGGTGATTTTCTCCTGCAATAAACCTATCTGCTTTCAAAGACTGCTTACTGGCTTATTCATTCATTCATTCACTCACAAATATTTATTGCCTAAGGCACTGGGTAATAAAATGGATAAATCTTGGTGAATAAAACAGACATGTTTCATGCTTACATGGAGCCTATAGTATAAAGAACAAATATTAAAGAAATAAATATATATACTAATATATAATTATTAATTGTGATGAATGTTGTGATGGAAATAAAGATGATCAGTTCTGATAAGTCGCTCAGTCATGTCCGATTCTTTGCGACACCATGGACTGCAACACTCTGGGCTTCCCTATCTATCACCAACTCCCAGAGCTTACTCAAACTCATGTCCATTGAGTCAGTGATGCCATCCAAACATCTCATCCTCTGTCATACCCTTCTCCTTTTGCCATCAATCTTTCCCAGCATCAGGGTCTTTTCTAATGAGTTAGTTCTTTGCATCAAGTGGCCAAAGAATTGGAGTTTCAGCTTCAGCATCAGTCCTTCCAATGAATATTAGGACTGATTTCCTTTAGGATAGGCTACTTCAATCTCCTTGCAGTCCAAGGGACTCTCAAGAGTCTTCTTCACAACACAGTTCAAAAGCATCAATTCTTCGGCACTCAGCTTTCTTTATAGTCTAACTCTCACATCCATACATGACTACTGGGAAAACCATAGCCTTGACTAGACGGACCTTTGTTGGCAAAGTAGTGTCCCTGCTTTTTAACATGCTGTCTAGGTTGATCATAGCTTTCTTCCAAGGAGCAAGCATCTTTTAATTTCATGGCTACAGTCACCATCTGCAGTGACTCTGGAGCCCAAAAATTAAAGTATGTCACTGTTTCCATTGCTTCCCATCTATTTGCTATGAAGTGATGGGACCAGATGCCATGATCTGAGTTTTCTGGATGTTGTGTTTTAAGCCAACTTTTTCACTCTCCTCCTTCACTTTCATCAAGAGGCTCTTTAGTTCTTCACTTTCTGCCATAAGGGTGGTGTCATCTGCATATTTGAGGTTACTGATATTTCTCCCGGCAATCTTGATTCCAGCTTGTGCTTCCTCTAGCCAAGTGTTTCTCATGATGTACTCTGCATATAAGTTAAATACAGGGTGACAATATACAGCCTTACATACTTGTTTCCCAATTTGGAACCAGTCTGTTGTTCCATGTTCAGTTCTAACTGTTGCTTCTTGACTTGCATACAGATTTCTCAGTAGGCAGGTAAGGTGGTCTGGTATTCCCATATCTTATGCAAAGATGCACTCGATAAAGGACAAAAATGGTATGGACCTAACAGAAGCAGAAGATATTAAGAAGAGGTGGCAAGAATACATGGAAGTACTGTACAAAAAAGATCTTCATGACCCAGATAATCATGATGATGTGATCACTCATCTAGAGCCAGACATCTTGGAATCTGAACTCAAGTGGGCTTTAGAAAGCATCACTACGAACAAAGCTAGTGGAGATGATGGAATTCCAGTTGAGCTGTTTCAAATCCTGAAAGATGATGCTGTGAAAGTGCTGCACTCAATATGCCAGCACATTTGGAAAACTCAGCAGTAGTCACAGGACTGGAAAAAGTCAGTTTTCATTCCAATCCCAAAGAAAGGCAATGCCAAAGAATGCTCTAACTACCGCACAATTGCACTCATCTCACATGCTAGTAAGGTAATGCTCTAAATTCTCCAAGCCAGGCTTCAGCAATATGTGAACCGTGAACTCCCTGACATTCAAGCTGGTTTTAGAAAAGGCAGAGGAACCAGAGATCAAATTGCCAACATCCGCTGGATCCTGGAAAAAGCAAGAGAGTTCCAGAAAAACATCTATATCTGCTTTATTGACTATGCCAAAGCCTTTGACTGTGTGGATCACAATAAACTGAAAAATTCTGAAAGAGATGGGAATACCAGACCACCTGACCTGCCTCTTGAGAAATCTGTATGCAGGTCAGGAAGCAACAGTTAGAACTGGACATGGAACAACAGACTGGTTCCAAGTAGGAAAAGGAGTACGTCAAGGCTGTATATTGTCACCCTGCTTATTTAACTTCTATGCAGAGTACATCATGAGAAACACTGGACTGGAAGAAACACAAGCTGGAATCAAGATTGCCGGGAGAAATGTCAATCACCTCAGATATGCAGATGACACCACCCTTATGGCAGAAAGTGAAGAGGAACTAAAAAGCCTCTTGATGAAAGTGAAAGAGGAGAGTGAAAAAGTTGGCTTAAAGCTCAACATTCAGAAAACGAAGATCATGGCATCCAGTCCCATCACTTCATTGGAAATAGATGGGGAAACAGTGGAAACAGTGTCAGACTTTATTTTTTGGGGCTCCAAAGTCACTGCAGATGGGGATTGCAGCCATGAAATTAAAAGACGCTTACTCCTTAGAAGAAAAGTTATGACCAATCTAGATAGTATATTCAAAAGCAGAGACATTACTTTGCCGACTAGGTCCATCTAGTCGAGGCTATGGTTTTTCCTGTGGTCATGTATAGATGTTAGAGTTGGACTGTGAAGAAGGCTGAGTGCCAAAGAATTGATGCTTTTGAACTGTGGTGTTGGAGAAGACTCTTGAGAGTCCCTTGGACTGCAAGGAGATCCAACCAGTCCATTCTGAAGGAGATCAGCCCTGGGTTTTCTTTGGAAGGAATGATGCTAAAGCTGAAACTCTAGTACTTTGCCCACCTCATGAGAAGAGTTGACTCATTGAAGAGGAATCTGATGCTAGGAGGGATTGGGTGCAGGAGGAGACGGGGATGACCGAAGATGAGATGGCTGGATGGCATCACTGACTCGATGGACGTGAGTCTGAGTGAACTCTGGGAGTTGGTGATGGACAGGGAGGCCTGGCGTGCTTGATTCATGGGGTCGCAAAGAGTCGGATGTGACTGAGCGACTGAACTGAACTGAACTGAAGAATTTTCCACAGTTCATTGTGATCCATACAGTCAAGGCTTTGGCATAGTGAATAAAGCAGAAATAGATGTTTTCTGGAACTCTCTTGCTTTTTGGGTGATACAGTGGATGCTGGCAATTTGATCTCTGGTTCCTCTTGTATTTTCTAAATCCAGGTTGAACATTTGAAAGTTTACGGTTCACATACTGTTGAAGCCTGGTTTGGAGAATTTTGAGCATTACTTTGCTAGCGTGTGAAATAGTGCAATTGTGCAGTAGTTTGAGCATTCTTTGGCATCACCTTTCTTTGGGATTGGAATGAAATCTGACCTTTTCTAGTCCTGTGGCCACTACTGAGTTTTCCAAATTAGCTGGCATATTGAGGGCAGCACTTTCACAGCATCATCTTTCAGGATTTTAAATAGCTCTACTGGAATTCCATCCCCTCCCTAACTTTGTTCGTAGGGATGCTTCCTAAGGCCCACTTGACTTCGCATTCCAGAATGTCTGACTCTAGGTGAGTGATCACGCCATCGTGCTTATCTGCATCATGAAGACATTTTTTGCACAGTTCTTCTGTGTATTCTTGCCACCTCTTCTTAATATCTTCTGCTTCTGTTAGGTTCATACCATTTCTGTCCTTTATTGAGCCCATCTTTGCATGAAATGTCCCCAAGGTATCTCTGATTTTCTTGAAGAAACCTCTAGACCTTCCCATTCTGTTGTTTTCCTCTTTCTTTGCATTGATCACTGAGGAAGGCTTTCTTATCTCTCCTTGTTATTCTTTGGAGCTCTGCATTCAAATGGGTCTATCTTCCCTCTTTTCCTTTGCCTTTAGCAAATGAAATATTTATTGATGATAGGGGCAATTTATATATAATTGAGAGATATCAGAGAACCCCTTGAGGGAGTGAATTTTTGCTAGCCTATGTTCTGAGTCTATAGTCAGGCAGATATTCCACTGATTGCAGCAGAATTGTAACCTTGAACTTCTGAGTTTTAATTCTAAATTCTAGTTCTTAGTACAACTTAGAAGTTATTTGAACAGTTTAACTTTTCATGTTCCCAACTACTCTGTTTCTTAATTTATAATGGTTAGCCACATACTTAACATTCTTTTGCTTCAAGAGAATATTGTTATAACTTGGTAACTTCTTGACTAGAAGTGAACACAAATCTCTTTTGAAGATATTAAAGTTGTTAAAATATCTTTTCTGATCATTTCCTTTATCTAGCACTGATATTAATAGTTTAAAAATTGACTAATGCAGTGACTTGAGGTCAACCATCAAAATCTTTAGTGTGTTTTTTCCTCTTTTAAAAATACTTCATAATTGCTGTGCCTCAATTTCCCCTCTACTATCAATAGGCAAGGAACTTTACAACTGAGCTTACAATGATTTAGTCTGTTTATTGTCTTCTTTGTCAGTGTGAAATGAATGAGTGATGCCATTATCAATTCATTTCTTTTGTCCATTTTAGGGGCTAAATTAATCCATATTTAATTTCATTGAGTCAGCCTTAATGTGGTCTAATATGTGTCACCTTTAATTGGAATAAAATGCTATGATAGATACAATATAATCCAATCCTACTCTAGTTGAATAATTACTTATGAGGTTTTATTAATAAAAACTTTGGTGGGAAGAAACCTTGGCTTCTTATATGTGCTCGATTTTGTTTTTAATAAAACTTCCCCTTTCTAGAATTTGATGACTAATGGATTTCCTAAAGGCATGGTTTTTACAAGCAAATCTGAAACTTTTGGCATCCTAGTTTGTTTTTATGTAATCTGAAGTTAAAAACAGGGTTGCAGGGTTGTAGTTATTTAATTTCCTGTGGGATTATATACTTTTCTTGCTTTTTTTTTCATAATATGATATGTTTTTCTGACTTCCCTCCTCCCCCTGCCCCATATAGTGTATCTTTTATGATCCCAAAAGAACAGATGCATTATTTAAACGTGGGATGTTCTACTATGAAAATGAAAACTGGATTGCAGCTGAACAAGATTTTACAGCTTTGTTAAATATAGATCCCCAAAATTCTCAAGCAAGGTAAGAATTATCTTAGATACAGTTTCTGAAAAAAAAAAAAAATTGAAATATGCTCTCAGGAAAGAAAATTGCTTGAAATACATCAGATAGCCCTTTAAAATAGTGAATCTATTTTTAGAGCTACTAGTGTATGAAGCTCTTTACCTATACCCTAAGAGTAGTGAGCATTTCACCCTAAAAGGCATAAAAGTGATAATTTAGAGTTGTTTCATTTGCATTTTCTAAAGACTAGTTACATTATTGATTTTTAAAAATATTGACCTGTATTTTGTTTCTTTGGATTTCGTTTCATATCTGTATTTATTCAGTACAGAGAACTGTTGACATACATTTCCATTCTTTCTTGTTGTAACTTGGATATTAAACTTTGTTCATCCAACCTTATTGTGCATAATTCGTTTCCATTTTGTTGTTTTTCTTTTAATCAAAATTTAGTTTTGAGGAGGCTTACAACATTTATATAGTCATACCTATTTGTCATCTATTAGTATTGTTATTGCAGAAGGCAGTGGCACCCCCACTCCAGTACTCTTGCCTGGAAAGTCTCATGAATGGAGGAGCCTGGTAGGCTGCAGTCCATGGGCTCGTGAAGAGTCAAACACAACTGAGCGATTTCATTTTCACTTTTCATTTTCATGCATTGGAGAAGGAAATGGCAACCCACTCCAGTGTTCTCGTCTGGAGAACCTCAGGGACGGGAGCCTGTTGGGCTGCAGTCTATGGGGTCACACAGAGTCAGACACGACTGAAGCGACTTAGCAGCAGCAGCAGCATTGTAATAGTAAAATAAAGTAGCATTAAAAAGGCAAATTATAAAGACGTCACAATGTAAATGCTTATGTAACCACCACCAGCTCCAGAAACATTTCTAGCACACCTTCTTGTGCCTTTGCCTCTCTGAGAAGGTAACCACTGTCCTGACTTACATTTCTTTATAGTTTCAACACACAAGTATGTGTCCCTAAACTTTATTAGTTTAGTTTTTCTGTTTTCTTGAACTTTATATAAATAAAATTGTAAGGTAGTGTTCTTTCATCTCTAGATTATTTCATTGAATATTATGTATTAGTACATGTGGCTCCAGTTTGTTCATTTTAATTTTTGTATAGTATTCAGTGACATGAATATATTACAGTTTATTTATCCATTCTACTGATGAATTCAAATACGGTTTCATTCACTATTATTGTACATGACACACATCTGTGCATATCTATTGGGTATACAAGTAGGAGTGGATACCTGCATTCCTATGCCTGATTCATAGGAGATGCAATTGTTCAGCTGTAGCACCAAACTAATTTTGCACACTGGTTGTACTCCCCAGTAATTGTGCAGACTCCACACCAGCACTGGGTACTATTATAGCTTTCACATTTTAGCCATCCTAGTGGGTATGAAGTTTTATCTTATTTAGTTTGAATTTTCATTTTCTTCATTACTAATGTTTACTAACCATTTGGATTTTCTTTTCCTTGTCATCCATAACTTTTGTGTTGTTGGTCTTTTTTCTTTATTAATTTGTATGAACGAAAACATATTCTTGATATGAGCCCTTTGGTTATATTTATAGCAATTATTTTTTTCTGGCTCTGGATTGTCATTGCCCTCCTTAAATATTGTCTTTTGGTAAACAGTTTTTAAATGTAATGCAATATAATCTGACTGAATAACATTTTTTTCTTTAAGGTTAGTGCTTTATCTGTCGTTATTAGAAGTAAGTTTTCCGTACTTTTATGTCATGTAGATATTCTCCTGTCTGATCTAGAAAGTTTATTATTTTGCCTTTAAAGTTAGATTTACAGTATACCTAGAATCAATTTTTGTATATGCTGTGAAGCAGAGAACAAATTTCATTTTTTTCTGTATGCATATTCAGTTTTCCCAGCAACACTGAATAAAATGCCTGTCACTTTCCCATTGCTCTATAGTGTTAGGTTTGTGGGAAATGAAGATCCAGGTATGGGTGGACCTCTTTCTTAGTCCTTTTTTCTATTTTGAGGGTTTTTTTTTTTTTAAGGGACCACTTTTAAAGGTTTATTGAATTTGTTACAGTGTTGCTTCTGTTTTTTTATATTTTGAGGTTTTGGCCACAAGGAATGAGGGATCTTAGCTCCCCGACCAGGAATTGAACCGCCACCCCCTGTATTGGAAGGTGAAGTCTTAACCATGGGATTGCTAGGGAAGTCCCTATTTTGGGGTTCTTAAAAAAAATCTACCTTTGTACCAATACTATACTGTCTTAAATACTGTAGTTTCATAGTAAGTCGTGAAATCCAGTAGAACAGTTCTTTTGATCTTTAAAAATTGTCAGAGCTTCCCTTGGCTGTTTTGCATTTCCAAACCCACTGAATGGGGTTAAACTATATGAAGGGCTTCCCTTATAGCTCGGCTGGTAAAGAATCTGCCTGCAATACAGGAGACCCTGGGTCAGTTCCTGGGGTGGGAAGTTCCCCTGGAGAAGGACAGACTATTCTTGGACTTCTCTGGTGGCTCAGATGTTACAGAATTCGCCTGTAATGCAGGAGACCTGGGTTTGATCCCTGGGTTGGGAAGATCCCCTGGAGGAGGGCATGGCAACCCACTTGAGTATTCTTGTTTGGAGAATTCCCATGCACAGAGGAGCCTGGTGTGGGCTACAGTCCATGATGTTGCAAAGAATCGGACATGACTGACTGACTAAGCAGGCATGCAAACTATATGAAAATGGACTTTTTATTGATTAGAATAGTAAAGTTTCACAATTTTGTATGGTTTAAGTTAGTAGAATCAGCATGTTCACTTCCGTGGTAATTCATTTGTATTTTGATTGGGGTTGTAATGAATTTATAGAGCAGCAGGGGAAAATTTGACATCCTAACAATACTGAATCTTTTCATGTATGCCTATGATACATTTTTTATGTCTTCATTCCCTTTGCTCAATAATATTTCATAATTTCTGTAAAGAAGCCTTATGTATATCTTTTTCTTTATTCCTATATATTCAATATTGCTTAGTTTTATTTTAGATACTACTTTAGTATAATTTTATTTTAAACTTTTTGTTGCTGGTATATAGAAATGCAGTTGATAAATATATATTGACCTTGCTAAACAATCTAGCTAAACTTTAAAAATATATATTTAAAAAACTTACTTCTATTTAACTGGAGTATAATTGCTCTACAATGTTGTATTGGTTTCTGCCATACATCAACATGAATCAACCATAGGTATACATATATCCTCTCCCTCCTGAACCTCCCTCCCACCTCCCACCCTGTCCCACCCCTCTAGGTTGTCACATTGGATTTGAGCTCCCCGCCTCATACAGTACAGCAGATTCCCATTGGCTGTCTATTTTTTGCATCTTTCCATACATAGAAAAGTGCTAAATTCCTTAACTTGAGATGTCTGGTTTTACTTTAATTTATAATAATCTTTTAACATTAAGGCTACGTGCTCTTTGTTGCAAAACTTCTCTATAACCTTCCCCCAACCCCTCGTCTCCTCAGAGCACTTCTCTTAAGGTTACTTGAGCTTGAATAAACCTTGAAGTCCTAAAAATCCTACTGAATAAAACATAACTGTCAACTTATATGTTGTGAACATTTTTTAAGTCAGCAATACCTCTATGTGTCGAGATATCATCCTCCTAGTTTCTTTTAGTTCTTTATTTATAGTTTCTTTTAGCTATTTGAACATATTTAAGATAGTTGAGCATTATTTTACTAGCATGTGAGATGAGTGCAATTGTGTGGTAGTTTGAGCATTCTTTGGCATTGCCTTTCGTTGGGATTGGAATGAAAACTGACCTTTTCCAGTCCTGTGGCCACTGCTGAGTTTTCCAAATGTGCTGGTATATCGAGTGCAGCACTTGCAAAACATCATCTTTTAGGCTTTGAAAGAGCTCCACCAGAATCCCATCACCTCCCCTAGCTTTGTTCGTGGTGATGCTTCCTAGGCCCACGTGACTTCACATTCCAGGATGTCTGGCTCTAGGTGAGTGATCACACCATCGTGATTATCTGGGGAGTGAAGATCTTTTTGTACAGTTCTTCTGTGTATTCTTGCCACCTGTTCTTAATATCTTCTGCTTCTGTTAGGTTCATACCATTTCTGTCCTTTATTGAGCCCATCTTTACATGAAATGTTCCCTTGGTATCTCTAATTTTCTTGAAGAGCTTTCTAGTCTTTCCTGTTCTGTTATTTTCCTCTATTTCTTTGCATTGATCACTGAAGAAGGCTTTCTAATCTCTCCTTGCTATTCTTTGGAACTCTGCATTCAAATTGGTATATCTTTCCTTTTCTCCTTTGGTTTTCACTTCTCTTCTTTTCACAGCTATTTGTAAGACCTCCTCAGACAGTCATTTTGCTTTTTGCATTTCTTTTCCATGGGGCTGGTCTTGATCCCTGTGTCCTGTACAGTGTCACAAACCTCCATTCATAGTTCATCAGGCATTCTGTCTATCCGATCTAGTCCGTTAAATTTATTTCTCACTTCCACTGTATAATCAGAAGGGATTTGATTTAGGTCGTACCTGAATGGTCTAGTAGTTTTCCCCACTTTCTTCAATGTAAGTCTGAATTTGGCAATAAGGAGTTCATGATCTGAGCTACAGTCAGCTTGTTTTTGGTCTTGTTTTTGCTGACTGTATAGAGCTTCTCCATCTTTGGCTGCAAAGAATATAATCAGTCTGATTTTGGCGTTGACCATCTGGTGATGTCCATGTGTAGAGTCTTCTCTTATGTTGTTGAAAGAGGGTGTTTGCTATGACCAGTGCGTTCTCTTGGCAGAACTCTATTAGCCTTTGCCTTCTTCATTCTGTACTCCAAGGCCAAATTTGCCTGTTACTTCAGGTGTTTCTTGACTTCCTACTTTTGCATTCCAGTCCCCTATAATGAAAAGGACATCTTTTTGGGGTGTTAATTCTAAAATGCTTCCTAGGTATCTGCTATCTAGGTCTTGTAGGTCTTCATAGAACTGTTCAACTTCAGGTTCTTCAGTGTTACTGGTCAGGGCATAGACTTGGATAACTGTGATATTGAATGGTTTGCCTTGGAGATGAACAGAGATCATTCTTTCGTTTTTGAGATTGCATCCAAGTACTGCATTTCAGACTCTTGTTGACTATGATGGCTACTCCATTTCTTCTAAGGGATTCCTTCTCAAAGTAGTAGATGTAATGGTCATCTGAGTAAATTCACCCATTCCAGTCCATCTTAGTTTGCTGATTCCTAGAATGTCGATGTTCACTCTTGCCATCTCTTGTTTGACCACTTCCAATTTGCCTTGATTAATGGACCTAACATTCCAGGTTCCTATGCAATGTTGTTCTTTACAGCATCGGACCTTACTTCTGTCACCAGTCCCATCCACAACTGGGTGTTGTTTTTGCTTTTTATGTCTCCACTGATCTCCAGTAGCATATTGGGCACCTACCAACCTGGGGAGTTCATCTTTCAGTGTCCTATCTTTCTGCCTTCCTATACTGTTCATGGGGTTCTTAAAGCAAGAATCTGAAGTGGTTTGCCATTCCCTTCTCCAGTGGACCATATTCTGTCAGTCCTTTCCACCATGACCCATCCGTCTCAGGTGGCCCCACATGGCATGGCTTAGTTTCGTTGAGTTAGACAAGGCTGTGGTCCATGTGATCAGGTGGCCTGTTGTCCGTGACTGTGGTTTCAGTCTGTCTGCCCTCTGATGCCCCCTCTCAATGCCTACTCTCTTACTTGGGTTTCTCTTACCTTGGACGTGGGGTATCTCTTCACAGCTGCTCTAGCAAAGTGCAGCCACTGCACGCTAATAAAATAATGCTCAAAATTTTCCAAGTCGGGCTTCAGCAATATGTGAACCATGAACTTCCACATGTTCAAGGTGGCTTTAGAAAAGGCAGAGGAACCAGAGATCAAATTGCCAACATTCACTGGATCATTGAAAAAGCAAGAAATTTCTAGAAAAACGTCTATTTCTGCTTTATTGACTATGCCAAAGCCTTTGACTGTGTGGATCACAATAAACTGAAAAATTCTGAAAGAGATGGGAATAGCAGACCACCTGACCTGCCTCTTGAGAAACCTGTATGCCAGTCAGGAAGCAACAGTTAGAACTGGACATGGAACAACAGACTGGTTTCAGATAGGAAAAGGAGTACATCAAGGCTGTATATTGTCACCCTGCTTATTTAACTTCTATGCAGAGTACATCATGAGAAACACTGGGCTGGATGAAGCACAAGCTGGAATCAAGATTGCCGGGAGAAATATCAATAACCTTAGATATGCAGATGACACCACTCTTATGGCAGAAAGTGAAGAGGAACTAAAAGCCTCTTGATGAAAGTGAAAGAGGAGAGTGAAAAAGTTGGCTTAAAGCTCAAAATTCAGAAAACGAAGATCATGGCATCTGGTCCCATCACTTCATGGGAAATAGATGGGGAAACTGGAAACAGTGGCTGACTTTATTTCTTTGGGCTCCAAAATCACTGCAGATGGTGACTGCAGCCATGAAATTAAAAGACGCTTACTCCTTGGAAGGAAAGTTATGATCAACCTAGAAAGCATATTCAAAAGCAGAGACATTACTTTGCCAAGAAAGGTCCATCTAGTCAAGGCTATGGTTTTTCCAGTAGTCACATATAGATGTAAGAGTTGGACTGTAAAGAGGGCTGAGTACAGAAGAATTGATGCTTTTTAACTGAGGTGTTGGAGAAGACTCTTGAGAGTCCCTTGGGCTGCAAGGAGATCCAACCAGTCCATCCTAAAGGAAATCAGTCCTAGGTGTTCATTGGAAGGACTGATGTTGAAGTTTAAACTCCAATACTTTGGCCACCTGATGTGAAGAGCTGACTCACTTGAAAAGACCCTGATGTTGGGAAGGATTGAAGGCAGGAGGAGAAGGGAACAACAGAGGATGAGATGGTTAGATGGCATCACCAATTCAATAGACATGAGTTTGGGTAAACTCCGGGAGTTGGTGATAGACAGGGATGCCTGGCGTGCTGTGGTTCATGGGGTCGCAAAGAGTTGGACATGACTGAGCAACTGAACTGATTGACTAAGATAGTTGAATATAAGTCTGTCTGATGTCTGGACACCCTCAGGGATGATTTCTATTAATTTCTTTTTATACTGTGAATGGGTCATATTTTTCTTTCCATTGCTTGTAATTTTTTGTTGAAAAGTAGTCACTTTGAATATTATAATGTAGCACTTTAGGATATCATTTTCATCCAGTCAACTTTCGGGGTTTGTTGTTGCTGCTTCTTGTCATTCATGTGGTTTGTTTAGTGACTTTTCTGAATAGATTTTTAAAAGTGTGTATTCTTTGTTATGTGTGGGTACTTAGGTCTCTTTTTTGTTAGCTTGATTGTTAGCTGTGATTTGACTGAGACTTTCTTAATCTCCTGGAACAAACCAACCAATCAAAGAAAAGAAGTCTCTCAATCTTTGCGGATTGGCTCTGATGAGGCCCTCTTTCAGTGCTTGTCCAGATGACTTCAGTGACTGAGCTTTTGTGTCCTGCTTGCACAAAGCCTGAATTAATCAGAGGTGAGAACTTAGTTCTCTTCTGTGCATGCTTCCAGCCTTGGGTTTTCATGTGGCTTTTAGATTTTCTGCAATATGTAGAAACTTTCTAAAGGCCTCACCCCTCTGGTATCTCCTTTTCCAGCTTCTTTTATCCCAGAGTTTTTGGTTAGTTTGTTGCTTGTCTGGACTATTATCCCTTGCCTCAAGTGGCAGCTGCTAATACATTTGTGCTTTAAGTACTTTTGATGAATACCTTCCAGGAAGTCACATCAGCCCCCAGAAAGCTCTAAGGCAGTCAAAACAGAGGGAAACATTTGAGCCAGTCTTTCAGTGATCCATCCAGCAGACAGGTCAAAACACACAGCTACAGTTCTTTGAGAATAAGATTTGTGTTGTTCCCTCTGGTACTAGTAACCTGCACCAGGAAGGCAGGTGGTTGTCTTGGCCACCATGGGTCTGGGAAATTGGGGAGGGAAATACAGGGTGAGTTAGAACACCATAGAGCTCCCTTACCAAAATTCGGCAGTTTGTCCTCCTTTATTAAGCATTTCCCTGGTTGTTCTGTTTTTAATTAGATTTCAGAGTTCCAAAAAATTGATTCTGACAGTTTTTGCCATCTTATTCATTGCTTTTGTGGAAAAGTGGAGTTTTGGAGTTCCTATTCTACCTGTTTTGGTCTACTCCAATCTCCCAAGTCTTTATATCATTGCATCAACTTTAACCTTATTATAAGTTAGTGATAAAATAGTCTTTATTCCTTGCAATTAATGAAAGTGCCTTTGGCTTTTGCCAACAAATGTTGCAGGTTTAATTTTTAAGCCATTTATTCTTTATTTCAAGGGAATATCTTTTTTTCCTGTTTAAATTTTTTCCTATGATCTATTTATACGAGTTTCATGGTAATAAGCCTTCTAATTTTGAAACCTCTCTGCCATCATATATTTTTATATTGAATGTTATTAAACTATACTGAATTTTTTTTTAATTTTTAAAATTTTCATCTACATTCATAGTAAAATTGTTTACTGATTTCATATAGTCAGATATTGATTTCAGGAATTGGCTACTTTCTCAAAATGAATTAAGTCTTTTATCTTTTTCCTTTCTTAGAAATATGTCCTTTAGGATTGGATCATTTTTATTCTTTGTAAGTTTGAAATAATTTAATTCTAAAACTATCGCACCTTGCAGCCATTTGAAGGGAGGGCAAAGTTTTTTGAAGCTCTTTAAAAATTCTTCCCTAGTTACTGTTCTATTCTGGCTGTCTGCTTCTTGACTTGAAGGGGATTACTTGCAGAAAGGACTTCCTGGTGGCTCACTGGTAAAGACTCTGTCTGCAGTGCCAGAGATGCAGGAGATGCAGGTTCAGTCCCTGGGTGGGGAAGATCCCCTTGATCTTTATTATCTGATGGTCAAATCTTAGCACTCTAGAGACAGGAATGGGGTAACATAGTAGCCTAGGTGTGATTTGATGAGAATCTTCAGTATTGAAGCAGTGGAAATGAAAGAAGCAACAGATGCGAATGTCAGTGTTTTTGAAGAATTGATATAACTTAATTCTTCAAACACATTGTAGATGATGTCCTACAAAAATATTACTAAAGATTTATTCTGTAAGATTTTAAGTTCAGAATCATATGTGGACTTAAAAGTTAATATTCTTTAGCAAATAGAAATTATTAAAAATAAATGTAAGATTTTATGTTTATTAAAAGGTACATAAGACATTTTTATGTGTGGGGTAAAAAATATTTTGCTCCAGTATAAAATATCCTGAGTCTTGGTGCTTTTGAAAGGCCTCTATTACTGACTGCACTCTTTATTTCAAAGTATCATTGTTTTCCTGTTATAACCTTCTCGAGCATCTCTTTTTCTCCCCACTGGGTTTAACTTCTTCAGAGCAGGCAGCCTAGTAACTTATTCTTCCTGTTTTTCCTTAATTGCCTTTTTTATTTTAGTTATAGAAGCTGATTTGCTTTACATTATTAATTGATCGAAGATGAGATTTTCAACATTGATCTAGGTCAATGAAAATTTAGGAACTGAAGTCAGAAATTAATGGAGATAGAATTCAACTCATGAAGCTGATGCAATATCTTTAATGTGTGTAGACAGAGAAATCTCCCATTTATTTGGGTGTATCTTTGGTGTTTTGTTGTTTTTATTGACACACCTCTCTGATAGATACAAGAAATATAATAAATTCATAAGCATACAATTAATCTATAACATTATTAATATTAGCATTTTATTATATATATATTTATTTGTAAAAAGTTTATGTCTCTTTTGCTAGTAACATTATGACTAAACTTTCCTGAGAAGCAAAATTGGAAATAACCACCAATTGTTATTCAAATATAAAATTAGTTGTATAGGTTTGCCAAAAAGAGAAAATTTATATTTTTCTGTGCATGTTAAAATGAATTTTTCTCTTTTTCTAGGATGTACCGAGGGAGAGCATATTTTAAACGACAATTTTATAAGCAAGCAGTTCAAGATCTTTCTATTGCAGTTCACTTAGATCCTAATAACTGGTTAGCGTTGTATTATAGAGCCTGCTTATTTAGGAAGAGTAACCCTCTTAGAGCGCTACAGGATTATAGTGTTTCAGGTACTTCGCCTTCAATGGCACATATATGGGGATTTAATATGAGGTTCAGCAGCTCACTTTCATGGAGTGGGATACTAATGTGGGATGACTCATGTAATATGTGTATTATTGTATGGTTATATATATATATATATATATACACTAATGTATTTTTATATAGCACATGTGTTTGTTCATATTTGTAAGCTATAATAGTTTAGCTAAAAGTGTTTCTAATATTCCCCTTTAGTGTGTGTGATTGTGTGTGTGTTTACGTGTGTATAACGGTGACAAAGAGAGAATATCATATCAAAGAAATCTCTTTCTATATATGAACTTCTGAGGCTATTTCTGGAAATCTAGGCCTATTTCCTAGTCATCTTGCTAAAATGATAGTAAATTTTCCTGGTGGGATGAGTCCCATTCCATAGGCCCAGCTGATGGATTAGTTAAATTTGGAGTTTTGTAACCCTTAAACTGAAAATGGTAATCCTTGGTAAGAGGATGCCAACAGCTAAAAGTGGCCATTTCCACCTCACTCTGTACCAGTACATTCTTGGTCCACAAGTATGTCCAGCACAATTCTGTACAGAGAATAAGTGCTCAGTAAACAGTGTCCAGTTGTTTCCAGCCAGGGTTCAACCCTCCAGACATGGCTGTGTTAACCTGGGTGCAAAGTGTTAGAATCCTGACATCCTTGATGAGGCAGAATCTAGAGCCTGAGGAAACCCCTAGACTCTTAGGAAGAGAATAGACAGCTGTTCAGGGAAGTCAATAATAGATGATCATTTGTTGATTTCTCTAAGTCCATCTGGCTTCTGAGGTCACCCTTCCCATGAATACGCAAATAAATAACTCAGAGCCCACCCTATGTGCCGAGAGGAGTCTACTGTCTTCCCTTCTATTGCCAGCGATTCCTGGCACAGGATTCTCGTTCACTTCTCTTGTAATCTTTGTATCTAATTACTCCTCTCTGATTGATTCTCCGTTTTGGTTCACCAGTTCACTTCTCATGGTTACCATCTATTACTGAATGTTTTAGGGGTCGTTGGATAAAGTTAGCACAGATAACTTAAAATTGAAGGTTAAACACCTTTATTGCTGAAGGTTCATCTTTTATTAGTCTCTTTGTCAGCCCTGTACATCTGCCATCTGGCCAAACCCCTTTCTTCCTGTTCTTCCTAAAAGCCGCTTTCTCATATCTCCCTCTTCTCCATGTCTTGGGCTCCTCATCCCCTCTTTTCTAGGCTATCACGATAATATAAATCCTTGTCAGTTGATTATTCAGAGCTGACCAACTTTATTTTGGCCTCAGTCCTTTCCTATAGGTTAGCCTAAGGAGTTTTTCTTTCATTAAGTGGACCCTAAAGATATTTCTCTAAGCTAATAATAATATCTAATATTCATTAGATATTTCACAACTTTCCAGGTACTATTCTAAATGCTATATAGGAAGTGTCTCAATTACTCTTCAGAATAATGCTGTGAGGTAGATACTATTATCATCTCCATTTTACTGATGAGAAAACTGATGCACAAAGGGGTTAAGTAATTCTAATACATTTTTTCTCCCTAAAGAGAATGTTTCTGTTTTTCAGAGCAACCACCCAAACTGCAGCTAACTTTCTCCTTGTTAGAAAGTCATACTGTAAACTGAGCAGTCAAATGGCCTTCAAGTGATTACTTAATCTGTGTGATCATTGCTTATTACTTGGTATACTTCCCAGAATATAGTACTGTGAATATTTGTGTCCCAGACTGTGAACATTATATATCTTTTTTTTTTTTAAACTTTCCCTTTTTAGCTAGAATGTGCTCAAGAAACTTGGAAGATGTAGATCATATGTTGTGTAAATCTCATCTAATTCACTGCATGTTTTTGAAAGCTGAGGGGGAAATGTGAGATGACCTCTAGACTGGTTGTTGTTCAGTCGCTAAATTGTGTCTGATTCTTTGTGATCCCATGGACTGCAGCACACCAGGCTTCCCTGTCCTTCAGTGTCCTCTGGAATTTGCTCAGACTGCTGCCCTTTGAGTTGGTGATGCCATCCAATCATCTCATTCTCTGGTGACCCTCTTCTCTTCTGCCTTCAGTCTTTCCCAGCCTCAGGGTCTTTTCCAGTGAGTTATCTCTTCGCATAAGGTGGCCAAAGTACTGGAGCTTCAGCTTCATCATCAGTCCTTCCAATGAATATTCAGGGTTGATTTCCTTTAGGATTGACTGACTAGACTGGTCACTCATGAGGCCCACACACCCAGAGTCCTGAGGGGAGGTTACTTGTGCCCTATGCTTCTGTTATTTGGGACGTGCATGGTCAACTTGCCTTCCTTAACTCCAAGGTCTGTATACACTGGGGTGGTCTCTTTGAGCTGCCCTTCCTGATTTATGTGTATAAGCCTGGCCTCTGCTGTCTGTCCCAGTCTGGGCTTGTACCTGTTGTTTGGCCAGTAATGATGCTTTCCTGTATACCTGATAATAACAGACCATCAAGGGTAATGGCGCCTTTCTGATTGCAGTTCACTGAAGTGAATCAGAGGTTAGATTCTAGGCCCATCTTTGACATTGGTTTGCATGGGCAATGTGGACTTTAATCTTTTCATTTGTAGCTTACCTGGATTACCACCAGGATGTCTTCCAGCTCTAATGAATTTGTGAACCAGGATAATCACATTGTTATTTATAAACAAATATACTTTTATATGTGAGTACTATTTTTACTCACTAAGGAATTACACTCATAGATATGTTTTATTTTATATAATGTTAAAAAATAAGAATAATCTGTAGGAAGGAGTATAGGGGAAAATATAACTCGGATATGTTTGCTCACAACCTGAATAAGATATACACCTTTATTTTTAAGCTCTCATAAATGATGGCTACGAGAATCTTAGTTGTTTCCTACATCGGGGCATACTCTATACAGATCTGAAACTTTGGTTGCTAGCAATTTGTGACTTTGAAGCCGTTATTTCTCTAGAAAGGTATGTTTTCTTTTTCATTCTTACTGATTTCACTTTTGTATAAAATTAAGAAAATACCAAAAATGCAAGAAAAAGCTTTCTCCTGTCATCATTAGTAACTTTGTAAAAATGAGACAACTATAAAGTCATCCTAGAATTATAATACTCTTCCAAAAATAAGATTACTTCCAAAATAAGGACTGTTCTCAACATCTGTTTGCCTCAGCTGCTTCTTCAAATTTTAGGGGTTGAATGGATTTGAGGGGAGTTTATATTCATGGATGACAAAATCAACCAGTAATTAAGAGCAGTTTGGGGATGACTAGGTTAGAACTTTTTGAAGTTAAGTTCATGGAAAATTGTCATCTATTTCTAAAATAATGGCAAAATAGTCTGCTTGATATATCATTACAATGTACAATATATGACTCAATGGAAAGAAATCCTCTGTTTAGAACTTCTGACTGCATTTTGTTTAGTAATGCAAAAGAAAAAGGTGAATACCATTAGAATATAGGTTCAGGAAGAAACAGACCGAAGGTTATATACACTAGTCAGAAAACCAGACTGTAAAAACAGAATTTAATTAAATAATTCCCCTTCTTTCCAAAGAAGCATTTGTTAAAATGGAAGTTGTCAGAAAGGTAACAAATTATAGCATTTTTGTGCCATCCGACAGACTGCTTACTTAGCTTCTTTGGGGTAAACATGGAAATTGACTTAGGAAGGTCATGGAGCATGGCTCCAGAGTGGCCGTAGTGGTTTTCTTTGGGATATTTTTGAGTCAGGAAGAGAAAGAAGAGAGTTTCAGTTGCAGAAAGCCTGAAAGTGGGCAGCAGGCAAAGGGTCAGGACTTCTACAAAGTTGGGCTAAAGATGTGTAGTTTCTTCATTTTGAAATAGAGGCATGGAACACAATTTCTAAAGTTCTGCATTGAAAATTGTTTGATTCTAAGAGAGAAAACAGTATTTATTTGATATAGAAAAGCAGCTGGGTTAATAACTCTGTGGAGAGGATTTTTAACCCTAAGCCTTGCTGTTTCTTATTGTTCCACACCCTTTCTCAGGGCAAATATAACATAGACTGAGGCAAAAGCTTTTGAGGAAAACTAAGCTTGTTATTCAAGATAAGTCAAGATTAAGTAAAAAGAGTGAAGTATTGTTAAGAGTCAAGAAGACTTTAGGAAATCTATTCCTAGGATAAATCCTACAGATGTTTATTCCTTACTAAGGATTTTATGAAGGTGTTTGTAATTTTTAATAGAAATTAGTTAATTGGTTTACTTTGCTTTAGTAAAACCCTGAGCATGAACCCTTGAATAAATTGCTATATGGAGAACATTAAGAATAGTTAAAATGTCTAAGAATATTTTGCTTTGTCATTTTTTTTTAAAGAACCATGACTTTGGCCTATATAAATATTGGCCTCATATATCTGCTACATCTGGATAACTACATTGAAGCCACTTCATATTTTTCTGAGGCTATTAGACATGACCCTCTGTATATTCAAAGCTATATTTGTCAAGCAGAAGCTTATAATAAGGTATCTAAAGTTTGAGATGCTTGATTTTTTAAAAAGTTTTAATGTTCTGAATAGTTGTTCAATAGTATAATTTAAAATATATCTATGTATTCTTTTTCAGCCAATTACAGAGCCTGGTACATTTATAAGCAATGCATATTAGGTATTAAATAGATTCATTTAATTAGAAAAGCCCACTTATAAAGCCTCTCCTGATGAGGTGTGAATTTCTGTCTTTCATTTTCTTTTTTTAAAATAATGCCTTTTTTTAATTACAAAAACAATATATATATGTAGTATATGTATGCAAATGAGAATAAATTAAAAACCATTCACAATCTTATTCTCTAGAATGGGATCTGTGCACTGGATGGGATCCAAATCATTCACATTTTCCTTTAAATTTGGTTTAAATTTTGCAAGCTATTAAAATTAAAAAACTAATGTATGCTTAGTGTAAAATTCAAACAATGCAGTAAATAATAAAAGTTCTTCCTGACTCCAACCAAATTTAACTTTCCAGAGATATATGCTGTTAGCTGGTTGTGTCTACTTTTCAAAGCAGATATTCCTTTCTACTGCTCCACTACTAACCACCCTGTCCAAGATACTGTCATTTCTCACTGGTTATTGCAGTAGCCTTCTGGTCTTGCTGCTTCTGTTCTTTATTCCTTTTTGATGGATTTTCAAAACAACAGCATAATGATCCTGTTAAAACATAAATCAGATTATTTTACTTTTTTGCCTGGAACCCTTCAATAGCTTCCCTTGTGTGCTCAGCATAAAAGCCAAATATCCTGCAAACGCGAAAGGTTTGCAAGAGTTCATGTGAACTGGCTTCTCGTTACCTTTTGCCCTCTTCTCCTCCAAGTCCTCTCCTCATGTAGGTTTCAGTCAAGATAGGCTGTTATGCTATGGAAAAACAGCAACAACAGACAAAACTTCAAAGTCACCATCTTAAAATAATCAGAGTTTGTTTTTTGCCCACACTAGATGTCCACTGGGAGTTTGCTAGAGGCTCTGTTCTCATTGTCAACTGCTCAGAACCCAGTGTGACTAGAGTCCCACTCAAGAGTCCTTACCTTCCGGATGGTGGAGGCGGATGGCCCTGGGGCCATTTTGCATTGTCCCCAGGGAGAGTTTCCCTTTGGGAAGGGATGGGGACGGAGTGTGACCCTTTGTGTCACTCCCTGTAGATGGAGCTAAGGCCTTATACAGAAGTTTCCTCTGAGCATACTTAGAAACCAAAGCACTGCATAATACCAAGGTGTAAGGACATATATTCAAAGACTTAATTGTTGTGAGGGGGCAAATATTTCTTCACAGTAATGTTTGAGTAAATTACATTGTATTCACACTCTAGAGCATTATGCAGCCAATAAAAAGAACAATTAGGACTATACTAGCTGATTTAGAGGGATTTCTGAGATACTCTAGAGCAAGATTTAGAAGAGTATGAAGTGTGTACAGTATGGTCCCATGTAGATAAAACAGTGACAAACCAAACCCTGTGTATGTATATAGAAGAATACCTTTGCTACAGTGTGGATTCAGCCTCGAGGGTAAATCCAATTTCATGCTGCCTGGAGAAGTTCAATCCCAGGAAAGTTTGTAAAGACCAGAGAATGAGCCTCCATCATTCCCAGTCAAGGTTTTCTCAGTGCGTAGCTATGTCCATTGTTGGAACCAGGTGGAGCAATGCAAACATATGACAAGGTGGTTTATTAATTACACCAACCTGGTCAGTCAGTTTAAGAAGCAGCAGGCCAGAAGTTGCACAATTAAACACATCTCAAACTCCTTCCTTTAGAATTCCCTCTTTTGACGTGACCCGCTCTGTATGTCTACTTCCATGTACAAATAAATTTGGATCAACATGTCAGCATAGTAAGAGGAGTCATTTCTTGTCCCAGGTTCATTTTGCTGGAATCTGTTTAGTTCTTCCTTTTGTAGCATACCTAATGCTGGGAAAGATTGAGGGCAGGAGGAGAAGGGGATGACAGAGGATGAGATGGTTGGATGGCATCACTGACTCAATGGACATGAGTTTGGGTATACTCTGGGAGTTGGTGATGGACAGGGAGGCCTGGTGTGCAGTGGTTCATGGGGTTGCAAAGAGTTGGACACGACTGAGCAACTGAACTGAACTGAATGTTGTAAAAATTTGTACAAATCCAGATTATGCTATGTAACCTGTATTAAGAATCAATGTTTACTTTTCATTGTATATTGATTTTAAAACATATCTTTTTCATCATTGTATTTTGTTTTCCTCATTCATTTTGCCCTTTAAGTGCAAGCTTGTTTTTCCTCTCTTATTTTTAAGTGGAATTGACGTTGTATTTTACCTTCCTTCGCGATCTAGTTTACTAACGAGTAATGTTTGGTGTAAAAGATGCTATGTTTGAGGGAGAAAAACTGAAAAGCTAGAGAAAAGGCTAAATAAAAGAAACTAGAATACATGATATAATCATATTTATCTAAAACTATGTATTTGTGGGTCTGTGTAATCCTTCTTCAAACTTAAAGATAATTTAAAAAACCAGAAGACTTAGCATCTTTTTTTTTTTTTTTTTACTTCACTGTATCCCACATTCATTGAGGAATTCCTGCACAATTCCTGTGTTGAAGAGTGGGAGGAAATAAATATCAGAAAGGAAGCAGTTAGTATTATTATGAGCTAAATTTCTGTTTATCACTCAACAGTTGCACAAACTGAAAAAGGCAGTAAGAGAGTTATCTTATGCTATCCACCTTCAGCCAGATGGAATCCAATTATATATAATAAGGTATGAGCATAGAAATAGAATTTTTCTTGGGATAATAGCATCTGAGCTAGCTGTTGGAATCCTTAGTTCTTTCTTGATCCTCCTGACCCCTTTGTCTTACATTTAATCTCCCAGAAATGGCCATCTCCCAACCAGCAAGTCAAATGTAGTTACTGTTTTTGTTGAATTTTAAGATAATTTATGTAATAAGCAGATCTTTCCCTTTGTTCTGTCCTTGTTTCAAAACACAACTATCTCGTGTTTAAGTTCTTTGAGGCTTCCCTAGATTACTGGTTAGATAGTTACCCCAAATCTCATGAAAGTGAGGCAATATATTTTGATTGTGTCTGCAGAGGTACCAAGTATAAACCTCAGCTAATTCGGTGAAAACAAACAAACAAACAAACACGATACTTTGAACTGTATTTCAGACCCAGTAGAGTTTTCTATGAAAGGATCCATTGCAAATTATGAGTTATCACTACCAAAAATATAATTACTAACATGGGAAATGGATTTATAGATGTGGGAAAATGGACTGTAACAGTGCTTTCTGATAAGAGCTTGCTTTGTGTTTTAACTCTTGAACCATATTTTAACAATTTGTGTAAATACTTCTCCCTTTTTATGTCCCCTTGACCTGTGTTTAGCTTTAAAATTTCTCAGCAGCAGAGTGTAACATTTTAAATACTGATAAAAAAGACTTGAGTATTTTCCTTTCAGGTTCACATTTGCTGAATTGTTTTGTTCTCACATCCCCATGCTAATTGGCTTACTTAGACTTACACAAATATTCATAAATTTCACAGTTTTTGTCATATGTATGTAAGTGTGAATAAACATAATTTAAGATCTTAAGTAATATAAAAATCTTTATTTTGGAAAAATACAGATTATTTTTAACTGCTTAGATTTAAAGAGTGTTATTTCTTCCAGAGGACAGTATCTTCTTAGGATGAGATGCTATGATCTTGCAAAGTTCACTGTTTATCAAGTAGCAGAAATGAACAAAGGTAAATATAATCAATGCAAAACTATAACATTGCCTTAATTTTAAAATACTTCTTTAATCTTTTTATACTATTTGCTATAGCTATGTATAGTAGCACAAAGAGTGCGTTTGAAAGTCAGAGTTGGATTTTGAAACTTAAAAACATCAATTTTGCATGTATATAATCAATTTGTAAAATGCTTCATAAACTGGTAAGTTTTGTGAGAGATATTGTGTGTGTGTGTGTGTGTGTGTGTGTGTGTGTGTGTGTGTTCAGTCTTGTTTGATTCTTTGAAACCCCATGAACCGTAGCCCATCAGGCTCCTCTGTTCATGGAATTTTCCAGGTAAGAATACTGGAATGGGTGCCATTTCCTACTTCAGGGGATCTTTCTGTCCCAGGGATCGAATCCACATCTCTTGTGTCTCCTGCCCTGGCAGGTGGATTCTTTACCACCTGGAAAGCCCCGAGATTATTACAAGCTATATCAAACTTACACTATTATTTTTTGTTTGTAATTGGAATGTCTTATTGTTTGTTGATAATAAATAGATTTTAGTATCATATTGATTTATTAAATTCATATTGTAAAAACAGAATATTGAATTGCTTGACTGCCTAAAAACAATTATATTGAAGTCTAGATACTTGGCAAAGTTATTGATAAACTTTCTTTTCCTTTCAGGTCTCATTGAGTTGAGTCCTATACAGCAAGCACTCATTTATTCATTTTGTGAGAACCATGACAAGGCCATTCAGGTCTTGGATGGGATCACATTGAATAAGCCTGATATCCCCACGTGTACTCTATTAGCAAAAGCGCAAATGAAGGCCAAGAGAAACAAGGTGAAAAATGTTTCAGTAATGTTTACTAAACCTATTAATGGATTTTTAATATTGTGCTTAGAATTACAGCTTATATATACATTTTTAAACAAAACTAAATCGTGCCATTCATTTATTGATTCTTCTGTTAATTAACATTTAGGTCATTCCCTTTTATTTTTTTTTCCTCTTAAGAGTAAGGTTGCTATAAGCATTCTTTTTCATGTCTTTGTTAATATTGCTGGAACATAGAGGATGTAAATGTTTGACTTTCAAGAAGATGGCACATCATTCCATAGGCTTCTACCAATTTATTCTTGCACCTGTGGTGTATGAGTATTATTGCTTATCTCCATCCTATGATAACTGGTATTGTCAACTTTATTTTTGTCAGTTTGGTGCATAAAACTGTCTGTGGTCTTAATTCATATTTTTCAGTTTGAACGAAAGTTGAGGCGTCATTTTATAGGTTAACAGCCGCTCACATTTACTGTTCTATCCATTTCCTGTACACGTTTTTGTTTGTCTTGTTCATAATGATTTTTGGCATTGAAAAAAATAAGTTCTGTGTATGAATCCTTGGTTGGTGGCATATGTGTCATATATTCTCTTAAAATTTGTGCCTGCTTTTAAAATTTCCTTTATGATGTCTTTTAATGAGCAGAGGGTCTTAATTTTAATGTAGTTGACTATATCTACTTTTTGTTTCATTGTCACAGCCTTAAAAAAATTCTTGTTTGGACTTTCCTGGAGGTCCAGTGGCAGAGACTCTGTGCTCCCAATGCAAAGGGCCTGGGTTCAATTCCTGGTCAGCTAACTAGATCCCACATGCCACAACCTGACACAGTCAAATAAATAAAAAATAAAATTTTCATGTTTAAAAATTCCCTTTCTACACCAGGGTCGAAAAAATATTTCCCAATAATTTCTTCTAAGAGTTTAAAAGTTTTTCTATTCAAATTTAAGATCTCAGTTCAATTCAGTTATTCAGTCGTTTCCAACTCTTTGTGACCCCATGGACTGTAGCACGCCAGGCTTCCCTGTCCCTCACCAGCTCCTGGAGGTTGCTCAAACTCATGTCCAGCAAACTGGTGATGCCATCCAATCATCTCATCCTCTGTTGTCCCCTTCTCCTCCTGCCTTCAATCTTTGCTAGCATCTGGGTCTTTTCCAGTGAGTCAGTTCTTTGCATCAAGTGGCCAAAATATTGGAGTTTCAGCATCAGCATCAGTCCTTCCAGTGGATATTCAGGATTGATTTCCTTTAAGGATTGACTGGTTCGATCTCCTTGCAGTCCAAGGGAGTCTCAAGAGTCTTCTCAAACACTACAGTTCAAAAGCATCAATTCTTTGACATTCAGCTTTCCTTATAATCCAACTCTCACACCCATACATGACTACTAGAAAAGCCATAGCTATGACTAAAAAGACCTTTGTTGGCAAAGTAATGTCTGCTTTTAATATGCTGTCTAGGATGGTCATAGCTTTTCTTCCAAGGAGCAAGCGTCTTTTAATTTCATGGCTGCAGTCACCATCTGCAGTGATTTTGGAGCTCCCCAAAATAAAGTCTCGCACTGTTTCCATTGTTTCCCCATCTAGTTGCCATGAAGTGATGGGACTGGATGCCATGATCTTTGTTTTCTGAATGTTGAGCTTTAAGCCAACTTCACTTTCATCAAGAGGTTCCTTTGTTCTTCTTCACTTTATGCCATAAGGGTGGTGTCATCTGCATTTCTGAGGTTAATTGTTATTTCTCCTGGCAATCTTGATTCCAGTTTGTGTTTCTTCCAGTCCAGCGTTTCTCATGATGTACTCGGCATACAAGTTAAGTAAGCAGGGTGACAATATACAGCCTTCACGTACTCCTTTTCCTATTTGGAACCAGTCTGTTGTTCCATGTCCAGTTCTAACTGTTGCTTCGTGACCTGCTTACAGATTTCTCAAGAGGCAGGTCAGGTGGTCTGGTATTCCCATCTCTTGAAGAATTTTCCAAAGTTTATTGTGATTCACATGGTCAAAGGCTTTGGCAAAGTCAATAAAGCAGAAATAGATCTTTTCTGGAACTCTCTTGCTTTTTCCATGATCCAGTGGATGTTGGCAATTTGATCTCTGGTTCCTCTGCCTTTTCTAAAACCAGCTTGAGCATCTGGAAGTTCATGTTTTTGTATTGCTGAAGCCTGGCTTGGAGAATTTTGAGCATTACTTTACTAGTGTGTGAGATGAGTACAATTGTGCGGTAGTTTGAGCATTCTTTGGCGTTGCTTTTCTTTGAGATTGGAATGAAAACTGACCTTTTCCAGTCCTGTGGCCACTGCTGCATTTTCCAAATTTGCTGGCATATTGAGTGAAGCACTTTGACAGCATCATCTTTCAGGATTTGAAACAGCTCAATTGGAATTCCATCACCTCCACTAGCTTTGTTCGTAGTGATGCTTCCTAAGGCCCACTTGACTTCACATTCCAGGATGTCTGGCTCTAGGTGAGTGATCACACCATCATAATTATCTGGGGGATGAAGATTTTCTTTGTACAAGTCTTCTGTATATTCTTGCTACCTCTTCTTTATATCTTCTGCTTCTGTCAGGTCCCTACCATTTCTGTCCTTTATTGAACCTATCTTTGCATGAAATGTTCCCTTGGTATCTCTAATTTTCTTGAAGCGATCTCTAGTCTTTCCTGTTCTATTGTTTTCCTCTGTTTCTTTGCATTGATCACTGAGGAAGGTTTTGTTATCTCTCCTTGCTCTTCTTTGGAACTCTGCATTCAGATGTTTATATCTTTCCTTTTCTCCTTTGCTTTTCAGTTCTCTTCTTTTCACAGCTATTTGTAAGGCCTCCTCAGATTGCCATTTTGTTTTTTTCCATTTCTTTTCTTGGAAACAGTCTTCCTCCCCATCTCTTATACAATGTCTTTAACCTCCGTCCATAGTTCATCAGGCACTCTGTCTATCAGATCTGGTCCCTTATATCTATGTCTCACTTCCACTGTATAACCATAAATGATTTGATTTAGGTCATACCTGAATGGTCTAGTTGTTTTCCCTACTTTCTTCAATTTAAGCCTGAATTTGGCAATAAGGAGTTTATGATCTGAGCCACAGTCAGCTCCTGGTCTTGTTTTTGTTGACTATATAGAGCTTCTCCATCTTTGGCTGCAAAGAATATAATCAGTCTGACTTTGGTGTTGGCCATCTGGTGATATCCATATGTAGAGTTGTCTCTTTTGTTGATATACAGCCTTGATGTACTTTTTTGGGTGTTAGTTCTAAAAAGTCTTGCAGGTCTTTATAGAACCATTCAACTTCAGCTTCTTCAGCATTACTGGTTGGGGCATAGACTTGGATTACTGTGATATTGAATGGTTTGCCTTGGAGATGAACAGAGATCATTCTGTCCTTTT
Source organism: Nanger dama (assembly GCA_917880005.1). Lineage (NCBI taxonomy): Eukaryota > Metazoa > Chordata > Mammalia > Artiodactyla > Bovidae > Nanger > Nanger dama. Next base: position 9,534,220 of record CAKJTW010000038.1, on the reverse strand, counting down.
TGAGATTGCATCCGAGTACTGCATTTTGGACTCCTTTGTTGACTATGATGGCTACTCCGTTTCTTCTAAAGCAATGTTGGCCACAATAGTAGATGTAATGGTCCTCTGTGTTAAATTTACCCATTCCAGTCCATTTTAGTTCACTGATTCCTAAAATGTCGATGTTCACTCTTGCCAACTCCTGTTTGGCCACTTCCCATTTACTGTGATTCACGGGCCTGACATTCCTTGTTCCTATGCAATATTGTCCTTTACAGCATCGGACTGTACTTCTGTGACCAGATGGTGTTGTTTTTGCTTTGGCTCCGTGTCTTTATTCTTTCTGGAGTTATGTCTCCACTGATCTCCAGTAGCATATTGGGCACCTACCGACCTGGGGAGTACATCTTTCAATGTCCTATCTTTTTGCCTTTTATTACTGTTCATGGGGTTCTCAAGGCAAGAATACTGAAGTGGTTTGCCATTCCCTTCTCCAGTTTAAGATCTCTCTCTACCTTAAATAGATATTTTTGATGTGAAGTATTGATAAAATTTCAATTTTCCTCATATGGATACTCAGATGTTCCAGTATCATTTACTGAAGTGTTGTCCTCAATCAAAGATTTAAGTAGTACATCTGTCCTGTTGTAGCTTTTCATGTATGTGTGGGACTGATTTTGGGCTCTCTATTCTGTTCCTTTGGTCAATATTTCTACCCCTGGCTTAATAATACAATGTCTTAATTACTGTTGTTTTATTGTAATTTTTGACATCTGGTAGAGCAAGTCATCACACCATATTTTTTCAGGAAATCCCTGGTTATTTTTCAGCCTTTACTCTTCCATACACATTTAAAATTCAGCTTGTAAAGAGTCATTAAAAACCCTAGTGGGAACCTGCTGTATAGCCCAGGGAACTCAGCTCCGTGCTCTATAATGACCCAGATGGGTGGGATAGGGGTGGGAGGCAGGGTGGTCCAAGAAGGAAGGGATATATGTATGCATATAGCTGATTCACTTCTTTGTACAGCAGAAACTAACACTACTGTAAATATCTATGCTCAGTCGTTCAGTTGTGTATGACTCTTTGTGATCACATGAACTGTATCCCTCCAGGCTCCTGTCTGTGGGGTTTTCCAGGCAAGAACACTGTAGTGGGTTGCCACTATGCCTCAATAAAAACAACAGCAATAAGAAATCCTGCTGGAATTTTGACTGAATTGCATTGACTCTCTAGGTTATTTTAGGGATAATTGACACCTTTATGATATTGAATTCCTTCTTGGGAATAACCCTAAATTTCCTTTAACCTCTGCCTCCCTGACATTGCTTTGCTAGAAATCTGAGGTCACTTTTGTTTGCACTTTATACTAAATCAATAGTCACGTTCTCTTGGTTCTACTTTCTAAATATGTCTCTCATATCCACTTCCTTTCTCTATTTCTCTGGTCATTAGTCCTAATTTGGAACATATTTTTAGTTTGCTTGACTTAATAGAATAGTCTTATAACTCTTCAAAGTTTTTATCCCCATAGCCACCAGAGTATTGTGTTTATTTATTTATTTATCTTTTTAATCTCTAGAGGAAAAGATTTGAATGTTTTCTTTTATAGATTTCTTCAGCATTTTGTAATCCTAATGTTCTTTTTTTTTTAACTTTACAATACTGTATTGGTTTTGCCATACATCAACTAGAATCTGCCACGGGTGTACATGTGTTCCCAATCCTGAACCCCCTCCCGCCTCCCTCCCCATACCATCTCTCTGGGTTATCCCAGTGCACCAGCCCCAAGCATCCTGTATCCTGCATCAAACCTAGACTGGCAATTCGTTTCTTATATGATATTATACATGTTTCAATGCCATTCTCCCAAATCATCCCACCCTCCCCCTCTCCCAGAGAGTCAAAAAGTCTGTTCTGTACATCTGCATCTCTTTTGCTGTCTCGCATACAGGGTTATTGTTACCATCTTTCTAAATTCCATATATATGTGTTCGTATACTGTATTGGTGTTTTTCTTTCTGGCTTACTTCACTCTGTATAATAGGCTCCAGTTTCATCCACCTCATTAGAACTGATTCAAATGTATTCTTTTTAATGGCTGAGTAATGCTCCATTGTGTATATGTACCACAGCTTTCTTATCCATTCATCTGCTGATAGACATCTACGTTGTTTCCATGTCCTGGCTATTATAAACAGTGTTGTGATGAACACTGGGGTACATGTGTCTCTTTCAGTTCTGGTTTCCTCAGTGTGTATGCCCAGCAATGGGATTGCTGGGTCATAAGGCAGTTCTATTTCCAGTTTTTTAAGGAATCTCCACACTGTTCTCCATAGAGGCTGTACTAGTTTGCATTCCCACCAACAGTGAAGAGGGTTCCCTTTCTCCACACCCTCTCCAGCATTTATTGCTTGTAGACTTTTGGATCACAGCCATTCTGACTGGTGTGAAATGGTACCTCATTGTGGTCTTGATTTGCATTTCTCTGATAATGAGTGATGTTGAGCATCTTTTCATGTGTTTGTTAGCCATCCATATGTCTTCTTTGGAGAAATGTCTGTTCAGTTCTTTGGCCCATTTTTTGATTGGGTCATTTATTTTTCTGGAATTGAGCTGCAGGAGTTGCTTGTATATTTTTGAGATTAGTTGTTTATCAGTTGCTTCATTTGCTATTGTTTTCTCCCATTCAGAAGGCTGTCTTTTCACCTTGCTTATAGTTTCCTTTGTTGTGCGGAAGCTTTTAAGTTTAATTAGGTCCCATTTGTTTATTTTTGCTTTTATTTCCAATATTCTGGGAGGTGGGTCATAGAAGATCCTGCTGTAATTTATGTCGGAGAGTGTTTTGCCTATGTCCTCCTCTAGGAGTTTTATAGTTTCTGGTCTTACACTTAGATCTTTAATCCATTTTGAGTTTATTTTTGTATGTGGTGTTAGAAAGTGTTCTACTTTCATTCTTTTACAAGTGGTTGACCAGTTTTCCCAGCACCACTTGTTAAAGAGACTGTCTTTAATCCATTGTATATTCTTGCCTCCTTTGTCGAAGATAAGGTGTTCATAGGTGTGTGGATTTATCTCTGGGCTTTCTATTTTGTTCCATTGATCTATATTTCTGTCTTTGTGCAGTACCATACTGTCTTGATGACTGTGGCTTTGTAGTAGAGCCTGAAGTCAGGCAGGTTGATTCCTCCAGTTCCATTCTTCTTTCTCAAGATTGCTTTGGCTATTTGATGTTTTTTGTATTTCCATACAAATTGTGAAATTATTTGTTCTAGTTCTATGAAAAATACCGCTGGTAGCTTGATAGGGATTGCACTGAATCTGTAGATTGCTTTGGGTAGTATACTCATTTTCACTCTATTGATTCTTCCAATCCATGAACATGGTATATTTCTCTATCTATTAGTGTCCTTTTGATTTCTTTCACCAGTGTTTTATGGTTTTCTATATATAGGTCTTTAGTTTCTTTAGGTAGATATATTCCTAAGTATTTTATTCTTTTCGTTGCAGTGGTGAATGGAATTGTTTCCTTAATTTCTTTTTCTACTTTCTCATTATTAGTGTATAGGAATGCACTGGATTTCTGTGTGTTGATTTTGTATCCTACAACTTTACTATATTTATTGATTAGCTCTAGTAATTTTCTGGTGGAGTCTTTAGGGTTTTCTATGTAGAGGATCATGTCATCTGCAAACAGTGAGAATTTTATTTCTTCTTTTCCAGTTTGGATTCCTTTTATTTCTTTTTCTGCTCTGATTGCTGTGGCCAAAACTTCCAGAACTATGTTGAATAGTAGTGGTGAAAGTGGTCACCCTTGTCTTGTTCCTGACTTTAGGGGAAATGGTTTCAATTTTTCACCATTGAGGATAATGTTTGCTGTGGGTTTGTCATATATAGCTTTTATTATGTTGAGGTATGTTTCTTCTATTCCTGCTTTCTGGAGAGTTTTTATCATAAATGGATGTTGAATTTTGTCAAAGGCTTTCTCTGCATCTATTGAGATAATCATATGGCTTTTATTTTTCAATTTGTTAATGTGGTGAATTACATTGATTGATTTGCAGATATTGAAGAATCCTTGCATCCCTGGGATAAAACCCACTTGGTCTTGGTTTATGATCTTTTTAATGTGTTGTTGGATTCTGATTGCTAGAATTTTGTTAAGGATTTTTGCATCTATGTTCATCAGTGATATTGGCCTGTAGTTTTCTTTTTTTGTGGCATCTTTGTCAGGTTTTGGTATTAGGGTGATGGTGGCCTCATAGAATGAGTTTGGAAGTTTACCTTCCTCTGCAATTTTCTGGAAGAGTTTGAGTAGGATCGGTGTTAGCGCCTCTCTAAATTTTTGGACTTGGGCTTTTGTTTGCTGGAAGATTTCTGGTTACAGTTTCAATTTCTGTGCTTGTGATGGGTCTGTTAAGATTTTCTATTTCTTCCTGGTTCAGTTTTGGAAAGTTGTACTTTTCTAAGAAATTGTCCATTTCTTCCACATTGTCCATTTTATTGGCATATAATTGCTGATAGTAGTCTCTTATGATCCTTTGTATTTCTGTGTTGTCTGTTGTGATCTCTCCATTTTCATTTCTAATTTTATTGATTTGATTTTTCTCCTTTTGTTTCTTGATTAGTCTGGCTAATGGCTTGTCAGTTTTATTTATCCTTTCAAAGAGCCAGCTTTTGGCTTTGTTGATTTTTGCTATGGCCTTCTTTGTTTATTTTGCATTTATTTCTGCCGTAATTTTTAAGATTTCTTTCCTTCTACTAACCCTGGGGTTATCCATTTTTTCCTTTTCTAGTTGCTTTAGGTGTAGAGTTAGGTTGTTTATTTGACTTTTTCTTGTTTCTTGAGGATGCCTGTATTGCTATGAACTTTCCCCTTAGCACTGCTTTTATAGTGTCCCAGAGGTTTGGGGTTGTTGTGTTTTCATTTTCATTTGTTTCTATGCATAATTTGATTTCTTTTTGATTTCTTCTGTGATTTGTTGGTTATTCAGAAGCATGTTGTTCAGCCTCCAAATGTTGGAATTTTTAATAGGTTTTCTCCTGTAACTGAGATCTAATCTTAATGTATTATGGTCAGAAAAGATGCTTGGAATGATTTCAATTTTTTTGAATTTATCAAGGATAGATTTATGGCCCAGGATATGATCTATCCTGGAAAAGGTTCTGTGTGCACTTGAGAAAAAGGTGAAATTCATTGTTTTGTGGTGAAATGTCCTGTAGATATCAATTAGGTCTAACTGGTCTATTGTATCATTTAAAGTTTGTGTTTCTTTGTTAATTTTCTGTTTAGTTGATCTATCCATAGATGTGAGTGGGGTATTAAAGTCTCCCACTATTATTGTGTTATTGTTAATTTCCCCTTTCATACTTGTTAGCATTTGTCTTACATATTGCGGTGCTTCTATGTTGGGTGCATATATATTTATAATTATTATATCTTCTTCTTGGATTGATCCTTTGATCATTATGTAGTGTCCTTCTTTGTCTCTTTTCACAGCCTTAAAGTCTATTTTATCTGATATGAGTATTGCTACTGCTTTCTTTTGGTCTCTATTTACATGGAATATCTTTTTCCAGCCCTTCACTTTCAGTCTGTATGTGTTCCTTGTTTTGAGGTGGGTCTCTTGTAGACAACATATATAGGGATCTTGTTTTTGTATCCATTCAGCCAGTCTTTGTCTTTTGGTTGGGGCATTCAATCCATTTACGTTTAAGGTAATTATTGATAAGTATGGTCCCGTTGCCATTTACTTTATTGTTTTGGGTTTGGTTTTATACACTTTTTTTTTGTATTTCCTGTCTAGAGAATATCCTTTAGGATTTGTTGGAGAGCTTGTTTGGTGGTACTGAATTCTCTCAGCTTTTGCTTGTCTGTAAGCTTTTGATATCTCCTTCATATTTGAATGAGATCCTTGCTTGGTATAGTAATCTAGGCTGTAGGTTATTTTCTTTCATCACTTTAAGTATGTCTTGCCATTCCCTCCTGGCCTGAAAGGTTTCTATTGAAAGATCAGCTGTTATCCTTATGGGAATCCCCTTGTGTGTTATTTTTCCTTTGCTGCTTTTAATATTTGTTCTTTGTGTTTGATCTTTGTTAATTTGATTAATATGTGTCTTGGGGTGTTTTGCCTTGGGTTTATCCTATTTGGGACTCTCTGGGTTTCTTGGACTTGGGTGATTATTCCCTTCCCCATTTTAGGAAGTTTTCAAATATTTTCTCATGGTCTTTCTTTTTGTCTTCTTCTTCTAGGACTCCTATAATTCGAATGTTGGAGCGTTTCATATTGTCCTGGAGGTCTCTGAGATTGTCCTCATTTCTTTTAATTCGTTTTTCTTTTTCCTCTCTGCTTCATTTATTTCTACCATTCTATCTTCTGTTTCACTAATCCTATCTTCTGCCTCCTGTTATTCTACTATTTGTTGCCTCTAGAGTGTTTCTGATCTCATTTATTGCATTATTCATTATATATTGACTTTTTAAAATTTCTTCTAGGTCCTTGTTAAACCTTTCTTGCGTCTTCTCAGTCCTTGTCTCTAGGCTATTTATCTGTGATTCCATTTTGATTTCAAGATTTTGGATCAGTTTCACTATCATTATTCAGAATTCTTTGTCTGGTAGATTCCCTATCTCTTCCTCTTTTGTTTGGTTTGGTGGGCATTTATCCTGTTCCTTTACCTGCTGGGTATTCCTCTGTCTCTTCATCCTGTTTATATTGCTGTGTTTGGGGTGGCCTTTCTGTATTCTGGCAGTTTGTGGAGTTCTCTTTATTGTGGAGTTTCCTCACTGTGGGTGGGTTTGTATCAGTGGCTTGTCAAGGTTTCTTGGTTTGGGAAGCTTGTGTCGGCATCCTGGTGGGTGGAGCTGGATTTCTTCTCTCTGGAGTGCAATGACGTGTCCAGTAATGAGTTATGAGATGTCATTGGTTTAGAGTAACTTTGAGTTGCCTGTATATTGAAGCTCAGGGCTGTGTTCCTGAGTTGCTGGAGAATTTGCATGATATGTCTTGCTCTGGAACTTGTTGGCCCTTGGGTGATGCTTGGTTTCAGTGTGGGTATGGAGGCGTTTGATGAGCTCCTATCAATTAATGTTCTGTGGAGTCAGGAGTTCTCTGATGTTCTCAGGATTTGGACTTAAGCCTCCTGCTTCTGGTTTTCAGTTTTATTTTACAGTTTTTACCCTTCTATACCTCACCATTGATAAAACATCTAGGTTAAAGATGAAAAGTTTCTCCACGTTGAGGGACACCCAGAGAGGTTCACAGAGTTACATGGAGACGAAAAGAGGGAGGGGGAATTGGAGGTGACCTGAATGAGATGAGGTGGAATCAAAAGAGGAGAGAGCTAGCTAGCCAGTAATCACTTTCTTATGAGTGCTCCACAGTCTGGACCACTCAGAGATGTTCACGGAATTATACAAAGAGGAGGAGAGGGAGGAAGGAAAGGTGGTCAGGAGTATAAAAGAGGGGAATGAAAAGGAGAGAGACAGATCCAGCCAGTAGTCAGTTCCTAAGAGTTCTCCACCGTCTGGAACACACAGAGATTCACAGAGTTGGGTAGAGAGGAAAAGGGAGAGGGAGGAGACAGGGGCGATCTAGTGGAGAAAAAGGAGAGTCCAAAGGAGGAGAGAGGAGTCAGGCCAGTAATCTCACTCTCAAGTGTAAATGGGTACTAAAAGATTGGGTTTTTGAAGGTACAAAATTGATAACAAATACCAAAAAGCAAATATTAAAAATCTAGAGTAGAGGTTGGATTTTCAAAAATATAGTATTAAAAATAGAAGAAGAAGAAGAAAAAAAAGAAAACAATCACAAGAATTATTTTAAGAAGTAATAAAAATAAAATTAAAAAAATATATACAAAGTTTGCTTCAAAAATAGGGTCTTTTTTGGGGGGAGGAAAGTAATAGTAGGTTATAAAAATGAAAACTAAAGGAGAATTAGAGGACTTAAAAATTAAAAAGTGTTTAAAAAAAGAAAAAGAAAAGAAAAACAAACATCAAAAAAAAAAAAAAGAATGATCGTAAAAATGGTAAAGATATATCTAGGACTTTCTCTTGTGTTGTTGTGGGCAGAGTGGGGTCAGTTCATTTTCGGATAGTTTCTTGGTCCGGCTTATATTTCTCAAGATCTGTAGGCCCTTTCCTATGTAGTGGGTACTAATGACAGGATGTTAATCTATTGCACCTGTCACTTCCAAGGCAGTCCCCTCTGTTTTAGCTTCTTCTATTTGCTGGTCTCTTCAGTGTCTGATTTCCACCCTGACACAGGGGGGCGGTGGTGGACACTTTTTAGGCTCACTTGTTCAGTCGTGTTGTGGGGAGGGAGGGATGCTGCAAACAAATAACACTGGTGAGTGCTCGCAGCATCCCAGCCATGCTGGGCCTGCCCCCACTCAAGGCACACAGCTCAGGTTCTAGGTTGCTCCGCTGGGAACCGCCGAGGCCGGCCCTGGGTTGCATGCACCTCCCAGGTCTAAGCTGCTCAGGCTCAGGCACTCAGGTAGTCCCCAGAGGTGCAGACTGGTTGGGCCCACGTTTTGTGCCCTTCCCAGGTCCGAGTAGCTCAGGTGTTTGGCGAGTGTGGTTGCTGTGACTTATCGCCTCTCCCATCCCTGCTGCTCAGTTTTCTGGGTGTACAGCTGGCGTACTTTCTCAGGCGGATGATGACTGTCCAGAACCCCAAGAAGTCTTAGTTAGCAAAGAAGCCTGTTTGCAGTTTTGTAGGTAATGTCTCTCTGGGGCTGTGATTGCCCCCTTCCGGCTCTGGCTGCCTGTCACCAGAGAGGGATGGTCTGCAGCTGGCTAATTCTGTTCCGTCCTTTGTTCTGTGCACGGTCCTGGCGGTGTCTTATGTTAGAGCTTTTTGCGTGGTAGCTATCCCACAGCCTGGTTTGCTACCCAAGTTAGCTTGCTCTGGTTACACTTGGGGCATTTGGGCCCAGTCCTTGTAAAGCAATGCAGCCCGCGCCTCCCTGCCCAGCGCCCGCTTGCTAGTGGCGGATGCAGGCGTCTGCGCTGCTTCTGCGCTGGGGGAGTTACCGTTGGGCTCGTAATCTGTGGGTTTTAATTATTTATTTATTTCTCCTCCCTGTTATGTTGCCCTCTGTGCTTCCAAGGCTCGCCACAGACTCGGCAGTGAGAGTGTTTCCTGGTGTTTGGAAACTTCTCTCTTTTTAAGACTCCCTTCCCAGGACTAAGCTCCCTCCCTACCTCTTTTGTCTCTTTTTTTTTTTTATATTTTTTCCTACCTGTTTTTGAAGACAATCAGTTGCTTTTCTGGGTGCCTGATCTCCTCTGCCAGCATTCAGAAGTTGTTTTGTGGAATTTACTCGGTGTTGAAATGTTCTTTTGATGAATTTGTGTGGGAGAAAGTGGTCTCCCCACCCTATTCCTCCACCATCTTAGGACCGCCCCCTCAGCATTGTGTTTAGAATGCAAATATGCCTTCCTGGTAAACCTCACAAGGATGACCACTACTTTCTATAGTAGTGAAGGAAAGAGAGGTGAGACATCAGCTGAAGGAGAAAGCAGGAGGAAGTGAAGATGCATTCATTTTAAAGTGAACATGATGGAAGACTGTAGGGAGTCAAGGGGACAATGACGGGGCAGAGATTCAGAAGTGGAAGAACTAGCAGGCTTCTGTGGGGATGGAGTTCGGGTCAAAGGCACAGCTTAAGAAGTTAGCTCTGAGAGGAAGAAAGGAAACCATCCAAAGGCAGGAGAGAAAGAGATGGAAATGAAGAAGACAGAGGGACTTTGAAAATTAAAAAGGAGGGAAACTGAAAAGTTGATTGGTGTTTTTTCTGTTGCAAGGTCTTGCGTTTAATGTTGAAAGTGAAAGTTTCTCAGTCATGTCCGACTCTTTATGACCCCATGAAGTATACAATCCATGGAATTCTCCAGGCCAGAATATTGGAGTGGATAGCTGTTACCTTCTCCAGGGGATCTTCCCAACCCAGGGATCGAACCCAGGTCTTCCCTCTTTGCAGGCAGATTGTTTACCAGCTGAGCCACTGAATGTTGAGATGGACTGTAAATATGTTGCAGAAACCAATGGTGGGCACAAAGGACACCTCATAGCCAAGTTAAACCTCACTGTTTCCTTAGCAATTTCATGTCATTAAGTGGGCTGAAGAGTCATAAGCATCTGCACTTCTGTATAGGTTAATACAGAGTCACTAATTATGAAAAGCTGTCTTTATCTGGGAAATTGAATTTTTTTCATTAATGAATTTCAACTCTTTTGGTGGAATAGTTTAAATGGGTAATTTTTGATGTTAGTTTATCTTCTCATGTCAATAGAACCCCCTTGAGAGCTCAGCAGAATGAAATAAAGGGTGATTAAAAGCGCCTCAGAGATTGTCAGTAGAGAACTTTCACTACATAACAGCGGGCCAGCATTCCCTTCAGGAGACTTACTAGGCAACTGGTCATAAAAGGGTCTATAAATTGCAGTCTGATTGAACACTATGAGAAAATACCCTTTAGAATTAGAAATTAGTCTTGTATGGCTGTATTTCATAGATTAAGCTCACATAAATTTTCACAAAAAGAAAAGAATTTGGAAATTACAGTTCCAAAACTCCATTTGTGTAAGCCTACTTATATACCTGCTTATAGGCCAGGCCCGTGGGTGGGTCCGACTCCCCACCTGGGTCCTCTCTTGTCACCCACTGACAAGATCCATGTCTCTACTAGATCTGTGTGTCCTCATGTGATGAGAGTAAGGCTGGGTACTCAGGATTCCCTTTACTATGTAGGCTGTCATGTTAAATAAATATTATAGAGAAACATTACCTTCCCTCACTCTCTCTTTTTAAAATCATTATAGGAAGCCATGAGAATGTTTAAAAAGGCGTTGGACCTCATTTCTTATTCTGATAAAGGACCGAGTCCCTTAGCAGCTTCAGCAGACTGTCTGTATCACTTGGGTCTATGTTACATGGAGGAAGGCAACTTACAACTGGTATTTTGTGTATTTAGGCATATAAGTTTTTCACAGTTTTAGAAATTGTTTCCTTACATTTAGTTTCATTTCCAAAGGCCACCTAAGCAGTGAGGGACTAGACCAAAGCTTCTGGTAAAGCTTGGCTTACTATAGTCACTCTGCACACTGTAAAACCTACTATGTTGTTTTATTTATTCAACATATTTTATTAATGCTTGTTTATTGCCAATATTCTAAAGACATGTTTCCCACCAAAACAATAAATCTAATTGTAAGAAATTATTATAGCAAAATAATTTCTTCACTTAGTATAAATTTAATTATCACATTGTCAGTACATTGAGTGCATCAGTGTCATGCAGGATAAATGGAAAACGATTCAGTTCAGTTCAGTTTAGTCACTCACTCGTGTCCGACTCTTTGCAGCACGCCAGGCCTCCCTGTCCATCACCAACTCCGGGAGTTCACTCAGACTCACGTCCATTGAGTCCGTGATGCCATCCAGCCATCTCATCCTCTGTCGTCCCCTTCTCCTCCTGCCCCCTAATCCCTCCCAGCATCAGAGTCTTTTCCAATGAGTCAACTCTTCGCATGAGGTGGCCAAAGTACTGGAGTTTCAGCTGTAGCATCATTACTTCCAAAGAAATCCCAGGGCTGATCTCCTTCAGAATGGACTGGTTGAATCTCCTTGCAGTCCAAGTGACTCTCAAAGGTCTTCTGCAACACCACAGCTCAAAAGCACCAATTCTTTGGCACTCAGCCTTCTTCACAGTCCAACTCTCACATCCATACATGACCACTGGAAAAACCATAGCCTTGACTAGGTGGACCTTGTTGGCAAAGTAATGTCTCTGCTTTTGAATATACTATCTAGGTTGGTCATAACTTTTCTTCCAAGGAGTAAGCATCTTCTAATTTCATGTCTGCAGTCACCATCTGCAGTGATTTTGGAGCCCCCAAAATAAACTCTGACACTGTTTCCACTGTTTCCCCATCTATTTCCCATGAAGTGATGGGACTGGATACCATGATCTTCATTTTCTGAATGTTGAGCTTTAAGCCAACTTTTTCACTCTCCTCTTTCACTTTCATCAAGAGGCTCCTTAGCTCCTCTTCACTTTCTGCCATAAGGGTGCTGTCTTCTCCATATCTGAGGTTATTGGTATTTCTCCCGGCCATCTTGATTCCAGCTTGTTTATCTTCCAGTCCAGTGTTTCTCATGATGTACTCTGCATATAAGTTAAATAAGCAGGGTGACCGTATACAGCCTTGACATACTCCTTTTCCTATTTGGAACCAGTCTGTTGTTCCATGTCCAGTTTTAACTGTTGCTTCCTGACCTGCTTACAGATTTCTCAAGAGGCAGATTAGGTGGTCTGGTATTCCCATCTCTTGAAGAATTTTCCACAGTTTATTGTGATCCACACAGTCAAAGGCTTTGGCATAGTCAATAAAGCAGAAATAGATCTTTTCTGGAATACTCTTGCTTTTCCATGATCCAGTGGATGTTGGCAATTTGATCTCTGGTTCCTCTGCCTTTTCTAAAACCAGCTTGAACATCTGGAAGTTCATGTTTTTGTATTGCTGAAGCCTGGCTTGGAGAATTTTGAGCATTACTTTACTAGTGTGTGAGATGAGTACAATTGTGTGGTAGTTTGAGCATTCTTTTGCATTGCCTTTCTTTGGAATTGGAATGAAAACGGAGCTTTCCAGTCCTGTGGCCACTGCTGAGTTTTCCAAATTTGCTGGCATATTGAGTGCAGCACTTTCAGAGCATCATCTTTCAGGATTTGAAACAGCTCAACTGGAATTCCATCACATCCACTTGCTTTGTTCGTAGTGATGCTTTCTAAGGCCCACTTGACTTCACATTCCAAGAAGTCTGGCTCTAGATGAGTGATCACATCATCATGATTATCTGGGTTGTGAAGATCTTTTTGGTACAGTTCTTTTGTGTATTCTTGCCATCTCTTCTTAATATCTTCTGCTTCTGTTAGGTCCATACCATTTCTGTCCTTTATCGAGCCCATCTTTGCATGAAATGTTCCCTTGGTATCTCTAATTTTCTTGAAGCGATTTCTAGTCTTTCCTATTCTGTGGTTTTCCTCTGTTTCTTTGCATTGATCGCTGAAGAAGGCTTTCTTATCTCTTCTTGCTATTCTTTGGAACTGTGCATTCAGATGCTTATATCTTTCCTTTTTCCTTTGCTTTTCACCTCTCTTCTTTCACAGCTATTTGTAAGGCCTCCCCAGACAGTCATTTTGCTTTTTGCATTTTTTTCCATGGGGCTGGTCTTGATCCCTGTCTTCCGAACAGTGTCATGAACCTCACTCCATAGTTCATCAGGCACTCTATCTATCAGATCTAGACCCTTAAATCTATTCTCACTTCCACTGTATAGTCATAAGGGATTTGATTTAGGTCATACCTGAACGGTCTAGCGGTTTTCCCTACTTTCTTCAATTTGAGTCTGAATTTGGTAATAACAAGTTCATGATCTGAGCCACAGTCAGCTCCTGGTCTTGTTTTCATCGACTGTATAGAGCTTCTCCATCTTTGGCTGCATAGAGTATAATCAATCTGATTTTGGTGTTGACCATTTGGTGATGTCCATGTGTAGAGTCTTCTCTTGTGTTGTTGGAAGAGGGTGTTTGCTATGACCAGTGCATTTTCTTGGCAAAACTCTATTAGTCTTTGCCCTGCTTCATTCCACATTCCAAGGCCAAATTTGCCTGTTACTCCAGGTGTTTCTTGACTTCCTACTTTTGTATTCCAGTCCCCTATAATGAAAAGGACATCTTTTTTGGGTGTTGGTTCTAAAAGGTCTTGTAGGTCTTCATAAAACCATTCAACTTCAGCTTCTTCAGCATTACTGGTTGGGGCATAGACTTGTATAACTGTGATATTGAATGGTTTGCTTTGGAAATGAACAGAGATCATTCTGTCGTTTTTGAGACTGCATCCAAGTACTGAATTTCAGACTCTTGTTGACCATGATGGCTTCCTTTTCTTGTGAGGGATTCCTGCCCGCAGGAGTAGATATAATGGTCATCTGAGTTAAATTCACCCATTCCAGTCCATCTTAGTTCGCTGATTCCTAGAATGTCGATGTTCACCCTTGCCATCTCCTGTTTGACAACTTCCAATTTGCCTTGATTCACGGACCTGACATTCCAGGTTCCTATGCAATATTGCTGTTTACAGCATCGGATCTTGCTTCTATCACTAGTCACATGCACAACTGGGTATTGATTTTGCTTTGGCTCCATCCCTTCATTCTTTCTGGAGTTATTTCTCCACTGATCTCCAGTAGCGTATTGGGTACCTAATGACCTGGGGCGTTCCTCTTTTGGTATCCTATCATTTTGCCTTTTCATACTGTTCATGGGGTTCTCAAGGCAAGAATACTGAAGTGGCTTGCCATTCTCTTCTCCAGTTGATTTCCCATATTGACAACTGAACAATTAAAATCAGAGTAAATTGGCTGTTAAGATGGCCAGGTTCATTGAAAACCAGTTTATTCCATTATTAAGTATTTATCTATTAGGTTGGTGGAAAAAGTAATTGCAGTTTTAGACTTTGAACTTTAAATCATTGTTAGCTAGGCTCAAACAAATCCTAAATTTTTTAAATTTTATTTTATTTTTAATTGGAGGATAATTACTCTACAACATTGTGACAATTTTCTGCCATATATCAACATGAATCAGCCATAGGTATATATATGTCCCCTCACTCTTAAACCTCCCTCTCACCTCTTTCCCCATCCTACCCCTCTAGGTTGTCACAGAATCCCAGCTTTGGGTTCCTTATCAAACACATCTTTATTAATCAAAATAGGAACCATTATAATCAACATATTTTTGCCAACAAGAAATAAGTTTATTTATTCCTGTAGTGTAAAAATCTGTGCTTCAGGATTTGATGAACTCTTGGAAAGCATTTTCTGCATCCTGCTGGTCGTGGAAGCATTTTCCCTGCAAAAAGTTGTCAAGATGCTTGAAGATGTGGTAGTCGGTTGGCAAAAGGTCAAGTGAATACGGTGGATGAGGCAAAACTTTGTAGCTCAACTCGTTTGAATTTTGAAGCATTGGTTGTGCAACATGCAATTGGGCACTGTTATGGAGAAAAATTGGGCCCTTTCTGTTGACCGATTTAAGCTGTATGTGTTACAGTTTTTGGTGCATCTCACTGATTTGCTGAGCATACTTCTCAGATGTGATGGTTTCACTGGGATTCAAAAAGCTGTAGTGGATCAGACCAGCAGCAGAACACCAAACAGTGTGCAAGTTTGGCTTTGGGAAGTGCTTTGGACCTTCTTCTTTGGGCAAGTCATTGCCAGTTGTATAAAACCCACTTTTTGTTACACTCTGATTGAGAAATGGTTCGTTGTTGTATAGAATAAAGGGAAGATGACACTTCAGAACTACAATGTTTTTTATTTCTAGTCAGCTCATGAGACACCTACATATCAAACTTTTTCACCTTTCCAACTTGCTTCAAATGAAGAATGACTGTAGAATGGTTGATGCTGAGTTCTTTGGCAACTTCTCATGTAGTTGTAAGAGGATCAGCTTTGATGATGGTTCTCAGTTTCGTTGTCAGCTTCCAGTGGCCAGCCACTGCGCTTCTCATCTTCAAGTCTCTTGTCTCCTTTGCAAAATTTTTGAACCCCCACTGTGTTGTACATTCATTAATAGTTCTCGGGCCAAAAGCATTGTTGATGTTGTGAGTTGTCTCCGCTGCTTAATGACCTAATTTGAACTGCAATAAGAAAATCGCTCAAATTTGCTTTTTGTCTAACATCATTTCCATAATCTAAAATAAACATAAAATAAACAGCAATAAATCATTAGCAAAAAAAATAAAGTCAGAAATGTGTATTAAAATAACATAATGTAATCACATTTAAGAATGTATTCCAATATCAAATGGCAAATTTCAACACTGCAAAAACCAAAATTATGTTTGCACCAACCTAATAATATTTGACTATTTTATACAATTTTCCTTTTCAAAACTTTCACTGATATGATAAATACGTAAATAACATATCATTAGCTCTTTTGGATATTTCACAACTACACACACAGACAGACAGACAGACAGACCCACACACCATTCCAGTCCTTATATTCATAGGTGTGGATGGTGTCTGAGACCTGTATCTTCATAACTTTAAAAGAGAATTGCACTTGATTAGTTTTCCATTAAGAAATTACAATACATATGAGATTAATTACAAATATTTTTCATGTTCTTAGTCCTTTGGACAAGCAGGGAAACCTAATTTTGCTTTACAATGTCAGAAAAAACTTTGGAGTTCTTTTGTTTTGGAATTTTGTAACTATGTATCTGCTGGTCCTCATGGGAAATAATAAATACTAATTGTGATTTCTTTGAAGAAACACAATAAGACACATAATGATTAAAGTCTTGTTAGGGTCAAAAGCAGAGACGTTACTTTGCCAACTAAGGTTCGTCTAGTCAAGGCTATGGTTTTTCCTATGGTCATGTATGGATGTGAGAGTTGGACTGTGAAGAAGGCTGAGTGCCAAAGAATTGGTGCTTTTGAACTGTCGGGTAGAAGACTCTTGAGAGTCCCTTGGACTGCAAGGAGATCCACCCAGTCCATTCTGAAGGAGATCGGCCCTGGAATTTCTTTGGAAGGAATGATGGTACAGCTGAAACTCCAGTACTTTGGCCTCCTCATGCGAAGAGTTGACTCATTGGAAAAGACTCTGATGCTGGGAGGGATTGGGGGCAGGAGGAGAAGGGGACGACCGAGGATGAGATGGCTGGATGGCATCACGGACTCAATGGACGTGAGTCTGAGTGAACTCCGGGGAGTTGGTGATGGACAGGGGAGGCCTGGCGTGCTAGGATTCATGGGGTCGCAAAGAGTCTGACATGACTGAGTGACTGAACTGAACTGAACTGAGGGTCTTCCCTGGTGGTCCAGTGGCTAAGACTCAGTGCTCCCAACGCAGGGGGCCCAGGTTTGATCCCTAGTCAGGGATCTAGATCCCACATGCTACAACTAAAGATCCTGCATACCACAGCTAAGACCCAGTACAGCCAAATAAATACATAAGTAAATTTTTAAAAATTACACCTTCAAAAGTATTGTAACAACATGAATTATGCAGACATTAGTCTGTGAACAAGGGAACCTGTAAATTATAATAAACCTGGGTCAGTGATATTTTTTGGCTCCACAAGATTCACTGGGAAAAACATATTTAAAATGACCAAAAAACTAAAAACTTTTAAATAATAGTTATATATTATAATGTATTAACTTTTTAACTAATATATTCTACTCACTGAATGATTTGCTTTTTACCCATTTGCTCTTCTAGGCTTATGATTCTTTTACAAAAGCTGTGAAAGCAAATCCTGATTTTGCAGAAAGCTTTTATCACCGCGGGCTTTGTAAAATCAAACTCCATAAGAATGGCTCGATCCTGGATTTCAATCGTGCGATTACCCTTGATCCTAAACATTACCAGGTATTTAAATGGGTGATTGCTCTGGTTTGGAGAGTGTGTTAAATTTGCTAAGACTATCAAATCTTTAAGTGTTATTGTTATTAGTTAGCAACAGTTACTTTTATCTACTTTTCAGCTGTTTAAATAATCTATATATTATCTCTGTTTTCCATTGAACTAGAAATATGATTTCCAACAGGGATATTATATAGATAAAGAGTGCTTTGTGAATTTTAGCATATATAAATTTGTTAATATTTTAATGTACCTATTAGTCATTATGATTTTATATACTCTATTATATAAATAAATTTATTTACTTCTTGCTTTGCTGTTACATTGTACCCTGCCTTTTAGGAGACTATAGAGACAATATAAAATCCAATAGATGAAAATTCATTGGATCTTGATTGTTAAAGTACATGAAATTGGAATATGGATGAAATATCAGATGATTTTAGGGAAATACTATTAATTTTTTTAGATATACAGTGGTAACGTGGTTGTGTAGGAGAATGTCTTCTTCAAAGGAGACATATACTGAAAGACTTGGGGTGAATTTTCAAAATGTCTACAACTTATTTTCAAATTGTACAAAAAAATTCACTTCAATTCAGTCGCTCAGTCGTGTCCGACTCTGTGACCCCATGAATCGCAGCACGCCAGGCCTCCCTGTCCATCACCAACTCCCGGAGTTCACTCAGACTCACATCCATCGAATCAGTGATGCCATCCAGCCATCTCATCCTCGGTCGTCCCCTTCTCCTCCTGCCCTCAATCCCTCCAAGCATCAGAGTCTTTTCCAGTGAGTCAACACTTCACATGAGGTGGCCAAAGTACTGGACTTTCAGCTGTAGCATCATTCCTTCCAAAGAAATCCCAGGGCCGATCTCCTTCAGAATGGACTGGTTGGATCTCCTTGCAGTCCAAGGGACTCTCAAGAGTCTTTTCCAATACCACAATTCAAAAGCATCAATTCTTTGGCACTCAGCCTTCTTCACAGTCCAACTCTCACATCCATACATGACCACAGGAAAAACCATAGCCTTGACTAAACAGACCTTAGTCTGCAAAGTAATGTCTCTGCTCTTGAATATGCTATCTAGGTTGATCATAACTTTTCTTCCAAGGAGTATGCGTCTTTTAATTTCATGTCTGCAGTCACACTCTGCAGTGATTTTGGAGCCCCCAAAGTAAACTCTGACACTGTTTCCACTGTTTTCCCATCTATTTCCCATGAAGTGATGGGACCAGATGCCATGATCTTCGTTTTCTGAATGTTGAGCTTTAAGCCAACTTTTTCACTCCTCTTTCACTTCCATCAAGAGGCTTTTTAGTTCCTCTTCACTTTCTGCCGTAAGGGTGGTGTCATCTCCATATCTGAGGTTATTGGTATTTCTCCTGGCAGTCTTGATTCCAGCTTGTGTTTCTTCCAGTCCAGCATTTCTCATGGTGTACTCTGCATATAAGTTGAATAAGCAGGCTGATAATATATAACCTTGATGTACTCCTTTTCCTATTTGGAACCAGTCTGTTGTTCCATGTCCAATTCTAACTGTTGCTTCCTGACCTGCGTACAGATATCTCAAGAGGCATGTCAGGTGGTCTGGTATTCCCATCTCTTTCAGAATTTTCCACAGTTTATTGTGATCCACACAGTCAAAGGTTTTAGCATAGTCAATAAAGCAGAAATAGATGTTTTTCTGGAACTCTTTTACTTTTTCCATGATCCAGCGGATGTTGGCAATTTGATCTCTGGTTCCTCTGCCTTTTCTAAAACCAGCTTGAACATCTGGAAGTTCATGGTTCACGTATTGCTGAAGCCTGGCTTGGAGAATTTTGAGTATTACCTTACTAGCATGTGAGATGAGTGCAACTGAAGTTTGAGCATTCTTTGGCATTGCCTTTCTTTGGAACTGGAATAAAAAGTGACCTTTTCCAGTCCTGTGGCCACTGCTGAGTTTTCCAAATTTGCTCACAAATTGAGTGCAGCACTTTCACAGCATCATCTTTCAGGATTTGAAATAGCTCAGCTGGAATTCCATCACCTCCACTAGCTTTGTTCGTAGTGATGCTTTCAAAGGCCCACTTGACTTCATATTCCAGGATGTCTGGCTCTAGATGAGTGATCACACCATCATGATTATCTGGGGCATGAAGATCTTTTTTGTACAATTCTTCCATGTATTCTTGCCATCTCTTCTTAGTATCTTCTGCTTCTGTTAGATCCAGACCATTTCTGTGCTTTATCGAGCCCATCTTTGCATGAAATGTTCCCTTGGTATCTCTAATTTTCTTGAAGCGATCTCTAGTCTTTCCCATTCTATTGTTTTCCTCTATTTTTTTGCATTGATCACTGAAGAAGGCTTTCTTATCTCTTCTTGGTATTCTTTGGAACTGTGCATTCAGATGCTTATATTTTTCCTTTTCTCTTTTTCTTTTCACTTCTTTTCTTTTCACAGCTATTTGTAAGGCCTCCCCAGACATAACAACAAAATTACAAAATGTTAATAATTATTGACTCCAGGTGGTACATGTTCACTGTGCTATTCTTTCAATATTCTGTGGGTTTGAAATTTTCTTAATAAAAGAGAGTGAGAAAAAGTCTGATTTATATCATCTTTGGATGGCATAAATTTGTTCTAACTACCATATATATTTTTGGCAGAACTGATGCTTTAACTGAAATAATCTGTTTCTGCTTTCTTCCTCTCTTTCTCTGAAAAGGCATATTTAAGTCGAGTAGCCTACTATGGTTTGAAAGGCAGATACTCCAAAGCAATCTTGAATTGTAATGAGGCCATCAAAATTTACCCTCAGAGTGTGCGTGCCTATGTCTACAGAGGAGTTCTGAAATACTACAGTAAGGTAAGGAATTTCCTACCGTAACCTCTGGTATTTTAGGGGTGTGGCTGCTCGGTTGCCCAGGAGGGACTCACTTCCCCTTTCTCTCTGTGAAAGGAGAATTGTCATGGAATGGAGGCAGAACTACATAGAAGGTGTTGCACTTTGACAGTACATCAAAAGGGATTTCAGTGAATGAGTTTTCATAAAATAGTTGTATTTATTTTTGACATGTATATTTAAAATGGAATTAATTATATATTTTTATTAAGGAAATAGTATTCATTATAGAGAATTTGGAAAATACAATGAGGAATAAAGAAGATTAAAATCACCTGATTCCCTACCATCAGATGGTAATTCCTGATAGCATTTTGGTGTATTTCATTTAGTCTTTTTTCCTAATAAAATATATACTTTCAAAAACTGAGACTCTGCTACTTAAATAATCTGTGTTGTGCCCTGCTTCTTATATTTAATCGTTAAAGATGATACCAGTTTTAACGACTGCATACTATTCCATCATAGTATATTTTAACCACTTTATTGTTGGGCATTTGGATTGTTTGAATTTTTTTATTTTACTATTTTAAATAATACACATAGAACAAAATCAAAGATTATGGTTCTTAAATGGATATTACTGAATTAAAAGTGTGAGCAACACTATTGATATCTAATGCTTCTTGGCATATTTTTTCTCCCTATTTTTCTTTTCTGACATTTCTTTGTATATATTGCATATAAAATATTTTGCAAATAATACCTTAAAACAAAGGTAAGACCTTGCATTACCTGTTAATTCTGTGAAAATTACTGTCTATAAAAATGGATGTCTGAATTACCAGGAAAGCATCAAAGAGAAGCAAAAGAGAGCGTGGGTAGAAAACATGACAGTCATGTGATATGGCAGTACTAGCGACAGAACCCAGCCAGCTCTGGTGAATGTTTGTTGGGTGAATTAGCTTGCTTCTCTTTTATCCATTGCTGTATAGCAACAGAGGTCTTCCCAGGTGGTGTTAGTGGTAAAGAATCTGCCTGTCAATGCAGGGGACGCAGGTTTGATCCCTTGGTAGCGAAGATCCCTTGGAGTAGGAAATGGCAACCCACTCCAGTATTCTTGCCAAAAAAATTTCACAGAGAGAGGAGTCTGGCAGGCTGTAGTCCATAGAGTTGCAGAGATGGCCACAACAGAGCAACCGAGCACACAGATACATAGAGCAACAATGGAAAAAAGATAATAGTTAATAGTTGTTTGTATATTAAATTTTATTTGCAAGTGAGAAAAACTATAATAACAGCTCCTACCAAGGGACCCTCTTAATTAATTCTGTAAAAGATTAGCTTGATTGTCTTAATTTCACAGATGATACACAGAATGATTAAACGAGTAGTCCCAAAACTCCAATAGAATCAATAATTTATTTTACAACTAAATTTAAGTCCGTTATGATGAACTCTTCTCATTTAATTATGTTTTCTTTGTAGACTTATAAACTAGCAATTACAGATTTAACTACAGCTATCAACATGGATAAAAACAGTTATATAGCATTTTATAACAGAGCATTATGTTACACCAAGATAAATGAACTTCAAATGGTAAGATTTGTAAATATATTTAAAGCATATTTTCTTATTATTTCTGGTACAATTTTGGAAAAATAATTTCTGTGGAAATACACACAAAACTTGAGAAGCCAAAGAACCATTTTAAAGAAAATTTAATTTTTTGTTAGTGCTTACCAAATTTTCGTATACAATCTCTGCGACGTCAAATGAAAATTAATTTTATAATGCTTACAAAAGCATTTAAGGGCTGTGTAAATTAACACACGTTACATGTTTCTCATTTGAGAAAACTGTTTCTACTGATAAATTGTGTGTAGAATTTTTAAGCAGTGATCACTAGCAATATTGTTTGCTCCACAATCTCAACATTAACTAGAATAGCCTGGGGAGGTATTTTGTCAGACCGCAGATGCAGCAGGCAGTTTTGAGTGATGGTTTCCAGCTTAGAGACCATTTTGAAGCCTAACTGATGGTTGAAGCAAACCTTTTTTCTCTGTTTATCCTGTTCCAGATTCTACCTGTGCAAGCCCCTTTTTATAGTTTTGAATCGTACTCCATTCTCCAGTCTCTCCTTGTCAGTTTTGTCCTTTTCCAATCAAGATTCCTCACTGGGGAGCAGATCAGTAGTTTTTTAGTATTCTGCCCAATTTCTTGCTTCCTTTTCTGATATCCTCCTATCTCTACTCTTCCTTGTTTCTATCACTTAATTGTTGATGATGCCTTCTTTTAAAAGATTTCATCGTGTTCCCGCTGTTGTGTGTGGACACACTCCCTCAAGTTCCTTAAAACCTGGAAAGTTAAATCTGTTTAAAACATTTAGAAATTTAGTGATTTATTTCCAATGGAAGAAAAAGAAGTTGAGAAATATTGTTTCTGTCTAAACGGATATAAAGTTGCCGATAACTGGATTTTCAGGTTTCCTCCAGAAATGTTGACAAATGAATAACTAATTTTAACACAGGCTGTTGTTAACATTCTAGGAGCCAATTAAAGGATCATTTATTAGAGTAACCTACACAGCAGGTATCTTTTACAGCTTCCTCCCCACCCCCCACCCCTGCCTTTTCTGGGTAACCCTGAACTTGCAAACAATGGTCAGGGTCTGGGCAGGGAAGTACTATTTTTGTTATATCTGGTTGGTATCAGCGCTAGTGCTCTATGAATAAGGAAAATGAAAATCTTTGTAAATGGGAACCTAACTAGAATAAGAACATATTGGCTATTTCAGAGTGGCCTGTTACCCAATGCTTTTCATCCAATGGGCTCATTTTACAAATGAAGAAATGGAAACGGAGAGAGGTCAGAAACACATCCAAGTCACACAGGGAATAGGGAGCTGTATCGGCGTCCACAGTTTGTTTGCTTCTGGTTAACAGTCTTTAGGTGGCTTTGTGAAGCCATCTGACCTCCAGCACGTGGACCGGATGTCATTTTATAGTGTTATCTCCTCCCTTTTGTCTCCCTCCACCTGTTTCTCAGCATTCCTGCCATAACAGGACCAAGCAAACCCAAGTAATTCTGTGCAAAAAATGCACTCCCAAGATACAGTTTCATAAAAATTAAGAAAAGGTGAAGTCTGGTTCCTACCCCCTTATGTTAATAAAAGCAGTAACTGTTACCACCCATTTTGGGCTTATTGTGTGATAGGCACTGGGCTAAATGCTTTACCAACATTCAATCAAAATATTTTAAGGACTTTCCTGGCAGTCCAGTGGTTAAGACTTCACCTTCCAATGTAGAAAGTGGAGGTTTGATCCCTGGTTGGGGAGCTAAGATCCCACATGCCTTGGGGCCAAAAAACTGAAATATAAAACAGAAGCAATATTGTAGTAAATTCAATAAATGGTCCAAATAAAAAATCTAAAAAAACCAATATTTTAAAGTGGACTTCTATAACAATATGATGTTATTAATATTCTATTTTTGTGGATAAGAAAACTTAGGCTTAACGTTAAGTAACTTTCCCAAGACTGAAAGTTTAGTAACAATAGCAGAGACGAAGCACAAAGCTTGCTCATTGTGATCTTCATGAAATCTCATTTCCAAGCTTTTATTTCCTCTTTTGTTATATATTCAGCTACGTAGTAGATTTCTAAGGCATCATGATATATATACAGGTTTTAATTATGTGATTCCATGAGAGGAAAATTGCAAACATTCTAGTTTTGTTTTACAAGTGTTACAAATTATTTTTACAGCCTGTCAGTGTTTATGTATAGTTATTCCACAATATACATATAGGATGTTTAACTGTACGATTCTTTTAGATGTCAAGTTCCCCATCACAAAACACTAGAGGAGAACCATTAACTAAGCAAATAATAAAATACTATTTATTTGCATTTTCATTTAGCACATGCTATGGGCATATATGATTTGGCCCTTCTCTGATGAAGCCATATGGCTCTTTTGGGCAAAATGTTCAGAAGGAAAATATTCAGAGTTAAGAGATTCAGCTCCAACCGATATTTGGGATACTCCTAGTACCTGGTACAGAGTAAAAACCTATTTATTGAATGAAAAAAAAAAGATAAAAAATGGAAAAAGGTCCTCTGAGATGATTCTCAGCTTAGACTATCTTTAAAAGAGAGAATATTGAAGTAATTTTCCAACAAGTGCTCATTTATTAGTTTTATTAAGATCTGTTTTTATTGCTTTATGATTTATTCACTCAACAAAAATTTATCAAATGCCTAGTAAGTGCAGGCATGGTGCTAGTTACTGGCCTTACAATGGTGAACAAAGTGAATAATCTCTGCCTCAGTAAAACGTAGGTTTCAGTGACGAAAACAATAAAACACTATAGAGCAGTTAAACTTCAAAAGGTTAGCAAGTGCTCTGCTTTAATGTCAATAGTCATTTTGTGAAACTGTTGAGTTGGGGAAGGGTGTTGTGTGCCCCCTTCAATCCATGCACAATAAAAATGCTTAGGATAGCATGTGAAGTACAAGCACAGTGAGCCCCATTTGTTAGAAAGTAGCCGCATCTGTAGTACTTAATTAAGTGGACCTATTAAACCTAACAAATGATTGTTTTCAGCCTTAAATTTTAAGTCACATTAAAGAACCAATTATGAGGTTCTAGTTTGTCCATGGTCAATGTAGTAATGCTCTAAAGAGTTGACTCTAGCTTGTAAGTGATTATTTCATTTTTAGGCATTAACAGATTATGGAATTGTGCTTCTTCTTAATGCTGGAGAAACTGTGACATTGAACACCTACATTAATCGTGGACTCATCTATGCAGAATTAGAACAGTTCAATTTCGCATTAGAGGTAAACTTTCTGTTTACTTGTAAAAGAACCCACTTGATTTTGTATGTTCACTTCTGAAAACCTGTGAAAAAGTTTTTCTTGATAAGAAATGGCATTATTAATGAACACTAATTCAACTTTAGTGAGAATCGTGATGAAGTACTTTGAATTATAGAATCTTTGCAAAAATGTGTTTTTACTTTTTATTTATTTTAAATGAATAGAAAATATGTAAAAATTCTAAATTGATGAAATATCGAGACTATCATCTCTCCTAAGGGAGTGTCTTAGCTGTAGACAAAAATTAAAATGATTTAAGTGTCATTTATTTTGCTGCCCAGTGCTCTTCCTTGTTCATAGTTTTCCTCATTCCACATTGAAAATATGTCAAAATAAATGTTTGCTTCACGTGGGCTGAGAACAGCAGCCCAGAATAAGTTACTGGGAACAGGTACTCAGAATTGCTATAGAAGACAGCATCTGCAATACATGGGTAAGAAACAGGTGGATTTCTTTATAGAATAATGAAATAAAGTTCACTGTTCTCATTTTTATCTGTATTGTCTATATAGAGTTAAATTAGGAATTAAGAGATACGGGCAAAAATCAAATAGTAATTTGAAGTTTGCCATTACATTATGGTAGTTTTTCTTCTGTGTTTCTCAGGAACCACAACATAATTATGTAAGGGAATGTTTCCTGTTTTTTCACCTCCAACTTCTGGAGCCATCTTTTGAGATTCTGTCCCACAGAATTAATTATTAAAGAAGTAACTGAGATACTGTATTCTAGGCAGTTTACATAATCGTGTTAGTCCTCAGTTACAAGTTGTGTCTGACTCTTTCTGACCGCATGCACTGCAGCCTACCAGGCTTTTCTGTCCGTCAGATTTCTCAAGCAAAAATACTGGAGGAGGTTGCCATTTCCTTCCCAGGGAATCTTCCAGACCCAGAAACTGAACTTATCAGGGGGTAGGTGGATTCCTGCTTGGCAGGCAGATTCTTTACCACTGAGCCACTAGGGAAGCTAGTTTATACTATGGTGAAATGTAATTTCAAGAGTTGAACTCCCTTAGGTTTTGGTTTTGAGATGTGCCCTTTGGAATTCCTTCAGGTAGGGAAAGCTAAAGAATGTCTTTGGAATAGGCAAAAAAGCTATGAGAGTCTGGGCAATGGTGCTGGGTGGAGAAAGTGAGGAAAATGAGGTTTGGAAGCAAAAGACCTCAGCTGTTGGAGAATTAAATACAAGGCCCATGTTACTACCCACCTAAATAAGTATTCCTTTAGTGCTTAACAGCAACATTAACTTGAGTTATTGTACAGTTATACCTGCCATGTTCTCAACAATACTGCATGATTTACAATTGTAACTTATGGATGAGAAAGCTAATATTCTAAAGAGGTTACTGAAAAAATGAGAGAGTTCCAGAAAAACATCTATTTCTGCTTTATTGACTATGCCAAAGCCTTTGACTGTGTGGATCACAAGGAACTGTGGAAAATTCTGAAAGAGATGGGAATACCAGACTACCTCACCTGCCTTTTGAAAAACCTGGATGCAGGTCAGGAAACAACAGTTAGAACTGGACATGGAACAACAGACTGGTTCCAAATAGGAAAAGGAGTATGTCAAGGCTGGATATTGTCACCCTGCTTATTTAACTTATATGCAGAGTACATCATGAGAAATGCTGGGCTGGAAGAAACACAGCTGGAATCAAGATTGCCAGGAGAAATATCAATAACCTTAGATGACAGATGACACCACCCTTATGGCAGAAAGTGAAGAGGAACTAAAAGCCTCTTGATGAAAGTGAAAGTGGAGAGTGAAAAAGCTGGCTTAAAGCTCAACATTCAGAAAATGAAGATCATGGCATCTGGTCCCATCACTTCATGGCAACTAGATGGGGAAACAGTGGAAATAGTGTCAGACTTTATTTTGGGGGCTCCAAAGTCACTGCAGATGGTGATTGCAGCCATGAAATTAAAAGATGCTTACTCCTTGGAAGGAAAGTTATGACCAACCTAGATAGCATATTCAAAAGCAGAGACATTACTTTGTCAACTAAGGTCTGTCTAGTCAAGACTATGGTTTTTCCAGTGATCATGTATGGATGTGAGAGTTGGACTGTGAAGAAAGCTGAGCGCCAAAGAATTGATGCTTTTGAACTGTGGTGTTGGAGAAGACTCTTGAGAGTCCCTTGAACTGCAAGGAGATCCAACCAGTCCATCCTAAAGGAGACCAGTCCTGGCTGTTCATTGGAAGGACTGATGCTGAGGCTGAATCGCCAGTAATTTGGCCACCTCATGCGAAGAGTTGCCTCATTGGAAATGACCTTGATGCTGGGAGAGACTACAGGCAGGAGGAGAAGGGGATGACAAAGGATGAGATGGCTGGATGCCATCACCGACTCGATGCACATCAGTTTGGGTGAACTCTGGGAGTTGGTGATGGACAGGGAGGCCTGGTGGGCTGTGATTCACTGGGTCGCAAAGAGTTGGACACAACTGAGTAACTGAATTGAACTGAGTGGTATTCTTATTTTGCTTCAGGTTTCAGTTGTTTTTGTAGGGCTTTGAAAAGCTAAAGAGCTTCACACAGCATATCTCTGGTGCCCAATAGAGAACAATGTTCAGGTCACAGCATCAGGATCTTAGGCAGAGTTAGTGCTTTTAATTCTTTTAACCTCTTCCCCAGTACCATTTGGGCTTCCCTGGTAGCTCAGACGGTGAAGAATCTGCTTGCAGTGCAGGAGATGTGGGTTTGACCCATGGATTGGGAAGATTCCCTGGAGGAGGGCATGGCAACCCACACCAGTATTCTTGCCTGGAGAGTGACCATGGTCAGAAGAGTCTGGCGGGCTACAGTCCATGGGGTCGCAAAGAGTTGGACATGACTGAGCGACTAAGCCCAACCAGTACCATTCAGGCTCATTCCAACTGACTGCTCTGACCTTACCTGTTGCAGTTAGCATTTCCACTGCTCCTTCTTTGGAGGCTTCTAGGATTCCTGGACAAAATGACACATTTTCCCCTAAGTATGGGTTGCCCAGGTAGGAGCTACCTTAGCTAATCCACACAAGAGTTGCAGTTATAGGCCTGGCCTGAGTGCTTATCTGTCCTGTAGTCCTAAGAGTCTCTGCAGGCAAATTTCTATTTCTGTCTGGATACAGAAGTCTCTGGTTGTGTTCAGGCGGGGGGTGGGGGGGTGGGGGGATGGGGGGGTGGGGGGTGGGGGGTGGGGGTGGGGGGTGGGGGGTGGGGGTGGGGGGGACCATGAAAAAGAAAGTAAGTGTGATACCTCATTACAATACCAGGCAAAGCCACAGGAAGACGGTAGTGGAGACAGTAGCGTAAGGTTCTGAGTGAGGTTTTGGTTATGGCATTCTGCATTGGCTTATAGTATTCTCATGTGATACTAAAAGGAAAACATAAAGTGTTAAAGAAGATGTATATTTTAAGGCTTGTGTAGAATTTATTTGTGGTAGAATCAAAGTTAGGAAGTTTATAAAAACTCCAAAGATAATGTGGTAAAATTAACAAAAGTTTGTAATCTTTCAGGATTTTAAACAAGCTGCATTGATAAGCAAGACTAATGTGAGCCTATGTCAAGCTACTGCTATGTGCTATCACAGGTATGGCTTGCGATTCATGTTGAAGTGAGAGCAAGTGGGACCGGCAGATTTATAACAGGAGAAACAGAGGAGAATATTGTGGAAGTGACAGAGTACAAAAATGGCAAGAGACACAGAGAATCACTGTATGGAAGTGGGAACCACACCTAAGTTTCTCAAACTGTTTTAGCCAAATCAGCAAGTAAATGCCTGCTGATAGCATTCTGCGGCTCTGCTAAGTCACTTCAGTCGTGTCTGACTCTGTGTGACCCCATAGACTGCAGCCCACCAGGTTCCCCCATCCCTGGGATTCTCCAGGCAAGAACACTGGAGTGGGTTGCCATTTCCTTCTCCAACGCATGAAAGAGAAAAGTGAAAGGGAAGTCGCTCAGTTGTGATCCCATGGACTGCAGCCTACCAGGCTCCTCTGTCTATGGGATTTTCCAGGCAAGAGTACTGGAGTAGGGTGCCATCGCCTTCTCCGGCTGATAGCATTGGGGGTATCCATATGATTCAGGTCCACTTATTGGAAAGGACCTTGGTAATAACACAGAATGAAATAATGAATAGCTTGAAATATCTAAGAACAGAATAATTAACTTTGTTCATTAAATGGAGCTAACTTTTAAAAAGTCTGTTTCCTAGAAGAGAGGTTGATTTAGTAAAATATTTTCAAGAAAATTTTACCTTTGAAAAGCATTTCTAAAATAAAACTAATTAAAATATACCAGTAAATATCTATAAAATATAATGAAATCTACAAAAAAATACATTACTTAAAATTACTTAAAATACATTACTTGTTTCTGGTGTTATTGTAAAAAATAAGTAAATTATAGAAGAGAAGAAAAGAATAGTAACATAAGGCTAAAATATAGAAAATCAGTTTAAAATTTACTCTGAAATAATATTAGATTGATTTTGCTAACTATAATTTGTAGCTTACATCTCTACCTATACATTTGATATAAAAAAATTAATTTCTGGACATTTTACTTTTCAAAGCATAGCAATTCAGCATGTGAATTTCACATTTTAATGTGAAATAGAATGTATTTAGTTAAGTAATAGTTTACAGCATTTTTCATGAGTGAAATAATACCAGTTACTTGGATGAGAAAATTAGGATAGCAGCAGACTCTGTAAATATACAATTTAGGCAATAGGACATAGTTTGAATTACTTAGAAAACTAACATTCTTTTTGCCCTCTTTTGGGGCATAACTAGTACAGGTATGGTTTCTCTATGACAGTTATATTTTTTTCAATTTTATGAATATGGTAGTATAATTACTGGAGCTTGTAAAGGTATATTTGGTTAAAAGGCCCAAATTGGTCTCAGACCTTTAAATTTATACAGGCAAAAACACAGTCACATCATTTTCTATTTTAATACAGCATCTTTGTACAATTCATCTCTTTAAGTAATTGCCATTCTTAAAAAGAAATGGAATATAATGACTGATGCGTTTTTTTGGTGGGCGAGTGGAGACCAGAAATCTCTGAGGTCACTGAATTCTCTTAAAACCAAAATCAGACACCAAAATTTTCTCAGCCTCATTCCTGTGTTTTGCAACTGTTAGAGTCAGTAAATTTTTCTATGTGTCAGATCCTGATCTCCTTTATGAAATGTAATCACCGAGTATATATGGCGGGGCCTCCTTAAGCTGAAACTGCTTTGCAATTCCAAATAACCAACTTTCATCATCCCACCAGAATCTCTATTGTCTTTTAATAAAAGTAGAATTAAATCCACAGAAAAATTCTGATAACTCAGCGTCCCAATTCCATGTATTTTAACAGTTTTACTAAATTTAACAATAAGGAATGTTTAGCGATTGGTTATATTTATTTCAAGAAAAATATTTTTGCTTTTCAAGTTGAGCTATATGACTTCAGCAGCATGGTTTGTAAAAATGAGATTCACTATCGATGTTTCATAGTAGAGAAAGTAAAAATTCTCCCATTTGGAAAAATTTTAAAAAGGAATAAATGTGTAAACTTTAGGGCTTTGATCTTTGAACTCGTGGGGTTGCAGACTTTTGAAGTGTGCCTTTGTATATCTCTGGTTCTCACTCTTGTGGTTGCTAGGAGACAACATTCCTTAGGCTGAATATCCTACTTGTTGCCCAATTGGGTCACTGAGAGTATTATGGTAGAGTTAATTTTTAGATCTCTTTGAGAAAGCCACCTTAAGATTAAAAAAAAAATGTCACAGAAGGAGAGCTGATGGCTCAGAGTTACATATTCTATCCACTTTTTACTTCAGCACATTTATTTCACTCTTCTTATATTTGCATAAAATATTTCTGAATCTTCAACTCTGCAGGCCACATTCTTTAGTTTGGGGAGGTATTTATGATTTATTTGTACAACCCAGTAGGGCACATCTGGTCATGTATATGATTCATTTGGAAAGCGCGGTGGGCCTTGGTGTCTGTGGCCTAGGCTGCCAGCTCAACACCTGGTCCTTAGTTAATAGACACCATAATGAGGGTCACACACCTTCCTTCGGTGATCACGTTATTTTAGATTTATTGAAAAACTTTTTATTTTAGAAAAACTAACATACTTTTGTGTTTGTGTAATTGATGTTTTAACAGTTTATGTGCCAGTGATCGTGTACCCTGATATAACAGACACTCTGCCATGGTTTCCATTTTTAAATTGTCGTGTGATTATTTAACAACAGCCCTAATCTACAGGACATTGTGTGACATACCCATCTTCAGAAAAATAAAGTTGCTGGGTCTATGTTATTTCCTACTGGTGTAAGGGGCTGGGGGTGGTGTCTCTGGCTTTGGCTCCATCACCTCCTCTGGACTTGATTTTTAGATATTATCAGCTTTGAAGAGGTTGCTAGGTCCCTTTCAAGGTCCCTCCCCAGGTTTAAGGTTTAATGATTGTTTACTTAGTCTGAATAGACTAGATGTTTGTTCAACATTAGTGCTGATAACTAGATGTGTGTCAAAAAATAACTTCAATTCATTGCCTCGTTTTTTCTTTTAAAATTGGTTTGACGATTTAAAGGGTGAAATTATGTTTTGTAAACTACATATTGGCATATGTACTCACAAAGGATTTTAAATTTCCCTCTGGGTAAGAGGGAAGCACTGTGTATGATACAATTTGGATATAAGCATACTAGAAACATTTCAGTGATTTGTGGGAAGAATATGAGAGAACTGGGTTGCCCTGGAAATTTCCATTTACATGGTCACTGTAGATATGCATCATAGATAAGTAGCTCACTACCTAGAGACAGAAATGAAAGTGAAGAGTTCAAGTGTTAGTTGCTCAAATGTGTCCAACGCTTTGCAACCCCATGTGCTGTGGCCCACCAGGCTCCTCTGTCCATGGGGATTCTCCAGGCAAGAACACTGGAGTTGGCTGCCTTGCCCTCCTTCAGGGGATCTTCTTGACCCAGAAATTGAACGCTGGTCTTCTGCCTTGAAGGCAGATTCTTTACCGTCTGAGCCACCAGGGAAGCAGACAGTGGCTGTTAAAAACCTATCAGCTAAATGCATTTTATATAGAAATGCAAATTACTACTGTGTAGTTATTCTTGATAAAGAGTTCATTATCTAGGCTAGAGTTGTTTCTGTAATACAGTGAGAAAGTGGCTACAAGCATTGTAACCTTGTATTCAGTGAACTTTGACCTCTCAAATAGTGCCAGTTATCAGGAAAGAGGGGGGGAGTTTCCTCTAAACTGCTTGAGGGAGGAGGGGAGCCCGTGTTTTCTTTGTGAGAATCCACAGAGTGAACTCAGAAGATACCAGCTGTCTCATATCCATGAGTGTTAACTGTCTCCTGTTTGTAATGTCAAGCTCTCCTGGTGCTTTCCTGTTCACTCTTTTGTCATCTTCTGGCACAACACTTGGTGCACACTTTTGGACTGCTGCTGCTGCTGCTAAGTCACTTCAGTCGTGTCCGACTCTGGCATGGGGAAAATATCATCAGCACCTCTATCATTTTTCATGGCATGCACAAGCATTCAAAAAAATTGAATCACATTATGGGAAACTGGATTGCTTTTCCGTTTCAAAGTGATTTCTTTCTCAAACCTTCTGAACACATCAAGGAGAAAGTCTCAGCTAAGAGTTAGTCTTTAGCATCTTCCCCACACTTCATGATAGATGGTACAGCTCTTAGGTTTAGTTTTCTGCAAACTGTATTATCCAGTTCCAATATTTATTTATCTTTATGGTTGCCTTCTGTTTATGACATGAGATATTGATTTTCTACTTGTGGTATTGAAATTATTTTTAAAAATAGATTTACTTAAATA
This sequence comes from Nanger dama, assembly GCA_917880005.1. Classification (NCBI taxonomy): domain Eukaryota; kingdom Metazoa; phylum Chordata; class Mammalia; order Artiodactyla; family Bovidae; genus Nanger; species Nanger dama. Next base: position 9,501,228 of record CAKJTW010000038.1, on the reverse strand, counting down.
AAAAAGTGACTTAAAGAGAAATACTCAATAAATGATAGGTGTAGTTGGGACACAGGGCAACTGTCATGAAGGAAGGGCTGAGGTTTGGGAAACTGTATTTTAAGAGATAATACTGAGTGATATGTAAGAGATGATAGTGTCTAGAACAGTCACCCTGGGTTCCACGTATTTTTATAAAGGAAAAGTTAGAAAAGCAAGTGATGCATCTTGTTAAAGTTTGAAACCTTTTTGAGAAGTAATGAAAAGAATGGAAAGAGGAAAATAATCTTTATCGGGTGAGGTCTCTGTGCTAAGGGTTTTTCACATGCTGTCATTTGATCCTTCTAGCAGTTTTGAAAAATTAGTATTAATTTGTATGTTCAGACTTAGTTTTGAATTCCAAGCCTTTCTTTTGACTGCGCTGTTGAGAGGTCACCACACGGGCTCTTGTGAGCCAGCTACAAGTATGTTAAAGGTGAAGAATGTGGGTAGGGATGACTTGTGGGAAAGCATGGATTTTGGAGTCTGACTCACCTGGGTTTGAACCCACATATTTGCTCTGTGCAATCTTAGCATACTATCTACTATGTTATTTAATATGTGCAAACTTTTCTGAGTTATGATATTCTTTTAATCTATAAAATATAAAAAAATTATAACAAGCTTACAGAAGTGTTGGAAGAATTAAGTGAAATAGTATATGTAAAGCACTCAAGACAGTACCTGGTAAGTAAGTAGTTACTCAGTGTTAGCTCCTTTATTCTATTAAAAAATTCTAAACTCTCCATATTAATTAAAATTAAAAAGTTATTAGATTTGCATGTGAAATGGCAATGTAACTTTATATACCCATGGATAAATGTTTGGTTACTTCAACGACCCTCACCTAACCCACAGGAGACTAATCAAGGAAGACAGAGAGACAGAGTTATCATTTAGTCACATATATTCATAAGTTAATAATAAAATGCATTTCACCTCTTTTTCTCCCCTCATCTTTTGGTGTCCAAAATGTAATGAGCTGCCTTTACAGAAGTTCTGAAGTAAGAATTCCCATGTGACAAAAAACTGAGCTCCTTTCATTATAAAGGACATATTATATAGCAATAAATTTATTTTAATCTGATTTAAATGGTGTATTTTATTAATAATAGTATGTTTTTCTATGCTGTCCACTGATAACTGTTATAAATGTGTTTAAGAGTGCCATTCAGATTTTTATAATTCTGAAAAAGAACTCTAGAATATCGTCTCAATGTATTCTGCTATAAGGAAGGCTCTTACTTTCCCTCTACCAATATCTTCAAAGAACCGCATCAGACTGCCTTAGGTCATATGGCAATAGTTCTTGGTGGTGGTGGTAGTTTAGTCACTAAGTCATGTCAGACTCTTGAGACCCCATGGACTCCTGAGACCCCCTGCCAGGCTCCTCTGTCCAATGGGATTCTCCAGGCAAGAATACTGGAGTGGGTTGCCATTTTCTTCTCCATGGCAATAGTTCTTGTGATAGTTCATATGTTAATAAAAGTTAAAGTTTTTTTTAAGGGTTAATGCACTCTTTTATGTAAAGATTATATACAGGAAAGCATTTAGATAATTCACCAGAAAGCATTAATATTTTCATTTCTTTTCAGGAATAAAGAATTTGAAGAGGCTGTCAACTTCTTCACCTGGGCTGTTAAAATTGATCCACGTTTTCTGGATGCTTACATTGGACGGGGAAATTCTTACATGGAATATGGACATGATGAGGCCACTAAGCAAGCACAGAAGGACTTTCTGAAAGCATTGCATTTTAATCCAGTCTATACAAAAGCCAGAATTTGCTTAGGCTATAATTTGCAGGTAATATCATATGACAACATTTTGGACCACAAAAGCACCTTTTGTACAAGAAAGAGGTTATATTTGACCTTTCATTAGTGCTGGGTATATACAGTGCTTCTTTCACTGTGAACATTTTACCTTTATCTTCTCATTAGTGTTCATAGTGTCAGTGGGAAGCAGGGGTTTGATGAGTTACAGGGAGCCTGCCTGGGGAGAAACCATGGTGTGATAGTGAGATGAGGATCTTGTGAACTTGAGTTGCCTTATTGCCTGTACCTTTTTCTACCTCACGGGGTACATACCACTCTTATAGACAACTATTAAGACTTTCCCACTGAGTTTCACATATACAAACCTGGTAAAAATTTATTTCACTAGTTATACCTGGGCTCCATAGGTTTTATCCTATTAAATTAGTGAAAAGCTAAAGGGAATAGACAATGTAATGACATGACCTATGCGATGGACCAGACAACCACTATATAGGGACTTCTGAGTTCAGGTCATCTTCCAAATGGCAGTGAATTAGAACACACTGGAAGCCAAGAGACTAGGCATATGTCCTTCCAGCTAGTTGCAAGAGTGTTGTTCTTTGTGTTATCAAGCGTGTCTCTGAGTGATTTCTAGGACACTGACCTGACCCATACGCTCACTGAGCTATGCACACTATAAAATATGGAGTGATATTCTTGGAAGAAAGTATAGATGTGTTATACTTTCCATGAAAAGGAAAGGAGTAATCTTTTTGTGCCTTTCATTATTAAAAAAATTAAACAATGGGCAAAGGTATGTTTAAATTATGGTAATTTGCAGAAATTCCTATTAACAATGTCTTTTTTTAATATAAATGTATTTTATTTTTAAAATTTATTTATTTTAATTGGAGGCTAATTACTTTACAATATTGTATTTGTTTTGCCATACATCAACATGAATCCGCCACAGGTGTACACATGTTCCCCATCCTGAACCCCCCTCCCACCTCCCTCCCCAAACCATCCCTCTGGGTCATCCCAGTGCACCAGCCCCGAGCATCCTGTATCATGCAAAGAACCTGGACTGGCGATTTGTTTCACATATGATATTATACATGTTTCAATGCCATTCTCCCAAGTCATCCCACCCTCTCCCTCTCCCACAGTCCAAAAGACTGTTCTATACATCTGTGTCTCTTTTGCTGTCTCGAATACAGGGTTATCATTACCATCTTTCTAAATTCCACATATATGCTTTAGTATACTGTATTGGTGTTTTTCTTTCTGGCTTGCTTCACTCTGTATAATCAGCTCCAGTTTCATCCACCTCATTAGAACTAATTCAAATGTATTCTTTTTAATGGCTGAGTAATACCCCATTGTTTATATGTACCACAGCTTTCTTATCCATTCGTCTGCTGATGGACATCTACAATGTCTTTTAAAGTTGACTTCTTTTTTTCCATTTAAAAAATAAATGAATTTGGCTGATCTAAGACTAGGAGGTGGTTGTGGTTTGGTTATAGTGAGGTATGCCCAAGAACTGATTAATAAGGGAAATAAGATTGCCTTCTGAAAGTGAAGTATGAAATTAGCCATTATTTGATCACAGTAGAAACTTGCAAAGTCAATTTAGAGACAGGGTGACTCCCCAAACAGCTAGAACTGACTGCAGTCAAAAGAAATGTGTTAATGTCATCGTTCATTGCATTTGCTGGGCACCTGGTACAGGACAGGGACTGGTCTAGGCCTGGGGCTAGAGCGGTGAAAAGACACTGGGTTCTTCTTGTAGAGTTTACTGCCTATTGAAGGCATAAGCGTCAGCTGGCACATGAATAATTACTTAATTATATTCAAGATAGGTACACACACAAAAAGGATGGGTTTTAGGACAGTTTATATGAAGGAAACCTAGCTTTGAGGGGATGAGGAAAGACTTTTGAGAAATTAACATTTAACTCAAGGTATGAAAAACTAGTAATTAGGAGTAGGAGTTGGGGCTTAGAACACGGTGTTCCACAGAGAGGGACCAGCTCATTTGGTGAGAAAGAGATAGAGGGCTTAAAGGAGACAGAATGTCACGGACAAGGCGAGAGTGATGTGGGATAAGACTGCAGAGCTGAGTAATGACTGGAGGTCAAGGTCATTTTAACTGGTCTAGCTAGGTCAGTTAAAAATGTGAATATCACTCACCAGAGCACTGACATCAGATCTGTATTTTATGAAGATCTCACTGAGTGTATATCAACCTGAAGGAGAATTGAAAAACTAGTCAGTATGAGGAAGAATTGAATCAGGAAAGTAAGGACGGGAAAATGAGAGCTAGAAAAACCCATCAAACCCTGTTTAGGGCCACAAGTGACCATTTTTTAGATAAATACGAAACAGATTCCCCTTCTACGTGCCTAGCACTAGAGATGTGGGAGTAAGCAAAACAGATGTTGTCAGGACCAGACAAGTTCAATTCCTTGTTTATCAAATGAACGTGTGACGGTGACGTTGATTTTCACATAATTTACTGTCAGGGAGAAGTTTACTGGTTAAAGACAGTGTCTAGTTAACTCTAAGTTCTATTTTGTATTAGTTTTATTCAAGAGTCAATTGGTGTATGTGAGAGTCAGCTTCTGAGAATGGCAAGTTGGGTTTTTGAGCCCACAGGAATAAAAGACAGGCCCTGTGCTGTGCTGAATTTATCACACTGCCTTTCTGTGATGATTTATTTAGTTGCCAACTGGTCTTCTCTAGGAAATACTCTGACATCTTTCTGCTAACAGTGTCCCTTTCCTAACCTTCTCTCTTTTTTTCCAGTTGGTACTAAGGTTGGTATAAATCCCTGCTTGGTTGATTTGTATGCATTTTTCATGGAATGTGTATAGTGATCCTAAAATGCCAGACACTGGTGCATTGTAACAGTTAGGTTTTATACCATTATAGGCTTCCCTTGTGGCTCAGCTGGTAAAGAATCCACCTGCAATGCTGGAGACTTGGGTTCAATACTGGGTTTGGAAGATTCCCTGGAGAAGGGAAAGGCTACCCACTCCAGTATTCTGGCCTGGAGAATTCCATGGGCTGTACAATTTATACACTTTCACTTTATACCATTAGTTTGTTTAATTATTGAGCACATATTTATTTTGTTATGTATAACATGTATAACTAGAGTTTCAATGCCAAGCAAATAAACGATTCCTGCCTGTGTGTGCAGTGAAAGTGAAAGTTGCTCAGTCGTGTCCATCTCTTTGTTACCCCATGGACTATACAGTCTATGGAATTCTCTAGGCCAGAATACTGGAGTGGGTAGCCATTCCCTTCTCCAGGGGATCTTCCCAACCCAGGGATCAAACCCAACTCTCCCACTTTGCAGGCAGATTCTTTACCAGCTGAGCCACAAGGGAAGCCCAAGAATACTAGAGTGGGTAGCCTATCCCTTCTCCAGCAGATCTTCCCAACCCAGGAATCGAACTGGGGTCCCCTGCACTTCAGGTGGATCCTTTACCTTGCAGAACTCAATGTAAATTTTGTAGTGATTGTTAGAAGTATTGGTGTTTCCCACGGTGGTCAAGATTTTATGTTGTTGAAAACCCGTCTAAGAGATGACTCTGATTATCAGATTTATTTCAGCTAATTAAAATTTCAGCATAAATACTCAGGGGAGTCAGTTATTTGAATGTACTCACAGTACAGCCTACTTCCTTGTTTAAAATATCTTAGATTTAGCACAGTATAAATATGCCCTTACTAAAAGACTTTATTTAAATTAGAATCATAAACATTTGTCATGATATGGACAATTTCCTACTTGGTGTAAATGGAAAATTATTTTAGGCCCAAGGAAAATTCCAGAAAGCTTGGAACCACTTTACCATTGCTATGGAAGTTGATCCAAAGAGCTACCTAGCCTATGAAGGAAGAGCTGTGGTCTGTCTTCAGATGGGTGATAATTTTGCTGCATTTCAGGATATAAATGCTGCCATAAAGGTAAAAATCCACTTATATTTATCATTAGTGTAAATTAATGTCATCAGTGAATAAGATGAAGTAAGAAGTCCTCTGTTGCCTTTTAAAAGTGACTTGTAGAAGAAATAATATTTGTATTTTTTCCCCCAGGAGTTTTGCAGAATAAAGAGTTATTATAGCTTGCCAGTTTTATAACCTAAATGTATTTAAAAATTTGAAAATACATTTCTAATAAATGGTGATTCCTCCTAGTACATGCAAATTTATAGCTTCATGATACATCAATATTATTTTATAATTAAAAAATAAAATAATGTTCTGGCTTTGAAGGAACTAAAGAAAGAATAATGTAAATCCCCAGGTTTTTCTGTAGTGAAATGGCAAATAAATTCAAAGACAGAAAATCTTCCTTTTGTCTTCTCAATTTTGGATTCTTTTTTTTTTTTTGGTATATTTGGGTAGATATTGTAATCTTTGAGATCAGAAAAAGGAAAGACCTGAAAGGTAATTGCTATACTGCATAGGACAAATAAACATGTTAACTTTTTAATTTCTCCTCCAGCTTAACAGAGCTAAACAGACAAGCTTTTCCTCATGCATCTATTCTTAAGCCCCATTCTTTGCAAAAGAACTGAGTAAAGCACTAAGATTATTTGTTTTATTGCAACCAAATCAACAAAATGTTGGCATTGAACCAACTTCAAGCCGAGTCCTTTCTCAAAATGTTTGCTCTAGTGGGGTTTCACCTGCCCTATAAAATCACTAGCTTCCCACAAAGAGATTTCATAATGTCCATTTTTGCAGACATGAAATCGGAGATAAATACTATTCCCAGACGCTAACTGCTCTTACTATTATATTGCAGATCAATGCTACAGCAGAATTCTTAACAAATCGTGGTGTGATTCATGAGTTTATGGGTCAAAAACAGAATGCAATGAGAGACTATCAAGAAGCAATTTCTTTAAACCCCACCTACTCGCTGGCTTACTTTAATGCAGGAAATATCTACTTTCATCACAGGCAATTTTCCCAGGTAATGTGAGTTTTCCTTCTTGTTTTCTTTTTGACACTAAGTGCTTTCTTCATTACATATAGTTTCAAAATGCAATCTTTATGTCTCAGGCATTCATTAGCTCTTTAGGAGATTTTCTCTTTCATAAGAGTGCTTATAATTATGTATTAAGTGTTTACACTCCTGTGGATTTATTCTTTTCATTATTATCAGCCACTCAACACTTGTCCAGTAAACACTGTTTTGGACTTCTCCAGGTGCCTGCAGTCTCCTTGCTGTCCATTGTTGCCAGCTTCCCACCTGGAATTCTCTGCTTTTTGCCCCCATTTAGCAAAATCTCAGACTTTCTTTCAGACTATCTTTCATGATGTAATTGTCTAGCTCATCGTAATTTCTACCTTAAGTTTTAGTCACATGAGCACTTGACTGGGGGTGAGGAGATGTGTATGTTACTTCTGGTTTTTACGGCAACAATCTTTTTTTCCGCATCAGTTCATAACATCTGAAATGAAAGTGTTGGGTTAGTAGATGATATTTTTATATTTTGAATTTATTATATTTGAATTGTAATTCATTACATGAATCAAACTATTTGTTGTGTTTTTTAAATATTTACTCTTTTGTTTTTTATCTTCAGTTTTATTATATTCTTTGTCTAATTTTTTGAGTCAGAGCTGAATCTATTTTTTTCACTGTTTCACTTATATTGTGGTAAGTTGTTAAGGGTTATGCCTTTCCCCCAAGTAATGTTTTCAGCAGTATCCCCTGAATTTTGGTCTTTAGTGTTTTTATTTTTGTTTTCCCAAAATGTTGCACTTGAAATTTTAGCCAAATTTCCCCCTTTGATTAAAGGATAAATTGATGGAGCACTTAAAATGTTCAGGAGGGAGGATTTTTATCTTTTCAAATATTGAAATTTATTGGGTTTTAATGTGGTCTAATACATGATAACTTTTTTTTCTTTAATATTCCAGGGGCCTTCCCAAAAGAGTTTCATCATTAGCATATAGTGTTGAAATGTATGAGATCTACCTTATTAATTAAATTTTAAATTAATCTTTATTCATTCTATTTTATTCATTTGGTTTATCTTATACAGAGAAAGGTTTATTCAAGTATCCTATGATTAGTGTGATCCTATGTAGGTTTCTTTATATCTCTTTCATTCTTGTTTAGTGGTTGAGTTGTGTCCAGCTCTTTGTGGCCCCATGCACTATGGCCCTTAGTCTATGGAATTTCTCAGGCAAGAATACTGGAATGGGTTGCCGTTTCCTTCTCCAGTTATATCTGTTTAATTCCCACCTTACGAAATACAGTATTTCATGTATAGATATTAATACATATTATATATGCATTGTGAATTGTAATCTTCAGTGTTACAAATGCTCTTCTTTGTTTCTGTTTGGAATAAATTCTCCTTTATCTGATATGAAGATCCTGCCCTCTGATTTCATTTGATTTGCTTCTGTTTGGTATCCCTTTGTCTTTCCTTTTATTTTCAGTGTTTAAAATTCTTTGTTTTAGTTTTGTCTTTTTCCTATAGAGTTGGATTTTGTTTTAGATGACAAAATTTGAAAATATTTATCTTTTAATAAATATCCCATTTATATTTTGGCACAGTCAGTATATTTGGTCTTAGTTTTGTTATTTTATGTCCTATTTTCTGTTTACATGTATTTAGATTTTTATTCTGTGTTTTTTTTTTTTTTTTAGAATTTTTCCTAATATTTAGGATGGTTTACAGTTTTGCTTTGTTGTTCAGTCACTGAGCCATGTCCAACTCTTTGCAACCCCAGGAACTGCAGCACAACCAGGCTCCTCTGTCCTTCACTATCTCCTGGAGTTTGCTCAAATTCATATCCACTGAGTGGTGATGCTGTTTAAACATCTCATCTTCGGCCACCCCTTCTCCTTGTGTCTTCATCCTTTCCCAGCGTCAGAGTCTTCTCCAGTGAATAGTCTCTTCGCATCAGGTGACCAAAGTTTTGGAGCTTCAGCTTCAGCATCAGTCCTTCCAATGCATATTCAATGTTGATTTCCTTGAGGACTGACTGGTTTGGTCTCCTTGCAGTTTTGCTTTAGTGATCACCTTTATAAAAATGCCTTTGTGCCCTCACTTCCTTATTTCTTTAGTTTCTCTGCTGTGCTGTGCTGTGTGCTGTGCTTAGTCGCTCAGTCGTGTCCGACTCTTTGTGACCCCATGGACTGTAGCCCACCAGGCTCCTCTGTCCATGGGAATTCTCCAGGCAGGAATACTGGAGTGGGTTGCCATGCTCTCCTCCAGGGGATCTCCCCAACCCAGGGATCAAACCCAGGCTTCCCACATTGCTGGCAGATTTTGTACGGTCTGAGCCACTGGGAAAGTAAAATGAGCCTTTAATATCTTTCGCTCTTACTTCTCCCTCTCACACATTAGTCACTGTTAGTTAATAGTTTTCTCTTTTAAAAAATGTTTATGTTTATATCCTTAAATATTCTTGAGCTTGTTCTGTCAACTTGTCACGTTAACTTGCTTTCTGTTCTCTGTGTATTTTCCCATTTTGTTATCCTTCATTATTCGTATGCTGCCAGAAGATTTAATATTTGCATACTGTTTTGTTATCCTTATTTTTTGTTTTAGTCTTAGTTCTTCAGTTAAATATGTTTAATTCTCTTCACCAGGCTTTTTGCCAAAGTTTCCCTTCTAACCAATCATTTTTTGGTGCTCAAAAATTAGTCCTCTGGTAGAATCCTGGGGACTTCCCTGAGTTAGTAATGGTAAACAATCCACCTGCTAATACAGGAGACCCGGGTTCAATCCCTGTGTCAGAAAGATCCCCTGGAGAAGGAAATGGCAACCCACCCCTGTATTCTTGCCTGGAAAATCGCATGGACAGAGGAGCCTGGTGGGCGACAGTCCATGGGGTCACAAACAGTTGGACATGACTTAGTGACTGAACAGCAACCACAACAGATAGAGTGTTGAGAAAAAGGGTTCATATTCCTTGAATTGTTTCATGTTCACAGCTGTTAGCCTGCAGCCTTTGTGTCTTAAGACAGCATGTCTGGATTTAGTATCCTTGACTCACTTTTTCTTTCCTTGAATGTCTGTGTCTTTCACTATTTTTGGTGTTATATATGTTGGTACCAAAGTCTAATACAAACCTGATTTTTGTTGTCGATGACTTCTTTTTGTCAGAATCACCAAACTTTTCTGGTTTCCTTTTTATAAATGAAAAGTTTTACTCAAGTATTTGTTAGAATTGACCTTTTGGGGTCAAAGTTATAAGTACAGAGTATGCATTTTCAGTATTTAGATTCCAGAAAATTTGTTTAATTCAGTGTAAGAATTTTTCTGTTTCACTATTTTCATTTTTGTCAATGGCAATGAATGCCAATTATTATAAATGGGATATATTTTGACTTCTATATGCCAGTTATTTTTTTTTCAAGTGGTTTTTTAATCTCTTAATTTCTGTTTCATTTTCTTCTGCATCTCTCTCCTAAATCTTTGGGCTTTCCTGATGACTCAGACAGTAAAGAATCTGCCTGCAACCTGGGAGACTTAGCTTCTATCCCTGGGTTGGGAAGATCCGCTGGAGGAGGGCATGGCAACCCACTCCAGTATTCTTGCCTGGGAATTCCATGGACAGAGGAGCCTGGTGGGTTACAGTTCATGGAGTTGCAAAGAGTCGGACACAACTGATCAACTAACACTTTCTAAATCTTTACTGTGTTTTCTATTTGTTATTCCCTTGTGGACCTTATAATTCAGGTGTCTTTAAAATTCTTTTCTAGGCCATTTCCATGATGTTTCTTCCTGGCTACCTCTTTTTAACGATAGATTATTTATCTAATTTTAAAAAATTAAATGCAATTTCTTACCAATTTTTTCTAGTTCATTTTATAATGTTACAACTTTTATCTACAGCAATACTTTTTTCTGGTCACTTTTATTTCTAAAAATCTGTTAATTTTTTATCTTTGGTTTTTACTATGAAGGCAAGCAAATTACTTTTCTGTTACTTATATTTGAATGAGATAATTTCCTTCCCCCTGGACTGAAAGCAGAGATTCCTGTGAGAAACAGGGTAATGTTCTATGGTAACTTTCTGGGTTGAGCTGCCTCTGATGCTTTTGCAAAGGGCTTTCCAGTCTGTTCTGTTTAGTGTAGCCTGGTTTGGGAAGACTTTTATCACAAGCTCTGTGTTTCTCAGAACCTCTCACAGTCCTTGCTTCTAAGATAACATACTCATCTTAAAAAGTTGCTTTCATTGCGTGCATTTTCTGAGATCTATAACCTCTGTATTCTCCTCTACCACCCAACATTGTCACCATACCCCTTAAAAGGGATCTTTGGGACACCTGTATCTACTGAGAGGCCACAGTCCTTTTCGTTTTGCTGAAACAGTTGAGCAAGTTCTTCCTGATTCCACTCAGCTCTTCATTCTTTCAATCTCCTTATGTTTATAATGTACCTGCCATCTGCTAGGAATTAATGAAGACCCTGAGGATACAGAGCTAAACGAGACAAGGAAGACTTCTTTTATGATGTAGTTTACATTTTATTGGAGGAAGAAATAGAAAATAATATAATATTAATAGTGTGATAAACATCTAATACCACCTCATGTAAGCAGCACTATATCAGTATTAGCATGTGCTATAGGAGGTTACCTGGGTGGATAATGTAGGTGAAGAGAAGGGGTTTAAGGAGCAAGCTCTGGGGCAACATCACTGTTTAGAAGTGAGGCAGAGAGGAGATGCCAGAGTGTAGACTGAGAAAGGGGAATCCAGCCAGGATGATGGGAAGAAAAGCAGGAGAGCACATATCACTTCAAGAATAAAGTGCTTTAAGAAATATGTCCTGTGTCAAATGCTGCTGAGAAGTCCAGGAAAGAGAGGATGGAGAGATTTCCTTGATGACTTTGGTAAGAACATCATTGGAGTAGCAATGGCACCAGAGTCTTAAGTGGAAAGGGTTTTGGAGAAAATGTGAGGTGAAGAATCAGACAGTTCAACTAGTTCCAGAAATCCTCCTGTGAAGTAGTGAAATGGGGGTGATGGCTGGAGTGGAATAAGGTGTTGCTACTTTTAATTTTTTAAAATATGAGGGATGTTGATTCATGCTCCTATGTTAATGAAAGGCTCTGGCGGAAAAGGAGAAATTGTTGGTGTAGGAGAGAGTGATAGGGGTAATTAGGATCAAAATCTTTAAGGATGTGAAGGGGCTAACGTTTGGAAGTTCCAGGGGTGGCCTTTGAAGAGAGCAGGTCACACTATCCATTATGTCGTGAAGGAAAGGACAGAGTACAGAAGAGAGTACCGCTGCTGTAGATGGATAGACTTTTTAAAGTTGTTTATTTATTTATTTTTTGATTGCACTGGATTTTTGTTGCTTTGTGCAGGCTTTCTCTGGTATTCAGTTCAGTCACTCAGTCATGTATGATTCTTTGTGACCCTGTGGACTGCAGCACGCCAGGCCTCCCTGTCTATCACCAACTCCCAGAGTTTACTCAAACTCATGTCCGTCAAGTCGGTGATGCCAGCCAACCATCTCATCCTCTGTCATCCCCTTCTCCTCCTGCCTTCAATCTTTCCCAGCATCAGGGTCTTTTCCAGTGAGTCAGTTCTTCACATCAGGTGGCCAAAGTATTGGAGTTTCAGCTGCAGCATCAGTCCTTCCAATGACTATTCAGGACTGATTTGCTTTAGGATTGACTTGTTGGATCTCCTTGCAGTCCAAGGGACTCTCAAGAGTCTTCTCCAACACCGCAGTTCAAAGGTACCAATTCTTCGGCGCTCAGCTAGTTGCGGTGAGTCGGGCAGATCCTCACTGTGGTTCGCAGGCTTCTCACTGGCGTGGCTTCTCTTGTTGTGGAGCATGGGCTGTAGGCGTGGGGGCTTCAGTAGCTGTGGCATGTGGGCTCCACCGTTGTGGCTCACTGGCCCTAGCGCGCAGGCTCCGTGGTTGTGGCACACAAGTTTAGGCTCTCCTCGGCATGTAGAATCTTCCCAGACCAGTGATGGAACCCGTGTCCACTGTCTTGGCAGGTGGATTCTTATCCACTGCACCACCAGGGAAGGCTGATAGGTAGATTTTGATAGTAGGCATTTCTATTTATTGATTATAGTTTTTTCATGAGATATGAATATCACTTACCAGTCAAGAGTGAGGATGGACAGGTAAAAAGGGGGGTGTGGGCTAGGAGTTTTGAAGAGGAAAGAGAACATGTGAAATAATTATTCTAGAGAGTGGTAGTGTGAACATTCCAGGGAAGTATAGTAGGACTACCAGACAACTGTAAGTTCTCATTTGAAGTTTGTGCTTAAATCTAAAGTGAGATCTTGACTCTATACTGCTTTGTATATAATTCTTTCTATGCAAATTCAGTATGGCTCCGTGTCACTCCACAGCCATTTCTCTGAGTTAGTCTCATATCTCCTCATTCCAGGTAAGCTCTTTAATGCCAGGAATCACACTCCTGTCTCTCCCCCTATATTTCCTTACTCAGAAAATACATCCATACCCACGGCTTATGCTGCATGTCAGCCTCTACCTGTCTTCTGAGCTCCTAACCCGTACTTATCAGTTGCTGAAACTGGATGTTTTATAAGTGCGTTAGAGTCAAAACGGAATTAATCTCTATATCTTCTACACCCTGTCCAGCTCTTCTTCCTAGAAACCCTGTCTCAATTCAAGATGTCATTCCTGAGTAGAAATATTGCATCAAGCATAATTTTTCTTCCTCACCTTCATCTAATCAGTCGTCTGATTCTGGCAGTTTTGCTTCTTGTTTTTTCTCACACATGCCATTTCCATTCTATTTCTACCGCAATTGCATTAGTTTCATTCTTTCCCAAGTTAAATCAGTTAGCTTGCTGACCCCTTTGATGAGGCTGGTTGACCTCAGAGGTGAAGTTAGATGCTGGGACAGAGAATTATCAAAGATATTATTGTATAAAGCATGAATGAGATTGTCATAGCTCAGACCTCAGATAGCTGGGAGTCTAATGTCTTCGGAGGCTGACAGTCAGGGTAACTCACCTTAAACTTTGTCAAGCTCAGACTACTCTCCAGCTGGGTTTTGGCAATGTGTCTGTGTGCTAGAGAGTTAGTTAATGAGATTAAGACATACACAATGCCCAGGGCAATTTTCTGTTTCCATAACTGCTTATGGTCCATGTGAGAAGGAAACTCTCACATTTTAAGCTTATTTGTCCCTCATAACTCTATGGATATCATGTATAAGACTGTTTGGTTAGCTCTGAAGTGTAGTTTGAATTTTGATCATACTTAAAAAGTATGGCTCTTTTTCTTCCAACTAGGGGCACATCAGCTGGGCAAATATTTGATCTAAAATATATTCTGTCCTCTGTCTTGATAGATTGGATACCTGGGCTTTATAGTGCGTGCTCCCTTTAGAGACAAACAGACTTTGAGAGTGGTTTATTTAGCTATTTTTGTATGCTCTGTGGTGTTTTGTGTGTGTGTGTGTGTGTGTGTGTGTGGGAGAAAATTCTTCTATTTGCTGTACACCCTCCTCCCCTGCTTTATTTCTGACTATGGATGGAAGATTTAGGGCCAGGAGGAAGGGTCTTTCAGTAAACCAAATAATCTCTAGAGGGTTAAGATATGTATGTGTCCTGGCTTCTTTTGTGATTGGTTAGCAGCTTAATGATTTTAAACCACATTTGGATGCATCATGAACTACAGGTGACTTTTCAGTAATAACTGAGTCAGCCTTCTAATTAATTACAGATACAAGGGAACTTACAGTCATGGTTCTGAACTAATTTTAGTTTGGGGGATTGAAATTCTAGAAACACAATTTGAATCAGAAAGCGTCTAGAAGCTAGTAAACAAGTTGCAGCTTCCCAGGCAGCACTAGTCGCAAAGGACCGTCCCGCCAGTACAGGCAACAGAAGAGATGGAGGTTCAGTCCCTGAATCAGGAAGATCTCTGGAGAAGGAAATGAAGGGAAGATCTCTGGGAAGGAAATACTACAGCCCACTCCAGTATTCTTGCCTGGAGAATCCCATGAACAGGAGCCTAGCAGGTTACAGTCCATGGGGTCGCAAAGAGCTGGACAAGACTGAAATGACTTCAGGCAATCCTAAAGGAAATCAGTTCTGAATAGTCATTGGAAGGACTGATGCTGAAGCTCCAATACTTTGGCCACCTGATGGGAAGAGCTGACTCATTGGAAAAGACTCTGATGCTGGGAAAGACTGAGGGCAGGAGGAGAAGGGGACGACAGAGGATGAGATGGCTGGATGGCCTCACCAACTTGATGGACATGAGTTTGAGCCAGCTCTGGGAGTTGGTAATGGACAGGGAAGCCTGGTGTGCTGCAGTCCATGAGGTCGCAAAGAGACGGACATGACTGATTGACTTACCATGTCAATCAGTGGAAATTAGACCAGTTGTTAAATCAAGGCCATCCACTGTGGTAGGCATCTTTGTCCTCTAACTACTCCATGGGTGATAATACTCCTGTTCTTCTAGTAACCTCATTAAATATATAGGCTTTCATTTCCTAAGTAGTATATATTTAAAGCTGCAATAGAAAATTATATTGTTCACAGTTAGCCATACTATAGTGTTTTACTAAGTTCATTTATTTTAACTGGGGTAGGTGTTAGCTCCTACCTGATTGAAGTCATCCTTTTGTGATTTTGAATTGTGTAGTTTTTATTAAGGACTTATTGGTTAGTTACAATGAAACTTAAATTACTTTTTGAAGGAAGTTTTGGCCCTGCTTTGAGTCTTTCCCTTGCCTCATTTGTAATGACTGTGAGTCCAGCCTCCTGTTCAGGAGTGAATTCTTTAAGCTTTTCACAGAGGAATGTCAATTCTGCTGCCTTTTAAGGGATCCTTAAATGGCACTTAGCCACAGCACAGCTCCCATTCTGGGTTGACATGGATTACACAGTCTTGATCTAATTGCTTCTCAAAAGTCACAAACAGTCAAATTCATGGTGTATTGCCTGAGGGCTATGATCTCTCCATTTGCAGATGCTAGCAAAAAGAAAAAAAAGATGTATCAGTATGAGTCTTTATTATATTCTACATATTGTTCTCAGTACTTTACCTGCTAGCTCACTTGGCCCTCATAGCAGCACTGAAAGTAGAGTTCAAGTTTTTCCTTTCATGAGTCAAAGAGTGTTTTAGTTATTTACCTGAGGGCATAGAGCTAATATGTGGCAGAGCCTGGACATCTGGCCCTGAGGTCTGAGCTCCTGGCCACCATGATCCCAGTGTTTTACTTCACCCAGAGTGGAAGTGAACTGAGAACAAATCCCTGGGAAATATAAAGAAAAATAGTCCAATGAAGAAGACTGATAGAAAATGATCAGAGAGGTAGGATAGAAGTAAGGGAAACTCTCTGTTTCAAGGACAAAGAGAGTTTTAAGGGGGAAGGAGAGACCAAGGGCATCTGTGCCACAGAAATGCTGTGGGAGGAAAGGTCTAGAAAATTCTGCTGGACTTCACAACACCCTTAGCCTTACCAAAAACTGACCTCATGGAAAGAGGGAGATAGATAGAAGCCAGACAGTGGTGTGCTGGGGGAAAATTGAGTGCTAAAGGAATTGGATTCAGCAAGCTGTATTGTTAAAAAATGATTTTTCCAAATTTAGGGAGGTTTCAAACTCCTTTGAATTCAAATTCAAAGGAGTCAAATTTTTATTCATTCTCTAACTAGAGAAGAGATTCCTACCTTGAGCAGTAGCATGTGTAATCAGTATCTCAAGCTATTTGTGGTGAAGGAGCAGTTTTTAAGATTTTTCTAACTTACTTAAGACCCCAACACTGGTCTATGAACCACACTTTGCAGGGTCCTGTACAACTTGAGAAATTGTTGTGAAGCATCTGGAGACTTGGATCGTCTTGAAAAGCTGATTTTTATCTTCTCTCTTCTTTCCTTATAGCTTTTCATAGTATAACTGTGTTTTTAAACCTTTTTGTTATGGTTTAGAACTTTATTTTCAAAGTTCACTTCTCTCTTTAGCCTTTACTCTGCTTTTATGTGAAAAGTGTTAGTTTTCTAACTTATGTTTTATTTTCCTGTTGTGACCTTTTTCTCTAACTTATACTGTTGTATAGGGATATGGGATTTGTGTGGGGGG
The DNA here is from genome assembly GCA_917880005.1 of Nanger dama. Classification (NCBI taxonomy): domain Eukaryota; kingdom Metazoa; phylum Chordata; class Mammalia; order Artiodactyla; family Bovidae; genus Nanger; species Nanger dama. The sequence goes on along the minus strand of CAKJTW010000038.1, from coordinate 9,484,365 downwards.
GTGGGGGGGCATAGACAGCAGGGGGAAGTAGTAGGAGAATATTTCACTTCAGCAGAGAGGAGTATTTTGTCTCTGACACTATCTAAAACTGCTGACACAGGATGATAATACAAAGCAGACCAACTCTTAGTTGGTTTTATTATCATCTTTTACATTCTCTGCAAATACTGTACCTTCTTATCATCTGTATCTGATACAGATGGCCTGAGTTTTATAGTAAAAGTGTTTCAAATTGCTGTATAGCTGCCAGTTAAAATATATTCAGATTGTCATTATCTTCACATTTCTATAGGCTAGTGACTATTTCTCAAAGGCTTTAAAGTTTGATCCAGAAAATGAATGTGCTACCATGAATCGAGCTATTGCAAATACAGTATTAAAGAGATATGAAGAAGCAAAAGAAGATTTTGCATATGTAGCTGAAAGCTGTCCATTGTGGGCTGCAGTATATGTTAACAGAGCATACTTCTACTGTTGTTTAAAGCAATATGAACTGGCTGAAGAAGACCTAAGTAAAGGTATATTTTTTTGGTAATGTTTTTAGTAAGATTACAATGTTTGAATTGTTTTTAGATGACAAAAGAAGAAAGACATCAGGTCTATTTGCTTAGATAAATTTACACTAGAATTAATAGTTTTATATATCATATCTTTAATGTAATCAATATAGATTTGTTTATGTAATAACTTACCGCATTGGTATCTAAAATGTAGAAAATTATTAGGAAAACCATACACAAATATTGCTCGACTTTCAAAAAGACATTGTACTGTGTTTCCCGAGTTAATTTTCTTAGAAAGTTTCAAATGTAACTAAATAATGTACATATGAGGAAAATGTTTTCAAATAGGTAACACTAAAGTATTATTTTATTTTTATATTATATACTATTATTTACTAATAATAACTTATAGTTATTATAATTTATTATAAAATGTGCATTTAAAAAATGAGAATCTTTTTGAGGGCTCACATAAAAGATACCTTGAAAATTTTTTTCTTTTACAGCTTTGTCTTTGAAACCTAATGATGCTCTAATATATAATCTTAGAGCAGAAGTTCGTGGTAAGATAGGTCTGATTGAAGAAGCTATGGCTGACTATAACAAAGCACTTGATCTTCAAGAACATGCCTCAGTGGTATGACTACATAGACCACAGATTCTGTAGCAATTTACACAGTTGTTCTTCCAGAAATTGAAGCCTGTTTGTTGCTTTTAAAAAAGTTTTCACTATCTCCCTTGTTGTATTCTTTGTGTTAGTCTTTTATATAATCCTTTGATACATTTTAACATCTTCTTTTTATATTAATTATAAAACTTTTAGATCATTTTCTGCAAATTTGTAACAACTCAAAAATAAATTTTTTTTCCAAGACTAGAATTTAAATGAGACTGTGTCTCAAGGGGCCTAGAAACACAAAATATTTTCTTTAAAGTAAAATAATTCCTTTAAAAATAATACTGTATGATTTTAGAAAAAGGATCATTGACCTTTTCATCAGTACCTAGATATATTCAACAATATCCAGATTTAAAAAAATAGCTGATAACTGACTATAAAAAATTAAAGTCAAGCACATTTGCTTTCTCCTCCTTTGAACAATATCTGCACGGGTCTGAATTCTTCCTAGTATGTATGTTGTTCCAACACATAAACATGTTTTTCTTTTTCATGTAGCCTCCCTCCCAGGATGGTGCCTATGAAGATTTTGAGCATCCACCTCTTTAATGCAAATTTTATAAACATATATAAAAATCTGTATATACTTATAATTAGTGCATCAGACAATTTGACAAGTAAGAATACATTAAAACAGCTGCTGCTGTTAAGTCACTTCAGTTGTGTCCGACTCTGTGCGACCCCATAGACAGCAGCCCACCAGGCTCCCAGACCCTGGGATTCTCCAGGCAAGAACACTGGAGTAGGTTGCCATTTCCCTCTCCAATGCATGAAAGTGAAAAGTGAAAGGGAAGTCGCTCAGTCGTGCCCGACTCTTAGTGACCCCCTGGACTACAGCCTACCAGGCTTCTCCATCCATAGGATTTTCCCGGCAAGAGTATGGGAGTAGGTTGCCATTGCCTTCTCCTTAAAACAGCTAAAAATTCTTAATAGAATATTTCTTTAGTGAAGCAGAGAACCCTTTTCCTTTACCTCACTGGTAGTAACCAAGTTTCCTGACTTATACACTCCTTTGGATTTGCTCCACTCAGTTTATTTTCCTTCTGTGTCTCATTCTTCCAGTACGTCTCCAGCTCCTCAAAGACTTGTTTTCACTGTGATGAGACTTTATGGCAAAAAAATACCCCTATCTACTCAGTTGCCTTTGTTTTCCATTTGAGGTACCAGAGTTTCACAGTAGAAAGTTGATTTTAAGTCAGAAGCCACTGTGAGGCTGCTTCACACTCTTCTAGGATAGTTTCCTTGGTGTGGTATGTGGGTTCACGTGAGGACTGGGCCACGCCTGGTATTTCAGTGGATGACTCATCCACCTTTAATAAGCCTCTTCCATTCTCTTGTGCTCACTTGTCTCCAGAACCTTTAGTCCCAGGCCGGCCGATGATGAGATCAGAACAACCTCATGCACCCACAGACCCTCATCTCGTGCCCCAGCCACACATCTCTTATCTACAGCCCTAGGGCATCTCTCTTAAAAGCTGAGGGATAGGCAGCTAGCCGTGGCAGTGGCTGGGCCGCATGCCCCGTGGACGTGCAGGGGACCCAAGTCCCTGTCAAATGAACTTTCGATGATGAGAGGAAAAAAACTAGTAAATCAGCTCCTTTCCATCTCTTGGTGAAGTGTTCTGACATACTCAATCTATACAGCCTCCCGTACACCTCACCTGGGAGACTAAGCTGGTACCCAGCTTCGAGACGTATCCTGCACTGGTGCTTCTGACTTCCCTGGCTTGCTTTCTTTTGTTTCTTCCCCTGCTTTTCTGGGTTTGCACTTCTTGATAAAGTCATTGCCCAGAAACGGTGGCCTCTGGTTCTGCTTTCTGAGACAACCCAGGCTGAGACAATTAGTGATTTTTTCCTTATAACATGAGGCAGGAATGATAAAAAACCAAGGACCGTGATGGCATAATGGAGTGAATCATATCTAATGTGCCCAAATGCTGCAGGTCCTGGGTCTGTATCCCCAGGGACCCAGAGTTTCTGTCTGTACTGACCTTCAACCTCTTGCACAAACCTACAGTTTTCCATCTGAAGCCTTTCTCTCAGTCCACACCTCGGTTAAGCCACTGGGCCAGGCTAGGTAGAGTGTTCTATGCCTCATAGTCATTGTTTTACTTTTTACCTATGCCTTGTAAGGTAGCAGGTTTCATTGCATGAGGAAACTGAGGCTTGGAAGAATAAAATTATGTGACCGGCTAGTAAATGGTGAAGCTGAAAGTCAGCCTCCGTTCTAGTTTAAAAGTCTCTCCTCTTCCTGCTCCTTGTCACCTAGAGAGAAATCAAACAAGATAAACTCGCTCAGAAAATAATCTTTATCATAGTGATATTAAAGCTCTCTGTCTGCCTAATGATTATTAGTACACAAAAAGGATTTCCAGTCTTAACACTTTTTTTAAGAACACTTCTTTTGTACTGGCATATATGTGTATTTATTTATGTCTATGATAGTAGTAAGTATGGTGAGAGTAGTAAGATTATCTTGAACTTTTAATTTGAAATACAGTCAGTGGGAAACATTTTATATTTTGCCTTTGATGGTACAGGCTAGATAAGAATGAGAGTAGAAAGGTCAGCATGTGGGCAGCAAGAAAGGGGAAAAATAAAGGAAACCTTTACCTGCTAAAAACCTACTAAGTACCAGAAACTCATCTATGGCTTAAGGACATTTTCATTTCACCATTATAAATGAGGCAAGTCTTATTATTCCCATTTTACTGGAGAAACAATATGAGGTAGAGACATTAATGGGTTTAGAACACTCTTGGTGTAATGTTGTTATCCAAACTTAGTTTTGTTTTTATTTATGTAATATATTCCTTTAAGTTGACTTGCTAGAATCAATTCCACTTATTTAGCAAGAAGGATGGAGAAGGCAATGGCACCCCACTCTAGTACTCTTGCCTGAAAAATCCCATGGACGGAGGAGCCTGGTGGGCTGCAGTCCGTGGGATCGCTAAGAGTTGGACACGACTGAGCGACTTCACTTTCACTTTTCACTTTCATGCATTGGAGAAGGAAATGGCAACCCACTCCAATGTTCTTGCCTGGAGAATCCCAGGGACAGGGGAGCCTGGTGGGCTGCCGTCTATGGGGCTGCACAGAGTCAGACACGACTGAAGTGACTTAGCAGCAGTAGCAGCAAGAAGGAATTTATAAGAGAAAAAAAGCATAATTATTAATGTTTATCCCTTGTTCTACCCACAGAAATCTTTTTGCACCAGTGTTCCTTGTATCACATTATAAGAAACATTGTCCTCTATTTCTAGATGGGTGTAGCTGGAAGAGACATCACATTGAGGGAGGGAAAAACATCTAATGCCTCTGCATGAACAAGAGCAGAAGTTGATTTGTGCCTGGATAGACAGATCAGAGCTAGAAGCAATAACCTTGAGCTTTAAGAGCCCGTCTGCCTTCTTAGTGGGAAGATCTCACTCTCCAAGGTTCTCCAATGGCTTAAAAATGTTTTGATAGTTAATGTTGGAGAATCACCAATTTCCAAAAATAGCAGCCTCTTTGACCATCTACTGTGAGATTCCATTGTTCAACATCTCTTCTTCTCCTCATCCGTCTTTGCCTGGGGAATTTATTCTCAAGAAGACATTTCCTCTCCCCAGGAGGGTGGTTTAGATCTTTTATTCTCTGCACTTCCATGGCACTGCTACCTACTCTTCTAGAACCTACCGTTTATATTTGTAGATCTGTGTTTAATGATTATCTTCCTCACTAGACTAGAAACTCTGCGAGGGCAAGGATTAGGCTTATCTCATTCACCATGGTGTTGCCAGTGGTTGTCACAGTTCCTGGCACATAGCTGGTGCTTCATAAGTATTTGATGAATTTCCCTAAATAAAATGCGAGTCTGGATGCTCACACTGCAAGCCATTATGACCCAACATCTTACTATTCATTTCTATGATAAAGTGGACATATGTGAGATTCTAGGCATCGCCTCTTAAAGGTCAAAGCGGTGACTGCATTCATCTTCAGTGCAACATATTTAACATCTGTGAGTAGAAGAACTGTAAGAGGAATAACCTAGAAAATGAAATTAGGAAAAACCAAGATGTAGTGAATGAGCTCAGTCTGCTGTAAAAATAACAAGTAGGTAGCTTAAAAACAATATTGTCAAGGTGATGAAGGTGAAACGTCTGAAATTATGATGTTTTAACATCTTAAGCTAATCACTAATTTTTATAATTGGATGATGCTATGACATAATCAAGCTGTAACCCAATCAAGTATAGTGAATAAAAGCTGTAACAAATTTTAAATTTCCTTTATATAAAAAGAAAATTTGCAGTAATCAAGGGGGCATGGTGGATATTGAACCTAAAATTGGGGCAGGGAATGGTCAGAGTGCAAACAGTTATATGCTTGTTCCTGGCTCTCTCTGCTGAACTAGTGCTCTAAAGAGTGGATAGGAACAATCTTTTGACTGCTTTATAGTTAATCCCCATATAAGTAAATGGATTGTACCATTGTCATAGTTTTAATCCACTAAACCATTAAGGTAATTCAGCTACTTCTTTTCTTTCTGATTCTATGCTAGTCTAGAAACCAGTGATAATTTGACTTTCATTATGTAGAACAATATTTATAGTATGAAAGTGAAGTGAAGTCGCTCAGTTGTGTCTGGCTCTTTGCGACCCCATGGACTGTAGCCTACCAGGATCCTCAGTCCATGAGATTTTCCAGGCAAGAATACTGGAGTGGATTGCCATTTCAATTCCACTTTATTGTAACATATAAAGAATATACCTCTTAAATATATTTTAAAAACCTTAAATTATTGGAATACACCAGGCTTTAACACTGAGTACCTGTGGAGAATGGGATTGCCAGTGAAGGGGTTTTGGTCAAGGGTGTGTGGGAGGTTTAAAAGAAGCTCAGTTTGAATTTTTTAGTAGAGGCTTCTGCATTTTCTGATTTGTTTAAATCATTGAATGTGTCTTGGATTTAGAATAGGAACAATATAAAATAATGTCCCCCACCCACTAAATTAAGTAGCTTATTTGCAACAACATTTATGACTGTAAAAGATGCACGTTGCCTTTCCCTCTGGGTGTCTGCAGTGAACTTCAAGCTAGAGCTGGCCTGCAGGCTCCCTTTATAGAGTTCAGCTGGTTGAGGCAGGTCCTGCTCAGGAAGCAGGTCCCTGTTTCACCATCACCATCTCTTTGGAAGAACTTAGTCATGAAACTATCTTTTTCTGCTATACAGATGGTATGATCATGAAGAAGTGAAGTCACTCAGTCGTTTCCGACCCTTTGTGACCCCATGGACTGTAGCCTACCAGACTCCTCCGTCCATGGGATTTTTCAGGCAAGAGTACTGGAGTGGGTTGCCATTTCCTTCTCCAGGGGATCTTCCTGACCCAGGGATCAAACCTGGGTCTCGGATCAAACCTGAGTCTCCTGCATTGCAGGCAGATGCTTTATGCTCTAAGCCACCCGGGATTTCCCGGTATGATCATAATCACTTATATTTCCAAGGAAACTATAAAATTTGCTGTTCAAACATGTGAGTCAATTGAGGTCTCTTATCTTCCCAGCAACTATAATTTTAATTTACTTGCAAAAGTGGAAGATATTATTTTTCAGGTATTCATGTAGTGATTTTGCTTTACGTTTAGAGCTCTTCTCTGAAAGTAGAAAGATCTCCAAAGCCTCTGATGAGAAGAAGAAGAAGAAAAAAATACACTGAACTTTGCTTTAATATATCTATCAAACTTCATGACACAAATTATAATAGAGAAATGAATCTTAAGAGGCCAGTGGTTTATGCTGATGATACTTGTAATTTTATAGCTGAAAGAATTCTATAATTTTATAGAAAGAAATCTCTAAGTGGAAAAAGATCATTTACATTTCAAATATAAAAATGTTCTTTAATCTTACTTCAATTGGTTAATAGGTTAGACAATTCCACTTATGGTTACTATATCTATATATTATTATTTGATACTTTAAAATATGATTTTTTTCTTGTGTGGTTCAGAGACCTAAGGGATAGATCCATACTTACGTTTTAGAAAACATATTTTTTTTTATAACCTTCCATAGATGACCCATATAAGTCTATAGATCAACTTGACTTAAAAAAAAAAAAGGTAACTGGGAGTTTAACTTGATATTTTATATGACTGTTACACAGTAGTAAGCGTTTTCTTTTTAAGACAGTTATAAATAACAATATTCTGAAGTTATTAGACGGGGAGACTGCCATTTGAGTATGTTTGCTTTATAAGTTAGGAGCAAATCTGTCTTTTTAATCTGAAGACCACGATAAGAATTTTAGTGTCTAAGTTAAAGTGATTTATTATATTACACAAAAACTAGAGATGAGGTCTTCTTCCTTAAAAATGATAGAGCAATGATTTTATTTAAGTCTTGGCGCCCTATTCAGGAAATTTCCAAATTCTGTAGTACAACTCTGTGCCTTTGAAATATGGGAGACATCTCAACACACCTTTCCAGGGTATAATTTCCCCTGAATAATGTATGAGTTGGGCAATCGCTCCACAGTGCATTCTCTGCTCCACTGAATGCTGGCTTCTCTAGTACTTCATCTCTTGCTTTCAATTCCCATGCTGTGTGTTTACTATATTGGATCTCTGATGGTGAGTAGACAAGGTGAGGCGAGGTGGAAATGTTGGAGAACTGAAAGTCCTTGGCAATCCAGAAAATAGTTTCTATACACTAAACTTTTTAGTGTAGTTTGGTTTTGGAAGTGTGATTTTTGTATAGAGCTTTCCTCTAGGGTTTCTGAACCTGGGATGTTTTTACCATTAGGAAATAAGTGGGTAGCCAATGCATATTAATTTTACTGGAGGAGTGTCAGAGGGAGAGAGAGGGAGAAAGTTAAGCAGTTTAACTGCAAAGTAATTTATTATTATTTTAAAGAAATGTTTATTGACTTATTTATTACTTGGCTGCACTGGGTCTCGGTTGCGGCATGTTGCGGTGCTTGGACTTCTCAGTTGTGGCTAGCAGACTCAGTAGCGGTGGCATGTGGGCTTAGTTGCCCTGTGGCATGTGGGATCTTAGTTCCCCGACCTGGGATCAAACCTACATCCCCGGGACTGGACGGCAGATCAGGGAAGTCCCATGGAAAGCAATTTAGACATAAAAATACAGCAAAGTCATGGAATAGAACTTGAAAAACTCACATGAATCTTTACAGTAAAACATAAGACTTGGAGACATCTCTCCCTTTGGGGTGGCTGCTCTGGGGTGTGCCATAGACCCACAAGGGTTAGCATCTAGCCTCCCCTGTTGCTGGGCACTGGGAGACAGCAGCAGCTTCCAGTAGCACAGAGATGTAGCAACCGAGGCTCCCTTCATAGCGGGTGTCCATGAGCCCATTTTACAGATGGGGAAACTTGAGTTCAGAAAGGTTAGATGGCCCACAGAGGCTCTACACTTAAGGGAGGAGCCATAAGACAACCAGAGGAATTTGAGAAACACTGTTTCTGGAATACCTTAAAATGAAAATACCTATAGAGTCAAATATAAAAGGCTGAAGTTCCTCTTGTTTGAGTTTTTTTTTTTAATTTTGATGTAATGCACATTTGACCTACTTGATGAGTAATTCATTTCTCAAAGTCCTTTCACCGATACGTGTATTTTTATTTGATGTTTTAAGTGCCATTTTCATATCTACTTGGATCCATTCTATGCTATATAAACTGTGTGGAATAATAAAAGCACGTAAGTGATTACTCAAGTGTCAAGACCGTTTCTAAATGCTCTACATGTATTAGCTCTTTAATTATGACAACCACCCCATAAAATTATTATGATTAACACGCCCATTTTATAGATGGGAAAGCGGAAGCTGAGGGAGATGAGGTAATTTGCTTAAAGTCACATCAATTAAGCAGTTGAACACTCTGACTCCAGGGCGTCTGTTCTTCCCTCCGACTTTAAGCCATGTGAGGGAAGACAGATACTGAGGCCCTGCCCTCTTCAGAGGAGTTGCTTATCAGCAGCCTGCAGGTTTTTGGGAGATCTGTGCCCCAGAAACTCAGTCTCTTGGCACCCAGAAATAATATGGTTTCTTGAGGAACTCCATGTTTTATCTTCTGTTTGGAATACCCTAGACCCAAAGTAAGCATCTCAATTTTGTTTTGAAATAAGGAAGACTAAAGGATAAAATTCAACCTTAAAACCTAGTTATTTTCCCTCACTGTTCTCTAGGGCTATAGCTTCTTTGGAGCCTAACTTTTATTTTCTGCAGATTCTCTCTGAGATTTATCCCTTGAAGTTTACAGGAAAACGGAAGGACCCTCTGAGAAGAAATGACTCTTGTCTCTAAACAGGACAAGGCTTTCAGAGTAATTTCTGCCATTCAGCTCTCCTGTGATCCACAAGCAATAAATGACAGTCTTTTAAAAATGGCAGTGGCTTATCGAATCCTTGGGCGTCAGGCAAAGAACTTGAGCGATTTCTCTACACTTGTAATGTCAAGAGGAGTCATACTCGGAGACCTCTGTTATAAAAGAGGAATTGTTTATGGCTATTGAAAAATCCCGGTGGAACTGTCCATCACACTTTATGAAATGTGTGAGTTACGTAGGTATCAGCTTTCTGGATCTCATTTTCTTTCCAGAGCATTCAGAATCAAACCCTTTCCTTACTGGCTGCTTTCATACTGATAGACACAGAGCTGTTTCCTTTTGCTTCCTTTCCTGTTTTTGCTGACTCTCTCCACATACTTTTTGCTTTTCTTCATCTCCTGTTTTGAGACCATACTCCAACTCACAGCTTCTCAAAATGGGGTGTATAGTCCACCTGGGCCAGAATAGGCTTGAATGCTTATTAAAAATGTATATTTCAGGCCATTTCTCAATTGTACTAAAGCAGATTCTCTAGGAAGCACCCAAGAACACTGCATTTCAGTAAGCTCCCGAGAGATTCCTATCCACACTGAAACAAAGACGATCTAGTCCAGGGAGTTTCCAGCTTAATTATGGAAGGCTTATTACAACAGATTTCTAGGGCCTGGTCTGGAGTTTCTGATTCAGGAGGTCCTGGGAGGGGACTGAGAACTTGCATTTCTTGTGGAGTTTCTGGGGGTGCTAATGCTGCTGGTTTGGAAACCCCACTTTGTGAACTCCAGAGGTTGAGAAGCTGTTGTCTAATCTTGGAATCTTTTAATAAAACTTGCTTTCAAGCATTTTGGTTGTAGAAATTAAAATATTAATGAAACCCCCGAAATGTGTCTCTGTACCTCTGTGGGGCCATTCCTCACTTTCCACATCTGCCTGTTCACCCAGCTTATACTTCACAGGGTGACTCCCACCCGCTTAGGAAGGCCGAGTCACACAACTGTGAGTCATCTCTCCAAGCTTTCACTTGTTCAAGGACACCGGCTCCCTTCTCCATGGGTATACAGTTTGTGTTTGAGGGAAGATGTTTCACCTTTCCTACTGTACAGTCAGCTCCTTAAATGCAAAGTCTGTGCCCTTTCTTAGTTTGTTTTGCTTCACGGGGGTGCTTTCTTGACGTGCAACAGATGTTTGATTAATGAATGAATGTTTCAGTGGGAGAAGTGAAATCAAGTCGCTCAGTTGTGTCCGACTCTTTGCGACCCCATGGACTGTAGCCTATCAGGCTCCTCCGTCCATGGGATTTTCCAGGCAAGAGTGCTGGAGTGGATTGCCATTTCCTTCTCCAGGGGATCTTCCCAACCCAGGAATCGAACCCAGGTCTCCCGCATTGCAGGCAGACGCTTGACTGTCTGAGCCAGTTAGAGCCAGACTGGTTTATGTTTTATAGTTTCCATTTGAAGGATCTGTCTTCACAACAGTGACAGTTATTCTTTAATTTAGCTCAGAAGGTAGGTCGTGTTTGGGATAAGCATCTTTATAGTAAGATATTAAAATTCAAGGAATACTCTAGTAAGGTGCTGAGGCTTTTTGCTGGTTTCCTAGAAATAATCCTCTACTCTGGCTACAGAAACTGCGGTTCCTGGACCAACAACATTGGTCTCACTTGGGAATGTATTAGGAACCCAGGATCTTGGGGTTCACCCCAGAATCAGAATCTATAGGTGTTTTGTGCTTGAGAAGCACTGTGTTACTCAGAAGAATTTCCTTCTGACTGAAAAAAAAGAGTACTTAAAAATAGTGACAAGTCAGTGCTGGAATTTTTGTTATTGGTGATTGTAAGTTTGTTTAAAAATTTTTTTTCTTTAAACTAGATGTGGTAACTGGGAGCTCTGCTGTGGGTTTGTAACCATCATCAAAGGTTCTTATTAAATGGACTTCATGCTGTGCTAGATGCTATTAAACAAAAGTAATGAAACTGAGATTTACCACAAAACGACATATCATTGATGTGGGTAAGCACGTGTTGAGACACAATTAAACACATGAACCATATAGATGCAGCATCAGTACAACATGAGTGAATTTGTTTTTGAAGTTTTTATTATTCACCCCCTATTAGCCAATGTCTTTGATTTGAGAGTTTTCAGAACAAGCTTTTTTTTTTTTTTTAGCTATTTGGATATAGAGATTTGGTATTAAACAGTAAGCTGCCATAATAATAAAGGCATCTTCTCTTTGACTTTCATTTATAACTCACGTAAATGAGTCAGGCATCAAAGGCATAAAAATAGTCTTAAACAGTCAAAAGTAAGGGAAAGTGTTTAGGTGCTTGTATTAAAATGTTTACTCATAATTTAGGGTTCAAAGTTTGTCATTATTACCCAAATATGAAAACATTCATTTAGCTTATTTGAGATTACTGGACTTAGAATATTGATTTTCCTGCCCCCTTGTGAATAGATTATGTAATATTTAATGTGCGAGGCTTCTGTGGGATATGAACTTTCTTGGTTAACAAGGTCTCTTTCCTTTTATGGCAGTTGTGATTCTCAAAAGATGCTCGTTAGTAAGGTCAGAGTAGCTGCTCTGAAAACATGCTCAGTAATGGATGAGCAGATCAGCAAGGCTATTGAAGGAGTTTCTGAGCTTTATATGTCTTGTTCATTACTGTGCTCTTTTTCATTTCTCTGGGAGATTTTGTGTGACATAATCTAACCAAAGAACAGTGTCATCAAAAAGGTATTTAGGATATGGATTACAATGCTGGTTGTAAACATTCTGCCCTCTCGGGCCTGAGAATACTAGAACAAGGGAATATAGCAGTTAATTATAACAATCTTTTTCCATTTTATGTATTATAGTGTTTGGATGAATTATTTCTTCAGCATTGAAGACTTTACTTTTAAAGTCTACTTGCTAGTTATATCATCACATAATAATTAATATATTATTCATAATAATTTTGTTTCACTGATGTTGTTTTTATTGGAAACTGTGGGACTGAAAACATCAAATGGGTGCTACTATTTCAAAACACAGTATGACCGTGGTCATTATGAGCAGAACGTGATAATACCCATCTCTTCTTAATGGGAGAATTAAAACTTCTCCAAATCACATATGCACTTTTCTAAGTTACATGAAAATTAGCATTGTAAACAGTCAAGTCTCCTGTAAGCTATATTTCCCCATGGGGAACCCCGCTTTTTCACTCTGCTTCCTCTCCTCAACAGAAAAAAATAAGTCCTGAATTCAGTAGTAGACAGCATAGCACAGAGAAGGCATTTGATACATAGTTATAGAAATAAGTAACTTAATATTGGGGGAAAATTTGACCTCTCAAAACAAAAAATGGAATTTAAAACATGAACATAGACACAGCAAAAAGTCAGAACTTACTGCCTAGATATAGAAGGTAATCATGTATGTTTCATATCAGTAATCATATCATATCAGTTAAGTGATGTGCATTTAACATTAATATTAATGTGCTTTAATGTTCATAATAATAAACTTCTGCATAAATACATATACATTCCTTGATCTCACCCTGTGTCAGTTTTCTAAATCAAAGCAAATTTGAAGTAAGATACGTTTGTTCCCAGAGATGAAATAATTTAAAAGACTAAGGCAATTTTTTTTTTCTGAAGTGCATATCTGGACTAAGGTTTAGAATTGCATGTCTGGAAAAACTATTCATAATCTGCTTTTCTCTCCTTTTCTTTTATTTTTGCACGTATTTATTTTGGCCAGCTGGCGAGACAGATCTTTTTCAGGGGCTCAGCCTTCCAGTCTGAGTGTGATTCTCCAAAACCAATCTTTGGATCAAATTCCCGTCTTACTCGCTCTGGTGTCTGAACAGTGTTGATGTCACGGGGGCATGGCGATCCAGTTGTCTGTCCCAAATCCCTGGTGATGTGCCAAGTAAAGAGCTTAGCTAGGAGGCCACAGGCTACCCTCCCTCATGAGGGGAAAGAGGTTGCCCTACAGGCCTTGGGCAACCTGTCTCACTTTTGCATCTCCTGTGTCAGCTGATTACTATGAAAGTAGACGCAGGGGTCCCCAGAAAAAAAAAAATGGTTCCCCCTTCCTAGCATGGTTGTCACCTTGTCTGGTTTTGTCCATCCATCTCTGGGCTCACAAAAGGTTAGTTCAGGGAGGCAAGGCTGGAAAGTTTTTCTCGCTCTGGCTTTGTTATTCTCCCATGGCGTTGGTTCTGGGGGAAATGTAAAATTTGGTTCCATTAAAGGTGGAATGTGTTCTAATGAGGTTTCAAGATTTGGGGCTAACTCTGGGCCCTGTTCATCCTAGTCAGTCTTAGAGATGACCCTCCTTCTCAGAGATTCTGAAATTCCAGACCTAGGCATCCCCTGAGAAAGCCAGGTGGATCCACTGCCTGGGAAGCAATGCTCCCTTGGAGTTAGAGGCTGGATGTGGGGCTTTTCACTTTGCGTCAAGTGTAGCTTTGAAACATGAGCCACAGGAGGTTTACCGGGTTCTGTAGATAACATCATGGACCTGAATTCGCGCAAACTCTGGAAGATAGTGGAAGACAGAGGAGCCTGGTGGGCCACAGTCCATGGGGTTGCAGAGCTGGACACAACTTAGTGATCGAACAACACAAAGACCTCACTCTCTTGTAATCTTGAATGTGGGTATCTCAGGTAATGTGGTCATAAAATATTCTACTATCACATCCCTTGAGCACCTTGCCTTCCACTGTGGTCCTTTACAGACTAAGTGACCACTTTCATCTTTCCGTACTTGAGATAGACGAGGCATCATGGTCAGTAGAAAGGCAATGGATCTGGTTAGAGCTAGGTTTTCTAATCTCATCTCTACAAGCTGTGTCAGCTCAGCTGCTCTGAGCCTGTTTTTAGGATTGGGTCTTCAAGTCCTGTCTAGCCTTTGAAGGTCTATAGATTTGATGAGAATAGAATTACCTGCTCAGCCTACCCAACTGGGTTGTTGTGGGAATTAAAGGAGATCATATTTATGAAACCACTTTGTAAATCCTCTACAAAAGATTAAGGAATGTGATACTATTAATTCCTTCTGAAGAATCAAAGTAGCTTGCAATTTATTTCTAATCTTCAAGACTGTGTATATATCTTTGTATTTGGTCTTTAATGATGTGCCCCATAATGCAAGACAAATGAACAGACTAATCTCTTTCCCCCTAGATGTTACTCCAAGTCATTCTAAAGCAAGAGGTTGGAGGGAGGAACTTCTCTTTTTTGAAAACAGAGGTCAAATTAATCCCAGGTACACAGGGTTCTGGACTTTTTTCCTACTCCTTTCAAAGTTCTGAGAAGCAGGTGAGTTTACTGTTTCACTCCAGAGATTGCTTAAACAAAGCTGGGGACTCAACATAGTATCTCCTCCAGATGGAGAGAAAAGTGCTGTAGTTCAGGACAACCCATAACTGGGGGCCAGTGGGTGGCAATGGCAGGAAGAGTACACACTCAGAGACCCCAGAAAAATAATGATATGGTTTGTACCTGGCTGTCACTGTTGAGACACAGCAGCATTAAACTAGGTCATCTCTCCAGTGGGATAGTAAAAGAATATTTCCCATTGTTCCAACTCAAAGGGTAGTGTAGAAGCTAAAATACCCCCCAGGTATTTTGTATATCTCTAGCTTATCTATCTATCTGTCCCTATAATTGGATGCAGCTTTAGAGTACAATAGAAAAAATAAGAGTCCTCTTTAAGGGTACTGAACTGAATTCTTCATGCACAGTGGTTCTCTTTCCAGTTAGCCTGTATGTTCTTTGAGGACAGAACAATATCTTAGACTCTTTTCATATTATCTCCCCTACTTTAACAGCATCAGACCCAACCCTTGATCTATAGCAGGTACTTGATAACTTCTATAGATGAAGAGAGGGATGCTCAGACAGAGAGGGAGGAGCCTTGAGATAGGAGGCCCCAATCTTACTCCTACCTTCTTTTATGTCCTTGAGTTTTGAGCATATGGCTAAAGTTAAAGCTTAACCTTGGTAAGGTTAAGCACTGTCCTTACAACTACTAATAAAACCTGGTAAGGTGTGCAAAGTGCTGCAGGCAGGTGAATCCCAAAGAAATTGCCTACCTTCTGCCCACTCTTCCATGTGGTGAATTCTAGATCACTTCAAGATACTAGCCTATTAGAAGGAGGAGTCATCAAAACTGACTTTTAAAAATCAGGCTTCTGGAGAGTGGTGCAGATCAAAGGAAGGGGACCAGCAGTGTTTATAATGGTATTGAAATTTAATTTCAATGCTGACCTTTATTTGACATTTTAGATGATGCTATGGATATGCCCAGTTATTTGTTCTTAACATATTTTCCATCTTTTGAGGGCACTAATCTACTTATATTCAAAGTCAGTAAAAGAATAAAGTAAACTTTGGGCTTAAAAATACCTTTTGGAAAAAAAGAATTCATTCACAATAGCAACAAAATATGCAATGCATATGAATTATCTTAAGCAATATTTAGGACTATGAAAAGGCATAAAACTACAAAGAGGTAAAAGAAAATATGGGAAAGGAAAATCATGTTCCTAGATGAGAAGAGTTCTGTGTATATGCGCAAACGTGCTAATTTCCCCAAATGTATGAAGTTACAAATTCTGTTAGGACTTGACAACACACTTCTAAAGTTCATCTGGGGCTTCCCTGGTGGCTTAGATGACAAAGAATCTGCCTGCAATAAAGGAGACCAGGGTTTGATCCCTGGGTCAGGAAGATCCCCTAGAGAAGGGAATGGCAACCCTGTCCAATATTCTAGCCTGGAGAATTCCATGGACAGAGACTGGTGGGCTACAATCCATGGGTTCGCAAAGAGTCAGACACAGAGGAAGACAACAGAATGGTAAAGACTAAAGATCTCTTCAAGAAAAACTGGAGACATCTAGGGAACATTTGGTGCACAATAAAGGATATAAATGGGCACGATAAAGAATATAAATGGCAAGGACCTAACAGAAGCAGAAGAGATTAAGAAGAGGGCAAGAATACCCAGACGAACTATACAAAAAAATCTTAATGACCTAGATAACCATGATGGTGTGTGTGGTCATTCACCTAGAGCTAGACATTCTGGAGTGTGAAGTCAACTGGGCCGTAGGAAGCATTACAATGAACTAACTAGTGGAGGTGATGGAATTCCAACAGAGCTATTTCAAATCCTAAAAGATAATTCTATTAAAATGCTGCACTCAGTATGCCAGGAAGTTTTATGCCAGCAATAGAGAAAACAACAGTGGTCACAGAACTGGAAAAGGTCAGTTTTCATTCCAGTTCCAAAGAAAGGCAACACCAAAGAATGTTCAAACTACTGTACAATTGCCCTCATTTCACGTGCTAGCAAGGTAATGCTCAAAATCCTTCAAGCTAGGCTTCAACGGTATGTGAACTGAGAACTTCGAGATGTACAAGCTGCATTTAGAAAAGGCAGAGGAACCAGAGATCAAATTGCCAACATCTCTTCGATCATAGAGAAACCAAGGGAATTCCAGAAAATCATCTACTTCTGCTTCATTGACTACACTAAAGCCTTTGACTGTGTGGATCACAACAAGCTGTGGAAAATTCTGAAAGAGATGGGAATAACAGACCACCTTACCTGTCTCTTGAGAAACCTGTATGCAGGTCAAGAAGTAGCAGATAGAACTAGACATGTAACAATAGACAGCTTCCAAACTGGGAAAGGAGTATGTCAATGCTGTATATTGTCACCCTTCTTATTTAACTTATATGTAAAGTATATCATGTGAAATGCCCAGTTTGTGTGAACCACAATCTGGAATCAAGATTGCCAGGAGAAATATCAACAACCTCAGATATGTAGATGATACTACTCTAATATAAGAACATGAAGAACTAAATAGCTTCTTGAAGAGGGTGAAAGAGGAGAATGAAAAAGCTGGCTTAAAGCTCAACATTCAAAAAAAATAAGATCATGGCATCTGGTCCCATCACTTCATGGCAAATAGATGGGGAAACAGTGGAAACAGTCAAAGACTTTATTTTCTTGGGCTCCAAAATCACTGGGGACGTGACTGCAGCTATGAAATTAAAAGACACTTGCTCCTTGGAAGAAAAGCTATGACAAATTTAGACAGCATATTAAAAAGCAGAGACATTGCTTTGTCAACAGAAGTCGTTATGGTCAAAGCTATGGTTTTTCCAGTATGGATGTGAGAGTTGGACCATAAAGAAGGCTGAGTGCCAAACAATTGATGCTTTTGAACTGTGCTGTTGGATAAAACTCTTGAGAGTTCCTTGGACAGCAAGGAGATCAAACTAGTCAATCCTGAAGGACATCAACCCTGAATATTCATTGAAAGGACTTATGCTGAAGCTGAAGCTCCAATACTTTGGCCATCTGATGCAAAGAGCTGACTCACTGGAAAAAAAACCCCGGTGCTAGGAAAGACTGAGGGCAGGAGAAGAAGGAGAGACAGAGGATGAGATAGTTGTATGGCATCACCAACTCAATGGACATGAGTTTAAGCAAATTCCAGAAGATAGTGAAGGACAGGGAAGCCTGGCATGCTGCACTCCACGGAATTGCAGAATCATACATAACTTAGTGACTGAGCAAACACAAAGTTCATCTGGAAGAATAAACTGATCACGTTGGTGAAAGTTTAAAAACTTGAAAAGACTAAAATCTTTGAGGCTGTGGAGCAATGGAAACTCTTATACACTGCGAGTAGCAAAGTAAATCTATCACCACTCTGGAGAGCAGCCTGAGGCCACTCAATATAAAGTTGAAGAGTATAAATCCCACAACTCAGATCCGTGTATATTCTCAAGAAATATCTACCTATATATGTATAACAGGACAAGAATGTTCATAGCAAAAGACACCACATAAAGCTTCACTCAAAAAATAATGGATAAATAATTTAAACGATACATCCCATTCATACCATGGAGTATTTATCCCATTCATACCATGGAGTATTTGGAAACAATGAAAGTGTAAGACTACAGCTACACATATCAGTTGCACAAACTTCACCAACATATTGTTGAACACTATCAAACAAGTTTAGACATGGGTATACATAGTAAGGATATATGCCTTATATAGATATAAATATTCTATGTGCCTTCTAAAGTGAAGTGAAAGTTGTTCAGTCATGTCCGACTCTTTGCGAGCCCGTGGACCATACAGTCCATGGAATTCTCTAGGCCAGAATACTGGAGTGGGTAGCCTTTCCCTTCTCTAGAGGATCTTCTCAACCCAGGGATCAAACCCAGATCTCCCGTATTGCAGGCAGATTCTTACCAGCTGAGCCACAAGGGAAGCCCAAGAATACTGGAGTAGGTAGCCTATCCCTTCTCTAGAGGATCTTCCCAACCAAGGAATCAAACTGGGATCTCCTGCATTGCAGGTGGATTCTTTAACAAATGAGCTATGAGGGAAGCCCATATGCCTTCTAAAACGGTTTAAAATTTCCTAATGTCTTGAAAAATGTTAAAGGATAAATAGGCAGAGCTAGGACAAATTCTATTGGAACAAAACAAGCCAATCATGAGGCCCTCACCACACCATATCTGACATTACGAGGTGTTACAATGCTAAAATAAAATAGAAAAATACAAAAGAAAAAATAGAAAGTCCTCAAACTGGTTTGTTTATCTATTAAAAAACTGGTGCACAAATAGGGGAAACAGAGAAAAGAGAATGAACTTTTACCAAACAATGTGGGACATCGAGACTGCTTGCAAATCACACAAGGACAAATGACTGCTTTACCATCACATGCTAAAATAAATTCCAAATAGATTTCAAAAATTGAAAAGTCAAACGTAAATTCATACGAATAGTATAAAAATTGGAATATTGTGTAATTTTGAGTGTGCTAGATTTTCTAAATCTGACAAGTCCAGAAATCATGAAAGAGAAAGATGGATAGATATGACCATGTGAAAATTTAAACAACTGTATATAAAAATATAATAAAAATTTATTAAGTAGAACATATTAAAATATATTTGTAAAATATATGCTACTGCTAAGTCACTTCAGTTGTGTCTGACTCTGTGCAACCCCATAGACGGCAGCCCACCAGGCTTCCCCGTCCCTGGGATTCTCCAGGCAAGAACACTGGAGTGGGTTGCCATTTCCTTCTCCAATGCATGAAAGTGAAAAGTGAAAGTGAAGTCGCTCAGTCATATCTGACTCTTAGTGACCCCATGGACTGCAGCCTACCAGGCTCCTCTGTTCATGGGATTTTCCAGGCAAGAGTACTGGAGTGGGGTGCCATTGCCTTCTCCATACATAAATATTTGTTAAACATAAAATGAGCCCCATTCCTCATAAAAAACCCCAAACATATGAATTTTAAAAGAATATAACTCAAAAGGAAGAAAATGAATGAATAATATGCATTGTAAATAATTACTCAAATAATAAAATTAATTTTACTATCTAGCGTTCAAGAAAATGTCCACTTTCATTCATTGCGAGAGGGCCGTTAAATTGGTCTAAGTATTCTGGATTATTTGTCAGTACTCATCAAAGCCCTTTAAAATATGCCTATCCTTTGACTTAGAAATTAGACTTTTATAAATGTGTCAGAAATGATTAGAAATGTAAGCAGATATTTAGACAGCATGTCCATAAACATTCTATTTTTAAAAGGAAAAAATCGGAAACATTTTAAATCGATAAAAGCATAGGCTGCTCCTGCTGCTGCTGTTAAATCACTTCAGTCGTGTCCGACTCTGTGCGACCCCATAGACGGCAGCCCACCAGGCTCCGCCATCCCTGGGATTCTCCAGTCAAGAACCTGGAGTGGGTTTCTATTTCCTTCTCCAATGCATGAAAGTGAAAAGTGAAAGTGAAGTCGCTCAGTAAGCGTCCAAATCTTCATCGATAAAAGCATACAGGTTAAATGAATTATTGTATATACAATCAAATGTTATTTCTCTATTAAAACTATATCATAGCTTAATTTCATAACTATAAGAATATATGCAACATCATATTAATAATCATCTTTGAATGGTGGGATTAAGGGATTAAACAGTTTTCTTTACGTTTCCTAAATTTTTTTCCTACATTTTTGTAGAAAAGAGATGTACTTTCTACATTTCTGAAAAGAGAGAACAAATTACATTGAATTTTTAAAGTCTCTTCAAAATTTTGAAACTATAAAGCAATTCTGAAATTAAAAGCAAATATTCATAAACTGCACCAGGAGTCAGGGAAGCATTTTCTATAAATAGAGATTATTACTTTTGATTACAACTAACAGGCTCAGATATGAAAATGACACCACCCTTATGGCAGAAAGTGAAAAGAAACTAAAAAGCCTCTTGATGAAAGAGGAGAATGGAAAAGTTGGCTAAAAGCTCAACATTCAGAAAACTAAGATCATGGCAACTGGACCCATCACTTCATGGTAAATATATGGGGAAACAGTAGAAACAGTGCCAGACTTTATTTTTCTGGTCTCCAAAATCACTGCAGATGGTGACTGCAGCCATGAAATTAAAAGACACTTACTCTTTGGAAGGAAAGTTATGACCAACCTAGATAGCATATTGAAAAGCAGAGACATTACTTTGTCAACTAAGGTCCGTCTAGTCAAGGCTATGGTTTTTCCAGCAGTCATGTATGGATGTGAGAGTTGGACAGTGAGGAAAGCTGAGCACCAAAGAATTGATGCTTTTGAACTGTGGTGTTGGAGAAGACTCTTGAGAGTCCCTTGGACTGCAAGCAGATCCAACCAGTCCATCCTAAAGGAGATCGGCCCTGGATGTTCATTGGAAGGACTGATGCTGAAGCTGAAACTCCAGTACTTTGGCCACCTCATGCAAAGGGTTGACTCACTGGAAAATACCCGGGTGCTGGGAGGGATTGGGGGCAGGAGGAAAAGGGGACGACCGAGGATGAGATGGCTGGATGGCATCACCGACTCGATGGACATGAGTTTGGGTAAACTCCAGGAGTTGGTGATGGACAGGGAGGCCTGGCATGCTGCGGTTCATGGGGTCACAAAGAGTCGGACACGACTGAGTGACTGAACTGAACTGAACTGAACAGGTCCTGGTAGCTATCATGGAGTTATGACCATTATTCCCATTTCATATTCTAAAATGTGCAAAATAAAGTATGTTGAGCTTATCACATATTTAATGCCTCATAATAGACTCTCCAGACAGAAATGGTCTGGACCTAACAGAAGCAGAAGATATTAAGAACAGGTGGCAAGAATACACAGAAGAACTGTACAAAAAGATCTTCATGACCCAGATAATCATGATGGTGTGATCACTAATCTAGAGCCAGACTTCTTGGAATCTGAAGTCAAGTGGGCCTAGGAAAGCATTGCTAGGAACAAAGCTAGTGGAGGTGATGGAATTCCAGTTGAGCTGTTTCAAATCCTGAAAGATGATGCTCTGAAAGTGCTGCACTCAATTTGCCAGCAAATTTGGAAAACTCAGCAGTGGCCACAGGACTGGAAAAGCTCCGTTTTCATTCCAATTCCAAAGAAAGGCAATGCCAAAGAATGCTCAAACTACCGCACAATTGCACTCATTTCACATACTAGTAAAGTAATGCTCAAAATTCTCCAAGCCAGGCTTCAGCAACACATGAACCACGAACTTCGAGATGTTCAAGCTGGTTTTAGAAAAGGCAGAGGAACCAGAGATCAAATTGCCAACATCCGCTGGATCATGGAAAAAGCAAGAGTATTCCAGAAAAAGATCTATTTCTGCTTTATTGACTATGCCAAAGCCTTTGACTGTGTGGAGTACAATAAACTGTGGAAAATTCTGAAAGAGATAGGAATACCAGACCACCTGACATGCCTCTTGAGAAATCTGTATGCAGGTGAGGAAGCAACAGTTAGAACTGGACATGGGACACAGACTGGTTCCAAATAGGAAAAGGAGTACATCAAGGCTATATATTGTCACCCTGCTTATTTAACTTCTATGCAGAGTACATCATGAGAAACGCTGGACTGGAAGAAGCACAAGCTGGAATCAAGACTGCCGGGAGAAATATCAATAACCTCAGATATGCAGATGACACCACCCTTATGGCAGAAAGTGAAGAAGAACTAAAAAGCCTCTTGATGAAAGTGAAAGAGGAGAGTGAAAAAGTTGGCTTTAAGCTCAACATTCAGAAAACAAAGATCATGGCATCAGGTCCCATCACTTCATGGGAAATAGATGGGGAAACAGTGGAAACAGTGTCAACTTTATTCTTTGGTCTCCAAAATCACTGCAGATGGTGACGGCAGCCTTAAAATTAAAAGACGCTTACTCCTTGGAAGAAAAGTTATGATCAACCTAGATAGTGTATTGAAAAGCAGAGACATTACTTTGCCGACTAAGGTCCATCTAGTCAAGGCTATGGTTTTTCCTGTGGTCATATATGGATGTGAGAGTCGGACTGTGAAGAAGGCAGAGCACCGAAGAATTGATGCTTCTGAACTGTGGTGTTGGAGAAGACTCTTGAGAGTCCCTTGGACTGCAAGGAGATCCAACCAGTCCATTCTGAAGGAGATCAGCCCTGGGATTTCTTTGGAAGGAATGATGCTAAAGCTGACACTCCAGTACTTTGGCCACTTCATGCGAAGCAGTGACTCATTGGAAAAGACTCTGATGCTGGGAGGGATTGGGGGCAGGAGGAGAAGGGGACAACCGAGGATGAGATGGCTGGATGGCATCACGGACTGTATGGATGTGAGTCTGAGTGAACTCTGGGAGTCTGTGAATGACAGGAAGGCCTGGCGTGCTGCGGTTCATGGGGTCGCAAAAGTCGGACACGACTGAGCGACTGAACTGAACTGAATAGACTCTCAATATCTATGGGCTATTCCTACTATTTTTACGTAATAAGGAAAATACTCCTGTAGAAAAGGATGTTTTCACGAATTATCAGGAATGAGGGTGTGCATTAACGACTTTATAAATTACTTGAGGAAATTAAAAATACATGCGTGGGGACCATGGGCTATGAAAGAAGCTCCCCTTCTCAGTGGCGAGGAGAGACTGTGGGGCAGCCAGATGGCCTTCCTGGAGGATAGGTATAGCTGTTGGTAAGGCTGGCTGAGAGCCATTTGCTACATAATAATTATTCACTGTGCCAGCCCTAGCCCTCCCTCCAGCCGATGGACGTTCCTAATTATGATTGACACAAGCTATTATTCAGGAGGTTTTACTCCCTGAGCCTACAGCAAGGTGGTAGCCTGAAATGGTGTTCTGGGCAGTACAAAAAAAGTTTAGGCCTGAAAGCTGATGAACCATCTTCTTCCTTGTATATACTACTGAATATTATTGTAACAGGAATTAATGTAAAGTTTCATCATGAATCTGGCCCTGTATTCAATACTTTTCTTGGCTACTAAAATTAAGATTAATTTTCCTGAAGCAATCATCAAATCTCTCCTGCTAAGGAATCTTTGGTGAGTCCTCATCACTTTATACAGAAAATCTGACACCTTGACCTGGGGCACTCAGCTCTCCACTTCCTGACAGTCCCACTTTTCTGACCACAATTTCCTCTATTTCCTTTCCTGTACACTACTGCCCAGACAATGGAACCACCTGCTTTTATTTTTAAGCATGTGCATCCTTTCCCTTCTCAATACCATCACTCAGATTATTTGTCTTTGAGAATATGTTCTGCATTGCCTTTGCACACCCTAATTTCACCTCAACCCTTAGCTCCTATACAAAAATCTTTCCAAATTCTTCCAGCACAAAAATCATCTCTCTCTACCACCTGGCCAGTGCAGATTTTATCTATAGAAAGTGACTATATAATGACCCATTTCTAATCTGTATTATGGAGATTTGTGTGCTTATAGCAGTGATTAGTGAAAACTTTTAGATGGCCAAACTGAAGTCTAATTATTTTTGTTTTACAAAGCACTTTAATCCGGTGCCTTGAAATATAGACTGGCAGACTACAGTCCTTAGGGGTCACAAAGAGTCAGACGACTGAAGTGACTTAGTGTGCACACAGAGTCCCACAGTCAGCTCCGGGGGTCCTTGGGTACTGTGTCAGGGGGATTCATGAACAAACCTTGGTGACTGTTACTTCAGTGGCTGCCATGTATTTCTCTAAAGCTCTGCCTTTGGTAACTTCTCTGCCAGAAGCTTCTGTTGCTGACTGAAGCCTTTTGGGGGAAACCTCCCCAATGCAGGTCCTGCAATGAGTCTCCATAATGTATCTCATCGTGGGCTTGACTGCAGCCAGGGCTGGCCTGCTCCTCTCCTCTGCCCCAGCTACATGGTATCCCACCTGCTGGCTCCTTTCATTTATTCTTTATTATTATTATTTATCCTCCTCTTTTTATTATGAGATTTTTGTGCTCACAGTAAGGAGTCTGAAAAATAGAAAATACATCAGTCATCTATTTCACTAATCCCTGCAGCATTTTAGCAGCAACTGGAGAATTCTACAATGAGCAGTTTCACTGAGAAACGTCTGAGGATGGAGGTTTACTATAAACCAAGTAAAGTGGGGTAGTCCTCTACATCACGAAAACGCCGACAGCCCCATCACCGGCCTCTGTCGGGGCTTAACCTATTTTGCGTCTCTCCTGCACTGACGATGGCCACCCTTGGCACATTTGGAAACTGTGCCTTCAGGGCAGTCCCCCAACTTCACTGAGCTGAGTCTAGAACTTGTCTCTTTAACACCCCAGTGAAGTAATGAACTATCATGGTGGTTGGGGGGTGATGGTAATGGGGAGACGGAGTCCCCCCTGCAGGTAGGTCACCACCAAAAGGCCTCGTTCTCCTCTACGACAAAGACAGTGGATCCTTTGCCGTTTGCACTTCATTTCCTTTGAGCTGCTGCCCTCTCTCCTACGCTGGCAAATGTATGTGTTTGGCAGGGAGGTTGGCAAGCATTTCACAAGACAGTAAAGGTTAAGGTACGGTGGAGGTTGTTTAGTGCAGAATTGTAAATATTTGGTAAGGGTTTGTGGAGCTGCTTCTTTTGATACCTCTAATCCAGCGAGACAGAAATAACTTCAAAGCCATGCCTGGTCTGACTTGGTCCTCAACCAAAGGAAAAGATCAGCTACTGCTCAAGTGTGTTTTCACTCACAGCCAGGCAGCCTGCCTTAGCAGGCGTCCTGGAGGATGAATCATCAGTTAATTGTCTCTGGGCACTTGTACCTCAACAGGGCAGGAGTGGAGCTGCATGAATAAACGTGAAGGAGCCTTTAGTTTACACCGTTCCATGCCGTCAACAGCGGAACGAGAAGTGAGGTTTGCAGTCTGTTCAGAAGGACGGGCTGAGCAGCTCCCTGCCCAGAGTGCGGCAGGCTTCCCTCAGTGTGGCTGGAGAGCAGGGAAGTCACTCTACCTTTGGGTTTCTCAAGAGATTTCAGAACCTCGGGATGTCCAAATATTCCTGTGAGATATGGGTGTCTGAGGACAAGAGGAGAGGAGAGGGAATAGGAAGCTATCCTACAATTAAAAGTGGGTTTTGGGAGGTCTGCTATGTATTTTTTCATATTTTAAATTTCTGTAAGCAACTACTGTGGAATCAAGCTCTTTTATTTTCTTCCATCTCCAAATTTGACCCTTGTTTTCATCTTACAGAGTCTTATTTGTTCCCCAAAGCAACATCACCAACAGACAGGAGTTGACAAGAACACATATTGCCATCTCTAGGGAGAAAATGGCATACATGACCGTGTCTGACTAGTGAACACTCAAAAGTGATCAGAGACATTTTTATCTCTTCTATTCTTCCCAACATCACATAATAATTTAACTCCTATTATTACTGCTTATCTCTATAGCCAATACTAGGTGTGTGCTTGCTAAGTTGCTCCAGTCGTGTCAAACTCTTTGAGACCCCATGGATTCTAGCCCACCAGGTTCCTCTGTCCATGGGATTCTCCAGGCAAGAATACTGGAGTGGGTTCCCATTTCCTCCTCCAGGGGATCTTCCTCACCCAGGGATCGAACCTGCCTCTCATTATGCCTCCTGTTTGGCAGCCTGGTTCTTTACCACTAGTGCTACCTGGGAAGCCCGTTGGGAAGAAGTACCCGACACTAGGTACTTCTTACCATGTCTTCTTGATGAGAAGCAAGTATAAATTCTAATCTTTCATGTTTTATGTCTTAATGTTAACATCATATAACTTGGCAGCTGAAGAGGCTTTAGAAACTTTGGAAGCTTTTGGGTTGAGGTCAGCTTCTTCCCCAGCCAGTGCTTCCTGGATTTGAAATTGAAGTCTGAGGCCTGACTGCAGCCTCCCAGCCACTTTCCGAGAAGAATCATTACTTGGGGGACTCTCACAGTTCCTCAGTAGAAAAAGCACTGAGCCTGCACTGGAGCTCACAGGGGACAGGGGAAAGCGTGGAAATTATGGATGTTGATGCAAGAAATGTTTCATCAAGGAGGATGGGACCAGATTTATATCTCTGAGTTTAAGAAAAAAAAAGATTTGATGTAAGGTTGTGTGATTTAACAAAAGAGGCAAATGGGTCAAAGGCTGGTATAATCAGTTTATGCTAGGAGTTTGAGTTCAGAGAATAAAATCATCAGTCAGATTACTCCAAATAGACCTCATAAATTAAAAATGAGACTTGAGCTGGTTTTTAAAGGATGTATCTGGGGAATACAGTCTGGGCAATATATATATGTCTATGGGGGTGGCACAGAGTAGCCAGCTGTTCACCAACCCCGTGTCCTATTCCTTCCCGGACATGCTGCTGGATTATATCAGATGCTGTTATGTGACTCAGTTCTGCTATGTGCTCCTCCATGCCTGACCTATAATAACCTCCGCTCATGAGTCTCCCTGTTCTTTCTTCCTCTGGAGTCACCCTGGAAACCACGTGTAAAGGGTTGTAGGGCCATAAGATGGAAGGATCTCAAATCCCCAAATTATCACCTGGAGGAGAACCATCTGCCAGGTAGGAATACATGTTTTGGATTTTAACTGAGCAAGGAATAAAGTTCTCTTGTATTAAGCCACTGACATTTTGCTTTATCTATTACAGCAAATAGTGTTATCTAGAAGTGAAAGACACATTTGTAGGGCAAGAAACAGATGCAAAAGTCCAGCAAGAAGGGCTGGAAATGGGAGTAATTAGAGCAAAGGGTAAAAAGTGAGTGGTGGCCAGTTTATAGAGGACTTTATTTCCAAGAAGAAGTGCTTGCATTTTCATAACATTATTCTTCAAGTTTGTATTTTCACATTAAAAAAAAAAACTTTACATTATTTATTTTTTTCTTACAGTAGCCCTAAAAGTGAATGTCTTAGTCGCTCAGTTGTGTCTGTGTGTAGCCCACCAGGCTCCTCTGGCCATGGACTTCTCCAGGCAAGAATAACTGGAGTGGGTAGCCTTTCCCTTGTCCAGGGGACCTTCCCAATCCAGGGACTGAGCTTGGATCTCCTGAATTGTAGGCAGATTCTTTACCATCTGAGCCACCAGGGAAGCCCACTGTAGCCCTATGAAGCCTATATTAATATCACATTTTATAGATGATGAAACTTAGGCTTAAAGCAATTAAAGTTACAAAAGTTATTCTAGCATAGAACTAAGATTGGAACCGTGGTGATTGATTCCAATTCCAAGGCTGCACTCTTTCTCTGATTCATAAAGCCAATCAAACTTCAGAAACTGCCACAAGCAGTTGATGTGCTCAAGACAAGCATCTAAGGAGTTTTGTTTCCGAAGTAGCTTTTAGGATGAATTAACAGAGGAGTGATTCCAATTAGTGAACTTCCGAGTTCAGCCAGGGGCAAAGAAATAAGAAGCTGGAATGAAGATGATGGCAAATGAGAAGGAAAGGAAGGTCAGGGTGAAGCTTTAGAGGGAAAAATTCGTTTGCAGGACCTGGTGCCTGGGTGTGACAGACAGTGAGGCAGAATTCGACACTCTCCTCTTAATATTCACGTGTATCTTGGATGTGTGTCAAATGGAGGGAAGGCTGGAGGAGTGAATTTGCATAGGGACGTTAATGTTCCTTGGGAGGAGGACACCTGTGCTCCTTTGGGTGATGGAGGAGGGGCATTTATTCCGTTTCCAGGCTGTGGTCTATATCCCAGGTGGAGGGAGAAGCAGAAGGTAGAAACAGTGACCATGTTTTCACGAGAGATTTTGTGAAATGGGGGCACAAATCAGGCAGTTTTTTTTTCTCCCCAATACGTCATTTTATTCAAGACAGGCTAAGAATTAACAAGGATTAACACTGGTACTGCTTTGCTAAAATTCTTGAGTTCTTGATTTGAGTCCTCTTTTTTTTCTCGAGAAGTCTGGCTAAAGGGTTATCAATATTTATCTTTTCAAAGAACTAGTTTTTAGTTCTGTTGAGTTTTTGCTATAAATGCATATTTTTGGTCTCTATTTCATTTACTACCGCTCTTATCTTTATGATTTCTTTCCTTCTCCTTACTTTAGCTTTTGTTTGCTCTTCTTTCTCTAGTTACTTGAGGTGTAAGGTCAGGCTGCTTCAAGGCCCAAGAAACAAAGCGGACAGGGAGCTGGCTTGAGTGGACCTCTGGCATTTTTGTTGTAGAACCAGCATGGCTTTGACCTAAGAGGGCTGGGTGGGAGGGTGGGGGGGGGGCGGTGGTGGAATATGCATCTTTTAGCAGCTGGTGTGTTTTGCAGATTTGGGAGCCTGGGGATAGTCCTGGGACAAGAAGGCATCCTCTCAGAAGGTGTCAGTAGTGGGGCAGAATCTGTGCTCGTGTGGAGGGAGCGGATGCAGACTTCCCATCTCCAGGAGAGAGGCAGGGCATCTCAGGAGCACCTGGTTTCAGTGAGGGGCCGTCCCTGCAGGTGGGGACAACAGACAAGCGAACTCTGAGTGATTGCTATTGATGTGGTTCTTTCCAAAGGTTGGTGAGCCCCGGGGACATGTTGGGTCTCACTGGGACCCACACTGAGAACAGTAATGTATAATTTAACGTGAAGATGTGCACGAGATAGGATCACTTAAAGATTGAGACCAGAACAACAGAAATGAGCTTATTCATACAAATGTAACTTAATCCTTACCTTTTTAAGCTTCTTATTGTGCCTTGTTACTTGATGGGACTTGGTCTGGCAGCGTCCTGGGTGTTTAAGAGGTTATATTTTCAGAAAATAAGGACTTTTTTTTTCTACTTGAATGTTTCAAAATGCTTTCACGGTATGCGAAGAAAGCCACTTGATTAAAGCGTTTGCAGTTTACATTAAATCCTTTTCTTCTTTGCAAAGAATTCAAGGTCCTGGCACAAACTAAAAGGGTTAAACTACACCTGGCCCTTTCATTGTGTCGTTTCACAAGCAGCGAATATTCTGAGTAAAGTCCAAAATGTGAGTCTTCATGCGAGTATTTGGTAATTTCTGCCCTCCACGCTTTTCTGCACCGTGTCCCACCCCATGCATCTCACGATGTAAGCATGTTACTCATTTATTAAGCACTGTGTGGTGATGAAGCAAATTAGTGCTTTGGTCACACCTCCATTAGTAGAAGAGGGAAAAAACCTGTAGAGACTAAACTTTGGCTCATTCATCTGTTCTTCCTTACCTCCCCTGTTCCTGCAAAACCCACAAACCAGAAGCTGCCGGTGAAGCTCCTGCTCTCTTCTGCTCCTGGGCGGGGGGTGTTTGAAATGCAAATAAAAGGGGCTGGCTCTTTAAACACACAAAAGCCATCTATATGTCGAGTGAAGATGAGCCCATCCTAAGTCACACGCTATTATTTTTCTTGCTTTGAGTGTCATTACCGCAGGCTTCTGCCTCGCTCCCATTTGTCCTCCTTCTCAAATAAACAGCTCCCACGGGAGACGGAAGCGGTGCGGCACCCTCTCCCCCAACCCCCCACGCCCAAGCAGCTCGGCTTATTTTGACTGATTGCTCCATTAAACGAGTCTGTTTACTTAAAAACAGACAGCCAGGCTTCCTTCCATAAACGCCAGCAAGAGAGGGACAGAGCTGTCCCTTGTTCTCAGTTCTCAGCCCAGCTACTCTGCACATTGTTTCAGGCTTTCTGCATTTTGGACCGGACGCTGGAGGCTGGAGGCTGGGTGCCCAACGCGGCAGCCTTTCGCAGGAGTCCTTCCTGGCCGCTGCCCTGCGGAGGGGTTGCCTCATCCCGGCACCACAGCAGGGGCCAATGTTATTTTTTTGGCAGGGATGCAAAGCAAACGGAGATGCGGAAGGAAAAGTTTGGCAGAGCATGTTACACAGGCCCAGTTCAACAAACCGCCTAATCAGAATTTGTGTTTTGCTCATTCGTTTTATCTTTCACAGTATGCTTTAAGGCAACGGTAGCACAAGTCATTCACTCATTCATCAAGTAATTCTGAGTGCCTACCCGGTGTGCCAGGCACCAGACTCGACAGTGAGGAAATGGCACTGAAGAAGCCAGATAAAAATCTTCACTCTTTAAAAATATATATATTTTTAAAATTTGTTTTTATTTTTGGCTGTGCTTGGTCTTCCTTGCTACCTGAGGGCTTTCTCTGGTTGCAGGGAGCCAGGCTCTCTCTTGCGGTGCAGGGGCATCTCACTGCAGATGCTTTTGTTGACGGCAGACAGGGTCTAGGTCAGGCAGGCTTCAGTAGCTGTGGCTCACCAGTTTAGTTGCTCTGAAGCATGTGGAATCTTTCCCAACCAGGGATCAAACTTGGGTCCCCTACACAGGCAGGCAGATTCTTAACCATTGGACCACTCAGGGAAATCCAAAAATCATGGCTGTTTTGGAAGCAATATTCTGTTGGAAGAGCCAGAAAAAAAAAAAAAGCATATGTGGCACAATGTGGTTAAACATAAAATTATAGGTTTCCACATATTTCATAAATCGAGTTTGAAATAACTAACAGTAGCATATGATTTTACAGTTTATCATTTCTTTTACATGTCAGGTTAAATCATAGGCAATTTCATAAATTTAAACTTCCACATCATCTCATCTGATTTTGATAACTCTGTGGTATTATTCTTTATCCTATTTACAAATGATGAAAACGTGGATTATGTAAGCCAGAGATCACAGACTCACCTCAAACTCGGATCTCAGGCAGAACAGCAAGGAGAGCAAAACCAAAACCGTGGATCCAGTGCATCGCCATTATTTAAAATAACACTGGAAAAACAAAAACTCAAGGTTAATAGTTGTTCTGGCAGCTCTCACGTGGAGAGGGATTCAAGGGGCTTCATAAATGTCGCTATTGTCACTTTTCCCCAGTCCTTTCAAACTTTGCCTCTTAAAGTGACACATGGTCAAGGAAACCCTGGGACTGGAATGTGGTACAAGCAGTGTTGAGCCAGCATACCGGTCCTGGTTACAGTGAGGTGTGGTCAAAAGACCACAGCGTTTAAAATTCCCATACCAGACTCTGAGTTAAATCTGTGACTAGAGCCGGGGACTACAGTTAATGAAAGAGAACTTGGAGGAATCTGGGGGCTGCCAACTCTAGAAATGAAAAACCCAAAGCTCCCTTCTTATTCCAGGCAAAGTTCTGCATTGAGGAGAAACTGCTGGGGGTAGAATCCACACTATGAATAGAAATAATGATGAAAAAGGAATGAGAAGTTCTGATGAAAATGGGAGAGGGGAAACTGAGAAAGTATGTCTCAGAAAGCTCAAGGCTGTATATTGATATTTATCTCTTCAAAAAATAACATGAGAGGGAATCCTAGTGCTATGAAATTACAAAAGCTATCCACTCAACCCTCCTTCCTAAAAGTAGAGTAAAACCTCTGAAAAAATGAGCAGCAGAAAAAGACTGGGAGTGAATCAATACAGAGTTATTAAAAGCAGGGAAATAAGAAATAGAATAACGTCCCTACTCAATGAAAGAGTCTAGAAAAATATTCCCACAAAGCAGATGACAATTGTAAACTAATATTTCAAAAAAGCTAAAAGAAATGGGTAGAAATTATGAGAGAACAACAGGAATCAGAATTAGGAAAACTCAGGAGACACTGGAGAAAGTGACATTTAAATGTGAAACAACAGGATTCACAAAAGAAGATAAAAGAAAAAATTTCAGAGCTAGAGAAACTAGGAGGAAAACAAAAGAAAATAACCATCATGGATATTGCTTAGAGAATTAGAAGAAGGGAAAGGGAAAAAATTTAAATATCAATCAGAATGAAGAACTGGAATTTGACACCGATAGGATTAGCAAAGAAGATTCAATATATAGATGGTAAGTAAGTAAGTGAAGTTGCTTAAGTCCTGTCGGACTCTTTGCGACCCCATGGACTGTAGCCTACTAGGCTCCTCTCTCTATGGGATTTTCCAGGCAATAGTACTGGAGTGGATTGCCGTTTCCTTCCCCATATCTTCCCGACCCAAGGATCGAACCCAGGTCTCCCACATTATAGACTGACGCTTTACTGTCTGAGCCACCAGGGAAGTCCATACAGGTGGTGAAGGTGAAAGTGAAAGTGAAAGTGAAGTCGCTCAGTCATGTCCGACTCTTTGAGACACATGGACTGTAGCCAACCAAGCTCCTCCATCCATGGGATTCTCCAGGCAAGGATACTGGAGTGGGTTGCCATTTCCTTCTCCAGGGATCTTCCCAACCCAGGGATCGAACCTAGGTCTCCCACATTGCAGGCAGACGCTTTAAACTCTCTGCACCACCAGGAAGCCCTGTACAGGTGGTAGGTATCCTCAAAGAAGAAAACCAAATAAGTAGAGTACAACAAATGCTAAAGTTTATAATTCAAGAAAACTTTTCTGAAATCAATGATGATTTCAATCCTCAGATTAAAAGCAAAAATTTGGGAAACTGACCTTTAAAAGGTCAACCTTGATACATAATCTAGTAGGCATACGGGACTTGAAGGAAAGAAAAAAAATCTTCAAGGTATCCAGGCTAAAAGACAATTCATCTATTAGGGAAAGGAAATAAATTTTCATCAGGTGGTTTGAGAGCAATGTGTTATGCCAGAAAAACAACGAACTAACAATTAGGATACTGAAGGAAGGAAAATGTAAGCTAAGGAGTTTATAGCCAGCCAAACAAAATACAGAGTTCAGACCTGCTGGCATGACTAGGCCAAAAATGAGGAAGCAGTGGTTCTGTGAGTTCTTCTTGAGGAATCTACCAGAGAATGTGTCTTAGACAACCACAGTGACCAAAGATGCATGGACACAAGGGTAGAGGCTGTTACTGGATGGATGCTATGGTCCACTAAGATGAGGAAAAGCAAAAGAAGAATGGATGGGATCCAGGAAGCAGCATCTAATACCAAAATGTGGAACAGAACAATCTGACAAATTCTCCTTTGTGGAAAACTGTCTTCAGAATTCAGAAGGGACATTTTATAGAGGACCTGGGGTATGCTTAGTCAGATGGTCAAAGTAAAGTAAGCAAAATTAGAAAAAGGACAATTATTAATTCTGGACTAAATTGAAGGTTGTTCAGTTCAGTCACTCAGTCGTGTCTAACTCTTTTCGACCCCATGGACTGCTGCACACCAGGCCTCCCTGTCCATTGTCAAATCCTGGAGTTTACTCAAACTCTCACACTCAGAGGGCTCAAACAAACCTTGTGTGCACCAGGACCCAGAGACCCCACAGAGACTGAGACAGAACTGTGTTTGAGTGTCTCCTGTGGAGGTACCGGGTCAGCAGTGGACTGCCGCAGGGGCAGGGGCTCTGGGTGCAGCAGACTTGGGTATGGCATAAGCTCTCTTGGAGGAGGTCACGATTAACCCCACATAGCGCTGTCAGAACTTACACAGGACTGGGAAACAGACTCTTAGAGGGCACAAACAGAACCTTGTGTGCACCAGGACCCAAGAGAAAGGAGCAGTGACCCCACAAGAGACTGACTTAGACTTGCTCATCAGAGTCCAGGAATCTCCAGTGGAGTCGTAGGTCAGCGGTGGCCTGCTGCAGGGTTGGGGTCACTGAGTGTAGCAGTGCATGCATGGGACATTTTGAAGGAGGTCGCCATTATCTTCATTATCTCCACCATAGTTTGGTCCCAGGTAAATAACAGGGAGGGAACACAGCTCCACCCATTAACAGAAAATTGGATTAAAGATTTAGTGAACACGGCCCCGCCCATCAGAACAAGACCCAATTTCCCTGTCAGTCAGTCTCTCCCGTCAGGAAGCTTCCATAAGCCTCTTATCCTTCTCCATCAGAGGGGAGACAGGCTGAAAACCACAGTCACAGGAAACTAACCAATCTGATCACGTGGACCACAGCCTTGTCTGACTCAATTAAACTGTGAGCCATGCTGTGTAGGGACACCCAAGACGGATGGGTCATGGTGGAGAGTTCTGACAGAATGTGGTCCACTGGAGAAGGGAATGGCAAACCACTTCAGTACTCTTGCCTTGAGAATGGGATGAACAGTCAGTTCAGTTCAGTTCAGTTCAGTCGCTCAGTTGTGTCCGACTCTTTGCGACCCCATGAATTGCAGCACGCCAGGCCTCTCTGTCCATCACCAACTCCCGGAGTTCACTCAGACTCACGTCCACCGAGTCCGTGATGTCATCCAGCCATCTCATCCTCTGTCATCCCCGTCTCCTCCTGCCTCCAATCCCTCCCCAAAAGGCAAAAAGATAGGACACTGAAAGATGAACTCCCCAGGTCAGTAGATGACCAATAGGCTACCGGAGATCAGTGGAGACATAACTCCAGAAAGAATGAAGGCGGTTGTACAAGAAACTAAGTGTAATCACAGTATATTACTTGACATAGTATGTTACCTAAGTAATATTTATATAGTCATAATAAAAACAGTGACTATGTTACCAACACTTTCGAGTCTGGCCCCAACAAGGGTCCTCCTGCCTGGTGTCATTAGAACCAGTGGAATGAGACCAGGTTTGATTCAGAAGCAAAGGGAAGCTTTGTTTCTTCCTAAGAGAATGGAGGTGGCTTAACAGGTAAAGAATTGGTCTACCAGTGCAGAAGAGATAGGGGTTCCTTCCCAGGGTTGGAAAAGATCCTCTGGAGAAGGAAATGGCAACTGGCTCCAGTATGCTTGCCTGGAAAATTCCACGGACAGAGGAGCCTGGTGGGCTACCGTCCTTGGGGTTGCAGAGTCGGAGACACTGAGCCAGCATGCACAGAACAGGAAGAGAATGGAGAGGCCTGTGTTTGGGCTCCAGAGGGCATGCTCTCCCCATAGGCAGGCCCGGGCGGGGGCTGCTCAGCTGGGTTCTCTGCAGGCACCAGGGATGGGGCGGAAAGTCTCCTGGGTCTGGGGCAGGCGTCCTGCTCCGGCTTTAGATCACAGCGCATGCGCAGCGTCTCTGCAAGCGCCTGCCGCCGCCATCTTGAACTGAGTGCTGTGCTGGTCGTCGGCAGTCGTTTGGCTGCGTTGGTTGCAGCCCGAGGACTCGGGAACTCTGGTTTGAAGGGCTGGATGCGAGGCCTGTGTGTGTGGCCCTCTGTGAACAAGTGAGACGAATCGCAAAGGGAAAGAAAAAGGTTAGCCTGTGTATTATTACCCGGATTCTACTTTAATTTCCCAGGAATTGCTAATGGTCTTTCTTGGCTTGTGACAAATGTAGATATGATTCAGAAAACAAGACAGATTATTTTTGGAGAATGAAGGGAAGAGATGGCGTGACTGAGTTAGCATCTAATCGGCCAGAAAAAGGCAATGGTAGTAGCGCTCAGTCGTGTCCGACTCTGAGCCCATGGACTGTGGCCCGCCAGGCTCCTCCGTGCATGGGATTGTCCAGGCAAGAGCACTGGAGTGGGTGCCAGTTCCTTCTCCAGGGGATCTTTCTGACCCAGGGATCGAACCGGAGTCACCTGCGTTGGCAGGTGGGTTATTTACTACTAGCGCCACCTGGGAAGCCCAGCTGGATCAAGTGATAGGATTATATTATATATTATTTGGAAATACGGAGGCAAATTGGAGAAGAAACGAATTCAAAGACATTGCTCCTAAGAAAGACTTGTTTCAGTCATAAGCCTTTTAGTCCTATTTATTTTTAACTATTTGCATGCAATTTTTAACAGCGTAAAGGAATCCCAACTTTCAGAGCAAACTGAAGGCTTGTTGGGCTTCACCCAGCAGAGGGACCAGCCGCCTCACCATGTCGGCGCTCTGACTCCCCACCCCTTGCCCGTAGAATAGGGATCCTTCCAGTTTTCTCAAACCCAGAACCGGGAGCACTGATCATAGGATGTGAAGGTTGAAAATGCCCGTTAGAGATCACTCTTTGCATTTTTTCCTGATTTTCCGCGAGGGAATGAAGGCTGTTGGTGAGAGTGGCTGGCCCAAAGGCGCTGCTCCCTTTTCCTGTCTGAACTGGAGCTTGGCTCTCCCGACCAGGTGCCACTGCTACAGAGTGTTCCCTCCTTCGAGTTTATTCTGGCCTGTGTGAACACCTCTCTCCTTGCCGCTGATTTTATCAGCGTCTTGCTTTTCCAATTGCTGTCTTACCTGTGTTCTGTTTTGAGCTTAATTAGGTTTACTCTCAGGGTGTTTGGGCTGTTGTGGGGGTGGGAGGAGTCCTGAGCAATTTACCCTGCCCTCTGCTGCCCTCTTCTGGCGACCGATGGTGTTTGCTGTTCACCCTTTAGATCTAAGTTACACCAGCCTCATAATGAAATAGTTATTTTTAGCACTTTGGGCTCTAGCTCAGTGAAGAAAATCTTTTCTTTCAGGGAAATAATGTGCCCTCTGACCTGTACCAGTCTGTGTTGCCCTGTCCAGTTGTTCTAAGCTTCCTTACTTCTTTAACTGTGATCTTTGAACTAATAGTGTACACCTTAGCTAGGAGATTGTTAGAAATGCAGAATCTTGGACCTCACTGAACATTTATTGAATAATCTGCAGTTTAATCTGAAGTGACTCATGTGCACATGAAATCTGGAGAAGCGCTGCTCTAGATCAAACTCAACTAGACTTCAGGAAAGAATCGAGAT
Organism: Nanger dama; assembly: GCA_917880005.1. NCBI lineage: Eukaryota > Metazoa > Chordata > Mammalia > Artiodactyla > Bovidae > Nanger > Nanger dama. Next base: position 9,447,008 of record CAKJTW010000038.1, on the reverse strand, counting down.
CAGTCTTGTTTTGGTGCAGTGCCTATAAGTTGCTTCAGTCGTGTCCGACTCTTTGTGATCCCATGGACTCTAGCCCACCAGGCTCCTCTGTCCATGGAATTCTCCAGGCAAGAATACTGGAGTGGGTTGCCATTTCCTTCTCCAGGGGAGCTTTCCGACCTAGGGATTAAACCCACGTCTTCTATGTCTCCTGTATTGGCAAGCGGGTTTTTTTACCATTAGCACCACTGAGATAAATCCTCAGTTCAGTTCAGTCACTCAGTCGTGTCTGACTCTTTGCGACACCATGAATTGCAGCACGCCAGACCTCCCTGTTCATCACCATCTCCCGGAGTTCACTCAGACTCACGTCCATCGAGTCCGTGATGCCATCCAGCCATCTCATCCTCTGTCGTCCCCTTCTCCTCCTGCCCCCAATCCCTCCCAGCATCAGAGTCTTTTCCAATGAGTCAACTCTTCGCATGAGTGGCCAAAGTACTGGAGTGTCAGCTTTAGCATCATTCCTTCCAAAGAAATCCCAGGGTTGATCTCCTTCAGAATGGACTGGTTGGATCTCCTTGCAGTCCAAGGGACTCTCAAGAGTCTTCTCCAGCACCACAGTTCAAAAGCATCAATTCTTTGGCACTCAGCCTTCTTCACAGTCCAACTCTCACATCCATACCTGACCAGTGGAAAAACCATAGCCTTGACTAGACGGACCTTAGTCGGCAAAGTAATGTCTCTGCTTTTGAATATGCTATCTAGGTTAGTCATAACTTTTCTTCCAAGGAGTAAGCGTCTTTTAATTTCATGGCTACAGTCACCATCCGCAGTGATTTTGGAGCCCCCAAAATAAAGTCTGACACTGTTTCCACTGTTTCCCCATCTATTTCCCATGGAGTGATGGGACCAGATGCCATGATCTTCGTTTTCTGAATGTTGAGCTTTAAGCCAACTTTTTCACTCTCCTCTTTCACTTTCATCAAGAGGCTTTTTAGTTCCTCTTCACTTTCTGCCATAAGGGTGGTGTTATCTGCATATCGGAGATTATTGATATTTCTCCCAGCAATCTTGATTCCAGCTTGTATTTCTTCTAGATAAATCTTGCTACTTGGTAATTACCTCTGATCACTCTAATACCTATTCCAGTCTTGTTACCTGGTAGTAATCAATTCTTGCCCAGATACCTTTTTCTGCTCTGTTTATGCCAGGACAACTGCCTATAATAACAAGAGAAAGTAGCATAATTGGAGTTCTAAGTTTAAAATTCACAAAATTAAAATTAGCCCATTAAATCAAATGGTAGAAAGGCATAGCACATGGATTATGCTACAGTATTTTAATCCTTCTGTGTATTTTCTCCTTTCCTCCCACTGTTATTAATAAAAATATCATATTTTGGCTTTGAAGATAGACTAAAATTATTCAACAAGTTTTTAAAAGCTCTATCTTGTTTATAATTTATAAAATCTCTGTGTATGGCTGAATGGGTACTGAGGAAACATTAATCTGGGGGTTTTCAGAATGCCAGAAACAGGACATGTTATTAACTGAAGTCTCTCCCATGTTCTCCTGCACAACTTCGTTCATTCTTAGGCATTTAGTCAGCAAACATTTAGCAAGCAATCACTATGGGTCCAACACTGTGTTGGTGCTGAGACTTTATGGCAGGTACAGTTACTGCTTTCATGGATCTTCCAGTCTAAGTCAAGCCATTAAAGACATTAGGATTTAATAAAATTGTATCAAGTGCTAAAAGAGAAAGTTAGGGTGATGGAAGTTAGGTTGGGTTGGCGTCCATGAAATGAATGACACTTAATGGATATTGGAGTTGGTGAAGACTAGAGGTAAGAGCATTTTAGGCAGAAAAGTCCCTGAGAGGACAGGAGCAGGGTGGGAGCACCAGGAAGGTGACCGTGGCTCCAGCACAAGGATGGAGGGAAAGTCTCCTGAGAGGGGACCTGTGAAGTATATGCAGGTCAAATCTGCAGGGCTTCATAGGACCTGGAACTTAGTTGGGGATTTATCATTAGAACAATAGGAAACACTGGGGAGTTAAACTCGGGGGATCACTCGATATGATCTTTTATTCTCACCAGCGTACTGTCTTTCATATAGACTGAAGCTGACCCTGGATCTCTGGGCCATGGCACCATTTTGGGGAGGACAAGTCTTTGGGTTGAGTGTAGGCTCTGTGTCCTTGGGATGGCTCATCACTCTCTCACTCTTTCCTTTTCCACATCTGAGTGTGTGATGACTCTCTCAGGGAGTAAACTGCTCAGACCCAGGTTCTAGGATAGACATATCCCACTGCATCCAGTGAGATGAGCAGGAGGCCCAGTCTCCTCCTTCCCCACTCTTCCTGTAGACTGTGTCTATCTGTTTCTGTCAACTGTCTGAAACAGGTCCTTGCATTTTCTCTCCTAGCCAGCTCCCCTGCTCCAAAGTGTCATAGCCTCTCTGAATTTTTTTCCCCCATGAAATACTCTGACTCCATATGAAGTGACGCTTTTTCTTTGAAAATAAGCCTCCAGTGTTTCAAGGTTAAGGATATCTTTTTTAGGCTTAAAGCAGGCACTGATGTCAATTTATCCCTGGGTAGAATCACTGGAAAGGGAGGTTCAAAGGGAGAGTTCTACTTTGGCAAGAAGTATCTCAGAAGAATGATTTTGCTCAAAAAGATTTCCTTCTGGAGGAAGTACTTACACTATTCTAGAAGGAGGAGGTGGATTGTTGAGAATCTCTGAAAACTTAGTAGGAGGCATTTATAATTTTATAGCTTTTGAAGAAAGATACTTTTGTACTGGAATATAATTGCTTTACAAAGTTGTATTAGTGATAGTCTATTATTGAAAAATTATTGAATGAAATACACTGTTTAAGGTTTCTTAACAGAACTATTTTATATAAATAATATTTCATAAGAGCCCCTGGAGAAGGAAATGGCAACCCACTCCAGTATTCTTGCCTGGAGAATCCCATGGACAGAGGAGGCCTGGCGGGCCACAGTCCATGGGGGTCGCAAGAGTTGGGCACGACTTAGCGACTAAACCACCACCACCACCAATATTTCATACAGTACTTTGAAACGTATTTATTTATTTTTGGCTATGCTGGGTCTTCCTTGGTGCGTAGGCTTTTTTCTGGTTGTGGCGAGCAGACTGCTCATTGCAGTGCCTTCTCTTGTTGTGGAACATGGGTTCTAGGGCATATGGACTCAGTAGCTGTGGCTCCCGGGTTCTAGAGCTTGGGCTCAATAGTTGTGGCATGTGGGCTTAGTTGTTCCACGGCACGTGGAATCTTCCCGGACTAGAGATCAAACCTGTGTCTCCTGCATTGGCAGGTGGATTCTTTACCACCGACTCACCAGGGAACATATAATAATTACTGTCTGTCTTTATCCTAAGCTCCATGGACAGTCAAGCCCATGGGCCATATTAACTGTCCACACTTGAGTTCACGGCTGAGGCTAGCAGATGTAGTCTTCATAAATGTCCCAGGAAGCCCAGGAAAACCAGTCTTAGTGGAAAAACCAAAGTGGGTGTGTGGTTTTGAAAAGAAGTTTCTCTAAACTCACACTAAGCACCACCCTGGCCACATTAGCACTGATTGCACTGGACTGAAGCCAAGAATCTGATTTTGCAGTTGTAGTGTGCTACCAGTATTTCAGAGGAAGCTGTAAAATCCTCAGTCCTGGCCAACTGTACACTGGTTTATATATTTCTATTTGTGCCAACATAAGCACGTGCCATATAACACACCGAGGGACTCTGCAGCAAAATCATACAATAACGGGTTGTAATGCCAAGAATTCTGAGCACCCACTGAGTGTCCAGGCTCTTCTAGAACTTTGTATGAGCCCTCTTTGCAGGTAGAGTTTGAGGGTGATTTACCCCTCAGCCAAAGCCTGTTCCAGTCACATTCTAGGCAATAAAAATGCCACTTCCCAGGGAGCCATCATTTCTCTCCTTGTTTCGTCTTTCTCCATCAGTCTTCCTTGAACAAGACCAGCAAATACGGGAGTGACAGTGCGGATCCAAACCATGTCCTGAGGATCAGCATTTACCAGATGAAGTTCAAGAAGAGAAACCAGGGTTTAGGTGCCAAGAAAATCAGTAAGGGCATGTCTAGTGGAACAGAAATGCTGTCCTTGCAGCAGGTATCTAAGGGCCCTCACACTTTGACTTCTCGGGAAAGATAATAAATACGGTAAAATATGTGATTTTCTTTAGATGGTCTGGGTGACTCTTTTCTGTGTGGTTTCTCTCTGTACCTTGTGTGTGTGTGTGTGTGTGTGTTTCTGTGTACAAGAGAAAAATGTGTTTTTATTATGACTGGAGGTAAACATCAAGCAGGCTGGAGGTCTTTGCCTTTCCTTCAGTTGTCCCTTCTGTACTGCAGAGTATTTATGGTGAGGGCAGTAGCGCAGCAGAATGAACAAAACTGGGTGAGCTTAAAAGAAAACCAGGGACAAAGAAAGTGGCTACATTGAGTGTGTTTCAAATGTCCTGTTCTCTGAAGAGGTGCATATAATAAACTAACCTCTGAGAGTCATACTCACAGGCTCATTAAACGCCCAGAGCTGGAAAAAACGTGCAGAAATACTTGGCCTATTTCTCACTCTATCCTTGTTCTGGTTGGGCTTAGGAACTTAGACTGTCCCAGTGAAGGAGGAAAGAAAGAGAAGTAAGAGAGAGAATCATATTTAGAATGACAGCATTAACTTTGAAGAGACTAAATAAACTTAAGTGCAAATAAAAGCTCAGGAATTGAAATGACAGCAGTTTTAGAAAAATAAAGAAACGTAAAATTTTGTATATCTCAGTACGTAATCTATGAAATTTATATCTGGTTGGTAGCAGCAGCAGTCATTAAACTTCCCTTGTGGCTCAGCTGGTAAAGAATTCGCCTGCAATGCAGGGACCTGGGTTTGATCCCTGCGTTGGGAAGATCCCCTGGAGAAGGGAAAGGCTACCAACTCCAGTATTCTGGCCTAGAGAATTCCATGGGCTGTATAGCTGTAACATCCATGGGGTCACAAAGAGTTGTACAAGTGAGTGACTTTCACTTTCAGTCATTAAACAGGGCACAGAGCCACATCTGTATCACAGAAGCCCTCAGGAACACTGCTGTGTGTGGAACTGAAAAACCATCCTAGAGAGTTTCCCAAAACAAAATTGTCTCCCAAGGTAACAAATATTTACCTTCAGGGCACTTACCTGTCAGGCCAGTGGTTAAGATGTTGGTTTTCAGTGCAAAGGCTGAGTTTTTGATCTTGGGTTGGGGAACTAAAATCCCACATGCTACGCACTGGGGCTTTACCTTCAGAAAAGTGAAGGCTAGTAGGTCCTCATCAGTTGCTCCTTTGCTAAAAAAAAAAAAAAAATCATCGTCTGGCATCAGCCAGTTTTGTAATGCCTAAGTCTGATCCTTATTAAATGTATGCCTGGTATTGCATAGATATAAATTTAAATGTGGTATATCTTGCCCAGGAAGAGTTTACATTCTAGTCAAAGAAACAAAATACATACATATTCAGTAAATAATTAAGGGGTAGGACAGGATATGATAAAGTCTCATTGTGGCACACGTGAATAATAGGTAACATTTATTAAGCACCTACTGTGTATGATAGAGGATGAGATGGTTGGATGGCATCACCGATTCAGTGGACATGAATCTGAACAAACTCTGGGTGATAGTGAAGGACATGGAAGCCTGGTGTGCTGCAAGTCCATGGGGTTGCAAAGAGTCGGACATGACTGAGTGACTGAACAACAAATGTACCAGATTCTGTACCGATTACTCTATATCTGTTAATTCATTTATCCTGGGAGCAATTCTCTGGCTGGGTAGGAGCAGTTATTTTCTCCATTTTCATGAAAGGCAATGGGAACACAAGATTTCAACCGTCACCAGACTCTAAGTGACTGAACCAGTGAAACTCACAGTATGGTCCTACGCTCCCCCTCTAACCTCTGAGATTTTCTGCCTCCCAGAGTGAGAAGGAAAGAGAACAAGGGCCAGCACCATCTGGGTAGATTTTTGGTAAAAGCATGGTTTGAACTGGTCCAGAAATACTAGCAGGCTCATGTGAGTTGCCAGAAACAGGCTGGAAGGATCTTCCAGCTAGGGGAACAGTGTGAACATGGGCTGGTGCCAGGCAGACTGAGTGGAGGGACAGTGAGAAGCCATGCTCACTTGGAGCCAATGTATTCATTGGAAAAAGAAGGGGCTCAGGGTGACACCCACTTAGTTCACTTCTAGCTCAGTCACTGACTTGTTTGATCAGCTTCTCTAAGGCGCAGTTTCTTCATCTGTCTAATGGAAGGAAATCAGTCTTCTCATCACTCTCTGTTACTAGTAACTAACATCTCTACTATAATATCTCTAACAACTCATGTCTACTATAATATCTCTATTACTACAATATCTCTGTTAGAGATATTGTAAACATAGTCTCTAGTACAGAAATTGTCACATTATATGTACACAATAAAAGTAAGCTATTGTATTATTTTAAAAACTGTTAGCAGAAATGGGAACAAGATACAGAGATGGTTTGGATGGTGGAAGGCTTTGCAAATAGACATGTCACAGTAACAACTTGGGAAATGAGATCACAAGTTTTCATGTTTTTCAAACAGGGTTAGGGACCCACTAATGGGCACTGACTAATGACAGTGGGCAGCAACGAGTTTGTTGTATTTTCAGATGAAATAGACCATGGATTGATATTTCAGAGAGCACCAAGGGTATTTAGGAATTGTTTTGTGATTCTCTTGATTCAGTTTATATATATATATATATATTTTGTGTATTTATGTATGCATGTGCAGGGTTACAATATCAAAATTATTTTGTACTGTGCGTCGAGGTTTAAGAAACAAAAGGTTTAAAAGCCACTTCTTTAGGTGATGCCTTCCTCTGTTAATTCCAGATGTCCTGATAGATAATAACTTGCCAACAAGGCCCAGAGCAGTTTTGAAATTCTTGACACTGTAGTTAAGTGCAGATTTTAGTCCTCGGCAGAATGAGACTACATGGAGAGTTTATCTTGGCTTTATCACATGTGGCTGCAGAGGCACCAAACTGGCCAAGCAATGTGAGGAGAGTGGAGTTCTTTGGTAAGAGTCACACTTTACTGCTTTCGACCTCAAGAAGCGATGTGGTGAAACTTGTTCTGAACCTGGCTAACAACTTTTATGAGTCTTTTGGAAAATTTGTGTCAGTCGCAAACCTCCTGAAGGAAAAAAAAAAAAAAAAGATCATTCTTACAGAAGTACTGTTTTGAATTTTGTTAATTTTTTTTTCCAAAATTTCTTTTTTCCCCACCAGCAGTACCTTCTCGTCTAACCACTTGATAGGTTGGGTCTGTAGCGTTTCCTCTTGAGTGAGGAAACGCTACAGACCCAACTCAGTGGACATGAGCAAACTCTGGGAGAGAGTGAAGGATGGGGGAGGCCTGGCGGGCTGCAGTCCATGGAGTTGCAAAGAGTTGGACATGGCTGAGCAGCTGAACAACAACAGAGAGGCAAGGGCAGGTTCTTAAACTTCTATCAGTCTTAAAGATAAAAACAACAATAACAACAAATAACAAAAAAAAACAGGTAAAGGGTAGAAAGCTGGAGGCGGGGGCCGGGGGTGGGGGGTTGGAATGTAAAAGATGATTAATGATTCCTAGCTAAGGATGTCAGCCTAAAAGAATGCTGTCCTAAATAGCTCACAGCTGAGATTCCTCTCTGCTTACTACCACACAGAATGTCTTTCTGTCCCCGCAGCCCCAGTATGCCCCGCCCTGTCCTCTCTAAGGGCTGCAAGGACTTTGACCCAGCTTTTTACTGGTGCCTTCCTGAAGTTATGTTTCTGTGCTGAAAGGAAAAATTAATCTTGCCTTCCAATTATTCTTGCATCCCAGGAAGTCACTCTAGCATCTCCCCTCTAGTTTCATTTTCTTACCTTGCTGCTCTGCTTGTCCATCAAAGACCATTTCCTTTTCCTCCAGCACAGTGACTTGAGACATTGCCCCCACAGCCTGCGTCTTTACTTTATAATATATATTCTTCCCTAGGGCAAACTCCTTAGAGTTTTCTGGAGGAGAGTGAATACCTGTATCTCTCAAGCTCCACTTCCACCTACCTAACTGACCCTATTCTTCTTTTGCTTAAGGCCAGGAAATTGTCTCTTTACAATCTTTTTTTCCACTAAAATTATGTAAAACAACTCTGCTTCTAGAACAACTTCCTACTTCCTGAATGTCTAACCTCTTTTCCCTTTCTGAGATATTTTCCAATACTTTTTGTTAATACAGCAAAAATCTAGACTGGATTCCCAAGACTCCAGCTACACCCACTGATGTCAGAAGAGAAAAGCAGAGTTAAGGACATGAGATGCTAAATTCTATAGTGACCTGGGCTCCAAGAAGTATGAACATTTTCAGGTATCTATTGGGTTGGCCAACAAGTTCATTTGGATTGTTCTGAAAAACTCAGATGAACTCGTTGGCTGACCCACTACTTAGCTATTTGACACTAGCCACTGTCTTTTGCATTTGATTGTGAAATCACTTTGTGTGAGTGGTGGTATGAGGTGAAACATTCCTTGGTGAAAGATATTTATCTTCTAACTTCTCTAAATATTGATTTGTTGCACATTCAAAATGTTTTGACTCCCTTATTTGAAGATGATAAGCAAACAACATGTGGTTTTCTCCAATCTGTATATTTTCATAAAGGAGTACAGCCTATGAGAATAACATACTGTGAACCTAGAAAGTAACAGAATGAAGCTGTCATCTTTCTCTTTTACTATTGTGATTTTAAACCAGGATAAATGAGAGGCTTTCACATCCCTTGGAGGGATTTCTCTTTTCTCAGAGCCCAGTGCTGGAGTGCTTCTCGCTGGATTTATTGTCATATCCACCATCACTTATTGAATGTCCAAGGGGGCCTATTTCTGCTAGGGATGCTATATATTCATCCCAACAACTTGAAAGATAGAGATTACTTATCAACATTTTTCTAATGAGGAGAAGCTCAGAGAGGTTAAATGGCCTCTTTTGTGCCAAGAGCTAGCTTGTAAGCCAAGGAGCAGAATGTAGCTCGGCACCTTGGTCTTCAAAGCCAGGACCTTTCGCATCATTTATGAATGCTTACTTTGCCACTTTTGCATTTTTAGTATCTAAAGTCTGCACTGTCCAGGATTGTAACCACTAGCCACCTCTGTGGCTAGTCCAAAATGAGACAGTGTATTTCACAAACCTAGTATGTAAAGTGGATGTATGGTCTCATTAATAATCTTTTAATTATAGATTATATATTGAAATGCTAGCAGTTTATGTATATTGGGCTAAATATAGCTTATTATGACTGTTTTAAGCATATTATTAAAATTAAGTTCACTTATTTCTTTTAGACTTTATAAAAATTTAAAATTACATTCAGAGCTTGCCTTACATTTCTGTCAAACAGAGCTGATCTCAGTAGAAGGTGAGAGAATTCATACACTTTACTGTCTTCCATGTTTCCTCACCACAAAGCTGGCTTTGTTGATGACGACTGTGTGCCAGGCTGGTGAATGTGGCAGGGGCTACTCCTCTGTACTTGCAGGGGAGTGGAGTTCGTTCTCTGCTCAGGGCATCTGAGCCCTTTAATGGTCCCTGCCAAGGTTCCTTCCTTCAGCTCAAGGTCAGCAGGTGTGCTGGCTCACATGCAGACATCTCATTTTCTTGGCTGGCTATGTGCTACTGTCTGGTGCCATTTTACACTGTCTCTCAGCCAGCAAAGTCAACGTTACCTTGTTCCCCTGCAGATCGTTGGGAGACAGTCCATGGGGAGCTTTTGGCTTTAAAAGGCTAAAGGTCTGTGAGTCTTTGGAAATGGTTCCAGAAGCCCCCGGTGAGCACTGTGGTTTGGGTAAAGATGCAAATATTTTCTATCACCCATCCAAATTGCAGACAGACACCTGACCCACCCTACCGTGCATCCTAATTACCCACTGGCTTGACTGAAAGTTGACATCGTACATGTTATCTTACATATTTTGAATACAATTTTCAGACCCTCAAATTCTGGGTTATGATTTTCTTTGAATGACGAGTAAAGAAGAAAATGTAAAAGTAATGTGTTATTTTACTGATCAGGTTGGTGGTTACCTGTGTCAAATCTTTTTTTTTTTTAGAATTTAAACCAAATGAAACACTCTCATCATATGTACTTAATCCATTCCATTGGACATTTATTTATTCATTCATTAATATAGCACTTACTGTGTAGTGGGTACCCAGATGATACATGTTCCTTCCCCTCAAAGTACTTTTGAAGACTCCATCTATTAATCTCCTTATGTTTCTCCATACATAAATGATGTTAGGGAAAACAATAAGTAAATAAATGTCAAGAAACATGTAACAATGAAATAACAAAATGTAAATAAAAGCTACCTCAGTAGGGGAAATACTAATTAAAATAAAACAAGAACAGATGACATAGCAGAGTAAAAACTGTTTATGAGCTTCCTTGTGGTCAAACGGAAAAGGAAGTTAGGGTTGATGTAATTATTACTGTCTGCAAGGAAAAAGCTTTTCCTACCACCAAATTTAAAAAGACATTTTTGACATGGGCTGAATTTAGTGTCTAGAAAAGTCCTCAACTGCATAGATTTTAGTGTCCCTTATAAAATCAGAGGGAAACCACCTGCAGATTGGTGCTTTTCAAAGTGCAGTGTGCTCAGTCACCAGAGGAACTTCTTAAAATGTAGGTCCTGAATCAGTAAGTCTGGGGCTGGCCTGATATCCTGTATTTGTAATAAGCTTCTACTTCTGCTGCTTCCATCTGCAGAGTACAATGTGAGTAGGACCAGCTACTACAAAGTGTATGAAAGCAGAGAATTATAAAAAAATCATGCATATGACATTCATTTTATTATAAGGAAAGGTGCAGTTTCTGAGATGTATTTTGATGTAGAGCCTGGGCCTTTTCTTTACAATCCGATCTGAAGGAGGAATGCTTCTACATTTCTACTTTTTGGGCATTTCCCTCCCCTCCCCCCTTTTTTTAGCAGTTATCTCATACCAATTTTTAGCACCTAATTTTCTGATGTATCTGAAATAATCACCAAATTTTCATAGGAACAACTAATCTCTGTTCACCTACATTTTGATTACTTTATATAATAACAAATTATGAATTAAAATAACAAAATTAAATAGTATAAATAGATTTGAGAAAAAAAAAAAAACACAACTCTGGGCAAGCAAATAACCGGGGAAGACAGAAATGCTTGGATTTGTTAGTTGCTAGCATTCAGCTGGCCCTGGGCTTTCCTCGGTTCATTTTCAGAGAGAATCAGGAATAGCTGTTAACCAGGTAGCCGGATAAGTGGAGGTCAGCTAAAGTGACTTCAGGAAAGCAGAGGCCAAGAATTCAGTTCTCAGATAATTAGACTGGAGAGAATATATAAAGGCTTGGATGGGCAGCGTGTCCTCCAACAATATTCCTTCAGTGTTTAATCTCGACCCCAGGATGTTGGACGGCAGCTGATTCAATACAGTGCTTTCTCGCAAGGCCTGGCAGGAGGCACAATCCTGGGAATCTTTTTTTTTTATTTATTTAGAGTAGGGTCCAGGGATAGTAGCTGCTGACTGAATGGTTCTGGAAAGGCCCAGGTCATCTGAAACAAGCCAGTTCATGAAGATGTTAAGTCCATAGCACTCCTGGTCTCCACCCAGTGACAGGGCTCCCTGAGGAGTCAGCCAAGCTTCGCTTCCAGAGAGACAGAAGAGGATAAAACATTTTCAGCTCATAAAATACAGAGGATTGATGCCCGGTATGTATAAAGAGCTCCTACAAATAGATAAGAAGAAATCAGATCCAACTGCCAAAGGGAAAAACGTATTTGAACAGGTAATTGACTCCACAAGGTCTCAGGGAATGTAGATTAAAATGAGCTCTTGGATTAACAAAAATTTGAAAGACCTACAATGGGCAGTGTTAGCAAGGGTGTGGGTTAGTGGGCACGCATACACTATTGTGATTATGGAAATTGATAACATCTCTTTGAAGGGTGATCTCAACAGTATTCATTCAAAAAATGTTTTGAGTGTCTCTGAGGTGCCAGCACTGCTCTATAGACTGGGAGTATAGCAGTAAGAAAAGGCAGTTCTGTCTCATAAAGCTTACCTTTTAGTGGAGGGAGATAGACAGTAAACAAATAAATATGTCTGGGTTGATAAAAGCTGAGAAGAAGCTAAAGTAAGAGACGAGAATGACAGAAATGCGGAGAGTGCTATTTTATAAAGATGGCCAGGGACACCCTCAGACAAGGTGACATTTGACTATTTGCATCTCTTAGAAGAATGACATTTCAGTATGCATAGATATCAAAAGAGCTTCAAGATCTATTGTTGATTGTAGAGCTATATCGTGGGTATAATTCCTTTATGTTAAAAAGGTGTGTGTGTGTAAAAAGAGGAGAGGGGAGACAGGCAGATGGTGGTAGGTCTTACAGAAGGAGGTACAATTTGGAATCACAGTATATACTTGGGCACCCCCCTCACTTGTGGTGAGGCCTTGGACCCCTTAACCTTTCTAGGAATCAGTCTCCTTATCTGTAAAATGGGACGACTGCTTCTCAGAGTAGTTGTGATAAATGAGTTGATACACAGGCAGTGTTCAGAACACAGCACATAGTTTACTTAGTGCTTAGTAAATATTAGCTATTAAAAGGGTTCCTCAGTTCCACAAAATTGATGATGACTTCACACAAGGCAGGCAGCCATTAGCAGAAGGTGGGACCCTTTGACTTGCTCTTTAGCATCTTGGCATTTCTCAGATATCTATGAAGTCTGAAAAATATTCGGTTATTAATCAGGGGACAAAGGACCGACTGATGTGTGGTTTAGAGGTCAGGGAGCAAGCGTGGGACATGATGGAGTCTGATACAATGGAGCTCAGAGCTGGCTCCACCACTTAATAGCTTTCACCTTTGTCAGCTGAAAAATAAACAGGTCTTCAGACTCCCACGGGAGTGCTGTTTGCACTTATGGAGAGTGGGAAAACAATGGACAGGCTCTCTCTGCTTTGTTGACATTTGCCTTAATAAGCTATAATATTGGTCCTCAGAAAATCAAGAGGTTTAGGTGGCTTTCCAGATTTCTAGGAAATGTAAGTTTGCACACCCGAAAGTGAGTCATTAGCTTTAAAATAAATGACTAAACATTTAAGTTTCTAGAAAGCAAGTTGCAAACTCTGCCCATAGCATTCCTTTGATTTCGAATGGCAGAAACAGGTGACACATTTAATACAGCTCAGGACAAATGTTAAGGGACCCAGCCTGAGGAAGAAGGAACCCAGATTCCCCAGGATCCCACTGGACACCACTCTTTTTATTGCTTCCTCAATACAGTCTCTCCCTTTATCTTCCAGAATAACGTTGCCAAGTAAGTTGAGGTATAGAATGACCCTGCAAGGGTCCCTGTGCATTAAGAGCTTTGGGACAAAGCCAGACACATTTATAGGACTCTGTCAGCCAGCCCAGGTCCATCCCCCAGTGGAGTACATAACGCTTTGTCAAGACAGCCTCAGGAGGGTCTCTCTCCCCCTTTAACTCTTCTCTTCTTTGCTGTCTTCTATTTATTTCCTTCTCTTCATTCAGTTCTTCTTTGCCCCCTGTTCTGTGCATCTGCTATATAATTTCTCATCTTGTTACCCATGGGGCATAGTTGCCAACACTGCATCCAATTTTAAATTAATTTTAATATCCTCACATGTGCTCAAGCTTCCCAGTCGGCACTAGTGATAAAGTGGAAGCTGCCTGCCAGTGCAGAAGGCATAAGAGACGTGGGTTCGATCCCTGGCTCGGGAAGATCCCCTGGAGATGGAGATGGCAGCCCACTCCAGTGTTCTTGCCTGGAGAATCCCAAGGACAGCGGAGCCTGGTGGGCTACAGTCCATAGGGTCACGAAGAGTTGGACATGACTGAAGCGATTAGCATGCAGCCCATGTGCTCAAAGTAGACACAGCCTACAGATGTCTCAGATGGAAAAAGCTGTCATTTACCAAACTAGAGCAGGCTTGATCAGATTTCCACACCCTCATCTTTTAGGTGCTCCATGGTGTCCTTAAGTGAAGGAGGGCATGGCAACCCACTCCAGTATTTCTTCCTGGAGAATTCCATGGACAGAGGAGCCTGGCGTGCTACAGTCCACAGAGTTGCACAGAATCAGATGGGACAGAAGCAACTTAGCACACACGCAAATATATTTGAGAAATTACTTTGGGAGCGAGTTATAATTTATTGGGAGAAATTAGCTTTAGCAAGGAGAAAGCAATGGCACCCCACTCCAGTATTCTTGCCTGGAAAATCCCATGGACAGAGGAGCCTGGTAGGCTGCAGTCCTTGGGGTTGCTAAGAGTTGGGCATGACTGAGCGACTTTACTTTCATTTTTCACTTTTAAGCATTGGAGAAGGAAATGGCAACCCACTCCAGTATTCTTGCCTGGAGAATCTCAGGGACAGAGGAGCCTAGTGGGCTGCCGTCTCTGGGTCGCACAGAGTCAGACACGACTGAAGCGACCAAGCAAAATTTGTCTCTGTCCCTGACTGTTTAAGAATTTAAGCATAAAAGCAGTAGCATTGTTCCTGGTGGATGGCAGCCCCAGAGTTAAACACTGCTGGTTCAGGGCAGTTTCTTCACAGCTTTCTTGGCTGATGACTGCTGTGACGAACGCTTATGTGTTCTATTCTCGACACTTAAATTTGCACACAGGGCTTAGTGGTCAGGTTATTGAAGAGGGAACAGGAAAGCAGTGGCTTTATGAAACTCATTTATTCTCTTTATCAGGATTGCTCCATTGTTTGTCAACTCAAAATATTAGTGAGGATTTAGGGAAATAATCTTGCTCTCTAATTAGATGAAATTGGAGGCTGATTGCTCCAGCCGTAAATGATCTTTGAGGTGTTACTAATTCAACAAAATCTCAAATGCCCAATTTGTGAAGCCTGTTGATGATATTATCCTAGTGAAGAAGGGGTGGGGAAATAGGGGGTGATTAAGAAAATTGGTTTAGCTCACAACTTAATGATGGTACTTGAGGGTAATGTAAAAAACAATAGCAACTTCTAAAGTCAAGATGGCTTGTCCAGCAGTGAACTATTATTCAGTTACCTCCCAAGATTCAGATCATTAAGTGCTCAGCTACACAAAGAAGAAATAAATTACTAATTAGTGCTGTTAAGGCTAATGTTCTTGTCTAGTGTTGAGACTGACTTGCTGGTGTCTGCTCCATCCTGAGGCCTGCCGTGCTCTTTTCGCAGAGTCCCCACATTGTCTCTTTCTGGGGAGCAGCCGCACCGCGTGCATGCATGCTCAGTTGTGTGTGACTCTTTGTGACCTTAGCTGCCAGGCTCCTCTGTCTGTAGAATTTTCCAGGCAAGAATATAGGAGTGCGTTGCCATTTCCTACTCCAGGGGATCTTCCCGACCCAGAGACTGAACCTGCATCTCTTGTGTCTCCTGCATTGGCAGGTGGATTCTTTACCACTGGGCCTCCTGGGAGCAGTGGTAGGAAAGAGGCAAAACAGTCTCCGTGTGATGTCTCCTCTTATCTGGCATCAATAACCCAAGCCACAAGGTCTTGTTATTCTCTGTCTTCATCCATATGGAGTTGTGTCTAATAAGTCACTTCAGTCATGTCTGACTCTTTGCGACCTCATGGGCTGTAACCCACCAGGCTCCTCTGTTGTTTTCTTAGCCTTTGTTACAAGAAATTGGCCGTCTAAGAAGTGTTGGGAAGGAAATGAGGGTATGTTGGATATGTATCCTTAAATCTGTTTCTTTGCTTTGTCCCCAACATTTATTCTTGAGAGATGCTGGCTTTCTAGGGAGGGCTCATTCTCTATTATCAGGACAAGTCAAAGGAACTGAAGAATGCATTCGTGATTTGTTCATTCGTAGAAGGTAATAAAGATCCAAGCACAGGAGGCTCCATGGGCCACAGACTCTGCTCTGTCTTCTGATGGCCAGGAGCACTCAGGGAAATTGACAAAGGGCATGGGTGGATACTTTGGGGCCCATTTAATCAGTATTCAGTCTGGTGGGTTAATTTTGGGGCAGTCCCACAGATCTAAAGGGCTCTACCAGGGGCCTACAAGCCAGGGAAGCCGCAGGCTTTCCGGGAATGGAACTGAGAGCAGATTTAGGAGCAGATGTGTAATAACTAGGCCTCTACTTTTATTAACAAAATCAATTCTGAAGCCTCCAGGTTTCTACTTGGCAACTCCAAATTTCTGAACTCTTGTCAATGCCATTATGATGATTTATGTGTATCTCCATGCCTTAAAAAAAACATCTCTCAAAAGAGTGGTGGCTTTAATTAAGTTTATTTTAAAATACAAGTGTTGGCCATACTGCTGGATAATAGAAAAAACTTCACCTACTGAGGAGGATCAGGAATGATCTTCACGGTTATGTAAAAGGGCCATTTAGACATTAACTGTCCAGTGACGTTGCATTTCAGAGAGGACAAAAGCAGGGCTGAAGGAGATGTGTATTGCACGTTGGATCCCTGTTTGAAGGAGCTAAATGTCAGGTTACATGATTTTGTATCTGCTGAAAAATAAGGACGATCCATTTCCAGAGTATATTAAATTTAAAAAGGCAAGATGCTAAAAATGTATTTAATATGCTACCTTTTGTGTATAACCAGGGCAGAAAATAAAAATATATATTTGATTTGCTTGTATTTGCACAAAGAAACCCTGGAAGGATAAACGAGCAGCTAATAAAAGTGGAGGGATGGTGTAGTTGGTGACAGGGTGGGAGCATGACTTCTCAGACTATGCTTTTATATTGCTTTGATTTTTTTTTTTTGGTATTTTAAACATTCTTTTCCATTATGGTTCATTACAAGAGATTGAATATATTTCTCTGTGCTACACAGTAGGACCTTGTTATTTATCCATTCTATATATTGTAGTTTGCACCTCCTGTTCCCAAATTTTGATGTTTTTTAACCCATCGATGTTTTCCTTCTTTAAGAAGAATAAGTTAAAAGACAAAACCATGATTAGATGTTTCCTGGAAAACTTAGCCCTTAATGAAATGTGGCTGGGAGGTTGTGAAGCATGAAAACATGGCATTTGGACATAAACACAGCATGGTGAGGCAGTAGAGAGGTGAGTGGCCTGAGAAACAGGGGACTTGAGTTCAGGCCTCAGGCTTAATTCTAACATCACTTAACACTGGATCAGCAAATGGGCTTGCTGTACGATGCCGATCACATTTATGATTAAATATGAAGAGGCTGCCAGGAGTATTCTGTTGAGGAAGATTTGGAGGCCAGCAGGAAAGGCTTCTGCAGGTGATGGTGCAGGAGAGGAAGGGAATGTGACGGCCGACACAGGCTTTCTACTTGTCCTTCCTTGTGGCTCTCTTACCTCACCTGTGTAAATTTGGGGACTTAGTCTTTAGTCTCCTGTAGTTCTAAAATGTTAATAATGAATGAGATACATTCCAAAAAGAAAAACGAAGGAGAGTTCAGGAGGGAGCTGCTGCAGAGGACAGAGTATGTTCAGCAGGGAAAGATTGCCTTCAGTGGAATGTAGGGAAAACTAAGCTTCAGAAAAGCTCCGTCCAGTCATGGTGAACAGGCATCTGGGACCCAGGCTGAAATGCCTGGTATTTCCAACTCCTCAGTTATTCAGTGGAAAGTAGTTAGGATAAAGATGTAACACTTGCGCAGAGAATTTGCTGGAGGAGATTCGAGGAACATGACAGGCTTGAGAGCCCCCATTCCCATTTCCTATTGGAACAGAAAACAACTACAAGAGGAAGCTTGAGAGAACACCTGGACTGCCAGTGGAGAGTTCAGAGACAGAAACGGTGAGGGCTGGTCCCTCCTCAAAGTCTACAGTGAAATGAGAGATTTTTGCAGCTTCTTCAGGGTCCAGCAAGTGGAAGCCTCTGGGTCCTCTTGAAAAGGAGCCAGCCTATTTGCCATGTGTGGTTCCCAATGAACTCCCCAATCCTGCATTCTCTTTGAGTTGGAGAGCCACAATTCTGAGCCCAGGGCCAGAAGCAGAGCAGGAAGTCAAGTATGCTTGAGGAAGGGAACTGTCTACCCACCATCTTCAGTAAGATATCAGGCAGAGGTCCCTTAACCAGAGGGCTTCCGGGTCCCATGGAGACCTGGAGATGATACTTTCAGTGCTCTTGATGGCAAGAGTCTGCAGAGAGAAAAAAACATCTGGAGAGCTGACCCAGGGCCCCTTGAAGATGGAGGTTTTCTTCTCCTCTATGCTACCTGGACCCTCCTTTGCTCTGGAATCACTGGCGAAGCAGGCTGGACTCAGGCTGCTGGCTTCTGCCTGTCAAGTGGGGACCCTCCTCTCCTAGTTTACCAGGCTGACAAAAGCTTCCAGGTTACATGGTTCAATGCAGTAGCCACGGGCCACATGTGACCATTTAAATTAACCAAGATTACTTTAAATAACAATTTCAGTTCCTCAGTTGCAGTAACCACATGTCAAGTGCACAATGGCCATTTGTGGCTACAGGTTACTGAATTGGGTAGCAGAGATGTGGAACATTTCCCTCCCCACAGAACATTCTATCGGACAGTGCTGCTCTAGAGTATGTGCCTGGAGACCACTATGAACAGCTGGATCCACAACAATAAAGAATAATAAAAAGTAACCCTAAAATCAACAAAAGGGGTTAAGGATGCATATTTACTCTCATACAAGATGTGAATAGGTTAAACTCATTCCTCAAAAGACAGAAAAGTTCAGACTTCATTTAAAAATAAGCTACTAATATATATTGCTTAAAGAAATTCACGCACCACAACATGGCCAAGAAAAGTTGAGAAGTTCTTGTATGTGAGTGGTACTCGTGTGGTACAGACTTTATGTAGCTGTTTGTTATCTAATTTTACAAGGGATATTGCCCAAGCTGTGAGTTTTGTTTTTTTTTTTTTTAATAATTTTATTTATTTATTTTTGGCTGTGCTGGGTCTTCATTGCTGCGCGTTGCAGTGCACGTGCTTCTCATTGTGACAGCTCCTTTTATTGCAGAGCACAGGCTCTGCAGCGCCTGGGCTTCAGAGGCGGTGGCACGTGGGCTTAGTTGTCCTGCAGCACGTGGGATCTTCCCGGACCAGAGATCAAACCGGTGTCGCCTGCATTAGCAGGCAGATTCTTTACCACTGAGCCACCAGAGAAGCCCCCTAGCTGTGGTTTTTGAGGAGGATGAACATCAGGCTTGGGGTGTTCAGGCAAAAGTAAATTAATAAGCTTGTGGACAGGAGGCATCACTATCTTTTTGTGATTCTCTCTGGGAACATTATTCTGCGAGAGGTGGGGGAGCGGGAGAGATGAAGGGAGAATTAGGCCCCTTAGGATTGTTTTTGTCACAGAGGCAGGCTTCCAACCAGCTGGGAAGAACCCTGTGCCATCCTCCTGGGAACACTTACTCTACCTGCTCTTTTCTTTACAGCCCACCAAGGAGCCTGTCCTGGCAGAGCCATTAACATGCAGGGCCACCTTAGGAAGCATCAGGTCCCTCCAGCCATCCTAGTTACCTCTGCCTCTGGGGGCTGGAAAAGGCAGTGGCACCTATATACCCTGATTACTCTCATCAAATCCCTCCAGATTCAATAATAATAATGCTTCCATTGGCATTGCCAGCCAGTGTTCATGACTTAGGATAGTCCTTGCATATTTGAACATCCTTCCCTCCCTCCAATGTTTCATAAGTTCTTGGGAGATTGCAGTGTAAATAAGAATAAGAATTGAAAATGTTTGATGTCTATTTTGGGCATTATATAATATAAATCTTGCTGAGTCAAGCTAAGAGACTACAGTAAACCTAATGTGCATAAGAATATTATCTTAGAATGCATATGTGGAGGAAAAACAAACACTTGATATTGGAAACAAAGGTTGCTTATTTTTTGTCAGCCCTTTCCTTGTACATAATTCTGTGATAGCACATAGCAGCACAATACATGGCATTAAATTAATGTCATTCTGGAAAATGGTATCCACAAGCTTACATTCTAATAGAAATATAATTCAAAGTCATGGTGCAAGCTAAAATGATAAAACCTGAGCTAAAAGCTGAAGTGAAGTGTACCCAGTTAGAATAATATAAGCAAAGAGGATTATTTTAGTTTTTTTTTTTTTTTTGTACTGCTTGAAGATGTGAGTAGAATGCAAACTGAGAACCTAAAATGACCCAGGTGCTCTGTGCTTTTGCTTTTTCTTTTCTAGTCCAGGATTTATGGATTGCAGCCCAGAGTCCCAGTCGATCAGAGAGATGACAGATCTTCATACTAAACACAGGCAGGGAGTAAGTGAGAACTCGTTTTCTGTTCATCTAACAACTGAACATTTTTTCTAAGCTTGCCAGTCTTAGAAGGGGGATCAAGAGAATGTGTTCACCTCTTACACTGTTGGTGCGAATGAAAACTAGTACAGCCACTGTGGAGTACAGTGTGGAGATTCCTTAAAAACTACAAATAGAACTGCCATAAGACCCAGCAATCCCACTGCTGGGCATACACACCAAGGAAACCAGAATTGAAAGAGACATGTGTACCCCAGTGTTCATCACAGCACTGTTTATAATAGCCAGGACATGGAAGCAACCTAGATGTCCATCAGCAGATGAATGGATAAGAAAGCTGTGGTACATATACACAATGGAGTATTACTCAGCCATTAAAAAGAATACATTTGAATCAGATCTAATGAAGTGGATGAAACTGGAGCCTATTATACAGAGTGAAGTAAGCCAGAAAGGAAAACACCAATACAGTATACTAACGCATATATATGGAATTTAGAAAGATGGTAACAATAGCCCTGTATGCAAGACAGCAAAAGAGACACAGATGTATAGAACAGTCTTTTGGACTCTGTGGGAGAGGGCGAGGGTGGGATGATTTGGGAGAATGGCATTGAAACATGTATAATATCATATGTGAAATGAATTGCCAGTCGATGCAGGATACAGGATGCTTGGGGCTGGTGCACTGGGATGACTCAGGGATGGTACGGGGGAGGGAGGAGGGACAGGGGTTCAGGGTGGGGAACATGTGTACACCCATGGTGGATTCATGTTGATGTATGACAAAACCAATACAATATTGTAAAGTAATTAGCCTCCAATTAAATAAAAAACCCAAACAAACAAAAAAAAGAGAATGTGTTCACTGAAGGTTATCATAAATAAGTCATTGTGTGTCTTTCTAATGGGTTGTATTGCCCTCCCGCACCATGTGCTTGGAGGCATGTACCCTAGTCTGGATCATCCCCCAAGATGTAAGCAAATGAGACGGTCCTCCAGTGTAAAGTCACTACCATGGATAGGCAGATGCTGCCCTGGCATTTGAACTGCAGGTGGTGGAAGAGTAAATTCCATGGGCTTAAGGTGTTTTATGATACTTTGTGATGTTACCTCCTTTTTTCAGAAAGATACAAGTGATAGAGGGCTTCCCTGGTGGCTCAGAGGTTAAAGCGTCTGCCTCCAATGCGGGAGACCCGGGTTCGATTCCTGGGTCGGGAAGATCCCCTGGAGAAGGAAATGGTAACCCACTCCAGTATTCTTACCTGGAGAATCCCATGGACAGAGGAGCCTGGCAGGCTACAGTCCACGGGTTCGCAAAGAGTCGGACACGACTGAGCGACTTCACTTCACTTCACTTCACTTCACAAGTGATAGAATGTGTGACCATTCTTATAAATTTTTATTATATGTGATGTTAGACAAACATTTGGACATTTGGGGTTTGTCTTGATGTGTCGTGTTGAATTGCTAAGCTGTGTCCAGCTCTTTGCAAACCCATGGACTGCAGCACGCCAGGCTTTCCTGTCCTTTTTCTCCCAGAGTTTGCTCAAACTGATGTCCATTGAGTCAGTGATGCCATCCAACCATCTCATCCTCTGTCATCCCCCTTTTCTTCCTGCCCTCAATCCTTCCCAGCATCAGGGTCTTTTCCAGTGAGTTGGCCCTTCGCATCAGATGACCAAAGTAGTATAGCTTCAGCTTCAGCATCAGTCCTTCCAGTGAATATTCAGGGTTGATTTCCTTTAGGATTGGCTGGTTTGACCTGCTTTCTGTCCAAGGGACTCTCAAGAGTCTTCTCCAGCACCACGATTTGAAAGCATCATGCATTATAATTCCCTGGGATCTGAAGAACCTAGTACTAGATAGATGTACATTTTCACGCTTATACTATTCTTAGATAAAAAACTTTAGGCTTGTTATCCTCTGGCAGATCCAGAGAACACAGGCATGGAGGATCCCAAATGCTGACTAATACTTTATGTTCCATTAGAACTTAGTAATTCAGGAAATTTGGGCCCCTTCGCAATCACCTGCCATGTCCTCTTACTGTCCTTAGGATCATCACAGCCCTTACTGTAGTCCAGGGAAGTCTCTATTCTGGGAGAGCTTGCCTAACCCCTTTCAAAATCCTTCTTATTAGCTTTTCTCCTGAATCACAGAATTGGCTGTAAAATAACATATTACCATTAGGTGTCGCTCTCTAACATATAATGTACTTGGTGAAACCGGAGAAATCTCAATTTATTAAAAAAAAAAACACTCAATTGATATTTTAGGACATTTAATCTGTAGATTTTGAAAATATTTCCCTTGCAAACAAGAAATTCTTTCAGATAGGATATTTGGGAAATAGAATTTAAATAAAATTTCAAAGTTTATTTTATTTTCTGGAGGGATCAAAAGGATATTTGAACATTTTAGGCAGGCATTCACTCAAAGTTTCTCCTGACTTATTTCAAACCTACATTTCCAAAATTACATTTTATTCTATCTGCCTTTAGTTACCCTACCCCTCAAATTGTGCTACTTGCCTTTTTAAAAAAATACTCAAATACATTTCCATGCTACTCTGTTTCCTAGAAGCACCCTTCCATCATCTCTTAATGTCATCTGTACTTACTCTTATAGATAAACTCACGTACTAAGTCCTCTATGAAACGTTCTCTAATCTCAGATGAAAGCACTTATTCCTACTTCTGTATCTCTATGACATTTTACTGTGTTTCTTGTGCAGTGTTTTGTAAACACTAGCTCAAATGATAATTATTCACATACTGTCATGAAAGCAAGGACTATGATATAATCCCCACAAGTCTAGAACAGTGCTTAAAAGTTAGACAAGGTAGTGATGTTAGTTAAGTGAATGAACTGATACTTTAAAAATACAGAAGCAGAAAGATTTTAGTCTAGTTGACTTTTGAAGCATTGCCGATTCACTGGGTACTGGAACCGGGCCAGATAATGATCATTAAAGAGTAACAGTAAATGGATGAAGAAATGCATCCTACACAGTGCTGTAGGGAGCCAATCAGTGCAATTGATTTATTGTCCATGATAATTGATGACATGAGAAAGTGAACAGCTCATCAATCCCTTAGAATCTCTATTTAGAACTTCTGCCTTTTAGTCATGCACTTGTGCATAAGTAAGAAGTATAGTAAGAAATACAAAGTATTCTGTCTATATTAATTTCAGAAAATGTGTTTCCTTCATATACCATATTCATGATGAAACTTAGAGACAGGGGATGCTTGGAGGAGAGGATGGAAATTCTATCAAGGTTAAGACTTAAGAGAAGTCTCAAACAGAAGTTTGAGCTACCGCTTAGCAACTCACCCTGTCAGGGAGAGGTGAACAACTGAACTCATCCACAACAGTTTTTCCTATCACTGTTGGCCTTTGTGATCATTATTGGTTCACCACACAAAGGATTACTCAGTCACAGCCCAAAGGTTGGTATACTGTCCCGCTAAGCAGAGATTCTGTGAGTCCCCATAGTCTCAAATGTTCAGGGCACCCACACTCACTGGGAACTGGCCCCTACTTCTGGTGCAGTGTTGAGAGAACTGGCCATTATTTTAATTTCAAAAATTACAAGAAACAGCCTATAGAAATAGAAAGAGCTATACATTTTGTTTGATGAAATTACCCAGGACAGACTAAAATATGATGAATTATGCATACTTTTGATATTTTTATCTTCTTTTATCCTCCTTTATCTTAAACAGGTTCCTAAAAAGTAACCTAAAACCCCCAAACATATACAGAGGTTTCTAATGTTTCAAGATGACCAGCTAGACATGGAGATATGGGTTTGATCCCCAGAAGGGGAAGATCCCACCTGCCAGAGTAACTAAACCCGTGAGCCACAGCTACGAGCTGGTGCTCCAGTGCCTGTGAGCTGCAGCTCCTGAAGCCTGTGCACCCTAGAATCCGTGCTCCACAACAAGAGAAGCCAGTGCAACGAGAAGCCCATGCACCACAACTAGAGAGTAGTCTGTGCATCAAGAAAGAACCAGCACAGCCCAGAATAAAGAAATATACAAAACTCTTGGGGGAGAGGGGAGGGATACCTTCTCAATTGCTTTTGGAGCAAACTGGATGTGTAAAAAAAAAAAGTATGTGTGAAAGGTCATCATAGTAAAACAAAGAAATTTAAAATATACCTGCTTTGAGTTATAAAAAGGCAAAAGAAGGGTATCTGTGAAAGAGTATTTGAAGGGAGAATGGATAAAGATTAAAAAAGAGCTGCCAATGTTAAGAACAGAATACATAAAAATTAAAACTCCCCTGCAGAATTAAAATCTACTTTGGGGATAGTTAATATAGAATCTATTTTATAATGCAGAAGAAAATGAAAAATGATAGATTTGGGGAATGGAACATGAAGGTATGAATAATTGGCATCCTTGAAGATGAGACTAAATGAATAGAAAGTATAAATAAGTGTATAATCAAAGATATGTAAAGAAAAGTTTCTGGGTCTGAAAAAAATACCTGACAGTATGGACTGAGGAAAATGTTTCAAGGAAAATAAAAAAAATCAGGTATATGCTGGTGAAAATGTGAATTTCCAGTAGAAAAACAATTATCAATCTAGAATAGTGAGAGATACTTCTAAGGATAAGAAAATAAAAATAGATTATCCTATATATGACTCAAAATTTTTTTTTAATTTTTATTTTTTGGCTGTGTGTGGGATCTTAGTTCCCTGACCAGGGATCAAACCCATGCCCTCAGCAGTGAAAGCAAGGAATCCTAACCACTGGACCCCCAGGGAATCTCCCAAATGAACTTAATGACAAAAGAGAAACAGACTCTTAGACACAGAAAACAAATTTATGGTCACCAAAGGGGAAAAGGGGTGGTATTAGTTGCTCAGTCATGTCCAACTCTTTGCAACCCCATGGACTGTAGCCGGCCCGGATCCTCTGTCCATGGGATTCTCCAGTCAAGAATACTGGAGGAGGTTGCCATTCCCTTCTCCAGGGGATCTTCCTGACCCAGGAATCTAACCTGGGTCTCTCGCATTGCAGGTAGATTCTTTACCATATGAGCCACCAAGGAAGCCCAAAGGGGTAGAGAGGGATAAATGAGGAGTTTGGGATTAGTAGATATAAACTACTATATAGAAAATATTAGATAAACCACAAGATCCTACTGTATACCACAGAGAACTCTATTTAGTATCCTATAATAAACCATAATGGAAAAGAATAGGAAAAATATGTATATGTATAACTGAATCACTTTGCTATATACCAGAAACTAGCACAACATTGGAAATCAACTATACATCAGTTATAGAAAATTAGATTGTCCTAAAGGACCATGCGGAGAAGGCGATGGCACCCCACTCCAGTACTCTTGGCTGGAAAATCCCACAGACGGAGGAGCCTGGAAGCTGCAGCCCATGGGGTTGTGAAGAGTTGGACATGACTGAGCGACTTCACTTTGACTTTTCACTTTCATGCACTGGAGAAGGAAATGGCAACCCACTCCAGTGTTCTTGCCTGGAGAATCCCAGGGACGGCAGAGCCTGATGGGCTGCCGTCTACTGGGGTCACACAGAGCCGGACACGACTGAAGCGACTTGGCAGCAAAGGACCATGATGAGAGCACTAATGTCAGATATATGTATAGAGTGAAGCCCAAGTAATTATTTTAAATTGTTACTCAAATGAAATATAAGAATAAAAATTTAAAGTGAAATATGCAGATGACACCACCCTAATGGCAGAAAGTGAAGAAGAACTAAAAAGCCTCTTGATGAAAGTGAAAATGGAGAGTGAAAAAGTTGGCTTTAAGCTCAACATTCAGAAAATGAAGATCATGGCATCCGGTCCCATCACTTCATGGGAAACAGATGGGGAAACAGTGTCAGACTTCATTTTTTTGGGCTCCAAAATCACTGCAGATGGTGACTGCAGCCATGAAATTAAAAGACGCTTACTCCTTGGAAGAAAAGTTAATGACCAATCTAGATAGCATATTCTAAAGCGGAGATATTACCTTGCCAACTGAGGTCCATCTAGTCAAGGCTATGGTTTTTCCTGTGGTCATGTATGGATGTGAGAGTTGGACTCTGAAGAAGGCTGAGCGCTGAAGAACTGATGCTTTTGAACTGTGGTGTTGGAGAAGACTCTTGAGAGTCCCTTGGACTGCAAGAAGATCCAACCAGTCCATCCTGAAGGAGATCAGCCCTGGGATTTCTTTGGAAGGAATGATGCTAAAGCTGAAACTCCAGTACTTTGGCCACCTCATGCAAAGAGTTGACTCATTGGAAAAGACTCTGATGCTGGGAGGGATTGGGGGCAGGAGGAGAAGGGGACAACAGAGGATGAGATGGCTGGATGGCATCACGAACTCGATGGACGTGAGTCTGAGTGAACTCCTGGAGTTGGTGATGGACAGGGAGGTGTGGCGTGCTGTGATTCATGGGGTCTCAAAGAGTTGGACATGACTGAGCGACTGAACTGAACTGACAGAATGAAAAACAATTTGATAATTTTTAGGTACTTAATCTTGGTCAATACTGGCAAGAATTGGGAAGTAAAGGAATGTGAAACTAAAACTTATGCTACTCTTGGATTTTGTAATTAGAAAAAAACATAAATTCAAATAGGGTTTTGAAAAAGGTTCATGTTACTTAAAAACTAGCCCTACATTGTCTAAATCATTTAGTAAAATGAATATATAGATATGACTGAACTCATTAGCTTTATGCATATATGTATGAATTCAGCAAAATGGTAACAGAGGTTACTTCTAGTTACAGAGACTATGGATAACTTTTATATCCTTCCTTATGTTTTTGTATTTTTATAAAACAGTGAAATGATATTAAAGTTATAAGTCAGTCAAAGTAAAAGCAAGCAGTGTTTTTTGTTTGTAGAGGAAAAGAAGTAGACTCAAGCTACCGTTTAAATATTTAGTAAGGTTTGTTTTCTTATTGCATCTTTGAATAATTATGGATATCAAATAGGAACAAGACAGGAAAATCTTCAAACCCATTGCAAGGTTCTAATGATACTGACAATGCTTTAAGTTTGTCTCTTTTGAAGCAGTAAAATCTTTTAGGGCCATTAGAGTTGCCTTATGTAATCTTAAAGAATGTGTTTTCTCCACCTCTATAAAGCCAGGCCCATTATCTTAAGTACAGTATCCTTAGTAATCAGTCTCCCACCTCTGCACTAGATTGCAAAGGTGATAGGTAAAAGACAAATTCAGGTACAGATAAATTGTAAATAGCTGGAGGTTTAATTCCAAACTTAAATTTACTTTCCTTGGGAGCTGAGCTGTATCACAATATGCCACAAAAATGTTTTTCTTATCCAGCAGTCAGACTTAAGTGGTTGAGGTAAACTTTAACAAGCATGCTAAGAACCACAACCCCTGCAACATAGCCCAGAGTCCTAACTGATGTCTGTCTTCTAAACTCTTGTACACAGTGGGTAAAAACGAAAGAAAAGACACCCAAGTTAGACTATTAAAGTCAGAGAGGAGAACGATTTGATCTAAGGCCTACAGAAGTGCTGGTTTAAGGCATCCTTAGGAGATGGTCCCATTGCAAGGCAGCCCCTGGTTTCATTTTTTTGTAGCAGGTGTGAGAAAAATCAAAAGCCAACAACAACAACAAAAAACACAAAAAATCCAAACAGCCTCTTCATTCTGTAGAAACCTAAGTTCTAACTTTCCTCTCATTTTACCAAAAGTTCTCTTCTGACTCTCTTCTGGCTTTGGACTTGACCCATTCTATAAATATCCTACCCTCTGAAGGATAACAAAATAACTAAAAACCCAGGTAAACAAGTTCACTGAGTGAATGAACAAACCACTCAGAGAGGACAACTTGGTTCTAATGCCAGCCTGAGATTTGGCAGTGGAGAAGGGAGTCTAGACGTGAGCACTTTGCTTATTTCAAGCTAAATATGACATGGTTTATCCTTTCTAGTCAAACAATTTTTACACGTTTCTGCTTACTTTAAGAACAATCTCCATGCTCATGCCTCCCAATGGCTGCACACAGCATTGTGGGCTAACTGTCCCTGATTTGAAAAAAAATCTAAATCTGTACTCTGAAAGGGCTCCCCAGATTTCAGTAGGGTGCATAAAACAGGATATATTGAGGTATGGTAGAAATTCTTGAACTCTTAGAAAAAAAATGGTCCCAAAGTTGGACTATGACAAAGAGATTATTGGGTGCTTTCTCTGTGTGGGGCTGAGCTTGACTTTTTATTGACTAAAATATTCTATAAGTCTGTAGTGGCTGAAATTAATACGCAGATTTTGTCTGGTAGAGATGAAAGTAATTTCTGTTTCATGGAACAGGCACCCCCCGCCCCAAGGGATAAAGTTTATGACTCTGTAGGACATAAAGCGATTTTGTATCTAACTCAGCAATTTTATCTTTACATTCCTTTTTGTCTCTTTCTGCCTACCTTCCTGAATCCTCACCGAATTGCTCTTTCTCTCTCCTCTTTCAAAGAGTTTACTGTTTCTCTTATTTTTAGTGAGTTAAAAATCACTGGCAAATGCTCCTATTGCATTGGAATTGTGGTTTTACCTTTTTGAAAATGATTCTTGTAACAGTTTTGGAGATCCTTCATTGAAATGCCCAAGTGCACTCAGCTGAAACGGTTGCTTCTTTGAAGTCACCTGGAGATGCTTATGCTCAAGCATTCTTTTCTTGCCCCCTGGAGTAAATGTCAAGCAGCAATAGAAGTTTAGCTTTTTCAGATGCCCTGCTTCTTCAGCTTTCTCTCTTTCTGATTTTGTGGTTTTGCTTTTTCCAGTTCCTGCCTGGCCGGTCAGTCAGTTCAGTGGCTCAGTCGTGTCTGACTCTTGGCGACCCCATGGACTGCAGCACACCAGGCCTCCCTGTCCCTCACCAACTCCTGGAGCTTACTCAAACTCATGTCCATTGAATTGGTGATGCCATCCAACCATCTCATCCTCTGTTGCCCCTTCTCCTCCCGCCTTCAATCTTTCCCAGCATCAGGGTCTTTTCAAATGAGTCAGTTCCTTGGATCAGGTGGCCAAAGTATTGGAGTTTCAGCTTCAGCATCAGTCCTTCCAATGAGTATTCAGGGCTAATTTCCTTCAGAATGGACTGGTTGGCTCTCCTTGCAGTCCAAGGGACTCTCAAGAGTTTTCTCCAACACCACAGTTCAAAAGCATCAATTCTTCATGCTCAGTCAAGTCATTCCCCATTGGTGGCAGCAGTGGTTGGGAATTTAGTTTTATGGCCTGACCACTGGTGATCTCTGTCCAATGGATGATGGAGATCTAGTCTCTGAAGAGTGGGGGTTTGATCGATTGGGATCTTTTCCTGTTTTCCTACTTGTGAGCTCAAATCAGTTGAAAAATATTTGGTGACTATTGGGAAGAGTAATGAATGGCTCTTGAAATCTAGACTGATGAACTTTTGACTTTCTGGGTTTACTTTTGACCTGCAGTTGAAGTTGTACAGCTGGGCTAAAAGCTGTGTGTTTGTAATTCAGAAAAACCTTTACCTCTTGTGTGTGAATGTGAAATATTTTCTTACTTCTGGAAGGTATTAATAAATTAGATTACATTATATAGTAAGTTTGAGGAACTGTGTTCTGATTGGTTTTTAGAGATGAACAAATGCTTATATAAATAAATATTCCTAGAATTCATAGAAAAATAAATAACTAATCTTTTATCACTTTAAATGCATTAGGCATATGAGGGAAAAAATTTCTCTTACAGAAACTGCAAGGTTAGAAGCATATTAAGAAATAAAGTTTACATAATGAAAGTGAGTCTTTGGATGAATTATACTGATTTAATAAATGTTTATTTATCAGTGTTCATTATAATACAGTGTATTTTTAAAACATAATTTGGATATGTCTTCTCATGAGGAGACTAGTTTAATATAAACTTCCTAAACCCATTACTTTGGATTATTAACCAAATAAATTAATATTATAGATACCTAGAGCTTAAGATTATAAAATTATAAATTTGTTTTCAAAATTCTGACAGACATTTTTACAGCTATAATTATATTTGCAGTGTGTCAGTTTGAACATCATTTCCAAGATAACATCATTTCCAAGGTAACTTAAAATCTTGGAATTTAAAAATCCTGTTATTTAGAAGATAATCAATAGACACACAGATAATTTATAAGTACTATTGAGACTAAAACATGGATTACTAAGCATAATTTCAAGTTCATATACTTTTACATCTGACTTTGATGCACTGTAGTATTGCTATATCTTTGGAATATTCATGTTAATGAATGCTCTATTTTTGTTACTTATGACAGTGTAAAGGAAGTGTGTATGTGGAAAAAGTTTTATTGGTATTCATGAGTTTTGTTAGACTGATAAAATTCTCAAGTATGATACATTTCTCAGTTTTCTATCTTCCAGTTTGCTCTGTGAAGTAGAAGTTATTTTAGTTAAAAGCGATAATTAATATGGATGCTTGAAAGTATAGTAGGAACCACAGTAGTGAGAAAAATGAAACTGTATATATACTTTTGTTTTTTCAAGAAAAAGAGTGATTTAATCCCACATTAAAGGGTGTGAGATTGTCCCAGAATATTCTCAAGAGAGCACAGTGAAGGACAAAAATCTGAGTATGTAGAGCAAGTTGTTAAGAATTTGAGGAAAGTGATTTTATTTGCCTTGAATATAATAGCTTAGTTTGAAAAGAAGCTATGACGTATTAAAATTTTGGCAAATTTGTTCAGTTTTGAAGAATTTGGTCATGGGATAATTGAAGGAATGAAAAGGAGCTTGTGAATCTTTTACTTTCAAATATGTTAATGAAAAATTAGAATTTAGCTTTCTCTCTATTAAGATAATAAATTAATCTTAACAAGAGATTGAAAAATGTTTTTGTGTATCCTCTGTAAAATCTGTTCAAATAATAGAAGCTCTGTATCTCATCAGAATATTTTTTTCTGTTCTGTATTGACTGTGTTTTTTTAGTAATGTCCTTAATTATTTTTTGAAAAGCAAAAATAATGAATAAAGATCCTTCACTTGTGAAAGAATCAAAACTCCTTATAATAATGTCATTCTGTTTATTGTTTAGTCTCTCAGTCTGATCTTTTATGATTCCATGGACCGTAGCCTGCCAGAATCCTTCATCCATGGGATTCTCTAGCAAAGAATACTGGAGTGGGTTGTGATTTCCTTCTCCAGGGGATCTTCCTGACCCAGGGATTGAACCCAGGTCTCCTGCAAGTCTCCTGCAGGATGCTTTACTGCTGAACCACCAAGGACACCCAATATACTCTACTTGATGTTATTTTAAAATACCTTCTTGACACTTCAATTAAATAGATAGGCAGGTACCATCTCTCAGTGTCCATAATGTTATCTTAAGTCTTTAAAACTCTTCTAATAACTCTTTTGACTTAGACCCTAAAATTAGAAAAATAAATCAGTATGTCTTTTACATCTAAAACTGTTTTTGAGAATTAACAGAGGGCCCTGGAAGATAAAAAAGTTGTATTATTTTACCTTCTAGCCTATCAGGCTCCTCTCTCCATGGGATTTTCCAGGCAAGAGTGCTGGAGTAGATTGCCATTTCCTTCTCCAGGGATCTTCCCGACCCAGGAATCGAACCCTGGTCTCCCGCATTGTAGGCAGACGCTTTACCGTCTGAGCCACCAGGGAAGCCCTTTACCTTTATACCTCTAAGAATGCTAGAAATAATTATGTGTTTAGTATGTTCCATATTTCACAATTAATTTAACATGACTGTAAAAACTATATGGAGTAATTGTTAAATCAGAAGACATGCTGACTCTTCCCTTGTTAAGTTTGTATAGGTAAAATATTATTAAGATAAATATTTCAGAAATTGTACACTTTGTGAGAAAGCCCTTGAGATTTATTGGTGCTCTCATTATTTCTATTTGCAGGAAAAACAATGATCAAACCCTCATGAAATAGCTATGTACTATACTTCATTAGAGAATATTATTTTCCTCCATTCTGATACTATTAATCACTGCATTGTTCACCAGTCATTCAGTTTCATTACTGAACAAGTTTCAGCTCCCCTTGGATGTTTGTCTAAAGGCTTTCCTATTTACTACAGACTAGTATAAGTCTTCAACAAAGAGGGACAGTTGTAGAGTCTCATGGGTGAGGGGCTCTATCACATACTATATTGACACTTTAGAGAACAGATACTTGAATCTATACTTCTAAGCACTCAGTGCTTAGGGTACTTGCAGATTTTACCAGTGGGCTGTTAGGAATTACAGAACTTTTTCCAGTCTTGAAGCAGATATTATGATGAAAAGATTATTTGGCCTTGGATCCAGTGGAATAAAAGTGTGGGACTAGACAAACTGATAAGGAAATTAAATTGTGGTTATTTGTTTGAAATATAGTTGGAATTTTTAATGTTTCATTGTTTTATATATATATCATTGCCCCTTTAAAATTAAGAAATGCTTCTATTTAGTGTTCTCTCTTTAATAGTAATAATATTATTTATAGAGCTTCAGTAAAAATCTATTCTCCTTTTCACCAGAATATAACTGGACAAATTTTGCACCTGAATCTATATCTTTAGTGTCATATCTGAAAATAAATCTCATTTAATCAGATATGATACGCCCACTATTAATAAATAAGTTTGAGTTTTGTATAAGGAGCTTCAGTTATCCCTTGTGTATTCCATCTCAGAAGACTACTTGGTAAAAGACTCCAATTAAACAAGAAATGAACCATATCAGAAAGTAAGATAAGGGAGGATAAAGAGAGAAAGCAGGGAGAATCAATTTAAATTATCCATTGAATAGAAAATTATAAGTTGCCTGGAAGTGTATGTTAGGAGCTGAATCTAGACTCTTGAAATCGAAGGAATCTACTACAAGAAAAGTCTAATAATAGTCTAGAATAAAAGCATAAAAATGTAGCCAACTATCTCAGCAAAAGCAAGAATTGGGCTAGAGGGGCAGAGTAAAAGTATTCCCATTGTCTCATGGGGCACAAAGAGGGAACATGAAGTAATCTAAAAAAGTATAATTTTATTCAGAAGGAGTATATTTATGAGGGGAAACACTCAGTATTTTATTTAATTATCAGCAGAGACAGACATGCATCTAATTATGAGAGCAGGTAGGTAAATGGAAAGTGCCTCAAATTAATAAAGGAAAAAGTGGAGTAAATAGTGACTTGATTTTATCAGAAAAATGGGAAAAGGAGGCATCTTTAGTGAAAAATTAATAATCTTTTCATTTATATCATAATTTTATGGCTTTTCTTACAGAAGTTTTTGAAATCACTTTCACTGTTTTTGTCAGTTCAGTTGAGGCACTCAGTCATGTCCAACTCTTTGCGACCCTATGAACCGCAGCACACCAGGCCTCCCTGTCCATCACCAACTCCTTGAGTCCACCCAAACTCATGTCCATTGAGTCGGTGATGCCATCCAACCATCTCATCCTCTGTCGTCCCCTTCTCCTCCTGCCCTCAATCTTTCCCAGCTTCAGGGTCTTTTCAAATGAATCAGCTCTTCGCATCAGGTGTTGGAGGGTGCCCATAAAACATGATAGGGATGGTAATATTCCTGTATCTTTCCATGTTAACAATATACCTAGACTTTATGCATTTTAGGCTAGGGAATAATGCAATATTCTGTGCTGAGGTAAGTGAGGTGGTGGTAGTAGTTCAGTTGCTCAGTTGTGTCTGACTCTTTATGACCCCATGGACTGTAGATTGCAGCCTCCTCTGTCCATGGGGTTCTTCAGGCAAGGATACTGGAAAGGGTTGCCATTTCCTGCTCCATGGGATCTCCCCAACTCAGCTATTGAATCTGCATCTCTTGCATTTCCTGCGCTGGCAGGCAGATCCTTTCCTGCTAGTATCACCTGGGAAGCCTGAAGTAAGTTTGAGAGATCCCTATTTAAGGGCAGACTGGGCTTCCCAGGTGGCCTAGTTGGTAAAGAACCCACCTGCCAATTCAGGAGACATAAGAGATGTGCGTTTGATCCCTCAGTTGGGAAGATCCCCTGGAAGAGGAAATTGCAACCCACTCCAGTATTCTTGCCTGGAGAATCCTATGGACGGAGGAGCCTGTCAAGCTGTAGTCCATAGGATCACAAAGAGGCAGACACAACTAAAGAGACTTTAGTTACAAGGCTGATATATTGTTGCCTCTTTCATGCCTGTTAAGAATTTTTAAAATGGAAAGTTCACGAGCAGTGGAGATTTTGTAACCAATGTCAATAATATCCCTTATTTTTCCCCTTTAATCAAATATAGTTTTAAAAACTATGTCCGTCTTGGTGATAGCATACTTGAAAGGTAATAGGCACTTTATTTTTGGATTGAACGATTGATGGACTGAACCAATGAATAAAATAATTCATTCACACTAAAATGTCAGAGACAATGTGTTAGTGGGACGCTATGTTGAGAAATCTGTATTTTAAAGGAGATTAGTATGTATCACAAAAAGAGAAAGGGCTGTGGTAGATATTTTGCAACATTTCTGTGGAAAGACTATCTGTGAATTTTCTGATTACATCAGCCTGGCAAATGCTTAACCTTCTTGCACCCTGATATTCATCCTACATTTTGGAGCTCCAGAATACTTGTCAGGCTTCTGTGGGTGTCTTCAAAGTATTTATCAACTCTGTATTTCCCCATGATGTGGGCATAAAAATCAATGGCCCCTTCCTAATTTTGACAGGAAAATCACTAGTTTGCATACAGAGAAGCCTCCAGGTTCATGGACCTTTGGTTCTGGCAGTCAAAATCTGGTATAACCATGGAGAACATTATTATTTGGCTGTGTTCATCAAAGTAACTTTCCTATTTGACAGACTTTGTTAGGATGATTTTTAAGATTCTAGGAAATTCTTGGCCGGAAAGAGAAAGTTGCAAATCATTTTATTTTTTTAAGAAACATTCCCCAAACCCACGAATCTGAACACTAGACTCCTCAGTATACCCTCATCAGAATAAATATTCCTTTTCAGGATGATGTGTGTGTGAAAGTGTTAGTCGCTCAGTTGTGTCCAGCTCTTTGTGATCCATGGGCAGTAGCCCTCCAAGCTCTTCTGTCCATGGGATATCACAGGCAAGAATACTGGAGTGGGTAGCCATTCCTTCCCCAGGGGATCTTCCTGACCCAGGGAATGAACCCAGGTCTCCCACATGTCAGGCAGATTATTTACTGTCTGAGCCATATTTTTTTTCTTCAAGATTCACTTGAAACCCTTGCCTTTCTGTGTTCACCAGTCCTAAATTACTATGTCAAAAACTTGACCTATCCTAATCAAACTCCCCCTCTCCTGCCTTTATAAAAGAAAAAAAATACCTGCCTAAACCAGACCCTAAAAACCTTTTAAACAGCATACCTTTGCTCTCTTCCCTCTGAAATGCTACCAAGAATCTTTCAAGGAGGTGATCTCCTGTACCTTGTGTGTGTGCTTAGTCATGTTCAACTCTTTGCCACCCATGGACTGTAGCCCACCCGTCTCCTCTGCCCATGGGATTTCCCAGGCAAGAATACTGAAGCGAGTTGCCATTTTCTACTCCAGGGCATCTTTCTGACCCAAGGATCACACCCACATCTCCTGCATTGGCAGGCGGATTCTTTACCACTGAGCCATCTGGGAAGCCCCTCCCATACCTTAATAAGCAATAAACTCAGCATTGCACTTTGACAGGGTATTTTGGTGACATTTTTAGGAAATCAGAATTTGAAAATCTAGAAGGAGGAAACTGTGGAGTCTGATTGACTTAGTCAAGTTATTTAAATAGATGAGTTTACTTTCTGAAAGGAAATCTTAAATTTTTTTTTATGATGATGCTGGTGTGATGCTGGTGTGCTGGAACTGACTTATATTGACTCGCACTGGCTCTCAGAACTGATTTTCCAGTAATCAAGCATTTGCAAGTTGTTAAAACTTTGGTAGCTTTAACTTGCCATGGTAGGAATATTTTTATTATAGAAATTACATCCTGTCACAAATACTACAAATCAGGCTTTTTATTCGGAGAGCTGTTATACTTGCACATCACTAGTTTATTGCTAGGTTAATTTCATGTGCCTCAGGGAATCCTTTGCTCATATTGGGAAAAGGGATGAAAAACATCCCCTCTTTTGAGAGACTGAAAGCTTTAAAGCTCTATTATTATGAGAGATGTATTTATGTTTTTCCATTATAAAAATATTGTTATAGAGAGTAATACACATAACCAATAGGAGAATTTATTGTCTCACTTCCCTGGTAGATATTTTCCTAAGTTCATTACTTCTAACCTACTATTGATAATATTATAAATGGGTGCACTGAGTGTATAGAAAGCTCAACAGTTGGGAGTTTCAGGTTATTTAATATCTTGTAGAAAATAAGCTTTGAAGGACCACATACATAAGGGTATGTGACATGCGTTAGTTGCTCAGTCATGTCCAACTCTTTGCAACTCCGTAGGCTATATAGCCTGCCAGGCTCCTGTCCGTGGAGTTCTCCAGGCAAGAATACCGGAGTGGATAGCCGTTTCCTTCTCTAGGGCATCTTCCTAACCCAGGGATTGAACCTGGGTCTCCTGCATTGCAGCCAGATTCTTTACTGTCTGAACCATCAGGGAAAGCCCATCTAAGGGTACAAGGGTATAGCCAGGTGGAAAAATAACACTCAGTCCTGTTCCAAGGGGCTGACTTGCGTCATTGTCCCAGATCTACACGTTTTCAGTCCAGCTTCCTGAGTCAGTCCCTCTGCTCCTGATTCCTGGAATATACAGCTGCTCTGGATTCCTCAGCAAGGCCAGGAAGATCTGTGAGTTGAAGCAGGTTGAAATTAAAAAAAAAAACCAGACAATTATACTAATAATATTAATTATTATTGGTCAAAAATTTGCTTGGTTTTTTCCATAAGATGTTATGGAAAAACTTGATTGGACTTTTCAGCCAACCCAGTAGAAAAGCAACAACAAAGTAAACAAATGAAATACAAAAGCATGATCATATGTGGTGCACATACTTAAGATCAACTTTTGCTTTTCTTCTCTGCCACATTTCCCCTCCACTCTTTCTTCACATTTGTTCTCTGATTTGAGAAAAGGGCTGGAGTGAAAACTGGTTCAACTCTCCTCCCTGGTAAATGCTGGATAGTAAATGAATAGATGTGTGAACTTATTTATATTTTACTATTCCAGGTGTTTTCTGTATTTCCTGGCCTACATGTACGTTTTCTCTGGGAGCACACTGACTAAAGGTATAGGTGACGGTGACAGTCTGGAGAATCACGTAACTCTTGTCTCTGGTCTTTCGTATTTTCTTTTTTGTGGGAAGGTATTGAATTATTGGAATGAGATCAGCACTAAACCCCGGGGGAATTTGATTGATAAAGGACTTAAAATTCAAACCTAGTTATGGTGCCTATAACTCTCCTCAAGTTGGCAGCAGAATAAAGCAACTTCTCTTTCACTGTGTGAGTTAAAAAACATTAAACAGCAACCTCTGAGATCCCCGGGTAGGTGCTCATTGGCCGTACTTTTCTTCACCTGGACCTTTGGCTTTCTAATAAAGGGAGGGAGAGAGCTGAGGAAACAGAATACTCAGTGCTTATTTGTAGAAGCCTATAGAATCATAGAACATGAAGGAACCTTTGGATAAACAACACTGTGCCCCAGACTTACAGAAAAGGAACAGGAGTAAAATTAACACGCTTAATGTCACGTTGTTAGTAGTAGAGTTAGAAGCAGAGCAAACAAGTAGATTCCAAATTTGTGATTTTGGGGAGTAATAGCTGATGTGATGTTGGGCTTGTATGTGTGCGTATGTGCACACACACACACGCACACATACATTTTTAAAGTTTTACATTTACCTCTCTTCCTATTTCTATGCCTCACTTCCTCTCTTTTTCCTGTTTCCTCCCTTGTCTTTAAAATATATGCAAATCTCACAAAGAAA
Organism: Nanger dama; assembly: GCA_917880005.1. NCBI lineage: Eukaryota > Metazoa > Chordata > Mammalia > Artiodactyla > Bovidae > Nanger > Nanger dama. The sequence continues at coordinate 9,408,746 of CAKJTW010000038.1, read as the reverse complement.
AGGAACAATCTTCAGAAATGAACAAAATAACTTCATAATTTTTTCCTTTATTGTTCAAGGGTCATTTGTGAGCAATTAAAAACCCTTGTTAGAGTCCAGCCTGAATTTCCATGAATAGAAATCCAGCTAAGCCACAAAGGTAATGGAAGAGAGGGATTTTTTTTTCAACAGATTTTCAAAACTGTCTTCCAACAGGTGACATCCACTGTATAAGAACTTCTCAGATAGTCAGGAGAGACATAGCCTGCTGAGTTAATTTAGTGCTCACCAATCTGTGGTCTTAAAAAGCATTTAGCCATATTTTTCCTGTGGGCAAACTCTGCATGAAAAACTTCTTTGAAATTAGCCACATTACCTCTTTCTGGTCACTAGAGTATCATTCAGTAAATTGCTTCTTTAGTGATCCTTAGTGGCTGGAAAGAAGTAATGAAGTTACTAGGTAATTTTTGCACTGTGAGAATCTGGCTATAATTTGTTAAAAAGATGACACTCTGTATTGCAAGCATTTCTTTACAGTATTTCTGTTTTTATCTTTGTTCATCCAGCAGACATTTGTTGAAGACCTACTCTAAGTAGGCTCTTTATTAGGCACTAGGGTGGGGGGCAAGATAAGAAAAGCAGTCCCTGACACCAAAAAATAAGGCTAGTGAGAGAATGTTGTTGTTTAGTTGCTAAGCTGTGTCTTACTCCTTTGCGACCCCATGGACTGTAGTCTGCCAGGCTCCTCTCTCCATGGGATTTCCTAGACAAGAATACTGGAGTGGGTTGCCATTCCCTTCTCAAGAGGATCTTCCTGACCCAGGGATTCCTGCATTGGCAAGTGGGTTCTTTACCCCTGAGCTACCAGGGAAGTCCAGTGAGAGAATAGCCAGTACCAAACAAATGTTGTGTGATATAGCCGCATTAAGAGACGTGCACAGGCTTAGATCGGGCTGTGGCGGTGGTGGCGGTGGTTGCAAGTGGCAAAGGAAATAGTATGGTTGTGGTAGCAGTTGTGGGTGCTGATGTTGAGGATGCAATGGGGATCGCCAAGAGCTTCTTGAAGACGGTCATTGCTGAGTTGAGATCTGAAGGATAAACAGAAATTAGCCAAATGGAGGAGAAACATGTTCCCTCATTGCTGCCCCTAAGTGCCTCAAACATATATGCAATGCATTTTAATTAAAAATCCCAATGTAGCTAAACAGGAGTACAGTTCTGAGAGGTTCTTCAAATTTTCATCTTAAAGTTCGAATTGGCCTTCCTGACATGTGGTATACATCTCATGCATGCGTCGTCACAACTCCCCACACATTTGTAACCTATTCCATTGGAGAATGTATTACATGCCACAGTTTTTGGCCCCATGTCAGTATTTGATTCAAAGCAATACCTTCTCCATCGCCTTTGCTCTAGCAAGAAGCATGCCATGCATCATCAGACTGCCTGGTAACACTGACACTTTTATGTATCCCTGAGAAATAATTTCTGTAGCTGAAAGGCCAAAAAGTTTGTAGAGCAGGATTTTGGAGAAATAAGCAAAATGAAGACAACCTGTTAAATTCTCTAGTGTTGATACACTTTACAAAAAATGGCATTCGGGGGACGAAGGTCACTGAGGTGAGAAAAATGATTCATGAAGCTGTCACATAAATTTCATCTATGTGCTATAATTTTTAATCTGCTCCAGGTCAGTAGGGGTTTAGAATGCCTGGCCAACAGGAATGGGACAGTCAAGATATTCCTCATGGGAACCTTAGAAGAAATATAGGTTATTTTATATCTTTCTTGCTATAGGAACCAAGAGACCATGAGGTCACTCTTGATACTCTAGGACATATTGGACTCTGCTTAATACATCCACATATCTATTTCTAATTTACTGGGCAGTGGTTTTCATTTCAGTTCTTACCAACATGTTCTCTGTTTCACTAACAAATGTTATTCTCTTATAACAGCCTTCCTGGGCATCAAAGAAAGACTTCTCTATTTATCTTTCACAAAACTGATTGGTGGCAGGAAACTTTATCTATTTTTAGTACTGACTTGAATTGAAATGTTGAATAATCAGGCAAGTAGTGGTGGTATGCTTTCAAATATTGACAGCTATTATTTAATAAGTGCTTGCAGAATCTACCTGTGATGACTACTGATTTCTAGGCACTGTATCAAGTGTGTGGATGGCAAATGTGCATTTTCATACTGTAAGACCACTGAATATCTGGCAATTGACCTTGAGTAAAACTGAGATAGGGACCTCCCTGGTGGCCCAGTGGTTAAGACTCCATACTCCCAATGCAGGGGCCTGGGTTCAAACCCTGGTCAATGAACTAGACCCTAGATGCTACAGCTAAGAGTTTGTGTGCCACAGCTAGAGATCTAAGGTCCCGAGTGCGGCAACTAAGGCCCAAGGAGCTAAATAAATATTTTTTTAAAAATGAAAAAATTATTTTTACAGATTTTTATTCTGCTTTATTGACTATGCCAAAGCCTTTGACTGTGTGGATCACAATAAACTGTGGAAAATTCTGAAAGAGATGGGAATACCAGACCACCTAACCTGCCTCTTGAGAAATCTGTATGCAGGTCAGGAAGCAACAGTTAGAACTGGACATGGAACAATAGACTGGCTCCAAATAGGAAAAGGAGTACGTCAAGGCTTGTATATTGTCACCCTGCTTATTTAACTTCTATGCAGAGTACATCATGAGAAACGCTGGACTGGAAGAAACACAAGCTGGAATCAAGATTGCCAGGAGAAATATCAATAACCTCAGATATGCAGATGACACCACCCTTATGGCAGAAAGTGAAGAGGAGCTAAAAAGCCTCTTGATGAAAGTGAAAGAGGAGAGTGAAAAAAGTTGGCTTAAAGCTCAACATTCAGAAAACGAAGATCATGGCATCCAGTCCCATCACTTCATGGGAAATAGATGGGGAAACAGTGGAAACAGTGTCAGACTTTATTTTTGGGGCTCCAAAATCACTGCAGATGGTGATTGCAGCCATGAAATTAGAAGATGCTTACTCTTTGGAAGAAAAGTTATGACCAACCTAGATAGTGTATTCAAAAGCAGAGACATTACTTTGCCGACTAAGGTCCATCTAGTCAAGGCTATGGTTTTTCCTGTGGTCATGTATGGATGTGAGAGTTGGACTCTGAAGAAGGCTGAGCGCCGAAGAATTGATGCTTTTGAACTGTGGTGTTGGAGAAGACTCTTGAGAGTCCCTTGGACTGCAAGGAGATCCAACCAGTCCATTCTGAAGGAGATCAGCCCTGGGATTTCTTTGGAAGCAATGATGCTGAAGCTGAAACTCCAGTACTTTGGCCACCTCATGCGAAGAGTTGACTCACTGGAAAAGACTCTGATGTTGGGAGGGATTGGGGGCAGGAGGAGAAGGGGATGACAGAGGATGAGATAGCTGGGTGGCATCACGGACTCGATGGACGTGAGTCTGAGTGAACTCTGAGAGATGGTAATGAAAAGAGGCATGGCGTGCTGTGATTCATGGGGTTGCAAAGAGTCGGACATGACTGAGCGACTGAACTGAACTGATCCTCTCTAGGTATATTGTTTAGTTTGCATTTTAGGAAGCTTGCTTTATACAGATTGATCCACTCTTTTTACTGTCTCAGATACTATGAAAAAGAACACAACAGGCCTCCAAATGGAGTCACTTATGCTAAGCCCCACATCACCAAACCTAGACTTAATTATAGTTTCAGCTCTCCCAGAAATGGAATCTTAAACCCGTCAATCAGGAATTGCCTGATGGGCACTGGTTAGGTAATCTGCCTGATAGTCCCCTGTCCCCTAAAGGAAAGTTAGCTTGCCATGACCAATCCTCTTTTTTGCCTTGTATAACTTTCTTAGTTCTGCTCCTTTCTGCCTATTAAAGTCTTTTATTTTGTACAGCTCTTCAGAGCTCCTTTTTGTCTGCTAGACTGGATACTGCCCAATTCATGAATCGTTGAATAAAGCCAAGAAGATCTTTAAAATTTATGCAGCTGAAATTTTTTTTTTTTTAGCAGTTACTGTTTTTAGAATAGCCCCTTTTCTCTGATTGTGAAACTTGTCCATGGGGGCAGAATTAAATTGTGTAGGCTTGGTTTTGAATCCCAGCTCTACCATATGCCAGGAAAGTGATCCTTGGCAAGTTATTTAATGGTGTTAATACTTCCTACATAGGTTCTTTTTGCCCCTTTCAGTAGAATAAAATGAAATAATATATTCACTTTTCTTGGCATAGTGTCATGTACATTATAGGTAGTCAACATATATTAAAACCATTACTGATAAAATACTAAAATATATGCTTACTGTAGAAAACATGGAAAACACAAAAGGATTGAAAAGAAAGTAATAAAATACTCGTAATGGCATCCTCAAAGATTTACCACAGTGTTGTGTTTTCTTCTCTTCTAAAAATACAGTGTACATTTAACAATAATTGAGATAACATTGCATATATAATTTTGTGAACTGCTCTTTTTGTTTTTACCTCAGCAGGAGACTAATTTGATTAAGAGATAAAAGCAAAAAAGAAAAAAAAAAGTCAGAAGTGCCTTCCACACTGGAGCATTTGAGGCTATGTTCCTAGACCCTAAATGGGCACTTCTTCATCTTTTAAATTACTTTTCTGCTCAAGGAGTGATAAAGTTGAAGTGCTGCTCCCCAGGGTATCTGGGAGGCAGTAATTATTCAGCTCTCTAACTGAAGAATAAATGTCCAGTTTTTACTCTGTGCTTTTTCCAGCCCTGTGCTAATCAGGATGCTAGCTCATCAGGCTTTCAGACAATTAGTGATGAACATTTTGCTCTGGTTGTTCAATAACCTTCCCTTTCCTTTTCAATGCCTTCTCATTAGTAATCAAAAGAGAAATTGCATCAAAAAAGCTGAAGAGACAGTTATCTGACTCAAATGCCATGACTGCTTTGTGAATTACTCAAGAACCTGGGAGTATTTCACTTGGAAACCAGATGTACTTGTAAAGATGTGCTTGTAACGATGAGGAAAGAGATGCACATAGTTCAGGGGACTGATGGTGCAAAGGTCACGGGCTGCTTTCTTCTTGGCTACTTGCATCTCTCAGAGTGACGGAAACATGGTTCAGCTTTTAGGGACTGTGAGGGGTTGTTGAACTGCTTCCATTACAGAAGACACTGTCATGTCAAAATTACTTTCACTACTTTTAGGAGAGAAAAGATTAGAGATTCAAGGCAGCCAGTCAATTCTCAAAGCAAATAGATATACTATGGACTCTAACCAGCCTAGAAAGTAAAATAAGACCACAGGTGTAAGTATAAAGAATTGGCCATGAACTTTCTGTATATTCTAGTTATGCCAAAGCCTATATTCCTGACTGGAGTAGATTTTTAGAATTATCATCACTACCATCAATATTTTCATCATCACCATCACCATATTTGGTATACATGAATGAGTACAGAAGGGCTTCCCTGATAGTTGTGTTGATAAAGAATCTGCCTGCAGTGCAGGAGTGAGTGAGTGAAGTCGCTCAGTCGTGTCTGACTCTTTGTGACCCCATGGACTGTAGCCTACCAGGCTCCTCTGTCCATGGGATTTTCCAGGCAATTCTCCTGCGTTGTAAACAGACGCTTTGCCATCTGAGCCACCAAGGAAGTCCGGGTGGAGACCAATGCAGGAGACCCCAGTTCATTTCCTGGGTCAGGAAGATCTGCTGGAAAAGGAACAGGCTACTCACTCCAGTATTCTTGGGCTTCCCTTGTGGCTCAGCTGGTAAAGACTCCACCTGCAATGCGGAAGACCTGGGTTCAATCCCTGATTTGGGAAGATCTCCTGGAGAAGGGAAGGGCTACACATTCCAGTATTTTGTCCTGGAGAATTCCATGGACTGTATAGTCTATGGGGTCACAAAGAGTCGGACACAATTGAGCAATTTTTGCTTCCACTTTCAATGAGTACAGAACCTACATCATATTTTGGAAATCTCAGAGATGCTGAAGACATTATTCTTTAAACTCATATGTATCTTTTAAAGTGCCTGTGTTAGACTTGATCTGCATTTTGGACTTCTGGATTTCTGACAACTGATTTTTCTGAGTAGGGACTTTTCTGACTTGATTGTTCTGTTAAACTGGTAGATATGGCATGGTGTGGGCTGAACTATATCCACCAAGAAATAGTTTCAAATCCATACCTCCTGTATCTATAGGCGATCTTATTTGGATATAGGGTCACTGTATATGTAATCAAGTTAAGCTGAGATCATACGGGACTGGGGCAGGGAGAGGGTGCTAAATCCAATGAATGATGTCCTTCTAAGAGGACATGTGAAGAGGCAGAGAGGCACACAAGGAAGAACTCCTGCGAAGACCAAGGCAGAGACTGGAGCGATACAGTTGCAGCCCAAGGAAGGCTTGCAGGATTGCTGGGAGAAACTAGGAGAGGCAAGGAAGGCTCCTTTCGTAGGGTCTTCAGAGGGAGTATCTTAGGCATCCATGAATCAGAATTGTGAGCAAAGAAATTTCTATTGTTTTAGGTCACCAAATTTTTGGTTATTGTTATTGTAGCCCTAGAAAACTACTACATAGTGTGAATGAGGTTGAGCTCCATCTATAACTAAGCAGCCCGATTTCAGGAGGACTAGAGGTCTTTTACATTCTTGGGACTGTTTTATACTGCTTCTTATTCTTTACTGACTACCACTGTAGAAAAGAGAGAAATAGGGTGTTCTCAGAGGGACTAATATAGTAATTATAATAATTATAATAATAATTTTACAGTAACAATTGTAAAAATAATTGTAATAATAATTATTATTAATAGCTATTTTAACTCTAATCTTATTTGCATCTATTATCTATTATTATTCCAACAATAGCTACAAATAGCTCAGAGGGACTCATGGGCATACCCATCCTTTTAGGTTGGGTTTTCTTAGAAGCAGGCACTGAGACAAAGATTTGTGTGAAAGTCGTTTCTTTGGAGATAATCCAAGGAAGGGTTGAGAAGGGAATGGAGACATGAGATAAGCAAGAGAAGGAAATAAATATAGAGCAAGTCAGTTAGTTTAGCACTGGGATGTGATCATATTGGCAAGCTCTGGAGTACAATGTAGAATACCCCACAGAATTACCCACTGGAGAAGGGGGGTTGGAGGATAAACACCTGTATTTTTGCCACAGATGCTCCTTTATTTGCTTCAAGAATTTTGTTCTTGTCTATGTTCTTAGAGGTTATGGTTTGCATTCTTAGAGGTTGCTTTTTACCTTGGTGAGATTCACTTCTTAATCTTTACAGGTGAGTTCCAAAATCAGAATGGGAAGGACTTTTTAGGGATACAAACAAATAAACTTGAATGTAGTCTTCAGCGTCTGCCATGATAATGCTGGAACCTTCTAGCCTGTCACCTTTTCTGCATCATTCTGGAGGGAGTGTTCCTCCTAGATGTGCCGCTTCATTCTGTGCTGTTCAGAATGCCCAGAAGAGAGGAGATCCTCAAAAGTTAGCTTTGAGGTCGAAGGTCAACATGCCCTGAATCTGCTTAGAACATCATAGTGTAATTCCTTTGAAGATTTGAATTTGTAAACCGATTGTCTAGCTGTGGAAGCTAGTTGATCTTTTAAAAATTAAATTTTCAGCCTTATTCTTAGTTGTTGAGTCAGAATAGGTGCTTTAGAAATGTTTTAAGCCCTGGGTTTGATTTGGCAAGGAAAGTATTTTTAAAGTTAGTAAAAATTATGTACTTTTCTCTCTCACTACAGAAGTGGTGAACAAGACCAGGGATTGCCGTTTTTTTTTTTGGTATTTACACAGAAAGACTGGCCCTACAGGAACATGCTGTCCCCAACCCAGAGGGCCTTTTGGGTATTACAAATTTTGCAAAAACTTCAAGGCATGCGGGAGAGGGAAGTTTTCTATCACCTCCAACAATAGTTAAGTGGCAATGGAACACCTGTCAAATGAACCTGGCTTTCCTTCCAGCAGCAGCAGCAGCGAAACTTTCAAGGTGTGATGAATTATTATCCACCATCTGTTTTACAAAATGTTAATTCCTCTTGAACCAAAATTACAATCCAGCAAATGAGCTCTTAGCAAAGAAACAAGTCATCATTCATATGCAGCTATAGAGAGACCTTGAGCCGGAAATTATTAGCACAAATGCTTTGCCAGAAACAGTGGAATCTTATTAAAGACCAGAGAAAATGGGCAATTAGATAAGGAGAAATAAGCAGTCAGTGATGGAAAGAAGGGAAACTAGTAGCTCCAGAGGTTAAACTAGAGGGTGTTATTCTGCTTTATCCTTTAGAAAACAATTACTGACCATCTCTATTCAATTTTTCATGTGGTATTTGTCCAGGGTTGCTGTGTAAGTGTGCCCCAGAGTTGTAAAATGTAGTTGTGCTGGGTTTTTCTGTTCTATGACTGTAGTAAGATTATTGTGTAGAGAACTTGTACTTAAAATCCCTTCTTTATTTATATGTGATATGCAATTGAACTTGAGATGAATAACATATTTTGGGGATATTTTATTTAAATACATACATATCTGTAATATAATTCATAAATATATATTACTTTTTAGGAATTGTACAAAAGTTTTAGTTATTGATATTGACTAAGACTACTTTTCCTTATGAATTATGGATTAATCTATAGCTATATAAATAATATATACAGAGATCAACAGTAATGCATTTTATATTAAACCATAAGATAATAGGTGATTTTTAATATAATGTGATTCACAAAATTCATTTGCAAATAAAATTTTATTATCAAATATCATTTGCTTATGTCTTTTACAGTTGTAGATTTTTCAAAGTATAGATATTTTCAGTGTAGATTATTCAAGTATCTTGTATTTATTATCTAAATTGCTAAATGTAATATGCAGTATATTTAGTAATTTTCCTTCAGCTATTTATTTGGCTATAAATCTTGGGTGTCTTAAATAAAACATATTTTTTTCTCTTAAATTTTCCTGAACTCTGCATACCTCTCTTCTATTATGGATATATAACAGACATAAAAAGCAATAAAATGAAAGTTGTCTAGGGACTGGACTGTTTAATAATTGCTGAAATTTAAGACTGTTGCTGCTGCTGCTGTTTAGTTGCTAAGTCATGTCTGACTCTTTGCAACCCCATGGACTGTAGTCTTCTATTCTTGGGATTTCCCAGGCAAGACTATTGGAGTAGGTTGCCATTTCCTTCTCCACGGGATTTTCCTGACCCAGGGATCAAATCTGCATCTCGTGCACTGGCAGGCAGATTCTTTACCACTGAGCCAGAGGTTCTGAAAATTTGGAAAATATAACAAGTTTGAGGTAAAGAACTAAAGAGGATATACTGGAAAATATAGGAGTGGGTCTCAAGTATGGTTCTGAGATCCCTGATGAATTCATATGGACATCTAATCTTATGTATACTCCATGTCTATGTTTATGTTTGGTTTTCATATCCCTATATATAGCTGTTTATATCTACACATTTACAGTTATTCAAACATGAGATAGCACATCTAATGGACTATAAGTTATATTTTTACATATCTAAAAGTTTTAAAAGTCATGAATTCAATACAATTAATCCTAATTTCTTTGTTCTTTGGATGTCTATCTGAGAAGATGTTTGCTGATAATACTGTTTATTTTGGTGATAAATGAAGAGAATTAGATCTTCCTGGGAAGAATTGTCTACCCACTCTTGGGTCTCCAAGTTTTTAGATTTCCTTTGTTCTACTCTGAACTTGAAGTTGTGAGATTGTTGAGAAGGCTTAACATCCTTTGGGTGCATTTGAATGGCACTGAAGCCCCTAGAGTATTTTTTTTTTTTTAATATAACATTGTTTGTGTGTTTGCTGGTCACATTATATCAATAATATAAAATTTAGTTACAGGACATTTGGGGGAAGTAAAAATGTAAAGGAAAAAAATGAGTCATTCATAATCCCTATCATCCAAAAACAGCCACTATTAACATTTTGGTGCATATCCTTCCAAATATATAGTTTAAAATTTTTCAGACATCATAATTCTAAAGGCATGAATATGGTTACCGCAGCAGTAGTTATCATAAACTTCACGGGCTTGAGCTCCCTCCATCATATGTAAGAGTCTGAGCCCTCTTCTATACTGCACCATGTTATTTTGGGCTGGCCAGGAGACACTTACGGCCTCATTACAAGCATGTCATTCACACTCCATCACCTGCAAAACCACTTGGATGACAGCTCTTCAGTTGCCTTAATGTCATGGCTTGGTCTTTCTGGTGATCAGCCCTCATCCAAGAGTCCACAGAGAGTCACTTTAGAACAAAAATCATTTCTATCACCAAGGAAATTCCAAGGGATTTAGGAGCTTGAAGTCAGGCACTTCCATCACTCAGGAAATTATAACAGCCTTAGGAGCTCTGTCTCAGGAACAAGGGCAGAAACTGACGTATATATTTACTGTCATTCCATATTTATTCACACTGGTTTGACCTATTCAGAAAAGAACAGGTATGCACTATCTATGAAGTTCTGAGTATACCTGACCTGCCCAATCCTATTTATTTGCATACCTCAACTATCCCCCTGTGGTCCTATGCTTCCTGTTCAGTAGCCTTCCCAAATCATGCCCTGGTTTTTTGCCAAGATGGCATTTGAGACTCTCCTTGATTTCTGCTTACTTCATCTACATTTGTATCTTAGTGGTAGCATGAGAAAGGGTTCCATTGTCTGGTTTCAGCCTTACTGAATTCTCTCTTCATTTTGCTAGCCTCCTTTCAGTCCAAGAGCCCAAGACCACAAATGCTTTGTGGTCTCCTCCTTTTTATTGCATTGTGTCCCTCTAAAATCTTTCCAACTGTGGAAAACTATTGTATTTTTACTAACTAACTTGGTATCCATCCTTTAACATTATAGGTTTCTCTTCTGATCCGTGTTATTCAGACAAAAGAAAAAAAGAATGTTCACTGATGATTTGTTTTGAAAATCTCTTTGCTCCTTCTTATAAAATTGTATCAAATCATTGAAATCTCATTCAAAGGTCCTGCTTTACTGTATATATTGAACAGTTTATGTAATAGATTCTTCTGCATCTTCACTTCCAAGATATTTGTAAGAATTATAATAATGAAACATCTCAGGGCTGTTATCAGCTTAAATGGGCTTACAGTTTTACCTGGCACATACTGTAAGTGCTTAATAATATCATTTAAATAACCATTACTATTACTATTGCTACGCTGCCTTTTTTTTGAAAGTGGCTTTATATTTCAGTATGAATACAATGGGCTTACAAATGGGAGGAGGGTAGAACACTTCAAGTAGAAGCTGTAGGGTATCAAAAGTAAATGACTGTCTTTTGTAATAACAATGAATTTAGATGGAAAATTTTATCTGCTTCAGTATATTCTACACAATACTGCTTATTGTTTTCAAGATGTTGAGCTCTCCTGTATCCTCACTGTTGTGTATTTGTGTGCCCTTATGGAGGCCAGATCTCTTTGAGTTACAGTTGGTGTTCAGTTTTGTTAATGGTAAGAGGGACATTTTAAAATCCTTTCTGAGAGTCTTTGGGAATGGATTCCCCATTGTGTGGCATCGTAAAATTTCCTATTGTTAAAAGATAAACTGAGCCATATTAAAAATTTTTTAAGAGTTTAAAGCAAAAACTGATTAGAATTGAGCAGCACCCAACAGGACCTCTGAGGAACTGTACAAAATGAAAGGCTTTTATAGGGCGAGGGGAGCAGGCACAAGGAAGTTATACTCGGCCATAAAGCAGGTTGGTTATTGCGAGTTTACTTCCCTTTAGGGGATGGCAAGGGTCTATCAGGAGGGTTACTAGTGCTGATCAGGTGATTCCTGAGTGGTTCGTTTATGATTCCATTTCTGGTAGAGCCAAAACTGTAATTAACATAAGTCTCAGTTTAGGGATGTGGGAGCTTAGCACAAGTGGTTCCATTTGGGCCCATTGTTTTATTTTTAACACTGTGTAACCATTAAACCTGAGATCTGCAACTGACGAGCCCTACTGTCTTTATGTTCACTATCTTTTGTTTTCTGAAAGCACTGCATAATAATAATATATTTTCACCAGATTAGGAGGCTGTTACCAACTGTGCAGCTGGCAGGAGGCAAAAGAACAAGCCTGGAAGTCAACCATCCAGAATTGCATTTCACTTATGAGGAAGTCATAAAACAAAGCAAGGGATGCAGTGTGCATACAGTTACGAGAAAGACACAGAGACAATTCCATGTGTCCTCAGTGAGGATTACAGGTCCTCTGCTCCTCCCAAAGGGGAGCTCCTCAAGGACGGGAGACCTGACATAAGCATCTGCATAGCTTTGTGCCTGTCTAATTGTAATCAGATGCTTCCCATTGACCTGAATCTGTGGCAAGGCATTTACTTGGCCTTCTCAAATTCCCATCCGAGCCTGAGGAGTAGGCCGTGACAGACTCAATTAAAGAGCCAGATTAGAGGAGCTCTGGGTTAGTGGCAGAATGGGAATCCAGGTTCAGGTCCGCTGACCACAGGACCTTGATGGGCAGGTGGCAGGGTCCTTGAGCTGGGCTGCCTGGCTCAGATCCTGACTTGGTCACTCACCAGCTGTGTGAATTTAGGCCGACCACGTAATCTCTCTGCTTCTCCATTCCCAAGATGTAAAATGGGGATGATGAATATGCTAACCTCATAGCGGTGTTATCAGCTGAAGTTTATAGTATTGCCTAGCACATACTAAGTATTCAAGAAATGTCAGCTGAAATAACTACTACTACTGCTGTATTACCATTTTCTAAGTGGATTTTATATTTTAGTTTGAGGGCACTGGCCTCAACAGGGAGCTAGAACTTTGAAAACAGAATCTGCAGGGTATGAAATATAACATTACTGCTTGACCTCCTTTAGTATCTCTAAGTATCTTTCTTGCCATTACGTTTGGATTTCTGGCTCAGTTTGAGTCATTCCCTAAAAAGAGACAGAATGTACTAAAATTCTACCTGGATAACAGTTTCAACGCTAAACAGTCTGTCTGTCCATAGTAAGTCATTCAAAGTCAAGGAAAATTTCATCTTAAGAGTAGAACTGATCCCACAAAGGAAAAGTATAGTGGTGACACGTATTTCTTAACTTTTGGAGGGGTTTCCATTCCCCAAGATAAATATATAATTCTGAGTATTTTAATTCATCAAGATTTTCATTTTATAAAATACTGAACAAATTAGTATTTCCTAGGCAGAGAAGCTCATGGAAACCCAGTACGTCTAATTTAATTTCCTTTCTTTAAATAGTTGTTGGATAAATATTAAAATGAAAATATTCTTTTAAGCAGGGAAGGGATTTAAATTTATTGCATTTCTTCCTTGACCAGATGAAGGATAAGATTTTATCCTTCCAGTTCACTACTCAGTGGTGAATCTAGAGACATATGGTATTGATCATCTCTTTTAGGGTTTACAACTGTTCTGTGGGTGTTCTTGGGTATTAAGAGAATGTGGGGGCAGTGGGAGAGGTTGCTGTGTTTTTCATATTTTGTCTCTTTCATTAGAAAAACATTTTTAGAAGTGCACAGATATTTTGTACTTTTCAAAGACATAAAAAGTAATCTTCATATCCAGAAAAAGTACATTTGGGAAAAATACATAACCAGCTATGGCTTTTTGAAATGAATCTTAGAAATTGCCTTGTGCATTCAAATTTCTTATGCTGTAAAGTTACCCTTTCTCCCCCCACCCCCTTTCTGTATACTGTGGAAAAGAAAGGAAAGAGATCACTATTGGCAGCTTGAACTTAAGGGGTGGGTTGTTAGGCTCCACTTCCTTGACTGGCACATATCTGCACATATTATTTGGAATTCTGCTAGGAAAAGTTGTCTGTTCTCCCCAAATTATTTTTTTTATTCAGTCACTTACATCATCAGGGATTCATGTGTGCTTATGCATATTTATATTTTGAGTTATAAACTAATAGTACTTTATTAATTTGGTTGCTCAAATTTTTCCAGGTTTGTTGCTCTAAGTTCTATTGGGAACCTTTTATTTGGCTCCTAGATCCCTTTGACATACCTACATCATTGTTATTTATTATTACTCTTTTCTTCTGTAAAACATTTCCTTACTTGCTGATAGTACAGGATATTCCAGGCTCATCTTGTATATTTCCTGCCCCATCCTAGAATCAGCCATTTCTTCCAGGGGCCCTATTGTTTTGTTTTGTTTTTTCCCTGAAGGACAATGTTAAAAGCAATATCTGGGCACTGAATGTGCTTCCCAAGGAGCAGTTGGCTCTCACAGCTGAAAGAACAGGAGATTAATGTGTGTATTCTAATCTACATATATACACCTATCAGAAAACTACTGTGTATGTAACCAACTGTATTTTTATGATAAAATTTATCTAATGAGTTCATACTGATGTTTCAAACTCTATTATTTCATAGATCATTCTAGTTTTCTCCCCTTGCTTATCTCTAAGGTTCCACTTCCCCCTTCTGTCATATGTTTACTTAATTTTTCACTTCTGGCATTCACATACTGTGCTTTCAGAATTGTTAACCCATACTCTAATGGGATGTACAGTTTCTATGACCTTTAAGCCTTACAGACTCCATTCATTTCTAGAATTATTTAGGTTGCCACTTTATTCCCCTACTCATGTTGCTTCATATAATGAAGTTACTTCATATATTTGTAAGACATTTAGGTTCTTTTGCCACATCCTTCCTTCTCTGTAGGATCCTACTACCTCCTAAATTGATTTTTAAACAATTTTACATAAATTGAAGTTTGCTCATTATGCTATAAAGTTCTGTGTTGTTGTTTAGTTGCTAAATCGTGTCCAACTCTTTCGGGACCCCATGGACTGTGGCCTTCCAGATTCCTCTGTCCTTGGGATTTTCCAGGCAAGAACACTGGAGTAAGTGGCCATTTCCTTCTCCAGAGGATCATCTCAACCCCGTGTTTGAACCTGCATCTGCTGCACTGGCAGATGGATTCTTTGCCTCTGAGCCACCAGGGGAGCCCTTATAAAGTTTGATGGTTTTTGTCAAATGCTTTATGTTTTGCATTCACCATTACAGTATGACACGAAATAGTTCTCCTACCCTAAAAAGTAACCCTATTCAATCACCTTCTCCCTCTGAGTCCTTGGCCACTCATACACTTACCATTTTTATAATTATACCTTCTTCAGATTGTGCCAAAGCCTTTGACTATGTAGATCACTGCAAATTGGAAAATTTTTCAAGAGATGGAAATACCGGACTACCTTAACTGCCTCCTGAGAAATCTATATGTAGGTCAAGAAGCAACCGTTATAACTGAACATGGAACAACAGGCTGGTTCCAAATTGGGAAAAGAGTACATCAAGGCTGTATATTGTCATCCTGCTTATTTAGTATCATGCAAAATGTCAGGCTGGATGAAGTACAAGCCGAAATCAAGATTGCTGGGAGAAATATCAATAATCTCAGATACACAGATTACAACACCTTTATGACTGAAAGTGTAGAGAAACTAAAAAGCCTCTTGATGAAAGTGAGAGAGTGAAAAAGTTGGCTTAAAACTCAAAATTCAAAAAACTAAGATCATGGCATCCAGTCCCATCACTCCATGGCAAATAGATGGGAACAGTGACAGACTTTATTTTCTGGGGCTCCAAAATCACTGCAGATGGTTGACTGCAGCCATGAAATTAAAAGATGCTTGCATCTTGGAAGAAAAGCTATGACCAACCTAGACAGCATATTAAAAAGCAGAGACATTTCTTTGATGACAAAGGTCCGTATAGTCAAAGCTATGGTTTTTACAATAGTCATGTACGGATATGACAGTTGGACTGTAAAGAAAGCTGAGTGCCGAAGAATTAATGCTTTTGAACTGTGGTGTTGGAGAAAACTCTTGAGAGTCCTTTGGACTGCGAGGAGATCCAACCAGTCCATCCTAAAGGAAATCAGTCCTGAATATTCATTGGAAAGACTGATGCTGAAGCTAAAACTCCAATACTTTGGCCACCTGATGCGAAGAACTGACTCACTGGAAAAGACTCTGATGCTAGGAAAGATTGAAGGCAGGAGAAGGGGATGACAAAGGATGAGATAGTTGGATGACATCACTGACTCGATGGGCATAAGTTTGAGCAAGCTCCAGGAGTTGGTGATGGACAGGGATGCCTGGCGTGCTGCAGTCTGTGGGGTCACAGAGAGTCGGACATGACTAAGACTGAACTGAACTGAACTGAATCTTCTTCAGGCTGTCATATAATTGGAATCACACAGTATATAGCTTTTTCCGATTGATTTTTGCATCAGTATGCATTGAAGATTCATCTGTATCTCTTTGTGACTTGATTCAGTTCAGTTCAGTTCAGTTGCTCAGTCGTGTCCAACTCTTTGTGACCCCATGAACTGCAGCACGCCAGGCCTCCCTATCCATCACCAACTCCAGGAGTTTACCCAAACCCATGTCCACTGAGTCGGTGATGCCATCCAGCCATCTCATCCTCTGTCGTCCCCTTCTCCTCCTGCCCCCAATCCTTCCCAGCATCAGCGTCTTTTCAAATGAGTCAACTCTTTGCATGAGGTTGCCAAAGTACTGGAGTTTCAGCTTCAACATCAGTCCTTCCTATGAACACCCAAGACTGATCTCCTTTAGGATGGATTGGTTGGATCTCCTTGCAGTCCAAGGGGCTCTCAAGAGTCTTCTCCAACACCACATTTCAAAAGCATCAATTCCTCGGCGCTCAGCTTTCTTTATAGTCCAACTCTCACATCCATCCATAACCACTGGAAAAACCATAGCCTTGACTAGATAGACCTTTGTTGACAAAGTAATGTCTCTGCTTTTTAATATGCTATCTAGGTTGGTCATAACTTTCCTTCCAAGGAGTAAGCATCTTTTAATTTCATGGCTGAAGTCACCATCTGCAGTGATTTTGGAGTCCAGAAAAATAAAATCAGCCACTGTTTCCCCATCTATTTGCCATGGGACCAGATTCCATGATCTTAGTTTTCTGAAGTTGAGCTTTAAGCCAACTTTTCCCACTCTCCACTTTCACTTTCATCAAGAGGCTCTTCAGTTCTTCTTCACTTTCTGCCATAAGGGAGGTGCCAACTGCATGTCTGAGGTTATTGATATTTCTCCCAGCAATCTTGATTCCAGCTTGTGCTTCCTCCAGCCCAGCGTTTTTCAAGATGTACTCTGCATATAAGTTAAATAAGCAGGATGACAATATAAAGCCTTGATATACTCCTTTTCATATTAGGAACCAGTCTGTTCCATGTCCATTTCTAACTGTTGCTTCCTGACCTGCATCCAGGTTTCTCAAGAGGCATGTCAGGTGGTCTGATATTCCCATCTCTTTAAGAATTTTCCACAGTTTACTGTGATCCACACAGTCAGAGGCTTTGGCATAGTCAATAAAGCAGAAATAGATGTTTTCCTGGAACCCTCTTGCTTTTTCAGTGATTCAGCAGATGTTGGCAATTTGATCTCTGGTTCCTCTGCCTTTTCTAAAACCAGCTTGAACATCTGGAAGTTCACGGTTCATGTATTGTTGAAGCCTGGCTTGGAGAATTTTAAGCATCACTTTATTAGAATGTGAGATGAATGGCTTGATAGCTCTTTTCTTTTCATTATTGAATAACATTCCATTTGATGTATACTAGTTTGTTTATCTATGCTAATAGAAGACTTCTTGGTTGCTTCTAGTTCTTATTGATTATGAATAAAGCTACTATAAACTTTCATATGCACTTGTTGCATGGACATAAACAGACTCACTGGAAAAGACCCTGATGGTGGGTAAGATTGAGGGCAGGAGGAGAACAGGGCGACAGAGGATGAGATAGTTCGGTGTCATCATTGACTCAATGGACATGAGTTTAAGTAGACTCTGGGAGATAGTGAAGGACAGGGAAGCCTGGCATGCTCCAGTCCATGGGGTTGCAAAGAGTCAGACACACCTTAGTAACTGAAAGGTAACAACAACGCTTTCAAATCAGTTAGGAAAATGCTTATAAGTGAGGTTGTTGAATTGCATGGTAGAGCTACATTTAGTTTTGTGAGAAACTGAACTCTCTGCCAGACTGTCTTCCAAAGTGGCTGTACCATCTTTCATTCTCCTAAACAATGAATGAGAGTTCTTGTTGCTCCATACCTCACCAGTCCTTGGTATTGACAGCTTTTGGTTTTAGTTACTCTAATACATGTTTAGTGACATCATATTGTCATTTTAATTTGAATTTGCCTGATGATGAATGATGGTGAGAATCTTTTCATGCACTTATTTGCCATCTGTGGTTTTCTTTGGGGCATTGTTCAGATCTTTTTCCCACTTTTCTGTTGGCTTTTAAGACATGTTTGTATATTTTGGATACAAATACTTAATCAAATACATGTTTTGCAAATATTTTTCCTTATTTGTGGTTTTTCTTTTCATTCTCTTAAGAGTGTCTTCATCAAAGGATACAGCTTTTAATTTTACTAAAGCCCATTTTATCAGCTTTTTGTTTTGTGGATTATGCTATTGGTGCTGTGTTAAAAAACTTATCACAAAACCCAACATTGTGCAGTTACTCCCATGTTTTCTTCAGTAAGTTTTATAATTTTGCATCTTACCTTTAGATTTATTATATATTTTGAGTTACTTTTTGTGTAAAATGTAAGATCTGTTTCTAGGCTTATTTATTTTTTTGCATATTCACATCCAGTTGTTCTGGCACCATCTATTGGAAAGATTGCTCTTTTTCCATTGAATTCTCTTTGTTCCTTTGACCAAGTTCAGTTGACTGTATTTGTGTGGGTCCAGTCTGGGGTTTATTCTACTCCATTGTGCTATCTATCATTTTGCTGAGATGATGCTGTTTTTATTACTATGTCCTTAAAATAGGTCTTTAAATAGAGTAATGTTAGTCCTCCAGCATTGTTCCTCCTCTTCTCCCTCTTCCTCTCCATTTTCTTTTTCCTCTCTTTCTCCTCCACATCTCTTCTCCTTCTTGGTATTATGTTCGTTGTTCCAGGTCTTCTGTCTTTCCATATAAACTTTAGAATCAGTTTGTTGATATCTACAAAATAGTTTGCTGGTATTTTGATTAGGATTGCATTATATCTGTAGATCAATTTGGGAAGAATTGACATCCTAATTAACAGTATTGAGTCTACAAGTCCATGAACATGGACTATTGCTCCATTTACTTAGATCTTCTTTCATTTTTACCACTCTTTTCTGTTTATAGGTCCTGCACAGACTTTGTTAGATTTTAATTGAAGTGTTTAATCTTGGAGGGATTCTACTCTAAATGGTGCTGTCTTACTAATTTCAAATTCCAGTTGGTTATTTCTGGTATGTATAAAGGAAAGTAATTGACTTTTGTGCATTACCTTCATATCTTGTGACTTTGCCAAACTTGCTTATTAGTTTCAGAAGTTTTTGATAATTCTTTGAGATTTTCTGCCCAGATAATCTGTGAATAGAGATAATTTCAATCTGTATACCTTTTATTTCTTTTTCTTGTTTTATTCCACCAGCTAGTACTTATTGGATAATGTTGAATTGAAATGATGAGAGAGAAATCCTCATCTTATTTTCAGTGTTGGGGAGCAAGTGGCCAGTATTTATTCACCATTAAATGTTATGCTAACATATGTTTTTTTGTAGATGTTATCAAATTGAGGATGTTCTTCATTCTTAGTTTGCTGAATGTCTTAAAATCATGAATGGATTGAATTTTTGTCAAATGCCCGTCTGTGTCAATTGTCATAATAACATGATTTTTATTCTGTGGCCTATTTATTTGGTGGATTATATTGATTGATTTTCAAGTGTTGAACCAGCTTTGCCTACTAGAAATAAATACCACTTGGTTATGGTGTAAAATTCTTTTTAAACATTGTCAGATTCAATTTGGTAATATCTTGTTGGGAATTTTTATCTCTATATTCATGAGAAATATTTGTCTGTAGTTTTTGTTTCTTGTACCATCTTTCTGTGTTTCTGGTATTACAGTAGTGCTGGCTTCATAGAATGAATTAACAAATATTCCCTCCTCTTCTATTTCTTTTAGGAGATGAGTATCACATCTAAATCTGTTTGCTGATGCTTGCTTTCTCTCCTCAGAGTATTTCTTCCTGCCTTTTGGTGCACCTTGGAATTTTTTGTTGGAAGCTGTTTCATTGGATAATAGAAGCTGGGAGAAATAGGCCTTCACTGTGATAATATATGTTAACATAGAGTTGGGCTGTATTTGCTGTTGATAAAGGTGCCAGACACTTTAAGTTCCTCTGGGACCCTGCTTTTTTCCCCCTCTTGACTTTACATTTCCCTAAGTCCTTCTCCTCCTAGAAGATTTGTGTCTTACAGCTTTTCAGTTATAATCCACTGATATCACACTGAGAATCCCTGATATGATATTTTATGGGTCTATGTTTATGGCATGGGATACTCAAAAATTTTTTTAATAGCTTCTCCTCTTTCTCCTACCTCCCTTAGATGAGACAGGAAGGCTGTCAGGGCTGGAGTCCTGGCTCTGAAACAAGGTCTGGTAATCTTTAATGTGGGGAATAAGGCCTTTGTTCAGAGAAGGCAATGGCACCCCACTCCAGTACTCTTGCCTGGAAAATCCCATGGATGGAGGAGCCTGGTAGGCTGCAGTCCATGGGATCGCGAAGAGTCAGACACAACTGGGCGACTTCACTTTCACTTTTCACTTTCATGCATTGGAGAAGGAAATGACAACCCACTCCAGTGTTCTTGCCTGGAGGATCCCAGGGACTGGGGAGCCTGGTGGGCTGCTGTCTATGGGGTCACACAGAGTTGGACACGACTGAAGCGACTTAGCAGCAGCAGCAGTAGGCCTTTGTTATATAGAAGATTCTGGATGTACTTCACAAGGATTCTTCTTTTCCTTTTACCAGAAACACAAGTTTTACAAGTTTATAGCTCCAGTGGCCTCTGCTGTAGCTAGGCAGATTTTGATTGTGACCCCTTGGATTTGCTGGTTTCTTCAGATTTGGTTGTGGTGGTTTGCCCTGCAAAAGCTCAGTTCTTTCATGGGTTTAAGAAAAGTTATTAGCTTTTTCAGCTTATTCAGCTTTTTCTTGTAGGGATGGGGTGAAGAATGCTAAGTTTTTCACATGCTATGGCTGAAACTGCTAGTCCATTCTCAGTGACCTGTTAGTTTATTCTATTAACCTCTAATTTGTTGTTTCTTAATAGGGTATGACATTTCCCTACCATGTCTTACCTATTGTTTCATTCCTCACTTCCAGCTCCCCACTACCCCATGTACACATATTGTTCTTGTCCTCTGAGGACCTCTCTGAGAATTTGTTTTCTGTCTTGGCTTTTGTTATCTCTTAGTTTTTTGTTAATTATGTTTTTGATTCATCTTGAATTTATTTTGATTGAAGGAATAAGTTAGCCATCTACTTTTTTTGTTTAGCCCAGTGCCAGACCATTTTTTTTTTGATAAATCTATCTTTTCCCTGATGATATAAAATACTTTTACTTTTTATATTTTAAAAATATATTTGATCTATTTCTGAACTCTCAAGTTTGTTCTATTGATCTGTCGGTTTACTCCTGTGTCAATACCAATGTCTTAATGTGAGTTTCATAGTGTGGTGAGAAAAATACAGTTTTTAAAAAATAGTAGTTCATTAATAGTATACATTATGTTAAGAATAACTGATGAACTGATATATTTATAATATTTATTTTGTTTCTCTATGAACAGGTATCTTTTTATTTCATACAATTCATTTTGTACTGTATCTCTTAGTAGAATTAAAAATTTTTTTCACATAGACCCAATATACTTCTTATATTTTTTAAACTGTTTTATCTTTTCTTTGTATTTTCTTGGCAGTAATTATTTGTATTAAGAAAGCAATCAATTTGGGGACATTAATTTTGTAACCAAAGATTTTACTGCATTATCTCTTTGTGTCTAATAGCTTTTTAGTTATGTCTCTTGGGTTTATGGTTATAAAACCATATCATTTTCAAGTAATGATAATTTTGTATTTTCCTTTCTATTTTTTGCCTCATTTATTTCTCTTGCTTAATGGCAATGGCCAATCGTTTTTTAGAAAAATATTAACTAATAGAATACACTTCATTGTAATAAACTTTTTTTAATCACTCTTATCTCATTGTCTTGTTAGACTGTAAAATCCTTGGTGTAAGGACTATTATTCCTAATGTTTAAAATAGCACAGGCATAAAAAATAGGTACTCAGTAGGCAGCTATTGAATGATCTAGGCAGGATAAGATAAACTAGGCTGAGCTGAGGTACTCCACTCAAACACCTTAGCCTATATAAAGTGAGTATTCCCAAATGTCAAGTGTGTGCTGGAGATAGCTAGATTAACTCTTCATTCACACACCCATGAAAGTCTGGTTTGAGTCCTATACCTAGAACCTATGATTTATTTATTTTTTTTGGGGGTATAGTTGCTTTTCAATGTTGTATTGATTTCTGCTGTATAACAGCATGAATCAGCTATATGTATACATATATCCCCCCGTTAGATTCTACCCCCTCATCCTGGCATCGCACCTATCTCACCACAGAGCACCGAACTGAGATCCTGTGTTATACAGCAGGTTCCCATTAGCTACTGTTTTGCGTATACATCAATCTCAGTCTCCCAGTTCATCCCACCCCAACCCCCGCAGTGTCCACCCATTCATCCTCTATGTCTTCATCTCTATTCCTGCCCTGCAAATAGGTTCATCTGTACCATTTTTCCAGATTCCACATATATACAGTGAAATGTTACTCTGCCGTAAAAAGCAATGATATTGGGTCCTTTGTAGAGACGTGATGGACCTAGAGGTTGTCATAGAGTGAAGTAAGTCAGGAAGAGAAAAACTAACATTGTATGTTAGTTCATATATATAGAACCTATGATTTTTGACCACAATTGAACCTTCAGCATGGACAGAGGAGCCTGGCAGGCTACAACCCATGGGGTCACAAAGAGTCGGACATGACTGACATGCGTGCATGAACCTTCAAGGAGCTCTGTCCTTTGGGCCTGCCTCAGTTCAGCTGGAGTGAGGGAATACTCCTGCCCAATGTCAGTCTTTTAAGCACAACTACCCTAAAAGACAGAACTTAAAATTTTTAAAGATGGTGTATACAGAGAAGCAGCAGATGAGAAGCCATAGTGCTTTGTAGATTCTGCCTGCCATCCTGCAGCAGAAGTCTCATGGCAGCCTCACAGAAGCAACAGGAACCTCCCAGTTTCCTGGTCTCCTGTTGTGGGTTGGAAGATAGAGGCAGAAACTTGACTTTTCTATGCATAATAAGCATCAAGATATTTGAAGCAACTGGAGAGGCAGACTTATCTACAAGGCAGCTTTGAGAGCTCTATCAGTGGGGACTGCCTGGAAAATGGTCAGGGAAATGGAATGTCAGCGATGGAAACGTGAAAAAGATAGCTCCTAGTTGGAATGGGACCAGAGTGAGAAAAATGAGTGGAGTAAACAAGCCAAAGACACCTGTCTGTATTCTTGGGTTATACGCAGGAGCCAAAGTAGTTTAGTGACTGCTCAAATTATGGGCAGACTTGAAACCCAAAGCCTTTGGCTTACAGACTGATGGGCAAATGTCTCTGGCTCAGTGTTGGCTCCTACAACCCTAATATGGTGGCTCAAGAAGATCGTGCTCTCCTTTTCAACTCTATTCCAGTAAGTCCTTTATCATGTGTTGCTATTTCAGAGAAGATTGCTTCTAACTTTTCCATTAGAAAAATGAATATTATGATGGATTTCATTTTTCCACTGAAGCTAATTGACTGTGGGCAATAATACTAAGCACCATATCTAGTAGAAAGGAAAGCAGAGGGATGTTGTTCACAAACTGCCACAGGGAAGCAGAGATCACAGCTCATTTGAGGAACTGAGGCTTCTGATTAGGTGTGCTACTTGAGGGGCAGCTTGCTTCTCAGTGCCCAGCAACTTATTCCCAAATGAGGTCTGTGCATTTGTTTATTTATTCATTAATCAATTTATTCTTTCATGAAAAAATTTTTTGAGGTATATCATGAAGAGAACTATAGATTCAAAGATGAGTAGACCATCTTCAGGCTGGAGTGGAGATCATCTTCAGGATAATATGCTTTTCCTTATTTAGTATGTAAAAATCATTTTTGGTCATGAATCTCTATGGACAACTTAAGAAAGCAATGATTCATCTTCCCAGGAGAAGACACATAAGCCCCTAATTTTCCATATAGTTTTAGGGGAGGCACAGCCATCACATGCATGTCCATGGAGCCCCTTGTGTCGAGAGCTCCAGTAGGACTACAACAGACATCAGGACCGATGGCAGAAGAGATGAACTTCACACATCAGTGTAGTGAAGGTCATGGTCTCTGACCAAGCCTCTCTTTGACAGCTCATCCACTTTTATAACCCGTCTGTCCCTGTTTCTCTTTTCATTTGAAGTCTTAAAAGTTTCCATCTCTGTAGTAGTATAATATTACTGAACACTGGTGAGGGTTTAGTTGAGGAGGGACACTGAGTGTTTTGTAATATTGCCAGTTGGCAGTCTGTGTTTCTACAGCAGCATTTCCACCCCCGGAAAGCTGAAGAGATTTTGCTTGGATCCATCCACAGTCTTGCCAAGGATTCCATGACTTGTTAATGGCAGAGCCTGAACACAGAATTCCTGAATCTCACGTCTGTACCTTTATCACTGGCTTATTTCTTATTTTAAACCCTGCCCCATCTTTGGTTCTATCTTTTGGCCTGAAAACTCCATGTAAGGTCTAATAGGCACTTTTTCTGAAGAAGAGATAAGAATTTATTTGCCAGAGTTGTTAAAGACAAATATGGAGTTAGTAAGGTATTTTCGTGATTAAAATGAATATGTTAATACAATGTTCAACATCTCCCCATCATACACAATTTCAAAGCACCCCCAAAGTATCTCAAAAGAAGTATTTTGTCTTATTTAAGAGATAAAATTTAAAAAAAAATTGATGAAAGCAATTTTTTTTCTTTTTTGGAAAAGATGGTTTTCTGAACAGAGCTTTCCTTTTTGTGATGTAGGCCACAAGTGTTGCCCAAATAGGACAGAAAAATGCAGAAATTAGGAAGTAAATGCTGACATGCTCACAACCTCAGGGGCCAAATGGCACTACAATGATTTCTCACATATTTTAACTTTCAAAAGACCCTAGAGAGTGCTTTTATTGCACATTTTATGGAGCCATCTGTCTTTTTACCAGAGATAGTATATGTTCAAAACTTTAAATAATATTTTTCCCCTGTGTCAAAGGACCAAAATCTTTACAAACTGAGTCTCTAGTAGGAAATTCACATGGTTCACAGTGGAAGAAAGAATTTTGGCACAACCGTAGAAGCTTGGTGCATCTGCTGCTATGGAAACAGCACATGGTAGGCATTTCTTGTTACATGTGTCTTCCTACCTCAGCCAAGAATAATCAATGCCGTAAATCATCTTAGATGATATATCCTTTTAGGAATTTTTCCTTTGGTGTCATTTAAAGTTCATTATACTTCAATTGACACTTTGGAAAGAGGAAGGCTTCCTCCAAATTCATATTTTGCAGCTTGAGAGGAAGAGTGAGGGGCAAGATATGAAGGACCAGCATTTTGCTTGGGGTAAAGCACTGTGGCAACCATGTGAAAGAAGTGGTTTAAGTCTTAAGAAAGTCTAAATATAACCACTAACTCAGACACTTACAAGTCTCAGGATATGTGAATATAAAGTACACAGGACTTGATAAGGAAAAGCATTTGATATAGTTGACTCTTATTTACTAGTGTTCTTACTCCTACTGCTGCTACTGCTTTTCAAGTCAAATTTATAAAAAGTATTATGCAGTGTAGTGGAAATGCTCCTGAATTGACTTTCACATTGTGAAAGATGCCTTAATTTCCAAAAGAATATAGGTTATCCAGGTAAGAACACAAGAATAGAAGAATCCTCCATTTTAAGTAAACCTGCCAGCAACAATTTTTCATGTTTTTTGGGCACACTGACAACATCTTTTGGAAGATTGTTAGTATACAGGATTAGGACTAAGTATACTTATTTCTTAGAATTTGATCTAGAGAATTATGTTTGGGTCAAAGAGCAATCTAGGTGCTGTTGGTATTTTTAGATGAGGGTAATGGTGGTGATGGGGAAGTGAGGAAGGTGCCTGGGAATGATCAGTAGTTCTCAAATTTGTATGCATGAGAATCACTTGGGGTGTCTGTTAAAAATATAGATTTCTAGAAGCTAGTCCTCAGTGATTTTGATTGAGGGGTCCCAGAGGCAGAGCTACCCTATGGGCACATGCCCAGGCACTTTTGCCCCCTGCTCCCTCCCTCTATTCTTCACTTACCAGCTGCCAAGATCTTGGAAGCATTGAAACTCAGCAAAAAGGGAAATCCATTGAGAACAGTCTCTAAACGGTTAAGCAATAGCCGTATATTACATGCATTCTGCCTATCCCCTGCCTAAACCTGGGATTCTTCCACTGGGTAAGTAGTTGTGGGCCCCACATTCGCATTGCTCCATTTGGTTGATGAGGACACTTTGACAGAGTTGTTGCTGCTGAAGGAGAAGTAGAGGACAAGATGGCAGAGTAGAAGGACTTGAGTCCGCCTACTCTCACAAAAAGACCAAAATTACTAGCTGCTAACAACCATTGACCAAAAAAGACTGGAACCTAGGGAAAAAGATATCCTACATCCAAAGACAAATAAGCCAGTAGGAGGGGTATGGAGGGTGCTTTCATGATATAATCAAATCACATACTGACCAGATGCTGCTGCTGCTGCTGCTGCTGCTAAGTCACTTCAGTCGTGTCCGACTCTGTGCAACCCCATAGATGGCAGCCCACCTGGCTCCTCTGTCCCTGGGATTCTCCAGGCAAGAACACTGGAGTGGGTTGCCATTTCCTTCTGCAATGCATGTATGCATGCTAAGTCACTTCAGTCATGTCCGACTCTGTGCAATCCCATGGATAGCACCCCACCAGGCTCCTCGGTCCACAGGATTTTCCAGGCAAGAACACTGGAGTGGGTTGCCATTTCCGTCTCCAACTGACCAGGTGGGTGACCCACAAACTGGAAAATAGTTCTATCACAGAGGTTCTCCCACAGGAGTGAGGGTTCTGAGTCCCACATTAGGTTCCCCAGCCTGGGGGCCTGGCACTGGGAAAAGAAGCCCCCAGAGCACTTGGCTTTGAAGGCCAGTAGGCCTGGAGGAGGGTGTGGCAACCCACTCCAGTATTCTTGCCTGGAGAATCCCATGGACAGAGGAGCCTGATGGGCTATAGTCCATGGGGCCATAAAGAGTTGGACATGACTGAAGTGACTTAGCATACATGTACACATGCATGCATGCAGGGCTTGAGTGCAGCAGTTCCACAGGACTGGGGGAAGCAGAGAGTCCACTCTTGGAGGATGCACATAAGATTTTGTGTGCACCAGGATCCAGGGCAAAGCAGTGACTCCCTAGGAGCCTGGGCTAGACCTACCTATGGGTCTTGGGGTGTCTCCCAGGGCACAGGGATCAGCTATAGCTCACTGTGGGGACAGGGACACTTGTGGCAGGGGCTTCAAGGCGTATTGGTGTGAGCTCTTCTAGAGGTCGCCATGTTGGAACCAAGACCTGGCCCCATCCAACAGCCTGCAGGCTCCAGTGCCAGGCCAGACAACCATCAGGGTGGGAATGCAGCCTACCCATCAGCAAGCAGGCTGTGTAAAGTCATCCTGAGCACACAGCCACCTCTACACACACCCTTTGAAACAGCTTGGGCTTCCCAGGTGACACTAGTGGTAAAGAAGCTTTCTGCCAATACAGGAAATATAAGAACATGGGTTTGATCTCTAGGTCAGGAAGATCCTCTGGAGAAGAAAATGGCAACACATTCTAATATTCTTGCCTGGAAAACCTCATGGAAAGAGGAACCTGGTGGGTTACAGTCCATTAGGACTGCCTAGAGTCAGACATGATTGAAGAGTGACTTAGCACTGGAGAAGGAAATGGCAATCCACTCCAGTACTATTGCCTGGAAAATCCCTTGGACTAGAGGAGCCCGTAGGCTACAGTCCATGGGGTCACAAAGAGTCGGACACGACTGAGTGACTTCACTTCATTTCACTTAGCACTGCCCATCAACAGGAGCCAGACCCAGCTCTACCCACCAGAGGGCAGGCACCTTTCCAGCTCACCAGGAAGCCCGCACAAGCCCCTGGACCAACCTCACCCACCAGAGGGTAGAGATCAGAAGCAAGAGCAACTACAGTCCCGCAGCCTGCAGAATGGAGACCACAAGTTAGAGAAAATATGTTCCAGATGGAAGAACAATAAAAACTCCAGAAGTATGATAGGCAATATACCTGAAAAGAACTCAGAGTAATGAGAGTAAAGATGATCCAAGATCTCAGAAAAAGAAGAGAGGCACAGACAGAGGAGATATAAGAAATATTTGCCAAAGATCTAGAAGACTTAAAGAACAAACAAGCAGAGGCAGAGGTGAATAATACAGTAATTCAAAACAAAAATACCCTAGAATGAATCAACCAATAAATAAGGCAGAGGAATGAATAAGTGAGCTGGAAGATAGATTGATGAAATCACTGCAGCAGAACAGAATAAAGAAAAAAGAATGAAAAGAAAGGAGGACAGTCTAAGGATCCTCTGGACAACATTAAATACACAAAAATTCACTTTACAGGCATCCGAGAGAGAAGAGAGAGAGAAAAGGCCTGAGAAATATTTAAAGAGATAATATCCAAAAGCTTCCCTAACATGGGAAAGGAAATGGAGCACAGATAATCTCAATCAGGACAAACTAACTCAAGGAGGAACATGCTGAGACACATATTAATCAAACTGACAAAAATTAAAGACAGAGAAAATATGAAAAGCATCAAATAACATGCGAAGGAATCCTCTTAAGGTTATCAGCTAATTTTTCAAAAGAAACTCTGCAGGCAAGAAGGGAGTGGCACAATATATTTCAAATGATGAAAGGGAAAACTACAACCAAGAGTACTCTACCCAGCAAGGCTCTTCAGATTTGACAGAGAAATCAAAAGGTTTACAGACAAGCAAAAGCTAAAAGAATTCAGCACCACCAAACCAGCTTTATAATAAATGCTAAAGGAGCTTCTTTAGGCAGAAAAGAAAAGGCCACAAATAGAAACAAAATTACAAATGCAAAAGCTCACTGGTAAAAGCAAACATACAGTAAAGGTAGGAAACCATCACACACAAATATGATACCAAGACCAGAAATCATGAGAAGAGGAGTCAAATGCAGGATATTGGAAATGCATTTGAAATTAAGAGACTAGCAACTTACAACACTTGTATAATTATAGACTGTTGTATCAAAACCCAATGATTTTGAATGAGAAAGTAGAGAGGGGGACCATGCAGCTGCATTGTCAAGAAGTCCCTCATCTGATTCTGATCAGCTAGCCCATGTTCCACATTGTGAAATGCTAGAGGTCCCATCTTGATTTTGACTTACAGGCTAACACTTCTAGATTCCATTCTGAATAATAATAACTTACAAAATGTACTCCTGGTACATCAACATGTTTGGTTTAAAAAAAGTACAATGAACTATGATTTATATTAAAAATTCAGATGATACAGCTGCAGTATAACAATGTTACAATAAACATTGTAGTGTGGTGTATAAATACAGAAACTATTTTTACTAAAATTTGATAGTATATAACTAATTCCCTCCTCCCTCATAAAAATGAGTTTCCAAAATGTAGCTCATTAGTATCCTATGTTCATTATTCTCAGCTTGTTTATGGGTTACAACCAATAATCTCCTACTGAATATCATCCCATCTTCAAGTACATTAGTATGTATTACAAACAAACCTAAAATTCTCCATCTTTCAGTAAAACACAAAAGCATAATGCTTTTGATCAATAACAGGCTGACAGAACTTAAATACAGTTTTTACAAAGAAGTCACATAATGTATTGACAGAGAAACTGCTAGATTAATGGTACATTGCTCATCATGTTATCCCAGAGATTATAAGTACCTTCCTTTCCACACCTAGGCAGACATCATTCATTGATCATACCATGTTCCCAGCTAAATTAGATGCTGCCTTAGAATCCTCTCCAACAAAGGTAGTCACTGCCAATCTCTCAGAGTTGACTTGAGGATAAAATTCTGATTTTCATATCAGCCCTACACCGAACAGAAACTAGTTCTCTCCATCACATACGCATACATTCTCTCTCCACTGCCTCCACCTCTGAAGCAGTCAGAAACAAGTCATCCATATGACTCATCATAAAGTCTGGAGAAGTAAAAGTGTTAGTTGCTCAGTCATGTCTCACTCTTTGCGACCCTATGGACTGCAGCCCACCAGGCTTCTCTGTCCATGGTGATCCTCCAGGCAAGAATACTGGAATGGTAGCCATTCCTTGCTCTAGGGGATCTTCCCAATCCAGGGATTGAACCCAGGTCTGCATTTCAGGCAGATTCTTTACTGAGCCACTGGGTAGAAGGCTCTATGTTACCATAAATTAAATCAAGAACAAGATTTACTTGCTTGTAAAAGGAAGTATGGGACTCCGTATCTTCTTTTGCTTGTATTTGTTCATAAGCTTTAAACAGATAGTTCATATCTATCTATTATTAAGAAGACAGTGATTTCAACCCACATATTGAAATTCACCAAAGTACTGAGGAATCAAGAAACCTAACTTTGTCTTTGAAGTTTCAATTTAAAATAAACCCACCAACAAAAAAACCCAGATTATTTTAGGGAAGCATCATATGTCTCAATTTAGCCATTTTAAATGCTTAGCCAGTGTCTTAGTCCATTCAGGTTGCTATAAATACCACAGACTGGTGGCTTAAGCAACAGAAATTTATTTCTTACAGTTCTAGAGACCAAAGCATGGACAGATTAATTGTCTGTTGGGGGCCTGCTTTCAGTTTTACAGATGATCATCTTCCTGTCTCCCCACATGGTAGAAGGGGCAAAGGAGCTCTCTCGGTCTCTTGTACAAGGACACTCATCTCATTCGAGAGGACTCTGCCACCATAACCTAATCAACTTCCCAAAAGCCTCACCTCCAAATGCCAAGGCACTGGGGATTAGGTTTCAAGATATGAATTTTTGGAGGGACATAACATTCAGTTTACAAATTATTTTTTATTTTCTATAGAATCTATCTTTCCTAAATTATGATGTTATATCATGTTTTCAAGTTAAAAATGAAACAATCATTTAGATAACTTACAACATTCAGAAAAATGCATAAAATCAAATTAAAATCACCTATAAAAAGACTACCCCAAAATAACCACTTTTGACACTTTGGTATATTTCTACTTACTCTATTTTCTATGTATCTTCATATGAGTGTGTCTTTTTCTTTTATTCTCCCACAGTAACTGGCTAATTTGGGGCATAGAGTTTGCATTTTACTTTTAAAAATGTACTATTTCATGAAGCATTTGATTTAAAATTTGTTGTTCATTTGCCCAGTCATGTCTGACTCTTTGTGACCCCATGGACTGCAGCATGCTAGGCTTCCCTGTCCATCACCAACTCCCAGAGCTTACTTAAACTCATGTTCATTGAGTTGGTGATGCCATCCAACCATCTCATCCTCTGTTGTCCCCTTCTCCTTCTGCCTTCAGTCTTTCCCAACATCAAGGTCTTTTCCAATGAGTCCATTCTTTGCATCAGGTGGCCAAAGTATTGGAGCTTCAGCTTCAGTGTCAGTCCTTCCAGTGAATATTCAGGGTTGATTTTCTTTAGGACAGACTGGTTTGATCTCCTTGCTGTCCAAGGGACTCTCAAGAGTTTTCTCTAGCACCAATTTAAAAATTAGAGTATGAAATTAAATTATCTTTTCAAATTGTCTTTTCATGTGTCTTAGTCTGGGTCCTCTGAGGAGCAAATGCCAAGGTGTGATTAAACCTGCAAGGATTTTATTTGAAATGCCTGTGGTAGAGAAAATTGGAAAGGAGTCAGATGAGACTGGGATGGCCATCATACCTCCATGCTAGGCTGACCAGGAATGAGTCTGTCCTAGTCCTTGGTCTCTTGGTCAGTAGCGGGGGAGCAGGCCTTGGGAGGGATAGCTTCAGTGCAGGTGGAACAATGGGTGTCAGAACGCAGCAGCCAGGTTGACCCTTGCCCAATTATATTGCCTGGAATTGGAGGTCTATGACAAACATTTTCATGATCCCCACAAGGGTCACATGATAGTCCATCATATGAACAGATTTTTTTCCTCCAATCTTTCCCAACAATTCTGCATCAGTGCTTATTTTCTTAGTTGATTTCCTGAAAATGAAGTTGCTAGATCATGGTATGAAATTTATTTCTAAATATTTTATCAGTGCTTATTCTTTCTATGGTTTTTTCCAAATGAATTTCTAAATAAACTATGATTTATTTACTTGAATCTCAGCAATTACTTGGAAAGCATACATCATTCAATTAGTGGCTATTTTTAGGTTTTGAAATAATTTTTAGTCTGTATTTGTCACCAGCCTATAAAAGCTATTTAAGACATTGTCATGCTCTCCTTTTCTTTCACCCTTTAATTTTTCTTAGACTCAGTTCAGTTCAGTTCAGTTCAGTCGCTCAGTCGTGTCCAACTCCTTGCGACCCCATGAGTCGCAGCACGCCAGGCCTCCCTGTCCATCACCATCTCCCGGAGTTCACTCAGACTCATGTCCATCGAGTCCGTGATGCCATCCAGCCATCTCATCCTCAGTCATCCCTTCTCCTCCTGCCCCCAATCCCTCCCAGCATCAGAGTCTTTTCCAATGAGTCAACTCTTCTCATGAGGTGGCCAAAGTACTGGAGTTTCAGCTTTAGCATCATTCCTTCCAAAGAAATCCCAGGGCTGATCTCCTTCAGAATGGACTGCTTGGATCTCCTTGCAGTCCATTCTTGCCTGGAGAACCCCAGGGACAGAGAAACCTGGTGGGCTGCTTAGCAGCAGCAGCAAACTCTGTATAATATTCATGAAAATGGTAAAAGTTAGTCTAATTTTTCATGAATATTATACAGAGTTTGCTGCTGCTGCTGCTAAGCAGACCACCAGGCTCCTCTGTCCCCGGGATTCTCCAGATAAGAATACTGGAGTGGGTTGCCATTTTCTTCTCCAACACACACACTGTAAAAGAAGAGAATAAAGGGCTTCCCTGGTGGCCCAGTGGTTAAGAATTTTGAGGCTAAGTGAAAGAAAGTGAAAGGGAAAGCTGCTCAGCCGTGTCTGACTCTTTGCAACCCCATGGACTATACAGTACATGGAATTCTCGAGGCTGGAATACTGGAGTGAGTAGCTTTCCCTTCTCCAGGGGATCTTCCCAACCCAGAGATCAAACCCAGGTCCCTCCTGCATTGCAGGCGGACTTTTTGCCAGCTGAGCCACAGGGGAAGCTCTATTGTACTTTAAAAGAGAATCACCTATTCTGGTTAACTAAGTGTGTCTTTTGATGCTGGATTTTATGTTAGCAGCAACATCACAGGGGAATAGAGCTATCTTCACTGAAACAGAATTTTCTTTAAAACTGATTCTGAAGCAAGGAAACTTGGCGCTGATTTAACATGTTGTTCTGGACTACTGTGAGTCGGCCACCAAGAGCTTCTTCCTCCCACTTATCAATGAAGTTCTCTGCTGGGTAGGAAAGCTGCCTTCTGTCTCCAGCCACATGCTGGCATCATCATTCTAATGAGGGTCAATTTCCATTTCTCCCACCTCTGTGCTGCATAATGTTTCACAGCAGAAATATTTGTCCTCTAGTGTAACATAATTCTTCTGGCCATATTGATGACAAAATGCTGACTTCATGCCGAAAATGTAATTCCACATCCATCTCTCTCCTGTGAAGAGAAAGTTCTAATCATCTCACATGAAGGTATGAGCAGTGTGAACAGACCCCAAACTGCAGTGATCTGTATAGGCTTTTGACATTGGGAAATGAATTCTTCTGCAACGTGTAATTTTGTTATCTACCTTCTGGAAATTTTTGCTCCTTGTCAGGGAAATAGGTCTCACTGTGTCTGTCTCCTCAGTGCTAACCTACAGAATCATAAAGAAGAGATGAAGTAGGGGAACTGGCAGGGGTGTGGTGGCTGATCGGTGTCCTATTAAAAGGATAACAGAACTGTCCTGTGCAATATTAACCACCTATGACACCATTTAGTCTGATAACAGACAGCCCTGTGAATATTTAACTTTCATAATGTTTACTTTACTGATAGTGGGTCACTTTCATATATGAAATATTGCCTAGTGCTTATTATTAATTAGACCTGACTTGACCTTCAGAATTTAATATTCTTTCAACAGTGATATGTATAATTTATTAATACTATGGTAGATACATTCGAAATGTGAGAATGTTAGGATTTAAAACATCACAGGCTTGGAAAGAATCTTGATAGACCATCTAATTTATTCACTCAACTGTCTGTTGAAAATCATTTGCATGCTAGGTGCTGGAGGGCATTCAGTGAAATACAAGGTACTTTCTAACCCCTTACATACTCAGGGTCCACTTTCAGGGGAAAATGAAATGACCTCACAGGAATACAAGGCAGTGCTTGTTGATAGACATTGAGTCTCTCAAGTTCAAAGCAGAGTAAGAGAGATATGGGCAGCAGGCAAAGACCCAGAAGAGGAAGAAAGTTGGAATAGCCGTGGAGGAGGGCAGGGTGTGGGTAGGCAGGGGAAGGGACCAGCAGTAACCCAGACAACAGCTGGTGACTGTAAGGACTTAGAGGACATGGTTGTAGGTCACCAGCACCCCAGCTGGCTCAGGCCATGGTGTGACATTGAAAGTCCTGACCACTTTTTAGAACCATTGATGGCTGAGGCAGGTGGATGCCTTTGGCAGGACATAGAACTCCTTTGATCTAGTGATTTATAGAAGGCCTCTGTGATATGAATACAGGCTTATTAACTATGTCTCTTCTCAAAGCACTCCATATTTTAATCAAACACACTGCTTACTGTTCCTTGTGGCTCGGATTAATTAACTAGCATTATGTGATGTTAAGTGCAGGTGGAGATAGACAAGCAAGAACCTAAGGCCAGTACCTGATGCAGGGTTAAAAGTAAGACTTTGATCATTAAAGTGTTAGAAAGTCATTCATGGGGCTGGGCTTTAATTGGGGGTAGATGTCATAATCAGATTTGCATTTTAAATGGATGACTGAGTACAGTGGTGATATCCATATCATGTGGTTGTTAAGCACCAGAATTCTCGAGACACGCTGCCAGGGTTCGGATTCCTTCTCTAATCTTACTAGCTCTGACTTTACTAACTTCTTTAAGTCTCTGTGACCTCATTGTTAGAATAAGGATAAAAACCATTTTTTGTTTTTGTTCAGTTGCTTAGTTGTGTCTGACTCTTTGGGATCCAATGGACTGCAGTGCGCCAGGCTTCCCTGTCCTTCAGTATCTCCTGGAGTTTGCTCAAATTCATGTCCATTAGGTCGAAGATGCCATCCGACTATCTCATCCTTTGTCACACCCTTCTCCTCTCCTCTTCCCACAGTCTTTCCCAGCATCAGCGTCTTTTCCAGTGAGTTAGCTCTTCGCATCAGGTGGCCACAGTGTTGGAGCTTCAGCTTCAGTGTCAGTCCTTCCAGTGAATATTCAGGTTTGATTTTTCCTTAGGATTGACTGGTTTGATCTCTTTGCTGTCCAAGGGACTCTAAAGTCTTTTCCAACACCACAGTTCAAAAGCATCAATTCTTCAGTGCTCAGCCTTCTTTATGGTCCAACTCTCACATCTGTACATGACTACTGGAAAAATTATAGCTTTGACTATACAGACCTTTGTTGGCAAAGTCTTATAAACTCATTGTGAAGATTAAGTGAGATAATGTATGTAACATACTTAGTCTAGTAACTGGCATAGAAATAAAGAGCATTTAATATTATTGGCTGTTATTACTCTTCTTATCTCTCCAGGAATTGTATAAAAGATGTATGACTCTTCTGGCAGCTATAAGGAAGGGACTGGAGGGCAAGACCAGATAGAAATCTATTCATGGCAATATTATAAGAAAGGTATTGACACACTGAGTTAAGGCAATAGCCTAAGGATTGAGAAAGTCCAACAGAGTTAACATCATCAGTTCAGTTCAGTTCAGTCGCTCAGTCGTGTCTGACTCTTTGCGACCCCATGAATCGCAGCACGCCAGGCCTCCCTGTTCATTACCATCTCTCG
Organism: Nanger dama; assembly: GCA_917880005.1. Classification (NCBI taxonomy): domain Eukaryota; kingdom Metazoa; phylum Chordata; class Mammalia; order Artiodactyla; family Bovidae; genus Nanger; species Nanger dama. Next base: position 9,372,564 of record CAKJTW010000038.1, on the reverse strand, counting down.
GAGTTCACTCAGACTCATGTCCATCGAGTCTGTGATGCCATCCAGCCATCTCATCCTCTGTCGTCCCCTTCTCCTCCTGCCCCCAATCCCTCCCAGCATCAGAGTCTTTTCCAATGAGTCAACTCTTCGCATGAGGTGGCCAGAGTACTGGAGTTTCAGCTTCAGCATCATTGCTTCCAAAGAAATCTCAGGGCTGATCTCCTTCAGAATGGACTGGTTGGATCTCCTTGCAGTCCAAGGGATTCTCAAGAGTCTTCTCCAACCTGACAGTTCAAAAGCATCAATTCTTCAGCGCTCAGCCTTCTTCACAGTCCAACTCTCACATCCATACATGACCACAGGAAAAACCATAGTCTTGACTAGACGGACCTTAGTTTGCAAAGTAATGTCTCTGCTTTTGAATATGCTATCTAGATTGGTCATAACTTTTCTTCCAAGGAGTAAGTGTCTTCTAATCTCATGGCTGCAGTCACCATCTGCAGTGATTTTGGAGCCCCCCAAAATAAAGTCTGACACTGTTTCCACTGTTTCCCCATCTACTTCCCATGAAGTGATGGGACCGGATGCCATGATCTTCGTTTTCTGAATGTTGAGCTTTAAGTCAACTTTTTTCACCTCTTTCACTTTCATCAAAAGGCTTTATAGCTCCTCTTCACTTTCTGCCATAAGGGTGGTGTCATCTGCATATCTGAGGTTATTGATATTTCTCCTGGCAATCTTGATTCCAGCTTGTGTTTCTTCCAGTCCAGCGTTTCTCATGATGTACTCTGCATATAAGTTAATATCATAATAGGAGTAAAATCAATGGGACTTGGGGGGTCTAAGTAAAAGTGGGGAATAAAGAAAATGGAGAAATCATGCATGATTGAAAGGTTTCTACCTGGAATCTCTTGTGATGTGGTGCCTTGACCAAAATGCAGAGCACAGCCTGATAGCGGAAGTGTGTTCCCAGTACCTGAAGGCCTTCTCTGGTGGCAGAGGCAAAGGACATGGGACCATGGGACTGGAAAATTAATGTTCTGCTAACACCCCTCAACCATTGTTTGACAGTTGCTCAGTTGTGTTCGGATCTTTGTTGCCCCATGAACTGTAGCCCGCCAGGCTCCTCTGCCCATGGAATTTTCCAGGCAAAAATACTTGAGTGGGTTGCCATTTCCTACTTCAGAGGATTTTTGTGACCCAGGGATTGAACCCACATCCTCTGTGTCTCCTGCATTGGCAGGTGGATTCTTTACCACTCGTGCCACCTGGGAAGCCCATTGTGGGTAAATGCCTTGGCACCTTTGCGCCACAGGTGGGGTACTCTTTTATTCTGCTCCCAGAGTTTCCCAATGGGATATAGCTCTAGATTTCCATATTGGTAACTTGGTTGACAACTCAGCCTTTTGGCTAACTTTTCTTCCTGGTCTCACTGCTCTAATCCTTGAGTAGTCTTTCTTGGATCACCATTCATATACACTATTTGCACTGAAATTCTTGTCTTGGGATTTGCCTATGGAAGAAATAAAACTAAGAGATAGAAAAGGGTAAAGGGAAAAGGGGAATAGGAAAATAAATTCTGATTTAGACATTCTGAGGGGTACATGGCTTTGGATAGTCGCCTAGAGATGGTCCAGAATGCAACTGAAATAAGGAAATGGAATTTTAATAAATAGCTGGGTTCTGATATTCTAGATTGGTGAATAAACTGCAAAAAAAGTATTGTTGAACTTTTAGAAATGGACAGTTTGTAATTTGAAAAAGCTAATGGAAAATGCAAAATGGACACAGAAATAATAGTCTTAGAAACGTGAGAACAGAGCAAGAGGGTGATGTGATGGAGCCCAGAAGACAAAATTGTTCAGGAAGGAAGTCTGGATTTTTTTTTATTATTAAAGTACAAATCATTTAGGGAAGTCCATGTTTCATCTTGGTAATGACTGAAGTGTTTCACACATAATAACAATAATAAAGTGAAAATTTTGTTGAGTAAACATTGCTTTTCTCCATCCCACTGTGAAGATAAAGGAAAAGCAGAGGTGGTGAAGTTAAGGGACCAAGAGTAACCTAACAAAAATTCTCACCTTACACAATCTTTTCTGTTCCTTGGTTGGTTAGTTCTCTACCCTTGTTTGCTACAAAATGGATTCTTATTGTGAAGAAATGGGTCCTACCACGTTCCCTTAACTAGCAGTTTGTTTTCTGTGTGAGTTTATTCCCAGTACAGCTAAGATAAGATAATTTTGGCATTTGGGGTAAAAGTTCGATGGGGAGAAATCTTGAAGTAAGAGGAGGAAGAAAGGACAGGGAACCCCATGATACAAAAATCCAATTCTTGCTCACCCCCTTCTGCCACTACTGTTGCTCCAAAATTCTCCTCCTGTACTTTATTATTGCCTCTTAGGTTGGAACAGAAGGTTGAAGCATGTTGTCATCACATTCTGGTACTGAGTCTTGATGTCTCTTGGTTTTATTCTTTTTCTGTGGTTTGAGACAGTATAGAAAAGTTAGAGTTTTCAGTGCCTCATGTTACAACAAGTTCTTCTAAATGATCAAATATTTCCATTGAAATCTTTTCAGTGACCTGTTTATTGCAGGTAGACTTAGACACAATAAAATTCCTAATCACATTATGAAATTTCCATTGTCTTTTGAGTTATGGGGGTTTAATTTGCAGGGCAAAGTGGTATTTACATTGTTTCTGAAGAGGGGAGCATGCAAACACTTGCCTTAGGTTTCAAGCCTTTCCTGAGTGCCTGTTCTCCTTTAACACTTTGCTTCTTGTTTTGCAAGACTGTCCAGAGAAACTTGCTTCAGACTCTTCCGCAAGGAAGAAAAAGTGACTTCTTCTTGGAAATAGAAGAGATAGACTCAGTTGTTTGCTATCAGGTCAGCCAATTTTATAAACTCTAGAAAAGCAATGTCATTTTAAAATACATATATCATTTAAAGAATAACTTCTGATCAACTCATTATACTCTTCAGTGTTCAGGACCCTTAAGCATTCAGCATCCCTAAGATTGTACTCAATGCCCTGTTGCCTCCTGAAGTATCTTTTCTACATTGTTTACTGCTGTATTAACTCAATTATGAAGTTGTCTTTCCCCATTTATATAAAGCCATTAAACCAGTGTCCTGGCCTGTACAGATACAATAAGCAATCCCTGACAGTTTCCCACTTGATTACATGCTTCACTGGGTGCTTCATGATTGAAAATATTCTCCTGTGATTTCCTTTGTTTTATGCTCATGATCTCACCCTTGTAACATAAGAGAAGATAAAGAAAGACCTGATTCAACAAGATAGGTTGTAGCCATACCTGTCACTCCAATGAAATGCACAACATTTTGCCCTTTACCTTCAGGCTGGAGTGTTGAATCTGGGTTCTCCCCTGTGGGTTAATGAGTCTTTCATTTTCCAAGAAGTATTACTCAGCCCTTGGGTTATGATTTCTCTGGAAGCTGTTCTTCAAAAGCCAAACATCTGCTTCCACTGGCCTTTTCTGGTGTTTTGAAAAAACAAAATGACTGTTACATTTCTGTTCAGGATTGGTTTTTCAACTTCCTGACCTCTTGGTTATTTGGACCAGTAATTAGCAAGCTCCTATAACCCCCATGACATGGCAGGAAGCCCTCAAACAGTTTTTGAAAAAGAATCACAGAAATGCCTTTACTCAACCAGTAATGTTATTTATTGGATGCAGAAATAACTTTGAACTGTAGTCAGACCAATGGATGCTTTGAAATGAAGGTTTTGCTTGAAATCTTGTTCTTATGTGATTTAACTACCAATTCTTGACTTTTAAAAATCTTATAGTTGTGTTATTGCCATGAAGTGATAATTATGGGCAGCCAGGTTGACCACATGAGGAAGAAGGAACCTGTTTTGTTCAGCATTCACCTTTTCTTCCCTCTCTTAAATTCTTTCTCTAGAATATCAGGAGAAAATATAATCATTAGGCTAATTTATTTTGCTTAAAGTGTTAGATCTGCTAAAATAAAGTTCCTTCAAGAAGTAACAATTTAGGACTTATTTATTAACCACTCACCCATATAATCACCATGAATACTATAATACTATGAATATAAAAATGTTAGAAATAGGAGGACTGAACATAGAGTTCAATCTTGTTTGATTTCCTTATTTTATAGACAAAGAGAACAAGGCACAGAGGTGATTTCTCTTGATACTGACTCCTTCTGTTACAACTGGCACCAGAACACAGGTCCTAGTCTAGCTCTCTTTCTTTCTGATGAAATTCTTCCACAAGAACATGTTTCTGTTAGAAAAGGTAAAATCTTAAAGGTGCTAGGGGAAAAAAGGCCCGCTTGAGGGGCAAAGGTAGGGTGTTGTGAGACAAAACCAAAGAAGCTTGGATTGTACTAATTGAATGCTGGAAAACATGGGAAACACAACTTAAAGATTTCAAGTTGGAAAGAAGGCTGGTATCAGTGATGAATCTTATAAACACTGGCTTATAACACAGCAGCACTTGGTGAAAAGTTGAATATCAAGGATGAAGGAAAGAGAAAAGTAAATTGTGATCACAGGGTGACCTTTTCAGACTTTGGCACCTACCCTGCCCTTGGTTTATTTGTCATTCTCCTTGGATGGACTAGGGGCATGCTGGGGTGAGGATTATACCCCATTTCTATGGACCCAGAACATATCATAGAGACAGATATTAGAGGTTCAGTAGAATAACTTGTACCCCGGTATCTGGGAGGACAGTAATATTATAAACAAAAATACGGGCTTTAGATGTGGAAGGAATGTAATTTAGAAATTCTGTGTTTATGGAAATGGCAGGAACCTCATATAGAAAAACCTTAACTATGGTTCAAAATACTAGGTCTTGGTTGAAATGTCAGGCCCAGTGATAAAGAGTTGTGAATCGGCAGGGTGGAGTTTCAAGTTGAGTTTTGAGATTGGATGGAATCTCTGAGAATGGGGAATTAGGGAGGAAAAAGCAGGAAGTTTAACTATAATTTGTCAGTTCCCATAAGAGTGCTGTCTGAAAAAGAAATTATATGCAAATCCACTGTTCATTATTGTGTTTAGGAGTTTCTGTTTGCCCAGCAATGTTAAACAATTCCCTAGTTTATTTGATATATATTTTCTCTTTATTTCTACTCTCAAAAAGCAGAGGATAGCATCTCAACTAGGTCAAAAGGAGAACAGGGCGGGTCAGGTGGCTTAGTTCCCTTGCTATCCTGAGGCTCATTAATGTTGAGGCATCGATTCTAAGGAGAAGACTTGGAGATTAATGGAGCAAAGATGAAAGTGGAAAAAATGCAAAACCTAAGAAAGCAAGACAAAGTTTCAAAAAAGCCTTCTCAGCCAGAATAATGTGGAATTGTGCCTGAGGAATGAAATTATTATTATTATTTTTTGTTCCTAATATATGAAGAGAGAATAAGGCCAATAGAGTGCATGAGAGGGCAGATTATGGAAAAATGTGATTGGAATGTCTGAAAGCTCAAATTATCTTTTCATTACTACATTGTAAAAAGATGAACATTTCAGAGACTAAAATATGTTCTGTTTTTTTTTTGGGGAATTATATTGTTAAAAGTCCATTATCAAGTCCTTTCTTGATATTAATTTAGTTGGTTGGCCTGGTGAATCATGGCCAAAGACTTTGCAGGACAAATCGAAAAGCATTTAATGAAGATTATAGCTGAGTAGTGCAAGAGGGCAGAAGAGCGATAGCCTTGAGCTGTATGAATGTCTCTCAAATCCATGAGTGGTTTGACTCACCTGGAACCCAGATCAGCCTCAGGGTCTGTAGTATGACTAATATGACATAATGCAAAGTGTTATATTGTATTATGTAGCACAGATTGGGTGATGAGAGATGTAGCTGGGGAGATCGCCAGTGATCTGGTTATATAGTCCTTGCCTGTAAGTCTGTTTAAGGAATTTGGACTTTCTTGAGGAAGTAAAGTGATGTGCTCTCCATTTTAGACATCTCTGTCTGGCTGAAGTATGGTGATTGGATTGTTACAAACTTTGGTGGAAGACAAATAGTGCAGGTGAGAGACCTAAGATAAAAGCATTGGGGTGGAGAGAAGTGGGTAGATTTAGGAGTTATCTAGAATGACAGGGATGATGGAGTAGGTGTAAAGAAGGAGCATTAAGAATGACTCTTAGACCCCTCCTTTGCTTGAGTGGCTGGGTAGATAAAACTGCTGCTCAACTTTACATTCCCACTAACAGTCTACAAGTGTTCCAACTTCATATCTTTGCCAACACTTGTTTTTTTTTTTTTTAAATAATAGCTATACTAATAGTGTAAGATAGTATCTCATTGTGGTTCTGGGATGTGTTTTGACATGAGGTCTTGCGAGAGATACTGGTGAATGAAAAGGAATCTTTGTGTTCTTTATGTGCAGTTTAAATAACAAGAGAAAAAGCAAGATGGTGATGACATAGCCTTTGAATCTTCCTAAATTCCCCTGAAAAATTAGGAAAAAGGTAAATAAACACCACCACTACTACAAATAACAAAAAGACAGACACCTCTGTAAAAATGAAGAGTGAAGCACTCCATAAAGTCCTAAAACCAAACAGCAAACCAATAATAACAATAAGAACTATGCCATGTAAGCCACTGTGTGATAGAAGAGCAGAGAGGACACAGGAAACAGTCAGAAATTAACATGTTCCCTTTTAGGGTGTGAAGCTCCATAGGCTTCTCTGAGAATGACAGCAAAATGTGGGGGGCTTTGGCGCAAAGAAATGTTTCAAGAAGAATGGACTACATATATAAGATCCAGTATAAATTTGCTGATGGACTGATTGGTATTAAAGTAAAATTGCATTTCAAATTTGATTCCGGGGGAGAAGGAGGGGAGGGAATATTAAAGTTAACCAGCTATTTTGTACTGTTTTTCCTACTAGGGAACCAACAGAAAGCATCCTAAAAAGAGAGGACTAATGAAATTGCATATATATATATGTGTGTGTGTGTGTGTGTGTGTGTGTGTGTGTGTGTCTGTGTGTGTGTGTGTCTGTGTGTGTGTGTATGGGCTTTCCTGGTAGTTCAGATGGTAAAGAATCTGCCTGCAGTGCAGGAGATCTGGGTTTGATCCCCAAGTTGGGAAGATCCTCTTGAGAAGGGAGTACAAATACACACACACACATATATACATACATGTGTATATGTGTATGTTTTTTTATAGGGAAATCATACACTTTTCTCATCCAACTTAGCTCTGAAAGCACAGAAAAGTGAGAGCTCTGCATTACAAGATCAGTTGCACCTTTCTTTCTTACATTAGTTGATGCATAGACATCCCCCTGATCTTTAATTTGTTTTGGTAGGTGGGTGACATGGAATAATGACCCCTCACTCTCAAGATGTCTATGTGATAATCCCTGGCACCTGCAAACATATTAGGCTACATGGCAAAGGGAAATTAAGGTTGAAGATGGAATTTAGGTTGCTAATAAGCTGACCTTAAGATAGGAAGATTGTCATGGAGTAGTGAGGTGGAGCCAATGTGATTACAGGGGTCCTTAAAAGGAGATGACAGAGGCTAAAGAGAACCAGAGAGGTGGCAACTTGAGAAAGACCTGGCCTGGTGTGTTGTTGGTTTTAAAGATGGAAAAAGAGGGCCACGAGCCAAGGAATATGGGCAGCCACTAGCAACTGGTAACAGGAAAAACTGGATTCTCTTCTAGAGGCTCCAGACAGGAATACGGCCCTGCCAATGTTTTGACTTTAGCTTAGCGAGACCCATTTTGGCTAAGAATAAATTTGTGTCATTTTAAGTTCTACATTTATGGTAGCCTGTTATAGCAGCCATAGAAAGCCATAGTTAGTTTAGATGTAAATTCTTCTTCACAGAGTTTATGTTAGATGTTGGTATGTTAGTGCTCAAAATCTATCCTACCTTCTTTGCCCTGCAGTGGGTATCAAACTTTTGGCTTTAGTCCATATGATCCATGTGATCTTTTACATCACAACCAAGGACATACACACCTCTGAAATAAAAGACTTTGTAAAACAATCTTCCATTACTACATAGGAATATATTCTATTCCATTTCATTAAAAATCAATTTATTTCATGGCCCATTAAATAAATTGATTTTATGACTTACAAGTAATTTGCAATGTAGAATATGCAAATGCTCTTCTAATATGCCTTTCTGCCTGGTAAAACAACTAGAATGCTAAAGTTTTCATTTCTTGGACTCCTTTGATAAGGATATATATAGATTTGGCCAATCAAATGCACTTACATGAAATTAGAGGCTACATTTCAACTTTCCTTTTGTTTTCTTTTGGAAAACAGAGTTGTGGAGACACTGGATTAACCTATAGTGGAATTTTCCTGTCTAATCATTAGCTTTGTAGGCGTTGAGAGGTAGGGCTTGGAGCATCACTAAGACATTCCTGAAGTCAGAATCCACAGAGGCAGCTTTCTGATTGCTCCATTTCCTGGTCGTGTTCTTGGCAGGTCAGTTCTGAAGGGGTTTGATGAGAGTCATTCCTCAAAGTCCAACCTAGACCTCTGCCATTGATTTTGTAAGTACCTGAATCTCTTTTCTTCAACTTCTTTCTTTGGAAAGCAGTTTCTGTTTTCTGTAAAGCAACCCTGACCGGGATGGCATTTTAACCCTATGGATATAATTGGACTTCTCTGGTGGATATAATCAGTAAGATTTCTTTAAAACACACGGGCAAATCACGACTACAGAACCTGTATGGGACTGGACCCGAGGGTAAACAAACATAGGGTGCAGTCATATCAGGGTCTTCCCATGTGGTACTAGTGGTAAAGAACCCAGCTGCCAGGGTAGGAGACTTAAGAGACACAGGTTTCATCCCTGGACTGGGGAGAGTCCCCTGGAGGAGGACATGGGAACCCACTCCCGTATTCTTGTCTGGAGAATCTCCCCAGGTTCCTAAGCAATATTGCTCTTTACAGCATCAGACTTTACTTCCATCACCAGTCACATCCACAACTGGGTGTTGTTTTTGCTTTGGCTCCATCTCTTCATTCTTTCTGGAGTTCTCTCTCCACTGATGTCCAGTAGCATATTGTTCACCTATGGGAACCTGGAATGTTAGCTCCATGAATCAAAGCAAACTGGAAGTGGTCAAACAGAAGATGGCAAGAGTGAACTTCAACATTTTAGGAATCAGCGAACTAAAATGAACTGGAATGGGTGCATTGAACTCAGATGACCATTATATCTACTACTATGGGCAAGAATCCCTTAGAAGAAACGGAGTAAATGTCATAGTCAACAAAAGAGTCCAAAATGCAGTACTTGGATGCAATCTCAAAAACAACAGAATGACTCTGTTTGTTTCCAAGGCTAACTATTCAATATCACAGTAATCCAAGTCTATGCCCCAAAAAGTAATGCTGAAGAAGCTGAAGTTGAATGGTTCTATGAAGACCTACAAGACCTTCTAGAACTAACACCCAAAAAAGATGTCCTTTTCATTATAGGAGATTGGAATGCAAAAATAGGAACTCAAGAGATAGCTGGAGTAACAGGCAAATTTGGCCTTGGAGTGCAAAACGAAGCAGGTCAAAGGCTAACAGTTTTGCCAAGAGAACGTTCTGGTTATAGCAAACATCCCCTTGCAACAACACAAGAGAAGACTCTACACATGGACATCACCAGATGGTCAATACTGAAATCAGACTGATTATATTCTTTGCAGCCAAAGATGGAGAAGCTCTGTACAGTTAGCAAAAACAAGACCAGGAGCTGACTCTGGCTCAGATCATGAACTCCTTATTGCCAAATTCAGACTTAAATTGAAGAAAGTAGGGAAAACCACTATATCATTCAGGTCTGACCTAAATCAAATCTCTTATGATTATAAAGTGGAAGTGACAAATAGATTCAAGGGATTAGATCTGATAGAGTGCTTGAAGCACTATGGATGGAGGTTTATGACACTGTACAGAGGCAGCGATCAAGGCCATCCCCAAGAAAAAGAAATGTAGAAAGGCGAAATGGTTGTCTGAGGAGGCCTTATAAATAGCTGAGAAAAGAAGAGGAGTGAAAGGCAAAGAAGAGGAAAGATATACCCATTTGAATGCACAGTTTCAAAGAACAGCAAGGAGAGGTAAGAAAGCCTCAGTGATCAATGCAAAGAAATGGAGGAAAACAACAGAATGGGAAAGACTAGAGATCTCTTCAAGAACATCAGAGCTACCAGAGAACTATTTCATGCAAAAATGGGCACAGTCAAGGACAGAAATGGTACGGATCTAACAGAAACTGAAGATATTAAGAAGAGGTGGCAAGAATACACAGAACTGAACACACAAAAAATATTCATGACTCAGATAACCACAATGGTGTGATCACTCACCTAGAGCCAGACATCCTGGAAAGTGAAGTCAAGTGGGCCTTAGGAAGCAATATTATGAATAAACCTAGTGGAGGTGATGGAATTCCAGTTGAGCTATTTCAAATTCTAAAAGATGATGCTGTTAAGTGCTGCACTCAATATGCCAGCAAATGTGGAGAACTCACCAGTGGCCATAGGATGGGAAAAGGTCAGTTTTCATTCCAATCCCAAAGAAAGGCAATGCCAAAAATGTTAAAACTATGGCACAATGGAACTGATCTCACTCGCTAGCAAAGTAATGCTCAAAATTCTCCAGGTCAGGCTTCAACAGTACATGAACCGTGAACTTCCATATGTTCAAGCTGGATTTAGCAAAGGCAGAGGAACCAGAGATCAAATTGTCAACCTCTCTTGGATCATTAAAAAGCAAGAGAGTTCCAGAAAAACATCTACTTCTGCTTCATTGACTATGCAAAAGTGTTTGTGTGGATCACAACAAACTGGGAAAATTTTTAGGAGATGGGAATACTAGACCACCTTACCTGACTCCTGAGGAATCTGTATGCAGGTCAAGAAGCAACAGTTAGAACTGGACATGGAACAACAGACTGGTTCCAAATTGGGAAAAAAGTATGCCAAGGTTGTATATTGTCACCCTGCTTATTTAACGTATATGCAGCATACATCATGTGAAATGCCAGGCTAGATGAAGCAAAAGCTGGAATCAAGATTGCCGGGAGAAAAGCAATAACCTCGGATATACCAATGACATTATCCTTATGTCAGAAAGCAAAGAACTAAAGAGCCTCTTGATGAAAGTGAAAGAGGAGAGACAAAGAGTTGGCTTAAGGCTCAACATTCAGAAAACTAAGATCATGGCATCTGGTCTCACCACTTCATGGCAAATTGATGGGGAAACAGTGGAAACAGTGGCTGACTTTATTTTGGGAGGCTCCAAAATCATTGCAGATGGTGATTGCATCCATGAAATTAAAAGATGCTTGCTCCATGGAAGAAAAGCTATGACCAACTTGGACAGGTATTAAAAAGCAGAGACATTATGCCAACAAAGTTTCGTGTAGTCAAAGCTATGGTTTGTCCAGTAGTCATTTAGGGATGTGAGAGTTGGACCTTATAAAGATAGCTGGGTGCTGAAGAATTGATACTTTTGAACTATGGTGTTGGAGAAGCCTCTTGAGAGTCCCTTGGACTGCAAGGAGATCCAACCAGCCTTTCCTAAGGGAAATTAGTCCTGAATATTCATTGGAAGGATTGATGCTGAAGTTGAAACTCCATACTTTGGCCACCTGATGCAAAGAAATGACTCATTTGAAAATACCCTGATGCTGCAAAAGATTGAAGGCAGGAGGAGAAGGGAACTGAAGATGAGATGGTTGGATGGCATCACCGACTCAATGGACATGAGTTTGAGCAAGCTCTGGGGGTTGGTGATGGACAGGGAAGCCTGGCTTGCTGCAGTCCATGGGGTCTCAAAGATTTGGACATGATTGAGTGACTGAACGAAACTGAACTGAACATTCTCCTCAGGTGGCTCAGATGATTAAGAATCTGCAGAATATTCTACCACTTGTAAATAATATTCCTGGACTTCAACTTGTCATTGACATATTTTAGCAGCTGATGTAATATGTTATGTGAATATTGTATTCTGTGCTCTTAAAAAATAAAAGAATCTGTCTTCAAATACCTTTGATCCCTGGGTTGGGAAGATCCTCTGGAGAAAGGAATGGCAACCCATTCCAGTATTCTTGCCTGGAGAATTCCGTGGACCGAGGAACTTGATGAGCTATAGTCCATGGGGTTGCAAAGAGTAGGATACAACTGAATGACTAACACTTCCACATTCTCCAGAAGTCCAGATTGACCATCTAGATGTTAACCATGGGTTAGATAAAGAAATATCCTTCAATCCACAGGAAATTTCAGCACATTTTTCATTTCCTGACACAGAAATTCTCCTGAGCTCTCTTTTTCCGGAGGGCAGAGGGAAGAATAAATGAGAAATGGCTCCTGTGAACAGAAAGAGCAAGTTTGAGTTCAGCTTCATTATGGTAGATTGGATCTGCATCACGGTGACCACTTCGGCACCATGCAATGCAGTGATAATAGCAGAGTGTGTTTTTCTTTTCAGTCTCTTAACTAGCTACACATGACCCTCAATAATCAGCAGGCTGACTGCATCATGTACTCTGTTCAGCCTAATACACAGATTTGCTTTGTGGAATTTTATTTATCCTCTAATTCTTTGAAATACTCTACTTGAAACACTTGCTGAGAGGAGAAATTCTAAATGAGTGGATAAAATTCAGTTCAGTTGAGTTCAGTTGTTCAATGTCTGACTCTTTGTGACCCCATGAATCGCAGCACACCAGGCCTCCCTGTCCATCACCAACTCCCAGAGTTCACTCAGACTCATATCTATCAAGTCGGTGATGCCATCCAACCAACTCATCCTCAGTCGTCCCCTTCTCCTCCTGCCCCCAATCCCTTCCAGCATCAGGGTCTTTTCCAATGAGTCAACTCTTCTCATGAGGTGGCCAAAGTGCTGGAGTTTCAGCTTTAGCATTATTCCTTCCAGTGAACACCTAGGTTTGATCTCCTTCAGAATGGACTGGTTGGATCTCCTTGCAGTCCAAGGGACTCTCAAGAGTCTTCTCCAACACCACCGTTCAAAAGTATCAATTCTTTGGCACTTAGCCTTCTTCACAGTCCAACTCTCACATCCATACATGACCACTGGAAAAACCATAGCCTTGACTAGACAGACCTTTGTTGGCAAAGTAATGTCTCTGCTTTTTAATATGCTATCTAGCTTGGTCATAACTGTCCTTCCAAGAAGGAAGCATCTTTTAATTTCATGGCTGCAATCACCATCTGCAGTGATTTTGGAGCCCAAAAAATAAAGTCAGCCACTGTTTCCACTGTTTCCCCATCTATTTCCCATGAAGTGATGGGACTGGATGCCATGATCTTCATTTTCTGAATGTTGAGCTTTAAGCCAACTTTTTCACTCTCCTCTTTCATTTTCATCAAGAGGCTTTTTAGTTCCTCTTCACTTTCTGCCATAAGAGTGGTGTCATCTGCATATCTGAGGTTATTGATATTTCTCCCGGCAATCTTGATTTCAGCTTGTGCTTCTTCCAGCCCAGCGTTTCTCATGATGTACTCTGCATAGAAGTTAAATAAGCAGAGTGACAATATACAGCCTTGACGTAGTCCTTTTCCTATTTGGAACCAGTCTGTTGTTCCATGTCCAGTTCTAACTGTTGCTTCCTGACCTGCATACAGATTTCTCAAGAGGCAGGTCAGATGGTCTGATATTCCCATCTCTTTCAGAATTTTCCACAGTTTATTGTGATCCAGACAGTCAAAGGCTTTGGCATAGTCAATAAAGCAGAAATAGATGTTTTTCTGGAACTCTCTTGCTTTTTCCGTGATCCAGCAGATGTTGGCAATTTGATATCTGGCTCCTCTGCCTTTTCTAAAACCAGCTTTAACATCAGGAGTTCACGGTTCATGTATTGCTGAAGCCTGGCTTGGAGAATTTTGAGAATTACTTTACTAGCATGTGAGAAGAGTGCAATTGTGCAGTAGTTTGAGCATTCTTTGGCATTGCCTTTCTTTGGGATTGGAATGAAAACTGACCTTTTCCAATCCTGTGGCCACTGCTGAGTTTTCCAAATTTTCTGGCATATTGAGTGCAGCACTTCACAGCATCATCTTTCAGGATTTGAATTAGCTCAAGTGGAATTCCATCACCTCCACTAGCTTTGTTCGTAGTGATGCTTAGATGGTGTCTTTTGATGCATAAAATTTTTCGATTTTCATGAAACCCAGTTAGTCTATTTTTCTTTTGTTACCTGTGCTTTTGGCGTCATATCCAAGAAATTATTGCCAAATACAATGTCCTGAAGCTTTTCCCTACATTTTATTCTGAGTGTTTTATTGTTTTAGGGCTTTCATTAACACTGTGATTTATTTTTAGTAAATTTTTATATATGGCATCAGGTGAGTTAAATTTCAGTCTTTTGCACATGGCTATCCAATTTTCCCAGCACCATTCCTTTGAAAACACTTTTCCCATTTAATGATCATGGTACCCTTGTCCAAAATAATTTGACATATAAAAAGATTTCTATCTGGCCTCTCTACTCTTATTTCATTGGTGTATATATATATATATATATATATATATATATATATATATATATACTTTATGCCAGTATCACATTGTTTCATTACTATGGACTTGTATTAAGTTTTGAAATCATAAAGTGTGAACCCTCAAGTTTTGTTCTTTTGAAAATTACTTTGGCTATTCAGGTCCCCTGGAGATTCTATATGAACTTTAGGATGGGTTTTTCTATTTCTGCAAAAACATCATTGGGATTTTGATAGCAGTTACACTGAATCTGTAGATTACTTTGGGTAGTATTTTATCAATATTAAATCTTCCAATTCATGAATGTGGGATGCCTCTCCATTTATTTATGCCTCTTTTAATTTCTTTAAGCAGTGTTTTGAGTTTTCAGTGTACAAGTCTTTCATCTGCTTTGTTAACTCTTAAGTTTTCTTTCTGGTGCTATTGTAAGTGGAATTGTTTCTACAATTTTCTTTTTCAATTTTTCACAGTTTGTTTATAGAAATGCAGCTGATTTTTATGTATTAACTGTGTATACTGCTACTTTGCTGAATTCATTTTTTAGTGCTAAAAACTTATGCGAAATCTTTAGGATTCTATACATATAAGATATGTAAATGTCTTACAGTAGAGATACCTGCAAATAGAGATAATTTTACTTCTTTTCTTCTAGTTTGGATTTCTTTCTTTCTTTTTTTTTCCTGATGGCTCTGGATATTATGAGTTCTAGTACAAGGTTGAACAGAAGTTTGAAAACTGGCATTCTTGCATGTTCTTGATCTTAGAGGAAAAGCTTTCAGACTTTTACTATTGAATATGATATTTGCTATGAGTTTTTCATACATATAATTTATTATGTTGAGGTAGCTTTCTTCTAGTCCTAGTTTAACTGAATGTTTTATTGTGAAAGGGTGGTGAATTTTGTCAAATTGAGATGATCATATTTTTCCTCCCTTCATTGTATTGATGTGATTTTTTTTTACAGTGATTTTTTTTTCATGTATTGAACAATTCTTGCCTTCTAGGAATAAATCCCAATTGGTTATATTATAGAATCTGTTAAATATGCTGATGAATTCTGTTTGCTAGTGTTCTGTTGTGGATTTTTGCATCAATGTTCATAAATGTTGTGGGTATAGTTTCATTTTCTTGTAATGTATGTATCTGGCTTTGGAATCAGGGTGATGTTAGCCTCAAAGAATGAGAAAAATCTTCCCTCCTCTTTAATTTTTGGGAAAAGTTTGAGAAATTGGTATTCGTTATTCTTTAGATATTTGGTAGAATTCACCAGTGAAGCAATCATGTCCAGGGCTTTACTTTTTCAGAGATTTTTGATTATTGATTCAATCTCCTTACTAGTTACAGGTCTATTTAGATTTTTTATTTCTTGTGATTTAGTCATGGTAGATTTTGTGTTTCTAGGAATTTGTCCACTTCATCTAGGTGATACAATTTGTTGGTTTGCAGTTATTCATAGCAATCTCTTATAATCCTTTTATTTCTGTAGAATCTAGGTAACATCTACACTTTAGTCTTTTCTCTTTTTTTTTCTTAGTCCATCTTGTTAAAGTTTGTCAATTTTGTTGAACTTTTTGAAGAACCAACTTTTGATTTCATTGATTTTCTCTTTTAAAAATCTTTATTTACCTCTGCATTAGTCTTTATTATTTCCTTTCTTCTGCTAGCTTTAGGTTTTCATTTCTGTTTCTTTAGGAGTGGCTGATGTTATATTTGGAAACAGCAGAAGTTGGGAAAAGCAGATGGTATCGCATGTATAAATATGTGTGTGGGGTCCTTGTTACTCAGACAACCCTCACCTTCCATCAGCCCTACCATGTTGTTGTTGTTCAGTCACTATGTCATGTCTGACTCTTTGAGACCCCGTGAACTGCAGCATGCCAGGCTTCTCTGTCCATCACTGTCTGTCTCCCTGAGTTTGCTCAAACTCATGTCCATTGAGTCAGTGATGCCCTCCAAGCATCTCATCCTCTGTTTTCCCCTTCTTCTCTTGCCCTCAGTCTTTCCCAGGATGAGGGTCTTTTCCAATGAGTCAACTCTCTTTGCATCAGGTGGCCAAAGTATTGGAGCTTCAGCTTCAGCATCAGTCCTTCCAATGAATATTCAGGACTGATTTCCTTTAGGATTGACTGATTTGATCTCCTTGCTGTCCAAGGGACTCTCTAGAGTCTTCTCCAGCAATTCAAAAGCGTCAATTCTTCGATGCTCAGCCTTCTTTATGGTCCATCTCTCACATCCATACATGACTATTGGAAAAACCACAGCTTTGACTATACGGGCCTTTGTTGGCAAAGTGATGACTCTACTTTTTAAAACACTGTCTAGGTTTGACATAGATATTTTTCCAAGGACCAAGCATCTTTTAATTTAGTGGCTGCAGTCACAATCCGCTTTGATTTTGGAGCCCAAGAAAATGAAATCTGACAGTTTCCACATTTCCCCCATGTAGTGATAATAAGTCACTCTCAGGGGAAAAGAGGTGTTAACTCATTTATCTGTCTAATGTGTGTATGGTGGAGAGAGGGAGTGGGAATACAGATATACACACTTGGCACTTTAGTATACATTTCATGAAACATAAGCAATAACAACTTCTGGCCTTAAAGTCCAAATGTGATTACAAGCTCAGAATCTCTGAGTAGATAAATTAGGAACCAGGTGCCAAAACCCCAAACCAAACAAAGAACCAAAACACAAAAGCAAAGCATAAACACTACAAATGTATGTGAGAAATGTCTAGAATCTATGAGATTGAGCCAACAAAAGATTCAGAAGAATTAAATTCTGGATGTTTATCACCAGTTACTCTTCACAATAATCATATGGTACAATAAGGAAGTTAAAATGGTATACTAAAAGATATCTGTGCTGTTCTTAGTCATGTCCGACTCTGCAACCCTAAAGAGACTGCCAGACTCCTCTGTCCTTGGGGATTCTCCAGGCAAGAATACTGGAGTGGGTTGCCATTTTGTACTCCAGGGGATCTTCCTGACCCAAGGGTCGAACCCATGTCTCTTGGGTCTCCTGCATTGGTAGGCAGATTCTTTAGTACTGCACCACCTGGGAAATTATGGCGTAGGTACTACTGAGAAAGCTGAGACTCATATGTTTAAAATAATGTAATGGAATGCACAGAAATCAACTTAGAAACTCAGCCCAGGTTCCCCAACTTCAAATCCAGTACTGTGACTCTGCCAAGATCTCATACTTTTTGGTAAATGAGAGCCAGGAAAGAAGATTTCATGTTATTTAGCAATACAATTTAGAGATGAGGCTTTGAGCACTGGATGTACACAGTGTGACATGCTAGTGGGAACGCATCTTCTGGGATTCCGTATTGTGCTCATGGATAAGACTCTACATTTTGGACAAAATATCAATCTTTAAGACTCAATTTCATCTTATAAATTGAGATAAATTGCATTTTGTATTTATTTACTTTGTGTCCCCCACTAGATTGTCACCTCTGTGAGGACAGGGACTTTTTATCCTCCCTGAGTATTTGTTGAATGTGGGAAATCATTGACTGGTGGCTCAGATGGTAAAGTGCTCTGCAATGCGGGAGACCCAGGTTTGATCCCTGGGTTGGGAAAATCCCCTGGAGAAGGCAATGGTAACCCACTCCAGTACTCTTGCCTGGAAAATTCCATGGATGGAGGAGCCTGGCAGGCTACAGTCCATGGGGGTTACAAAGAGTTGGACACAACTTCACTTTCACTCTGTTTTTATCACCTCTGTTAGTTTTCTAGGGCTGCTGTAACAAAGGAACACAGATCAAGAAGGCTTAGAAAAGCAGAAATTTATGGTCTTACAGTTCTGGGGAGTCTAAGGTCAGGAGTTCGGCAGGATGTGTTCCTGCTGAGGGCTGTGACAGAGAATCTGTCCCATGTCTCTTTCCTCAATTCTGGTGGTTTTCTGGGGGTCTTTGTTGTTCCTTGACTTTTGCTACATGACCCTGATCTCTTCCCTTCATCTTCATGTGGTGTTTCTTTGTGTGTGTATCTGTGTCCAAAATTTCCCTTTTATTAGGACACAAGTCATACTGGATTAGGAGCCCACTAATACACCACCCTTATGGCAGAAAGTGAAGAGGAACTAAAAAGCCTCTTGATGAAAGTGAAAGAGGAGAGTGAAAAAAGTTGGCTTAAAGCTCAACATTCAGAAAACGAAGATCATGGCATCTAGTCCCATCACTTCATGAGAAATAGATGGGGAAACAGTGTCAGACTTTATTTTTTTGGGCTCCAAAATTACTGCAGATGATGACTGCAGCCATGAAATTAAAAGACGCTTACTTGGAAGAAAAGTTGAAAGAAAAGTTATGACCAACCTAGATAGTATATTCAAAAGCAGAGCCATTACTTTGCCAACAAAGGTCCATCTAGTCAAGGCTATGGTTTTTCCTGTGGTCATGTATGGATGCGAGAGATGGACTGTGGAGAAAGCTGAGCGCCGAAGAATTGATGCTTTTGAACTGTGGTGTTGGAGAAGACTCTTGAGAGTCCCTTGGACTGCAAGGAGATCCAACCAGTCCATTCTGAAGGAGATCAGCCCTGGGATTTCTTTGGAAGGAATGATGCTAAAGCTGAAACTCCAATACTCTGGCCACCTCATGCGAAGAGTTGACTCATTGGAAAAGACTCTGATGCTGGGAGGGATTGGGGGCAAGAGGAGAAGGGGACGACAGAGGATGAGATGGCTGGACAGCATCACTGACTCAATGGACGTGAGTTTGAGTGAACTCCGGGAGTTGGTGATGGACAGAGAGGCCTGGTGTGCTATGATTCATGGGGTCGCAAAGAGTCAGACATGACTGAACAACTGAACTGAACTGAACTGAACTGAACTGAACTGAATACACTCCAGTATGACCTTATTTTAACTGATTATACTTGCAACGAACCTCCTGAAAAAGGAAGTCACATTCTGAGGTATTAGACGTTAGGACTTCAGTATATGAATGGGGGATGACAGGGCCAGGGGCAGGCATAATTATTCAATCCATAACATCACTCAAATACACTCTGGAATAAAATATAGTCCTTGTTTTGAGAAACTTGTAAAATTCCAAAATGACCTAAGAGGTAATTCTTAGATGCTTAAAAATTTGCACAACAAATGGGTTTTATGCAGAATAAATTAAGGAACTTTTGAGTAAAATGATTTAAGTAACTTTTATTTTAGGCTTTCTCAAGACTTTAGACTAAGAATACATGTTGAGTACCCTTTTCATGGAGGATCTCACATGATTGTTTTTCTACAGACTCAGTGCAGTGCTGGCAGAATAGAAAAAAACTGCTTTGAGAGTTAGGAAGTTGATCTTGGAAAATATTTGATGTTTGCTCCTCAGCTTCTATATTTATAAAAGGTACCAACCTTCTGCAGAAACTGCTATTGAGGATTGTTGCAAGGACAAAATGAGATTGGTTTTCTAAACGTGTTTAAAATTAGTAAAGGACTTTGTACTTAAACCATCATCAGAAATGTACAACTTTTTGCAGGTGGATAAAGATACCAGCTTTAGTGCCTAGATTTAGAAACGGGTATAGTAAGAAATTAAAAAATGTATCTTAATTGCTTATTTGGAATAAACATACAGCTTCTCTACTTCTCTGCTTGTCTGGTGTATTTTGCTTCCTGGTGATTGTGGCCTGCAGCATGGAATGACACGCTTGCTGTATGGTTTCCATGACCGTAGCTCACCGAGTCCCTGCTGCATGGAAGCCAGTTTGGTAAAGGACCCCTGACTTCTGTGATGAGGGAAAGAGAGCAGAGGATAGGAAAGCTAAATGTCTTGATTTGGGGAGAGTGGCACCTTCTTTATCTCAGAGCTACATTCTAATTTTCCATTGCTTTCCATGTACCTGCCAAGAAATAGCTGAAGATCACCCAGCTATCTAGGAGCTTGGAGAAAACTGATCTGAGTTTTATTCTTTCTCATCACTAGGGACATAAAAATGTGTGTGCATGTGTGTGTGTGTGTGTGTGTGTGTGTGTGTGTGTGTGTGTGTTATGTGTATGTTCCCAGTTGTTAGTCCTGTCTGACCAGAGCAGGAGAGAAAGCTAGTGGCAGACTATGAGGTGAAAAGTATATCAATGCCTGTTTTTACAATAGGCATTGTTGGATTAAAAATGGAATGCAAGCATGGAAGTGAATGCTCTTTAGCCCTTTTCCTCAACAATGGATGTACATTTTGCCTCAGACTGATAGAATTTTGGTGATAACCATGGTTACTAAAATGGATCATTTTATACTCAATGAGAGGAAGCAGCTTGACAACAGGTGCTCATTTCACAATAGTAAAACTCTTCATGGCAGTTAAAAATGGAAGAGTCATCTTATGTTTGTAAGCAACTTATTTCAGCCTGAATTATCCATTTAAACTAAACAACATGATGAGATTCTTAAGGTAAACCTTATGATGGGATGCTAAAATCTGGTAAACACTCAGACATGAGTACTTGAATGAGGAAACATTGTGATGTAAGCATGGCACATATGGTGTAGAGAAGTGGAACAAGATGCTTTTCTTTAGTATATTTATTAGGCATGGATTGGATCTAGATAATGGGATGGTAGCACTAATCCCACAAATAGACAGTAGCAGAAAACTATAACTCCATTTACTAAATTGTTCTCCAGTATCACTACAAGAGTTTTTATTTTGAGAATATCCACAAGGCACAAATACATCTTATGAAAGAAAACTGATGTTTTGATCCATTCCCCACTTTGACAATATAGAACACTGATTTGTGTTATTTGACCTACTTTCTGAAGAGGAGAAAGCACTTACTTCTCAGTATTCAATACATTTATACTTGAATTTGATGTAACCAAAAGGAAAATATCGAGTAGCCAATGGACACAGAACTCTTGGGTTTTAGAAGCTTCTCTGCTCTTGAGCAAAGCTTGCTCAGGATCCCCAAAATATATGCCCATGTTATAAAGCTCTTAGAGAATCCTTCAAATAGGATGCAAATACAAAGTATAGTTTGGTTTCTTGTCTTTATTCAAAAACCTTACCAGTGACTATTTAATGAATGTCAATTATGTGATAAACTGTTTGAAATCCCCCTTATTAAGAACCTCTCCTTCCAACTGATAAATGAATGTATTAAATTTTTTTTTCTTTCCCTGTTTACATAGTTTTATTTATTTTTAAGTTTTTATGTTTTATTGAAGTGTAGTTGATTTACAATCTTGTGCTAATCTCAGGTGTATGGCAAAGTGATTCAGTTATACATATACATATACATATACCCATTCTTTTCAGATTCTCTTCCCATTTAGATTATTACAGAATATTGAATAGAGTTCCCTGTGTTACACAGTCTTTGTTGATTATTTAACATGTAGTAAAGGCAATGGCACCCCACTCCAGTACTCTTGCCTGGAGAATCCCATGGACGGAGGAGCCTGGTGGGCTGCAGTCCATGGGGTCACTAAGAGTAGGATATGACTGAGCATCTTCACTTTCACTTTTCACTTTCATGCATTGGAGAAGGAAATGGCAATCCACTGCAGTGTTCTTGCCTGGAGAATCCCAGGGACGGGGGAGCCTGGTGGGCTTCCATCTATGGGGTCACATAGAGTTGGACATGACTGAAGTGACTTAGCAGCAGCAGCAGCAGCAGTGTGTATATGTTACATATGAATGTATTTTAAATAGTGGCCACAATGTACAAACTGTAGAATATTTAGATTGAAACATATGGAATTGCCATATTTGAGCAATATTATAAAATTCCTTAAGTTTTGACATACAAACACACATACATATGCACACTTCAATAAAATGGAGTTTGCTTCTAATCCCCTGTTATTGCATATTCTTGTCATTGTTATTTCTGTTAATTCTAACGTATGGAGTATGCCTGAATTAACTTGCTGCATGATGAACAACTAGAGAATCTCAATGGCACGTAATAGTAGACACAAGACGCACTCCAGGTATTCTGATCTGCTTCATGTCTCTCTTAGTGCCCTTGGCCCAGCAGACTCCCGTTGCATGTCTGTGTCATGGCAGTATTAGAAGTGCAAGAGGGCTAGCAAAACATTCAAGGCTCCTTAAGGCCTGGGTGTCACACCAACACAATGTCATTTCTAACACCCCATCCCTTTGGCCAAAATAAGTAAGTAAAGCATGACTATAGAGAGGAGGTGAAGAATTGAGGTCAATAGTACAAACCTACACAGTGACTAGCATTGAACAAGCAATGCATTATCTCTTTATGTCACTGAAGTTTGCTAGGGAAGTACCTTCCTATGTGAAAAGGAAAACATCATCATAGTTGTTATCATCATCATCATCAATTTGATCTCAGGCACATATCATGCTTTCTACGTGCCAGTGCCTCATCTAAAAGCTTTACATTTGAGTTTTTCAATAACTCAGTGAAGTCCTCACTAATAGTATCCCCCACTTATAACGAGAGAAACAAGGGACAGAGAAATTAGTAAAGATGTTCATTGTTTGCAAGGGATTGAGAATACTGGTATTGCAAACTGCTCTATTCTAGCACAGAATCATGTATTGGAGGATGTGACTATGTTTAAGAGGTTTTAACTTCTTGTCAGGGCACTTATCTGCTCTCTAAGTCACAGAGAGGAGGACCATCTCCACAGTGGATGGGATGACCACAGAATCCTAGTGGGATTCTGTTGGTTACTCCTCAGTTCAGTGGCCTAGTCAATCAGGTATTTTTCTGGACTGTTTTGTCCATTTTTCTACCTGGGAACAAGAAAGTCAGGTCTACCATTCACCATTTTTCTTTTCTTTCTTATCTTTTCTTTGCTCATCTAGTATATTTTTCCTTTCAGCACACTGGTAGGATGTCATTTAAATGCACTATCAAAAGACTCATATACTTTTATATCCAATAAATTATTGCATCCAGCCATTCTATCTGCAGTACTTATCCCTTTGCTTTATAGAACATGATGAGCTTCCCTTAGACTACAGAAGTAACTTGACCCAAAGAGAACCAGAGAGCCAGGGCCAAGATAGAGCAGAAAAACAAAAATGAATTCCTGAAGCATTCAATTCCATTTAGAAACTAGAAAAGAAAACACAGCTAGTCTGGTCCAGTGTGAGAAATTACTCTCAGTATTTTATATAAAGAAAAATCAAGACTTCAAAGGAATGTGTGATAGATAACATATGCGTGTGTGCTAAGTGGCTTCAGTCATGTCTGATTCTTTGCGACCCTATGGACTGTAGCCTGCCAGACTCCTCTGTCCATGGGAGTCTCCAGGCAAGAATACTGGAGTGGGTTGTCATGCCCTTCTCCAGGGGATCTTCCCAACCTGGTGATCAAACCTGGATCTCCTTTGTCACCTGCATTGCAGGCAATTTCTTTACCACTGAGCCACCAGGGAAGCCCATGATAGTGTATACATTCATACAGTCTTTGGTAAGTCCTTATACACCATCAATTCTTACAGGATTTTTAAAAATCCATGAGTTTAATTTTTTGGATCTGGTCCCCCAATTTTTGACTCAAATACTTTGTATTAAACACTTTTTACTGGATGTATTAAATTGTAGCTTTTCCTGATATTATTTTAGGCATTTCCAAGTTAATTACATAGTCAAGTATTAGGGAAATGCTTCCTTTTTGCTTATCAACAGTCAAGTGTCCCTGGATGCCTTGTGTGCTGGGTGCTGGTCCAGCTGCTCGAGCCATGAGCAAATGGGGCTGAGGGTCCTTTGCTTCAGTGCACAGCTTCAGGGTTGACCTTGGAAATCTAACCTGGCTCATCGTCTGCAAGGTGGATGACACAGGCTCTTTAGGAAAAGGAATGCTGTGAGTTTTAGAATGATTCCTAAGCGCTGCTCTTTCCTTGCTCTTCTCAAACCACAGAAGATGTGCTACTCGCTGTAAATGTGTAAGAAGTCCATTTGATAATGCTATCTTTTTGAGGTGTCATTCCTGTCAGAAACTTTCTGGCTTCTCAGCTTTCACTGCAGTGATAGTGCAGAGTTACAAATGAGCATCTCATTAGGGAGTGGATATGGCATCTGTCTCATTTTTCAGAAACCCTGACAACAAGTGTGAGTTTTGGCCAGCAGAAGGAGCGAGACACAGGTGATGTGAGTTTGGGGGTGCAGCCTCGCTGTTTCAGCATTGATTTACTTTGGCAAAACTTTCATTTGTTTTTTAATTAAAAAAAGATTAACTCCTCTTGGACTGGGAACTGTGCTAGACATTGGACATAAGACTAAAGCAGTGTGAGCCCTAACTTCCTAGAGTTTAGGGATGGAGGGTGATAATCACTAATAAATTACAAACAAGCTAACACATAAGTGAAATAGTTTCAAATTGTGCTCTCTGCTAAGGAGAAGCCAAGGGGGCTGAGACCGGGAATAACCGGCAGGGGAGAGATGAGAGAGCCACACCTGTTCCTCCTGCTTCCTTTTCGGGGGGAGGGGGTGTGAACAGGGGCCCCCTCCTCATGCCCAGATCATAAATCATCCGAAAGAGTTGCTTTAGAAAATGAAATGATGGTTCACTTGCAACAAGGTTCTCTGGAGACCCTGACGGTTTGCTCTCTGACTCCCAGACAGAGTTTTGGCTTTCCTACATGCCAAGGCTCTGCTGAGCTGACAAAAAGCTTTCCTTCAATTCAATGACTTATGGTACAGAGACAATGCCTTCTGTGGAAATGTTCCTGAAGGCTCAATTATTAAAAGAAAAATGACTCTCAACTAGGATGTGTTAT
This sequence comes from Nanger dama, assembly GCA_917880005.1. Taxonomy (NCBI): domain Eukaryota; kingdom Metazoa; phylum Chordata; class Mammalia; order Artiodactyla; family Bovidae; genus Nanger; species Nanger dama. Next base: position 9,347,352 of record CAKJTW010000038.1, on the reverse strand, counting down.
GTTTTTAGTTTTTTATATACATATGTGTTTGATACTGAACTAGTTTTTACCGAGGCACTCCTATACTGATGGAGAAGGAAATGTTCTTGCCTAGAGAATCCCAGGGATGGGGGAGCCTGGTGAGCTGCCATCTATGGGGTCGCACAGAGCTGGACACGACTGAAGTGACTTAGCAACAACTCCTATACTGATCAAGTAATAACATACAATTAACATAGCTAATTGATTCTTTCCTCCAAGAAGAATTATGAGGATTTGGGTTAGTTAGCAGGATGTTAGACTCATAGATGATATTTTAAAATATTTGTTGTGTATTGTGAAACCTGAAGAACTTGAAAAATTAAACCAATGTGTTACAGCCTGTAGATACCATTGTTGGTCGAGTTACTAGTAAACATATTTTTATGAATTCTTCTCTGAGAGATTTCTTCGAACAAGGGATGTGTGTGCACACATGCTATTTTTTCAGGAATATCTGTATTATCCACAAAAACAGAGGATTTAGAGGAAGATGTAAGACAATTTATAAAATATTATGAGCTGATTTTACAACCTGTTTCTTCTAAAGAGTGGGTTTTAGCATTTTCCGTATAGTAAGAGCCACTGGGCCGTGCTGATGGCTGGTCACGTGCTGTGGAGCCTTTGGAGAGTATTCACTAATATGCAGCCATGCTGACAGGGCAGTGAAGGAATTGTCAGGGAATGGAAGCCAAACTGTGGACCAATACCTATCCCTTCCATGCCTGAACATTAGGCTGGCAGTGAACAGCCTCATAAATGAATAGTGTCTGCCTGCCTAGAGTCTACACAAGGAGGAGGCATAAATGTGGCTGACTTTTTCTACATGCATGGTGGGTCTCCAGCTCGCAAATAAAGCCCTGTGTCTTTCCTGAGCTACTTTCAGGAGGTTCATTGGCAGCATATCTCTCTTATTTATTAGTAGCCCAGCATGGTTTATAGAAGCACTGGCTTTTCAACAGCTAGAAAAAAAAAGGAAAGATGGCAATGGAGAGGTAAGTAAATATCTTGACAATAATTTTTGTTTCCTTTCTTCCTTCATTCCTTCTCCCTCCTTCTCATCTTCTCTCCCCTCATTCCTTCTTTTCTTCATTTTTGAAAAAGTATAACTTACCTACCTACTTCGGTCATTCCTTGGGCATGAGCAAGGCTGTCAGTGGTATTTCCTGGCAAACTGGACCTAGCCCCTTGCCCTGATTTTGTTGCCACACCAACAAAGCACTGGACTCACCTTCTCTCCTTGGAGGGGTGAACAGCAGGTCCCAGCAGCAAGCCTGAAGGATGGCAATACCACAATCAGCCTCTCAGCCTAAAGCAACTCCCAGCAAATTGGGATAAACCTTTAGGTTTCTTTGGAATATTTGGAATCTTTAGATATCTATAATTGAGCAGATGGTAAGGGATGGCTTTCAATTTTTATTTCCCTTGAGAGGGTTATCAAACAGTAAAAAACCCTCCCTGTAATTTTGAAGGTGAAACTCCTCCTATCCCTTTCCTTGATCACACATGAATTCCAGGTTATTATAGGGATAACTCAATTAATCATGTTTCTCAGGTTTTATTTTGTATGTGGATCCCCTGGGAGGGAACATTCTGTCCCAGTGAGTAGGTGAGGCCCAAGATTCCGTGTTTCTAATAAGCTCCCAGCTAATACTGATGCTGCCACCCCAGGACCACATTTTGAGATACAAGGGGCATTGAGTTTGAATACCCATGCTTTAGAATGGACTCTGGCATGTGCGTTCCTGTTTTTCAAGGATTTTTACTTTAGCTAGATCCAATTTAAAAATGTATCCTTAAGTGATGCTAAGTGGAATGTCTACCGTGAAACTCTGCAAATTATCTTGAAAGATAACAAACTGAACACCACAGTTAAAGACTGCTTACAGGCTGAGGTTGTTCATCACCTTTGCAAACCTTCTCTTTTGATATGGAGAACCATGAGGAAAACTGCTGAGTCATAACAGTTCATTCCTGTTAAGTGTATCCTGAGACAGTGAGACTCTTCCTGTTCCTTCCAGTGACTCTTCGTGAACAGCAAACTGTCTCCTTTCTGACTCAGTTTTTACAGTCACATATTGTGAACATGAGTGGATACTCTTCCAACACAGCTTGACAGGTTATTTATTGAGATTATACAGTCAAACATGGGACTTATGACTTACATACTACATATTTCATTTAGATGGATCTAGGGAAATGTGTAAAAATATAATTTTAAATCATGATGCTTATTTTGTGCCAAATACCATGCTTATCATGTAGTAAGTAATACATTTGATCCTCCAAAAAAATCACATTAGAAAGGTATTATCTGCATTTTACGGTTAGAGAATTAGAGGTACCAAGACAATAAACAACTTTATCCTGGTTAAGACAAGCACATGGACCTTTTATGGTAAGAGGTTGTAAGCTGAGGGCCTGCAACTCAACTTCTGATTTTTTTATTTGCATGAAGATTTTTTAAAAAATTGAATTAATTGTCAATAGATACTCTTTCCTGTTTCTTAAAAATACCCAGAGTATCTGGCAGCTTTAGACTTGCATTCCTGTACAGCAAGCATCAGCTGGTACAGAGTAGCAAAACCGCCTGGGCTGTGAGCGTGCAGCTTGTCACAGTTTTCACCTCTCCCATGTTACTCATATTTGTCAGTTCCTGGCTCCAGTAACCATTTGAGTTTGAAATCTCTGTGCATACTCATTGTTGAAGATCTTCATGAAACTAGGAATCCCCACCCTAGTTAGGATTTTATTGAGCTTTCATGGGGTGGAAGTCACTCTGCTGGGTTCTACAGGGCTTGGGTACTAAAGACCTATAGCCCCCTCAAGACTTCTTGTGCTCTGATCATACAGAAATACTGTCAGAGTTTAGAAGTATAGTATTTCCTGTCATGTAGTGTCAAGGAATACGGCCAGTAACCCTAGGGTGTGTTAATGGCCGGACGATATGCTGGGCTACCAGGAAACTGATTCAGTTGTGCTCCATCTTGCCTCTCCTTTCTTTCCTTTCAGATTTACCATTTTACTGTTTGCAATAATTCATAGCAAAAGATGCAGAAGGTGCCAAGTGTAACTCCCTAGAGAGGGGAATAATTTCAAAGATTTGTACTATAAAAGCCCTCATAATATTTATGTTGAGAGAGAGAGAGAGAGTGAGATATAGGGAGTTTTACTTTTTCAATGTTTCATCCTTCAGAAAAGAATTGGATTATCTTATTAAAGAGTCACTTGAAGAAAGGCATTTTCAATTTGGGCGTGACTGACTCACCACCTTTCACAGTCTGGGTCATCAAAGATGTGGCTCTTCCAGAGAGAATTTTCAAGACCTGGGACAGTCAGAGGGGGTGTGAGTGTGTGTGTGTACATTTATGTGTGACTGTATGCCTGCCGAGAGAGCTCTTCTGACTGAAGGGGCCTGGTTCAAAGGGAAACTACATTTTCTGGTCTGGGTGAGTGGGAAGGGGTATAGTACATATGGATAAGGCAAATGAACATGCTTTTAATCAGCCTGAAACACTAGCTGGCATAGATTTCTTTTGCTTCCAAGCAGTCATGTAACTATGGGTGTTTAGGCCAGAGCTCATTATTATTCCTGAGTGGTGTCCGTGGCCTCTGAAGAAACTGCACCTGCTATGAATTTCTGTGTTCTCTGACTTCTGTAATCTCTCTGCAAAGCCCTCCTGCTTCTTACTCTGCAAGAGTTTCACAGGATGTGTCTTTGAACTATTTATCTCCAGGAAGGACTGGGGCCTCTACCAGTTCTTCCAGCTTCAAGGGCAGTGGGTGCATTAACTCTAGACTGTCCTGGACATTGTTAGCTGAGGCAGTGGCAGATAGAACACAGAAGTAAAGGAAAGGGAGATAGAAGAGAGTGGTTGTTTTCTGAGGCCAAGGTTATGGGGAGATTTTAGGCAGATTGGTGCAGAAGAGAGAAACAGGACAAGGAGGATTTGGGATAGTGGACGATGCAGTCGACCAGTGCTTGTCCGGCATGATAGGGGGAAAGAAATGTGACTATAATAGCAGTCTTTACTGAGCTCTCATTATGGAGAGCTGGCCCTGCTTCAAGTACTATGAGATACTAACATTTTAATTTTACAGAGGTGGAAGCAGAAACACAGTGCGGTTAAGTTACTTGTCCTTTGTTACAAAGGGAGTAAGTGGTAGAGCTAGGATCTAGGCATCCCGTTTCTACTGCTTTAGCTGACAAAACACTCTGCTAGGATGGCTCTGAAACAGGAGAAGAAAAGGAACACGGCTGGGGAAGAATTGGGTAGAAGAGGGGCAAAGTGAGAAGGAAGGTGGAGAATTCTCCACCCTGTTTGGTCTCATTCTGGATGAGGATCATCAGAGACTGGAAGCAAGAGAACCAAAAGCTAAAGGAGTTCGTCACCACTAACCCAGCCTTAAAAAAATGTTGGAGACTTCCTTAAAGAGAAAAGGGCATAACTAGATACAAGAAAATTAGGAAAGAAAAATCTCACACATTGAAAATAATATGGTAAACGTAGCGGTCAACCACATAAAGTTAGTGGTGGTGGTGGTTTAGTCGCGACCCCATGGGCTGTAGCCTGCTACGCTCCTCTGTCCATAGGATTCTCCAGGCAAGAGTACTGGAGTGGGTTGCCATTAAGTTAGAAGGAAGGTTAAAAAGCAAAAGTATAGAAATTGTCTAAATCTGACATAATATGTTAGGTGATATACAAAATAAAATATATATAAAATATGACACCAAAAACATAAAACATAGGGGTAAAATAAAAATGTAGTGCTTCTAGAATGGGCTCAAACTTAAGTAACCATCAACTTAAAATAGACTGCTATCTAAATGGCAACCCACTCCAGTACTCTTGCCTGGAGAATCCCATGGAGGGGGAGCCTGGTAGGCTACAGTCCATGGGGTTGCAAAGAGTCGGACACGACTGAGTGACTTCATTTACTATGGTAACAATAAACCAAAAACCTATAACAGATACACACATTAAAAAAAAACATAATAACCCTAAAAGAAAGTCATCAACTCAAAAGGAAAAGAGAACAAAAGAAGAAAGGATCAGAGAATGACAAAAACAACCAGAACAATGAATAAAGTGGAATTAAGTAGGTATCTATAAACAAGTGCTTTAAATGTAAATGGACTGAATGGTTCAATTAAAAGACATCAGATGGCTAAATGGATAAAAAATATAAGGCCTGTATATATGAGATCAGAGCCTCATTTCAGAGGCAAACACACACACAAATTGAAAGGGAAGGAAAGAAAAAGCGTATTCCATGCAAACGGAAAGACAAAGCCAGGTGGCAATACTTTATATAAAAAAAATACAGACTTTAAAGCAAAGACTAGCAAGAAACAAAGAAGAGCTTACATAATGATAAATGGATCAATACAAGAGGAAATAACACTTATAAATATTTATGCACCCAACATAGGAACACCTCAATATATAAAGCAAATTTTAACAAACATAAAAGGAGATATTGAAAGTAGTACAATAATAGTAGGGAACTTAGTACCCATTTACATCAATGGATAGATCATGCAGACAAAAATCAATATGTAAACATGGGCTTTAAATAACACTTTACACCAAATGATATATGTAGTACACTCTACCTCAAAATAGCAGAATATACTTTCTTAACAAGTATACATGAAACAATTCTCCAGAATATAACACATGTTGGATTATAAAATGTCTCAATAAATTTAGGAAGAATAAAGTGACATCAAGCATCTTTTTTGACCACAATTATATGAAACGAAATCAGTTACAAAAAGAATACTGGAAAAAAAAACAGAAATTTGTGGAGGCTAAACAATATGATACTAAACAACCAGTGGGTAAGAAATCAAGGGGAGATTAAAGAAAAATACATTGAACCAAATAAAAATGAAAACACAGCATTCTAAAATCTATGAGACATGGCAGAAGCGATTCTAAGAGGAAACTTTAGAGCAATACAGGCCTACTTCAGGAAATAAGAAAAGCCTCAAATAACAACCCTACACCTAAAGAAAGAACAAACAAAGCCCAAGATTTGTAGAAGGAAGGCAATAATAAACATTAAACATCAGATAAATAATACAGAGACTAAAAAGGTCAGTAGATAAGATCAGTGAAACTAAGAGGTGATTCTTTGAAAAGATAATCATAATAAGTCTTTAGCCAAACTTATCAAGAAAAAAAGAGGGCTAAAAAAATAAAAGACTTATTGTGGCAATCAATTGGTAATGTATATTAATGCAAATCACTATATTGTAGACTTGAAACTAATATAAACTTGTATGTCAACTATATGTCAATTAAAAATGAATCTAGGTATCTGCTTTTGCTGTACCACTTGTGCATGTGGTTTTGAGCCTCAGTTTCCTTGTGTACAAACTATGCATGATAGAGTAAGTGCTTGTCAGAATGAGATGAAAAAGTTAGAACACACTTTGGGCATAGTGCTTTGTATGTGATGAGACACTAGACGTTGAGGCTGTTTCTGTTAACACATGAGTAGAAAGCTTAATCTGATCATCTCACTGGTGTGCATGGTAAGTTACTTTCCTTCCGTGACACATGTTCTTGGCTGATGTCCCTGCCTCTCTGCTGTTGGGTAGACCTGTCAACTTTATTTGCCTCTTATTGCTCTGTTGATTATTTCAAGAGTCTGCAAGAGCATCGCGTTTTCCTCTTTGCACAGGATCAGTGATCTTGGCCTCCTGAGCCTGTGTTATTGACCATTCTGTTAGTTACTGCCACAGCTAAGCGGTATCAGTGGTAAAGTCACTGCTACGAACCTAACAGCCTCTTGGAGTCCTAAGAACCATGTTTTTCTGTCTTGCCATAGCAGAGTCATTTGCTCAAAGTCACACAAAATTGATTCTTCTGTTTTCTTTATCATGACTGATCAGATCTCAGAGTTTACCAGAACCTGCTGTCACTGACCCTGATGTTGTCTAGAGGTTGCCTTCTGTGTACAGTGTGGCTGAGAGGAGACAGGTGTGCACAACCGGGAGGAGAGGAGAGAGCAGTTCCTCCTTGTTTCCCATCTCACCTGTACCTAGCTGATTTCAGTCCATCTTCATCTCCATCGAGGACCCGTGTAGATGAAGCAGGGACGCAGGCAAGGCTGAATGCCCTGTGGTCTTTCCTTTCAAGGATCTGCTCTGCACTTCGCTTCCCCTTCCTGCTCTTGTTTTATTCTCTGCAGGTTGTTAATTAATCTTGACTTGAAATGTCACTGTTCCTAGCGGTGTTTGATTGTTAATAGAAAAATGCTGAAGAAAGAAAAGCCTGTAGGATCCCAAAGGATCCATCTTTCTGGAGGTAGAATTTCAGGTTTTGGCACAAGATTTCCTAGTTGTTGAAATTCCCAATCCTAGTCCTTTTCACTTTTGGCTCCTTGTGCTCAGACTGCTCTTCTTCCTAATTAACAGCTAGCTTGTCACCTCTCTTCATTCAGGTCCCTGCAAAAATATCATCTCCCCAGAAAAGCTTAGCTGGGTTCTTCATGTAGTCTATTATCCCCCATCAACATTGATCTTTCCTTAATCTTTGTCATAATACTTACCACTAATTGATACTATATTCTCTATTTTAATTATCTGTGTACCCTAAATAGAATTCAAGCTATGTGAGCTCAGAGACATTGTTTCATCATTACCCTGTGCCCTAAAATAGTGAACTGAACTGAACTGAACTGAGGCACTATAGGATTTTTTTGAAAAATTCAAGTGAGTCATTGGAACACATTTTTTTCTGGTACTTCTTAATTTTATCTTTACATTTGTATATAATATGATTATGCCTTTAGCATATTGTGTACCTTTATTCATTGGTTGAATTAACAAAAATTGTTAACATCTACTAAGTTGCAATCATTGGGCTGATGAGAGAAATGGAAAAAGTACATAAGGCACAATCTCAGCCTTCAAGCTGCTCATGTCTAGTAGAGAAACATATGAGTAACAGACATATACAATAGAGTGTTAGGATTGGCAAGATAATACATATCTGTGGTATTTCAGTATAGTGATAAAGATGAGTAAGAATTAGCCAGGAGACTCGCATGATAAAGATGTCTTTCCAGGCAGAGGAGGTTAGCATTTGTAAGGTCAAGGTATAAGAGTTCATGGCAAATTCATTGATGTGCAAGAAGTTGATAATGCCCATATAGATAATACGAAAAAAAATTGAGTGAGGTGGAGCTGAACATAAGTGAGATAAGGTGGGAAGTTATACAAAGTCATGAATGTCATTTTAAAGAACTTGAATTTTTTTTGTCAAAGAGCCAACAGAGGAGTTTTAACAAGATGAGATGCAATTAGATATGTGTTGATTTACCCTCCTTGCTTCCTTTCAAATTTCCTTCTACACCTAGAATTAGCATCAGCCACAACAGGGGACCAGTACAGGTATAGAAAAAAATTGTATATTTACCATTAAGTATGACTAGGGTCAGTGAGAGATAAAAAAAGTCTGTAGTACTCAGGTGGTTCTCTGATTGGCATAGCTCTTTATAAAACTTTTTAAATGCAGAATTTCAAACACAGGCAAAATAAGCACATGATTTAATTAACCTCCATGAACTCACTACTCAGCTTCAAAATTTGTCAATATTCTGTCATTCTTGTTTCATCTGTACCTCTATCTACTTTTGATCCTAGCCAGTAAAAAGTAAGAGGTTTATAAGGTTCAATCAGATGGAGTCATAGACCAGGGAGCGAGGGAAGAATATAAATTCAGAGTTCTGGGTGAAGGATTGGTCTCAGGCAAGCTCAGAATGGAGGAAAGAGGAAAGAAAGGAATGGATGTGAATAAATGCAGGTGGGAAGACATGATGCTGGTAGGAAAGCAAGCTTCTTAAATGCAGGATCTATGTCCTATCTGTCTTTGAATTGCTTGCAGTCAGCACAGTACTGCATGTGATAAGCATGCAATAAGCATTTGTTCAATTGAATTGAGCTCATGCCCGGGGTCCCGGTCTTCTTCATGAAGTCTAGGCTTGGTCATTGATGGGAATGAGACAGACATAGAGAAAAGAACACAGGGTCACTAAGCTATAAACTAGCTTCAGTGGTACATGGAGTACCTGCCACTGGTCCACACATGAAGATGCTTCTTTTAATGTGTTCTACAAAGTATGTGCAATATCAAGAAGGGTAGGTTTCTTCTTCAGTGTTTAAAAGGAAAGGGTAGTGAGTGATTTAAGAGCAAGAATTTTCAGTCTTTGCATTCCCTTTTATAGCTACCTGCTTAGAGGACTCTTGAGGTTCAAAAAGATTGTAGAAAAGATTTGAACTTCATTTTTCCTCTCTGGTTTCCCTTTCATTTCCTTTATTTCTTAGTTATCATTGTATATCATGAATGCAGCTTGTTCTTCTCTAATCTAACAAAAGTATCTTGACTTGGTTTTCTAAAGTGCCAAGACTGAAACTCAATGAGTCAGAGATCTTCCTCCATGTGCCACCTTGTTCCAGAGAAGACAAAACAGGATAAACTAAGATAAAACAACAGATTTAACTTGGAATTTATAAAATGTGATTATGTGGAGCAAAATAACATATTCAGTGCTAAAGTTGCAAACAAGTTGTAATGATCTGTTAGATAATTCAGACTGGGTGAAATGCACGTTTCATGTTATATATTTATAATGATTCATCTAAAATGTATTCTGAAAAGTAGTAGACATTCAGATATATTAATCTGAATATCAAAGATGGTGTATAGTTGTTACAGTTATTGGGTATTAGCACTTGATATAAAAGAAATGAGGGGAAGAAGGTTATTAGAATTTTTAAAGCTATTTTACAAATGTTTCTATCTCCATAATTCTGCCAAAGTTTAAAATCTTTAGGACTCAAATTTTCATTACACAAGAGTTCATACCCTTCACAGGCTGGTAAATTTTTATGGTCATGAAATATCCTATCCTTCCTATTTTCTGCAAAAGTTATTCAATTCTAGAAACTTATTAAACACTTGGCTCAGACAGTTAAAGCATCTGCCTACAATGTGGGAGACCTGGGTTCAGTCCTTGAGTTGGGAAGATCTCCTGGAGAAGTAAATGGCAACCCACTCCAGTATTCTTGCCTGGAAAATCCCATGGACAGAGGAGCCTGGTAGGGTACAGTCCATGGGGTCGCAAAGTGTCAGACACAACTGAGCAACTTCACGTTCACTTTCACTATTAAACACCAATCATGATGACTGCCATACTCAGTGAACTCAGAGTCTGGTTGATAGCACCCAATTGAAAAAATCACCTCGTATATAAAGGCTTGCCCAGAATTAACCAGTTGTTGAGGTCTTCTCTTTCAAGTTCCAGTCACTTCCTACTCTTATTCCTATTATAGCAATTCTCACAGTATTATATAATAATATTTTGGTTTTGTTTCTAGATGGATGGAGGGCCAGGGTCATGCCACTTTCCTCTGTCTTTTGGGAGACAGCTTTCCATAGCATTTCTCTGTGCCTCATGTCAGGTTTGGTCAGGGACTGTCTTTTCAAGGATGTTTGTTTAGCAAACAGCCTGGGAACATGCTGTGTCTCACATACTCTGAGGGGCAGAGGGAGGATGTTTTTCTGAGCAGGATAATAAAGATACCTCCCATGTGGCAAAGGTTGAGTAGATTTCTAGCAACCTCCTTTAAAAGATGGGATTGCCTAAACTCCAGGTCCCTCAGCTGTGACACAGACCCACCGTGTGCACCTCATCCACCAGGTCTTCCTTCCCCATCACCTGCCCTCAGCTTGGGCTGAGCAAGGAAGGAAGATGGATATCAATGTGAAGCTCATCCTGCCTGCCATGCTGTGAGTAATCAGGCCTTTTTCTTTGAGCCCAGGGTCTTGTATATTCTGCCAACATCCATGAAATGGGGTAGGCTAATTTGTTAGCTTGAAAGTAGGGCAAAATTGCAGACCTTTCACTGTTCTTGAGTTTCTTCCCTATCTAGGGCTTTGCCTGGTGCAGTGTCAAGGAGTGAACTAGGCTGTTCAGTGTGAGTGCATTTAATTATAATTTTAGCTGTAGAGGGAATGCTGTCATCAATATTTTTCAGTTACCAGCGGCATTGTCCTGGTAAATTGCTTAACCTGCCTCATGTCAGTGTCCTTATGTTTAAAATGGAAAGAATGAAAGGATAGGTTTGTGGTGGATATAGAGATGTGCTGTCCAGACCTCCTTCTGGGAGGCACATGTGGCCCAGCTGCAGGGATTGCCTTTAGGATCTGCCTCAGCTGCAGAAATGACAACCCACTCCAGTATTCTTGCCTGGAAAATCCCATGGATGGAGGAGCCTGGCGGGCTGCAGTCCACGGGGTTGCAAAGAGTCAGACATTACTCTGCAGAGTTCCCTCACCTGAGACGCCACCCTTTCCCCAGTGGTCTGCAGCCAGGGACTGAGCAGTGTGTGCAGGTTGTATGAAGGACAGCCATTCGGTCCCATTAGAGATAACTTTCATTGCTTCGTTGAATTTCATGGTTTCACTGAGTCATTGCTTCAGAGCCCCTGGTAGATTGGCTGAGGTTTTGCCAGACCTGTGTAGCAATTCAGTTTTTCTCTCTGTGCAGTTGTGCTTCCTTTTACACATTTTCCTTCCTTTTATGGCTTTTGATCCCTAATAAACACCTTACTGCCCATCTGCCTTCTTTTCTCAAACTCTTTCCCAGCATCTGCTTCTGGAGAACTCCAACTGCATCAGGATTACCGAGGTGGTAAGGGTGTGTAAATCACTCAGAGCAGTCCTTGCGTGTAGTTGTTACATATTATTGTTGTTGTTCTCATGAACATCATTATTATGATCAACATATGGAATATCCCAGAAGAATAGTTTTTGCCACTAAGGCTCTAATGGCATGGTGACCTACATAAGCAAATCACACTCTCGGCCTATAAATGTCTCCAAGTTATAAAAATCAAAACACTGAGGACAACCAATCACAAATAGCCAACTAGGCTTTAAGCTACAGCCAATCAGGTAATTTATTTTCTTTGTTTCAGCAGTTTCTCTTTGTAAGTCCTTTCCCCTGGCTCCTGTGCTTCTAATCACTTGCAGTTTGGTGCTGCTTTATTTAAATTAATCTTTGCTTAAATATGCTCTTAAAAATTTTAGTATACTTCTGTTTATTTAACACTGGTAGAGAGCAAGAAATGGTGATGGAGTCACTCAAAACTGTGTGATTTGATGATTCGTTGAAATAGTCAAGAGATCGTCAACCTGGAGAAGTAATGTTTATGAAGCACCTGGGAGATGCCTGTTGTTGTTGCTTAGTTGCTCAGTCACGTCTAACTCTTTTCTGACCCCATGGACTGTAGCCTGCCAGGTTCCTCTATCCATGGGATTCTCCAGGTAAGAAGAATGGAGTGTGTTGCCACTTCCTTCTCCAGGGGATCTTCCTGACCCAGGGATTGAGCCAGTGTCTCTTGTGTCTCCTACTTGGCAGGCGTATTCTTTACCACTGAGCTACTGAGGAAGCTGCCCAGCCAACACTCAAGATGGCTGTGGTCTGAGGGTGAGATGAGACTTTGGGTGAACCCAAAAGTGAAAACAAAGACAAATGTAGATACCAATAAGGGGGTATTAGGACTCAAGGTAAGAGAAGCTTTTGAACATGACTGCTTTCAATGACTCGGGCTCTCACTGGAGGGAGACTTGGCGGAGATGCTACCCAGATGCAAGGTCTTGATGAGGATGAGCAGGAAGGGAATATACCTGATGACTGCTGAGATTACTGGTCAGAAGAAAATTGAGAAATCTATTATTTAAACTTTGCATATAAAGCAGAAATCATATATTTATGCTCTCAGTATTTCCAATACAAATGTCATAGAGTTGTGAGCTGTGTACTGTTGACTCAGTATGGATGATGAACCAACCCAGTGGTAGAAATTTTAGTTTCTTCTTGGCTAGCTTAATTCATTTGTTATAGAATCATGTACTCAAATAGATAACTAAATATCTTTATTACTTCACTGTGTGATGGAATGCCTGGAGATGTGGAACTTTAAAAATATGTATGTATTTAATAAGAGTTGTTGTCATAAAAGTTCCTAGAAAGCAGGATATTCAGGACACTCTGGAGAAGAACATTTTGGGGAGAAGACCACTCGAGTGGCTCCTTTTGCTAATGCAGGTGTAAGGTAAGGATCCTTCCTTTGACTGTTCTGGCTTCTATTTCCTGTCTCCATTTCAAAAGTTTCTGGGGGAAGAGATGGGTAACTTTGTCAAGGGATTAAAGAAACTTCTAAGGACACGGTGCTCTAGGTTTTGATAGGTTTCCTGTAGCTTAGAAAGTTGTTAAGTTCTGTCTGATGTACTGGGGTGGCCCTGCCTACACTAGTCTTGAGATGAAACCAACTGGAAGGAAAGCCATGTTCTGAATTCTGAACTGGTATTGCAGGCCTTCAAGGAGTTCTAGAGAGCCAGCCCAAATCACAGCATTTCTGACATCATATAGAGGTCTGGTGTGTGTGTGTGTGTGTGTGTGTGTGTGTGTGTGTGTGTGTGTGTGTGTGTGTTTATGTGCACGCAAATGTCACAGAATGAGGCAAAAGTAGCATCCTTTTACCCCAGGTTACCTTAGTCACATATTTTCATCTTTCCTGAAGCCCTGGCAATGTCTGTGTCCCTCAATATCCTTAAGGGTGTTGGGCTGTTGATTATGGGCTTCTCCCCTATGTAGTGGGCAGGCCGGGTGGACATCCGCCTGCAATGCAGGAGACCCTGGTTCAATTCCTGAGTTGGGAAGATCCCCTAGAGGAGGGCCTGGCAACCCACTCCAGTATTCTTGCCTGGAGAATCCCCATGGACAGAGGAGCCTGGCTGGCTACAGTCCATGGGGTTGCAGAGTTGGACATGACTGAGTGACTAAGCACAGCACACAGCACAGGCTGGGTGGACAGAAGCTGGAAAGAGTGGTTTCATCATCTGCAGCCTGTTCCAGATGACAATAGGGGCAACTGCTTTGTGACAATTTGTATGGAGCAGTTATATATAATAAAATTGATTTCTCTTTGTGTGTATATCCATTGTCAAACTAGATGTTTCCAATCCATATCCAAAACTGATCACTTGGGTCAATCTAGGAACCTATCCAAAAATCCCTTCTGGGGTTTTCTGAAGGAGCTAATATGTGTTTTCAGCAACAGGGACTGCTAGCTATGTCTGACTACAGGCTCACTGGGGTGTCTATCCAGGTGATACAGACTGTCTCACCCTCTTTTTTTTGGTTATGTTAACCTAACAGATACATTTCACTCTCCCCATCCCCCTATATGCTTGATTTCCTTTGGTGATAATTGCACGATTTTAGCACAAAGAGCCCATCCCCTAGGGAGATGGTCTCCAGTTTAGCATAAGGCTTTGTGTGAAGAGACCAGAGATAGTTATAATATTGGGAAGAGAATTTTTGCCTTTTTCTGCTCTCTTCTGAGAAACTGCCTTCAGAAAAACTAGTTTCTGTGTAGCTCATGCCTGAATCACTAAAGTGTGACTGGACTCTGACTTCTAGTAGCAACAGTAGCAAATACAATTAAGGGGACTAGTGAGACTTTCTGATGCCTTTTCTCTGACCTTCTTTGTTTTCTCTGACCTTCTTTGTTTGCATAAAACCCCTGGGCTTCATAGACTTATGAGAAGAGAGTGAGACACTAGTGAGAAAATACAGATATTCTGCAGATAGGGGGAGGGGCTCAGAGTGGATGAACTAAAAGGAGTTTTAACCTTCTTCATTGGTGGGATGTAACAGATCAGTTCAGCTCAGTTCAGTCACTCAGTTGTGTCTGACTATTTGCGACCCCATGGACTGTAACATGCCAGGCTTTCCTGTCCATCAACTCCCAGAGCTTGCTCAGACTCATGTCCATCAAGGTGGTGATGCCATCCAACCATCTCATCCTCTGTCATCCCCTTCTCTTCCTGCCTTCAGTCTTTCCCATCATCAGGGTCTTTTCCAATGAATCAGTTCTTCACATCAGGTGGCCAAAGTATTGGAGTTTCAGCTTCAGCATCAGTGCTTCCAATGAATATTCAGGACTGATTTTTTTTAGGATGGACTGGTTGGATATCCTTGCAGTCCAAGCGACTCTCAAGAGTCTTCTCCAGCACCACAGTTCAAAAGCACCAATTCTTCAATGCTCAGCTTTCTTTATGGTCCAACTCTCACATCCATACATGACTACTGGAAAACCATAGCTTTGACTAGACAGACCTTTGTTGCCAAAGTAATGTCTCTGCTTTTTAATGTGCTGTCCAGATTGGTCATAGCTTTCTTTCAAGGAGCAAGTGTCTTTTAATTTCATGGCTGCAATCACCATCTACAGTGATTTTGGAGCCCCCAAAGATAAAGTCTGTATGTCACTGTTTCCATTGTTTCCCCATCTATTTGGCATGAGTGGTGGGACCAGATGCCATGATCTTAGTTTTCTGAATGTTGAGCTTTAAGCCAACATTTTCACTCTCCTCTTTCACTTTTATCAAGAGGCTCTTTCGTTCTTCTTCGCTTTTTGCCCCAAGGATGGTGTTATCTGCATATTGGAGGTTATTGGTATTTTTCCCAGCAATCTTGATTCCAGCTTTTGCTTCATCCAGCCTGGCATTTTGCATGATGTAATCTGCATATACTTTAAATAAGTAGGGTGACAATATACAGCCTTGACGTACTCCTTTCCCAATTTGAAACCAGTCTGTTCTATGTCCTGTTCTAACTGTTGCTTCTTGACCTGCATACAGATTTCTCAAGAGGCAGGAAAGGTGGTCTGGTATTCCTGTCTCGTTAAGAATTTTCCACAGTTTGTTGTGATCCACACAGTCAAAGGCTTTGGCATAGTCAATAAAGCAGAAGTAGATGTTTTTCTGGAACTCTCTTGCTTTTTGATGATCAGTGGATGTTGGCAATTTGATATCTGTTTCCTCTGCCTTTTCTTAATCCAGCTTGAACAACTGGAAGTTCATGATTCATGTACTGTTGAAGCCTGGCTTGGAGAATTTTGAGCATTGCTTTGCTAGCATGTGAGATGAGTGCAATTGTGTGGTAGTCTGAGCATTCTTTGTCATTTCCTTTCTTTGGGATTGGAATGAAAATACCTTTTTCCAATTATGTGTCCACTGCTGAATTTTTCAAATTTGCTGGCATATTGGGTGCAGTACTTTCACAATATCATCTTTTAGGATTTGAAATAGCTTAACTGGAATTCCATCCCCTCCTCTAGCTTTGTTTGTAGTGATGCTTCCTAAGGCCCACTTGACTTTGCATTCCAGAATGTCTGGTTCTAGGTGAATGATCACACCATCATGGTTATCTGGGTCATGAATATCTTTTTGTATAATTCTTCTGTGTATTATTGCCACCCCTTCTTAATATCTTCTGCTTCTGTCAGGTCCATACCATTTCTGTCCTTTATTGTGCCCATCTTTGCATGACATGTTCCCTTGGTATCTCCAATTTTCTTGAAGAGATCTCTTGTCTTTCCCATTCTATTGTTTTCCTCTATTTATTTGCATTGATCACTGAGGAAGACCTCCTTATCTCTCTTTGCTATTCTTTGGAACTCTGTATTCAGATGTTTATATCTTTCCTTTTCTCCTTTGCCTTTAGCTTCTCTTTCTTTCTCAGCTATTTTTAAGGTCTTCTCAGACAACCATTTTGCCTTTCTTTTTCTTGGGGATGGTCTTGATCACTGCCTCAACAGTGTCATGAACCTCCATCCAGATAACACTGGTTTAAGATAAGCTAGTTCATTACAAAAGGCAGAACCATGTACATCATGACATTGTCTGCATCAAATAAACCAGACTGGATTTCATTTAAGCTAAATTTCAGACCCAGATTAATATTAACTGCTATCTCAGTATTGAATCTTCATGGTGCTTACATCCTCTTCAGTCATTTGGGACCTTCTTCAGATGGTGAGTGTTCCCCTCTATAGATGAGACCTTTAGTTATGAACCCAGTAAATTTTAAGCACAAAGATATTTGTTTGAAAACCTCAGCCTGAAAGTCTGATGGCATGATGGTGAATCAAGGACTCAGGGATTTAATTTTTTTCAAGCAGTGGTGAAAAGTGGAAATAAAAGTGCTCTAGTTAGTAATGACATCCCCGAAGAGCACTTCAAGGATAAAGGGGGCAAAAATGGGTTAAAATTCATATGTCTGCTAGGGCTTATCATGAGACCATTAGTTGAGGAGCAGGAACAGAAGTTCCTAACTCTAGTCTTGCCAGACATCGTATAAGCTTTTTTTTTTTTTTTTTTTTTTACTACATATAAACGTTTAACTCGTGGAAGCAGAAGCAGTTGTCCCCACTGTCTACTGATAAATGTGGTCTGATGTTTTCCCAAATACCCTTTAGTTGAGAGTATTAACTTTGAAGCCACTTATAGAAATGTCTTTGAGGTCTTTAAATGTTAAAAGCTGTTTCCTGAAACTTCCTATTGTATGGCACTATTCTGGTTAAAGCTCAGCTAGTCACAAAGAGTCAAAAGAAAAGAGAAAGACAGGCATTGCATTCCATCTCCACTCAGCTCTGCTCCAGGTATTTCCCTTTATGTGTTACCTTTCAGTCGCTCAGTCATGTCCGACTCTTTGTAACCCCATGAATCGCAGCACGCCAGGCCTCCCCTGTCCATCACCAACTCCCGGAGTTCACTCAGACTCAAGTCCATCGAGTCCGTGATACCATCCAGCCATCTCATCCTCTGTCATCCCCTTCTCCTCCTGCCCCCAACCCCTCCCAGCATCAGCATCTTTTCCAGTGAGTCAATTCTTTGCCTGAGGTGGCCAAAGTACTGGAGTTTCAGCTTTAGCATCATTCCTTCCAGTGAACACCCAGGACTGATCTCCTTCAGAATGGACTGCTTGGATCTCCTTGCAGTCCAAGGGACTCTCAAGAGTCTTCTCCAACACCACAATTCAAGAGCATCAGTTCTTCGGTGCTCAGCTTTCTTCACAGTCCAACTCTCACATCCATACATGACTACTGGAAAAACAATAGCCTTGACTAGACGGACCTTTGTTGGCAAAGTAACGTCTCTGCTTTTGCTTGTTAGACAATTCTCTCCCCAAAAGATATCACTCTGTCACTAACCTCTAGAAAACACAAACCAGGCAAAGAGGAAATAGTTACAATAATAGATATGAGTTTCTGCATTTTCATTTACCCATCATTAGGGAAGGAAAGAAGCCAAATTGACAAAGAAAGGACCCAGACAGAAAAATACCGTTTGTCCACAGAGAAACCATATGAACTTGATGGAAAGAAGCCCAGAATATACAAGATTGTCTTCTCAATTTTAAAGCAACATTTTAAATGTTCTGTAGTATATTCATTCTACCTTGATCAAGCAAGCGTGTTTACATTATGGAGTTTCATATCAGCAATATTCTTAATAACAGCAAATAAGAAATAACCATTTTTACCACTTCATGGCTGATTGTAAAAATCAGGGGTCAGCAAACCTTGACCTATGGGCCAAATCCAGCTTGCATATAAAGTGTTTTTGGAGAACAGCCACACCCATCAATTAGGTATTACTTGTGGCAGAATTGAGTAGCTGTGAAAGACATATAGCTCACAAGGCCTGAAATATTTATGATATGACCCTTTGCAGAAAAAAATTTGCCAAGCACTGATTAAATGGTTGCACAGGGTGGTCTGCTACAATTAAAAGAACACAGAAGGTTTGTATAGATGATATGAAAAGATACGTGATTTTCAAGAAAAGGTGAATCAGTATAGTGTGAATAAAAATACTTTCAGATTTTATTTGCCTAAAAACATTGCAGGTTGATTCTTCACCCACTGAGCCAGATGGGAAACCCCAAAGAATATAAATATACTTCAAAATTTTCTGGAAAGTATAAAAGAAATTTAACAGTGATTATCTCTGTGATGCAGAAGTAGAAAGTGAAACCAGGGAGAGGGAGGTGGGAAGGAGAAATGATATTTATATTTATAAAAATTAGACTTATAGAAGTAATGGGCATTTGTTAAGAACATATTTATTTATATTTATTTATTTGTATAATGAATTGATGTACTGTTCAATGGCATGATAATAATGACAAGTCTTTTTCTTACAGAAATTTTTGTTTGAACATCTATGTGATATCTTCTATTTCATTTGACTAGTAAATAGGGTAGCTGCTGTCTCATATTTTAAAAATATCTCTCTGAAATTTTAGGTTCACTATTTGCTTTAGATGATTACAATTTTCCTCTTCATTAATTTAATGAAGAAATCATTAAGGAATTTTATACCAGTTAAATAGTTTATAGTTTTTTGTATGAGGAGTTTCACACAGTGGTCCTGTTTTCTAATGTAATTTATAAAGAACAGTCTTAAGTTCTGAGAGGAAAGGTGGATAAAAATAAAGGTTAAAGTTTCACTAGAGCCTTAGGGAAACAGGCCCTCCTGTTAATCTTAAGACAAACCTTTATCTCAAGAATGTGTGAGGGGCTCATATCTAAGGCATGCAGCCTCCAGGGGATGTTTGTCTCAAAAACCATTCCAGGAAATTATTTTCCAGAGAACAGATTAACAGTAAAAATGCAGCTCTTCCAGCCATGTCCACCTGATAACAAATAAACCTATCCCTGAAAATGTCAAGACCTGTACACCAATCAGGTCGCTCCACCCTAGCTGTACCCGTTTGTGGTTTTTGTGCTTAAAAACTGCTCTGTAACAAATGTTCGGGGTTCGTTCTCCCCTGGTGGTGATCGAACCCCGGCGCGCCGGCCTAATAAATCCTCTTGCGGTTTGCATCGAGTCCGAGTCCTGGAGATTATTTGGGCGACGGTTCCCTGGAAGAGGCCGAGAGGTCTAACAGCTCCATTTTAACTGTTTTTGTTCCTAATTTGAGAAAAAATATTTGATTTGGAGCAAATCATTTAAATGCTTCTTGATTTTTTTTTTTTAATCCACAAAATGGAAAGAAAAATGCCATCTGTCTTACCAAATACAATTTTGATGTTATGAGGAATTTTTCAGTGTTCAATCAATTATCTGTTGTTTCAGCTGTATCATTTTGGCACAGCTTTGGTACATTCAAAATGTGGACAGTCACAAGGATTTTTTTATGGTACACATGGAACCATTTCATGCAGACATTAAAAAAAAAAAAATCTAAAGCCTGGACTTTAAGGCTTAGATTACAAATGATCCCGGGAGTCACATGTCAACTATGAGAAATCAGAGAAGTTGGGCTTCAGATAAAAACACCAATACAGTATACTAACACATATATATAGAATTTAGAAAGATGGTAATGATAACCCTGCATGCGAGACAGCAAAAGGGACACAGATGTATAGGAAGGACTTTTGGACTCTGAGGGAGAGGGAGAGGGTGGGTTGATGTGGGCGAATGACATTGAAACATGTATACTATTGAGAGAGTCATTTCCTGGGCAGGTTGATAAGAAGTCTAGGGGTCCCCAAGGAGAGAGGGGTCTGGAATTCTCAAGGAGGAAGAAAGGACAAACTTATTTCTCTACATTCCTTAGGATTATATAACAATGTATTCTGCCTGAGGACAGTCTCTGGATTAAACCTTCTGGCTAATTCTGTTATCTTAAAATGTAAATTATGGGAGTAGGTCTGGTGAGGTCTTTACAACCTCCAGACCTTCTTTGGATTAGTTGGAGAGTATATAAACTCATTGCTAAAACTAACAAGCGGGTACTCTTTCTGCCCCCTTCTGATGCCTATGTCAGAAGTTTTCTCTATCTCCTTTATACTTTAATAAAACTTTGTTACACAAAAGCTCTGAGCGATCAAGCCTTGTCTCTGGCCCCAGACTGAATTCTTCTCCTCCGGGGGCCAAGAATCCCAGCGTCGTAAAAACAACAATCTTTCACTATCATGTAAGAAACGAATCACCAGTCTGTGTTCGATACAGGATACAGGATGCTTTGGGCTGGTGCACGGGGACGCTCCAGAGAGATGATATGGGGTGGGAGGGGGTTCAGGATTGGGAGCTCGTGTACACCTGTGGCTTATTCATGTCAATGTATGGCAAAACCAAAACAGTATTGTAAAGTAAAATAAAGTAAAAATAAAAATCTAAAAAAAACCCAAACCAATAGTAAGGTCTCTTTCAGCATGAGAGCTCTATTTTTTGAAGCCAATACCAATTTCTCGTCTTCAAAATGAGAATGGTTGTACCTACTTAGCTAATTTCATAATATTTTTGTGAACATTAGGTAAAACAATATATACTAGAGAAATATGTAAATTGTAAGCCTGCGTACCAGACGTTTTCAAAACTGGTTTAGTTTGCAAGATGATTTTCAGGGAAATGAAAAATTTGAATTCTAGTGATTATGTATTAATTTCATATTTACTTTTTATTTATGGTGAATGATTGTTACACTTATGGCAACTTTCTTTGAAATCAATTTTCAGAAGTAGAAAGGTGAGTCAGTTTAGTAAAAATTCTCAAGTAGCTCACAGTGCAGGTGGAAGATACAAGAAAAAGCAGGACGATGCACGTGAAAGCCCGAAGTTCAGGAGAAGTGGCATCATAAACATATAAATTTGATTTGAATTTTCCTGTTTTGCCATATGGATCTCAATTGGCATTGTTTAATATGTTGTGGCTGCAAATGTACTGTGATAAACCAAGACATATGGAGCCCTTTTGCAGTAAAGGAAGAAAGAAAAGAAGCAGATGCCTGAAGCATTTAGGAAGGGAATGTCACTGTAGCTGAAATGCTGGCCAACAGGGGGTTCCGTATCCCAAGTTACTGTGGGGCGGGCTGACTCCACTGAAAGAAGAGAAACAGACACTGCCAAAGAACTGAAAAGTCTATCTCCAGGAAAGACTTGCAGCAATTCTGAGAAATTAATTTTAGGTATATTATGGTAAAGAATATTCTGGAAAAGTGTGATTCTCGTGATGACATATTCTAACTGGATGTCTGATGTGACTCTCTCGGAACTGTTAGCCCAGTGAGCCCCATCATGAAGGCTGCTAGAATTTGGAAAGGGTAACAAACACGAGAGGAGTGGAGTTCGAAGACCCACCTCTGTGTTCACAACTCACTGCTGCTGGACTCTGCCTGGACATGGCTTTCAAAACCCAAGTTGACAGAGACAAGCCAACCTCAGGCGGGCAGGAAGTAAGAGTTGGGTCAGGGTGCCCATCTGCCTCTGTGACTAGACAGCAAAAATGTCTGATCATGACACAGCCACACGCTCTCTCAGGCCTTTCCTCCCAAGCCCCTCCTATTCTGTCCAATAGACAGCTCCAAGGGCAGAGGGTCCTTCTCCCAGGTACCTGTACATTGCTACCTTTCTGCTCCGCAGATCTGTCTGAGAAGAGTACATTTGGTCCCCTCATCCACTTTCACGCTCTTGATATAGGAGCAGAGTAGCAGGTGAGTACACTGAAAGTGGAGGACTCCCATGTAAAAAGCGGAAATGTCTTGGTCTCTAGTACCTCCTTCAGGACTACTAATTTTTTTTTTTGTCTCTGCAAATTCAGATGAGTGAGGAAATGCTTATGCAGCAGTTCAAAGGCAAGATGGGAGTTTCTAGCTTGATTATTTATTCAAAAAATTCTTTGAAGCCTATCGTTTATCCTCAGCAGGGATTTTTCAGCCACACGTAGTGATTTTGTTCCTCTGGAGCCTTCTATGAATTATTAAGCTTTTCAGAAGAGAGAGCAAATAAGAGTTCTGCAAGGTAATCAAAAGAAAATATACTAATTTGGGCCTATAGGACAGTATTTTTTATCAGAAAGGACATTGAGCTTAGATCAGTTATCCATCTAAATGAAGGAAATTGAAAAAGAGAACAAGACTAGCAAATTACCTTTGCTGATGGTCAAAATCAGCCCTATCTTGGACTGTTTCTTAATCATCTTTCTTACTGTAAAACCTAGTTACTAGGATACGGCCGTGTGGCAGCATCTTTATTAGAAATAGTGTGGGAGAAAAAAAGGTCAGAAGCTCATTTCCAATAATGGTTTGACAAGTAACACGGAGAAAAGGGCAGAAGGAATTGAGGTTTGTGGGGTTTTCCCTATATGAAGATTTTGAGATAATAGCAATTATATGAATGGGAAGTTTCCAGGAATAAATTTTATTAATCTCAGGGCTGAAAGAAAAAAAAGACATGAAATAATATTATCATCAATTAAAACCAGTAAGCCTAAAAATAAACATAAATATCCTTTCTAAAGGATCAAGTAAATATCAAAATATCAAGTAAAGAACAAAAATCCCACCATCTGTAACTGATGAAAAATTTCTTACCTTAGATCTGGCTAAATCCAGACCTCTATAATGATATAGACAGAAGTCACAGATCTAATTATCACAATTGAAAATATGTAGTCAGCAGCTGAAGGGCTTAAGTACTGTAGGAGACTTTACAAGATCCAGGTGGCTCTCCCTGAATGAAAGTCTACAAAAGGTCATTGTTCCTCTGTGTAATAGTATCGTATATCCTTGTATCAGAATAGGCATATACTTGTAAAATTACACTAAATGAAAATCTCTTTGAATTACACCAGGCGGTGCTAATGGTAAAGAACCTGCCTGCCAATGCAGGAGACATAAGAGACGCAGGTTTGACCCTTGGCTCAGGAAGATCCTCTGGAAGAGGGCACGGCTGCCCACTCCAATATTCTTGCCCGGAGAATCCCATGGACAGAGGAGCCTGGCAGGCTACAGCCCATAGGATTGCAAAGAGTTGGACATGACTGAAGAGACTTAGCACACATGCAAACCCTAACTTATCACTGTCTTCTAACAAAATCAGTTCAGTTCAGTTCAGTTCAGTTCAGTTCAATCACTCAGTCATGTCTGACTCTTTGCGACCCGATGAATCGCAGCATGCCAGGCCTCCCTGTCAATCACTAACTCCCAGAGTTCACTCAGACTCATGTCCATCGAGTCCATGATGCCATCCAGCCATCTCATCCTCTGTCATCCCCTTCTCCTCCTGCCCCCAATCCCTCCCAGCATCAGAGTCTTTTCCAATGAGTCAACTCTTTGCATGAGGTGGCCAGAGTATGGGAGTTTCAGCTTTAGCATCATTCCTTCCAAAGAAATCCCAGGGCTGATCTCCTTCAGAATGGACTGCTTGGATCTCCTTGCAGTCCAAGGGACTCTCAAGAGTCTTCTCCAACACCACAATTCAAAAACATCAATTTTTCAGCGCTCAGTCTTCTTCACAGTCCAACTCTCACATCCATACATGACCATTGGAAAAACCATAGCCTTGACTAGACGGACCTTAGTCAGCAAAATGATGTCTCTGCTTTTGAATATGCTATCTAGGTTGGTCATAACTTTTCTCCCAAGGAGTAAGCGTCTTTAATTTCATGGCTAAAATCACCATCTGCAGTGATTTTGGAGCCCCCAAAAAATAAAATCTGACACTGTTTCCACTGTTTGCCCATCTATTTCCCATGAAGTGATGGGACTGGATGCCATGATCTTCGTTTTCTGAATGTTGAGCTTTAAGCCAACTTTTTCACTCTCCTCTTTCAGTTTCATCAAGAGGCTTTTTAGTACTTCTTCACTTTCTGCCATAAGGGTGGTGTCATCTGCATATCTGAAGTTATTGACTATTTCTTCTGGCAATCTTGATTCCAGCTTGTGCTTCTTCCAGCCCAGCCTTTCTCATGATGTACTCTGCATATAAATTAAATAAGCAGGGTGACAATATACAGCCTTGATGTACTCCTTTTCCTATTTGGAACCAGTCTGTTGTTCCATGTCCAGTTCTAACTGTTGCTTCCTGACCTGCACACAGGTTTCTCTAGAGGCAGGTCAGGTGGTCTGGTATTCCCATCTCTTTCAGAATTTTCCACAGTTTCTGGTGATCCACACAGTCAAAGGCTTTGGTGTCATCAATAAAGCAGAAATACATGTTTTTCTAGAACTCTCTTGCTTTTTTGATGATCCACTGGGTGCTGGCGATTTGATCTCTGGTTCCTCTGCCTTTTCTAAATCCAGCTTGAACATCAGGGAGTTCACAGTTCATGTATTGCTGAAGCCTGGCTTGGATAATTTTGAGCATTACTTTACTAGCATGTGAGATGAGTGCAATTGTGCGGTAGTTTGAGCATTCTTTGGCATTGCCTTTCTTTGGGATTGGAATGAAAACTGACCTTTTCCAGTCCTGTGGCCACTGCTGAGTTTTCCAAATTTGCTGGCATATTGAGTGCAGCACTTTGACAGCATCATCTTTCAGGATTTGAAACAGCTCCACTGGAATTCCATCACCGCCACTAGCTTTGTTCGTAGTGATGCTTACTAAGGCCCACTTGACTTCACATTCCAGGATGTCTGGCTCTAGATGAGTGATCACATCATCATGATTATCTGGGTCTTGAAGATCTTTTTGTACAGTTCTTCTGTGTATTCTTGCCACCTCTTCTTAATATCTTCTGCTTCTGTTAGGTCCATACCATTTCTGTTCTTTATCAAGCCCATCTTTGCATGAAATGTTCCCTTGGTATCACTAATCTCTAAGCGCTGGCGGCTGCAACCGGTGCACTAAGTGTGGCTGAGAGGAGCTACCCCACATCCAAGGTCAGGGGCAGAGGTCGGGGAGGACCCCATGCCCGAAGGGCGGAGGCCCAGAGGAGTTACCCCACGTCCGAGGTCAGTGGCAGTGGCCGAGAGTGCCAGGCTGCAAGGGCGCAGGAATGGTGGAGAGAAGCTACCCTGTGTCCGAGGTTAGGGGCGTGGCTGGGAGGAGCCACCCCGCCCGCGAGGCTAGGGGCGGCAGCCAGGAGGAGCAACCCCACGTCCAAGGAGTGGTGGCTGTGTGGGTGCAGGAGGGCCTAGAGGACCTATCCCACGTTGAAGGTCAAGAAGGGTGGTGGTGAGGAGATACCTCTCATCCAAGGTAAGGAGCAGTGGCTGCGCTTTGCTGGAACAGCTCTGAAGAAATACCCCACGCCCAAGGTAAGAGAAAGCCATGTAAGATGGTAGGTGTTGCCAGAGGGCATCGGAGGGCAGACACACTGAAACCATACTCACAGAAACCTATTCAATCTAATCACACTAGGACCACAGCCTTGTCTAACTCAATGAATCTAAGCCATACCCGCAGGGCAGTTCAAGATGGGCCAGTCATAGTGGAGAGGTTTGACAGAATGTGGTCCACTGGAGAAGAGAATGACAAACCACTTCAGTATTCTTGCCTCGAGAACCCCATGAACAGTATGAAAAGGCAAAATGATAGGATACTGAAAGAGGAACTCCCCAGGTCAGTAGGTGCCCAATATGCTACTGGAGATCAGTGGAGAAATAACTCCAGAAAGAATGAAGGGATGGAGCCAAAGCATAAACAATACCCAGCTGTGGATGTGACTGGTGATAGAAGCAAGGTCCAATGGTGTAAAGAGCAATATTGCATAGGAACCTGGAATGTCAGGTCCATGAATCAAGGCAAATTGGAAGTGGTCAAACAAGAGATGGCAAGAGTGAATATCGACATTCTAGGAATCAGTGAACTAAAATGGACTGGAATGGGTGAATTTAACTCAGATGACCATTGTGTCTACTACTGTGGGCAGGAATCTCTCAGAAGAAATGGAGTAGCCATCATGGTCAACAAAAGAGTCTGAAATGCAGTACTTGGATGCAATCTCAAAATGACAGACTGATCTCTGTTTGTTTCCAAGGCAAACCATTCAATATCACAGTTATCCAAGTCTGTGCCCCAACCAGTAATGTTGAAGAAGCTGAAGTTGAACAGTTCTATGAAGACCTACAAGACCTTTTAGAACTAACACCCCAAAAAGATGTCCTTTTCATTATAGGAGACTGGAATGCTAAAGTAGTAGGAAGTCAAGAAACTCCTGGAAAATTTGGCCTTGGAATGCAGAATGAAGCAGGGCAAAGACTAATAGAGTTTAGCCAAGAAAAGGCACTGGTCAGAGCAAGCACCCTCTTCCAACAACACACAAGAAGACTCTACACGTGGAAATCACCAGATGGCCAACACTGAAATCAGACTGATTATATTCTTTGCAGCCAAAGATGGAGAAGCTCTATACAGTCAGCAAAAACAAGACTGGGAGCTGACTGTGGCTAAGATCATGAACTCCTTATTGCCAAATTCAGACTTAAATTGAAGAAAGTGGGGAAAACCACTAGACCATTCAGGTATGACCTAAATCAAATCCCTTATGATTATACAGTGAAAGTGAGAAATAGATTTAAGGGACTAGATCTGATAGAGTGCCTGATGAACTATGGACAGAGGTTCGTGACACTGTACAGGAGACACGGATCAAGAAATGAAAGAAAAATCAAGGAAAAGAAATGCAAAAAGCAAAATGGCTGTCTGAGGAAGCCTTACAAATAGCTGTGAAAAGAAAAGAATTGAAAAGCAAAGGAGAAAAGGAAAAATATACCCATTTGAATGCAGAGTTTCAAAGAATAGCAAGGAGAGATAAGAAAGCCTTCCTCAGAGATCAATGGAAAGAAACAGAGGAAAATAATAGAATGGGAAAGACTAGAGATCTCTTCCGGAGAAGGCAATGGCAAGCCACTCCAGTACTCTTGCCTAGAAAATCCCATGGATGGAGGAGCCTGGTAGGCTGCAGTCCATGGGGTCGCTAAGAGTCAGACTGAGCGACTGCAGCGACTTCACTTTCACTTTCACTTTCACGCAATGGAGAAGGAAATGGCAACCCACTCCAGTGTTCTTGCCAGGAGAATCCCAGGGATGGCAGAGCCTGGTGGGCTGCCGTCTATGGGGTCGCACAGAGTTGGACACGATTGAAGCAACTTAGCAGAGATCTCTTAAAAAAATTAGAGATATCAACGGAATATTTCATGCAAAGATGGGTACAATAAAGGACAGAAATGGTATGGACCTGACAGAAGCAGAAGATAGTAAGAAGAGGTGGCAAGAATACACAGAAGAGCTGTACAAAAAGATCTTCATGACCCCAGTTAATCACGATGGTGTGATCACTCACCTAGAGCCAGACATCCTGGAATGTGAAGTCAAGTGGGCCTTAGAAAGCATCACTACAAACAAAGCTAGTGGAGGTGATGGAATTCCAGTGGAGCTGTTTCAAATCTTGAAAGATGATGCTGTCAAAGTGCCACACTAAATATGCCAGCAAATTTGGAAAACTCAGCAGTGGCCGCAGGACTGGAAAAGGTCAGTTTTCATTCCAACCCCAAAGAAAGGCAATGCCAAAGAATGCTCAAACTACCGCACAATTGCACTCATCTCACATGCTAGTAAAGTAGTCCAAGCCAGGCTTCAGCAATACGTGAACTGTGAACTCCCTGATGTTCAAGCTGGATTTAGAAAAGGCAGAGGAACCAGAGATCAAATTGCCAACATCCGCTGTATCATCAAAAAAGCAAGAAAGTTCCAGAAAAACATCTCTTTCTGCCTTATTGATGACACCAAAGCCTTTGACTGTGTGGATCACCAGAAACTGTGGAAAATTCTGAAAGAGATGGGAATATCAGACCACCTGACCTGCCTCTTGAGAAACTATATGCAGGTCAGGAAGCAACAGTTAGAACTGGACATGGAACAACAGACTGGTTCCAGATAGTAAAAGGAGTACATCAAGGCTGTATATTGTCACCCTGCTTATTTAATTTATATGCAGAGTACATCATGAGAAATGCTGGACTGGAAGAAACACAAACTGGAATCAAGATTGCCGGGAGAAATATCAATAACTTCAGATATGCAGATGACACCACCCTTATGGCAGAAAGTGAAGAAGAACTAAAGAGCCTCTTGAAAGTGAAAGAGGAGAGTGAAAATGTTGGCTTCAGAAAACAAAGATCATGGCATCTGGTCCCATCACTTCATGGTAAATAGATGGGGAAACTGTGGAAACAGTGAGAAACTTTATTTTCAGGGGCTCCAAAATCACTGCAGATGGTGATTTCAGCCATGAAATTAAAGCCGCTTACTCCTTGGGAGAAAAGGTATGACCAACCTAGATAGCATATTCAAAAGCAGAGACATTACTTTGCCAACAAAGGTCCATCTAGTCAAGGTATTTCCAGTAGTCACGTATGGATGTGAGAGTTGGGCTGTGAAGAAAACTGAGCGACGAAGAATTGATGCTTTTGAACTGTGGTGTTGGAAAAGACTCTTGTGAGTTCCTTGGACTGCAAGGAGATCCAGCCCGTCCATCCTAAAGGAGAGCCATCCTGAGTGTTCATTGGAAGGTCTGACGTTGAAACTAAAACTCCAATACTTTGGCCACCTGATGCGAAGACTTGATTCATTTGAAAAGACCCTGATTCTGGGAGGGATTGGGGGCAGGAGGACAAGGGAACGACAGAGGATGAGATGGTTGGATGGCATCACTGACTCAATGGACATGAGTTTGGGTTGGCTCTGGGAGTTGGTGATGGACAGGGAGGCCTGGCGTCCTGCAGATCATGGGTTTGCAAAGAGTTGGACATGACTGAGCAGCTGAACTGAACTGAACTTAGTATTGACAGTCAGGCTTCTCAGTGACACCATTTATATGTCCTTTTGAGCCTGGCAAGGAACAGGGCACGGTCAGACACTGGCCAGGTGCTGAAATGCTCCATGAATGCCAGAAGCACCGTCATCCTTACTGGGAGAATCCCAGGTCTCACAATCTGTATATTCAGAGAGAGAATTTTCTTAAAATGAGCCTATTTTATATTCATGGCAAGCAGGAATATACTGTTATCTTAGCCCTCTTGCATAGTATAATTTAACTTGTGAACTTTACACGTATGCAGTGGGTTATGTGAAAGTGAATTATGGCAAATATTTAAATCTTATTGCAATGAATCATGATAATGGAGCTGATGACTGAAAAGATTTCTAAAATCTAGTAATGGCTTTTTTGTGTGTGAAATATGTCAAGATAAAATTTGATATTTCCTCGCTTTGTATGATAGAATTTGACTTATAAATGTTTTTCTTTAGGGATGCATTGTGGTTAAGTGACTAAGGTTAAAGATGCAGAATGAACTAACAGGACTCGTTTCAAATGCCTAGCCACCACAAGTCTTAAATTTATATTCTTGGGCAAGTCGCATTGAGCTGTTTCCGGGCAGGGATGGTAATATGTCTATATCACAAGGTTGAGTAAGGATTATATGAGATTATATATTCAAGGCACTTGGCATACTGCTAGTTAACTGTAAACAGTTGATATTTGTTGGACTTATTTTTGCTTCTTTGTCATAAGTAATGAGTTACAAAGCATAAACACTCAGTATTTTAAAAGTTTCAGTTGTTTATACTTTCAAATGATTAAAATATGCATGAAATTGTATAAAAACTGAAATTCTATCGTAATAAAGATGATAAAAGGAGAAAAAGGAATTTGTTTTGGTTTGACAAAAGATAAGGCAATAATTTTCATAAATATTCAATAACTAACCCCAAGTGTTTGAACATATTAATATGTCATTGTCTTTCAGTAATAGTTACTTTTTTCAAGATACTTTTCTAGCTATTTCTTAATCTTCCCAGCTACTTTACTATAAAAATTATTTACATATTTCATATCCATACTGTTCATCTCTACCAAAGTCAGTGATATTTCTGAAAACACTGAATATTGAAAACTTCTACACCAAACACTCTCAAAATTTTATTTTATTTTTTTGCATAAGTAATTCGTTCCCTTCTTCTAAAGGTTTGCTCTTTTGACAAGACCAACTCAGGTTTATAGGTTAACTCAATTCTTTGACGCTTTTTAAAAATGAAATCTCAAACACACAAAGAAAAATATAGAAATATTAGCATGAATACACATGTAACCACACCCAGATTTCTCATATGTAACATGTTACTTTTTTTTTTTTTTTGGTAAGCAAGAGAGTAGAGGTAAAGCTGTGGTCCTCTGGGTAACTTTACTTCTTTTCCGCCCCTTGTTCTCCAAATGCACCTGCTATTTCTGAATTTGCTACAGTTTTGCATTCTTTTAAGCTTTATAAAAATGTTGTATATTGTAATTACTATGATAGAAATTCCATTTTTCCTCAATGTAGTGTGTTGAAATGTATCCATTCTTGACTAATACAGATCTACACCATTCATTTGATAAATAATATTCCTTTGTGTGAGCAAATGGCAATTTATTCATTTTCAGGTTCATTTATAAATTTCGCTTTTTAGCGTATGCTTAGTTTTTGCCCTTGGCATTTACTTCTTTAGGCTGAAGCCTGCTTCCAGTGACACCCCGCTGGAGGGCTTTTGTTCTGACACACTGAGAGCACAGAGCAAGCTGAAATGCCAGAGAGCCTGAAGCAGTCTTCATTCAAGGAGAGCAGGAATTTAGTGGATAAATGCCCCAGCTCTTTTCATACCTCTGTGAGGAACTCTGAGGGGGTGTTTCCCACCAGTATTTGCCTCCGTTGGCTGTGGTGGCAGTTTGTTGATCATGCCTTTGTTTTTCTGCCTCGTTTTTCCTGGGATCACCTCCCAGGTAAACTATGTGAATGCTAATCCTTGTTTTGGGATCTATTCTTGGGAACCTAAACTAAGGCTGCTATTCAAAGCGTGCCTGTAACAGACACACTGTAGTTAGTTGTACATTTCTCTTATCCACATACAGGTGAATTACTCTAGGGCAGAGTCAGCAAAACACAGTCCAGGCTTCTAAATCCAGCTGGTCACTTGTTTTGTAAAGTCAGTGAACTGGGAAGAGATTTTTACATTTTTAAAAAGGTTGAGAAAACCCCAAAGAGTAGTGTTTCATGACATGTAACTGTATGAAATTCAAATTTTAGTGTCCATAGTAAGGTTTTGTTGGAGCTCAATCAGGACCATTTGTTTGCTTATTATCTATGACTATTTTCACACTACTACAGCAGAGATGTATGGCTTGTACTGTATGGCCTGCAAAGATTAAAATATTTATTATCTGGCTCTTTACAAAAAACAGTTCGCTAACCCCTGCTTTAGGGTATACATCTAGAGATAGAATTTGTGTTCAAAATAATGCATATATATGTATATATCTATATATATATACACATAATACATGTATTTTTATATGTATTTATCAATATATATATTTGTATACATTATATATGTGTATGCATGTATCATGTATATACACGCGCATTCTGTAAATATTGCCAGGTTTCTCTCCATAGTAGTTATTCCTGTTTATACTCCCACTTGCCGGGGCATTTGAGTATTTCTTTTTCTCCATATCCTCATCCAGCATGTTTTTTTAAACACCTTTCACATATTTGCTAATTTCTCTTTTAACAGAGAGAATGTTCATATTTCATGCTCTTTTAAAGACAATAATATCTAAAGAATTATTTTCTTTTAAAAGTTTTTATGTTTATGGATTCCTTTGATTTGTGACAAATGATACTGGTTTTTCATTTAAGGGAATGATACAAAATTGCCTTCCAAAAATTT
Source organism: Nanger dama (assembly GCA_917880005.1). Classification (NCBI taxonomy): domain Eukaryota; kingdom Metazoa; phylum Chordata; class Mammalia; order Artiodactyla; family Bovidae; genus Nanger; species Nanger dama. The sequence goes on along the minus strand of CAKJTW010000038.1, from coordinate 9,314,963 downwards.
GTTTAAGGAAAAAGGGTAAGTTGATTGAAAGAGAAACAGTTAAGTGTGTAACAGTAAAGTGATGGGCAGATGTGTCAAAATTATAGACAGATTCTGAATGAATGAAATTTGTTACTCAGTCAAGGAAACTTGTGACCTGTGTTTTAAACCTGGGTTAATCATAGCTGATTGTGTGTTCTTGGCCAGTTGGTTTATTCTCTCTTAGATTTCAGTACAATGGAAAGCGTTGCTAAAGCTTAGTATTCTCTCATAGTATTATTTTGAAGATCCATTGAGATTTAAGTTAAAGAGTTTAATAAAGATGTTGCAACATCTCCAAGCATAACGTGTAACACAACCTACCTGGAGTTTCTGCCATTTTTCCTAAAGATGAAGAACATGGTCTACTTTTAGTGTTGGATTTTTTTTTTTTTTTTTTTTTGCTCACTTTGATACTTTTATCAATAGTACCAACCCCAGACACTCTGTTTCTTCCAGTAGAAATTTGGTTGACTGCTTCTGTGAAGTTTTCCCCAGATTCAATTTTCTCTGATCATCTTGTATGATCTCTTCCTCTAGTAAATCTTTATATTATTTAAAGATGTTCTCTCAGCAACATGGGACACAATCCACCGTATGTTAGTTGCTTGTGGGTTATGGACACCGGCAGTTGTGTTCCTTTGGCATCTTTTTCAGAGCCTAGTGTTGTTCTTGTCTTCTTAATGCTAGCAAATCAATATATGTTGGCTTTAATCTTTTATACGTACCTGTTGCCTCTTTTTAAAATATGGTTACACCAATTTTGTCTGCATGACTGAAAATATGAACACTTGGTAGAGCTTCGAAGCCTTATGGTGAGCCACTTCCTGCCTCTTCGGGCTTGTCTTAAAACAGCCCATCCTCGCTCTCTGTGTCAGCTACGCTGATCTGCCAGTCCCCCAAATGTGTGTGCTCCTTTTCCCTCAGGGCCTTTGCACATATTATTCCAAGTGTATGAATGATCTCCCTCTCCCTTCACTTAATTTGGCTCATTTTGCAGGCTTGAAAATTGCATCCCATCTAGGGATATCCTGTCTTATCTCCTTGGTTATACAAAATTCCCCTTGTCTGCCCTGATAGTACCATAGACTTTTCACTGGCAGCATTTATTATGTGGAAATTCTATATTTACATGATTATTGGATTAATGTTAATCCTGCCCATTGAGCCTTATGCTTCATGAAGACATGGTAACATTTGTTTTTTCTCACCATTGTATAGTATCAAATACAATGCTGGGTACATAGTAAATACTCAATGGATATTTGTTGGATAACCTACTGAATGAATCAAGTATTCATGTTCTGTTCCCTGCAAAATCAGATCCAAGATACTGTCTTCCCTTGTTTCCATCCTCCACCATCAATAAGGAAATACGTATGAGCAAGGGAGCTTTATCTGCTTTAGCCAAGTTATCTGGGAAAACTTCCAGGGTGTCAAGACACCAGTCACAGCTTCCAGGAATCAGTGACTTCCTGCAGCAGTTCTCAGTGACCTGCTGCTGCTAACCCCTGTCTTTTGAAAATTATATTTTCCTCAAGCAAATGCCAGAATGCTGCCTGTGATAGCTGGATTCCAGCTGCAGGCCACTCTCAATATAGCCAGGTGTCATTTTACCTTAAATTCCTATCTGAAAATAATCAGATTGTTGAACCACGGATGAATAATGCACAATTTAAATTCAGGTGCCAGGTGCCACATTGATGTTTAAAAGAACAGGTAATCTCGCATTTGGTTTCAAGACCTGTCTTGCTGCGAGGCATGAATTACAGACAACCCTGCCACCTCACACCTCGAACCTGACACTGAGGGCAGCCTTCATATAGATATAAACAAATGTGTGTGCTTATTATTCAAACTCTGTGTTTTAAAACTTACTTTTATGGTCAGCCACACTGGGCTTTATCACCACTTACTAGTCTTAATACTGTGGCACTCGATTATGGCATAGAGGCGTTTTAAAACTATTTATCTGTTTCCCATTTCACTAAAGCAGATTCTCTAACCCCATCCCCATCTCTCTTTTAAAAAAAAAAATATATTTCCAAAATGATCTATGAGGTTGTGTTTCAGTGGAGATAAAAATTTTGGCTTCAGGGTGCCATGTTTACATATCCTTATTTGCCCTCATACTGGAGCTCTGGCAGGGACATAGACAATGAACAGATGTCAGCAGTTAACAGGACATATACAAGGCACCATGTCTATGAAACTGGGCCAAGGCCTCCTTCAGCAGCATTGCTTGTTCTCTTTCCAGCATTTATCTGCTGCTCAGGGCCACACAGTTGGACCCTAAGGAACTGAATTCTCCTCTATCTCAGTCTGAACTGAGCATTACTCATCTGAATCTAAACTTACTTCTTTACTTTTCTGACCCTGAGCATGAAAGCACAAATGCTTGCTTTTAACCAGAGGAAGTAATCCAAGCAAATGGCCTGGATAATATGTCTGTGAGCACTGCTTTCAGTCCAGGATTTTACGAATTAATGAAGACTCTCATTTCCATTTTCAAAAGAGTACTGCTGGGTATCATCCCTCTTTAATGTCCCATTGTTGCTGGGTTGGTAGTGGGTTGGCCCACAAGTGGGATGGAGAAGGTGCCAGTCAATCCTAGAGCAGACCAGGATGAAAGAATGCCAGTGGAACATCTGGGTTAGAGATACGGCTGCTTTGGGGAAGGCTCTGATCCTCATAGATGCGGTGATAAAATTCAGTGAGTCAAAACTTGAATTTCATAATGACTTTCTCACACAGTGGCAGAGTAGTGCCAAGACTGCAATACAGAGGAACCATTTGTGTTTTGTTTTATTTTGCTCGATTGCCACCATTGCATTGTGATGAAGCTTGTGCGGAAATTTTGATAAAGAAGACATTTAAACATTTTTAATAGTGAAGCTTAGAAAATACATTAAGAATTGAGTCTGTGGCAATGTTAAAAAAATCTATATTGTGGAATAATTCTGATGGACTAGACATTGAAGTGAAAAGGAATTTTTAACTACAAAAATGGTGTAATCTTGTATCAACAGTGATTATTTTTGGCTGGAGGATTTTGGAAGATTTAAAATTTTTCCTTTTTCTTTGCCTTTATTTTCTAAATGTTTTGTTTGTAGTATAAAAGCACATGCTTGCACACACATATTTATATATATATACATATACATGAATATAAATGTACATACATTTTAGTTGGGTGCATATTTTCCTTAGGAAGAGCTGCTGTTTCAAAGAAACATCTGTTTTTATCCTTCAGTATTCTATTCAGAAAAAGTGTGATTTATGGGGTAGGCGAAATAAAAGTGATGAGAAGAAGGGTGGGCTAGAGGCAAGCAGGAAATGTTAGCTCTTTCCTTGTCTGGGGTGAGTCTTTGAGCTACCATTTTCCTCCCTAATCACCCCTGACTTAGCTGTAGGAGTGTCACTTTAGCTTGGCAACGATGCTGTTCAGGACAGAAGAAATGGGTCATGTGACATACTAATGGCTTCACAAAGACCTTCACTTGTGTGCGTTATGAACATGCCTGAGGGAAAATGTGCCGTTTGTCGGTGTGGTGGACCACTCTTTGCTTACAGAGCAGTCATCTGCTCTACCTCAGCTGTTTCCTTGCTAAAGAAACTCACTGTATTGAGTGGCTATGTTTCCCGTGCTCTTCTCCAGTTTCAAGGACTAGGGATAGTGCGTGTTTTCTGGTCTAAGTCAGTTGTAATGATTCTGGTCCTCTTGCCTGGGGTGGGTGTCAGCATGGACTTGTGATACAGTTGTAGTTGACTAGATACAAGCAAAAGTGCACTGGGGAGCTTTGGGGAAATGCTTGTTTAATCTCTAAGAAGGGATGTAGAGCAGTGGCATGGGTTTTTCTTCTTTGTTTTTCTCGAGAGGGGGTGTTTGAATGTTGGTGCCTTAGAACTGGTGCAGCCATGTTGCTGTGGTAGCAGAATGAAGTCATCTGAAAGTACTGAGAAAGACAGCTTGGGTCCCAGTTGATATTATTTTGTCCTTAAAATATCTACTTTTGAATTTCTTGTTTTGAGGCAATAAACTCCTTAATTGTTTTGTCCATTTTTTTCCTGTTGTTGGAGCTCTGTGATCCAAAGCTCAGAGCATGCTAACTGATTCAACTTATAATCAGATTTCAAAATGAATCTTTTCTCCTTCCTATAGAAGACAAATAACTCAGAAACATGACAGTTGCTACTTGGGTAAACAGAGTGTTGATAATCACTCCTGCCCCACATATTGCTTCATTTTAAGGAGAAGGAATACACACACAGACACATACACACATCCTGCCAAGTACTTTAAAATAACTGTTTAGTGCTTTACTCACATTTGAATTAAGAGTTTGGAATGAATTTAAAAATCTACCAATATGGGAATAATTGAAGACAGTATATATAGACAATGGAATACTAGGCAAGAGTTAAACAGAATAAGATAGATCTATATGGATTTATTTGGATAGTTCCTGGTGGCTCAGATGGTAAAGGATCCGCCTACAATATGGGAGACCCAGGTTCCATCCCTGGGTTGGGAAGACCCCCTGGAGAAGGGAACAGCTACCCACTCCAGTATTCTGGCCTGGAGAATTCCATGGACAGAAGAAACTGGTAGACTACAGTCCATGGGGTCACAAAGAGTCGGTCACGACTGAGTGATTTTCACTTCAATATATATTTTACATTAAAAAAAGTTGTATGCTTATGCATGTAATATATTTCACATTTGTGTATATATAAATGCATATATGCATATAAAGTATATTTTCACTGATATATATGTATAAGTAGAAATACATTCCAGAAAACAGTAAATGGTAGTGGTTACCTTTGGGAAAAGAAGTTATATTGGGGGAATTAAAAGGGATTTTTTTTTTACTTTTTAAGTTTTTAACTTTTTACTCTATATATTTCAGTAATATTTGACTTTTTACTGAATTATTCATGTATTACTTATGTAATTAAAATACAAAAATCCACAAATCCTGTTAAAGTACTTACAGTTGCTTTTAACTCTATGTTTATGACTTGTCACCTAATCCATTAAACAAAAGTATGCATGGGTAATTTGCTTTCTTATATTGATATCTTGAACAATACATAGAGCTTTGTTTCCTTTTTTACTGTTGTACACATACCTTTCCCCTCCTCCCTTCTCCCAACACATGCTTATAGGACCCAACTGTCCTTTTTTTTTTTTAATGTTTTATTTATTTATTTATTTTTACTTTACAATATTATAGTGGATTTGCCATACATTGACATGAATCTGCCATGGGTGTACACGTGTTCCCCATCCTGAATCCCCCCTCCCACCTCCCTCCCCATACCATCCCTCTGGGTCATCCCAGTGTACCAGCTCCGAGCACCCTGTCTCATGCATCGGACCTGGACTGGCGATTCATTTCACATGTGATAATTTACATGTTTCAATGCCATTCTCCCCAATCATCCCACCCTCGCCCTCTTCCACAGAGTCCAAAGACTCTTCTATACATCTTTTTCAGTCTCACATATAGGGTTATCATTACCATCTTTCTAAATTCCATATATGTGTTAGAATACTGTATTGGTGTTTTTCTTTCTGGCTTACTTCATTCTGTATAATAGGCCACATGTCCATTTTGTGAAACTTTTCTATTATATCTGGTTCAGGAAGGATGGATGTTCTCTGGCTTCAGACTTCCACTCTGGCCCCTAATTTGAGGGGCTCGTCCTTGATTCAGCCAAGAGCAGGAGGCACTTGCTCCTGGAGCTTCTTCCTGAGTGATTCAAGATGAAAATAATGTTTTGGGAACCAGATTTTTCCTGCCAAAGGTCATGGATCCTTTGTGGTCCAAACTACGAACCTTCACACCTCTTTAGGGTTCTGCCTGCTCTCTAAGCCTTGCATTGGGAACTCCCAGTGTCCTTCCCACTTCTTGATTAGATAGCTGAGTGTGCTCTTCTTGTATGCAACCAACAACTGACTGATACAACATCAACTAAAATAGACACGTCTCTTTTTCTACATGAAATGATCAGTAATCAGTAGAAATATCCTATGGGAGAAGCCTATTCTTGGAATATGAATGTCCATAACAAAGTTTTAATTTGTGATTTATACAGCAGCAAGCTAGCTCTGGGGCCTTTTCTATTTAATCACAGTAATGATGATGCATTTGTCTGTTTTATCCCTCAGGCTGTATTCACTTTTGATTATATGGAGAGGGAACAGAATTCATAAAGACATAATGAATCGAAATGTCTTTCACTTGGAGTTTGACTCTTAAAACATTCTATTTGTAACTCGCTTTATAGTAGTCAATGGTGGACCTATAGAATGATTGTCATTCAATTTAGTTCCTGAAAGAACTTAGTAATTATCTAGGAATATACTGTCATTTTATAGCTAAGAAACCACAGCCCTCAGTAAAAAGACCCCAAAATATAAAGCTTTTTTTTTTTTTTTTTGAAACAAGTATATTTTTAATTCCTACAATGTTGTATTGGTTTCTGCCATTCAACAACACAAATCAGCCATGATTATACATCCATACCCTCCCTCCCTCCCTTCCCCCCTCTCATCCCTCCAGATCATCACAGAGCACCAGACTGGGCTCCCTGTGCTTCTCAGCAACTTCTCACCAGCTATCCAGCTTACACCCGATAAAGTATTTATGTTGATACTATTTTCTCCATTTGTCCCACTCCCTCCCTCCCGCATTGTGTCCACAAGTGCATTCTCTACATCTGTGTCTCCATTTCTTCCCTACAAATGGGCCCATCAATACCATTTCTCTAGATTAAGCAGAACTGGGCTTATAATTCAGCTCTTCTGAATCCAGGTCCAAAGTTCTTTCTCTAGGTGCCATTCTCCAAAGATTTCATGGTAAAACAAAGAAAGATGGATTTAAAAGGTCATTGCTTTGAGAACACTAGAAACATATTCATAATAATGCTTTTTAGACTATGGCTAAATAATAACCCACCTGTCATTTGCTTCATTTATCATTTATGTTGTTTTGATTAACAAGTTTTAGGAAACTGTGTCTTTAGATAAGACATAGAAGCAGGTAAAGTCCATTTTTAAATATTTTTATTTTCTTGCTTTTCCTTAATTCTATATGTCAAAATAGTTTTATTCCCTAGAATATTCAAATTGTAAATAAGCAAAAAAAAAAACAAAACCCCATATCTAATATTTCACCTTTCTAATAGTGTGACTGTAGCCTGGGGTCCTGCAGGGTACAGCTAACTGGGACAGTTTTAATACTCTGGGGACAGTCTCCGCATCTCCAGGCTTTACTGCTTCATATTACTTTTCTTTTATGTGTCTGTTCTGGCTACTGAATGAGATCACCTTCTCGGAGGGCCTTTGGCAAATAAGTTTAGATGGTTTAACTTTCATTCAACAAACATGTACTGAGCCTACAATGTGTCTTGCAGTGATGGGTTTAGTGACAGAAGGATGAGAAATAACAGCCTCTCCCCTCGGGGAACTCTCTATTCGGCAACCTGAATTTTAAAGTGACAGGTGGTAAGAAATGAAAGTGAAATCAAAGTAGGGCGCTACCATTCTTAAAAATCTATCATTATATCCTTAAGAATTCAGTTTAAGAACCTCTGCTAAAACTGCTCACTAGGTTTTTACTTTGAGCAGTCTGCAGCAGGGTATACAGTGGTCTATGAAGACAAATAGAATGGTTATTAAGACAAAATACATTTGTTCCTAAGGATTATAATGAAACTGTCTCAGATAGTACAGATTGTTGATTTAATTTCTGGTTTTTCCAAGATAAGGAACATATGTTTTTAGAAGATATGGAGAAGAAAATTCTTAGAACAGATCAGTGTGAGCCAAATGGGTAAAATATAGGCTGAAATGAATTTTAAGGGAGAATGGGCAACATAAAAATCGTAGAGTAGGGCTGACATGTTATGGGCTTGAAATCAGTTTTGTCTTGGTAATGATACTGAAAGGCTCCAAGTTTGTAACTGATGTACAGATAAATTTATTCATCCAGCACATCTCTTTTGAGTATAACTTTGTGTCAGACACTGTTCTAGACATCTGAGCTACATCAAGACAAAGAGACCTGATCTTGTGAAGCTACATTTTTGTTTTTCTTGCTTAAGACACTTCAAATTATTCTCTATACATACAGGATAAAATCCGACAACATTAGTGTAACATACAAAATTCTACTGATTTCTCCATGTCGTGACATTCTTCTTCTCTTACTCTGAACTCTGGCCATGCAGAGCCACTTACAAGTTCTGAAAACAAAGAAAAGAAATTCTGTCCAAACTTCACATTTTGCACATACTCTTCCTTCTACTGAAGTGACCTTCTCAACACTTCTAACCTCTACTCAACCTTCAGGTCTCAGCCAGCTCAAATGTCATTTCCTCCTGATGCTACTTCTGACTTTCAGAATAGGGCTGGGTGTCTCTTCTGTGTGTCTCCAGAATAGGTCTGGGTGTTTCCATAACATCCTGTGCTTAACACACATCACACCCATGAAATCTGCCTCTTTATCTCTCTGTGTCTCCAGAGAATCCTTGTGATCAGGGATTGTGTCCTCTACACTGGCACATCACTAGGGCCTCACACGTGTCTGACACCTAGATATTTGTTTAAAGTTAACAGCACATGAGGAACCAGTAAGAGATTACCAGCCAAACAATTATATCAGCCATAGGATTTTTCTTCAAAGAATTCACAGTTGTGAATTCTACTGTCTACTATCTGAATCAAATATCAAATCTCTATCAAACATTTCTCATCAGTGGATTAAATATATCTTGAACTCCAATCATATGTCTAACTGCAGTTGGATGTTCTGTTTTTTAGGGGGACCACTTTGGAAACTAATACAATTAGGGAACAAGCTTGAAAACATAACAACTAGAGAAAAAGCAAACAGGATAGGTACAAAGAATCTAATTATCTGTGGCAGATTATGCCCATTATTGCCACTCAGAAGAAAGAGAGACCCTGAAAACTGAAATAGTCATAGTCATTCATTGAGGAAGTTAAACTTGAACAATCTCTGTAAGCTCTCTATGTGTAATATTTTGTCTAAATCTTATAGCCATCCACCATTGCAGTCATTATTACTGAAGAGGAGACAAAATAACAGAGACACAAGCACAGAGAGGTTAAGGATCTTGTTCAAGATCACGAAACTTGTAAATAGTGGAACCAGAGTTCAAGCCTAGACTTGTTCAGCTCTAACCTCATGCTTCCTCTTGACCAGTTTACTGGGGATGAGGCCACCCAGGTTTTGAACTGTGGCACTGTTCTAAGCACCTGTTTTCAAAAGGAACATACGTAGAACATTTGCTTCTGTACATGTTAGAGTAACTAGAATGAGACTTTACCATGAACAACAGGAAAACCAGAAGAAATAAATGGAACTTTTGTAAACACTGGGCATCAGGAAATATGGGGAAATTATCACCATGAGAGAGGAAACAAGTGAGATGAACCCTACATTTTCCTTGGATTTCGGCCTGGAGGCTTTTCTAGACCAGAGGACAGGAAAGAGCTTACATGTGAGTGCTAAGTCACTTCAGTCTTGTCTGACTCTTCATGACTCTACAGAATGTAGACTGCCAGGCTCCTCTGTTCATGGGATTCTCCTGGCAAGAATACTGGAGTGGGTTGTTCTCCTCCAGGGTACCTTCCTGAACCAGAGATCAAGCGCATGTCTTTTATGTCTCCTACATTGCAGATGGGTTCTTTTTTTTTTTTTTTTACTTTATTCTACTTTACAATACTGTATTGGTTTTGCCATACATTGACATGAATAAGCCACAGGTGTACACGAGCTCCCAATCCTGAAACCCCCTCCCACCTCCCACCCCATATCATCTCTCTAGATCATCCCCGTGCACCAGCCCCAAGCATCCTGTATCCTGTATCGAATAGACTGGCGCTTCGTTTCTTACATGATAGTATACATGTTTCAATGCCATTCTCCCAAATCATCCCACCCTCTCCCTCTCCCCCAGGGGCCAAAAGTCCTTTCTATACCTTTGTGTCTCTTTTGTTGTCTCACATACAAGGTCATCATTACTATCTTTCTAAATTCCTATTATGTGTCAGTATACTGTATTGGTGTTTTTCTTTCTGGCTTACTTCACTCTGTATAATCGGCTCCAGTTTCACTCATCTCATTAGAACTGATTCAAATTTATTCTTTTTAAGGCCCGAGTAATACTCCATTGTGTATATGTACCACAACTTTTTATCTATTTATCTGTTGATGGACATCTAAGTTGTTTCCATGTCCTGGCTATTATAAACAATGCTGCACTGAACATTGGGGTACATGTGTCTCTTTCAATTCTAGTTTCCTCGGTGTGTATGCCTAGCAGTGAGATTGCTGGGTCATAAGGCACTTCTATTTCCAGTTTTTAAGGAATCTCCACACTGTTTTCCATAGTGGCTGTGGTAGTTTGCATTCCCACCAACAGTGTAAGAGGGTTCCCTTTTCTCCACATCCTCTCCAGCATTTATTGCTTGTAGACTTTTGGATCACAGCCATTCTGACTGGTGTGAAATGGTACCTCATTGTGGTCTTGATTTGCATTTCTCTGATAATGAGTGATGTTGAGCATCTTTTCATGTATTTGTTAGCCATCTGTATGTCTTCTTTGGAGAAATGCCTATTTAGTTCTTTGGCCTATTTTTTGATTGGGTCATTTATATTTCTGGAGTTGAGCTGCATAAGTTGCTTGTATATTTTGAGATTAGTTGTCAGTTGCTTCATTTGCTATTGTTTTCTCCCATTCAGAAGGCTGTCTTTTCACCTTACTTATAGTTTCCTTTGTTGTGCAGAAGCTTTTAATTTTAATTAGTTTTAATACTTTTATTTCCAGTATTCTGGGAGGTGGATCATAGAGGATCCTGCTGTGATTTATGTCAGTGATTGTTTTGCCTATGTTCTCCTCTAGGAGTTTATAGTTTCTGGTCTTACATTTAGATCTTTAATCCATTTTGAGTTTATTTTTGTGTGTGGAGTTAGATAGTGATCTAGTTTTATTCTTTTACAAGTGGTTGACCAGTTTCCCCAGCACCACTTGTTAAAGAGATTGTCATTACTCCATTGTATATTCTTGCCTCCTTTGCCGAAGAGGAGTGTGGATTCATCTCTGGGCTTTCTATTTTGTTCCATTGATCTATATTTCTGTCTTTGTGCCAGTACCATACTGTCTTGATGACTGTGGCTTTGTAGTAGAGCCTAAAGTCAGGCAAGTTGATTGCTCCAGTTCCATTCTTCTTTCTCAAGATTGCTTTTGCTATTCGAGGTTTTTTGTATTTCTATACAAATATTGAAATTATTTGTTATAGTTCTGTGAAAAATACTGCTGGTAACTTGATAGGGATTGCATTGAATCTGTAGATTGCTTTGGGTAGTATACTCATTTTCACTATATTGATTCTTCCGATCCATGAACATGGTATATTTCTCCATCTATTAGTGTCCTCTTTGATTTCTTTCATCAGTGTTTTATAGTTTTTCGATATATAGGTCTTTAGTTTCTTTAGGTAGGTATATTCCTAAGTATTTTATTCTTTTCATTGCAGTGGTGAATGGAATTGTTTCCTTAACTTCTTTTTCTACTTTCTCATTATTAATGTATAGGAATGCAAGGGATTTCTGAGTATTGATTTTATATCCTGCAACTTTACTATATTCCCTGATTAGCTCTAGTAGTTTTCTGGTGGAGTCTTTAGGATTTTCTATGTAGAGGATGACTAGTGTCACCTGGGAAGGGAAAGGACCCAACCATAACACTGCAGTTTCTCTGTGAGCTGAGAAGAGAAAGATTGAAGAGCTGAGGGAGGTGGAGGTGGCTGGCATTTTTAGGGAAACTAGCAGAAAAATAACTCAAGAAAGGATTAGGGATTGTTTTTATTCTGTTGCTGAATATTCTGCCATAAACAATGCTAGAAAAGGAACAGATAGAAAGCTCTAAGCTGCAGTTCTCATAGATTATGTCATGATGGAAGACATTCGGTTCCAGTTAGTCAAAGAAGAGAGACTTCAATGAACACCTGGGACATTCAATAAAGACCCAAGAAAGCTCATGTCTTAGTGGTAGGTCTAAACTAAAACCACCCTCAGTCAGTTCAGTCGCTCAGTCGTGTCCAACTCTTTGCGACCCCATGAATCGTAGCATGCCAGGCCTCCCTGTTCATCACCATCTATTGGAGTTCACTCAGACTCATGTCCATCGAGTCCGTGATGCCATCCAGCCATCTCATCCTCGGTCGTCCCCTTCTCCTCCTGCCCCCAATCCCTCCCAGCATCAGAGTCTTTTCCAATGAGTCAACTCTTCGCATGAGGTGGCCAAAGTACTGAAGTTTCAGCTTTAGCATCATTCCTTCCAAAGAAATCCCAGGGTTGATCTCCTTCAGAATGGACTGGTTGGATCTCCTTGCAGTCCAAGGGACTCTCAAGAGTCTTCTCCAACACCACAGTTCAAAAGCAAAAAACCACCCTAGCAGAACTTGAACCTCAAAATAATCAAGCTGATTCACAAGTAACTTAACTACTTGACAAAAAAATGTTCAGATCTTTTTAGGAATGAAGACAAAATTTGGCACTCAAGCATAACCTTCAAAATGTCCAGAATATAATGAACATACCAAAAAAAAAGAAGGGCACAAGAAAATGTGATGTATTACACACATCACATCAGCAGAAAAAAGTCAAATCTACAAACAGACAGAAATACTGGAGATGTAAATAAAATATAGATAGACTAAGACTTTTAAAAATAGATGGGCTTTGAGGAAACTATTAAATTATGAAAGAAATAGAAAAAGGACCCAAATGGAAATCATAAAGCTAAAAATACAGTATCATATATGAAAAATTCACTGGCTTGGATTAAAAGAGGTAAACACTGTAGGTAAAACTATCTGTGAACTTGATGACATTGTGATATATACTATATATTATCCAGAGTGTAATGGAGAGTAAAATGTCTGGGGAAAAAAGTTCAGTGAACCTCAGTGACCTATGTGACAAATAAAGCAGATTAGAATATGAGTCAATGGAATCTCAGAATGGGAGGAGAGTGGAGGGGTGGGGAGAAAAAAATGTTTGAATTAAAAGGCTTAAGAATTTCCAAACTTGATGAAAATTATAAACTGACTGATTTAGTATCAAGGAACTAAAGGATAACACATAGAGAACCACACCAAGGAATACCAAAATCGAAAAAGAAGAAGAAAAGCAGTGATGAAGATAATCCTTAAAGGAAAAAGGTAAGGGAAATAACCCACATTACATATAGAAAAACAAGGAATTACTGTTGACTGTTACAAGCCATAGGACACTAAAAACACCTTCAAAGTAAAAATTATTCAAACTGTGATTTTATATCCAGTAGATAGTTTCTTGGAAATAAAAATGAAATAAACACATTTTCAGACAGATGAAAGTTGAAAGGAATTGGAATATATCACCAACAAACCTGTTTGAAGATAAAGGTTTCTCAGTGTATACAAAGAGGTGATTATAATAACTGATCACAAAATTTGAGTACAAGAGGGAGAGAAGACGTCAAATGGACAGGGTAAGGGTCGATAGTTGATATATTAGCTATCAAGATGGTATTGTGAGAACATTGAAACAGCTTCTAGAGGCAATGAGGTCAGAAAATAGGATTATTAAAAAACAATATATAATATTAGTCTACTGAAAAATATGTAGTTATTGATAATGATGAGAGGTTGATGCTAAGGACCACAGGAGTGGAAATTCTGTTAAAAATAATGCTTGTAGAAATGATGCATCAGTTCAGTTCAGTTACTCAGTCGTGTCCAACTCTTTGCAACCTCATGAACCTCAGCACACCAGGCCTCCCTGTCCATCACTAGCTCCCAGAGTTCACCCAAACCCATGTCCATTGTGTCAGTGATGCCATCCAACCATCTCATCCTCTGTCGTCCCCTTCTCTTCCTGCGCTCAATCTTTCCCAACATTAAGGTCTTTTCCAATGAGCCAGCTCTTTGCATCAGGTGGCCAAAGTATTGGAGTTTCAGCTTCAACATCAGTCCTACAAATGAACACCCAGGACTGATCTCCTTCAGAATGAACTCACTGGATCTCCTTGCAGTCCAAGGGACTCTCAAGAGTCTTCTCCAACACCACAGTTCAAAAGCATCAATTCCTCGGTGCTCAGCTTTCTTCACAGTAAAACTCTCACATCAGTGAGAGTGACTGACAATCTTGATTCCAGCTTGTGCTTCATCCAGACCAGCATTTCTCATGATGTACTCTGCATATAAGTTAAATAAGCAGGGTGACAATATACAGCCTTGATGTACTCCTTTTTCTATCTGGAACCAGTCTGTTGTTCTATGTTCAGTTCTAACTGTTGCTTTCTGATCTGCATCCAGGTTTCTCAAGAGGCAGGTCAAGTGGTCTGGTACTGCCACCTCTTTCAGAATTTTCCACAGTTTATTTTGATCCACACAGTCAAAGGCTTTGGCATAGTCAATAAAGCAGAAATAGATGTTTTTCTGGAACTCTCTTGCTTTTTAGTGACCCAAGAGAGGTTGGCAATTTAATCTCTGGTTCCTCTGCCTTTTCTAAAGCCAGCTTGAATATGTGGAAGTTCACAGTTCACATATTACTGAAGCCTGGCTTGGAGAATTTTAAGCAGTACTTTACTAGCGTGTGAGATGAATGCAATTGTGCAGTAGTTTGAGCATTCTTTGGCATTGCCTTTCTTTGGGATTGGAATGAAAACTAGAGGTATATCCACAAAGATGACATGTTAGCCACCATGACAGGAAAGACTGCTGGAAGAAATATCAATAACCTCAGATGTGGAGGTGACACCAACTTTATGGCAGAAAGCAAAGAAGAACTAAAGAGCCTCTTGATGAAAGTGAAGGAAGAGAGTGAAAAAGTTGGCTTAAAACTCAACATTCAGAAAACTAAGATCATGGCATCTGGTCCCATCACTTCATGGCAAATAGATGAGGAAACAGTGGAAACAGTGTCAGACTTTATTTTGGGGGCTCCAAAATCATTGTAGATGGTGATTGCAGCCATGAAATTCAAAGACGCTTGCTCCTTGGAAGAAAAGTTATGACCAACCTAGACAGTATATTAAAAAGCAGAGACATTACTTTGCCAACAAAAGTCTGTCTGTTCAAGGCTATGATTTTTCCAGTGGTCATGTATGGATGTGAGAGTTGGACTGTAAAGAAAGCTGAGTGCTGAAGGATTCATGCTTTTGAACTGTGGTGTTAGGGGAAGACTGTTGAGAGTCCCTTGGACAGCGAGGAGAGTCAACCAGTCCATCCTAAAGGAAATCAGTCCTGAATATTCTTTGGAAGGATTGATGCTGAAGCTGAAGCTCCAATACTTTGGCCACCTGATGTGAAGAACTGACTCACTAGAAAAGGCCCTGTTGCTGGAAAAGATTGAAGGTGGGAGGCGAAAGGGACGACAGAGCATGAGATGGACTCAATGGATATGAGTTTGAGTGAGCTCCGGGAGTTGGTGATGGACAGGGAGGACTGGGATACTTCAGTCCATGGGGTTGCAAAGAGTCGGACATGACTGAGCAACTGAACTGAACTGAACTGAATCCTTTTATCACCTACACACGTGCTAATTATCCCAGCAGGTACTTCACTCCAGCCACGGTCTCCTATCTGACTTTTACTCACTACTTCAGGCTCCAAGGTGATGGTGGGCCCAGTTCTGAGTTCATGGTAACTGTTTTCTAGTAAGCAATTAGCTTTCAAAGTAAGATAAGGTAGAATTTTATGTTAGTAGCTCAAGTGTTGTCATTAAGGAAAAAAATGAGAAACGTGGAGACAGAGATGAAAGCAGCATTTAAAAGCTCTTTGGGGAAATTGCCTTTTCAATTAGACCCATAGGCTGTCACCTCAGCAAACCCATGGCTAACCATTCTAACATCATGTCATCAAGGACATGCTTGTCATTTGATTAAGTGGTGCAAAGTGACTCTTCAATTGCAGGTCACTGTGACTTTTGTAGGAGAAATTGATGGGTTGTTAACATTGGCTGAAACAGGCAAGTGCTGGCTGCACAGATATTTCTGTGGAGTGTTGCTTAAATTCTCTACTTTCAGAATAATCATCCTTAGACTTCCTCAGGATTTATGTAGGTTTTTCCCTAAACTAAATAGCAAAATAATGCAGGAGGAATAGAAAGTCTATGTTCGAGTGAGAAGGGAGAAGAATAAATCTGCTTGAGAATTTAATAGATTCATCTCAAGTTGGACTTCCCAGGTAGCTCAATGGTAAAGAATCCGCCTGCCAGTGCAGGAGACCAGGAGATGTGAGTTTGATCCCTGAGTTGGGAAGATCCCCTGGAGTAGGAAATGGCAACCCACTCTAGTACTCTTGTCTGGAAAATCCCAGGGACAGAGGATCCTAGTAGACTGCAATCCATGGGATCACAAAGAGTTGGATGAGTAGCAACCCACTCCAGTATTCTTGCCTGGAAAATCCCATGGACAGAGAAGCTTGGTGAGCTATAGTCCATGGGTAGCAAAGGCTACTAGCTGAGTGACTAACACAGACATTTCCCAAAATCTATGATTCTAATCCCTTTGAGAAAGATTCATTTAATCCACCAAGATGGGACTGAATAAAATGACAGCTGGGCCTCCTTTTGGTAGCCCACAAGAGTTCCTCCTAAATGTGATCAGTCTGAGTTGTACACTTCATTCTAGAGACTGCTCAAGAGTTATTGTCTTCCTCAGTGAATCCTTCTATGACTTTTAGTTTTCAGTTCTAATAATGAGTGTATCTGCCACATAAACTAGACTCTTCTACATTATCCTGTATTGCTGTTTTCTGTTTTCTTTTCAAGCTAGCATCCTAATTTTTAGCTTTCTCTCTCCAACACCAGGATGGTCTCCCTAAAAACACAACAGGATCTAACTCTAGCTGGACATATGATTGGAATTCACAGTGTATTTAATCCATTGATGAGAAACTTTTATTTCCCATGCCATGTGGCAAGTTGAATCTTAGTTCCCCAACCTGTGATCAAATCTATGCTCCTTGCCTTGGGTGTGTGAAATCTTAACCCCTGACCATCTTCCCTTGACCATCAGGGAAGTCCTCACTGATGAGAATCTTTTGGTAGAGACTTGATATTTGATTCACTGAGTAGACATCTAACCAACTGTGAATTTTTGAAGAAAAATCCTATGGCTGGTGTAATTGTTTGGCTGGTAACCTCTCACTGGTTCCTCATGTGTTGTCAATTTAAACAAATATCTAAGTGTCAGGCACATGTGAGGTGCTAGGGATGTGACAGGTTAAAAGACACAATCCCTGATCACAAGGATTCTCTGGAGAGATAAAGAGGCAGATTCCATGGGTATGATATGTGTTAAACACGGGATGTTATGGGAACACAGAAGAGATACCCAGACTTGTTCTGGAAGTCAGAAGTAGCATCAGGAGGAAATGACATTTGAGCTGGCTGAGACCTGAAGGTTGAGTAGGGGTTAGAAGGATTGAGAAGATCATTTCAGTAGAAGGAAGAGTATGTGCAAAATGTGAAGTTTGGACAGAACTTTTATTTGTTTTCAGAATCTGTAACTGGCTCTGTATGGCTGGTATTTAGAGAAGAGCACTGAGAAATGGAGAAATCAGTAGAGCTTTTTATATTGCATGAAAGTTGTCAGACTTTATCCTGCATATAGAGGAATAATTTGAAGGTGTTAAGCAAGAAAGCACCATGATCCTGTGATTGGAGAAACATTCTAGAAGGAATGTGAATGGAATGGAGGGCAGGAATGACTGAAAGGAGAGACTTTAGGAGGTGACAGTGTACTGCAATTTGCTAGTTCTATAATACATTCTTTTCCCCACATTTTCTTATTTCTGAAGTCTGCACTTATCTTACCATTGGTGGCATGTTTTAGATTAACCTGAAGCTTTTCCTTTCTTTCTCAATGATAGAAAAATTCATAGTGCAGTGTATGTAGCATGGCAGCTTAGATTCCAGTAAGCAGTCAGGAATGATTGCCATCTTAACTAAAATAGTAGTAGTGTGATGAAGAAAAGTGGATGTGAAATCAAAGTATATTTTGGAATTTAGAGCATGAGGATCTGATGACTGCATTTGAAAACATGAAACTGAGAAAGGAGTTGATTATTTTTCCTATTTTAATTTTTTCATTTGGCCTGTTGGAGGTATGATAAAGGACTCAATAAGGTTTGTGGTGATCAGAAGTGGAAGGTATGAGAGGGATAAGAGACAAAAGAATGCAGTTCTGTACATAGAGAGTTGAGGGTCCTGGGGACCATCAAAGTTATCGATTGCTTCATTAGGGTTGGTATGTACACCTCTGGTAATGAAAGGAAACCGAGCAAGAGATGTGGTCTCTTCTGAGATGTTTTTAATCAGCAAAGTCATTAAATAAACACAGATGCCCTAAGTTGCCGAGGGAAATAGTTTCCATTCAAGGACTAATCTTTCATTAAGTCTTATTACAGGACTAAGCATCTTTAAAGCATGAACTCTGATACTGAAGTCTCCATCTTCTGCATGTTTGGTAGATTTCCCTTAAGAAAAGTCTGATCTTCTGTTTCCTGGATCTCCCACATCTTCTAACTTGCATTTATTTTCAGATTAGAGTCACATCTTATAGAAAAATCAAATGTATATGTATTCTATCTGAGTCCAGGAACCTAAGTTGGAGGAAATTAGCTGTTAAGTCTGTTTTTTTTTTAAATTGGGGTATAGTTGCTTTATAATATTGTGTTAGTTTCTGCTGTACAATGAAGTGAATCAACTTATAAGGATACATATATCCCCTCCCTCTTGGACTCCCCTCCCACCCTTCTTCCCAGTCCCACTCATCTAGGTCGTTTGTAGAGACATGGATGGACCTAGAGACTATCACACAGAGAGAAGTAAGTCAGAGAAAAACAAATACCATCTACTAATGCATATATGTAGAGTCTTAAAAAATGGTACAGAGAAGCCTATTTGCAGGGCAAGAACATAGACCCAGATGTAGAGAACAGTGATGTGGACATGGGGAGAGTGTGGGATGAATTGGATCGTTGGGATTGACATGGCTCTTAAGTCTTATCTTCCTAACTCCAGAGACCAGGATTAAGATGTGTAATGGTCTGTAGGAATTACAAAAGATAAGGGAAAGAATAGACTATGTATTCTGATCATATCCCTACCTTCTCTCTTTTCGTAAATTCTTCCTAGACCACCAGCATCATCCACCTCTAGATTAGCTATCAGGCAAGAACTTTGCCTGCTTTCCCTGTGGTGGTGCTCAGAACCTCTGCTGGTATTTCTGGGTGCATGCGTATGCCTGGTGGGTATGATGAGGAGACTCTGGGCTGATCTCTTGGCTCTCAAGTGCTTTTTGAATCTTAAATAGGGCTTTGCAGTGTGGACTGAAAAATTTCATATGGTATTTGCATTTTATCAGAAGTTTTCTTATGCATTGTCTTATTTGCTCTTTATAAGCACTCAAATAGATTGGTTTGGTAATCAAGACATATAAGTTATACAAAGATACAAGAAAGAATGGCTCATACTTAGGAATAGTTCCTGAGGGGTTACTAGACAAACACTATCTGGTGATTGTTGTATATATTCCTTTTATATTCATTATATTTCCACTGAGAACCTTGAGCTTCAGAAGATGGACAGTGCAAAGCCAGGCGGTGATCTGGCATATTAGAACCTGAGTTTCCTGAATTCCAGTTCAGACTAGGAAAGCTATTGAGAAGAGGAGGAAGGTCTTAAGGTGTTTAAAGTTACCTTAGCTGGTCTGCAGTGGAGATCCTTGAGATGGGTCTCATATCCAAGGGCCCCCCCCATGTGTCCAGGTTCACTTCATCAAGCTTGACACCCCTTAAGTTAGCAATGGAACTGAGGATGACTTTGTCAATATTTAATTCAGAGCAAGGATTCTGTGTAGCTTCTTGAAAGGTGGGAGCCATGCAGAGAGGATTTGGGTGCTCCCAGAGACTCACAAATACCCTGTAATTGGGCCCTTTGATTTTGACAATGAACCTGGAGTGTGGTTTCCCTGATTATCCCTGGACTCAGAAAAATATCCAGCTGAAGGAAGTAGAATATTGATCATTGCCTTGAACATTGTACATAAAGGGTGACTTTCTGGTTTGGAACCCCAAAACTGTTGCTCCAAGGCACCACCAAGAATTTAGATCTGGAGTTTCGTCTTATGACAGGCAGCTCTGTAGAGTGAGATCACAGAGTTCAGGAAAGAAATATGTTAGAAAGAAAAACACTTTCTTGTGTGTAGAAACATGCCCTTCAGCAAATCTGTTAACTTCATTTTAACCTGGACCTTTTCCTTCTTGAATGTAATAAAACCTCTGAAATGACTGCACTTGGCGAGAGGGTCTCTTCTGTCATTTACAGCAGCAGAGAATTCACAGAGTAAGTGAATTCCTTTGGTTTTCAATAAAAATGTTAATATCTGCCTTAGATGTGAACAAAAGACACTGAATTTCAATAATGAGATGATCAAATCCATAGGGGTTGAGAAAGACAGAGTATGGAGTTTGTGGAAGCAGCTGCCACTCAGCCCCAGACAGCAAGAGGAGGAGAGGGAAGGCAGGGAGACAGAAGGAGAGGGAGAAAGTGAGGAAGAGGGAGATATTCAGAGTGCACAAAAGCAGAGAGGAAGAAACAGAGGGGAGAAAGGCCTATAGAGGAGCGCAGACCACGCAAACTAGGGTTAAGAAGACAGCAAGTCAAACTTCTCTTATTTGTCAATAATTAATAATGCTGTGCTAGCAGTTTTCTCACCAAGAGTAAGAGGTGCCTGCCTGTGCTTCTCTGAATGAGATATGCTATCCCTTGAAACTTCTCTTTGGACCTTTGCAGCACTCATGAAACAGGAACCTTCAGAAAAATTTTTTTTTCAATTGTGTGAAATGCAGGTAGCCTTTAAAGAGGAACAGCATAATTTTAGCACATAGGGAAATGTTTACATCTATCAACATTATGTTATCTTGTATTTCAAGACTCAAACTGTCCCTCCTCAAAATCTACAAAGTTTGCATATGTCTTGTTAATGAGACAACAGACTTGTCCATGCAAGATCCTGGCAATCTTTTTCTAATATAGTGTTATTAGTAATAGCATTTAAGGACCACTTACTACGAACCTACGACGCACTTTGTTAAAAACAGTTGAATACCATATCTCTTTAACTTTAGAGAACTTTATAGATTGTACAATTACCCCTATTTTATAGGTTGTAAGTAACCTGCCTAAGGTCGAAAGGCTAATGAGGAAGAGTTGAGTTTTAACTCAAATTGTATGAGAGGGGATCTGTGAGGAAAAGTCATTGTAAATGGCATTTTCAGGCCACAGGCTATCATTTGTCTAAGACCTAGGAACAGGCAATCCTAGCATTTGAATTTTACTTAAGAATTATTTAAACATAATTTAGGTACAGCTAGCCAGACATCCTGCAATGTGAAGTCAGGTGGGCCTTAGAAAGCCCACTTGAACTATGAACAAAGCTATAGGAGGTGATGGAATTCCAGTTGAGCTATTTCAAATCCCTGAAAGATGATGCTGTGAAAGTGCTGCACTCAATATGCCAGCAAATTTGGAAAAGTCAGCAGTGGCCACAGGACTGGAAACGGTCAGTTTTCATTCCAATCTCAAAGAAAGGCAATGCCAAAGAATGCTCAAACTACAGCACAATGCACTCATCTCAGGCTAGTAAAGTAATGCTCAAAATTCTCCAAGCCAGGCTTCAGCAATACATGAACCGTGAACTTTCAGATGTTCAAGCTGGTTTTAGAAAAGGCAGAGGAGCCAGAGAGCAAATTGCCAACATCATGGAAAAAAGCAAGAGAGTTCCAGAAAAACATCTGCTTTATTGACTATGCCAAAGCCTTTGACTGTGTGGATCACAATAAACTGTGGAAAATTTGAAAGAGATGGGAACACCAGACCACCTGACCTGCCTCTCCGAGAAACCTGTGTGCAGGTCATGAAGCAACAGTTAGAACTGGACAAGGAACAACAGACTGGTTCCAAATAGGAAAGGAGTATGTCAAGGCTGTAAATTGTCACCCTGCTTATTTAACTTCTATGCAGAGTACTTCATGAGAAATGCTGGGCTGGAAGAAGCACAAGCTGGAATCAAGATTGCTGGGAGAAATATCAATAACCTCAGATATGCAGATGACACCACCCTTATGGCAGAAAGTGAAGAGGAACTAAAGGCCTCTTGATGAAAGTGAAAGAGGAGAGTGAAAAAGTTGGCTTAAAGCTCAACATTGAGAAAATGAAGATCATGGCATCTGGTCCCATCACTTCATGGGAAATAGATGGAGAAACAGTGGAAACATTGTCAGACTTTATATTTTGGGCTCCAAAATCACTTCAGATAGTAATTGCAGCCATGAAATTAAAAACACTTACTCCTTGGAAGGAAAGTTATGACCAACCTAGGTAGCATATTAAAAAGCAGAGACATTACTTTGGTAACAAAGGTCAGTCTAGTCAAAACTATGGTTTTTCAGTGGTCATGTATGGATGTGAGATTTGGACTATGAAGAAGCTGAGCCCTGAAGACTTGATGCTTTTGAACTGTGGTGTTGGAGAAGACTCTTGAGAGTCCCTTGGACTGCAAGGAAATCCAATGAGTCCATTCTGAAGGAGGTCAGTCCTGGGTGTTCATTTGTAGGACTGATGTTGAAGCTGAAACTCCAGTACTTTGGCCACCTCATGCGAAGAGTTGAGTCATTGGAAAAGACCCTGATGCTGGGAGGGATTGGGGGCAGGAGGAAAAGGGGACAACAGAGGATGAGATGGCTGGATGGCATCACTGACTTGATAGACATTAGTTTGAGTGAACTCTGGGAGTTGGTGATGGGCAGGGAGGCCTGGCGTGCTGGGGTTCATGGGGTCGCAAAGAGTCAGACACGACTGAACGACAGAAATGAACTGAACTGAACTGAACTGAGTGTCTTAGCTTTATCTTGGGATTTCACTTGAATGTCAATGTCATTTCGAAAAGCACAATCATTGTTTTGTATAAGTGATAAGTTGGCATTCATATTAAGGCGACTTCAAATAGCCCTTACCTCCCAGACTTTGTTCAGTTTTTGCAAAAGCAGGGCAGGAAGGAAAGCCACATGTGGAAATGTTCTCATTCACTGAAATTTGTGTGTATTTTCTTCATATCCCTGTTTGAAACAACGGCCTATTTCAGCCTGTGATTTCTATAGTTCTCAAGGGTAAGCTATGTACATATTTAAGTCATACTTATAAATAAATACACATATTAACTGGGATATAATAATTTCCTACAGAAAGTGAATTTAATCATTATTTTTAAACCATCTTCTAAGCAAAAAGTGATACTCTGGCTAGATGACTAATCATGTTCTCTGGGGCTCGATTGAACTTGATAGCTCTAATCTTTCTCAAATAAATTCAGTGACTGGAGAAAAGGACATGTCTCTAGAGGTGACTACAAAGGAAATGAGGAAGGAAGAGGGAGACTCACTAGCCTACAAGCACCTATACCTTTGGGTATTATCTCCCCGACCTATTTCTGAACAGGTGGCTGCTATCTTCTGAATGTCAGGGTTTGAAGAAATAACATTTTAAAAAACACCAAGAATTTCCCAGAGGGATTATATCCAAAGGTCAGGCATGACTTGCAGTAGAAAATTGATACTTTCTGGAAGCATGGCCTTTTTGTATGTGTGTGTTTATTTTAAAATCTACCTGCTGGCATAGGTTAGAAGGCACAAATGAAAGCAGTTTCTGGAACATGGCCATTCAAGTGTTTTGCATCCACTAAAATATTTACTTACCATTTTCTAACTACTACATAGCGTATTAACCAATGTTGTCACACTAGAGGCTCTGCCAGATGTTGACATCATTTTCATCTGTAAATTGTTGCTGTTGTTCAGTCCTAAGTCATGTCTAACTCTTTGCGACCCCATGGACACCAGGCTTCCCTGTCCTTCACTGTCTCCTGGAATTTGCTCAAACTCATATCCATTAAGTTGGTGATGCTATCCAACCATCTCATCCTCAGTTGACCCCTTCTCCTCCTGTCCTCAATCTTTCCTAGCATCAGGGTCTTTTCCAGTGAGTTGGCTCTTTGCATTAGGTGGCCAAAGTATGGGAGCTTCAGCTTCAGCATCAGTCCTTCCAGTGAATATTCAGGCTTGAGGATTGACTGGTTGGATCTCTTTGCTGTCCAAGGGACTCTCTAGAGTTTTCTCCAGCACCACAGTTCTAAAGCATCAGTTTTTGGTGCTCAGCCTTCTTTATAGCCCAACTCTCACATCTGTACATGAGTACTGGAAAAGCCATAGCTTGGACTATATGGACCTTTGTCAGCGAGTAATGTCTCTGCTTTTTAATGTGCTGTCTAGGTTGGTCATAGCTTTCCTTCCAAGGAGTGAGCATCTTTTAATTTCATGGCTGCAGTCACCATCCACAATGATTTTGGAGCCCAAGAAAATAAAATCTGTCACTGTTTCCACTTTTCCTCCATCTATTTGCCATGAAGTGATAGGACTAGATGCCGCAATCTTAGTTTTTGAATGTTGAGTTTTAAGCCAGCCTTTTCTCTCTCCTCTTTCACCCTCATTGAGAGGCTCTTTCTTTCCTCTTTACTTTTTCCATTACAGTGATGTCATCTGCATATCTGAGGTTATTGATATTTCTTTTGACCATCTTAATTCCAGCTTGTGAGTCATCTAGCCTGACACTTCACATGATATAATCTGCATTTAAGTTAAATAAGCAGAGTGACAGTATACATCCTTGATGTACTCATCTCTAAGTATATCACACTAAATTATTTTATCCCTTATAATATATAAGAATTCTCAAACTTTCCTGACTGGCCTTTCAGGTGAAATGCTAAGGCAGGCACATCGTAAAATGACCTTGGGAAATCACAGCTTCTTTTAATCCTTCTCCTTGAAAGCAGGTGGACCTGTAGTTCCTTCTGGCCAACAGAATATGGCAGAGAGTTGTCAATTCCTTGGTTAGATTAGGTTATATATATGACAGCTGTGCTGGAATGTCACTCCTGTGGATCAGTTCAGTTCAGTTGCTCAGTTGTATCCGACTCTTTGTGACCCCATGAATCACAGCACACAAGACCTCCCTGTCCATCACCATCTCCCAGAGTTCACTCAAACTCATGTCCATCAAGTCAGTGATGCCATCCAGCCATCTTATCCTCTGTCGTCCCCTTCTCCTCCTGCCTCCAATCCCCTCTCAGCATCAAAGTCTTTTCCAGTGAGTCAACTCTTCTCATGAGGTGGCCAAAGTACTGGAGTTTCAGCTTTAGCATCATTCCTTCCAAAGAAATCCCAGGGTAGATCTCCTTCAGAATGGACTGGTTGGATCTCCTTGCAGTCTAAGGGACTCTCAAGAGTCTTCTCCAACACCACAGTTCGAAAGCATCAATTCTTCGGCGCTCAGCTTTCTTCACATGTGAGGTTAAAATAAGTGTCCTTAGCAGACTAGAGCGGAGAAGGCAATGGCACCCCACTCCAGTACTCTCGCCTGTAAAATCCCATGGACAGAGGAGCCTGGTGGGCTGCCGTCTATGGGGTCACACAGAGTCGGACATGACTGAAGTGACTTAGCAGCAGCAGCACACTAGAGAGCTTCTCCTGCTGGCCTGAAAGAGGTAAGCTGAATACAGTAGGACACTGTACAGAGAAGGACCTGAGGCAAGGACCTAGGGAGTCCTATAGGAGCTGGGAGCAGTACACAGCCAACTGCCAGCAAGACCTTAATCATGCTACCACCAGGAAACACATTTTTCAACAATCTGAATCAGCTTGGAAAAGGAGCCCAAGCTCCAGATGAGAACTTTGTCCAACTGACACCTTAACTGTAGCCTTATGACATCCTGAACAGAGGATCCAGCTCGACTGTGTCCAAAATCCTGACCTATAGAAACTGTGAAATAATAAATGTCTGTTGTTTTTTGAGGAGGAGTCTTTGTTACACAGCAATAGAAATGAATATAGAGGTTGTGTCCTGCCCGTCCTGTTCATTTTCATTTCCCTGTTGAACTGAGTGCTAACAGAATTGTACTTATGTAACTTAAAATGATTTCAAGTTTTAATAGACTTTAATAGCTCATGTAGGGTTGCTAGTAAATAGCCTTTTTATCACATGTAAAAATGGAAGCCTATGGAAAGACAAGTCATTTGTGCACATTTGTGCATTGCATATAAGGAACCAACTGTAGGATGTCTGAGTGAGCTGAGGATTTGTGCTGAGAATTCTTGCTTTCTATTTTCAAGCTTGGAATTTTTGGAGTGTTATCTCCACTGATAAGCATTTTAATCACAAAACACTATAGTCACAAAACACTTTGGTGTTTTCATTATGCCAGTTGCTCTGTTTTCTGGAGTTTGATGGCCCATGTAATCATAAGTCAGAAGGGCATCTGATAGAAGAAGGAGGTTGTGTACTGTAACATTATTCTTGAAAAAGGCTGAGAACTATAATTTAATATGAGGAACTCTTTAATTAGCTCTCTGTTTCAATTTCTTTAAAAAATAACAACCTAGATTTTTAAGCTGTAAAATTAATGTAGTTCCAAGGGCTTCCCTGGCGGCTCCAGAGGTTAAAGCGTCTGTCTACAATGCGGGAGACTTGGGTTTGATCCCTGGGTTGGGAAGATCCCCTGGAGAAGGAAATGGAAACCCACTCCAGTATTCTTGTCTGGAGAATCCCATGGACAGAACAGCTTGGAGGGCTACAGTCCATGGGGTTGCAAAGAGTTGGACATGACTAAGCAACTTCACTTTCACTTTCAAGGTAAAAACGTCAAGCCATGCAAAAGTATACACTAAAATATGTGCTTCTGACCTCAGATCGTGAACACTTTCCCCTTGGGCAACAACTGTCAGCAGTTCTTGTGCATCCTGTGAGAAGCGTGGGATGCATTTAGATGTTTACATATTGTTTTGGAGATTTATGTGAACACATGTCTCTTTGGACATACCTCCAAGCATAACGTGCACTCTGTTCTTTCTCATATTTTTGAGTGTAACAATATATCCTGTAGATTTTTTTCATACAAACAATGAACTTACATTGTTTTAAAATAATTTTAAAATATGACAATTTAAAATAATTACAATTTTTATAACTTTAAAATATTATTGCAAATATAACTAAAATATGACAATGTTAAAATATTACAAATATCATGTATACTTTTATATCCATGTGATACATATTGTGTCAAAAGCACTTAATATAAATTAACTCATTTATTCTCACAACAATTCTATGAAACAGATACTTCTTTTAACACCACCTTACCGATGAGGACATGAAGGTACAGAGAGGTTAAGAAGCTTCTTAACCTGGTCGCAGAGCTAGGAAATTTTGGAGCCACCCAGATAATAGCCCAGGCAGTGGAGTCTCAGAATTAGTATGGACTAAAGCCTCTAACTCCAGGAGTTGGTGATGGACACGGAGGCCTGACATGCTCTGATTCATGGGGTCGCAAAGAGTTGGACACGCCTGAGCGACTGAACAGAACTGAACTGAACTGAAACCCTCTAACTGGATTGGTACTTCAGTTGTCCCTAATTGTTTTTATTTTTCAATATAGCAAACTATGCTCCAAAGTGTTTTGGGGGATACATTTGCAGTTGCACACATGTGAAAGTCTACATATAGGATAAATTCCTCAAGATCAAATTTCTGAGTTGGAAGATATGCAAACTTTTAGCTTTCATAGACACTGTCAAGCTGCCTTTTAAGGAAGTTATGACACTGTGTACACCCACTGCCAGTGTGTGATAATGCCTTTTCCTCACAGCCCTGCCAAAATTGTATACTATCAAACTACTGCCAATCTGGAAGCAAAAAACTGCTGTCTTTATTTTGCTTTAATTTACACTTATTTATGAAAAGGATTGGGCATCCTTCCATCTGCTTATAAGCCATATGTGTTTATTTTTCAGTGAAATGCTTATTAATCTACATTTTTCTAAAGGATTTTGGGTATTTTCCTTATAGATTTTCAGGACAGTTTTATATTTTAAGGAGACTAGCCTTTTACTTTTGAATATATTGCAAATATTCTCCCTCAGTGTTTTTTTTTTTTTTTGACTTTGTCTTTGTTTATATTATTTGGTTTTAGCTACACAAAAATTTTAAGTTTTCATGAGGGGAGTTTACCAGCATTTTCTGTAATGGCTCTGAATTTTCTAGTCTTGATTAAGAAAGTTTTTCAACTTCAGAATTATGCAAAATTGGGCTGTTTTCTTTATTATGGTTGTAATTTCATTATTTTTCCTTCAAAGTTTAAACCAGTTGAAATTTATTTTCATATGAAGATTGAAGGAAGACTTCAGCTTCACTCTTTCTTTAAAAAACTAACTGTAGCTAACTAGTTTATATTTCAGGGCTCTTTGTAACCACTCCATAATCTGGCTACCACCTACAGTTCCCTCGGCTCTCCATGCCTGCCCTCTCATAACTGTTCTATTTCAGAATTTTCGGGCTATTCTTTTATATATATATATATATATTCTTTTATATATATATATTTATATATATATATATATATTTGTTTTCCCAATTAAACTTTATTTAAAATTTTATTTTCAAACTAAACATTGTGTATATTTGGAGTATACAACATGAAGTCTTTATATACATTGCACATCGTAAATTGATATTGTATATAGTAAGATGATTACTGTTGTTTTGTTCAATCTCCCACTCATGTCCAATTCTTTGTGATCACGCCAGGCCAGGCCTTCCTCTCTTTCACCATCTCCCAGAGTTTTCCCAGTTCATGTCCATTGCATAATGATGGTTGGTTGGTTGAGTTGCTAAGTCGTGTCCGACTCTTGTGACCCCATGGACTGTAGCCTGCCAGGCTTCTCTGTCCATGGGATTCTCCAGGCAAGAATAATGGAGTGGGTTGCCATTTCCTTCTCCAGGGGATCTTCCTGACCCATGGATCAAACCCCAGTCTCCTGCATTGCAGGCAGATTCTTTACTGACTGAGCTATGAGGGAAGCCCCAATAATGATTAGTGCAGTGAAACTAATTAACATATCAGTCTCCTTACATAGTTATAATTTTGTGTGTGTATGTGTATGTGGAGAACTCCAGATAGAGGAGCCTGGTGGGCTGTAGTCCATGGGGTGGCAAAGAGTTGGATGTGCTAAGAGATTAACACTTTCTTTTCAATTTGTGGTGAAAGTACCTGATATCTACTCTTTTAGCATATTTTCAGTAAATAATATGGTATTAATAACTAGTTACCATGCTGCACATTAAAGGTTTAGAATTTATTCATTCTACACAACTTACAACTCTGTACGCTTTGATCAATATCTTCCTTTCCCCCACCTCCCTGCTTCTGGCAATCATTGTTCTACTGTGCTTCTATGAATCAACTTTTTAGATTTCACATATAAGTGAGATCATATGATATTGTTCTTTTGTGTCCAGTTTACTTCACTTAGCATAATGTCTTTCAGCAATTAAAGCTGAAAAATAGTTTGTCTCTTTGCCAAAAAAAATGTTATCAAACTATGTATTTAATTTATAGAAAACTGTAATATTTATTTGTTGTTCAGCTGGTAAGTTGTGTCTGACTTTTACAACCCCATGGACTGCAGCACACCTGTGGGCTTCCCTATCCTTCACCATCTCCTGGAGCTTGCTCAAACTCAATGCCCATTGAGTCAGTGATACTGTCCCACCTTCTCATCCTGTCAACCCCTTCTCCTGCCCTCAACCTTTCCCAGCATCAGCATCTTTTCCAATGAGTCGGCTCATTATTGAATATTTAAAACCAAGAATCCATATATATTTCCAGTAGTTCATATTTTTATGACTCTTAAGAAAATTGTGAGTTTCCCTATCCATTTCTTATTTTATTACCAAGTTGTACATGAATATTTGGGTCTACGTGAGTATTGGTGTTGGCAAATAAGATCTTGTCTTACACTGCTATTTTTAAAATGGTTGTAGTTTTCATACAGGAGAGCAGCTGGATTTTTAGGATACCAATTTTGTAACAACTGACTGAAATATTTTGTAGTTTCTTTGCTCCCTGCCTCCCTTTCTCCCTTCCCCCTTTTCCTGCTGCCTTCCTTTCCCCCTCTCTTCCTGTATCTTTCACTCTTTCTTTCCCCACCCCCTCTCTCTTTCATTCATTCATGTTTTCTTTCTTTTGATTCTCTAGGGTTGTTCAGATAACAGTTATGTCATCTATAGATAGTTTTGCTTCTCTTTTCCTCTAAAACTCTTATCTTTTCCCTTTTAGATAATTGAATTGATTGGTACTTTCAGAACAATGTTGAATAATACTAAATTTTTTTACCTTGTTCTTAACCTGATGGGTAAGCTGTTGATGTTTAACCATTAAAAGATGTTTTGCTTAGTAAATCTGTTATCTATTGTATACCAATTATTAAAGGCTCCCTTCCAAATGTAGCCAGGAATTTTGAATTTTACTAAATAGTATTTTTATTATCTACAGAAATGATAACTTGTTTTGAATTTACCTATAATGATGAATTATTATTAAATGGTTTCCTATGATGGATTTCCATAGATCATGCTTATGTTTCTGAATAAAACCTGCTTACTTGTTTATGGTGTATTGATCTTTAAATGTGCTACTGAAATGTATTTGCCAAGTTTTACTTGGAATATTTTTTATTGTTTTCATTATAAATGAGATTGATCTGTTGTCCTTTATTGTGGGCTCTTTTGTTGAGATTGAGTGTTGACATTATGCTGCCTTGGGAAAGAGTATTTTGAGACGTTGTTTTACTAGTTATTTGTGAAACACTGTAAATAACATTGAAATGATCTCTCCCATTCACAGATATATTCAACTTTTTTTTTTTTAAAACATTCTGGACTCTTCTCCCTAGAAGGCAAGTTCTTATTAGGCTCATCAGAATATAATCAAATTTGAAAACTAATTAGTCAATTTTAGCTTTCTTGAGTTAATTTTAGTAATATTTTTCTAAAATTGTTTAGAAATAATATTTAGTTTATCCAGATATGTCAAATTTATAGGAAGAATTTTACAAAATATTTTTGCTAATCATTTTCCATTTATTATTTCTTTTATTATTTCCATTTATTATTATTACATTGCAATTTTGTAGTTTCTTCCTTTTTTTTTTTTTTTTTTAGATTTGCTGGCAGTTACCTGTTTTCATGTTGTTTCTCCACTGCTCCAAGAACACTTCTTGTTTTGCTCATGATTTCTCTTGTTTTATTTATATTATAGAAAAAATTACTTTCACTTTCGATTTTTTTCTGTATTGATTTACCTTTATTAACTTATTTTTAGTATTTAGTCTTGAATAACATGGTACAAATTTCCACTGAGTATTGCTTTAATTATATTACAAAAATTCTGATTATATTATAATTTTCTAAAGTAATTTGGGGGTATTATCAACCTTTCTTTGCTTATCTACATTTTTATTATTTTTCTTTTCCTTGAAGCATATGTATATATTTAAACATCCTTAAGTTACTGCTACTTCATAATCCACAGTTAGCAGCTACTGACTCTACCCCATGAAAGATGAAGAAATCTCAGGGCTTTTTCTTCCTGTTTTCTGGAGCTTACTTCCTAAGCTTTGTTAGTTAGATTATAACTTTTAATTTTACTTCATAACACTGGTATCATTACATCCCTGTATCTGTAATTTATTTAACATTACAAAGCTTACCATCCCTCAGTTTTACATTTGTTCAATTATTTCTTGAGTTTTCTTTTGGGTTTTGTAATTCTGTTTTCTCCTCAAAATACATAAATGTGTGTTGATTTAAAATCAAACTATTTTATTCATATAATTTTCTTGTGTCTTGTTTCCTTTGAGTGTGCTCCACTACCTTCTTATCTCTTTTTATGACTTTGCTATTTTATTTTTATTTTTCATAACATTTTAATACTATAAAGCAATACATACACATTGCAGTAAATTTAAAAACCCCACACATTTCAACTCCCAAAGATCACTAGTACAATATCACTAAAAGAATATATTACATATCTTTTAGATATTTCTCACACATACATAAATATACACATATATAATAGTTTCCCTATCATCTAAAATATAAAAATTCTTTATTGATAATCCAAAGGCAGGCTGTTTGTATTCAACCTTTTGTAGCTTGTTTTGGGCCTGGATGGTAGTGCATTCTCAGTCTCGAAGGCTAATTGTTATTCAGTCCCTCAGTTGTGTCTGACTCTTGGCAACCCCATGGACTGCAGCACACCAGGCTTCCTTGTCCTTCACTGTTTCTCAGAGTTTGCTCAAACTCATGTCCATTGAGTTGGTGATGCCATCCAATTATCTCATCCTCTGTCGCTCCCTTCTCCTCCTGACCTCAGTCTTTCTCATCATCAAGGTCTTTTCCAATGGAAGCTAATAGTTTTACCAAATTCAGTATTGGTTATTCTATCGTTTTCCCACCAGGGTGTATATTCCCTTTTAACTTGCAGATTCTGGAATTTTTAATTTCATTGTTCTGGCATTTTAGAATCAGAAATCAGAGCATGTATAGACTTCAGATATCTGTGAATATAACCTTAAAATATAGTCACCCCTTTGGTATCTGCCAGGGACTGGTTCTAGGACATCCCTATGGATACCAAAATCCTCGGAGGCTTAAGTCCGTTACGTAAAGTGACTTAGTATTTGCACATAACCTACACACATCTTCCCATATACTTTAAATCATTTCTAGATTATTCGTAACACCTGCTATACTGTAAATGCTGTATAAATAGTTGCTGGGCTTGTCACACGTTCAAGTTTTGCTTTGGGGAACTTTTTGAAAAAATTTTAAAATATTTCTGATGCCATAGTTGAATCCTTGGATGAAGAACTGAGGATACAGAAGACCTGGGGCCGTGGGAGGAGAACACACTGAACCCCTCCACGGTGTTGGCAATGTTGTCATTCCAAACCATACACTTCATCTCTCAGACCACTTTATTTGTAGAATTTTAACTTTATTGATAGTGGCAAAACTATTGCCATGTTAACAAGAACCACCAGTTCTTTTTCTGTTCAGTTCCTTTGTTTAAAAAGAGAGTCATTTCCAGCTCTTTCTCTTTTTTACCTCATGGGGAAATTTCTATCATAAATTTTAATTGGCCTATAGTAATTCAAGAAGGATTTCTGCTATTTTATTTTCTTCCGAATAGTTTCCCTTCTTACTTTTTGTTTTCCTATTTTCCACTCCTCCTTTTTTCTGTCTCTTTCTCTCTACATGCATGGCATGGAAACACACGTGCTGACACACACTTGCACACCCACACAGACACACAAAAGTTCAGTCTTCCACTCTGTGTCATGAGTGTAGTGACAGTCTGAGAATTAACACCATCACATGGTCCTGAACATGGACTCATACAGTCATTGTGTAACTACAGAAGGTGTGTTTGTGAGGTAAGAAGAGGTTGGGGTTTCTGTTGAAATTTCCTAGGGAAAGAAAATAAGTGAAGGGTCTGATATAATAATCCATTCTGTCTAACAATATTCTAAAAAAATGTTTTGTGTTTTCTTTTTCTCCCTTCTCATAAAGATTTCAAGACAATCATGAAACACTCATAACAATGTGAGGATATATGACAGAGGGTGGAGGACAGGATTAAAACAAGGCAAACTAGTTTTAAAACCCAATCATCCTTAGAAAACCAGGCTAACGAAATGCATTTTTCTTCTAATGGTTTTCATTTCAGGGTACTGTGTGGTTTTTCCTGGAAAATGTGATAAATTCTTGCTTCACAGATCATTTTGATTTCCTCTTGTAGTCACATTCTGTCTAATTTTGCTGAGTTACTGGCTGTACACTGACTGCAGTGATAGAGAATCATCACCACCAGTACTACCAGGGATCAGAATATAGGACTGAAATCATACCTTTCACTAAGAATTTTGTGGCTTAATTTTCTTACAGCTTAACTGATATGGAAAACAGAAAATGACATATTGCTTTATAATTTCTTAGACTTGACTGTGGAATGCCTTGTATAGAAGATGCTCAGAGTAGGTACTCAGAAAAGATTGATGTGTTATTGAATGAATGAAAGATAGACAAACAGAAGAAAGTGGTTTAAAGAAATAATCTTGACAAATTAGAACAGACAATTTATGACTAGCATAATTCAGCAATTTTTTTCCTGATTATTTTTTTAGCCCAAATCCAAAACATAGTCCATAGTGTGGAGACTTGCAAACCTCTGCTATTGAGAGGGAGTAATTCTTAGTCCTTGGATGGAGAAGATATTTTTAAACAATGCTTCACGTGCACATATTCATACATATGCAGTTGCGCCCAGTGCCGAAACACTGTGAATTAAATTAATGTTGCTCTTGCTATTGTACTATAATGATGGAAAAGACTGGAAAATGGATCAGCTTTCTATTTTATTGTTCATTATTGGCCATCTCAAGCTCAAAGCTGAAAAAGATTAACTTTCAGGCAGTCCCTTCAAAGTTTGGAGATTTATTCAGGATAAGCATCTGGAACATTGGAGTCTTATCTACACTATTCAGTCCCATCCAGCCCCAAATGTGGTTAGAAACATAATAAGATTCTTTCCTGTGGGAAAAAGTTAGACTTTTCTCTTGTCAGCAAAACTAGAATGTTTAGACTTTTTTTTTTTTTAATTTAAGCAATTTCACTATTTTTTGTAATCCAGCTGTGTCCAGGAAGTGACAGTTATAATCAAAGTATAATTCATATGTTTTCCACTCTTCTCAAAACCTTCTTTGGAAATTAGGACATGATGGAGATTTATGTGTGTTTTTCATTCCTAATAAATTCAAATGTGATTGGATTGGTTTTTCTGGGCAAGAGGAAATTGAATACCTTGTACCTATTTCTTTTGAAACAGAGACTTATTTTTTCTATCAGTTGGAAACACTCAGTAGAGTGCAAACCATTTTACTTCTTTTGAGGATATATGGATAAATGATTTGAAAGATATTTTCCAGAAATGAAATAATTGCAGTAACCTGTTGTAAAGTGACAGAACTTTCAAAGCATGTGGACTTTCCTGGGCCAGAGGCGTCAGTGAGTCTTGCTCCAGGGACTGTAGCTTTGGTACATCATATACAGAATTCATCTTACAAGAGTTGCTAATGCAAGTTGATTTTTAAAGCCCAGAATCTTATGTCACTCATCGTGATTTATGGATTATCCCTGTACCCATTAGAATCACAAATTTTAATATAATAAGAAACAGATAATCTAGTCCAGTGGTTTTCTTAAAACAAAATTTTAGTGTTCAAGTTTGAAATTTCTTCAAACACACTGGAAGTTATGGAAAATAGCAATAATATGCATTCAGTAACAAGTCTTAAGCTAATGGTAATATTTTTCTATATCTGCTTCACATCTCTTTCTAGAAAATAGAAAAAAAATTCCTGATACAGCAAACCACCCCTCTTCTGCTCCCCAGTCCCTTTGCCTATTTTTCTCCCCAAGTAAACTCAACCTTGAAATGCATACAGGGTTTTTAATCTTTTCTTCTGATTTCTTTATTCAATAACACTATGTGGCATTGTTTTACATGTTTTGAAATTTACATAAATTAGATCATATTATTCATGCCATTTTGCAAATTGCTTTTCACGCTATTGATTTTTGAGATTTTTTACCAACATGGTACATTTTCCATGCTGGTAAATGGAGATCTGGTTCATTTATTTAACTGCTGCATAATATTCCATTTTACATTTGAGAAATTGTCAAGCTATTTCCAGGTTCTTATTATTCTAAATAGTGCTTAGGAAGCATCTTCACAATGTCTCCTTGTGCATATATTCCCTGTGCTTCTCCAAGGTCAAGAAGGTGGAAATAAATGTGGAACTTCTGGGTTGTGTACTATATTTTAAATTTTATTGGCTTTTGTTCTATTGCTCTTCATCATGCTTGTACTAATTAACATTTGCACCAGCAATTGCACTACCTGGTAAAGAGTTTCTGCTCTCAGATTTAATTTTTGCAACATGACATGTGCCAAATGGTATCTCATTGTAGTTCATTTTGCATTTTCCTAGTTAACTAGTGACACTGAACATTATTCATCTCCTCTTCTGTGACTTGTCTTATTGCATCATTGTTTATTTATTTATTTGTTTACTGATCCATTATTTTTTCTGCATAATTTTTCTATGACTTCTGTATATATTCTGGATTCTTTGCTGATTACATGGGTTACATATGTCCTCTTCCAAAACTTGTTTCTTACCTTTCACTTTGTTGGTTAAGTCTTTTGTTGAAGATAAATTTTATCTTCATATATTTGTGTCTTGAAACACAAGCATATGGAAGAAGAAATTCTTCACCAATATCATCAAATATTATTAATTTTCTTTGAAAGTTTTCACATTACTGGTTTTCTTCTTTACTTCTTTAACTCATCTGCATTTTATTTTTGGCAGTGACATGAAGAATGACTTATCTTTTTCCAACTAAATAGCCAATTTTCCGAAAGTATTTACTGAATAGTCTACTTACAACCCATTGGCCAGATCTAGTCACATGGCCCCACCCAACATGAGGGAGCAGGAAATTAATTCACTGTTTTCAGTGAGCCCAGAGTCAGGAAGAACTGGACATACTGACGAGCAGCAATAATGACCTACATGGATGTGATGGTTTTAAACATATGTTCACAGATTCTTTGACACTTTTTTTCTGAAGGTGGAGTCTAATCTCTCTCCTTTTGAATGTGAGCTAGACTTAGTGACGGACTTCTAATGAATAAAATGTGGTAGAAGTGATGACTTGTGGCTTCCAGGGTAAAGTAATAAAAAGCATTGTGGATTTCTATTTTCTTTTGGATTACTCACTAGAGGGAGCCAGCTGTCACATCTTGGGGATGCTCCTGCAGCCCTATGGGGAACACATGTGGTGAGGAACTTGGCAACAGACAGCATTAACTTATCAACCTTGCAAACAAGCCACCACAAGAACAGATCTTCCAGTCCTGATCAAGCCTGAAGAGGACGGAAGCCTTGGTCAAAATCTTGACTGCAAACTGATTAGTTTTCTGAGCAAGAAATGCTCAGTTAAGATTTTCCTGAATTCCTGATGAACTGAAGTTATATGAGATAATGAATGCTCATTCTTATTCTAAGCCAGAATATTTTGGAGTAATGTGTTATTACAGCAATATATAGTTGGCTCAGATGATGAAGAGTCTGCCTACAATGCAGAGAACCAGGTTAGATCCCTGGGTCGGGAAGATCCACTGGAGAAGGAAATGGAAGCCTACTCCACTATTCTTGCCTGAAGAATTCCATGGACAGAGGATCGTGGTGGGCTATAGTCCATGTGGTTGAAAAGAGTCAGACATGACTGAGTGACTTTCACTTTCGATAGATAATTAATAGAGTTCTGGCAAATTTGAGATTTATGTTTGATTCAGTATGATTTAAAATATAAACTATGTGACACAAATCATATCTAATTTAGTAGCTTTACAAGATCATCTCAAAGAAACTTAACAACCAGAACAGATTAAACTGATGAACAACCAGAGGCCTGGAAACACACCTCTGCCTATTAAGGTGCTGTGGACAGAAAAAAACAAAAGGCCCAAACCAAAAATAATAAACAGCAATAGGACCCTCAGATAGAAACTTGTAACTATGAGTGTTCTAGACCGCAGTGAGTAATTTGCTATTCATCTGCTTACACAGGCAACTCCGTGCAACTATGCTTCAAATTGAGTAGAGATTTGTTTGCCTAATGTCATATGTTATTGGGTAAAAGATAAGGACCCAGTTGGTCTCTAGCACAGAAATATCACTACTGTGGTTTTGGGATGGTCAAAGTAACTTATGTAAGACAAGGTTTGGGAGCTGAAAGGACTGTGCAAATGTATCGCTGGAATTATAGATCAGTTAGAAAAGGTTAGGTGGTGTTGGGTAAATGGAAACTCCAAAATCTTAAAGCCTCATGTCAGTCAGTTTTAGGTTGGCTCTGGCTCTGTCATGTAATCTGCAGTCTGAGACCCAGAAGGCAGAACCACCTTTAGCTGGAGCAGTGACGCTTGTCATGGGAGAGGAGAAAAAGCCGTGAAGGACTTTGCAGAAGTGACGCTGTGTCTGGGGTCCCCGAGGTCACCCCTGGATGTAGTGGTTCACTAGAAGGACTCACTAAACCCACAGCATGTACTCATGTGGTGGTTTACTACCATGGAAGAATATGAAGCAAAATCAGCAAAGGGAAAAGTGCATGATGCAACTGTGCAGAGTATTAGGCACATGTATCCAAGAATTCTCTCCCAGTGGAGTCGCACGGGTGGGTTTAGTTCTTCCAGCATCAAATTGTACAAACATATCTGAAGTGTTGTTTGTCAGGGAAGCTCATTAGAGATTCACCACCCAAGGACTGGATTGGAGGATAGTCACATAGTCTTGCTGTGCCTAGCACATACTTCAGTTTTGGACTCCATAAGCCACACTGTTTGTGCCGGTAGTTTAGGTACAGTGAGCTCTTTTACCAGAGAATGATGGGAACCTTTCTGAAACCAAGCTCTCCAACACCAACCAAGTGCCAGCCTTGAAAGTGGGCCTTCCTAAGCCTAATGGCCTCAGGCCTGCTGTATTAACTCCTTTCTGCACAGATACATACACAGGTACTTCTCATACGCAAAGAATCAGACGTGACCAAGGCGACCTAGCACGAATGCGTACATGTGTATATGGGCTTCCCAGGCGGAGCTGGTGCTCGACAGTCTGCCTGTCGTTGCAGGAGATGCAACAGACACAGGTTCAATCCCTGGGTCAGGAAGATCCCCTGGAGGAGGAAATGGCGACCCACTCCAGTATTCTTGCCTGGGGAATCCCAGGGACGGGGGACCCTGGTAGGCTACAGTCCATGGGGCCACAGAGAATTGAAAAAATTGAGGAACTGAGCACACACACATGTATCTATGCATACCTCTATGTATTCTCACAGCCTGGGTTCAAGTAATGTAGATATTTTTATTGAAATCAATTGAATTCCATAATGACATGAGTGGAAAATGTAGCAACAGATGTTAAAGAGATACTTAGTACTGGTACATAAAAAAGCAATTATTATTCATTCTTATTATAATTTATTATACTTTTTTTTCCCCCATATCAGGTGAGTCTCTGATTCCTTTTGGAGGCAACCGTTTTCATTTTGTTTTGGCTGTCTTTGGAACTAGTGCTCTATTTGTTAAAGCTCTAATCTTCTCAGGCACTTGAGATTAGACCCCTGAAGGGCTGTTTCATGGCCTTTGCTATGTTTTCTTATCACTGTACCTTTTAGGCGTTCAACTATATTTTCCAGTTCTGGCTTGCCTGTGGCCTTCAGCATAAATTCTATCTGCAAAGTGGTTTGCTCCAATGCTTTCTTCATCTCTCTCAATTGTTTTTCTGCTTCTTTTATTATTTTTCCTCAGCTCTTTGACTTTTTATTCATTAGCTCAAATTACATGAAATACATGTCTTTTTTTTTTTTTTGACTAAGAGTTAAGTCAGAAAAATGGCAAAAGTGGGTGGCTTCTTTTTTACATTTTTGACTTTTCTATTTTTGTATTTCTTGTGTAGTTTGTTTTCCTTTTAAAAATCTTGTTCCACTTCGAAAGAGAAACAAGTTTAATTATTTAGAAACAGAAATAAAATCTTGCTTTTAAAAACTGCAGCTTTTAACCTCTGCTTCCCCCACCAAAATACAGTTATTTAGAAGGAACTCACAATGTATGAAAGCAACAATATTTTGCAGATAAAATTAGATGTTTTAGAAGATAACATCTCCTGTTTCAATGAACAGAGGACTCTATGTCATCTCTTCTTTATGGTTAGATGGCAGAATGTTTTATTGCTATTTATAAAAGCCTGCATTAAAAGAATGCAATATTGGTTCTCCCAGAGTGGGATCTGTTTGGAAAACTAATTATCTCTGAATAGCTGCAAATTTTCAAGAGTCTTCCAAGAAGACAAATCAGGAATACCATCTAAATGACTTATTGCAGTAAGGGATACTTTGGGGCTCTGGGGACCTCCCCAGCAGCTATTTAAAGCTCCCTTCCTTTCCTCCCATTCCAGCCTCTGCAGACTACCTCAGCTCGTATTTCACAGAGAAAACAAGGGCCACCAAGGGAGAACTCACTCACCCGCCCTGCCTAGTATTTATCTGCTTTTCTGGCTCTAATGCTCTTTCCTTCCACTTCAGTGGAGGACTGTGCTCTGCTCCATCAGAGGCTGATCCTGCCACATGAGTTCCTGCAACTTCAAGGTTCTTGGTCCATCAAATACCTCTCATCTTCGGTTTCCCCACTACCATTTTGGCTCTTTCTTTTCAGTCTATCAGATCAGATCAGTCACTCAGTCTTGTCCGACTCTGCGACCCCATGAATTGCAGCACGCCAGGCCTCCCTGTTCATCACCATCTCCCGGAGTTCACTCAGACTCACGTCCATCGAGTCCGTGATGCCATCCAGCCATCTCATCCTCTGTTGTCCCCTTCTCCTCCTGCCCCCAATCCCTCCCAGCATCAGAGTCTTTTCCAATGAGTCAACTCTTCGCATGAGGTGGACAAAGTGCTGGAGTTTCAGCTGTAGCATCATTCCTTCCAAAGAAATCCCAGGGTTGATCTCCTTCAGAATGGACTGGTTGGATCTCCTTGCAGTCCAAGGGACTCTCAAGAGTCTTCTCCAACACCACAGTTCAAAAGCATTAATTCTTCAGCGCTCAGCCTTCTTCACAGTCCAACTCTCACATCCATACATGACCACAGGAAAAACCATAGCCTTGACTAGACGGACCTTAGTCGGCAAAGTCATGTCTCTGCTTTGAATATACTGTCTAGGTTGGTCATAACTTTTCTTCCAAGGAGTAAGCATCTTCTAATTTCATGGCTGCAGTCACCATCTGCAGTGATTTTGGAGCTCCCAAAATAAAGTCTGACACTGTTTCCCCATCTATTTCCCATGAAGTGATGGGACTGGATACCATGATCTTCATTTTCTGAATGCTGAGCTTTAAGCCAACTTTTTCACTCTCCTCTTTCACTTTCATCAAGAGGCTCCTTAGCTCCTCTTCACTTTCTGCCATAAGGGTGGTGTCATCTGTATATCTGAGGTTATTGATATTCCTCCTGGCAATCTTGATTCCAGCTTGTGTTTCTTCCAGTCTTGTGCTTCTTCCAGCCCAGTGTTTCTCATGATGTACTCTGCATAGAAGTTAAATAAGCAGGGTGACAATATACAGCCTTGATGTACTCCTTTTCCTATTTGGAACCATATTTCAGTCTATAGATCTGCTTAAGTTTTCTCAACTTAGACAACAGCAGTAACATCACACACATGCACACATTTGCTCTAGCTACTCTTTCTCTTAGAAAGGTCATCATTGCACCATCCACACTCTTTGCCATGGAGGGATTCTGCTGCGATCTGAGTGCACTTGTGATTAGGGTTTCATCATTAGATGACCACTTCTACTTGCTTTTCTTATTCTATAATATATATACCACGGTTTGGTTGAGCCTTTAATTTTGGTAAATATTTTGGCTCATAAGTACTTAAAAGGCAAGGAAATGATCACCTTACTTTCCCCAGTGGGATAGATAACATGCACTGAGAACTTACTATGTATTAGACACTGAGCAAAACCATTTATGTGATCTCATTTTATCCTAATGATAACCTGATAAGGCAGATAGTATTACAATTCCTATTCTTCAGATGAGAAAATTGAGGCACCAACTGTTAAATACCTTGCTCAAGCTCAGAAAACAAGCAGGCAGTACAGCCAATTGTTTCCTTTTCAAGACTCCGAGATCATCGTCAACTGGCTTTGGGGATAGGATACCCTGTCCTTAGAACAATGCCACTCCTAAGATAACAGAGGCGCCTATTCTCTGCAATTCTCCCAAGGTCATTGAGATATTTTATATGCCTTCATGTTTGTTCATTCTCATATGGTAAGAGTTTTCAGCCTAAGCTGAGCATGAGATTCATGCCTAGTCTCCAATCCGCACCAGTTTAATCAGAATCTCTGGGGACTATGTGTACCTGTGTTTTGTAAAAGCTTGCTCCCAGACAAGTGACTGTGATGTGCAGGGAGGGTTTCCAACTCTCTCTTCCCTTCACTCTCTTGCTTCCTGTTGCCTTTCTTCTGTTGTATGCTCTTCCGAGTGGAGAAAAACATTGCATTTTGAACAATGAAATAGTTTGATAATCAGCTTCCTGTGGATAATGTTACTAAAAGTAATATTATGATTGTGTTTATTTCACTAAATATAAGTGCAACTCATTGTTGACTGAGTAAATACTTATGTTTATTGTTAAAAGATTTTTAAAAGCTCAGTTTTTCTCCTGGACACCTCAAAAACATGAGTCAGTTGTCTTCCAGGCTGTTTCTAGTCCAAAGTTCTACTGAATCTTGGAAACATTCTGTGAATCAATGTTACTTTTAGTTCTGCTCCTAATACCACCATTGTATGCCATATATTCCATTGAATCACCAAGCTACAGAATGCACTACACTGCAGGGAGATAGGAAAGACTTGAAGTGATCGGCTTCTCTTTGCGATTTCAATTCAACTCTTGTGGTCTGTGAAACTAAATGTGAAAATTAAGTTTGGAAAAATAAAATAATAATTTAAAGAAATCTATAGGGCTTCCATGGTACCATTCTTCCATGGTAAAGAATCCTCCTGCCAATGTAGGAGACTTGGGTTCGATCCCTGGGTCAGGAAGATACCCTGGAGAAGAAAATGGCAGCCTGCTTGAGTATTCTTGCCTGAAAATTCCCATGGACAGAGGAACCTGGTGGGCTACAGTCCATGGGGTCAAAGAGACTTCATCAACAGCAACGACAACAATGCCACTTTATAGAGGAAAATAATGATTTTCAAAAAGTAACTCTTATTTTGCTAATTTTGAGCATTTCTGGTTCCCAATGGAGACTATTTCTTTTTTGTCTTGGTGGGGATTTCCGTCACCAGAAAATTAGTCTATTGCTTTCTGAATATTGGGCTTCATTACACAGGAAGCAGATGCAACTCTCATCTCCTGTTGCACATATCCAAAGACTGAAGAAATCAATGTCTTAATTAGCATGGAAATGAGATGTGGAAGCCCTCAGTCCCTGAATGAACTAAGTCCTGTAATAATGAAAGTGTTAGTAGCGCAGTCATGTCTGATTCTTTGCGACCCCCATGAACTGTAGCCCACCAGGCTCCTCTGTCCATGGAATTCTCCAGGCAAGAATACTGGAGTGGGTTGCCATTTCCTTTTCCAGGGGATCTTTCTGACCCAGGGATCAAACCAGGGTCTCCTGAACTGCAGGCAGATTCTTTACCACTGAGCTACCAGGTAAGCCCCCTAAGTCCTGTAATAAAACCGTATATAAAAGAATATAGTCCTGACTGTGTGTGTGTGGTTTTTAAATTGAAACAAGTATTAGTCATTACATACTACAGCAATTTATCAAAGGGCATCAAAATAAATCCAGTTGGGATTTTAAAGGGCAACCTCTATTTTATAAGATAAAGTCTGTGACCTGCAAAATAACTATATTTATAGATTTTTCCTTAGCAAGGAATAATTTGTACATTAAAAAATGTAACTGAAATATGACCATGTCAGAATTAAAGAACACTAAACTGAAGTCAAATTGAATTTCAATCCCAGTTTTTCCATTAGCTAGCTGTGTGATCTTGGGTCAATTACTTTATCTTTCAGGGCCTCACTTCCTTTGCTGCACTAGATAATCTCCAGAGAACTTTCCAGCTCAATCATTTTACGATTTCATTGGGTTTCCAATAGTAGAAGTTACTGGGTGAGCTGGAATTGTAATAAACAAGACTACTCTTCTCTAGTGAAAAGGATTACATGACTATAAGTCAAAGGAACTACAGTCTACTTCCTGTAGCACCACTTAAAAACTCTCGGACCTGGGAAAGTTCTTAGTTTTCTCATCTGTAAATTGGAGATAGTGATACCACACTGATACGAGTTTTAAGTGAAATGCCATATCTATTGGTCTGCTTGGATTGGCATAACCGAAAACAAGCAAACACACACTATATGTTTTAA
This sequence comes from Nanger dama, assembly GCA_917880005.1. Taxonomy (NCBI): domain Eukaryota; kingdom Metazoa; phylum Chordata; class Mammalia; order Artiodactyla; family Bovidae; genus Nanger; species Nanger dama. Next base: position 9,270,812 of record CAKJTW010000038.1, on the reverse strand, counting down.
ATACCAGCAGTTTATTTTCTTATGGTTCTAGAGGCTAGACAATCCAAGCCAAGGTCAGCAGAGTTGGTTTCTGGTGAGAACTCTCTACAAGGCTGGTCAGATGTATATGTTATCAATATATCCATGGCAGAGAAACAGCCCTGGTGACACCAGCCCTTTCGGATTAGGCCCCCTTCTTATGACCTTATGACCTTTAACTCTTATCACCTCTTCATACGCCCTTTCTTCAAATATGATCACATTGAAAGTTAGGTTTTAAATATACAAATTTCAGACACAGCTGAGTCCCTAGCATCATAAATAAAAATTCTTAATTTTCTACTAGTGTCCTATATAAAGAATATAAAGACCCATAGCATGAATATAATGGGCAATCATATCCAGTGTTGGTGCAACTACCCAAAACTGGTTTTGAAGGGCTGTTTAGCAATGTCCATTAAAATGTAAAGTGCTTATATCTTTTGAGCCATTGTTTTCACTTTAAAAATTTCTACTCCCGAAGCACTTTTAGAATTACACAAAAATATATGTATGAGCTTTCCTGGGTGCCTTAGTGGTAAAGAATCTGCCTGCCATTGCAGGAAACACAGGTTCAATCCCTGAATAGGGGAAGATCCCCTGGAGAAGGAAATGGCAACCCACTCCATTATTCTTGCCTGGGAAATCCCATGGACAGAGGAGACTTTTGGGCTACAGTCCATGGGTTTGCAAATGAACCAGACATGACTTAGCAACTAAACAGCAACAAATATGTATGGAATAGTCATTTAAATACTGTTGAAGAATGGGAAAAGTCAACAGACAAATAATTTAATACACTCTAGTAGATCAGACAATGGCATATTTTGTGTGTGATATGTACCCAAATATGAAATATTATATATCCATTAAAACCAGAAACACTGATATAAAAGGATATGGAGGATCTTTTAGAGAATAAAGAAGGTAGTTGCAGAGTTTCCACAGTATGATTGTTTTTCGGGTAAACAATTTCTTCGCAGGAATTACCCATTAAACTTGCTGCACTGGCATTCTCTGAGTGGTGTGGAATTCCAGGAGCCTTGCACTTTCCAAGTTATACTTTTCTCTAATTTTTAATTTCATTTCAAGTACATACATTACTTTTGTTTCAAGAAAACGAAAGATTAAGAGACTGCAAAACTATGGCTAGCTCAGATTCTATCAGGTCTTCAGTTTATATTTGAAATACTTTTAAAATTAATTTTCAGTGAAGATCAAATGCCTATAGTTTAAAAAAATTACAAAGCTTATTATGAAAAACCAAAGTCCCTGGTTTTGCCTCTTCTTATTCCTGGGGAAAACTTATTCTGCTGTGTCAGCAGTCACACTGGACATTTATTACACCTATGTATTATGAAATAACATGCATATATTGATACTTGTCAGTGATTTTATTTTGGACATTATCTGCTGACTTTTATCCACAGAAGGTTTAGAGTCTGTCTTTTTCTACTTGCCTTGGGCTTCCCTGGTGGTTCAGAGGGTAAAGCATCTGCCTGCAATGTGAGAGACCTCAGTTCGATCCCTGGTTCAGGAAAATCCCCTGGAGAAGGAAATGGCAACCCACTCTGGTACTGTTACCTGGAGAATCCCATGGATGGAGGAGCCTGGTAGACTACAGTCTATGGGGTCCCAAAGAGTTGGACATGACTGAGCAGCTTTTTTTTTTCCCTACTTGACTCACCTTCCACCAAATTACTCCCCAGCCTGTGACTTTATATATATCACAACCTTGGCTTAATTAGTATTCAGTGTTTATAACAGTTTTATTATGTAAATATTGTTTATAGTTGAGCTACATACTTTGTATTCCTATAGTACTAATTACCTTAAATTTTGTCTGTTTAGTTTCCTGTATAGATACCATTATTTCATTCCCAACTCTTTCCTTCAGAGTTGTAAAATTCATTTCAATATGGTCACACAACAGATGATCTATTCATTTTACTTTTGATGGTGTCATCTCTCCTGGCTCATCTTGCAGAAAGTCAGTAAGATAGTAGTATGTGGAGAGTGAATTCTCATGAAATATTAACAGATTGCCTCTTGTGTTTTCCTTTAACTTTCAGACCTTTCCTCTGTTTGGGCAGCCAGGTCATTTTGTTTTCATTTTGAAGCTAAAAAAAAACACGACAATAAAAAAGTAGAAATAGAGGAGTCTTTTCCTGACTTTGAATCTCAAAACTTATACCCTGAGGAAATGCAAAGGGCTTATGGTAGGTGAATCATAAAATCCCAAGAGTAAGAAATAAATGTCCCCTACTCCACTTCTGCCAGACTGAAAATCAGAGAGGAAATAAGGAAATAGTGGAGTCTGGGGTGACTGGGAGTGAGGACATAGCGGCATCAGTGTTGATCAACGGCCTATTGTCCACTCCCATGGGCACTTCAGACCCCACACGTTAGGCTTAAGCTAACAATTCTTTTATTAGTTCCTAGTGAGAGCGTTCCTCAACAGAAGAAGCCAGCACATGATCCACAGACGCCTGTGGATCCATAAGATGCCTGTGACTTTATAAACATCCCCTCCACCCCCAATGACACAGGACATTTGCAGATCCCAGAAGAGCTTGGGAATCTGGATATGTAGCACTTGGTATTATTGAACAAAACCAGCTTAATCTTCTTCATGACTTGGGTCAGTGGAAAAGCATGGTCCTACTATAAGTGCAAATGCTTTCAGTTCAGTTCAGTCACTCAGTTGTGTCCTACTGTTTGCGACCCCATGAATCAGCACAGCAGGCCTCCCTGTCCATCACCAACTCCCGGAGTTTACTCAAACTCATGTCCATTGAGTCAGTGATGCCATCCAGCCATCTCATCTTCTGTCATCCCCTTCTCCTCCTGCCCCTAATCCTTCCTAGCATCAGGGTCTTTTCCAGTGAGTCAACTCTTCATATCAGGTGTCCCAAGTATTGGAGTTTCAACTTTAGCATCAGTCCTTTCAATGAACACCCTGGACTGGTCTCCTTTAGAATGGACTGGTTGGATCTCCTTGCAGTCCAAGGGACTCTCAAGAGTCTTCTCCAACACCACAGTTCAAAAGCATCAAGTCTTCAGGGCTCAGCTTTCTTCACAGTCCAACTCTCACATCCATACATGACCACTGGAGAAACCATAGCCTTGACTAGGCGGACCTTTGTTGGCAAAGTAATGTCTCTGCTTTTGAATATACTATCTAGGTTGGTCATAACTTTCCTTCCAAGGAGTAAGCATCTTTTAATTTCATGCCTGCAGTCACCATCTGTAGTAATTTTGGAGCCCCCAAAATAAGTCAGCCACTGTTTCCACTGTTTCCCCATCTATTTGCTATGAAGTGATAGGACCAGATGCCTTGATCTTAGTTTTCTAAATGTTGAGCTTTAAGCCAACTTTTTCATTCCCCTCTTTCACTTCCATCAAGAGGCTTTTTAGTTCCTCTTTACTTTCTGCCATAAGGGTGGTGTCATCTGCATATCTGAAGTTACTGATATTTCTCCCGGCAATCTTGATTCCAGCTTATGCTTCTTCCAGCCCAGCATTTCTCATGATGTACTCTGCACAGAAGTTAAATAAGCAAGGTGACAATATACAGCCTTGATATATTCCTTTTCCTATTTGGAACCAGTCTGTTATTCCATGTCCAGTTCTAACTGTTGCTTCCTGATCTGCATCCAGGTTTCTCAGGTGGCAGGTCAGGTGGTCTGGTATTCCCATCCCTTTCAGAATTTTTCACAGTTTACTGTGATCCACACAGTCAAAGGCTTTGGCATAGTCAATAAAGCAGAAATAGATGTTTTTCTGGAACTCTCTTGCTTTATCCATGATCCAGCGGATGTTGGCAATTTGATCTCTAGTTCCTCTGCCTTTTCTAAAATAGCTTGAACAGCTGGAAGTTCATGGTTCACACATTGCTGAAGCCTGGCTTGGAGAATTTTGAGCATTACTTTACTAGCGTGTGAGATGAGTGCAATTGTTCGGTGCTTTAGGACAAATTAAACCGTTTTGTCGACTGTCTGTTAAAATCGTTGACGCAATGAGCTAGAGAATAAATGTGATGATAAGTTCACATAATGGCCCAGTGGAAGGAACAAGGAGCCTAAATTCAGGCAAGTCAATTAATTACTGTACCTGATTTCTCATCTGTAAAATGAAGACAGCAATAGCTTTCTACTTCTTTGGCAATGGTGTAAGTAAAAGTATTGAAATTTTAAATGCAGAACACTAGCTATCATTTTATATATAGATCAAATATTTGACCCATTCACTGATTTCATAATTCAACAAACATAAATAGGGTATAGACATCAAATTTGAGCAGAAGAGCAAAAGCATATTTTCACAAGTAAGCCCATTATTAGTATTGTAGCAAGAGGGAAATTATTTGCCTCTCCAAATGATTATACCTGAGAAAGGTCACTTAAATGTTATGTATTAATTCTAAGTACTTCTTTGCTATTTAATCTGTATTTCAAACTCCGTATCTACTTGCCAGATATCATCTGTAAATGCTAATTAAGTCTCTGTGAGTACCATAGCATGCTTGTCACCCACAGAGCACGTTATGAGACCTTGTCCTATCACCTGAGAGCATTCAATCTGACCATGACCAAGTGCCAATTTCAATAATAGAGGATCTCCAAGAGTCTAAACTTAAATATACCATGAGGCCTCACCAAAAGCAGACAGCAAATTTTAGGAGTAATGATTCTCTTCCACTGTAGCTTTTTCTTTGACAGTGAGAAAGAAAGCAGAGGAAACAGAAAAGCTACGTACAGAAGCATCCCAGTTAATAAATACAGAAAGAATGAAAAAAGGGAAAGTCATCATTAGGCAAGCATAACTGTTGTAGGGAAGGTCCACAGATGGATGACAAATGCAAGTTTGAGGGGACAATGTATGATCTCTAAATGGGAACTGGGTGAAGGTAAATGGGGGCTTTTGTTTTCCCCCAACTTTTATGTAAGTCTGAAATCATTTCAAAGTAAAAAAGTTTCTTTAATATAGAAGAAATTTTTATTATAAATTTCCCCCTACCCAAAGAGACAGAGAAGGAAAGGAAGCCTGGTGTGCAGCAGTTCATGGGGTCGCAAAGAGTCATACACAACTTAGCACCTAAACAACAACAACAGCAATAACTAAAAAAAAAAAAATTTGTTTTGGTCTCTTAATTCTACTTTAAAACTCATGCTTCATCCCATGTTGACCTCCAACAGCATTCACCTTCCTTACACAGATCTTCCAGAGTACTTCCATACTTGTTCACAAGTCCTCCCCATACCTTCTAGGAAAGCTCAGCAGTGGCCACAGGACTGGAAAAGGTCAATTTTCATTTCAATCCCAAAGAAAAGCAATGCCAAAGAATGTTCAAACTACCACACAATTGCACTCATCTCAGACGGAAGCAAAGTAATGCTCAAAATTCTCCACACCAGGCTTCAACAATACGTGAAGCGTGAACTTCCAGATGTTCAAGCTGGATTTAGAAAAGGCAGAGGAACCAGAGATCAAATTGCCAACATCCGCTGGATCATGGAAAAAGAGAGTTCCAGAAAAACATCTCCTTCTGCTTCATTGACCAAAAGCCTTTGACTGTGTAGATCACAATAAACTGAAAAATTCTGAAAGAGATGGGAATACCAGACCACCTAACCTGCCGCCTGAGAAATCTGTATGCAGGTCAGGAAGCAACAGTTAGAACTGGACATGGAACAACAGACTGGTTCCAAATAAGAAATGGAATATGTCAAGACTGTATATTATCACCCTGCCTACTTAACTTCTATGCAGGGTGCATCATGCAAAATGCTGGGCTGGATGAAGCACAAGCTGGAATCAAGATTGCCAGGAGAAATAGCAATAACCACAGCTATGTAGATGACACCACCCTTATGGCAGAAAGCGAAGAACTAAAAAGCTTCTTGATGAAAGTGAAAGAGGAGAGTGAAAAAGTTGGCTTAAAGCTCAACATTTAGAAAACTAAGTTCATGGCATCCAGTCCCATCATTTCATGGCAAGTAGATGGGAAACAATAGAAACAGTGACAGACTTTATTTTGGGGGCTTCAAAATCACTGCAGATGGTGACTATAGCCATGAAATTAAAAGGCACTTATTCCTTGGAAGGAAAGTTATGACCAACATAGATAGCATATTCAAAAGCAGAGCCATTACTTTGCCAACAAAGGTCCATCTAGTCAAAGCTCTGGTTTTCCAGTAGTCATGTATGGATGTGAGAGTTGGACTATACAGAAAGCTGAGTGCTGAAGAATCAATGCTTTTGAATGTGGTGTTGGAGAAGACTTGAGAGTCCTTTGGACTGCAAGGAGACACAACCAGTCCATCCTAAAGGAAATCAGTCCTGATTATTCATTGGAATGACTGATGCTGAAGCTGAAACTTCAATACTTTGGTCACCTTATGTGAAGAACTGACTCATTGGAAAAGACCCTGATGCTGGGAAAGATTGAAGGCAAGAGGAAAAAGAGGATGAGATGGTTAGATGGCAACACTGACTTGATGGACATGAGTTTGAACATGCTCTGGGAGTTGGTGATGGAAAGGGAAGCCTAGCATGCTGCAGTCCATGGAGTCGCAAAGAGTTGGACACAACTGAGCAACTGAACTCAACTCAACTGAACCAGTAGTGGACTGTGAACATTCAAGTAAGACTTATTCAAGTAGGTCTTGAATATCTACTGTTTTCATGGAGTTTTTCTTAATAACTGCAAGGGGCTAAAAATCAGTCTCATGATCCAGTCTCTCCCTTGAGAAGGTAATAAGCATGGTGGAAAGTTAATAGTTTGCATGTGAAAGAATAAAATAGTAACATGTGAAATAATGTGAGGTCATGCTTTGTTTTCTTGATGTTAGTTACAGGAGTTGATAGAGACAGGGAAAAGTGACACATGCACAAATAAGAGCAAGCTGAACCAAAAAATTATGTCGGTTTTGAATGATGACTGGATACACAGAGTCTGCACAGTCTTTGTGGGAAGCAGTCAGGAGACCCAGCTGAATGGGGTAGAAAATTTGAGTCGATGAGAAAAAGAATGGGCCAAGATAGAGTTGAACCAGGATCCCAGAGGATTGTGAAAGCTAGATTGAACAGCTTTTGTTCAAACAAAGTTGAGGCTAGGGCTTCTCTTGCCTCTAAAATCCCATGGATGGAGGAGCCTGGTAGGCTGCAGACCATGGGGTTGCTAAGAGTCGGGTATGACTTGAGCATCTTCAGTTTCACTTTTCACTTTCATGCATTGGAGAAGGAAATGGCAACCCACTCCAGTATTCTTGCCTGGAGAATCCCAGGGACAGGGGCGCCTGGTGGGCTGCCGTCTCTGGGGTCGCACAGAGTCAGACACGACTGAAGCGACTTAGCAGTAGCAGCAGCAGCAGCAGGGCTCCCCCTGGTGGCTCAGACAGTCAAGAATCTGCAATGCAAGAGACCTGGGTTTGATCCTTGGGTTGGGAAGATACCCTAGACATGAATAGTGGATCTCAAGCCAGAACCAGCTCCATTTTGAAAATCAAATACCTAAAATGGATCTTTGAGAATTTTTTCTAAAATTCAAAATTCTTTTCTAAAGTTTAAATTGAATTGTTCTCATTTCCTTCACCCTTTCCCACATTTTTTCTTCCTAAAGCATTCTAGAGGCTTTATTATACTTTAAAAATAAAGACCAAACCCCAGGACATGGCCCTCCAGGCTTGGGCCCCTTCCCATATGCCTGGATTTCTCTATACCTTTCTCCACTCAAGCTTGCTGCCTTCTACTTCCTTCAGAGCTCTCTTCTGTTATAGTTTGCGATGCTTTTCCCTCAGACTTAGCCTTATCTCTTGACTAGTTTACTCCTTTTTATTTGTTGGATATCAGTTCAGCACCCCAGTTATCACCTCCAATGCAGAAACGTATGCCCCACTCTGACTGTATCTATTCATAATACCAAGTACATAAGGTTTTAAAACTTTCCACATTTGTGTATTTATGATATGGGTTATTTGATTTAATTATGTGATTATTTGATTAATGCCTTTTTCCCTTATCACGGCTATCATGGCTTCCCTAATAGCTCAGTTAAAGAACCTGCCTGCAATGCAGGAGACTCTGGTTCGATTCTGGGTCAGGAAGATCTGCTGGAGAAGGGATAGGCTACCCTCTCTAACATTCTTGGGCTTCCCATGTGATTCAGCTGGTAAGGAATTGGCCTACAGTGCGGAGACCTGGGTTTGATCCCTGGCTTGGGAAGATCCCCTGGAAAAGGGATAGGCTACCCACTCCAGTATTCTGGCATGGATAATTCCATGGACTGTATAGTCCATGGGTCTGGAGGTCGGATACAACTGAGCAACTTTCACTTTTACTTTTCTTTTTCCTTCATTAGACTACAGACTTCTGAGGGCAGAGACTATTTTCATATGTATTTCCCATTGTATTTCCAATCCCTAGCATATCATAGGCACTTAATAAAAATTTGTTGAATAAACAAGGAAACATAAAATTAAAGTATATTCATTTTCTCTATTCCCAAGCCACTGTTCTATTCTAATGATATGATCTTCTGAATCATGAGAAGAATGTTTTGTCTTGACTTTGAAATAATAGTACACGTGTCCCAGTATTTTATAAGTTTTAGAATGTGGGTTCTAAAAGTGTTACTCAGATGATTACATTGGATTGAATTACTACAGCTTAAATAGAACTTGTTGATCAACAGATCAATATGTGTGGAGCACTTTACTGAGTAATGTGGATTATTGCAAGCTAAATAATATATGGTTTCTATCTAGCTTGTAATCAAGTAGAGATGCTGTACAAAGTTACCTGTGTTATATGATAGACAGTGAGGTTGTTAAGTAGTATAGAAACATGGAAGGGAGAAGAGTTATTCTGACTGAAGTAATTTTGACAAGGCAGTAGTGAAAGTAATATTTGAGTCTCAAAGGATAGATGTGCTTTTGACAGCTGGACTTCAGAAAGATGAAAATTCCAGGCAGAGGGAAAATAATAACTAAAACTACAAAGCACAAAAAGCATCAAGCACTGTAGTGGAAAGGCAAATGGGATAGAGCAGAGGGTGAGTGGGTTGCAAGTATGTTGTGATAGGGAATAGATGAGGAAAGTGAGGGTCATGGTTGGCACTTATTCGATAGGTAATAAACAGTGACCTAGGATGCTGAACAGGGAGGTGCTGCAATCACATGTGTGGAATCCAGTGGTGATGTGATGCCGTAGAAGAGAGCTCTACAGATTAAAGAAGGTGGGGGACCAAAGGAGAGGAGAACTTTAAAGGCCCTGGAAGAAGGTAAGGAGGGCCTGACTGAGCCAAGAAAAAGGAAGGATAGTTGAGGGAAGATTTCAGCATGTCAAAAGAACAAAATTCGGCAAATATTTAATATGAGACTTGAAGAACAGGAAGCTGGAAAGTTTTGATCTCATGGCTTAACTGATAATTTAACTAAATGCAAAACTGCTAGTGAGAACAATTTGGTAATAGTAACCTGTTCTTGCTGTTTTAAATCCTTCTGTAATAGTAATATTACTATTATCCACATCACTTGATGGTAAATAATTATAGAATTCACACTTTTACATGATCTAATAATATATTTGTCTGTAACAGTGTTCATACTTATCAGCTGTTGAATCTTTTCTAATTTAAAATCCCGCAAAATGTATTGGTATCTATTCCTTTGCATGCTTCCTTTTTACTGCCTCATTTTTCTAGTAGTCTGATTTTATTTTTAGAAAAACATGATTATGTTTTATATGTGGGTAAAAGGATAAACCTTTCTACTGGCTGCAACCCTCTCACTTCCATTATTCTTTGAGCAATTTGACTCAATGGACACTGATTTTTAAAAAATATTTTATTATTTATAATACTATTATTTATATATGATTTATGATATATATTAATATATATTGTTTATATGTGGTTTATAGTATTTATAATATTATATTACTTTCAGATGTAAAACATAGTGATTCAGTGTTTTTATAGATTATACTCCATTTAAAGTTATTACAAAATAATGGCTATATTTCCCTCTTCTATACAATATATTCTTGTTGCTTATCTATTTTATTCATAGTAGTTTGTATATCTTAATCCCCTGCCCCTACCTTGGCCTTCCCCTCTTCCCTCTCCCCACTGGTAACTGCTAGTTTGTTCTGTATGTCTGTGAGTCCATTTCTGTTTGTCTGTGAGTCCATTTCTGTTTTGTTGTATTGTTATTTTTTTGATTCCACATATAGGTGAAAAATAGAGAATTTATCTTTGTCTGACTTGTTTCACTAGGCATATTGCCCTTTAGGTCCATGCATGTTGTTGCAAATAATAAACACTGATTAAGTAACTATCTGCCCAATATCTTGGGATTATCCCAGTATCCTGGATAAGTGTCCGATATCCTGGTACTTAATCATCAGTACCAGACAATTAAAGCACTATGTTCCAGGAGCCCATTTAGGCGTAGGTAGAACTTCAAACTCAGTCAAATATAACCTGACACAGAATTTTATAGCGCTAGTACTAATTAGACTAATAACCCCAACAAAAGCTACCACTTAAATCCCCTTTCCTTTCATTCCTTCTTTCCTTTAAGAACTATTTTGAGAGCATCTACCAAGTCTTTAGCCAGGAACAGAATTTAGAGCAGTGAACAAACCTAAGCCAAAATGTGCTTCTATGGAGCTTATTGTGGTGAAGAAAGCTTACACTAACAGGTAATAAGCACATAAATATAGCTAATATGTAAATACAAGTTGAGGATGTATTGTGACACATTGATAATAACAATAGTAGTCATAGTAATGGGCTTCCCAGGAGAATCAGTGGTAAAGAATCTGCCTGACAGTGCAGGAGATTTCGGTTTGATTCTTGGGTTTGGAAGATCTTCTGGAGGAAGAAATGGCAACCCAGTCCAGTATTCTCACCTGGAAAATTCCATGGACAGAGGAGTGTGGTATGCTGCAGTTGATGGGACTGCAAAGAGTCAGACATGTCTGAGCACACACACAATCATAGTATATTTTTTAGACCTTAGTTCTAAGTGCAGGTGCTCTGGTGCCAGAACTGATCACTTTATATTACATGAGGCTACAATTACAGAAAACATGCTTTATCAGGTGGAAAAAATTATTTATGCAGTATGATAAACAAAGGCTTGTCTAAGAAGATAATGTTTAGGCTGAGGCAAGGTGGATAAAAGGGCAAAATCTAAACAAAGATTTACCGTAGAGCATATCAGGCAGAAGAAAGAGGATGTGTAAAGTTTCTAAGGCAAGAAAGAGCTGGGTATTTTCTAGGAATAAAAATAGTTTAATTTGAGTTGAAGATAGTGAACCATGGGAGAAAGGATTTGGATAGCACTGAAGAAATAAACAGATCATTCAGTAGGTCTTGTCATATACAGAAGAGAGTTTGGCTTTTCTAACAGTTTGAGAGATGAGAAAACACCAACAACACTGTGTAAAAAGGTATACTGATTATTATCCTATTTATATTTTAAAAGTATCAGTCTGCCTCCTGTATGAAAAATGAATTAGAAAGTGCAAAAGGGGAAGTTAAAGGCAAATGGCAAAGTCAGGATTTGAATTCAGGATGTGACTACAAAGTCAAGACTTCGACCCACCGCATTATGCTGTTCCCTATGTTGTAATAGATTTGCAACCTGGCAGGGGCATTGTCCTACCAAATATCAGAGATCCATGAATGATACCCTTTCTTGTCCTCTCCTTGTCTCTTTAATCCCCACTCTGTCTTTTTTAGGTCTTGGGGCAAGGACATGCTTAAAAGTTTTCTTGAGAAAAGAAGAAATGATGGATGTGAATGACTTTTAAACTCATATTTATTCTCTTCTTGTTTGAACATAATTTCCCATCTCATTGGGAAATTATCCCATCTCATCTCTACATTGGCATACAGTAGTGATTTTTAGAATATATATTAAAGTAGTTTTAATGGTACATGATTAATTGTCTGGTAGAGGTGGTAAAAATGTAAACTTGTGGCTCCTACCCCCAGAGATTCTAATTCAGTATAACTGAATTAGGGCATTTGAAATAAACACTCCAGCTAATTCTAAGACAGATGATCCAAAGATTATATTTTTCAATGCACTGGTTTATGGTGGAAAGGTTTTAGATTTTATCCCAAGCATAGTACAATGACATGGACATATCTATTGTATTAATATTATCAACATTAGAGGTCATCAATTGCAAGTAACCCCAGAATTTAATAGCCTATATATTTTTGGTAGACATCGCTCCCCAGTGCAGTATAATACAATGCACAGATAATCAATTTGATCCCTTTCTTCAGGCAAGAGACCATAGAATTTATATAAACAATTTCCTGACTGGTCAGTCCAATGTGGGCTAAATATATCATGCAGAGTAATGGTAAAAGGGTTTTTCCAGCTGAGTAGAAACAGAATATTGCCTTCCCAATGTTAATACAGGGGTACATACAAGACTCAAATGATTATTGCCCAATAACTCTTTCAGAGGTAGTTTTGTAATATAGAAAACACAGGAAAGTAAATAGTAAATGAAAATGAATCAAACTTCTTCACTACAGATCTTGCACAAAATAATTAGCCTATATAAGTGGTTATTTAAAAGGCAGTAATGATAGCCAATACGATGAGTCACAATTGAAAGTCATTCTAAAAATCAGCACTCTAAATTTGTATTTTAGAATCATATTCTGAAGAACACTCTTTAATGTAGCAATCACCAAGCTTACTCCTTATCAGTTCACTTCAGTTCAGTCGCTCAGTTGTGTCTGACTCTTTGCGACCCCATGAATTGCAGCATCCCAGGCCTCCCTGTCCGTCACCAACTCCCGGAGTTCACTCAGACTCAAGTCCATTGAGTCTGTGATGCCATCCAGCCATCTTATCCTCTGTTGTCCCCTTCTCCTCCTGCCCCCAATCCCTCGCAGCATCAGAGTCTTTTCCAATGAGTCAACTCTTTGCATGAGGTGACCAAAGTACTGGAGTTTCAGCTTTAGCAGCATTCTCTCCAAAGAAATCCCAGGGTTGATCTCCTTCAGAATGGACTGGTTGGATCTCCTTGCAGTCCAAGGTACTCTCAAGAGTCTTCTCCAACACCACAGTTCAAAAGCATCAGTTCTTCGGCACTCAGCTTTGTTCACAGTCCAACTCTCACATCCATACATGACCACTGGAAAAACCATAGCCTTGGCTAGATGGACCTTTGCTGGCAAAGTAATGTTTCTGCTTTTAAATATGCTATCTATGTTGGTCATAACTTTTCTTCTAAGGAGTGTCTTTTAATTTCATGGCTATAGTCACCATCTGCAGTGATTTTGGAGCCCCCAAAATAAAGTCTGACACTGTTTCCACTGTTTCCCCATCTATTTCCCATGAAGTTATGGGACCAGATGCCATGATCTTCGTTTTCTCAATGTTGAGCTTTAAGCCAACTTTTTCACTTTCCACTTACTCCTTATAGCTATGTATTTTACAAGAATGGCTCATATCATTAGTGATTTTCCTGTATGTTAAATCCTTTTCTTTGTTAATATCATGAATAATTATACCTTAGGATATCTATCCTTCTAAAATATATTGACTTTTTATCTTTTGTATTTGTCTTGATTAGACTGCATTTTATATTCTCTAAGTGAACCAGATAAAGAATCAGGACACATGTCTGTTCTGATGATACGCAACATCAGTAGAGAAATGCAAATCAAAGTTACAATTGAGTAATTACCTCACACTGATCAGAATGGCCATCATCAAAAACTCTACAAACAATAAATAGTGGAAGGGATGTGAAGAAAAGGGAACCCTCCTATATTCTTGGTGGGAATGTAAATTGGTATAGCCATTATAGAGAACAGTATGGAAATTTATTTAAAAAAAAAAAAAACAACTAAAAATAGAACTCCATATGACCCAGCACTCCCACTCCTGGGCATATATCCAGAGAAAAACATTATTCAGAAAGATACATGTACCCCAATGTTCACAGCACCGTTATTTACAATAGTCAAGACATGGAAGCAACCTAAAGGAATGGATGCAGATGTGGTGCAATATACTATGGAATATTACTCAGCTGTAAAATCGAATGAAATAATGCCATTTGCAGCAACATGAATTGTTGTAGAGATTCCCATACTAAGTGAAGTAAGTCAGCGAAAGACAAATATCATATGATATCACTTATATGAGGAATCTTGAACTTTGAAAACAAACTTACGGTTACCAAAGGAGAAAAGTAGGGCGGGGGAGATAAATTAGGAGTTTGAGATTAACAATTACACACTATTGCTTATAAAATATATAATCAACAAGGACCTACTGCATAGCATAGGAAACTCTACTCAATATTCTGTAATAACTTAGATGGGAAAGGATTTTTTTTTAATGGATATATGTATAAATGCATCATTTGCTGTACACCTGAACCTAATATAACATTATAAATCAATTATGCCCCAATATAAAATTAAAATTAAATTAAAAAAAAGAACAAAGACACATGTCTGTTTGGGACCAGTTCTGATTTGGTGTCAGCTCCAACTGCCCTCTTGAGGATGGCACTTTTACTCCCAAATCTTAATAGTTTCGGTTACAACAGATATATAATAACTGAAAGATATATCAGTATATACTCTGTAGTGGTGATTTAGTCACTAAGTCATGTCTGACTCTTGGACCCCATGGACTAGAGCCTGCCAGGGTCCTCTGTCCATGGGGTTCTCCCTCCAGGGCATCTTCCTGACCCGGGATTTAATCTGGTCTCCTGCATTGCAGGCAGTTTCTTCACTGACTGAGCTACCAGGGAAGCCCCTTTGTATATACTCTATAGAGGTAGGATTTTATTAATCAGATCGACAGCTGGTTTTAAGAGTTACTCATTTATTTTGTGAAAAAAAGTATTCACTGAGCACTTAGTAAATATCAGGCACTACTCTAGGTTCTGTGGCTACAGTGATAAAAAGGGGGTTTGTGCTCCTGAAAATTACACACTAGAGAGTGAGATATACAAAATAAGAAGAACAAATATACAACGATAGATAAGCGCAATGCAGAAAAATCAAGAGTTGGAGAATGGAATGACAGAAGTGGTCAAGGATGACCTCTGTAGAGATGGCAGCATGTATGTAGACACTCGAATGAAGCATGCAGTAAGCTCTGCAGTTATCTCGGGACAGGAACTCCAGGCAGAGGAAATAGCCATGACTAAAAAACTGAAATGACAAGGCCTTTGATAGGAACATAACTGGTACATTTGAGAAACAGATAGGAGGATAACAAGGGGAAGATTAATAAAATATGGGATTGGAAAAGTAACAGCAAACAGGTGGTACAGGGCATCAAACAACCTTGAAAAGTAAGGACTCTGAGTAAAATGAGAAGTGTAGTCAACTAAAAATTGCCCAAAATTATTTGCTAATCCCTCCACTGAGAGATCTCTAATTCCCTCCCCTTGAATCTGGGCTGGCCACAGTGACTTTTTAAATAGAAGGCAGCAGAAGTGATATTTGGAAACAAAAACAGGTCATGAGAAGCCTTGAGGCTTCTGCTCAGAAGCCTGGATACTTTGGAATCTACTAGCTGCTATATAAGGAGTCTGACAACTCTGGAATCATCAGGTTGTTAGGAAGTTTAAACTAATCATTCAGAGAGCTCTGTGGGAAGAGGAACACAGGAAGGTGTCCAGCCAGCCCTAGCTGTTCCATCCATTCCAGCCTAGCTGCCAGACATGAGTGAAGAAGTCATCTGGGTCAGTTCAGCCTCAGCAGACATTAAGAAGAATCAAGGCTCCAGACATATGGCCCTAGCAGAACTGTTCCAGCCAATTCCAGACATTCAGATGACCACAGCTGAGGCTCACTGGGAAGCAAAGATGAACAATCTTCACTGTGCCCAGTACAATTTCTGAGCAAAATAAAATGGTAGCTATTTTATACCTCTAGTGGTTAGATTATCTATTTTGCAGCAATAGATGACTTGCTGAGAACAGGAAAAGATAAACCTGATCTATATTCTGAAAGATGCTGCTGAGTGGGATCTAGACTTTCAGGAGAACGGAATGAAAACAGGATGATTAGTTAATTCAACTGAAATCCAGCCAAGAGTCAATAGAGGTTTGGATTAAAATAGATGCACAAGAGAAAGTAAGAAGTGGTTGAACTTGACATATTATTGTGAAGATCAGTTGGCAATATTTGTTTAAAATTACAGACAGTATCTTTATTTCAATTTCAATATTGAAAATGTTTTCAAAATATGGTAATATTTCATGTGTTACATTTAACTTAGAAATATTGGAACATATGACCAATCTGCTGCTGCTGCTGCTACTAAGTCGCTTCAGTCGTGTCCGACTCTGTGCAACCCCATGAACGGCAGCCCACCAAGCTCCCCCATCCTTGGGATTCTCCAGGCAAGAACACTGGAGTGGGTTGCCATTTCCTTCTCCAATGCATGAAAGTGAGAAGTGAAAGTGAAGTCACTCAGTCATGTCCGACTCTTCGCGACCCCATGGTCTGCAGCCTACCAGGCTCCTCCATCCATGGGATTTTCCAGGCAAGAGTACTGGAGTGGGTTGCCATTGCCTTCTCCAGATGACCAATCTAGGAGCTTTTAAATAAATGAAAATATATCGAATCTTTCTTTGATTCAGGATCTATCTGTAAGTCTGGTTAATAATTGTAAGCATCAAATAACATTATATTTTAAATGTAGAAATTCTATTGACCCAGAGCATGCCCTAGAAGACTTTGGTGTGCCTTTTTTTGCCATAGAATTCATTTATGATTATTTTTTTAGTTCTTTCAACAACTATTTATGAAGAACCATATAAGGATGCATTGCTAGGTACTCAACATACAGTTGTTAACAAAGCCAGGCATAGTCTCTTTTGATGAAAGGTAGACTTTTTTTTGGAAAGTGGATTTTAAGCAAATAACCACCTGAAAAACTAAGACAAATGTTATAACCACAGTAAGAATGATGATAGAAGGATTTGACTTAGCAGGGCGAACAAGGTGAACAAAGGTTTTCCTCAAGAAATTGAAGAATAAGTTAAGATTTGGAGCAGGGCAGATTTGAAAGTGAAAGTGAAAAGTGAAAGTCACTCAGTTGCATCCAGCTCTTTGGGACCCCATGGACTATACAGTCCATGGAATTCTCCATGCCAGAATACTAGAGTGGGTAGCCTTTCCCTTCTCCAGTGGATCTTCCTGGCCCAGGAATCCAACCGGGGTCTTCTGCATTGCAGGTGGATTCTTTACCAACTGAGCTACTGAGGAAGCCCAAAATCAGAGTTAATTACTGTGAAAAAAAGTGCAAGAGGACTCTAGGCAGACAGAAAAGCAAGTATAAATTCTGTGTTGTCTAAAGCATGATATACCAATGAAACTCAAAGAAGTCTGACCTCTGCAATGTGGTCTCCTCACTGAAACACTGAAACAAGAATGATCTTTATGATATATATATGTATATATTCTGATATATATGTATTTATATATTATTTTTATATATTCTGATTATATATATATATAATATATATTATAGTGTAGGGAGGAAGGACTTAATTAGAGGTAAAGAACTTAAGAACAATCTCATGTAACAGATGGGTAGAATCTGAACATTCAAATCTAGGGGAGGACAATCCAAGCAGAGAAAATCATATAAAATATGAGGCCAGAAAGTTTGTGACATATTTGGAAGCCATGTTTAATTTCACGAGAGTCCCATGTTAGGACAGTAGTGAAATAAGATCAGAAAAATAGATTGGAGAGAAATTGTGGAAAGTTCCAAATGTTGCGCCAAGGAATTTGTATTTTGTGTGCGTGGCAGGGGGAACCTTCTAAAGGGTTCAGACTGAGAAATAATGGCTGGCACTTTGTTTTGGCATCAGAACATTGGAAATGGCTAGGGGCAGGTAAAGATACGAAAGGGAAGAAAACCAGTTAAGATGGATGGTAATCATTTAGGAGTTTAGGTAAAGGAGTGCAGTGGCAGTGGGAAAAGAGGTGGTTCAAACCCAAAGCTGCTTCACAGTTGTTCCTTTACCTACTGAGCACAACATCTGATCCACAATCAGGGTTTAATAAATATTTGTTAAACACAAACATGAGTGGATGAATAATTAAAAGAATGTATTTTTGAAAGTCTACTGTATATATTTAATCTTCATACCACAGTAAGGTAGAGATTATCTGTATTTAAAGATGAGAAGCCTGAGGATTTAAAGAGAAATAAGCAAGGCTTTTGCTTTAGTCAGGGCTCTCCAGAGAAACAGAACCAAGGGGCTATGTACAGGAAGAGATTTATTATGAGAAATTGGCTTACATGATTATAAAGGCTGAGAAATCCCATGCGCAAGCTGGAGACCCAGGAAAGCCAATGGTGTGAATCCCAGCCCAAGGGCAGGAGAAGCTCAAACAGGCTGGCAGGAAGGGTCATGTCCTCTCTTCCTCTGCTTTTGTTCTCTGCCAGCTCTCAGTGGGGTCGATGATGCCCATCCACACTGGGGAGGACATACTAGCTTACTGAATCGCCAATTCAGATTCTAATCTCAGGACTTCCAACGCAGGAGATGCATGTTTGATTGCTAGTTGGGGAGCTAGGATCCCACATGCTCCACCCAACTACTGAGCCAGTGCTCCACAATGGAGAGAAGCCCGCATGTGCAACAAGAGATCCTGTGTGCCACAACTACAATCCGACGTAGCCAAATAGATGTGTGTGTTTGTGTGTGCGTGTGTGTTTGTGTGTGTGTGGTCAATCGCTCAGTTGTGTCTGATTCTTTATTACTCAAGGGACTATAGCCCACCAGGCTCCTTGTTTCTTGGGATTATTTCTGGCAAGAGTACTGGAGTAGGTTGCCATGCCCTCGTCCAGGGAATCTTCCCACCCCAGGGATCGAACCCACACCTCTTGCATCCCCTGCATTGGCAAGTGGATTCTTTACCACTAGTGCTGCTGGGAAAAATAAATATTTTCTTGAAAAGCAAAACAACACAACAAACACAAAGTATAATCTCATCTGAAATACCCCCAAAACATACCCAGAAATAATGTTTAATCTAGGCACCCCATGTCCTAGTTAAATTAACACATAAAATTAGCCATCATAGCTGCTATTTATTTGAGCAACTGCTTCTTACATGCTTCTGTTCCCACTGTTCTCCCCTCGCTTCCGCATCTCTTTTCATTGATTTCTTTAGTACCAGCTCATAGACGAGTTCCCAAGCAACGCCCTCATCAGTTTTCCTCACCATTAGTAAATTATTAATACCTAACATTCCTTGCTTCTCACAGCATCTTACTTTTAGTAACCTCAGCAGGCCAAGAGGCTCTTGTCTATCCTGGGCTTCTATCTGTGGCACTTTCACTACCTGGGAGACTTGCTGTTTGAAGCCTCTGGTCTATGTAGTAGACATTTTACCTTTTCCGAAACTCATGTGTGCTGTGAGTTTCAGAAATTGACTGTCTGCTCAGAATAGGTCCACATGCCCTGTTGAAGTCCATGTGAAGTGAAGTTGCTCAGTCATGTCCAACTCTTTGCGACCCCATAGACTATAGCGTACCAGGCTCCTCTCTCCATGGGATTTTCCAGGCAACAGTACTGGAGTGGATTGGCATTTCCTTCTCCAGGGGATCTTCCCAACCCAGGGCTTGAACCCAGGTGTCCCGTATTGTAGACAGATGCTTCACCATCTGAGCCACCAGGGAAGTCCATGAAGTCCATGGTTATGATTTATTTTTTCCAAATTTTGTTGCTGATATATCCTGTCATTCCTGTCTACACTTTCATGGCACGTGTTGAAGATCTGTTAAATTCAATCTCACAGTTTCTCATTTTCTTTCTTTCTTTCTTTGTTTTTTTTTTTTTTTTTTTTTTTTTTGGAGAAAAGGTGTTTTAACATGGTGTGGTATGGGCATATATACTGTAGTTATTCTCAGAAAAGATGAAGATTAAAATTTCAGACTTACAAAACATAGGCGATCCATATTAGAGAGAGAGAGAGTTGTAAATAATCACTTTTACCATATGGTTCATAAAAAGGAAGAGGGTACTTATCACTGTATAGAAAGACTAACGAAGGAAATGCCTGGATTCCTCAGTACCCAACCCCCCCCACCCCCCCACCCCCACACCCCCCCACCACACCCCTCCCAGGCTTGCCTCTCCTCTTAATTCCTGAATATTCAGGAATTAATAAGGAACAGAGAATTCCTGACAGATCCAAAACAGCACACAGGAAGCCTCCTGTTAAATGCTTCCTGACAATTCCCCCTATTTTATTATATTTGTTAAAAAAAAAAAAGGTCCTGACCAAATGAGTTTGGTTAGTATTAACCAACCTTATAGAAAGGCGACAGTAAACAACAAATATAATTATCAAGACAATCACCAAAGTTACAGTTCCAGACCCGATACTGTGGGTAATACTTTGAAACCATCTTCATGGGTCTAGCCCGGATAATTTGTTCAGCTAAAGTTTTCAAATTAGGGGAAGAGGGCAGATTTTTAGAAAAGTTTTAAAGGTTTTTTTTTGATAGTAGTTGTATATTCAGAGAAGCATTATCATGTATATATTGTAAATGAAATTTGATTTGTTTCCAGTAGTAGGCACTATGATTGAATTGAACAGAAGTAACACAAAATTGAGTAGCTTAAAGAAATAGAGGGGTTAAGACAAGTATATAGTTTGCAATTAATACAAGTCATAGTACTTAAAAGTCTTATTAAATTGTAAATTTTCTATGGCTATAACAAAAGGAAGTGGAACACAGGCCTGTATAAAACATGACTGATTATAGCAAAAGAAATAGTTACTATGACCACGACTGGTCCCTATGAAATGTCAGGGCCGAGTTCCAAGTTCTTCCGTGCTCTGGTGCTCGCAGCAAGTTTCCAAATGTCCCATCATTCAGGCCCACTCTGTTTATTGAGGATGATCCTAGGACGAGGTGGGGCTAATCCACCATCAAGCCACTCAAGAAGTCCTTTGTCATAGTAATGTCTCATCGTAGTGTCAGTGACCTTCCATATCACACACAGTGTTGTTAATATCATCTGAGCGGTCAGATAACCACATACCATGGGGTCCCCAATCAACAACTGTATGATTAGCCACAAACATCTATTTTTTAAATTTGGTTTGACATTTGTCCCAACGAACAGGAGTATAAAGTTTTTTTATAAGTAAACCCTTTGTATAATTTTTTTGTTATTTTTTTTCCTAACTCTTTCCCTAAAGTCTCAGTAGTATAAACACGGTTTACAGGCAAAGAGAGGGCAGTAAATAATCCAGACCATGTCCAAAAGTCTTTTGGAGGCAGGATGAAAGCCCAAGTTTGTCGGCTGACATTTATGCATAATTTCTCTGGACCCAGGCACAATGGAAGGACTTCATAGGCTAAAGAAATGTGAATCAGTTTTCCTTCCTCCCCAGGGTGTGATGGCTCCTTCACTTTCTAGGGAGGGGGCATATGTATAGAGTCATTAGCTGAAACGATTGGTCCTCTCTCTGTCCATTTGACTACTGGCCTCAGTAGGCCCTGAGGTCACTCTGTCCGAATTTGCCTCCATGTACCAAGCTCCTGTTCTGGGCACCACTTGCTGAGGTCCTTTAATGGTCTGGAACCTGGTGGTCTAGAGTCGACCGATAGGAGAAAGAGCCCCCATTTTCTTGAGTTTAACTTTCAATGCTCTCTAGCGAAAGACCACCATAAACACATTTGTACTGTGTTATATACTTTATTGCGTTAATTATTATTAACTAACACTTTGGGTTAATTACCATAGCAGCAAGGGAAACAAGGGCATTAGAAAAGACTTACAAGATTTGAGCTATGGTTGACTATCTTAATAAATCTTCTCTAGGAGGAAATTAGGCTAGCTCAAGCCTACCACTGAAATCAGTAAAGCAGCAACAGTCACTCTTTTTAGGGTAACTATCATGCGAAGCTCTACAGGACAAACCACCTGCTTTCTTTAATAAACTGTTAAAGAAAAGAAGGAGAGGGGAAATAATAGTTACTCATATTGGCCAGATAGGGAATGTTTTGTCATTTTTGTGGTTTGGACAATGTTCATGTTTTGCTTGTGTTTAGGCATGCTGACAGAGTGGTCTTGGTTTTGTTTTGATCTATCACAGTCATGTAGAGTAGCCTTGTCTGCTGTTAATGTTCTGTGAAATTGTTTATATTTGGCAAGAGGTCATCAATGCATTACTGTGAGTGCAGAGATAACTCATAATAGAACTAAAGCATGATAATACCAGAAAAGCTCCTGGGTTCCAGGGGATACTTTTCTGTTTCTTGTACTAAACATGCATTAATTTCTTCTCCAAATTACTGTAGCACTTACTGATACTACATCTTATCATGAGATTTAATTAGACGCAGCCTCTTTAGTCATTAGACTACAAGTGTGCAGTGTCTCCTCAAGGGAGTATAAGCATTATAGGGTAGTAACCACAGCCTAGGACTTTTGGTCCCACTCTTGGTATTTAAAATCCTCTAGATCCAATACTTGCAATAGATACTTATTAATTTTTTTAATTTGTTTAATTTTATTTATTTAATATTTATTTTTATTTAAGACCTAGCTATACTTAATTGTGGTCTGCAGGCTCTTTAATTGTAGCATGTGAATTCTTAATTGTGACATATGGGATCTAGTTTCCCGACCAGGGATTGAAGCCAGGACCCCTGCATTGGGAGTGCCGTCTTAGCCTCTGGACTGCCAGAGAAATCCCTAATATTAAGATTTTAAATGAATGAATGAATGAGTAATTTTGACTCAAATAAAACTCATTTCAGAGTTTTTCACTTCTAAAGAATAAAAGGAAATTAATTCTTTCAAGTTTAAATTCACTTAAATCAAATAAAAAGATATTTTCCTTTCATATGCTAAATCAAGAAAAATTGAGCTGAAAGTAAAGTTGATCAAGCTGATGCAAATATTTGAGTGAACAAAAGACTTACTAGTGCATTTGAGACATCAATAATATAAATCTTCAGCTAGATATGTGGCATTGTTCAATAGAAAATGGAAATTACTTTTTATTTCAAAACTTTATGGAATATTTTACTTGCCAAAAATAAAATTTATTCATTTGGATATTATCTTCTAATACATGATTAAATCTTCTCTGTCTAAATGATAAAGTACTCATTATTTCCATGAGTTTCTGTGAATTTCAAAGTTGATTCATAGGTGTATAAAAATTGATGTTTCATTTTTATGTACTTTCTTTTGAACTAGGTATATTCCTAATAACCACTGATCACTGAAATAAACATCATAAGCAGAGCACTTAATAAAATCAGGGGAAAAGATATTAACAACTTTAGAGTACTGTGAGTTAAAAATATCTTTGCAAAGAACTCAAAATACAGAAGTAACATCAACAGGATAATAGGTTATATCTATATATGTATTTATATCTAGAGAGAATTGAAGATCATATGACTATGACTGCTGCCAAGTCTCAAATCCATAGGGCAAGCTGGCAGGCTGGAGATGGAAGTGAAAGCTGGTGTTGTAGCCTTGACTTTGAAGGGTAGAAACACAGTCTGAAAGCAGAATTCTTTCTTCTTCAGGAAACAGTCTTTGCTCTTCAGGCTTTCATCTGATTACATGAGGCCCACCCACATTATGCCTTACTTAAAGCAATTTATTATAAATGTTAATCATGTATTAAAAATACTTTAACAGAATGTCTAGATTAGTGTTTGACTAAGCAACTGTTCCCTATAATCTAGCCAAACTGAAACATAAGACTAATCATCACAATATATTTTTGACTAGTCAGTGACCTGATGCAAAAATCTTATACTGAAAGTTTCCCCCTTGTAAAATAATTGATTTTTTAAAAAGTCACCTTCTCTGTGATATATTAGTGGCAGATATAACCATTCTGTTGTACAGATAAGGACACAGTATTGTGGGGTTTGAATGATTTGCCTGAGGTCATTAGCAAGTCTGTGATGTTGCTTATTAATGAAGAATCCAATTTTGTTTCCAATCCAGCATATCAAGGTCACTTCATTTCTGTAAGATTTTTGTGTGCATGACTGTTCCTTACACATTTAGAAAGTCCATTTTGGCTACCCACTGAGTCATTAACACCGGTCATCCCTAGGTGCTTTCATTATGAGTGAGTGAAAGTTGCTCAGTCATGTCCAGCTATTTGCAACCACATTGTCTATCCATGGAATTCTCCAGGCAAAGAATACTGGAGTGGATTGCCATTCCCTTCTCCAGGGGATATTCCCAACTCAGGATTAAACCCAGGTCTCCTGCACTGCAGACAGATTTTTTACTGTCTGAGCTACCAGGGAAGCCCCATAGTCACCAACTAGTGGCCATTTTTCTCCAAGCTAACAAATATTTTCATAGCCAGATTTAGTTCAGTTCAGTCACTCAGTTGTATCTGACTCTGCAACCCCATGGACTTTAGTATACCAGGCCTCCCTGTCCATCACCAACTCCCGGAGTTTACTCAAACTCATGTCCATTGAGTCAGAGATGCCATCCAGCTATCTCATCCTTTGTCATCCCCTTCTCCTCCTGCCCCCAATCCCTACCAGCATCAGGATCTTTTCCAATGAGTCAACTCTTCGCATCAGGTGGCCAAAGTACTGGAGTTTTAACTTCAGCATCAATCCTTCCAATGAATATTCAGGATTGGTTTCCTTTAGAAGGGACTGATTGGATCTCCTTTCAGTCCAAGGGACTCTCAAGAGTCTTCTCCAACTCCACAGTTCAAAAGCATCAATTTTTCGGTGCTCAGCTTTCTTTATAGTCCAACTCTCACATTCATACATGACTACCAGAAAAACATAGCTTTGACTAGATGGACCTTTGTTGCCAAAGTAATGTCTCTGCTTTTTAATATGCTGTTTAAGTTGGTCATATCTTTTCTTCCAAGGAGCAAGTGTCTTTTAATTTCATGGCTGCAGTCACCATCTGCAGTTTTTTTGGAGCCCCCAAAATAAAGTCTGTCACTATTTCCACTGTTTCCCCACCCATTTGTCATGAAGTGATGGGACCAGATGCCATGATCTTAGTTTTATGAATGAAGTTTTTCTTCTTTTTTTTTTTTTGCTGGAACTCATACCTAGATTATGTAAGAGTAATTCCCCCATTGCCAATCTAGTAGAATATTGAACTGTCATCTTTGCTTCTTACCTCTACTTTGGTTCTTTAATTTATGATCATCATAAATCCTATTTTAAAGAAGAGTCAGAGAACTAGAGGACTCTAGCAACTGGTGATTTTTCTCCTCAACTTCTATCTATTTGAAACCAGTTACTTACTTTAATATTGTGCTTCCCAAGGTTCAGATTCAGACTTTTCAAGCTGTCACATGCCACATCACTCCATTTGAACTTGTCATTCATTCAATATTCTGATTGGTTTTGAATCCTGTACTGAGCACTTAATAGCTTAATGACTTTCTGAGATTCAATTTTCAACTTCTGTTAGACTATAGACACAAAGTCTAACCTCATAAGATTTTTTAATGTGATGTGTGCTATATACGTACCTCCTCACAGTGTCTGGCACTTATTTGGTGCTTGTTAAATGCTAACTACCTTACCACCCACTTATGATATTCTAAATCTGTTTATATAACTCTTAATCTGTCTCTAGCCTTATTTTCTCTCTTCCCTGATCAAATTGAGAAATGCCATTTTCTACACTAGTTGAGATCACGATAATAGAGGATGATAGAGAGAGAGTTAAAATATTATTTCACCCAATTGTAAAAGCTTCCAAGCTAATCTTGAGTGATAATGGCAGGCTCTGAAAAGATCCCCAATCAAATTCTACCACTTGGAGTCAGAGCAGCAGGTTGCTTTCGGGAGGTAGGGGGTTGGACTGAAAGAAGAGTGAAGTAATGAGGAAACTAAAATTGAACTCTGAAAAATTATTGAGTCAAAGTGGAATTGAGCTTCCTCCAGGGCAATTACTTGTATGATTTAAGCTTGAGCTGCTAAAAATGTAATATCTGGAAATGATTTGTGAATATTTCATGTACTACTCTCATAGGTAAAAGTTGAGATGAGGGATAGTCTAGTTTTTCTGTTTGTCAGGAAGAATATTCTGGGAAAGGGTGCATTGTTTAGAGTACATGACATCTTCCATCATAAGATTAGGGGTATTAAATGATGCCTAGTCATCTATCTTACTAACAATTGTCACAACTGTATCTTCCACAAGTATCACTCGTCAAGTGGGGCATGAGGAGAACATTTAGTGCCATAAAAAATAGCACACACTCTGGTGTATTTGAGCATGTATGCAGACCTTCTTATTTTAAGTACTGGAAAAACTATAAAATTACATTCTAATCTTATAATATTTGAGATAATTTTTACTCCTAAATTTAGAACATGGATAGTGATAGTGGTAGTGATGCTGCTGCTGCTGATAAAATCTGTTGCTATCTTACTTGGGTACCTATAGCACTTTCTACCTGCTTCTCTTGTAGCACATAGCACATATCTGTAGTTAATTTATTTATATGCTGGTCTCTTTCACTAAACTGTGAGCCCTTTGATGGCAGACTCTATATCATCCATCTTATCTTGGTGCTGGGCATGTGCCTGACACACAGTAGACAGTCACTGTACATTTAATGGATTGTATTTTGTTAAGTGATAGAAGGAAAGAACTCTATCATATTATGATTTTAGTGTTTACTACACTCAAGTCACGATACTAAATCTTACGATTAGCTAACACAGTTTAGACACAGGCTCTATCCTCATGCTTTTTATAGTAGCTGATTTAGAGGGTTTGAGTGTTTACTGCCACTTGACTCTGAGATTCCCTTTCCTGGTGCTCTCTGTTTTTTTTTTTTAGGCGTGTCACTGAAGGCTCACTCATGATTTTGAGCTTAGGAAAGCTAACCTAGTCATAAAGACAGCAATGATATCCAGATTGCATCTAAAACCCACATCACTTGTATACAGTCTCCTGAGAGTTTGGCTTCCAGGCATAGTTTTATAGACCAAATGTCCACTGTATGAAAGAATTTAGTCATCCAATTTGAGACTATAGGAGGGGAAGAAGCAACATTATTAAATTGTGCACCCAGCTCTATAGTTTAATTGTACAAGCAAAATAAAGTGAAGTTAAAAGCTATGTTGTGTCCTAAAATATTTGTAAAGTCACATCCATTAAATGTTAGAAAATGATGTGATATACTGCAGAGAACTCTCACATCCTCTTATTCATTTTCGCTGTTTGCATAAAAGTTGCAAGCAAGTCAATTAAATGACAGATTGCTAGGATTTTAAAAGGACATATGCTTTAGTTTAACATGGCTTTTAAAATCGTAGGCATCAAAAATAATTTTAAAATATCATGAACTATAAAAAAGTAATTGATTTTACTCAATTCCAAGTGTCAAATTATGGGCGGTGGTAAGCTATTCATGAATTGTGGCCGTTCTGCAGCAAATATGCATAGTTGGCAACATTTCTACCAAAGACAGCTCAACTAACAGTCTCCATGCTAATCAACAGAAAGCTATCTGAAGTGTGATGAGGAGCTTCTAGAAGGAGTTTTGCATTTTAAAATCTTAGTAACTTAGGTTATATATATATATATATATACTAGAAGGAAAGATCTATGAAGGACACATAAAAGCAATTATTGTAAAGTTCAGGATCATTATATTATGTCCCTTTGCACAATATATTTTCATTTCTAGCCTGGAAATTGATGACAATAATAACAAGATAGCAGACAGAAAGCCCAAGGCTACCAAAATATCAGCTCTCAGGGAAAAGAGGAATTACAAAACCAAATATAGTCTTTTTATTAGATTTTCAAAGTAAAAATTTAAAGCTACCACTTCCTTAACTTTTCAAAATAAGATTTATTAGAGGTAGAGTCTAATAAAGTATGGATGTGTGGGATAAAGGTGAAAAAAAAAAAAAAAAGGAACTGACTTGTAGCTATCACTGTGTTATTTCCAGTTGTTTGGAGAAGGAAATGGCAACCCACTCCAGTATTCTTGCCTGGGAAATCCCAAGGCCAGAGGAAACTGGTGGGCTACAGTCCGTGGTTGCAAAGAGTTGGACACAACTGGGTACATACACACAATTTAAAGCAGAGACTCAAACAGATATGTGTACTCCAGTGTTTACCACAGCATTATTCCCAGCACCCAAAATACAGAAACAATTCACATGACTACTGATGGATGGATAGATAGAAAAAATGTGGTACATAAGATGAAATAGTATTCAAACTTAAAAAGGGATGGAGCTTTCACACACTACAACATGGAGAAACATTGAAAACATTAGGCCAAATGAAAGAGACCAGACACTAAAATACAAAAACAGTATGATTTCACCTATATAACATACCTAGATCATGGCATCCAGTCCCATCACTCCATGGGAAACAGATGGAGAAACAGTGGAAACAGTGTCAGGCTTTATTTTGGGGGGCTCCAAAATCACTGCAGATGGTGACTGCAGCCATGAAATTAAAAGATGCTTACTCCTTGGAAGAAAAGTTATGACCAACCTAGACAGCATATTCAAAAGCAGAGACATGACTTTACTGACTAAAGTCCGTCTAGTCAAGGCTATGGTTTTTCCAGTAGTCATGTATGGATATGAGAGTTGGGCTGTCAAGAAAGTTGAGCACCGAAGAATTGATGCTTTTGAACTGTGATGTTGGAGAAGACTTTTGAGAGTCCCTTGGACTGCAAGAAGATCCAACCAGTCCATTCTGAAGGAGATCCGCCCTGGGATTTCTTTGGAAGGAATGATGCTAAAGCTGAAGCTCCAGTACTTTGGCCACCTCATGCAAAGAGTGGACTCATTGGAAAAGACTTTGATGCTGGGAGGGATTGAGGGCAAGAGGAGAAGGGGACGACCGAGGATGAGATGGCTGGATGGCATCACTGACTCAATGGACGCGAGTCTGAGTGAACTCCGGAGTTGGTGATGGGCAGGGAGACCTGGCATGCTGCGATTCATGGGGGCGCAGAGAGTCGGACACGACTGAGCGACTGAAATGAACTGAACTGAACTGAACATACCTAGAACAGTCAAATTCACAGAGACAGAAAGTAGAATGGTAGTTGTTTAATGGGTGAAGTTTCAGTTTGGGGAGAATGTTCTGAGGATAGATGACAGTGATGTTTACACAACACTGAACCATACACATAAAATGGTAAATTTTCTATGATGCACATTTTACCAAAGCAAGTAAACAAATGAGCAAACCAACAGTGGCCTAATGGATGAAATAAATATTTGAAATCTCATAGAGTTTCTCATAAGCAAAGGACTTAAAATAGTGAGGGGGGAAAAGCAAGACCGTTCAGATTCGAACATTTATCAATAAGGAAGAGGTATCATTGGAGAAGGCACTGGCACCCCACTCCAGTACTCTTGCCTGGAAAATCCCATGGACGGAAGAGCCTGGTGGGCTGCAGTCCATGAAGTGGCTAAGAGTCAGACTCGACTGAGCAACTTCACTTTCATGCATTGGAGAAGGAAATGGCAACCCACTCCAGTGTTCTTCCCTGGAGAATCTCAGGACGGGGGAGCCTGTTGGGCTGCCGTCTATGGGGTCTCACAGAGTCGGACACGACTGAAGCGACTTAGCAGCAGCATCATTACTGAAAGACAGTATTTCACGGGTTTGGCTTGAAACATCAGGATCGTCAATTTGAATACAAGAGGCTCCATTATAATGTGCATACCGTCATGCTGCTGAAGAAAAAGAAATCAACAGAGCTTATTTTTTTCTCTCCTATTTTAGTTGCATGCAATTTTCAGAGCTCTTATAGATTCCCATGAGAAATAGTTTTTGAATTTATAGATTTACATCTGTACTCTTGCATGTTCTTTTACGAAAACAATGAAGATGTTGCTGAGAGGTAAAAAATGACAGATCCCACTAGGAGAGTTTTGTTGTTGTTGTTTTTCAGGGAAAGGGACCTGGTTTTAATTGAAGGTTAAGTTGTGTGTGTGACCCAGAACACAGTTGGAAATCTTTTTGGGTGCTAGTAATCTGAAGTACTGATACCTTGATA
This sequence comes from Nanger dama, assembly GCA_917880005.1. Classification (NCBI taxonomy): domain Eukaryota; kingdom Metazoa; phylum Chordata; class Mammalia; order Artiodactyla; family Bovidae; genus Nanger; species Nanger dama. The sequence continues at coordinate 9,240,727 of CAKJTW010000038.1, read as the reverse complement.
GGTTTCTGCTGACTTAGTTAGCTAACCCGAGAACACAGAGGTGACTTAATTAAATAGAATAGAATGCTTTGTATAATGTATGTTGTAAAATTAGGTTTTAACAAACATCTGCAATGGTTCCTACTTCTGCAGAAATGTAAAGCAAACTGTAGAAAGGTCAGTCTATTAGCACAAATAGCTTTTCTCAGTAATCCAGTGTTGAATTTGGAAGGTGAAAAAAGTTCTGCCTGAAATGAGGGCAGACACAGGCTCTTCCTGAGGAGAAGCCTGGGAACTCCACTCCACTGGACCAAAACGCCAGTTCAGCCCAAGTCTGTTTTCTTCGCACTTCCAATACTGCTGTAGCTACTTTGGGGAAAATGAACCATAGGAGAGGAAAATTCATTTTTTTTCTTTTAAAAATTTAATTACAGGTATATTTTATGTGGGTGTGTTTGTTTTGCTTTTTATTTTCCCCTAGTATTCCTAGCTATTTTTAAACTAAATTTTGTGTTGGGTAGGAAAGACATAAAAAAATCTTTCGCAATATACATAGTACCCTGTGCCCTGTGGGGTGGAAGGAGAAACCCTGAAGTCGCATAGATTTTTATTAAAATTTTTCCCAAAGAAGAGTTTTGTTTTCAAAAGCAATACTGAGAACTGAAAACCCTCAAATCCTGAGGGGAAAATACTACCATTTTAAGAGTACTGTTTATTTTCTGGGAAAAAATTCATAACATAAACCAATACTTAGCATTTAGAATAAAAGTGAAAGTGTGTGGGAAGAGTGTTAGTTGCTCAGGCGTGTCAAGTTCTTTGCAATTCCATGGACTGTAGCCCACTAAGCTCCTCAGTCCATGGGATTTCCCAGGCAAGAATACTGGAGTATTCCAGTATTCTGCCATTCCCTTCTCCAGGGTCTCTTTGTCTGAAAGGTAACATTGTTGTGCAAGTTTTCCACTCTAAAGCTGAGTGGAGTTTTTCTGGTCCCACTTTTTCTATTGACATTAGTTAATTCTCTGTGTTGACCAAAGTTCATGAATTTGTAGCAAAACCAAATAGTGAGCTCTTGAACTGTTTAAAGATGTTATATAAGCATCTTATACTTTTAATTGGAAGACTGTGGACCAATCTATAACCAAAAATGAGAATAAAGAAGCCAATACAATTTATTTGCAATGGTAGTAGAGAAACCCACTGCCTTATATGGTAAATGGAGAACCTACCATATTTGACTTCCATCTGCAGATTCTAAGGGAGCCTCAGTATGGCACCGCCAACTCCATGGACATGAGTCTGAGCAAACTCCAGGAGATAGTGAAGGACAGGGAAACCTGGTGTGCTGCAGTCCATGGGGTTGCAAAGAGTCAAACATGACTTAGTGACTGATCAACAACAAAGCAAAGAGGGAAACTTGGTTATGGAAATCTTCTTGAAGCAGGTTGGAAATTTCTGGCAACATCTAAACTATTGATTTTCCTGAGACTAATTAGTACTATTGAGGTAACTGGGAAGCATAGGATCTAAACTTTATCTTACATTATCTATCACAAAGACATAGATTTTTCTTTAGGCTGATAGCATTTCCACATAAGCACATATGAAATTAACTTTGCTTCTAATCACAGTCTCTCTATTCCCTTAAATCTTTCTATTTAAGTAGTTATCAAACTGCATGGTATCTCCACAGTTACAGATTTATAGTAAATCTATAAAACATACAGATTAATGTTTATATAGAAGTAACATGTTAACACAAAAACCCAACCTCTAAAAAAAAGTAAGGTATGTTTATTTCTCCTTTTCTGAGTAAGGCCTATGGCAGAGCCTTAGTGTAAACACAGAAAACCTAAAACTTTTTTTTAGAAAACAGGATTATTTTACCTTTTCAAATGTTAAAAAGCACAAAATCAGACCTATCGCATTTCTTTGCTTTTGCTTTTCTAGTTATAAAATGTTTTCAAAATGCCAAATATAGGATCTTGTTTTTTTGCATAGAGCATGGACTAAATTCAGCTGTCATGGGGCTTCTGTGCTTGAGTGGTAATTTTACAGTAGTGATAACAACAGCTGGAGTGTCTGGAAATGCCTTCAACATCAGTTCCTTCTTTCTTGCTTCAGTTCGCGTTTGATTCTGTCTTTAATGACTCCAGGTCTGACAGTGGCAGAGTCAGGGCACATTGCTGACTCCATCCAACAGAGCAGGTTAAGACTGTAAATCTCAGGGCACACACTGCTTTCAGACTTTTTATTTGAACATCTAGACATCTTTTGTTTAGATGTTTCTCTGTTGTAATTACAGGTGAGCTTGCACTCTAGGGTCCTTTATGCTCAGGGGAAATACGTGTGTTTGAGAGGCATTGTCACTCTGGGTTTACAGTCACCCTATCAAGGCTTTATTATTCCCCAGATTTCAGTCAATTTAGCTCTTTACTAGAGAAATCATTAGTTTGATAAAGTCAAATGGAAAGTGTGATCCCTGGGCTCCACACTTTCCATTTACTAAAGAGCAAGCAAACAGGAAAGATTGAAGGAAGGAGGAGAAATGGACGACAGAGGATGAGATGGTTGGATGGCATCACTGACTCAATGGACCTGAGTCTGAGCAAGCTCCAGGAGATGGTGAAGGACAGGGAGCCTGGTGTGCTGCAGTCCATGGGGGTTGCAAAGAGTTGGACACGACTGAACGACTGAACAACAACAGCAACAAAGCAAACAGGAAATCCAGAGGAGTTTCCTGATATGACTTGCTTCTTGGTTAAAGTGGATGCTGTATTAATATGGGATCTAACTGTTCAGCTAACTAAGAGATCAAGCTGTTATATGTGCTCTGTCACTCAGTCATGTTAGACTCTTTGCAACGCTATGGACTGTAGCCCAGCAGGCTCTTCTTGTCCGTGGAGTTTTTCAGGCAAGGATACTGGAGTGCATTGCCATTTTCCTCCTCCAGGGGATCTTCCCAACCCAGGGATCGAATCACTGTCTCTTGCATCTCCTATATTGGTGGGCAGGTTCTTACCACCTACCACCACCTGGGAAACCCAAGCAGTTCCATATAGATTATTATAAATTACTCTCTTAGCAGTGCATTATTTTATCACATGTACATGAAAAGTAATCTTTTTATTGGGCTATTTTATATCATCAGTTCAGTTCTGTTCAATCGATCAGTCATGTCTGACTCTTTGCGACCCCATGAATTGCAGCACGCCAGGCCTCCCTGTTCATCATCATCTCTCGGAGTTCACTCAGACTCACGTCCCTCGAGTCCGTGATGTCATCCAGCCATATCATGCTAGGCTGTTAAAATTATTTTTTTCTTGTACTTCCCTTGCTTCCTCCCTTCTTTCCTCTTTCTTTCTTTCTCTTTCATCTCAATTTCGAACACTCTAGCTTTGGGAGTATATTGATTTCCAGAATTAGTGGAGGGATGTTTCCTGCATATTAAGAATGCCATTAGGTCAACATTATCTAGTGTTAGAAGTGAAGAAGTGAAGTTGCTCAGTGGTGTCTGACTCTTTGTGACCCCATGGACTGTAGCCTACCAGGCTCCTCTGTCCATGGGATTTTCCAGGCAATAGTACTAGAGTGGATTGCCATTTCCTTCTCCAGGGGATCTTCCCTACCCAGGGATTGAACTCGAGTCTCATTGTAGGCAGATGTTTTACCATCTGAGCCACAAGGGAAGTCAAGTCAGGTTCAAATATACCAATTCATAAAAACCTTAGGTCAATCAAATTAGTAAGCAGAAAGTTTTCTAAATATATTAAACAGGATATATATTTCACATAATAAATGTTTTCTATTTGATTATTTATAAGCTGAGTTACCTAGTCCTTGACTCCAAATATTACTCAGCTTCAATTTTTCCGAGACTTGAAAACTACATTGTTATCCATAGGATTTTGTCTTTTTCTTCAGATATTATCTATCAGTAAATAAGCACTGATCTATCCTTAAGCAAAATAAAAACAGGCTACAAGTATGGAGTTGAGAAATATTATGATTCCCATTTTACAGACTAGATAGACAGAGGCACAACTTGGGAGGGGCTCAGGTCTAGCTACCTAGACCAGGGAACTGCCTCCAGTACTCTCTACTCCAATGCTTCCAGGGGTTCATGGAACATTAAAGTAGGTAAAGTTGCAGAACCAAGCTAGAACTGAAAATGTTTTTTTTCTTTTTGATATGTTCATTAGACAATACTGTCAACCATCTATTGTCACCTTATTTCATTAAAGCAAGTCTATGTATCACCAGAAACATAGGGAGGGAATAGTTTCAAAATAAATGGCCGTCTTTAAGTTAAATTCAGAGCTATGAAAAATGGCCTTCATTGCTCTTCTCTCTCCTCACTTTCTTGGGGATGGTATTGCTGCTCTGTCCTCAGCTGTGAGATCTGGTATGATTTTGGAAAGAACATAGAATTTTTGACACCATACTATCCTGAGGTTAAATCTTTCTTTTCCTATTCAGTAACTAAATGGCCGTGTGAAACCAGCTTAACTCTTCCAAATGTCTGCTCCTTTGCTTCCAGAAAAGGAGAGACTAAACCTAGCTCTCAGTTAAGTTGTCCTGAATAAAATAGATAGAATGTTGAAAGTATCTAGAACTTTGGCATGAACAAATAAAACCTAGAAAACTTCACAACATTGCTTGCATTTTCAAAGAGGATCACACAGAGTGTGGATACTGCAAATAACTTGAGTGCATCTTCAGAGGAACATATGTGTAAAGTATGGTACACACAACTATGAAAAATTAGATAGTTATTAAAAGGAATGAATTAGAGAGTTGTCTTTTTAGCCATTGACTTACTTTTCAGGTGAACACACAGATTGCAAAGGAATGTGTATAGTATAATACAATCCCATTGTGTAAAGAGCATTAAGACAAGCCATATGCATGCATTTATGTTTGGAATATTTATGAGAACTGGGAAAATTAGAGAAAGATGTATTCACTCACTTCATCAACATCATATACTCACTTGAGTGCCGACTTGTCAGCAAGCTATTTATTTCCTACTGGCGCTATTCAAAACTGTTCACCTGCCTTCTACCCACATCTGTCTTAGTTCCTTCTATCCCCTTTCCTGTTCTGTTTTTTTCCATTGTGCTTATCATCTCTGATATAATGTTAGTTTACTTATTTAGTTTTAAATTGTTTGTCTTCCTCCACTAGAATGGAAGCTCCAGGAGGGCAGGTATTTTTGTCTCTTTAGTTGGCCCACCAAAAGCACACCTTTGTCATAACAGGCTCTGACAAAAGCGGATAGTCGACACATATATTTTTGAATCACTACAACAAAACCATTGTGGATGCTGATTTTAGAAGAAGAGGGTGGTGGTGGGGTGATACGAATACAGTTGACTTTATTTTATAGAGCTGGCTGTGTTTGCATTGTGTGAAAATGTACAAAGTGCTTCTGAACTCTGAAAGAATGACATAATAATTTATTAAAGAGCAGAACACATAGTATATTCCCTGGCATTATTCGATGCTCAGTGAATGACTTCCTTTCCTCCCACACAAACTCCTCATCCCTGGTTCTGCAACACATAGGCTTTTGCTTCTGTGCCCAGGAAAGGATTGCCTATGTCTTTTAAAATTTAGTGTGAATTGGTAATAACCTGTTTGATCTTCCCAGGTGGCGCTGGTGGTAAAGAATCCTTGCCAGTGCAGGAGACATAGGAGACGTGGGTTTGATCCTTGGGTTGGGAAGATCCCCTGGAGCAGGGCATGGCAATCCACTCCAGTATACTTGCTTGGAGAGTCCCATGGACAGAGAGACCTGGTGGGCTATGGTCCACGTGGTCACAAAGAGACACAACTGGTATGACTTAGCACACACACATAATAACCTGACCAACTACTTGAAGGTGGTTTGCATTTAACTGTACAACAGATTTGTTTCCTTCCAATGACACAATGAATCTCTGGGGCAGGCTGGGGTTAAATTTAGTTTACAAGGTAGCAAAGCGATGAGAGAGAAAACCAGAGGAGGCAATGAAGAGGTTGAGGGGGAGGAAAAAAGTGGCTGTGGGCTGGAGACTGCAGATGCTGAAGGCTGGACCTTTAACAACCACTGAGGTTGTCTTGTTATTAGGAGCAAGAAGATTGATGTGGAGCAATGAGAGGGAATAATGGATTTCTTGTGCCCATTTATGAGACCTCCTGGTTATCACAGAGTCCACTGTGAGAACATGTATTTTACTGCCTTCAAGTTACATACAGATGAGGGAATTAAGACCTCGGGAGCTTGTCATCCTAGCTCTTGCACAGACATTTCAAACACTGGCTATACTTGTGGAAAGTGCCACTCGCTATTCCTTCTTTCCAGGAGAACAGGTGTGTAGTTTTTCAGAGCCTGGGCTAACATACACTGCAGTTCTAAGTCCCTGGGCTTCTAAGAAAGTAGCCACTTCTAGGGAGTAGTTAGTATCTTAATGGTTCTGAACCTACCAAGGAAATGCAGGTGGTACAGGAAATACCCTTTACTGATGAAAGAACTGAAATATGATTGCAGGTCTAGAGGGTTAATCCTGCTGGGCTGAGCTGAGCGATCCTGTGAGATGTCACAGGACATCAACTCTGAGTCCAGGCTTGTGGACTTGAACGTGAGTTAAGTGATCACTAGGGAAGCATAACATGAAAGGGAGTTTCACAAGTCTCTGCTTCCTTATCCGCTTGAAAAGGTTGTCTCACTAGTGAATCCCTTGGCAACTGGTATTTCGTACCAGCCTAAACGTTTGGAGCTTTTTGTGCTTTATTTAAATCTGCTTGTGTTTCTCTGTGGGCTCTGTGAATGCCAGCCTGGAAAGAACAGGTAGCTTAAAAATGATATTTTCTGCATCTCCGGCACCAGGCTGAAAAGGAAGAGAATGTCAAGATCTGCTGCAAAGGGTAATAAATTTGATCAGCAGAAAACGCTCGTGGGTGAGAACACAGGGGCAGGAAGCAGCAGTACTGTGGCTGGTGAGGCAAAACTGAATGTCAGCGCTTAATTGCCAAGCGGGAGGCCATTATGCACTAGCAGCAATTCCCCTGGTGACTTTGTTTGTTTTATAACAAATTATTAAAGCAGTAGGAGAGCAGTGCATGCAGTAGCAAGGCCCTGCCTCTGACAGGGGCCCTCTCTTACACCCCCGCTCCCTCCCTGGTCACCGCACCTTCAGGATGCCTGCCTGCCTTTGTGGAGGGGGGGAGTCTGCAGTGAGATGCAGACCGCGGATGGGGCCTATGCCTAGTGCGGGGCACCTCGAGGCTTCTCATCATATATATATCTGGATCTGTGGAGGTGGGGTTTGGATGGACAGGTCTTATTCCTTTGCCACTAGCTAGCTGTGAGATCTGGAGCGGATTAAGCTGACTCAGTGGGCAGCTATGAGGAGTCTTGCAGACCCCCTACCTTGGGAAGAATAACTAACGCAGGGTCCCAGGGCTTAAAAGCCATCACAAGGCAGATACAACCCCAGGAGAAAAGGGACACCTTGGTGACCTTGGCTCATGGAGCTCCCTGGTTGACCATCCTGAAGACCCCGGGGAACCATTTGTTGACTGCACAGCGCTCTGGGGTGCTTTTTCCCTCTCTCCTTCACCCAGGACAGAATCAGCTCACGATTCCTTGGCTCTCTCAGCTTCCCAGCTCTTTCCCTCTTTACTCTCATTCAGACATTTTCCCTGATAAGATTCTTGTGGTTTTAATCCTAAATAGGCATCTGTTTCTTGGCGGCTCCAGCCCAACACAGCCTCATTTTCCTCATTTATAAGACAGGAGTTATTCCTTTGTGCCCTCTTTGAAGAGGTGTTATAAAGATTAAATGAGACAGTAGATGAGAAACACTGAAAACATTGCCTGGCATTAGCAGTTGATCATGTAAATAGTAGCTGTTCTATTGAGCCACAGCCCAGAAGTTGATGGGAGCCTCTGTTCCTACCTCATGGGCTCTGACATACTGATACATTAAACATACATCTGACTTATTTCTAGTATTCTGGAGAATAATGTTTTTTTTTCCCCAGGATGATATAGAAATATTCAAGGAAGGTTAAAATTCTTTTTGAAGTCCGGAAGAGGAGATTAGTCCTCTGGCTCTTTGAATTCCAAGGGAACACATCACATCACCTCTCCCAGCGATACCTAAATTTAAGCCATACTTCTCCTTGTGTTCCCTTTTAAAAGAATCAGTAAGCCAGTGGAGGAAATTGGAGAAGGAGGTACTTCATGGACTGAGTGTGTGCGCGTGTAGACCACCATCCAAGTGCTCATCCTACTGATGAACAAAGCAGAACAGTCTCAGCCTAGCACAGGGGGTGGGAATCTTGTTTTTAATCAGATTTGTTCTAGACACTTGAGAGTCATAGAAATCTATATTTAATTAAGGAAATTTATATATTATATATATATATATCATACACACACACACACACACACACACACACACACACATATGGAGAAGGCAAAGGCATCCCACTCCAGTACTCTTGCCTGGAAAATGCCATGGACGGAGGAGCCTGGTAGGCTGCAGTCCATGGGGTCGCAAAGAATCAGACACGACTGAGCAACTTCACTTTTACTTTCCTGCATTGAAGAAGGAAATGGCAACTCACTCCAGTGTTCTTGCCTGGAGAATCCCGGGGACAGTGGAACGGAGCCTGGTGGGCTGCCATCCCACATGGAGTTGCACAGCTGGACACGACTAGAGCGACTCAGCAGCAGCAGTGGTCAAGCGAAGAGCTTGAAAAGACCCTGATGCTGGGAGAGATTGGGGGCACGAGGAGAAGGGGACGACAGAGGATGAGATGGTTGGATGGCATCACCGACTCAATGGACATGGATGGGTTTGGGTGAACTCCGGGACCTAGTGATGGACAGGGAGGCCTCACGTGCTGTGGTTCATGGGGTTGCAAAGAGTCGGACATGACTGAGCAACTGAACTGAACTGATACAGTGGTCATGTATGGATGTGAGAGATGGACTATAAAGAAAGCTGAAAGCCAAAGAATTGATGCTTTTGAACTGTGGTGTTGGAAAAGACTCTTGCGAGTCCCTTGGACTGCTAGGAGATCCAACCAGTACATCCTAAAGGAGATCAGTCCTGGGTGTTCATTGGAAGGACTGATGTTGAAGCTGAAACGCCAGTACTTTGGCCACCTGATGTGAAGAGCTGACTCATTTGAAAAGACCCTGATGCTGGGAAAGATTGAGGGCAGGAGGAGAAGGGGACAGCAGAGGCTGAGATGGTTGGATGGCATCACCAACCCAATGGACATGGATGGACTCTGGGTGGACTCCGGGAGTCGGTGATGGACAGGAAGGCCCAGCATGCTGCAGTTCATGGGGTCTCAGAGTCAGACATGACTGAGCGACTGAACTGAACTGATATGTATATCAAGGGCTATATTTTTGCAGGCAAACAGACATTTTGCAAAGGACAGCTGGCAAAAACAGAGTCAGGTGATGGTGACCAGCAGTGCTAATATGACCATATCCAGGATTAGGAACATTTTCAAAGTCATCTCTTAACAGCAATTGTGAAAAATAAATGGATTTCTGAAAGGGCAGTTAAGTTTTCAGTATAGTTATGCTTTTAAATCTAAGCAAAAGGCTAATCTTTGTACTGTCTTGCTTCAGTCTTTTGGCTTTTCTTTACTTCCACCTTGCTGCTTCACAGACATAATTTTCACCAGAAGCAGGTTTTATTTGGTTGTACTCCCAGTCCAACTGTTTTTCAAATCTTTTGGCTTTTGACCTTGGACCAATCACAGTATCTGTTTATGCATGCGCCTGCCCAGCAGGATGTTAATAAAAATGCTTTCCATGCACAGGTGGGGAGCAGCCCTTTGCATAACTGTCCTAGAGCCAGATGGTCGGGTGACTTAGCATTCAGTCTAAATGTGTCAGAAACTTTAAACCCAGTTATACATCCATTAGGAAAAGATTCACAGATGCTGGTTCTTCATATTTATTTTGATTCTAATTTGGCAGTTCTAAACGGAACCTAATTGCACTTTTTTTTTTCTTCCCAAAGGCAAGAGCTTTGGATTCTCAGGGTGGAAATGCAAGGACTCACAGGTGGCCTGGAAAAGAATCTGGTCATCTCTTGCTTTCATGAATGAGCAAAGCAAGGTGCAGGGACCATGGCTGGTGGGGCTTCAGAGCTGGTTGAATTTCTCAGGGCTTGTTCTGGCTGTCCTAGAATCTGGGCAGCTGGCTTGCAAAACATCAAGAGGAAATTTCCACTTGAGCTATACAGGGTGACCCACTCTGCCACAATTTGGAATGGGAGAATTCTAGAGCAATCTGGGAACTTTTAGCTTCACCTGCCCAGCTCACCCTGGAGAAGACAATGGCACCCCACTCTAGTACTCTTGCCTGGAAAATCCCATGGATGGAGGAGCCTGGTAGGCTGCGGTCCATGGGGTTGTGAAGATTTGGACGTGACTGAGTGACTTCAGTTTGACTTTTCACTTTCATGCATTGGAGAAGGAAATGGCCACCCACTCCAGTGTTCTTGCCTGGAGAATCCCAGGGATGGGGGAGCCTGGTGGGCTGCCATCTATGGGGTTGCACAGAGTCGGACACAAATGAAGAGACTTAGCGGCAGCAGCAGCAGCCCAGCTCGCCCAGGTGGGAATGAAGTAAGGCTAATAAAGTGATGGCTTTCTCTGAAGTGTTCCACAGACTCAGAAAGTGGAAGCCAAGAATAGAGTCCACTTGTCCCAGGTATGGTGTTCATCACAGACCAGGTGGCCTTTTTACTGTGTCATATTTAGTGAAATTAATTTTGAAATCATTTTGATCAATATTTCATTTTACCAATATGTCATAATTTAGTAATAACATTTAATCCCATCCATAGATACTTAATTTGATCAATAGTTAAGTCTTAATTTTAAATATACTAATTTTTGAATTTTGGTGGGGGCAGAATATTTTAATGTTACCCTCTCCCTTTCTGTGTGCTTTTGCTTATAGCAAAGATTTGTCATTAGTTTTTAAGCCAGAAAGAAGTCATATCCTCCTAGGAGGAAGACCTCTGTGCTATAAAGACTGTCTGTTCACTGGGGAAAACATGCCCTTTGGTAAATTTTCTCAAGAGTCATTCCCCTAGCTTTCAAGCTTTACAGGTATAGCTCTGCTTGTCCCGTAGAGGCTGGATTAACTGGCTTAGACTAGCAATCCACATTGTGTCTCAGAGCACTTCTTCAGCTGTATCCTTGAAACCAGAAGACTCAGCAAGGCAATTCTGGTTGTTTCTTGAAGCTTTAAAAATATTTCATAATGAGCATTTTGGAGGCTTCCCAGGTGGCGCTAGTGAAAAAGAACCTGCCTGCCAACACAGGAGAGGGGATTTCGATCCCTGGGTTGGGAAGATCCCCTGGAGGAGGGCATGGCAACCCACCCCAGTATTCTTGCGTGGAGAATCCTATGGACAGAGGAGCCTGAAAAGCTACTGTCTACAGGGTTGCAAAGAGACACAATTGAAGCAATTTACCATTCATGCACTCACTGAGCACCTTATACTGTACCAGACACTGAACTAAGTACATTGTTTGGTTCACCCTTAGGAGAATGTGTTATTTTCACCATTTTAAGGATAAAGAAACTGAGACCTTTGAGAGATTAGGTGACTTATTTAAAGTTGCATGGATAATAAGTGGAAGACTTGGTCTTCTGAGTCCCAAACCCACATTTTCAAGCGGAGTGCTCTGCTTTCTTTTTGAAGGAGGCATATCCTGTCTCATATTCAGGTCTGGAGTTCTCAGAGGGAGCTTTCCAATTTCTCAACCTTTAAAAATCACTTAATCTTCCCCAAAGAAAGCAGGTACCCACCTCCTTCTGCCTACTGTGTCCAGAAAAGATAAGGATTCTGTTCTTGTCAGAACCAATTGCTTTAGTGCTTTTTTCATCTGTTTTCTAGGAGCAAAGGAGATCTTTAACCACAACATTAATCTCACAGAAAACCTACCTCTGAACTGAGGGGAAATTTGATTTTTCCCTTTAGTCTAATCTCTCTTAAAAAGTGATGGATGAGCCTGTATGCTTATGAGCTGTCCCTTTTCACATCTTGAATTTTCCTGTGCAGAGAGGTAATCTTCTAAGCTGAGGTTCCATTAGTTAAGAATCTCCTAAGAGCAAAATTCTCACAGAATTAGTATACTTCACTTTGTCTTATGGATCTAAATATTTAGTGACTATGGAAATAATTTACTAAGAAATGAACCTTTGACAAACAAAAAAAATGGGCATGTAATGAAAATCATTTCAGAAATGATTCTGAGATTGTTTCAGCCATTTCTGCTGTATTTTAGGTTAGAGCAGTTTTGTTTGGTAAGATTAAGTTACATTGTTTCTGTATTTACAAAATTGTAATAATACCCTTATTTTAAGTAGCCCAACATGCTCTGTTATGAAAGGTATGTACAGTTCAATAATAGAAATGTTCATTAAATGTTAGTATTAAAGTAATAGAGTTCAAAAAAAAGATATGACAATATTGATAAGTACCAAAAACACATTTAGTAAAATTCAACAGTCATTCCTAAGAGATACTATTGAAAGGAGGAAGAGAAAGACCCTTAGCATACAAGCTCACGATTCAGAAATTAATGTCAAATACAGTTAATTGTGGGGCTTTTCCAGTGTCTCAGAGGTAAAGAATCTGCCTGCAATGCAGGAGGTACAGGAGACATGGGTTCGATCCCTGGGTTGGGAAGAGTCCCCTGGAGGAGGACATGGAAACCCACACCAGTATTCTTGCCTGGAGAATCCCTTGGACAGAGGAGACTGGTGGGCTACAATTCATAGTGTCTTAAAGAGTCATGCACAACTAACAGTAAAACATGAAAAGAATTCCATTATAGTAAGACCAACGCTAGACTGATCACTGTTAATGCTGCTTTTTAAGTTAGCCTGAACTTTTGGGTGGGGGAAAGCATACATAATCATAGGCATACCGTGTGTTCGGCTTATAAGCTAGAGAAACAGCAGTTTGGGTGGTCTCGGTATGTTTACAAATGCAGCAGTTCATGAAGGACCTTGAAGGGTCATGGAATTGGGGGCATCATCAGATTGGATGTCGGGATCAGCTCACTACTCCCAGCCTTGAAAGGGCTCCTGACAGCTGTTAGGCATCAGTGTGGCTATGCCTGCTGTAACCACCATTTTGGTTTCCTGTAACAGACATTGCATTTCTGTTTCAGCAACCCTGGTTTAACTTCTCAATAAAGTTATTGATGCCACATCAGTTTCTTAGCCAGTCCCCCGCCTGGCTAAGAGATAAGATGAGATCTAAACAAGTTCCTCACACAGCCCATCTGAGAGGTGACACAGAAGAGTGGTTAAGCATCCAAATTCCCTGGAGCCTCACAGTCTGGACCCAAACCTTGGCTTTGGCGGTTACTAGCTGGGTAACTCAGGGCTTATTGTTTAACCTCTCTGTGCTTCAACGTCCTTGTCTGTAAAATGGAAATGACACTATTAATAGTACATAGTTTATAGTTTTGTTGTAGTAAATGAATTGATGTAAGCAAAGTGCTAGGAAGAGTTAACGCCTGCTAAAGCTTTCGTAAAATGTGATCTGTCCTGGTAATGCAGTGCATTTGTGTAAAATGTATAAACATATCCTCATACAAATTCTATGAACAACCGACTCTCACTGCCAACCATCCTGCCTGCACCAGGAGTCAGGTCAAGCCACTTCTCACCATGTTCCAGCCACAGAGCATGCTAACAGTTGTCTAGTCTAACTCCCTCATTCTACAGATGAGGAAGCTGCAAGCTAGAGGTGAAGTAAGCTTGCCCAAGCTCACAAAGTTAATTGTAGCTAGTTCAGAGCTCATGTGTCTTTGGTTATATAAAGAACACTCCCAATGTTCTTTTATTTCCACTCTTTTAATGAAGTTTATGCTCATAAAACAACAATAATAATGAACAATAAAACCACTTAATCTTACTAGGGTATTTCCCTTAGGGGAGAGTTGAATGTGACATATTTTCTAATTCTAAATTACTTGGACTATGTAAGCAAACAAAATGATGACATGGCATGCTTGCATTTTCTTTACCACTTATTTCTTGAAGTTCTTGGAAACTACGAATGCAAAGTGGAATAGTTCTCTTACCCACATCTCCCTGAGTCTCATACAAGGTCAAACTCTAATATGTGATGAATGTTGAAGGGAAAGTAACTCTGTCACCTACAGTTCATGACATAAAGTTTAAATTCAGTGATCCAAATCTTGGAACAGAAAAATAAGCCCAGATTCCCTAGTAATAATTCTTCCCAACCGATAATTCTTCCCAGCCATTCTCTTGGGAATTAACCTAAGAGACACTGTATCATTTCCACATCATACTCAGTTTGCTCCCATAATTGTCAGTTTTGTTTCACCCTTATTCTCCATTTCTAAAATTAAAATGCTAGCTTCCAGCACAAGTTTGTTTTTAAAAGGGCTAGCTTCTAACTGCAGAGAAGGCAATGGTACCCCACTCCAATACTCTTGCCTGGAAAATCTCTTGGATAGAGGAGCCTGGTGGGCTACAGTCCATGGGGTCGCTATGAGTAAGACACACTGAGTGACTTCACTTTCACTTTCATGCACTGGAGGAGGAACTGGCAACCCACTCCAGTATTCTTGCCTGGAGAATCTCAGAGATGGGTGCACCTCATGGGCTGCCATCTATGGGGTCATACAGAGTCGGACACGACTGAAGCGACTTAGCAGCAGCAGCAGCAGCAGCAGCAGCAGCAGCAGCTTGTAACTGATATGTGAATTGGTCTTAAACAGAAGCTGTTTAAATGTCTATGCATGCATGCTAAGTCGCTTCAGTCATGTCTGACCCTTTGTGACTCCATGAACAGTAGCGCTCCAGGTTCCTCTGTCCATGGGATTCTTCAGGCAAGGATAACGGAGTGGGTTGCCATTTCCTTCTTTAGGGGTCTTATGTTGCCTGCATTGGCATGTGGGTTCTTTACCACTAGCACCACCTGGAAAACCATTTAATGTCCATAGTGATAGTCAATTTAAAGGGACAGGCAAATATTGAAGGATGCTTGCATCCCTGGGATAAAGCCCACTTGGTCATGATGTATGATCTTTTAAATATGTTGTTGGATTCTGTTTGCTAGAATTTTGTTGAGGATTTTTGCATCTATGTCCATCAGTTATATTGGCCTGCAGTTTTCTTTTTGGGGGCATCTTTGTCTGGTTTTGGTTTTAGAGTGATGGTGGCCTCATAGAATGAGTTTGGCAGTTTACCTTCCTCTGCAATTTTCTGGAAGAGTTTGAGTAGAATAGGTATTCAGTTCAGTTCAGTCACTCAGTCATGTCCAACACTTTGTGACCCCACGAATCGCAGCAGGCCAGGCCTCCCTGTTCATCACCATCTCCCGCAGTTCACTCAGACTCACATTCATCGAGTCTGTGATGCCATCCAGCCATCTCATCCTCTGTCGTCCCCTTCTCCTCCTGCCCCAATCCCTCCCAGCATCAGAGTCTTTTCCAATGAGTCAGCTCTTCGCATGAGGTGGCCAAAGTACTGGAGCTTCAGCTTTAGCATCATTCCTTCCAAAGAAATCCCAGGGTTGATCTCCTTCAGAATGGACTGGTTGGATCTCCTTGCAGTCCAAGGGACTCTCAAGAGTCTTCTCCAACACCACAGTTCAAAAGCATCAATTCTTTGGTGCTCAGCCTTCTTCACAGTCCAACTCTCACATCTATACATGACCATAGGAAAAACCATAGCCTTGACTAGACGGACCTTAGTTGGCAAAGTAATGTCTCTGCTTTTGAATATACTATCTAGGTTGGTCATAACTTTTCTTCCAAGGAGTAAGCATCTTTTAATTTCATGGCTGCAGTCACCATCTGCAGTGATTTTGGAGCCCCCAAAATAAAGTCTGACACTGTTTCCACTGTTTCCCCATCTATTTCCCATGAAGTGATGGGACCGGATGCCATGATCTTCATTTTCTGAATGGATAGGTATTAGCTCTTCTCTAAATTTTTGGTACAATTCACCTGTGACGCCATTTGGTCCTGGGCTTTTGTTTGCTGGATGATATTTGGTTTTAAATTTCCGTGCTTGTGATGGGTCTATTAAGATTTTCTATTTTTTTCCTGGTTCAGATTTGAAAAGTTATATTTGCAAATTGGTCAATGTGATACAGCATGTCAACAAATTGAAAGATAAAAACTATATGATTATCTCAATAGATGCAGAGAAAGCCTTTGACAAAATTCAACATCCTATTATGATAAAAACCCCTCCATAAAGCAGGCATAGAAGGAACATTCCTTAACATAATAAAAGCCATGTATGATAAACCCACAGCAAACATTATCCTCAATGGAGAAAAATTGAAAGCATTTTCCCTAAAGTCAGGAACAAGACAAGGGTGCCCACTCTCACCACTACTATTCAACATAGTTTTGGAAATTTTAGCCACAGCAATCAGAGAAGAAAAAGAAATAAAAGTAATCCAGATTGGAAAAGGAGAAGTAAAACTCTCACTGTTTGCAGATGACATGATCCTCTACATAGAAAACCCTAAAGACACCACCAGAAAATTACTAGAGCTAATCAATGAATATAGTAAAGTTGCATGATATAAAATTAACACAGAGAAATCCCTTGCATTCCTATACACTAACAATGAGAAAACAGAGAAATTAAGGAAACAATTCAATTCACCATTGCAATGGAAAGAATAAAATACTTAGGAATAAATCTACCTAAAGAAACCAAAGACCGATATATAGAAAACTACAAAACTCTGATGAAAGAAATCAAAGATGACACAAATAGATGGAGAAATATACTATGTTCATGGATCAGAAGAATCAATATAGTGAAAATGAGTAAACTACCCAAAGCAATCTATAGATTCAATGCAGTCCTTATAAACCTACCAATGGTATTTTTCAGAGAACTAGAACAAATAATTTCACAATTTGTATGGAAATACAAAAAAACCTCGAATAGCCAAAGCAATCTTGAGAAAGAAGAATGGAACTGGAGGAATCAACCTGCCTGACTTCAGACTATACTACAAATCTACAGTCATTAAGACAGTACAGTACTGGCACAAAGATAGAAATATAGATCAATATCTGTATAGATCAAAATGGAACAAAATAGAAAGCCCAGAGATAAATTCCTGCACCTATGGATACCTTATCTTTGACACAGGGGTCAAGAACATACAGTGGAAAAAAGACAACCTCTTTAACAAGTGGTGCTGGGAAAACTGGTCAACCACTTGTAAAAGAATGGAACTAGAATATTTTCTAACACTGTTCAGTTCAGTTCAGTCGCTCAGTCGTGTCCAGCTCTTTGCGACCCCATGAATCGCAGCACGCCAGGCCACCCTGTTCATCACCATCTCCCGGAGTTCACTCAGACTCACGTTCATCGAGTCTGTGATGCCATCCAGCCATCTCATCCTCGTTCATCCCCATTTCCTCCTGCCCCCAATCCTTCCCAGCATCAGAGTCTTTTCCAATGAGTCAAAAATAAACTCAAAATGGATTAAAGATCTAAACATAAGACCAGAAACTATCAAACTCCTAGAGGAAAATATAGGCAAAACACTCTCTGACATAAATCACAGCAGGATCCTCTATGACCCACCTCCCAGAGTAATGGAAATAAAAGCACAAATAAACAAATGGGACCTAATTAAACTTAAAAGCTTTTGTATAACAAAGGGAACTATAAGCAAGGTAAAAAGACAGCCTTCAGAATGGGAGAAAATAATAGCAAATGAAGCAACTGACAAAGAATTAATCTCAAAAATATACAAGCAGCTCATGCAGCTCAATATCAGAAAAATATACAACCCAATCAAAAAATGGGCTAAAGAACTAAACAGACATTTCCCCAAAGAAGACATACAGATAGCTAACAAACACAG
Organism: Nanger dama; assembly: GCA_917880005.1. Taxonomy (NCBI): domain Eukaryota; kingdom Metazoa; phylum Chordata; class Mammalia; order Artiodactyla; family Bovidae; genus Nanger; species Nanger dama. The sequence continues at coordinate 9,222,824 of CAKJTW010000038.1, read as the reverse complement.
GAAAAGATACTCAACATCACTCATTATCAGAGAAAGGCAAACGACAACAACAAAAAAACAATGAGGTACCATCTCACACCAGTCAGAATGGCTGCTATCAAAGTCTACAAACAATAAATGTTGGAAAGGGTGCAGAGGAAAGGGGACTCTCTTACACTGTTGGTGGGAATGCAAACTAGTACAGTCACTATGGAGAACAATGTGGAGATTCCTTTAAAAAAACTGGAAATAGAACTTCCATGTGACCCAGCAGTCCCACTGCTGGGCAAACACACTGAGGAAACCAGAATTGAAAGAGACACGTGTTCCCCAGTGTTCGACCCAGCACTGTTTACAATAGCTAGGACATGGAAGCAACCCAGATGTCCACTGGCAGATGAATGGATAAGAAAGCTGTGGTACATATACATGATGAAATATTACTCAGCTTTTAAAAAGAACCCACTTGAATCAGTTCTAATGAGGTGGATGAAACTGGAGCCGATTATACAGAGTGAAGTAAGTCAGAAAGAAAAACACCCATACAGTATATTAGTGCGTAACATGGAATTTAGAAAGATGGTAATGATGACCCTATGTGTAGGAAAGCAAAAGAGACACAAATATAATGGACAGACTTTTGGACTCTGTGGGAGAGGGCAAGGGTGGGATGATTTGAGAGAAGAGCATTGAAACATGTCTATTATCATATATGAAATAGATCACCAGTCCAAGTTCGATGCATGAGACACTCAAAGCCAGTGCACTGGGGCAGCCCTGAGGGATGGGGTGGGGAGGAAGGTGGAAGAGGGGTTCAGGATGGGGGACACATGTTCACCCATGGCTGATTCATGTCAGTGTATGGCAGAAACCACTACAACACTGTAAAGCAATTAGCCTCTAATTAAAACAAATAAATTAATTAAAAAACAACAACAAAGGGACAAGCAATACTAGCTCTCTGGGAGCAGTCCATCATTGATTATTTGTTAATTATAAAGCTGGCTAAAGTAGAAAACTGAAAGCCAGATCTTAAAGATTGTCAATTGCAGTTATTTCAGATTGAAATCACAAAACACATTAGCCTAATGTCCTGATTCCCTAGAGTAAACAGTTTTAAAACTATCACCACAATCCGATGCCAGCCTTGTCAGAAAGAACCTTTGACTTAGTCACTAATGCCTGAAATCTATGATTAAAGAGTCATTCTTTAGGTGGTGGTTAATTTTCACAGTTACCTGGTTTCCTTGATTCCACCTGAGACCTGCTGTGTCAGAATCTGCGGGATCAGGAATTTACGAATTTAGGGCATTTAGGCATCAGGCTTTAGGGCATTTCTCATAAGAATTCCAGATGTTTCTGAGAGTTTTTCTACACTTGAGAAGCTCTGCTCTGATTTAAGAATTATATTCTCTTATGAAGGAGCACATCTTATCCTCTGGCAAATTCAAGATATTGAAGCCCTGTAGTTAGCTGTTTACATCTGAACCTATGTGATTTTTACATTAGAATTTTGAAGCAAAAGATGTAATGTCACTGAGGAAGAAAGAAGAAAGTACTAACAGGGAAGGCAAACTTCCATAATAGTGCCAAACAATTGGCTTTGTACCCATTTATTTTTTAAATTATTGAAGTATAGTCAACTTACAAAGTGATATTAGTTTAAGGTGTACAACGTAGTCGCTAGTTTTGTGGATTACATATCATGCAAATTATTGTAAAATATGGACTGTATTCCCTGTGCTATATATCATGTCCCTGTAACTTATTTGTTTTATAATTGGTCATTTGTATCTCTCAGTCTCCTTCACCTATTTCATCACTCCCTCTACCCACTTCCCTCTGGAACCCACTAGTTTGTTCTTGTATCTGCGAATCTGTTTCTATTTTGCTATCTTTTCCCATTTGTTCTGTTTTTTAGATTCCACATATAATTGAAAGCATACAGTATTTATCCTTGTATGACTTATTTCTCTAAGAGTAACATTCCCATCCATCCACGTTGTCACAAATAGCATGGCTGAGTAATAGTCCACTGTATACATACGATTTAAAAAGAACCAATCAGAACTGAAGAATACAATAACTGAAATGTAAAGTACACTAGAAGGAACTTTGAATGCCAGAAGGGAGTAGAATGATATAGTGAAGTAAGTGAGAAAGAAAAACACCAATAAAGTATACTAACACATATATATGGAATTTAGAAAGATGGTAACAATGACCCTGTATGCGAGACAAGAAAAGAGACACAGATGTAAAGAGCAGTCTTTTGGACCCTGTGGGAGAAGGTGAGGGTGGGATGATTTGAGAGAATAGCATTGAAACATGTATATTATCATCTGTGAAACAGATCACCACTCCAGGTTCGATGCATGAGATAGGGTGCTCAGGGCCGGTGCACTGGGATGACCCTGAGGGATGGGGTGGGGAGGAAGGTGGGAGGGGGTTCAGGATGGGGGACACATGTACACCCATAGCTGATTCATGTGAATGGGGGACACATGTACACCCATAGCTGATTCATGTGAATGGGGGACACATGTACACCCATAGCTGATTCATGTGAATGTATGGCAAAAACCACTGCAATATTGTAAAGTAATTAGCCTCCAATTAAAATAAATAGGTTAATTTAAAAAATAAAGTGCTCAAAGAAAGAAAACCTACAACCAAGGACATTCTACCTGGTGGACTTATCATTCAGGATTGAAAGAGACATAAAGAGTTTCCCACACAAGCAAAAACTGAGTTCATCATCACTAAAGCGGCCTTATAAGAAATATTAAAGGCTTTTTTTAATAAAAAGAAAAGGCCAAAATAAGAAATCATAAAATAAATAAATAAAAATATCGCACTGTATCCAGTCTTGATGGCAGGGGGCACAAGAGGAAACTAAACTCTGCTCTGTAAATATGCTCCTTTTTTGAGTTTTGTGATAATTTTCTGGAGTAAAAGTGACTGGATTCCTTAAAATGTATATCTTTGTCAGTATTTATAGCAAAATAGAGGTTTCTTTTTGGAAAAGGACAAGCAGAATTAAAAAAATCATTATGTATGTTTTAAGTGCACGGAACATGTGAGAACCTGACTGCTTAAGTATATTACATTCTAAAAGTTATTTCTTCTTAGATTAAAAAATATAGTACAGAATAGTTTCTAGGGCGTCCTACCTAGTATATAATTTTCTAAATTTGCAATCTTGATATATTAAAATCTAAAACATACTTTTCCCATTAGTGATTATGGTAGCCTAGGGTCTTGACTCCCTTTAGACTAGGTTTATGGTGTGAACCTCTAACACTGAACATTTAATTAGTGAACCTCTCAATACTGAAATGAGAGAACAGAGATCATACTAGATAATCTAGCACAGGCTTCTCCAGTAACCAATGTATGGGTGGATAATCAAACATACATTAAGCATCTGTGTCCACTGTAAGAGTATCTCATTATATTTAGACTTTTTATAATATAAAAACCAGAATTACTTGTACATGATATGTGAGAGTTTCATTTTGGAATGACTTATTGTGCTGTTTTTTTTTTTTTTAAATTATGTTGCAAGCATGAGTTTATTTAATTTCCAGATAATTGTATCCAAATTCAAAAATTTCAACAGATCACAAAATGATGAATGCAGTTGTAGGCTTTATCATCTAAGATAACTTTTCTTTACATGATAAAGAATGGGAAAATGTCTCTTCAATTTTTAATTCTCTCCCTGCTTTATAACTTGTATTGACTTTCCTTTGAATCACACAAAATATTAAATAATAAACTACAGAGCTGAATTGTAAATCAAAACCATTGAAATGACCTGAAACAATATAATAAAGACTAAATAGATAAGTGGATGAATACATGGATGGATGGATTTTAAGCAGAAGAAAAAACACAATATCTTTCATATTTCATAAATCATTTTACTGATGGTACAAAAATGGACTCAAAAAGAAGTTAGAAAGATCAATAAAAGAATCACTTGGTAAAGAGTGAACAATGTCTCCCTAAAACTGATGGTACAAGAAGAATTTTGAGCGAGAGGACACACTAGTGGCCTCTCTGATAGGTGACCTTAGTCTGTACTCTAGAGATGTAAGGACCAGTGTTTGTATTTTACAGCAGCCATTAGGTTCTCATAGTAAATTAGTGGTATGTAAAGGATTTTAATACAGGTGTCTCTGATTCTAAAATCAGCCCAATTTTGGTGTGTTTTTTGTGTGTTTTCACATTCCATAGAGATCAAATTGCCACCATCCGCCAGATCATCGAAAAAGCCAGAGTTCCAGAAAAACATCTATTTCTGTTCTATTGACTATGCTAAAGCCTTTGACTGTGTGGATCACAATAAACTGTGGACGATTCTGAAAGAGATGGGAATACCAGACCACCTGCTTTGCCCCTTGAGAAACCTGTAGGCAGGACAGAAAGCAACAGTTAGAACTGGACATGCAACAACAGACTGGTTCCAAATAGGAAAAGGAGTACATCAAGGCTATATATTGTCACCCTGCTTGTTTAACTTATATGCAGAGTACATCATGAGAAACGCTGTACTGGAAGAAGCACAAGCTGGAATCAAGATTGCTGAGAGAATTATCAATAACTTCAGATATGCAGATGACACCACCCTTATGGCAGAAAGTGAAGAGGAACTAAAAGCCTCTTGATGAAAGTGAAAGAGGAGAGCGAAAAAGTTGGCTTAAAGCTCAACATTCAGAAAATGAAGATCATGGCATCTGGTCCCATCACTTCATGGGAAATAGATAGGGGAACAGTGGAAACAGTGTCAGACTTTATTTTGGGGGCTCCAAAATCACTGAAGATGGTGACTGCAGCCGTGAAATTAAGATGCTTACTCCTTGGAAGGAAAGTTATTACCAACCTAGATAGCAAATTAAAAAGCAGAGACATTACTTTGCCAATAAAGGTCCGTCTAGTAAAGGCTATGGTTTTTCCAGTGGTCGTGTATGGATGTGAGAGCTGGACTGTGAGGAAAGCTGAGCGCTGAGGAATTGGTGCTTTTGAACTGTGGTGTTGGAGAAGAGTCTTGAGAGTCCCTTGGACTGCAAGGAGATCCAACCAGTCCATCCTAAAGGAGACCAGTCCTGGGTGTTCTTCGGAAGGAATGATGCTAAAGCTGAAACTCCAGCACTTTGTCCACCTCATGCGAAGAGTTGACTCATTGGAAAAGACCCTGATGCTGGGAGGGATTGGGGGCAGGAGGAGAAGGGGACGACAGAGGATGAGATGGCTGGATGGCATCACAGACTCCATGGACATGAGTTTGAGTGAACTCCGGGAGATGGTGATGGGCAGGGAGGCCTGGCGTGCTGCAGTTCATGGGGTCGCAAAGAGTCGGACAAGGCTGAGCAACTGCACTGAACTGATACATTGTACAGCATTCTAATTAAACCCTGGGAATTGGTGAATCCATTAGTGTTAGTCACTTATAGCTTACTATAGGAGCTTCTCAGGTGGAGCTAGTGATAAAGAACTTACCTACCAATGCAGGAGACATAAGAGACACAGGTTTAATCCCTGGTTCGGGATGATCTCCTGGAGGAGGGCATGGCAACCCATTCCAGTATTTTTGCCTGGAGAATCCCATGGACAGAGGACCCTGGTGGACTACAGTCCATGGGATCACAAAGAGTCACACACAACTGAAGTGACTTAGCACACACCCCTTACTACATGAACCCACTGCAAAAAAAGAATGATGTGACTACCTAACGTAAAATTTTACTGAAAATAGTATGATTCTTTAATGTAAACAATGAAAATTATAAAATTATATCAAACATTAATATTAGTCTGAACTTGGCAGTTAATTCTGTTAATCACAGTGAATGTCAAGTAAAAATATGTCTGAATGTCTATTGTAAAATAAAAATATATATGGAAAGATTTTCTCTGGGATCAAAAGTGAAAGGCTATAATCAGATATTAATTTTTCAATGTTTGAGTTATTTAAGAAAAATAATATTCCTGTTCTGAAGGAGTAGCTGAGAAACATTTATTGCACTAGTGATTTTTTTGCTCTATAAAATTATGTGAGTACATGCCCTTTATTGAGCAGATTTATATTATGGTAATATCATTATTTTTGACATGAATATAATTATTCAAAGCTAGTCTTTCAGTCATGACTAATTTTGTACTATGATGACTCATATGTCTCACCATTAAATAAGGAAATGTGTACTTTCAGATTCTTTCAAGATTACTAAAGCTAAAGATTCACATAGTTAAATTTTAGTTTTATTTCTGTTTATTAGATATGTTAAGTATTATAAATGTAATATATGAACTGTTTTGGCATTATTTAAAAAGATAAAGTGGCAATTGACAATCCCAGAGGTCTCTATGCAATGTTAGCACTCAGGTTTACTTTCTCCAACTTAGAGTCTCATCTTGGTGGATAAATTGCCAATGTCATGACTCAGTCATACAGACTGGCCTTGAAACTGGATCATGCGTTTTGTAACTCTAACAAAAAGAGAGCCCTTTGGACTGATCTGCCCTGCCCTGCCCTAAGAATCAAGGGTGTACCAGAATGTTAAGTTGCTCAGTCATGTCTGACTCCCTAGGACCCCATGAACTATATAGCCCGTCAGGCTTCTCTGCTCATGGAATTCTCCAGGCAAGAATACTGGAGTGGGTAGCCATTCCCTTCTCCAGGGGATCTTCTCGATCCAGGGATTGAACCCAGGTCTCCTGCATTGCAGGCAGATTCTATACTGTCTGAACCACCAGGGAAACTCAGAAGTACCCCCACCCCCCGCCCCTGTCGCCAAAAGAAAAGAGGCACCGATTTCCACTCTGGTTGAAACTGCCTCAGATGGCAGGGGTTTCCCATGAATCTGTGAGAATGAAAGAGTATCAATTTCTCAGAGCTTCTCTGAAAAGTTAGAATAAATTGTACTGACTTCTCTATGGGCTTCCCTTGTGGTCCAGCTGGTAAAGAATGCTCCTGCAATGTGGGAGACCTGGGTTCGATCCCTGGGCTGGGAAGATCTCCTGGAGAAGGGAAAGGCTACCCCTCCAGTATTCTGGCCTAGAGAATTCCACGGACTGTCTAGTCCTTGGGGTCACAAAGAGTCGGACACGACTGAGTGACTTTCACTTCCCTTCACTTCATACCTAAAAGACAAGAGAGAATGGAGACAGATTATCAAGGGAACTGCACTAGTTAATGATGCCCAGTCATTTAGTGGCATCTCAACTACAGGCAGAGGATCTGCTGGGGTCCTCCCAGTTAGGCTTAAGGTTCCAAGGGCTGTAGACCTTTGGTTGCTATGGGGCATCAGTGAGCAAACCAAAAACTAAACTGAAGAATCTTGAAGCATAGAAACTGACCAGCATTTCTTCTCTCTATTGAATGATACTATTTCATCATATGGACCTGGGTGAAATTCCAGTTCTGCCATAGGATATTTGTCCTATGACAAGTGTCTCAAATACTCATGTATAAAGTAGAAGTAATAATGATGCCTGACTGTCTCATTAGGTCTGCTAGGTTCAGGCTGGCATAAAACCTATACAGAAGAAATGTGCAATTAATGTTAGCTTCCATTTTAATACAGGGATAATGCATCAACAGAAAAGCAAGGCATTCTCATGCCCAAAGTTTGGTTTAAATTTTAAGAAAATTCTGAGATTCATGAAAGATGATGAAATTATAATAAACATTTTGCAATATACTGTCTAATGAGTAAAAGTCACTTTGATAGAGTTGTGAAATGACTCTCATAATGGGATTTTTTTTTTAAAGAATGGATCTAGGTAGCCACCAGACTGATTTCTGCTATCTATTGAGTAACTCTATCAGTAAAGTTTGATTATCAAGGGAACTGTCTTTACTCCAGTGGCCACCTCATGAGAAGAGTTGACTCATTGGAAAAGACTCTGATGCTGGGAGGGGTTGGGGGCAGGAGGAGAAGGGGACGACAGAGGATGAGATGGCTAGATGGCATCACTGACTCGATGCACATGAGTTTGGGTGAACTCCGGGAGTTGGTGATGGACAGGTAGGCCTAGCGTGCTGTGATTCATGGGGTCGCAAAGAGTCAGACACAACTGAGCGACTGAACTGAACTGAACTAATCAGTAAAGTTGGGAGTATTAACTATTTGCTTAAATCTGTTTTAAATAATATTGACTCATTATATTGTTGATAATACTAGAGACTTAGAATAAGGATAAGACTTTACATGTGGAAATTATGTAATAGGTAAATAGCAATCTGACATCTGCAGGTGGCTCTCTGGTTACAGGTTAGAATTTTTCCCTGTTTTCCAAAACTCAGTAATGGGACCCATTGTTTGATGCTTTAGTCATTTCTGCTCTATTTTAGAATCATTGCCTATGGACTGCTTAATGATCCAGGGAAACTCTGCTCAGCCAAGAAATAGGAGAAACACTTGTGCAAGTGCGGTAAGAGCTCTTAGAGGTGCTGAAATTTTGTCCCAATACACTGATAATGAAGTCCAGAGACTTATTCTGAATCACACAGAGAATTAGTAGGCAGGTTTCTCGACCATTAGTCCAGGGATATCTGCCACAGACATCCTGTTACTTCTTGTTTAGTGGGTCCAGAGTAAAGACTCTGAATATGGCCACCTTCACCCAGTGTGTAAGCTTGCCTGGTCATCACTGAATTTAAGTGCTGAGAATCTGAGTCTGCAACAGACCTTATCTCACATTGTGAGTTAGCTAAGCACCAGACATCCTTATGTGGAACTGAAGATTCTTTTTATCTAAGCATTGTTACGTATGAGTTCTCAACACTTGATCGTGCAGTAGGCTGATTAAGTCCCTACTGAAGGCATCAGCACAGTTATGGTCCAAGAAATGGAAAAAATTCATCTTCATTGTGTATATACTTATCTAAACTGTTTGTAGTGAGAAAAACTAAAGGGTTTATTTTAACTGTTGGATGTAGAGAAAATGTGTGTCATTCGAAAAAGGCAATGTATAATCTTGAATCGTGTGTAAGGGAATCATAATCTTTACAGCAATTAGGTCCTCATAAAACCTAGTGGTATTTCATGTCAACTATACTTTAAAAACTTTTTTTCTCAGGAAGTCTGTGGACCAATCCCATGTAGAACATTATCTACCTGGGAAAATTCATCCCAAGCCCCAGTCAATCAATTTACAACTTTGCTAAACTATTAAAAAGTTAATGACTCCCTCTAACCCATAGGATACTTTATCTTTTCAATTCAAATGACTTGAAATTACTCAAAGAAGCAAGATACAACTTGATTTTTCATTCCAAAGTGAATAAAGTTAGTTATATGAGAAAAATCTATTCAAATCCAATTGGCAAGAAATTATCTTTCTTGTGTAAGATTGATTGTTACTGTACAAATGTATGTCTTTAGAATTGTATTGTTCTCATCCAAAGACACAATTCGCTTTTCTAAATAGTGCCCTAAAAGTTCAATTTGAAAAAGAAGACTGAATTTAAATGGTTTCTTGTTTTGTTTTAAATACTATTCTCTGACATAATTGGAAATGCCTTGTGTTGCTGGAAATCCGTGGTTAGGAATAAGTAGCTCACGTAAAGGAGAAGTATAAACTCCTGTTTTCTGGTCAAATTCTTCCATTGGCCTGTGACACAGAATCACCCTTTCGTTACAGGTGTCCTCAAACACTAAGACGAGGTCCACCAGGTCCTCTGGGCTCAGGAGAACTGCCGAGGTGATGCACGGGTGAACCAGGGTGGGTGTGATGATGCTGAAAAATTAGCTACACCTGCTCTTCCTACCTACCTAGAAAGAATTGCCAGTAACATTTCAAGTGCCAAAAATGATCTCATAAATTCCCAGAAACACAGGGAAATGGCAGAATCTGACAGTCAAATTTATGTGAAAACAGCTATCATTAATTAACAGGACTGATTTTTAAGGTTTGGGCTTCATGCTCACTTTCTACAATTTTCTTGTAGCAAAGGGGTGCACACAAACTGTTTCTGAATAACTGACTATTAAATTGTTCTTTGAATAAAATATCTGAAATGATTTGATGATGGGGTGATGGGAAGAGGCAGTATCTGCATTCCTAATTGCACATGCATTTTGTGGCCTATAGCTAATGTGTTTATACAGTAATGATTCCGATAACTTATTACATTGTGGGTAAATCTCTTTCAGCTGCATATTCTTTCACATTTAGAGCACAAAGCTCTCTGTATTCCATATTACACAATTCTATACAATACAATTCAAAATATAATTTTAACTTCATTTTAAGGTGATAATAGAATTGACTTTTTTACAATACATTTATCTCATAGAAGTAGAACACTTAAAGTGATAGAAAATGATTTTTTTCCAAATGTGTCAAACTAGAAAAGATTTAAAATGTAATAAGGGTGTTTGAGTGTGTGTGTGTGTGTGTGTGAGTGAGTGTATGAACCTCCCGTAAACCTCACTGTAGTATGGCATAACCTGTTAATTCAGACATCAGATTTTTAGAGCTATAATAAAGTTGGGAATAAAAAAAACAGGCAACTATGCCTCTGAGATAAATGCCTTAAATCCATGAGCTTTCTCCATTACATTAATTTGCCTCACTCAGCCACCCAGCCACTCAATGTCTACTGAGCGTCTATGATATGCCAGTCACTGCACTGGGGATAGGATACTGTCCTCAAGAAGCTCAGAGTTAACTAGAGAAATAAGTGGGAACAAAATGGCTATGATAAAATATTAAAGTTACATGATAAAAGTATGCATAAACTTCTAAGAGGGCATATGAGAAGCAATGAATCATGCCTAAGGAAGGCTTCACACAGGAGATGATATTTAAATGGGAGCTTAACTGTTGAGTAGGCATTGGAAAGACAGAGAAGAAACAGTTGAAATTTAGAGCCACAGGTAGAATCTAGCACCAGGTATTTTGCTCAGACAAGGGAAAGGGATCTTTGTGGCTTGGATTTGGGGTGAGTGCATGGAGTGGGAATTCTTTCTAAGCAGTGGCAAATAAAGAGTGTGCTGTGCTGTGGTAAGTCGCTACAGTCATGTCCAACTCTTTGTGACCCTATGGACTGTAACCTGCCAGGCTCCTCTGTCCATGGGATTCTCCAGGCAAGAATACTGGGGTGGGTTGCCTTGTCCTCCTCCAGGAGATCTTCCTGACCCAGGGATCAAATCATGTCTCTTACATCTCCTGCATTGGCAGGTGGGTTCTTTATCGCTAGCGGCCTCTTAAGTAATCACTCATCATTCATTGAATATCACCAAATATTCATTGGGTGGAATCTTCAGGCCAAAGCCCTGCCCTATGCACACAAAGTAAATTTGCTTCTTGACCAGCAAGGATTTCAGTTTAGATAAGAAGTCAAAATGTAGCTTGTTAACTGACCAGTCTGGACAGGGAGATGGACAAATATGGGGGCAGAAGGATATAAACTAACAGCAAAACACCCAAGCCTGGAGCAAGGCATTATAGAAAATGCTGCTGAACTCACCTCAGACCCTGAGGACCTCGCAGCAGCATTGCTCGGTACAGTCATGACATTCATCATGTTCCTCTGAGTCATTAAGAAAATGTTACATCATAGAATTTTATAATCAGAATAGAGCTTAGAGGTCATCATGTCCTCTCTATCCCAAATCACTGCTGAAATCTAAGATCTAGCTTTTCCTCTTCGGCTGAAAGTGAAGTGAATTTCAATATTTGAGAGGCAGTTAGTTTACTGTCATTTTAGACAGCTCTGAGGGTGGTAAAAAAAAAAAAAATCCCCATATGTTTCACTAAATTCTATCTCCCTGTTAATTTCTTCCCACATGGAGTTCCTGACAGGATGGGATAAAACTACTATCTTCTCTTCAAAACTTGGATTCTTTTTGATATTGGAGAAGAGGGTAGAAAAGTGTGTCTGTAGAAGCTTTCAGTCCTCGAAGACCTCTGAAGTACAAAGAATTTTTAAAAGACCTGAACAGCCATAGTGATAACCTCAGAGATATCCGATCACTTGTTTTATACCTGATGGCCCATATGCCAAGCCACAGCTGTGCCACCGAGGTTCCACAGTGATGCGTCTTCTGTGTGGTTATAAATACAACTCGCAGTGATGCTTTCCTTCTTGCGGATGTACAACCAGTGTGCCAAGTGACACACTGCCAGTCTGAAGCTCATCCACAGATTCGTCTTGTAAAAGTCATAAGCACAAGTAAAAAATTGCAAAGCTCTTCCTAGAATAGGAGTGGAGCTCACTGCCACCTACAGTCGCCTCATGTGACTGGGAAGGGGTTAGCACTAGCCTCACGTTCTACTCTTAATAAAAGAATGGGGGTCGCTATATAAATTGTTTGTGATCGCTTACTAAGCTCAACTGTTTCCTAATTTTCCCTCTTTATATTCATCTTAAAGGTACTCTTCCTTAATTTTACTTATCCACAGTCATGGAGCTTCTGACCAAGTCTGGGAAATGAATGTGCTCCACTCTCTGAAAACCTCTCAGCATCCTCTCCTTTCTTCCGTTGCCTCTGGATGCTCAGGAATGTGCCTCCCCCATCCCCATAAACTGCCTCCATGGACCAGGCTGGCACCTGAATCAGTCAGTCAGTTAACTAATATTTTGGTCTATATAATGTGTCACATACTGAGTTAAGGTAAAAGGGTAAACAAGAAAACTTAGAAGTTTGTTCTCACTGGGTTTCATAGTCTAATGGTAGAGGCAGATAAATAAGCAAGAAATTTTAAGGGTGCATGATGCCTTTATGAATAAAGGATGCTGGATTTAATTTTGTTTACACAGCTCAAATGGTTTTGTCTGCTTGGGGATTTTTCAAGTCTGGTCTCCATTTTATTTTACTTTAACAAATGCCAGAATACCATGGTTTTCACATAACAGCCCAGAACCAGACAGGGTACTCTGCTCCAGAAGGCAGAGAGACCCAGAATAGTTACTCAGCAGTGTCCACCTCTGTGTGATCCTGCCAGGCTCCTCTGTCCATGGGATTCTCCAGGCAAAGAATACTGGAGTGGGTTGCTATGCCCTCCTCCAGGGGATCTTCCCCACCCAGGGATTGAACCCACATCTCTTCTGCCTCTTGCATTGACAGGTGGGTCCTTTACCACTAGCATCTCCTGAGAAGCCCCTAAAGAAGTGTATGTTGGGCTATAAGGAACCTAGGAGTTGCCTGGAAGAATTTCTAGAGGAAAAAGGTAAGACCTGAGAAGTGATCTTCATACCAACCTCAAGAGGTAGGAATAGTTGAAGTTTATATATTTTGCTGATTTCATGTCAAAGGAGGCATCACAAATCAATTAGGAAGAAGCAGACTCAGTATTTATGTATTTATATACATATATATTAAATATTTACAATATTGTGTATACCAATTATAGCTGGACTAGCTTACAATAGCCTGATTCTGTTAAGCATTTTGTTCATCTAACTTGTTTAGATACCAGACTCTGGCAGAAACCATCCTTTGAATAACAGAGCTGCTCACCTCTGCTCTACGGCTGAGTTTTAGTAGGACACATGACCACCTCCTTAGAAACTACATTTTCCAGCTTCTCTGGAGGTTGGTCATGTTACAGTGTTCAGGGCAATAAAATGTGGGCAGAGTATTCACGTATCAGAGAATTTCACGTTATCAGAGTATGTGAAACTCCTGATCATAGCTTTCAAACAATAGTACATCTCTGTCCCCTCCCCCCTTGTGCACTTGCCTCCAGTCAGGGGATGTGAGTTATTGTGAGACAATTCTGTCCATGTGGACAAGGGCAGCCTTGAGGGGTAGTGGCATGCCACCACGGCAGAATCTGGGTCTCGCTGCCTTCTGGAGCAGAGTACCCTGTCTGGTTCTGGGCTGTTATGTGAAACCACGGGATTCTGGCATTTGTTAAAGTAAAATAAAATGGAGACCAGACTTGAAAAATCCCCAAGCAGACAAAACCATTTGAGCTGTGTAAACAAAATTAAATCTAGTTTATTTCATCAACATAAGTGAAAATAAACTTGTTTCTTACAGATGCCTCTGATAATCATAAAATATGCTTGTCATCTTCCTAAAATGAAGGAAGATAATTACTTTTAACTAATTTCCCACCATCTAGAACCCACACTATAACAACCAGTCACTGCCAGGGTTAAACCTCTCCTCGTTATCACTTTATAAGCCATCCTGTAACATCATGCCTAGGAACTACATCTCAGCTTTGGAAGACTCCCAATGCATGAACTATTCTTTAGAGCATATTAAACTCTCATTAAATACAATTTTACTGATCTGGTTTAGGTTTTTATGGTTTCTAGATTTTTGACAGGTATTCTGTGATATAATGTATTAGCCTATACCCTAAGTAATACAAATAATTAATAGTAAACTTTCTAATAATTAATTGACTTCCACAATAAACTGTGGAAAAATTCTGAGAGAGATGGGATTCCCAGACCACCTGACCTGCCTCTTGAGAAATCTGTATGCAGGTCAGGAAGCAACAGTTAGAACTGGACATGGAACAACAGACTGGTTCCAAATAGGAAAAGGAGTACATCAAGGCTGTATATTGTCAGCCTGCTTGTTTAACTTATATGCAGAGTACATCATGAGAAACGCTGGACTGGAAGAAACACAAGCTGGAATCAAAATTGCTGGGAGAAATATCAATAACCTCAGATATGCAGATGATACCACCCTTATGGCAGAAAGTGAAGAGAAACTAAAAGCCTCTTGATGAAAGTGAAAGAGGAGAGTGAAAATGTTGGCTTAAAGCTCAACATTCAGAAAATGAAGATCATGGCATCCGGGTCCCACCACTTCATGGGAAATAGATGGGGAAACAGTGGAAACAGTGTCAGACTTTATTATTTTGGGCTCCAAAATCACTACAGATGGTGACTGCAGCCATGAAATTAAAAGATGCTTACTCCTTGGAAGAAAAGTTATGACCAACCTAGATAGCATATTCAAAAGCAGAGACATTACTTTGCAGACTAAGGTCTGTCTAGTCAAGGCTATGGTTTTTCCAGTAGTCATGTATGGATGTGAGAGTTGGACTGTGAAGAAGGCTGAGCACTGAAGAATTGATGCTTTTGAACTGTGGTGTTGGAGAAGACTCTTGAGAGTCCCCTGGACTGCAAGGAGATCCAACCAGTCCATTCTGAAAGAGATCAGCCCTGGGATCTCTTTGGAAGGAATGATGCTAAAGCTGAAACTCCAGTACTTTGGCCACCTCATGTGAAGAATTGACTCATTGGAAAAGACTCTGATGCTGGGAGGGATTGGGGGCAGGAGGAGAAGGGGATGACAGAGGAAGAGACGGTTGGATGACATCACTGACTCGATGGACATGAATCTGAGTGAACTCTGGGAGTTGGTGATGGACAGGGAGGCCTGGCATGCTGCGATTCATGAGGTCGCAAAGAGACATGACTGAGCGACTGAACTGAACTGAACTGAACATCATTGTTCCAACAGATAGAAAATTAATATTTTTAAGGATTTTTGTTGCTGTAATAGCTATTAATAATTAACTGATAAATTAGCTATATGATTATAATTTTATTTCCCATGTAATTCTGATTCTGGAGAAAGATAGGCTGATCTTGCATATGTAAATGTTCTGGGTTGACGTCATTATCTTGCAAGCTTGGTTAGCTGTCAGTTCACCTCTGAGTACACAGGTAGACAAAATTTAGTCTCTTATTCTACAAGACTGAGAGAGTATAGTAAAAAAAATATGTGTATATATATATATATATATATATATATATATATATAAAGGCTTCCCAGGTTGCTCAGCTGATTAAAAAATCCACCTGCAATGCAAGAAGGCCCCTGTTCAATTCCTGGGTTGGGAAGTTCCGGTATTCTTGGGCTTCCCTCGTGGCTCAGATGGTGAATCTGCCTGCAATGCAGAAGAACCTGAGTTCGATCCTTGGGTTGGGATGATTCCCTGAGGAGGGCATGGCAACACATTCCGGTGTTCTTGCCTGGGGAATCCCCATAGACAAAGGAGCCTGGTGGGTCACAAAGAATCGGACACGACTGAGCAACTAAGTGCAAATGCACAAACACACACACACACACACACACAAATATATATCACTAAAGTTTTCTTTTACAAGACAAGGGACTCACCTTTCCTTGATGGACCAATTTAACTTCCTCAAAAGTTATGCATTTTACTGAGTAGTCATCATGTGAGATATGATTTTAACTTATTTGAGTTCCTATAACTCAAATAAGTTATAGAAACTTATTTCTGTAAATGATGTAGAAATAAATAAAAGCAACAATATTGTATTAGTAAAATCTCCATTTTAAATCATTTTTCCCACAACAAAAGCAAGAGTTGCATTTAGCCTGATTTGCTGAATTGCATGCTTCTATTTTCAGCACCCAATTTGGCAGTGTCACGCTCTTTAGCTTCTCTTTCCCTTGACTTTTTGTTTTAACTTGGTCCTTTTTGCTACCTCTCTATTGGGTAGGCTACAGGAGAAGGGGAGGTTATTTATGTCAATTTTTAGTTATAATAAGGTAGAGTGTTTTATTTGGCAATAAAAGCTGGGCAGCAGCTGGCAGTATAAATTCATTTTCAAATAGTCTTGGCAAACAATTGAATCTAACCTCCACAACAAAACTTGAGCAGACCTCAAATGTCTGCTTTGGGGCCCACTGAAAATTTTGATGTTTTAAATTACTCTGCTTAGAGTTCACATGCTGTGAGACATTCATTTTATTTTGCAGTAAAACAATGTACAGAAGGTGTATTGGAGTGTAGTGTTATTGACTATGTAGGGGGCCAAACACAAAGCAAACTAAGGTCTCTCTCTACTCCTGTGATACTTAAGAACAAGACTTTTTATGAGATGATTGCATTACTAAAGAAACCCCATCAGTCACTGTTCAGATGTTTAAATATTACAAATGGAGGCATTGTAGCTTACATTGAATAGTTTCACCATCTGTCTCAACAAAGAACATTTGGGAATTTTTTTTTCATATGCTGTGTAATCTTCTATTATGGAGAATTTCCCACAAAGGACTCTTATTTGCCTCTCTCTGAACTACACTTGATAATTTTAATGATCCAGGAAAAGGATCCAGCAAAACAAATTGCATTGCTAATGTTCTCAAGTCAAAGGAGGAGTTTTCAATATATAGCAATGCTTTAACCATTTGGGTAAGCAAAGCAGAGATATATATTCATCAGAAAAGCAAAAGCACATTCAGATATGCCAAACCCTAGATCACTGTGCAGAGAAGATCATTGCTTAGAGAACTGTGTTGGTGTCCTTCTTGGAGAGCCAAGGAAGCATATATGCCATTCAAAACTCAGGAGAATGAACAGCAGTGCCTGAGTTGTTCAGTCGCTCAGTCGTGTCTGACTCTTTGCAACCCCATGAACTACAGCACATTAGGCTTCCCTGTCCTTCACTATCTCCTGGAG
Organism: Nanger dama; assembly: GCA_917880005.1. NCBI lineage: Eukaryota > Metazoa > Chordata > Mammalia > Artiodactyla > Bovidae > Nanger > Nanger dama. The sequence continues at coordinate 9,205,418 of CAKJTW010000038.1, read as the reverse complement.
TTGAGTTATTAATTTATATTACAATAAATAACAATAGATCCCTATAAGAGGCTTCAGTATTCTGAAAAACATTCATCCATGGCTGTGGTCTCTAAACTGAACTCAAGGCAGCTATCCACCACGACCAGCTGAAGTTTTATAATTTTACTTTCAACACGTAAGTTTGCAAGTTGCTGAAGGCAAGATTTAAGATTAAAATCTTTAAGAGCATTTTTCTTTAAGATTAAGATCTTAAGATTGCTGAGAGCTCACTGTAAGCATACAATACGCTCTTTTCTTTACAAGGAAGCTTCAGTTTGTTAAAGCAAGGACATAACACAAAAGGCTTCTGGAAATAACAGATTTCCCAGACCACTGGGGATGTGGGAGGCATTTAAGCCAGTCAAACAACTCAACTGCAGGAAGTTGTCAGTATATTTCTCCAGGGATTCTTAAGAACGGAAAGTGTTTCTGAAGGTGAACCAATATCATCAAAATCCAGTCATTATACAAATTTAAATGCTAGATATTGGTTTTAGGTTTTAAAAAGGAAGCATAAATATCATGTTCAAGCTAATTGTAATTGAACTTTCATTTATCATTTTCATGATAACTTTCATTTATCATCACCAATAATTTTGGAGTTAAAACTTCTCTAATGCAGAGGCAAAAGAAAATTTAAGTAAGTAGAATTTACAGATATTCTCACTTTCAAGAAAAGGGGACTTTACAAGCAAAAAGAAAAACAGAGCTTCTTGATTAACAATCAATATTCAGGCAGTTTCTAAAATGTGATTTCCTGCCAAAAAACCAGAAGGCTTATGTGCTTCAAAGAAAGACTAAAACTATATGCTTGCTAAATGCCAGGCAGTGTGCTAAGTAAACACTTTACATAATTATTGCATTTAATCCTCAGAATTATCCTATGAGGTAGAAATGATCACCACTTTGCAAATGAGGATGTGGAAATTGAGAGAGTGCATGTAATGCCCAAGATGACAGTTACAAATATAAGAACTGAGCCTGAAAAATCCAGTCTAAATAATTTCAAAATCCACTTGTTTTATTATGCCATAAGTTGAATGTCAGTATATATTGGCCAGCCAGTAAAAATGACTTTGCATAATTTTATTTCAAAAGTTAATACAACATAACCCTTAAAAAACCCCATTTTGGCAAGCTGGAGGCTAAAAGCAATTTAACACTGAATTTACAGCCATACTCATTGAATTTCATTGGTTTCCACCCCCTCCCTCCTCTTCTTCCCCACCACAGGTGGACCGACTCCCAGTCCAGCTTAGATCCACAACTCATATCCTGGTCTCAGTTGGGATACGTTTCAGTAAGGGGGCCACAAATCTATGTGCAGTAAAGGAAATATTGTCCCCACATGTGTACACATCCTAATCTGCAGAGTCTGTGAACAGTGTGTTATCCAGGTGGACCCAATGCAGTCACAAGTGTCCTTCTAGAAGCCAAAAAGACGAGGAAACAGATTTTTCCCTGACTACCAACAGAGGTAACATGACCTCCAGAACTGTAAGATAATGAATTTTGGTGATTTGTTATAGCCGCATTAGGGATCGAGTACACTGAGCCTTGCCTTAGCCCCTCCATGCAAATCTCGGCTCTGATTCAGAGCTCCAGCTCTGATAAACAGATCTTTGTTTTGCCCAGGGCCTCAGTCTGCATTGCTGAACATCCCAGATGTTAGTCTTTCCAGAGATTTTTTTTTTTTTTTTTTGCCCAAGTGACTTAAAAACAAGTGCAGCTGGAAAAAGGAAGGTACTAACAGTTATCATCACACATTTCCCACTGAACAAGTGGGAGAACTAAAATAAATCTTTGTTCTATATATTATGTTGAGGACAGTCTTCAGAAAAATGAGCTTTGTTGCCAAAGATGTATTGAATTGTTATTTTGGTGAAAGTTTTGGGCACATAAACATGAGTGTGGAGTAACACGAAGGCCCACCTGTTAACCCAACACTTTAGAACACAGTTTTGGCTTGAGGTCTTGAGGACTTCCTCCTTTTAGGAGACCGGGGTATCTGAGCTAATGCTTTTCCTTCCTGAAAAAATTTTCCAGGCCAGCTGCCTGATTCTGAATTTCTTGTGTTTACAACTATAGCATTTTTACTTTGAGATGTGTATTTTTATCTAATTTTTTTATCAGTACAAAGTATTGTACAAGATAGCTTGAACTTTGGCTAGCTACAGTTTTCCCAAATGTGAACAATTTCACTCCACAGTGCTCACGTACCCCAGTTCCCTTTTCTTTTATGGAAATTGTGGAAACAATCTCTTCTTTACTGCTCTGTAAATCATAGTATTCTCTATAGGTCAAGAGAAGGAATATGAGTTATCTGTAATTCTGTTAAATCCATGATTGGTGTCTATTCTGATAGTAAAATGAAAAGTTACTTTACTAAGTTATTTATCCATAACCAAAATACATTGCAATTTAGTGTTCTGACTTACCTGCTTGAATAGAGAGGCAGATGCTCTCCTGAGGTTTATTTCTGTCATAGGAACAAAATGATTTCAAGCTCCAGTAGAAAGCAGTTTATTAACTCACTGGGGAGTCAATTTTCACTCCAATCCCAAAGAAGGGCAATGCCAAAGAATGTTCAAACCACCATGCAACTGCATTCATTTCACATGCTAGTAAGATTATGCCCAAAATCCTTCAAGCTAAGCTTCAGCAGTACATGAACTGAGGACTTCCAGATGTACAAGCTGGGTTTAGGAAAAGCAGAGAAAGCAGAGATCAAATTGCCAACATTTGTTGGATCATAGAGAGAGCAATGTAGTCCAAAAAAACCCACCAAAAATCTAATTCTGCTTTATTGGCTATACTAACGCTTTTGTGCGGATCACAACAAACTGGAAAATTCTTAAAGAGATGGGAATACCAGACCACTTTACCTGTCTCCTGAGAAACTTGTATGCAGGTCAAGAAGCAATAGTTAGAACTGGACATGGAAAAAGGACTGGTTTCAAATTGGGAAAGGAGTACAAAAAGGCTCTGTATATTGTCACTCTGCTTATTTAACTTCTGTGTAGAGTAAATCATGCGGAATGACAGACTGGATGAATCACAAGCTGGAATTCAGATTGCTGGGAGAAATATCAACAACTTCAGATACACAGATAATACCATTCTAACATCAGAAAGTGAAGAAGAACTAAAAAGCCTCTTGATGAGGGTGAAAGAGGATAGTGAAAAAGCTGGCTTAAAACTCAACATTCAAAAAACTTAGATCATGACATCTGGTCCTATCACTTTTTGACAAAGGGATGAGGAAAAAGTGGCAACAGTGACAGATTTTATTTTCTTGGGCTCCAAAATCACTGTGGATGTTGACTACAGCCATGGAATTAAAAGATGCTTGCTCCTTGGAAGGAAAGCTATGAAAAACCCAGACAACATATTAAAAAGCAGAGATATTACTTTGCTGTCTAGTCAAAGCTATGGTTTTTCTAGTAGTTATGTAAGAATGTGAGAGTTGGACCATAAAGAAAGTTGAGCCCCAAAGAATTGATGCTTTTGAACTGTGATGCTGGAGAAGACTCTAGAGAGTCCCTTGGATAGCAAGGAGATCAAGGGACAGCAGTCAATCCTAAAGGAAATAAACCCTGAATACTCACTGAAAGGACTGATGCTTGATGCTGAAATTGAAGCTCCAATTTTTAGACCACCTGATGCGAAGAGTTGACTCAATGGAAAAGACCTTGATGCTGAGAAAGATTAAAGGCAAAAAGAGAAGAGGGTGGCAGGGGATAAGATGGTTAGATAGCATCACTGACTCAATGGACATGAATCTGAGCAAACTCTGGGAGATAGTGAAGGACAGCAGAGCCTGGCTGCAGTTGATGGGGTAGCAAAGTGTTGAATACAACTTTGAGACTAAACAATGACTGGGGAGTGCAAGGGCTTTCAATTTGGCTGAATCCCAGGGATTAAACCACTTTGTGCAGCTTCTTACTCACTCTCTCTAGCTCCTATGTCTGTTCCTACTGTATGCTCACTTTATCCTTTTTCCTACAGATGAGCATTTTCTGGGGAAAATGCACACACTTTCCCCTCCCCTGTTTACCCTCTGTATTTAGCAGGCCAAGGGGAAGGGAAGTTCTTTCATCTTCATTTGCAGCATCCATAGATCATGGCCAGATAACTCTGATTGGTCTCACTGATATATGATCTATGGGCTCACTCCCAAAGCAATTACTGATTCTAGGAGAATGAGATACTGTAGTTGGATAGGATGGGCTTCTATCAGATCGCTAGAATGGAGCAAAGAGTTCCTGAAAATAAACATGTTGATGGGGTGTTGGTGGCCAGTCTTAGGAAAAAACTTATCTCTCTTTTTGTGTTTGTAGAGCTAACCATAATACTTGACCAATAGTGGTAATGTTGGATGAGCTGAATTAAACTGAATTGCATTACATTTTAGCTTTCATTCTTATGAGTTGTCATAGTGGTCAAGAGCATTACTCTGGAGTGGACTGACGGGGTTTACATATTGGCTCTGTCTCAGTTTCCTTATTTGCAAAAGATGATAATAAAGGTACCTATCCTTTAGGGTCATTTGTCCAGAGGAGTCAGTACAGTTAAAGCACTTAGGATAATCTGGGGTATATAGAAATTAAAAGAAAGTTGCACATTATATTTGTATAATTTCATTGTGTGTGTATGTGTCTGTGTGTGTAAAATCTGTTTACCCAGATTTTCTTAATGTGAGTGTATGCACATACATGTATACATGTATATATTATATGCATGTATAAACACATACGCAATACTTATCAAAACATATGTATTTGAGGATGAAAAACATGCATATGTTATTTATAGTTATATTTATATCCTAGTAAAGTATCAGACTCTGCTAGATTTTGTGGATTCAAAGATGAAGAAGATATATCCCTTTCCCTTAAGGAACTCATGAATATAGGCATTAAGAATGCCTCTGTCTCTCACACACACACACACACACACACACACACACACACACACACACACACACACACACACTCTAACCAAGCTGGAAATATTTCCGAGGAAATGGTTGTCATATGTTAAAAATCCATGATAGAAGTGTCAGGTGAACTGGGTTCTAGTCCTAGTTTTTCAATACTCCTTCAAGTTTACATTTTATAACTTTTCTGACAGTTCAGTTATCCTAACCGAACTTAGAGTTAAGTATCTTAGAAAATATACCCATATGGAACAAGCCCAGACATTAATACAAATGGCTTATTTGTAAACTAAAATGAAGCAAAACAGGGATAAGAATAGGGTAGCACGTTCCCTCCAAAAATACGGTGGCCTGTCTTAGGAAAAGATTTCTCTCTTTTTATTTTTGTTTTCCTAGAGCTACACAATAATAAATGTGTATAACAAATGTTGGGTGAGTTCAATTAAACTGAATTTCTAATTTCTAATTAGAAAGACAGTTCAAAGCCAAACATATATATATATATATTATATTTATATATAAAATATACAAATATATCTTTTATATATATATATCTTATATATATATATCCTTTATATATATATATATAATATAGTCTTGGCCTATCTTCTCCAATTTTGAAGATTACCTTTTCTTAATTAAGTACCTTACTTACTTACTTATTTCCCAAACCCGCAGAAAATAAGAAGTTCTAAATTAAAATAAAAGTAACTTACCTTTTCCATTTACAGAAGTATGTTAACTATATATGCATATATGGTTTAATAAAGTGATTATCCATATATTCTTTATCCAAAATAAGTAGAGCATTTGTCAATATTTTAGGTGTTCCCCTCTATGTCCCTCCCCAATTCCATTCCCTCCTTATCCCTCACTATCCTGCCTTTTATAATAAACATCCTCCTGGGTTCTTTATATTTTTATCACATGTTACCTTTGCTTGTTTGTAAGCACTGGGTAAACTGAAACTTACTTAATAGATAATTTCATGACTTGTTCCTTTATTTTGGAGATTTGTTTGTGTTGTACATATAGTGACAGCTCATTGATTTTCACTGCTGTTTTATTGAATATACCTTAATATATTTATCTATAGAACTGTTGCCTTTTGTCAGTTATATTACTTGAAACTATCTTCTTCTTTTTCTGTGTCTTGTATTTTCACTCTCTTTACAGTATTTGATGGACAAAAGTTCTTACTTTAATGTGATTGGTTGAAAACTTTTCAGCTATAGCTTGAGCATTTTATGGATTGTTAAAATTTCTTACCCCAAAGTCTTCAAAAATTATCTCATATTTTCTCCTAAAAGTTTTGTACTTTTGCCTTTTACTTTAGGTTTTAAGTGTGCCTAAAGCTGATTTTCCTCTATATGTGCATAGGGCAGTGGGAAGGAGATAAGCATCCATATTCTTCCCCATCTTGACCTCAAATGGATAGCCAGTTGTCCTAGAATAATTTATAGCAAAATCTATCATTTACCCACTTGTCTGTAATGTCAGAGTATCCCTTCATCAGTTGTTCATACATATTTGAGTCTGTTTCTATGGTTTAATATATTTTTGTCTATTTATCTGCCCTGTGCCAAAACCATGGGCTTCCAGTTGTTCAAGCGGGTTTTAGAAAAGGCAGAGGAACCAGAGATTGCCAACATCCATTGGATGATCAAAAAGCAGGAAAACATCTATTTCTAAACAGCTTCTTGATGAAAGTGAAAGAAGAGAGTGAAAAAGATGGCTTAAAACTCAACATTCAGAAAACTAAGATCATGGCATCCAGTCCCATCACTTCATGGCAAATAGATGGGGAATCAGTGGAAACAGTGTCAGACTTTGTTTTTGGGGGGCTCCAAAATCACTGCAAATGGTGACCACAGCCATGAAATTAAAAGACGCTTCCTCCTTGAAAGCAAAGCTATGACCAACCTAAACAGCATATTAAAAAGCAGAGATATTAATTTGGCAACAAAGGTCTGTCTAGTCAAAACTATGGTTTTCCAGTAATCACATGTGGGTGTGAGAGTTGGACTATAAAGCAAGCTGAGCACTGAAGAATTGATGCTTTTGAACTGTGGTGTTGGAGAAGACTCTTGAGGGTCCCTTGGATAGCAAGGTGATGCAACCAGTCCACCCTAAAGGAAATCAGTCCTGGATATTCATTGGAAGGACTGATGCTAAAGCTGAAACTCTAATATTTTGTCCACCTGATGTGAAGAACTGACTCATTGGAAAAGACCCTGATGCTGGGAAAGATTAAAGGCAGGAGGAGAAGGGGACAGCAGAGGATGAGATGATTGGATGGTATCACCGACTCAATGGATATGAGTTTGAGTAAACTCTGGGAGTTGGTGAAGGACAGGGAAGCCTGGCTTGCTGTAGTTGATGGGTCAGAAAGAGTTGGACACAACTGAGTGACTGAACTGACTGTGCCAAAACCACATTCCTGTGCCTACTATAGTTTTATTTATTTATTTATTTTTGGCTGTGTTAGGTCCTAGTTGTGGCACTCAGGATCTTTGGTGCTCAGGCATCCCTCTAATTGTGGCCCGAGGGCTCCAGAGCATGTGGGCTAAGTAGCTGTTGCCCCATGGCATGTGAGATCTTAGTTCCCTGACCAGGGATCAAACCCATGCCCCCTGCATTGGAAGGTGGATTCTTAACTACAGGATCACCAAGGAAGTTCTCTACTATAGTTTTATACTGAGACTTGGTATCTGGGATAACAAGTCCTCTACTTTTTCTTCAAGAGCATCATGCAGAACCAAATGTTTGCATAAAATCCCAAGATGCCGGTGCCAGCATCCACTGAGGCTGCTATTTCTTACTCAGGTAGGGTGGAACCATAGTTTGGATAGCATAGAGCTATGTTGCTGGGCCAGCTCCTTTCTCCTCCACATGTGTTTGCTCTTTCCTTCTCCTTCTAGCTTGTACAGTGCATTTCTTTATGAGAAAAGTGCATTGTCTTTATGAGCTTATTTATGAATGAACTTTATAGCATTGACGAAGTTGCTTCTGACAATGAAAGCCAATGTTTTCATAGTGAGAGAATCAACAGAAAAATCTTATTTATGAAAACTTATATTGACTTGGTTGCCAAAAAGTGCCTGGATCTGTGGGTATAGCCATTCACTAATCTTTTATGCATCTCCTTAACTTAGTTTGGGGTTCCTTATGGTAGATAGGGCTTATTTTTTAAGAGCTTTTATAATAACAAAGCTTGGCCACACTGATCAGAACAAGAGGGAGAAATAGAGGGTGGAAACAACAGCACCAGCCAGAAATCTGGTTACTGACTTGAAGATGTTTGTTGGCCCCACACCTACTCTATTTTTAGTTTAGTATCTGAAATATGTCAGTGACCTGGGAAGTATAAGTTCTATGATTCTAGATACAGCTGTAAAATTATAAGAGGTATAGGAAGGAATATTTCTTGTTCAAGTTTCATTTCTTCATCTCTTATACTTTCTTCCCCTATTCTTTGCCTTACAAACATTTTTTAAATTAATCTTTAAGTTATGAGGCCAAAACTCTCTTACATGACTTGATAGATTTTTTTCTGCCTTTTTTTTTGCCTTTTTTCTACACTTATAAACCAGTGTGATTTTTAAAATATTTATTTGAAAATTATAGGCATAGCCTGTAAACTTAACAATTGATATTTTTATTTCATGTTGCCAAGAGATATTTTGAGCCATATACACAGACCTGAGCATTGCATTTTAGGATTTTAGAAACACAGAGTCGTTGTTTCTCCCCAAGTTTTCAAATTTATTTTTAATAAAATATTTCCATATTAATTGTAATATTTAACAGTTTTAAAATGGTCAGTTATTCCTTGTTTTAGAATGAAACAAACCACAATGATCTCAGGCCATATTCTGTTAAAGGGGGAGTAAAAAAAAAAAATCATCTATATTAACTCTTTTAGGCAGACCAAGATCCATTAAATAATTTGTTATTCTAGTTTAGGAAATGTCACCTTGTGGATGTGAAAGAGTTCTTGTAACTCTGGAAGAACAACAATTTATTCAACACATAAGGGAACAAGGCTACTATAGCTTAAAATAAGGACAAATGTAAGTTCACATGAGGATGAATGAATGCCACTATGAATTTGTGTCTTAGTCCTTATTCTTCAGTTTCTCACTAGTGTGTATGCATGGAAAACAAATGGGTGATTTCTTCCAAAACAACTTAAATGAAGGCGACGGAGGGCATGAATTTGCCTAAAGGTGGAAATGCTGACCTAGCCACCTGTCATCCAACATTTTACTTAAAGCCCTATTGTAATTTTCTATTGACTCCTTAGTGAACTTAAACCTTAGTGAACTTAAAATGTTAATGTACCTGAAGGTACTGGACTTTCTCCCAGTGATCGATAACCCAGTTCTAACATTTCTCAATGAGCAGATGAAGCTTATCTTTTTACGAGCTACTTAAACACACGAACCAAAACAGTGAAATTACCCTAAATAATTATTGATCAGTAAAAAGGTGTACTATGCTAACACCTCATCTCAAAGCTAAATGTCAATAAAGACTTCAGTTAGTAAATATTTTCATTATAAAATTCAATTTTATTGATCTCTTTTTACATAATGTATTTATAGTAAAATTTATAAATTGAGTCTATATATTTTAGTACCAGTTTTAAAAAAGTAAAAAATGAATTCTCTGATTACTATTGCCATATTTACAAAGACACTGATAAGTATGGGGCAAGACTTATTTTAAATGTATGAATCTTATTGATTTCTCATTGGGTGTTTGCATGTAAATGGCTAAATTGTTTGGTAACCTCTTCTAAGGTTGCCTCTCTCCTCACTACCAATAGTAGATTCTTCTTTAGCTTTGTTCGCTTTTCATTAACAACTTGATTTAATGAAATCTTTTAAAAGGTATTTAGCTTTCTCATTCATTTTGGATGAAAATGGTAGTGTGATTATTACCACTTTCAAATTTGTCTGGCTTTAACTTTCCTCATCTTTATAATCTGGCACTTTTCAAATGAAACTTTAATTATGCATAAAACTAATAAAGAGCAATTTATATTACCATTAGATGTTGAGTAGGTGGTGATAAATAGAAGGCTGGATCACTGATGAATTTTTATAACAAGAAAAATAATTAAATGGCCATACCAAGGAGGAATTCATTGGAATACTACTCATTATCAAGGAGGAATTATTGAAATACTACTTCTTAGAAGCATTTTGTTCAGCTATCTGAAAAGGAAAATCGAAAAGGGTTATACACAGATAGTTGGGATAGGTGAATAACTTTCGGCTTTATGCACCAAAAATCAATCAAATAACCTTTGTGTGGTTGTAGGACTTAAAATATGATGGGGAAAAGACTATACAAGGAAGAATTAGAAGTACACTGCCCCAGCCCACTAGGAAGCTGTGTGTGAACACTGAAACAACATCAATACACACAGATAGGGGAGAAATCTGTTAGAATGAATTAGATAAAAGGAGAAAGTGGATGTCTGTTTCTTTGGGATTTCCAGAATGTGATGGAAAAATAGGTCATGTCTACTGGGACATGATTCAGTGAGCTGCAATATCACATTTGTAGTAGAATCCGTGTTTACACTGTACTCAGATACAAAGGGTAATACTTTTGTTTTCCTCTTATTTTCTTGTTATAGTTTTTCTGTGCATAGAAGGTGGGACTTAAAACCCACAAATCTGAAAGATGCAATTCCAATTTTTAAACATTTTGCCATATGTGCAAGCATATGTGTTACCCATTCTGTTTGAACCACTTTAAAGAAAAAGTTAATTTGAGAAACATAATGTTAAATCAGATTTCTATCAGTTATTTTAAATTTTGGTATCTAGCTCAGGATGTCATACATTTATTCATGTACTAGATACATGTTGAACACTTACTAAATATCAGGCACACACAGTAGGTATATATGTATTTACTTCATTTGATTTAAATAATAGTGAGCCAGCTAACTGTGAACTTGTGTTCAGATGTTAACAGAGCATAGAAAAATCTTGGCCCGTCTTTGACAGCAGAAATCTTGAAAGCACAATTGGCATTTATAGTTTACTTGGAGGAGAGCATTAGAAAGTTTGGGAGAATTTTTTTCCCCTAGGTTTTGAAATATGTTGGAGAAAGTACATCTCAAAGAAAAGCACCTACAATATTTATGGAGAAGGGTAAAGTGAAAGCATTTGGTAAAAAGCATTCTCCAACAGATAAGAAACAGTGCTTGACCTTTGCTTTCTCCAAGTCGTTATTCCTAAGGCTGCTCCCTCTGCTGGGTCATTTTTATTTTGAATACACTCAAGGGTCTGTCTCTCTAATTGCTGCTGAAGCAGACCTGAAACTCTCACCAAATGGCATCTTTCTAGGTCCTCTCTCAGTTTCCTCCACCTTGCCCATTCCTCAATCCAGATCTTGCCTCAGCCTAATCTATTTCTAAGCACAGCTTCTGAGACTCAATTTTAGAGCCATTTCCCGTGATAACAAGCCATTCTGGAAACTGTTGTTAAATGGTGAATAAAATGGTGATGAGATAGGTAAGAGGCTGTGTGAGTGCTGTGCTCACTCATGTCTGACTCTTTACAGCTCCATGGACTGTAGCCCACCAGGCAAGAATACTGGAGTGGGAGGAGCCAGTTCCTCTTCCAGGAGATCTTCCTGACCCAGGGATCTTGAATGAAAATAGTGATGCAGTAAGTAGAGAAGATGTTTTCTTTCTAACACATTTTCCCCTAAAAGATCTAAGTCCACTTTCCCATCCTCGAGGGAGGGTGTGTGTGTAGGGGGAGGGGAGTCAAAAGAGTTGGGGGTTGTGGACACATCATAGTAATTGGATTTCAGGTTCACCTTTTATGGCCTAGGCAGAATGTTAGTTTCATGTTTCTAAGCCAGGAGAAATTTTGGCCTCCATGTTTATTTGGAGCTCTTCATCTTGGGCATGAGGCCTGGACTTCCTTAGTTAGTGCCTGTGGATCTTTTACCAATGTTTGATTAGGACATCTTAAAACAAAAAGCCAGAGAAATGAGCAGAAGACGCATAACATACAAGCGGGGGGCTGGGTATAAAAAATTGACAAAATTTAAAATTAAAAGAATGCATGAAATCCTATGAAAGAGAGAAAGCATTCCTTATGCATAAAGGGGCTGACTATCTCTGTTCTTTTTCCAGTCCTGTGGCCACTGCTGAGTCTTCCAAATTTGCTGACCTATTGAGTGCAGCCCTTTCACAGCATCATCTTTCAGGACTTGAAATAGCTCAACTGGAATTCCATCACCTGCACTAGCTTTGTTCGTAATGATGCTTCCTAAGACCCACTTGACTTCACATTCCAGGATGTCTGGCTCTAGGTGAGTGATCACACCATCGTGATTATCTCGGTCATGAAGATCTTTTTGTATAGTTCTGTGTATTCTTGACACCTCTTCTTAATATCTTCTGCTTCTGTTAGGTCCCTACCATTTCTGTCCTTTATTGGGCCCATCTTCGCATGAAATGTTCCCTTGGTATCTCTAATTTTCTTAAAGAGATCTCTAGTCTTTCCCATTCTGTTGTTTTCCTTTATTTCTTTGCATTGATCACTGAGGAAGGCTTTCTTATCTCTCCTTGCTATTCTTTGGAACTCTGCATTCAAATGGGTATTTCTTTCTTTTTCTCCTTGGCTTTTCACTTCTCTTCTTTTCACAGCTAATTGTAAGCCCTACTCAGACAGCCATTTTACTTTTTTGCATTTCTTTTTCTTGGGGATGGTCTTGATTCCTGTCTCCTGTACAATGTCACAAACTTCTGTCCATAGTTCATCAGGCACTCTGTCTGTCAGATCTAGTCCCTTAAATCTATATCTCACTTTCACTGTATAATCAGAAGGGATTTGATTTAGGTCATACCTGAATGGGCTAGTGGTTTTCCCCTCCTTCAATTTAAGTCTAATTTTGGCAATGAGGAGTTCATGATCTGAGCCACAGTCAGCTCCCAGTCTTGCAGACTGTATAGAACTTCTCCATCTTTGACTGCAAAGAATATAATCAGTCTGACTTTGGTGTTGACCATCTGGTGATGTCCATGTGTAGAGTCTTCTCTTGTGTTGTTGTTTCAAGAAGGTGTTTGCTATGACCAGTGCATTCTCTTGGCAGAAGTCTAATTAGCCTTCACCCTGCTTCATTTTGTACTCCGAGGCCAAATTTGCCTGTTACTCCAGGTGTTTCTTGACTTCCTACTTTTGCATTCCAGTCCCCTATAATGAAAAGGACATCTTTTTGGGGTGTTAGTTCTAGAAGGTCTTGTAGGTCTTCATAGAACCATTCAAGTTCAGCTTCTTCAGTGTTACTGATTCGGACATAGACTTGGATTACCATGATATTGAATGGTTTGCCTTGGAAATGAACAGAGATCATTCTGTCGTTTTTGAGATTGCATCCAAGTACTGCATTTCAGACTCTTTTGTTGACTATGATTGCTACTCCATTTCTTCTAAGGGCTTCCTGCCCACTGCTGCTGCTGCTGCTAAGTTACTTCAGTCGTGTTGGACTCTGTGTGACCCCATAGATGGCAGCCCACCAGGCTCCCTCGTCCCTGGGATTCTCCAGGCAAGAACACTGGAGTGGGTTGCCATTTCCTTCTCTAATGCATGAAAGTGAAAAGTGAAAGGGAAGTCGCTCAGTCATGTCCGACTCTTTGCAACTCCATGGACTGCAGCCTACCAGGTTCCTCTGTCCATGGGATTTTCCAGGCAAGAGTACTGGAGTAGGGTGCCATCACCTTCTCTGTTCCTGCCCACAGTTGTAGATATAGTTTCATTCCAATTCCAAAGAAAGGTAATGCCAAAGAATGCTCAAACTACCACACAATTGCACTCATCTCACAAGCTAGTAAAATAATGCTCAAAATTGTCCAAGCCAGGCTTCAGCAATATGTGAACTGTGAACTTCCAGATGTTCAAGCTGATTTTTGAAAAGGCAGAGGAACCAGAGATCAAATTGCCAACAACTGCTGGATCATGGAAAAAGCAAGAGAGTTGCTATTTCTGTTTCTGCTTTATTGGCTGTGCCAAAGCCTTTGACTGTGTGGATAATAGTAAACTGTGGAAAATTCTGAAAGAGATGGGAATACCAGACCACCTGACTTGCCTATTGAGAAACCTGTATGCAGGTTAGGAAGCAACAGTTAGAACTGGACATGGAACAACAGACTGGTTCCAAATAGGAAAAGGAGTATATCAAGGCTGTGTATTGTCACCCTGCTTATTTAACTTATATGCAGAGTTCATCATGAGAAGCACTGGGCTGGAGGAAGCACAAGTTGGAATCAAGATTGCCAGAAGAAATATCAGTAACCTCAGATATGTAGATGATACCACCCTTATGGCAGAAAGTGAAAAGGAACTGAAAAGCCTCTTGATGAAAGTGAAAGAGGAGAGCAAAAAAGTTGACTTAAAGCTCAACATTTAGAAAACTAAGATCACGGCATCTGGTCCCATCAGTTCAGTTCAGTTCAGTTGCTCAGTTGTGTCCGACTCTTTGCGACCCCATGAATCTCAGCATGCCAGGCCTCCCTGTTCATCACCATCTCTTGGAGTTCACTCAGACTCACGTCCATCGAGTCTGTGATGCCATCCAGCCATCTCATCCTCGGTCGTCCCCTTCTCCTCCTGCCCCCAATCCCTCCCAGCATCAGGGTCGTTTCCAATGAGTCAACTCTTCACATGAGGTGGCCAAAGTACTGGAGTTTCAGCTTTAGCATCATTCCTTCCAAAGAAATCCCAGGGTTGATCTCCTTCAGAATGGACTGGTTGGATCTCCTTGCAGTCCAAGGGACTCTCAAGAGTCTTCTCCAACACCACAGTTCAAAAGCATCAATTCTTCAGCGTTCAGTCTTCTTCACAGTCCAACTCTCACATCCATACATGACCACTGGAAAAACCATAGCCTTGATGAGACGGACCTTAGTCGGCAAAGTAATGTCTCTGCTTTTGAATATGCCATCTAGGTTGGTCATAACTTTTCTTCCAAGGAGTAAGCATCTTTTAATTTCCTGGCTGCAGTGATTTTGGAGCCCCCAAAATAAAGTCTGACACTGTTTCCACTGTTTCCCCATTTATTTCCCATGAAGTGATGGGACCGGATGCCATGATCTTCGTTTTCTGAATGTTGAGCTTTAAGCCAACTTTTTCACTCTTCTTTCACCTTCATCACTTCATGGCAAATAGGTGGGGAAACAGTGGAAACAATGGTTGACTTTATTTTTTTGGCTCCAAAATTATTGCAGATGGTGATTGCAGCCATGAAATTAAAAGACGCTTACTCCTTGGAAGGAAAGTTATGACCAACCTAGATAGAATATTTAAAAGCAGAGCCATTACTTTGTCGACAAAGGTCTGTCTAATCAAGGCTATGGTTTTTCCAGTGGTCATGTATGGATGTGAGCACTGAAGAATTGATGCTTTTGAACTGTGGTGTTGGAGAAGACTCTTGAGAGTCCCTTGGACTGCAAGGAGATCCAACCAGTCCATCCTAAAGGAGATCAGTCCTGGGTGTTCATTGGGAGGACTGATGTTGAAGCTGAAACTCCAATACTTTGGCCACTGGATGTGAAGAGCTGACTCATTGGAAAGACCCTGATTCTGGGAAAGACTGAGGGCAGGAGGAGAAGGGGATGACAGAGGATGAGAGGGTTAAATGGCATCACCAACTCGATGGACATGGGTTTGGGTGAATTCTGGGAGCTGGTGATAGACAGGGAGGCCTTGCGTGCTGTGGTTCATGGGGTCACAAAGAGTTGGATGCAACTGAGTGACTGAATTGATCTGATCTGATCTCTGTTCCTAGAGCCTATGTGGCATGGGAATAAAAATTTTGGGAAAAGAAGACCTGAGAAGTATAGACATTTTATTGGTGAGTTCTTTACCAGTAGCTTGCTGTGAATTAGTGGCATATCCCTAATGTCTCAGTATTCTTGTTTGTAAAAAGATTGTGTGATATTTAAGGTTTCTCTTGGGCTCTCCTGGTGGTGCAGATGGTAAAGAATCTGCTAGCCTCACTAATAACGAGAATAATAATAACTCATTATTTACTGAGAACCTACTGTATTTGATATAATTCTCCCAAGCAGTGATCAGTTTCTTTACTGAAAGATGAAGAGACTGTGGTTCAGATGTGCAGTGCTTATCAACAGTCCTGTATTATATATACAAAATATTTTAACAAGATGCAAAAGGTTAAAGGAATTGCATAAGTGTTAGTTGCTCAGTCGTGTCTAACTCTTCACCACCCCATGGACTATAGCCCACCAGGCTCCTCTGTTCATGGAATTTTCCAGGCAAGCATACTGGAGTGGGTTGCCATTTCCTACTCCAGGGGATCTTTCTGACCTAGGAACTAATACTTAGCAATGCATGAATTATTTGTATATTGCAAATTTGTTGTCTGATCTTATATTAGTAACTGTTTATTTACTATTACTATTACTAGCTGATTACTCAGCAAGCGTTAAAAGTAGGATGCAAAACACTAGACTGGGAAAAGGAGATCTTCCCAGGAATACTGGTGGATCCCTCCACCTCTGTGAGCCATTCTTATCATCCCTGAACCAGACTAGAGTTTCTGAATACAGATTAAAAAAGATGGAGTTGTGAAGCTCCAGACATTATATGAGATGTCATAAAAGTTTGTATTAATATATGTCTTGTGTTTGTGTTAATATGTATGATATTCTGAGGAGAGGTCCTGAAACATTTACTAATGTCTAGGACAATGGTGTTTAACCAATAAAGACTGAACATCACTATTCCAGATGATTTTGAAGGAAATTTTATTCTCTGACTTGATGTTTAGATCTGTAGATTGTCTTGGCTCTCCATGCTTTGCTTTTCTGTTTGTGACCTTTTTTTCTGAGAATCATGAGGTTTTGTTGTTGTTTTTATTTGTTTCCTTGTTTGTTTATTTACTCTGTCTACAGTGGCCCATGTGAGGGGCACTTTGTCTGGTATTTCAGAAACATTCTTCTAAGTCCTTCCATCAAAACTCTTTAAAACTTCATCTCAGCTCTATCACAAAGACCTCAGGCCAGAGATATAAATAGGAACACATCAAATATCAAGACTCCCACAAGGAAGAGTATATCCAACTCAAACAACCTAGTCTTTGCTTCATAATGTAGGATGAAGTATGGAGCATGGTCTGAAGAACTCAGTTACGTGAATCATTTACGAAGCACTGTATCTGCTCCTATTTTCTAAAAAGACATATTGATGAATGAAACTTCTCAAATGGGAGAGCAGCATCCCTAGTATATTCGACAACCAGGGAAGATCACTTTTCAACAAACACTACTTTATATGACGAAGTGGTTCTCAGTGATAATTATGCAATGAAACATATGATAATAATAATTGCCAGAAAATAAATATTCATTACAGCAAAAATAAATTAATTAAATACTAAGCCCAGAAAAAGAGAAAGGAGAAAAAGCAATGGATTAATACTGTTCAATTATATTAACATCCTTTTCTAAAGAAAAGAGGAAGGCACACACACACACACACGCGTGCACACACATACACACAACTTCCAAAGGGCGAAATTCTGAAGATTACGAGAATGATCTGCACTTAGAATGACAGGACTGAAGAAACTCACATTCTGTTACTTCAGCTTTACAATCACTGTGATGTCACTGCCTTTTTTCCAATCTACTATTTAAATACAGAAATATGTAGTGTCACAGAGGTTGCAGACACGAACCAAGCCTGAAGGAATTTTAAATAATTCTGATCTCTGGCAAACTTATTCTTGTATTGGAAATGTGCTTCCAGGTCCTAGAGGGAAAGTATAATTGGAAATTCTCTGAATTAACGTCCATGTAGAAATTAGTTTTTATTAAATGATAAGGGCTTCCTAGGTGTGAAGTGGTAAAGAATCTGCCCACCAATACAGGAGACACAAGAGATGTGGGTTCTATCCCTAGAATGGGAAGATCCCTTGGAATAGGAAATGGTAACCCACTCTAATATTCTTACCTGGAAAATTCCATGGACAGAGGAGGCCAGTGGGATACAGTCTATGGGGTGCAAAGAGTTGGACATGACTGAGCGTGCACTCACACCCACTCTCTCTCTCTCTCTCTCTCTCACACACACACACACACACACACACACATACACACAAAATAAAAATGTACCAATGTGAACTTTATGGATACATCAGTAAACTCAGTTGAAACTATAACAATTGTTGGAGCATAGCCAGTACAATGCTTTTTTCAATGCCGAGTATTTTAGCACTGACAATGCTTGTCAGTGGTGTGTGGTGATAATAAAAGCAGATGAGCCTTTTGTTGGATTTACTACTTTTAAATACACTACAATCAATTCACCACCCCTTTGGTGCCTGTAACCGGTAGGAACCAATACCTGCTCTTTATAGGCCAGGAGGAGAGAAGAAGGAATAAAATAGTTTCCATTTACTTTTAAAATAAACATGTTATGAATTATGTTACCAAACTGCTTTTCATGCTGCCCAGGATGCTAACTTATGCAAAGTTACCAAGCTTACAAGATTTTCCAGAAGGATAAAATCTATGAAAAGCATTTGCCTTGCTTCCATTAAATATATGGTGAATGCCCTAAGATTTTAGACCATCTGATTTTTTAGCAATTAATTCCTTCTGTTTAGGAAGGTTTCGGGCTCCCCTGGTGACTCAGATGGTAAAGTTCAGTTCAGTTCACTCACTCAGTCGTGTCCGACTCTCTGTGACCCGTGAACCGCAGCACTCCAGAACTCCCTGTCCATCACCCACTCCCGGAGTTCACCCAAACCCATGTCCATCGAGTCGGTGATGCCATCCAACCATCTCATCCTCTGGCATCCCCTTCTCCTCCTGCCCTCAGTCTTTCCAAGTGTCAGGGTCTTTTGCAATGAGTCAGCTCTTCACATCAGGTGGCCAAAGTATTGGAGTTTCAGCTTCAACATCATTCTTTCCAAAGAACACCCAGGACTGATCTCCTTTAGGATGGACTGGTTGGATCTCCTTGAAGTCCAAGGGACTCTCAAGAGTCTTCTCCAACACCACAGTTCAAAAGCATCGATTCTTCAGTGCTCAGCTTTCTTTATAGTCCAACTCTCACATCCATACATGACCACTGAAAAAACCATAGCCTTGACTAGACGGACCACCTGCAATGCAGGAGACCTGGGTTCGACTGCTGGGTCAGGAAGATCCCCTGGAGAAGGAAAGGGCAACCCACTCCAGTGTTCTTCCCTGGAGAATCCCATGGACAGAGGAGCCTGGTAGGCTACAGTCCCTGAAGTTGGAAAGAGTCGAATACAATGGAATGACTAACACTTTCTGGAAGGTATCAGATGGAAGTCACAGCCACTCCAGACACTGTCCCAGAATCTCTAAATGCTGACATAATGTCTAAACCATGACATCTCTAGCAGTAGACAGAAGATTATGCTTGCCATTCTCTTTTAGGAGCAGAGTTAAAATGAAAACATGCATTGTTTTGACCATTGCCTTCTTTTTCGACTGATTTTACTAAATGACAGAGACTAGATGCGAAGATGAGGAAAGTTTAACAATCCAGGCGATGGGTGATGAGGGTTTAAAGACAGAGAGTACAGCTCCATTAATGGAAACTTGCAGACTGACATTAGTTATGTTTTCATTAAGTCTGTGGTAAGTAATTTAGTGTTGCTCCAGCATTTAAGCTGAAAGATATACAATTACCATGATTTGTGCTGAGATAGTTTGCCTCTGCCCACACCAATCTCGCCTGCAAAAGCAGAATTTCTACCACTGCATCAGAGACCAGAACATAGCTCTTATTCTGACACTTTGAAAAAAATACGTTTTCAAGTTTTGTTTGGAGTAAGTTAGTAACTGAAGACTTTGTGGGTTTGGGGAGTCTGAACTATTCAGATGCTTGCTCATTTTTTAAAAAGGACTCTTAGCCAAAAATACCCTAAAACATCTGGAATGTTATTAATAGTTTCAACTAACTCAGCTTGTATAAACAATTTGTATGTGTGAATTTGAAGCAGAATGCCCTAGTCTTTCTTTTTTGAGAGGTAAGATGGTCTATTTTGTTTGCAGAACAATGTGAGTTATATGCAAAAGGATTTCCAAGAGCAGAGTAGGGAATATTGAGCGTTTTTAAGGCTGACAGGTTTTTCCCCTCTAGCATCACTCACAGCCTTCAATATGCTAATTTGCATTCAGTATGCTAATTACATCCAAGACAGATGGGGATATGGTATGATGTGTTTCTGAATTGACTACAGAATTCTTTTTTTTTTTTTTTTTACAAAGTATATTTTGGAATTCTACATTCCAGAGGACGCACTTTGAGAAACTCCTGATCTCTCTTCACTCAGCTAGAATCCAGGGAAAATGGTATGTTTTTCTCTCTGTGATCTCTCTCTATCAGATTTCCAAATCTTCCACTTAGAAATGTGGGTGTCATATTTTCCTGATACTATCAAGGGAGATCACTAGACATAATCAGGTGCTTCCTGGCTACATTCCTTTGTTATTAGGATTAGACAGTCTCTAACATGTTCCCTGAGGAACTAGGGAAGCCATGGGAAGAGCATGAGCTTGAAATAGTATTTTAATGCCTCAATGACTGTCATATCATAGAGGTGTAGTAAATATCAGTTAGGTCCTCTCCCCAGTTGTCTGTTTGAAAAGTAAAGATTTCTTTATGTTAAATTTGCTTCAGACAGAATAGTATTGAGGTGTAATACTCAAAATTCACTAAATGCTATTTGTTGTTCAGGGCATATGATTGTAGCCCACTTTAGATGAAGAAATGTTAAAATGATTTGGTAATACAGTCTCATCTGTGAGACAAAAGCAATCAACAGATATTTCTTCTCAAATACTATTCATGTGATCTGCCAGTCCTAGCTAAGGAGAGTGACTTCTGGACTTCACTGGTGGTACAGTGGGAAAGAATCCACCTGCCAATGCAGGGGATGGGGTTCGATCCTTGGTCCAAGAAGATTCCACATGCTGAGGGCAACTAAGCCTGTGTGCCACAAGTACTGAGCCCACAGGCTGTGAATACTGAAGCCCGTGCCCCTAAGCCTGTGCTCTGCAGCAGAGAAGCCACTGCAACGAGATGCCTGTGCACTGTAGCAAGGAGTAGACCCTGCTCGCCACAACTAGAGAAAGCCCACACACAGCAACAAAGACCCAGAAATAAAGGAGAGAGTGATTTCCAAGAGAGGTTTTGAAAAAATGATGGCAGTGATACTCACTCAGTTGTGTCTGACTCTTTGAGACTCATGGACTAGCCGGCCAGGCTCCTCTGTCCCTGGAATTCTCCAGGCAAGACTACTGGAGGGGGTTGCCATCTGCTTCTGAAAGAATAGATCACAGTTTGACTTAATCATCATTGTCTTGGATCATCCAGCTGTACAAAATCAATCTGAAGCCAAGACATTTATAAGAAAAAAATCATGTTGTTTGGAATTACGATGGAATTTGGGATTACTTGATCTGATGCATTAAATTTCTAGCGTTTGCTCAAAATCCCTGCTAGAGGTTTGAATTTGTTCCAAACTTTAAGATGTATGCCCTGTAACTACCAGTGTTGTCAAACCCAGCTTCATGTGCCTGATGCACAGTTAGGCCTAACACACTGAAATATCAGAGTTTGAAGTCAGTTCAGTCACTCAGTCATGTCCAACTCTTTGCAAACTCATGAACTGAGCACACCAGGCTTCCCTGTCTATCACCAACTCCTGGAGCTTGCTTAAACTCAAGTCCATCTTGTCAGTGATGCCATCCAACCATCTCATCCTCTGTCATCTCCTTCTCCTCCTGCCTTCAACCTTTCCCAGCATCAGGGTCTTTTCCAATGAGTCAGTTCTTCAAATCAGGTGGCCAAAGTATTGGAGTTTCAGCTTCAGCATCAGTCCTTCCAATGAATACTCAGAACTGATTTCCTTTATGATGGACTGGTTGGATCTCCTTGCAGTCCATGGGACTGTCAAGAGTCTTCTCCAACATCACAGTTCAAAAGCATCAGTTCTTCAGTGCTCAGCTTTCTTTATGGTTCAACTTTCACATCCATACATGACTACTGGAAAAACCATAGCTTTGACTAAATGGACCTTTGTTGGCAAAATAAAGTCTCTGCTTTTTAATATGCTGTCTAGCTTGGTCATAGTTTTTCTTCCAAGAAGCAAGTATCTGTAGTGATTTTGGAGCCCAAGAAAATGAAATCTGTTGAAGTAGAGAAAGATATATTGTGGGATCAAGGAAGGAGAATAGAGGGGCTCATGCTGAACTCCTGAACTTAAAACTTAAAGTTTAAGTTTTAAATTAAACTTAAAATTTAAGGTCTTTAAAAAGACCTGAACTTCCCAAAGATTTTCAGGAAAGAGTCTTCTATAGGCAACATTTGGGAGGAGATAATCAGGTGTGTGGCTTTCCTCTTGGTGGTCATGTGGTAACAGGGTGGTGTCCCAAGAATCTCAATTATCAGTCTTCTGGTTCCAACCAGTCTGGGGTTCAAGTACTTATGCTCAGCCTGAAGTTATCATTCTCCACCTGGGCAGCAGGCTTAGATGCTATAGAAGAACTCAGAGATACCTTGTTACATATATCCCTTATGGAGGAACTATTGAGCATCTCCTTGGAGGTACCGATCAGCAGTGGACTGCTGTAGGGGCAGGGGCTCTGGGTGCAGCAGACGTGGGTATGGCATATGCCCTCTTGGAGGAAGTCGCCACTAACCCACATAGAGCACCAGAACTTACACAGAACTGGGAAATAGACTCTTGGAGGGCACAAACAGAACCTTGTGTGCACCAGGACCCAGGAGAAAGGAGCAGTGATGCCATAAGAGACTGACCCAGATTTGCTCAGGAATGTCCAGGAGTCTCCAGTGGAGGCCTGCTGCAGGGTTGGGGGCACTGAGTGTAGCAGTGCATGCATGGGACCTTTTGAAGGAGGTCACCATTATCTTCATTATCTCCACCATAGTTTGGTCCCAGGTAAATAACAGGGAAGGAACACAGCTCCACCCATCAACAGAAAATTGGACTAAAGATTTACTGAGCCTGGCCTGCCCATCAGAACAAGACCCAGTTTCCCCCTCAGTCAGTCTCTCCCAGCAGGAAGCTTCCATAAGCCTCTTATCCTTCTCCATCAGAGGGCAGACAGACTGAAAACCACAATCACAGAAAACTAACCAATCTGATCACATGGTCCACAGCCTTGTCTAAGGGCCACCCAAGATGGACGGATCATGGAGGAGAGTTCTGACAAAATGTGGTCCACTGGAGAAGGGAATGCAAACCACTTCAGTATTCTTGCCTTAGAACACCATGAACAATATGAGAAGGACCAGCTTTATCATTGCACTATTGCCTCTTAACAATATCAGGGGCTTATCTGGGGCTTCCCTGACAGCTCAGTTGGTAAATAATACACCTATAATGCAGGAGACCCTGATTTGATTCCTGGTTGGGAAGATCCAATGGAGGAGGGATAGGCTACCCACTCTAGTATTCTTGGGCTTCCCTAGTGGCTCAGCTGGTAAAGAATCTGCCTGCAATGCAGGAGACCTGGGTTCGATTCCTGGGTTGGGAGGATCCGATGGAGAAGGGAAAGGCTATCCACTCCAATATTCTGGCCTGGAGAATTCCATGGACTGTATAGTCCATGGGGTTGCAAAGAGTTGGACACGACTGAGCGACTTTCACTTCACATTGTTTCTTAACCGTTCCTCCTTTGTTTCTGCATTCCCTCCCTCCCTTCTCTAATTAGTAACTGTCTGAATCCTTGGGAACTCATGGAAGGTCTAGGAGGCTGAATCCTTTTCCCTACAAACAGGAAAGATGTGAGGAAGTGGACACAGAAAGGCTTTTGAACATGGGAAGGCCCCACAGGGTCTGGCTCCATTTCAATCCTCCCTTTTCTTTGATACGCCTCAGTCTTGAGAACAGAATGGTAATAAAATTTTGGATAGAGAGGTTAATCATAAACATGACAGAGGAATTTGTTTTAGGGGGACTTAATTTTAAGGGGACTCGGTTTCGTTAGCATAGGACAGAGGGTGGGGGCTATTGGGAGGGAAGAAACATGAATTTCCTAGATTGTAGACCTCCTATATATGAGGAACATTCTTTTCATTTAACCCTGACGACACCCTATGGAGGGCCTATTATTATTCCAGTTTTACAACTGGGGCCCACAGATACTAAATAAAACGCCCAAGGTCACATCCTTATTGAGTCTGGCCAAAGGATTGGGAACATAAGTCTGTTAGGCTCCAGAGTACATATTCTTTCCATCAGTAAGTGGTCTTGTAGTAACAGTAGGATTTTGTTTTATTTTTTATAGTATTTTTAAAACATATAAAGTAAATTTCCAAGTTGATTTAAAATTAGTCAACTGGCAAAATTGTATTTTTAGTGTGACTCTTAGGTAACACCTGTCATACTGACTGTCATACTCTCTGTTCATTTCAGTTCAGTTCAGTCCCTCAGTCGTGTCCAACTCTGCAACCCCATGAATTGCAGCACGCCAGGCCTCCCTGTCCATCACCATCTCCCGGAGTTCACTCAAACTCAAGTCCATCAAGTCAGTGATACCATTCAGCCATCTCATCCTCTGTCGTCCCCTTCTCCTCCTGCCCCCAATCCCTCTCAGCATCAGGGTCTTTTCCAATGAGTCAACTCTTCGCATGAGGTGGCCAAAGTACTGGAGTTTCAGCTTTAGCATCAGTCCTTCCAAAGAAATCCCAGGGCTAATCTCCTTTAGAATAGACTGGTTGGATCTCCTTGCAGTCCAAGGGATTCTCAAGAGTCTTCTCCAACACCACAGTTCAAAAGCATCAATTCTTTGGCACTCAGTTTTCTTGACAGTCCAACTCTCACATCCATACATGACCACTGGAAAAACCATAGCCTTGACTAGATGGACCTTTGTTGGCAAAGTCAGGTATGACCTAAATCAAATCCCTTATGATTATACAGTGGAAGTGAGAAATAGATTTAAGGGACTAGATCTGATAGAGTGCCTGATGAACTGTGGACTGAGGTTCGTGACATTGTATAGGAGACAGGGATCAAGACCACCCCCATGGAAAAGAAATGTCATACTTTAGATGGTATAATTGTGCTGCCTTTGTTCTTTTCAATTCCCACGCATTATGGACACTGAACACATGTTTAAAAAACAATCCACAGACAATGCTCACAATGACTTGGCCCCAGTGCTTTGTTTGAGTACATATTCTTTCTGGCATGTGATTATCTGGATCTTCACATTGAAATAAATTTCATTTATCTCGAGTATTTTCATTATTTTGAGCATTTTTGCTTGCTGATTGAAGGTAACAAAAATGCCAGGTATTTTTAGCATGTTATAGAAATCACACACTCATGAAGAATCATGGCAGATTTAACTTTGCTTTATGTTCACTCTAACTCTGGCCTTCATGTGGCATTTCCTTTTCTTTCACTATATTTTTAAATCTCAGAAAAATGTATATCTCTGGAGTTAAGAACATATTTACAGTGGTCTGAAATTTTTATTATATGACCTAAAAAGGAGAGAAAATAATTAGGTACAAGAACAAAAGGAATGTTTGTTCAGTGAATCAGAAACAAATTAAGGTAGAGAACATAAAAAATAGATCAGCATTTTTTTCCCATGTACAATGTTTCACACATATCTGTCACTTTGAAAAATGGCTTTTAAAATTTGCTAAGAGCATTTCCAAATTGCTAAATTGATTGTAATTAAGTGAGAAAATAATAACAAAAAAATTGCTCATTTTGCAATGCTTCCTTGAAGCAAAAAAAAAGAGAGAGAAACATGCAGATCGAAGTGACTCTTGGCATGAGAGGAAGGACCAAGAATAAGATGCACCATGTCTTCTCTCTATTAGCCGAACCTGAAAGATACTGGTTTCTAATTTCATTAAATAGAAATGAAAAGAAAATATACTGTGTGATGGAATTAAAATGAGAATGTAATTTCACCATGCTTCACTGATTCTGACAAATTGTCCATATTTGAAAATATTTTGGCATTCTAATTTCATATTTGAAGTCAAAGTTTAATACCAAAAACTATGTGACGAGGTCAAATATAGACTTAGAATTCGATAAACACTTTATGTGTTGAAATCTTGACTCTCCACTAAAGCACCAAACTTCTCAAATTTAGGAACAATGTCTAAAATTATATCTTTATTTTCTGTCAAATTAGGTATTTAGCAAGTGCCTAAGACATATTCTCATGTAAGAAATGAAATTATGTGTTAACGGCTCAAAGAAAATAGGCAATGAGCTTGGACAAATCAAGTGTGAAAGTGAAAGTCACTTAGTCGTGTCTGACTCTTTGTGATCCCATGGACTATATAGTCCATGGAATTCTCTAGGCCAGAATACTGGAGTGGGTAGCCTTTCCCTTCTCCAGGGAATCTTCCCAACCCAGGGATTGAACCCAGGTCTCCCACATTGTAGGTGGATTCTTTACCAGCTGAGCCACAAGAGAAGCCTGCAAATCAAGTGTATCTGTTCCTAAATAACTGAAGGTCTGTCACTGAGATTCTAGATTTTTATGTGAACCAAAACTCATTTATTCACTGATCAATTCTTTGTTTGTTAAGAAAAAATCAAGTTTTAGCAATTAAGTTTTTTAACGATGTGAAAACTGAGGCCTTGAAAGATTTTGACTCAGTAATGAGTAGGCATGACAACCCAGGCCTCTTCTCTCCGGTCCCATCTTCTTTCCATAACACTTCAAGACCAAGATAGGAAGACACTGGTTCTCTAGCACCATCTACATGGCAGCATACCTTGCAATGTTTAGGAGTTGGCAAGAGAAAGAAAACCTCAATCAGTCTCTCATTCACTTATATTTAGTGTTTGGAAGAAAATGTATGTGTACCAGTCACTTTTCCCATGGTACTCAAAAGAGAAGTCTTGTTCTTACGTTAATTTTCTTGCTAATATGACCAAAAATGGTTGAAAACTTGGTAGTGAAAGGATGTAACCACTGTGAGATATTTAAGTAGCATACTCTAGGATGAGTATTCAGTTCAGTTCAGTCACTCAGTCATGTCTGACTCTTTGCGACCCCATGAATCGCAGCATGCCAGGCCTCCCCGTCCATCACCAACTCCCAGAGTTCACTCAGATTCATGTTCATCGAGTCCATGATGCCATCCAGCCATCTCATCCTCTGCCATCCCCTTCTTCTCCTGCCCCCAATCCCTCCCAGCATCAGAGTCTTTTCCAATGAGTCAACTCTTCACATGAGGTGGCCAAAGTACTGGAGTTTCAGCTTTAGCATCAGTCCTTCCAAAGAAACCCCAGGGCTGATCTCTTTCAGAATGGACTAGTTGGATCTTGCCGTCCAAGGGACTCTCAAGAGTCTTCTCCAACACCACAGTTCAAAAGCATCAGTTCTTCAGCACTCAGCTTTCTTCACAGTCCAAATCTCACATCCATACATGACCACAGGAAAAATCATAGCCTTGACTAAATGGACCTTTGTTGGCAAAGTAATGTCTCTGCTTTTCAACATGCTATCTAGGTTGGTCATAACTTTTCTTCCAAGGAGTAAGCATCTTTTAATTTCATGGCTGCAGTCACCATCCGCAATGATTTTGGAGCCCCCCAAATAAAGTCTGACACTGTTTCCACTGTTTCCCCATCTATTCCTATGAAGTGATGGGACCAGATGCCATGATCTTCGTTTTCTGAATGTTGAGCTTTAAGCCAACTTTTTCACTCTCCTCTTTCACTTTCATCAAGAGGCTTTTTAGTTCCTCTTCACTTTCTGCCATAAAGGTGGTGTCATCTGCATATCTGAGGTTATTGATATTTCTCCTGGCAATCTTCATTCCAGCTTGTGTTTCTTCCAGTCCAGCGTTTCTCATGATGTACTCTGCATGGGGTGGTATTAAGAATATTTAACCCAGCTATTTGTTGGGTTGGTCAGAAACTACTATCTATCTGATATTTTAAGGACTTTCCTGATTTCTCTTATGCTCACTTTGAATAGTGGTAAAATCTTAGATTTAGATTTGTAGATTTAGTTTTAGATTATTGCTGCAAAGTATTCTCTTGTCTATGAGAAACAATCTGTGTTTTCTCTGCTGTACTATGTGTGTTTTTCATTTCTTAACAATTATTTTTCAGTATTTTTAGCTGCATTAAATCATTCCCAAGAGCACAAGAGTAACATTTGCAAGATCTCAGAATAAAGAGTAGAGCTTGGAGGTCAAATTTGAGGAAAAGAATTTAGGAGTGACCTGTGTTTCTCCAGTGTGTACTAGTCATATTCCAAATCCCTACAGTGAATACCACATGCTGTTTTATCTGAATAGTGCTGGCATTTTTAGAGATTTTTCAAGTCCGTAATATTTGCTTCCTGACTACATTTCTTTCTACCATTATGCATTTGAAATAAATTAAGGTCTAAAATAATTATAACAACTACAGATTGCGATATATTACAGAACCACCACCAATTTTCCTTATAAACTGCCTTATTATTTTATTGCTAATGTAAACTCTTATTGATAAACTGTTAAGTGTTTATACATTAGTAGTATCAGTCAGTGCCTAGCATCATCTCTTCGAGATTATAAATTCTTTGAAGATAAGCATTGCTATATTTATATTTATATAGTGCTTATTTTCAATTCTGTGGGGCTTCCCAGGTAGCTCAAATAGTAAAGAATCTGCCTGCAATGTGGGAGACCTGGCTTCAGTCCCTGGGGTGGGATGATCCCCTGGAGAAGAGCATGGCAACTCACTCTGGTATTCTTGCCTGGAGAATCCCATGGACAGAGGAGCCTGATGGGCTGCAGTCCATATACTCTGTCCACACTGGATGTTTGGCTCACTCATTGTACTCTTACTTTATGATGGTTAATTGATTAAGGATCAATGTCTCTACATTATAAGTAGGAATTGGGCTATCACTTGAAGCTAGACAGAAAGGACTAAGCAAGGGAAAATGGAGGAAACATATCACCACCATGAAGAAATGGTGCAGGCCAGAGAAGTGAATACTGCTGTGAATGTTTCTTTTTAGCACAGTGTGAAACTCCTGGGTATAAGAAGAGCTACAGGAAAGATGCACTTTTTGGTTCAGAATTTCATCAGTTGAACATCTCTACAAGGTCCCACAATAAATGAAGGCTGCTTAAACTTGCCGGGTTGGTGCCTATATTTTTTCATCTATAAACTACCTGTAGGTAACAACCATATCTTTTTATCTGCACATCTTCTATACTTACTCCAAAAGTCTAGCACCCAATGCTTTTTTTTTCACTGTGTCATTTGAGGCTGAGAAGATTCTCAGAATGCCTGGATAATTACATGGAATCCTTTCTTTACTGAAACCAGGTTGTATTGCCATAGTTATGCTGATCTGAGCCTGTGCACCGTGAACGTGCACAACAATCGGGCACATCTACTGAAAGGTCAAAAATGTAGACTGTCTCTTTACTCCATCAGCACCGTAGCCCACCGATGCTACTACCTTTCTCTCTCCTTCACCTCCTTCATGACCTTTGCCCTTCTGTCATTGCTTTCCATAGTCAATCGTTAGAATCACACCCTTTCAAACTCCCTCAATTCCATGGCCTTCTCTTTGGTTTACTTATTTGCTGCTGCTGCTAAGTCGCTTCAGTCGTGTCCAACTCTGTGCAACCCCATAGACAGCAGCCCACCAGGCTCCCGCGTCCTGGGATTCTCCAGGCAAGAACACTGGAGTGGGTTGCCATTTCCTTCTCCAATGCATGAAAGTGAGAAGTGAAAGTGAAGTCGCTCAGTTGTGTCTGACTCTTCTCGACCCCATGGACTGCAGCCTACCAGGCTCCTCTGTCCATGGGAGTTTCCAGACAAGAGTACTGGAGTGGGTTGCCATTGCTTCTCTGTTACATTTGACTAAAACACAATCCTGATAAAAATCTATCTCCATGCCATGCCATAGTTAAGTGTAGTTAGAGTAAAACACACCATCAGACAAGTTAATTTATTTTTAAGTTCATAATCACTAAACCCTAAAAGGTCCTTTACACTGTTGGGCCCTCATCTACTTCCTCGTGATGTCACTTTCCCACTTACTTGGACAATTATTTCACCTTTTCCTCCCTTTTAAAACTCCAAATAGTTCTGCTTGATCCTCACTCACAGCTGAAATTATCAACTTCCTGAGAAAATCAAAGCATTCAGAGGGAACTTCCACAAGCAGCCATACACCTATTCTAAGCCAGCATTTTCCACCTATTACTACAGAAGCACTGTTCACGCTCTGTGCTAAAGCCCAAGCTTTGTGCATTCTTTCCGCTTATTCAAGACAGTTACTTCCTCAGTTCTCTGTTCTTTTTCTACTCTCTAGGATCATTCTCATCGGCATGCAAACAAGCTTTTATTTTTCCTACCTTAAAAATAATTTTTTCTTATTCTAATTTCCTCACCAATTGCCTCCTCATTTTTCTGCTCCATTAAAAAAAAAAAAAAGAATAATCAGAACAAAATAAACAAACAGAAGCCAAAAGAATCCTTGAAATATTAGTGCAAACTTGATGTCTCCAAATTTAATACATTCCCTACAGATGTTTGCCTCTGTATTCCTCTGAGAATAATCATGTCAAGGTAAGTTCTTAGTCCTCATTTTCTTTGAGCTTTTAACAGCATTTGCCTTGAAACATGTTGCTCATTTGGCTTCCAAGACTTTATACTTTCCTGGTTTTTTGCTATAACACTGGCTGTTCCTTTTGTGTTTTTCTTTCCCGGCTCTGTTTCATTTCTCAGCTCGTAACATTATTTATTCCCTTACTGATCACATCTAACCTCATGGCTTTAAATACTATTTATATGCTGATGACATCTGAATTTATATCTCCAGCCCCTGCCTCAGTTCTCTGACCACCTGACCCCATATTCACTTCCTACTGACCTCTCAATGTGAAAGTCTAACAAATCACCACAAAAATAACTTATCCAAATAGAATTTATCTTCCTTCTAACCAAACCTGTTCAACCTGTAGTTGTTTGCTTATCAGTTAATAGAAACTCTTTTTCTAATTCTCAAGCACATGACACTGGAATCATTCCAACTCTTTCTTTTTTTCCAACTCAACTCTTCTCTCTTCTCCTGTCTTTGTCTCTGCTTCCAATTTGTTAGCAGATCCTGCCAATTATACCTTCAAAACTTACCCAGAATGTGACATTTTTAGCCACCTGCCCTATTACCAGTCTGGCCATCACAGTATATTGCCTGGGTTACTAAAGTGGCCACCTAGTGCATCTCTCTGCTCTCATTCTTGCCCTTCTTCAGTTTTCAACACAGCAGTCAAAGTGATCTTTCTAAAATGTCATACAATTCTCTATTTAAAATGCTTCCACTGACTCCCTGTCTCTCATGGCCCTTACAATGGCTCACAAAGCCTTACGCCGTCTGTCCCGTTTCTTATATGACAGACCTCAGATACTGCAGATTCAGGTCAGTGTAGCCACAGTGACCTGCTTGCTCTTCCCGAAACACTCTAGAATTCTATCTCAGGAGAGTTCCTCCTTCTAGGAGCTCTCTTCTCCGTGAACCTCTGCGTGACTCACTCCCTCATTCCTTCTAGGTCACCTGAGGTCTTATTCCCCATCTCTCTTCCCTCTACCTTATTTATCACCTTATAATGCTCCATAGTGCATTCCAGTTTCCCTGGTGGCTCAGACGGTAAAGAATCTGCCTGTACTGTGCAAGACTTGGGTTTGACCCCTGGGTCAGGAAGATCCCCTGGAGAAGTAAATAGCAACCCACTCGAATATTCCTCCCGGAGAATCCTATGCACAGAGGAGCCTGGTGGGCTATAGTCTATGGGATCGCAAAGAATTAGACATGACTGAGCGACAACTACTACTGATATACCATATACTTTTCTTATTTTGTTTTTGTCTCTTTCCCCATAAGCTCCATGAGGATAAGTGGTTGAAGTCTGTTTTGTTCCTAGGTACTTTAACAGTTACCTGCATGCAGAAGGTGCTGAGTGAATATTTACTGAAAAATTAAAGGAAAAGATGGTAGGGAACAGTAACAATAATGAGTAGAAAAGAGATGAATTCTCTGAACACTTAAAAGTAAAAGAAAAGGAGGACTATGGGAAAACTTATGGGAGAGAACTGATTTGAACCAGCAGGAAGTTTAGATAAGTAAAAATTACTTGATTTGTAATTTTGCACCTAAGTGGAAAAGTTTCAGCAAATGGGGTTAATTATAAGGCCAGTTCAGTTCAGTTCAGTCACTCAGTCGTGTCCGACTCTTTGCAACCCCATGAATCGCAGCACGCCAGGCCTCCCTGTCCATCACCAACTCCCGGAGTTCACTCAGACTCACGTCCATCGAGTCAGTGATGCCATCCAGCCATCTCATCCTCTGTCGTCCCCTTCTCCTCCTGCCCCCAATCCCTCCCAGCATCAGAGTCTTTTCCAATGAGTCAACTCTTCGCATGAGGTGGCCAAAATACTGGAGTTTCAGCTTCAGCATTATTCCCTCAAAGAAATCCCAGAGCTATCCCTAAATAGCAGATTCTTACAACTGACATAAAGAAAACAAAGTGAAACATATATAACTCATATAGTAGATGTGCAATAAGTGTTTGTAGACTGAGCAAAAATTAATGAATGATCAGTGAAAGAGTTTATTTGGTATCATATCCTGGTCTCAGAAAAATATAATGTGTAACTAGTATACTAATCTTTAATATGTTGGCA
This sequence comes from Nanger dama, assembly GCA_917880005.1. Taxonomy (NCBI): domain Eukaryota; kingdom Metazoa; phylum Chordata; class Mammalia; order Artiodactyla; family Bovidae; genus Nanger; species Nanger dama. The sequence continues at coordinate 9,172,711 of CAKJTW010000038.1, read as the reverse complement.
AACCTCTAGGCACAAGTCTACTTGCATTTTCGTTTTTAAATTTATTTTAAAAACAATCAAGACACAATTACAAACAGCAAATTTGGGATGACTTTCTTCCTCCATGTTATTACCATTGAACTTGATAAGAAAAGTCTTCTTTTCTTTTACTCAGGCTTCAACTTTAAGAGAGGCATCAAACTATGAGAAAAGCAAAAAGATTTTTCTTTTAACATCCATTATGAGGCTTATAGGGCTTCCCAGGTTGGCCAGTGGTAAAGAAGCTGCCTGCCAATGCAGGGACACAGTTTCGATTCCTGGGTTGGCAAGATCCCTAGAGAAGGAAATGGCAACACTCCAGTATTCTTGCCTGGAGAATCCTATGGACAGAGGAGCCTGACAGGCTGCAGTCCATGGGGCCACACAGAGTCTGACACGATTGAAGCAACTTAGCATGCAGCACATAAGGCTTATAAAAGTAAAATTTCAACAAAACTCAAATATTCATTGGAATTATTCTAATTAGATGAATGGAAATATTATCAAGGCCTCAATATCTTCTGATTATGTAAAAGCATAATGACTTCACTGCTTATCTTAGTTCAACAACTAATATGTTTGTATTAGTGGAAGATTTTCCCCTGGGTCTCCTCATTAATGAATAAAAATATGCCTGTTAAGCATGATATATTCATGGAAGTACTCTAGTTTTAACAATTTTCATGAGGCCATTGTACAAGTTTTGGTATATGTGAATATAAAGTGATGTATTGAATATTTGGGGCATTGGGCAGACTTAACTTTACCTAAATGATAAATTTCATTTATAAATGATGATGTAAAAAGTTAGCCTAAGGATGGCAATGAGGCAATGAGGTTTTCACTTTTAATTGAATTCTATATAACATTTATCCTCATGAGGTCAAACCTTTTATTCCAGCACCATACTGTGTATGTATATCTAGTAGGAATAATAGAAGTTTTTAGATGTCTTAGCAATAGAAAATTTATTCCTATCAAAGAACTCCAGCTCAATATAATGCCAAACATTTTATTTATATTCATTAAGAAATGATTACATACTGAATATGTTGCCAGCAATCTATGGCATAGTGTCAAAATTTTGACATTTACAATTTTGCCTGACCCATGTTGGCAGGCATAAAGGAAATCAGGATTCTGCCTCAGACCCTGGTGAAGTAAATGGTACCAGACTTTCCCTCCTGCCACAAGAAACTGTAAAACTGGACAAATACAGGAAACAAGTGTTTTCAGGCATTGAACACAGACCACTCAGAACTGTCATCACTGACAAAAGCAAGTAACACAAGATAAGCATGATATTTGTCAGCTCCTGCCTAGGGTGTTTTCCAGAGCACAGTTCAGGGAGGTAAGCATACACAGAGGCTAGTAGTCTCATTAAATGCAGAAACCATATGAAAGAGCTTAAAATACAATAGCTACTGGAAGCTCAAGGATAGAGTATGGGAAAGGGCAGGTCTATGTATTTCAAATCCTGAAAGATGATGCTGTGAAAGTGCTGCACTCAATATGCCAGCAAATTTGGAAAAGTCAGCAGTGGCCACAGGACTGGAAAAGGTCAGTTTTCATTCAATTCCAAAGAAAGGCAATGCCAAAGAATGCTCAAACTACCACACAATTGCACTCATCTCACACGCTAGTAAACTAATGCTCAAAATTCTCCATGCCAGGCTTCAGCAATACGTGAAGTGTGAACTTCCTGATGTTCAAGCTGGTTTTAGGAAAGTCAGAGGAACCAGAGAGCAAATTGCCAACAACTGCTGGATCATGGAAAAAGCAAGAGAGTTCCAGAAAAACATCTACTTTTGCTTTATTGACTATGCCAAAGCCTTTGACTGTGTGGATCACAATTAACTGTGGAAAGTTCTCAAAGAGATGGGAATACCAGACCACCTAACCTGCCTTTTGAGAAATCTGTATGCAGGTCAGGAAGCAACAGTTAGAACTGGACATGGAACAACAGACTGGTTCCAAATAGGAAAAGGAGTACGTCAAGGCTGTATACTGTCACCCTGTTTATTTAACTTCTATGCAGAGTACATCATGAGAAACTGGACTAGAAGAAACACAAGCTGGAATCAAGATTTCTGGGAGAAATATCAATAACCTCAGATATGCAGATGACACCACCCTTATGGCAGAAAGTGAAGAGGAACTCAAAAGCCTCTTGATGAAAGTGAAAGAGGAGAGTAAAAAAGTTGGCTTAAAGCTCAACATTCAGAAAATGAAGATCATGGCATCTGGTCCCATCACTTCATGGGAAATAGATGGGGAAACAGTGGAAACAGTGTCAGACTTTAAATTTTGGGCTCCAAAATCACTGCAGATTGTGATTGCAGCCATGAAATTAAAAGACCCTTACTCCTTGGAAGGAAAGTTATGACCAACCTAGATAGCATATTCAAAAGCAGAGACATTACTTTGCCAACAAAGGTCTGTCTAGTGAAGGCTATGGTTTTTCCTGTGGTCATGTATGGATGTGAGAGTTGGATTGTGAAGAAAGCTGAGCGCCGAAGAATTGATGCTTTTGAACTGTGGTGTTGGAGAAGACTCCTGAGAGTCCCTTGGACTGCAAAGAGATCCAACCAGTCCATTCTAAAGGAGATCGATCCTGAGATTTCTTTGGAAGGAATGATGCTAAAGCTGAAGCTCCAGTACTTTGGCCACCTCATGAGAAGAGTTGACTCATTGGAAAAGACTCTGATGCTGGGAGGGGTTGCGGGCAGGAAGAAAAGGGGATGACAGAGGATGGGATGGCTGGATGGCTTCACCAACTTGATGGATGTGAGTTTGAGTGAACTCTGGGAGTTAATGATGGACAAGGAGGCCTGGCATGCTGCGATTCATGGGGTTGCAAAGAGTCGGACATGCCTGAGTGACTGAACTGAACTGATGTGGAAATGGTGCTTTATGAATCCACACTGGAGATTCTTAGCTAGGAGTGTGGTTGCACACATGTATGGAGAGAAACAGTGAAGCCTAGCAGAGGGTGACCGCTGTGGGATTGAGAGGTATTGCACAAGAGAGATGCAGGAGGTCTTAAAATGCCAGGAGATGTTTGAATGCTCTTTAAGCCTTACTGTGTACCTTAGTTATTTAGGCAGAATCTTCAAAGGCCACATCTAAGTAAAAAAAGACTAGTGTATGGAGCATGGTCTGTGTGTATGTGTGTGTGTGTGTGTGTGTGTGTGTGTGTGTGTGTGTGTGTTTTGTTAGTTTAGTCATGTCCAACTCTTTGTGACCCAATGGACTGTAGCCCACCAGGCTCTTCTGCCCATGGAATTTTTCATACAACCATTCTGGAGTAGGGTGTCATTTCCTACTCCAGGGGATCTTCCCAACCCAGAGATTGAACTTGAGTCTCTTGCTTCTCTGGCATTGGCAGGCAGATTTTACCACTAGTGCCAGAACTAAAGGGGGAAAGAATCTAAATAGATCAGACATAATGAAAAATAAAACTAAGTCTGGAGGAAACAAAGGATTTGTCAATAATTTAACCATCTGACATAACAAAATTTAACACCTTTTCAAAGGCAAGATAATGAAGACATAATAATCATACAATGTCAGTATGAAATAAAAATAGTCGCTAGATTTGTAAATCAGCAGGGAAATGCGAAGTCAAGTGAATTGAAGTCAACAGAAACAGATCCTGCAAATGACCTATATATTGGAATTATCAGACAAAAACTTTGAAAGAGCTATAACAGTGTTCAGACATATTAAAGAAAAGATGAACGTAAGGAATAAGTATATGAGAAATGTCAGCAGAGAAATTGAAACTCTAAAAAATTCAATTTCTGGAATTTACAAGCAAAATCTCAAATGAAAAATTTGCTGGATTTGCTTAATAAGAAATTGGATACTGTAAAGAACAGGTCATTGAACTTGAAGACAGATCAATAAAAATTATCCAATTTGAAAATGAGGAGAAAAAAACACTTGCAATTAAATTATGAGTCTTAGGAACTTGCGAGACAAGAACACACAATCTAACAAATGTGTAACTAAAGTCCCAGAAGGAATGGAAAAAGTTAATAGAGTGGAAACAATACATGAAAAAGAAAATAAATTTCCAAAACTTGGTGAAAACATTGACTTAAAGATCCAAAAACTTAGGAAACCTCAAGTAGAGTAAACATGAAGCTAACCATATCCTGGCACATCATAATCAAATTGCTGATAAAGAGAAAACATTAAATGTAGTCAGAAAAAAATACACATTACATACAGGCAAACAAAGGTTAAAATTATGTGGAGAAATCAGAAAAATGCAGGCCAAAAGAAAGTGGAATAATATCTTTAAAAAGCTAAAAGGAACAAAAGAAAAAAGACATTAAAGTTCTATACAGAGTGCAAATGTCCTTCATGATGAGAGTATAATAAAGACATTTTTAGAGGAGTGAAAACAACAGATTTCATCTCAGCACACCTGCACGACAAGAAATGCTAAGGCTAGTGGGAAAAGATACCATATGGAGCCATGAATCAATAAGGAGGAATGAAATGCACTAAAAATGGTAAATATTTGGATTAATGTAGTTGTCTCTCCTCTCAGTTCCTTTAAAAGATTACTAACTGCTCAAAATAAAAATAAAATTGATGTGATCAAGTTTATAAAGTATGGTAACAATTTCATAAAGAATTGTGGAATAAATAGAATTATACTCTGATAGGATTCTCATGTAGGAAATCCCAGTTCGATTCCTGGGTCAAGAAGTTCCCCTGGTGAAAGGGTAGGCTACCCGCTCCAGCCAGAAAGGGTGGCTCAGATGGTGCAGAATCCGCCTGCAATAACAGGAGACCTGGGTTCAATCCCTGGGTTGGGAAGATCTCCTGAAGGAGGGCATGGCAACCCACTCCCATTTTCTTGCCTGGAGACTCCCAGGGACAGAGGAGCCTGGTGGGCTGCCATCCACAGTGTCACAAAGAGTCAGACGTGACTGAGCAACTAAGCTCAGCACAGGATTCTCATGTATTACATGAAGTGGATACTATTAACTGTAAGAAAGCTATATTAAGTTGTGAATGTATAATCTCTAGTGAAATAACTAAAAATCAGTAATAAGAGCTTTGTTAATAGTCACATCTGCCTTGAGATTGTCTTGAAGATCCACTCTAGCAGATCAAATCAGAGGGCCTTAATGGAGCACTCAGGTTGAACTAGGCGCTGTCATGGTAGTGCTTCATCATGAAATAGGTGACTTGGAGAAGGAAATGGCAACCCACTCTAGTATTCTTGCCAGGAAAATCCCATGGAGAGAGGAGCCTGGTGGGCTACAGTCCCTGGGGTTGCAAAGAGTTGGACACGACTGAAGCCACTGGGCACAGCCACTATGGCTTCCGGGCCTCAGATCGTGTACGACCTCCCATACAAAAGGGGTTGTCAATTTCTTGTTTCTGCTAATTGCCATTTGTTTTGCTTCCTGAGAGTGAAAATCTTGTCCAAAATACTTAGAATGAGAAAGTGTCTCTTTTTGAAGAAAAAAGAATCGACCATGTCCTTAATCCTTACATTATGTTCTATGGGAAGACCACATGTGACCCCGGATGCAGATTGAGTAACAGACCTTGTGGTACGTTCTAGGTGACTACATGGATTTAACACCATTGTTAGCGTAAGAAGAATTAGAGGATACATGGATTTAACAGCATTGTTAGGGTAAGAAGAATTAGAGGCATGGTAATCCTTTCTCTTTCCACAGTGATGTTTCTAATACCTAGAAATATTTTATTCTCTGGTTGCATAAGGGTATTTTATATTCTTTAGCTATTTTTAATAATGGCAAGGTTCACCTTCTGAAGTGCTTTGCTTAGTGACAGAATTCAAACCTGGGGACTTAAACATCAAAAGAAGTTTTGATATATTCCATTTAACTCTAGCCTTTTATGCACATTCTTTTATGCTTTCATTTCTAGCCATTCTTTCATTTTCCCAGCTATAATGAGAGAGATGAGTGGTTAGAATAAGTCTGTTGGTCAGACAAATAAGCTGACATCCGCCTTTGAGAGCAGTTTTAATCTTTCTTTGTGCTGAGGTAAATCAGATGCCTGTCAGGCCATGAAACATTTTACAAATTCATTAATTTTCTCCCCTCATAAAATATGCACTGATTTAGGCATCAAGACCTTAGTGTAGAGAACTATCTTTCTGATGTTCAAGAAATCCTTCAATGCAGTCATTCAAGGCATAGAGCATGCCCGCTTCAGAGCAGTATTCTTTCATAGACTTTCCCACTGATAAAATGGAAGCTTTTTCTCATTTAAAGGAACAAGTGAAGTTGAAAGATTCATGTTCCTCAAAAGAATAAGTAAAGTCACTTTCCCACGACTATGGCATTTGAGGTTAGTCAATATATTGTATAGACCCACACCAAATATAGAGGAGCGTGTTTACTCTTGTTCATCCAACATGAAGACATTGCATATTGCCTGGATTCTGAGCTCAGGGATCTTACTTCTATTGTAAGAGACACACGTAAGTACAAATACTTATAATACAACGTTAAAAGGCAATCATTAGTACAGTCCTCTGTGTAGTGAAGAATTGACCCTTGCCAAAAGGCAGATCTGGGCTTTGCCTATGGTTGGGCTTCTGGAAGTATTCTCTAACCAGATAGCAGTGTTTTTATTTGCCTGCTGGCAAGTCAGATAAATAGGAGTGGGATTTAGGTTGCAGGCTTTAGGTCACACCCTATTAGCCTGATTTTCTGAGAGGCTGGAGCTGGAGATCAGCCACTGGGTCAGTAAGCCAACCTTTTGTTTTGGAGTCCCCATAAAAACTCTGGACACCAAGGCTTGGGTAAGAGTCCTTGCCTGGAAATGCTCCATGATGTTCCCAGACATCAGTTCTGGGAAAGTAAAGCTGGCCATGACTGATTTGGAGGAAACTAAGAGCTCCGAGTTTGGTACTTTCTTGGATTTTGCCCTAGATATTTCTTTGCTTGTTGTTCAGTCACTAAGGTGTGTCTGACTCTTTCCTCCCCATGGACTGCAGCATGCCAGGCATCCCTGTCCTTCACCATCTCCTGGAGTTTGCTCAAACTCATGTTCATTGATTCAGTGGTGGCCGTGGTTTAGTTGCTAAATCGTGTCCAACTCTTGATCCTATGGATTGTAGCCTGCCAGGCTCCTCTGTCCATGGGATTCTCCAGGCAAGAATATGGGAGTAGGTAAGATCTTCAAGACCCAGATAATCATGATGATGTGATCACTAATCTAGAGCCAGACATCTTGGAATGTGAAGTCAAGTGGGCCTTAGAAAGCATCACTACGAATGAAGCTAGTGGAGGTGATGGAATTCCAGTTGAGCTGTTTCAAATCCTGAAAGATGATGCTGTGAAAGTGCTGCACTCAATATGCCAGCAAATTTGAAAAACTCAGCAGTGGCCACAGGACTGGAAAAGGTCAGTTTTCATTCCAATCCCAAAGAAAGGCAATGCCAAAGAATGCTCAAACTACCACACAATTGCACTCATCTCACACGCTAGTAAAGTAATGCTCAAAATTCTCCATGCCAGGCTTCAGCAATATGTTAACTGTGAACTCCCTGATGTTCAAGCTGGTTTTAGGAAAGTCAGAGGAACCAGAGAGCAAATTGCCAACAACTGCTGGATCATGGAAAAAGCAAGAGAGTTCCAGAAAAACATCTACTTTTGCTTTATTGACTATGCCAAAGCCTTTGACTGTGTGGATCACAATTAACTGTGGAAAGTTCTCAAAGAGATGGGAATACCAGACCACCTAACCTGCCTTTTGAGAAATCTGTATGCAGGTCAGGAAGCAACAGTTAGAACTGGACATGGAACAACAGACTGGTTCCAAATAGGAAAAGGAGTACGTCAAGGCTGTATACTGTCACCCTGTTTATTTAACTTCTATGCAGAGTACATCATGAGAAACTGGACTAGAAGAAACACAAGCTGGAATCAAGATTTCTGGGAGAAATATCAATAACCTCAGATATGCAGATGACACCACCCTTATGGCAGAAAGTGAAGAGAAACTAAAAAGCCTCTTGATGAAAGTGAAAGAGGAGAGTGAAAAAGTTGGCTTAAAGCTCAACATTCAGAAAATGAAGATCATGGCATCCAGTCCCATCACTTCATGGGAAATAGATGGGGAAACAGTGGAAACAGTGTCAGAGTTTATTTTGGGGGGCTCCAAAATCACTGCAGATGGTGACTGCAGACATGAAATTAAAAGATGCTTACTCCTTGGAAGAAAAGTTATGACCAACCTAGATAGTATATTCAAAAGCAGAGACATTACCTTGCTGACTAAGGTCCATCTAGTCAAGGCTATGGTTTTTCCTGTGGTTATGTATGGATGTGAGAGTTGGACTGTGAAGAAGGCTGAGCACCAAAGAATTAATGCTTTTGAACTGTGGTGTTGGAGAAGACTCTTGAGAGTCCCTTGGACCGCAAGGAGATCCAACCAGTCCATTCTGAAGGAGATCAGCCCTGGGATTTCTTTGGAAGGAATGATGCTAAAGCTGAAACTCCAGTACTTTGGCCACCTCATGCGAAGAGTTGACTCATTGGAAAAGACTGTGATGCTGGGAAGGATTGGGGGCAGGAGGAGAAAGGGACGACAGAGGATGAGATGGCTGGATGGCATCACTGACGATGAACGTGAGTCTGAGTGATCTCTGGGAGATGGTGATGGACAGGGAGGCCTGGCATGCTGCGATTCATGGGGTCGCAAAGAGTCAGACACAACTGAGCAACTGAACTGGAACTGGAACTGGAGACATTTCCTTTTCCAGAGGATCTTCCCGACCCAGGAATTGAACCCAGGTCTTCTGCATTGCAGGCATATTCTTTACCAACTCAGCTATGAGGGAAGACCTTTGAGTCAGTGATGCCATTCAACCACCTCATCCTCTGTTACCACCTTCTCCTCTGCCCTCAATCTTTCCCAGCATCGGGGTCTTTCCCAATGAATCAGTTCTTCAAATCAGGAGCTTCAGCTTTAGCATCAATACTTCCAGTGAATATTCAGTGTTTATTTACTTTAGGATTGACTGGTTCGATCTTATTTTCCTAGGTTGATTTTAATCTTATCCTTTCCCTGTAATAAACCATTCCTGGGATAACAGCATTTAATACGTTTTGTGAGTTTTTGGGTGAATTTTCAAAACTGATGGTGGTTGAGGAACTCTCTGAACATACAGTTAGTCTCAGAAGTGAAGGTGGTCTTGTCTGTGCTCCCTGTAACACCACATTCCCTATTTCCTCCACGTCTTTCGAGATCTTCACCCTGCTTTGGTATAAACCTGGCTTTCTTCCAAGAACACTTCTACTTTAGAACCTTTGCAAATAGTGGCTATTTCTCTCCCACTTTAGTCTCTGGACTTAGAAGTGCGTTAAGTGCTCTCCATTCTCCTCGCTGCCATTCTGGACCATTCTCCTAGCTGCTTCAAGAAAACCTCCACTTTAAATCTCACACTGTAACTTTCTGCCACCTACCCACTGCCCTTCAGTATTGCAATCATTTACTTCGGTGCTCTAGATACCTCCCCTCCATACCACAGTGGAACCTTGAACAAAGCCGGGGTTAAGTGCACCATCCCTCTGTGTAGTCAAAAATCCAGTATAACTAATAGCCTGCCTGCTGTTTACACGGTACAGTTCCTCCATATCCACAGATCCCCCAGGTCCCCAGTTCCATATCCAAGGATTCAACCATCTATGGATCCTCTAGTATTGAAAAAAAAATTTTTTTTAGTATTTTTAGTATTGAAAAAAAATTTTTTCGAGGGTCAACTGTAATTAATTTACTTGTTTGATGGATATATGACCATTGTTAGAGAAGTGCCATCCTGAGCAATATCTAGACTCCAGTCTGCACCAGGCAAGACCCCGTCCAGTCCAGGTCCTCCCCACCCGGAGTTGATCCTTCCATAGAGCTAAGGCTTATTTTCTCTAATGTGATTCTTATTGAGTTATTTGAGGTAGTTTGATCACACAACACACCGAAGTTTTGGTTTTATATGACTCTGAATTCTTTTTGACTCCTGAGTCACTTCACAGATAGAGGTATCTGTGCTGTGCTTGGTTGCTTCAGTCATGTCTGACTCTGCTATCCCACGGACCCCAGCCCGCCAGGCTCCTTTCTCCATGGGATTCTCCAGACAAAGATATTGGAGGGGGTTGCCATTTCCTTCTCCAGGGGATCTTCCTGACCCAGGGATCCAACTCTCATCTCCTGCAATGCAGGCGGATTCTTTACCACTGAACCACCAGGGAAGCCCTTCGTGAGAAATATCAGTAGCCAGAGACCATTCCTAAGAACATCTTTACAATCCATTCATTTTTTTTTTGGTTGCACTTCAAATAGTAATTAAACCCTGTTATGTGGCCAGGAATATGATTTATTTTTTACTGAGGATTCAAATAGAAAAGCAATTATACTTCTCCTTCATATGATTACTGTCCAATTGAGGCAGGGTAGGAACTGAAATATACATTGTAGCAATACAAAAGCTATTGGACTGAAGCTATTAAAGAGTAGAGAAGGGAGTTCCGATAGAATCTGTGGGTGGTGAGGAAATACACACCCTGCTTAGAGTCACTGTGGGAAATCAAGGGAGGATAAGTCCTTCAGCTTTGAGAGAACCGTTAGTCTTACCAACAGGAGCACAGCCAGAGGAGATGAACCTAAAAGGGAGCAGGGAGTTAAATCACGTTAGTCAAAGAAAATGGAGCCCTAAGCCCGAGAAAGAGAAGAATTGGTGTGGAAATGATGGTTGAGTTTAAATGTGCAAGTGCTGTTTTTCAGGAAGACAGATGTGGTTTTTAGCAGCGCCAGACTGTAAAATTTGGAAATTATCACAAGTATCAGATACTGGGCTTCCCTGGTGACTCAGATGGTAAAGAATCTGCCTGGAATGTGCGAGACTTCAGTTGGAAAGATCCCCTGGAGAAGGAAATGGCAACCCACTCCAGCATTCTTATCTGGAGAATCCCATGGACAGGGGAACCTGGCAGCCTACAGTCCATGGGGTCGCAAAGAGTCAGTGGAGTGATTAACACTTTCATTCATTAGATGGTTTTTCCAGCAGCTTCTCTTTCTGAGGTTCTACACTTCTGTGCCTTTCCTGGCTCTCGGTCATCTGGCACAACATGGGAAGTAAATGAAGTTGGGGAATATTACTCTTCCAGAGGTACACAGTTTACACAGCCTTTCCTTTCCTCTGTGGCTTTTCTTCCCTAATCTACACAGAGCATATGCAATCAGCAAATTTAAAATGTAGAGTTATTTTAATACAGTGGAAGAAAATGTCAGCATAAGTAAGATAGAGTAGGTAGGTTTTAAGTTCATAGTCTAACATTATTTAATTAGCATGGCAGGGATTTACAGAATTAAACAGCCTCTTGCAGACAATTCCACTGCACTTTTTTTTTGCACACTTGGCTCCTCTATCTGTATCACCGAGGTTCTGAGTGCTGAATCTTCTCTTATTAGTCTAAGGAGAAAATGGACTTATTAAAAATAGAGAAGGCAAGTATTTTATATAAAATATTTTAAAAATTAAAGATTATAAAAACTTACCCTCTTCACACAGATGTAATACGCTTGCAGAATTATTCTTACTTTATTAGTTTCTTGGGGCTGCTGTAACAAGTTACTACAGTTTGGTGGTTTACAACACAGAAATTTCTCCTCTTAACAGTTCTAGAGGTCAGAAGGCTGGAGTTTAGAAGTCCAAAATCAAGAGGTTCAAGAGCTGTGCTCCCGCTGAAGTCTTAAGGGGAGAATCCCCCCTTACCTCTTCTAGCTTCTGGCAGTTCCTGGTGTTCCTTGGCTTGTGGCAGCACGACTCCAGTCTCTGCCTCTGTCTTCACATGGCCATCTTGCCTGTGTATCTCTCTATGTCCTTGCTCATCTTAAAAGCACTAATCATTGGATTTAGGACCCATTCATTGGAAAGACTGATGCTAAACTGAAAATCCAATATTTTGGCCACCTGATGCAAAGAGCTGACTCATAGGAAAAGACCCTGATGATGGGAAGATTGAGGGCAGGAAGAGAAGGGGGAGACAGAGGATGAGATAGTTAGATGGCATCACCAACTCAATGGACATGAATGTGAGCAAACCCCGAGAGATAGTGAAGGACAGGGAGCCTGGTATGCTACAGTCCATGGGGTCAAAAACAGTTCAACACAACTTAGTGACTGAACACTACCACCAACTAGGTCAGGATGATTTCATCTCAAGATCCTCAACTGATTACATCTGCAGAGACGAGACCCTATTTCCAAATGAGATCACATGCCGAGGTCTTGGGTGGACCTCAGGTTTGGTTAAACACTGTTTAAGCTACTATTCTTGCCATAACTGAAACTGGGCTCCACATGGAGGACCCTGAATTTCTCTCTGATGAGCTTCTCATTCCTCCAAATCTCCCACTGGCCCCTCCTCACTATTCCACCATTCCCCTATGTTTGTGTGAAAAACACATCCTCCTTTGAAATGTGTATCCTGGATATTACTTCTTCTCTCTTTCCTTAACTATAAAAGAAATTTTAAAAAACCAATGGCAAACTTAGCTATGTATTATTTATTAGAGTGTGGTGGTTTTAGACTGTGTCAATTTAGCTGAGCTAAGACTGTACACACCTCACTGTCCCAGGTAGAACACTGAGGCTTAAGGGGACAGGGAGGCGCCCAGCCAGGGTCTATGCACTCCTCTCCGCCCCACCCAGCTGGAGATGCCACCCGTCCCCAACCAGGTACAAGTTCTTCAGCCTGATGGAGACCCCTGAGGATTACACACTCAAGGTGGATGAGGAGAGCTTCAAAGGTGGAGGCTGGGCTGGGGAGGAGGAGTCAGGGAAGAGACTGTGCTCTTCTCTTTGTGAGATTCTCACCTGAATGCTAGGGTCCAAGGTCACAAGAGGTGGGGACAGGAAGACAGATGGATCTGGGTTCAAATCTTCCCTGGTGGCTCAGATGGTAAAGAATCAAACCCACATCTCCTGCATTGCAGGCGGATTCTTTACCTGCTGAGCCACCGGGGGAACTTATAATAAACCTCTTAATCTACAATATTTACAGATTCTGCTTCCTTGATCAAATCCTAGCAGACACAGATGGAAACACAACGTTTCCCATTAGCATGTAGATTACATAAAGCAGTCATTTTTTTTTGTTGTTGTTGTTGTTCATTGGTGTGACCCTGGGAAAGTACCTGGCATAAACTAACTGATCAATGCATTTTAGTAGAATAAATTTATGATAAGTAGATTTCAAAAGAAGGTGGTAACTGGTGTAGGTCTGAAAACGTTGAGTTGGATATACACTTAGACCATCTACATGAAGGTGTCTAGTAGGTAGCTGGTACTCAGGAAAGACCTAGGTAGGGATACAGACATATGAGTCATCAGCCTAAAGGTAAAGTTGCAGCTGTGATAATGCCTGAGATTTTTCTTGGAGAGTAGGACAGAGGGAGAAGATGCTTGAGGGGAAGAACCTCAGGGAACATCAACTTAAGTGACATGAAGAGAAGTAAGAAAAAAATTTGGCAAGAGAATATCAAGGAGACATTGGTAGGAAAAATCATACAGAAGGAGAGAATACCAACCTTGTCATAATCAACTGGAAAGTCTCTAATACAAAGTCTGAAATGTTTCATTATATTTAGCAGAAAAACAGTGATGACCTTAACAAGAGCAGACTGATGATAGAAACGAGATAGCAAGTGTTGATTGTTCTTTCTAAAGAGTTGGTCCTGAATGGAAGGAAGGAAATAAGGTGCCAAATATAGGGGCATAGAGGAGGGTCAATGGAGGATTTTTTAAAGTGAAAAGCACAGTTGTTAAGAACATTTGTAAGTGTGTATAACTGAACATTGCATCTTTTGGAATAAAGACAACTGAATTGAAACACATTATTTACTAGCTATGAGATGCTGGGCAAAAAAATCTTTTTATTCTCAGTTTTCCCATGTGTTAAATGGAGAGATTCGTGTATCGTGTACCCACCTCCTATGCTTGTGAGAATTAAGTAAGATTAAACAGCCTTGGGTGTTCTTTGGAAGGAATGATGCTAAAGCTGAAACTCCAGTACTTTGGCCACCTCATGCGAAGAGTTGACTCATTGGAAAAGACTCTGATGCTGGGAGGGATTGAGGGCAGGAGGAGAAGGGGATGACCGAGGATGAGATGGCTGGATGGCCTCACTGACTCAATGGACATGAGTTTGAGTGAACTCCGGGAGATGGTGATGGACAGGGAGGCCTGGCGTGCTGCGATTCATGGGGTCACAAAGAGTTGGACACGACTGAGTGACTGAACTGAACTGAACTGAAACTTAAACAAAAAAGTAATAAAATGAAATTAAGGGAAAGTCCTTGGCAATATGCAAAATGCCGAAAGCCAGTAAATGTTGTCGACTGTGACCCCTGCTGATGCTAAGGAGGAAAAGTAAAGAGAAAGTCTACCAGATAAGAATGACAGGGGCCGACCTGTGAAGGAATTCCCCGAAGAAGCAGAGGGAAAGAGAGCCAAAGGAAAGCGGAGGATTTGCTTAAGAAAGGGATCATTAGAGGACTGATGCTGAAGCTGAAGCTCCAGTACTTTGGTCTCCTGATTCGAAGAGCCCACCGACTGGAAAAGACCCTGAGGCTGGGAAAGATTGAGGGCAGGAGGAGACAGGTGACAGAGGACGAGATGGTTGGATGGCATCACCGACTCAATGGACATGAGTTTGAGCAAGCTCTAACAGATAATGAAGGACAGGGAAGCCTGGTGTGCTGCAGTCCATGGGGTCACAAAGAGACATAACTTAGCAACTGAAAACCAACAACAAATGTTTTCCCCGAAGAGGAGAAGGAAGAGAAAGATGAGTTTGATGTTAATGAGTTTGGGGAGTAGAATGAATGAACATGTGAAGTGAAGTCGCTCAGTCGTGTCCGACTCTTTGCAACCCCATGGACTGTAGCCTACCAGGTTCCTCTGTCCGTGGGGTTTTCCAGGAAAGAATACTGGAGTGGGTTGCCATTTCCTTCTCCAGGAAATCTTCCCAACCCAGGGATCAAACCCACATCTCCCGCATTGTAGGCAGACGCTTTACCATCTGAGCCACCAGGGAAGTCAAATGAACATGAGGGAGTTTCTATCTCATGGAAGAACTCTGTTTTTTCTGTGAAATGAAATCAGAGGTCCAGAAAGTGAGAGTTAAGGAAGGACAGGGTGAAGTGGGGTATTAGAAAGGAGTAGCATGATCTGAAGTAGCAGTTGCGGGGAACAGGAAATGGGACTGTGTAGGGACTGATCAGAAGCTTGTCAGGGAAGGTCACAGGCCCAGTTTGAGGTGAAACGTGATTGTCAGTAGTACCAATCCAGTGCTGTTGAGGAATTTCTCTAGTTGCCACTCAGAGCTTGGGCTTAGAAACAGAGAATATGGATAGGATTGCAGAGGGTGGGGATTTGGCTGGGAAGTTGTAGAAGATGCCCAGCAAAATTCTCACCCTGTGCAATCCTATCCTCATTCCCTGGGACACTGAGAGGACCAGTGAGAAAGTGGAGTAAGGCATCCTGGGTCTAGTCAGAACAGGGAAAGCAGATACGTTAAGAGGGGCTGACGTTTGGGAGTTCTGACCTGAAGAACATGCAGGGTAGGACAAAGACATGAACTCCCTGGAAGGCTGGTGCTCGTGTTAAGAGCCCACATTTTTCTAAAGTTGGTGAGAAATTCTTCCTGCTCTTCTCGGTGCTTCTTTCCCTTGAAGGCTGTGATTTCTCACCCAGTCCTAAAGTGTCTAGAGACCCTCCTGGACCTTAGTTGTTGGTGACCATCAGTTACAGCTCAGTCACCCAGGGAGCATCTTTTATAGTCCATTACTTTGCTTTCCAAGCACACGCTCATGGGGGAGACCAGCGGCCCCAGATCTAAACTCAAGCCTCCACTCTGCAGGATCTGGCTAATGTCTCCAAGGTCTTGTATTCATCGAGCTTTGCCAGGAACAAAGCCTCTCTATCTTTGGAACTCACAGACCTCTCCCTTGCCCTGACCCCATCATGGTGCTGGAGAGCTCCTTTCGTTCTGGAGAAATAGTTCTTCTCAAACCATATTCTCTCAGTTGGCCTAAGCCCTGCAGAATAAAAGCCAGGAAGCCAGCCATATACCACACCAAGGCAAGAACCTGAGAGTGTGTTGCCTACTGAGCTGAGGAAATAAAGGGATAAAACATTAATTCAAATCTCAAAGAATAAAACCCAGAAAACCGACTCACATAATATTTTAAAGATATGCTTAGTCTGCTTGGGAAAAAAAAAAATATGTATATTTGTGGTTTTTTTCACTCAAGAGTATGAAAAAGTTCATTCATTGGCAGAAATGTTTGAGATATTTGTATTTAGCAGAAATTCACCTCTGAAAATGGCAGAAAGGGAGATATATGCATTAGAACTAGCACTAGTGGTCTTTATATCCTGTTTTTCAATTTGAAAAAAAAAAAATCCATAAAACTGCAGTTGTTAAATGGAGCATTAGGGACACCCTTACATGTTAGCAGGAGTTAATCAAACTTGGGAGAAGACATTGCCTCTCAGCTCCTGTTACAGACTTCTTTCTAGAGATCACCTATTTTAAAAATTAATTGGAAGTTTGATGGCAGCAGGTTATTGCTGCTCGATACAAACAAGTGATCGGACAAGGCACAGTGATGCTGGTTATCCAGATTTCTACAATATCATGTCTCTCCAAGTAAAACAAACTGTCTCAAAAATATTTCTTACGTACATTTTTCATTTCTTCTTTTATCATTCTTGTGGAGAATTGCAGTGTCAAAGCCTGCCCTGAGAAACTGAATCAAGGTATTATGTATCAGCAGAAACTAGGAATCACCGACTGTGTACATAATGGCAGGGGCCTGAGATTATTCTGTCTTCTGATTTCCCCTCTAGAGACAGAAAGGGCTCATCCCATCCACACCCAGCTCCCCTCCCCACACACACTCAGACACCTGTGCATTCTCTGACAAGATGGAGCAATATTTCATCAGTTCTCCCTAGCCACTCAGCTCTGGTTTTAATATAGCTGGAATATCTTGAGTAGCTTTATCAAGATGTAAGTAAATCTTATCATAGAGGCTTAGTTCAAAATTTAAGTGGTTCCAGCTGTCAACTGAAATACAACTATATCAAACCCAGAAGTTCTCTGTTAAAGTTCTCAGTGTTAAAATCTCCCCCTGGTGGATTTTAAGAGCATGTGTTCTCATGAAGAGAATGGGATACAATTTTCCAAGAAAATAAATAGACGCTAAAATGTTGCAGGTGTGAAAAGCGGATCTATGAATCTCAAGTTTAGAGATGAAAACATCGCAATTAAACTCTGAAACAAACAAAAAAAAATTCCAGTGCTACAGTAGAATTGTTTTGGTTTACTGTTGTCTCAGGCACAAGTGTGAATATTGAATTTTACTTTTTGTTTCCCCTTCTGGGGCTACCCTCTAATCAGTTAAGGCATTTTTATGGACTAAAAATTCTGATTTCCCACTTGTTTAGTGAAGAGAAGCTTAACGTTTCAGTTAAGAAAGAATGTGCCCGTCAGAATGAATCTGGCATCTGTATATTCTCAATTCTATTACAACTGTCAGTCAAGTCAACCAAAGTCCAAGTGCAAAGCTCCTGGACCACTTGAAATGTGCATGCACTTGCTCTAGGGAAGAAAATTTTATTTATTTTTTAATTGATTTTCTTTCAGCAGCAATCCCTCTCCTTGTCCTGGGAATACATCGTGGCTGTAATTTTTGTGGAGTCAGTACAAATTTCAAAGCAGCTCCAAGTCCTTCCCCTCAATCTAGTGACTCTGCTGACCCACTGCTTGGTATACATTTGCCTGAGGCTGGGCAAAAGTAAGGCAGGGCAAGAACACAAGAATAAAGCAGGAAAAAACTGCATAGAAATTCTCAAGCAAAACAAGTGCTAAGCTACCTACAGTGCTGGCTATGACACATTTAGAACTGAGAAATGGTGGCCAGCATTTAACAAAAATGCATTTTCTTTTAAATGGTTGTAATAATTTTTTAAGGCTAATTTTTTTCAAGACATTATTCTAAATTTCTAATCAAGGGCACATTTGTTATTTTCAAATGATTAGGCAATGTAAATAAAGGGGAAAACTGAAGTAATTGTTGGATTCATTGAGGAAAACAGAAGTCACAAAATTGCAGGTGTGTTGATTATGTAACTTCTCGATGTCAAAAGCATATTTTCACTGAGTGAGCTCTGTAGGCCCTGCTTTGCTGTTTAGGCACTAAGTAGCTATCTGACTCTTTGCGACACTAGCCTGCCAGGCTCCTTTGTCCATGGCATTCTCCAGGCAAGAATACTGGAGTGAGTTGCCATTTCCTTCTCCAGGGGATCTTCCTGACCTAGGAATCCAACCTGTATCTTCTGCTTGAGTGGGTGGATTCTTTACCCCTGAGCTACCTGGAAAACCCCCTCTGTAAGCCCTAAGACAAGAGAAATGTGGCATGGTAGACAAGAGGATAAGCCCTCTGCTAGATTTCTGAGCAAATCTTAGCTCTGACTATAGCTGTGTGACTGGAGCCTGTTATTCAACCTCTCTGAGCTTTGATTTCTTCATCTGCAAAATGAGGGCAGTGAGTAGAAAACTCCTCATAGTGTGGTTGGAAGGGTTAAATACCATAAAACTGGGTGGAAAGTCTTAATGTGCATGGAGCCCATCAATTTTTTATTCACTTTCAGATATTAGCAGTCTCACTTTCAGACATTGTACAAAACAATTCTTTCTAAATTGAAACTTGAATTTCTGGTTCAGCTCAAAGCTCCTGTCCCTGTACCAGCTTCAGCCTGTTCCATATTTGGATTCTATAATAAGGAAGAGGCGAGTGGTTGGATTCTTGATTATTTCTTTCTTAAAGAAATATTTAAATTGCAGTATAGTTGATGTATAATATTACTCTATATGTTACAGAGATGGAACATAGTGATTCACAGTTTTTAAAGGTTATACTCCATGTACAATTATTATAAAATATTGGCTATGTTTTCTGTGTCGTACAAAATATCCTTGCAGCTTACCAGAGTCCTTTCCTTTACATTATTTTCGCTGACTCCTTTTCTGCCTTTGGTGCCTGTAAAGGAGAGGGAAGAGACGTAACAGACATGACAGACAGGAAAGTTCATCCTTGATTGGCAGTTCTAGTCTCCACATGGGTGACCACTGGAAGTGGCTTTCTCTTGTGAGATTTCTTGGTGGGTTCTTCCGCCTCACCCTCACATGTTTCAGGAGATTTTCCCCACGCCCTTCTCTAGCCTGCCCAGCAATCTTCACCAGCTGGTCATGTGCGGCCCCCCACCCCCAGCCCCTCCTCCTGGTACATAACTTCCTGCCGAGGTCGTCTCCCTCCACCAGGTAGCCCGAGTCCCTCCTGGTGCTCCTACCTGTCTGCCTGCGGTGCTTTCCATCCCAGGTCACCGCAAACACCGCCTCTACCTCACTTTCTGCTTATTCCAGTTGTACTCTTTCCTCTTCACTCTGTCATCTGAAGAAGTTCCAGCAGATCTCCTGCTCACCTTTAAATTTTCCAAATTATAATCAGGAGAAGGGGCGACAGAGCACTAGATGGTTGGATGGCATCATCACTTAACCGACGTGAGTCTGAGCAAACTCCAGAAGATGGTGAAGGACTGGGAAGCCTGGTGTGCTGCAGTCCAAGGGGTGGCAGAGAGTCACACACAATTGAGTGACTCAGCAACAACAACAACAAGTCTCTGTGTCTTAGCAACCTCAGGGGACACCCGACAAGCTCCCCAGGGGGTTTTATAGAGGCCCCTATGCTTTACTGACTGCGGGAGAAGACACTTTCCATCTTGCGTGGGAGGGAAATGCATAGCATTCTGACAAAGCTCTCTAAGCGAATAATCTCCCTCGATCTTCCTTTCTACTCTTAGATAGAGCCTGGAGGGACTGATGGTTGAAAGGGGTGGGCCAGCACTTCTCTTCAGAATTTGAAAGAATTTTCTGGGAATTCCTTGATGGTCTAGTGGTTCAGACACCAGCCTTCCACTGCAGGGGACACAGGTTTGATCCCTGGTTGGGGAACTAGGATCTTACATGCCTTTCAGCTCAGCATTAAAAAAAAAGAAGAAAAGAATTTGAAAGCATTTTCCAACTATAGTTATCAGCTTGGGGGCTTGGAAGTCTCTCTGCAAATTGAGACAAAAAGAAAAGTCAAGTCAGACTGTCCCTGCATAACAATTGGGTTGTTTGAAGCAATGAGTGCAATGGTTAGTTTAAAGCCTTATGATGTGGATGAATTGGCTTCACTGTGGGTATAATGTTGATACAAGTGACTAACATTTTGGAGTTATTTTAGCTAAACGTGTGACATGCCCTAAAAGCCTGCAAGTGGGACACAGTTCACAGTGCTGAATTATGAGACTGTGTAAGCAGGAGGGAAAAGAAAGAATATGTAACATGCAGAGTCATTGCTTACTAAATATTTCAGAATAGGTGCATGCTAGACCTACTGTATTAAGTTCTCAGCAAGAGGCAAAAACAAAACTTTTACTTTCTTTTGGCTGATTAAAAAAATAATGTTGCATTGTAATTCATACTTAAGACATAATTTTACTAATATACAGGTACCCCTTGCATTTTGAAAGTTCGATTTAAGCCACATTACTTTTATGAAAGACCTGTATTAGTACCTATTTTTGTAAGGGAAAGGAATCTGAAAAGGATTTTTGCTCCTATGGAAAAAAAGGCAAAAAGCAAAACTATAATTGCGTTCAGTATTTGTTTTGCAATGAATGGTTGTAGAGGCACCATGTACCCAGAGGACTAAGCACGAAGTGAGCGACTGCCAAAGTCCTTCCCTGGGAACTACACTCAACATCCCAGCATCAAGCACCCTAGCTTTGAATTGTGTCTGTGAGCATCTGTGTTTTATCTTGATTTATTTTGTGTATCAGTTAGCAAGATGTGTCTTAAGGTAATTGCTTCTTTGCTTTACGCCATTTCAGCTTATGAAAGGTTTCAAAGGAATGCTCTCCTTTCAGATAGCAGGGGAATCCTGTGCTGCTAAATACTTAGATAATGCTTACCACATGTCAGACATGGCTGTAAACATTTTGAACATATTTAGTTCTTTAACAATCATCTCAGGTAGATGCATTATCTTCACTTTACAAAAGAAGAAACTGAGGCACAAACAGGTCAAATAATCTGCACAAGGTTAAATTACTCTCAGAAGTTGGGCAGTAGACAACTGTACCCTGCTTTCAGAAACATTCTCTTGTGATTTACATGACAATAGCAATTCCAGGAGATGGGCACAGCAGACTCAGGCACACTCGAGGGACCATGCAGCCATGGGGCTATAGGGGTTTCTGGAAGACAGTATACTACTCCAGTTCCTGTTTCCGTTCTTTCTATCACCTTCTACCGGATGCATTTTGTTTGCTATTGAATTTGCATCACAATATGTTAATTTCTAGAATAAATTTATCAGTGTTTTTCTGAAAGCAAAAATAATTACGGAAGAAATAAATTGGCAAATGCCCCATAAAATAGAGCAGCCCCTTTATGGCCTAGAGTCTTTTTTTAATTAAAAAAAAAGCTTTTATTACTTTTTATCTTATTCAAAAGCAATACACACTCATGGCTGAAAAATTAGAAAATCTCTACATACAAAAGGGAGATGAGACATCCATAACCAAACTGCTTCATGATAATCACTTTCAATGCCTTAGTAATTGTCCTTTCAGGCCTTTGCAGACATATGCTCAGTTGGGGAGTGTGTGTGTATTTAATGGGCTCATATACTTTTGAAATAGATTTTTTTCACAACAATGTTTTGAATATCTATGTCTATAAAATTTCATCAGCAACAATAGCTTTAGCGTTTAATTACTGTTCAATTGTATTACATACAGGAAATATATTTAATGCCTCCTTTGCCCCCTCAGGGCTTCAAAGGTGACGCCAGTGGTAAAGAATCTACCTGCCAGTGCAGGAGCGTTATGAGATGCCGGTTTGATCCCTGGATTGGGAAGAGCTCTTGGAGGAGGGCATGGCAACCCACTGCAGTATTCTTGCCTGGAGAATCCCATGGAGAGAGGAGCCTGGCAGGCTACAGTCGATGGGGCCGAAAAAGAACTGGACGTGACTGAAACAACTTAGCATGCGTGCATTGCCCCATGAAAGATGTTCACTGTTAAAGGTGTGACATACTGTTGATTACTGGGAAACTTGAGGCCCAGATGTCAACCATACGTCCAGAACACCTCACTCCTGATCATTCTTCCAAGGGCCTGAGCCTCCTTTTGGGCTGTTACTTCTTTGCCTCAATGGTTATTTATGTAATATGTTGCTTTTCAACTAGAGTAGGAGCAAAATTCTATTTTGGAATGGGGAAGGGCCACAGGACTGGGCAGAAAAGGATGCAATGGCTGCTGGGGCATCCGCTCTCCATGTTCAGTGGCCTGGGGGAACATCTGTGCTCACAGTTTTCCCAGAGACCCAGCTGTCTACTGTTTTGCTTGGTTGGCCTATCTTGAGAGTTCTAAGTCCAGCTTAGAATCTATTAATAAAATATGTGCTATCATCCTACCTTCCTGATGATCTGGTAAATCAAATGTAGACTCCTGCACACCTCAGGAGCTCTGCCCTGGAACCTGGCCCACCAGCAGCCCAGCCCACTTGCATTTTCACCCCCTGGCTCTGTCTTGCCCCGTGAGTAGCTTCATGTATATGAGTAGACACATCCTGCTCCCCACATCCAAGTTCGTTCCTCATCTGCCTTCTCTTCCCTCAGTCATCCCTTGGCCTCCCCTCCAGCTTAGAGGCATGTGTACCTGCCATGCAGTTAGCCACAGAGGCCCCAGAAGTGGGCTTGGGACCTCTGGGCAGGGAGTCATAGGGACTGTGTTCTTTCAGAAGTGTGGAGTTGATTAATCATTCATCATTGAATCATTAATTATCGATACCTGAGTCTTTGTTACTTCACATGTGAATTTCACACTATCACTGATGAGAGAGATGTGACGACTGGAAACCAGGATTTTGTTTTTATTCCGAATTGTTATGGTAGACAGTTGCATATCAAGTGTGATTACAGAGGACAACACCAAGCCCGCCTGACCCACCATGTTCTAGAAGCTGCCTCTCGCCACCCCAGCCCCCTAGCCTGCCTGCCTCCAACCTACCATCTAATATGCTTATCTGCATACACTTCTGGTCTGAAGCAGATCCTCGTTCTCATCTGCTTTGAAGTCGCAGACGTGAGAAGCCTGCAGCACATGGGACCGCTCTCGTGGATGAGTGTGGCGGCCCCCATGCGCTTCCCTGGCAGATGGTCTGGAGCACGCGTGGTTGTGCCTCACCGCTCAGGAAGGAGTTTTCAAATTCACTGAGAAGAAGAGATGCATCCTTCAAGTTTTCTCAGTTCTAGCATTGACTCTCACACATGTTGAACTCCTGCCCTTTTCCTTCCTTATCCGCTCACAGATGCCCGTGTAACAAGGAGCACAGCTCCAGAGGAGAAAGCTTGCAAGGGCCGTGCTTTACGGAGGCTGTTGTTTCCCCAGCCTACTTTCCTGGAAAACTCAGTGGAAATAGTCACTGGGATTCACCAGGTTCAAAGAGAAGTCCAGATGAGATCTAAAGGTGTTCTCTAAGTTCTTGTGACTTTAGGAAGTCAAAACAAAACAAAGGAGGGGTGCAGGGGTGTAACTGAAGCGTGCCTGACACAGATGTCAGCCAAACCACTGCCGTTTCACACATGCTGCTGTAACCGAAGTGTGTTCCCTCAGCTTTGCATCCTCTGGGGCTGTTCTTGTATCATCACTTTCCCTGCTCTTTTGATGTAACCTAGAAGGCAATGGCACCCAACCCCAGTATTCTTGCCTGGAAAATCCCATGGACGGAGGAGCCTGGTGGGCTGCAGTCCATGGGGTCGCTAAGAGTCAGACATGACTGAGTGACTTCACTTTCACTTTTCATTTTCATGCAATGGAGAAGGAAATGGCAACCCACTCCAGTACTTTGGCC
This sequence comes from Nanger dama, assembly GCA_917880005.1. Classification (NCBI taxonomy): domain Eukaryota; kingdom Metazoa; phylum Chordata; class Mammalia; order Artiodactyla; family Bovidae; genus Nanger; species Nanger dama. The sequence continues at coordinate 9,148,658 of CAKJTW010000038.1, read as the reverse complement.
TGGAGAATCCCAGGGATGGAGGAGCCTGGTAGGCTGCCGTCTATGGGGTCGCACAGAGTCGGACACGACTGAAGCAACTTAGCAGCAGCAGCAGCAGGTCAAGTACACCCACCTCTCCAGCACTCTCTGGACCCTCATCCCTACTTATCTTCTTAGAATTTATCACTAAATGCAATTACATCATCCATTTGTCCACGTGTTGACTCTCCTGCCTTGCTAGAAATCCACTAGAAGCTAGTTCTGTCTCTGCCACTGTATCTCTAATGTCCAGGACAGTGCTTGCTACTCAGTGGGCACTCAATAAACATTTGTTAAGTTAATGAATAAATTACTTAGTTTTGATTAAAAATACAGTATTATTCATACATAATGGAATTCCGATATTAATTTCCAGTTCTTCCTCACTAAGAAATGGGGACCAAGAGTGGCCACACTCAGTGTGTGCATGCTAAGTCGCTTCACTCATGTCCGACTCTTTGCAACCCCGTGGATCGTAGCCCACCAGGCTCCTCTGTCCATGGGATTCTCCAGGTAAGAACACTGGAGCAGGTTGCCATGCCCTCCTCCAGAGGATCTTCCCAACCCTGAGACTGAACTGTCTCTTTCGTCTCCTGCACGGGCAGGCAGGTTCTTTACCTCTAAGGTCACCTGAGAAGCCCAGCCCTATATGATACAATTGTATGATTATGTCTGTTTTCTACTATAGTCTAAATATTATCATATCAGAAACCAACACTGGCTAATTGCCTGATAGTGGTGGTTTAGTTGCTAAGTCGTGTCCAACTCTTGTGACCCCACTGACTGTAGCCTGCCAGGCTCCTCTTTCTATGGGATTCTCTAGGCAAGACTACTGGAGTGTGTTGCCATTTCTTTCTCCAGAGGATCTTTCCCACCCAGGAATCAAACCCATGTTTCCTGCATTGCAGGCAGATTCTTTACCAACTATGAGGGAAGCCCATAGCTAATTGCTTAAGTAGTGAAATTTCAGTTCACCCAGACAGCTATTAAAAAATGGTGACTTCTGATGAGGCCAGGCGTTCCTACCTGGACTGTATATTCTTCTTACCTGTCTCTCCTAGCAGGAAAGGAAGAGTCAGGCAGTCACACGGACAATTGCCTAGACAGGAGAGTACAGAGGCAGGGCCTGGTGTAGGTGAGGCTGAGGCTGCAGGTCCTTAGCAGGAGGGAGTGAGCAGACTTCCCTTCCTGGACCACTCCCACTGGCTCTGAGCTCGCCACTCACGCCTGCTCTTCCTGCTTCCAGCAGAAGGCAAAGATGCATGCACCATGTGTGTGTTTTTGAGAGCACACAAAAAGACAAGGCCCAGCTGTTTCACAAGAGGCAACAGGAAAATCATCATCCTGCTAAGGCAGGTTTGCTGAGATTCGTGACGATCTGAACCACAGGCCACCGAGGCTGTTGAGAAGTGTTGGGGCTTTGCTGGGAAATGATGCCTGGGATCGCTGCTTAGCCCTCTCAGCTACTGTTGCACTCTGGTGACTTTCTTATTAGACTGTCATCATGCTAACTGCTTAATGACAGATGGTCCTTAAGTGATATACACCTCTTCTGTGGGTCATGTTGCTGAGTGGTGCTCACCCCGCATAGCCAGCTTGCGCCCATCTGCCCAGACAGGTGTGTGTAAACACAATTCTGATGATGCCAGTACAGAGTATGCTCCAGGAAGCTTTTGTTCCCTTTAATCCTTGGCCCCAGCCAGCCCCTTTACCACTGGCATGGATTACAGGAGCTCGTTTGAGGATCACCGTGGGCTCCAATTGGGGGAGGGGGACATATTAGTAACAATTTTGACAGAAGCAGAGTTTGAGATCCTGATAATTACTATTTCACCAAACCAACTGGGACACAGAGCTGCAATTAGAAAGAAACATCTTCCACATATAATGGCTTTCACGCTGCATGATACTATTAAATAACCATCATTAGCTACTAAAGTACATACTACCCATTTTCCAGAGCCCTTTCGCTGCCAGGAAATTTAGGACCAAGAATGATCAATGAATGAGTCATCAGCATGATCACTGTTGATATAGGACATGCAAATTGAAATTAGAAGATTGAAAAGTATAAGGAATTACTACAGATGGTGATATCACACCGATATTAAAGCTCTTCTTGCAAGAGACCCAGAGTTCATTTCTTTGTGTCTACAGTTCATGGGTTAGAAAAATGGAGGTACTATCCATGGAATGCTATGGGGGAAAAAGGAACAAGGAGGTACTGGGCAATTTTCCAGGTACTGTGCTGGGTGTTGCAGATATGAAGATAAATAAAACGTAGCCACTGTTCCAAACAAGCTTACAGATTGGGAAGTGGGACAGACAAGTACATACACAGAAAAATCACAGTACAATGTGATAAACACAGTAATCAAAGTGTGCACCTGGTACTTGACAGCAAGGTAGAGTGTGCCTTGTAGGAGAGAGTTGAGGTGGGGGAAGAAAATCAGTCTGCTTAAGAATCTGCAACTTCCTAAATAAGGACTTTCATTCTCCTCTTCTTGAAAGCCATCTTCTTTCTCCTCTCATATGGAGAAATGTTCAGATTACACAGGCATAGGAAAGATAGTAAGCAAATAAGGGAGAAATGAAAGACAGGTGACTCTCAGAGAAAACAAGCTTATTCTAAGCTTTTTCAAGCCTTTAGAGCTGTAATAAATTAAGGGGAAGTTTTTAATCAGAACATGAAACATAGGCTGTGTTCTTTACACATTATAACAATCCAGTGACTACAGCAGCATTCTTTTGTCTTTGAGATACATTTACATTAAATTGAGGTCTGAGAGGAAGGCAGATTCCTAACCAGGCTCCTTCTCTTAATATAATTTTAAAACAGTTGCAACTCCAAACACATGTTGTTTAGCCCGGAAACATGCTGCCTTTTGCTTGGTTGTTTTTGTTTGTTCCGGATTAGCTCACAGATACAATGTTAAGAAATAGATGGCTAAAAAGATCCTGCCTATCTCAAACTCTCTTTTTCTTTAAGTAAAATTCACATGACATAAAATTCATAATCTTAACCATTTTGAAGTGTACAATTCAATGGTTTTAGTACATCCACAATGTTGTACAAATGCCACTGCTATCTAGTTCCAGAAAAGTTCATAACCCCCCAAAGAAACCCCATATCCATGAAGCATTTTGTTTCCCCTTCTCTCTCCCCCTTAACCGCGGCCAACCTGTAAGCTGTTCTGTCTCTCTGAATTTGCTAGGTCTGGATGTTTCATATAAATGGAATCATGCAGCACCTGACTTGTGTCTGGCTTCTTTTACTCTGCATAATATTTTCAAGGTTTGTCTATGTGGTAGCATGTTTTGAAATTTCAAACCTTTTTATGCCAAGTGCCTGCTCAGTCGTGTTTGACTCTCTGTGACCCCACGGACTGTGTTTCTGCCAGGCTCCTCTGTCCATGGGATTCCCCAGGCAAGAATCCTGGAGTGGTTTGCCATTTCCTACTTCACATTCCTTTTTATGGATGGATCATAAATGGATATACTACACTTTTTTTTATCCATTCATCAGTTGATGGATATTGTTATTGTTCATCTTTTTGGCTAGTATGAATAGTCCTGGTGTGAAGATTCATGTACAAGTTTTTGTTCAAATGTCTATTTTCAATTTGGGGGAGTAAATATCTAGGAGTGGAACTGCTGGGTCATATGATGATTCTAAGTTTAACTTTTTGAGGAAAGGAATCATCAAGTATTCTAAAGTTGCTGCATCATTCTTTATGCCCACCAGCAACTTTTATAAGGGGTCTACCTTCTCCATATGCTTATCAACATTTGTTGTTTTTCTTTTCCTTAAAAAATTATTATAGCCACCCTAGGGGTGTAAAGTAACACCTCACTGTCAACCTCTTTTCATGGATTATTCATCATAGAAACTACTTCACAAAGAAAAAAGCATCAGGTCTTCTTTTCTTTTGTGCATGAGGCTACCAGTAAATTAAGAGGAGATTTCCCTAAGATGAACTTACAGCAGAACAAACATATGAGATCCTGAACAGCAGAGCTGTGCTTTACAGGCTCTCATCACCCACTGCCACTGGAACAGCCATGATCAACACCCAGGGGTCTGGACGATGAGGGTGGAAATGTCAGCCTCCTGAGCAATAACCAGGTGTCTTTAGTCAGTGATCAGCAAAGAGGCATTTAAATCATTATGAGGTTTGGCTTGTTAAAAGCTTTTCTAGAGGAAAAAAAAACATTATAAAAAAACAACAACCCAATGAACTTTTTAATTTTTTTCTCCGTATGTGCTGTATTTTTTAAGGAAAATGAAATAAAATTAACCATGAATTCTACATGCTACTTAAGATAAAAGTAATTTGTTGAGGTAAAGCAATGAGTTAAAACAGCTTGGGAAATTTCTTAGGAAATTTTGAATTTCTTCCCAGTACGTTTCTCATTAATAATTCAGTGTCCATTGCACACACTCCTCTGAGCGTCTGTCATCTTTTCTTTTATCTCTGATTGCTATAATCAACACACTACAAAAGGTATTCTTTTCCTTTGAGGAGCACTTAGTTTTGAGAACTAAAACATATATGCAAATGATACCTGTATAAAGCAAGGAGAAAATAGAAATTGTACTGTTTTTCCTTTCAATTTCTGCATTCCATACTGTCTGGCACAAATATCCCTGATGAGGAGTTTAGTTTCTATTTAGGTTTGCCTCTCCTTATTGTAAACGGTACTGATGGAAGGGATGATGAGACTCACAGGACAGTGGGTGCTTCCTGGTTGAGAGGAAGAACTAACAAAAACTGGACCCAAAGCTAAATCTTGAAAGAGCCCCCACAGCACTAGAATGCTGCGGGTCAATTTTCGTAGGAACCCACACGATTCAGACAAGGACTTGAGGGGATCTTGAAAAGAACTGGGGAGTTGGAGTGATTCCTTTTTGGACTGGAAGAATTGGAAAGCCCAAGGGAATCCAGATTAGGGATAGTGGGACGTCCTAACAGATCGTTAAAAGTCATGATAACTGAACTGTTTTTTGTTCGTTTAGTAACTGTTCAGTTCCTAAATAAAGTCAGCGAGCTTTAGGCGTGCCTACATCGATTTCTGTCTCTTAAAGGTTTAGGAACGTAAACAGCAGCCGGGGCACACATCGAGGGGGCTCAAAAAGGCTGAAATCTTAGGTATTTCACGGAAAGTCTTGAACAAGGTCCGTCCTCCTGCTGTTCCTGGAGTCGGTGACAGGTCCGATCACCTGCATGTCCAGACCCCGACTGGCACCCCCTGCTCGCCCAGGCCTTTACACTCTCCTCCCCCGAGCCCGCCGACTCTGCAGGGTACAAAGTACAGCAGGGACGCGGGCGGAGCCTTCCAGGCGGCGCAGCCGTATCTATCCCCAGCGAACACCTAGATGGATTTTCAATACCGCGCCTGGCACGTTTGGATGGGGGAGGGCGGGGAGAGCGGTTAGGCTCCGGCTCCTCCGCTCCCAGCAGCGCGTCCTCCTTTCGGCAGTCGCTGTTGCTCGGCAGTCGCAGGGGGCTCTGGGCACTGCCGGCTGTATTAAGAGATTCGCGGCGGGTTTTCTCCGGGCCCCTGAACACTCCCGCCCGCCAAGAGCTGCCTGCGGGGCTGTTAGGCAGAAGCCCCTAACGCCAGGTTGCGGTCCTTCCTCCTCCTCGCGCTCGCGGCTTAGGGTCAGTTTCCGCGACTCTTCAGAGTCTACCTGAGTGGGCGCCTGCGCTGGGGTCCCGCCCCGGGAAAGGAGAGGGACCGCGCGGAGAACGTCACCGCGCTCACCAGACCGCACAGGCACTTTGCACGGGCCAGCTGCGCGTCGGTCTGGAGACAGCGCGCCCTGGGTAAGGAATTCCGCAGCGGGTCTGAGCGGAAGGGCAGGCGGGGGCGGTGCGGGGTGGGGGGCGGTGGTTAGGGCTCCGGACGATGGGATCCGCGTGGAGTTGGGGGACCCTCAGGGCGGGGCGGCAACGGAGGGAAACTGAGATGAACTCCAGACAGCATCTGTGCCTAAGGTCGGCTTCACGCCTTGCTTTGGCTAGGAGCCCGGTGGGATGGGACAGCGTCTACAGCTTTGTTCTCCATCCACCCTCCAGAAAAGCGGAGGCACTCCCCGGGTCTCCCTGAAGGATGGGTAAAGGGGAACCCTGGAAGCAGCTGCTCTAGTCGACTGGAGCTCAAAACTGGGAAGGAAAATTGGGCGAAGGGTGATAAGCCACCTCTATCGCCTACCTTCCTCGCTTTCTCCGCCCCCCGCCCCCCTCCCTTTTCGTAGCTGCTGACGCGCTGGTGGTGTCTATTAATCATTCGCCAGCCCACAGCCGCGGCAGTTAATGGCTGTGCCGCCCGGGGCTCCAGTCTCCCGGCCTCCCCTCTCCACGCTCGCGTGTGCCCAGGCGCCCAGGAGCGGCGAGCGGCTGCGCACCGGCAGCCGCCGGGCGATGCGCTCCGCCGGCAGCGGTGGAGCTGCGCTTCCTGCAGTCGCTGAGCGCTTCCCCCAGGCGCCGGGTGATCGGGAGCTGCGGGCGGACCGCCGGGGTGCCGAGTGAGGGCGCCAGCGGCGGGGTCGCCCGGAGAACGGCCTAGCCCCGGCAGCCCCACCGGCCCCCATCAGCTGAGATGTTCCCCAATGGCACCGCCTCCTCTCCCTCCTCTCCTAGCCCCAGCCCAGGCAGCTGCGGCGAAGGCGGCGGCGGCAGGGGCCCCGGGGCCGGCGCTGCAGACGGGATGGAAGAACCGGGGCGAAACGCGTCCCAGAACGGGACCTTGAGCGAGGGCCAGGGCAGCGCGATCCTCATCTCTTTCATCTACTCCGTGGTGTGCCTGGTGGGGCTCTGTGGGAACTCCATGGTCATCTACGTGATCCTGCGCTACGCCAAGATGAAGACGGCCACCAACATCTACATCCTCAACCTGGCCATCGCCGATGAGCTGCTCATGCTCAGCGTGCCCTTCCTGGTCACCTCCACGTTGCTTCGCCACTGGCCCTTCGGCGCGCTACTCTGCCGCCTCGTGCTCAGCGTGGACGCAGTCAACATGTTCACCAGCATCTACTGTCTGACTGTGCTTAGCGTGGACCGCTACGTGGCCGTGGTGCACCCCATCAAGGCCGCGCGCTACCGCCGGCCCACCGTGGCCAAGGTGGTGAATCTGGGCGTGTGGGTGCTGTCGCTGCTCGTCATTCTGCCCATCGTGGTCTTCTCGCGCACGGCGGCCAACAGCGACGGCACGGTGGCCTGCAACATGCTCATGCCCGAGCCCGCCCAGCGCTGGCTGGTGGGCTTCGTGTTGTACACTTTCCTCATGGGCTTCCTGCTGCCCGTCGGGGCCATCTGCTTGTGCTACGTGCTCATCATCGCCAAAATGCGCATGGTGGCCCTCAAGGCCGGCTGGCAGCAGCGCAAGCGCTCGGAGCGCAAGATCACCCTGATGGTGATGATGGTGGTGATGGTGTTTGTCATCTGCTGGATGCCTTTCTATGTGGTGCAGCTGGTCAACGTGTTCGCGGAGCAGGACGACGCCACGGTGAGCCAGCTGTCGGTCATCCTCGGCTACGCCAACAGCTGCGCCAACCCCATCCTCTACGGCTTCCTTTCAGACAACTTCAAGCGCTCTTTCCAGCGCATCCTTTGCCTCAGCTGGATGGACAACGCCGCCGAGGAGCCGGTCGACTACTACGCCACGGCCCTCAAGAGCCGCGCTTACAGCGTGGAGGACTTCCAGCCCGAGAACCTGGAGTCAGGCGGCGTCTTCCGTAATGGCACCTGCACGTCCAGGATCACGACCCTCTGAGCCCCGGGTCCCAACCGGGGAGCTTTGAGCCCAGAGAAGGGGAGGATGAGGAGAAAGGGAGGTCGGATGCGAGAGGCGAAAGGACCCCAGGCGTCGGGGTGCGAGAATGAAAGCGGGGCCAGGACACTGCGCTTCGGGTGGAAACCCGGGAAAGGCGCGAGACAAACGTGGACCCCGAGCTTTGCTTATAGGGTGGAAGGCTAGCGGGCCCCTCTTCCGCTTCTTCCTCCCCTGCGCTTGCCTTTTGGCATCCCTCTGTGCTCCCCACCCCCCAAGGCAATTTCGGTCTTTCCTTTCCGCCCGGTCCTGCAGGTGCAGGTGGTGAACTTACAAACGTCTCCGACTCGGCCCGACCCTCAGCCCCGCCAGCCGTTGTTTCTGTCCAAGCTGAGCCACGGTTACCGCCACAGGTTTCCCTCGGGAAAACCCAGCTCGCCCTCCGCCGCGTCCTGCGGCGGCCCTCGCTCGCCAGGATTCTGCTTGATGCCCCTAGCGGAGCCTGGAGAACCCTCGCTCTCCCTCTCCGCAGCCCTCTTTTCAGGGAACTCGGACTGGAAAAGGATCTAGGCAGCGGGTCTTCCCTCTCACTCTCGAGTGAAGGAAGGTGCGCGCAACCCATCCCCAAACCTCCCCCCACCCCGACTCCCCGTCCACCCAGAGCGGAGCCAGGTGCTTAGTAAAATCGGTCCCGCGCTTCGAGCCCCAGGCATTCTGCGATCCTATCCAAATCCCCTCTTTGGAGCAAAAGGAGCTGAGAACAAGTGACTAGGGGTTTTAAAAAGATTCCGGGGTTTGATGGGGGAGGAAGGCCTGTAATGGAAGTCACCCTCCCGCCTGGTTCACAAAGGGCGCTTTTGGTTTCAAAGACCAAGTGCAGGGGGACTTCCGGGGCGCTGGTCCGCCTTAGGCCAGGCGGGACAGGGTGCGCTTGCCCCGGGGACGCCCGGGAGCGCGGCGCAGCTGCACTAGGCTTTCTCCCTCACCCTAGCTCCTGGAGGTGCCCATCCAAGAGTCACAACAGGCACCAGGCGGGGACCTCGGGTGACGCCTTCCCAGTCTCGGCCGATCCCGACCATGTCACCGCCACCTGCAGGCTAGAGGGTGCGGTCTGCCCGACCCCTGAGGGCTGCTGCCTTTCAAGCGGTGCCTAATAAGTTATTCTCTTGCTTAACATACTTATTTATTTATTTATGGTGTTTGAAAAAATGTGGTCTCTGCTTTCCTTTTCTCTACTCGCCCTAGCCCAGGGCCTTTTCTTCAGGACATTGGTGGGGCCGGCCCAGAGGCGGCAAGGGACCCCCAAGGTCCCCTCAAAACCTTTCCTTTTTGCTAAGCCCTCTTTGATTCTTTCCTCTGGCCTTTTTGTTTGGCTTGTCGTCAGTGAAGTTTGCAGAGTTGTTCCTACTTTTCTTATGTAGTCTCTTGTTTTAAATAGTGTGGTTTAGCCTCCTCCCATGCAGAGTGGAAAGTCTCAGCTTTCAACTTCGCCTATATATGATTTGAATATATATGTATGTATTCAGTGTATATATATATATATATACACTATATTCAAATCAAAATAGACTCACATACTAGATACATTTATCTTGCTCCCTTGTCATGAGTCCGTGAAGCAATTGCCAAACACAGTCACTAACAGTGACAGGTGTGAGACTGGCTAGAATGCTTTTAGATATGAGGGTTCACACAGCCTGCCCTCAAACTTGGAACTCCACAGCCTGATTTAGACAGACTTTAGTAGGCATTGAGGATGTCCTTGCTTATGTACCTGCTTCTTCTAGGTTCTCAGCATAGGTGATTCTAACATACAATCTAGGTAACACCGGCAACTTCTTTCGAAGACATTGAAAGTAAATCAACTTGTATCTGTGTTTTATCTGACCAACTTCATTGGAAGCCTGAGCAGGGCAAAGACCAATAATTTTACTTCTTTGTATTACCTGGGTTGCTTTATGATGCTGGCTTCTACATAGTAGGCATTAAATACATGTTTGTTGGTTGACTGTTTCAGTAAACCAGAGTGTATTACAACACTCAGGAGTTCTCAACATCTCGGGTTCTCAGGTTCCTTCATTAACATGATACACAATGGTTGAAAATCACTATGGAAAGATGTTTTGTGTATATTTGCTTCAAGAACATTGAGCTTTCCTGAAAGCAGTAACCAAGAGTTACAATCTCCCTTAAAGTTTTATTTAATGAACAAATATGCTTTTGGTCATAAATTTGAAAGTTTAGATCTGTCATTTAAAAATCATGCATATTATTACTCCTTTGGAAAATAGATTTTTAATAGTTAAGGACAGTGAAATTTACAAATAAAAGTCTTGATCATTATCCTCTTCTGGGGACACAAATCTAGTGCTCTTAACCTGTTTCCATTGTATTATTAACTAAATAAACAAATATATTATGTTGTTGCAAGTTGTCTGACTTTGCAATTTGAATCTTCCTGTTTCAACAGATTACTTCAAGACACACACATATTGGCTTAGTTGCTCTTTGTTTCATTTAGATATTAAAAAGTAAGATTTCTGATTACCTTTGGAATTTTTACCAAGATTGGGGTTATAATTTTACCTATTTTTTGAAGTCTGTTAGTTCTGAGAAAGAAAAACCTGAGTCAGTATGAATAGGAAACAGTGTACTTCTTCCTCTGTGGCTGCACTCTGTGATTTGCTGTGGTTACCAGACGAACTAGATGATATCACAATCTCTCACAGATTAAACTCTCACTGGCTGCCCTCATGTATGACCTGAGACTCTGTTATGGGAGTATCCCAGGGAAAGGTAATGGAAAGGGAAAAAAAATGATGTCCTAAAGATGTTGCAAAGGGCAATGGATAAAGGAAATACAAAAAATCAGATCTCAACTTAAAAGAAGAAAGATGTTTTTGAATATTTTTAATTGCGGAAAAGTCACACAATAGAAAACATACTATCTTAACCATATTTAACTGTACATTTTGATGGCACCAAGTACGTTCATGTTGTTACCCAACTCTCACCATCATCTGTCTCACCTTCCTAAATGGCAATTCTGTCCCTATTAAACACTAACTCCTCATCCCCCCTTCCCACCCATCCCCATCCTCTGGCCCATTGCATCTATTGATGGACTTCTGGACTCTATGAATTTGACTATTCTAGGTACCTTGTGTAAGTGGAATCAAACAGTATTTGTCTCACCCAATGTATAATGTCATCATTTTTAAGATGACCTTAATACATGTCCCCTCCTTCCCCATCCCCCACCCATGCTATACAGTAGGCCCTCACCAGCCATCTACTTCATAACAATCCCACTCCTGGGCATATACCTGGAGAAAACCATAATTCCAAAAGATACATGCACCCCAATGTCCATTGCAGGACTGTTTACAATGCCCAGGACATGGAAGCAACAACCTAAATGCCCATCAGCAGAGGAATGGATAAAGAAGATGTGGTACATATACACAACGGAATATTACTCAGCCATAAAAAGGAATGAAATTGTGCCATATGCAGAGACGTGGATGGACCGAGAGATTGTCATACAGATTGAAGTAAATAAAAAGAGAAAATTAGCATATAGTAATGCATCTATGTGGAATCTAGAAAAATGGTACAGTAAGACATATTTTGTGCTTTTTCAGTGGTGGCCATTTCCATCCGTGGAAGAATTTTAAAAGGTACTAAAGGAGTTTTTTGTTTTGTTTTGTTTTGCTTTTTTAAAAACAAACAAAACAACATTTTATTTTCACAGCAAAATAAGGAAGAAGGAGTATTTTCCAAGCAGTGATTCCAGAACCAGGGTGGGGGATTGTGGGCTTCAAATACCTTCAAATGCCTTGTAACTCTAGGCTTTATAGTTCTACACATAATCTCAGTATAACTAAGAATAGCTGAACTGTCGCTTTTTCATTATTTTTAAAAGCTATAGCAAGGTGGCAAATTGAACTCATAACTCCGATGTGCAGAGAAAATATTCTGTTCTTTTTGTTTTAATTCATCTGACCATCCAAGCCCCTTCCAGCTGGTTAGCTGGGAGGAAAAAATTAAATAACTGTTCAAACATCCAGCTGAGCTGATAATTTAGCCATTTTCAGAGAATTTCAAATTTTTATTTAAACATGTTTCAATAGTCTCTTTGCTGGCTTCCCTTTCCTCTTTTGTTATGTTAAAAGTGACTTTAGAGTGAATTGAGAGAGGCTCTGTGTCTTAATGGAGGAGGGAATGAGGTGGGGTCCTTGGGAAAGGGGTCCCGTCTGCCCTTTGATCTCTGGGAAGAGGGCATTTGTCCACTGGGATGATCCTGGTTGCAGTTTGTTTCAATCTGCAGGTTCCAGAGCCTGTGATCTGACTTCTCAGCTTGGCAAGGGTCATGCCTCAACTCCCCGTGGGCTACAGCCCTCTCAGGGTCTTGCTGCTGCTGCTGCTGCTAAGTCACTTCAGTCGTGTCCAACTCTGTGTGACCCCATAGACCGCAGCCCACCAGGCTCCCCTGTCCCTGGGATTCTCCAGGCAAGAACACTGGAGTGGGTTGCCATTTCCTTCTCCAATGCATGAAAGTCTTAGGGGTCCTCATATAGCCTCCCAGTCTGGGGTCTCTGCCAAGACTCTGCCTCTGCCAAGGAGTGACCTGGCCTTACCACAGCAGGCAGCCTCCTGGTGAGCCTCTTGGCTCAGTGACCAGAGGGAATCCAGTGGCCCTAAACTGGGGACCCTCAGGATCTCCTCGGGCTGGTAAATTTTTCTGTGGCTCTGTCTCAGGTCTTTTGCATTTCTTCTGACAAAGGTCAACCTCACTCATTAAAAACATTCTATACACCCTGCTTCCCTGTTACATTAGACAAAGAGCATAGGACTTGAGTCATTTAGATTGATTAGCCTTTGATGTATTGCTAATACTAAAGGACTCAAGTCCTATGCTTTACCTCTAGTGTAATAGGGTTGCAGTTAGATTTAGCCTGTGATAGCTTCCCAAGTGGTGCAGTGGTAAAGAATCTGCCTGCCCAGGCAGGAGACGTGGGTTTGATCCCTGGGTTGGGAAAATCCCCTGGAGTAGGAAATGGCAACCCACTTTAGTATTCTTGCCTGGAAAATTCCATGGACAGGGGACTCTGGCAGCTGCAGTTCATGGGGTCGCAAAGAGTCAGACGTGACTGATCAACTGAGCGTGCACACATTGCTATATTGAGGCCCAAGAAAAAGAATTTGGCAAATCTCTGTGCAACTCCCACCCCCACAGCCTCCTCTTATTTCCAAGCCTTTTCTCATGGCCTAGAAGTTGGTGATGAGCCTCACCTCAGGGTGAGACACAGCAATGAAACCTGATTTATGGAGGAACATAAAATGTATCAGTTTAATGTCCACGCTCTCTCTTACTGGGGACCTCGGTGTTCTCAGGGTGGAATTTCTGAGGTCATCTTCTCCCACAATACCCCAAGATAGGATCACATTGGAAAATTTTTGATGCCTCATCCAGTTTAACAGTGATGATTGGAAAATGCTGAATGTATAGTTTGAGCTTGAGAAATAAAAAGCAAGGAGTTCTCCTGGAGAACAATATAGAAAATACATTTTAAAAAATTGTGATATATTCCCAGTTTATTTTAAACAACTAATAGAGATAACATATTCATATCAGTGTTTGAAAAAAACGCTTCATTAGAAGGGTTATGTCTTGCAAATCTTATCTTGCTCATCCCTTCTTTATTCCGGCATGCCACATCAGACAGGTAAGGTCTTTAACTGTTAGGACTGATAGGCAATCACATAATTGTTACAGTGGTGTGTGCTTTAAAAACAAGGTATCACAAAGCTGCTCTCTTATTGCACCATACACCTCTGAGCTCATAAGAACCTCTTCCACATATTCAGATGAGTATCTTGCTTTTCACTGAACACATTTCATTTGTTGGTGTTAAAAGAAGGCAGAGAGGTTCAGGATTGTTACTTGGCTTCCAAGAGTGAGGCAAGTGCTGAGACAATGTTGTAAGTGATTTTTACTGCTTTGCTGACTATCTAGAGACGGGGTACTATAGTAAGTGTACTTCTGGAAGCAAAATCCAGCTACTGATTTTACCCATAAGAAAAAGGATGATGTTTCTGCAATGACAATATAGTTAAGAAAGCATGTGAACAGAAGCAACCAGTTCAAACAAAAATATCAAGACACCTGCTTATCAAACTGTTGGGTGGAGAAAAACATCATTGCAAAAGGAGTTATAGCTTTTAAAAGCCCTTTGGTAAAACATTCATTCACTTTGATGATGAACTTAACTATTGTCAAAACATATATCAAATGCAATCTTCTTGGCTGAAAGCTGGAAATATTATACTCATTTAAGGCTGAGACTACAAGCGTGCTTCTAAAATTCTTTGGAATAATAATGAGCTTAAAACTTTAAAAGTAAATACCTCTTTAAGCCAGACTGATTCAAGCCTTCTGTTTTGATTGGACAAAAAACGTAAAAGAAAATGAGAAACAGGGAATGCCATCAGCTAGCACATTATCTCTATAGTAGAATTTGACTCTCTGCCCCTCCTCAGCACCTACATGCCCAGACCAGACACGGATGATGACCTCCAGTGCTCCCAGCCTTACAAATTTAAGAAAGACTTACCATGTATCAGAGTCCACTTGGAGGAAGACATACTATGGAGATGCTTTAGAATAGCATGTACAGAAAAAGTTCTGACTTTCACAATAATATCTGTATCAAAAGACAACTAATACTTCATTTAAAGAGAGGGAGAGGAAAAAAATTTTAAGACATCATAGGCAAGCAGGAAAATATTTTACAATAACACATGTGACTGGCAAGACTCTTCTAGGAAAGGTTGTCCAAATATTGATGAACAGTAACTCTCAATAGTGTTCTTTCTGTCTCTATAACCCTTGAACAATTCATTAATCTACCTAATATTATTAGCAGTGGCAAAATGTCTATTCAAAGTCAATAATTAAGTTAAACATCCTCCTTCATGTCTAGTGAGCCATTGTAACTAGCAAATCAAGAAGATGTCTGCACATCTTTTGCAATAGACTCTCAGGTCTCCCTCTGTATAAACTCTGTGTGGAATCTGAACTTAAACACACACAACCTAATTAGTGAAGCCAAAAGAAATTTCTTAGGTAATAATTGGTAAAACAGAGCTTCAAACCTCTGCCCACCACCTCCTTTTCAAGTTCCCATTTCTTAATGCTTCTCCATTCAGCCTAGTACTCTTTTTTTCTGATTTTCCTCACCTCTCCCAATAGAGCTTTTCTCAGAAAAGGATTTCTTTTGATTTGTAGTTTACCTCACGGACAAGGCTTCGGGTGTTATTTTCCAGAAGCAAGGGTTTTTAATAAGGACGTATTATCAGAAGGTCAGGCAGCCAGCTGTATCCTTGAAATTACATCTGTTTCCAAAGCAAACATTTCTTAACCAGTGGCCCACAGCCCTGCAACAGAATCACCCAAGAACTTATGAAAATGCATATTCTCTAAGCTCTATGTTAGAGACCTTGATTCATTAGGTCTGGGATGAACCTTGGTATTTCTAAAGTACTTAGAAGTGTGAGAACTACCAGTTTAACTGTTACGAGCATGGAGTTTGCCATCAGCAGATGTAGCTCTGCTTTCTTCATTGGGTGATAATGGGCAAAGTAATCTCCACACTTGGAGAAGGCAATGGCACCCCACTCCAGTACTCTTGCCTGGAAAATCTCATGGATGGAAGAGCCTGGTAGGCTGCAGTCCATGGGGTCGCTAAGAGTCAGACACAACTGAGCGACTTCACTTTTCACGCATTGGAGAAGGAAATGGCAATCCACTCCAGTGTTCTTGCCTGGAGAATCCCAGGGACAGGGGAGCCTGGTGGGCTGTGGTCTATGGGGTCGCACAGAGTCGGACACAACTGAAGTGACTTAGCAGCAGCAGCAGCAGCAGCAATCTCCATACTCAGATTGTGCGCATCTGTAAGATCAGGATGATAATACCTCATTTACCTGATATCATGAGACAACCCATGTTGAATGCAGAGCCGGAATGAAAACCTAACTAGCTCACATAACTGAAAATTCTTAATGAGGAACTCATGGTGTACTTGATCCATAACTCGGTACAATATATTTTTTCAGTTTCCTTTTCTCATCTCTGACTTTCACAATCTTGGCTCTATTCTCAGATTGGCTATTCCTGTGTAATTACAGACAGCTGCAGAAAACTGAAATGATATTTTTCCAGGTTCAAATTTCAGGGGAAAGAGTAAAAATGATTCTCCCTGATTAGACTCAGATCATTTATCTGTTGGGAGGGGTGCCTCCATGTGTCCCTCACCCTCCGTGTTCCTTGCTGGGTATGCAAGAATATGAGGCACTGGCCAATTTTTACCTAGATTATTTCTCAGAGTTTTGTTTTTAGCAAGCAGTCTTGAGTAAATGCAAAGACAAGGCTCGATTACTGCTTACTACAATTCGATGGTTTCCCGAAGATCCGTGTCCCTCAGCTGTGACGCAGGCCCATCGCTGCACAGCATCCATCTGGGCTCACACTGCCTCACCCCCGTGAGAATCAAGGACAGATGGAACTATTGCTAACCATGTTGATTACCGGCTGCACCCTGAGTTATAACGTTCTCTGTCTCTGACCCAGAAATCTTGTGTCTTCTGCTGGCCTCTATGAAATAGCAACAGAACAACTTACTAGCTTGTAAGTAGAATAAAATAAAATTCCAGATTCTGATAGAATCTACCACTGCACCCATTAGCTGGGGCTGGGGATTATGGTTGGCTGGGCCTGGGTGATATACACTATCTTTGGAGCTGGGAGTGTCAGCTCTGCCCAGAAGAGGGAGGGGCAACGGGATAGATCTCAAGAAGAAAAGTTGTATACAGTTACCCCAAGTAGATGACGAAAGATACGTTATGTGGCAAAAATGAAATTAAATAAAAATTGACAGCTGTCTAGCACAGATTTAGGAGCCAGATATATGTGTGTGCATGTATCAGACAGCATATTAAAAAGCAGAGATAGCACTTTGCTGACAAGCGTCTGTATAGTCAAAGCTATGGTTTTTCCACCTCAGCTTCCCAGGTGGCAACAGTGGTAAGAACCCACCTGCCAACGCAGGAGACTGAAGAGGCTCAGGTTCGATCCCTGGGTGGGGAAGATCCCCTGGAAGAGAGCATGGCAATCCACTCCAGTGTTATTACCTGGAAAATCATATGGAGAGAGGAGCCTGGTGGGCTGCAGTCCATGGGGTGGGCAAGAGTCGGACCCAACTGAAGCTGACTTGGCACACATGCATGGTTTTTCCAGTAGTCATGTACAAACTTGGTGAGAGTTGGACCATAAAGACAGCAGGATGCCGAAGAATTGATGCTTTTGAATTGTGGTGCTGGAGATGACTCCTGAGAGTCCCTTGGACTGCAAGGAGATCCAACCAGTCCATCCTAAAGGAAATCAGTCCTGAATATTTATTGGAAGGACTCGTGTTGAAGCTAAAGCTCCAATACTTTGGCCACCTGATGTGAAGAACTGACTCACTAGAAAAGACCCTGATGCTGGGAAAGATTGAGGGCAGGAGGATAAGGGGACCACAGAGGATGAAATGGCTGGATGGCATCACTAACTCAATGGACATGAGTTTGAGCAAACTCTGGGAGATAGTGAAGGACAGATAAGCCTGGTGTGCTGCAGTCTACAGGGCTGCAAAGAGTTGGGCACAACTGAGCAACTGAACAACAACATATATATATATGGATATCAAATTCTGTTATTATTATATCTGAAAGAGAATGTAGAAAATAAAAGTGATTCAGGTTTTAAAATTCTTCTGTTTGATCTAGTCATATATTTAAGTATTAAATACTTTAAACATACAAAACATTACTTCATTTCTTTAAATACAAGCACATATGAAAGCTGAGCAAAATTCATTTTTATTTATGTAATGAAATGATAAGGAACACTCATCATATTATTTATTTGGGAAATTCAATATATTTCACAAGTTATACTCATGGATTCCATTTGATGTCAAGAAAATTTATCACCCTGTGCATCAGATCCTACATCTTTAAAACGAGAATAACTAGATGGCAATCCAGATTAGTAAAAATTTATTGCCTTCCCATAAGATTAATAACATTATTTAAATATATTTTAAAATCAACTTATAAAGGCATTTTACTGTAATGCAGAGCATACAGCTAAACATATTGAAGGTCGTATTGAGATCAGGAACACGTATGAATAACATGGAGTGATAATCAAAGGTCTGGAGGCTGGCTCAAACTATATTCTATCATCAGCAATTGGGAAAATGTTTGCTTTAAATACAGTTCTAGGTAATAGAAATAAGATAGCTCACCGCAGCCGGAAATGGGTACCATGATTAGTAAATAATATCCAGATATTTAGATTTCCTTCTATTTTACTGCAGCTTACAAATATGTGTGTGTGTGTGTGTGTGTGTGTGTGTGTATATATATATATATATATATATATATATATATTTGGGGCCTGAAATACCATCATGAAGATAACCAATGCCCATGAATTAAACTGACAGCTTCAGTTCCCCTCAGATTTTATAGCAGTTACATAAAACTGTCAGTGTCCAGAGTTTAAAATATAGCAGCAGAGCAGGCAGGAAAGAAAAGAGAAGTAACATTTTTTTCAGTACCTACTTTGTAGGTGATACATTTTGCCAGATGCTTTGCATGCTATCTCATTTGGTCTTCACCAAGATGCCTATTAACTAGAAGTCTGTATTTCTCTTACAAAACAAATATATCTAGAGAGAAACACAAAAAAATATCCTTTTAAATGGCACACAGATTCAGTCCCACAAACTACATGGAAATGGGAAAAGTCTGACTATTGCCTCCAGTTTTACAAATCATAGTGTCCAAAATCAAATGTCAAAATGTACCACTCTACTCACAGTCTGTACCTAAGGAGAAAAAGAAACGAAATAAATTATTGGTAAATATGAAGAACCGAATTCTCCTCACAGAGACCATCAGATTGCCTATGAGAAACGCCAGTTTCACCTCTTAAGTTAAATGTGGCCATGTCAAGAACTGCTCTAAGAGAGAGCGGTGATAAAGTAGGTGGAATTAAAAATCAGAAGGCCTACGTGAGAATCCTTGCTTTGAATATTAGTGGTTATGGAACTATGGGCAGGTTATCCACTCATGCTTCACATATCTTAATTTAAAAAATAGGAATAAAAACAATTTCTGTCCCATAATGTTAGCAAAGTGAGTCTTTTCAGCATTTTTAATACCCTTTAATAATCCTCATTTATATAAATATCAGAAATAACGATAGTTCAAGAACAATGAAAATGAAGACACACTAAACATATTCCTATTATTAGGAATTATATAATTAAGTAACAGTAAAGCAATTATAAGATGCATGTTAAGTTGCTTCAGTGGTGTATGACTTTTGCAACCCCACAGACTGTAGCCTGCCAGGCTTCTCTGTCCACAGGGATTCTCCAGTCAAGAATACTGAAGTGGTTTGACATTTTCTCCTCCAGGAGATCTTCCTCACCCAGGGATTGAACCCAGATCTTTTATGTCTCCTGTGTTGGCAGGTGAGGCCCTTTACCTAAATTAGCACCACCTGGTAAGCCCAAATAGATTTTAGGGCATTAGTTAACATTTGTAATTTTTTCCCTTTCTGTTTAAACTGGTAAGCTGCTCCACTGTAACAATAGTGTAAAGTAATTGAAAAGCATTAAACTAAATCTTTTAATCTGGTACTCTGCCAATTTAGAGGTCATGTCATTTATCAGGATACCAATTAAATAAAATACCCTGAATTAGTCAAATGAATAGAGTCCAGTTAAGGAAACATGAGAGACTCAGGAAAAAATTCTTCCCAGATATTAAAAAGTGATTTATTAAAAAAGAAAACAACTTATTTTCTTATAAATTCTTCTTGTAAATTATCTCATTGAGTCCATGAACAGAAGGAGTAGCATGCAAAACAAAAGAGGTAAATATGCAAAGCACAATTTCAAACAGCTGTGGACACTTTTAAGCTGTGGTCTGCCAAGTTTTTTTTTTTTTTTAAATGAGTGCTCTCTCACCTGCAGCTGCATCTCTCATCCCATTTGCAAACCAAGGCTGGATCTATAAAGAATTAAACTGATGACTACACCCATTCCAATCCTACTCCTATGGCAGTATCTTCTCCAAAATGAGAATCTCTAGAATCATCACAACCAGTATCCAGTAACATCCCATTTCGAAAGGAAATAAAACCTACTCCACTTGAATGTATATTCAAGTTTCCTATCATTTATTTTCTAGCAAAAGCACCAGGAAGCCAAGGAGATGCGTTTGGGAAGCCAAGTGATGAGTTCTTACAAAGATGGTGAGCAGCATGAGGAGAGAGAAAGTCAGCCAGGATTCGCTTGGGCAAGACCTAAATCTTGACCTCTCTTCCTAAAGCACTGATGGCAGGAAGCTGATTTCTCAGTTGTAGTCCATTAGTCAGTCTACAGGTTCCCTCTGGGCCATTCATCTTGGATTCCTCAGAGCCTAGCCTGCCATCTGAATGGTCACAGTCCCCAGCATTAGGAGCTGGAGTTGTGAACCTCATCCACTTAATAGCTCCGGTAAATGACTTCATATCTTCACCTTAGCTATAGTTTCCTCATCTGTAAAACAGGGGAAATATTAACAAAAGAACATATATCATAGGGTTTTTATGAAGATTAAATAAATTAATATTTGTAGAGTACTCAGTATAAGACCTGGAACATGGTGAGTTTTCTAAGCGTTCAACAAAACACAATTACATTAAATTGATGGATATATTAAGACAATGTAAAGTCTTAAAGTCACTGATTTTGGTAATTGAGCTATTACTTACATCTTGAGGGTTTCTTTTAGTTTTCTGGACGCTCACTGACCAACCATCAACCATCTTTTTTTTTTTTTTTTTAAATCATTTTTTTAATACAAGCTTTTATTTTTTTTTAAGCTGCATCAGGTCTTTGTTACAGCACAGAGAATCTTTGTTGTGTCACGCGGCCCTTTCACTGTGGCACTCGGGGTTAGTTGCCCCAGAGCATATGGGAACTTAGTTCCCTGACCAGGGATTGAATCTACATCCCCTGCATTGCAAGGCAGATTCTTAACCACTAAACTACCAAGGAAGTCCCTCAACCATCTTTTCTAAATACAAGTTATGACTGGCTTATTATGAATTCTCTAATCCTAAGCATGCTGGCTTCCTAATGGGAGATAATAACAATGGTTCCTGAACCTGGCTTCACAGTGAGCACACTTAAGACTTTGAAAACCATACATTCCTAAAGCCCAGTTTCAGAAACTTCAAAATAAAGCCCAAGCATCATTTGGAAACAAGGTTTCTGATACAGGTGGTTTCACTAACTGGTATTGAATCTCAACTATAGATTTAAAAGACTTCATAAAGGAAAGTGTTGTATTTCCAGTGAAGAAATTTAAGGTGCAGTGATGAGCCTCTAAGTGGTGGAGGTGTATTTTGTAATATGGGACCTTCTCTGGTCCTTCAAATTGTAGCACACCATCATCAGAATTGCCTGGCACTCAGTGGCTCTTTAGAAGCCTTCTGTAACTCTCTAAGTACAAGAGCACTGTTGCCAACCACTCTTTTACTGGTATCATTTTCACATGTGATGGGAAATATTAATCCTGACATTGTTCCTGCAAGACACTTCTCTTTATGGGAGCCCAGTTTTGTATATGTGTAAGTTTCTGTAGCTCCCTTGGGTCTTAGTTTGTGCCCAGCAGTTATTTAAATCAGAAAAAAAAAGAATACATAACATTGTTAATCATAACCTTTTCTACTGCATCTTCCTCTGGTTCTCTCACATGATTAGCGTATTCAATACAAAATCCCTGAACAAAGGAGAGGATGTTTCTTCACCTGAACAGAGGAGACTATGTTTCTTCAACACTTTAGCTCATTAACCATTATTAACATGGAGACGGTGCTGGGGCTTGAGGAAGCTGTGCTTGTGACTGGTAGGAATCGTGTGGTGGTGAAGACAGTGACTATTACTCCATTACCCTTATCATGACCTCCTGGCTACAGTAAAAGCTGCTTCAAATAAATGGTTTATTAGTGTTCAGATAAAAATCATAGGGTCTCGCTGGATATTTAAAGCCATGATAGAAAAAATGAAATGAAGGACTAATGACTTGTAAAAAAATCAAATGACAGATAAAACTATAACGGGAGAGTGTAAATGTCTACATTTAATATATCAAAACAATATTTAGCTCAGGTATAAAAGTATAACTCAACACTGAATAAAAATTCAAATAAATGTAGTATTTCATTTGTTTCCCATAAGCTGCATGACACTAGAAAAATAAACATTGACCAAACAGTGTGAAATAGAAGACATTTTGCAAATAACTCTCTAGAAATAGGAAATCTTTTTTTTTTGGTCAAAATATTACAGAAGGAAAACAAACACTTAAGCATCTGATTTAATTTATTTCTCAATTCTTTGGTAATATATAATGACTTTTTAGTACTAGAATATATTTTTCAAAAGTCACGCTTATTTACTATTTATGATCATATTTTGTCACCATTTACAGGCTACTTCTGAGTTAGAAAATACATATTTTAATATTATGTCCAGTAAGTTAAATGCTCAAATATTATTCTTAGAAATCAGAGATTAGTGATAACATGACTTTGTGAATAGCCTGATTTTGCATCTTTGTTTTAATCACTTGATCTCAACCATGGTTCATTTCTTTTAGAAAAATGACAAATTTTGACAGCAAATTTGTAAATGTGTATCCTTAAATTAGTATCTTGTTTGAAAAGATTGTATTCAATTTATTTCCTCACTGGACTAATGCCCTATCTGTGGATTAACAACCCTAGACAAGTGATACTGGTTAATAATACTTTTCATCGCTGAAGAGTTATGAGAAAAAAAATCCTTAAAAGTATTTTTTTACCTTAGTATTTGACTTTTTAATGAAAGCAGTGTGAGTCATCATCTATACTGGCCCAAAAAGGCCTTTGTTCTTTAGGGTGGAATGTTATTTGTCCTGTGTATAGTGCTCAGATGCAGAAGTTCTTTGGTGTGAAAATGAGACAACATTGAGAAATACACATTTATTTCACATATTAAGAGAGATATTTGACAAGACCTTGTGTTCTTATCTTTATTAAGCAAATTCTGGTTTCTACAAGGGCACATGAGTCATTAGGTTATCATGAAAAGTGGCTCTGAATTTCATGAATTGTGTAATTAATGATTGACAGGTTATTTTAGTTGATTTAATTTTGGTTGAACAAAAACAAAATTAAAAATTTACTCAAGTTTTCTAGATTCTCATTTCTAGAATTTATTTTCCATCTCAGTGTCCAGAGTTAGAGAAATGATTAATCAAAGTTATAAATTAAAAAAGAATTCACATAATTTATGGGAAATATATTATTAATATGCTTTGCATTAAACAATGCCACAAAAATAATCTAGAGCTGCACTTAAATAAGTATATTTAAGTTTAAATCTTAACATTTAAGCTTTAATTTGGAGTAGACAAAATCATCCTTGTGGTGTATTTGTCTTTGATTTAGTGAGAAATCTTAGGCTCCAAAATCACTGCAGATGGTGACTGGAGCCATGAAATTAAAAGATGCTTGCTCCTTTTCGAAGAAATGCTGACCAACATAGCTTATTAAAAAGCAGAGACATCATTTGCTGACAAAAGCCCATATAGTCAAGGCATTGTTTTTTCCAGTAGTCATGTATTGATGTCAGAGTTTGAGCACTGAAGAATTGATTCTTTTTAATTATGGTGCTGGAAAAGACTCTTGAGAGGCCCTTGGACAGCAAGGAGATCAAACCAGTCAGTCCTAAGGGAAATCAACACAGAATATTCACTGGAAGGACTGATGCTGAAGCTAAAGCTCCAATACTTTGACCACCTGATGTGAAGAGTTGACTCACTGGAAAAGATCCTGATGCTGGGAAAGACTGAAGGCAAAAGGAGAAGGGGACAACAGAGGATGAGATGGTTAGATGGCATCACTGACTCATTGGACATGAGTTTGAGCAAGCTCCCGGAGATGGTAAAGGACAGGGAAGCCTGGTGTGCTGCAGTCCACGGGGTTGCAAAGAGTCGGACATGACTTCGCAACTGAACAACAATAACTCTGTCACTGCCAGCAAAGAGCTTTTCTTTTTTTAAGAGTGGGTCTTGACTTATAAAGGATAAGTACTACAGTTCCTAAGTTAGTATTTAAAAACGAAGATTAAAGTAAATGCAGTGATTTCTAAAATTTTATTGAATTCTAGACCCTCTTCGAGTTTAAATGGAAAAGAAAATCAATCTTATTTTGAGGATGAGTGAAAAAATTTCCATTCACACGGCATCAAATGTTTTGACAATCATAGCAATGCAAAGAAGATGTAGTTGTTAATGAAAAAGTATTAGTTTGTACTGTGCAAGCCAATATTAATTTTCTCATTCACACAAGAAATCTTCTTAGTTGCTTAGACCTATGAACAGGATAGACAAATTCCCTACTTTCATGGAATTTTTAGCGGGATGAGACAATAAACAAATACATTAACTGCTATTACAATAGATGAGAAAGAGTTTCTTGGAAAACTAAAATCGAGTTGTCAGAAAATGTCCTTCTACAGGGCTTCTATTTAAATGAGACTTAAAGGACATGTGGGAGACTGAAGGAAAGGGAATTCCCAACTGAGGACCTAACATGGGAACACACTGGGACTGGGCAGAGAGGATGAGCAGGAGAGGAGAAGTGGACAGTGAGAAAGGAAAGTCAAGAGAGAAAAACGTCTCTGGAAAGATTTGTCACCTGTGCCTAATGCTTATGAGAAATTTAGTAAGACAAGGATGATCAAGGGACCATTAAATTGGATAGAACATAGGTTGTTGTTGACACGATGCAATACATTTTCAAAGGAATGGGAATAAAGGCCAGTTGGAGTGGGCTGAGGAAAGACAGGAAAGGAGAGGAAATGGAGGCAACTTCAGTCAATACTTCTGGAAAGTTTTCTTCCGAAAAGGAGCTGAAAAATATAGCATGAGCTGGAGGAAGGAATCAAGAGAACATATTTATGCTAGTGGGGGTAATTAAGTCCAGAAAGATAAAGCGTCGAAAAGCAGGAATATTCCAGGAAGAGGGTCCTAGAATAGCCAAGCATGGGCTGGAGAGCTTGTGCCCAAGTGGTGACTTTGGTGGAAGCTGGCACACTCCTCTCTTACAAAGGAAGGCATGAGAAAACAGGTGTTCCACACCCTGGGGTGGAGACTGGCAGTTTGAGGAGACAGGAATATCATGGCAGGGGCTCACACCTCGAAGAGTGGGAAGTGAGCATCTATTAAAGTATTAAGGTAACAAGCAGTACTGAAGACCCAGTAAGGATCCATGATCATGAATTTAAACTGGAATTAGTCGACAGAAAGCACATGCTTTTCTTCGGACTTGTTCTGCAGCCAGTGTGGAGTAGGAGCTAGTGGGACAACCAGCGTTAGAATTCTCTGGGGGAAAGTGAACTGGAAGAAAAAGAGGGCAAGAGAGTTAACTTTTGAAAAGTGAATGGAACTGGAAACTGTCATACTGAGTGAAGTAAGTCAGAAAAAAAAAAAAAAACCACCAACCAAGTACCATATATTAAGTCATATGTGTGAAATCTAGAAAAATGGTACAGCCGGACCTATTTGCAGGGCAAGAATAGAGATGCAGACATGGAAAACAGATGTGTGGATCCAGGAGGTGGCGGGGTGGTGGGATGAATTGGGAGACTGGGATTGACATATATACAGTACCGTGTGTAAAGCAGCTGATGGGAAGCTGCTGTGTAGCACAGCCTGGTGCTCTGTGATGGGTGGGATGGGGTGGTAGGTGGAAGGGAGGTCCAAGAGGGAAGAGATATAGGTATTATGTTGCTGTTGCTACTACTGAGTCACTTCAGTCGTGTCTGACTCTGTGCGACTCCATAGATGGCAGCCCACCAGGCTCCCCTATCCCTGGGATTCTCTAGTCAAGAATACTGGAGTGGGTTGCCATTTCCTTCTCCAAGGCATGAAAGTGAAAAGTCAAAGTGAAGTCGCTCAGTCGTGTCCGACTCTTAGCGACCCCATGGACTGCAGCCCACCAGGCTCCTCTATCCATGGGATTTTCAGGGAAGAGTACTGGAGTGGGGTGCCATTGCCTTATAGCTAATTCACTTTGTTGTACAGCAGCAACGAACACAACTCTGTGAAGCAACAATACCCCAATAAAAAGCACATAGATATAGGATGATATAGTTGAATAAAGAACAAAGAAAAGTGAGAGAGATCATGAAGAATGAACAAGAGTGAAGACTGATGATTTTGGTGTGATCAAAGCACAGCCGGAGTAGGGATGAGAGAACGTGAAGGGGAGTCAGGTTTGACAATCGGATATAAAACTCAGGGACAGTACAGCAGTCAGTGATAACAAGGTCCAGGGTCTCCTTGTGGGGTGGGTGGTGTTACAAGATAGAGGAAAAGACACTGACGGTGAGAAGAGGCAAGGCCACGTGAGCAGTGAGTTTTTCTCGAGGCTCTTGAAGACATGGATAAAGAAAATAGCTTAAGGAGCAGAAAAGATGACAGATTCACATATTGACATCTTCTGTGAACAAAGGAAGGTACCAAGTGGTCAGCAGATGGTAGTTATAAGAGAAGTGAGATAGTCTGACATGAGCTGCAAAGATGACTGAAGGCTTCGGTGGGGGAGCGGGGATAAGTACAGCGAGGACAGAGACACCCACCTCACTGCTGAACCCCAAGGGTCATCTGTGTGTGCGGACGTGCTAAGTTGCTTCAGTCGTGTCTGACTCTTTGTGACACTATGGGCGGTAGCCTGCCAGGCTCCTCTGTCCACCGGGACTCTCCAGGCAAGAATTTACTGGAGTGGGTTGCCACGCCCTCCCCCAGAGGATCTTCCGGACCCAGGGACTGAGCCCACGTCTCTCTTGTCTCCTCCTTTTGGCAGCTGGGTTCTTAACACTAGCTCCACCTGGGAAGCCCCAGGGTTATCAGTATTAATGACTAAGTTATTCTCTTTGACTCTAAATCAGTGATATCATGTGAACACTATAATATCTGTTCTACCAACAGCTATAGCTAGAAAGGGATAGGACTGATTAGAGTTTAACACTCATGTTTCATTTTCATTATATTACATAAAGACATTTAACCTCACCCATTCACAGAGGTACTCTAGAGAATAACTAGCTGTTCAATACACAAGTGTTTGAAATTATAGTATATTCAACTCCATTATTCATTTTAAGATTTGCTTGTATGAAACTTTGACATTGTAGGGAGGTATGAAGAACTGTGAAACAATTAGTAGAAAATACTAGACTAAGAAGAAGTTACATTCCCATAGATTACATTGCATATTTATAATTTCCTTTTCCCTCTCAAATTGTGAACATAACAATTTAACACTACTAAAGAATGAACATTATCTTTGGCTGTGTGAAGCTAATAATGCAAAATTATCAGTATATCTGGGGTAAAATTTACAGGAACAACTTAAAATACACACTTCTCTTAAGCCAAATGTATTGGCTCTGTTGATACCCTATGATACATCCATTTCTATCTGTCCTTTTGAAATAATGTATCTCACAAGGAGGATAAGCAGAAAACATATTATACAACACAACTGTTTGTTTCTTCATTTCACGTTCATGATTACCTGAGTCACAGATGACATATGACCCAAACCAGTAATATATGTCTGGGCCTGACAGAGGACATTTCTCATCTTCTGAGCCCAGGTTACATCTTCAGCAGCAGGTGTTATGAATCTAAGTGAAGTGAAACAAGCTTCTAAATTCCCTTCTCAGGTTCAACATACTTGCAGAGCGTTTCAAGGGACCAGAAATAAAAGGAAGATTTTTGTCTTTCTGTTCTAAACCGTGGAAGTCTAGCTTACTGCCAGACTTGATAAGCTTGGATAATTCATTTTATTTTTGTAAAAATCACTTATATTATTATATTTGTGGGTCTTCGTTGCTGTGTGCAGGCTTTCTCTAGTGGCAGTGAGTGTGGGCCACTCTCTGTTGTGGTGTGCTGGCTGCTCACTGAGATGGCTTCTTTCAGTGTGAATCACAGACTCTAGGTGTACAGGCTTAGCTGCTCCGCGGCATGTGGGATCTTCAGGACCAGGCATCGAACCTGTGTCCCCTGCATTGGTGGGTGGATTCTCAACCACTGATCCAGCAGGGAAGTCCCTCCTTTAATTTTATGTGGTGCTTGGGTCAGAGGCCAGTTACCTGGCTCACCTTTCCTGTCCTTTGCCCCAACCCTTTCCTCTGCACATCTTTGATCCTGTTGGATCACAGAGGTGTGGGAGCAATTCCTCTACCCCCAGTGATTGCTCATACCTCCTCACCTTTCCTAGTGCTTGGACTTGCTCAGCATCCAGAGCCTCTGGAGCATTTTAGCACGTTCTTCAATGTGCAGGGAAAGCACTGCCTTCCTTGTGAAGCCCTTCCAGCCCACTGCTGTCACCTCTCTCCCAGTCATCCCTTTGTCCTTCTTTCATGTGCATCTGGAGATATATCAGTTATTGCTCCTGCTGCTGCTGCTAAGTCGCTTCAGCTGTGTCCTATGCTGTGTGACCCCATAGACGGCAACCCACCAGGCTTCACCGTCCCTGGGATTCTCCAGGCAAGAACACTGGAATGGGTTGCCATTTCCTTCTCCAATGCATGAAAGTGAAAAGTCAAAGTGAAGTCGCTCAGTCGTGTCTGACTCTTTGCGACCCCATGGACTGCAGCCTACCAGGTTCCTCCATCCATGAGATTTTCCAGGGAAGAGTACTGGAGTGGGGTGCCATTGCCTTCTCCATAACACATTGTCCAAACTAGGGCATTTTTGAGACAGAGGCAGTCCATTGTTAATAATTATGCTGGGACACCAGGCGTAAACTATGTCTGCCTTGGCTAGCCAAGACATGTGATCAGCCTAATTACATTATGTATGGCCCTGCATGGTGGACTCATCCTTTTCCTGCATTGTTTGTGAGGGCAAGGTTCTTTTGTACCTCATGTCACTGATGTTTAAATACTGTGTGGAAATCTACTGCCTTGCTATCACCTTTCTTCTAACAAAGGTGTCTTTAGGCAATCACCGAGCCACATTCTTTGTAGTCTTCTAATTTTGGCCATGCCGTTTGGATGATGATGAACCTCCCTGCCTTGCCCCATGTGGATAAGGACATGACTGAAGTTCGATGGGTCAAAGTGACACAAATCCCTGGCCAGCCCCCTTCTGTCAGTGACTGGTTCAGATCTGCGCATGGTGGTCTAATCAGAGGCAGTCTTAGGGGTTTTGTTCCTACTGGGAAGGGGAAAGTCAACTTTGCCTCCAGTTTCTATACTGTGAGCCAGCCTGGGGACCATCAGCTCTAAGGAGAGCTACTCATGAGAATGCAGGGAGCATGGGAGAAAACAGAACCAAGAATGGACCCCTCCACAACCAATGGAGCGTTTGTCTCCAGTATTGCCTGAAGCTGGCTTTGTTTACTCTGCACTTTTGAGTTACGTGAACCCATAAACTCCCTTTTCTCTAAAGTCAGTTAAGCTGTGTTTCTTTGCAGGAAAGAAAACAAAACAAAACTTTTTTTCTTGACTGACGCCTGGGTCATTGGAGGCACTCTAAGTATGCGGTGAATGAGTTGAATGAATGGAGTCAGGGTTCCTGGTAGGCGGCCTCAGGACTGGGAGTGACCAGAGGTAACCTCCCACCTGTAGCTCCCGGGAGCCTGGAGTCCGGTGGCCTGTCTTGCAGGAGTGCTGTCCTAGCAGTGCTTCCTTTAAGGAGGAGCTCAAGGTAGTAAACAAAGGCTCTCACTTTCGTTGGTTTCTTTATTTTTCTACTTTATAGGCACTTTTTTTTTTTTTGCCATTGGTGACTCAATAGTACTTTGGGGACAGCCAATGGTTAAGAACTTGCCAGCCAATACAGGAGACACGAGAGATGTGGGTTCGATCTCTGGGATGGGATCCTTTGGTGGAGAGCATGGCAACCCACTCCGGTATTCTTGCTGGAGAATCCCCATGGACAGAGGAGCCTGGTGGGCTACATGGGGTTGCAAAGAGCTGGACATGACTAAAGTGACTTAACACTCATGCACAGTGAGGTAAAATGAGGTGTTACCTCTAGCTATTGCTTATAAAGGTAACTAACTCAAGGTCTGAAGTACAACATCAAGATAAAAACCATCTTCTCCCAGATAAACTAGGAGTTGGGGATTAAAATATGTACACCACTCTATATAAAATAGGTAAGCAAGGACCTACTGTATAGCACAGGGAACTGCAATCAATTTCTTACAATAACCTAAAAAGGAAAAAAAAAATCTCAAAAAGTATGTATATATACATATGTATAACTGAATCAGTTTGCTGTACACTTGAAACTAACACAAGATTCTAAATTAACTATACTTCAATTAAAAATACCTTCTCCCCAATAATTCTTCTACCCCTTCTTTTACCAAGACAAAGGAATTTTATCCAGGCACATATACTTTAGGCAGCCAGTTTTGTCTCAGTGGTTCCTGCATTTCAGGAGGATTCTTTACCACTGAGTCACTAGCAAAAATATCTACTAGGAATAAACTTTATTTGGGGGACCCTTGGATAAAAATTCACCTTTACTCCTTTGAATGAAGCACTAAATAGTGTTAAAATTAGTATATAAAATGATAGGTTAATATCATCTCACCAACCATGAGTTATTAACCAGTGGGTCTAATGACCCATGTAGGTGGCAAGAGCTCTAACCAGTGATGACTGTGACACAAGAGCTCCGGGGCTACACTCCAGAGGCCCAAAGGACACCCTCTCCCTTCTCCTCTGTGACTTTGCCAAGTGGCTTACATCTCTTCATGGGGGTGCTGCTGCTCCTGCTGCTGCTAAGTCGCTTCAGTCGTTTCTGACTCTGTGCGACCCCATAGATGGCAGCCCACCAGGCTCCCCCGTCCCTGGGATTCTCCAGGCAAGAACACTGGAGTGGGTTGCCATCTCCTTCTCCAGTGCATGAAAGTGAAAAGTCAAAGTGAAGTCGCTCAGTTGTGTCTGACTCTTAGTGACCCCATGGACTGCAGCCTACCAGGCTCCTCCGTCCATGGGATTTTCCAGGCAAGAGTACTGGAGTGGGGTCCCATCGCCTTCTCTGACCTCATGGAGGTATTGATCTTAAATGCTTCCAAATCTGTTCTTCACAGAGTTTAGTCATTTTTAGTGTCATAATTTAGAGCATATTTTCCCCTAGCTTAAGTCTCTTCACTGGAGTTTCATTCACTCAGAATAAAATCCAAGCTCCTTGGCATATTCTATAATGTCCTGCCTGCCTGGTATTACCATATGCAAATCATATTGGTCACAGTCTTGCTCAATGAACTCCTGGCCAGAGTCTTCATCTAACATCTCAAAAGTGCTGTATCCATCTCAGCCTCAGGGCCTTTTGCACATGCTATTCCTTCTGTCTGGAAGTTTGTTTTTTGTCCTTCCTCCAACTACCACCCTCCACTTTTTCTTGCTTTAAAGCTCTTATTGATTTGGTAATTGCACTTTAATGGGCTTGCTTATTTAATATCTCTCCTCCCTAGAGTGTGGGCTTCTCAGGTGGTGCTAGTGGTAAAGAATCTGTCTGCCAATGCAGGAGATGCCAGAGATGCGAGTTCAACCCCTGGCTCGGGAAGATCCCCTGGAGTAAGAAATGGCAACTCACTTCAGTATTCTTGCCTGGGAAATTCCATGGACAGAGGAGACTGGTGGACTACAGTCCATGGGGTCACAAAGAGTTGGACACAACTATTCATGCACCCGTACATCACACACACTAGATTGTAAGCTCTGGGAAGAATAGGTGGAGATCTGGTCTGTTTTTTTTTTTTTTAATCACTCTGTTCACTGGCACATAGAAGATACTCAATAGGTATTTGTTGAAATATAATAAAACCATATGATGGCGTACATTTCATATACTTAGGAACACCTTCCCCATTCTAAGTGACCCGCAAGAGTGCTGTACTTTCTACACTAGTCCTAGGTACATATATGCCCCTCAAAGACTTTTTAAAATCATAAATATTAGAACAAAAAGATACTCTGGAGATGCTTTCACAGATGGAAAACTCAGGTTTATACAGCTGAGGGACTCACCTTTGGGAGAGGTCTCTTCTTCACGCCTCTGGGTTCTTTGAAAAGGGAATTTTTCCTAAGCACTCCTGCCTTCTTACTTCCCCTTGGAGGTTGAGCGAGTTGATTGGAGTGAGCTGGGGAGGAGCTAGGTGTGTGGGTTCAGCCATCAGCCCGTCTTTAGCGTGGGGCTCTGCCACAGGGCGTGTGCCTTCTGCTCATCCTCCCCTCAAGCTTGCAGATTGGGCTTTGCTGTGGGAGGCCCGCAGCTGGCTAGCTGGGCTTCTGACTGGGTATCGTGAGGCAGGGTTGTCTAATTCAGGTTCCATATTTTCAGGGCCATGGTGCCTACACATGTCTATCTTTTCTTCGTTTTTTTTTGGCTGTGCTGGGTCTTCGTTGCTGTGCGGGCTTGTCTCTACTTGTGCAGAGTGGGGGCTACCCTCTGGTTGCAGTTCACAGGCTTCTCCTTTTGGTGGCGTCTCTCCAGGCAGATCACGGGCTCTAGGACACGTGGGCTGAGTAGTTGTGGCTTGCGGGCTCTAGAGCACAGGCTCAGTAGTTGTGGATGAGCTCCCTGCCCCTCGGCATGTGGGATCTTCCTGGACCAGGGATGGAACCTGTGACTCCTGCGTTGGCAGGCAGATTCTTGACCACTGAGCCACCAGGGCAGCCTTCTCTTTCATTAGTTTAAAGGGAAATCGTTTTCTGATTCCTCTTCCTATTTGACTTGGTTTGTAAGTGGGTGAGCTTCGGCCCCTTGTATCTCAGCACCAAAGCTCCACAGCTGGTCGGGGTTAGGGATTAGAATTCCAACCTCCCCAAGATCCAGCTCTGATTTCCAGGGTCAAGTGCACACCTCAGTCAGCATCACCCCAACTACCTTCCCAGACACCCTGGAACTGCCTCTCCTACGGTCAGCACCCCAATCCACGGCTACAAAGGGCAAGACTGTCCTTGGATCCGTGCTTTCCCTCCACTGATTTTGGTTAAAGTCATATTTACAATAATTTCATCATGAGGCTAGTGAAATAAATGTTCATAGAACCAACTTTATAGAAAAATTGGGTAATGATCAGATTAAAATAAATATAAATATCTCATTATGAGTTACTCTGGTTATAAATACATTGTTTATTATCATGTTCATTTTTACTTTTCCCCCAATTATTTTTGTCAATTCTCTAATTCTGCGTTTTATTTTAGATTCTTTCATGCAGTCTCTTGAAAGCTATCATTTCACTGACATTTATCTGGATATGAGATCAGGATATTAGCCCTCTTGTGGTTGATGCATATTTCAGTTAATCCTGACTAAGAAGAGACTGTAGTCTGTTTTATTATTACTATAACATTAATACTTTTAATATAATATTTCTAATGAACAGACAGGTAAAATTTTGCATGTTTAAATGGAGTATAAAAAAACTATTGGTTATAATTATGACCTTACTTGTCGAAACAAATACCTTCCCTAATCATCCTGTTAAAAAGGGGAAGAGAAAATCACTTATGAAAAAAAAATAGAAACACATCTTCCTTGAGAATCCTTAACCACTCTCTATTGCTGCAACTTAAAAAGGAAAAGAAATAATATAAATAAAATAAAACTTAGCAAACAAACAATACTTTCTCCTATGTAGTCATGCTCTTTTTCTCTAGTGCCTCAAAGGGTTAGATCCATTTCACATTGTACCTTTGGAGAAGCAATAGGGCAATGGATGGTTTTCATTGACATATTCCTTCCTTTTTAGTTAGAAGACTGACTGTCTAAACCTTTTTCTGTGTCAAGGTGGTATATGTCCTTCTCAGTTTGGAAGCTGTGTGCTATATTTTGGAGACTCAACTGACTTCAGTATAGTTAGATCTGCTGCTGCTGCTGCTGCTAAGTCGCTTCAGTCGTGTCCGACTCTGTGCGACCCCACAGATGGCAGCCCATTGGGCTCCGCCATCCCTGGGATTCTCCAGGCAAGAACACTGGAGTGGGTTGCCATTTCCTTCTCCCATGCATGAAAGTGAAAAGTGAAAGTGAAGTCACTCAGTCGTGTCTGACTCAGCAACCCCATGGACTGCAGCCCACCAGGCTCCTCTATCCATGGGAGTTTCCAGGGAAGAGTACTGGACTGGGGTGCCACTGCCTTCTCCGATAGTTAGATCTAGAGCTTTGATTTCTTGTATTTTTGTTTCTTCCTACTATCGATCAATCAGCCAACAATTATCCACAAAAGAATATCCTCTGAATGTAGAAATATGCTTGATCTTAAAGAAACCAGAAAAAAGTTTTCTGTTTTTAGTTCATAGCTCAAAGCTTATCATTGGGTTGGAACAGACAGATGTGTCTTGCTGTTCCTTTTGTTTATTTTTTAAAATTAA
This sequence comes from Nanger dama, assembly GCA_917880005.1. Classification (NCBI taxonomy): domain Eukaryota; kingdom Metazoa; phylum Chordata; class Mammalia; order Artiodactyla; family Bovidae; genus Nanger; species Nanger dama. The sequence continues at coordinate 9,114,306 of CAKJTW010000038.1, read as the reverse complement.
TTCTTTATTTTAATTGGAGGATAATTACTTTACAGTATTATGATGGTTTTTGCCATACATTTATATCACTCAGCCATGCTCCTAAACCCCCCTCCTGCCTCCCTCCGCACTCTATCCCTCTGGTTTTTTTCCCAGAGCACTGGCTTTGGGTGCCCTGCCACATGCATTGGACTTTCCCTGGTCATTCCTTTTGTTTATTTTAAAGCGACAATGCTACAGCCTTACTTACACTAACTCCAGTTAACGCCACTGCCTGAATTGGTTGGGAGTTTCGGCTAAGCTGCCGAGGGAGACTTCAAGACACAGGGGCTTGTTGAACCTGATAGAAGTTTATTTCTCTCTCCCAGAGTTGTCAGGAAGTGGATGATCCAGGTTGGTGTAGTGGTTCTGCCCCCAGGAAACCATTCATCAACTCGAGTTTCTTTCATCCTGTGTTTCCACCATCCTCAAGGACATTTTTCTCATTTTCATGGTCATGGACTGGTCAATGCATGCATGTGTCTCAGCCTTCAGAAAGCAGACATTAAGTTGATGACATGCACCTTCATTTTGTGTAAGTGTAATACACATGACAATATTTACTAGTATTTCTTTTCTACTGATAGGCACGTGGAAGATTACAATTCTTCATTCGTGTGATTAGGCACAGCCATGTGACTAGTGTTGACCAGGGGGACAGGAGCTAGTGTGGCCTGAATTACCTGCGTGCCAAGGTTTTCATTAATGGGCTTGATTCTCCAGTCCCTGCTCCCCTTACCAGGATGACCAAAAAGCATGTTGATGGGCAGATGTGACAGGACCCTGTGGGGTACCTTTACCAAGTTTAAAATTAACCTCTTTATTTGAACCTGTATTCCTTTTCTTGTTCAAAATCTGTTCTCCTCCGAGATTGAGAAGAATCAAAGAATCAAAGATTGAGCAGAGACAGAGAAGGGCCTCCCCTGGTGGCTTAGAGGGTAAAGAATCTGCCTGCAATGCGGGAGACCTGGGTTAGATCCCTGGGTTGGGAAGATCCCTTGGAGGAGGGCATGGCAACCTACCCCAGTATTCTTGCCTGGAGAATCCCCATGGGCAGAGAAGCCTGATGGGCTACAGTCAATGGGGGTCAGAAACAAGTCAGACACGACTGAGCAACTAAGTACAGAGCAGGACCTTATGAGGCCTTCCTGGGACAGGCCTTCCTCCATCTCCTCCCCTTTAGTTCCTCTCAAAGTACCAAGATACTAGTATTTGATGCAAATTTCCTGAATTGTTTTGCAGATGTGAAAACTCCCCACCAAATGGAAGAAGTACTTGAAGACCATAAGCACATACCCCAGGCCTCCTGGAGCCTAAAGACTGATGATGTAAACCCCTGGGATACCACCCTGCTGCCTCACCATCGGTCAGTCAGAACTGTGCACAGCCGACCACATAACCTGCAACCCACGTCCTTCAACTGTCCTTTAAAAATGCTTTGCTGAAACTCTTTGGGGAGCTCTAGACTTTTAAGGCATGACTCACCATGTCTCCTTACATGGCCTTGTGATAAACCTTTCTTTGCCCCAAATTCTGACCTTCAGTTTGGCCTCACTTTTAACAATCTGAGATGGAAACCCACAGGAATCCTGAGTGAATGTGAAGAAGCCCCTGGGCTTGCAACAGACTTTTGTGAGCAAGAAATAACCTTGTGCTGTTTATTCCACAGCATAAGTATCCCCCCTCTGATTTTAAAGCAGATGCTGTGGACGCTCTACCCATAATTTCTGCTCACATGTTATGGATGAGAACATTGTTGCGCGGATAGTCCTGGTTCAAGGGCCAGCAGGGCTGTGTATACTCCATCACTATGGAAACAGAGAGGGCAGGTAGTTGGGGGCAGTCAGCACCTCGCTTGCTTGGAATGTTCTCCTCCCACGCCTTGCTCTGGGCACAGCCCACATCCTCCAAAGCACAGCCTTGTGCAGACTCCTCAACATTCTGCTTTCTCTCTCCTCTGAATTCAGATTGCTCTGTTTACAACCTTTTATTATGTGTCATTCATTTTAAAAGGTATAGAGGGACTTCCCTGGTGGGCCAGTGGTTAGGACTCTGCATTTCCAATGCAGGGGCACAGATTGATCCCTGGTCAGGGCACTAAGCTCCTGCACGCCTTGGGACATGCACAAAAGTATATATATAAAAAGTCAAAGGTTTTGGACTACTTACCCACATCCAGGCATTGTGCTGAGTGTGTCCTGAAGACGTAATCTCGAACTTCCAGACTTGAAGTTTCCCTTGCCTAGCATGGTGGCCTCCCCCAAATGACAAGGCTAATAAATACCCTTTGGGTTTTTTTTAAAGAATTTTTAAGTTTTTGGCTGAGCCAGGTCTTCATTGCTGTGCAGGCTTTTCTCTAGTGGTGGCAAGTGGAGGCCACGCTCTTGGTGTGGAGCCTGGGCTCTAGGCTGCCCAGCCTTCATGGCTGTGGTTTCTGGGCTCTAGAGCACAGGCTCAATAGTTGTAGTGCATGGGCTTAGTTGCTCTGAGGAATGTGGGATCCTCCTGGACCAGGGATCAAATCCACGTCTCCTGCATTGGCAGGTGATTCTCTACCACTGAGCCACCAGGGAAGCCCTTCTTTGGTTGAGTATATGAAGAGTCAGCAGTATAATGGCAAAGGAGTGTATGTTCAGTAGCAGAGCCCTACTGGCAGACCTGGAGAAGGAAGGAAAAGCCCGAGGTAGACTTCAGGGTTCGTGAAGACAGGGATCAAGTTTGTCTTGGATCCTGCCTTATCTCCCCTCCAGTACCAATCACTGGCCTTGGCACAAAGCATGTGCTTAATACGTCTTTGTTGTTTCCCTGGGGAATATGAGGCAAGCCTGATGGGTGTCTACAAGAATCTTGGGACACAAGATTGGACCAGTACATAGCGTGGGACCACATTTTGAGTAGTTGGTCATGGATTTGGGGGTCTTCATGTGCTAGAAAATAAGCTGTTTTGCCTTTTTTTTTTTTTTTAAAGGGAGCCACAAAGAGATTAAACTGGCTTGCTAAGTGAGTTTAGATATAAATATTAAATTAAAAAAATGAGTAATTGGGATTACAGTGATAAAAATCTAGGCTGGGATGGCAATGGTAGACCTCAACACAAAAGGGCAGATCTGATGCACAGTTCAAAGGGAGGATCAACAGGAATTGGTGATGGAGAATTTAAAGGTTAAAGAAAGAAATGAAGGGACGTCCCTGGCTGGCCAGTTTAAGACTTTGCCTTCCAATCAATCCAGGGGTGCAGTTTCGATCTCTGACTGGAGAGCTAGAATCCCACATGTCTTGTGGCAAAGAAAACAACAACAACAAAAAAACATAAAACAGAAATATTACTGTAACAAATTAAATAAAGACTTTGAAAATGGTCTATATAAAAAAATCTTTTAAAAAGAAAAAATTGATTGAAAAGAACAACTGAGAGTTCCAGCCTAGAATTCGGAAATAAGCACTGTATCATTAAAGAGATTAATGTTATGAAAGACACCTGTGATGAGTTTAATTTGAGGCCCTGTTGTATCTGCCCTGGGGGAGGAACTCTACAGGAGAATGTGGAGCAGGCAGCTGAGGCCCGGAGAGCAGGTGTTGTCTGTAATGAAGACATAGCCTGGGGAGCCACATTCTGTGCAAGACCCAAACAGACCTCTGCTCAGCTTTGATCTTTTCCAGCATATGTGATGGTAAACAGGACAAGTCCTCAACAGAACTGTCAAGTGGGCCTTGCCCTCCTGTGCACGCTTCTGCTAATGGATCTCCTGGACTGTCTGTAAGGGCTAATGTATAATAAGGGACAGGAAGATGCCAGGTCATCCAAAGGAATGGCAGGGTAGAGGATAACTGGAGGGCTAGAGAGGGCTTCCCTGGTGGCTCAGAGGTAAAGAATCTTCCTGTCAATGCAGGAGACCCTAGAGACAAGAGTTCGATCCCTGGGTTGGGAAGATCCTTTGGATTATGAAATGGCAACCCGCTCCAGTATTCTTGCCTGGAAAAATCCCATGGATAGAAGAGCCTGGAGGGCTACAGTCCCTGCAGTCACAAAAAGTCAGACATGACTGAGCTATGGAGCACAGACAGAGAGTGGCAGAAGGAATACATCCCTGAAAGAATGGCATGGTTGCAACTGCAGAGGTCTAGAGAAGAGGCACATAGGCGACTTCTAAAGAGCTATAGAGATAAAAGATGTGTGCATGTACATGTGTATATATAGTCAAATGCAAATGTATTCAGAAGAGATCAGCAAACGTATCTCCGCCCACCTGCCCTGCCCTTCAGCTGTGTTTCAAACCATCTACCTATTCCTCCATTTATTTGATAAGGACTTAGTACCATTTACATGCCTGACATTGTGGATGTGGAAAAAAACAGGCAGACATGGTCTCTGCCCTTACAGACCTATATATTAAAGGTGATACAGATGATGAATACATACAAATTAATTAATTCACTAAAATCGTGGTAAGTGAAAAGGAGAGAGCTACGTGCTCTTAATTCTATCAATCTTGCCTGAAAGTAAGAGGGGAGATAAAGCCCTGCAGAAGCAGGAGGGACTCTGAGTCAGATCATTGGGAAGACTGTTGGCCTGGGGCCCTGACCTTGGACTCACAGAGCCATAACCACTTCCCACACCACCTGCGGGCCTGGCACTGAGACCAAAAGGCAATCTCCATGAGAGCAGAGGTCTGCCTTCAGCTTCGAAGGCTTGGAAATATTCATCAGCATTCTCTTCACTTGCTTCCCGTTTTAATCTGTAAGTCTGTCTTTGGGTCCAAGCAATGAAACAAAGGGACATGAGGGTGGTGAAAAAGTAGGCGATCAAGAAGAGACAGTAACAGGGGAGGCTATGGGTGAGGGCAAAAGGACTGCAGATATGCAAATTCTTTTAAATTTAATTTCTGTTTTCTCCTTTTCTAAGTTTTTGGATCATGAACTTGTTGGGTTATTGAGTCTGGACTGGTATTGCTGTCTGGGAGCACTAAAGATCCTAGCTCCATAGACTCTGAAGTGTCTGAAGCCAATGTGCCCATAGACCCTGTTCTCCCCAAGTTACAGCTGTGGGACTATCTTGTCGGCTAAGTCTTTCTGTCAGGGGATTTTATCCCCAGGGACCAAGCCTATGGCCATGTCACTGTCTGCCTTGGATTTGCTCCCACCTTTACTCCCCCAAACAATGGCAAAACTGCTGTTGGAGCTCTCAGGACATCTGACACTGATCTTCAGAGGGGAAGGATGTTGGGCAGGCTACGAGGAGCAGTCCAGTGTTGGAGGATTTTAGGAGAAACAGATGCTCTCTGGATAGCTCATATTTTAGGCATGTCTTTGTAAGAAAAGAGATAGTCTGGGGAGAAAGAGTGTTTTAGTTCTTAGCGATGCTGGAGGGTATGTGTGAATATGAGAAAGTCAGACTTTTCGGGATACATATCAGAGAACTTGATCTCAAACTTGTCTGAGTTAATACATATATATTATGAAGTGAAAACTTTTATAAGGAATCTGGGAGAGCTTTGAGTAAATTACAATACATAATATAGTTACTACAGTGACAGAGGATGAGATGGTTGGATGTATCACTGACTCAAAGGACATGAGTTTGCGCAAACTCCAGGAAATAGTGAAGAACAGGAAAGCCTGGAGTTCTGCAGTCCACAGGGTCAAACAGAGTCTGACACAACTGAGTGACTGAACAACAATAATAGTTACCAAATTATCGTTAAGGATTTAAAAGTGTAGAAACTTGATTATTCAATATAAAAATTGATATTCATTTAAACAAATTTATTATCATTTCTTCCTATGTATAATTTATTTAGAAAACCTCTGTTTATAGCTTGCAATGTAAAGGCAATTTGTTTTTTAACAAAATTTGTAAGGTGTAGTTTCTCAGTTCAACAGCATACAATGTAGTAGAGGCGATAAAAATATGTATGCTGGTAGCTAAAATAAGAATGATTTAAATGAAGTGATGAGAGATTTCAGAGAATTTGTTTGAGCCTCAGGTGACTGGAGACAATATCTTGCTGGAGGCAGCATTTCAACTAGGATTTGTACTATGGACACATTTCAGCACAGGCCAGCTGGCGTTCCAGGTAGAAGGAATTTGTGTTAAAATTACAGAGCTGCAATAAACCAACACTAAGCAACTCAAATTGGCACACACAAAAAACCCAAAAAAACAGAATAAAACAGGAAGCAACTCAGTAAGGTCTAGGGGCCCTGGTGACGCTCTGGGGTGTGGAGTTCAAGGAGAAAGCCTGGCATCCTTTCGAGGCACAGAGCTGAATGTTGCAGTGGTGTGTTATGAAGGTCACACTGGTAACAGGCTGGGGTAACTCTCCAGGAGGAGAGAAATGAAGAGGAAAAGGGGAAAGCAAGGAGATACGGTTTCTGTTTGTGGTAGTGACTCAGGATAGGGCAGACTGAATGGCTTTCCTGGTGGCTGAGTGGTAAAGAATCTGCCTGCAATGCAGGAGACATGGGTTTTATCCCTGGGTTGGGAAGATCACCTGGAGAAGGAAATGGCAACCCACTCCAGTATTCTTTCCTGGAGAATTCCATGGTCAGAGGAGCTTGCTGGGCTATAGTCCATGGGGTCGCAAAGAGTTGGACATGACTGAGTGACTAAGCTACGGCGACAGACTTAATGGAGGGGCTTCCTGGTGGCTCAGACAGTTAATAACCTGCCTGCAATGCAGCAAACCCGGGTTCGATCCCTGGGTGGGTAAGATCCCCTGGAGAAGGAAAGGTTACTTACTCCAGGATTCTTGCCTGGAGAATTCCATAGATAGAGGAGTCTGGAGGGCTATAGTCCATGGGTTTGCAAAGAGTCGGACACAACTGAGCAAGTAACACTTTTAAGAGACTTAACGAATAAGTAATACAGAGGGAAGGGCAGTGCAGAGAGGAAATTTAAAGATAACAATGAGACGGAAGTCTCAAATCATTGAGAGGAATGTCAAGACCATAAATAAAAGGGTTAGTCATCCCACTCCTGCCTACCCTGGGACCTCAAATAGGGAAAAGGTGGTGTGAGGGGGTACAGATAAAGGCCCTAACTGCTGAGAGCAAGGATTTCCTAGCATTGGTCCATGACTCTTGAGTCACGTGCCAAATACAGGAGAGGCATGAATAAAAAGGTGTAATCCTGACCTAGCTTCCACAAAAACCTGAGGAGCTCAGTCAGATGTGACTCAGCCTTAGGAAGAAAGAGATTGCAATCCATAAAAAAAAACTCCTTAGCTTCTTACCTTCTCAAGGAAGAGGGCCTCCTGTTAAAAGGAAAAACCTGACAGATTTTCTATATAATGGTCTCAGTAATTTAGCAAGTCTTAGTTTAAGAAAAACTGTCACAGACACTACAGATTTCTACCCATCTATCCCTCCCCATTTCCACAGGGATGTTGTAAGGATCTAGAAAACAATATACTACATGTAAAAAAACTACTTTTCTATAAAAATTCCTATGTAGGATATTATAGATCTATAAAAAGTACTACATGGATATTACAATATAGCAGAGAAATCTGGAATTATTTTGTTTTGTTCCTTTCAGTTCATATTCAACTTTCTTGCAAAGAGACTGTAAAGGAGTTTGTTTATGGTGTATCATTTTTAAGAGCTTTCTATACATGTTGATGAGGGGGAGTAATAGGAAAGAAAATACTTTAAACCAAGCACAGCATACTGCTAATAGTAGTGTTGGCCAAACAGACACTCTGGCCACTGTTGAGGGACCCATGATCACAGCACTAGACAGTCAGGCCACATGGGGCTTGTCCAGGTGCCAAATTACAGTCCCTGCCTCCTGAGACACTACTATGCCAGGAAAATTTACCTACTGAAGCAGTTCATATTAAGGATACATTCCTACCTAAGGCTTTGAGAAAGAGCCTTCTGGTTCCTTTAAGTATCCACTCATCTAGTAGCCGCTGGCTGATACTGCATGCTCCCAGTTCTGCTATTTGAAAGAAAAATATGAGAATTGGAAACAGATCATTTAAAAAATAATGAGAGTATTACTACTAGCTCCCATCACCTCCTCATATCATATAACAAGTTAGCATACTTGGGAAAAAGAACAAAAATATGTTTATCTTGGGTGCATCATTTTCTCTCTTTGGACATATTTAAATGCTTTTATTGTTGTTGTTGTTGCTCAGGGTTACAGACAAGTAGACTTGTTTTCTTTTTTTTTTCCTTGACTTGGTAACATTTATTCAATATTCTTTGAAATTAGCAAGAATCGGAAAAAGCACATATCAGTCAAATATAGCCACAAAAATGGCCTGGGTATAAATAAAGATGCACTATGAGATATACTCACTACTGAAGGAATCGGTACGCTCTTACAGTTCCTACCTCTTAGCAAGGAACAACTCCAACATAAATTTAATTTACTCACAATTCAAAAATCTTGACTGGTAGAGGAAAATACAGATTCAATTCGATCGCAGTTTGCCTTACTAGACCCTGTCATCATGTATGTTTTCAAGGCCTAGCTTGATGACTATTACGAAAACAACAGGAAAACAAACTCAAGAGAATGTTTGACTTGTTTTCTGACTCTCAGGACTCTTGAGTTACATTCACTAGTGTCTTGTCTGAATAGTGGTGGCTTAGTCACTAAGTCATGTCTCACCCTATGACCCCACAGACTGTAGCCCGCCAGGCTTCTGTGTCCATGGGATTCTCCAGGTAAAAATACACGAGTGGGTTGTGATTTCCTTTTCCAGGGGATCTTCGCAACCCAGGGCTCAAACTTAGGTCTCCCGCATTGCAGGCAGAATTTTCTGTATTGCAGATGGACTCTTTACCAACTGAGCCACCAGGGAAGCCTTTATAAATATCATGATGAGGGCACTTCATAGCTTCCCTCCTCAATCTGCCACTAGGGCATTTGAGAGCTTACTCTACTTCCTTTGTGGCTCAGAATCTGCCGCAGTGTAGGAGATGTGGGTTCGATCCCTGGGTCAGGAAGATCCCCTGGAGGAGGGCATGGAAACCCACTCCAGTATTCTTGCTTGGAGAATTCCATATACACAGGAGCCTGGTGGGCTACAGTCCATGGGTTCACAAAAAGTTGGACATGACTTAGTGACTAACACTTTGGACTTTTCTCTACTCTACTCCAGGTTACTGTCATAAGTCTCTATATTCATTTTCTCATAATTTTATGAGGCAGTTAACAGTACCTCTAAGTTACAAAGTTAAAAGCATGTATACTTCTTTCTAAGATAAAAGCTAATGAAACATATGTACGGATAGAAATTTATTTACTTCTCAGTAACAGAACTCAGTTCTTAAGCATCATTTCCGTTGATGACAGAAAACTTAATCTTGCCACACAGAGGCCAATTCATGTATTTCTGATTTTACTTAGTGCTTGCTGGTTAACTGGTCACTCTATGATTCTCTTCTTTTCATTTCTGCAAGTATCCATGGGGAAAAGATGAGTTCTAGGAAGTATATATATTACCCTGGCATTATAGGATAGATGATTAGTCCTATGGTCACGAGATCTGTCCAGCCTGGTTTATAGCAGGACATACAGTCTTCAGGGGTTTTCTGCTGTCTACATCGGTGGCAGTAAAGTACCAGTTCCCCTTTCAGTTAATTTTTGTGTGTGCGGTCGATTCAGGTTATTCAGTGTCATGACTGTTCCAACCCTAAGGTTTCACAAGATCCATAGGACAACTCTCAGACAAAAGAACTTTAGCTTCTCTCTCACAGCATTCTGTGATGCTTCCCTCTGGTCGGTCCATCTAGATACCCCCCTTAGACACTGCTATTCTACAACATCAGCACCAAGTTTGACTGCTGTTTCTCTAAGAGGTTTTCAGTTCCCCTAGGACTCGCCTTGGGAAGTAAGTTATCATTTCCCTTTACACTCATTACCCTCCAGTTGTCCAGTTTCTGTTACCACATGCCCCACTGCACCCAAAGAGAAAATGAGCAAATGGCCACTTAGGGAAACTTATCTGAATACTTCTGTTTCATTTCTACATATTTTTTTTTCCTTTATCTTGCTGGTAGAATTCTATCTTATTTCAGGAATTATGACACTTTCCAGATCTTTCTTCTGAAAAGGCCTAGAAACAATGACCAATTCTATAGCAGTGAAATTCTTATAGAGTCCAGATTGCTGTCTTGAAATATCATCTTTCATTAAGAGACACCAAGACTTCCTGGAGAAAGGGCTAATTCAGATCTGGGGCAGGAAATACACATAATGAGCCTGGAAAGTCTTGTTACACCAGATGGCAAGGAAATCATCAAAGGACACTAGAATCATGTCAAAAGGACTCAGGGGTCAACTTAGGAAGCTCTCACTGGCCAAAGATAGGAAAATTTGAGTTTCAGTAAAAATATGAATGGCAATTGATTGGAACTCATCAAATATGTTCAGTACTGTAAACTCATCTTAACAGTTAAAATATAATTGATCTTTTGAAGATTAGAGGGAAATTAATTACCTAAAAATTGATGAACATAAAGAAATAAGTATTTATTCTGACTTTCTTACATATGGCATGTATAATTTGATAACCAACTAGTAAATGAAAGAAAGTGTCTCCTTATAAAGGTTCCTAGGTAATTCATGAAAAAAAAATAAGCACCATTTTGTAACACTGATGAATTAATGTATTTAAGCTTTAAGCATCAGTGGCTGCTAAGAGTAAAAAACAGACATTATATGCTCTTGTTAAGGAAAAACACCACTGCATTTAGTCTTGTCAAGGATATGACAAATAAGTCTGTTCAAGTCTCTGAATCTAAGTATCAATTTTCAGGAAATATAGGAGACAGAAGGAAATGTCAGAATGCATCATGCGTATGAAATCAGCAAAATTCAGACTGTGGTCATCTTGACAGGTCAGTTCAGCTCAGTTCAGTCACTCAGTCGTGTCCGACTCTTTGTGACCCCATGAATCACAGCACGCCAGGCCTCCCTGTCCATCACCAACTCCCAGAGTTCACTCAGACTCACGTCCATCAAGTCCATGATGCCATCCAGCCATCTCATCCTCTGTTGTCCTCTTCTCCTCCTGCCCTCAGCCCCTCCCAGCATCAGAGTCTTTTCCAATGAGTGAACTCTTCGCATCAGGTGGCCAAAGTACTGAGTTTCAGCTTTAGCATCATTCCTCCCAAAGAAATCCCAGGGCTAATCTCCTTCAGAATGGACTGGTTGGATCTCCTTGCAGTCCAAGGGACTCTCAAGAGTCTTCTCCAACACCACAGTTCAAAAGCATCAATTCTTTGGTGCTCAGCCTTCTTCACAGTCCAACTCTCACATCCATACATGACCACAGGAAAAACCATAGCCTTGACTAGATGGACCTTAGTCGGCAAAGTAATGTCTCTGTTTTTGAATATGTTATCTAGGTTGGTCATAACTTTTCTTCCAAGCACCCTCTATTCTCCAGACATAGTGGGAATGGAGAAAAGAGAACATGAAACTTTGGTGTTGAGGTACGCACAATTGCATCGAGTGGTTTGCAAACTTTGATTAAAATCAGAGTTACGTGGGTAGGGTTAAAATCTATAGAGAGAGATTCCAAAGCCCAATCTCTAAAGACTAATCTAGTAGGTCTCTGAACACATGCATGCCCACACAAATGTTTGCATTTGTGATTTCAGATGTAGAGCAGTTTCAAAATTATCTGAAAGGCTCAGGTGTGGCTGTTGGAGTAGAGGCTGAAATAAAGTGGAGCTTGTTAGAAGTGAAGAAAGCAAGGAACTGAAACACACAGGCACTGGAAGAGTCATACACAAGGACTCAGAGACTATGGAAGATGATAGGACTTGCTGCTGCTACATCGCTTTAGTCGTGTCCAACTCTGTGCGACCCCAGAGACGGCAGCCCGGCAGGCTCCTCGGTCCCGAGATTCTCCAGGCAAGAATACTGGAGTGGGGTGCCATTGCCTTCTCCTTAGCAGGACTTAGCCAGAGAAAAAGACTGTAAATCAGGTTCCAAGTTTTTCTTCTAAGAAAATGACTGAACAGGCAGCTGTGAAATAAGTGCAGGGGCAGAGGGTTTTAAGTTAGAAAGGAATCAACCTCAAAGAGGTTGGAGAAATAATGAAGAAGTGATAGTAAAGAAATATTCTGAGGAAGGGCACTGACCTTAACCTAACAAAGCTTTTAAGAGATCATGCTTGGTTGGCTTGATTCTGCCATGGGTTCGAAATTTTATGAAAAATGTCACAGCCAGAAAGCAAAAAAATTATATGGAGCTTGGTCTGCAATTGCTATTTGTCAGGAAGTCAAATGTAAAAACATACAGTGTTCTGTAATTCCTTCCTGATTTACTTATATGGGGAAGTAATAGGAAATAGCAGTTAAATTATTGAGCTGACACCTATTTATTCTTCACTAGGGCATTTGGACCCCCAAATGTGTAATGTCACCACTGGCAAGGTGCATAATAAATTAGTGATGCATACTCTATTGTATTGTAACAATGGTACAAGTACCTACTTTAAGACAAAGTATGTGTATACACATACACAGAGGTGGATATAAATACTTCTAGATACAGATGGTACTAGCTATAGATAATTTACATTCAGTTCAGTTAGATAGTCCATGGAATTCTCCAGGCCAGAATACTGGAGTGGGTAGCCTTTCCCTTATAGATAGGCTATTTTTCACCTTACAAAAGAAAGTACTATATATTCTATTCAAATAGTTACCTTCTCTGTGGAGGGTTTTATGGGAAAGAGCAAAGATAAAATACTACAACTGAGGTGAACTGAGACACATTCATTCAAACAAGCTGGGTACATTGGGTAAGCCATCTACTTACCTGATTTTAGTTATCTTTGTGAAATGATTTTACATAAAATTTCTTTGAAAGTTGTTAATTCTAATTCATTTGTAATTTTGCTTAAATTTAACTGTTTAAACATACATTTAGTATATGAAGCAAATTACCTATTACTTTATTCCTTTAATGATACAATACTTTATATAATATATATATATGTATATATCTAATACATTACATACTCAAGAGCAATGATTTTATGTCAATCATAGTGTAAACTTCTTCCTTGTTTCCAATCTTCCTGGTTACTTAGCTTGTTTCTCTATCTCCATCCATGCACCAATCCCCAAATATTTCATTTTAAAGTGCTAGCATATTAATAAAAGTGGGATATTTTCTGGGAGGTGGCCTCAGTCTCACTAAATAGTGATTATCATTACATCTTGATTGTTTTTGAGAAGAATGCTCCGTTTAGACAATTTTCTAATATCCCAAGTCCTAACAGGGTGATAGATATTTGTATTTCCCACTTATTTCTTACACTATTAATTCTTATGGTAAGCTGTCTGCCTATTCTACGTGCCTTTGTCCACGTAGAATCTTGTTAACCTGTAATCATTCCAGTATGGGCATGTATGGTCACTGCACATACTTTCATGACGTGGGGGAAGGAAGTGGTATGGAATTCAAATTTTCCTATGGATTAAACAGTGCTCAAGAACCTAGCAACAGTGGAGGAAACCCAGTTTACTTTTGTTTTAATGTACCCAGAAGATTTCAAATCAATACTCAGCAGTAACACTTTAATTGAAAATTAACACTGCCATAATTGGAAGTGAGGATCAGCATCCTGATGTTTGGGAAAGGTCTATTTGGTTGAGGAGGTATTACACAGAGGAGCACAAAAAATGGAAGGGGGAACACAAATCATGTGTTTCCTTGAGCAAGGACACTCAGGAAACGAGGTGGTGGTCAACTATAATTTGCTTCTAGAGCCAGCACTCTGGCAACGCTACAGTTTGGATTTATAGCAAGTACGCAAGTAACAATGACTTTGAAAATAAAGTATAAAGAACCAAGGAAAAAGTTCTTAAGGTCTACTCCTCATTACAAGGACTTTCTCCTTCCTGTAAAAGCAGGAGGCACTCTTAGATTCTCAGCATGCCCCTCTGCTGGTCTTCCTGAATAATTACTCCTCTGGAAAACCAATGATATTTGAGTCTGAGTTATCAACAATACTTTATTTTTTTTGCCTGGGAATTTCAAACCAATATACTCCCAGCCCATACAGTGTAAACAGGTTTCCTTTCCATTTTGGTTAAAAACAAAAACAAAAACACTTTATTCGCTTCCCATGTCATAAAAAGTTCAACCACCTCTCCAAATTCCCCAGAATAAACACAAGAAAATAGCTCTCCCCAGTAGGATCCTGGCCCCCTCTACTGCCTTGAGGCCCTTCCACTTCCTCCATCTTCATGGAAGGAGTGTTCAGTTCAGATCTGGCTCCTCAGTGGAATAGAGGGGATTTAGGGGACAGAATTTCTGTAGGAATTGTCAGCCGCACAAATAAGTTCCTCTTTTCCCTTTTCACTAAACGTGAAAAACTACTCACAAGGAGCGCTCACTGTCCCCCATTTCCCTATGTGTCACCAGAGCCAAGAGAGGACCCCGTCAACGAGGCTCCCTCTACTCTGTCCCGCAGACCACAGTCCCCGGCCTTCACCCCATCATCCGTGCAACGTGCAGAGCTGGAGCTCAGAGGAGCCGCCTCAGCATCACCCTCCGTGCCCGGCGAGGCCAAAGGCCCCTTTCTTTGTTGAGGGGAAGGGCTCTTGTGGAAGCAGAGTTTGAAAAGCCCCAGCACTGTCACGGTCAGTATCAGCAACACTATTACAGCCATGCTCACAAGTACGAAGACCACGGTGGAAGAATCGAAAGCCTGGGGGTTGTCCGAGGGAGATGTAGCATTAACCTTGGGAAAGGCTGTTCCTGAAGAGTTCACGTCCGCCTTTACCTCTGTTTGACGGGACATCTGAAGGGTAGATGGCGTGCTCTGTGCTCCCCACTGAGGGATCTCGGGAAAAGATGCTGTTGCACCGCCTTGTCCAGGGGCACTGGGCATCTTTCCTGGCCTCTCCGGGACACTGGGTGACCACGTTCCCTTCGGTGCTAGGCTGGCTGCAGTGGCTGGAGGGTGCCAGGTGAGCACCTGGGTCCCTCCAGGGGTCGGCTGTCCTTCCCCATTGGTTACACAGGAGTGTCCGTCTTTCCCCAGCACGAAACCCTTAGCACACTCGCAAGCAAAGCCTCCCACGTCGTCTAGGCAAGCAGGGAGCTCAGCGCACTTGCCAGCCCGTAGATACCTGCCGGGACAGGGACAGAGCTCGGCCCCGGAGGGTATCCCTTCCCAGCGCGCGCTGACCTCGTCCACGGTGCAGGTGGCCGTGATGGAGAGCTGCCCAGGGCAGAGCGCACTCACCTCCGTCCCGGGGGACTGAAGTCCAGCGCCGCGCTGTGCAGCTGGAAGGGCGCGCGGTAGCTCAAGTTCGAAGCGGCCCCCGGGCGCGGTGCGGGGCACAAGCTCTGGAACTGGTACTTGCACAGATAGCCGTCGGCGCGCTGGTGGCATCGCATCTCCTTCCAGCCCGCGGGCTCGATTCCCCGGGTGGCTTGGAGTCCCGCGCACCTCCGAACGGTGCAGGAGCGTTGGGGCTCCTCCACCCACTGCAGCGTGTCATTTTCCGACCCGCCGACGTCGGGGGACAACCAGGAGAAACCCCGCAAAGGCTCCTTCTCCAGGGTGCAGTCGGATCGCCGGCGCTCCAGTGCCACCCAGAAGAGAAGGTCTTTGGAGCCCCCTCCCGGCCCCGGGCCCGCCCGCAGGAGCGCGAGCACCGCGCGGAGCTCCGCGCCCCCCGCGCACCGTGCTGAGCACCCCGTGGCGCAGGTTGCAGGCCTCCTGGGCCTCCTGCCTCTTGAAGGTAGCGTGGTGCAGGCTGTAGCAGGCCCCCGAGACCAAGCAGCCCGCGCGGTCGGCGGTGGGGTGCTCGCCACGGCCGGGCCGGGGCCAGAAAGTCTGCCAGAGGAAGCACAGGGCGAGCGCCGGCCTCATCTTGCAGGCCCCGCGCCCACAGCTGCTCCCAGCTTGGGTCTGTACGGTCCGAGGGCGTGGGGATGTCCCGGGAGCGCGGGCACCGCCTCCCACCGCTGGCTCCCCCGCCTTCCCGCTCCCTCACTCCACCCCACCCCCGCCGTCCCCTCGACCGCCAAGCCTCCCCTCCAGGGTCCGGCGGCAAACCGCTTCCCTTAGGCCTCGACAGGAAACGGGTCCGGAGCTCTGCGAGGCCCCGCGGGCAGCCCTGATTTATTCTGGGGTCAGGAACACAGCTGGCTTCAGGGCACGGGGGACGCTGTCCGCCCGAAGGTCAAACACCCTGGTGAGGGCCGGAGAAACAGAAAAGAAAATCGCCCCTGGGAAGAAGCGTTCATCATTTTTCCCCCAGCTCAGGGAGTTTCGCAGCCTCAAACCCCCAAACATTTTGGCGAACACTGGCAGGAAGGGCTGGAGAAGAGGAACTCGCTGAGCGCCCACGCCCGCCCATTGTGCTGCGTCCGGAGCCGCGGAGTTGGCCTCACGACAATTTCTAGACGGCTCCCGTCTCCCTCAGTCCCGGACTCGGGGTTGAGGGTGGGGTGCGGACTGGGGAATCTTGTGCGAAATATGAGCACCTCCTCTCGCCACCAGGGGCAGCACTATGAAAGCCGTGGTCTCTCCTTGGCTCCGCTTCACTGTGCTGTCGAAGCCGGTATTGCAGTGCGAATTGCTAATCAGAGGATGAGCAGCAGAGGATGAGATGGTTGGATGGCATCACCGATTCCAGGGACAGGAGTTTGAGCAAACTCCGGGAGATAAGGAAGGACAGGGAAGCCTGCCATGCTGTAGTCCGTAGGGTCGCAAAGGGTTGGATACGACTGAGAGACTGAACTGAACTGAATTGCTGGTCAAAGAAGTTCCTTTCTGGTATCTGAGAAGGGAAAGCTTGTTTCTTCAGGCAAGGCTCACCCTAAAACTTTATTTTTCGCTTCCATTTCTTTCTCTTTCAAATGGGCTTATTAGTTCATTCAGGAAAGGAAGTGTGTTTCTAGGCCTAAATGAAAAATAACAAGCATTGATCTTAACTGTTATGTTAGGTTCCTTACCACTATAATGATTTATAACTTCTTCAAGCTTATAGGTTATATATAAATGATATCATGGCCTGTTTGAGAACGACTACCCCACACAGGATTTTATCCTTGAACTATTTTAGTATCATTTTCTTCTGTGATTAAGTACCAATATTTGTAGCAGTAAGTTATAAAAGTCCCCTCTAAGGGACACTAGAGTTCAATATCCTTAAGAAATTAAAATATTTATTACATTAATATGTGTACTGTATACTGTAAAAAAAAAAACAAAAACCCTACAGCTTAAAAAAGCTTAAAAAGAGATGGGTCCATATCTTCAGAGTTCCAAGGGCTGTTTTGTTTTGATACAAATCCTTCGACTCAGTTGGAAGCAGAGAGGAATTAAAGGTGAATAAAGAGGGTTAAACGGCATCGTCTGTGAAAGGATTTTCTTGTTAACAATTTGGACAAAATGCATCAATTTAGAAAATTATTGTCTACCTTGGCTCACAGGGACCAAATAACGTTCGATCAGAAGTACATAGTTTCAACTAAGCACTCTTAACCATGCCTGATGCTTGTAAGTATCTATAATCAGAATGAACGTTCAGATTCCACAGGTAATGCACACCAGGCTCTTAAACTCACTGTTCCTGGATTGGACAGTCACGTTAGTAAGGAGGGGTAGAAAGGAAGCTCTCTGGACCACATTTGTATGCTTCTACCTTACTTTAGACATGACCCAGCCACTGAACAACCACCACCACCCCATTTTCATCACTTCTTACTCTTTCTTTTGGAAATTCTACCTACTGTATCTTAACAAATGATAGTAAACACCGAGAATCATCATCACACTTACGGTGCTTTTGCTGACTGTGGAGTCTTGTGGCAGGATTTCTCTCCTACCCTTGCTGTTTCCCCATTTAAAGGACATTCAGTAGTCCTTCATTTCAGATGCCCGAGAGTCACCTTAAACATGTCTCTGCATTTAAATTAAGTATGTTAAGGAACATGGAAATCTAGAAATCTAACTGAATGGATTTTAAAAATACCCTAATTACTTGGGCCAACTCTCTATACCTTTGCAGTCTAATGACTGCATGTTTGTAAATGTGTCTATGTAGTACTGTATATTTTAACAAAATAAAACTTTCTACAAATCTAAGTAGTCAGTGGAAATTTCTTAGATATTTTAAAAATCGCTTGAGATGTGGTGAGGGTTTCAAAGTAAGAAAGACTAAATGACTGAAAAACTTACAGTAAATACATGATTTCCCTATGGGCATTCTGCCTAGAGAGGTGGGATATTAGAAGAGAAGATAGTGGCCATAATGAGTGCCTATTATAGTCCTGGCTATGCCTGTGATGATGTGAGAAAAACAAGCTAGGTCAAAATAAGACATATATCCTTTTGTAATTAATTACTTTGTATTGACCTATGTTAAAGTTGGACCATAAGGAAGACTGAGCGCCAAAGAATTGATGCTTTTGAATTTTGTGCTGGAAGACTCTTGAGAGTCCCTTGGGCAGCAAGGAGATCAAACCAGTCAATCGTAGAGGAAATCAACCCTGAATATTCACTGGAAGGACTGATGATGAAGCTCTAATACTTTGGCCACCTGAAGCAAAGAGCTGACTCACTGGAAATACCCTGATGCTGGGAAAGATTGAGGGCAGGAGGAGAAGGGGGCGATGGAGGATGAGATGGTTGGATGGCATCACCAACTCAGTGGACATGAGTTTGAGCAAACCCTGGGAGACAGTGAAGGACAGGGAAGGCATGCTGCTGTCCATGGGGTCGCAAATAGGCAAACATAACTTAGCAACCAAAAAACAACAGTTGACTTATACACCACTAACATATTTTGAAATGTATAATATACCTGAGAAAACTGAAAATGAATGGGTTTTAATTTTTAATATTTTAAATTTATTTTTGGTTTTTATTAACAGCTCACTTGATTGGATATTTATTCTAGCAATAGCAGGTTTAGTACTCCTGAATGCCATTGGAGGTTGCTGTTACTTATGTACCCACTTCTCAGATAATAAAACTGAAATGCAGAGATCATGTATGTATAGTTGATATGCCAAGTGAACAAGGATGAACTCAGAGCCTGTGGGTTTATTTTTTTTTTGATGGAGGTAAAACTCACATAACATAAAATGAACTCCTTGGAAAGAAAGTTATGACCAACCTAGATAGCATATTAAAGAGCAGAGATATTACTTTGCCAACAAAGGTCTGTCTAGTCAAGGCTATGGTTTTTCCAGTGGTCATGTATGGATGTGAGAGTTGGACTGTGAAGAAGGCTGAGTGCCGAAGAATTGATGCTTTTGAACTGTGGTGTTGGAGAAGACTCTCGCGAGTCCCTTGGACTTCAAGGAGATCCAACCAGTCCGTTCTAAAGGAGACCAGTCCTGGGTGTTCACTGGAAGGACCGATGCTGAGGCTGAAACTCCAATACTTTGGCCACCTCATGCAAAGAGTTGACTCATTGGAAAAGACCCTGATTCTGGGAGGGGGTTGGGGCTAGGAGGAAAAGGGGATGACAGAGGATGAGATGGCTGGATGTTATCACCAACTCGATGCACATGAGTTTGAGTGAACTCTAAGAGTTGGTGATGGACAGGGAGGCCTGGTGTGCTGCAGTTCATGGGGTCGCAAAGAGTCAGACATGACTGGGTGACTGAACTGAACTGAATTGAAGGTGTCCATTTAACGTGATTAATTAGTACATTCTCAATGTTACGCAACCATCACCTCTATCAGTTCCAAAACATTTTGATCACCTCAGAAGTAAACTTTAGGACTTACCTGTGGTCCCGTGGTTAAGAATCCACCTGCCAATGCAGGGAACATGAGTTCGATCCCTTATCTGGGAAGACCCTACATGCGGCTAGGCATATAAGCCTGAGAGCTACAACTACTGAGTGCCTACGCCCCTAGAGCCTCTGTGCCACAAGAGAAGCCAGGGCGACGGCGAGAACCCGAGTGCCGCAAGGAGGAGTGGCCCCTGCTCAGCGCAACTAGAGACAGCCCTAGAGTAGCAGTGAAGACCCAGCACAGCTGAAAGACAAGAGTAAACCTTATTCCCAGACTGTTTTTATTTCCAAATAATGCTATTACCATCATAAAAGAATACCATTTTACCTCCACTGGATTCCAAATATTTGAAATGCTGACAATACAAAGTGAAAATCTATAGCCTTTTTATATATTACAGATAAGAGTAACAGCTTTGGGAAATCTTGCGACCTTTTCCCAAAATTGAACATTCATATTTTGTTTACCCCAGTAAAATTTTCACGCTCAGGTATATAATACTCAAGAGAAGCTTGCACATGTACAAGAAAACATATAAAAGGATGCTGATAGCAGCATTGTTCATATTAAACAAAAACAGAATTAATCCAAATGTCAAGCAACGGATGACAGATAAATAACCTATGATACATTCACTCAATGAATATTAAATAGCAATCAAAATGAATGCAATATATTCGCATGTAGCAATATGAGTTAATCTGATCAGTATTCTGGTAGGAGAAATGGTACTTGATGTGGGCTGTAGTTAGAGTCCTAGCTTTTGATTTGGATAGTGGGTTTGTAGGTGGTTATTCCATTATTAAAAATCAGTAATTACATAATTAATAAAATAAAGAAAAGTGGCTTTATCTGGACAAATGATGAATGACATGAACCAAATGTTATAATTAATCTGACTCTGAGCGGCTGAATTCCAAAATGTAAGATATAAACAAAATAAGACGCTAGTTATATTTTCAAGAAATATTGTCAGCGTATTCCCTTTGATCCCCACATTATTTTGAAGGTAACACATTTCTAAATGTGAGCTAATTATTAATCTGAAAAAGCATAATAAATAAAATATTTGTTTCTTTTTTAGACAATCTGTATATTATTATTTAGAATCATGTATGATATTTATTTGTTCATTCATTTATACGGGGCCACCTCATCCAAAGAACTAGAGACCATATATAAGGCAAATAGGTTTAGCCCAATATTTTCATTTGATTATTAATTTCAAAATGTCAGAAACAATGATGGAGAAGGATAAAATTTCACTAATCACATTCAAGTTATAAGTTTATAAAGTTGTCAATCTCACTGAATAAATTCTGCTGCTGTTGAAAGAAAACAACATCTGGGTCTTAGCGTATTTCAGAGATCACCAAAGATATATAAAAATACTTCAGAGGAAATTGAAAAGGAAACAACATTCCATTAGGAGAACATTGCATTCAGAAGCTAATCCAAGAATTGTAAAGATTCATTGCCTTTTAGAACTGTATTGAACCATAACAAAATGTCTATTGAACCTAACAAAATGATCAACGATCATTTTCTTTATATTTCAAACTGAATAAATTTTAAATTCTAAGTCTCAAGTATATATGACAGTACTTAAAAAGGATAAAATTTGGTAATTTTATCTTCTGAATACACAGCTTCTAATCATATTATGTCCATGGCCTAATCAAGATGTAGGATACGACCCTTAATGCAACTGATCATACAGACTCTTAACCTAACAAATTCACATACACTTGAACAGGTAAAGACTTCTTTTAGGTAGCATCATCTTTAAGTCGTCTGCATACATTTATATAAAGTTACTCATTTCAGAAACGTAGATCACAATAACAGGTACTTATTTGGTTTACTGCAGAAACAAGAAATTTTAAAAGACATTAAACTTTATGCTCCTTCGTTCAAACTGCTCTCTAAACAGAGGCAGTGCTGATCTTGTTCCATGTGCCCTGGAGGTAATATAGAAAATTATTCTCTAGTGGCCATTACAGAACTAGTACATGTCCCCATTGCCAAGTTTATAATCAAAAAATAATGGAGGTATGACTCATGCACACAAAAGCCTTGTTATAATCCAAATGCCTACCAAGTTCTAAAGTATAAATATTTATCTAAGATTTTTTTTAAATTGCTTACAGAGCCAGTTTATGTGCTACACTTGAAAATCAGTCTCACTACTTTAAAGTTACACACACACACACACACACACACACACACCCACCCCTCTTACCCAGACCTTTTTTTTTTTTTCGGCTGATCACAATGAAGTTGAAACTTGTAGGGTTAGCGAATAACATCCAGCAGACAAACAAACTACAGTTGTATGGAAGCAGGGGGATGGGATGTGAATTACAAACGTTTTTCTTAAAGATTTGCATCTATCTGATCAGGTCCTAGTCCTGGGCCCTTTTCTCTTTCCTCTGGATGCTTTCTTTCATGTAATCTCATCTCATATCACCCTATGGTTTGGGATATCATCTGTATGCCAATGATGCCCAAACAAATCCACACTGGTTTCTCAGCTAAGCTCTAAATTCATATATCCACCATGTACTTAGCATTCGATATCTCATATTGTATTTCAGATTCCCATTTCCTAAACATAACTTTCAGAGAAGGCAATGGCACCCCACTCCAGTACTCTTGCCTGGAAAATCCCATGGGCGGAGCAGCCTGGTGGGCTGCAGTCCACGGGTTCGATAAGAGTCAGACACGATTGAGCGACTTCACTTTCACTCTTCACTTTCATGCATTGGAGAAGGAAATGGCAACCCACTCCAGTGTTCTTGCCTGGAGAATCCCAGGGATGGGGAGCCTGGTGGGCTGCCGTCTCTGGGGTCGCAAAGGGTTGGACACGACTGAAGCGACTTAGCAGCAGCAGCAGCAGACATAACTTCGGTTCTTACATCCTGACCCAGGTTCTCAACTCGCCTTCATCATTTCAGTAAATGGTGCATCTATCCTTTAAGATGCTTGCCATCACCTTCCTCACCTCTTATATGGGTTGTGTGTGTGGTTTTTAATTTTATTGTAATTGACAGAAATCCAACTCAAATTAGCTTAATGCTAAAAGGAATTATACGATTTGTAACTGGGAAAATCCTGGAGTAGTTCCAATAGTCGAATGGAATACTGCCAAAACCACAGCAGCCAGGAGATATAATCACACTAGGGTTTGTCTTAATCTCTCCCCCTTTCTCTTCCCTCTTCATGGCTGCATCCTCTCTTGCTTCCTTCTGTCTTTATTCAAAAGACCTGAACAAAAAAACTGGCAGTTCTCATGGTATACCCTTGTAACATTCTACTAAAGGAGAGCCTTCTCCTCTAGCTCCATTAGTAAAATTCCAGGAAAAGATTCTGATTGATTCAGCTTCAGTAATATGCCAGTCATCTGCTCAATCATTAGAGCCAAAATGCTAGGACTCCATGATTAGTGATTTCCTTCAGGGGAAAGCATCTGTGCCAGAGGTTAGGTGTAAGGAATATTTTAAGTCTACAGTATACTTTGAATGATCTCATTTTATGTCTCACTACGATCCCTGGTGGCTCAGACGGTAAAGCGTCTGCCTATAACGTGGGAGACTGAGGTTCAATCCCTGGGTCAGGAAGATCTCCTGGAGAAGGAAATGGTAACCCACTCCAGTATTCTTGCCTGGAAAATCCCATGGATGGAGAAGCCTGGTAGGCTACAGTCCATGGGGTTGCAAAGTGTCGGGACACGACTGAGCACCTTCACTTTCACTCACAATCATTCTAGTCCACCCCTATCAAATATCTTCTTGCCATTCTGCCAGCATCATTCTGAACCCCATTTGAATTCTTCAGACTCATCTGTATGATCTTTAAGAGCCTTAGTCTTATTGTCTCTCTTCTGTGTATAGCTCTGTTGCTCCTAAAATAAAATAAAGCTCAAATCTTTATTGAGATCTTTCTCTTTCTAGGTTATCCTGTTATCTCTCTGGTCTCTGGTCTCTCTGCCACCATCTAAGTGAGACCTTTAAGGCAACCCAATCTCCATTTTCCCACCAAGTTAACTCTCTAGCCCCGGCCTTTCTATGATACCAACCTATTTTGTTTTCTTCATAGAAATTATCTTGTTCATTTATTTGATTGTTCTTGCCTGTCTCTCATTCAACACAAGCTCCATAAGGCAGTACTTGTCACAGATGAGTAAATGAACATATGCCTGAATCCACCACCATTCTTCCCCTTGCTCATTGTACTCCAGCCACACTAGCCTGTTCTCTGTTCCTCCAAAACATCTCATAATTCTTACATGATTTCCCTCTATTGACCTCTCTCTCTTGTCTGTTAGATTTTTTTTTAATTACATCATTGAAAATTGTGGGATAAAATGTATATAAAAGTACCTGAAATACTTATGGACAGTTTTATAATAAACAAGAAGCCACCATCCCAGTCAGAGAATGGGACCAGATTCTGGTTACAACTTCATTAAAATATTTCCTCTCTCCTCTGTTCAGTCCCAAGGTAACTTCTCCTGCAGTTCTCTGACCTTAGGAGAGGTTTATTTCTGGTTTGTCCTGACATTGAGGATGTAGCTCAGCTGACTGGTAGGAGGTTTCCTTGGATGGGAGTGAGTTTGGACATTTGTTCTTCTCTCCTTGTAAAGCCATAAAAGTTCAAGATCACCAGGATTGGTGGCAAATGTCCAAGGTCAAAAGTAGGCAGTCACAGCGCTCACTTAGGTTTCCATGTTCTTTCTAACCCCTTAGAATTCAACCTGGTTGTGTGTGTGTGTATGTACACATATAGACAAACATGAGTGCGTATATATTTCATCGCTGTTGTCTTCTTTGAAAGGGATGATTTCTTAATTCAAGTTCCCCATGGCTCAGAGGTTAAAGCATCTGCCTGGAATGCAGGAGACCCAGGTTCAATCCCTGGGTTGGGAAGATCCCCTGGAGAAGGAAATGGCAACCCACTCCAGTACTCTTTCCTGGATAATCCCATGGAGGGAGGAGCCTGGTAGTCTACAGTCCATGGGGTCGCAAAGAATCGGACACGACTGAGTGACTTCACTTTCACATTTCACTTTCAAAAACAAACACTGAGACAAGGCTTTTGGAGCTCTTCATAGTAATTTATTTGGAGGTGAGGCAGAAGTCACTGACAACAAATGAGACAGGGAAGTTAATGAGTTATGACTGTGGACAACTAGCGACCAATACTGGAGGGGAACCATCTGAGAATCTATGAAACCCAAGTGTGTCTCACCAAGTGAAGCTGTACTAACTAGCTTCAAGCAAGTAGCTCCAGGGTATTTGGCCTTAGGCACTCCCAACAATCCCTGAACCAGGTCCTGCACACTCTGATGTAGAGTAAAATACCTTCAGGCAGAAAGACACCAAAGGTGTATGTAGCACTCTCTACAGTTGGTCTCAATAACTCAGTCCGCCACATTCTAAACTCCTGTGGCTTAAACATGAGTTTAAACTCTAAATTCCTGTGGCTTAAACTCCTCACTAAACCCTGAAGTATATATGAGGTTCCTCACTCTATTTGATCTCATGGATGCTTGTGCTTTTCCCTTCTATAATTGTGTGATACAATGTCTATGTCCTCCAGTATCTTACTACGCAAATGCCAAGAACACTGGCATTAAAAGGGAGTAGTTGTGTTTGTGTTCGTGTCACTCTTTGCAACCCCATGGACTGGAGCCCACAAGTCTCCTCTATCCATGGGATGTCCCCAGCAAGTATACTGGAGGGGTTGCCATTTCCAATTCCAGGAGATCTTTCCAACCCAGGGATCAAACTGGTATCACTTGTGTCTCCTGCCTTGGAAACACAGAATCTTAGCACCCACCCCAGACACAAGGAGCTAGAATTTGTACATTAACAAGATCCCCAGATGATGTGTATGCATGTTAAAAGTTTGAGAAACACTGCTCCACTAGACTGAATTTCCTTGGGGGCAGCGGTTGTACAGTCTCTCCTCTCCTCACACACAGTGTGCATGTGTGTAGACACACATAAAGTGCCAGTGATGTAGCAAAGATGCTCTATATTAAGTAAGTGAACACATGGAATTTTCTAGCTTTTTGTCATGGATCAGATCATTATTCCATGAGGCCAGCAGTTCTAGGCCCGTTGGCTAGCGTGTCACCTAACAAAGCGATTGGAAGTACTTACTCTTCCTGTTTAAAGAAATTCTTGTCACAAAGTGGGCGCATTTCTCTTTAGGCCTCTAGACAGCTTACTGTGGTGCCTGTTCCAGCGCTAGTGGCATACTCTGATCTGGTCTGGTAGGATTTGTATGATAAGTGTGCTTTGTCATCAGGGCATGCCTTAAGTCTGAAACTGTGCCTTTCTATCAGTGCCTATGGAATTTTCACTTCATAGAGCTGGAAGAGGGAGGGGGGGAAAAATCACAGCTACTTAAATTCAAATCCCATTAGGCTTATCTGTTATCACTTTGTAAGTACTAGGGATAATCAGCAGTTACTTTAGCATTTACCTTGTAGAGGCAGGGACCCTGAGATTGTTATTAGCCAGACTTACTATCTGGCCTGTTTTTAGGGGTTGTGTATCTGAGAAATTCACACACCCTTGCACAACAGATTCTATATTGGCTTGTCTATTCCAGAAATGTGATTTATTCTTACTATTATAAGACATTTCAGATCCATTACTTTCAGAAGATTTCTGACTTTCAGATTTAGCATCAGGAATTTTTGTTTTAAAATAGCAGTGATTTCGGCAAATGTATTCAATAAAATTGGATGCCATATATCTTTTGGTACTCTGCCTCTTTGTTTTGTCCTGCATTCACGTAATATGACATGATTTATTACAGTGGGGAAACTAGGAAAAGTACTGCTTGCTATACTACAGTTACAGCCAGACACATCTATGAAATACTGAAGACCATGGTTACTATATTTTTGCTAAATTATACCTTTTGTGAATTTAGTGTGAATTTTGTGTCTTGCTGTAGATTTGGCTTTATAGTTATTGGAAGATTAGAATACTTTGTACCAACCTACTTTCAATACCTCATATTTAGCATAGGAATTCACAATTTTAAGTGTATTTGTGAACATGTCATTGCTTAATAATAACTCTTCCTCATTCACTCTGTGTGACTGGATAGGTGTTGACTGGAAAATCTCACTGGGGAATCCTCTTGAGGATTATAGTTTTCTTGATCTTTGATTTAGCCCGGTCACCGTGAATTGCAGGAGATGAAACTGGAGAGTCAGGCAGGGATTTAGAAATGTGTTGTCCGTTACAAGCTGGGTAGCCTTGAATGACTGCAGCATTCTTGGGTTAGTATCTGAATGTGCCTTCAGGACCAGGACAGGGAGACCTGGAGGAAGGTTGCAGTAAGCCTCTGACAGGCTTTGGGTCTTCTGCCCAGTGGCTTGGAAAACCAGCAGAAATACTCCCATCAGGGAAAAGGTTGTGGAAATTCCTCCTGAACCTTCCATTCCTGAACCTCCTTTGTGAATATTTGGACAGTGGAGAGAGTGGGGTTTCAGCACAGAGAAGGCTTTGCCAGCAGAGCAGGAAACCGTCTTCCATTCTCTGTACTGAGAGAATTCAGAAAAGGCTCAGCAGCAGACAGACACACAATGACTCTGCTACACCTGGGAGCCCCAGTCCAGCAGGGGAGAGGGCAGCTCCCTGGCCTTTCTCTGACTCCCTCTTCCTGTTGTGGAGTATTAGCCCTGCCTTATCCCTCTTTAAAGATAAGGGATAAGAATTCAATTTGCCGGCCTCTCTCTTGGAATAAACATTTACCTTTGTTAATTCTCAGCCTGGAATAGATTCTTCCTTCTTCAAATCTTCTCCATCTGAGATATTATATATATATGTGTGTGTGTATATATATATGTATATACACAAAAGATTATCTATAAAAATACATGTTATTTGTTTTATATATATATATATATATGTCAACAGGGAATACATATAAATTCTTATTGTTGAGTCTATGTTTATGTTCAGGAAATTTGTTCTCTTCACCTTTTGAAACTACTCAAGAGATTACTCTGGATTCTTTTAAAGGAGCACAGAAATATGAGGGCAGTGTTAGAGGCCAATATCCTTTGGATATTTTTGAGTTACTGACATCCCATCAATATTAAGAATTGGATCACAGGAGGCTTTATAGGACAATCAAATGATGAAAGAAGATAAAATTATCTTAAATTCAGCTTGGGGCAGCTTAATGAAAACAAAATATTAAGTGCAAGAAAGAAGGCCAAAGAAAATATATTAAATTTCCTAATATTTTTTTTCTTACTACTTCATAGTCAATTTAAAACTCATATTCAGGCTTTTTATGAACAATGAGAATACTTAATTCATCTGGATGAAAATTCAGGCTAGTGATAAGGGTAGAATGGGTTTTATTATTCAACACTCCATCTTCTCCCCCAAGGCTCTCCACTGAAACACTGAGGTTTACAGGTTCCAGTATCATTCAAGGAATCTGTCAGCTGAGATGCTTAGCAGCACCCTGTTCAGTTCAGTCCCTCAATCATGTCTGACTCTTTGTGACCCCATGGAGTGCAGCACACCAGGCTTCTCTGGAGCTTGCTCAGACTCATGTCCATTGAGTTGGTAATGCCATCCAACCATCTCATCCTCTGTCGTCCCCTTCTCCTCCTGCCTTCAGTCTTTCCCAGCATCAGGGTCTTTTCTAATGAGTCAGTTCTTTGCATCAGGTGGCCAAAGTATTGGCGCTTCAGCTTTAGCATCAGTCCTTCCAATGAATACTCAGGACTGACCTCCTTTAGGAGTGACTGGTTTGATCTCCTTGCAGTAGCACCCTGTAGGTACCCAATGATACCTCACATTTTTTAAAAAAAAGTGGTAAAAGACATAACATAAAATTTACCATCTTAAGTATTTTTAAGCATACAGCTCAGTAATCTTAATTATATTCACACAGTTGTCGACTATTAGTGGTAATACAGAAAGGTATAGCTACTATGGAAAACAGTATGGCAGTTCCTTGAAAAATTAAAAATAGAATTACCATATAATTCAGCCTGTTGTAACTTGAATTTGAGTACAACATCAACTCAACTACCAAAATAGAGCTTTTCTTTTTCTTTTTTCCTGGACCGTAAAGTAGCACTCCCCGATAGCATGAGATGACAGAGAGAAAGCTTTCAGTCACACAGGTCTGAGTCACTGACATTTCCCTTGTTCATCTCCTTTCTCTGGTGAGACATTAAATCCACTTATATTTTTCCATCATGCTTTTATCTTTCACTTTCTCCAATCACATACAATTGACTACCGGAATTCTGCTCATGGAAAGAGCATCCATGACGTACACAGAGTATCAAAGGCAATGGAACTGAAATGGAGAACTCATCATTCATTCATTCAGTGTATATTTACTGAGCATCTCCCACATCCTTGACACTGAACCCTGTATTGAAAATCTAGTGATAAATAAAATAGAAACGTGTCTTCACTTTAAAGGAATTTATGATCTCATGAAAGACAAAAAATTAACAGAGAGTTACAAAGTGTGATAAGGGCTATGAAGAAAAGCAATTCAGTTCAGTTCAGTCACTCAGTCGTGTCCGACTCTTTGTGACCCCATGAATTGCAGCATGCCAGGCCTCCCTGTCCATCACCAACTCCCAGAGTTCACTCACATTCATGTCCATTGAGTCGATGATGCCATCCAGCCATCTCATCCTCTGTTGTCCCCTTCTCCTCCTGCCCTCAATCCCTCCCAGCATCAGAGTATTTTCCAATGAGTCAACTCTTCGCATGAGGTGGCCAAAGTACTGAGTTTCAGCTTTAGCATCAGTCCTTCCAATGAACACCCAGGACTGATCTCCTTTAGGATGGACTGGCTGTAAAAGAAGATTTCAGAGAACACATTCCTGACCCACTGATCCTGGAGGGGCAAGGATACACTGAGGACAAAGGGTAGGCAGGTATAGTAGAAAGAGGATCAAATTCTACTGGAGGAGTAAAGAAGAATGGTAGCTGAGCATCAAGTCTGTGACGCCCCAAGTGAATATTCAGTTCAGTCGCTCAGTCATGTCCAACTCTTTGTGACCCCAAGGACTACAGTATGCCAGGCTTCCCTGTCCATCACCAACTCCTGGAGCTTGCTCAAACTAATTTCTATCATGTTGGTGATGCCATCCAACCATCTCATCCTCTGTTGTCCCCTTCTCCTCCTGCCTTCAGTCTTTCTCAGCATCAGGGTCTTTTCCCGTGAGTTAGTTCTCCACATCAGGTGGCCAACGTATTGGAGCTTCAGCTCAGCATCAATCCTTCCAATAAATATTCAGGGCTGATTTCCTTTAGGATGGCCTGGTTGGATCTCCTTGCAGTTCAAGGGACTCTCAAGAGTCTTCTCCAGCACCACAATTCAAAAGTATCAATCCTTCAGCTCTCAGCTTTTTTATGGTCCAACTCTCACATCCATATATGACTCCTGGAAAGACCATAGCTTTCATTAAGTGGACCATTGTCAGCAAAGTATGTCTCTGCTTTTTCATACACTGTCTAGGTTAGTCATAGCTTTTCTTCCAAGGTCTTTGGATTTCATGGCTGCAATCACCATCTGCAGTGATTCTGGAGCCCAAGAAATAGTCTGTCACTGTTTCCATTGTTTCCCCATCTATTTGCCATGAAGCGATGGGACTGGATGTCATGATCTTAGTTTTTTGAATGCTAAATTTCAAGCCAGTTTTTTAACGTGAATAGTAGAGCTTCCTTTCCAGGGGTGTTGGGTGCTGAGAACACAGTAGGCAGCACTGGAATCAGTTCTATACGCATAGACCTGTAGCCAATGGAGCCTTGGGTTCTGCCAGACATCTGACCTACAGCCGCAGTATTTGCCTGAGGGTCCCCCTCCATGGAAAGACATTTTATTTTAAATATGGCAGTGTATACATGCCAATCCCAAATTCTCACTCTATACCTCTCCACAATCCTCCTCTCTTGATAACTGTACATTCATTCTCTAAGTCTATGAGTCTGCTTCTGAGTTTTCTAACATCAAAACTGCCCTGCCTTTAGACTGAAGTTATCATCACTTCATACCAATAACTGTCTATTTCAGGTTAAGATCTTTGTCCAAAGGAGAAACCACAGATATCCTTGAACCCTCCTCTTTCTTTCTTCCATGACCAAATGATTACTCTTTTCTATGGCTCCCACATTAGACATGTCTCTTGAATGTATCCCTTATACTCTCTCTGTTCCCACTGCCTCTGTTCTATATCAACTAGATTCTTAGCTTCCGAACCTGGCTCTCTACTCCTGTTACGTGCCCCTACCTGCTCCCACCTGAGCACACTCTGACTTCCACACTTCCTCCAAGGGTATCACAAAGCACAGATCCTCTTAGGTACCCTCTTTTCCCCACTCCTTCTCCCAGCTTAAAAAAATCTCTGTGGCTTCTCATTTCTCTCCAACAGAAGCAGGAGCCTTCGCTGTACGAACACATCACCTCGTATTATTTGCTATTGTTTCCTGTGTGATAATTGTAGTTTTTCAACTGCATTTCATGGTCATTAATTTGATACTTTGGACTACATTTAGACCCTCCAGAGCAACTAGAATAGCAGTAAGCAGGTTGTCTGATTAATATCAACAACTAATAAAGGAAGTCCATGGGTCCTGTTTTATTGCTGGAGGCTGGTAAGAACCATGATTTGCCTTTTCGTAATTAAAATAATAAACGCTGGCTTTATCTGACCAATCAGAATGTCCGGTTGCCTTCGGGGCTAGCTGCCTTTGTTTTGAGACCTTGGTTTGTATACACCGGAGGTATTTTTGTGAGAAGTGTTAATCCTATGTTAAATCATCTATTCATTACATCAGACACTGCTCACAGAGTTCAATGCACTAATGTGCTCTCCTTTCAAAGTATTTGGGCAAAAAATAGCTTCAAGGTATAAATCTTTTAGTTATCTAAAGTAAAAGCAGACAAGTTAAACATGATACCAGATTTAAACTGTGTACATTCTCAACGGAATTCAAGTGGAGTTCCCCCTTATTAGTACTGGACACAAGAAGAGCCTGGAAAATCAATCCTCCATTGACATGGTGAGGGAGAGAATTGCTTTGTTTCTTCTTTCTACTCACACACTCTGGGGGCCTAACCCCATGCCTGCAAAGCTTCTGGTAAATTTAACCCTGTATCTTGAATCATCATCAGGGGTATACTGTACTAATACCTTTTATTAATTTCAAATATTCTGAAGTCTTCAGTGAAAAAGCCAAACACTAGAAACTGCTGAATTTGGCAATGACTATCTCCACTTGAGACTCATTAAGATAACAATCAAGATGCTCTTTAGCTAAAATTGGGTTTAGTTTGAATTTCACCATTAGGGAATTCCCTTTGATTTTAGATACACCACCTCTTCTCAGGAAATTGTTTCACTTTCTTCCCATCGTAAAGATGAGGAAGAATTTTTTTTTCTTTACATTGTGTTTAAATCTTCTCTCTCTCTCTTTTCTTTTCTTCTTCTTCTTCTTCTTCTTTTTTTTTTTTTGCCACACTGCATGACTTGCAAGATCTCAGTTACCAACCAGGGGTTGAACCTGGGCAACAGCAGTGAAAGTACGGAATCCTAACCACTAAGCTAACAAAAGCAGAAGATATTAAGAAGAGGTGGCAAGAATACACAGAAGAACTGTACAAAAAGAGCTTATCACTCACCAGATAATCATGATGGTGTGATCACTCGCCTAGAGCCAGACATCCTGGAATGTGAAGTCAAGTGGGCCTTAGAAAGCATCACTATGAACAAAGCTAGTGGAGGTGATGGAATTCCAGTTGAGCTATTTCAAATCCTGGAAGATGATGCTGTGAAAGTGCTGCACTCGATATGCCAGCAAATTTGGAAAACTCAGCAGTGGCCACAGGACTGGAAAAGGTCAGTTTTCATTCCAATCCCAAAGAAAGGCAACGCCAAAGAATGCTCAAACTACCACGCAATTGCACTCATCTCACATGCTAGTAAAGTAATGCTCAAAATTCTCCAAGCCAGGCTTCAGCAATACGTGAAGCATGAACTTCCTGATGTTCAAGCTGGTTTTAGAAAAGACAGAGGAACCAGAGATCAAATTGCCAACATTTGCTGCATCATGGAAAAAGCAAGAGAGTTCCAGAAAAACATCTATTTCTGCTTTACTGACTATGCCAAAGCTTTTGACTGTATGGATCCGAATAAACTGTGGAAAATTCTGAAAGAGATGGGAATACCAGACCACCTGACCTGCCTCTTGAGAAACCTGTATGCAGGTCAGGAAGCAACAGTTAGAACTGGACATGGAACAACAGACTGGTTCCAAATAGGAAAAGGAGTACATCAAGGCTGTATATTGTCGCCCTGCTTATTTAACTTATATGCAGAATACATCATGAGAAATGCTGGGCTGGAAGAAGCACAAGCTGGAATCAAGATTGCCAGGAGAAATATCAATAACCTCTGATATGCAGATGATACCACCCTTATGGCAGAAAGTGAAGAGGAACTAAAAACCTCTTGAAAGTGAAAGAAGAGAGTGGAAAAAGCTGGCTTAAAGCTCAACATTCAGATAATGAAGATCATGGCATCTGGTCCCATCACTTCATGGGAAATAGATGGGGAAACAGTGGAAACAGTGGCTGACTTTATTTTGGGGGCTCCAAAATCACTGCAGATGGTGACTGCAGCCATGAAATTAAAAGACACTTACTCCTTGGAAGGAAAGTTATGACTAACCTAGATAACATATTCAAAAGCAGAGACATTACTTTGACAACAAAGTTCTGTCTAGTCAAGGCTATGGTTTTCCAGTGGTCATGTATGGATGTGAGAGTTGCACTGTGAAAAAAACTGAGTGCTAAAGAACTGATGCTTTTGAATTGTGGTGTTGGAGAAGAGTCTTGAGAGTCCCTTGGACTGCAAGGAGATCCAACCAGTCCATCCTAAAGGAGATCAGCCCTGGGTGTTCTTTGGAAACTCCAGTACTTAGGCCACCTCATCCAAAGAGTTGACTCACTGGAAAAGACTCTGATGCTGGGAGGGACTGGGTGCAGGAGGAGAAGGGGATGACAGAGAATGAGATGGCTGGATGGCATCACCGACTCAGTGGACATGAGTCTGAGTGAATTCCGGGAGTTAGTGATGGACAGGGAGGCCTGGCGTACTGCAATTCATGGGGTCGCAAAGAGTCAGACACGACTGAGCAACTGAACTGAACTGAACTGAAGCCACCAGAAAGTGAAAGTGAAAAGTGAAAGTGAAGTCGCTCAATCGTGTCTGACTCTTTGCCTCCCCATGGACTGTAGCCTACCAGGCTCTCCTCCATCTGTGGGATTCTCCAGGCAAGAATACTGGAATGGGTTCTCCAGAAGATCTTCCCAACCCAGGGATCGAACCCAGGTCTCCCACTTTGCAGGCAGATGCTTTGCCATCTGAGCCACCAGGGAAGCTTACCAGGGAAATCCCCAAGTCCTATCTAACTGCTTTTTATCTTGCTTAAAATAATAATTTCCAGAGAGTAAATGCCTAAATATAGAAAAAGCAATAGTTATGACAGGTCAAAAATTATATTAATCTAGTATTTAAAAAATCCACTTGGAACAACTTTCAACAAGAGAAATCTTTTCATTCTTTCCCAGTTAGAGTGGAACCACCCACTAACCTCTGTTACTGGAAAGCTGGACTTTCCACAGTGGGGAATCACTTATATCGTGTAGTTGCCTACCTTGTGACCCCTTGACTGTAGCCTACTGGGCTCCTCTGTCCATGGGATTTTCCAGGCAAGAATACTGGAGTGGGTTGCTATTTCCTTCTCCAGGGAACTTCCTGATCCATTGACTGAACCGAGGTCTCCCGCATGATAGGCAGACGCTTTACCATCTGAGCCACAAGGGAAGCCCTACCTTGGCCCAGCTGCTGTCTACTGTGATGTCTGTTTTTCTGATATATACCCATTGTCTCTCTACCACCTATCCACACTGCTTCTTCAAAAGGAGTTACTTCATTGATTTTTGGTGGTAGTATTTACTCTCTTTTAATAGAAAATGTCAGTATGGTAGGAAGGATTTGTCTGATATTTAGAATTTTGGGATGAATCCTAAGTCATTTTCTCTGAATTAAATAAAGAAGTGTATCTCCTTTAAAATTCAGAGTACATCTCTTAACACAGAATTAGGCAAAATCAGCACATTCATTATTACATACCATATTTATAATCTTATAAGGCCGAGTTTTCAAGTGCTTTCTAGTTTATATGCTCCTGCCAGTTATCCTTGTTTCCCTTGTCCACATCTATAAAAGAGTTTTTAATGTTTTAAGTGAGTTAACTGAGATTTTCCAGTAAAGTTACAATACAAAAGGGGCCTCACAGTTTAGAGAAATGAAAACCTCCTGTTATAGACACTGATTTTTAATGGCATGTGATCAAAATTCCTAAGAGTTTTATTCTAAAAGTTCTTATAAGAACACTGTCCTAATATTTCTGAGCTATATTCTTTCCTTAAACTTCAAGTGATATTATATTCATATGTAATCTTGTCAAATTCTGTTCTGGTTATGATTAATCATCACCAGTGTGGAGTATCATCAGAGACAGGAGAAGAGAATTGGAGGAGGTGGTGAGATGGGGAAAGTGGGAAAATAAAGGGAAGGGTAGGGGTGGGCTTCTGCTTATTCATCTGCTGTTCTATCTGCCAACAGAGTGGAGAGATGGCATTGAGAGGGTAAAGCTTCCTCCTTCCCTCCATTCCCAGGCCTCCACAGCAGGAGACTCCACTGCGACATCACTTTTTAAGGACCCACCAATAGAAGGCTGGAGAGTCAGGCATGGAAATGAGTTAAACATGGTTGCTATTGACACATGACATCCCACTGTTGGGGGCTGGACTGAGTTTTACCCGGCCATGCACTGGGAAAAGTATCCTAGAAATGTGTGATGTTGGCCATGGCTTGTACACATACTGTGGATTATTAGTTTGTCCTCCATTGGGGGAATAAAAATGGATTTGGTGGGGAGGCCACTGAAGAGAGGGAGAAACCCTATACCACTCTTCTTGTTTCTGACTCAGTTAAATAAGTTATTTTTACTTTGAGTTCTAAAAATTAAAGAGGCAGAATTCTTTTAGCAAATAATATGTAACAATTCATTTCATGTTCCTATTACAAAATAAGACGCAGTTTGACTAAACAAAATCTAGGACTGAAGTAGCTTATGACTGTGACTTTTTTTAAACTTCATGTTGATGGAAAGCTATTTATAAAACACTGAGAATCTGAATAGTGTCTTTGTTGAATTAACAAATTATTGCCCAAATGTTTAAAAAGGGTATTTTATTACATTTATGAATGCCTTGAAAAGGTAGGAGATTTCACAAATGAACAGGGAAACAAACACAAAGAATGTTACATGGATCGTTTATTTTTAATAGCTATGTCTGAGAAATGAAATTTGACTGTTGACTGTGGGTGGTGAGTGTTGCCATAGCAACATATTCCTTAGGCAAAACTGGAGGGGGATCATGGTGACGAGGGTAAAAGTCAGGAAACAGACTCGTTGAGATAGGTTTGGGGACAATGTGAGACCATGGATATTTTAATTCAAGGTGTGCAAGGGAGAGTATCTCTGGGAGAATCAAAGATCTGACATGAGAGATGCAATGCTGTGCATTGATTTAGCATTTGAGGATTTACACGATCTGGTCATTTTGGTTCACACAGAGACAGTTCTTGCAGTAGGCAGCTGGAGCAAAACCAGTCAAAAGGAGAACAAATTAAAGACTTTTTTCTCACACATAATAACAGGAGCACACATCTATTTTGTCAGGCGCTCTTTTGAGTAATTTACACATATTATTTATTACAATCATCATAAGAACCCTATGAGGAAGGTACTATGTTCTCCCCATTTTATAGATGGAGCAACTGAGGCAGGGGGAAATTAAGTAACTTTCTTAAGGTCATGAAACTGGTAACTGGTAAAGACGAATTACACCCAGACAATGCCTCTCTGAGTCAGTGCTGCTTGAACTCCTCTGTTATGCAGCCACTAGGCTTAAATGCAGCACCGCATGAATGAGGAAAACATCAGTTTTTGTGAGGGGTCTCTGTGTGTGCTGTGATAAGTCGCTTCAGTTGCGTCTGATTCTGCAATCCTATGGACCTTAGCTCACCAGGCTCCCCTGTCTATGGGATTCTCCAGGCAAGAATACTAGAATGGGTTGCTATGCCCTCCTCCAGGAGATCTTCCCAACCCAGGATCAAACCCACATCTCTTATGTCTCTTGCATTGGCAGACAGGTTCTTTACCACTAGCTCTACCCGGGAAGCCCTGTGTGGGCTCTATTTTCTATTTTCTCAGAACTTGAAGATCATCTTGAAGGAAGGAGGATCTTAGTAGCAAAATCCTTGAGGAAAATAAACAATAAGGTGCTTCTTATTCTTTTAAAAAGGACAGAAAAAGAGTGTTGGGGAGAGTCAGGGACTATAGGCTTGAAGCTATTTTTGCTCTTAAGACCTGTCAGTAGAGCCTACTCAACCAGTGCTGGGCAGAAAGAAGGTCCGCGGTCAGAAGTTACAATGCTCTGAGCTCACGGTCATCCTCCTGGTAACCAAAGGCAAGCCGTTTTAACCCCTTTGTGCTTTAGTTTTCTTGTCTTTCAAAAATGAGAAATAATAGCTGGCAGCTTTTGTTACAGAGGTGTTGTGAAAATCCAGTGATGCAGTGAATGTGAAAATGGCTCATAAACTCGACAGGACAAAGCAAACATAAAAGGATTATTATTAGAGTTAATGACCGTCAGCATTATTTGCAGCTTTTCTTGGCCTTGATAATGAGTGTGCATGTAGTCACTTATCTAGGGAGGATGTGAGACTGGAATCTGGTTTTGAAAGGCAAACAATTCTGGCTGGAAGGTTATTCACAGTATAGAGAAAGAGGTCTGTTTAAAATGGCTTTGTAGGATATGTAGCTCTTATAATAAAAGCCAAGATGTAGTGACAGCTTACCACTTGCCAGGCACTGTTCTAAGCACTTTTCACCTGCTTTAGCTCATTTATTCCATACAATAGCCCTATACACTAGGTACCATTTCTATTTTCCCAACATTCATACATAGGGACTCTGGGGAAGGTAGGTGAAAAATAAGCTTATTCAAGGTTTCAGAGATAGGCACTTACAAATCTAAGTCTCAAAACCTGGTACTGAACTCGAGAGTCTGTGCTTTTAGCCGCTTTATTGTCCTGCCTCTATGTAATATACTCTCAGTACATTAAAAATAGGGTGTATGCACAATGCATCAGCATACGTGTGTAAATTATTTTTATTTATTTTTTGTTTATTTTCACTAAAAGGAAAAGAAGCGCTTTCTGCCTAGGTGATACACATGTTTTACTATTGAGAGAACTGGAGAACACTAATTCTTGATTTCACAGTTGGACAGCTTTATGAAAATGACAATAAAAAAGAAGCAGTTAACTTTGAGCTGAGGCGCCCAGGTTATGCCATGAACTATTCAACTGTATTAGGCAGCAGCTCTGGATGCCAAATGCTCCCCATAATGAAGTTTGCATAGGTCAGTGTGCCTGCCTTCTGGGAGCTTTCAGACTAGATGTGAAGACAGGATGTGTACTCGGCAGGAAAAGTAGCAAACCAGAAGTTCAAATAAAACACTAAAAGCTTTGAAAGGAATATCAGTAGTTCTGCTGGAGTTGTGGGTGGGGCATGATTGTGACTTGGCTTGCACATCTCTTTATGTCTGTAAGTAACATTCTCATTTGTCCCGTGATCTATTCCTTTGGTTACTATGTGTTACAGGTCACTAACTCTGTATTCATTCTGCCTATGTCTCATGGGCTACTCGTTTACTCATTATCTGCATATGCCATGTATTTTTGCCTGTATATCATAAGCTACCAACTTACTACCTATATTTAACGTTTCTTGTGCATTTCATCCATCTTGTTTGTTTTGAGGTTTTTAATAGCAAAAGTGAATATTATCAAATAACATAGCAAATATATTAGAAGATAGGATGTGAAATGATCTGTCTTCAGTGCCTATGTAAATTTCATCCAGAAGCAACAAATGTACTGACCAGAGGTAAGGGTGCTAAGGATAAAACTTAGGGGATTGCCAACAGATAGCAAAAAGGAGAAGGCAAAAAACGTCAGAGGGGAAGGAAAATCAAGTGCCGGGAGCCAGCGTGAGGAATCCCACCCATGGCAAAGGTCATGAGGAAGGAAGCCCGACAAAATGCAAAGGCGTGATCTGGCTTCAGGGGTCCCCCTGGGTTTTCCTGAACATATACCCCCAAAACCAGAGTCTGCCTGCCTTATTGTACTGTGCTTTCCACACACCACCACTTTTCTCTGGAAAACCTTAACTTAGAGCTCCAATTAGTCTCCTGCAATGAAAAGAATGTTTCAGCTCAAACCCCTTTGATGGCTCTCTAACTTGCCTGACAGATTCTCCTGGACTTTTACAATTTATGAATTGCTTACAGTCCCCCAACCATGAGAGGCACAAAGCTTAAAGTCTCTTAAAGATACAGAGCCTTTTCTAAAGAGCTAAAAATTATATTGGTGAGGGGTTTTCACTGTTGACTCAATGACTGCTGTCAGGCCTCCATATCCTTTATCTTTTAGGCACCTGGAGGATATTAATCAATGTAATCGGGATGCAGAAATAGGAATATAGTAGTTTTGATGTTAGCAACACTAGACTTTTGAGTTAATTACTTTTCTCTTTGTTATAAATCACTGTACTTTTTTCATTGTTATAAATTGTTGTGTCCTTGCTATATAAGAATGTAACTTTATTTAGTGCTTTCTGAGAGTGGCACCAGACTTTGGGAAGAACAACACAAGTCTTCTGGTTGACAAACACTTATCAGAAAAGGGCTGTAAAATGTTAATTGGCCTTCTGGCCAGAAGATGATGTAAATCACCTAAGACTTGTGTATACATCTAGGTATGCAGAGAGAAAGCCTGGTCTCGATAAGAGTCAGGGCTGCTGACACTGCATAATTTTATATTATCCATTGATGTCTATGTACAAAAAAAGGTATAAAAGGCCTTTCTGGACAATAGAGGATGGGCCAGTCATTGGAAAGACTGGTTTCCCCTGTGTGGGAAAACCAGCCTCTCTTTTCAGGCTGAGTTCCCATCTGGATCCAGGAGGCTCACCATGTCTACTTACTTGCCCTGGCTTCTAAGATCCATGAAAGAGGGAGCCCAAGGCAGGGCACTCTCCACTATTCAAATGGACGCCAGTGGCCTAATGTTGATGGTGCAAACTTCTTGTCCTGAAGTTTTATTGGCTTTCCTCATAAACCAAGTTATTCAGCATCTTTTCTCCACTAAGTTTTCCCACTACACTATTCTTTCATAATTTCTTTTATATTTCTAAATAAATAAGTTTTTCTTCACCACACCATCCCTGCTTCGAATTACCCTGGATCCACCGGGGCTGGACCCCAGCACCAAGATTCCATGATAAAATGTGCCATGAAGTCAAACAAAAAGCTTCAGAAGAGAGTCCCCAGTGAAGATGCTGATAAGAGAGAAGTCTTCTCCAGAAGATAAAACCTTTCCAGAGCTTTGGCCTTGACTGGCTTTCAGAAAACAACAGCAATAAGTAAGCAGTAGTGGAAGTGAGGAGTATGGACTTGGGATGACCAATGGCCTTGTACCATGTACCATGGAAGTTAAATGCACAGGGGTTGACATCCATTTAATTAGGCCCCAGCTTGTGTTCTGGCTTTGAACAATTCATTTAACTGCTCAAGACCCAATTTCCTCAACTGTAAAATAGGATAAAAATAGCACTCATAGAGTTATCAAATGAGATAATGCATGTAAGTAAGGACCTAATTAATTGCAGCTATTATTTTTGACTACCAGTTTTCAATGAATATTAGTGAAAAAAACATTCCAAATATGGGAGAGTTTGCTCAGAACAGAATGAGAGCTCCTCTACTGGATACAGCGTCAAGGTTAGCATGTAAGACAAGTATGGAGGGAAGGATCTGGACTGAATGTGGGGAAAGAGAGTGGTTAGGGCTAGACCTGCCAAAGCCGGGTCTTCAGGCAGGTTTCCCCTAAC
This sequence comes from Nanger dama, assembly GCA_917880005.1. Lineage (NCBI taxonomy): Eukaryota > Metazoa > Chordata > Mammalia > Artiodactyla > Bovidae > Nanger > Nanger dama. Next base: position 9,073,436 of record CAKJTW010000038.1, on the reverse strand, counting down.
CCTTTCCCACCTCTGACATGATTTCATTAGTCTATAGGCCTAGAACAACATGATTAAATGAAATAACCTTTATTCCTTCTTCAGTGGCTGTATCTTTGGGACAGTAACAGAGACTGCTTTATACATGATCCAGATTCATGATATATCCCTCCCTTATTAATAAAAGAAAAAGTTAGGTGAGAGTCACGATCACTTGGGCATTATTTTATTCTGAAAGGTCTAGAAAATAGTCCAGATGTATTCCTTTTCAGGTATTGCCCAATTTCTCTTTGAGAAAAAAAAATTTAGAGAAATAATTTCTTGTTATCATCTGAATAAAAATTTATTTCTAAAAATTATTCACAAGCATATGCACTACTGATAGTTCAATCAAAGTAGTTCACTTGTAGATACTTAGAAAAACTTAAGGTCATAGACCCATTGATTCCTTTGGAATCCTAGAAGGGAAATTTAATCTTGAGTTCAAATTCACTTCCATTTTCTCCCACCAGGTTTCCATCCACCCATTACAATTCAGCATTGCTGGTTTAGTTGTATGAGGGAGACAGATGACAGCAGGATATCAAGCAGATGCAGTGTGGTGTGAACTGAAGGAGGACAGGCGTGTTGGAGATAATGCAAAGACACTCCAAGGGCACAACTACTGAAACACATTTGAATCAAAGTGAGACATATGCATATTGTTCCCAGACTCACTCACTAGATGAAGGAACCTATTGACATAGAAGAATGGCACTTCAACACAGACATCTTGTTTCCTGAGATAAAAGTGACAGACTCAAGTTATACCAACCAGAGGAAAAATTCCAAGTGCAATATATATAGATGAGGACTTGATTCTTTCCAGAAGCATCATAGATAATTTAAAGATAAGTAGGACTTATCTAAACTTCTGTTTATGAAGGAGAAATGGCATAATAGAACCCCACTTTCACCCATATGTAAATAATTTAATTATAGTCAAAAGGTGATTCCAATAGCCACAGAATAAATACTCTTACAGTAAACATTTCCTTGATCCATCTTCAAGTATTTTTAGAATATTTATATTTGAAGGTACTTGGAAAAGAATAAACACAAGTTGTGTCATGTTCCCTGGAATATCTGATTAAAAAAAGATATAGTAAAACTTCTTGAATTTGTACTCTGCCTTGCTTTTACAAAATGGGACCTAATATAACATGCACTTTTAGAAAATGGAATTAAGTACTTGGTGTAAACAATAAACACTTTTCTTCAACCTCAGGATGAAGAATAATATTTTTGGACACAATTTCAGTAGTGTTATTTGTATGCAAATAATAAATAGGCAAATTACATAGAACTGCTGTGATTTCTTTTCTTAGAGTGCCTGAATTTTCCAAATCAAATTATTTCTTAAAGTAGCATAGATATGACTTAATAGGGGAATATGAAGGAGCAATAGGAAAGATCACTGGACATTAAAATCCCCTGGAAAATCTGGATAATATATGGCAAATGCATTTTTTCTGTTTAAATAAATTTTCTATTTTCATCAAGTAATGCAAACACATGACAGTGTCAACAGCATACAATTCTGTTACTAAGCCAATACTCCCCTATTTCCCATTCCCCTCCACCCACAGCTTTGTATTTTCATGTTGACCTCCATGTCATTAAGGGTTTCCCTAGTGGCTCAGATGGTGAAGAATCTGCCTGTAATGCAGGGGACCCAGGTTCAATCCCTGGGTCTAAAAGATCTCCTGGAGAAGGGAATGGCAACCCACTCCAGTATTCTTGCCTAGAGAATTCCACGAACAGAAGAGTCTGGTGGACTACAGTCCACGGGGTTGCAAAGAATCAGACACGACAGTGACTTAACATTTTTCCATGTTGTTAAATAAGATGTTTATATTTTAACTTCAAGATATTTCAGTTTTAGACTGAAAGAGAATGAGGACTTAACTCTTCTTTGACCACTACCAACTACTTATGGGCATACTTTCCTGACTCTCATCTGTTATTATGATTCTGTTTTTCTTTTAGAATAGTCTTAGATTCACAGAAAAGTCACAAGGATAGTACAGAAAGCTCGAGTATTCCATGCACCAGTTTCCCATACTATTAAATGTGCTCTTTGTTCATTAAGCACCCTGGTGTCCTAGCCTTTCCTTCTTGAAGAGGTCTCTTAGAGGCCGTCAGTTCAGTTCAGTTCAGTTGCTCAGCCGTGTCCGACTCTTTTTGACCCCATGAATCGCAGCACACCAGGCCTCCCTGTCCATCACCAACTCCATGGATGCATCTCTGAGTCTGCTAGACTTCTGCAGTCTTGGGAACTGCTTCTACCTTTGTCTCTTCTCTTGTACTGTTTTCTTGCTTCCTGGCACCTATGTCTGTCTCTCTGTCTATATGTGTCTTTCTCACTCTCTTTTGTTGACTTCTTCATTTTCATGGAGCACATCCTCCAGGGAGACCTTGTGTGTTTGACAATGAGTTTGGCTTACTCACGCATTTAGTGGGTATTTGTTGGGTCTCAAGTTTTAGGAAGAAAACGATGTTCCCTTAGTACTGTGCGTTACTGTTGTTGTTTAGTTGCTCAGTTGTGTCTGACTCTTCTGCAACCCCATGAACTGTAGCCTGCCAGGTTCCTCTGTCTATGGGATTTCCCAGGCAAAAATACTGGAGTGGGTTGCCATTTCCTTCTCCAGGGGCTCTTCCCGACCCAGGGATCAAAGCTGTTGTTGCTGCTGCTGCTAAGTCGCTTCAGTTGTGTGCGACCCTGTGCGGCCCCATAGACAGCAGCCCACCAGGCTCCTCTGTCCCTGGGATTCTCCAGGCAGGAACACTGGAGCGGGTTGCTGCATCTGCTACATTGGCAGGCAGATTCTTTACTGTGATACCTGGGAAGCCTGGTATTGTGTGTTATTACTCAACTCTTTTCTACATTCCAGTTGTGTTTACAATATCCAAGCCAGTCTTCTTAATTCTTCTTATAAAACCTATTTTTTTCTTCTTGGATAGTTTTAGAATCTTCTATGTCACCAACACTGGCTTCTAAAACCTATCTCTGCCCTGATCTCTGAATATTATAGGAATCTGGTCTGCTCTTTTGGATTGAACAGTAATGACTAAACAGTGCATTGAAAGCTGTGTGTCCAGGTATGTGACCGCTATCTGAAGGCCTTTCTATCACAGACCTTCCAGTGTCAGCTAGTGTTTAATGGTCTTTCCTCTGAACTAGTTAGACTAGTTAGAGTCCTCAGAGAAGGTACTTCTAACCTCCAATCTGGAGGGCAAAATTCTGGCTGCTCATCTTCTATTTTAACATACAATCTTCCAAAGGCAGGAGATAGTATATTTTATACTTTGCATAGATTAAAACTCCTGGGATGAGGAGGAGCTGCCATCCAGCTTCACAAGAAAGGGGAGAGGACATGAGGCTTTCACTCCTTTTTAAAAAGACTATCAGTTATAAATTAATTTATAGGTATCATTAATTTGAATCTTTTGAGAAATTCTTTGCTATAAAAATAAGTTGCTCCTCAGATGCCCACTGTAAATTTCAGATTTTACTTTCTAGCCCATCTGCTTTCCAGTTTTCCACAATTTGCCACCACTGTGTCCTCCCCAATCATCTCTGTCCTTATTAAGCTATTTTAAAGATCTTTTTCTTGTTGTGCTACTGGGATTTGAGCAAGGAATGAAAGCTAATCAGTTCAGTTCAGTTCAGTTCAGTCACTTAGTCATGTCCGACTCTTTGCGACCCCATGAACCGCAGCACGCCAGGCCTCCCTGTCCATCACCAACTCCCAGAGTACACCCAAACCCATTTCCATTGACTCGGTGATGCCATCCAACCATCTCATCCTCTGTCATCCCCTTCTCCTCCTGCCCTCAGTCTTTGCCAGCATCAGGGTCTTTTCCAATGAGTCAGCTCTTCCCATCAAGTGGCCCAAGTATTGGAGTTTCAGCTTCAACATCAATCCTTCCAATGAACACCCAGCACTGATTTCCTTGATGGACTGGCTGGATCTCCTTGCAGTCCAAGGGACACTTAAGAGTCTTCTCCAACACCACAGTTCAAAAGCATCAATTCTTTGGTGCTCAGCTTTCTTTATAGTCCAACTCTCACATCCATACATGACCACTGGAAAAACCATAGCCTTGACTAGATGGACCTTTGTTGGCAAAGTGATGTCTCTGCTTTTTAATATGCTATCTAGGTTGGTCATAACTTTCCTTCCAAGGAGGAAGCGTCTTTTAATTTCATGGCTGCAATCCCCATCTGCAGTGATTTTGGAGCCTATAAAAATAAAATCAGCCACTGTTTCCACTGTTTCCCCATCTATTTGCCATGAAAGCTAATACATATGGTCAACTCACCATTTTAACAGGCATAACCCTCTTGTTGACCCAATTAGAGCAGATGCTCCAGAAAGGAAAATATATATTTACATATCCATATCCATTTCCTCTCATTTCATGGGAAGGCAGGGCAGAAATTAGAATAAATGCAGAATATTTAATGACTTTTAGCTTTGCCTATCATCTGTAACAGGGATCTGTATTCTCAGTTCATAAACCTTTCCTGTTTAAACTTCAGTTTATTGGGATGTTATGACTCATTAAAGCACAAGAGTGCATGAGAGAGGAAAGCAATTGCATCATGCTCCAAAACAACTCTCAGTGTTTACTGGAAAGTTTTTTTTTTTTAAAGGAGAGAAGTTTAAGTCTCCAGGAAGCTTATCTTGGTACTTTCAGATCAAGGATATTCACACAACGACTGAATAAACACTATGACTAATGATGACGACAAAGATTCTGATATGATAAGAAAAATAGAAATCTTGGAACAAAGTAACTTTGGAAAGAATTAAGGATATCCTTGAGACATAAACTTTTTCACTGTATGGTTAGGAGTATACTAACTCATCAACTGCATAATTGCCTTAGACAATTTTTTTCTTGAATAATCATTCTGGTATTTGTCTCAAATTATCATATCAGTTTTAAACTACACTGTATTCAAAATTGGTCTTCCCTGGTAACTCAGGTGGTAAAGAATCCACTTTCAATGCGGGAGACCTGGGTTCGATCCCTGAGTTGGGACGATCCCCTGGAGGAAGGCATGGTTACCCACTCCAATATTCTTGCCTGGAGAACCCCATGGACAGAGAAGCCTGGTGGGCTGCAGTCCATGGGGCCGCAAAGAGTTAGACAGGACTGAACGACAGCACAGTATTCAAAATCATAAGAGTATTTATTTATGATACAGGCTCAAATTTACCTCAGTTTTAAGCAATATCTGGATTGTTTCTTTAGATTATTTACACCAAAACAATGTATAACAATGAGATGAACAAGATTAGCTTTCACCTTTTGAATTGGAGATTTTTTCCTGTGCAGAATTTTTTGCTTTTATTCTCCTTGAAGAAAGGCAGCATGGCCCATCTTAAATCATTATGCTCTGTTCTAAATGCCTGTCTCTGGGAAAATGAGATCTACAGATAGGACTTATAATAGGAGCAGCCTTTCATAAGGATAATTAAATAAGAGTTTCCAAAGTGTTCATATCCTCTAATTTTTATTTCAAGGAATTTTTCCTTGTCTCAGTTGAGAACCTTTTAAAGTGTATCCTGCATGAGAGATTATTCTCTTTGTTACGGAAACCTGAGACCATAAAACTCCTAAATGAGACTGTGCCTCCCTTCACAGTTTCTGCAGTGCATAGCTGCTCTTTAACACTCTTTCACAGATGAGAAGCAAAAATTAAAAGGGAGAGAGCCATTATTAAAAGAAGGAAAAGCTGCTTAAACATTCTATAAGGCTAACATTTATGAAAAACATTAGGTCAAGAGTTTCTTCTCAGAAAGCATGAGCCAGAAACATGGTTTGGGTGCAAGAGATCAGGAACCACTATGTCCTGAAAGATGACACTGATCCTAGAGAATCTGGGGTCCATTGATTTGGGTTCTATTGTGTGACTTCTGCTGCAAACGGCCCCTGAGGTATATTGATAAATCAGGGTTTTATTGCCTATTTTTTAATGGCAATGAAGAAAAATCTTAGAACTGTCATAAGTTGGATATGGAGGTAGGAACCCCAAATATGATGCAGACAGCTGCCAAATTTGGGAAAAAATCTTTACTAAAAGAAATTCTTTGAGGGAAAATGTGGAAGATTCTAGCCCCACCTACTGGGTTACCTTAGTTTCTTAGCTCTTAACAGAATTAGTCAAGAGCATGTGAGATAATACATAGATTGTAGCTTCCTCTGGAAAATACAATCTGCTACCAGACTGGTTAAATAAATCACATTATATTCAAAGGCTGGAAGATAACTGGAAAAAATGCTTGAAAACCGTTTAATAATAGACACTACAATTATGAGTAACATGATATAGAGATGACAGACTTTATCATGCAGAATTAGAGAGAGTGTGATGTGTTATTCCTCAATAAACGTGAATGAATAGAATGAACACTTTCTCTGAAGAAGTTAAAAATGCCAAAATGAGCATGAGAATAAACTTTAAAAGTTGCATAGATTAGTACTTATTCAAGGTATTGAAATTATATTCAAAGACTTTGCCAATACTTAAAAAGAAAGAAAGAGAAAGAAAGGAAGGAATGAAGAGATATATTTAACGAAAAAATGTTTTGCAGGTGATTTCCATCAAACATTCAAAGAAGAGAAAATACATTTAAAAAATTGTTTCAGGTAATAAAATAAAGGAAGATGCTTAGGCATTTTATGAGACTAGTATAACCTTGGCTTCAAAACTAGCTAGATAAGGACAGTTTTATAAAATTGAAAAATCCATGTCTGTTTTACTTATTAACACATGGAGAATTTTAAATAAATTACTGCTAACTGAATTTGATAGGATACTAAAAATATAATACAATATAATTAAGAGGGGTTATCTCAGGAATGCAAGGAAAAGTTCAATATTGGGAAATTTATTAATGTCATTTACCAAATTGTTTCACAATTAACAGAGAAAATAATGCAGAAAAGGCACTTTAAAAATTTTAATACTTCATTGAGACTAAGAGAAAAATCTCAAAAATGAAAAATTGAAGAAAACGTCCTTAATTTAACAACACCTCTAAACCAAAGCCTACAGTACATTTTACAACAAAAAAAACATATTATACACATTTCCTCTAAGTTTGGGAATAAGACACAGGTGCTTGCTGTTTCCACAAAGCTTCAATGTAGTATAGCCTGGACATCCAGATCAATTTAGTATATAAAAGGAAAGGATAATTGAAGAAAAATGACAAAAACATTGTTATTTGCAAACATATTATCATCTACATAGAAAATCAACAAAATTGACAGATAATTTATTAGTGTATAGGAGCTTAACAAGTTTACTGAAAAACATATCAACTTATAAAAATTTACCATATTCCTTTCTGGCAACAATAGACAACTTTAAATTCAAATAGAAGATAATACTGTAGCAACAAAACCTATAAAAATTTTAGAAAATAAAAAAGAATAAAAGATCTTTATGAACTTTAAAAAAATTTACAAAAGAATATTTAGAAAGTTGTGAATTAGTGGAGAGGTACGTTATGTGTATGAATGAGAACAATTTAAGGATAAGTCTACAATTGTGATGTTATTTTAATTAAAATTTCATAAAGATTTTGGAGGAAGCCACAAAACAATTATAAAACATATTTATAAACACTGATGAGCAACTAAGGAACCATTTCTAAATGAAGAGCAAAGAAAAAAGAATTTGCTAAATAGTTATAAAAACAAATATAATGTGGTAGTGCATCAATAAATAAAATAACCAATAAAATAACAATAAATAAAAGAAGGGCTCTGCATAAGTAATTCACTCTACTCTGTTATGATTTAGAGAGTACAATTAACTCTGTGTATCTGAAATATAAGAAAATAATAAAAAAACACTGTATATAAAATATATATGTTGATACTGAGAGTCACTTCCTAGGCAGGTTGATAAGAAGTCTAGGGGTCCCCAAGGAGAGAGGGGTCTGGAACTCTCAAGGAGGAAGAAAGGACAAACTTATTTCTCTACATTCCTTAGGATTATATAACAACAATGTATTCTGCCTGAGGGCAGTCTCTGGATTAAACCTTCTGGCTAATTCTGTTATCTTAAAATGTAAATTATGGGAGTAGGTCTGGTGAGGTCTTTACAACCTCTAGACCTTCATTGGATTAGTTGGAGAATATATAAACTCATTGCTAAAATTAACAAGCGGGTACTCTTTCTACCCCCTTCTGATGCCTATGTCAGAAGCTTTCTCTGTCTCCTTTATACTTTAATAAAACTTCATTACACAAAAGCTCTGAGTGATCAAGCCTTGTCTCTGGCCCCGGATTGAATTCTTCTCCTCCGGGGGCCAAGAATCCCGGCGTCGTGATTCAACAACAACCTTTCAATACCAAAGTAAAAGGTAACGAAAAGTACTTGTTTTTCATTAAAAAAACTCTTTTCCTTTTTTAAATTGGAAAGAATGACAAATATGTTCATAGAGATTATCATCAATTGTTGGAATTATGGGAGCTTTTTATTCTTTTCTGTTTTCCAAATGTTTATAGACTAAACACGTATAATTATTATATTAAATAGTGTTCATCTTAAAAAAAAAAAGGAAGTGATATAAAAGGAACAGAATTTCGGATGATGGCCAGGAGCTTACTAAAGAGAGAGTGAAAGGTTGAGTAGTCCAGATGGGGTGAACACAGGTATTGAAGCGTGGGTGAAAGAGTATGGCAGTTCAGGGAACTGAGAAATTCAGCATGCCTGCAGCATGGGATACATGGTGGTAGAAATGAGGCTGAAGAAGTCTATAGAACTCAGATCAAGAATAGCATGTATTTCAAACTAAGAAGTTTAAAAATAGAAGTCAATGAAAACTTTGAATGAGGAAACAGCAGGTTGGGTCTGACATTGCCAGAAGTATTGAGAATGAATCAGAAAGGCAGGATAAAGGAAGAGAGTTAGGAAGCTTCTGCAGGTGTTTAATTTAATGTGGTAGCCAGGGGAATAGAAAAATTGAAAGGATAGCTCTGAGATTCCAAATGATGGCACATGTGGATTCCATTAACCAAGATAGAAAATACGAGAGTGGAGACAAGGAACCTCTAGAACATGAGAGTTGGTGTGTAAAATAACACTTGATGAATAAGGTTAGTTTGGTACATGGTAAGTGTGACATTTTCTGACCCAGAGTTATAAAACACAAACTCAAGCTGTGTTGGCATGTGTATAATTACCATAGGATAGTCTAAGAACTCCCCGTGCTAGCCTGAAACAGGATAAATTGAGGAGACGATTTGTCACAGTAGAGGTGGTGGTGGTGTGTGTTCAGCACTTTTCATTGATAAGACAGGCAGAATATGGAGACAGCAACCAGCGCACTACTAGACAAGTAACCCTTCACGTGGGGGCACAGACTTGGTCTCTCTTAGCCTGGATAAAATCTCCAGTGAGGTCAGAGCTCTAGTTCTGCTTGTCACGTAACCTCTTTTATTGATACCTGGAGAAAGAGAGAGAGAAGGAGAGAGAAAGACAGAAAGAAGAGAGAGAGAGGTGTTTCTGCAGATACACTGATCCAGATGAAAATTTTTATATTTATATCATAAAATTGGAAATTTAGTTAATGTTTCTTATAAACTCACTGTAATTATTCAGCTCCCCTATCTATAGCTGACTTTAGAGTATTAGACAAGATCAGGTTCACGAACCTAAAGGCTTGAGGCTCAGGACTGACCCAGGATAAATTCACATTCCACCCTGGGAGATGTCTAGGCAGCCAACCTACTGGGTTTCTTCTGACCAGCTGAGATGTATGTGAAATATCTAAATGAAATTGTTTAAAAGATATTTGGAATTAGAATAGACTTGGGCTAAAGAAAGTGGGCTTGGAATGTTGGACTTCACTTCGTAGATGTCAGATGTTGCTTTAGAAAGTGAGGTGCCCCAGGAAGAGCACAAGAAGTGAGAAGAAAAGCAGGTTAGGAGTCAAACTTGCATAAGACTAACATAAAGGAATGAGGAGAGACAAAATTCCCTTTGGGTTTCCCTGGTGGCTCAGACAGTAAAGAATCCACCTGGGTTAGGAAGATCCCATGTAAAAGAGCATGGCGACCCACTTCAGTATTCTTGCCTGGAGAATTCCAAGGACAGAGGAGCACGGCCACAAAGAGTCAGACACCACTGAGTAACTAACACACACACATCAAGGGGTCAACGATCCAGGCAAATATTTTGTGTTTAAGATTTACGTGAGAATGGTGGTAGCAACAAGAAGGGAAAGTACAAAATGACTGTGAGAGAGATTGTAAAATACAAACTAGGGACCCTCAGCTCTCACAGTCATTTTGTACTTGCCTTTCTTCAAATTAGCACAACTCTCATTTCCCTGAGAGCTTCCTGTCCTGAAAGCACTGGCCTTTCCACCTGTGCCCATCACCTGGGCTAGATTCTGTCGCATCAGCTGAATTTGGGGAAGGCCTTGCAGTGAAGTGTTACCCAGCAGGTAACCTAAAAGGCTAACAAGAATTGTGCTACTTGACTGATTACTTCCCACGGATCTGGAGAAGGCTAGACATTTTTCATTTGGGAAAAACAATCACATTTCAGTTTGGTCAAAGTAACCAACATATTTATACACAGAGCAAGCAGATGTCTTCATCCATTCAATCAAAATCTGTGTAACAATCATTGGTAGCCTAGAGTAGTATTCTTAAGGTCTGAACCTCAGAACAGCAGCAGCAGTGCCTGGAGACCTGTGAGAAAGGCATATTCCTGGCTTCCACTCAAATCTAGTGAAGGGGAGGACTCAGCAGTGTGTTTCACCAAGCCCTTTCCCAAATTTACCAAGAAGTTTTCAGATGATAAATTCTTTATCCTGTCCTTTACCCAGCAAGAATTACTGGGTGAGCAGCAATAATGGGCAAAATTTGTTGACTGAACTAATGAATACGGGAATGAATCAGAACCTATTTCTCCCAGATCCTAGCAAGAGAGAAAAAAATAATAGACACAGTTCTTATTTTCCAGAATCTGATAAAGCAATTTGGCGTGTGCCTTCTCTGTTAAGTACAGAAATCACATCGCATTCCTTTTTATTTTTTTTTCCAACTGTACAATTCTGCCCTTGTAGATAGCCCTGGAATTTTCATTTTCCCTAATGGCAACTCAATCTCTAGATAATTTCAGAAACACCAGTTTCAAAATGTCTAAGATACTAATGTACTGAAACTTAATCTCATGTTTTCAATAATTTTAGTAGTTTGACCTTGAAATCATGTAAACAGTAATTCCCAAGGCCAGGAAAGAAAATTTTGTTTGAAAATAGCTATGTTAGATGACATACAAGCCTCCTTGACCAGAAGCTATGTGACTCAGAAAAGGACTGGAGATGGAGATGTTCCTGGACTACCTTACACGGATTAGGTCCCCAGGATCAGTGCCTTTCTCCATTCTGCCATCCCCTCCGCTACATCATTCTTTGTGTTTTATCTGTTGTCCCACAGCCCTTTCTACAACCTCACTTACTACAATATTTCTACCCAACTTAAAGAGGAAGCATTTTTTCCTTCGGGCTTCCCTGGTTGGCTGCGTGGTTTACAAAAAAATCTGCCTGTCAGCGCAGGAGATGCAGGCTCAGTCTCTTTGTCAGAACAATCCCCTGGAGGAGGGCATGGCAACCCACTCCAGTATTCTTGCTTGGGAAATCCCATGGACAGAGAACCTGGTGGGCTATCGTCCATGGGGTTGCAAAGAGTCAGACCCGACTTAGCGATTAAACAGTATTTTTTTTCCCTTGAGAATGTACCCTTTTCATAGAGTGATTGTGGAGAAGGGTTCTAAACATTTTTTTGCTGCCATCCCCTCTCTCACATCCCATGAAATCTGCAAGATTATGGGGGCCTGATGTTATATGGTGAGCCAGCTACACATTGTAGTCATCAACAGTAAGAGGTTAAGGTCTTTAAGTTAACCATGATGCTGGCGCTGTACATTGAATCCCTGCTCTGTTAGTATGCGAAGAGGGTTTCTGAGACCTGAATTGGGGAGTAGGGAATGTGGAGGACTTGAGGATAGGGAGGAAGGGAGGGAAGAAAGCCACCAGCAGCCTGACCTAAGCTTAGCCGTATGACATTTTGAAGCTGTATGTTGCCTCAATACAGTAGGAGAAGGATGAATTTTGGAACTCATGGCAAAACAAACAGTGCTGCTCTCGTAATCCAAAGTGCTAGTGCTACAGGAAAATTACAATGCTCGAAACCTTTATCGACCTTCAGTTGATAAAATGCAAAAATCACTCAGTGACCTGAAGAGTACAGAGCATTAATGAGTCGCCAGCTACCAAGTCTTGAAGAATAATTAGGCATTGTAAAACAACTTGATAAAAGTTCTCCAATTGTTCTGTTGTTCAAAATCTTTAATTGGGTATTGAAATTCAGTTTTATTTTCCTTGGGTTTTATCTTCAGGAAATAACCTGGATGACTATTCTTATCCATTTCCTGCCTTGAATACTTCAAGTTTCAATCAGGAAAATGAAAAGGGAGGAAAAGAATGAAGTATGAAGTCAAATAGAAGACTAAAAGATGGGACTAAAATAACTCTCCGAAAATAAAAACAAAATATGCTAAAATCAGTTACAATGTGCTAAAAAATTAAGCAAGGAGGAAAATCAAAGCAAGACTTTCATTACTAAGTTCTTTAAATATGCAGAATATTTTTCAGGCTTTGAGTTTGAAAGCAGACAGGCATTAATGCCTTCTAGTTAAACCCTGAGAATAACATCTGTTTATAACAATGCTTTATCATGATTTGCTATACCATAATATAGTTTTCTTTTCCCATTTGTATTAAATATGAAGCTGATTTTTATATAAAGCAGGGAATGTTAGAGGCATGTGTTGGACATCTGAACTCAGAAACTGCCTATTGCATGTCAAACGTTGAGTTGGGTTCTTCTTTATAAGCAAGGTTATTTTTCTGATGCTGAATAAGACAGCAAAGCAAGTAAGATCTGGGGATGGCAGGGAGCGAGGAGGGAAGTGAGCATTGTACAACAGAAGAGCACAGTGCTGAGAAAAGTAAATGAAACTAAGAAAGGATGAAAATACTGGTGTTTAAAAGCAAAAAGCTAAAAGGCATAATAAGTACACAGGGCCAAACAAACAGAGTAATGATGACTGGATTAAAATTCACATTCTCTATACTAACTTGTCATTTTCATCAAATTTCAAAACGGGTTATAATGTCAGAGTCCTGCAATTGTACCAGTAGGGGTATTTGCTTATGGAAAAACATTCCTTTTGTGAGGGAAGTGCCATCACTTATATGTCAAAAAGAACCTATCAGAGTTTTTTTTTTTTAATGACATACTTACTATGTCTTTCTCATAAAAATTAAGGGCACAGGATTATTACCAAGTTCTTCTTTTTTAAACTACTGCTTTATGATTGCCTGACTAATAGGAAAGAAAACAAAAGAGTACCCACTACCCTTACAGAAAGGAAGTACAGATACTTCCATTTCTTAAATCAAACGGGCTGCTACCAAAAACATTGCTGCTTCGATGCAATGATATCTCTGGTTTTGCTTCACTTGCTCTCAGATGATCTCTCAGTGTCTGGTGCAATGCCTACTTTCAGTAAAGGCTTCTTCTTTTCCCTCCCACATGGGATGTGAGAATCAACAGTTCCCCTCAGTGGGTTCCCCCATCAGTTCTGGTTCCCATGAGATAAATCCCTGAAGCTTGCTAGTCCCACAGCACCGTGTAAACTTACTGAAAATCCCAAGTAATGGAGTAAACAGCATCCTGTGGCTTACTGATTTGATTGTCACAGTTCTCAAATCCTTTCCTTTGCCAAAATAATTAACCCAAGCACAATCATAAATGCTGAAAATTTCATGAGCATATTAAAAGTATCTCATGTATTATAAATGTTTTCTTTCTACATTCAGCTCAACTTTTTGAGTACTAATTATTCCCAGAATATTTCTGAATTTGTTTGTTAATTCACTCGAGATCAGTGGACTATAACTGCATTCTAATGGCTTAGAATATTCTACTTATCTATCTCTGATTGTGTGTATTTAATTATTTCAACATTGGTGATTGTGCTCTTGTAATAAGTTCAGTAGAAGAGAAACTCCAAAGAACCTGGACTCTTACTTATGAACAAAATTTGGGGTATAGTTGTTTTTTGTAAGGATGCTTATAGGTTTTTGGGACTCTTTATGTATCTTACTATCACATTGAGAAAACTGGGTTCAGGGAAATTTATATTATTTTTATGCTTTTAGTAATGTCTGGGTAAACGGTGTTCAGTATCTCAAATGCCTACAAGACTGAAGGATTTCACTTTCATCCACTGGAAGGTAGTCTATCTCCCCTGGGTTGCATTCATTTAATAAACATTTACTGAAAGTCACCAATTTTGGAGGCAATTTTTTTTTCATCTTGAAGGACTATGAACAAATAAATACCTCAGTCCTCTTGGAACTTATATTCTAGCAAGGAAGAGCGACAATAAACAGATCAACCTGATACACAGCATCGGGTAAAGATGAATGCTATGAAAACAATGCGGGCTTCCCTGGCGGCTCAGACAGTGAAGAATTAGATGGGTGATCAAAAAGGTTTCCTGAAGAAGGTGGCATTTGAGCAGAGAAACCAGTTTGTGCTTGATTTGTGGCTCCTTCTGGAATGACTCACTAAACCTTATAGTTCTTATTTGTCTAGCTGATACTCTAGAGCCCTGCTAATGGCATTATAGTGAACATAGGCCCTGTGTCTGCGAAAGGGTCTTTCAACTACTTACTGAGACTTTCTTTCTACTACTGAGACCCTACTGAATTTTCAGCACTACAGGTGAGTTGTGAGATCAACATTAGATTCCATGACAGTAATTAAATATTAACATAATTTTACTATAGCACATATAGTATATGATGATGATGGTAATGATAATATAATAAAAGGCAATCAGGATAAGTTTAAAAACCAATGGTAAATATACAATTTGCTCTTGTTTTAGATACTTCATTAAAACAAGAACTTAAAATTCCACATATTTTCCTATTATTGTTTCTATAAAAGTAACTTTCTTAAGACTTTATCACATGTTGATTATCTCATGTTGACTACGCTAAAGCCTTTGACTGTGTGGATCATAACTGGAAAACTCTTAAAGAGATGGGAATACCTTTACTTGCCTCCCGAGAAATCTGCATGCAGGTCAAAAAGCAACAGTTAGAACAGGACATGGAACAATGGACTGGTTCCAAATCGGGCAAGGAGAACGTTAAGACTGTATAATGTCACCTTGCTTATTTAACTTACATGCAGAGTACATCTTGCGAATTGCTGGGCTGGATGAAGCACAAGCTGGAATCAAGATATCTGGGAGAGACATCAGTAACCTCCGATACACAGATGACACCACCCTTAGGGCAGAAAGCAAAGAGGAACTAAAGAGCCTCCTGATGAAAGTAAAAGAGGAGAGTGAAAAAGCTGGTTTAAAACTCAACATTCAAAAACTAGAATCATGGCATCTGGTCCCATCACTTCATGCAAATAGATGGGGAAACAATGGAGATGGTGGGAGACTTTATTTTCTTGGGCTCTCAAATCACTGCAGATGGTGACTGCAGCCATGAAATTAAAAGATGCTTGTTCCTTGGAAGGAAAGTTATGACCAACCTAGAGAGCATATTAAAAATCAGAGACATTACTTTGCCAACAAAGGTCCATCTAGTGAAGGCTATGGTTTTTCCAGTGGTCATGTATGGATGTGACAGACCATAAAGAAGCCTGAGTGCTGAAGAATTAATGCTTTTGAACTGTGGTATTAGAAAAGACTCTTGAAAGTCCCTTGGACTGCAAGGAGATAAACCAGTCAGGCCCAAAGGAAACCAATCCTGAATATTCATTGGAAGGACTGATACTGAAGCTGAAGCTCTAATACTTTGGCCACCTGATGCAAATAGCTGACTCACTGGAAAAGAACCTGATGCTGGGAAAGATTGAAGGTAGGAGAAAGGGATGACAGAGGATGAGATGGTTGGATGGAATCACCAACTTGATGGACATGAGTTTGAGCAAGCTCCAAGAGATGTTGTGAAGGACAGGGAAGCCTGGCATGCTGCAGTCCATGGGGTCGCAGAGAGTCAGACATGCCTGAGTGACTGAACAACACATTGATTGTAACAGAATATGGTAGACCACTACTCAGTAATAGCTTATTCCACATTTGATGGATAATTTTGAAATTGAGTCATTTATGTACAAGCTGAACCTCCAACACTTTGGTCACCTGATGCAAAGAGCTGACTCACTGGAAAAGACTCTGATGCTGGGAAAGATTGGAGGCAGAGGGAGAAGAGGGTGACAGAGGATGAGATAGTTGGATGGCATTACTGACTCAGTGGACATGAACTTGGGCAAACTCCAGGAGATGGTGAGGGACAGGGAAGCCTGGCGTGCTGCAGTCCATGAAATCTCAAAGAGCCAGACATGACTTGGTGACTGAATGACAACAAGTACAACCTTATTGCTTTTTACTGAATATATGTTTCTTCACTGGTTTCTTTGAAAGCATTCAGATTGCAAGTGTTCCGGAATACTTTCAGTTGCAAAGAATAAGCTGCCAGGTGTAACCTAGAGGCCAACTGTCATCTTGTACTTCCAAATTTCCTGTGAGGACTTCAGTGAAGCCAAAGGACAAATCCTAATTTACAAAGATATTGGGGGACAAAAATATACTCTAAGTGCTATAATAACGCTGTTCTGTCTCATCTCTATTTATAATGGTTTTATTCAGTTAGATACACTATTTGATTTGGTTATTTTCTAAATCTGATTGATTCCTCATCTTGACTTTTTGTTTTACCTATTCCCATGACTGTTCATGGTATTTAAATAATTTCAACTAATCAATAGGAGTTTTTTCCCCTTTTAATTATGGTGATTATATTAAAGAATTAATTAGCTTCTATCATAAAAATAATAAAATTAAGTCTAAACTAGGTCATCATTCTTTGTTAGTTTATAAAAGAATGCTTCAGTAATCATAACTGCTCATTAAAGTTAATTCTATTGTCTCATTTGTTATTGAATGTCCTTTTTATTCATTGACCTTTAAGATAATTAATTGTTACTAGTCCAAGGAATACAAGATCCCAAATACTTTTACTGTGAAAATTTGGCTAATTCATCAAATAAAAAATCATCTTTAAAAGAGTGTTTTCTAGCATAACTCTTTGGGCAAAAGTTAGTTGATTTTATGTTTTATTAATGCTACTTGAATACGTAGTTGGTTGGAGAACGCTTGGAAAGTATGACTACAGAGTCTTTTTTCAACAAAAAAACTTGAACTGAAAAATCTAGAATGATCAGGTTACTGTTTATAAGCTCAATAGGGCCTTTCACCATAGATATCTACGTGTGTGCGTTCTCAGTTGCTTCAGTCTTGTCCTACTCTTTGTGACCCCACGGACTGCCACCTGCCAAGTTTCTGTGTCCACGGGATTTTCCAGGCAAGAATACTGAACTAGGTTGCCACGCTCTCTTCCAGGGGGTATTCCTGACCCAGGGATCAAACACGTGTCTCTTGCATTGCAGGCAGATTCTTTACCTACTGAGCCATGTAGGAAGCCCTATAGATATATGTATGCTGTATATTGTGAAGATAATTTACTTAGCACTCTTAATTTTGCCAGAAACTTCCTTTATTAAGCTTTAACTAGTTAGATGAGTAAACTGAATTTTACTTGAAAAGAAAAATAAATAGTAGAATCATTCTCGGTAATAATTTATCTTTTGATCCATGAGACAAAATTCTGGAAACACAGAAAAGAACATGGTGCAGACTGCTGCCAGTTCTAATAGTTAGAAGAGCAACTCAGAAGGAGTTGGATCAACAACACAGAATTTAAGCAAAAATTATCAGGGAGTCACAGAGTAAAAGAATCTTGCAAATGCTGAGTTTAAAAAGATACCTTAAATTACATGAAATAATCAACTACCTCCCCTAAAAATCTCTCCTAAAAATTCCTAGTAAGTGACTGTCTTCCAGCCTATGATTAAACACACATAATGGCAACTCACTATCACACTTCTATCTTTTCTTTTTAACTGAACTGAATGTTTATTTTCTCCTGTTATTTATTTATTTATTTATTTATTTTTACTTTATTTTGCTTTAAAATACTATATTGGTTTTACCATACATTGACATGAATGAGCCACGGGTGTACATGAGTTCCCAATCCTGAACCCCCTCTGAGCTCCCACCGCATATCATCTCTCTGGATCATCCTTGTGCACCAGCCCCAAGCATCCTCTATCCTGTATCGAACATAGACTGGTGATTTGTTTCTTACCTGATAGTATACATGTTTCACTGCCATTCTCCCAAATCATCCCACCCTCTCCCTCTCTCAGAGTCCAAAAGTCTGTTCTATACATCTGTCACACTTCTATCTTTTATATTTCTATTACAAAGTAATTATAATAAAAATCAAACCTGCTGGTATTCATCCTACGTTTATCCTCAGAGGGGTTAAACAGACCCTGTCTTCAGACAGAAAATATCAACCACCCACTTGTGGAGCTAAATGAGGCTACCATCCTCCCTCATCCTAGAGTCTAGAAACCATTTCTATTCATGTGGCCTAGAATGACCTTAGCTTTCAGAGGTGGACATCACCATTTGACGTGAAGTGAGCTCAGGCAGTTTTAACAATGTTGCTGTCAAGTCCTGTATCCTAATTAAAATGATTCAGAGTCGAATTCATCATCCTTTTGAGTTTTTAGCTTAAATTTTTGGTATTCTACAAATCACATCACATATGCCAATACCCTGAGTCATATGCTTATAATTTGGCCCAAACAACAAACATATTGAAAGTTACAAAGATTACCTAGGCAACTGATGCACTCCTAGAAACTTCTAGATTTATGATAAACTTTCAGTTTGATGCTGTACAGTCACCTAACCAGTTTGTAATCTACCTAATTATAGTAGAATTTAATTATTTCTGAATTGATGCTTCTGAATTGTGGTGTTGGAGGACTCTTGAGAGTCCCTTGGACTGCAAGGAGATCCAACCAGTCCATTCAAAGGAGATCAGCCCTGGGATTTTTTTGGAAGGAATGATGCTAAAGCTGAAACTCCAGTACTTTGGCTACCTCATGCAAAGTGTTGACTCATTAGAAAAGACTCTGATGCTGGGAGGGATTGGGGGCAGGAGGAGGAGGGGACGACAAAGGATGAGATGGCTGGATGACATCACTGACTCGATGGACATGAGTTTGAGTGAACTCTGGGAGTTGGTGATGGACAAGGAGGCCTGGCATGCTGTATTCATGGGGTTGCAAAGAGTCAGACACGACTGAGCGACTGAACTGAACTGAACTATTTCCCTAAGAACTGAATCATTGAGATGCCTTCTATATATATAAGTTGATATCCAGAGAACTTGTTATGTATGATTTATCTTTGAACTTAATAATACCATCAAAGAAAGAAATGGAATTGCTCACTTTTGTTTCTTTTTCTCCTCCTTCCACAGTCCATTCAGTCAACAGGTACGGCTGATTTTCTTCTACATATTGATTTAATCTTTCCCTGCCATGATCTAACTGACCTTTGTCCAAGAATATTTCACCTCAGTTTATCGCTTCATAACCAGAGTGGATCCATGTTTGAGGAGATCTGGAGCTTATTTTCGGGCCTTTAAGAAAAATAATAAAAATTCAAAATAAAATTCTGTATATTGAAGGTGACCTTGCAAGGAAGAAAGCGGGGCTTAGCTTCACAATAAAGCTGCTTCTGGGTTCACTGATTGTCAGTTTTTAGAGTAGCGTGGTCACAAGGCTGACACTGTTCCTCACCCCAAGGCACTTGCATTCTAACCACAGGAAATAGTTCTCTTGCATGAAGGTCAGCAGCAGATGATGGCCTTCAGGTGCTGATTTAATATGAGCACAATGTTGGCACAAAAGATGGGAAGTTAGACTTTAAACTGATTGATGATCCCTTCCTTT
This sequence comes from Nanger dama, assembly GCA_917880005.1. Classification (NCBI taxonomy): domain Eukaryota; kingdom Metazoa; phylum Chordata; class Mammalia; order Artiodactyla; family Bovidae; genus Nanger; species Nanger dama. The sequence continues at coordinate 9,053,405 of CAKJTW010000038.1, read as the reverse complement.
CTCCCTTCTCCCCTCCCTTTCTCCTTCTTCCCTCCCTTTCTCCCTTCTTTCTCTTCTTTCTTGCTGTTTTAGTTCTAGTTTTTGTTTGTTTGTTTGTTTAAACTACTATTCCTCGCTCAGTTGGTAAAGAATCCGCCTGCATTGCAGAAGATCCTGGTTTGATTCCTGGTTTGGGAAGATTCGGTGGAGAAGGGATAGGCTACCCATTCCAGTATTCTTGGGCTTCCCTTGTGGCTCAGCAGGTAAAGAATCTGCCCACAATGCGGGAGGCCTGGGTTCGATCCCTGGGGTGGGATGGTCCTCTGGAGAAGGGAAAGGCTACCCACTCTAGTATTCTGGCCTGGAGAATTCCATGGACTGTACAGTCCATAGAGTCTCAAAGAGACTGAACCACTTTCACTTTCACTTATATTCCTCTTCATCCTGACTCACACTCCACCCAGGGCTACCTTTCCCAACTTGACTTCATGTTTTAATTTAAGAATCTGCCCCTGGGAAGCTATTTTCCAAACTTCTGATTCCTAGACTGCTGTCTTCCTAGTCCCCTCTCTGCAGGGCCATCAGCACCACTCGCTAAGCAGGCAGTGAAGTATGCAGTTGAGAAAGCAGGGACTGGAACGTCACGCTTTGTGTTTTTCACAGTGGCCTTGTTCCCTGTTGTGGATGGATGTCAGGAGACACTGTGTGAACATATTTGTGGTTTGATGTTTTATAAAAGCCAATATTTGTTATGATGATAAGTATTTAAACATCAATTTATTACCTTAAATTGCATATACATAAGACATTTGAGATTTGCTGTATACCGAGCTCTTTCTGAATGGCCACTTTTTAAAAATTGAAGTATAGTTGATTAACAATGCTGTGTTACTTTCAGGTGTACAGCAAAGTGATTCAGTAACACACATACATCTATATATAAATTCTTTTCAGATTCTTTCCCACTATGGGTTATTACAAGATCTTCAATATAGTTTCCCATTTTATACAGCAGGTCCTCATTTTTCTATTTTATGTATCAGTTCAGTTCAGTCACTCAGTCATGTCTGACTCTTTGCGACCCCATGAATCACAGCACGCCAGGCCTCCCTGTCCATCACCAACTCCCGGAGTTCACTCAAACTCATGTCCATCGAGTCAGTGATGCCATCCAGCCATCTCCTCCTCTGCCCTTCTCCTCCTGCCCATTTTAGGTATAGATATAAATTATATATATTGTGTGTGTGCGTGTGTGCATTAGTCATTCAGTCATGTTCGACTCTTTGTGGCCCTTTGGACTGTAGCCTGCCAGGGTCTACCGTCCATGGGATTCTCCAAGTAAGAATACTGGAGAGTGTTTTCATGCCCTCCTCCAGGGGATCTTCCCAACCTAGGGATCGAACCCATGTCTTTGTGTCTCCTGCATTGCAGGTGGATTCTTTACCTGCTGAGCCATTGGGGAAGCCCCAATTCTGCATATGAGTGATATCAAATGATATTTCTCTTTCTGACTTACTCCTTAGTATGATAATCTCTAAGTCCATTCATATTGCTGCATATGGCATTATTTAATTCTTTTATGGCTGAGTAATATTCCATTGTGTGTGTGTGTGTATATATATATATATACACACACACTGCATTTTATCTTGAATGTCCACTCTTATACTGTGAAAACATATTCTGATACTACTACTACATTCTCTCTTAAAATGTAAGGCAGTGAAAATGAGCCACCCGTATCAGGTTACGAGTCATCTGTGGATCCCCTGCAGCTCCACTCTACCTATCTTCTCATCCCTGGGACCCAGGCTAAAAGGAGCAGTGCCTATCTGGGTGTGACACTGTCATTGCAAAGGGAGAGAAAAATGGCTGAAGTACACTATGGTTCTCGAAGCTTCTGCTTGGACACAGAGTAGCCCACTTCTGTTTACACTCCATTGGGCAAATAGTCCCATGGCCCAGACTGATGTCAGTGTGTCATACGACCATATGTAGGGGTATATAATCCTGTAAGTTGGACTTTAGAAAACTGGAAAGAAAACTATAGTGTTACATACAAGAAACTAAGCTTTTCATTTAGCTCCAAATAGTCCAGAGAGTATGCCCAGGGATTTCAAAGATTGAAATAAGATTCCTAAACAAACAACACAGGTTTATTATCTGCCCACTTTGTATTAGGCTAAAAGGACAAGGTGAAAAGGACAAACTTAAGAGAGAAGTGTGTTCTAGGAGTCCTGATCAGTCCACCCCTGGACACAGAAACTCTTTGGTTTCCCACTTGCAATGCAGAATTAGAAAACATCCCTAATCCTCCAGGAACATTACAAGGATTCATTAATTTCCAGAGAGGTTAGTAATTTCCCCCAAGGTATTTTCAAGGTTCTGTGTTCCCTCAGAAAAAAAAAAAATGCTCAAAAGTCTAAATTTATTTTTAGTTGTTATTAAAATCATGACATTGTACTTACTCAGAAATGAAACCTGAAAACATAATTTCTGACCTTGTTAAAGTGATTTTTAATTGCTTTAAAATTTTTTTGTACTTTGATAGATTATGTATTCACTATTAAATGAATAGGATCAAGGGCACTTGGTAATAAAATTAACCTTGATCTCCTTTCTAAACTTAACAGAATTATCCTATGTACTAGTTAATATATATAATTAATGCTTACAATAGCACATTTTACTCCTCTGGCACAGTTTTCTACTCACCTATTTTCTATGCATACTCAAATATTTATTTACTGAAATTTTTTGGTTTCTAAGGAGGAAATTGAAATTGCTCTTTTGACAGGTGTGCAATGTACACTTCCTGATCCTTTCACTGGTGGCTGGCTGATAAGACAATGTAATGAATGATGCTATTGAATTTTTAATCTGCCAATTCTCAAGTACTGAGTTATAACATAAAATTGAGGATGCTATTTGCTTGCCAGCTGCCACATGGAACAGGACAACTTGTAATTTTCATGGCTATTGGAATTCAACACTAATGGAGGGGTGCCCAAATTTATCTAAGTGACAATTCAGAACATCTCTCAGGGGTCTGAGACAAGAACCATGACAACAGTTGCCAGTGTGAAAGGAGTCAGCCAGAAAAGAATAATTTCTTAGTGGAGTGCAATAGGTGATAAGTAATAGAAAACAGCAATGCAACATGGATATGATTTTTTTTTTTGGACCTATACGTACACTTCCTTTTTCTATTAGATTATGCTTTTAGTAACTCATTATTAGTAGATGGCATGTAGACCATCAAAGATTTTCCCATGTACCATGTCATTCTTTTCTGAAGGCTTTCTGGTCATTATATACTTTAAAGATAAGAAAATTAGACTTCAGAGAATTTAGGCACCTTCTCCAAAGACACATCTAGTTAAAAAGATAATTGGAACTTCCCTGAAATCAGGTCTTCCATTTCACATTCTGCCTTTATACTAAACCTTGGCTGTCTACTACTGATTTTTAAAAAATACAATCAAATTGCATCGCAGTTAATTTAGTTCCCTCATCAAAATTTCTGAGAGCAATGAATCAATTATGTTTCTCTCATGTTACTACATGGAAATGATCTGTATGTCTTTACATGCTCATTTGTCAGAAGTGTTTAAAAATAATCCATTCTTGTTTCTAGGCATAGTCTACTTACTGTAGCGGGTTTGGTAAATTTCCAGTTACAAAAAGTATTTCTTAAAAGCATCTTTAGGTTGGAGTTTACCAGAAGGTTCCATCAGATATCTGAATCTCATTCCCGACAACTGAGACACCAGATTTGAGTGCACATGTCAAGAAAAAACAGTTAGAACCGGATATGGAACAACAGGCTGGTTCCAAATTGGGAAAGGAGTACGTCAAGACTGTATATTGTCACCCGCTTATTTAACTTCTATGCAGAAGTTCAGTTCAGTTCAGTCTCTCAGTCATGTCCTACTCTTTGTGACCCCATGGACTGCAGCACCCAAGGCATCTCTGTCCATCACCAACTCCCAGAGTTTACTCAAATTCATGTCCATCGAGTTGGTGATGCCATCCAACCATCTCATCCTCTGTCATCACCTTCTCCTCCTGCCTACAATCTTTCCAGGCATCAGAGTCTTTTCTAAGGAGTCAACTCTTCCCATTAGATGGCCAAAGCACTGGAGTTTCAGCTTCAGCATCAGTCCTTCCAATGAATATTCAGGACTGATTTCCTTTAGGATTGACTTGTTGGATCTCCTTGCAGTCCAAGGGTCTCTCAAGAGTATTCTCCAACTCTACAGTTCAAAAGCATCAATTCTTTCATCCTCATGTTTCTTTATAGTCCAACTCTCACATCCATATATGCATGCCTACTAGAAAAACCATAGCCTTGAATAGACAGACCTTTGTCGGCAAAGTAATGTCTCTGCTTTTTAATATGCTATCTAGGTTGGTCATAACTTTCCTTTCAAGGAGTAAATGTCCTTTAATTTCATGGCTCCAGTCACCATCTGCAGCAATTTTGGAGCCCCCCAAATAAAGTCTGCCACTGTTCCACTCTTCCCCCATCTATTTGCCATGAAGTGATGGGACTGGATGCCACGATCTTAGTTTTCTGACTGTTGAGCTTTAAGCCAACTTTTTCACTCTTCTTTTTCATTTTCACATGGACTTCCCTGGTCGCTCAGACAGTAAAGCATCTGCCAACAATGCGGGAGAACCATGTTCAATTCCTGGGTCAGGAAGATCTCCTGGAGAAGGAAATGGCAACCCACTCCAGTATCTTGCCTGGAAAATCCCATGGATGGAGGAACCTGGTAGGCTACAGTCCATGGGGTCACAAAGAGTCAGACATGACTAAGTGACTTCACTTCACTTCATTTTCACTTTCATCAAGAGGTTCTTTAGTTCTTCTTTGCTTTCTGCCATAAGGGTGGTATCATCTGCATATCTGAGATTATTGATATTTCTCCCAGCAATCTTGATTCCAGCTTGTGCTTCATCCAGCCCAGCGTTTCTCATGATGTATTCTGCATAGAAGTTAAATAAGCAGGGTGACAATATACAGCCTTGATATACTCCTTTTCCTATTTGGAATCAGTCTGTTGTTCCATGTCCAGTTCTAAGTGTTGCTTCCTGACCTGCATACAGATTCCTCAAGAGGCAGGTCAGGTGGTCTGGTATTCCCCTCTCTTTCAGAATTTTCCACAGTTTATTGTGATCCACACAGTCAAAGGCTTTGGCATAGTCAATCAAGCAGAAATAGGTTTTCTTGAACTCTCTTGCTTTTTCTGATGATCCAGCAGATGTTGGCAATTTGATTTCTGGTTCTTTTGCCTTTTCTAAAACCAGCTTGAACATCTGGAAGTTCATGGTTCATGTAATGCTGAAGCCTGGCTTGGAGAATTTTGAGCATTACTTTACTAGCGTGTGAGATGAGTGCAATTGTGTGGTAGTTTGAGCATTCTTTGGCATTGCCTTTCTTTGGGACTGAAATGAAAACTGACCTTTTCTAGTCCTGAGGTCACTGCTGAGTTTTCCAAATTTGCTGGCATATTGAGTGCAGCACTTTCACAGCATCATCTTTTAGGATTTGAAAGAGCTCAACTGGAATTCCATTACTTCCACTACCTTTGTTCATAGTGATGCTTCCTAAGGCCCACTTGACCTCACATTCCAGGATGTCTGGCTCTAGGTGAGTAATCACACCATCGTGATTATCTGGGTCATGAAGAGCCTTTTTGTACAGTTCTTCTGTGTATTCTTGCCACCTCTTCTTAATATCATCTGCTTCTGTTAGGTCCATATCATTTCTATGAAAAGTACATCATGCGAAATGCTGGGCTGGGTGACATACAAGCTGGAGGAACCGAGACTGCCAGGAGAAATATCAATAACGTCAGATATGCAGATGACACCACCCTTATGGCAGAAAGTGAAGAGGAACTAAAAAGCCTCTTGATGAAAATGAAAGAGGAGAGTGAAAAGTTGGCTTAAAGCTCAACATTCAGAAAACAAAGATCATGGCATCTGGTCCCATCACTTCATGGGAAATAGATAGGGAAACAGTGGAAAGACTTTAGTTTTGGGGCTCCAAAATCACTGCAGATTGTGATTGCAGCCATGAAATTAAAAGATGCTTACTCCTTGGAAGGAAATTTATGACCAACCTAGATAGCATAATAAAGGCTATTACTTTGCCAACAAAGGTCTGCTAGTGAAGGCTGTGGTTTTTCCATTGGTCATGTATGGATGTGAGAGTTGGACTATAAAGAAAGCTGAGCGCTGAAGAATTGATGCTTTTGAACTGTGGTGTTGGAGAAGACTCTTGAAAGTCCCTTGGATTGCAAAGAGATCCAACCAGTGCATTCTAAAGGAGATCAGCCCTGGGTATTCTTTGGAAGGAATGATGCTAAAGCTGAAACTCCAGTACTTTGGCCACCTCGTGTGACGAGTTGACTCATTGGAAAAGACTCTGATGCTGGGAGGGATTAGGGGCAGGAGGAAAGGGGGACGACAGAGGATGAGATGGCTGGATGGCATCACCAACTCAATGGACATGAGTTTGAGTGAACTCCAGAAGTTGGTGATGGACAAGAGGCCTGGAGTGCTGCAATTCATGGGGTCGCAAAGAGCTGGACATGACTGAGCGACTGAACTGAACTGAACATGTAAAGTTTTAGATGGAAATGAGCAAGACTTATCTGGAAAAGAGTAATGAGTAATTTATCTCATCTATGATAAAGGAAAATGTGGGATAAACGTTTTTAGATGAGTCAATGGAAGGATTCGAATTAATTAAAAGTTAATAAATTTAGCTATCTTAATAGAGTAGGGCACCAGTGAAGTGAACAGAAGAACAGAATGAACAAAGTAGCAGTTTAAAATTAAAGATATGAGAAATGGATATAGTAAAGGGGTTGAGGAAGAATATCAAGAGTGGATAAGAGTTAATACTGCACCTGGCAGGCAGCTCTAGGGAGTCTTCTGGGGTATGGAAAAGTATGGCTTGTTTTGTGGTTGGTTAAACAAACATATACATAATATACATACACAAAGTGTCAACAAATTGAACACTTAATACTTGTTTACTTTTTTAAAATATTTTTTATTTAAATATTAAAATATTTTTTACCAAGTTTTGTCGGTTTCTGCCATACAACAATGCAAATCAACCATAACTATACATATATCCCTTTCCTTGCTAGCCTCCTCCCCTCCCCCTACAACATCCCTCCAGGTCATCAGAAAGTGCCAGACTAGGCTCCCTGTGCTACTTGGCAACCTCTCACCAGCTATCTGTCTTTCACCCACTAGTGTATACGTGTTGATGCCACTTTCTCCATTCATCCCACTGTCTCCCTCCCCTACTGTGTCCACAAGTCCATTCTCTACATCTGCGTCTCCACACCCTCCCTGCTGCTTACTTTGAAATGTTTTCAGTTCAGTCAGTTCAGTTCAGTTGCTCAGTAATGTCCAACTCTTTGCAACCCCATGGACTGCAGCAAGCCAAGCTTCCCTGTCCATCACCAACTCCTGGAGCTTGCTCAAACTCATGTCCATTGAGTCGGTGATGCCATCCAACCATCTCATCCTCTGTTGTCCCCTTCTCCTCCCAACTTCAATCTTCCTTTCCCAGCATCAGGGTCTTTTCAAATGAATCATTTTTTCCCATCAGATGGCCAAAGTATTAGAGTTTCAGCTTCAACATCAGTCCTTCCAATGAATATTCAGGACTGATTTCCCTTAAGATGGACTGCTTGGATCTCCTTGCAGTCCAAGGGACTCTCAGGAGTCTTTTTTAACACTGCAGTTAAAAGCATCAATTCTTTGGTGCTCAGCTTTCTTTATAGTTCAACTCTCACATCAGTACATGACTCCTGGAAATCCATAGCTTTGACTAGATGGACCTTTGCTGGCAAAATAATGCCTCTGCTTTTTAATATACTGTCTAGGTTGGTCATAACTTTTCTTGCAAGGAGTAAGTGCTTTTTAGTTTCATGGCTGCAGTCACCATCTGCAGTGACTGCGGAGCCCCCCAAAATAAAGTCTCTCACTATTTCCTTTGTTTCCCCATCTATTTGCCATGAAGTGATTTACCAGATGCCATGATCTTAGTTTTATGGATGTTGAGTTTTAAGCCAACTTTTTCACTCTCCTCTTTCACTTTCATCAAGAGGCTCTTTAGTTCTTCGCTTTCTGCCATAAGGGTGCTGTCATCTGCATATCTGAGGTTATTCATATTTCTCCTGGCAATCTTGATTCCAGCATGTGCTTCATCTAGCCCAGCATTTTGCATGATGTACTCTGCATAGAAGTTAAATAAGCAGATGACAATACACAGCCTTGACATACTCCTTTTCCTATTTGCAACTAGTCTGTTGTTTCATGTCCAGTTCTAACTGTTGCTTCCTGACCTGCATGCAGACTTCTCAGGAGACAGGTCAGGTGGTCTGGTATTCCCATCTCTAGAAGAATTTTCCACAGTTTGTTGTGATCCACATAGTCAAAGGCTTTGGCATAGTTTATAAGGTAGAAGTAGATGTTTTTCTGTAACTCTCTTGCTTTTTCGATGATCCAACAGATGTTGGCAACTTGATCACTGGTTCCTCTATCTTTTCTAAATCCACCTTGAACATCTGGAAGTTCATGGTTCACATGCTGTTGAAGCCTGGCTTGGAGAATTTTGAGTATTACATTGCTAGTGTGTGAGATGAGTGTAATTGTGCAGTAGTTCGAACATTCTTTGGCATTGCCTTTCTTTGGGATTGGAATGAAAACTGACCTTGAAATGTTTTACTTCAGTACAAAAAATACAAGAACAGAGTGCTTCTAGAGAACAGGGGCGATGGAGCTGGAGTAATTTCTTTCCCTTATGTCTCATTTCCTATCCATTTTAAAGTCAAAGTGATTCTACCTTTCAAACATATCCTAAATACTAACACTTCTCTCCAGCTCCACCGCTTCCTTCCTATGTAATGATGTTCAAGTCAATGACATCTCTTAGCTAGAATATTCCAGCGCATTCCTATCTGCTTTTCTCTTCTACTGTTCACCCACTTCCTGCAGTGTGCTCTTGGTACAGAGACTAAATGCCAGTCTTTGTGATCACATTGCATCTCTCCAGCTGAACGCCCTCCCTACTGGCGGCCCCCAGGAGCTGATCATTTAACTCTTAGTATGATACAACCTTTTAGTTCTGATTTACCAAGCTCCATGTAACCTGGCTTTTGCCTGCTTTCCCCCAGATCTTTCCACACTATTCCACTCCGCTCTACTCTAGATACCCTGCCCTTTCTTTTCCTCAAACATGGCCAACTTACTCTCAGTTAGGGTTTTGGTGAGCTGTTCTTACTCTGGCTGCAATGCTTTGCCCCGATATTTCCTGGACCCTTTCTTATCACATTAATTTCTGTTTAAATGTCACCTCTTCAGCTACCTTTACATTTTAGGAAAGAGAAATAGATAATAACTAAGTTAATTACATTTAAAAAAATCAATGTTAATAAGTGCTTTGTAGAGAAATGAAGTATCATGATGTGATAGTGTGACTAGGAAAACCTTTCCAAAGACCTGCTAAATGATCCCTCCTGACCTCTTGATTGCCATATCCCCTACTGTGGTATCACACAGAAAATATCTGAGAGTCTTAGTTATCACACAATCTCTTTCCAAAATGTCACTTTTTAAAGTTTCTCTGAAGATCACTAGAGCACCCAAATTATCTGGAAAGAAGTTCCATTAACCACAGCTTGTTCTTGCCCACAGAGTCTAAGAGATTACACCCTGTTTTGAATTGCTTAAGTGATTCTGCTAGGCAAACACAAACTATTCTATCAACCCGATGATAGTAAAAAGGCAAACAGACAATTCCTTCCTCCTTTTCTCCATCTGTGGAATGAGGTTAATGAGATGTTGCATCTTATGACAGCAGTCTTTGTAAAAAGAGTTTGGATATAAACAGAAAGAATGGAACTGTTTTGTCTTAAATACGTGTTCCATTTATGCATTTTGAGTCATCATAGGGCTTATAGATTGTGCAGAAAATTTCTGTTGGTTTGTAATGATTCTGATAAATAAACAAAATGATCTAACACTGGCTAGGTCTAGAAACCTGATCATCAAACTTCAAGACACTGCCCTTAACATAAATCTCAGAGTCATCCTGGCTTGTCCGTAATGAGTTGAGATATTTTAAAAACAAATCTAATCTCATATAGAGAAAAATTAAATCATCTTTGAAAAAAGTATTATTTGGAACCCAAAAGGAAACGCACAATGGAATATAAAGTCTCAGTTTTCTGCATTAGGTTGCTTCCTAATGGATAGATATGTACAATCAAAAGAAGAATATATTAAGAAAATTTGTCACTACTGCCAAATAGCACTAGTGCTACTTTCATAAATTCATAATATATGTGATGAGGAACTTTTTCCTTCATGTTTATTATTATAATAGGTTGAAATGAATATGGATTGTTTCTTGCTGTGTGTGTATGGCATGTCACCTGATTGCATTACGGTTGTAATATTCTAATCATTGTAAGAATTAACTTTCATTATGCTTCTTTTTTCTTCTTGTTTGGTAATGTTACTAATTTTATAATATTCAATTATGATTCACTTTCTGGTCCTTGTAGTTCCCTTAAGGGCTTACTTACATAATAAAGAATAATATTCTTATTATGCTATTGAGGATTTAAATGTAAAGCAAAGTGATTATTATTAAAGTGTCAATCTTTTACCTCAGGTTGTCAGGTATCTTCAAATTTAGAAGATAAAAAGGTAATTGAATACCTGATTTTCAACTGAGTCTCATCTGCAGCAAAAAAAAAAAAAAGAAAGAAAGAAAGCATTACCTGGAAGGTTGAAGCATTTTTTAATAATGAAAATTGTATTGTCAAATTTCTCTTTTTCAAATCATTTAAAAATATTTCACAAAATTCTTTTCATCAGATGTGTGTCAGGAAAGAGACCATACCATTGGGATGAGATCTTAGCATTATTCAAAAGTGAGAAAAGGCAGCTTTTACAGAACTAACATTTAAATTTTGTAAATTATGCAAGAATGAAGTTAATACTATTCCTAGGCTACTGCTGTGAAAATCAGAATATCAACAGTTAGATTAATGTCATTTCACAACTGACTCTAAGAATATATTTTCTCATGTTTTGACTTAAAAAGTATCAATCTAAAGCCTTCATTTTTACAATATTCATCAGAGCAGTGACAAATGATGATTAAATTAAGTTCAACCTGGAACACTGCCATTTGTCCTATTTTCTATTAAACATGGTCTGTATCTTAGGTAGTTTTTAAATGCCAGGCACTAGCCAAGTATATTACATGCATCAATTATTACAACACCCTGTGAAGTAACTATGAGCTGGATGAGGGTAAGCAGTCCATCTCTTTTGGTCACTGATAACACGTGCAACTTAGAATTATGGCTGCCACATAGTAGGGATTCAATAAATATTTATTGAGTTGAATGAATTTTACACAAGGCAGGTAAAAGTGCTTATATACATAAATGAAAAGTCACATTCCTGTTTGGTTAGATTTTTTTCCCTTACCTTTCATCCCTATGGCAATATATAACTGACTTTCCAGAAAAATAAAATAAAACAATTTCTCCCAGGTGGAGGAAAAAAAAAGACTAATTCTATATAACCTCTTAGTTTTCCTCTGTGGGTTTACAACACACAAACCTCCAAGCTGCAGAGGAAATAACAGAGCTAATGTTAGGTCCTTAGTCGTGTCTGATTCTTTATGACCCCATGAACTGTAGCCTTCCAGGCTCCTCTGTCCATGGAATTTTCCAGGCAAGAATGCTGGAGTGGGTCTCCAAGGGATCTTCCCAACCCAGGGATCGAACCTGGGTCTCCTGCATTGCGGGCAGATTCTTTACCATCTGAGCCACCAGGGAAGCCCAGAGTAGAGGATAAAAGGTACCAATGGCTGGGGGTTGTTGTGATTCTAAAAGTGCAGTTTCAGAAGGCGCTGAACATAGAAAATTAATATTTTGGGGGACTCTCATTTTCAGGGAACTTGGGCTGGAGGCTAGAGATCTGATGGAGTTCCTGACTCGGTGGCAGTGGTAACATAGCAGTCAGAACCATGAGGAGCTTCTCTTTCTAAACATCCTCTTGAACTCAGAGCTTCAGCCCATTGAGTTGGCCCCAAAAGATCAGGAAAGATGGTTGAGAGGTACTCTTGAGTAGACTGTAGGTAGCCATATTAACTTACAGATCACTAAGCCACCTTTATATCATTCACTATAGTCAAGGTTTTGTTCTATCCACAATCCTAGATTGTGGACAGAAGAGAGGCTGTGAAAGCTTGTAAAGCCAGAAATTGGAATGGGTGAGGTCAAGACACCAGAGAGCTCCCTGCACAGGCCTCTCCTGGGGTTTACAGACCACTGGACATTAATGGAGACACTCTTAGAATGTGTGTGTGCATGCTAAGTTGCTTCAGCCTTGTTCGATTCTTTGCGACCCCATGGATTGTAACCCACCAGGCTCTTTTGTCCATGGGATTCTCCAGGCAAGAATACTGGAGTGAGTTACCATGCCCTCCTCCAAGGGACCTCTCCAACCCAGGGATCAAACCACATCTCTTGCAGGAGGGTTCTTTGGGAAGTTCCCCTGTCTTAGAATGCAGGTGTTTAATGGGTTTAGGGAGACCAAAAGGAGAAAACATTGGTGATTCAGAAAGTGAAGACCCAAAGATCATATCAGAGTTACCCAGACTTCTCTTTACAGCCCTTTCCCAAGCCCCTCATCCTACGAAGCATCCACGTCTTTTCTTTAACACAGGCACCACATATTTCTGAACCATATTCAAGAAACTGAGTTGCTAAATTCTGACAGAATGAATATCAGCAAACTTAAGGAAGACAACTGAGTTAGTGAAATGCTTTAATATTAAAAGCTGCTTCCCTGAAAATGCAATCCCACATCCTAGTGTTAGCTTTTGACTTAAAGTTTCTGTTAATAATCCCCAGTTCTGAATATGTTCCTTAATCTATTCTTAGTAGACCTCTAGCCAGGAATTTGAACACATGGGGAAAAAAAATGAAAGAAATTTCCAGGGAGTATAAATACAAAGCCTGTTGGTTTGAAAACTTTTCCCTAAAAGAAGTATTAATATTTAATATGAATATTAAAGTCTTGTATCATTTTACTTTGGGTCACTAAAAGAGAAAGAAAGCAACCCTCAAATGTTAATAATGACTTTTTAAAAGTAGTTTTAAAAGGTCTTAGATTAAAAATCAAGCAGTTCTCTAAATTTATTGTTGGAGTTGTTTAATATAATTTACTATAAATTCTCTAGCTTCTTGTTAGCTTCTTTAGCTTCCTGATTTGTTAAATGTATACATATGACACCTCCCCCCCCCGCCCTCACATATACGCACATGATTATATCATTAGTATTCTTGCAGGTCACTTTCCATATGCCAAGTCTCTAACCTCTTGATCCCTTTCTAAGGCTAGTGACAAATAGCAATTGCCACTGGCACAAAGCTAAAGGGAAATTGTAAAAATATTACATGACCTTGGGATCAATCAATAACATGGAAAACTTGCTGGAAAATAAATCATTATCTCTTTAGAGCTTTATTGGCTCTGATTTAGATGCCTCTGTCCTGACTTTCCAATTTAAACCTGAGTGAAGGATAAGTAACCACCACTTCCTCATTTTTAAATGGGTTATTTTGGTATCATCCTTTACTTTCCTTATAGGAATTTTCTAAGGTTACTAAGACTGCAAGTAAAACAAACATAAAGTTGTAGAAGTTTTGGGGGAAGTTCCATGTAATCATTACAAACATCCTTCTGAATTATATTGTGCTTGTTGCATGAAATATAAGAAGCAAAACAGGTATTCTTTTTTAAAAAGTAGAGTTTTTTCTGACTTTTGATAGTGAAAAAACATTTCTACGTCCAATAGATGATATAAGTGGTGAACATCTAAAGGTGATGAAAAAAAGTTTTGAGACTAACAGCCAAAGAAGAGTTACTATTAAATAGAGCTTTCTAATGAAAACAAATCTTTGTAGACAAGATATTCAAACTAAATTGTAGTTTCAGAGCCTAAAACTGCTTCTAGCATATCATAAAGGCTCAGTAAATATTTGCATAATTAAATGCATTGTACTGATAGGTAAGAGCTATATATGTGAAGAGTGGCATTAATGTTGTGATTTCAGGTGGATAGCAAGGGGTATAAGTCATTGATATACATATCTTTTCTCCTTCAAACTCTCATAAAAATAGCATTCTCACAGAAGAGTGGACTGTTCCAGAAAAAAACATTATCTATTGAACTATTATAATTCCTTTATTTTCTCTAAAATGTTGGAATAATATAACCTTACAAAAGCAAACCACTAATTAGTCTCAAACATGACATAGTATTCTTTTAAACTAAAAGCTTTATTTGAATTTTTTTTTCAAGTAGACATGAGTGGAAAGCCTAAATATGGTTAAAACTAAAAAAACGAATTTTAAAATGAAGCTTGTCCACTAAGGAAATTGTTTAATGTCTGACAGTAAGTCATCTCCTATTTTTATTGTTTCCTTAAGTAGTAAGATAAAAGCCCGAGGCAAATATTGTATCTAAAATCAATTGATCCCAAAGCCAAATAACCTTTAAAGCTAAAATTTTATATGACATTCTGCTACCTAATTTATTTCAATGGATTTTTCTGATCACTAATAAAATGAATGTGATTTAAACCATTCAATATTTTCTGTCTGGTAGGAACATTTTTTACATTTTAGTACTGAATGGATGGTTTCTTTTTGCTATCAAAGCCAACAGGATTACAGCATAACAAGGATAATTCAGATATAGTTGACTGCTTTCAAATTAGGGAAGCATTTATTCTTCCTCCTTGTGCTACTATTTATCTTTGGCTTCTTCATTATTAATCTGTGTTCCTATTTCTGGGAAAGAAAACAATAAGGAAATAAGGTAAAATTAAAAGAAACAATTTACTAATTGCTCAAAAGTGATGAAAGATTAGATGGGGAAATTGGTCCTGAAACAAAACCCATAAAGGAATCTGAATTTTGAGAAAGATGATAAATTATATGAATGCTGTGACCTTGGCCCCTTGTACAACACTGGTCTTAGCAGCAAGTCTCTCTCTGCAGTTATCAAAAGGGTAACTTGGTCCAGGTTTGAAGATAGAGGAGGTGGTGAAAGCGTGCTGGTATTGAATCTTCTCACAATAAAAATTAATATTTAAAAATAAATTATGCAATTATAATTTCCTAACATTTGAATATTTTTGTTTAGCTTGAGTTTTATATTACTGGTTTTAAACAACATACTCATATTTATTGAAAACATGTGTAAATGTGAACTTTATGTAACACCCAGAGAATTGTTGTCTATTTGGTTTCAAACTTATTTGTGCATAAATATTTTCTCAGTATTATTCAATGGTTGCAATCAAGAAGCAACTGCTTTGCAGTTCAACATTTTGGTTCAAGTATGGGATATGTGAGACTTACTAAAAGGGCATTATCTTGAAAGATAATTGCAAGTATTGAACCTAGACCTCTAGGGCAAATAAGCCCATGAAATTGAACTAAAGTGCTGGGGTGCAAGATATGTGAAGTGGAAAACTCTCAGAATTATACTGACTTAAGTGGGTTTCTGATTTGTATATGAACTTGATCATTTGCTATTGATTTTTCAAATCACTGGCTACACAGCTAGATAGGCATAAATAACAGATAAGTCTTAGTTTGTTTCAGATATTAAAACTCTATTTCAAAAGTTACTTTCATAGAGTATAAGACACATTGAGATACTGAGATCCTAGTGCTAAGTTGTTTCAGTCGTGTCTCTCTTTGTGACCCCATGGGCCATAGCCCACCAAGCTCCTCCATCCATGGAATTCTCCAGGCAAGAATACTGAAGTGGGATGTCATTTCCTTCTTCATGAGATCCTAGAGCTGATAGATATTTTACGGTGAGTGTATGAATGTGTATATTTAAGTCTGAGAATCTTAATGATTTATGGGTTAGTTAGCATCTTTGATTCAAATTAAATGATAATGCTAACAAATTTTCTGTCATGGATAGGAATCTTACAAATAGAATTCTCATTGAGTTATGTATAATTTTTTCCATGGTTTACAATTGCATGCTTTAGCTTGGCTGACTACTTCCAAGATGTCTCACTGGGCACAAGGAATGACATAAGAAAGTGTCCAGGTTTTAGCCAAAGAAATACAGGTAATCACCATGTTATTCAGTACATAAATCTTACATCAATATTAACTACCATTATTACTTCTATACAATAACTACTTTAAAGATTCCTACTGATCACAACTCATACTAATGATGGTTTTGATATCATATAGCTAGATAAAGGTAAGTAAATATATATGTTCATTTCCACGGGGCGGGGGGGAAACTTCCTTTGACATCTATGGGAGATTATTCTGTTGGACAATGTTATCTTGAAGTAGGAAAAATGGGTCTTTCTCTGGAGAACAGACCAAAGAAGCTGAAGTTGAAGAGTTCTATGAAGATCTACAAGACCTAGAACTAACACCAAAAAAAGATGTCATTTTCATCATAGGGGAATACAAAAGTAGGAAGTCAAGAGAAACCTGGAGTAACAGGCAAGTTTGGATTTGAAGTACAAAATGAAGCAGGGCAAAGGCTAACAGAGTTTTGCCAAGAGAATGCACTGGTCATAGCAACACCCTCTTCCAACAACACAAGAGACAACTCTACACATGGACATCATCAGATGGTCAATACTGAAATCATATTGATTATATTCTTTGCAGCTGAAGATGGAAAAACTCTATACAGTCAGCAAAAATAAGACCTGGAGCTGACTGTGCCTCAGATCATGAGCTCCTTATGGAAAAATTCTGGCTTAAATTGAAGAAAGGAGGGAAAACCAGTAGATCATTTAGGTATGACCTAAATCAAATCCCTTATGATTATACAGTGGAGGTGACAAATCGATTCAAGAGACTAGATCTGGTAGACAGAATGCCTGAAGAACAATGGACAGAGATTCTTAACATTGTACAGGAGGCAGTGACCAAAACCATCCTCAAGAAAAACAAATGCAAGAAGGCCAAGTGGTTGAGGAGGCTTTACAAATAACTGAAAAAGGAAGGGAAGTGAAAGACAAAGGAGAAAAGGAAAGAAACACCCAACTGAATACAGTGTTCCAGAGAATAGCAAGGAGAGATAAGAAAGCCTTCTTTAGTGGCCAATGCAAAGAAACAGAGGAAAACAATAGAATGGGAAAGGCTAGAGATCTCTTCAAGAAAACTGGAGATACTGAAGAAAGATTTCATGCAGAGATGGGCACAATAAAGGACAGAAGTGGCAAGGACCTAACAGAAGCAGAAGATATTAAGAAGAGGTGGCAAGAATACACAGAAGAACTATACAAAAAAGGTCTTAATGACTAGGATAACCAAAATGGTGTGGTCACTCACCTAGAGCCAGGCATCCTGGACGGTGAAGTCAAGAGGTTCTTAAGAAGTGTTACCATGAACAAAGCTAGTCAAGGTGATGGAATTCCAGCTCCTATTTCAAATCCTAAAAAGTGATGCTATTAAAGTGCTGCACAGAATATGCCAGCAAATTTGGAAAACTCAGCAGTGAACAGAGGACTGGAAAATGTCAGTTTTTATTCCAATCCCAAGAAAGGCAATGACAAAGAATGTTCAAACTATGAAGTCCAATTGCACTCATTCACATCTTAGCAAGGTAATGCTCAAAATTCTTCAAGCTAGGCTTCAGCAGTATGTGAACTGAGAACTTCCAAATGTACAAGCTGGATTTAGAAAAGGCAGGGAAACCAGAGATCAAATTGCCATCATCCATTGGGTCACAGAAAAAAGCAAAGGAATTCCAAAACCCCCATGTACTTCTTCATTAACTACACTAAAGCCTTTAACTGTGTGCTGCTGCTGCTGCTGCTAAGTCGCTTCAGTCATGTCCGACCCTGTGCGACCCCAGAGATGGCAGCCCACCAGGCTCCCCCCCGTCCCTGAGATTCTCCAGGCAAGAACACTGGAGTGGGTTGCCATTTCCTTCTCCAATGCATTAAAGTGAAAAGTGAAAGTGAAGTCGTTCAGTCGTGTCTGACTTCTAGCGACCCCATGGACTGCAGCCCACCAGGCTCCTCTGTCCATGGGATTTTCCAGGCAAGAGTACTGGAGTGGGGTGCCATTGCCTTCTCCCTTTAACTGTGTGGATCACAACAAATTATGGAAAGTTCTTAAAAGATGGATATACCAGACCACCTTACCTGTTTCCTGAGAAACCTGTATGCAGGTCAAGAAGCAGCAGTTAGAACTGGACATGGAGCAACGAACTGGTTTAAAATTGGGAGAGGAGTACATCAAGGCTGTATACTGTCACCCTACTCATTTAACTTCTATGCAGAGTACATCATGAAAAATGCTGGGCTGGATGAATCACAAGCTGGAATCAAGATTGCCAGGAGAAATATCACCAACCTCAGATATACATATGATACCAGTCCAATAGCAGAAAGCAAAGAGGAACTAAAGAGCCTCTTGAGGATGATGAAAGAGAAGAGTGAAAAAGCTCACTTAAAACTCAACATTCAAAAAACTAAGATCATGGCATCCAGTCCCATCACTTCATGGCAAATAGAAGGGGAAAAAATGGAAACAGTGACAGATTTTATGTTCTTGGGCTCCAAAATCACTGAAGACCTCCACTACAGCTACGAAATTAAAAGACGCTTACTCTTCAGAAGAAAAGTTATGACAAACCTAGACAACGTACGAAAAAGCAGAGATACCACTTGGCTGACAAAGGTCTGTTTAGTCAAAGCTATGGTTTTTCCAGTAGTCATGTACAGATGTGAGAGCTGGACCATAAAGAAAGCTGAGCACTGAAGAATTGATGTTTTCAAACTGTGGTGCTGGAGAAGACTCTTAAGAGTCCCTTGGACAGCTATCCTAGTTCTGCATATTTAGTCAAAGAATAAAAAATACTAATTAAAAAAGATAAAACAAACAAACAAAAAAGAGTCCCTTGGACAGCAAGGAGATCAAGCCAGTCAATCCTAAAGGAAATCAGTACTGAATATTCATTGGAAGGACTGATTCTGAAGCTGAAACTCCAATACTTTGGCCACCTGATGTGTAAAGCCAGTCTTTTGGAAAACACCCTGATGCTCAGAAAGATTGAGAGCAGGAGAAGAGGGCAACAGAGGATGAGATGGATGGATGGCATCACTGATTCAATGGACATGAGTTTGAGCAAACTCTGGGAGATAGTGAAGGACTGGGAAGCCTGGCATGCTGCAGTCCATGGGGTCACAGAGAGTTGGATATGACTTAACAACTGAACAACAACAAGAATTTTGAAGTGACATATTCAATGAATGGTTTCCATAAGGAGGTATTTACAACAACAAAAAGGAAAGAATAGACCTCTTGGTATTTTCAGATTTCCAAGCAGATGTGCCCAATATCCATCAAGAGATGAAAGTACTCTCTGTGCAAACCACATAATTTTCAATATGCATTTCAGCTGCAGAAGTTATTATGGTTGCAGTTATATCTATAATTTCAAATGTTAAAATCTTATGAGGGAATTAAGCCTCAATTTGTTTAAATTTAATTTGACACTAAGCAAAATATGTGTCTATTGAGAAAAAGAAGTAAAGACAGTATAGCATGTGAAGATCATCTAGAAAGGTAGATAACATAACTCACATCTTCCTCTCAACTGGAGTCAAAGTAGAACAATGAGAGAGATAGCTTTCAGGTTAATAATTCATGCAAATAAAAAGTTAAAAAGGCCTTATGGCTAAACACTATGAAACGTTAGCTTGTAACATTCATCCCCAAAGGGAAACCATCCAAATTCATATGTGGCAGTTGTGAAAGTAAGAATCATGGCTTCCATAGCTGACCTCCATAGCTGACCTTGAATAAAATTACTTTTTAAATTGCAATTCAATGTAAAATTTGCATAAAACATAACACTGCTTGTTTCAACTGCCTTATTTAAATAATTTCTCAGTATTTATCCAGATATACTAGTTTCCAAATATCTACTTTTCCAATTTACCTGAAATTAAGGCAAGCAATTTTTGATAAACCTTATACAAGTCCATGTTCAATTTCCTAATTCTTTAGGAGATTTTCTTGGATGAACCTCAGAATAAATCCATCGTTAAATAATATTTAAGCAGGATAAAATGTGCTTAATAAGCTTTCAAAAGAGAAGAAACTTCTGATATTTCTATAGTAAAAAGGCAATAAGATATCATTATGCTAAGATATAAACTGTTATTGTTTAGTTGCAAAGTCATGTTCAACTCTTTTGTGACCCCATGGACTGTAGCCTGTCAGGTTCCTCTGTCCATGGGATTTCCCAGGCAAGAATACTGGAAAGGGTTGTCATTTCCTTCTCTAAAATTTAAGTGGATACTCTAATAAAAAGGAAAATACTTCATTTTCAGGAAAATTCTTTCAAAACATTATTTAAACTGCATCATCTAAAATTGCTAGCAAAAGTGCACAAATGCCAAAAGTGGGAAAAGCAAATAATATGAACTTAAAACACTTTCTAGGATACTATGTGGGTCATTTTAGTAGGTGGCAGTTTATTCACATCATCAGTAAATGTCTCCCTGATGGCTGATGGAATTCATTAAGACCAATAAACCTCAGCATGAAATATTAAGGAAAAATGGGACCTGTTATTTGGACAACTATGTGGTCTCTAAGTAAACTTACCAGGAAAATGGAACAGCCCATTAACAGGAATGGAAATGATAGTGAGGTGTCTGTGGAACGGTGAGATTTAATTCATTAGTACTTGGCTTTAAAGGTAATTACTTAAACATGTGGTTGGAGCACATGGTGCTTTAAACTGCATGATTCAGACATTATGTTAACCAGGGTGCTTTGACCTTCTCTACACACATAAATCTGAGGAAGGAAGTCTATTCTAGATAATGCCTGATATAGCATATTTTGTATTGTATTGATTACAGGAATATTTGTGAAAGCAGTTTGCCAATACTGAATACTGCAAAGTGCTACCTAATTGGACCCCAAATAAGCAAACTCAATTGTACCCTCTAACACGAACATAAAAGCAAAACCCAAAGATAAGCTTTCCTCTGCTATAGGCCATGTTTGGGTAACTGACCTAACTGAGCTCTTGAACAATGATCCTATTTCTGAACCCAACTTTCTTCTAACATATAAGAACTTCTTTAAGTATATTCTCAGATGCATGACTGATTTACCTTAACAGCTTCTGGGAACCCATGGGCTGCATCTACTTAATGACAGGTTGAATGAAAAGCACCTATCACTGGATGCCATCACCTAAGATGGCAGAGGAAGAGGATGGGGAGACCACTTTCTCCCCCACAAATTCATCTAAAGAACATTTAAACATTGAGTAAATTCCACAAAACAACTTCTGAATACTGGCAGAGGACATCAGGCACCCAGAAAAGCAGCCCATTGTCTTCGAAAGGAGGTAGGAAAAAATATAAAAGACAAAAAAAAAAAAGAGAGAGACAGAAGAGGTAGGGACGGAGCTCTGTTCTGGGAAGGGAGTCTTAAAAAGAGAGAAGTTTCCAAACAACAGGAAACACTCTCACTGCCGAGTCTGTGGCGAGCCTTGGAAGCACAGAGGGCAACATAACAGGGAGGAAAACTAAATAAATAATTAAACCCCACAGATTACGTGCCCAGTGGTAATTACGTACTCTCCCAGCGGAGAAACAGCACAGACGCTTGCATCTGCCACTAGCAAGCGGGGGCTGGGCAGGGAGGTGCAGGCTGCATTGCTTAGAGTAAGGACCCGGCCTGAATGCCCCGAGGGCAATCAGAGGGAACTAACTTGGGCTAGCAAACCAGACTGTGGGATAGCTACCACGCGAAAAGCCCTAACCTAAATTCCATATATATGTGTCAGTATACTGTATTGGTGTTTTTCTTTCTGGCTTACTTCACTCTGTATAATCGGTTCCAATTTCATCCATCTCATTAGAACTGAGTCAAATTTATTCTTTTTAAGACAGTAATGATGACCCTATATGTGAGACAACAAAGAGACACAGAGGTATAGAGTGGACTTTTGGACTCTGAGGGAGAGGGAAAGGGTGGGATGGTTTGGGAGAATGGCAATGAAACATGTATATTTTCTTGTAAGAAACGAAGTGCCAATCTGTGTTCAGTGTAGGATGCAGGATGCATGGGGCTGATGCACAGGATGATTCAAGTAGAGGATGTGGGGTGGGAGGTGGGAGGGGGCTTCGGCATTGGGAGATTGTGTTCACCTATGGCTGATTCGTGTCAATGTATGGCAAAACAAATACAGTATTGTAATTTAAAAAATAAATAAATTTAATTTAAAAAAAAAAAAAAAGCCCTAACCTAAGACACCGCCAGGCCCGCACTCAGAACAAAGGACTGTACAGAACTAGTCGGCTGCAGACCATTCCCCTCTGGTGACAGGCAGCCAGAGCCGGAAGGGGGCAATTGCAGCCCCAGAGACATTATCTACCAAACTGCAAGCAGGCTTCTTTGCTAACTAAGACTTCTTGGGGTTCTGGACAGTCATCATCCACCTGAGGAGCTGTGCTGGTTGTACACCCAGAAAACCGAGTGGCAGGGACAGGAGAGTCAATAAGTCGCAGCGACTGTGCTCGCCAAACACCTCATCACCTGAGCTGCTAGGACCTGGGAAGGGCACAAAATGCAGGCCCAATAGAGTCTGTGCCTCTGAGGACTACCCAAGTGCCTGAGCCTGAGCAGCTTAGACCTAGGAGGTGCATGCAGCCCAGGGCCCGCTAGGACAATTGACGGCGGAGCAGCCTAGGAGCCTGAGCTGCGTGGGCAGGGAGGGCAGATGTGCCCTGAGCGGGGTGGGCCCAGGGTGGCTGAGGCACGGCGAGCACACGCCAGTGTTATTTGTTTGCAGCGTCCCTCCCTCTCCACAGCGCAACTGAACAAGTGAGCCTAAAAAGTGTCCACCACCACCCGCCTTGTGTCAGGGCAGAAATCAGACACTGAAGAGACCAGCAAACAGAAGCTAAAACAGAGGGAATCGCCTTGGAAAGGACAGGTGCAATAGATAAAAACCCTGTTGTTAGTACCAACTACATGGGAAGGGGCCTATAGATCTTAAGAAATATAAGCCAGACCAACGAACTATCCGAAAATGAACTGACCCCACACTGCCCACAACAACACCAGAGAAAGTCCTAGATATATTTTTAGTATTTGTACAATCATTCTTTTTTTAAACTTAAAAAATTTTAAGTCCTCTATTACTCCTTTAATTTTCATTTTTATAACCTACTATTACTTTTCAAAAAAAAGACCCTATATTTTAAAGCAAACTTCATATATAAATAAATTTTAAATAACTTTTTGTGACTTTTTTTCTATTTTTGTGTGTCTTCTTCTTTTCTTTAATACTGTAATTTTGAAAATCCAACCTCTACTCTAGATCTTTAATCTTTGCTTTTTGGTATTTGTTATCAATTTTGTACCTTTCTGAACCCAATCTTCAGTCCCCATTTTTACTTGGGAACGAGATTACTGGCTTGACTGCTCTCTCCCCCTCTGGACTCTCCTTTTCTTCCACTAGGTCGCCTCTGTCTCCTCCCTCCCCCTTCTCTTCTCTACCCAACTCTGTGAATCTCTGTGTGTTCCAGATGGTAGAGAACACTTAGGGAACTGATTACTGGGTGGGTCTGTCTCTCTCCTTTTGATTTCCCCCTTTTATCCTCCTGGCCACCTCTGTCTCCTTCCTCCCTCGTCTCTTCTCTGTATAACTCCGTGAACATCTCTGAGTGGTTCAGACTGTGGAGGGCACATAAGGAAGTGATTACTGGCTAGCACGCTCTCTCCTCTTTTGATTCCACCTCATCTCATTCAGGTCACCTCTAATTCCCTCCTCCCTCTTCTCTTCTCCAGGTAACTCTGTGAACCTCTCTGGGTGTCCCTCACTGTGGAGAAACTTTTCATCTTTAACCTAGATGTTTTATCAATGTATAGAAGGAGAAGTCTTGAGACTACTATAAAAATAAGACTGAAAACCAGAAGCAGGAGGCTTAAGTCCAAATCCTGAGAACATCAGAGAGATCCTGACTCCAAGGAACATTAATTGATAGGAGCTCATCAAACGCCTCCATACCTACACTGAAACCAAGCACCACCCAAGGGCCAACAAGTTCCAGAGCAAGACATACCATGCAAATTCTCCAGCAACACAGGAACAAAACCCTGAGCTTCAATATACAGGCTTCCCAAAGTTACTCCAAAACCACTGACATCTCATAACTCATTACTGGACACTTCATTGCACTCTAGAGAGAAGAAATCCAGCTCCACCCATCAGAACACCGACACAAGCTTCCCTAACCAAGAAACCTTGACAAGCCACTGATACAACCCCACACACAGTGAGGAAACTCCACAATAAAGAGAACCCCACAAACTACCAGAATACAGAAAGGCCACCTCAAAAGCAGCAATATAAACAAGATGAAGAGACAGACGAATACCCAGCAAGTAAAGGAACAGGATAAATGCCCCCCAAACCAAACAAAAGAGGAAGAGATAGGGAATCTACCTGATAAAGAATTCCAAATAATAATAGTGAAAATGATCCAAAATCTTGAAATCAAAATGAAATCACAGATAAATAGCCTGAAGACAAGTATTGAGAAGATGCAAGAAAAGTTTAACAAGGGCCTAGAAGAAATAAGGAGTCAATATATAATGAATAATGCAATAAATGAGATAGAAAACACTCTGGAGGCAACAAATAGTAGAATAACGGAGGCAGAAGATAGGATTAGTGAAGTAGAAGATAGAATGGTAGAAATAAATGAATCAGAGTGGAAAAAAATAAAAATTAATTAAAAGAAATGAGGACAATCTCAGAGACCTCCAGGACAATATTAAATGCTCCAACATTCGAATCATAGGAGTCTCAGAAGAAGAAGACAAAAAGAAAGACCATGAGAAAATACTTGAGGAGATAATAGTTGAAAACTTCCCTAAAATGGGGAAGGAAATCATCACTCAAGTCCAAGAAACCCAGAGAGTCCCAAACAGGATAAACCCAAGACGAAACACCCAGTTCAGTTCAGTTCAGTTGCTCAGTCGTGTCCGACTCTGCGACCCCATGAATCGCAGCATGCCAGGCCTCCCTGTCCATCACCAACTCCCGGAGTTCATTCAGAATCACGTCTATAGAGTCTGTGATGCCATTCAGCCATCTCATCCTCTGTCGTCCCCTTTCCTCCTGCCCCCAATCCCTCCCAGCATCAGAGTCTTTTCCAATGAGTCAACTCTTCGCGTGAGGTGGCCAAAGTAGTGGAGTTTCAGCTTTAGCATCATTCCTTCCAAAGAACACCCAGGGTTGATCTCCTTCAGAATGGACTGGTTGGATCTCCTTGCAATCCAAAGGACTCTCCAACACCAACACCACAGTTCTTTGGCACTCTGCCTTCTTCACAGTCCAACTCTCACATCCATACATGACTACTGGAAAAACCATAGCCTTGACTAGACAGACCTTAGTCGGCAAAGTAATGTCTCTGCTTTTGCATATACTATCTAGGTTGGTCATAACTTTTCTTCTAAGGAGTAAGCGTCTTTTAATTTCATGGCTGCAGTCACCATCTGTAGTGATTTTGGAGCCCCCCAAAATAAAATCTGACACTGTTTCCACTGTTTCCCCATCTATTTCCCATGAAATGATGGGACCAGATGCCATGATCTTTGTTTTCTGAATGTTGAGCTTTAAGCCAACTTTTTCTCTTTCCTCTTTCACTTTCATCAAGAGGCTTTTGAGTTCCTCTTCACTTTCTGCCATAAGGGTGGTGTCATCTGCATATCTGAGGTTATTGATAATTCTCCCAGCAAACTTGATTCCAGCTTGTGTTTCTTCCAGTCCAGTGTTTCTCATGATGTACTCTGCATAGAAGTTAAATAAGCAGGGTGACAGTATACAGCCTTGACGTATTCCTTTTCCTATTTGGAACCAGTCTGTTGTTTTGTGTCCAGTTCTAACTGTTGCTTCCTGACCTGCATATAGATTTCTCAAGAGGCATGTCAAGACACATATTAATCCAATTAACAAAGATCAAACACAAAGAATAAATATTAAAAGCAGCAAGGGAAAAACAACAAATAACACACAAGGAGATTCCCATAAGGATAATAGCTGATCTTTCAATAGAAACTCTTCAGGCCAGGAGGGAATGGCAAGACATACTTAAAGTGATGAAAGAAAACAACCTATAGCCTAGATTACTGTACCCAGCAAGGATCTCATTCAAATATGAAGGAAAAATAAAAAAACTTTACAGAGAGGCAATAGCTGAGAGAATTCAGCACCACCAAACCAGCTCTCCAACACATGCTAAAGGATATTCTCTAGACAGGAAACACAAAAAGGGTGTATAAACTCGAACCCAAAAGAATAAAGTAAATGGCAACGGGATCATACTTATCAATAATTACCTTAAACATAAATGAGTTGAATGCCCCAACCAAAAGATAAAGACTGGCTGAATGGATACAAAAATAAGACCCTTATATATGTTGTCTACAAGAGACCCACCTCAAAACAAGGGACACATACAGACTGAAAGTGAAGGGCTGGAAAAAGATATTCCACGCAGATAGAGGCCAAAAGAAAGCAGGAGTGGCAATACTCATATCAGATAAAATAGACTTTGAAACAAAGGTGAAAAGAGACAAAAAGGACACTACATAATGATCAAAGGATCAATCCAAGAATAAGATATAGCAATTATAAATGTATATGCACCCAACATAGAAGCACTGCAATATGTAAGACAAATGCTAACAAGTATGAAAGGGGAAATTAACAATAACACAATAGTGGGAGACTTTAATACCCCACTCACACCTATGAATAGACTAAACAAAAAATTAACAAAGAAACAGAAACTTTAAATGATACAATACCAGAATTGAAAGAGACACATGTACCCCAATGTTCATTGCAGCGCTATTTATAATAGCCAGGACATGGAAGCAACCTAGATGTCCATCAGCAGATGAATGGATAAGAAAGCTGTGGTTCATATACACTATGGAATACTACTCAGCCCTTAAAAAGAATAAATTTGACTCAGTTCTAATGAGATGGATGAAATTGGAACTGATTATACAGAGTGAAGTAAGCCAGAAAGAAAAACACCAATACAGTATACTGACACATATATATGGAATTTAGAAGACAGTAATGATGACCCTATATGTGAGACAACAAAGAGACACAGAGGTATAGAGTGGACTTTTGGACTCTGAGGGAGAGGGAAAGGGTGGGATGGTTTGGGAGAATGGCAATGAAACATGTATATTTTCCTGTAAGAAACAAAGCGCCAATCTATGTTCAATGTAGGATGCAGGATGCATGGGGCTGATGCACAGGATGATTCAAGTAGAGGATGTGGGGTGGGAGGTGGGAGGGGGCTTCGGCATTGGGAGATTGTGTTCACCTATGGCTGATTCGTGTCAATGTATGGCAAAACAAATACAGTATTGTAATTTAAAAAATAAATAAATAAATAAATAAACTTTAAAAAGAAAAATGATACAATAGACCAGTTAGACCTAATTGATACCTACAGGACATTTCACCACAAAACAATGAATTTCACCTTTTTCTCAAGCGTACATGGAACCTTCTCCAGGATAGATCACATCCTGGGCCATAAATTTAGCCTTGGTAAATTCAAAAAAATCGAAATCATTCTAAGCATCTTTTCTGACCATAATGCAGTAGGATTAGATCTCAGTTACAGGAGAAAAACTATTAAAAATTCCAACATATGGAGGTTGAACAACACACTTCTGAATAACCAAGAAATCACAGAAGAAATCAAAAAGAAATCAAAATATGCATAGAAATGAATGAAAATGAAAACATAACACCTCAAAACCTGTGGGACACTGTAAAAGCAGTGCTAAGGGGAAAGTTCATAGATACAAGCATACCTTAGGAAACAAGAAAAAGTCAAATAAACAACCTAACTCTACACCTAAAGCAACTAGAAAAGGAAGAAATGAAGAACCCCAGGGTTAGTAAAAGGAAAGAAATCTTTAAAATTAGGGCAGAAATAAATGCAAAAGAAATAAAAGAGACCATAGCAAAAATCAACAAAGCCCAAAGCTGGTTCTTTGAAAGGATAAATAAAACTGACAAACCATTAGCCAGACTCATCAAGAAACAAAGGGAGAAAAGTCAAATCAATAAAGCTAGAAATGAAAATGGAGAGATCACAACAGACAACACAAAAATACAAAGGATCGTAAGAGACTACTATCAGCAATTATATACCAATAAAATGGACAACATGGAAGAAATGGACAAATTCTTAGAAAAATACAACTTTCCAAAACTGAACCAGGAAGAAATAGAAAATCTTAACAGACCCATCACAAGCATGGAAATTGAAACTGTAATCAAATCTTCCAGCAAACAAAAGCCCAAGTCCAGACGGCTTAACAGCTGAATTCTACCAAAAATATAGAGAAGAGATAACACTGATCCTACTCAAACTCTTCCAGAAAATTGCAGAGGAAGGTAAACTTCCAAACTCATTCTATGAGGCCACCATCACCCTAATACCAAAACCTGACAAAGATGCCACAAAAAAGACTACATGACAGTATCATTGATGAACATAGATGCAAAAATCCTTAACAAAATTCCAGCAATCAGAATCCAGCAACACATTAAAAAGATCATACACCATGACCAAGTGGGCTCTATCCCAGGGATGCAAGGATTCTTCAATATCTGCAAATCAATCAATGTAATTCACCACATTAACAAACTGAAAAATAAAGGCCATATGATTATCTCAATAGACACAGAGAAAGCCTTTGACGAAATTCAACATCCATTTATGATAAAAACTCTCTAGAAAGCAGGAATAGAAGGAACCTCAACATAATAAAAGCTATATATGACAATCCCACAGAAAACATTATCCTCAATGGTGAAAAATTGAAAGCATTTCCCTTAAAGTCAGGAACAAGACAAGGGTGCCCACTTTCACTAGTACTATTCAATATAGTTCTGGAAGTTTTGGCCACAGCAATCAGAGAAGAAAAAGAAATAAAAGGAATCCAACTTGGAAAAGAAGAAGTAAAACTCTCACTGTTTGCAGATGACATGATCCTCTACATAGAAAACCCTAAAGATGTCACCAGAAAATTACTAGAGCTAACCAATGAATATAGTAAAGTTGCAGGATATAAAATCAACACACAGAAATCCCTTGCATTCCTATACACTAATAATGAGAAAGTAGAAAAAGAAATTAAGGAAACAATTCCATTCACCACTGCAACAAAAAGAATGAAATACTTAGGAATATATCTACCTAAAGAAACTAAAGACCTATATATAGAAAACTATAAAACACTGGTGAAAGAAATCAAAGAGGACACTAATAGATGAAGAAATATACCATGTTCATGGATTGGAAGAATCAATATAGTGAAAATGAGTATACTACCCAAAGCAATCTACAGATTCAATGCCATCCCTATCAAGCTACCAGTGGTATTTTTCACAGAGCTAGAACAAATAATTTCACAATTTGTATGGAAATACTAAAAACCTCAAATAGCCAAAGCAATCTTGAGAAAGGAGAATGGAACTGGAGGAATCAATCTGCCTGACTTCAGGCTCTACTACAAAGCCACAGTCATCAAGACAGTATGGTACTGGCACAAAGACACAATATGGATCAATGGAACAAAATAGAAAGCCCTGAGATTAACCCACATGCCTATGGACACCTTATCTTCGACAAAGGAGGCAAGAATATACAATGGATTAAAGACAGTCTCTTTAACAAGTGGTGCTGGGAAAACTGGTCAACCACTTGTAAAAAAATGAAACTAGACCTCTTTCTAATACCATACACAAAAATAAACTCAAAATCGATTAATGATCTAAGCGTAAGACCAGAAAGTATAAAACTCCTAGAGGAGAACATAGGCAAAACACTCTCCTACATAAATCACAGCAGGATCCTCTATGACCCACTTCCCAGAATATTGGAAATAAAAGCAAAAATAAACAAATGGAACCTAATTAAAATTAAAAGCTTCTGCACAACAAAGGAAAATATAAGGAAGGTGAAAAGACAGCCTTCGGAATGGGAGAAAATAATAGCAAATGAAGCAACTGACAAACAACCAATCTCAAAGATATACAAGCAACTCCTGCAGCTCAATGCCAGAAAAATAAACGACCCAAGCAAAAAATGGGCCAAAGAACTTAATAGACATTTCTCCAAAGAAGACATACGGATGGCTAACAAACACATGAAAAGATGCTCAACATCACTCATTATCAGAAAAATGCAAATCAAAACCACAATGAGGTACCATTTCACCCCAGTCAGAATGGCTGTGATCCAAAAGTCTACAAGCAATAAATGCTGGAGAGGGTGTGGAGAAAAAGGGAACCCTCTTACACTGTTGGTGGGAATGCAATCTAGTACAGCCACTCTGGAGAACAGTGTGGAGAGTCCTTAAAAACTGGAAATAGAACTGCCTTATGACCCAGCAATCCCACTGTTGGGCATACACACTGAGGAAACCAGAATTGAAAGAGACACATGTTACCCCAGTGTTCATCAAAGCACTGTTTATAATAGCCAGGAGATGGAAGCAACCTAGATGTCCACCAGCAGATGAATGGATAAGAAAGCTGTGGTACATTTACACAATGGAGTATACTCAGCCATTAGAAAGAATACTTTTGAATCGGTCCTAATGGGGTGGATGAAATTGGAGCCTATTGTACAGAGTGAAGTAAGTCAGAAAGAAAATACCAGTACAGTATAGTAACACATATATATGGAATTTAGTAAGATGGTAACAATAACCCTGTATATGAGACAGCAAAAGAGACACAGATGTATAGAACAGTCTTTTGGACTCTGTGGGAGAGGGCGAGGGTGGGATGATTTGGGAGAATGGCATTGAAACAAGTATAATATTATATAAGAAGTGAATTGCCAGTCCAGGTTCGATGCAGGATACAGGATGCTTGGGGCTGATGCACTGGGATGAGCCGGAGGGATGATATGGGAAGGGAGGTGGGAGGGAGGTTCAGGATTGGGAACACGTGTACACCTGTGGCAGATTCATGTTGATGTATGGCAAAACAAATACAGTATTAAAAGTAAAATAAAATATAAGAAAAAAAATATAGATATACTGAAAATAAGAATTTTATTTAAACAAAACAAGACCTCCATTTGCTTTCTACGTTACACCCAATAAAAGCCACAATCTTTCAATGGCCCGTAAGGCCCTACATATTCTTGCATTCCATACTTCTCAAATCGCAACTCCTAGTACTCTCTCCCATGCTCAGTCCTCTCCAGCCACTGACATCCTAGCTATTTCCTCAACACACCAGGCATGTTCTCATCCCAGGACTTTGCAGCTATTTCTCTTCCTGCATCATTCTCCCCTCCAGATACCCACCAGGCTCAGTCTCTCACATCCTTCCTGTCTTTTCAAAATGACCTCGGTGAGACCCTCCCTAGCCTTGTCTGTTTTTCCTGCTAGAAAGTAAACTCTGAGAGGGCAGGGATTTTGTGTTCTTTTTGTTTATTACTTTAGTCCCTTTGCCTAGAACAGTGTTTGATATATAGTGGACACCTGATATTCACTGAATAAATGAAGGCACAAATGAAAGAAGGAAGAAAGAAAGAGACAATGGGAGATAGACAAATAGAGCAAAGAGTGGCTGGAGAGTATTAGGTTTTAAAAGTATATAATTATTTAATGTCATGGAATCATTTATAATTAAGAATGATTCCTCTTTTCACTGTTCCATTACACAACATGTTATTTCGGCAACAATTTAATACTTACGGTCATTGCTAATGAATATGGAAGCAGAAGCTGGAGCTTGATTTCTAAATCTTAGACATAGTTGCCTGTGAAAATAATTTATTTGGGGGCCCTCATGCTGGATCATGGAAAAAGCAAGAGCGTTCCAGAAAAACATCTATTTCAGCTTTATTGACTATGCCAAAGCCTTTGACTGTGTGGATCACAATAAACTGTGAAAAATTCTGAAAAAGATGGAAATACCAGACCACCTAACCTGCCTCTTGAGAAATCCGTATGCAGGTCAGGAAGCAACAGTTAGAACTGGACACGGAACAACAGACTGGTTCCAAATAGGAAAAGGAATACATCAAGGCTGTATATTGTCACCCTGCTTTTTTAACTTCTATGCAGAGTACATCATGAGAAATGCTGGACTGGAAGAAACACAAGCTGGAATCAAGATTGCTGGGAGAAATATCAATAACCTCTGATATGCAGATGACACCACCCTTATGGCAGAAAGTGAAGAGGAGCTAAAGAGCCTCTCGATGAAAGTGAAAGAAGAGAGTGGAAGTTGGCTTAAAGCTCAATACTCAGAAAACGAAGATCATGGCATCCCGGTCCCATCACTTCATGGGAAATAGATGGGGAAACAGTGGAAACAGTGTCAGACTTTATTTTTTAGGGGCTCCAAAATCACTGCAGATGGTGACTGCAGCCATGAAATTAAAAGACGCTTAGTCCTTGGAAGAAAAGTTATGACCAACCTAGATAGTATATTCAAAAGCAGAGATGTTACTTTGCTGACTAAGGTCCATCTAGTCAAGGCTATGGTTTTTCCTGTGGTCATGTATGGATGTGAGAGTTGGACTGTGAAGAAGGCAGAGTGCCGAAGAATTGATGCTTTTGAACTGTGGTGTTGGAGAAGACTCTTGAGAGTCCCTTGGATTGCAAGGAGATCCAACCAGTCCATTCTGAAGGAGATCAACCCTGGGTGTTCTTTGGAAGGAATGATGCTAAAGCTGAAACTCCAGTACTTTGGCCACCTCATGCGAAGTGTTGACTCATTGGAAAAGACTCTGATGCTGGGAGGGATTGGGGACAGGAGGAGAAGGGGACGACAGAGGATGAGATGGCTGGATGGCATTACTGACTCGATGGACGTGATTCTGAGTGAACTCCGGGAGATGGTGATGAACAGGAGAGAGGCCTGGCGTGCTGCGATTCATGGGGTCGCAGAGTCAGGCACGACTGAGCGACTGAACTGAACTGAACACTAATTAATTGATATAACAGCCATTTTGCAAAGATGTTCCATTTCATCTCCACCAGTATCTTAGAGAAACACATTCTCTACCCTTTTTCTAAACTTCCACTTGTTCTTGTCATACTTACAAGGGCTCCTCTCTGTCTCCTTCTAACCATACCTGCCTTTACTCCTTGTTTCTGTTTTTAGCATGTGACTCGCCAAGCCAAGGCTCACTGGGATTTCCAGTTCAGGCAAAGATTTCAATACAGACTGAATAATGAGATCCCAGAAAGGTAAACAAGCACTAAGTACATAGTTATACCTGAACACACACACACACACACACACACACATACACGTTCACACAAACTGATTATGTAGACCAAAGCATTCTGACATCTTTAACGTCTACATTCCCAAGGTTGTTGTTTTTAATACAAAACTCTAGTTTGAATAAAGATAAATGCTCATATAAAGACTGGATCATCGAAAAAGCAAGTGAGTTCCAGAAAAACATCTATTTCTGCTTTATTGACTATGCCAAAGCCTTTGACTGTGTGGATCACAATAAACTGTGAAAAATTCTGAAAAAAGATGGAAATACCAGACCACCCGACCTGCCTCTTGAGAAACCTGTATGCAGGTCAGGAAGCAACAGTTAGAACTGGACACAGAACAACAGACTGCTTCCAAATAGGAAAAGGAGTATGTCAAGATTGTATATTGATACCCTGCTTATTCACCTTATATGCAGAGTACATCATGAGAAACACTGGAGTGGAAGAAGCACAAGCTGGAATCAAGACAGCCAGGAGAAATATCAATAACCTCAGATATGCAGATGACACCACCCTTATGGCAGAAAGTGAAGAGGAACTAAAGAGCCTCTTGATGAAAGTGAAAGAGGAGAGTGCAAAAGTTGGCCTAAAGCTCAACATTCAGAAAATGAAGATCATGGCATCTGGTCCCATCACTTCACGACAAATAGATGGGGAAACAGTGGAAACAGTGGCTGATTTTTTTGGGGGGGAGGGGGCTCCAAAGTCACAGCAGATGGTGATTGCAGCCATGAAATTAAAAGACATTTACTCCTTGGAAGGAAAGTTATGACCAACCTAGACAGCATATTAAAAAACACATGAAAAGATGCTTAACATCACTCATTATCAGAGAAATGCAAATCAAAACCACAATGAGGTACCATTTCACACCAGTCAGAATGGCTGTGATCCAAAAGTCTACAAGCAATAAATGCTGGAGAGAGTGTGGAGAAAGGGAACCCTCTTACACTGCTGGTGGGAATGCAAACTAGTACAGCCACTCTGGAGAACAGTGTGGAGAGTCCTTAAAAAACTGGAAATAGAACTGCCTTATGACCCAGCAATCCCACTGCTGGGCATACACACTGAGGAAACCAGAATTGAAAGAGACATGTGTACCCCAATGTTCATCACAGCACTGTTTATAATAGCCAGGAGATGGAAGCAACCTAGATGTCCACCAGCAGATGAATGGATAAGAAAGCTGTGGTACATATACACAATAGGGTATTACTCAGCTTTAAAAAGAATGCATTTGAATCAGTTCTAATGAGGTAGATGAAATTGGAGCCTATTATACAGAGTGAAGTAAGTCAGAAAGAAAAAAACACCCATACAGTATACTAAAGCATATATATGTAATTTAGAAAGATGATAACAATAACCCTGTATGCAAGACAGCAAAAGAGACACAGATGTATAGAACAGTTTTTGGACTCTGCAGGAAAGGGAGAGGGTAGGATGGTTTGGGAGAATGGCATTGAAACATATATAATATCATATATGAAATGAATCACCAGTCCAGGTTTGATACAGGATGCTTGGGGCTAGTGCACTGGGACAACCCAGAGGGATGGTATGGGGAGAGAGGAGGGAGGGGCTTCAGGATGGGGAACACGTGTATACCTGTGGCAGATTCATGTTGATGTATGGCAAAATCAATACAATATTGTAAGGTAATTAACCTCCAATTAAAATAAATAAATTTATATATATAAGCAGAGACATTACTCTGTCAACAAAGGTCCGTCTAGTCAAGGCTATGGTTTTTCCAGTGGTCATGTATGGATGTGACAGTTGGACTATAAAGAAAGCTGAGTGCAGAAGAACTGATGCTTTTGAACTGTGGTGTTGGAGAAGACTCTTGCAAGTCCCTTGTACTGAAAGGAGATCCAACCAGTCCATCCTAAAGGAGATCAGTCCTGGGTGCTCACTGATGCTGAAGCTGAAACTCCAATACTTTGGCCACCTGATGTGAAGCACCAACTCATTTGAAAAGACCCTGATGCTGGGAAAGATTGAGGGCAGGAGGAAAAGGGGACAACAGAGGATGAGATGGTTGGATGGCATCACTGACTCAATGGACATGGGTTTGGGTGACTCTGAGAGTTGGTGATGGTCAGGGAGGCCTGGCGTGCTTCAGTTCATGGACTCGCAGAGTTGAACATGACTGAGCAACTGAACTGAACTGAAATGCTCATAAATAAAGATAAATGTTTATAAAATTTTTCCAGATCCAATATAGGCAAAATTATGAGTGTGTCATGATGGTTGATGGTGGATTACACTGTGTCAAACAAGAAGAAGAGTACTGTCATTCTCTAATCCCTCTCCTGCCACCCCCAAAAGAGTCAACAAATAAATGTCAAATGCAAATGTTAGAGTATTCTATACTAGTATAGTGTGTAAGGAAAAAATGCGCAGGTTTTTTTACTTTTCTTTTTGGTCATTACCTCTGGGCAGTGTTATTTATCACATTGTTTACTTACTGGTGAGAGCTCACAAATAGCAATACTGAATACTCATGTGTACTGTCATTGGAAAGGGGTAATTTGGAAATCCTGGCCCCCAAACCAGTGGGATATTACAGCTTAAATCTTTCTAATATCATGGTCTCAACTGAGACCTTCAATCACCTGTGAAAGTCCTGCCTTCCAGCTTTAATTTTCCACTCTTCTGTTTTATCTCATGTTTTGTTAAACAATTTCTCAGCAATTCCTATGGAGGTATCATTAGTATATGTTTTTCACTATTAAGGATCTGACTCATCCTGGCCCGGAAACTTGGGACACATTTAGAGCCAACAGGCATTTTCTTAGATTGTTCTACCCTATCTTGGACTTCCTTTCCTTCCCAACAATATTTTTCTACCCTCTTTAGTGCCAATATTATTCATGATAGAGAAGTCGGGATGCTAACTAAACAGACATTCAGAAGAAAAAAGCATCAGATTTTAGAGACAAATTATGCATAAAGGTTGAGGGAAGTATGGACCTGGAGACAATTTTTTCAGGACTTTGGTGTTTTAGAATTCACTAGAAAATATGTCTATGCATATCTATGTGTGTGTGTGTGTGTGTGTGTGTGTACACAGAGAGACATAGATTGAGATTAAGATTATATAAAGAATATGCTCTTATGTTTATGGAGGCTGAGAAGTCCCAAGATTGTAGTTGATGAACCAGAGAGCTGATCATAATAACTGATGGTTCTACTCCAGTTCTGAGGGCCTGGGAACCAGGAGAGCAGATGGGATAATTTTCAGTCCTAGTCCAAATTCAAAGGCAGGAAAAGACCAGGGATTCAGTTCTAAGTCAGGCAGAGAGAGCAAATTCTCCCTTGCTTGCCTTTTTTGTTCTCTGCAAGCCTTCGATGGACTAGATGAGGCCCACTCACATCAGAGAGGGCAATCTGCTTTATTCAGTCTACAAATTCAAACGTTATCTCATCTGAAAACACTCTCACAGACACTCCAGAATAATTTTCAGCCAAATACCTGGGAACCTGGAAGCCCAGTCAAGCTGACACTGTGGTAGTCAGGTGAATTGTGATGTTTCCACTAACAGGAGGAGATAAGAGAGTTGACTTCTGAACATGCATGGTATGAAGTTGCCGTGGAATATCCAACTGGAAATGTTTTTCAGAACTCAGGAATTGACTGATGTTTAACTCTTGACAATTTGGTGGTATGATATGATAATTTCATTGTGTTTTTAATTTTCTTTTCCCTGATTACTAAGTATAATTTTCATATGTTTATAGATCATTTGTGAGTCTTCTTTTGAGAAATGGATTTTTCTGGTTTTTGCCAATTAAAAAATGATTCACAGATGTTCTTTTTATATCATGGATATTGTTTTCCAGTCGAGGGCAAGAGCACCTCTCATCACTCCTGGTGGAGCTTTAACGTGGTGAAATCACTTCAGAACACCGTTGTTACCTAGTAAAGCCGCATATCCTACACCCGAACAATTCCACACCCAGCTATATGCCACGAAGAAACTCTTGTGCCTGTGCAGCAAGATTTATGTCCACGATTGTATTTCTAAAATGGAGACATAGCTGTAATACAACAGAGGAGAGAAAATGAACCAATTACAGCTACTTGCATCCAGCAGACAAACTTCAAAACAGCGATGTTGAGTGAAAGATGCCAAATTGGAGCATGCACTGTATGTTTCCATTATATATGTTCAGACAGGTAAGACAGAACAATACATTGTCCAGGAATATGTGCACAGCTGATATTACAAGGAAAAGGAAGGAAATTATTATCATGGATTTGTGGTTTCATCTGGGGAAGGGAAGGGAGTGCAAAGAAGCTTCTAAGGTGTGTTTAGTTCTTGTTAATGCTGAATGGTGGGTAAAAGAGTTAATTTTAACAGGCTATGAAAGTTTTACACAGGCTCTTGTACATATACTTCATAGTAAAACCTATTTTAAAGGTAATATGGGAAAGCTAAATTCTTATTTTTCATAGTGAGAAATCAATAGAAAATGCCTAAAACTTAAAAAAGCAAGAAGTAGCAATATAAACACCACATCAAGGTTTATGGATGTGAATGTCAAGGTTAAAAGAATTCAATTTGGTTGTTTCTGGAGAGCAAGACATGGGAAGAAGGAAAGCTGCTTTTTACAAGTCTTTATAGAACTACTTGACTCTTTAAACCATGTGCTGTAAAATTGATTTAAGTAAAAATGAAGTTTTAGAAGTGGCATTTGATACCTAGAATAGTCAAATGCATAGTGACAGTAGAATGGTGGTCACTGAGGGCTAGTGGGGATAAAGGATCATAGGGGTTAATGGTTAATGGGTTCAGAGTTTCAGCTGGTAAAGATGACAAGTTCTGTAAATGGATGGTGCTGATGGTTGTACAACATATGAATGTACTAAATGCAAAGAAACTATACACTTAAAAATGAAAAAAAAAAAAAAGAACTCAGGAAAGATTTTGAGACTCTAGATTCAGATTTGGTGAAAGTTTAAGTCATATAAATGGATGAAACTAAGAAGAATACATCGATTCATTAACTGCATCATTTATTTATTATTTTTAAAATTGTTTTAAAGTCTTCATTGAATTTGTTACAACATTTCTTTCTTTAAAAACGTTTTGGTTTTTTGACCCTGAGGCTTGTGGGATCTTAGCTCTCCCCAACCAGGGGTCGAACCTGCACTCCCGCGTTGGAAGGTGAAGTCTTGACCACTGGACCACCAGGGAAGCCCCAACTGCATCATTTATTGAATATCTATTATATGATAGGCAAATAAGAAACACTGGGAATATAATATTTAACAAAATAGAGACAAATCTCATCATCAGTTCAGTTCAGTCCTCAGTCCTGTCTGACACTTTGCGACCCCATGGATTACAGCACGCCAGGCCTCCCTGTCCATCACCAACTCCTGGAGTCTACCCAAACTCATGTCCATCAAGTTGGTGATGCCATCCAGCCATCTCATCCTCTGTTGTCCCCTTCTCCTCCTGCCCCCAATCCCTCCCAGCATCAGGGTCTTTTCCAGTGAGTCAGCTCTTCACATGAGGTGGCCCAAGTACTGGAATTTCAGCTTTAGCATCAGTCCTTCCAATGAACACCCAGGACTGATTTCCTTTAGGAATCTTAGCATAATGCAGCTTAAATTCCAGGGAGGGAGAAAGATATCAAGTATATAAACAAACAGATTATGTCATCAAAAACATGGTAAATGCAACAAAGAAAAATTGTGTTAGTCTATAAGCAGATATAACAAGGGAATATGACTTAATCTGGAGAGACTGGGAAGACTTCCATGGAAAGTGATACTTATACTAAAACCTGAAGATTGCATAGACTAAGAAAAAGAGCTTGGTGATGAAGGAACCAAAATTCAGCTTTGTGTCTGGAACTTGTAATGAAGAGGAAGTGTCAAGTCACAAGTCTATAGACGTAGTTAAGGTCAGATCACACAGAGCATTCTAGGCAGTTAAGTTGTATTTAATAGGTTAAGTTACTAGTAACAGTTCTTTGATTACCACTAGTAATAGTATGCAGCCACTCCATGATAAGCCCAAGATATTTCTTTTCCCCTTGATTTTGGGTTTGACTGTGTAACTTGTTTAGGAGGTAAGATGTCAGCAGATTCAGTACCATCAGCAATCTGAAACGTGCAAGCATGGCTGGGCTTAGCCTCTTGTACTTTCACCATCAAGAATATGCCCCAAGCCAGGCTATTATTAGTCAGTAGAGAATGAGAAAATCATGGAGATGATCTGGAGTCAACTTGTCTTTGGAACTAAGCCCAGCTGAACTTTGGCTAGATAATCTGATCTCCAGTTAACTTGCAGACATGATGTAAAATAAATCATTGTTCAATACCTCGGAG
Organism: Nanger dama; assembly: GCA_917880005.1. Taxonomy (NCBI): domain Eukaryota; kingdom Metazoa; phylum Chordata; class Mammalia; order Artiodactyla; family Bovidae; genus Nanger; species Nanger dama. The sequence goes on along the minus strand of CAKJTW010000038.1, from coordinate 9,013,603 downwards.
CTTTGGAGTGGCTTGTTATATAGAAAAAACTGACTGATATAGAGGCCTTAGGTTCAAGAGAATTGTTAAAGGAGAGAAACTAGAGAGAGAAAAAGGCTAACAAGAATAAGTCAGAGGTAGAAGGGAAATAATGAGGGAATCTGTGGTTGTTCAATAGCTAAGTTATGTCTGACTCTTGGTGACCCCATGAACTACAGGCTTCCTTGTTCTTTACTATCTCCCAGTGAAAGTGAAAGTGTTAGTTTCTCAGTCATGTCCAACTCTTCCTGATTCCATGGACTGTAGCCCACCAGGCTTCTCTGTCCATGGAATTCTTCAGGCAAGAATACTGGAGTGGGTCACATTCCCATCTCCAGGGGATCTCCCTGACCCAGGGATCTAATCAAGGTTTCCTGCACTGCAGGCAGATTCTTTACTGTCAGAGCCACCACTGTTTCCTAGAAGTTTGCTCAAAGTCATTAAATTGAGTCAGTGATGCTATCTAACCATCTCATCCTCTGATGCCTCCTTCTCCTTTTCCTTCAATTTTCCCCAGCATCAGAGTCTTCCAAAGAGTTGGCTTTTTGCATCAGGTGGCCAAAGTATTGGAGCTTCTGCTTCAGCATCAATCCTTCCATCGAGTATTCAAGACTGATTTCCTTTAGGACTGACTGGTTTGATCTCCTTGCAGTCCAGGGGACTCTCAAGAGTCTCCTCCAGCATCACAATTCAGAAGCGTCAATTCTTCAGGGTTCAGCTTTCTTTATGATGGTCCAGCTCCAACACCTGTACATGAATACTGGAAAAACCATAGCTTTGACTATGTGGACGTTTGTCAGCAAAGTGATGGCTCTGCCTTTTAATACACTGTCTTGGCTTGGCACAGCTTTTCTTCCAAAGAGCAAATGTCTTACGATTTCATAGCTGCAGTTACCATCTCCAATGATTTTGGAGTCCAAGAAGATAAAATCTGTCACTGTTTCCACTTTTTCCCTATCTATTTGCCATGAAGTGATGGAACCAGATGCCATGATCTTAGGGTTTTGAATGTTTAGTCTTAAGTGAGCTTTTCCACTCTCCTTTTTCTCATCAAGAGGAAAGCTTCCTCAATGGCTCAGTGGGTAAAGAATTCACCTGCAATGCAGGAGACACAGGAGACTTGGATTTGATCCCTGGGTAGGGAAGATCCCCTGGAGAAGTAAATGTAACCAACTCCAGTATTCTTGCTTGAAAAATCCCATGGACAGAGAAGCCTGATGGGCTACAATCCATGGGGTCACAAAGAGTTGGACACAACTGAGCAACTAAGCATGCATATCATATCAATGAGGGAATAGTGTTCAGGAAACCAGGATGGAGGGAATTTCAAGGCAGAAATTTTCAAATTCCACAGAAAGATCACCTAGAATGCAGAGTAAAAATAAACCACTGACTTAGTAAATTAGAAGTAATTTCTGATGACTTTTGCAAAAGCAGCATCAGTTAGGTTGGTATAAGCAGAAAGCATTTTTCAGTGGGATGAAAAATAAGGGGAAAGAGGGAAAGTAGAGGCAGGACCTGTAGACCACTCCTGAGTGTCGCAAGGAAATAAAAGAAAGCGAGGTCAAAAATAAGACAAGGACCACCAGAGCAAACCTGAATTGGTTTTTGAATTTGCCAAACAGAAGGACACCAGGTCATTCAAGGAGAGTTCAGTGGGTCTCCACAAGCTGACAGAGGAAGGAATAGATATGAGGCCAAGTTATGTTATAGTCACAGGCTTGCTTGCCAGAGTGCTCAGTTGTGTCCGACTCTTTGCAACCGTATGGACTATGGCCCATCAGCCTCCTCTGTTCATGGGATTTCCCAGGCAAGAATCCTGGAGTGGGTTGCCCTTTCCTCCTCCAGGGGATCTTCCTGACCCAACGATCGAACCCGTGTTGCCTTTGTCTTCTCAGTTCCAGGCATATTCTTTACTGCTTGAGCCATCAGGGCAGACAGAGACGGAGTTTATTCCACAGGAGAAAGGATTCTATGTACTAAATTCTAATCAGTTAAGGGAGGATTATAAATTATCACTTGGACTGATCATAAGTCTGGTGTATATAACAAAAGTATGACAAGGGTTTTTAAGAATCCCAGAAATGCTTCCTCAGGATAGAAACATATACTGGGCATTTTCATATTCACTTTCACATGCTTGGGACTTGGCAAACATTTCTGTTATCCCAGGCGATGACTTGAAGGGACCGTATATCAAGGATACTGCTTTTAGAGCAAAGATGCTTTGAACGGATTTCTAGTTTAAAGTATTTGATGGGGAGAGTGAGAAAGTGACAAATTTGTGAAATATTGTGAGACCAAAAACTTCAGGAAGAAGTGGAAATACTCTTCCTTGAACATGGCAGGTGACCCAGAATGGAACTGAGGTTGAGAGTGGAAACTGAAGGCTGAGAAACTTCACTCCCCATTGCCTCTGCTTTATCTGAAAAGTCCAAGGTGGACCATCTGCTAAGAAGGGACTGGATTTATCCTTTTTGTGATCACCTTCTTGTTCCAAATACATTTTTAAGAATGTAGTTTTGCTCACAGCAACTTTTACACATCTCAGTTCATTTCATATTTTAACCTTCCTGACAGTCTAACTTAATCTAAAGGTCATGAATAAACATGGGAGTGTAAGTTAATTAATAAAAAATTTGGAAGGCAATATGGCAATTGGTATCAATAGTGTTAAATATTCATACACCTTGACTTAATAATTCCACTTCTATGAATTTATAGAAATTAGAAAACAACACACAAGATGGTAATTGAAGAATTCTTTGCATTAGTTATCATACTAAACTGAAATACACACTGATAGGGATTTTTAAGGATAAATTAGAGCATGAACATACAATAGAATTCTATCCAAAAATAAAAATTACAATATGGATCTATGCTTACACCTGTAATAGTATTGTTGAATCAAGAAAAGTTAGGGATTAGTAGCTTGATACTATATGTGATTCTATTTACATAAAATTGTTTACATTGGTGTGTGTGTGAGAGAGAGAAAGAGAGTGAGAGAGAAATGTAAATAAAGATCAAATGTTAACTGTACTTATTTATTGGTTGAAGGATATGAGTTGCATTTACTTTTTTCTTTTTATTTGTTGTACTATTTGAATATTTTATATTAAACATTTATGACAGGTGGTATATAAAGAATGAAAGATGGCTTCTATGCATAGACTAGGTTGTTTATTCCTTTGCTGATACATTAACTCAAAAGCACCACCCCGCCCCCAGCACCAAACTCGAATTTTAACACATCCAATTATTTTTAAAATAGAGCATGCAAGCAGATTTTTAGCTATTTAAAGCCTGTCTGCTCTGCTTACCCTACGCACCTTCACTGGACAGTGGCAGCCCATCATTATCCATTGATAAGATAAAGCCTGATTGTAAGACCCCAAGCTGCTATGGCCCTTTGGGGCTCTCAGACCCAGAGACCCCCTGACATTTCACAGTAACACTGTCTCGAAGTGAAAGCCTTCCTGTGATCTTCTTCTCCAAGAGTTTCTTCCCTCCCTCCCATTCTGGATGCCCCCTCGCCTGAAGCCTCTGCAGGTCTCAGGCTGTGAAGGATTTCCCCTCCCACAGCCCTGTATGTCACTCTGCCTTCCATGGCATTTCTTTTACATTGATCAGCCCTCAAAGTCCTTGAACTCTCTACAACAGGCATTTGTAATAGCACATAAAAATAATACAACAGTTTTTCAAAAGCATTTTTAAAAAGAATTTAAATGGGCTCACAGCCTGTGCTAGGAGGAAACTGGGCAGGCTCCAGCTTTCAAGAAAAGCTGCCTTGCAAAGCAAGGACCCAGGGGCTTAAGCCTCCAGCCAGAATCTCAGCTGCCAGCCAAAGTCAGACAGGAAGTATCTTTCCAGGACCACAGAGTCACTTTGTCCTGCTTTTTGATCTCAGATACCCGTTGTTTTTAATATTACCCAGTCTCTGTGACTGGTAAGCAGGCAGTGGATATTCTAGGTGTCATTTCGGGCCAACTGTCCTGTTCTTAACCCAAGTGAGTCATCATGGACCTCCTACAACTTCCTCCCTCCCCTCCTGTGATACTTGTTCCTTCTATAGAAGCTCACAGATTCATCTGAGCATTGTTTTTCTTCCTCCTACCCTGTCAGCTTGCAGGCCAGCAAGCTCCTACATTCCTCCCCTCAGGGAAGCTCTCCGTCCTTTGGAAAGAGTCTTAATCTTAGTGTCTTCAGTCTTGCTTTAGAATCCAAATGCAGTGTGTAGATACAATCTGCATCTCTCAGATCTGCAAAATTGAGAGCTGTTATTTAACTTTCCAGCCCCTACTCCGTAAATCAATTTTTTCCGATCAGGTAAAATCTTGATTACTAACTAGGAAATGACCATCAGTTAATACAGGACTTTGGTGGCTCAGACGGTGACGAATCTGCCTGCAATGCAGTAGACCTGGGTTCGGTCCCTGGGTCAGGAAGATCCCCTGGAGATGGGAATGGCTGCCCACTCCAGTATTCTTGCCTGTAGCATTTCATTGGATAGAGGAGCCTGGTGGCTACAGTCCATGAGGTTGCAAAAGGTTGAACATGACTGAGCAACTAATGAAAAGATTATGAAGCATACCCTAACTCGTATCTCTATTCCTATATTTCAGACTATACTGCAAATGTGCAAATTTAACAGATGCTGTTGTTCACTTGACATGCAAAAGAAACACACAGCTACTATATACTGAACCTTGATTAGACTCAAATAGATGAGATAGGTGTTAAGAGTGATTCTCATTTTTCACTGAGGAATCCGACTCACCTTTGAGAAAGCAGGAGAGAGTTGCCCTAGAGTGAGAGGGAAGGTAGTTATGGAAAAGGCAGACTAATTTCCCGACTGCCAATACCATGATCGTTGAAGATGTTCCTTGATAGTCTTTGCCTCCTTTCTCTTCAAATAAAAAGTGGTCAGTGTTTGTATTCCTCACGTGAAATAGTTTGTGATTTAAACAACAGTGGGGTATGGAAAATCACATTCAAAAATTCATTTTGTCTTCATCCAACTGGACAAAGAAAAACCAAAGAGGTATCTTAAGTGAATTTCGGTCCTTGTAAGCTTTGCAATTTCTCTCTCCTAGCCCTGTTGCAAAGAGTGATTGCCAGGTGAATGGGCCTTTGTGGCATTTTAGTAAAAACCATTTTGATAGAATCATATGTTTCCTTTTCACCCCAGATCTCTTTTTCCTTATACTTCTTGTTCCTGCCCTTGTCTCACTGTGCACTGGAAGTGATTTACTCAGGCTACAGAAAGTCACTCAGCTTCTTTCTAAATGTCAATTCTAGGAATTTTCTCACACACTTTTAGAGCCATATCATGGTTAAAAAGACTTCCAAATCAGAGGCTTTAATTACTGTCACTACTGAGGGCACACCAGCCTCTCCATAAAGACTAAGTTAACAGCCTTCAAAATACTGTTCTAACAGCAATCCAGGTTTTTCAAGCATTAAGCGGTTTCATCATTTCCTTACTTTCATTAAAAAAAAAAAAAGAAACTAGGAATATGCTTCAAAGAATAAACTTCAAAACTTCAGCTTTTACACTTGGTTCATTGTTGTATATAATTAACACATTCTTGTTCTCTTCTCGACTTAATTTAGAACAGCATTAAATTCCCATGCAACCCACAAAAGTATAAGTAGTTTATTGTAATGCAGTTAAGAAACTCGAGTGTGAGTCGGCAAAAGCTTCACCCAGAGATATCTGGAAACCAACTTGCCAGGAGTGGGCTGATGCAGACTTGTGAAGAAGCCGCTTAGCATGTCTCCCATTTGGTTCGGAGTATTGGTTCTCTTCCAAGTACTCTCAGAGCCACATCTTCCCCATCACTGGCTTGAAGGACCCCCAGGATGTGGGGTCCTCCCCTCACAGGAGAAGTATCTTCCAGCACTCACACTGCAAGGGATCGCTTTACCGACTGAGCAACTTGATAAACCAGGTACTAGAGAAGCCACTTGAGCAGTGGCTTCTCGAACACAATGTCTCTTCCTTGTCATCTATACCCATTAGTGACTCTCTTGGGAGCAATTTCAGTTCTGGGGACAAAGCCATCTTCTTCCTAGCTTCCCACTAAATATTTCTCAGTATTTAAAAAAAAGCCATGTGGTAATAACAATAAAATAACAATCAGTAATAACAATAACAAACACTCAGAGGGCACTTTGTTTCAGAACAGTGTCCGAAGTGCTTTGAACACGCATCAACTCATTTGATCATCATAAAATTTCTATGAGGCTGGTGCCGTTATTATCTGCCATTTTACAGATGCTTTTTTGATGACGTGTGCCTATTGCTTTCCCACTGATTTAAGAGTCTCTTTCTCCTACTTAGAGTCCTATAACAACATGCAAAAGCCTTTTAACAGTAAGTAGAACATATTTCAGTCTTGCCAGTGTCAGTATGTGCTGCTGCAAAATCCCTGGCAGGAGAGGATAAAAGGAGTCAGTGCGTGGTGAGTTGGAGACAGAACTAGACAGAGGTTCAGATAGCGTTAGCGGTCTCTTATAGCACAATGAGGGGACTCAGGGATTTCTTTGCCTCTTGCGCTTTTAGGATGTCATCTAATTTTTGGCAATATTCTGAGATGCCCTCTAAAGATATCCTTTAAGGAAGAACTGGTGACAAAAATTCTAGGATGGTATGGCATAGATGTCTAGTTGCTGTCTCAATATCCGTTTACTCTTTCTTTCTTTGTAAGAGACCTCCGATTACATAAGATGGTAACGTTCCTGGCCGAATGATGTGTTTCTCAGCTTCCCTAGGTACCGAAGTGGCCATTAAACTGAGCTATGACCTACAATATGAGCTATTAGGTGAAGAAGACAGACAGCCAGGATGTGTCACGTTCCCCCCTCCTCTTTCCTTCATCTTGCTTCCCTGAATGCAGATTTGACGGAAGGTTTCCCAACACCATATTGTTCCACTAGGATGACTCTGAGGATGAAATTCAAGTACCAGAAATGGAAGGGTAGAAATAAAAATGCAAGGTGGGTCCCTGGCAACCGTGCAGTCACTGCATTTGGAAAACTGCAAATGCTCATACTGATTTTATGTGAGGTAAATGCAGTACACTGGAGAAGGAAACGGCAACCCACTCCAGGATTCAACAGCAAAAAGCAGTACATGGGCATGTGTTTAAGCTGCTGTTACTTCCAGCTTTTTTATATATGATTATAACATGATTCTAAATGAATACATAAAGTCAGCTGGAGGTTTCACGGGCAGAAGAACCTTTCTTTTCTTTTTTTCTTCTTCTTTTTTTTTTTAACAAGGCAAGAACACTTAAAAGACCCCTCTATCAATAGCTTGAGGAGAGAGGCCAAGTGATGAAATTTGGGCTGAGAACTTCCCAAGCCCTGAATGAGGGAATTAATCTCTCTACTTCTTAGTTGTCTCATTTCTGAAGCAAGGATGCTAAATTTGATATCATATTAAGGCTCCTTTACAGGTTGAAAATTCTATAAATTTTTCAAGTTAGCGAGAACAAGACACATGCCAGAATTGCTCGCCAAACCCTGCTAAAAGGGCATCAGTCTGAGTGAACTGGGTGATTTCCTCCTGGTAGAGGTCGGGGTACCTGAATTGAATTCAACTGAAATCCTGTCTCAGGTAGCAGGGCCAGTAGGAGATGTCCCTTTGCACAGAGTTGCTACTACTTTTGAATCAGATCATGGTGGCCATAATCAAGGGCCATTTATTTGGAACAAACAGAAGCTCATTTAAGCTGAAGCTAAAGCATTCCTTATCCAAGTAATATAGAGATATCTTACTGAGTTGGCAGGAAGTCCCAACAGGGAAACTGGGAACAGAAAGTTGAGAATTCCCTCTCTTCTCTCTGGTCAAAGTGATATGCAATCTTTGCTTTCCTTGCCTGCTTCTCACTGCTGTCTAGCTTTCTCTACTGCAGTGCTTACGAGGTAGAAAAATTATTTATAAAAGGCTTTCCCAGCTCTACACAATCTCATTTTCAAGCTAATACACCACACTGAGATAGAATTCAAATTGTTAATGAAGTCTGTTTGGCTCAGGTTGCATTAGCATTGGCCCTGGGTTTAAGGTCATGGGCAGCGCTTAGGGGCTGGTTCTCTAGGAAGGAGCATGCCTGGGGAGGGATGATGTGGATCTTCAGAGAAACAACAAGAAGGTCTTCAAGCATTCCTCTCTAGGAGGGGATTCATTTCTTTGCAATCGAAGAGCTGTCCACGGGACTCTGCTCAAGGAGGGAAGCCACATGACCGTGCATCCCACCAAGACACCAGCTTGTGCTTCCAAACTTCCTGGGGAGGCAACTCTGTGTCACTGTTTAGAGTCTGTAACACCTATTATGGATGAGCAGTAAGACGTGTGCATGGGTATACTTGGAATGATTATAGTTAATGGAAATAACTATATTGGGAAACTTTTGTTGAGAATCTAGCAGCATCCCTTCAGATAATTAAAGTGTCAGAAGCAGAATGAAAACTGCTAATTTAACCTCTCTTTTATCTCTTCCTCTAGCTCCTCCTAATCTAACCCCTCTTTTATCTGTTTCTCTACCTGTTACTTCCATTTCTGTTTTTGTGCAGACCTTATCAGTATTATTCAGATTTTTCTAATTACTATCTTAACTAGTTCTAAACTCCATTATTTGTGAAGCATCTTGATAATTAACTGAATGTTTCTTAATTTTAATTGGATGGATTCATTATTTGATAGCATATTTATAATTATTAAAGTGTAAAAGACATTTTAGTAATAGGCATCCATGATTATTTTCTATAATACTATAAATAAATAAGAGTGTTTTTATTTATTTTAGAATTTGGCTCAAAATAATAGTTTCCATATCTTTCATATCTCACATTAATAATTAATTTTAACCCTCGAGAAGGTAGGTTTTGGTCACTTGGTAAGATTTTCTGGTTTTTCAAAATTTAATTTTTCAAAAACAAAAAGTAAAGGGTAAAGTAAGTAAAAAAAAGTAAATAAAAACTTTACTTCCCTAAAGTACAGAAAAAATGAAATATAATTCAGAGAGAATATACAAGTGAGGAAGTAATATTATCTGTATTTAAAATTTACAAGTTATGATAGGTTGAATAGATCATTGAATTTTTTTTTTGTAGTAAAAATTTCAGATAGATTTTTATTATTTACGCTATAGCCTTCATTGCTATATCATTTATTGATGATAGTATAACAAATAAAATATCCACTTAAATAGGCACTGGGTTACCTCTGTTTGTCAGTATATTTAATTTATTATGTAAAGTCACTGAATTTTAAACTTGGATTTTCATTATGTAAAGTGACCAAAACAGTATCTGAATCTACCACTCCGTGTTGCTGTTCAGTCACTAAGTCATGTCCTACTCTTTGCAACCCCAGGGACTACAGTAAGCCAGACTCCCTGTCCTTCACCATCTCCCAGAGTTTGTGCAACTTTACGACATTGAGTCAGTGATGCTGTCTAACCATCTCATCTTCTGTGGCTCTCTTCTCTTTTTGCCTTCTATCTTTCTCAGTATCAGGGTCTTTTTCAATCAGTTGGCTGTTCGTATCAGGTGGCCAAAGTATTGGAGCTTCAGCATCAATCTTTCCAATGAATATTCAGGGTTGATTTCCTTTAGGATTGACTGGTTTGGACTCCTTGCAGTCCAAGGGACTCTCAAGGGTCTTCTCCAACATCACAATTCAATACTCCATATGATTATTAAATTTATCAAATAAAATAATGGTTATGAAAATAACATATAAAATGTAAATATGTCCAGCACCATACAGTGGTATCAACAGGAAATTTACCCACCTTTCCAAAACTGCCAGATGATGAGCAGCAGCTGTCAGAAGCCAAAGTAGATAAGCATAAGTAACGTGGGTCACCTGAACTGAAATTGGTGCACAGCACAAGAGTAAACAGACCTCTCTATGTTAAGTATGAGTGAGACATCATGATTAGGGGTAAATTAATGTGCTATTTCATCAAGGCAGCATGTCCATGCAACATAACAGAAGAGCTTTTAGAGGAGACTCTCTGTACTTAAATGTGATGCTTACTAATCAATCATCATTTATTCTTTTATCATGTAAAGTGCCAGACCACTGATTTGACAAGAATCTCATGAATTACTTTAAATGTATTCCTGATGTGTAATCAGTATCTCTAGCAGACTTCAAGAATGCATTTCAGTGTGTACATGCTTATTAGCTATATCAAAATCAGACTTAACCTGAAGCCAGTATCATCAAATCATTCAAGAGCTTAGTGCTGACTTAGTAATCGACTTCTCTAAAGTTGTCACTGGGAAAGCTGAAGGGACAGCCTAATAGAATATAAAATTGTAGGCTTAACTTCCTCAAGTTTTATAAAAATGTATTACAGCAGACCTAACTAGACATATGAAAAAAATACCATAACTCATGTGAGTATTATATGCCTTCTCTAAAGGAATTTCATACTCCGACATCAGAAAGTATTCAATCATCTAGATCGAATTGCATTAAAATTTGACTTCCTTTTCTTAAAATCTTGTATTGGTAGCTTGTTGGTGTCTGGCCCTGGCATCTGAGAACAAATTACTTGTCTCAACTGTCTAAAGATAGTCTATTCAGAGGTGTGCACATAAGCTGCGTCCCAGACCTGTCATCACGAAGAGGTAAACTAAAAACCAATACAAGCTGAAGAAACAAACTGTCAGATCTCTGACTCTAAGGGACAACTCTATACCACTTTGCTCTTAAATCTGACACTCTCGATTTTTCCAGGAGTCTATCTGAAAATAGTGGGCTAAATGATTCGTCTTTGCCAGTGCCTGTATACCCCACCCCAGCAAATGGGCTGTCACATCAGAGAAGTGCACTGAGTTCTCCTACAGTGAAGACTTGAAGAAGAGACAGTGTTCCTGATCCTGAACTCATGGAAAAGAGAAACCAGCATGTGTAGGCTTAGGAAAATGATCATGGAGACATGCACAGAAAAGTGAACAGTGATGAACTCTGCATGCAAGAAAGGGGTGATATACGTATGGATGTATGGATCTTGTTTTTGTTTCTTTTTGCTTACCTATAGGTTCAGAATTCTCTGTGGTAAACATGTACTGCTTTTGCAATAAGAAAAAAAAACTATAAAAAGAAAAAGCATGCTACACTATGGTTATGAAACACAAAAGGTCTCTGTTTTGGTGTATTCACTCAGTCAAGGGATGTGGTCATTCTCAGGTCAAAGACAAGGACCAGATATGAGGCTTCTCCAGTGGCTCAGTGGTAAAGAATCCACCTGGCAATGTAGGAGACATGTGTTTGGTCCCTGCTCCAGGGACCAATTAGTTGCTGTGCTGCAACTAATCCTGTACGTCACAACTATTGAGCCTGAGCCCAGGAACTGCCACTGCTGAAGCCTGCATGCCCTGGAGCCCGTGCTCTGCAACGAGAAGCCATCACAATGAGAAACCCACGCACCACAACTAGAGAGTAGCTCCCACTTGCTGCAGATAGAGAAAAGTCCATGCAGCAGTGAAGACCCAACACAGCCGTAAATAAACAAATAAAATTATATATATATATATGGACCATATATGATTCAGGAATATGCTAGATTTCAGAACTCCAGTTCTGTATTGTTTTATCCTTTCAAAATATGATAATCTCTTAAAATCACTATGTATTTATCAATATTTACCATGAACCTTACTAAAACAAGTTGTTATATTTGTGTAAGTCTGGTGAGAGAATGAGTTGCTAGCTAGCCTAATGCAGGGCAATGCTGCCCTGTCCTCACAGGATGACGCTTTTATGGGTTCATGATCAATGAGAAAAATAACAAAAATGTGATAAGCTTTTCATAAACAAAGTTCATTTAACTTTTAAACTTTATTTTTAAGAATAATGATGATAATAGTTCCTCTCCACCACCATAGAGTCTATCTCCATTATTTCTGGATTCCATCTATTTATGAATTTGCCTCCTTGCTAAAATATACAGACATGCACCAAGCCCAGAAAAAAACTGAATCACCCAATGGGCACATTCTTATCAAGGTCAAACACGGTGTTGCTCCCTGACTTATTTCAGCTTTCATGCCATAAACATGCCCTTTTCACGGTCCATTTAATGACATATTCTTTGTATTTTTTCTTAATGATTTTGCAATTTAAAATGGCTCCCAACCATAGTGTGGAAGTGCTGTCTAGTGTCCCCAAGCACCAGAAGGCTGTGATGTGCTTATGGAAAAATACATGTGTTAGATAAACTTTGTCAGGCAAAAGTTACAGCGCTGTTTGGCTGTGAGTTCAATGTTAATAAAGCAACTGCTGCTGCTGCTGCTAAGTCGCTTCAGTCGTGTCCAACTCTGTGCGACCCCATAGACGGCAGCCCAATAGGCTCCCCCGTCCCTGGGATTCTCCAGGCAAGACCACTGGAGTGGGCTGCCATTTCCTTCTCCAAGGCATGAAAGTGAAAAGTGAAAGTGAAGTCACTCGGTCCTGTCCAATTCTTTGCGACCCCATGGACTGCAGCCCACCAGCCTGCTTCATCCATGGGATTTTCCAGGCAAGAGTGTTGGAGTGGGGTGCCATCACCTTCTCTGTAATTAAGCAATAGTATATATTAAATAAGGTGTCCTTAAACAGAAATATACATAAAACAAGGTTATGTATTACTGACTGATGAAAATGTTAAGTGTGACCAGACGCCTTTTGGTAAACTAAACTTATAATTCTGGGAGTATTGGTTCAGTATTTGCTAATTCACTGTTACCAACAAGTTCATAGAACACAACTTTATGAATCACAAGAATATAGTTTATAAACATAATATATATGTGCACATAAAGTTTTTAATCTTATAGTACTCTTTGTTAAAAAGTAAATTTAATAACTTGATGTTCATCCTCACATATTCTTGTTTTAAATATGACATCCATATAAAATTCAAAGTTGGAACAATTCACTCTCAAACATCATTTATCAAACATCTTTCATTCTTTATGAGTTTTTCCTAAGGGCACAATGATGGAGAAGACAGTGACTGGTCATGCTCTTTTGGAATACATACTTTAGGGGAAGACACAGCCCACTTCCCCGAAAAGACAAGTAAGCATATAAATGAAATGACTGGACATGGTAATTTACTTTATGAAAAGAATAAAGAAGGGACTAAGATAAAAAATGAAAATGGGGAAACTTACTGTAGGCACTTTGGTCAGAGCAGGTCTCTGTGGGGAGGAAATGTTCCTGAAAGAAGGACTCAGCCACTCTACAGGAGGAGGCCATTCCATTTAGATGGGAGATTTTATGTTGAGACCAGGAGAAGGGAACGTGCCTGGCCCGTTCAAAGAACTAGAAGAGGACCAGTGTGACTAGAAGACGATGAGATGGGAACAGAGTAGAGGTGGAGACATAAACAGGGCACAAAGGATGCAAGAACTGTAGCCTCTGGTACAGAATGTGCTTTTACTTCATTATTATGGGAAACCACAGCAGGCTATGGCTTTTCCAGTGGTCATGTATGGATGTGAGAGTTGGACTATAAAGAAAGCTGAGAGCTGGCATTGTGGTGTAGGAGAAGACTCTTGAGAGTCCCTTGGACTGCAAGATCCAACCAGTCCATTCTAAAGGAGATCAGTCCTGAATATTCATTGGAAGGACTGATGCTGAAGCTGAAAGTCCAATACTTCGGCCACCTGATGGGAAGAGCTGACTCATTTGAAAAGACTGATGCTGGAAAAGACTGAGGGCAGGAGGAGAAGGGAACAACAGAGGATGAGATGGCTGGATGGCATCAGTAACTCAATAGACATGAGTTTGAGTAAACTTTGAGAGCTGGTGATGGACAGGGAGGCCTGGTGTGTTGCAGTCTATGGGGTCGCAAAGAGTCAGACATGACTGAGCGACTGAACTGAACAGCAGGATTTTAAGCAAAGCATTGACACGACTTCATTTTCACTGTAGGACCATTTTTGCTGTGAATCAGAATGGACCAGGAAGAGAGAGTACTGAAATCTGGGCACTCAGTGAGAAGTCTGTTACAGTAATGTGAGTATAAGATCACAATGTCCTAACAGAGGTGAAGCAAGGAGCCTGAAGCCAAGAAATCTTTGGACATAAAAGGACATAGGGATGAACTGCATTCAGGAAAAGTGAGTACTCAAGGGGAGCCCTAGATTTCTGGCTTTAGTACAAAGGGATAATAATGTTTACTTTACACAGTGTTCTAAGGGTTAAATAAGGTATTCCACGCAAAACACTTATTATGATGCTTGGCACACACAGTAAGTATTACATGAATATTAGCTAATATTATCAGATAGTATAGAGAAATAGGTGTTACTTTGTGTTTAAAACAGTATTTCTTAAGTAGTGAAATGTCTATCTGGGTATGTTATCATAGGGAGTGATGGTGAATTTAAGGTGAAATTAGATTACTTTTGACAGAAGGGTCCAAGAATATTGAAATCCTGAATCATTATATCCTGCCTTCTGGTGAAGTCTTCCAGTTAAAATAACAGTCAGTTTACATCTAGAATTTGGGTCCCCAAATCCAATCTAATTTAGACTGGACCATTAGGACAGTTTTCGTACCACACCCAGTTAGCCTGTGCTAGCTTCTAAGGGAAACAGACTTGTTCGCTTATCCTGTAACACCACCCTGCTCCGGTGAAGCCTGCATCTAAGGTCGGGCTGTGTGACTAGGAGCCGTCCTCAACCTCTTGGGAAACTCTGCCCACTTGAAGCACAGTCATGGTCTTGGACTACTCTTAGGAACAGCAAAAGGACTCATGAGAGGTGACAAGGGAAGGCAGAGTTCCCAAGCTCCCTTCAGAGGACAAAAGGTACACTCCAAATTGACTTGGACAATTCTTTTTCTCATGGCTCGAGCTCAAATGGACTCATTTCACTCTCTGGCCAAATTAGTATAGATCCTGGAATTATAAGGGAGTAGGAATATGATATACTAATTAAAGTAGCCACTGTAAAGACTGCTCCCTCAGAGAAGCACATAATGAAGTCTGGGGCACGTGAGGTTGGCCCCTTTCAGACGAGAGTGTTAATGGCTGAACCAGTCTACTGGCTGCAGGCATGCTCACTCACTCATTTACAGAGTGCCTGTTCATTAGATCCGTCACACAACAATCCAATTACTTTTAGTTTTCATAATTTTCAACATAAAGAAAACTGGATTATATTACTCTTTCCTGGTAAAGGTGGGTTTGTTTTAAAATATCAATCAAGTTCAGTTTTTTAAATACAGCTCAACCTCTAAAATTTTGAGAAAAGTATAACAGGATAGGTAACCTTTCTTTTTTATTTATCTAATTGCTTGAGCACAAAATGCCTATTTGCCACCCAGGGTGTAAAGTTGTTGAATGAATCATTAATTTCTTTTGCTGCCTGGATCTGGTTAACATGTCAGTTCTCCCTAAGGAACATACTTTTTACTGCTATGGTGCACTATTTATCATTTATTCATTAGATTTCTTAAAATGTGTTTGTGTTTTAAGATTAGTTACTAAGTAGAAATAATAATTGTTAAAATATTAAGGACTTCCCACGATTCAAAGGCATACACACACACACACACACACACACACACACAAAGTATATATATGTTTTGAATCCTATCTTGTCACTCCGGGATGGTAGGCAATCAAAAGAAGAAACCTGTAAACATGCTGAGAACAGCAGTCAGGGAAGTCTAGAGATGCTGGCTTCTCCTGTATAGTTTTCTGATTTCAGCTGCTTATGATTGCACATGCTCAGTCATTCAGTCTTGTCCGACTCTGCGACCTCAGGGACTGTAGCCACCAGACTCCACTGTCCATGGGATCGTACAGGCAAGAATACTGGAGTAGGTTGCCATTCCTCTTCCAGGGGATCTTCCTGACCCAGGGATCAAACCCACATCTCTTGCATCCCTGCATTGGCAGGCAGATTCTTTATCACTGCTATATCCTTCTTATAAGAAAAGGAGAGAAGACCACATGAAGACAGAGGCAGAGGACTTCCCTGCTGGCACAGTGGATAAGACTCTGCCTGTGATCCCTGATACTATGATTGCATAGTATGAATTAAGTCAGTGCTTACAATGCTGGTTAGCCATCAGAAAGGACCAGAGATAGACCACATAAAAAGAGTTGAGAAAACAACATATATGGATGCATATCATAACTATGGCAAATTTCTATTCTAAGAACCAATTAATGCAAAGTCACTGAGTCCTCTACTATTTTAATGAGTTAAGTTCATATCCATCAGAACTTAAAATACACAGTGATAGTAGTGATTAATTGTTATAGTTATCTTAGTGTGAATCTATAATAAACTGGAACTCACTGGAGATGTCATCTGCTATAGAGCAAAATTCAGTAGAACATAGATTGATTTCAGACTCCTTTAAATTACAGACATTCATCATAGCAAACTAATTTATCCCAAGTGACTGAGAGATGCAAACTTCTCATTATTCAAGAATTAATACATAAAATATTATATTGTTTATGTATATATACTATATATATAGTATAAAATATTATACTGTATATGTAAACACAATGTATGATCAAAATAATTAAGCATAATAAAATCTAATCATTAAAAATCTCATGCAATATAGTTGAGTCTTTGCTATTTCCTGAAATATTTGAATTGCTTTAAGGTTATTCTTTCAAACATCAATTACCAATTATCTATGTGTAACACAGTATCAAAAAGTTCTGCACTGGTCTTGTGAATATCAGATAATTGGGTCTTTTCTGTATTGTGGGCCACCCAGTCCCACAGCCTAACCTTAATGTTTCTGTTACTCAGTCCTATTTTATGACAATGAAATTTTCGATTCTCCTGAAATTTCACAAGTTCATTTACCAGCTGTCTCAGTTTTAGAACAGCTTTTTTCCTCATGATAGAACAGCTCATATCGAGTAATTTCACCCCCTAAAAAAGGACGACACAGAAAAACAACATTGAGAGTTACATTAAAATGTAATCTTTAGACTGTAAAATAACCAGGAATACAATTTCCACCCAATTAAGTAGCAGAGAATCCATTCTAATGACTGCATTTCCTGAAGCTACCAGCAATCCTTGGTAAACAAACTGCATGCTAATTCACCAGGTAACTGAGAACACCAGAATAATAACGTTCCTTTTAAGTGCGCTGAATATAAAAACAAATAAACAAAAACAATAAAAGTGTGCAGCAATCAAACAAAGCCTGTCGTTTTTTGTAATGAACCATGTGATTACCAAAAAGGCTAATGTTAGTGAAGATAAAACAGAAACCTTCTAACTAAAACCTTCATAGAGCTGAAATCTGGTTAAGTTTTGTTAAAACAATAAAGCAATAGAGAACAAGCAGTGGTACAAAGAACAAAATTTTCCACCTCCTGGGAGGAAAATTACAGAATGTGCTGCTAACAGTGGGTGAGGAGATAGTTTACTTGGGTGGGATAAAAGTAATAAACAACAATAATCAAGTCAACCAGCCAGCATCCCAATTGTTGAATCCAACTGCATCTAGTCTAATTAAAGGAGCAGTGACAATGGGAAAGTGTTTTGAAACATGCTTATATATATATGTATAAGAGGCAAATCTGAGGCATTTACGTTCACACTGACAGACATTCTTCTATCAAAATGTTCTCATTTAATAGCTTCATCCCATGAAATAACTAAACAAGCAGCAGGCAAGCTATTCAGCTGGCCACCTAGGTTCTTGTTTCAACATTTATTAAGAAATAATGTCAGTAATATCTTTTTACTTGTTCTATGTTTTTAATTTTTGTCACTAATATAAGACATCTGAGATAGTGTAGAACTGATATTGAGAAAGGCATGCCCTGAATTACATCTTGTTATTAGTCAATGCAGTGTTTAAGGTAGACTTGGTGAGTTTTTAGCCACATCCTCAAAAGATACATGTTTTTATGTATTTTAAACACAATTTTCTTTTTAACTTGAAGTATATAGTCCATGGAGAAGCAAATGGCAACCCACTCCAGTGTTCTCGCCTGGAGAATGGCGGAGCCCAATGGGCTGCCATCTGTGGGGTTGCACAGAGTCGGACACGACTGAAGCGACTTAGCAGCAGCAGCAGCAGCAGCATAGTCCATGAGATTGCAAAGAGGCGGACATGACTGAGCGACTAAGCACAGCACATAGCTGGTTTGCAATGTGGTTGGTTTTTTACTTTCTTTCTGTTGTTGTTGTTGTTGTTTTTTACTTTTACAATATTGTATTGGTTTTGCCATACATCAACATGAATCTGCCACGGGTGTACATGTGTTCCCAATCCTGAACCCCCTTCCCGCCTCCCTCCCCATACCATCTCTCTGGGTTATCCCACTGCACCAGCCCCAAGCATCCTGTATCCTGCACCAAACCTAGACTGGTGATTTGTTTCCTACATGATCTTTTATATGTTTCAATGCCATTCTCCCAAATCATCCTACCCTCCCCTCTCCCACAGAGTCCAAGAGACTATTCTATACATCTTTGTCTCTTTTGCTGTCTTGCATACAGGGTTATCATTACCCTCTTTCTAAATTCCATATATATGTGTTACTATACTGTACTGGTGTTTTTCTTTCTGGCTTACTTCACTCTGTATAATCAGCTCCAGTTTCATCCATCTCATTAGAACTGATTCAAATGCATTCTTTTAAGGGCTGAGTAATACTCCATTGTGTATACGTACCACAGCTTTCTTATCCATTCATCTGCTGATGGACATCTAGGTTGCTTCCATGTCCTGGCTATTATGAACAGTGCTTTGATGAACATTGGGGTACACGTGTCTCTTTCAATTCTGGTTTCCTCGGTGTGCATGTCCAGCAGTGGGATTGCTGGGTCATAAGGCAGTTCTATTTCCAGTTTTTTAAGGACTCTCCACACTGTTCTCCATAGTGGCTGTACTAGTTTGCATTCCCACCAACAGTGTAAGAGGGTTCCCTTTTCTCCACACCCTCTCCAGCATTTATTGCTTGTAGACTTTCGGATTGCAGCCATCCTGACTGGGGTGAAATGGTACCTCATTGTGATTTTGATTTGCATTTCTCTGATAATCAGTGATGTTAAGCATCTTTTCGTGTGTTTGTTAGCCATCTGTATGTCTTCTTTGGAGAAATGTCTATTTAGTTCTTTGGCCCATTTTTTGATTGGGTCTTTTATTATTCTGGAATTGAGCTGCAGGAGTTGCTTGTATATTTTTGAGATTAGTTATTTGTCAGTTGCTTCATTTGCTATTATTTTCTCCCATTCTGAAGGCTGTCTTTTCACCTTGCTTATAGTTTCCTTTGCTGTACAGAAGCTTTTAATTTTAATTAGGTCCCATTTGTTTATTTTTGCTTTTATTTCAGGTATTTGAGGAGGTGGGTCATAGAGGATCCTGCTGTGATATATTTAACAAAGTGGTCTTGCTTGAGCTAGATACTTGTCAGTGAGATGGTGACAGTGTGTGAGTTGAATGTATCATAAAAATCTTCTTAAAAACGGTTCTTTCAAGAAGTGCATTTATCACTAGATCAGCAATCTGTTGGTCTTTTGAGTATTACTTTTGTATATAATATAATTTAGAATATTAGATGTCTTCATGTAGACTTTGCAAAGTGAATGGGTACATTAGAACAGATCCACCAAAGATAAGATGTGAAGGAAAACAATCATCACTGTTACTGAGTTAACAGCAGTGACTATAATAATCTGAAAAAGAGCACCCTGGAAACTCAAAACTAATTTCCCAATCCTTTCACTTATCTCCTTTCTTAAAGTGACAGGGTTTTCATGAAGAGGGCAGGATATGAAGTCAGGTTGGTCTTCATCATTTACAGATCAAGAAGAGATGTAGGGGGCTGGAGGAGAGGGAGAGAATTTTGATTAGAAGCTGGGTGCTGTAGATCCTCTGAGGTTTTTACCAGTAAAAATTCTGAGGCTTCTGTGTACAAGAAGATTGAGAAATGGAGGGAGAGGGTTTTAAATGTTCTAGTATGAGTTTTCAATTGGATCTTTCTTGATTTCCAGTAAGAAATGAAATGCTTTGAAAATTATCTTTGATTATTGAACTAAGTCTTTGGAACACAATCCCATCTAGAACTGAGATGCTTCAGGATCCATTAGGATTGCCTTGCCATGTCTCTGTCATTTGGAACCTATAATGTAGAGCTACTTCCAAAAGGAATAAAAAGTCTATATACTCTTTGACTTGTCCAATGAAACTATGTATATAAAAATGGTAGCATTTAAAAATCATGACATCCCCATACAAACAATAGCAAGAAAGAAGTTTCAAATATGACTCTTCCTTTTAAGGAACATTCAATGATATGATTGAGTGAAGAATCAATGGGATTATTTTTTTTCTGGTTGTAGTTCTAATAGTCTTACAGGAAGTGTTAGTAATAAGGCATATAATTCTTTGAGCCTCTCAAAGCTACATTTAATCAAATATACAAGAACATCTTCCAGATTAAGAGAAATGTGTGTTCAGGTTTATTTTTACCATTGTTTAAGAATGGCCATAAGGGGTTGTTTCATGTTATTATCTTTATTTAAATTTATCTTGAAACTAAATTAAAATCTATCTTAGAGACACACAGAGATCTTTTACATTTTGTACTTTCTGGATGAAACCATGGTAATCTATTTTTTCGCCTTCTTATGGAAATGATCATGAGCTTCAATTTCCTCTTATCAGACTTCTAATTTTAAAGTCATTTGAATATTCAAAGTAAAGTCCTTAGATATTTGAGATATAGCTTTTGAAGATTTTATATCTTCTCAAAGGGACCATGACAATCCAGTTATCTTACAAAATGAATCACGTGAATGAGTCTGTCACTGTTAAAGTACTATCTCCTTCAACAAAGGGGAAGTGATGCCTTATGTTAAAAATCACCAGTATTTATTCAGGAATATGTCTATTAAAAGAAGTTTAAATATTTGGATAGAGGAAGAGAAAGAAAGCTCAATGACTTCTGACACCAATTACCCAGAGTTGGGCAAAACTTGTCTGGTTAAGGGCACAAGACTGCCATGCCTTCAGATATCAACCACAAGTTTAGGAGTCCCCAGGATACCCACCATTCTTACCAGCTGGCTAAAGATGTATGGGTTTCACTAGCCCCTCAGTTTCAGTAATTCACTAAAATGACTCACAGAACTCAGAAAAGTGCTATAGTAAAGATTATAGTTTCATTATCACAAGGATATAAGTCAGGATCAGTTAAAGAGGAAGTTTGCATTGGGTGAGGTCTGGGAGGGTTCCAAACATGAAGCTAATTACATTTTCCTCTCCCCCACAGGATGATCGGGACACATTACCCTCCTCATGGATGTGTGACGGTATACCATATTGCCAGCCAAGGATACTCACCTGAGCTTTAGTGTCTGCAGTTTTTATCAGGGTTCCCATCGTGTAGACATGACTGATTGTATCATTAGCTCCAAGGCTGAACTCAATCTCTAACAGCCTTTCCCTGCCTAGAGATTGGGCTGGCAATCTCAAAGCTCAAAGTCCCAACCCTCCAATCACATGAGTGTTTTTTTGGCATGACTGGCCCCATCCTGAATCATCTGGTTAACATAAACTCTCTTCAAACCGATCATAATTAACAAAGAAACTCCTCAAGAAATCCCAAGGGTTTAGAGGTCACCTCCTAGGATCCAAGGAAGAAGACCAGTCAAATTCTTTAGTACACAAAGCCTATGAAATCTTATATCTTACTAAATTTTTTTACAATTAGTTTTGAACATTTTGAGGGAAGTAGAAACATTTAGGGGAAGTAGTCTTAAATCAAACCCATAATTGGCCCTTGCCTATTGGCTTATATTCAAGTTAGACAAGAAACAGCTAACAGTTTCCAAAAATAAATGCAAAACTTCCTATTAAATTCATACTATAAAATTATTACTTTCTAGAAATTTTATTTCAAATAATGGTGAATATGTTATATATTCCCACAGGGAATAAATATACTAATAATTGGGTGTTACATCAGAGGAACCAGGTTTTGTAGTTACTACTAGATATGGATTCTAAATCCATATATTGAACCCAGATCTGCCATTTATTTCTGAAATGGGAAATACATTAAGCATTTTTCAATTGCAAAATAATATAATGTATTCCTTGAATATATTAAATATACAGTAAATGGAGGGCTTTTCAGATGGCACTAGTGGTAAAGAATCTGCCTGCCAATGCAGAAGACATAAGAGACTCAGGTTAGATCCCTGGGTCTGGAAGATCACCTGGAGGAGGGCGTGTCAACCCATTCCAGCATTCTTGCTTGGAGAATTCCATGGACAGAGGAGCCTGGCAGGCTACTGTCCACAGGGCAGCAAAGAGTGAGACATAACTGAATCGACCTAGCATGCACACACAGTAAATGGATTCTATGATTATTGTCACTGTTTATATATATGAGGTAAAATGTTTTCTAGTCTATTTATTTATGAATGACAACAATAACAAAAGTTCTCTGGAAAAAGAGAACTGAATATTTTATTGACCCACACACTTTTATTGACGTTCATTATAAGTCATAAAAGCCCACTGGAACTTCTGACATGTGCCAGAATGTGTGAAAATAATAAAACTCCCAGGCTGAGTTGTTTAAGTTCCTTAAATTTCTTACAACTCTCCTTTTGTCCACTACTTAATCTTTCCTAGTCTTTCAAAACACTGGCAATTCAGCAATTAACACAATAAATAAGAGTCCCTCCTCTCAAGAACGTGCATTATACTGTGGACAGTTGACAAGGCAAAAATGAAATGAAAAGAGTTTTCGGAGATAAATCTATGAAAAAATAACCTAGAAAGATGAGGATAAAGACAGTTGGGTGAGGGATGCAAATTTAAATAGAATTCCCAGGGAAACTGCAACCTGAGAGTTGTGAGAAAGAGAACATTCTGGGCAGAAGAGACAGCCAGTGCAGTGGCTCTGAGGCAGAAGTCGACCAGCTTTGTTCAAAAAGCCGCTAATGAGGTCAGTGTTGCCCAAGAGGAGCAAGCAAGGGGAAAGAAGGAGGAGAGGAAGTCAGCAGGTAAGGCAGGGGCAAGGAGGCATGCAGACTGCTAGAGCCGAGCAGGGCGTTGTGAGCTTGGGTCTCATCCTGGAGGGCCACTGAAGAGTTCCGAGCAGAGGAGTGAAGTGCTTTAAAAGGCTGCTCTCTGCTGTATCCAGAACAAAACAAAAGGAAGAAAGTGAAGAAATAGGAAAACTGTTTAGGGTGCTGTTAAACAGGATGAACTGTTATAAACAGGATGAACTCTTTATCAGCTGTTTGGGATGTTGACAATAAGCCAGGAGAGTGATGAGAGTGGTATGGACCATGGTGGTGTTGGCAGGGAGGTGGTGTGAAAAGTGTGGTTTCTGGATATATCTTGAAGGTAAAATCAGCAGGGTTGGATGGCACATTGTGAAGCTTGCAAGAAAAAGAATAACCAAGGATGACACCGAGATGTTCAGCCTTGGAAACAGGAAGCATGGAGTTGCCATTAACTGAGATGGAAAGACAGAGAGAACCAGACTTTGCAGGGAGGGGAAGGAAAGAAAGAGCCAGGATTCTAATCAACATTTGTCGATTCCAAAGCTTGTACTTTTAACTCCAACTCAATAAACCAGCTTTAACTTATTGGATATCTGTAATGTTGAGAAGGCTATGGTTTATATATTTTGCTTTACTAAATTCTTTCAAGAAGCCTATAATGATGAGAGTAACAATAAGGCAAACACATAATGCTTACTATGTGTCCTTAGCAGGTTTATACCAGACACACATACGTACACATGCACACTCATACACAATCTTCACTGTAATCACAGGGGTAGATAACCCCCAATTCTGTTATTTTATCATCAGGGAGAGATGTAGAAGTGAAGACAGAGGGTTGAAGGGCTTTTCACCTCCTAGAGATAACACTAGTCTTTGTTCCTCACATAGTCCTTTTAATGGATTATGGAGAATATACCTTTCAACTTTTGGTAGGACAGGGACCAGGAGTAACAACAGAATCAGCGGCAGTGGCCCACTATTTCTAGGGACTCTGCTTACAGACTCTAAAGTAATCTAAAGGTGTGTGTGTGTGTGTGTGCATGTTTCGTTTTACTGGATGAGTTTTCTAGGACTGCATGACAGACTAGGTAATTTAACCAACAGACATTTGTTTTCTCACAGTTCTAGAGGCTAGAACTCCCAGATCAGTTAGCAGGGCTGGTTTCCTCTGAGGCTTTTCTGATTCGCTTGTGGATGGCCACTGGAAGGCCCTAGGTCTTCAACAGTCAGCTCTCTGTGTCTGTGTCCTAATAGCCTCCTCTTATAAGGACACTGGGCATCGGATTCCAGTGACCTCACTTGAACTTAATTTCTTCTTTAAAGAAGACCCTCTCTCCAAGTACAATCAGATTCTGAGATACTGGGGGTTAGGACGGAAACACATGATTGGGGGCTGGGGGAACACAATTCGGCTCAGAACCATTAGCTCGCATTGTTATTTAAAAATCTTCTTGATGCAGGAGTTGGCAAATCTCTTTCCCACCGAGCCTTAGATAGATTCTAAATGTCTATCAAGGGAGTGAGGGATATGGGGGAAGAGTGTAATGCCACCTGGCCCTCTTGTACTTTAATGACCTGTTTTCCTCCACCTGCACTCCATGTCTCAGACATGAGAAGAGACAGCTGCTAGTGCCAGCCCCCCGGCTCACTCCTGAGTACTGCAACAGGGTGCTCGGTGAGGAAGGTTTAGTCAGGGGATAATCAATTAGTCGGTTCTGTCAGTAATTCAGGAAAACTTGTACCACCCACCCTCAGCTACGTGAGGGAAGAGAAAAATAAATGCCTTTGAAACTTGAATTTTGAAGCTCAGTTGACACATACATATCAGTGCTGAACTTTCATGTGTTGAAGTCAGTTTCATAAGATATTTTTAAAAGTTGAAATGGCCACTTCAATTGTGTCAAAAAGAATACATACTGAAAATTATTCAGAATGTCTATTGATGGAAAGACACTGGAGATTTTTATTAAAAATCTACATGTAAATGTGTTCCCTTAAGATTGCATTCTTTCTTCTGAAGTACAAAGTGGACTAAACTCACCTAAAAATAATCTTGATCATTTCCATAAGTGAAATCAGTGTACTTTTAGCTAAAGGAAAACAGGCCTTGTCTATTTTCCAGGAATTCTATAAAAACAATAGACTTACAAAAGTTCACTAAAGCAATAATGCAAAACAGACTTGCAAGCTGCTTTTAGAAATGCTTTAATATTCAATAGTTACTGTGACTATAACCCTGGAGATGAACCCACAGGGTCAACCATATAATACACTGGAATAACTGACTAATGGAGGGAGATGTATTTGCCACATACTTGAAACAAGGACTGGAAGGCAGAAGCATCAACAAATTGTAAGGTCCTTAAGTTCCACTCTGAACAAAGGCCTAAGGAGAACAGACCTTGTAATAATCCACAGAACTCTAGTATCCAATTCTGTATTCACAACCTATGGTTGTGTGAGTTAAATCAGTGGTCCGCCACCTTTTTTGGCACCAAGGACTGGTTCCATGAAAGATAGTTTTTCCACAGGTAGGGGTGGTTTCACATTACATTCATTGTGTGCTTTATTTCTATTATGATTACATCAGCTCCTCCTTGGATCGTCAGGCATTTGATCCTGGAGGTTGGGGGCTCTTGGGTTAAACCCATTTCTTTTACAAAACTTTTACTGATTCTTATTGGGGACTTGGTCCTCAGTAGCCCACCTTTTCAAGGACTCCAAAGAAGGTCTTAAAGACTAGGTCTCTTCTAACTCCCACCTCATTACACAGGCCTAGAAGAAAAGCAGATCCTTAGTTTAGAATAAAAATCAAGATGAAGGCATTCTGGGAAGAGTTAGAACCTTCTGAAGTTTTTGGTAATGGAATTAAATGCTTTAGTTTGAACTGAAAAATCCAAGTTTCAAGGTCTAGGACTTATTAGACTGTCTACTCCAAGATAAGAATAATCATAGTAATTATTCATATTTTTACAATCCTTTATAACTTATGAAGCTTTTTATTTTCATTATTTCATTTAATGAAATTTTTACAATATAAAGAAAAAAACTTACGCTTTAGCTTCCAAAGGTCTTTGTTCGTGTGTCTGAGCTTTGGTTTCCTCATCCATTCTGGAGACAATCACATGAACTCTACTCACCTGAAGGGACAGTTATGAATGTCAAAGGACACTGTATTACATGAAAACAACTCCAATTCCATTGTTCAGCTTTATTTTCATAACAGATTCTATTAAAATATAACCTGCAAATTAATCATGTTTCATCTTTTGTTGGTCATTGATGACAAGAATGGCTCCATTGTCCTGAAACTGGAGCTGCCAAAATCTTTAAAAACAAGATTTAATTATTATATTGAGTTGAAAGAACTGAGATCTTATAGTCATTATACCTGTGAAGATTGAAAATTTAATTTAGTGAATGACCATCCTGAATATATCTAGCCACTTAGTAATGGATAAAGATTTAAACATTGCTGATGAGAAAGGTAGCTATGTCTTCTCTTAGTCGTGTCCGACTCTTTGCAACCCTATGGAATGTAACCTATCAGGCTACTCTGACCATGGGATTTTCCAGGCAAGAATGCTGGAGTGGGTTGCCATTTCCTTCTCCAGGGGCTCTTCCTGACCAAGGGATCAAAGCCAGGTCTCCTGCATTGCAGGCAGATGCTTTATCATCTGAGCCACCAGGGAAGCCCATTTCTTCCTTTAGAGGTATAAAATCCAATTTCCACTGATTGAGCACCTGAGAGGGTAACAGGCAGGAAGGCCAGGGGTCTCCAAACAGAGGAAATAGCCTGCAAGTGTCAGACATTTTATCTCTCTTAAGCAGCAGGAGGAAACAAATTTAAAAGGAGGTTTCTCTTAAAATTCTGTGTTGCCATAATGATACTTAGTTTCACCTGAAGTTAACCATTGCTTTTTTCTTATGGAAATGTTCATCTTAAGCTATGCTAATATACTGTGCATTTACCCCCAAATTCTGTCTTCAAGTAGGTTCTGCCTTTGGGCCCAGAACCTACTTGATAAACCAGTATGTTATACTCCAATACTGTTCCTCTAATCTATGTAAATGAAACTATTTGTATGGTGATCTGCCCTTCTTCAAGATTCAAGTCAATCATTTTATGACCCAAGATAAACCGTTTGGAGCCAAGGTTATCCCAAAATACATCTTATGGGTGAGGGGCCTGGTGCCATTCTAAGTTTTGAGACATTCCTTTCTTTCATTAACAGACTGCTGGTGACTATATAATACCCAGCTAAAGACTAGCAGGGGGTACGCTTTCTGCCCCCTTCTGATGCCTATGTCAGAAGCTTTCTCTATCTCCTTTATACTTTAATAAAAACTTTGTTACACAAAAGCTCTGAGCGATGAAGCCTAGTCTCTGGCCCTGGATTGAATTCTTCTCCTCCGGGGGCCAAGAATCCTGGCGTCATGATTCAACAACAACCTTTCACACCTACTTAGAGCCAAACACTGTTTTCAATGCTTTGTATATCCCATGTTTTCATTCTTACATGATGAAGTGTGTACTTTCATTGTGTGTGTGTGTGTGTATGTGAGATGAAGGAGACGCTGAGAGAGATTAAGCAGCTTGCAATTTACCAAAGATTGATTCAACTAGGAAGTAATGGTGCTGAGATTTGAGCCCAGATCTATTCAGTTCTAAACCCTCTTGCTCTTCCTAATCAAGATGTTGCCAGTAACAATATTGATATTCAATCACCATGTATTCTTATATCTGAATGAGAGAAGATTTGGTAGGGCTGAAAGGATGATGCTTCTAGACAAGTCAGAGCCAGTATGAACACCTCTGTAAAAGGCTGCAATTACATTTGACCTTGTCTCAGCTTCCCTTCTCATGTTCCCAAGGAATCCCTCATACTAATGCAACAAGAAGGGGATATGGGAGATTTTCACCACAACACTTCTTAGAGAGGTCATCGTTTGTGTTTAAAAATAAAAATAAAAAGCTTGAGGAGTCATTACAGAAGGAAGCACCAAGGGTGGGGAACTGCAGCAAACAAGGATTGCTAATATGCTGTGCATGAGACAAGGGAGATTTTGTTGTTCTTAAGCAGGAGAACGAAAAACTGAAATAAAGAAGGAAAGTTAGAGAGTAGGCAAGCTTGGGTCTGGAACAATGAAAGAGCCAGAGAATGGAGCTCTTAATATAGGGAAGCCAAAATGAGTCTTGAGAGAAAACAAATATATGTTGAAAGTGAAAGTGTTAGTGGCTAAGTCATGTCCTACTCTGTGATCCCACGGACTGTGGCCCCCAGGCTCCTTTACCCATGGGATTCTTCAGGTAAGAATGCTGGAGTGGGGTGCCATTCCCTTCTCCAGGGGATCTTCCCAACCCAGGGACGGAACCTGGGTCCCCTGCATTGCAAGCAGATTCTTTTCTGTCTGAGCCACCAGGGAAGCCCAAGGGGTTGTCCAATTCATTGGCTGAGGAGTATAATATAATCACAATATTCTTCTTCCTACGGGAAAGTGTACTATAAAACTTCATAAGATTTGGGGGAGATGCTCTGGTCCGAATTTTTGTGCCCCTACCTCCCGGTTTGAAATTTTAATGCCTAACATGATAGTTTTAGGAGGTGGGGGCTTTGGAAAGTGTTTACTTAGGTCCTTAGTCAAGGCTATGGTTTTTCCTGTTGTCATGTATGGATGTGAGAGTTGGACTGTGAAGAAGGCTGAGCGCCGAAGAATTGATGCTTTTGAACTGTGGTGTTGGAGAAGACTCTTGAGAGTCCCTTGGACTGCAAGGAGATCCAACCAGTCCATTCTGAAGGAGATCAACCCTGGGATTTCTTTGGAAGGAATGATGCTAAAGCTGAAACTCCAGTACTTTGGTCACCTCATGTGAGGAGCTGACTCACAGGAAAAGACTCTGATGCTGGGAGGGATTGGGGGCAGGAGGAGAAGGGGATGACAGAGGATGAGATGGCTGGATGGCATCACTGACTCGATGGACGTGAGTCCGAGTGAACTCCGGGGAGTTGGTGATGGACAGGGGAGCCCTGGCGTGCTCCGATTCATGGGGTCGCAAAGAGTCGGACACGACTGAGTGACTGAACTGAACTGAGGGTGAAACCCTCATGAATGGGATCCATGAGGATCCCTAGCCCCCTCCAACCACGTGGGGACAGCAAAAGAAGCTGGTTATGAACCAGGATGAGGGCCCGCACCAAACAAGACTGTGCTGGCACCTTGGACTTCTCAGCTTCTGTAAGCTACCCAACTGTAACAGCAGCTCAAACAGACAGCCATAGGTTTATAGATGAATTTGGAGGAGACTGGAAGTGCTGAATTCTCAGTTAGGGTCAACATAGGATAAAAATATTATTGCCCCTTTCCCATCAAACTTGATTATGAGTATACTTGAACCAGGCAAACATTATGATATAATGAATAAAAGTAATTCTGAGAATTTTAGCATTGCAGGAAACCTCAGAGCTAATATAATTCTGTTCCTTGGAGCTTACTTCCCCCTTTGGTGGAGTATTCTTGAAGTGTTTGATGCATAGCAAGCATTCAACAAGGGTTTGTTAATGTGCTAGATGGTACCACTACTCACCAATATCTACTTCCTCTCTTCATCCTGGGGGAAGCCTATACCATCTTCCTCATTAAACTCAGACTAGTCCTTGGACTTGCCTTGGGCAACGAGTGAGATGAAATGACATTTTCCAGTTGGAGGAGAATTACCCTAACAAGCCAGAGCCCATGGGTTTCCATATATTTCAGATGACAAGGTGAATGTGCTATAGCTTTTAAAAGAGGGACATGAAATGCTTACTGATGGTCTAAGGTTAGAGGGCAGCATTAGAGTCCAGGGAGGAAATTACTAAATGTAAAATAAGCTAACTTATTTCAGTTTCTCTCATTTACTAGAGAGAGTTTCAATGAACTAGAGGAAGAAGGAGAAAAGAGGAAAATTCTATGCCTTCAAATGGAAAAATTTAGGAAAACGGGGTTCCTAGACAGAAAAATAGGAAAAGGCAGTGGAACCCCACTCCAGTACTCTTGCCTGGAAAATCCCATGGACGGGGAAGCCTGGTGGGCTGCAGTCCATGGGGTCGCTAGGAGTTGGACACAACTGAGTGACTTCCCTTTCACGTTTCACTTTCATGCATTGGAGAAGGAAATGGCAACCCACTCTAGTGTTCCTGCCTGGAGAATCCCATGGACAGGGGAGCCTGGTGGGCTGCCGTCTATGGGGTCGCACAGAGTCAGACACGACTGAAGTGACTTAGCAGCAGCAGCAGCAGACAGACAGACAGAAAAACAAGGAACCAAGTTACCTGAGTGTCTCCAGATCATCAAAAGGAACTCAGAAAGCATCACTGCTTCTACCTCAGTCCTTACTCTTTCCAGCCACATAACACTCTCTACAAAAAACATATTTAAGTAGTATCTCAGGGGTAAAGAATCTAGCTGCCAATGCAGGGAACACAAGAAACACGGGTTCAGTCCCTGGATTGGAACGATCCCTGGAGAAGGAAATGGCAGCCCACTCCAGTATTCTTGCCTGGAGAATCTCATGGACAGAGGAGCCTGGCAGGCTACAGTCCATGGGGTCGCCAAGAGTCGGACATGACTGAGCATGCACACACAAAATGTTATTTAGAACTAAGCACTGATAGGTAGGATAGACTCTTAGTTTTTAAACTGTGAAATAAAAATGATAATTTTTACTTTCGTCTTTGAAGTCAAACAAAAGCCACAGGAAGAAAAGTGACAATTTCTTCACTGAAAGCTGGAGAGGTCAATTTCAAATCACACTATATGAGGGAGGTCAAATAGGATTGTGAGAAGATGCTGAAAGATGACCACACTGTAGGTCTGAGAAAAATATGGCCAAGCACAGCTTCCCACAGTAATCTAAGACAACAGTGTAACAAGGACATGCGTGTGCATGGGCAGCAGGAGTTACTGGACTTAGTTTATCAGGAAAGACCTAGAAGTGAGGTGAGATGTAGGAAGTGAGGAATAATGCAGACAACCCATATTTATAAGAAACTGTCGCAGAGGTCAGGTGAAAAGGAAGCATTCTGCATTGTTAGCAGCCCCATGGGTCATACTTTAGCTACCTCAAGTGAGGACTAAAAGAGCCCATTCACACACCAAACACTGTGTCACAGTTACTTTCCCCATCCTCCTGATAATACATCCTGAAAATAACTTCTCTGGGAAGAAACACCTCATCCAAAATAGAAAAGAATCTATATAAATACCCTGTGACAAAAGAAAATGAGTGAAGAAAAGTAAAAAATGACCAAAGAAGAACACTTACTAGAATAATGTTGCCACAGGTTAGATAAGCAAGCAAGCATATGGTCAAGAAGCAGAAAACCTAAATAAAGCAATTGCTTCTATAAATCAAGGACACAGGCAGAGGTTATCTGCACTATGGAAGGATAGAGACTTCCCTGGTGGTCCAATGGCTAAGACACTGACCTCCCAATACAGAGGGCCCAAGTTCAATCCCTGATCAGGGAGCCAGATTCACATGCTGCAACTAAGAGTTTTGGGCTTCCCTGGTGGCTCAGAGGTTAAAGCATCTGCCTGCAAGGCGGGAGACCTGGGTTCAATCCCTGGGTTGGGAAGATCCCCTGGAGAAGGAAATGGCAACCCACTCTAGTATTCTTGCCTGGAGAATCCCATGGATGGAGGAGCCTGATGGGCTATAGTCCATGGGGTCGCAAAGAGTCGGACACGACTGAGGGACTTCACTTCACTTTCACTGTGGAAGGATAAGACAAGACAATAGAAGAAGTGAAAATACACTTAGCTAAAGATTCTTGAGAGTTATGTGAAATAAAGTCTGCAACATCTCTGAGAAACAAAAAAATTTTCACAAACAGAAAACATACTATTGATTCAAGTAGGAAGATTCAACATTGTTGTTCAGTCACTCAGACATGTCTGACTCTTTGCAACTCCGTGGACTCAGACTCATGCTCATTGAGTCAGTGATGCTATCCAACCATCTCATCCTCTGCCATCCCCTTCTCCTCCTGCCCTCAATCTTCCCCAGCATGAGGGTCTTTTCTAATGAGTCGGCTCTTCATATCAGGTGCCCAGAGTATTGGAGTTTCAGCTTCAGCATCAGTCCTTTCAATGAATATTCAGGGTTAATTTCCTTTAGATTTAACTGGTTTGATCTCCTTGTAGTCCAAGGAACTGTTAAGAGTCTTCTCCAACATCATAGTTCAAAAGCATCAATTCTTTGGTGCTCAGCCTTCTTTATGGTCCAACTCTCACATCCATTCATGTGAGAGTTGGACCATAAATGGAAGACTGAACATCCTGGTGGGTTAATCTATAAATCTGATATAATTTAACTCATCATGCCAATAGGATGCACTTTGAAGCTATGAGAGAAAACGTTAAAGCTAAAATTAAAAACTTTAAGAAGCAAGAATAACCCAGAAATTTCTGAAACAGAAAAGCAATGACTAAGGAAAGGGGGAGCTAGCCCTACAAAACAGTAAAACTTATTATAAAGTGAAACATTAAAAGAGTTTGGCACTACTAAATGAAAAATCAAACAGATCAGTAGAAGAAAGGAAATTCTAAAATAAGGCAACATACATTTGAAAAATTAATATATGACAAAGGAGATACTTCAAATTAATGGATTAAAGGTTAACTCGTCAGTAAGTGCCTGCGGGGAGAAATATCAATAACCTCAGATATGCAGATGACACCACCCTTACAGCAGAAAGCGAAGAGGAACTAAAAAGCCACTTGATGAAAGTGAAAGAGGAGAGTGAAAAGTTGGCTTAAAGCTCAGCATTCAGAAAATGAAGATCATGGCATCTGGTCCCATCACTTCAGGGGAAATAGATGGGGAAACAGTGGAAACAGTGTCACACTTTATTTTGGGGGCTCCAAAATCACAGCAGATGGTGACTGCAGCCATGAAATTAAAAGACGCTTACTTGGAAGAAAAGTTGGAAGAAAAGTTATGACCAACCTAGATAGCATATTCAAAAGCAGAGACATTACTTTGCCAACTAAGGTCCGTCTAGTCAAGGCTATGGTTTTTCCAGTAGTCATGTATGGATGTGAGAGTTGGACTGTGAAGAAGGCTGAGCGCCGAAGAACTGATGCTTTTGAACTGGGGTGTTGGAGAAGACTCCTGAGAGTCCCTTGGACTGCAAGGAGATCCAACAAGTCCATTCTGAAGATCAACCCTGGGATTTCTTTGGAAGGAATGACACTAAAGCTGAAACTCTAGTATTTTGGCCACCTCATGTGAAGAGCTGACTCACTGGAAAAGACTTTGATGCTGGAGGCATTGGGAGCAGGAGGAGAAGGGGACGACAGAGGATGAGATGGCTGGATGACATCACTGACTCAATGGACATGAATCTGAGTGAACTCCAGGAGCTGGTGATGGACAGGGAGGCCTTGCATGCTGCGATTCATGGGGTCATAAAGAGTCGGGCACGACTGAGCGACTGAACTGAACTGGTCAGTAAGTGATGATGTAATAATGGTTAGCAATTTTGAAAGAAATTAATTTATGTCCCTACCTCAGACCTTACCAAAACAGATTCTTGAATATGGATGAAACATTTAAAAATTCTAAAGGAACTATACAAAACATCTCAGTAGAATTACACTGGTAAAAATCTTTCTAATTATGATAGAAAATATAGATTCCATAAAAATGATAAATTAGATTCTATAAGAGAAGTAAGTTTTCATTTGCATTGACTAAAAAAAGCACTATGCATGTGTGACTGCTAAGTCATTTCAGTTGTGTATGATTCTTTGTAACCCTATGGGTTGTATAGCCTGCTAGGCTCCTGTGTTCAGGGGATTCTCCAGGCAAGAATACTGGAGTGGGTTGCCATGCCCTTCTCCAAGGGATATTTCCAACCCAGGGACTGAACCCGTGTCTCCTGTGGCTCCTGCACTGCAGGTGGATTCTTTACCACTGAGCCACTGGGGAAGCCCCAAAAGCAGTGTCAGTTCAGCTCAGTTCAGTTGCTCAGTCGTGTCCGACTCTTTGCAACCCCATGAATCACAGCACGCCAGGCCTCCCTGTTCATCACCAACTCCCGGAGTTCACTCAGACTCGCGTCCATCGAGTCAGTGACACCATCCAGCCATCTCATCCTCTGTCATCCCTTTCTCCTCCTGCCCCCAATCCCTGCCAGCATCAGAGTCTTTTCCAATGAGTCAATTCTTCGCGTGAGGTGGCCAAAGTACTGGAGTTTCAGCTTTAGCATCATTTCTTCCAAAGAAACCCCAGGGTTGATCTCCTTTAGAATGGATTTGTTGGATCTCCTTGCAGTCCAAGGGACTCTCAAGTGTCTTCTCCAACAAAGTCAAAAGAAAAAAAAGTAAATTAATTAAAAAATTACAGTTTATATTGCAGATGGGAGATAATTTCTTAATTTACTATAAATTATTATAAAGTAACAATCAGGTGAACAACAAAGTTAAAAAAATGGGTTTGTACATCAGGGTTCTCAGTCTTGATGATCTGCTGGGAGAACTCACAAGACTAAGAAAAGTTGTTACACTCAATCATGATTACTGTTTACTAGAGTGAAAGAATACAGAGTGCAATCAGCAAAAGTAAAAGGTGCATGGGTAAAGTCCAGGAAAAGCCAGGTATAAGCTTCCCAGTGCCCTCTCCCAGTGGAGTCACATGGACACACATAATTCTTTCAGCAGTGATGCGAAGTGCAACCAGCCGGGAAGCTTCCCCAGCCTTGGTGTCCAGGGCTTTTACTGGGAGTTGCTGGTGTAGACATGTCACATCTGTGCCACTGACCTCAGCTACTCAGACCCTTCCCCCAACCTCCTCAGAGCAAAATCAGATGTTCTCTGTAAATAGCAATTAGTATAAAATATCTGATCAAATTGGTGACCCAAAGTATCAGGCATACAAAAACACCCTTATAGGCAGAATATTCCAAGAACTTAGAATTTACAACCCAAGAGCCAGCCAAGGGTTGGTCCTAAGACAGAGCTTTCTTGGGAATGTGAAAGTGTTGAGCCACCCAGGCCAACTGAGTTTACCCTTTACTTGTTATTGGGAATGAAAAATAATATAGTCATTTTGGAAACGGCTTGGCAGTTGCAGAAATGTTAAATGTGTAATTTCCATGCAACCCAAGAATTCTCTTTCTGCACAGCAACTCAAGAGTAATGAAAATACATATGAGACTTGTGTGTGAACATTCATATAACATTATTCGTAATGGCCAAAAAGTGGGAAAAATCAAAAGAGGCATCAACCGAATAATGAATAAACCACAGATCTACCCAATATACCCATACTGGAACACTGTTTAGCAATAAAAAGAAAAGAGTACTGTTATATGCTACAATATGTATGAATCGTAAAAGCATTAGGCTAAGCGAAAGAAGCCAGTAACACAAGACCACAGATTAAAGGTTGCATTTATATAAAATGCCCATAAAAGACCAATCTACAGAGACAGAAAGTAGATTAGTGGTTTCCTGGGGCTGGGTGGGAAGAAGGAATGACTGCAAATGGTCACCAAGGATCTTTTTAGAATAATGTAAATGTTATAATAACTGGACTGCAGCAATGACCACAGGACTGTAAACCGTAAACTTACTACCAA
Source organism: Nanger dama (assembly GCA_917880005.1). Taxonomy (NCBI): domain Eukaryota; kingdom Metazoa; phylum Chordata; class Mammalia; order Artiodactyla; family Bovidae; genus Nanger; species Nanger dama. The sequence continues at coordinate 8,977,912 of CAKJTW010000038.1, read as the reverse complement.
TCATCAGATGTTCACTTAATTGTGCAGTGTGTTAACTATGCTTCAATAAAGATGTTAATTTTTTAAAGGTGCTGCATATCACTCTGAAATGCTACTACTTGTGGGAAAGAGTAGAGTATCTTTGGAAGCACATGCAAGAAACTGGCAACAGCGGTGGCTTTTGAGAGAAACAGGGGCACAAGAGGCCAGGATGGGAACAAGAGATCCTCTGTAATGTATAGCTTCGTACTCCTGGGGTTTTATACAATGTGTGTGTAGTAATCACTGTTCAGTGACAACCTAAAATCTTCCACATTTCCTGGTGACTAGAAGATATGTGGCTGCCATTGATAGTAAGTACATCATCAGTAGTAATGGGATTATCGGAAAGGATAGTCTGAGAGGTAAATGCTGCTTTGACTATTTTCAGAAACGATCACTTTTATATCGTAGAGTAATATTTAAGTGGCACTATCCTGGAATCAAGGGACTTGAAGTGTATGGAGAGCCTGAGCTAAAGTTCCCTGCACATTTCATTACAGTGGGAGAGCTAACCAGCCAAGGCCTTCATTTTTTGATGCAGGAGTGATCATTTAGAAGGTTTTCGGACAGTAATGTATCACTCACACTATATTTCAGTCATTTTGCCATTATCCTTGCTTTTTGTTAGATACTATAAATGTAGCAATTCAGGCACAAAACTATTGGATAGCATGTTCAACTCACCTTCTACAGTGTTTTATCTCTTCAAATTCTCAAATTCACTGTTCTTTGGAAGGTAAGTGGATTTTTTTTCATATACATGGCTTTCCATACAACTGAAATTGCTAAATAATTTCAAAGCTTCTGCTCCATTTAGGAATGTGCACTAATTCATTGTAACAGGGTAAATTCCATCATGGTCAGTTCCCTAATAATGAATATCTGTGTAATCTCAAGGATTTTCAAGTTCTAATCCTTGACTCACTTACCATACCTGATGTTGAACAGATTGCAAGCAAGTGGAAGTGTCTGAGCATTCCTTAAAATCTGTGGTAATGAAATTTTAAGATGCTTGATGAGACAGCATCCTAAAATTACTAATACTTGGAAATTTGTAAGAACATGTCATTTAGAAATGAATCTGTGTGCTTAATGTGACTATCTTTTTATTGCTCAGAATCTGTGAATCAAAGCAGGATGCTATGATCTCTTTTCTTTGTGACTAATACCTTTTTAAACTCTTAATCTTCCATTATGACTAACTGCCCTCAGTGGTCTTGGAGATGAATATGATATCATAGTCTGAGAATATGTTAAATGATGCTTTCTAAATGGAATGCTTCATTTAACCTTGAGACCTTCTCAAAATTTTATTTCCCACATGATAATTCTTAGTTAAGACTAAAGATGAAAGGGTAAGGAGATGGATAAATAGTACAGTGTATAGCGAATTAGTTATTCAGAAAATCGAGGTTCAAATTCCAGTTTGGCTACTAACTTGCTTGTGTAAGTAAGTGGATTGAGCAGATTAACAAAATTCTTTAAAAAATCATATTCTTATATGTGTAATGGAGATAACACTAGTGTCTGCCTCATACAGTTGTTAAGAGGATTACATAAAACCATCTTTATGAAGGGTATTGTAAAATTTTCAAGGTCATTATTCAAGGTCATTGTTTTGATGGGAACTTCAAATTTTATTGCAAGAGGAGAATATAAGCGTACCCACAAAGCAGAACGTCCTTATTTAAACAGGATCAAGAATTCATAGGCTATCCAGAGAGCCAAAGATATTCTATGGAGATAGCTCAAGATTAATATGAATAATGACTGAAGGACTCAGAATTGCATGGTAAGGAAAAATGGTCTCGAAATTTTAAAATTAACTATGCGAACCTGGCAAGTTGATTAACCCTCTGAGTCTTACTTTTGCAACTATAGAATGGACATAATTAGAATATCTTATGAGAATTAAGTATGTCTATGAACAAGACGTAGACAGCACAATTCTTGGCACACTCTGAGTACTTAATAAGTGATAGTAACTTTTACTAGGAGGATTATTATAATTACTGCTTATGTGTTTTTCAGTATTAAGAACAAGAACACATTTGTCATATGAAGTTAATTGTGAAGAGGAAAAGGAATATGTTGAAACATAGCAAATTAAGAGGGAGACAGGCAGAGCTGCACAAGGACCAGGTCACCACGGTGAAATGGGGTGTCCAGCAAATAGGTAAGTAACGCCTGCCACATTGACTTTAATGAGACTCTTTGGCAGACCAAGAAAAGAAGAAGAGGAGAAAATAAATATATTGATTTCCAGATGGTAGAGTGGGTGGGAAAGGAAAGGAAAATAGAGAAGCTGAAGATAAACAACAGCTGAGCCAAAAAAAAAAAAAAGAGAGAGAGAGAGAAAAATCATGGCAGGACGATGCTAGGAGAGCTTGGTCAAAAGGGACTATTCTGTCTGGGACTAAAAATCCTCAGGTTAGGAAGAATGATGCAAGAAAAGTATCCACAGAAATGGTGGTGGTGAAAAGAAAGCAGAGAGCAGCTGTAACAGAGGTGAAGACGGTCTGCTAAATGTAACACAGCCTAGGCGTTTGATCAAAGCCTGAGGCATGCGGAGGAGATGACTCAAAGAGGGAAGGAAACAGAGTTCTAACAATTCCATGCAGCACTAATTAAAAACACGCATGGAATAAGGACAATCAACAGGAAGAAAATACACAGACGAGGACACAAAAACCTGGAGATGCTGTCTAACGGGCTCTTAGAGAAGAAAAACTGGATGTGTTCCTAGTGCAAAACCAAGGCTGATGGGGAGAAAAGACAAGTAATCTTCACAGAAGAATTTTAAATAATACCTGCAATTATTTATAGATACCTCCAAGTAAAGAGAATGGATTTAGATTTAGATTTGGATTTAGATTTCCTAGACCTCCTACAGAGAAGGGTGGGCTACATGTAGTGACTTGTTTCAACAGAATAGAGTAGGAGAAACCTGGCAAACACAACCTTAGTCATGTGATGAAGGTTAATGTTGTTATCGTGATTTCATGTGTATATCATGTCCCCTCTAACATGATATAAGGAGAAGGGCACTTCACCCCTATGGTATTCCTTCCAAAAAACCAAAGCTTCATTCTAATCATAATAAAAAGATCAAATAAATCCAGAATGGAGTACATTCTGCAGGATACCTGACTCCTCAAGACTGTCAAGGTCATGAAACTGTCACAGACCAGAAAAGACTCACAGAAGACTCAGAGACATGACAAGTAAACACGGTATGATGCACTAGACTGGCTCTCAAAACAGGAGGAGGACAATGGAAAAACTGCTGAAATGCAAATAAAGAGCAGAGTTAGTCAACAGCAACCCAGTATTGGTTTTTTTAGTTTTGGCAAATGTACTGTGGTAAGATGCTAACAGTGGGGGATATAGGCTGAAAGGTATTTTGTCTTTTTTCCTTTTCTTTTTAATTTTATTGATGTATAGTTGATTTGGTGCAGTGGTAAAGAATCCACCTGCCAATGCAAGAGACACAGGTTCGATCCCTGGATCAGGAAGATCCCCTGGAGTAGGAAACAGTGGACCCACTCCAGTATTCTTACCTGGAAAATTCTATGGACTGTAGTCCACGGGGTCTCAAAGAGTTGGACACAACTGAGCGACTGGGCACACACACACACGGTTGATTTATAATGTTGTGTTAATAACGTTAGCATCTTGTGTGTTTTGTATGGGAACTCATACAAACTCTAGCTTCTCTGTAAATCTAAAATTCAAATAAATCTAAATTAAAATAACTTATTTTAAAACAAGATGGTATCATGTCAAAAGGATATAGAAGTTAACTGAAATATTCACAACTGATGCCCAAATGATGATAACATTGGATTAAAATCCAAAGGATACTGACTTCTTTGATGGTCCAGTGGTTAAGACTCTGCATTTCCACTGCAGGGAGCATGGTTCAATTCCTGATCAGGGAATTAAGATCCCACATGCCATGAAATGTGGTTAAAATTTTTTCTTAGATAAAACAAGATCTAAAGAATAAAATAAATATTCATGATCATACGCTGATATAAGTAAATAACTGATGAAATCTTAAATCAATGAGGAAGAAGGGAAGATTGTTCAAGAATTCCAATTAATAAATGCCAAAGAAGTGAGGAAACTAGATAACACCATTAGAATACCATAGTAATAACTGCTATGGGCATAATCAACCAATGAATGTAACATTAGTGAGAAAGTACATGGAAAAACAGGATATTTGCATAGCCCTGAAATTTCTTGCAAACATTTATTACAAAGTGAACAAAAGGTAACTCAACAGTGAGGAAGCCTGACAGACACCATCTCAGTCACCAAGTGGTCAAGGTCATCATTATCAGTAATAAGACATGAGCAAGCATCAGACAAACCCAAAATAGAGGACACACTACACCTGAAAAATACTCTTCTAAAATGTCAAGGTCATGAAAGACAGAGAAACCATCACAGCCAGAAGCGACTAGAAAGACAGGACAACTAATGCAGTGTGGAATACTGGACTGGATACTGAACAGAATAAGGATATTAGGAGGATTAAGTCTGTAGTTTCATTAATAGTGTTGCAGCAATGTTAGTTTCTTACTTCTCATAAACATGCCACAGTTACGCTAAGATGCTGATATTAAGGGATGTTGGGTGAAAGACACACAAGAACTCTTTGTACTACCTCTGACCTTTCCTATAAGTCTAAAATCATTTTAAAATGTAAAAGTATATGCAAATTATACATACACACTCACACACACAAAGACTAAACCTAAAGAAGATTCACTTGGGGTTTGATGTCCAGATACCATCATGTGCCCCTTTCCCTCTGAGTCCTGCATGCTGGGTAACAGCAAATGCTCGTGAAGGTTGGGGTGTCTGGCTAATTCATAAGCTGTAGTCAGCACATTCTTACTACTGTGGCTGGAGAACACAGCGGGTTCTTCCCGTGGCGCTCACTGAGCCTAGGCTGCGGGTCCTCTGTCTCTCTCACCTAAAACTCAGGCCCATCAGAGGAGCTGAAGAACAACAGTAGGCTTCCTGTCACACTGGGGAGAGTCTGCCTTTGTGTCCATCACGTGGAAGAAGGTAAATCATCAGCAGCAGTACGTGATTCAAAAGTCAAGTTCAAAGGCATGGGAGGGTCATGCCAAGGCTCTTGGTTTCAGTGCAGCCACAGCCCCTGGCTACCAGGGCTCAGCGGATATCAAGCTCTCTGCCATTCCCAGTCTCACCAATCAGCCGGGTTACTGTTTTTCCCCGTATGAGATGTGGTGAATTCATTGTAGCTATTCTGCAATTCAATGAGAAGTTCGGTATTTCCTTCAATACGTCATTTCCTTCAATATGTCATTCTCTTGATGGTTGGATTGAAAATCCTTTCATTAAAACATAAGAATGAGGAATATGACAGTTTCTCCCCAACAAAAAGCTTCTCTCAAAGAATAAGCCACACACACACAAAATCATCTCTCCATGATGATTATGGCTAAAAGATATGTGGTCTTGTTCAGAAAATATAGAGCTGAGGATACAAAGCAAGTGAGGGAAGATCAAATTTGTGAAAGTTTATACTTCCCAAGAGAAACATAGAAAGGAAAATGTGTTCAATAATATGGCATCAAGCCTGTATTAAGATGGGTAATGCTGAATGGAGAATATAAGTTCATCTATAGAAATGTGGAATGGGTTGGGAAGTAATAAAAAATTAGCTCATTAAACTCGAATATTTAGAACTGTCCATAATACAATGCTTAATGCAAACACTAAGAATATGGAATATCCTCCAAGAAATTACTTTATAATATGAGAGGTAAGTAAGAATAGGTAAGTCTTATTCCATTCTCAAGATGCCAGAGGCCTGGGGGCAGCTTAAAAGGTAACAAGGAGTGAAACAGATGTCCCCACCTGCAGATATAATTAATGGAGACATTTAGAGAAAAATACAGAAGTTAAAGCAGAAAGAGTAAAGATGACTCATTAAGTGTGTGGCACCAATATAGATATGATAAGAGCCATGAAAACACACACATACACACAAAACTAGCTCGAAGGGACAGACATGTTGCAGTCTTGCATAAGGGCACAAAATGAAGGTGGATGTAGGTATGGCCCCAAAATGGACTTTAACGAGTGATTGTGAAAAGTAGAAGTGTTGTAAAGGGAAAGAAATGCTTAGGGAACAGAGCCATTGATGTAATTCTGAAAAGGAAAAGTCATGAGACTTAACTGCAGATGTCACAATTCATAAAATGAACACAGTTAATTTTTTGACCTGAAGAAGGAATGTGTGAGTGATATGAATGACCTCAGAACTGCTTTCAGCAAAGATTCTGGGGGTAGCCTGGGCAAATATTTCATGGCTTTCAGCCACCTTGAAAGAAAGGAAGACGTGACCAGTGTCTTGAAACAAGGCTTGTTCACCTTGATGTGCTAAAAAGAAGAAAGGGAAGATATTAGGAAAAGAGAACACTGTCAATGCCAACACCAACCCAAGCTGCAGAAACCCTACTGTACAAGCTGAGTGATGGGGTCCAAGCAGAAGGCACTGCAGTGGGCCACCAAGAGGAAGCAGCTAAGGGATGCAGGAGGTGGAGAGAAGGTTTTTATAATTAGATCAACAATAAAAGCTTGAAATGGACAATAACTCTTTTGGCAAAAATACACAAAGATATTCCAGTTGAGCTTTGAGGACATTGTGTATCAAGGTGACCAGTGGAGAGAGACAAAGAAATTAAAGTAAATGGGGCTCTTTAATATATGTGGCTATCCATCAGAGAAAGTCCATCTGCAATTTAGTAAGTTCAACAGAGGAATGAAAGCAGGAATTGTGATATAGAAGCAGAGGGAGCTCTCTGACTGAAGGAGATCCTGGTGAAAACTGTGAATGAGGCAAGGTGAATTTCTCTAAAGTCATCTGTGCTTATCAGTTTGCAAGCTGAGCCTTCTGATTTACATTCTTTGCAAAATCTGATTCACATTCCTTGCCTTTTCACCTTCTTCCATACTCTTTCTTGTATGGTTGTAACCTTATTAATTTATTATTAATTAATAATAATTACTTCCTGGCCAGGGGTAAATTGTCTTTTTAATTGATTAATGTACCTATAAAGCACCTCATCAATTATTTCTATAGCATATTTGGAGTTTCCATAGCTAGCAAGGACAACCACATACTGAGAGGGACCAGGACTTTGCAGAATTCTTACTGGCTAAATTTTCTTAACCTAATTGTCCCCAGTGTGACTCACTGACTATCAGTCACCAGAAACAGGTCACAGTGAATGATTTTCAGTGAAGTCATAATAGTAGCTAATGGTTTCTGAGCACTTACTATGTGCCAAGCACATCATCTAATCATCTCTTCTCTGCAGTTCTATGAGATGTGGGACAGTATTATCATACCTAGTTTATAATTTAAAAAAAAAAAAAAAAAAGAAAAAGCTTAAATAATCTGCATTAGTCTGCTTGGGCTGCCATAATAAGATATCATAGAGTAATGATTTAAACAACAGAAATTGTATTTTCTCATAGTCTGGAGTCTAGAAGATCAAGATCAAGGGGCCAGTGGGATCAGTTTCTGGTGAGGCCTCTCTTCTAGGCTTGTGGACAGCTGCCTTCTACTGTGTCCTTGCATGATCTTTCCTCTGTGTATAGGGAGCTTGTGAGCTCTCTTGTTTCTCTTCCTCTTCTAACAAGAATACTGGACCTATTGGATTAGGGCCCATCTTTATGCCCTCATTTAACCCTGATTACCTCCATAAAGGCCCTGTCTCCATGTACAGTCACATTGGGAGTTAGGACTTATATATATTTTTGAAGGTACATGATTCCGACAGTTAACAGTAATAAAGTTAATAAAAGAGGGAGAAAGGATTTGAATCCAGAAGTTCAATTCCAGATCCTGTCCTATTCCAGTCTCCTCCCTCCATATGCCATACACAGTATATACTTGCTTTCATTAATTCTGAAACTCTGGCCATTCATTTTACAGTCAGTTGCAGAAGAAACATCTAAAATCTATCTCTCATGAAAAGCAATGGCTGAATATATGTGAAAATTCATATTTTATACTTTGTGGAACTTCAACCCATGTGAGCGAAGGCTAACACAGTTGTCATCTATACCATGGAGGATTGTGCATTATAAAGTTAGGCCAGATGATGTTCGCTAAGGCCTAATATACAGTGCATGGGCTAAGAAAGTAGTATTTGCCTCAAGTGACAAGGTAAATTTGAGGCTATACGCAAGCCCAGCCCAACTGAGGATAAGAGCGCTTACCCAGTTATTTAGTGAGCGCGCATGATACCTGCAGTAGGTGCTAGCCGATGCGTCACTAAGTAGAACATTAGGGAGGCACAGCAAGTAAGAACAATGCTTATGACCTTTTGCATAAGAAAGCGTAAGAAGCACTGGATGTCTCTGTCATGTATAACTGGGACACAGAAAATGATGTGGTAATTCAGATATAACATGGGTGGGTATCCATAGAGAATTAAATCCATGCTGGGGAGTTTAGACAAAAGGCAAGAAAATAAAAGGTTAACCCAGGAGGAGAAAAACAATGAAAATTCAATTGTACTGATAATTTATAAATAGAATATGAACTAAGCAGATATCCTTCAATGAGGAAGAAGATGAAATTAGGATTATAGGCGAAGTTTCTAAAATTGTGCAAAATGCAATCGTCATCGCTATCATGATATAGCTCCATATTTTCTTACATATTTCAATTTTAAGTATACAGATCAGTGTGAAGTACTCCTATGTACACACACAAAAAGTCAAAACAAAGGAAAACTTATCAGCAGAATATGCTTAAGAGGATGGTAATGCCCAGGATAACAGCTTAAACAGAAATGCATTGTAAAAAGTTTTTTAAAAAGAAATGCCTAACAGCAGGATTTAGGAGAAATATTTTTTAAACCTTTGAAGAGGCCACTAGAAATAAAAGAATCAGCACACAGCAGAGTCCCTGCCTGCATGCTTTACATAACAAAGGATCAGCTAAAATCAATCTAAACTGGTGGTTCAGGAATGGTGATAGCTCTACCAGAGAACATCACAGAGAAAAGAAGACAGAGAAACAGTGGTGTGTTCGAATGAGAAGACACAGGTGCATAAAACATACTTCCCGGTGTTTCAGGGAAAGGCTTCATGTAAAGGATATGGTTGTTCACAACCAGCTCTAATATTTTGAGAGATGGTTACAGAAAGAGAACTTCAGTGTCAACATATATAGTATATTTTGTATATATTCTTCTTTGGCTGATGCTGAATCAGAGAAAAGAGGCCTAACACTGGTCCAGGATGTTTCCTCAATTTCTCTTAACCTGAAATCTAGAGAGGGAGATAAAATATCCCTGCCCATATAGAAGATTTAAAAACGACATACATATATACATGTGTGTGTATACATATATGTGTGTGTGTGTGTGCTTATATATACATGAGGCTTTGTGATGTCAGTGCCCAGCAGTTATCTCATGCTCCATCCCACACACAGACAGGCATGTGTCCTGTGTGCTCGGTCATGTCCACCTCTTTGCAACCCCATGGACTGTAGTCTGCCAGGCTCCTCTGCCCATGAGACTGTCCAAGCTAGAATAACGGAATGGGTTGCCATTTCTTTCTCCAGGGGATCTTCCCGACCCAGGGATTGAAACCGTGTCTCTGTGTTTCCTGCATTGCAGGTGGATTCTTTACCAGCTGAGTCATCAGTAAAGCCCAGCAGTCATTAAGTGGAGGGTGAAATTGCCAGAAATTCCTGAAGGATGAAAGCACTTTTGAAAAATAAAGTAAAGAAGATAAGGAATTCCTGAAGTCTTTTTTAAAATTAATTTATTTTAATTGGAGACTAATTGCTTTACAATATTGTACTGGTTTTGCCGTACATCAACATGAATCTGCCACGGGTGTACACATGTTCCCCATCCTGAACTCCCCTCCCTCCTCCCTCCCCATCCCATCCCTCTGGGTCATCCCAGTGCACCAGCCCGGAGCATCCTCATCCTGTATCCTGCATCGAACCTGGACTGGCGATTCATTTCACATATGATATACATGTTTCAATGCCATTCTCCCAAATCACCCCCCCTCCCTCTCCCACAGAGTCCAAAAGACATTCTATACATTTGTGTCTCTTTTGCTGTCTCACAATACAAGGTTATCATTACCATCTTTCTAAATTCCATATATATGCTGGAAGATTTCTGATTACAGTTTCAATTTCCATGCTTGTGATGGGTCTGTTAAGATTTTCTATTTCTTCCTGGTTCAGTTTTAAAAGTTGTACTTTTCTAGGAATTTGTCCATTTCTTCCATGTTATCCATTTTATTGGCATATAATTGCCGATAGTAGTCTCTTATGATCCTTTGTATTTCTGTGTTGTCTGTTGTGATCTCTCCATTTTCATTTCTAATTTTATTGATTTGATTTTTCTCCCTTTGTTTCTTGATGAGTCTGGCTAATGGTTTGTCAATTTTATTTATCCTTTCAAAGAACCAGCTTGTGGCTTCAGTAGATTTTTGCTATGGTCTCTTTAATTTCTTTTGCATTTATTTCTGCCCTAATTTTTAAGATTTCTTTCCTTTTACTAACCCTGGGGTTCTTCATTTCTTCCTTCTCTAGTTGTTTTAGGTGTAGAGTTAGGTTATTTATTTGACTTTTTCTTGTTTCTTGAGGTGTGCCTGTATTGCCATGAAATTTCCCCTTAGCACTGCTTTTACAGTGTCCCATAGGTTTTGGGTTGTTGTGTTTTCATTTTCATTCATTTCTATGCATATTTTGATTTCTTTTTGATTTCTTCTGTGATTTGTTGGTTATTCAGCAGCATGTTGTTCAGCCTCCATATATTGGAATTTTTAATAGTTTTTCTCTCGTAACTGAGATCTAATCTTACTGCATTGTGGTCAGAAACAAAAGCCCAGGTCCAGATGGCTTCACAGCTGAATTCTACCAAAAACTTAGAGAAGAGCTAACACCTATCCTACTCAAACTCTTCTAGAAAATTGCAGAGGAAGGTAAACTTCCAAACTCATTCTATGAGGCCACCATCACCCTAATACCAAAACCTGACAAAGATGCCACAAAAAAAGAAAATTACAGGCCAATATCACTGATGAACATAGATGCAAAAATCCTTAACAAAATTCTAGCAATCAGAATCCAACAACACATTAAAAAGATAATACATCATGACCAAGTAGGCTTTATCCCAGGAATGCAAGGATTCTTCAAAATCCACAAGTCAATCAATGTAATACACCACATTAACAGATTGAAAAATAAAAACCATATGATTTTCTCAATAGATGCAGAGAAAGCCTTTGACAAAATTCAACATCCATTTATGATAAAACCTCTCCAGAAAGCAGGAATAGAAGGAACATACCTCAACATAATAAAAGGTATATATGACAATCCCACAGCAAACATTATCCTCAGTGGTGAAAAAATTGAAGTCTAAAGTTTCCATGTTTCATTTGAACAGAACTTTTGGGCAGTCCCATAGGTTATGTGGTAGAAGAAACCAGGATTATTATGAATCTATTCAAGTGGTTTTATACTACTATCTAATTAATTTGGTTCTACTTCACTGCCACAATGCATGGAAAACTTAAATAAATCAAGACATCTTGGTGACAATTTATTACTAGTGATACATGTCAACTGACGGAATTAGGATAAATGATAGTTAAAAATTGTCCTTAGCTTTCCTCATCAAGATTTCTAAAGATTCTCCCATCATTCCTAATCAAAACTTAAGTGGGTTTAACGCAAGACTTGCTTTTTAATTGAGCAAGAGTACCTTTAAGAGCGTGTCTTTAGAATTTATTTTTACATTGGGATAGATTAGTCACTATAGTAAAACTACTTCTAGTTTCTTACCTAATTTTAAATAAACATACACAATATATGAGGCTTCTCAGAAGCAGAATTAACCTGTTGCTTCAAGATGGAGAGTTTGGCGTCCTTCCAGATAATTCTCTCATTTTTGGCATTTAAGGTGCACTTTCTCTATTGCCTGAAGTGCTTCCCTCACAATTTTGTATTTTTATACTTTGTAGACAGAAGTCTCTTTTCTTCTCCTTGTTCTTTATCTCTTCTTTATCCTTTCCTCCCTCTCTCCTCCTCCCCCACACCCCTACACATCTTCCTGACCTAGACAATAGCACAAAGGATGAGAAAATAATACAATCCTTTGGCCAAAAGACCAGGCCTAACTTACAAAGGGGCTCACTAACGTGAATTTGGAGTCAGTTCTCAGTTGTGGTTTGTTTGGTGCTCTGAATTCAGTGGTTCCTGAAAGAGCCTCCAGCATCCTTCTGTTTCCCCTTCACTCCCCATACCATAGACTTACTGATCAAGTTCACACTCCTTTAAATTCCACCCTCCCCAGGCTTCTCACCATGCACAGCCTACTCCTCCGCTTCTGTCATCCTCTCACCTCTGCATATGTCTCAAAAGCAAGCCAGTCCATCTTCCCGCGTTGTCCCATTCCCACCCACAACCTTGAAGGGCGCCACCTTCTTTGTACTCCCCTAGGGCCCTGTGTACCTTACAAGTATGGCATTGCCCACGACACTGTACTTTTCCATTAACTGATCTGAGAGTCTCTCCTCTACCGGCATCAGCATGGCACCTGGCCCAGAGCAAGTGCTTAATAAATTCTGTTGGATGAATGAGGACAAAGAGGGCATGCAGATAACATTTACGGAAGACACAGGGTTGGACCTGAGAGCGGTCATGCTGGATGATAAAAGCAGCTTCCAGAAGCACATCGAACTACATCTGACAGGGAGGAATCTCATAAGGGAGAAATGTCACGTTTTGCACTTAGCTTCTAAACAATCAACTGCAGATGCGTAGGGTTGAGGAATATTAGTTTAAGTAAATAAATATGACTTCAGGATTTATCTGACTCTAGCTCAAGCTCGTAGAATCCCAAAGTCTGAAAACGCGCTAGCCTACTTTGTTTAACCTTCCCTGCAAGTCACTGGTCCCTTCAGTGCTGTGCCTGGTAAGGTACATTCTGTCTTCTGTGTGAATGCTGCCGTGACTTTGTCATCCAGGTGCTAGTTGACAAGAACTGCTTTTAAATAAAATAATCTTCAGTTGCATCAGTGAAAACAGAGCACTCAGACAAGGAGATAATGGTGCGGTTGTTCTCACCCCTGTTACGACATTTACCACGTTGTCTTTTGGCAGTCATTTATTTCCTTTTTAATGTCTCTATTACACTGTGAACAATTCTTTGAGGATACAGTCTCTGCCCTGTCGACTTGTATCTAGAGTAATGTTCTCAATGATCAAATATTGAAAGAAAACTGATGGCACTAAACCTGTGGTGAGCACAGAGGATCACGTTAGAGAGTGCAGGCTCGCAAGTCAGGCTTGAATTAGAATATCATCCCTAACAACTCCTAGCTGCGTGACCTCCAGCATATCCTCTAACCGCTATGGAGCAGTGGCAAAGACCCATATGCCAATGCAGGAGACACAAGAGACACAGGTTCAATCCTTGCATCTGGAAGATCCCCTGGAGAAGGAAATGGCAACCCACTTGAGTCTTCTTGCTTGGAAAATTCCATGGTCAGAAAGCCTGGTGGGCTACAGTCCAAGGGGCTGCAGAGTCGGACATGACCGAGCACACAATGCAGCTAACCTCTCAAAGCCTTGGGTTTTTTGTCTGAGATAATGATAGGTGTTTTGAGGATTAAAAGACAAAATAGGCTTTAGAATGGTGGAGAAACATAAATCCATGTTGTACAGAGAAACAGCTGTGGCTACCTGGCATGTTTGCCCTAAAGAAGGGGAGCCTTGGGAATGCAAGTTGAAGAACTGTTAATGCCAATAATGACCTACGTGCATGGCAATTTACATTTCAGAAAGAAATACTTTCCACAGGCTATTTTTTATTTTCACAATAGCTGCTTAACTCAGGGAGGAGAGTAGGCATGCATTGCTATTCTTAGTCTACCAATGAAGAAACTGAGGCAGAGTTGATGAATGTGATGCAATCGGAGCCGACCCCGGGTATGCAGGTCTGTGGTCCCTTTTTCTTTCTACTAGAGCTCAGAGCCTCTGCAGAGGCTTAATGCATGTTACCTGTTAACTGAAAGCCAAAGTTAAGATTAATGAGAGAGAAGTCATACAGAGGTAGGTGATGTCTCAGTGGAGAGAGGAGATTTTTGGAGCAATTGTAATCAACCCAAATCACAAGCAAATGAAGAGCCTTGTGAAGAAATGAGTTTCCTGTCACTTTTCATATTTAAGTAGAGAATGAATGCCTACCTACTGGAGAGACTGAGGGGGAAAATTGGGCACAATGTCATCTAAGTGTCCTTTGAACACTAGCTCTGATTCTAAGCCATTTATCCATAAAATAATGAATTCTACACATTTAAAAGGCTTCCCAGGTGGTGCTAGTGGTAAAGAACCCACCTGCCAATGCAGGAGACATAAGAGACGCAGGTTCAGTCCTTGAATTGAGAACATCCCCTGGAGGAGGGCATGGCAGCCCACTCCAGTATTCTTGCCTGGAGAATCCTCACGGACAGAGGGTCCTGACAGGCTACAGTCCGTAACGTTGCAGAGTCGGACCTGACCGAATGACTTAGCACAATGACGACACATTTACAATTTCTCTACCTACTCCCCACAAGAATATTATTGAAACAACAGAACTCTTTAGAGTTCTTGCAAAGGAAAATGTCATGTTAATTCAAAGTGACTTTATATTAATATTTATCAGAAAAAACTTCACTATCAACATATCTAAGAGGTGATTCTTTGCTACTAATAACCCAGGAAAATTTCTTAACCCTCATATTGTTTACTGACATTCTTATACATTTCCTCTATAAATAAGGCTAATCTCAAAACACTGTCTATGTAACAAGTCCCATTATAGCCTAAAATTTCTGGAATTATGGATATTATTTTAAATATGTGTTATGCTATCCCAGTTGAGATCCTCTCAACTGTGTTTATAAGCAACATACAAATTAGGCATAATTAAAGACGATGCTTCACATGTTTTAATTACTGCTCTCTTATGCAGTAGCTTGACTAAATGTGAAAATTATTTCAGGGCACAGTATTCCAAGAGATGCACAATAATAAAACAAGCTTGCCATTTTAATTTGCTCAACTATGTGAATGTCATTCATTTCTTTCTGGACTAAATATAATTTTTCTAAAATTCATTTTATGTAAAGTTATCAGGAGGAAAATGCATAAGGTAGAAAGAAAGATAGATTCGGATTCCCAGCAGCATGAAATGTAACTCCCAATGAAAGAAGTTTACTATTATTCCTTTCTAATAGATTTTAAAAATCATTCCTTAATCTTCCTGCAGTTAAGTTTTTAAACTAAGAAAAAAATGCCAAGTAAAAATATATTACATTAACTTAACTAACATATGATAGTGTAAGTACAAAACAGAGTAACAAATTTTCTAGTTTTTAAAGATTACAGAACTGATAAGAGATTATCTAAATCACTCTCTAAAATTATTTCAGGCAATTCTCCAGTGGCCCAGTGGGTTAGTACACTCTGTGCTACCACTGCAGGGGACATGAGTTCCAACTCTGGTCAGGAAACTAAGATCCTACAAGTCTCATGGCATGGCCAAATAAATAAAGAAAACTATTCCCCCAATACTAAAACATCAATTTAAGTCCCACATCACTTAATTTTTGAAAACATATATGCTGGATATATCTAAGAATGTATCAAACCTTGATTATTGGTGAAAATCAATCACTGAATATTTAAATGTTTAATTAGTCAAAGCTAAGTCCTTTGTATTCAAAGTAAGTTAAATGCTCTTCAACTTTTATTTAATCTTTAATAAGTGAATGTTCTTTTGAACAGGTAAGTTAAATGCTCTTCAACTTTTATTTAATCTTTAATAAGTGAATGTTCTTTTGAACAGGAATAGATTTCATTTTAAACTACATTTCATTCATTTATGTGCTGAATATAGAATGAAAAGCTTAAGTGATAAACCATACTGCCAAATGAAACAAAAAAGGAGCAGTAATCTATGTCAGTTTTCACTGATTATCTGGCAAAACTCAGTCACAGATTTTGTGCTTTGAAGATGGAACAGCTATTTAAAAGGTAATTATTATATTTATAGATTTTTAATAATGCTTTGAAAGCACAAAAGCAAATAATGAAGACCTTTCTCCTGAATTACCTTAGCTCAGATACAAGATCAAGAGCTGAGTTTTCTGGTTGTACAATGAAATGTATTCTATAATTGCCTTTTGCAAAGCTTAAGATATTTAAACTCACAGTTGGATGATCTGATTTAGAGAAAAAGTAATTGAACACACTTAAAAATAATAGTGACAAAAATTCTGCAATCCTGTGAAATAAGGGATTTGGGGTGGTTAAGGGAAATTTCAGGGGGGTGGGAAGGGAACATATTTCGCTATTAAGAGCATCATAGAGGCCAATAGAAGAAATTTCTGCCCTTATGGTGATTGAAACGGACACATTTGGAGAAGTAGTTTTGATCTTTAAAAAGTCAGCTCATTTTATTACCTATTTCACCAACACAAAGTTTCAGCAACTGTTTCTTCCATCAGAGAAAGGGTTCAAAATATTCTTGTCACTGAGAGTATCTTTCTTCAATAAGGCTATTTCTAATGATATTGAACCAAAAATATAGTTTACTGGAGTATCTATTTCTGAGATCTCCTGGAAGATCATTTAGATAGAGCAGTGCATGTTATGCTTGATATGTATATATAC
This sequence comes from Nanger dama, assembly GCA_917880005.1. Classification (NCBI taxonomy): domain Eukaryota; kingdom Metazoa; phylum Chordata; class Mammalia; order Artiodactyla; family Bovidae; genus Nanger; species Nanger dama. Next base: position 8,961,129 of record CAKJTW010000038.1, on the reverse strand, counting down.
ATATACATACATACATATATATATATATATATATAACACATTTCTAAGCACTTTCAAAGACACTGTATAATTTTATCCTTTCCAAGGAAAACAGTTTATGGTTACTTGTTACATTCTCTTCTCTGAGCTGACTATGAGACTGGCCTACTGCAGAGGACAAGACACACTGTGCTCTTTAGGGATTTAGTTTCACTCTTTTAAGAACAATACGTTATATTAACTGTATTATGTACAATTTGACTTTTGTTTTAAATATAGCAAATGTGATCATTATATCAGATGTGATATACCGAGATAAATACAAACATATTTGGGTTTACCTTAGGTGGAGAAGGCAATGGCATCCCACTCCAGTGTTCTTGCCTGGAGAATCCCAGGGATGGCAGAGCCTGGTGGGCTGCCATCTATGGGGTGGCACAGAGTCGGACACGACTGAACTGATTTAGCAGCAGCAGCAGGTGAAGACAGTTCGCAAATAAAAGTAGAAACTTTTATTTTTCTCAAGAAGAATGAGTCATACAGGTTAGGAAACCTTGACACTGCACAATGGGTAGATTATATGAATTAACTGAATTAAGAAGTAGAAGAATAATATACAGTGAAATATAATACACTCTTTGCCTCTGTGTCTGTCTGTCTCTGTCCCTTCTTTCTTTTCGCTTTCAGCTGCTAAGGAAGTTCTTTCCCAGTTCTATATTATTTTAAGTGCTAAATGATTATTAAATGTAGTCATTTAATATTTAAAACGGTGTAAGTCCCAGAAAGAAGAAATCATGGTAGCCTTAAATGCACGCATCTGTAAATCTTGCAAAGTAAATGTGGATACAGAAGGTAGAAAGGGCTTGAGGATATATGTGTGTGTGTGTGTGTGTGTGTGTGTAAAACTATATTTATATAATTGCAAATACATTACAAGAAGTAGCAAAACATTCTTTTTTCAAATCCATACTATGCTTAACAGCCTTGGTTTTGCTTTGGCTATTATTAATAAATATTTCTGACTCCCAAAGGCCATTGCTCTGGGTACTACTGAGGGATGAAATCCCATCTGATGAGTTCAGCACTGCCGTTAGACCACCTGGGATCTGGAGTCTTTTATGTGAAGGTGAGTAAAGCTGCAATGCAAACACATCATTGCTAAAATTCAGAGGACTAGGGTGGGAGGAGAGTTCAAGAGACCACAGGAAAGCAGTTGGTTAAGGAATGTAAGAATATTGAATTGATGTGGATCTTTTATTCTTTCCTGATGTTCAAAAACAAAAAGAAGTTTTGGAATATACTCAACTCAACCTGCTAGGAAACTCCTAAAAATTTCATTGGGTACACATGGTTCAGAAAAGTAATCTGAAAATTCAAAATAAAGGTTATCTATGCGAGTGAGCCAGAGGGAAGGAAAAAGAATATAAAGCATTCGTAGACACATAATCACTATATTATTCTGGTCCTTTGGTCTGGACGGTGTGTCTGTGAGTAAATATTTTTATTACTGTACTTTATAATTCATGAGTGTGTGTATATGTGTGTGTGTAGACACAAAAAATTCTTTTGAATGTAATGACTATTATATTCCCAAAAGAAAATAATATTTAAAAATGAGTTTTATATAATGAAATAAATACAGTTATCACTTGGAGGGTACTATATATGTTTCACAAAGATTCAAGAACTTTTCTTTCTGGGGAAATACAAGATTAAACTCTCCACAATTGCTAATATTTTTCATTGCTTCTCCTAATAATAAGGTTTTGTGTTCTGGTTTGTTTTCACTTTTCTCCTTTTTAAATTTGTCCTCCATTCTTATCAGGCTTTCAACAGCAATTTGCAGCTTGCCTGCTCTCTTTGACCACTGCTCAAGTCTACCCACTAAGACTTCTGCACTCTCGTCCTTGCCTATAGGACTCTGTGATCTTCTTTGCCTGTATAAATACTGCTGAGTGCACGTCCTTCTCACTAAAATAGTAAACAAGACTCCTATTTCCCCTCCATCCTTCCCTCCCCGTCACTGTGCCTCTCTGGTGTTACTCTGAGTCTCTGCCTCTATCCTACTTCACCTTATCCTTTCCTTCACCTCTCCTTTCAAGTGGATATTGGAGGACATTTTGACCCTTTGACATTTTCCTTCTGCACAGATAAGTTGATTTGCTACCTGCCTTTGGCCTTGAGAGAATGAAAGCTTATGGGTGGTCTCTGTACCGGCAGTCAGCTGCTTGCAATGTTTATCATCTTTCATTTCTTGCCCCATCTATGTGTTGTTGATTTGTCGATGGTTTATTTTCAGTTTGTTCTTCTTTGCCTCTGCAACTTAGGTTTCCCCAGGACTGTTTCTGAAGTTGTGCTGAACTGTGCATACTATATTCTTCTGTTAAAAAGCAATCTGTCCCTTCTGTTTCTCTTTCACATGTATTTTACAATAGTGCCCAAGATGTAGACTAGTCTTTTTAGGTTTTGTTCATTACACTTGCAAGTGTCTCCTTTGAAGACTGTGTCTGTCCTGCAGTTGGAAGGGTTGGGTCACCCAGGAAGACTTCTGCAACATGATTTTATAGTCTACAAAGGTGGCTTACATGGTTTTGTATCTCACAGAAAAATACAATAGAATGTGTATGTCTTACGCACACATATCCATGTCTGCTGCTTTTGAATGAACTAAATAATGAGGAGGTTTCAGAAGCTGACATGCAATCTCTTCCTCTTAAAAAAGTAAAAACCGAAATCGATGGCATGGTAAAAATGCCTTTATTATATGCTGAAGAGCTCTTCGTTTACTTGACCTATATGCCATATCTGAGAGGGATTTCTGTTAAAATGAATTTCAGGAGATGATACTGTCTTCTGTGTTCCTTGCGTGACTAAGTTAGCCACCGTCACAATAATCCTGCAATAAATCACCCTCACAGTACAGTGGCAGACAACAGTAAACAAACGCCATCACAGGGGCTGCTCTGCAGACCCCTGGGGCACTTGCAGATCACATTCTCTTATTGCTCTGAGACCAGTAGACTGCCTGAGACCTTTTCTTGTGGCAATGGCAGAAGTGGCAAATGGGTGAACAGAAATACCGTGCTGCTTCTTAAGACCGAGATCAGAACTGCCACGCTGGCATTCCCACCTACAGTATACTGCTCAAAGTAACTCACCACTTCAGTGGAACAGGAAATGCACTACTCTTACTAGGTGAAACCTCGAAGTCGAAGGGTAAAGGATGAGACTATAGGAAAAGATGAAGGGTTAGGAACAAATATGACATCTGTCATTCTCTCCAGTCCAAGAAGCTTGAGACATGAAGCTCTGGGTCCTCACTTAAATATTTCCCAGAAAGGTATTTATAGGTATTTTTCCGTTTCCCTGGTGGCTCAGACAATAAAGAATCGTCCTGCAATGCAGGAGACACGGGTTAGATCCCTGGGTCAGGAAGATCCCCAAGAATACCCACTCCAGTGTTCTTGCCTGGAGAAATCCATGGACAGAGGAGCCTGGCAAGGCTACAGTCTGTGTGGTTGCAAAGACTTAGACACGACTGAACAACTAACACTTTTCTTCCTCTGAGAAAACATTAAGAAAGATGTGTGTGTGTGTGTGTGTGTGTGTTTGTTTTTGTATTTAGAAGAAACACAATGTTTAGCAAGAAATGTCAATTAATTGAATGGAATACTTTTGGAATAAAGCATATTTCCTTTACCAAGCAAAGAGAATTCTTCTAAGTAACCATAACCTATATATGAATTATGGCTTTAAATAGGACCTTGTGTGTGGCTCATAAATCATTAATATCCCTAGGGATGTTTGCTGTTATGTTCTTTTCTGTTTTCGAGTCTCAATTTTCTTTATGAAGAAGCACTTCACTGGATGAAAGAAAAATTCAGCATGTAGAGAGATCATAATAATTGGAGGGTACTTTAGGTTCATTTATAAAGAATAGACACCTTTTACACGTCTGGCCTCATTAAGAAGAAAACAGATATAATAAAGTCAATTCCCTAACCAGTAATAAAGCAGACTTATGGGCCTGTATATAGTTCCAAGGTAGACATTCAATATGTACTTGTTGAATTAAAAACTAAATATAAGAAAATCTTGGTTATTGTTAAGAGTGCAAAAGGAAATAATTAATAATAAATGAATAATTAAATAGATTGGTGAATCAGATACAACTTGGTCTTATTAACTAATAGACTTGGATTCTTAATTTTAGGATATATACCAATTCTACACAATGGTTTAGAAACTACTGTATTAAAACTGGAATGTCATTAGAAATTATAACTCACATTATAGGGAATGGAAGACTTATCAATGTTTTCTCATGTAGACTACAAATTAGTAAACTCTCTGATATCAGAACTTCAAAAAAGTGAAAATAGTATCATCTAAGCTTATCCTTTTTATAGATGGTAAAAGTAACCCTCCCAAAAGTTTGGAGTTTCACAAGCTGGTTTTTGAAGCTTAGAAATGAGGTCCCTGGATATTGTTCCTGTGGAAAGATATCAAAGCCTACATTTGACCATGATTATATTCACCTTAGTTTGCTTCATATGATGTCTGTGAAATTCATCCATGTTGATATGTGTACCAGAGGTTTGTTCCTTTTAATTGCTGAGTAATATTCCATTGTGTGAATACACCATGTCTTGCCCATTCATTCTACCTCTGACAAACACTGGGGTTTCAATAGTCCTGGGCTATTGTGAATATAGTTTCTACTAACACTCACATCCTACAATCTTTGGGCAGGGGCATATGCTTTCATTTCCCCTGGAGGAGGGCATGGCAACCCCCTTGAGTATTCTTGCCTGGAGAATTCTCATGGACAGAGAGGCCTGGCAGGCTACAGTCCATGGGGTCACAAAGAGTCAGGCACAACTGATTGACTAAGCACAGCACATGTTTTCATTTTACCTGGGTATATGCCTAGAAGTGGAATTTCTGGGTTAACTGCCTGATTACTGTATCCTGAAATTTATAAGAACCTAACAGCTCCCTAACTGAGAAGGCAATGGCACCCCACTCTAGTACTCTTGCCTGGAAAATCCCATGGACAGAGGGGCCTGGTAGGCTGCAGCCCATGGGGTCGCTAGGGGTCGGACATGACTGAGCAACTTCACTTTCACGCATTGGAGAAGGAAATGGCAACCCACTCCAGTGTTCTTGCCTGGAGAATCCCAGGGACGGGGGAGCCTGGTGGGCTGCTGTCTCTGGGGTCGCACAGAGTCAGACACAACTAAAGCGAATTAGCAGCAGCAGCAGCAACAGTTCCCTAAAGCCATCAGAGCAGTGCCTATAAAAGTCCTCAAAGAAAGAGAATAAAATGAGATTTATGTGTCCAGACAAAATGTAGATGAGGTATAAAGGCAGAAGATAAACTTTTAAAAACATGCAATGAACATACATTCCCTGAGATTCTTGAAAATATGAAGAGAGTAAGTTTAAGTTTTAGTTTTTATGGTAAAAGGCATGGCTGTGATCATTAAATTCAGTTAATTTCAGGACTTGAGAAACAAACAGTAAACTTTTATAATTGCAGACTGAAATGTAAATGTCTCATTCCCTAACACTACAAACAGTAAAAATCACAACTGTTAGTAAGAGAAGGGAGAGTTAAGGACAGTCAGTGTAAGTCAGCTGATCTTTCATGGCCAAGCAGTTAAAAGATATTAAATAGATAAAACAAGAAGTAAAAGTATATATATGAAGGAAATGGCAATCCACTCCAGTATTCTTGCCTGGAGAATTCCACGGACAGAGGAGCCTGGCAAGCTATAGTCCATGGGATCATAAAGAGTCAGACACAATAGAGACTAACACATACACACAAATACATATATTTAAAATGTAAGAATAACCACTAATAAAAATCTATAATCAATATAAATTCAGGTAGTAGGGGGAAGAGAGAAGATAGCAAGCACGGACATAGCTTAAATTGATTCTTGCTCATAATAAGGAATCAACATATGAGCCAAAAATATAGAGGATTAAGTATACTGCACAATCATTAGGAAAAAAGGAAAGTAAAATAATTTATACATAATAAAAACAGAAGCATAACATAAAATACAATGATGGAACTAAGAACAAACATTTCTGTCAGGTCAACAAGGTCTGCCTTTTCCAATGAGAAGAAAAAGACTCCTACTGAACCTCAAAGCCAAACATAACCACACACTTTCTACAAGACAGACACACTTAGAACAAAGGGCCAGTGTCCTGAGAGAACCCCACTAATGGATCAGATGCAGAGTGAAAGGTCAGTCCGTACCCTCCAAGTGTGACTGAAGTGAGGAAAAGGGTCTGGCGGCACAACATACATGTGACCGGGGCTGGATGAACTAAGCTGTGCTATTCAAATACGTCCATCAAAGCTTGTGTTCTATTTGTTCTTTCCTCCTTCTCCCCTAACCATCTTTTTGGAAATTCAGACCTCCTTTTCCCTGACAAAGGGCCAGTAGTGAGGACCAGCGAGGGGACGCTGTCTGTGTACCTTCCTGCTCACCAAGGTTCTGAGCTGCTTCTAGATTCGAAAGACAAACCATGCTGGTGGTTAGCAGAGAAAAACAGAAGACGAATGGTGATCTGCCACGGTGAGCAGACGATTTATCCTTTCCTGGGCGGCAGCAGCTTTCCGTCTGTCTTGAGCCCTCCGTGGATATGCTCTTAAGAACAAGAAGGGCAAAGTGGGCCGGGGTGGGGGGCAGCAGTGGAACTCAGCCTCTTGTAGAAGGACAGGACTAAAGGAGAATTGCATTGCTATGAACAAAATATGGAGTTTAATTTGTCTGATTGTATCTTTCATTAAACACACGATACGTTCCAGCAGAGAGTTCTGCCTCCAGGGCAGTATCACTAATATGACTCTGCATTTATCTTACTATTACTGTGGGGAGTATTTATGTTTTACAGCCTTTTGGTTGTTAGATCTTTTTTTTCCCCCCCTCAGTTATACATATTAGAAAACTGATGATACAGTCAATATGTGGCAAGGGGGGCTTTACTGAAAACACATTTTAGATATTTGGATTATCTTTGAAATGAAGAGCATAAGGCAGTAAAATGCAAAACACTCATCTTTCCTCTGAGCTCATTTGAATATTCCTTGACCAGAAAAAGAATCATGCAAGATTCAGTGTGAGATTTCTACCTCCCCAAGGTGAATTTTATTTTATTTTTCCTAAGGAGACTTACAGACTCTGAAAAGAGTGAAGCATCTGAAATAAAAATACCCTGTGGCAATGATGAAGAATGAATGTTAAAATAAAACTGGTCTCAGTTTCTTCCTTCTTCAGTATAGAGACAGAATTCTGTAGGGTCTGGTGTCTGCACATTATAACTTACTACACAAAGACACAGCACAATCACACAAATTATAACTATTCTTCTCAGATGTTTGGCCTGTCTTATCTGCTTTCACAGATGTATCTCTGAAATAAGTGCTCCTTACTTTAAAAACTTAAGAATTAGCATTTACTTGTGTGAATGGCAATGATTAGATAATTTTTTGTGGAGTCCTTACAATTGACTTTCATGAGCATCATCTTTCTTCAATCCCCTGTTCCATCAACACAGTACACTTTTAATAGTTAACATGGAATAGTGGGGGGAAAATTTAAGTGAAAATTCATCAATCCCTCCCAATTCTTTTGAAGGAGCTGTGACACCTTCTTAGGAGCAGAACTCAAGCAAATGTTGAGCTTTACTCCATTGACTATGTGACATTTTGGTGGCGGTGACTCATGGCCAAGGATCTACTATTTCTGAATATGTCTCAGGGAAGAGTGTTAGTCCCATAGGCAGCCTGCCAGCTGGCTACCAGTCCCGATTTGAAGCCAGTCTTGTGCCCCTGAAGCCTATATCAAAGCAAGCTTCTTTCAGGTCTTAAATGAAGAGTGAATCAGTGTGCTTCTCTTAAAGTGTCCACCACAGGTTCCTGAACTGTGGGACACCTGGCTTGACTGCATTCTGCCATCTGCCAGGGGTTCTAGAAAGCCCATGGATCTGGGGGTAACCTCCACTTCTATACTTCTCTAGCCTCATGTCATCTCTTTTCCTGGTCCTACTCTTCATTTCGGCGCACTATCCATCTGTGGCTCTCTGTCTGATCTGTGGGAACCTCAGCTCCTGATCTCAGTATTACTCTAACGTGTTTCCTCACCAAACCCTGCAAGTCTCAACCTTAGCACCATCTCCACTTCCAGCAGAGATCCAGATACCAATCCTATGCAACACACAAACTTCCAGCACTCCTCTAGCCCAGAAGCAATACTCACAAAGCACTTTGAATGGCCAGTAAGAAAGAAAATACCATGAAGATATGCACACCTGATCTTCTATGCTCAGTGGCTACATCCCAAACAGAAGATAAGCCCCTCTTCTTTATGTCCACAAAACGGCAGCCTTTGGTGATGGATCAATGGAGAGGCATGAACTTAGGCACAAGGGAGAGGAAAATCAAGAAAGAAGTCAACTAGAGGATGAAGAAAGAACATAACATGTAGAGATCAGAGAGCCAGAAGGGTGATAAAAGGAGCGGTGGTGGTGATTAAAACTCAGATGGGAAGAAAATCTTCCTCTAATAAAAGTCAACTAGCAGAAACACAAGCTTCTCAGGTGACGCTAGTGGTAAAGAACTTTCCTGGCAATGCAGGAGAAAATAAGAAATATGGGTTTGATCCCTGGGTTGGGAAGATCCCCTGGAGGAGGGCATGGCAACCCAAACTATTATTACTGCCTGAAGAATCCCATGGACAGAGGAGCCTGGTGGGCTACAGTCCATAGGATTACAAAGAGTTAGACATGACTGAAGCAACTTAGCACACAGTACAAACATAGATAGGTGATGATCATCTAAAGAGAAAATAGACACACATTTATGACTAGATAAGGGTGATCATGGGAAAAGATTAGTAGAGAGTCACAATATTCTTCCACATAATGTATAAAATATCAGGTAGCAGGATGGCTGATATTTAAAGGCTTAATAGATTTTCAGTCTTTTGAAGTATGAAGTGAGCATTGCCCCAGGATGCACTTGCATAAATAAATTAGGGAAACTATATGGTGTTCTTAGTGAGTGGTTCTCAGTAAAAAGATAGAAAGATGTCCTTGTCTCCAACCCAGTGCTCTTTGAAAAGGCAAAAGAGTTTTATGAGCAAATGTAAATGACTGATTCATGTGTATTTTTGGAGGAGTATCTTTGGCATTTTAAAAAGACCCTTGGTATTAAGAAGGCTAGATATAATATGAAAAATAGTTAGCAAGTGACTACGCTGAAGCAGAATGCTATGGCATTTTCAGAGAGTTCATTTCTAGAACAATCTCGTCTCTGTGCATTTCTATGAAGCTGCTGAAATCAAGCCCCTCTGGGATTCAATGGAAGGACTATTTTTACATGTGCAAATCGAACATGCTCTCTGAAATAAACTGGCTGGCTAGAAACTCCATTATCCTACAACTTCCAAAACCAAAGAACATCTTCACTTGCTTCTCACAGATTGCCAGTCATTGTGGGGATGAACAAATGCATTTGTTTTGCCTTGATATTCAAAATAGCTCAGACATATATTTATAGCCCTGGAAAGAAAACCATTTCTGAGCCATTTGTCGTCTAGGATTATGAAGTTACTCTACCGACTTAGGCAGCAGGATCAGTTCGGGGAACAGTTTTTCTATATGCCTGTGTACTAAGTCACTTCCAGTCATGTCTAACTCTTTGTGACCCCGTGGATTGGAGCTTGCTAGTCTCCTCTGTCCATAGGATTCTCCAGGCAAGAATATTGGAGTGGGTTGGCATGCCCTCCTCCAGGGGATCTTCCTAGCTTAGGGATTGAACCCATATCTCTCAATGTCTCCTGCACTGGCAGGCAGGTTCTTTACTGCTAGTGCCACCTGGGAAGCCCATTTTCCCTATATCCCTGAGCAAAAATGTCCCTTATTGACTTGACTCATCATTTGGGAATCATTCTGAATAGCAAATAATTCTAATAACTGCTAACATTTACTTAGTTCAGGCAGGTTTAAGCATTTTACATGAGCATACCCATGTAATCCACTCATGTAGAGTATTTCTACCTGGCATGATTAAGGTGAGTTCTTTAACTCTGACAACAACTTTGAATTTTGATAGTTACAGTTTCCTGCTCTGATCATCAGAAATGAGGCAACAGTGATAAATTCACCTGTCAAGTCAGAAGTTCAGAATACATCTAGCCTTGAGCCTTGAACCAATGACTGAGTAATTAAGATGTTTGAGGCTGACAAGTGACTCTCATTGAGCATGGTCTTCTTAGGAAGAGTGATATTTATTCTAAAGGCTATAATATTGGTCTCAATGCATGGGTTCTATACAATATAATCTGCCCGCTGGTGCTGCGGGATCAAGGGAATGATGAACTGTCTCCTTCCTTCCTTCCTTCCTTCCTTCCTTCCTTGTGATATTTATTTTACTTGATATAATTTCTTAGCTCCATATGGGTGACACGCTCCACAGCTTAAAGAATATCTTCCCACATGGCAGAAGTGATTGTCTTAATGAAAAGTTTGTCTTAAAAGATTTATCCTTCCAGATTGGTTTGAGGTCATCAAAGAGTTGGTTTTTTTTTGTTTTTCTTGTATTTACATAACAAAATACTCTGCCAAATGTCTTCTGTCCCCACACTTCTTGAATACATTTTGAATATTCTCCCCTTATGCCAGGGGAGAAGGGTGAGGGATAGTGAGGGGTAGTTTGGGATGGACCTGTACACACTGCTATGTTTAAAATGGATAGCCAGCAAAGTCATACTGTACAGCACATGGAACTCTGCTCAATATTATGTGGCAGGCTGGATGGAAGGGAGTTTGGGGAGAGTGGATACGTGTGTATGTATGGCTGAGTCTCTTTGCTGTCCATCTGAATCTATCACAAAATTGTTAATGGCTATCAGATCAGTTCAGTCGCTCAGTCATGTCCAACTCTTTGCGACCCCATGAATTGCAGCACACCAGGCCTCTGTGTCCATCACCAGCTCCCAGAGTTCACTCAGACTCATGTCCATCGAGTTGGTGATGCCATCCAGCCATCTCATTCTCTGTCATCCCTTCTCCTCCTGCCCCCAATCCTTCCCAGCATCAGAAAGGTTCAGCTTTAGCATCATTCCTTCCAAAGAACACCCAGGACTAATCTCCTTTAGAATGGACGGGTTGGATCTCCTTGCAGTCCAAGGGACTCTCAAGAGTCTTCTCCAACACCACAGTTCAAAAGCATCGATTCTTCAGCACTCAGCTGTCTTCACAGTCCAACGCTCACATCCATACATGACCACAGGAAAAACCATAGCCTTGACTAGATGGACCTTTGTTGGTGAAGTAATGTCTCTGCTTTTGAATATGCTATCTAGGTTGGTGATAACTTTCCTTCCAAGGAGTAAGCATCTTTTAATTTCATGGCTGTAATCACCATCTGCAGTAATTTTGGAGCCCCCAAAATAAAGTCTGACACTGTTTCCACTGTTTCCCCGTCTATTTGCCATGAAGTGATGAGTCCAGATGCCATGATCTTAGCTTTCTGAATGTTGAGCTTTAAGCCAACTTTTTCACTCTCCTCTTTCATTTTCATCAAGAGGCTTTTTAGTTCCTCTTCACTTTCTGCCATAAGAGTGGTGTCATCTGCATATCTGAGGTTCTTGATATTTCTCCCAGCAATCTTGATTCCAGCTTGTGCTTCTTGCAGCCCAGCTATACTTCAATATAAAAGAAAATATTAAGAAAAATATTTACTCTGAACTGCAGAGGAAAGGATAGAGTGTATCTGGCAGATCCATAAGATTTTTAAAAATGGTTTGAATTAACTCTAAGTTGAATGGTGTGTCAATTACTTCCTTCAAAAATCTCCCAATATCATCCACTCAGGGGTCAGATTTATAGGGAGAAAAAACCATTTATAGCAGCTCTCCAGCAGCACTTCATCATTTACAACTTTCACTATGGCCACTGGGAAGCCAGTGGTAAAAGAGCAAGACTGTGCTCCCACAACCACACTCTCAGGAGGGCTGGAGGGCTGGGGCTAGTTGCTCTCTGAGCACCAGGGGCAGGGAGTGTCCACCCTTCTGGGGTTTCTAACAGCCCTTCTCACACCAGCATCAGGCAGTCAGATGGAATGCACTTTTAAGTTGCTCCAGTATATGAGAACATAATTGGATTGAAGATATTTTAAATTTATCTGAGGAAAAATTACTCAGTTTCATTTTTATTCTTGTTCAGATCAGTGATAATTAAATGGTATAAAAATCACTTCAAGTTAATTTATTTTTCGAAACCCTCTAAATGACCTTCAGGAAGAAGCAGCTTTCTTCCTTTCAAGTAAATCATATAATGCTTTCGCTTTATGACAGATTGCAAGAAATGGGAATAAATTTTACTGGTGCAACATATTAGAAAATCACATCTAAAATAGGAGAGAAAAAAAATGTTTCCTTCTCTCTTTCCAATACTCTGAGTCATAAAGTAAACCAAGTAGAGTATAAATATATAAAGTACAAGTTACCTGAAGCATTGAATTAAACCTAGATATCTTTCTACTGTGCTATAAAACATCGCCTTTTAGAAAAGTCATTTTCATGGTTATCATTGTAGGTGCTTAGAGTAGCAATTAATTGAAAAAAATGTACAGTCTTCAGCTTAAGGAAACAAAACTTAACATAGACACAACTAACCATGATTATACATGGGATGAGTCTAAAGTGGGAGATTCAAACAGAAACAGGTGTGCAGAGAATTATGTTCTGATTTTTTTTAAGTAAAGTTCCCTATCTAACCCTGATGCTCTGAATGTCTTTAACTCAGACTTGAGCAGAGTTGTCCACTGGAATACTGAAAAAAATATGAAAAGGAAACAAGCTACCTGTGAAGGATACATTATTTACACCTTGGAATATTACTATGGTAGCTAGAAATGTGCCACTATTTTTAAATTTCAAAAATATAACGTCAAGTAAAAAAAAATCAAGGAAACTGCAAAAGAGATACGTATAGAATTATATATGTGTGAGTACATATATGTATATATACACCATATCTAAATATACCCAGATATATAATACAGGAATGTGTGTTTAGTTGTGTCTGAATCTGTGCAGCGCTAAGGACTGTAGCCTGCCAGGCGCTATGGGGATACTCCAGCTAAGAATACTGGAGTGGGCCTCCATGCCCTTCTCCAGGGAATCTTCCCAACCCAGGGATTGAACCCTGGTCCCCCACACTGCAGGCCGATTCTTTACTGTTTCAGCCACCAAGGAAGCCCAATATAGCAACAGTATATATTATTTATGAATATGGTCAGAAATAGGAAAAGCACTAAAACATTCTTGGGAATATCTCCCACCTTCTGGATAGTGATTCTTTGGGGAGGAAGAAAATAGATAAATGAATTAGAATTTAGGTACATTCATAAAATTTTATTTAAGAGAGAGATCAGATACAAATAGGACAAAATATTAAAATCTGTTAAATTTGAGAAACAGATGAATGGGTGGGTATTATTTTAATTTTTCTAGTTGGAAATATTAAAAATAAATGGAATAAGAAATAAAATTCCTCCACATATATTTTATCATGTTAGCCAAGTATACTGTATTCTTATGATTAAAATATTATTATTATTAGAGTAATGTGCTTGTTGTTAGCACCTTAACCACTGAGTTACAACATTGCAAATGACCTTATCAACCCATCTAAAAAATGTAAGGAGCAAATTCTTAGTTAATATCAGATTTTCCCAGTGTCTCCATTTTTACCAGCATTTAAATTAGTAACTGATAGCACAAACGTCATGAATTATACCCACATGGTCTAAAATAAATTTTCAAATATGCTTTACATTCAAAGAAGAAGAAACTTAAACATCACAAAACTGATAATTGATGCACATAATTATAATGACTTATATAGGGAAATTCACAATTAAATCTGTCTTAGGTGAACGAGTTCTAAATGAATCACCCTTATATCAATGTAAATATTTATCCTGGTGAGGTTATAGCTTACCCAACAGAATGATCAACTGCAACAAAAACTGAATATTAAACTGATGTATAGAGTGGCAAAATGGTCATTAGTACACTAAGAAAAAAGTATATTTTATGATAAGGTCACGTCCATGTGATGCTAAAGGGTACAGTGTTAAAATTCACACATTTAAAATGGGAACATTAACTTTATTTGCCATTGTTTCACAAAATTTGGCAGACCCTACAGAGGAAATTATTCTGGGAACAATATTAAATTGTGTTTTGCTTATCGTGGTAATTATAAGGGAAAAATCTTTGTTTCCAAGCAAATCGAATAGAAATGAGAGTCATCAGTTATGGAGGAAGATTCTGTGATGTTTAGGTTCAAACTTTCTGAGATAATCTACAGGAAACAAAAAAATTAGAAGGGAAAAAATAAGGTGCATTATCATTGTGCTTCTTGGTTCTGAGTAAGATGGCAGAAAATTTGATATGAGGCCATACATACCTGATTATATTACTTGAATCTACTGAATACATCAAATGCTTGAAAGTTACAAATTATCTGTCTGCCATTTAGTTGAACCATTTTCCAACACATAAACGAATGAAGAAAGTGTAAAAACAAGTGGAACAAACTGTTTTGAAAGATTTAGCCTTGTGGAGGTGTTAAGCTCAGGAAACTCAGCCATGTGTTTTGTCCCTTATCAGCTCTGAATAAATAATGCAGCCTGTGTGCCAAATTAAGAGTCTCATAATAAGTTGTTCAGATGGTGTTCTTAGTGAGAGACGGACTGGGCTGTGCTCTCCAGGAGGAAGTGGGTAGATGACACTGGCAGATAAGGAAAACGCACATTAGTGGCAAGAACACAAAATTAAAAATGACAGAGTAAGTATGAGATAGGAACGCAGGGGATGAAAGGGTTTTAGAGAGACAAAGACGATTCTCTTAATTAAATGTGATTAAGCATCTGTTATTTCTTTAAAAAGAAAATCAGAGCGGTACCAGGACATATTTTTTTGACTTTTATGATTAAGCAGCAAGATGCCACAATCACCCTTCAACTTTTTAAACTTTTATTTTTGGTAAGTGAATTCTAAAGTAGATGTCAGATATGAGTAATCTCAGCCCTCGAGCTATAAGAAATAAAGAGAACTTTGGAATGAAGGTTGTAAAGTCAGTCACTGAGCCTTTTCCAAGCAAAAAGAGCATGTTGTTTTATTAAATGTTGGTAGATTCCCCTCCCACATTTTTTTTAAACATCATGCATAACTCTCACCGAGACAGGGACTTTGCAGACTAAATTATTCTAAATAGCTATTTCATTAATGCCAAAAACACAGAATAAGATTTCAACCTGCAGAGGACCCTTACACATTTATAAAAAAATTAAAGCTACTGAAAAATCACATGATTATTTCTATAGTAGCAGCTATATTTAAATGCTACTAATGGAGTTATTCATTAGACTCTTTTTCATTTCAGTTCAGTTCAGTCGCTCAGTCGTGTCTGACTCTTTGCAACCTCATGGATCGCAGCATGCCAGGCCTTCCTGTCGATCACCAACTCCCGGAGTTCACTCAAACTCACGTCCATGGAGTCGGTGATGCCATCCAGCAATCTCATCCTGTGTCATCCCCTTTTCTTTCTGCGCCCAATCCCTGCCAGCATCAGAGTCTTTTCCAATGAGTCAACTCTTCACATGAGTTGGCCAAAGTACTGACGTTTCAGCTTTAGCATCAGTCCTTCCAACGAACACCCAGGACTGATCTCCTTTAGAATGGAATAGTTGGATCTCCTTGCAGTCCAAGGGACTCTCAAGAGTCTTCTCCAACACCACAGTTCAAAAGCATCAATTCTTCAGCACTCGGCTTTCTTCACAGTCCAACTCTCACATCCATACATGATCACTGGAAAAACCATAGCCTTGACTAGACAGATCTTTGTTGGCAAAGTAATGTCTCTATTTTTCAATATGGTATCTAGGTTGGTCATAACTTTTCTTCCAAGGAGTAAGCGTCTTTTAATTTCATAGCTGCAGTCACCATCTGCAGTGATTTTGGAGCCCAAAATAATAAAGTCTGACACTGTTTCCACTGTTTCTCCATCTATTTCCCATGAAGTGTTGGGAACAGATGTCATGATCTTCATTTTCTGAACGTTGAGCTTTAAGCCAACTTTTCCACTCTCCTTCAGGGGGTGACTTTAAACTGATCACTTGGGTTTCGTATATCACTATCACTACTGAATTACTAATTCAAAGAATGACTATTGAACAACTGGTGTATAAAAGATAATGAGAGAGTAATTTCCTAGGCAGGTTGATAAGAAGTCTAGGGGTCCCCAAGGAGAGACGGGTCTGGAATTCTCAAGGAGAAAGAAATGACAAACCTTTTTTTCCTGTACATTTCTTAGGATTATATAACAATAATGTATCCTGCCTGAGAACAGTCTCTGGATTAACCTTTCTGGCTAATTCTGTTATTTTCCAGTAGTCATGTATGGATGTGACAGTTGGACTGTGAAGAAGGCTGAGCGCCAAAGAATTGATGCTTTTGAACTGTGGTGTTAGAGAAGACTCTTGAGAGTCCCTTGGACTGCAAGGAGATCCAACTATTCCATTCTAAAGGAGATCAGTCCTGGGTGTTCGTTGGAAGGACTGATGCTAAAGCTGAAACTCCAGTACTTTGGCCACCTCATGTGAAGAGTTGACTCATTGGAAAAGACTCTGATGCTGGGAGGGATTGGGGGCAGGAGGACAACAGAGGATGAGATGGCTGGATGGCATCACTGACTCGATGGATGTGAGTCTGAGTGAACTCCGGGAGTTGGTGATGGACAGGGAGGCCTGGAGTGCTGCAATTCATGGGATCGCAGAGTCGGACACAACTGAGGAACTGAACTGAATTCTGTTATCTTAAATGCAAATCATGGGAGTAGATCTGGTCTTTACAAGGATTATATAACAATAATGTGGTCCACTGGAGAAGGGAATGACAAACCAATTCAGTATTCTTGCCTTGAGAACCCCATGAACAGTATGAAAAGGCAAAATGATAGGATACTGAAAGAGGAACTCCTCAGGTCAGTAGGTACCCAATATGCTACTGGAGATCAGTGGAGAAACAACTCCAGAAAGAATGAAGGGATGGAGCCAAAGCAAAAATAATACCCAACTGTGGATGTGACTGGTGGTAGAAGCAAGGTCCAATGCTGTAAAGAGCAATGTTGCATAGGAACCTAGAATGTCAGGTCCATGAATCAAGGCAAATTGGAACTGGTCAAACAAGAGATGGCAAGACTGAACATTCTAGGAATCAGCGAACTAAAATGGACTGAAATGGGTGAATTTAACTCAGATGATCATTATATCTACTACTATGTACAGGAATCTCTTAGAAGAAATGGAGTAACCATCACTGTCAACAAAAGAGTCTAAAATGCAATACTTGGATGCAATCTCAAAAATGACAGAATGATCCCTGTTCATTTCCAAGGCAAACCATTCAATATCACAGTAATCCAAGTCTATGCCCCAACCAGTAACGCTGAAGAAGCTGAAGTTGAACGGTTCTATGAAGATTTACAAGACCTTTTATTTTTTTTTTTTTACTGATAGGAACAGATTTTTTTTTTTTTAATTTTTTTCACTTTTTATCCTCAGGATTTTTTTTTAATTTTATTTTTACTTTATTCTACTGTATTGGTTTTGCCATACATTGACATGAATCAGCCACAGGTGTACACAAGCTGGGAGTAGGTCTGGTGTACAAGACCTTTTAGAACTAACACCCAAAAAGATGTCCTTTTCATTATAGGGGACTGGAATGCTAAAGTAGGAAGTCAAGAAACACCTGGAGTAACAGGCAAATTTGGCCTCGGAATGTGGAATGAAGCAGGGCACAGACTAATAGAGTTTTGCCAAGAAAATCCACTGGTCATAACAAACACCATCTTCCAACAACACAAGACTCTACACATGGACGTCACCAGATGGTCAACAACGAAATCGGATTGTTTATATTCTTTGCAGCTTAAGATGCAGAAGCTCTATACAATCAACAAAAACAAGACCAGGAGCTGACTGTGGCTCAGACCATGAACTCCTTCTTACCAAATTCAGACTTAAATTGAAGAAAGTAGAGAAAACTGCTAGATCATTCAGGTATGACCTAAATCAAATCCCTTATGACTATACAGTGGAAGTGAGAAATAGATTTAAGGGCCCAGATCTGATAGATAGAGTGCCTGATGAACTATGGAATGAAGTTCATGACACTGTACAGGAGACAGGGATCAAGACCATCCCCATGGAAAAGAAAGGCAAAAAGCAAAATGGCTGTCTGGGAGGCCTTACAAATAGTTGTGAAAAGAAGAGATGTGAAAAGCAAAGGAGAAAAGGAAAGATATAGGCATCTGAATGCATAGTTCCAAAGAATAGCAAGAAGAGATAAGAAAGCCTTCCTCAGTGATCAGTGTAAAGAAATAGAGGAAAACAACAGAATGGGAAAGACTAGAGAGCTCTTCAAGAAAATCAGAGATACCAAGGGAGCATTTCACGCAAAGACGGGCTCGATAAAGGACAGAAATGGTATGGACCTAATAAAAGCAAAAAATAGTAAGAAGAGGTGGCAAGAATACACAGAAGAATTGTATAAAAATGATCTTCATGACCCAGATAATCATGATGGCATGATCACTCACTTAGAGCCAGACATCTTGGAATGTGAAGTCAAGTGGGCCTTAGGAAGCATCACTACAAACAGAGCTAGTGGATGTGATGGAATTCCAGTTGAGCTATTTCAAATCCTGAAAGATGATGCTGTGAAAGTGATGCACTCAATATGCCAGCAAATTTGGAATCCTCAGCAGTGGCCACAGGACTGGAAAAGGTCAGTTTTCATTCCAATCCCAAAGAAAGGCAATGCCAAAGAATGCTCAAACTACCACACAATTGCACTCATCTCACACGCTAGTGAAGTAATGCTCAAAATTCTCCAAGCCAGGCTTCAGCAATATGTGAACAGTGAAGACAATAGCACCCCCACTCCAGTACTCTTGCCTGGAAAATCCCATGGATGGATGAGCCTGGTAGGCTGCAGTTCTTGGGGTCACTAACAGTTGGACACGATTGAGCGTCTTTACTTTCACTTTTTACTTTCATGCGTTAGAGATTAAATGGCAACCCACTCCAGTGTTCTTGACTGGAGAATCCCAGGGACAGGGGAGCCTGGTGGGCTGCCGTCTATGGGGTCGCACAGAGTCAGGCATGACTGAAGCAACTTAGTAGTAGTAGTAGTAGAACTTCCAGATGTTCAAGCTGGTTTTAGAAAAATCAGAGGAACCAGAGATCAAATTGGCAACATCCGCTGGATCACCAAAAAAGCAAGAGAATTCCAGAAAAAGATCTACTTCTTCTTTATTGACTATGCCAAAGCCTTTGACAATTCTGAAAGAGATGGGAATACCAGACCACCTGACCTGCCTCTTGAGAAACCTATATGCAGGTCAGGAAGCAACAGTTAGAGCTGGACATGGAACAACAGACTGGTTCCAAATAGGAAAAGGAGTATGTCAAGGCTGTATATTGTCACCCTGCTTAACTTCTATGCAGAGTACATCATGAGGAACACTGGGCTGGAAGAAGCACAAGCTGGAATCAAGATTGCTGGGAAAAATATCAAGAACCTCAGATATGCAGATGACACCACCCTTATGGCAGAAAGTGAAGAGGAACTAAAAGCCTCTTGATGAAACTGAAAGTGGAGAGTTAAAAAGTTGGCTTAAAGCTCAACATTCAGAAAGCTAAGATCATGGCATCTGGACTCATCACTTCATGGCAAATAGATGCGGAAACAGTGGAAACAGTGTCAGACTTTATTTTGGGGGTTCCAAAACAATGCAGATGGTGATTACAGCCATGAAATTAAAAGATGCTTACTCCTTGGAAGAAAAGTTATGACCAACCTAGACAGCATATTCAAAAGCAGAGACATTACTTTGCCAACAAAGGTCCGTCTAGTCAAAGCTATGGTTTTTCCATTGGTCATGTATGGATGTGAGAGTTGGACTGTGAAGAAAGCTAAGTGCTGAAGAACTGATGCTTTTGAACTGTGGTGTTGGAGAAGACTCTTCAGAGTCCCTTGGAGTGCAAGAAGATCCAACCAGTCCATTCTAAAGGAGATCAGTCCTGGGTGTTCTTTGGAAGGAATGATTCTAAAACTGAAACTCCAGTACTTTGGCCACCTCATGCAAAGAGTTGAATCACTGGAAAAGACTCTGATGCAGGGTAGGATTGGAGGCAGGAGGAGAAGGGGACGACAGAGGATGAGATTGCTGGATGGCATCACTGACTCGATGGACCTAAGTTTGAGTGAACTCCGGGAGTTGGTGATGGACAGGGAGGCCTGGCGTGCTGCAATTCATGGTTCTCAAAGAGTGGGACATGACTGAGCGACTGAAGTGAACTGAAAATATCCTGCCTGAGGACAGTTTCTGGATTAAACCTTCTGGCTAATTCTGTTATCTTAAAATGTAAATTATAGGAGTAGATCTGGTGAGGTTTTTACAACCTCCAGACATTCTTCGGATTCATTGGAGAGTTTATAACTCCATTGCTAACACTAAGCAAGCAGGTACTCTGTCTACCCACTTCTGATGTCTATGTCAGAAGCTTTCTCTATCTCCTTTATACTTTAATAAAACTTTATTACACATAACTCTGTGCGATTAAGCCTTGTCTCTGGCCCTGGATTGAATTCTTCTCCTCTGCAGGCCAAGGATCCCTGTGTCTTTGCGTGGTTTAGCAACAAACTTTCAATAATATGATAGATGTGGCAGTGCTGAATGAAAAGAAATTTATAGCTTAGCCCTTATTTTTAAGATTTTAACATCTAAGTAAGATGTAGTCAGGAAGGTATGATCAGAAAAGACTATGGAAAATGTAGAGTTTGAGCTGCACTTTAGAGGAGTCTTCACAATTTAAGAGCCATGACTGTTAAAAAAGTGTCTAGGTAATATGAATCAGCTATTTCAGCTGAGCAAAACAATTGTTCCTGCCCAGCTACAAAAGAAGAGGAAATTTAGTGCTAAAAATGAATTTATAGCTAAGAGATATGTATGAATTAATTAAACCAAGATACTTGGTTTACGAATATGCAGAAAATTCTAAAATAGATTAGCAATTCACAATCTGAGAATTTCTGACAACTAGAGGAATCTCTGAAAAATTGCAAGCAACCTATGAATGGAATTTGAGTCTAGGCGATAGATTTAATAAATAATATCACTGGAAAATATTAACCACTGTCTTTCAAAAGCTGTTGTGAGTGATAAAGAATATATCCACTTAACAGCACTAGCGAACTGAAAGAATAACTACTGAAATGTCACGTCACTTCTTTGTTTTACACGGATTAAAGAAATCATGTATACATATGCATTACACTACCTTTCCATTTTTGTCTATGTTTTTAGTTAATATATTATGACTATATTTTTATGTGAACAAATAAATATACAAGTTATAAATTGGTATTGGTATTGTATTCTGTTCTATAATTAATTTAAGCACTCCCCTACTGTTTAAGATTTAAGTTGTTCTATATTAAAAATGATGCTATTAACAAATATTTTTGCTATAGCTAAATATTACATACATCCTTAATTTTGGGGGCTAAATCTCTACATATGAAGTCACTAAGTCAAAAAGTATACACTTTTAAGGATTTCAATATATCTGTATATTGAATATGTATATATCCAATATATGTATGGGGCTTCCCTTGTGGCTCAGCTGGTTAAGAACTAGCCTGCAATGAGGGAGATCTGGGTTTGATACCTGGGTTGGGAAGATCCCCTGGAGAAGGGAAAGGCTAACCACTCTAGTATTCTGGCCTGGAGAATTCCATGGACTGTATAGTCCATGGGGTCGCAAAGAGTAGGACATGACTGAGCAACTTTCACTTCACTATGTGTATATATTGAATATATATATATATATATATTTCAATATGCTAAGTTGTCTTCTTAAAGATTCTATCATTATGTGCTCCTTCCAGTAGGCTATAAGATCACTAATTTTATTGCTAATATTCAATAATATTATATATTACAAAGAGGATATTCATAGTCAAATAGGCTAGAAATGTCTAAGATACAGCTATATGGCATGTGAAGTATGCATGGAATCAAAACGTATGTAAGTGTCTTTGGATGCTTTCAGGTTAGCAGAGAGTACTACGACAGCTACTAAGAACTGTGTAGTGTCTCCTATCTTCAACCACTCATACGCTTTTCTAAGAGATATTCATCCTGTCAAAGGTTCTTTTCTGTTACTTCAGGGAATTACAACCCAAGATAAGCTGAAAAAGGAATGAAGACAGTAAGAAATATCCTGGTTTCCCAATATGCAGAAACATGTGTGAAAGATTTTCCCTTGAAGAAGATCTTGTTACTTCGACAAAGTAGGGAATGAGAACAATGAAAATGTGATCTCTGTGAACGAGGTGGGGTTTCCCTGATAGCTCAGCTGGTAAAGAATCCACCTGCAATGCAGGAGACATGGGTTTGATCCCTGGGTCGGGAAGATCCCCTGGAGGAGGGGCATGGCAACTGATTTCCAGTATTCTTGCCTGTAAAGTCCCATGGACAGAAGAGCCTGGTGGGCTACAGCCTGTGGTAGCATCCATGCAATTCATCCAGAAAAAGAAGAAAGTAATAGAAATCCAATTTTTACCAGTTTGGGAAACTTAGAAAATGTGCCTTCTATACACACATTTACTGTTTTCTTGTGCATGGCGGGAAAAGAAACTGACTTGTTGGATCTGATTACAGTGCTTAAAAAAATAAAAAGGTTTTCCTCTATTTGAGTTCTTTAAGTTATATCTATTCCATTTGGGGAGGACTGGAACCAATCCTTTGAAAAAGAAAGGTAGGGTTCAGGAGCCTCTAGGAGTAGTTTCTATCAATTATACTTTGAGATCTCTGATTACTCACACATTTCAATAGCATTCATTCACTTATGCCTTCAAAACAAGAATAAGAAATCTTCCTTCTAAGAAAGAGAAAATGACTACATAAACAGGCAGGGGAGACACTGAGATTTCAAAAAGTTGAAGTCCTTCAGAGTACTTAGATTCTATTTAGTTCTATTCCTGTGTCTTCATTGTTGATTTGGTACTTGATTCTGTTTTCCCTCAAATATCCTGTCATCCTGTGCTGATGCTGCCTTGTTTATTAGAGCTCTAGTTCACCCTACAAATTCACAAAGTTTGATCAGTATCTGGTTTTTTTTTTTTTTTTGGACATCAGAGAGAGAGGAAGATAAAAATTCCAGGCAAGGATCTAAAGTCACACTATCCAAATAAACCTCCAAAGACACTGACCCTAGGAAAGGATTTGCTATTCTAAACCATTATTGAATTCTATCAAGAGTATGGGCAAATCAGGAGAGCAAGGGGGTTGGAACTAAGGCTCAAGGAAGAAGATGTGAACTAGTTAAAACTCAGCAAGTGTTATCTGGGCTTGAAAGTAACAGAGCAGCTAAGGGGATTTATGGGAATTCACAACAGAGTGAGATGTAGGAAAGAAAAATATCAGTAAAACTCCTTAAAATGAAATAATCTAGACAGATAACAAGTTGCTGCCCTAAAATACCACTTACCAATAAATATGACATGAAATACAAACATGTATTGTTTAGAAGATTTCCCATCAGAATGAAGTTGAAGCCAAACCTGTGCAGTATGGAGAGGTTGACAGCTAAGCTCTGTTGGGAAACTAGGAGGAAAAGCCACACGGCTGTTTTTCTACAAAATTTACAGAAAATCTCCAAAGATGGTACAGAGAATTCACCATGGCTCTTACCAAGCTGACATCTTATATTCTCAGAGTATATTTTTCAATTCTAGGAAACCAACGTTGATTAACTAAACTTGCTAATTTATTCAGAGGTTGCTAGTTTTCCCCTAAAATCCTCTTTCTTTTCTGGGGTCCCATCAGGAATACTACATTGCACTTGGTCATCACGCCTCCTTAGACTCCTCCTGGCTGTGACAGTTTCTCAGAATTTCCTTGTCCTTGATGACCTTGACAGTTTTGAGGAGCACTGGTTAGGTTTTTCCTTTTTTTTTTTCTTTCTGAATGTCCCTAATTTAGGTTTGTTTGAAGTTTTTCTAATGGTTAGACCAGGGTCAGGTGAACAATATCCAGAGAAGTGAAGTAGCATTCTCAGAACACTCATTTACTTTTTTAAAAGATAAAATTAATAGATTGCCCTAAGGCTTTTGAAAACATTTTCCCTATGATTCCACCTCCTAATTAACTGAAAACCTAAATAATAATAAAATGACATCAGCAAGGCTGCCATGACCTTTTCCATCAAGAACTAGAACCTTGAAGCTGTGACTTTTCCTTAGCCATGATATTCTTTCTGAAGGGCAGATATATTGATTCCATTCAGTGTATAAGTTGAAACTCAGCTATGTGAATACAGCTGAAATAAATAAAGTTTATAATGACTGGATGATACAGCAGACACCACCCTGGCTGGCCTCCTAGCATCCATTGCCAATCCTCCTTGCCCACCCTCCTACCTTAAAGTCAAAAAGGCCAGCGGCTCACCTTCCCAGCCTCTCTTTGTATTTGATCCAGAGCTGGCCTACAAGGTGAGGGCTAGTCTCTTGGGGTGTTTGGTGGGGGTGGGGGGCTGTGGGGGTACTTCTTCTTTGAAAGAGGGAGAGAGACACGGTGGGAAATCTTTCTCACCTGTTCTGATGTGGATGTGTGAAGATGAAATGCTAAGAGGTGTTTCAGCTGTGAGGCGGCAAGTCAAAGGATAAAAATCCAAATGCTGAGAATGGAAGAACAGAGGACAAAAACAGCTTGACTTCCAGAAAACACTACAGAGCCACAGAACCAACCCTAGGACTGCTAGGGAAACTAGTAAAAGTCTCGTTGTTTGTCGGGTTTGAATCTCAAAGCATCCTTACTGAAACATACAGCAATATTTGACATCCCTCATGATAACTCAGAGGGGATAAGTTGGCAACCCAGAGACATGTTTTGTGTTCTTTACACACTGTTAAAAATGTAGTTACTCTCTCTTTACAAATCAGTTGATTTCACAGGGGGAAAAACCTCACTTCTGCTGAAAAAATCAGCAGACCTGTCAGCACTTGGCCCACAAGTCACCTGGAAATGGGCAGCGGCCACTTTCAGTTGAGACCTGTGTGCCATTCACCACAGTCCCCAACCCTGGTCAGCTTCATGCATTTACATTATCTCTCTGAAACTTGCAGCATCAGTGAAAAACCCCTCACAGCTGGGTCTCCTTTAGGGCAAGATTTCTGGATGCCCCTTTGATATATTTTTTTTTTTTTTCAGTTTTGCCTAAGAGGAGTGGCCCTTAAGTTTGGAAGAATTTGTTCGATGAAAATCATAGAAATAGGGCCCTGACAAACTTTGCAACCTCTTGGTAATACCACACCTTCTTTTCTTCTCTCCCTTTCCTCCTCACCCACTGGCTTTCCACAGCGCTACTGAGGAAAAATAAGTTAAGATTAGCTTTCCAACTAACACATCCCAGATGCTTTATTTTGCCTGGAAGTTCCTATAGTGAGTCAGGAAGAAAGTTAAACCTCTTTACCCTCCACAGAAACGCACCTAACTTACCCTTTGGATAAAGCCTAGCAAGGTTTTATCAGTGCCACATTCTGAGTTTGTAGTTTAAGGATCCTAACTAAAGAATTGATGCTTTTGAACTGTGGTGTTGGAGAAGACTCTTGAGAGTCCCTTGGATTGCAAGGAGATCCAACCAGTCCATTCTGAAGGAGATCAGCCCTGGGATTTCTTTGGAAGGAATAACGCTAAAGCTGAAACTCCAGTACTTTGGCCACCTCATGCGAAGAGTTGACTCATTGGAAAAGACTCTGATCCTGGGAGGGGTTGGGGGCAGGAGGAGAAGGGGATGACAGAGGATGAGATGGCTGGATGGCATCACGGACTCGATGGACGTGAATCCGAGTGAACTCTGGGATGGACAGGGAGGCCCGGCGTGCTGTGATTCATGGGGTCGCAAAGAGTCGGACACGACTGAGCGACTGAACTGAAATGGACTAAAGAAGTGCAATGCATGCCCCATGAACCACTCTCCTATGCTGAATGCATACATGTGACCCATGGATTACTGCTTGTCGCAGCTACCAAAGAGTGGTAGAGGTGAAATCCCTTTCCAGAAAAACGGACTCAGCCATCAATGGCATTTGTATGACTGGAAAGGGAAATATGATGTTTGCTTAGATAAGGCAACTCGATAGGAGTAAAACAATGTTTGTTACTACTTCTGTAGAGGGTAAGCATGAGGCTTCACTGGAGAAACAGTTGAGATTTGCCTCCAGATTTCAGAACCACCACCTTCAAGGTCATCCCCTGCCCTAAGCAGTAGTCTCACTACAACAAACCTAGGAATAATATGCCCCTCTGTGCATCACCTGTGGGAGTCACAGCACAATGTCACAGGAAATGTGGATAAGTGAGGTAGGCTGGAAATCAGTGCATCAGCAAGCATTGTGTGGATGGTGGAATCTGAGGTATGTGACCCCAAGTCTTGTTCAAAGGGGCACTGCCAAACTTTGTTTTACTCCTATCAAGTTGCCTTATCTAAGCAAACATCATATTTAGCTTTCCAGTCATGCAAATGCCATTGATGGCTGAGTACATTTTTTTGGAAAGGGATTTCCCCTCTGCCATTTTTTGTAGCTGCGACAAGCAGTAATCCACAGGTCAGCTGTATGTAGCCTCATTCCTAGCAGGTCTGGGAGCGTGGTTGTAATTTAAAATAACTGTAACAAGTTTCTAGGCTCACCTGATTTTCTGATGACAAATATTTATAACCTTAACCATCTAACCTGATGTGTGGTGCATTGTAAGAAACAGAGGTGGAAAAGGCAGGACTTTGATACAAAATTATCTCGAGTGTACAACAGCAGCCGTGAAACAGGTTGCTTCATTATTTTGGTTCACATGTCAGTATCCAATGTTTTCAAAAGTGTGTTAGTCGTCCAGTCGGGTTTCTCTCTTTGTGACTCCATGGACTGTAGCCCACCAGGCTCCTCTCTTCACGGAATTCTCCTGGAAGGAATACTAGAGTGGGTTGCCATTCCCTTCTCCAGGGGATCTTCCCAACCCAGGGATGGAACCCAGATCTCAACCAGATCTCCTGCATTGCAGGCAGATTCTTTACCATCTCAGCCACCAAGGAAATCCCTTACTATGTTTTATTTAATTTTTTTTGCTTTTAATGACTAATAATTTTTTAAAAATCAATTCCTACTTTTAGTGCAAATATTTTTGCAAGGATTCCATATTTTCAATACAATGTCTGGAAATTACAACATAGGGCAGGTTGCCCTGAAGGGGATCATAAGAATAATGTTATAATGAGGAAGAAGATATGCCATCCAATGAATCTTAGTAATAACAAAACATTTATAGTGATAAACAAAACAAAATACTACTATATGCATTTTTATGGTAAAATTATACTTCCAGTCACTTAAATTGGGCATTAAAGTAATATACAATGATTTTATATATATACATATATATGACAATCATCAAAAGAGCTTCAATATATCTTAATCTATATATATTTACCTAAACAAATAAACCATATCATAAAACTGACCTAATATAAACTATCTATATTAAACATTAATTAATAATCCAATATTTTTGTTTAACTTCTTAGCATTTAGAAGAGATTTGGGAGAGATATAACTTGAATAACTTATAAATCATTTCAAGCAATATCTATCACAAAGGTATGAATTTATACATTGTTTTTCCTTTGAAAATTTTCCATTTAGTTAGTGGAAATATTTTCCATTATTTTTCACCTCATTGCTTTCTTAAAGGACTGCATGGCTGTGGAGTTCCTGAATATTTTCCTTGTTGTTATATTTCTTGTTATTAATGATGATGGAGACAATGATGATGATGCAAATAACTTTCATTCTATGCCCTTGGTTTGGGTTTTCAGAAGACTTTCAGGAAAAAAAAAATCTTAACAAATCTACAGGTAATCCCAACATTTAAAAAAACATGCAAAACTATTTAGTAGAAATGTATTTTTATAAGCTGAAGCTTTAAGAATGTTACTTATTGCAGACTGATTCAGGGGAATGCAAGATGTACTTTGTATATGCTCAGTCACTAAGCCATGTCCAACTCTCTGCGATCCAATGGTTTGTAGCCTGCCAGTCTTCTCTGTTCATGGGATTTTTCCAGCAAGAATACTAGAGTGGGTTGTCATTTCCTTCTCCAGGGGATCTTCCTGACCCGGGGATCTTCCTGACCCAGGGATCTTCCTGACCCAGGGATCAGACCTGCATCTGCTGCACTGGCAGGCGGATTCTTTACCCTCTGAGCCACCTGGGAAGCCACTAGATGTATTTAGTTGAATGCAAAAATATGAAAACAGGAGCAGTTAATAATAGTTTCACTTTTATAACAACTTCAGCATCTAATTTGTTCCTGTGTTTCTGTGACACATTCTAGCTGCATGGTATTATCAAAATACAATATGTGGGGACATAAATGCCAATAGTTAAAGTGATATATTATAATTTCAGGATTTTTAAAATTGTAGTTATCCAAAATAAAGAAGGCTGAGCACTGAAGAACTGATGATTTCAAACTGTGTTGGAGAAGACTCTTGAGAATCCCTTGGACTGCAAAGAGATTGAATCAGTTAATCCTAATGGAAATCAATGCTGAATATGCATCAGAAGAACTGATGTTAATCTGAAGCTCCAATACTTTGTCCACCTAATGTGAAGAGCTGAACTCACTGAAAAAGGCCCTGGTGCTGGAAAAGATTGAAGGCAAAAGGAGAAGGGAGCTGCAGAAGATGAGACAGTTAGATACCATCACCAACTCAATGGACATGAATTTGAGCAAACTCGGAGATACTGAAGGACAGGGAGGCCTGGCATGGTACAGTCCATGGGATTGCAGAGTCAGACCTGACTAAACAACAACAAAAAGCTTGGAGGAAGACTAATAACAAGCTGCTAAAAATAATTTAAAATAGATAATAAATCAAATTTAAGTTATAATAAGCACTTATATGGGATTTCCTAGTAGCTTAGCTGGTAAAGAATCCACCTCCAATGCAGGAGACCTGGGTTTGATCCCTGGGTTGGGAAGAACCCCTGGAGGAGGGCATGGCAACCTACCCCAGGATTCTTGCCTGGAGAATCCCCATGGACAGAGGAGCCCAGTGGGCAACAGTCCATGGGGTTGCAAAGAGTCGGACAAGACTGAGCAATTAAGCACAACACAACCACTTATATATTAATTGACACATTGCAAATAATACTACACACGTGTATTCCTATATTCAATGAGGTATTATGACCACACCACATGAGAGTTTGTTTCCTGTAAACATCAACCAAGCAAAGGCTAGTGTTTTGCCCATTTCATGCACACTATGGCAGTGTATTTTCTTTGTTATTACACAGAAATTGCAGAGGTAGAAAATGCATTTATTTACTAGTTATATCTAACACCTAGCACAGAGCTAGACCATAATAGGCATTCTTGTTGAATGAAATGAATAAAGTTATTAAAGCTTTGATGAGACCTCTCAGAGCACTTCATAAATGTGATAATCCACATCAATTACCAAGTCATTGTAAAATTGTAAAAAATACCAAGAACCAGGGTAAAATTAATAAAACATTATGTAGAGTTAAAATGCATAGTGCATACACGTTTGCATAAATTTGTCTGTTAAAACCTTGCAAAAAGGGACACAAGTGGTGAAAATGGCCATTAACTCAGCTGCACCAAGAGATTAAGATGCAATGCATGAAGGAGCAGATGAAAGAATTTCTTGTCTTTCACTTACATTGTGGGTTTAATAGGATTTTTGTGCTCTAACCTGAATCATTAATACAAAAATATGCATTCAATAAATATTTTATGATGGTTCTGTTGATTAGTAACATTGTTTATGTGTGAAAATGTGCTGATGAGAATCAAAGAAGGGATTTACACATATGTTTTTGCAACTAAGCCTATTTGTAACTTGAGAAATTTCCTTACCAGCCTGAGTGTTGTAGCTACTTTAAAATATCGCTCCACAGAACTAAATTATTTCACATTTGTTTAAAGTTTTTGAGTTTTACTATTAATAATTTTGATTATGGCAATGAGTTAAAAAGCTAATGAACACTAGTTAATAATCATGGATTTAAAACCATGTTAAATGCCAAAAATTTTATCAACACATTAAATGCTGTCTCATTTAGACCTACAAATTGCCTCGTTATTACTGTCATTTCACAAATTAGGAAATGGAGGTTCAGGGAAATGAAGCCATTTTTCAAGGTCACATTGCCATTCAGTGGGTAAGCCATGATTCAGACCCAGAGGTGATCACTCCAACACACTGCCATTTCACTTTGCAACTTCCCCACAAAGGCAAACAAAGACTATGAAATGAGAACGTTGTGACACGTTGATCTAATGATTATTTTCTAGGTAATGTCTCTGGAGGGTCTTAAAATATGGCTTGGAATGGAGACACTGAGGGGGTTTTCCTGCTCTTCAATCCTCCAAACAGGACATGATAGCTTCTATGTGTTCTCTATATTCTCTGAATTTACCTTTAATATATTATACTTTGTTCTCCATTAGACTATGAGTAATTTAAAGGTAGAAATATGGTGTAATTTATCTTTATAATGCAAATGCTTAGCCCAAGCCTATCAACATGCAATGCAATGCTTGCTTGATGTTTAATAACTGAAATGAATGAATGAATGAAAAGTCAGAAATCATTTATCTTAACTCTAAATCACTCCCTGCCTAAACAAACAGGATAAAATGCAGAAAACCTGCATCACTTATTATTTAGTCTTTTAGAAGACACCAAATTTTGCTGCTATTTCTTCCCTGTAGATCACTGATTACCTTTGTCTAAGGATTTCATGAAAACTAGTACAATAAGTACACTGGAGAAAAAAATCTCAGAAAAAAAGGTAAGTTATTATGGTTCTTATTTCATGCAAATAGTTTTCTTAAGTTTTTAATTTATTAAAATATGGATGGTTTATTCCTTCTGGATAAAAAGCAACAATAACTAAAACAATTCAATTATTCTCAGGATCACACAAACATATTTTCCTTTTTTTTTCAGGTAATTTAAAACCATCACCATGTAATGTATTTAAATGAAAGGAAATTCTTCTACTAATGTAAGAAGATATTCCTTCTGCTTCCCAGGTAGCTCAAACAGCAAAGAATCTACCTGCAATGTGGGAGACCTGGGTTCTATACCTGGGTCAGGAAGATCCCCTGGAGAAAGGAATGGTAACCCACTCCAGTACTCGTGCCTGGAGAATCTCCATGGACAGAGGAGTCTTGCGGGCTACAGTCCATGAGGTCACAAAGAAGTCAGATATGACTGAGTGACTAACACAAAATTAAAACCTTTTGCCAGAACATTACTAATCAGTTTCTCACCATGTGCAAGTGCATTAAAAGTCACAAAAATAAAAATACTTTGGAACAACAGAGCTATAAAAATACAGCGTCATTTTAGATGGCTAGTTTTCTGAACTCTTCTTCCCTTGCACGATTCATCTATCTCCCACCGAATCTATCTCCCACCGACAGAATTTTACTAATGGCTCTTTTTAGATTTTGTTAATTGCAAGCCTCAGTAGAAAGTGACCCTTTTCATTCTAGATTTTGTGCTAAGAAAGTGCTATTTAAAGATGCTCAACCTAAACTTTTCACCTTGTATCCCTCAGGAATGCGGGAACATAAAGATACACAGAAAATACAACATCCACCTACATATTTTTTACTTAGTGATCTTTGAAATATGTTAAGAACATACTCAAGTCTAAACAATTTAATTAAATTGGAATATTTAATTAAAATCAAATTTCTTAGGCACTCATTTTTATTCTAATCACTTATGAAATACAATA
This sequence comes from Nanger dama, assembly GCA_917880005.1. NCBI lineage: Eukaryota > Metazoa > Chordata > Mammalia > Artiodactyla > Bovidae > Nanger > Nanger dama. Next base: position 8,929,144 of record CAKJTW010000038.1, on the reverse strand, counting down.
CCAATCATTTTTATGATAGTTAATGTACCCTTTGGTTGATCTATTTCAAGTACAGCTGTGTGAGAACTTCCCAGGGAAATTGTAAATCAATAGTATCTTCCAATATTGTAATGTTAAGAATCATTTTCTAAAGAGCAACATGATGTGAGTGAAGGAAAGCACTGATCTCAAAAGAAGTCAGCACATTTGGGTTCTACTCCTGGGTCTCTTATAAACTAGTTACATACCCTTGAATAAGTCATTTAAGTACTCCTGACCTTGGCTTATTGACCTATGAAATGATGGTATGAGGCCTGATAAGTTCTAAGATTCCTTCCCAATGTAAAATTCAGTTAAAAAAACATCAGGATTCAGAAAGTATTTAAATTTATATAAAAAACTGGATGTTAACTAAACTTATTTGGGTAATTATTTTATAATATATATGTCAAATCATTATACTGTATATTTTTTCTCTTTTAATTTATTTATTTTTAATTGAAGGATAATTGCTTTACAATATTGCATTGGCCTCTGCCATATATCAGAATCATTATACTGTATACTTTAGATTTATACACTGCTATATGTCAATTACATCTCAATAAAGCTATGAAAAAACATACAGAAAATAATAAATACATGTACCATAAAGGGATTATCCTTATGAATATAAATTCTCATTCTGTACAGGTTAAGAGCTGATTAAAAAGAGATCTGTTTAGTAAGAATTAAGCTTTAAAGTTATAAAAACTGATATTTGTAAAGACCATAAAATTAAAGTCTTTTATTATTTATTTAAAATATAAAGCCATTTATCCACTTAATAAAAAGTAGTTTAGTCAATGAGTGTGATAATTAAGACTGCTCTACTCAGTGCTGGTACATGGCTCAACTCTGTGGTTTTTAACATAACTTTTCTTAACATTGAACAACATTTTCAGAATTTTCTTTGCATTTCTGTAGCAACTAGGCTGACATGGAAAACTACCTCTCCCATCTCATGTGTGCATAAATCTAGATCAATTTAAGCATATCCCCATTTCTACACATTTTAAAAATATGTAAACTAATAATAGTATATACATGCAAAAGAATAAAGTTGGACTTCTACCTCATAGCATATACAAAAATTAACTAAAAATGGTCCATGTACTTAAGTATGAGAGTTGACACCTTAAAATCTTAGACAAAAATGCAGGATCAAAACTTCCATAACTCTGCTGCTGCTGCTGCTGCTAAGTCGCTTTATGCCAGGGTCCAGCCCCCACAGGATCCAGGGGAACCCGAAGGAGAAACGGCCTCGGCAAATGATTTAGAGAGAGATAAGGAAAGAATGTTGTAGATAAGAAAACAGAGGAGAGAGAAAGAAAGAAAAGAGAAAGACATGGAGTGACCAAGCTTCTTTGAGTGAGGCCCATCCCATTACTTTATTTTCAAAAGGGACTTTTATACCTTAATTTGTACATAGAGGGAAATGAAAGATACAAGGTCATACAGAGTCAGCCCAAACATTCCAGCAGTTTTGCCCTTATCGAAACCAGGATTTTTCTGCCTATCTTTCCCACAAATAATGTTGTGTACATTATCTTCTGGCCTTGGAGGCCTGTGAACATGTTATGACCCTCTTTTGATAAAGGCTGTTCAACCAGAAAACTTATTTTCCCTCAAAATGTTTTTTTCTTTATATTTCTAATCTATGTCAGCCTCAGAAAATGGTAAACAGAGTTACATTTCTCACAGAGCAAAGGTGCAGTGAGTTACAAGAAAGAACCAATTAGCTCAAAGGTCTTACGTGGTTAATTTCAAGGCTACACTTGTTTTTCTTACATTCCAACTATGTTAACTAATGCTCTCCCAGGTGCACAGTGGATAAGAGATATGGGAACTTAGCAACAAGCATTGGCCCAATAATGAAATCCTACACTAGCACTACTCTAATAACTTTTAACTCTTTGAAAGGCTCTATGTTTTAGGCTTCCCATGCCTCTCACAGTTGGGAGGCTGCAAATAATCACATGCATAGCTACAAGAGTCTGGATAAACCTGCCAAGCAAGCTAGAATGCTAACAGAGGGGGTTTGATTTGAAATATTCCTCTCATGTCCAGGAGACTTATTACCTAGAGCCCTAAGTTGATTTTTGCAGAGAAAGGTGGTCGGGGATAGCCCCCTGTTAATGTCAGGAGAGTTGGTGAAAGGCACAAAATAGTAAGACAGACAGATTCTGGTTTTAGGGTAGATGCTCAAGCAGGTCTGGGGGGTCCCTCGAGGCCTGAAGCCTTGCTTATCAGATCTCTTCCACATGACCTTGTCATGGGTGGGATCTCCCATGCTGGCTCCCGGCAGCTTCAGTCATGTCCGACTCTCTGCGACCCCATGGACAGCAGCACCAGGCTCCCCTGTCCACAGAATTCTCTAGGCAAGAGTACTGGAGTGGGTTGCCATTTCCTTCTCCATTCATAACTCTAGATTAGGCAACAATTTCTCAGATATCATACTAAAAGCATAAGTAACAAAGGAGAAAATAGATAAATTGAAATTCATTCATATTAAAAACTTTTGTGCTTCAAAGGATACCATCAAGAAAGTGAAAAGATAACCAACAGAATTGGAGATATATTTTCAAATTATGTATCTAATTAAGATTTTTTTATCCAGAATATATAAAAAACTACTCACAACTTAACAATAAAAGAAAAATTATGTAATTAAGAATGGGCAAATGATTTGATTAGACATTGCTCCAAGGAACATAAACAGATGAGCAATTAGCACAAGAAATGATGCTCAAAATCTCAATCATTGGAGAAATCCAAAACAAAACTACAATGAAATATCAGTTCACACACACACACACACACACACACACACACACACACACACACACACACCCAGCATGACTATAAGCAAAAGGACAACAAAAAGTACTGAGCACTGAGAAAATGGAAACCTCACACATTACAAATACAAATTTAACACTGTGGGAGCCACTTACAGGAAACAGTTTGGCAATTCCCCCAGATAGTGAATATAGACTTTCCTCATAACAAAGCAGTTCTACTCTTTAATACAGCCAAAAGAAGTGAAAACATACATCCACATGAAAACTTGTCCACTAATGTTTATAGCAGCAGTGTTTAGGTAGTCAAAAAATGCAAACAACCCACCTTCCCATCGCCTGGTAAATTGTATGAATGAAATGTAGCATATTTACACAATGGAATGTATTTTGACAATCAGTTCAGTTAAGTCACTCAGTCCTGCCCAACTCTTTGTGACCCTATGGACTGCAGCATACCAGGTTTCACTGTCCATCACAAACTCCCAAAATTTACTCAAACTCATGTCCATTGAGTTGGTGATGCCATCCAAACATCTCATCCTCTGTCGTCCCCTTCTCCTGCCCTCAGTCTTTCCCAGTATCAGTGTCCTTTCCAATGAATCAGTTCTTCACATCAGGTGGGCAAAGTATCACAGTTGCAGCTTCAACATCAGTCCTTCCAGTGAATATTCAGGACTTATTTCCTTTAGGATGGACTGGTTGGATCTCCTTGCAGTCCAAGGGAATCTCAAAAGTCCTCTCCAACACCACAGTTAAAAAGCCTCAATTCTTCGGTGCTCAGCTTTCTTTATAGTCCAACATTCACATCCATACATGACCACTGGAAAAACCATAGCTTTGACTAGATGGACCTTAGCTGGCAAAGTAATGTCTCTGCTTTTTAATACGATGTCTGGGTTGGTCATAACCTTCCTTCCAAGGAGTAGCGTCTTTTAATTTCATGGCTGCAGTCACCATCTGCCGTGATTTTGGAGCCCCTCAAAATAAAGTCTCTCACTGTTTCCATTGTTTCCCCATCTATTTGCCATGAAGTGATGGGACCAGATGCCATGATCTTAGTTTTCTAAATGTTGAGCTTTAAGCCAACTTTTGCACTCTCCTCTTTCACTTTCATCAAGAGGCTCTTTAGTTCTTCACTTTCTGCCATAAGGGTGGTGTCATCTGCGTATCTGAGTTTACTGATATTTCTCCTGGCATTCTTGATTCAAGTTTGTGCTTCATCCAGCACAGCATTTATCATGATGTACTCTGCATATATGTTAAATAAGCAGGGTGACAATTTGAAACCAATTTGAAACCAATTGAAACAATTTGAAACCAATTTGAAACCAGTCTGTTGTTCCATGTCCAGTTCTAACTGTTGCTTCCTGACCTGCATACAGATTTCTCCAGGAGGCAGGTCAGGTGGTCTGGTATTCCCATCTCTTTCAGAATTTTCCACAGTTTGTTGTGATCCACACGGTCAAAGGCTTTGGCACAGTCAATAAAGCAGAAATAGATGTTTTTCTGGAACTCTCTTGCTTTTTCGATGATCCAGCAGATGTTGGCAATTTGATCTCTGGTTCCTCTGCTTTTTCTAAAACCAGCTTGAACATCTGGAAGTAATGGTTCACATATTTTTAAAGCCTGGCTTGGAAAATTTTGAGCATTACTTTGCTAGCATGTGAGATGAATGCAATTTTGCAGTAGTTTGAGCATTCTTTGGCATTGCCTTTCTTTGGGATTGGAATGAAAACTGACCTTTTCCAGTCCTGTGGCCACTGCTGAGGTTTCCAAATTTGCTGGCATATTGAGTGCAGCACTTTCACAGCATCATCTTTCAGGATAACTAGAATTCCATCACCTCCACCAGCTTTGTTCATAGTGATGATTCCTAAGGCCCACTTGACTTCGCATTCCAGGATGTCTGGCTCTAGGTGAGTGATCACACCATTGTGATTATCTGGGCCTTGAAGATCTTTTCTGTACAGTTCTTCTGTGTATTCCTGCCACCTCTTCTTAGTATTTCCTGCTTCTGTTAGGTCCATACCATTTCTGTCCTTTATTGTGCCCATCTTTGCATGAAATTTCCCTTGGTATATCTAATTTTCTTGAATATTAGGAAATTCAAAATAAGGTAGAACTAAATACTAGACAGGGCTTCCCAGGTGGTACCAGTAGTAAAGAACCCACCTGCCAATGCAGGAGACCTAAGAACCTCGGGCTCCATCCCTGGCTCAGGAAGATCCCCTGGAGGAGGGCACAGCAACCCACTCCAGTATTCTTGCCTAGAGAATCTTATGGATAGAGGAGCCTGGTGGGCTACAGTCCATAGGGTCACAAAGAGTCTGACATGACGGAAAAAACTTAACACACACACACACACACACACACACACATACTAGACAGCAATAACCCAGGATAGAGATCAGTGCTAAAGTAATCCAAAGCCATCATATTGTTCAAGAAACAGTTAAAAATACTGATTATCTTTACATCTTGTTAAATTTAAATATATAAAATATATATTTAAATTTTAAGAACTGCTGTCAACAAAATAGGAATAGAATGTATGATTTTTAAACTCAGAGGAAGAAAAATACAATAGAGACATATATTCATCCAGAATTGGAAATTAAAATGGTTAAGAACAGGCAGATATTAATAAGTAATATGATAGAAAACATGAAATAAGTTAGAATAGGTGTGTTAAGTGTAAGTCACTCAGTCGTGTCCAACTCTTTGTGATCCCATGTACTCTCACCCCTAGGCTCCTCTGTCTAATTCTCCAGGCAAGAATACTGAATGGGCAGCCATTCCCTTCTCCAGGAGATCTTCCTTACCCAGGGATTCAAACCCAGGTCTCTTGCATTGCAGGCAGATAAATTCCTCACCATCTGAGCCACCAGGAAGCCCAAAGTTAGAATAAATTAGTCCAAATATTTTAGCAGTTGCAAGAAGTGCTTTAAATTTATCTATTATAAAACAGAAAATATTAGCATGGATTTTATAATTTAGCAACATATGCCTAAAAGAGATACAATAAATTCAAATGAAAGTCATAAATATATTGAAAATAAAATAATACAATAATGAGTACTAACCAGAGTTGTACTAATATTAAAACTAGACAAAATCCAATTTTAAAATTAATTACAGAAACAAGAAGTAACACCATGAAATTCCACAGTGATAAAAGAAACATTGAACAGTGTCAGAAACACAACAAACATGTACTTGTTTACACAAAAAAACTTGGCCTCAATATACAGAAAGCAAAAATAACACAACTGGAAAAACTAAATCCACAATTAGAGTGAAGTGCTTTAGTATGCCTTTCTCCAAAACTAAGAGATGAACTAGATCAAACAAACAAATCCTAGGATATAGAAAATTTGGATAACCTCAATATTCAGCCCCCATTTAACAAACTACTCAGCTCTGCCCTTGTAGTGCTAAAGCTGTCACAGATATTACATAATAAATGGTATGCCTGCATTCCAATAAAACTGTCTTTATGAACATTGAAATTTGAATTCCATATCATTAACACATGTTTTAAAACATTATTCTGCTTCTAATTTTTTAATCACTTACAAATGTAAATAATATTCTTAGCTTATAGGATGTACAATAATAGCCATGAACAGAATCTGGCCTGCTAGCTGCAGTTTGCCTGTAGAACACCACACATTAATTCTTATAAATTTCAAATACAATACAGTTGTTTTTCATTAAAATATATTATTTCTGTTAGTACAGAACTAGTTTATCATTGTTATTTTGAAATGACATTCTTTTAATTTGTGAGTTTAACACAATAAATATTAGTAGATAAAACTGACATAAAAAAAAAAAAAACTCTTTAGGGCTCTGAGTATTATTTAAGTTTGACAACTAGTACAAATACACTGTTTTTTGTAATAATGTAAAAAAGTGGAAAAGCCATAAATGTTCAGTATGGTAATAAATTAGAGTAGATTTATCCAAAATCACTACATATGGAGACTGCAACCATGAAATTAAAAGACGCTTACTCCTTGGAAGGAAAGTTATGACCAACCTAGATAGCATACTCAAAAGCAGAGACATTACTTTGTCAACAAAGGTCCGTCCAGTCAAGGCTATGGTTTTTCCAGTGGTCACGCATGGATGTGAGAGTTGGACTATAAAGAAAGCTGAGTGCCAAAGAATTGATGCTTTTGAACTGTGGTGTTGGAGAAGACTCTTGAGAGGCCCTTGGACTGCAAGGAGATCCAACCAGTCCATCCTAAAGGAGATCAGTCTTGGGTGTTATTGGAAGGACTAATGTTGAAGCTGAAACTCCAATACTTTGGCCACCTGATGCAAAGAGCTGACTTATTGGAAAAGACTCTGATGCTGGGAAAGATTGAGGGTAGGAGGAGAAGGGGACAACAGAGGATGAGATGGTTGGATGGCATCACCAACTAAATGGACATTGGTTTTGGTGGACTCCAGGAGTTGCTGATGGACAGGGAGGCCTGGTGTGCTGCAGTTCACGGGGTTGCAAAGAGTCGGACACAACTGAGTGACACAGCTGACTATTTAATAAGTAATAGTTGTTGAATAAACAAGACTACTGAAAACATAAATATATCTCAATACATATTTGGCATATAATAAAATACTTTATAGTTATTTTGGCATTGATTTTTAAAAAATATATGCAAATGCTATCTGTTTCAAAGATATATGCCACTATATATGCTATTTGCATAAAATATATATTTATTTTCATAATATAAATATGAAAAGTAAGCCAAAACGGTACTCACAAAATTCTTTATACCGGTTGCTTGTAGAGACAGAATCATAAACCTAGAAAGTAAGAATAAAGTGGATTTCAACTCCTTACTGAAAATATATAATACACATGGCAAATTTGATCAAATGCTAATATCTGTTAATTTGCTATTCTATATGAGTGAGTACACAGGCAAATTTATCCCTTTCTCTAATGAGGATAAATCATCAACGCAAATCATGCATTAAAGTCACAAAATGAACTACAAATACCATTCAAAAATTGTAAAACTTGAACAAGTGAGAGGAAGGAGGGCCTGAGGATTCATTTAGTACAGGACTAACTCTGAGGTGTGTGACTATAGCCTTCTTCAAATGCGTTGTTAGTAAAAACATAAGATACAGCCAAATGATGGGAGATGCAGGTCTTTGAGACACAGTCAGTTTCACAAGGTGAGACACTTCAACTGATGGAGGAAAACGCCATTATTATCATTATCATGTTTCCAGATGCTCCTGTATGTGGCTCATTCATGCTATCCAGCCATTCTGGGATCCCAGGACTATGGAGAGTCATCAAGTTTTCAGTTATGTCAGGGTCTGACAAAACACTTAATTTCTATGCCTTACATTCCTTTTATACAGATGTGACAGCTGGACCACAAAGAAGGCTAAGCACTGGAGAATTGATGATTTTGAATTGTGATGCTGGAAAAGACTACTGGGCACATATCCTGAAGAAACCATAATTGTAAAAGACACAAGTACCCCAGTGTTCACTGCAACCCTGTTTATAATAGCTAGGACATGGAAGCAACCTAGATGCCCGTGAGCTGATGAATGGATAGTAAGTTATGGTTACATATACACAATGGAATATTACTCATCTGCAAAAAGGAACAGATTGGAGTCAGTTCTAATGAGGTGGGTGAACCTAGAGCCTATTACACAGAGTGAAGTAAGTCAGAAAGAGTAAGACAAATACCATATATTAATGTATATATATGGAATCTATAAAGAGAGTACCAATGATCCTAAGTACAGGGATGCAAAGAAAACACAGACATAGAGAACAGACTTTTGGACACAGTGAAGGAGAGAGGGAAATGATATGAGAGAATAGCACTGAAACATATACATTATCATATGTAAAATAGATAACCACTGGGAGTTTGATGTATGATGCTGGGACCCAAAGCCGGTCCTTTGTGACAAACTGGAGGGCTGGGGTGGGTAGGGAGGGGATACATGTATGCCTATGACTGATTGATGCTGATGGCAGAAGCCATCACAACAGTGTAATTATCTTCCAATTAAAATATATAAATAAATTTAAAATTTTTTAAATTTGATTAAGTCTACTTGCAGACATCTGTCCTAGGAAAGATTCAGAATTGTGAATCAAAATATATGTAACCCAGTGTTTCCAATTTTTCACTATTATAAATATTGCCATTGTTTAACAATAGAATATGATTAAATGAAGTGCAGTTCATACAAATAAATGAAGTTTCAAGCAGACATTTAAAACTATGCTTTCAAATAGTGTAAATGACATGACAATATGTAATTAAAATATTAAGACAAAAAAGCAATACACAAACACAGTGCTTACCCAATTTGTTGAATACAGGTATAGAGCAGAAAAGTAATGCAACAAAATGTAATAGCTTATTTGTGTTTTTAAATATTTTATTATATAGCTAGTTCATATTTGTTTAGTAATAAGAAGAAAACTAATATCATGGCATCTGTTCCCATCACTTCATGGCAAATAGATGAGGAAACAGTGTCAGACTTTATTTTCAGGGGCTCCAAAATCACTGCAGATGGTGACTGCAGCCATGAAATTAAGAGACACTTACTCCTTGAAAGGAAAGTTATGACCAACCTAGATAGCATACTCAAAAGCAGAGACATTACTTTGCCGACAAAGGTCTGTCTAGTCAAGGCTATGGTTTTTCCAGTAGTCATATACAGATGTGAGAGTTGGACTGTGAAGAAAGCTGAGCAATGAAGAATTGATGCTTTTGTACTGTGGTGTTGGAGAAGACTCTTGAGAGTCCCTTGGACTGCAAGGAGATCCAACCAGTCCATTCTGAAGGAGATCAGTCCTGGGTGTTCTTTGGAAGGAATGATTCTAAAGCTGAAACTCTAGTACTTGGGCCACCTCATGCGAAGAATTGACTCATTGGAAAAGACTCTGATGCTGGGAGGGATTGGGGGCAGGAGGAGAAGGGGACAACAGAGGATGAGATGGCTGGATGGCATCACTGACTGGATGGATGTGAGTTTGAGTGAACTCTGGGATTTGATGATGGACAGGGAGGCCTGGAGTGCTGCAATTCATGGGATCACAAAGAATTGGACATGACTGAGTGACAGAACTGAACTGAACTGAACTGAAGAAGAAAACACAGGAAAGCTACAAACACACACACACACACACACACACACACACACACACACACATATATATATATCAGTTTAGTTCAGTTGCTCAGTCATGTCCAACTCTGCGACCCCATGAATCACAGCACGCCAGGCCTCCCTGTCCATCACCAACTCCCGGAGTTCACTCAGACTCACGTTCATCGAGTCAGTGATGCCATCCAGCCATCTCATCCTCTGTCGTCCCCTTCTCCTCCTGCCCCCAATCCTTCCCAGCATCAGAGTCTTTTCCAATGAGTCAACTCTTCGCATGAGGTGGCCAAAGTACTGGAGTTTCAGCTTTAGCATCATTCCTTCCAAAGAAATCCCAGGGCTGATCTCCTTCAGAATGGACTGGTTGGATCTCCTTGCAGTCCAAGGGACTCTCAAGAGTCTTCTCCAACACCACAGTTCAAAAGCATCAATTCTTCGGTGCTCAGCCTTCTTCACAGTCCAACTCTCACATCCACACATGACTACAGGAAAACCATAGCCTTGACTAGATGGACCTTAGTCGACAAAGTAATGTCTCTGCTTTAGAATATACTATCTAGGTTGGTCATAACTTTTCTTCCAAGGAGTAAGCATCTTTTAATTTCATGGCTGCAGTCACTATCTGCAGTGATGTTGGAGCCCAAAAATAAAGTCTGACACTGTTTCCACTGTTTCCAAATCTATTTGCCATGAAGTGATGGGACTGGATGCCATGATCTTCATTTTCTGAATGTCGAGCTTTAAGCCAATTTTTCACTCTCCTCTTTCACTTTCAACAAGAGGCTTTTAAGTTCCTCTTCACTTTCTGCCATAAGGGTGGTGTCATCTGTATACCTAAAGTTATTGATATTTTCCCGGTGATCTTAATTCCAGCTTGTTTTTTCCAGTCCAGCGTTTCTCATGATCCATTCTGCATAGAAGTTAAATAAGCAGGGTGACAATATACAGCCTTGACATACTCCTTTTCCTATTTGGAACCAGTCTGTTGTTCCATGTCCAGTTCTAACTGTTTCTTCCTGACCTGCATACAGATTTCTCAAGAGGCAGGTCAGGCGGTCTGATATTCCAATCTCTTTCAGAATTTTCCACAGTTTATTGTGATCCACACAGTCAATGGCTTTGGCATAGTCAATAAAGCAGAAATAGATGTTTTTCTGGAACTATCTTGCCTTTTCCATGATCCAGAGGATGTTGGCAATTTGATCTCTGGTTCCTCTGCCTTTTCTAAAACCAGCTTGAACATCAGGAGTTCACAGCTCACATCTTGCTGAAGCCTGGCTTGGAGAATTTTGAGCATTACTTTACTAGCATGTGAAATGAGTGCAACTGTGCGGTAGTTTGAGCATTCTTTGGCGTTGCCTTTCTTTGGGATTGGAAAGAAAACTGACCTTTTCCAGTCCTGTGGCCACTGCTGAGGTTTCCAAAGTTGCTGGCATATTGAGTGCAGCACTTCCACAGCATCATCTTTCAGAATTTGAAACATCTCAACTGGAATTCCATCACCTCCACTGGCTTTGTTCGTAGTGATGCTTTCTAAGGCCCACTTGATTTCACATTCCAGGATGTCTGGCTCTAGATTAGTGATCACACCATTGTGATTATCTGGTTTGTGAAGATCTTTTTGTACAGTTCTTCTGTGTATTCTTGCCACCTCTTCTTAATATCTTCTGCTTCTGTTAAGTCCATACCATTTCTGTCCTTTATTGAGCCCATCTTTGCATGAAATATTCCCTTGGTATCTCTAATTTTCTTGAAGAGATCTCTAGTCTTTCCCATTCTGTTGTTTTCCTCTATTTCTTTGCATTGATCACTGAAGAAGGCTTTTTATCTCTTCTTGCTATTCTTTGGAACTCTGCATTCAGATGCTTATATCTTTCCTTTTCTCCTTTGCTTTTCGCCTCTCTTCTTTTCACAGCTATTTGTAAGGCCTCCCCAGGCAGCCATTTGCTTTTTTGCATTTCTTTTCCATGGGGATGGTCTTGATCTTGATCCCTGTCTCCTGTACCATGTCACAAACCTCATTCCATAGTTCATCAGGCACTCTATCTATCAGATCTAGGCCCTTAAATCTATTTCTCATTTCCACTGTATAATCATAAGGGATTTGATTTAGGTCATACCTGAATGGTCTAGTGGTTTTCCCTACTTTCTTCAATTTAAGTCTGAATTTGGCAATAAGGAGTTCATGATCTGAGCCACAGTCAGCTCCTGGTCTTGTTTTTGTTGACTGTATAGAGCTTCTCCATCTCTGGCTGCAAAGAATATAATCAATCTGATTTTGGTGTTGACCATCTGGTGATGTCCATGTGTAGAGTCTTCCCTTGTGTTGTTGGAAGAGGCTATTTGCTATGACCAGTGCATTTTCTTGGCAAAACTCTATTAGTCTTTGCCTTGCTTCATTCTGCATTCCAAGGCCAAATTTGCCTGTTACTCCAGGTGTTTCTTGACTTCCTTCTTTTGCATTCCAGTACCCTATAATGAAAAGGACATCTTTTGTGGTTATTAGTTCTAAAAGATCTTGATGTCTTCATAGAACTGTTCAACTTCAGCTTCTTCAGCGTTACTGGTTGGGGCATAGACTTGGATTACCATGATACTGAATGGTTTGCCTTGGAGACGAACAGAGATCATTCTGTCATTTTTGAGATTGTATCCAAGTACTGCATTTTGGACTCTTTTGTTGACCATGAGGGCTACTCCATTTCTTCTGAGGGATTCCTGCCCACAATAGTAGATATAATGGTCATCTGAGTTAAATTCACCCATTCCAGTCCATTTTAGTTCTATTTTAGAAACCCAAGTAAGATGGTAGGTGTTGCAAGAGGGCATCAGAAGGCAGACACACTGAAACCATACTCACAGAAAATATATATATCAGTGAGTGTTAATTTGGGCTTCCCTTGTGCCTCAACTGGTAAAGAATCCACCTGTAACATGGAAGACCTGGGTTTGATCCCTGGGTTGGGAAGATCTCCTGGAGAAGGGAATGGCAACCCACTCCAGTATTCTGGTCTGGAGAATGTGGGTGGGCCTCACCTAAACAGATGAAAGTTTTCATAGAACAAAAAAGTTGTCCTTGCTCCAAATAAGACAGAACTTGTCCTATTTAACTGTCTTCGGGATGGAACTGAAGCATCAAGCTAGAACTGGTATTTTCCTGCCTTCAGACCTGCACTGAAACATGAGCTCTTCCTGAGCCTCAAAAATGCCAGACTTTGGACTAGAACTACACCATTAGTTCTTCTAAGTCTTCAGCTTGCCAACTGCATGTCTTGAGCCTTGTTGTTGTTTTCATTCCATTACTAAGTTGTATCACACTTTTGCCACCAAATGGACTGCAGCACACCAGGCCTCTGTGTCCCTCACTATCTCTTGGGCCTTGTAGGCACCAATAACCTCATGAGCCAATTCTTTAAAATATATAGATAGATATTATTTATCTTTACCTCTGTTGTTAGGTTCCAAATATAATAGCCAGTGTTTTATCTTGTCTGGCATAAATTCTTTCCATAAATTTTAAACTTCTAGTTAGGTCAAATCACAGACCCCTACTATAGTTCCTGTTTCCTTCCACTGTCTGAAGAGATCATTTTCTTTTATTTTGTTTTGGTCTGGTTACTGGATACACTATATGGGATGGGGGAGTCCTCTCTATCTTAACAGTATTTCTAAGTTACATCTCTAGAGAATCCCAAATCAGTAACCCTAGAGCTAACGGCTTCTCCCAGGATGAATGTTTGCTTTACGGGTTTAGGCACCTTGAGATTAAGTTGAGTTTGAATTAACCACATGATGTTTGTAATTCAGTACTCAGTGAACTCACAGTATTTGTCAGTTTGCTTTACAGTTATCCAGTAGAATGATGGTGTCCTCTGGTCCATGCTACGGGGTGCCATGGGAATTTATACGTTGTAAGGATCAAGATCTTTATAGAAATAGAGGCATGGGCAGCAGTAGAAGAGATGTTTCAAGGCATTTATGAGTCCTAGTGAGGACTCATAATTTAGGAGTCTCTGAATTTAGGAAAATAGACCTGGGTGTGCAACATGGTGACTATTCTTTCTCACACAGCAATCAACATGGCTCTTGCATGGCCTAGGGTGTCAACCTCTGCTTGAGACATGCAACCAATGGTCACAGAGAATGAGCTGCTCCCCTGAGTTTAGATTCAGCCATAGCTTATGCTGGAAATGAGACACAGAGAGGTCCAGGTTAAAAGCTACAACCCAGGGCCAGTTTAAGGACCTCAAATCCCTGTTTCTTATTAAGAAATAAGAAACAGTCCTGTTTCTTATTACTGAAACTTCTGACTTGATTAGTTAAATCTGTAAGAGATGTCTGGTAGGACTCAGCAAATGCATCAAAACATAACACAACTCAAAATCAACAAAACAGCACACAGCAACACAACCGAAAATACATGCTCTCCAGTAGGCAGTTGAGGCAATTAACAAGTCTTAATTAAGCAAGAAAAAGCAGGCTTCCCAGCTGGTACCATGGTAAAGAATCCACCTGCATTTGCAGAAGACACAAGTTGAATTCCTGGGTTAGGAAGATCCTCTAGCATAGGAAATGGCAACCTACTCTAGTACTCTTGCCTGGAGAATTCCATGGACAGAGGAGCCCAGTGGGTTTCAGTCCATGGAGTCACACACATGGAGTTGGACACGACTGAGCACGCACCTTTACCTTTTAGCTTTAAGCAAGAGAAGACCCTCAGGTCTCACAATGCCAACTGTTTTGTAGTTGCCCTGCAGAGGGTAGGATCAATTACCTACCTAAAATTTGTTCAGAAATCAAAAGACTGATGATGCTACATGTGCAGTAAGAGGGCATGAAAAGATTTATTATTCACATCAAAGAGTTTCTGGGGAGAACAAGGCAGGCCCCAGAGCCAGTCCAAAATGACTCGAGTGAAGAAGGCACAAGTGTTCTGCTTTTTACTGTGTTTACAGAGTGGGGCGTGGGTCAGGGTGCCTGCACACAGCATTCACAGGGCTTGGACTCTGGCTCCAGGAGAAGGAACACTCGGGGTTTGTTATCAGCTTGCCCAGAAATGAGCCAAGAGGGGAGTCGCAGTCTTTACCATTTTTCTTTTTGTTCCATCACTGTTAGATTTTGGTATCAGTGTTGTATAAAATGAATAAAGATGATCTTGGAAGTTTCTATTACAGCATTATTTAACAAGTATGTGAACTATTTATACAAAAAGATGTCATAGAGCTCTTAAAGACCTGTTAGAGCTAGTTCTCTGACAACTTAATTTTTCCTATGTTTATGATATTCTTGACTTCTGTTTCCACTTAGGTCAATTTTTATTATGTTATATATTCTAGATTATTCTATTTAGGTTACTGATATTTTGAAAAATAATGTAAAATTTCCTATAACTTTTTACTTTCTAAGTTTCTTTTTGTGTTTGTGGGTGAAAGTACTTCAGGTTCAAAATATTGAGTTAATCATAACCTAATTTCATGGCGTATTACAGTTATTGGCCCATTCCTTTAATTTATTGATTTATTTAATCCACTGTATTCACTCACTTCCTTCTCATTTCTCTCTCTCTCGTAGAAAAATGTTTGATGTATATCCTTCCTAAGTGTATATTATTGTGAATCTTCTTTTTTATATGCATGTATTTTAATTTAAATAATAGCATCATTCTGTAGATGACATTCTGAGAATTACTTTTGAACTCAGCCCGACATTTTCAAGGGGCTTACCAAGTGGTGCTAGTGGTAAAGTAATCGCCTGCCAGTGCCTGAGACATAAGAGACACGGGTTCAATCCCTGGGTCAGGAAGATCCCCTGGAAGAAGGCATGGCAACCCACTCCAGTATTCTTGCCTGGAGGATCCAATGGACAGAGAAGCCTGGCAGGCTACAGTCCATAGGGTTACAAACAGTTGGATGTAACTGAAGCGACTTAGCACACAACCATGCACTACATTTTTAAAGATATTCATATTTCTGGACATCTATCCTTTGCTCCTGAATGCTGCATAATAGCCTATAATGTGCCTCTACATTATGCTGCTACCAATCCATCCCCCTAGTGATGGACAACTACCTGGCCTCTAGTGTCTTATCACAAATAAGACTGTGATAAAGATCGTACTACATGCCCCATCATGGCCCTGTGTGAGAATGTCCCTGTGATGCGTAACCAGGAAATAGGCTGCTGGGGCCTACAGTAATATCTACTCATCTGACTAAGTACCCCCAAATGCTTTTCTAGATTAGGTGTAGCAGTGTAAGATAACTAAAGGAGGAAAATAATTACTTCTTGTGGAAAAAAAGTTTTTGATTATAAGAATAATAAGCATAAAGTTAACCTTAAAAATGCATCCCAATATACATTAGGTGCAGACACACAGTTTGATTCTACTTATACGAGTCAAATTCAGAGTCAAAAAGTACATTGGTAGATGCCAGAGGCCAGAAGAGGTGGACTGGGGAGTGAGAATGGAGGCTTAGCACTGAATGGGGATAGAGTTTCTATTTAGGAAAATGAAAAAATTGGGAGATGGATGATGGTGAGAATTGTACAAGGTGAATAGACTTAGTGCCACTGAACTGTACAGTTAAAGATGGTTAAAATAAGTATGTTTTATATTATGTGAATTTACCACAACAAAAAACAGTAAACAATACATATTTTCCTAAAAAAATAATAAATTCTTCAAAGTAATGGAAGTAAAATACTAGTGAGAAGGGCACACTTTCCTTACTCAATCATTCATTCACCACATATTTAATAAGCACTTATCAGCATCATGAGTAAGATGGCATGTGTGAGGTTACAGAGACGTCCAGACAGTTTCTAGTCTAAAGGTACTTAGAATCAAGTAGAGGCTATAGGCATGAAACCTACTGTGATAGCTGTGAGCATATATATTTGCATAAGATTTATAAGTTGGGACATCAAAAAGATGTTACTACTTCTATAAGTCATCAAGGAGAAGGTCAGACAATGGCAGGCAATGAAAGACATGGAGGCAATTTCCATGCACAAAGATTGGCACAAGATAGAGAATGAAACTGTGTGGTATACTCAGGATCTGCAAGAAACTAAATGCAGCTGGAGCATAGGACAGAAATGAGAGATGAGACTGGGACATTAGGAAATAACAAATAATGAATGGATAGTCTTGTAAGTGCTAAAGAATTTGAATGTGAGCAGACTTATGCTATAGGAAAATCTCTCTGATATTACCAGGAAGTATATATTAAGATAACCATGGAGATAAGTCTTATACACACACACACACACACACACACACACACACACACACACACACATATACACAGTTGTGCTCAAGGGTTTGAATGAAATTGTACATTATATGAAATGTAATACTTAACAAATGGTTGTATACAGAAGACAAAATATAGTAGAAATAATTCTGTAGAGGCAAGAAGACTCTGAAAAGACGTTTAAATTATAATACTTACCTTGTATTTGTACCTTAAACTGTTTCAATCTACCCTCATAAACTTAATTTGCACTATACTCTTCTATTTGTTCACATGTAGCTTTGATAGTTTGTCTTGTTCAAAAGTTTTACTACACTAATTAGACTGTCATCTCTTGAAGAAGTTTACAAAACTATTAATTAAATCTTAAAATTAAACGTGTAACGTATATATAAAGTAGCTCTGATAACCTTATTTATTTGTTTTATATCCATAAATATCTGGTTAGGAGTAATGAAATATGGGCTATTAAACAGTGACATTAACAAGGCACTGAGGTTCCTAACAATCTCACCTGATTAAGTCAGATCTATCCAGGACAATCTTCTTTTTGATTAACTCAAGAGTCAACTGATTCTGGTCTTTAACCAAATCTGAAAAATCTTTTCATGTTTGCCATGTTCTATTGGCTAGAAATAAATCACAAGTTCTGTGTATACTCAAGGGGAGGAAATTATGCAAGAAGGGTATATCTACTGCCCATTCCTTTGTTCAATGAATATTTTTTGAGTGCCCATTCTGTTCCAGGTGATTGAGGCATATCAAAATCCTTGATCACACATAGATTATGTTCAGTTATGGGAGATAAATAAAGAGTAAATAAATATACAGTTATATAATATTTATTCTATATGTGTTTATATCATATTTATATGTTTATGTAATATATTATCAAGATGCAATACATGCTATGAAGGAAGTATAGTAAGACAAGAAAGGATGGGAGTATATATAGAGAGAAAGTTGGGCCACATATTCCAATGAAAGATGTTTTGACTGAGTTCAGACCTAAAGGGAGATTCACTTTTTTCAATCACAATTACACTTAGAGCATGATGAAGTTGTGTGTCTGCTCCTTTCATTACTACCCCTAGTTGGTAGTTATGACTCCAAACCAAGGAAAGACTCATTGAAAGCATGTCTTCCTTCTAAAGACAGAGGACTGAGAAATAAAAACTGGTCCCAGGCTCAAGAACTCTGCTTGGCTAGGCCGACCATACAAATCTATTTTGGGGTAAGCATTATCTCAAAATAAGAATTACCCACTTCTCCTTGGGAATAGAGGAAGAAGAGGGATGTAATCACAAACAAGCTGACATTCAGGAAAGGATTTCTATCCCTAGAAAATAAGGTCCAGTTGGAGTATCTTGATACTTCATTTCCTTTGAGAGTATCATGAGAATAAAGTTTGAGATAATCCTGGAGTAAAACCTCAAAGTAACAACAGAAACAATTCAACAGAAGAAAATTTAAATTACTGTAATGGTAGTGATTTATCTTTCAATATTCAGCAATATTGGTATGAAACTGTAAGACCCATGAGTTGTGAATAATGTCAGTCTTTATTAGATGAGTTAATACCAATCAAAATAAGTTAAGGTCCACTACCGTTGAAGTTACTTAAATATGTGCATGTTTTAAAATGCTGCCTTGATCCAACTGACTCATAAACATTTCATGGCCCTTAGTGAGTAATTGATAAAGTTATGGAACTTTAAATTTGCAATCTTACTTTGGTTCAATCCACTTTATTGAAATGAAAGAAAATAAGTATTAATAAAATCATATTGCTGAGGAATAAAACACTTTAGCATAGATTTTTAAAATAATAATTTCACCTTTATATGCAATGAATTGAGCATTAAAAGTATTTCATGAAGTTTATGAGCAGAATTATACAACACAGTAATGAAATGCAAATATCTCTGTTCATTAAGGCTCAACTATTTCATCAATTTTGCATACGTAGTTCAGTGGGAACTGATAATTATATTTCAACATGAAAAAATGTTTATTAACTATCAGTATGAGGCACCTAGGTGTATCCAATTATATCCATATAATGCAATTTCACAAAATGGTTTGATTTTTATTTATTACTTCATGGCCTTAACTGGATTTGATGGAGTTTGGCATATTTTCAAAGTGAATTACAAGTTATAAAAACATTTAAATAAACATACGTTCAATTCAGTTCAGTTGCTCAGTCGTGTCCGACTCTTTGAGACCCCATGAATCGCAGCACGCCAGGCCTCCCTGTCCACCACTAACTCCCGGAGTTCACTCAAACTCATGTCCATCGAGTTGGTGATGCCATCCAACCATCTAATCCTCTGTCGTCCCCTTCTCCTCCTGCCCCCAATCCCTCCCAGCATCAGAGTCTTTTCTAATGAGTCAACTCTTCGCATGAGGTGGCCAAAATATTGGGGTTTCAGCTTCAATATCAGTCCTTCCAATGAATATTCAGGACTGATTTCCTTTAGGATGGACTAGTTGGATCTCCTTGCAGTCCAAGGGACTCTCAAGAGTCTTCTCCAATACCACAGTTCAAAAGCATCAATTCTCTAGCACTCAGCCTTCTCTATGGTCCAAACTGACATTCACACATGACTACTGAGGAAACCATAGCTTTGACTAGTCGGACCTTTGTTGGTATGTCTCTGCTTTTTAATATGCTGTCAAGATTTGTCATAGCTTTTCTTCCAAGGAACAAGTGTCTTTTAATTTCATGGCTGCAGTCACCATCTGCAGTAATTTTGGAGCCCAACAAAATAAGGTCTGACACTGTTTCCATTGTTTCCCCATCTATTTGCCAAGAAGTGATGAGACTGGATGCCAAGATCTTCATTTTTTGAATACTGAGTTTCAAGCCAGCTTTGTCACTCTCCTCTTTCACTTTCATCAAGGGGCTCTTTAGTTCTTCTTCACTTCCTGCCATAAGGGCAGTGATCTGCATAGCTGAGGTTATTGATATTTCTCCCGGTAATCTTAATTCCAGCTTGTGCTTCATCTAGTCATCCAGTCATTAAAACTGGGAGTCTGATTTTAATGGTACTGTGTGTTTGTATGCAACACAACACTCTTTAAGATAATAAAAACAAATATTGCTGAATTTTAAAGGTGTGTGTACATACTATATTTGTTCATTTTATTATTTTTGTAAATTTAAAATAGCTTAGAGTTTCGATCTTAATGTTAAAATTTTTATTTTATAAATTAGTTAAGCCAGATACCTTTTTCAACTTCATTATATCAATTCTATTATCAGTTCAGTTCAGTTGCTCAGTAGTTTCCGACTCTTTGCAACCCCATGAATTGCAACACACCAGGCCTCCCTGTCCATCACCATCTCCCGGAGTTCACTCAGACTCATGTTCATTGAGTCAGTGATGCCATCCAGCCATCTCATCCTCTGTCATCCCCTTCTCCTCCTGCCCCAATTCCTTCCCAGCATCAGAGTCTTTTCCAATGAGTCAGCTCTTCGCATGAGGTGGCTCAAGTACTGGAGTTTCAGCTTGAGCATCATTCCTTCCAAAGAAATCCCAGGGTTGATTTCCTTCAGAATGGACTGGTTGGATATTCTTGCAGTCCAAGGGACTCTCAAGAGTCTTCTCCAACACCACAGTTCAAAAGCATCAATTCTTTGGCGCTCAGCCTTCTTCACAGTCCGACTCTCACATCCATACATGACCACAGGAAAAACCATAGCCTTGACTAGATAGACCTTAGTTGGCAAAGTAATGTCTCTGCTTTTGAATATACTATCTAGGTTGGTCTTAACTTTTCTTCCAAGGAGTAAGCGTCTTTTAATTTCATGGCTGCAGTCACCATCTGCAGTGATTTTGGAGCCCCCAAAATAAAGTCTGACACCGTTTCCACTGTTTCCCCATCTATTTCCCATGAACTGATGGGACCAGATGCCATGATCTTCGTTTTCTGAATGTTGAGCTTTAAGCCAACTTTTTCGCTTTCCTCTTTCACTTTCATCAAGAGGCTTTTTAGTTCCTCTTCACTTTCTGCCATAAGGGTGGTGTCATCTGCATATCTGAGGTTATTGATATTTCTCCTGGCAATCTTGATTCCAGCTTGTGTTTCTTCTTCCAGCCCAGTGTTTCTCATGATATACTCTGCACAAAAGTTAAATAAGCAGGGTGACAATATACAGCCTTGAGGCACTCCTTTTCCTACTTGGAACCAGTCTGTTGTTCCATGTCCAGTTCTAACTGTTGCTTCCTGACCTGCATACAGATTTCTCAAGAGGCAGGTTAGGTGGTCTGGTATTCCCATCTCTTTCAGAATTTTCCACAGTTTATTGTGATCCACACAGTCAAAAGCTTTGGCATAGTCAACAAAGCAGAAATAGATGTTTTTCTGGAACTCTCTTGCTTTTTCCATGATCCAGCGGATGTTGGCAATTTGATCTCTCGTTCCTCTGCCTTTTCTAAAATCAGCTTGAACATCAGGGAGTTCACGGTTCATGTATTGCTGAAGCCTGGCTTGGAGAATTTTGAGCATTACTTTACTAGCATGTGAGATGAGTGCAATTGTGTGGTAGTTTGAGCATTCTTTGGCGTTGCCTTTCTTTGGAATTGGAATGAAAACTGACCTTTTCCAGTCCTGTGGCCACTGCTTAGTTTTCCAAATTTGCTGGCATATTGAGTGTAGCACTTTCACAGCACCATCTTTCAGGGTTTGAAACAGCTAGAAAAGCACTAAATTCTTAATTTGGGATATCTGATTTTCTTTCATTAACAGTAATCTTTGATGTTCCTGAGTACCTATCTTTTGTTGCAAATTTTTGTATGTCCTAGCTCCCTGTGTACCTCCTTGGAGCAGTTCTCAGTTCTCACAGGGTTATTTGAGAGGCTGCCTCCTAGGCTTGAAGTCCTAAAAACTTCCACCAAATAAAACAACTCTTGACTTATACATTATGAATATATATATCTTTTAGTTGACAATACATTTTTCACAAACTATTCCTCCAGTGAAATTAGCAATCAGATCAAGAACCAATATTGACACAATCTCAGAGTCCAGTCACTGCTTTATGTCCAGCTGTTCCAATAGCCAGTCCTTAACCTTTCATTCTTCTTTTTCAACGTCACTTTTATCGGTTCGTTTTTCATGTCCATATTGATAAACTGATCCCACATTGCTATTTCAAGGACTGATGCATTGTTTGAAATCTTTGGCTCCTTCCTTTCCTACCCACTCTTATTCAAGCAGATTTGAGAATATAATATTTTTTCAACACCCCAAATTGTTTCCTTCTTTTCATTTCCATGTCACCACTGAGATTTAGGGGCTTCTCTGGTAGCTCAGCTGGTAAAGAATCTGCCTGCAATGCAGGAGACCCCAGTTCGATTCCTGGGTGGGAAGATCCCCTGGAGAAGGGGTAGGCTACTCACTCGAGTATTCCTGGGCTTCCCTGGCGACTCAGATGACAAAGAATCTGCCTGCAATACAGGAGACCTGGGTTCAATCACTGGGTCAGGAAGATCCCCTGGAGGAGGGCATGGCAACCCACTCCAGTATTCTTGCTTGGAGAACCCCATGGACAGAAGAGCCTGACAGGCTGCAGTCCATGGGGTCGTAGAGCCAGACACAACTGAGTGACTAAGCAGTATAGCACAGCACTGTGGTTTAGCCAGCAATCAGTAAATACAGCCCTCTGCCAGCTGTTTTTTTCTTTTTCTAAACAAGTTTTGTTGGAATGCAGTCATGCTCATTTATTTACATATTGTGTTGAACAGTTGCCACTGAGACGATATGATCTAAAAAGTCTAAAATATTTACTATCTTACCCTTTACAGACAAAGTTTACCATCCCTGGGTTAGGTCTTCAGTATTTTGCACTAAACTGGTGCGGTCACTTCCTACTTGGTCAAAGTAATTCTGGTTCCTCTCTTCTGCACCTTTGGTAACTGCCTTGTTAGGAATCCTCAAACACATTTCATTTTCCTCATGAATTCCTTTGCTCGGTATCAAATCAAAGCCCTTTCCCTGTAAATCAAGTCTCTATGACAACAAAAAAGTGAAGGACAGGCATCAAAGCAGGGAGCAGTGATGTGTGGCCTTGAAGCCAGACACCACCACTTCCTTCCCCAGCGCTTATACTTCGTTAAGCCCCTTTACACACTCCTTACTCAGAGCTATATTTTGCTGTAACTGAGATGCTCCTCTCCTCACTCCCTGTAAGCATTTCCTTCTTCCATTTTATCCAGCCCTTCATGGATTATACAGTCTTCACAGCTGCCAAGTTCTACCTCCTCCTCCTCCAACTCCAAAGCCACAATCTTCTCCTTTTCTGTATCCTTACGGGTTTTAACTCAGAACTACCTCTTGATTCTCTATCCTCTTAAAATTTTCATCATTGACCTAAAGTTTCCCCCAAAGCACATTACTTCTACTTTCTAGAAACCTGTGGCTACACAGTGAAAACAAATACTGGTAGCTTTGATTTCTAGGCTTCATGAGTAAATAATTACCAACAATCATGATCCTTGTCCATAGAACAGTGACACAGTCTCTGTTACCATGGCAAACTACATTTTTGATTATGTCCCCAAAGCCTTAGCATGGATTAGAATCTAGAGATTTAGGTGACTGAGCACAGCTGATGAAGAAGAATATTCTAAAGAAGGTCATAGCTCAGAACGTCTTCATTTTCATACCTTAAATCACCTCTAATTTGTCATTCTAGGTACAATAACTTAGTAATGAAATATTTCACATTCAGTTAGTTTCATCACTGATAGAATGTTCATTTTCTTAATGCTTATTCAATATGTCTCAAAAATCACATTCAGAGTTTTTTAATCATATTTTTTCTGGTCTCCAAATCTTAAAAAAGACTTTATTGCAAACAACCACAAAAGTAATTTAGATGAAGCTGAATTAAAATGAAATATAAAATCTCAAGGCAATACATATACACACATTTGGAAATAGTTATCAAAAAAGAATAAAGAACAGGTAGGAGTTAAGAGTCTGGAAACTTTAAAATAGCATGAGGATAAAAATATTCATTAGGATGAAAATTCCATAAGCACTGTCTTATTTAAAAAAGGCCACTGTGAACAACTTTATAAGTTTCTTCATCTCAATTGTATGAAAAATCTCACCTGCAATGAGTCTAAAGGCTTAGTTTGAAGTTTCCAGGTCTATAAATTGCATGGCAACCCTTCAGACAGAAGGCAAACTCCCCATGCCAGTCTAAGAATAATGCAGTAAGGCAGAGGAAATAGCAGACCATAAGCATACATCAAACTACACTACTTGTCTACGGTTGTGATACAAAAGAAAATATTCTGAAAGATTCACTGTGACCTAAAGATACTGACTGCAGTCCAGTAACATTATCAACTACAAGTCCAAATAATAGTAATAATCATAATAATACCAATAACAGTAGCAGCAGTAACTGAGGATCCAAGAGAGTGGGCACAGAGCATTCAGCATCTGTATGAGAGCTCTTTCTACTCTGTGCCTCTTGCAGCAAAATCAACACAGATATACCCAAAATATGTCATTAAAATATCCTACATTACAAATAACATTTACTTTCCAAGCTCATTTATTCTTTCCTGCCATCTCATGTTTTCTTTTGGAGTCTTCTGGAACAGGAAACTAAAAACCATAATGAAAAACTCACAAGTCTTCAGGGTATAGGGATTAGGATGAAGCGAATGTTTATGGATATTTAAATGGCCTCTGGGACAGACTAGTTCACTGTGATTTCTTGTTGTTGATGGCAAGGTATTGCAATTTGTTTTTTGCTCCATGATTACTTCAGAACGCTCTGCCTAATCTCTCTCGCGCACTCTCAAGGCTCAGGAGTGACCTCTTCTCAAGGGCTTTTGAGGCCTCTGTTCACTGACTGTGTGGAGGAAACATGACATCAATGTAATGCCCCAGAGCAAATGTAAATTTTACCTGGGTTCTGCTCTAACAGACTTCTTGTCACTTAGCAGCACTGTGAATTTTAATATGATTCTTATTGCAACTCAGTGGCTTACTTTTAATCTTCAATCTTGGGAGAGTATTGATCATATTCATCAGGTCACAGAGGTGCCCTTGCTTCAGGCATCAAGGCTTTGGTAAGGTAGCATATTCAGTTTCTGCCTAAATTCTAAGTTATTTTATTCCTTTCTCTTGGAAAACTGCTTCCTGGTTTTAATTTTCAGCTTTTGAGGGGATTTCATTTTGATTGTTACTAGCCTGAAATTAACTTCAAAAGTATTGTCCCCTATAATATCTGATCAATTTAAACACTGATATAACCATTATGTATCCAAATATTCCATTCAGAAGCACTCATTCAAGTCACATACATTAAGTAACTACTGAATACACAGACAGTGAGGTCAGCGCTGGGAACATCTTGATAAATAAAACTAAATACAACATCTGTCAATGTAGTTCATGGCTTAGTGGAAAGATATAAGCCCTAATCAAATAATCAGAATGTAAGGTATAGTTCGGGCCGAAGCAGAAAAGAAGGAGAGATGACCTCAACGGAGGTAGGTTACCTTTATCCAGGCAAGGAGGGGGCAACAGTCGGCCTAACAACCAGGCTGAGTGCAGAGGGATCAGGAGGCTTCATATTTAAAGGGAGGTTTGTGGAAGCAATAAGTCAGGTGGGATGTTTTGGGTACTCTTTAGTTGAGATGGCATTTGTAGTTGAACAGGGGGTGGGAGGTTTTGAGCAGGGGGTGATAAGTACTCTGGGCAGGGGGTGATAAGTCCCAGGTAGATGCAACAGGCCTGGAGCATCAGGGTGGGACTTAAAGTTCGGTTTTGTTTTCTCCAAAGTTAGATAATTCAGCAAGGGCCTTTGAGACCATTGTTTTCTTTTCTAGGCCCAAAGACTCCTTCACATAAAACAAATGTGAAATTTCTACTCCATCAAGCAAAAGAGGCATACAATGCTATAAGCACCCATCATAATTCTTTTTGAAAGATCAGATCATTCTTCCCTGTGGAATTGATGTTGGAATTTAAATCTGAAGGATGATGAAGAGTTAAACTAAGCAAAGAATAGGGAAATGAGCATACTAGGTATAATAAAGGGCATGATGAAGACCCTATGGTAGGAAGTGGCTGGTAAGCACAGGGATCGAAAGAAAGGAAGTGTAGCTGAAGCAGAGAGAGAGCAAGAGGGATTTCAGTTTAAGAAGCTAAGTCCTGTTGATTCTACCCTCAGATTCTCTCTTGACTGTGTTCACCTCCCTTGGTCCTCACTCCTTCCAACCTAGGATTCTCTTACAAGACTGTATCTGTCTACTATCTGCTATTATTATTTCCTTCTTGCCTCCTACAATTGATTCTCTGCATCCTAGTCAGTGATCTTTCCCAAATGCAACTTACATATGTCACTTCTCTACTTAATACCAATTAATGACACTTCACTTTTCACAGAGCAATTAAACTACCAGACTTACCTGAATAGTCTGGCTCTATCCACTTCTCCAATCTCATCTCCCACTGTTCTACCCTATGCCTTCAAAGCTTCTGACACTCTAGCCTTCTCTCTGTTCCTACAGAGAATATTTATGCAAACTGTTACCTCTGCATGAAAGCTTCTTCACCTCTTTACCTGATAAATGACTTTCTCAGAGAAAACTTGGTAAAAAAAACGTACCCAAACTTGACTAGCCCTCCTTCCATTTATATACGGTATCGTATACTTTTCCTTCCTGATTTATAAGATTGATTGCATTTTGGACTCCAATTTTTCACTCTTTCCTATGTCCACTTTGCCCTGTAACTTTGTATCTCTTGCTACAGAGGAATGTGTACTTCTCTACTGCCTTTGGGCTTAACTATGTAATTTGTTTTGGCGGTTGAGATAGTAACAGACTGCCAGAAGGCTGGGACTTGAAAACGTCTTTTGTGGTTAACATTGCCCCAACTGTGAAAAGAACATATCCTGGCTAGCCCACTGGTCCAAGAAGGATGGGGCATGTGAGGCAGATGCAACCTGCAGCTTAACCCTCTACAGCTGAGCCCAACAGAGATCAGCAGAGCCACCCAACCGTGCCAAAGCCACATGAAAATTAATGGGTTTTGTTGCACATGTCAGAGATTTTTGTAATTATCTGTTAGCAGTAAGTGGCTGATACAACTTATAACAGGTATGAACTATTTTAAAATGGGAAACATAAGGCATGTCATATTATTTTTACAGATGATAATTTTAACTACCTGGAAGATGTTAACTGATAACCAGAAAAATAGCTTACTGTCACTAACTATCCTGGATGATCATGACCTAGTCACAACTCCCCCTGCCTTCCCGGTACTGTGTTTATCCATCTTTAGAAGGAGGGAATGGGCTCAGCAAGGGTAGTAAATAGGTTTGTCTTGAGAACTGACTCCAACTGACTGCTGTGACTTTCTGTAATGCTACGCTAACAACAGTCCTAAGGCCAAATTTAAGTTCAGTTGGTTGAGTGCCATGATCAATGAGCAGTGTCTCTCCTGGACAAGAGAGGATGGTTTTGTTGCAATAAAGCCACATATTTGATGCCCCTGGATTAGCGAATCTCTAATCTTCATTCCATATTTAACACTTCATCACTCAGTTCAGTTCAGTTCAGTCGCTCAGTCGTGTCCAACTCTTTGCAACCCCATGAATTGCAGCACTCCAGGCCTCCCCGTTCATCACCATCTCCCAGAGTTCACTCAGATTCACGTCCATGGAGTCAGTGATGCCATCCAGCCATCTCATCCTCTGTCGTCTCCTTGTCTTCCTGCCCCCAATCCCTTCCAGCATCAGAGTCTTTTCCAGTGAGTCAACTCTTCGCATGAGGTGGCCAAAGGACTGGAGTTTCAGCTTAAGCATCATTCCTTCCAAAGAAATCCCAGGGCTGATCTCCTTCAGAATGGACTGGTTGGATCTCCTTGCAGTCCAAGGGACTCTCAAGAGTCTTCTCCAATACCACAGTTCAAAAGCATCAATTCTTCGGTGCTCAGCCTTCTTCACAGTCCAACTCTCACATCCATACATGACCACAGGAAAAACCATAGCCTTGACTAGACGGACCTTAGTCGGCAAAGTAATGTCTCTGCTTTTGAATATGCTATCTAGGTTGATCATAGCTTTCCTTCCAAGGAGTAAGCGTCTTTTAATTTCATGGCTGCAGTCACCATCTGCAGTGATTTTGGAGCCCCCCAAAATAAAGTCTGACACTGTTTCCACTGTTTTCCCATCTATTTCCCATGAAGTAATGGGACCAGATGCCATGATCTTCGTTTTCTGAATGTTAAGCTTTAAGCCAACTTTTTTACTCTCCTCTTTCATCAAGAGGCTTTTTAGTTCCTCTTCACTTTCTGCCATAAGGGTGGTGTCATCTGCATATATGAGGTTATTGATATTTCTCCCAGCAATCTTGATTCCAGTTCATCCCTCAAGAAATCAATAAATTGACAGAGACAATGGAAGTGAGATCTAACTACAGTCTTGGCTAGATAAGAATTATCTATTTTCTTTATTTTTCTTTTCCATGTTTCTCAGCAAAGTGCTAGTTACACAGAATAGTTTGACAAAGAACTCCATAGTCTGGAAGTTCAGTCAGTGGGCCCATAAACCAGAAAACTCTTGGATGCAAGCAATAACACACTCACCCTAAATTAACTTACTACAGAGGGAAAAAGGTGAAACTTACTGACTTACAGGAATAAAAAGTCCAGGAATTGTTGGCTTCTTATGTGGCTAGATTTGGGGCTCAAATCTTTTCTATGCATTACTCAGTTTAGGTCACCTTGGGGATGCTACATGGTAATTCTGGCAGTTCTATATTCCTAACATAGTTTTGGGGAAAAAAATGAAGACTGAGTCTCACTGGACCTAATTTACCAGTCTTAAGTCACTTACTCCTGAAGCAATCAGTTTTCCCAGGGGGAATGTGATATTGCATTGACTGTGCCAAGGACACAGATGTTCCTGTCTGGGGGACTGCAGTTGATTTTTATTTTCTTCTCTGTACTTTTCCTATATATCCTGAATTTACTATAATAACTATGTGATACCTTTATAATCATAAAAATATAGATGTTATTCATAAAAGAAAACAAACAAGAAGAAGCAAAAGTTCTGAATCGTTCTTCTTTTGGGCAGTATAGTACATTACCATCTTTGAATCTGTCTGTTACACTCAGTTCTGGTGAAATGACATCTTAGATCTACCTCAGTTTTCCCAGCATTATGCTACAAATTAAGATTTGATTTGACCTAGGCTATTCTTCGTCCTGCTAAAAATAATTTTTGCCTGAAAGCTACTAGACAGCCTGACATTAGACAACTTGCTTTAAAATGTTTTTGATGTGTGAACAAAAGATCCTAGACAGAGTGGTATATTTCTTTGTTGTACAGAGATGGTGTGGTTATTTCTTGAGTTTTTACATGCCACAGTTATTTGCAGGATTAAATGATGCTTCTAAATATAGACCTTTCACATAAACTGTAAGACAAACAAAAGGGTAAAATTAATTATAAATTCGGGAAAAATCTGGTGTACCCAAAGCAAATCTATGATGTAATGAGTCCACCATAACAATACTAACTTTGAATATGTATTGTTGATCCAATGCCACATACAGTATGCAACTTCCCCCAAGACCAAAACGCATTGTTCAGCTCTTAAAAGGAATTCTTAAGATTTCTCATTATATAAGAACCATGAAATAAGACTCTTGTTAATGTGCAACAGATTTGCAACTAATAGTATAATTAACAATGTCGATTATCTTTATTTTTAGGCGACAATGCACTGAACGAGCAGGTCTGCATCTTGCTTATCCTGGATACTAGAATACCTCTTCCTTGACTTCCTTCCTTCAGTCAAATTCTAACGCTTCTCTCCTGACCCCCACTCCACTCTGCCTTCAGGCACTTCAGTTTCAAGTCCTGCTTCTGAAAGGGATCAGATAAAATCAACGATGCTAAGGTTAAAATAAATAATTCAAAAATATTGTTCATCTTGCCTCAATATACTTTTGTTTTTTTGCAACAGTTTTTTTTTTTCTTTTTAGAGAAGGCAATTATTTTATTTGTCTGAGTCAGTATCTTAACCAAATGAAAGAGATGAAAATTCTGTCACCTTGGCAGACTAGCAAGCAAAATCATACATACATAAAATGTGGATTTCAGAATGTTTAAATCACATATAAAGCCAACAGCTTAAGATACATGCATATTACTAAAAACTGCTTCCTTGGTGTAAATTTGACTCAAATATCTACACAGATATATACTTGGCTTTGTTCTACAGAAATAATGAAAACTGAATCTAAGAAATTATTTTGTTTCAGAAATAGCAAAAACTTAAAATTTATCATTAAAACTCACCTCCAGTATCATTTCTCTTTTCAAAAGTAAAAAAAAAATTTTCCATGGAACACAGAATTGAATATAAAAGGGGGCCTGTCCTGTAAGATTAATTCTAACCATTCGTCCAATGTTCTTTCTTATCTGTATCTGTAACTGAAAAGTGTTACTTTTCGGTTAGACTTTGGAATCTCTCTACTCTGTCACACTGAAATAATGATACATTTGATGCAGGACTGTTGCATGTCTGTAGGTTAGATACAAGTTAAAATACTTAATTTAAAATGACATAATTTGGAGATAATAAATTTCTTACAAAGCAAGACGGCTTTAGTAAATCATAGTAAGCACCCTAATAGGACATTACGCAACCATTTAAAAGGGCATTTAAAAAGCTATTTAGAAATAATAAAAATGTTTCTGAAATGATTTTATGCATAAAAAAGCTGAGTTAGAAAATGTGTTACAACTATAAATACAAACGGTTAAAGATAAGGTTTCGAAAGCAACTTGCAAAAAGATGAAAAGTGATTGAGTACTAGGATTAGAGGTGATATTTCAATATCTTCTTCAAAGTTGGTAATAATGATTTCAATTAAAATGAACAAAATTAACATCTTCATATTTAGCTGTGATTGTTACCATTGTTAACACATATTCATGGATGTGCTTTCAATCAAATTGTAGAAGGTCATAATAGCAACTGTCCTTTACTTCTTAAACACCAAATTGTGGAACATAAATCCCCCTGTTAAAGCATCCTCTGTTTAAGATTTCTTATCTGATTTCCTTATTTTCTCTTAATCAGTGAATGCTATCAGCTGATGAGTTTGATTTATTTTCCTTCTGTGAAGAGTCAATATTTTCATTATTCAAATTATGTTTTGCACATCATGCTACTAATTAAATATTCAATACAAAGCATGGTTCCTTCACAATCTTATGCACATCTTCACCAAGAATTTCAAGTTAATGCAGCTTAAAAACATCAGTCTAAATAGAAATATGCATATGTTGACTTGACTTTGATTTTGTAACAACAAAAGAAAGTAAAAGGACCACTGGGAAATGTTAATGATCCATATACATAAAATGAATTTCAGACTTATGAAACATTTCTATATATACATGCATTAAGTTGCTCAGTCACATCTGACTCTTTGCGATACCATGAACTGCAACATGCCAGGCCTCCCTGTCCATCATCAACTCCCAGAGTCCACCCAAACCCAGGTCCATTGAGTCGGTGATGCCATCCAACCATCTTATCCTCTGTCGTCCCCTTCTCCTCCTGCCCTCAATCTTTCCCAGAATCAGGGTCTTTTCAAATGAGTAAGCTCTTCGCATCAGGTGGCCAAAGTATTGGAGTTTCAGCCTCAGCATCAGTCCTTACAATGAACACCCAGGACTGGTCTCCTTTAGGATGGACTGGTTGGATCTCCTTGCAGTCCAAGGGACTCTCAAGAGTCTTCTCCAATACCACGGTTCAAAAGCATCAATTCTTTGGCGCTCAGCTTTCTTTATAGTCCAACTCTTACATCCATACATGACTACTGGAAAAACCATAGCCTTGATTAGATGGACCTTTGTTGACAAAGTAATGTTTGTTGACAAAGATAGCTTTTAATATGCTATCTAGGTTGGTCATAACTTTCCTTCCAAGGAGTAAGTGTCTTTTAATTTCATGGCTGCAATCACCATTTGCAGTGATTTTGGAGCCCAGAAAAATAAAGTCTGACACTGTTTCCACTGTTTCCCCATCTATTTCCCATTAAGTGATGGGACCAGATGCCATGATCTTCACTTTCTGAACTTTGAGCTTTAAGCCAACTTTTCCACTCTCACTTTCCCTTTCATCAAGAGGCTCTTTAGTTCTTCACTTTCTGCCATAAGGGTGGTGTCATCTGCATATCTGAGGTTATTGATATTTCTCCTGGCAATCTTGATTCCAGCTTGTGCTTCCTCCAGCCAAGCATCTCTCATAATGTACTCTGAATGTAAGTTAAATAAGCAGGGTGACAATATACAGCCTTGATGTACTCTTTTTCCTATTTGGAACCAGTCTGTTCCATGTCCAGTTCTAACTGTTGCTTCCTGACCTGCATACAGGTTTCTCGGGAGGCAGGTCAGATGGTCTGGTATTCCCAGAATTTTCCACAGTTTACTGTCATCCACACAGTCAAAGGCTTTGACATAATCAATAAAGCAGGAATAGACAGATGTTTTTCTGGAACTCTCTTGCTTTTTCAATGATACAACAGATGTTGGCAATTTGATCTCTAGTTCCTCTGCCTTTTCTAAAACCAGCTTGAACATATGGAATTTCACAGTTCACGTATTGCTGAAGCCTGGTTTGGAGAATTTTGAGCATTACTTTACTAGCACGTGAGATGAGTGCAGTTGTGCAGTAGTTGGAACATTCTTTGGCATTGCCTTTCTTTGTGATTGGAAGGAAATTGACTTCTTCCATTCCTGTGGCCACTGCTGAGTTTTCCAAATATGCTGGCATATTGAGTGCAACACTTTCACAGCATCATCTTCCAGGATCTGAAATAGTTCAACTGGAATTCCATCACCACCGCTAGCTTTGTTTATAGTGATGCTTCCTAAGGCCCCTTTGACTTCACATTCCAGGATGTCTGGCTCTAGGTGAGTGATCACACCATCGTGATTATCTGGGTTGTGAAGATCTTTTCGTACAGTTCTTCTGTGTATTTTTGCCATCTCTTCTTAATATCTTCCTGACCCAGGGATAGAACCCAGGTCTCCTGCACTGCAGGCAGATTCTTTAACCACTGAGCCACCTGGGAAGTCCGACTGACCATGCATTTGTGGACTATTCCTGAACTTCCTATTCATGTTTGTCCCTATCCTCCTGACAATACTCCAATGTCTTAAATGTTGTAGTTTACAGTAGACTTTATATCAGAAAATTTAAGACTTCTAAATCCATCCTTTAAAAAATTATTTTGACCACTCTGTCATCTACATTTTCATATAAACTTTAGAATCAGTATATCAATTTTCAAAAGTTTTGCTAAATTTTGTTGAAATTACAGAGAATTTATAGATCAATATGGAAGAATTAGTATTTTAACAATCTGAAGTTTTTAGTCCATGAGCGTTGTAGTTCCACTTGTTTAAGGTTTCTCTGAGCAATATTTTGTGAGTTTCAGTGTAAAGATCATAATGAAATTTTTAAATTTCTTTAACAATGAATATTTCTCCTCAGGCCTAAGTGAATAAAAAGTCTCTTGATGAAAGTGAAAGAGGAGGGTGAAAAAGTTGACTTAAAACTCAACATTCAGAAAACTAAGATCATGGCATCTGGTCCCATCACTTCATGGGAAATAGATGGGGAACCAGTGTCAGACTTTATTTTGGGGGCCCAAAAGTCACTGCAGATGGTGACAGAAGCCATGAAATTAAAAGATGCTTACTCTTGGAAGGAAATTTATGACCAACCCAGATAGCATATTAAAAAGCAGAGATATTACTTTGCCAACAAAGGTCCATCTAGTCAAGGCTATGATTTTTCCAGTGGTCATGCATGGATGTGAGAGATGGACTGTGAAGAAAGCTGAGTGCCAAAGAATTGATGCTTTTGAACTGTGGTGTTGGAGAAGACTCTTGAGAGTCCCTTGGACTGCAAGGAGATCCAACCAGTCCATCCTAAAGGAGACCAGTCCTGGGTGTTCATTGGAAGGACTGATGCTGAGGCTGAAACTCCAATACTTTGGCCACCTCATGTGAAGAGCTAACTCATTGAAAAAGACCCTGATGCTGGGAGGGATTGAGGGCAGGACGAGTAGGGGACGACAGAGGATGAGATGGCTGGATGGCATCACCGACTCAATGGACATGGGTTTGGGTGGACTCTGGGAGTTGGTTATGGACAGGTAGGCCTGGAGTGCTGCGATTCATTAGGTCACAAGGAGTCGGACACAACTGAGTGACTGAACTGAACTGAACTGAATAATGAATAATGAATTCAATTTCAATAATCTCATTTTCCAATTATTTTCAATTGTTTGCTATCAATATATAAAAAGGGGAATGACTTTTATTCTATGAATTTGATAACATCATTTTTTATCTTTAATAACTGTTTTATGGATTTTAAAGAATTTTCTGCATGCCATCTAAAAATCATAGTAGCTTTTCTTTTTTCTTTCCTAAGTTTATGCCTTTTTAAAAACTGCCTTATTGTAATGGCCAGAACCTCCAATACAATGTTGAAACAAGTAGTATGAGTAGACATACTCACCTTGTTACTGATTTTAAGGGGAAAACATTTAATATTCAACCATTTCATGTGACATTAGCCATAAGTTTTTCCATAGATACTTTTTTAACACTGAAGTAGTTCCCTGGTGTTGCAGTTTTATAATTGTTAAATCATGAGTAGGGGGAAAATTTTGTATAGTGTTTGCTCTTCACCTATCAAAATAGCACATGAATTTCCTTCTTTTATATTAACATTTCCTTGAATAAACCCCACTTGATCATGTAGTATCTTTTTAGATACAACCAGATTCCATTTTTAAGAATTTCTGTGTATATGCTCATGAGGGCTACTTTCCTAGTTTTTCGTTAATACAAATGTCTGCTTTCAGTATTATACTAATGCCCATCTCATATAATTAGTTGGTGAATGTTTCCTCTTCTGATGCTTTTGCAACTTTTTTGATGCTGCGCTCTTCTTTCTTCCTTAAATGTTTAGTAGAATTTTGAATTTAGCAGTGAAGGTATCTGGCTGAGAGTTTTCTACATGGGAAAACTTTAATAAAAGTTTAATTTCTTTATTATATACTGGTTCTTTCTTGATATCTGTTTCTTCATGAGTGAATTTTGGGAGTTTATGATGTTTGGGGAATTTTTTTTTGTTTTGTCTTCATGGTTAATATTGTGATTATATATTTTCTCTTTTTGTCTTGGTAATTTTCTTAGTTTAAGTTCACAGAAAACAGGAGGAAATACAGTTTCCATATACCCCCATCTCTAGTTTCCCCTATTATTAACACCTTCTATTAATGTGGTATTTTTGTTGCAATTGATAAACTAATATAAATACATTATTATTGACTGAAGTCCATAGCTTATTCTATGGCTCATTCTTTGTGTTGTACAGTCCATGTTGTACGGTCCATGATAGTGACATGTACCCCCATGACTGTATCACACAGAATAGGTTCAACACACTAAAATTCTCCTGGCTCTACATATTCATCCTCCTTCTCTCATCCTAAACTGCTATAATCAGTGATCCTTTGTGCTGTCCCTTTTTCTGGCCTTTTCCAAAATATCATACAGTATGTAACCTTTTCAGACAGGTTTCTTTTACCTGGCAATATACATTGAAGTTCCTCCATGTGTTTTCATCACTTAATAGCTCATTTCTTTTTACTGCTCCATAATATTCAATTTTATTTATGTTACCCAGTTTACTTATTCACCTACTAAAGAACATCTTGATTGCTTGTACAGTTTTGGTAATTATGAATAATGTTGAAATAAAAATTCATGCACAAGTTTTTGTGTGAACATAAGTTTCGACTCAGTTGTGTTAATGCTAGTAGGGCCACAGCTGCAGGGTCATCCTGTAAGAGCTCATTCGCTACTGTAAGAGGCTACCAACTGTCTTCTAAGGTGGCTGAGACATTTGCATTCCTACCAACAATGACACTGACAATTTTTATATATGCATATTTGCCATATGCTTATCTTCTTCTGGGTTGTTCATATCCTCCTTGTTGAGTTTTACGAGTTCTCGGTGTTTTTTGGATACGTATGTCTTTTGCAAAGATTTTCTCGCTGTCTTCGATTTGCCTTTTCATTATCAAAACAGTGTTTTATTGCAGGTAAAATATTTTCTTATTTTCATGAAGTCCAGCTTATCAATTCTTTCTTTCACAGATCATGCTTCTGCTACTATATCAAATAGGTCATTCATTGCCAGACCTAAGGACACCTAGACTTTTCTCCTATGTTATCTTGCAGGAATTTTATACTCCTGCATTTTACATTTAAGTCTACAATTTGTTTTGAGTTAAATCTTGTGGAAAATGTAAGGTCTGTGTCTAGATTCCGTTTCTAGCATATGTATAGCTAGTTGTTCCAGCTCCATTTGTTGAGAAGACTGTCCTTTCTCCACTGAATTGTCTCTGCTGCTTTGTCAGAGATCAGTTGATTCTATATGTCAGGGTGGATTTCTGTGTTTTCTGCTTTATTTCACCGATACATTTGCCTATTCTTTCATTAGAACTACCCTATATCTTGATTACTGTTGCTTTACAGTGTGTCTCAAGGATAAGCATAGCCAGTTCTCTGACTTTGAGCTTTCTGTTCAGTGTGTATTGGGTATTCTGGTTCTTTTGCCTTTCCATACAAACTTGAGAATCAGGTTGTTGATATCCACAAATGACTTACTGGGATTTTGATTGGACTTGTAGGGAAGGGAATAATCAATTCAGGAAGAACTGACATCCGAACAATATAGAGTCTTCCTATCCATGTGTACGAAATATCTCTCCATTCATTTAGATCCTCTTTAATTTCTTTCACCAGAGTTTTGTACTTTTCCTCATACAGATTTTGTACATATTCCTGGTGGCTCAGACAATAAAGAACCTGCCTGCAGCACGGAACACGCTAGTTCGATCGATCCCTGGGTCAGAGGATCCCCTGGAAAAGAGAAAGGCTACCCACTCCAGCATTATTGCCTGGAGAATTCCATGGACAGAGGAGTCTAGCAGGCTACAATCCAAAGAGTTGCAAAGAGGTGGACATGACTGAACAACACTATTAATTTTAATACTTAAGTATTTCATTTTGGGGGTTCTAACAACCAATAACTTCCAGATGTTCAAGCTGGATTTAGAAAAGGCAGAGGAACCAGAGATCAAATTGCCAACATCCATCAGATCATAGAAAAAGCAAGAGAATTCCAGAATAACATCTAGTTCTGCTTCATTGATTATGCCAAAGCCTTTGACTTTGTAGGTCACAACAAACCATGGAAAACTATTCAAAAGATGGGAATACCAGACCACCTGACCTGCCTCCTGAGAAACCTGTATGCAGGTCAAGACACAACAGTTAGAACTGAACATGGAACCATAGACTGGTTCCAAATCGGGAAAGGAGTACGTCAAAGCTGTGTATTGTCACTCTGTTTACTTATCTTATATGCAGAGTGTATCATGCAAAATGCCAGGCTAGATGAAGCACAAACTGGAATCAGGATTGCATGGGGAAATACCAGTAGCCTCAGGTATGCACATGACACCACCCTTATGGCAGAAAGTGAAGAAGAACTAAAGAGCCTCTTGATGAAAGTGAAAGAGAAGAGTGAAAAAGCTGGCTTAAAACTCAACATTAAAAACACTAAGATCTTGGCATCTCATGTCACTTCATGACAAATAGATGGGGAGACAATGGAAACAGTGAAAGACTTTGTTTTCTTGGGTTCCAAATGCACTGCAGATGGTGACTGCAGCCATGAAATTAAAAGATGCTAGCTTCTTGGAAGAACATCTATGACCAATCTAAATAGCATATTAAAAAGCAGAGACATTACTTTACCAACAAAAGTCCATCTAGTCAAGGCTATGGTTTTTCCAGTAGTCATGTATGGATGTGAGAGTTGAACCATAAAGAAAGCTGAGTACTGAAGAATTGATGCTTTTGAACTGTGGTGTTGGAGAAGATTCTTGAGAGTCCACTGGACTGCAAGGAGATCCAACCAGTCCATCTTAAAGGAAATCAGTCCTGAATATTCATTGGAAGGACTGATGCTGAAGGTAAAATTCCAGTACTTTAGCCACCTGATGCAAAGAACTGACTCATTTGAAAAGATCCTGGTACTGGGAAAGACTGACGGCAGAAGGAGAAGGGGATGACAGAGGATGAGATGGTTGGATGGCATCACAGATTCAATGGACATGAGTTTGAGCAAGCTCCGGGAGTTGGTGATGGACAGGGAAACCTGGCAAGCTGCAGCACATGGGGTCACAAAGAGTTGCACATGACTGAGCGACTGAATTGAATTAGGTATAAATAATATTGTATTTTTATTTCAAAATCTAATTGTTCATTACTAGGGTTCTGCTCTGATAAATGTGACTTTCAGTAATTTCCTGTCTGTCTCTCCAATGTTTGCCCTGTGACTTCTGTTCTCTACTGGATCTAAGAGAACTAGCTTTGGGCATGTTAATTTTCTCTATTTGTTTCCTATTTTATTGATTTCTCCTCCATCTTTATTATTTCTTCTCTTTTTCTTATTTTTGGGCCTACTCTTATTCTAGAATTTTCAGATGAAATATTGGATCACTAATTTTACAACTCTATTCTTCTATAATATAAGCATTTAAAGCAAAGTAAATTTCCTTCTAACTACAATTTTATAAGCATTCTTCAAATTTCATAGGTTATATTTTATTACCATGTAATTTGAAGTCTTTTCCAGTTTTCATTATGTTTCCTCCTTTGACCCATTGATTTAGAATCATGTGTTATAATTTTCAAATACTTGAGATCTTCATGTATATCTCACTGTTTTACTATTTTGAGGTCTGAGTACATAAATGTGTATTAGTTTAATCATTTAAAATATATTCAGATTTATTTTATAGTGCACCACATGGATAATTTTGGTGATTGTGCCAGTTGAGCTTGAAAATAATATGCATTCTGCAGTTGTTAGGTTTAGAATTATATAGATATCAATTATTCAAG
Organism: Nanger dama; assembly: GCA_917880005.1. NCBI lineage: Eukaryota > Metazoa > Chordata > Mammalia > Artiodactyla > Bovidae > Nanger > Nanger dama. Next base: position 8,889,833 of record CAKJTW010000038.1, on the reverse strand, counting down.
ATGAGTGATAGAACAAAGAGAACTGTCAAGTTGAAATTCTATATCCAAAAATAATATCATGTGAAAATGAAGGTAAAATAAATATAGTTTTTGGTGAATAAAAACAGGAATTCACTGCCACCAGAACTACACTATAGGAAATGCTAATGGAAATCCATCAAGCTGAAGGGAAAAATGACCAAAAGCAAGACTCACTCTTTAGGAATGAATGAAGGACATTGTAAATTGTAACACAATATTTTTCTTTTAACTTACTTAAAATACACAAGATTATTTAAAACAAAAATATAATATTATCATGTGGTGTTTATGGCATATATAGAAAATGCATAAAACAACACCATTCATTTACTGAGCTTCAGCTGCAACAGAAAAAAAATCTATACTTTGTTGTTTAAATGAACAATGCAAAATCTTCAAAGTTTCTTTAAATACCGCTAACTCATGAATTTTCACTAACTTCAGAAAAATATTTTTTAATAAAATAATTTCTACACTGAGTATTAACCCAAATTGCTAATTTTACAAAACTCTGGGGTTGGATGGGAGTTTCAAGATCATCCGGTGTTTAGATAATAATTTTAAGGCCCAGCTTAGTTTCCCAGCTGAAACTAGGATCCAGGTTCTCAGACTTCTCATCAAGCAGTTCTGTCTGTATCCCTTTGGTTTCTTTTAATCTTCTCTGCCATCATGTCATGGTCCATGTTGTTTATTTTTGATTCCCTCTTTTGAAGTTTTTTAAACCTGCTTTTCTTGGAGTTTTCCATACACAGGAACTACTGCTTCTTCTCCTCACATAACCCTTCAGAGGCCTAACCCTAAGGGCTCTGCAAACAGCAGGGGTCTCAAAAATTCTCGTTGAGTAAATGAGTCCATATAAGTGATTATAAGCCATGTGAAAGTTCAGAGGGATTTCAAGGACGCGTACAAAACAGGAAGGGGCACTTGCACTGGACAATAAACAGAAAGAAAGTGAACTCTGGAGTGACTCAGCCAGTGCTCCTCTCTCAGCCATCCGCGGCCGGACCTGCTGAAACACAGATGGCCATCCACCCTCGCTGGGGTTAGTGTGTGTTGAACTGGTTTTCCTTCCAGCTTCCCTATAACCCGGCCTCTGTTTACAGTTGATATGTAAAATGTGTTTCTCTAGGCTGGTATTTAGACCAGAATGTAAACCCTAGCATTTTGCACAAGAATAATGCAAATGATAATACAGCTGTTTGTACCAGCTTCAAGTAACAGCAGCGTAATTCTCCACAAAACATCACTTAAGCAGAAAATGCCATGGTTTTATTTTTTAAATGATCACTTCAACCTTGATTTTTTTGAACATCATAATAAGCCTCTACGTTGTGTGAGATACGAGTCCTCCAGATACATTTATCATTCTTAACGGTGTACTGACTAGAGTAGAGAACTCAAAACATAGAACAAAAAGCTTGACCAGCCTGCAAACCATCCAAGTGGCAATCATGTTGAACTGTACGATTTGTAGGGAGCCCAGAAGCTTTTCAGTACACTAAAGCTTATAAAAATTAAATAATGATTTCTGTTAAAGAAAGTAACAATTTGAAAGGTTTACTCGTGATTCAAAGGTATTATTGATAGCCACAAATTACTTTTTTGTTTGTTGTTTTAGCTGCTAAGCTGTGTCTGATTCTTTTGCAGCTCCACAGACTGTAGCCCGCCAGGCTCTTCTGTCCATGGAATTTCCTAGGAAGAATACTAGAGTGGGTTGCCATTTCCCTCTCCTGGGGATCTTCCTGACCCAGGGATCAAACTTGCATCTCCTGTACTAGCGGGGAGATTCTTTACCCCTGAGCCACCAAGGAAGTCCATAAGCTAGCTTAGTTCCCTAGTATTCTTAATTTAAGGTAGTAATTATATTGCACCGGTAGAATTCTTAAGCTATGTAAAGACTCACAACATCTCTTCTACCTCTCCCTCCCTTTTCATTCATAGGCATCTTTTCTCAAACTCCTCTCTTTTGTTCATGGACGGCTGTAATATCCACCTTGTTTGTTTCCTTTACTTAAGTCTCTTTGCCCACTTCAACCTGCGCTGCCAATTATTTTTCCAAACACGTTTTTTTTTTCACTAGTTACTTCCCTGCTTAAATTATCTTAGTAACTCTAGTTATCTGTTTTATATATCCCAGATTTCTTGGCCTCACATTCAAAAGTGCCATGACTGGACTTCCCTATTTAGCAACTGCTGCCTAACCGCCCAACCCATGCCTGTCCCTTCCATCTTAGCAGAACACATTCACGTTCTCGTGCATTCCTCCTCTTGTCTCTGATCCTGATACAACCCAGCGTGTGCCCTCTTCTCTACCCACTCAAACACTACAGCCTACATGATGTCTCATTCCTAGTGTTACCTTAGATTTGTAAGCCTTGCTGAGTTTTCCTTTTCAGTGTTTAATTTGTATCCAGTGATTTCAAAAGAAAGTTATTCTCTTAATCATATCATCAGTTCAGTTCAGTTCAGTCGCTCAGTCGTGTCCGACTCCTTGCGACCCCATGAATTGCAGCACGCCAGGGCTCCCTGTTCATTACCATCTCTCGGAGTTCACTCAGACTCACGTCCACCGAGTCCGTGATGCCATCCAGCCATCTGATTCTCTGTTGTCCCCTTTTCCTCCTGCGCCCAATCCCTCCAAGCATCAGAGTCTTTTCCAATGAGTCAATTCTTCGCATGAGGTGGCCAAATTACTGGAGTTTCAGCTTTAGCATCATTCCCTCCAAAGAAATCCCAGGGCTGATCTCCTTTAGAATGGACTGGTTGGGTCTCCTTGCAGTCCAAGGGACTCTCGAGAGTCTTCTCCAACACCATAGTTCAAAAATATCAATTCTTCAGTGCTCAGCTTTCTTCACAGTCCAACTCTCACATCCATACATGACCACAGGAAAAACCATAGCCTTGACTAGATGGACCTTTGTTGGCAAAGTAATGTCTCTGCTTTTAAATATGCTATCTAGGTTGGTCATAACTTTTCTTCCAAGGAGTAATCATATCCTCAATCTTCCTTAAAAATGATTGAGGATCAAGGGCCACACACTCCACCCTTTCTTCTTCCTCCCCACCCAAGAGTCATGAACTAAAGAGGCCCAGGTCTGGCCCTAAGCAAGGTCTAATCATTTCTCTGAGCTGTAGTTTCCTGATGTGTGAAACAGAGCTAGCACCTCCCTCAAATGATTATTGAGAGCATCACATGAGAAATCTATAAAAGGTATTTAAACTACCTGCTGTAGCATAAGCATGCAACAATAGCAAACATTATTATTTTTCATATTTAAATTAAGACTACTTTTTTTTTTTTTAAATTCTCTGCAACTTTTCAAGGCCTGGAGTCAGTTTCCAGGAAGAAGTCAGGGTGGCTGAGGCATGTGTGGCTGTGGACAATGGGCCTATCTCACCCTCCTTTGCTCTCTGCATTTCTCTGTCAGTTTCTCTGAGCCCTAAGACATGAGTTCATTTAGACCATGAGAATGAAAGGATATGACAGAGTTGGACATCTGTTGGAACAAGATAAAACAGGCCTTGATCCTGCTTTAATCTGAGGCTAGATTAAACTGGCTTCCCTGGTGGCTCAGCAGTAAAGAATCCATCTGCAATGCAGGAGACACAGGTTTGATCCCTGGGTCAGGAAGATCCCCTACAGAAGGAAATGGCTACTCACTCCAGGAATCTTGCCTGGGAAATCCCATGGGCAGAGCAACCTGGCAAGCTACAGTCCATGAGGTCACAAAAGAGTCGGATGAGACTGAAATAGCAACAAGAACCAACTAGGTACTCTCAAAAAGTCACTGGATGTAATATTTGAAATAATTAGGTCCTAGTAGTTCACGCATGGTGAGTACTGTTGGGATCTTGCTAACAGAGATTTGAGGATGCTGACAGCCCCCGGCAGATAAGTGCACTGAGACGAGGCTGAGCAGCACTGAGGCTCCAGTGCCTGCCTGCTGCTAAGATCAGAGTGACCTCCTGTTCCTTCCACTCTACTAAAAGCTGAATCACTGCTATAGTGAATCAACTGCTAAGTCATTCGCATTCCGATGAAATTTTTCAGTTTTAGACTGAGCTAACTTCAGAGAAAATATTTCTTTCCCAGAGACCCTCTAAGGACATTTTGTTTTCTCTTTACTTTGCTGGTGGTCTGGATCTGTTGCTTGAGGTAAAGAAACATGAGTCCATACAAGTCAATGCCTTTGTCTCTTCCTCCACTCCACTTTCCTGTCTTAACAACTTATGGCTATCAGCATGTCCTGGATAGTTTGTGTACACCTGGAAATTGTTTACCAAGAGCAACTTTCCTACCAATTGTTTGAATGTGAGCAGGACACCATGTACGCTGATAATGTTCCAAGGTTCTTGGGGGCCTAGAAAAAGGCCAGACTCCCCTGGCTTGTAGTCAGAACACACCACAATTCTATTCCCGCCTATCTCTCCAGTCTCATTTCTCAGGACCTTCAAGAGCACACCTGAGGTTTCAGCCTTAATCCAAGACATAGTCACTGCACACCAGCTTTGAGCCAGGCCCTGTACTAGGTACTGATGATTCGGGATGACAGGATACAGTGCCTGAGCCAGTGGGACATAGAATCTAGTGAAATAGATAGATAGTAAAAAAATTAGTTACTCGAAAGTTAAATGCAGTTATGCTCTTTGCTCTGTGCTCAGTCGCTCAGTTGTGTGCAACTCTTTGTGACCCCATGGACTGTAGCCTGCCAGGCTCCTCTGTCTGTGGAATTGTCCAGGCAAGAATACTGGAGTGGGTTGCCATTTCCTACTCCAGGGGATCTGCCCAACCCAGGGATCGAACCTGTGTCTCTTGGATCTCCTGCACTGGCAACAGTTGTGTTAAACAGCACAAATATATAGTGTGCAAAGACAGTGAGTAACAACAGAGCATCTTACCAAGCCTCTGGGTATTAAACTCTGTGAAAATTACTTAGAGTCCAGACCCAGTAAGATTCAGTAGGTGTTAGTCAGGTAAAAGGAGAATGAATAAAAGGAATATTCCAAGCTGAGGGATGATATTTCCAAATGCCCTGTGGGGCTTCCCTGGTGGCTCAGACAGTAAAGAAACCACCTGCAATTCAGGGGACCTGGGCTTGACCCCTGGGTTGGGAAGATACCCTGGAAGAGGGCATGGCAACCCACTCCAGTATTCTTGCCTGGAGAATCCCAAGGACAGAGGAGCCTGGTGGGCGACAGTCCATGGGGGTCACAAAGAGTCAGACACGACTGAGCACAGCCGAGCATAGGAAGGTGCCTGGTGTAGGTGAGCATAGTACCATCAACTTAAGTCTGGAGAATCAATCAGTCATGCAGGACTTGTGAAATCATTTAAACATCTGACCATTTTCCTTTTACATCATGAGACTTCCTGCTTCGGGTTTTTGTGTACCCTGTTCTCTCCTCCCTACGTATCTAAGTATGATCTATCCTAAAAGCCAACTTCACATGCTCTGCCCTCCACTCTAGCATCCCTGTTTCTTGAAACTGGGAATGCAAAGGTAGAAAGGGGCTTCTCTGATCCTCTGTGGCTTCTGTTGTCACGCCTTGACTACATCATTCCTACAGTAGCTCAGTTTCTGTGCCTCAGAAATCCAGAAACTCACAGAAACCCAGCCTCCTATGTATATGTGCAGACATTTTCTACAGTGCTTATCAATATCCTTAGGGTGCTTCCACCAAATGGTTTAGGGGCTCCCTGTGCTCCGAACCCTCCAGTGTTGCCCACCTGGACCTCAGTACCACCTGCCATTGCTACGATACCTCTAAGGTATGCTCCAGGATCACGTTTTCTTCTAAATGACATCTTCATGTCTATAAATTCTCCTTCTGAAAGGTCATATTGCCTTCTTCAGTATAACAGCCTTCCCCACCAGCTGTCCCGCTGCATTAGTTTATGACTCAGGTAATCTACATGTGCTGCTGTGAGTGAGTGTTCTGCCATGGGATTCTGCCACTGTGGCTGCGATGCACCCCTTCTCTCCTTTAAAAATCTAAGTCGACATGGAGACTCGCCTATCTTTACGACCCTCCTTTTCAAGTTATTATTTTGTGAAAAATAGAGACACAAATCCTATAAACAAAGTCTTAGAGGGTAATTTTCCCTTTTCCTTCCTCTTGTCAAGAGCTTTTAACTTTCCAAAGATTTCAAAGTCATTCTTAACCCAGTACATTGGTTTACCCCAAATCAGTGACTCTTGAGAGCCCACACTTTTCCCCAAATAATAACCAAGTGTTCAGAAGTTGTCTTAAAACATACTGGCCCTCATTCTGAAGAATGAGCCAGTCTATGGGCAGATTTGGTCTGTGCAGACAGTAAAGCCTAGTAAATCTGTATGTAGAAGACAAAATTCAGTCCACAGGCTCACATGAAAAAAAATTATTGCATTTCCTCTAAATCAAATCAAATCAGGTCCTGAGCCCCCATCCCTCTCAGATATTACTGGTGCTCCCCGGCTAGACTGTTTCAGGGATATGGGGCTAGGGAGACCCCTCCATTCATGTCATAGGTTCATACTGGCTTACACTTCATTACTGATACGAGCAATTTATTTTATTCCCAAAGTCATTCAACTGCTTTCAAACATTATTCTAATTGTACATGCTACCCAATGCAGTTCCCTTGAATCAAATGGTTCTGCTTCTGTGAGTATGTAAAATCCAGAAATTTTTACCCCAGTCCCTGGGATCCTGTCTTTTAAGTGGATCACACACAGATATTCCTTCTGGGAGCCTAACATTCCCTAGAGGGACCCACACTAAGTACAGACCAGCAACCCAGATTCTACTCTACTCCACCCTCCAAATGCTTGCTCTTGTTACAAAGGAATTACTCACTTTTTCTTCTCATTGACCCAGACATGCAGCATCATCTCTTTGATTAGCTCATGCTTTAGGACCAAAAAAGTCAGAAAGGAAGTGCCTAAGAGCCAGCTCTACAGAAAAGCCTTCACCAAAGAGAGGCATCACTGAAAGATCTGGTTATCTTAGGGAACTGAAGGACAAATACTAACACATGGCAACGTTTTAATAAATTTTCTATCACAGCCATGAGTAATCAATTTTTCCTTTTCATAACCATAACACCTTGTATCTTATATCTTACAACTTTTGGTCTTGTGTGTATGACTATGTGTGAATATATATACATATGTACCTTTATTCTGTATCAGTTAATAAGGACTGTAAAAGAAGTAATACAGCTTCTTTTTTTTTAAGTATTTATTTATTTGACCCTGTTGGGTCTTGGCTGTGGCATGAGGGACCTTCACCGTGCCATGTGGGATCTCTTTTGGGGTGCACGGACTCCCTAGCTGTGGCGCACAGGCTCGGGAGCTGCAGTGCGTGGGCTTGGCTGCTCCACAGCACGTGGGAACTTAGTTCCCTGATAAGGGGTTGAACCCATGCCCCCTGCACTGCAAGGCAGTTTCCTAACCACTGGACTACCAGGAGTCTAACTTCTTTCTTTAATGCCCTATAATAACAAGCATGAAGTAGGCTCTGAATAACAATTTGCAAAATGAATAAAGGAATGTTCATAAAGCAATGACAATGCTATTTCAAATTTTACATGTAAATTATGATTTCCAAACCAGAAAAAATAAGATGAAAAATGCTGATACAAGCAATTTATTTCATTCTCAAAGTGATACCACTGCTATCAAACATCACTCTAACTGTACACTTTCAAAAGGCTAAATATGGTTTAAAGTATTACACTTGTGACTAAACTAAGGACTAGGACAGGAGTCATCATTATTTCAATCCCTGGGTTGGGAAGATTCCCTGGAGGAGGAAATGGCAGCCCACTCCAGTATTCTTGCCTGGAGAATCCCGCAGACAGAGGAGCTTGGTGGGCTCCAGTCCATGGGGTCACAAAGAGTCAGACACGACTGAGCGACTGACACATACGTCGTTTAGTGTTAATAGCTCACTCCTTGAGAAGACAGTTTTGTCTCAAGACTACTAGAACATGAATTTACATTCTTATCTCCCAAATCTAAGCATCTTTAATTGTTGTCTCCGCTAAGTGTGAACATTCAAGGTCTAGGCCTCCAAACCTCAACAAAGGTTATATACTACAAGTTTGTTCCCAAGGACAAGCATCAAATCTGCCACCAGAAGACAATTAGATGATTGATAGTAATGTGTGGGGATATTACAGATGCATTGCACAGATCTTCAGATCTGCAAATTGCATTGCTTATGGCTTTTCTTAATAATTTTTATATGCTCAATCTCCCCTACCGAGTCTGGCAAATACTTTGATTTAGAGGACTGGAATTGGTTTCACATTCAAATCAAGTGGTGAGTAACATAAGGAAATACTTCACAGAAACATAAAATTCCTTAAGGCTTTGGAGATCAAATGTTCTTCCTTATTTTATTCTCTTAAACATTAATTATTACAGGGCCCTCACATGGAAATACACAGGGGAACAAGATGAACTGTGTTTGTCTTAGAAATACATTTGCTTCCATTAATGGACCACATTCTTTTTCTATTTAAACCCAATTTATCTTGTCACATTGTTAGATTAATGCATTTCCTAAATATTTAAGTGTCAAATAAAACCATCACCCTTATTAGCTTGAGGAAATTGGAAAGATCAAATTGATGAGAGGTGTTAAGAGTTCTAAGTTTTTAATTTTGATTGTGGCAAATAGCCTAGCCCCATGCTGGTCATTAACAGCAGAAGCTGAAAGGGAATGCACCTGTCCACACACACACACACACACACACACACACACACACACACACACACAGTGTGTGTGTGAGAGAGAGAGAGAGACCAAGCAAGGGAGAGATTGTGGTGGTGGTCTGGATTTTCCCTCACGCACTCTGGTATTCAGGCCTTCAGAATTCTTCTCAGCATTTTTCAACTGAGAAGAAATCATTTGAGGAAAGCACTCAAAACAGCAAATGTCATTGCAACTCTATAAACAACATTCTTAATCCTATAGTAATATACTTTGGCCCTGGACACTTGCTCTCCAAGAAATAAGCTAAGGTTACTTTCTCCTTCAAATCCACTAAAACTCAATTTTATATCATTCATTCAGTCAAGGACTAAATATGCAAATCCCTGAAGTATTCAACTTCCTACTCCAAAATCAATAACAACAACAAAAATTCTCTTGATTCAAGCAGGACCTATTAATAAACTACTCATACATAGAAATTATTGCTGACCACAAAAAATCATGCTTAATAACATTCCAGTAACCAAAATATGTTACTGAGGCTCAGGAAGAAGCTAAATTCTAATGAGTAGTTCATGTAAGGAGGTAAGATTGAATAGCAACAAAAGAGACTTCGAAAAACAAAATATGGGACTTATATTTTATAGAAAGACTGAGACAAAAGCATAAGGACATAAATAATGAATCATTTTGAATTTTCAACTCCCCATTCTGCACTTCCCCATTCTTTGATGAGGACAAATTTCTTTTTAAATGCAGTGAACATTCAGTAGCTCAGTGTATGGCATGATCATTAAATCAATGAGCCAGCCTGTGATAATAAGCCACTCATAGCCCTCTCCCTTATAGTACTCAACCACGTTTTATTCTGCTTTGCTCTTCTGACCTCAGTATCAGTGCTTTATTTTACTACTACAAAGATGATATTTTGAGAGCAGATTCAAGCTTTGGCTGCCTATTCTCTAACTCTGATTATGTCCTGTAATGTCAAAGAATGTTCTCAAAGAAGAAAGCCAAAGGAATAAAAATTTTTGTTAAGTGTTCCACATTTTTCAGTGACACTAGCTTCTTCATTTGCATAAATTGTTAGATAGCCAACACAATCAACAAATATTTATTATTCATCAGCTTTATTCAGAGTCCTGTGTTAGCTGGAGAGGATACAAAGATGAATAAATCACAATCTCACCCTCTGAAGCTTATATTCTAACTCAAGAATGGGAAATTTATGGCACATATGCCATTATCCCCTTACCATGGATTCTGACTGACACAGAGTTCAACTCTTTGTTAAGAGAGGCATCAGCCACCTATGATGTCTGTCTCACTCCAATTTGGTACTATTCAGTTTGAAGAACTGAACATCTCTGCACCGAAGATTTAACCCTTTTCCAGCTCTATGCATGTGCAGCCTATGAGCACCTTAAGGCGGAATGGAAAATCAGTTCATCATATGTGCCAACTGTAGTAGGTAGGTATCAGAAGCCTAGGAAGCCACACCAAGTTCATCAGGAAAGTTTTTCATAATTGATGACTAATGCCTGCTCAGGATATAATACTTTTGTTGCCTATCTGTATTGCCTCATGCTGCCAAATGTCATTTATACCTATATATTCTCAATAGCCAAAGTTCCAGTTAAGTAATAGACATGTATGGTCAAGGCTCAACTGTATTAATGATCTCTGCATGATCCTAGCACACTGGAGACCAGATAACTGTCCAGAATTCTGGGGTCACTTGGAAGACTCTCAGATTTCCCTGGTGGTTAAGACAGCAAAAAATCTGACTGCATTGTGGGAGATCCAGGTTCAATTCCTGGGCTGAGAAGATCCCCTGGAGAAGGAAACAGCAACCCACTCCAGTATTCTTGTCTGAGAAATCTCAAGGACAAAGGAGCCTGGTGGATGACTGTCCATGGGGGTCACAAAGAGTTAGACACAACTGAGTGACTAATGCTATGAAGGGACTATGGAAGACTCTAGAAATGTTACTGCTGAGTATTTCCTAGGCCTTGGCTAACACACGCTCTCCACCTCCAATATCTTCTCCAACCCTATTCCTCTCTAGAGCTTTTCCACCTGCATCACTTAAAAGCAGATGCTTCTTTCTAGGGTCACAATCCATGTAAGGTAAAGATATACCAGAAAGGGCCTGACTGAATAGCTAACACTGGTCTTAACAATCCCAAATTTTCTCCCATTTGTCTGTTACTTAATAGTTTACTTTCTATGTGGAAAATAAAAGGTTCAATGTAATTTGCCCCTTCGCTGAGTCACTGTTCAATGTCCATGCTGCTACATTGTGTGGATCAATTTAGAGTCCTCATTGTGAAGATAGTCCAGCCAAATCTTTAAAAGGTATTTATATGAAAGTACCTAACACTGTATAGATCAGACCTATAACTCAAAATTTGTCATTTCTAGATTTTAAGCTTCACTTGGTCCTAACTAGAACTATTATGAACGGTTTCCATCTTTAGAAATTAAGTATTTTAATAAGTATAATAGACCATCACTTGAATTTTTCTGAGAATGAACTCAGAGTTTTTCACCCACCTTCAAGATTGACATCTTTTACTTTCTCTTAGAAAACAGATTATTTAATACTATCTGGTTTGTTACACCAAAGTGTTGCAACAGTATTCAACTCTAAGGAATTAAATAGACTCAGAAGTCAGAAATGTGAAAAAATGTTTTTATACTTTATATTTCCATCAGTACAATGAAGACCTGACACATATCTTTGTAATTTGGGGTCTAAGAAGATATGTGTGTCTGGAATAAATCATTCTAGGTAGGTTTGACTCATCAAAATGCTATCAGAAAGAAATAGACAGTATATTACTGAATTGCTAAATATAAGAGATGTTGAGTAGATATTAAATATGCTTTCAACAAAATGGTTTACATCATTTGGATTGCTGATGCCTGGGGGAAAATCTTTGTATTCCCTTGGTTCTCAATCCTTCTAATAAGCTATAATAATTGATCCATGTTTCTATGAATTAAAACATAAGAGTAATTTATGGCACCCAGAGAAAGATGTAACCAAAAAACATAACATTGAGTTAATTCCTAAATTTTGTAGTTGATTCTTTATAGAGTCACTTATGAAGACTGATTCCTGTTCTTTTTTGATTTCTTAAGGAGAAATGTTTTCAACATAGCATTTCCTACATTCTTAGCATTTTGTCAGCCCTAAAATATGGCATGCTTAGGTCAATAAACTCAGATAAGAATTCAGTTGCTAAGTCGACTCTGCAACTCCATGGACTGCAGTCCACCAGGCCTCCCTTTCCTTCACTATCTTCCAGAGTTTGCTCAAACTCAAGTCCACAGAATCAGTGATGTCATCCAACCATCTCATCCTCTATTGCCCCTTTCTCCTCCTGCCCTCAACTTTCCCACCATCAGGGTCTTTTCTAGTGAATCAGCTCTTCACACCATGTGGCCAAAATATTGGTTGGAGCTTCAGCTTCAGCATCAGTCCTTCCAATAAATATTCAGGGTTGATTTCCTTTAGGATTGAATCATTCAATCTTCTGGAACTCTAAGGGACTCTCAAGTATCTTCTCCAACACCAGTCAGAAAGCATCAATTCTTTGGCACTCGGTCTTATTTATAGTCCAACTCTCACATCCATACACTTCTACTGGAAAAACCATAACTTTGACTAGACAGACCTTTGTTGATAAAGTAATGTCTCTGCTTTTTAATATGCTGTCTAGGTTTGTCATAGCTTTTCTTCCGAGGAGCAAGCACCTTTTAATTGCATGGCTGCAGTCACAGTCCGCAGTGATTTTGGAGCCTGAGAAAATAAAATCTGTCACTGTTTCCACTTTTTTCCTATTTATTTGCCATGAAATGATGGGACCAGATGCCTTGATCTTTGCATGGCTTCTCAGATAGCTCAGTGGGTGAAGAATCTGTCTACTACTGCAGGAGACATAGGAGATGCAGGTTTGATCTCTGGGTGGGGTAGATCTCCTGGAGGGTAAAAGGGCAACCCACTTTAGTATTCTTGCCTGAAAAATCCCGTGGACAGAGGAGCCTGATAGGCCACAGTTCAAAGGGTCACAAAGAATTGGACATGACTGAGCTTAATTTTTTAAATTTTGAATTTCAAGCCAGCTTTTTTACTCTCCTCTTTCAAGAGGCTCTTTAGTTCCTCTTCACTTTCTGCCATTAGGGTGGTATCATCTGCATATCTGAAGCTGTTAATATTTCTCCCAGAAATCTTGATTCCAGTTTGTGAGCCATCCAGCCTGGCATTTCCCTGGATGCACTCTGCATACAAGTTAAATAAGCAGGGTGACAATATACAGCCTTGACGTACTCCTTTCTCAATTTTGAAACAGTCCATTGTTCCATGTCCAGTTCCAACTGTTGCTTCTTTACCTGCATACAGGTTTCTGAGGGGGCAGGTAAGGTGGTCTGACATCTCCTTCTCTTAAGAATTTGTCCACAGTCAAAGGCTTTCATGTAGATCAATGAAGCAGAAGTAGATGCTTTTCTGGAATTCTCCTGTTTTTCTATGATCCAACAGATGTTGGCAATTTGATCTCTGATTCATCTTCCTTTTCTGAATCCAGCTTGTACATCTGGAAGTTCTTGGTTCATGTTCTGTTAAGCTTAGCTTGAAGGATTCTGATCATTACCTTGCTAGCATGTGAGATGAATGCAACTGTACTCAGTAGTTTGAATATTCTTTGGCATTGCCTTTCTTTGGGATTATAATGAAAACTAACCCTTTTCCAGTCCTGTGGCCACTGCTGAGTTTTCCAAATTTGCTGGCATTATGAGTGCAACATTTTAATAGCATCATCTTTTAAATAGCTCAGCTGGAATTCAATCTCCTAAGTAGCTTTGTTCAAAGTAATGCTTCCTAAGGCCTACTTGACTTCACACTCGAGGATGTCTGGCTCTAGGTGAGTGACCACACCATCATGGTTATCCAGGTCATTAAGAATTTTTCTGTATAGTTCTTTGTATTCTTGCCACCTCTTCTTAATATCTTCTGCTTCTGTTACGTCCATACCATTTCTGTCCTTTATTGTGCCCATCTTTGCATGAAATGTTCCCTTGGTATCTCCAATTTTCTTGAAGAGATCTCTAGTCTTTCCCATTCTATTGTTTTCCTTTATTTTTCTCTGTTTTTCCTCTACTGCATTGTTCATTTTAGAAGGCTTTCTTATCTATCCCTGCTATTATTCTTTGAAACTCTGCATTCCGTTGGGTACGTCTTTCCCTTTCTCCTTTGCCTTTCACTTCTCTTCCTTTTTCAGCTGTTTATAATGCCTCCTCAGACAACCATTTTGCCTTCTTGCATTTCTTTTTCTTGGGGATGATTTTTGGTCATCACCTCCTGTACAATGTTACGAACTTCCATCCATAGTTTTTGAGGCACTCTGTCTACCAGATCTAATCCCTAAATTACTAGAGGAAATTGTGGCTAGCACTTTTGATATCATAAGTGTAATATGCTAACACACCATAAGAGCTGTATGTCTTTACTGCTTGATCATCAAGGGTAGCAATTATTCAAAGAGCCAGCATGCTCATGGTTTAGTCCTCACACATTCTCTCTAACGCAGATATAGTTCATCTGTAAGATTTTTTTAAAGGACTTGAGGTCTTCTCTGATTGTATTCTTCTTCTCAGATCTCCCCCTGAAAAGTCTTTTATACCTTCTGAGTCTGATTCTCCAGGTAATGCTAAGCTACAGTGCTAGACTTATTACTTTCTGTAGAAACAAGTCTTGCAACCCTAGCATGAGGCATATCATTTCTCTAAGAGTTCTGTACCAACTTGAGGCTTTTAGCATACCTTTGGAGCCAAGAACCTATAAATGCTGGAAAACACTTATCTATATGTTTCATTCTTCATCAAAGATGACACAACTGGGAACATTTTCAGGAGAAATGAGGGGAAAAGATCAAGCAAAGCAGCCTGCACCATGCTGTTTCTTCTTAATTATTAATCTTGTAAATGCCAAGTGTTGTCTTAAGAGGGCAATTTAGAAAGCTGGGAAACGGAGCAACAGAATGACCTGTGTAGGGTAGATGTTTAATAAATATTTGCTGGTTAAGTGAAGAGATAATATAAAAGAGAGAGAAACAAGGGATGTTTGGTTCCTAGGGCTGCCTTAAAAATGTATTACAAATTGGAAGCTTAAAACAATAGAAACTTACTCTCTTGTGGTTCTTCCTTGGGGTCCCTTGACTTGCAGACTGATCCCTCTAATCTCTTCCTCTACAGTGCTCTCCCTGTGAGTCTCTGTCTTCAGATTAGTTATCCTCCCCTTTTAAAGAGGATACAAATCATATTGGCCCAGGATCCATCCTAGTGACCTAATCATAACTTGATTATGTCTGCAAAGATCTTCTATCCAAGGTCACATTTATATGTACTAGAAGTTAGGACTTCAACATATTGGAGGGGAGGGGATACATAATTCTCTACTCAGAAGACATGAGTAGAGAAAAATCAACATAGAAAAGAAATATTGCTTAGAACACTCAGGAAATAATTCTGAACACTGATATATTAACTACAGTAATGTTTTCTAAGGCTAAAGACTTGGATTAGGTCTCTTAAGTGTTTCCATTCTTGCCTTTCATTCACTTTCCACTTTTTATTTAATTTTCCCCACTTTCTACTGGAAATGTCTTCTAATCATCACAACCAATGATCATTTGTTTCCACCTCTTCACATTTTTTTCAGCTTATACATTTTCTGACCACCCATAAAAGAGTGTGTGTGTGTTTTTTTTCTTTTTCCTGTTCCCTATCGGAGAAGGCAATGGCACCCCACTCCAGTACTCTTGCCTGGAAAATCCCATGGATGGAGGAGCCTGGTAGGCTGAAGTCCATGGGGTCGCTACAAGTCAGACACGACTGAGCGACTTCACTTTCACTTTTCACTTTCATGCACTGGAGAAGGAAATGGCAACCCACTCCAGCGTTCTTGCCTGGAGAATCCCAGGGACAGGGGAGCCTGGTGGGCTGCCATCTATGTGGTTGTACAGAGTTGGACACGACTGAAATGACTTAGCAGCAGCAGCAGCATAGCTAAAGAGTATCAAATTTTAGGTATAAAATGAAGGATCACACCTCTATTTTTACTCCTATTAAAAATTATTATACAATCCATAATGAGATATTTTCTACTAATCTTAATGCTGGTACTAATATTAAGTGCAGATTCTACATAAAAATCAGTTCAGTTCAGTCAGTCATGTTTGACTCTTTGATAGACAGGCCTCCCTGTCTATTACCAACTCTCAGAGTTTACTCAAACTCATGTCCATTGAGTAGGTGATACCATCCAACTATCTCATCCTCTGTCAGTTACCTGGGTGTTATCTTTTACCTTGTCCTTTCTCCTGAATTTGGTGTGCAATTTTGCAACTTCTTAGAAATTCCAAAATGATTTCTTGAGCAAAATTAATTGAGATGCTAGCCTATTCAAAATCAGAGCTGCAATCTGTACTTCAAACTCACTTCTCATTCCCTGGGTAATATAATGCCACAGTGGCAATCATTCTCTTCTAAATAAAGTGAACCAGAAAGTTCAAATCCATTTTAGACTCCTTTGTCCTCAATATTCAATTTGTCCCCCAATCATGTCCATCAGTCTCTAAATCTTTTTTCTTTTACCTTGTTCATCTGCTTTCTTACAGTCTGTGTAGATTTTTATTCTCCTTCTTTGCCATAGGCTTGCTTTTTGGTGACAGAAATTATACTGGAATCACCTCTAGGTTACAGACCAGGTCTTGCACATGAGTATTATATTAACTGAGAAGCATATCTTTAGAAGAAAAGAGAAATTTACACTATCAGATATAAATGATACTGAGAGATTTTTAATAACAGAGTCTTATTTACACACTCTATACTAGAATGATGTCAT
Organism: Nanger dama; assembly: GCA_917880005.1. Classification (NCBI taxonomy): domain Eukaryota; kingdom Metazoa; phylum Chordata; class Mammalia; order Artiodactyla; family Bovidae; genus Nanger; species Nanger dama. The sequence continues at coordinate 8,873,197 of CAKJTW010000038.1, read as the reverse complement.
GCCATTTAGCACCCTCCTTTCCTATTCTCACCCTAACTACCTTTTGAATATTCTGCTCACAAAGTCTTATCTATGCTTCCCTAAGGTACCTTATGATCACAGAAGTCTCAGTTTTGAAATCTTAAATGGTCAAAGAGCCCTATTATTTTTATTCTAGCCATTAAGTAATGAAAGCAGCTGCTGAAATCCACTGTTTAGCTGACCAATTATTGCTCTATTAACCAGAAAACTACGATTTTCAAAACTATAAATTAGCTCAGTACACTCAAAAAACTATCACAAATAATACCAAAGATATCCGAGATTTTGACAAGTTTTGAAAATGACCTGCTCCCTGGTTCAATCTTAATGTGACACAGAAGCAGCCAAAACAGGGCAATTTGCAATAGAAGATATTGATATATTTTTAAAATTCATTTTTACTTTATGTCTATATCTTTTCAGGAGTTCCTGATATGTGTCTCTAGATATTGCCCTATATTCTACACTTTAAATATTAATTGAGAACTCTTGACATGTTTCAGAGATTCTATGCCACTAAAGTCTCTTTTATAACCTTTTACTTCCTAAGCAATCTGGTTGAAAAAGAAAGTTAGATGGAGTATTTTGGCATCAGTGTGATAACAAACAAGTGCCCAAGTCAGACAAATGACAGAATAAAATGTTTTTGTGAAGCATGCTGTCCATACAGCCTATGCTGGCTTGCTTTAAATGTCACCAAATTGTTCCTCTATATAAGAAAATCAGTAATCCGTTATTTGGCTCAACCCAGTAATTACATTTGAATAGCAATTTAGAGCTTTGAAAGAACTTTTGCATGTTTATTTTATTGCACTGTCAAAACTATTCTATCAGTCAGCGTTAAATCAAGGTATGAGAACTGCTACTACAGGTATTACGATAAGGGGTTTTATGTAGGAATGAAGGTTTACACAGATGTGGTAGGAGCTGGGCAAATGAAGGTCTGGAAGGAGAAAGAAGAGGATAGAGCAGAAAATCATCACTAGCGATGTCATCTGGAAGTCAAGTCAGACAGGAGGGGAATTTAGCAACCACAGATTCTATGAATTCTACCTCTTCTATGGAAACTTCCACCCTGGGGAAATTTCTGCCTCTTGTGAAAATCACCCCATCTGTGGGTCTGGGACCAAGTGCCTGGTTGGGGACTGAGGACCACTGCTGATTATCAAGACCAGCTGTCTGGAAAGTAAGCTGACTGCAAAGCAGGACGAGGGCAATGACAGGCTGGTACCCACTCAACCCCTCTGTGTCTGTTCATCGTTGTGTCTGTCTACCAGTCTTCCAAGTTAGCCCTGTTCTGCTTCCACATTCCAAATCTTACGCGAGTTCCTTTTTTTTTCACAGTAACCCTGCATGGAGGAGAGGCGACTCAGGTAAATGTAGCTCTCTACCTTGGACAGAGGCAGTAAGCCATGTCGGTGCGATTTTGTTAAGATGTTGGAGTCTGATTTTCCCACCATATTCCACAGATGAGGAAACTGAGACATGGCTCACTTAACACTACTTGGCTAGTAAACAGTATATTCAGGCAAGATTTAAATAGACACTTCATGAAAGAAGAAGTCCAAATGGATAATAAGCATATTTTATATTCATAAACTTTAAGAATCAGATGTCAATGAACATTCAAGTAGAGAAATGTAAAATTCTGACAATATCAAGTGTTGCTGAGGAATGTTGTTGTTTTTCTGTTGCTAAGTTGCGTCCAATTCTTTGTGACCACATGGACTGCAATGCACTAGGCTTCCCTATCCTTCACAATCTCCTGGAGTTTGCTCAGACTCATGTCCATTGAGTTAGTGATGCTATCTATGTCATCCTCTGTCACCCCCTTTTCTTCTTGCCCTCAATCTTCCTGCTGAGGAACAGGCACAACTATATTGAAAAACAGTCTGGTATCATCTAGAAAACCCAAGATACCCTATCCTATGTCTCATCCTATCCTTTGTATAGTATACCCTAGATATACATGTGCAGAAAGTTCATAGGAGGATTATTCGTATTAACCTAAAATTGGAAACAACCCAAATGTCCGTCTACAAAAGAATAAATAAATGTTTTCATATACATATAATAGAATACTGCACAGCAAGAACAATGAATAGATTAAAATTACACATAAAAATCACAGATTAAACATAGAAAGAAGGCAATAATTACTGCAGAATAAGATTATTTACCTGCTATTCTTGGGCTATTTTAGAGCTTAGATGTTTTGCCCTCAGACTATGTTCAGTAATAAAACACACATAATACTCAATGTGTGTGCAATTCAACATCTCTTTAAAAAAAAAAAAAAACTAGGACAAAGAGATCCTTGAATCATTGCATTTTTATGATGCACAAAATTATCACTAACCTCACAAATCTGCATGTTGATTTTCATCTCACGTGCCTCAGCTATTTGCAAAGTAGGAAATATCCATTTTAGTCCTTACATACCCAGTGAAATGCATTATAAACCAAATTAGAAAATATTGCATTCCTTTTAAAGTCCTAGTCTCAGATCCCAAATGACTGTAATGTAGGTATTACTGAAACCAGAGTATAGAGATTCTCCCCACGCATACAGAGCATATCCATTCAAACAGACTCTGGTTTTGGTACCACCTTGATCCCCTAACTGGGTCAGAGTACCCATCCCCCAGCTGCTGGTACCCTTTTCAGTAGGCCTATCCTCAGCTGATGAGAGTCATTTTGCCTTAAGATTCTTGACAGATTACACCTTACCCCTTACCTGATATAAGGGTATTAGGGGAAAAAAAAAAAAAAGGCCCTTGTCTTTTGGAAGGATGCCTTCTATAGCAACATTCACACTCCCATGGGAATGTGAATTTGGCTCCCCATGGGAAGAGGCCAAAGCTAGGCAAAGATGTTTCTCCTGAAACACCTTTGCTTGGCTTCTTTGCTCTATGATGTTTCCCTCATTCCCCTACAAATTTCTCCAGAGAATAGTTTCTCCCTGTGTAAATAACTTCCACAAGAATCTCATTCTTCTAGAAACCTACCCAAGACAGTTGGTACCGGTAAATCTACTGGGGATGAAGAATATAAATTTGTTTAAGGGAGAATTTTACTAGTGGACTCACTCACTGTCTCTCAGCTCAGTACCATGGGAAGGGATTCTTGAGTTGGCTTAAATACACAGATGGGATGGCTTTTCACATCAAATGTATGCCCAAATTTCTGTGACAGACTGTGAAGGTAGAAATCAACAGAACTATTATATAAGATCATAAAATTCACCAGCTGACTACATGTCTAGAAACAGCTGGGAGCATTCCCCTGGCCAAGGCAATAAGGAAGGATCAGGTGAGGGGTCACCAGCATCACTGGAAAATTCAGTTCAGGTGTGGTTCTCTGGCAATCAGTACTAATAGAGAAACTATTGCAGAACTGGGCTCCTCAGCAACAGTACAGAACCGTAAGTAGGAAAAGCCAAAAGATATCATTTAACCACCATAGACAAGGAGGAAATAACTATCCAAAATGGGAAGCAAGTTGGAAGGGCAGCCAGAGAAGCCTGACTCAAAGTGATCCACGGATATGGCATACACACATTTCATATGTATCCCTAAAGGCAAGATAGTTAAACAGCCAACAAGATTGCTGCATAACATAATCAACAGTGATAGAGAAAGGTCGAGGAGAAGGCTGAGATCAGGCCTCCAAGGAAAGTCACAGTCGCTTGCCTCATTTCCGGACCTAAGCCAGCTCTCTGGCCCAGAACTCATGCACTGAGAGAGAGCTGGTTCCCCCTGAGGAAGGGCCTTGCAACATCATAGCCAAAATATAATGCAGCGATTCCCCCACACTCTCTGCCCAACGGACCCGTGACCGTTCACTTGGTTGACCATACAGTAGAGAAAGGGGATATCCAGCTGTTTCACATTATCTGAAAATTCTATATCAATTAAAGAAATTAAATTTATTGTTTAAATTTTTTCATTTGCCAGTGGCTTTACTGGCAAATTCTGCCAAACAATTAAGGAAGAAATAATATCAATTTTACACAAACTTGTAGAAAATTCAGGAGAAAGGAATACTTCCCAAATATTAAAACCAGACGCTAATTATGTGAAGACACAAAGCTCCACTGTGGCTTCCCTATAAGAGTAAAGGTACGTGGAAATTGAGCAATAAATGGATTTCTGGCCAAATGTCACTGTACACTGAGTCCACAGACATACCCAGTGGTGTTTTCTCAGTTTTCAAGTACATAATCAGCCTAGCCATCTCAAACACGGACACTGCCCTAATGCAGGTGCTTTTGTTGCCATTCAGTCACTAAGCCGTGTCCCCATGGACTGCAGCATGCCAGGCTTCCCTGTCCTTCACTATCTCCCGGAGTTTGTTCAAATTCACGTCCATTGATTCAGTGATGCTATGCAACCATCTCATCCTCTGCCGCCCCCTCCTTCTCCTACCCTCAATATTTCCCAGCATCAAGGTCTTTTCCAGTGAGTCAGTTCTTCGTATCAGATAGCCAAAGTATTGGAGCTTCAGGTTCAGCATCAGTCCTTCCAATGAATATTCAGGGTTAATTTCCTTTAGGATTGACTGGTTTGAACTCCTTGTAGTCATTAGGCACTTTTGAGCCCAATGAATAAAACCACTATACTAGTGAAGGTAATAGAGAAGGAAGTGGCAACCCACTCCAGTATTCTTCCTTGGAAAATCCCATGGACTGAGGAGACTGGCAGGCTATAGTTCTTGGGGTCACAAAAGAATCAGACACGGCTGAGTAACTAAACAACAAAGAGAAGGGAAAGCAGAAGCCCCTGAAATTGACACTCTGTGTTCTCAGTCAGATAGTATATAAAAGTCTATTTCATTCTAGGTAGAATAGCAGACATGAGCATCATCCTCAAAGACTTAAAGGATTCAGGTGTGATGGTCCCATTATGTTCCCATTCAATGCACTGTTCTGTTTTTTGCACACAGCAGTCTGGATCATAGTGTATGACAGTTCGTAGGAGCCTCAACTGCAGTAATGCACCAGATGTCATATCATCACCAGAACAGGTTTTTAACATAGTCTCTGGTACATCCCCACTGTGTTCACAGAAATGTTCTTTCCTATTCTCATCAGGTAGCAGAATCAAAAACAGTTTTATAGATACTGGATGAATAACACTATGCAGTCATGATTTCATTCCAAGGTTCTGTCTACTCTCCTGCTTTTGGTCCCAGTAGTCTCTTCCCTATCATGAACCAAAAAGGACTAACAGGGAAAAAACCACCAGAGGTTGTCTTATCTTTTTCTTTCGTTCTTTGTCACCATTTTCAATGTAAGTGGTTGGCATAAACAAGAAAGCAATGTGACTGATATAGGGTTTCTTGGTTGCTCATGTTTCTCAGAAAAATTTTACCTACTTTCTCCATTGGAAGAAAGTCCTGGGATAAACAAAAGCATGGCCACTTGAAGCTGTAAGCACCTACCCTAGTTACTCAGTTATAGGGGTATGGTGTTTACCTCGTACTCACTTTGAGTCTCCCTGAACTTCTGTGCATCTTGGGTCCTCCAGAACTCTGTGCTCATGGGACATCACAGACTATGTGCAGATGGAGTGGCGGGGAAGAGTCGATACACATATTGCATGTCTTTCTTCTTTTATTCATTGTTCCATCAGACTTCACTTACAAAACATAAGTTCAAAGATAAAATGCCGAGATGGTGACAGGCGTGCACACTTAGTCACTCAGCCATGTCCGACTCTTTGTGATCCCATGGACAACAGCCCACCAGGCTCTTTCTGTCCATGGGATTCTTCAGGAAAAAAAACACTGGAGTGGGTTGCCATTCTCTTCTCCAGGGGATCTTCCCAACCCAAGGACTGAACCTGAGTTTCCTGCATTGCAGGCATCTGAGCCAGGGAAGCCCACCAGGGAAGAGGGTGACAGCAGAGCATGATATCAAGCACAGGGTCCTTCTGAGCTCTGGGGACTCACAAAGGTACAGGGCACACCCCATTGAAGCCACTTCTGCCAATATGATGTTTCATGGAAATTTTTGTGAATAAATGCACAAATGACTCTCACTAAAAAGAAAAAAAGGAAAGAAACTTAAATTAATAGAATAATGAGTTTCTTAAATCTATCAAGATATCAAACTCATTTTTTCAGAGATAATACCAGTAAGGGTGTACAGAGAAGTGGGAATTGCTAAACCACACCAGCAGATTACTTCTACATTTCTGCTGTAAAAACTCTTAGCAGGGTTTAAATTCTTTAATATAGCAATTCTGCTTATGGAAATCTAATCTAAGGAAATATTTCAAAATTTCAAACAAAGTAATCTTTGCTCATGTTCACTGCAGCATTAATTTTTAAAAGGAAGAATTGAAAATAACCTTAATATCTAAGTGAAAGTCACTCGGTCACGACCAACGCTTTACGAGCCCATGGCCTATACAGTCCATGAAATTCTTGAGGCCAGAATACTGGAATGGGTAGCCTTTCCCTTCTCCAGGGGATCTTCCTAATCTAGGGATCAAACCCAGGTCTCCCGCTTGCAGGAGGATTCTTTACCAGCTGAGCCACAAGGGAAGCCCTAATGTCTAAGACTGGCAGCCTAATTAGAAAAAGTTTAATATCCATGTGCTAAGACATTAGGACATCATAAAAAGCATATATATAAGAAACATTTCTTATCATATAAAAGGCCTCATAATATTAAAGCGCAGATAATTATGTACACATTATAATTGTTTTAATAATGACATATTTAATAAATAATAATAAACATATATGTATTAAAGACAGAAGGAATTCAGAAAAACACAGTGTTGAACTTGGTAATGGGATTACAGGTGACTTAGTGTCCTTATATGTTTCCTACTTGTTCCTTCTACCATTTTTAACTTCTTTTGAAATTAAAAATGCATACATATATATGTGTATGTATATATTAAATATCAATCATAGGAAAGGCTTCAAACTAATTCTAATTTCTTAATAATATATATGGAATTTGGAAAGATGGTAATGATAACCCTGTATGCGAGACAGCAAAAGAGACAGAGATGTATAGAACAGACTTTTGGACTCTGAGGGAGAGAGAGAGGGTGGGATGATGTGGGAGAATGCCATTGAAACATGCATAATATCATGTAAGAAATGAATCGCCAGTCTATGTTCGACACAGGATACAGGATGCTTGGGATTGGTGCACGGGGATGATCGAGAGAGAGGATATGTGGTAAGAGGTGGGAGGGGGGATTCAGGATTGGGAACTCATGTACACCCGTGGTGGATTCATGTCAATGTATGGCAAAACCAATACAGTATGATAAAGTAAAATAAAGTAAAAATTAAAATTAAAAAAATAGAATGCATTCACTTGTGTCTGGTACATTTTTCTAAGTATTTTTCAAAATGTATTTATTTTTATTTGGAGAATAATTGCTTTACAATGCTGTGTTGGTTTCTGCCATACATCAACATAAATCAGCCATAGGTATACACATGCCCCTACCCCTGCAACCTAGTCTTTGAGGCTCCTTCCCATCTCCCACCCCGGTACATTTTTAATAACTTGTATTTCTCTTTATCCCTTCAATTGCTTTGTGAAATCAATGGTATTTAGCTCAGGCTATTAAGCCTAAGAAAGGGAGATAAAATAGTGGAAAAGTAGTAATAGCTATATTGACAAAAAAGGAAAAGAGCCAGGCACTCAGCTTGTATCGTTGCTATTTTTACTTATGTACAGAACTGATATTTCAATTGATCCTTGAGCCCAATACTTCTTATCCTGTCTCTCTGTGAGATGAATTCTGGTACAACTGATATAATGAGGTACTTGAAACACTGTAGCAATGGCCTCAACGATGCAACTGATGCTCTGGTATACGATTATTGTCTCTGTAATTATCATTATGTTTTCAATATGCTCTTAAATAGTATTTATTCTTTTATATTTCCTAGTTGTGCTTCTGTTCATGGTTAGAAAAAGAAATACAGATACATCACCATTATAAACTGATCAATACTTGAATATTCATGACAAAGAAACACGCACACATACACACACACTTCTACTAACACGAGTCCAAAGGGTCATTTCTAACCATATATTTAACAGGAAAAGTAATGAGTCTAATCTCTTAATTTATTCAAGTCATTATGAACAACTGCCCACGGAAAACCAGTTTGTGGATTATTTTTTAAAGAGCTTTAAGGCATGTTTGAACTTTTTAATGAACAGAGAATGCATCATCTTCTTTTCCCTAAATAGATAAATATTTCAAAGGAAAACACTCAGACTGAAAATATTTAGGTCAGGATGACCTGCCTGCCCTTTGCTGGACTGATTCAATTAGAAGCAAGTTTCTATCCTCAGTGAAGAGCATCTCCAACAGCAAGATTATGGAGTTTGCATCAACCCAAGGGCCTCAAGGCTGGAGGTAAACCTGTGGGTCACTGAGTCCATCAGTTCTCAAGCAGTCTTTTTATTTTGTGATTCTCTGTGAAATAAGTAAAAAAAAAAAAAGAGAGAGAGAGAGACAAAATAATGTGTGTTTCATAAAGTTAACTATATTCAACTCGAAGTAACATTCTTAAATCTCAGGAAATATCCTTTTAGCTATTTTGTTATTTAAATATTTCTCATGAAAATTAAGTGGTCTTTTTTGCTTTTTAATATTCTTACTGAGAAAAGAGATGACTAGGGGTTAGTTTTATTAGAAAATTCTCTGTTCCATGAAAACTTAAAGATTAGGTAAACAAAGACCTTGTTTCTGCCCAAACCTGAGACAATTGGTGAACAAAGACCTGTGGGCTTAGTGGGCAGGGAGTTTTGGAGGCAACTGGAATAGGATTTGAAGTCTATGTGACTTTAAATGACTTAACCTAGTTCAGCAATTCATTTCTTTGCCTGTACCTGCTGAAATAATATTACCTTTGTCTCAAGTTGTGAAAATTATAAAATGAGTAGCTGGTTGACTCTTCAATAACTCAATGCAAATGCCACCTTTTCAAAAAGGCCTTGCATGTTTTGCTCTATCAAATGGGCACCCCCTCTTCACCAAGCCATTCTCAATCCCACATCAGGGTACTTATCATTCTCTGGATTGATTTTAATTTCCCATAAGACCCATGACAGAAGGGTCTCTTTCCTGTCCTATTCCCATTGCATCCCCAGCAATTAAAATATATGGCCAGAATATGGTAGTTGTTATTGCTGTCATTGTTCAGGCATTAGGTCATATTCTACTCTTTGGGATCCCATGGACTGCAGCATGCCAGGCTCCTCTGTTTTCCACTGTCTGTCAGAGTTTGCTCAAATTCATGTCCATTGAGTTGGTGATGGTATCTAACCATCTTATCCTCTGCTGTCCCCTTCTCCCTTTGTCTTAAATCTTTACCAGCATCAGGGGTCTTTTTTTTTTTAGTCAACTGATGGTATCTTTAATGGATTCCTAAGTATAATTTGTGTGGTTCAGTCTGTAATTTTTTATGGATTTTTTTCTTTTTAAAAAAATAAATTTATTTTTTTTAATTGGAGGTTAATTATTTTACAATATTGTATTGGTTTTGCCACACATCAACATGAATCCGCCACAGGTATACATGTGTTCCCCAGCATCAGGGTCTTTTCCAGTGAGTCAGCTCTTTGCATCAGGTAGTCAAAGTACTAGAGCTTCAGATTCAGCATCAGTCCTTCTAATGAATATTCAGGGTTGATTTCCTTTACTATTGACTGGTTAGATCTCCTTGCTGTCCAAGGGACTCTCAAGAGTCTTCTCCAGCACCACAGTTAGAAAGCATCAATTCTTAGGTGCTCAGCCTTCTTTATGGTCCAACTGTCACATTTGACATGACTACTGGAAAAACCATAGCTTGACTATATGGACCTTTGTCGGCAAAGTGATGTCTCTGCTTTTCGATATACTGTCTAGGTTTCTCATAGCTTTTCTTCCAAGGAACAAACATCTTTTAATTTCATGGCTGCAGTCACCATCTGCAGTGATTTGGGAGCTTAAGAAAATAAAATCTGTCACCACTTCCACTTTTTCCCTTTCTTCTTGCTATGAAGTGATGGGACAGAATGTCATGATCTTAGTTTTTTTATTATTATTACTTTGAGTTTCAAGCCACCTTTTTCATTGTCTTCTTTCATTCTCATCAAGAGGCTCTTTGGTTCCTCTTTTTCTGCCATTAAAGAGATATCATCTGCATATTTGAGGCAATATTCATTGAATATTGAATGAATATAAAGTGTTCAACACAGAAAAGACTCAATAAATGTTAGTTCCCTTTCTCTGACTGAGGAAAAAATATCCGTCTCCCTAAAATATCATTTTAATCATCATCTGAGGCCATCAGATCCCAACCCCAACAGATAAGGTATCTCTTTTTACAAACATGTTCTCAAATAGGAAGAAATTGTTTAGGTAGCTGTCATTTGAAAAAGCCATCTTTATTTCAGAGCTGGCTACAATTCAGAATGATTATGGGATGGCAACCTCAAATTGGGCTTTGGATGCATATTTATTTATTGAACAAAGAGAATGCCTAATCTTTGAGATTTACACAGATTGCCAGGGAAATGTCATTTAAAACCTTCCATTTAAAAACTATGTATAGTATCTGGTAATTGCTTATATTAATTTGCATTTCAAATCAGTTTTGAAAAGATTTACCAACAGTTGTCTTCAGCTAAATTGTCCTACCCTAATAGCCAACACTAACAAGTAAAACATTTAACTTTACATAAACATGCTAAGTACTAATATTAAAAGGGGAAAGGAAGAGGGAGGGAAGGAAAAAAAGAAAGAAGGAAAAAAAAAGAGGAAAAAGTATTACCACTGAGCAAGAAGCAAAACTATAAATAAGAAAACTGAAGTCTTCAGAGTATTTCTAAATCTCAGAAATCATGCCTCAGAAAAGATTCTATATACCTGAGACACCAGAAATGACCTGTCCTGACTAAGCTGAGGCTTCAGCCCAACAGACAAGTGTGGATTTTTTTTATTGAATTTTTCCTCTTTTTGCTTTTGCAGTACCACGAATATACACACCTCTGGCACAAGGAAACAAGAAGCTGAGTGGGACAGTCCCACTCGGTCTCTGCTGTCACCCATCATTCACTCTAAGCGCCAAATTAGTGCCTATAGCTGAGCGATTGGCACCCATTAAAATGCAGCATGCCAAAACTCCAACTTTTTTCCCTTGGCAAAATGTGTCCTCTCCAGCTGTGGAAGTGGTGGGGAAATGGGGCCGGTAGCACTGGCGGAAACACAAGCAAAGACATGGTGCACTGTAGAGCACAGCACGAGGTAATGTAAAAGATACCTAGGCTTCCAGTTTGGCATTCAATGTCTTAAAAGCTTGGAAATCATCGCTTCCATCCTTAGGCAAATAAAATGTTAAACTGATAATCATTAACTTTTCTTGGACAGCCTGGAGAGCCACAGCTGAGAACTGAAGTGGAAGCCACTGGGGCCATAAACTGGTAGTAATATTTATACGGTACTTTTGATGAATTTTGGAACAATGGACTGGTTCCAAATCGAGAAAGGAGAACGTCAAGGCTGTATACTGTCAGCCTGCTTACCTAACTTATATGCAGTGTACAATATGAGAAATGCTGGACTGGATGAAGCACAAGCTGGAATCAAGATTGCTGGGAGAGACATCAATAACCTCAGATACACAGATGACACCACCCTTATGGCAGAATGTGAAGAAGAACTAAAGAGCGTCTTGATGAAAGTAAAAGAAGAGAGTGAAAAAGCTGGCTTAAAACTAAAAAAAAAAACCAAGATCATGGCATTCAGTTCCATTATTTCACAGCAAATAGATGGGGAAACAATAGAAACAGAGACTTTATTTGGGTGGGCTCCAAAATCACTACAGATGGTGACTGCAGCCATGAAATTAAAAGACGCTTGCTTCTTGGAAGAAAAGCTATGATCAACCTAGACAGCATATTCAAAAGCAGAGACATTACTTTGCCAACAAAAGTCCATCAGTCAAAGCTATGGTTTTTCCAATAGTCATGTATGGATGTGAGAGTTGGACTATAAAGAAAACTGAGCACCAAAGAATTGATGCTTTTGAACTGTGGTGTTGGAGAAGACTCTTGAGAATCCCTTGGACTGCAAGGAGATCCAACCTTCCATCCTAAAGGAAATCAGTCCTGAACATCCATTGGAAGGACTGATGCTGAAGCTAAAGTCCAATACTTTGGCCACCTGATGCAAAGAACTGACTCATTTGAAAAGACCCTGATGCTGGGAAAGATTGAAGGTGGGAGAAGGGGACGACAGAGGATGAGATGGTTGGATGGCATCACTGACTCAATGGACATGAGTTTGAGTAAACTCCAGGAGTTGGTGATGGACAGCGAGGCCTGGCATAGTGCTGTCAGTCCATGAGCAGCTGAAGTGAACTGAACTTTGATGAACTGCTGGAGGCAGAATATGGACCAGCACGAGAGTGAGAAAATCCTGGGACTGCAGGGTCTTAGGAAGCCCTTATACTTGCATGAGTTTCAACTCCAGAAACCTTACCAGTTTCTTCCCCATGAGTGAAGCGCCAAGCAAAAGGACCTTGTGGTTATGGCAAGGGAGGGCCAAACCTAAGCACTGTGAAATATGCCAGACTGCTTTCTGTAACAAAGACCTCCTTTCTAGAGCTTTATCCCATCTGGAAGAAGGGCATTCCTCCCCTTCTAGCTTTCATCTCATGAAAAGGAAGTTAAGAAACATACATGAAGGTCATAACCCAGGGCCCAGGGTCACTGAAAGACTGAGATTTAATAATAAGATTATAAAATGCTATCCCCTCCTGCTTTCCTTACCACTAACAGGTTTCTAGTATATTAGTAGTAAATTCAGCTGAAAAAAACTGTAACTACAACACTCAGACTCAGTTTAAGAAGAAATTTTTAGAGAAACCCGAAGACAACAGAGGAGACAAAAACAAAGATACTAGAGGCATCAGAGCCTCTGGGGTCAACAGCTACAACATAAGCACACTCCGACTGCTAGCCAGATTAGTGCGAAAATTTATACTAGGTCTAGCTACTTCAGTTCCTATTACTCAACACATCATGTTCAGCTTTCAACAACAAAAATACAGGAAAAAAAGAACACACTCTGAAGAGACAAAGCAAGCATCAGGATGAGATTCCAATATGACACAGATGTTGATTTTATCAGGGCTAGACTGGAATTTTAAATAACTATGATTAACATACTAAAAAAAAAAAAACAGTGGATGACATGCAAGAACTAATGGACGATATAAGCAGAAAGATGGAAACTAAGACAGAATGAAAGGAAATTGTTAGAAATCACAAACACTGTAACGTAACAGAAACGAAGCATGCTTTTGATGGGCTTCCGAGTAGACTGGACACAGCTGAAGAATCAGTGAGCTTGAAGATAGGGCAGCAGATAACTCCAAGACTGAAATATACAGAGAAAAGAGGATGAAAAAAGAAAATATAATACATCCAAAACCTGTAAGAAAATTTCAAAATGTATAGTATATAATGCTCAAAATACCAGAGGGAGAAGCAAAACAGAGCAGGATAAATAATTGAAGTAATATTGGCTAAGAATTCCAAAATGAATGATGACAACCCACCGATACAGGAAGTTCAGAGATGATGAGGCAGGATAAATTTATAAATATTTTATAAATATATAAAATACTCATATCATAGTCACAGACACACACACCCACCCCCAGGCATATCCTAGTCACATCACAGAAAATCAAAGATAGAGAAGATCTTGAACAAAGGTAGAAGGATAAAAAATAAAAACATTAACCAAAGAGCATCTCTGCTTATAGAGGAAAAAGAATAAGAATTACAATGGAGTTCTAATCGGACACCACACAAAGGCAGAGCAGCATGAGCTATTTACTGTTGAAAGAAGAAACCACCAATCTGGAACTTAATATCCATTAAAATTATCCTGCGAAGGTAGGAAGAAATAAAGACAGATGCAAAGAAAAAATAAGCATAAGACATTGCTCCTGCTTCTCGCTTCACTCACCTTCAAAAGGGAGCAACCAAGGGGCTAGAAGCTGGTCACTCTAACTGCAAACATCAGTCAAAGGAAGTGACAGAAAGTAAATCTGCATTGAGAAAGACAATCTCTATGACAGATGTGTCAAAAGAAGAGGACTGTTCGTGGAAGCAGCAAGTTAATGACAGAAACCAAGTGGGCTGGACAGGGAGTATGTAATTTGCAGCTGGTGGCTTTTCTTGCTAGACTTCATCTCTTTGTGGTCACAGAGGGTTTCTGTCTGAAAGTGGGAACATTTGCCATGCACCATTTGGACCTAACCTCTCCTTTAAAGGAGTACGAAATCGATAGATGTTCAGAAAAATAGATAAGTAACAGAAAAAATATCATATGGCATTAGAAATTTAAATGCTACATTGTGAGCTTTAAGTGATAATCTTTCAATCAAGTCATTCAAAAAATATTTATTAGGCTCCTAGTCTGTGTCAGGTACTCTTGCAATCTCAGGGAATTTTTAAAGTTATGGACATGAAAACACAAAGAAATAAGTAAACAAGAAAGATATCAGATGCTGGTATAAGCTACACGTAGAATTAAAATCAAGTGATATTACTGGTAATAGATGACAGAGAGTTGATAAAGTTGATAACCATATAAGTTGAGATTGAAATAACAAGGAACTAGCTGTGAAAAGATCAGGGATTACATTTTTAAAAGAGAGAACAAACGGCGAAGCATGAAGAAGGCAAGTGGATATACTAATACAAGCCTGGATTTCAAGGCAAAGGTCAGCACTGAAAATATAGACTGGTGAGGCATATGCTGCTAAGTCGCTTCAGTTGTGTCTGACTCTGTGCGACCCCATAGATGGCAGCCCACCAGGCTCCCCCGTCCCTGGGATTCTCCAGGCAAGAACACTGGAGTGGGTTGCCATTTCCTTCTCCAATGCATGAAAGTGAAAAGTGAAAGTGAAGTCACTCAGTCGTGTCCGACTCTTAGCAACCCCATGGACTGCAGCCCACCAGGCTCCTCCGTCCATGGGATTTTCCAGCCAAGAGTGCTGGAGTGGGGTGCCATTGCCTTCTCCGGGTGAGGCATATGGATTGTATTTAAAGTCACAGACCTGGAGATTATTTGTGTGACATAATGAGATTGACCACAAGACTGAGCTTTCAAATACTCTAAATTTTCAAGGTTAAGAGCAGAAATACCAATAAAGATATTTGAGAAGGAATAGGGAATGATGTTGGAGAAGGAAATGGCAACCCACTCCAGTATTCTTGCCTAAAGAATCCCAGGGATGGGGGAGCCCTGTGGGCTGCCGTCTGTGGGGTCGCACAGAGTCAGACACAACTGAAGCAACTTAGCAGCAGCAGCAGCAGCAGGGAATGATGTAGGAGGAAACCCCATTTTAACTCTACTCAACAGAAGCCCAGAGAAAACACATTTCAAAGTCATTAGCCCCAGAGAGACATGAAGGAAGATAAAAATATGGACGTGACCTTTGAATCTGGCAATGTGGAGGTCACCAGGTATCTTGATGAGTGTAGCCTTTGTAGTGTGATGAGGACAAAACCCTGGAGTCAAGTATGGAAGGATGCGAGGTGAGAATGTGTTGGAGATACTGACTCAAGAAGCTCTTCTGTAAAAGAGAAGAGAAAGATCGATGGTCTCCAAGGAGAATCTGGAGTAGAAAGAAAAAAATCCATTCAAGTTTAGGAAGCCTCAAAGATTTGGTTTGAGCCAAACCAGCTGAGAAGGATTGTGTGAGGAAAGGCAGAAGACCTATTTGAGTGCAGCCAGCCACTCTCTGTCTACTTCTCCCCTCAGCTGTGGGCCAAACTTCCTTTTCCTGAGGTGGTGGTGGTGTTCAACCTTTGGGGAAAGAATATAAAATAAATATATATTTATTTATTTTGCTTACATTATGACAAGATCTTCCCCTCCTAAACACTAGGACATCTAAACAAGTGTTACGCACAATTTGTACTAACAACCAAAGTTTCTTTTTTAATTTAGTTTTGTTTCTCTTTGGCTGTGCTGGGTCTTCGATGCTGCATGCAGGCCTTCTCCAGCTGCAGGCGAGCAGCGGCTACGCTTCACTGCGGTGTGCAGGCTTCTCACTGCAGCAGCTTCTCTTGCTGTAGAGCACACTCTACGTGCCCGGTCTTCAGTAGCCGTGGCTTACAGGCTCCAGGGCAGAGGCTCAGTGTTGCAGCACATGAGCTCATTTGCTCCACAGCATGTGGGATGCTCCTAAACCAGGAATTGAACCCGTGTCCCCTGCCCTGGCAAGCAGATTCTCAACCATTTAACCACTGGACCACCAGGGAACTCCCCAGAGTCTCAACACCAATAAATGGCTCACATTTGGGGACACTGGGGGAAATGTGAGATTCTGTTCAGTTCAGATCAGTCGCTCAGTCATGTCCGACTCTTTGTGACCCCATGAATCGCAGCATGCCAGGCCTCCCTGTCCATCACCAACTCCCAGAGTTCACTTAGACTCACATCCATCTAGTCAGTGATGCCATCCAGCCATCTCACCCTCTGTTGTCCCCTCCTCCTCCCGCCCCCAGTCCCTCCCAGCATCAGAGTCTTTTCCAATGGTCAACTCTTTGCATGAGGTGGCCAAAGTACTGGAGTTTCAGCTTTAGAATCCTTCTTTCCAAAGAAATCCCAGGGCTGATCTCCTTCAGAATGGACTGGTTGGATCTCCTTGACATTCTGTTAGCAGTAGCTTTGGAATCAGACCCATTGGCCCCTCATTAGAAGTCTGCCCCCAACTTTTCCTAGCCAAGGAACCATCACAGAGACAATGAACAAATAGAATGGATTAATAATAGTTGTAGATAAGTAGATAGAAAGGCAGATAAGGTAGATATCTATGTTAAGGAACTGGCTCATGAGATTGTGGAGGCTGACAAATCCAAAGTCTGCAGAGTAGACCAGCAGGCTAGAGATGCAGGAAAGAGCTGATATTGCACTTCAAATCTGAAAGCCATTTGCTGCTGGTGAATTTCTCTCTTCTTTCAAGGGTGTCAGTTTTTTTTTTCTCCTAAAATCTTCAGCTGATTAGATTAGGCTTGCTCACATTGTGGAAGGCAGTCTGCTTTACTTGGTATCTATTCATGTAAAGGTTAATGTTATCTACAAAATACTTTCACTTAAACATCTAGAATAATGTTTGGCTGACAACTTAGTTACCATGCCCTAACGAAATCGACATATAAAATGAACTAATCATATCACCTAAATCCACTGACTGGTGTTCTTCTAAGAAAGCTATGTGAAAATACAGAGAAACACAAGAGAGAAGGTCATGTGAAAATAGAGTATCAACTTGGCACCCACACAGATCTCCTTAAATTATACTGAATCTCCAAATAAAACAAAAGCCAAGGTCATACTTCCACCTGACATGGTACAACTATCCTGTATACACTAGAAATGCACTAACCTTTTCCCCAGAATTGGATTGGGGAGAGGCAGTACATTTGCCACATAAAACCATTTTCTTTTAGCTGGTGAATTTTCAAACTTAGCTCTTACTTTTTGACTAGGACATGAATACCACATAAACGAAAAAACTCACGAATTAGATTCAGAATTCCTCTTGCATTTTCTTTTCTTCTCCATGTGGTATTTTAGCCCTTTGGGGGAAGGGACAGAAATCTACACTATGAAAAGGATACTTTATGAAAACAGCATGAATAGTAAGTATTGATAACTGACTGCAAGCTGAGAGAAAGCTAAATTGATAGTTGACATCAATGAATTTTCCACCTTAAAGACTGTGGTGGCACTAGTAAAAAAAAAAATCAAGAACCCAGTTTCTTGGAAGAAACTTGCCAATGGGAAAGGTAAAATGCTGATAAACTTTGTATACTATTAACCATAAGCTTGCCTTCTGTCCTGGTTCATACATATTGTTGCCATATAGAATTTTTAATGATATCTAGATCTCCTGCTTGGTAAATGTAAGTTCTAATATTGTTTCTATAAGAGGATTTAGGTACACTATGTTCCTTGGAAACAAGAGCTGGCCAAATCATATTTGTGGAATGAATATAAAAAATAAGGGAACTAGAAATAAAAAGTGTTGGTGAAAATGTGGAGATAAAGGAACAGTCATGCACCATTGGTAGGAATGTAAGTTGGTGTAGACACTATGGAGATTCCTCAAAATACTAAAAAGAGAACTACCATATGATCTAGCAATTCCACTCCTGGCTATTTATCTGAAGAAAATAAAAAACACTAGTTAGAACAGATATATGCATGCCCATATTCACTGCAGCATTTTTTATAATAGCCAAAATATGGAAACAAATCATGTCCAATGGTAGATGAATGGATAAAGAAAAATATACATAAAAAATATATATACACATACACACAATGGAAAATTATTCTGACATAAAAGATAATGTGGGACATCCCAGGTGGTAAAGAACCCACCTGTCAATGCAGGAGACAAGAGATGTGGGTTCAATCCCTGGGTCAGGAAGATCCCCTGGAGGAGGGCATGGCAGCCCACTCCAGTATTATAGCCTGAAGAATCCCATGGACAGAGGAGCCTGGCAGGCTACTGTCCATGGGGTTGCAAAGAGTGAGACACGACTGAAGTGATTCAGCACGCATACAAAAGATAATGTAATCTTGCCATTTGCAACAACATGGATAGACCTTGGGCACTCGGCTAAGTGAAAAAATCAGAGAAAGATAAACATTGTATGATTTTACTTATAAGTAAAATTTAAAAACAAACAAACAAAAAGCAAATAAACAAGTAAACCCAGGTAGTCCAGTGGTTAGGACTTGGTGCTTTTACTGCAGAGGGCATGGGTTCAATCCATGGTGGGGGGACTTCCCATATGCCACATGATGGGGGAAAAAAAAAAAACAACCTAAAAACAAGTGAACAAACTGGTGATTGCCAGAGGCAAGGAGTAGGGAGTGCAAGAAATGGGTGAAGGGGGCAAATTTTCAGTTATAAAATAAGTAAGTCATGGGATGTAATGTACAGCATGGTGACTACAGTTTAATACTGTGTTGCATGCGTGAAAGTTGCTAAGAGAATATATGTAAAAGTTCTCATCACAAGAAAACAACTTATAACTATGTGGTGATGGATGTTAACAAGACTTATAGCAAGGATCATTTCATAAAATATACAAAGATTAAATCATTATGTTGTATATCTAAAACTGCTGCTGCTGCTAAGTCACTTCAGTCATGTCAGACTCTGTGTGACCCCAGAGACGGCAGCCCACCAGGCTCTCCCGTCCTTGGGATTCTCCAGGCAAGAACACTGGGTTGTCAGTGGGTTGGAGTGGGTTGCCATTTCCTTCTCCAGTGCATGAAAGTGACAAGTGAAAGTGAAGTCACTCAGTCATAAAATGTTTTGTCAATTTTACCTTAATTTAAAAATACAATATACATAAACATAAAGATTTTAATTTCAAAAACTATATTAAAACTTTAAATTTATAAAAACTATAACAATATTAAATTTATTAAAACTACAAATTTTATAAATTTATAAAATTTATTTTAACTATATTAAATTTATTAAAATTATAAATTTTTCTTTCTTTTTTTTTTGACCACACCACATGGCTTGAGGAAACTTAGTGCCCCAACCACGGAGAAGGCCATGTGAAAACAGAGGCAGGGTTTTAACTGATGCGTCCAAAAGTTAAGGAATGCCAAGGTTTACTGACAACTACCAGAGGCGAGAAAAGGCAAAGGATTCTTTTCTAGAAACTTTGAAGGGAACGCAGCTCTAGTTTCAGTTCAGATGTCTAACCTCCAGAACCATGAGAGAATATATTTCTGTTGTACTTAACCATCCAGTTTGTGGCAATTTGTTATAGCCACCCTAGAAAATTAATATAGTATTTTTCAAAATAATAATTAGAAACCAGGATCTCTAATTTATAGCTTTAAAAACTATTAATATTTATTAGGTTTTTAACTTACAATAGTAATATAGGCTCAGTTTAATAAATTAAAATATGGAAATTTATAAAGTTTAAAGTAAAATTATAATATAGAAATGTATAAAGTTAAAGGTAAAAGCCCTATATTTACATCCTAGATCCTGCCCCTGCATATTTACAGTTTTTTGTCTTTTCTATGAATATATGCATAAGCACTTTTTTTTTAGCAAACACGGGATCATCCTACACATAATGTTTTTCAGCTTGCTTTTTCCAATAGCTATGCTATGAAATATGTGATGGTCATCTTTACCTGCCAATATACAGAGATCAACATCATTCTTTTAATAGGCTGCTATTATAGCTACCATCTCATAATTCACATTTTACTCAATATACACTTACTATCAGCTGTAGGCTAGGTATGAAATTCCTATTTCCAAGGAGAAGAAGAGATAAATAAGTAAAAAGGATTTGTATTGCAGTGTGATAAATGTTTCAATAGGCACAAGCATAGAGGGCTATAGGAGGGGAGGAGACAGTGCTTCAGGCACAGGGAGCAGAGTGTACAAATGACAGGAGATATGAAGAAAGAATCCTTTAGGGCAAAATGACCAGCATCTCATCATTCTCACAAGTGAGTGCAAAGGAAGAATGATCTACACATGAGCTCTGGACGGTTAAACCGGGTCAATTTTCCTGGGTATAAATAGACTCATTTCAAGAAGGGTATGTAAAATTATTTAATGATCAAGTTGGCTCCGCACAATGCACTATGTGGCCTAAGCACTTAATCAGTTTAAACAAGCATGGTTTGTTCTCCTGGTACTTTAAAAGATGGACGCTTCATTATCACATGAGTCTTGGCCGCTGGCACATGGACCCTGATAAATCATTAAATTTCCAGGAAGCTTGCTTAAGGGTACAGCTCTGAGGCGGGGCCCCAGACAGGTACTGTCCTAGAAGATGAGGCCAAAGAGCATCGCTAAAGTGATCTTAACAATGTTGAGGAAGCTAAAGGCAACATCCTCAAGCTTAATCTAAATGAACCCCATAGAAGGATGATGTATTACCAAAGGACAGAAGAAAATGATTAGCCTTAATGAAGCACTTCGTAGTTTATGCAAATTGGATTTGATTCACCACTGATCTTGGACTCAAAATTCCCAGTGACTTCTAGCTAATCAACTTTAATTACAGGCAGGCCTAATGGGCCTTTTATCTGAGGTCTTGATATACTGCCTGGCTTCATTATTAGGTGATGGGGTGGGAGGGCAAATGCCTACAATTTGGAATGTAGTGGGGCAGAAGAGATGCCAGTTCACCTTCCCTTCGTTAATGCCTGAAATCTTCTTTCAGCCTCATTTTCTCCGTTCTAGTTACCAGAGGAGAAAGCAGATCCACTTTCTCTTCCTTTAAGGAAAAAGTACTCAGTTGCAGCAGGGAAAAAATAGGGTAGATCCTCCCAAATTAACATGTTAATACAAAGAGACCATCCCAATGCCTCATTTTGCAGATCTTCGGAGCAGAATTGGCTTTATTAGTCTTGGGTGCACAGCTGCAGCGCCACAAGGAAATGGAAGAGAACGTCAATATTCCCTTTCAGACAGTTTTATCTCACCTGATTTTTGTTTTAAAGTCTGAATTAACTGTGGTGGAAGCGGTTATTAAGTTTTTAAGGATAAACCATCACTGAATTCTTCCCTAATGGCTGATGCCACAGTAGCTATTCGGAAAACTTTTATTAAGGGTGCTGGCTAAATGCTATCTGCTCCTGCACCTGGCCGTCAGTCTGAACGTGTCTGTGCCAAAGGGGTCCTCACTGGGACCAGCATTTCATCCAGTTACAAAAGTAGTTTATCAGCTGCAGGAATGGGGAAACTTTCTCAGCCAGCTCAGGCTTGCCTCATACAATTTCTCCTTCCTAGTCTTAGAATATTTTCCACTTAGCAGATTCCGCTTCCTGGCTTTGTTGCTGAATCAGCCAATGAGAACTAATTTCATGTCTCCTTCGAATCCTGTCGATCCAGCTTATTTTGAGGAAGAGAAAATGGGAGGGTCGGTCAAAGCAGTCACATCTCACAGTTCCTCAGACAGCTTTTCAAGAGGCACTCAATTAAATCACATTTCATTCGCTGAGATTCATTCAGAGCACGGCACTCAGGGGAGCTCCATCAGTGGAGGGAGCTGGCCAAGTCAGTTCCGAAGAGCTCCCCGCAGAGAAACCTGGCCTTGTGTGCCTTCTGACAGGGATGTCTCCCAAAAACCAATTCCAGTTCCACCAGCCAGTACAATTTCAAAAGCCAGTGTATAGTTATCAACTTTTAATTTGGCCTGATTAGCAAATCAGAGAAAATCATCTGCCGCCTATATTGCTATCGTTTAAGACAAGGACATTTTTAAAGAGCAAAACAACAGGAAATTCTTAACTAAGTTATAAAAATTGGAACATAAAATTAGCATTATGAAAAGCTCATTTTGCTTTCCTTGCTTTTTCCATTTTCTTCCAATTGATGAAAACTTTCCCAAAGTAAAGTGCCCTAGAGGACAAGAACAGCAGTTTTCCTCTTGACTAAAACAAGACAAATAAGGATAAAAATGTGACAAATGAATCAGAGTGTGACTTGTCATGCTGGTCTGTGTGTGTCCTTAGCAAACAAACACATCCAGGCACAACTAAAGACTTTTCTTTGTCCAATGACCACTCGTTACTCCCAACTCCCACCACAGGACCCCTTCTGAATGCCTCCCAGTTCAGTTCACTTCAGTCGTGTCCGACTCTTTGCAATCCCATGAGCAAAGCACTCCAGGCCTCCCTGTCCATCACCAACTCCCAGAGTACACCCAAACCCATGTCCATTGAGTCAGTGATGTCATCCAGCCATCTCATCCTCTGTCATCCCCTTCTCCTCCTGCCCCCAATCCTTCCCAGCATCACGGTCTTTTCAAATAAGTCAGATTTTCGCATCAGGTTGCCAAAGTACTGGAGTTTCAGCTTCAACATCAGTCCTTCCAATAACACCCAGGACTGATTTCCTTTAGGATAGACTGACTGGATCTCCTTGCAGTCCAAGGGACTCTCAAGAGTCTTCCAACACCACAGTTCAAAAGCATCAATTCTTCGGGGCTCAGCTTTCTTTATAATCCAACTCTCACATCCATACATGACCACTGGAAAAACCATAGCCTTGACTAGACGCACCTTTGTTGACAAAATAATGTCTCTGCTTTTTAATATGCTATCTAGGTTGGTCATAACTTTCCTTCCAAGGAGTAAGTATCTTCTGATTTCATGGCTGCAATCACCATCTGTAGTGATTTTGGAGCCACAAAAATAAAGTCAGACACTGTTTCCACTGTTTCCCCATCTATTTCCCATGAAGTGATGGGACTGGATACCATGATCTTCATTTTCTGAATGTTGGGCTTTAAGCCAACTTTTTCACTCTCCTCTTTCCCTTTCATCAAGAGGCTCTTTAGTTCTTCACTTTCTGCCATAAGGGTGGTGTCATCTGCATATCTGAGGTTATTGATATTTCTCCCGGCAATCTTGAGTCCAGCTTGTGCTTTCTCCAACCCAGCATTTCTCATGATGTACTCTGCATATAAGTTAAATAAGCAGGGTGACGATATGCAGACTTGACATACTCCTTTTCCTATATGGAACCAGTCTGTTGTTCCATGTCCAGTTCTAACTGTTGCTTCCTGACCTACATACAGGTTTCTCAATAGCAGGTCAGGTGGTCTGGTATTCCTGTCTCTTGAAGAATTTTCCAGTTTATTGTGATCCACACAGTCAAAGGCTTTGGCATAGTCAATAAAGCAGAAATAGATTTTTCTGGAACTCTCTTGCTTTTTCAATGATCCAGCGGATGCTGGCAATTTGATCTCTGGTTCTTGTTTCTGTCTTTTCTAAGGAACCCCACATTCCATATTGTCTTTCTAATATGATAGTATATATTAACAACTTTTGAGAGATAAACCTTATTTACAAGCCAAGTAAACAAGGAAAAGAAAGTTACACTGTTTCAATTGCAAGACATTCACACTCTAATAAAATTGCAGTGTTCTCTCAAATATGTAAAGTTTTCTTTAGAGACGCTTTCATCTTTCCAGTGCTGATCTTCACTGCAGACAGCTCCGTCCCAGGGCCGCCGGATGCTGTTATCGCCTCCCTACTAGTACCAGGTGGGCTGCCTCTGTCACTTCCTGTGCTGGGCACCGCGGGGCAAGGGAAGCAAGCAGCTCAACTCGCCTGCATTCATCCTTTGGACGAGTTATTCAACCTCTCTGAAACCCTCCGATCGGTAATGTGGAGAAACCAACCCTTGTCAACTCAGGGCATTATTATAAAGATCAGATAAGACATATAAAAATACCCTATAAACTGTGAAATTACCTGCACAGAAGGGGCATTATTGATACTGCTTTTCAGTACAAAGAAGCAATAAAAAACCAGTCATAATATTTTGAAAAATAACTTCCTGAATAATAAAAAATGATGATGATGAAAATGATGAGAGCAACAAGAAGCAAAAATAAGAAAATAACATCTCCTAAAGGCTTTCTTTGGGCTAGCTATTATTCTGAGCACTTTTTATGGTTTCTTTCTTTTTTTTTTTTACCATAATCCCCACAACAATCACATGAGGTAAACACTAATGGTATCCCAGTTTATTAATGAGGAAACTAAATTCTAAAGAATTCAATAGCCTTGGCAACTTCACACAACTAGCATAAAGCAGAACTGATATCCCACCCTTGGTTCTGTCTGATTGCAAGGCTTAGCAAAATTTTCTGAAGCCACAAAGATCCTTCTCTAAAGCAAGACTTAAGAGAAAAAGATACAAATAAGCAGAGCTTGGCCTAAATCTTAAAGCAGATGGTATAATACTGATTGATGAGAGAAAAGAAATAGAAATATTCAACTATTTTGCTTCCTTTCATACCGTTAAGAATAATAATCGTCAGATTGGAAATGGTAGAATAACTACTATTAAAAGAAAGCCAAAAACAAAAATTGAAGTTTGATACTGAAAGGAGCCTCAAAATATTATACAGTCTAATCATACAGTCCAATGTTTTTGGTTTACAGATTAAAAAATAAACAAAACAATGCAATTAAGTGTTTTGCTCTGTTACAAGTATATGGCAATGCTTGGGTAGAACCAGCCTCCTGGCTCCTGCCTGGTTTAATGCTCTTTTTCACCTACTCCAGTTGAGTGATAATGAAGCAAAGTCCCTGGTCTCGAATGAGTGAAATCACACAGGGAACTGAAAAACAGAAATACAAAATATCTGATGGCAATTTTTGAAACCATGGGAAATGAGAAATATATTAGAAGATAAGAGTTATTCTTTTTTAAAAAATATATAAATGTATTTATTTAAACTGGATGTTAATTACTTTACAATATTGTATTGGTTTTGCCACACATCAACATGAATCTGCCACAGGTATGCACGTGTTCCCCATTCTGAACCCCCCTCCTCCCTCCCCCCATACCATCCCTCTGGGTTGTCCCAGTCCACCAGCCCCAAGCACCCTGTATCCTGCATCGAACCTGGACTGGCAATTGGTTTCATATATGATATTATACATGTTTCAATGCCATTCTTACAAATCATCCCACCCTTGCCCTCTCCCTCAGAGTCCAAAAACTGTTCTATACATCTGTGTCTCTTTTGCTGTCTCGCATACAGGGTTATCGTTACCATCTTTCTAAATTCCATATATATGTGTCAGTATACTGTATTGGTGTTTTTCTTTCTGGCTTACTTCACTCTGTATAATCGGCTCCAGTTTCATCCACCTCATTAGAATTGATTCACATGTATTCTTTTTAATGGCTGCATAATACTCCATTGTGTATATGTACCACAGCTTTCTTATCCATTCATCTGCTGATGGACATCTATGTTGCTTCCGTGTCCTGGCTATTATAAACAGTGCTGTGATGAACATTGGGGTACACATGTCTCTTTCAATTCTGGTTTCCTCGATGTGTATGCCCAGCAGTGGGATTGCTGGGTCATAAGGCAGTTCTATTTCCAGTTTTTAAAGGAATCTCTACACTGTTCTCCATAGTGGTTGTACTAGTTTGCATTCCTACCAACAGTGTAAGAGGGTTCCCTTTTCTCCACACCCTCTCTAGCATTTATTGCTTGTAGACTTTTGGATTGCAGCCATTCTGACTGGTGTGAAATGGTAAGAGTTATTCTTAAACTGCATAGCAACTAGAATAAGCACTGTTAATTCATGGAAAGGTTGCACCAGAATTTTTTCTTAAGCAGCAAAAGAATTCATACTTCATTTAGCTGTATATCAATACCCAGCGAGTTTCTTAAATTTAAAATGCTATAAAAATTAATTGAAGATGGGTACTCCTTTATTAAACTATAAGAACTATATGTATCTCATTATATATACACTTAGATCTATTATTTGCCATAATTAAAAGAATCATTAACCATTTTAAAATAAAGTTTAATAGAAATAATTAAAAATTAATGTTGCCAATTTAGTTATTTCCTATAATGGCAGTAATTACTGTAGGGGTGAAACGATTTTCAATTTTATATTAAATTATTTGGTCACCCCATTTATCATTCTATGTCCAAGGTACAAATGAATAGACTCACGCTGTTGTCTTGCTCTGGCCACACTACATAAAGTTCCCCCTATAACAGGACATTTAGCATAAGCATCTGGCTTTTTTATTTTCTTAGAACCTAGAGAAGGCAGACGGAGAGAAGGCAATGGCACCCCACTCCAGTACTCTTGCCTGGAAGATCCCATGGACAGAGGAGCCTGGAATGCTGTGGTCCATGGGGTCGCTGAGGGTCGGATATGACTGAGTGACTTCACTTTCACTTTTCACTTGCTTGCATTTGAGAAGGAAATGGCAACCCACTCCAGTGTTCTTGCCTGGAGAATCCCGGGGACAGGGGAGCCTGATGGGCTGCTGTCTATAGGGTCGCACAGAGTCAGACATGACTGAAGTGACTTAGCAGCAGCAGAGAAGGCAGATTCTCAGTAGGATCTGCAGATATTTGCAAGAAAAGAGGTTTAGGGAACTAAAGCCAAAATTCACTGAACATCACCAAAACTCACTGAAATGCAGAGGACTATGTAACAGCATTATTGTTTTTGTTTTCTTTTTAATTGTCTGGATGCTAGATGTGACACTCCTAATAATTCTTATAATCTGTTATTGCCTCTAGTGTATTATATTCCAGTCTTGTTACTGTGTCCCAGTGTGATTTCACCAATGGAACAATACGTCCATTTAAGCCTAGCTTTACATTTCAAACGTCATTAGCAGTGGAAAGAAAAGCACAGAAAGAGAATAGCATAGTCAGGTGTAGGGCTCACCTTTTGTTTTTCTTTTCAAAATATTTTAGAAGATACAGTGTGCCTTTATCAATTGGCAGCCAAACTCTTCTTTAACTGGACTTTTTGATACCTGCCTATGGATGTGAGCTGGTGATGGACAGGGAGGCCTGGCGTCCGCGATTCAAGGGGTTGCAAAGAGTCGGACACGACTGAGTGACTGAACTGAACTATGCAAAAAAAAAAAAAAGTCTCTTACCAGTTACCAGCTTCTCTTAATCCCCATTTTCTCCCAAAATTGAATTCTGACATACTATTTGGCCTCTCTTTTAAGTTAAACCATTGCAATATTTACAGTGGTTGTTACATGGTCATACTCCCTATTTTGTGAAAAGCCACCCAGATCTTTTGTTATTCTGTAGAAACAGATGGCAGTCAGCAGACTTGCTAAGAACTTAAGCCTGGGAGGCAGACGCACAGATAGCTCTGAAGGACTGCTGCCAAGAGATAAGGGAGGAGTCAGGATGTACAGGAGCTTTGGCAGCAAAAAGCAGGGTAGCTGGAGCATCAAAAGATAGCTACTAGTTTAAGGAAAAACAAAGGTCTCAGGTTAATGATTTTAGCACTTTTCTATGTGTCGGAAGGATCACAATAAACTGTGGAAAATTCTGAAAGAGATGGGAATACCAGACCACCTGACCTGCCTCTTGAGAAACCTACATGCAGGTCAGGAAGCAACAGTTAGAACTGGACATGGAACAATAGACTGGTTCCAAATAGGAAAAGGAGTACTTCAAGGCTGTATATTGTCACCCTGCTTATTTAACTTCTATGCAGAGTACATCATGAGAAACGCTGGGCTGGAAGAAACACAAGCTGGAATCAAGATTGCCAGGAGAAATATCAATAACCTCAGATATGCAAATGACATCACCCTTATGGCAGAAAGTGAAGAGGAGCTAAAAAGCCTCTTGATGAAAGTGAAAGAGGAAAGCGAAAAAGTTGGCTTAAAGCTCAACATTCAGAAAACGAAGATCATGGCATCTGGTCCCATCACTTCATGGGAAATAGATGGGGAAACAGTGGAGACAGTGTCAGACTTTATTTTGGGGGCTCCAAAACCACTGCAGATGGAGACTGCAGCCATGAAATTAAAAGACACTTACTCCTTGGAAGAAAAGTTATGACCAACCTAGACAGCATATTCAAAAGCAGAGACATTACTTTGCCGACTAAGGTCCATCTAGTCAAGGCTATGGTTTTTCCTGTGGTCATCTATGGATGTGAGAGTTGGACTGTGAAGAAGGCTGAGTGCCAAAGAATTGATGCTTCTGAACTGTGGTGTTGGAGAAGACTCTTGAGAGTCCCTTGGACTGCAAGGAGATCCAACCAGTCCATTCTGAAGGAGATCAGCCCTGGGATTGCTTTGGAAGGAATGATGCTCAAGCTGAAACTCCAGTACTTTGGCCACCTCATGCGAAGAGCTGACTCATTGGAAAAGACTCTGATGCTGGGAAGTATTGGGGGCAGGAGGAGAAGGGGACGACAGAGAATGAGATGGCTGGATGGCATCACTGACTCAATGAATGTGAGTCTGAGTGAACTCCGGGAATTGGTGATGGACAGGGAGGCCTGGAGTGCTGCAATTCATGGGGTCGCAAAGAGTTGGACATGAGTGAGCGACTGAACTGAACTTATGTGTGGGAAGATATAAGCATGTGGGCTCATTGAAATCATCCCTTTGATATGTCCCTTAACTATCTAGGGCCAGTATCCTGTTTTTCTCCATCCTGAATCCCCTCAGAGTACACAGTGTGGGGAGAAGGGGTTGCTGCAGAGACTGATGGCTTGATGACTGCAACATCCTTTGTTTACTGATATGGCATCCAACTATTCTTGTCCATACTATGCTGCTGTTTTACAAACCATCTGTCCCAGGATATTATTTTCTTAGTTTGGGATGAGCATTGCTTTTCAGGGAAACTCACTGATGGGGGTCAGGGCAGGCTGCCCCCAAATATGCCACTCTGGCATATTATTGATTACTCTGAATTAAAGTTACTTAAGAAACAGCCAATGCAAGAAGGACAGTCTGATCCTCCTCTGTCTGCCTGAAAGCAGGAAATAAATCTCCTAATTGAAAGCTACCCTCTCTAGACCAGGAAGTTAAGAGACATCTTTATCACTAGAGAAAGGAAATTCATGGCCAAGACAACTGTATACACAAACCTTATTTACTAATCTACTACCTCAAACCCAAACCCCTTTGTCTTGTCAATTCACAAATTTATTGCTTCTTTGTCTAAAATGTATAAAAGCTGCCAGCTCTGGTCATTTCTTTGGGTCCTATGAAAGCTACATGCGTACAAAATTAAATTTGTTTTTTTCCCTCCTGTTAATTTGTTAGACCAGCCAGAAGAATCAAAAGGAATGGGGGAAATTTTCCCCTCCCCAGTATTACCATCATCTGCTTATGAACTCACTGTTTCAGCAACTAACTTTTCTCAAATGACATCAGGACATTTCTGTGTAAACTGGAAAAGCAACTATCCATGAAGACCCCACCCCACTCGACCTAGGCCCCAGTGCTGCTGCTCAGGCCTAGGGCAGTGGCTAAAGAGATATTTGTGCTTACTTCAGGGCCAACATTTGATGGCCACAATCTCATTTTCAAAAGATATAAAGTAAACTGACTTCTGATTTTTTTATTAAGGCTTTTATATTGGTTAGGCAGTAATTAATTAACTGATGTGAAAATTAATCAAAAGACTGAAAAATAACATATCTTAACATCAACAGGCATTTTTACAAAGTCTTACAGGGTAACCTGGGCTTCCCAGGTGGCACTAATGGTAAAGAATCCACTTGCCAATGCAGGAGGCATAAGAGATATGGGTTCAACCCTTGGTCAGGAAGATCCCCTGGAGGAGAGCATGGCAGCCCACTCCAGTATTCTTGCCTGGAGAATCCCATGGACAGGAGCCTGGCAGGCTACAATCCACAGGGTCACAAAAAATTGGACACAGCTGAGCAGCTAAACAGCAGCAGCTTAGTTCCTTACATAACAGGCAGAAACATTTAGATAATAAAACATTTAGGTGAATCCTTAGCTGATTGCATGACTCTTTCCAAATAATAGTGTTGCTCCAGGGCCTCCGAGGGCTTCCCAGGTGGCACTAGCAGTAAAAAGCCACCTGCCAAAGCAGGAGACAAAAGAGACATGGGTTCGATCCTGGGTTGGCAAGATCCCCTGGTGGGGGTGCATAGCAACCCACTCCAATATTCTTGCTTGAAGAATGCCATGGCCAGAGGAACCTGGCAGGCCATGGTTCACAGCGCTGCAAAGAATCAGACGTGACTTAGCACACAGCACGGCCTCCAAGTTGTGCCCTTGACTCCGCTCTGTTAACATGTTTAATTAATAATCATATATTAAACCTTACTCTTGGCTTGGAATTTTAAGCACCTTTATATGTGAATAATTTATTCCTCACAGAAAATCTATGAAGTAGGTACTATTTTATCCTCCATTGTAAAGATGAAGAAATGACAGTGAAAAGGTAAAGGCATCCACCCAAGGTACACAGCTAGTACATAGATTTAACTATTTTTTCCAGGCCATCTGACTCCAATCCAGGCTTATTTCTACCCCCACTCTCCTGCCTCCCTACCAAGTATGCATAAATCTAGAAGTCAGACTAAGTTTCTACACAGCAGACAACCAAGAGAATTGGCTAATTTGTTGAACGACAGAACTGAGACCAGTGGAAACTAATAAGATAAAATTCAAACAGGATAGAAATGTTAAGCCTGAATTTAGATTCAGCAAGATCAATTCCATACATATAAAAAAGAAGTCCTTTTGTAAAAATGTATGTAAAAAAATATGAAGTTGTTTCAGATGACAAAAAGTTAAATATGAATCAGTGAAAATGTTAGTTGCTCAGTGGTGTCTGACTCTTTGTGACCCCATGGACTGTAGCCTGCGAGGCTCCTCAGTCCACGAGATTCTCCCAGGCAAGAACACTGGAGTGGGTAGCCATTCCCTTCTCTGGAAGATTTCCCCAACCTAGGGATCAAACCCAGGTCTCCTGCATTGCAGGCAGATTATTTGCCATCTGAGCCACCAGGGAAGCCTATAATGAGTCAGGAGTTCTTCTATTAAAAAATGTCCCTGCATGTGTATCCAGATCAGGGGGCACTCCACTGTACCTTTCAGCAGTCAGACCGTCTCCACACGACTGAGTTGTGATCTGATAACTCATTTTAAGACAGACTTTGGTCATTTGGAATGTGTTCAGAAAAACCTGGCTAGGATAGTAAAGAAATCTCATCATAGGCCTGATGGATAAATAAAATATGTTTTATGACAAAAATCTTAGGATGGGCAGAGAGGAAAGGAAGTTATCATAATCCACATAGACAGAATTTAATGTTTGCTGATTATAAGATAATTTCAATGAAAAATAGAATGGTTATTCTGCATTGTTCCAAAAAGACAAATCAGGATCAATGAGCCAAATTTATAGGCAGCTAACTTTCAGCACAATGTACAAGGAAGAAGTTTCTCGTAAGTACAGTTACTTAAAAGTTAAACAGTTTACAAGAAATGGACAGAAGTCTTTATGGGACTGTGCTGGTAGTCCAGTGGTTAAGAATCCACCCTGCAATACAGGAGATGCAGGTTCAACCCCTGGTCAGGAAATTAAGATCCCACATGCTGCGGGCCACAGGTTGCAGTTGCCAAGTTCGCCTGCCCCAACTAAGACCTGACACAGCCAAACAAATGAATAAATATCAAAAACTAAGTCTTTACATACTAGATACATACACTCACTTGCGTATACATGAGTTAAATAGGTTGATATATAGGATTTGTTTTAAAACAGAACAAGAAAATGTGGCTGGGAGATAGCTAGAACATGAATAGCCAAACATTCATCATTGCTTAAGCTAGATGTTGCATCCTCAGAGATTACTTGTATCATTCTTTCCACATCTGTATGTAATTGAAATTTTTACTTGTACAAAAGAAATACATTGCCTCGGAGGGGTAGTGAGGTCCCTGTTTTTGGATACATTCACACAGGGACTAGATGTTCACTTAGAAAGGATATCACAGAGTAAACAGGATGCTGGACTTCAAGGATCTTCATAAGATTCTGATTATGTAAAGGAAGCTAGCAAAGTAATTTGCAAAGTAATTCAGAGACGATAACTTCTACCTAGCTTCTGTTATTACTGACAGATTTTTGCTGCCTGCTTATCATGTCTCCTACCTACTACGCTCTTTTGCTTCCTGGATCACCTATCTCCTCCCTGGAGATATGAGTGCTGTCAAGGTCAATTACTACAAAGCAGAAACTCACATAGTAAGCCCATAGCTGAGAAACTCAAAGCTGTCAGACAACCTTCAACTGACAACTTTCTCAAACATGAAATTTTCACATATAAAAACAGATTACTCCTTGAAGAAAGAATCAAAACATTTTACCTTCCTTATAGTTACCCTTTGAAATCCACCACTAGTTAATCATGAGGAATCTCAAATGGAATGCAAGGGCTCAGTTCAGTTCAGTAGTTCAGTTCAGTCGCTCAGTCGTGTCCTACTCTTTGCAGCCCCATGGACTGCAGCACTCCAGGCTTCCCTGTCCACCACCAGCTCCCAAAGTTTACTCAAACTCATGTATGTTGAGTTGGTGATGCCATCCAACTTTCTCATCCTCTGTTGTCCCCTTCTCCTCCTGCCTTCAATCTTTCCCAGCATCAGATGAGTTAGTTCTTCATATCAGGTGGCCAAAGTATTGGAGTTTCAGCTTCAACATCAGTCCTTCCAATAGCAAGGGCAACTGAACGTGAATACTTGAGAGAATCTTTCTGAGGAAGCTATTTGAGTATCATGTCAGTCCATCTGTAACAACCTAGGTATATAAGTGGATGAAAACGACTGGCTGGATATTCCCATTTCTCAGGCACACAGCGGTACTGCACTTTCCGGTCATCACATGCTTGGGTGGGGTCATGTAATTCTGACCAATGAACAAGGCAAGGCCCTCCAGACCTTTCTTTTGCCACTAGTAGGGCCATCAGTAATGTTCAAATCGTACATGTTCCATCTGTATAGATCCCTGCATGATGACAATGAATGAGCAAAACTCCTTTGAGATCCCGTGCAAAACAAGCCTTTGTTATTTTGAATCACTTAATTTTTTGGAGGTGTTTACTACATGTGGTTATGGTTGTCTAGTCACTAAGTCGTGTCTGACTCTCAACCTCATGGACTATATAGCCTGTGAGGCTCCTCTGTCCATGGGATTTCCTAGGCAAGAAAACTGAAGTGGGTTGTCATTTCCTTCTCCAGGGGATCTTCCCAGCCCAGGGATTGGACTCTCATCTCCTGCACTGGCAGGCAGATTCTTTACTGCTAAGCCACCAGGGAAGCCCCTATGAGTCTACACACATTCAGTTCAGTTCAGTCACTCAGTCGTGTCCAACTCTGCGACCCCATGAATTGCAGCACGCCAGGCCTCCCTGTCCATCACCATCTCCCGGAGTTCACTCAGACTCATGTCCATCGAGTTGGTGATGCCATCCGGCCATCTCATCCTCTGTCATCCCTTCTCCTCCTGCCCCCAATACTTCCCAGCATCAGAGTCTTTTCCAATGAGTCAACTCTTCACATGAGGTGGCCAAAGTACTGGAGTTTCAGCTTGAGCATCATTCCTTCCAAAGAAATCCCAGGGCTGATCTCCTTCAGAATGGACTGGTTGGATCTCCTTGCAGTCCAAGGGACTCTCAAGAGTCTTCTCCAACACCACAGATCAAAAGCATCAATTCTTTGGCACTCAGCCTTCTTCACAGTCTAACTCTCACATCCATAGATGACCACAGGAAAAACCATAGCCTTGACTAGATGGACCTTAGTCGGCAAAGTAATGTCTCTGCTTTTGAATATACTATCTAGGTTGTTCATAACTTTTCTTCCAAGGAGTAAGCGTCTTTTAATTTCATGGCTGCAGTCATCATCTGCAGTGATTTTGGAGTCCCCCAAAATAAAGTCTGACACTGTTTCTCCATCTATTTCCCATGAAGTGATGGGACCGGATGCCATGAGCTTTGTTTTCCGAATGTTGAGCTTTAAACCAACTTTTTCGCTTTCCTCTTTCACTTTCATCAAGAGGCTCTTCAGTTCTTCTTCACTTTATGCCATAAGGGTGGTAGGCAGACTTTTTAAATGGTGTTCATGATCCTATCACGAGTGTGGGCAAGACCCCTTGAGTGTGAATATGGTAGGCTATCCCTCTTATGATATGCAAAAAGGATATTGAGATCCTTAATAATTTGACTTTGAGTTAATCAAAAGGAAACTTATTCTGGGTAAGCTTGACCCAGTCAGGTGAGCCCTTATAAAAAAAAAGAAGATAAGCAGCAGAAGCAGACATTCCTACTGGCCTAGATGAAACAAACAATCTTGTTTTTAATTGCCTATGGACAAGGGCAGTTTCTAGGAGCTGAAAGCAGTCCCAGCTGACAGCTAGCAAGAGAATGGAGGTCTCAGTCACACAGCTGCAAGGAAATGATCTCTGCCAACAGCCAGTGAGCTTGGAAGGGAAGTCTCAGATGAGACTGCGGCCCCAGCAGACATCTGGATTTTCATAATTGCAAGGGTCTGATCACAGGACCCACCACACCCATACTTGGAATTCTGACCCACAGAAACTGAGAGGTAATGAATTTGTCTTGTTTTAATCTGATAATTTGTGGTAATTTGTTACCATAACAAAAAATGAATATATCACAGTATAACTGAGTTTCTTTTGACTGATAAAGTAGAAAATTAATTACTATGTTATGAGTATTAAAGTGCTAGAAATATTTTGGAAAGGAGAAAAATCAGACTGATGAATAGTGCATCTGCACAATAGAATATGAGATGGTCATTAAAATGAATGAAGTAGGTCTGTATGTGCGATTATTGAACCATCTTTGACATATTTGGTCAATGAAAAGTAAGGTACAGATCATGTAGACAACAATGTCATTTGCATTTTTAATGAATATATAAATATGACTGCACATCTACAAACAACTTCTGGAATTAATACAGAACTATTAACAATCACCATATCTGAAAAGAAAGATAGGAAGAATGACCTTTCAGTTCAGTTCAGCAGCTCAGTCGTGTCCGACTCTTTGTGACCCCATGGACTGCAGCACACCAGGCCTCCCTGTCCATCACCAACTCCCGGAGTCCACCCAAACCCATGTCCACTGAGTTGGTGATACCATCCAACCATCTCATCCTCTGTTGTCCCCTTCTCCTCCTGTCCTCAATCTTTCCCAGCATCAGGATCTTTTCAAATGAGTCAGCTCTTCGCATCAGGTGGCCAAAGTATTGGAGTTTCAGCTTCAGCATCAGTCCTTCCAATGAATATTCAGGACTGATCTCCTTTAGGATGAACTGGTTGGATCTCCTTGCATTCCAAGGGGCTCTCAAGAGTCTTCTCCAACACCACAGTTCAAAAGCATCAATTCTTTGGTGCTCATTGTAGTATAAATTCTTACACTGCTTGGATTTTTATCACATGCATATATTGTTTTTTCCATTAAAAAATAGAAATAAAAAACAAACTAATCAGCCTTCATTTATTTAATATAAACTGGATGCAAATCACTTTACTAGGGACAGTTGCACAATCACGGAGTAGCTGCTTGTTTGGCACTATGTCGGGTGAGCCAAGTCTGGAAAATGTTAATGGGAACACATAACATTATAACTTCTGCCCGTAACTGGGAAAATGTCTGGCAGTTAATGAAGACCCAAGGGGGCACAATAAGATAGTATGCAGATGCAGCAAGGATGGGAGAAAGTAGGCTTTGAAGAGGGGCACCATCTTTGACATTGCAGAGTCAAAGTTGCCATACAAAGTGCCTTGCCCTCCTTTTAGTCAAGCTGAAGCTGATGAGTCAGGGGCTTCAAGAGGTAAATTGGATTTATAGCAAATGTTGCAGGTGCCTCGAGTCCCAGCTCCCTGGCCTACCTCTGATTTTAGCCGCATTTGTGCTGGGCAGGTACCAACCGTTTTGGTACCAGGGACTGGTTTCATAGAAGACAA
Organism: Nanger dama; assembly: GCA_917880005.1. NCBI lineage: Eukaryota > Metazoa > Chordata > Mammalia > Artiodactyla > Bovidae > Nanger > Nanger dama. The sequence continues at coordinate 8,836,797 of CAKJTW010000038.1, read as the reverse complement.
TTTTTCCGTGGACTTGGGGTGGGGAGGGTGGGAGTTTGGGGATGATTCAAGTGCATCACATTTATTGAACACTTTATTTCTGTTATTATTACATCAGCTCCACTTCAGTTCATCAGGCATTAGATCTCAGAGGTTGGGGACCTCTGCTTTGGCAGATTGCCACCCCCATGAAACCTTTGCTTTTCAGCATGGGATCTTTTGCCACATCTGTGGGAAGCCAGACTCTGGAAGTGCTGGGAAATTAACACCTTGGATGGTAACCCTCCACAAACAGCAAAGGGGGCGATAAAAATCCCACATCCCATAACTACGAGAGAGTTCTGAAAGGCCTTCTGTGAGTTAAGCCTCTTGTTGACAGAGGCAAGAACATCCATAAGGCAGTCTTTAGGACTTTTCCTTCTCCAATCTCACTCTGCCCCCTCCCTTCCTCTTCCTGAACAGAGTCTTTCCTGAAGTCACTTCCCAAATAGATTACACACACCTAAATCCTTGTTTCAATCTGGTTTTGTGGGTACCCAGACCAAAGCAATGTTCATTAATGAAGAACAGAGCAAACTGTTCTAAAGTGTTGAATATGCAAAGCAACAGAAAACTGCTTCTTGTAGCATTATTTCTAGTGCTAGCCTAAAATAATCTTAAATCTCCAGTAAAAGTGCTCATGTGCCGCTCTAGAAGAAAGGTGGCGGATGGTATTCAATCTTAGAGAAAGCCTATTGTGCTAAATGAAGCCTGTTCTAAGAAGGCTAACCTGTAGTTGCTCCCAGTAGGAGGTATTTCAAATACTCAATAAATTCTCCTTACTTTCATTTTACCTCCTTATGCTTCATTATGCCCTAAGGAACGCAGCAAATAATTCCCATTGGCCCTTGCTGTTTACTGCTTTCCCAATATAGAACAAAATGCTTATCACTCTGTTTCTCGCAGTTTAGCCAGACTTAGTCATCACTCTCCTTAATGTCACATCATTCAGTCATTCTGATTACCCTACCGTGAACTCCTTCTTGCTGTCCACACGTACCAAGGGTTCCAAGTAAAGTCTTGTCTCAGAAGCAGGGTGCCTAAGACAGGCTTTGGGAAGACTTCAATTTGAATAACAGCAACAGAGAAGAAATAGCCTTTTTGTCCCTTCTTTCAAATCATTTCTGTATTGAAAGAGCCAGTAGAATCTGTAGCCATTTAATTTCACAGAGGAAACCTAGAATTTCTGATTCCTTTCCATCAGAGCCACTATTTGCTGTAGATTTTTCTCGGTACACCTGTTTCCTTTGTGCTACTCCTTTTGTTGTAGGCATCTTTAAGCTAATTGCGGCCCCAGTTGGCCTCTATACCCAAGGAAAAAAGTCCAGTATCAATTCAAAACAATCGCTCAAATGGTGCACTTTTCTCTCTGCCTGCTCATCCTAAAGATGGTTGTATGGCTTCAAGGTTGCTGCTGTTAATATTAGGGGTGGTTTTATTCTTTTGTAAATCTTTATCAGCCCTTTCTTTTTTCTCCAGAATGGCTGCTTTGGGGTCTAGCTGGTTTCTTTAGACAGCCATCTTCCTTTCCTAAAGTTGCTCAGGATACAGAAAGGCCTGCCTCTCATCATTTCCCACATTTGCTCCTGAGGTCACCTCCCTTTGCCTATGTGCTTCTTCTCGGAGGCAATTTAGTTTCTCACTGAGCAGAGTTCAACTTTATTGTAAATCATATCCAGATCTGCAAGCTAACTAAGAGAAATTTAAAGGGAAAAAATTAAATATTTAATCTTTCTCAGTAACTTTCAACTTCAGGGAAACAACTCATGGTGCTGTTTGACATCACTAGATTTAAACAAAGGACTTGTATATTTTATAAGTATATAATCAGGCTAATACTTCATGTTAATACTTCACATGTTATGATACTCACTGTGATAACTTATGAGACCTCAGTCTGTACTCTGCACAACATATGTAAACGAAAGTGGCTGGTCCACACTAGGCACACTTCACATATGTTGGCTCATTTGAATTTTCACAATAATCTCCATCCTACAGATGATCAAACTTAGTATAAGTGACCTGCTCAACCTACTAATTACAACCATAGGCAAAATAAAATCTATCTGCTCTCCACTTCATCACACTGCTTCTCTGTAACAGACATAATTTCTGTATCTATGTGCTCAAAGTCATTATCACAGTCAGCATACATAATTCAGATAGGAGAAGCCACTCCTTCCTACTGTGTCAATATTAAGATTATGGATTTTTGAATAAGCATAAAACTCATATCTTATATAGTTATCCTTTTAGAGAAATCATGGAATATTATCTCTTGCTTCTTTCTACAACTCTATGATGTCAGAAAGTATTTTTCACAAATTATGTTAGAAAGCTTCAGAAGACACGAATTGTTGTTGGCTGCCCCAACCATGATTTCCAATCCATTATTCCCAACCATCTTCCACAAGTGGGAACAGAAAATCCTGTGGCTAAGATACATGCTAAAGTTGGCTAAGGGATTTCTGGGGAAGCTTTTGCCTTCCTGACAGATGTGATATATTTCCTCTCTCCTTCTTAAATATGAATGGAATGGCCAGAGCCAAAGTAGCCATCTTTCAACCATGAGGGAAGGCTACAATAAACCCTTCTGTGTTTTAACCACAGAAGACTGTGTTTAATCTCCTCTGTTTCTGTGATTTACAGCTGAACGCGCTGCTAACTGATGCAGGAACAAAACATTTTACAGTAGAGTTTGCCTCCTTTAAGATGGTATTTTAGCAAGAGGTGTCTTCTGAAAAACAGTCTAGACAAGTGCTGTTCAAGAAGCTTTCTGTGATAATGGAAATGTTCTCTCTCTGTGCTGTCCAATATGGTAGCCATGTATATGTCTGCCAAGCACTTGAAATGTGTCTAGTGCAACTGAGGAACTAAATTTATTTAACTTTAAATAACTCAAATTTGGGGTTTCCCAGGTGGCACGGTAGTAAGAATCTACCTGCCAAAGCAGGAGATGAAAGAGATATGGATTTGATCTCTGAGTCAGGAAGATTCTCTGGAGGAGGAAATGGTAACCCATTCTAATATTCTTGCCTGGAGAATTCTGTGGACAGAGGAGCCTGGCAGGCTACAGTCCATAGAGTCACTAAGAGTCAGACATGACTGAGCAACTGAGTGCACGCACGCACGCGCACACACACATGTACACACACACAATTCAACTTTAAATGGAAGTGGTAATGGCTACATACTGCACAGTGCAATCTAGACATTTTGTGAGTTGTGACATACATGTCAAGTCTCCGGGATGGGAAACTGAAAACTTGTATAAACCTATTCCAAGCAATAAATTATCTTTTTCAGCCTGAACAAATATACAGTAATAACCCCAAAATGACATAGCGCAGCCAAATGTTTTAGTAGTTTTAAGACTGTTTCTATTGCCAGAGTTAAATCTTCAGCTGAAAGATTGCTCGAGGTCCTGAACTAACACATGGTTAAAATACATGTCTTTCGGATGAGAGAAAATAGTGAATTCTTAAGCTGAAAATACAGAAGATTGCCTCATTTTTCTGACAGGCCCCTCAAAAGCATTGACACAAGAGTGTTATTATTCTTAAGATACATCAATAAGACAAGTTTCATTTCATCCAAGTCATTAACTCTATAAGTACTGCAGTAGGCAAGATCTACTTTTAGCAAAGGGTATTCTGGGGACCTCTAATCCACTTCATCAGCAAGTCTCTGTTCCATATTTCATACCTTTTTCCTCGAATATATTTTTTTCTTATATTTTATTACAAATACATTGTAAAATACTTATACATCTGAAATTATATCTGAAAATTTCTCTCTGTGCCCCAGATGTAAAGCTACCATTTATCAGTGTACATCTTTAGGCAATCACTTAACCTCTTAAGGACTTGGTTTCTTCATCTCTAAGATAATGGTGATAATCATGCCCTTCCTATCTTATAGGATTTTCTTAATAACCCCCAAAAGTTAATGCATAAAAATGTCCTTTGAATATCACAGTGATTTATCATTTCAAGGTAACAGTATTATATTTTATTGTAGCTGAAAGTTAAAGTACATATTTTATTACTTGTGATGGCTTTACTCTTAAACCAAATCCACTGTCTTGAAATGGATATTAAAAAAACAGCTTATTTTAAACCCAAACTGAGCACTAGAACTTGTCATCTCAAGGGAAAATATCCATGAACTTTTGAAGAGGTTTAGATGGAATGGTTCCTTACATCTGTGTTTATTTTGCTGGAGTAAAGTTTGCCTCTGGCAAAGAAATCAGAAAATCTGTATTTCATTTCCCTCTTCATTTATAAGAATATGGAAACATGTTCATATATATATATATATATATATATATATATAATCTTTTGGGGGATTTCAAATAAACATATATTGTAACATATTTCAAATAAACATAAATTGTAAATTCAAGGAAAATCTTTGGAGCCACTTGTAAACAAAGCCTATGAAATCACCTCCTCCACCCTTTTAGCCAACCTGGTCTTCCTGACTCAGGAATTAGCCACAGGAATAAAACTATTTTACTAACTCTTTGGCTTCCTTATGAAGAACTTTGAGTACTGAGATCTTTATTTCCAAGTCTGTTTTTGTTTTGTACTAAAGGATTTGTATAAGAACTTTAGTGGTATATGTACCAGGCAATCACCAGGGAAGTCACATAGCTAAAGGTACTCTATAGAGCATCCATCTACTGAATTCTTAGAACTTTACTATTAAATTTATTCATATGTATACATTTATGCCATTTGCTTATTAAAATCAAAAAGAACTATGAAACCCTCTTGATAATCACAAAAACTGAAATCAAGAAAACAGTTGCAGTATTTTATCAGTTTCTGCTTCCAACGTAATTTTGCAATTAACTTAGCTATATCATATGTTTTAAAATAACAATTCACACATATGAATATAGGTTATAAGAGTTTGCAGTACAATAACATGATACACATGAACTAAAATTCCTCTCCAGTAAAATGTATTCTTTGGAAAGCAAAGCCATTTCTGTCTTAAGGGATGCTTAATCCATACACAGGGTCTAACACACATCTCCAAAAATAATTATTTATGTACTTATTACATGGCTCCATTGGTTGAAAGAATATAAGTGGGAGATTGTCTTCAAAACTGATTCTCTAGTAATATCTAAAATGTTCTTATATTTATGCTTACAACTAAATTAGAGAGGAAGCACCAACAGTTAATTCTATCGGCTATCAAGTTACTGTCTCTCTGTTTCAAACCCACCCTTCTATACTCTGTTTAGTGATTCTGGGCTGTGACCCTGCAAACATTTCTGCATTGTAAGTTGGATCCACATTAGGCAATTCTAAATGGTCACTAGAGAGAGAATGAAAGTCCAGAGGACAAAGAAGTGATTTGTTGGCCTGCAGTTTCTGTGAATATCATCCCAACCATGCTTTTTCACCTCAGCAGTGATAGTTTCTTCCTGCAGAGGCAGCTGAATCATTTTGCAGTTTCTCCAGAATGTGTAAAATCAGCCCCATTTTCTCCCCACCCACAGAGATATCAGCACCATCCAGAGAGGTGTGGATCTCAAGACCATGGAGAACATCCCATGAATTCTGAGATTCCAGCGTCAACAAGCACTACCTCCTCCTCAAAGGTCTGAATTTCAGCTCAGTGAAGTCTCGTTAATTACAACCTCTTCCCTTTGCTCTTTCAGCAAACCTAGGGGTGGTTCCTGCTCCTCAAACTTTAGCATGCCTCAGAATTACCTGGAGAGCTTGTAAATCACAGATCCTAGGCACTCCCTACCGGAGATTCTTATTCAGTATGTCTGGGACAGGACCCGAGAATCTGCCTTTCCATCAAGTTCCCCAATAATACAGAGGCTTCTGGTCTTAGATTTTGGAGAACGTGATGGCACCCAACTCCAGTACTCTTGCCTGGAAAATCCCGTAGACAGAAGAGCCTGGTAGGCTGCGGTCCATGGGGTTGCGAAGAGTTGGACATGACTGAGCGACTTCCCTTTCACTTTTCACTTTCATGCACTGGAGAAGGAAATGGCAACCCACTCCAGTGTTCTTACCTGGAGAATCTCAGGGACGGGGGAGCCTGGTGGGCTGCCGTCTATGGGGTCACACAGAGTCGGACACGACTGAAGTGACTTAGCAGCAGCAGCTGGTCTTGGATTCATCATGGATCTTGTCTTTAGACTTAAACTTAATACTGAGTTCCTAGCCAAAGGAAATGGGATATGAATAATCCAAGACTTGTAGTGGCATTATAGTTCATCAAATTATCATCTCTGGATGCATGTGATAGAGTTCCCTGGCAGATCCCAGTGGTTGCTGCACTTGAGCATGATGTCAACAGAGGCAATAGCAAGAACAGTGATGTGGGTTCAGTTCTCCTGAGTGCACTGATTTGCTTAAAGAAAGAAAGTGAGAAATTTAGCTTGGGTATTTAAATATGATGCTGGAGCTCAGGGGAGGGACAGTGGCGTCTGTTTGGGTTTAGATGAAACTGAGAATTTTAAAACCTCAAGTCACTCTGACTATCTTTTGTTAGTGAAAGAAGTCTGCTCTCCTATGTTTGAGGAGATAGCCTTCCCTTGCATAAAATCTATAACCTCACTTAGAACAGCTGTCCAGGCAGGATGTCCATTATTTTGGAGGCTCATTCCCTAAATGGGGATGCCAATTACCCCAACAACCCCTTATTCCTACTAGACCCATACTCAGAGCAAGATCTCTTCACGGGAAGGGAAGGATCCTCATTTAATTTCTTCTAGGTGGGAGAGAATGTAGATACTTTTGGAGAATTACCATGGAATAGCAATGCTTTCATATTGTGGTGCTGGAGAAGACTCTTGAGAGGCCTTTGGACAGCAAGGAGATCAAACCAGTAAATCCTAAAGGAAACCAACTCTCAATACTTACGGAAGGACTGATGCTGCAGCTGAAGCTCGAATACTTTGGCCGTCTCATGCGAAGAACCAACTCATTAGAAGGGAACCTGATACTGGGAAATATTATTTAGGCAAAAGGAGAAGAGGGAGGCAGAAGATGAGATGCTTAGATAGCATCACTGACTCAATGGACATGAATTTGAACAAACTCCCAGAGATAGTGGAGGACAGAGGAGCCTGGCGTGTTGCACGCCATGGGGTCACAAAGAGTCAGACTTGACTGAGCGGCTGAACAACAATCATAAACAATCATGTGTTAACTCCACTGTAGCTGTTATTCCAAAATAATGTTTATATTGGGGCAAAGCACACCAGCTATGGTACCTTGTACATGGGTATTGGCTTACCAAATGCTTTTTTCCTCCATACCAATTAAGAATCAGAAGGGTCATCAGTATCCTTAGGACCATCAATATAGCCCCTGTACTCACTGCCACAACATGGCCCACAGGGCTCCGATTATCTTGGCATTCCAGGCAGTACCATACTGGTTTTGGGAGAAGAAAAATGATACCACAGAGATACCTACATCCTAATCCCCAAAACCTGTGACTATTTTACCTATCTGACAGAAGAGACGTTGAAGATATGATTAAGAATATTGAAAAGGGAGTTTATCCAGAAGTAACCAGGGGGACTCAATATAATCACAAGGTCATTTTAAGAGGAGGCAGGGGGATCAGAGAAAGCAAGAGAGTGAGGAAGATATGATGATCATATGGTGATGGAATAAAAAGTAAGAGAGACAGAGATTGAGAGGGAAGAAGAGGGAGAGAGAGACTCGACTTGCAGGTGTGTCAACCTGCTGGTTTTGAAGATGGAGGAAGGGCACACGAGGGGAAGGAATGCAGATGTCCTAGAGAAGCTGGAACAAAAGAGGTGGATTTCCTCATAAAGCCTCCAGAAGGAATGAAGCCTTCTCAACACCTTTTCGGACATCTGCCATTACAATTTTAAGATAATAGATGTGTATGGTTTGAGTACACTAAGCTTGTAGTAATCTGTTACAGCAGCACGAGGAAAGGAATATACTGGTCCATTACCCTGATGACACTTTGCTGACTGAATCTAATGAGCAAAAAATAGCAAGTACTTTATATGCCTTAATGAAATATATGTGAATCAGAGGTTGGGAATAAGTCCCATAAAAACCCAGAGTTCATCACCTCATAAAGTTTCAGGTGATTCCAAGTCCTAATGGACACTAGCTACCTTTGTACTTATCATGTTATCTAGTAGGTGTAGAACAAAGTAGTCTCTTATTTTGATCTCTTTTTAAAGGACTATTCTCTAGAGTTTCTTCAATAAAAATACACTTATTTTATTTCTGGCTTATATACACATTCATATTTTATTGTCAGAATTTTAATTTTAATATAAAAACTATCATTTGAACACAGATTCAAGATGTTTTAAGATTTTGAACCCGGAAGCTGCCACCAAAAATAATTGACTACATTTTTATAATGCTAGCTGCTGCTGTTGCATCACTTCAGTCATGTCCGACTCTGTGTGACCCCACAGATGGCAGCCCACCAGGCTCCCCCATCCCTGGGATTCTCCAGGCAAGAACACTGGAGTGGGTTGCCATTTCCCTCTCTAATGCATGCAAGTGAAAAATGAAAGTGAAGTCTCTCAGTCTTGTCTGACTCTTAGCAACCACATGGACTGCAGCCTACCAGGCCCCTCCATCCATGGGATTTTCCAGGCAAGAGTACTAGAGTAGGTTGCCATGTCCTTCTCCATGTTATAATGCTAGAGTTTATTTAAAACATAAGGTAAATTAATATTAAAGATATTAATTCTATAGGTGTATATTATAGTTATACTTTCAAACTAAAATAGTAAGAGACCCAGTTAAGAAAATAACGTGCTGCACTTTGAAAAGAAATGTCTTAATGTACACGTCAATTTTCTAAGCTTTACCAAAGTGTTTTTGCAAAAAAAAATTTATATGACCTTATAAACTCAAAATGATAATTATTTACTAAAAATATAGTATGTACTAAGCACTCTGAGATCCATTAAATTAAATGCAAAGTTGGGAGAGGTCATAGTTTCCACTCTCTAAAAGCTTGCAATTTGGAACTTAAATAAAGTATTACAATGTTAAAAAGTTACCTAAGAGTAAAAAAGCACAGTGAATGAAAAACAACAAACCAAAAGAACTGAGTACAATATGGATGGACCTGGAAGGTATTATGCAGTCAGACAGAGAAAAACGAATACTGTATGTTTTCTCTTATATGTGGAATCTAAAAACAAAATGAATCAACAAATAGAACAGAACAGAAACAGACTCACAGATACAGAGAAAAACTAGTGGTTATCAGAGGGAAGAGGGGGTGGAGGCAGGGGTAAAACAGGTAAAGGGGATTAAGAGGTACAACTGCTAGATATAAAATAAATAAGTCATAAGGATATAATATAATATTTTACATACAGATATAAAATAAGTCATAAGGATGTAATATAATCTATTCCACAGGGAATATAGTCAATATTTGACAATAACTTTGTATAGAGTATGAACTTCCCTGGTGGCTCAGTGATAAAGAATCCGCCTGCCAAGCAGGAGATGTGGGTTCAATCCCTGGTCAGGAAGGAGAAGGAAATGGCAACCCATTCCAGTATTCTTACCTAGAAAATCCCATGAACAGAGGAGCCTAGAGGGCTACAGGCCATGGAGTTGCAAAGAGTCAGACACGACTTAGTGACTGAACATGCACACTCATGGTGAGGGTTTATAAATATAACAAATTACAAAAAAAAAAAAAATAGAATTGAATAGCAGCCTAAATGAAGCTGAGGAAATCAGTAAACTTTGGGGAAATGGGATTTGAGCTGAGTTTCCAAGGAAGGACAAGTAAAGAAAAGAAGCAGAGAGGTGGAATGATGAACAAAAATCATACTCTTAAAAGAGAAAAGGACAACTTTTAATACTTCGTTTTATAGAGAGAAATTTGAGACTCAGAATGGTTAACATTGGTAAGATTCTGTATTGACATGTCTGAAATATTAAGATGTGTTCCTAAAGGCTTCAAAGATTCAAGTGTCCTCAAGTCTATAAGGACACGTCCAGAAGATGTGTGGTACAACAGTTTCTCCGTTCAGATAGTAGCGCATGAATTGACTGCAACATTCATAGAAGATTTAACATATTCTAAGTTGGCTGGGATGAGTTCCTTTTGCCATGGTCCTCTACTTTTCAAGTGCTTTACATTTAACTGATGAGGCTTCCCAGGTGGCGCAGTAGTAAAGAACCCACCTACCAATGCAAAAGGTGCAGGTTTGATCCCTTTGTTGGGAAGATCCCTGGGTAGGAAATGGCAACCCACTCCAGTATTCTTGCCTGGAAAATTCCATGGACAGAGGAGCCTGGTGGGCTACATTCCATGCGGTTCTCAAAGAGTTGGACACGACTGAGCAACTGAACACGCACACACATAAACTTAAGTGATAGCTACTGTGTTTTTCACATTATAAACAGAGAAAGTACAATATAGAGAGGAAAGTTGACTCAGAGTCAGGAGACTGAAGCCCTGATCCACTTCGACTTGTTGTTATTTAGTCATTCAGTCATATCCAACTCTTCTGCAACCCCAGGGACTGTAGCCCACAAGGCTCCTCTGTCCATGGGATTTCCCAGGCAAGAATTTTGAAGAGGGTTGTCATTTCCCTCTCTTGGGGATCTTCCTGACCCAGGGATCAAGCCCATGTCTCCTGCTTGGCAGGCAGATTGTTCACCACTGAGCCACCTGGGAACTCCCCCACTAAGACTACATGATTGTTAAGCTCCATCAGCTCCTAAATCTTATGGCAATGTAAAAGTTTTGCTAGGCCAGGATAAAGTGTTAAGCAGAACACTATCCTTCCAACTCTAATCCCAATGCTATATTTAGATTAACTTCTCTCTAAAACGAATTAAAATCACTGGCTCTATTAGGGCAATTTGATCTCCACATCTGATTCATTTTCCTATACTGGTAGAAAAGGAAAGAAGCAGAAAGGAACATAGTTCTAACTCCACATGGCCCCATCTGTGTGCATATCACCAAAGAGAATGCAGAGCATTCACAACATCAATAATGTCAGAGTTATTAAAGCAAGTAATTTCCTTTTCCTGATGCCATTTTCATGAACCTTGTTGAAATAGTCTCTTGCATGTTTCTTAAGGTCTTTTTTCCAAGTGAGTTTTCCAAGGAAATAGCCTTCCATGTTGATATAGATCCCTTCCAGTTTTGAGCAGAGAAGAGCTCAGGGGACAATCTTTGGGTGAAAGGGTAACTGTACAAGTGAGCCTTAACTACTTCCAAAACTTCACTTTGCAGAACTTTCTCATTGTGTTTTCCATGACCATTATTTTGCCAGGACCCTAAGGATATACCATTCTCCTTTTTAAATTCTGGCCAAGATTTCAATTCAAACAAAATATCTTATCTTTTTCTTTCCGCAGACATCTTAAGTTGATATTTGTAAAGTTCTTTACACAAAAAATTAGAAGAAACAATCAAAAAAATAAAAAGAACGGACTACTTTACAAAGGGTACATTTCCTCTCCCAAACTAGTTAATTCACAAAATCACCTTTTGAACACTCAAGTTTAGCCCTTCTTTCTATTCCCCTTTTGCACTTTTCTTCCCAAGTCACAGTATGGCGTAAAGAGTGTCAGTCACTCAGACCTTCTAAGGAAATGAATAGCTAGGGGATTTGATGTGCAGTGTAACTTTCATGTTCTATTGAGCGCATTCTTAACAGTGAAGACACAGGAGCTGGTCTCCATCCTTCACTCCTCAACGGTTGGAGCTACTTCCTCATAACTTCATTATCAGTCTTCTTGACTTTGCACCAAAAACAAACAAACAAGGAAACTCTCAGGAAATAACTCTACAATTATACAAAGTAACTTTTAAAAGTGTTATGAATTTAAAAGATGGAGAACAGTCCCTGCTCCTTCCCCACCTCATCACAAGGTAAGCAGGGAGCCTCCACCCCTCCTTGAGGCCCTAGGAGCTTTCCCAGTCACCACTGTCTCACTGCACAGATGGAGCCAAAGGTGTTAAGTTTCTCTTATATTTGAAACTAAAACATTCATCATAGTTACAAATCCTTCCTCCAATCTGATGCTTGGAATGACACGGAACATTAATCTCCTTTTTCCTCTAGGGCTTGCCAATGATCAAAAAAAACTTCTGCCTGTAAATGGCTCTCAGCATTGATACATCCTGAAACCGTCTATGTGCATCAGGAAAGAAACAAAGCTCACTTGCTTCTATGAAAAAAAATCATGTTTTTTTCATGCTCGGGGGCCTTACTCCTGAGAATCAAATTGGAAAACACCACTTTGAAAGGCACATTCAAAGACAATCTGTGAAGGAAAAAATATAGCTGCTAGAAGCAAGTAAACAATCTATACTTGGATCTCTGAAAACAAAATAAAAGTACTTTGCAAAGGAACAAAATCTAAGGAACTCAGAAACACTGAAGTCAATTGTGAACCTGATTTGCTGACACTCTTCTCCTAAGAGGAGGGCCTGTGCTGTTTTTAAAAAATAAATATATAAATAAAGTTGCCTTGCCCATATATAAGAAGCAGAATTTTAGTTTCTTCCTTCATAATACCAACAGAAACCACCGCAAGCAAGTTTCTACTGCCTGGAGAATAAAGGCCAAACTTCTTGTTATAGTTTACATACCTCTTCATGATGCAGCCCAGCCTGGCTTTCAGACCATATTTCCCCCGTAATCTCATACGCAGCCTTTGTTCCAGCAGTACTAGTTATTAGCAGTTTCTCAGAATTCTCACATTTTCTTAGGTCTGTGCACACACACACATCCCTCATATGCCATCCCTATTTTTGACATACTCATGTCTCCCTCCATACTGTCTAGCTAACTTCTATTTCTCCTTCAAAAGTCAGAGTAAGTATTATCTATTGGAAGTCGTTTCTGATTACTATAGGATAAAGTGGATCTCTCTCTGTTTTTGTCCCCTGCACTATGTTAATGCCCACATTGGGCGAATTTAGGTGAGAAACTTCTCTAATGACACAATGATCTTAATACATTATTTCTCATGGACTGACACAAAGAAACTTTTTAAAAGACTATACCCACAGTAACTGTTTTGTAACTATGAATACTGAAAAATAGTTTTATAAAGAATATATAATGCCAAAGCATTAAATAACAAATTTTGTACATTTTAAATTTAATGTGAAAGCTAATATTTTTCCATGTCTTTAAAGAAATTTATTTTATTCGTAAGTATTGATTTATAAGTATGTAGTGATTTCACTCTTGGAAATAAGAGTGCTCTGTTTCAATTTTTATAGCTTCCAGAAAATATAAGCTAATATTTAAATGGATCCAGTGGTGCATCATTTTTATAAAAGCAGTCCTAATTTTATATATATTATCAAGCTTGTACATTGTATTTTCTTAAGGCATCTGTATAATCAATTATAACTAGATAAATATCATTATAAAAACTGTTAGAATGATTAGAGTAGCATTAAAATAAACATACTTCCTGTCCCAAGTGTGTTTTGGGCAGGGGTTGGAAGATGGAGAGGATATGTATTTTTATGGACAAGATTAAGTAACAAATACTGCAAGACAGTATGACTGTGTGGTCTCCTGTAGGTTCAGTTCAGTTCGGTCGCACATTCGTGTCCGACTCTTTGCGACCCTATGAATCGCAGCACGCCAGGCCTCCCTGTCCATCACCAACTCCCGGAGTTCACTCAGACTCATGTCCATCGAGTTGGTGATGCCATCCAGCCATCTCATCCTCTGTCGTCCTCTTCTCCTCCTGCCCTCAATTCCTCCCAGCATCAGAGTCTTTTCCAATGAGTCAACTCTTCACATGAGGAGGCCAAAGTACTGGAGTTTCAGCTTGAGCATCACTCCTTCCAAAGAAATCCCAGGGCTGATTTCCTTCAGAATGGACTGGTTGGATCTCCTTGCAGTCCAAGGGACTCTCAAGAGTCTTCTCCAACACCACAGTTCAAAAGCATCAATTCTACAGTGTTTTGGTAAATTTTGCTTTGCTACAACAAATAAATGTGAATAGATTTGTTTTGCTACAGTAGAGAGTATAAACCAATAGTTAGTAGGAGAAGGATACAGATTTTGGGTTCAGGGGAGGTGGAATAGTATGTGGGCTTAAAGTGGGAGTAAGACAGAAATATTGGAGGGCAGTTGAAGAAATCTTTGGAATCAGAGTAAAGGTCTATTTGATTGAATTAAACAATTGGTAGTCAACATGCTTCTAAGAAGGAGATAGACAAAAATATTTATTCTGTGAGAAGCCTGAAGGGGAGTAAGACCAACTGGCAAGAGATTGTTTAGAGATAAAACCCTAGTGTAGGAGAATGGTGAGAAGAAAGAGAAGAGGAAAGAGTCAAAAAGCATTGCACCTCAAGAACTTCAAGAGTCTAGTGGCCAGCAACACATAAAAATCAGTTAGAGGATAGGAGAGTACCTACAATGTGCCCATACAATACGGAAAACTGCCAGTCCTTCTCAGAAGAGTATATGAATTCATCTCCAGATTTAATAAGGAAATTTGGGGGGGTTGCAGAGGGAACAGAGGTGATGTGACACAGTGATTTAACACGGAGTATAAACTGACAGAAGTAGCCAACAAAAAAGCTTAAGGAATAACAAGAGGGAAGCTTCTTTTCTAGTTACTAGAGGCTTTAAAAAATGCTAAAATAATATTAGGTAAAAGCAGTATGATATGTGTCTTAAGAACTGATAGACTGATGATTACACAAAAGACTAGAAAGCCTAAAAGCAATCTACAGTATATGTAAAATTATAATGTATATTTAAGTTACATTTCAAACTACTGAAACCAACTCAAGAAAAATAGACAATCTGAACAGACCTATAACAAATAAAAAGATTGAATTAGCAATCAAAAAGTTACCCACAAAGAAAAATCCAGGCCCAGATGGCTTTAGTGATAAATTCTGCTGCTGCTGCTGCTGCTAAGTTGCTTCAGTAGTGTCTGACTCTGTGTGACCCCATAGACGGCAGTCCACCAGGCTCCCCCGTCCCTGGGATTCTCCAGGCAAGAACACTGGAGTGGGTTGCCATTTCCTTCTCCAGTGCAGGAAAGTGAAAAGTGAAAGTGAAGTCGCTTAGTCGTGTCCGACTCTTAGCGACCCCATGGACTATAGCCTACCAGGCTCCTCTGTCCATTGGATTTTCCAGGCAAGAGTACCAGAGTGGGTTGCCATTGCCTTCTCTACTAAACATTTAAAGAATACCAATCTTTCAAAAACTCTTTCAAAAATCAGAAGAGGGAGTATTTCCCACCTCTTTCTCAGGCCAGTATTACCCTCATACTAAAACCAAAGACATCATGAGGAAAGAAAACTACAAACCAATATATTTTATAAGTATGGATATAAAAACTCTCAACAAAATACTGGCAAGTTGATTCTAGAAACATAATAAAAGAATTATATACCATGACCAAGTAGAATTTATCCCAAGGGTAATTTAACATCTGAAAATCAATATAATACCCTCTACAGACAGAAAAAAACACATGATCATCCCAATAGAAACAGAAAAATAATCTGATTAAACCCAACACCTTTTCATAATAGAAACACTAGACAAACTATGAATCAAAGGGAACTTCTATAACACAATAAAGGACATGTACAAAACTGCCAAAGCTAAGGGAATACTTAACTGTGAATAACTGGTCGCTTCCCCTCTAAGGTCAGGAACAAGATAAGGGTGTATGTTCTAGTTACTTCCATTCAATATCACATTAGAAGTTCTAATTTAAGCAATTAGGCAAGAAAAATGAATAAAATTTGTCTAGGTTGGAAAGGAAGAAGTAAAACTATCTCTATTCACAGGTAAAATAATCTTGTATGTGAATAATCCTAAGGAATCCACCAGAAAACTATTAATGAGTTCAGCAAATTTGCAAGATACAGGTTCAATATATAAAAATCAATTATATTTCTACATATCTGCAAATGAGCAATCCACAAATGGATTTTGAAAACTTCATTTATAATAGCATTGAAAATGAAAAAATGCTTAGGAACAAACTTAGTAAAATGCAAAATTTATGCTCTGAATACTATAAACATTATCAAAAGAAATTAAAGAAGATGTAAATTAATGGAAATCATTCCACGATCATGAACTAGAAGACAATACTATTAAGACATCAATATTCTTCAAATTGACCTACAGATTCAGTGCAATCTTTAATAGATTTTCAGCTGACTTCTTTATTGAAATAGGAAAGTTGATTCTAATATTCATAATGGAATTTCCAGCGAACCAGAATAGCCAAAACAAGCTTGAAAAAGAGCAGAGAAGGAAGACTCATGTTCCTCAATTTGAAATCTTGCACAAAGTTACAGTAATAAAAACAGTGTGTAGTGGCATAAGGATAGACATATAGATGAATAGAATAGAATTTAGAGTCCAGAAATTAACACATTTGTTTATGGTCAACTGATTTTCAACAAGGATACTAAAATCATAAAATGGAAAAAAACTGTCATTTCAACAAATGGTTTTGGTACAACTGGATAGCCACATGCAACAAAATAAGTTTAGATCCTTACCTAATGCCACTTCCGAAAGCCAATTCAAGATGGACCAAAGACCTAAATGTAAGCATAAAAACTATAAAACTGTTAGAAGAAAACAGGGGTAGATCTGCACAACCTTAGATTTTGCAACGTTTTCTTAGATATGACACCAAACTGGAGGAGTGCGCAGTCATTTCTGACTCTTTGTGATCCCATGAACTACAGCCCACTAGGCTCTCTGTCCATGGAGTTTTCCAGGCAAGATACTGAAGTGGGTTTCCATTTCCTACTTCAGGGAATCTTCCTGACCCAGGGATCAAACCCATGTCTCTTGTATCTCCTGCAAGGCAGATTCTTTACCACTATGCCACCTATGATACCAAAAGCACAAGCAATAAAAGAACAAACAGGAAAGCTGAATTTAATCAAAATTTGAAAAACTTTTGTCCATCAACTGAAGAAGACACATGTACCCCAATGTTAACTGCAGCACTATTTATAATAGCTAGGACATGGAAGCAATCTAGATATCCATCAACAGATGAATGGACAAAGACGCTGTAGTACATGTATACAATGGAGTACTACTCAGTCATGAAAAGGAACACATTTGAGACAGTTCTAATGAGGCAGATGAATCTACAGCCTAGTATACAGACAGAAGTAAGTCAGAAATAGAAAAAAATATCATATATAACACATACATATGGAATCTCGGAGAAGGCAATGCCACCCCACTCCCAGTACTCTTGCCTGGAAAATCCCGTGGATGGAGGGAGCCTGGTGGGCTGCAGTCCATGGGGTTGCTAAGAGTTGGACATGACTGAGCGACTTCACTTTAACTTTTCACTTTCATGCATTATAGAAGGAAATGGCACCCCACTCTAGTACTCTTGCCTGGAAAATCCCAGGGACAGAGGGAGCCTGGTAGGCTGCAGTCCATGGGGTCACTAACAGTCGGACACGACTGAGCGACTTCACTTTCACTTTTCACTTTCCTGCATTGGAGAAGGAAATGGCAACCCACTCCAGTGTTCTTGCCTGGAGAATCCCGGGGGCAGGGAGCCTGGGTGGACTGCCGTCTATGGGGTCCCACAGAGTTGGACACAACTGAAGTGACCTAGCAGCAGTAGCAGCATATGGAATCTAGAAAGATGGTACTGATGAACTTATTTGCAGGGCAGAATGGTGATGCAAACATGGAGAACAAACAGACAAGGGCAGGGGAGAGGAAGGAGAGGGTGAGATGAATGGAGAGTGGCATGGAAGCATATACCTACCATATGTAAAATAGATAACCAATGGAAATTTGCTTTATGATTCAGGGAACCCAAACTGAGGTTCTGTAACAACCTAGAGGGCTGGGAAAGGATGGGAGGTGGGCTGGAGGTTCAAGAGGGAGGGGACACATGTATACCTATGGCAATTCATATTGATATATGGCATAAATCACACCAATATTGTAATGCAATCATCAATCAATTAAAATAAATAAATACAATTTAAAAAGAAAAACAACAACAAAATAAAACAATAAAACTTTTGTGCCTCAAAGAGTACTACTAAGAAAGTGAGAAGACATCCATAGAATAGGAGGACATTTTTTCAAACCATATATGTAATAATGGTGTAATAACCAGGGTATATAAAGAGCTCCTGTAATTCAGCAAACAACCAGATTAAAACATGGGCAAGGCACTTAAACATTTTTCCAAAGATGATAAGCAAATGACCAAAAAGCATATGAAAAGATGCTCACCATCATTAATAATTAGGGAATTGTTAATACAAAACACAAGGAGATACCATTTCACACCTATTATGTTTTTGTAACTTGGAAAATGAAGTATCTGCAAGAATATGGAGAAATTTGAACACTTGTACATTACTGGTGTGAATGTAAAATGATACAGCCAGTGTGGAAACCAGTTTGGCAATTCTTAAAAAGTTAAGATACATACAATCCAGCAATTTCACTCATAGACATAGATTATAAACAATTAAAAATAGATATTCAAATATGCATGCATATTTCATGCAGGGTTATTTGCAGCACTATTCACAACAGCCAAAAGACAGAAACAATCCAAGTATCTGCTATTTATATTTGGTTATAAAGAGGAATCGGAGGAAGCAATGGCACCCCACTGCAGTACTCTTGCCTGGAAAATCCCATGGACAGAAGAGCCTGGTGGGCTGCAGTCCATGAGGTCGCTAAGAGTCAGACAGGACTGAGTGACTTCACTTTCACGTATCACTTTCTTGCATTGGAGAAGGAAATGGCAACCCACTCCAGTGTTCTTGCCTGGAGAATCCCAGGGACGGGGGAGCCTGGTGGGCTGCCGTCTATGGGGTCCCACAGAGTCGGACACGACTGAAGTGACTTAGCAGCAGCATAAGGAGGAATGAAATACTGATAGATGCAACAACATGGATGAACCTTGAAAAATCATGCTAAGTTAAAGAAGTCAATCACAAAAGAGTAAATGTTACATGATTCTATTTATATAAAATGTCCAGAATAGGTACCACTATAGAGACAGAAAGTGCATTAGTGGTTGCTGGGTGACAGGATAGGGTACCTTGGGGGAAGTAGGGGATGAAAGGGCGATAAATAAAAATTTTTTGTTACATGATAATAATATTCTAAAACTAATTACGGTGATGGTTGCACACATCTGTGACTGTATTTAACATCATTGAACTGTATAATTTAAATTGGTTAATTATATAGTATTTTAATTGTATTTCAATAAACCTGTCTAAAAAAAGAGAGCATGAGAACTGGAAGAAAATACACCAAAATGTTAATAACAGTGAGACTGTGAGCAAGTAAATATGGCCAGTGGCTCAGATTAAGATTTTAAGAAAATTCCACGTTCTCAGAACAATCGTTGATACCAGAGAGTGCTTAATAAATGTAGGCTGCTATTAAAAAAAAATACTTTATGCAAACATCAAAGAAAACACAACTAAAAATCACTCTAGTTATGGCCAAGATGTACTAAAAGGGACCAAATTCACCCTCTTGCTGAAACATCAAAATAAAAAACCAAAAAAAAAGGAAAGAAAGAAAATAAAACAACAAAAACACGTAAAAATAGTTTTGAGGCACTTAGACATCAGATAAAAAGGATAGTGATCCCTAGAAATAGGAAGCAAACAAGGTAGGTCCACAAATCATGCCAGTTTACTGTCTTGAGCTCCCAGCAATACAGCAGGCAGGGGGAACCAAGAAGAGCAGCTAGAAATCTCAGGATAGAGGACCAGAGGAGAGAAAACTCCATGGAAAGGGAACTCTGGAGAATTGCAGGTAGTTCTCCCAAAGCATTTGATCGACACATGCTCTTAAGGAAATTACCCAAGGCCAGGGAAAGAGCTCCTCCCAGAGTCAGGAGGCAACAGTGCCTGGTTTTCCCACAGGATGGTGACTAGTGCCTGTTCCTACCAAAGTAGACCAGGCAGCCTCATGATCCACAGGGCATCTGGCAGAGAACATAGAAGGGTCTTACCTCAATCCTGGGTAATTGTTGGCTCTCGACTGAGTACTGCTGTGCTCACACCTAGTAAGTTTTAAAAGTAAGAATCCATAATACCTAAAGAATCATGTATTCGCAAATCTCAATAAGAGAATACACAATCCAGTTGAAAATGGGGAAAAAAATCTCAACAGACACTTCAACAAAGAAGATATACAGAGGCCAAATAAGCACACGCAAAGATGTTCATCATATATCATTAGGAAAACGCAAATTAAAACCACCATATGATACCACCTCACATCCACTAGGATGGCTAAAATGTGAGGACTGACCACAGTAGTCGTCAGTGAGGATGCGGAAGAACTGGAACTCTCATCACTACTGGCGGGGATGCAGAATGGTGCAGTCACTTCGGAAAAGGGTTTTGTTGCTTCTTAACAGACATCTACCATAAAGGTAGCCATTCCCTTCTAGATATTTACTTAGGAGAAAGTATAGGCCCATCCAAAGACATACAGGAATATTCATAGCAGTTTTATTTATTACAGATAAAAACTGAAAACAAGGCAGATATCTATCAACAAGGTGAATAAACTGTGATAGTTTTACCATGTGATAATAGCATTATAAAAAATTAAGCCACTGACACATACAAAAATACCAGTGAATCTCAAAATAATATGCTGCGTGACAGAACTGCCAGACCAAAAAAAAAAAAGCACATACTGTATGATCTCATTTATCACAAAATTCTATAAAATGCTAACTAAACTACAGCAATAGAAAGTACATCAGTGGTTGCCTGGATATGGGCAACAGAAGGATGAGTAGGGAAAAAAAAGAAAGGGACGACACAAAGGCATAAGGAAATCTGTGGCGATGATTTCACAGATGCATATAAATGTCAGTGCTTTTCCAACTGAACACTTGATTTGAGAAAAAAAAGTTTATGCCATGACAAAGTTCATGATTTCCTGTTACACAAGGAAATTCATATTTTATACCATACCATACATTTTATGTACTTTTTCCTAAATGAAAAATAACTTATAAAAGGAAAATCATGGCAATTTTAGAATAAAAGAAACCTTAGAGATTATTTCATATACTTCCCTCTTTTTCAGGAAAGGAAATTGACCTTCAGAGAGGTAAATCTACCCCAGATCACATGACTGGTAATACTAGGAAAGGACTCCGGAAGCACTCTTTCCATACTCCATGGTTCTTTGAATGTTTCAAACCTTAAGAATAAAATGTCATCTGTGAACATATAGACTGTATATGTTATTACAACTGTTCCTGCAGCTCATTCTAAGTTTTCATTTGGTAGGTAAGAATATTTGTAAGTGTATAAATTCTATCTGAATTATTTGCATACTGTAACAGTATTTACTCGGTGACTTAAAGTTTTAAATGAAATATACTTTTTATATGAGTGGACATATCTGTCTGGTAACAGGAAGCTTATAAAATAGAGGTTTCGTAATATTTAAATTTTCTTCTTACTATAGTTTATGTAAAAAACCATAGACTATATCTTTGGACTGGCTATATAACTAGATGTTTATAGAGAATGTACATTCAAAACAGAATCTAGGTTTATTGTCAACTGTGACGAGATGAACTAAAAATAATTTACTGCCAGTAATGTGAAAATGTATCAAGATTCCAAGTAGTTTTCAAAAGCAAGGTAAGGTTGTTTGAAATAATTCTTCACTATAGAAATCCAATAACTAGGATTTTCTTTGGGACACTAGAGTAGCTGTTATTTTTCATAGGAATGCAGGAGACATGTTCAGAGATGTAGTTTTAAATAACAGGAAAGAGGTCTCATGTTTTCTGCTATAATCAGTAAATACTACAAATTTACACTGTATTGAACTTTTCACTCCCATCTCCACCTCCTTTTGTTCTCTCATTTTTTCCAAAAGCACAAAAGAGAAACAACAAAGGTCAAACAGCATAAGAACAAACAGCATAAACATCATGTCCCCTCAGTGCCCCCCTTGCTTGATGACATCTATTCTAACAGGACAGCAGAGAGAAGACGCTGACCTGAAACACTGAACGCCTCCATACTTACGAGCCAGTCTATGGTTTATGCGAACCCAATGGTTTTAGTGAGAAAATGTTCAATAAACATGTGCATTTAGACATACTTGCAACTTCTAGGGACCTCAGAATTCATTCATAGGGTATTCTGAACATTTCCCAAATGTGCTGTGTTAAGCAAACATTAAGTAACAAAAATCCTTTGCTCACCCCTTAGGCGGACGTTAGCACACATTAGAAGAGAACTGGGGAGAATGGTACTAGGTGGAGGGCATCTGCAGTGCTCGGTATTTACAACGAGCTCACGATGATTTCTCCTACCCAGCAGAAACCTCAGCCTCAATTCCTGCCAACACTTGACTCTACGCAACATGATATAGGTTTTTACACGCTTTCTTGACCCAGTTTTGAAGCACTGGCTAGAGGCTGGCCACTTCTGCTTCTCGAGCAGTTAGCCTCCATTATCAGCTCTCACACTCTGGGGCCGATAAACACCTGCTCTAGCTGCCCCAGGGTCAGGTACCAGGCAGTCAGTAACAGCCCCCATGCCCCTGAGTCGGCTGACATTGCTCAGATTAGCCAAACCTAAATCTGTTTGCCCTGCTTCGTGCGTTCTTTCCCTCAGAAACCACAATAAAGGCGCTTGCCCCAGGTCTCTCTCCCCTCTGCCTTGTGCCTGACTCTAGTTCTGTGTGCCGTGTCCTGCCCAGGAAATGTGAGCTCAACAAACTATAAAGCCCCTTCTGGCTTCTCTCCATTGATCCTTTGGCCTCACCATACCTCATTCAAGGTAATATGGTTAAAAATGAGGGAGGGAGGGAAGAATGAGGGAGAAAGAACTTTGACTCTTAAAAGCAACATTTTCAGTTTTGCTGACATTTAACTCAAATCAATAGTATCTGGACAGAGTATAAGCTCTTTATGGGAGAAGTCTGAAATGCAGCATCCATTTACAAAATAGGATAATTGATATCTATTTACATAATTATTTACATAAGACACCTACCTAACAAGTCAGGACATGTGCTTATATCCTATCACATTATGTCACATAATTCTGGAAAACATCAGTAAGGTAGAGTTACTATACTGCTATACGATATTTATATTCAACATAGGATTCTGAGGCACAGATAAACATCTAAAAGTTGCATAAAGTTACAGAGATAGCAAATGAGGAAATTGGGGTTTGAACCACGTTTTCATAAATCCAGAACCTAAGTTATTAAGCACCAAGTGCTACTACCTTCAAGTAGCTGCTCATTCAACAAATATTTATTGAGCACCTATTATATGACAGACATTGTATTATATGATAGAGAAAAAGACATCAAACTGATTCTCAGGATGCTTACTTTATAGAGACAGCATGGTTATTTTATCTCTAAGAACCAGATAGCTTGATAGATACCAGATGGATTTTATCCAGGGTGCCACAAAGGTGTAATCATGTACTTGACTAAGCATCACCTCAAACAGTACAAATAGATCTGTACTACTACTATCTTTTACACACACACACACACACACACACACACATACACACACTCCTTTAAACTACTTTTTTTGACTAGTTCTTTCTCTACTGAAAGATGAAATCTCAAGAAAATCTCCTAGCTTTTTTTTCTGACTACTCTCAAATACTAAAAAGTCCTCAGGTCACTTTTAACCAAAAGAACTTTCTCTTTCAGTATCTGAAAAATGTAATTTAGAGTAATAGTCAAACTGTGCACATTCTTCAAAGCTAAAGTGTCCCCAGCTTGAGCCCCCTGCAGCCCAGGACGCCCGCAGTGAGAGTGGCCCGTGTGATCGCTGGCATCCGCTTCACTTCCTCGCCTGGCCTTACGCCACCTCCAACTCTGCTCTATGGTTCCTGGACCCCTGGGAGTAAGGAGAGAGCTGTTGTCTGGACTGAGTGTGTTTACATTCTCCAGGTACTTCTGAGGATTTCTTGGAAATTCAGAATCTCTCATTAGAAGCCTCGCATTGCATGTCCCAGGACAGAGGTGATACCTATAATTCCACTGGCCTCTTTCAAACCCCAACAACCTCCGCCCCAACTCTCTGGTGACCCACTCACATAGACTCTTGCTGAAATCCTATCAACAGCCATCTGTCACCACCACTATCTACAGCGCCTCCGAAGACTTGCTCTCATGACGATCTCTTCCTGTGCATGGCCTTGAGGCAATACCACCATCCAGCCATTGGTGGAAATTCAGGTTTTCCCCAAACACCCTCAGAGCCCTTAAACCTGAGGAAGATACCAATCCACTGGGTCCCCAGTTCTCCACTGTCAAGCTCTGCCTCCTACAAGCTTGAAGTGAGCAGGAAGCACTTGGCTGTCCTCCTCCCTTAATGAGGGGGGGGGGGTGCAGGGGTACCTCAGAGTCCAGCAATTCCACTTTATCCATTCAGTGCTTTCATATTTTCATGACCACGTCCTCAGTGTGCCTAGCATAGGTGCCCCAGCACTTCATTCTGGACTATAGGGATGTTCAGCAAATACTATTTTGTTCCTAGCCTTTGAGGCCTCAAGTCAAACCATTTAACATTCTATTTCAGAAACATAAAGAAGGATGCTCACCAGATTAAATAATGCATTCAGTTCAGTTCAGTTCAGTTGCTCAGTCATGTCTGACTCTTTGCGACCCCATGGACTGCAGCACACCAGGCTTCCCTATCCATCACAAATTCCTGGAGCTTGCTCAAACTCATGTCCATTGAGTCGGCGATGCCACCTCACCATCTCATCTTCTGTCATCCCCTTCTCCTCCTGCCTTCAATCTTTTCCAGCACAAGTTCTTTTCTAATGAGTCAGTTCTTTGCATCAGGTGGCCAAGTACTGGAGCTTCAGTTTCAGCATCACTCCTTCCAGTGAATATTCAGGACTGATTTCCTTTATGATTGACTGGTTGGATCTCCTTGCAGTCCAAGGGACTCTCTAAAGTCTCCTCCAACACCACAGTTCAAAAGCATCAATCCTTTGGCGCTCACCTTTCTTTATAATCCAGCTCTCAACATGCATACATGATTACTGGAAAAACCATAGCTTTGACTAGATGGACTTTGGCAAAGCAATGTCTCCGCTTTTAATATGCTGTCTAGGTTGGTCATAGCTTTTCTTCCAAGGAGGAAGCATCTTTTAATTTTATGGCTGCAACTACCATCTGCAGTGATTCTGGAGACCAAGAAAATAAAGTCTCTCACTGTTTCCATTGTTTCCCCATCTATTTGCCATGAAGTGATTGGACGGGATGTCATGATCTTCGTTTTCTGAATGTTGAGTTTTAAGCCAACTTTTCACTCTCTATCACTTTCATCAAGAGGCTCTTTAGTTCTTACATAGCACAGCAAAAACTGTCTGTATCTACATGGTTGTTTTCTAATATTTTTCATTAAGGAAAATGGATTTATCTTCTATTTCTAACTCTGCTCTTAGAAATGGTTTGTGAACCTTGGTAAATCATCAGTCCTCAGGGGCTTTGCCTAAAATTATACAAAACTATAAAGTTATTTGAAGTTTGTTGAAAAGTCTCTCCAAGAAAATATAGCTCTGTCATTTGGAGGCTAACATACATCAATCTTCTTAGCCCAGGAAAGGCAGAAAAACTAAAACTTAGCCAGAGAGCAGCAGGAGAACTGCCTTTGAGTAGCCCAAATTCCCGACATCATGTTCTACCTCTCGGGAGGAATTAAAACGCTCCCCTTCACAATCTCGGAAGCAAGTCACTCATACATCCCAGCCTGCCCTTGTGTTGCAGTTCTGGTCACTAAGCTTCTGATTCGTTCTCTGTGCCCAGTTCCTTACCATGTTAACCTGGCCAGCAGACGAGTTTATACGGGACAACCCTCCTCCCAAAGACAAAGACACACTCTGAATAAGCCAAGCATGAGGACGCCTGTGCCTGTGGGCAGATTCCTCAGAAGTGAGCCTGATTCATGGGTACCCCATGGTCCTGGATCCACTTCTCAGGGACCCCCACTATCTCAGAATGAGCTCCCCTTCAGCTGTTCCCTGACCCTAAGGTGTGACAGAATCCACTGCCACCTCATCACAGCACCTACTCCCACTGAGGAACCCAAGCGTTAGGATGCAAAGTGTTTAACATAGATGCCAAATGGTGCTAACTGGGCTAAAAGAACACATCTTTCTAAATATTTTGTCTTCAATTTCCTCCTTTACACTCTTATTTTTAAAGAGACCTTTTGCCGCTGTTTTGTATGGGTGCCACAGAGGAACCTCACTTTGAATCAAAATTGTATCACTTTCTTTTCTGTCCTTAGAGCATAGGTTCCTCAGACATAAAGAAGATAACTGATGTTATTTAAGAAATATACAATGGGACAATCAATAAAAACAATTAAGTACGATGACTCTAGTACAGTTGTCTGAATCCAATATTTCTGAAAAGTTTTGACAACGTCCAGATTGTATGAAAGTATGTGCAGTGGCATCTCAAAATTTAAGTATTTTGTTCTTCCTTCATGTACCAGCCAAGAGAGGAAGAGTCTTCACAGACAAGCTAATTGAGATGATCTGGAAAGCAAATCGTTAGCACATGGTCATTTTTCTCTCTGTTGATGCCTTATTTGAGGCACTGATATTTATCAGTCCATAGCTAAGAGCTCTCAGAGAAGGCAATGGCAACCCACTCCAGTACTCTTGCCTGGCAAATCCCATGGAAGGAGGAGCCTGGTGGGCTGCCGTCTATGGTGTTGCACAGAGTCAGACACGACTGAAGCGACTTAGCAGCCACAGCAGCTAAGAGTTCTATAGGCCCTGAATCAATATGATCTTTTCTAATATTAGAGACTGGATGTTTGTGTTCCCCAACTCACAGATTCATATGTTGAGGCTCAAACCACCAGTGTAATTGTATTTGGAGTAATTAAGGTTAGCTGAGGTCATAACAGTGAGACCCTGATCTGATAGGATCTGTGTCCTTATTAAATAAAATTAAAAAGAAAAAAAGCAGAGACACTAAATGGAAAATTAACAGCAACATAAAGACATAACAAGAACATGGCCATCTACAAGCTAGAAAGAAGGTTCACACCAGAAACTGAATTGCCAGAAACTTAATCTTGGACTTTAGCATCAAAGTTGCTTGGTCTATATACTCTGTTATATCATTCTGAGCCAACTAACACACCGAAGAACCTATAAGTGGGAGAGAGACAAAGAGCGTTTTCTTCTTCTTTATCAAAGTGGGATCCCAGAAATTCTCCAGTGTATATAAAAATATTAATACCTTGCTTTGTCACACTGTCCATACATTAGTCCTGTTTAGACCATAAAGAAAGCTGAGCGCCAAAGAATTGATGGTTTTGAACTGTGCTGTTGGAGAAGACTTTTGAGAGTCCCTTGGACTGCAAGGAGATCAAACCAGTCAATCTGAAAGGAAATCGGTCCTGAATATTGACTGGAAGGATTGATGCTGAAGCTGAAGCTCCAGTACTTGGCCACCTGATGCAAAGAACTGACTCATTAGAAAAGACCTTGATGCTGGGAAAGACAAGGCAGGAGGAGAAGGGGATGACAGAGGATGAGATGATTGGATGGCATCACTGATGTGATGGACATGAGTTTGAGCAAGCTCTGGGAGTTGGTGATGGATAGGGAAGCCTGGCATACTGCAGTCCATGAGGTCTCAGAGTTGGAGATTCTTCACAGTCTTGTAGGTAGGCAGAGCTAGCATTATTAACGGAGAAGGCAATGGCAACCCACTCCAGTACTCCTGCCTGGAAAATCCCATGGACCAAGGAGCCTGGTAGGCTACAGTCCATGGGGTCGCAAAGAGTCGGACACGACTAAGCGACTTCACTTTCACTTTTCACTTTAATGCATTGGAGAAGGAAATGGCAACCCGCTCCAGTGTTCTTGCCTGGAGAATCCCAGGGATGGCGGAGCCTGGTGGGCTGCTGTCTGTGGGGTCAAACAGAGTCGGACACGACTGGAAGCGACTTAGCAGCATTATTAATCCCAGTAGACAGATGAGATGATCTGTGGCTAAGCCAAGATCAGACCCAGAGCTTCTGACTCCTGGCCCAATCTTCTTTCACTGCACCTCATGCCCAGCTAATTCAGAGTAGCTTTATAGCTTTCTGCTCCTGAGTCAGCTCACAGTCAGAATTTCTCTGGAAAGCCTAGTACTGGTTCAAGAATAAGGCACTAGATCAACAGAGAGTACCTCTTAACAGATAAGCAGATTTACGTGCCTTGGTCAGGAGAACCATTATCTATTAATTAACAAAATTTAAGAAAAAAAAAGAAAAAAACTGGGTTTGTGCTCAATTTCAATAATTTTGATTATTAATTTAGAGTGATAGTAATTTTCACCTTTTACCAAAAGCTTCTTTTATACCATTTTTGGGTTCTGACTGTAGACACAAAGTAGTAAATCTTGGCCTCTCTTCACCCTGGAACATGCCATCTAGAGCTCCTGGGGGAAAGCTTGGCTGCAGCTTAAAGTTCAGTACATCCACCCTTCTGATTAATTTGAAGCAGTGGAGCATTTAAAGAAACAAGCACTATCTGGAGGATTAATGTTCCACATCCTATTGAGAAGCCCTGCTACAGACTGTGATGCTATTTTTAAAAAAGTATCTGAGCTCTGAATGTCACTCCATTAATAAAGATTTCAGCAGCTTAGTCATTAGCTAAACACCATCAGAACAACACCACCATCTTACCGTTAGAATAACATATATGTTCTGGGTCATTTTTCAGTTGCGCACATCAATGATGAAAACTTCAAAACAGTCATGTTAGATTGTTGAGTACAACTGATTTGAGGCTCATATTCAAAATATTTATTTTATCCATAAATAATATCTTAAAATGTGTCTCTTTCCTAATAGGCAGTCAAAAACCCCTTCTACTGACCTTGGGTTTCAACAGCCCCTAATAAAGAATGTCTCCCTTTGCTCCTTTTCAATCACTCCTGAGGATGATAGATAGCCAAACCCTTTGGCGAGGGGAAATTTGGTTGCTTTTAGCATGTAAGTCTCTCAGTGTCAGCAGTTAGAGCATTCTCTCCTTTAGGCTGAGTTTACACTGCTGAAAAATGGAGACCTTTCTCTGACTATTCATGCCTCTCCAGATTGGCTGTCAAAGCCTTTCATATTCAGTCTTCTTATTTGGCCCCAAAGGATTCAGTCTCTCCTAATTAGTCCTCAAATGGTTATCCCATTCAGAAAAAGTAGAATATTTGTTTGCTATAGAATATAAGTTTATTTGAGTTAAAATAGCATTTTTTCTGTATAAATTTTTATATGCATGCAGAGG
This sequence comes from Nanger dama, assembly GCA_917880005.1. Lineage (NCBI taxonomy): Eukaryota > Metazoa > Chordata > Mammalia > Artiodactyla > Bovidae > Nanger > Nanger dama. Next base: position 8,807,448 of record CAKJTW010000038.1, on the reverse strand, counting down.
AAAGGGAGAGTTTAAAATCAGAAATATCAAAAATTAATAGGAAGCATTTTTAAAACAATTATGAGGAATCATTAACAACCTAAATATCCAGTAATAGATAGTGAGGATATAGATATATATAGAGAGAGAAGAGAGTCTGGTTTGAGGTGAAATATAAAATGTATATATATATAAAATGTACACATGTACACTACATATATATGTATTTGGTATGGCGAGATATATATATATATCAAATCTCTATTATTGGATATATATACATAAAGAGAGAGAGAGCTGAGATTTTTATTCAAAAGCACTCTGCATCTAACATAAATAATCCTGATTCTTCTGGTTCTACATAGTAGACCACTGACATAGATTTTTCTGTCTTCTTCCTCAAAAATGCCTGTATCAAGGACAATCAAGAAATACAAAAGCTAGCAAGCACACAGAAGCACTAAAGAGGTGAGAGAGAGAGAGACCTTAGCAGACCAGGGATTTATTAAAATCTTTAGAAGATGGCAAGGAGATGCATCATATTGTCAGATAAAATAAAAGCAAAGAAGCAAATGTTCCAGCACTGCAGACACCTGGCTTCACACTGAAAGAAGCAAATGCTGAGCAGAATGAGAAAGACCAATACCTAGAAACATTGCCATAAAATTTTGTAACACACCAAAGATAAAGAGAATATCATAGAAACTTCCAGGAAAGGACTGTGGAACTTCTCTGTTATCTGACTGTATTCATTATCTGAGTTCTTACAGCCAGGAGATTGCACAGGGAAGCAGTCGTTGCTCAAAAATTTTACACATATTGCCACCTGTAAAATTAGTCCTGACTCAAATACTCAGGCCACATGACACTAACATCTGTCCTCACCAATTACATCAGAGTCTATTTGGGTCAATCTTTTATTGAATTTGTAATAGACATATGATTAAAATAAGCAAGAGATAAACAATTAATAAATGTATAATAATATTAATAAATTATAGCACAAATTGATTTTATATTTGCAAATCTTGAAAAGATGTTAGACTTCCTAGAGGTAACCCAAGTCACCAACAAAGCTACTACTAAATAAGAATTAAAAGAGTTAGATTAGTTAAGGCTGGATGAGGAGAAAATCAACAAGAAGAATGACAAGAGGCAAGTCAAAGTGTTAGTCAGAGTCAAAGACAAGAAGAAACTCAGTCGTGTCTGACTCTTTGAGACCCCATGAACTGTAGCTTACCAGTCTCCTCTGTCCATGGAATTCTCCAGACAAGAATAGTTAAGTAGGTTCCCATGCCTTCCCCCAGAGGATCTTCCTGACCCAGAAAGGACTGAACCTGGGTCTCCTACGTTGCAGGTGGGCTGTTAACCACCTGAGCCATCAGGGAAGCCCCAGGGAAGTCTTCAGGAGATTCATTTAAAAATCAAATGCTTCTGGGGGAAGTCTTAAAATATTTTGCAGAAATTACCATCTTTATGATTGTGCAGGAAGTGAAATACAAACTTAGAAAATATCATACTATGCTATCATTTATTTTTTTATAAGAAAACAGTATTCTCCAAACAACTCAATTTAAATAGATTTATACTAAGAGGGCTTTTCTAGTGCTAGATTTCCCAAGACACAGAAGACTCAGTATAGATAAAAAGGAACCCAAAGCAGGATGGCATTAGTCTTCTCATTAGCAACAATAAATGCTGAAAAGAGTGAAATAAAGTATGAAATTTTTGAAAATTCTGACATAAAAATGACTTATCATTTTTAATATTTTTAACAATTCTATACATAATCAAACTACCAATCAAATGTGAAAGCAAAAGAATGACAAGAACTCTGAAGGTTACCTTCCAGGTACTCTTTTTAAATATTTTAAAAGTGGAAGGAAGGAAGAAAGGGAGAGTGAGAGGGAAGAAGAGAGGAAGACAGAAAAGAAAAGCAAGTCAAGAACACGGAATGAGGCATGAAATTTCTCCTTCAGGTAATAAAAGACTAAGTAGTTTAAACAAATCAAATCACACTCTGGGGGAAAAGATACACAAAGCTTGATTAAATACATTATTTAATAATCTTAAAAGCATCAAAGATATATCAAGATAGTCTTACCTGGTGGCTCAGATGGTAAAGAATCTGCTTGCAATGCAGGAGACCTGAGTTCGATCCCTGGGTCAGTAAGATCCCCTGAAGGAGGAAATGGCTACCGACTCCAGTATTCTTGCCTGGAGAATTCCATGGACTGATAAGCCTGGCAGGCTATAGTCCAGGGAGTTGCAAAGAGCTGGACACAACTGAGCAACAAACACTTTCACTATGTCAAGATAATGAGGAATTACAGGATACAAATTCAAAACCTGGGAAAAGTTTTGCCCTGTGAGCATTGGCTGACTTTTAAGATGCATGATATATGTTTTGGAGTCAAGAAGGCCAAGTCAAAACAGAAGTTGCAAGTCTGTAGGACTAAGGGACACTTGCCAGGCCTTAGGTTCTTTATTAAACCTCTGGGGCCACCATGGTTTCCAGCTATCAGAGTAGATACTGGGGAATGCAAGCATTCTAAAATTCCATTTACTTTTTTTAAATAATAGGGGCTATGATGAGACAGAAATGGTATGGACATAACAGAAGCAGAAGATATTAAGAAGAGGTGGCAAGAATACACAGAAGAGCTGTACAAAAAAAGAGCTTCACAACCAAGATAATCACAATGATATGATCACTCACCTAGAACCAGACATCCTGGAATGTGAAGTCAAGTGGGCCTTAGAAAGCATCACTAAGAACAAAGCTAGTGAAGGTGGTGGAATTCCAGTTGAGCTATTTCAAATCCTGAAAGATGATGCTGTGAAAGTGCTGCACTCAATACACCAGCAAATTTGGAAAACTCAGCAGTGGCCTGGAAAAGGACTGGAAAAGGTCAGTTTTCAATCTAATCTCAAAGAAAGGCAATGCCAAAGAATGCTCAAACTACCACACAATTGCACTCATCTCACACGCTAGTAAAGTAATGCTCAAAATTCTCCAAGCCAGGCTTCAGTAATACGTGAACCGTGAACTCCCTGATGTTCAATCTGGTTTTAGAAAAGGCAGAGGAACCATAGATCAAATTGCCAACATCTGCTGGATCATCAAAAAAGCAAGAGAGTTCCAGAAAAAGATCTATTTCTGCTTTATTGACTATGTCAAAGTCTTTGACTGTGTCGATCATAATAAACTGTGGAAAATTCTTCAAGAGATGGGAATACCAGACCACCTAACCTGCCTCTTGAGAAATCTGTATGCAGGTCAGGAAGCAACAGTTAGAACTGGACATGGAACAAAAGACTGGTTCCAAATAGGAAAAGGAGTATGTCAAGGCTGTATATTGTCACCCTGCTTATTTAACTTATATACAGAGTACATCATGAGGAATGCTAGGCTGGAAGAAGCACAAGCTGGAATCAAGATTGCCAGGAGAAATATCAATAACCTCAGATATGCAGATGACACCACCCTTACGGCAGAAAGTGAAGAGGAACTACAAAGCCTCTTGATGAAAGTGAAAGAGGAGAGTGGAAAAGTTGCCTTAAAGCTCAACATTCAGAAAACGAAGATCATGGCATCTGGTCCCATCACTTCATGGGAATTAGATGGGGAAACAGTGGAAAAAGTGTCAGACTTTATTTTGGGGGGCTCTAAAATCACTGCAGATGGTGACTGCAGCCATGAAATTAAAAGATGCTTACTCCTTGGAAGAAAAATTATGACCAACCTAGATAGCATATTCAAAAGCAGAGACATTACTTTGCCAACAAAGGTCTGTCTAGTCAAGGCTATGGTTTTTCCTGTGGTCATGTATGGATGTGAGAGTTGGACTGTGAAGAAGGCTGAGCACCGAAGAATTGATGCTTTTGAACTGTGGTGTTGGAGAAGACTCTTGAGAGTGCCTTGGAATGCAAGGAGATCCAACCAGTCCATTCTGAAAATCAGCCCTGGGATTTCTTTGGAAGGAATGATGCTCAAGCTGAAACTCCAGCAATTTGTCCACCTCATGAGAAGAGTTGACTCCTTGGAAAAGACTCTGATGCTGGGAGGGATTAGGGGCAGGAGGAAATGGGGACAACAGAGGATGAGATGGCTGGATGGCATCACCTACTCGATGGATGTGAGTTTGAGTGAACTCCAGGAGTTGGTGATGGACAGGGAGGCCTGGCGTGCTATGATTAATGGGGCTGCAAAGAGTTGGACATGACTGAGTGACTGAACTGAACTGATGATGAGATGAGGAATGTCCCAGTTATTCATGAATCATTTCAAGAAATTTGCTGTGATAAGCATGTTACATTCAAGACAGTTCAGTTCAGTCATGGACCCCATGGACTGCAGCACACCAGGTTTCCTTGTCCATCACCAACTCCCGGAGCTTGCTCAAACTCTTATCCATTGAGTCAATATGCCATCCAACCATTTTATCCTCTGTCATTCCCATCTCCTCCTGCCTTCCATCTTTCCCAGAATCAGGGTCTTTTCCAAGCAGTCAGTTCACATCAGGTGGCCAAAGTATTGGAGCTTCAGCTTCAGCATCAGTCCTTCCAATATATATTCAGGACTGATTTCCTTTAGGATTGACTAGTTGGATCTACTTGCTATCCAAGGAATACTTAGGAGTCTTCCCCAAAATCACAGTTCAAAAGCACCAATTCTTCAGTGCTCAGCTTTCTTTATGGTCCAACTCTCACATCCATACATGACTACTAGAAAAACCATAGCCTTGACTAGATAGACCTTTGTTGGCAAAGTAACTTCTCTACTTTTTAATATGCTGTCTAGGTTGGTCATAGCTTTTCTTCCAAGGAGCAAGCATCTTTTAATTTCATGGCTGCAGTCACCATCCTCAGTGACATTCAAAACAGTCATCTCTTCAATCCTGAAAAAGAACAGCAGACATGGCGACTTCTTAGGGAGACCCTGACAATACTCCTTCTGACTTTAATTCCTAAGAAAGTTAAGATGGAAGATATGAGCAAGTACCAGCAGCAAAGTAGCTTACTTCTGGATAAATTAAAGATTTAATGACAAAATGTGACATAAAAATGCAACATGCAGAAAATCTGATGGCAAGATTGTCATTTATATTCTCATAGAAGATTTGAGGGGTTAAACACAACCCAGCAAATGAAATCAAGGATTCAGACTCTCATTTGAGAATCTTCCAACATTACAAAAGAATGGAGTGCTGTAAGGAACTTCAGATATTCTCTATTCTGCCATATTCATTCTGGGTTTTCTTTTGTGATCATGATCAAAGATCTCAATCTTTCACTACCAGTTTATGTTGACTACAGGACTACTTGCTTCTGTCATCAAAATCTGCTTGAAATCTGTTATGTCTGTTGTGTGTATTCTGCAATTTTGTTACATTTCTGCTACATGTGACATGGCCTTTAAAATTTCATTGCCTCTTTTCTGAAAGCAAAGTAGAAAAAAACAAAAAGTGAGTGAGTAATGATAGAATACTTATTCTTTCCATGTCCCAGGCTATCAGTTGAAATTGTAATAGAGGAAGCTATTACTTCAGAAAGTCTTTGACAAGAAACTATATAAAAATACATACTGTTATTTTAAGGTAGCTAGTTTCTAAGAAGTATTTCCAAAGCAATACTTATTTTTAAAAGAAAGTCATTCTGTGTATGTATGTATGTGTATATATATATGTAAGTTTTCTAACTAATTTTTTTACCAGAAATGGAGAAGAAATTTATCACTATTTTAATAGGATGATTATTTGTCAATATAAGATTTGGGGTTTAATTATACATTTAGTGCATGTACGTCACTCACATTTCAGAAGGTTCAATTCAATAGGAGATAAAACATTACTAAATATAACAATGACATAATTCTAATAACTAATAAACTATAAGTATAAAAAGCAAAATGTGAAAGGATGATAAGGAGAAATTGACACATTTATAATGATAACACATCTTTTCAATAATTGATAAAACAAAGAGACAAAAACCATAAAGGTCCTAAAACAAGCATCAGCACTTTCACAAGACTGAAGTTAAATCGAGAATATTCTGTAATTAGCACACTTTATTAGAAACTGTATTTCTAAGGGCTTCCCCAGTGGCTCAGTGGTAAAGAATTCACCTACAGTGCAGGAGATACAGAGACGTGGGTTCAATCCCTGTGTCAGAAAGATCCCTGGAGGAGGAAATGGCAACCCACTTTAGTAATCTTGCCTGGAAAATCCCATGGACAGAGGAGCCTGGCAGGCTACTGTCCAAGGGGTCACAAAAGAGTCAGATAGGACTGAGAGACTAAACAAAATCAATATATACTTCTAAAAACAATAATACAGATTTTTCTGGTAACCAAGATGGACAATAGCTACTTTCCTACCACAAACGACTAGAAAATATATGAAATGACAATTTTAAGACAATGGACAAAAAGCAAGACAAAACTGTGACCCATGAAAGAAGAGAAGCAAGCAAGAAGAGCCCTACTATTCACCAAGCTTATGTCCTGGGAGATAGTTACCAGGATGCAGTGGGAAACTGGGGTGGGGGCTGGGGGAGGGGGCAGGGAGGGTCAACACAGAACCAGGCACACAGAGCTAGGAAGACTTTGTGATCTTATAAAGGTGAGGAATCAAGTAAAATCTTCAAAAGTATATTGCCTAAATAGTGGGGCTACATTAGCTATAAATATAAAACATTACAACTGATATAAAGTAAATATACTGCATACAAAAATAAAATCCAATAATATTAAAAGGAAAATAAAATCTAGCAGCAGAAATGTACAAGTTATAATATCTAACATGTAATAAAAAATTGCCATGCAACAAGAAGGAAACTAACTTAGAAAATATCAACCAACAGAAACACAGACAAAGAAACAGAGATGCCAGAACTAGTGAACAAAGATGTTAAAATGCTTTGTATTTTAAGAAGGGAGGGATATGTGAGCAGTCTGAGAAGAGAAATAGAAGATATATTAAAAAAGTTTAAAGATGAAAAATAAACTTGAAATTTATAATACACCAGATAAAATTAACATTTTATTAGACACCACAAAAGAAAAAATGAGCAGATTTGAAGACACAGCCATAGATACCATCCAGATGAACACTAACCCAGAACATCAGTGATCTGAAGAACAATATCAGGCATTCTAACATACATGTAATTTGATGCATAAGAAGAAGATAGGTATGAATGTAAAAAAATGTTTGAATAAACAATGGCCTCTTTGAAAGTTGATGAAAAAAATACATTAAAAAACACAGATCTAAGCCAAATAAATGCAAACGAGAAGAACTATTTTTTAAAATGCCAAGGCAGATCAGAATCAAATTGTTAAGCATCCATGAATAAAATCATAAAAATAGCCAGAAGGAAAAAAAGACACATATATATATAAAGAAACAACGATTAAATGACAATATACTTATCAAAAACTATTCAACCCAGAATATAATAGACATTAAAACACTGAAAGAAAGAAGCTCATTACCTAGCATTCTTTTGTCAGCTGGACAAGTATCTTATGAAAATAAAGACAAATACTTTTCGGAAAAATAAAAGTTAAGAGAATTTATCCCTAGCTCCTGCCCTGTAAGAAATGTTGAAGAAAGTTCTTTAAGCAGAAGGAAAGTGAGAACAAAGGAAAATCTGACTCTACACAAAGAAATAAAGAGAGGTAAATGGTAAAAATGAAGTCTTAATAAATGGCATATTAAAATCCTACAAAGTACTTATCAGACTGCAAGTCTACAGACTACAACTAGAAATTATAGTAAGAAAAATTTCAGAAATCTGTAAGTATCTGCACATTAAACAGCATATTTATAAATAAGCTATGGGTCAAAGAAGCACCACAAAGAAAAAACTAGAATATATTTAGAACTGAATGAAAATTTAAAACCACAGCATATCAAAATTTGTGGGATGAAATTAATAAATTGCTTAGAGGGAAAAGTAATTGCTTACGTCAGAAAAGAAAAATCTTGAATTCGTGATAGAAGGGTTCGTATTGATAAACTGTAAAGAGAAGAAAGTAGTAAAAAAAAAGAAAAATTTTTTTAATGGTTTTAGAAAGCAGGCCCTTTAGGATGAGGTTCTGGAACTGGATCACTCTTTGGTCAGGCTATATCCAGTACCCAGGATGTTGAGGAGTGTGTGGTGATAATCTCTCAGGTGTGCTGTCAGATCACCATTACTAGGACTCTCACCAATCCAGGACACAGTACAAGTGGAAAGCCCTGGTGACTCAGTGGTAAAGAGTCCGCCTGCAATATAGGAGATGCAGGTTTGATCCTGGAGTCAGGAAGATCCGCTGGAGAAGGAAATGGCAATCCACTCTAGTATTCTTGCCTGGGAAATCTCACAGACAGAGGAGCTTGGTGGGCTATGATCTATGGGGTTGCAAAAAAGTAGGACATGACTTAGCAACTGAACAAGTGGAAAGGGAAGCATATATATGATTATTCAGTTATTCTGGCAGGTGGGCCTTTTTTTCTCTCATCTGTATTTTCTTAATTTTCTATGACTAGCATAAACTACTTTTCTAATTAAAAGAACCTTTTAAGGAAAAAATTCAAGATCTGGATAGACACTACTAAGAAATCTCTAAGGTCAAAAGAGTTTTACCTATATCAGTTCAGTTCAGCTCAGTCGCTCAGTCATGTCCGACTCTTTGCGACCCCATGAACCGCAGCACGCCAGGCCTCCCTGTCCATCACCAACTCCCGGAGTTTACCCAAACTCATGTCCATTGAGTTGGTAATGCCATCCAATCATCTCATCCTCTGTATATAAATATCAAAATCATTGCATTTAAGAACCCCAATGTACTTGAAGGATAAACCAGTTTATTTTATAGATCAGGAATCCAAGAAATACAGAACTGAAGAGGATTGCCTAGGGTCACACTCAAGTTAGCAGATAATATAAAACTAAATACTGACCAAAATTTCTGAACTATAAATGAGAACATGAGATCTGACTAGGTTTTGTCATCACTTTCAGAAGAAAGAGCACCCAAAACACAGAATTTGGAGAAGGTTTAAAAAAAAAAAACTGTGGCACCATCGGAATATTTAGGTCATGAATGGAGTTAGTAGGACACATATTTTAAAGTGGTGCTATTCAGAGTAAATTGTTGCAATGTACATAAAACTTTTTTTCTATAAACCCTGATCTTCTTTTTGTGTTTCAGAGAAATATATTGAGCCTGACTAATTTTTCACACATGATTCTCTCATCCTTTCACCTCCAATTAGGCCATACATTAATAGAAGGCAAGGATTTTCTCTTAGCTTGATTATTTTCCTTCAAGAATTCTCCATAGACACTTACTTAATATTTGTTGATTTGCTTCTATATACAGACACAGTTGAAAGAAGCAAGAATCGAAGAAAAAGTAGAACCATGAGGATTTCTTTTCACTGTGATTCCTACTCAATGTCTTGAGAACTTTTACAGACTGTATATTTGAAAGGTGGGTAAAACTTTGGTGAAAAAATTATTCCAGCTTTGATACCTCTGTGTGCCCTCTGGAAATAGTGCCCTAAACACATCCTTAAGCCTGAGGCCAAGTTGAAATAGGCCATTACAGGGCACACTGTCCCTTTTTACACTCTGTAAATTGTCCTCCCCACCAGGGTTAATTGAGGGGAAGGGTGGCTCCAAATTTGTCAGACAGCTGCCCAGCTCACAGCCCTCCTCAGCAGCACAGCCCATCCACATGTTCTTGCCGCCACAACGGCAGGCCAGCATGAACCCTCATTTTGTTCTTGTTAACAGCTAAGAACCATAATGATTATTATTTATTCAAACTAAGCCCAAATCTTTCATGAGGGAAAAAAAAAAGGGGGAGCTTGGTTAAAAAGGAAGAAAGTTTAGAGCTAGAGTTCCCATAAGGATCCTTCCACAATTTAAATTCTGACTAGATGTCTATGGATCTCAAGTGAAAATATTAAAAGAACCAGAAAAAGAAGGAGAAAAGGCAGCCTCGGAAAGAGCATAGTAAATTGGAAAAGAAATATACAACGTGGATTCCTCAAAGACAGTTAGCTTAATGATTTTCGTGAGCACTCACTGTATTCAGTATATATTGAATGACGTTATTGCTAATAAGACTAAATGACCTTAAACATTTCTATACAATCAGTTACATTCCACAGAGTATTTATTATCAGTGGGATTTTGATAGCAATTCAGCTCTTAATTCAGCACTAGAAGAGATTTTCTTTTGATATTGAAAGTTGGCACACAAGGGGAATACTATACTTAAACATCTGTTGGGGGAGGGGGAGGGGATAAATGAAAAACTCAAATATAAATCATTATATAATTTCTTCCAATTTTGAAGTTCTGTATTCCTATATTCTGCTTTTATCTATTTCTTTGTAGCTAAATGTGGACTTTAGATTCACCTTTGATAAATACGTTTGAAGAAGACCAAAGTTTTACTGTTTCACAAAAAAAAATGTGAATAAAGTTACAAACTAGTAGCCTAATATATGGTTCGGAGAAGGCAATGGCACCCCACTCCAGTACTCTTGCCTGGAAAATCCCAGGGACGGAGGAGCCTGGTAGGCTGCAGTCCATGGGGTTGCTAAGAGTCAGACACGACTGAGCGGCTTCACTTTCACTTCCAGGCATTGAAGAAGGAAATGGCAATCCACTCCAGTATTCTTGCCTGGAGAATCCCAGGGATGGGGGAGCCTGGTGGGCTGCCATCTATGGGGTCGCATAGAGTCGGACACGACTGAAGTGACTTAGCAGCAGCAGTAATATATGGTTAATATTTCTAGTAATAGACTGGGGCCTCTGGAATGCACTGAAATGAAATTAACTACTGAGCAGCCCATGACTGGAAACCCTCAGCTAAAAGGGAGGCGCTCAAGGAAGCTAGAAAGGAGATTCCTACACTGGAGAAAAGGCTGGGCTAGGTGATTCCAGTTGCATTCCAGCCATGACACTGGTACCACAAAACGGCATTTCTCATCAAGATCACACGAAAATCAAGACTGCACAAAGACCTGCATGAATTCCCCTTCCTTCTGCTCAAGAGCGGACCTTCAAATTCCATGCTGGAAAATCTACCAACATCAGTTCCCTCTCCAAGAGGCCTCCATGTAGAAATCTAGGCAGATCTTATCACTACTGCATGTGGAAAGACTTCAGGTGTCCTCGCTGGTTTTCTACAACTGAATTTTTGAGGTTAATCTGGAAAGTGGAGATGCCAGAAGTGAGGGAACCACTATCCATCCACTATCTAACCACTGAGTACAATCTCAATATGAAATACCATGAGAACACAGCTCTGGGACGGAAGATGCTGAGGAGGAGGTGGCCAGGCCGCCACATACCGTTGTTAATTTATGCACTTTAAAGATCCCCTGGAGGAGGACACGGCAACCCGCTCCAGTATTCTTGCCTGGAAAATCACATGGACAGAGAAACCTGGTGAGCTACAGACCACAGGGTTGCAAAAGTCAAACATGACTGAAGCAACCGAGCACACACACACACATGGAGACTCCACATTCAAGAGGTTATCACTCGCATCAGAGACAAATTTACCATTTTGAACTACTAATATACTTTTTAACTTTATTGACTCAAAATATGGGCAATTTGCCTATTAACTATGACAGTTTTCTAACAGATAGCAGCATTGTATCTTATCCTACCAAATATTCTGATTTTGTTAGGATATTCCTGACAAAGAACAAATATGATTGCTAATCAAAAGGCCTTATTGGTCAAACATCTAAAATAGCCTGTCTTTTTACACAAGAAATGACAGGTAAGTATCTGAAATGTGAGCAAAATATTTTTATTCGTATTAGTGTACAGGTTAAATTGATGCTGTATAATGCAGCCCATATCATCTGCTATTTGTTTACTGGATCAGAATATTTCTGAGTTCTTAAATCTACAAATACTTTCATGATGATACAGATCATTATGTAACAACAAATATTCATTTCCCATCAATAACACAGAAAATAAATACGACTTCGGCATAAATTGCAGATTACTATATCATTACCGACTTAATACAGCAATTGATTTTTCTTAGCTACAGAAATTCTGGCAGCACAAAAATTAACTGCCATTAAAATATTTCAGCCTCTTGAAACACTGATATTATTTAATGCTATATGCAATATGTGCAAGAACCAAATCTTAATCAATAATGCCCTTCAAAGCAATAAGAAATTCTTTGAAGAAACATGAAGCAATGCTGTTTACTAAGATGACATCACTGATGTTGATCCAGTTGAAGACTTTCCTGGCTCTGACACCAATTTCTCTAACATCGAATTACCAGAAAAAGGAGGAAGATTTAACTCACCTATAAATCACACTATTAGCCCAGCTCTGATCTAAAATTGTTTCAAAAGCAATTCTTTCTTATATTGCATATGACAACGTTGTCATTAAAGGAAACACTTATGAAAATGAAGAGTATCATGGCCTCTTTGTAGTTCTAGATAATTTGCTAACATAGTCCACAAACTAACAACACCTCTGTCACCTAGAAGACTGTTAGAATTACAGAATTGCAGGCCTTACCAGACTTCCTGAACCAGAATCTGCATTTTAATGTGATCTCAGATGAGCTGAATGCATAGTACTTTGAGTATTGTTCAGATGACATATGTAATTTGAAAATTATAACAAATGTGAATTCCTGCAATTTTGTAAAAATTTACAACTTCAATTAAGTAATGACCATAGGAAAGAATATAATACTGCTGTGAGGTCAGTAATTTAAATTTCTTTTTAAAAAAGACTTATTTATTAAAATATGACATTCTCTCTGGTGATTGATCAGTAATGCTATACATCTGTTAATGTCAGAAGCTGAGAGCAGAGTGAGTGGCGGTTGCCAGAGACTGGGGAAAAGGAAACAGTGAACTGCTATTCAACAGGTTTAAAGTTTTAGTGATATAAGGCAATTAAGTTCTAGAAATGCACTGTACCACATTATGCCTACTATGAACAGCACTGCACACTTAAAATTTTGTTAAGAGGATAGATTTCATTGACCACATTTTTAAAAAACTTGTATAACAACATGTTTACTATGGTAGATTTTTCTTCAAAAGAATTATGCACAGAAGAATAAATATCTCAAATATACACACATATATAGACTTTCAGCAATAATTTACCAGACTCATATCCAAATACTTTTGTAGCTCTCAGGACATATTTAACTTTTTCAATATTAGTCATCAGTGGGAAAAATATCTTCATAATATTAAAACGCATAAACCCTTTAAGGTCTGCTGCTGCTGCTGCTGCTGCTACTAGGTTGCTTCAATCGTGTCTGACTCTGTGCAACCCCATAGACGGCAGCCCACCAGGCTCCCCCATCCCTGGGATTCTCCAGGCAAGAACACTGGAGCGGGTTGCCATTTCCTTCTTCAATGCATGGAAGTGAAAAGTGAAAGTGAAGTCACTCAGTCGTGTCCAACTCTTTGCGACCCCATGGACTGCAGCCCACCAGGGTTCTCCGTCCATGGGATTTTCCAGGCAAGAATACTGGAGTCAGGTGCCATCGCCTTCTCCACCTTAAGGTCTAACACATCACAAAAGAGATGCCACACAAATCTAGGAACCATTTCTATAGAAAAAGAGATACTGGAAAAAGCATTCAATTTGTCATAAGTAATTCAATTTCTAATAAAGAAAGAAGTGTATTATGAAATAAACTTTTATATCCCAGGGGCTATTTTCTGAAAGTTTGACTAAAAATTCAATAGATCTATAATTTTATGTTTAATAATTCAATTTGCATAATTCCTAAACAATAGCTTTATGTTTGTGAAATTTCTTATTACTGAGGAAGACGTGCTTCTTTCTAATTTGCAGCAAAGGACCAAAAGGACCAGTGACAGCTTTGGAGGCAGCATAGCACACAGGAGACAGCACTGAAAAAGGCCTAAAGGAGCCAGCACAGAGACTAAGCTCAATGTCTAACTGCATACCTACCAGCTGACTGGGCCATGCGTGCCTCTCTGTGCCTTAGTTTCCCCATCTGCAATATGGAACTGACATTAAGTAGCTATATATAAAGCACTTAGTGTCTGGCACATAGCAAGAGCTGAATAACTGTTTCCAGTGTTATTATCTTTAGTGTAATTTAAAGTATATATCATAGTTCTTAAACTCTAATAAGCATACAATATATAATATCTGTTATGAGTATTAGACTCATCCCATTCCAGGAAGCTGAAAGGAAATGAGAGGAGAAAATCAACCTTTGATGTGAACATGGTGTGCCACTGATCCCAATTTTGAAAGGAAGGATTTTTTCATTTGTCCCAGAGTTAAGTAATATAAATCGGAGAAAGCGACGGCACCCCACTCCAGTTCTTGCCTGGAGAATCCAGAGATGGGGGAGCCTGGTGGGCTGCTGTCTACTGATCCCAATTTTGAAAGGAAGGGTTTTTCATTTGTCCCAGAGTTAAGGAATATAAATCAGAGAAAGCCATGGCACCCCACTCCAGTTCTTGCCTGGAGAATCCAGAGACAGGGAGCCTGGTGGGCTGCTGTCTATGGGTCAGCACAGTCGGACATGACTGAAGCGATTCAGCAGCAGCAGTAAGAAATATAAATACTATAACTTGCCTCTTGAGAACTAATCTTGCCTCTATTTTTAGAAAAATCTAATTCATTCATGATTATTCCATTCAGTAAAATGCTAAATGTTTCAGATACACTAGTGAATGACACATGATTCCGAACCTAAAGACTCTTCCATTAACAGAGGTAACTAGCGTAGATAATGGCACGGTAGTTAAATAATCAACAGCTTTTCCTAACCACAGCGGCTGGCTTTTAATTCCAGGAACAGAGTAAACTAGTAGAAAAGACAAGCTCCAGGAAGACTTCAAGGGCAGGATTCACAAACTTAATTCTTTGATCCTTGTCCTACGGTTGACCTTTCTCTCATATGGTAGCTTGCACCAGTCATACCGCTAAGAAAGAAAACTCGAATCTTGCGGGAGAGATCACATGAGAAATAACATTCTGGTGTTCTATTAGGTCTAGAGGGACTAGTAGGACTAATAAAGACTTGCAGAATTTTTATCTAATGGAAACATTGCTTCACTAATTATATTATAGTGTTAAAATAATATGTCCAATGTTCTCATTAACGGAGGCTGCACATCTCTGCAGCTACACTCCAGACTCTCAATGTCCACGTCATCACTACAGAGCCAGGGCAAAAACTCTTAGCTAATGAGCCGTCTTCACACCCTAGACAGAGTGACCTGAGGAGTTTAAGAGGATGCTCTTTAGGCTTCATCTGCCTGAACTACTGAAGCAAAGCAATTGCTGGGATATTGTGGCTACCACAACTCGTGCATAACCACATAGAGATACAGACTTGGAATTCTTCAGGGGCAGACGAACTTTGGGAAGAGAGGCAAACACCTGTTAGCACCTCGACTCCACACATCTCTGATACACTCCCAGAGAAGCATGTGGGTACCCAGAGGCTGGTTATCTGCTGTGGTGGCTACACCAGAAGTTCTTTGGCAAGCATCTCAATGCCACTTCAGTACACTGACTGTCATCCTTTGTCTGACTAAGCCTCATATGCTTTAGCATTAAAAATTTTTCATTGGTCAATAATATTCTGACCTCTTTATTGGTTCTACTCCCAACTGTCATCTAAGTTAAGTGGTTCCACTGCTGTACTTTCATTTCATTCTCCTCATTTACCAATTATTTACCTTCTTTTATCTCATCTTAGGGGTCAGCATGAATGTCAAAGGCCAAAGAAGCTGACATGAAGAAGTCAGGGTCGTCACTATAGATATGTAAGAAATGTGCTCTGCATGTGTTCCAACCTCTGTGTTTGTGCCCCATCCCCAAAAATGAACGTGCTGATGCTCCCAGTGGGATGACACTTGGCCATGAGTCCCTTGGGAGGTAATTAGGATGGAAAAGGTCATGCAGGTGGAGCTTTCTTGTTATGAGTAGTACTCTTATAAGAAGAGATATCAAAGAATGGTAAACTGCATGTGTACAGATATTAAGAAAAAGCCATGTGAGAACACAGGGAGGAGGCAGCCATCTGAAAGCTAGGAAAAGAGGAAGAGCACCCTCATCAGAAACTGACTGGCTGGCACCTTGATCTTGGACTTCCCAGCTTCCAGAATTGTGAGAAATAAATTTCTGTTGTTAAACCACTCCATCTATAGTATTTTGTTATAGCAGCCTGAGCTACTACAGTGTGGAATAGATCCAATGCTATTGATCTGAATATCAAGGTAAATTTTTAATATTTGGAGCAGGTCAGGAATTATTTTATTTGCTAATATATTATATATATATATATATATATATATATAGCATGTATGTATATGAAAGTATGAGGACTTCCCTGGTGGCTCAGATGGTAAAGCGTCTGTCTACAATGTGGGAGACGCAGGTTCGATCCCTGGGTCAGGAAGATCCTCTGGAGAAGGAAATGGCAATCCACTCCAGTACTATTGCCTGGAAAAATCCCATGGACAGAGGAACCTGGTAGGCTACAGTCCATGGGGTCAGAGAATTGGACACAACTGAGTGACTTCACTTACTTAAGCTAATACAGTATGAAATAGATCCAATTCTATTGATTTGAATATCAAGGTAAATTTTTAATATTTGGAGCAGGTTAAGAGTTATTTTATTTGTTCATATATTTATATATAAAGGCTTACAGAAATATAAAATCTGAACTATATGTATAAATCCCTGTAATTAAACTTTTATTAAAAGACTGCATTACATCAAAACAGAATTCTCTGACATTTAAAGCTGCACAGTCATCATAAAGTATAAGCATCAATATATTTCATGATACATTAAGAGATTAACCATATGAATCCAGTGCACAAACAGTTCAAATGTAGTACCAATTAAACTAAATAACAGAAGAAGATATAAAGCAGAAGAAAGAACAGTTCAGGTCTGAAAAGACTATCAAAGAGCTGCAGGGCCAGCTGACATATGAACGATTACGCAGAGAGAAGTTAGAATGTCAGCTGGATGAGTATTGAGTGGAGGTGGATCAACTCAAGGAGATGCTGGAAAAAACTCAGGTCCCCAACTTGGTGGCTATGGAAGATGACATTTCCTGTGAGTTAACCAAAGAGAAGAGGTGAGTGAAGAAGAAGGTGTCTTCTGGGGGAGTTTTTGTGAAAAGGTACTAATCAGTGAGAGCTTTAAATAAACTTGCTTGATTTTTTTCTATTAAAAAAATTTATTTAATCATAAATTAAAGTATAAGCATCAATATATTTCATGATACATTAAGAGATTAACCATATGAATCCAGTGCACAAAAAGTTCAAATGTAGCACCAATTAAACTAAAATCAATTATTTTCAATAATTCAACAAATTTAATGAAAGTCCTTCTAGAAAGGCATGGTGCTAGGTGGTATGAGTGCCAAAGTGGCATGGAGGGTGGAGAGTACAAAATCAAGCAATGACTAAAATATGGGCTCCACCCCTAATGGGCCTAATCCACCCAAAAACTCATAAGATAGTCACTGGAATCAGCTTCTGCTTAATTAATTTGCCTGTGTCTGTTATCAACATTTATATTAGTTTTAGACACATTTACTGTTGACTCCATTTTCAAATTCCCACTCGTTTGCTGTTTATTATGACTCCAAATCCACAGTGTGAATCTATGTCCTCATTCCCAAAGTGAGCAGTTTTCCAAGTTTAGAGATAGGAGTCAACTTATTCTTCAGAGTTAATACAGCCTAGTAATGTGTCTGTGCAAAAAGAGAAGGGAAAAAGGCTGAGCTAAACGTTTTCCATCTAGATACAAAGCAAACCATTCAAAGGCTTACAGGCTGCATTCAAGGCTCTCCACTGGAGACAATAAGACACCATCTGCTTCTCACTCATTTATAGTTGTGTTTGGAGAAGAGTAATCAAATATCCATCCAAAGCTATTGCACTATCTGTTTTTCTATAATGCAAACTACAAATGGATACATGTTATTTAGAAACTAAATCGGATTTTTATTAAAAACAAATACACTCTTTAAAATTTATTTAAGGCAAAATGTATTTCCTCCTTCAAAGAAAATTTGAGATGAGAGCTTATCCACACCTGTTTCACATTAAAAAAAAAAAATGCAAACCTCAGTGTCACCTTCACCTGTGCCTAGAAAGAACAAAATGAACATGGCGGAGGATCAGCAAAATGGGGTGGGATGGAGAGAAACAGTTCCCTCACCAGGGAAGGAAGAAACCAATGTCCACAGGATCAAGTGTATTTGAGAGACAATGTTAAGTCACAGCTAATCTACTGTTGTGAAATATCTGCTTGTTTAGATTTTTCATCCCCTAGAAGTATACGGGAGAAAATAAAATTTTAAAAAGACTGTTCAGAACAATTCAAAACTAAAGTATGTAACATAGACCTCTATAGGAGGCAGGGTGTACAGCTGTAAATGACTTTTATGCTCTAGAACTACTTCCTCACATGCACAATGGGGTTCAAAAGCTATAGCAGCTCTAGGATACTATCTTGCTAAAGTAGTTTGTTCTCACACAGAATAATATCAAAAAATATGTAATGGGAGGTATGAAGTTCGCATAGTGCTAGTAAAGGGAAAAACTGAGAATCATAGTAAGATGTTTATAAACAAATGAGATAAATCATATTATTTTAATATTATCTATAATACATATTGGTGTATTGTATGTATACATCCGATGTATACATACATCGTACGGTATGTATTACCATATCATACCGTGGTGGCTGATATGGTAAAGAATCTATCTGCAATGCAGGAGACCCAGGTTCAACTACTGGGTCAGGAAGATCCCCTGAAGAAGGGAATGGCAACCCACCCTGGTATTCTTGCCTGAAGAATTCCATGGACAGAGGAGCCTGGTGGACTACAGTCCACGGGGTAGCACAGAGTTGGGCATGACTGAGCAGCTAACACACAGACACATAATACATATTAAATTAAAACATGATTATTTTTTAGAGGCAGAACTTTTGCCTCTGGAAGAGAAACAGTCATCAACAGTTCCTTGAGAATGAACTACACAACTGTGGGAATGACCTCAGATAGAAGGAGGGGTCCTTTGCCAGTAGGAACAAGAGAAAGCAGCAGAATGGACTGGCTCTCATCCTCTTTTCCACAAGTGCATCTTCAGTCAGCATCCATGGCTCAACTCCATCACCTCCACCTAGAAGCCTACCTGGGGTCCCCAGTCACGTTCACCTGCTCCTCCATCTGCCATCTCTTTTCATAATGAGGGCTTCACAAGCGCTTCCCTTCTCTCAATTTCTCTAACATATTCGGATACAGGTAGGTGAGACATAACCACTTATCACCATCACAACTACTGCCATCGTCTTGCCAAGGCATCACCACTACTTATTGGATCACTACGGTGGCTTTACTAGAGTCTCCCAAATTCCTCCTTCAGTCCTTTCTTAACACACAGCCAAGGTGATACTTTTTAAATAGAAATTCACATCATGTCACTACTATTTTCAAAATCCTCCTATGTCTTCCCATCTGAGTTAAAAATAAGGTCTTTGCAACGGCCCGCCACGCTCTATGCCATCTGGCTCCTATTATTCCTTGGACCTCATACACTGCTGCTCTTGCCCTTGCCCTTCCACTCCAGCTCTCCCAGCCCACTTGCTACTCTTTGAAAGTGCCGGCCACACGCCCACTTCCAGCATCCTTTGCTGTCCCTGCTGCTGGGAATGCTCTTCCCCCAGACAGACACATGGCTCACTGACTACCTCCTGCAGGGCTGCTCAAACCCTGCCTCAGAGAGGCCTCCCTTGTCCACCCTATCTTGCTGTAAACAGCAACCCCTTCTCCTCACCTTCTTAGCGCTCCTCATGGTCCCGCCTGCTTCATTTTCTCCTCAGCACTCACCACCAGCTGTCATGTATTAGACTGGAATAGGGCTGGCAGACAAAACACAGGATACCCAGATAAATCTGAACTTCAGCTCATGCCTAGGCTGTAGGGCCTCATCTGAGATGTGGACTGGCCTTTACCTTCCAGTTTGATACTCAATTCACAAGTTTAATCCCAGTGGGCTGCATGGTATTTCAGTTCCATGTAGCTGCAGCATGAAGAACAAGAGAGAAAAAAGGTGAATGCTGTAACTTCATATTTAACCCAGCTCTAAATCCATTGTGTAGCCTGGTATCAAACCACTTCTGCTCAAGTTAAACAACTTAGCTTTGTAAAGAGGGATCTCAATATAAAGCATTCCCAGAACTTCAAAAATAAGAATCTTCTTAGAATTCCTATGCTGTTAACCTCAAAGTGGTTAATTCTGTCCTTGCCATGTCCCTGGTTAGACTCTGAGCTCTTGAGAACAGCTCTGGAGAACAGAGGCCATGTATGATTATTCTTTAAATATCCCTAGTTCTAAAACAGTACCCAGGCACATAGAAAATACTAAATAAATGTTTATTAAAATAGTATATAATGTTTTAGATTAATTAGCGTCACATTCTATACAATTCTTTTAATCCATTCTATCTTTTGAATGCATCATAGGAAATGTGTACATTAAGAAATATTGGCATTCATGGAGGGCTGCCAGGTTCTTGGATTTATACAGTGTCTCACTTTCCAAATATATTATCTTATTTGACTTGGTTTCTATACTTCTTAAATGCAACAACATAGCATGCAAATAAGAATTTTAAACAAAATTTAAATATTAAATACAGAGTTCCAAATGTAGCATATTCCTGTTTCAAAAACATCTGTTTGAGTTACTTAAGGAAGATTTGAATGTCAACAACAACAACAAAAACAATACTAAATATCAGGCAAAAATCAATAGCTTAAAAATATACAAAGGGTATCACTCTGCTCTCTTTGGTGGTAGGAACACAACGAACTGGCAGATGGTGGGACTGTGCCCTGAGAGGCTGAAGCAGGGAGGGCAGAGAGAAGGAGAGACAATAATTTGCCCTCCCTAGGAGCCTAAGGAAAGGCTGAAGACTGAGTGCAACTTTTTAGATTTCACATATAAGTGAGATCATGCAGTATCTATCCTTCTCTATCTGACTTACTTCACTCAGCATAGTTTCCTCCAGGTCTACTCATGCTGCCACAAGTGCCAAGACTCTGTTCTTTGTTATACAGTTCATCGCACAGTCATGTCTGACTCTTTGTGATCCCATGGACTGTAGCCCGCCAGGCTCCTCTGTCCTTGAAATTCTCCAGGCAAGAGAACTAGAGTGGGCTGCCATTTCCTTCTCCTATTCTTCATTATGGATGAATAATATTCCATTGTCTATATATATATATATATTTACACACACACAAAAAATATATATATATATATATATATATACACACACAGACACACCTGACCTGCCTCTTGAGAAATCTGTATGCAGGTCAGGAAGCAACAGTTAGAACTGGACATGGAACAATAGACTGGTTCTAACTAGGAAAAGGAATACATCAAGGCTGTATATTGTCACCCTGCTTATTTAACTTATATGCAGAGTACATCATGAGAAATGCTGGACTGGAAGAAACACAAGCTGGAATTAAGATTGCCGGGAGAAATTACCAATAACCTCAGATATGCAGATGACACCACCCTTATGGTAGAGAGTGAAGAGGAACTAAAAGCCTCTTGATGAAAGTAAAGCAAGAGAGTAAAAAGTTGGCTTAAAGCTCAACATTCAGAAAACGAAGATCATGGCATCTGGTCCCATCACTTCACGGGAAATAGATGGGGAAACAGTGTCAGACTTTATTTTTGGGGCTCCAAAATCACTGCAGATGGTGACTGCAGCCAAGAAATTAAGACATTTACTCCTTGGAAGAAAAGTTATGACCAACCTAGATAGTATATTCAAAAGCAGAGACATTACTTTGCCGACCAAGGTCCATCTAGTCAAGGCTATGGTTTTTCCTGTGGTCATGTATGGATGTGAGAGTTGGACTCTGAAGAAGGCTGAGCACTGAAGAATTGATGCTTTTGAACTGTGGTGTTGGAGAAGACTCTTGAGAGTCCCTTGGACTGCAAGGAGATCCAACCAGTCCATTCTAAAGGAGATCAGCCCTGGGATTTCTTGGGAAGGAATGATGCTCAAGCTGAAACTCCAGCACTTTGGCCACCTCATGTGAAGAGTTGACTCATTGGAAAAGACTCTGATGCTGGGAGGGATTGGGGGCAGGAGGAGAAGGAGACGACAGAGGATGAGATGGCTGGATGGCATCACTGACTCCATGGACGTGAGTCTGAATGAACTCCAGGGAGTTGGTGATGGACAGGGAGGCCTGGCGTGCTGCGATTCATGGGGTTGCAGAGTCGGACACGACTGAGTGACTGAACTGAACTGAACTGATACACACACCACATTTTCTTTATCCATTCATTCTTAGACAGGTTGTCTTAGCTATTATGAATAATGCTGCAATGAATAGCTCTATTGCAAAAAATAATTTAACAATATATATACATTTCAAATTACTATGCTGCACATCTTTTTTGTTATTAAGTTGTGTACAATTCTCTGTGATCCCACAGACTGCAGTCTACCAGGCTCTTCTGTTCATGCGATTTCCCAGGCAGGAATACTGGAGTGGGTTGCCATTTCCTTCTCCAGGGGATCTCCCAACCCAGGGATCCTTGTATTTCCTACACTGGCAGGTGGATTCTTCACCACTGGGCCACCAGGACTTCCCACCTTAAAGTTATACAACATTATAAGTCTATTACATCTCAATAAAACTGAAAAAAAATCTAGACACAGAACTTCCCCTCCCTGATCAGGTTATTTTGAAAGTGTGAGATAGATGCTCTCATCGGGGAAGGACACCTATGTCACAGCCACACATGGACTGAGGGAGCAGTGGTGTGATGCGTTCAAGCGCACAATGCGCTGAGAGCTGGAACTGATTATGATGTCATCACAGGAAAATACTGGGGGAAAACATTATGGGATAGGATATCTATAATGTTTACACTATAAAATATAAATCACCATATAATTTGTCCTAGATAGTCCAAAGCAAAATCTTGATCAAAACTGAAAAAGGAAAAAGGAAACCTACTGCTACAAATTCATGCATTCTGTGTCCCTCCTCTACTACACTTTTACTTTTGCAGTGTTGCTACCCAAGAATCTTGTATCTTGTAAGTCCTTCAGAAAAAACAAAGCAGTGCAGTTGGGGAGAGAAAGCGTCCACCCTGCCCCACCCTATGGGGGCAGTCACATGCATAAAGCCAGACCTGATCTCCCAGCTATGCTCCTCGGAGAAGGTGAGGCCTGTGTTCTCCCTTCCATTCCAGGCCAAGAGGTTAAGTCCACCCACATTGGGTAAGACATTTTTACTAAAGACCTCAGATACTTTAGAGTAAATTTCATTTAGATATGGAGCAAAGAGAAACCACTTTAAAGACCTCGGCAGCCACTGTCTGCATAGACTGGGCCAGACTCTGGACACAGTCCAGACCCTCTAACATGATGCTCCTTCTCCTGGATCCAATGGCTTCTCTGAAACTTACTGCACTTATTTAAAATCAACCCTCAAGTTCTAGGACATTTAGGGAAATATTAGACACCAACCTACAATAAATTATTAGAAAACATCACTGGGTTGTGTGAAAGAAAATAAGGTTTTAAGATAAAGAGGCATGAACTACGTGCCAAACCTTAAAGAATTTATTCAGTACTCCAAGAATTTTTATAAATAAATTATACTTAAAATATCCCTTAAAATTAAATAACCATGTCTATTGGTAAAAAAAAAAAAAAGAAGAAAAATTATTCCAGTACATTGGAAATCCCAATACTCTGACATCAGTAGAATTTTTCAGTTCAAAGAAAACAGAATATACTGTGTAAGTATAATTATGATGCATGAACCAATGGACTCAAATATTGTCTTATTGGCTTTGCTTTAAAATGTAATTTTAAAAATAATAAATATGGACTGACATACTTGAACTTTGGTTTATCACTAGCAATTGCTTAGTCAATATGATGACATTCCTTACTCTCAAGTCACCAATTCCAGGGAGACAAATTTCTTTTAATTTGGATTGATAATCTTAAATTTTTCCCTATAAAAACTGAAATTTTTACTCGACCATAACTGAGTATTTATTATGTCTATATTAACAATATACTGTATAGGATATACAGATGGAATTCTTTTCTCAAAGACTTTATAATCTAGATATCCAAACAAATAATATATAAGAATAACAGGGACAAATTTGGGGTGTCCATAAAGAGGTCCAGATAGTTAGGAAGTAAGAATAATACCCGTGTTTAGAAGCATGAAGAGAAATGTTATGGACGAAATGGACTTAGAGCTGTAAAAGAAGAAACCATAAAGGGACTGATGAAAGGACAGCACTTGCTTTCTGGGATGAAAGGTGATGCACGAAGAGGGGACAGACCAGTGACTCTCCTCTCCATCAAAGGCTAGCTTTTAAGTTACTCATGGTCGTATATAACTCTAAAACACACTGACTTTAAATAATCAGATGTTAATCCAATTTTTCAAATAAAGACTTTCCATTCTGATATCCCCTTTAAGATATTCCACATAGCTTCTGTCTTTGCCAATATCCATATTTCTGTTCATTTTGATGACTAAACTAATCATTCTCAAGAGTCCCCTGACTTCAAGGTCCTATAATCACATGCTCTGCTTACAGAACTCCCTGGGTGATGTTTTGGTCTCCACCTTTTTATCTTTTACAGCCTGTTTTACTATCACATCCATACTGAGCAAGCCTCATTGTGTCTGTTAAATATACAAAAATGGCAGAAAACTGGAGATATCAACAAAATATCCTAAGGAGGAGAAGTTGCGTGTTTTTCTTGCAAATATAAATGAAGATTCAATTTAAGATGTAAAAATACTAAACCCCAAGGCTATTACTGTGGGAATTACAAAAAAATTATGTTGGATCTAAATTTTCATGAAATTACAGTCTACTAATTTCAACCTTTTTCCGGACAGAAGTCTGAAATAGAGAATGTCTGTCCTTCCTGATGGCTGCTTTTCTTTTAGTATTCCTACTCACCTCCACTTTCCTGTTGCTCCTTAATGACATAATCCTTTCCTCTTCCTAGATCTAATTCGCTCTCATCTTTCAATTTATTCATATTCATTCTCTCTCTCTCATCAAATAGAAAAGAGATTTTAGGCATTATTTTATAATAATATTAATATCTTAGGGACTTAATATGTTCTCCTCAGTGAATATGTCCATTTTGAAAGAGTATCACAGTAAGAGGGAAATATTTTGCCCAAGAGAACGAGGTTGCCATAAAATGAACTAAAGTCATGTGAGAGGAAAGTGTTTTTTCAGAGGGAAAGTTGTTTGGGTAGATTTCCGGGATGAAAGCAGGAGCTACCTTGCCAACACTCTGCTTGCTTCCATTTAAGCAGTGAGCTGGTCTACTTCTAATGAATGAGTGATAGTAGTAGTAAGAATAAAGATAATAGCTAATGTTTTGATGTGTATTAATTTTAAGCTAACATTCATGAAACACTAACCTAAGCATTTTGCATGTACTGTCACATAATCCCCATTACTATTCCCAGTTTAAAAATGAAGAGGTTGAAGCACAGTGAGGTTAAGGATGCACCCATATTGCTGGGACGCAAATCTTGAAAGTACAAACAACTAGACGGTGACTGCTAAGAATTAGCGGCCACAAACCCATGTGGAAGAGTAAGCAGCCGTGTGCACATGTGGCTCTCAGCACCAGGACTCTGCCTGATTGTATCTTGGCCAAGGACATCACAGGGTACCCTGCTCTTCTGTTCAACCTCTCCTCCCACCCTGCCAGCATCTGTCTTCACACTTCTCAGTGTTCCAGCTGCCCCATGCTCAACAACACTACATTTTGCCCTTTCTTCCCCTGGCTTCCTTTTCCCTCCTCTGCATCAGCTCTGCTCCTCAAAAGGAACCAAACTAACGTATCAGTGTTTCCATCCTGTGAGCTTCTAGATGAAAGCTGGTTAATCTAATTAACATTTATCGGTGCTCTTATTGCAACTAGTTTAAATTCATACTAAAACATAACTGTGTTCCATTCCATGAATGTTCAAAATGCGAGTGCTTATTAAAAAGTATAAACAGAGCTTTCAAAAAGCAATTTTGGGGGATCCAGATTCACAGAATTTTAAAGCTAGGAAAGATGTTTGTGGTCACCTAGGACAGCCTCCCCACCACAAGCCCAGGTGGCCTCATGACCTGGCCAGGGTTGTACAGCCAGCCTGCCTCTGCAACAGAATCCACACTTCTTAACTACCCATCTGACTTACTCAGCAAAAAATTTAACAGGTACATTTTTATGTCTCAGGTACTGAGGACTCCAAAGGATCATAAAATTTCGTGCTCTTTCTACTCTATGCTTCTTACTTAGAGTCAAGTTGTAAATGTTGTTATAGTGAGGCTATCCTTAGCTGCTAAAAGAAACAGTGATGTCTCCAAAGTCACAGCAAGACAGCTATTGAGAAGAGCTATGTTTCTCTTTAAGATAAAACAGAGTTAGATCATAATATGAACTGTTGGAGCTAGTATGGACTTCATGAAACATTTATTCATATGTTTATAATATAATCCAAACTCCCTTATTTTACCAGTGAAATCAATAGAGTCAGTGAGACCACCTGATTCTAAGCTCTTTCCACCACACCTACACCATCTACCCTCTGGTTGGAAGCAAAAAAATTTTTTTCAGAAAGAAAGAGCTGAAATTTCAAAATGCCATTTTCCCAATCACTGAGACATCTTCACAGATCCCATCAAGGGAAGAAAGATGAATCAGAAGTGAGATAGAGGCATGAGGACACTACGTATCTTTCTCCTTCAACAACAATTGTTTAAATGCTGGCTGAGAGAGAAGAGAAATGAAAAGAGAACCAGTATTAACAAATTACTGCCTGAACAAATGGCAGGCATGACACATTCTAGATGATTTTCTCTGGCAACCAGAAGACGTCCCATGAGTTTTCAACCTAGAACTGGATATTGTTGCCAAGCGATGGAAAACTCAACACAATCCTGACTCGAGGATAAAGATTCAAGATGGAAATAAGCCTTTCCACCAGCCCTGCTCAATGCCAACACCCAAGGATAATAGCTGCAAAGATTTTTTTTTTTTTTTTAGTGAATAAAAACATGCAGCATGTCCAGCTCTCTTTCTGCCTTCTTTTCTAAACAGGCAGCAAGTCATGAATTTTGACACTGTTTTCTATAAAGTATTATCACAGATTCTTGTCCTCCTTGAAAACCAACTATTCCTTATTATTAACTGGTATCTGGGGACTGAATTTCAATCAGTGTCGAATGTATGGCACTGACACAGATGTGACAGGCCCCTGCCTAGCAGAGACGCTCCATAGCAGAAACAGGGCTGTTGCTGATGGGTTAAAGCCATTTTACACCCATTGCTCAGGCTTTGTGTCCTGCAGGAGAGCCTAAATGAAAACATGAATAATGTTTTTTAATATACCAAAGGCTGACAGCCTTAAGCTATTTTTCTCCCTGCTCAAACCAAAGCAAAATAGGAGTAAGTGTTCTACGCCAATTCAAAATTCATTTCAAGACTAGTACCAACACTAAATTGTGAATACTTTAAATATTAACAACAAGCATGTAAGATATTACATCTTTATGTCCACATAAGTAGTAAATACAGGGTAAAAAAAAAAAAAACAGGCCCCTTCCATACTAAAAATGTTCTCAAAAATAATTCAGAACATTTATATATCAATTTATATATACCAGGCATCCTATATACTGACTTCACAAATCCCCACAATTCTTTGAGGTAGATATTGATTTGAATCATGTGAAATTTCCATTTTATGGCTTACAAAGGTTAAGGATCGGAAAACTCATAGAAGTCAGTATATAGGATCCTCTGGAGAAGGAAATGGCAACCCACTACAGTATTCTTGCTAGAAAAATAATGCCATGGACAGAAGACAGGCCACAATCCATGGAATCACAAAAGTCAGATACAACTATGTGACTAGGCATACAGAGAAATTAAATAACTCGAAATTTATACAGCAAATACATGTAGAGTTGGGATTTCGACCCATACTCTTCTTATACCATTCCAACACACGTCCCTTTGTTGTAAGTAATTGTATTAAACTGGAAGGATCCCATAGCTCTCCAAATTCTCAAACTATTATCCTCTCCCCAGCCCAAGTCAAAATATCTGAAAGGTTTGAGTGTCTTGTCTTCAGGTTAAGGATTCTATTAAAATCCTTACTTCTCTAAATATCCATTTCCCTTCTTTCATTAGCTTCATTATGACCATACTCATTGTAATTTACTAAACCAAAATATGGAACATGTAATCAGAGTGAAATACAGGTATTTCTGAGGAAAAGTACATAAAATAATTATAATAATCCCATCCTAAGAAATTTTGGAAGAATGCTCACCATAAACACATCATTTGCACACTTTAGAGTAATTGTTTTGAGATGGTTGTCACAATCTAGTGGCTCCCTGAGGGCAGGTTCATGTTTTACTGTTATTCATGGAACACTTGAAATTTTGTATGACATAAAACACAAAAGCAATTCTAGTGATGGGCAGAGGTGATCAGAAGTACCATGGCTGGGAGGGTGCTAGAAATTCAAATTAAGACATTCTCCTTTCTTTCAAAATCTCAGAGTTTTGAGCATTTACAGGGCAACTATTTATCAAGTACATCTTATGTACGAGGTATTTTCTTAGGTCCTGTAAATGTGGAAGGGTCCTAAGAAAAGGAAAAAAAAATCAGGCCTTGAAAGTAAAACAAACAGAGAGAATAGCAGGGATCCATGGTTTTCAAATTTTAACGTGGATCAAAATCATCTGGAGGGTTTGTTAAAACACAGAATGCTGGATCCACCCCAGAGTTCTGGATTCAGTAGATACAAGGTGAGGTCCAAGAATTTGCAAATTTCAGTTCAGTTCAGTTCAGTCGCTCAGTCGTGTCTGACTCTTTGCAACCCCATGAATCACAGCACGCCAGGCCTCCCTGTCCATCACCATCTCCCGGAGGTCACTCAAATTCACGTCCATCGAGTCAGTGATGCCATCCAGCTATCTCATCTTCTTGTCATCCTCTTTTCCTCCTGCCCCCAATCCCTCCTAGCATCAGAGTCTTTTCCTATGAGTCAGCTCTTCATATGAGGTGACCTAAGTACTGGAGTTGCAGCTTTAGCATAATTCCTTCCAAAGAACCACCAGGGCTGATCTCCTATAGAATAGACTGGTTGGATGTCCTTGCAGTCCAAGGGACTCTCAAGAGTCTTCTCCAACACCACACTTCAAAAGCATCAATTCTTCGGTGCTCAGCTTTCTTCACAGTCCAACTCTCACATCCATACATGACCACTGGAAAACTCATAGCCTTGACTAGACGGACCTTTGTTGTCAAAGTAATGTCTCTGCTTTTGAATATGCTAACTAGGTTGGTCATAACTTTCCTTCCAAAGAGTAAGCATCAGTTAATTTCATGGCTGCAGTCACCATCTGCAGTGATTTTGGAGCCCCCCAAATAAAGTCTGACACTGTTTCCACTGTTTCCCCATCTATTTCCCATGAAGTGATGGGACCAAATGCCATGATCTAAGTTTTCTGAATGTTGAGCTTTAAGCCAACTTTATCACTCTCCTCTTTCACTTTTATCAAGAGGCTTTTTAGTTCCTCTTCACTTTCTGCCATAAGGGTGGTGTCATCTGAGGTTATTGATATTTCTCCTGGCAATCTTGATTCCAGCTTGTGCTTCTTCCAGCCCAGTGTTTCTCATGATGTACTCTGCATATAAGTTAAATAAGCAGGGTGACAATATACAGCCTTGACATACTCCTTTTCCTATTTGGAACCAGTATTTTGTTCCATGTCCAGTTCTAACTGTTGCTTCCTGACCTGCATATAGGTTTCTCAAGAGGCCAGTCAGGTGGTCTGGTATTCCCATCTCTCTCAGAATTGTCCACACTTTATTGTGATCCACACAGTCAAAGGCTTTATCAATTCCCAAATTATGCTCATGCTGCTGACCTAGCAACTATGCCTTGAGAACCACTCCAATGGAGGCTGAAGATTGGTAAAGCAGAATGAGCAATCCCACGATGACAGAATCAACACAAGGAGTCTGACGTATCTAAACTACATAGTTACTAAGCTACTTTGACTTTCTCCTCTGAAAGCAATCTACCTTAGTGCAACCTGAGGCATTCTCCTTGCTTTTACCCACCTGCCACCAAGCACAACCTCAGCACCTGGAAGAATGAGAGACAGCTGCCCATGTACCCCAGTTAGAAGCCTTAAGCAAACATCCAACATGAGTCACTCTCTTACCTCCAGAGTTCCTACAGCTTGTTGCTAAAGATTTCATTTATTAAGGTCAAGTGAGACTATAGACTTCTCTGCAAAAATAAATTTCCTTCAAGGTACTCAAGTGCTTCATCACTTTGTAAGTCTTTTCAAGAATTCTTACATTTATAATGCAGCTATAAAAGTGAGCACAACTTTCTTTAACAACTATATAAAATCTTGTTTCCAAATATCTGTAGAAAACAGATTTTCTATTTCTCCCCAGCTAGTGCCATTCTTTAATCTATTATGTCACTCCCTGTTTCTCTGGTTCTCTTGTGATTCTGACTTCAAAGGACATAAGGCATCTGTCTTACAATCTCTCACCAACACCAGACCTTCTCTGCATATCTAAGCCTTATCTTGTATTGTTGATTTTAGAAAGTGAGAAGTTGGAGACTTAATCAATACTTTCCAGATTGATTAATGGACTGGGACCAACAATGTACAAGCAGAGCTCATGGTTTATAAAGCACATTCAATGAGGTAGTACTGCATTTTATCATTTTTGTCTTAGGAAGTAAATAAATTGAATCAATAAAGTGAACAGAGTAGCTAATGAGCAACCCTCATCATAGGATTATATTACCTAGCTAAATGAAAAAAAAAGGACCTTAAACCATCAAAAAGAGACTCTACCCCCATGTATCTTTCTCTCGCCATCTATCGATCGATCTGTTTGTGTATCGTCTACTTATTATCCACTTCATGAACAATAATCTTAATTCACAGAGTTCAGTTTTAAATTTAGCAATGGTAACAACAGGACCAAACTAAAAACATTATCATGTATCAAAAAAGAAAACAAAACAAATGGAATACCAAGGACAATAAAAGAAGAATAAAAACAAGAAAGATGACAAAAATTACCCTACTACAAAGAATAAAGAATTGTCATAATATATTTTAAAGGTAATTATAATATAGTAAAGCTGTTATAAACTCATCTGGACTTTTCCCCTTGCAGGGGGGTATTAAAAGTTCTATATAAACATGGGAAAGAGCTTCAGGATTCCCTCTTTCTACAGCTGAAAGAAGCTCCTGCCTCATATGAAACCAAAGCACCATTTGCATTTCAGAGACAGCCCATTCATAGCTGTTCACAGATGCCACAGTGAAACAGAAAGAACAAAGTCTGTAGTGTTCCAGGGATGTTCTAATCACTTTTTAAAATGTGTGTGTGTGTGTGTGTGTGTGTGTGCTGGGTCTTAGTTACAGCATGCAGATCTTCAATCTTCATTGCAGTATACAGGATCTTTTAGTTGTGGCATGGCAGTCTTGCCTGGAAAATCCCATGAAGAGTGGAGCCTGGCAGGCAACAGTTCATGGGATTACAAAGAGTCGGCCATGACTGAGTGACTGAGCACATGAAGAATCTTTAGTTGCAGCATGCAAGCTCTAGTGCAAACTCTTAGTTGCAGCATGTGGCATATAGTTCCCTGACCGAGGATTGAACCCAGGTCCCCTGCCTTGGGAGCTTGGCATCTTAGCCACTGGACCAACAGGGAAGTCCCAATCACTTTTATTTACTAGGATTATATCTGCTTTTTAAGAGAATGCAATCACTGATTGTATGGAACATAGCTAAAAGAGAATAATTCAACATTTTTTAATGAGCATTCTAATTAGTAGCTAGAGATACACATTTTCCATAAAGATAGAGAAGGATTAAAAGTTTTTAGGTTAGTAAAAATGACTCTTTTAAGTGAGCCGCACATCAGTGTATTTGAGCATATCATTATTTGTCCCAAGGTATTTTCTCTTAATTTATTCTATTTATATGACCTACAATAAAGTAGAGTGCAAACATAAAAGCAAATATGTGATTTGCATTTATCTACAATAAAGTGTCAATAATTTTGAATGAACTAAATTAGACTCTCATAAATTAGCCAGGTTGGAACTAAGTTTGTACCATCTCTACAAATAATTTACTAAGCAAATCAATTGTGCAAACATGATTATAAGATATTTTAAGGACTTTATTAATTCTTTCTGTGCAAATGGTACTCCCAATGGCAAACAGGCATTATTTTTACAATTAAGCAAAGCATAACCATCACCACACTGGCTAGTTGTTATGCCTGTGTTTCCTCAAATTCCTCTACACTTCAAGTGATTTCTGACTCACAGATGAACCCTACATGCTGTGTCCAAGCCTCCTCTCATCATGTGCTCACTGCCAACACAAGGAGCACAAGAGCTCTATCTCACACTCCCATGGGAATCAGGCAGGATCTTCTGAATCCAAGACAGGGGGAAAGAAGAAACTGGAAGAAGTAAGGAGTCAGAGCACAGGGCAGTCTCCCCCTTCAGGGCTGGTCAACCTCACCAACCACTCTCCCACCAAAGCCTCTTTTATTAAACTCTGTTCATTTCCTAGAACAACTCTAACAATCAACCACAAACTGGGTGGTTTGAACAGAAACTCATTCTCTCACAGGTCTGGATGCCAGAAACCTGAAATCAAGGCATTCTGGGGCCACGCTCTAAAGAAGAAAGCTCTTGGGGAGCATCCCCCTTCTCACCTCTTCCATCTTCTGCTGGTTCCTGGTGTTCCTTGGCTTATGGCAGCATCACTTTCTGCCACTCTACTTACCAGATTACATTGTAATGGCCAGTTTACACATCTGACCCCCTTACTAGAAGGACAGAAACTAATTCATTTGAGAATGGAGATTGCTTAAGGGGGTAATCTTTCTACTGAAACATCCTTGTTGTTACAAATTAAATATCAAGGTGACAAAGAGTTCACTCTCCCCATATTGATTCTCCAATTCTAACTTCCCTTCTTTTATAATTCACATTTACAATTTATTTCTATCCTCATACTAATACATATGGGGACTGTTTGTTTTATAAAAATGCTATCTTATTCTGTGCATTATTCTGCAATTCATTTTTAACATTATATCATGGTATCTTTCCAAGTTAATTCACTTGGATTTCATTTTTTTCTTTAATAATGTGAGCTATAAAGTAAAGAAACAAAAATATCAACTGAGCAACCATTGGAGATACATTGCAAATTTGTCTCTGTGCTTTCCAGCAAATAATTCACCCAAGAAAATATTAATACAAGTCAATTTCACTGTGTCTGTAATTAAAATAAAGTCAATCCAGTTGCTCAAAAAGCAAATTTTCTAAGTACTAGTTCTGAAGAAAAATGTATTCTTTGTTCTGGATAAGACAACTATTTAAGTACAGTAAGCAAAGTATTCAAAAACCTCCTATAGTAGATACAGTATCACCGTCAGTTTGTAGGCTGTCTACCAAAGTCACCATGTTCCATGCCTAGCAAAACACTATACAGCAATTTGGTTAGAGAGACTTCCACAGGAGACAAAAAGAAGTAGCCTGAGAGCCAGTCTGCTCCTGAATGTAAAAAATGAGAAAAGCTCAAACAGCTTCTTGACCTGGAGTCCATATCCATCTATCCTTATACTCAGAGAAAAATTATATGCAAAAAAAATGAATGCAAAATTCAGTTAGGTTTGTGCATATCTGAAGTGCCCAAGGAGCAATACCTGTATAAATGCATTCCTTTTACAGAAGAGTCCGTGACTCAAAAGGTTTGGAACCAGCACTGCTGAAGAATATACAGTCAATATGTCTTCCCATAAATTTCATTTCTTTCCAATGGGCTTCTGATAGTCATTTGTTCACCTGTGTGGTACTAGTCCCCAGATTAGATTCTGACATGACATAGGCTTTTGACAAATCTATACAGGGTAATGAAAGTTGAGTAGGAGAGAGTTTGTATTCACAATGACTTTCAGGACCTGGAAGAGATGCCTTTAACAGTCACCTGGCCTGAGGTAAGTTGAGGACCCTATCAAGGAGGTGATCCTGAATAGAAGGTAGGTGCGAAAGTGCCCAAGGGCAAGACTCAAACTTTCAGTCAATTCAGTTCAGTTCAGTCGCTCAGTCGTGTCTGACTCTTTGCGACCCCATGGACTGCAGCACACCAGGCTTCCCTGTCCATCACCAACTCCTGGAGCTTGCTCAAACTCATGTCCATTGTGTCTGTGATGCCATCCAACCATCTCATCCTCTGTCGTCCCCTTCTCCTCCTGCCTTCAATCTTTCGCAGCATCAGGGTCTTTTCAAATAAGTCATTTCCTCTCATCAGGTGGCCAAAGTATTGGAGCTTCAGCTTCAGCATCAGTCCTTCCAATGAATATTCAGGACTGATTTCCTTTTGCATTGACTGGTTTGATCTCCTTGCAGTCCAAGGAACTCTCAAGAGACCTCTCTAACACCACAGTTCAAAAGCATCAATTCTTCAGCGTTCAGCTTTCTTTATAGTCCAACTCTCACATCCATGCATAACTACTGGAAAAACCATAACTTTGACTAGACGGACTCTTTCAGTACTTAGATGGGGCTTCTCAGGTGGCTCAGTGGTAAAGAATCAGCCTGCCAATTCAGGAGATGCAAGAGACATGGATTTGATCCCTGGGTTGGGAAGATCCTCTGGAGAAAGAAACGGCAACTCGCTCCAGTATTCTTCCCTGGAAAATTCCATGGACAGAGGAACCCGGCAGGCTACAGTCCATGGGGTCACAAAGAGTCAAACACAACTGAGCCCTGAGCACTCAATCCTTAGACAAATAAATAAGTAAGGGCTCAAAGTTCCTCACCATAGATCAAGATTACCATAATTTTAGTGGCTTTTACATTGCTTACCTACAGAATTATGTCAGCCTATCAAATTATGTATGTGTGTCTGATGGCAGTGGTTGGCAATATTGATATACATTTTCCTCTTAAATGGACTGATCACTCATTTAGCTGTCATCTCGCATCTGCCACTGAAAATACAGAAGACAAATTGACTCCATTTTTCAAATTCAGCAGTTATTTATTTTGTTAAGCACAACATATTCATCTCTGCTAGTTTTCATATGGCAGCAGGAGAGTCAAGTCATCCAGTTATAAAACTAATTAATGGAAACAACCTTTGAATTACTAAACTGGCAATCTGACAATGCTGATTAGATTATCATGGGAATAGTGAGTTGTGAAAAATATTATTAAAATGAATCCAGATTTTCCTTTTACTGTAGGAAAGGGATTTAGGCAGCTTTCTAACTGAGACTTATCTGCTGTTGTTTGGCTGGCATGAGGGTAGCTGCAGTATTTTTCACTTTTTAGTTATTCTCGTGTCATGTAAGTATAGCCCAAGAAAGACGTCATGTTTGGTGTTCTGCTCAGAAAAGACGCACAAGTCTGAATAAATCACTTTGCAAAGTCTCTGCTGTAGAGTGAGGAGGAAGAAATTCTGGAAAGCCTTTTATGAAGTTAAGAAAAAGAGAAGAAGAGAAAAGAAAAATAAATTTAAAAATGAGAAAGCAACTACTCCAAAACAACCTACAGCTGTTCAGAGATATTGACACTTAGACTTTGATATGACTGGGGAAATTTTTAATCTAATTCTGACCAACCTAGATAGCATATTGAAAAGCAGAGACATTACTTTGCCAACAAAGGTCCGTCTAGTCAAAGCTATGGTTTTTCCAGTGGTCATGTTTGGATGTGAGAGTTGGACTGTGAAGAAGGCTGAGCACTGAAGAATTGATGCTTTTGAAGTGTGGTGTTGGAGAAGACTCTTGAGAGTCCCTTGGACTGCAAGGAGATCCAACCAGTCCATTCTGAAGGAGATCAACCCTGAGATTTCTTTGGAAGGAATGATGCTAAAGCTGAAACTCCAGTACTTTGGCCACCTCATGCGAAGAGTTGACTCATTGGAAAAGACTCTGATGCTGGGAGGGATTGAGGCAGGAGAAGAAGGGATGACAGAGGATGAGATGGCTGGATGGCATCACCGACTCGATGCACATGAGGTGGGTGAACTCCGGGAAATGGTGATGGACAGGGAGGCCTGGCATGCTGCAATACATGGGGTTGCAAAGAGTCAGACACCCGACTGAACTGAACTGACCCAAAAAAATTGAAAAGAAGACCCTAATGACTATCTGTGAAACATGAATTCTCACCTTCCATCACAATTTTTTCTACATCCATCTTCTTTCTAAGTGAAAACACTGACAATTTAAGGTTCTTTTCTTTGCATTAGAAAGAAGTCTCTAAAAGAGCATCATATTGATTTTGCTTTAAAGATTAGAAACCTCTGCTACTCAAAAGCAATTAAATACATTTACCCCAGAAACACAGGGATTGGGGTCTACTTTGTTCTCTCCATTTAAAAGGACCAAAGAGACAGACAAAACATAAACTCCCTGAAGAGCACATCAACTCATATTGCTCAGTCACAGGACCGTCTTCTTTCACAAGAAATTATTTTGTACAAAGCTATTATATATAGTGAGTTGCTCACAAAAAAAATGTTTGAGGAAATGCATTTTATATATGCTGAGAAATGACAAGCCATGTCTGTTATTCCACAGACAGTTTCTGAAACACCTTCAATCACCTAAGGACAGAACTATAAGAAGTACAGTAAGTGTTATTTTGGGTACATAGTAAATATTGCAGAGCTATAAGAAGCCGAAGAATTTTTTCCTAGAGTTAATTGTATAGCTAATTTTCCTGCCCTATGGAAATAAAATTTATTGAAAACTGTAATTCACTCTATTAAAAGTAGCCATCAACAGAGGATTTACCACAATTCACCTGACTCATCTCTAATCACAGTCTTGTGTGATCCTGCCTTTATGTAAGTTTTTGATATTTTGTTCTGAGTGTGTTTTTTGCATTAATTTGATTTCTTTAAATATTATAAAATATTGAATGTTTTCAAATATTCTTTTAAAATATTATTCTTATTACTGAGTTTTTTTTTGATACATCCTTAGGTTTTGTGCCCTAAGAGTATCTTATTACCAAAGAGTCCCAACCCCAACAATGACCTCTAAAAGGCTAGCCCTAAATTGCTCTGCCACAGGGAAGGATCATGTTTAATGTTAACAGCTCTCTAAAGTAAAAAACAACCTCTCTTTGCTTTCTCCTATGACTACCCAATACATATTCATTGTATTTACTTGGAAAAAAAATAAGCAAAAAGAAAGAAAAATTTAAAACACTCCTAGCCCTAGCACTTAGCAAAAGTCACTGTCAATAATTTTCTATTAAAAAAATAATAATAACACTTCATTGCACATCTTCCTAGACCTGTTTTCTGTCTGTGAAAAGTATGTTTGTGTCAACATGCTATCAATTCAGTTCACTTCTGTCACTCAGTCATGTCTAACCCTTTGCGACCCTGTGGACTGCAGCATGCCAGGCTTCCCTCTCTATCACCAACTCCCAGAGCTTACTCAAACTCATGTCCATCAAGTTGGTGATGCCATCCAACCATCTCATCCTCTGTCATCCCCTCCTCCTCCTGCCTTTCCCAGCATCAGGGTCTTTTCCAATGAGTCAGTTTTTAGCATCAGGTGGCCAAAGTACTGGAGCTTCAGCTTCAGCATCAGTCCTTCCAATATTCAGGACTGATTTCCTTTAGGATTGACTGGTTGAATCTCCCTGCAGGGACTCCCTTGAGAGTCCTTTGGACTCTCAAGAGTCTTCTCCAACACCACAGTTCAAAAGCATCAATTCTACGGCGCTCAGCTTTCTTTATAGTCCAACTCTCACATCCATACATGACCATAGGAAAAACCGTAGCTTTGACTAGACAGACCTTTGTTGGCAAAGTAATGTCTCTGCTTTTCAATATGCTGTCTAGGTTGGTTATAGCCTTTCTTCCAAGGAGCAAGCATCTTTTAATTTCATGGCTGCAATCACCATCTGCAGTGATTTTTAGATCCCAAGAAAATAAAGCCTCTAACTGTTTCCACTGTTTCCCCATCTATTTGGCATGAAGTGATGGGACCAGATGCCATGATCTTAGTTTTCTGAATGTTGAGCTTTAAGACAACTTTTTCATTCTCCTCTTTCAATTTCATCATGAGGCTCTTTAGTTTTTGTTCACTTTTTGCCATAAGGGTGTGTCATCTGCATATCTGAGGTTAATGATATTTCTCCCAGCAGTCTTGATTGCAGTTTGCGCTTCATCCAGCCTAGCATTTCACATGATGTACTCTGCATATAAGTTAAATAAACAGGGTGACAATATACAGCCTTGACATACTCCTTTCCCGATTTGGAACCAGTCTGTTGCTCCATGTACAGTTCTAACTGTTGCTTCCTGACCTGCATACAGACTTCTCAGGAGTCAGGTCAGGTGGTCTGGTATTCCCAGTCTCTTGAAGAATTTTCCACAGTTTTTTGTGATCCACAAAGTCAAAGGCTTTGGCATAGTCAATAAAGCAGAAGTAGATGTTTTTCTGGAACTCTCTTGCTGTTTTGATGATCCAGAGGATGTTGGCAAATTGATCTCTGGTTCCTCTGTCTTTTCTAAATCCATCCTGACATCTGGAAGTTCACATCTGGAGGTCAATATACTATACAGATGATAAATAAATGAGTGGTTCTTTGAAAATTTTCCGCATTACCAATGATTTTTTAAAAATAGCTTTTTTAAATAAATTCATTAGCATATTTATTTTTCTAAACAGGCTCTCAGAGAATGTGGAGGATTTCAGTATCTATGCACAGCAGAGCTTTCTGAGCACTACAAGAAACTCTTAAAAATAAAAAGTGCAAATCAGAAACCAGAAATATATGAAGTTTCCCAAATAAACATCGCAATTTCCAGGACTAGTTTTAAAATATAATCACAATGTGTGTGTGTTTGTGCATGTATGTGTGTCTTGCTCTCTTGCTTACACTCTCTCTTTGTATCTACATCTATATGTGTATATATACATACATACATTTAACCTATCAGTGGTTAAATACAAGTATTGTGATTCTTATTAATATCTCCATCAGTTTAGCACAGTGGATGACATTATGGACTTTGATATCAAACAGCCTGGGCTTGCAAACCAAATGGCTATCCTTGGGCAAGTTACAACAGTGCTTTAATCCTAAATGTTCACAACTGTCAAGTAAGTGTCATAAAAATTCCTATCCTTATGAGGTTGCTATAAGGATTAAATAAAATAATCTTTATCAATGCTTACCATAATGCCTAGTACTGAGTAAGCATTCAATGCACATAAATTGTTATAATTAAAATAATATCACCATGCTCAAAGAAAAGCATAATCAAATGGGAGAAAAGAACATGTATTCAAGTAATGCAAATGTAATCATGTAAAATGATAAAATGAGAATGAGGG
Source organism: Nanger dama (assembly GCA_917880005.1). Lineage (NCBI taxonomy): Eukaryota > Metazoa > Chordata > Mammalia > Artiodactyla > Bovidae > Nanger > Nanger dama. The sequence goes on along the minus strand of CAKJTW010000038.1, from coordinate 8,767,877 downwards.
TAGCCAACCTTTTGATTCAGAATTTGAAATCATGTTATTGAGCAAGCTTACTTTATAGTCAATCTCCTTTTATGGAAGAACCTTTAGTGTTAAGCAATATAATAGTCAAAAAGAAAATTAATACAGAATGACCATATAAAATGCGTTCTTACCTACTTTAAATTTTTCCAGTTAATGTTCTAAACCTAAGGGGAAAAAAGAGTAGAGCATACCTATATGGCAAAGGTGATATATAAACATCAAAAACAACCAGGAAATTACGAATAAAACTAAGTATTAAATCAAATAGAATTAACAAAACATAGTTGATGTTCAATAACATGTATCTTACTTAGGCTTATATCAGAATTAAGTGCTTTGAAAGCAGTGTACATATGGAAAATATTTATTTATTTAACTCTAGGAAACCTTGTAAGTATCTATATTGGAGGTATATAGGACAGAAAGCATTACTCTCCAATCTGCAGTTAAAGTTACCATATGGGAGTGCCACTAGAAGGAATCCAACTGGAATGATGAGATGCCATCTATTCCAATGACACCATCCAAGAGACTCTTGGTTTCAGATTTTTCTGAGTGTTTTCAAGAGCCAAAACCTAATCACAGTGATCTGGGTGCAAATACAGAGAAATGTGACCACACTATGATTCCAGCTAAGTTGAAACTTAATAATTATGTGTTTTAACTTAACTATCACAAGAGGACTAGACTGCAGAGTATCAAATGAAAAATTAAATGGATAAAATTCTAGCACCCTGGAAGAGAAATTTCCTGATTATCAAAGAAGAGGGTTCTGTCTCTGCATTAGCTGTAGACCTATAAAGAAGAAATACAGAGCTGATGAATAGCTTCATGTCACTCATCATTAGCCTCATTCACCCAGATCTATTTATTATGACATTATGATGAATATAATAAGGTTTCCCCCAAGTATGCTTCATGGTTCCCTCCTGCTGGGAGCTCCAGTGACTTGGGGACTCTCAAGCTTTGCCTTCTATCCACCATTTTAAACATACCCTTTCTATCAGATGTCTCTGTTTTTAATTCCATTCCTTCTAACTAGGTTTCTGCCACTCTATCCAGCCCCTCCAGACCTTTTTTTCTCTATTTGTCTACTCTGTCTCTCTATTTCAGTTTTACCCTGGGTGCTATCCCTCTGATTTCTTTTGTCCAAGAAATGATCCATAATTGAATTAACCAGTCTGACTTTGATAATTTCATCACCTAATGATGCTCTCTGATATGTGTAATGTCCTGGTTATTTTCCAGAACTTGATAGTTATCTACTGCTAACTTCTGAACATATAGGCTAATTAACTGATGAAGCAACAAAAATGATGCAATTTTGTCTATATTCAACTTGTACCCACATGGGCAGTCCCAAACTGGAAAAAATTCATGAAAATATGATAGCAGGAATCCAGGAGTCTCCTAGCATCTACAGTACATCTTATCATGACAGAAAAGCAAAGTAGTATCAAAGACTAATAATAGTATGTTAAAAGGATACAAGAGTGAAACTGAAGAGCCCATTACTGGCCAAAAATGAAGGAAATTAAGCATCCATGAGAATAATAACTGCAATATATTAAGACACATAAAAATATAATTTCAAGTTCATAATATGTTAAAATTTGTTGGTCTCTGTTAGAAGGTACTAAAAACAAATATGTCACTTTGCAAACTAGCAAACGAAAAGAATCAAGCCTATTTTAAATAGAATGTATGAAGGATGACCAAGGAGTTGATGAAAGAAAATTACTCTTTTAGAATTATTCCAGTTAATAAATTAAGATGGAATGACAGACTCCTGGTTCCAGATATGATGAGGTAAAAAGAATATGACTTGCCTGTCTAACATAAACAACTAAAGAACAAGATTAAATATATATAAGTTTTCAGATATTATACAACAGGTAGTGAAGAGCAGTGACAAATGAGAATAAAGAAACAAACAAATGAGTGTAGCCTCATTACCACTGCCCCCGCTTACTGCCAGAGTGTCCAGGCCCTGCAAGGAGGGAGAACCCAGATAAAACCCTGCAACCTTGCTGTGTCGATGAGATAGAGGTTAGAATCCAGAGAGGCCAAGGCAGTTAGAGTTTGTGATGCACAGAAACAAAGAAGAAGCTGCACAGAGAGAGAACAGAGATTTGCAGAGGATTCCCTTGAATCTCTGACAACCACTGGCATATAGGCAAATAAAAGGAAAGTCTCTGATGGTAGGAAAAGAACCAGTGGAGAGAAGTAAGACAAAATTCACACAAGACTAACAATCATTTGAGTTCTCAGAGTCCAAAGTGTAAAGACTTCATAATACAAGGACATCAGTTAGAATTCCCAGAAGGGGATCATCCTAGTAGTGGGAATAAAATAACCTTAGACAACGGCTGGTCTGGACCCATTCTAATGAACTTATAAACAAGCCACGAAAGGAACAAACTGATTCCAAGTAACTGCATTAAAAAAAAGTAAAAATTTCAACACTATTTAAAAGAATGAAAAGAAAATACTTAGCACTCCAAATTGTAAAAATCACAGTTGGCATACAATCAAAAATCATGAGGCAAACAAAGAAGTAGAGAAATATGAACAATAACCAGAAAAAAATCAAACAACAGAAAGTCAGAAATGACAGAGATGATATAATTAGACAATAAAGACATTAAAATACTGACTACAAATATACTCCATATGTTCAAGAAGGTAGAGGCAAACATGTATATCATGAAAAGATAAATGGAAGATACAAAATGGAACTTTAAGAGATAAAATTTCTAAAATAAAAAAGCACTGAAAGGGACTAATAATATATTAGATAAAGCAGAAGAGAAGACAAATTTGAAAAGACAGAAATAGAAATTACCCAAAATAAGTAGAGTTTTAAAATATTTATATACTGAAAGAAAAACTCACAACTAAACCATGCTGGGTTCTGTGGGAGAGCATTGGTCATCCTAAAATATGTATATATGAAGTCCTAAAAGGGACTTCATAAGAAAAGAAAGAAAAAAATTAAAAACAATGGCGAGGGGTCTTCCCTGGTGACTGGTAAACAACCCACCTGCCAATGCAGCAGGCATAGACTTGATCCCTGATCCAAGAGGATCCCATGTGCCACAGAGCAATAAAGCCCATGCACCGCAACTGGTGAGCCTGTGCTCTAGAGCCTGGGGGTCAAAACTACTGAACCCACGTGTGCCAGAGACTGTGCTCCACAATAAGAGAAGCCACTGCAACGAGAGGCCCTCACACCATAACTAGAGTGTAGTCCTTGCTCACTGCAACTACAGGAAAAGCTCATGCAGCAAAGACCCAGCATCTCCACCCACAAAAAAAAAAAGGGGGGGGTAGAATTGATGAAAACTATGTACCATAGAGAAATAAGTCTCCTTGGGTTTTTCACATTTTTTTCAGAGTTTACGTTAACTTCTTTTGTTCTGAATTAACATTTGAAAGATGTCTGTATAGCAAACAGCCTTGGAAGATAGTGTTTCCTACTTGGGGTGGGGGGTGGGGGTGGGGGGTGGGGGTAGGTTTGCTAACAGTCTTGGAAGATAGAAACAGTATTAGCTTGTTTCCCATTATAAAAGATTCCGGTTCCCTAAGCTCTAGATCCTTGCCTATAACACTGCTCACTTGAATTGTTTAGGTGCTACATGGATCTCTTCACCTTACCTTGTAGGAAATGGGATTGACAGAAATGTTCATACTCTAGTTAATTTTGGTGTGAGAAATAACGCACTCTGAAAACTGAGGTTAGCTAACTTGCTAGCTTACAAGTAGGGCAAAACCATAGACCCTTCTGAGTTTTTGAATATACCCAGGGATCCAAGCATCTCAGAATATCCCAGGAAGAACAATCATAAATGATACCACATCAAGGAAGACCACACTCAAAACTGCTGAAAAACAGTAATAAAGAGAAAATATTAGATGCAGCCATAGAAAAAAGGACACATTATATTTGTTTTTCAGTCATTAATTTGTGTCAGACTCTGCGACCCCATCGACAGCAGCACCTCAGGTTTCCTTGTCCTTTACCATCTCCCAGAGTTTGCTTGAATTCATGTCCACCGAGTCAGTGATGCTATCTAACCATCTGATCCTCTGCTGCCCTCTTCTCCTTTGTCTTCAGACTTTCCCAACATCAGGGTATTTACCAGTGAGCCGGCTCTTTGCATCAGGTGGCCAAAGTATTGGAGCTTGAGCTTGAGCTTCAGCTTCAGCATCAGTCCTTCCAATGAATATTCAGGGTTGATCTCCTTTAGGATTAACTGGTTTGATCTCCTTGCTGCCCAAGGGACTCTCACTAGTATTCTCCAGCAGCACAATTCAAAAGCATCAATTCTTTGGCACTCAGCCTTCTTTGTGCTCCAACTCTCACAACCATACATGACTACTGGAAAAACCATAGCTTTGACTATATATAGAGGAATAAAGGTAAGAGGCACTAAATATTTTCCATAAGAAACTGTACAAACCAGAAGATAATAGAGTAACCTCTTTAAAGCACTAGAAGAGGGGGAAAAATCTCTCAACCTAGAGCTCTAGCCCCAGGAAAAAACATCTTTTAAAAATAAATACTTACTTCCAACAACTCCACTGTCAACAGAAATGTCAACATGTGAAAGCTAACTGTGCTAAGATAAAGATATATATTGTATAGCCTAGATCAATCACAATAAAAATAAAACAAAGAGGCATATACGATAATGATAAAAAAAAAGGAGAATCAAAAATATTTGATTCAAATGAGGGCAGGAAAAGAGGCTAAAAGAACCAAAAATGATGGGACAAAACTTGTTTTTAATCACAAATTGGTTGATATATACCCATTATATGAATCATTATAATAAATTAAATGGTCTAAATACTCTAATCAAAAGGCAGAGGTTGGATAAAAATAGTAGAAGCTTATTTTACTTTTAATAAATCTATTTTAAATATTAAAATATAGATAAAGAAAAATGTATAAAAAGATATACTGAGAAACCACTGACATGGTTACATCAACGTCAGATAAAGTAGTTTTCAGCACAAGAAATACTCCCATGGACAAATATATGGCAATAAATTTAACAACCTAGAAGAGTTAAATTCCTAGAAACATACAACCTACCAATACTGAATCATGAATAGAAGAGCTACTGCAAAAATAATCAACAGAAATTTCAATTAGGGTAAGGAGAGCCAAAGAGAGAGCTTTGGGGCCCTGAGATGATATCAAAGCCCAAGAAGAAGAAAGACTCCTTTCCTGGCAAGGACTCAGCCAATGAAAGGCCAGGGATTCTTTGTTACTATGTATGTGCCAAGCTGCTTCAGTCATGTCCGACTATTTGCGACCCCATAGACTATAGCCTGCCAGGCTCCCCTGTCCATAGGATTCTCCAGGCAAGAATACTGGAGTGGGTTGCCATTTCCTTCTCAAGGAGATCTTCTCAATCCAGGGATCAAACTCATATCTCTTGCACTTTTTGCATTAGCAGGCAGGTTCCTTACTGATAGTGCCACTTGGGAAGCCTGTGCTTACTAAGGCCCTCCCAAATTCTTTCCTCCCTATTTAAGTGCTTCCCTTCCCTTGGCATGTGGGAACTTACACATGGCTCACCATAGTTGCAGACCCTGAATTACAATTCTCTACTGATCCCAAAGAAACCCATCTTTGCTGGAAAAATATCTGGCAAACTATTTATTTTAGGTCAACATTTTTGTGGCCCATGCAAGGGCCAGAGCAACTGCTAGGGAACCTCATCAAGCAATTCCTAGGGCTTTTCCAAAATCTGTCAACGAACAAAATGCAGGCATGTATACAAAAATCTGATAGTCAACTTCTCATGATTATGACAATCAACTTCAGAATGTTTTTAAAGAAAAGTGTGGGCTTCCTTCAGATGATAATTTCACCTGAGGAGATTTTAACTCAGTGTTTATTAATGTGCTGAACTGGGAACTTTCACTTCTAACAAAAAGGACCGGGATATACTGGGAAACTATGCCCATTTCAGATTTAGTCAGTCTGGCAAACCAACTCTCTCATACTCCAGATGAGTCACCTGGAAAGAAGCCTGACAAAATTTTTAGTCTCCAACTCTGGAAAATGAAATGAAAACCCTTAAATGAAACCAAAACCACCTACTTTCTACCATTATTGTAAAGAGCCAGGGCATTGAAAAGGCAAGTTTAGGTGCCTTCAGATTCTAACCAGACTCTCCAGCATTTTAATTCTCAATGTTGTGGCTCTGAGGAACAACAAGGGCTCTTCCCAGTCCTCGTGTTTCACTGGTTCGCAGAAACACTCCTCCAGATTGGGGGTGAGACTCTTCTAGTCCAAACCGACAGTTGGAGCCCTGCTCTTAGTGCTCAACCCCACTACCGTAACAGCCCCTGCCTTAGAGTGCTAAAGCAGTTTAGATAGCAGGGATGTCTCATGAACTTCAAGAAGTCCTGTCTCCAAGTCTGTTCCCTCTTACTTGGGTCCTTTGAGAGAGATACACACTCTTTCTCCTTAGTTCACCCATCTCTATCCATTTATCAGGCCAAGACTTCAAAGAGAAAGATCATGCCAGAATTTCTTTCTCCCAAAAGAGGGAAATAATTCTAGAAATTGAAAGCAGTCATCAAAGTATTCCACTAGGTGAATTAAATGACCCTGTGACATCTTTCATTTGTTCCACATCTGAACAAATAAATTTCTACTAGAGCGAATTCGGGAAACACTGATCATTTATTTCTACTGAATCAGCTATCACTTTTCTTATAGGCAAAATCTCCAGCTTACACTGGCAAATTTCACAGCACACCTCTTATCAAAATTCAGGTAGACCCCTTAAGACCTCCTCCAAGAATTAATAAATGCCCTATAAGAAGCCCTTCAAGACATAAATCCCATAATAGTTTATAAGGCTCAAGGCCTCATCATCCCTTGTATTAACCTCTGTAACACTCATTTTATCACTTAGAAAACCTAAGGGGCAAGAGTGGAGGTTTGTCTAGGGCCTCCTAGCAATAAATAACACTGTTATCCTTTGACACCATGTGGTACCTAACACTCATCCATTATTAACATCCATTCCCACTGAAAGAAAATTCTTTACTGTAACTGATTTATGCCTTAATGGGGAAAAGTTACCAAAGAAAAACTGCAGTTTCAAACCCAGGTTTGATACTTAGGGCATCTGATATGAGAACAATGCCACACCTAGATCAGATAGACTTCCTAGTGTCTTAAGTTTCCTAAAGTGTCAAACTGAGGACAAACTTGAGGGTTCCTCAAGCTAGCTGGTTATTACCAAAACTGGATTCTAAATTTCTCTCTTTAAGGCCAAATCTCTATAAGTTTTACTCAGCAATAACAACCCCAACCCCATTTTATGGGAAGAACTGGAAGATACAGTCTTCAAGACCTTAAAGGAGAGTTTGAAGAAACTCACCTGTCCTTGGGCATCCCAATCATCAGAGTCCCTTTTTCCTTTTCGTGTATGAAAAGGCAACGAATGCCCCTGGGTCACTCACCCAGAAAGAGAGGGACCACCATCAAGCCACTAGGTATCGTAGTCAGCAATGGACTCTGTGGCGCTGGGACATTCCTTTTCCTTATTGCCACGACAGCCACTGTCCGTTTGATTAAAGCCACTAAAAAAGTCACCGTGGGGTCCCCTTTCAGCATTTCGCACCTCACGCTGTAGAAGCCCTCCTGAGCTGAAACCACACTCAACACTTCTCAGTCAGCTGCTTCATTTTAACTGATCCTCACACTTATGTTGCAATAAACTTAACCCGGCTGCTCTTCCCAGATGACACGTGGTAAAGAGCTGCCTGCCAATGCAGGGAACATAAGAGAAATGGGTTTGATCACTGAGTCAGGAAGATTCCCCTGGAGTAGGAATAGCACACACTCCAGTATTCTTGCCTGGAAAAGCCATGGACAGAGGAGCCTAGTGGGTACAGTCCACAGGATCACAAAGACTTGGACCCGACTGAGCTACTGAGCACACCTACCCTTCTCCCCTCTGTCACCAACAACATACCTCAGTACTGCTTAAAGCTGATGGTTCACCTTCTGACATCTGTCATCGTGGAGATCTACAGGAAATTCTACTACGTAACATTTTCTTTTCATTGTTCACTCTGGTTCTTCTTTAAAAGATGACAGTGGCAAGTACTGTGCTAGGTCTGCTGTGGCAACCCCTCTTATATAGCTGGGTCAGCGTCTTTCCCTACGGCTACTTTGGCCCAACAGTCTGTATTATACACCCTTTCAAGGGCCTGCACTTTGGCCAAGAACAAGATTGCCAATATTAATACTGATAGTACATGTGCTTTTGAATAGCTCATGATTTTGAAATGTTGTGGAAATAATGTGGCTTCCTTACTTCCGCTGGAAACACAATTAGAAATGGCCCCTGTGCTTGGAAATTACTGAATGCAATACTTTCACCTGCCATTTTTACTATTAAAATTCCAGGGCATTCTAAACTTGACTCCATGAAAGCTAAGGTAAACCACCTTGCTGACATTTCTATAAGAAATACTAACCTTAAAGTAACCAACAGAAGCCAAACTTCTGTCACAGTCCAAAGGAATATTTCCCAAAATGATAATTTAGAAAATCTAGCCTAATAACTGGCCTCAGAAAAGGAAAAACAAGATGGGAACTTCAACAATTTTTTTATAAAAGGAAAAAACTCCGGTTTGGGCTAAATAACAACCCAGTTCTACAAGAAACTCTGAAATTCCCACTCCTCACTATTATCCATGCATTAAATCATTGATCTACTGACAAAATTAGAGGCTTTATGAACAAATATTGGTAAGAAAATATTAACAAGGCCACAGAAAATCCCTACCTCATTCATCCCACTTGTTCAGGGAAGCCTGTTTGTACTGCTCTCAGATATTTTTCTCCAATATTTGCATATTTTAGTATTTTTTAACTTTCTATTTTGTACTGGAGTATTGGAGAAGGAAATGGCAACCCACTCCAGTGTTCTTGCCTGGAGAATCCCAGGGACAGGGGAGCCTGGTGGGCTGCCATCTGTGGGGTCGCACAGAGTTGGACATGACTGAAGCGACTCAGCAGCAGCAGCAGCAGCATAGCTGACTGACAATGTTGTGAAAGGTTCAGGTACACAGCAAAGTGACCCAGCCATGTAGACTGTGGCCTGCCAGGCTCATCTGTCTATGGAATTCTCTAGCAAGAATGCCCTTCTCCAGGGGATCTTCCTGATCCAGGGATTGAACCCAGGTCTCCTGCATTACAGGTGGATTCTTCATCATCTGAGCCACAGGGAAGCCCATACATGTACCCACTATCCGCTAAACTCCCCTTCCATCCATGCTGCCACATGGCATAGAGCAGAGTTCCCTGAGCTATACGGTAGGTCCTGTTGGTTGGTTAGCTCCCAGACATTTTATACTGCCTCACAGACAATTCAAAGTCTGGCAAATACATTTCATACAACTCTCTCCATCTAATGGTCTGTGCATTTTTCCACCAGCCTGAAGTTTTCTTTTCAGACAGACTACTGCTTCCTCTGTGGCTAAAGTCTTTTGGAAAAGAATATCCCTAACCGGGGAACTTCTTTCCAAATTCATAATCATGTTGGAACCCATCTTATTGGCCAAGTGCTTCAAAAGTTTGCTTTCGGCCCAGTGTTACAACACTTTCACTGTGATTACCATCTCCAATCCTCTGATTTAACTGAACACACTAACAGCATCATGAAGGCTCAAATGGCAAAATCTGTAGATGTACTCCCAATATCTTGGCCAAAAGCAATACCATTGGTTCTTCTAATTCCCAAATACACCCTCTTTTGGAATTCATAAACTCTCACCCTTTGAGATGGTCACAGGATGCCCAACACACTTGCTCTTGCTTCTTTTGACTCACAGCTAATAAAAGGAGAGATACTCTAATATTTTAAACTTCGAATTGCTTCTATTGAAAATAAGCATATTTTCACAGTGCACCCTCAGGAGAAAAAGACCTTTAAGCATCACATCCTGCAAACTACATATTTCATCTATTGGAAAAACACCTCCAGAAGAACTCTCTTCAAACTCACTACAAAGGACCCTATCAAGAATTGCTAACTAAACCCTGTGCCATCAAAAATGCCAAAAAACAGACTCCTGGATTAACATGACATACTCAGAGAAAGCTCCGAAGCCTAACTAGATCTGTACATCATTTGGTAACCCAAAGTAAAGCTTTCCTGGAGTTGAAACAGGCAACATCTGATGAGACAGCTTTCTCAAGGTTCCCAGATCATGTCTGTGGGCAGTTTACCACCAAAACTTTGATGATGTCAAAACACTTTCAGTTCAGTTCAGTTGCTCAGTCGTGTCCAACTCGCAGCACGCCAGGCCTCCCTGTCCATCACCAACTCCCGGAGTTCACTCAGACTCACGTCCACTGAGTCAGTGATGCCATCCAGCCATCTCATCCTCTGTCATCCCCTTCTTCTCCTGCCCCCAATCCCTCCAAGCATCAGAGTCTTTTCCAATGAGTCAACTCTTCGCATGAGGTAGCCAAAGTACTGGAGTTTCAGCTTTAGCATCATTCCTTCCAAAGAAATCTCAGGGCTGATCTCCTTCAGAATGCACTGGTTGGATCTCCTTGCAGTCCAAGGGACTCTCAAGAATCTTCTCTAACACCACAGTTAAAAAGCATCAATTCTTCAGTGCTCAGCCTTCTTCACAGTCCAACTCTCATATCCATATGTGACCACAGGAAAAACCATAGCCTTGACTAGACGGACCTTAGTCGGCAAAGTAATGTCTCTGCTTTTGAATATGCTATCTAGGTTGGTCACAACTTTCCTTCCAAGGAGTAAACTTTAGATGCTCTCCAATTCAGTGACTCCAATTCATTAACTTTAAATAAGAAGTGTCTGAGAGCTCTCTCTCCTCCTGACCCTCCTTGTTACTTGAATGTAACATTTATTTTTTTCCAGTCTATGTACTTTCCTTCCGATGTGAGACACTATACCCAAGAAAGGTCCTTCCTGACCCTGAGGGAAGAAAGGCAGCTAAAACTAGAACTGACTCTTGACCAGCAATGCTTTCAGAGAAAGAGCTTGATCAAGAGGGGAAAATGTACAAAGTTAATTAAAAGAAAGCTCAGTTAAGTAGAGTTGGGAGACCTGAATGGAGAACTTTGTACCCTATGATTATAGCAGAGCCCAACAGGAAGATGAAAGACTTCTTTCCTGGCAAGGACTCAGACAATAAAGAGCCATAGATTCTGCTTACTACAGTTCTTCTAGCTTCCTTTTATCCCTTATAAAAGTTTTCCCCTTCTCTTGCTGTGTACAGATTTTCAAAGTGGCTTACCAAAGTTACAGACCTCTAATTGCAATTCTCTATTGGATCCTGAAAAAAAAATCTTTTCTGGAGAAATAATTGGCAATCTATTTGCTTCAGGTCAACACTAGAAAGGAGGTTGAATCTGTAATCAGAAACTTTCCAACAAACAAAAATCTAGGACCAGATGGCTTCACAAGAAAAGTTTACCAAACATTTTTTAAAAACTAATATCAATCCTCCTCAAACTTTTCCCAAAAATAATACATGAGGAGGAAACACTTCCACCACATTCCATGAGGCCAGAATTACCCTGATACCAAAACCAGACAAGGACACCCTAAGAAAAATAAAAGTACAGGCCAATATCCCCAATGAACATAGATTCAAAAATACTTTAAAAATATTAGCAAACCAAATTCAACAATAAACTAAAAGGATCATACATCATGATCAACCAGGATTTATTCCAGGGCTCCTTCCAAGGATGGTTCAATATCTGCAAAGCAAACAATCTGATATACCACATTAACAATATGAAGGGGAAAAAAAAATCATACAATAATCTCAACAGATCCAGAAAAAGCATGTGACAAAACCCAATATCCCTTTATGATAAGATCTCTCAACAAAGTATGTATATAGGAAACATACCTCAGCATAATAAAGGCCATATATGACAAACTTAATAGTTAATATTATGCCCAATGATGAAAAGATGAAAGTTTTCCTCTGAGATCAGAAACAAGACAAGGATGTTCACTCTCACAAATTTTATTCAACATAGTAATGGAAGTCCTAGCTGGCACAATTAAACAAGCCAAAGAAATAAAGGCATCCCAATTGGAAAGAAAGAAGTAAAACCATCACTGTCTGTAGATGATATGATACTACATATAGAAAATCCTAAAGACACTACCAAAAAGATATTAAAACTACTAAACAAATTAAAGTTGCAGGATACAAATTGCAGAATACAAAAAAATCGGTTGCATTTTATACACTGATAAACTATCAGAAAGAGAAATCAAGAAAATAATCTCATTTATGATTTCATCATGAAAAATACAGTCCCTAGGAATAAATTTAACCAAGAAAGTTTAAGATCTATACACTAAAAGACTTTATGTAAGAAAAATAAAGAAGACACAAATGAATGGAAAATATTCCAAGCTCAAGGGTTAAAAGAACTAATTTTTAAAATTATTTTTTCTAATTAAATTTATTTATTTTTAAAATTACAATACTGTATTTGTTTTGCCATACATTGACACGAATCAGCCATAGGTGAACACAATCTCCCAATGCCAAATCCCCTCCCACCTCCCACCCCCACCTCTACTTGTCATCCTGGCATCGCCCCTGCTCCTGCTCCTACATTGCTGTTGCGTTTCCTTCGGGGATATACTGTTTCTTGCCTTCTCCCATACCATCCCCCCTTTCCCCCCCTCAGGTCCAAAGTCCACTCTTCCTCTGTGTCTCTTGTTGTCTCACTGTGGGTCATCTTACTGTCTTCTAATTCCATATATATGTGTCGTTTTGTTTGGTGTTTTTCTTTCTGGCTTACTTCACTCTGTATAATCGGTTCCAATTCCATCCATCTCATTAGACTGGTCAAATTTATTCTTTTTAAGGGCTGGTAGTATTCCATAGTGTATATGAACCACAGCTTTCTTATCCATTCATCTGCTGTGGACATCTAGGTTGCTTCCATGTCCTGGCTATTATAAACAGCGCTGCAATGACTTGGGGTCTGTGTCTCTTTCACTTCTGGTTTCCTCAGTGTGTTGCCCAGCAGTGGGTTGCTGGGTCATAGGCGTTCTATTTGCAATTTTTAAGGATCTCCCACTGTTTTCCATAATGGCTGTCTGTTGCATTCCCACCAACAGTGTAGGGGTTCCCTTTTCTCCCCACCCTCTCCAGCATTTTTGCTTGTGATTTTGGATCGCGCCATTCTGACTGGTGTGATGTGGTCCTCATTGTGGTCTTGTTTGCATTTCTCTGTTGGTGTGTCGAACATCTTTTCATGTGTTTGTTAGCCATCCGTATGTCTTTATTTATTTTAATTGGGGGCTAATTATTTTACAGTACTGTGGTGGTTTCTGCCATACATTGACATGAGTCAGCCGTGGGTGTACCTGTGTCCCCCATCCTGACTCCCCCTCCCACCTCCCTCCTCATCCCATCCCTCTGGGTTGTCCCAGTGCACCGGCTGAGTGTCCTGTTTCATGCATCAAACTTGGACTGGTGATATATTTTACATATGGTAATATACATGTTTCCATGCTATTCTCTCAAATCATCCCACCCTTGCCTTCTCCCACATAGTCTAAAAGTCTGTTCTTCATATCTGTGTCTCTTTTGCTATCTCTCATATAGGGTCATTGTTACCATCTTTCTAAATTCCATATATAGAACAGGCTTTTGGACTCTGTGGGAGAGGGAAAGAGTGGGATGATTTGGAAGAATGGCAATGAAACATGTATAATATTATATATGAAACGAATTGCCAGTCCAGGTTCGATGAATGATACTGGATGCTTGGGGCTGGTGCACTGGGATGACCCAGAGGGATGGTATGCAGAGGGAGGTGGGACGGGGTTCAGGGATGGGGAACATGTGTATACCTGTGGCAGATTCATGTTGATGTATGGCAAAACCAATACAATATTGTAAAGTAATTAACCTCCAATTAAAATAAATAAATTTATATTTTAAAAATAAATAAATAAATTCCATATATATGCATTAATATAACGTACTGGTGTTTTTCTTTCTGACTTACTTCACTCTGTATAATAGGCTCCAGTTTCATCTACCTCATTAGAACTGATTCAAATGTGAAGAACTAATTCTTTAAAAGTGCATACTACAAAAAGCCATCTACAAGTTAAATGTAATCCCTATCAAAATGCCAGTGGTATTTTTCACAGAAATAGAATAAACAATCCTAAAATTTATGTGGAACAACAGAAGACCCTGAATAACCAAAGCAATCTTGAGAAAGAACAAAGCTAGACATAAACCCACACGTATAAACTCACACAAAATTTATGGCAGAGGAGTCAAGGATATGCAATCTGGAGAAGCCAGTCTTTTCAATTAATGGTATTGGGAAAACCAGACAGCCATATGCAAGAGGATGAAACTGGAATGGTATCTTACACCATAAATAAAAATTAAAACTCAAAATGGATTAAGGAATTCAACATAGGACATCATACTATAAAATTTCTAAAAGAAAACAGACAATAAGCTCCTTAACACAGGTCTTGACAATGATTTTTAGATTTGACACCAAAAGCAAAGGCAATAAAAGTAGAAATAAACAAGTAAGATGATATAAAACTAAAAAGGTTTTGCATAGAAAAGAAAACCATCAACAAGTAAAAAGGCAACCTACTGAAAGGGAGAAAATATTAGAAAGCATATATATGATTAGGGGCTAACATTCAAAATACATAACAATTCAATAGCGGAACAATTTAGTTGAAAAATGGGCAGAGGATCTAGACAGACATTTTTTTCAAAGAAGACAGACAAATGACCAACAGACACAGGAAAACATGCTCAACATCACTAATCATCAGGGAAATGCAAATCAAAACCCCAAGAAGATATTACCTTACACCTGTCAGAATGCCTAGTATCAGAGAAACAAGAAATAACAAGTCTCAATGAGGATGTGGAGAAAAACGAACCCTATTTTTCCCACTTTCTTAGTGGGAATGTAAATTGGTGTAATCACTGTGGTAAACAGTATGGAGATTCCTCAGAAAACACTAAAAATAGAATCATCATATGACTCAGCAATTCCTCAAATACCACTTCTGGGTATTTGTCCAAAGAAAATGAAAACACTAATTCAAACAGATAACGCACTCATGCTCACTGAAGCACTATTTATTTACAATAGCCAATACACGGAAATAGCCAAGTGTTCACTGATAGTCAAATGGATAAAGAAAATGTGGTATATACATACAATGGGATATTGTTCAGTCATAAAAAAAAAAGAAGAAAATCTTATCACTTATTACAATATGGATGGATCTTAATGGCCTTATGTTCAATGAAATAAGACAGAAAAGACAAATACTGCATGATATCATTTATATGTGGAATTTTTAAAAAGCTGAACTCAGAACAAAGTAGTAGATGCCAGAGGTTGTGGGGGGGTGCAAATAGGTGAAGGGGGTCAAAAGGTATATATTTCCAGCAATAAAATACATAAGTCATGGGGATGTAATGTATAGCATGGTGACAACAGTTAATAATACTGCTTTGTATAGTTGCTGCTGCTGCTGAGTCGCTTCAGTCATGTCTGACTCTGTGCGACCCCATAGATGGCAGCCCACCAGGCTCTACCACCCCTGGGATTCTCCAGACAAGAACACTGGAGTGGGTTGCCATTTCCTTCTCCAATGCATGAAAGTGAAAAGTGAAAGTGAAGTCACTCAGTCGTGTCCGACTCTTTGTGACCCATAGACTGCAACCTACCAGGCTCCTCTGTCCATGGGACTTTCCAGGCAAGAGTACTAGAATGGATTGCCATTGCCTTCTCTGGCATTGTATAGCTGTAAGTTGCTAAAAGAATATATTTTGACGGTTTTAATCACAAGAAAAAGTCTGTAACTATGTATAATGACAGATATTAACTAGAATGATTGTGATCATTTTGCGATCTATATAAATATTGAATGATCATACTGTATACGTGAGGCTAATATAATGCTATATCATGAGTTTGAGTAAACTCCAGGAGTTGGTGATGGACAAGGAGGCCTGGCATGCTGCAGTCCATGGGGTCTCAAAGAGTTGGACATGACTGAGTGACTGAACTGAACTGATACTTCAATTTAAACATAAGAAAATAAGTAAAGGGAAAAAAACTTAACTCTGATAAAGGGCTTGTATCTAGAATATGTTTTTAAGCATTTCAAATTCAACAACAGACTCAAACACTGATAAAAATCAGCAAAAGATTTTAGCAGACACTTTGTCAAGTAGATATAAGTGGAATACAAGACATCCAACATAATTATTCAACAGAGAAAGACAAATTATATCTACAATGAAGAGTAAATTATATACTCACTAGAATGACTAAAGTTAAAAAGACTGATCGTGCCAAGTGATGAAGTATAAAATGGAACTCCTCAGCTTTGCTGGTGGGAATGCAAAATGGTACACCCACTTGGAAGAGAGTTTGTTTCTTATAAAGTTATATCTATACTAACCATAAAACTCAGCAATCCCACTAAAGTATTTATCCAATAAAAATGAAAATATGTTAATGCTACACACTTATATGGGTTGTTTTCAAGAACTTATAACCTCTCACTTCCTTTTAATATAAAAGATAAAAGGGTCTTTAGATATACATACTGAAATGCTTTAAAATGAAATTAACTTATGTCTGGTACATGCTTCAGAGTAACTCCAGATGAGGACCTGTTAAGACAAAATCACCCATGGGTTTAGTATTGTTTTAATTGGATGAGATTTATCAAAACGTGGAGGTTCAATACACCCTCCTTTCTACATCTGCATGTTTTCTGAAAAGAAAATTAAGAGTCTGGAGGAGATTTCTGAATTACTTCTTCTTTAATGTAGAAACCAAAATAATGCCACTTAAGGTGTCCTTTACCTTTGAGGAGTAAGTGCCAAGGACTATAAATGTTGAAGGAATATTACTGTGAGTTTGTGACAGTTGAATTCCCTGCCTCAACATCTTGAAGTAAAAGGGTAGGCTCAATAGGGTTAGCTGAGGCTTAAAGATTTGAGAAATTGTACCCATTTAACATTCACTTTCTATCTTTAAAATCGGGACAGCCACATTTAGTGGAGAAAATACTTTTAATGTAAAGGCAGGTATGATTCCTTAACAGAGTAACAACACATGCTCTGTGGACAGACTCACATAAACTAACTCTACTTTGTATTAACTATTTCATCAGAGAGTGGAAGTATATTTAGTATATACAACATTCACATCCGAGAGACACTAGCTCAAAAGGATGCAGAAGACATAACTGCAATCCTACCAAAATGGGCAAGGGCAGCTACAAGCAAAGTTCATCCAAAACAGCTCTCATCATCCAATATGGAGTTTCAAATCACCAGTGTCAAGACCACAGAATCATTAAGGTGGTCCCCATTCTGCACGCTGATTACCAGGAAACCCAGAAGTCACTTCCAGCAGAATCTCAACTAAAATTGACAAAAGTCAAATGAAGGTGGCAGCAGGCATATAGTCATGCTCTGGAAAATGAAGATTAAATATTCAAGGACTTTAAATGCCATGATGAAGAGTCTAGAACTAACTCTAAAATAACATTGATAACTAATAATAATCCTTATTTAAATGCCACAAAGATTTGGATATAACAACCACTCCCTCCTTTTTTATCATTAAATGTATAAAAACACATACAAAACCTACACAGGGTCTGGCAGGTACTCTTCCAAATGTCCATGATGGCAGACATTCAAATTTCATTAACTCTTCTGTAGTGCTATAGTACATAGAACATACCTCAATAAACAATGAGTTTTGCACTGAATGATGGGAAAAAATGGTACTAGTTTTCCCCCTTAGCAATATAAAATTAATCTCTACTCTCATGAAATGTGTTATTTGAGACAACACCCTCTCCTTGGGTAAAACTAAGAGATTGTATTGTCCAAGTCAAAGTTGTTCTGAAAAGTAAAGACTGGGTTAGGATCTAAAATTTCTTTATAATTTATAAAATGAATTCTTTACCAGCTGAGCCACAAGGGAAGCCCAAGAATACTAGAGTGGGTAGCTTATCCTTTCTCCAGCAGATCTTCCTGACCCAGGAATTGAACCAGGGTCTTCTGCATTGTAGGTGGATTCCTTATCAACTGAGCTATCAGGGAAGTCCATAATTTATAAAATGAATAGTCAGTATTTCAAATGCAGTATTTCACTGCATAATGAGTCATGAAATTATAAGGACAGACTGTTAATTGATTCATTATCTAGGCCCTAATCCTTTTATTTTTCTGGCTCTTTTATTATCCACCACTATCTTTAATAGGAGGCTTCCCTGGTGGTTCAGATGGTAAAGAATCCACCTGCAATGCCAGAGACCTGGGTTCGATCCCTGGGTTGGGAAGATGTCCTGGAGGAGGGTATGGCAACCCACTCCAGTATACTTGCCTAAAGAATCCCCATGGACAGAGGGACCTGGCAGGCTACAATCTGTGGGATTGCAAAGAGTCAGATACAACTGAGCGATGAAGCACAGCACACGTCTTTAACAGTGAATGAACAAAGAAACGAAGAAATGAGACACAGCTATCAGCAGCTAAGAGTCACGGGTGAATGCTGGAAGATACAGGCTTATGGGCTCCACTGAGAACTAAGAATTTCCTGTCCTTGGATTTGTTTCTCATGTTTCCCAGACTCTATTATCATACACAATTGAGAGCTGGTTGTATGAAAGAGAAAAATTAACCAAAAATATATCTAAGATAACAGAAGATACAATATTTTAAAATTATACTTTAGTTTTTAAATCCCTGGCCACAATAAATCCCTGCTAACAATAAATCTTTAAACTCCTGTGATTTTGTTTGAAAACTCATGACCTGCCATACCCTTGTTTTCATTCTAGTTCTGAGAAAACAATTGGAGAAGGAAATGGCAAACCACTCCAGTATCTTTGCCTTGAAAATCCCCTGGACAGAGGAACCCGGTGGGCTGCAGCCCGGGGGATCGCAGAGTCGGGCCCAACTGAATGACTAACACAAGAAAACAATGGAAGATGTACGACAGCACTGACTGTGAGTACTGAATCTTTCTCCCCCTCCATGGCTGACCAGAGCCCAGTTACAGAAGCTTTCCTTCTAGTGCTATTAACCTCAACAAGCCAAGAGAAGTCTATACTTCTGGCAAACATTCAGGACATCATATATTATTCGGTCTTTTGCCTTAATCTTTTCCACTGTCTGACACTCTTGTAGAGGATTTAAAGGTGAAACATCTGGACAACTTCATGCACCTCTACACTCTGCTTCATTCAGGAGCTGACCTTTTCTGTACAACTCTTCAGGCAGCTAGATGACCTTTAATATTTAGTAAATTTTCCCCCTTTTGAAAGTTCATGTTGGATTCTTTTCTGGCACTTTCTTATAGCTAATATACAAATGCATAAATTTTGTGTGAATGCCCTTGAAATTCAGTTGGTAGAAAGTATCAACCAAGAACTAAATAAAATAAAACTTACCATGCTCATTTTCATTTTCCTTTATGCAAAATCTTCTCTAAGAGGAAACAGTGAGTCTTGCTGAGTAAAAATTCAAGAACAAAATGGACACAGTTCTCTGTTCTAATAAAAATATTCTAAATGGGTAATAAGGCATGAGATGAGAAAAAAAAAATTATAACATGGGTCGCTGAACCAAATGATCAACTAAGGAGTTCTTTCTAAAGTAATAGTCAACACCCAGCATGCTTTTATGGGGTTGTCAAGCAACAGGGATTTGGGCAGGATCCTTTCTGCTTAAACAAGTTAAGTTCAGTGAAGCTGGTATAAACTAAAGCCATATCAGCAGCATTCTACCATGAAGCAAATAACATTTTACAGAATTGAGTTCTTGTTCAGCTAAGTTGTAGCTATGGCCTCAAATTATTGCTTGCTTTAATAAATAACCTAAAGAAAAACAGGAGCCATAACTAATTTTTAAAGAAGCATACTTTTAAAATACTAGATCTGAAATTATATTTTTGTTAAACTCTGTTGAGTGTTGAGTCTTGGAATTTACAAATGAATTTATCCTTGTTCTCATACCTATTATACAATTGTACATTAGTCAAAGATTATCTTATCCCATCATTTGGACTGTTATTCTTTTTCCTCATTAGAGATTCCCAATTAGCCTTGACATATTACTTATTGATTCTCAGACAGTAAGATGTTAGAGACCAGAATTCTATCTGGTGGTTGCACTGACCATGTAAGGTCCACAGGGTAAAACCCTTTGAATGGGAATGGCTGTAATTTTCCAGTAATTTCTTACTGCTTGAAAGGAACAAAGTAAAACTTCAACAAAACAGACCTTCCCAAAGCATTCTATATATATATATATATATATATATATCTGGGTTTCTACAGTTATCAGCCACAACACAATCAGGTTTCTCATCACATGGCCTCCTTTCTTGTGGTCACTCTACTAGACCACCGTCTAGATTATCTACTCTAGTTTCATCTATACTTTCATCATTCCTTATCATTCCTATCACTCATATTACCAATCTCTCAGGCACCTATAGCTTGGTTGAGGCAGTCCCCCTAACCAGCCCTTCCAAGGCATCTCTGTCACTACTCACGGTAGGCTGCATGCTGCTTACCCATTGTTGATGGTGTATGTGCCATCATTTTTAAGAACAAAAAGCCTAAAATGACTAGGAATACAACTTAAGAGGCTTCAACTGGGTTGATTCTCACACTCTGATTGTCCATTAAAGAAACTGTAACAATATTGTAAAACAATTATATTCCAATAAAATAAATAAACTAATACATAACCTTAAAAGAAAGAAAGAGATATCTGCTGCCCCAACTGATGAGCATTTCATGCAAAGATGGGCACAATAAAGGACGGAAACAGTATGGACCTAACAGAAGCAAAAGAGATTAAGAAGAGGCTGTAACAATACACAGAAGAACTACACAAAAAAGATGTTAATGACCCAGACAACCATGATGGTGTGATCACTCACGCAGAGCCAGACATCTTGGAGTGAGAAGTCAAGTCAGTCTTAGGAAGCATCACCACGAACAAAGCTGGTGGAGGTGATGGAAATCCAGCTCAGCTATTTCAAATCCTAGAAGATGATGCTGTGAAAGTGCTGCACTCAATATGCCAGCAAATTTGGGAAACTCAGCAGTGGTCACAGATTGGAAAAGGTCAGTTTTTATTCCAATCCCAAAGAAGGGCGATGCCAAAGAATGATCAAACTTCCGCACAATTGCACTCATTTCACATCCTGGAAAGGTCATGCTCAACTTCCAGATGTTCAAGCTGGATTTAGAAAAGACAGAGGAACCAGAGATCAAATTGCCAACATCTGTTGGATCATAGAAAAAGCAAGAGAATTCCAGAAAAACAGCCACTTCTGCTTCACTGACTATGCTAAAGCCTTTGACTGTGTGAATCACAACAAATTGTGGAAAATTCTCTTAAAGAGATAGGAATGCCAAACCACCTGACTTGCCTCGTGAGAAATCTGTATGCAGGACAAGAAGCAACAGTTAGAACTAGACATGAAATATCTGGTTCCAAATTGGGAAAGGAGTACATCAAGCATATTGTTTGTGTATATTGTCACCCTTCTTATTTAACTTATATGCAGAGTACATCATTAAGAATGCCGGGCTGGATGAAGCACAAGCTGGAAGATTAAGATTGCTGGAAGAAATATTAATAACCTCAAATATGCAGATGATACCACACTTACAGCAAAGAGCCTCTTGATGAGGGTGAAAGATGAGAGCGAAACAGTTGGCTTAACACTCAACATTCAAAAAACTAAGATCATGGCATCCAGTCCCATCACTTCACGGCAAACGGATGGGAAAACAGTGGAAACAGTGACAGACATTATTTTCTTGGGCTCTAAAATCACTGCAGATGGTGACTTCAGCCATGAAATTAAAAGATGCTTGCTCCTTGGAAGAAAAGCTATGACAAAGCTAAACAGCACATTAAACAGACACATTGATTTGCTGACAAAGGTTCATATAGTCAAAGCTATGGTTTTTCCAGTAGTCATGTATGGACGTGAGAGTTGGACTGTGAAGAAGGTTGAATGCCAAAGAATTGATGCTTCTGAACTGTGGTGTTGGAGAAGACTCTTGAGACTCTCTTGGACTGCAAGGAGATCTACCCTGAATATTCACTGGAAGGACTGAGACTGAAGCTCCAATATTTTGGCCACCTGATGTGAAGAGGCAACTCACTGGAAAAGATCCTGATGTTGGGAAAGACTGAAGGCAGGAGGAGAAGGGGATGACAGAGGATGAGATGGTTGGATGGTATCACCAATTCAATGGACATGAGTTTGAGCAAGCTCGGTGAGATGGTGAAGGACATGGAAGCCTGGCATGCTGCAATCCATGGGATCACAAAGAGTTAGTTAGACATGACTGATGACTGAACAATAACAAAGGAGTGTAATAAATATAACTTCTAATTCTCATCTTTTTGAGCTGTAGAAACTGGGTTCAAAAAGTTTATTTGCAACTAAATCTGATTATGACACTAGGCCGGGTATTGGTAAATAATATTGGTAAAAATACTGGAGTGGGTTGCCATGCCGTCCTTCAAGGGATTTTCCGAACCCAGGGATCAAATCCACATCTCTTATGCCTTCTGCATTGGCAGATGGGGTCTTTACCATTAGCACTACGTGGCAAGGTCGTAAAACGGGCTTAATAAGACCCAGATTTCTCAAGGTCACTTCCTACTTCAGATTTGAAACTTACCCAAAAATCTAATGTTTCTACCATCTCTTAAAAAATAGTATAAAGAATTCTTTATCTTATTTTTGTAGAAACAGAGATGCATTACCTACATCCCCTTTAAAGGAAAGACTTTATGCCCAGTTGTGGGAAATATAGTCAGCAGTCAGCCTCCTGGCATCAGTTCCTTCAGGATTGGCCTCAGCTGGGAAGAGATGCTTCTCTGCAGATCAGACCTTTGCAGGGCAATTTGTATCCAGCTGAGCAACATGTATGTATTAATGTAAGGCCATTTTCCCCTCAACGTGAACAATCCTGCTGGGCTTCCCAGGTGCCTCAGCAGTAAAGAACCCTCCTGCCAATGCACGGAGATGTGGGATATGTGGGTTTAATCCCTCGGTCAGGAGATCCTATCTGCAGGGAAGCAGTGGAGATGCAGACACAGAGAACAGACTTGTTGCAACAGGAGTGTAAAGAGACAGTTGGATGAATGAAGAGAGTAGTATCGGGAACATATTCACTACCACAAGTAAAACAGCCAGTGGGAATTTGCTGTATGACTCAGAAAGCTCAAAGCCATGCTAGATGGGTGAGACGGAGGGAGGTGGAAGGGAGGTTCAAGAGAGAAGGGCCATATGTATATGGTTGATTCATGCTGATGTATGGCAGAAACCAACACAATATTGTAAAGCAATTACCCATCAATTAAAAATAAAGAAATTTTTAAAAAACCTTGGCAACCCCACTCGAGTATTCTCGCCTAGAGAATCTCATAGACAGGGGAGCCTGGAAGGCAACAGTCCACGGGGTCACAAAGAATCAGACATGACTGAGCGACTTAGCACACACACATGAAACAATCCTGCTATGTTTCCACTTATTTCCCATTTTACACCCAAACTCCATCTCAGTGTCTTCTTCTGGAGAGTCCAACCTCTGACAGAGATTTAAACTCTATGACAACTGAATTATTCATATGCCACACCAAATTAGTGAATATCCTTTTTCCCACTGCAAACCAAAAAGATCACTTCCAATTTCATAAGTGTGTTCAACTTTTATGTTATTCCATTCAACATCTTACATTTTGAATTTTTCACAGATCAAAACTTTTGAAAAATAGTAGAAACTGTGATCTTATTCTTGTGAGTGAGATTTCTTGCCCCCTTTAGAAGTCCTGAGTGAGTTTCAAGTTTATGCAAAATCCCCAATCATTCTTTGATTCCTCTAAATTACTTTAAAGATGCTTCAGTACAAAAGAGAATTATTTTAAAGATTCTTAATTGTGCCAGTGTTCTTCCAGTAACCAATTCAGTTCACTCTCTACTTAAGGGCTCTTTTCGGACATAAAGGCTTTCAATGACTTGTTTAACGCAAGGCCATGGACTCACATTGAGAGAGCACCATAATAAACAGCTCTATGAAGCTTATCAGTGTGTCTGCTGTAAGGATATTGTTGAGGATGCTCATCATTAAATTAAGAAGCGTCACTTTCATGAAGCCATTCAGGAGAGGTGGATTTCTTGTTTCAGCATCAAGAATTGTTGTGCCTATCCTAAGCAATTCATTTGTTTTTATCATACATGACTTATTCGGAGCTCATCCTGTGAGAAGGTCGTCTAGTACAGTGGTAGACTGAGCTAGACTGCTTCATAGCCTAGCCCTGCTGCTTATCAGCTCTACAACCTTGAATGGGTGACTTCAATTTTCTGTACCTCAGTTTCTTCATTGGTAAAATTATGATAAAAGTAGTACCTTCCTCATGGGGTGAAATCAAGAACTAAATAGTACTTGAAGCAGTCTGAGCACAGAGAAAGAATTCAGTAAGTCTTATACCATGATTTCCTTTTTAATCCGACTACTTAAGGCTACTACTTCATGGGGTATATTTTACATACTCTGTTCATTTCCCAATGATTCTCACACTTGATTTTCACTTTGCTTCAACTTTCTGAACTTCTTTTTAAAATGCATAATATTCATCATCTGTTCCTAATTATGAAATAAATAAACATGCAATGTCTAAATAGGACAACATGGATGGGGTTTGAGAGCGTTATGCTAAGTAAGAGACAGAAAAGACAAATACTGTATGCAGAAAAAGCCAAATTACCAGGGGTCCAAACTTGTGGTTAGATAATGAGTAAGTTCTGGGGATCTAATGCACAACAGTGTGTTTCAGGTCAACAATACCGTATTACATACTTCAAAGTTGCTAGGAGACTGTATCTTAAATGTTCTCACCACAAAATTAAATGATAATTAGGTGACGTAATGGAGGGTTTAGCTAAGCTACAGCAGTAATCATATCGCAATATATAAACATACCAAATCAATACACTGTACAACACATTAAACTTACACAATGTCATGCGTCAATTATATCTCAATTTAAAGAACTATATATAGCATAGGAAGAGATCACGACTGCAACATAAGCTGTTCCTGCCTTTACTCTGCCTCACAAAAAGAACTGCTGCTGCTGCTAAGTCGACAGTTGCGTCCGACTCTGTGCGACCCCATAGACAGCAGCCCACCAGGCTCCCCCCGTCCCTGGGATTCTCCAGTGTTCTTGCCCAAGTGACCCTACTGAGAGAATCTTCGAGCAGGGGGTTAAGCTGAAGAAGCTCTGCACTTCACAGACAAGCACAGACTGCACTAGAAGGGCGAGAGAACTGGCTACATGTTCCCTGCATTGCTGCTCCTCCCCCAGGACAACACGGGACCAACTGAGCCTCTGGCTCCTGCAGTGGACAAACAGAACCCAGGGGAGCAATAATCTTCCCCTAGCATTCTGGGTCACTTCTAGGAAACCCTTACTCTGGTCTCCCCCATAGGGATTTCAGGGGAATCTGCAGGGCCCAGATACTGGGAATGTGACTGTGACAAAGAGAAGACGATGGGCCTGCAACAGTCAACACATGGAACATGGCAGGTCAAGTTCATAGCTGCAGTGCCCAAGCAGTAGTCCAAACCAGTGGCTCTGTTCACCTGCAGAACCAAGTTGGGGTGCAGTCAGACCAGGGGACACAGTAGAGTCCAGATCTCTCTGATTCAGATCCTCAACCGAGTGTTGTTGACCCTGGAGCCTGGTTTGCCCACACTGAAGCAAGGTGCTGAGTCACAGCCCCATCCACTGTGGACGGTGCCTTCCAGCCACTACTGACCAGAGAACTGCAGATAACTCCTGGGAGCTGGGAAGCCCACTAGCACTCAGGCCAAGAGGCAGTCAGGCAGAGCTGGTGGCCCCCTGAGCAAAGCTATACCAGGAGGCGTCCCGTGCTGCACACAGGCAGGGAGATTAACTCATAGCCAAGGCTGAGCGCAGCTCCAGGCTCTTCCTAACAGGAGGGATTGTTTGGGAAACTGAGAGGAGCCTGGAGCGGCCCCTCCCCTGCCTCTCAAGTCCAGGCAAGAAGACTGAGACAAAGCCCTGCTGTGGCGAGTGTCTTCAGGCCCTATCTGACCAAAAGAATAGGCAGCAACACCTAGAAGCTGAGCGGCCCGTCAGCAGTCACGCCAAGAGAAGGACAGATATAGTCAATAACCTGCACAGCAAAACCAGTGGCCCTGTTTAGCCAGAGTACTGGTGGTGCAGGTCAGCTTGAGCTAAGACAGCAAACAAAAGTTTTACCAGTTTTAGGGCTGCTTCTCCTGCTAGGCCAGGCAGAGAATCTAATGTGTTGTCCTGCTTATTGCTAAATACAGCCTTCAGCCTGCCCAAGCAGGCAACCGAACCAGAGCACACGTGTGGCCCGTCTCACAGCCCTGCTTACAGTGGCGCCTGGCCAGAGTACACAGAGCATGTTCCCCCCAGCTGCAGAGCAAACCTCGCCTGACCGGGGAAGCCGCTGCACGCTCAGGCCTGACCTGGGCCCACAGACAGGGAGCTGCACAGGCCCTAGGCATGGCCTGCCGCCCTGCCGACGCAGAAATAGTAACTCACAGGACATCTACTACTGAGTATAGTGCCCAGGCCCGACTAGAAGGAAATCTGACCAGAGAATTGAGGCAACCGTGGAACCTGTTCTACAGCCTCACTCGGGTAGGAAACCAAGCCTATCCAGGGTTCACACCTCCCCCACAATCTCAGAGCTCTAAAGAAGCCTGATCCCAGAACAGAGCAAAAAAGCAGACCCCACTGACCCAAAGACATTACCAGCAGACACACCCAGAAATCCAAACTGAGCTGGCTGGTAAGGAACTACATCTTCCAAAGCAAACCTGTAAACTCTAGAGCAGGAACCTCATTGCTCAAATGTGCAGATATCAATAGAAGAATCAAAGATGACAAAAAATTAGGTAAATATGCCATGACCAAAGAAAACTAATAAAACTCCAATAACTGACCCAAAAGAAATGGAGAACTATGAACTGTCAGACAAAAATTTCAGAATAATTCTCTCAAGGGAGCTTAGTGAATTACAAGAAAACATAGACAACTAAACAAAATTAGAAACACAATGCATGAACAAAGGAGAAGTGTGAAAAGAAAACCATCAAAAAGAAAATACAGGAGAAAAGCTCCTTGACATGGATCAAGAAGCTTTTAACGTGACCGTTTTTAATATGACACCTAAAACAGAAGCAACAAAATAAATAAGTGGACTGTATCAAACTAAAAAGCTTCTGCACAGCAAAAGAAATCATCAGCAAAGTGAAGACAACCAACTGAATGGGGAAAAAAAAAGTCTTCTCAAACCATACATCTGATAAGGGGTTAACATTCAAAACATAAAGAACTCATACAACTCAATGGCAAGTAATAATCCAGTTTAAAAATGGGCAAAGGACATTTGGGAATAGACATTTTTCCAGAGAAGATATATGAAAGGCCAACAGGAACATGAAAAGATGCTCAACATCACTAGTCATAAGAGAAATGCAAATTAAAACCATGAGTTATCACCTCCTATCTTTAATACAGTCATTATCAAAAAGCTAAGAGATACATGCTGGCATGGATGTGGAGAAAAGGGAACCTTTGTGCACTCTTGGTGAGACTGTAAACTGGCACAACCACTGTGAAAAGCAGTAGGAAGGACCTTCAAAAAAATTTAAAATAAAACCACTACAAGATCCAGCAATTCTACTTCTTGGAAACACATCCAAAGGAAATGAAAACATTAACTATAAAAGATACCTGCCATCTCCTGTTTATAGCAGCACTGTTTACAATAGCCAAGACATGGAAACAACGCAAGTGCCCATCAGTAGATGAATGGGTAAAGAAGCTGTGGCATTCAATACGATGAAATATTATCCAGCCATAAAGATCAGGGAAAGCTCTCATGTGTAACAACATGGAAGTACTTTGAAGGTATTATGCTAAGTGAAATGAGTCAAAGACAAATACTCTATGATCTCATTTATATATGAAATATAATAAAACAAAAACAATGTCATAGAAAAAGAGATTAGACTTGGGGTTACCATAGGTGAGGGAAAGGGTGAGGGGGAATTGGAGGAAGGTGGTCAACAGGTACAATCTGCCAGTTATAAGAAAAATAAGTACTAGAGATACAATGTACAACAAGGTAACTACAGCTGACCCTGCTCTATGATACAATATACAGGAAAGTTGAGCTGACCCTGCTCTATGATACAATATATAGGAAAATTGTTAAGAGTAAATCCTAAAAGTTCTCATCACAAGGAAAACTTTTTCCTTTATTCTTTTTCCTTTCTTTTATTGTATCTATATAAGAATATGAATGCTAGCTAAATCTATTATGCTTATCATTTCACAATATATGTAAATAAAACCATCATTCTGTATGCCTTAAACTTATATAGTCATGTATATCAATTACTTTTCAATAAAACTGGACAAAAATAACAAAATAAAATTTTAAAAACAGAAATCTACAATATTAATTACTGATGATAAATACCATTTATTGAGCACTTGTTATATCAGCTAATTTAACCTCCCTAAAAACCTTATTGTTATTTAATTGATTTTACACATGAGGAAACTAAGACCTGAAGTAACAGTGCTTTTGAACCCAGAACATCACAGCTGGAAAGTGGAATTTTTAAATTAATTTTTATTGGACTATAGTTGCTTTACAACGCAGTATTAGTTTCTGCTATACAGCAAAGTGAATCAGCTATATGTATACATATATTCCCTCTCTTTTGGATTTCTTTCCCATTTAGGTCACCACAGAGCAGCGAGTAGACTTTCTATTAATTATCCATTTCATACATCAGTTCAGTTCAGTTGCTCAGTTGCCAGTTGGGTCCGACTCTTTGCGACCCCATGAATCGCAGCACGCCAGGCCTCCCTGTCCATCACCAACTCTCAGAGTTCACTCAGACTCACGTCCATCAAGTTAGTGATGCCATCCAGCCATCTCATCCTCTGTCGTCCCCTTCTTCTCCTGCCCCCAATCCCTCCCAGCATCAGAGTCTTTTCCAATGAGTCAACTCTTCACATGAGGTGTATGTATCAATCCCAATCCATCTCCCCGCATTCTCCTGTTCTCTATGTCTGTGTCTCTATTTGTGCTTTGAAAATAAGTTCATATGTATCATTTTTCTAGATTCTACCCATAAGCAATATCTTTTTGAGTTATGGCTTTCTCCATGTATATTCCTAGGAGTGGAAAGTGGAATTTAAACTCATATCTGATTTACGACTTCACCAACATGAGATAACATGAGATAACCACTAGATGCATTTCCATACATTTTCTTCACCTATAGATGTTCTTTGTATGTTTGTGTGTGTGTATTTTAATGGAGGTACTCTATGTAATTGCATATTTATTTAATTTTCCACACGTCATGCAAAGAGTTAACTCACTAGAAAAGACTCTGATGCTGGGAGGGATGGGGGCAGGAGGAAAAGGGGACGACAGAGGATGAGATGGCTGGATGGCATCACCGACTCAGTGGACTCTGAGTTTGGGTGAACTCCGGGAGTTGGTGGTGGACAGGGAAGTCTGGCGTGCTACGATTCATGGGGTTGCAAGGAGTCGGACACAACTGAGCGACTGAACTAGTACTCAAAATAGAAGTTTTAATAGCTACATAATATTTCACCTTTCATTTATGGCAAAATGTACTTAAACTAATTATTCTGGGGTGTTTTTTTTTGCCAATTTTAACATACAACATTAACATATATTCTCACAATGGAGTTTAATGATATCTCCAATTACTTATCTAGTAACATCTTAGATGTGAAATTATTGAGTTATTCATATTTTCAAAATGTCTTAAGAAATGTTGATCACTTTATTCTTGAACAAAAGTACAAAGAGAGTATAATGTCTAAAGTCAAAATTAAAAGAAATATTTGGGGGACTTCCTGGTGGTCCAAAGGTTAAGAATCCGATTGCCAATGCAGGGGACATGGGTTCAGTTCCTGGTCCGGGAAGGTCCCACGTGCCACAGGACAGCTAAGCCCAGGCACCACAGCAACTGAACCTGTGCTCTAGAGCCTGAGAGTCGCAGCTACTGAAGTCCACACGCCTAGGGCCCGTGCTCCACAACAAGAGAAGCCACTGAGATGAAAGCAAGAGCACCACAACAAAGAGCAGGCCCCACTTGCTGCACGAGAGAGCCTGCAGGCAGCCACGGAGACCCAGCAAAAATAAAAATACATGCATAAATAAGGACATAGCTTAAATTCCATTGGATTTTTATTAAAATTGCATTATACTGACAGAGGGAAGAAATACCTTTTCCACCGAGACTATGATCTGCCCCACCATTTATTCACATCTTCTTTTGCAGTTCAGTAAAGTTTTAGTTTTCCTTCATACAGATCTTATGCCTTGGAGGTAAAATTTATTTTGAGATATTTTACAGTTTTTGTTGTTACTATGGAAGTGATCATTTCTTTGTTATATTTTACACATATTTTCTACTATATAAAGGAAAACTTTTCAGTTATGGTTTTATTCTTATTAACATTGGTAACAAAATCTTGTATCTTACATTAGTACTATTCACTGTTTAATTGATTTTCTTGGATGTTCTAGGTGCCCATCTGAAGACTAGTAGAGAAGAAAATGTTAGCAGCCAGGTGAAAATTCTTACACCTCTCTCCTTCCCCTTCCCTTGGACTTGGCTTGTTCACAGTTCCCTAGAGCAGGGGTAAATCAAACAGAAGGGGAAGGTGCAGTCAGCCCCAGTACAGAGAAGTGTTTCATCACTGTCACTGTTTACAACTGCAGGCACACAGCAATAACTAAAGGCTTATTCCCTGTACCCTGCACAAACCTCTGCCACCACGGCCCCACGGGGCATCAGAGCTCTAGTGGGGCCCGAGGGGGCTTCACACAGGAGCACACCACTAGATCATTCTGGGTTCTCCTAGGAAAGAGGAGAGCTCTTTGTGGCCAAGAATGGATAAGGGCATAATGAATTCAGGAACTGACCCTAATATTTTTCAAATGCAAAAATCTATTTGTAAGGTCTTCTAGTCTTTAAAAAGAGTAAGTCAGAAAGAAGGATCATGGGTGTCAACCTTACTTAAGACCAATAGTAGGATATTGTTCATACATCTTATTTTTATCAACTATCAAATGGCAACCCACTCCAGTATTCTTGCCTGGAGAATCCCATGGATGGAGGAGCTTGGTGGGCTACAGTCCTCGGGTCGCAAGAGTCGCACAAGACTTCACTTTCACTTTCGTTTCATAAACCACATATACTGTAAATTTTGGATTCTCTGTTTTCTCTGGGTATGGATTTTCCTTAAACGCCAGGTATTGTATTTTTGCTTTTATGCCCTCTGTCTGAAGAAACACTAAAGCACACCACCCCTGCAAAATGCCAGAACCCAAGCCAGAGAGCACTGCCCAAGAGTCAGGAGAGCTGGGCACCAGCTCCCGCTCTGCTGCTACCAGCCTGATCTACTACCTTGGGAAAGTCACCTGATGTCTCAACTTAGCTTTTTGTCCTTAAAGGGGAAAATTCAAGTAAGTCTATGATAAACAAAAATCCAAATGGGCAACTTAAAGCTTCTTGAAGGCATATCACCTAGCTTGTAGTTTACTCATGTTTTTCCTTCTTTTCTGCTCACTATGAACCATGACATTGGTTAAAGCCCAGTCACAAAAGATAAAGCCCTGAGAAGCAGACCATGAAACTTAAGACTCC
The DNA here is from genome assembly GCA_917880005.1 of Nanger dama. NCBI lineage: Eukaryota > Metazoa > Chordata > Mammalia > Artiodactyla > Bovidae > Nanger > Nanger dama. The sequence goes on along the minus strand of CAKJTW010000038.1, from coordinate 8,735,955 downwards.
CTTATCTCTTTCTTTCTGAGTGTCTCATCACACACTCCTGCCGCTTGCAGGCTTCTGGACTGCTCTGTGTGACACAAAGAAGCCTGGCGCTAGCTGTGCTCTCCTTCACAGCTATGACAGCAATTATTCAGCCAAAGGCTTGTTTTCTACACTGGGAAATGCATGTGGCATAAGTAGGAAAGTAAATCTAAACATTTTAAATATATTTGTCTATAATAATTATTTAAAGCTTAAAATAAATTCACAGAAAAATTAATCTATACTGGGAGACCAAAAACAACAACAACAACAACAACAACATTCCCATTTCTTCACAACCTGCTATGACATTTAAACTCACCTGCACAGCTTTCCTGCCTTAGAAAATACAAAACAGCTAGGTCTCCTCATTGGGTTGTATGTTACACATCCTTCATGAACTATAGGAAGGGCATTTTAATACCATGATCAGAAAAAGAAACATCCATGCCAAGATGTGAAAATACTTTGTGGCTATTTTCTTCCACATGCAACCCTTCATGGAGAAAAGTTTGCAAATGACAATATGGCTGTGCATTTTGAAAGTTTACTTACACATTGTCTTATAAAAAATTATTATTTTATTTCACTACTATTTTTATCTAATTAAGTCAGGTAACTTCCTGTTCTTTCACACAGTGATTAAAACTTTGAAGCCACATGTTATTATAAAAAGCGAAGGGAAGACAAAGCTGCCAGCCTGTGTGACCTACCTGGGCCCTGCCCTCTTCCTCTTGTAAGGCAGTGATGAAGACCTTCTGTGTCCAAACCCTCTACCCATGAAACACCGGACAACTTGCTTATCCTCTCTGTGCCTCTGATCTATGAAAAGAAGACAATAAATGTATTGATCTCACAAGGTGGTAGTAAAAACTTAAGGTCAGTAAAACTCTTGGCACTGGGTCTAGTATGTTAAGAGCATTATAAAAGCATTTTTGATGTTATCCTCATTGGTTTCACACCCCAGGAGATATGGCTTCTTTAATTTCTCAAATATGAGGAGCATTCTCTTGACCCTAGGACTCTCTAGGGAGACTTTCTTTCATAGCACTTACTGCATTAAACTCTCATACACAGACTTGTGTGTCTACCTCCTCTATACATCCACCTTCCCCACAGGGGTAACTCCCATGAGGTCAGGAAGTTTCTCACTGCATACCTGGAATCCATCTCAGTGTTCACAATGGATACACCATAGACGCATGCACTGAGCAAATAAATAATAACCCAAGAGAAGAAAAGACACCTCAATAAATTTTTAAAAACTGGGTTTAAGTCTCCATGGTTCCAGTCTGCTCCTTACCTGCTCCTTATCATCACAACATCAAAATGTCAAATAGCTAAACTTTAGAGGTATGTTTTTACATATTTCCTTTCAAAATGCTTCAGAAACCACAGCACACAAGTTATACCTATCTTTTAGAGAACTATATAAATGTTTGATAGGATCTCTGAGATTACTTTATTTATTTCTTCTATGGAATTGTAAATATTATGAATGAAAATCTAATCAAATTGAACCAGTCAGTAGTAAATACAATGTTCCCAGAATAAAACTCAGCAGGTGATGCAGCACTTTGAAATTCAATGTCTATCCCATTAGGAAGTATAGAGAAAGCTGCCATAGGCTCAGTGTACACTAATGATGCTATTATTTCAGTTTAAGAAATGCAGTTTGTAAAGAGGATGCACGGGCAGAGAAGAAATGATGTTCTGAGGGGAGTATTAGATTTCTCACATTACTAGTATATTATTATTTTCCTGTAAGGAACTGGTGCCCCCAGAAGGCAATGATCAAATGGCCAAGATTATAAAAGCATTGTGAACCTCCTTGGGAGGTTTATACAGCAATATTATTCAAATCATCATTTGAAATAAATTCAAAAGGTTTTATAAACTTTCAGGCTACAAAGAAAGCAAGTTTGATAAAGGCTCTGTCTGAAGTTGAGTTAGCAACTTCAAGGTGCATCACCACACCTTATTTTATTCAGTTCATTCAAATGTACAACCTAGTTATGCCTTTTCAGATCTTACTCCTTAGGACCAAGCTACTCAAAGTGCGGTCTGCAGACCAGCAGCATCGGCATCACCTGGGAGCTTGTTAGAAATGCAGACTGCTGCTGCTGCTGCTAAGCTGCTTCAGTCGTGTCCGACTCTGTGTGACCCCATAGACGGCAGACCACCAGGCTCCCCCCGTCCCTGGGATTCTCCAGACAAGAACGCTGGAGTGGGTTGCCAAGAAATGCAGACTAGAAGACCACAACTGATGAAATGAATCAAAATCTGCAGTTTAAAAGACCCCCGGGTGATTTGTATGCACATTAGATTCTGAGAAGCACTACTGTATTTTTACTAAAAGCAATGAGAATTAAATAGAGAATTTCAGTGCAAAGAAGAAAAGAAAATACCTATTTTTTAAAAAAGGTTTATTTGTTAAAGTTCAAGAGACGGTGATCCACCTGGAGTCAGAAAGCCTTAACTTTCAGCTCTGCCATTCGCTGCTGTGCCCATCAGCACTCCTCCCCAGCTCACATCCTCTGGACCCTCTTTAACTGCAGTCATTGCTGTGACAATTGGCATTGCACATAACTGATCACACCTCACCTCAGCTGCTCCAGGGAGCTATCACTGTCCATCCCGGGCTTCTCTGCTGCCCCCAAGAGAGACGCCTCTGAGGACTGAGTTAATCATTCTGAAACGTCTATATCCACTGAAATGAGAATTCTCCCTGTGTGGGGCAACCCTTGACCAACCCTGTGAAGTGAAGTGAAGTCACTCAGTCTTGTCCAACTCTTTGTGACCCCAAAGACTGTAACCTACCAGGCCCTCCGTCCATGGGATTTTCCAGGCAATAGTACTGGAGTAGATTGCCATTTCCCAACCCAGAGCTCGAACTCAAGTCTCCCACATTGTAGATGGATGCTTTACCGTCTGAGCCACCAGGGAAGTCAGCCTGCAATGCAGGAGACCTAGGTTCGATTCCTGGGTCGGGAAGATCCCCTGGAGAAGGAAATGGCAATCCACTCCAGCACTCTTGCCTGGAAAATCCCATGGACGGAGGAGCCTCATAGGCTACAGTCCATGGGGTCGCAAAGTCCATGGTGACCAACCCTAAGAGAGCTGGGTACGAGAGCTCCCCGCGGGACAGCCCCAGTGGCCAATGATAATGACTAGCTGCTTCTAGGGGCTGAGGCTTTCTTCCGACCAATAGACTTTATACAAAGGTGATGGGCTATCACTCTTGTGATTACATCACATTATACAGAACTCCATTCTGCTTACAGACTTGCTCCAGGGATCCTCCCTAGTTAGCTGGCTCTGGAGAAGTAAGTAGCCCACATGTTGGGAGGCGCACATGGCAAGGAGCTGAGAACTGAACATGGCCTCTGGTCCAACAGCCAGCAAGAAGCCAGTGTCCTCAGTCACACAGCACAAGGAAAGAAATTTTAGCAACAACCAAGTAAGCCTGAGAACTAATTCAAGTCCAGCTGAGCCTCTAGGCAAGAATGTAGCCAAACCTTCAACTTGATTGCAGCTATGTGCGACCCTGAGCAGAGGACCCACCTCCCCAAAAACAGAAACTGAGATAATAAATGTGTGCTGTTTTATGCCTGTAAGTGCATCATAATTCCTTCTGCAGCCACAGAAAACTAATATGCTAATCAATAAACTAATAGCCTCATTCATTGCACTTTGCTTTATTGTCCTGCACAGATACTGCTGTTTTTACAGCAAGGTTTATGGCAACCCTGCATTGTCAGATGATGGTTAGCATTTTTAGTTGAATGATATATGAATGATATATGTACATATCGGAGAAGGCAATGGCACCCCACTCCAGTACTCTTGCCTGGAAAATTCCATGGACAGAGAAGCCTGGTAGGCTGCAATCCATGGGGTCTCAAAGAGTCAGACACGACTGAGCGACTTCACTTTCACTTTTCACTTCCACTTTTCACTTTCATGCATTGGAGAAGGAAATGGCAACCCACTCCAGTGTTCTTGCCTGGAGAATCCCAGGGATGGGGGAGCCTGGTGGGCTGCCATCTATGGGGTCGCACAGAGTCGGACACGACTGAAGTGACTTAGCAATATGTTCATATATAGCCACTCTGTAGTGTAAATGTAACTCTTACATGCACTGGGAAGCAAACAAAAAATTGGGCAACTTGCTTTATTGCAATATTCACTTTATTGCAGTGGTCTGAAACCTAACCCACAATACATCTGATGTCTGCCTGTACTCCCTCCATTAGACTGCTGGCTCCATGAGGTTAGAGACTATGTCTGAAATAGTCAGTGCCTAATAGAGTATGTGACACATAACATTTGTTCAATAAATACATTATATGTTTTAAACATATATCTGTGGGTTTCCTGAAACAGAATTTACAGTATCTATATCTAAAAGTATATCCTGCCACCATTAGTACAGTGCTGGAGGCAAAAACGATATAGTAAATCTCCATTATCAGGATGTATGTGTATAAATTATAACACAAACAATATGCAATTAAAAATAAATCCAGAAATAATTTTTACTTCCAGTAAAAGTGTCTGACAAATATTTTCCCCAATGTTTGTCTTTGAAATTTTATGCTCCAAGGTCCAATCTCACTGTCGGGCTGCAGTCCTCACGCCAGCAAGCCATGTAACTGCCCAGCCCCAAGACCAAAGAAAGTGCAGGGAGACGGCCAACAGAGGGAATCAGTTGGGAACCAGTCCTCATCAAAATCCTGGAGCGACACCCCACTGTGGACAGAAGACAGCAGCCTTCACCAAGGGCAGGGAGCAGTGTGGAAAGGTTGCCAGTTACAGGGAGAACTGGGGTATTGATGTCAGGTTGGCTCATCACTTACCAGGGAAACCAGTAGCTGGGGCAGGGGACAAGCACATCGGCAGTCACTGAGTAAGCCCTAAAATTAACAGGACTGGAAAGTCCTGTGAGTAGGGTGTAGGTGACGCAGAAACTGGCCAAGCAAGGGCATTACAGAGAGCAAGAAAACAGTCACCTTGAATGGCCTGACCACACACACTCAAAGACAAACATTGTTAACATACAGTTCCTTCTAGCATTTTTTCCCATATCTTCTAAAAAAACAATTGAGTGCATATTATACATAAAAGAGCTAGCTTGGTTACTTCACTTAATATGCTATCATAAGTGTGTTTTTGTTATTATAAAAACCAGCCAGTTTCAAAGATATGGTTGAAACATGGCTTTGCATGGTTTCAACAATGTTCCCCTAATATTCTCTGCATACTAATATTATCTCATACAAATAGCCCATATAAATAGCCCTAATATTATTTTATATAAACACTCCAAACAGGTGGGGCACAGTTGACTTCAGCTCATACAGCCAACTAGACTCAGATTTGTTCATTTCAGCAATGTCTCTTCCCCTCATCAGTGGACTGACTCAGTGCTCCAGATGAAACTCCAACAAATTGAACAAAACACATCATAACAGTCTGATTTATAATAAACAGAAATTCTCTTCTAACCTAAAACTCCTTGCCAAGGCCTGTTATAATTATTGTAACAAACTCATTGAAGCTAAATTGTTATATATGCACATAAGAACTGGTAATTTGACCAGGGACACACTTCCTCCCGATGAAATTTTTTCATTTTTCTTACTTCATTGCTTTAATCTCACTCACTGTGGATTTTCCATACAGATGTCATTTAAAACTTGGGCCAATAACTAGCTGGAGTTAGATTCAAAAACCCCATGCTGATGTTATTTCTTGCCATTGTAAAAAGCCTCTGTCAAAAAGTGATTAAATATGCTGGACTGGGCAGGAGTAAAAGAAAAACTAACACACAAAAGCTATTAGTTACTTTTAACACAATCAGAATCAGGAGCTATTTGGATTGTCAAGTCTGATTACTTACTTTTCTTTATTTAAGAACCTATATAACCCCTTCTGGTGAGAGAGGGGTTACTCTTTTATTGAAGACCAGAAGGAAGAGAAATCATCCAACCTTCTTGAGAAATACGCTTTCACAGCTATTGCTTTTGTTGCTGTTTCTTTTGGCCCTAAATGGTCAGAAATATCTTCTTTCAAATATCTCAGGGGAGGGCAGCTGTTGGTTTGTTTACTTTTATTAAACCCACTCCTCTTACTGATTTCCCACACTGAGAATAACCAACGTACTTTAAAACGGTAATCAAGTCATCACTTCCTAGTTGAATCCAACTCTTCATCTACTCCACACCTGAACCTACACAGCTGAAAGTGTCTGGAGAAAAACATACAAGATTGATACAAGTGCTGACTGATCTCACTTTAAATTCATGACCACCACTTTCCTAACAAGCCTGAACCCTCCTGTTGAACTCTAGATCCAGTTCCATCTCTCCTGCTCATAAAGAGCACTCTCACAACCCCTCTTCCCTACCACATCATTAATTTGCCCATCGGAACTTGTCATGCAGTATTTCTATCATCTTTTTTTTTTTTTTTTTAAGGAAACACTCATGATTCTACTTCCCTCCTTTACTATGGCCCCATTTCAACACCTTGAAACAGATGAATATACTTGCTGTCTCCAATTTCTTTCTTCCTGTTTAAACTTACTCCAGATTATGCTCATATAAAAGTGTTTTTGCCAAGCTCTCCAATGATATCCACAAGGAAAATCCATGTTCCTCTTCTTACCTGAATTAGTAGCCTTTGACATGGTTGAATGCTATTTCCTCCTTGAAATACTTTTTTGCTTGACTTTCAGGGTACATCTTCCCAAAGCTTCTTCTCAGTCTCTTAGCTGCTGCTTCCTAATCACCCAACCTTTAAATGATGGAATACTTTCAGGCTTACTTGCTCTGAAACTGCTGTTTCCTATACTTGTCTATATGTATATCCACATCTATCTACCTATCTACCATGACACCTATTTAGGTCATGCCATTGTAACCAAACCACTCTAAATCTCAGTGGTTTAATAAAAGGTTCTCATTCACATTACCTGTCAACAGTAGGTTGCCTAGGGGCTCTACCGCACATTGTCCCCTCTCTGGGACACAAGCTGATAGAGCAGCTACCATCTGAAGCATAGCCAATCACCCTGGTAAACTGCACACTGATCACAAGAGCTTCCACCCAAGAGTAAGACATATCACTCCCACTCTACTTTAATTGGACAGAGCAGGTCATATGACCACCAGGACCAAAAAAGTACAGTTGTAAGATGAAACCATATTAAAAGGGAAAATGGAAATTGTGGTGAATAGCATTAATAATTACCAAAACTCCCAAGTTCATACCTTCTGTCTAGGCTCCCACTTAAACTTGATTTATGTGTTCAACCTCCTGCTCAACATCTCTACTACGATATCTAATTGAAACTTCAAACTAAGCATCTTTAATCTGAGCTCCTAATCTTCTCCCCACTCCAAACCAAGACTTCTCCTCCTACAGGTTTTCCCTCTTGCTCATGGAAACTCCATGAACTCCATATATAATATGTGCAACAGGGGTTTATTATTAATTCCCAATGCCCTTCAAAAATGTGTGCAAAAACTAAGTTGAGGGCTTCCCTGATGGCTCAGCAGTAAACAGTCCACCTGGCAATGCGGGAGACACAGGCTCCATCCCTGATATGGGAAGACTGCACGTGCCACGGAGCAACTAAGCCCACGCACAACTATTGAGCCTGTGCGCTAGGGCCCAGAGCTGCGGCTACTGAGCCCATGTCTTACAACCACTGAAGCCCGCACATCCTAGAGCCCACCCTCTGCAACGAGAGAAGCCACCGCAGTGAGAAGCTGCTCACAGAAACTAGAGAGGAGCCCCTGGTCGCCCCACCTAGCAATGAAGTCTCTCATCCAGTCCTCTTCTCCTTAGTCAATAGACCAACGCCCTTCCATACGTGGCCGTTTGCTTCCTACAGCCTCATTTTTTAATGAGCTGTTTGAAATTTTTGCTGTTTTCTGAATCTGACTGACAGACCAGGTGAGACAGTTGTCAGCTGTAAACTGACAGCTGCAAACTCAGGGGACCTTAAGTTGAGATTCTAAATAGGGACATATAACAGCCCAAACTAAAGGTGCTATTCCCATTTATAACCAGCTATTTGCTTCTCTTTTTAAAAATAAGACTCTAGTATAACACTCTATTATATCTAAATTCCATCCTTCTTCAGTATCATCTTCATATATTTGATATGGTAATAAAATCAGTAAACAAATATAAAGTGCTTAGAATAGTACCTGGCATGTAGTTAATTAAATTTAAGCATGTTTTTCAATTATTACTTTCTTTTACCATTAATAACTGTTTAATATTCTAAGTAGATATACTCTCTTGGATTATAATCTTTAGTACAATCTTCACATGCTGCTGTCATTCATGTTGTAAATATCTGATTAATGAAAAATAAGATGTAAGTAAATTAAATTCATAGTGAACTGTAATTAAACATGTTAGGAAACCTGGATATATCAATGCAGCATGTGAGACAAGAAAATAATTAGGTGCCAAGGACCACACAGACTCAATAATTCTGTTCTGTGTTGGAGCTCATAATAGAAGAAAGGCACAGAAAAGGCAATGTCGAGCCACTTAATAAAGACAAACAAAAAGAAGCTGCCCCACCTGAATGGGCAGAGAGTCAGAAGAAGAAGTTTTGGCCCTGAAACCGACTGGCTGAACAACCTGAAGCCAGTCATGGATCAGCGTTTTACTCAAATGTGGACAGAGCTGAGTGCCCAAAGTGGATTTCTCTGCTACTGTAACGTGAACGCATTCATTTTCCAAAGTCAGCCAGTCATAAAATATGAATTTCCTCTTACATGTGTCTCCAGACACAATCCCAGCCATTACTGAAGAAAGCTCTGATTCCCTCTAGGCTAGGACTGTAGCCAACTCATTTACCTACACTGCACTCTGGCCATCCCAACACAGGCTTCCAGAAGGCAATGTCTCTTTATTTTACTGAATCCACAAGTTCTGCCCATTCCTCTATATTCATATCTTCCCTCTTCATTCTCCCTGGAAACCTTCCAAGTCCAAGAAAAATCAGTCTATAACTGCTGCCCACCCACTGGCCCATCCATCATCGAGCAATACAATATGACTTTGATGGGTATAGTGATTTGGTTCAATCAGGCCCTTGCTTTCACGAAAGCTAGAAAATAGTGGAGTACAATTCTGAGAGTGAAAGGGCAGAAACAAAAAAGCAGCCGTTGGAGGAAGGGATGAGTCTAAAAATAGCTTTAAAAAGTACTGGTCCTCTTACACATGTAAAGCCACATATGCTACAATGCATGCAGGACCAAAGGTCCTATTCAGACCACCAGTGAACTTTTCATCACTTTCTCCCCACTTAAATTGCTTTTGATATTCTTTCTCCCTTGCTTCTGCCCTCAACCAAGCCCTTTATATGATGCTAACTATTGCCACCATTGAAAACCCCACAACAGTGAGAAAACCTTTATTTAGATCATAGGTTTCTTTGAGATTCTTATAAAGGTAAGGACTTCCAAATATGCATATTTGCTTAACCTGCATATATATGTTTAGGCTTTGCTGACAATTAAAATCAAGGATTTCATAGACTTCCCCAGCAAAGCCTTCTAGGTGAAGAGAACCCCCTCACAGTTCTTCCACCAGAAGTCCTAGATTGATCAGATTAGTCTGATCGTCAAGTGGATATGTTTGAAAACTAGTGATAAAAGTCAAATATTAACAATTTGGGAAATTTTATTTGCCTTCCTCATATAGAAATACTCTACAGAGAGAGAACTTTTACTTATCACACATGACTGATGTTTTAATATGAGACTGATCACCAAACAACTCCTTCATTCAAGTGTTTCACTGATTTTACTATCATTACATTGCTTTACATAATAATATTTAACAGTTACTATCATCAGGACACTTTGCACATTTTAATCAACTCTCTCTTATGTCACTCCTGAGAGTCAGATAATCTTATTATCTCTTTATGGGTAATCAAGCTAGAATAGAATATATAATAGCTTGCCCAGTGTGGTAATGAAAATTTATATCAGTGCTAAATTGATTACTCCCTATGTTAGAATCAACAAACAAAATGTTTCCTCTCTGTGAAAGTTAGCAGTATTTGCAAATTTGCTGATTTCAGAAAGTAGTAAAGTCAGCTAATAAAAAGTACTTCGGTAACATCTGAAAAAAATCACTTTTGAAGAAAAATCCTCATCAAGCATGAAACCTGATGTCCCAAACTTAAGATATTAAAGCCACACAAACTACATCTACCTCACTACAAATAAATTTTCTATCGACATCACTTCCATTGTCATTGTTGCGACTGTCATTAGTCATTTTATGCTTTAAGATCAGAGTGGCCCCTAGTGGTGCACTTTTCCACTCAGCTTCAGATTTTCAACAAGTGCACGTTAAAAACTCGGTGATTATTCATTATGATGAATGAATTAAAAAGCTGACCACCACCATCTTCCTAAACTTATGAACAGGAAATCAACTCTTTTGGAACTTTAAATTTCATATTTCAAAAGTATATAACACAAAAATGTTGTTGACAGAGCAAAAAGCTTATCACTAATTTTTACTGATAATGGAAGTTCTAAGAATGCATTGGTAGCTGAGTCGGTAAAACCTTCACCAGCAATGCAAGAAACTGGGGTTCAATCCCTGCGTCAGGAAGATCCCGTGGAGAAGGAAATGGCAACCCACACCAGTATTCTTGCCTGGGAAATCCTAAGGAAAGAAGAGCCTGGCAGGCTACAGTCCACAGTGTTGCAAGAGTCGAACACAACTTAGCAACTAAACCACCACCAGGGATGTAAAAGTAAAATGCTTCTTCCTAATGAATCAAGAAATAGAAGATATGCTAATGATATGCTAATGGCCATCCCACGACAATAACTCAAGAATTAACTGTCTGCAAATAATCATCTGTGGAAGCAGTACCTTGACTTTACTGTTCTTAAAAATGCAAGCATGGAGATGAGGGAGCCAATCATACTAATTAACTCACTGTGCCTTGTAACAAATTAATTTGAAGCAAAGGAACTGGTAACCAGAGAAAAAGGCCAAAATCTCAATTAGTTAATCCGAACAGAATATAAATACTCTCAGAACTCATTTGCCCTTTAGAATGAAAGAGCGGAACCAGGATGGTGGGAACGGTGATTACTGCATGCTGACAGGCTGGAATTGTCATTGGCGGCAGCATCTTTAAGTTCTGCTTTCCAATGGGTGTGTTTACTCTATTTGGGCAGCAGAATATGACAAGCTGATGTAGACTATCCATAGCCAGCCCTGCCCTCAGAGAGCTAGTCTAACCTAGGACTTTGACAAGCTCTTCCCATTAGCTTAGAGTCTGCTTCAAAAGTGTTTCTGGCCAGAAAGCTCTGTAAGATAGCTCACATTCAGGATGTCAGCATTAATGTCTAGTCATAAGTTGACTAGACTTATGTCAACTAATGACACCTGACATCACTTTACAAAGACCATATCAGCACTCTAGTAAATGCTACTTTTTCAGTGTTTAGGAAGTATAAAATAAGATTCATCCCTTATTCCTAGAGGATCTCGTTCTTACATTCTACCCACTTTCTTTTCAGAATATGCAAACTTTTCTTCCACAGGTTTGACCCTTTAAAGATATCCAGGTGTTATTGGCTTAAAAACTGTTTCCTTGATGCTTCTACTGATCTTTCCAGCTACCAAACCCAATGTAGCCTTCCTCTTACCAAGTTCCTTAAAGGATATTCATATGGTGTGTCTGTTCTCACTCACACACCTTTAAATTCCCAACATAACCATCCTACATTCATTTGAAAAAAGAATTCAGGCTTCTGAAACTACTTTTCTTGTGAAAATTTTCAAGGATCCCCAAATGACCTCACCGAATCTGGCATCATTTTCTTAACCCTTACTCTCTGTGCCTGTCTGCTCCATTTGGCATTGGTAACTGCCATCCTTCTCTTCTCAGAATACAGTCGACCTTCAGTATCCACGGGTGCAGGACCGATGGTACTATACACCACTTCATGCGAGGAACTGGAGTTTCTGCAGAGGGGGAGGCTGCAGGAAGCAATCCTGCACAGATACCGAGGGATGACTGTACTTTCTCCTCTTGGACTGCAAGTCTCTGCATTTCTGACTTTCCTCCTCCCTTATAACTCCAGGGGCATATATGGCTGAATACAATCTATTTCTATTATGTGAATGAATACACTTGTATTGACCATGGTGAAATTTTTTTTCTTTATTGAAAGGAAATGAGATATCACAAGGGCTATGATAGCCCCAGAGAGGGGCGAGAATAAACCTTATGGCCAATGACATTTTTCTTCACATGATCTCTGTAAGGCACGTGGCTTTCTGAGTACATGGAGGTACGGTTTGAGTGGAAACATGGAAATGTAGAGGACATAAGAAACATCCTTCTGAGACTATATGGACACATCTTAAATCCCTTCTGAGCCCCAAGCAGACCTACTGACAAGTATGGTAACTAACAAGTAAGTGATCTTTCAGTAACTCCAATTCTTTATTTTTACATCTATTGCACCCAACATTTCAGCTCCATAGGCTATTTATTTTTTATTTTAAATTGTGATGCCATTAGGAAATGGGCTTCTCAGATGGTACTAGTGGTAAAAAAAAAAAAAAAACTGCCTCCAATGCAAGGGACATAAGAGACGTAGGTTCAATCCCTGGGTCAGGAAGATCCCCTGGAGGAGGGCACAGCAACCCACTCCAGTATTCTTGCCTGGAGAACCCCATGGACAGAGGAGCCCTGGTAGGCTATCATCCATGGGGTTGCAAAGAGTTGAACATGACTGAAGTGACTTGGCACACGTGCAAGTAAATGCTCTGACAGCTTTTAAAATTATCAAGCATCAGATTAACCAAACTGCATATGCTAAACAAGTATGTTTTTATTATTATTACCATCATAAATGATCTGATAAATTAAATACCTTTATTTAGATATTCAAGTAGATATTCAAGTAATCCAGGAAGCATCTTTTTTAAAGCAAAGAAGAAGCTTGTTGAAAACATCAGTTAGGTTCTGCTTTACACCATTAGCCAGATATCCAAGAACTCAAACTCAGAAGAACTTTAAATGAGTGAGTTGTTTATGAAAATATGACAGTCTGCATGACATACTGAAGGCTTCTCTGTAGGGTCATTATGTTGTATTTTGTCTTTTAGTAATAGGAGTTGATTAAGCCTTAAAATTATAATCCTAAAGACTCTCCCATGAAAGATCCAAACTTACAGGGAAGAGCATCTAGAATGAGGGAAAGCAGTGACTATCCCAAAGACCCCTCCCTGTTTGTCTGCATCCCTCTCCTCTTATTTTCCTCTTTCAAGATGATTACTTAACAACCACTAACTTTTCATATTTTTATATGAGAGCTTATTATTTCCCCGTAATAATTCATATTATCCTTTGACCTAAAATTTTAGTCTCATTCAGAGAATACGGTATGAGTGGATAATAAAGTTGCAATTCTTCCTGTTCCACAAATGTATCTACAGTGTTAATAGTTGCTATCACTCCTGAACATTTACTCTGTATCAGGCACTGGGTGAAGCAGTTTGTAGACATTATCTCATGTGACCCTCACCATTATTCTCTGCTATTATTATCCTCAACTTGTTGATAAGAAAACAAAGACTTGGAGAGGTGAAAAACTTGCATAGGAAGGAAAAAAACCAAGATCACAATCCACATCTTTTTTACCCTAAAACAATAATTCATAATTAGATTTATCTAGTTTTCACCAAATCTCTGATGTATGAACGCTGGACATCTAGGCACATGCTTATTCTTAGCACACTAATCCAGACAGAACAATTTTAATTCTCACCAGTGCAGGTTGCATATCCCTGACTGTAAAGAACTCAGGAGGGAGGAATGAAGAGCATCAGAGAAAGACCACCGAGGACAAAGCTACAGCTTAACTTTCCCTTTCTACAGAGAGTGGTGGCCACCACTTCCTGTAAGATGTGAGTTGCCATGGTAGTCAGAAAAGGTTAAACCGTGAGAGAATGGGAAGAGATGCTATATTGCAGAGCCACTTTATCTATGTAATTTTCCATGGAAGCCTAACCCTGTAAATGTAACATGAAATGTGCTGTCTACTCCTACTATGCAGACAACACCATGAGATAAATACATCTTTTATAATTCCACAGACCAGACTGGTGTCCATCTTCAAATCTAGAATATCTCACTAATGTGAAGAAAAAGTTAGAGATACCAAGGGAACATTTCATGCAAAGATAAGCCAATAAAGGACAGAAATCATATCGACCTAACAGAAGTAGAAGATATGAAGAAGAGGTGGCAAGAATACACAGAAGAACTGTACAAAAAGATCTTCATGACCCAGATAACCACGATGCTGTGATCATCACCTTGAGCCAGATATCCTGGAATGGGAAGTAAAGTGGGCCTTAGGAAGCATCACTATGAACTAAGCCAGTGGAGGTGATGGAATTCCCAAGCTATTTCAAATCCTAAAAGATGATGCTATGAAAGTGCTGTACGCAATATGCCAGCAAATTTGGAAAACTCAGCAGTAGCCACAGGACCAGAAAGGGTCAGTTTTCATACAAATCCCAAAGAAAGGCAATGACAATGTTCAAACTACCACACAATTGCACTCATCTCACACACTAGCAAAGTAATGCTCAAAATTCTCCAAGCAAGGCTATAACAAAACCATGAACTTCCAGATTCAAGCTGGATTTAGAAAAGGCAGAGGAACCAGAGATCAAATGGCCAACATCCGCTGGATCATGGAAAAAGCAAAAGAGTTCCAGAAAAACATCTATTTCTGCTTTATTGACTATGCCAAAGCTTTTGACTGTGTGGATCACAATAAACTGTGGAAAATTTTGAAAGAGATGGGAATACCAGACCACCTGACTTGCCTCGTGAAAAATCCGTATGCAGGTCAGGAAGCAACAGTTAGAACTGGACATGGAAGAAAAGACTGGTTCCAAATAGGAAAAGGAGTACTTCAAGGCTGTATATTGTCACCCTGCTTATTTAACTTATATGCAGAGTACATCATGAGAAACGCTAGGCTGGAAAAAACACAAGCTGGAATCAAGATCGCCGGGAGAAATATCAATAACCTCAGATATGCAGATGATACCACCCTTACGGCAGAAAGTGAAGAGGAGCTTAAAAGCCTCTTGATGAAAGTGAAAGAGGAGAGCGAAAAAGTTTACCTAAAGCTCAACATTCAGAAAATGAAGATCATGGCATCCAGTCCCATCACTTCATGGGAAATAGATGGGGAAACAGTGGAAACAGTGTCAGACTTTATTTTGGGGGCTCCAAAATCACTGTAGATGGTGACTGCAGCCATGAAATTAAAAGATGCTTACTCCTTGGAAGAAAAGTTATGACCAACCTAGATAGCATATTCAAAAGCAGAGACATTACTTTGCAGACTAAGGTCCGTCTAGTCAAGGCTATGGTTTTTCCTGTGGTCATGTATGGATGTGAGAGTTGGACTGTGAAGAAGGCTGAGCGCCAAAGAATTGATGCTTTTGAACTGTGATGTTGGAGAAGACTCTTGAGAGTCCCTTGGACTGCAAGGAGATCCAACCAGTGCATTCTGAAGGAGGTAAGCCCTGGGATTTCTTTGGAAGGAATGATGGTGATGAACAGGGAGGCCTGGCGTGCTGCGATTCATAGGGTCACAAAGAGTCGGACATGACTGAGCGACGGAACTGAACTGAACTGTAAATCACTGCTCATGGTGACTGCAGCCATGAAATTAAAAGATGCTTCCTCCTTGGGAGAAAAGTTATGACCAACCTAGACAACATTTAAAAAGCAGAGACGTTACTTTGCCAACAAAGGTGTGTCTAGTTAAGGCTATGGTTTTTCCAGTAGTAATGTATGGATGTGATTTTGGACTATAAAGAAAGCTGAGCGCTGAAGAATTGATGCTTTTGAACTGTGGTGTTAGGAGAAGCCTCTTGTGAGTCTCCTGGACTCCAAGGAGATCAAACAAGTCCATCCTAAAAGATATCAGTCCTGAATATTCACTGAAAGGACTGATGCTAAAGCTGAAACTCCAATACTTTGGCCACCTGATGCGAAGAGCTGCCTCGTTAGAAAAGACCCTGATGCTGGGAAAGATTGAAGTCAGGAAGAGAAGGGGATGACAGAGGATAAGATGGTTAGATAGCATCACCTACACGATGGACACGAGTTTGAGTAGGCTCTAGGAGTTAGTGATGGACAGGGAGGCCTGACATGCTGCAGTCCATGGGGTCGCAGAGAGAGATATGATTGAGCGACTGAACTGAATTGCCAGGAAAAAGGAGGACATTAATTCAAATCTTGTTTAGTCTCTTCAAAAACATATGTGCATATTTCTAACTCAAGTAAGTCTACCAGAAGCCTCTTGGCAACCTAGCTTAGTAGTTTATACAGTTATTAAAGGCTGACTTTTCTGTGCAGTTTAATGAGCTGGAAACTGCATTTTTAACCTTAGCTGATGTGCTATCAGATGCCAGTCATAATTTATTTAATCTGTCTCAACTAGACTATAAATTAAGTGGGTCTAATATCTAATTTATGAGGCCTGGAGAGAGGTGAAAACAGTCAGTGGTTATGAAGACTTTAAGGAAGACTCACCTGAAGTCATCTTAAGAAGACGGCTGAAAAAAAACCTGCGGAGGGAAAAAAAAAAAAAAATGTCAGGGGAACAGCTTATCCCAAGGGGTGGTGTGAGGAGAGGGGCATGGGAACATGGGAATAGGTGGGTAGGGGCAGATGACTTGCAGGTTACCTGAGTGGGATTTTGTTTTTATTTTGATTTTTATTCATCTCAGAACAAACAGAATAGTGGTTGATTTCAAAAGAAGAAGATGGCTGTGATAATAAGAATGACAGCTGATTCACAGACAGTCTTCAGAACTACTGGAAGGAGGAGGTCCTATAGCAGGACTTGACGCTGACGAAACTTGAACGCAGCATAACCAGGCACTCAAAACTTTGTGAATATACAACAGGCATGATGCCAGCAGTGTGAAATGTGAAATTTTCAAGCCAAATTATACCTGTAACAAGTCACTGAAAAGCTTAAAACTAACTTTTTACAATTTACTGTTATTCTATTTTATAATTTTCGCTGTAAAGAATTGTATATATCTCCTTAATCGACTGTTTCTATTTTGAACAGAATTTATTTGCTGCATAGAATTTCATGTGCTAGAAAAAGTAAATGTACTCAAACAATTTCTGTAAATACGCATCTCTATAATGCCTCTCTGTTTCATTCACATTTTTTCTTCCTGTTTTCCAAATTAAGGACATGATCCTGTTTATTAAAGATTTTTCTATTGTATAAACTTCTGACCTCTGCATTTCTGACAAGCTTCCTAAGACATTACAGGTGAGGTATTTGTATAGGCTGAAGCTACTTGCATGCAATGTCAGAATAATGATAAGTTCAATCAATTCTGCAAAATAGTTGGTCAGTTCTGAGAGAGGGAAAACAACCAGTTTAACAAACTGGACATATTCTGCTCCAAACACTGTGCAAGGGGTTCCATTGACTCAAGAACAGACAAAAGCCAGTCTTTGACCTTAACAAGATCAGAGCACTGGGGTAGGAATAAAACATGTGTGCAAATGACTACTGTAAGTGGTGCCCTTGGTGTCGAGCCAAGAAGGTTAAAAAAAGCTTATGAAATGTTCATTCAAACAGAGTCATCATTTTTACTGGTTGATTTTAAAAGAAAGCAACAAGTTTACATATATCTGTGTCTATCTATCTATCTCTGTATGTGTGAATGAAAAAGAGACAAATGAGAGGCACTTTACAGTTTGTCAAGATGTGATTTTCGTTTTTAAAAAAAAAAGCACCTTCTTTTTCCACACACACAAAAGGTGATGAACCTGCCTTCCCTCCCCCCTCCCTGATATCCAGGGTCAACATAAAGGAGACCACCAGGGCGGTGTGGCAGCCCAGGAAGTCAGGAGACTGGGTAATTGAGTCAATATGTAAATCCATGGAGGATAATGGGAGCCTGGCCTTTCACTGTCAGAAAAGGAAGGTGCAGATATGAAAACGGAGAAGCAGAGAAAACTAGTGGTGGTAGGGGTTGGGGGGGTGTGATTTAAGTATATCTAGAAAGAGAAATATGTAGAGATGTAAATGTATATATATATATGAATGATTCAAGTCTGCAGTATGTTAAGTTTTATGTATGTGTATTTTATATACTTACATAGATTTCCTTGCTCTGTCCACTAAGAGGGCCTAAGAGCAGCAACATCTGAGTAGTAATAAAGCCCACTTAACATAGTTCCTGACTTTTATTAATAAATGCCACTTCTCCACTAAAACAAGCAAACAAAATAGGGCTTGGACAAGTGGCTGATTCCAGGATGGTGAGGGGAAGGAAATAAGATGCACGTGTAGTCTTCCAGCGTGCCAACTTTAGGAAGCTGCACTGGCCCAATCTGAAACAATCTGAGCATGAAAATAAATAACGATTGTAATTAACTACTATAATTCATTGAGTAAAATATAAATCTTTGAGTACATACTGAAATAAATGGACACACATGCATAATAGTACAGAAAGCCAATTAGTAAACAGGGAATTAAAAACCTTGCCATTTGGTAGCCATTAGAGTGAGCAAATAATTCAGGCAAGAAATATCAATGGATGCTAAAATGAGCAGATCAATATGGGATGAGTAACTAGATTTTATTTAGTCTCCAAGTGTCTCTTGACAAAGTACCTGTTAGCACAAAGAGGAAGAAAGGTAATTTTACAATGGTAACCCAGAACATACCATGTCAATGAATGATGAAAGCTAATGCCACCAGCAATGAGACAAGATGACAAGCAATGACCCCCAGACAGGATGACATGAAAATATAGTATCACTTCTATGAAAATTCTGGCCCCAAATTCTAGGTCTTATTGTAAGGAAACATCACACAAACCCACACTGGCCTGTAATCTTCTAAACTCTTCAAGGTCATGGAAAGTCAAAGAAAGACTAAAGGATAGTTCCAAGTTGGGAGATCTGAGTAACATGATGACTAAGGGTAAACCATGGTCTTATATTGTATCCTATTGCTAGGGCAGCAACTAAAATGGAGTCTCTGAGTAAAGGATACATGTGAGCTATTTGTACTATTTAACTTTACGGTAACTTTGAAATTGCTTCAAAATAAGAATGATAAAAAGAGGTAATAAGTAAACATACTTGGCTGTAAGGCAAAGCAAGCAAAGTGAGATAGGGCTCCAAAGATGGAGAATCACACCTCTGTACTAACAGAGACCAGGTCTGCTTTCATTCTTACTCAATCTAGTCTTTCATGCAATAAACCTTCAGTGGACATGTGCTGAATGAATTCACTGGATAATGAAGCAGGGAGAAGGGAAGGTATTGATCAGGAAAGGCTTCATAAAACAGACAGATGAAAACGGAGGCCTTCCAAGCACAGGGAACAGGATGAGAAAGGTCATAAAGGGGAGAAAGCCCATTGTGTATATAAAACAGCAGGTCGCCAGACTAGAGAGAATGTTCAGGAACACAGAAGGGCTGAGGCTTGGAAAGGTAGCTAGTACAACATGAGAGAAGGAGAAGGAAATGGCAACCCACTCCAGGATTCTTGCCTGGAAAATCCAATGGACAGAGTAGCCTGGTGGTGGCAAAGAGTCGGACACGACTGAGCGGCTGAGCATGAGAGATGGCCTACAGTGTCAGGGTCAGATAAAAAGCACATCCTGAAATTAAAAGGAAATTGAAAGAGCTTGTTAGCCCTTCCTAACACAGGGATCTTTCTTTTATGCTTCCTCTAATACAGGAGCAAATGCCCAATGGTTGATCCAAAGAGGGAAAAACACAAGTGAAAATTACGGTTAGTCTACCAGTTCAACGACGAAACTCCTTGGTCCTTCAACTACATTTCCCAGAGAATTCTACAGATTGTTATTAATGCTGTTATTAAATATTTGATGATAGAATAACTGTGAGTTAAGCTAAATTAACACTATTCCACTCTTAAATGATTCCTCACTGGAATGTTCTAAAGGAAGAGAATACGCAATGTGACCCAGACTCTCAGTACCCTTCCCCATACAGCCCTCATCCACAGGAGAGCCTAAAGGAGCCACAAGAACACATTCTGGATCATGCTTTTATGCTGCTGAACAGATAGAAAGAGACAAGCACTCCAGTGTTTGTGAACAGCCAGTTCAATCTTAACGGTATGAGGATTTTGAGTTAAACCAGAGATGAAGTTATCAAACTCAAGGGTAGAGCTCTGTACATCATACCCTACCTACTTCTCTCTTTCTGGCTCTGGTATTTTCTATGTAAACAGCCACACACAGAGATTATAAGACTACATACAGTCCAGCCCTTCCAAGGGACCTCTTTGTGGTACTTGTTCTAGCTGTGGCCTGGTTACCATGGATATCAGACGAGTTACAGGAAGCATGCAAGAAAAGAGTTATTGATGGATGAGTACGGGTATGGCTTATGGGAATTAGGGAGTAAAAGAAAGCAAAAGAAATTAAATAAGTGGAGAAAGAGTGAGAGGCCAGTCTGAACGAGGCTCAAAAGGCTGTAGATCTGTACCTTACCTGGCAACTGACGGGAACACCACCTTCCCTGAATGTTCACATTCAAGGTCTGGTGACTCTCACTGACAGAGATGCCAGAATCCAGCCCAGAAGGGGGACTGACTGATGATTTCTGTGGAATTGAAACTCGGCAGCCTGTGAAGTATGCACAGCACCTCTTCAACGACCATACTGGACAATTACCAAGTTGAAAGATATACAAGTGCTATAGAAACTCTGCACATATTCAGGAGCAAATAGCTCTTTCCTGTGTGTAACTCTGGTTCTTCCTTACACGAGAGACAGAAAGGAGGCAGCAAGAAATGAGAGCAGAAAAAGCAAGAGATAAATGGAGAGAAGGTGAGGAGCCCCTTATAGCTCCCATGCCAGGTAGTAAAGAAGGAAGATGTGGAAGGAAAAGGTAGGGATCATGCACCATGCCTGCAACTTATTTTTCTAAAAGACAGAAGATGCCCCCTCAGGGATTCCTAAATTTCAGAGTGCTCAGCAGTCCCCTGGGCAGTTTGTTAAGAATGCAGAGACCAAGATTACACTTTCCCAGGTTATGACTCAGTGGGCTGAGGTGTAGTACTCAGAACTCTGAAGGATAAAACGATCCTCAGATGACTGTGATACGTGTCCATTGGCCACACTGTTAGAAGCTCTGGGCTATATGATTTAGTAAAAAGTATCTGGCCTGAGGATTTCTTGAAACTATAATGAGTCCGCCTTTGAGTGAGCCCAACTATGAGCAGGCTCATAGAAGGTTTCTAGCTCAGGTGACTGGGAGAGGAATCAACTGTAATTGCATCATTTTTATATGAAGTCATGTCAAGCTCTTGCACATCAATGGTATATACATACACATCTGGGTGTGGGGGCAGGGGTGGAGGAGGAGGCCCACCCTAGGAGAAATATGGAAAATGAAAGGAAGGAATATAATATGGCCCAGGTCTTAACAATATATAGTGAAATCCATATAAATTCACGCAGAATCCATCCTGACTGTACATAAATGAAGTTCAAATGAACTCTTAAAGTGAAAGCCTCCTTGTTAAAGAGTCAGCCACACAGTGTCCCCTCACAGTCAAGCCCTGGAGAGAGGGAAGCACTGTGAGCAAAAGCCCTAGATGGTGGTCAGTCTGCCAGGCTTCATCATGGTTCTGAAACTTCTTTGCTGTGGAACTCTGGGAAAATTCAGATACACAACTATCAGAACTGCAACTTTTATGAAATGGACGTATTACATCAGCCCCTTTGTAGGGCTGCTGAAATGATTAACTCAGTAACACAGGAAGTGCTTAGCAGAAGGTAAGACAAAAGTAAGCACTCCATTAACATTAAAGGAGCAGGAAATTAGGGCTGATAAGTTTCATTTCACCAGGCTTTTGATGAAAAAGTAAAATTACTTCTTCAGGAGAAAAGAAATTAAATAAAAACTGATTCTGAAAACAGGAATTGCTTCCTCAATGAACCATCAACGTGCCATCACACTTTTGGGTTTTCACAGCCACAGTTATCAGTTTGTGGCTTACTTTACACCACTCATTCTTTATTAAGAATTTTAAGATTCAGAGATAATTTAACTCAATATAATGGAAGGAGAAGTCCAAGTCCACAGAGCTTGGGATTTCCCCCAAATCATGCAGGAGATTCCAGTCCAGGGGTCTTCAGATCACTCACGTCTGCACTTTTCTCCTTTAGATGGACCTCGTGTCAGATATCCCTCATCCAAGGTAAACAGCAGCAGCTGCGCTTTGCTGGAGCAGCCGTGAAGAGATACCCCAGGCCAAAGGTAAGAGAAACCCAAGTAAGAAGGTAGGTGTTGCAAGAGGCCATCTGAGGGCAGACACACTGAAACCATACTTACAGAAAACTAGTCAATCTAATCACACTAGGACCACAGCCTTGTCTAACTCAATGAAACCAAGCCATGCCTGCGGGGCAACGCAAGACGGGCGGGTCATGGTAGAGAGAGCTGACAGAATGTGGTCCACTGGAGAAGGGAATGACAAACCACTTCAGTATTCTTGCCTTGAGAACCCCATGAACAGTATAAAAAGGCAAAATGATAGGATACTGAAAGAGGAACTCCCCAGGTCATTAGGTATCCAATATGCTACTGGAGATCAGTGGAGAAATAACTCCAGAAAGAATGAAGGGATGGAGCCAAAGCAAAAACAATACCCAGTTGTGGATGTGACTGGTGACAGAAGCAAGGTCCAGTGCTGTAAAGAGCAATATTGCATAGGAGAGTCAGACATGGCTGAGCGACTGAACTGAACTGAACTGAACCTGTCCATTCACTCTATTCACCAGTTAGTGTTAACAGTCACACTGGACTGGAAGCCAGTAAGCTCAAAGTCAAGAACTCTCCTTCCACTTTCGAGCTAATGACCTTTGAACAAGTCATCTTACCTCTTTTAGCAACCCTTTTTCTGCTATAAAACAGAGATAACACTGCCCCTTCTCAAAGGCAGTTATGCAGATCTTATGTGAACACCGGTGTCCCAGACATCTACAGAGTGTCACCAAGAGTCAGACACCACTGAGTGACTAACACTGGAGTAATATAGATATTAAAGTGCTATCTTTATTATTGCCAGTGCTAATATAATTGTTAAGAGTAGTTCCAACCCAAGTGTAAATGGGCTTTTGAAAGGTGATCAGGAGAATATATTCACACTCAAAGAAAGCTACATTCAGTTTCAGTGTGGAAACAACTCATTTGTTCAAACTAATTTAGGAAGATTTATCTTCTGTGATGCAAAAAACCTCATCAATATATTTGTCCAACTAGACAGTTTTCTAATCCTGTGAAAAAAACAGGGACTCTGAATAAAGCCACAGCCCACGTGGTTCTTTTACTCTGCTAACAGCACAGCACACATCTGCCTGCCAGAGAGGCAAGAACCTTTCAGAGTTATGTGCCATCACTTGAGTGGAACGTGCAGACAGAAACAAAGGCATCAGACCAGAGGCAGGAGGTGAGGGTGCTCTTCCAGGAACAAGCTGCCCACAGCCTTGGCCATCAGCAGACAAGCCAGGGTGGCAGCCAACTACAAATCAGTTGCAATCCTCCCAGAAACTGTTGGGTCTGAAGGAAGCTGGCAGCTGGGACAGCAGGCAGCAATCAAAGCTGGCGGGCACTGCTGGCTGGCTGCTGCTCACCAAGGCCAAGAGCTGCCCAGAGTCGGCAGGGGCGGGAGGGGCTCAATCCTATAATGGCAAGGGTGTGACCTTTGCAAAGCACTCTCTTTTCTTACTATTGAGACTTAGAAACTCGAGCATTTATGGGAGAGCACAAGCAAACCACTTGAAACTGTGTGGGAAAGGTTCATAGAGACACTATCAAACCAGAAAGTAATTAGTTGTTATGGTGCCTGAGAAAAAAACTTTGTGGTCCTTTTTTTTTAACTGATATTTTTAATAATCCCTTTACCCACAAGCAACTTGAAGAGGATATTAGGTTTTCTGTGTTTCCAGGTTGCCAGGCAACATTTCTAGGCGGCTGGAGATATTTCCATAGTAAGGAAGTCATGTTCCATCACAAAATACATTTTTCATCTATCATCTATAAAGCTAGTGTTTTAATACTAGGGGCCTTTTATCATCCCTAAAATGAGATTCAGCATTTGATAACAGTAACTACAGAGTGCTTCAGCATCAGGCTCTGATAAAATTTTGCTCTGGTAATTCACAGATACCAAAGCATGTCAATTTTTACAGGTACCATAAGTCAAGCATGGTCAACAAAATAAAAAGAAAATCAGCAAAGCAAATATTTTTAAATAAAGAAGCGTATTTTTGTAAGAGCTTTTAGAAGCTGGTATTTTGGGTTTTGTTTTTAATTTCAAACTAAAGGACAGTTTGATTTTCCCAGATTTCCTTTATTATTATTTCAAAAACCATAGAGTAACTTGTAATACTACAGGTTATTTATCTGCAGAGGGGGAGGTTCCATTCTTTATGTTTAAAATTTAAAATATACTGGTGGTCTGTATATTTTTGCTAAGCTTCAATTTTCACTCTCTGTAGTTCAATGCTATGAATATACTCAGCGTGTAGGTTGCTTCAAAAAATTTAAATGTTGACAGTGCCTAGAGGCCTATATGTGTGTGTGTGTGTGTGTGTGTGTGTGTGTGTGTGTGTGTATTCAGAAACTCTGAGCTACATCTCTGCTATAACAGAAAACCAGCTTCAACAATAAACATTATGTTAATCATTAACAGATGAAATTTTTTCTCATTCTGGCTCATTGCCAGCACCACAACTATTTCTTTAGGGCCAGGCAGCTATTTCTAATGCAGAGCCTTCTTCCCCTTTGAATGGTGTGCACTGCCAAACTTTTAATGTCAAAGTTTTGAAAGAGTTACATATCCTAGGTTCCAAGTACTTCTGTAGAATTGAGTCCACACAGAAACTCTTTCAGAGTCTTGTTATGTGAAAATCCACCCACTCTCTTTCACCAGCATAAAAAAATTTCTAAGCGAGCAATTCTGGTTGATGACTCCTCCAGTACTAAAAATATCAGTTAAATTTACCAAATGAAGACCAAACTTTTTGGACTCATTTTCCTTATATGTCCCCCTTTTACATAGTTTCAGAAGGGTAGTTGATCATCTCCAAAAAAAAATACATTTTGAATTTTTCTGTTTACTGAGTTCTACATAGGCCAAAAATAGAGAGGGAGAAAGGGAGGAAGAAAGGAAGGAAGAGAAGAAAGGAGAGAGGGAGGTGAGGAGGGTGGGGATAGACGGAATAAGATACAATAAAATACCATTTCACATTGATATGCTCTCTGTTTTGAATTTTTCTCACAGCCGTGGGTACTTCCCAGAACAAAGAGTTCTGAGGCTGAGAAATTTACCAACAGAAGTATGCAAAGTGGCATATTTGTACTCCAAGAACTTGAGTACAGACGATTGGACAATTTTCAAAGTCAGATCTACAAAATTAGTAACTTTAATATTCTTATCCAATGTTTTTAAGCTAACAATCAGAAATAGGAAAATGTTTTTATCTTCTGCTAAGCATTCGGTTCTCATTTATTCAACAAACCTTAAGATCCTACTATACATATGCCAGGTACTCTGCCAGTCTCTGGTGGCACAAGTGAAGGGAATGTTTTCCCTGCCATCAAGGAGTTTACAGCAGGATGGACTGGGGGAGGAACATGCCACAAGGGGAAACAGACAAGCAACGAGATAATTTTGGCAGTATGATGGTGCTGGATGGAAGTAAATGCAGGGGCTAGGGGTAGGTGACCACAGCAAGGCTAAGGAGAAAGCAGTGTCCAAGCTGACTTCTGAAGGATCCCCAAAGTTAGCCAAGAGAAGCTGTCGGGGAAAGGAGAGGAGCAGGACTGTGTCGGACAGAAGGAGCCTTGAGTACCGAGGAAAGTAGCGCAGAACGACTGGACCACGAAGATGAATGGCATGTGGTGACAAGTGGAAAACCAGGGCTCAAGTCAGGAAGGCCAAGTGAGCTATCGCAAGAACGCTACTATTGATCTGGAGCTTAGTGGAGAATGCTTAGAGTTTTAAACTGGGATGTGACACGATCAGATTCACTGTCTGCAAGGTCACTGCGTTAGTCTGCTAAGGCTGCCATTATCAGAACACCTCAGACTGGGCAGCTTAAATAACAGAATATTTTCTCACAGTTTTGGAAACTAGAAGTCCAAGAACAAAATGTCAGCTCAGCTGACTTCTGAGGCTTCTCCTTGGCTTGCGGACAGCCACCTTCTTCCTGTACCTTTGCCTGGTCTTCCATCTGTGCCCACGTCCTAATCTCCTCCTCTTTGTTGGCCTTTCTGGGTCTTGGTTACTGTGCAAGGGCTTCTCTAGTTGCGGCACCTGGGCTCAGTAATTCAGTAGGCTTCTTTAGATGTGACATGTCAACTTCGTTGCCCTGCGGCGTGCTCCCCAATCAGGGACTGAACCCACATTCCTTGCATTGGAAGGCAAGTTCTTAACCACCAGCTCAGTTCAGTCGCTCAGTCATGTCCGACTCTTCGCGGACCCCATGAATCGCAGCACACCAGGCCACCCTGTCCATCACCAACTCCCGGAGTTCACTCAGACTCACGTCCATCGAGTCCGTGATCCCATCCAGCCATCTCATCCTCTGTCATCCCTTCTCCTCCTGTCCCCCAATCCCTCCCAGCATCAGAGTCTTTTCCAATGAGTCAACTCTTCGCATGAGGTGGCCAAAGTACTGGAGTTTCAGCTTTAGCATCATTCCTTCCAAAGAAATCTCAGGGCTGATCTCCTTCAGAATGGACTGGTTGGATCTCCTTGCAGTCCAAGGGACTCTCAAGAGTCTTCTCCAACACCACAGTTCAAAAGCATCAATTCTTTGGTGCTCAGCCTTCTTCATAGTCCAACTCTCACATCCATACATGACCACAGGAAAAACCATAGCCTTGACTAGATGGACCTTAGTCAGCACCAGAGAAGTCCCCTAATGTCCTCTTCTTACAAGGACAACAGTCAGATTGATTAGGGCACACCACATGACCTCATTTTAGCTTTACCTTTAAAAGACCTTACTTCCAAACACAGCTGCACCCTGAGCCCCCAGGAGTTAGAATTTTGATACATGAATTTCGGTGGAACACAATTTATCACACAGAAGTCACTTTGACTGTAAAGTTAGAGAAGACCCTGGAGAAGCTAACACAGAAAGGAGAAGTGACAGGAAAACGCAGAATGTGTATTTTCAGAAGGAAGAGGTGGTTAAAAGCACCCAAGTGCCTTCAAGGTCAATAAGAAGGTAAGGATTGAAAGCATCTTTTAAGCAGGAGGAAGGAAGGCATGAGAACCTTGGTAAGTGCTACTGAGGGAAGTGGTGGACACCAAAATTCAATCACTGTGCTCTCTGGACCATCTGGAGTTCAAAAGTACAGGCAACTTCTTAGGACGTTTATCTGTGAAAGGTAGGAGAGAGCTAAAGACAACCAAGGAAGACAGTCAAGAGAGGACTTAGTTTTTCAACAAATAATTATTAGATTCCCACTGTGCACAAGGGGTTGAAGAAGTACATTAGATGGAATTCTTGCCATTGGAAAAGATCAATATTTTGAGCTAATGGAGAAACTACACTTATGTTTGTTAAGAAATGTTATATATATTCAAAGACTGGAATACACCAAAATGTTCTCAATTGCTGAGTTCGGGAATCAGATTTAGGAGTATTTCATTTTTAAGAATTTCTTCAATGTTCTTATTAATAACAATAATAAAAGCTGTCACTGTTTGTCACATATTAGGCAGTTTGCTAGATGCTTTACATTATCTTTTCTGTCCTCACAAGAATTCTGTAAGCTAACAATCAATAGTTTCTTTATTTTACAAATAAGAAAGCTGAGGCTTAATAAAGTTAAGTAATTCAACCAAACTTCAGGAGTTAGTGAAAGACAGAAACTAGATTCAAAACCTTCCATGCTCATACTCCTAAAACCATGCCACACTCTTTTCAAAAGGTGTATTTGTATGTGAAAAGGGATGTGGTGAGGGGAGGTATTTTATTTACATTGGGGGAAAAAAACAGGACAGAATGTATTTTATACACTAACAGCAAGAGAAAAAATATTTCTAGGTTCTCATAGTGCCGCCACTGGCATTACAGAAAACAGAACGTGGTTAATTCTACCCTGAATCGAAGTACCCTAGGAGTTCCACATTGTATGTACATCTTGCCAGCCAATCTGATTGACTATAATCTTCCCAAGGGTGGGTATGTGTTTTACACCTTGGTCCCCACAAAACCTACTTCAGTGGTTTCACTGTTGGAATCTAATGCTTGTTGAATTGTGCGTGTTCCCCTGCCCTTCACTGCAATGATGAAAGGAGGCTACTTCTATCACTTTTGGAAACTGAATAGAGACACTTCACTCCCAGCTGCTTATGAGACACACTCACTCAACACCAACAATCAATTATACATCTTAGCTTTGCTGCTAAGATCGCTAATGGAATGCAGTTGACTCATACTATTAGCAGTCAAGGGTCATGCATAAATGTAAGAGAAACCTGTAACTGCTTAATTCTCAAATCAATTCTTTAAACAGATATTGGAAGGAAGCCACTGTAACCCTTCATGCACCAAACTGCATTGGTTCTACTTCAATAAATCCCTCAATCAATTTAATGGCATTTCTTCAATCTACTAGTGGACTCCTATTTTCGTGTGCAGTAAAGCATACATATAAGTCTAATAATAATCAGGGTGATCATGGTGAAATGAAACAATAGCATTTTTTCAGCAAAATTCTTCTACATACGAGATAAATGTTCTGTCTCCAGACAATTACAAGATTAATCAAAGGTCAACTTCCTTTTCACTTACATAGTTTCAGCCACCACAAGTGCCATCTTGGAAGGAAATGGTGAAAACAGTGGCTATACATGCAGCCTGTAGAGATATACTTTTTTGTTGTTTAGTCACTGCTTCCGGTCAAATGCTATGTTTATTATTTATAAGACCTGAGGAAACAGTGGAAACAGTGACAGACTTTATTTTGGGGGCTCCAAAATCACCGCAGATGGTAACTGCAGCCAAGAAAGTAAAAGATGCTTGCTCCTTGGAAAAAGAATTATGACCAGCCTAGACAACATATTAAAAAGCAGAGACATTACTTTGCCAACAAAGGTCCATCTAGTCAAAGCTATGGTTTTTCCAGTAATCATGTATGGATGTGAGAGATGGACTATAAAGAATGCTGAGTGCTGCAGAATTGATGCTTTTGGACTACGGTGTTGGAGAAGACTCTTGAGAATCCCTTGGACTGCAAGGAGATTTAACCAGTCCATCCTAAAGGAAATCAGTCCTGAATTTTCGTTGGAAAGACTGATGCTGAAACTGAAACTCCAATACTTTGGCCACCTGATGCGAAGAACTGACTCATTTGAAAAGACCCTGATGCTGGGAAAGATTGAGGGCAGGAGGAGAAGGGAACGACAGAGGATGAGATGGTTGGATGGCATCACCGACTCAAAGGATAAGAGTTTGAGTAAACTCCGGGAGTTGGTGATGGACAGGGAGGCCTGGTGTACTATAGTCCATGGGGTAGCAAAGAGTCAGACATGACTGAGTGACTGAACTCAACTGACTGGGAAAGTAAACCTCTTTTGCCTTAGTTTCCTCAACTCTAGAAAGAAGATGATAAAAACCATTTAAAATAATAATATAAGTATGAAACACAGATAAGTTAAAGGGTAATATAGGTGACTTTCTAATTAGAGAGCCATATAATTTTTTATTGAGATAAAATTCACATAACATAAAACTCACTGTTATAGCCATTTTAAACTGTATAATTTACTAGGATATTCACAATGTGCATAACCGTCACACTACTTACCTTCAGAACATTTTCATCAACCCAAAAAGAAACCCCATACCCACTAAGAAATCCAGTCACTCTCCATTCTCCCCTACCCCAGACCCTGGCAACCAATCATCTGCTCTTTGCCCCTACTGCTTTGCCAATTCTGGATGAATAGAATTATTCATATGAATGGAATAACACAATATAGAGCTCACTAAATTTATTAAACAGAAGAATTAGCATACATCTAAAGTTTTGAAAATAAATATTCAAGGGAATTAGAAACAGTTAAAAGAGGGTACCTCTGGAGAAGAGTGGAATTTGGAGTAGAGAGAAATAGTGTGCAAAATAGCTTTTAAGTTCTTTACTGTTCAACTTGTAACTGCCTTATTTTTCCTTTTAAGAAGAAATTTTAAAAAAACAAATTTTTAAAAAACTTAGTCTTTATCTCATCAGGCTATTTGAAGATTGAAAAGTGAAAGTGAAGTCGCTCAGTCATGTCCGAATCTTTGTGACCCCATGGACTGTAGCCTACCAGGCTCCTCCATCCATAGAATTTTCCAGGCAAGAGTACTGGAATGGGTTGCCATTTCCTTCTCCAGGGGATCTTCCTAATACAGGGATGGAACCCAGGTCTCCCACATTGCAGGCAGACGCTCTACTGTCTGAGCCACCAGGGAACCCTATTTGAAGATTAACTGAGACAACATTCTTAAAATATTTGCCCCTGGACCTAGGATAAAGGAGGTATTTGATAAATGGAAGTTATCATTATTATTACTAATAATTATTAATTATATTAATGAACTTCATGTTCATGGACCCTCCAGATTCACATGCTGAAACTCAAACCCCCAGTAAGATGGTATTAGGAGATGGGAGTTAATTAGGTCATGAGGATTGAGTCCTCATCCCATGATGGAATCAGTGCCCTGATAAGCAGACACACAAACTAGGAGTGCTTGCTTCCTCTCCCTCTGTTTTTCCTATGAAAATACAAAAAGACCATCTGCAACTCAGGAAGCAGGCTCTCACCAGACACCTGGTCTGCTGGCACCTTGATTTTAGACTTCCCAGCCTCCAGAACTATGAGAAATAAATTGTTTTGTTTCAAGCCATCCAGTCTTTGGTATTTTGTAATAATATCTGAACTGACTAACACACCAGGTTATCAGTGATATACAGCAATGGAGTCAGTCATTTTGGGGACAGATACCAGCGTACTTTAACTGAGATGAACAGTGAAGTACCATGTATTTTATCGATGTACTATTAATTATTATCAAGATAGTTATTTAAATACATCTTTCAAATTACCTCCATTCTTTAATTTGATTAAATTTTGATGGATAGGAAAAAAAGCTCTTCAAATAAAACCGAAAGTTGTAACTGAATCCTGCTCTTTAAGTGTCATGCTGTCTAATGAATCACCGTTAGAGTAGAGAGAAAGGTGCTCTGGGGAGCCAACAAAACATAGCAGGAGCACGACACTGGGCTCCTGACCAAACCAAGGGCATAAGCAGTGGGGTCTCTTATCTCACTGTGACAGAGAACAATGGACCTTCTACACAAGTAACACCTCATGCATTTGATTTTTGAACATGCCTTACCAATGCC
This sequence comes from Nanger dama, assembly GCA_917880005.1. NCBI lineage: Eukaryota > Metazoa > Chordata > Mammalia > Artiodactyla > Bovidae > Nanger > Nanger dama. Next base: position 8,704,391 of record CAKJTW010000038.1, on the reverse strand, counting down.
GCCTATTAACTGTGAAACATCAAAGTGACAGGTGAGGGACATCCCACTGAGATGGGGCTAACTGCTGGCACTGAAATCCTAATCTTAACTCACATGTATGCTATGAGTAGCAAATGAGTTGAAGACATTCCAAACTAGAATGGACCTTGTTCAGTTCAGTTCAGTCACTCAGTGGTGTCCAACTCTTCAGACACCATGTATTGCAGCACGCCAGGCCTCCCTGTCTATCACCAGCTCCTGGAGCTCACTCAAACTCATGTCCATCGAGTCAGTGATGCCATCCAGCCATCTCATCCTCTGTCGTCCCCTTCTCCTCCTGCCCCCAATCCCTCCCAGCATCAGAGTCTTTTCCAAGAGTCTTCACATGAGGTGGCCAATGTACTGGAGTTTCAGCTTTAGCATCATTCCTTCCAAAGAACACCCAAGACTTTAGAATGGACTGGTTGGATCTCCTTGAAGTCCAAGGGACTTTGTTAAAGACATTAAAAACTAGAATGGACTTTGGCAACCAACCCTTCAATTCTTAAATCTCTTCTACAACAGAACTGCCAAGTATCAGCCTAGAAAGTTAAGAAGCTACTGAGGTGTATGCTACAAGCAACAGGAACAATTAACAAGCAAGTAAGATAAAAAAACACTTTTAGAATTTTCTGAAACTTTCAGGTCTTTTTCAGAGATATAGAGCTGTAGAAGAATCAAGCCTTCTATAACCTTAGATATAGCATCAGGAATAGCAGTGAGCACTTTAAGAGCTTGCCCTAGTTTTCAATTCCAGCTCCACCTCTTGCCTTAGTTGAGGGGTCTAATCTCTGTAAGCTCTGGTTTCTTAATCTATTATATGAGGCTATTAAAAGTCCAATGTCATGCTGTTTTTATAAGGATTAACTATAATATACTAATAATCTTTGTAAAGCGTTTAACCCTATGCCTGTCAAATAGAAGTGTTCATTTAATGTTAGTCATTATGTTCAACTGGAGAAATATCTCTCATTAAAGCCTTCATTGAAGAAAATACTCCTTTAACACAAACTAGATCCTTCATGGAGAAGGCAATGGCACCCCACTCCAGTCCTCTTGCCCAGAAAATCCCATGGACGGAGGAGCCTGGTAGGCTATAATCCATGGAGTCGCTAAGAGTCGGACACGACTGAGCGACTTCACTTTCACTTTTCACTTTCATGCACTGGAGAAGGAAATGGCAACCCACTCCAGTGTTCTTGCCTGGAGAATCCCAGGGATGGGGGAGCCTGGTGGGCTGCCGTCTATGGGGTCACACAGAGTCCGACAGGACTGAAGCGACTTAGCAGCAGCAGCAGATCCTTCATGTCATAACTGAAGAAAAATTTTACTCTGTCAAATAGTTTTACCTTCAGACAACTGAAACCACAGATAAAGAAATCTGAAAGTAACATCCCTTCTTTGTATTGGACTCAACAGAGTGTTCCGTGCTCCTCTCTCCTCTCTTTCTGAGATTCCCACAGTACCTGGGTAGAAGTGACAGTTCTAGGAAAGAATAAACAAGACAGTCATCTACATATCTGAGAAGGATATCCACACAGGAGGCCAAAAAGGCAGCCTGCACGGCCTGGGAAACATAAAACCAGCAGCCCTGGTATATTTGTTTATAGGCTGTTTTCATTTGGAAATATTGGCTTAGTGAAATGTTCTTGCTTTTAGCCTACTTTTCCTCCCATTCCAGATCTGTTACCAGGCATGAATCTACACAGTCCCATAAAATCTCAAATGGAAAGAATCTTAGAGATTTTCTAGTTCAGCTTCTTCATATTACAGATGACGAAACATGCATAAAAAGATTAAATGAGTTTCCCATTTCATTTATTACAGATGAAGGAAACTGAAGCACATGAAGACACATTTTAGCCAAAGTACAAAAGGACTAAATGCTTGGCTATTTTTTACTATCCAGAATTACTGACTCTCCGTTAGTGCTCTAACTATAGAATAAAACCCCATCTCTCACCACCAAGAGCAATGACAAACAGACACTGCCAAATGGTTATGATCTCTCTATCTACCCTCAACCACCACAGGATGCCAGGTAATAGCAGCATGCTAATTAATCCTGTCCATCTGGCTAATGCAGTCTTCATAATTTTTAATCCAAGCTTTTGGGTGCAGAGACCTATTAACATGCTAATACACCGCCTCACGATTCTAAATGCTTTTCAATTAGTAATTAGCTATAGACTGAGCCAATGAGAGGCAATTTTTCCAAGTGATTAGCACCCTGGAAATCATAGTCAGGCTGGTAGCTGATTAACATTCTTTGGTTTTGGCAGTTAGTATTCCTCATTCTAGCAAATTACTCGAGTGGGTTCAGTTGGTGGCTTGGGACCATGGAAACAAGTCTATTCAGTGGCCAATGACTATTTAGAGAAAATATAATTATGACATGGATATGAGAATTTGATTCACTTGGCATAATATTATATCAAAACACTTGTTTCAGCTCTTAAAAACATACTGGAGAAAATTGCAGAAATTTGAATATAAAAGTTTATAATGGGTATTACTGAATTACTGTTGATCATCTTCAGCATCAAGGGCATTGTGGCATGTAAGATGGATGCAGAAATATTTTGGGGTGAACTGTCATGATATCTTCAACTTGTATCTAGATGGTTCAGCAACAAATGATAGATAATAGACAGATGCAATAACAATTTTCGCAAAATATTAAAAATAGTTTTTGCTTCAGATAGATCTATTACTTTTCCATCATTTAAGAAGATCAATACTGTGAATATTCATCTCCAGAAAGCTATATACCTGAGATACAATATGAATAACCAGGATTTGAATTCTGTGTCTCCTTTCATTTGCCAATCTTTTTTTCTCTCCCTAATTATTAAGAATCAGGATTGAAAACGAAAAGGTTTAAAAATTTCTAGTTCTAAATTTCTAAAATTCTAAAAATTTAAAATATTTTAATGCCTTCTAAGTCTTGAGAAAGCTATCTGTTGGACTCTAGTGATATTTAAAAGTGATTCTGAGGACCATGTTCCCACAAAGCAAGGTGCATGTACTCAGGTCATACAGTCCCAGCCTTCAGCTGCCTCCAAATACACCCACTGATGTAGATACAAATGCTTTTCAAGTCATCCATGAGTAGCCAACTTTGCCACTCATATCACCTGATGTGCTTTTACTTCAGAATCACCCTCATCTGAGAGAATAGAGCTGGCATATATACACTACCACATGTAAAATAGATAGCTAGCAGGAAGCAACTGTGTCGCACATGGAATTCAGCTTGGCGCTCTGTGATGACCTGGAAGGCTGGGATGGAGGGGACGTAGGGAGGCTCAGGAAGGAGGGGATATATGTGTACTTAGAACTGATTCACGCTGTTGTACAGCAGAAACCAATTGAAAATAAATTAAAAAAGAATCACCCTCACCTTTACTTGATGTTAGTAACTCAAGGTCAAACAACAACATGCTAGAAACTGTGACTTCATATAGCTATAAACATAGCTAACCTTACAGTCTCTTTTATGCTTTTTAAAATTTATCTTCATAAATTAACATAATTAACTTCATATCAACATAATTAACTGGTTTGAACACAGTGGTCAAACTAATAGCAGTGAAATCTATCTGCCATAAAAATCAAAACTGTTGACATTAGATAAGTATGCAAATAAATCAGGCCCCCTATCTCCAAAACACCCGTAATGAGGTACTACCAAATTTGTCATATTTGTCTAAATTTTTCTGGTGATATTAAAGATGTAATTTCAAAGTGAAGCAACTCTGGAATAATGATTAGAGTAGTAAACATTCATTGACACATCAGAATACCACAGCTAACATTTCCATATGCAGTATAAATCCTTCAGTCATCAGGCTTTTATAAAACCATGAAGCCATGTCAGTGCAATACAATGTTGTTGCTATTTTGAAAACAACCCATTTCTGCTGCTGCTGCTGCATCACTTCAGTCGTGTCTGACTCTGCGCAACCCCAGAGACAGCAGCCCACCAGGCTCCTCCGTCCCTGGGATTTTCCAGGCAAGAATACCGGAGTGGGTTGCCATTTCCTTTACCAATGCATGAAAGTGAAAAGTGAAAGTGAAGTCGCTCAGTCGTGTCCGACTCTTAGCGACCCCATGGATTGCAGCCCAGCAGGCTCCTCCATCCATGGGATTTTCCAGGCAAAAGAGTACTAGAGTGGGTTGCCATTGCCTTCTCCAACCCACTTCTGCTGCTGCTGCTGCTGCTAAGTTGTTTCAGTTGTGTCTGACTCTGTGCGACCCCATAGACGGAAGCCCACCAGGCTCCGCAGTCCCTGGGATTCTCCAGGCAAGAACACTGGAGTGGGTTGCCATTTCCTTCTCCAATGCATGAAAGTGAAAAGTGAAAGTGAAGTCACTGAGTCGTGTCCAACTCTCAACAACCCTTTGGACTGCAGCCTACCAGGCTCCTCCGTCCATGGGATTTTCCAGGCAAGAGTACTGGAGTGGGGTGCCATTGCCTTCTCCCAACCCACTTCCACTTAATAGCAAATTAAGTATTCTTTTCAGAGAACTAAGTGTCAATAAATAAAATGTATAATGTTTTATTACATATTCATCCACATATTTGATGATACTGACTTTATTATTTCTGAAAGAAAAGGTATTAAAGGTATGTAGTAAAAGAATGAGAAATACATCATTTTACATTAAAATATCAGATTTAACAATAAAGCAAAGTGCTCTGCAATTGCCTCTATTAAGTCAGAAATTTTGTGTTTCATCAAAGATGAACTCCCAGCCCTTCATTGCAGCAAGTTGTCAGTATATGCAATGCTGAAAGAACTTACATGTGTATACACACACACTAGCCATTTGAACCTGATTCACATGTTCCTTTCATTTTAAATAGAAACAATGCCCTTAAGCCCCCAAAATAGACTCTGGTTGATGGGAAAGCCAAAATATGGAATTCCAAAAATATATGTCAATATGTTAATTTAAAGGATATTTAAAACAAAAATCTCCAGGCTGTGACGATCCTAACCCAAACCAGCCTGACCTAATAAAATAATAACTGAATCCAATGATAAAAATGTGATAAATGTTTTTTCTATGACAGACATGCAAATTTGCATTTCTGAGAGAATCCTGACTATATAGAACTTTATATTTAGGGATTCTCTTCAGTTCAGTTCAGTCACACAGTCATGTTCAACCCTTTGCGACCCCACGGACTCCAGCATGCCAGGCTTCCCTGTCCATCACCAACTCCCAGAGCTTACTCAAATTCATGTCCATCGAGTCAGTGATGCCATCCAAGCATCTCATCCTCTGCCATCCCCTTCTCCTCTTGCCTTCAATCTTTCCCAGCATCAGCCTTTTCAAATGAGTCAGTTTTTCCCATCAGGTGGCTAAAGTATCGGAGCTTCAGCTTTAGCATCAGGCCTTCCAATGAACACCCAGGACTGATCTCCTTTAGAATGGACTGGTTGGATCTCCTTGCAGTCCAAGGGACTTTCAACTCTTCTTCAACACCATGGTTCAAAAGCATCAATTCTTCAGCACTTAGCTTTCTTTATAGTACAACTCTCACATCCATACATGACTATTGAAATAACTATAGCTAGACTAGATGCACTTTTGTTGGCAAAGTAATGTCTCTGCTTTTTAATATGCTGTCTAGGATGGTCATAGATTTTCTTCCAAGGAGCAAGTGTCTTAATTTCTAAGGGATTCTCTTAGGGGGTTGCAAAGGAGTCAGACATGACTGAGCAACTAATGCTTTAGCATGGGAAATGAACTTGAAAAGAACAAGGATAACCAGGATGGAGCAAGAAGTATGTGAAAAAAACAAAACAAAACAAAACAAAAAAACAAACCAGAAACAGCAGAGCACAAAACTGGTGAAGTCAAGAGAATTTTGACTTGGTGATTTCTGACATTTAATTCTCCCCCACCTTTTTTACGATAAATGATATTCTGACAAACCAAACAATTACAAAGATCCAAGATTCACTTGCTAGGATAGGGTTTTTATCTCCTGAATTTTCTAAATGATTTCTTTTGCTTCTCCTTGCAAAAGTCTTCTTTAAAACAAAAGCAACCTTACAGTTTAAGATGAAATCCCTCAGTATTAAATGCTAATTTATTAGATGGTTATAAAATTGCAATACCATCAACTCGAGCAATAATGAATCTCCATGGTCTCTGATTTCACGAGGAACCTGACATATCATTGGAAAAAATGAAGAAGCATAATCAAATGTCATTGTTAATGATATTCAATTATTCCACTTGTGACCTGAGCCATTATAGCTATCTCCTTATAATTGCAACTCATCCATTGGGAAAGCCAACTTCAAACATTATCATAGCTTAAAGGTCACTTGGAAAGTATGCAATTATAACAAAGTTTTGTGATAGTTATGGAAATGAATTAGTTTTTTATACCTAGTCCCAGATGATATTTGTTCTTTAAAGAATAAATCATAGAATATGAGTTAAGTATATTGTACTCACAGTGCTTTTCCTATCCCTCACACATTTTTGAAAAGAAAATCAAGAACAAATTTTCCTTATATAATTTTCTTGCCTGCCAACCATCTTTCTTTTCAAAACAGCTGCTGCCATCAGTGATTCTTTTTATCGTGAGCTGTGCTTAGCCACTTAGTCATGTCCAACTCTTTGCAACCCCGTGGACTGTAGCCCGCCAGGCTCCTCTGTCCATAGGGATTCTCCAGGCAAGAATACTGGAGTGGGTTGCAATGCCCTCCTCCAAGGGATCCTCCCAACCCAGGGATTGAACCCAGGTCTCCCACATTGCAGGCAGATTCTTTACTGTCTGAGCCACCATGGACCTGCAATAATCTGTAGCAGTGACAGCAGCTCCCTTCCTCACTTCTTTCCCTGCCTTTCACCTCTCTCTGTCCTCTTGGACTTAGTGCTGCAATGCTCCCAGGCACCCTGTTTGCCCCTAATAGTAAAAGGGAAAAGAGCAGTGACTCGGAAAGCAGTACCCCATTCTTTACTAGCCTAAACAAACAAACAAACAAAAACCATTTTCCTGGCCTTTCCTTAATATGCTGAATTCAAGATGGAAATATAAGAATAAACAAAACTTGAAAATATACTCCACTATCACATGCAGTGATAATCCACCCGTGGCTCAGACAGTAAAGCGTCTTCCTGCGATGCAGGAGACTCGGGTTCGATCCCTGGCTCGGGAGGATCCCCTGGAGAAGGAAATGGCAACCCACTCCAGGACTCTTGCCTGGAGAATCCCATGGATGGAGAATCCTGGTGCGAGCTACAGTCCATCGGGTCGCCAAAAGTCAGACATGACTGAGCAACTTCACTTTCACTATCACACTTAGAGCTCCACAATAACTACCATTTCTTATGAATTTTCTATGTGCCAAGCACTGTGTTAGGTGCCTTTCACACACTTAATTTATGTTTCTCTCTTTCTCTACATTTTATTTTCTTCACTGAAAGTTAGCTTACACTGAGGAATTGGTAAGAAAGACAAATATTAGGCTACCTATATCCAAACTACTTCTCCTGCAACAACTGCCTGACTCCAGGTGACTGGTATTTACACACTGGGATAAGAATTCAGAAGTAGGGAAGGGGTGGAAATATAAGGATCAGAGAGTATCTGGGAGTCCATTAATCTCCCCTGGGTCTCAAATTATTCCTATTCTGAATCCCAGAATAGAAAGAAGAATAACTTTTGCCTTGGTGATGAGGCTAAAATTAGACTAAACCAAACTGTCCATCAGGCTTTCCAAGTGGCCCTGGGAAGTGCTATCAAACTGCCTGCCAATGCAGGAGACGCAGGAGATGAGTTTCATCCCTGGGTGGGGAAGATCCCCAGAAGGAGAGCATGGCAATCGACTCCAGTATTTCTGCCTGCAGAATTCCATGGACAGAGGAGCCTGGTGGGCTATAGTCCATGGAGTTGCACAGAGTCAGACACAACTGAAACAGCTTAGCACACATGCACGCAAACTGCCCATCAACGAAGGAAGGAGAAGAGATGAGGACAGAGTAGCTGTGAGTTATGTAGCCCAAACATAGATTAGAAGAAGAAGCAAACTCAAGATCGCGGAGAAGTGAGAGCAAGCTGGAGCGGTCAGACTTGCCCTGCGAACAGAATGCCAAGGCCTGCTGCAGCTTCAACCAACCTGACCGTTTTCCTCAGTGAGTGAACCGAACTGAGCAATTCTTTTACTGCACAATGAAAAAATAACTTTCAGAATGATAAAGAAATGTTAGCACATCAGTTTCCAGGGAAAAAGCACTGACTCTTATTTTAATTCTTTCTTTGAGAAAAAGTAATATATAACAATAATAAACCTTAAAAATATAAAACTGATGAAAAAAGTAAACATGTATACTTTTTGGTACATTCAAAACAATTCTACATGCTCTTTACAAATGCATATATGTCTTTATAAAAGTATTAAAATAGACTGAAGTTACATTTTTTTCCCTCCAACATAACTTTCTTATAGAGGAGGTGTAATTCACCAGTCAAGTTGTTCATCAGATATTATTAAGAAAAAAATCTATAGATAAAAATTTTTCCTTTTATATTTTCTTATTATTTACGTTCCTTTATGTTTTCTTATTGCATTTTTATCCTTTTACCAGCTTTATATTCTTGCTTAATCCCCATATGTGAATAAATACAGTATTAGGTTCATCACAAGATTAGGGAAAAATAAGCCCAGCTTATAGGAAAAAGTGATAGCCTTTAATTTTTAACCTCTTTCTCACAGTTCAGCAAAATCAAGACAAACCAGCACTGTCCTATTTCACGTGATTTTAATTTTACAATGAAAAGTAGCAGGTAACTGGGACATAAATCAGCTTTGACATTTTTTACCTATTACCTACTAAAGTAAGAAATGGTCACCCACTCCAGTATTCTTCCTGAAAAGTCCCATGGACAGAAGAGCCTGGTGGGCTACAGTCCATGGAGTCACAAGAGTTGGACACATCTGAGTGACTAAGCACATGCAAACCTATTAACTACAACTAAAATTCTTCAGCCTAACTAAAAGCAGCATTACTGAATAGCTGCTGAGTCAAATATTATCTTATTTGTAATATAAAATATGCACAGAACATTCTTATGCATAGATTACTGTAAAGAAATGAGAACAGCGCTTGATATTCTTGACAGGTCAGTTCAGTTCAGTCACTCAGTCATGTCCGACTCTTTGCGACCCCATGGACTGCAGCACACCAGGCTTCCCTGTCCATCACCAACTCCCAGAGCTTGCTCGAACTCATGTCCATCAAGTCGGTGATGCCATCCAACCATTTCATCCTCTGTCTTCCCCTTCTCCTCCTCCCTTAAATCTTTCCCAGCTTCAGGGTCTTTTCAAATGAGTCAGTTCTTTGCATCAGGTGGCCAAAGTATTGGAGTTTCAGCTTCAGCATCAGTCCTTCCAATGTATATTCCAGGATTGATTTCCTTTAGGATTGACAGGTTTGATCTCCATTCAGTCCAAGGGACTCTAAAGACTCTTCTCCAATACTGCAGTTCAAAAGCATCAGTTCTTCTGCATTCAGCTTTCTTTACAGTCCAAGTCTCAAATCCACACATGACTACTGGAAAAACCATAGGTTTGACTAGATGGATCTTTCTTGGCAAAGCAATGTCTCTGCTTTTCAATATGCTGTTTAGGTTGGTCATAGCTTTTCTTCCAAGGAACAGGTGTCTTTTAATTTTATGGGCGCAATCACCATCTGCAGCAATTTTGGAGCCCCCAAAATAAAATCTCTCACTGTTTCCATTGTTTCCCCATCTATTTCCCATAAAGTGATGGGACTGGATACCATGATCTTAGTTTTCTGAATGTTGAGTGTTAAACCAACTTTTTCACTCTCCTCTTTCACTTTCATCAAGAGGCTCTTTACTTCTTCTTCACTTTCTACCACAAGGGTGGTGTCATCTGCATATCTGAGGTTATTGATATTTCTCCTGGCAATCTTGATTCCTGCCTGTGCTTCATGCAGTCCAGCATTTTGCATGATGTACTCTGTATATAAGTTAAATAAGCAGGGTGACAGTATACAGCCTTGACGTATGCCTTTCCCTATTTGGAACCAGTCTATTGTTCCATGTCCAGTTCTAACTGTTGTTTCCTAACCTGCATAAAGATTTTTCAGGAGGCAGGTCAGGTGGTCTGGTCTTCCCATCTCTTTCAGAGTTTTCCACAGTTTATTGTGATCCACACAGTCAAAGGCTTTGGCATAGTCAATAAAGCAAAAATAGATGTTTTTCTGGAACTCTCTTCTTTTTCCATGATCCACCAGATGTTAGCAATTTGATCTCTGGTTCCTCTAAATCCAGCTTGAAGAACATCTGGAAATTCTCAGTTCATGTACTGTTGAAGACTAGCTTGGAAGATTTTGAGCATTACTTTACTAGCGTGTGAGATGAGTACAATTGTGTGGTAGTCTGAGCATTCTTTGGCATTGCCTTTCTTTGGGATTGGAATGAAAATTGACCTTTTTCAGTCCTGCGGCCACTGCTGAGTTTTCCAAATTTGCTGGCATATTGAGTACAGCACTTTCACGGCATCATCTTTCAGGATTTGAAATAGCTCAACTGGAATTCCATCACCTCCACTAGCTTTGTTCATGGTGATCCTTCTTAAGGCTCACTTGACTTCACATTCCAGGATGTCTGGCTCTAGGTGAGTGATCACAACATTGTGGTTATCTGGGTCGTGAAGATCTTTTTGCATAGTTCTGTATATTGTTGCCACCTCTTCTTAGTATCTTCTGCTTCTGTTAGGTCCATACCATTTCTGGAGAGGCCAAGGCTCTGTCTAACACACAAATAAAGAATCTTTCTGGACTATTTCAAAAGAGATGTTTTTGGTCTTAATGTGGTGGGATAGGGTGAATTTCCAATTTCAGTGGACAAGTTAAAACATTCAGATTAAATTTCATATGTGGACGGAACCTGATTCAAGACCAATTCTGTGATGGAGCAGAAGTTTCTACGTTTGTTAAATTATTCTGCCATGTCCTCGTCCTTCTCAGAGCCTCCCTCCATGTCATCACGATTCATCCACAAAACTACATAACTGAGGGCAGCCATTAACGTGAACTATTTCAGAGAACTATGCCTTGAGGAAAGAACTGTTTACATTAGACACGGTCTTATACTCAGTTCTCTGCCTCCTTCACAAAGGGAAGATGGATATTCTCTGGTCAGATGAACAGTTTATGAGGTTTTGTACTCTGTATAAAGACATCTTCAAGGCCTTATATATGTACAATGTAAAACCTTGATATATTTTATGTTGTAACATATATATTTAATGTGATAATAAAAAGCTTATTTGTTTCAAAGTCTCTTTTACCCTTGCTTATACAACAGAACAGCTTGATGCTATTGGCTAGATTTTCAAAACTTTCATTATTCATGGCTGCAGTGGGAACATGCTCAACTTCCATAGACATAAATCAGATTCTAGCAGCAAATGACACATTCAGGATGAGTAATACAACATCCATATGGAAGCATAGTGTCAGAGACTGAAGGAGGTGTTTTTAAATCCCAGCAGGTTTATGTAGTTACAATTGTTTCTACAGTAAAATATAATTCTTATTTCTTTTAACTCTAAAAATGGTTAAACAAGTCAAAAATTATTTAGCACACTTGACACAACTACATAAAAGAACATGAGACCCTTTTAATAAAAGACAGAAACAGTCTTTAACGTTAGTAAAGAGAATTAATAGACAGTTTAAAAATCATATCTCTAAATGGAAAATTCACTTGAATGACACCAAATAGCATTTTACTATGCAATCCATAGGAGCTAAAGACTTGCAAGTTCATTGTCATGATATCTGTTACTGACAGCAGAGTTATCAGGCAGCAGAAAGTATTGCAGTAAATAATACTCTAGGGTCAGTGTGAGGAAGTTCTAGAGAAAGGAAAGTCATTGGTGAATTTCACTGTATCCTAAAGATTGAAATATAAATAGTGGGTTGAATATCATGTGCACATTACTAGACAACCAAAGAATAACAATGAAGTGACCTTTCACATCAGTCTCACTATTTATCCTAAAAGAATCTCAACTGATGTCTAAAAATAACTATTTCTAGGTTACAATGTTAGGTGGATCACTGAAGACATACTGAACTGTTGGGGAAGAGTCTCAAGTACTGTTTGTACTCAGGGAAAACACTGCTCCAGATATCACTGAGAAACTGGCTCACTCAGAACATTTACCCGCCTTGATCCTCCATACCCAAAAAGACGAGGATCTGAATCAAGCTTGGTAATTACTAATCCAATTCACATAGCAATCGAAATTTATGACTCAAACCCTTAGGCTAATTTTTACTCTATTATCACATAAGGATAACAAATATAGTTCCCATTTTACTAAGGGAAATACAACTTCATTTTGCTATATGTTCTTGACCTAGTCCTTTTATACAAGTAATACAAATAACTCAGCTTTTTATTGATGTTCTGTGAACACTTTCTAAAAGCAGTTTAATTTATATCTAATTGCATGTGACAATAGTGTCTGCTGGTGTTGTTCCAAGTTTGATGTACTAAATGAAATTCATTTTTGACATTTGGTAGACAAGCATTAATTTCATCAGAGTATAAGAACATTCAAATTGAAAGAAACTTTATACTAACTACCCATTTCTGATAAATTTTAGGTGGTCATTGTCTTTTGTGGTCTAACACGATTGCATATTGCAGGATAATGGATACAGCTATTTTGCTTTGGAAAATATCCTCTACTCTAAGTTGAGCATCACTTTTTCCACTTACTAAGCTACCTCATGTCTGAACCAGGGACGGCAGCTGGGAGGAGCAACCCCACACCCAAGGAGTGGTGGCCACGCCGGCATAGGAGGGCCTAGAGAAGCTATTACACGTCAAGAACAGGAGGGACAGTGGTGAGGAGATACCTCTCATCCAAGGTAAGGAGCAGCGGCTGCGCTTTGATGGAGCAGCCATAAAGAGATACCCCACGTCCAAGGTAAGAGACACCCAAGTAAGATGGTAGGTGTTGCAAGAGGGCATCTGAGGGCAGACACACTGAAACCATACTCAGAGAAAACTAGTCAGTCTAATCACACTAGGATCAAAGCCTTGTCTAACTCAATGAAACTAAGCCATGCCCATGGGGCCATGCAAGACAGGTGGGTCATGGTGGAGAGGTCCAACAGAAAGTGGTGCACTGGAGAAGGGAATGACAAACCACTTCAGAATTCTTGCCTTGAAAACACCATGAACAGTATCAAAAGGCAAAATGATAGGATACTGAAGAGGAACTCCCCAGGTCGGTAGGTGCCCAATATGCTAGTGGAGATCAGTGGAGAAATAACTCCAGAAAGAATGAAGGGATGGAGCCAAAGAAAAAAAAATACCCAGCTGTGGATGTGACTGGTGATAGAAGCAAGGTCTGATGCTGTAAAGAGGAATATTGCATAGGAACCTGGAAAGTCAGGTCCATGAATCAAGGCAAATTGGAAGTGGTCAAGTGAGATGGCAAGAGTGAACGTCAACATTCTAGGAATCAGCAAACTAAAATGGACTGGAATGGGTGAATTTAACTCAGATGACCATCATATCTACTACTGTGGGCAGGAATCCCTCAGAAGAAATGGAGTGGCCATCATGGTCAACAAAAGAGTCTGAAATGCAGTGCTTGGATGCAACCTCAAAAATGACAGAATGATCTCTGTTCATTTCCAAGGCAAACCATTCAATATCACAGTTATCCAAGTCTATGCCCCAACCAGTAACACTGAAGAAGCTGATGTTGAATGGTTCTATGAAGACCTACAAGACCTTTTAGAACTAACACCCCCAAAAGATGTCCTTTTCATTCTAGGGGACTGGAATGCAAAAGTAGGAAGTCAAGAAACACCTGGAGTAAAAGGCAAATTTGGCCTTGGAATATGGAATGAAACAAGGCAAAGACTAATAGAGTTTTGGCAACAAGATGCACTGGTCATAGCAAACACCCTCTTTCAACAACACAAGAGAAGACTCTACGCATGGACATCACCAGATGGTCAACACCCAAATCAGATTGATTATATTCTTTGCAGCCAAAGATGGAGAAGCTCTATACAATCAACAAAAACAAGACCAGGAGCTGACTGTGGCTCAGATCATGAACTCCTTCTTACCAAATTCAGACTTAAATTGAAGAAAATAGGGAAAACCACTAGACCATTCAGGTATGACCTAAATCAAATCCCTTATGATTATACAGTGGAAGTGAGAAATAGATTTAAGGGACTAGATCTGATAGATAGAGTGCCTGATGAACTATGGAATGAGGTTCGTGACACTGTACAAGAGACAGGGATCAAGACCATCCCCATGGAAAAGAAATGCAAAAAAGCAAAATGGCTGTCTGGGGAGGCCTTACAAATAGCTGGGAAAAGAAGAGAGGTGAAAAGTAAAGGAGAAAAGGAAATATATAAGCATCTGAATGCAGAGTTCCAAAGAATAGCAAGAAGAGATAAGAAAGACTTCCTCAGCGATCAATGCAAAGAAATAGAGGAAAAGAACAGAATGGGAAAGTCTAGAGATCTCTTCAAGAAAATTAGAGATACCAAGGGAACATTTCCTGCAAAGATGGGCTCGATAAAGGACAGAAATGGTATGGATCTAACAAAAGCAGAAGATATTAAGAAGAGGTGGCAAGAATACACAGAAGAACTGTACAAAAAGATCTTCATGACCGAGACAATCACGATGGTGTGATCACTCACGTAGAGCCAGACATCCTGGAATGTGAAGTCAAGTGGGCCTTAGAAAGCATCACTATGAACAAAGCTAATTGAGATGTTAGAATTCCAGTTGAGCTATTTCAAATTCTGAAAGATGATGCTTGTGAAAGTGCTGCACTCAATATGCCAGCAAATTTGGAAAACTCAGCAGTGGCCACAGGACTGAAAAAGTCAGTTTTCATTCCAATCCCAAAGAAAGGCAATGCCAAAGAATGCTCACACTACTGCACAATTGCCCTCATCTCACATGCTAGTAAACTAATGTTCAAAATTCTCCAAGCCAGGTTTCCACATTATGTGAACCATGAACTTCCAGATGTTCAAGCTGGTTTTAGAAAAGGCAGAGGAACCAGAAATCAAATTGCCAACATCCAGTGAATCATGGAAAAAGGAAGAGAGTTCCAGAAAAACATCAATTTCTGCTTTATTGACTATGCCAAAGCTTTTGACTGTGTGGATCACAATAAACTGTGGAAAATTCTGAGAGAGATGGGAATACCAGACTACCTGACCTGTCTCTTGAGAAACCTATATGCAGGTCAGGAAGCAAGTTAGAACTGGACATTGAACAACAGACTGGTTCCAAATAGGAAGAGGAGTATGTCAAGGCTATATATTGTCACCCTGCTTATTTAACTTCTGTTCAGAGTACATCATAAGAAATGCTGGGCTGGAAGAAGCACAAGCAGGAATCAAGACTGCTGGGAGAAATATCAATAACCTCAGATATGCAGATGACACCACTCTTATGGCAGAAAGTAAAGAGGAACTAAAAAGCCTCTTGATGATAGTAAAAGTGGAGAGTGAAAAAGTTGGCCTAAAGCTCAACATTCAGAAAATGAAGATCATGGCATCCAGTCCCATCATTTCATGGGAAATAGATGGGGAAACAGTGGAAACAGTATCAGACTTTATTTTGGGGGCTCCAAAATCACTGCAGATGGTGACTGCAGCCAAGAAATTAAAAGATGCTTACTCCTTGGAAGAAAAGTCATGACCAACCTAGATAGCATATTCAAAAGCAGAGACATTGTTTTGCCAACTAAGGTCCGTCTAGTCAAGGCTATGGTTTTTCCTGTGGTCATGTATGGATGTGAGAGTTGGACTGTGAAGAAGGCTGAGCGCCGAAGAATTGATGCTTTTGAACTGTGGTGTTGGAGAAGACTCTTGAGAGTGCCTTGGACTGCAAGGAGATCCAACCAGTGCATTCTGAAGGAGATCAGTCTTGGGATTTCTTTGGAGGGAATGATAGTAAAGCTGAAACTCCAGTACTTTGGCCACCTCATGCGAAGAGTTCACTTAGAAAAGACTCTGATGCTGGGAGGGATTGGGGGCAGGAGGAGGAGGGGATGACAGAGGATGAGATGGCTGGATGACATCACTGACTCGATGGACGTGAGTCTGAGTGAACTCCGGGAGTTGATGATGTACAGGGAGGCCTGGCGTGCTGTGATTCATGAGGTGGCAAAGAGTCAGACACAACTGAGTGACTGAACTGAACTGAGGGATCTCTAACTGTATTTTTTATTTATATTTTTTCTCTGATAGTCAAAAGGCATTGTAGGAAATAATTTCAGTCATTGTTTCTTGTATCTTTTATATGCCATTGTTTGAGAACAACCCTAATAAGTAATTTCAGAAAACAAATGAAAAGAAATATTTAATTATGTTGTTCATTAGGGGAGAAGAGAAAGGATGTTATCAATTTTCTCACATTGTATAGTAACTTGTATTGAGGGAGACACACGGCTCCTCCATCCTCTAAAGGTATTTTCTCATTGTCATTGGTGAATAAGCACCGTGGCCAAACCCAGAAAAGCACAGGTATTTATTTGCCCTGAAGATCCCTGTAGAAGGTGGTATTATTTTAGGTGCCCTGTAAATGTCTCCCAAGAAAGTGACAATCATCCTAAAAGACAAGGCAAGCATAATGAAAAATATGCTTTTTCAAACATATGCTATGAACCTCTTTATTTTTAGAGATTTTGATCTATCACACCCAGATGTGCCCAATACATATTTGTTCAAGGTGGTTGTTACACGAAGACTGTGACATGAAAGTCCTTAGCTGTTGCAGCTGGTTTTTAAATGCATATTTCAACACTTAAGACTTACAGCATTCCATTCTGCTAGATATTTGCTCACCTATTCCACAAGCAAATATTAAGTAACACTTCAGTAGGGAGAGAGGAGAAGGCAATGGCACCCCACTCCAGTTCTCTTGCCTGGAAAATCCCATGGATGGAGGAGCCTGGTAGGCTGCAGTTCATGGGGTCGCTGACTGAGCAGCTTCACTTTCACTTTTCACTTTCATGCACTGGAGAAGGAAATGGCAACCCACTCCAGTGTTCTTGCCTGGAGAATCCCAGGGACGTGGGAGCCTAGTGGGCTGCCGTCTGTGGGGTCACACAGAGTAAGACACGACTGAAGCAACTTAGCAGCAGGGAGAGAGTGATCAGAATTTAGTATGGAAAAGAATATACAAATACATTATCACAATGTGATAAAAGTCTACATACTAACTCTATGGGAATCCAAAAAAAAAGTGTTTAAATTTCAAGGAAATGGTTGCATTTAAGCTGTGTCTCTGAAGATAAGCAAGGGGACTTCCCTATAGCTCAGATGGTAAAGAATCTGCAGGAGACCTAGGCTCAATCCCTGGGTCAGGAAAATCCCCTGGAGAAGGAAATGGCAACCCACTCCAGTACTCTTGCCTGGAGAATTCCATGGACAGAGGATCCTGGCGGACTACAGATCCATGGGATCACAGTCAGACACGACTAAGTGACTAACACACAAAGATAAGTAAAGGTTCCCTGGACAGAAAAGACAATGGCAAAGAAAAGGACAGGGAGGGGAAGACAAAGAACATTTTAGGTGGGGGGAAAATAATTTTAGATATGTAGAGAGAGGAAGAACATAAGGCAGCAGCTCTCTGCAAGAAGTTTGGTGTTTACTGGAAGAGAAAGAACATGTATGGGAATGGCAGCTCTTCTTTAGAAAGAAGAGTGCAGATTGGATATCCCTATCTGGTTCATTTTCCTGAAATGTAATGGAAACCACTGACGAGAAACAAGTAAAACCAGGAAAGGTAGAAATGGTGCTAACATTCATTCAGAAGTGAAGGCTCCAGAGCTATTCACTAAATTGTAAAAGTGATGCAAAGCTCTAGGATGGGACACTCTCTGCCAGGTGAGGGAGTGGAACTCTGTTTCAGGGCATTTAACACTCTTTCAGGAGAAAGAGCAGCACCTGAATATTCTGAGAATGCTGAGTTCTCTCCCTTGCCATTTCCTTTCATGACAGGAAACTGGAAAGAATGAAATATCACCCCACTTGAGAGAAAGGAAAAATAAAGAACTGCTTTCAAGGTATTCTAGGAAGAAGATCAAATTACCTGTATCGTATCAGATTTTAAAAGACTGTCTGGTCAGAACCACCCAAGCTTGAGTAAGGGAAAATGAAATGGCATGGATATTACACAAACATATTACAGCAAAGAACATGCATGCAAAAGCCAAGAAAAGAAACCAAGCTATAAGAAAAACATAATTTAAACAACAGAGTAAAACAATACAATACAACTAATTGTTTCATGTCATAAAAACAATTTAAGAAAACCAATTTTTAACAAAGAGTCCAAAGACTAGTTGATAAAAGAGTGAAATGAGATAATTTAATTTGAAACAAGGAACAGAATAGACACAGCTAAAAGTCATATTAGTTAACATAGAAAAGGGATAAGATCATCACAGTACCTTCAAAACTAAAAGCCAGAATAAAACTATTAGGCAAAAGCGAATAGAAACAGAATACAAAAATTATCCAACACAAGGGTAATGTGTTGAAATACAGGGTTGGCCAAAAAGTTCATTCAAGCTTTTCCATAACATCTTATAGAAAAACCCCAATGAATTTTTTGATCAACCCAACAGCATTCAGTGAATGAAACAGAAGATTCATAAAGGTAAAATAAAAGAAAATATTTGAAAAATGGAGAAACAGCTGAGCATGTAGATCAAAAACAGCACACTGTGTTCTAGGAAATTTTGAAACAAAACATTCAATTCTAAAAAATATCCATTTTTTTTTACTTAAAAAAAAAAACTTTAGAATCAGGCAAACAAAAACCAAGTAGGGGAGGGAGTATGGGCCATCTTCACAAGGTAAAAGATGGCAGGTTGCGTCTGTAACATCAGATGCTGGAAGAGAAGGAAGCACTGTGTTTAAGTTCAGTAAGAAAATGTATCCCCAAAACATAAGTCAAGCAATACAGTAGCCATGGGCATTTCTTAGAAAGTTTGCCTAACGGTAAAATTCAACAAATTGGTGATGGATAGATATAAAGATCTTCAGAATAAAATGTTTGTAATAAAGAGACTGGTAATGAGATTGAATCAATTTAAATATAAAACCAATGATAAGCAACCGTGGGAGTTGTAATTATTATATCCATTCAATGCAAAAACAACAATATAACTAATAAAACTCAGGAGGGAGACAAAATAGTGTACAAATTATAACAGTGCTACTTTTTTCATCTTTCAATGGTTTCAACTACTCAGTGCTTTGAAAATTCCCTTTGCATCCTTAAAGAGATTACTAAGAAATAAAGTCTCTATGTTAAAGAAATATTTATTTGAATTTCAACAATTAATTTTACTCATTTATTTTTATACTTTTAAATTCAAGCAAAATTAACAATACCGATCATTTGGAAAATACCATCAATAATATGACTTTATTTTTATTAAAGTTTTTCTATCTTCTAAACACATGGAAGATTTTAGAATAAGAGTTACTTAATGAGAATTTCTAGGAGATGTGATGTGAGGGAAAGGGCTGTACTTTCCAGCACTGATTTGATAACTTATGGTTATCATTTTTATAAAAATCAAAACCAATATGCCAAGATGCTGCTGCTGCTGCTGCTGCTGCTGCTAAGTCGCTTCAGTCGTGTCTGACTCTGTGCGATCCCACAGACGGCAGCCCACCAGGCTCCTCCGTCCCTGGGATTCCCCAGGCAAGAGCACTGGAGTGGGTTGCCATTTCCTTCTCCGGTGCATGAAAGTGAAACGTGAAAGTAAAGTCGCTCAGTCATGTCTGACTCTTTGCGACCACATGGTCTGCAGCCCACCAGGCTCCTCCGTCCATGGGATTCTCCAGGCAAGAGCACTGGAGTGGGGTGCCACTGCCAAGATGCTAGCAGTGGTTAATTCTGGATCCCAGGGTTATGGATTTATTCATGCTGAAGCTGAAACTCCAGTACACTGGCCATCTCACTCGAAGAGTTGACTCATTGGAAAAGACTGATGCTGGGAGGGATTGGGGGCAGAAGGAGAAGGGGACGACAGAGGATGAGATGGCTGGATGGCTTCACTGACTCGATGGATGTGAGTTTGAGTGAACTCTGGGAGTTGATGATGGACAGAGAGGCCTGGTGTGCTGTGATTCATGGGGTCACAAAGAGTCAGAACACGATTGAGTGACTGAACTGAACTGATTCATGTATTTAAAATTAAACATTATCATGTATAATGTACTGTCCAAGGTGCTGAAAATACAACAGCCAAGAAAACAAATTCCCTTTCTTCAAGGAGCTGTAAGGAGGGAGAACAGACAAAGACCACATCAAAAGTAAACATGTACTATGTTAGGAAGTGATAAGATGAACTATGAAGAAAAGTGTGTCTAAGAGCTGCAGATTGCTAGGGCCAGTCCTAGTTTATGACTCTTGTTTCAACTTCTTAACTGACTGGGGTTCCTTTTCAGTCTCAAAAGCATTCTGTTTTGGATGACAAATCAAATGTTTACTCCAGGTGAGGGTGAGATGAAATGCTTTAGAATCAAAGAGTGGCTAGAAGCGTCCTCAAGATAAGGTAATATTTGAGCAGAGACTGAAGAAGGGAAGGAGCCAGTCATGGTGATATCTAGGGAAGGAATACTCCATGCAAAAGGAGCAGCAAGGACAAAGTCCTTAAATGAGGATATGTTTGACATCTTCCAAGACCACAGAGAAAACCCAGGGGGGGGAGGCAGCAAGTGAGGTCAGAGGGGTTGGGCAAACAGTGGAGAGACAGTGAGACAGTAATAAAAAAGCCTTTTAGGGCTCTCTTGTAAGCAGTTTGGTTTTTACCTTGAATGAGACAAGATGCTAAGAGAGGATTCTGAGCAAGGAACGACTTGACCTGACTCATATATTTTTTTTTTATTATGCATTTTCATTTTTTTAATTAATTTATTTTTTTAATTACAATACTGTATTTGTTTTGCCATACATTGACACGAATCAGCCATAGGTGAACACAATCTCCCAATGCCGAAGCCCCTCCCACCTCCCACCCCACATCCTCTACTTGAATCATCCTGTGCATCAGCCCCATGCATCCTGCATCCTACATTGAACACAGATTGGCGCTTCGTTTCTTACAGGAAAATATACATGTTTCATTGCCATTCTCCCAAACCATCCCACCCTTTCCCTCTCCCTCAGAGTCCAAAAGTCCACTCTATACCTCTGTGTCTGACTCATATTTTTAAATAATCTGGCTGCTGGATCATAGGGAGGCAAGGATAAAAACAGAATGAGGAGGCTATTGGAATACTCCAGGTGAAGAACTGAAGGTGGTGATGGTGAAGGCAGTAAGAATGAGAACAAACTAGGATGGATGATTGCTATTGTTCTTCTTTATACTTTCCTGTATCTTTTAAATTTAATAAAATTAACATTTTAAAAGATTCATGGTAAAAACTTCAAGAGACATTTAATAGAATCTAACAGAAGTTAATGATCATTTGAAGGAGGTGAAAGAGGGACCGTCCTTTAAGATTACCAAGTTTTTGGCTTCAGCAGCAAGAATCATACCACCATTAACCAAAACAGGGGGTGCAGAAGATGAAACAAGTATGTGGTTATCAGAACACTGAATCCAAGGGCCCACGAAACAGAGCTAACCAGGCATTAGCCAAGCAGCAGTCATACACAAGAGTTTAAGAAAGTCCTCTGGGTCTGAGAAAAAGAGTTAAGGAGTCATCAACACAGAAGTTATCGTTGAAGTTATGTGGGCATGACTGAAAGAGAACGTGAGCACAGGGGAAAGAGAATGATGCCACGGAAGAAGAGAAGTCTGTATACTGGACAAGAACAAGATGAACTGGGAGCAGGTGCAGAAGTAAATGACGTTTTTGAAGGCCAAGGAATAAAAACCTCCTCCGGAGTGCCAGACTTCACATGTCGACTTACCTGACAGAATATAATCCAGCCCAGAGAAAGAAGTTTGCAAGCATTTAAGCCCCTATTTTAAAATGGAGCTTTTGTTGCTGCAAGTTCTTTTTCACTGTAAACTTGATAAAGAGATAAAAATAAGACTGGCCCGCGTGATGCCACTTTGTAGGTATTTTATAATTTCTACAGTCTTTTGTCTTATTTTAAGTGATCCTTTATAAAAGGCTTTTGAACACTGTAGACTGTATAAGCTATATTATAATGCCTGCTTCAAAATATAATCTTAATTTATAGCCGCCTATTAACCATTTCTGTCTTCCTTAATAATATTCTTGCCTTAAACAGTGTTATCCTGAACTAATATGATGCAGATCTGGTAAGACTACAGATGTTCCTCCTGCAACTCTGAATGGAGAAACAAAAGTCTATAAAATATTACTTGGGTTTTATCTATTCCACTGCAATACAAGGATAAATTCATATATTGCTGTTTTTATTTGTCATGCTTAACACTAA
Source organism: Nanger dama (assembly GCA_917880005.1). Lineage (NCBI taxonomy): Eukaryota > Metazoa > Chordata > Mammalia > Artiodactyla > Bovidae > Nanger > Nanger dama. The sequence goes on along the minus strand of CAKJTW010000038.1, from coordinate 8,681,863 downwards.
GGCTATCAGATATTTTTTTGACTGAAATTTTCCTTTATTTTGACTTTAATAGCTACTTAAAACCCAGTTTTTTTCTCAGTCAATCTGTGATTGGTGGGGCATGGCAAGGAAAAAGGAAAAAGGAGGAAAAAGAGCCTCCTGTCTTTTACTCATAAAACATACTTATGATGAAAAAAGGTGATAAAATAGGAAAGTATGAGCTCTTCTCACTGATGTTATTCCATCCACACATCTGCAAAGCCTCAGCTCTCAGCTATTCACCCTCGGGAAGAAATCGGCAAGGCAAATTTCTCATTTTCCTAATTTCAAGGTGACTGAAGCCCCTAGAGTCTCCTATTACTGCTGTTCATGGACGTTTAGGATTTACACTCTTCAGGAAATAGACAATTCATACATTTTAACACTCAAATCAACCTTGAGTGCCCTTCTATCCTTCTTCAAGTAATAAAGACACGATGATCAATTTTGCACATTTTCTCACTGGCATCTTACATGGGCTGTGAAAGTTTAATAGGGTTCTATTTCTGAAAAGTATGCTATGTTGCCTTAGCTATTCTGATACCCAAGGAATTGGAAAGGTGAATCATTCATTCTATTGCTTAGGGAGATATTTCCAGAGAAAAAGAAGCTGAGTTCCCTTCCAAATCTAAAACTTTCTTTCTAAATGTCCTTTATTGAACATATCATTGCTTACCAGGTACCCCTAAATCATCCCTTCTCTTCCTAGAGGACAATTTCAAACTAGTAAATCTGTAAGTGAGCATCCTTTGTATGAAGACATTTTTCTCCTAGCAGGTTTATCTCTTTATCAAGTGATATTCTCTTCACTTGGTCACAGTGTTGATTTTCCCACCTCTGAAACCATTCCTACCACCTGACCAATGGATGGACTTTTGTGGACACCCACTTCCTTCAGCCAGAAAAAGTACCTATGTGTACTGCATAAAAACAGCATTGCAATAAAATTAAACACAGGTACTGGCTCGGCAGTAGATCTGCAGACGATCAGTATTACCCGAGAACTTCTGAAAAGCTATACATTCTCACCCCTTCCCAGATCTAGTGAATCAGAATATCTCAAGGAAGGGCCCAGTTAGCAAAGGCTTAACAAGCCCTCCAGGTAATTCTGATGAAGTTAAAGTTTGAGAACCACTGAATATTAAAAACACCTGGGGCATTTGCGTTTTTTAATGAGAATGTGCAGAGGAGGTGAAAGGGGCATATCAGGCTAATTAAATCAAAATCTCTGGAACTGAGAGCTGGGCATTCAAATGTTTTAAAAGCTCCCAGAGGTGTTCTAATGCACAACAGATTTGAAAGCCACTGCCATAGAGACATCCTATCTTAAATGGTGAAAATCACTCTGACTTGCATAAAACAATTTACTGGTTTTGCAATCTACTAGTTATATTTATTTAGGTGCTTATTTTATCTTACCCAATTAGCTTGAGGTGAGAGTCCAAGTATTATTCATATTTCATCCCCTGAAGTGCTGAGCATAATCTCATGCAACTAAATTTAATGCGAACATAGTTCAATATCTACTTCACAAAGCACCATCCTGTCTGCGCCTCACAACACACCTCTGAAACAGGCAGGTCATTCTCAGTTTTTTTCTTTTTTAAACAGAGCTCACAGAGGGTAACTGACTTATTTTCTCACAGTTAATTACAGCAAAACCTAAACTACCTGCCCAGAGATCTTTTCACCTCTAAATGTTTCTCTTCTTCAACTTCTAACTGGGATGCAGTTTCCCTACAGAGGGTCTTCTCACTTTCTGTTAAACGAGCCTCTTCTATCCCATCTCACCACCATCACTTCTGGTCCAGTATATATGTTTTTCAAAGGCATCCTTTAACTTCAGAGAGTCATACCTCCCTTTCTCCTGCAGAGACATGAGGCATCATTGATTTCAAGATGCTCAAATGCTGAGGCCGAACACGAAAACAATCTTCACCCAAAAGTTCTGGAAAGGAGGGAAGTAGGTAATAAAATATCTCTTAGCTCACTGGTCTTTACCATTGATAATTCTCAAAGGAAAGGAAATCATCAAGTGGATATGACAGTACACATTTTCTTCTACACGGATTTGCTATTGTTTTCATTATAGCCTTCAGATGGCTCAACACCTATGTCATGAAAGTGTGAACCCAGTGAACTGTAGCACAAACAGCATGCAAATTCATCCATATGCCAACCATGTACCATCTGCAAGAAAGGCCTATAAATAATCCTTTTCTTTCCAAATCCAAACGATTATATTATAAACAAGCCTATTTACAGATGGATCACCATACACACTCTCTTTAGACGCTTCTGACTGTTATTTCCTTTTTCCTAGAGTATAAATGTTGAATAGTTGGTCTGCATTCTTCAGAGCGTGGGTGGGCTATGTGAAATGCTTCAGGTTTTGATCATAACTATATTCAGGCTACAGTTTCTGCCCTGAGGAAGAATCAACATCTGTCTTGACTATCAGCTGTGCTAAGGAAGTCACTCTTAGGGCATATTTTACTCCCACAGGCTGAACAATCCCAAAGATTCTGCAAGTTTTATTTATTGCACTCTCATAATAAATTTAAACCTTGATCATCTGGGTAGGGAAGAAGGATAAAGAAACAGGATTTTCTATTCACAGTCACAGCCTGGATTCAGATGAGGAGGTCACATTACTATTCATGAGGGGAGGAGCCCATGAACTTGGCAGGAAAGGTGGCTGTGCTGCACTGGACCATGAAGACGGCTGGTGTCAGATCCCTCTCCGACCCAGCACCTGGAAAGCCCCCAGACCTTCTCCCTGATGGTTGGGAAAAGCAGGCAAGCTGGTAAGTAAGCAGAAAAGGACCTGGCAGCAAAAATTAGGTCAAGACCTGAAACAGAAAGCACAGAAATCTATCAGTAAGGTCACTTCCACATAAGGTGTACTGAGAAGAGAAGTGAATATGAACATTTTTCTTCTTCATAGTTAACATTTAGAGGTGACCAATACAAGGTGTAGAATCAACACCCTAAAATCTAATGGCAAGGCTATTAATCGGGCGTGACTTTTGGTGACTTGCTTTTCTGTGCCTCAGTACCTTCATCTATGAAATGGGAATAATCACGGTTCATACCCACGCAGGTACTACTGGTAAAGGGCTTAGAAAGATGCCTGGCACATAGCACTCAGTGAATATTTGCTATTGTTATTAATATTCTATGATGTCACCTCTTAAACTAAAAAGAGTTTCAATATAAAAGATACAGGATAGAGATTATAAGCAATTCGTTTGGCTCTCTGTGGCTTTAAGCCTGTGGGTCTGGCAATGACACGTTCCTCTCCAGTAAGTGGTAATTCTGGTCTCCTCACTCTTCATGACCATCTTCAGATATCTCCTGTTCTTTGCCTTCTTTATTCTTATACAACCTACAAGTTTATATAAGGTACAAAGACTTCCAAGTCTAAAATTTTCCAATTATATAAAAATCCTACCCTGTAGGATCATGCTTAAAATGAACAGGTTTTCCTAATGTGGTATATAAAAATTTAACTTTCAAAACCATAGAAACTCAAGAGCTGCTCTGTCTGGAAAGACTGCAACCAAGAATGAGCTAATTTGACACATTTATCATCTTGTAGAGCAAACATTCAAGCCAAAATTATATTTGCAGTGAAGAGAAGAAACTATCTGTAGGTTCAGGGACAAGATTTAAGTATTCAGGATACATATATGGATGTATTAACAAGAAGCATCTTTTTGAACTCCACTGTTATTTATACTCCAATTTTTTTTTCCTTTTCTGTAATGTTAATTTGCTCACCAAGTGTTAAAAAATAAGGGTTAGTGCAAACGTGATATATGAATCTGACAACTAGTCACAGTCTAATCAACTCTCTTCAATATAACCAAAATCAATTATTTTTTAAAGCCAAGACTGGTCATGTTTTTCAGAATTGGTGCTAACTCTCCCATTTAAAAACCTTACAGTCCTGGGCATCACTTAAGCCTTTTCCAAAATTCTCGTGTATTTACTTTAAAGTAAAGAAGGTCAGAATATTTATTAAGGCAACTTACTGTTATCTTTTTCAGTGCTGAATTGATAATGAATCTAACTCAGAGACACAGAGAGGAAAACTATTAATATAGAGTGAATTTCGGACTGGATTTGTTTTTTAAATTATCTCAAAAAACTCAGTAGGAAAAAAAAAGAGAAAGAGCTCGGTAGTACCTTGGGTTTTGATAGGGCAATTTATGTATGAGCTATTAGACTCCTAGTATAAACCCAACACATAAGATACCTGTTTTATGAAGAAAGAAAAGAGTGGTTATAAGGTTATTTCTATTTATTCCCATCCTTTGAAATAACAAGTCAGAGTTCCTTTGCATAGCTAACCTGCTAGATAAACAAATGCTGTTCTACCACAAGTAAATTCTATGTGTGCATGTGAGAAGGTCAAAATGACAACCTTCCCACCTTTGCTGAAGAGAAAGTCATGTCCGATTCTTTGCAACTCCATGAACTTTAATCCACCAGGCAAGAATTCTGTCCATGGAATTCTCCAGGCAAGAATACTGGAGAGAGTTGTCATTTCCTTCTCCAGGGGATTTTCCCAACCCAGGGATTGAAGTTGGGTCTCCTGCATTGCAGGCGGATTCTTTACCAACTGAGCCACCAGGGAAGCCTACCGCAGAACTAAGGGACTATCCCATCTCTGTTAGAGATTTGTTAGAATAAGCAGATGATAACATAACAGAAAGCTCTCAAGAAAACGGGGTCTCACATAAGACCAACTCCACAAGTTACATTTTAAAATGTTTCATTACCTCTTATTGGTTCAAAAGCCTGCATGAAGTATAGCCTAGCATTTGTGAGGGCAGAGTGTCATAAAAACTAGATCATGGGTTCCATCCCTGTCCTGAGAATCTCTGCACTTTCCATATACAATGGTGATAATTATACCTATCTAACAAAGGTGCTGCAAAGATTACTTTGGATAACTCATGTAAAAGCCCTACATATAATAGGTGCTCAGTAAGGAGTATATATTATCATACTTTCTGTGCTTTTTTCCTTTAAGTGAGGTTTTTTTCAATTAAATGTATTTACTACTTAAATGAGATGAGTGTGTATAGTATTACATTAATCCCTAGGAGAGTTGAATAAGATGAAAGTGAAGTTTATGTTAACCAAATTGAATGAACATTGTTAGGTAGACTCTAAGACCGGTGGGAAAAATCACAATGTCTTAGGCTTACAACTGCCTCTATCCCATGAGGAAGCAGAGATGGCCAGAAAGCAATGAATGAGATTGGAAAGCAAGACTAAAGCAAGCCTTTAAGTAAACATTTCAGCTGTCTATGCACACCAAGCAAAATGAAAGGTTAAAAAGAATAATTCAGATAATTCATGTCAACAACAAAAGGGTTTTTCTTTCTTCAAATATCTAGATATTTCAGGAAGAATGTCTATATCTTCAATTATTCAGCAATTGCTTCAGTTCCAAGTTCATGTGTTGCATATATTCAATACAGCCTATTTCTGTGAGATACCACAAAGAACAAAATGGCTGCTTAGCTGTATTGTAGTCATGAAAATGCAATATAAAAAGCAATCAAACCATCTGGTTAAAGGCAGATCAGGAGAGCACAAATCTAAGGTTATAGTGCACTTTTATGAGTCATCCAGGGCTCAAAAGGTAATTACAGCTTTGGGAGTGTGTTCCCAGTTGCTCAATCGTGTCTGACTCTTTTTGACCCCATGGACTGTTAGCCCGCCAAGCTCCTCTATCCATGGGATTTTTCCCAGGCAAGAATAAGTAGGGTGGGTTTCCATTTTCTCCTCAAGGAGAACTTCTCCATCCAGGGATCGAATCTGCATCCTCTGGATTGGCAGGCAGATTCTTTACCATTGAGCCACCTGGGAAGTCTTTACAATCAACTGAAAGAACATGAGTTGTTAAGGAAATACAGTTTCACTCTTTCCTTCTGCCAGCTCACTACACAGAGCACTTTATCAGGGACAGGAGAAGATATAGACAAAATCCTAAGGCCTTTCCCATCAAAGTTTATTTATTCAAAGATCCTTTCAATAGAAAACAGAATGAAGAACTGAGGCTATTTTTCAACCAGCTGAAATCTAAAACTCCTGCCTTTCTCAAAAATGTCTAAGTGTTTTAACTCTGAATTACAGAGATAACACAATTATAAATACTACACTTCACTTTTTATGTATAGATATACATACCTTAAGGATTCATTTGCAAACATAATGTATTCTGTTTCCCATGCTTGTAAGCTAAACACCACATTGAATGGTGTTTACATTTTTAAAGTCACTAGCATGACAAAATGAATTTCATTCCAGTCAATAAAAATAAAGTTTATTTTTCTAAATTCATGAATTCAAGCTAAATTTTTACAATTATTGAAGTTTCATTTAAATTTCAGTTTTAAAAGCAGACTTAAATGTAGGTCAAGAGCTAAGAGAAACTCTTTTGGAAATACATTTTCCATATTCTCCTTTGATGTGTAGCTCTGGGGGTGTCATTATCTTGGTTTAGAATTTAATTATTTTCTTATTTCAATAATTGTGATGGTCTTTTAATTGGCTCTACTGTCTCTAATGGCTCAGATGGTTAAGAATATGCCTGCTATTCAGGAAACCTGGGTTCAGTTCCAAGGTCAGGAAGGTCCCCTGGAGAAGGGAATGGCTACCTACTCCAGTATTCTTGCCTGGAGAATCCCATGGACAGCTCAGGCCTGGCAAGCTACAGCCCATGGGGTCACAAAGAGTTGGACGTGACTGAGCAGCTAACACCTTCACTTTCTAATGTCTCTAAATTCATATTCTAATCTATTTTTCATGCTGTCACCACATTTTTGGATGCAAACTTCAGTTTGGTCCAAACACCAAACTGAACCAAGTGTTCAGTTTGAACACTCTGGATCAATGATACTCCACCACCACTTCTCTCATTACTTACAAGATGAAGTCCCATTCCCACTGCATGTATGCAGACCCTTCAAGGCCTGGCCTCTGACCACTTCACTGGACTCATCTCCAACCACTTACCCATCACCACTTGTGACCTGCACTTCTCCAGGTGTGACATGAATTTCCTATTACTGTGCTTTTCTTGATGTTGCTTCCTTCACATTGCCCACAGAGGGGTATTAACATTCTTTAACACTTTCTTTGGCTTTTTCTCTGATGTTTACACCCTTTCAGCTATCTACTGATCAATCCATCTTTGGCATCCCCATAAATATGAAGGGGATGTTTGTTGAAACCCTATCCAGTTGAAACCCTATCCAGTCTTCAAAAACAATTTTAAATGCTGCTTTCTCCATAAACAGAATGGCCAAATAATTTACCTTCCAAACTGGAATGCTTTTGAGAATGGAGGGAGGAGGTTGGATCCTGTTAATGGTTAGCCTTGTGCAACAGATAAAAACTGGGACTATCCCAGGCAAACCAGAACATTTTTCCAGATGAATCCTAACAAACATGCTGACTTCCTCTCCTTCAAACTGGAAAACACAATAAACACAATACCTATGGAACGATATACAAACCCATTGCCAGAAAGCATCCTCATTCTCATGAAATGATATTGGATACTGTCCAATAACAGGCAAGTCTGTTTTTATTCCTTTATATTCTCTAAGTAAAGGGAATTCATAGAGGCTCATATAAAAACATACCAGAAAAAGCATGTTTTCATAGACCAAAATATCAAAACTAAGAGAAACTATGTAGAATAATAAGATGAAATCAAAATTCAAGTTAGACCCAAAAATGTATACCATATGTTCTTGTATAATTATTGAAAGTGGCCTGTAAATCTGACTCTGAGCTTTCTAGCAGTCAAAGAAAAGAGGAACATGCATTCAGTTAGAACATTCTTAGAGTTAATGTGAAAAACAAAAAAAACTGGCATTCTATCAGGAGCAGCTCAGATTTCAAAATCTGGGGAAAATCTTCCCCCAAATGGGCTCTTGTTAAGAGGACACAGGGTGTTATACTGGACTTGTTCTTTTCTCCTCGCATCTAGTTACTTGGTTGGTTAGCTAGTTTAATTTTCTTTTTAAAGATTTTTTTTCAATGTGCCCATTTTTAAAGTCTTTATTGAATTTGTTACAATATGGCTTCTGTTTGTGTTCTGCTGTTTTTAGCCACGAGGCATGTGGGTCTCAGCTTCCCTACCAGGGGTCAACCCTCTGCATTGGAAGGTGAAGTTTTAACCACTGGTGATAACCACTGGATCACCAGGGAAGTCCCATTAGTTTCAACAAGGCAATAAGCAGCTATGAATCTAACACCCGTGATCACAGGTAACATTAATCTACAGCAAATCTATGGTCCCAATGCAACCTAATACCCAGACTCCTTCTACTGAAGGTAACCATTATCCTAAATCATGTTACCCATTCTCCAAGTTCCTTTTTATATAGTGAAGTTGCTCAGTCGTGTCCGACTCTTTGCGACCCCATGGACTGTAGCCTACCAGGCTCCCTCATCCATGGGATTTTCCAGGCAAGAGTACTGGAGTGGGTTGCCAATTCCCTCTCCAGGGGATCTTCCCAACCCAGGGATCGAACCCAAGTCTCCAGCATTGTAGGCAGATGCTTTTACCGTCTAAGCTTCCAGGGAAGTCCGTGTATTGAATTTATGTGTATTCCTAAATTTTTCCTTTTTTTTAGTTGTTTTCAACTTCATAAACGTATCACCTTGTATGTAATTTTTAGGTCTTATTTTCTCACGCAACATTATATGGCTAAGATTCATTCATATTAAGGCAAAACTATGAAGAAAACAAAAAGATAAGTGGCCTGAAGCAGGAATTCAAGGGGAAGAGATGAATATGGAGAGAGAAGATTTTTAGGAGAGTACAAACACTCTGTGTGGCATTTTATTAATGGATATGCATGTGTGATGGCAGGGGTATATGTGAAACTTCTTGCACCTTCCTCTTAATTTTGTTGTGAATCTTAAACTGCTCCAAAATACATTCTTTAATAGTTTTTGAAGCAGCCAAAAAGATTCAGCTATATTACTGTAAGTTACCATACTTGTCTTGACTGCTTTATAACCTGCCACTGTGAATACTCTTCCCTGAGCTCTTGCCACTAAAATACACGATGTTTATTTACTTTCTCATTAGTAGGTGTTTGGGTTACTTGGGGTAACCCCATTATTAAAATCCATAATATCAGCTCCCACCTCCTATTTTCTAAATTAAGCATACACTAAATAATCAATGAACCCAAGGCAAAGGTAAAGCTTAGCCTAAGTGGAATAAATCTATGTTAATAATGTTCTCCACGTGGTGGAGGAAGAGTTGCAGAGTCAAAGGGAAAAATTAGAAAATAAGATAATTCCCCTTGTTCTTCTGAGGTCCCATAATGTGACCTTAATTTTTTTTTCAAAGCATTATATGCCTACAAATAGCATAAATGGACAAAATGCAGACTCAGTCAAGAATGGCTCCTGTATATTATCCACATATCTCATCTCTTAACTTCCATAGCCAATGGAGACAGTCTAGGCTTTTTTGACATTGTACATCAATCACTAGTGGATTCTACTCTAAAAGTTTAAAGTTTAAATTAAAAATGTCAAAAAATATAAATATTATCCCTTTGTAGGTGGCTAGTGATTTTCCTAAATGTGAGAGGCATTTCCCAAAGTGTAAATCAAATATCATACACAATGACAAAGAAAATAAGCATATGGCTGTGTATCCAGGGTGTACACAAAATTGTGATATCCCCAGAGAAAATTAGGTTGCAGCCTGAATAATAAGACATAAATCTAAGAGAAATCTAAGTCTCTGATATACATTTCTATTCCTTTTATATTTCACCCAAAAGTTGTTTTGTGAAAAGCTCAGAGGGAAAAAGTATAATGATGAATTCATGACCTAAAATACATGTTTGCTTACACTACCAAGAAAATTCAAGTAAAACAGCGAGCTTTTTCCTTTTGGTTTAAATGATCAGCAGAAGTGCTTCTATACATCAGTGTAAGCAGACTCAGCCTTAATATGCATGATGCAGTAAGATGATGTATCTCCCTAATTGGCAACCTAGGAAAAGGTACCTACTATCCCACCAGCATTCTAAACCATCCTGATTTCATTCCATTGTCCTTGATTGCCCTCATACCACCTACAGCATTTCCAAGTCCCTGCTTCTATTAAAAGAAAATTCTTCCACATACAGCTTACTGATCTTGTAAGTTTTTGTTGAACAATTCATGAATCAGGCAGCATGCAGTATAGCAGATAGAAAAGAGCTCCAGTGAGCTGTACAAACCAAGAGATTTTTACTGACCGTAGGGAGCAGGAACAAAGAAGTTATACTTGGCATTTGGTGATTGGCTAAAGTTGGATTACTTTTCTTACATGGAGGAAAGGGAAGTCTTGGAGCTGGTAACTTGTGCTCAGCAAACAAGAGTTGATTGGTTGACTTATGCCTTTCTTATCTGGCAAAGTCAAGCATAGAAACTTAAGTTTTGGTTTGCTGACATTACTCCATCTTGGACCTAATCTACAGTTACTTTAACACCTCCCCTCCTCACCTATCCATCAGTATGTGTGTATACAATAGTGGCTAGGATGGGAATCTCTTAGGAGCACTGAGGTATGCCTATATTACTCCTGCGATGCCTCACCCACCTCCTAGGCTTGTTTGCAACATCCACATACATTAAGTTGCATTCTTTTAGGAAACATCAGTGAACTTAAACACAATGAAAATAACTCAGCTTCCCAGGGAAATCTTGAATTGTAGGAGAATAGACGAAAGCCAGAGACAGGAATAAGGGGAAAACAAGAGCTAAGATCATTGTTAGGAGACACTCTAGATGAATCCTCAAGGTGGTAACCTAGCAATGACAGCTGGGGCAAAGACCATGCTGTGAAGCCTACCTGTAAGCTATCAAAACAAACTGATATATTCTGCAGTGTCAAATCTCAAGGACACAACCGATTTTGATATTTTAACATAAACTGCTGACAAAGTTTCATCCTTGTGTGTGTGCACACACATGCCTATGGAGAAACACATATTATTTTGTAATCATTACCAACAGTCAGTTCTTGTGAAAGTACAGAACACACTCGGTTCCATGTTGATGAAACAATTCTGAAATATGTAATTTTCCTGAGTCGTTTATGGAGAATCCTTAGTGAAATGTCTAAAGTCTGAGTTGGTCAGCTCAACTACATCACCAAAGGTACTAATAACATGGCATTGGGTGACCTTTGGTGTCATCAATGTTTTGCAATATTCAAGAGATCTGGGATAGCTTTGTGTCCATTTATTACTGAGTATCTGAAAATCATTTGTAGTCAGGTTAAATGGAGAAGTGGAGATTAGGTATATTACTCATTCAAGCACCCTTTATTTTATATCCTTAATAGTTACTGATTCAGAATTTTATACTTCAGTTCTGAAACTAGACATAAAATTATCTTTTAATATTTACTGTTATTATACCATAGTCAATGTAATCACCATCTATTAACTCATAACTATTACAAGCATCCCAACATAATTAACAAAACAGAATGACATATTGAGCTTAGTATTTTCATCAATGTACTGACATTAGAACAATAACACAATTGCTACACACGATCTTGAAGGGCCATGTAATTCTCTTCCACTCCAAACAGTAGCATAATGTTCTTAGCAACATTAACCTCAACACCTGAAATCTAAAATGTCAGAGTATATCTTAAGCTTCCCCAAGTCACGTCAATGGACTAGGTCATATTTTGCTGCATAAATATATGGGTTCGGTTCAGATCAGTCACTCAGTCATGTCCAACTCTTTGCGACCCCATGAATGGCAGCGAGCCAGGCCTCCCTGTCCATCACTAACTCCCGGGAGTCTACTCAAACTCATGTGCATCGAGTCGGTGATGCCATCCAACCATGTCATCCTCTGTCGTCCCCTTCTCCTCCTGCCCCCAATCCCTCCTAGCATCAGAGTCTTTTCCAGTGAGTCAACTCTTCGCATGAGGTGGCCAAAGTATTGGAGTTTCAGCCTCAGCATCAGTCCTTCCAATGAACACCCAGGACTGATCTCCTTTAGGATGGACTAGTTGGATCTCCTTTCAGTCCAAGGGACTCTCAAGAGTCTTCTCCAACACCACAGTTCAAAAGCATCGATTCTTTGGTACTCAGATTTCTTCACAGTCCAACTCTCACATCCATACATGACCACTGCTATGGTTTTTCCAGTGGCCATGTATGGATGTGAGAGTTGAACTGTGAAATATATGGGTATATGTAAACAATTACAAATCACAAATTTATACTTCATACCTATTAGCAGAGGCTTGAACTTGATTACTGCATGTGTTTGCAGCAGGTTTCAAGTAGCTACTCCTAAGGACACAGAGATGAAGCACTCAGCACTGACTGGAGATCACCAGAAACGGCCACAGAGGAATGCTGCTGAATACATGGAGCCCACACTCTGCTATTGGGACTGTCTTCTGAGCCAGCCCCTATGGACCTCACTTCAATTTTGATAGCTTATGGTGAACGATGTCGGATTCATGATCTTCGTAGAAGATTTAGCTTTGGGACCAGAGACCACGCCTGATCACTCAAGAGCTTTTGTGTAGCAGAGTTTTATTAAAGTAAGAAAGGGGACAGAGAAAGTGTCTGACACAGACATCAGAATGGGGCGGAGAGTGCCCCCCTTGCTAGCATTAGCAAGGGAGTTATATGCTTTTAACTAGTTGTTACAATAAATCAAAAGAATGTCTCAAGTTTGTGAAAATTTTACCAGACCCACTACCACAATTTACATTTTAGGATAACAGGATTAGAATTTAACAATAGGAAGATCCCACCAGACCCACTCCCATAATACACATTCTAAAATATCAGGATTAGTCAGAAGGTTTTCAGGAAGGAGAAACTGTCCTCAAGCAGGATACATTGTTGTTGTATAATCCCTAGTACAGAGTTTAAACTGAGTTGTTTGTTGTGTAATCATCAGTTTCAGACTTAAAGAAAAAAACCGTTTTATGTGACTAAGAAAAGGAATATACAGGAAAAAAAAGTTTGTCCTTTCCTCCTCCTTGAGAACCCCAGACCCCTATCTCCACTTTGAGAACCCCAGACCCCTCTATCCTTGGGGATCCCCAGACTTCTTATCAACCTGCCTAGGAATTGACTCTCTCAGTTACATCAAATAAAAATCATTCTTCATGGAATTTATGATTTCTGGATAAAACAGATACTATCCAAACTGTATCAGGAATGGTAAATTGTATGTTGCATATAACTGAAGAAACTACGGAATAAATTTAAAAGAGATTCTTTCTCTACCCTTAATTTAAAAGTTTAAAAATTCATATAGTGATTATTGTAAAGCAATTATACTCCAATTAAGAAATAAATTTTTAAAAATTCATATACTATGCTCTCAAGGTCATCCAGGATGTATGCTAAATATACAGAGAGCCATAGTCACCACTGATCACTTTCTCCACTTGTTAACTAAGTAATAGATAAGTACGTAGGCATACATAGCATGTGCTTATGTAATAAATATTTATGATTACTTGACTGAAGCGACTTAGCAGCAGCAGCATACACTATTTAAGCAGTGAGTGGCAGCTGCATGGTGCTGGAGGTACCCCACCTCCAAAGTCAGGAGCAGCAGCTTCACTTTGCTGGAGTAGCCATGAAGAGAAGAAACCCCATGTCCAAGGTAAGAGAAACTCCAGTAGGCGCTGAGAGAGGGCATCAGAAGGCAGAGAGACTGAAACCACAATCACAGAAAACTAGCCAAACTGATCATACAGACCACAGCCTTGTCTAACTCAATGAAACTAAGCCATGCCGCATAGGGCCACTCAAGATGGATGGGTCATGGTGGAGAAGTCTGACAAAATGTGGTCCACTGGAGAAGGGAATGGCAAACCACTTCAGTATCCTTGCCTTAAGAACCCCATGAACAGTATCAAAAGGCAAAAAGATAGGACACTGAAAGATGAACTCCCCAGGTCAGTAGGTGCGCAATATACTACTGAAGATCAGTGGAGAAATATCTCCAGAAAGAATGAAGGAATGGAGCCAAAGCAAAAACACCACCCAGTTGTATATGTGACTGGTGATAGAAGCAAGGTCTGATGCTATAAAGAGCAATATTGCATAGAAACCCGGAATGTCAGGTCCATGAATCAAGGCAAATTGGAAGCGGTCAAACAGGAGATGGCAAGAGTAAATGTCAACATTCTAGGAATCAGCAAACTAAAATGAGCTGGAATGGGTGAATTTAACTCAGATGACCATTATATCTACTACTGCAGGCAAGAATCTCTTAGAAGAAATGGAGTAGCCATCGTGGTCAATAAAAGAGTCCAAAATGCAGTGCTTGGATGCAATCTCAAAAATGACAGAATGATCTCTATTCATTTCCAAGGCAAACCATTCAATATCACGGTAATCCAAGTCCATGCCCCAGCCAGTAATGCTGAAGAAGCTGAGGTTGAAGCCTCAAGAAGAGGCTACAAGACCTACAAGACCTTTTAGAACTAACACCCAAAAAAGATGTCCTTTTCATTATAGGGGACTGGAAGGCAAAAGCAGGAAGTCAAGAAACACCTGGAATAACAGGCAAATTTGGTCTTGGAGTACAGAATGAAGCAGGGCAAAGACTAGTAGAGTTTTGCCAAGAGAATGCACTGGTCATAGCAAACACCCTTTTCCAGCAACACAAGAGAAGACTCTACACATGGACATAACCAGATGGTCAACACTGAAATCAGATTGATTATATTCTTTGCAGCCAAAGATGGAGAAGCTCTATACAGTCAGCAAAAACAAGACCAGGAGCTGACTGTGGCTCAGATCATGAACTCTTTATTGCCAAATTCAGACGTAAGCTGAAGAAAGTAGGGAAAACCACTAGACCATTCAAGTATGACCTAAATCAAATCCCTTATGATTATACAGTGGAAGTGAGAAATAGATTTAAGGGACTAGGTCTGATAGACAGAGTGTCTGATGAACTATGGATGGAGGTTCATGACATTATACAGGAGACAGGTATCAAGACCATCCCCAAGAAAAAGAAATGCAAGAAAGCAAAATGGCTGAATGAGGAAGCCTTACACATAGCTGTGAAAAGAAGAGAAACAAAAAGCAAAGGAGAAAAGGAAAGATATACCCATTCCAAAGAATAGCAAGGAGAAATAAGAAAGCCTTCCTCAGTGATCAGTGCAAAGAAATAGAGGAAAATAATAGAACTGGAAAGACTAGAGATCTCTCAACAAAATTAGAGATACCAAGGGAATAATTCATGCAAAGATGGGCTCAATAAAAGACAGAAATGGTATGGACCTAACAGAAGCAGAAGATATTAAGAAGAGGTGGCAAGAATACACAGAAGAACTGTACAAAAAAGAGCTTCATGACCCAGATAATCATGATGGTGTGATCACTCACCTAAGGCCAGACATCCTGGAATATGAAGTTAAGTGGGCCTTGGGAACCATCACTATGAACAAAACTAGTGGAGGTGATGGAATTCCAGTGGAGCTGTTTCAAATCCTGAAAGATGATGCTTGTGAAAGTGCTGCACTCAATATGCCAGCAAATTTGGAAAACTCAGCAGTGGCCACAGGACTGGAAAAGGTCAGTTTTCATTCCAATCCCAAAGAAAGGCAATACCAAAGAATGCTCAAACTACTGCACAATTGCACTCATCTCACACGCTAGCAAAGTAATGCTCAAAACTCTCCAATCCAGGCTTCAGCAATACGTGAACTGTGAAGGTCCAAATGTTCAAACTAGATTTAGAAAAGGCAGAGGAATCAGAGATCAAATTGCCAACATCTGCTGGATCATCAAATAAGCAAGAGAGTTCCAGAAAAACATCTATTTCTGCTTTATTGACTATGCCAAAGCCTTTGACTGTGTGGATCATAATAAACTGTGGAAAATTCTGAAAGAGATGGGAATACCAGACCACCTTACCTGCCTTTTGAGAAACCTGTATGCAGGTTAGGAAGCAACAGTTAGAACTGGACATGGAACAGACTGGTTCCAAACAGGGAAAGGAGTACATCAAGGCTGTACATTGTCACGCTGCTTATTTAGCTTATATGTAGAGTACACCATGAGAAATGCTGGGCTTGAGGAAGCACAAGCTGGAATCAAGATTGCCGGGAGAAATCTCAATAACCTCAGATATGCAGATGACACCACCCTTATGGCAGAAAGTACAGAAGAATTTAAGAGCATCTTGATGACAGTGAAAGAGGAGAAGCAAAAGTTGGTTTAAAGTTCAACATTCAGAAAACTAAGATCATGGCATCCGTTCCCATCACTTCATGGGAAATAGATGGGGAAACAGTGGCTGACTTTATTTTGAGGGACTCCAAAACCACTGCAGATGGTGACTGCAGCCATGAAATTAAAAGACGCTTGCTTCTTGGAAGAAAGTTTACTATGCTACCTAGGTAGCATATTAAAAAGCAGGACATTACTTTGCCAACAAATATACATCTAGTCTAGGCTATGGTTTTTCCAGTGGTCATGTATGGATGTAAGAGTTGGACTGTAAAGAAAGCTGAGTGCCAAAAAATTGATGCTTTTGAACTGTGGTATTGGAGAAGACTCTTGAGAGTCCCTTGGACTGCAAGGAGATCCAACCAGTCAATCCTAAATGAAATCAGTCCTGGGTAGACACTGGAAGGACTGATGCTGAAGCTGAAACTTCTTTGAAGGACTGATGTTGAAGCTGAAATACTGTGGCCACCTAATGAAAAGAGCTGACTCATTTGAGAAGACCCTGATGCTGGGAAAGATTGAGGGCAGGAGAAGAAGGGGACAACAGAGGATGAGATGGTTGGATGGCATCAATGACTCAATGGACCAAGTTTGATGATGGACATTGAGGCCTGGCGTGCTGTAGTCCATGGGGTCGCGTAAAGAGTCGGACACGACTGAGCGACTGAATTGAACTGATACACTATTTAAATTGCTTCACCATCTAAAGTTTGTATTCAAAAGATACTGGTCTTTCTGACCTCAAATGTACAGAACACAAGTGTGGTCTACGACTATACTTCCATGACAATGTTTTTACACTCTCTTCTCATACTTACCAATTCATAATGGAGAATCATATTCAAGTCATGTTGTGGGTCACCTTGTACATTTATATTAAAATTATAATTTTCTCTGGGCCTTCTTAGTCTATACACCTAAGAAGTGGATGAAATACTTCTCAGTAAAATAATTTCATTTGAAAGATATTAGTCTTTCAGTGCTCATGAGCACTTTAAAAGAGGTTATATATCTGTGGTGGTCGTTACAGATGTTAACACATACCCTGTTTTCATTTATTTAGAGCATATGATGGCATAGTACTCTCTGCTACTTTGAAGTTTTGTATAACCAGGTCATTTCCATGGGCCAAAGAAATGTGACTAAAAGCTGTTTCCCTCCAGCCTTACAGAACAGTACATAATTTTCCAAGTTCCTCTTCTCCTACCTTGGCAAGTATGGAAGCACATAGCGAGATAAGGGCTCCAAGTGACCTCACTGAGTCACTGCATAGTCAGCATAAATAGACATTTACCAGAAATGCTTTTATAGTGTTAAGCCACTGAGATTTGGTTGGTGCTTGTTTCTTCAGCAAACTTAGCCTATCCTGACTTTTACAGTTTCAAAATGTTCCAGAACCGTCTACACATCTACTCACAAAGCAAGTATAAGCCATCTATTGAAGACTCCTTAAAATAATGAAGTAAAAGTCACTCTGTCATGTCCAACTCTTTGTGAGCCCACGGACTGTAACACACCAGACTCTGTCCACAGAGTTCTCCAGGCAAGAGTACTGGAGTGCATTGCTATTTTCTTCTCCAGGGGATCTTCCAGACCTAGGGACTGAACTCAGGTCTCCTGCATTGCAGGCTGTTTCTTTACTGACTGAGCCACCAGGAAGCCCCTCCTTAAAATAATATACATTGGTATATCACAAGGACAGTGTTGAAAAGCTGATCAGTGCAGAGCATTATAGATCAGCTTTGGCAATTATTAAAGACAATCTCAAGCAACAAGCTTAATACCTGCAACCTAAAAATACACAATAAACCAAAGGGCAAATTAGGACACCTTTAGGAAGACCATGAAATAGAGGAATAATGACTTTATAAAATTTCACTGCCTTTACATTCTCCCTCTATAAATTATTTTTATATAACACTGTCATATAAATCTTTCTAAAGCCATTATGTCATCTTCCTATTTCAGAAATGATAATATATATTCCTATTACTTTAAAATCAAAACCAAACTCTTTGACCTCAGCACTGAGGCCTCACCAACCCTATATATATTTCCCACCACCACCCAATATACATCCCTGCCATTCTCACCCCACTCTGATCAAATGGCTTCTTCACACCACACAGTATGTTCTTTACCCCACACATTATGTTCTTTCCAAGCTGCTCCACCCACTGTACAATCTCTAAATTCTCACAATACTTAAAGTGTCACCCAGCTTTTGATGTAGATGAACTTCCAATTAGTATTATGTATGTACATGTGTTATTCTTTTCTACCCCTATTAATTAAATAACCAGCTTTCCAAAGCAAGCAACCTGCCTTCCAAAACCCAGCAAGAATTATATATACTTAGAAAACTTATGCCAATTTGACAATAGCAGCAATGAATGCAAAATAACAAGGATTCACCAAAGCAAAAAGTAGAAAATGATGTTAAAGATTCTTATTTAAAAAATAATAAGATCTTGTTGAGGCTGCCTTGAAGACAGAGGATTTATTTTTTCAAACAAAAGCTTCCTCTTCCTAATAAAACAGTGGCTTGACTCCCACAAGCAAGGATCAATATATATCCAGAAACAAAATTAAAGTAAATGTGCGGATCTGCCAAGATGTGAAACCCCAGGCTTTCCTAGAAGAGAGCAGAACTTGCTGAGAGGGGACAAGGCAAACTTCTTACAAACTAGATAAAACATCAGTTCACACAAACTGGTATTAATTGCTGAACAGACCTGGAGCGTGAACAGGCAGCTTCACACAACTCTTGGGCACAGCTTTCTGGAAGGACAAGAAGAGACCGGCAGTTCACTAAGCTGTAATCACCAGGTTCAGCGACACCCCTTGCTGCAAAGACAAGAGAGACCAAAACTCTGTAATGGACTTGGGGCACAGATGTCCCGTATGTGTCCTGTATTTTGAGCTCCACAGTAACGACCCACACTCTAATGAGCTCATGCACTAAAACCACTGGGCTGTATATTTCCTTTGGGAAGCTATCCAGTAAGTCTGCATTTGGAGAAATATTGTATTTTAATACCATTTATACATGACCATAGAGACAGTCCAGATGGATTTTTATCTACTCATATGCTGATTGTATAAGTGTTAATAAACTAAAGAAATGTATTGTTACAATTAAATTTGTACAGATAACAGACCCTCCCCCTTATCTGACTGAAATACATTTGCATAGAAAACTAAGAGAAATTGTACCCTGAAGGACGTTTAAAATTGAAAGCCACTGCATTCCCAGTTTTATAGATGGCAATGTGTTTTGTTCCAAGGTGATAAACTTCTGATGGATCAAGACTCTTTTGATTCACATTTTCACATTTAAGATCTGAGTCCTTTTCCACAGCCTCATTTTTCAAAAAAAAAGACACTGAATAGTCCCATCTTCAAAGCCTTTTGTGACCAACAGCAGCAGGAGCGAACTTCACCATTTACCACTCCCAAGTCCTGAGCAGGATTCTCAGGTGCAGGCCCATTTGTGTCCTGGAGGATCAGGAGACCTCACGTGAACTGGCCTCTCCTATGAAGCTGCCTCTGACACAGAGCCAAAGAAAAGTATTACAGGCGGACTTCGGGACACTGCTGTCTCACATGTTTTGATTATGTCCAAAGAGCAAAATATTTCTTTCAATATGTGCCTTCACAAAAATACTGGAGTGACATTTGTGGAATTCTATGAAATAGAGTAATGCAGGAGAATAAACAGACTTTGCTGCAACAATGCAGTGTTTGAGGTGAAAATGTTTATTTAGCTGAGCCATTCATGCATTTACCTGATTTCACCCTTCCTTTGTATAAAGAACATCACCACCTGGGACTGTGAATGAAGCTACATCATTGCTGCCACTCAACAGTATGCTTGAAATGTGCTAGGATCCTTCCAAGACAGTCTTAGCAGAGACTGCTACTGCTGTTGTTAGATCACCTTGATAATTTATCTTGCAGATAAATTCATATCTCTGTTAAGCAATCCCATTCCACCAAGGGGTGTTTTATAATTCATCTATAACTTTACCATTTAGAAGACAAGGTAATAATAAAAAGAAACACCAAAATCAATCACCAGGCCATCTTGTGATTTCCATGTAAGAAGAAAACAATTTCTTAAAATACCACTGTAATGTCTACTCAAGCAGAATGAAGAAGAAAAACAAAACTTGGCTCACCTCAAGCAAAACACATAGATACTTTCTGTGACTTCGGGCAAATCATTTGTTCTATATATAGGTTTCCTCTTCTATTAAAAAAAGTGACTTTACTAATATTCATGATTATTACAAGAATAAAATAAACTCCCAAAGACATATATGTAAACAAGTAAAATCACATACATATATAATATGTACCATATTGCCAGGGTCCAGCCCCGGTGGATCCAGGGAATTCGGAAAGGGGACAGCATTGGCAAGGAAAACTTATTTATTTATTAATATAAGATTAGATTAGGAAGAATTAGTGTAGTAGGAAAATTAAGTGGAGAAAAGAGGCTGAATAACTTGGTATATGTGGAAAGCCAATAAAGTTCCACACAAAGAACTTGCACCATCTATGTTGGGCCACCAGTGCCCATTTGAATATGGGAGAGTGCCCCGCCTTGGGCTCTCTTTCTTACGGATCTTAGAAGCTGGGACAAGTGACATGGTGAGCCTCCACGTTCCAAGGGAATTCAGCCAAAAAAGGGGAGAAAAAGAATGACATGGGGAAGCCCAGCATCGGTGCAAGACTCCAAAAACTATTTTTCAAAATCAGCTTATATACCCCAAGTTGTACATAATGGAATATGCAGAGTTATGCAGAGTGCAGCAGTCCTGACCCTTTCTGTATATCTTTTTGTATACAAAAGGTCTCATGTGATTTACATTATCTTCTAGCCAGGAGGCTTGCTAACACTTTTTGGCTCTCTTTCTTAATGAATATTAATCTCATTTCCCCTGAAGTGTTTTTCTTTAATCTGCATCTCCTTAAAGCACTAAAGTTACATCTCTATAGAACAAAGGCACAGTGGGTTATAACAAAGAAGGTACTTAACTCAAAGATCTAATGTTGCTACTTGTTTTTTCTGTATACCAACCATATCAACAAATAAAAGATATGAAAATTTGGCAGCAAGTATTGGCTCAACAAATGAAACCTTTAATCAGTCCTATTCTAATGATTTTGACTCCTCAGAAGCCCCTACATTCCTAGGATGATTTAAGCCTCCCGTGGTCGAGAGGCCTCAAACAATCACATGCGCAGCTGTTCGAGTCCTGCAGGCAGGCTAGAAAGCCATCAGAGGGGTTTTGGATTGAAACCCTCATATTATGCCCAGGATATTTATTATCTAAAATCTCTAATTTAATTTTTTTTTTCAGAAAAAGGTGGTGGAGGGACAAAACCCTGTTAATGACAGAAGAGTAGGTGGAAAGCATAACACAGTAAAGCAGGCAGACTCTGGTCTTGGGGGTGGATGCTCAGGGAATTCCAGGGGGAACCCCTGAAGCTTGACCACGTCCTTGCGTTTTGTCAGGCTTCCTTCCTCATGACCTTGTCACGGATGGGATTCCTCACGCTAGACCTGCGCACCATATGATACAGGAACCCCATTCCCAGGCATATATCTGGAGAAAACCATAATTCTAAAAGATACATGCACCCAAATGTTCATTGCAACACTATTTACAATAGCCAAGATATGGAAGCGACCTAGATGTCTATCAACAGATGAATAGATAAAGAAGATGTGATATACACATACAAGGGAATATTACTTAGCCACAAAAAGAAGGAAATAATGCCAGCTGCAGCAACTCTGATAAACCTAGAGATTATCGTGCTAAGTGAAAAGTTAGACAAATATCGTATATCATTAATATGTAGAATCTAAAATAATGATACAAATGAGCTTACTTACAAAAGAGAAACAGACTCACAGACTTCAAAAAAAAAGAGGAAAAGAGAGAGGAGCAATAAATAAGGAATCTGGGGTTAACATATACACACTACCCTATATAAGACAGATAATAAGGACCTGCTTTATAAAAGCACAGGGAACTCTATTCAATATTCTGTAATAACTTACATGGGAAAATGCCGGGGTCCAGCCCTGGTGGATCCAGGGAATTCGAAGCGGTTACTTGTTTTTTCTATATACCAACTATATCAACAAATAAAAGATATGAAAATTTGGTGGCGAGTATTGGCTCAACAAATGAAACCCTTAATCAGTCCTATTCTAATGATTTTGACTCCTTGGAAGCCCCTACGTTCCTAGAATGTTTTAAGCTTCCTGTGCCTCTCTGCAAACAATCACATGAGCAGCTGTAAGAGTCTGGCAGGCAGGCTAGAAAGCCATCAAGGGGTTTTTGGATTGAAACACTCGTATTATGCCCAGGAGACTTATCTAAAAGCTTTAAATTAACTTTTTCCAGAAAAAGGTGCTGGGGAGACAGCCCCCTATTAATGTCAGAAAAGTAGGTGAAAAGCACAATGCAGTAAGGCAGGCAGACTCTGGTTTTGGGGGCAGATGCACGAGCAGATTCAGCAAGGCTCCCTTAAGGCCGGACTCGCCTTTGCCTGTCGGACCCCTTAACCTCACGACCTTTGCCACAGGCGGGACTCCTCGTGCTGGCTCCTGGCAGGAAAAGAATCTAAAAACTGACTGGATATATGTTTAACTAAATTACTTTGCTAAACACCTGAAACTAACACAACATTGTAAATCAACTACACTCCAATATAAAATTTAAAAAAAGGAAAAATACACATATAAGCACAAAGTTTTATATAAACTAAAGCAGAAACATCTTCAATTTGCCAATAATTATCAACTGATTTAAAAATATTTCTATTATTTAACTCAATAATTTCACATCTAGAAAACCTACCTGAAATAAATAATCAGAAGTTATTCAAAAAGTTATGCTTTAGAATGTTTACTGCAGCGTGCCTTTACTTAGAAAAAAATAAAAATCACCAAAATGACTATGAATGTTCATAATACACAGCTATTTAAAGTTTTCAAAGAAAGGTACTTGAAGAAGAGATATAATGTTACATTTAAAAGGATGCAAAATCACATATTTGGAGAAGGAAATGACAAACCACTCCAGTATTCTTGCCTGGAGAATCCCACAGACAGAGGAGCCTGGGGTGTACTGTTCATGGGGTCACAAACAGTTGGACACAGCTGAAGTGACATAGTATAGCATACAAAATCATACATACAGTATGATCTCAATTTTGAAACACATATATGTACATACATAACACACAAACAAAAAACCAAACAATATAGGAATCACTAATCATTTTTATTTCTGGGTGATTTTTATTTTTTTCTTTAAACTTTCATCTTTTTAAATGTTCTTAAACCATGTCTTTTAAATTTTCAAAAAGAGGAAAGCAAATGTCATTTTGAAAGAAATCTTTACCTAAAATAAGAAAAAGGAAACTGAAGCAAAATTAAATTTTCATTTAAATATGTTACAAAATAGCATACCAGCCTGTCTACCTTGGGTGGCCCCTCCTCTGCTTTCAACACTGAGTTTAAGCCTCTCTTTTAGGAAGCACTGCATGATCACAGACAGAGCTGAGTGTCTTCCCCACTCACACAGACAACCTCTGGCGGCCTCAGGACCCTAGATCCCTCCAGACACACTGCGCACACCCTGTGCAGGTCTTCACTTGCACAGCAGCATGATGCCTTTGGCTTATGTTAGTGATAACTTAAGAATCTGTCCTTGAAGTGACTCCCTGTATTTAATGTAAGGATAATTTTGGAGGTGAAACACTGTTCCTTAATTAGGCAGTGTACTCTCATGAGGATCAGTTAAGGAATATTCTCACTGGTCTCCATTTCAGGAATAGTCACATTTCTCCACAATGTGTTTTGTTTTCATCTTGTGAACATGGTGAATCACGTAACTAATCATGTTTCCTTCCATTTGTTAGCTGCCAGAAAGTCCAGCACTTGAACTGTGACCCTCCTCTGGCAAAAAACAAAACAAAACAAAAAAACCTGCACATCATACTTTACTGTGCACCTCTTGCCCAGGCATTCTACTTCCAGGCATAAAATTTTCCCTTTACCTCTATTTTCTCACTTTTTAAAAAGCTATCTTATCTTGGTGTATGAATATATAACTTTATATTCTTAAAACTTTTCTGAAACCAGTCGTGTTACAGATAAACCAGCTAAATAAAGACACAAATGACTTGGATTCATCTTTGTACTATCATACAATGTTTACATTTTCTGTGTTAGAGTTATGTTAGTTATTACTGAGTCTATTATCCTTTGTGGAGACCCAATATTTCTATACTGCATTTTTTTAAACATCCAAACAATTCATTGGAGAGGGGTGTTTGCATTTTCTCCAGATGGTTGCTGGCTTGTCAGGAGGGCCACCATGTGAACACTGTTTGCTATCACATCATAAACTGATTAGGTAGAAATTTTAATTTATTCTAATGACCAGAATCTTAATTTGCAACATCAACCACGTTTTAAAATATTCAGACATCTGTTACAGTTACACTGAAATGCAAAGATGCATTTCTTTCTTACTTGGCAAGCACTACAGATATATCTGTTATTTACAAGCATGTTGCCTCATCTATCAAGGTTGCTCAGAGCAGACAGCATTTAGTGACCAAGTAAGGCATGGCAAAGAATGATAAAAAGAAAATGATTCTAGCCATAGTTATGTTAATTCAGGAATGTCAACTATAAATGTTAAATCTCCCATCAAGTAACTATTTCCCAAAAGGAAGCTTGACCACTGTCTCAACACAGCCTTAATAAATATAATTAGTGCAGTCAAAGGATTCATTGTGCTGGGCTTTCTGTTTTTGCTGGTTAGTGCCATAAGAAATTCTTAAATTAAACTGAGACCTCTAGAAACCCCAACAGACCAGCACAGTGAAATTAAATGGGTAATGGCATCAGGGAGAGAAAAATATTTCAATGGAACATTTGATTTCATGAATTTAGATCCGTTCTCTGATTTATTTTCCAAAGCATGTTTAGTGTCTTTGGCTTTTTTCCCATCTTATTCATACTTCATCATATATTTTTCTAAGGCATCTCTCTAAAGGATATCTGGAGGGGCAAAGAAAATGCCATTGGTTGTTGAAGTTCCCTTGGTTTTTTGCGGAGAAATGCAATTCTGCTTTCTCCTGGGGGTTCCCCAAGTGATTAGATAAATATAGTAAGGATATTCTTAAATATGGAGAAACAATATGCTGGGAAAAAGAGCAAGTGAAATGACATCTCTATTGACTCTCCATATAAACAACCCATAAACAGCCCACAACTCTCTAGGAAGAAATTTCTGAAAATTTCTGTTGAGTCTGAAAATTCTGTTGAGTAGTATGAAACTGTTATACCATAGCTTGGCTGACCTGAGGTCAAGCAGGCCTGGAAACCTGAGGTAGATACTCTAAGACAAGATGAACAAGGAGCTGAATCAGGAAACAGAGATACTAGCTAAGACAAGAGTCCCCCAGTTACCAAAAGTTTATATAATCTTTCACCTTACAACAAACACTGATTGAGTAGCTAAGGCTCTTGTATATACTAGTATCCCAGGCACTCCACGAGACCCCAGGACCTTGATGATTTGTGAAATATGGTTAGTCACCCCCAGAAGAGCAAAATGTAACAGAGATAAAGTAAAGCAGCCACAGGAATTCCCATTTATTAGTACCTACTCTGTGCCAGGAAGGTTTCTCAGGTGGCACTAGTGGTAAAGAATCTGCCTGCAATGTCGGAGACCTAGGAGACAGGTTTGATCCCTGGGTCAGGAAGATCCCCTGGAGAACAGCATAACAACCCACTCTAGTATCCCTGCCTGGAGAATCCCATGGACAGAGAAGCCTGGCAGACTACAGTCTACAGGGCTGCAGCCAGGAACTGTGACATTTTACGTGCCTTTTCTCAGTTACTCCTTACTACAACTTAAGGGAAAAACAAACAAACACTTTTTTCCTTTACAACCAACTCCCCTGGGCCATCCTAATAGTAAGGAGAGCACCATAAGCAAGAGGCTAATCCCAGCCCAGATCCCTTGCCAACTTGCACAGAAAGCCCCAGGAGACCGGCACCACTATTTTTTCCACATTAAGGTTAAGAAGTTGAAGTTCAGATAAGCTAAGTTACTTAAGAAAACAAGACAGTTAATGAATGGCAGAACCAGGCCTCATAACATTACTTTCCACCACATCTGAAATATCCAGGGACAAGAACAGGTGTTCCGTTAAAGTAGAAATGCAAATAGTCAATAAATCTATGATAAAAATGTAACTTCTCTATTAATGAAAGAGAGTAAACTAAAATGAGATACTGTCATTGGTCAAATTGGAAATGTTTTACTTTGTTAAATGTTTTTAACAAAATAGTAAGCACTTCATAATCTGCTGGTGGAAACATAAAGTGACCATCTTCAAGAGGAAATTTTACTAGAAATAGAACTAACATATGATTCAGAAATTCCACTTCTGGAATATACCCAAAGAAAATAAACTAACTTAAAAAGACATTTGCATTCCCAAGTTCATAACAGCCTTATTTACAATCAATAGGCAAGATATGGAAGCAACATAAAGAAAATGTGGTATGTGTGTGTGTATACACAACACACACACAATATACATATATACACACATACATACATACATATACACACACATTTTCGATGTATATATGTATACACATACACACACAATGGAATACTACTCAGTCATAAAAAGAAGGAAATTCTGCCATTTGCAACAACCTGGAGGGTATTATGCTTAGTGAAATAAGTCAGATAGAGAAAGACAAATATTATATATTATCACTCACATGTGGAATCTAAAAAATAAAACAAACTACCAAATATAATAAAAAGAAACAGACTCAGAAATATATAGAATAAACTAGTGGTTACCAGTGGGAGAGAGAGGCAGGGAAGAGCAAATTAGAGACAGGAGATTAAAAGGTCTGAACTAACTACGAATTAAATAAATGCTACAAGGCTATATGACACAATACAGGGAATATAGCTGATATTTTAATAATAACTACCAATATTAGTCATTAACCATAATAACTACTGTCATTAAGACTATACTACAATATTAACTATTATTAATAATATAAATAATTACTATTATTTTTATAATAACTACAAATATAGTTATTTTATAATAACTGTTAACTACAAAGTAAAAATTGCTAATCACTATGTTGTACATCTGAAACTTATATAATATTATAAATAAACTACACCTCAATTTTTTAAAAAGTAATGATTCAACCTGTAAGCTTTTACCTTAAGATAAAACAACAAAATGAGTCAAATATTTTCTACATATTTACTTATACATTCCCTCAATTAAAAGTATTTGCCAGGCACTAAGGATAGAATAATGAGCAAGATACATTTAGTTAATGTCCTCACTAATTTTAAGGGCAATGATGTTCATTATAATATAATTCACATAATAGCCAAAAATTTTGGATATAATTGGGGTTAAGTAAATTATGGCACATCCATAAAATGTAATTAACTGCAGTCATAAAATGGAATACTATGTTGTAGAAGAATGCTAAAAGTACTAAGAAATGTTTATGATATACTACATAAATGTAGATTATAAAATTTAATACTATGAAACAGAATACATGGTCAGTATAGCCCAAATTTTGTACATTTTAAAACTGTATTTATTCACTCAATAAATATTTACTTAAAATCTATTGAAGCCTCTTGATGAAATCTATTGAAATCTTGATGAAATCTATTGAAGCCTCTTGATGAAAGTGAAAGTGGAGAGAGAAAAAGTTGGCTTAAGGCTCAACATTCAGAAAATGAAGATCATGGCATCTGGTCCCATCACGTCATGGGAAATAGATGGGGAAACAGTGGAAACAATGTCAGACTTTGTTTTTGGGGCTCCAAAATCACTGCAGATGGTGACTGTAGCCATGAAATTAAAAGACACTTACTCCTTGGAAGGAAAGTTATGACCAACCTAGATAGCATATTGAAAAGCAGAGACATTGCTTTGCCAACAAAGGTCCGTCTAGTCAAGGCTATGGTTTTTCCTATGGTCATGTATGGATGTGAGAACTGAACTGTGAAGAAAGCTGAGCACCGAAGAATTGATGCTTTTGAACTGTGGTGTTGGAGAAGACTCTTGAGAGTCCCTTGGACTGCAAGGAGATCCAACCAGTCCATTCTAAAGGAGATCAACCCTGGGATTTCTTGGGAAGGAATGATGCTAAAGCTGAAACTCCAGTACTTTGGTCACCTCATGTGAAGAGTTGACTCACTGGAAAAGACTCTGATGCTGGCAGGGATTGGGGGCAGGAGGAGAAGGGGATGACAGACAATGAGATGGCTGGATGGCATCACTGACTCAACTGGCGTTAGTCTGAATGAACTCCGGGAGTTGGTGATAGACAGGGAGGCCTGGCGTGCTGGGATTCATGGGGTCGCAAAGAGTTGGACACAACTGAGCGACTGAACTGAACTGAAAATCTATTTATGACAGGTGCTAAGGAAATAGTTATAAATAAAACAGATAAAGATTTTGCCCTCATAGCACTTACATTCTAATTAGGGGAAACAGACAATTAATAAAAAATGATAAAATATGGTATTGAATTTTATGGAAGAAGACTGAGTGATATAAACTGGCCAGAGAAGGATGCTCTGATCAGGTAGCATTTGGGCAGAGACCTGAAAGGATGAGCTCTGGGAATATCTGAGAAAATAACATTCAAACCCAAGGCAACAAAAAGTGCAAAGGCCCTATGACAAGGATGAGTTTGTGTTCTTGAAAGAGAATAAAGTTCTTGGTAGAAAATTTGAACTTAATTTTCAACCAGATGGGAAGCCATGACAGCATTTTGAGCATAGGGGTAATGAGATGATTTGTATTTTTATGGGAATTGTGAAAAAGAGACATGGATAATAGCAGAAGTGAGATGTTAGACTAGATGATAGTGGGGCTGACAAGTAGCTACTGGAGTTGAGTCAACAGTAACTGAAAGAAGAAATTGGGAAAGGAGAATTTCTAGAGTGATAGATGTGAGGAATAATCCAAAGCTTGTCTAGGGACATGTGGCAACCATGAAAACATGCCTCTCAAAAAAAAAAGAAAAAAAAACAAAACATGCCTCTCAGATCTCCAAATGTAGGGCGTGTGTTGATGGATGGCCCAGCCCCTGGACCAAATCTGCATCAAGGTCACGCTTCCTCCTGACTACTCCCAGCTGATAACTGTTCGGGATACTGTCATGCCTGTTCATAAGAGATGCAGGACTCCCTTGATGCCAATTTTGCACAGCAACCTTGCAGAAATTTTCTTAGAATTGTATCAAAATCTGTGACTTTCTACCCAAACTTTCTTCCTTCCCTCTAACCCACCTGGGTCCAGCCCCTCATCGCAGTCTGACAACTCTTCCTGACTCCTCTGAGTCTCCCACTCTCCTCTAGTAACCACTCCCCACTTTTTCTCACCGGCATTCTTCCCAGTAAGAGGGATCACACCTCTAATCCCATCTCTGCATTTGCTTCTTGGCAGATCCAAACTTGCTGAGTTTGAGACACTAATTAACGACACCCAAATAAAGATGTCTAGTAGGCAGTCTACAGTTCAGGGTTGGAAGTGGAGATATGAAATGGGAACCATCATCACACAGATGGTTTTTAAAGCCGTGGGCCAGATGAGGTCACTTTATTCAATCCTTGATTTCCTTCAGTGCCCAGATCCTAACTACCTAAGGGAGAATAATTACCCTAATAGACAACTTTGTATTCAAATGTATTTTATGATGGAATACTTTCTGGAAAGGGTCCACACCTGTTAAGAATGTCTACATTTTAAATTTTAAATTAGGATGCCTATGACATAGAGAACAGACTTGCAGTTCTCAAAAGGGAGGGGAGAGGCTGGAGGACGGAAGCACTGGGAGTTTTGGATTAGCAGATGTAAACTAGTATATAAAGGATGGATAAACAGCAAGGTCCTACTGTATAGCACAAGGGACTATATTCAATATCCTGTGGTAAACCATAATGGAAGAGAATATTTTAAAATGTCTATATAGGTATAACTGAGTCACTTTGCTCTACAGTAGAGTTTGGAACATTATAAACCAACTATAATTCAATGAAAAAAATTAGGACACCTATGGAGTGAACCCACAGGATCAATCTATCTCCATGGAATGTCAAGTCCCACAGCAACTGAGTAAGGGAGATTATTTTGAGCTTTCTGAATGTCTATTCAGAGTCACTCTCACACTGACTAATATGAACTTCTTGTTTCTTTTCATTTTTATCACCCATTTTCTGCTCTCCAGTCCCAGTCATCCCTTCATCTTCTTGCCATCTCTTTTACATGTTCCTTCTATTTTATTCCTTGAAGAGGCTAAATGTTGCCAACTGCACTCAGAAACGTGGTTAAAACCCATCAACATAAAATGCAGAAAGTGCGTGATGTCTAACTTAACACCCATCAGCCCTCAGAAAGACTGTAAGTTGAGGAAGTCAGGCATGTGATAGAGGACTGCTAGGTGAGGTGAAGTCGCTCAGTCGTGTCCAACTCTTTGTGACCCATGGACTGTAACCTACTAGGCTTCTCCGTCCATGGGATTCTCCAGGCAAGAATACTGGAGTGGATTGCCATTTCCTTCTCCAGGGGATCTTCCCGACCCAGGGATCGAACCCAGGTCTCCTGCATTGGAGGCAGACGCTTTAACCTCTGAGCCAGTCGCTTCAGTTATGTCCGACCCTGTGCGACCCCATAGATGGCAGCCCACCAGGCTCCCTGTCCCTGGGATTCTCCAGGCAAGAACACTGGAGTGGGTGGCCATTTCCTTCTCATGAAAGTGAAAAGTGAAAGTGAAGTCGCTCAGTCGTGTCTGACTCTTAGCAACACCATGGACTGCAGCCTACCAGGCTCCTCCATCCATGGGATTTTCTAGGCAAGAGTACTGGAGTGGGATGCCATTGCCTTCTCTGGTGGTAGAGGACAGAAAACTGAAAAATACGATTA
This sequence comes from Nanger dama, assembly GCA_917880005.1. Classification (NCBI taxonomy): domain Eukaryota; kingdom Metazoa; phylum Chordata; class Mammalia; order Artiodactyla; family Bovidae; genus Nanger; species Nanger dama. The sequence continues at coordinate 8,650,514 of CAKJTW010000038.1, read as the reverse complement.
ATAAAAAAGATAAAACGGGGACTTCTCTGGTGCTCAAGTGGCTAAGACTCTATGCTCTCAATGCAGGGGCCCTGGATTCGATCACTGGTCAGGGAACTAGATCCCACAACTCAGAATTCCCATGCTGCAGCTAAACATCCCATATGCCAAAACTAGAAGATTCCACAGGCTGCAACTAAAAATAAAAAAATAATATGGATGTGGGACAGTAAGCTAGACAAGAAGAGAAATGTGACTAGAAAGTTATTTATAGAAAAGTAACAGCCACTTGTTTTTCTTATTTCCATCTAGCACTTTCAGCAAGGATATTCTCCAAATACAGTATTTCCTCTCATTCTTATCAGTTGTTATATTTAGCTCCTGTCTGCTTACCGTCTATAGCTGAGTGTATAGTTACTTCCTCCCTATTCACACACAAGAAATAAACATTCTCTTGGTAACAAAAATCAATCAGCTAGATGTAAAATTTACCAAAACCACATTAATAAAGTTAAGGGAAAATCACATCTTTAGACTGATGAAAAAAATAAATGTTATTCAACTCTCAGCGGTATCATCTTCTTATTGTGTTATCACCTTTCAGAACCCAACAATAAAACAACAGTAGAAACAAAGAATATTCTCATGGAGGCAATGGAACCAGGGTATTTAATATCCAGCTATCCTCAAAAATCTAAAATGTATTCATTAGGTCTAACTGTACCAAAAGGTTCTTGGTACTCTCTCTCCTGGGCCGAAAGCCAAAGACTGCCAAAGTAGCAAATGTACTACAGCTAGCTTAGAAAGGCAGCCAGTATTTTTCTGCTATGCCAAAAGGCTGTGGAAAATGTTTAGACACCCTAGTTTTATTGTGAAACCTCAAATTAACCAATACTGAGACTAATAACCCAAGAAGTACTGTAGTACAGCACAAAAGTACCCTTGATGTTCACCCCTTCTCTAACAAAAGTTTTAATTAAGATCTTTATAGGATTTCCTCCACCCCCAGGGAAACACAATTCCAATTTTATGAATCAGTCAAAAGAACAGTACAATTTAATTTGAGAATTTTGAACACAATCTTCAGCAATACATTTATTTTGTAAACTGAGGTCTACCTCAATATACACAGACTGCCGTAAGCTCCAAGGAGAACATCAAAAGTAACCTGGAAAAAGAATTGATGTCTATGTGAAAAATAACATCATATAACACATTTAGCTTGCCTAAGGAAAGAACAGCTTATAAGCATTCTTTCCATAAACTGTAAACACCACAAAGACTTTAAACAGACAGAATGAGCAGAAATTAAGAAAAATTAAAATGCAGATTGGCTGTCAAGAAAAAGAGAAACTGTCTTTCTATCATCAACATCTCCCCTGGGTTAATGATAGCATTAAGCGGGCCTACTCAAGAGCTAGTATTGACTCTAACACTGGAGATATGCAACAGCATTAAATTAGACATAAGGACAGGAACAGCCTAGGTGTCCATTCTTGGGTCTTTACAGGTTTTTCCTCACCCCTGGCTTGAGTAAGCTCAATATATGTGTTGCATGGAGGTACACAGAGGAAGAAAATAGAGCCAGCAGAATAGAGCATGCAATTCACAGGCTTAGGAGAGGTTCCTTAGGAGAGCCACCGCTGGCGTGAGCATCGCCACTGCTCATGCGTAAAGCAGCCTCGCCTCCGTGGGTGCAGGTGCCTCTCGCCAGCCTCCTCTGACCACCGCACGGCGTCCACTCAGGGACAGGGGGAGGGAATGTTGTTCACGCACCCCAAGGGCCCCTAAAAAGACAATGTTCCTGGAAGGGATTTACTCTTTCAGGAAGGACGGTAGGGCAGGACAATGGTGAAGCACTGCTTCAGATGCTCTCAGAGTAGCAAACCGAAGTGGAAAAACCTGAGGAGACCTATTCCTAAGTCCATGAGAGGCACTCTGGGGGCTAGAAATACTTGAAATGAGACACCTTCCATGGAACCAGCAGCAGTGGAGCACACCATCAGTAGTGCCTATATTACCCATATGCATTTTATTTTATTATTATGCTGCTGTGTTGTTTAGTCGCTAAGTCGTATCTGACTCTTTGTGACCCCTTGGACTGTAGCTTGCCAGGCTCCTCTGTCCATTGGATTTTCCAGGCAAGAATCCTGGAGTGGGTTACCATTTCCTTCTCCAGGGGATCTTCCTGACCCATGGATCGAACCACATCTCCTGCACTGGCAGGCAGGTTCTTTACCACTGAGCCACCAGGGAAGCCTTGTATTAAAATATATAATAATATTATGTTAATATTATTTTATGATGGATGTGAATTTCATTTTTACCCGCAGATAGGCAAAGCCTTGGGTAATTTGTGTTTCCTATCAAAATTTCAATTTGGAGGACTGGAAATGTTCTTTTACTTATATAATCTGAACATTTTTATATGGTTTATGCAATATTAGAGTGTGGTGCTATTAAATTAATGCAAGGGTTCTTGATCATCATTTGTGTTTCTAATCAAAAGTAGTAAAGTGAAGTGAAAATTGCTCAGTTATGTACGGCTCCTTGCGACCCCATGGACTATACAGTCCTTGAAATTCCCCTAGGCCAGAATACTGGAGTGGATAGCCTTTCCCTTCTCCAGGGGATCTTTCCAACCCAGGGATCGAACCCAGGCCTCCCGCACTGCAGGCAGATTCTTTACCAGCTGAAATACAAGGGAAGTCCAATCAAAAGTAGGTGACAAAAAAATGCTAACACAAGAATCACTCCTACACACCATCAGCTATAGCCATCCTTGTAAAGACCTCAATGATTCCACCTAAAAGAAGGCATTCATTAGCTTTTGTGTTGTCTCAGATAGCTCAGTGGTCAAGAATCTGCCTGCAATGCAGAAGACCCTGGTTCAATTCCTAGATCAGGAAGTTCCCCTGGAGAAGGGATAGACTACCCACTCCAGTATTCTTGGGCTTCCCTGGTAGCTCAGCTCATAAAGAATCTGCCTGCAAAGCGGGAGACCTGGATTCGATCCCTGGGTTGGGAAGATCCCATGGAGAAGGGAAAGGCCACCCACTCCAGTATTCTGGCCTGGAGAATTCCATGATAGTCCATGGGGTCGCAAAGAGTCGGACACGACTGAGTGACTTTCACTTCACTTAGAGTCTGTGGAATGCCTGGCCCTGGTGAGTGGTCTCTGCCGCATGAGACTGCACAGCTGCTCCAAACAACTGGCTTGACAGTAACAGCAAATGCACGGTGCTCCCTACGTCCTGACTCTATTCTAACTGCTGTGCACATAGTAATTTATATAATTCTCACTTGGCTCTGTTACGTAGTTGTGGTTTTTAATCCCTGTTTTAAAAAGAAGGAAATCAAGGCAGAGAGGAAAACACTAGGATGTATTAACCACACAGTCTGCACCCAGGATTTTAGCCACTATATTTCACTTCCTTATGGACTGGACCAGAAGACTTAAGCAGCCGACCTCATGCCTCCCTCTGCTCCGGGTTCTATGGGAGAGGAAAATGTAGCACCGGGAGAGAGGAAAAGGAGGAGCTACTAAACGCAGCAGTAACATAACAGACAAATCCAAGAGGAAGGCATGATTCAAAGGGAAAAGTGAAGACCTGAGGTGGGCCGACAGAGCAGTCAGTCGTCCACACTGCCTCTGGCTCTAATCTCTGCTCTCTCCAAAAGGCAACTCTTTCTTTCTTGTGTTTTCAGTCTTGACCTACATCAGAGCTTGTATTTAGTGGTGAATTAGGGCACGGTGCATATTTGTTTAAAAGGAGATGCTGCAAAAGTATGTCCCAGGGCACTCCACAATATCTATGCTGCTGGCCATGAGAAGCACCAGTGAAAAACACCCCCCTCCCCAGGATGTAAACTGGTGCCGCCACTGTGAAAAACAGAGTGGGGCTTTCCCAAACAACTAAACGCAGAACTACCGTATATCCAGCAATTCCACTCCTAGGTAAATAACCAAAGAAAACGAAAACACGAATTCAGAAAGATACAGACACCCCAATGTCCACAGCAGCATTATGCAAAGCAGTCAAGATGTGGAGGCAACCTATATGTCCATTAATGACATAAGCAACCTAAATGTCCAGATGAATGGATAAAGATGATGCTGTGTAATACATAAATATACACACACACACACACACACACATATACATGTATAATGAAATATTCTTCTTAGTGAAATAAGGCAGATAGAGAAAGGCAAATACAGTATGTTTTCACCTGTATGTGGAATTTTAAAAATATACATTAAATAAATGAATGTAACGAAATAGAAACAAATACAGAGAACCAACTAATTGTTGCCAGCAAGGAGATGGGTAGAGAGAGGGGAAAGGTAGGGGAAAGGGACTGAAGGTATGAACTACTAGGTATAAAATTAGGTACAAGGATGTACTATACAGCACAGGGAATATAGCTAATATTTTATAATAACTTTACATGGACCATACTCTATGAAAACATCAAATCACTATGTGGTATACACAAAACTAATCTAATGTTATAAATCAACCATACTTCAATTTTAAAAAAGAATGCCCCTCTATCCTTAACAATGTCTGTGAAACAGTGATTCTGGCAGCCTGAGTCCTTGCTCAAAAATTATTAACAGCATCTCGTTTCTTTCTTTTCATTCCCCCTATTCCAACCTGTTGTCTTCACTAATAAACTTGGGAGCTTTGGCTTTGTAAATAGAGAGGAAGAGTTCTACTGAAGACGGGTTGGAAGAAAGATGAGGGCCCTGGAGGGGATAGAACGGCACTAGCCCTTCTCTTCAGTTGGCTCTAAGCCCCTCTGGAGAAAAAGGTGAGAGATTCTGCGACTCTGGCATGCCTAGAGCTGGACTGGAGTCAAAGTGACTAAGTGTGACCTGGAGTTGGAGAAGATGCCATCTAATCAGAAGTACCAGCAGGTACAGACTATTATATACGGAAAGCATAAACAACACGGTCCTACAGCACAGCACAGGACCTACATTCAGCATCCTGTGATGAACCACATGGAAAAGAATATGCGTGGACAACTGAGTCACTTTGCCATAGAGGAGAAATTAACACAGCACTGTAAATCAACCGTACTTCAATAAAATTGAAAAGTGAAAAATATTAACAGCAATGTTTACCATCCCAAGAAGCAGTGGCTTTGGAAGCATACAAGGGAGCATTCTCAGCATAGGCACTGGCATTTCATGATTGGCAGCAGCAAAAACACTTTTGTAGGGAGTAAGCATGGACAACGGGCCACCAGGGCAGCACAAAGCGGATGTCATATGGCAGCAAACAGGCTGACCTGTGGGCTTACATGAGGCATAGCTTTGGAGACATCTACTAACTAAAACCATGGCATCTGGTCCCATCACTTCATGGCAAATGAGAAGGGGGAAATTTTTATTTTTCAGTGACAGTAAATAAGTAAGTGACAAACAAATTAAAAGTGACAGATTTTATTTTCCCAGGCTCCAAAATCACTGCAGATCATGAACGCAGCCATGAAAAGAGACTTGCTCCTTGAAAGGAAAGCTTATGACAAACCTAGCTGCTGCTACTGCTGCTAAGTCACTTCAGTCATGTCCGACTCTGTGCTACCCCCGAGACAGCAGCCCACCAGGCTCCCCTGTCCCTGGGACTCTCCAGGTAAGAACACTGGAGTGGGTTGCCATTTCCTTCTCCAATGCATGAAAGTGAAAAGTGAAAGGGAAGTCGCTCAGTCGTGTCTGACTCATAGCGACCCCATGGACTGCAGCCTACCAGGCTCCTCCATCCATGGGATTCTCCAGGCAAGAGTACTGGAGTGGGGGTGCCATTGCCTTCTCCGTGACAAACCTAGAGAGCATATTAAAAAGCAGAGACATCACTTGGCCAACAAAGGTCCATATATCAAAGCTATAGTTTTTCCAGTAGTCATATATGGATGCGAGAGGTGGACATAGGAAAGCTGAGCACTGAAGAACTGATGCTTTTGAACTGGGGTGCTGCAGAAGACTCTTGAGAGTCGCTTGGACAGCAAGGAGATCAAACTAGCCAACGCTAAAGGAAATCAACCCTGAATATTCACTGGAAAGACTGATGCTGAAGCTGAAACTCCAACACTCTGGCCATCTGATGAAAAGAGCCAACTCATTGGAAAAGACCCTAATGCTGTAAAAGACCGAGGGCAAATGTAGATGAGAACAGCAGAGGGTGAGATGGCTAGACAGCATCACCAACTCAATGGACATGAATCTGAGCATACTGCGAGAGATAATGGAGGACAGAGGAGTCTGGCGGGCTGCAGTCCATACAGTCACAAAGAGTAGGACACAACTTAGTGACTGAACAACAACAACAATCAACCCAGCAATCCCACTGCTGGGCATACACACCGAGGAAACTAGAACTGAGACACGTGTACCCCAATGTTCATCACAGCACTGTTTATAATAGCCAGGACACAGAAGCAACCTAGATGTCCATCAGCAGATGAATGGACAAGAAAGCTGTGGTACATACATATACACAATGGAGTACTACTCAGCCATCAAAAAGAATACATCTGAATCAGTTCTAATGAGATGGATGAAACTGGAGCCGATTATACAGAATGAAATAAGCCAGAAAGAAAAATACCAATACAGTACACTGACACATATATATGGAATTTAGAAAGACAGTGATGATGACCCTGTATGTGAGACAACAAAAGAGACACAGAGGTATAGAACAGACTTTTGGTCTCTGAGGGAGAGGGAGAGGGTGAGATGATTTGGGAGAATGGCATTGAAACATGTATACTATCATGTAAGAAACGAAGCGCCAGTCTATGTTCAATACAGGATACAGGATGCTTGGGGCTGGTGCACAGGATGATCCAGAGAGATGATATGGGGTGGGAGGCGGGGGTGGGGGGGGCTTCGGCATTGGGAGATCGTGTACACCTGTGGCTGATTCATGTCAATGTATGGCAAAATCAGTAAATATTGTAATATAGAATAAAGTAAAAATAAAATTTAAAAAAAAGAATACATTTGAATCAGTTCTAATGAGGTGGATGAAACTGGAGCCTATTATACAGAGTGAAGTAAGCCAGAAAGAAAAATAGCAATACAGTATACTAACACATATATTTGGCATTTAGAAAGATGGTAACAATAACCCTGTATGCGAGACAGCAAAAGAGACGCAGATGTACAGAACAGACTTTTTGACTCTGTGGGAGAGGGAGAGGGTGGGATGATTTGGGAGAATGGCATTGAAACATGTATAATATCATATAAGAAATGAATCACCAATCTAGGTTCGATGCAGGATACAGGATGCTTAGGGCTGGTGCACTGGGATAACCCAGAGGGATGGTATGGGAAGGGAGGTGGGAGGGGGATTCAGGAGTGGGAACTTATGTACACCCGTGGCAGATTCATGTTGATGTACGGCAAAACCAATACAGTACTGTAAAGTTAAAAAAAATTTTTTTTTAAAAGCCTGTTCTTGTTTAGTAAGCTGCGTCTGACATGGACTGTAGCCTGTCAGGTTCCTCTGTCCATGGAATTCTCCAGACAAGAATACTGGAGTGGGTTGCCATTTCCTTCTCCAGGGGATCATCCACACAAACCCGCATTTCCTGTACCAGCAGGCAGATTCTTTACCACTGAGCCACCTGAGAAGCCTCAATAGTCCTGTATTTCATCTTAATTTTAGAGAAAGGAAGAATAGCCTTATTTTATAATCACACACTAGTGTGTGACATGGCACATTTATTCAAGTGAGGAGCCACTTCAGATCTGTATTACCTCACACTGGAACTTCTGAAGCAGCCTTCTAACTGGACTCCCTGCCTCCAGACTCTCCTTCCTGTATGCTGCATAATATCCCCAAATAGCCTTTCATCGTACCGTTTTCCTGCTCATAACTTACTGTATTCCACAAAATAAGGTGTGCCTGTGGGCAACATAAAAATGTAACTCTAACTACTGAGGAGGGCTGGTGGGGTGATCAGCTGTCCCAATTTCTCCAGGATTGTCCTGTTTTTAGCCCTGGAAGTCTCATGTGCTGGGAAACCCCTCAGACCCAGGCAAACTGAAAAGACTGGTCACCCTCACTGACCATCAGCTTTGGCTCGGAATTGGAATAACAGTGTGTGGGGGTATATTTAAAATTTTTTATGATGTGCTCCAACAGAGAGAAGAACCATTAACAGCTGCTATTTTTACACCAAGGAGCAATGAAATTTAGTTGCTTACTTCACATAGGCAGCTTGGTTGCTATGGCAACATTGAGCGGCAAACCTGATTGTTCAAACATATAAAATTGACAAATCTGTCTGTGTTTGCTTCAGACTTTACATTTTAATATTTGCTCACAGGGCTGAGCCCCTTGCATTGTGAAATCACATGATAATACTTTAACATAATTATTTACCTTCCAGAATGCTATTGCCCACTAATTAGTTATCGTGTTTACAACTGAAGTTTAAAACACATTTTCCCTTTGAGAGGATTTTCAGGACATCAGTTTAATTGTAGGCTCATGAATTGTAAACCGTCTGTGGACAGCATGTTGGAGCAACCACTAAATTCCTTGTGCACAGGCACCACCTACCACATAAACACAGCTACAGTGAGTGGTCTGTATATCTTCATGAGCTGAAGTTAAGACTTATTTATTTATGTCAACTTCACCTTGCACCATAAAGGATTTAAGAAGGCTTAAAAATATAAAGCAAGAAATAAAGAAATGGAGATGAAGAAAAAATGAGGGTAGGAGAGAAAATTGGCACCATGATTAAGTTTAGTACTAAAAACAAAACAAAACAAAAAATGCTTGCCAAGAAGTTCCATCCCCTCACAAAGTTCTAAAGATGGGTTACACATCTGTTTCTGACCCACCAAATAGGCAATTAAAGGAGAATAGCCATGCTGTTTTAAAATTCAATGTTCATTGGCTTTAAAAAAAAAAAGCAACCTAGAAACAGCATAAACTTATTAATAGAGAAATAAGAGATTTCTGTTACATGGTCTCCACATAAAGGATACTATTTAAGGATGACTATCTAAATCAATGGCCAATGATGTCACCTAAGACCTCTTATGTAGGCGAAAAAGATTATCTAATTATTTAGAAGGTTAAAATGTCATATTTATCTAAAAAAAAAATGGGCACCTCTGGAAATTGCAAAATAATGATCTTAACTTTGATTTTTTTGTTACTTCCTCCAGATATTTTTCTTATAATTGACTTACAAAACAGAAAAAGCATAACATAATAGATTTTAACCACCATGGCTTTGAAAGAAACTGTATGATTTTATTTAATTTTTCCTTGGTAAAACAATGGGCAAGAAACTGCTGTCTATATTACCCCCAAACATCCTGTTAGGCACAGTATGCAATAAACTATAATAACAAAAGCCATCATTTGCATAGGTCTTTATAATTTACATAGATTTTACACTCAATACAACTTGCTTTTTTATGACATGTTTTTATATTAAAACAATAACTGCACAATACAGGAAACTAAAGTGAAGCAATTTTTCTAACTTCCAATCAGTGATTTCATATTCAAACTTGGTTCTGACTCCAAAGATTATAATCACTCTATTGCCTCTGACTCTTGGACTGCAAGGAGATCAAACCAGTCAATCCTAAAGGAAATCAGTCCTGACCATTCATTGGAAGGACTGATGCTGAAGCTGAAGCTCCAATACTTTGGCCACAAGACCCTGATGCTGGGAAAGACTGAAGGCAGGAGGATAAGGGGATGGCAGAGGATGAGATGGTTGGATGGCATCACTGACTCAATGGACATGAGTTTGAGTAAACTTCGGGAGTTGGTGATGAACAGGGAGGCCTGGTGTGCTGCAGTCCATGGGGTTGCAAAGAGTCGGACACAGCTGAGCTACTGAACTGAACTGACTGCCTCTGACAAGTGAATGAATTAGCCACACAGTACAAAATAGATTCTTTAGCAAGAACATCAATCAAGTTATAAAAAGTAAGCCTGGCTGTGCTACTGTGCTATAGGTACACAAGATGTTACACCAGGGAAGACTGCGAGAAGGTGCCCTAGACCTGTCTCTCCTGTTTCTTGCAAGTGTTAAGTAAATCTGCAATTACCTCAAAAGAAAAGTTTTTAAGACAGTAATCTTTCAACTACATTTGGCAGTGGTTTTTCCTTTTCGAGGTTATGGGTACAAGAATTAAAACTTCAGACCTCCATCTCCAGGTTCTAAGAGAAAGGCAGGATACAGTTAGAGCAACAAGATTAGAAAACAGGACTTTGTGAAAAAGGAAATAAAACATGAGGAGCAGAGGAGGTAACAGTAAATTTTCTTCATCTAGATGGCCTTGGGAGTTTTGACACAACCCCGAGGGCCTCACCAGCAACCTATTGCTTATCTAAGCAGAGAATTAGATGTAGTTTCACGTGGGTGGCCCCACTGCCTAAGAGTAATTGGGGCAGTGGCTTTATTAGCACCTGAAGCTTTAAAAATAATTAATCGACGAAACCTTACTGTACTGACTTCTCGTGATGTGAGTGGAATCTTAAATTCTAAGGTTAATATCTGGATGACAGACAGTAGGCTTCTTAAATATCAGTCATTGTTGTTAGAAGGACCAGTAACTAAGCTTAAAGTTTGTGGAAATTTAAATCCTGCCACTTTCCTTCCTGAAAAGGAAAATGAAACACCTGATCACGATTGTTCTCAATTCGTAACTTTAAACTATGCAGCTCGGGACGATCTATTGGACAACAATTAGACAATCCTGACCTGGAAATATTTACAGATGGCAGTTCTTTTGTTCGGGATGGAAAGCGTAAAGCAGGTTATGCCATGGTGACTGCTGAACAGGTTTTGGAAGCAAAATCTGGATTACAATGAAGTGGGAAGTATCCTTGAGAGGACTGGGAAATTGATTTTACTCATATGCCAAAAGCTAATGGATATTCTTGCTTACAAGTTTGGGTAGATACTTTTACTGGATGGATTGAGGCTTTTCCCTGTCGTAGTGAACAGGCTAAGGAGGTTACAAAGATTCTCTTCATCAGTGGAAGGCTTCCCGTGGTGGACATCTCCACTTCAAGGAAAGGACTTTCTCAAGTCTGTGAATACCTTTGACAACAACAACATGCGATGCCTCTTCTTCATCTGAGGACATCTACCAACCCTAAAATGGACTGGTGCAATATGTTGCACTTTAACTATGGACTTAATGTGACTTTTAATTTTGATTTTAACTTGTTTTAGTGACTATGTTGCCTCACATCTGTAACTGTATAACTGAATTTTGTTTCTAGCCGCATGAAAGCTTTTAAGTTACAAATGGCTGCTCAAACTCCTGCTACTGCTGCAACTTCCTCCAACTACTACTTGGGGCCCCTGGATCAGATATCCTCAATATGAGGATTAGGAGAATATGTTGCCTCCCCAATTTAGGGACAATGCCCCATCTCAGCTCAGAAGCAGTTACGGAACGAAACGACGCCCCTTTTCCCTAGGCAACATAATTCTCCTAAAAGAAAAGGGGGAATGAGAGAGTCATTTCCTAGGCAGGTTGATAAGAAGTCTAGGGGTCCCCAAGGAGAGAGGGGTCTGGAATTCTCAAGGAGGAAGAAAGGACAAACTTATTTCTCTACATTCCTTAGGATTATATAACAACAATGTATTCTGCCTGAGGGCAGTCTCTGGATTAAACCTTCTGGCTAATTCTGTTATCTTAAAATGTAAATTATGGGAGTGGGTCTGGTGAGGTCTTTACAGCCTCCAGACCTTCATTGGATTAGTTGGAGAATATATAAACTCATTGCTAAAATTAACAAGCGGGTACTCTTTCTACCCCCTTCTGATGCCTATGTCAGAAGCTTTCTCTATCTCCTTTATACTTTAATAAAACTTTGTTACACACACACACAAAAAAAATAGAAAACAAATTCAAAGCAAACACACTTGAATTGATGCTTTTGAACTGTGATGTTGGAGAAGACTCTTGAGAGTCCCTCGGACTACAAGGAGAGCCAACCAGTCCATCCTAAAGGAGATCAGTCCTGGGTATTCATTGGAAGGACTGAGCTGAAGCTGAAACTCCAATACTTTGGCCACCTGATGCAAAGAGTTGACTCATTTGAAAAGACCCTGATGCTGGGAAAGATTGAGGGCAGGAGAAAGGAACGACAGAGGATGAGATGGTTGGATGGCATCACCGACTCAATGCACATGGGTTTGGGTGGACTCCAGGAGTTGGTGATGGTTAGGGAGGCCTGGCGTGCTGCAATTCATGGGGTCACAGAGAGTCGGACACAACTGAGCAACTGAACTGAACACTTGAATTGAAAAAGATAAGGAAATACTTTATAATAAGCTTTATCAATCTCTCTCTCACACACACATATAATACTGTTTCTCATAATTTCACTAAATACTTCCATGGTGTTAGGAAAACTCGGGCAAAGGGGATTCACCTGGTGGGAAGATATGAGTTCAACAAGTATCCTCCTGTCATTCCCTTGCAGTTCCACAGAGTGATCAGAGTCCAACAGGGAGACCACATCATGTTGAAATGCTGATTTCAAACACTGTTGAAAGTGATTCTATCACTTTCTGCTGGTAGAACTTGAGCGGACTATGCAACTTCTTTGGGTCTCTCTTTTCTTATTTGCTAATAATGATGAAGGTATACTGCACTTTGTAAACTGCAAAATGCTAGAGAAGTGCTAGCATTATTACTCCCTGCTAGTTCAGACTTCAAAAGAGATACATATCTGATGAAAGTCAAAGATAACTCTGAGAATAAGAGGAGTGTGTTAACCATCTATGCAGTGGGATATGGCAGGCAGTGAAAACCAACTCTTCAAAATGGAAATAAGCCCATCCTTCACCCATCATCTACCAAAATGCTTGATATTCCACTACTGAAAATTCACTTTAATATGTTACCACTAACCTAGGGCAAATCTTAATTCTTATTTATTGTTGTAATCCCATACTGAATCGTGCCTAACATAGTAATTAATAAAAAAAAAAAAAACTCAACATCTATTAGAAAAGGCTCTATATCTCTCAAAACTCCAACTTTAATTCCAAAAGGACTGCAAAAGATAATATACTGAGGTTTTAAGGAACTAAAACAGGCTAGCTGTTGAACCTATATCCTCCGTTGTTTTGTTTTGTTTTGTTTGGAGCAGAGAAAGGTTTATTTCAAGGACAGGAGGTGGTTCGTGTCCTGAAAAGCCTCAAGCTTCCCACAGAGTTTCGGTAAAATATTTGTAAAGGGCCGATGATAGTGACGTGATCAGCTCCTGCACAGTTCACTGACTGGCTGATGGTGAGGTAGCAGGTGGTGACATTATCACAGGGGTTAACATTATCAGTCCTTAGGCTCCAGGAGGTCTGGAGTTATAGGTACTCACAGTAGTCAAGTAATTCTTCCATTGGTGGGGCGGTTTTCACATCTGCAAAACAATTTAAGAAATAAACTCAAAATCGATTAAAGATCTAAATGTAAGACCAGAAACTATAAAACTCCTAGAGGAGAACATAGGCAAAACACTCTCTGACATAAATCACAGCAGGATCCTCTATGATCCACCTCCCAGAATACTGGGAATAAAAGCAAAAATAAACAAATGGGACCTAATTAAAATTAAAAGCTTCTGCACAACAAAGGAAACTATAAGCAAGGTGAAAAGACAGCCTTCTGAATGGGAGAAAACAATAGCAAATGAAGCAACTGACAAACAACTAATCTCAAAAATATACAAGCAACTTATGCAGCTCAATTCCAGAAAAATAAACGATCCAATAAAAAAATGGGCCAAAGAACTAAACAGACATTTCTCCAAAGAAGACATATGGATGGCTAACAAACACATGAAAAGATGCTCAACATCACTCATTATCAGAGAAATGCAAATCAAGACCACAGTGAGGTACCATTTCACACCAGTCAGAATGGCTGCAATCCAAAAATCTACAAGCAATAAATGCTGGAGAGGGTGTGGAGAAAAGGGAACCCTCTTACACTGTTGGTGGGAATGCAAACTAGTACAGCCACTATGGAAAACAGTGTGGAGATTCCTTAAAAACTGCAAATAGAACTGCCTTATGACCCAGCAGTCCCCCTGCTGGGCATACACACCGAGGAAACCAGAATTGAAAGAGACACGTGTACCCCTATGTTCATTGCAGCACTGTTTATAATAGCCAGGACATGGAAACAACCTAGACGTCCATCAGCAGATGAATGGATAAGAAAGCTGTGGTACATATACACAATGGAGTATTATTCAGCCATTAAAAAGAATACATTTGAATCAGTTCTAATGAGGTGGATGAAACTGGAGCTGATTATACAGAGTGAAGTAAGCCAGAAAGAAAAACACCAATACAGTATACTGACATATATATGGAATTTATAAAGATGGTAATGATGACCCTGTATGCAAGACAGCAAGAGAGACACAGATGTATAGAACGGACTTTTGGACTCTGAGGGAGAGGGAGAGGGTGGGATGATTTGGGAGAATGGCACTGAAACATGTATACTATCATGTAAGAAACGAAGCGGCAGCCTATGTTCGATATAGGATACAGGATGCTTGGGGCTGGTGCACGGGGATGATCCAGAGAGTGGTTTGGGGTGGGAGGTGGGAGGGGGATGCAGGATTGGGAGCTCGTATACACTCATGGTGGAGTCATGTCAATATATGGCAAACCAATATGGTATTGTAAAGTAAAATAAAGTAAAAATAAAATTTTTAAAAATTTTAAAAAAAAAAATTTGCATCAAATACTATTATCTAGGTACTTCCCAGAGAAGCTAAAGTAGAGAAAATGGAGTAAGGCCTGTCCCAGGAAGGTCCCATAGGGTCCTGCTCTGTTTGGTTAAAATTCCCCTCCTTCTAGTTGATTCTCCTTAATCTTGAGGAGAACAGTTTTAAATAACAAAAGAAATAAAGGTTCAGATACAGGGGTTAATTATAAACTTGACAAAGGTACTCATAGGGTCCTGCTCAGTTACAATTCCTCCACAAACATTGCTTTGAGAATGGCAGGTGGCTTCTGAGTCTGACATAGCCACACCACTTCCAGATATATTTCTCTCCACTGACTTCTCATATGATAACCCACAGTAGCAGACGGGCTTCCCAGGTGGTGCAGTGGTAAAGAATCTGCCTGCCAATTCAGAAGACACAGGAGACTCCAGTTCAACCCCTGGGTTGGGAAGATCCCCTGGAGTAGGAAATGGTAACCTGCTCCAGTAATGGAGAAAGAAATGGCAACCCACTCCAGTATTTTTGCTTGGAGAAGCCCATGGACAGAGGAGCCTTGTGGGCTACAGTCCACGGGGTCGCAGAGAGTCAGACGTGACTGAAGCAACTTAGCACACAGCAGTATTCTGACTTGGAAAATTCCATGGACAGAGGAGCTGATGGGCTGCAATCCATGGGGTTGCAAAGAGTCTAACATGACTGAGCACACACACGTACTCGCACAGTAGTAGACACCACTGTGCAAGGCCCAGATTCCTACACGAGGACCGAATCACTCACTCTCCCAACCGCTGAGAGTGTTGGTGGCCCACAGCTTTCAGCTGAGTCCCTTTCCCACATTCTCCTTTCTCAAAGAGAGCCACCTCATTCAAAATCATACCTCTTCTCTAGGGGCACAAAGGTTCAGCTATAGTTTCTTAATCAGGGCTAATTCTCAAGTGCCACCCTTGCTCCAGAATTCTCTGTGGGATCAATGGAGGCCCCTGTTAGACTAGTATTAGTCAACGTTCTCCAGAGAAATAAACCTAATAGGAGATATATATATATACATACACATATATGACAATTTATCACAATGAGTTGCCTCACAAGATTATGGAAGCCAAGAAGTCCCTCAACCTGCCATTTTCAAGGTGGAGACCCAAGTAAGCCAGTGGTGTGCTTCAGTCCGAGTCTGAAGGCCTAATAACCAAAGAAGCTGATGCTCTAAATCTCACTCCAATGGCAGGAGAATACTGATGCCCCAAATTAAATAGCAGAAAACAAATCAGTTCTCCTTTCTTTTTGCCTTTTGTTCTATTCAGGTCTTCAACAGACTGGATAAGGTCGACTTGCATTGGGAAGGGTACTCTGCTTTCTGAGTCCAATAATTCAAACACTATCTCATCCAGAAACACCCTGACAGACGTACTCAGGATAATGTTTAGCCAAACATCTGGGAACCCTGTGGCCCAGGAAGTTCAGTTCCAGTTCAGTTGCCTCCAACTCTTTGCAACCCCGTGAATCGCAGAACGCCAGGCCTCCCTGTCCATCACCAACTCCCGGAGTTCACTCAAACTCATGTGCATCGAGTCAGTGATGCCATCCAGCCATCTCATCCTCTGTTGTCCCCTTCTCTTCCCTGCCCCCAATCCCTCCCAGCATCAGGATCTTTTCCAATGAGTCAACTCTTCGCCTGAGGTGGCCAAAGTATTGGAGTTTCAGCTTCAGTCCTTCCAGTGAACACCCAGGGCTGATCTCCTTTAGAATGGACTGGTTGGATCTCCTTGCAGTCCAAGGGACTCTCAAGAGTCTTCTCCAACACCACAGTTCAAAAGCATCAATTCTTCGGTGCTCAGCTTTCTTCACAGTCCAACTCTCACATCCATACATGACCACTGGAAAAACCATAGCCTTAATTAGATGGACCTTAGTCGGCAAAATAATGGCCCAGTAAAGCTGATACAAAAAACCATCACACAACTGCACTGGAGTTTGACCTCTGCTCAGTCTCGCCTCCTTCACTACCCCTCAGCTATCAATTCCCTGGATTACTTCCCGACACACTTTCAGCATGCAAATACCCATCTCAGGCTTAGCTTTTCAGGAAGATGTGCCTGTGTCACTGACTCCTCCTGTAAATAAAGTAAACTCCAACACTTCAGTGTGAGATGTCAACTGTGGTAAGTACTCTCAAGTATAAAGTCAGGCCTGCCTTTTGTGCCTTCGAGAACCTAATGACTATAGAAAAGATGGCCATTATCGTTATACTTCTCTGAGAAGTCCTCAGTTCAGTTCAGTCGCTCAGTCGTGTCAGACTCTGAGACCCCATGAATCACAGCATGCCAGGCCTCCTGTCCATCACCATCTCACAGAGTTCACTCAGACTCACGTCCATCGAGTTGGTAATGCCATCCAGCCATCTGATCCCCCATCGACCCCTTCTCCTCCCGACCCCAATCCCTCCCAGCATCAGAGTCTTTTCCAATGAGTCAGCTCTTCGCATGAGTTGGCCAAAGTACTGGAGTTTTAGCTTTACTATCATTCCTTCAAAAGAACACCCAGGGCTGATCTCCTTCAGAATGGACTGGCTGGATCTCCTTGCAGTCCAAGGGACTCTCAAGAGTCTTCTCCAACACCACAGTTCAAAAGCATCAATTCTTCAGTGCTCAGCTTTCTTCACAGTCCAACTCTCACATCCATACATGACCATAGGAAAAACCATAGCTTTGACTAGACGGACCTTTGTTGGCAAAGTAATGTCTCTGCTTTTGAATATGCTATCTAGGTTGGTCATAACTTTTCTTCCAAAGAGTAGCGTCTTTTAATTTCATGGTTGAAATCACCATCTGCAGTGATTTTGGAGCCCCCAAAATAAAGTCTGACACTGTTTCCCCTGTTTCCCCATCTAATTCCCATGAAGTGATGGGACCAGATGCCATGATCTTCATTTTCTGAATGTTGAGCTTTAAGCCAACTTTTCCACTCTCCTCTTTCACTTTCATCAAGAGGCTTTTTAGTTCCTCTTCACTTTCTGCCATAAGGGTGGTGTCATCTGCATATCTGAGGTTATTGATATTTTCTCCCAGCAGTCTTGATTCCAGCTTGTGCTTCCTCCAGCCCAGCATTTCTCATGATGTACTCTGCATAGAAGTTAAATAAGCAGGGTGACAATATACAGCCTTGACGTACTCCGTTTCCTATTTGGAACCAGTCTGTTGTTCCATGTCCAGTTCTAACTGTTGCTTCCTGAGTTGCATATAGGTTTCTTAGTTTTCATTAAATCTCTCAATTTTTTTCATCTCATGACTCATGTACAGGTTAAGAAGACATTTTAAAAAGACACCTAAGTTCTGAATTTTCTTGCTGCTCTCACTGTGAACATGTAATCATTGATCAATAAGAACTAAGGTTTATGGTGCCTTTTTCACACTATCTGTTTGGGCCACTAGAGTATAATTGCAAAGCTGCCAGGGTTTATATTCCAAGCTGCATTATTTGGACTTTGCGATTTTATACACTGAATAAGTATTAAGACTGATGAGAGAAGGTAATGTTTATTACATTATGAAGAAACTATGTAAAGGATTATTCAATGAATGCAACTTACTTTGTTGATAATCCGTATCAGGCATTATATACAAGTTATACTTCTTTAATTATATCTAAAATCATCAAAACATTTAAGTTAAATGACACAATTTGGGAAGTATTTGATGTCACGGAACTGTTAAATAGAGTACTTCATTATTTGTGTGCCATTTAAAGGCAGCATACATAGAATTTACAAATTTTAGTTCAGTCAGTAAACATCATATGAGCCTACTTAGTGCATCAGAATTCTGCATCACTCTTAAGAATAGGAAGAAAATGGAAAGCATGTTTATCTATACATTCAAAGCATTCCGCCTGACAGTAGTTCACTATACCTGTCAATTTGTTCAACTAAGTTTCTATCTGGAAATAATTCTGAATCAGAAGGAAAATGAACAAGTCAAACTTAGCAAACTCTCCATCTTCCACAATTTTTAAGATTCTTTTATGAGAACCAAATCATTCACTCTGGAACTCTATTCCCTCTCTAAAATGTTAGGAGCTGTCACTGAGATACTCCTTCAATCTCCTTAGAAGAATAAGGTAGGAAAAGATATTCTTAACTTCACAGCCCTGATTAGAAAATTTTAACAGAACTGAATCTGGGTTCCAGCAGGGTAATTCAATGGTATCCATGGCAAAAGAAATGTAGAGTTCTTTTTCAACATCAAAGTACATTAAAAATTTTAAATGTTTCTATATTTGATCTACTAGAAGATGTAAACACTTTGATTACACTTGTTCATTACCTTTAGCATCTCTGCACAAATAAAATCAAGGAAATAAATATCTTTTGTACACATCGTAATGAAAACAATAAAGAAAATATTTCATTTCCATAAAATATGAACAAATTTTAATCTAGTTGGACAATTTTGCTGAAACTTAGCCCAATATTTAATGTAGAAATATGATTAGATGAGAATAACATGAATGAAAATGATCTGTAAATCCAAAGATTTAGCAAAGGTACATGATCATTGCTAATTATCTATGTGACAGAATTTTTGTGTCATCAAATAAGAGAATTTAAACTTTAGCTAGCACTGTAAAACCTGTCACCTAAACCCTGTGTAGCAGAATATAAAAATGATTGATGCTGACAAATTATAGGTCTTCCTGAATAAGAGTGACATATTTTCAAAACAAGTAGAAACCAGTCAGCTTTGGAGATGACAAAAACATATAATATATACTGTTAATTGCTGACATTTCTATAGAGTTGACACTGGATATCACTCATCATAGTAATTACTAATAGCAATTTGCATATCCAGAGCCCATAATGAAATTTTGCTAAGTTCAATTTTTTTTAAATTGATTTTCACCCTTCATGTTAATGTTTCTTTCATTAACATGAAGTATAGTACAAGTCTTCCCAACATTTTTATTACATACACAGAAGACAATAAAATTTGTACCAAGTTCCTCCTGACAACCTTGGGAATGAGGGGATCAACATCTTGGCATACCTGAAACCCAGGTGGGGGATCAGCTTAACATGATCAGTTTTACAGAGATCATCCCTTCTATGGTTTATCTGTAATCCACCATCCCAAACCCTGCAAACAGGGCGTGTTCTGGTGTGTTCAGTGCTGTCCGACTCTTTGAGACCCCACCGACTACAGTCTGCCAGGCTCCTCTGTCCATGGAATTCTCCAGGCAAGAATCCTGGAGTGGGTTGCCATTTCTTACTTCAGTGTATCTTCCCAATTCAGGGATAGAACCCATGTCTCGGGCATTTCCTACATTGGCAGGTAGATTCCCTACCACTGAGCCACCTGTGAAGCCCTAAGCAGAGTCCTGGATATTAACAGTTAAGGTAAAATCTCATGATAAAAAATTATCTTAAAGTTACTTCCATATCTTCATTGAGTCAATTACTGCAAATTATATACAACAAATGGTTCATGATCTCATCAGTCCTTGTTGTCTATGACAAAAATGCTGTCACTTTGTTATCTGGTTGGAAAACACAGTGACACTCCTGCCAGAAAATCTGGGGAGGAAGAGTGACAAGATGGTCAACACTTTGGCCACTGCAAATTGAAGATCTGCTACTTAATCTAGAAACAGCTCTGGCTTCCCACAGTGGATCCAAGAATGTGGGAGGATTTCCTGTGGACCAGGAAGTTGTTTCAAGTTGTTTAAATCCTACACATAAAAATTCTGCCCAGAAAGAAGGAGCAGTGACACACCATCCAAGGTCTTAAAGGAAGGAGCTGTCTGTGAGAACTAGCAACCCAGAGGCAGAAGAATCCACGAGGGAGGTGAGCAGTGCCCACAAAACGTGTCTGCAGGGTTGGGACAGCCTTACATGACTGCCAAGCCCAAAGAGCACATGTTTCAGATCTTATCAGCCTATCAGCAGTGATGCCATCACTAGAAATGCCCGGGACAGTCACCTAGGCTAGAACTAGCTGTGCAGAGCTGCCACAGACATTTACCCCACTGAAGCCAGTGTTGCAGCTGGTCTGGCCCTTGGGGTTCTTAAGATTTCAACATGCACTTCAGCAACAACCATTAGGGAACTAGAAAAAACAAGGTTCATTACTGACAGGTCCTGTGGAATACACAGCATGCCTGAGGCATCATGGGGAGAGATGGGGAGACTGTAGACCTGGGGCACTGTATTTCCTGGGGTCGAGGGTGAGGTGTCCAGGGTTTCATAGGTTCACTCTTTATTGGGGAACTTAAAACATAAGAGCAGGAATTAAGGCTTGGGAAGGGAAAAGCAAGATGCCAAATGGTCAGTTACCTAGGTCAACCAGAGCTTTCCAAAGAGGAGGAACTACATGAGTGGACCAATTAGCTCTCTAAGTATCTAGTGTTGTTGGCAATGGGTTTATTTAAGATAGATGTCTTCGAAATGTATGCCTCCACAATCAAAAGCTTAGTGTTGGGCACTTACATCACAATCAGAAAAGCTAACTGGTAGGCTCTTCCATTACAGCATACCACCATCCTGTGCCACTTTCTGTTCAAGTAAAAGTGCCCAGATCCTCCTCTCCACCCACCACACTCCAAAACTAGCAAATGGATAAGGAATGATGACAATCTGAAATTACAATGGAGTAATCACAGTTCAGGCATACAAAAAGAGTCAAACAGCCATTAAGGGTCTGGTCTCAGACAGTGCAACAATGAAAACTTGAACTTCACCGAACTGTACCAAACCCAAGGACACCACTAGCGGTATTCAGAAAAATACCTGCCAACTGCAGTCTCCAGAGAAGGCAATGGCAACCCACTCCAGTACTCTTGCCTGGAAAATCCCATTGACGGAGGAGCCTGGTAGGCTGCAGTCCATGGGGTTTCGAAGAGTCTGATACAACTGAGCAACTTCACTTTCACTTTCGCTTTCCTGCATTGGAGAAGGAAATGGCAACCTACTCCAGTATTCTTGCCTAGAGAATCCCAGGGACGGCAGAGCCTGGTGGGCTGCCGTTTATGGGATCGCACAGAGTTGGACACGACTGAAGCAACTTAGCAGCACTGTAATCTCTCAGGGTCTCCCCATTTAACTATGCAAATATTTCTGACCTCAACCAGTCCTTACTTAATAAGCACCCTTAATTCTTGCCAGCTCCGATTATAATTCTTGATAAACAACTCATTTAACTAACTATAACCTTGCAGGTTTTTTTGTCTTTATAAGCCTCCCTCATCTTCAAATCTGGAAGAACACAATTTAAGTGCTCCTTGAGTCTGTCTCCCACCCAGGCTGTAGTCCTAACAAGCCCCAAATAAACACCTTTTCTATGTCAATTGGATATCCATTTCTAAAATTTTGGTTGACAGAAAGTACATGAGAAAAAAAAAAAAGCTTCTTGCTCTCTATCCTCAGGGTTAGCTCCTTTCCGGTAGAGGAGGAAAAGTTGGTATTAAATCACACTAAAGAGTTTTGAGGAATGTTGGACACTGGGTATCTATTTTCTGAGTTGAGACTATCAAGAGCTTGATGTGACTTTAGGACTCTCTATTAAAGCCACCAGAAAAGTCCTGGGGCCCTCCCAGATTTCTTCCATAGAGAGAGAAAAACCACTTCCAGTGGATAGTTTTTATAGGATCATGAAGGATAAAAAATTGACTTGTTTTATACTTATTTGTATTATAGGCTATACTGAAATGTGCTTAAAATAGAAAACACCTATAAACATATAACCTTTTCATGTCTGCTTTAAACTTTATGAAACTTCTCTGAACTGCACACCAAAAATCTGACCTTTTCAGATTGTTTTATAAGAGGACTCTAAATTACAAAGTTGCCTGAGTATATAACTGAATAAGCAGATTAAGACTCAAGAATGAAATCAAAGTCTACATGAGATAAGGGAAATTTTCAGGAAAATTTAGGACCTAAATTTAAATTTTTTGAAAAAAAGAAAATGGGTTTTACGTTACCAAAGCAAATGTAAGCTACAAGACAAAGTCACGCTTCTTATGAAAAATTAGATAACTACTCCACATTATTAAAATTATGACCTAAAAATATTGAGAATTTAAAGAATTCAGTTATTACCATGTTGATACTTCTAATTTTTTGAAAATTCAGAATTTATTACTTTTGAAATCTCGGAAATTACAAGTGTCAAGTAAAAAGTAATTTCAATAAAGATGCTCAAAAAACATAAAAGCTTTCTGTTCATGGTTTCAAAAGGCCTTTCTATTTAGATATTATACAAGATGAATTATTGAAGAGAAACCCAGAATTTTCTAGGAATAACCTCTTCCTCATATAAAATAACATTGACCAACTGGCTTATAAAAATGAGGATCATGAGTTAGTATGGAGAAAAAAACCAGAGAGAGACAAAAGATAACAATGTGGATTTTTTTCAAACAACCTTATATTTTTGAAAAATTATTTTCTTAATTATGAGAAAATAGACATGCGATGTTGTGTATGTGCTACATCACTTCAGTCGTGTCCGGCTCTTTGTGACTCTATGGACTGTAGCCCGCCAGGCTCCTCTGTCCATGGGGCTCTCCGGGCAAGAATACTGGAGTGGGTTGCCATGGCCTCCTCCAGTGGATCTTCCTGACCCAGGAATCAAACCCATGTCTCTTGCCTCTCCTGCATTGGCAGGCAGAGTCTTTACCACTAGCACCACCTGGGAACACGTGAAAATGAAAGTTGCTCAGTCGTATCCAACTCTTTGCTACCCCATGGACTATACAGTCCATGGAATTCTCCAGGCCAGAATATTGGAGTGGGTAGCCATTTCCTTCTCCCATGGATCTTCCCAACCCAGGGATCGAATCCAGGTCTCCTGCATTATAGGTGGATTCTTTACCAGCTGAGAGCCACAAGGGAAGCCCAAGAATACCGGAGTGGGTAGCCAATTCCTTCTCCAGGGGATCTTCCCAACCCAGGAATTGAATCGGGGTCTCCTGCATTGCAGGTGGATTCTTTACCAACTGAGCTATCAGGGAGCCCAGCTGGTAACATAGGCCCAAATTAATCCTCTCTGGCCCAAGTTTCTAATTAGGCCATACCACTCTGGTCTGGTTTTGTTTATAATTAAAGTAGGAATTTATTGACAAACCCTCTTCCTAACTCCACCATAACACACACACGCACGCACGCGCACACACACACACACACACACACACACACACACACATACAGATTAATATGCAAAGCCTTAAGAGGTATGACATTTTCAAAATAACTACAAATGGTCATACAATCTGGTACCAACAGACTTCATACCTCTTTGCTTTGTTTGCAATAGCACCTTTCACTGAGAAATTTGAAAATTTCTGATCATTTACATCTCAACTCACAAATGCAAACTAGTCTTGCCAGTATTCACATTTCCAACCCGGCCGGAATATTCTGAATCCAAGGCAATGTTTTCCAGTTTAGATATAAATGACTGAATTCTGAAAATTTTCATTCTCTGCATTTTAAAATCTGTAGCATGTCAATTAAGTAGCTGGATTATTTGTAAGGTGTTAACTATCTTGTCAGCTGCTGTGCTGGTATCATGAAGTTATTCCAGATCCCTCAGCAATGGGCCATCTAATCTTAATACAGAGTACTTTTCTAATGTGTGAACAGTCAAAGAGAAATTTATCTAAAGACTCTTTCAGTTCAGTTCAGTTCAGTCGCTCAGTCGTGTCTGACTCTTTGCGACCCCATGAACTGCAGCACGCCAGGCCTCCTTGTCCATCACCAACT
Organism: Nanger dama; assembly: GCA_917880005.1. Lineage (NCBI taxonomy): Eukaryota > Metazoa > Chordata > Mammalia > Artiodactyla > Bovidae > Nanger > Nanger dama. Next base: position 8,626,019 of record CAKJTW010000038.1, on the reverse strand, counting down.
CCTGGAGTTCACTCAGACTCACGTCCGTCGACTCCGTGATGCCATCCAGCCATCTCATCCTCTGTCGTCCCCTTCTCCTCCTGCCCCCAATCCCTCCCACCATCAGAGTCTTTTCCAATGAGTCAACTCTTCACATGAGGTGGCCAAAGTACTGGAGTTTCAGCTTCAGCATCATTCCTTCCAAAGAAATCCCAGGGCTGATCTCCTTCAGAATGGATTGGTTGGATCTCCTTGCAAAGATTCGTACTGTCCCTTAAATTAGGAAACAACGCATGCAGAGGCCAATTTCCTGACATTAAGAGAAGGTAGGCAAGCTGCTTTAATTATACAGGAAATCCCTTTTTAAAATATGATTGCTATGTTTGAAATTTTTTAAAGGAATTTTGTGGATATGTATATTCCAAATAAGCATTCTGTATAAACATATTATTTTTCAGCACATGAATTAGCCAGGCTGATTTTTTAATTCTGGTCTACAGATTTTGAATGAGCAGTGAGAACTTCTCTGTCTGATTGCAGTGCTGTCACTGGGCAGAAATCAGTCATCATGAATATTCATTGAACATCAGAGTGCTGCCCTAGACGAAGGAGAAAGCAAAACAGAAAGTGTCCATCGAATCAGAAGAAAAGGACTCAAAGTGATCTGTGAAAAAGAGAGCCATTGAACCTGGTATACTATAAGATTGTACCTCTTTTATGTCAACCCATGAATAACTTTTTCCCTCTGGAATACTCTGATTTTATTTTTTCTTTATTAATATAAATTTAAATATCAGAGGTCAATTATGGATGCTTGCCTTATACAGGACTATTGAAAATATTCAGATATTTAAATTGGTTGATCCAATTTAGATGATAGGAAACGGTCACTACCTGGCTGCTTTTTCAATACTGCCCTTCCCATCTTTCTTCTAATTAGGCTGTACTGCACAGTCTGCCTTTAACTTCATTTTGAGTATTTAACCAATATCCTTGAAGTGTTTTCTCCTTGTTAGGTGAAAGTGTGAAAACTAGAAAATATTAGGACAGGATATCTCTCTCTTATTTTTGTCTTTATACATATGAAGCACTTACTTTGTGTTATTCTACATATGTAGGGTCTTACAAATATACTCATTTAAAGGATACAGTCATCATATATAGCAGATACATTAAGGTCTCTGTTTTACAGATGAAGGAACTGAAGTTCAGAAAGGATCTGCTCCAAATAACTCAGCTGGTGAGCGGCAGAGACCACATGTGAACCAAGTCCAGATGCCATCCAGCCGTCTCATCCTCTGTCGTCCCCTTGTCCTCCTGCCCCCAATCCCTCCAAATCTTGTACCTGAAAAGGACCCGCTGCCCTGCTCTGCCGAGGGCCTTCATTTTCCCATGCCCTTCTATCAGCCCTGGCATTCCCACCTGCGTGGCGCCTTCCTCCACACTTCAGGCAGATATCAGTTCCTTGCTATTCTTTAGAAGAAACTGGAATTATTGGCCTAAACTATTCAGCTTGACTCCAAGGACAGTTTCCAGTTGACTAAATCGTAACGGACTTTGCTGAGTGACACGAGTGATTCAGAAGTTCATTCTTTCCATGCTCCACTAGGAGGTGAGTGGTTTAAAAGAATAGACTGAGGAAAACAAGGGATAAGCGAATATGATTGGGAGAGTCAAATATCATTATTACTATGAAGAATTACTGCACACTGCATCTGACCACAGTTAGAAACACTGCCACAATACACATGCCATGGCCGAGATGTCATGGTAAAACAACATTTTTAAATGTTTCCTAATAAAATTTTTAAGATGGAAAATAAATGTTAGGACAAAGAGAATAGAACTTCAAAATAAAAAAAATATCTAACTGCATACAGTGAACATAATGCCAAACACTATCCTTCTCCAAATCTATCTTTCATTTGTCTCACTTACATGCCACGTTAAAAATATATAAAAGTTCAGCTACAAAATCAACTTAGAAAGGAGAATTATCTGGCCTAACTGCACAGATTGATTTAATAGCAAAGTACTTCCCTATCAATTCAGTTCAGTTCAGTTGCTCTGTCATGTCCGACTCTTTGCGACCCCATGAATCGCAGCACGCCAGGTCTCCCTGTCCATCACCAAATCCCGGAGTTCACTCAAATTCATGTGCATCGAGTCGGTGATGCCATCCAGCCATCTCATCCTCTGTTTTCCCCTTCTCCTCCTGCCCCTAATCCCTCTCAGCATTAGGGTCTTTTCCAATGAGTCAGCTCTTCGCATGAGGTGGCCAAAGTACTGGAGTTTCAGCTTCAGCATCAGTTCTTCCAATGAACACGCATCACTGATCTCTTTTAGGATGAACTGGTTGGACCTCCCCTACAGTCCAAGGGATTCTCAAGAGTCTTCCCCAACACCACAGTTCAAAAGCATCAATTCTTCAGTGCTCAGCTTTCTTCACAGTCCAACTCACATCCATACACGACCACTGGAAAAACTATAGCCTTTGTTGGCAAGTAACATCTCTGCTTTTGAATATGCTATCTAGGTTGGTCATAACTTTCCGTCCAAGGAGAAAGCGACTTTTAATTTCATGGCTCCAGTCACCATCTGCAGTGATTTTGGAGCTCCCAAAAATAAAGTCTTGACACTATTTCCCCTGTTTCCCCATCTATTTCCCATGAAGTCATGGGACCAGATGCCATGATCTTCATTTTCTGAATGTTGAGCTTTAGGTCAACTTTTTCACTCTCCTCTTTCACCTTCATCAAGAGGATTTTTAGTTCCTCTTCACTTTCTGCCATAAGGGTGGTGTCATCTGCATATCTGAGGTTATGGATATTTCTCCTGGCAATCTTGATTCCAGCTTGTGCTTCTTCCAGCCTAGAGTTTCTCATGATGTACTCTGCATAGAAGTTAAATAAGCAGGCTGACAATATACAGCCTTGACGTGCTCACTCCTTTTCCTATTTGAAACCAGTCTGTTGTTCCATGTCCAGCTCTAACTGTTGCTTCCTGACCTGCATATAGGTTTCTCAAGAGACAGGTCAGGTGGTCTGGTATTCCCATCTCTTTCAGAATTGTCCACAGTTTATTGTGATCCACACAGTCAAAGACTTTGGCATAGTCAATAAAACAGAAACAGATTTTTTTCTGGAACCCTCTTGCTTTTTCCATGATCCACTGGATGTTGGCAATTTAATCTCTGGTTCCTCTGCCTTTTCTAAAACCAGCTTGAACTTCTGGAAGTTCACAGTTCATGTATTGCTGAAGCCTGGCTTGGAGAATTTTGAGCATTACTTTACTTGCCTGTGAGATGAGTGCAACTGTGCAGTAGTTTGAGCATTCTTTGGCATTGCCTTTCTTTGGGATTGGAATGAAAACTGACCTTTTCCAGTCCTGTGGCCACTGCTGAGTTTTCCAAATTTGCTGGCATATTGAGTGCAGCACTTTCACAGCATCATCTGTGAATTTGAAATAGCTCAGCTGGAATTCCATCACCTCCACTAGCTTTGTTTGTAGTGATGCTCTCTAAGCCCCACTTGACTTCACATTCCAGGATATATATATGCTATCTGGAAGAACTTTCAAGTTCTTCATTTTATTTTTACTAGCAATTGATTGATTATAGGGAAAAAACTCACTCTTTCCTCCTATACTCAGTGAGAAGTGTCAGCTGCGTGATTTAGAATAAAAAAAGTAAACTTATTTGGTGTGATCAAACAGGAAATCAGCATCTGTAGTTTCAGGCAGATCTCTCAGGCCGTAGTATTTACTGTCTATACTTACCTTCCTCTGTTCTTTCTCTTTTTGAACTGTTTTGCTACCCACCCCACCAAGATCTCTGGCCCAATATTCTGCTCTAACAACTATTGTATTGGTATCCTAACATTTCTGCATATTATAAGCTTTATTGACATACAATATTGTGTAAGTTTAAGGTGCATGATGTGCTGATGTGATACTTATATATTCCGAAATGATGGATTTAAAAGCGTCTTATATACTACTTTGGTTCAGGCATTTACAGTCTACTTGTCAAACCAGAACAGCAGTTACTATATGAAAAGGATTCTTTCTTTCCTGTCCATGTTGGTATTTTCAGAGCCTGGCACAATATTAGTACTTAAAAAACAATCGTTGACTGGCTGGCTGAGTATTCTAAGAGCTCTAAGTGACTTGGATGGAGAAGCCAATTTTAAGTCTTTGGAAATCCATGACAATATGTACACATTCAGACTGTTTCAAGACAGAAGCTTAACTGATGGTTTTTCTTCCCTTCTTCTGGTACAAGAGGATGCCTGCATGTCCTTTCACACACAGAAAAATGTAAGATCAAGACAGTTACCTAGCAAGAAAGCTTGTTTTGAAGTGTCTAATAATTGGGGTTCCAGGTTTAATTGGCAATTAATTCAAATGCTAAAGAACTAGACAACTGAATGTGAGGAGACAGTAGAAATAAGTACCTCTTGGAGAAACAAGAACTATCCCACATTAAAAGGAAGAGACAGGATGTGAATGGTAACAGAAGGATGAGGTAAGTATAAGGGGCCCTCAGAAGTCTGGAAACAGTCCCAGGAAGTTGTCCAAGAAAGATAAAGGGCCACAGTCTCATAAAAGTTGAGCAGGTGCAATTAATGGACTTTAAGAAAACTACTTCCTTTGCTGTTTATGTCTGTAAAACAAGTATTATATTTCCCTTTAATAAACACTCCTTAAAAGTTTTCCTGAAAATATATGAATATAATTCTAGAGGAAATTTTTCTTATTCCACTCTACTATTCAATTTTCTCCTCTTCTCCCTAAAATGAAAAGGGAGTAATTGTGAGAGGACATAACAAACCAAAGACCCTGTCCAATTATGGAAAATATTTTCTAGAAATCCTAGGAAATAGAACATTCATAACCATGAGAGTGACTGGTGATGACCAAACTAGAAAGCGATAGAAGAGATTGATGTCTGATAATCAGTATTGAAAAGGCAGTGCTGAGATTTAAAGGGGGAGTTCTAGAGAGAAATGAGAACTGCCTGCTACATCTGGATCCATGTGCTCCTGCTACACAGTACAAATATTCAAAACCATGACTCTCAAAAAATCCCATAAGTTATATCACTATTATAAAATGCAATTTTGTAGAAACATCTATTTTATGTGACAGTATCCTTAAAGCTCATAAAATATTTGTGTTGTAGGCAGACATTTTTTGAAAACTAAAACTAACGTCGTAACTCTGAGCAATCTTCTGGTAGGAAGGAAGTAAAATATCTAACTTTAGGACAAAACATCTGCCCTGTCCTTTTCCCTAGGGAAAGCTTTCTTCCCTAGCCAAGTGTTCTTTACAGGAACACACTAAAAGGTGCGAGTTCTTAAAAGTCCAACACATTTCACTGCACCACATCCACCCTGCAATGGTCTAGAGAAAAGGTCAAAGCAGTTATGAGACTAGAAAATCTAACCTGAAAGAAGACACGCATAGGTGCTTTAATGCTCTTGTGAAAAGGTGAAAATGAGGGAAAAGGATGGTTCAGTAGAGAACACAAGAAAATCTGAGTCTCTGAGCTCCAATACTAACTCCATTACTATCGCAGCATGTGGTCAACTCATTGTTGTTCAGTCACTAAGTTGTGTCTGATTCTTTGCAACCCTATGGACTGCACCACACCAGGCTTCCCTGTCCTTCACTATTTCCTGGAGTTTGCTCAAACTCATATCCATTGAGTCAGTGATGACATCTAACTGTCTCATCCTCTGTCATCCCTTTCTCCTCCTGCCTTCAGTCTTTCCCAGCATCAGGGTCTTTTCCAATGAGTAGGCTCTTCGCATTAGGTGGGCAAAGTATTGAGCTTCAGCTTCAGTATCAGTCCTTCTAATGAGTATTCAGCACTGATTTCCTTTAGGATTGACTGATCTGATCTCCTAACAGTCCAAGAGACTCTCAAGAGTCTTCTTCAGCATCCAGTCATCATCAGTGTTAAAAATTTTCACCAATTATTAAGGACACACATAGAGAAGGTATGAAACACTACCATGAAAATGATTTCAGATATTTCCCATATTAAACGCCTTCCAGGTCTTCATATAACATCTCCATTCTTTCTATGACTACTGAAAACCTTGAAAAAGCTGAGCTTTCATACTTTTCCCAAGAACTAAGACTGGAAGACAATCTTCTCAAAAAGCCTTTCCTTAACTACAATCACAACTACACTATCTATACTCCCATCCTGTGTTATTTGCTTCATACCACTTAAGTTCAGTTCAATCACTCAGTTGTGTCCGACTCTTTACAACCCCGTGGACTGCAGCATGCAAGGCTTCCCTGTTCATCACCAATTCCCAGAGCTGACTCAAACTCATGTCCATCGAGTTGGTGATACCATCCAACCATCTCATCCTCCGTTGTCCCCTTCTCCTCCTGCCTTCAATCTTTCCCAGCATCAGGGCCTTTTCCAATGAGTCGGTTCTTCTTATCAGGCGGCCAAAGTATTGGAGTTTCAGCTGCAGCATCAGTCCTTTCAGTGAATATTCAGGACTGATTTCCTTTAGGATGGACTGGTTGGATATCCTTGCAGTCCAAGGGACTCTCAAGAGTCTTCTCCAACACCACAGCTCAAAAGCATCAATTCTTGGGCATTCAGCTTTCTTTATAGTCCAGCTCTCACATTCATACATGACTACTGGAAAAACCATAGCTTTGACTGATAGACCTTTGTTGGAAAAGTAATGCTTCTGATTTTTAATATGCTGTCTAGGATTTTCATAGCTCATTGTCTAAAATTATATATATCTTTGTTTTTTATTTAGCCTATAAATTCCATTAGAGACAGTACTTTCTTGTTTCCTGTTATATCCCCCAACATTTGGAAGCCATGCCTAGCCTAGCAATAGTAGGGACTAAATAAATATAGACTGAATAAATGAATGAGAACGACTGAGACAAAAATGAAAGAACTGTCGAATAACCCAGTTGTTGTCTCATGAAATGTAAACCCCCTCCTACCAGAAAGAAAACTGAAAATTGTCCCTCTCCATTATCCCTTTACTCAGAGACTATATATAAACCAAAGAGCAAAATGGACAATTAACCTTAGACAAAACTGTAGATTCTTAAAACAGCAAAGTGCTGCTGAACTACCCACATACTCCTAACCCCTACTCTACCTCCTCCCTCACCCTCACCTCCATCCTTACACAACATATTCCTACCTGCCAGGGCTATGAACTCCCAGAAAAAATCCAGGCAGACAATTAGAGAGGCCTAAAAATGGCTCATTGCTCTAAAATAATATTTCTCACAAATGAACTTTAGCAACCAAAGCAAGACAGGAAGAGCCCTGTTACAGTGCAAGAGGAAAGCTGTAGTTTCTGTATTCCCTGTTGTCTCAAAGCATCAGAGAACTAAGCATTGGGATGGGACATACTCACAGTTATGTCCAGCAGAGCTGCCCCATATAAATACCTGACGGACTCAGAACTGGGCTACATTCATCAACTCGTCTTACTGCTTTAAATCTAAGAGCTAAGATGGATACCTAGACCCAAGAAGCAGGTCCAGTAGTAGAAACTAAAAGAAAAACAACAATACCATGGAATCTTTTTTTTTAATTTATGTTTTGACCACACCACAAAACATGTGGGGTCTCAACTCCCCAGTCAGTGATTGAACCCACACCCTCAACAGCAGAAGTGCAGAGCCGACCACTGGACCACCAGGCAAGCCCCCTGGAATCTTTTTTTTTTTTTAACTTCAACAACAACAAAATTATCTTAAGGATTCAGGGGATGCGCAGACTTCTGAAAATGATTTGCTAGAGAAACCAAGACAACATTCTAAAAAGCTTTTGACAATAGGATGTAACACCTGAATGTCTAAGACTATGTTGAGATGAAATGAAAAATAAAGGGATTAAAGGAGAAGCAACTAAAAAAAAAAAAAGACTGAAATGAAAATGAAAATATAAGGTAAGGAAGCTAACAAGGCACTGAGAGTTAAATGTACATTACTGTGGAATTTGCTCTGGAAAAAAAATACATTTGTGATAGAAAGCACAAAGTTGAAAAGTTCTTCAACAACATGAAGAACAGTGGTAAATAACTGGAGACAGGGCAGACATGCTAGAGACAGAGGAGGAAGAACGAAACTCCAAACTAAGAACTATAGATGGACCCTAAGAAGAAATCACAACAATCAGTACAAATGAAATAAATCAAGGAAAATCATAACAATTAGCACAAATGAAATAAATCAAGGAAAATCATAACAATTAGTACAAATAAAATAAATCAAGGAATATCATAACAATTAGTACAAATGAAATAAATCAATGAAAATACCTATTTAGATGAAATGTATACATATCTAAAGTGAAAGTGAAGTCACTCAGTCGTGTCCGACTCTTTGCGACCCCTTGGACTGTAGCTCACCAAGCTTCTCCGTCAATGGGATTCTCCAGGCAAGAATACTGAGTGGGTTGCCACTGCCTTCTCCAGGGGATCTTCCCAACCCAGGGATCAAACCCAGGTTTCCTGCATTGCAGGCAGACGCTTTAACCTCTGAGCCACCAGGGAAGCAGAAATCCTCATATACCAAAGTTAATAAGTAAATATATCCTGGTACATTTTTAAACTGTAATTTAAAAAATCCAACAATCATTTAGGTAAAGAAACAAGTTAACTACAAATAAATACAGAAATATACAATAATATATACAAATAAATATACATTGTTCGGACAAGGCAATGGCATCCCACTCCAGTACACTTGCCTGGAAAATCCCATGGATGGAGGAGTTTGGTGGGCTGCAGTCCATGGGGTCGCTAGAGTCGGACACGACCGAGTGACTTCACTTTCACTTCTCACTTTCATGCTTTGGAGAAGGAAATGGCAGCCCACTCCAGTGTTCTTGCCTGGAGAATCCCAGGGACAGGTGAGCCTGGTGGGCTGCCATCTCTGGGGTCGCACAGAGTCGAACACAACTAAAGTGACTTAGCAGCAGCAGCATACATTGTTAGGCAATGGAGAGATGGTTACAGTGTTTTAAGAGAAACAGTTTTATAATCAACTGAGCTGAATATCAGACCCTAACTGCTCACATGAACAGAATGGTTCCCCAGAAGGATGTTCCATAGTGCCTTCACCACAATGTCAAATTTACAAAACTCTAAAAACAGAAAAGATGTTCTTGTAAATCATTTGGTGGCAAAGTGATGTGAAATGATTTATAGGGTTTTTTTAATCCCTCAAGTGTTAATATTCATCATTTTGTTGCATAAACATTAATAAGTTGGACTACAGCTTATTGCCACATACTCTGCTGGAATATTATATGATATGCAATATTCATCCTTTCTAAAATTCAAAAAATTTTGAAATTCCAGAACACACTGAAAGGTTTGAAGTAAGAGATCATGGAATTTGAGTAGTCAAGGCTATGGTTTTTCCTGTGGTCATGTATGGATGTGAGAGTTGGACTGTGAAGAAGACTGAGCGCCAAAGAATTGATGCTTTTGAACTGTGGTGTTGAAGACTCTTGAGAGTCCCTTGGACTGCAAGGAGATCCACCCAGTCCATTCTGAAGGATATCAGCCCTGGGATTCCTTTGGAAGGAATGATGCTAAAGCTGGAACTCCAGTACTTTGGCCACATCATGTGAAGAGTTGACTCATTGGAAAAGACTCTGATGCTGGGAGGGATTGGGGGCAGGAGGAGAAGGGGAGGACCGAGGATGAGATGGCTGGATGGCATCACGGACTCGATGAACGTGAGTCTGAGTGAACTCCGGGAGATGGCGATGGACAGGGAGGCCTGGAGTGCTGCAATTCATGGGGTCGCAGAGTCGGACACGACTGAGCGACTGAACTGAAACTCACCCAGAAGGCTCACTTCCTTATGTAACCCTGACCAGTTTATGTCAGAGAAGGCAATGGCACCCCTCCAGTACTCTTGCCTGGAAAATCCCATGAAGGGAGAAGCCGGGTAGGCTGCAGTCCATGGGGTCGCTAAGAGTCGGACACAACTGAGTGACTTCACTTTCACTTTTCACTTTCATGCATTGGAGAAGGAAATGGCAACCCACTCCAGTGTTCTTGCCTGGAGAATCCCAGGGACGAGGGAGTCTGGTGGGCTGCTGTTTATGGGGTCGCACAGAGACAAACACGACTGAAATGACTTAGCAGCAGCAGACCAGTTTATTTGTCAATAACATACTGTACCTCTCTGGACACACTGACAGACAACTGATTTTTTTCTACAATCTCCCCCGGGCTCTAAATTTTAGAAGACATGCATGGAGGAGGAGGAGTCATGCCACTCTCCTTCCCAAATACCTAAACTACCTGCTCACGGTGAAAGCTGGAGAAGCAGTATTTTCACCCTTCAAAGTGATGAAACTTTCCATCCCCAAGACTCATCTCCAACTGCTTTCCTCCAGGCATATGGATTGAACCCAAATCTCCCATACTATAGTCAGATTCTTTACCATCTGAGCCACCAGGGAAGTCCCATATTTATTCCATCTTTAAACAAGTACTATTCTACCCAACCCACTAAAAGCCTGTCCTTTACCTTGGGCTCTAGACTTCTGAGCCTAGGGAAATGTCAGGCTTAACACAAGAGGTTGTGTAGTCCTAACACAGCTGTGTCCAGGTACCTGAACAGTCTAGAGCATCCTTAAGTGAAATTTTGAACTCTCTTACGTTACACTGAAGTTTTTCTAAGATTTGCTCCAGTGATAGAAAGGATCAGACTATGCTCTCCCTTTACTTCTCAAGCTGATTCACAGCTGAGTCATAAAACAAACCCTCTCTATTTTGATTCTCAGAGCTCTTAATAGGCTCTCCCTCCAGACCTGTTGGCTCTGACTCACATATTCTCTATCATATAATATCACACAGAGTTACTATTTTAGCTTTATCTCATCACTTCAGGGGCTTCCCTGGTGGCTCAGATGGTAAAGAATCTGCCTGCAAAGCAGAAGACTCAGATTTGATCTCTGAATTGGGAAGATCCCCGGAGAAGGGAATGGCAATCCACTCCAGTATTCTTGCCTGGAGAATTCCATGGACAGAAGAGCCTGGCTGGCTACAGTCCATGGGGTTGCAAAGAGTCAGACATTACTAGGCAACTTTAGCTTTCATTTCATCACTTCAGATTCATCTTTCGTTGTTTATCCAGAGCCTTTCACTATATACTTCAGATGTTTTAAAACCTCTCCCAGAATACAAATTTGGCTTGCCTGTGTTCAGTGTCCCATAGCCACAGACAAGCCCAAATGTATCTGTTAAGATCAGCAAATGTACTAAGAAAAAAAATAAGATTAGGGTTGAACAAGGTAACAGTTTGTTTACATCAGTTATGAGAAGTCCATAATATCTAGTCAAGACTATTAGTGGCTTTTCCACAGTCAAGCATCCTGTCTTCATGGCCTACTAACTAAAACATATTCTCAAGCCATCTCATAGACAAAAGCTGCTAGAACCATAGCTTTGACATATACCTTCCGGGCAACAGGAAAGGAAGCAATAGAGACATGCTTCTCAGCCGAGGCAGCTCCTGAAGATGTTCTGAAAGCCTCATTCAAAGCTCAATGCTTACTTCTCGTTCCAGCTCACCTACATAGATTCACCCAGCCACAGAGAAGGTTAACTTTAATTTGGCCAGCTGCAAAAGTTACACGTACATGTAAACAAACAAACAAGAATTTTGTTCCTTGGAGAAAGGAGAAAATGAATTTAGGTTGGGCAGCTAGCAATCTACCAGGAGTTTCTGCCATAGCTGCCTCAGCCCAGCATGAGATCAGACATTTATTGGCAATAATAAAACACTCATCTCTCCATTTCTACCTTATTTAGATTCATACTAAGCAGTAAGAAAATCAAAATAAATTACAATTCTTATAATAAATAAAAAAGGATATGTTTCAGTAGGTTGGAAAAAGCAGACATGTCTTTCTGATATTTTAATAAGAGCCATAAAAAATGAGGAGTTTGTAGGAGGAAGATCTATTGAAAATGTCCAGGAAAGCTGTAAATATCACTGGTCATATTACTGGCTGCTTTATTCTTTGTCTTTCCTTTTATAGGAATTCTGGCCATATCAGTGGTGCCCCAGACTCGCCTCTCCCCTACCATCTTGGCAGCACTGACTACTATTACTCATGTGTTTTGCCTTCTTCAATGCAGCCAATTTCCTCTGTATGTTCCACAGTGGGTATCTGCAATATCAGCTGTGTTGCCCAGTCATGATATCTCTTTAAAGTGCTAAGACACTGTTAAATATGTAATAAACATATGCAGGGAACATCTAATCACACAGAACAAATCCCAGAATCCCAAACCATACAGTGTCAGATGGCAATTAGAAAGGAGGAGGCGGCCTCTGGGAAATCTCACTCAATTCACATGAATATGCTGGTTCCCTAATTATCTAGCCCAATACATACTGGCAGGCAACTTTAAAATGTTCTTCGAGAACTGTACCTGTACGTATTTAAAAGTTATTTAGTTCATTACATTTTATTCCAAAAACAAATTAATTATATACAATATAAGAAGCAGGAATAAAGCCCTCTATTTAAAAAAGAGCTCTACTTATATACACAATGGAATATGACTCAGCTATAAAAAGGAATGCATTTGAGTTGGTTCTAATGAGGTAGACTAACCTAGAGCCTATTATACAGAGTAAAGTAAGTCAGAAAGAGAAAAACAAATACTGTATGTTGTCACATATATATGGAATCTAGAAAGATGGTCCTGATGACCCTATATGCGGGGGCAGCGATGGAGACACAGACATAGAGTACAGACCTGCAGACACAGGAGGGAAAGGAGAGGGTTGCATGAATGGGGAGAGTGGCATGGAAACACACACTACCGTATGTAAACAGACAGCAGGTGGGAATTCTCTGTATGACTCAGGGAGCTCAAACCAGTGCTCTGTAACAACCTAGAGGGGTGGGGTGGGGTGGGAGCTGGGAGGCAGGTTCAAGAGGGAGGGGACATATGTATGCCTATGGCTGATTAATACTGATCTATGGCAGAAACCAGCACAATATTGTAAAGCAATTATCCTTCAATAAAAACAAATTTTAAAAAACTCTACTTAAAGATTTGGTATACATATATACAGTGAAATATTATTCAGCCATAGAACTGAATGAAACTCTATTTGAAACAATGTGGATGGACCTAGAGAGTATTCTGATTAGGCAAGTAAATCAGACAGAGAAAGACAAGTACTCTATATTATTACGTATATGTGGAATCTAGAAAATAAAGCAAACGCATATATGTAACAAAACAAACAGACTCAAAGATACAGAACTGGTGGTTACCAGTGGGGAGAGGGATGGGTGTAGGGGCAAGATAGGGGCAGGGGGATTAAGTAATACAAACTACAACACAGGGAAATATAGCCAATATTTTATAGTAACGTTGAATGAAGTATAATCTATAAAAATACTGAATCACTATATTGTATACCTGAAACTAAAATAAAATTGCACCTTAATCTTTAAAACTTTTATAAAAGACTCTATATTATAAAATTAATATAACCTATTTTTTGTCTCCACAGATTTGCCTATTTGGAGTCTTTCATATAAATGGAGTCTTACAATATGTGGTCTTCTGTGACTGATTTCTTTCCTTTGGCATGTTTTCAAGAATTGTATGGTATGTCAGTGACATATCAAAACACCATTTTTAAATCTAAATTTGAAAATACAATAACAATGTAATCATAAGCTGATTTAAAAGAAACTCACCTACAACAAAATTAAGATGATTAAAAACTTTGAGTACAAACTCTAGCAAAAATACAACAGAAATAATCATTAATTTCAGATACTATAAATTCAAGGCAAAAAGTATTAAATGTAATCAAGAAGCTTTTACCAAAAATATAACCACAGTAAAGATGTAAAAGACATGAACTGTTATGAGCACTGGAACTCAAATTAAACACAATGATCAGAGATAATTACACAACTCTCTCAGCCTTAACAAATCAAGTAGAGAAGAAAATGTGCTCAAATGTAATGTATAAGACTGAATTTGTAGACAAATATCAAACTTTAGTCCTTCCCAGAGACTACATTTGCTTCAGAAAGTGAAACAATTATAAAAAACCATATTCTAAGCTATAAATTCAATAAATCCCCAAAAACAGAAACCAGACTGACCACATTCTCTGAACCCAAAATGATAAATCTAGATATTAATCTTGAGAGTTTAAACAAAAATAAAAGCCATACAGGAAAAAAGAAAGTAATTTCTCCGTATAAATACTAGAGTGAAAAAGAAATCTATATCATATTATTTATAAAATAAAGACAATGAGTACGCTATTTCAACAAAACTAAGCTATGTGACAAAACTTATTTGTAGAAGCAAATGTAATCCTAAGTGTTTTGATATGGTCATAAAAGAAGTAGAGAATAAAAATTAACTACACAAATGAAACATCTAAATAAATGAGGAAAACATAAGAAAGATAAAAAATAAATGTACAAATTAATAAATAGAGAAATAAATTAGAAAACATAAAATAGTACTGATATACAAATGTAAGATCTGATCTTTAATAAACCAATAATATATATCCTCAGAAATTCTATTCAAGAAAGACAACAAATAAAAATATGATATAAGAATAGAGGCCCAATCAATACAGAAAAGATTTAAAAGAATAGCACAAAATATAAAATGTTCGGGATAAGTGATGAAGGTGCTCTAGGGTGACTTGGGTGGGATAGGGGAATCGGGAGGGAGGTCCGGGGTTGGGGGATATATCCCTATATACACACATAGCTGGTTCCCTTCGTTGTATGGTGGAAACTAATGCAGTACTGTAAAGCAACTATACTCCAACTTTAAAAACAAGTTATGTAAACACATATGTATCACTTTCCACCTGACCTTTTTCCCCATACATGCTAGTCTCATTCATAAACAATTAGGTGCTTCATTTGCCCCCAAAATCTCATCAACATTGCCCCAGCATTTTTCAAAACCCATTCAGTACCATTATTCAGTTCCGTTCAGTCACTCAGTCATGTCCGACTCTTTGCAACCCCATGAACTGCAGCACGCCAGGCCTCCCTGTCCATCATCAACTCCCAGAGTTCACTCAAACTCATGTGCATCGAGTCGGTGATGCCATCCAGCCATCTCATCCTCTGCCGTCCCCTTCTCCTCCTGCCCCCAACCCCTCCCAGCATCAGAGTCTTTTCCAATGAGTTAACTCTTTGCATGAAGTGGCCAAAGTATTGGAGTTTCAGCTTTAGCATCAGTCTTTCCAAAGAAAACCCAGGACTGATCTCCTTTAGAATGGACTGGTTGGATCACCTTGCAGACCAAGGGACTCTCAAGAGTCTTCTCCAACACCACAGTTCAAAAGCATCAATTCTTCGGTGCTCAGCTTTCTTTACAGTCCAACTCTCACATCCATACACGACCACAGGACAAACCATAGCCTTGACTAGACGGACCTTAGTCGGCAAAGTAATGTCTCTGCTTTTGAATATGCTATCTAGGTTGGTCATAACTTTCCTTCCAAGGAGTAAGCGTCTTTTAATTTCATGGCTGAAATCACCATCTGCAGTGATTTTGGAGCCCCAAAAATAAAGTCTGACGCTGTTTCCGCTGTTTCCCATCTATTTCCCATGAAATGATGGGACTAGATGCCATGATCTTCGTTTTCTGAATATTGAGCTTTAGGTCAACTTTTTCACTCTCCTCTTTCACTTTCATCAAGAGGCTTTTTAGCTCCTCTTCACTTTCTGCCATAAGGGTGGTGTCATCTGCATATCTGAGGTTATGGATATTTCTCCCGGCAATCTTGATTCCAGCTTGTGCTTCTTCCAGCCCAGTGTTTCTCATGATGTACTCTGCATATAAGTTAAATAAGCAGGGTGACAATATACAGCCTTGACGTACTCCTTTTCCTATTTGAAACCAGTCTGTTGTTCCATGTCCAGTTCTATTATTATCACTGATTCCTAATCTTTTAAAACTTTAATCTATACTTTTACTTTGTGCTGTCTCTTAATTTCCCTAAAACTAAAAATGTCATGTTTTCTTCAGTGCCAAGTAATTAAAAATTATTTTGCTTTGCCAAAAAAGAGGAGAATTTCTCAACATAATAATATCTATCCAAACCAAAAGGTCAATACATGCTTAGCAGTGAAATACTAGAAGCATTCTCATTAGAATCTTAAACAAAATAGGAAAGTATGCTTTGCTCCCTTATTACACAACATTGTTTTAAAAATATTGGCCAATAAAATGAGGCATGACATAAAAATGAGACAAAAGTATTGAAAAGAAACCAAATTATCAACTGTACATTTCATAAAGTTAATGGGCAAGCTCAATAAATAGCAGATAAAATTACATATCTAAACATTAATATCACTGCTCTATATCAGAGATATAAATAGGTACAATTTATAATGAGGAAACAGTTTCTTCTCCTAATAGCAGCAAACACACTTTTCAGTACCTAAGAATGATGATAATAACAACATGCATCATGGATAACATTTACTGAGCTTCAGCAGAGATAGAGGAGGAATGGCCAGAGAAACAGGATTTGGGGAGGTCTATTTTAGGAATTTTTTTCTTTCAAATTAGAAGAGTCATAAGCAGGTGTATAACCCAACAGGGAGGATTTCCTTTAGAACAAAATGTTTAAGGGTAATTGGGAGAGAAAGGTGTGCTGTTAAATTCACTTAGGTAAACAAGGTAATTTATGAATGTATTGGCCAAGTTCCCTGTCCACATTAGACATTTTACTAACAACTGTTCTTTCTTCTCCCTGACCTGACCTTGTGCTGTGGTGAATTACAGTCATGGAAATACCATTTCCCTGTTTGTCTAACTGTGGGAAAATCAAGAACAAAAGAAAGAAATTACTTTGACCTGATCTCCATCAAAAGAATAATCAGTGTAATTGAAACACATATCCTGATAATCATAATAATTTGTCTTTTAAAGATGAAAGTAATATAATACTTTGATCATGCAGTTAATTGCTTCAGTTCTTCATTGCATACTGCTAGCATGAACTTGGTCAAAATAAAATCTATAGTCCATGATTATAATTTTATTTGCACAATTATACAGGAAGGAGAGTTGGTAGAATTTGGTTTTGAAACTGTTCTCTTTTCTACTTTCTTGGCATTGTTTCCACATGTACTTTATCTTGAATATTGAAAATAGCCATGGTAGATATGCATGAATCAAATCAGTCCCACCACACAATGTGGTCTATGCAAATGTGAGTTTGGATCATATTGAATCACTTCTGTCTTGGCTCCATAGAAATGGGAAGAATCAAAATTTTGTTAGATTTTTTTTTAAAATCACTGTTTGTTAAGTATTCAGGTTCCCAGCCACTAAGTTATTAGCAGTGAGATCTGTACAGATCTAAAGCCATAGAGATTAGAATATTTCTTTTATTTTTAGTAGAAGAAAAAATGAATTCTTATATTTAAGACAGGCTGTTGAGCTCTTTTTCTCTTCTTGCTCATCTGTTTATTCCTTTAATCAGTCACCTTTTTACAGCTTTTCTTATTTCAGCACTAATTATGAAAATGAAGAAAGGGTCACATTTTAAGGCACCAAGCTACAAAAGATAATCCCTAAAGGCGGTGTCTTTCTATAATGGATTAAATTAACAAATGGAACACTTCACACTATTTTGAATGATGACACTAATCTAGGCTTAACTCAAGATCCGCTGGGGAAAAGCATACATTGATTCTTTCCATAGGCAGCTTGAAGCAATCCAAACTTAGAAGATAACCACAAGCCAGGTTTCCAGAGAGAACATCTGAGGTGGAGGTTCATGTGGGGGACAATTATTGAGGTGTGCTCTCAGGATCAACACTTGCAGAGGACTGAAAAAAGCAGTATTGGGCAGACAAAGAAAATAAACTTATAGCAATCTCAACAATGTTGTTGCTAAGTCATGTCCAACTTTTTGCAACCCCATGAAATGCAACACGCCAGGCTTTCCTGTCCTTCACTATCTTCTGGAGTTTGCTCAAAAACATGTCCACTGAGTCAGTGATGCCATTCAACCATCTCATCCTCTGTCGCCCCCTTTCCCTCCTGCCCTCAATCCTTTCCAGCATCAGGGTCTTTTCCGATGAGTTGGCTCTTTGCATCAAGTGGCCAAAGTATTGGAGCTTCAGCTTCAAGCATCAGTCCTTCCAGTGAATATTCAGGACTGATTTCCCTTGGGATTGTCTAGTTTGATCTCCTTGCTGCCCAAGGAACTCTCAAGAGTCTTCCAGCACCACAATTCAAAAGCATCAATTCTTTGACACTCAGCCTTCTTTATAATTCTTATATCTGTACATGACTTTTGGAAAACCATAGCTTTGACTTTATGAACCTTTGCCAGCAAAGTGATGTCTCTGCTTTTTAGTATGCTGTCTAGGTTTACTGCAGCTTCTCTTTCAAGGAGCAAGCATCTTTTAATTCTGTGGCTGCAGTCACCATCTGCAGTGATTTTGGAGCCTAAGAAAATAAAATCTCAACAAAAGCCTCAGCTAATCCCATAAGAAGCTTTGGAGCTGGAGTGACCCTTTGAGGTTGTCCTGTGTTGGGAGGGACAGGACAATCTTAGATAGCTTTCTATATAGCTTTTATATAGGTATAAAGCTCTATTTCCACATGGACCAGTCTTTGGATGTGGAATGTCTTCCCCAATAGGAAGTGAGGGTAACCATGATAAACAGAGCTCTCTTCAGCCAAGAGTATGTCCCAAAGACTCAGGTGAGGGCTGTAGGCTACTAACATTCCCAGAAACTGGTAAAAATGAATGTTTTAGTCCTGAGGAGAAGGGATTTGGACAGCATAATACAGTATCTACCCCACAGAAACAGCAGAAAACAACATTTTTTAAATCTAAAGCTTCTGATCAAGAGGCATATCACAGAGGTTATTGGGCTGAAAGTCAAAAGAATATGTTATCTTGTCACTTCCACTAAAAAAAAAAAAAAAAAAACTCAGTCACTTTTGGAAAGTCACTTTTCCTCCTTGTTTTCAGCTATAAAATCAGAGTTTTGACAAGAGAATCACCTATGGTCTCTTCTACTTTAACAACCCTAATTTGGGTGCCTTAATTTTCAGCAAAATCAAGACGAAAGGATTTCAAATGCAGTCATGCTTCATAAAAAGTTCAGTTTCACTTAGATTTTAAAGTCTTGGATTCTATTATTTCCCAGTCAAATTAGATCTCCAAACTCCAAAGCAATTTTCAAGTCCTTTTGATAGTATTAACAAGGGTACCTTTCAACCAAATCTAAGAGCAAAATTTAAGTCCCAGAAGAGGAAGAATGAAGATGATTGATCATAGAATTCTAGTGCTGAGACTAGAATCCCAGGCTGATGGTTTCAAACTGGGAATTCAAAGGAACTTTAACCCCAACTCCATCATCATCCATTTTTCCAAAGAAATAAAACTGCAGTAAACCCTTAATGAAAGTGATTATCCTTATAAAACCGAGTTGTGCCGTTTCTTCTACTGAGAAGTGGGATAGCCCACACTACCTCCTTTTTATCTTCTGTCCCTCTTTGAAAAGGTCATTGGCTACATCTGGGGTCTCCATTAGTCAGAACAGTCAATTGATAGATAAAGAAAAGTCATCTGCCCTTCCAAATGTATGAAAGTCAGCCATCTTTATTTGGACACTTTAATATAATTGTCCGGGAGAGGTATAAAAACTCCTAAAATGACTACATTGGATTTACTGTCTCACTCTATTAGGACTTGTGTAGGATCTTTGTCCCTTAGAGGAACAAAGTAGAGAGAACTAAAAATAGAAGACATTGATCTTTTCCTGGCACTAAGCTCATGAAGAATAGCTTTCTGCAAAAGAGCAGCTTCTATTTCATCTATTTAAGCATTCCACATCATATGTGCAACATAGTGTTTTCTTTAATGTATTCCATTCCTAGTTCTGCCTTTTATTTTGTCAACAGCAACTTTAATATTAATGATTCATACCAAAAGAGGAGGCTGAAAATACGTAGTTCAGAATGAAATGACTCCTCTTTTTGTCACAGACAGGAAGCTAACTTCAACTGATGTTAAACTGTCACTGAGCATGAAAACAAAAATCCAAGATGCTGATTTTAACAGAACTTGTTTACTGTTTGCACTGTGAAAGCCCATTTTTGGTGATTTCGAACAATTTTCTATTATAATACACTGACATATTTCCCACTGTTTCCTTCAGGCATATGTTTTCATTTTCTACTAGAATGTTTCCATGTACTTGTATATGATTATACCCCAATTTCTGTGTAACTCTTCAATGTAATGATAAGACTGCCTTTTTGTACTAAGAAGGGAATTCTGAGTCTTATTCAACAGAAGCCATACTTGTTAGTGCACCCTATCAAGTTTTCAAAGCTAAGAAAGGCTGTAGAAATAGTCCTCAATGATTCATAACTAACAGAGAATACCAACAATAAATTATTTCTGACATCGGTCCCACCTAAGTGCATACCTAATTTGTTTTTCATTCAACACATTAAGCTGATTCATGCCAAAAGTAAACTACTGAACGAGCCAGTTTCCTGGACTGTGGGGTCCATTTGCAACATGTCACACCTCCACCTGGGTCTCCCTACTCTGAACATCCTCAAGGGGCTGCCTTGAGGTCTGCATAGTTTCATCACAGCCAGAGAACTGTTTCTGGAATAACACAGGCCTTGAACATAGAACACAGAAATGTGATGTTTTGGTATAAAAATATTTTTGCTAAGAGAAAAAGGAGATACGTTGGTTGACAGGGCAGAAATGAGGTTTCTATAATTCAGCCTTGAGAGACAGACAGAGAGAGATCAAGTTCTACTAAAAATACCCGTAGACCTGGAGACTGCCTGGTGAGGAATGTAGGTGGAGTCTAGACAGGGTACCAGCTGTCTTTGCATGTAATGACTGGAGTGGGCTGAACTCTCTGAGCCTGTGGATCAGAATCAGGATAGAAAACACTTTGGACTCAAGGAGCCAGCTGTACTTTGAAATAAGCAGAACCAACTCTGGCTTCCTGTCCACAACATGAAGCTGCACTGCATCTGCGAAGTCAAGACTAAACCAGGAAGGAGAATAGACAAACTCCTACTGTTGCGGCTTAAACCACACCACCACTGCCCCCACCAAAAGATACACTGAAATCTTAGCTCTTAGTGCCTGTGAATGTTACTTATTTCCATCTAGGGTCTTTCCAGATGTAATCAAGTTAAGATCCACTTGAGGCAAGGAAGGATCCTCTTATAGATTGTTTAAGAGAGAGTATGGCCCTTCCAACAGCATGATTTCAGAATTACCACCTTCAAAGCTGTGACAAAGTTCTACTGTTTTAAGCCACCAAGTTTGTCGTAATTAGTTATGACAGCACTAGAAAACTAACAGGCCTGCCTTACGAATGGGAACAAGGGGAAGAGATGGCCCCGCACTGAGGGAATTAGAGAAAGCCCTGAAGCAAGCAACGTCTGTGAACTGCATCTTAACAATCGGATATGATTTCGGTAAGTGGAGATGACAGAGGACAACCCAGCAGACAAATACTGTGTGAGTGAAGGCGAACAGTAGGAAAAGGCCAGTCCTGTTTGGGAAACACAGGAAATCCAATTTGAGCATGACACAGAGTGCATATGGAATAGAGGGAGCTGAGACTGCAAAGTGAGCTGAAGCCTTACTGAGCAGAGCAGTCTAAGGAGCTCAGACTTAACCCATAACTAATAAACAGCTATTGAATTCCTTTTGGCAACAAGTAACTTTCTCAGAGCCAAGCTTAGGAAGATGAATCTGCCAGTCTGTGTGTAGCACGGCTTGGGGAAAGGAAACAAAAAAGGGTGAATACCAGTCAGGAAGTTACTGTAGTAGTCCAAGCAATAATGATAACAATACAAAACTGAGTAGAGGCAAAAACGAAAGAAACGGAAGTATACGCTGTCAGGATAGAACCGAAAGTTCTTAACACCTGATTTCACATAGGGATGAAAGACTAAATAAAAATAACTGAGCCTGGGTGACTCACAGGAGAGAGGGCATCTTTAATGATAGTTAAGTTGGAGGGAGGTGGATTTAGGGAAAATGTGAGTTTGAGAAGCTGGTTTATGCCAGGTTAAATTGAATTCTTGCCTGCTACGCAACAATGCTTTATTTTCGCTTGAGAAGTCTCAGGGCCTGTTCCTATTTCAGCTCAAGGTATACAGCAACTGAGCTGGGAGCTAGGAGGAAGATGAAGGAGAAAATGGGGGTCTGGAGACTAAAAACATACTTGGTGACATCTCAACAGGGCACATGTATAGATCCCCTGAGGAATCAGAAAGCACCAGGATCCAAGGTTGACTAAGCTACAAGCCACAGTCTTCACTGGGACACAAGCCAAACTTTTCTCCAGCTCATCTGTCCTGGGAAATCCTGGAGAGGGGCGGAGATGTCTGCAATGGAAAATAGATCAAAGACCTACAGGGGGCCTACAGGGTACTGCTCCCTTTGGTTCAAGGGGAAAATAAAGTTTGTGTAAATCCTCAAGTGCACACATTTTACTAAATAGAAAGGAGAAATACTGTCAACACATTAACTTTAAAAAAAGAAATGTGCAAATTTCTAGGTCAACATTAACATTTTTAAAGGTACGAGGGTATCTAGGTATAAACATTAAATTAGCACTTTGGAAAACTAGAAGAATCCCATTTGAAAGTTCTTATTCTGAACCTCAGAAAATTGAATTCTCCATTATTAAATTAATATAGTTACAGAAATTGCTAACCAGAAGAAGAATGTATTACAGGTTATGCTAAAGGAAAAGTGTAACCTCCTTCATTTAATAGCATCTACTGTAGACCAGACACTGTTTGGCACTGGTCTGAGCAAAGAAAGAAAACATGACCCAAAACCTATGGCTGCTTCATGTTGATGTTTGATAGAAACCAACACAATACTGGAAAGAAGTTATCCTTCAATTAAAAATAAATTTTTTTAAGTAAAAAAAAAATACATGACCCATACTCACGTGGAGATTATAGACAAAAGTATAAGGGAACCAACAAATAAGTAGGTGAGGTAAAACAAAAGATGCTATGCCAGAAAATAATGAGTAGAGGACATCTACTTTAGATAGGGTGGGCATGAAAGCCTTCTCGGAGGACTGATGTTTAAGCTGAGATCTCAGGATGAGAAACAGTCAACCTTTATAAGAATGGAGAGAATGTTTCCACAAAATGAAGGGTTAAAAGACCCGACAACAAGAAAGCCCTCAGCATGTTCAAGGAAGTGAAGCTAAAGATCACTCCATGTGATGCAAAGGTAGGGAAGACAAGAAAGGCATGAGATGAGACTGTAAGGAACAGCAGGGCCAGCCTGAGCAAGCCTGACAGGGCACCAAAGAATTGGGGGCTATTTCTGAGCACAATGGGAAACAGGATCTAATTCTCCTGCTTAAAATTTTATCTTTTTGCTGCATAGAAAATAAATAGAACAGAGCTTGGCAAACTCCAGATGCTCACTAAGTGGCAAGAATAGAAGACAGAAGACATAGCAGGATTCTCTTTGAATAATCCATCTGAGAAATTAGGAGATAGATATTGTCAAGAGATATCTGAAATAAAACTAACAGGAACTACGGGCAGATTGGGGGTAGAGAGGTGATGAAGAAGGAGGAATCGAGAATAACTCCCCACGCGATGACTTTTCCATGTCTTTATTCTAGGACACAGTAAAATCAACCACCACCTCCAGAGAAAGAACGTCAAGTGTGCTCTTCATGACTCAGGGCTCCTTCAATGATCTCATTTCACCTGTAGGAACATACACTGTGATTAAGAGGAGAATTTGAAAACAAAGGGTAACTTAGGCAGCTGATGACAGAGAGTTTTTTGCCCCAATTTTTATATAATTAAGCTGGAAATTAGATGAGCTTTTTCTTTTTGGTTTGTTGTTTTGGGGTGTTTGGTGGGGTTAAATGGGTCACCTGGGGGGCTTTTCTTTTCCTTTTCTCTTTTGAATCTGGGAAAAGATCGGGCACAACTGAGTGACTGAACTGAACTGAACCAGTCACCCACGAAAATCTATTGTGCTTTCTTCTTTGACACATGGTTGGACTATACTTTCCTGTTCCCGCCGCAGTTAAGTGCAGCCTGGGACTAACTCTCACCAAGCTAATGTCAGCAGAAGCAATATGCTCCTCAACTGAAGCCTCAAAAAGTAGCCAAGGCCTCACCAAGCTCTGTTCCTTCTTCCACTAGCTGAAACCTGAATATTACAGCCCAGTTTTAACCATGGAGAGGACAAAATCTTAAGAGCTGACAAAGCCCCACGTACCAGTCAGGGTCCAATCCAGAAACAGAGACCAAGGATAAGTTTAACTTTAAACCAAGGATTATTAAGCTCTGATAAACAAATAACTATAACAAAACACTCTTTGGGACCTGCAGCTGGGGGAGGACATCCAAGTCCAGCCTAGAAAGGGTCCCTCCTTCCCTAAGGCTGGGTTCAGACCTCACTTGAGAGAGTTCAACCCACCAGAGAAGAGAGAATTTTTCTTGATTGCCCAAGCCAGAGCTGGTCTCTGCCACTAGAAGAGCAGGAAGCAGCCCTCCAGAGCACAGGCATGCACAGACGATGGGCAACTGGTAGCCTAGTGGCAGAGGCACACAGGTGAAGTAGGCCTGGGGCATAGGTCTGCACAGGGAATCATGGCACCTCCACAGGCGGGGACCTTCAGGAGCCGGTTTCTGTGTGAAGCAGGTCCCGGGAAATTATCACCAGTCCGATCTGAGTCTGTAAGTGGCCAAGGACCTCTTAGTCTGGTGCACATTCGGAGCAGAGCTCTACTGGGTGTCCTCATACCCACACTACTGACCTACCAGGCAACCACCAGAAACCACCCAGCCCCTTCTTCCAGCCATGTCCGTCCAGCACCCTCTGCTGAGAAAGCTTTATATCTTGCACACTAGAAAGGAAAGATGCTTAAAGGAATTCTGTTCAATATCACAGAACACATATTCATGTAAGGTGAATGTGGGGCTTAAAGGCAATAAAGTGATAACTGGACTCTAGGACTTATCAACTTGGAAAGGGCCAGAGATCCTGAATGGCCACATGGCCCACCCACAGCCCACCACCGCCTGAAACCTAACACAAGGAAGGACTCAGCTTTTGTCGGATTTTTTTTTTTTTTTCAGTCACTCAGATGGGGAGGCTGTTTGCAATAGCAATTTGATTTTCTCCTGTTTCAGCAATCTCTCTTTTCTTGGCTTCTGGGTTCCTTCCTTGCTGAGGAAGATCCCCTAAATTCCATTTAAAACTATACAGCAGGTGATTATTCCAATTAAGGAAAGACTAGTCGAAAGAAAACTAATATGGCCACCTCCGTAGTGGTTGGTTGCCAGCTACTTCCTGATCTAGACCAGCAAAAGAAGAAAACAAAGACCAAGGAACTTTATCTAAGCATCATGAACACACATCATTCTAGCTCCTTTGAGCAATTCCTGTGAATACTTCCCAAAATACAGACCTAAAGCAGCTGCAGGAAAGAGAGGGGGTGAATATAAAAGAATCATCAGTAATTAGCTCTTCTAGCAGATTGAATGTCTTCACCGTTCTACACAAACGTGTGTTAACGAAGCAAGAGGCTTGAGCAGCTGGAACATGGAAGGGATAATTCAGTGCAAAGTTCTATACTGTCTTCTCCCAGAAATGATTCCTCTGGGCTACAAGTCAGATCTAACATTAGGTCTGTCCTGCCATGTGTCACGTGCCCTGTCAAGTTAATTAAAGCCTCCCTACTTATTCTCTATCATCCTCCTTTCCTCTAGCATCATCTTTTTTGGGGAGAAGAGAGCATGGCCTCAAAGATGAGGTCAATCAACACTGATGTCCACGCTGCATATGTACATCGTATCGGCTAGCCACTGTGTGCTACTCAGCCCCTCAGGCACATCCAACTCTGTGACACAATGGACTGCAGCCCACCAGGCATCTCTGTCCACAGGATTTTCCCAGCAAGAATACAGCAGTGGGCGGCCATGTCCTCCTCCAGGGTATTTTGCTGACCCAGGGATCAAACCCAGGTCTCCTGCATGGGCAGGTGGATTCTTTACCACTGCACCACTGGGGAAGCCCCTGGTCTCGTGCATATTTGGTGTTACATTTATATAAATATATATACAGATATTTCCACTGCATGGCATTTGTATGAGACCAATAAAAGTTTATTAAATTAATAAATATTTCACTTTCACTATATTGCTTGCATCGTATAATGTCAGGACTTTACATGCTTAAAATATTTCACTAAGAGGCGAATAATGTTCCAGTAAAGTAGTGTGCTGGTTTGTATTTTTAGAGCTGCCCTTAACTGTGCTGTTATGTCTTGGAGGAGCGCTGCCCTCTGCTGGTATCCTTTTAAAAACAAGTGCAAATTTGGAACCTACCGTATAAGACTGGTCTTCATTTAAAGGGTGTTTCTAAACCCCCTGGTGTGCTGGACCCCAGAAAACCCAAGAGTCATAAACTATTTACAGAAGGCCAGTAGTGCAGAATTTTCACTTTCATTTTAGGCTGTAAAGGATAGGCAGGATATTAAACAAGAAACAAAGACTGGCAAATCTCTTTATAGGTATTTTATAGAGGCCCTGACTTGCTTTAATATTTGTATCATTTTTATTATGTCTGTAATTTTAAGTGGCTTGATGCCAGTCTTGCTGGGACCTATAACTGTACCAAAGAAATATAAAATATTAATGCCATCAAAGTTCCATGATCCCAGGGAAAGTGGAGAGCTTCAAAGAACTGATGGCCCAATCATTGGCTCTGCAAAACTATAAAATAAATTTATACTTGAAAATACATCAATAATAGATTAAAACAGTATGATGCATATACACACACACTCTGTGTGTGTGTGTGTGTGTGTGTGTGTGTGTGCGTGCGCACACCTGCACGTGTTCAGTCGCTCAGTCATGCCCGACTCCTTGTGATCCCCATGGGCTGTAGCCTGCCAGGTTCCCCTGTCCATGGAATTCTCCAGGCAAGAATACTGGATCGGGTTGTCATTTCCTCCCTCCATCCAAGTCAGGATCTTCCCGACTCAGGGTTACATATACATAGATACCTAAATGTGATGGATTTCTAATTTTGTAAGTACATATTTCATATACACTTATCGTTAAGAAGAAAGGTCAGGAATAATATATCAAACGCTAATGACTGTGATCAGTAGATGGCAAAACTTTCAGCTATTCTTAATTTTTGTGTATATCTGCATTTTTCTAATTTTTTTCTGAAATAATAATGAATTACTGAAATAACGAAAAAATGAAGAGAGTAAAATTCACAGAAAATGTTACCAGGGAAATAGTGAGAGATAAGACCTTACATCAAAAATTAAAACTCTCCCACACTACTATACATAAAATAGATAACTAATAAGGATCTACAATATAGCACAGAGAAATCTACTCAGTACTCTGTAATGGCCTATATGGGGAAATAACCTTAAAAAGAGTGGATATCTGTATATGTAGAACTGATTTTCTTTGCTATACACCCGAAACTAACACAACACTGTAGATCAACTATACGCTAATTAAATTTTTTTAATTAAAACTTTCCTGCCTAATACAAATCAAGAGGCATCTTCAGATACAAACATCACTAAGAGAAATAGATCTCTAGCTGTCAGTTATAGGAAGAAAAGTGCTGAGCCCCAGAAAGTTCCCTCTCAGTGAGCAGGCCCTTTGAGGAATGGTTCGGTCCCATTTATGCAGCAATTAATCATTAAGTCAGTCTGTTCTTCATTAAGAAGCAGTGAAGTCAGGGCCACGGTTCCTCTGGAAATATGGCTTGCTGAGAGACTGCTTGAGTTATTCCAAAAGAAGCTAAACCAAAGGCACTTGAATATCCTAAGAATGCTCAAGAAAGGGGTAAATGGAACGAAAACTTGGCAAAGAAAGCTCAGCAATTTTCTTTTTAATTATTGAGATAAGAAAGGGAGTTTGGTTTCATTTAGCTGTTCAAATAGAAATCTATTTAAATATTTAAACAGAAAAGCCTCCTGATCTACCATCCTGCCCTCCTGTAACAGCTCTGGCCTTTCTACAGAGATAAATTCTATAGTGGATTTGGTTTGGGAAACTTCTATTTTATGGGTTAGAAATTGATTTCAAGAGCCTTCAGCAGAGTAAAACACACACAACTGTGTATTTGCTTTGGGGGTAAGTCCACACTCCCTTGCAGTACAAACTAAATCTCCTGCTGGTAAACACTAGGATGTTTGGCGTTTGAATTGCTTCTCTTTTAGAGCTGTGGTTCTGATCATCTTTCACAAACCATTAAGGACCCAAACCCTCCCTGAATGCCTCATCTTACTTCCCAGACATCATTCTACACTGTTTTCCTCCATTCTACTTGGGCAAATAAAATTCATCAACATCAAAGCAACAAATATTGGTTATGCGCCTACTTGGTATCTCCAGTGAAAATTTACCCTCCCAGATGGGTCCCTATAACCAGACAACTCCTGCTGCTCTTTTCCATAACCAGGCCCATTTCAGAATTTAAAGATGTTTTAAAACTATATATCCTTCAAGAAGAAATTCCATTAAAGGGAGAAGAGGAAGCCTATCACAGCATTTAACCCATCAGCCTTTTATGCCTCCAAGGTTTTACTCTGCCTAGAATGCCCAGTCTGTTTCCATCCAGAAAAATCCTTTGACCCCAAAGGTCTAGCTTCACTGTCAATACCTCAGTCTCCCCTAAAATTGTAATTCTGAGTTATTTCCTGATAATCTTTCCCAGTTGTCTTGTACATACTTCAGGCGGAGCTCCCAACATTGTATTTCAACTTTGTATGTACTTGTCTGTCTTCTCTTTTTGGACTGTGGGTTCCCAAGGAAACAGACTATCTTTCATCATGATATCCCCAGTACCTACTGTTCAATAAATAAATACTGAATGAATGAATAAATATAACAACCCCTACAGAATCCAATTTGCTTGTATATGTTTACAAGCCCAAAAGAGAGATTAAAAGATCCAAAAAGACAGTATGAGAGCTTTATCTCCTCTCTTTTTACAATATGCGATAAAACAGAATTGAACAAGTACTATTTTAATTACTACTTAACAGAGTGGCATTTATTAATATTTCCATAAAGGGTAGTGTGAAAGTAGCAATTTTCACCTCAGGGTTTCTCCTGGGGAAAATCAGCTTTTCAAGAAGAAAAGTAGGTTTTTCCTTGCAGCTCCAATACCCTTTCACCAAATTCTGTTAAACCAAAACAGCCAGCCAAGAACCGTCTCACTTTTTGTCGACCCAAAAAACATGATTTTTTTCCTACTCTGTTGGTGTGAACTTTCCCACACTGTTTTTTTCAGCTGTGTGTGATGCAGGTGGCTGAGAAAAGAAAATCTCAGATGACATGGCTCAATTCAACAGTAAGAGGCTCTGTAAAATTTTATACTCCCTATTAATTTAGCCTTTATTTTCTTTAATCACACATCTTCTTTGGGAAGCTTGTTCCCCCATAATCATGAATTGCACTTTCCCTCTAAACTCTTTCCTGTTATTATTCCTAAACATTCCTCACATAAGTTTGTTCCCATAACCTTTAAAATTAACCCCTTCGTTGGTTAAGTTCAATTCTGTCTACTTCTGCTGGTCAACAAGCAAGTTGAGAAAGCTATACTCCATCTTTAAAATCCACATGGAGACAAAATGCATTTCACAAGCCAACATAAAACCATCTACAAACCAAAAGAAACTCCCAGGCTGGTATTTTAGAAAAGAGTCAGGCTGTCACTAGTCCCCATCACTTCACCTATGAAGTGATCAGTTCAGTGTATGGAAACACAAAGCAAAAATCACTGTCTTCAAAATTCAGTTAAGAAAAAGAAGCTTTAGCCTCTATTACCTGAGTATTTCAGATGAACATGGGTCAGCCTTTAACAGGAGAAGTAGAAATTTCAGATATAATGTCTTTGCAGCAGCTGGCATCCATCTTGAACAAGTAAATCAGTGTACTTTGTCTATATTGATAACTTCTGGTATGAACTTAAAGGTGTGTTTAATTAATTCACCTCTAAAAGTCTATGGCTAATTTCATCCCTCAGTTTGTACATTTACAATTTTGTTAAACTTAGCAAAATGATCATTTATGTTTGTGCATACTCTAATTCCCAAGGCTGAGAGTTAATATTATATCCTCTTGATGTGCTGAGACCTCCTAATGAAATGGTACCCTAAATCAATCTTTTAATGTGCTGATTAGAAAGCAATGTTAATTGACTTATGACTTTATCTATGATAGACACAAGACAAATCTTTTGACGGTGTCAGAGAAAGAAAAGATTGTTGAATATGAAATGTCTCTTATTTCCTAAGATAGACGCATACAGATTAGTATTTAGTCTGCAAACATGGGTGAATGCACTCTGCCTGTGGAGCTGTGGCAAGCAACTAGACGCTACAGTTCCAATTTGGGATTATTATATGAAGTTGGGGTTTTTTCCAAAGCTGTTTGGGGTTGAGTGGAACAGAAATAGCCTATCCTCTGAATTTAGAAGCAGAAAAAAAATAACAGATGTGCTAAAATATTAAGCATGATGGATAGAATAGCATTAATCTTATTTCTGGGCCTATTTCCCCTTGGAAAATGTCTTCACAAAGAAAGATTCACCCCAGGGACAGTCTGGTCCTCCTCGTGTTATTAAAAATTTAGGAGGCTTATGGACAGGTCATAAAACAGTTAGAATACTTGATGGCAATGTAGGGCAGGAGGGTTTGGGGTCTACAACTCATATTAAATATTTGAAATGCTTTGATTATCATAAATTTAATATATGGTTTGTCAAATTAGCAAAACATTTACTTTTAATAATTCTTGAAGTTAATATTGCAACTATTGTAGCTATGAATAATTTAAATTTGAATTTACATGTTTAATCATTGCTGTCTAAAAACACTTAGTGGAATGCAATTTCTCTGATTTCCATGTAAATTACCAGTGTTAGTAAATTTACTTGTCACTTAACCCACTTAAGAATTCATTTAATTACTGAATATTTCTATGTTTTTGTACTAATCATGTAAGCTCTTTTAGAGGAAAAACTTCATAGAGATCTAATACCTAGCTCCTTTGACATATTGGAGTAGAGGCTACTTTTTAAAATCTAACCACTATGAATTATTTAAACAACAACGACAAAAGACTCTCATCTATATTATTTCAAATGCTTGTTTTTTTATGTTTATTATTAATAATATCATTTTAGAAGCTGAATATATTTTCCTTTGTGTGTTGTTCAGAGCATTTGACAGGCTTGTTTTAGATAAGACTTCATTTAATTCATTTGAGATTCCGATTCTCTAAAGGAAATGGGCCAGAAGGAGGTGAAAGGGAAGCAAAACAGAACAGTCCTCAGGATTGTGGAACTTGAGATGCTAAAACAGGTGGTCAATTATCTTTTTAAAGCCTGTAGCTGAGGACAGAGGAGAATAGCTGTGCCAGCCCAGAGGTCGCCAGCAAGTCTTCCTCTCTCAGGAACTCTGGGCCAAAGCGAAGAATCCTCAGAGCTATCAGTGTCGGCTGAAGACCACGTGCAAACCGGACTTGCATGACACATGGGCTGCATCCTATCACTACACTTCTCCTCACTCCTCACAAAATGTGTGGTAACTCATTCCTTTATTCACTCAGCACACTCCTACTGAGCACAAAGTATATACAAGGCACCAATGCTACAGGCAAGGCCAGCCCATGACTCATTAAGTCAGCAATCTACACAGGCTCAGAGCCCCCTCAACCCGGGGAAGAGCACAAATTTCCCAAAGCATCAACATCAGACAAAAAAAAACCCACACAGAACAGAATCAGAAGACAAAGTTAGAGCTTGTTCATGCTGGGTTTCTGGTAAGACCTGCTGCCTAATTCCCTGTACATTGGCAATCCAACCTTTCATTAAGGTAACCTCTATTTGATGTCTTCAAAATTTCGGTACATGGATCAGGACTTATATTTTATGGTTAATTACA
Organism: Nanger dama; assembly: GCA_917880005.1. Lineage (NCBI taxonomy): Eukaryota > Metazoa > Chordata > Mammalia > Artiodactyla > Bovidae > Nanger > Nanger dama. The sequence continues at coordinate 8,593,987 of CAKJTW010000038.1, read as the reverse complement.
AATACACACATATATTGCCTTAAAAAGTGTACAAAACTATTCTTATGACCCAGATGAGTTGAAAACCCTTTGTGATTAAACTCCTTAAATCCCCCTATCGGAAGTGCTGAAGCCAGTGTCCTAAAGGGTGCAGGAGAGTTATGCTGGGCAAGAGTAGATGTAGGTAATAACACTCAGAATGACAGAAGGCATCGTCATTTTGTTCATTCAGTAAACATCTTTGTGTCCTTACCCTGTGGCTCTGTGCCATGTATTAGGATATAAGACTAAAACACACAAAACTTAAATTCCTGCCTCAAGCAGTTCATATCCTCTTAGGGCAAGCAGACACATACACACTTACCATATGATGGAATGGGTATATGACATTTGAACAGGATACTTCAGCACAGGAGCATTATGAAATTGAGCTAGAAACACTAGAAAAAGAGTCAGAGAAAGTTTCACAAACTAGGTGACAACTGAACCAGTCTTGTCAGACAAGTGGGAGCTTTCTAAGTGAATTAGAGTAGAAAGGATGTTCAAAGTACTGAGACAGCACATTGCATTTGGAGAACCAGATGTGTCCAGAATAAAGATGTGCCAGGAGATCAGGCTTAAATGGTAAGTAGAGGCCAGATCACAAAGAGCTCTGAATTCATTAATAAGATCAGTCTGGGTTTATCAATGGTCTAGGAAATCACATGATCAATTTGGATATGGAGCTAGAGTATAAAATCAGGAGTCTTTGGTTTACGGCCTGATTTTAAAGTGGAATACAGTATGCAAATAGAGCTTGTGAGTCAGAAGAGAAACTGGGAAAGTAACCCTTTTGAGCATTTAAGAAGCAGGAAGAGAAATGAGTCCACAGAGGAGTTTTAAAATGAGCAGCCAAAACAGGAAAACACAAGAAGGAGTTTTGAATAGGAAATCTCTAACTATACAGTAAAGTGGTCAAGTAAAATGGAGGATAGGGTTCAATGGAATCAGCAAACGGATGGCCACTAGTTAAATAAGAGGGAAGTCAGATGCAGGAAGCTGAGGAATTCACATGAGATGAGGAACCGAAGACAATTCAGCCATGCTTTTCACAAGGAAGCATCAACTAGGGGGAAACAGAGAGCCATGAGGTTAGGTGTGTAAGATGAACGAAGCATGAGCATAGTATGAGGGTGCATTAGGTAAGAGGCTCAAAATGTGGAGGACTTAAAAGAGGCCACTGCAGGACTGGAATGCCAAAGGCAATGCAAGCAGACAGGACCAGCGGTGGAACTAACCTTGGGCTCCGGAAAAAGGAGGGAGCTAAAAAAATATATGCTGAAGAGGACTGTTTTGAAAAATAAGTGCTAGGACTGAACAGTGTTCATACCTCCTGGCACTGGTAAGGAAAAAGGTCTGGCGTAGGAGGCTGAGAAAAGTCATAAATGTTGGGGAAACTTGATACAATAAGTAGAAAAGAAAGCTGAGACAGGCACCATGAGCATCACCCAGGGGCTATATGGATCAGCCTAGGATTGGACACGCTAACTTTTTATAGTGACATCTATCTACCATGTTCCTGGTTTCTTTCAAGGTTCAGAAGCCCAAGAATAAAACCAGGGAAGACTTTCTGTTGGATTGACCCAGGATTTGACATTGTACAACACATGGGGCAAGAAAATTGAATGTGCTGGCTGTAGAAGTCTAGAAGATTCAGGTGAAAGAGAGGAGAGAAAGTTAACTCAGCAGAAGGCAAAAGAAAATGTCAAGAAATTAGAAATCTCCACCAATCTTCAGGAGCTGAAGATGACAGAACTTGGGAAGTAGGACAGTGAAAAAGATAAAAGTCCAAAAGCAGATGAGTTCCTAGCAGCGACTGGATCCAAGGTGTAACTGCAAGAGTGAGCTCCACAGCTGAGTGAAGGTACAAACAACAGACCTGCGATAGACTCCGAGTCAGGAGAGTGACTTAAGCTTCCCAGGATTTTATTTATTATGTGCCACACATAACAACTTCATAACAACCCTATGAGGTAGGAACTACTATTATCATCCGCCTCATCTTACACTGGAGGAAACTGAGATGCAGAAAGGTTAAGCAACTTGCCAAAGTCACACAGCTCTTCTAGCAGCAGCTGGGATTCAAACTGAGGCTGGCTCCCGAGGTCTTGTTCCCAACATTATACTCTACTGCTCCCCCTTGAATGACAGCAGTTGCCTCTGGGAGCCATGGGCAGCACAGATCAAATCAGAGGTATTTCTGTGAGAAGGGAGAAGGATGAACAGTCATCTAAAACATTAAACACTCTCCATAACACCAAAAGCATCAACCACTGTATTTATTGAGCCTCCACTATGTGCCAGTTTGTGTTATTTTAAAACAATTGATCCTAGCATAGCAGCTGTAGAGCCAGGATTTCATTTATTCCATATTCCTTCCCTGAAATGTACACAAAAGGTTTTCTGTTATATAAAAAATGATAAACTAAAATGATACCCTGGTGTTCAGCCTACTGGGTAGTAGAATCTCAAGTTAAACGATTCTATAAAAATCTGGGGCTTAAGCAGCCAAATATAATCATCTGAGAAACAACTGAACAATTGGTAGAAGCAAATGGTGCTGCACACACAGGAATAACCAGCTGGTAATCATTTACTTCACAGCCTGTGTGTGTTAGCCAACCCATCGACTGTAGCTCACCAGGCTTCTTTGTCCGTGGAATTCTCCAGGCAAGAATACTGGAGTGGGTAGCCATTCCCTTCTCCAGAGGAGCTTCCTTACCCAGGAATCAAATCCAGGTCTCCGGCACTGCAGGCAGATTCTTTACCATCTGAGCCACAAGGGAAGCACACGTCACAGCCTACCTATGACAAAACTGAGAAGTTTCGCCTGACACTAGTCAACCTGGCCAACCTAGAATTCTTTATATTGCAACATATTAGAACATACCAAGGAAAAATATCTAAAGAGGTCAGACTCATTTTTTAAAGCAAGTTTTAAACACCTTCTAGAACAGTCTGGTTACATGCAAGACTACCTCCTTGCTCAAATATTCAGCTACATCATATTGCTTTCATCCATCAGTTTTTCAACATTTATTGGGAATTATACCAAGAATTATGGCTTGACTGGCAGTAGTGCAAAATTTCCTAGTACTTGAGTTACTGGTGGATGTAGGATGTCAATATAATATTGTAACATGCTTTCTTCAATATTTGTGGCAATAAACTTCAGAATGAACTATGGCATGCCGTATTTTTGTATTAATAGAGGATGAATCCCCTACAGTTACATTCTATAGCCTCCTTTTAATAAATTACAATTTCATCAGTCTTCCTCCAAAAATCTTTATAGGAAATATCTTGTCTCTTCCCACCCTCCATCAAGGAATAACAAGGTCAAATGCAGCAGCAGTAGGCTAAGAAGTTAGAACTAAAAATTATTATACTCTGCAGTGTGATTGGTCAAAACTTGCTGATCAGCCACACGAAAATGCAACCACTGATACTAAAATAGAAAGTATGGGAAGGAAGAGTAGCTCAGAGAATAAAGACTTCTCTTTGAATTCCTGCTACCAGTAACTAGATGTTTGTCTTTGGGTTTGTTACATAATTTTTCTGAGCCAATTCTCTCATCTGTAAAGTAATATCTTCTCCCTATGGTTTTTATAAAAGCTACATGTATTAAAGCATTAAGCATAGCACCTCATCTAGCACAGTGCTAAATAATTTTTCTCCTTCCCACCTTTCAATTTGATTTCTCAGCAGCTCTTGACCCAGCTGGCTTCTCCTTTTCTCTTGATGACACACCTCTGGCCTGTGTCTTCTGCAAGCTTCCTCATCCCAGAAAAAGCCTCACCATCTGGGCAGGAGTGGAAGCCAGCAGCCGGAGCATTACCTGATTCTGTTCTTCCACTCACCATACCAAGGCTCTTATCAAGCACTGTCGATCCTCTAACAAGATGATCCTCATGTTCCCTTTTAAGTCAAAATCTAAACTTCTTAGAGGTGATGTTCAAAAATATCAAGAGACTGCAAAAGCCTGTAATAAAGTCTACTTTTAAATGAAGGGTTTGATCACAACTAGAGAAATGGGTTAAAGGCAAAAACTATTCCTTAGAACACTGGTTCTACAGAAGGTCAGTGGATGTTAGAAAAGAGACATGTGGCTTGATAAATTTGGAAAATTCTAAATTACATACAGTTTAACAGATTTTCACTACAGTTACTATTTTTACTCTTAGGCTTCTGGGAATCTCTACGCATATGTTGTGAATCCATAGGAAGAGACTGGGTTTTCTTTTCCTTCCAATCCATGCCAATCCACTTCCAACTACTTTAAATGAAGCACTTTTCTCCAATGGAAGAACTGAAGATTTGGCTATTGGCAACAAAGTTAAAATACTAATAATTCTGTATCTTATACCCAGGAATTGAGTTCTTCTTTTAGAGGGAAATGTCATTGTTTAAAAAACTTTGATTATGGAACTCCTTTGTTTTATTTCAGAACGTATTGCAGGATTGTGTTTCACAGAACTCTTTTAAATCATAAGTTTTAAAAAGAAAAGAAAATACAGAAGCAAAACTGACATTCCAGGGTACATAAATACTGGGAAGCATGTGTAAGGGAAACACCATAAGCTACTTATACAATCTTCACATGCCCCAGGACCTCAAATTGTGCCCTTAACCATCACCTGTGGGTACCGGAGGGGCTTCCCAGGTGGTTCAGTGGTAAAGAATCCACCTGCCAATGCAGGACACACAGGTTCGATCCCTGGATCAGAAAGATCTCCTGGAGAATGAAATGGCAACCTACTCCAGTATATTGCTCAGAAAATACCATAGACAGAGGAACCTGGTGGACTATAGTCCACAAGGTCGCAAAGGGTCAGACACGACTGAGCAAATGAACATGCATGCCCAGGAAGTGTCCCACAACAGTTTGATCAGCAATTTGACAGCTCAAAATTCCCTACAGAACCTCATCTCCAACCCCCTACGGCCACACACACAAATCTCCGAGGTTTGTTCCCCCACCAGGGCTCTTCGGAAGTAAACTCAGTGATGCTCTAGACTGTGTTAGAGCAGGTTGTTGGTCGCAGCTCGAGAATCACTCAGCTCTGCGCTGCCCACAGTGCATGGCACTCATGCCTCTGGAATACATCTCTGAGATCTCAGTCAAGCCACCACCCGTGTGGTCGCCCACAGCAGCCCACGGGCATTGGCTGTGCTGTTTCACTCTCCAAATCACCCACCCCGACTCTGACTCGACAGGAGCCAGCGCTACCCCTGCTTTCCTGCACTCCCTTCTCCCTCCTAGTGCTCAGTTTCCCCTAGAGCCTCTGGCGTACCTCCCTCTCCCTGGTGTTGCCCAAGAGAAGACCCTAAACACAGCTGCTTTTCCCAGGGAGCTATAACTGTTAGGATTTCACACTTAAATCTGTCTCCTCCTCTGGAGGTCACGTGTGACACCAGCATGACTAATCCCACTGTCATTTCCTTGGGAATGCTGGAGACCAAGGATGCATCCCCTGGGGCACACTCCAGCCTGCCTCCTGATTCTGTACATAAATTCTTCTTAACTTACAGTCACAGCAATTCATTTTCATATTGTCTTTGGTTGATTTCCATTATGATGCCAGAGGTGAACAGTTTGATACAGAGGTCTCTCAGGAACTGAGGCCATACAGCCCACAAAGCCTAAAGTGTTTACTTTTGGAGACCACCATCACAGTAAACATTTGCTGACATCTCCACTGATGAACCAACAGAGCAGTGTGTTACTCTTCAGCTGAGCCAGCAGAATTTGAGGAGGGCCACCTTTGTGCACAAAGATCAGTGATCCTGTTTGCCAAAGTAACAAGGTAAGAGGATCAAAGAACAAAACACTGTCCTAGCACATGCCCGGCGCACTAGAGGCCACTCAGATCATGAAGCCTAAACAGTCAGAATGAAGGCCTCCATGGCAATGATCAACCCCAAAATGAAGATCACAACTACTTCTGGGTGAAGGGAGAAGAATGCACTCAGGGAAGGTAGAGAAAATTTCAAATATACTTACAACAGTGGTCTCTTAGACTGAGTAAGGAGCACAGCAGTTTCTCAGGCTGCATGGTAAGTATATCTTTGCATGTGCCACGTATCTTCCAGATCCACTTGCCTCTTCACTCCTTCTTCATCAAGTCAGGTGGGCACGCCCAGGTGGTCTGCCTCCTGCCTTATCTCTAGGTCTGGCAAATATGGAGCTCCAGCAGGATCGAAAAGACAGGAACTGAAGTCAGGGTACCCGTAATCCCAGATTCCTGCAAACTGAGTGTGACGCTGGACTGAAAGTCACAGCTCCTAACAGCAGATCCCCACACAGTCCTCGGCCTCCAGGAACTGCTCCCTTCGTATATGGTATCTACTGCCACATAACAAACTCAGGAGCTTAACACAACGAACATCTATTATCTCACAGATTCTGAGTCCCTCTGCCTCCAGTTCTCCCAGAAAGTGTAAGCCAGGGGTCAACAGGAGCTGCAGTTTCATCTGAAGACTCAGTTGAGGGAGAATCTACTTCCAACTCACTCATTATGGTGTCACAGGTTGCTGGGCTGAGGAATGTCAGCTTCCTGTGGTAACAGCCTCTCAATAGGCAGCTGAAGCCATGGCAGCCTGCTTCCTCCAAAGCAACTGACCCACAAGCAAGTCTTCTGCAACCTAAACTCAGAAGTTACGTCCCATTATGTTCAATTCACTAGAAGCGAGTGGCTAGGTCCAGCCCACACTCAAGAGGACGGGGAAGACACAAGGGCATGAACACCATACTGGGAAGAGGGGATGGGCGGGGGCCATCTCAGAGACTGCTCACCACACGCCTCCAGGCCCAAGGCAATAACCAGCTGCTGCTGCCCTACTGCCGTCTGGTTGGTTACTAAAACAATCATCCAGGTTTCCTCAAACTCTGGTTTGTTGTTTTTGTTTAGTCACTAAGTCGTGTCTGACTCTTTGCAACCCCATGGACTGTAGCTTACCAAACTCCTCTGTCCATGGGATTTTCCAGGAAATAGTACTGGAGTGGACTGCCATTTCCTTATACTTCAAAATTAACTAGATTTGCCCACTGCAATCATCTGAAAAAGTTTATTATTTTACACTTTGCAGTCAACAAATTCTTCCAAGTCTTATGAACAACCACCTCAAAATACAGCAAATGTGTTAGTATACTGTATTGGTGTTTTTCTTTCTGGCTTACTTCACTCTGTATAAAAAGATGATAATGATAACTCTGTATGTGAGACAGTAAAAGAGTCACAGATGTATAGAACAGACTTTTAGACTCTGTGGAAGAGGGAAAGGGTGGGATGATTTGGGAGAATGGCATTGAAACATGTATACTATCAGGTAAGAAACGAATCGCCGGTCTATGTTCGATACAGGATACAGGATTCTTGGGGCTGGTGCATGGGGATGATCCAGAGAGATGATATGGGGTGGGAGGTGGGAGAGGGGTTCAGGATTGGGAACTCATGTTCACCTGTGGCTGATTCATGTCAATGTATGGCAAAACCAATACAGTATTGTAAAGCAAAATAAAGTAAAAATAAAAATTTAGAAAAATAAAATAAACACAGCAAATGTCACTGGTCATTAACAAAAACTCTCTGAGGAAGCTTATACACTGACAGTAATGCCTCATCATTCTATGTTTATTAGCAGGTTATAGGTGAATAAATACCATCAATACTAATAAATCACCTTGAATCATCATGTTGAAACAGATTATGGTGATAATATCAATGTCATAGCTCTATCACTTATTCCATCTGTATTACCTCTTTCCATGTATGCCTCATTACCTCCTTTTCCCCATTACTCATTGAAAAGGGGTATCATCTACTTAAATGTCATGAAAAAAATAGGTCACGAGTAAATGAAAGTCAAAGGCTTATAATGGGAACAAAAACTCTCCAGTGAATGTTGATATTAACTTTCACTTGATTTAAGTAATGTAGTATTCACATCTAAAGAGAAACTTTGCTTTGAGTAAGGTACATTTGAATGATGCAGAGCTTTTGTCTTTTAAAGTTCAGAGCTCCTCATTACCGAGAGAGAGAGGACTGAATGACAGAACAATAAGCTGATACATTTGAAAGGAAATGCTGGTACGTTTGATTTAATCAAAAGATTATAAAATGACATTATCAAATCTTTCAGACAAGGAAAATGACTTCTTTGAAATTGGACATCAAGCAAAAATCATACAATGGAATTCCATTCTAACTTGGAAATTTTTTAAAACATTCACTCCTTCAATCAACAAATATTGCCTCACCACCTATTTATTGGATCCTACCAGGAGTTACACATCATACCAGGTGTTGAAAATATGTAGATAAGACCTCTGCGCTCATGATGCTTAGGGTCCATGCGGAAGAAGGGAAGCAGATTCTGCAACACTGAGAGATAAGGACACAATTAAAGGTTCAAAGACAGCTTCAAGTTACTGTTATAATAGAGATGTTGTCTTAGTCCCTTTGGGCTGCTATAACAAAATACTACAGGCTGGGCAGCTTATAAACAATAGAAATTTATTATTCAGAGTCCTAGAGGCTGGAAGTCTGAGATTAAGGTGCCAGCATGGTCAGGGAAGAGCTCTCTTCTGGGTTTCAGCCTTCTCATTGTATCCACACATGATGGAAGAGTCAAGAGAGCTCTCTGAGGGTCTTCTATATGAGCACTAATTCCACTCATGAGGGTTCCAGCCTTCTGATCTCATCACCTCCCAAAGGCCCTACCAACTAATACCTTTGGGGGCTAGGATTTCAACCTATGAATTTGGGAGGAACATAAACATTCAGACCATAGCAGATGCACTATGGTCTCTCTTAACAAGATAAAGAACACTTCTTAAAAGCGCTGTTGGATAATGAGCTCATCTTGGAGGGGAGAAAAGGAAAACAAAGTGTCAGTTTATGTTTTGGAAGTCTTCTCAATGTACACTATTAATATCGCTTGTTTGGATAGAAGACATGTGAATGTTTTATGAGTCTGATGTGGTAACAATGAACTGATGGTCGAGACCTGACAAAAATAAAGTTTTGATAACCACAGTCTATCTCCTTGAGCAACTAGCCTCCTTTTCCTGTGCTTGAAAGGACAGCAGATGAGGCCACCCCATTCTGCCCTCCAGCTGAGGTGTAACAGCCCTGCTGTTAGAAGGAGCAGTCAGGAGTTAGCATGAGAGTGTGTACAGGGGAGAGCTATGAAGCTCTATGAAGAAGTCTGAGACCTAATCACAGAGTCATTATACCTCTTCCATTCTGACCATTTCCAGTCTTTTCTCCTGTAACATCACCTAACTGGAGAGGGCGAGACAGAGATCACCTGGCTGGGCCTCCCTCCTCCAGATGGTTTTATTCTGCAGGGGAAATGCACTGGCTGACCCACAGAGTTTATGGCTCTGATCAGGTGGGGCAAATATGAAATAGATCACTCCATACCAGCAAGTCTGCTCTTTGTTCTGCAACTGTGTCAAGCGCCTTATGGAAGATGCTTAATTTGGTCAAAGGAGTTCAGCAACCTCTCAGAAAAAAAACTTGGCCCAAAGCCATTCTGCAATAAGCCATTACCACAGTGCATGCAGGTTCCTCTTGCTAGAATTCACGCTTTCAGGATAGAGACCAAGCCGTTCATCATGTCCCCAGGGTGTGGTACTAGCATGCTTTCCCCTGTATGAGATGCTTCAGAACTCAAGAAGGACTGAATGAATGAAAGATTCTCTGAAGGATTCATACTAATGTCAAATACTGGCTTCTAGTTTCCTTATTTTTTAATTTACCCATTTTTAAATAAAGGATGATTGCTTTACAATATTGGTGAACGTGAATTAGTCAGAGGTATACATATGTCCCTTCCCTCTTGAACCTCCCTCCCACATCCTACCCCCATCCCACCCATCTAGTTTGTCACAGAGCCACGGTTTGAGTTAATTGAGTCATACAGCAAATTCCCCTGGCTATCTATTTCCATGTGGTAGTGGATATGTTTCCATGCAATCCTTTCCATTCATCCCACCCTCTTCTTCCTCCCCTGTGTCCACAAATCTGTTCTCTATGTCTGCATCTCCACTGCTGCCCAGCACATAGGTTTATCAATACCATCTTTCCAGATTCAATATATACATGTTAATATACTATATTTGTTTCTCTCTCTCTGACTTACTTCACTTTGTATAACAGGCTCTAAGTTCATCCATCTCATCAGAACTGACTCAAATGTGTTCCTTTTTATGGCTGAGTAATATTCCACTGTATATATGTATGTACCACTACTTTCCTTATTTTACTTTTAAGCATAACACACAAGTACATCTGTTTACAGCAGAAACAAGCAGGACAGAATCACTTCCAAACCAATCAGCCATGCCATCACAGAGAGGCCTCAGGTTTGCTGTGCACTCCTCTAGGTGGTGAGCCCTGCTCTGCATCTTCCGGGCTGCAGATCCCATTGATGGAATCAACTGTTTCCATAAGGTTTAGTCAAAACAGAAAAAGGTATTGGTGATCTTCTCTTTGCTACAGATGCGTAATAACAGGTGGACAAGTCCATATGCACTCTTCCAAGTTATGGTTTCTGGGCATACTCTGACAGTCACAAAATCAACAGGGCCAGAAAGTGGCCCACATGGAAAATAAAGAACTCCTAACTCCAGTTGTCTCATTTTTTCCCATTTCTCCGCTAAGAACCATGATGAGCTATGAAACTGCAGGGTTCCCATGTTTCATCATAAAGGCTATCTGATCGGGCCATGGTCCTCATCTTTGTACCTCCTCCCCTATCTTCTAACCTCAACTCCATCCCAGGACCTATGACAGTTTCCAGAACACAGTACAACTCATAAATGTTTATCAAATGACTGGCATTTCTTTGTAGCTAAACATAATATAGAGGAAATATATATATTTATACATATTAGAAATCCTTATACATTTGAAAATCTGGGGAGGCCAACAAATAATAATTCAAATAGGCCCTATATTGAAAAAAACTCAGAAAAGGAAACCAAACATTTCACTATCTTAAAATAACTGCTGGAATCTGTTACAAATGTATTTTCATTATCCTTATAACTTTACTCCATAATCTTTTTAATTGAAAAGAAAGCTGTCTAAATCATTGAAATTCAACTGCCTATTTGCTCAAAGAAGATATTTATATAATTGTTTGTTTCTCAAATAAAAATAACCGGTTCATTGCATGCAGAATTGAATTGGTTTGATGGTATTTCAATTCCTAACTATATCTAAAAGGAAGAACAATTTGGCATTTCATTGGCATTTCATTGAATTCTTTGATGATAAGCTGGCACATTATGGGCATCAAGTTTTTCTTGCTACACTATAGACGTAATTCATATCCACCCTTATAAACATGTGGGTTAACTACAGTTCACTTTTTTTCTTCAAAAAACGGTGACTTTTAAACACTGGGACAAGAAATCTATATTTTAGTTTATTATTCAGCATGGCTTCTAGTTGCTTCCATTCTGAATCTACATTACCAGTAAATCAATTCTAATTTTCTCAAAACTAAAATTACTCAAGAAAAATTTCAGCAATAGCAAACATTGATCCAGCATGAAAACTGAAATAATTTAAAATTCATCACTTGATCTGTTCCCTCACCCATTCCCTATTAGAAATAAAATAACTCTTCATCCCTCCTCCAACTCTATGCCAGTAAAATTGAGTTACTGCATCATTCTCTTATATCAAAGGCTCCTTTTTTTCAAACACAGTTATGCAAGACAGGAATAGCTTCTCAAAAAATACACAATTATGTCAGATAATTATTTAATAACTATGTAATTCAAATGCTCCCAAGTTTTAGGCAATAATATTTATTTTGTGAAATACAATGAATTTCTTATGTTAAGTAGAATAGTCTAAAATTTTAAGTATAGTTCACACTCCTTTTATAGACGGTACTTTGGACCCATCTATTTTAATTATAGTCAGAGGGAAAAGTCTTTAAAATATGTTAAAATTTTACATAATTTTAAATTTTTTAATCATAATAACTTGCTACATTATTTAATGTGTATGTTCATGTATATGTTAAATCTATTTTGATATATATGGGAGCAACTATTCTAATCCCATTTTATTGGAGAAAGTGAAAGACTAACGAGTTGTGAAAATGTGTGAAACAAAAGGAATAGGCTTTGGGTTTCCCAATTCCTAATCAAGTGCATCTGTTCTGATTATTAACTTTTAAAGATTCAAATTCTAAAATGAATTATGTTAATATCTTCAAAACAAAATTTATCTCAGCTGTTAAAACAACTTGAAGTTCCAAGATGTTAGTAATTTTCATTTGTTCAGTTCAGTTCAGTTCAGTCGCTCAGTCGTGTCCAACTCTTTGTGACACCATAAATCACAGCACGCCAGGCCTCCCTGTTCATCACACCTCTCGGAGTTCACTCAGAGTCACGTTCATCGAGTCAGTGATGCCATCCAGCCATCTCATCCTCGGTCGTCCCCTTCTCCTCCTGCCCCCAATCCTTCCCAGCGTCAGAGTCTTTTCCAATGAGTCAACTCTTCGCAAGAGGTGGCCAAAGTACTAGAGTTTCAACTTTAGTTGATTCCTTCCAAAGAAATCCCAGGGTTGATCTTCAGAATGGACTGGTTGGATCTCCTTGTAGTCCAAAGGACTCTCAAGAGTCTTCTCCAACACCACAGTTCAAAAGCATCAATTCTTCGGCGCTCAGCCTTCTTCACAGTCCAACTCTCACATCCATACGTGACCACAGGAAAAACCATAGCCTTGACTAGACTGACCTTAGTCTGCAAAGTAATGTCTCTGCTTTTGAATATACTATCTAGGTTGGTCATAACTTTTCTTCCAAGGAGTAAGCGTCTTCTAATCTCATGGCTGCAGTCACCATCTGCAGTGATTTTGGAGCCCCCCAAAAATAAAGTCTGACACTATTTCCACTGTTTCCCCATCTATTTCCCATGAAGTGATGGGACCGGATGCCATGATCTTCGTTTTCTGAATGTTGAGCTTTAAGCCAACTTTTTCACTCTCCTCTTTCACTTTCATCAAGAGGCTTTTTAGTTCCTCTTCACTTTCGGCCATAAGGGTGGTGTCATCTGCATATCTGAGGTGATTGATATTTCTTCCGGCAATCGTGATTCCAGCTCGTGTTTCTTCCAGTCCAGCATTTCTCATGATGTACTCTGCATAGAAGTTAAATAAGCAGGGTGACAATATACAGCCTTGATGTACTCCTTTTCCTATTTGGAACCAGTCTGTTGTTCCATGTCCAGTTCTAACTGTTGCTTCCTGATCTGCATACAGATTTCTCAAGAGGCAGGTTAGGTGGTCTGGTATTCCCATCTCTTTCAGAATTTTCCACAGTTTATTGTGATCCACACAGTCAAAGGCTTTGGCATAGTCAATAAAACAGAAATAGATGTTTTTCTGGAACTCTCTTGCTTTTTCCATGATCCAGCGGATGTTGGCAATTTGATCTCTGGTTCACATTGGTTCAATTGCTATAGAGGTCAAGTTTAGAGCACTGTGAATTCCATTCATACAAAAGCACACATTGAGGGTAGTCCCTGGTGGTCTAGTGGTGAGGACTCCGCACTTTCACTGCTGCGGGCACAGGTTCAATCGCCGGTACGGGAACTAAACAAGAACTACCATCCTGTGAGTCACATGGTGTAGCAAATGAATGAATGAATGAATAAAGGCACACACCGGTGCTGCCGACTGATAGAAAGAAGGAACTCATTGCACGTGCGGCAATGAGCAAAGATGATGCATACAGGCTGGGAAATACTGCGTGTGGGATCCAGAGAGAGATACTCAGCTAGTGTTAGTCAGCAGGCTGCCTGGTCTTACCGTGTGCATGGACTTACCATGCACCACTTAGTTATGAAGACACTTGGGACCCAAAAACAAATCCCAGAAGGGAAACAAAGGAGGGAACAGGTGTCAGTATCTGTTAGGGTCCAGTTGGGGCAGAGAAGCCACATTTATTTTTAATAGAATTTAATATGGATGATTTTTAATCATATATTGAATAGCTGAAAAGGCAGAGAGAACTCTAAGTTATCACAGAGTAACAACTGCGTGAAGATGGGGGAATTATTAAAATTTAGAAGCTTGTTGAGGTGGGCCTGGTATGCCCAGGACCCAGACCACTGAGGCGGCGGCACTGTTTTTCCTGATGCTGGTATCTCTGAGGGAGCTGAACAAGGCTGATCCTGCCAGTATTAGTGAAATGAAAACTGGATTCAACTGCTGCTACCGCTGGACTCAGCAGCCACAGCCAGGGTAAACTGAGGTAAGGGTGACCCCGACAAAGTTAAGAAGCCCACACGAACCAACAGAAAAGCGCAGGTCCCTTCTCCCTCCACCAGCTGTGCACTCTCCCTGGCGCCCCTGTAGGCAGAGCCCAACATGGAGACTTCTGACTAAGCAGAAATGTGAGTCCCAGCTTTGGCATGACAGAGTAGGCAATAGGAGGATGATAGGTTTAGAGCTGAGAGAGACAGTAACTTAATAACTGACACATAATGGTTTATTTCAGTTGGAAGCAAGAGATTCAAAAACAATTTGATAAATGAAATTGAACCAACTCATAGATACCTGATTGCTCTGAGTCATTGCAATGTATCAAGCATGGTATTGAGCATCTTAAATCCATTAGCTCATCTAATTTAATCCTCACAGCAACCACACAAAGTAAACAGTATTAGTCCCAGATTATAGATAAGAAAACAGAGGTTTAAGAAGGTTAAGTGAATTGACCGAGCTATAGAGTTAGTAGTATTTCTGGTCTAAACATTTGTTTTCCTTTATAACTTGAGGTAGCAGCTTTTAAACAGTGATCTGTGGAACCTTTAAGCTCCAAGAGATTACTTGAGAGTCCCCAGGGAGAATGACAGTAAGATGAGTTTGGATGGACCCCTTTCCCCGGTTCAAACTGAAGAAATTCTACTTTAACTTCTTTTATAAATGAAGCAGATACACAGGGAATGTAAGTCATGTAAGATTCCACCTGGAGGTAAGAACTATGTTTCTTTAAAAAGCCTGAAAATCTCCTCCTTAAAAACAGATGAGTATCTTTTCTACCCTATAGAGTCACATCTGAGCAGTTCCTGACTGCTTAGATTACCATCACTTCTCTCCTATTCGTTTGACTCTCAGATTAAAGGCGAGAATTGCTTTTTCAGTATCCTACTGCTATCACCTAATTGCTCCTTTCCTAAATTGATGGCTCCTGCTAAGAAAAGATGCGTTCAATTTACCCTGGAGTTTGACAGACTCAATAGTGCTCTTGGCCTTCTGCATTGTGTCTCTCCACTCAAGACTGAAGCCCAGAAGCCCCTTATGCTCCAGCCAGCTCCAAAGTCACCTCCTCATTACCTCTCCCAGTTGCTATCTGACTTCTCCATGCTATCTATAGCCCAGGATCATGCTAAGGCTCTGTGATTCCTTAGAGAAGAAAAAAAACTATTTTTTGACTAGTCTAACAATCATAACCCTATGTAAAAATTTTAAAATGTAGTCCCAAAGAGCATCTACTGAAGCCTTATTCAGTCTGTTCATCCACCAGCAAGCCAGGAAAGTCAAGCAGTGTATCTTCATTTCACAGAAGAATTTTGTGTTAAGTCAAATCCAGGCAATGTGGGAGACTGGGTTCAATCCCTGGGTTGGGAAGATCCCCTGGAGGAGGGCATAGCAACCCACTCCAGTATTCTTGCCTGCCAGAATCCCCATGGACAGAGGAGCCTGATGGGCTACAGTCCATGACGTCAGAAAGAGTCAGACAAAACTGAGCAACTAAGCACAGCAGAGCACAGGCATTAAATAAAGGGTTACTAAGAAGTAGTTCAGAGAAGGCAATGGCACCCCCCCTCCAGTACTCTTGCCTGGAAAATCCCATACAGAGGAGCCTGGTAGGCTGCAGTCCATGGGGTCGCGAAGAGTCGGACACGACTGAACGACTTCACTTTCACTTTTCACTTTCATGCATTGGAGAAGGAAATAGCAACCCACTCCAGTGTTCTTGCCTAGAGAATCCCAGGGTTGGGGGAGCCTGGTAGGCTACCGTCTCTGGGGTCACACAGAGTCGGACACAACTGAAGCAACTTAGCAGCAAGAAGCAGTTGTCCTTGATCTAGAATTTGTAAATCTATTCATTTATAAAAATTAATTTTATTTCAATTGAGTCTAGTATTTTAGTTATTATGTGAAAGCTACGATTATCCTTTCAGAATGAGGTGGGGGATAAAGACTATAAAATTTGGGTCATATTTATAATTAGTTATTAATATGCACATAAAGAAAATCTTTGTGCATCTTAAGATTTATCACAGAATTCTGCAAGTGTATCAGAGTATATCGAAGAGCCATGATATGACATTGGATAAGGATGCAAATTAATTTTGAACCATGTGGAGTCATTAAGAATGAAAATGAACATGCCATGGAGAATTAAGGACAATTAAAAACACTTATGGCTTTTTAATGTGTACAAAGAAAACTATAACATTTTATCATCATAAAGCAACTACCTACCCTTCATAATATTTAAATGCTTGCATAGAATTAAACAGAATACCTTAAAGGAAAATATTTCCTTAGAGTTGAGTTATTCTGTATGGATTTATCATTTCCAAAATACCTTTTCTGATTACTCATTTGACCTAGAGAACAATCCTTTACCCAGGAGAGTTATCTGCATCCTCAATTTACAGTACCCAAAGATATTTGGTGATAAGCCCAATGTCACACAGAAAAATAAAGAAAAATCACATCTAGTCCTCTGCCTTCCACTATATCACACACCGAATCCAGCAAGACACACGGACATAGCAAAGTGCCTTCACCAGCACACCAGTGTAAACATGTGCTCATGTGTGCACATACAGGCTCTCCTTAATCTAAAATAATCAGGAAAACTTTAGATCATTCCAAAAATGGCATTTGGAACTGCTTTATTATATGAAACTGTAAACTCACATAGCTAAACTTAATTTTGTTGTATGTGCATTTATCACAGTCCACTAGCAGTTATTATATTTTCATACATCTCAATTTCACTACTAGACCATGAACTCTTTGAGAAAAAGAACCATGCACCACTTGGTGGCTCAGCAGTAAAGAATCCACCTGCAGTTCAGGAGACACAGGAGATGTGGGTTCATTAGATCCCTGGGTTGGGAAGATCCCCTGGTGGAGGAAATGGCAACCCACTCCAGTATTCTTGCTTGGAGAATTGCATGGACAGAGGAGCCTTGCAGGCTACAGTCCACAGCCTCACAAATAGTCAGGACTGAAGTGACTTAGCACAGGACACAAATGTACTTTTGTCCTCAGAGAATTCAACAAAATGCCTTACACATAGTATGTATTCAATACCTGGGGTGAATTATAATTCAAGCATAACTATGCCACAAATCTTCTAAAAAAAAACAAATACAGTATTGTAATTAAAAAAATAAATAAATTTAAAAATAAAAAAAATAATTACAGACCAAACAGAAAAAAATAAAAATAAAAAAATTCAACTGTTTTTACAAAGTTAACTGAGGCAAAGCCTTGATGTAGACTAATCAAGACAATTTATTGTCAGAATCAGGTACAAACTCTAGAATCTAACCAATGTAACAATGAATTTTTTGAGATTTAGAAGCCTTTTCATAAGCTTCTGTTTTACCTGTTACCCCTGTTTTAGGCTTCCCTTGTGGCTCAGCTGGTAAACAATCAGATTGCGTTGTGGGAGACCTGGGTTCAACCCCTGGGTTGGGAAGATCCCCTGGAGAAGGAAAAGGCTACCCACTCCAATATTCTGGCCTGGAGAATTCCATGGGCTATACAGTCCATGGAGTCTCAAAGACTTGGACACAACTGAGCGACTTTGCCTTTCCCTTTCTTTCCTGTTTTAGGCAGTTTTTGGTGCTGTTAATTCTATAGTCAGAATCCTAAATCAACACACATCTAGATTGCTTGACATATATGTATTGAGCCACTGCTAGAGTCTTAATAAAAATGTGTTGTGTGAATAAATGAAGAATGCCATCAGCAAGTAGCCCAGGGACACAGAAAGATGCTAAGCTGTGTCACTCAGGCTCCAGGCATTAATTTCCACATGGAACCAGATTAATGAACTGCTCCTTCAGCTTCTTCAAGTCTCCCCACTGATCTGAGAAGCAGACAAGTCACATGCTATACCACTTACATCAACATCAGTGCCCAGAAAAAGAGCCATTAAAGCTGTAGTAAATCGAGGTCTTAATTTTATAGCAAGGTCTCAGCTCAGGACCCATCAGTTTCATTCACCTGACCCACAGTGAAGAAGAAACACTGTCTTACTTTAGAAATCTCATTGTAATTCCACTTCTTTCATTTTCTTAGCATGAGATCATAAGCATCTGGAACTCCATGGCCAGGCCAAAAATAAATGAATGAATAAGCATTCTACCTGGAAACAAATATGTTGTATGCAATATACATTCCTGGACTTTAATAATATAAAGTGTTTTTCTTATTACATTCTCCAGTTACTTTCAAACCCTGTAGTTAACAGCATTTCACCCATTTGAAAGTTCATTTAAAGATGAGAAAAGAATAGCTTAACTTTATTTCTGAACATATAGACATAAAAGCCCTCTTTATTTTTTGTTTCCTATTCGAAGTTTCTTTAAAAAAATTCTTTGATTTTAATTTTTCCTAGGGCCTTTCCATTTTCTAAGGTAATACTAAAGAATCAGTATACCTATATGTCCTACATGAAACCATACTTAGTACTTCTTATAGACTCTCCTGATAAAAAGTTTGGCTGTATGTATTTAAGTAATAAACTAGTGAAAAGGTTAAGGAACTAACATCAAGTAAATGAATCCTCAAAAGGAAACTTGAACAAATGCCATCACACACATTACCTCCTTATCAAGATCATGTCAAGGACAATTTTAATAGCCATCCAAGATCTTCTCAGCATTCAGTTCAAGCCATCTGAACTGTAATGAAACATTCCATCTCCTGCGCTATAATGCCGTTGTGTTCACTTTGTCCCATGGCACATTAGAAGGCATTTTGAAAGAACCACAGTTTTCATATACTTTCCTACCAAGTGCATCACGTTAACAGAAACTGAAGATAGGGAGAATGCAAATAATGTGAAACTTGGAGAGAGAACCACACATAAGTAATACAATTTCTGTGCTCTCCTGAGCATTTATAAACCTGTCCTCAATGCTGAGGCTGTCTCTGCTATACTTAATAAAAGTTAATTTGGTAACAAAGATAGAATCCTACACCACTTTGAAATACAGGGAAGAAAAGCATGACAGCAGAGTGACATTCCCACCAAGAGTAGCTGTGATTAATGTATGTGCAAACATCCATTTGATAGAAAAAATTTCTACAGCACCAAACAGAAATTCTGACCGAATCATGGGTCACCATGACAAGTCCTCATTATTTTTCTAACCCCAGAAACTGTTATCCAATGGTTCAGCAAAATAGGAACCATTGCTGAATCTAATGATTCAGCCACACCGACTGGTGGTAAAAATAAGGATAGATATTCCTAAACAAAATATTTACAGTATAATGGGCATCTTCTCTGAAAATGGTCTCTGAACCCTGAGAGCTCTATTTCTACTACACATAATGGTTGGTAGGACTGAGGATGGATGCTCAATCCAAGTAACACAATCAGATTTCTTCAACTGAAAATCTGATTTGGAATCAAATAGCCGGTCTGCCACATGCCAATATAGGCACTCTGGAGCACCTTAGGAAATGAGTCAGTTGAGGGGTGAGGAGCTAGAAAACAGAAAGGAGCTAATGGCTTTGCAATCTTTCCAGCTTTTTTCAGAGTCCCTGATGCATTCCTGCTCTTGCGATATAGTCCTGTCTCCTCATTATAAATTCCCCTTTTTGCTTAATTTTCCTTGAGTTGACTTGCTACCTAAAACCCAAAGCCTTAATTAATCATACAACTACACATTAAATTAGTTACTGTCATATTTTTACTTATACTTCACAAAACTACAACTTACTTCCTCATCCATATAAGCTCCATGAGAGCAAAGATTACTCTTTATTCTCCTTACATACACACCACACAATACTCTTTACACACACATATCCCACACAATAGTAATATACTGATATGTAATTATACATTCAATATATTGTTTGAATACAGTAATACATTGAATATAGTAAGCCAGTTTTAAATACTTGCTCATTAATCATGGCTTTATGTTGACATCTTTTTTCCTTTTTGCTAAAAATGTTATTGTTCATTATTATGATCCATTGCATGACCTACATACAAGTACATACGTTGTTCAGGAGTGTGTCCTCAGTATTTGCAAACACCAGGAATTAACCTCCTGGCTCTGTTTTCCAACTTTTGGGTGACAGATTATGTTGTGTGCTGTTCCTTACATTACTTTTGAAACTAGTCTGTGTTAAAATGCAAAGTAGGAAAAACATAAAGCAGCCCTTGGGAGAATAAATGCACTACCCAGAGGGACAGTGGGATTCCCCTCCCCCTGGGAAAAAGTCTGTGTACCTGTAGGAGTTAACAGTCAGCCACCTGTTGCTCTGGCTAAGCCATGAGAAAATCACCATGGGAAAAGAATAAAAGCAATATATAGCGATGCAGCATAACCCAAATAAAAGTACATCAGGTTGATTTGTTGGGGTCACCATGCCCTGCTAAGCTAAGGAAAAACATAGTGTAGACCTTGGAACACCGGGTCAAGCACCAGTTCAGAACACTGCTTGTGCACACATCAAGATGTTTTCCCAAGGCATATGCGGGTCTATGACCTCCAGCTAGGTGAAACACCTTGTACAAGAAAATAATAAATATAGTTTGAAGTAATCAATAAAATGGGAGATGTGACCGGGGACACAGGAGGCTGATTTCATCATAATACAACAGATACTTTCTGCTTGCCAACACACTAAATAACAGTGATGTGGCTCCAAGGAATAGGGCTCTTGATCTAAGAGGTCTTGAGCCCCCGGTCCCATCTTTAAACCTTTAATTCTGTCTCTAGTTTCTTTTTCCCAAACTGTGTGATGAACACTTTCGATCCCTACCTGCTGTGCTGACCGCAACATGTAACCAGAACAGAAGGAGTTCAACCTAGTGGCCTCATTACTGAAGAGCAGGTGGCAGGAAAGAAAGGGCTACTTTTAGTGATCGTCCACATCTTTTCCTCAAAGTGTCCTTCCAGCTGGTAACCATCACCCCTTCTCTTGAAATTTCCTCTCTCAGTTATTTGGAATGGAACCCTGGGAGTGCTGTTTATATTATCTAACCCCATGGTGGCCAGGAGCAAGCTGTTGTTTATTGATTTGAGCGTTCTCACATTCATACCTTCTTATTCCCAATAACAAAAGTCAATGTCCTCATTACTTCACTCTGAGCTCAAGCAACAATCTCAAGACTTCTAGTTTATCTCATTTCTTTTCAATCTGTCCTCCATAATACTGCCGGTTCTAAAGCTACCTGTTTCTGCATCACTCTTTTACTCAAAAATCGATATAGTTCTCTCAGAGGCCAAAACTGATTCCATTTAACCATTCAGCCTCATTTCCTACTTTATTTATTTATCCATTCAACAATGTATGACCATCCTGCAAGGGGAGGAATTTTTAAGCATCCTTTAGGAACACAGTGAAGAGTATAGATAAGTGAACAAAATGCAATACTGTGGTGTTAAGTGGTATGACAGAGATATGCATAAGGTGCTAACAGAGCATACAGAAGGCAGTCTCTATGCATTTATCAGAAAAGGCTTCCTGGAAGAAACAATACCAAGAAATGAAATCTAAAGGGCAAACAGTTATTAGGAAGGTGATGGTGAGTAAGAAAGTAGCCTTGGGAAAGCTAGGGGCAGGGATACAGAGAAAGGGAAATATTTTAGGCAGGAAGAAATACATGCATGGATGAGTAAGCAGGTGGTAGCAGTAGAGATGAAAGAACCTGGATAAAGATAGTTACAATCAATAGGACTCGGTAACAGATTGGATGTGGGAGGTAAAAGAGAGGGAAGAACCGAAAATGACTACCAGATACCTAGCATAAGAACTGTGTACATGCAAGTATCCTATAATGAAGTGGATAAGAAGGTGTTTGATAAGATCACAAAGTCTGAAGAAAACGGTTTTTCAGTATAGTATCTTGGGTACAGGTAAGAATACTTTATTTCCAGTATATTGGAAGGTGGATCATACAGGATCCTGCTGTGATTTATGTCGGAGAGTGTTTTGCCTATGTTTTCCTCTAGGAGTTTTATAGTTTCTGGTCTTACATTTAGATCTTTAATCCATTTTGAGTTTATTTTTGTGTATGGTGTTAGAAAGAGATCTAGTTTCATTCTTTTACAAGTGGTTGACCAGTTTTCCCAGCACCACCTGTTAAAGAGACTGTCTTTACTCCATTGTATATTCTTGCCTCCCTTGTCGAAGATAAGGTGTCCATAGGTGTGTGGGTTTATCTCAGGGCTTTCTATTTTGTTCCATTGATCTATATTTCTGTCTTTGTGCCAGTACCATACTGTCTTAATGACTGTGGCTTTGTAGTAGAGCCTGAAGTCAGGCAAGTTGATTCCTCCAGTTCCATTCTTCTTTCTCAAGATTGCTTTGGCTATTCGAGGTTTTTGTATTTCCATACAAATCTTGAGATTATTTGATCTAGTTCTGTGAAAAATACTGCTGGTAACTTGATAGGAATTGCATTGAATTTGTAGATTGCTTTGGGTAGTATACTCATTTTCACTATATTGATTCTTCCAAGCCATGAGCATGGTATATTTCTCCATCTATTAGTGTCCTCTTTGATTTCTTTCATCAGTGTTTTATAGTTTTCGATATATAGGTCTTTAGTTTCTTTAGGTAGGTATATCCCTAAGTATTTTATTCTTTTCGTTGCAATGATGAATGGGATTGTTTCCTTGACTTCTTTTTCTACTTTCTCATTATTAGTGTATAGGAATGCAAGGGATTTCTGAGTGTTGATTTTATATCCTGCAACTTTACTATATTCGTTGATTAGCTCTAGCAGTTTTCTGGTCGAGTCTTTAGGATTTTCTATATAGAGGATCATGTCGTCTGCAAACAGTGAGAGTTTTACTTCTTCTTTTCCAATTTGGATTCCTCAGAACTGCCTTATGATCCAGCAATCCCACTGCTGGGCATACACACCGAGGAAACCAGAATTGAAAGAGACACATGTACCCCAATGTTCATTGCAGCACTGTCTATAATAGCCAGGACATGGAAACAACCTAGATGTCCATCAGCAGATGAATGGATAAGAAAGCTGTGGTACATATACACAATGGAGTACTACTCAGCCCTTAAAAGAATAAATTCGACTCAGTTCTAATGAGATGGATGAAATTGGAGCCGATTATATAGAGTGAAGTAAGCCAGAAAGAAAAACACCAATACAGTATACTGACGCATATATATGGAATTTAGAAGGATAGTAATTATGATCCTCTATGTGAGACAACAAAAGAGACTCAGAGGTATAGAATGGACTTTTGGCCTCTGAGGGAGAGGGAGAGGGTGGGATGATTTGGGAGAATGGCATTGAAACATGTATACTATCTTGTAAGAATGAAGTGCCAGTCTATGTTCAATACAGGATGCAGGATGCATGGGGCTGGTGCACGGGATGATTCAGGGAGAGGATGTGGGGTGGGAGGTGGGAGGGGGCTTCGGCATTGGGAGATCATGGACACCTGTGGCTGATTCATGTCAATGTATGGCAAAACAAATACAGTATTGTAATGTAGAATAAAGTATTTAAAAAATAAAAAAATAAATGCACCATGCAAAAAAAAAAAAAGAATACTTTAAAAGGTGAGCTCTTGAGAAGGATACATCAATATATTTATAGAAGAATATGGACCAAATTAATATTTTCTAAGTCAGTATAATGGACTCTTACCTATTCCTTCTACTTGTTTTAATATGAACACATGTCACTTTATAGCATGAAAAATACAGGAATATTTCAAAATAGTGTTTTAAAATCTTAAAATATACATTAAACATATATGTCGTTATACCTGGTTGTTACTGACTCAATGGACATGAGTTTGAGCAAACCCCCAGGAGACAGTGAAGGACAGGGAAACCCGGCGTGCTGCAGTCCATGGAGTTGCAAAGAGATACTACCAAGCAACTAAACAACAAATGTTGTAATATGACTTATTTAAAACAGAATGATGAGGCAAGACTGTAGAAAAATACAATAATTTTTATATTTTTCTGGGATCAGTATGATGTGTATTTCTTCTTTAAAAAAGAAAAATAAAAGAATCGCATATTTGTGAAGATACAAATGAGGTGCCACCATCTGGTGTTCAGACCAAACTCATCTGGTAAAGTGTGGCAGAGTAATATTTCAAGGCTCACAGCATCTACTCACATGCTCCCCAGGGCGTTAACTTGCTCAATACACTGAAGAAAGTGGTAAGCATGGCTGATGCTCATGGACTCATCAATAGTGCTGAGACATGAAGGCAAAATCATTTCTCAGAAAGAGCGTGAACTTGATTATTTGAATTGGTTCACTTCTACTCCAGGCTTTCTGGCTCATATCAGTCAAGTTAATTTACCATTAGAGGCATGAATGTATTTTTTTTTAATTTGCTCATTATTTTTTTGCCTTCATCTCAAGGGCTTGAGGTCACTACAGACCTTTAACGCATCCTTAAAATGAGGAAAACACCAAGACTCACCTTTACAATATTTAACACTTTGAAAAGCTAAAGTTATTTAAAATCCAATATCAAATTATGGCTATGATGAAAAAATAATGACCAGCAGCTGATTACTCAGTTTGGCATCTATTGCAAAAACAGACTACCTACTCACCAAGCAGTTTTCATCGTCTTCCTAAATGCACAGCTACACTGACTGTAGCCTCATGGGAATTTGGAAGAGGATGTGACAGTGGAGATTAGGTGAAGTGATAGATTTGAGGTTTGGTAGAATCACTAGGACTCAGTAACAGATTAGAAGTAGGAGATGAGGAGAGACGGAGGTATCAAAAATGACTACCAGATGTCTAGCATGAGCAGCTGCAAGGACAGGAGTGTATAATGACATGAAGAGGAGTGCCAGACTGATAAAAGTGATCATAAAGTATAAAACAGAATTTCAGTCAGGATGTCATCTTGGCATGAGTGAAAACAATGGAATGTGAATAGAAATTGTGTTTGCCACTTATCACCCTGGTGCAAAAAGCCTCCCGCTACCATCCTTCATTGTTTCTCCACCTACTGGCTGAATGCAGCAGACTCCAGGGGCCTGGTGTCTGGTAGAGCTGTAAAAGAAAGGAGACTGGAGGACTGTGCCCGGCAGACCAGGAGTGAAGACTCCGTGCTGCCAAGGCAGGGGGCACAGGCTCAATCCCTGGTAGAGAAACCCATGGGGCAGGAGCAAAAAACAAGCGAAAAAGAAAATTTTAAAAAATGGGTCCCTGGATGCCACATGGAAAGTATATTCGTTTCCCTTGGCTGCTGTAACAAATCACCACCAGTTTATCGGCTTTTTAAAACAATGCAAATGTATTCTCCTAGATTTCAGGAGTCAGAAGTCCTGCAGGGGTTCAGCAGGGCTGTGTTTCCCTGGAGACTCAAGAGAAGAATGTTTCTTTCCCGTGTAGAGCTTGTAGAGACCATCTGCATAACTCATGGACCCACCCTCCAGTTTTAAAACCTGCAGCCTAGTATCTTTCAGTTTCTCTCTTTGACTCTCTACTTGTTGTCACATGCCTTCCGCATCTGCCATGCCTCCTCCTTCCCTTCTAATAACCCCAGTGACCACACTAGGCCTACCCAGATAATCCAGGATAATCTTTCCATCTCAAGATCCTTAACTTAGTAACATCTTCAAAGTTATTTTTGCCATGGAAGGTTCAGGTGATTAGGACTTGGAGGGTGAGAGTGGGCATTATTCTGTCTACCACAGAGGGTTCTGGAGCTCATATGAGTGAGAGAAAACTATTATGCTAATCCATTAACTTCAGGGGGTGTTGCCTCTTCCTAGTTGATACTTCTTTAATAATGCTATCTACATATCCACCAGTCAATATCTGACCTTAGCTGGATTGCAGCTGAGAGAGCAACAATATCTTCAGTTCAGTTCAGTTCAGTTCAGTTCAGTTGCTCAGTCATGTCCGACTCTTTGCGATCCCATGAATCGCAGAACACCAGGCCTCCCTGTCCATCACCAACTCCCAGAGTTCACTCAGACTCATGTCCATCGAGTCGGTGATGCCATCCAGCCATCTCATCCTCTGTCTTCCCCTCCTCCTCCTGCCCCCAATCCCTCCCAGCATCAGGGTCTTTTCCAATGAGCCAACTCTTCACAGTGGCCAAAGTATTGGAGTTTCAGCTTCAGCATCAGTCCTTCCAATGAACACCCAGGACTGATCTCCTTTAGAATGAACTGGTTGGATCTCCTGGCAGTCCAAGGGACTCTCAAGAGTCTTCTACAACACCACGGTTCAAAAGCATCAATTCTTTGGCCCTCAGCTTTCTTCACAGTCCAACTCTCACATCCATACATGACCACTAGAAAAACCATACATGTTACTAAAAATACACTCCTCTACACATAACATGTAATAAAACTCTGGTAAAGGTGCTGCCAAGACATGAAATGGTACAAAAAGAAATAAGGACATACAGAGATACAGGTGAGACCAATAACTCACAAACAAGGTCTAAGTAATCATATACTTAAAAGTTTTCTCCTCCCTTTTATGAACTGTAGGACTGTGGAATTGTTACTTCAAGGTCAAGTCAACCTCAATGTCCATGGACTTTACTTGCTATAAACTTTCTATTGGAATCATAGGGATTGGGTTATGACCAAATGTTGTTTTTATGAGAAGAAAACTATAAGATAAGGCAGGGTCATGTTCCCTCTAGATATTCATCACCAGCAAATTCCTAATTATTCTAATGACTGCTCACTGGAAAAAAATTTTAATGTGCTTTCGTGTCCTCCAGTTTAGAAAAAGAATCAGACTTTAATGTGAATGCATTTTTAACATTTTTCCATGCTTTAGGCAAGCTGCTTTTAGGAGGGAAATGTAATGAATGTTTTTAATCATACTAAAATGATTTGCCCAGAGTCTGCGGTTTAATTCAACTTTTCAATAACAACAAAACAGAAGACTAAGCACATTTATCACTAGGGCTCCCCCTTTCCCAACATAGCTACCTACTGTTTAAATATATTTGGAAGATAAAACTCATTTAGGGCAATAGGAACAAATAAGCCTGCCTAGTTAATTTTCACAATTTTTTATAAATATGTCTAAAGGGATCACTGCCAGTCTTCTGAGAACATCTGACCCCAACCCTCGAAGCAGTTTTCATCCTCAAAACCCACTTCACCCTATCCACAGACACATTCTCTAGTTTGTTCCTATGTGCCCTTCAGGTTTTCAATAAATTCTTAATGTCATTGATGAAAATGTCACTGCTGAGAAGATTCAAGTCCCACTGTTCTACTCAGGACTTTAACTGCAAAGCAGACAACTTGCTTTAGATAAGCTTGTCCTGAGATTTACACTGAACAGAAATCAAAGAATAACTTCTGTTTCACTTTTCTTTTCTTTTCTTTGGTGTGAAACATACTCTCAGAGATTCCATCTAAATACCTCCCGGAGGATGCTCCAATCGCCTCACCATCTTCACATCTCCTCACTGCTTCTAAAGTGCTGCAACCAAACCTTGGTGATAGTCTAACAACACTTTTCTCAGCCTAGAAAATAGCAGGTATCAAGGGAGACAGATTTGAAGACTATAATAGGGAGCGTGATATGGCTTTTACACGGAATAAAGAATTGATCTGTAAATGTTGACAGGTTTTTGAAAAGAGGAGAGCAGATACAGAAAATAAATCATCTGAGAGAAGGGCTTTTCCCCATAGCACAGCTATTGCCACCACAGGATATCTGTGCCACTTTACGACTGATATTCATAACTTTAACGAAGTTTCCAGAAAATGAAATATATGACCATTGTCATATGTTCTGCCATTAATCATGATTCAGAATATATATGAGCAGTGATATCATACTTCTAAGTATTCAATTTTTAAAACTCACAAACTAGATTCAGGAAATGAAAGGCTGATGCAAACAACTGGATAATGTGTATAAAATTCACCTGCCTCAATTCAAGTACTCTGAGTAGCCCAGTCACCTCTTTGCCACTTCTGATGGCTCTCCGCAACACCCATTTTCTAAGAAGGAATGCTATCACAGAAACGCCCTAGAGAGCAGTGGGAGGCACTAGCAAAGGCAGGCCAGTGGATCCTGAGCGATGAACCAGCCTGCTCGGTCTGGGTCATTCCCCTTTGGGGTCCCTCTGAGCGGTGCTCCCTCTGTTGTCTCTACACCCTGGGATGGGTGACAAGGCAGCTCCAGTACATGGCAAAAATTTAGACAAGTACTTATGGAGTAGCTCCATGCTTCAATAACCGAAAAAATGGCTCAGCCCACCTCTCGCGTCACCGCACCTGTTAACTTCCCTCTCTCAAGAACTACCCCCAAGGATGTAAGACAACAGACTTTTATTCTAAAGATCTCAGAATTCTTCACTAAAAGGTGTGATTAAGGACTAAAAATATTACTATCCAAACTAATTAGAGGGAGTTATGGTCTAATTTAGCTTTATGATGCAAAGCCGTTCTGAGTTGGTTTTATTGGAAACACAAATTCTATTATATTCTAAATTCAATTGCACAATTCCACAGCAAAGAACTGAGTAATCCATATAGCTCTTCAATTTTCTTGCTAAGATTCAAAGTTTTGCTTATTTTGGGTTATGAAATATGAATTATTTCAGTGAATCAACCTCTAATTTCAAGGAGATTTGAGGAACAACTCTTTAATTAGTCTTTATCATGCTTGCTTAAACCTTGCCAGCCATCCCTCTCTCGAAAGTAAATTAAAGTGAGAAGAGGAAGAATCTGAATGACCTGCCATAACACAGCTGGCTACTTGACAGATAAATCTTCATAAGACCCATCATTCTGAAGAATGACATAATTTTAGTTCTAAGCACTAAGCGTGCCCAGAAAAAGTTATAAGGCAGTGCAATGAGACATCAGAGTAATAATTTGTGTGTGTATGAATAAACTAGGTAAATATTTACATCTGACAAGTAATGCATACTCATTATTTATCATTCATTTTTAACAGTTTTCTTGTCTTGAAAATATTTCCTTCCGCAAGCAAATATTCAGCTTCTCCATAGCTTTTAATTATTATCAACACAAAACATATTAACTTTTACCACCTTTATGTATTTTTTAGTTATAATTCTAAGTTTTCTGCCATAATTCACAAAATAAACACCTAAAAGTCAGGCTTTACCAGTTCTACAGTGTCAGTTTGAAACTAATTTTTACCTTCTCTTAGACATCAGAATCTTGTATTTTGGTCATCTGATGCAAACAGATGATTCATTGGAAAAGTCCCTGATGCTGGGAAATAGTGAGGGCAGAAGAAGAGGGTGTCAGAGGATGAGATGGCTGTACAGCATCACTGATGCAATTAACATGAACTTGAGCAAACTCCAAGAGATGGTGAGGGACAGGGGAGCCTGGGTTGCTGCAGTCCATGGGTCACAAAGAGACGAGACAGATACAGCTGGACAACTGAACAAGACATCAGAAAAATTGGGAACAGAAAAAGATACAAAGTAGACAGACTGACAACATCTATGACCCAGAGGACTAGCTACCATGATGTGCTCTCAGACTCTGTGCAAAGTACTTTACATGGATTATCTGATTTAAACCTCATTGAGTAAGTGAGTGAAAGTCGCTCAGTCGTGTTCAACTCTTTGCGACCCCATAGACTATACAGTCCATGGAATTCTCCAGGCCAGAATACTGGAGTGGGTAGCCTTTCCCTTCTCCAGGGTATCTTCCCAACCCAGGGATCAAACCCAGGTCTACCACAATGCAGGCGGATTCTTTACCAGCTGAGCTATCAGGGAAGGCCAAATAAGAACTCTCAAAAGATGCTTTATTTAATCTCCATTTGATCAATGCAAAAATAGACTCAGTGAGTTAAAGCAACTTGCCCAAACCACATATTATATAGCTAGTTAGGAAATGTCCTGTGGTTTAAGTCTAGATTTGTCTGGACAAAATGCTCAATTACTATGACATGTTGCCTCTACATGCAGACACAGACCCACCTGGAATCTGGCACATGGTATCTGCTCATGTGCTGAGGCAGAAATGATTAGCTGTCTACAATTTGTGCCAGCCTTCCATGCATAATACTGTTGCTAAATGTCTACTCAATGACTACATTTTCAACCCCTAGCTCTTAGATCTAGGTGAGACTATAACACAGACAGGTTGTTACCAACGGAATATGGACAGAACTGAGCAATGCCACTTTCAGACCTGGCCTATAAAAACCTTCCAAGAGGTGCTCCATGCTCACCCACCATTCCATCTTCCATTTGAGGTCAATTAGGGCTGCCAGATAAAATGCAGGACATCCAGTTAAACTTGAATTTCAGAAAAACAACAGATGGTTCAGTGTAAGCATGTCCCAAGAAATATTTGGGACGTACTTATATTTATCAGGGGCACTGACATTCAGGTTCCCAGATTTAGCAAATAAAATGCATCAAAAATGTAAATGTCCCAAATATCACATGGGACATACTTATCCTAAGAAGTTATTTGAACTGTTATGAGACAGAAACAGACTCACAAAGAGCACATTTGTGGTTGATAAGAGGGAGGGGGTGGGTGAGGGGTCGACCAGGAGTTTGGGGTTAGCAGATGCAAATTATTATATGTATATTATCCATATACACAATGGATAAATAGCAAGATTTTACTGTATAGCACAGGGAACTATAGGCAATATTCTGTTATAAACCATAATGAAAAAAATATTTTTTAAAGTATATTTATAAATGAATCACTTTGCTATATAGAAGAAATTAGCACATTATAAATCAATTATATTTCAATTTCTTTTAAAAAAAAAGCTATTCATCATTTATATGAAATTCAAACTCAACTAGTGACTGTTGGTTCACAAACTGGCCCAGTACCCAGAGAGCAAGGAGAGAGCAAGGAAAGAGGCAGAACGCTCCAAGTGGGCAGCTGGTAGGTTAAACAAAGGAACTTAATATGAGGCTTGTCTTGGGTAGCCAAAAGACAAGCTGCTCTCTGTACCCACTTGTTAGAGTCTTAAAAGTTTATACGGAGGCGTAACTGGGTTCAGTCACATATACAATCCAGATAGTCCTAACAAGTGTCCTTGACACTGGCTCCCACTGTGGGAATGGCAGGCAGAACACACAGTCCAAGGACAGAGGAGTGGGTGGAAGCCTCCAGGCACTCGGGCCCAGCTCATGGAACATGTCCTCTCAGTGACCTTCTCCAACATTCCCCACTCCTGACTGGTTCCCTCTTCAAAAAGTGCCCTAAGCGGTCAGCGAGGGTCCTCATTAGCATGGAGATGGCTTGTTTGGTGGCCATCTCGCTACCATGGAGTCAGACCCCATAGGAACTGTACAGGAACATGCAAGAGAAAACACAGATTAAAATAATTCCCAAAATAAGTAATGATTTTTCCCACCATGACCTGAATCACTGATTTAATGAGTGCCTATGCTAGGGGTCAGACCACTGAGGGCATTTACGTGTATCCTCATGTGATATAATAAAGATGATACATTGCCATACTCATCAGGGATAAACACACAGCACTGTTTGGATAACGGCAGAGGTGCCTTCTGATGAGGCAGCAGTAACGTCCAAGACCATCCCATCTTCAGGACAGCTTTTCTCATTAGAGACATTTCAGTGCTCAGTAAGGACAGGCTTCTCTGGCTACCATTTAAAGCTTGCTAGGTGAACTTAGTAAGAGCTTCCATGTGCACTATAAGAAACAGAAGTCTAAGGTGGAAAAGACAGATATTGAGTAGGAACTTGTATGGGGAGGTCTTCTCCTTCTACTAAAATTACCCTTGAGGCCTGGTCCTGAGAGGAGGCCTGGTCCTGGCTTGTGCAAACCACACTTTGGAGGGGAGGCAGCACTGTCAGGTATGAGGAGACAAGCTGGGGGTGGGATGCCCCAGGCCAGGACCCCCACCTTCTCCCTTCTTTCAGTGGTGTGTGCTCCACTCCAGGTATAGTGCATTTCAACAGGTCCAGTTCACAGCAGTCTCCCAAGGGAGACTGAGTAGTTCTCCTCTCACCCAGGGGTTCTAAGTAACTCACCCAACCTCACGGGAGAGCACACTGCAAATCCCCATAGACGATGCCTTTCCCAGGGGTGACGGAACGCTGTTCTCAGCAACAGAGCATGCTGACCCTCAACGAGAGCCAGGACAGTGGCCATCTGCCATCACATGCAGACCTTCCTGGTACCGGGTGTCTCAGCCACGGTCCCCAGCCTGACTGATCATTGAAATGTATTAAAACCTGGGATAGTCCTTTAGTCCACCTGACCAAGGCGATTACCTGTTAGCAATTTAATCGGCTGCTTTACTGTTCCATTTTTCCTATCAGTTCTATTGCTTGCAGGTTATAGGGAGATGGAACCTCCATTCAATGTCATGTTCTTTTGCCCAGTCTTATATATCATGACTTTGAAATTTAATTCCTGATCACTGCCCATTTGATAATAGTATCTGTACATGGTATTCAGCTTCTTTAATCCCCTAATGGTGGTAGCCTGGTTTCCTCAGTGACAGAAAAAAACTTGTATTAAGCCAGACTTGGTGCTCACACAAACCTAGGCATACCTAGAGAACTCACTCATGGAGAGAAGGGAGCAGTGTAATCTGTCAACACTTCACTGGTTGGGAACTCTAGTGTATGGCCCCAGAATCCTCTGCCAGTTGCCTCAGGTGTTACTTAGAATACACAGGACATGCTGTTAACTGCATTAACCAAGTCACCATATTTCAAGGACAATCCAGCATCCTTGGAACTATGCCCTCCCAAGCAGGAGTTGCAGTGGGTGTTCTTTCTATGCACCCAATCGGCCATATCTACTGAAGAGTCAGCTTCTAGCACTCACAACGAGGCCAGGGTATCAACATCCTGACTGCCAAGGGGTGTCAGTGCCTGCGAGCCACGATGTGAAAGACTGTGAGGATGGCCTGAGGCTCAAGCAGGGGAGCCCAGATGTTTTACCACGTATCCTGATCCCAGGAGGGCTTATTCATGATCATCTGCATCCAGCTTCTCACTGTCCAAGACACAGGGTCCATCACTTTCAGGTCAGTTCAGTTCAGTCTCTCAGTCGTGTCCGACTCCATGAAGTGTAGCACTCCAGGCCTCCCTGTCCATCACCAAATCCCGAAATCCACCCAAACCCATGTCCCTTGAGTCGGTAATGCCATCCAACCATCTCATTCTCTGTCATCCTCTTCTCCTCCTTCCCCCAATCCTTCCCAGCATAGGGGTCTTCTCAAATGAGTCAGCTCTTTGCATCAGGTGGCCAAAGTATTGGATTTTCAGCTTCAACATCAGTCCTTCCGATGAACACCCAGGACTGATCTCCTTTAGGATGGACTGGTTGGATCTCCTTGCAGTCCAAGGGATTCTCAAGAGTTTTCTCCAACACCATGGTTCAAAAGCATCACTTCTTTGACGCTCAGTTTTCTTTATAGTCCAATTCTCACATCCATATATGACCACTGGAAAAGCCATAGCCTTGACTAGACTGACCTTTGTTGACCAAGTAATGTCTCTGCTTTTGAATATACTATTTAGGTTGGTCATAACTTTCCTTCCAAGGAGTAAGTATCTTTTAATTTCATGGCTGCAGTCACCATCTGCAGTGATTTTGGAGCCCCTCAAAATAAAGTCTAACACTTTTCACTGTTTCCCCATCTATTTCCCATGAAGTGATGGGACCAGTTGCCATGATCTTAGTTTTCTGAATGTTGAGCTTTAAGCCAACTTTTTCACTCTCCTCTTTCACCTTCATCAAGAGGCTTTTTAGTTCCTCTTCACTTTCTGTCATAAGGGTGGTGTCATCTGCATATCTGAGGTTATTGATATTTCTCCTGGCAGTCTTGATTTCAGCTTGTGCTTCCTCCAGCCGAGCGTTTCTCATGATGTACTCTGCATATAAGTTAAATAAGCAGGGTGACAATATCCATCCCTTTAGAATAGCCTAAAGTGTACGGCCCGGGCTCTTGCGTGATCACCAGTCAAACCTGCCTGAGTTTAGCTCACTGGCTACTGCACTTCATTCCTGTTTTCATCCAGTTGGCGTCAGTGTTTGGCTGAATAGTGATTTCAGTCCCTGTGACTGTGTTGCTGCAACCAGACCCATCTGTATACCAGGCATCCGGTGGGCATTTCCCCTACTCCCTCTCTATAGGCTGCAGGAACTGCCAGAGATTCAGAAGTGGGAGCACTTAAAGGCTCTACCTACTCTACAGAGCACCCTCATTTCTAGGGACAGTGGGTGGTAGACAGAGTGCTCCTCTGCTGTAAACAGGCCACTTAGCCAATGTGGGGATTTGAGCCATGGCAGAGGTGGGTTAATGAGACATATTCTCAACCCACTCTTTGATGGTAAAGGGAGTTCTTACCATGATCTGCTGCTCCTTTGTACGAGGTTCTAGGGAGGAGGGGCTTCCCTGGTGGCTTAGACGGTAAAGAATCTGCCTGCAATGCAGGAGACCTGGGTTCAAGCCCTGGGTCTGGAAGATCCCCTGAAGAAGGGAATAACTACCCACTACAGTACTCTTGCCTGGAGAATTCCATGGACGGAAGAGTCTGGCGGGCTAGTGTCCATTAGATTGCAAGGAGTTGGACACGACCAAGCGACTAACACTTAAAAACTAGGCAGGAGTGCTGTGTACACTGCTAAGAGCTGTTCCCTTGTGGAGGTATATTGGGTTTCTGCCCCTTTCCAGAGCTGGAACCAGTATCCTAGGGATTCTCTGTGTTTCTAGCTCAAGATGGAATCACAGACACATCTGACTCAAATGGCAGCCCTATGGGGGAGGCCCCGTGCTTTCATCTGTTTGCCAGTACTGTCCCCCCAAAGGTGGCTTCCTGCCCTGGTTTCTGATCCCACACCTGCCCATCTTACCCAGGTAGCACTAAGGGAAGAAGGCACTTTGCCAGACAGGAAGTGGAAGTCCTAGCAAACCCCCAAATCCCCAGAAGGCCTTGCTACTCTTTCACATTCTTAAGGGCTGGATAGGCTGGCATCTTATCAACCCCAGCTTCTGAGACAACACTTGTCATACCCAACCCGGTGAATCCCAAAAACTGTGTGGGAATTTTCTGTGGGTTCAGGACACAGCCTCTCCTGGAAAATGTTCCGGGAAACATCTGCAGAGTGCCCTGCAGCAGAGGTAAGTCCTCACACGTCAGCACTATGAGATCAATACAATGAGCCCGTTTCATGATGTGGGGAAGGAGAACAGAAATAGATCTCAGGCTAGCATCCCATGCCACAGTGTGGAGCTGTATGGGCAGCCTTGGGGAAGCACTTGAAAGGCCCATAATTGCCCCTCCCTTGTGAAGACAAACAGATCTTGTGACTCAGAGGCCAGGAGTATATTGAAAAAAGCACTGACCAAGTGTAGCATAGGTCCTGTACTGGGACCTCTACCTGTACACTCATGGTACTAGGACCAGGGGCAAAGGACCTATGCTGATGGCAGTTTGGGGCACAGCCACGGTGGTTAATGACAGTTTCTTGGTAGATGACAGTTATCCACCATGAGTCAACTGTCTTTTTACTGGCCATATGAGGCTGCTGAAAGCACTGTGTGTTGGGTGTATAATACCCACTCAGCACAATTCTTGGATAGCTTCTCCTCTTTCCTTATGCCCAACTCCCCAAACAATTTATATTGTTTGACAGGTACCACTCTTCCCAGGAGTAGCAGATTTACTGGTTCCCAGCTGTTGCATTCCCTTCGGCACTGGTTTGATTTCTCTGACCCGGAAGCAGAATTTGCCACCAGAGGTTGGCAGATTTTGACCTTGTAGAATATCAATGCTCAGTATGTCCTCTGGTATTGGAGAAATTAAAAATCTCATATTCTCACAGGGGAGAACACCCAGTGCATGCACGCCGAGTCCCTTTGGTCGGGACCGACTCTTTGTGGCCCCTGGACTGTAGACTGCCAGGCTCCTCTGTCCATGTAATTCTCTGGGTAAGAATACTGGAGTGGGATGCCATGTCCTCCTCCAGGGGATCTTCCTGACCCAGAGATTGAACCTACATCTCTCAAGTCTCCCGCACTGTCAGCCGGCTCTTTACCACTAGCACCACCTGGGAAACCCAGAACACCCAGTATGCGGCATCAAAGAAACCTTTCCTTCCGGCAACTGTGTGCCCTCTATAGACTGATGGCACTTAGTGCCACTACTGATGGCACTAAGGGCGCCAGAAAAACTCCTGAGAGAAACCATGGCTTCTGTTCCAGTATTAACCAAAGCTGTTAGCTTTCGCTTATTTCTGGGGGACCAGTGACTAGTGAGCTCAGCTCACTAGTGAGGCCTCCAGTTGCCCTCAATGCTCATCATCTGGAGGAAACACTAGCCTGCATCGCAACCCAGGGCATGGGAGGCAACACCCAATAGGACTGCAGCCCTGAGGCCACTGCTGGAGTAGGCAGAGCTGAACTGGTGTGCAGATTGTAAGGCTTGTCCTGGGCCGAGCAGCCCAATCTTGGGTTGCTGGACTATCTTTTCAGGGTCCCCCTGGCAATGAGGTCAAACCATGTTTGCTTCCAGGGTACTTTCACCAGACTCTTTCTTCACAGCTCACCATGGATATCAGGGTCCTAGAGCAGGTACTGGGGATGTAATGGAGTATCCTGGCCTCATTCTGCCATGAACGAGGCCCAGTCAGGGCCTTCAGAGACAGCAGATGGCCTGTTTCATTCCCAGCTCCCTAAGGATTTGTTGTACTTTTCTACAGATTTCCAGGGTCCCATGTGCTCAGGAAGATCCCCCCTTTGAGCCAAGTGTCCTTGCGAGCTAGAATAATCCAATCTATGAAGGAACAAGTACCTTGAACCCCAACAGCCCCTCCAGCCCTGCTGTGCAGGCACAGCCAAGGGCAGGGGGTGTGGTCATGCTGTCATTTTCTCTGCCTCCCCCACTCATCAGAGAAACGCCACCACCTGCCTCCCACCCCCTACCGATTCCACAGCCACATGAAACCTGGCCTGGACACTTTCCTGACCTCTTGTTGGAATCTGGCAGCTGTGTCGATAAGCTCAGCAGAATACGGATTCTCTCACTGTCAATGCCTCCTGAACCCAGGATGGTCCGACCGCTGGGGCTGTCACTGTGCTTTGGTTTTC
The DNA here is from genome assembly GCA_917880005.1 of Nanger dama. Lineage (NCBI taxonomy): Eukaryota > Metazoa > Chordata > Mammalia > Artiodactyla > Bovidae > Nanger > Nanger dama. The sequence continues at coordinate 8,556,620 of CAKJTW010000038.1, read as the reverse complement.
CTTTGGATCAGGGAGCAGACAGCATGGAGCATCTTGTCCTTTTCATTTCAGTCACCACAACATCCTCCTCTTTGTTCCCCTCACTTTCCCAGGGTTCCCACCTCTTAGCATCCCAAGCACTGACCTTAATCTAAGGCAGTCTGCACTCTCCTGGCTTTGCAAAATGGCACACTAAGGTCTCTGACTTCTTATCCTGCTCTCCCACCTTGTCTGCCAGCCCCAAAGCCAGCAGAGTAGTGGACAGCTCCAAGTCCTTCTCTCATCTCAGATTTTCTTGATTCTCTAACTTGAGCTTAAGCCTCTAGTAGAGTATCAGTGTCCAGCCAAACTGCCCTCAGCAGAGGCCAGCACACCACACAGCACTCCATTTCCTTCCCTTGCGTGCCACAGTGTGCTGTGTGCAGTTCCTCAAAAAGGACCTCATAGCAGTCAGTGTCTTGGGCGTCACTCCCATATTCACACAATGGTCTGCAGCATCTCACATGCAGCCACCCTGCCCCGCAGAGAGGTGAATGGCCAACGCGGGATCCCCCAGGAAAGCCTTGGTCCCAAGACCCAGTTCTTTGGTCTCCTGTCCAGCTCACCAATTGTCAGTTTGAGGCCTCCAGGCACATAGGGCAAAGAGAGACTGCAAAAGAGGCAGCCTGCTCCAGGTTGGTAGGTGGCAGGTTTAATAAGCAAAGAAATTACTTATCTGGCCTGCCTTGGGTGGTCACAGGATGAGTAAATCTCCTCGCTCACTTCAAAGTTTACACAGAGGCTGTAACAGGGTTTGGTCCCATATATCACCCAGACAGTCTCAACAACACACTTCCCTCCCCAAGTTGCACCCTTGAAAGCAGCTCCCACTGTGGGGGCAGTGGCAGAGAGTGTACAGAGAGTGCCTGCCAAAGACAGGCTCGGGGTGAGGAGCCTGCCACGCCTGGATCCAGCTCACAGGTCAGCCAGCTCTCAGTCAGGTCCTCTCAGTGATCTCCCCCAACAGCATCCAGTATTTGTATCTGTTAAATCTGGCAGCCAAATGTCAACACCTCCATTAACCTTAGAAGCAATAACCTGCTGAAGCAGGCAGAGCCACTGTCAACGGGAGTCTGATGACTAAAACCTAGGGCACCTCCTCCTTTAGGCTTTACATGATGAGAGATCAAGGTCTACTGTGTTAAGCCATTAAGATTTGTGAGCTAAATTGGGGCTCTGTGACTACCAAAAGGGTGGGATGGGTGGGAAGGAGGTTCAGGAGGGAGAGGACACATGTATGCCTATAGCTGATTTGTGCTGATGTATGGTAGAAACCAACAAAATTCTGTAAAGCAATTATTCTTCAATTTAAAAATAAACTTTAAAAAATAAATTTGTGAGCTAACACAATACTAACAATTGTAACATGATTCATTCTAATATAAGTGCCAAGAATTTACCATCCAGGCCCTACAGGAAGGCCACACAGAGAATGAAAATTGCTTGGGTCTGGAGTCACACCAGTATGCCCTGGGTTCAAATTTCTGCTGTATCAGGTCTTAATTTTGTTGCTTTAATAGCCTCAGTCTCTTCATCTAGATAATGGTAAAGTCAATGCCTTCTTGAGAAAATATTTTAAAAATTAAGCAGGACAATACATGCAAAACAAAAACCCCAAAATGATATCTGCGACAAAATATATCAATTAATGAATTTATTATCTAAAACACAGGATAATTTTGTATTTTGAATATTGAGCTGCAAAATGGTTAATTCTATGCCTTCCAAATTAAGCTTTATTTTATTATCATTATTAAATCCTTAAGACTCAGTCTAATAAGTAGCAACTTTTTTATCTCACTGTCTTTAAGCTCAGTCATTGGCTTTACTGATTTTTCAGCTAAGATCAGTCTTTTCTCTGAGTTTTCCAATTGGACTCTCACCACAAAATGGACTGGTTTCTGTTCACCATTCTCAACACAAAGCCCAACAGGCACTGTGGGCAAAGTTTGAAATCTGACTTTCCTCCTTACTGCTGAGCACATCTCAAATTGATCAGCTCACCAGGTAGAATTTGAAAGTCACTTTCATTAGAAATAAAATAACCATCAAATCACCCTATTACTATTAGAAGCTGGGATGCTTGCCATCACAAATCCCAAGACTGAGGCACACACCCCAGACAATTCAGAACCTGGGTGCCCAGAAAGCATAAAACATTGGCCTGGTTTCTGACTTAGATACTTGCTGTATAACAGGAAAATTGAAGACTAATGTGAAATCAGGTTTTTTTAATTGTTATTTGTTGATAAACCATTTTAATCAATCCTCTAAGTCTTGAAGGTGATCAAAATTATGTTTCAGAAGCAGATCTGTTCTCACAAATCTCTTCTAAAAGAAAGAAACTAAAAATTAAAGTGAATCCCTGATTCCTATTGCTCTGGAATTAATCATTTTCTGCCACTTTCTAAATTTAGTTACAAACTATAAAAGCCAATAGTATAATATAGCACAGGGAATATAGCCAAGACTTTATAATAACTTTAAATGGAGTATAATCTATAAAAATTTTGAATCACTATGTTGTACACCTGAAACTAATATAAAATTGTAAATCAGCTATATCTCAATGTAAAAAAAAAAAAAATGGTTTAGGAAAGGGGCTTAACCTGGTTTGCATGAACCTCCAGAAGCTTTAAAACAGCATTTTGAGAGCCTCTTGAGAAATCTGTATGCAGGCCAGAAGCAACAGTTAGAACTGGACATGGAACAACAGACTGGTTCCAAATAGGAAAAGGAGTACGTCAAGGCTGTATATTGTCACCCTGCTTATTTAACTTATATGCAGAGTACATCATGAGAAATGCTGGACTGGAAGAAACACAAGCCGGAATCAAGATTGCCAGGAGAAATACCAATAACCTCAGATATGCAGATGACACCACCCTTATGGCAGAAAGTGAAGAGGAACTAAAAGCCTCTTGATGAAAGTGAAAGAGGAGAGTGAAAAAGTTGGCTTAAAGCTCAACATTCAGAAAACGAAGATCATGGCATCCATTCCCATCACTTCATGGGAAATAGATGGGGAAACAGTGGAAACAGTGTCAGACTTTATTTTGAGGGGCTCCAAAATCACTGCAGATGGTGACTGCAGCCATTAAATTAAAAGATGACTACTCCTTGGAAGAAAAGTTATGACCAACCTAGATAGTATATTCAAAAGCAGAGACATTACTTTGCAGACTAAGGTCTGTCTAGTCAAGGCTATGGTTTTTCCTATGGTCATGTATGGATGTGAGAGTTGGACTGTGAAGAAAGCTGGGCACCAAAGAATTGATGCTTTTGAGCTGTGGTATTGGAGAAGACTCTTGAGAGTTCCTTGGACTGCAAGGAGATCCAACCAGTCCTTTCTGAAGGAGATCAGCCCTGGGATTACTTTGGAAGGAATGATGCTAAAGCTGAAGAAACTCCAGTACTTTGGCCACCTCATGCAAAGAGTTGACTCATTGGAAATGACTCTGATGCTGGGAGGGACTGGGGGCAGGAGGAGAAGGGGACGACAGAGGATGAGATGACTGGATGGCATCACTGACTCGATGGACATGAGTCTGAGTGAACTCTGGGAGTTGGTGATGGACAAGGAGGCCTGGCGTGCTGCGATTCATGGGGTCGCAAAGAGTCGGACATGACTGAGCAACTGAACTGAACTAAACTGAAGAATGATCCAAGTCTGCATGGGTATCAGTAGTAGGGATACAAAGAACATCCCCACAATCCTATTTCCCACACTGCAGAGTGCGGCCAGCTGAACGAGTGCACATGGCCACCAAACAGTTGTAGAGTCCTTTTAATAGTCACCTGCTTAATGTACACCCATTATGGACTATTGGTTAAACTCAGCAAGTTTAAGAAACATCAACATTAGCAACCAATTCAGCATAAAAGTGGTAGTAATTCTCACATTTCACCTCAAAATGATGTTTTACAGAATTATAAATTACATCCTCTGATAAAGATTTTTATATAGTACCTCAAGATGCTTTCAATATTTAAAAAAAAAAAAAAGGTTAATAAGATGAAACAGAGCTTCCCAGGTGGCACTGGTGGTAAAAAACTCTCCTGCCAATGCAAGAGACCTAAGAGATGAGGGTTCCACTCGTGTGTCAGGAAGGTCCCCTGGACAGGAAGGTCCCCTGGACAGGAAGATCTCCTGGAGCAGGAAATGGCAGCCCACTCCAGTATTCTTACCTGGGAAATCCCAAGGACAGAGAAGGGTGGCAGGCCACAGGCCATGGGGTCACAAAGAGTCAGACACAACTGAAGCGACTTAGTACTCATGACTTAGGATGCAAGAAGATGAAACAGAGTGACAGTTACATTAAATATGGTATTTTAACTCATTGGAAATAAAGGTTCTCCACACCTGCAAAGCAGTATAGAAAAGTGTTTACAAAGAGAATGCAGAAAATTTTTGTTTCTCATCAGAGGGGAAACAGAACACAAAAAAGATACCAAAAAAAAAAAAAAAAACGCTTTTATTTAAAGCACAAAATCCAAGAACTCCATACATCAGGTTTTTTAAAACATACACATATTTTCTTCTGTTTTATATACCTCCAAACAATGTGATGAGGCATTATGTCTGCAGCCTGCTCTTGGGAGGGTCAAGGGAAAAAATTTCTTTGTCCCATTCTTATTAACTCTTCTGAAGGCTTTTAACTCATTCAAAATGTTAGAAATTAAGTTACTCTTAAATATCTATTTTATCCTAAAATTGAACACAAAATAGTCATTTTCAATTTACTATTTGTTGAAAAGCCTCATTCTAATGTATCAATTTAAAATAGTTCATGTTTCTTGCTAAATACATCTAAATATTTTAGATCATTACATTTACATGTATTATGTATATTTAAAGTATGTTAAAGACTGCAATTCTTAATATTCTTTTCTAAAATAAGATATCTTTAACTCACATTAGTACCTCATCCTATAACTTTCAAAATGATGGACTGAAATGATAAGATGATATTTTACCATGAAAAGAGTTAGAGTATCAAATAAGTTTGCTCCTATCCAAGCCCCATCGTGTTCATTATGGATCAACTACAGAATGGGGAAAATGAAGCTTTCAGTGTCTCAGCTCCAGCACAGATATGCCATCTCTCACAGCAGAGTACAGAAGGGTAGAATTGAAGCCAAGAGACCATGGCTTCACAACTGGAAGCCGTAATTGGGAGTTTCCCAATGGATGCAACTGTTCCGTTTTCTCCAGTGAGTGAGATCAGAAGGCAGATGGTTACATTGGTCTAGAGTTGCAAATTTGATAAGCGGGTGCCATGGAAAACAGATGGGAAGTTAGCTGAAAGTTTCAGTGAGAGAATAGTTTAAATTATTCACTGGTAGGGCAGGTCCTAGATAGACTTTTTTTTTATAATAAAGAGAAACAAGGTTGGGGAATGACAGACCAAAAGAAAAACTGGACCTTGTGAGGAACATACCAAGGTAATGTGTAGGTAAAGATCATGATGTAAAAAATGCCAGAAAGAAAAACACCAATACAGTATACTGACACATATATATGGAATTTAGAAAGATAGTAATGATGACCCTCTATGTGAGACAACAAAAGAGACACAGAGGTATAGAACGGACTTTTGGCCTCTGAGGGAGAGGGAGAGGGTGGGATGATTTGAGAGAATGGCATTGAAACATGTATACTATCATATAAGAAACGAAGTGCCAGTCTATGTTCAATACAGGATACAGAATGCTTGGGGCTTGTGCACGGGATGATCCAGAGAGATGATATGGGGTGGGAGGTGGGAGGGGGCTTCAGCATTGGGAGATCGTGTACACCTGTGGCTGATTCATGTCAATGTATGGCAAAACCAATACAGTATCGTAACATAGAATAAAGTATTAAAAAAAATGGCAAAACGGTTGTATATTGGGGAGTTGGAGGGATTGTCCAGATGGATATTTTAAACACCCAGATTGACAGGTGCATGCATGCTAAATTGCTTCAATCCTGTCCAACTCTTTGTGACCCTATGGCCTACAGCCTACCAGGATCCTCTGTCTATGGAATTTTTCAGGCAAGAATACTGGAGTGGGTTGCCACGCCCTCCTGCAGGGGAATTTTCCTGATCTAGGTCAAACTCACATCTCACTATGTTTCCTACACTGGCAGGCAGATTCTTTATTACTAGTGCCACCAGATTGTCAGGAGTTCAAGGTAAAAAGAAATATTGTAATCCAAATGCCAGAGTACGTAACAAATTCTGAAGATCAACCAAAGAGCGTTATTAAAAAGATAAATTTTGGAGTTTAAATAGCAAGACTTCAGGTCCAAGTTCCTCCATTTACTAGCTGATCTGGGACACATTATTTACTCCCTACACATTATTTACTCTCCTTTTCCTTATGTGCAAAAATGCCACTAGTAAATTTCACAGATTTTTGTGAGAACTAAGGACTATTTAAAGAAACTTATAACAGTGTCTGAGTAGAAAAACCTGTTCCTCTATGCTCTTTCATTTCTACTTGTTCACTTGAGCTCATGTCTTTCTTGTATTACCTTGACCAAGGCACCCAGTAGAGGCTTGTACTGAATGAATCTTTGTTTTCCAGCCTCCAGTAAATTCTCACTGACCACCAATCAGCCTTAAGCCAATGTCCCATATTTTAGATGTTTCCATGGCAGTACTACATTTCTGGGTGTAAAATCTATTATGACTAGGATACTTAATGCTACTGCTAGCATTAAAAGTTCAGAGTGTAGGTCAAAGTGCTGGAAGAAAGGGCAGCCCTGGAAAGTCAAGCCAAGAGGGAAGAAAGGAAGAACAAAGATGAATTTACTCAAACTCACATCCATCAAGTCAGTGATGCCATCCAGCCATCTGATCCTCTGTCGTCCCCTTCTCCTCCTGTCCCCAATCCCTCCCAGCATCAGGGTCTTTTCTAATCAATCAACTCTTCACATGAGGTGGCCAAAGTACAGGAGTTTCAGCTTTAGCATCAGTCCTTCCAATGAACACCCAGGAATGATCTCCTTTAGGATGGACTGCTTGGACATCCTTGCAGTCCAAGGGACTCTCAAGAGTCTTCTCCAACACCACAGTTCAAAAGCATCAATTCTTTGGTGCTCAGCTTTCTTCACAGTCCAACTCTCACATCCATGCATGACCACAGGAAAAACCATAGCCTTGACTAGATGGACCTTTGTTGGCAAAGTAATGTCTCTGCTTTTGAATATGCTATCTAGGTTGGTCATAACTTTCCTTCCAAGGAGTAAGCATCTTTTAATTTCATGGCTGCAAGAAATAATTACATTCAGATTTTTAAAATGGCTGCTTCACAAAGTATGCATAAAAATATCAACAATTTATCAGAACCACAAATTCCTCAGAACCCCTGAATATATTACCTCTCTAAAGATTAAGTATTAAATACACACACTGACATACACACCACAGCTTGTGTGCCCCCTGTCAAAAGCATATTTAAAGCCACTTACATTATCACTGTGAATTTAGTTTTCTTTACATTGAACCTAAAAAACCAGAATCTACCTCTTTGTAACTTCTGTCTCATTTGTCCTGCTTTTACCCAAGATGGGGCAAGTCTCATCTGGTATTATGACTAAGTCTGTTACTCTAATTTCTATAAATCTTCTTTGCAAGCTGAACACTCCGGGTTCCTTCTACCCCTCTTGACCGGCAGGACTTCATTTTCTTGGCTTCTTTTCTGTGAGGTATGCCCTTTGTCCCCACCACTCCTGAATGGAGTACCTATGCAGAGTGGACTGATGCTCAAAACCAGAGTTGTAGTGCCAGTAGAACCATCTGAAGATGCCACCATTTTTATCTCATTTGAAATTTTTAGCTAAAAACTCAATTTGAATTTGCTATGAAAACACATCCGACCCGCACAAACTTCTGTGCCTGCTGAGTCTGCCAGTGGCTATTTCTCAGCATTCAACTACCTCATGCTGTTGAAAGATGTGCTGCCGTGTATTTAGAGGGATGGAGTTAGATTCTGGAGTCCACGATTATGCTCTGCAAATAAAGCATTGTTATGGCTGTTAAAACTTTTACAAAGGAAATGCTCTCCAGCTGCTCTCCTTTCCCTGAATTAATTAGCTTTGCAAGAGATGATTAATGTCAGCAGCTCATTCTATAAGGTATGCAGGATTCGTCCCTATGGTGCTGTTACATTTCATATCTTAGGTCAGGATTTGTTTGAGGCTGATACGAGATTTAGAAAATAAAGCAGATATACGGCATGATTTTTTAAGATGGTAAGAGTCAAACAGAAAAAAATTTGTTTAAAACAAATTAAGAGGCAACAGTATACAAACCAACAAGATGACATAGAACCAATGTATCAACACATCATTTTAAATATGTAATTAATAAAACAGCTAATGTTTGTTTACTGCTTTTTAATTGTCAGAGACAGTTCTAAATGCATTATATCTACTATCTCTTTTAATCCTCAGAGTAACTCTGTAAAATGGGCATTTTTAGCTGAATTTACAGATGAGGAGATAGAAGCCCTCTGGGGTGCTCTGTGTCATAAAACTAGTGAGTATCAGAACCAAGATTTGAAAGCAAGCTATGCTGCATCCATATCATCTCCTGGTTCCTGTTAGCTCCAGTCAAAGCCACTCTGAAAAACCCAGTGATAGTAAGGACATGAAGTACAAAGAGGCCTCAAAGACTGCTCGCAAGAGTGTCAGCTGGTACAACCTTTCCAAGAGTATTTTGACATTCTGTGTCAAAAACCTCACAATTTACCCAACAAAAACTGAGCATATACTGACATACATATGTTCAGCAAGGTCAATGGAAGCATGTAAAATAATGTACATGTACCCTATAATCATTGCAAAATTATTAAGAATTATGTCTATAGAATAAAAGTTATACATACAATTTACTGAAATGCACATATAAAACAGAATATAAAGCATACTGTTTATAAAGATGGACATATATACACATATTTTTCCAGTTTCATTGAAAAATAATTGACATACATCAATGCATGAATTTAAGGTATACAGCATAATTTGATTTGCATATATTATTAAATGATTACCACTATAGGTTCAGCTAACATCCATCTTCTGATATACATATAATTTTTTAAGAAAGATGAAAGGAAAGGAATTCTCTCCTTGTGATAAGAATGCTTAGGATTTATTCTCTTAACAAGTTTTATGCATTCATAAAGCAGTGTTATTCTCAGAAGTGAAACTTCTGTTATCATATGGTAGTTCTATTTTTAAATTTTTGAGGCACTTTCATACTATTTTCTATAGTGGCTGTGACAATTTACAGTCCAACTAACAGGGCACAAGGATTCCATGTCTCAACATCCATGCCAGTATTTGTCATCTCTTCTCCTTTTGATGATGGCAATTCTGACAGACATGAGGTAATATTTCATTGTGGTTTTAATTTGCATTACCCCAATGACTAGTCATATTGAGCATTTTTCATGTACCTGTTGGCTCTTCATGTATCTTCTTTCTTCGACCTTTTATTTGGGTCCTTACCCTTGGGTTATTTGAGTTTTTGCTATTGAATTGTATGAGTTCTTTATGTTTTGGATATTAACCCCTTATCAGATATATGGAGTTATATATATCAGATATATATCCCCTTATCAAAATATGAAAATATTTTTCTCATTCTGTAGGTTATCTTTTTATCTGGTCATGGTTTCTGTTGTTATGCACAACTTTTTAGCTTGATACAGTCTCAGTCGTTTATTTTTCATTTGTTGCTTATACTTTAAGTGTCATATAAAAATCATTACCAAGACTCATGTCAAGGAACTTTTGTTTCAATGTTTTCTTCCAAGAGTTTCATGGTTTCAGGTCTAACATTTAAGTCTTAAGTCATTTTGAATTAATTTTTGTGAATAGTATAAGATATGGGTCTGGTTTCATTCCTTTACACATAAACACCCAATTATCCCAGTATTATTCATTGAAAAGACTAATTTTTCTCCACAGAGTATTCTTGGCTCTCTTCTCAAATACTATAGTTGACCATATATGTTTGGGCTCTTGATCCTGCCCCATTGGTCTATTTGTCTATTTTTATGCCAGTGCTTCAAATTGTAGTGCTGGAAAAGACTCTTGAGAGTCCTCTGGACAGCAAGGAGATCAAACCAGTCAATCCTAAAGGAGATCAACCCTGATTATCAAGCTTGATATCAACCCTGATATCACTGGAAGGACTGGTGCTGAAGCTGAAGTTCCCATACTTTAGCCACCTGATTGCAAAGAGTCAGCTCACTGGAAAAGACCCTGATGCTGGGAAAGATTGAGGACAAGAAGAAAAGTGGACCACAGAGGATGATGGTTGGATGGCAACACCGACTGAATGGACATGAGTTTGAGCAAACTCCTGGAGACAGTGAAGGACAGGGAAGCCTGGTGTACTGCAGTTCATGGGGTCACAAAGACTTGGTAACAGAACAACAACAAATGTCAGTGCCATATTATTTTGATGACTATAGTTTTATAGTAGAGTTTGAAATCTAAATGTGAAATCTCCTGCTTTTTTCTTCTTTCTCAGGATTTCTTTGACTATTTTAAGAGTTTTCTCTACTTCTATAACAAATGCCATTGGGATCTTCATAGGGATTGCACTGAATCTATAGAAATGGTTTTGGCAGTATTGACATTTTAACATATTAATTTCTTTCAATCCATAAACAAGGCACTTTTCCATTTATTTGTGTCTCCTTTGATTTCTTTCATCAGTGTCTAACAGTTTTCAGCATAGAGGTTTTCATCTCCTTAAATTTATTCCTAAGTATTTTATTGTTTATGATGCTATTATAAATGGATCACTTTCTTTGCTTCTCAGAAATGTCACTGTTAGTATATAGTAATGCTACTGATTTTTATATGTTAATTTTGTATCCTACAACTTTTCATTGATTAGAGCTAATATTTCCTTGGTTGAGTCTTTATGATTTTCTGTATATATATATATATATATATATATATATGTGTGTGTGTGTGTGTGTGTGTGTGTGTGTGTGTGTATACATATATATATATAATCATATCATCTGCAAATAGAGACAATTTTACTTTTTCTTTTTAATTCTCATATCTTTTATTTCTTTTTCTTGTCCAGTTGCTCTACCTAGGACTTCCAGTACTGTGTTGATAAGAGTGGTGAGTGGACACCCTTGTCTGTTCCTTAGAGGAAAAGCCATCAAACTTTTACCATTGAGTACGATACACATTCATTTTTAGAAACTCAAGTACAGACTAAAATGATATCAAAATATATCTCTGTATGGTTATATTAACCATTATTTTTTCATTATCATCTACACTTTTATATATTAAACATGTATTTTGTTATAGAAATTAAAATTTTAATTCCTATCTTTAATGATAATTAAAAATAGTAACTGATGAGATGTATGCTGCTGCTGCTGCTAAGTCGCTTCAGTCGTGTCCGACTCTGTGCAGCTCCATAGAATGCAGCCTACCAGGCTCCTCTGTCCCTGGGATTCTCCAGGCAAGAACACTGGAGTGGGTTGCCATTTCCCTCTCCAATGCATGAAAGTGAAAAGTGAAAGTGAAGTCGCTCAGTCATGTCTGACTCTTAGTGATCCCAAGGACTGCAGCCTACCAGGCTCCTCCATCCATGGGATTTTCCAGGCAAGAGTACTGGAGTGGGGTGCCATTGCCTTCTCCAGATGAGATGTATACTATCTCTTAAATAATAAAGATGACTCCAAAACAGTCAGGATAATATGATCTCACCTCTGTAGTAATCTATATAGTTTATACTAATATTATAGCCTAAGAATGCATATCATATATATATACATATACATATATATATATAAAATCATCTCTTAGGAAGGAATGATGCTAAAGCTGAAACTCTAGTACTTTGGCCACCTTATGCAAAGAGCTGACTCATTGGAAAAGACTTTAATGCTGGGAGGGACTGGGGGCAGGAGGAGAAGGGGACGACAGAGAATGAGATGGCTGGATGGCATCACTGACTCGATGGACATAAATCTGAGTGAACTCCAGGAGTTGGTGATGGACAGGGAGGCCTGGCATGCTGTGATTCATGGGATGGCAAGGAGTCGGACACAACTGAGCGACTGAACTGAACTGAAGAATGCATAATAAATCCATCACTATCTCTGAGTGGTAGAATTAAGGATGAATTTTATATTTCCTCATTTTACTTATCTATACTTTAATTGTATGCTGCTTTTATAATTAAAAAGTGTTACTTTAAAGGAATCTGTTATTAACGATGGGCTTTCTAGGGGCTCAGTGTTAAGGAATCCACCTGCCAATGCAGGAGAAGTTAAGTTTGATCCTTGGATTGGAATGTTCCCATGGAGAAGAAAATGGCAACCCACTCCAGTATTCTTGCCTGGGAAATCCCATAAACAGAGGAGCCTGGTGGGATACAGCCCATGGGGTTGCCAAGAGTCAGTCATGACTTACTGACTAAGCATGGCACACACATTATTAATGATATGTCAACAAAGGTCCGTATAGTCAAGGATATGGTCTTTCCAGTGGTCATATACAGTTGTAAGAGATGGACTACAAAGAAGGCAGAGCACTGAAGAATTGATGCCTTCAAACTGTGGTGCTAGAGAAGACTCTTGAGAGTCCCTGACAGCAAGGAGATCGAGCCAGTCAACCTTAAAGGAAATCAACCCCGAATACTCATTGGAAAGACTGATGCTGAAGCTGAAGTTCCAATATTATGGTCACTTGATATGAACAGACAATTTGTTGGAAAAGACCCCTGATACTGGGAAATATTGGGGGCAGAAGAAGAGGGCATCAGAGGATGAGATGACTGATGGCATCACCGATGCAATGGACGTGAACTTGGACAAACTCCAGGAGATGGTAAGGGACAGGGAGGCCTGCAGTGCTGCTGTCCATGAGGTTGCAAAGAGTCAGACATGGCTGCATGACTGAATAACATCGATAAGTTGTATGAAAAATAGACTTAAAAACCATATAACCATGGCACAAAAAGAACTGGTTAAACAAAAATAAATTGTTAATTCTCTTCCACCATGAAGTGACTTGTGTACTGTGATGCCCTGGTAAGACGATTAAAATTATAGCACTAATACAATTTGAAAAGATGAGGATTTCAGCAAGCAACCCTGAAATGTCTGTTAAACAGAACACAGGGCTTCCCTCGGCGGTAAAGAAACCATGTGGGCCACAGCTACTGATCCAGCGCTCTAGTGCCTAGGAACTGCAGCTCCTGAGCCCACACACTGCAGCTACTTAAGCCCAGCTGCAACACGAGACACCACCACGATGAGAAGCCCAGCTAGAGAGGTGCCCCTCGTCCCTAAAACTAAACAAAAGCCCATGCAGCAACAAAGGCCCAACACAGCCACAAATAAATTTTTTTAATTAAAAAAAAAAAAAACAGAACATATAGAAAAGCCTCAATTTGTCTCTAGGACTTTTTAAAATAACAAATGGGAACCATTATAGCTTTGTTATCATGTGAAAGAGATTCATTCAATAATAGCTGTAGTATTTACCAAATGCAACTATCTTGAAATTTCCCTACAACATAAAAATTAACTTTTCAATCAAATATATGAAAATTGCATATTGTACATTTGTGAAATAGTAATTCCCTGTTGTGTATGCAAGAAACCTGTCAAAATAAGGAGGCATAACATGTTAAAATACAGACTCTGATTGAATTCCAGTATAGTTCATTATGTTCTTCCCAATAACTCTACACTAAATTGATGAACAGAAGGCAGAAATAAGAAAAATAGCTAAGTACAAGCTGAACAAAGCTTACACATGGGAAACAATTTGCTGTCAAAGAACAAAAGATACATGTTATTTAATGTTAAATAACAAACAAGGGACACCAATTTTTTTAAAAATCAATAGTTTTGACAAAGTCAGGGCAATTACTATGCAGAAGAGAAAATCATGGAAGATAATGAAAATATTTCACAATAATAATTAGAAATTCAGAGTTACTTGAGTTTCACTTTAGTCCAAAAAGTAGTCATCTGCCTACCTTAAGAATGAGACAGAACAGCAAACAACGAAAGCACTGAAAAATGCAGAGTGGAAAAAAAATTCTGAGAAATGCAGACCAAAAACCATGACGGACTCCTAATTTTCTCCAGGGTAGAAGGTGTAATCAATACTCTTTCCAACCATTTGATTAAATGACTAAAGAGTTAAAGATGCCCAAATACTAAAAGCTTCACTTGCCTAAGATTAATGTGTATCCTTGCCAGAAAACAGACCGTTTCCAAAAATAATAAGTGGAACCAACAGAGGCTGAGCTGGGCAAAAGTTTTGCTTGTCTCATAAGCAAAGGAAAGAAATACTTTAGGAAGAGCCATTGTAATATGTGGTTTCAAGGCAGAAGCCATCATTTCCCCAGAAGAAGCACTGCTGTGGAATAATTCTAAGGGCACAAGTCCCATAGACCTGCCTCAGGAGCAAAACACTGACCTGATACTAGGGCAATGCAAAGAAAACGCTGATTAACAGACCCACTGACACCCAACAAATGCGCAAAAGAGAACATTTTAACATCACTAACGGCAAAGGACTAGACTCTCTACTGACCAAGCTAAATATCTCAATTAAAGAAGCAGTGCTTAAAAACACAAGAAAGAGTCTTTCTGTGTGAAAAGTGAAAGCGTTCTTTTTCATATAATTTTTCAACCAACTCCCTGTTCCATTAGCTAGCTTCACCACAGAAACACAACTACATTCAGAGGCAACCGCAGTTCAACTGGCTTAAATTCATTCCTTTTGTGGTGAACCTAGAGCCTGTTAAACAGCGTGAAGTCAGTCAGGATGTAAAAAGCAAATATCACATGTTAACACACATATATATATAGAATCTTTAAAAAAAAAAAAAAATGGTACTGATGAACCTATTTGCAGGACCAGAAGAGAGAGAGAGACATAGAGAATGGACTTGTGGACCCAGCAGGGGAAGGAGAGGGCAGGACAACCTTAGAGAGTAGCATTGAAATATACGTGCTGCCACGCGAAGAACAGCTAGCTAGTGGGAAGCTGCTGTATGGCACAGGGAGCTCAGCCTGGTGTTCTGTGACCATCTAGACGGGTAGGAAGGAGGTTCAAGGGGGAGGGGATATACGAATCCTTACTCGATGAATGCGAGTCAGAGTGAACTCTGGGAGTTGGTGATGCACAGGGAGGCCTGGCGTGCTGCAATTCACTGGGTGGCAAAGAGTCGGACACGACTGAGCGACTGAACTGAACTGAACTGTGGTGATTCACACTGTTGTATAGTAGAAACCAACATTTTAAAGCAATTATCTTCCAATTAAAAATACATTTTAAAAATTAATAGGAGGCAACCACAGAGTCAGTACAGGTAGAAGGTTAGCTCTATACTTGGTTACTCAGCCAGGATGAAGGCTCAAGGACACCAAGTCCCAGCAAAATTTATTTTCAATATGCGCACCATGAGAGTCACTCCTTGGAATTAAATCATTACACCTCTTAAATGTCCCTAACTAAATGTAACTAGAAAACACCTGAAGAGTTTGTTAAGACTGCATTCAGCGGCAAATACCAAAAGCCTGCCTCACTCAAGAGGGATTCAGTTATTTCCAGCCACAAGCTTTAAAGGATCTCTGCTGAGCTGGTATGTTGCCAAGGACCCAGATCGTTCTATATTTTTGCTCTGCCTCTCTTGGTGTATGACTTTCTCCTTTAAGGTTATAGGATGGCTGCTGCAAGTTCTATCTGCTGTTAAAAGCTGAAACATAACAAGATATAGACTGGTAACTCTAGAAACCAGATTGTCTTTTAAAGCCCCCTACCCATTCTTCCCAGACAAGAGTGAGACTAATTTCTGATGCATATGATTACTGCCTATGTTAGTTTCAGTTGTAGACTTAGAATAAATATTCCCTCTGAGTTAGCAATGAATTTTAAGAGTTCAGTTATCAATGTCTCATCTTTCAAGATTATCTAGTACAGAAATGGGGAAAGACCTCTAGGTAAGTGCCAAATGTCTCAAAGGCAAGGATAAAATACCCATATCTCTTACCAACTAGCAAAGGGCCAATGGGACAGAATTGAAATAGTGACCTACTTTCTAGATAGACAAATAATTACCCCTCCCTTCTCCAGGGAATCTTCCCAACCCAGGGGCTGAAACCAGGTCTCCCACACTGCAGGTGGATTTTTACCAGCTCAGCCACCAGGGAAGTCCCACAAAAATAAAGCAAGTGCTAATTGTATAATGTTCTTTGTTGTTTAGCCACTAAGTCATGTCCGACTCTTGGGACACCAGGCTCTTCTATCCATGGGATTTCCCAGGCAAGAACACTGGAATGGGTTGCCATTTCCTTCTCCAGGAGATTTTTCCAACCCAGGGATTGAACCAGAATCTCCTGCACTGCAGGCAGTCTCCTGCATTGGCAGGAAATTCTTTGCCATCCAACTCACCAAGAAAGCTAATATACAGTTGGGCTTCCCTGGTGGCTCAATGGTAAAGAATCTGCTTGCAATGCAGGTGACCTGGGTTCGATCCCTGAGTCAGAAAGATCCCTGGAGAAGGGAATGGCTACCCAGTCCAGTATTCTTGCCTGGAGAATCCCATGGACTGAGGAGCCTGCATGGGTTGCAAAGAGTCAGATATGATTGTGTGACTACACTTTCACTTTAAGTAGTTTATACTTATTACATGAAATCTGAGCAGTATCCTTGCATTTGAGGTACTTCTGTTAGCTCAATGCTAAAGTAGTACCTAAGGATTATGATTAAGTAATTTATCAAAAAGCACACAGCCAGTAGTGGAAAAAGTTGGATTTAAATCTAGAGTAGGACTTCCCTGGTGGTCCAATGCACGGGGCCTAGATTTGATCCTGATCAGAGAACTAGGTTAGCTCAGATGGTAAAGAATCTGCCCACAACGTGGAAGACCCAGGTTCAATCCCTGGGTTAGGAAGATCCCCTGGAGAAGGAAATGGCAACCCCAGTATTCTTGCCTGGAGAGTTCCATGGATAGGGGGGCCTGGCAGGCTAGGGTCTATGGGGTTGCAAAGAGTCAGACACCACTGAGCGACTAACACACCCACACATACAGAACTAGATCCCGCATGCCACAACTGAAAAAAAAAAAAAGATCCTGCATGCCAAAATGAAGATCAAAGATCCCACATGCCACAACTAAGACCTGAACAAATAAATATTTTTAAAAACCTAGAGTGAGTCAAGTAGGAGATTGAGACTCAAAGGTTCATAGTCTCTTTTCAGATGGACTATGGTAATAGGCCAAAGACTTCTGTTTAAACATCTGTTGCTCTCCCATAAACTGAGAATACTTTCACCTGAACTGGACAACGTAGCAATAAATTGCAGATTCAACACAGACTCTTAGGTTACAAAAACTATTAGTCTATATATCATTTTGTGGGCCCAAGAATCCTGAGCCACAGGACTTTAAAAAAGATTTTTAAAGCAATATTAGTTGCAAAAATCTTTTGTATAAGCTAGCATATTTTCCCGTAGATTAAGCATGAGCCAATATAAATCCGCAGCATCATCAGCTTAGCTTAGATATTGCACTCACGTCTCAGTTTGTTTATTGCTATAAGACAAGTCTGTTTGATCACCACACCAAAAGGATACATGCCACTGATGCTAAACTGCATTTTTCAAATTAAACAAATATATACTCATAACATGACAGAGGAGTGAATAGTAAACCAAAATATATATACAGTGCAAGTTATTAAAACCTGAGTCATCATAAGCCAAGGTTAAGGGAACATAGTAACACCATCAAATCTATACTTATAGAGGTAAAAATATCCTTTATTAAGTTAAAACAACAGACTGGTGAACAAACACTATACAGACGACATAAGAAAACAGAACTGTTGACATTCCCCTTAAGTCAGCAAATACCTGCAGTTACAAGCCTCAGAGGTGGCAATATAAACCACGATCTTCCAGGAAAGTGAGAAACACACTCAACAATTTTAAAGGTTAAATAACAACAAGATTATCCTTCTGTTTTCTGTTCTGTTTTGCAAGCAAATGGCCTATTGTTTTGTGAGGCCGTAGCCTGGGAAACCTGGGACTTGGAAGTTGTGTGTGTGTTTTGGTTTGGTTTTTGCTTTCTCTCTATGAAGGTGAAACACATACCAGGCAATGTACCACTTTACAGTGCACAATTCAGTGACATCTAGTACTTTCACAATATAAGCAACCACCAGCTCTCTCTATTTTTAAAACATCTTCCCCTAACTGCAAACAAAACCCTGTACCCATTCATAACGGTGGGGGGGGGGGGGGGGGGGGGGGGGGGGGGGGGGGGGGGGGGGGGGGGGGGGGGGGGGGGGGGGGGGGGGGGGGGGGGGGGGGGGGGGGGGGGGGGGGGGGGGGGGGGGGGGGGGGGGGGGGGGGGGTACTCCTGTTGGTTTAATATTTTCCCCTCCTGTGGCCACCTGCCCCCCGAAAGTTCACCCATTTGAGGGGGCCTTCGGCCCCTCCTGGCAGCCACCAATCTGCTTTCCATTTCAATAAAGAATTCATGAAATGTCATGTTTTGATAAGTTTACCCAGAAGCCGTAAGTACTTTTCAAGTGTTTATTTTATAATCACTAAATAAAAGGGACAGACTTACTAAGTCAGGAAGATAGTACAATATAGATATAGATTTAGATTTCCAACAGAATTCTTCCAGCTTTTTTTTTTCTTATTTTTACTCACAGAATTATCACAGAGAGTCACCTACTTGGGATGTAAGAAACTGCTCATGCTACAGCAGAAAAAGTGGGAAGGCTTCCTGGGTCATGAAAGAACAAAGACATTTCTGTATCCTTCCACGTCTATTCCAATCGCCTAGAATTTTGTTTGGCAGATTCTGACACACACCATGTGGTCTTTCAAGTGACATTCCTGTACTTCACTTTACAAATGTCAAATCATCCCCCAAAACAACTGTGAACTAAATTGTTAACCAGAATATTCTGTTACAGAAAATTATCGCAATAAAATCTGCTATCTTCTGGGCTCAATTCTCCCCAAAGCATATAGAAAATATGTTTATAAAACTTTCCTTTGTTGCCATCTCCATGCACAGATCATACTGTCATACCAGATATAAGCTCCTGTGAAGGGAATGAAAATGAACATGCCTAAAAGACATTCAGTGATTCAGCCTCGCAGAAGACACCTGGAATGATATCAGAAAATAACTGCAAACACGTACATAGGGCTTACACTGCTTCCAGTATTGTTTTAAGCTTTTATTGTTTATTTACCATGTAATTTATTTATTCATTTTATTAAATGACCTAATATATATTTTCATTTAATCTTCATAACAATCATGCAACAGAACCACTATTGCTATCATCCCCACTTTACAGACTAAAACTGAGACACAGAGAGATAATTGACTTGTCTGAAGTCACGCAGCTCCAAAGCCAGGATGTGACCCAGTCCACTTGGCTCCAGGGTCCACGCTGTTAGCCCCAAGGTCATACTGCCACTCTGCCCAAGTAAAGACCCTCAGAGAAGCCTGCTGTTTAGCTGCAGAAATACTCATAGCTGCTGTTTAGCTGCTGGAATAGCTGATTACACCTTTCAGAGTACACAAAAATGAGACTCCCATTTTATTTAGTGACTTGAGTTATGTGAAGAAGTCAGCTGAGCTATGGATGGGTCCTAATTTTATAATTAACTTAAAGCAAGTGTTTTTTTCACCCGAAAACAAAAAACAATGCATAATAAATTTTCTCGGCACTCACCAAAACAAACAAACAACAACAACAAAAGATTTAGAGAACTGTTTAGCTTAAAAGTAAATCTGAATTCTACACAGAGAAAACTGTGAGACTAAGCGACATTCACTGTCACTTTCAAACATAAGTAAGTGTTTCCCTAAGTTTATAAGCTACTCTGATAAACTAATCCAACCCCAGGAAAGAGTCATCTGAACCTCTAAGTTATAGCCAATCTGTTGGAAGCATAGCTGACAACCTGGACTTGGAACTGGCATCTGAATTGGGGACAGTCTTGTGGGACTGAGCCGTTATCGTGGTGATCTGACACTATTTCCAGCAAGTGTCAGAACTGAGTTAAACTGTAGGACACCCAGCTGGTGTCACAGAATTGTTTGGTGTGGGGGAAAAAGTCCACACGTCTGAGGTCAGAAGTACTATGACAGTGGAGTGTGGCAGTAGGGCAAATGTTAAAGGAGACACTCAGGAAAGAAAGACACATGAGCTAGAGAGCAGAATTTTCCCCACTCACAAGGGAAGGACTGAATGTTTTTCCTAATGTAAGTACATATTTGGTTCCCTGAATTTTCCATCTCTTCTAATCTCTACTATATCCACTCTATTCTCTAATCTCTATTATATCCTTGGCGCTAACTTGCCCGTAAGATTCTAAATCTTCTGCCATACATACAACCCTGCCTCAAACAGTTTTGAAAGCTTCTGAGTAAGTCACGAGAGAAAGCAAAAGTTGACAACTGCAATTTACAAACTACAATACTTTCTGGCTACAGAGCACTTACAGTAGTTCTTTGGGTTTTCTTAAAAGAATCTAAGAAGAGCTTAGAAACATTCATGCTGCAGAGCTTCAATACTCCTCTATCTGATAATTCAGTTTAAAAAAATTAGGCTCACTATTTTAAGTATATTCCAGACATGTATTTTCATGTTTCAATTGACTGAGCATCATGTTGTCTAATTTCCCAGGATCACTATCAATCTCCAAAATCCCTTTCCATCCTTTCTCAGTACTCTCCTTCATGCTCCTTATGTTCCAGACCAGGCCTATCCAAAGACGTTTCTGTGATGTAGCAAATTCACTGCGCTATGCAATACAGCAGCCATTAGCCATTATGCCTATTGTACACCTGAAGCATCACTGGTTCAACTGAGGATCTAAAAGTTGAGTTTTACTTCATTTCAATTAACTGAATTTTAAATAGCCATATGTGGCTAGTGGCTACCATACGAGACAGTGTATTCTCTAGACAAAGAGACCCGCTTGTCCTTTCTTATCCTTTACTCATTTACTCCATTTGTATTTATTGCCCATCTGCTCTGGGCCATGCATCATGCTAGGTTCTGAGCATATAATGGTGTACAGGACACCTCTGACCTTACAAAAGCTGAGGGGAACAGCTATTCCCCAATTACAAGAAAGAAGTTCTTAATTTCAAATCGCAGTACATTTCATTAATTATAAGATGCTAAGCTTTTCATATATTAATACTTCTACAATCAGGGTGCATGCCTCATATTAATGGTGCTCTTACAACCACTGCCAGTCAGGCTAGTCATCACAAACTCTTATCACCTGCACACACAGGAACTCAGTCATTATTCCTAGTGGCATGACCAGGAAAAAAAGGCAACCCCTCAACACGTCAGACAGCAAATTACAGAGGAGTCATTTAAAGAAAGTCCTGGTCATTATGAGAAAATCTTCCATTAACACTTTCTGGTAAGATCAAGAAGGCACTTCCTGTTAATATCTCCTGATAAAGTCCGGATGAGACCTGAATCAAAACTCACAAAGTTGGGACCTGTGGCTTGGAATAAAATACAAAGACAAGAGTAAAGCACTCTGTTAAGAACTGCTGTTATCACTGAAACACCTGAAAATACAAAGATAACACTCTTTGAAAGAATGTGGACCACAAAAACTCTACATGATTTAATAATTCCAAAGAATCATATTCTAAATTTTAAAACCTACTTGGAATAACTTACTCAATTTATTTTGTTTATATTTTCCTTTTTATGAATGCACAATAAAAGATGATAAAATCCATGTCTATATAAATCTAAAAGAATCCTCTTGATAAGAATAAAATTTAAATTATGAAGAAAATATATGGTATCATGGATTAATGGAATAGGGCTTTTCCTTTCCCAGTAATACATAAAATAGTTGATTATTTTTCAACATCTGGTATCTTAAAAGTAAAGAATTTTAGTAAATGCAATACTCAAGTGTTCATGTTTCCAGTCCTTTTTTCTTTTTTTTTTTACATTTTCCCCTTCTTCCTGGAAAGCCCTTTTTATTCATCTTTTTATTCCAGGTATGATGCCCACTTATCACTGATCTTCATGTCTTTCCCATCACAAATAATTTTTCCCTCTCCTGAATTCTCAGAGTACCTTCTCAAGACTTACTAGTAATGAGGTACTTGGTATTTCGTTTGTGGAATTACAGTTACTGATGTGTGTTCTTAGCTCCCTCAGTGGAGTACCTGGAGTCCAGACTCCTTAAAAGCCAACTGAATTTAAATCTTATATTGCACTTCAGATACCACTCTCCACACTGGAGTGTTCAGAGAAGGTACCAAGGCCACTACAGCATATAATGACACAAAAATACCCCACAGAGTGATGTACGTCCTTCAGACGTGCTATATGGCTGGTGCTATTTCTGATTGTGTCAATACGCAGCACAGATGAGATAAGCTGAGAATCATCCCAACCGACACACGACACACGCAATGGTCTGGGAACGATGCCGTGAAGATGCCAGTTATTGAGACTGTGTTCAAAGATCCCACAGGGTTAAATATACATAATTGCACACATTTTTGTGTAAAAGGGATTATCTCTGCTTCTTCTCAAAACCCCAAAAGATAAAAGTAAAGGAATTAACACCAATAAACCCAAAATACTAAGAAGTCTGGTAAATAGCAGTAAATAATGTCAACAAACTTTGGAAACTGATAAGCAGATGGTCAAGAAATTTTCACTAATGAGAAACAAAGTCTCCCTCATAGATGAAGCGTGGCACGGGGCTAACAATGGAGGGCTTTGGTGAAACTCTTCATCAAGAACAGAGTCCCAATTACCTTCCTTCCAGCAAACACGGGATAGGCAGAAGGCAAGTTTACTGCTAAACTGGAGGAAAGCTATCCAAGCAAAGCTAAGGGTAACACTGAGATATAATTAAAGGAATCCTGCACAAGGGAGCCCGAGCCTCCTTTTCTCACTCAGCTCTGACAGTATGGGCTTAGATCCCTCAAGATGATCAGTGAATTCCTCCTCAGGGAAAGCAATCAGCCTCTTTTAAAAAGTACTGCACTAGCTATTTTAAAAGATAATACTTCTGCTTTTCTGCTATTCTGTATATGCGTAGACATAGGTGCTTGTACATATACATATGTGTGTGTGTGTGTGTGTGTGTGTGTGTCTGTCTGTCTGTGTCTGTGTCGGTGTATATATGCACATGGGCTTCTCTGGTAGCTCAGCAGTAAACAATCCATCTTCTTACAAAATGCAAGAGCTGTGGGTTCGATCCCTGGGTTGGGAAGATTCCCTGGAGGAGGAATGGCAACCCATTCCAGCATTCTTGCCTGGGAAATCCCATGGACAGAGAAGCCTAGCAGGCTACAGTCCATGGGGTCACAAGAGATGGGCACAACTTAGGAGTAAACCACCACCACCATATATATACATATATTCAGAAACACTTAAGATTCAATTTGAAGTTTTAAATTTATATATATATATTTTATAATTATATAAATGTATGTGTGTATATATATATGTATATATATCTCCCACTAAATGCTTAGCTTGAAGAGCTTTATATGTAATAAGTACTTGGATAAATACTGTTAAATTTAACCAGAAATTTTCAAAGAATTCAATATTTACTGCTATATGTATCCAGACAGAGAGTTCTTAACAATCAAGGGCTGTTCAGACAAAACTTTCTGAATCCAACCAAAATCAAAAATAAAACCAAAGCAGCCATCAGTATTTACCATGTTCAGAGTAGACATATAGCACAGTTTCTTCTCTCAGCTCACTCCAGGGGGCTGATCTCATAGTCAAAGATGATGGTTTGATGATAGGTGCCTACACAATCCAAACAAATCTATCAGATTTTCTGTGGCCTGTTTAGCAACACTTTTTATAAAAAACCACTTTATAAAAACATTTATAAAGATTTAGGAACATTCTCTAACAGGAAAAAGGCCCAGTCTACACTAATTTCATGCTGTCAGTTCTGGGAAGACATCTGTGGTTTTCAAAATTATCCATTAATATTAGCTGTTGATGAGCATCACTAAGTGATTTTAAGGTTTCATAAAGCAAATGAAGCCTTGAAGTTCTTGCCGATGCTGTGCATCTACCAACAGCTGGTAATAGTTCAGGAATGGGGTAGTCAAATGGCTGACCTCTTTTCTTTAAGCAATCTGAGGCACAGCAGAAAAAGAACAACAATAAAGGAAAAAAGCAGAAGCCGAGAATCTTTTTCTCCCCCATAGATGAGATCCGCGCCACTTCAGGAATAAACTTTTACATTATGACGTGGGGTTGGAAAACTATTCTGAAACAATGGGTGTGTCCAAAGAGGACAATTATAGCAGATCCATACAACAGCTTTGCCTGTTGGCTATTTGCACCTCCAACTAAGGCCCAGAGAGAATGAGTAAGAGTCCAGACTACCAGTGACTGCCTGGAAAATCCTCTCCCTTCACCCTAGAGAGCTGGCGTGCTGAGACCCAGAGGCGGCTCACTTCCCTTTGAGCAAGCACGCAGGAACAGCCTCTCTGAACCCCACATGCTTCTCCTGGCTCCCCACTAAGGACTCCACTTCTCTAGCAACCATCTGGGTAAAGGCTGCTCATCATTCCAGATCCCTCGGAGCTGAGAAGGGTGCAGGAGCCTCCTCACTCCACAATTGCTCTTCTAAACCATGACTCTTCCACCCTTTCAGAAAGTCACTGTCTATGCCTGGGACATGCCACCATCACACTCCCTCTGCTTTTCTGTGATTCCATCATCTACCTAACTCCAAGCCAGACCTATCAAAGATGACTTTGGTATGAAGATCACTATCCTCTCCTCTGACTGCTAGAAAAGTGAACCAAAGAAGTAATGGGTGGCAACCAAAGTTAACTTCTACTTTGCCATTTTGTCTGTGGCTCTAGCTCAATCATCACTTTAGATACCATGAGAATCACCTATGACCTGGAGTGCTCTCGGTGCTGGCATCTTTACCAGTTTGCTAATAACCACACTATACAACAGTAAACTATTATATATAATTATACATCATAAATTACAGAAATGTCTTCCCTGTTGGCTCAGATGGTAGAGCATGCCTGCAATGTGAGAGGCCCGGGTTCAATCCCTGGGTTGGGAAGATCCTCCGGAGAAGGAAATGGCAACCCGCTTCAGTATTCTTGCTGGAGAATTCCATGGACGGAGGGGCCTGGTTGAGCTGTGGTCCACAGGGTCACAAAGAGTCGGACATGACTGAGTGACTAACACATGCACGATTCAAACATCCCACAATGTTTGGGAAAGTTGGTCTAATTTTCAATATTATCAGTAACTTTCATTTAATAAAGACATGACTAGATTCAAACTGTCATTCACAATCTGATATGCTACCATTTCAAGATCTAGGAAGGTGGCTGGGCAGGGGCTGGAAGAGAGTGATGATGGGCAGGGGTCAGAAGAGAGCAAAGGTGGGCAGAAAGCAGCAAGACAATGAGGTGGCTTCAAAGGGGGCCTCATGACAGGAACAGCCCTTCCCTTCCACTCAAATCCTCTCTGTCTGGGACTCTCTGTGGAAAATCCCATGGACGGAAGAGCCTGGTAGGCTGCAGTCCATGGGGTCGCGAAGAATCAGACACGACTGAGCAACTTCACTTTCACTTTTCACTTTCACGCATTGGAGAAGGAAATGGCAACCCCCTCCAGTATTCTTGCCTGGAGAATCCCAGGGACGGGGAAGCCTGGTGGGCTGCCGTCTACAGGGTCGCACAGAGTCGGACACGACTAAAGTGACTTAGCAACAGCAGCAGCCCTGAGGTATTACTGACTACCCTTCCCTGGCCACATTTCTACTCAAGTCCTATGAAAATGTCCATTTCTGCTTTTCACAAACATCCCAACATCTATATTTCTTACACCTGTGAATTCTAATCTTCAGGTCTTAGCTCAAAATTTTCCTACTTGAAAAAAAAAAATCAGATCATATGTATAGTATAATAGTCTTATGGAGATGACAGAGAGTGACATACATGTTATTTGGCAATCCACGCCAGTACTATTGCCTGGAAAATCCCATGGACAGAGGAGCCTGGTAGGCTACAGTCCATGGGGTCACAAAGAGTCAGACATGACTGAGTGACTTCACGTTCACGTTCATACATTTAACACAGCAGCCTACTGAGTAGGGATAATCTTCAACATTATCACCAAACATAGCATGATAAAAACATTAAAATTTTATTAAACCTGTATTATCAAGGAAAGTTATATACTTACTGCAAACTAAAAAGACATCTTGGTTGTTATTCAGAAATATATTATTAATTCCAACATAAATTTTCCATTCCCAGAAGCTATTATTTTTTCAATTCTGAAATTTTATTTGTGATATATATAAGAATTATATTTAATATAAACATATAAAGGTAGACCTAACTCAGCTTCATCAACATCACTTTTTACTAATTGCATTGTTTACTTGAATTTCTTATTCATAACAGCATTTTATTATTCAAAATAACATTGTTCAATTTTAATTGAATCCTCAAGCAAACCAGCATGCTGCTTCTCGGCTTGCATGGTAATTCATCAATACATTCATTATGCATTTCCTATGGACAGCACATGGATTAAAATGAGCGATGTGGCTGAAACCATGCCTATGTTTCTTTAGGCAGAAAAAAGGAAGAAAAATAAAATACATGCAAAAAGAGACTTCTTTCTAAGTCCAAGTGCTTCAAAATATCATATTAATTTCTTTTAATTTTAAAAGGCACCTGAATACTAGGGAATTAAAAACATAAATCTGTTTGTACCCTAAGGAGAGACATTTTTATCTACATGAATGACTTGAATCCCTCAACAGTTAATTAGTCCAGAATCACAGAAGTGTCAATGAGAATCTTCTAGAACCCTAAAGGCTAAACACCGTTCCTGTTCAGTGCAGTTTCTGTGACTTATACCACACGTTTACATTTATAAAAGTAATGAGAAGGACTACAATTACATTATCATAGAATTTGTATGCTGTCAGCAGTTGCAGACTGGCAGTTGGAGCAGAATTCTGCTCTGCATTTAGAAGTGTTTTTGGTTTTGGCTTTGGCTAACGTAGTGTGCATGGTTTCTTGTTAACGGTTTGGATACCTTTGGGCCAGGATACACTGCCCAGTCCACCAGCATCTTTGCCATTGCCTAAGGTCTTACCTAACAACTTTATTCTTCCACATGGCCTGTTGATGCCAAAGGCCTTTAAGTTTACGTCCTTGAGCTATATAGACTATGTACTGTATTTCCAAGATTAATCTTCATTGCCATTTATTACTTGTAAAGCCATTTCTTATTTTTAAGGTCTTCTTACTCTCATTCACACAACCTTCCAAACCCATATATCATAAATGCATGTTGTCAAATGTATTCATTCAGCAAATTCATATCGTATGGTCTAGAGCCAAGGTCAGAGAGGTGACCAGTGGCAAATTCGCCCATGCCCTTGGAGACAAACAATGAGGACTTGGAATTTTCTCCAACTGTGATTAAGGACTGCTGGAGATTTTTAACAGGTGATTGAGATAATCTGACTTGATACTTTTAAAGAATTCTGGCTGTTATGTTTAGAACAGACAGAGAGAACCATCTAGCAGCCAACCACATTGATTCAGATGAGAGATGAGTAGATTATATTCTGTGTTAATGGTTCAGGTATGGGCTACACCTTGGAGCAGAAAATGGGAAGTGATCAAATTTAGGATATATGCTGAAGGTGAAGTTTATAGGATTGGATGACATGAGATTAGAGAACAAGAGATGACTAGAGATGCCTCCAAGATTTGTAGCCTGTTGAACAACTGTGTCTGTTCCTGAGATGAAGAGGGCAGGAAGAAGAGAAGGCTGGGGAGTGGAATCAGGAGTTAAGTTTTGGTCACGTGAACTGTGAGATGCCTATCTCCCTAGTGGAGATACCTTGTAGACAGGTAAACACAGAATTCTGGAATTCAAATGAGAAGATGGGCTACAAGCGTATATTTGAGGTGGGCTGCCATCTATAGGGTCGTACAGAGTCAGACAGGACTGAAGCAGCTTAGCAGCAGCAGCAGTACATATAATGCACGAAAATGGAAAGAAACACCTAGGGAGTGAGTGTACATAGAGAAGAAGTCTGAGAACTGAGCACTCCCAATGCTGTGACAATATTTCAAATTAAGAAAGAAGAGGAGTGTTCAGCAGAGAACACCTCGAAAGACTGGCCAGGGCAGCAAGAGAAAGAAGTCCTAGAAGTCAAGTAAAAAAACAAAAGTTTTCACCAGTGAACCAGCAGCAACAGCATCAACTGGGAAACTGTTAGAAAAGCAAATCTCAAACCCCACCTCAGACCTACTGAATCTGAGGACTGAGTTTTAACCAAGCCCCCAGGAAGTTCTGACACATACAGAATTTGAGAATCAAGGAAATTTAGTAAAGAAACAAAGTAAAGGCAATACTGAAAAGGTCCCCAGAAGTGTTTGCTAACGCCCAAACTGAATATATATATATATGTTGAAACTCTATGAGCTGTGCTAGATTTTAAAGCACTTTTTCCTTTCACAGTATCCAGTGATGCTTATTAACTAGCTGCTTTGTGGAAGAAATATCTTTAGGAGTCTTCCTTCATTTTAATTTTCACCAGATTTGTCTTATCATAGACAGCAAGCTATGGTTTAAAGGAGCCTGCTTCCTTCCCACTTCTTTTACAAAAAAACTTCATTTCCTTTTATAAACAGATCTGACCACTCTCCTCCCTTTCCACTATCCTCAACCTTGCAGGTTGAGGTTCACCTTGCAGGTTGAGGTTCACCTTACAGGTTGGAATTTAAAACAAACTCACATGAATAAAAACCTTCACACAGGACAAACTCTAAATTAGTATTTCAGATCATTGGTTCCCAAATCTACCTGCTCATGAAAATCACACAGAAGTTATTTGGGGGTGGGGGTGGGTGAGTTGAGGGTTGTTGTTTTTTTAGTAGATTCCTGGGCTCCACTCCAGACCTACTCAAAATATAATTTTGTAAATAGGGCCCAAGAATCTATATTTAAAATAAATTTTTACATAATTTTTTTAAAAAAGCTTTCCAGTTGATTTTGAAGAGTGGCTGGGCTTTGGGAATCACAGTTAGAAACTGCAAATCATTTAGGAATTCAGGAACCATGAATCTGTCAGGACTGAGCAGGAAGGGAAATCTCTGTGGCCTACGTCAGATTTGACTGGGCAGAATAGAGGCCATCAACTGTAGTTGACTGTAGACTGAGAGCAGGGGAAGGGCATGAGTTCTCTAGAAATGAGCATTAATCTAACAAATGTAAGAACCAACGCAGGCTGATGCATCCCTGATCCCAGGAGATGAGTAAACCCACCAGAAAGTAGAGAGGGTGAAGCAAGAAGTGACAGGAAGTGGGTTAGACAGGAAGGTACCTTACAGATTATTTCAATAAGTAATAATAGTTCAAGCTTCAAGATAGATGAAGGGGACACAAAGAATAGGATAAAGGGAGTCATGACCCTCCCTGAGTCTCAGCTCGGCTCGAAAACTAACTAAAGCCCCCACAAAAGGGATGCTGGCTATGACTCTGGGGTAAAGGAGATTTTATCCAGATTTGTGATTCTCAGTAAAATAAAAAGACAGACGTAAATGGCATCTAAGATTTCGTACAGATCTAACCTTTATGATTTCATGTATAAGTCCTACTATTTCATCAGTTCCGAGTCCCTTTAAGCATTCTTTGCTGTTCTTTGAATTTTACTTCTCTCCATTGGTGGGTAATTTTCTTCAGTAATCTCACAATAGGAAGTTCTGTGTCTACATTTCAATAACAATCCACCTGGAACAATATGCACGCACCCTTCTCCAAGGTTTGCTCTAGAGACTTTGTGACTTTAATACAGATTTTTTTGACCAAGATAAGGCCTTAAAAACACACAAAAAAGATAGATTCATATGCCACACTGACCGAGGAGAATAAAACTCTGCAGCAAATGCATTAGATAAATCTGATGTGACAAGCACCTCAGTGGTAGTAGCCATTTTACCGAAGGGACTTGGTGATATATGAAGACTAATATACTCATGGGATAAAGACTACAATCTTCTATTTCCAAGTACACTTGGCACAAACCAAAATCAATTTTATCCTCTCTTTGAAGTTAGTTCCATCTGTCAACAGCCATCCTTCTTTGGCCTCATCTCCAGCCACATCCCTTTTTCCATCATATTATTTGATGACTACCATTGCAAATCACTGAGATGAAGATTCAACAGAAGATAAAACGTTGTTGTTGAAGCAGAGAATTTGGTATTATTCACCTTAAAACTGTCTTGCTGAGGGCTCATGAGATTATTCCTATGATTCTCTGGAACAATTTTTAGTGACTTTCCAAAAAGTATAGAATAATGTCCAAAAAAGATTTCAAGGAAAAGGGAATTATGATCAAGGTCTATAAATGAAGCAAAAAGCAAGATGAAGTTAATAAAGCCTCCTTTCCTTAACTCTGCTTAGTGCTATGACTCTACTATACTAGGAATATCTGATGGCTTATCCAAGTTCTAAATAAAAGACGGGATAAAACTTGTAGAGGAAATAGAGTGATTTACTCTGGAAACCCTAGTTTTGTTTCTTTTTTATGATTTGTGTCCTGACAAATGCTCTCTTTAAAAGTAGTGCCAGGATGCAGGGAAAGTTGACTTTCTACTTAAAAATCCCCAGGAAAAGAGTACCTGTACAAAATCCTTAATTGTTCACTGACTTTCATTTTTTAGGTTTAAAGATTTAAATATACATATTTATGATGGTGGTTGGTGGTACAGTTACTAAGTCATGCCCAACTCTTGCGACCCCATGGACTATAGCCCACCAGGCTCATCTGTTCATGGGATTCCCCAGACAAGAATACTGGAGTGGACTGCCATTTCCTCCTCCAGGGGATCTTCCCGACCCAGGTATCAAACGTGCATCTCCTGCATTACAGGCAGATTCTTTATCAACTGAGCCACCCAGGGAAATCATATGTATTTATAAATTATATTATATCAGCATCATATATAATACTATTATTAATTTGTATAAAACAAAGTTACAAAAGCTAACAAGCTGGTAGATAAAAGATATACTGCAAAACAATAAAAGCCACTATATACCTATCACAATGGACATAAAGCTGACTGCATATGTGGTGAATAACGGTCTTTTAAACTGTAAATTATCAGAATTTCGTGGAAAATCACATTTGAAGTAGACTTTGAGGGATCTGCAAAGTCAAAGACCTCAGTGGCAACCCACTCCAGTACTCTTGCCTGGCAAATGCCATGGACAGAGGAGCCTGGTAGGCTGCAGTCCATGGGGTCGTTAGGAGCTGGACATGACTGAGCGACTTCACTTTCATTTTTCACTTTCATGCATTGGAGAAGAAAATGGAAACCCACTCCAGTGTTCTTGCCTGGAGAATCCCAGGGACGGGGAGCCTGGTGGGCTGCCATCTCTGGGGTCGCACAGAGTCGGACACAACTGAAGCAACTTAGCAGCACCCTCTAAATATCCTGTCAATTATACCCGCCTCAGTGGATCTGACATCTATTCCCTTCTCTCCAGCTGCTCTGCCATTACCCTAGCTCCAGTCATCATTATCTCTCACCTCAATGCCTGTGATGACCTATGTTCTTCTTCTACTCTGGCCCAATCCAATCCAAAATCTACTTTTGTTCCTGGAGCATACCAAGTGCTTTCCACCTCATTGCCCTTGTTTGTAGTTTTTACTACTGGAGAGTATTTGGCACAGACTAGCGACCCAATAAATATATGTTAAATCAATTAATAATTGTTTCTTCTTCTAGTTTGTAAGCTTTATAAGGTCAAAAGGTTTTATTCCTTACTCTATTCCCTGGAGCCAGTATAGCATCTAATGGATAGTCGGCCTTTCAAAAATAGTTACTGAAGGAAAAAAGGAAAGAAGGAAAGAAGAGAGGGAGAGGGAGGGAGGAAAGACTGAATGAAAACCAAATCTGCTGCATGATCTTTACTTTAAGGACATGTTATTATCCTTGTCACAGTTTTACTAGTTCTTAGTCCCCTTTGGAGGCATATAATAACACCATGACATACTATGGAATAAAGATAGGAATGCCTCTGTTGCTATTTGCCCTGTTAGAATTGTTTTATAACTATCTATTTGACTAAATGTGCTGTTTAAGATGAACAGTAATAAAGATTCCATAATTGCAGCTAAATTAGCCCCAAAGCATTATTATGAATACCTACTGTAATTTCAAATGCTAACTAATAACCAAATATGCATGCTTTCAGTCATTTTAACAAGACTTTTACCTGAATATTAAAAAGACAAGGTACATGACAGACACTATGTTATTAACAGCCATGAACAGTAGTTTTGTTTCTATAAAATAATTGCATATGCTCAGAGAAATATCCTGTTTCTAATGCTGGAAGTAATATTACTTCAGTGATGCTATTAAATGAGTTGTTCTTTTTCATTACAACTACACATATGTCATTATCTGTTGGATTTAACAAACATGTACCATCAAAGCTGTTTCATATTTAGTACCCCAGGGTATACATGCAGTAATAATGTATTATGAAAGGATTATTTTCCACTCTTCCCTATAAATTATTCTTTCCTTCCCATTCTCCATGTGTTAAGACTTATTTAAAGTAATATTTTTTAATTATAGAGATGTGAATGGTACTTGACCAAAGTTAATAACAAAAGTATAGTTAGCTTATTAGGAACTTATAACACAGTATAAAATAATGTAAATACAGAAAATAGGATGAGAAGTTTTTGGTGAAAGAAGTACAAAGACTTCTTTTGAGTAAAGAGTTTAAAATTATATTATATACCTTGTGGGACGAACATAAGATCTCCAAAGTATAAGTTCGGCTTCATTCAACACAATAGAAATATCAACCTCATAAAGAATTCTACCAACTATTTTTTCTAAAATCAAAAAACCAAAAATTGAATTTAGTATAGGTAAAAACAAATGCAACTTGAATGAAGGAACTGGAAACGAAGTTTCTTAAAATTAGATACTCTGTGATTTTAACCATATTGATCCGGTTTTTATGAAATAAGACTTCTCCAAGGATAGTACACTGCCATCTTAGGAGGAGTTATTTCTCTGGGGTGATAGCTGAACTAAATGATTTTCTTTGCTGTCAATATTTATGATTATTTTGCTTGATCTTCTGATGATGTATTAATAATACAGTCCTTTTATTATACCCTGATTCATAGACCTAACATTCCAGGTTCCTAAGCAATATTGTTCTTTATAGCATCTGACTTTACTTCCATTCCCAGTCACATCCACAAATGGGTGATGTTTTTGCTTTGGCTCCGTCTCTTCATTCTCTCTGGAGTTATTTCTCCACTGTTCTCCAGTAGCACACTGGGCACCTATCAGCCTGGGGAGTTCATCTTTCAGTTTCCTATCTTTTTGCCTTTTCATACTGTTCACAGGTTCTCAAGGCAAGAATAGTGAAGTGGTTTGCCATTCCCTTCTCCAGTGGACCACATTTTGTCAGAACTCTACACCAAACTGTGGAAAATTGTTAAAGAGATGGTAATACCAGACCACCTCATCTGCCTCCTGAGAAATCTGTATGCAGGTCAAGAAGCAGCAGTTAGAACTGGACATAGAACAACAGACTGGTTCCAAATAGGAAAAGGAGTACATCAAGGCTGTATATTGTCAACCTGCTTATTTAACTTACATGCAGAGTACATCATGCGAAATGCTGGGCTGGATAAAGCACAAGTTGGAATCAAGATTCCGGGAGAAATGTCAATAACCTCAGATAAAGCAGATGACACCACCCTTATAGCAGAAACTGAAGAGGATCTAAAGAGCCTCTTGATGAAAGTGAAAGAAGAGAGTGAAAAAGTTGGCTTAAAACTCAACATTCAGAAAACTAAGATCACAGCATCCATCACTTGCCATGGTCCCATCACTTCATGTCAAATAGATGGGAAACAATGGAAACAGTGAAAGACTATTTTCTTGGGCTCCAAAATCACTCCAGATGGTGACTGCCACCATGAATTTGAAAGATGCTAGATCCTTGGAAGAAAAGCTATGACCAACCTTGACAGCATATTAAAAAGCAGAGACATTACTTTGCCAACAAAGGTCTGTCTAGTCAAAGCTATGATTTTTCCAGTAGTCATGTGTGGATGTGAGAGTTGGACTATAAAGAAAGCTGAGCACCAAAGAATTGATGCTTTTGAACTGTGGTGTTGGAAAAGACTCTTGAGAGTCCCTTGGACCGCAAGGAGATCCAACCAGTCAATGCTAAAGGAAATCAATCCTGAATATTCACTGGAAAGACTGATGCTGAAGCTGAAACTCCCATACTTTGGCCACCTGATGAGGAGAAACTGATTCATTTGAAAAGACCCTGATGCTAGAAAAGACTGAAGGCAGGAGGAAAAGGGGACGGTAGAGGATGAAATGGTTGGATGGCATTACCAACTCAATGAATATGAGTTTGAGTAAGCTCTGGGAGTTGGTGATGGACAGGGAAAACTGGCTTGTTACACTCCACGGGATCACAGATTCAGACACGACTGAGTGACTGAGTTGAATTGAAACTTTATTATACCACACTGTTCAGTTTCATTCTTTGCTTTTCTTTCTGACTATTAAAAATAACAGTGCACATGACTTTCTAAAATTCAGTCTCTCTATACCAATTTTTTGGAAAACAGAAGAGCTCAGGCTTCGCAGGTGGCGCCAGTGGTAAAGAATCTACCTGCCAGTGCAGAGACAGAGAGTACAGGTTCAGTCTCTAAGTCAGGAAGCTCTTCTTGGGGAGGAAATGGCAACCTGATCAAGTATTCTTGCCTGGAAATTTTCATAAACAGAGGAGCCTGGAGGGCTACAGTCTGTGGGGCCGCAGAGAGCTGGACATGACTGAGCGACTAAGTGACTAAGCACACACACACAGAAGAGCTCTAAAATATCACCTCATTCTGCCTTCAAGAGTTAATCAGTGGTAATACTTTATGCGTCCTTTTCTGTTTAATGCATTTTAAGTACTCATTCATGCAATAAATCAACAAATACATATCAGTGCCTGCTATGTGCTTGTCTTTACCCTAGGTATTAGCAACACTACTATCAACAGGACAGTTAGGCTGCCTGCTCCTGTGGAATTAACATACTGGAAATGGAGACAGATTAAAATATATATATAAATATATAATATAGTCATATACATACTCTGAAGAAAAAGATTTCAGCTAAAAAGTATCATTTACAGAAATGGGAACACTGGAAAAGGAAGGGAATCAAGAATCTGGTTTTACCTATGAGATTCACTTCAAGCAGTGCTAAGGGGAAGGTTCATAGCAATACAAGCTTACCTCAAGAAACAAGAGAAAAATCAAATAAAAAACCTAACTTTACACCTACAGCAACTAGAAAAAGAATAAATGGAGAACCCCAGGGTTAGAAGAAGGAATGAAATCATAAAAATTAGGGGAGAAATAAATGGAAAAGAAACAGAGGAGACTATAGCAAAATTCAAAAAAACTAAAAGCTGGTTCTTTGAGAAGATAAATAAAATAGGCAAACCAGTAACCAGACGCATCAAAAAAAAAAACAAAAAAGGGAGAAGAATCAAATCAACAAAATTAGAAATGAAATGGGAGAAATCACAACAGACAACACAGAAATACAAAGGATCATAAGAGACTACTATCAGCAACGATATGACAATAAAACGAACAACTTGGAAGAAATGGATGAATTCTTAGAAAAGTATAACCTTTCAAAACCGAACCAGGAAGAATATAAAATCTTAATAGACCCATCACAAGCACAGCAGTTGAAACTGTAACCAAAAATCTTCCAACAAACAAAAGCCCAGGACAAGATGGCTTCACAGCTGAATTCTACCGAAAATTAGAGAAGAGCTAGCATCTATCCTACTCAAACTCTTGAAGAAAAATTGCAGAGAAAGGTAAACTGTCAAACTCTTTCTATGAGGCCACCATCACCCTATATCAAAACCAGACAAAGATGCCAGATAGATCCAATGCAATCCCTATCAAGCTTCCAACAGAACTTTTCAGGGAACTAGAACAAATAATTTCACAATTTGTATGGAAACAAAGCTACAGGTAAGACAGCATGGTACTGGCACACAGACAGAAATATAGATCAATGGAACAAAATAGAAAGCCCAGAGATAAATCCACACACCTATGGACATAACTGTGAAAAGAAGAGACATGAAAAGCAAAGGAGAAAAAGAAAGATATAAGCATCTGAATGCAGAGTTCCAAAGAATAGCAAGGAGAGATAAGAAAGCTTTCCTCAGCGATCAATACAAAGAAATAGAGGAAAAGAACAAAATGGGAAAGACTAGAGATCTCTTCAAGAAAATTAGAGATACCAAGGGAACATTTCACGCAAAGATGAGCTTGATAAAGGACAGAAATGGTATGGACCTAACAGAAGCAGAAGATATTAAGAAGAGGTGGCAAGAATACACAGAAGAACTGTACAAAGAAGATCTTCATGACCCAGATAATCACGATGGTGTGATCACTCACCTAGAGCCAGACATCCTGGAATGTGAAGTCAAGTGGGCCTTAGGAAGCATCACTATTAACAAAGCTAGTGGAGGTGATGGAATTCCTGTTGAGCTATTTCAAATCCTGAAAGATGATGCTGTCAAAGTGCTGTACTCAATATGTCAGTAAATTTGGAAAACTCAACAGTGGCCACAGGACTGGAAAAGGTCAGTTTTCATTCCAATCCCAAAGAAAGGCAATGCCAAAGAATGCTCAAACTACCGCACAATTGTACTCATCTCACATGCTAGTAAAGTAATGCTCAAAATTCTCCAAGCCAGGCTTCAGCAATACATGAACCATGAACTCCCAGATGTTCAAGCTGGTTTTAGAAAAGGCAGAGGAACCAGAGATCAAATTATCAACATTGGCTGGATCACTGAAAAAGCTAGAGTTCCAGAAAAACATCTATTTTTGCTTTATTGACTATGCCAAAGCCTTTAACTGTATGGATCACAATAAACTGTGGAAAATTCTGAGAGAGATGGAAATACCAGACCACCTGACCTGTCTCTTGAGAAACTTATATGCAGGTCAGGAAGCAACAGTTAGAACTGAACATGGAACAACAGACTGGTTCCAAATAGGAAAAGGAGTACGTCAAGGCTGTATATTGTCACCCTGCTTATTTAACTTTTATGCAGAGTACATCATGAGAAACATTCGGCTGGAGGAAGCACAAGCTGGAATCAAGATTGCCAGGAGAAATATCCATAACCTCAGATATGCAGATGACACCACCCTTATGGCAGAAAGTGAAGAGGAACTAAAGAGCCTCCTGATGAAAGTGAAAGAGGAGAGTGAAAAAGTTGGCTTAAAGCTCAACATTCAGAAAATGAAGATCATGGCATCTGTTCCTATCACTTCATGGGAAATAGATGGGAAAACAGTGTCAGACTTTATTTTTGGGGGCTCCAAAATCACTGCAGATGGTAACTGCAGCCATGAAATTAAAAGACGCTTGCTCCCTGGAAGGAAAGCTATGACCAACCTAAATAGCATATTGAAAAGCAGAGACATTACTTTGCCAAAAAGGTCTGTCTAGTCAAGACTATGGTTTTTCCAGTGGTCATGTATGGATGTGAGAGTTGGACTGTGAAGAGGCAGAGCACCAAAGAATTGATGCTTTTGAGCTGTGGTATTGGAGAAGACTCTTGAGAGTCCCTTGGACTGCAAGGAGATCCATCCAGTCCTTTCTGAAGGAGATCAGCCCTGGGATTACTTTGGAAGGAATGATGCTAAAGCTGAAGAAACTCCAGTACTTTGGCCACCTCATGCAAAGAGTTGACTCATTGGAAAGACTCTGATGCTGGGAGGGATTGGGGGCAGGAGGAGAAGAGGATGACTGAGGATGAGATGGGTGGATGGCATCACCAACTCTATGGACATGGGTTTGTGTATGCTCCAGGAGTTGGTGATAGACAGGGAGGCCTGGCGTGCTGCTATTCATAGGGTCACAAAGAGTCAGACACAACTGAGTGACTGGACTGAACTGAACTGATTACATGGACACCTTATCTTTGTCAAGGAGACAAGAATATACAATGGAGAAAGACAATCTCTTTAACAAGTGGTGCTGGGACAACTGGTCAACCACTTATAAAAGAATGAAACTAGAACACTTTCTAACACCATACACAAAAATAAATTCAAAATGGATTAAAGATCTAAATGTAAGAACAGAAACTATAAAACTCCTAGAGGAAAATGTAGGCAGAACACCCTCTGACATAAATCACAGCAGTATCCTCTATGACCCACCTCCCAGAGTAATGGAAATAAAAGCAAAAGCAAACAAATGGGACCTAATTAAACTTAAAAGCTTTTGCACAACGAAAGAAACTATAAGCAAGGTGAAAAGACAGCTTTCAGAATGCAAGAAATAGTAAATGAAGCAATTGACAAAGGATTAATCTCAAAAATATACAAGCAGCTCATGTAGCTCAATATCAGAAAAATAAATGACTCGATCAAAAAATGGGCCAAAGAACTAAACAGACATTTCTCCAAAGAAGATATACAGATGGCTAACAAACACAAGAAAAGATGCTCAACATCACTCATTATCAGAGAAATGCAAATCAAAACCACAACGCGGTACAATCTCATGCTGGTCAGAATGGCTGCTATCAAAAGTCTACAAACAATAAATGCTGGAGAGTGTGGAGAAAAGGGAACCCGCTTACACTGTTGGTGGGAATGCAAACTAGTATAACCACTATGGAGAAGAGTGTGGAGATTCCTTAAAAAATTGGAAATAGAACTGCCATACAACCCAGCAATCTCACTACTGGGTATACACACCAAGGAAACCAGAATTGAAAGAGACACGTGTACCCCAATGTCAATGCAGCACTGTTTACAATAGCTAGGACATGGAAGCAACCGAGATGTCCATCAGCAGAAGAATGTATAAGAAAGCTGTGGTACATATACACAATGGAATATTACCCAGCTATTAAAAATAATGCATTTGAATCATTTCTAATGAGATGGATGAAACTGGAGCCTATTATACAGAGTGAAGTAAGTTAGAAAGAAAAACACGTATATAGTATATTAATGCATATATATGGAATTTATAAAGATGGTAATAAAGACCCTATATGCGAGACAGCAAAAGAGACACAGATATAAAGAACAGACTTTTGGACTCTGTGGGATAAGGTGAGGGTGGGATGATTTGAGAGAATAGCATTGAAACATGCATATTACTATATGTGAAATAGATCACCAGTCCATGTTCGACACATGAAACAGGGCACTCAAAGTCAGTGCACTGGGACCACCCTGAGGGATGGGATAGGGAGGGAGGTGACAGCGGGGTTCAGGACGGAGGACACATGTATACCCATGGCTGATTCATGTCAATGTATGGCAAAAACCACTACAATATTGTAAAAGTAATTAGCCTCCAATTAAAATAAATTTTTAAGTTACCAAGATTATTTTTTAAATTTGTAATATAATGTGTACCTTTATGTTCAGAAAACTTATTAAGCACACAAATAAAAGATCTAATCCACAAATTTTGTAAGAAAATAGGCAATGACACTTCCTAATTTTTAGAGTTTTATATTTCATTAAAAACTTAGAAAAAGAATAAAACAGAGATTCTAACTTTTAAAAAACTAATTAAATAAACAAATAAATAAATTAGAGGCTCCACAGTTGGTCACAAAGGCTGTAGAAACTCTCCCTGTGGCTTTGAGAGCCTTGTTTACTGCTCACTGATCGCCATGACAATGCTACCATAAATAACCCCAAATAGACTGCTATGTATAGTCACAGAAGACATCCATATGCATGGAGCACCTGTCAGCGCTCCAATCCCATCATTTTCAGCACCTGTCAACAAGCCGCCAAGGACTCTCTGAGTCTGTGACACAAACAAAACTGACTCTCAGAAAAGTAGGCAGCACTATACATATTTTGGGAGTAGAAGGAAACAAACCAAGAAATGTCCACTATTTGGGGGTACAGGATGTGTATGGGTTTGCCAGTTCACTAGGAACTGTTCTCTGACCCAAACCCTCCCCCAGCAGTGCAAGGATCCATTTTCAAGGATAAAAATTCAAACCCACTTTTCATTTGTGCCTGAACAATATACACTGACTCACTTCTCATGAAAGGCAAGGCAGAGAATTCTCTCAGAATGTTCTAGAACAAACTACCAGATGGCAACTAAACCTGGCATGGTGTATATCAGCCACAGCAATTTTTCAGGAAAGGCTTTGGTCACTTGGGCAGAATTAGTTGTAATGGGTTAGTAGGACCAGGAAGATGTTTACACTGAGAGGCTACTGATAATACGAGGCCAGGTGAGAATCAAGAGTCAGGACAGAAGGGTCAGCCTCCAGGCCAGCAAGATAAACAGTATGCAATTACTTGAACCCAGGAACAAGACAAGGGATAAGATTTTACAGACAAGAGCTAGGACTCAAAACAGTTCACAATGAGAGGAGAGACAGGCAAGCAGTAATTCACGGAGGAACCATTTATAGGTGGGGGAAGCAACGAGCAGAGGTCCAGTACCAGCAAGTAAAAGATCTAAAGCCTGGGGAGAAAAATGGGTCATTTCAAGGCATCAGCAGTCAAGGTCTCATGTTGTAAATCTGACTCTGATACAAAATTTGTCTCAGCCAAGCATCTCATACGCTGGCTGCCAAGTCTCTGCACACAGCTGCAAAGAGATAAGTGGCTTCACCTGCCTAGGAGATGGCTTCTGGTGGTTCCGAAAAAGAGAGCCAAAAACAAAAGCTGAAATAAGAGTGTGCATTTTTATTGATCTAGTAACACATACATAAATAAATGCATGTGCCATTTAAATAAGACTAATAAAGCTCAACATTCAGAAAACGAACATCATGGCATCCAGTCCCATCACTTCATGGGAAATAGATGGGGAAACAGTAGAAACAGTGTCAGACTTTATTTTGGGGGGCTCCAAAATCACTGCAGATGGTGACTGCCACCATGAAATTAAAAGACGCTTACTCCTTGGAAGAAAAGTTATGACCAACCTAGATAGCATATTCAAAAGCAGAGACATTACTTTGCCGACTAAGGTCCGTCTAGTCAAGGCTATGGTTTTTCCAGTAGTCAAAGAATTGATGCTTTTGAACTGTGGTGTTGGAGAAGACTCTTGAGAGTCCCTTGGACTGCAAGGACATCCAACCAGTCTATCCTGAAGGAGATCAATCCTGGGATTTCTTTGAAAGGATTGATGCTAAAGCTGAAACTCCAGTACTTTGGCCACCTGATACAAAGAGCTGACTCACTGGAAAAGACTCTGATGCTTGGAGGGATTGGAGGCAGGAGGAGAAGGGGACAACAGAGGATGAGATGCCTGGATGGCATCACTGGCTTGATGAACGTGAATCTTAGTGAACTCCAGGAGTTGGTGATGGACAGGGAGGCTTGGTGTTCCACGATTCATGGGATTGCAAAGAGTTGGACACAACTGAGCGACTGAACTGAACTGAATAATGAAGAAAACAGTACCCCTGAATTTGTTTCACTTATGTCTACAGAAAATGACTAATGTGGGTACAATAATAACGATAGTCATAACAAAAAAATTTCTACATGGCAGGGACTTTTGTGGGTAACAAGAAAATAATAGGAACAACAGTAGTATCTAATATTATTAAGCATTCACTAACAACCAGGCTCCGTTTCTAGGTGCTTTTCATGTGATGTCTTTTACTCATCTCAACGAATCTCAGTTAGGTACTATTATCTCCATTTTACAGATGAAGCACACAGACATTAATTTTCTCAGAGTCACACAGCTAGCGAGTTTTGATGTGAACACATTTCCAACTTCAGTAGCCACGCCTAGGAGGAAGAATTAACATGACACTAGATCTTGTGATGGATCAAAGGAAAGAAAAAAATGTTCACATTCCAAAATCTCCCTTCTCAATTCTGATTCTGTACATCAAACAGCCTAACAGTCTCTCCTCTGCCATCGTCTCCTTCTGACTTCTGAAAATGCTAAGCATGGAAAACTTGCAAGGGATTAACATTTACTGAAATATACAGCATTACCTGATATCAGGTTCCATGCTCAATACTTTATATGTATGACCCCCATTCAGCAGGTGGCTTTAAGAGTGTTGAATCCTCTAGTCAGTCCCCTCCACAGACCAAAGTATACTTTTACTAGCAGCTATTATTGCATAACGGAGAAGGCAATGGCACCCCACTCCAGTACTCTTGCCTGGAAAATCCCATGGACGGAGGAGCCTGGTAGGCTGCAGTCCATGGGGTCACACAGAGTCAGACACAACTGAAGCAACTTTAGCAGCAGCAGCAGCAGCATTATTACATAAAGCCAGAAAACAAATCTCAAGTTCATGCCAAAGGTCATAGCGAGAAAGATGGGTTTCAGATGCTGGGGCAGATCAAAAATGAAAGGTAGAAACAGGAAGAGAACTTCTGACAGTCTTGATGAAAACTATAGAAAATGAGCTTGTACTGCGTGCCTGGCTTGTGTGTTTTATGACAGACCTTCATCTGAGGAGGTCAAAAGTATCTGAAGGGTGCAGGATGAAAGCAACAAGTTCTTTGAACTTCTCAAGGCTGGGCCAAGCTTAGCTTTCTGTACTTCATGTGTGATGAGAGAGTATAAAATTTACTGAGAATCCCAGGGACAGGGGAGCCTGGAGGGCTGCCATCTATGGGATCGCACAGAGTCGGACATGACTGAAGCAACTTAGCAGCAGCAATATTGTCTTTCCAAACAATGACAAATATATGGAGTGGGGGCAGTTACTCCTTGTCTATAATTAGATGCTGAAAATTGTAATAAACAGTGAATACATTAGAAATAAAATGAGAAATGAATACCATCATAAGGATGAGTCCGAGGATAGTTAAATGGCTGTTTCCATTCAATCTGTCTACTCTAGCCCTTCTCATAAGGGCATCTCACACATTAAGAAGTGACAAGAAAGCAACCAATTAAACATCTGTCACCACTTTCCCTTTAGGATTTAATCTACAACAACTTTCCATTTCTTTCTAAATGAGAGTTGATTATCCAAGGGAATACTGGCTGCTTTGTATATGACTTTGACTTGGCCCAGACTAGCATTAACCAGCCAACATATCAACACTGAAACTCACAAGTTCAACACAATGGAAAAGGAACATTTTCACCAGGGTTCAGTGAGGTTGCCTGTGTAAGCATTCCATTCACTGACAGTAACAAAATTAATGAATATAGTCACCTGGATGGTGCTTTCAATGCTACCCTTAAACTGATTTCCAAATACTACTAACCAAAGATCCAAAATCACCAAATGAAAGAAATCATATCTAATGTCTATATAGTAACAGACCTTGTCTATCAGGAAATGTAGGAAATGTTTCATGTTTTCATTTCAATCTTAAATTTTCAGGTCTTCATTATAAGGGGTGGCTATTGCAACTGCCTTTGTGATGTAAATCTATTTTGACCATTAGCTCTCTCCTCCTTAAGGAGCCCCCAGATTTTCCCATTTCTGCTAATTTTGCTCACAGGACCCTATGAT
The DNA here is from genome assembly GCA_917880005.1 of Nanger dama. Lineage (NCBI taxonomy): Eukaryota > Metazoa > Chordata > Mammalia > Artiodactyla > Bovidae > Nanger > Nanger dama. The sequence goes on along the minus strand of CAKJTW010000038.1, from coordinate 8,512,916 downwards.
CAATATTCAAAACCCAAGAGGTATTAAGCCAAGTGGGCATTTGCCTTCAAGGTTATACAGTTACTCAAAGAATGCACTTAACTTGAGAAGGCGATGGCGCCCACTCCGGTACTCCTGCCTGGAAAATCCCATGGATGGAGGGGCCTGCTGGGCTGCAGTCCATGGGGTCGCTAAGAGTCGGACATGACTGAGTGACTTCACTTTCACTTTTCACTTTCATGCATTGGACAAGGAAATGGCAACCCACTCCAGTGTTCTTGCCTGGAGAATCCCAGGGACGGGGAGCCTGGTGGGCTGCCGTCTATGGGGTCGCACAGAGTCAGACACGACTGAAGCGACTGAGCAGCAGCAGCAGCAGCACTTAACTCTCATCTCCCACCACACCCCCTGCTACGTCCTTGTCTCCAGATTCACAGAGCTGCTCGTCTTCCCTTATACACACCGTGCGTCGCTATGAGCTGCTCACTGTTCTAGGCTACTCTGGCCACCACAGCAAGACGCCCTCAGCTGATGGCTTAAAAAACAGAAGTTTATTCTCACAGCCCTGGAAGCAAAAACTCCAAAATCAAGGCGTCAGAAAATTCAGATTCTTATGAAAGCTCTCTTTGCAACTTGCAGGCAACCACCTTCCTGCTATGCCTTTAAATGAATTTATTCTGTGAGCACATGAACAGGAAGAGAGCTCTGGTGTCTCTTTCATTTCTTATAAAGACATCTGTCCTCTATGAATCCCACCCTCTGACTTCAATGGACCTTAATTACCCCCTTAAATATACAGTCACTTAGTGGGTGGTTATGGCTTCAACATATGAATTTGGTGGGAACAAGTTTAGTAGATAACACTCATGCACTATCACCAGTCGAGAAAGGTCTCTCTCTCTTTCCCCTGAGAGACATTCCACTCAGTGTCCACCCGAATGTTATCATCTCCAAGAAGCCTTCTCCAGTTACATTCAGGAATAATTTATTACCATTGTGCCATTACATTTTCCCTCCTATTACTTCTTGTTAGCAGCTTATGTGCCTCTCCTCACTAAAATACTATGAGTTCCTTGAAAACAGGGGCTCTTCCCAGACTCATCATGCATTGCCCATGACACCTAGCACAGTCATTCACTCTGTCTCTGCAGTATCTAGCCCATGACTACATGCAACAGGCACTCAGTAAAAAAAAAAAAAACTTTCTCTTTCTGCTATTCACATTTTCTGCAATTCCCCTTTAGTCCTTTTTGTCCTCTTTATGAACTCTCTTCTTTCCCTTTCCACAACGTTAACATTTTTTCAAGCCCCCCACCCCAAAAATATAACTTGTTCTCTCTTCCCTTATTTCCTCTCCTACACACTTTGAAAAAAAAAAAAAAATACACAAGAAGAAAGACTTCAAGTATGATTTCCAAAGTGTATCTGCATCCCAGACCTCTCTGCTAAATTCCAGTTCCACGTGCCTATATTCCTGATCGACAGCTCTACTGGATGTCCCACGAGCAGTCCAAATACAACAACCCATCCACGCATGGAGAAGAAAATGGCAACCCACTCCAGTAGTCTTGCCTAGAGAATCCCGTGGACAGAGGAGCCTGGTGGGCTGCTGTCCATAGGGTCGCACAGAGTCGGACACAACTGAAGTAGTAGCATCTACCGTAAGTCACCCCACATCAAATCAGTCCCCAAATCCTGTAGATTAGACTGCCCCAACGTCTCCCTTTCTGCCATTTCCTTAATTGAGCCTGGTGTGCACCTTGTCAAGATGATAGCAATGAAGGCAAGTGTGAGGGTAAGGTGGTGGTGATGTTACTGATGATGACAATTACTTCAGCAACAGCTTAATTATTTGCCCAGTTGTGGGTATAGGCTCATTCCCACCACTCCCCTACATTCTCTTTTTGATCCCACCAGACCAAATACAATTCCCCAACTAATGTGATCTTTCCTGCTATGTTTCTATACACTCCTCCCTTAGCCAAAAGTATCACCCTCCACCTTCTGAATCCAGGTCATTCTCACGCATCTTTCAAAACAGGTCAAGCTGCCACTTCCTACAGGAGGACCTCCAGGATATTCTTTGTAGCCAATGGCACTGCAAGAAATATCACCTATGTGGAAAGATAAGCTAATTTTCCTTGCTGATTCCTGACTTCCCTCTTCTGAGTCAAAGGTCTTCACTGCCCCAGGAAAAGGAGTGTTATATATACACACACACACACCGTACATATGACAGGAACGAAAGAGTCATCTGACTTTATAAACAGAAATTGGATATCATGTTGCTTCCCCTAACCACAAATTTGAATTATCCAGAATTTATGAGAACTTTGGCTCAATTTTTAAAATAAAAAACTATGTATTCTATCATATTAGATATTGTTTTCTCATACAGAATAAGCAGAGATCCTTCTATATAACTCTTTCTGGCTGAAATGAAGAAATGAATGAATCTTAACTGAGAGTTACTCTAACAACACTGAGATATTCTTGAAACCGCCATAACTACAGTTAGTCTCAAAATAAGTTTAAAAGCAATAAAATACCTTAAAGAGTTGCAAGGTAGTCATGTTTGGGTCACATCCTTCAGAAAAAAATGGTGATATAAGCCTTAGTATGACTGTAAAATCTGCAACTGCCACAGATGACATACACGGCTCCTTGAGCAGGGTCATCAATGTTGCTAAGCACTAAACGATGAGACAGATCACCAATACCCAGGGCCTGAAATGTAATCAATACTACAACATAGAAACTAGGCTTATTATGTTTCAACATGGCCAGGTTTAAAAGGATAATAGCAAAATACAAAAACAGTTCTTTATTTACTTTTGTGAGGAGACATGGAAGAAACCCTTAACAAGTGGGATAAGACACAGCTGCACGAGCAAAAAGCTTGTATCTGAGCAGCCCCTCTCTGCTCGAAGACTTCACTAGACCGGACAGCTGAGATCTGCTGAGGAACACCAGCAGAGGCAGCCACAGCAGTGAGGAATGTGGGAGATGCAGGGTCCATCTGACGAAGATTTCAAGCTGATCACAAACTGACTGGGGAAAACGAACCTAAGAGGAAGCTATTCAAGTGTCAGGGGTTTTCATGTAGATTTCTTCATCAAGCAATTTATCCTGGGGAAAAAAGCAATAATCTCACTGACTAATAATTAGGTTTTTAAAATTTTAATCCTACAAATTACTTTCAAAATGTTTGATTGTGCTCAACCTACATAATTTTTCACCAACTGATTTCTAAGGGAGAAAGCTAAGAAGCCATGTAGAAAAGAACAACAGACTTCAGTTGTGACTACTGAAGCAAACCAAAAAAAAAAAAATAACCTTCTGGGAACAGAGTGTGGAAATGTTCTCAGAGGCTCCAGTATATGCACAAAAAGTAACCATAAGCCATTTATCACCTTTCTAGACAAAGAGTAAAGAGATCCATATAGATAATATAACAAAGATAAGCATAAAATGACAGGACTGATTTTCTTATACAATTTACACTAAGTCTCATTGCTCTATAATCACACTAGGTATATTTTTTTGAATTACAAACCTTAATACCAAACAACCTTATTTGCATCATAAGCTATAGATTACAAGTACTTTCTTATGCATTAACTCCAGTGATCCTTACAATATTACTCTGAGATATAGCTCTCATTTCTGCTGAAGAAACTAAGGTTCAGAAAGGTGAAGGGGCTTGCCCAAGGTCATGCAACTGCTGAAGTCTGAGCCAGAGCTTTGCCATAAAATCTAATCCCATCACTTTTTGCACTGCACCACTGTTGCCTCCTGTACCTACGTCTATCCAATCACATCTGCATGCCCAGTAAGTACTATGAATCCACCTCTTCAATAAACACTGATCATCTACTCTGTGCCTAACAGCATGCTAAGGTATTCACATCAGCAGATTAGACCAACCACAGACAGAATTCCAGTTGGCTGAATCCCTGGATTAAGAATCCACAGGCTTGGAGGACTGACCGTACAATGCCATCTCACATAATGGAGCATCCTCACGTTTTGGTATCCACAGAGAGTCTGGACCCAGTTCCCCACAGATATCCAGATATGGAAAGACAACTGCAATGATGAGTCCCACAAACAGAGACTAACAGCTGCTCTGCAGGCTAACTGCGCAGCACTACCCCATCAGGGAAAATAGCACATAATTTTTTAGGCACCTGGACTCAAAATATTGTATACTTTTTTTCATGTTGAAAAGTGTATTGTAGAATGTCATACGTCTAGGTGGCCTCAAAAAGAGCTTTTCCCAATCTGTAAAATGTGGGCATTTAGGAGATTTTTGAATAAAATTAATAAATTCAAGCCCTCCCCCACCCCCAAAAACGTCGGGCATCCAAAGGTGACTCAGATAACATCACCGACCCCTCAGAGACACACAATCTACTAGACATCAGCAGCATTATCAAAAGAGCTGACTTTTTTTTTATTTTACCTATGGGCCAAGCACAATTCAAAGCACTTTATAAGTATTCATTTAATCTCATAAAGCTATGAATTGGGTAATTTAATACCTGCGTTGTACATACAGAGAAGGAAACCAAGGCGAAAACCAAACTGACACAAAGGATTAAACGTAGTAAAAGAGTTTGGTGCTAAAACAGTGTTAAAGACATTTCAACAGAGCAGATCCTATTTGAGCTGAGCTGTAAAAGATGAGTTGGGCTATGAAAGACAGAAAGGAAGACATTTCCAGTGGCAAGGCTGGAATCTTGGCAAGGCTGAAGAGCTGCCTCAAATGTGCTTCATGTTCTTTGTCTTTCTGCTTTCCTTTAGCTACAAATCTCTTCCCTCTTCTCCAGCTGAATATATCCACCAGGGCTGACTGGCTAACTGGAAATGGCTGGAAAGAAGAAGGAAGCAAAGGATAACTCAAAAATATTTGACTAAAACAACAAGAAAGATGGAGCTGCTGTTAGCTGAAAAGAAAACTAGGGGAAGGAAAAGTCACCCCAAAAAAACGGGGGTGGGGGGAGCCAAAACTGTGCGCCCTACACAGGGAGCTTCTGTTCAGAGAAAGATAAGTCTTTCTCTAATCTGCATAAAACAAATGTATAACAACTCCAGGAAATATTGAGAGTTTGGTTTCAGGCATGTTAAGGGATTTATTAGACATCCAAGTTAATCTCTCAAGTAACTGAATAAACAAATCTGGAGTTCCCTGAATAGGTTCAGAAAGGAAATACAATTTAGGAGCTGTGAGCTTAATTATACTACTTAAAACCATGAGACTGGATAAGTTTATCAGTGAAGAGGGAAAAAATAAAGAAGAAATCTAAGGACTGAGGTCTAGAATATATATCCAATGTTAAGAGATGAGAAAGATGAAGAGGAACCAGCAAAGAAGATCAAGAAAGTAGAAGTATCCTGGAAATTTACAGAAAGAGTGATAATAATACTGCTAATTGATCAAGTAAGGTCAGGACAGAGGGGGCCACTGGAGTTGACGATAACGGCAGTCACTGGTGACGGGCAGGAGCAGAATGAGCAGTGAGGAATGGAGAGAGCAAGCAGAAGCAACTGTAGAAGTTTCGTAGAGGAAAGTACAAAATGGAGCCATTGCTGGCAGTTGCATTAATTATCATTATGTTGCTGCTATTGTTTTAAGTTGGGAGAAATAGATGCCTGTCTGTTATGAATGGAAACAGTCCAACGGAGGAAAGGGAAATGATGGTGCAGAAGAAAGAGGACAGAATGAATGGAGCAATGCCCCTGAGCAAATACAAAAGATGGGATCTAGGGCACAAGTGGGATGATGGTCACAGTTAAAAGCATGAACAGTTCCTCCACCACAATGGAGGAAAGGCAGACTGCAGGGGCACTGATGCAGGTATGCAGGTAGAAGGAGTGATAGGAATGTGGCCTATCTCTTCTCATTATTCTGTTTTCTCGGAGAAGTGGAAAGGAAAGTCAGCATCTTAGAATGAAGACTACAAAATATTGCAAGCATTGCTGGCAAAAAAAAAAAAAATACTAAAGCCTGACATACCAGAAAAAGGAGTTGTCAATGATGTGAACAACAGAAACTTGCATACACTTGTTGTTCAGTCACCCAGTCGTGTCCGACTCCTTTGACCCACGGATTGCAGCATGCCAGGCCTCCCTGTCCCTCACCATCTCCTGAAGTTTGCCCAAGTTCATGTCCATTACATCAGTGATGCCATCCAGCCATCTCATCATGCTCTGATGCCCTCTTCTCTTTCTGCCCTCAATCTTTCCCAGCATCAGGGACTTTTCCAATGAGTTGTCTGTGTGCATCAGATGACCACAATACTGGAATTTCGGCTTCAGCATCAGTCCTTCCAATGAGTATTCAGGGTTGATTTCCTTAAGACTGACTGATTTGATCGCCTTGCTGTCCCAGGGACTCTCTGGAATCTTATCCAGCACCACAGTTCAAAGGCATCCAATCTTCTGCGCTTCACCTTCCCAGCTCTCAGAACCATGTGACCACTGGGAAGACCACAGCCTTGACCATATGGACCTTTGTGAGCAGAGTAATGTCTCTGCTTTTCAATACACAGTATAGGTTTGTCCTAGCTTTCCTACTAAGAGGCAAATGTCTTCTGATTTCATGGCTGCAGTCACCATCCACAGTGATTTTAGAGCCCAAGAAGAGGAAATCTGTCACTACTTCCACCCTTCCCCCTCTCTAGTTGCTCTGAGGTTTTGGGGCTGGATGCCATTATCTTAGTTTTTTTAAATTTAGTTTTAAGCTGGCTCTTTCACTCTCTTCCTTCACCCTCATCAAGAGGCTCTTTAGTTCCTCTTTGCTTCCTGCCATTATAGTAGTATTATCCAGTTGAGCTATTTCAAATCCTGAAAGGTGATGCTGTGAAAGTACTGTACTCAATATGCCAGCAAATTTGAAAAACTGAGCAGTGGCCACAGGACTGGAAAAGGTCAGTTTTCATTCCAATACCAAAGAAAGGTAATGTCAAAGAATGCTCAAACTACCGCACAATTGCACTCATCTTACACGCTAGTAATGTAATGCTTAAAATTCTCCAAGCCAGGCTTCAGCAATACGTGAACCATGAACTTCCAGATGTTCAAGCTGGTTTTGAACAGGCAGAAGAGCCAGAGATCAAATTACCAACATCGGCTGGATCATCAAAAAAGCAAGAGAGTTCATGAAAAACATCTATTTCTGCTTTATTGACTATGCCAAAGCCTTTGACTGTGTGGATCACAATCAACTGTGGAAAATTCTGAAAGAAATGGGAATATCAGACCACCTGACCAGCCTCTTGAGAAACCTATATGCAGGTCAGGAAGCAACAGTTAGAAATGGACATGGAACAACAGACTGGTTCCAAATAGGAAAAGGAGTACCTCAAGGCTGTATATTGTCACCCTGCTTATTTAACTTATATGCAGAGTACATCATGAGAAACGCTGGGCTGGAAGAAACACAAGCTGGAATCAAGATTGCCGGGAGAAATATCAATAACCTCAGATATGCAGATGACACCACACTTATGGCAGAAAGCAAAGAAGAACTAAAAAGCCTCTTGATGAAAGTAAAAGAGGAGAGTGAAAAACCCAGCTTAAAACTCAACATTCAGAAAACAGATCATGGCATCCGGTCTCATCACTTCATGGGAAATAGATGGGGAAACAGTAGAAACAGTATCAGACTTTATTTTGGGGGGCTCCAAAATCACTGCAGATGGTGACTGCAGCCATGAAATTAAAAGACACTTACTCCTTGGAAGAAAAGTTATGACCAACCTAGATAGCATATTCAAAAGCAGAGACATTACTTTGCTGACTAAGGTCCGTCTAGTCAAGGCTATGGTTTTTCCACTAGCCATGTATGGATGTGAGAGTTGGACTGTGAAGAAAGCTGAGTGCCGAAGAATTGATGCTTTTGAACTATGGTGTTGGGGAAGACTCTTCAGAGTCCCTTATAATGCAAGGAGATCCAACCAGTCCATTCTAAAGGAGATCAGTCCTGAGTGTTCTTTGGAAGGATTGATGCTAAAGCTGAAACTCCAATACTTTGGCCACCTCATGCAAAAAACTGACTCATTGAAAAGACTGTGATGCTGGGAGCGATTGTGGGCGGGAGGAAAAGGGGACGACAGAGGATGAGATGGCTGGATGGCACCACTGACTCGATGGACGTGAGTCTGAGTGAACTCTGGAGTTGGTGATGAACAGGGAGGCCTGGCGTGCTGTGATTCATGGGGTCACAAAGAGTCAGACACGACTGAGCGACTGAACTGAACTGAACTGATCCACATATCTGAGGTTGTTGATGTTTCTCCCACCCATCCTGATTTCAGCTTGTAACATACCCAGCCCAACATTTCTCATGATATGCTCAGCATATAGATTAAACCAACAAAGTAACAGCAGAAAACCCTGTAATAGTTCTGTCTCAGTTTTGAACTAACTAGTTGTTCCATGCAGGGTTCTGACTGTTGCTTCTTGACCTGATACAGGTTTCTCAGGAGACAGGTAAGATGGTCTGGTATTCCCATTTCTTTAAAAGCTTTCCACAGTTTATTATCCACACAGTCAAAGGTTTTGGCATAGTCAATGAAACAGAGATAGATATCTTTCTGGAATTCCCTAGCTTTCTCTGTGATACAATGAATGTTGGCAATTTGATCTCTGCTTCCTCTTGCTTTTCTAAACCGAGCTTAGACATCTGGAAGTTCTTGGTTCACATAATACTGAAGCCTAGCATGCAGGATTTTAAGCATGACCTTACTAGCATAACCATACTTTGGCCACCTGATGCAAAGAACTGACTCATTAGGAAAGACCCTGATGCTGGGAAAGATTGAAGCCAGGAGGAGAAGGGGGACAACAGATGACAAGATGGTTGGATGGCATCACTGACTAGATGGACATGAGTTTGAGGTAGCTCTGGGAGTTGGTGATGAACAGGGAAGCCTGCCAGGGTGCAGTCCATGGGGTCTCAAAGAGTCGGACATGACTAAGCAAATGAACTGAACTACTAGCATGGGAGATGAGTGCAATTGTCCAATTAACATATTCTTTAGCACTACCCTTCTTGGGAACTGGGATGAGGATTGACCTTTTCCAGTCCTGTGGCCACTGCTGGTCTTCCAGATTTGCTGACATATTGAGTGCAACACCCTGATGGCATCATCCTTTAGGGTTTTGAATAGTTCTACTGAAATTCTATCACATCCACTAGCTTTATTAACAGCAGTGCTTCCTAAGGCCTACTTGACTTCTCTCTCCAGATATCTGGCTCTAGGTGGCTGACCACACCATTGGAACAATCCAGTTCATTTGGACCTTTTCTGTGCAGTTTTCTGTGTACTCTTTCCATCTCCTCTTGATCCCTTCAGCGTCTACTAGGTCTATACCATTTATGTCCTTTATTGTGCCCATCTTTGGGCAAAATGTTCCCTTGATATTTCCAGTTTTCCTGAAGAGCTCTCTAGCCTTTCCTTTCTGTTGTTTTCTTCTAGTTTTATACACTGTTGATTGAAGAAGCCTTCTTGTCTCTTGGTGCTGTTCTTTGGAAATCTTCATTTAATTGAATATACCTTTCTCATTCTCCCTTGTTTATCACTTCTCTTCTTTCTCTAACTATTTGCAAGGACTCCACAGATAACCACTTTGCCGTCATGCTTTTTTCTTTGCATACACTGAAAGTGAAATTGAAAGTGAAACTGCTCAGTTGTGTCCGACTCTTTGCGACTCCATGGACTATATATATAGCCTACCAGGCTCCTTCATCCATGAAATTTTCCAGGCAAGATTACTGGAGTGGGTTGCCATTTCCTTCTACTGGACATGAAAATCAGTAGAACCACTTGGAAAACAGTGTGACAAAATTCAGTAATGGCGAAGATGTTCATATCCTGTGACCCAGCAGTCATTCCTAGTTATACATATTATAGAAATGTGTGTGTGTGTGTGTAATCACGGCCTCATACAAGAATAATCACGGCATGACTGCTCTTATGTAGGTAGTAAAGTTATTTTTAAAAAAGAAACAACAGACAATCATCAACATAGTGACTACCATTAAGAGGAAGGAAGGGGGCTGTGACCATGAATGAGCATACTAAAAGATTTCCAAGTACTCACAATGTCTTGTTTCTTAATCTGAATGATTTGTTAAACTGTACACATACATTTCATGTACTTTTACAAGCTGTTCAATTTCAACATTAAAAAAATGTTTTTAATTCCTTAGTCTTGCCACTTTTGATTTATACCTGTCTCACTCCAGTACTCTTGCCTGGAAAATCCCATGGACGGAAGAGCCTGGTAGGCTGCAGTCCATGGGGTCGCTAAGAGTTGCACACGACTGAGCGATTTCTTTCACTTTTCACTTTCATGCATTGGAGAAGGAAATGACAACCCACTCCAGTGTTCTTGCCTGGAGAATCCCAGAGATGACGGAGCCTGGTGGGGTGCCATCTCTGGGGTCGCACAGGGTTGGACACGACTGAAGCAACTTAGCAGCAGCAGCAGCACTGGTATATATCAGTTCAAGAGTCTCCCATTCCCTCCACCTTCCTTCTCCTCTGAAGATAACATAATTTCCCAAGGTGGTTGCAAGAAATCTTGGCAGCTGAAGTATCTGGTCCAGTAGGGTCTAGCTCACCCACCTGGTCGCGGGGCATCATGCACTGGTGTCTGATAAACATGAGTTCGATTCCTGCCTCAACTCCAATCCAATCTTGAAGGCAGCATATTCCTCACTGAGACCTGGGCCCTCATTTAGCCTACCAGCCCTCTCAGCACTTATGCATGGCCCAGCTGGCTCAGAAAATCTGAGTGAGGCTTCCCCAGGCTTACCCATTTCTCTGTCCTTTGCTCTCCATCTTCCTGCACCATGCTATGGGAAAAACAGCACAAATCTTTACGCTCTGAGCATCTCCCTATAAATATCCACATCCTACATCTTTTCTATTTTCAGGCTCATTTGCACTTAGTCTATCAGACTCAGAATTTTAATAACAGTAAGAAAAGCTTTGGGGATCCAGAAAACTCTCAAGTGCCTCAGTTCAGTTCAGTTCAGTTCAGTTGCTCAGTCGTGTCCGACTCTTTGCGACCCCATGAATCGCAGCATGCCAGGCTGCCCTGTCCATCACCAACTCCTGGAGTTCACTCAGACTCATGTCCATCAGGTCAGTGATGCCATCTAGCCATCTCCATCCTCTGTCGTCCCCTTCTCCTCCTGCCCCCAATCCCTCCCAGCATCAGAGCTTTTTCAATGAGTCAACTCTTCTCATGAGGTGGCCAAAGTACTGGAGTTTCAGCTTTAGCATCATTCCTTCCAAAGAAATCCCAGGGCTGATCTCCTTCAGGATGGACTGGCTGGATCTCAAGTGCCTAGTGGTTGCTATTACCTTTAATTCTGTCCAGTTTTGTTTCATGTACTTTGAAGCTCTGTTAGGTACACACTTATTTATGACTGTTACATTTTTAACACTAATAATAACTTTTGAAGTCTAGTCTATCTGATATTAATACAGTTTACTCAGCTTTCTTATGGTTATAGTTCACACAGTATCTCTTTTTCCACCCATTTATTTTCAACCTACTTTAATATTGCCCTACAGGTCTGTGATCTCTGGTCATTTTTTAACACCTTTTTCTATGTCCTTCAGAAGATAATTTTTACCGATCTATCTTAAAGTTCACTGACTCTTCTATCATTTTCAATCAAGTATTAAGCGCATTCAGTGAATTTTTATTTCACATATTATACTTGTCAGTTCTAAAATTTATATCTGGTTCTTTTTGTAATTTCTGAGATACTATTCTGAGATATATCTGAGATATAATTGCTGAGATATCATTATTTATTACAGAAGTATCTTCCTTTATATCCTTTAAATAGTTATAATCACTGCTTTAAAATCTGTTTGCTAAATCCAACATCCAGCTATCTTTGGGTCAGTTTTTCTCTTCAGTGTGAGTCACATTTTCAGGTCTCTTCATGTCTAATAATTTTAAATGTACCTGGATATGATAAACGATACATTACAGAGACTCTGGTTGCTGTTATGTTTCTCTAAAGGGATTTATTTTTGTTTGACAAAAACTTACCTAGGCTGAACTCAAACTCGAAACTCTGCAATCTCAGCTCAGCTCTTTATGTGTCGTTCAGGGCCCATCTTAGACATTTGAGCAACTGATACAAAGAATTTGAGGCTCCTTTTCCACGTCTCTCTCTTACTTCCTGCCTTACTCTTTGGCTGCTAAGGTTATCTCAAATCCTATCCTAAGTAAGGCTATGGGTTTACTATCCATGGTTTGGTTTCTGAGTGTGCCAGCCTGGGACTTTCCTCCAGGCTAATATCTATTAATATAAGAAACTGGAAAGCCACTCAGTGCTGGTCCCTTCCTCTAAATGTCCATATAAAACACATACAAATATGCCTCTTTGGTTTGCTCTCTAATGCATTCAGATGATTGTTTTCTGTTTTATGTGGTGTTTATAGTTATCTGTGGACAGGTTATCCTGACAGGAGCTTCTAAGCCGTTGTCAGAAGCAGAAACTAGCAGCTGCTATTAAAATCCGGGAATTCTGTGCCTATTCCCTCTAGTGTCATTGCTGTTGTTTAAATCTCAAAAGAAACTCAATGAAGTCCTTCCTTCTCTCTTTACTTGTGTGTATACATCTTTTCCCTGAGAGTAGAGAATTCAGCTTCACTGTCTAATTTTAACGCTGAAAGGACTAAAGGAAATAAGCAAGGGAAACATGAATACATCCCTGTGTAACTGGAGATCGATTATGGAAGAGGTAGCACACTAAAATCATCATTTGAACAAATTAAGTTTCTGGCCTAGGAGGTCCTGAAGGAGAGGAATCTGAGAGAGGACAGAGTACAGAGGAAATAAAAACATCCATGGCTGAGTGAGAGACAGATCTTGGTGGAGCCCCTTAGCGAGGTGCGAGATGGGGAGGAAAGGCTGACATCTCACAGACGAAGGAGGAGCCCCAAAGACAGCTTATTGTTTGCTGCTACTGTTTATTTGCTCAGTCATGTCCGACTCTTTTCAGCCCCATGTGCTGTAGCCCACCAGGTTTCTCTGTCCATGGGATTTCCCAGGCAAGAATACTGGAGTAAGTAGCCAGTTCTTTCTCCAGGGGATCTTCCCAGCCCAGGGACTGAACTTGAGCAGGCAGATTCTTTACCCTTGAACTACCAGGAAGCCCAAAAAGACATTTCACAACCCAAGAAAATGGAGAATGCCTAAATTTTAGACTTATACCCTCATGATATTTCAAACCTAAAAGATATTTATCAAATCATCTAAATCCAAAAGTCTTATTTTGGAGATAAGGAAACTGAGTCTCACATTTTTGCCTGCCTCATAGTTTAGTCAATTTAACCCTGTCAGTACAGGGTTGAAAGTGAAAGTGAAGTTGCTCAGTCGTGTCCGACTCTGCGACCCGAGCCCACCAAGCTCCTCCATCCATGGCATTTCCCGGGCAAGAATACTGGAGTGGGTTGCCATTTCCTTCTCCAGGGGATCTTCCCGACCCAGGAATCAAACCCAGGTCTCCCACATTGCAGGCAAACGCTGTAGCCTCTGCACCACCAGGGAAGCCCTTCGGTACAGGGTTGGTGCTATTTTGTTCTTCTTAACAGCAACCTGGGCCCTGCTCACATTTGTGTTTTGACTAATCAATGTTCTGTATGATAGCTTTAGGTCTGAGCCACTCAATTCATTCTTAAACATGCCAGAGAATTCTAATATAGAGCCTTTTGTTCTTTCTCTGTATATCTTGGAGTTTTAATCACAGCAAAGTGCACTGAGGCTTCTTTATGATTGCATAGAGTACACCAGGCTCCAATTCTCTTTTCTAATTACAGCAAAGCCATGTGGCCTCTCATGGATTGCTCAGTGGAGTGTCCAGGTATAGATGGCTCACAGGATTTTATAAAGATTAATTCAGATTAGCTCATAAATTTATTGAAGGAGGTATCTATTAGGCGTTCCTGTCTGTCTGTGTGACTGCGATTGACAATAATAAAATGATATGAGTCTCAAACTCCTTTGTCCCATGCTGCCTTCAGATTTAATCATTAGTCAGAATCTGCCTTCTTCCCGAAGGTATTTTTTTTATCATTTCAAATAAGAATGACTAGCTGAGATTAGTGAATTTAAGAAAATTTATTTCAAATACTACTTTTATCTCCATAGATTTATCCTTTCCTCTCAATATCTGGGTTATAAAACAAATTGACATCTTCGGACAAATTAATATATAATCAAGATGCATATACTTGTTTTTTACTTGAAAGATAGTTTGTGCTTCCAGTGACAGTGGTGGCCAAGTAAAAACAGAGTAAACCATTGTTCACAACCCAGGGTCAATAGTTACTAGGTATTTTTCAAAATGATGCACGCCTGCCCACCTGCCAAGCAATAAGAGCCCAAATAGAATTTAACAAATAGTCCCAGGGTATCCAATGTAACCAAGCGTAACCTAGCTTTGGGGAAGAATAAAAAGAAGGAGTGAGTTTATTTCCCTTCCATAAATAAAAAATAGAAATGCTAATATTCTTTTTAAAATCTATAAATATTCATATTATTTTTGAGGCTGTAATTATATAACCCAAAGGTGATTCAAAATTCAGCACTTGGAAATACAAATAACAGCAGCATTTTTAAGCAACTATTACATGTAGAGACAACAGCAGAGGTCATGTTATGTCTCACCCACTGGGGCCTTTGGTCTCTTCTAATCCTAGGGATCATTGATCTTCTTTTAAGATTTTTGCATTTAATATTAAGATCCTCACTAAGAATACTTTCTCCAGTCCCAGATTAGTGCTGTTAGTTTCAGTGACAAGCCTGATGATCTCCACAATATGTAATCAAAATTCATATATAAATAAGACACTGGATCAAATCACTTTTTAAAAAAGATAAAGTATTATTTCTCAACAGTCACGTATGCAAACATACTACAGGATAAATGAAATCTGATTAAGCAAATTCACAAAATCAGTGACAACCAACTCCCACTTAACATCTCAGACACCACTATCAAGACCCCAAGCATGGGTCCTGATCAATTTCAGCGGTCAGCATGAATGAATAGCAGCAGGAGGGAGAGAGAAAAGAGGCATCCTCTTGATGCTTTCACAGTATCTCTTCTACTCTGGTATGTTTTCCCCCAACATGACCCTGGTGGTTACTGGATTCTATCTTCCTTAGCCTGGAAAAAATAAACACTGCCAGCTCCCTTTAGCCTCCTAACCACTTTATCCTATCTGAATACAATTGATGTGTCGTATTAATAGACACACTTACACTAACTTATTTTCTGCTGCTTCCTCAGGCTTTAAAACCTCCTCTCCTGTTAATTATTGCACATATTCATTCGATGAACAAACATTTTGATGTGGGTGGGTGTCAAGCAACATAGAAAAGCAAGACTGAACTAGACAAAGAAGGAGACATACATTCCAGGCAGTAGATATCCATTAAAGAGAGATTCTGCAGCAAGAAAAAGAGGTTCCATCCTATAAAAACTTGCTATTTTAGTGGCAGCTTGTAATTCAGCCCACATTATTGGTAAATCTTAAAAATTAGCCCATCAAGCTAATTCTCAAGAAAAAATGTGACAACCACACAGTATGGTTAGTAACCAGGTAAGTGACTGTCAGTGTGATAGTACCAGATGGTCATAGGGAAAATGCATCTTTGCACATATGTCTCAGCGGGGTTAATGGTGTGAGTGAAAGGCAAGTAAAATGCAAATGACAGGTAAAAACATTCAGTGCTCTCAATATGGTTTTTAAGATGAATTACATTTTAAATAATTTTGAAACTTTTCTTTAGAAACTCTAATACTCTCTGACTAAAATGCTTAAGTAGATAAATTATCATCACTAACCTATATTAATTTTTGGCTTATGATGCTTTAGTAACCAAAAAAAGGATCTATTTTTTAATATCTTAATTCCTTGAGTTTTCACTGAACTAATATCTTGAAACAAAATGAAAAATATAAGCTGAGGTCCATCCTTGGTTAGACCAGAAAAGATTTGCTTGTAGTTTGGCACTATAATTATATCTTTAACACAAAAAATATCCCTGAGGGTTTTACTTCAGATATAATCCTGGGAATTTACCACAAGATATTAATATATATGTATATACCAAATATATTAATATAAAAATGTGGTGTCTTAAGCTTTAACCAAAATCAATCTATTTCCTTTTTAAAATCAACTTTTAGGACTTCCCTGGCGATCCAGTTTAGGACACTGCACTTCCACAGCAGGGGGCATGCATCTGATCTCTGGTCAGAGAACTAAGATCCTGCATGCTGCCCATGGCAAAAAGCTAGAAAAGTTAAAAGACAGAAAGCAAAATAAAGTGAACTCGTACATTATGTCACAAAACGGCATTATGAGTACAATATTTAGTATCAAAACTCAAATATAAAAATTAAATGCAAAACTACATCAAATGCATTTCCGTATGTGTAAATAAAAAGAAAAATATAATAACCAGGTGAAGGTGCTATCAAGGAGATTATAAGCATCTCAGTGGAAAAACAAAGAATGTTACCTGATTGGGATTAAAAACAAAAACAGGTGGAGAGTTTAGCTCTTCCTACTTTAAGTTTTCTATAAACAACTGAAAAGGAGAAGGGGAGATGGGCATTTCCAGAAGACCCATCCTGTGCAGCTGCTGCAGTGGGCTCTGAGGGTGTAGCAGGGAACAAAACCTATGTCCCTTGCCCTCACAGAACTGACGTGAGACAGACGAGAACTGAGAAAAGAGAGTTTTTCTAAATTGTCTTTCTTCCCTCCCAAGCTCCCATAGCTTCCTTCCAGTATAAGGAAGAGAAATGCATCTGGAATTCCCTTTAATCCCTTTTCATTTTCTACAGCGTTCCAGCTCTCTGATCTGGTTTCCCAGGCCTTCCTTGGGCTATTCTCAACCCACAATTGCAATCTCATCTCCCCCACTTTTTCACATGCATGTTTTTCTCAGTCAGGTTTATCCAGTCACTGTTTCAAGATGCTGTTTTTACTTTTAGTCAAAACAACTCACTGAGTCCTTTAATAGCTTCTCTTCTCTCAAGGGCACCTGGAAGGGCTCCCTTTGTGGATAGCCCTGTCCTACACCTAATGAAGATTTACAGATAGAAGCAGACATGTTCCCTGACCTTGAAAAGCTGTTGGGAAAATGAGGAGAAATGGGCAGAGTTGATCTCTTTGCATTAGCTGTCTTCATGATCAATATCTGTCTCCACTAAATCGATTTTATGGAGCCTAAAACTGATGGCTAAAAGACCAGATTGAATACTGCAACCAGGCTACATATGTCCATTCATATTTTCCATGTTGGCTGGGCCAAGGGCTACATATTCTGTATGGTATCATTATTGGGGTTAAAATTAAATATATATATAGAAGTCAATCTAGAAATGAATTGCTATTCTTCATAATTTTTCAATATGAGTAAACACGAAGATCTTGTTATAATTTAAGAAAAAAGGAGTCAGAAACTATAGGCCAGAGACAACAACTTTAAGACCTGGATAAGATTCCTTAGACTTTCATAATGTCATTTACTTTTTCACTTTCCATAGGAATTAACAACAGAACATTAAAAGAAACAACAAAAAGACTCTGCTTTTTCTTTATCTTTGGGAACTGGTGGCAAGTAGGTCCTAATCTAAAGTAAGCACTCAGTTGTTTCATCATGATTTGTAACACTGTGGTCTGCAGGGAGAGAGCTGGGGAGGTAAATACCCCAATTTCCCTCCCTCCAACTTCCTGCCAGGGCTGAACCCAACCAGAAGTCACAAAAGCCCACTGAAGGGTTTTCTACAGGTCACCCTCCTGGGATGTGGAGCAGAATGGAGAAGAGTAGAAAGGGAATCCAAAGAAGCAAATGCAGGCTATCTAGCCAGAAGACTTGAAAACCTTTAAAATTAAATTCCAGAAAAGTCTTGTGCTCAGATGCAGTTGGTGGCTCAGATGATAAAAAATCCATCCGTCTGCAATGCAGGAGACCCAGGTTCAATCCTTGGATGGGGAAGACCCCCTGGAGGAGGAGATGGCTACCCTCTCCAGGATTCTTGCCTGTAGAATTCCATGGACAAAGGATCCTGGCTGGCTAAGTCCATGGGGTCACAGTCGCATAGGACTGAGTGATTAACACTTTCACTTTCATGCCACATTAAAATGGCTAGAAAGATGGGGTCTGGAGTATCAGTGACTCATTCATACACATAGTACTTCTTTTAAGAAACAGGGAAGAATTGGAGACTGACATGTACACACAGCTTTATTTTAAATGGATAACCAACAAGGACCTACTGTATACCCCAGGGAACTCTGCCCAATGTTATGTAACAACCTAAAAGGGAAAAGAATTTGAAAAAGAATAGATCCATGTATATGTATAACTGAATCACTCTGCTGCACACGTGAAACTAGCATAAAATTAATTAATCACTTATACACCAATGTAAAATAAAAGTTAAAAAAAAATAAGAAATATGGAGGAATTTGAACCACTTAACAAGAAAGAGACATCTATTAAGTTGTCTTTGAAGTGAGAAAGATTGTTTACTTTAATAATTCATAGCTAGGAAATAACACCCCAATTTTCAAACCTTCAGGGCAGGTGATCTGAGAGACGACAATAAGTCAGTTATCACACAGGGATAAGTAAACCCACTGGGCCCCTCACTTCAAACGCAACTTAATGGATGTCTCTTTCGTATTAAGTGGTTCAAATTCCTCCATATTTCTTATTTTATTTTTTAACTTTTATATTGGAGTATAAGTGATTAACAATGTTGTGTTAGTTTCAGGTGTACAGCCTTTGTCAGCAACAAAGGCTCCTACCTCTGTGACACTGTGCTCACAGAAACTGTTAATTAACTGAGAAAGAATGGAGAATTGAGCCCAAAAGCACAGATGTGAACACACAGAAATACCCAACACCACACTGAAAGAGCAGAAGGAAAATTTCTACCCTAGCATGTATCTTCCTCGAAAGAGGGAAGCCCTTATCTCCAAAACTCTCTCTGCTTCCCCTGCCTCAGCAAGTACAAACCATGCACTAACAGAACCAGATATGGTGCCGGTGAGTTCAGCATCATATTCTATGAATTAATCTGGCTGTCACATGTGGGTTGTTTTTCTAGAACACACAATTACTACATTATGAAATGCTAATTGTTTCTGCTACCCAGCATGACCTGCCTGGAAGATGAGATGCAAATTAAGACATAATGTTGACGTAATTATGGCTGTTCTCACGCTATTCCAATGTATTTTTCTTCTTCAACAGGCTCCGGTAAAGTGGTCCTTATTTTGTTTAATTCCCGTAAGTCTCAACTCCTGCGTAAGTCTCAACTCCTGCAGCCTACCGACTCTACCCGGTGAAATGTCTAACTTAGTATAAGATAGTGAGGCTTCTTGTTTCCAACAAACGTATCAGAACTTCTGTATCCAAACAAGTCTTGTCTTTCAAATATTCACCTTGGGAGGGTAATTATTTAGGTCACATGGCTGCATTTTTATACCAGTGAGATTTCATGAAAATACTGTGTCAAGACAAACTCTGAACGAGAAAAGAGGCACCATCAGAGAAGGATGACACACGTCAGCTTGCGGGGGCGTGTGGAAAGGCGGGGCTGTCCACTGCCTTAATGACCGTGGGGAGTTAGCCAGGCAGAAACCTCTCTTCCTTACCAGCAGCTTTTAAAGCATCCTCTTAGCCTCCTTAGCCAGCTGCCCACCCTGATTCAGGCTTGGTATCTTACCAGAACAGAATGAAATACATTGCTAATGGAAGTGTTTCTAAAAAAGAAAGAGACAGAGGGGAGTGAGAAGAGAAAAGAAGTGAGGGCAGGAACAGAATGAAGGAGAAATAAATGTGTTTTGGCAACGTATCTGAAAATCTCCAGTCAATAAGACATTAAGCATGTAAGAATGGTGTAGAGTGTGAAGCTGTTTATGATAGTAAATACTTGAAGTTGCTGAACTGTAACTGGTAAAATAGTTTATGGATTATCCATGCATTAGAGTAATTGGCTGTGATTTAAAGCTATTATATACATCTATTTTCATGACATGGACAGTTGTCAGAAGAGAAAACCACATCACAGACTACATGTACAATGTGATCTCCTTTTTAAAATATGTATGTTTGCACATTTAAATGTATATGTGTACACAGGGAAAGAGAGAGAAAACTACAGGAGAAAGAGAGGAGAAAGGGAAGAGTCTCAATAAACATCAAGATGAATATGGATATTTTTGAGAGGCAAAAATTATGAATGGTTTCTTTGTTCTTGTTTATTTCAATTATTTTTCTATAAGAGATATGACTTACAAATGTAAAGAGTAAAGAAGGCTGCCATAAAGAAAACCGAGTAGCTGTGGCTGAAGATTATCATTCAAGTAGTTTCCCAGCATTTGCTTTTTTTTGTACCAGTGTCTCTTTCTAAAAGCAGGCAACGTTATGCTATAGATACAGTGACGAGATTCGTACATAAACCTCCAGAGTCCACATAAAGTGCTCTTTTAAAATCATAAGGCTTCTCATCTCTAACGTGTTATTAAGTGAAAAAGCAAAATGAAGAAGCAGAAAATGTATAAACTGTGCAGCCAATTGTTCGCAAAAGGATATATCAGATTGGCTTCCATGTGCATAAATATTATCTGAAAGGGTAAATAAGAAACTTAACAGTGTTTGCCCATGGGGAATAATGACTGAGCTGATGGGGGACCGAGATAAACCTCTGTGTGTTTTTTTCACATTGGAAACTTGTAAATTTATTACCTAGTCAAAAATAAAAACTTTAATTAATCTTTTATACTTTTTAATGACTTGTCATGTATCCTCAGAATTATAAGTGATTGGTTTAGTGGTTTACTCTTGATTTAATATTATATTCAAATATCCATCTCTGTGATATATTTTAATATTCCTACTTTCTCTCTTTCTGAATGTTAAAGATTAGATGACCTGGGTAGGTGAGGACAGTCTCAGCATCCTACCAACTGAATAGGACTGAATATTTTTGTCCCATGCTTTTCTTTTTGAGGGGTGGGGTAGGACACATGGCATGTGGGCTTTTAGTTCCCGCACCAGGGGCAGAACTCTTATCCTCTGTGTTTGAAGCATTGAGTCTTAACCACAGGACTGAGAGGGAAGTCCCTGCCCAGTGTTTCTCAATAGCAAGTTTACCAAAAAGGTCAAATAGAAAACAAACCCTAGCTGGGGGTTGGCAGCTAAGAGGCATGAAAAAGGACACGTTTTTGTTCATCATTCTATTTTGCAGCCCGTATTAACATCTCTTGGATGACAATGCTGCCTCTATTATTTCCCTTTAACATGGGGCACCCAATGGGAACATCTGCCCAACATTAATGAACTATTCACAGGACAAACAAGAACTGGGTACCAGGAGCCAAGACAAAACAATTAGAGGGAAAGGGAGTCTGTTGGCTCCTGACCTAAATTGAATTGCTTTTAAGAGACAGAAACAGATTTTTAATTATGTAATCCCTTTGTTTCTCATTTCCTTTAAACTTTAAAGGTCAAATTTCCCTTTTAAATGCTAAAGGCCAGATCTGACATTATTGTACCTGATGTTATTGTGTCTCTGAGACTTGCTGGACTGAACCCAGAAGAGGTGCCCTGTTCAACCTAATTGGATGCAAAGCGTTTTCTTGTTATTATCCAGACCACTCTCTGGAAGAATTAGTTAATAACTACTGTCTTTCTCCATTTCATTTTTATTTCCAAATACTGTTCGAAGAGAAAATTTAGCCTGCCTTTGCTATGAAAAAAGAACTGTTTGACGGCATGAAGATTTGGGATATGACGTCTAGTTAACTTCCACTTCTGCAAGACTTAATTAGGCTTTGAGGTTTCTTTAATCTACTCCCTCTCACATGTTAGTGCTTGCATTATTTCATTAATGGAAGAAATTTTTCTTTCCATACACTTCTCCTCTGCCCTTCCACCCCTCCTTTTCTCAGCGTACACCTTTATCCCTCCCAGCCCAGCTAAGTCCACTTTCTTCAACATCAACTTCCCCAGTTTGCACAGCTCCCTCTGATCTTAATCTCTGACTTCCTGACTCTTTCTGTTTATAAAACTCATTTGGCACTCAGGCCCACATTCTCTTCTCTTTCGCTGGCAAGAAGTCTAATAAATGAACTGCACTGGTTCCTAAGGCAGAAAAGAAAAGGAATTAAGGCCTAGCTGTGTCCAGAGGTTCAATCAGTGTCACTGGACTCTCTGCCTCCTTCCCCATCCCTTTGGCTCTGCTTTCCCTCAAGCAAGTTCTCCCTACAAGGTGTCTTATATAATCCTAACAGCTGAAAATCCCAGGAGAAAAGGACTTTCTTTCCCAGAGTTCTAGGAGAAGTCCTAGGGCTGTTGGTAGGAGGCCCAGCCCTGAGTTAGATGCTCACCTCTGGAACAGGGATTAAGATCAGTTCTACCCAAAATCCATGCACTACAAAGGAGGAAGGGAGAATCCCAAAAGAAAGGAGGGATTCTGACACCAAAGCCAACAGTGCTACCCGCCCCCCCATTACACACACACACACACAAATCATCCTCTCAAGTTAGCACCAATACTATCAATAATGACGATTTATATGCGTCATTCACCTAGACATGGTGAATTTCCCTGGTGGGATTTCTCTGATCTGTCTATGATGCAGGAGACCCGGGTTCGATCCCTGGGTTGGGAAGACCCTCTGGAGAAGGAAATGGCAACCCACTCCAGTACTCTTGCCTGGAAAATCCTGTGGATGGAGGAGCCTGGTGGGCTCTCTTTGCAGTCCATGGGGTTGCAAATAGTCAGACATGACCGAGCATCTTCACTTCACTTCACTTCACCCAGACAGTAAGTTCTTGGAAATCAGAGACTTTCTCTATCCTTCATCTTTCAACCTATTATGAAACACATTGTTAGTGAATATTCTACACACACTCACTGAATAAGTAAATTTCTTTTACAAAGAAAGAGAGAGAAGCCCTGTGTAAGACTCAGAGTCTCTATAGAGCTGGATACTTCCATCAACATTGGAGGAAATTTCCATCTCTGGGGACAACAGACAGTGTTTTCAAGGGTGGCAGACCCCAGATGCTCCTGATTCCCTCCCTATACGGAAATCCCAAATGTCAGCCACTCCTTGTGCTGTAGGGAAAATTCCAGATGCTCGGCTTCCTTTCTGAAGAATCTACAGCAGGGACCAGTGAACTTCATCTGTAATGGAGCAGATGGTACAAATTCAGGTTCTGTGGGCCACATGGTCTCTCCTGCAGCTATTCAACTCTGCAGCATGAAAGCAGCCGTCGACAACACATGAATGAATTGCATGGCTAAGTTCCAATAAAATTTCATTTATGGTACTGAAATTAGAATTTCAGACACTTTTCATGTATCACAAAATATTATCTTTTTATTTTTCTTTCAACAATTTAAAACTGAGAAATACATTCTTAGCTTGCAGGTCATACACAAGCAGGCAGGGGAGCCAGAAGTGGTTCAGGGGCCATACTCTGCCAACCTTTGTTCTAGAGTATTTAAGGTTTTTTAAGAAGGACCTGCTTCTGACTTTACTGGAATAAGATAA
Source organism: Nanger dama (assembly GCA_917880005.1). Classification (NCBI taxonomy): domain Eukaryota; kingdom Metazoa; phylum Chordata; class Mammalia; order Artiodactyla; family Bovidae; genus Nanger; species Nanger dama. Next base: position 8,489,307 of record CAKJTW010000038.1, on the reverse strand, counting down.
AAGCAAAAAGTAAATAAGACAAGTTTAAACTTCCACTTGAAGGTTAACTTTTTGAAAGGTGATAACCAGTTGAGCTTTCAGTGTGATAGTACATAAGTGTACTAAGCCCTTACAAAGCTGTTCTCAGTCTGACAGCCTACAAAAAACATTTAGCCACGTTCACTGGTGTTTTTGAGAACTGAAGCCACTGACACTTGATACCAAGAAAACATTTTCTGCAGATTTAAAAGTCTATCTCTAGCATACTGATTTTTAGATTACCAATACACATGTGGTTAATTTAGGTAACGGTTACATTACAATTTAGTCAGCCTCAAATTGATCAAATAACCAGTTGATCCAGGGAGGGGAGCTTTTCTAAATTTGTGCATTGATTCAGTAACATCATTCAGATACTGGATAACAATAGCAATGAATATTCTCTTATTCTATAAAGGAACTGAGGTAGCTAAAAAAACATATATGGTATGGTACTCATTTTTTCAAATTGTTTTGAGAATAATTGTGTCATTTATGTGTCATTATGTCATTTAATTCTCCCAACTTAATGAGTTAGTTAGGAAAGTTTATATTACTATAGAAATGCACTTCACTTTAAGAAAACAGAAAGCCAGAGAAGCTAAAGAACTTAAAGCAGTTGAACTTGAACCTAGATCTTTTGGCACTAAATGCTTGTTCTTTCCATGATACTTGCTCAAAGATGGAGATTTTGTGTGTTAAGTCAGGTCATTTATGAGCATCAAATATCTGTGGTGTGACTAAAAATTTATGCTCCATACATAAAGTCAAATATAGAACAATGAGACCATTGGTCTCTTTGCAAAAGAATTTTAAATTGAAAATCCTACCTTGTGAGGCAAACAGTATTTTAAAACAGAAGATTTAAAAAGACAAGAAATATTAAGTGCTAGAGGAGAAATATCAAGTGTTAGGAGAAAAGGAAACCCCTATACTCTACTGATGGGAGTGTAAATTGGCACAGCCACAATGGAAAACAGTATTCAGACTCCTTTAAAACAGAACTATAATACAGTAGTTCTAAACCAAAGAATACAAAAACAGATTGAAAAAGATACATGTAGCCTTATGATCATGCAACACTATTTACATTAGACAAAACATGGAAACCTAAATGTCCATCAGCAGGTAAATGGGTAAAGAAGGTGCAGTGTTTGTGTGTACATATATTATACTTTTCATTCATTAAAAAGATGATACTTTTCAGTCATTAAAAAAATGAAATCTCACCATTCGTGACAACGTGAACCTCAACGGCACTATACTAAGTGAAATAAATCAGACAGAGAAAGACAAACACCATATTATTTCACTCACATGTGAAATGCAAAAATGAGACACAAACAGAAAAACAAAACTATATGAACAAAACAAACCACATAAAGACAAACAAGTAGATACAGCGAACAGAGTAGAGGTTACAGAGGGAAAGGGAGAGAGGGGACAAAATGGATAGACAGGATCAACTGTACGGTGACAAACAGAAACGAAAGCTTTGGCAGTGAGCACCCTGTAGCCATTACAGAAGCTGAATGCAGTGTTTTACATGTGAAACTAATACAATGTTATAAACCAATGTTACCTCAACATAAACAAACCAAAAAATCTTAAGGAACGAAAGATAGCCTTAGTAAAACAGGGCCTTTAGGAAAACTCCAACAATGAAAATACAGGCATCGTTCCTGTAAAAGCTACAAATGCATGTTCTTCTAAAGGTAGACCAACCCTAAAATAACCCTAACCCTGATTTGCCAAGTTTTATCCTCTTTGTTCTGACCACACACGTGCCAACACTTCTTTCCCTCCTGAGCTAACCCCTGCCCAACAAATCGAAATGCATCTGTGGACTGGTGGTGGCTTAGAAAGGTTCTAAAACAAAGCAGCTGTTCAGAAAGGACTTTAAAAACATCCCAGCTGTGGAGCCAGCTTCCCTGGTGGCTCAGATGGTAAACTGTCTGCTGCAACACAGGAAGACCCCGATATTCTGGGTCAGGAAGATCCCCTGGAGGAGGAAATGGCAACCCACTCCAGCATTCTTGCCTGGAAAATTCCATGGACCTAGGACTAGGAGCCTGGTAGGCTACAGTCCATGGGGTCACAAAGAGTCAAACATGACTGAGTGACTTCACTGTGGAGTTGTGAACTATTATAGAATTTAACGATCATTTAGGCACACAGCCTACCTTCTTCCTCCAAGGGAAACTCCTACCTGTCTATCAAGAATCTACCTCATTCACCACATATCTGTGACCTTGCCTGACCCTCTATCCCCTGAATTTGGCACTCGTCTAAGGTCTTATAGCCTTAATTCAGTGTTATTTAACAATACTTGTATAGTCACCATATCTCCAACTAGAATGTAACTTTTCAACATCAGTTTCACTTCCTTCTATCTCCACCCCTTTGTCAATATCTACCACAGCAGAAATCATTGTGATAATCTATTATTAATATACCAGTGGCTCCCAGTGACCCAAAACTCCTGATTTAAACATACTCATGTACTTCCCTCCCCATAATTAGTATATATCTCATGATTAGCTTTAATCATAGAATATAGTGGTGGTGCCAGTTCCCAGGCTAAGCCTTGAGAAGACCTGGAACTTCTGCTTTTGAGTCCATGGAACCCGTGGAAAGTTGGGAGACTGCTGGAGAGAGAGAGGCCCCGTTATCTTCGTGTCCCAATTTAATCCAAGCCCCACCTGACCTACAAGTTGAATAAGTCACCAGAGTGACCATCAGCAAGATCAGCAGAACTCTCCAGGCGACCCCATACTGCAGAACTATAAGAAAATTAAGTCTTACTGTTTCAAGCAACTTAAGTTTTCAAATTTATAATGTAATAAAAGATAACTGGGAAAAGGTACCTGGAAAATACATGTTGATTGAGTAAATTAATGAATGAAATGAAATTCTTGATTTGTTATTGCTTTGCTACAAAATTGCCATAGCAACAAATATAACATTAAAAACTCACAAAGGTAATGGATTGAGAGTCTGGGGTTAGCAGATGCAAACGACTGTGTATAAAAGGGATAAACAATAAGGTCCTACTGTATAGCACAGGGAACTATATGCAATAGCCTGTGATAAACCATAACAGAAAAATATAAAAAGAATGTACATATATATATACACAAAAATCAGTATAACTGAATCACTTTGCTGTACAGCAAAATTAATGCAACACTAAATTAATTATACTTCAATAAAATAAATCTTTAAAAAAACTCATAAAGAGTGAATTGAGAAAAAGCAGAATGTATGAAAAAAGAGAAAATAACATCCCAGAAGCTTAGAAAAAGCAAGAAGAGAAGCTATGTGCCCCAGTTCAATGCATCACAATGCTGACCCATATCCGGGTGCCTTCATGTATATGCTGGCTCAGTAAGTCTGGTGTAACAGCAAAAATGTATGTACTTTTACGAGCTCCCCAGGTGATTCTGATACACAGTCAGGTTTGAAAACCACTGTTCTGGTCCATTTAAAAATATAACTAATTCAGGAAAAACTGTTAGTTTTTACCCTTCAGAGCACATGTCATACTAATGGTATGTGAAAGATGATATATTTTTAATTATGTGGACTCAGTATCTTGACATCTTCAATTCACTAGATGTCATCAACCATCTTCTTTAATGCTGACTTGTGTAAAATCAGTTTAGTATCTCAAAAGGTGAGTTTTTAAATCTCAGCAGTCAGCCTAAAACTGGTACCATTACCTCATAAAACAACAAGGTAGATTTAGGCTTGGTTCTTTGAACAGATACTAATGCATCTTTAGTATAATGTTTCCAGCTGATATAGTACAGTAGATTCAAGCATATATACCTTGCCCTCATGTTTCTCTGCTTCGATAATTAAATGTAACGTGTTATACTTTCCAGATCAATGTGGAATCTGGCTTTGTGATTAGTCACTCAGTCACGTCCGACTCTTTGTGACCTCATGGACTGAAGCCTGCCAGGCTCCTCTGTCTATGGGGATTCTCCATTCAGGAATACTGGAGTGGGTTGGAATCTGGTTAACAGCCTCCAAAAAGATGCTCCTATGTCTGTACTAATAACCCATGGAAATATAAAACTAAATCCACCGCACACACAGTGAAGTGATCAATAACCTCATGCCACAATCAGTGGAATCAACACAAAGCCCAAAGCATTTGAAAATACACTGAGAAAAGCCTGATTGCTCTTCATCACACCACATACTCTGGTACGAATCATGAAAAAGAAGCCACTTAAGGAAAAAAAAAAATACATGACCAAAAATTATTTTTATCCTTTAAAAATCTTTTAGTTGAGCAACATATAGAAAAGTTCATGCATCATTAGGGCATATAGCTCAATGAATTTTCACAAACCAAACTCATCTGTGTAACCAGCATACAGATCAACGGACAGAATAAGACCAGCTGCCCAGAGAGTTGCCTCAGACTCCTGCCAACCACTAACCCCCACACCAAGGCTTGTAGCTTTAAAATTCAAAAAAGATATTTATATTATCCCACTTTCAGTCCCCTGACTCAGAGTCCAGAAAATGAAGCCCGCATGCCTAGAGCCTGTGCCCCACAGCAAGAGAAGCCATCGCAATGAGATGCCTGTGCACACCACGACAAAGAGCAGCCCCTGCTTGTCACAACGAGAGAAAGCCCCAGAGCAGCAACGAAGACCCGGCACAGCCCAAAATAAAAACAGATAAATAAAAAGAATGTCACCAACAGAGACGAAGCCCTCTATGCCCCTTGGGTGTTTTCCTATGTGTGAAACACAAAACCACACAAGACTCCCCTTCCCTACCTCATTCCTCCAAATCTCTGCATCCAGGCAGAGACAGCAAACACCAGAAAGTAGCGGGACAACAAGTATGTGCCCCGAGGTGGCAGGAGATGCAGGAAGGGGCTGGTGACATCTGTGTTCTCTGCTATGAACACCGAATGCTGAGGATGGAAGCTTGTGTGCACCGTAGCGATTCACATGTCACAGAATCAAGCATTAGAGACAAACAGTATGTCAACTGAACAAACACCCACTTAGAAAAGAGAAACTGGGTTGAAAGCACAGTGCATCAACCTGCCCTTCACATGTCCTGTGAAAAAGAGATCATAGCTAAATATCTTTGAACCATATCAATACACCAATATGGTTTGTTAAAGATATGAGTGAGGAGGTAAGAAAAAGTATTTGATGACAAATACGGAGCTTGGATTCATCTCACTTTGTTCAAGGAAACAAAAGGAGAAAAAACCAACGTGAGTCTATGAGGGGAAAAAAAACAGGATAAAGAAAAAGAGAACAACATATATGACAGTCCAAGAAAAAAAGAGCTAATGTCTGAAAACAAACTCTTTATATTTCAGCAAAAAAAATTCCCAAATTCTGATTAGTCTTCAAGAACAATATAAAAGACATCTGATCTAATGAAGAGAATCTGGACAAAGAAAGAGCAGGGTGAAATGAGAAGGTCAAATGAATAGTTTTAAGGAAATTAAAAGTACTATAGCACGCAGTACTGTTCTGGTAAGTGGTCAGAAAATACCTACTAGACTTGATTATCTGTGTGCTGTATTAGTCAACAAACCTTCTAGTGGATATATAATATTTACCCTAAGAAATATCACAGAGTGCACCAGAATACAAACTTCAAGTTAATGATACTGTATTGGATACTGGAAACTTGCTTAGATTTCAGGTGCTCTAATCATTTGCCAACAAAGGTCTGTCTAGTCAAGGCTATGATTTTTCCAGTGGTCATGTATGGATGTGAGGGTTGGAATGTGAAGAAAGCTGAGCATAGAAGAATTGATGCTTTTGAACTGTGGTGTTGGAGAAGACTCTTGAGAGTCCCTTGGATTGCAAGGAGATCCAACCATTCCTTTCTGAAGGAGATCAGCCCTGGGATTTCTTTGGAAGGAATGATGCTAAAGCTCAAACTCCTGTACTTTGGCCACCTCGTGCGAAGACTTGACTCACTGGAAAAGACTCTGATGCTTGGAGGGATTGGGGGCAGGAGAAGAAGGGGACGACAGAGGATGAGATGGCTGGATGGCATCACTGACTCAATGGACATGAGCCTGAGTGAACTCTGGGAGTTGGTGATGGACAGGGAGGCCTGGCGTGCTGTGATTCATGGGGTCACAAAGAGTCGGACACGACTGAGCAACTGAACTGAACTGAACTGAATGATTTAAAAAATGAAACTATACAAAGGAAAAATATGTTAATTAGCTTGACTGTGGTAATTATTTCACTGTGTATATATACATCGAATCATCATGGTATGTACCTTAAATATATATCATTTGTACTTTTTTAGAGAATGCTTATAGCAGCATTTTTTTAGTAGCCAAAAACCATAGTCAACCCAACTATGTGGACCCAATCTAACCCCTGCGGACAGGGTAGTATGGCGCTGTACATAACGATGAGATACCTACCATAGAGAAATGAAAATGCAGCAGACTACCCCTACTCACCCCCATACAGAGGAGTGCCGCAAATACAATGACTTACAGAAGGAGCCAAACAAACAATTCACATTGGCTGATTTCTTGTACATAAAGTTAAAAAGCTAAACTGCAATATTTAGGGATGTATATGTAGGCTGCCCAACGATTAAAAACAGAAAGCAAGGCAGTGATTACCATCAACGTCAGAAGACCATTACCTTTGAAAGGAACAAGGAGTTTGTCCCTAGGGATGGGGCATGTGGAGACTCCTGGGATGCCGCCATGTTCTGTTTCTAACCTCCTTCTTAGAGAATAAACTTTATTCTCTTAGAATTTCTCAGTGTGTGCATTTAGGATACATACTTTTCTGTATGTGCATTACATTTCATGACTTTAAAAGTTTTGGAAACACATTAGCAAAATTAAAATCTAGGTTGAGAGAAAATGCAAGTTTGATAAAAGAAAAAATGAGAATGAATTTGTATACCTTTTTTTTTAGTATTTATTTATTTGGCTGTGCCAGGTCTTAGCTTCAGCATGTGGGATCTAGTTCCCTAACCCGTAATCAAACCCAAGCCTGCAGCTGGGAGCACAGCATCTTAGCCACCGGGCCACCAGGGAAGTTGCTGAACTTGTATACTCTTATAAAATATAAAACAATAAGAGTTAACACGATGAAAGCAGAAGAAAAAGAAAAGGAAAGATTGAAATGCAGACAACTGACATCTCTGGATAAAAGCCCCAACAGACAGAAGGGAAAATCAAGTAAATAAATGAGTAACATTACTAGGTACTGAAGGCTTCCCAGGTGTCACTAGTAGGAAAGAATCCACCTGCCAATGCAGGAGATGTTAAGAGATGCGGGTTCGATCCCTGAATCAGGAAGATCCGTGCAGCAACCCACTCCAGTATTCTTGCCTGGGAAATCCCATGAACAGAGGAGACAACCGGGCTATAGTCATAGGGTCCCAAAGAGTCAGACAATGGAAGGGACTTAGTAAAGCACAGAACAGAACAATAAGTACTGGGATAAATATAGAAATTAACTCACTGGATGCTTATAATAACTCTATGAGGTTCAATACCATCACTGGGTTTCTTCCTCATGCTAGTGGGAAAACTCAAGCCTAACTTACCCAGGATCTTATGACTGGTAACTGCTAGGCAGGTAAGTGTCAGCTAGAAACCCTAAACCTCTGTCTGTGAAGTACTAAAGTCAGTCCTCTGAAACACTATACAATACTGCCCCCTCTTTTTTCCTGTCCTGGATTAAAATAAAATGTACTGCAACACTCAAGGCCAAAGGACAGAGGGGGAAAAAAATCCTTTAAAAGATTAAAGGAGAAATTCATTTTTCATTTGTTTATTTACTTGTTTGGGCATGATTTTCGGTTGGGTTTTTGTTGTTGTTGTTCGTTTTATCCAGAGTTCATTTAATCCAATTCTAACCATGAGCACTCACTACAAAAAGTATTTATTCAAACTAAACAGAATTAAAAATATAGATTTTCCTGAACCAACAAGTATGAGTCATTTATTACAAAACCAGATGTACTCAATATTTACCAGAGTCCAAAATTGATTAAAAAAAAAAAAACTTTAAATAAGTCATGCTTGAATGGGGAAAAAACACCTTCTACTTAATGTTCTCTATAAAAGAAAGTCAAGTTTACCTTGGTACTAACTGGGAGTAGCAATCACACGCTCTGGTTAGAAACACTAATTAATTTCTCGGTTCTTTGCCTTTGTTCCACGGAATAAAGTACAAAGTAACCAACGACAATGGCCCTTAAATATTATATGCTATTTTAGTTGTTTTGTTCAGAATGTATGAAAGTGAAAGAAAGTGAAAGTGAAGTCGCTCAGTCTTGTCCGACTCTTTGCGACCCGTGGACTGTAGCCCACCAAGCTCCTCCGTCCATGGGATTCTCCAGGCAAGAATACTGGAGTGGGTTGCCATTTCCTCCTATATGTATTTTTTAACCCTCTTTTGCCGGAAAAGCCTTTCAAAGCAGATCATGCATCTCTATAGGATATAACAAGGTCGTGAAACAACGAACAATCAAAGCCATCCTATATTTAATACAAAACACTTACCACTGGGGCCAAGCCTGGGTACAGGCGCTGCTGCGGGTGGAGATCACTACCACCGCGTGCCGGCCGGGCACTCCTGGTTGGCCGCAGGGGCCACACGTGACCCACTTGCTGCCTGTGACCCGCCTGGCGCAGCAGCGGCACGTGTTGACTGCACGTGGGGAGTGCACGTGGGGGAGTGCACGTGAGCTGCGCTCAAGACCAGGACCTGCAACCCAGCAGCTGGGCGGGGCAGAGAGGGTCTTAGAACACGTCTCGGAGCGCAGACGGCGGGTGAGCTGTCGGGTGAGCCGTGCAAGCGCAACGCCGACGGCCACTTCCACACAGGCCTTCTGGCCACTGGGCTGCGGTCTCGGGGGCCGGGGGTATAGGTGCACAGAGCCTGGCTCCGTACACAGCCTCAGCCTTCCACAGAGCTCACGACTACTCTGCGCCAGTCATCAGCACGTGGGTTGTGCTGGGCCTTTTGCGAAGCGTGCAGACCACGTTACGAAGTCGGCCGCCTGACTGGCCGTGGTGACCCGGGGCCGCAGGGACTCTACCAGGGCCGCGCCCTGCACAGAGAAGCCTGCTGCTGCTGCTGCTGCTAAGTCGCTTCAGTCATGTAGAAGGAGGTAAGTATGAAGGAAGTGTTCCAGAGCTCCAAAAATGGCTGAAAGATGGATTTAATCATCAAGGAAGAGTTTAAAAGAGAAACTATAAGCAGTATCCAAACATTCCTGATGCTACAATTAAAAAGAAACATTTTTGAAAGAAAAATATTTTTTAAATTTGTATAATAATCTAAATTTTAAAACTCAGATTCATTAAGAAGTAGGTGGGTGAGAGGTAATAAGCAAGGAGAAGGTGATGGTGGTTGTTTAGGTGCTAAGTCATGTCTGACTCTTTTGAGACCCCAGGAACTGTAGCCCACCAGGCTCCTCTGTCCACAGGATTTCCCAGACAAGAATACAGGAATGGGTTGCCATTTCCCTTCCAGTGGATTGTCCCAACCCAGGAATGGAACCTATGGCTTCCGCCACATCTCCTGCATTGCAGGCAGATTCTTTACCATTGAGCCCCCAGGGATCCTCAAGGAGAAGTTGGAGGAGGGTTTAAACTGCTCTAAACGATAATCAAAGATAAGGTTTTACTCTTTGGGAGTTACAGAAATGTAAATTTATGAATGCTTTTGAAAAATTTTGAAAGCTAAGTACCACCAGCAAAATTTAAACATGTGTGTGACTGTCTCCGAAGGAAGATAAAAGCAAAGAAAATGAGATCCATGTTTCAAAACAATGGAAACGCACAGAAATGGGAAAACAAAACATGAAACAAGATGACAGGTAACACCAAACATATTGAAGTCAGAGGGTTGCAGATCGAGTCCCAAACTACTGAGTTTAAGAGCCCCATATAATATCAAGTGACATAAAAAGGAAAGGAAAATGTATGAAAAACAAGGGCACAGGAGAAAGCAGCAGTGATGAAAATACTAATTCATCCGGTCCCATCACTTCATGGGAAAGAGATGGGGAAACAGTGGAAACAGTGTCAGACTTTATTTTGGGGGCTCCAAAATCACTGCAGATGGTGACTTGCAGCCATGAAATTAAAAGACACTTACTCCTTGGAAAAAAAGTTATGACCAACCTAGATAGCATATTCAAAAGCAGAGACATTACTTTGCCGACGAAGGTCCGTCTAGTCAAGGCTATGGTTTTTCCAGTAGTCATGTATGGATGTGAGAGTTGGACTGTGAAGAAAGCTGAGCACAGAAGAATTGATGCTTTTGAACTGTGGTGTTGGAGAAGACTCTTGAGAGTCCCTTGGACTGCAAGGAGATCCAACCAGTTCATTCTGAAGAAGATCAACCCTGGGATTTCTTTGGAAGGAATGATAGTAAAGCTGAAACTTCAGTACTTTGGCCACCTCATGCGAAGAGTTGACTCATTGGAAAAGACCCTGATGCTGGGAGGGATTGGGGGCAGGAGGAGAAGGGGACGACAGAGGATGAGATGGCTGGATGGCATCACTGACTCGATGAATGTGAATCTGCGTGAACTGCGGGAGTTGGTGATGGACAATGAGGCCTGGCGTGCTGCAATTCATGGGGTCGCAAAGAGTCGGACATGACTGAGCAATTGAACTGAACTGAATTAAGAGGAATATAAGGCCAAAAGCATTATATAGGATTGTTTTACATTAAAATAAGATTATTTTTCATTAATAAGTGATACAGTCCTTAGGACGTGGACAACAGTCAAATCTTTATATGCCAACTAGGATTGTATCAAAAACACAGGAAATATGTCCATAGACATACAAGGATACATTTTCAGCAATGCAATAGTAGTAGAGAATTTTGACACTGTCTGCATCTTGGCCAATCGGATATAGGCCAAAAAAATAAAAATAAAAAGGATATTTCAAGAAATACATAAGATCAATTTATTGGATATGTGTATCATATTATTTATACCACAAACCAAACACCAACTCCTATAAACCTCCTAAAGTAAAACAAATCATTAAGATCAATTTAGAAATAGCCAAAATGAGAACACTTACACATTAAAAACACAGTATCACCAGTGAGGTACTCAGAGGAAAATATTCACGAACACTGAAAGAAAGCATCATAATAAATGAACTGAAAACTCCTAAGAAAGCAATAAAGCAAGACAAGGGTAAGCACAAAGGAATTAATAAGAGAAGAAAGTAATGAAGATGAAAATAGAAAAATATCAGAATGATAACCCCAAAGACAGTTCTTTGAAATTAAAAAAAAAAAAAGGACAAATTTCTGTTGGCTCTAATCAGAAAGCAAAGACAGAAAGTAGTTACAGAGGATCAAGAATCTAGATAAGAGAATCTTTTTAAAGTAAAAGATTTGAAGTTTTGAAAATCTTGATCAAACAATGGAATACAGCTTCACACCAATTAGTCCAGCAAAAATCATAAAAACGTAGCCAGTGTGGCACATGTGTGGCAGATGCACTGAGAGCTGCTTTGGTTTGGAGGGCAGGAAAGGCCAGAGACACCAAGTAGTTGAAAAAGTTGCTTTTCCTTTGGTTTGCTCCCGATGCAGCAAATAGTTGCAAAGGGCATGATGCAGGTGGGTGGGTGTGGCTGCCTATAACTTCTCTTGCTTTTCGTGGTGGCACACTAGAATTCCAGTCCACCATGGTAGAGAAGCACAGACTGGAGTGACCCCTGATTTTTTTAACCCTGCTGCTGCTGCTGCTGCTGCTAAGTTGCATCAGTCATGTCCGATTCTGTGCGACCCCATAGACAGCAGCCCACCAGGCTCCCTGTCCCTGGGATTCTCCAGGCAAGAACACTGGAGTGGGTTGCCATTTCCTTCTCCAGTGCACGAAAGTGAAAAGTGAAAGGCAAGTCGCTCAGTCATTTCTGACTCTGAGCGACCCCATGAACTGCAGCCTACCAGACTCTTCCGTCCATGGGATTTTCCAGGCAAGAGTACTGGAGTGGGGTGCCATTGGCTTCTCCGTTTTATACCCTAAGTTACATTAAAATCCGGACTTAGATTTTTGCTTTGCAAGAAGTCAAGTTGCCTTGCTTGTGCTTAATGTTCAGATTTCATTCCTTGACATTCCTGCTGTGCCAGCTCTGGGCCAGTCTCCTTGTCTGGGTCAATACTCTTGTACTGTACTCTTGTACTGTAGGATCCAGGTTTTCATGTTGACTCAGGGATTTGGGTGCCAAAGCACAGGCATAGCTTTCCAGAGTAACACCTAGTACTCTGATAGTTCTGTTCATTTGTTTATTCACCCGTTCATTTGTTAACCAAATATTTAACAGACTTTTATGTATCAAGCAATGGAGTAAAGTCTGAGAATACAAAAACTTTGGGGGAAAATTACTGCCCTCATTAGGGACAGCACAATCTAGTGAGAAAGACAGACACAGTAAAAAAAAAAAAAAAATTTTATCAAATGTGCACAGGTAAGCTATGGGAGCAAGCCATAAGAAGTAAGGGAAGTCTTAACTGGGGAGCTCTTTAAGGACAAATATACAGTATTTGTCTTTCTCTGGCATATTTCACTTAGCATAATGCCCTCCAGTTTCATTCATGTTGTTTCAAATGGCAGGATTTTTCTCTAAGTTTGAATAATATTTCTCTTTGTGTGTACATGTATATACATATTTTTCACATTTTCAACAATACTATATTGCACACTTGTAATTGGCTAAGAAGACTGATTTCAGTTTAAATCTTCTCAAGATAAAATTGTACATGCAACTGTAACTGTGTAGAGCTGATTCATAAATTACTTAACTTGATTATGGTGATATTTTCACATTTATCAAAACATCAAGCTGAATACTTTAAATATATGCAATTTTATATGTCGAATATATCTCAATAAAATTGTTTTTAAAAATAAAAGAATAAGTATGAATTTTCTGGCTAAAATAACTCCAGGCAGAGGCAGCCTGTCTCTTCTCCCTCCCACATGAGTCTCTGAATTCTGTCCTTCTCATTACCCCTCTCCCAGCATCATCCCTCTTGCCTAGATGTCCACAAGTACTTCTCAGCTGTCCTCCTTTTTTCAGGTATGACCTAAATCAAATCCCTCATGACTATACAATGAAAGTAACAAATAGATTCAAGGGATCAGATCTGATAGACAGAGTGCCTGAAGAACTATGGACAGAGGTTCGTGACATCATAAAGGAGGTAGTGATCAAGACCATCCCCAAGAAAACAATACGCAAAAAGACAAAATGGTTGTCTGAGGAGGCCTTACAAACAGCTATGAAAAGAAGAGAAGCAAAAGGCAATGGAGAAAAGGAAAGATATACCCATTTGACTGCAGAATTCCAAAGAATAGCAAGGAGAGATAAGAAAGCCTTCCTCAGTGATCAATGCAAAGAAATAGAGGGAAACTCTTTAAAAAAATTAGAGATACCAAGGGAAATTTTCTTGCAAAGATGGGCACAATAAAGGACAGAAATGGTATGGACCTAGCAGAAGCAGAAAATATTAAGAAGAGGTGGCAAGAATAAACAGAAGAACTATACAAAAAGATCTTCATGACCCAGATAACCACAATGGTGTGATCACTCACCTAGAGCCAGACATCCTGGAATGCAAAGTTAAATGTGCCTTAAGAAGCATCAGTACGAACAAAATTACTGAAGGTGAAGAATTCCAGCTGAGCTGTTTCAAATCCTAGAAGATGATGCTGTGAAAGTATTGCACTCAATATGCCAGCAAATTTGGAAAACTCAGCAGTGGCCACAGGACCAGAAAATGTCAGTTTTCATTCCAATCCCAAAGAAAAGCAATGCCAAAGAATGCTCAAACTACCGCACAATTGCACTCATCTCACACACTAGCAAAGTAATGCTCAAAATTTTGCAAGCCAGGCTTCAACATTACATGAACCATGAACTTCCAGATGGTCAAGGTGGATTTAGAAAAGGCAGAGGAACCAGAGATCAAATTGCCAACATCTGTTGGATCATTGAAAAAGAGCAAGAGAATTCCAAAAAAACATCTGCTTCATTGACTATACCAAAACCTTTGACTGTGTGGATCACAATAAACTAGAAAATTCTGAAAGAGATGGGAATACCAGACCACCTTACCTGCCGCCTGAGAAATCTGTATGCAGGTCAAGAAGCAACAATTAGAACTCGACATAGAACAACAGACTGGTTCCAAATCGGGAAAGGAGTATGTCAAGGCTGTATATTGTCACTGTGCTTATTTAACTTATATGCAGAGTACACCATGAGAAATGCTGGACTGGATGAAACACAAGCTGGAATCAAGATTGCTGGGAGAAATTTCAATAACCTCAGATACACAGATGACACCACACTTATGGCAGAAAGTGAAGAAGAACTAAAGAACCTCTTGATGAAAGTGAAAGAGGAGAGTGAAAAACCTGGCTTAAAACTCAACATTCAGAAAACTAAGATCATGGCGTCTGGTCTCATTACTCCATGGCAGATAGATGGGGAAACAATGGAAACAGTGTCAGACTTTATTTTGGGGGGCTCCAAAATCACTGCAGATGGTAACAGCAGCCATGAAATTAAAAGACACTTACTCCTTGGAAGAAAAGTTATGACCAACCTAGATAGCATATTCAAAAGCAGAGACATTAATTTGCCAACAATGGTCCATCTAGTCAAAGCTATGGTTTTTCCAGTAGTCATGTGTGGATGTAAGAGTTGGACCATAAAGGAAGCTGAGCACTGAAGAATTGATGCTTTTGAACTGTGTTGGAGAAGACTCTTTAGAGTCCCTTGGAGTGCAAGGGAGATCCAACCAGCCCATCCTAAAGAAAATCAGTCCTAAATATTCATTGGAAGGACTGATATGAGAAAGATTGAAGGCAAGAGGAGAAAGGAACAACAGAGGATGAGATGGTTGGATGGCATCACCAACCCAATGAACATAAGTCTGAGTAAATTCCATGAGTTGGTGATGGACAGGGAGGCCTGGTGTGCTGCAGTCCATTGGGGTCAAAAGAGTCAGACACGACTGAGCAACTGAACTAAACTGAGCCTTACCAACCTCCAGATTGTCCACTCCAATCAGACATTTTCCTGCTTAAAATCTGCCATGGGATTCTCAGTGCCTTTAAGATAAAATCTAAACTTCTTAACCTGGCTTACATGGCCCCTCAATATATGACCCATGTCTATCTCAGCTGTTTCATCTGCTGTATTTTTCCAGTGGATAAATTTGGAGAAGCAGATATTGCCCAGTTGAAATACCCCCTAGACTCTTGTAAGTTAGATTTTCTTGCACGTTCCAACAGTCTCTTTGCAACACATCCCTAATATAATACCCAGGTCTGGGAATTTGCTGTATATTCTTAGTGATGGTGACTGCTTGTAGTAATGATAGTACTGGAAATAGATTATATCTCCATTTAAATTAAAGAAATCAGTCTGGGTAGAGAGGGAGAGGAAAGTAGGTGGGAGGTGGGTGGGAGTGAAAGAGGGATATCTAGGACGTATTTACGAGGCTGAGCACCTCAACTCAATATCAAAACACTCGCGGTGGAGGAGATATGTAGTAGAGAGTTCTGCTAAGTGTAAATCCCAAGTCAGTAGGAGTCTGAGTCTTTGTTCCTGCCTGGAGTTCTGTTCTAACAGGCAATTATAATGAAGGAGACAGCAGTGTGAAGGTCTATGAGAACTGCACTTAACCCCTACTCAGGTGTACCTGGATATAGGCAGAGAGCTAGAGAGAGCAACAGAAGTTTTCAGAAACTTTACTGAAGGATCCTGAAGTTTACTTGAAAAATCACAAATCAGTATACCAAGCAAGAGGTCGCTGCAGCATGGGGCAGTGATGGAAGCGGCCGAAGTGTGGACCAACTGAGTTTGGGAAGATCAGTAGGACCCCTGCAAGCAGGCGTGGCAGTTGGTCAGCAGGGGCTCCTGGCTGGGCTCTCCTGAAGCATCACCCAGAGAGACAGTCCACAAAATACAGGGGCCACAGGCAGAGAGGAGAAGACTGATGGCCAAACACCAAATAGAATGGCCTTCCAGCCGAGCCAGTGATGACCAAATGACACTTTGTTGGTTCAACTGGCCCCATACACTGAGAGCAAGGAAGAACTGAGGAAAGGAGCAGACCACTCCAGACTGACGGGTGACAGTTTTAATAAACAAGAAAATTTGCATGTAAGACTTGTCTTAGGTGCCCACTAGATGAGCTGATCTCTGCACTCACCCACCAGAACCTTAAAAGCTTATACAGAGGCTTTAATTAGGTTCCGTCAACTTTTCAGTTCAGATGGTCTCATCAACACCTATTCTTTTAAGGCTGTGTCTTTGAAAGAGCCTCTAGTGTGGGAACAGTGGGCAGAGCATCATCCCAAGAACAGGGGCAGGGGTGCGGAGCATTAATTGTATTGGTCCAGTTCTCCATGGAACTGATAGTCACACCCTTTCAGTGAGTTCCTCCCATACCCTTCCCTCATCTCAGGACTCCACAGAAGCTCCATAGGGACTTTTAATCACCCCCAGGGAAAACAGCAAAAATAACTCGTGGATTCTAGGGCAAATTACCTGGACTTACTCAAGTCTATCACCAAGTAGCTATGTCATCTTGCATGAGTCATTTGATCATCCTGTGCCTTCATTTCCTCATTGACAAAATTAAAATAAGAATGGTGCCCATCTCAGAGGTTATCCTTAGCACCCGAAACAGTGCCTGGCACAAAGTGAGTGCTCAATTCATTATTAATTGCTATTATGTTTGTTATTCAGTTACAGTTCATGGTGTATTTGTGTACAATCAGTATAATATAATCCATGTACTTTACCACTTATCAGCCATGCACACTTTTATAAGGCCTTTAAGTCTTAGTTACTTTATCTGTAAAAGGCAGATAATAACGTGGGGTGCCCAACAGACAATGAAGAGTCAGAGAGGAGTAAGGCCTCCCATGACAAGATGGCAACCAACACAGGGCATTTAATAAGTGCCAGGCACTGTTCTAAGCATACTACAGGCACTTAATCATTTAATGCTCACAAAACCCTATGAGTAGGTACCGTGATTTTCCCCATCTTACACCTGAGAAGCAGGTTCAGAGAGATTAACATGCCCAAAGTGATTCAGCTGGGGACTGGCAAACTCAAACCCATGCAGTCATGCTCCTAAACACCTCACTCGGCACTCTCTGTCCCTTGCGTGTGTGCTTAATATCAACACCCATGGATTCTTCTTCTTAAAAGAGATAGACTATCAGTTTCCCCTTGTTTGCTAGATAGACAAACATTGATTATACTAAAGAAAAATAAAAGAGAAAGCACCTCTTAATCTAAACTCTGTTGGTTTACTCCTGCTGGAAATAGCAAATGCTCAAACCTTGATGTTTAAAAATAGCTGAAACACCCACTATATCTAACATTTACCAAAGCTGTTTATCCCTACAGATGATCTCCATTGATATGATCAGTTCACCCGAGCATGGAAACATAAGTCAGAGAATTTGGGGCATTTTAGGATTTTCTACTAAATATAACTGGTTATGGTTATTGTGCTTTTGCTTAAAAAAATGAACATCATACTTTAAATCTATATTTAAATGGTAACCAAATGAAACATGAGTAAAATATTAAATATTCTGCAAGAAATTATAGGTCAAAAACGTGGTCAATCTGGAGATTTTAGTGTTATGTGTGACCTTGGAATCCCCTCCCAGTCTCTCTTAATTGTGCTGCAGAGTCTACAGTTGCTTTTTTTTTTTTCACAACTGCTACTTTTAAAAGAATTGATTTACAGAAAATTTTAAATTTTATGTATTTGTAATTTCTTCTGGGAACTCGGATTTTTAAAGTTTTCCATGCATGATGTGGAGATTAACTCAGACTTTCCAATTCTTGTACACTTTCAACAAACTATTTTTTTTACTTTGGGGTCCAATTATTTTCGACAGTAGAGATTAGCTGTCAAAAATCACACACTGATGCATGAGCATTGATATTTTTTAAATCACAAACAATAATTAGAAATGTCCAGAATTTAAAGTGGAGGAGAAATACTAAAAATGACTTGTTTCCAGTTATGTAGTAGCTGCTGCCCCTGTGTGGTGAAAAAGTGTTGGTGCCTTCAAGCTATTTTCAGGTTTTGTTTGAAATTTCTTCAACATTTTCTAACATTTCTCTGAAATGCTTTCCTTGTTGTTTTTATTATGTCATTATTTTCTTCCCTTAGTCATTTTCTCTTTTGTTTATTGAAGGCCTAATAATATTAATGTAAAAAAACCACAGTGAATTAAAATTTTCACACAATTCAAGAACTAGCTCAGCAATCCTACAAGTAGAAAGTGAAAATAATAGAGAAATGTAATGACACAGCCCTTAACAGAAAAGAGAGCACAGAATAATTTTTGTCTCCTGACAAATTTGTTTTTCAGTCTTTCTAAAATCTAATAGTAAAGAAGACATGGCAAGAAATATTTTAGTATTAATTTCATTTAAGAACGAAAGTCAGAAACAAAGGACAGATACATTCTAATGTATGAATCATGTAACGTAGAAATTTTTCATTGATTATTTTAAATGAAATTATAATTTTCTTTACAGGAAGGATAAACGATAAAACACTTCATGTCTCCCTCCCTGCATATATCTGACTGGGAGGTTAGTTCTTTTCTAATTTTCTAGAATCATCAGCAACTGATATTTTTAGCACAAGGCATTGCTCTATAAATAATTTTCATCTCTAGTCTACAGCACTTATGCAACCTACATAGTATTGCATACAAAGTGAGTGAATGATAGTATCTCTGAGATATTTTTTAGCGACAATTACTGAGAAATAGTTGTTACACAAGGTGTCATAGACTTGTGCAAAGGAGTGTCCAGTTTCAGCATGGACTCCCACCAGGATGGGACTCTTGTCACTGAAACACCCTTCCTGTGGTTACAGCCCACAGAGAAGCCCCACCAGCAGAGCAGACCCAGTGGGAGGAGGAGAACATAACCACCGACATTCTGCACAAATCCACACATCAAGTAACCACCTTCATTAACAGGAAAAGCAGACAGATGGCCTTGTCTAGCATTTGAGAGGCAAATGTAGCCTTCCACTCGAATTCATTGATAAAGATTTGTCTCTTCGGGTTTACTTTGAGCTGTTTGTAAGCAAATCCTGTGACTTGGAATAAAGGTCCTAAAGTGAGAATTGTGTATCACAGGGCAAATGCTGTGGAGGAAGAGGTGAACCGGTTGGACCCAGGAGGCAATCTCCAGGTCCCAGGAAAAGAGTATATGGAGACTAGGACTATTCCCAAGACACGCTGATTAGGAATCTTCACGGAGAGAAGAACCAGAGACTGACAATGGAATTCTCTGTGTATGTATAGTTTATACTCTTCTTGTGGATAAATGTGAAACAAGTGACTTGGATTAAGATAACATAGCAGAATACAACGTGAGCCGTAAGAGAACCGCATGCAGAACTGTGAATGAAATGATGAATGCTTTCAACCTAGCAAGAATATGACTATTGTTAAGTGGGACTACGTCTATGACTCTAGGTAGAAGTGATGCCCAAATTATTAACCTGCTAGGGTCTTCCTCAAATGGTTGATGGATAGAAAATTACACACACTGAACAAGTTTAAAGGGACAGAGATAAAAATACAGTAGCTCTCAAAATTGTGATTCACGATCCCTGCTCATTCAAAGCACTAATTATAAAGACGTGGAGTGAATCATGTGTAACTCCCATTACTCATCGATATTAAGATTTTTTGTTAGGAATCCTCTTGGATAATGCCAGAAAGACACCCAAACCAGGTGAACCTCATCTGTTCCAAGTGAGCAGATAAGGCATCTTCTGGGACTCAAATGTGCCACATATCTGTCTGATTAGTGTTCTCAATGCTGAATCCCTTTTCTTTCCAACAGCCAGGTGAAAAGGTAGTATCATCATGGTCACTGTGACCACTGTTTCACCAACAAGTTTAACTCTTTTTCAATAGTGGGGATTTGATGTAAGGGCACATTTGCAACTAGTTCAAGAATCCGCCTGCAACGCAGGGGACAGGTTCAATTCCTGGGTTGGTAAGATCCCCTGGAGGAGCAAGAGACAACCTACTCCAGTATTCTTGCCTGGAGAACCCCATGGACCTTGGTGTGCTAGAGTCCACAGGGTTCCAAAGAGCTGGACACAACTGAGCAACTAAACAGCAACAACGACGACACATTTGGGAGAAAGGGTAAAGGATTCCATAAATAGCCACGCTTCAAGATTCAGGGGCATCTAGGAACCCTACCCAGCCACGGCTCATGAACCTTCACCCTTTGGTTCTACAATCAACATGCCTTTTCCACTCTTTGTTTCTTCTCTATTATTTTTCCTCTCATTACAGAACAGCTGCTGCTTTCTGAGTTTTCCTATTCAAATTTTAGAGGAAAGGAAGTATATATAGTCTAATTAATTGCCAGTATTCTTACTGGGATATCCTTACGCTTCCTCCTTGGAAGAAAAGCTATAACCAACCTAGACATCATTTTAAAAAGCAGAGACATTATTTTGTCAACAAAGGTCTGTCTAGTCAAAGCTATGGTTTTTCCAGTAGTTATGTATGGATGTGAGAGTTGGACTATAAAGATAGCTGAGCACCACAGAACTGATGCTTTTAAACCATGAGGTTGAAGAAGACTCTTGGGAGTCCCTCGGACTGCAAGGAGATCCAACCAGTCTATCCTAAAGGAAATCAGTCCTGAAATATTCATCGGAAGGACTGATGCTTAAGCTGAAACTCCAAAACTTTGGCCACATGATGCAAAAAAACTGACTCACTGGAAAAGACCCTGATGCTGGGAAAGGCAGGAGGAGAAGGGGATGACAGAGGATGACATGGTTGGATGGCACCACCGACTCAATGGGCATGAGTTTGAGCAAACTTCAGGAGTTGGTGATGAACAGGGAAGCCTGGCCTGCTGCAGTCCATGGGGTCACAAAGAGCTGGACACGACTG
Organism: Nanger dama; assembly: GCA_917880005.1. Taxonomy (NCBI): domain Eukaryota; kingdom Metazoa; phylum Chordata; class Mammalia; order Artiodactyla; family Bovidae; genus Nanger; species Nanger dama. The sequence goes on along the minus strand of CAKJTW010000038.1, from coordinate 8,468,274 downwards.
AATGACTGAACTGAACTGATCCTTACTGGGAAAACTTTTTCATGCTAAATCACTTTATGGGTTAGCAGCCAGTCTGCAGCTTAGAGATGCCTTTAAATGATCCCATGCCTTTGTTTAAGGAAGAACCTGGGACTGACTGCTTATCTCGGCAGAGGGGCTGCAAGCAGAGGACTTGCTGAGTGTTATAGGTGTGCTGATTGATATGTCTAGAATGCCATGTTAAGGATTTGGTTTTCTTACCCTGTAGTGGCAACCTTAGATTTTATGTATGAGTGGGTTTTATCTATAACAGGTGCAGAGCCATATATAACATGTAGCATGGCTACTTCATTATTAAACATATTTTGTGATTATATTAATAAATAAAAGTAAACTCTGGTCATGTTTAAACATTCTTTTAAGCCATCACAGTTTCATGATCTATTTAATCATAAGAAATCTTTGCAGCATTAGACATAACTATTGTTTTGTGGGAGGTCTTGCAGAAAGGTGGAGATTTGTTTGAATCCAGTTAATTTCCTTCATTAGACAGCTGGACAGCTAATGATATGGACATATGGACTTAAAACTGAAAGGTGCAGATGGAGAAGCAGATGTAGCTGTCTCTCACAGAGGCTGAGTAAGTACAATGGGCGTCATGAATATTCTTGCCAGAGAACCTGTAGTAACAAACCATGAGCTCCCTGAAACCATGCTGGACTTTAGACTCCAAATGGAAACTAATCATTAGAGTCATTTACAAGCCACATCAAAAGCTGTATGATTCTCTATAAGTGAACATAATTGAAAATGCTACTGTAAATAAATATATAAGAAAATGACAGAGTGGGAGGCGGGAGGGAGGTTCAAGAGGGAGGAGACATCAGTATACCTATGGTGATTTGTGTTGATATATGGTAGAAACTAACACAATATTACAAAGCAGTTATCCTCTAGTTGAAAAGAATTGAAAGAGACACACGTACCCCAATGTTCATTGCAGCACTGTTTATAATAGCCAGGACATGAAAACAACCTAGATGTCCATCAGCAGATGAATGGATAAGAAAGCTGTGGTACATATACACAATGGAGTATTACTCAGCCCTTAAAAGAATAAATTTGACTCAGTTCTAATGAGATGGATGAAACTGGAGCCGATTATACAGAGTGAAGTAAGCCAGAAAGAATAATACCAATACAGTATACTGACACATATATATGGAATTTAGAAAGATAGTAATGATGACCCTCTATGTGAGACAACAAAAGAGACACAGAGGTATAGAACGGGCTTTTGGACTCTGAGGGAGAGGGAGAGGGTGGGATGATTTGGGAGAATGGCATTGAAACATGTATACTATCATGTAAGAAACGAAGCGCCAGTTTATGTTCAATACAGGATACAGGATGCTTGGGGCTGGTGCACGGGATGATCCAGGGAGATGATATGGGGTGGGAGGTGGGAGGGGGCTTTGGCACTGGGAGATCGTGTACACCTGTGGCTGATTCATGTCAATGTATGGCAAAACAAATACAGTATTGTAATGTAGAATAAAGTATTAAAAATAAAAATTAAAAAAAAAGAAAATAAATTCAAAGAAATAAAATTTTTAAAAAGGAGATGATGTGGTACACACAGAACAGTAGTCTGTTGGTGTAAAGACTGCTCAGACTGTTGTTTATTTTTCTAATTCCATGAATATCCACGTCTGTCTAATCCATAATGGTTGTCTAGTGTGTTAACTGCTCAGTCATGTCTGACTCTTTCTCACCCTGTAGACTGTAGCCTGCCAGGTTGTCTGTCCATGGGATTTCCCAGGCAAGAATACTGGAGTGGGTTGCCATTCCCTTCTCCAGGGTATCTTCCTGACCCAGAAATTGAACCCAGGTCTCCTGCATTGCAGGCAGATTATCATCTGAGCCACCGGATATCCATGTCTATCTAACCCATAATGGTTATCTAAGCAACTAATAAATATTCAGTTAAGTTCAGTCACTCAGTCGTGTCTGACTCTTTGCGACCCCATGAATCGCAGCACCCAGGCCTCCCTATCCATCACCAACTCCCGGAATTTACTCAAACTCACGTCCATCGAGTTGGTGATGCCATCCAGCCATCTCATCCTCTGTTGTCCCCTTCTCCTCCTGCTTCCAATCCTTCTTAGCATCAGCCTTTTCCAGTGAGTCAGCTCTTCGCATGAGGTGGCCAAAGTACTGGAGTTTCAGTTTTAGCATCATTCCTTCCAAAGAACACCCAGAACTGATCTCCTTTAGAATGGACTGGCTGGATCTCTTTGCAGTCCAAGGGACTCTCAAGAGTCTTCTCCAACACCACAGTTCAAAAGCATCAATTCTTCAGAACTCAGCTTTCTTCACAGTCCAACTCTCACATCCATACATGACCACTGGAAAAACCATAGCCTTGACTAGATGGACCTTTGTTGGCAAAGTAATGTCTCTGCTTTTGAATATGCTGTCTAGGTTGGTCATAACTTTCCTTCCAAGGAGTAAGCATCTTTTAATTTCATGGCTGCAATCACCATCTGCCATGATTTTGGAGCCCCCAAAAGTCTGACACTGTTTCCACTGTTTCCCCATCTATTTCCCATGAAGTGATGGGACCAGAAGCCATGATCCTAGTTTTCTGAATGTTGAAATATACCTTGTGAAGAACATTTCATAACATGACTTCACTTTCACAGTCCTAAAAATGGGATGCATCTTCCCTAAAATAATTCAACCTATTCCAAAGTCTATTACTCAGAATCTTATTTTCTCAACACCTTTATCAAAATATAGAAGCTGAGTCCAGGTATTACCAAAACCCAAGATTCAATGAACACATTCTCTTCAGGTACATGACACTGTACTCCCATTAATATTTCAGTAACTTAATAACCTTTGTAATAGAAATACTTACTTGCTGAAAAGGGATATTTGATAAATCAGTTGGCTTAATGTTCTCATTAAAAATAGAATTTTAGAATGATACATTTCAAGAGATCATACAGGATGGAATAACCTGGGCTCAGCAGAGGAGGACTGTGTCTGACTCTGTACTCCCCACCTACCTTGTTAGCACTTGGTCAAAATCTGCATTTATCACCACCAGGTGATTCTTATGCCTGGTCAAGCTTGAGAAGCACTGTGCTATGATTCTCTCATCTCCACTGAGTTTTTCTTCCCAGATGTTTTCAAACATGCAAATAACTTGACCTGTCAACAACTCACAAAGATTTTGTGAAGATTAATTTTCTATAGTTTAAGTTATTTTTAAATTGCCTTCACGACAGGAACTATCAGCCCTAAACCAGTAAATCTAGTGAAATGTGATCCTCACTCATTGGAGGTTCTTCAATCAGAACGCTTATCACTTCAAATGATGTCTTTACTGTAATTCCTATGTAATCTACAGATTTGTTATCCTTAGAAAAATGTCTAACCCTTACAAAAATTGTTGATTTTATGGATTTCCCTGTTTTGCTAAAACAAACAGTGCAGTCCTCAGACAAGTTTAAATGTACACATAGAATCCTACTGTGGCTGCTTCACCCTGTTAGGGCAGCTGAGCAAGATCTTGACACAGATCAGAAAATAGAATTCTTCCCAGCAGCAGCTTAGGCCACATTTTCCCTAGGAAACATTCGCACCCCCTGGCTGGCTTTACCTAGAAGTGTACTCTGACTACTGCAGTTGGGAAACACACAGCACTCTGCCGGGAAGTAGGTACATGCTGTCCTGCTTGGAAAGTGTATTGCTAAACTAGCACAGACTTCCTGCATTACAGGCTGCCCCGCTCTCATTTAATGACAATATCAGAGGGCCAGATGGCTTTGTAGGTTAATGGTTATAGTCCTCAGAATGTGTTGTGTAAAACAGATTTAAATATTCGCCATCAAATTCTGGTCTTGGCTTTTTTGGTATGTCACCTATTAATCCTTCCCAGTTCACTATCTTTTCTTTAAGTGTAAGTCACTTGTAGGGCTCAGCAATCCACAGCTCTCCTGTCTTAACTGTCACTGCAAGTGACCTACGGAGGTCAACCAACCGCTAAGGATATTGTGAGGGAATTCTTGAACTGGGTAAGGAAATAGGACTTAATGATCTCAATGGACTCTTTTAACTATAATTTCTCAACATTAAGTACTTCTATGTTCATAAGGAGTAAGTTAATGATTTTGACATCGTTTTCCCTGAAATTCACTAGAGAATAAATTTTAGATGGCTTGGTAATTAAACAACTAAACAATTATGCTTCTTAATTGGCCTGGACCAAAAAATTTGAATACTTGTTCATTTAAGATTTCCATTAAAAAACTATTCAGAAGATGAGCTGATACTCAATTTCCTTCTTTGCTTTCAAAATGCATTTAAGACTTTCAAAGCTTATCATCTTTTTGGTTTTATGAAGCATCTCCTCCATTTATTTTCTCTCATTAAAATTCTTATTTTACCTTTATTTCCTTTCTCCTTCTTTCCTTAGATTTGTTGTTCATTTTCATTTTCCTGAGTTAACACAAGTTCATTTATTTTCAATCTTTTTCTCCAGTTGCCTTTAAAACAATATATCCCTCTAATAATCTTTTTTTCCATACGACAAGATTTGATAGAGTACTTTTATTGTTCAATTCTAAATATTTTACAATTTTCATTGAAATTTCTTATATAACTCATGAAAAAAATAACCTTGTTTCCAAGGACAGCAGTGTAACAAAGTCAGAGCACTTGGTTTGAGTTTTATTGCCATATGCCAGCAATTCCAAATAATATCAGTGATAAAATACTCCAGATTGAAACAATTTTTATTGGTCTAAAATCTATACAATTGCTATGGCTACCTCTAAGTTATAATAGTGTGTAACTTTCTGATTATTACATTGAGAAAGTTAAGAGGAACTAAAAAGCCTCTTGATGAAAGTGAAAGAGGAGAGTAAGAAGTTGGCTTAAAGCTCAACATTCAGAAAACTAAGATCATGGCATCTGGTCCCATCACTTCATAGCAAACAGATGGGGAAACAGTGGCTGACTTTATTCTTGGGGGCTCCAAAGTCACTGCAGATGGTGATTGCAGCCATGAAATTAAAAGACGCTTACTCCTTGGAAGGGAAGTTATGACCAACCTAGACAGCATATTAAGAAAGCAGAGACATTACTTTGCCAACAAAGGTCCATCTAGTCAAGGCTATAGTTTTTCCAGTGGTCATGTATGGATGTGAGAGTTGGACTGTAAAGAAGGCTGAGCCCGAAGAATTGATGCTTTTGAACTGTGGTGTTGGAGAAGACTCTTGAGAGTCCCTTGGACTGCAAAGAGATCCAACCAGTCCATTCTAAAGATCAGTTCTGGGTGTTCATTGGAAGGACTGATGTTAAAGCTGAAACTCCAGTACTTTGGTCACCTCATGTGAAAAGTTGACTCATTGGAAAAGACCTTGATTCTGGGAGGGGTTGGGGGCAGGAGGAGAAGGGGACAACAGAGGATGAGATGGCTGGATGGCATCACCGACTCGATGGACATGAGTTTGAGTAAATTCCGGGAGTTGGTGATGGACAGGGAGGCCTGGGTGCTGCGATTCATGGGGTCGCAAAGAGTCAGACACGACTGAGTGACTGAACTGAACTGAACTACCTATCCTTTCAAAAACACTGTGTTTGTCCCATACTCGGAACTTAGTTCAGAGAAATCCCATACAATCCAGTCCCAACATACAGACACCCTTGCCTTTGGAAGGTTAAATCAGTAACAGTTTTTGAATCATTTCGTCTTCCTTGAAGAGGTTTTTTTTTTTTTTTTTTGGGTCTTCAATATCCATTGGTCAAAGTATCCTAGTGTTTAAACAATAGGTTCAATAAACAGTGGTAATTACAAAGATGAAGAAATAATTCACTCAGTCTTTATATGGTCACCCAGAGTTTTTGTTTGTGGTTAAATTTTAAAACAGTGAACTTTGAGGTGTAATCTTCTAAGTGCAAATTTTAGTGTGCATATGGAAACCTTTACTGAGTTTTAGTATCTTTACAATTAAAACTTTCTTTTGAACTGTTTTAAAACTAAAGGACTGACCAAGAAAATAAAACATTACATTAATGGCACAATTTAGAAATTTTTCTTGGTGCAAAGTTTTAGATGAGACTGATCAGAAATTAAAATAGTTGCAGTCTAAACAGAACTAAACAGTGTACAGTAAAACATTTTTTAAATTGCTCCTCCATTTTTAAATTGTGAAGAGCAGCACACAGCAGTTGTAGAGAATCAGCTATGCAATGACAAAAATGTAAGATATGCATTTACATTGAATAATCAAATTTGAAAAATGCCAGGAAAGCAACAAACAGATGTCGGTCTTAAATGATCAAAGAAATTAAAAGAGCAATGTTCAAATGCCTTGATCATTTTCATCATAAAAGGACATTTGTTCTAAATCAATGGATCAAATAATGTCAATGTTCACCAGCATTGAGGTATTTGTTCTCATTTTTGCAAAAGAAAAATGTTGGAGGATTTTTATCAGATTTAAAAGGAATTTATCTTGAATTCTCTGGTTTATATATATTAGTGGAATTTTTAGTCCAAGAAGCATTTTGAAAGCCATTAGGATAGATCCTAAAGAAAGTTTTACAAATCCAGGAATTGTGAAATGGAATATTTATGAATATCTACGAAACTTATCTTTATTTTCCTATTTGTGTTTCTGTTGCTTTAAATAATAAAGCAATTACTCACTCAACTATGAATAAAGAATGATCAACCTGGCTATGAAAACACCAGTTTTTACAATCTCAAGACACAGTGGCAGAATGTTCAAAAACAGTACATGTAATGTTATTATTACAGTGAAAGGCCAAAAGATATTTTTCCATTTTAATAAAATACACTAACAAAGTATTAATCCACTATTTCTTACTTTTTGTGTTCATTTACCATGCTTTCCCATTTGCCATGCTGCCTTCTTAATCTTTCTTGCTTTTTCTTGATTGATCAAATTACTTTTATTGTTTCTTTGCCTCTATTGGTTTGGAAATTACATATTCTGGCTTAAAAGTATGTATCCTGGTTTTATCTTTGTTACCCTTAACTTCTAAAAATACATAGCTAATGTTATGTTGATTTAACAAAACCTAAAGTTAATATTTCTACCCATCTTCCAAACGCTTCAGATGTATTAGTTACTATATATGTTTTTCTATGTTTACTTATGGGAAAAAAAAATCCTCAATTTCCCAAGTATCACATTCTCAACCCAAATAATTTGTCTTTATTTCAGTATTAGCCATAGATAGGGATGGGGGAGGAAAAAATTGATTTAGCAATGTAACTTCAGTATTACATATTTGTTATTGCATGCCTATTATTATAGTCACCAGATAATATGTTAAACTTATACAAGCTTTTAATATGTTAAACAAAGAAGGGACAATGCACATACGAAAGGAGAATGTATTAATTTCATAGACTATTAAAAAGCAAACAAAAAATAGAAATATCTCTGAAATTACTTGATAAAATGCTCAAGATGAATACAAACCAAGTATATAAGAGTACAAGAAGTATGTATGCATGTATATCAGAAACAGGGATAATATAGACATTAGAAAACAATCCTAATTTGTCAGTATTGCTTGAAAAATAACAAAAACTATGTTCTTTTTTTTTAAGCCCAGTGCAATAAGCCACAGCACTTAATCTGGAGCAGACAATAAAGAACACATCTGCTCCCATCACTATACTGACCCCAAACAGCACACCTAAGACTAAAGTCTAGCTAGAACTAGAGACCACCCTCCAGCCCTATGTTTTCAATTGTATCTTTTGTACTATTTCTAGGGAGAGGTATAGATTTGATATATAGTATACAGTGTTACCAGGTCAAAGTGTTTGGATTTTATTATGAGGGCAAAGGGAATGACATAATCATAACCCAGGTTTCATTAAACTGAGGAGACGGAGAAAAAGAGACGGGGGAAAGCAGACTGGTTAGAAAACTAGTTCACCAAACCAGGTGAGATATAATGAAGGTAGAATAGCAGCAAAACGGACAACACTCAACAGTGGCTTCCCTGGTGGCTCAGATGGTAAAGCGGCTGCCCGCAATACAGGAGACCCAGGTTTGATCCCTGGGTCAGGAAGATCCTCTGGAGAAAGAAATGGCAACCCACTCCAGTACTCTTGCCCGGAAAATTCCACGGATGGAAGAGCCTGGCAGTCCATGGCGTTGCAAAGAGTCGGACACAACTGAGCGAGTTCACTTAAACTTAAAAAAAAACACAGATTAGGGAGATACTAAAGAGCTGGAATTGGTACAATCTGGTTACTAAAGATGTTGAGGAGAGGAAGAGTTGAAAATGATTCCTTGGTTTCTGGTCTGGTCTGGACAACAAGCACATTCCTTAGATGCAGTCTGGGCTAGGAAATATGAAACCGGAGTTTATCAAGTGGAGAAGTAGATAGAGAAAATATCAGATCACTTTTGCAATCAGCCAATAAAAGAATAAATTCATTCTGTTACAACAAACTGTAACTGTGCATGAGTGAGTGAGTGAAGTCTCTCAGTCGTGTCCAGCTCTTTGCGAACCTGTGGACTACCAGGCTCCTCCATCCATGGGATTCTCCAGGCAAGAATACTGGACTGGGTTACCATTTCCTTCTCCAAGGGATCATCCCAACGCAGGGATCAAACCTGGGTCTCCCGCATTGGAGGCAGACGCTTTAACCTCTGAGCCACCAGGGGAGCCCATAGCTGTGCATAACTGTGCATAGATGAGATCTAAATTCATTTTTAGAGATAAGGCCACCAAGGGTAAGTAGGTTCAAGAATGAATTCCCAAACGGTTCTGGACATACCAAAGCTTCTTAGTGCTGCTCATGATTTAGCAAATATTCACTATCCACTCTAAATTCATAGAAAGGGTTAACATTTCTTCCTTCAAGTCTACTTAAATAGCTAGCATTTAGTAACAGCTAAAAAATTATCCAGATGATTTCCTTTAAATGGTAAGTTAAAAGGATATGATGATATATTTGTTCCACTTACCCTTTAAATACAGAGGTATTAACACTTTAGTTCTCTCAGCTGTGATGAGGACAGTTTAGAGGTAAGTACCAACTCACCACTCAAGAGAAGAAATAACAATACATTCTTGAAGGACCCAAGTTAAAGGGGCCAGGCCAACTAAACATGTATCACCATCACAGGGACTCTTCTCAGGTCCTGATGGCAAAAACAAATAACTAGGTGGGGGAAGGAAATGCTCTAAAATTGATTATGGTTATACCTACACAACTCCATGAATATTTTAAAACTAGTGAATTGTGTGAGGTGAATTAACTCAATAAAGCTGTTCTTTGTGTTTAATAAGTGAATCCATCAATAGCAGGTTTTATAAATGCTCTAATTTTACACTAGGCTTTTCGGGCTTACTAGATTTCAAAATAAGCAGGAAAACAGAGAAAACGTATATTTTATTGGTATTTAGACCTATCATAGTTCAAATCAAATGGAACAGAGCAATTTTATTTATACTAATCAAACAACACATACAAACAATTCATTTAAAGTATCTGTTTTGCCATCAAATGATTGTGTTCGTGCAAATACAATCATCGCACAGTCTTTCTAAGCCCATATAGTAGCACCACCTTTTATTGCAGTACTTGATGTAAATTTCATTGTCAAACATATCTGGCTTTAGCAATGTAAACATCTGCTACAAGTAAACTTTAAAAGGTAAAAGTGAATGATACTAATGAATAAATCAAAAGAGAACTGAGCATCACCACATGATAAAATTCAACAAAATATTAGATAATACTGTTTCAGTAAGAACTACAACTTAATACAGTTCACGAAATGGAAGCAAAAACAAAGTAGTGTGTTAACTCCCAAGAGTTTAAAATACTGAAGGATATAATATAAACCTTACCTCAGAAAAACAAAAGGAAATAACAAAAGCATGCAGTGAATATTAAATTTGGTTTAGAAGTTACAATAGTCTTTTTACCGCAAAGCCTTTCTAAAATGTACTGTGATGAAACTATTTCTTTTCTATTTCCCTTTATTAAAAAAAATATGTTTAATCACATAGTTGGGTCCTTTGTGGGAATTTCACATGTTATCAATTATGGGAATTGTCACCCAAAAAACTTTCATCTCTAAACTATTTTTTTCAAATGACCAAAAACATTAAATTATCTTCATGAAAATTACCATATATAAAGTCAAATAATTCCTAAACAAGTCATCATAAAAATAAATCTGCCTTAACAGAGTAGGTACAGAAGAAGTGTATACATAAGTGCTGAATATCATGGAAAAATATTCAATGAATAGGCAAAATTGTTCACATTTATCATTAATGTTGATTTTGTTTACTTTCTGGTTAAAATTAAGAAACAAGTTTTCAAAAAGTCAGGAACATTCAGTGCCACTTTGAATTTGTCTGCAACATACAAATGAGTTATATTCCTGCAGTGCAAGGCAGACCCTGTTTTTACTTTTGAACATAATTAAGTTATAAAGCATCACCAACTAGATGGACATGAGTTTGAGTGAACTCTGGGAGTTGGTGATGAACAGGGTGGCCTGGCGTGCTGCAATTCATGGAGTCGCAAAGAGTCGGACATGACTGAGCGACTGAACTGAACTGAACTGAAGTTATAAAGACCTCAAATTTCTAAAACCAGTTATAATACTGTGGCAAGGAAAACAAATTTGTTCGTATTGCTCTTATACTCTAGCTTAATCTACAAACATGAACATTTTTCCAAATGCTGCCTCAAACCATACTAATACAAAAAGAGTCTACAGAGATCTCTGTTGATTTCAACAGAGTAAGTGAAAAGAAGAGAAAAAAGAAACAAATACTATTTCATCCTCTCAGTCTTAAGTTCAGCACATCAAGCAGCACTTGACACAGCAAGTTTTTTCAAGTGATCCATAAACACTTGCAAACTAACATCATCTGTGAGAATCGGTGCTCCAGACTCCTAGAAGAAAAGAAAGATATTTTCTATAATTAAAAACACAGGATGATACCTTAAAATGTATAAGCAAATGTGTAAAAAAAAATAGACAAGGAAATCATTTTAAGCAGAATAATGTCTACGTTCTTGTATAATAAAGAATCTGACTGGTCTTTGTCCCAGATTCCTGAGGGGGAGACTACATCCTTGGAATTACCAGACAGTAGCATCTGTTATTCATGAGCCCTTCAGATCACACTAGACTTTATGCTGTGAGATGAGATGACTCAGCATAGGGACCAGTCACCAGAAAGATCAACCACGTAATTAGATGGCTGGGCTTTAAGAGAGCCTGACCTCTAGGGAGGAAGGGATGGTGCAGAGTGGTAGGAGGCTAGATTTTCAATCATACAAAACAAAGTCAAAGGCAAAAAAACCCACTGCATACCGGAGCCAAGTGAAGATTCCTATTTGAGGAATAAATACATCAATACATCAGCTGGGAGAATGACAAACCCCAATTCCATGGGAAAAGGAATTATCAGTTTTATAATAAAACTGTAATCATAAATATAGTGCTTTCCTGAGTTCTGTGAGTTGTTCTAGGGAATTTCCAAACCTGATGGGGAGTTGTGGGAACCCATCCTCTTATCCACCCCACCCACCCATCTCCCATCTGACCACTCTCCCTTTCTCACCACCCCCACACATGAATTTGTAGCCAGCTGGTCAGAAATGTGTGTAACCTGGGATTTAACTTTCAGCTGGCATCTGAAGTAGGGTAGGTCTTGTTGTGGACCATGTCCTTTAACTTTTGGGGTCTGCACTAACCCCAAGTGGTCAGAGTCAGATTTGTACTGCAATTCATCAATTGGCATTAGAATAGCTCCATATCCAGTTTAGTCTTTAAAGTAGTAAAGTGTTAATCTGTCTTGAATGCATTGGTGCTTTTATCTCTATGAAGAAGTAAGCCTCCCTCATTGCTGCCTGTTTACTAAAATTTCAATTACACATATTTTAGCAGAACTGCCAGCTGGAAGGAAGAGAATTTATATCATGTTTTAAATAAAACACACATATATTTTCATTCAAGTCATTTTCATTGATTCTTGAGGGTTCTATGTAATTAACAAGAGTTAGGGAAATCCCTGACTTCTATTTTAATAAAAACTGTGTTGATGAAATGATCTTAATAATCCAATCCACTAATAATGAAATTTTATTGTAGCAAGAAAGTTTCCTGGAGTATTTTATATCTGGACTTTTAAATTCTTCACCTGATATCCAATTTCTTATTTATAGGTATATATAAAAGTCTAAAATAAGGAAATCCAGTAATTTTCAGAGGATATCAGCAAATTAGTGACAAACATAAGATAAGAATTTACAGCTCTTGTGGGTCTTATCTGGCATAGCCACAGACATGCCATAACCTCTCCTGAAAAGGAAAATCAATTTTATTATGTGTTTTCATAGGTGAATTCATAAGAACTTGAAAAACTACATCATGAAGGAGACAACAGAACTGGCATTAAGAGCTTAGAGGCTGGAGCCAGGCAGACTGAGCTCAAATCCTGGCTCTGCTGCTTGCTGCCTGCATGACTCTGAAGTGACTTAACCTCTTTGAGTCTTAGTTTCCTCATTTGTAAAATATAGATAAGAACAGAACCTATTGCACATGGTTGTTATATTGATTAAATGAGTTAGATTGTGTAAAGCAAATAGAACAATACCTGACACATGCAGTTGGCCTACAACATTATTATCAAATTTAGAAAATCTATTCTTTTATAGGCTGAAATACTTCTTATTCTACATTCATAGTAAACATAGGAAGTAAGGTATCAAAACTATGACTTAAACTAGTAATAAGCCAATAGCTCCTATTTTTTCTTCCTGTAATTATACCTGATTTTTTCTTCCACTTTACACATTTTCCACCTCAGTTCACCCAATCCCAGACCTATTTTTCCTAGTAAAGACAAAATATATATGGGTTTTCTACTTTATATACTGTGCCCTGATTTGAAATGATAAATACTAAATGCTCAACTCAATCTTCTTGCCTGGAGAATTCCATGGACAGAGGAGCCTGGCGGGCTACAGTCTATGGGGTCGCAAAGAGTCGGACACGACTGAGCGACTTCACTTTCTTTCCCTTTTCTTTCACTTTCAACTCAGTCTTATCAAAAATTTCCAGTTGACTGATCTCAGTTTTTCAACTGTACCCTTTTCTCTTTAACAAACACCCAAGATTGGGCAGAAAGGGCCAAGTTTTATATCATTTAGTATATGAAGCGCTACAGCATCAGAGGCCTCCAGCACCATCTCAGAAGCAGTGTGGCAGAGGCGCCCCCTTCAGGCCATCCATGGATAATACTTACACTGGATTCTTGATTTCTGACAAAAAGAAAACTAAGGTATTAGAGTTCACAATTTTTAGCAAAATGCTTGCCTATCATGTTAACTCCTATATTTCAATCATCAGTTTAGCTTAATGGTTAAAAATTCAGATTCTGGAGTTAGAATGACCTAGGATCAAATCCAGACCCTTGTCACAGTTTGTGTGATTTGGGGAAAGTTACTTTACGTGTCAATTTCCTCTTCTGAAAAATAAGATTAACAGTACTCACCTGATGAGAGTGTTTTAATAAATAAGGGTTTATGAAAATCTTAGTATAATGACTAAAACAGTGCAGATTCAGCTTATTATCTATAAAAAGATTGACATAATTTCTCTTATAAAAGTCATATGTCAAGAAAAATTTTAGGTTCTTGGTTTCTTTCTTACTTCTAATTATCACATTTATTTAATTTTGACATTTCACACAGCGTTACAAAAAGGGATGCTTTCAAATTTAACAAAATATAAAGACTGAGAAACACTGATTTAAATACATCAGACCAAAATTTCATTGTTTTTAGACACATGAACTAATTCAACACAGACTGAAAGATCTTTCAAATAGTTTGGAACCAATCTAAAAGGAGTTGTTTGTTTTGTTTTCATAAGATTCTATTCATAAAAGATAGGATCAAATGCCAGCTTCCCCCAAAGGTATAACTGTGACTAGTTCTTAAATTTTCCTAAACCAGATGCATTTCTGGAAAAGATTAGTATATTTTCTAAAATGTAATAATGAGAAGAAACCCAAACTGCTTTTAACTGCCTCTTTGAGGAAAAAACTTTACAAAATAACCTAAGGAGAGACAGACCTTATAACGTAATTAAAACTACCATATAGTGTAAGGATATAATTTAACTGAATTATTGAAAATATTTAAACAAGGTTTTATCAAATGAATAAGAAGAACTCCTTTAATAACAACAAAGCATATTTAGGTTTCTCCAAAGACGATGGCTTTCAAAACTGATAGATGGATGGGTGGATGGATAAATGAATGAGTGAATAAGATAAACAATATGCATGTTTGTTCCTTGGCCTGGGATTTCCTTCTCCATCATATCCACCCAATGAAATAATCTCCCTCCTTCAGGGTCTGGCTTAAAATGTTAGGGCTCGTACTTATGCCTCTAATGTTCCTATTTCCAGGCAGTAATAATTTTCAGTTTAATCATTATAGGTTATATTATTATTTTTCTTTCCTATCTTAAATATCTTTAGAGAGAGACTGTTTTCTCCAGTGATAACAAGGAAAACTAATAACTAATATTTACTGAGTATTACTGGGCATATCAAGTATGTGTCATTAAACTCTATAATAGATAAGGAAAAGAAGGCATAGGGAAGTTTAGTAACTTGCAGAGTTTTCACCTACCAGCCCAGAATGACACATGGATTGATGCCTTTCCACCTCAATTCACCCAATCTCAGATCTATTTCTCCTAGACCAGACAAAATATATATGGGTTTTCTAATTTCTATACTGTGATCTTATTTGAAATGATAAATACTAATGCTCAACTCAGTCTTATCAAAAATTTCCAGTTGATTGATCTCAATTTTTCAACTGTACCCTTTTTCTCTTTAAAAATACATCCATGATAGTTTTCCACCTCAATTCGCCCATATAACCTATAATAATTAAGAGGTGAAGTGAAGTGAAGTCGCTCAGTCATGTCCGACTCTTTGCAACGCCGTGGACTGTAGCCTAATTAAACTGGAACTTAATTATTACCGCCTGGAAATAGGAACATTAGAGGCATAAACAAGAACCCTAACATTTAAGCCAGTTCAACAGGTTCTTTATAAGCCTTCCATCTACATCTCCACGTTGTAATTTAAATCCGCCAAAACAAAGAAGAAGTCATTATTTCCAAGAACTAAACCATGCTTTCTTAAAGCAGAAACTCTGCCACAAGGAGATATGTTTTATTTGGACTTCATAACCTTAGCTCACAACACTTTGTTAATTGAATTACATGAACACCAACAGTCATCTGGAGGGGAGGAACAACTACCCGCTTTAGAAAAAGATCCTTGGACCCTCCCCATACACCCTAGTCTGCCACAGCCCCGCGCCCCCAGGTACTGCTTTCTGACACTGAGGCTGACAGGGGCTCTCATATGCAGCTGGTTTCACTCATCTGTT
Source organism: Nanger dama (assembly GCA_917880005.1). NCBI lineage: Eukaryota > Metazoa > Chordata > Mammalia > Artiodactyla > Bovidae > Nanger > Nanger dama. The sequence goes on along the minus strand of CAKJTW010000038.1, from coordinate 8,452,781 downwards.
CACCTAGTCCCTACGGGCAACTGATAAATGATCCCTGATGAATACTGTTTTAAAATACCCTTTAACTTCCCCTTCATATTGATTCTTTACTATTTTCATTAACTCTATTTATTGGTGCTATATTTTCTATATTCTTGTGATTTTCTTTCCTTAAATAAGTTCCTCTTAACTTGTGGGATCCAGAACCAAAACCAATACTCAACTGACTAAAGTATAAAAGAAAGGCTAACTCGTGGACACCCTGTAGTCCAAAGTTCCACATCACAGTATTACACTTGGCCTTTTGTCTCCCCGCACCCCCACCAAGTGGAAGACGGTGAGGGATGATATTGAAAATCGATATGTACATGTATTATGTGGAGAGAAATTTTTCTCACACGTGCTATGTACCCTTCGAACAATTTCAGGAGTAAGTTCCTTTCCTTGCTATTAAAAAAAAAAAAAAAAAAAAAAAAAAACTTCCTCACTTTTCAGGACTGTTAGACCATGGACTCAATTTATCTATCTATATCACAAAAGCTTCCTAACTCCTAAAGCATCTCCACAGATTCCCCTACTCTGATCTCTAGTCTCCTGTCCAGATATATTATAGTCAATATGTGCTAATGTTTAAGGTACTGTGGAAAGTCAAAAATGAAAGTGACACAGTTATTACCCTCAAGTACTTTATATTCTAACAGGAAAAATAAGTGCCATCAGAAATGGATGGGGAAAGAGAGGGGAATGAAGGGTCAGAGATATTCCAGAATATCCAGTCATACAATCACAGAAAATGGTCCATGGAGTCAGTAAACTTTTAAAACTGAGCCCTGAGGGGTGGCTACTATGTGTGACAAGTAGTGACAGGGGCAAGTTACATGCTCAGTATACTCAGAGTGCAGTAGGAAGGCCAGTTTGATTAAAAAGACTAAACAGTAGCTAAAAGTGGGCAAAGCTGTGTGGAGCACACTACAAAGGACCCTCAATAGCAATCCAGAGCTTTTAGAAACTCAGTAGGGGGTTATTAAAGATTTCCAGGCAGTGCTTTGACTTAGAACTGTTTTAGGGAGACCACTCAGACCAGCGCCAAAATGGGAGCAAACGGCTGAAGAGGTGCCAGCAGGCCATTCCAACAGTCTATGTGAAGAGTAACAGGGCCTAACCTTGATCAGCGATGGGGAAAGGAGGGAATGGCCAGGGAAAATAAGTCCATAATTAGGGGCAGAAGGGAGAAAATGTACACGGCTAAAGTTCCAAGCCCTGGCAACTCAGAAATGGTGGGCTCCTCTGTAAAAAAACCTCCAAGTCAGTAAGTGCAAGATGGTATGAAAGAGCTCAAGTTGGGGCATGCTACTTAGGAAATGTCTACAGGAAACTCAAGTGCTCTGCACCTGGTGGTTATAAACTCCAGTCTGCAGGTCACTGTGAAGCCAAAGCAAAGATGGAGACTTATAAGTTAGACTCAAATGAAAGCTGACACCACAAGAATGGATACAATCACCCAGAAAAAATTCTCTAAAATGTAGGGAAGTCAAGGCAAACTTTTGAGGCGCCTCTGTATTCAAAGGGCTTCCCTCATAGCTCAGTTGGTAAAGAATCTGCCTGAAATGCAGGAGACCTGGTTTGATTCCTGGGTTGGGAAGTTGCCCTGGAGAAGGGATAGGCTACCCACTCCAGTATTCTTGGATTTCCCTTGTGGCTCAGCTGGTAAAAGAATCCGCCTGCAATGCGGGAGACCTGAGTTTGATCCCTGGGTTGGGAAGATCCCCTGGAGAAGGAAAAAACTACCCACTTCAGTATTCTGATCTGGAGAATTTCATGGACTGTATAGTCCATGGGGTCGCAAAGAGTTAGACATGACTGAGCAACTTTCACTCACTCACTCACTATATTCAAAGAAAAGGGCCTGAATTCCAATTATTGCTCTATTTCTCTTCTAACCAGCCTGGGCCCCATAGTCAGTTGTTTAACAATGCTCTCAAATATTCTACTGTCTTTGCTGTATCCATCTTTCTTATCTCTAGTTCTAAATTAGCCCCAGTTCTTTCCTCTTTGATGCAATGCCTAACTACACAGCATGGCTAAAGAACATTACGGAACCATGCTCAAGAAACTGTTAGTGAATAAAATGGACCCTCAACACTGCTCTTTTATTCATCCTCTATTGCTTTCTTATATTCCTTATTGCTGTTTTTAACCTGATCCGTTATCTAGTCCTTAACCCCAGCATGTCTCACTCTAGCAAATAATCTATTACTGAAAAGAAACAGGCTTCTCCAATGAGAGTTTTTCTCACCACCTCAAAATCTGTCTTCACCCTTCTTCTCACTCTTTGCTTTTGCAGAAAGAAATGTCTTGCCTCCCTACCAGTGCTTAAACTCCACATAATGTGATCACACTGTCTCCTTCTGAGATCTTAAACATCCATGCACTGTTCTTCTGGGTCTCCCCAACAACAGCTCCTTACACTTGGTCTACAAATAAGTTTTGTGCCCTTCCTCTAATAACAATCATCCTTCTACTATTCATTCAGGCTAAATTTGCAAAATAATCATTTATACTTAATGACCTCCACTTCTTCACCTCTCACTAATTCTTTAACAACCTATCCTCTACGCAATGACTATATTAAAACTAATTAGCAAGGGCACAAATAACCGCCTAGTCCTCAAATCAAGTATCTGCAGCATCTCAGAATTTGTTGCTGCTGCTGCTAAGTCGCTTCAGTCATGTCTGATCTCTGTGCGACCCCAGAGACGGCAGCCCACCAGGCTCCCCCATCCCTGGGGTTTGTTACTCCCTTCTTTTTCCCTACCTAGTCCTCAAATCAAGTATCTGCAGCATCTCAGTATTTGTCACTCCCTTCTTCCTTCTGTAAAGTTCTCCCTCACCACTCAGGACACGGTGTTCCTCTCTTTTTCCTTCCACTTCTCTGATCACGTATAAAATACTCCTACCACTTGTACTTCCTCAAGGTTCTATATCATCCTTCCTTTGCCTCTGCAGTCTCTCCTTGGACAACCATCCACTGTGACGGCTTTCAGTATCACTTGTCTAATCCTTGCCCTGATCACCAAACCCAGATTTTCAATAGCCTGCTCATTTTGCATCTAGGTGGTATATCAAACTCAAGGTCTAAGGCGTTTTCTTTTCACTCTCATTCTTACTGGCACATGTTCTCCTCAGTGATCCAGGCTCAGCACGCCTTACTCCCTTATTCTCCCTCAACTATTTTTCAAAAATTCAAACCACAGGAAAAAAGTACAATGAATACCGACACAGCGCTAAACTTAAAATCAATAATAAATATTTTGATGAATTTTATGTTTGTATCTATTTTTCTTTTCTTTTTCTTCTTGTTGAATCATTTTTGCAAGTTGAAGACATCACAATATTTTATCCCCGAACACTTTAGGATATATCTCCCAAGATCAAGAACAATCGCCTACATAACCACAACACCATTATTACTCTTAAGAAATTTATTACTATACTATTATCTGACATACAGTCTATATATTTCACAAATCATCCACAAATTATGTTCTTTATAAGCTGTTTGCTCTAATCCAAAATCCAATCAGAATTCAGATTTTGCATACAGCTGTCTGGCCCCGGAGAAAGTTTTACTTTCCTGCAACTGCTAATCAAATCTCATTGAGTCTCCTCTCGAAATATAACTCAAATCTATTCCTTTTCACCATATCATCATCTTTCTCTCTCACCTGGATTACTTCAGCAGAAACAGTTCCAACTTACAGACTGCTTCCAATTAATCTTAAGATTCAACTGTATTATCCAAGAGTCAAAATTGGCCCTCTGGCCAAAAACCTTCAATGTCATTCCATAACTTAGCAAATAAAACCTCAGCTCCTCAGTCCTCAGCCTGGTATTCAAGAGCCGCCATAACTGACTGCACAATTACATTTCCAGTTTACTGTTCACTGTTCATCTTGACATATACTCTTTATCTTAGTCCACACTGTCGTCTACCTAGAATTCCATTCCCCACACAATTTCTACTTACTGCAGTAATAAGCACTCTATAGGAAACATCTCTTCCTCTGCCATCATGTGACCCTTTCCCCTCCTTCTCCTCTCTCCCCCAGTAACACTTTAAATTTTCCTAAAAGCACACAACCCAATCTGCCTTGTACTTTTAACGACTTAGGTATGTGTTTTATCTAATACTAGACTACAAGCTCTTCAAAGGCAGGGATGATAGCTGGGATCCTGAAGTAACCAATAGAGTCCTGCAGATTGGACATTTGATAAGTGGTGATACAGTGCACCAAGAGGTAGAATTTCTACCAAATTAAAATATATTAATAATGATGTCCAGGCCTCCAGCCTCTCTTGTTCAACCACAATCCCTGACCTCTCCCAGTGTACTGTGGCCTTTTGTGGTTCACAGCCTAGCATTAAGTCTGACTCATCACCTTCTAGTTCATTTACTATACACTTTATTGCTTTTTGCCTCAAGGGAAACATGTTAGCTTAAAATATGAAAAGTTTCTATATATTTGATATAATCACTTTTGTATTTTCTGTGGTGCCCACCAAATGCTAATTCTATTTTAACCTCTTTTTTTATTACTTTTCCAACAGAAACCATTACCAAAAACAAAGGCAAAAATGTAGCTTTCACTAAAATAACGAACTATAAAAAACACAAATAATTTCCACAATCTGCTATTTACACTTACCTGTCCCCAGGCATACATATTATTATGAGTCTGTGAGGGTTAACTTTTGAAAGCAGGAAACGAGCCTTAAAAGCAAAGAAGAAATAATATTATCTATCAAATATAAGATTTGGTCAATATAGGCTAAACAAATACATTATGCTATATAAAATCAATTCTATTTAATATATTTTCATAAAATTAATTTTATTGAAATGAAACTTTAAAAAAATGAGATAAATCTTGACATGTGTAGACCACTATATGTTACAAATAAATGTAACCTCTCCAAATCACACATACATAATAACATTTACAGTAACAAATACAAATTGCAGAATTCAAAACTCGGCATATAAACAGTATGTGTGCAACAATTATTTCAGAGTTAGTGTGACCTTTACCAAACACCTGGTCTGAAATATCAACAAAGGTTCAAAGTCTCCAAAGATTCAAAGTCCTACATGTTCTTTTACTTTCAACAATGACTCTCAAACTTTTTCACTATAGGCTATTCCATGAAAGCACTTGCCCAACAATTTGCCCATCTCTCCACCATGCCTTATCATCATGAAACAATAACCAGAACTGAAAAGGAATATAGCACTACCTGTGGTGAGACATCAATGCGAGAACAAGTCATAAATTATTTCACATTAAAAGAACAAGACAGTCCTATCATTTGAAATTTAGTACCACACAAAATCTTTTTCTACTTCTAAAGAACATCTCAGAGAAGGCAATGGCACCCCACTCCAGTATTCTTGCCTGGAAAATCCCATGGATGGAGGAGCCTGGAAGGCTGCAGTCCATGGGGTCGCTAAGAGTTGGACACAACTGAGCGTCTTCACTTTCACTTTTCACTTTCATGCACTGGAGAAAGAAATGGCAACCCACTCCAGTGTTCCTGCCTGGAGAATCCCAGGGACGGAGGAGCCTGGTGGGCTGCTGTCTATTCAGTCGCACAGAGTTGGACACGACTGAAGCGACTTAGCAGCAGCAGCAGCAAAAACCATATGGATTCAAATCCCAATTCCCCCATCTACAGTTTTCCTTGGCCACAAGTAACCTAAGTCTCAGTTTTATAATCTGTAAAATGGAAACAATAACAGGACTACTAGAGAACCAAATGCGAGAAGTTATGTAAAGTGTTATCAGCTTTGCAAATTCTCAATAGGGTATAGTAGCTTCTATTATAAATATACTAAAACCCTAATAATAATTGCTATCATTTCTGAATAATAGTTACTGATATCAACTACCTACTATGTAATACTGTGCTAGGCACTAGGAATACATCAATAAAGCAAGGTCTGTACTTTCTAGGAACAAGTGAAAAAAACTTACAATAACCTATAATTAATTTATATACCTCTAATAAGAATTAAAAGGCAGCAATAAAAGTGATTCAAGACCTGGGCTTTCCCAGTGGCTCAGTGGTAAAGAATCTGCCTGCCACTGCAACAGACACAGGTTCATCCCCAGTTTGGGAAGATCTCACATGCCACGGAGCAACTAAGCCTGTGTGCTACAACTATTGAGCCTGTGCTCTAAAACCTGGGAGCCACAACTAAACCCCTGTGCCACAACTGCTACAGCCTGCACACCCTAGAGCCCATGCTCCACTCAGTGAGAAGCCTGCACACCAGAACTACAGAGTAGGACCCGCTCACTACAACTAGAGAAAAGCCTGTGCAGCAACAAAGACCCAGTGTGGCCAAAAATAATAAAATTAAAAAAAAAAAAAGAGTGTATGTTATGGGGTCCTAATTGAGTCTTCTGTAAGGCCAAAAGGGCTATATGTTATTTAACCCTCATTACTCTAAAAATGACACACCTTTTATAATGCCATAATGCTTTCCTATTACATGACATTTCCTAGAAAAGTGAAACGATAGAATGAGGAAAACAAAAATTATGTTACCACAAACTTCATATTCACAGACTTCGTCAGGAAACAAAGAGATCTGAGAAAAGTACACTAAATTATTTCCTAAGTTGTTCATATCTACTTGCTCAACTAAAGCTGGCATATCACCAGGCCACCCCCTGGCTCTTTAATAGAGCTGAGCTGAGGAAGAAGATGGGAGAAACCACCATCTGCAGTCAGCTAGTCAATGATCTTACTGCTCTGCTCTCAAAACTAAGCCAATAAGAAAGTACCCCTTCCCCTGGAAACCATCTACCCATCTCTTTCTTTTTATTTGCCTGGTGAAGCAGTCTATTCAAACTAACGTCAGAAGGCAAATAGGAACAACTCATTGTAAAATCAACAACACACATGCACACAAATGCAGAGTATTACCTGACTGCCACCATGTTCGGTGTCAATGTATCTCGGCATTGGAAACCTGGAGTGAAGGATTTCCTGGGCATCATCCACTGGGGCTTGTAGAAGGTGGCGGAAATTTTCATATTCTGGCATGTCCTGGTATCCTGACTTGCGCCACTGAGCTATGGTCTAATTTTAAAACAATTAAAGGAATTATTACCTTTTTTCTTGCCTAACCCCAAAAAAATTTTTCAAAAGAAAAATTCCTCAGAAAATAAGAAAATCACAGAATATTATCCCATTTATTTTTAAGTTACTAATTTTTTAAAGTTACAATACTAATTTCAGTATTCTTGAGTTAAACAGATGCAAAATTAGGATATTTCTTCTTTAAAAGTAAAAAGAAATAATAATGAAGAAAAAAATTTAAAACACTACACTTATCATATTAAAGTTAGCTAAAAGGTATTGCTGGGCTTCCCAGGTGGCTCAGTGGTAAAGAATCCACAAATCAATGCAGGAGACAAGGGTTCAATCCATGGGTCGGGAAGATCCCATGGAGAAGGAAACAGCAACTCACTCTAGAATTGTTGCCTGGAGAACCAAGGACAGAGGAGACTGGTGGGCTATAGGCCATGGGGTTGTAAAGAGTCGGACATGACTTAGCGACTGAACAACAGCAATAAAAAGGTAACTACCTAAGCTTATGATAAATAAAGGGGATTTCTGGTAGAGAAGATTTCCTGGAGACTTTAAAATTAATTACTCTTATATTATGAATCTTTACCAATGGAGTTACATTCTCACAAGATACATAAGGTAAAAACTTTAATAATAATAGCAATAATATTATAAAGATAATATAGCTATAAAAGAGCATCTGAATCAATATATTTAGGTAAATGACTCCAAAATGCCATTTAATTAAATCATCCAAAGATTTAACCTGGCTTGATTTCTAAGTTAATTGAATTAATCAATGCATAACTTTATATCTCTATATTTAACAGAGGAACGGTCATCTGCATTTCTGATTTCTCCTTTATGCATGTTAACAAGCTATTTGAAGAAATAAAACTACTGAAAGACAAAAGAAATAAAAGTCCGATATATTTAAAGTGATATTTTGAATAAGATCTTCCTTGAGTGCATGCGTGCCAAGTCACTTCAGTGACATCTGACTCTTAGCAGCCTTATGGACTGCAGACTGCCAGGCTCCTCTGTCCATGGGATTCTCCAGGCAAGAATACTGGAGTGGATTGCTTTGCCTTCCTCCAGGGCATCTTCCTGACCCAGGGATCGAACCCTGGGTTATGTCTCCTATGTCTCCTGCACTGGCAGGTGGGTTCTTTACCACTAGCGCCACCTGGAAAGCCCCTTCCCTAATACAGTGCAAATCTAAAATCATTTACAGTTATAACACTGGAAAAATGTATCTGCACAAGTTACCTGAATACTAGACTATAAGCTTGAGTATAAGTTTATGAAAAAGGAGATCTGTATTCTCAAAGCATCTAGATTTCAGTGCTTTCTTCCACAGAGGAAGCACTTAAATACTGTCTGAATGAATAAATATAGGAATGAATAGAGTTATGCTAAATAACCTAGATTAACTCAATTTCTACTCAAATAGTCTGCTCTTTTCAATCATTTACCTATCCAATTAAGTTATAAATTTTAATTAGCTTGTGCTTTAAATGAATCTTTAAGATTAACTGAAATATTTTTTTTTACTTTAAATACTTCACGTGGAATATTTGGGGGGTGGGGATGGGGTCTGTGTCGGGTTTTAGTTGCACCATGCAGGCTCTAGCTCCCTGACCAGGGATAAAACCTAGCCCCCTGCATTGGGAGTATGGAGCCTTAACCACTGGACCACCAGGGAAGTCCCAGAATTCTTTTTAAATGGATACATGAAATAATAAAAAGGAAAGCCCGCCTACTGACTTTTCCCTTCTAAGTGTCTTCAGGTAAAACCCAAAAGCATGATATGCTCACTCTTACTTTCACAGCTATGCTTTGTATAAAATTCATTTCTCCAATTATGTGCAGACAAACAGACAAAATAACCACAGACAGGTCAACTGCAAATTAAGTCTAAAAATTCACAAAAGGAAGAACTGCATTTTACACATAATTAAAGTGGAAATAAAGTTTATCATAGAGGAGAGAGAAGACACTAGTCATATAGTAAAGGAAGGAAGCTTCTAGCAATATGAATCAAAATATGAATTTACTGAAACTGTGTGCATAGCTTTAAACACAAGGGAATCTTACCTCACCATGATAAATCAAAATTTGGAAAAATGTGTCCATGAGGAGAATACGATCTGCAAGAATGCTGCTGCTATCAAGAAGAACCGGCTGATGTGAGGATAATAATGAAAGAGGAAGAAGGAAAAATTAATTACTTAAAAATACAAAATTGATCTTTTTAGGATCTTTTAAATTTTTAAATGTATTATCTTACTACTTAAAACCTCTTGCTATTATGAATTCTTAAAGGATGTTTCAATTTAATTTTCTGTGGAATCGCTAAACTGAAATAACAACTGAAAATAGAGTCTAGTCAAGAGGAAATCAGAGATGACTCCTAAGTCTGATGGTGTGCAGCACCACTGAGAGGGGAAAGGCTTTGGACAGAGAAAATTTGGAGATGGAAACATAGTTCTGAATATGAAATAGAAGGAAGAGGCCTGAACTGACATAAATTTGGGTATCACATGCATGAAGATGGCAATTAGAGCTATGTAATTAGACTGCACCGCTTCCAGAGAAGCTAGAGAAGCCAGAGATTGAGCCCGGAGCCACCAACATTTAGAGTTTAGAAAGGGAGAAGCCAGCAGGAGGAGTCTGAGAAGGAACAGGCAGTGAGGAAGAGGAAAACCAGTAGGTGCTGTAGGCATTGGAGAAAGTGAAAAGTGAAAGTGAAGTCGCTCAGTCGTGTCAGACTCTTTACAACCTCTTTGCGACCTCATGGACTACAGTCCACCAGGCTCCTCCGTCCATGGGATTCTCCAGGCAAGAATACTGGAGTAGGGTGCCATTTCCTTCTCCAGGGGATCTTCCCGACCGAGGGATCGAACCCAGGTCTCCTGTATTGCCCAGGGATCGAACCCAGGTCTCCTGCATTGCCCAGGGATCGAACCCAGGTCTCCTGCATTGCCCAGGGATCGAACCCAGGTCTCCTGCATTGCCCAGGGATCGAACCCAGGTCTCCTGCATTGCCCAGGGATCGAACCCAGGTCTCCTGCATTGCAGGCAGACGCTTTAACCTCTGAGCCACCAGGGAAGTCCTTGGAGAGGCCTAGAGCAAAAGCTTTTCAAGGAGACTCCTCACTGTGTAAACGCTGTTGTGAGTTCCAACAAGATGAGGGCTTGGTGGCCTTGATAAGAGTTGTTTCAGAATAATCTCAGGGACAAGAATCTGATTAATATAGGTTGAGAAGAGAATGCAATGTGGGAACATATAGACAACAAGTAACTCTCCACATTGAGCTATGACTGGGACCACAGCAATGAGGCGGCAATTAGACAATGTGAAGTCCAGGGGCTTTTGTTTAACAGGAGTGACACTCCGGTTTCTGTGTTAATGAGAATGATCATCAGGAGAGAGGTAACAATGCAGAAGAGAAAGAGGATAACTTCAAATGCAAAGCCTTAAGAAATGAACGGGATTCATGGATTAAATGGAGAGTTTGAAATCTGACAGGAGCAGGCAGTGCGATTCCATTTTTCTTCTAAACAGTTTTTGACATTTTCCAGATGTTTACAACTTACATATATTACTATGAAATTTTTTTAAAAAGTATTTCTAAAACTTACTTTCCTCATTCAGACAACTATGAGACCAAATGTATAGCTAGACCAATTAAAAATGCATTTTCTATAAAAGTAAAACCTATGACAAATTACTTTAAAAATAGCAACAAAATATAACTTTTTACCCACTATTTTTTTTACAAAAGTGAATAAAGGCAGCATTAGAGATCATTAACAAACAGATATTATATTCTCCTTATACTGACCCTTCCTAAAGCTATTATTTTCAAATATAGTTATTACATACTTTTAAGTAAACAAATTGCTTTAATCATGAAACAGAAAAACTATCTATTTGAAAATAGGTTAAAATAATTGGGACAGTTTGTTAACAAGGCAAAATGAATACCTTTATCATTTTTCTGAGTATATATCTTTACAATCAACTATATCTTATGTTCCAAAAGACTATAGGTGAATGGGACTGTATTAAAACAAGAGGTTTTGTTCACACAGAATGCCCTAATTGTCAGACACTAAACTGTGGAATACAGTTTCTAGAATGATCATCACCTGCAGACATTGGTAAAGACATAAGACTAGTCATGAGCCCTATAGGATTTTTATCAACCCAATGACTAGACAAAATGATCTTTAAAAAGTCTGTTAAAAAAATGTTTTTAATAAATAAAAAGTCTTATAGCTGTTTATTTTTAAAAGAATTTCCTAATATAGCCTAGCATTTTATCTAGAGTATATATGAATAATAAGATATTCATGCTTGAATTAAATTCTCATATTTAATAAATACATTTCAAGAAAAACCTAGTTGTTTTAATAGCACACAGCACAGTAACAAAACCAATTTCTTTTTCTACCCCTCTTACCTCTGGTGGTCCACTAAAAGAATAAGCGTACAGAATAGGCTGAATCATGATGAGAGACTGGGTCAAGTCTTGACGCATAAAGTGGTGACGATAATATGAACTCTCATCAGGACTATTGTTGAAAACTTGCAAGAAAGGAGATCTTCTTAAATGAAACATAAACTACAAGATAAAACATCCGAGATAGCTTTTACTGATTTTAATATAGCAACAGAAGTTTACTACTATGAACACATTTTATTACAACCATTAATACAAAAAAAAACTTACAATAAGAACATTCTAAATTGCATTTCTCAGAATCTTACCCATGATATTTATCAGTTACTTAAAAATGCAACTTAACAACAACTAAAAAGTAAAAAGATGACTCAAAAGAAAAGAAGACTAGGGACAAAAACCCCTTGTTTGGATCTAAGTCAGATATTTAGACTAAGGGCTTTCCTGGTGCCTCAGTGGTAAAGAATCCGCCTGCCAATGCAACAGACACAGTTTCAATCCCTGGGATGGAAGATCCCCTGGAGAAGGAAAAGGCAAGCCACTCCAGTATTCTTGCCTGGAGAATTCCAAGGACAGAGGAGTCTGGCGAGCTACAATCCACAGGGTCACAAAGGAGTTGGACATGACTCAGTGACTAAACAATAACTTAGACGAATGCCCTCAATTCCCTTACTATTTCCTGATATGAAGTGAGGTCTGAGAATTTTCAAAACACAAAAGGTTGCCTCCCTTGAGACAAGTGAGTGAGTGACAGTCACTCAGTTGTGCCTGAATCTTTTCGACCCCATGGACTATATATAGCCTGCCAGGCTCCTCTGTCTATGGAATTCTCCAGGCAAGAATACTGGAGTGGGTAGCCATTCCCTTCTCCATTAAGACAAGTAGACTCTGCCTTATTCTAATTCTCCAAAATCTCAACCAGAGACTTGGGAAGTCTCCCCCTAGAAACACGGAGTTTCTAGGTTACAGATCAATAAAATATTTTCAAAAAAGGGAGTATTTCTGAAAAGAAGGTCAAAGCTTTAAACAAAATTTTTGTGAGGAGCAAAAATTTGAATTTCTGTGTATCAATATTAATCATCTCTCCAGGTTAAGGTAAAATAAAATACTACTTCTTCCATAAAGATATACCAAATAATCCATTTGGAAGGATTCTTTGAAGTTTCCTTTAAATATTGTGTCTCTCTTGTAATGTTGAATCTCACTTTCTTTTCTGCATTGTTTAGATATATTATCGATCTCGCCCTTCAAAATGAAAGCTCCTTGAAAACAGAATCCATGTCAACCATCTTTATTCTCCTAAATTACTTGCACTTCGTATATACTCAGTTGAATAAATATTACTCATCATATAAACCTATACTTTTGAGAATATCTACCAAAATAATAGACAGATAGACGCCACTATCCAAGTAGAAAGGTTCTGTGACATAAAGGTTCTTTTCTGTTTATCTGGGATGTCTCCATAGAGTTGTCCCCAGGCAACAATACCATGAGACTAGCAGACTGTTAAATTACTTCCCTTTGGGCAGTACTGCAGTTAGTTAGATCCCTTTTATCAGATGGAAAGCTAATCTGCTTCATACCAAATTGTGCTCCCCAATAAGGTTTTGGTGTAAATTTCTACTCACCACAAATATATGCTATATACAAGGTTATCATAAAAATACTACTTACTTTTCACTAACTATTCAATCATATTACTATTTTCTTAGCTATCTCAAAACTTAAAACCTAACCAAAAGAATAATCCTGTAAAATGAGTAAATAAAAGACAACAGGAAAAGTGAGACCCAACGCTACTGTCAACACTAAGAACACAGATCTTTTATCTACTCACCTGTGGATAAAGGGAGAAAGTTTCTGAAAATCTGAAGGAACTTGGATCATCTTTGTGATACTCGCCAAACTTCTGACACTAAATAAAATAAAACTTGTTAGTAATACATTCTCTGGCACAGAGCTAAAACTTCTGCCTATGCGTTTTCTATTTTTAAAAGTTATTCTCTTTAGGAGGCAGATACTTGACGCAGGATAAAACTGGGATATTATTTATAGACTTACCAAGAGAATGATTACCAAAAAGACAGAAACTTTAATTTTGGAAGCAAACAATACATTTGCTTCAGTGCAGAACAACTCATCTTAAAAGTGTTTGAATTTTTTTAAACTAACTGTCTCTGATAGCAAATGAAGAGCTCTGGGTGATGGCCCCAAAAGCTCAATATGTGCCCCCTAAGACCCTACCTAAAAAGACAACAATCTCCAGACAGAAAGATGTACTGTCAAGATACCACAGTGGCTCTAAAGGCAAAATGATGGTATAAAATTGGGTACACTTGAAAAAATGCCAAAAAGAAAGAGCTACTGAGAAAAAGAAAATCAAGATCAACAGGTAAACCAGTAAAGAAAGAACACAAAGGCAGAAACTAAAAGGCAATAAAGGAGACACATACTCTAGCAATAGGGAAGTAAACCCTCCATGATAATATAACAAAAGGCATCAAAATAACTGAGATAACCCACAGGAGAAAGTGCTCAGCACTAAGCACTCAGTAAATGGTAGCTTTCTCTTTGTTCTTCAGCAAAGTCTCTGACCTGAGAAGTTTCTATAGTACTTATGTAACTGGTCTACTTCCTGGCAACATCTATCAGTACTTGCATATGATCGAGGGCAAAAATAACAAGCAAAAAGTAACAAAAGGTTCACTGCTGAAAGTAGTACAGGGCTTTTGCAGCCTAAAATGTTCAACTAAATCATTTACATAGCTATCTGTGCCATAAAGAACACATAAAAGGCATAATTGGTTTGATCACATTTTTGGCTTTCAGGAAAAATCATTTCAGAACCATAGCTATCCAAAGGATAAAAACCTACAGCTGCAGCACTAATCCTCAGAAAACAGATCTTGGTATCTGGGAGTAAGAGTATTTCTGACATCAATGCGCCCTAATAACACTTCACTGATGAAACTTATAGGTTAGGATAATAATTTTCACTGTCCAATATGAAAGCCAGTAGCTATGATAAATGTAAATTAATTAAAATTTAATTAAAATCCAGCTTCTCAGTTGCACTAGCCATATTTCAAGTACTCAAGAGCCACATGTCGGCAGTAGGTCCATAATGGACAGTGCCGATGACAGAACATTTCTGCCACTGTAGAAAGTTCTCCTGGAAGCACTGGTCAAAAATACAAAATACAAAATATACTTGAGATCAAGAACATCAAACACATTGAAAAGATTCTTCAGAAAAGCCAGTATGTCACACATCATTTGATTTTATTATAAGAGCAGTAGCTTTTTCATGTTTTCCATTTTCATTTTTATTGGTCACTGCATTCCTTCTTTTGCTAATTCCTTGTCCATGATCTTTGCTTATCTTTTACCCAAATACTACTGATTTGCAATAGCTCTTATATATGAAAATTTTCACATTTTGCCATATATGTAATAAAGTTGGTAATAAACTGTGCTAATGGTATTTTTAACCACACAGACTTTTGTTTCATTTGAATGTAATAAATCTTTTAATATTTTTATTTAATGGCTCCTGATTATATGTTTCATATTTAAAGTCCTTTTTCATCCAGAGGTTAAATACATATTAACTTATTTTTATAAATATTGCCTATGCCACAGATAACAATATAAATTTTGTGTAACATACACATACATAAATTTCTAATCTTTGGGTTACTTTTTAAAATTTTATTGAACACTCAATACAACACTTATTTACAACCCAACCAGACACTACCAAATGAGAAAATAAAAAAACTGAAGCAAAAGGAGGTATATCAGAGATCCACTGTTTGAGTTATTTAGTAGTAGTAAGATTGGGCAAATAAAGTGACGGTAACACAATTTTCTTGGAGAAAATAAAACACTTGTAAGAACTTTAGTCTTTAATTCAGCTATTAGTTATGCACAAAGCCAGCCACATAAATGGACCCAAAGGGTCAAAGCCTCACCTCTGTAAGAAAATGGTAATGATGGAAGCAGTCCTTAAAAACAGCACAACTCAAGTGCCTGGTCCTACCAGTATACCAGAAAAAGTCCAGCTTCACACTGAAAGCTACTTATCAGTGGGTTTTCACAGGTAGATAACCCAAGTTGTACTATCCAATTCTGTGTCATATGTCATAACCTACAAAAGCAGTGATAGCTCCAACGAAAACGGAAAAAGGACTTTACTATAAATCATAACCATGTGACAAATAAATGTGCTGATTACTTCAAACAGTTTTTAGATTCTCAAAGCAGTAAAGTATTTGTTAAAATTACATAGTCACAATCAGTGAAAAAGCTCAGGAAACAAGTTATTTCAGAGAAAAATTTATTATCTAGAAAAAAAAAAGTCACACAGTGGATAAGAACCTAATAATGACCACATGTAAAATTACAGTGAGTAAAATGCTAGAATAAGATGAAGTCTGAGAAATTAGAAAGGTTCCATTGTAAAGCAATATAAAAAGTGAATGCATTCATGACATGTTACATGATGTTGAAGAGGTTTGTATAATCGGCTGAAAAATAACAGCTTCCCTAATCAAGCAAACAAGTCAACAGATTTCACCAATGTCATGCCAAGTTGCTAAATAACAGTGAAATTCCAGAGGACTTTTCTGCTGCCCTAAACAAGCAAAGGGCAAAACATATTTAATGTTTTGATCTTCTTATATGGAAACCAAAGTCTACCTTGGAGAAAATATGCTGGTATTTGTACTGATGGTATCCAATTAATGGTTGGCTCCAAGAGAGATTTTATGACTCTTGTCAAAAAAAGACAGGCTGATGTTGTCACTAACACTGCTTTCTTCACAAACAGGTACCAGCATAAAAACACCCTCCAAAGTGAAAGAATGAAAGTGCTGGATGATGCTACAAAAATGGTTAACTTTATTAAACAAAGACTAGTTCCCTCAATAATGTTTTAAATATACATGAAAATTTAGACAAAGAACACAAAAACTTCCTGCTAAAAAAGAAATTTGATAGCCTAGCAAAGAGAGTTCTCAATAGTTTCCAAACTCAAGGAGAATTGAAGAAGTACTTTCAAGGAAATTATAGGCCAGAATTTGCTGAGTAAATAGGAAACATTAAGAACAGAACTTAACTAAGCATTCTAGATCATAAGGAAAGTAATGGGTTCCTGACATGTTAAAGCCCATGTGTAATTATCATTCTTAACAACTTTACTAACATATACTTTGGTAGCCTAGATACAGATAATGAAGACTTGTCTATGTTTTGTATGTTAATGTGTGTAATTTTTATATCCTAATTAATTGCTCTTCAAACTTCCGCTAAAATAAAATAGAAAATTAAAACCACAGCAGTGGAGGAAACTATGCAAAAATACAGTAAAAACAAATACAGTAATTAAACTGGGAATTAATTTGGTATTAGCCCCCTAAATAATAATAGGTTACATCATTGTCACGCCTTCATTTTAAGAAAAAAAGGCATTTTCATTTACTGGAAGAGATCAATGAACTCTGCTATTCATTACTATGCCCTTCTCAGCAACTTGATCAGTAGACCCTCACACAGTCCTTCAGTTACACTGCCAAGTACCTTTGAAAGAGATTATCAGAAAACACTGACCATAAATAAATGCATACCGATTGAGAACAGTATGTTTACTGCTTACCAGTCTAATGAGCTGTCTGTCTAGCCATCTAAGCACATCTGGACCTTCTTCAGTTTCAGCTCTATAAATCGCCAGCCGAGCCATAAGAATGGCAGCTGCCTCCTGGTCAAAAGACACAGCAATGTTCTGGATCTGAGTTTGAGCATCCGCCCAGCTAAAAACAAGAAGAAAACACAGAATTGCTGCTAAATTATTATGCTCATGATACCTTAGTTAGCTATTACGCAGATTTAAATTTAAAAGATACAGAAAATTACTTCAATATTTCAAAATTCCAATATTACCTAGAAAAATTAGGTTTAAAAAAACACTAATAGTAGTTTCAGTGTAGTACTCACTGTTTTTCAGAAAAAAACATCCAAACCCTAATAAAATCCTCTAAAATAACTGCATGTGCCTAGGTGCTTCAGTCCTGTCCAACTCTTTGCGACCCCATGGACAGCAGCCCGCCAGGCTTCTCTGTCCATGGGATTCTCCAGGAAAGAATACTGGAGTGAGTTGTAATGCCCTCCTCCAGGGGATGTTCCTGACCCATGGATGAAACTTGTGTCCCTTTCCTCTCGTGCACTGGCAGGCAAGTTCTTGATCACTAGTGCCCGCAGAAGCAGTAGATTTCCAAACACATTCCTTAAAACATTAAGATCGTTATACATAAAAATAACAGCACAGGTATGTGTGTATGTATGCACACAGATACACGGGCTGGTATCACAACAAACTGTGGAAAATTCAACAGTTAGAACTGGACATGGAACAACAGATTGGTTCCAAATCAGGAAAGGAGTACCTCAAGGCTATATATTGGCATCATGCTTATTTAACTTACATGCAGAATACATCATGAGAAATGCTGGACTGGATGAAGCACAAGCTGGAATCAAGATTACTGGGAGAAATATCAATGACCTCAGATACACAGATGACACCACCCTTATGGAAGAAAGCAAAGAACTAAAGAGCCTTCTGACGAAAGTGAAAGAGGAGAGTGAAAACGTTGGCTTAAAACTCAATATTCAGAAAACTAAGATCATGGCATCTGGTCCCATCACTTCATGGCAAATAGATGGGGAAACAGTAGAAACAGTGACAGACTTGATTTTGGGGGTCTTCAAAATCACTGCAGAGGGGCATGGTGACTGCAGCCATGAAATTAAAATACATCTGCTCCTTGAAAGAAAAGTTATGACCAACCTAGATAGCATATCAAAAAGCAGAGACATTACTTTTCCAACAAAGATCCATCTAGTCAAAGCTATGGTTTTTCTAGTAGTCATGTATGGATGTGAGAGTTGGACTATAAAGAACGCTGAGCACTGATGAATTGATGGTTTTGAAGTGTGGTGTTGGAAAAGACTCTTCAGAGTCCTTTGGACTTCAAGAAGATCCAACCAGTCCATCCTAAAGGAAATCAGTCCTGAATATTCATTGGAAGGACTGATGTTGAAGCTGAAACTCCAATACTTTGGCCACCTGATGCAGAGAAGTGACTTATTTGAAAAGACCCTGATGCTGGGAAAGCAGGAGGAAAAGGGAACAACAGAGGATGCGATGGTTGGATGGCATCACCAACTGAATGGGCATGAATCTGAGTAAACTCCAGGGGTTGGTGATGGACAGGGAGGCCTGGAATGCTGCAATCCATGGGGTTGCAAAGAGTCAGACACGACTGAGAGACTGAACTGAACTAAACTGACATGGGTTGGTATATCAGACTTTAAAAATTCATTTCTTCAATCTTATAAAAACAGAAAAATGGAAACACAAAAAATAAAATTTTCTCTCAGACTAAATAATTATCATTTCCTAAACTGGAAAATGAATCAAGTATCGGAATTTTTCTCATTGGTCTTTAATTCAATTATAAGTAATAAAAATTACCTAATTAAAATTATTACGTATTCTTTTCTCTCCATATTGACACACTAAAACCAATCAAAAATAATTAGTAAAATTTTAGTCTAAGTAATTCATTTGCTATTATAATATAAAATAGCACAATTTATTACACTCACCTGTTCTATAAATTTAATCCAGTCAAGCTGACAATGAGGAGACCCAGCAATAGCTTTTGTTTGTTTGTCTAACATTTCACAGGCAGTTTTTAATACTTCAGCTGATCCTGTTCCTAAAGTACCTCACTTAAAGAAATTCTGGCAATACTTATAGCTTCGTGAAAAGCTGAACCACTCTTTACATGACTCAGAGCTCTAAGAAGGTATCCCAAGAAAACTAGGCAGCAGCACTCAAATTTTTCTCCTTTTTCCCTCTGCTTTTAAATTTTTCAAGTAGACAAATAATGGTTTAATATTTTCCAGGTGACTTATAGCCAAAGATTATCTCAGTCTAATGAAATACCAAAAGCAGAAAACAATGAGAATGAATAAAGGAATAAGAACTGGTAATTTTAAAGGTTATTTTTAGGGCAATTTAAACACTTAGTGATTATACTAATAGTTTAATTTAATTACTTTTTAACTAAAAAATATCATAGAATTAAAAACAAAGCTGTTGCTTATTTGTTTGGCCATGCAGCAGGGCTTGCAGAATCTTAGTTCCCCAACCAGGGAGTGAACCAGGGCCCACAGCAGTTGAAGTACCAATAGTTAGAACCACTAGAACACCATGGAATTCTCAAAAGCAAAATTGTTTTAAATGGGAATTTCCCCAACTTGTATGACCATGATATTCACTTGCTGAAACGTTTTTCTCCTGAAAACAAAACGGTTCAGCAGTGAAAAATACATTAGCAAGCAAACACATACAAATTTACTACTTAAAAGTTATTTAGCCATAAATTTAAAATTTTATTCCTAAAGTTCAGAGGGTTTGTTCACATGGCAAAATCTGTCTTCTGTATTTTCAATACTCTTTCACTATGATTCTTACCAGTAGTTTCAAACCAAACTTTCCAGATCAAAGTTATTTTCTCTATACAACACAGGATAACTTGACTGTATCTCAGGAACTTAAGTCCTTTACTTTCATATGGTTTATTCACTTAACAAATGCACTTGCCTCAGCCCCTA
The DNA here is from genome assembly GCA_917880005.1 of Nanger dama. NCBI lineage: Eukaryota > Metazoa > Chordata > Mammalia > Artiodactyla > Bovidae > Nanger > Nanger dama. The sequence goes on along the minus strand of CAKJTW010000038.1, from coordinate 8,432,511 downwards.
AAGTCATATTTCTAATAAATAAAGGGAAAAAAATAAAACTCGACTACTGTAAATGGCCAGGATAAGTTAATTTGAAGAAGCGGGTGTTTTGGTGAGAGACAATGATGTAAATGGCAACCGGAAACACACATGGTATCTCTCTACAAACAGCCTCAAAATTTGAATCAAAAAAAAATGTGAAGATCTATAAATCCATGAAAAATTTCTTACAACAAAAGTTCCCTTTCTCTTGAAAAATTAACCTCTTTTAAACCTTTTCATTTTAAGAGTATTTCAAACATAAAAGCAATGAGTAGAATGATCTATACTCAACACCTAGATTAAACAACTGTCAGCACTGTAACATTGTTTTGCCATTCTCTCTTCCTTCACACACACACACTTTTTCTTTTGCCAAACTTTGTGAGAGTAAATTAAGAGATAGATCTATCACCTTCTTCTTAAATACCTCAGTGTGTGTCTCCTAAGAATAAAAAAGTTCCCTTATATAGCTCCATTTACAAAATTAATGAAATTAAACACTGATATAACTCCAGTATTCCTGTCTGGGAAATCTCATGGACAGAAGAACCAGGCAGGCTATAGTCCATGGCATCACAAAGAGTCGGATACAACTTAGCAAATGAACATCACCACCACCACACAATCTGGAGACTGGGATTTGGGGAAATAGTTCTTGATGGAAATTTGGCATAAAATGGAAAGTGAAGTGACCTAGCAATATGGAATATAGTATTTGTAAGAAATTAAAATTTGTGTATAGAATAATAGTTGCAAATATTCAAACAATAAAGTCCATGGTTAAAGGGGAAAAAAAGATAAAATATTAATATCCGATATGTAGACCAAATTCAAATTGCCCCAATTGTCTCAACAATGTTGCTATAGGAAAATTTTCCAGACAGGATTTTATCCAGGACTGCACACTGGCTTTAATTGTAGCATCTCTTTCATCTCCTTTAATTTGGACAAGTTACTAACAGTTTCTTTGCCTTCTAAGACATTTTTGTTGAGTCTAAGCCAGTGGCTTTGTAAAGTATCTCTCAATTTGACATGCTCAGTTGTTTCCTTAAGCAAATATTTTGAATTCCAAATTAAGTTATACATGCATGTGGGGGGTGGATGTGTATATGTTGCTGCTAAGTCACTTCAGTTGTGTCCAACTCTGTGCGATCCCATAGACGGCAGCCCACCAGGCTCCTCTGTCCCTGGGATTCTCCAGGCAAGAACACTGGTGTGGGTTGCCATTTCCTTCTCCAGTGTATATGTTGAGGGGGCATAAATAAATTGACCTATTTGCCAAGAATCAATACTTCAAAGTTTCTAGTATGAAATCTGAATAAACATAAAGGACAGGTCAGTTGGCACTTTTCTTCAAAAGATTAATATATTCCTTTAACATTCATTCAAGGATTTTAAGTCAGCAAAGTTATAGCAGGACAATATATTTCATCTCTCTACATACTGGCCTCTCCTATTTAACAGACCATCTAACACAACACTCTGTTGAAACATTAGGCTGTGTCCATCACTCACCAAAATAGTCTCATGGTTTTCAGAAATGAAGCTGGAATTTAAGTACATTTCAATAAAAGGAGAGCTATGATGCCTTCCTTCAGTGTGCATTTTCTAAACCATATCTAAATCAGGTTAAGTTTATACTGACCAACACTTCCTACCCAGACAATCAAGTCCAAGACAAACAAAAATAGACCAAAAGCCTGTTCACATCTAAACTCACCTCATCTAAGAATCCTTTCCAGACTAACTTCATTCCAAAACGTCATTCAAAATAGGGAGCATGACACATAAATCTCTAACAAACACAACTTACTTCCTAGCAATGGTGGTCACTCGTATACGTCTCTGCCCACTTGAATGCTGATACTGAGTCACAAACTGGATTGCACCACGCCCTCCTTGAGGAATTGGAGCATTATGCTGCATAAAAATAAAAGAGCAGAATCTAAGCAAAGTCCATTACAATATTGTCATATACTCATGGAATGCATATCCTAGGACTAACAATTCATTCTAAAATCTATCAGAAGGATGCTTATTTTAAGGCCATACAGAACAATGGTGATTTGCTACATGAAAGAGCAAGATATTGGGGAGAGGAGAAAAATTATGAAGGATAAGAGGGGATTGAGTCAAGCTAGTAAACCAATTTCAAGTAATATATAATTCAGAGAAACATGAAAAAGCAAAATGAAGGGAGAAGCATAAAAAAATAAACGATTAAAAAAAAAAGCATATGTGAGGCAATTCTGCCTAACAGTAACTAGATAAAAAGAAATGGAACTAACATAAAAAGAATGAAATAATGTCTTTTACAGCAATATGGACAGACTGAGATATAATCATACTAAGTAAGAGAGACAGAGAAACATGTATATCATATGATATCATTTATATGTAGAATCTAAAAAAAAGATACAAATGAACTTATTTACAAAACAGAAATAAATTCACAGACATAGAAAACAAATTTATGGTTACCAAAGGGGAAGGTTGGGGTGAGGGATTAGGATTTGGGGATTAACATAGACACATTACTATATATAAAACAGATAACCAACAAGGACCTACTGTATAGCACAGGGAACTATACTCAATATTTTGTAATAACCTATAAGGGAAAAGAATCTGAAAAAGAATAGAAAAATATATATGTATAACTTTGCTGTACACCTGAAACTAACAGAACATTTTAAATTGACTACAATTCAATAAAAGAAAGAGAACTTGAGCTAAGTTCTCCTCCCCTAGGTATGTAAGATGAAAATAGATTTTAGGAAGATAATCACATGACGAACAGATGACCAACAGAAAACCATTAATGAGAAAAGACCAACAGCAATATATGATAATAATCCTCAGAAAGAAACAAAACGGTCAAAAGGGAAACTTTCTTCATGCCCTTTGACAACAGACATTCTTGCTTTGTGGTTGTTGCTACTGTCTGTCAATAAGAGCCACTATCTTTTTCACAAATTTTAATAGTTAAAAAAAAATTACTGCATCTATTTTAGGCAGGCTCACTACTAATACTTCATAATTCATTTTATGCCCAATAACTACTGGTATACCAATATTTATATATTATATCATTCTTCAATATGATAATGTTCTCCTGCAGCAGAACAAAATATCTTTCCAAATACTGGCATCTTTTACCTTCCAATCTTTTTCTATAAATTTTGATATCTTAAACTTTCTTTCAAAAGGACTCATATATCAGTATATACCTTGCGACACCTAGGAGGAACTAGATACCTACCTACAAAAATGCATAACTGGAACAGAATTTAAGATTTTATTTATGCAACAGTTTTAAAACAAAAGACTAAAAGCTGGGTTCCCCAAGGTTGGGTATTTGCAGCTCTCCCTGACGTCTCTTATTATACAGTATGTCCTCTCACCCAGGAGTGTAGCCTTGAGAAATAGAAAATGACAAAGAAAAATTTCAAAACAGAATAACCTTTTGGTCATAGCTCTGGAAATACTCATGGCCTAAATTATGTTTTCAAATATACATTTCAATATTCAAATGTAAAAGTCATACCTGATTGACAACTTCAAAATATATGGCTAAGGTTGTAGTGGGACTGAGTCCACATATCTTCCACTGACAAGTGCCACCTGTTCCTATCTCCTGTAAAAATAAAACAGCATATTTGAAAGCTAGAGAATACAGTTTATCTCTGGTGGTGGTGGTGGTTTAGTCAGTAAGTCGTGTCCGATTCTTGCAGCCCCATGGACTGTAGCCTGCCAGACTCCTCTATCCATGGGATTCTCCAGGCAAGAGTACTGGAGTGGGAGTTTACCATGCTGCTGCTGCTGCTAAGTCACTTCAGTCGTGTCCAACTCTGTGCGACCCCATAGATGGCAGCCCACTAGGCTCCCCCGTCCCTGGGATTCTCCAGGCAAGAACACTGGAGTGGGTTGCCATTGCCTTCTCCAATTTACCACTATATATATATAGTGGTAAATTAAAAGACCAACTGAGCTTCTTTACCAACTGAGCTTCCTTTGTAGCTCAGTTGGTAAAGAATCTGCCTGCAGTGCAGGAGACCTGGGTTCGATCACTGGGTTGGGAAGATCCCCTGGAGAAGGAAATGGCAACCCACTCCAATATCCTTGCCTGGAAAATCTCATGGACACAGGAGCCCTGGTGTGCTGCAGTCCATGGGGTCGCAAAGAGTCGGGCATGACTGAGCTACTAACACTTACTTATTTATACACACACACACACACACATATATGCATATATATATATAAAGGTGGAAATGCAGAAAAAAAACAGTGAAAAAAATTTACTTCAGCTTTCTAACTAATTCAGTAAATGTCAAATGTCTAAGATTTTTTTAAATCATATAGATATGCCATGAAATAAAATTAAGCAGTTTTCACACAAGTAAAATTAATTCAAATCCTTGCTAAGTAAATTATAAAAGTATTAGCATAAGTTCCTCATATTGTAGACATTAAAAGTATACTCAATTTAATGAAGTAATTACAACTAACATTATCATTCTATCCAATGATTTAATCCACTTAAAGAGATAGTGATTTAACATACACATATATGAATACAGGTTCTTTGGATCAGAACTGTGTAATTTCAGCAGTCTAATTTGCAAGAAAACATCTTAGATATAAATTTTTACCATGTAAACTGCTTAAAATTAATTTTTAAAGTGTCATTTCAAAGATGATTGCACACTTTGTATTTTATCCCATCATTTTCTTCACAGCTACATGATTCTACCATTTCAAAGCACCTTCTACATCCCCTAGATAGAGTAATAGTAAAGAAAGGAATTAATTCAGCTTGTGGCTCAGCTGGTAAAGAATCCGCCTGCAATGTGGGAGACCTGAGTTAGAACCCTGGGTTGGGAAGATCTCCTGGAGAAAGGAAAAGCTACCCACTCCAGTATTCTGGCCTGGAGAATTCCATGGACTGTATAGTCCATGGGGTCGCAAAGAGTCAGACACAACTGAGTGACTTTCACTTTCAAAATCTTAAATCTAATTTAATTACTCCAATGGAATCTCTAATGAAAAAAATGGGGGTTAATTTTGACTTTCAGAAATCTCCAACTTCCAAATCATAATAGTTGCTTTTTTCCCCCAGGCACAATGGGGCAAGGAATAACTTAGGCATGAAAAATAGAAGACCAATGACAGTGCAAAAGTTCTAATTTAGGGACAGATGGGAAAAGTAGTATGTGGAAAGAACAACCACAAACAGAGGTATACCAATGGAAGCTGAAGCATGTTCTACTGAAAAGCACCCGCACAGTAATTTTGAAAGGAATGCTACATACTGCCACCCCAGGTCTCTATTGGATCTGCCCTGAGAATTAATGATTCTCTTTTTAGAAAAAAAGGTCTTGACTTACATTTTCAGACACACAGGGTCCTTTAGAATTGAGAGACACACAGGGTCCAATAGCTCCTGAAATCTTTATTTCCCTTGAGGTCTGCAAAATAAGAATATACAGTCAGCCCTCCATACTGGTGGGCTCCACATCGGCATCTGTTTGAATGAGAGCTTTCTGGATACACGTGGCAATTTCTTAAAATAAGACAACAGTGAAGCTTGCTGCATCAAATGACTCTTCTTTTCACAAGCCATTTCTCTGCAGAATGCAACACTGTTGGACAGCATTTTACCCATTAATTGAACCGCTTTCAAAATTGGAGTGAGTCCTCTCAAGCTCTGTCACTGCTTCATCAACTAAGTTTACATAATACTTTAAATCCTTTGTGGTCATTGCAACAATCTATACAGCATTTTCACCAGTAGATTCTATTTCAAGCAACCCCACTTTCTTTGCTCATTCTGAAGAAGAAATTCTTCTCCATTCAAGTTTCATCATGAGACTGTGGCAATTCAGTCACATCTTCAGGCTTCATTTTAAGTATTTATTTATTTCGCTGCGCCAGGTCCTAGTTGCAGCACACAGGATCTCTGACCTTTACTACAGCAAGCAGGGTCTTTTAGTTGTGGCACGTGGCTTCTTTCAGTTGCAACATACGACCTCCTATCTGCGGCATGTGGGATCTAGCTCCCTGACCAGGGATGGAACCTAGGCCCCTGCATTGGGAGCACAGTCTCAGCCACTGGACCACCAGAGAAGTCCCCAGGCTCTAATTCTACTTAGCTCTAATTCCCCACTTCTAGTTCCCTAGTTGTTTCCACTGTATCTATAATTACTTTCTCCACTGAAGTCTTGAACCCCTCAGAGACCCATGAGGCTTGAAACTTCTTTCAAATGCCTGTTAAGGCTGATATTTTTTACCTCTTTCCACCAATCACATATGTTCTTAATGGCATCTAGAATGGTGAATTCTCTGCCAAGATTCATCAAATGAATGGCAGCCATGACCTTATGAAACATATTTCTTAAAAAATATGACTTGAAAGTTGAAATTACTCCTTGATCCATGGGCTGCATAATGGATACTGGGTTAGCAGGCATGAAAACAACATGAATCTCATTGTCCATCTATATCAGAGCTCTTGGAGTACCAGGTGCATTTTCAGTGAGCAGCAGTATTTAAAAGAGAACCTTTCTTTTCTAAGCAGTCGGTCTCAACAGTGGGTTTAAAATATTCAGTAAACATGCGGTAAACAGATATGCTGTAATCCAGGCTATGCTGTTCCACTTAAAGAGCATGGCGAGAAGATTCTTAAGGGTCCAAGGATTTTCAGAAATGGTAAATGAGCCTTAATTCAACTTATAGTCACCAACTGCATTAGCCCCTAACAAGAGAGTCAAGACTGTCCTCTGAAGCCAGATACTGACTTCTCTCCAGCTATGAAAGTTCTCAATGCTATTTTCTTCCAGTAGAATACCATTTCACCTACATTGAAAACTTGTTTTAATTAACTACCTTCATTAACTATCTTAGCTAGATCTTCTGGATAATTTTCCTGCAGCTTCTACATCACCACTTGCTGCTTCCCTTGCACTTTCATACTTCCTTAAACCTTATGAATCGACTCTGTGCTAGCTTCAGATTTCTCCTCTGCAGCTTCCTCACCTCTCAGCCTTCCAAGAATTGAAGAGAGTTAGGGCCTGCTTGAGGTTAGGATTTGGCCTAAGGGAATGTTATAGCAGGTTTTATCCTCTACCGGGACACTAAAAATATCCACAATCAGGCTATTTTACTTTTTTTTGTTCATCATTCATGTACTTTTAATTTCCTTCAAGAACTTTTCCTTTGCCTTTACAACTTGGCTAAATGTTTGGTGCCAAGAAGCCTAGCTTTTGGCCCCTCTTGGCTTTTGACATGCCTTCCTAGGTAAGCTTTTGATTTAAAGTGAGAGATGTGGGACTCTTTCTTTCACTTGAACGCTTTAGAGGCAATTGCACGGTTATTAATTGACCTAATTTAAAATAGTATTGTGTCTCAGGGAATAGGAAGTCCTGAGAAGAGGGACAGAGATAGATGGAGTGATCAGAACATACATATTTGCTGATTTAGTTCACTGTCTTAAATAGGCATGGTTCATGGTGCCCCCAAACAATTATGGTATTAATGGTAAGATTAAAAATCACAGATGACAAATACAATAATAATGAAAAAGTTTCAAATATTCTGAGAATTTCCAAAATGTGACAGAGACATAAAATAAGCAAACGATGGTGGAAAAATGGTGCTAACAGACTTGCTCCACACAGGGCTGTCACAAATCCTTAACTTGTAAAAACATAGTACCTGCAAAGCACAATAAAACGAGGTATATCTAGCCTTAAAAGTTAAACCCTATATAAACAAAAGATAGAGTCAAAGGAAATTTTACTTACATGATTTTTTCTTGTTTTAACAATTATCTATGTACGCTCAAGTAAAATTTCATTATATATTTAATAATAAACAGTATTGTGGTGAATGAAATCTCTAACTCCAGGTTTCAATATAAAATAACTGCTATTTTTTAAAGTTTATATTGAATTTGACTGATGGGATTTTAAAATTATGATCAAGCCTACAGATTACTCTCTTGGTAACATAGCACACATGTCAAGTTCTCTTACCTTGATTTCTAATGTGCCACCAAAGCCCATTTTAAACTGCCCGTGCATATCTTTGGTGAAAACTCTTTGAAAGGTCTGCTTGAATAAAGAAGTGTTGAAAGAGTCGCCCATTACCATGTATCCTCTGCATGAAAAGAACAGGAAACAATGTGACGCGAGTACTAGGGTCCACGTGGCAAAACCAGAAAAGCAAATTAGTTCTCAACACTACTAACAACATTTTAAAGATATTTCCTAAAATGTGTTTATTAACATTAATTTTAAAAACTCAATTATATGAAAATATTCCCACCCCACAAATAATCTCAATTCTGAGGGTACCGGAGTGCCCCTAACACTTGTATTTGTCCTCAGTAATTTTTTAAAAATCTTTTTAAATAGGTTATACATCATACATTACAAAATTCAGAAAGCACAAATAGGTACACAGTAACATGTGCTGGATGTGAGAGCTGGACTATAAAGAAAGCTGAGCAACCAAAGAATTGATGGCTTTGAACTGTGGTGTTGGAGAAGATTTTTGAGAGTCCCTTGGACTGCAAGGAGATCCAGCTAGTCATCCTAAAGGAGATCAGTCCTGGGTGTTCGCTGGAAGGACTGATGTTGAAGCTGAAACTCCAATCCTTTGGCCACCTGATGCGGAGAGATGACTCATTTGAAAAGACCCTGATGCTGGGAAAGATTGAGGGCAGGAGGAGAAGGGGATGACAGAGGATGAGATGCTTGGATGGCATATCCACTTGATGGACATGAGTTTGGATGGACTCCAGGAGTTGGTGATGGACAGGGAGGGCTGGCATGCTCTGGTTCATGGGGTCGCAAAGAGTCGGACACGACTGTGCGACTGAACTGAACTGAACATATGTGTCTCTCCTACCCCAGTTACCCAATTCTCCCTGCTAGTGAAGACAGCTGAGTTAATGGCAGGCATTTTCATTTTTAAAAACAAAATATCTACATGCGTATGTGTATACACATGTATTTGTCTCTGTGTGTCACATCAAACTTAACAGTATTATACACAGTAATGAGAATACAGGGATGCTTTGGGAGCATTTTCACTTTATGCACTTAAATATTATTAATTTTTTTTCCATAACCATGTACTTCTGTAAACTTAAGTTTTAAAAAACATTAATTGTCAAATAGAAACTATCTGAGATGCTATTTCCACCCTAATAAATCAGCAAAGCAGTCTGACAATGTATTCTGTTGAGGAGACTGTGGAAAAAGTAGACACTTTCATAACTGCTGATGGGAATGGAAAATGGTGCAACCCCAACGCAAGGGAATGTGACAATATATAACAAAATTAAATATGTATTTTCTCTTTAATCCAGCAAACACACTATTAGGAATCCATCCCAAAGATCACTGGGCAAACAAAACCAAAAAGCAAAATATAGGCACAAGTCTATTCACTTAAGTACTTTTACAGTAATAAAATATTAGAAATAATCCAGATCATCTGTTGAACTAGCTGAATAAAATATACAGTATTATCCACACAGTGGAGTAATATACAATTGATCCTTAAACAACACAGGTTTTGAACTGCATGCGTTCACTTACACATGTGGGTTTTTTTTTTTTAGTAGTAAATACACAGAACCACACTATCCACTGATGGTTCAATCTGAGAATGTAGAACTGCAAATATGGAAGAACCACAGATAACGAAGGGCCAGCTATAAATTATATTCAGACTTTGCACTATGCAAAGGGTCAGTTCCCCTAATCCTCAAACTGTTCAAGAGTCAACTGTATAAATGTATTTCCAGGATGTGAGTAAAAATGCAAAGTAGGAAAAAATGCAAATTAAGAGAAAGTGAAGTCGCTCAGTCGTGTCCAACTCTTTGTGACCCCTGGACTGTAGCCACCAGGCTCCTCTGTCCATGGGATTCTCCAGGCAAGAATACTGGAGTAGGTTGCCATTTCCTTCTCCAGGGGATCTTCCTGACCCAGGGATAGAATCCTGGTCTCCTGCATTGCAGGCAGATGTTTAACCCTCTGAGCCACCAGGGAAGCCCAAAGTAGGATAAGGCATGTAAAATTTCTGTTTACATTAAATGGGAGATTTTTTAAAAATTTAATAAAAAATTAAAAGAGGACACATATACTCATAAACAACATGAGTACAAACATTTATAAACATTTGTATAGTTTTTAAATAATAAAAACATTTTGAGCAGTTTTAAATAAAAACAATCAAAATTAAGTTAGGGAAAAGAATAAAACTGATGTGGTATAATTAATCAATGGTCATTTTTTTTAATGAGATTGTATTTATTTATTTATTTGGCTGTGCCAAGTCTTCACTGAGGCATGCAGGATCTGGTTCCAGGACCAGGGATTGAAATCAGACCCCTTACATTGTAAGTATGGAGTCTTAGCCACTGAACTACCAGAGAAGTACTCAACAGTAATTTTATTTTTGATATTGCTAAAGTCCCTGGTGGCTCAGAGGTTAAAGCGTCTGCCTCCGATGCAGGAGACCTGGGTTCGATCCCTGGGTTGGGAAGATCCCTGGAGAAGGAAACAGCAACCCACTCCAGGATTCTTGCCGGGAGAATCTCATGGACCGAGGAGCCTGGTGGGCTACAGTCCACGGGGTCGCAAAGAGTCGGACACGACTGAGCGACTTCACACACACACACACACACACACAAAGTCCTAATTTATGTCATCTCTGATGCTATCATAGATTGTATGTTGTTAAATTTTGTTTGCTCTTTATTGTTGACTCTTGAACAACCCAGAGTTGGGACACAGACCCTTATGCTCAGTCAAAAATCTATGTAAAACTTTTTAGTTACCCCTTTGTATCCACGGTTCCACATCCCCAAATTCAACCAACTAAGGATGGTGTAGTAATTCAGTATATATTTACTGGAAAAAAATATCCACATATAAGTAGACCTGTGCAGTTCAAATTATGGTGTTCAAGGGTCTACTGTATTTGTTACTGGTATACAAAAATATAATTTTAGCTTGTACACTGACCCTGATTTAGAAGTCCTGACAACCTAACATACTGATTTTACAGTCAGCATGTACATTCTTTCAGACTTTCTACTTTTGTAAACACACCATTTATAACGATCTACATTATCACTACACCTAGTTAAGCATCCTAAATAAATGGCAACATATACTGCACCCTATTATCTGCTCCTTTTACAACAAACTTTTATGCAAGAGCTGTCTATACCCTTCCTAGTTAGTGTGGCCCTTGATCCATCAACATTAGCATCACCAAGGGGTCTTGTTTGAAAAGCAGAATTCTAAGTCCCATCCTATCCATACTAAACCCAGAATCTGCATTTTACCAAGATATCCTTCTGACGTGTAAATGTGAAGTGGAAGTCTGAGAAGTTCTGGTCTATACCAGCTGCTCGCAATCCCCTCTCCTGTTCCTTTTCTTATTCATTCTAAGTCAACTTTCAACACTCTTAGGAAAGTCACCAATGACCTTCACAGTGATTATTATACAATCGTATAATCTCATCCACTTTTACTACTTTAAAAAAACCTGCAATATTCTGGCAACTCTCACAGTTCTATCTACAGACATAAATCCAGACCTGTCTTCTGCCTTCCAGGTTCTAATATCCAACTGCCTACGCAATTCCTCCAATGGACGTCTACTGGCATATTAAACCAAACACGTTCAGAACTGAACTCCTAATCTTCTCCCCAACTGTTCCTCCCAGTCATATCCATTTCAATAAAAAACAGCACAATCCCTTCTAGACTCATTTGCTTTTCTCAAACCCCAGATCCAACCTATCAGCAAATCTTCTACCTTCTAAATATATCCCAAATCCAACCATGTCTCACCACCTGTGATACCATCACTTGGTATTTCTGTATCTCACCGCTGAAGACAACTGAAATCAATGACCCTTTTAAAACATTCAGTCAAATCATATCACTCCTCTCCCGAAAACTCACTAATGACTTCCCATCTCACTCAAAGTAAAATCCAACAAACTAGGGATAAGAACATATTCAACCTGATAAAAGCATCTACAAAAACCCACAGCTAACGTTACTCTTAATAGTGAAGGACAAAATGGCTTCCCCCTAATATCAAGAACAGGGAAATCTATAGAGAGAGAAAGTAGTTTAGCGGTTGTCTAGGCTGAAAGGGGAGGGGAAGGAAGGAGAAATAGAGAGTGACTGCTAATGGGTACAGAGTTTCTTGCTGGGATAATGTAAATGTCCTAAAATTAGATTAAGGTGATAGTTAGAATATCCTAGAAAAGTGAATTATATGCTTAGGGACGTCCATGGCTGTCCAGCGGTTCAGACTCTGTGCTCCCAATGCAGGGGGCACTGGTTTAATCCCTGGTCGGGGAACTAAGATCCCACATGCCACATGCCACAAAGCACAGCCAAAAGAAAGTAAAATAAATTATATGCTTTAAATGGATAAATTTTATGGTATGTTAATTAAATTTCACAAAAGCCACTAAAGTAATAAAATACAACAATGACTTAAGAGTATCAAGATGAGCTTTTCAAACAGAACTTGTGCCTTTTTAACTGTATTTTAGAAAACATTTAGTGAACATCACTGAAAGGAATAAAAAAACTTAACGGCTGTTGCCCTAGAGTGGCAGGATGATGACTCAGTTACTTTTTCCAAAATTGTCATTGGTTTATATTCGTAAACTCTCACTATTAGCTTATAACTGCAAAACTTATAAAAGTGTGACTACATACCCGGTAAGGTTAGGGCAGCATTTCATCTCCAGGAGACCTGTCTGATCTAATGCACACGCGTAGATGTCAATAACGTGACCAGTGGCAGCAGCACGATTAGCCAATGCTTCAAAATGCTACAACAGAGTTTTTAAGATCAAATCAAAGTCGTGCACAAACTTCATCATCGTATCACTCACCATTAACAGATCAAGATGATCTAAGAAATGTTCAGAGTCCACAATAATTTAAATGGGATTTGTCCTAATTTAACTTTCTATAATGTCTCATAAAATAATACAATAAATTCTAGTAAGTCTGGCACTTTCTTTACTTTAACTGCTATTCTTTCTAAACTCCTCAATCAAGTTAACCTTGAAGAAAAGCATAGTGAACATCTTGCTCTTCATACATAAAAATAATAGAAGAATCAACACAGAACTTTTTCTTGGCTAAATCTATACACAAGTAACATCAAAAATAGACAATAACAAAAGTGTTAAACAAATATAAAACTTTTTTTGTAGCTCTAGGAAATATTCCATGCGCAAAAGGGAAATTAGGTGTCAGGAAAATAGTATCCATTAATAGTAACAAAAATTATGTTATTAACTACACACTAAAAATTGAATAATGACTACCAAAAAAAAAAAAGAGAGAGACAATACAGCACAACTAAACTAAAATTGTAAACTTTAGAGAATTTTTTAAAAGGGGGATGGTTGGGAATTAACAAGCAGAACCAATACAAGCATGTCAAGAATCAAAAGTAGTAAAAATGTACTGACACAAACTCAGGTAAAATTGAAGTTTCATGAACAGAGAACAACTTATGAGAAAATGATGGACTATTCAAATTACGAATAATATTCATATCTAAAGGGCAGCCTCTTGGAAATGAGAAATAGGAAAATTTAAGAAATTCTTCCGTGTGTATGCCCAGCAGTGGGATTGCTGGGTCATAAGGCAGTTCTATTTGCAATTTTTAAGGAATCTCCACACTGTTTTCCATAATGGCTGTACTAGTTTGCATTCCCACCAGCAGTGTAAGAGGGTTCCCTTTTCTCCACATCCTCTCCAGCATTTATTGCTTGTAGACTTTTGGATCGCAGCTATTCTGACTGGTGTGAAATGGTACCTCATTGTGGTCTTGATTTGCATTTCTCTGATAATGAGTGATGTTGAGCATCTTTTCATGTGTTTGTTAGCCATCCGTATGTCTTCTTTGGAGAAATGCCTATTTAGTTCTTTGGCCCATTTTTTTACTGGATCATTTATTTTTCTGGAGTTGAGCTGCATAAGTTGCTTATATAACTTTGAGATTAGTTGTTTGTCAGTTGTTTCATTTGCTATTGTTTTCTCCCATTCAGAAGGCTGTCTTTTCACCTTGCTTGTAGTTTCCTTTGTTGTGCAGAAGCTTTTAATTTTAATTAGATCCCATTTGTTTATCTTTGCTTTTATTTCCAGTATACTGGGAGTTGGATCATAGAGGATCCTGCTGTGATTTATGTCGGAGAGTGTTTTGCCTATGTTCTCCTCTAGGAGTTTTATAGTTTCTGGTCTTACATTTAGATCTTTAATCCATTTTGAGTTTATTTTTGTGTATGGTGTTAGAAAGGGGTCTAGTTTCATTCTTTTACAAGTGGTTGACCAGTTTTCCCAGCACCACCTGTTAAAGAGACTGTCTTTACTCCATTGTATATTCTTGCCTCCTTTGTCAAAGATCATTGCAGCGCTGTTTATAATAGCCAGGACATGGAAGCAACCTAGATGTCCATCAGCAGATGAATGGATAAGAAAGCTGTGGTACATATACACTATAGAATACTACTCAGCCCTTAAAAAGAATAAATTTGACTCAGTTCTAATGAGATGGATGAAATTGGAACCAATTATACAGAGTGAAGTAAGCCAGAAAGAAAAACACCAATACAGTATACTGACACATATATATGGAATTTAGAAGACAGTAATGATGACCCTGTATGTGAGACAACCAAGAGACACAGAGGTATAGAGTGGACTTTTGGACTCTGAGGGAGAGGGAAAGGGTGGGATGGTTTGGGAGAATGGCAATGAAACGTATATTTTCGTGTAAGAAACGAAGCGCCAATCTATGTTCAATGTAGGATGCAGGATGCATGGGGCTGATGCACAGGATGATTCAAGTAGAGGATGTGGGGTGGGAGATGGGAGGGGGCTTCGGCATTGGGAGATTGTGTTCACCTATGGCTGATTCGTGTCAATGTATGGCAAAACAAATACAGTATTGTAATTTAAAATAAATAAATAAATAATTTTAAAAAAAAATAAAAGCAAAAAAAGAAAAGAAATTCTTCCTTATGGGAAAGACATTTTTAACATGAATATTAAAAAGACACACAGGTTTTCTCCCAGGATTAATTTTTAAAGAGACATCTACAGGTGTCCACTATTAAGCCTTTAATTAAAAAGTTAATATTTAAATTTAATTTAAAAACATTAAATTTTTAAAGTTTTTAATACTTCGGCCATCTGATGCAAAGATCTGACTCATTAAAAAGACGCTGATGCGGGGAAAGATTGAAGACAGGAGGAGAAGGGAACAACAGAGGATGAGATGGTCAGATGGCATCACTGACTCAATGGACATGAGTTTGAGTAAACTCCAGGAGCTGGTGATAGACAGGGAGGCCTGGCGTGCTGCAGTCCATGGGGTTGCAAAGAGTCGGAGACAACTGAGCAACTAAACAACAAAATTAAGTTTTTAAATATTTAAAACCAGAAAAAAATACCCTAAGTTATCAAGGAAAAAAAGACTATTTCTCTAATTCTGAATGGCAGCTATAGGATCATCACAATATCGGATTTATCTTCAAGTAATTATATTCCTCCTCCTTCACCAAATAAATTTTTCTAATAAGGCAATAAGACTTAAATATCAGACTTACCTTAGTTCCCTTTTGACATATTTGGCATTGTCTTTTTCAATGTCATGCCATGATCTTATGGGTGTCTTCAATTCATCTCCCACCACCATTCCAGGCCCCTGAGTGGCTGGACCACCGATGAACATCATGATACGAGCACCAGTGTTGGGAAAAGTACACTATCAGGAAAAAGTAACCCATGAGAAGAGCTTAAAGGGAAACATATGGATACACATTTCTGATAGTGAATTTTGCTATATTCTTTCTAAACAACAGGAAAGCACACATATCTCAAGAATAATCAAATGTTTAAAACAAAATTTAAACACAAGATGTATCTTTCTTTTGAAATTCTATTCTAATAGCCATGTTTTCCTAATTTTTTTTTCCTAATTTTAAAATTATCTATAAACCTGATCGCTACAAGCAAGGTTGTTCCTCCTGCTTAACTAGTATAGGCAGGAAGGAGTAAGGAAATAAGAAGAAAACAGGGCACTCTATTTGTTCCACAAATGAATAATATCATATTCAAAATGCTTTTATTTTTAATTTCTATAAGCAGTTATTGAAAAAAATACAGAGTGCATTTTCAAGCTACTTATTCATTACATTCAGAAAAGAACATATCACTTCTTGGGCTTTTGGCTAAGATCAAGTGCAGAAAAGAATGTAAGTGATATAAACTTTAATAATAATTTTAAAAATCACATACTTAACAAATCTAGGGAAGAGTAAGGAAAACTCCCTTTTAATTTTCACTTTCATATATCCTTATATATTGTTTGAATGTTTTTATTAGTTATACTTATTACTTATATGACTTTCTTAAATTAGATTAATAAATAAAAATACTCAACTTTAATAATAATTTTAAAAATCACATACTTAACAAATCTAGGGAAGAGTAAGGAAAACTGCCTTTTAATTTGCATTTTCATATATCCTTATATACTGTTTGAATGTTTTTATTAGTTATACTTATTACTTATATGACTTTCTTAAATTAGATTAATAAATAAAAATGTTCTTTTCATCCTGGGTATCATCTTGCTGATGTAACAGCAATCATGTAAAGCTGAAACATCAGTAAAGAAGAACAAATAAAAGTATACAAATCACACATCTTCATAATTAGAACACAAAAAATATTTAAACTTTGAATTACTTATAAGGAAAAAAATAAACACTAAGTCCCAGTGAGCTATCTCCCATGCAAACCTTCACACAAAGCAAGGGCAGTGTGGGAGAAAGTACAGGGAAAAAGGAAGGGAGCTAGCAACCAGCACAGAACAACTGCCAGATTCAAATGAAAACTTGAAACTGAAGAAAAGCAAGAAAACACTCAAGAACATAAAAACAAAGTAAAGAAGAATAAAAGGGCAGAGACAAAGAGGCTAAAATGGAAAACAAGCAAAGATCCAATTTATGTGTAATTGGAGTTCTTAAAGAAGATAAAACAGTGAAAAAAAACTAACACTTAAAACTATGATACAAGAAAACTTTACAGAAACAAGAGATTTGAATACACATATGGAAAAGGATCACCAGACACTAGAGAAAATTTACCTACAAGACACTCTACTAATGCTATTAAGATAATAAAGATAAATTCCTCAAGACCTGCAAGCAAAATGATCAAATAATTTACATGGGCAAGAGAACTAGACTGGCATCAGTCTTCACAAAATCACCAAAGCAAGAAAACAATGGAGGATCATTTTCAAAAACTACCAGAAAGAAAGTGAGAAGCAAGGCTTTTAATACCTTGCCAAGTTATCCTTCAGCTATTAAAAAGCCACAGAAAAAGTGTTTAAACATTAGACAGTTTATGAAATTCTGTACCCTTAAACCTTCTTAAGAAATTTACTAGAAGACAAATTTCATACAACAAAGGGACTAACACTACTCCAAATATATAGTTTTGCACAACTTTGATTTGGAAGCATGTTAATGTTTCACTACACAGATATACACATGCAAAACGAGAATGGGATTTTTAAAAACAGAAATGTACAGAATGTGCAACAAATAAGCCACATGAAGTGGGGGGAGGGTGTGGATAACTAACCCAGTTCACTTTTGAGTATAGTATGTTTTGTCTCATATATCCTCAGAATGTTAAATAAACATTGAGCCCTAACTCCTAGGCTTTTTTCACAGAGGTCTGAGCTAAAAATTCTAAAACTAGTCTATCTGTATTCTAGAACTGAGCAAATAAGAAAGTATATTTTGAATAGTCACAGCCAGCTTCTCACGGTCAAAGAAGGAGTTAGAAATATGCAAAGTGGGAAGGACAGAATAAATCCTGTGGTACTAAATAGGAATTAGATATATCTGAAAGAAATCTTGATTTTTAATATATATAGTGTTTATAGTTTTAATAGAGATAGACATGGATGTTTGCAGGGGAATGGAGATGTATGTGTAAATATGTGCACACATACACTTAATTATATGGGTCAGTTCAGTTCAGTCGCTCAGTCATGTCCAACTCTTTGCGACCCCATGAATCGCAGCACGCCAGGCCTCCGTGTTCACCACCATCTCCCGGAGTTCGCTCAGACTCACGTCCATCAAGTCTGTGATGCCATCCAGCCATCTCATCCTCAGTCGTCCCCTTCTCCTCCTGCCCCCATTCCTTCCCAGCATCAGAGTCTTTTCCAATGAGTCAACTCTTCGCATCAGGTGGCTAAAGTACTGGAGTTTCAGCTTTAGCATCATTCCTTCCAAAGAAATCCCAGGGCTGATCTCCTTCAGAATGGACTGGTTGGATCTCCTTGCAGTCCAAGGGACTCTCAAGAGTCTTCTCCAACACCACAGTTCAAAAGCATAAATTCTTCGGCACTCAGCCTTCTTCACAGTCCAGCTCTCACATCCATACATGACCACAGGAAAAACCATAGCCTTGACTAGATGGACCTTAGTTGACAAAGTAATGTCTCTGCTTTTGAATATGCTATCTAGGTTGGTCATAACTTTTCTTCCAAGGAGTAAGCGTCTTCTAATTTCATGGCTGCAGTCACCATCTGCAGTGATTTTGGAGCCCCCCAAAATAAAGTCTGACACTGTTTCCACTGTTACACCATCTATTTCCCATGAAGTGATGGGACCGGATGCCATGATCTTCGTTTTCTGAATGTTGAGCTTTAAGCCAACATTTTCACTCTCCTCTTTCACTTTCGACAAGAGGCTTTTTAGTTCCTCTTCACTTTCTGCCATAAGGGTGGTGTCATCTGCTTATCTAAGGTTATTGATGTTTCTCCCGGGAATCTTGATTCCAGCTTGTGTTTCTTCCAGTCCAGCGTTTCTCATGATGTACCCTGCATAGAAGTTAAATAAGCAGGGTGACAATATACAGCCTTGACATACTCCTTTTCCTATTTGGAACCAGTCTGTTGTTCCATGTCCAGTTCTAACTGTTGCTTCCTGACCTGCATACAGATTTCTCAAGAGGCAGGTCAGGTGGTCTGGTATTCCCCTCTCTTTCAGGATTTTCCACAGTTGATTGTGATCCACACAGTCAGACTTTGGCATAGTCAATAAAGCAGAAATAGATCTTTTTCTAGAACTCTCTTGCTTTTTCCATGATCCAGCGGATGTTGGCAATTTGATCTCTGGTTCCTCTGCCTTTTCTAAAACCAGCTTGAACGTCAGGAAGTTCACAGTTCATGTATTGCTGAAGCCTGGCTTGGAGAATTTTGAGCATTACTTTACTAGCCTGTGAGATGAGTGCAATTGTGCGGTAGTTTGAGCATTCTTTGGCATTGCCTTTCTTTGGAATTGGAATGAAAACTGACCTTTTCCAGTCCTGTGGCCACTGCTGAGTTTTCCAAATTAGCTGGCATATTGAGTGCAACACTTTCACAGCATCATCTTTCAGGATTTGAAACAGCTCAACTGGAATTCCATCACCTCCACTAGCTTTGTTCATAGTGATGCGTATGTGTGTATATATATAAATATATAGCTATAGAGAGAGACGGAGAAGGCAATGGCACCCCACTCCAGTACTCTTGCCTAGAAAATCCCATGGACAGAGGAGCCTGGTAGGCTGCAGTCCATGGGGTCAACGACTGAGAGTCTTCACTTTCACGTTCACTTTCATGCATTGGAGAAGGAAATGGCAACCCACTCCAGTGTTCTTGCCTGGAGAATCCCAGGGACAGGGGAGCCTGGTAGGCTGCCGTCTCACGGGGTCACAGAGAGTTGGACACGACTGAAGTGACTTAGCAGCAGCAGCATAGAGAGAGAGGGAAACATACATATAGATATATCTACTTATCTTTTTTTTATACATATCTGCTTCTTAGCTCTATTCACTAGGAAATAAAAGCAATGACATTCTAGTAACAGTGAGCACATGAACCATCAGTTCAGTCACTCAGTTGTGTCCAACTGTTTGTGACCCCATGGGCTGCAGTACACCAGATTCCCTGTCCATCACCAACTCCCGGAGCTTGCTCAAACATGTCCATCAAGTCGGTCATACCATCCAACCATCCATCCTCTGTCATCCCCTTCTCCTCCTGTCTTCAATTTTTCCTAGCATCAGGGTTTTTTCCAATGAGTCAGTTCTTCACATCAGGTGGCAAAATATGGGAACTTCAGCTTCAGCATCAGTCCTTCCAATGAATATTCAGGACTGATTTCCTTTAGGATGAACTGGCTGGATCTTCTTGCAGTCCAAGGGACTCTCAAGAATCTTCTTCAACACCACAGTTCAAAAGCATCAGTTCTTCGGCACTCAGCTTTCTTTACAGTCCAACTCTCACATCCATACATGACTACTGGAAAAACCATAGCTTTGACTAGATGGACCTTTGCTGGCAAAGTAATGTCTCTGCTTTTTACTCTGCTGTCTAGGCTGGTCATAGCTTTTCTTCCAAGGAGCAAGCGTCTTTTAATTTCATGGCTGCAGTCACCAACTGCAGTGATTTTGGAGCCCCCAAAATAAAGCCTGTTTCCATTGTTTCCCCTCTATTTGCCATGAAGTAATGGGACTAGATGCCATAATCTTAGTTTTCTGAATATTGAGTTCTAAGCCTACTTTTTCACTCTCCTTTTTCACTTTTATCAAGAAGCTCTTCAGTTCCTCTTCACTTTCTGGCATAAGGGTGATGTCATCTGCGTATCTGAGGTTATTGATATTTCTCCTGGCAATCTTGATTCTAGCTTGTCCTTCACCCAGCCTAGCATTTCGCATGTTATATTCTGCATATAAGTTAAATAAAAGCAGGGTGACAACATACAGCCTTGATGCACTCCTTTCCCAATTTGGAAGCAGTTTGTTGTTCCACGTCTGGTTCTAACTGTTGCTTCTTGACTTGCATACAGATTTCTCAGGAGGCAGGTAAGGTGGTCTGGTATTCTCATCTCTTTAAGAATTTTCCACAATTTGTTGTTAGTCATACAGTCAAAGGCTTTGGTGTAGTCAATAAAGCAGAAGTAGAAGCATGGTTATGTTCCAAAAGAAACAGAGCTAAAAGAACCAGGGCTTCTAAATGGCTGATTTCAGGTCAAGGGCAGGGAACATGTAAGATGATCCTTGAATATCTTACTATCCTACAATTAAAATTTTCAAAATTAAAATAAAAAATTAAGTAGACTGTACTTTTAAAAATATTAATGTCACGAAACACAAAGAAAAACCGAGGAACTATTAGAATAAAGGACACTAAAGAGACACAACAACTGAATACAATACAGAGTATTATTAGGATAACTGGTGAAATCTGAATCAAGTTTAAAGATATGGAAAATAGTGTTCTATCAATGTTAACCTCATGACTGTTAAATGAACTGCATTATAAAAGGAATGTTTTTGTGTAATTAAGAAATACACACTAAAGTACTTAGAAGTAAAGGGATATATTTACAACTGACTTTCAAATGGTTTCACTATCTATATAAATATCTAGAGAGAGAAGGACAAATCAAACGTAATAAATGTTAACATTTGAGGAATCTGGTTAAAAGATATAAAGGAATTCTTTGAACGATTTTTGTGACTTTCCCATATGTTTGGAATTATGTCAAACTAGAAAGTTAAAAGAAAAAAACTGAAAGTCACAGATTATAACTTGTATAAAACAGGAAACCATCGATCCACAGTGATATTAATAAATCAATGAGTAAATTGAAAGTTTGATGAGGAATGGGATATTTTCACGGTTTTAAAGATCCTCACCATCTAATGTTTATTAATCATAAAGGGAAGAGAAATGAGAGACTGAGAAGTGGCGACTGAGTGGAGACTGAGACTGAGAAGTGGAGACTTCTGCCAGACACATTTTAATGAATGATCAGTGATCATCATCAATAATGGGGCAAATGAAAATCATGTGTCACCTGATAGGCTATAAAAAGAACACAGCATTACTTCTGTGATCTTCCTGCCAAGGATGCAAGACCTCAATCTAATTGTGAGGCTACCATCAAGGCAAACCTAATTTGAGAGACATTCTATATACTGGCCTGAATCTTCCAACGTGCCAAGGTCATGAAAGTAAAGGCAGGCTGAGGAAATGTACTTGAGTGAAGGAGACCAAAGAGACATGATCACTACATGTGCGTGCGTGCTGAGCTGCTTCAGTCGTGTCCAGCTCTTTATGACCCCATGGTGTGTAGCCCACCAGGCTCCTCTATCCATGGAATTCTCCAGGCAAGAACACTGGAGAAGGCTGCCATGCCCTTCTCCAGGGGCTCTGCTCGACCCAGGGGTCGAACGTCCATCTCTTATGTCTTGTGCATTGTAAAGCAGGTTCTTTACCACTAGTGTCACCTGGGAAGCCCAACCACGACATGCCTCTGAATTAAATCTTGTAAGCCAAAAACAATTATTGAGACAATCAGTAAAACTTGAATGAGTTCTGAGAGAGAATTAGATGGCAGTAGTATATCTGCGTTATGTATTGTATAATTCAATGGATATGAACTTGAGCAAACTCTTGGAGATAGTAAAGGACAGGGAAGCCTGGTGTGCTGCAGTCCATGGGGTTGCAAAGAGTCAGATGCAACTTACAACTGAACAACAACAACACAACAACACATCAGTATCATGTACTGTATAAAACATCAATATATATATATTGATATATATATATATCTCACATATTTTAAAACCTGATTTTAGAAGCTGTATTGTGGTTATGTAGGAGAATATCTTAGTTTATAGAAAATACAGCAAAAGTACTCAAGGAGTTAGGAACATTACTTAATCACAAATAGTTCAGAGAAAAAAGTCCTTTGCAACTTTTCTAGTAACATTTCAAACTTATATAAAAAAATTTTTTACAAAAACTCTTCTAATTATTAAGATAAAGATAAGATATGTCAAGTTTAAAATTTTCAAATTGTATTTCGTAAAATTCTCCTTATCCTGCTTGAGTAAACATCATTCCAGAAGCTTCTCTACACACAAAAGGATATACCACAGATCAAACTTTAAATAAAATCATGTATGTGCTGTCCCGTGACCTGATTTTTCCACCCAGCATCATCTTGTGCACATCAGTCCATACATACATGTATGTATTTACATTCCAAAATAAAGTTACTGTCACTACCTCAAGGAGTCCTACAGCTATGGAAAGTGCCACCCCAGAGGAACGCAAAGGTCTCTTTCCCTGTGGTACAGGCCAGGGGTCCCGCTGAAGTTCTCCCAGAAGGTCTGTGAGATTCATGTCTATCTTTTGTACTGGCTGTAAGAATCTACAAAACAAAACAAAATAAAAGCCATTGATAAATGTTTGTGGGTGAAGGTTTAAGAAACAAACTGTCCACTTTCTTAAAAAGAGAAAAAGAAGCTGAATACAAGGCAGACCAAATGGTTCTCAAACTTTTGTGTATATCAGAATCGGTGAGAGGGTTTGTACTGACACAGATTGCTGGTTCCAGGGTTTTGTTTCAGTAGGTCTGGGGTGGTGACCAAGAATTTGCATTTCAAGTAAGTTCCCAAGTGATGCTGTCTACTGCTGAGGAGCTCAGTGAGAACAATTACTGCAAAGAAAACACTCAAACCAAGTATTAATTTGGGACTGCATCTTCCATTTACCAATCTAGTAAGTTTTAGAGTTACTGAATTAATTATGAGAAGATACATCGACTCAGTTTTACTAATACCACCTCTGATTAGTTAAGTTTAGCAGAAAAAGCTACCCACAAAACTAAGAAGGCAAAATTAAAAGCTTATGAGGACCTATTTTTGCTTGGCTGCCCTCAAGCACAAAAATTAAATTTTTGAACTTAGAAAATTAGGAATATATCAAAACGAGATTCCAGGGGCTTTCCTGGTGTCTCAGTGGTAAAGAATCTGCCTGCCAATGCAGGAGACACAGGTTTGATCCCAAATCCAGGAAGACCCCACATGCTGTAGAGCAACCAAACCCCTATGCCACAACTATTGAGCCTGTGCTCTGGAGCCTGTGAGTCTCAACTACGGAGCCCGTGTGCCGCAGCTACGGAGCCCGCACACTCTAGAGCCTGTGCTCTGCAATGGGAGGGGCCGCCACAGTGAGAAGCCCTCGCCCCGAAACTGAGGAGTAACCCCGCTCACAGGAACCAGAGAAAAGCCCATGCGAAAACAAAGACCCAGTGCCATTCAAACAAATGAATAAAATGCCCCACACAAAGTTAAAAAAAAACAACAACTATATTCCAATATTTTAAAAAAATTTTAAAGACTATATCAAAACTAAAGTAACTCCTTACATTGTAATGATGAAAAACCAACCATTTCAGCAATGTGATGTTACCACAGCTCTTTAAAAAGTATACTAATTCAGTATTTATAGTCTTAAAAATATTTAACAGTATTGGATCACTGAAGGCCTGTGTTCAAGTTAAGGGTGAAGACAGATATATCAACTGTAAAACTGTGAGGTTCTTTTTGCCATATTTATTACCTATTGGAAGGAGGCGGCTGCTGTACCTGAGGACCACGTGTTGCTTGAGTAACTGGTACTTTAGAGAGCCCCAGCATTTCCTGCAAAGAGATTATTTCTGTGATGTCTGTTTAATTACTCCTACAAAGATGTATTAACTATTTATGGCATGGAAGGTGCCTCCATAGGCATTAGAAACACAAAAATAAAGAACACAAAATCTCTTCCCTTGAAAGCAAAAGTTCCAGTTGGGAAGACTATCAGGTAAACAGTGATATAATGAAATAAACATCATAAGAGAGCAAAGTACAAAGTGCTATGTGAGCAAAGATGGGGAAACTAGCTCAGAATACTTCATTTCTAATTAATAGTCAAAATACATTACTGTGTAGCTTGAATGTCTGTATTCTTAACTTGTATTCATTTATTCCTTTCAGCAGCTATATACTTCAAGTATCTGTTATGGGCCAGGTATGTAATGGTGAAAATATAAATAGTCCCTGACTGTATGAAAATTTAAATCTGGTGAAGCCAACAAAAGTTAAAGCATTAGCTAAATAAGTGTAATACTGCTTTTCTGGTAAGAGGCTTGAGGTGACCCCTAAAAAATGGTGCACTATTCACTTGACCCAGAAAACCCCACAAAATCATGCAAATCAAGAGGTTCAAATCTTCGTATTCACTTTAAGAACACTCGTGAAACTGCCCAGGCCATAAAGGGTATGCATATCCAAAAAGCCACCAAGTATCTGAAGGATGTCACTTTAAAGAAGCAATGTGTGCCATTCCGTCGTTACAACGGTGGAGTTGGTAGGTGTGCACAGGCCAAACAGTGGGGCTGGACGCAGGATCGGTGGACCAAAAAGAATGCTGAATTTTTACTACACATGCTCAAAAGTGCAGAGAGTAATGCTGAACTTAAGGGCTTAGATGTAGATTCTCTGGTCATTGAGCACATCCAAGTGAACAAAGCCCCCAAGATGCGGCACAGGACCTAACAGAGCTCAAGGTCGGATCAACCCCTACATGAGCTCTCCCTGCCACATTGAGATGATCCTTACTGAAAAAGAACAGATTGTTCCTAAACCAGAAGAGGAGGTTGCACAGAAGAAAAAGATATCCCAGAAGAAACTGAAGAAACAAAAACTTACAGCCCGGGAATAAATGCCGCAAAAATAAATGCAAATAAAAGTTAAAAAAAAAGTGGAATAATAAATATGACGGAGAGATAATAACGAATTGTATAAAGGGGGTTATAAAGTAATAAACATCTTGCATGCCTATGCTTCTTAATTCTCTGACTTATATGAACATTCTCTGCCCTCTCAACTATCTTCCAATCTATGAACATATTTAAAGTAATATGATTATATTCTTTCATTTATATTAAACATAATGAAAAATACCAAAAAAGTAATATGAATATCTCTCAATATCTATCAAAATACCTAGACAGAAAAAGATTTTGAAAAATATACCAAGATAATCCTAGTATGTTGCACATAACTGCCCCAGACAAGGCTTTAATTTGCTCCCAAGACAAAAATATCCCAGTGTATGAAAAAATATATATATTCACAGTTCACCTATTAACTCTCAAGACTTAAAATATCTCCCCTTGCCAAACACAAAGTGTTTAGTTCCTAAGTGACATGCAAAGAAACAAAAGTGTTTGCCTTTTCTCAGTCTTCAGCATGACTCTTCTACAAACCTTCAAATCTTTAGTAAAATAGTTTTAGTTTCACTCTAAGTTTTACAGATACTTCAAAAGTGAAGGGTCTTCAATCTCTATGATCACAGTGAAGGTAAACGAAAGAAAGCTGAGGCCAACACTACATTTAAAGGCTTTGTTAACTATATTAGTCATTCATAATATTTTCTGGAAACATACATCTAGAAGGCATTTTTAGACATACATAGAGTGATATGCAGAGACGGGCAAACTACCATTCTTGTTGCTTACCTGCAGTTGTTTGGCAGACAGATCTTTTGTTCCTCTGAAAACATAGCTTTTTGAAATGCCCTCACATCCAAGCTCATGAACCTGCACCATTCTCCCAAAAGTAATTAAGCCAACCAAAGCTGTAGGTGGTAAAAGGCTCAGTGACATCTGCATAGATTCTTTCAGGGCTTGTAAATCTTCATCTTCCATGCAAGTATCAACCACATAGAGGAATATCAAAGGCATCTGAGGACCACGCTTTTAAAAATATTGTGATTAAAAAAAAATGTTGTTTTAAATGTTGTTTTAAAAGTATAACACTTCAGCTCAATATATAGGATAATCAATAGAGGACTAATTAAATAATGTATTATATGTTTAACAATGGAATTCTAATAAAGCCGTTTTACAAATGAAACATTATATATCCAATACATCATCAAGTGAAAAATTAAGTTTATGAACATTAGTCATGTTACAAGAAGGGGATTTTCACTTTCAATTTTACTTAACTGCATGAAGTTTCATTTCTTACAACAAGCATTTCTTTTAAAATAAGAAAACAGTAACTTTAAAGCTTAAAAGCAAAATTACGTGATTTTTATAAAATAATTATCTTATCTGAATTGCATTGTAAAGGAACTAGAAATTAGCAGGTAGACAAATTAGTGACAGACTCAAGTGAGTCATATTCTGCTCTCTCTACAACATTCATAAAAGACATTACCTTAATACTTAAGTATTAAGTTCAGAAACGAAAGAAAAATTATTTTCCTCAAGAGTAATTTCATTATCAGAATTGGGGATATATCATTAGGCTCCAGTATCATATTGACCAAGTATCTGTAACTAACCTTTCAACTACAAAGCAAAATTGATACTTTACTATTTATTGACCTACTTGATACAGCAAATCAAACCTCCCCGCCCAAAATCCTGGCCACCTTTCAAATAACTACAATAGAAATTACCTTGCTCAAACTGACCTTGACAGTTCTTACCTTTGAATTCCTCAATCAATTCAATGTGAGAATGAAGAATGATGCCTTTTAAGTAAGCTCAATTGAATAATTTGGTATAAAGTATTGCTAAATTACTGGATATTTTAAACTTCCTTAAAGAGTTACTCTTATGTTCTTACCAGAACTACATATTCAATGCTAGAAAACTGAGGTAAAAGTTCAGCAGGTTGATTCAGTTCAGATATACCAGCATAAGTCGGTGGAAACTAGAGGTAGAAAGAAGCAAAATTTTTAAACCAATTATTACCAAGTAATGAAATTTTAAACTGAAAAGAATTATTTCCTGATCACTTAATTACTTAAAAATAGACACTTTAATCACTTATTTACTTAATCCTATAAAAAATTAGTCTTTATTTTTAAATATGTATTTTCCTGCATCTATAGACCAGTATTAGTATTACAGCATTAACATCTACACTGGGGGCTTTCTTACCTGATTCCTCTGATAACAAAAGTTGCAAGCCCAGAGTTTCGCTCGATAATCCACTTGACTGTTTTAAGAAAAGATACAATAGCTCATGATTCAGCTAAACTGTGCAGAAATTCCAATTTCAATAAAATTAACTTCTTTCTGAAAATGAATTAATTCAATCTGACAGTGAAAGCAATCTTTAAAAGCCATGTATCTTTAGGTGTTGCCAATATTTAATTCATACTTTTAACACATACAAGCTCACCAAAATGAATATATTGTAACTTTTAATATTCAGCAAATACCAACAATAAATTAGATAATCCTATTTTTTTCTCCAAGTGACTCAGTAACTTCTAAACTCAGCTCTAGAAAACACATATTCAATAAAAATATATATAGTTATTGAATGCCATTATTCTAGGTGCTGATAATAAGTAAATGAGATCAAAGGTCCTATTATCATAAAGCTTATATTCTAGAAATGAAAGACAATAAACAATAAATGCATAAATGCAGAAGATACTTTTACATAGTGATAATAAAAACTAAAGATAACAAAGCAAGACATGAGAAAGTATTTGGGAGGGCAACTTTAAAGGAAAGCCTTAATTAAGAAACAACTAAAATGTAACTGAAATGAAAAGAAACCAGTTACAGGAAAATCTGGGGGCAAAGCAATCCAGGCAGCATGTAGAGCGATTGCACAAAGTCTGTGGTAGAAATAAGTATATCCAAGAATAGAAAGAAGATAAGGTGTAATGTAGGTGAAAATGAAGAACATGGATGATACAGATGAAGGCAGAAATATACACAGGCTAGATTACATAGAGCTTTACAGGTTTTGATAAGGGGTTTGGATTTTTCATTATAAGCATAATTCTCCACTCTTCTGGGTGGAGAAGAGACTACTGAAAGGCAAGAATGGAAACAGGAAGATCAGTTAGGAGGATAATGAAACCACCCAAGAAAAGATTACCATCTTTTGAAGCACCATGTACTAGCAGAGAATGAGAATAAGAGACAGGATCAGTAATGTTCTTGAGACAGAATCCACCAGATTTGTCAGTGGACTGAGTGGAAAGAGAGGGAGTAGAAAAAGGAATAAAAGGTGATTCTTCAGAGTCTGGCTTATATAACAAGAAATCATAACATTTTTGAAACATCATACTACTCAATTATGACTTTACAAATGACACAAAATGAGGCGATAGCCAGCATCAGTATCTAGAGAATACTGATAGAATCTAACAGTTTACATACTGACAATTTTGTATTTGGTTTCTTTTTAACTCACTACAACCTGTATGAGTCTAAAATTTTATAGCTCTTTCATTCTACTTTAATTTGAAAAAATAACTATAAACAAAAACATTTTATATAAATGAACAAGAAACTACATTTTTAAAATCATAAGGACACATTAGTGTTTTCCATATACTTCAATTACCATAAAGGATTCAAAACTGCACGGCAAGTGGTCCTACTACAGAGAACAGGTTCATATTGAATGGGCGGCAGATCTGGTCTCTCCCTCAGTGGTGTAAATAAGGCTGCTACTGGAACGACCATTCTTGTAGCTTCCAATCGACTCGATGGCCAGACATTCCAACTAAATCGGACTCCATCTCGGTCTTCATTTTGTTGGATGAATTCCAAATAGGTTGTCATTGTAGACCTTGATTCTTATTTCTGTAACAAAATTAAAAGAAATTTTTAAATCCTATTAAGAAAATTCATAGTAAGCATGTTTTTCCCAGTTCCACTGATACTCATCCATTAGAAATCATAAACAAAAGAAAATAATTATCTCAGAAAAAAATTAGCAAGTAAACAATGACCTCAATTATAAGAAAATAATGAATGGCTCTACAAAACCCAAAGCTCCTTAGGCCCCAAAAGAGCTATTTTATCCTTTTTCATTCACTCTTGAAAAAGCTACAGAAAAAATAATAAATGATAAAACTGATGTCCTATTGATTTAAGTCAAAAATGGGGAAAATCCAGGTCCTAAGTTTTCTGTATCAACCTTGTGAGTTACATCGTTCTAATAAACAAATTGTCAAAAACATTAAATTCTAAAACTCACATGCTTTTCTACCCAGAAGGTAGTAAGCTTCCATTAAACTTGCTAAAGATAATGCTTGAGAGTACACAACAAAAAGATTTTTCTAAAACAAGGTACTTCTATTTTAGACAGATCATTTTTTATCATACTAATACAGGACATTTGAGGAACAAGAAATAAACGCATGATAAGTGTGTTCCATGTGGTATATACATCACTTACTTCTTTTGCACAAACAATTCAGAATACTTCTAACATTCCAACTTATGAGAGCATTTTAAACTGTAACTTGAGATATATAATTTCAATATAATCATTTAAAACTCACTACCAGAAGAGGGAGATGCCATTTTGGCTAGGGCCTGGTATCAAAAGACATCTTCATCTTGTTATTCTCTAACTGCTTGACTAGGATGCCAGCTCTCCTGCCTAGGCAACAGGTCTCTCTCATGCTCTCAAACTGCAGCAGTGGTTAATGATGGAGGGAAATTATAAAATTTAAAGGTCTAAAAAGACGGAATCTCAAGTACTATCTGGCTGGCTAAAAGATTTGTGGGAGGGATGAACGGCATCAAGAATTGAAGAATTATCAAGGTAGGGTACCAACAGAGCCAGCATGGATACTGAAGTTGCTAAGAACAATGATGGGATGAGGAACTGATTCTAAAATATAAGTGAAGGAAGAAAAGGTATTATTAGATATAACAGTTTTCAGAAAAATGCTCAAATATATTTTGATAATACAAATTACAGAAACTGATGCTTAACAAACCTAAGTATCTTAAACAGCTAAGAACTTTCCCTTCCTTAAAAGAAATAAGAATGTTATTAGTCAATTATATCCTAATTGAAAATATAATAAGAAAATAACAATTAGACACTGTATTTCCTCCTATCAGAATTTCAGAGACAACTAGGAAATTTTATACTAAGCAAAAGCAATCATGGATCTTCCAAAGATTGACAAAGGGTAGAGAGAAATCCTAAGATAACTAGATTTGTTTAGAAAAGATTATTTTAAAGCTAAATATAGGAGATGGCTTTATGAAAATTAAAAGCATTCGAGAAAAATGGCTGTTGAAAGATAATGATAAAACAAAGGTCAAGGATAATCAGAGGGGAGTTAGAAGAAGCCAACCTCAGTTTTAGCATAGGAAACAATTTTTTTCCAGCTACATGTTTATGTGAGGCCAGATTTCCTTCATTCTATTCAACCAGACAACATATCAAAACAGACAGCAAGTAGATCCGAAAATCCACCTGTCTTCTATTAAGCCTGGCTCAGCTGGTAAAGAATACTCCTGCAAAGCAGAAAACCTGGGTTCAATCCCTAGGTTGGGAAGATCCCCTGGAGAAGAGAAAGGCTACCCACTTCAGTATTCTGGGCTGGAGAATTCCATGTACTGTATAGTCCATGGAGTCGCAGAGTAGGACATGACTGAGGGACTTTTTTTTTCTTTTCTTTTCTTCTGGATCCTCAATAATGTTTAAAAATATAAAGAGGCCCTGAGAATCACTTCCTTAGGACTCTAGGGCTTAATTTAAAAGCACGGAAGATGGTAGAGAAAGGCTCTATGAAACTTTTCATGAAGACATCTACCTACACACAGGCAATGGCCAGGTTTAAGTTTTTACAAGAGGTAACATGCCTGGATTGTAACTCGACATCCTTACTTTTTATTGAGACATACTGATTGATATTTAAGTACAATTCCCCTCTTCTTCCTCACTGTTTGTCTCCTCAATCGTTCTGCTCTAAGATCATATTTGTTCTCTAAATCACATCTATTTATTTCTTACATTATCACTTTTCAATAGCAGTCTGAAAAATGTCCCACGTTTTTCTTCCTAACTGGTCCGATTACAGAGACATGCAAAACACCTCCCCAAATTCCCTCACCTTTCCAAGGGAGAAATTAATCTTAAAATCACTCACTCTAAAACAAATCCTGCCAGACTTGGTCCCATATTCAACAACAGCATATCTGAAACAAAGTCCTTTTGCAAATCAGCTCTTTATGAAATGGCATTATTTGATAAGCATTCTCTCCCCTCATATTGTCTGTATAAAAGCATAAAACTAAAAATTTTGATTCAAACCCTAAACTAGGATGCAGACAATATACTAATCATTACATTTTATTAAGTGGTACAAAACATAAAAGACCATTCTAAAGAAATGTCTCCTTTTCAGCACAACTTATAATCATTGGGAATATATTTTCTTATGGTATAACTAAAAGTAAAGAACTGTTAAGTCTCTTTAACCTAGCACATCAGATATATGCCCATTAGCCATTTTATAGATAGCTAAGTGAAAAACATTGTAAATTGCAAGTAAAATTTGAGTTCCTTCCAATCAGATATATCTGTTAACAGACAATTAAATGTGGCTTTCCCACTCTTCTGTCCTAAAATCCTCAATGAAGTGTCTTCAACTACTTCCTATGACTAGACTTATTATACTGCACAAATAGCTTAACCTCTCTGATCCTCAAATTCTCATCAATAAAATGAGGGGTTTGGGTTGGAAAACTACAAGGCCCCTTCCAAATCTAAAATTCTGAGCCAATTAAAAATGACTGAACTTCCAAAATGATGTCAGTTAAGACTACTGGAGAAGGCAGAAAAGGAAGACTTAACATACATCTATAATTAAATCTTAAACTTTTTTAACTAAGTTCACTCCTTTGAGGGCTGGACCTTGGGGAAGCTCCCGGATTCAACATGCTCACTCCAGTGATTACAAGCGGATTTACTATGACTTTTCCCTTCCCACCAAAACGGAAAAACATTTAGGGCCGAATGGAAGTACCAAAGATGGGTCCAATCTGAAAACTTAAGTCTATTTGTAATCCAGGCCCAAGATGTGAGCTCTACCTGGCACTTTTCTCCTTATCCCCTTTAACTCCCAAGGCCAAACTACGAGTGACAAGTCACCTCGGGTCAAAGTCTAGGGCTCTTCGGACGAGACAAGGAATGAACCAAGAAGCCAAAGTACCCAGAAGCGGAGGTGGGGTGGGGTGGCGCGCGGTGGGGAAGGCAGATCGGCCATGAGCGGAGGGTTGGGTGCTGCGAGAGATGCCCTAACTGCTGTTTTTCACTCGACTCTCATCTTTCACTCCTGATCGGGGGAGGTGGGTGAGGGAGCCGGGTTCCCAGGCCCTTACAGAACTAAGCAGAGGCGGTGGGTGAGAAGGTGACAAGTTCATGGCTCAAGGCAGCCCCCGACGGGCCGGGTCGCAGCCCCAGGGCACCCCTACCTGGCCCGGGGCACCCAGAGGGTAGAGTGGGCACCAACCTCGAGACCCCGGCCCGCGGACCCGCCGCCGACCTTCCCCCGCTTCCCAGCGAGCGCTGGCGGCCCCGAAATCGATCCTTACCACAGTGCCACCACGTACGAGATCCGCGCCTGTCGCAGCCTCTACCTTACAAATCCGTCCCCTCCGCCGAGCCGGAGCGGCCGTGGCACCGCAATCAGGGACCGCGCAGCCCCGCCCCCGGCCTGCGCACAGAACTCTGCTGGACCAACATGGCTGGTGCCGCCTCTGCCACGTCAAAGGGAGAGGGAGGGGCGGGGCGGCAGAGGAGGGGGCGGGGACGGGGCGGGGGCCATCCTGGGGGCGGGGCCATCCTGGGGGCGGGGCGACCGAGCCGCAGAACCGCACGGGGGCGAGCGGGACCGCGGCGGAGCCCGGAGGGTGGAGAAGGGGAGGAGAGAGGGGAGGGGGGACAGGCGGAGACGGAGCTGCAGGGGCGGGGCGACAGTGACAAACCCAACGCGGACACCCGGGAGAGGCGCCGAAACCCGGTGGAACTAAAACGCGAGGTGGGGCTGCGTCGTGGCGATGCGGTCTCCTCTCCCGGGAGTCACGGCGGATCCCAGTCCCCATGGGCCTCCACGATGTACGACCTTCTGTCGCCAGACTCCTCACCTCGTTGAGAGAAACGAGGTGCTCCCTAGGACATCCTCTCCTCTAGGGCCCCGGTTGATTTCAAGAACAAGCCGCATCTCCCTGAAAAAGCAAAGTGAGAAGTTCGTTCTTTCACTTAGTGCAACAAACATTTACTGAACATTCGTCTGCTTTGTGCTAGGCACAGTAGCGATGCTGTGATACCGCGTGGGCAAAAAAGGCCAAATATTCGGTCTGGAAGAACACATACTATTTAGGCAACCCACTCCAGTACTCTTGCCTGGAGAATCCCATGGAGGGAGGGGCCTGGTAGGCTACAATCCATGGGGTCGCAAAGAGTCGGACACGACTGAGCGAGTTCACTTTCTTTCACTCACATGTATTCCCAGTCAGTTTACCATCCCTCCTACGCTACCTCTGCCACCTCTGCCCCCTAAACACATACAAACACACACATACACACCCTCTACACTCTTTGGTTGATTCAACCTGATGTGTTTTCTGCTTCTCTTTTCAAGAAAAGAATTGAGCAAAATGGGAAAGACAGAAACGAGCTGGAAAGACCCTGGAGTTTGATGGTCTGAGGCAACCCCACCCTTTAGTGAGGAGTTTGTTGACTAAAAAAATAATATAGTCACAACTTTAAAGTAGAGAGGTATTTTATTTGGTGGGAATGTTAAGGACTTTGAGCCCTGAAGCAGCATCTCACTAGACCTGAGAAAATTGCTCCAAGGAGGCAAGAGAGGGAATCATGCTATATACAAGTTTACAACAAAGTGGGGCAGGCAGTCTGACCATCAAAGATTATTGTGAGGTAAGAGAAGACAACGTTCAGAAAAAGAAGATCATGGCATCTGGTCCCATCACTTCATGACAAATAGATCGGAAACAGTGGAAACAGTGGCTGACTTTATTTGGGGGGCTCCAAAATCACTGCAGATGGTGACTGCAGCCATGAAATTAAAAGACGCTTGCTCCTTGGAAGGAAAGTTACGACCAACCTAGACAGCGTATCAAAAAGCAGAGACATTACTTTGCCAACAAAGATCCGTCTAGTCAAGACTATGGTTTTTCCAGTAGTCATGTATGGGTGTGAGAGTTGAACTATAAAGAAAGCTGAGTGTCAGAGAACTGATACTTTTGAACTGTGGTGTTGGAGAAGACTCTTGAGAGTCCCTTGGACTGCAAGAAGATCCAACAGTCCATCCTAAAGGAAATCAGTCCTGAATAACCATTGGAAGGACTGATACTGAAGCTGAAACTCATTCTTTGGTCACCTCATGTAAAGAACTGACTCACTGGAAAAGCCCTGATGCTGGGAAGGATTGAAGGCAGGAGGAGAAGGGGATGACAGAGAATGAGATGGTTGGATCGCATCACCGACTGAATGGACATGAGTTTGAGTTAACTCCAGGAGTTGGTGATGGACAGGGAGGCCTGGCATGCTGCAGTCCACAGGGTCGCAGAGTTGGACACGACTGAGCAACTGAACTGAACTGAACTGAACTGAAGGGAAATCAGATATCAAGTTAAGGAATTTAGCATTCTATGTATGGGAAGATGCAAGTCTCTGGGCTCACTGACTTCATTCCTTTCATATGGACCTCAACTCTCTGGGGCCAAATCCTGTTTCCTGATTGTTTACATCCTTAATTCCTTGTTCACCGTAAGAAGTGGCAAATAGGGCAGATGGCTGCTTCCCCTAGCTTCTCAGCAATCCTGGGAGTGGAGGGTAGGGAGAGGGGCATGGCAGCATCTGCTGGACAGAAGGCATTGTGTTCCAAAATTGCTGATGTCTGTAACATTTCTTATTTATTGATATGGCAGGAGTTACTCCATGTCACAGATTGTTCATGAAATTATTTCCAAAAGGACAACACCTAAACTCTTGCCAAGCTTAGCCCTATAAGCATTTTACTGCACAGAGAAAATGATTAACTTTTTTGTTCTTCAAAGCTTATATTCACAAGAAAGAAGATACATAGCAAATACATATTTTACTTTCTCTAAGCTTGTTTTGTAAGATAAAAGAGGATGACTTTGGTTGTCAAATTTTAAACACTCCTGAAGAGGAAATGGGAATCAAAGGCCAAAATTCTGTACAGACCTGCAAACGAAGTGGGGTCAATTTGCCACCTTAACAAGGATCCTTGACTGAAAGTACAGCAAGTAAATAGCTGTAGACAATGATATAAAGGTGAAATACGGACATTCACAGAAAAAGACAAGATCTAAGAATGAGTAGGGTTAATAGAGACAGATGAGAGGATCCACTGGGATTCTGGAATTCTGTGAGGAGTAAATCAAAGTACAGCACCTTTGGTAATTTCATTCATTTTATGGTCCCCAGAGAGGGATCTTTGCCATCCAACTCAATGAAGTCTAAAAACTCATAATGTTTATGTTTTCAGCTGGACAAAAGGCTGTTGTTTCCTATTACAATGAAATAAATGTTAGGATGGGTAACAAATTCTATTATATCTGTCTTTATGTACTTAAAAGATTAATGAGTTTAAGAGTTAACCCTTCTACATATTAGGATCTATTAGATCCAATTTTAGTTTTCAAAGATTTCCTCTTCTGGGAGTACTATTTGTAAGGACTGATTTTTACAACTTTTATTCTTTCTTAAAGGTCTTCCAAAACACAAAAATTTTTAAAAATAGGATAAAAGGATAAAACTTTATTGTATTTGCAGTAGTTACATGGGTCCATTGAACTCTTGTAAATCTAGGATACATCATGGAAACTTACTGATCTTATTTTTCCTCTTGCAACATTCTGCTACTTCATCATCCATGGAATTATTTCATCATTAATGATTAATTTTTCCAAACTATGCTTTAAAATATACCAAAATAATAAGAAAATGGAAAATGATATAATTACCTAAGATGATAGAATAGTGAAGTCATCATATTGCATTATTCTTCAGTTTTCTTTTTGCAATGCTCCAAGTACTATAACTTCTTTCAAGATCTTTGTACTATGCCTCTAGCTTTCACTGAATATAGTAGAGAATTCAAAAGATGAATACAGAAATAGAGAGAAATACAGAAATTGCTCTCTAATAATGAGAGCAAAATCTTAAACTAAGAATCGTTAGATGACCATTTCCTAAATGAATGTTTCAAAGTCAAGAATTAATGAGTCAACAATATGTTTCTAAAGACAAAAACTGTGATATTCTCATTTAGTTATTCATTCAAAAGGAATAACTTCATTCCACAAGATTTGCAACAAGCATCTGCATGATCTTATTTTGCTAAGAGCACATATTATGGAATTCTTTCATCTTTTATGATGTTTATATGGATAATTTAATCGATAAGATTCTTAAGGGGATATTTGCTAATGCCAGTTTTATATACAAGGATGATAAGAAGGAAACAGATAATCAGGAAATCAAAAATTCTTTGAGTTGCTCATTTATTAAACTAAAAATACAAATGTTTTGCAACTAGGTAGCAAAGAAGATGTGTCCTCTATTCAACAAAATGACGAGCCTTTAAAGGTTTCAGAAAATTCTTTTGTTCTGATGATGCAACTGCAAAAAGAACTAGAAGTAACAATAAGCAATTTAGTAATGTATTTGGAATTTGCAGTCACTATATGTAAGATGGATGTGTTCCAGACACATTATTGCAGGCAATGAGAAGGTAGTTGCATTCAGAGCATGTTGCCCATTTGAGGTATATCTTCAAAACCAGGAAAATAGGGAATAAAAACTGGGATTTTCTATGCTTAGATACTTATTTAAATTTCCAGTAAAGTTGCTTTCCATCATCCTTTTATTCTTTTTTAAATAATGGCTTTATTGAATGTCCCTTAATCCAAATATGTATCAGTTATTCATGAAATGACTTGAAGATATAAACTTAAAAGGATAATGAGTCCAGATGGTAAACGATGAAGACTATTTTTTTCTGATATATTGAAAGTAAAGTAGTTTTGATCTGAAGAAGAATAGAGAATGGGAAAAAAATTTTTAATTGAAGTATAGTTGATTTACAATGTTGTGTTTGTTTTTGGTCTGGTATACAGCAAAGTGATTCTGATACATAGATATAGATAGATATGTGTATATATTCTTTTGACTAGATCAGTCTAACTTAAGAAAATACAGGTAAGATTTATAGTAGAGAATGTTTTGCCTATGTTCTCTTCTAAGAGTTTCATGGTATCATGTCATTTAAGTCTTAAGTCATTTTGAGCTTATTTTTGCAAATGGTGTGAGAAGTATGTTCTAACTTCACTGATTTACATGCAACTGTCCAGGTTTCCCAACACCACTTGCTAAAGAAACTGTCTTTTCCCCATTGTATATTCTTGCCTCTTTTGTTGAAGATCAATTAACCATACATGTGTGAGCTAATTTCTGGGCTCTCTTTTCTGTTCCATTGATGCATATGTCTGTTTTGTGTAGTACTGCCACAGTGTTTGTGCTTCCCTGGTGGCTCAGTATAGAATCCACCTGCCAGTGCAGAGGATACAAGTTTGATCCCTGGTCTGGGAAGATTCCCTGGAGAACCCACTGCAGTATTCTTGTCTCGAAGAGCTGGTCACGACTTAGCAACTGAACAAAAACAAACAACACTGTTTTGATTACTCTAGCTTTGTAGTAATGTCTGAAGTCTGGGAGGGTTATGCCTCCAACTTGGTTCTTTCTCCTCGGGATTGCTTTGGCAATACTGGGTCTTCTGAAGTTCCATGAAATTTTTAGGATTATTTGTTCTACTTTTGTGAAAAATGTAATGGGCAATTTGACAGGTATTGCATTAAATCTGTAGATGGCTTTGAAGATTATGGCCATTTTAAAGAACGGAAAATTTCTTGAGCTCCTGAGAAAGGAGTCAGACAATGACTTGGAAAAAGGGGAAATCTCCAAAAACAATCTTTACTGGCTTTCTATTTAATTATAGACATCCCTAAACCAAGGCATTTTAGATCAATATGTAAACCTGAAGGCTACTAGTTAAACATTTACCAACATGCAACTGACTATAACTGTTTGCTTTCAGTTACACCACCCTGTAAGTCCTAGCACAAAATGACTGTTCCCCCAAATATTTATGAATTGAGCATGAAACCTAAACAATTATAAAATACTGTTTTTATCATTATCATTCTTATGTATTTAGATTGACTGTAAAACTATAAAATCTGACATAAATCCCCCCACAGAAAAGTCTTTTTTAAAAGCAAATCCTCCTAAGATAATTACTTCAAACTGGTATTTTTTGAAAATGTCAGAATAGCCTGGCATACTGCAGTCTATAAAGAGAAGAAGGAGTGGTCCCATGGTCAAATAAAGTCTGGAAATGCCAGTTATGTAAAATAGGTCTCTTAACTTGTCAAGAGTTTTAATATGTTAATATTCATTGTGAATCTTTAAGAGTGGCATTTGTGTACATTTCCCAAAGATATTTGACCTTGGACTTTTTCCAGGGACTATCTAGGGGCAAGTATTATAAACAACCTATGACTTTGTCTTCAGTCATTAGTCACTTTAATCACTAGTTAATGTGTAACAGCCAATATTTTCCTTCCCACTTTTGAACCCACAGGTTTTTCCAAACTCGAGATAACAGTAGTACAGTCAAAGAATGCAAATTTCTTGAAATTGCATATGGTCACCAGCAGAGGGTGGTGGAGCCTTCGCCTCTACTTTTTCTTTCTGGTTTAATCTGTGTTTTGGGTTTTGTCCTGTGGGATCTCAGTGCTCTCTGCCCAGGGATTGAACCCGGGTCACAACAATAAAAGCACCAAATCCTAACCACTAGACCAGGAAATAAATGAAGCACCTGCAGTTTTTTCTAACATGGATTGTCTTCTATTTGTTCAGATGGTAACATTATAAGACACTACCCAACTATTTTTGAGTACTCACTAGAAAAAGTAATACTAAGCATCAGCAGAGTATCCATATATATTGCATATGTGATATCATAGTCCATATAGTGTTATAGTCTGCACATACAACTACAACTGTTGTTGTTGTTCAGTTGCTAAGTCGTGTCCAACTCTTTGTGACCCCATGGACTGCAGCATGCCAGGCTTCCCTGTCCTTCATTATCTCCTGGAGTTTGTTCAAACTCATATCCATTGAGTCTATGATACCATCCTCTATCTCCCCCTTCTCCTCCTGCCCTCAATCTTTCCTAGCATCAGTTTCTTTTCCAGTGAGTCAGCTTTTCACATCTGGTGGCCAAAGTATTGGAGCTTCGGCTTCAGCATCAGCCCTTCCAATGAATATTCAGGGTTGATTTCCTTTAGGATTGAGTGGCTTGGTCTCCTTGCTGTCCAAGGGACTCTCAAGAGTCTTCTACAGCACCACAATTCAAAACCATCAATTCTTCAGCATTCAGCCTTCTTTCTGGTCCAACTCTAGCATTCATACATGACTACTAGAAAAACCATAGTTTTAACTCTATGGACCTTTTTCAGCAAAGTGACTTTTAAATCTGAAAAATAGTCTTCGAATGTTATATTCATAAAATAGTTTTCCATTATAGTGTTATCTAGTTTTAAATCACCTTGAATGATGAATCCTTTTCAATTTCAGGATTTCATTTTGTGAATTCTCATTGCAGTATACACATGATGATAAATTTTCGTTCATGTTTGGCCTTAATGAAAATGTAGATCTATTTTATTAGTTCCAAAACTGGGCAGAAGACCTAAATAATCAACATCACAATTTATTAGAGAAATTCAAATCATAGCTACAATGAGGCACCACTTCACACCAGTCAGAATGGCCATCATCAAAAAGTCTACAAACAACAAACACTGGAAGGGTATGGAGAAAAGGGAGCCCTTCTACACTGTTGATGGGAATGTAAGTTGGTGTGGCCACTGTGGAAAACAAGATGAAGGTTCCTCAGAAAACTAAAAACAGAGTTACCATATGATCCAGCAATCCCTCTCCTGGGCACAGATCCAGACAAAATTCTAATTGAAAAACATACATGCAGTCCTATGTTCATAGCAGCACTATTCACAATAGCCAAGACATGGAAGCAACCTAAATGCCCATTGACAGATGACTGGATACAGAAGATGTGGCACATATATACAATGGAATACCACTCAGTGATTTTATTTTTTTTTTTATTTTTTTCACTCAGTGATTTTAAAAATGCCATTTGTAGCAACATGGATGCAGCTAGAGATTATGATACTAAGTGATGTAAGCCAGAAAGAGAAAGACAAATAACATAAGATATCACTTACATATGGATTCTAAAATATAACACTAATGAACCTATCTATGAAACAGAAACAGAACCATGACATAGAGAACAGACTGGTGATTATCAAGGGGAGGGATGGAGTGGCAGGATGGGGCTAGCAAATACAGGATATTATGCACAGAATGAATAAACAACAAAATCCTACTGTATAGCAGTATGCTATGATAAACCATAATGGAACACATTATTTAAAAAGGAATGCATAAATATATACATATATGTATAATGAAATCACTTTGCTGTACAACAGCAACAAACACAAAATGTAATTCAACTCTACTTCAGTTAAAAAAAATTGATAAACCAGCAAAAAAAAATTATACACGAGAGTTATAGAATTCTAAATTCAAATAGATCTCAGTGATCAATTAGTCTAATCCCTGTACATAACAAATGAATGTGAGGATAATAGAGTTTAAGTAGTATATCCACGGTCAGGGTGTTTATGTCCATTTAACACCTAGAGCACTTAGTATTACTTTCATGCCTATCATATCCTCTTTAAATGTTGGCGAGACTTGGCATTAAAATTTCTAGATCTTGTTCAAACAGCAATTGTTTCTATTCCACAGAGTGCCCCACCAGTATTATACTTCAATATCATTTCATTCTGCCACTCTGACCAAATCCATAATTATTACTAAAAGTACATGTAATTAAACAAAACAAATGAAATCGTATGATCTGTCCTTCATTAGTTATAGATAAAGAAACAAAACATGGTTATTTTAAAATTTTTCAAAAAATATTTTTAAAGTTTTTCTTGTATTTTTATCTAATGTTTATTTGATTTCTAAAGAACATAAGAATTATTAAAACCATGTAGCAAAGAAAAGAACTACTTTAAAAGGAAGGAGCTAGATTTGTTGATCTTTTTTACTTTAAAAGAGGAGTAAAGTTTTGGGTTTGGGGTTTCTATAATTAAATTAGACCTTGCCTGAACTTTCTGGCATCCAGTGAGCTTTGTGGATCTGGATTCAAAAGCTTGCAACATTCTCAGAGATAAAGAGATTGACTGCTCATTCCAAAGTGTGTGACCTAAGACTAGGTGTGACCTTGCATCTATCATAATTGATTCTCTCTAATCTACAGCCAGTTCCAGTTCAGTTGCTCAGTCGTGTCCAACTCTTTGTGACCCCATGAATCACAGCACGCCAGGCCTCCCTGTCCATCACCAACTCCCAGAGCTCACTCAGACTCATGTCCATTGAGTCAGTGATGACATCCAGCCATCTCATCCTCTGTCGTCCACTTCTCCTACTGCCCCCAATCCCTCCTAACATCAGGGTGTTTTCCAAAGAGTCAACTCTTTGCATCAGGTGGCCAAAGTACTGGAGTTTCAGCTTTAGCATCATTCCTTCCAGTGAACACCCAGGATCTCCTTTAGAATGGACTGGTTGGATCTCCTTGCAGTCCAAGGGACTCTCAAGAGTCTTCTCCAACACCACAGTTCAAAAGCATCAATTCTTCGGTGCTCAGCTTTCTTCACAGTCCAACTCTCACATCCATACACGACTACTGGAAAAACCATAGCCTTGACTAGACGGACCTTTGTTGGCAAAGTAATGTCTCTGCTTTTCAATATGCTGTCTAGATTGGTCATAAATTTCCCACGAAGGAATAAGCGTCTTTTAATTTCATGGCTGCAGTCACCACCTGCAGTGATTTTGGAGCCTCCCAAAATAAAGTCTGACACTGTTTCCACTGTTTCCCCATCT
The DNA here is from genome assembly GCA_917880005.1 of Nanger dama. Lineage (NCBI taxonomy): Eukaryota > Metazoa > Chordata > Mammalia > Artiodactyla > Bovidae > Nanger > Nanger dama. The sequence goes on along the minus strand of CAKJTW010000038.1, from coordinate 8,389,624 downwards.
ATTTCCCAGGAAGTGATAGGACCAGACACCATCATCTTTGTTTTCTGAATGCTGAGCTTTAAGCCAACTTTTCGCTCTCCTCTTTCACTTTCATCAAGAGGCTTTTAGTTCCTCTTCACTTTCTACCATAAGGGTGGTGTCATCTGCATATCTGAGGTGATTGATATTTCTCCCGACAATCTTGATTCCAGCTTGTGTTTCTTCCAGTCCAGCGTTTCTCATGATGTACTCTGCATAGAAGTTAAATAAGCAGGGTGACGATATACAGCCTTGACGTACTCCTTTTCCTATTTGGAACCAGTCTGTTGTTCCATGTCCAGTTCTAACTGTTGCTTCCTGACCTGCATATAGGTTTCTCAAGAGGCAGGTCAGGTGGTCTGATATTCCCATCTCTTTCAGAATTTTCCACAGTTTATTGTGATCCACACAGTCAAAGACTTTGGCATAGTCAATAAAGCAGAAATAGATGTTTTTCTGGAATTCTCTTGCTTTTTTCCATGATCCAGCGGATGTTGGCACTTTGATCTCTGGTTCCTCTGCCTTTTCTAAAACCAGCTTGAACTTCAAGAAGTTCACGGTTCACGTATTGCTGAAGCCTGGCTTGGAGAATTTTGAGCATTACTTTACTAGCACGTGAGATGAGTGCAATTGTGCGGTAGTTTGAGCATTCTTTGGTATTGCCTTTCTTTGGGATTGGAATGAAAACTGACCATTTCCAGTCCTGTGGCCACTGCTGAGTTTTCCAAATTTGCTGGCATTTGAGTGTAGCACTTTCACAGCATCATCTTTCAGGATTTGAAATAGCTCAACTGGAATTCCATCATCTCCACTAGCTTTGTTCATAGTGATGCTTTTTAAGGTCCACTTGATTTCACATTCCAGGATGTCTGGCTCTAGATCAGTGATCACACCATCATGATTATCTGGGTCATGAAGATCTTTCTTGTACAGTTTTTCTGTGTATTCTTGCCACCTCTTCTTAATATCTTCTGCTTCTGTTAGGTCCAGACCATTTCTGTCCTCTATCAAGCCCGTCTTTGCATGAAATGTCCCCTTGGTATCTCCAATTTTCTTGAAGATATCTCTAGGCTTTCCCATTTTGTTCTTTTCCTCTATTTCTTTGCATTGATCGCTGAGGAAGGCTTTCTTATCTCTTCTTGCTATTCTTTGGAACTCTGCATTCAGATGCTTATATCTTTCCTTTTCTCCTTTGCTTTTCACTTCTCTTCTTTTCACAGCTATTAGTAAGGCTTCCCCAGACAGCCATTTTCCTTTTTGCATTTCTTTTCCATGGGGATGGTCTTGATCCCTGTCTCCTGTACAATGTCATGAACCTCTGTCCATAGTTCATCAGGCACTCTATCAGATCTAGTCCTTTAAATCTATTTCTCACTTCCACTGTATAATCATAAAGGATTTGATTTAGATCATACCTGAATGGTCTAGCAGTTTTCCCTACTTTCTTCAATTTCAGTCTGAATTTGGCAATAAGGAGTTCATCATCTGAGCCACAGTCAGCTCCTGGTCTTGTTCAGCTGACTGTATAGAGCTTCTCCATCTTTGGCTGCAAAGAATATAATCAATCTGATTTCAGTGTTGACCATCTGGTGATGTTCATGTGTAGAGTCTTCTCTTGTTTTGTTGGAAGAGGGTGTTTGCTGTGACCAGTGCGTTCTCTTGGCAAATCTCTATTAGCCTTTGACCTGCTTCATTCCGTACTCTAAGACCAAATTTGCCTATTACTCCACGTGTTTCTTGACTTCCTACTTTTGCAGTCCAGTCCCCTGTAATGAAAGGACATCTCTTTTAGATTTTAGTTCTAAAAGGTCTTATAGGCTTTCATAGAACAGTTCAATTTCAGCTTCTTCAGCATTACTGGTTCGGGCATAGACTTGGACTACCGTGATATTGAATGGTTTGCCTTGGAAACGAACAAAGATCATTCTGTCATTTTTGAGATTGCATCCAAGTACTGCATTTTGAACTCTTTTGTTAACCATGATGGCTATTCCATTTCTCCTGAGGGATTCCTGCTTACAGTAGTAGATATAACGATCATCTGAGTTAAATTCATCCATTCCAGTCCATTTTAGTTCACTGATTCCTAGAATGTCGACGTTCACTCTTCCCATCTCCTGTTTGACCACTTCCAATTTGCCTTGATTCATGGACCTAACATTCCAGGTTCCTATACAATATTGCTCTTTACAGTGGGTCATAATGGCTCTCACAAGAGATGAGCTGTATCTTGTGGAGTATAGTAATTTTAGAGCAATGGTTCATTAATCTGACTACCCAAGATGGACTCTCACCTCCATCCACTTCCTAGTTGTATCATCTGGGCATGTTATATAACCTTTTCTGAGCCAATTTATTCATCTGAATATATATATAATAATTGTACTTACTGCTTAGAATAACAACATATCATGATTATATAAAACATTTAGCCCAAAGAAAGAGAAAAGCAGTTACTGAGAACCTGAAATTAGCCTGGCTCTATCTCTGGGTTTGTGACATTGTACAGGAGACAGGATCAAGATCATCCCCATGGAAAAGAAAGGTAAAAAAGCAAAATGGCTGTCTGAAAAGAAGAGAGGCAAAAAAGCAAAGGAGAAAAGGAAAGATGTAAGCATCTGAATGCAGAGTTCCAAAGAATAGCAAGGAGAGATAAGAAAGCCTTCCTCAGCAATCAATGCAAAGAAATAGAGGAAAAGAACAAAATGGGAAAGACTAAAGATCTCCTCAAGAAAATTAGGGATACCAAGGGGACATTTCATGCAAAGATGGGCTCGATAAAGGACAGCAATGGTCTGGACCTAACAGAAGCAGAATATATTAAGAAGAGGTGGCAAGAATACAAGGAAGAACTGCAAAAAAAAGATCTTCACAACCCAGATAATCATGATGATGTGATCACTGATATAGAGCCAGACATCCTGGAATGTGAAGTCAAGTGGGCCTTGGAAAGCATCACTATGGACAAAGCTAGTGGAGATGATGGAATTCCAGTTGAGCTATTTCAAATCCCAAAAGATGATGCTGTGAAAGTGCTACACTCAAATGCCAGCAAATTTGGAAAACTCAGCAGTGGCCACAGGACTGGGAAAGGTCAGTTTTCATTCTAATCCCAAAGAAAGGCAATGCCAAAGAATGCTCAAACTACCGCACAATTGCACTCATCTCACGTGCTAGTAAAGTAATACTCAAAATTCTCCAAGCCAGGCTTCAGCAATACGTGAACCATGAACTTCTTGAAGTTCAAGCTGGTTTTAGAAAAGGCAGAGGAACCAGAGATCAAAGTGCCAACATCCGCTGGATCATGGAAAAAGCAAGAGAATTCCAGAAAAACATCTATTTCTGCTTTATTGACTATGCCAAAGTCTTTGACTGTGTGGATCACAATAAACTGTGGAAAATTCTGAAAGAGATGGGAATATCAGACCACCTGACCTGCCTCTTGAGAAACCTATATGCAGGTCAGGAAGCAACAGTTAGAACTGGACATGGAACAACAGACTGGTTCCAAATAGGAAAAGGAGTATGTCAAGGCTGTATATCGTCACCCTGCTTATTTAACTTCTATGCAGAGTACATCATGAGAAACGCTGGACTGGAAGAAACACAAGCTGGAATCAAGATTGTCGGGAGAAATATCAATCACCTCAGATATGCAGATGACACCACCCTTATGGCAGAAAGTGAAGAGGAACTAAAAGCCTCTTGATGAAAGTGAAAGAGGAGAGTGAAAAAGTTGGCTTAAAGCTCAGCATTCAGAAAACAAAGATGATGGTATCTGGTCCTATCACTTCCTGGGAAATAGATGGGGGAAACAGTGTCAGACTTCATTGTTTTGGGCTCCAAAATCACTGCAGATGGTGACTGCAGCCATGAAATTAAAACACACTTACTCCTTGGAAGAAAAGTTATGACCAACCTAGATAGCATATTGAAAAGCAGAGACATTACTTTGCCGACTAAGGTCCATCTAGTCAAGGCTATGATTTTTCCTGTAGTCATATATGGATGTGAGAGTTGGACTGTGAAGAAGGCTGAGCGCTGAAGAATTGATGCTTTTGAACTGTGGTGTTGGAGAAGACTCTTGAGAGTCCCTTGGACTGCAAGGAGATCCAACCAATCCATTCTGAAGGAGATCAGTCCTGGGATTTTTTGGGGAAGGAATGATGCTAAAGCTGAAACTCTAGTACTTTGGCCACCTCATGCGAAGAGTTTGCTCATTGGAAAAGACTCTGATGCTGGGAGGGATTGGGGGCAGGAGGAGAAGGGGACGACCGAGAATGAGATGGCTGGATGGCATCACAGACTCGATGGACGTAAATCTGAGTGAACTCCGGGAGTTGGTGATGGACAGGGAGGCCTGGCGTGCTGCGATTCCTGGGGTTGCAAAGAGTCAGACATAACTGAGCGACTGAACTGAACTGAACTGATCTCTGAGTTGGGAAGATCCCCTGGAGGAGGACATGGCAACCCACTCTAGTATTCTTGCATGGAGATTCCCATGGGCAGAGGAGACTGGCAGGCTACATTCCATAGAGTTGCAGAGAGTCAACATGATTGAAGTGACTGAGCATGCACACATGGTCAAGCCTAAGAAAATCACATGTAAGTATTTAACCAAGGAACAAGATTCATCAGAATTGTCCTCCTCAAAATTGTCCCCATTTCCTGACAGCAAACCTCCACTGTCCCCACATCACCTAATAAAGCCCAATCCCTACGATAGTGTCTGATGCATAATAGAAAACTGATAAACCGAGACAGCATATTAAAAGTAGAGACATTACTTTGTCAACAAAGGTCCATCTAGTCAAGGCTATGGTTTTCCAGTGGTCATGTATGGATGTGAGAGTTGGACTATAAAGAAGGCTGAACGCAGAAGAATTGATGCTTTTGAACTGTGGTGTTGGACTGCAAGGAGATCCAACCAGTCCATCCTAAAGGAAATCAGTCCTGAGTGTTCATTGGAAGGATTGATGTTGAAGCTGAAACTTCAATATTTTGGCCACCTGATGGGAAGAGCTGACTCACTGGAAAAGACCCTGATTATGGGAGGGATTGGGGCCAGGAGGAGAAGCGGACGACAGAGGATGAGATGGCTGGATGGCATCACTGACTCGATGGACATGGGTTTCGGTGTACTCCGTGAGTTGGTGATGGACAGGGAGGGCTGGCGTGCTGTGATTCCTGGAGTCGCAAAGAGTCGGACACTACTGAGCGGCTGGACTGAACTGAACTCTATTATTACTAGATAATTTTAGATAAATATAAACTGATCTTTGGCACAGCCAAGTAGAAGAAATTCCTCTGGGAAACTAATTTTACATTCATTTGGCATCAGATAAATCTAGGTTGGAATCGGCTCTTCTCTTTTGTTGTTCTTGTTCAGTGGTGTCTGACTCTGAGATCTCATAGACTGCAACACGCCAGGCTTCCCTATCCTTCACCATCTCCTAGAATTTGCTGAAACTTGTGTCCCTGGAGTTGGTGATGCCATCCAACCATCTCATCATCTGTCACTGCCGTCTCCTCCTGCTATCAATCCTTCCCATTGTCAGGGTCTTTTCCAATAGGTCTTCCTTAGATAAAGTTACAATTCTCCTTAACCCCCTTTAGTCGATTTCCGTCCCCACAAATTTGCATAATACCACTTACTTTAAAAGACAGTAAAAATTAAATGAGGAAATGCAGGTGATGCTCAATAAATGATCGTTACAGTAACTGCTCATTAACTTAAAAGTACTTACAGTTCCCTCAGTACTAACGATGCATAAAAGTTAATAACCCTCAGTCTTAGAAAGATGTAAGAATAAAACCCAGATAAACTTCAGAACCAGTTCTACTAGGAACTAAGTTCGCAGTCTTCGCTACAGCACCGGACCCTTAAACTCTGGGACAAGCTTCAGGTTTGCTCATGCGCAGTTACGCCCACTAAAGGCCGGCCGCTTGCTCAACTCCGCGCCTACCGCGCCTCTACGTGCGTCCGCGCTGTGACCCCAGCTCTGGCGCATGCGCTGGGTGGGACGCTCGTCTTTGAAAACTATGGCGTGGGTACCTGCGGAGTCTGCGGTGGAGGAGTTGATGCCACGGCTTTTGCCGGTGGAGCCCTGCGACTTGACGGAAAGTTTCGATCCCAGCGTACCTCCGAGGACTCCCCAGGAATACCTGAGGCGGGTCCAGTGAGTGTTGGACCCTGTGCGGGTGGGCCGGTTGTCCTTACGCCCTTGGGCACAGCGCCCGTACCCCGCTCGACCCCAAAGTGCGATAAAGCCCCACTTCTGTTCCGTCTCCATACTCGGTCAGAACAAAAAATCCCTTGATTACATCCCTTGTGAGCGAGTTTCTGTGAACTTCATTTTATTAAACCTGATTACTCGTGACAAGATACATGCTCTTAGATTGCTTTCAGTCCAGATAATTTCTGAAAGTTATTGTTTAGAGCTCCCATTGCAATTCTGAAGTTTGTAATTCTATATTGAACTGTAGAAGTTGGATCGCTTGTTATACTACACGTGAACAATAGTAATCACGGTGTTTTTTTTCGTTTATTACTTGTTTGTAGGATCGAAGCAGCTCAATGTCCAGATGTTGTGGTAGCTCAAATTGACCCAAAGAAGTTGAAAAGGAAGCAAAGTGTGAATATTTCTGTGAGTGTTACTACGCATCAGGGGATTTTTTTTTCCTCCCCGCAAATTAAAAGACGGAGGCTCACCCTATAGTGTCAGAAAGTATCGGACAGGATCAGTTAAAATGTAGGATTTGATTGCTGTATGTTCAGTTAGACAATTGCTTGTACTTTTCCCCCAAAGGACAGCTGGCGTTTACTACTTCCAGAGAGGCTTTCAGTAACCCTGACATTCCTGGAGCTCATAACACTTTTATGGTCATGATCCAATCTTCATGGAGTCTTTAAATAGGTTATTTATGCTAGCCTTTATTTTTAAGATACCTTTTACCAGTTCACAATTATTGGGCTGGCGTTTAATCTTACTTAGAGTTTACTTGCCCACTGTGAACCTTTTCATTCATTTATTTATCCAGCACATTTTTTTAACTAAGCAACTGTATGTGCCAGGCACTGAGAATACAACAGAGGATGAGACAGGAAGTCCCTACCCTTGTAGAATTTGCCCTTTCTCCTGAGGAAGACATTAAAAAAAAATAAAGTTATGTATTATGTCTATTGCTGTGAAGAAAGTTAACATATAATGACCAGTAAGTAACAGGGAGAATTAGTCTGGATGGAGTAGCCACAGAAGGTCCACTTGATGCTGTTTAACCTATGGTGGAAGGAGAGCAGCAGTTTTTAAATTATCACAGTTCCTTTTCCTTTTGTGTTCTAAGTAATTTGTTTATCTGATGTTTATTACCAGGAGATTTTAACTCAGACACTATAATGTTTCATATAATTCCTTTACAGAAATTTTTAGTTGATGACAGATGATATCTTGTATACCTGACTTCCGAAATGTTACCATACTCAGTTTTATTTCAAGGCAATATGTGATCAGTTGTGACCTATGTGCTGTTTTAAGAAACAGAAGTAGCCCTTGTAAAGTCAGATGCTTTGAATTACTTACATTCTGCTCATACGAGAATGTTTTATTTGCATTATGTCTTTTTGCTTCAAATAGTTTTGCTATTATAGAAAGGCAGTACTGGGTTATATCTTTAGGTCTCATATTTGGATTTTGTAGAAACTCCAACTGTAAACTGTTCCAGATTGCTATTACTAAAGCAACTATATAAGGATCTTTTCCTGATGTTTTAAACTCAGACATAAATGAATTGCATCCTTTTTACATCTGCAAAAAGTACTTCCTTTCTTGTGTAGTCTTACTTGCTTTATTACTCATTTTTCCTCTTGATTCTGCTTTTACTTTGCAGAGGCTTGAGATTCTAGTGGTAACACTTAACATTGATTCTAAAATTTATGAACTGATCTCTAGCTTTCAGGATGCCAGCCCGCCCCAGAAGGATACTCCCCCACTCTTCAGTGGCAACAGCAACAAGTGGCACAATTTTCAACTGTTCGGCAGGTAGCTGTACTTTAATCATTTAATCACATTAAAGCCTTCCTTCAGATTTATTTCTGTTCTTAGACTGTAGTTGGAAAAATTGGGGCTACTAAATATATAAAGATAAGAATATTCATGAATCAATTACCAAATTATTATTATTATAATCACTTGACATAATACAATTTGAAACATTTTCCAGGCTTTAAGACTGTTAGAATGTTGTGCAGCAATTGATTTCTTTTGAGTTATCCAATGAAGATCATTTGTCTGATTTCTCTTCCTTTAGAGTGTGAACAGACATAGAAGTCACTGGAAATCACAACAGTTGGATAGTAATGTGACCATGGTATGTAAGTTTCTCTCTTTAGATTGTAACTATTATAACTATTGATTGTAACTATTATAACTATTTGAAATAGTCCATATTTACTTCCAGTTCTTAAAGGTTCTCTTGTTTAATCCGTATTATTTTCGTTCTCTCCCATCTGCTATTAATAGTAACAGTTCCATTGTCTTTTTGCCTGGAAAGGATAGCATAAGTAATGCAAGTTATGTTTATGACACCCTTAGTCCACATCTTGAGAGACTTTGAATCAGTCTCTGCAAGTCTGTAAGTCTACATTTGGTTTTCAAGAAAGTAAATACATTTTCAGTATTTACAAAAAGATTGAATAAAGGCTCCTTGGATTTTCCTGATGAGGTAATGGTGCCAGTACCAATGACTGACTTTATAGTAAAGTTTGTCATGCTTACTGGAAAGTACTATTTGATGTTTTATCAGCTTAGACTAATTTTTTAAAATTTGTAATTGGAAGATAACTGTTTTACAATATTGTGTTGGTTTCTGCCCTACATCAACGTGAATGGTATACATATGTCCCCTCCCTTTTGAACCTCATTCACACCTCCCACCCCATCCAACCCCTCTAGGTTGTCACTGCTGCTGCTGCTGCTAAGTCGCTTCAGTCGTGTCTGACTCTGTGCGACCCCATAGACGGCAGCCCACTGGGCTCCCCCATCCCTGGGATTCTCCAGGCAAGACAAGAATACTGGAGTGGGTTGCCATTTCCTTCTCCAATGCATGAAAGTGAAAAGTGAAAGTGAAGTCGCTCAGTCGTGTCCAACTCTTAGCGACCCCACTAGGTTGTCACAGAGCACCTGATTTGAGTTCCTTGTCTTATCCAGCAAATTTCTACTGGCTATCTGTTTTACATGGTAATTTATATGTTCCATGCTGCTTTCCCAATACTTCCCACCTTCTGCTTCTCACACTGTGTCCACAAGTTTGTACCCTATGTCTGTATCTCCATTGAAAAAGTTAAAGTGTTTGTCACTCAATCGTGTCTGACTCTTTGCAACCCCTATGGCCTGTAGCCCACCACACTCTTCTGTCCATGGGATTTCCCAGAGACGAAGAATAGAGTGGGTTGCCATTTCCTCCTCCAGGGGATCTTTCCAGCCCAGGGATTGAAGCCAAGACTCCTGCATTGGCAGGCCGATTCTTTACCGCTGAGCAACCAGGGACCTCTTTAACCTTTAGGGAGTCTCATATTCTTCTGGAGAATTGAATGAAAGCTGTTTATTTTCAGAGGGGGAAACACACCTATTCATACAATTTTGCTCATTGTTTCAGGTGGTTCACAGATTTCAGGGGGTTCTTTTGGCCATGCTGCTCTCCCCATGAGATCTTGGTTCCCTGACCAGGGATCAAACCCATGCCTCCTGCAGTATAAGCACGGAGGCCTAACCACTGGCCCACCAGAGAATTCCCCATAGATTTTAGATTTTAGAAGCTTCTTCTAGGCAGTGCTTCCTAACATCTTTTAAATGATGTCACTTTGGGATAAATGGAGGAAGCTGTTCTCATGGGCTAAGACTACCAGCTGAAATCTGAGAGATTCAGTGTAACCTCTCTATATGCTTCTGTATACTTGTTGGAAGCTCTGCTCTAGGAAAAGTGTGAAAGACACTAACATCACTTGCCCAAGATCATTTAACTCATAAAAAGTATAGCTGAGATACAGACCAAATTTTGTCTGATTCGAAAGCCTTTCACTGTACAGTGAGGTCTCCTGGTAAGAAGAGGGAGAGGGCAGTAGGTAGGTAGATATATTTTTTCCTTGCTCAAGGTAAGGACTTTTGGGTACCTGTATAATTCAAAAAGAAGCTGCATTAGTAACATGATGATGATATAATTTTGTCAAAAGAGAAATGACAACATAATTAACTGATTTTATAAATGAAGATCCTCCATCAAAACAGTGGAATATTACATGGCAGTAACATATATATTCATCATGGCAGATGTGAAACATGTAAATAATAAGATGAGTTTTTAAAGCAACCTCTGAAGGCAACTATGTAAATATGAACACTGATTGATTGATTGATGTAATCATTTGTTAAACACCAACCATATGTAATAATTAGGATTTTCAGTGCTACCTGAAGCAGAAACAGTCTCTGACATAATGGAGTCATGGGAAAACATTGTTCCAGGACAGTAGGCTTTTACCTTTTAGGGGTTTTGTTCTCCTTCTGAAGATCTAATGAAAGGTCTTTCTATTCAGGGGGAAAACTACATACGTATGTAAAATGATTTGTGAGGTGACGTGCCCAAATAAAAATTGTTCTGTTAACTGAATCACTTTGCTGTACACCTGAAACTAACTCAGTAAGTCAACTATAAATAAAAAAATTTTAGGTTCTGTTAAGGTTGAGCTGAAAGGTCCTGCTTTTTCATCTGACAATGTAGAATAAATCTATTCCCTCTTTGATTGGACAGCCTTTTATGTGAAGTATGTAATTATGTCTCCTTCCTTGGGATAAATAGGCTTTGTTCTTGTAAGCATTCTTAGTGTATTTTTGTATATCAATTTTACATCTTTATCACCCTCTTTTGAGCACGTATTTGCTTGTCAGTGTTCATTAAAGTATGATGCAAACTAAAAGTGTCGCACGTATGGTGTGACCACCTGGGTCCTGTACTGGTTTGCTAGGACTGCTGTAACAAACCACCACAGATGGAGCGGCTTACCAAACAGTAAGGTATTTCTCACAGCTTTGTGGGTTAGAGGGCTAAGATCGAGGTGTCAGCAGGTTTCCCTCAAGGCCACTCTCTCTCTGGCTTGCAGATGGCCGTCTTCTAGCTGGGTCCCCACGTGGCCTTCTGAGTGCATACACATCCCTAATGTCTTTTTATCCGAATTTCCTCTTTCCCACAAGAATGTCAGTCAGATTGGATACAGACCCACTCTACCCACCTCATTTTAACTTAATCAGTGCTGTAAAGACTCAGTCTCCTAACCAGCACATGCTGGAGGTGAGGGTCCTAACATACGAATTTTGAGGGGACACGGTTCACTCCATTACAAGCACTATGTGTTTGTGTGAGGTGGTGGGAATATGAAGGAATCCTCACTTGTTTTTTCATTGTTCAGTATTAAAGAAAATACATAAGTAAATTCTTTTTTTTTTCTTTTTAGCCAAAATCTGAAGATGAAGAAGGCTGGAAAAAATTTTGTCTAGGTGAAAGGTTATGTGCTGAAGGGGCTATTGGACCAGCTGCAAGTGAAAGTCCTGGAATCGATTATGTACAAGTAAGTGATTACTGTGACTAAACAAACAAAAAACAGGTCATAGTTTTGGTGCAAGATTTAGTATAGAGACTTAGCAGAATATAGCTTAGGCCAAATCCAGTCTCCTGACTGTTTTTGTAAGCCCATTTGCTAAACATAGCATAATAGCTTTTTGTTTTCCAAGACTATAAAAAAGTTTTAAAAAGCAAATAATATATGACTGATTTATATCAGCCTATTTTCTAAAACACTGTGTACTTTAGCTGTTTAATAATTTTTTGAGCTAGATAGGACTTTTTTTTTTTTAATGATTAGGCAAGGGTCAAACAATGAGTTCTGAGTAGTCAGAGAAACAAAGGAAAACATGACTCAGGTGCTTAAAAATGCTTAATAATTGCATATTCTGGTGGTGAAATGTTGAAGCTATATTTAATTTATATTTTATAAATATAAAGATTATTTATATTTCATATGATGTTAATAATAAAGTATGTGGCCAGCTGCTGCTTGTCCTTCAGGATTCACCTGCTCCCAAGCTTGCAGATGTTCACACATCTGCATTACTGGTGACTCCCTATACCATGTTGTCTGTTCTGTTGAATACATATTTATTGTTTTCTCTTTGGTGCCACGTTTTGTTTTTCTCATTTAAAATTAGTTTATCCCCTAAGTGTAAAAGCTCTGAAAATCACTAAAAAGACCAAGACCCCAATTTAAAAACAAAAACAAGCAAAGGATGTAAAGAGACATTTCACAGGAAGGAAATGCAAATTGTTCTTACATGAGAAGATGCCCAAACTCATTTAAAATAAAAACATTACTTACAACTCCACTGAGCTGGCATTTTTCAGTTAACATTGGTAAAACAAGTTTGACACACTGTTAATAAGGGCTGGGGAAACAGGCAGTCTTAATGCATGGTGGTGGGAGTGTAGACAGATTCAGATCTCTGAGAGCTAATTTGATGCTGTTTCTTATACAGCATTTCTTCTATTGGATTATATCCCTAATGTATGTTACTTTTCAAAATTTTTAATTTGGCAAAGAGTATATATTATTTCAGTTTGTTATTGCAAAATACACTTTAATGCGTGTCCACTGAAGTTTCTCATAAGTTGGTACTGTTTTCATAATCAAAGCTCCCAACATTAAAGTCCAAAATAATTTTTTTTGTTTAAAGCAGATTAGGTTTGAAAGAACTCATTCAAGTACGCTTACTTCCCCAAAATGTTTGCTTTAGCTAAAGATTTTTAAAAGAGTATGCACAACTTATTAATATCATACTGTTCTTTATTATGTTTTATTTTAATATCTTAATTACTCAAATCATTCTATATTTTTACATTTATGTATTCACATGTCAAGACATTGTTTTCTTGGGCATTATTAGCATAATAGTTCATGGAATGTTTTATTGTAATATATAATGAAGGAATTTTATCTATTTTTTGTTTTCATAAAATGGCATGTTGAGAAATTCACCAATTAAAACCAAACCCCCCCTGCTTTGTAATACCACTTAGTAAACTTCAGTCTCATTTTTCTTTCAGATTGGTTTTCCTCCCTTGCTTAGTATTGTTAGCAGAATGAATCAGGTAAAATATAATAATAATAAGAATATATGCATTTTTCTGTTTGCAGTGTGTGTTAAGATATTTAAATACATTTATTTAATATTTACAGTATGTAAGACCCTGTCCTAAACTCTTTAAAATTCTTATTTAATCCCCACTACAACCTTATATGGGGAATTATTATTAACATACTTTTTTTAATAAATGAGGAAACGGTTGTCGATTAAGTCACTTGTAGGTGGTTTATTGACAAGTTTTAATGGCAGCACTGGAATTCAGTCCCAGATTGATCTCACTTCAGAACTCATGCTTTTTATTATGGTGCTAAACTATTCATATGTTTATGTTTCAGTTATGTCTTAGATTATGGGGTTTGAAAAAATACTAAGGTTAGATTGCTGTTTCTAGCAGATGTTGGGCACACTTCATTAAGAATGAAATTTGAGTTTCTTGGGTGAAAAGGGAAGCAATATGAATTTATTAACAAGTCATACTCTATTGTAAATAATATACTGGCCTACAGTTTTACTTGATCATTTACAGTAAAGTACTCTAATAATTATACTAAATTCAATGAGAATGACTTTTGTAAGTGTCCCATCTATTACGGAGAAGGCAATGGCACCCCCACTCCAGTACTCTGGCCTGGAAAATCCCATGGATGGAAGAGCCTGTTGGGCTGCGGTCCATGGGGTCGCTGAAGGTTGGACACGACTGAGTGACTTCACTTTCACTTTTCACTTTCATGCATTGAAGAAGGAAATGGCAACCCACTCCAGTGTTCTTGCCTGGAGAATCCCAGGGACGGGGAGCCTGGTGGGCTGCCGTCTATGGGGTTGCACAGAGTCGGACACAGCTGAAGTGACTTAGCAGCAGCAGCAGCATCTATACTAGAATAAGCTGTAAAATTTGGTAGATTCTATCTATATAGCTTTAAAATTAAGCTTTCTCTAGCTAACTTTGTGTTTAGATTTGTACTTTGATTTAATGAAAATAAGCTGAATTTATGCAAAGACTTTTTTAAGAGAGTGTGGAATTTAAAAAAATAGTTCTGAACTAAATTAGTAGTAACTAACTAAATCCTAGGATTTAAACCATGCTGATAATTGAAAATATATAAAAATATTTGTAAAAAAACCCATCTCACTGAGTGTTCCATCTAATCAAATTACTAAATAGAGTCAGAGGTTTCTCTCTGAGTCTAAAGAAGTCCATTTTTAGCAGAGTTGCTTTCTCACTGAACTTAATGTAACTCAGCTTGAACTTGTCAGTGTTTTATTACTAATGTTGTTCTTCCATCTCTTCCCCCCCCCCCTTTTAGGCAACAATAACTAGTGTCTTGGAATATCTGAATAATTGGTTTGGAGAAAGAGACTTTACTCCGGAATTGGTAGTACTGCATCTTTTTCTTTTCATAATGCAGACAAAATTATATATACTTACCTTATATATAAGCTCTAGTTCTACATTATTTATATATATGTATGTGTTATTCATCTATATGTATAATGCAGACAATGCTTGTTTGCAATAAAATAAGGAACTTACAATAGAATGTTAATCAACATAGTACTTGCTTCATTGAGAATCTTGCATTGGGGAGAAAAAAAAATCAACCAAACAGTTGATTTATATCCTGGGAGAAGCTGCTTATCTTTTCACAGATCAGTAACAAACAGAATGGCTACCAGTCTGCAGAGCTCATTTCAAATAGTCCTGGCTTAGAGAAGTTTGAAATGCATTTTCTAAAATGGCTTTTGAAATCCAGTCCACTGAAGAATATCAGAAATAGGAATAATAGCAAATATACGTGCCAGGCTTCGTTCTAAGGATTTGATGTATAATAACTCCTCGAATCCGTCAGTAACCTATGAGCAGTTATTTCCATTTTACAGATGAGGAAACTGGAGCACATAGGGATTCAGTAGCTGGCCCGAGGGCGCACAGATTATAACCGGCAGAACTGAGACTCATGCTGGGGCAGTTTGGCTGTACTCTGACCAACTCTGCTGTACTGCCCTTCTGTTTTATTGCTTTACACTCACAGCTTAAATTTTTTTCACCTTCAAAATTGGGCAAATTTGATAGATGTATATAAATGAATTGCCCCCTTAATCCCCTAATAAGAAATTTTATCATCCTTTGCAGTTAGATTTGATTTTAAAAACAAGTATTTTTCACCATTGAGGATATTTGCAAAAAGAGTGTATCTGAAGCTTCAAGGCTCCCAGTCAAAACACAAGATACAATCTTTGCCGTCCAGAAGCTCCTGGTCAAGTTTAAATGTATACCTGCTCTTTTCACATGGAAGAGAATCCCACTCACTCTTTGTGAAAGAAACCTGGATGTGAATCTTTTCTTCAAGAAAAGTCATTGAAATAAAGCTTGAATAGAGCAAAACCATTTTTTTTTAAATGGGAAAAAAGCTATTGACTTGGGGTTGCTTAAGGAGCTAACTTAGTGTGTTGCACAAATTGCTATTTAAACTTTGTTCTAATACTCTTGAGTAGTCCCTGTAGTGATGTGTTGCTCCAAATAAACTCAGTTGTGTGTACTGCTGTTGGAATATAACTTGATAACGGCCTTTCTGAGGTACAAGTAAGTGGTTATAAATTAAACTTATGGTGTGGTTTGCCTACTTATTACTTTCTTAAATCCTGTATAGGGAAGATGGCTTTATGCTTTATTGGCTTGTCTTGAAAAACCTTTATTACCGGAGGCTCATTCGCTGATTCGGCAGCTTGCAAGAAGGTGCTCTGAAGTGAGGCTGCTGGTGGTAAGTTCAGACTCACTGTTCCCATCAGAAGCACTCAGCAGCTTCTGTGGTGATAAAGAACGATTTCAGTGAAGTAACAAAAGGTGGGCTATGTTTAGATTTAGCTGCATAGTAGAAGAGTCCAAAATAACATTATCCTAAATAAAATGGAAGTGTTTTTCTCAGACAAAGGGAGTATGAAGGTAGGCAGATTAGATCTAAGGTGGCAGTAACCCAGGCCTTTGAGTTCTGCCACTTGTGGTTTCCATCCCCAAGCTCACTTCATAATCCAGGTTCCGCCAGTATGTTTCACTAAAGGAAGCTGGGAAGAAGAGAAGGTCCTCCCCTCTAAAGAGCCTTCCCAGAGCCTCTTACAAGCACATCTGGCCAAAATAGCTCATTGGCCAGAATTTGGTCACATGTAGTTTCATTTGCTACATAATATGGGGAATCAAGAAGCCAGAGTGGTCAACTAACAGTCTCTGGCATAATAATGGTTTTGAATTTTTCCAGTTAGACCCTTCTTCTAACTCATGCCTGCAGCATTACGATACAAATTAATTCGATGCCAGACTAAGCTGATTTTTTTTTCATTCCTCCTTTCACCTGCACAAAGTAAATGACTGTTCTCCACTGACTACTCCAAAATATTTTCATTAAACTTCCATGAGATGGCACAGACTAATTTAAATGGCCTGTACTCTAAAAAAAAATGTAACTTATTACTCACTATATATTTAAAGTGAATTTTAGGAAATGTATAGTTCAGGAACAACTTCCTTCATCATTGAGAACCCTGATCTATTTTCTTTAAAATATGTTTATATATGTTTTTTCCATTAGTGTCCAGTTAGGACACAGGCTTTTTCAGTCTTATACTTGGAATCAGGAAAAGTATCTCTCCCAAGTTATCCTCCTGAGAGCCCTCAACTCTTATTCCTTTCTAGGATCTATTCAGGAGCTTTCTTTAAAGAAGATCTTAGATGTTTCTCAAGGAATCATTAACTCTACAGTGTCTCTGTTTTCTTTGACGTTTTCTATCTCCATGTGATTATTATTGTCATCTAATAAAATGTTCATGTTTTGCACCTTGAAAGGAAACTTCCTTCAAAAATATTAGGTGGTTGGGACTTTGCTGGCAATCCAGTGGCTCACAGGGGAGCATGGGTTTGACCTCTGGTCAGGGAACTAAGATCCCATATGCTGCGAGGCCACAATAAAAGAAGGAAAAATTAGGGGATAACAGACTACATTTCAAGCTTTCTTTTTTTTTTTTTTTACTTTTTAGGACAGCAAAGATGATGAAAGGGTTCCTGCTTTGAATTTATTAATCTGCTTGGTTAGCAGGTAAGTAATCCTTGACTTCTTACTTTATTAATAGCATTATTAATGGTGGTAGAAAGTGTTGTTTCCATTTTACAGTGAGGAAGTTGAGGCATAAGGAAACAGTATTGTATGTATCATAATTCCCTTTATTTCTAGTTTTTCTCTATAAGTAATGCTGCATTGAAGACTTTTATACATATAGCTCTATTTATTGCCTAAGGGGAAATTCCTGGATATAAATTAAAGGGCTTGCATGTACTTGTAAAACTGAGATATTTATTACATTTGCCTTCTAGAAAGATCATACCACTCTGGGTTCTGACTTAAAATGTTGGTGAGAGTGCCCATCTCCTGCTGTTCAACACAGCGTTTTCAGTTGATGTAAATATTTCCATTCTAGTAATAAAAAGATGCAGATTAATTTTATTTGCTTTATATGGTTATCCATAAGGATAGAATACGTTTCATTTTATCGCAGTTTTTAAAAATTGCTCGTGTCCTTCGTTCATTTTCAGTTGGGGCATATTTTTATTTAGTATATTTTTTATTTCATTTCTTACATTAAAATTCCACCTGGAATTTACATGAAAATGTCTTCATATTCTAAATTCTTGAATGTGAATATGTGTACGCATGCTGCTGCTACTACTGCTGCTAAGTCGCCTCAGTCGTGTCTGACTCTGTGCGACCCCATAGACGGCAGCCTACTGGGCTCCGCCCCTGGGATTCTCCAGGCAAGAACACTGGAGCGGGTTGCCATTTCCTTCTCCAATGTATGAAAGTGAAAAGTGAAAGTGAAGTCGCTCAGTCGTGTCCGACTCTTAGCAACCCCATGGACTGCAGCCCACCAGGCTCCTCCGTCCATGGAATTTTCCAGGCAAGAGTACTGGAGTAGGGTGCCATTGCCTTCTCTGGTGTATGCATACACACACATATTTATTTTAGGTCTCTTTCTGGACTTGCTATTTTTGTTCATTGGTCTGTGTTTTTATTCCAACACTAATAACTTTTTAATGCTTTATAATATATTTAAATACTGGGATATTAAATAATACTATGTTCATTTTCCCATTGCCAAGCAAGATACTTTTCAAAATATAAACACGTTGAGCATGTAGTTTCTTGATCTATAATAATTATGCTAATGATGATAATTAATACTTACTGGTCAATTTGTGCCAGGCATTTTTCTTAGTGCTTCAGAATAGGAACTCATTTAATCCTTAGAAGGTAGGGCAGAGGTTTCTGAGGCTATAGACTTCACTTAGGAAAACCTATAGGTTATAGCAGGTTTGAAAACCAGATAACATAGGCCTTGACTCTGTTGTAACAGCTTTAGTGTAAGTAACTTACATGGTTATAAGTCTTTTGTGTTTTTTTTTGTTGGTTTTCTTTTGATAGCTTTAAGGCAATAGCTGCTAATTCATAGAAATACCCTATCAGATGAGTAGGATCCCATTCAAACAGGATCCAGCAACTGTTGTTCATGCATAGTTGCTTCAGTGTCGTGTCTGACTCTTTGTAACCTTATAGACTGTAGCCCATTAGGCTCCTCTGTCTATGGGATTCTCTAGGCAACAACTGTGGAGTGGGTTGCCATGACCTCCTCCAGGGTATCTTCCCAACCCAGGGATCTAACCCAAGTCTCCACTGCAGGCAGATTCTTTACTACTGAGCCACTGGGAAAGCCCCCCAGTAGCTGTTAGGCAACTTAATTATTTTACCAGTCATAATTATTTTTTATGCTCCTTATTATAGAGGTTTTTAAACACAAAAATATAGTAAAATAAACCCCCAGACCAATCCACCACCCAGTTCCACAGTTACTAACTCTACACTAGGATGTTTCATTTATCTGTTTTGTTAATATATTTTAAACAAATATTGGACATATTATTTCTCCTGTTTCAGTGTATCTGACTGATAAAGGGCTTTTAAAAAACCATGACTATAATATTGGGCTCATACACAGTAAATTTACTGATAACTCAGTATCATCTGATGCCCAGTCATGTTTCATATTCCCTAATTGTCCCAAGAATGTCTTTTTATGTTTGAATTATTCAAACCAGGATCCAAATAGGATGCACTCGTTGCATTTGTCTGGTATGTCTCTTAAGTACACCCATTAGCCCTTTTGTTTCTTTCTTTGCTATTTATTTGTTGAAAAAACTGGATCCTTTGACTTGTAAAATTTCCCATATTTTGGTTTGACAGCTAACTGCATGGTGGTGTTTAATGGTTCATTTATCCTGCATGTTTTCTGTAAACTGGTAGGTAGGTCTGGAGGTCTGATTATATATAATAGTGTTGGTTTGTGTGTTTGTTTACAAGACTGTGTGCTCTTGTGTCACGTCAGGAAGCATACAGTGTCTAGTTGACGCTCACAGAGTGGTGTGAGGTTGATCTTCACATTCAGGTAAAGGGATATAGCAGTCATACTTTTTGATGCTCAAATTGTTCTATCTTTGGATAATGGGTGCCCTTCAGATCAGTTCCTATGCTTTTTGGTCTATAACCTCAGTTGTCTATCAAAAGAAAGCTATCAAAAGCTTTCTTACTTTCTGCTCTGCCAAAATAACTCAGTTATATCTTGGGCACTTCTGGCTCCAGATCGGGAATTAGTCTCTTCTCCTGGGAATGCTGGTTCCTCTTTCAAAGTAGAAAATGGTATCTAGAGTCCACAGTTTGAACATTAGGGAAGCTAGGTGTTTGGGGGTTGGTCATTGCATTTAGGCCTTTTCACTGAAAAGAGCTATGAAGTATGTATTTTTAGAAAGAAAAATAAAATCATAGGTCCAATTTGATATTTCAGTTCTAATTTAAGATTACTTGATTTTTCTTAACATAATTATTGACTTTATCCTACAACATGCACATGGTAGTTTCAGAATAACAGTACTAACAATATGGCCAGTTGTAAAACTGTTGAAGTTCGTTTAAGAATTTTTTGCAGTTCTTTTTGTCTATGGTATATCTTTCTAGTTACATATATCAGAACATCATGTTTAAGATTACTTGGAATATTCTCCTGTTTGGTTTATGCCACCAACCTAGTATAGGAGAAGATTCATTTAGTGGAGTCTGGTTAGTGATTTTATTTTTACTTAAACTTGTTTTATAACTTCATAAAAGGCTTAAATTGTTCCAAAGTTAAAATTGTAATTTGAATTGGAGCATTTTAGAATCCACCTTTATCCTCTGTAGTCTCTCTTCTCCCTTTTGTAGTTATCTGTTTTATTGTTGATTTTTGATTTATCCTCCCAGTCACTGTTTCTTTTTAAAAACTATAAGCAAATGTATGTATACCCTGCACATGCTTACAAAACATAGCATACTTAGCTTTCCACTCTGTGCTTCGTTTTTTCACTTAACGAATCCTGGGAATCCTGGTAGCAGTGTAGATGTTTTCCTCATTCCTTTTTTAGAAAAGCTCTGTAATCTTTCGCTATGTAGATGTACTGTAGTTTATTCAGCCAGTTGCTTTATTCATGGATATTTGGGTCGTTTGTGGTCTTTTGCTATTACAAAAACATTATTGTTTATTGCTGAGTAATATTCCTTATATATGTATATAGATGTATCTCTTTGAATGTGCTGCAATTAATATTTTTAACTATACATTAATTTTTTAAATTATAGTTGATTAACAGTGTTGTATTAGTTTCTGGTGTATGGCAAAGTGATTCAGTTATGCATACACACACACACACACACACACACACACACACATATACATATTCTATTCTTTTTCAGATTTTTTCCAATTATAGTTTATTATAAGATTTTGAATATAGTTCACTGTGCTATACAGTAGGACCTTGTTTATTTTGTATGTAGTAGTTTGTATCTGCTTATTGGGAACTCCTTATTCATTCTCCCCTGCCTTGCCCCTCTCCTTTCTCCTTCCGTTACCATAAATTTGTTTTCTGTGCCTGTAGGTCTTTGTCTGTTTTGTATCATTTTCTTCATTTGTATCGTTGTTTGGATTCCACATAATTGTATCATTGTTTAGATTCCACATAAGAGTGACATCATATGGTATTTATCTTTGTCTGACCTACTGCACCTTGTATGATAGTCTTTAAGTCCATCCATGTTGCTAAAAATAGCATTATTTCATTATTTCTTATAGCTTTGTAATATTCCTTATATATGTGTACACATGGACCTTTTAGCGTTTTCTCCAGATACATGCCCAGGAGTAGGATTGCTAGATTGTATGGTAACTCTATTTTTAATTCTTTTTAGGAACCTCCGTAGTTTTTCCATAGTGGCTACACCAATTTCCATTCCCACCAACAGTGTAGGAGAGTTCCCTTTACTCCATACCCTTTCCATCATTTGATGATGGCCATTCTGACTGGCATGAGGTGATACCTCATTGTAGTTTTGACTTGCATTTTTCAAAAAATTAGTGATGTTGAGCATCTTTTCATATGCCTGTTGGCCAGCTGTATATCTTCTTTGAGGAAATGTCTGTATAGGTCTTCTGCTAATTTTTTTTTTTATTGCGTTTTTTGGTTATTGAGTTGCATGAGCTGCTTTTTTATTTTGGAAATTATACCCTCATGGATCACATTGTGTGCAAATATTTTTTCCCAGTTCTTAGGTTCCCTTTTCATTTTATGCTTTCCTTCGCTGTGCAAATTCTTTTTCACCAGGTATTTTGACCAGCGTGACTTAGCCGATGAGCCATCCTGATGCAGCGAATCTCTCAGAGACAGAGATCCTTGGGATGAAGACAGCCTGAGTCTAAGGTGCAGTGCCAGTTAAGCGCAGATTGCCTCACATTTTCAGCACCATGTGAAGAGTCTTCAACTTAACCTGTGCAACTCAGGTTGATCTTCAAAAGATAGATTGCATTATTTTGAACGTCTGAGGTATCTGTGAAAGATCTTACCCAGTTTTTAATGAATAAGCAGTTTTCTGTAATCACGTGCTTTTAAAGTAAAAATGAAAGATTTATTGATGAAGCATCCTACACAGAAACTGTATGGTGAAATTGTACAGAGGTCTTTGGTGCTGTTTTGTTGTTTATTTACATGTACACATATAAAATTTTATTGAAAATGTTTTGGTTAATTTTGTTTGACTCTTTAACAAAAGACAGCAGATTAATGTCCTTAGTATTAGAGTTAAGATAATCATTTATATGGCATGTGTATTCATAGTTAGCAACAAAATTAGTCTCATGTTTTCTCTTTAAGCTCAGTACTTTTATTTTTAAAAGCTTTCTTGCATAAACACAGTTTTTCTTTACAAATCATTTTCTATAATACTGTATAGAAAGTCAACTCTTAGTTTTTCTGTCACATATCATATCACTTACAATTTTTCTACTTCTCTATCAGGTAGGAGTGTTTCATACTTTAAGTGACAGAAGATCCAAGTAGCAGTGGTTTTTCAAATAGGGCTTTATTTTTCTCATATAACAAGAAGCCTACTTTGCCAAGGTGTTTGGAGTCTGTTAGTTTCCTTCCTGGTGAGATGGCCATTGCAGTGCAGAGCAGCGTCTGTATTCAAGACAGGGAAGTAGGGGAGGAGGCAGAGCCTCCCACATCTGATCCTTTTCTCATAAAAGCAGAACCTTCTGCAGAAATCCACAGCAGACTTGTTGGCTTTGAATGTATAAAGTCATTACCTTTAGCTCCAAGAACAATGGGGAAATGAAATTGTAAGCTTTTCCAATCTTTCTAATGGGAAATGGAAAAGGAAAAGAGGATTGGGAATAAACGTGGATTGGGCAACCAATAGTCTTGCCACTAGTTATAAATGGAGCAGATATAATTTTGTATTTTAATCTTTTCTACCACGTTGTCTTCCAAAGGTTGGTTTTGGCAGTGGGGGAGGGGGTCGCTCCCAATGGCTTGTGGGATCTTAGTTCCCCAACCAGGGATTGAACCCTGGGCCCTCAGCAGTCAAAGCAAGGAGTCCAAACCACTGGACTGCCAGGAAATTCCCTCAAAAAACTGAGTTTTAAATGGTAGCCTAGTAGTCTTAAGTTGTGTTTTACCAGAATTTAAACATTCTCTCATTGTTGGATATTTAATGTTTTCAGTGCCAATCCAATATAGAAAATATCTTTATGTACAACTTCTTCCTTTCTTTGACCAGAAGTTCCCAAGAGTAGGATTGAAAGTCATAAGATTCCAACAGTTAGGTATTGCTTTTAGTGCTTGACTTCACTGAGGTTTTAAAAACTAAGAATTTTTTTTTCTCATTAATTCTGATTTGAGAAGTTCAGGGCTGGTATAGCAGCTGGCTGTAACAATATCTTAAATATCCTAGGCTACGTCCAGAGTTCTCGTTCATCAACCTTAGAGGATAGTTATCTTTTTAGTCATGATATGTTTGTTTTCTCTCTTTGAATCTACATTCCAGGGAGGAGAAAAAAGTATCACACTTCTTGATGTCATATCAGGGGAGAAAAGTATTATAAGAAATCCTCAATTTACACATTATTTGCCAGAATTACGATATTTTCTACTTAGAATGAAGGCTGGAAAATGTAATTAGTGGTGAGCACATTGTCATTCCTACCAAAAATGGTTCTGTTAGACAAGAGGGGAGAGGGGCTATTAAGTAGGCAGCCAGCAGTGTCTACCATGAAGAGTTTAGATTTCTAACAAATAACCACAAGTAGCCTTGTAATAAGACTCATGTTCTTTGCTATTTGATCTTTACTGAGTAAGGCTAGGGACTGATTTATTAATTGTAAAGGTCTAAAGTGGATTGGGGGCAAGAGGAGAAGGGGACGACAGAAGATGAGATGGCTGAATGGCATCACTGACTCAATGGATGTGAATCTGAGTCAATTCCGGGAGTTGATGATGGACGGGGAGGCCTGGCATGCTGCGATTCATGGGGTCGCAAAGAGTACGACTGAGCGACTGAACTGAACTGAAAGTGGCAGTTATTGTTGTAACTAATGTATAACTTTTCCATGGCTAGTGGCTGATCATGTATTTATGGTCACTACTCACACAGAAGAATTAACATTCCTGAGGACTAGAAACAAAAAAGGCAATTTTGCATGTACAGAAGACAGGTGGTACACAAAATTATTTTAATGCTGTTATACCTGTTTTCCAGCAAGCTGGAAGTCTCTAATATTTAACTGAAGCTTATTTTTGTAATAACTTAACTTGGCATAAGGATATTTTTCAGGAATATAGAAACAAGATATTTTGAGTCACAAATATATTTAGGCAGACTACCAATATAACTGAAGGGTTTATCAAGTGTTTTAACAAATAAAAGTATCTTCTGATGTTAATGAGAAATTGAAGAGGAAAATTTTTCCAAGTCTTTGACACAGAAATGTTTCAAGTTCATTGAGAAATTACACATTTTAAATACAGAATTTAGAGGTAATTATTTTGAAAATAATAGCTACCATACAGTAGTTTAATCAGGTCTGTGGGGGTATGGACCAGATAAATTGGATTACACCTATTTTTCAGGAGGACATTATGCATTCATTAAATTGTGTTTGTACTTTTATTGTTTGCAGTTTTTTTAAAGATAAGATTATTTCATCTGTGTCTCTTAGCAGAATAAGTCAATTAGAGACTAAACTAGATGAAAAGTCTTTCAAGTTACCAGTTTTACCATCTGGGGACAAAAATATTAAAAATGCGTTAGAAACTGAAAAAGATAAGTATCGCAGTATATAGTAGACAAGCCGCCCAAATGGACCAAGACAGGTTCTAATGACATCTTCAGGCCTAAGTTCCTTTATAGAGGTTTGGCTAGTAGACAAGGGTTGAACTGTCATCATAGTTAGTATCGGCCACTGACTATAGTTTATAAAAACTAGTTTATAAAGCTACCTCACAGTTTGTCATTCATACAGCATATTTACTTTTGAAACATACATCTGCTCTTCAACACAAGTTTACTGTTCACTTAGGGCTGTTGATGACTATAATTAAAATATAAAGTTGTACAGAAAGATACAAAAAAAAATATTGTGGGATTAATCTACTGTACAATTTACTCAAAACTTTTGGATACACTCATAGTCATGTATATTTATAATATATATTTTATATATTGCACATGTGGTATCCTGTAGAAAAACAAAAACTTTCTCTCAAGACCAATTAACATCATTCTATGTAAGCAAATACATAAGCTCTATTTCATCCTTTTTGCTGGCTGCACATCCTTGTTTGCCAGTACAAATCAAGTGCCATCAATGAATATAATCAAATAGTGAAAATCCTTATACATACAATGAACATTTAGGTTGGTTCCACTTCTCGGCTATTGTTAATAATGCTGCACTGGACATGGGAGTGCAAATAACTCTTCAACATCCTGATTTAAATTATTTGTAATAAATACTCTCAAGTGGGGTTGCTGGAATATATAGTAGTTCTACTTTTAAATTTTTGTGAAATCTTTATACTCTCTTCCACAGTGGCTGTATCATTTTAACATTGCCACTGAGAGTGCACAAGGGTTCCGATTTCTTCATATCCTTGCCGACACATATCTTTTGGTTTGGGTTTTTTAATGGCCATCCTAACTGGTGTGGGGTGGTAACTAGTGGTGGTTTTGTTATGCATTTCCCTCATTAATCATGACACTTAGCATCTTCATGTACCTGTGTATGGTATAGGGGTCCATTTCCATTCTTTTGCATGGGGACGTGTATTCAGTTTTCCCAGTACCGTTTCTTGAAGATACGCTATTATTTTTTTCTACTATTTTGCTTTATTTGATTTCCTCCAAGTCTTGAAAAGGCCTTCTCTACTAGAAGATCATAAAACCTCATATTGTCTTTAGCACCTCATGGTTTTATTGTTTTAAATGTAAACCTTTGTCTTCCCTATAGAAAAGAGAAAATTCAATATTCCCATACTGTTTCTTATATAACCTAACTTTTGCCTCACCTCTACCAAGACAGGCTTATTTTTTGGCTACAAGTGGTGGCACTAATGGCAAAGAATCTGCTTGCCAATGCAGGAAACACAAGAGATGCAGGTTCAATCCGTGGATTGGGAAGATCCACTGGAGAAGGAAATGGCACCCAACTCCAATATTCTTGCTTGGAGAATTCTATAGACAGAGGAGCCTGGCGGGCTACAGTCCATGGGGTCACAGAGAGTCAGACACAACTGAGCACACACACACAATAAAATACACAAAAGGGAGACTGAACAATACAAGGATTTATTATAAAAGGAACAGTCCAAAGGTATAGCAGTTCCAGGATTGGTTAACTCAAGAGCACAATTCAGGTGCTTTCTATCTGCACCTGCTATCCTCAATATAGCTTTCATCTCCATGCTTGTCCTTTCATGATCATCAGATGAAAGAAGAGATGATATACACTAGATGAGCACGGACCTCAACCCACAGAAGCTTATGGGCCCATGAGTACTGGTGTGACTATTGATTCATCCACCCTTCTGCCCTTGGGGAAGACTAAAAGTAAGGGGGGAAAAATACGGACGTTAGAATCTTCTCCTGCACTTCCACATATGGAGAGAGAGACGGAAAGTCAAGACTGTGACAGGAGTAAGTATAACAATTGCTTCCTCAAATACCCATTATTCTTTGGCTCTGGAGTCACTGAATTCACATCTGTATCCCACTTTATCTAGATCTATATTTTACTTTATTACATTAATGGAGCTTTCAAGAACTGAATTATATGAAAGTAAAAGTTTTAAAGCAATTTAGGCAGTTAAATATATCACACACACAACACACAATGTATACAATGAAATCCTTATACATGCATAAAAACTCTTAGTAATAAATTATAAGCAATAAGACAAAAGTTTAAAATTTAGTGTACTATTTGCTTTTTAATAACTAAAATTCATAAACCAAAATTTGTTCATTTTTACACAAATGATTCTGATTGGTGCATACTTTTCGTTATACTAATTTACCAAACCCTGAGTTTTGCTTCTCCATTTCTGGTTAAATATGTATCACTCTAAGCAAATAAAAATGCTTAAATAAGGGTCCTGCATTGGTGTTATCTGAAATTAGGTTTTCATTCTGAATAGCTTCAGTAAAGTGTATGTTATAGTAGAATGTCTCTACCTGTTTTAAGGTCTGTCTTAAATTGATAAAATACAACCTTCCTCCTGCTTAAGAGTGCATCTTTTCATTATACAAGTTAGCAAATAGCTTATATCAGTACAAATGTCCAACAATGTAATTAATTCATTGCCATCTGAAATACTTTATACAGGAATAATTTATCTCTTTACACTAGTAAAGCCTTGCATTTCAGTAGGTTCTATAGCTTCTGTATCATCACTTGAAATTTACCTAAAAAGGAAAACATGAAAATGATTTTGCTTTCAGGTAGGTAAACATGTCTAAACATCCATTTTCTGCTCTATTTAATAAGTTGTTTCAATCAAGAAACTTGCTATATCAAATGGCTTTTCACACTATTTGATAAAGTCAATTTCATTTTTATCATGATTATCTGATTTGTGAATGAGTGCCTTTGTTTCTCTGATTTCTATATTTTAGGTATTTCATTTCTAATTACTATGAATAGAAAGGAAATACAGTGAAGCTCAAGCCAATTTTATTCTTGGTTAGTAGCTGTGGTGAAGAGATTGTTGAAAAGGAGTTTAGTGATGACTAGTTGGCTTTAGCTAGTTTTAATTAATAGATACATTTGAGAAAATTTTTTAAAATCTTCAACATTATAAGGAAATTTGCTATCTTAAAATTTTCCTTTAAAAATTGAGAGTCACCCTTTAAGTTGTCTTATAAATTTACATCTCCTTAGCACATTTTTAAAATCATTGTCTATTATGAATTTAAAAATCATTGACTATAAATATAAGTATGCTACATATTACTACATTGTGTTAAAACTGACAAAAGTAAAATGAAATGGTTTTCGCATTTTAAATGTCCTCTAAGTAACAAAAACAAGAAACAAACAAACACCACCAGACCTGATAAATAACTGCTAAAAACATTTGTTAAGAAATATGAAGTCAACTTACAGGCAGGCATTGAAGATACTTCAGCTGTTACAATACTTTTATCCCCAAGTTTGATAAGCCACCTCTGATTAAGCCACATGTAAATGCTAAATACTAAAAGGAACAAAAGTGTAAAAAGTATTAAGGATTTACTAAGACAGTAAAAGTATTGATAAATATGACATTTAGTTAAACCTTGATGTTAATAAGTCACTTATTTGGAAAAGCTGTATAATAATTTTTCAAATTATTAAAAATTCTTATTATTATATTTCCCAGCTCCTTGGCAACTAAACATGGACACGTGACTTAAGTTCAGTCAACTCACTGGTCTAGTCCATGACCCTCAATCTACGAGTGACAAAAACAAGCTGGAAACAGGTTAGAATTAGTTCTAGAGACAGCAAAGGTGGTTTGTGTCTACCACCAGTGCTGCTTGAAGGATTCTAACTAGACTCTCCTTGTGGAGTGAGCTGGCTGCTTTAACTTCCCATGGTGCCTTTTTCCCTCCTTAATTTTGGCCACACCATGTTGCATGGCTTGTGGGATCACAGTCTCCTGACCAGGGGCTGAACCTGGGCCACAGCAAATCCTAACTACTAAACCACTAGGAGATTCCCCTAACCGTGGTTCTTCCCTGTTTTCTGAGCCTTCCCATCAGTTCTGTAAGCTAACTAATATGATTCCATCCAATCAAGATTGGTTTCTGCTTTCTACAACCAAGAATCTTGACTTGTTCAAGACGCATAGCCTGCCACAACAAAGTCTCATCCAGTTTAAAGGATCAAAGTGCCAATGTTGACAAACTCTGCTAAGGAAACAAGGAAATGGGACTGAGCCATAGCAGAGACAGCACAAAAATGAGAACCAAAAATTCAAATAGTCCAAGGTATTTTATCATCTAGATTTTTGTATTGCATGATATTCAACAATATGTATGAATAATATAGAAATTATTTTATAATATACATAAATGGGTACTGATAGGTAATCAGATATGGAATCATGAAATTAGAAACTGGGGGAGAACGTAAGAGATTGTTTATATTGTTACAATCAGTTTTATTAATAATGAAACTAAGGTCTAGAGGGGATCTGTAAGTTGTGGAGTTAGCTTAAAATCTAGATTTATTTGGTCCCAAGTTCATACTCTTCCCACTACACTAAACTGCCTTTGTGTTAGATAATTTAGGTGTGGACAAATTTTACAGATAAAAAGCAGCTTTTACATAGTGCCCAATGTATTTTAATCATTTCAAAGGAACCCTTATATTAAAACTTGTCAGCTTTTCTGTAATACATGTGGCCTATTTATTGATTCCTACTTGAGACTGAAAAAAAAATACATGAAACTCTGAAATGCAGATATACTTAATACAAAACATATATTCTTAGAAACAAATATTAATTATACTAAAAAAATTTTTAATTTACTGATGGAGATTGTAAATATGAACTCTGAGGTGAATAATTATGTATAGCTAATACCAGTTTTTTGAGCTTGAGTATCTGATGTATCCATACTATATTTGAGAATCTTATCATTAATCTACATTTTTAATGGCATTTAAACTATAGTATTTCTTGAATTGGTCATCATAAGCCTACTTAGTTACAAGTTAAACTATTTCAATATGATAAATATCTTTCTATTTCATAGAGAAGTATTTAGGCAAAAGGAACAATTTAAAAACATTTTGAATTCAAGTCTGTGATTAGCATTGTACTTTTCCCTACATCTCTACTTGTTTCATAATATAAATCCAATCTTTTATTCCATTAAATACCTTTGATGCATGTTCTAAATATTGTTTTCCTGCAGACATTTGAGTAAGCAGGCGAAATTTGTTGTCCTGAAGTACATAGATGCCCTGTCCCAAAAATAGAAAAACATCCAAAGTCAATGTAATCTGTACTCTTCCCTTCAAAACAATTTAAGAATTTTTAGAAGTTATTAAAACTCTCCCTTCCATTGGTCAAATTTTCTTTATACAAAGAAGTGTTGCAGTGTTCAAGTTGAAGAGTTGTTCATCATTTATAACACTAATATTTACTGAATGCTTTAAAGATACTGAAGATACAGAGATACATAAAACAGTTCCTATCCTTAAAGAATTCAGTCTAGTGTGAAAGAAAAATACATTCTAGGTGAAATTAGCAGCTACATCTAATTAACTCACACGTAGAAAGCCAATAATCAGAGTCACTTTTCCCTATAAGCATTTCAAGTACTTCTAGGCTAAGGCTGATGTTATCTGAAAAAATGAATTTTACTGGTAGCTAAGAGATAACATTATTTTCATTTTTATATTTCAGTAAATGCCAAATATATTCTAAATAGCTCCTAGAATTTTACAAAATAAGTCAATTCTTGCATAATCTCTCAGGCAACCTATTAACTTTTATATTAACAAAATATTTTAAGAATAAAAATGCAATGGCAACTAAACAGGCAAGAATTACAATGAGACTTCAGGAATTACTTGAAAGACAGAAATGTGATATATCTGTGGTTCTGCATATTATCACCACTAAGTAATGATAAAGAATCAAGTCCTAAAACTGTTATCA
The DNA here is from genome assembly GCA_917880005.1 of Nanger dama. Classification (NCBI taxonomy): domain Eukaryota; kingdom Metazoa; phylum Chordata; class Mammalia; order Artiodactyla; family Bovidae; genus Nanger; species Nanger dama. The sequence goes on along the minus strand of CAKJTW010000038.1, from coordinate 8,358,805 downwards.
TTCTGATATTTGCTACTTTTTAAAACTTAAAATTCTATTGAGAGAAAGGGACAGCTGTCATTATAGATAACTGCACTTGTCTTTATTCACTATGCCCTATTAGTGAAAAAAAAAAGATGTTTTAATAACATAGAAACATTCCTAAGTTTCTGAGAAATTTTTATATAATAAGCAAATCACTAAAATAGGACATTTATATTAAGATAAAGGACTTTAAAAACTAGGCCTTAATTTATCTAAATACCTGATGATTTGTCCTTAGATTGTCGATTTGTTTCTTGAATACTGTAGTCCAGAAATCTTTACAAATGAACTTCATGATATCTAATTCATCCTTGAACCTTGCAGTATCTTTTGTAAACCTAAAAGATCAACTAGAAGTAATACAGTACTTTTCATCCAGAGAAAGCAGGAGGGGCAAATTATTCACTGATTTCCAAATGCCACAATAGCACTGAACATTTACTGACAGTCATAAAGTGACAAGCACCAAGCAAAGTAGTTCCCACTTCAATGAATTCACATTCTGTTATACAATGATGGGGCTAAAATTAGTCTAACAGTAAGCAATTTTAGGTATAGCTGACATTTTTTTTTTTTAAAGCTGAGCATGATCATGGTACTGTTATATAAAATATGAAAGAAAGAGAGGTCGCTCAGTCATGTCCGACTCCTTGTGCCCATGGACTGTAGCCTGCCAGACTCCTCTGTCAATGGGGTTTTCCAGGTAAGAATACTGGAGTGGGTTGTCATTTCCTTCTCCAGGGGATCTTCCCAATCCAGGGATCAAACCCAGGTCTCCTTCACTGCAGGTGGATTCCTTACCACCTGAGCCACGAAGGAAGATCAGGAAAATATAAGAGTTCAGTTATTTCAGAGAGTGAGAAAGGAATACTAAAAGAAATGGATCTGTAAGTTTGAAGATGATCACATGCATAAACAGAGACTAAGGTACGCATTTAAACCATATTCCATTTAGGATAAAGAACCTACTAGCTTAAGTAGGAAATGCAACAAGATTTTAGATAATTGTTTCAGCACACCAAAGTTTTGAGGAAAAAAATTTTAAACAAATACATATTTTCTTCAAATTTTGAAACATGAAAGTTGGATAACTGAGTTAAAATAGCATCAGACCTAAAAGGAAATTCCAATCTGTGAATAAAGAGCAGAGAATAAATAAAATTTAGGAATTAAAATGAAAGTATCTCAAGTTTTATGCAATCTTTTGAAATGAATCATCTTTGTTCATAACCTACCTGGAAGAAAATTTTCAAATCCATACTGCTCACCTTTCTATCAATCCTTGTCCCACTCGAAACCCCATATTTTCCAGTTTAGTTATACAGCGTCCATTTTCCTATTTAAAAAAATAATAGTTTTGAATAATTTTAGAATACCAGAATGTAAATATTTCACTGATACATTGTGAGAAAAAGTGAATTAAAGGTCATATTTGAATTTTCTTAATAATTTTCATAAGGCAATAAGAGAAACAGAACTGTCACTACTTTTCAGAAATGTCAAAGCCTCTTCCCAATTACTTTTCCTGCTTTCCCTGGCTTTTTCCATTTTCAGCTATTCTTTCCGATATAAAACTGAGGTCAAGGTATCCTTTTTTCTGTCATTCCCTTTGTGCTGTCACTAAGTTCTCAGTTCTGCTTCAAAATGTCTCTCAGAGTCAGCCAAGCTTTCTATTTCCCAGTGTATCTTAGTTGGTGACCCTACCATCCTATTTCTGGAATCATACAATTGCTTCACCCTTCCTTTGACAATCTCATCCACTCTTAAGGCTTTAAATAACACCTATGTCAAAGACTCTCAACATTCTCTGGACGACCTACAAAGCCATATACAATCCAGACTCCTGTGCCTCTCTAACCTCTCCTCTCTTCTTCACTCACTCCATCCAGCTTCACTGATTTCCTTGGTGTCCTTAAACATGCCAGGCAGGCTCTAGGCAGCTCTCCATCTAGATACTCACATGACCACCTCACTGGCTTTAGGTCTTCACTCACATTTCATCATCTCAATGAGGCTAATTCCAGTCTTTTAAAACAACAGTATCATTCCACTTCAGGAACTACCTAATGATTCTCAAAGTGTGTCCCAAGACTAGCAACATCAGCATCACATGGGAACTTGCAAAAACTGCAAATTCTGTAACCCCACCCTCAATTCAGTGAATCAGAAACTGCAGGTATGGATCAGTAACCTGTGTTTTAAGAAGCCCTCCAAAAGTGATTCTGATGCTCTGATTTCTCCGCCTAATTTGTCTCCAAGGAACTTCTTTCACCATTTAACCTAATATACATTTTACTAATTTTATACTGTTCACGTTCCTCCATCCCCACCTACGAGAATACAGCAACAAGAGGGCAAGAAATTTTATATATTTTGAAGCCTTTGTCTTCCGTTAACACCACAGGCCTCGTTATCTGCTGAACTTTCTTCTAAGTACTCCACTAACAGGGCTAACTACTAAATCTTTAGTACAGATTTTAGCAGACACAATCATCTAGTGGTCCCATTGTGTGCGTGCTCAGTTGTGTCCAACGCGACCCCCGTTGACTGTTGCTCATCAGGCTCCTCTGTCTGGGATTCTCCAGGCAAGAATATTGAAGTGGGTTGCCATGCCCTCCTCCAGGGGATCTTCCCAACCCAGAGATCAAAGCCATGTCTCCTGCGTCTCTTGGGTTGCAGATGGATTCTTTACCATTAGCACCACCTGGGAAGCCATGAGGTCCCACAGGCCCCTTAAATACGGCATGTTCAAAATGATATTACCTTAGCATCCTCAGCTTGCTCTGCCTCCAAAATTCTTTAACCTCATTAATGGCACCACCATCTATCTAGTTGCTACAACCAGACAACCGTTTCCTTCACTCTGTGCTGCCAAGCGTGCACACACACTGCAGTCCTCTGGAGCCTATCATGTACGTGCTTTTCCAAATCCATCTTCTCTCTCCTGACTGCTTAAATTAGCTCTGAACCTTTCTCTCCTGGCCTTCAGTTAGAGCCTTCCAACTGATCTCCTTGTCTCTAGTTTTTTCTCCTTTGATTTATTTTCTGTATTTATGCTACAGACTTTCTAAAAACCAAATCGTGTTGTTTCTCCACTGGACCATACAGCACCACTCTGTTAATTTCCATACCCGTTTCCAAACATGTTCAGGTAGAATGACCTATAAATCATGATGCTCTTTGTGAAACATCACCCAGGAATATATTAATAAGCAGGAAATATGCTTATATGCAGAAATTCTCAAATCTTAACTATGAATCACATGAACTTTTGAATTAAGCCCTAGGAAAACCTGATGTTGCTACTTGTTCATTCACTTTAGCATCTGTGAGTGCTCACTAGTAAGTACCAAATTTTTAAGAAAAACTTAGGAATATTTTATCCATTAATGTAAAAATAATTATTCCCAATAAATTGCTAAATGTCCAGTTATTCAATTATTAGATTTAATACCTCTTTGGCGCAGTTGGAAAATCATTGATTTGAAGTGTGAGAACATTAGTCTTTTCCTTGATTTCACTTACACTTATGACTTCATGTCTAAAAAGATATATAAAGACCACCTCTGGATGATTATGTCTTTTGTTTACATTTTTTTATTATGAAAAATTTGAAGCACACTCAAAGTAGAGACGTTAACAAACCTTCATACACCAAGATGCCAGTATGGATTCTAATCATCAAGCCTACTACATAACTTTTAAAGATCCTTTTTGCTTATATGCACTTATAATTTTTCCCCACCATACACAAACTGCAATAGGAAAAGAAAGTTATTTTTAATGATTCAAAACTTTTGGATTTCCTTTCTCTTATAGGACTAGCACATCTCTCAAAATTATCAGTCATGATTAGAACAACTGGTGGTGTTTTATTTTGGCTAACCCATTGAGCAGGGGAAAGGGATTTTTAAAAAAGGTTTTCCTGGGCAAGAGCTGAAAGAGGGAAAGAAAGTAGAAGAGAGTAGAATGAAGCAAGCTGATGCATATGTGGTGGGGCAGGGAGCAGGGATTTTATGATAAAAGAGTAAAAGAAGTGTGTTACTAATTATTCTCTGGGGAAAAGGATTTAAGGAAAGCTAACTCAACACAAACACAAATGTCTGCTATTAAGCACTAGCACGTAGCACAGATGCTAAACATTAACTACTGGCTGTTAATGACGTTAAAGTCAAAAGTTTGTAATTTGGAAAAAATCTCTTATTACTGATGGATCTGAATAATAGACTTCGTGGGATTCCCTGGTGGTTCTGTGGTTAGCACTCACTGCCAAGGGCGTGAGTTCAGTCTGGGAACTAAGATCCTGCATGCTGCAAGGTGTGGCCAAAAAAAAAAAAAGGAAAAAATTTGCTCTATTTCCAATACTCTTCCTGATATCTTATTAATATCTCTAATGCATAATTAATACCAAAGACTGAATGTACCTCCTCAAAATTCATATGTTGAAATCCTAACCCCCAGACGGTATTATGAGGTAGGGGCCTTGGGAGATGATTCTGTCTTGAGGGTGGAGCCCTCAAGAAAAGTATTAGTGTTCTTATAAAAGATATCCCAGAGAGCTAGCTAGTTCCCTTTCACCATGTGAGCACACAGCCAAAACACATCTCTCTATAAACCAGGAGGAGGCTTTCATCAGACAGTGGATTTTCTGGTGCCTTGACTGTACGTCCCAGCCTTCAGAACTGTGAGAAATGAATTTCTGTTGTCTATAAATCACTTTGGCATCTTTGTAACAGCCCCCTAAAACAGATAGTATCCTGCTTATAGTTCACAAACCGACAGTACCTCTTCCTGGGTGTCCTAAGGTGCCACAAATTCAACCAGTCCAAAATAATTCAGTATCTTCACCTCTTCTCTATTCCTTCTCCATCCAACCCAGTGGCTCAAGCTAACCACCTGGGGATAATTTTCAATTCTCATTCCTATACCTAGTCAAATCTTAGAGGTTCGGCCTCCTCTCTCTCAAACCGTTCTCTCCTCTTCTCTTTATCCAGATCTTCATCATCTCCTGCCTGGACTCCTACAATAATGGAGCTTCTTACTACAAGAGCTGCCCTCTCCAGTCCAAAGACTACTTTTATCTTTCTGAAATGCAAATAGACTGCATCATTCTTTTTAAAAATCCTCCACTGAAAAGGTCCATGTTTTTAATCTTAACAAGGTTGTTTCTAGCTTTAGCTTTCAATACTTTTCACTCTCCACCTATTCAATCTAGTCACAGTGAATGCTCATATTCACTCATAAATATGTAGGCATATTATAATAGTCATAAATATGTAGACAGATTTAAATACTCTACACCTTTCATTCCACTATGACTTTATGTTTGCCTAGGATGCTTGTCCTGCCCTTACTTTCTACCCCTCTTTATCAACACCATTACAGAAACTAGAGCTTCTGACCTGAGCATGACTTTAGAATACTTTATATACGAAATCCTACAACTCCATTATTTCATACCACCCAATACTGTTCATTATTCATTGAACCCACATTCTCCACCAATGAGGCAGGGACTTCATCTTATTAATCTAACAGTGTCAGGCCCACAATACACTTAACATATTTTCTAAATGAATCAATTAGTGAATGAAGACTCACATACATTAGAAGTAACCTCCAGGAGGATGGGGCCATTATTTCCTTCCTTCCTACATCCCCAGCGACCAGCTCTGACATATAATGCACACTAAATTTTTTTACATTGTGTTTCCTAATCATAGTAACACATGCAAAGTTTCCTTTGCTTCGACCTCAAATCGCATTAACCTTTCTCTGCGTTTCCTAGAGTGTTAGTGAGGGTTAGGGATGTGGCGGGAGGCAGAGGATTCTCAGGCTAGGAGAGGTCTGTCCAGTGGACAACTGGGAAGTGCTGGAAGTGACAGTGGAATTAAGTAGGGGTGCCAACATCAGCAGTTAACTGCCGCAAATCAGGGCGGGGACAACACATGGAAGGGACAAAACTAAGAAAATCTGTGGCCTGCCAGACACAGATACGGGACTGGACAAAAAGGTAGCATAGAGTAGAAGATACGAAAGAGACAAGAATGCAAGACTGGACAGCTGACAGGTTCTAAGACTTAGGATACCTGAAGGTGGACCAATTTGTCTACACTTCGGGAGGCGACGCGCGGCATGCGATGGGACAAGGGCTGAAGGAAAGAACTGAGTGGAAACGAGTGTCAGGGCGTGTGGCTCCACTCACCACCTCCCCCTGCTCCGCCGTCTTGTACACTCCAGACACCATCTCGTTATGCAGAAGCAAAAACAATGCCTCGTCCGCCATTTCCTGCTTATTCCAAGCTCGGGGTTTCGGCTCCCGTTTGGGTCCGGCTTGGGGATTCTGGATAGCGCCCCAACTGCTTGGACAGCTACGCGGCCGGCTCAGTCCGAGGCCGGGCCCTCGTTGCTAGGAGACCAGGAATCCACGCAGCTTCCTGAAGGCTGGTAATGGAGCGAGTCCGGTCCCGGGGCGAGCTCACCCGAGGGCCACTCAGCTCTACGGCTGAACGGGAGAGTCTGACAGCAACGGGAACCAAACCCAGCCGGTAGAGACCCGATCCGGCCCCTAGGCGGGGAGGTGAAAAAAACAACATCCGGTCCCCTCTACCCCGGCATTCCGCCAACTCTATGGTCGCAGAGTTCCGTGCCCGGGGTGAACCACTGGCGCCCATAGGAGGAAGGGTTTTTCGTGCGCTAAGTGGCGAAGTTGGTTAAGATAAGAGAAGAGCTCCCGCTGCCATCTCTGTTAATTTGTTTTGTTAGAACTGACAACAGTGTCTAATAGTTTCATTAAAAGCTTCCACTTCTGCTATATGTTCCTAAATATGAAAAGTGTTAAGGAGTGAATAAATCATAAGTTTTCAGGCTATAAATTTTAGGTTGGTGATGGACGGAAGCCTGACGTGCTGCAGTGCATGGGGTCGCAGAGTCGGACACGACTGAGGACTGAACTGAACTGATAAATTTTAGGTATATTGAGAAATTATCCCAATCCATTTTGGATAAGCCTAGGTGTAAGATTTAGAGCCATTGGGGCCGCCAGGAAGTTTACTGGGCGTAAGGGGACAAGGGTGGATGGAGTAAGAAAAGAATAGGGAAAATTTAATCAGAAAATGCAAATAAAAGACTTCAGAAATGCGACGTCACTGTGGGATGGAGTTCATATAAGAATCTATGGTTGATGTGGGACAGCCGTTGCACACGTGCAAATACAAATGTTAGACCATATGCACATTTCAAATTTGGAAACTTTGGCTTAAACGTGTTGCTGCGCCTATGATTAGTTCTTGTCTTAGTAACTTACAGAGATTTTTTGCCCAATAAATTCATTGCTTCCCTCAAAAGTAATGCTGAGTTTCTCAAATTATTAACCTTTCAACTCTTCACATCCTTTCATAAAATTTAAGACCATGTACCATAATTGGAATTGAGGTGAGTTTGTTTTTAAACATGTCCCTTCTATCGTTTCAATCTGTTTTTTCAACCACCTCAAAAACAGGCATATGTTTCAACAAACCCTTTGAAAATAGACTAATTTTGAAGAGTAGTTTGTAATCTTATTATGACCAACCTAGATAGCATATTCAAAAGCAGAGACATTACTTTGCCGACTAAGGTCCGTCTAGTCAAGGCTATTGTTTTTCCTGTGGTCATGTATGGATGTGAGAGTTGGACTGTGAAGAAGGCTGAGCGCCGAAGAACTGATGCTTTTGAACTGTGGTGTTGGAGAAGACTTGAGAGTTCCTTGGACTGCAAGGAGATCCAACCAATCCATTCTGAAGGAGATCAGCCCTGGGATTTCTTTGGAAGGAATGATGCTAAAGCTGAAACTCCAGTACTTTGGCCACTTGATGCAAAGAGTTGACTCACTGGAAAAGACTCTGACGCTGGGAGGGATTGGGGGGCGGGAGAAGGGGACAACCGAGGATGAGATGGCTGGATGGCATCACTGACTCGATGGATGTGAGTCTGAGTGAACTCCCGGAGTTGGTGATGGACAAGGAGGCCTGGCGTGCTGCGATTCATGGGGTTGCAGAGAGTTGGACACAACTGAGCGACTGAACTGAACTGAATCTTGATTTTTCCAGCACTAAAATTTCCCATTTGTGAAATCAGGTCCTTTATGTCCAATTGTATTCTCCCTCATCACCACCAGCAAGGTCAAAGATTAGGCAATAGATTGGTGTCTTACTAAGGTCAATTTCTCAAACCACAATAACAGTGTCTTCGGATACTTTGGAGACTAGAGGGGAAACTAATACTTATTGAGCATTACTAAGTGTTGGACGTGGCATTCTACTGATTAACCCCCGTAAATGAGACTTAAATTTCCCCAGGATGATAGTAATAGATTCTAAGGAAGTAGGACTAGATCCTACCTTTTGGCTGACTCTAAAAGCATCTTCCCATGGAAACACTGTTACACTTCACGTTCCAAGTACCGCCTACTGCACACAATTGTGATAAGGATCAATGAGACGAAGCATGCTCACAATCAGTTCAGTCGGTCAGTGTGTCCGACTCTGCGACCCCATGGACTGCAGCATGTCAGGCCTCCCTGTCCATCACCAACTCAAGTTTACTCAAACTCATGTCCATCGAGTTGGTGAAGCCATCCAACCATCTCTTCTGCCTTTAATCTTTCCCAGCATCAGGGTCTTTTCAAATGAGTCAGTTCTTTGCATAAGATGGCCACAGTATTGGAGTTTCAGCTTCAGCGTCAGTCCTTCCAATGAATATTCAGGACTGATTTCCGTCAGGATGGTCTGGTTGGATCTCCTTGCAGTCCAAGGGACTCTCAAGAGTCTTCTCCAACACCACAGTTCAAAAGCATCAATTCTTTGGGGGCTCAGCTTTCTTTATAGTCCAACTCTCACATCCATCCATACATGACCACTGGAAAAACCATAGCTTTCACTAGATGGACCTTTGTTGGGACTTTTCTTCCAAGGAGTCTTAATTTCATGGCTGCAGTCACCATCTGCAGTGATTGCTCACAATCAGAACCGTGTGATTTTTTTAGTTCTCCAACCAGGGATCAAATCCGAGCCCCCTACAGTGGAAGTTTAGGAGTCTTAACCACTGCACCACCAAAGAAGTCCCAGAATCATTTAGTTATTTATCAAGACTCATCCTTCTTGGCTTCCCAGGTGGTGCTAGTGGTAAAGAACCTGCCTGCCAATGCAGGAGATCCCTGGATCAGGAAGACTCCTTGGAGGAGGGACCGGCAATCCACTCCAGTATTCTTGCCTGGAGATTCCCGTGGACAGAAGGGCCTGAGGCTATAGGCCATAGAGTTGCAAAGGCATGACTGAGCACACACATATCCTTTTACCCAGCTTTACATTTTCTTTTTTGTATAGCACTTAACCCATTTTTACCACGTTTTATAACTTACTTAAGCTTTTATCTGTCTCTTCATTCTTGCCATCGCCAAACTCCTTGTGGGCAGATATCTGTATTTTACAGTGACTATCCAAGTGCCTGGCACATAGTAGGTATTTCATACATATCTGTTGAATGCATAAGTACAGGAAGCATCTTTGCTCCCTGAGAAGCGTACAAACTTCGTGGAAGCAGAAACCACGGCTATCTGGTTCCAGGATTTTTCCAGAGTCCAAGTTAACAGATCAAGAACTTTTAAGGATTGTTGTATGAATTTAATACTAATTCGGATTAAATTCTGCTGGCCCGCTAAGCTTAGTGCAAGGATGCCTGGCTAACGAGTGAAGGATGAGAACACAAAGATTATCCATAACATTGTTCCTCAGAACCCATTTTAAACCAACCAGCTGCATCCTAGCTGTAGAGTCTAATAGCCGTTATCGTCGCTTTTTTTTTTTTTTTTAAATACAGCTCTGCACACGATCTGATCATTATTTTTGTAGTAACAGTCTGGCATTGGTCTGATCATAGGATAATTCTGGACCGGCGTGACTTAGGACAATTACATTATCTCCAGACTCAATTTCCTTATCAATAATAACAAGCCTGAATAACAAGTTTATTCAAGCCTTTGGCTTGTGGGGGGATAATGTACGTAAAGTGTTTTCACAGAGTACAAAACGATTGTTATCTATTGGGAGGAATGACTTTTCCTTCACTCTCTTCCCTCAGCTCTTTTAAGGTTTAACCTAATCAAGATAAGTCTGCGCCCCTCCCACCGCCTCTCTGAGCATGCGCACCAAAGGAATGGCCGCACCCTTTCCTAATCAAATCATTTACCGGGGAAATAGACTCGCCTGAACCCTACTCTGAGGGTATCAGGTGGTAAAATGATAAGAGGCTCGTCATCTACAAGTTAAAAGGGCCAGGAAGACCCCGCTCTCCTCACCAGAAGAGCTGGGCCGCGAACCCACGTCTCCGAGGACCCAGGTCCTCAAACCCGCCCCGGCTCTGCGCTAGAAGCGGAGCCCAGCCACCCGCAGCTAATTGGGGAGGGAGGGGACCCCTGCCTCACTTTTCATTGGCCCAGAGTCACAAAGGCCGGCAGTCTCTCCCCCTTCCGGTTGCTGAGTGGTTGAGGCCGAAATACAACTCCCTTTGCCATTGGCTGAGGTCAGCTGTCAGTCTTCTGGCGTCTTGCGGCGCGACACAGGCAGGCGCGGCCTGTAGAGCAGTCTCGAAGCCTGCTGCAGGGAGAAGATGGCGGTCGCAGTGAGAACTTTGCAGGAGCAGCTAGAAAAGGCCAAAGAGAGCCTAAAGAATGTGGATGAGAATATTCGCAAGCTCACCGGGCGGGATCCGAATGACGTGAGGTAAGGAGTGGATGGGGAATGCTGGCTCCCAGAGGCGGCCGTGAAGCCGGGGTGAATTGGGGGCGGGGAGGGCGCTCAGCCCTGAGAAGACTGGAACATCGAGGCCTGTTCCCGCGCAGCCGTGGGACCCTGTCCTCGGTGAGGTGGGAATTTCCAAGGCCTTCGGCGTTAGGCCCCGGGCCTTGGGTGCGTGAGGAAGGAGAGCGGAGCCTGGGTGCTCCGGGACGGCCTCTGGTCCTGTGGGAAGGCCGGGACTGCCGATTCCCGCCCTCGGCCCCGCAGGCCCGGAACTGCAGCACAAAGCCTTCCTCCTTCGCGGCCACCCGATTCCGGGCTGGCCTGGGACCTTCCGGGGACGCGGTCCGCTGCCTCCCCCCTCCGGCTCTTGCCCACGTGCAACTTTCTTTGGGTTGGTGAAATTGGAACCTGATTCAGGCCTGTTAACGTGTAGTGGTATTGAGATAAATACAATTCTGTGAAACTGGTCTTAGGAAAACGAGGAAGTTCGTAAAGTGCTTCTTGCCCCGTTTGAAACACTTGGGTTTGAAACCGTCATCTTAAAAACTTTTCTGTGTATTTTCTCTTGATGGTGAACTGCACCCGTTGAAGTGTTTGGTGCTGTTAGAAACGATTGTTGGACTGATTTGTAAATTATTTTGTAGGCCCATCCAAGCCAGATTGCTCGCCCTTTCTGGTCCTGGTGGAGGTAGAGGACGTGGTAGTTTATTGCTGAGGTAAGATTTCCTTAAAATTTAATCCATTGGTACTGTACTAAATTAATGAATCGGTTTAAACAAATTTCTTGCTAGAGTGAGTGTTAAGAAAAGTTTGGTTTGAAGCTGTGATTAGCTGTAGTTTTCTGTATAGTTAATTTACATTTACAGCTAGAGATTGAAGAATATAGTAACTATATCAGTTATGTGCAAACTTAATTTATTTTCATAGATCTAAAAGAAATGCTAGAAGAACATCCATCTTGAAGTAAATGTCCATTTGAGATTACTTTATTTGGAAGAGGAGTTTTTAATAGCAACTAAATTATCTTCTTAAATAGAAATAACCGTTTTTCTTAATTTTCATGTCCTTTATGTTGGACATTTTTATTGCAGGCGTGGATTCTCAGATAGTGGAGGAGGACGACCCCAGCCAAACAGAGAGACCTTGAAGGGGCAGTCAGTAGGTATGCTGGAGGACAAGATTCTGGAAGCATACTTTATTTTATGAGGCATAATATAAATATTTAATATTGTTGAATTGAGTTGTATTAGAATTGAGTAGTATATCACTTACTCTGAGTCTTTTCACTTGGTATTTGACTGAAGTGAGACAGCCAGTATCCCTCAAAACTCAGTTCTTCATGGCAGTAACAAATCTTAGCACATGGAAAAGGAAATGGCATCCCACTCCAGTATTCTTGCCTGGAAAAGTTCATGGACAGAGGAGCCTGGCAGGCTGCAGTCCATGGGGTTACATGACTGAGCACGCATGCACGATAGAGATTGGGGGAGATGGGTTGGTAGCAATAAACTGGTAGAACTAAAAAAAGGAAGCACAGTAAAGGTCAGGAGAAAGATAAGATCGAGTAAATTGTCTGTGTTACTTTCCTGTCTTACACTACAAAAGCTTAACTGGGTTGAGAACTGCTGCTGCTGCTAAGTCATTTCAGTCGTGTCCGACTCTGTGCAACCCCCATAGGTTGCCTATCAGGTTCCCCCCCGTCTCTGGGATTCTCCAGGCAGGACACTGGAGTGGGTTGCCATTCCCTTCTCTAATGCAAAAGTGAAAATGAAGCCGCTTAGTCATGTCTCACTCTTAGCGACCCCATAGACTGCAGCCTACCAGGCTCCTCCGCCCATGGGATTTTCCAGGAAAGAGTACTGGAGTGGGCTGCTATTGCCTTCTCCTGGGTTGAGAGCTATAGGAGATCAAAGTTTGAATTGGCCTTTAAAATTCCCTTTCCTATGTCAGGCTGGGAGGGGAGCGTCGGACTCGGCGAGAATCACGCCAAGAAAGCGACCCAGAGGACGATGATGTTAAGAAGGTAATTGAAATTAAAAGAACTTCATAGAGGGTGAATATAGTATTTTCACCTTACTACATTTAGTAGAGTGTACCTGTATGTTAGTTAAATTACTGAGATTTCTTTTCTCCTGCAGCCAGCTTTGCAGTCTTCAGTTGTAGCTACCTCCAAAGAGCGCACACGGAGAGACCTTATCCAGGATCAAAATATGGATGAAAAGGGAAAGCAAAGGTATCTTAAGTATCTTTCTGGAGGAAAACAACTCTTGTTAAATAATGCAATTTTAGGAATTGTTCAAGTGTCTATACTGTGCTTCTTTTAGGACATGGCAGGTTTAAATGAAGTAGAACGTTTTGAAACTGGATTTTGTTTTTCTTTTCTTTAGGAATCGGCGAATATTTGGCTTGTTGATGGGCACCCTTCAGAAATTTAAACAGGAATCCACTGTTGCTACCGAAAGGGTATTTATGCAATTTTCCTTTTGCTTTCTTCATTAAGTTGTCAGAGTAGTTGATTATGTGTTAAATGTTTAAAAAACTTAAGATTTAATTGCAAGATTCATAAAGTGAACTCATACTTCCTAAGGCGGGAAACAGATTTAATTGCCAGCCTAAAATGAAGCTAAAGAAAAACTTAAAAACTTTCTCAAGTTGTTATTAACCGGTTCTTTCTCAGGTGCTGTTAAGTAACTTAGTGAACTATTCTTTGTTGTTCAGTGAGCCTAATTTGACTCAGGAGAACCTGGATTCAGGTTTCAGCTCTATAGCAATCTCATTTTCAGGTCTTGGGCAAGTCTCTCCATATCTCAGGCCTTATAGTACTTTCTTTCAAACAGCAAGTTGAACTTGTTAATCATTGTAATTTATTAAGTAATTATAATTTCTAAAACACACTCAGGTACTCTAGAAGCAGAAGCATAAATTATATTCCCTGCTCTCCAGAGTTTATTTGTCCTATTTGCGAAAGTTTTTATTTTACTAAAGCTACAATTGTGTCCTTGGAGTTGAATACCAGGTTACTGCTTCTCAGAGGAGAAGGGAGATAGCAATTCAGTTATAGGAAGTTAATAAAGTTTTATTTCAGAGAGAGTGAACTAATCGTCTGTTCTAGGATATCACTTGTCTCCAATTTTTGCTTTTGAAGGAGTACCTGAAAAAAACCTATAAAGACAGTACTCTTCTCTTTGAGGTGAACTTTTAGGTTATTTCATATATTGTGTTGGAATGGAATAGTAACTGATATTACAGCTAGCAGCTTTAAAATTTATATATTTTTTTCATGAAAAGGCTTCAGTCCCCATTTCCTGAAAAGGAAACTGCAGTCTGCTTCAGATGCCAAGTGTGAATTAGCTGGTGTCCTGAATTACAGATGTGACGCATGTTTGTAGACATCAGTAAAATTGCAGTGTTTCACATCAGGGTGCATAATAAGCTTTTAAAGGTTATTGTTTATCCTTAGCAAAAGAGACGCCAGGAAATTGAACAAAAACTTGAAGTGCAGGCAGAAGAAGAAAGAAAACAGGTTGAAAATGAGAGGAGAGAACTGTTTGAAGAGAGACGTGCTAAACAGACAGAACTGCGGCTTTTGGAACAGAAGGTTGAGCTTGCGCAGCTGGTGAGTATATTTTGGAATTCTAAGATTGGTAATCTTTCATGTTGACAAAAGCACTGACCTTTTACCTTTTCTTTAGCAAGAAGAATGGAATGAGCATAATGCCAAGATAATTAAATATATCAGAACTAAAACAAAGCCCCATTTGTTCTATATTCCTGGAAGAATGTGTCCTGCTACCCAAAAATTAATAGAGGAGTCTCAGAGGAAAATGAATGGTAAGTATAAAGAAGAGGTCCCTTGAAATTTCCTTAATGGGTAAGGTAACAGACTCATACATACATACATACATGTTTATTTCTTGCATGTAGCAGTTGGAATTCGTTAATGTTTTAGAATGATGTTCTTATAGGATCATTTGTTTCATGACAGATGTTGGATACAGGAAACTTAACGTATTAGGTGGTGCTTAATGCATATTTGTTTCTAAGGCATTTGTGTGAGCTGACTTCTTTTTTTTTCTTGATAGTCTTAGTAGCCGGGTTCAAATGCTGATGAATCAAGAAAAAGGTGAAGATTGATGTAGTCTATAGAGAGGAAGTATATACATGGAAGGGTAGATACTACTAAGATTGTAATTAGCTCATTTGTGTCTCTCTGGGATCAGAAAAATTAATTCATGATATGATGCCATGAAACTGATTGTTTAAAAGAAGTTTTGTTCTTTTTCATTTAGTCTGCAGTAAAATAGCAAAAGATTGTCCTGTTTTTTCATCAGTTAGATAATGTGTAGTTTTGTCTGCTACTGATCTCTTAAAGTGTTTAGGTTTCCAGTGTGCTTTTGTCATCTTATATCAGTTTGGAATTACTTACTTGACATAATCAGTCTTGTTATCTCTTTACAAAAAGACATTAAGATAAAACTCCAATGACATTTTGTGACCAGATGTCAAATTGTGACTTTGAATTTTTTAAATCTTAGTAAATTTTACACGTGTAAATTTTTATTTTTTAGCTTTATTTGAAGGTAGACGCATCGAATTTGCAGAACAAATAAATAAAATGGAGGCTAGGCCTAGAAGACAATCAATGAAGGAAAAAGAGCATCAGGTGGTGGTGCGTAATGAAGAACAGAAGTCGGAACAAGAAGAGGGTAAGGTGGCTCAGCGAGAGGAAGAGTTGGAGGAGACAGGTAATCAGCACAATGATGTAGAAATAGAGGAAGCAGGAGAGGATGAGGAAAAGGAAATCGGTATAGTTCATAGTGATGCAGAGAAGGAACAGGAGGAGGAGGAACAAAAACAGGAAATGGAAGTAAAGATGGAGGAGGAAACTGAGGTAAGGGAAGGTGAGAAGCAGCAGGATAGTCAGCCTGAAGAAGTTATGGATGTGCTAGAGATGGTTGAGAGTGTCAAAAATGTAATTGCTGAGCAGGAGGTAATGGAAATCAATCAAGTTGAAAGCATAGAACCTTCAGAAAATGAAACTAGCAAAGAATTGGAGCCAGAAATGGAATTTGAAGTTGAGCCAGATAAAGAATGTAAATCTGTTTCTCCTGCAAAAGAGAATGTTAGTACTCTAGAAATGGAAAATGAGCCTGAGGAAAAAGAAGAAAAAGAATCTGAGCCCCAGCCTGAGCCTATGGCTCAACCTCAGTCCCTGCCTCAGCCCCAGCCCCAGCCCCAATCTCAATCCCAGTCTCAGCCCCAACAAGTACTCCAGCCCCAGCCTCCCTCTCAGCCTGAGGCTTTGCCGTTAGCTGTTTCACAGCCACCACCTCAGGTTAGTCAGGAGCAAGGGCATTTACCACCTGAGAGGAAGGAGTTTCTTGTAGAATCTGTAAAACTCACTGAGGTTACAGAGCCAGTCCTGACAGTACATTCAGAGAGCAAGAACAAAACCAAAACTAGGAGCAGAAGTAGAGGTCGAGCTAGAAATAAAACCAGCAAGAGTAGAAGTCGAAGCAGTAGCAGCAGCAGTTCTAGTAGCAGTTCATCGAGCAGTAGCAGTGGGAGCAGCTCGAGCAGTGGCAGCAGCAGCAGCCGGAGTAGCTCCAGCAGCAGCTCCAGCACGAGTGGCAGCAGCAGTAGAGACAGCAGCAGCAGCACGACTAGCAGCAGTGAGAGTCGGAGTCGGAGCCGGGGCCGGGGGCACACCAGAGATAGGAAGCACAGGAGGAGCGTGGATCGGAAGCGGAGGGATGCTGCAGGCCTAGAGAGAAGTCACAAGTCTTCAAAAGGAGGTAGTAGTAGAGATGCAAAAGGATCAAAGGATAAGAGTTCCCGGTCTGACAGAAAGAGGTCTATATCAGAGAGTAGTCGATCAGGCAAAAGATCTTCAAGAAGTGAAAGAGACCGAAAATCAGACAGGAAAGACAAGAGGCGTTAATGGAAGAAGCCAGGCTTTCTTAGCCTATTCTTTGCAGCAGAAGATTGCTTGATGAGTTAAAAGGATTACCTTTCCTTGTAAGGAGAATGCTGCCTTAAGAATTGCATGTTGTAAAAATTTTTGGAAAATACAGACTGTTTGTTTACCAGACATTCTTGTACTTTTGCATAATTTTGTAAGAGTTATTTATCAAAATTATGTGAGGTTCCAAAATATGTAAAAACAATAATAATAAAAAGATTAACATCCCTTGTCATCTTTTTTAAATATCCTATACTCTTCAGTAAGAATCTGTATATTTTAATAGGTAAATCTTGAAGTCTGTTCCCTTCTGTATCATACATTGCTTTTGTAGAAATAAATGTGCATTTGTTTCATTAGCTTTGGGATGTCCTCGTTGACGCTTGTATAATAAATACCCTCTTGATAACAATTTCAGCTTTTATCACTAGATACTAAACATGATTAGAATGCTTTTGAAGGTTTCATCACTTTTATCTGCCTTAGACAATTATTTTGAGTTGTCAAAGATCTTTCCAGCTTTGATGGGAACATAGTTTGTTCTCCTTCAAAATCACTTAGCACATTTTTTCTAATCTCCCTTGTTATTTTAATCTGAGCATTTCCCCATTTTTTCCTGTTTTCTCATATTTAAACCATATATTTGGTAGATAAAACAGTAGGACTGGCATTTTCTTTATGATTATGGGAGCATCTTTTGTCTCCATGGTTACTTCTGTGATACAGCATATACATCTGTTAAAGAAAATAATCACTCTAGGGGAAGGAGGTAGAAACGTATTTTCTAAACTTGGGTTTTAAGTTTGTGGTCTTGTCCTAACTTTGTGTTGGCCCTATCTGAAACATGCCAATATGTGTTTTCAAGAATTTTTGTTTTAAGTATTTGTGTGAAAGTTTACAAAATGAAGGAACTTCATCTACACTTGAATCTGTAAGCAAGATAACACGCAAGTGGTACCAAATGATTATTTGTTGTTTTATAAATTTGTATGAATTTGGAGTATCTGTTGCCCATTACTATACATGTGCAAATAAATGTGGCTTAGACTTGTGTGACCGCTTAAGACTAGTACTTGTATTAACTTTTTGATGCTTTATACAAGAGAGCACTTAAATTGCAAATGGTCTTTTTTGAGTTCATAATTTTTTGTTGTGACTGTAGCTATAGGCTTAATTTTGAATATTCATTATGCCTTCTCAGCAAGAAAACGGTAAGAGTTAAAATGTCAACACATTTACAGCATTATATAAATGTTAACGTGGTAAAAGAAAGATCTCTTTAAAAATCCTTTCTTGGAGCAGTTACTAAATAGTAAACATGTGTATCTTCTCAAGCTGCAAAGCTAGATACCTGCGTCCCTGGGCCAGTTGTTTCTACCAAGAGTCACTTATACCTAGGAATTGTAATGATTTTCAGCATACAGTATAAGCTCTATTTTCTTGTGTGCCATTATGGGGAGAAGGTTGGTAAACACTTAAAAGGGATAACCGTAAGACAACCTGATTCTTAACTTAAAGCATCCTTGTTCGATGAATCTAAAATAATACCTATTAAGAGCTTACACAAATCAAATGTTCATACATTTTTATCCAGAAAATTTGAACTGTTGTCATGGTGCTTATACAGAAGATTATTTTGGGATTATAATGCATGAGGAGAAAAAAGGAAAAGATCTTTGGAATATGCAGAACAATTTTATTTTCATTAAGCTGTACTGATGACGTATATAAAGAAAATTCTGATAACTTTGTTAGCTTTTTAGTGGTATGCATTTATAAATTAGAAAGTTTCATTTTTAAAACTGAGTTTTACTTTATCCTTGTAAATGATATTTTAAGTAATTTATGTTTAGAGAATTGTGTAATTGGTTCCTTACAAAGATACAAGAAATGTTAAAGTAGTGACAATTTCTTAGGGGAAAAAGACATACAGGAATCCTATTAGAAATTATTTTTATGGAAAAATGTAGAAGCTTAAAAGGGGTACATTTACTGACCAAGGACTGCAATTAGTTTGGATCTCTTAATTAGAGACATCTAAGAGGCTGTTAAAGCTTTGCTCTAAGAGGCCAAGGTTGGGTATTACCATGAAAATTAGAAAACTATCTTCTTCAATGATCTGTATCCAGTCTAGGGCTTGTCCTTGCACCACTATCTAGAACTCTGGTAATTATACACACGTATACTCTAGTCAGGCCCAAGCACTAATGCACCAATTGAGTGAGTTCATAGGCTACTGAATTGACAGATGATTACATGGGATAGTAACTAATGTAGGCCAGTGCCCTCAGAATAGCCAGTCACTAGCATGTTTGGGTGGAGAAGGCAATGGCACCTCACTCCAGTACTCTTGCCTGGCAAATCCCATGGGTAGAGAAACCTGGTAGCCTGCAGTCCATGGGGTTGCTAGGAGTCGGACACAACTGAGAGACTTCACTTTCATGCATTGGAGAAGGAAATGGCAACCCACTCCAGTATGTTTGCCTGGAGAATCCCAGGGATGGGGGAGCCTGGTAGGCTGCCATCTATGGGGTCGCACAGAGTCGGACACAACTGAAGCAACTTAGCAGCAGCATATTTGAGGGTTCCATTTCTTAACATGAGTTTTCTAGATATATTTTTTTTAATCCTTGAATAAAAGTGAACTCAGTTTCCCTTGAGATACTGCCATTAAAGTGCTTAGCCCAGCAAACCTGTTGCCTGTCTACATGTTTGGACTTGGCTTCTGTAAGAAATCAATGGGGAGGATTGCAGTTTGGCAAACCTGAGGTAGCTGAAAATATCTTAAACACTACTCTGTCTCACCTAGCATAATACTTCCCATTGCCATTTCAAGACCTTATTTAAGTTTATAACACCCTTACTATCCTCTTTTATTTTCTTCCATAATACTTAGTATTATGTAGTTATATTGTACCTTGATAAATTGTATGTATCCCATTAGAATTCAAACTCCATGAGTGATTTTTTTAATTCCATTGCTGTAATTCAGATACCTTGGATATGACCTTGTTTATTATAGGCAGTATCATGAATAAATTATGATGGGTAATTAATGTTTGTGTGATTTGATCTTTTTCTTTCCAGCTTATGTTGCCTCTCCTAACACATTAAAATATGCTTCTTTGAAACAGTGAACTGTTTCAAATGTACCAGCCTTTGTAGCTAGACCCAAGGAGACTTTTCTGGCTTAAGTTCTTTAGCTTTTATTTATGGCATGTCATTTGAACAAAGAGGTTAAATGATAGGATTTAATAGAATTACTCTGGCTACTGTGCTAAGGAAAGACTAAATGGAACCAAGGCCAGTGACAAACGGTTAAGGAGCTACTCTTAATCAGGCATGATGTAGTGACTTGGGGGTGGTAGCAGTATAAGTTGTTACCAGGTTCTGGATATATTTTTAAGATAGTCCTTTCAAGTGGACTGTATGTTGTGAGAAGTCAGGGGTGATTAAAGACTTTACCTGAATTGGGTTGCTATTAACTGAAGTGGGAAAGAGCAGATGAATAAACAGGTTTGAGGATAGTGAAGGTGAGTGGGTCAGGAACTTAGTTTGAGATTCCTATTGCATATCCAAGTGACAATATGCAGTAAAAGAAGCAAGACATTTTACTGGAAGTGAAAGTTGATTCAGGGGATGCTTTACTGGAAATACAAATGAGAGTTCTGAGTGTATCCATAGTAAGATCACCAAGGGTAAGAATAGAAGAGTTGTAATGAGAGTCCTGGGCATTTCAGCTTTTAAGAGAATGGGGAGCTAAGGAGAAACCAGAAAAATAGGGAAATAGAGTAGAGTGGCATTTTTGAAGGTCAGGGAAGGAAGCCTTTCCAGCAGGAAGTAGTATAATGTGCCAAGTGATGCAAATAGGTTAATGAAGAGTAAGAACCCTTGAATTTAGCAACAGGTCACAACTAGTGAACTTCAGAAGGACAGTTTCATAAAACAGGCCCTACTATATATATAGCACAGTGAAACTATATTCAATATCCTGTGATAGAAAATAATATAAAAAAATACATAACTGAGTCACTTTGCTGTACAGCAAAAATTAAACTATTTGAATAAATTATTAACAGATTCAAGAGAGTGATGGGGTAAGAGCATGATGGAAAAGAAATGTATCATTTCCAGTTAAGGTAGTTACATTGGGGCTACCTATCGCCCCACTGAGAACTAGAAAATCTGTGATTGATGCAGACATGTATATGTATGCCTCTATAGAGAAAAGGATAGGTATTAACATCTGGAGCCTTCAGAGAACCACTAAGGTATTAGAGAATTATAGGGCCAAAATCTGAGAAAGGAAGAAAAAGAGGTACTTGGTGTTTGGAGTTACTTTTCCCCCAGGACCTATTCTGGAAGAGGCTACCAAGAAGCTGAAAACAGATGTACAGAATCAGGTGCCAGGCAGACAAAACCTTGAGTTCAATAGTCACCAAAAAGGGAGCGCTTTTAAGCCTCCCACGCCCCAGGCTTTGAATTGGAACCCCAAGTTGCTATATACTCTAGGAATAGGTTGAACCAGAAGTATTAACAGACCAGTTTTCAAAGGAACTGAATGAACCTTACTGGTTTGTTATCAGATTCAGAGGAGCAAAGTCGGTTTGTATGAAGATGGCATCACCAGTGTTTCAAGTTTTTGTGCAATTTTTTGTACATGATCAAATATAACCAGGAATAAAAAGAGATAAAGACCTGGTCAAAAGACAACAGACACAAAGGTGACAGAGTCAAAGGGAATGCTGGTAATGGTGTAATCAATCCTGGACTTTAACTGCTTAATATATACAAGGAACTAAGGGAGGATGAAGAATTTAACAGAATGGAAAAGTAGTTTTAAAAAAAAAGAGCTAAATGGAAATTCTAGAACTGAGAAACCCTTTGAAACCAAGAGTTCAGTAGCTAAATTTAGCAATAGATCAGACAGGGTCAATGAATAGTGGCTGAGGATCTTCAACAACTGAGGGAACACAATAAGGCCATAGTCTTGAACCTCAAGTGGAATAAATAAAAAGCACTTAAGCATTGTAAAACTTTTCAAAACCAAATCCAAATGTATGAGAATTTTCTAGTATCTTTTTATTACTGATTTATAGTTTAATTCTACTATCATTAAAGAGCTTATTCTATATAATTTCAATTGATTAAGTTTTATTGTGAATTACTATTAAGTTAAACCTTACATATGTTTAGTTGAAAACTTCCATGGCCTTGAACAAAATGGTGATTCTGTAGCTATTTGCAGTTTATGTCAATTAGATTGTTTTTATTGGTGTGTTGCTTAAATCTTTTATATCCTTATTTCTTTATTGACTTAGTTACCAAGAGGTGTGTTATAACTTGCCAGTAAGTTCATGGATTTGTCTTTCTCCTTTAGTTTTTATGTATTTTTGAGGCTGTTTTAGTGCATATAAATTTTAAAATAGCTTCATCATCTTTGTGAATTGACCCTTTTAGAATTTTCAAATGTGTTTATCTCTAACAATATTTTTTTTC
The DNA here is from genome assembly GCA_917880005.1 of Nanger dama. Taxonomy (NCBI): domain Eukaryota; kingdom Metazoa; phylum Chordata; class Mammalia; order Artiodactyla; family Bovidae; genus Nanger; species Nanger dama. The sequence goes on along the minus strand of CAKJTW010000038.1, from coordinate 8,336,542 downwards.
CTAAAGTCTACTCTGATAGCTACTACAGCTTTCTTTGGGATAGTGTTGGCATAATTTCTTTTCCACATTTTATGTTCAGGGTTTCTGTAATCCTTGTATTAAAGATGTGTTTTATAAGCAAGATATTTCTAAAATATGATAGCCTTTGTCTTTTATTTGGAATAGTCTGCTTTAACTTTAATTATTGACATATTTAGGTATAAATCTTACCATTTTAATAATCGATTATTTTTTTTTCCTATTCTGTTTTTTAATGTTTCTTGACTTCTATTGAACTGAATGAGTAATTACTAACATTTTATTTTCCTGCTCTATTAACGTGATACATTCTTTTAAAGTTTCTTAAGGGTTTCCCTGGTGACTCAAAGGTAAGGAATCCATCTGCAGTACAGGAGACCTGAGTTCGCTCCCTGGGTCAGGAAGGTCCCCTGGAGAATGGAATAGCTACCCAAAATATTCTTGCCTAGAGAATACCCTGAACAGAGGAGCCTGGCAGGCTATAGTCCATGGGTTGCAGAGTCGGATGCAACTGAGCAACTAATACTTGCACTTTTTCAAGTGGTAGAGTCCTTGAATTTACAGTATGTACCTGTGCACGAGGCAGTACCCTTAGAACATTTTGCTAGTTTTTTCATATAGTTTGTCTATATATGTTTTAAGCCTCATAACACATTGTTATAGATTCATACTTTCATATTCATTTACACCTTCCATTGCTTTTTATACCTTCCTACACCTTCACACTTTGATCTGGGATCATTTTCCTTCTGCCTGAAGAACATTCTTTAGTATATCTTTCAATGTGGGTCTTCTGGTGATGTAGTCTCGTTTTTAATTTATCCTAAAATTATTTTATTTCATCTACATTTTTGCAGAATATATTTGCTCCGAATGGAAGTCTAAGTTGGTAGGTATTTTCTTTCTGTATTTTGAACACCTTGTTTTATTGCCTTCTGTATTCATTGTTTCTGTTGAAGTCAAATGATGGCCTTATTTTTGCTCCTCTGAAGGTAATCCAGACCTTGCCTCTGAGGGGAGAGGGAAACAGCAGAGGATAAAATTCCAGGCCCCAGTTATTTCATCAGTGAATTCTATCAATTTTGCACACACCCTTCCAGAGAAGAAGAGGAAACACTTCTTAGCTGATTTTATGAGGCCTGTATAACCCTGATAGCAGTATGACACACGGATGTTAGACAAAAGGGAAAATTACAGTGCAATTCACTCACAAACATAAATGTAAAACCTTAAACTATGGGAAGGTCAAATCCAGCAATGGTTAAAAATGATACACAGTGGTAAAATATTCAGCACTTTATCCCAAGATTAAGAACAAAAAAGAATATTCACTATCTCCACCTTAATTCAACATTTTACTGAATGGACAATTCTAGTGCAATAAGGCAAGAAGAAAAAATAGGAAGATTGGACAGGAAAAAAAATTGAAAACTACACAGAAAACTAAAAGATTATTGAGAGAAATTTTAGAAGAATTAAGTAAAAGAATGTACCAGATTCAATCACTAAGATTATTATAAAAATGTTAATTTCCATCAAGATCTATCAATTCAATATTATTCTAGTATAGGTTCCACAAGTGTGTGGGGAAGGGAGAGGTGGGGTGTGTAAGGATTGACAGGGGTCCCTAAAATGTATATGAAAATAGAAAAGGTAAAGAACCTAATCCTTGAAGAAGGATATCTGGATATATACCAGATATCAAGACTTTTTATAAACTAAAGTAATTAAGACTGTGATATTGGTGCAAGTATAGTCAGACCAATGAAATAAAGTCCAGAAATAGATGGTCACCACAATAGCTAAAAAAAGGAGTGACGATGCCATGTACTGGTAAGGTATGGAGTAAAGAGAACTCTCATAGATTGCTGGTGAAAAAGTAAGTTATATAACCACTTTAGAAAACTGGCAATATCTGCTGAAGTACATTTCTCTGCAGATCCTACATCCCAACAATTTTATCACTAGGTAGGTCTAAATCCAATAAAAATAAGACTGGGAGCTGACTGTGGCTCAGATCATGAACTCCTTATTGTCAAATTCAAACTTAAATTGTAGAAAGCAGGGAAAACCACTAGACCATTTAGATATGACCTAAATCAAATCCCTTATGATTATACAGTGGAAGTGACAAATCGATTAGGTCTGATAGAGTGCCCGAAGATTTATGGACAGAGGTTCATGACACTGTACAGTAGGCAGTGATCAAGACCATCCCCCAGGAAAAGAAATGCAAAAAGGCAAAATGGTTGTATGAGGAGACCTTACAAATAGCTGAGAAAAGAAAAACTAAAGGCAAAGGAGAAAAGGAAAGATATACCCATTTGAATGCAGAGTTCCAAAGAATAGCAAGGAGAGAGAAGAAAGCCTTCCTCAGCAATCAATGCAAAGAAATAGAGGAAAGCAATAGAATGGGAAAGACTAGGAGATCTCTTCAAGAAAATTAGAGATACCCAGGGAACATTTCACGCAAAATGTGCACAATAAAGGACAGAAATGGTATGGACCTAACAAGCAGAAGATATTAAGAGGTGGTGAGTTTACACAGAAGAACTATACAAAAAGATCTTCATGAGCCAGATACCCACGATGGTGTGATCATTCACACAGAGCCAGACATCCTGGAATGCGAAGTTAAGCTGGCCTTAGAGGCCCCAGGTTCATTCCCCGGCATCTCCACTATAGTTTCTTTAGGGCTTCCCTGGTGGCTCAGAGGTTAAATCGTCTGCCTCCAATGCGGGACACCCGGATTCGATCCCTGGGTCGAGAAGATCCCCTGGAGAAAGAAATGGTAACCCACTCCAGTATTCTTGCCATGGACGTAGAAGCCTGGTAGGCTACGTCCACTGGGTCGCAAAGAGTCGGACACGACTGAGCGACTTCACTTTCACTTTCTAGGAAGCATCATTATGAACAAAGCTGGTGGAAGTGATGGAATTCCAGTTGAGCTACTTCAAATCCTGAAAGATGATGTTAAAGTGCTGCACTCAATACGCAAGCAAATTTGGAAAACTCAGCAGTGGCCACAGGACTGGAAAAGGTCAGTTTTCATTCCAATCCCAAAGAAGGGCAATACCAAAGAATGTTCAAACTACTGCACAATTGTACTCATCTCACATGCTAGCAAAGTAATGCTCAAAATTCTCCAAGCCAGGCTTCAACAGTGTGTGAACCATGAACTTCCAGATGTTCAAGCTGGATTTAGAAAGGCAGAGGAACCAGAGATCAAATTGCCAACATCTGTTGGATCATAGAAAAAGCAAGAGAATTCCAGAATAACATCTACTTCTGCTTTATTCTGAGCGCGACTTCACTTCAGTGCTGCTTTATTGACTATGCCAAAGCCTTTGACTGTGTGGATCACAATAAACTGTGGAAAAGTCTTCAAGGGATGGGAATACCAGACCACCTGACCTGCCTCCTGAGAAATCTGTATGCAGGTCAAGAAGCAACTGTTAGAACTTGACGTAGAGTCCCTTGGACTGCAGGGAGATCAAGCCAGTCAATCCTAAAGGAAATCAGTCCTGAATATTCTTTGGAAGAACTGATGCTGACGCTGAAACTCCTCCAATACTTTGGCCACCGATGCGAAGAACTGACTCATTGGAAAAGACCCTGATGCTGGGAAAGACTGAAGGCAGGAGAAGGGGACGACAGAGGATGAGATGGTTGGATGGCATCATCAACTCGATGGACATGAGTTTGAGCAAGCTCCAGGAGTTGGTGATGGACAGGGAAGCCTGGTCTGCTGCAGCTGCAGTCCATGGGCTTGCAAAGAGTCAGACATGACTGAGCGACTGAACTAAACTGGTAAATCCAATAGGAAAGTATGCAGTCTTCACCAAGATATGTACATAATATCTTTAGCAGCCTTGTTTATAGATGGCCCAATCTGTAAAAATCCAAATTCCCTCAACAATGAGATGAATAAAATGTGGCATAATCATATGATGGAATGCTGTTCAGCAATTCAAATAAATGAACCACAGCTACATCATCAACATACCTCCTACAACTGCAATATTGAGTGAAAGAAATCAGGGAGGAATACATATTATGTGATCCCATTGACAGAAAATTCAAAAACTAATAATAGTTTTAGAACTAATGGTGTTAGAAGTCAAGACAGCGGTACCTTTGGGAAGAATAGAGAGGTTAATGACTGAAAGGGGTCATGAAGGAAACTTCTAAGTTGCTGGTAAATTTATTTCTTCTCCTGGATAATGGTTATATGTGTGGTATAGTTAAGACTGAATTGTATAGTTAAGACTTTTGTTATCCTTAAGATCATCTCAAGAATGCTTATAGATTGTTCAGTTCAGTCACTCAGTTGTGTCCGACTCTTTGTGACCCCAGGAATCGCAGCACACCAGGCCTCCCGGTCCATCACCAACTCCTGGAGTTCACTCAGACTCATGTCCACGAGTCCGTGATGCCATCCAGCCATCTCATTCTCTGTCGTCCCCTTCTCCTCCTGCCCCCAATCCCTCTCAACATCAGAGTCTTTTGCAATGAGTCAACTCTTCGCATGAGGTGGACAAAGTACTGGAGTTTCAGCTTCAGCATCATTCCTTCCAAAGAAATCCCAGGGCTGATCTCCTTCAGAATGGACTGGTTGGATCTCCTTGCAGTCCAAGGGACTCTCAAGAGTCTTCTCCAACACCACAGTTCAAAAGCATAGATTCTTCGGCATTCAGCCTTCTTCACAGTCCAATTCTCACATCCATACATGACCACAGGAAAAACTACAGCCTTGACTAGAAGGACCTTAGTCGGCAAAGTAATGTCTCTGCTTTTGAATATGCTATCTAGGTTGTTCATAACTTTTCTTCCAAGGAGTAAGCATCTTTTAATTTCATGGCTGCAGTCACCACCTGCAGTGATTTTGGAGCCCAAAAAATAAAGTCTGACACTGTTTCCCCATCTATTTCCCATGAAGTGATGGGACCGGATGCCATGACCTTCGTTTTCTGAATGTTGAGCTTTAAGCCAACTTTTTCACTCTCCTCTTTCACTTTCGTCAAGAGGCTTTTTAGTTCCTCTTCACTTTCTGCCATAAGGGTGGTGTCATCTGTATATCTGAGGTTATTGATATTTCTCCCAGCAATCTTGATTCCAGCTTGTGTTTCTTCCAGTCCAGTGTTTCTCGTGATGTACCCTGCATAGAAGTTAAAGAAGCAGGGTGACAATATACAGCCTTGACATACTCCTTTTCCTATTTGGAACCAGTCTGTTGTTCCATGTCCAGTTCTAACTGTTGCTTCCTGACCTGCATACAGATTTCTCAAGAGGCAGGTCAGGTGGTCTGGTATTCCCTCTCTCTCAGAATTTTCCACAGTTGATTGTGATCCAGACAGTCAAAGGCTTTGGCATAGTCAATAAAGCAGAAATAGATGTTTTTCTGGAATTCTCTTGCATTCTCCATGATCCAGCGGATGTTGGCAATTTGATCTCTGGTTCCTCTGCCTTTTCTAAAACCAGCTTGAACATCTGGGAGTTCACGGTTCACGTATTGCTGAAGCATGGCTTGGAGAATTTTGAGCATTACTTTACTAGCATGTGAGAAGAGTGCAATTGTGCAGTAGTTTGAGCATTCTTTGGGATTGGAATGAAAACTGACCTTTTCCAGTCCTGTGGCCACTGCTGAGTTTTCCTAATTTGCTGGCATATTGAGTACAGCACTTTCACAGCATCATCTTTCAGGATTTGAAACAGCTCAACTGGAATTCCATCACCTCCACTAGCTTTGTTCGTAGTGATGATTACTACTAAATCAACCCAAACAATTTAGTCTCTCAACATAGCAAATTTAACAATCTTAGTTTGTTATTTGAGTGATTCAATTTAGGAAATATTTATTGAAAGCCTATTTATTTTATTTTTGTGTTTTTGTTTTTTTTTAGCTGCAGCATGTGGGATCCTAGTTGTTCCAACCAGGGATCAAACCTGCACCCCCTGCATTGGGAGTGCAGAGTCCCACCATTAGTCCGCCAGGGAAGTCCCTGAAAGGATATTTATTCAGTAAAAGGAAGACATTTGGAGTATGAGAGAGTGAGTGGTAGTCCTTGCCTTCCATTACTAAGAAAAACTTTAAGCTGATTGCTTTCACTCTCTTAAGGACTGATAATAGTCCTACATTTATTGAGCATCTATTCAACACCTATATTCACATAGACCTTACTGCTTCCTAGAGAATAGTCAAGATGCATATGTTTATAATGCATTGTGGTCTAGCTTCTACAGATTTTTCACAATCTTCCCATAAGAATACTTGGCAAAGCTGGCTGTAATGGTTGCTTTATGGAATCAGTTTTCATTGAAATGATAGCAGTGTTCATTTAATGAATGTGCTTACAATGAGAAATATTGTATGCTGGGTAATTTGGGGAAAAATCTTAAATGTTTTTCCTTTTGGAAGAAATTAACTGGGCAGATCGGTGATACCAGCAGAAAAACACACACCACATATGTCTATATAGGCAGTCCTTGACTTATGAGGTTCAACTTAATGAATTTTTGATTTTATGATTTTTTTACTTTACCATGGCATGAAAGCAGTATATGGTATTCAGTAGAAACTGTACTTCAAATTTTGATCATTTCCCAGATTGAACAGTATCTGGTAGGATGTAGGATGCTCCATCATTCAGTGCACTGAATAGTCATCTGCCCAAAATACAGACCTTCCATTTTGGCTTAAATAGTATGACACTCTGAAAAAGAAGTTAATCATGATAGCAATAGGACAGGAATCGGAAGAAATCAGATGAAAATGCACTGCCAACTCCGCATTACTCATCTCCAGAGGAATTTTCATAAAGATATTCAACAACATCTGAAAAGCTAGCCGTGGAGATACATCTATAAGTGTGTTTGCCACAACGTGACTCATTTAACATGGCATATTTTTAGAAGCCCATACATAGTTTGTAAGGTTTCAAAGCAAAAATTTCCAAGTTTTAAGTAGCTCTTTATTACTGTGAATTTATAATAGTCTAAATTTTATGTGCAGGTCTATGAGAAGCAATACTTTGTAATTTGATAATATTTCTAATTATTTTTGTTTGACGTATTGCTTGATTACTGTAACCCGACATGATTTTCCTATTGAGAATGAAAATTTAGGATTTAATACTGGGGATGGAGATCTTAAGTCTTTTAACATGTACCATTTAAGTATTTTTATGCTCTACAATACGGGGGGTGGGGGGGGAAGTGTTCTACAAATGTGAAGAAAGCAGACAGGCAGAAAAGCCTCTTTGGCTGACATTTCACTCTTCACACACTCTGAGCTGAATTTTTGGAGAAAAGAGTTTTTTATTATCACTAAATTTTGAAACACATGTATGTGGCTCTAGGTGCTGGTTTTGGTGTAATGGAGTCCTAAAGAATGCATGGGGGCTACATGAATTCTCAGCACGACTGTTGTGGGGCTTGAGTGAAAGTCAATATGTTGGATCTAGTTTACAGTACTCTGTAGAGTGTAATCCTGTGTAAGACATATATTGACTTTTATATGAATGGCTGATACACCAACATGAATTTTCTTATGAGGCAGTTCTCTGGCATAGGCCCAGAAAACAGTCGTAGAGCAAAAGCCCTCCAATGTCTATGAATTGTTGATCCTGAAGAAAAAAAATACACCTTTAAATTCTTTTAAAATAATTATGGAGATAATTTTCTATCAACAGGTTATATAAAACAAAATCTGCTCAAGCATGGTAATATGTTTATTGATAAGACTAGGAGCATTTTGACAATATATTGGCTTTGTTCCAGTATCATTCTCACACCTTGTCTGAGAATATTAGAAATGCAGACCTAATATAAAGTTAATCTCAGTCCCCTGATTACAGTGTGGGTGGATTATAGATTTTTGTAACACACATTCAACAATGCAAATTTAATCAAAAGGATCACTTGGCTTTTTGAAATGAGAGAAAGAAGCAGTTGAGTCTCACAGCTGAAGATAGTTTCATTTAGTAATGGGGCATGATGAACCTTGACCTTGAAAAGAAATCAGTTTGTGTATTCATTCAGGAATGTATTCATTTATTCACTCAATAAAAGTTGAGTGATGTATTCATTAAGTGATTTAACTTAAGATACTTGAACAGTAAGTAAGCGTTAGTAAAGCAAAAATGTGAAGTTATATATAAACACAAATATTGTCAGTCTCTTCCTTAAAACTTCCGATGACATCCCTCTGCACTTAGAACAAAGCTCATTCATTTCCAAAGTCAAAAGTCCCGACACGACGGGACCTGTGTCTCCTACTTCCACCTGCCTTTATGCTTCTTGATTATATATATGCCAAGTTAGTTTCCACTTTAGAGCCTTGTTTCTGACATACTACAATGCATTCAATGTGCCTTTTTTTTTGTTTTTGCTTTACATCTTTGGTAATCAAACTTCCGGAGAAGGGAAAGGCAATCCACTCCACTATTCTTGCCTGGAGAATTCCATGGACAGAGAAGCCTGGTGGGCTACAGTGCATGGGGTTGCAAAGAGTTGGACACGACTGAGTGACTAACACACACACAATCAAACTTCAGACAATGAAGTAACGGCTTTCTCACTAATTCTCCCCTCTGCACACAATGTTCTGCCTTCTACTCCCCATCTTAAATCAAATGTCACTGTCCAGAATGCCTTTCCTTACAATTTTATCTTAAGCAGACTTACATAACAAGTTATCACTGCTTGCAGTTATCCTGTTCATTTATTTGCTTGTTTGTTCTTGTCTGTCTCTCTTCACTAGCATACAAAGTCCTTGAGAAGGACTTTGCTCTGTTCATTCCTGCACCTCCAGTCCCTAGAAGAGCGGTTGGCACATCACAGGCACTCAATAAATAATACCTATCCTGGAAGGTGAGATTTTCATGTGGAATATTAAGCTTATTGATACAAGCTGGTGTTCAACAAATTTTAAATTCCTTTCCTACCCACTGATGAGACTTACCAATTCAGTCCGCTGATAACAAATATCACACACTCACCATCTTGACTACAGAGGATATTGCATGCTATGATTCAAAAACACACAATAAAGGAATAATGGCAACATGGAGGGTATTTTCTTCTTCTCCTCCCAGTCCACTCTCTGCTACTCTGCTCTGCATCTCTAGAACACAGAACTTTAGAATGGCTTCCAAGAGTTCCCTATTTGCTAGCTTCTGACTGGGTTTGATGGATTGGAGATACAATCAGATCAGAAAAGAGAGATTCTCTTGATTGAGTTTCTTTACTGAAGGTTTCAAGTTTATGCTGGGCAGTCCTTTCCTGGAGTTCTCTCCAGGCTGTGGTTACTGTTCCTGCATGCCTGGGGATGTAACATCCCCTGCTGGTCTTTCTTAACCCTGCCCCCCACCTTTGTTATTAGAAACTCCTCAATCACTCAAGAGTGCCTCCCTCAAAATGGAATACCCATCTGTTGTCTCCTGATAGAACTCTGACTGATAGAATAAGAGGAAATGGTCAGGATTAAAACGGCCTTCAGCAACACAAAAACAACAAAAGTTAAGAAGAGCCATGGAGTGACTAGCACCAATAACAAATCAAAGGGTGCACATTCTGCCATCCCCTCTTTTTGCATCTGTGGATCACTAGCATCTGAGATTGGGTCCTCTAAAATAATAAATACCGAGACGGAGTTTTGCGTTCAAGAGATTAACACCTACTAAAGGAGAGAGGAGGGATTGGGAAGAAAGGGAAGTCAAACTCCAATGCAGGCTCTACAAACTTCAGTCAACCCAACAAGGAACTCTGTAGTGAGGAATACCTGTCAGAGTGTCCTGCCTTAGGCTGAGATGATCCTGCTTTTGTATTCACTTGTCATTTATTAACAAGATTGATCAGATCACCCAGGAAGGGGTGATCTTGAGTAAGGTAGCTCTCAAATAGGTGCATTGTTAGAACAGAAGCCATATGAATGTGGTCTCTCTGTCAACATTTCTTCTTTTATTATTAATTTTTATTGGAGAATAGTTGCTTTACAATACTGTGTTAGTTTCTGCTGTACAAAGTGAATCAGTTAAATAAATATACATTCTTCTTTAGATTCCCTTCCCATTTAGATCATCACAGAGCATTCAGTAGAGACTCCTGTGCTATATAGTAGGTTCTCATTAATTATACATTTATATATAATAGTGTGTATATATCCATCCCAATCTCCCAATTCATCCCACCCCCACTTCCTCCACTGGTAACCACAAGATTGTTTTCTACATCTGTGACTCTATTTCTGCCTTGCAAATAAATTCACCTGTAAATCTGTACCATTTTCCTAAAGTCCACTATAAGTGATATACAGTATTTGAGGTTTCTCAGGTGGCTCAGTGGTAAAGAATCTGCCTGCTAATGCAGGAGACGTAGGAGAAGCGGATTTAATCCCTAGTTTAGGAAGATCCCTGGTGTAGGAAATGGAAACCCGCTCCAGTATTCTTGCCTGGAAAATTCCATGGACAGAGGAGCCTGGCGGGCAGTTCATGGGGTTGCAAACAGATGGGGATGACTGAGTTCACATATATGTCTTTGTCTGTCTGTATGACAGTCTGTATGTCAGTCTGTATGACAGTCTCTAGGTCCATCCATGTTGGTGCAGATGGCATTGTTTCATTTCTTTCTGTGACTGAGTAATATTCCATTGTACATATGTACCACACCTTTATCCATTCCTCATTTAATGGACATTTAGTTTGCTTGCATGTTCTGGCTATTGTAAACAGTGCTTCAGTGAATATTGGGGTACAGCATCCTTTTGAATTTTTTTTCTGTATATATGGCCAGGAGCGGGATTGTTGGATCATATGGTAGCTTTATTTTTATTTTTTTACGGAATCTCCATATTGTTCTCCATAGTGCCAGTATCAATTCACATTTCCACCAACAAGGTAGGAGGGTTCCCTTTTCTCTATACCCTTTCCAGCATTTATTATTTGTAGACTTTGATGAAATCTATTCTGACTGGTGTGAGGTGATACCTCATTGTATTAATAGTTTTGTTTTGGATTTCTCTAAAAAGTAGTGATATTGAGTATCTTTTTTTTTTTTTTGCCATCTATATGTCTTCTCTCTCCAAGCAATTCTTATTGTACAAATTTAATGCCCTTTCCATCTTAACTAAGCTTTTATCAGACACTGTGGGTGTAACTTTTGCATTTTGAAGTGTGATAGCAAAACCAGCACAAATTTCTTTTTCCTTCTTCTCAATTTCACAGATAGCTTTGTTTCTACCTTAGATCTCAGCAATCTCAGCATATGATTTTTTTCCACTTATTGTCAAGTACTTTCCCATTTTCACCTAACAGAAGCCCTTTATGGCTTCCCTTTGGTATATCCGAATTGCCAGCATTGTTACTCCTGTGTTTGGGGCCATTTTTAAGTAAACCAAAGGCTCCTTGAACACAAGCGCTGTGATACCTTGACCGCCCATCTGATAACCAAGGTGGCTACTAAATGACTGATGGACAGGATGTCCTGGACAAAGGGATGATTCCGAGCAGGAGGGAGGAGGACAGCAGGAGATTTCATCACATCACTTAGAACAGTGCACAGTTTAAAACTTGTGACTTGTTTGTTTCTAGAATTCTCAATATAATGTTCTCAGATCTTAGGTAGCAGAATCCATGGAAAGTGAAAATGTGGATAGGATGGGACCACTGTAATTAAGTTTCTCTATGTTATAAACTGCCAGGGTAACAGGCAGCTGATTGAAGAAGTATGTTCCCACTTTAGGAAATCTGAGATACTAAGAGAAAAAAGTAGTACCACACAGTATCAGAAATAACATCACCAAGCAGTAGAAATGCAGCATTGGTGATTATGTCTGTGTGTCCTCATGGGAAGGTCTGCTTTGTCATGTTACCTCTAAGATACTGAACATTCGTGGCTTTGAGGATTGACTCTTTAGCTCAGTGCAGTAGCCACTCTTACATCCTGTGTGGTTTCTGAAGGAAGTTACTGTTGCTGTTCAGTCACTAAGTTGTGTCTGATCACTCAAATGTAAACCCTATGGATTACAGCACCAGGCTCCCCTGTCTTCCACATCTCCCAGAAGTTATTTAAATTCATGTCCATTGACTGAGTGATACTATCTAACCATTTCATCCTCTGCTGCCCCCTTCTCCTGCCCTCAGTCTTTTCTAGCATCAGGGTCTTTTCCACGAGTCAGCTCTTTTCACTGGGTGGCCAAAGTATTGGAGCTTCAGAATCAGTCCTTCCAATGAATATTCAGGGTTGATTTCCTTTAGGATTGACTGATTTGACTTCCTTGCAGTCCAAGGGACTCACTCTCAAGTGCCTTCTCCAACACCACAATTCAAAAGAATCAGTTCTTCGGTGTTCAGCATTTTTTATGATCCAGTTCTTATATCTGTACATGATTACTGGAAAAACCATAGCTTTGACTATACAGACCTTTGTTGGCAAGCTGATTCCAGTACTGATTTGGAAGAAAACCTTCCAAGTGAAAGTGAAAGTGAAGTCGCTCAGTCGTGTCCGACTCTTTGTGACCCCGTGGACTGTAGCCTACCAGGCTTCTCTGTCCATGGGATTCTCTAGGCAAGAATACTGGAGTAGGTTACCATTTCCTTCTCCAGGGGATCTTCCCGACCCAGGAATCGAACCCGGATCTCCCGCATCGGAGGCAGACACTTTAACCTCTGAGCCACCAGGGAAGCCCATAGGCCTTCCAAATCAGTTTTCCTGACTCATATTATGAAATCCTCCTCAGAAGCAGTGTTATATTTTAATATTGACAAAATACTTGAGCTGCAAAATGCATCAGCCATTATATAATGTCTGGCTAAGTTAATACGACTATTTTTGCAGTAAAAATTGATACTTCAGTTTCTTTAAATGTTCTCATCCTTTTCATATACCACCTCTTCATCTGGATCTGTTAGAGACAGTTGACATTATGCTACCACATTTTCAGATTTCTTGTTAAAATATATTTGAATAATGGTTTGAACATAAAATGAGATCATTTCAATGCATTAAGTAGTAAGAAAGTGGGAGCATTTCTAGCAAGAGCAAATCTCTGCAAGGTGGTATCTTAGGCAAGGATTTTCTCTTGTTTTTCTGGACTCAAATGAATAGACAAATTTCTCTAGGTTCATCTGTCTCATAATGCAGAGCACAATTAAATTAGCAAGTTAAGAATTTAGCTTTAACATTTTTAATACTGAATACAGAAAAGGATGAAGTACATTAATTGCTGAACATTCTTGATTTGATACTATAAACTAAATTCAGCACCAAAATTTGAAGCTGAAGAGCTTCTTTAATACCTTTGACAAACATAGTTTACAGATTTGCAAAGGTATTCAAGAAACAAACCTACACCTTTTGAGTGTGCTCATGTACAGCTATGCAGTGCTCTAATTGTAAACCAAGGGATCCTCAAACTCGTGCTCTGTCAGATTCTTTCTAAAGAGGCAAAAATCTTTGACCTCAGAGAACAGGTTTCCTACTAATTATTGGTTCTGGGAAAACAAATAGAGATCACATATCCTTTTTTTTTAGGACTTTGAATGCAACAGACTTTCACTTTAGCTTGCTCAGGCACTAGAGGGGGGTGTGGTGTCATACAAGTGTTTCAAGTGCTGCATTCTGCAAAGTGCATATATGCTCACATGCCAGACACTGGGAAAAGGTACAGCAAAGAAGGACTAAGAAAAATATTTCCCTAAGATTGAAATAGGACAAACTTAGTTTGTAAAAGTCTACTTTGACCTAGTGTTTTACACAAAAATTCCCAATATAGGGATTTGATCTCCTTTAAGGGACACTATCATTTAATTTGGAGAAAGAAATGGCCACCTACTCCAGTGTTTGTACCTGGGAAATGCCATGAGCAGAGGAGCGTGGGCGGCTACACTCCATGGGGTCGCAAAAAGAGTCAGATGTGACTTAGCGACTGAACAAGCCATTCAAATAATTTAATTTCCATAACCTTACTGTTATTTAAAAATGATATAGGCTTACTTATTTTTAAGAAGGAAGTCAAACAATATAGAAAAGTACAAAGAGGAAGTGAAAACAACTGGAACTCAAACGATATATTCCCACCATTGTGGGGGAAGAGTCTTTCAGACATCTCTCTCATTCACCCTCTACATACAGAAATATGCATATGATTTTAAATACATGAAATGACACTGTATGTATGTATTGTATGAAACTGTGCCTTCTGTTTCTGCAATGGTATTGTCACAGATGGAGTAGACATCTTTCTGTGGTTTTGAGAAGGACGAGTCACGGGACCTAGGTTTAAATTTCTTCTCCATGCACTATGTGACAGTGGGTAAGTGAGTTAACCCATCTCCATGTACCTCAGTTTCCTCATAATGCAAAAATAGGGATGATAATATTACCTACTTAGATAGTTGATGTGAAAGGAAAATCAGATCGTGTAGTACCTGGATCATAGTAAGTACTTAATACATTTTAACTATCTTAACTAAAGACAAGTTTCAGCTTCAGAGTAACATGGAAGGTTGTTACAATATGAAAGTGGGATATTTTTTCAAATAACTTTCATCATGATAATCCTGAACCATGCTTTTAATATAAATTATTATTGCTTCTACATTTAACTATATCTTCCCTGATGCTGGTATTTACATGCAGCAAATATATACTTATTGACTGATCTACCTGAAGACTTTAACAGAAAGAGACGAACTACCTTTTGTGGAGGCCATTTAAAAATTGTTATGTGGAACACAAGGTACCTTTAAGCAGGAGAGTTTTCCCTGGGCCAGCTTTGTAAGACATGACTCCAGCTAAAAATCCCTGTTAATTATTAAACCCTTATGTATAATCTGGATACCTGACACTGCAGATACTGAAGACTGAGAACAGAGAGTGTTTGTCTCTCCAAGTTAAGCCTAAACACCGATAGAAAAAGTAGTTATGAAGGGGTTGAAAAACCTCAAAACTTTCCCTCTTACATTTAGAAAATAGGCTAGGTTATCTCCTGTTTTGGCTGGCATAACTACTGCCTAAACGATCAGTTTAAACCTTGTTTGGGATTCCTGCTTATTTTAGCATGGCGGATCTTAAAATTCACAGGATCTTCCTTTTGGTTATTTCTCTGACAAAGTGTTTGGAGAGCACAGAACTGCTGGCAGACTTAAAAAGTGTGGTGACTTGGAATGTGAAAGTAAGTTGCTTTTCTTTTTTTCCTCTTAAACTAAGGCTCTGAAATGATATAAAATGTTATTGTGGACATGTATGATAAAAAAATGAACATTAATATCACTGGGAAATATTTGTAGTTATAAGGTATAGTCCACTGTAAAAGGATATGCTAGAAGCAAAACATTTTGTGATAGTTTTTAATGTAAATATAAAAGAATAAGGATAATCTTATATATAAATATATCAGAAATTATAAGGATATTAATCCAGCTTTCAAAAACAAATTAGCACTTTTACTACTTTTTAAAATAAATGTAAATGATTTATATTAAAAAAACCAGGCCATTTGATAGCTATTTTTATGAAGCTCTTACATTTTTAGTTTCTGTTTCACAATCAGAAGTTTCTGACTCTCATGAGTTTTCTAAGACTGTTTTTATTTCATACTATCATGATTTATTGTCTAAAACTTTATCAAACATTAATCATTTTTACGTAATTTATTATGTAAAAATACTGAAATCAGTTTTAGGAGTTGAAAATTTTATTTATGTCTTTGAATATTAAGCTTTCTTCTACAATGATAAATTAATTTTAATTTTGTTCTTTAAGAACTTATTTTCTGAAATTGGCATTATGGTACAAAATGAATAGCATCTTTCATCCCAATATCTTATAATTGCTTTAAACCTTCTATCCCTCCAGTATGTGAGAATTATTTCTAATTTGCAACATGGAAATTAAAAATGCAAAATATTAGTATTAACATAAATAATTTAACAGTAAATTTTTATGTGTAAACATTTTCCTTAATAATTTGGATATGTAATTTAATATAGAGAGAATGTTTACTAGATGATAATAATATATTATTATCTAATTATATAATAATAAAACAATTTTTATTTCCTTTTTACAACCTCATTTTAGTTGCCTTAGGGTTAGGCACATATCATGTAAACAGAACATTCACATTTATAGTAATTGATAAAATTTATTTTAACTTTAATTGTACAACTTAATCAAAATGTTTTACATATGTCAGTATAATTATAATAATTAATGTGGTATGTAGATTACTTTACATGTTGAAGGGCTAATCTAGGATATGTGGACATAATAATTCATAGTTACTGAGGGTCTGTTATGTGCTGGGTCTGGAAGATCAGGGGTGTGTATCTAAGCGAAATAAAATGTAAGATAACTTTCTGTTCCTCCAGGGATTTTCATTCTAGTAAATGATGATAGGACAGGTCAATATGAAATATGAAATAGTAAACAGGGATACATAAGAATAGTAAATAGGGATACATAAGAATAATAGGTAATTTTGAAATTCATAGAAGGGGCAGAGTAGGCTGGACCAATTAGGGATATCTCATATAAGAAGTAGGATATGAGTTGTCCATTAAGAGAGACTGATAGATTTCTAGAAAGGTTTAGGGAAAAACAGAAAGAAAAGCTCAGAATATAGAAGGCAGATGTTGCAGTGAAAAGAAAGTCAGTTCAGATCTGGCTCCACTATTTATCAAGTGTGTGACCATCTCTTTGAGACTTAATTAAAGGCTCATTTGTTAGTCTAAGATGAGATTATTTACCTCATAGGCTGTTTCGAGAATTCATAATAACAATGATAAAAGGTATGAAAGAGCTTATCATGATGCCTGAAATATAGTAGGTGCCAGGAAGAAAACTAATTATCTTTTTCCTTCCCTTCTCTACTTTGTGTGTTACATAGCTTTAATAAGCAGAGTCGTCGCCATAAGAGATTACAGAGGACCTGACTGTCGATACCTAAACTTCACTAAGGGAGAAGAGATATCAGTTTATGTTAAACTCTCAGGAAAAAGAGGAAGACTTGTGGGCAGGAAGTGTAAGTATCTAATTTTATAAATCGAATACAGAATAAATGACCAGCTTGGACGAAGAAGCCCGCTTTTCATCTCTAAAAGAACTTTAAACATTTCAAAGTACTATCTATCTATCTATCTATGTAAACCTTTATATATATATGTAAAACCTTTGACATATTTAAACAAACAAACATGGACATGTTCACTGTTGGTTCCAGAATTTCTATGAAAGTAGCTTTGGGGAAGCCAGTCTGATTGGGTGAAGGCTTAAGAGTGCCTTGAAGTTATTTTTACATAGCATGCATAGTTTTTTGAACTTAACTTTTATATTTGTTTGGAGAGACCTTAGAGGTACTGATGGAGATTACCAGGTGACTAGGTAAGCCCAGCCATCCCCTGATGCTACCAACAGCCAAGTTTAAGAGAAACTGGGAAGTTTTTAGTTAATCAGATTAAAAGACATGTCTTGGGACTTCCTGGCAGTCCAGTGGGTAGAGCTCCATGCTGTCACCTTTCACTGCCAAGGAGGGTGCAGTTCCATTTCCTAACTGGGAAAACTGAGATCTCACTTGGCCAAAAAAAAAAAAAAAAGACATGTCTTTCTGAGCAAATAAAGGACTGAGTTCCTATTGAAGAGGTCCTCTGAAAGATCAGTTCAGTTCAGTTCAGTTGCTCAGTCGTGTCCGACTCTTTGCGACCCCATGAATCGCAGCACGCCAGGCCTCCCTGTCCATCACCAACTCCCGGAGCTCACTCAGATTCACGTCCATCAAGTCTGTGATGCCATCCAGCCATCTCATCCTCGGTCGTCCCCTTCTCCTCCTGCCCCCAATCCCTCCCAGCATCAGAGTCTTTTCCAGTGAGTCAACTCTTCGCATGAGGTGGCCAAAGTACTGGAGTTTCAGCTTTAGCATCATTTCTTCCAAAGAAATCCCAGGGCTGATCTCCTTCAGAATGGACTGGTTGGATCTCCTTGCAGTCCAACGGACTCTTAAGACTCTTCTCCAACACCACAGTTCAAAAGCATCAATTCTTCAGCACTCAGCCTTCTTCACAGTCCAACTCTCACATCCATACATGACCACAGGAAAAACCATAGCCTTGACTAGACGGACCTTTGTTGGCAAAGTAATGTCTCTGCTTTTCAATATGCTATCTAGGTTGGTCATAACTTTTCTTCCAAGGAGTAAGCGTCTTCTAATTTCATGGCTGCAGTTACCATCTGCAGTGATTTTGGAGCCAAGAATAACCGAGACACTTTATTTGTCCCAAAGTCCTATTACACTGAAATTCCTAGATGCCTGAATATCTTTCTGAATATATAACATAGAGAAATTAATGATGAATATTTTCAGTTGAAAAGAGATTGGTATTAGATTATATCATTATGTTTTAGAAAGAAAACATACCATGACACATGATTTTATTCCCCAGCTGAGCAAGCATGACCAACCTGATACATACATCATTTCCATATAGCATAAGATCTCTTCCTTGTATAGCATCTACATGGGAAGCCTCTGATCTTTATCTGAAGGAGCAGATTCTATGTGGGTCAATCCTGCTTCTTAGCATTAGAGGCTATATGACTGAACCTCAGACATCATTGACCAGAATTGTTTACCTGGACTTTGCAGCTCCCTAGACTGCTTACTGCTTATGGTTCTTTAAACACACTATTTCTCTGCCTTGAATGCACTGGAGGTATCTAAGGCAACTATAAGAAAAATTAAATAGTAGGTATCATAAGAAGAGAAGAAAGCATTCTTTCTTGCCTACTATATGTGAAAATGATAGCAAAGCAACATGTAATGTGTGGAGCCAGGGTGAAGTTTCAAGCACACTTAGTTTTGTGGTTTAGGTGTCTAGTCCAGGCAGATAGCCATTTAAGAAGTCTCACTGTGGGCTTCCCCTGGTGTCTCAGTGGTAAAGAATCCACCTGTCAGTGCAGGAGACATGGGTTTGATCTCTGATGTGGGAAGATCCCACCTGCTGCCATGCAACTGAGACCGTGGACCACAGTTATTGAACCCACACTCTAGAGCCTAGGAGTCACAACTACTGAAGCCTGTGTGCCCTAGAGGCCATGCTCTGCAACAAGAGAAGCCACTGCAAGAAGCCTGCTCGCTGCAACCAGAGAAAACCTGCACAGCAACAAAGACACAGCACAGCCAAAAATAAGTAAATAAATAAAATTAAAAGAATCTACACTGTGTGATTAAGACTCTGGGCTTTATGTTGCCAAGGGCCTGGGTTCAATCCCTGGTCAAAGAACTAAGATCCTGCAAACCAGGTTTTGCGACCATAGAAAAGAAGCCACATTATGGAGTTCACTTTGTCAGTTTTCAAATAGTTGTAGCAACTGAAGAGCTGGAAAAATCAGAACTGAGGTGTAATAGTGCTAAATCAAAGGGCCAAAAGAAATACACTCTTTAAAATTGGACAGGGGTAGGAAATGGGCTGAGAGTGGCTGTGTGAAGCCTTCACTCTTGGGGGACATCTTGAAGGTACTTAAACAAGATTGAGAGGATCTCTGTCACCAAGGTACAGAAGTTGAAAGTGAAAGTGAAGTCGCTCAGTCATGTCCGACTCTTTGCGACCCCATGGACTGTAGCCTACCAGGCTCCTCCATCTGTGGGATTTTCCAGGCAATAGTACTGGAGTGGATTGCCATTTCCTTCTCCAGGGGATCTTCCCAAACCAGGGATTGAACCCCGGTCTCCCGCATTGTAGACAGACAGTTTACCGTCTGAGCCACCAGAGAAGTTGAATGGGACCCAATTCCCTCTGGAGGACTGGTAGATCTTTTCTATCTTGATGAATCCATCTTGGCTCTTCAGAGTTTAAACATCTTATCTTATTTTGACATCCTGAAAATGCTGACTATGTCACAGCTCCATCCAGCTTGGCTACTTTCACCATTCCCTTGTCTTTTGATATTCCAGGCTTATTAGTATAAATCTGTGGTCCACAAGGCAAGAAAGGTCATTAAGAACAGAAAGAGGAAGAAAATGAGTGGTTTTCCCTCTGAAATGTGAAAAAGTGCCATTTTATAGCTTGCCCCTTTGCTCCCTCAAATTAACCCTGTTCTGTTGAATAGCAAACGGAATATGATTTCATTGTACTTTCTTTTAGATAGTAAATGAAAACCAATTACTATTTGTGATTTGAAATGCATGAAAGTCAAGGACATGGAACAAAATTAGGCTTAATAGCTATTGCTTTGATCACTCTTACTTGCTAATATTTATTCTTCATTTTGATAGAAAGGAAAGGATTTTGGATATTTTCCCAGAGATGCAGTCCAGATTGAAGAAGTATTCATATCTGAGGAAGTTCAAATACCAACAAAAGTGAG
Organism: Nanger dama; assembly: GCA_917880005.1. NCBI lineage: Eukaryota > Metazoa > Chordata > Mammalia > Artiodactyla > Bovidae > Nanger > Nanger dama. The sequence continues at coordinate 8,316,163 of CAKJTW010000038.1, read as the reverse complement.
TAAACAGATTTTGGTTCTTAATTGAACTGATTTATTTTTTAAAGTAAATTTATATATTTTTTCTTTAACAAAAGAAATAATTATAAACACCCAAGAATTCTCTTTCCAATTACCAGTTTTCCTTTTCTTCTTTCTCCTCTTAATGAATGCATTCTTTATTTAATTTATTTTTAAATTAATTGATATTGGAGTATAGTTGTTCTGTGTGTGTGTGTGTGTGTGTGTGTGTGTGTGTGTGTGTGGGGGCATTCATTCATGTCTGACTCTTTGTGACCCCTTTGGACAGTAGCTCACCAGGATCCTCTGTCCGTGGTATTCTCAAGGCAAGAATATTGGACAGGATTGCCGTTCCCTTAACGGTTATTAGTTGAATTTAAAATTTCTTGATTAACACAGTTTTCTGTGGTGTAAGTGCCCATTGGTTATACATCTTATATAGTGGATACATAGATTAGTCTTAAGAACTAACGCTAGGAATAGTTTGAGTATGTGAATAATATCAGGTAAGACAGGGTTAATGACAAAGATTTTGCTTACTGAAAAATGAGCAGGCAGTAGAATACAGTGGTTTAGAGCATCAGTTCTGGAGATGGGCTGGGTTTGAAGCCTGACTTAGCCACTTAGTTGTCATGTGGTCTTTGTGCCTTTTTTCTTCTTTATAAAATGAGGATGATGATTATAAACTTACCTCATGAATGTATGGAGGAAAAAGAGCATATGAAAGCACATAAAACAGCATTTACTAAGTGCTATGTAAATGTCAGATATTATTACTAATGTTATTGTCCTCCTGAGACAGAGTTTATTTCCCATCATACTCTCTAGGTCTCCAATCTGTAAACCTCTTTTGCTGTTGGATTTTTAACTGAGTTTGATAATGCTGGGCTTGATAATGAGAAAGGGAATGAGAAAGTGACTCTTCAATACGTGAGCTTGACTAGTGCATTTAATTCAGATTCTGTGTTCGATCCCTGGATCAGCAAGATCCTCTGGAGGAGAGTGTGGCCACCCACTCCAGAACTCTTGCCTGGAAAATGCCATGGACAGAGGAGCCTGGCAGGCTACGGTCCATAGGATCACAAAGAGTCGGACACGACTGAAGCTACTTAGCGCACAAACCCACACGCAGGTTAAGCCAGTTTACCTTAAACGAGGTCAGTGTGAAGTCAATTCTGCCTGGTTAAGTAAACTGTCTATTATTTGGCTCTTTCCCACCACAAATTCTGGGATTAACTGTCTATTCACTGTGTTAACTATCGGTCCTGCCAGTTCTGTCTCCAAAATATATCTATCTGTCTTCTCTTCATTTTTACTCTCCCTATATCTCTGACTCAAGGCATAATTACCTCCTGAGTAGAACCTGCAGTAGATTTCTAACTGGTCTTCTTACCTTTACTTTTGCCCTCTCCCAATTCATTCCCTAAACAGCCATGAATCTTATAGTCATGAATCAAAATCCAAAAAATCAGATCTTGTCATTCACTCGGTTGAAAGCCTTCTGACGGCTCTGCATTGAACCTGGAATCAAGCCCTGACTCCTTATCTGCATGATCTGTTCCTGCCCTCTGCTGACCCTGTCTTATGCCCTTCTTCGGGCCCCCATTATGCTCCTAGCCATGCTGGCCTCTTGACTGTTCTTAGACCATGCCAAGCCCTTTCCCTGCCTAAAAACCCAAATAGGTCATTCCCTTTGTTTGAAATGCTTTCCCTAAATTCTTCATCTGGTTAGTTCCTGCTTATCCTTTTGTTGTTGTTTAGTCGTTAAGTTGTATCTGTTGTTGTTTAGTCATTAAGCTGTAGGTCGCAGCTTAAAACATCAGTGCCTCAGAGAGCTCTTTCATGATGGTTCTAAAGGAATTATTGCTTCTCAACCACAACTTCCTGTTTATTTCCTGCATAACACTTATCACAATCTATTATTTATTGTTTCTCTCATTTACTGTAGAATTTCAGTACTTGGCACAGAGTAGAGCACACAGTAGGCATATAGGAGGCCTAAATTCTTAGGTCAAGTCCCCTGGGAAATAGATGGACTTTTGCATCCAAGAAGTGTACTGGGGGTACTCTTGGGAATAGCACTTGTAAGGAAACACCAGAAAAAGCAGGATTGGACAGACAGAGAAGCTGAACTATGATGCAGTTGCAGCAATGATTTCAGGTGATTCTATAAGGAACTTAGAAGCTGGGATGGCCTTTCAGATTTGTTCTGAATAGAGGCAAGGGTTGGGCCTTTTTATCCTTGCACAGCTGGCTCATCTAGGGTAGTATAACCTTGGGCTACATTAGGCTAGTATTTACTAGAGACAGTTGCTATTTTAAGTAATTTGATTCATTTAATCTTTCACAACAGCCCTATAAGGTATTATTTTTCTCATTTTACAAATGAAGAGACTGAGGCATAGAAAGGTCATCTAATTCACCCAAGGTCTCAGAGCTAGTAAACAGTGGGATTAAGATTTCAATCCAGTGTTTGGCTCCAACGTCTATTAATCACCTACAGTGTTGCAATGCCAAAATTATACTGTAAAAATTGCAATTATGAAGTTTATTTTTGTAAAATTCTGAGTTTTATTCTCATTTTATAATGGTGATAGCCAAAGAGCAGTGCATATCAGTGTCTCATACCTTCAGATAAAATAAATGGCTTTTACCATTTTATACTTGAAAATTTGGTTGTTCTGTGACTTGAGCAAGGGGATCCCTGCCTCCATTGGCTGCTTACAGTAACTCAGTTAAAAAATCCTAAGTGTTTTAGTGTAGCTTCTAACCAGGCCATCATGCTTTAGAGGCTGGTTTTTCTGAGCTGTGATCATGCACTGTAAATTCCACTCTGAAACCACTGCACAGCTCCATGTGTCCATTCAGTGTACCCTCACAAGGAGCGAGATTTTGTGGCCATGTACCCTTTTTCATTAGTTTCTTTGCAGAATATACTCAGTACTAGATTGCCTTTTCTTCTAAAGTTCTTCAACTGCTGCTGCTGCTGCTAAGTTGCTTCAGTTGTGTCCGACTCTGTGCGACCCCAGAGACGGCAGCCGTCCCTGGGATTCTCCAGGCAAGAACACTGGAGTGGGTTGCCATTTCCTTCTCCAGTGCATGAAAGTGAAAAGTGAAAGTGAACAAATCCTAATGCAAGTGGATCTTACTGAGGTTTATATCACTAACCCCAAAAAGTCAGTTATGATACAAATAGCACTTATCACAATCTATTATTAAAATCTGTTATTTACGATTAGGAGTTTTTGCTCAGCTGTTGAGTTAGTTGTGTGGCCTTGGGAAAATGACACTCATTTGGAACGATTTTGGACAAACAAGGGGTTTCAGTATATTAATGTCAATCATATATATTTTTTTCCTTTCAGGAATCTGACTTTTCTGTCTTTTGGAATAAGCTACATATTTGAAAATGAAGCTAGTGGGTTAAACAGTGATAATAGTGAAAATATGTATCCATATGAAGAAGATAATGACCACAAATCTAGTGTATATGAAAGTGATTTTCAGATAGAACCTGGCTTTTATTCAACTTCTGAAAGTAGTTTATTTGAAGACCAATTTCCAGCTTCAGAGGCTCCTGAAGATATCAGAAGTACTAGTGAATCAGAAGATTGGGAAGCAGAAGCTGGAAATATGGAACAGTATCTTATTCTAGAAGGGGATCATATCCCACCATCTTCAGCTGTCCCTGAAGTGAAAGGATGGTTTGGATTTGGAAAGGACCAAGCTGAAGAAAAGACTTTTGAATCAGTTATTGAACCTCAAGAAGAAAACTCATTTCAAAGTAGACAAATAGCAGTGGAAGATGGGAATGACCCAGAGGAATTAAACAGTGGTGAGCCCCAAACAGAACATAAGCAAGAACTTGAGTTAGAGTTTGATTCAGTGCCAAAGGAGCAGTCTGAACTAGCATCTGAGTCAGAGCACATTCTCAATCCTCAAGACACTGGTTGGTTTGGTGGTGGATTTACAAGTTATTTGGGTTTTGGAGGTGAGGATACAGAACTTGAGTTATTGTCCAAAGAAAGCAACCCACTGTTAGAAGATGTTCCTAGTTCCATATCCTCTGAGGAAGAACCCACTGTTCCATGTACAGAAACATTAACAGAAAAAGAAGACATAATCACTAATGACAGCTCAATTCTCAGGCCAAGTTGGTTTGATTTGGGTTTTGGTATGCTAGGCTTTGCATATGCTAATGAAGATAAAATGATATCAGATGATGGAAAAAATGAAGAAGGAGGTGACAGAGATAAACATAGACATCCTTCAACAAGTGAATTTGACCCTGATAAGGAACAAGAAACAAAACTAATAAAAATTACGGAAACTGAAAATCAAATAGGCAAGGAAGGGGTCTTAGAGAAAACAGATGATTCTGATACTATACCATATTTTAAAAAGTTATTGTATAATTTTGACAACCGCTGGAGGTTCCAGAACACTCCGAAGGAAGCGGAATTGACATTTCCCAAACAGACTCTGGATGAAAGTAATGTAGGTGAAAATGATAAAACAGAAGAGTTTTCAGCTGGAAAGTTCCCCACAGATAATATAGAAGATATGCTGAGAAGTGGTCACAAGCAGCCAGGTTAGTATAAAAATTTCTATAATGTGATTTCTTTTTTAAACATAGGAAAGAGTGAAATTGCTAGTTGCTCATCCATGTCTGACTTTTTGAGGTGCCATGGACTGTAGCCCACCAGGCTCCTCTGTCCATGAATTCTCCAGGCCAGACTATTGGAGTGGGTAGCCATGCTCTTCTCCAGGGGATCTTCCCAACCTAGGAGTCGAACCCGGGTCTCCCATGTTATGGGCAGATTCTCTACAGTATGAGCCTATTTTTAAAAGTACAAATCACAGGAAAAATCCAGGAATCCGTATTTTTCTAAATAAACAATAATCAGCAACAACCTTGTCAATCACCCTTTTATCAATATATATGGTTTGTTCTGGGACTTAGTAGATCTTGAAGTGAAGTGAAAGTCAGTCAGTCATGTCCAACTCTTTGCAACCCCATGGACTGGGGCCTGCCAGGCTCATCTGTTCATGGAATTCTCCAGGCAAGAATACTGGAGTGGGTTGCCATTGCATTCTCCAAGGGATCTTCCCAACTCGGGGTTCAAACCCAGGTCTCCCACATTGCAGGTGAATTCTTTACTGTCTGAGCCACTAGGGAAGTGCTTAGTAGATCTTAAGATCATAAAATCTCAAGGGACAAGGAATGATTGGATGTATATGGATATTTCAGGGAGATCTCTAGGTATTTTACAAAAGTTTTAATCACATTGCTATATGTAGACAGGTTTAAAAAATATATGTAGTGCTAAGGCTTTTTTTTTCCCTAAACAAAAGCAATTTCTGTTCCCTTTGTCCATCTCTACTTCCACCTCTCTCCCAAGGATAATAATTTCTTTTATTTTTTTAGAGAATATTTCTTTTAGTATTTATCTATTTTCTAAATAAAATATTTATATTGTTCTTCTTTGATTAACCTATTTTAGATAATGTCCATTGACTTCCTGTTCTGTTAGGTGATAATTTTTGCTTATTAGGTTATTATAAAAACACCTTTCATTACTTTAAAATAGTCTCGGTTTCTAAATTATATTTTATTCTAGATCTATAGTTCGTCACCTCCCCACTAAGAAGATCTGTGATAACAAGCGTTTTCTTTAAGTGTACAAGATAATATGGAAACTCAAGCAAAAACAATGTAAAGTTTTCCACATTCTCCCTCAAGTCTCTCAATTCTGGGAGCTCAACAGAAGGCAACAGAAGAGAGCAAAGTAGCAGAGGAGACTTCTAGGTGTCCAGGCATCAGTGACTCCTATGATTAAAAACATGTGGGTTATATTTTAAGTAGAGTTATGTAACATGACTTTCTTACATCTCCATTCTGATGTCTTTATGATGGATAGATTAGAAACTCAACAAATATTGCCCAATAATACAGAAACAATTGAACCTTAGAAAGGCGGAAAAACTTTCACAAGAAGAGATCAATAATGTTGCAAACGCAGAAAGAAACACATTTCACTGGAGCTAGTTGATTTTCTTGAATTTCCAGAACTCTTAATATTCTACAAAATGTGAGTTCTTTACTTGATCAACATCCTTTACTTGATCAACCAGAATATAGACTTTAGATTCTAAGTAAAGTGAAAGTGTTAGTCACTCAGTCATGTCAGACTCTTTGAGACCCCATGGACTGTAGCTGGCTAGGCTCTTCTGTTCATGGAATTCTCCAGGCAAGAATACTAGAGTGGGTAGCCATTCCTTTTTCTAGGGGATCTTCCTGACCCAGGGATCGAACTTGGTCTCCTGCATTTCAGACAGATTTTTTACCATCTGAGCCACCTCTAACACTTTTCTAAATAAGAAAGATTTAGATATGATGATTTTCATGACAACATTAGAGACCTACATTTTCAAAGGCTAGAGGAAGTTATTTTATTCTAAGCTTGTTAGATCCTAAAGAGATATTTGTGAAAAAGGGGATAAGAGTAACTGGAAAGAAGAGACTAAAACAAAGCAATATCAATACAGAAATATAGAGTTTCAAAATATCGATATATAAAAATATTTTAAAGCTTATTTATAGAAACTTCAGGGCATTCTGAATATCAGTTTAGTAGAATTTATTTCATGTAGTGATGCTGAGAGAATAACTTGGTAAATAGTCAAGCGTGCATTTATGCAATTATAACTGGTTTTGAAGGATTTTTATAAAAGTGTTAAGAAATTCTTTTAAGGTTCAGAAAAAGATGCCTTACTCTACAAATATTTCAAAACATTTCACTATTAACTAAATGGAAAACAAACTAGGGTCATGCAAAGTTTACTATTAAAAAGAGAATACTAAAGGAAGGATTCAGTTAATACCACAGAGTCTATTTTCTGGATATTGGAGAAATAGCTAAAATAGCCAATATTTTCAGATAATTTCACTACCCCTTTTAGGGAATAACAAGTGAAAACTGGATTTATTTGTAAAGAATGCATAAGAAAAATGAATTGCTGATCTTGAATAAGTGTTTGTGAAAAGCTGAGGCTTGAGATAACACATTTACAAAAAGCCAATATTGCTGATCTAAGAATTTATAAAATAAATTAATTAGATAAATTATTTATATTACAATATTAATAGCTATTTTACAAAAGGATTCCAAATGAGCTTATTTAAATAATGAATTTTCCAAGTACAGTAAATATGAAAGAATATTATCTTATTTGAATTAAAACTTTATTAATTTATTAACAATTATAAGAAAGTAATAACTGTATCTAATGTAAATCTTTTTTAAAAATTGAAATATTTACGATATTTCAGATATACAGCAAAGTGATTCAGTTATATGTATTAAAAATATATATACATATAAGGATATATATGAATATACAGATAAGAATATATTCAGATTGTTTTCAATTATAGGTTATTATAAGACATCGAATATAGTTTCCTGTGCTATTATTAGGACCTTATTGTTTATTTTATATACAATAGTATACAAATGTTAATCCCAAATTCTTAATTTATCCCTCCCTTTCTTTCCCTTTGGTAACTTTGTTTCTGTCTGTGAGTCTGTTTTGTAAATAAGTTCATTTGTATAATTTTTCTAGATTCCACATGGAAGTGATATCATATGATATTTGTCATTCACTGTCTGAGTTCATCTAGTATGACAATCTCTAGGTCTATCCAACGCTGCAAATAGCATTGTTTCATTCTTCTTTATGGCCTATGGTCCACTGTATGTATTGAATACACACAGTCTTCTTTTTCTGCTCATCTGTTGGTAGACATTTAGATTACTTCCATGTCTTGGCTACTGTAAATAATGCATGCGTGTTTTCAAATTATAGTTTTCTCCCAGTATATGGCCAAGTGTGGGGCTGTTGGATCCTAGGGAAGTTCTGTTTCTAGTTTTTAAGGGACCTTCATGCTGTTCTTCCTAGTGGCTGCACCAGTTTATGTTCCCGCCAAAGTACAGAAGGCTTTCCTTTTCTCCACACACTTTTCGGTATTCATTGTCGACTTTTTGATGATGGCCTTTCTGGCTGGTGTGATACTTCACTGTAGGTTTGATTTTCATTTCTCTAACAATCAGCGATGTGCTTCTTCTTAGCCATCTGGATGTCTTCTTTGAAGAAATATCTGTTTAGGTCTTCCACTCAGTTTTGATTGAGTTGTTTGCTTTTTTGATATTGACCTGTATGAGCTGTTTGTATATTTTGGAAATCAATCCCTTGTCCATCGCATCATTTGCAAATATTTTCTCCCACTTCATAGGTTGTTTTTTTGGTTTTGTTTATGGTTTCTTTTGCTGTGCAAAGATTTTTAGTTTAATTAGGTCCCATTTAGTTTTGGTTTTGTTTTCTTTACTCTAGGAGACAGATTTCCCAAAATATTGCTGTGATTTATATCAAAAAGTGTTCTACCATTGTTTTCCTCCAGGAATTTTATAGTATCCAGTCTTATAGTTAGGTTTTTAAATTTTGTGTGTATGGTATTAGAGAATGTTCTAATTTCATTCTTTTACATGTTGCTGTCTAGTTTTTCCTGTACCACTTTTTGAAGAAACTATCTTTTCTATATTGCATATCCTTATCTCCTTTGTTGTAGATTAATTGACCATAAGTGTGTGAGACTATTTCTGGGCTCTCTAGATTATTCCATTGATCCATGTGTCTATTTTTGTTCCAGTATCATACTATTTTCAAGATTATATAGCTTTGTGGTATAGGCTGAAGTCAGGGAGTATGATTACTCCAGCTCTATTCTTCTTTTTCAAGATTCAGTATTCTTCAATTTCAAGATTGCTTTGGCTTCTAATGTAAATCCTAAGGCTTACGTTTAAGTAATATAAAAATAATACCTCAGGAAATAATATAGGAAGTTTTCATTTTTTTACATATATTTATTTCAAGTGCAGTATAAGAAAATATTTTAAAAAGAATTAATCTAGGCACATATAAATTTTGTGAAATTAATTGTTGAATAAGTCTTTTTTTCCTCTTATGCCATCAAACATCGTTGTAGATCACTATTTGAGTCCTGTATTTACAATAGTCCAATTATATTCAAACTCCTGAATTGATTGTTCCTGAATTGATTGTTCAAGTCCACATGTGGCATTTAAAAAAATTTTTTAAATACTTTATTCTACATTACAATACATTGACATGAATCAGCCACAGGTGTACACAATCTCCCAATGCCAAAGCCCCCTCCCACCTCCCACCCCATATCATCTCCCTGGATCATCCCGTGCACCAGCCCCAAGCATCCTGTATCCTGTTTTGAACATAGACTGGCGCTTCGTTTCTTACATGGTAGTATACATGTTTCAATGCCATTCTCCCAAATCATCCCACCCTCTCCCTCTCCCTCAGAGTCCAAAAGTCCGTGCTATACCTCTGCGTCTCTTTTGTTGTCTCACATAGAGGGTCATCATTAATATCTTTCTAAATTCCATATATATGTGTCAGTATACTGTATTGGTGTTTTTCTTTCTGGCTTACTTCACTCTGTATAATCGGCTCCAGTTTCATCCATCTCATTAGAACTGAGTCAAATTTATTCTTTTTAAGGGCTGAGTAATATTCCATTGTGTATATGTACCACAGCTTTCTTATCCATTCATCTGCTGATGGACATCTAGGTTGTTTCCATGTCCTGGCTATTATAAAGAGTGCTGCAATGAACATTGGGGTACATGTGTTTCTTTCAATTCTGGTTTCCTCGGTGTGTATGCCTAGCAGGGGGATTGCTGGGTCATAAGGCACAGGTATCTGTTTGCTCACTTGGGACTTTCATCTTTTAAATGATGCTGACTAAGTAAGTGACAGCATGAAAGTGATATGTTACGTTTATAACTCAAAGAGCGAAGTTAGATATTGAATAATTCAGTTAGAACTATTCTTTAATATTGTTTTTCAGGACTGCAATGATATTTTTCTATCCGTGTCTTAAAGAGTAACTGAGAAATAAATCCCACAATTTACTTGACTACTATACCTCAGGCTAGGACTAATTAGAACCTTTAAAAAAAAAAACCCTGTTTGATTAGTTCATTGAATCAAGTGATCAGTTTAAACTATATTTGAAAATTGAATTGATGACTGTGTGACATGGCATGCACATAAATATATGGTGCAACATTACAAATATGGAAAATTATAACATTATAATAATTATGAATTATAATATTTCTAATTAAATTTTTTTCTTAATTTTGGAGAAGTGTAGTCCTTTTTAAGGGCTTCCCAGATGGATAAGTGGTAAAGAATCTATTTGCCAATGCATGTCGGGTACTCCCTGGGTTCTGAAGAGCCCCTGAAGAAGGAAATGGCAATCTGCTCCAATAGTCTTGCCTGGAAAATCCCATGAACAGAGGAGCCTGGGGGGCTACATTCCATGGGATCACAAAAATTGGACACAACTTAGTGACTAAACAACAATCCTCTTTAAAGTGAATTTTCTTGAGATGTGCATATATATATGTATATATATATTCATATGTACAGGGCCATGAGCCAAAGGATGCAGATGGCCTCCAGAAGGTAGAAAAAGGAAATGAATTCTCCTGTAGACCTCCAGAAGGAATGCAGCCCTGCCAAAGCCTTGGTTTTAGGATTTCTGATTTCCAGAAATATATTTGTGTTGTTTAAGCCATTAAGTGTGTGTTAGTTTATATCTGCAGTAGGAACTAATACAGACTATAAATTTGTTTCAGTGAATTCTTTCCATAATGAAGTATCACAATGCCCACAAAGATTCAAAGGATGACCTGCCTAGAAAAAAATAAGGAAGCCTACAACAAAGCAAACATTATTAAAAACTCTGAACATTTCTCTCTATTTGCAGATATGGACTCTGAAATAGAGCTCCCTATGAGAATTCATGGAGAAGCTCATTTCAAAACTCTATCTTCTGAAAATAGTGATGAAAAGTTAAAAATATCACTGGACACTGAAAGGCCTACTCAGGTGGAAATGGACACATCTATGGAAAATACCCTGTCAAACAGTCAGATCCTTTTAACTGATTACTTTTTATCTCCTCAAAATTACATTGCTAAAAAGGTAAGAAATAAATTATTTGTTCTCTAATGCAGCAATTAAGGAAGAAATTAAACTCAAAATTTGTATCTTATCAAGTATTAACATTTTAATTTATAAATTGACAGAAGATGCTTCTTGGCCTCAGCTTCTGGAATATTTATTTCAAATTGATATTTATGATTTCCTGAATTCTGCATTTTCACCAGCTGTAATTCTTATAGAAAGGGTAAGTTGACCTTTTAGATATTTTCTGATACTTTTATGGGTGTGCTAAGTTGAGTCAGTTGTGTCTGACTCTCTGCGAGGCTATAAACTGCATCCTGCCAGGTCTACATCATGGGATGATGTAGGCAAGAATATTGGAGTGGGTTGCCATTTCCTTCTCCAGGGGATCTTCCTGACCAAGGGATCAAACCTGAATTTCTATGTCTCTTGCATTGGCAGGTGGGTTCTTTATCACTAGCGCCACCCAATAATTTTACCTATTTTACTAAATATAGGAATACCTGAAAATTATGTTTGAGTGAATTCTCCCTATGTAAATATTATTGATGCATAATATTTCTCTTTGCATAAAATCTTATATGAAGCTTTTCCCTTATATGAATATTTTGTTGCATGGGTGTTCTTAAAGATATTTTTAAAAACCTTTCCTTAAGCTTTTTGATCTTGAGCATTAGGGTTTTTCCTTCTCCTTTTTTTAAATCAGAGGAAATCATACTAAGATTTAACTTAGAAATAATATGAACTGAAATTTAATCTTAAGGAAATTATTAATATTTGAATGACAGCTGTGACCTCAAAATGATGTAATGTGAGAATCTTGCAAAAACAACTAGTACTTCAAAATTTAACCAAGTCGTAACTAAAATTCTAAAATCTTTCTGCTTTTTCATTTATTGTAAATTCTATTAAATTCTATCTCATTTATCGTAAATGAAATATTACAAAAGGATCTAGCTGTAGTATTTGGCACATAAGGTATTTTGCAAGTGTTTGTTCCTTTTCTTATTTACTGCTATTATATAAATAATTGAGGAAGCACTTGTATCTTCTCATTTACATTTTAAGATGAAAGTTAACAGTGGTTACCTTCAAGGAGTTCATTCTAGCTGGACACAGTAAAAAAAAAAGCAATAATTATAGTGCTGTAATGGCCACAGGATGCTACTGATACACAGGAGGAGCTGCCTGGTAGACTGGCTGGAAATGGTAGGTAGAGAGAATAGGGAGGAGGAGCCTAGGAAAATGTCCCAGAAGAGATCTGACTTGAGCTGATCTTAAAGAAAGAGTAAGAGTTAGCCAGGCAAGAAAGGATGAGCATTCTAGGCTGAGAGTGCATTTTAAAAAGTACAGAAGTGGGAGAGACTCTGGCATTTCTAAGCAATTCAGTCTGATTGAATTTACAAGCAATAAATTTATAAGCAATTTATAAATAATTCAGTCTGATTGAATATTGGGATTGAAGTTGAATACTGGGATTAAACAGGAAGGTTAGCTTTGCATTTGTGATAGGAAGTTGAACTCTATCTTTTCAATAATGGGCCACTATTTTTAAATTTATTTTTAATTGGAGGATAATTACTTTAAGTAAAGTGAAAAAGTTTCATGTATGAAGTCTGTCAATCAACATTATCAATATTAATAAGAATTGACTGAAGACCAGAGGAAGGGAGCCCAATCAAGAAGTTATCACTTGAATTCAGGAAATAAATTATGAAGGTTTAAATTAGGGTTTATAAACTCAGATGAAATGAGTGAAGAACAGGTAAAGGAAAGAACTGTAGCCAGCTTCAGAGTGTATGCCTGCTCTAAAAGATATAAATTCTTCAGTTTTTAAATTTTTTTCCAGATCTTCTGATATTTCAAGAAAAGTTGGAAATCTAGATTTTTTGTGTGTGAAATCTCCCATTTTTAAAAAGAACCTGTTTTTTAAAAATAATTTTTAAAAATATTTATTTATTTATGGCTGTGTTGGGTCTTCATTGCTGCACAGGCTTTTTCTAGTTTCAGTGAGTGGGGGCTACTCTCCAGTCGTGGTGCAAGGGCTTCTCATTGCAGTGGCTCCTCCTGGTAAGGAGCACCGGCTCCAGGGTGCAGGGGCTTCAGGAGCTACAGCACACGGGCTCAGTGTTGTGACTTGAGGGCCCTAGAGCATTGGCTCAGTAGTTGGTGCACTTGGGTTTAGTTGCTCTTCAGCATATAGGATCTTCTCTGACCAGGGACTGAAACTGTGTCTCCTGCATTAGTAGGTGGAATCTTTTTTTTTTTTTAATTGATTTATTTGTAGTTGAAGCATAATTACTTTACAGTATTATGTTGGTTTCTGCCAAACATCAATAAGGTATACATGTGTCCTCTCCCTCTTGAACCTCCCTCGCTATCCCACCACTCTAGGTTGTTACAGAGTCCTGGTTTCAGTTCCCTGAGTCAGACAGTAAATTACTATTAGCTATCTATTTTATATTGTAATGTACATTTCCATGTTACTCTCTCCATACATCCCACCCTCTCCTTCCTTCCCTGCACTGTGTCCATAAGTCTGTTCTTTAAGTCTGTGTCTCCATTGCTGTCCTGCAAATAATTTTATCAGCACTATCTTTATAGATTTCATATATATGTTAGTATACGATATTTGCTTTTCTTTTTCTGATTTACTTCACTCTCTGTATTAGGCTCTAGTTTCATCTGTCCTATTAGAACTGACTCAGATGTGCTCCGTTTTATGGTTGAGTAATCTAGGAATCAGCAAACTAAAATGGACTGGAATGGGTGAATTTAACTCAGATGACCATTATATCTACTACTGCGGGCAGGAATCCCTCAGAAGAAATGGAGTAGCCATCATGGTCAACAAAAAGTCCAAAATGCAGTACTTGGATGCAATCTCAAAAATGACAGAATGATCTCTGTTCATCTCCAAGGCAAACCATTCAGTATCACAGTAATCTAAGTCTATGCCCCAACCAGTAACGCTGAAGAAGCTGAATGGTTCTATGAAGACCTACAAGACCTTTTAGCACTAACACCCAAAAAAGATATCCTTTTCATTATAGGGGACTGGAATGCAAAAGTAGGAAGTCAAGAAACACCTGGAGTAACACGCAAATGTGGCCTTGGAGTACAGAATGAAGCAGGGCAAAGACTAACAGAGTTTTGCCAAGAAAATGCACTGGTCATAGCAAACACCCTCTTCCAACAACACAAGAGAAGACTCTACGGTTGGACATCACCAGATGGTCAACACCGAAATCAGACTCATTATATTCTTTGCAGCCAAAGATGGAGAAGCTCTATACAGTCAACAAAAACAAGACCAGGAGCTGACTGTGGCTCAGATCAAGAACTCCTTATTATCAAATTCAGACTTAAATTGAAGAAAGTAGGGAAAACTGGTAGACCATTCAGGAATGAACTAAATCAAATCCCTTAGATTATACAGTGGAAGTGAGAAATAGATTTAAGGGCCTAGATCTGATAGATAGAGTGCCTGATGAACTATGGAATGAGGTTCATGACATTGTACAGGAGACAGGGATCAAGACCATCCTCATGGAAAAGAAAGGCAAAAAAGCAAAATGGCTTTCTGGGAGGCCTTACAAATAGCTGTGAAAAGAAGAGAAGTGAAAAGCCAAGGAGAAAAGGAAAGATATAAGCATCTGAATGCAGAGTTCCAAAGAGTAGCAAGAAGAAATAAGAAAGCCTTCTTCAGCGATCAATGCAAAGAAATAGAGGAAAAGAACAGAATGGGAAAGACTAGCGTTCTCTTCAAGAAAATTAGAGATACCAAGGGAACATTTCATGCAAAGATGGGCTCGATAAAGGACAGAAATGGTCTGGACCTAACAGAAGCAGAAGATATTAAGAAAAGGTGGCAAGAATACACAGAAGAACTGTACAAAAAAGATCTTCACGACCCAGATAATCACGATGGTGTGATCACTGATCTAGAGCCAGACATCCTGGAATGTGAAGTCAAGTAGGCCTTAGAAAGCATCACTACAAACAAAGCTAGTGGAGGTGATGGCATTCCAGTTGAGCTGTTTCAAATCCTGAAAGATGATGCTGTGAAAGTGCTGCACT
Organism: Nanger dama; assembly: GCA_917880005.1. Taxonomy (NCBI): domain Eukaryota; kingdom Metazoa; phylum Chordata; class Mammalia; order Artiodactyla; family Bovidae; genus Nanger; species Nanger dama. The sequence goes on along the minus strand of CAKJTW010000038.1, from coordinate 8,301,013 downwards.
CAATATGCCAGCAAATTTGGAAAACTCAGCAGTGGCCACAGGACTGGAAAAGGTCAGTTTTCATTCCAATCCCAAAGAAAGGCAATGCCAAAGAATGCTCAAACTACCGCGCAATTGCACTCATCTCACAGGCTAGTAAAGTAATGCTCCAAATTCTCCAAGCCAAGCTTCAGCAATACATGAACCATGAACTTCCTGATGTTCAAGCTGGTTTTAGAAAAGGCAGAGAAACCAGAGATCAAATTGCCAACATCCGCTGGATCATGGAAAAGCAAGAGAGTTCCAGAAAAACATCTATTTCTGCTTTATTGACTATGCCAAAGCCTTTGACTGTGTGGATCACAATAAAGTGTGGAAAATTCTGAGAGAGATGGGAATACCAAACCACCTGACCTGCCTCTTGAGAAACCTATATGCAGATCAGGAAGCAACAGTTAGAACTGGACATGGAACTACAGACTGATTCCAAATAGGAAAAGGAGTACGTCAAGGCTATATATTGTCACCCTGCTTATTTAACTTATATGCAGAGTACATCATGAGAAATGCTGGGATGAAAGAAACACAAGCTGGAATCAAGACTGTCGGGAGAAATATCAATCACCTCAGATATACAGATGACACCACCCTTATGGCAGAAAGTGAAGAGGAACTATAAAGCCTCTTGATGAAAGTGAAAGAGGAGAGTGGAAAAGGTTGGCTTAAAGCTCAACATTCAGAAAACAAAGATCATGGCATCCAGTCCCATCACTTCCTGGGAAATAGATGGGGAAACAGTGGAACCAGTGTCAGATTTTATTTTTTTGGCTCCAAAATCACTGCAGATGGTGACTGCAGCCATGAAATTAGAAGACGCTTACTCCTTGGAAGAAAAGTTATGACCAACCTAGATAGCATATTCAAAAGCAGAGATATTACTTTGCTGACTAAGGTCCATCTAGTCAAGGCTATGGTTTTTCCAGCAGTCATGTATGGATGTGAGAGTTGGACTGTGAAGAAGGCTGAGTGCCGAAGAATAGATGCTTTTGAACTGTGGTTTTGGAGAAGACTGTTGAGAGTCCCTTGGACTGCAAGGAGATCCAACCAATCCATTCTGAAAGAGATGAGCCCTGGGATTTCTTGGAAGGACTGATGCTAAAGCTGACACTCCAGTACTTTGGCCACCTCATGTGAAGAGTTGACTCATTGAAAAGGACTCTGATGCTGAGAGGGATTGGAAGCAGGAAGAGAAGGGGATGAGGATGAGATGGCTGGATGGCATCACTGACTCGATGGACATGTGAGTGAACTCCGGGAGATGGTGAGGAACAAGGAGGCCTGGCGTGCTGTGATTCATGAGGTTGCAAAGGGTCGCACACGACTGAGCGACTGAACTGAACTGATTATTCTATTGTATATATGTACCATGGCTTCTTTATACATTCTTCTATTGATGGACATCTAGGTTGCTTCCATGTCCTAGCTATTGTAAATAGTACTGCAGTGAACATTGGGGTACATGTGTGTTTTTCAATTTTGGTTTCCTCAGTGTATATGCCTAGTAGTTGGATTGCTGGGTCATACGGTGGTTTTGGTGAAGGGAATGGCAACTCATTCTCGTACTCTTGCCTGGGAAATCCCATGGACAGAGGAGCCTGGTGGACTATAGTCCATGGACACAACTAAACAACTTAGCAAGCACACACATGGTGGTTTTTATTCCCAGTTTTTTTTTTTTTAACAATCTCCACACTCTCTTCCATCATGACTGTATCAATTTACATTCCCACCAGCAACGTAAGAGGGTTCTGTTTGCTCCACACCTTCTCCAGCATTTGTTTGTAGACATTTTGATGACAGCCATTCTGAATGATGTGAAGTGATATCTTATAGTTTTGATTTGCATTTCTCTAATATAGAGTGATGTTGAGCATCTCGTCATGTGTTTGTTAGCCATCTGTATTTTTTTTTTTTTGTTGAGAAATGTGTATTTAGGTCTTCCCCACTTTTTGATTGGGCTATTTTTCTGATATTGACTTGTATGAGCTGCTTGTTTATTTTGGAAATGAATCCTTTGTCAGTTGTTTCATTTCCTATTATTTTCTCTCATTCTGAGGGTCTTTTCACCTTGTTTATAGTTTCCTTTGCTGTGTAAACTTCTTAAGTTTAATTAGGTCCCACTTGTTTATTTTTGGTTTTATTTACTCTACTTTAGGAAGTGGGTCATAGAGGATCTTGCTGTGATTTATGTCATAGAGTGTTCTGCCTATGTTTTCCTCTAAGAATATTATAGTTTTTGGTCTTACATTTAGGTCTTTAATCCATTCTGAGTTTATCTTTGTGTATGGTGTTAGGGATGTGGGTTCAGTCCCTTGGTCGGGAAGATCCCCTGGAGAAGGGTGCAGGCAACCCACTCCAGTATTCTTGCCTGGAATATCCCCATGGGCAGAGGAGCCTGGTGGGCTATAGTCCATGGGGTCTCAAAGAGTCGAACATGACTGAAGAGACTTAAGACGTTGTGAGCAAGTGTTCTACTTTCATTCTTTTACACGTCGGTGTCCAGTTTTCCCAGCACCACTTATTGAAGAAGCTGTCTTTGCCCCATTGTGTATTTTTGTCTCCTTTGTTAAAAATAAGGTATCCGTAGGTGCATGAGTTTATTTCTGGGCTTTTAATCTTATTCCATTGGTCTATATTTCTGTTTTTGTGCCAGTATCATACTGTCTTCTTGGTGACTGTAGCTTTGTAATATAGTCTGAAGTCAGGAAAGTTGATTCCTCTATCTGCATTCTTCTTTCTCAAAATTGCTTTGGCTATTTGGGGTCTTTTGTGTTTCCATATGAATTGTGAGATTTTTTTGTTCTAGTTCTGTGAAAAATGGCAGGTGGATTCTTTACCACTGAGCCACCAGGGAAGCTTGAAATCTCCCAATTTTTAATTGCTGGCAAATATTCAGATTAAAAAAAATACCATGCAGGTCAGACAAAATGTTCTGTGGGTTGAGTTTGGCCTGTTAGCCATATTTTTTAACCTCTGACTAAGTATATGGGAGTCAGACACGACTGAGCGACTTCACTTTCAATTTTCACTTTCCACTTTCATGCATTGGAGAAGGAAATGGCAACCCACTCCAGGGTTCTTCCTTGGAGAATCCCAGGGACAGTGGAGCTGGGTGGGCTGCTGTCTATGGGGTCACACAGCAGCAAGTATCTGATAGTGGTCATTAAAATGACTGGAAGAAAAAACTAGATAGATCTTTTGCAGATAGAATTCACTGGATTTAGCATTTGAAAGTAGCAAGGAGAAAATGGAAAACACAGGAAAATTTACCAGATTTCTAGCTAAGGTAACCAGGTGCCACTGACTGTAAGAGTATTTGTGATAACGGCTTAATGACACAAATTGTTTTGCTTTCAGAGGCTTCCTCCTCACCTTCTTTGGTGGGTTCCGGAGAGTTGACATTACCTAGTAAATAAGCCCAGAGAAATGATTAATTTACTCAATATGATTTGGTGTTGAAGACATTGGTTAAAAACATTACTCAGAAATCTGCTCTAGGTAGATGATGTGGGGTGGGAGGTGGGAGGGGGCTTCGGCATTGGGAGATTGTGTTCACCTGTGGCTGATTCATGTCAATGTATGGCAAAACAAATACAGTATTGTAATTTAAAAATAAATAAATAAATAAAATAAACAACAACAACAACAACAACAACAAAATCTGCTCTAGAATAGGAGAGAATAAAAACTAATGATGTTGTAGTTTCTAAAATAGTTATAATAAAACTTTCAACTGCTTATTTAATTCTATTTATTAATATGTCCTACTGACATAGCCCTTACTTGTCATCTCCCCGTGAATTATACCAGTGAAGTTACTAAATTAAAAAATAATTTATTGCTATACCATATTAACCTTTCATATATAGTTAAGTGCTTATTTAATATATGCTGTGCTAAGTATGCTTACTTTTGTGGACTCAGTAAATTTTGTCAAATACATTTTATATGAACATCTTGTTTGAAATTCTTTAGACATGAAAGTATTGACTTTAAATGTATTATCTTGTGACCCTGGAAAGTTACTTATTCTCTGGGGAAGTCTCAGTTTTAAACTGTAATATCAGAGATTATATGATAGGCTTGACAGGTCATAGTCTGGCTTGAGCTTTGTGTAAAACATTATGAATCAGTTGCCTGCATTTAAAATGTGCATTCATACAAAAATCTGGATTTCTGCATTCTGTTGAAAAAGTAGAAGACTGTAATACATAGTCTCCCATTCTTCTACAGCAACAAGAAGTTCAAGCTGAATAGTGCTTGTATTGAGTAGACATTCATTTTTCATTTCCCTACACTTATTTCAACTTTTCACTTAAAGCCTCTATATGGCTTTAAGTTCATAATGTTTGGACTAAATATTCTGAAGAGTTCCTGTCAGACCAGGAATTTCAACAATCTTAATGTGTCTAATAAGCACCCATAAATTTAGGTGAAAGGGTTTCCTTTTTTTCTTGCCTAAATTGTTTCTATTTGTTGATAAGTTCAGTTAGATTTTGTAAAAAAACCTTTTAAAAAATTAAGTAATAGGAATCAACACCACTTTTATCTACTTTATTTTATGATTGAAGAGGCTCTTTGAGTTCTAACATTTATAACTAGAATGCTTCATTTATATATGGAATAAACAATGGAAATTACCCAACTCTTGTTCAACAGGTAGCTCCTGATTTAACATGTTTTGAGTACAAACTCTTACATCATTAGAGAATGAAGATGTGGCTCAGCATGTTTGACTTTCTTTTGAAAGACTAGATCTTATAGCCAGTGACACTAACTGTTTAATTAAAAGGGAGTAACTAGTATTTATAGTTTAGCAACAGGGCCCTTTATAAGGGAAATCAGTTTCTGGATTGTGGACAAAGTTTACTGGTTAGCATGTTTCCAATGCTGTATGGGTTCTTGTAGCTGTCACAAACACTAACTGCATACGTTCTCCATTTCCTTTTAGGTAGGCCTATATAAGTGGCAAAATCCCATATCTACTTAAGGAGAACAAACTTTGAATGTAAATATGGTAAAAAATCATATACTCTATATGTTAAAACAGTTTTATTTTTATCTGTTACCTAATCCAGGATTTCTCTTTTCAATTGTAGATTTTAAGAGAATAGTACTTGCATGATATTTAAAGACAAAAATTGACCAGGAGTTTTGTCCATGAAATTAGATTATGGGTTGGTAGTCACAACTCCACCTATAGCACCCCTTTACCACACAAGTGTCAAAACAGGATCACAGTCATTGTAGAAACAGAAAAGTGCAGCATGTATTAGAACCTGAAATCTTTCTCAAAGATATGAGGTACTTATTAGAATTTTACTTACGTATTAGGATATGTTAACATGAACTTTTTAAAAATGGAATTGAAAGACCTAGAGGAAGAGGTAAGTTTCAACATGACGATTAAATGTGTACAGAAATTAAGTTTGGATCTGGCATTGAATTTAAGGTTTACTGTTTTTGCCATGGGGAAATTTGTAGATTTTTAAAAAATTTCATTTATCTATGTTTTTACTATTTGTAATGGTAATTATTGTTAATTTAGAAAAGAGCACAGACTGTATCTGGGAGAGCAAAGGGACTTAAAAAAAAGTTTTAGGTTGTAAATAAGTCCTGAAAGCTGAAAGTAATTCTGGAGTTCTCTGAAAATGCTCAGATTTACTGAAGAATTTTCATTCAGTAATACAATGTTTTGAGACATAGTTTGTTCTAAGATTCTTTTAAATTTTAAAGACAGAGTTTTAGTTTGGCTTCTGTTTGACTTAATAAGCTATACACATAGTTTAGTTTGAGTATATACTGTCCAACACATATGAAGGCTGTGTAATACCTTAAATATGGAGAATTATTAAGCAATTTCTGCTGTTCTTTGCTACCGATAGTTCCTGAAACTCCTTAGGCTGATGTGGCAAATGAGAGTTCCGAAAATCTAGGCGGCATTTTGGTTCCGAAAATCTTCCACCGTAAATTGGACCATGTTTGGATTCTTTATGGCACAATGCTTTCGTTGCTGCTGGAGCTTAACATTAGGGAAGTTTTCTAAGGAACTAACATATCGTTCAAGTGCTGAGTTCTCTCAGGTGATTTGTTAAGGAAGACATACCCGTTCCTTGTTTTCTTGTTGCTTCAACGAGGACTTCAGTTGGAAAATGCAGAGATGGGTTATAAAACCCATCTCTAAGAACAGGTCCATCCCTGGGCATTTTATTCAACAGACCTAAATATAGGGTCCTAAATTTAGAGGGCAAGGTGCTACTTTTAGCTCCCCTTTTCAGAGAACACGCGGCCAGCTGAGGTTTGATTTGGCTCATGGAGTTTTAAGAGTTTTGCGCAGCAAGTGCCCAGGGAACTCAGGTAAAAGTGGGTAAGACCCTGGAACCCTCCGCTGAGCACCGAAAGCCCGATCGATATTCTCTTGCGTGGGAGAGGTTAAACTTTGCCCAGAGCACGGCTGACCCCAAGCGCCTTCCTGTCCAAAGTCCGGACACGGTTGGCAGGACGCAGAGGCCCGGTCCCCGCAAGCCATTTTGTGACTGGAATGAAGACAGCGGCCGGTTTCCCTGGGCCGGCGGGCTCCCCCGGGGTACGATGCCATCAAGACTTCTGTGGGGTGCGGACAGCAGGTTCTTGCAGGGCTGCGAGGTGAAAGCGTTGGGGGCTGGGCTTGGGCCAGGCGCCGGCAGCCGGGCAGAGGAGGCGCGTCGCGCTCTCCCAGCCGGGCGACCCGGAGGGGCCTCCGGGAGGAGTCTAGCAGCCGCCAGCCCGATGGTGGGGATTTCTGGGCCCTGGTCTTGACCTTCGCTGGGGATGTCTGCGGCCCGCGCTACAACTCAGGGCCGGAGGCCGAATCCTCTCTCAGCCCCGAGCACCTCGATTTCCAAGGATGGGTAGCCTCTCTAGGTACAGGGCCGGCCCCTTTAAGAGAGACAGGGACACGTCTACGAACCTCGCGCGAAGAAGGAAGGGAAATTAACAGAGTCCCCGCGACCCCGCCTCCCCGCCGCGGCCCGGCCCAAACCAAACCGCGGGGTAGGGTGGCAAGGAGAGTGCAGATCGCAGACTCGCGCGGGCAGGTTTGAATCTTCGGATCTTAAGGACGCAAAGAGTAACCTGGCGCGAGTGGCGAGGCTCCCCGGGTGGTCAGCATGGACGCTCGAGGCAAGGCGGCGCCATTCATCTCCAGCACCCCCTGTAGCCGGCTCCGCAGTGGTCTGATCCGGTTGCCCGGTGCGGGTTTGGGTTCCGGACCGAACGCTGCGTGTTCTGTTCATTTGTTGTGGCTCCGGCAGGCCCTGGATACGGCTCAGATTGCCAGAGCAGCCTTGGCGCTATGGCGGGGCCCGGAATGCCCCTCAGCCGTACCTGGGGCTGGTCCTGGCGAAGCTTCGCTGGGTGAGTCCAGGCGCGATCAGGGTTACTTGGCCCAGGGCTGGCGGGTGCCTCCCGGGGAAGGAAGCTGCAGACTTTGGGGTCTGAGCCGCGGTGGTCGGAGGTCCTGAAGCCAGTTCTCACCTGCCGGCGGGCTGTGGCCTGTGTCCAGAGCAGTAGCTAGGTTCCTGGGGTGCTTGGGCGGGTTCTGATGTGGTGTAGGGAGACCTGGAGATCCGGAAGGTGAAGAGAGCATTTGCTTATGCCTAGCAGGACTTTAGAAAGGTGAGTTTCCTAAAAGGAATTAGCCTTTCGGTCATGGTGTTTATGTTGATGGCACGTGGTTTCCCGGACTGTGAGAAACTTGAGGACTGATCCTCTGAAATCAGTTCCTTTTAAGTGCTGAAACTTCGCGTTGCTTGAAAGGACATCTAAGCCTGGACAGGGAATTGGGATTCTAATTCTGCAATTTCTTTTAAGAGATAATGCTCTTAGCTCAGACGGTAAAGCGTCTGCCATTGTACAATGCCAAAGACCCAGGTTTGATCCCTGGGTCAGGAAGATCCCCTGGAGAAGGAAATGGCAACCCACTCCAGTGTTCTTGCCTGGAAAATCCCATGGAATGAGGAGCCTGGTAGGCTACAATCCATGGGGTCGGCAAAGAGTTGGATACGACTGAGCGACTTCATCATAAGTGAGATTGTTCGTTGCTTCTATCTTGTTAATGTAAACGGTCGTGTTAACGTCAAGATCTGGAGATATTGAGCTCCCAGTGTTCACAGTTTCTTTTTCGTTTTTTAAGGTTCAGTTTTATGATCAGGTTGCAGGGATTTTCTCAGTAACTGTTTACAAGTGTCTTTGTTAACATCTTTAGGGTCATTTATGTCACCGTATTTTTTAAAAAAATACTATTCGCGTTAGAAATGTCAAAAGCCCCCTTTAAATATTGGGACAGTTACAATTTTTTGTTTCTTATGTAAATTAAACAGTTCTATTGCCTTGGTATTCAGTTACTCATTAGTGTGTCTAGTGTCTGTATATGTATAAGTGTAAATACAGATGGTAGTTATATGGAGAGTCTAAATAGACTAAGACATAGTCTGGACCACTGCTATCTTACTGTCAGTTAAGGGAGAGAAGACAACAGTACAAGGTAGAAATGAATGAAGTGCTTACTGAAGCATGCATACAATGTGCTGAGGAAATTGAGGGTGGGAGAGAGCACATTTTCTTGAGTGATTATGAAAGCCTCTGCAGACTGAGTTGAATAGCCTAAGCAAGCAATGAAAACAGCATGGTGTGTACAGCCAACTAGGAGCAGTGTTACTGGAGTGTAAAGCAGGCTCAGGGAGCAATAGGAGTGATGCTTATGGAGATGTAAGTAGGTTCCAAGTGATGTAGGTGCTGGAGAGCCTTCAAAATATTTCAATGGTTAGACTTTTGGGTTAAGTAGATCTTCCTGATAGAAGGATATAGGTTAGATGTAAGAACAACAAAACGAGGAGCACAGTGTAAGGGAGAGGTGACAGACTTGTCACAAGGATACAGAAGAGGGTGTGCTCGTGCTCAGTTGTGTCTGCCTCTTTGTGATGCTATAGACTATAAGCTGCCAGGCTCCTCTGTCCACGGGATTTCCCAGGTTAAGAACACTGGAGTGGGTTGTCATTTCCTTCTCCAGATGATCTTCCCGGCCCAGGGACTGAACCTGCATCTCCTGTACTGGTAGGCAGATTCTTTACCACTGAGACACCTGGGAAGCAGAGAAGAGGGTACTGAATGGGAAATATTTGGGTAGCCAGATTTTGTGTAAGTTGTTCTACTGTGTGAACAATATCTTCACCTGGATGATTTTTTTTTTTTTTTTTGGCTAAATACACTATTCTCACAAAACTAGCCTGGGGCCTAGGATTGCACAACACTGCTCTACTTTTTCGGAGAAGGCAATGGCACCCCACTCTAGTACTCTTGCTTGGAAAATCCCATGGACGGAGAGTCCATGGGGTCGCTAAGAATCGAACTTGACTGAGCGACTTCACTTTGACTTTTCACTTTCATCCATTGGAGAAGGAAATGGTAACCCACTCCAGTGTTCTTGCCTGGAGAATCCCAGGGACAGAGGAGCCTGGTGGGCTGCCGTCTATGGGGTCGCACAAAGTCTGACACAACTGAAGCGACTTAGCAGCAGCAGCAGCTCTACTTTTTAATTTTTAGATAAAAAGTAATTTATTGAGATATAATCAGATAACAAAATTTACTCATTTTTAATGCTGAATTCAGTGATTTTTTTTTTTTTGCGGTATGTTCACTGCGTTGTGCATCATCACCACAATTTTGGAATACTTTTATCATTCTTAAAAGAAACCCTGTCCTTATTAGTAATCAGTCCCAATTCTCGCGTCACGTCATCCCTTCAGTTCAGTTCAGTTCACTTAGTTGTATCCAGCTCTTTGTGAATCCATGGACTGCAGCATGCCAGGCTTCCCTTCCATTACCAACTCCTGGAACTTGCTCAAACTCATGTCCATCAAGTTGGTGATACCATCCAACCATGTCATCCTCTGTCATCTCCTTCTCCTCCTGCCTTCAATCTTTCCCAGCATCAGAGTCTTTTCAAATGAGTCTGTTCTTTGTATCAGGTGGCCAAAGTACTGGAGTTTCAGCTTCAGCATCAGTCCTTCCAATGAATATTCAAGACTGATTTCCTTTAGGATGGACTGGTTGGATATGCTTGCAGCCCAAGGAACTCTTAAGAGTCTTCTCTAACATCACAGTTCAAAAGCATCAGTTCTTCAGTGCTCAGCTTTCTTTATAGTCCAACTCTCACAACCATACATGACTACTGGAAAAACCATAGCTTTGACTAGATGGACCTTTGTTGGTAGGATCTCTGCTTTTTAATATGCTGTCAAGGTTGTTCATAGCTTTTCTTCCAAGGAGCAAGCATCTTTTAATTTCATGGCTGCAGTCACCATCTGCAGTGATTTTGGAACCCAGAAAAATAAAATCTCTAGCTGTTTTCATTTATCCCCCATCTATTTGCCTTGAAGTGATGAGACCGGATGCCATGATCTTCGTTTTCTGAATGTTGAGCTTTAAGCCAACTTTTTCACTCTCCTCTTTCACTTTCATCAAGAGGCTCTTTAGTTCTTCACTTTCTGCCATAAGGGTGGTGTCATCTGCATATCTGAGGTTATTGATATTTCTCCTGGCAATCTTGATTCCAGCCTGTGCTTCATCCAGCCCAGCATTTCTCATGATGTACTCTGCATATAAGTTAAATAAGCACCGTGATAGTATACAGCCTTGACGTATTCCTTTCCCTATTTGGAACCAGTCTGTTGTTCCATGTCCAGTTCTAACTGTTGCTTCTTGACCTGCATACAGGTTTCTCAAGAGGCAGGTCAGGTGGTCTGGTATTCCCATCTCTTTCAGAATTTTCCACGGTTTGTTGTGACCCAAACAGTCAAAGGCTTTGGTGTAGTCAATGAAGCAGAAATAAATTTTTTCTGGAACTCTTGTTTTTTGATGATAGAACGGATGTTGGCAATTTGATCTCTGGTTCCTCTGCCTTTTCTAAATCCAGCTTGAACATCTGGAAGTATGGTTCATGTACTGTTGAAGCCTGGCTTGGAGAATTTTGAGCATTATTTTGCTAGGGTGTGAGATGAATACAATTGTGCGGTAATTTGAACGTTCTTTCGCTTTGCCTTTCTTTGGGACTGGAATGAAAACTGGTGGCAAGGAGAGTGCAGATCGCAGGCTTGCGCGGCGGGTTTGAACCTTCGGATCTTAGGGACGCAAAACATAACCTGGGGTGGATGGCGAAGCTCCCCGGGTGGTCAGCATGGACGCTCGAGGCACGGCAGCGCCATTCATCTCCAGCACCCCCTGTAGCCGGCTCCGCAGTGGTCTGATCCGGTTGCCCGGCGCGGGTTTGGGTTCCTAACCGAACGCCGCGTGCTCTGTTCATTTGTTGTGGCTCCGCAGGCCCTGGATACGGCTCAGATTGCCAGAGCAGCCTTGGCGCTATGGCGGGGCCCGGAGTGCCCCTCAGCCGTACCTGGGGCTGGTCCTGGCAAGGCTTCGCTGGGTGAGTCCAGGCGCGATCAGGGTTACTTGGCCCAGGGCTGGCGGGTGCCTCCCGGGGAAGGAAGCTGCAGACTTTGGGGTCTGAGCCGCGGTGGTCGGAGGTCCTGAAGCCAGTTCTCACCTGCCGGCGGGCTGCGGCCTGTGTCCAGGGCAGTAGCTAGGTTCCTGGGGTGCTTGGGCGGGTTCTGATGTGGTGTAGGGAGACCTGGAGATCCGGAAGGTGAAGAGAGCATTTGCTTATGCCTAGCAGGACTTTAGAAAGGTGAGTTTCCTAAAAGGAATTAGCCTTTCGGTCATGGTGTTTATGTTGATGGCACGTGGTTTCCCGGACTGTGAGAAACTTGAGGACTGATCCTCTGAAATCAGTTCCTTTTAAGTGCTGAAACTTCGCGTTGCTTGAAAGGACATCTAAGCCTGGGCTGGGAATTGGGATTCTAATTCTGCGGTTTCTTTTTAAGAAATACTGCTCTTAGCTCAGACGGTAAAGCGTGTGCCATTGTACAATGCCAAAGACCCAGGTAAGAGTTGGACACGACTGAGTGACTTCACCATAAGTGAGATTGTTCGTCGCTTCTGTCTTCACCATGGCTTTGCCTTTCTTTGGGATTGGAATGAAAACTGACCTTTTCCAGTCCTGTGGCCACTGCTGAGTTTTCCCAATTGACTGGTACTTTGAGTGCAGCACTTTAACAGCATCATCTCTTAGGATTTGAAATAGCTCATCAAATTTGGAATTCCATCACTTGTTTTGTTCATAGTGATACTTCCAAAGGCTCACTTGACTTCACATTCTAGGATATCTGGCTCTAGGTGAGTGATCACACCATCATGATTATCTGGGTCATGAAGATCTTTTTCGTGTAGTTCTTCTGTGTATTCTTGCTACCTCTTCTTATTGTCTGTCACTTCCACTGTATAATAGTATGGGATTCGATTTAGGTCATATCTGAATGGTCTAGTGGTTTTTCCCTACTTTGTTCAATCACTACCTTATCTTCAATCCCTACTTCATACCTCGGCCACCACTAATCTACTTTATATATCTATGAATTTGTCTATTCTGGACATTTCACGTGAATTAAATCATATAGTGTGTGACCTTTTGTGCTGGCTTCATTTACTTATCACACTTTCAAAATTCATCCATGTTGCACTAGACATATACCAGTTTGAATGTTCATTCATAGTTTAGTGGATATTTGAGTTGTTTGTGTTTTTTGACTGTTATGAATTATGCTGCTGTGGACATTCATGTACAAGCTTTTTAAATGCATATTTTCTGTTCTTTTGAGTGTATGCTTAGGAGTGGAATTCCTGGGTCATATTTACTGTATGTTTAACTTTTGGAAGAACTGCCAAATTGTTTTCCACAGATGATGTGCCATTTTGCATTCCTACCCGCAATTTATAAGAGCTCAGTTTCACACATTCTCTCCAATATGTTTTTTTCCTTCCTATACAACCACCCTAATGATGAGTGTGGAGGCTTCCCCAGTGGCTCAGTGGTAACAAATCTGCTTGCAGTGCAGGAGATGTGGGTTTGATCCCTTGGTTGGGAAGATCCCCTGGAGAAGGGAATGGCAACCCACTCTAGTATTCTTGTCCAGAAAATCCTATGGGCAGAGGAGCCTGGCGGGCTACAGTCCTACAGTCCATGGGGTCACAAGAGAGTCGGACGTGACTTAGCAACTAACAACAGTGTAAAGTGGTACCTTGTGGTTTGATTTGCAGTCATCTAATGACTAATAATGTTGAACAACCTCACATGTACTTATTGACCATTATTTTCTTTGTAGAAATATCTATTCAGTTTTTTTTTTTTTACCATTTAAAACATTGTATTTGTCTTTTTACGCTTGAAGGCATAAGAGTTCTTTATACATTCACAATATTAGACCCTTCCTTATCAGGTACATGACTGGCAAATGTTTTCTCCCATTCTGTGGATTATCTTTTCAGTTTTTTGATGGTGACCTTCGAAACACGAAGTTTTAAACTTTGATGAAATCTACTTTATCGTTTTTCCCATTGGTTCTATATTGCTTTTGGTGACATGTCCAGGAAACGATTGCTTAAAATAAGGTCACAAAGATTTATATCAGTGCTTCTTTCTAAGAGTTTTAGCTCTTACATTTTGGTCTGTGATGTATTTTAAATTAATACTTATATGTAATATAAAGTATAGGTTTCGTTTCATTTGTTTGCAAGTGGATATTCACCAGTCCCAAAATCATTTGTTGAAAAGACTCCTCTCTCCTCATTTTGTATTGGTACTGCTGTTAAAAATTATAAATTTTTTTATTGAGATGAGATTCATTTATAATATTAGTTTCAGGTATAAAATACAGTGATTCAGAACTTCTATAGATTGTATTCCACTTAAAGTTATTTTAAAATATTGGCTATATTCCCTGTGGAGTATATCTTTGTAGTTTCAGTTCAGTTCAGAGTCTCAGTCATGTCTGACAGGCCTCCCTGTCCATCACCAACTCGTGGAGTCCACCCAAACCCGTGTCAATTGAGTCAGTGATGCCATTCAGCCATGTCATCCTCTGTTGTCCCCTTCTCCTCCTGCTCTCAATCTTTCCTAGCATCAGAGTCTTTTCCAGTGAATCAGCTTTTCACATCAGGTGGCCAAAGTACTGGAGTTTCAGTTTTAGCATCAGTCCTTCTAGTGAACACCCAGGACTGATCTGCTTTAGGATGGACTGGTTGGATCTCCTTGCAGTCCAAGGGACTTTCAAGAGTCTTCTCCAACACCACAGTTCAAAAGCATCAATTCTTGAATGCTCAGCTTTCTTTATAGTCCAACTCTCACATCCATACGTGACTGCTGGAAAAACCATAGCCTTGACTAGACGGACCTTTGTTGAGGAAGTAATGTCTCTGCTTTTTAATATGCTGTCTAAGTTGTTCATAACTTTCCTTCCAAGGAATAAGCATTTTTAAGTTTATGGCTGCAATCACTATTTGCAGTGATTTTGGAGCCCCTCAAAATAAAGTCTGTCACTGTTTCCCTATCTATTTTCCATGGAGTAATGAGACCAGACTCGGGGTAGCTCCTCTCGGCCACTGCCTCTGATCTTGGACACTGGGTAGCTCCTCATGGCCGCCACCCCTGACCTCAGACGTGGGGTAACTCCTCTTGACCAAGAGGAGCTACCCGGTATCCGAGGTCAGGGGTAGCCGAGAGGAGCAACCCCACGTCCAAGGAGTGGTGGCTGTGCGGGCGGAAGAGGGCCTAGAGGATCTATCCCACATTGAAAGTCAGGAAGGGGGCGGTGAGGAGATACCCCTGATCCAAGGTAAGGAGCAGCAGCTGTGCTTTGCTGGAGCAGCTGTGAAGAGATACTCCACTCCCAAGGTAAGAGAAACCCAAGTAAGATGGTAGGTGTTGCAAGAGGGCATCAGAGGGCAGACACACTGAAGCCATACTCACAGAAAACTAGTCAGTCTAATCACTCTAGGATCACAGCCTTGTCTAACTCAGTGAAACCAAGCCAAGCCCGCGGGGCAACCCAAGACGCGTGGGTCATGGTGGAGAGGTCTGACAGCATGTGGTCCACTGGAGAAGAGAATGGCAAACCACTTCAGTATTCTTGCCTTGAGAACCCCATAAACAGTATGAAAAGGCAAAATGATAGGATACTGAAAGAGGAACTCCCCAGGTCAGTAGGTTCCCAATAGGCTACTGGAGATCAGTGGGGAAATCACTCCAGAAAGAATGAAGGGATGGAGCCAAAACAAAAACCATACCTAGCTATGGATGTGACTGGTGATAGAAGCAAGGTCCGATGCTGTAAAGAGCAATATTGCATAGGAACCTGGAAAGTCAGGTCCATGAATCAAGGCAAATTGGAAATGGTCAAACAAGAGATGGCAAGAGTGTATGTCGACATTCTAGGAATCAGTGAACTAAAATGGACCGGATTGGGTGAATTTGACTCAGATGACCATTATATCTGTATGCGAGCAGGAATCCCTCAGAAGAAAGGGAGTAGCCATCATGGTCAACAAAAGAGTCCAAAATGCAGTACTTGGATGCAATCTCAAAAACGACAGAATGATCTCTGTTCATTTCCAAGGCAAACCATTCAATATCACAGGAATCCAAGTCTATGCCCCAACCAGTAACGCTGAAGAAGCTGAAGTTGAACGGTTCTATGAACACCTACAAGATCTTTTAGAACTAACACCCAAAAAAGATGTCCTTTTCATTATAGGGGACTGGAATGCAAAAGTAGGAAGTCAAGAAACACCTGGAGTAACACGCAAATGTGGCCTTGGAATACAGAATGAAGCAGGGCAAAGACTAATACAGTTTTGTCAAGAAAATGCACTGGTCATAGCAAACACCCTCTTCCAACAACACAAGAGACGACTCTACGGTTGGACATCACCAGATGGTCAACACCAAAATCAGACTCATTATATTCTTTGCAGCCAAAGATGGAGAAGCTGTATACAGTCAACAAAAACAAGACCAGGAGCTGACTGTGGTTCAGATCATGAACTCGCTATTACCAAAATCAGACTTAAATTGAAGAAAGTAGGGAGAAACTGGTAGACCATTCAGGTATGAACTAAATCAAATCCCTTATGATTATATAGTGGAAGGGAGAAATAGATTTAAGGGCCTAGATCTGATAGATAGAGTGCCTGATGAACTATGTAATGAGGTTCATGTCATTGTACAGGAGACAGGGATCAAGACCATCCTCATGGAAAAGAAAGGCAAAAAAGCAAAATGGCTTTCTGGGGAGGCCTTACAAATAGCTGTGAAAAGAAGAGAAGTGAAAAGCCAAGGAGAAAAGGAAAGATATAAGCATCTGAATGCAGAGTTCCAAAGAGTAGCAAGAAGAGATAAGAAAGCCTTCTTCAGTGATCAGTGCAAAGAAATAGAGGAAAAGAACAGAATGGGAAAGACTAGAGTTCTCTTCAAGAAAATTAGAGATACAAAGGGAACATTTCATGCAAAGATGGGCTCGATAAAGGACAGAAATGGTCTGGACCTAACAGAAGCAGAAGATATTAAGAAGAGGTGGCAAGAATACACAGAAGAACTGTACAAAAAGATCTTCACGACCCAGATAATTGTGATGATGTGATCACTGATCTAGAGCCAGACATCCTGGAATGTGAAGTCAAGTGAGCCTTAGAAAGCATCACTACGAACAAAGCTACTGGAGGTGATGGCATTCCAGTTGAGGTATTTCAAATCCTGAAAGATGATGCTGTGAAAGTGCTGCACTCAATATGCCAGCAAATTGGGAAAACTCAGCAGTGGCCACCGGACTGGAAAAGGTCAGTTTTCATTCCAATCCCAAAGAAAGGCGATGCCAAAGAATGCTCAAACTCCGGCACAATTGCACTCATCTCACAGGCTAGTAAAGTAATGCTCAAAATTCTCCAAGCCAGGCTTCAGCAATATGTGAACCGTGAACTTCCTGATGTTCAAGCTGGTTTTAGAAAAGGCAGAGGAACCAGAGATCAAATTGCCAACATCCGCTGGATCATGGAGAATGCAAGAGAGTTCCAGAAAAACATCTATTTCTGCTTTATTGACTATGCCAAAGCCTTTGACTGTGTGGATCACAATAAAGTGTGGAAAATTCTGAAAGAGATGAGAATACCAGACCACCTGAACTGCCTCTTGAGAAATCTGTATGCCAGTCAGGAAGCAGCACTTAGAACTGGACATGGAACAACAGATTGGTTCCAAATAAGAAAAGGAGTACATCAAGGCTGTATATTGTCACCCTGCTTATTTAACTTATATGCAGAGTACATCATGAGAAATGCTGGGCTGGAAGAAACATAAGCTGGAATCAAGATTGCTGGGAGAAATATCTATAACCTCAGATATACAGATAACCCCACCCTTATGGCAGAAAGTGACGAGGAACTAAAAGCCTCTTGATGAAAGTGAAAGAGGAGAGTGAAAAAGTTGGCTTAAAGCTCAACATTCAGAAAACAAAGATCATGGCATCCTGTCCCATCAGTTCATGGGAAATAGATGGGGAAATAGTGGAAACAGTGTCAGACTTTATTTTTTTGGGCTCCAAAACCACTGCAGATGGTGACTGCAGCCATGAAATTAAAAGACGCTTACTCCTTGGAAGAAAAGTTATGACCAACCTAGATAGCATATTCTAAAGCAGGGACATCACTTTGCTGACTAAGGTCCATCTTGTCACGGCTATGATTTTTCCTGTGGTCATGTATGCATGTGAGAGTTGGACTGTGAAGAAGGCTGAGCACCGAAGAATCGATGCTTTTGAACTGTGGTGTTGGAGAAGACTCTTGAGAGTCCCTTGGACTGCAAGGAGATCCAACCAGTCCATTCTGAAGGAGATCAGCCCTGGGATTCCTTTGGAAGGAATGATGCTTAAGCTGAAACTCCAGTACTTTGGCTATCTCATGGAAAGAGTTTGCTCACTGGAAAAGACTCTGAAGCTGGGAGGGATTGGGGGCAGGAGGAGAAGGGGACGACCGAGGATGAGATGGCTGGATGGCATCACTGACTCGATGGACGTGAGTCTGAATGAACTCCGGGAGTTGGTGATGAACAGGGTGGCCTGGCGTGCTGCGATTCAAGGGGGTCACAAAGAGTCGGACACGACTGAGTGACTGAACTGTAATGAACTGAATGAGACCAGACGCCATGATCTTAGTTTTCTGATTGTTCGAGTTTTAAGCTGGGTTTTTCACTCTCCTCTTTCACTTTTATCAGGAGGCTCTTTAGTTCTTCACTTTCTGCCCTAAGCGTGGTGTCATCTGCATATCTGAGGTTATTGATATTTCTCCTGGTAATCTTGATTCCAGCTTGTGCTTCATCCAGCTCAGCGTTTCTCATGATGTTCTCTGCATAGAAGTTAAAGAAGCAGGGCAACAACGTACAGGCTTGACACACTCCTTTTCCTATTTGGAACCAGTCTGTTGTTCCATGTCCAGTTAACTGTTGCTTCCTGACCTGCCTACAGGTTTTTCAAAAGGCAGGTCAGGTGGTCTGGTATCCCCATCTCTCTAAGCATTTTCCACAGTTTATTGTGATCCACACCCTCAAAGGCTTTGGGCATAGTCAATAAAGCAGAAATAGATGTTTTTCTGGAACACTCTCGCTTTTTCAATGATCCAGGGGATGTTTGCAATTTGCTCTCTGGTTCCCCAGCCTTTTACAAACCAGTCTGAACATCTGGAAGTTCTTGGTTGATGTATTTTGAAGCCTGGCTTGGAGAATTTTGAGCGTTACTTTAAATTGCCACCCAGTCCAGTATTCTTGCCTGGAAAATCCCATGGACAGAGGAGCCTGTTTGGCCACTGTCCATGGGGTGCCAAGAGTCAAAGACGACTGAGTGACTTTCACTTCACTTCACTTAATAGCGTGTGAGATGAGTGCAATTGTGCAGTAGTTTGAGCATTTTTGGCATTGCATTTCTTTGGGATTGGAATGAAAACTAACCTTTTCCAGTCCTGTGGCCACTGATGTGTTTTCCAAATTTGGTGACATATTAAGTGCAGCACTTTCACATCATAATCTTTCAGAATTTGAAATTAGCTGAACTGGATTTCTGTCACCCCCATTAGCTTTGTTTGTAGTGATGCTTCCTAAGGCTCACTTGACTTCACATTCCAGGATGTCTGGCTCTAGGTGAGTGTGAGTGATCACACCATCCTGATTATCTGGTTCATGAAGATCTCTTTTGTGTAGTTCTTCTGTGTATTCTTGCCACCTCTTCTTAATATCTTCTGCTTGTAGTTTACTTTATGCATAATAGTTTGTACCTCTTACCTGCTTCCCCTTATCTTGCCTCTTCCCCCTTCCCTCTCCCCACTAGTAACCACAGATTTGTTCTTCATAACCTTGATTCTCTTTCTGTTTTGTTGCATTCGTTTATTTCTTAAATCCCGCATATAGTGATAATGTCCTGTGTCTTTGTCTCTCTGATTTCGCTAAGCTAATACCTTCCAGATTTACTCATATTGCAAATAGCAACATTTTATTCTTTTTTAGGAATGGATAACATTCCATTGTGTGTGTGTGTGTGTGCGCGCGTGTGTGTGCATATGTGTGAGTATATACATCTTTTAAAACTTTATTTAAAGTTTTTATTTTGTATCGAGGTATAGCTGATTAAAAAGCATTATTATGAGAGTTTCCAGGTGTACAATGAGAAAGAACTTGGCCATACATATACATGTATCCATTTCTTCCCAGTATTGTGTGTCCAAATACTCCTTTTTCTCAGAAACAGAAATAATTAAAAAAAATTATCATTAGTTATGGATAGTGACATCACAATTCTGTGAGCTGGTAATGGGTAATGTAGGGAAAGGCAGAGGTAGAGATCAGGGTAAAGGGTATTTTTTTTTTTTAGAAAAGTTATCAGTTCAGTTCAGTTCAGTTGCTCAGTCGTGTCCTACTCTTTGTGACCCCTTGAATCGCAGCACGCCAGGCCACCCTGTTCATCACCAACTCCCGGAGTTCACTCAGACTCACGTCCATCGAGTCAGTGATTCCATCCAGCCATCTCATCATCTGTCGACCCCTTCTCCTCCTGCCCCCAATCCCTCACAGCATCGGAGTCTTTTCCAATGAGTCAACTCTTCGCATGAGGGGGCCAAAGTACTGGCGTTTCAGCTTTAGCATCATTCCTTCCAAAGAAATCCCAGGGCTGATCTCCTTCAGAATGGATTGGTTGGATCTCCTTGCAGTCCAAGGGACTCTCAAGAGTCTTCTCCAACACCACAGTTCAAAAGCATAGATTCTTTGGTGCCCAGCCTTCTTCACAGTCCAACTCTCACATGCATACATGACCACAGGAAAAACCATAGCCTTGACTAGACGGACCTTAGTCAGCAAAGTAATGTCTCTGCTTTTCAATATGCTATCTAGGTTGGTCGTAACTTTTCTTCCAAGGAGTAAGTGTGTTTTAATTTCATGGCTGCAGTCACCACCTGCAGTGATTTTGGAGCCCAGAAAAATAAAGTCTGACACTGTTTCCACTATTTCCCCATCTATTTCCCATGAAGTGATGTGACTGGATGCCATGATCTTCGTTTTCTGAATGTTGAGCTTTATAGAAAAGGTATAAGGTTTATTTAATACAGCTTAATGAACTGTAGATAGCATATATGGGTCAGAATTATAAAAATGATTTTAAAAAGGAGAATAGATATTAGAGGCCATTTTTCTAGATAGAAATGGCCTAAAAAGGAAAGATTTGCCAATAGATGTTTTGGATTTAACTCTGGAAAGACTCAAGCCTGATCAAACTTCAGGTTGTTTTTTAAAAAAGGATATTTTTCTACTATCCTTCTCCCTTTTACCTTTAAAAAACAAAACTGTTTTTGACTGCCCTCGATCTTCATTTCTGTGTAATGGCTTTCCCTGTTTGCAGTGAGCAGGAACTTCTCTTCACTGTTAGCAGGTTCTCACTGAGGTGGCTTCCCTTGTTGTGGAGCAAGACCTCTAGGTGATCTGGCTCAGTTGTTGTGGCACAATGAGGTTAGTTGCCCGTGGCATATAGAATCTTCCAAGACCAGGGATTGAACCGGCGACCCCTGGCATTGGTAGACAGATTCGTCACCATTCAACCATCAGGGAAGTCCCCTTTTACCTTTTATGTGATTGAACAGTATGTGGGGCCTGGTAACAAAGAGAAAATAACCTCATTGGATGACAGTGAAGATGAATTGACCCAGAGAAAGGTAAAATACAGAAGCAGCTGCAAAAGCCTTCAGCTGTTTTGTGCTGAAGACTTGATAGGGAAAGAAGTAATGTGGAAAGGCCATGATTATAGTATATGCTCTTTGAAAGAGAAATAGTAAAAACAGTTACCTCTACTGAGTACCTGTCCTCGATGTTTAAACAGATTTATTCCCATTACAGATAAGAGAAGGGAGCCAAGAGGTATGGTAGAGGGATTCAGATTCTAAAGCCATGGTTTCATCAGTGGTTCTTCAACTTTAATAAAGCAGCAGATGCTCTCCCCCTCCCCCAACCTAGGTAAATCTATATGGAAGCCCATAAACCAAACCGCTGGGTAGGGTGGCAAGGAGAGGGCAGATCGCAGGCTTGCGCGGCGGGTTTGAACCTTCGGGTCTTAGGGACGCAAAGGGTAACGTGGCGCAAGTGGTGAAGCTCCCCGGTGGTCAGCATGGACGCTCGAGGCACGGCAGCGCCATTTATCTCCAGCACCCCCCTGTAGCCGGCTCCGCAGTGGTCTGATCCGGTTGCCCGGCGCGGGTTTGGGTTCCCAACCGAACGCCGCGTGCTCTGTTCATTTGTTGTGGCTCCGCAGGCCCTGGATACGGCTCAGATTGCCAGAGCAGCCTTGGCGCTATGGCGGGGCCCGGGAGTGCCCCTCAGCCGTACCTGGGGCTGGTCCTGGCAAGGCTTCGCTGGGTGAGTCCAGGCGCGATCAGGGTTACTTGGCCCAGGGCTGGCGGGTGCCTCCCGGGGAAGGAAGCTGCAGACTTTGGGGTCTGAGCCGCGGTGGTCGGAGGTCCTGAAGCCAGTTCTCACCTGCCGGCGGGCTGCGGCCTGTGTCCAGGGCAGTAGCTAGGTTCCTAGGATGCTTGGGCGGGTTCTGATGTGGTGTAGGGAGACCTGGAGATCCGGAAGGTGAAGAGAGCATTTGCTTATGCCTAGCAGGACTTTAGAAAGGTGAGTTTCCTAAAAGGAATTAGCCTTTCGGTCATGGTGTTTATGTTGATGGCACGTGGTTTCCCGGACTGTGAGAAACTTGAGGACTGATCCTCTGAAATCAGTTCCTTTTAAGTGCTGAAACTTCGTGTTGCTTGAAAGGACATCTAAGCCTGGGCTGGGAATTGGGATTCTAATTCTGCGGTTTCTTTTAAGAAATACTGCTCTTAGCTCAGACGGTAAAGCGTCTGCCCACAATGCCGAAGACCCAGGTTTGATCCCTGGGTCAGGAAGATCCCCTGAAGGAAATGGCAACCCACTGCAGTGTTCTTGCCTGGAAAATCCCATGGACTGAGGAGCCTGGTAGGGTACAGTCCATAGGGTCGCAAAGAGTCGGACACGACTGAGTGACTTCACCATAAGTGAGATGTTCCTCGCTCCTGTCTTCACCATGGCTTTGCCTTTCTTTGGGACTGGAATGAAAACTGGTGGCAAGGAGAGAGGGCAGATCGCAGGCTTGCGCGGGCGGGTTTGAACCTTCGGGTCTTAGGGACGCAAAGGGTAACGTGGCGCGAGTGGTGAAGCTCCCCGGGTGGTCAGCATGGACGCTGGAGGCAAGGCGGCGCCATTCATCTCCAGCACCCCCCTGTAGCCGGCTCCGCAGTGGTCTGATCCGGTGGCCCGGCGCGGGGTTTGGGTTCCTAACCCGAACGCCGCGTGCTCTGTTCATTTGTTGTGGCTCCGCAGGCCCTGGATACGGCTCAGATTGCCAGAGCAGCCTTGGCGCTATGGCGGGGCCCGGGAGTGCCCCTCAGCCGTACCTGGGGCTGGTCCTGGCAAGGCTTCGCTGGGTGAGTCCAGGCGCGATCAGGGTTACTTGGCCCAGGGCTGGCGGGTGCCTCCCGGGGAAGGAAGCTGCAGACTTTGGGGTCTGAGCCGCGGTGGTCGGAGGTCCTGAAGCCAGTTCTCACCTGCCGGCGGGCTGCGGCCTGTGTCCAGAGCAGTAGCTAGGTTCCTGGGATGCTTGGGCGGGTTCTGATGTGGTGTAGGGAGACCTGGAGACCCGGAAGGTGAAGAGAGCATTTGCTTATGCCTAGCAGGACTTTAGAAAGGTGAGTTTCCTAAAGGAATTAGCCTTTCGGTCATGGTGTTTATGTTGATGGCACGTGGTTTCCCGGACTGTGAGAAACTTGAGGACTGATCCTCTGAAATCAGTTCCTTTTAAGTGCTGAAACTTCGCGTTGCTTGAAAGGACATCTGAGCCTGGACGGGGAATTGGGATTCTAATTTTGTGGTTTCTTTTAAGAGATAATGCTCTTAGCTCAGATGATAAAGCGTGTGCCATTCTACAATGCCAAAGACCCAGGTTTGATCCCTGGATCAGGAAGATCCCCTGGAGAAGGAAATGGGAACCCACTGCAGTGTTCTTGCCTGGAGAATCCCATGGAATGAGGAGCCTGGTAGGCTACAATCCATGGGGTCGCAAAGAGTCGGACACGACTGAGCGACTTCACCATACTCTATGAAAAAAATCTAAACTGATTAAATCAGCATAAGAGCATGGGATTCAGCTTGTTTCTTTTGCCTTCTCTCCTCTTACTCTCACTTTCAT
Source organism: Nanger dama (assembly GCA_917880005.1). NCBI lineage: Eukaryota > Metazoa > Chordata > Mammalia > Artiodactyla > Bovidae > Nanger > Nanger dama. The sequence continues at coordinate 8,277,254 of CAKJTW010000038.1, read as the reverse complement.
GCATTTCTGTAGAACTCTGGTTTAAAAATCATTACATTTCATCCTCCTCTTTTCCTTCATCTCTTGGTTATAGTGGTTAATAGCATAATTTTATGAAACAGGTTTCATTAGTGTTTACATGTAAACTTGTAGTTATGTTTATGTCTTTGTCTGGCAGGGCTGCTATAACAAAAATGCTGTAGACTGACTTAACAAAGATTTTCATGATAGTTTTAGGGACTGGGAACACCATGATAAAGGTGCTGCAGATCTGGTTGTTGTAATCAAAACTTTTTAACAAGTTAATTTTCTTTGTCTTGAAGGCTGTGGCAGCGTTGCCTGAAGATATGAGACAATCCAATTTGTATGGTTTTCCATGGGAATTGGTGATATGTGCAACTATCGTTGGATTTTTTGCTGTTCTCTTGTTTTTGTGGAGAAGTTTTCGGTCGGTAAGTAACCAATGCCAGGTTTCATTCATTCTTCATGTTGAATAAGTAATGTGAGAAACATAGCTATTGTTTTAAGGAAACAGGTTATCATTTTGTGGGCTACTTGTGTTAATGTGTGGCTACTAGAAACTGAATATAGATTTTAAGGAATTTTTTTCTTTCAGTTTTCGACCACACCATGCAGCATCCAGGATCTTAGTTCCCTAACCAGGGATAGAACCTATGGTCCCTGCATTGAAGCGTGGAGTCTTAACCACTGGACTGCCAGGGAAATCCCTAGAGGAATTTTTTAATGTGCTGAAATTTTAAAAATTCCTTTACACGAGTATTCCATACTAATACTAAAACCCTGCCTTTATTTCTTATTTCTTATTTAGGGTGGTGTTTATTTTTAAGAGCCTACTAAACATCTGTGAATATACCACACAAGTGGAATCAAAGACATTGACCATCACTTATATTTAGATAATCCTCCTCCTTTCATCCCCTGCCTCCCTGAAGTAGAGGTCATCCTGTTCAGGATCCTGCGTTGATACTTCAATGCCTCAAAAAAAGTTATTTTTGGTCATATGTATTAAATACATATATCCTTCAGAAGTATAGTAATTTTGCTTAGTTTTATGCCAAATATCATGTTTTGAAACTTTTTACTCCATCTTATTTTGCTAAGATTCATCCATATTTTTGGCTCATTTTGATTGTTTTAATATTACATCGAGAGAATATACTACAGTTAATTTATATTTTTTTATGGTCTTAGGCCTTTGAGTTGTTTCCAGGTTTTTCTATTACAAATCATGCTGCTGTGTAAATTCTTATACTTGTCTTGTGTTGTGTATTTGTAAGTTTCTGTTGGGAATATACTGGGTCTGAGATTTACTTGGTTTAGTGCACGCTGGAGGTTCTACTTTTAAAAGATAATGCTAATTCTTTTCCAGTTGTCTGTACCAGTTTATACTCCCAACAGCAATATATAAGAGGTCCTAGAGATCCATTTGATCTCTGTCCTCTCCAACAGTTATTATCGTTGAAATTCTTTATTTTTGCAGTTTGAATGGTATCTTACCATGGTTCTGATGTCTTCTTTGATCACTAAGGAGATTGAAAACTTTATTTACTGGCCATATGTATTTGTTCTTCAGGAAAATATTTTGTTTATATCTTATGCCCCTTTTTCTTTTGAGTAGTTTGTTCTTTTCCTTTTTATTTGTGGGAATTTCTTAAGTATTGTTTAGAAAAATTTTTTAAATTGGAGTTTTATTGCTTTACACTGTTGTGTTGGTTTCTGCTGTATAGGAAAATGAATCAGCTGTAAGTATACTTACATCTCCTCCCTCTTCAGCCTTCTTCCCATCCCCTCCTTATGTATTCTTGATGATATCCTTGTTGATTATGTCTATTACAGATGTCCCAGTTTGAAACATCTTTTCATTGTTCTTAAGATGTTTTCTGATGAGTAGAAATTCTTAATGAAAACAATTTCCATTTAGCACAGAAGTGCTTGATCCATTTTGAGTTAATTTTCTGGTTGGTATAGGGTCGGGAATCTGTAATTCCCCATCCTCCTCACCCTACCCCCAAATAACCTCTTTCCCAGCTTTGTTTATTGAATAGGTTTCCTTTTCCCATTTTTCTGCCATGCTGTGTATGAGAGTGCCACATGGATGTAGACCTTTTCTGTGCTCTTTTTTTTCTATCCCACTGAGTATTATTGAAAGCAAATACATGTGTATCATTCCATATCAATCCATTATTATGTCAGTCTTGCTAACTGACTAGTTTGATAATTCACGTATCACATATTTTTGCTCTTTTTGTTGCTGTTTCCTTCATTATCAAGAATAGAGAGAAGTTGGCTGAATTCCACTATCATGATGGATCAGTTACTTTCTATAGTTTTTTCAATTCTTTCTTTACATACTTTGAGAATACTGTGTTAGGTGGATATATGTTTAGAATTGCTATATCTCTTCTTGGTGGGTTAACTGTTTAGTCAATATTTAGTGATCTCTATAACTCTACTGATGCTTTTGTCTTAAAGTTTCTTATCTGATGTTAATACAGCTAGACCAATTTTCTTTTTGGTAATATTTATTGGGTCTTTTTCCATCCTTATATTTTCCAGTCTTTCTGTGGTCTTTACTTAATGTATGTACTCTACGGATTTCTGTGTTTTATTGGAGTATAGTTGATTTACTATGTTGTGTTAATTTTAGGCATACAGCAAAGTGATTCAGTTCTGTATGAATTTTTAAAAATACTTAATCCAAAAATCTCTGTGTTTTCACTGAGTTTACTGTATCTGCATGTTGTGTTTATTGATTACTGATGTATCTGGATCACTTTCTCCTAGCATACTTTATTAATTTTTTTCCACTTTTTATATATTTCTTTTCAGTTCTTTCTGCATTCATAAAGTAAATTTTCCTAGTGAGAAGATAAGAACTTTATTTTACTCTCACATCCCTTGGTCTCTTTCACTTTCCAAACTACTTTCATGTTGGTATAATCTAGAATTTTAGTTCTAAAAATATTTCTCTCTTCTTTTTACTTTTTTTCTCCACTCCTTCTCCATCCTTGAAGACAACAATAAATATTACCAAGATATTTGATCATCAATAATTGACATATCTCTTGTAGGGTCTCCTGGATTTAGTTCTTCTCATATTTGGATGCTTCTTTCTATACTATGTTCAGTATTGGTCTTTGTATGGTAAAACTTTTGTATGCTTGAGGATGTTTGAATTAAGTCCTTCTGCTGGAACAGCAATTTGTTTGATTTAAGCATTCTGGGTCTAAAGTTTCATCCTGTTAATACTTTAAAATCCTTTACTTCCTTGTCTTTTTATATCTAATATTACTTATTGAAAGGTCTCGTCAGTGTGATTCTTATTCATTTGTAAGAGGTTTTTGATATCCTTATTTCAATATAATTTGTTTAGGCTTGACTGTTTTCTTATTTCTTCTTTGAATTATCTTAAATATTTAAATATGAAATCTTTTATATTTTTTAATTCTGAGAAATTTTTTCTGCATTTTACATGTTTTTTTTTCTCTTTGGGACTATTGCTGTTTAAGATATTGGCTCTTCTCACTTCCCTATCTTTAACAATTTTTCTCCAATTTTTTTTAATGGTTTACTGTTAGTTTTTTTTTTAATTTTAAAGAAAAAATTTATTGAAGATCTGAAAAACAATTTCTAAAAGATTAACTTTTCCAGAAAACTGTAGCTACACAATGCATTGAGTCTACCATTTTAAAACGTGCATTAGACACAAATACAAAAACCATGTAACAAGCCACCGTTCTTCAGCAATTGAGCAAAGATAAAATGCCTAAAGAACAATATGGACAGATTACTCACAAAGGATGGGCTCTTTACTTTAAGCACCATAGAAAAAAGGGGAGCACAAATGGATGAATGTTTTCAGTTATGTACACTGAGTTGAGCCTTTGGCACTAGGAATCAGAGCATTGTGTCATATAGCATTAACACATATTATAAAAGTGCGTAGTGTCAAAGGAATAGAAACTACCAGTGTTCAAAAGCAGCTTTGTCAACTAAGCAATAAAACACTCCACAGTATGTCTCTCTGTTGTCCATCACTGAATACACGGGCAGCAACTTTGAAATGAAAAAAAGGAAAGAAAAAGGAGCTGTAACTCCTTTTATTTTCTCTGTTTAAAATCAAACAGAAAACAAACATCAATTTTGTTATGCACGAACATTTCCAAAGTACATTCTTTGTACAAGAGAAGGACTAAGAAACAAAAAGGTGTTCACAGAGATCAAATGTGGGTGGGTGCAGGTGCCTCACACGGCTTTCTGATGGTACTCAGGGAGTCACTTCATAATCGCTGGCACTAAACAGAATTGCAGAGTTCTTTGCCAGGTATTTTAGGAAATTGTGAAGATAATTCAGTAATAAAGCAAGGCTCTTTTCATCCAGAGGTGTATAGGCCAACGTTGCTCTAGTTCTTACAAACAGCCTCAGGAGATGTGGCGCTCCATACCTGGGTGCCTCAGGGTGGTCCGCAAGGATCTCAGAGTACTGCAGCCTCTCAAATCTGTAGAGCAGTTGAGTGCCCAGCATCACAGGAAGTACTCCTTTTCCCAGCCACAACCTCATTAACTGCATACTCCTTATTATCTGATCTGTGTTTCCTGGAGATTTCTTGTAATTTGCATAATCCTCTAGAATGGAATCCACATTCTTCTTGGCAGGAAGATAAAAGAGCTGTTTTTGCTGGGTAATTAAGTCCCAGTCATCAGCAAGCCCTGGTTTCAGTTCTTGAGGAATCTTTAACTTCAACTCTGCTCATGAATGTTTCCTGGTTTTCAACAGTAGGATCGACTGGAGCCCTTTTCTTGCAGGGAGGCCGAGGTGTCTCACCGATGCTGCCACCATCTCCATTGCAAGGTGTCTTCTGTTTGTTCTTTTTGTTTTCACTTCAGCGTTTTTCTGCTGCAGCCCAGCAGTCTTCTTTCCAGGGGCAGCCCCTCACATCTTCCCCTCTGCGTACTGCTTCTGATTGGCTTTTCTGAAGTTCTCCTTGTTTCTGCAGATTGGTATCCACGTACTTGAGTACTCACTTTCTGGAACCCATTCACCCCAATTTTTATTCCAACCACTGTAATGTATAAAGTATTTTACTTGTTTATCCTTTTATGGCAACTTTTACACACTTCGCTTCATAAAGAAGAGGCCCATGAAAGCACAGCACTCTCTTACCTCCTGGAATTTAGGCTTCGGGTCCTACTTCGGCACCATTTATAAGAGATTCGTCGCTGCTCCTCCTCTTGTTACTTTTTGAGAGTTTCTGAATCTGTTTCAGTTCACTAGTTGTTCCTCATCTAACTAATTATACTGTATCTTGACTTTTAAATCTTGTTTCATTTAATTTTATTCCTGTGTATCTTGTGTAGATTATCTAAGTCCCCATTGCTTTTTTTTCTCCAGCACTGAAATGGCAACCCACTCCAGTGTTCTTGCCTGGAATATCACAGGGAGGGGGAGCCTGGTGGGCTGCCATCTATGGGGTCGCACAGAGTTGGACAACGACTGAAGCGACTCAGCAGCAGCAGCACTTGTTTATTCTGGCCTTTGTGGCCTATTTGGGCAGTGAAGGGGGATCAGGCATGTCCCCACTGTTTTTAGTCCTAAGCCTGACCCTCTTATAAATTGAAATTTTCCCTTTATTGTTTGAAAGAGAGGTTAAAGAAGAAAAAGGTTTTTTACTTTATAGTCAGCAGATCCATGGCCCCATGGTAACATTTTTCAAATTGTGTTATTTTAGCTATTAGTACTAGGGGAGATGATAGGGGCTTCTTTAAGTAGTTTGTTTTGGGGTCAAATATGTTTGAAGAGCAGTGGCTAAGTGAAATGAAACAGGTATTTTTAAGGTAGAGTTATTTCAGAGCCTTTATTATGCTAATAAATAATGTGAATCTTCAGTGGGGGGACTTTAATATGTAGTATTATTTTCTCGATGGAAATAGAACACTTTTGGCTAGCTTATGTTTATACTAAAAGTAGTAAGAAACACTTTAAGTTGTCAGTAGCAGTTAAATAAGTTATATTTGCCTGAATGTTTGTTTGTTTTAATGTAATTTTTGTTAAAAATTTGTTTCAGGTTAGAAGCCGGATTTATGTGGGTAAGCTCTTTTTCTATTTTAGATCACATTATTTTTGTTTGTAATTAAATAAACTTAAAAACATGATAACATTAACTCTTTTTAGGGAGAGAGAAAAAGCTTGCTGTAGAACTTTCTACACTGATTGAAGAAAAATGTAAACTGCTTGAAAAATTTAGCATTGTTCAAAAGGAGGTAAGACATTTTTGAAAATGTTGACATTCATGTTAGGATCCTCTAGGATCCTTACTTTACAGTGCAGGTATTTCTGTGTAAGTTTAAGATAATTAATGCTTTGTTTGCAAAGTATGAGCGTTCAGTTGCTTTCATATTACCAGTCTAAATTGTACCCATTGTGGTCGGTGCATAGTGATGTCTCATTGTGATTTTGGTTTTTGTTTCCCTGACTGATGAGGTTGAGCACCCTTTGATGTTTTATTGACCATTTGGATATATCCTTTTGTTTCATGTTGCCTAGCTAATTTTTTTTTCATATTTTAAAAATTATCCTTTATCTTTCAAAAATCTTTGGTTATCTTTTTCCTTTTGTATATATATTTTTCCTACATTTCGGATACAGGTCCTTTGTCAGATAGATGTATTACAAATATCTTCTACTCTGTGGTTTGCCTTTATATTTCAGCTGGTGTCTTGGTAAGCAGAAGTTCTTATTTGTAACAGTCTAATTTGTCAATCTTTTCTTTATGATGACTGCTGTTTGTTTCCTACTTAAAAAAATTTTTTTGGCCTACTCAAGAATATGAAGATAGTCATCTGTGTTATCTTTTAGAAATTATTTGTTGTTACTTTTCTTACTTAGTCTTTTTATTAGTTTGATATGACTGTTATAACACAATACCACAGACTGGATGACTTACATAGCAATTAGGTTTTGCACCGTTCTGGAGGTTCGAAGTCCAGGATCAAGGTGATGACTGGTTTGGTCTATGCTGAGGCCTGTCATCTTGACATAACCGGCCAGCCTCTTAGTCTGTTCTCACAATTTTTTTTTCTGTGCAGGTGTGTGTTTCTGATGTCTCTCTGTGTCCAAATTCCCTTCTTTTGTAAGGGAACCAGTCAGATTGGATGAGAGCCTATCTTACTACAATGGGCTCATTTTAACTTAATGCCCTTTGAAAAGCCTGTCTTCAAATACAGTCGCATTTTGAGGTATTGGGGCTTCAACAAACACATATTGAGGCGAAACTCAGTTCAGCCCCAAATTAATCAGTCTCTAATCCATCTGGAATTGAGTCTGTGGTGTGTGATTTGGTGGTTAGCATTTCATGTGTTTCATATGGCTGTTGAATATAGCAGTCCCATTTATTAAAAGGCCATCTTTCCCCTTTGTTCTATAGTGTTGTTGTCTTAAATCTTGTGACTATGTATATCTGAGTCTGTTTTTATAATAGTTTCTGTTCTGTGGGTCTATTTTATATATACACACATATATATGTATATCGGAGAAGGCAATGGCACTCCACTCCAGTCCTCTTGCCTGGAATATCTCATGGATGGAGGAGCCTGGTGGGCTGCAGTCCATGAGGTTGCTGAGAGTTGGACAGGACTCAGTGACTTCACTTTCACTTTTCACTTTCATGCATTGGAGAAGGAAATGGCAACCCACTCCTGTATTCTTGCCTGGAGAATCCCAGGGACAGGGGAGCCTGATGGGCTCCCGTCTCTGGGGTCGCACAGAGTCTGACATGACTGAAGCGACTTAGCAGCAGCAGCAGCATATATGTATATATCTTTGCACCAATACCATGCTTTTTAAAAGCTACCTAGCTCGTCTTTGTATCTGACAGTGTAAATCACCAGACTTGTTTTTCGAGATTGTGTCTTTTCGTATAAACTTTCAGTCACTTCATCAGTTTACACATGCACATAGTCTGCTAGGAATTTGGGATTACATTGACTATATAGATTAATTTGAAAAGAATTTACATTTTTACAATGTTGAGTATTTGTTGATGGACCATGGTATATCCCTCTAATTATGTCTTTTTAAAATTCTCAGTGTTGTTTTTACATTTTTGTGTTGAGGTCTTGCACATCTTTTCTTAGATTTATTCCCTGGTATCTGAGGGTTTTGAAACTATTATAGTAGTTTTTAAACAGCTCTGTTGGGATATAATTCATATACTGTACTGTTCACCCATTTAAATTATACAAATGAATATTTATATAATTAGCATATTTTAATATAATTTAGTATATGTAGTATACTTTTAGTTTATTTACTAAACAAAACAAAATACAAAAACAAAATGTTTTTGAACATGCTTTGTACACCCTGAAGGAGCCCTGCACCTCTTAGCTGTCACCCTTCCCCCAGTCTCCCCTATTCCCAAGCCCGAGACCACTTACCCACTTTCTGTTTCTATGCACTCGCCCACTCTGGATTCCATGTCACGCAAATGGAATGATATATAGAACATGTGCTTCACTGTGACTAGCTTTTTAACCCTAACATAATGTTTTCAAGACTCATCCATGTTGTAGCAAATATCAATACTCTGTGTGTCTTTTTTGCCAAATAATATTGCGTACCACAATTGACATATCCATCTTTCAATTGATGGTCATCTGGGTTATTGTACTTTTTGGCTGTTATAAATGATGCTGCTATGGACATTCTTGTACACATTTTTGTGTGAATATGCGTTTTAAATTATTGTGGGTGTATATCTAGGAGTGGAATTGTTGGATCTGTATTTAACTCTTTGAAGAACTGCCATATTGTGTTTCACATGGGCGTGCTAGTTTCTGTTTCCACCAGCAGCTTGTGAGTGTTCCATCTTCTCCAGTTTTTCCCAACACTTGTTATTATGTCTTTTGATTATAGCCATCCTAACAGATGTGAAATGTTGTCTCAATGAGGTGTTTGTTTTCTTAAATTTTTTGAAGTATGGTTGATTTATAGTGTTGTTCAGTGAGCTTTTAATGTACATTTCCCTCATAGCTAGTGATTTGAACATCATACAGATAGGTTTTTCTTTTTTAATCAGTCTAAAAAATCTTTTAATTTAATTAGACTATTTAGTTCATTTGCATTTAATATAATTTCTAATTTATTAGGGTCATATCTATGATCTTAACTATTTTTCTATTTGACCCATCTGTCCCACATGCCTTTTTCTCTTCTATTTTTTTATTTTTGGATGGAAACAGTTTTTAACTAATTCAATATTTTCTACATCAGTGGGTGTGTTAGTTATGGATTTTATTTTTTTAATGGTTATGTTTGAGATTGTAGTGTATATTTTTAAACTATTGAGTTCTAATATAAATTTGTGCTATTAATACTGCTTTATGAATAGTGCAAAGATCTTAGAATGCTTTAATTCCACTTTCCCCCTTTTATCTATTATATTTTGCCTTTTGCATTATATTTTGCCTTTATATAACCCCCCAAATAATTTTATTATTCTTTGAGACAGTCAAGATTCATTTGGATTTATCCACACATTTATTCTTTCCATTTCTTTTCATTCTTCCCTTCCTTTCCAGCTTCCATCTGAGTGATTTTTTTTCCTCTTAAAGAATAGAAGGACCTCCTGTTGTTTTTTTTCTGTAATATACTGTCGATAACTCTTAGTTTTTGTCTGACCATGGGATTTTCCAGGCAAGAGTACTGGAGTGGGGGTGCCATTGCCTTCTCTGTCACCTATGCCTGATCACCTTTCAAACCTTCTTAATTTCATCTCTTGCCTTTTTTGGTTCTAAAGGTTGTGTGTTTCTTTTGTAGTTCTTTTCTTTGGCTCAATGATTGTCTTTTAGTTCCTCTTATATATTAAGCTTACTTATTTTGTTGTCTGAAGGAGAACTCTGTTACTTGAACCCTTTAAGACTGTCTTTTTCCCTTGTTCATTTTTTTTTTTTCATTCTCACTCAGATCTTATTTTCTTGAATGCCAGATTTTTCCATGTTGGGTATCAATAATAGTATAATAAAAATTATCGTGGTAAATTTGAAGCTGTGGATGATGCTGTCTTTCTGCAGTGAGGTTTTAACTGTTGCTTTTCATGGAATTGGTGGGTCAGGGGGCAGGTATAGTTTGGAATAAAATTTATAGTACTTTTACTTACAGTGTTGCTTTCTTTCAGTATGAAAGCTTAGAGTCATCTTTAAAGGATGACAGCTATGAGACGGAGTCAACAGAAGCACAAAGTTTGGAGGTAAGAACAAATAGATACTTGTAAAAGTTAAAGGAAAGGTTCTTACTAAATGACATAAACTTTAAAAGTCATGTATCTTCTCAAAACTCACATTTCTTGGATGTTAAAACTTAAAGAAATTTGAGTTAAATATAAGAAATAAAATGTTAGTAAGTAGCATAAGGTATTTTAAAATTTTGAGCCTTTGTTGGTGATTTGTTTTGAGTGAAGCATATTCTGTTGATTGTCATCTAGAGTTATTTAGATGCTCTTAAATCTTCATTTCTGGGAAATGTATCAAGATAATCATTCTCTTTTGGCTTAGTTTGCTCCAGGAAGGAAAAACAGAATTCACTTTCACAAATTTAGGAATAGTTTGAAATAATAATTATGTAAGTTGAGGCAGTTCTTGCCTTTACCTCATCAAAGGGTTAGGAGCTGACTAGAAGTCCACAGTGATGTGCGAGTATCTAAAAAGTAGGAGCCTTTATTTGTAATACCTGCTGGATTCTGTTGTGTAAATACTCCTACCATGACCAATTTCAGGGCACCAACATGATGCCACTGAATGTGCATTCTGGAAGAAATACAGAGCTGGGTCTCCTGAGCCAGGTTTGATTTGGCTAATAATAAGGAAGGAAAGTGTGATAATCTGTCATTTAGCTAAGGTATGACAGATCAGGGTTTGTAATAGGAGTGTCATGCTACTGTTTAGAGATGGAAGTGTTGTAAAAAGCATAGTAATATTAAAATAGAAAATGATGGACTTTGTACCTTTGGTATATGTGTTCAGTTTAGCTTGGCATTCTCCATCACTGATGTCTATAATCATCAAATCATATGGATCAGAATTTCCTAGTAGAGTCCAAAGGAAGTCATAAATTGAATTCCAAATAAAATTGAATTCTTAACCTTCTTTTCTTTATGTTACTTATTAATATTCTCAATAACTTGTTGAAATTATTATATTTTATTTATTTTATTTGTAATTTATTAGATTGAATAAAATAGAATTTCACAAGGAATTTACTATGCTGACAAAAGAACAAAACTGAAGAGCAAATATGTTTACTTAAGCTTTGCAACGTTGTGGATAAAATAAAGCACACCCATTTATCCTTAGGCATTGAATTTTTACTTTAAAATGAATATTGTGGAAGTTTTTCTCTAATTTTAGTAGTTTTTTGAAACATACAGTGTTTATTTTCAAGATTGGTAAACATAGTTGAATATAAACTATAATGTGGTACGGTTACAAAAATTGCTGTTTGAATCTGTAGATAAAATCCAAATATCAGGGTAATTTTGATTCAAGTAAGAGAACCCATATAATCAAGTAGTCAAATTTTGGGAAATATATGCATATATATATTTTTACTATGTATATATATGAATATATATAAATATGCTTTTTAACCAGTATGATATAATATGTACTTGTTTTACTTTTATTTTGGCCTGCATTAAGTTCTTTGATTCTTTTGGTTTATTTTTCTTTTAACAAGTTTGTTGAAGGATCACAAATATCAGAGGTATGTTTATTGCAGTATTTAAATTCCAATTGGATAATCCAATAACTAATCATTTTAAATTAAAAAGGCCACAGAAAATATGTCTTAATTCAGTGTAGAATATTATCTTGATTGTCTTTTGAGTTTATTTTTGATTTTATGTATTTAATTATATGAAATTGGACTTTTTCTCATTGCTTGTTTAATAATGTTTTAGAGCAGAAGTTGGCAAACTAGGCTCTGAGCTCTCCACCTGTTGTTGTAAATAAAATCTTATTGAAACATAGCCATGCTCATTCATTTATGTGTTGTCTCTGCTTTCTCACTGCATATGTATATGACTTTAGCTGAAACAGAAATTGCATGGCTTTCAAGCCTAAAATATTTACTATCTCTTTATAGAAAAAGTTTGCTAACACCTGCTAGTATCGCTGTTATTTCAGTGTTATAAAAATGAATAAATATATAAACTAGACTTATAGTGTATGTATTTGATTACATTCATCTGATTTATCTTTACCAAATATTCCTATGACTGTCTTATAAAGTTTTCTTCCTCTTTCAGGCATTCTATGAAAAGCTGATTGTGTCCAAATCTGAACTTGAGGATGAAATACTCATTCTAGAAAAAGAGTTAAAGGAAGAGAAATCTAAACATTTGAAGCAAGATGAGTTGGTAGGACTTTTGTGTTTGAGGAGACTGTAGGAAAAAGAAAGTTATTGAGTTAAAAAAAATTATATGATATTGGTTAAAGTATTACATGCACTGTAAAAGAAAAAAGTCCAAAGAATACAGAAGGCTGTAAAGTGGAGAATAAAATTTTCTGGATCCTCTAGCTCTTTTCACTTGTTAGAGTTAACATTATTATGTTATATTTCTAGCATATTCTTATAGGAATTTTCTATTTGCACTATAGAATAGCTCACATAAATCATTTAAGTTGAATAATCACATACATAGTAGTTTTGGTTTTTTATTACTCTGAAAGTGTTTTAGGAACTTAAACTTCCCTTTATTTGTCTTTATTTTAAAATCTATCTTAAGGATGATCTTGATGTGTGTGAGATTATTTAGTAAGATATAATGCTAGTAGCCTTCTTATATATAGCTTAAATGTTAAGAAATATTAAAGATGAGTTGAAATACTGTTGTTATATAACTTTCATATAAAATCCCTTTAAGCATATAGCTGTGAAGTTTTCTTAATCTGAATTCTCACTTTTGGAGCAAAAATGTTAGGTTAATAATATACTTGAAAGAAATGGCATCTTGAACACTGGAGGAGTTCAGTAAATACTTGTTGATTAATACTGTCTTTTTAGATGTCAGAGATTTCAAAAAGGATCCAGTCCCTAGAAGATGAATCCAAGTCCCTCAAAGCACAAGTAGCTGAAGTAAGCTGAGTTATTTTAATAGGGCTATTGCTATAAAAATCATTTACATTTGCTATTTTATGATTAAAGAATTAAATATTAGAATTTAGATAAAGTTTTTAAAAATTTATTTTATTATTTTTTAATTTAAATTGATTTATTTTAATTGGAGGCTAATTACTTTATAATATTGTATTGGTTTTGCCATACATCAACATGAATCCACCATGGATGTAAAATTTTAAATAAAATTTAGTTTATTTTTAAACTAAAAAGTAGTTTTTAAAAAGTTTTATTTATTTTTGGCTGTGCTGTGTCTTTGTTGCTGTGCTGACTTTTTCTCTAGGTGTGGACAGTGGAGCTAATTCTCTAGTAGCTATGCAAGGGTCTCTCGGTACAGTTGCTTCTCTTGTAGCAGAGCACAGGTTCTGGGTGTATGAGGTTCAGAAGTTGCCTACGTGGACTCAGTAGTTATGGCTCTTGGGCTCTAGAGTATATGTTCAATAGTTGTAGTAAATGGGCTTAGTTGCTCCTTGACATGTGGAATTGAACCTGTGTCTCTTGCATTGACAGGCAGATTCTTTACCACTGAGCTGCCAGGAAGCCCTAGATACAGTTGTAAAGTACAGAGTATCTGAGGAAAGTTCATTTTTTTCATTGAATAATATTTATTGAGCCATAGCTGTATATACTGTTCACTGTTGAAGGTGACTGGCACTTAATATTAGTAGACAAAAGGGACAGAAAGGCTCTTGTGGATTTTAAGTTCTAGTAAGAGAGACAATAGAAAGTTAATTAAAGTTGCCAGGTAGTACATGGAAGGTTATGAGAGGTTAAATCATTTGCCCAAAGTCATGTGGCAAGTTAGTGGCAGAGCAGCTAAACCTTGAGTTTAAGCCAGCCTTTTTCTGCTATAGCATGCTGCCTCGCCTATTAATATTGGCACATTTTTAACTTTAATTCCATGTTTCAAGGAGTGTGTGTAAAAAAGGGTTATTAAACTAATTCTTGTAATCTCATGTTGTATTTTACTTAGGCCAAAACAACCTTCAAAATATTTCAGATGAATGAAGAACGACTTAAGATAGCTATAAAAGATGCTCTGAGTGAAAATTCTCAGCTTCAAGAAAGCCAGAAACAGGTTTGTACTGTAAAGGGACTCCTCAACTTGTGAGTATATAATTATGAATGTTCTGGGCATACTCATGCCTGACTCATGCTAGGGGCAAAAGTGGGCTCTTTCCGGAAGCCACAAGAGCAAGGCAATCTCCTGTGTATCCTATGGTGTCTCTCTTGTACAGGATACAAAGGTCTATATTCTTGGAACCCTCTTCCTCCAGGAGTGAAAGCAAGCCTGGACACTCACCATTTTGATAATAATAGCAAAGAGCATTTAGCACAAATCTTCAAAGCCAGATTGTAGGAGAGCGGAGAACACCATGAGAGTTATTGCAGCTAGGGGCCTAAAGGCAGAAGCTGTTGTGGGGGGCGGATATAGTAAGGATTTAACTTTTGTCTTCCTCCTCCTCACATATGTAGACACTGCCACATACCCAAACATTATTTATAATTTTCTAAACATTGTTCACAGCTGAGTCACATGATATGTTCTGATGATGTGTTCTGTTTCACTCACCTTTTTATTTGCCATAGAGTTACTCATTGTCTTGTTTCTTTTCTACCTATCTGTAATTTATCTGTATTATAAATGTCTCTTTTAGAGATTATGTAAATATTTTGTTTGTGTGTGCAAAGGCTTTGGGTAATCTAATTTCATTTTCTCTTGAAGCAATACTTTCTGGGGTCTTCCATCCTCCTAGTTCGGTAGGAACTTTTTCTCTGCTGCTGCTGCTGCTGCTAAGTTGCATCAGTCGTGTGCGACTCTGTGTGACCCCATAGACGGCAGCCCACCAGGCTCTGCCGTTCCTGGGATTCTCCAGGAAAGAACCCTGGAGTGGGTTGCCGTTTCCTTCTCCAATGCATGAAAGTGAAAAGTGAAAGTGAAGTTACTGAGTCGTGTCCAACTCTTAGTGACCCCACGGACTGCAGCCTACCAGGCTCCTCCGTCCATGGGATTTTGCAGGCAAGAGTACTGGAGTGGGGTGCCATTGCCTTCTCCGATCTGTTATATTTCTGCCATTCTGAGATTTTACTTCACCCCTATCCTTTGACTTGTCTGTCTTCTGTGTTGGATCTTCTATTTCCTATGTCATGTATGTGCTTTATGTGGTAAATTCCCTTGATCATCTTCCTGAGAAAAGCATAGGAGGAAACTTTTTAAGAAGTTTCATGACTTAGAATGTCTTCTCTCATACTGCTAACATTTTGGTTGGCTATCTTCTGGGTTGCAATTTTTTTTTTTGAAATTCTGACATTATTGCTCTATTGTCTTCATTTTCCAGACTTGTGAGAAGTCAAGTGCTGTTTGGATTACTGAACCTTTTTTGTTACCTAATCTTTTCCCCTGTGGAAAAATTTTAGTATCTTTCATTATTTCCAGTTCTCTGAAATTTCACAATGATATGGCTTAGTGTGGGTCTTTTTCCATATGTTTGTTGGTTATACTCTGTCTGGAAACTCTTGCTCTTGATTCAGTTTTGGGAAATTTACTTGAATTATTTTGTTCAACTTGGGGTGTATTTTGTATGATGTATGAAATTATTTGAAAATGTCTTTTTGGTTTCTTTATGACTATGAAACTTTCGTTCACTGTTCTCTGATATTTTCTACTTGTGAG
Organism: Nanger dama; assembly: GCA_917880005.1. Classification (NCBI taxonomy): domain Eukaryota; kingdom Metazoa; phylum Chordata; class Mammalia; order Artiodactyla; family Bovidae; genus Nanger; species Nanger dama. The sequence goes on along the minus strand of CAKJTW010000038.1, from coordinate 8,261,406 downwards.
AATTCTTTGTTGTTTTGCTTATGCTTTTTCTGATTTCATGGATGCAGTGTCTTACTTTGCTGAGGATGTCATGTTTTTTTTTCTCACTCTTTTTGATGGTTTTTTTCCTGAGTTGCCTTGTTTCCTTCAAGTTCCTTTGTGTTCTGCTTTAGTCTAAGTCTTTTGTCTAAGAGTTTCTTTCTTCAGATGTTTGGTGATTCATGGCTGTCTGTTTATTTAATAGTAGGGCTCTGCAAATCTAGTTGGAAGCCCTGTGTGTGTTTCTTGTGGGCCTTTCTACACAGTAATCTGGCTAGGGTATTCCATTGGAGGGTCCCCAGTTGTTGGTATTCAAATACCATTATCCACAGGGATGAATCCTCCACAGTTCCTGTTTGGGGAGGTGTAGGGTTATTTGTGAACATTGAGGTAAGCAGCTTAGTGAGGTAAGGGGGGGCTGGTATCTCACTATTCAGTAAGTCAGTTTTCACTTAATGCTTTAATGTTTACAGCTTATTACTCACACCTTTACCTGGGTCAGGTGTCCCAGAGTTTCAGATTCTAGCTCTCCAGAGAATAACCTTCCAGGCTTTTGCCAGATGTGTGTACATGTTTGTAAGTGTGTGTGCACATGCATGTGTTTGTGCATGTAAAAGACAGAAGGAGAGAGGGATGGCCTGAGAATTAGAGTGTTTGTATATGTATGTGTGGGGAGAACATACAGACTTTTGAGTAGTCCTCTTTTCATTCCACTTACAAACTGGTACTTGTACCTCCAAATCATGAGCCTTCCTGGTTTGTATCAAGTCGACACTACTTTTAAACTCTACCATCTTGCCTTAGATTTCAATTGTCTGGTCTTTTACCATGCTTCCATCACTTTCTACTTCTGGAACTATCTTTTTCTTCATCACAATTTGTCTTTTTCCTTGTGGGTTTATGCTTTTTTTCCCCCTTAAACCTTTTTACTGTCATCTTAGTAGATTTCAGGTGAAAGTGGGTGGTATCAATACATCCTGTGTTACCAGCATAGTCAAAAATGACCTTCTGAACACTAAAAATATTTCATCTAGATTGTCTTACTCTTTATAGCTGCTTTAATCTAACTTCGTTTGGTCATCAGAGTTTTTGAAATAAACTATTCTGTGTGCACTGACTCCATGTTCTAATACATTCCTTCTTTGACCTTGTAAGGCTGCTTGCTATGTTTACAGTCTCCTTAGTAACTCACTAAAGATCAGCCAGTCACCAAATCCAAGTTTTAGTCTTCAATTCTTATTTATTTTTAATCTGTCAAAATTGTCTTATTTCACTAACATATGTGGAGAAGGACTAGTTTTTTGTGTGCCAGGGAATATGCTGATGAAGCCTTGATTTTGCCGGGAAACCCAGTAATTACTATTTAATAGAATAGAGTTTTAAAGATTAAATAAAATTGGCCTTTTTTCCATATTTTTTGGGGAGGGGAACTATTTTTCTTATTGACTTCTAAAAGCTTTTTGCATATTACAGTTATTAACCCTGTGTTATATATAAATATTTCTTTCTAGTTACTTGCTTGTTTTTAAATTTTATTTGTTATTTTTTGATTTGTAAAACTTTAAAATAAGCATTATGTAATTACGTTTATCTTTTATGACAGTCTTTACCTTTTATTCATGTTGAGAAAGTTCTCTGTAAAAGTCTATACAGTAAAAGATTGTTTATGTAGAATTTGTTCTATTCTAGATCAGGGTATTTCTGAAGGTTAGTTAGCCACAAAATGGCACATGATTAAAAAATAAATTTTTATATAAATGAGGTATGGCATGTTACATGGAATATAAAGAATGGCAAGAAATGGCCAAATCTAACAAATGTATCTCAGAAAGCTTTTAATTTGATATACATTTATTATGTAAGTAGGTGAAGAATGTTAAAGTCTGTTATTTTACTTTAAAACCCATGTTTTAAAAGTTCTTTGAAAAAGGAGCCCTTCCTTCCTTCCCTTCTTTCTTCAGTACACTCCTTCTTCCCCACCACCTCATTTTTTTCTCACCCTTCTTAGCAACACTCTGTGTTGTATAATATTCTTAGCGGTGCATGTGTGCTCAGTTGCTAAGTTGTGTTGGACTCTTTGCAACTCCATGGACTCTAGCCCACCAGGCTCTTCTGTCCATGGGATTTCCCAGGCAAGAATACTGGAGTATTTTTGTGGAGTGGGTTGCCATTTCCTGGGATCTTCCCAACCCAGGGACCAAACCCAGGTCTCCTTCACTGGCAGGCAAATTCTTCACCACTGAACTACCAGGGAAGCCTATTTATTAGTGGTGCATCTAGGTATATATAAATAAGTGCATTTGCACCTGAGTTTGATACAATAATATGAGTTACTTCTCCTTTTTGTGAGGTTCTTTTAATGATACACCTTACATATGTAAGTGTGAAAGTTAAAGTTGCTCAGTTGTGTCCGACTCTTTGTGACCCCATGGACTATACAGTCCATGGAATTCTCCAGGCCAGAATACTGGAGTGGGTAACCTTTCTCTTTTCCAGGGGATCTTCCCAACCCAGGGATGGAACCCAGGTCTCCTTCTTTGCAGGTGTATTCTTTACCAGCTGAGCCACAAGAGAAGCCTGTGAATAAGTGTGCCTGCATATAGATATGATGAGATAATAAGAGTTGCTTTTCTTTTTCTTTGGGGTTTAAATTTTAGCTTTTACAAGAAGCTGAAGAATGGAGAGAACTAGTGAATGAGCTTAATAAACAGAAAATAACATTTGAAGACTCCAAAGTACATATGGAACAACTTCTGTGTGATAAAGAAAATCAGATTAAGGTAAACAGCCCTGCTAGTTTAATGACTGAGTTAAGCTAGAACTTTGTACTAATTGTGAAATATAAAAAATTTGTTTTTAGCAGCTTTTATTTTGAGGAGATGTACTTTTTGGCAAATATTACTAGTTGTACTGTGTTTTTACCTGTGTTGCCAAATGTTCTTTGAAAACTTGTAGATTTGTAATGTGTATACACACACACACACATATATTCTCTGTGTCCTTTTTTCTTCTCTCTTCTATTTTAGCCTAGATATTTAATGAAGAAAGACAAAGGATTTTAGATTTTGGCTTTTATCTTAAGATTGCCATCTTTTTTGTCAATGAAAAGAGTTGGAAAGAATTTTATAAATTGGACAAATGAAGTTATATGCATTGAATATAAATATGAATATCTTTAATGCCTAGATTAACTGGTATATGTACTTTGACAGAGATGAATATTTTAAGTAAATCTAATTGCACTTTAACTCCATTAGGAATAAGATAATTGGTATTACTGTTAAGATTTATTGATTTTTTTCTACTTCTTATCTCTCCCTTCTACCAGTTTTTCCTGCCTACACTTTTAAATCTTAATAGATACTCAAGTATCTGTTTATCATATAAACTAATAAGATGTGCAGCTAACATTCTGCAACCTGCACAGTGAAGTGGATGATGTCATCTTGAAAGCTATGCATTTACACTATTTACTTCACTACTAAGGATGTTTTGGGGGCTTCCTCAGTGTCTCAACAGTAAAGAATCCACCTGCCAGTGCAGGAGACCTGGGCTTGATCCTTGGGTTGGGACAGTCCCCCGGAGGAGACCATGGCAACCCATTCCACTATTCTTGCCTAGAGAATCCCATGGACAGAGGAGCCTCTTTAAGAAAATTCAAAAATACTGTAGCAAAACCTCTGATGTTCCAACTCAGATTCTGTTTTACAATTTCTTTTTCTATTTGTCAGTTGTGTCCAGTTGATCTCAGCTAGTTGTTTACTTGAATAAATTGAAATCTGTGAAATCTCTTTTTCATGTATCATGTACTTCACTTGGGGATTTGTTTAACTTCACGCAAATTTATTCTCACGTGAATGACTACTTTTATTGTGGCAAGTGAGAAATACCATGTAAGAAATGTTCTGTTACTGCATAGTCATGTGATACGTTTAGAAAAAATGGGCCATTGCTAGGCAGTCTATTTATTTGATTTGGGCTGTAGCTCAGACGGTAAGGAACTCACCTGCAGTTCAGGAGACCTGAGCTGGAAGATCACTAGAGAAACGAATGGCTACCCACTCCAGTACTGTTGCCTGGAGAATTACAGTCCACGGGGTCATGAAGAGTCGGACCTGACTGAGCGACTGACGCTTTCAGTTTTCACTTTTCATATTTGATTTAAGAGTAACCAGTTGTTATTTTTAACTTGTAGACCTTAATAGTAAATAAATGTTAGTTTCTGAAAGTATTTACGTATTTTATGTTGGGTAGAGGATAAGAGCTCATGTACTTTTATCTATGTGGATTGATTTTTAGACTACAGTTATGCATTCAGAGGTTGTAAAGCCAGCATAAGGCATTACCCTCTTTTTTTCCCCCTTTGGTAAATGTCAAGTCTCTGACAGAGCGCTTACGAAAGATGAAAAACTGGACTGCTGTACTTGGTGAAGACATTGCAGACGACAATAACTTGGAATTGGAAATGAAGAGTGATTCAGAAAATGATGCGTGCCTAGGTATTAAGTCATAACTCATCTTCTTTTACTGAAAATGATGACTGGCTCTTGTATATCCTTTTAGTTCCCCATGTGCTATTATAATACTCTTTATATACTTGTGTAGTATTCTTTTCCTCTCTCACTATCCCTCATGGTTGTGTTAGCTAGGATAGCTCCATTTCAGTAAATCTGTCTTCAGCACCTCAGATAGATAGACTTTCAGCCTTCCTCATTGCTGTTCTTTTTATGTGTTGTACATTATAGCAGTCTTTGGCTTCCCTGGTGGGTCAGTGGTAAAGAATCTGCCTGCAATGTTGGGACCCACCTGCAATGCAGGAGATGCATGTTTGATCCCTGGTTCAGGAAGATCCCCTGGAGAAGGAAATGGCAACCCACTCTAGTATTCTTGCCTGGGAAATCCCATGGACAGAGGAGCCTGGCGGGCTACAGTCCAAGGGGGTCGCACGAGTCAGACATGACTGAGCGACTAAACCACCACCAGGACCACAGCAGCCTTCACACTGCATGATAACTCTTTCCATGCCTGTTCTCCCTGTACTGTGCACTGATCAGATGGATGGGTGAATAGTTGGAAAATTGAGTGTTATATAAATGAACGCCTTAGGATACATTTTTTAGATGGTTCATATGGTGACATGGTGACAGTACTTTAATTTTGACCATCCCAAAGTCTATTGCCATTGCTGGTTGCAGTATGAAAACTCAGCAAAAGTTAGGTTCCCTATAGCCACTTAGTGTATTTTCAGAACAGTTCTTTTGACTTTAAAAAGAACATCTTGTTTTGATATATAGACTCACAGAAAATTTTACGAACAGTACAAAAGAGGTCTCAGGTATCTTCACTGAGTTTCCCCCAGTGATAGTTTCTCTGACTTTTGTAACCTTTCTCTTTCTCTCCCTCCGTCCTTCATATCAGTGAAAAATGTGTTAAGGAGAAGGTGTGATTTTTTTTTTAAAAGATTTTCTTTGATAATAACATTAATGTCTTAGAAGAAAAGTATGCTCCAAAGTAAAGACATATCGTTCTGTTTGTACTTTTTACTTCTACTTTATCTTGTAAGAAACTATTATGAGAAAACTCATGCTTGATGTTATTTTAATTTAGAATATAATTCTGCTCATATTTTGTCTGATGAGAAATTCTAAGAATAATTGAAACTGGGGGCTAGATTTAGGTGACTACCAAATGTTTATTTTAACTCTGTTTTTGGAGTTAGTGGTGAAGAACCCTGTTACATGATACTATGATAATTCCATTGCTTTTTGGTTTAGCTTCCTGGGAGCAGGTCTAAGGCCGTTGTGCCTTATATTAAATTCTTTATTGTAACAATGGATTATAAAGCTCTAGCTGAGTGAACTAATAAAATCATTTGGCTGTCTGTTGTGGCATTGTACTGTTTTATCAAGTTATTATGGTTTTGTTTTTGTTATAGATAACCAACCAAAAGGAGCTTTGAAGAAACTGGTTCATGCTGCTAAGGTTTGCATTACTGCATAAGAATATAGAGAAACAAATAAAGCATGGATTAAATCCATATATCCTAGTAACTGTTTTAAATGTCCATTTTATAGTTACCATATAAGTGATAGAAGTTTTAGAAGTGATCAGAATTTTCTTCAGTCAGTTGCTTTTTAACTTTTTTGTGGTAACTAGATATTCATATTGTTAGCTTTTAGAATTTATTGTAATAAAGATTTTCAAGGTGTGCACTCATTTCTTTGGATAAGGCCTGTGTTAATGTTTACTACATATTTTCCCATACTTTCCTCTCTGAATGTTCTTCCTTCTCAGGTCTCAGTGTTTTCTAATATTCTGTTGCCCCATATCTTATCTTGAGAAGTACATACTAGATTCATTTTCTTGTGGTTTATCCCTGTTCTCTTTCATCCTAGTAGTGGTATCCTGATCTTTATTGATCGATGTGAAGTTTCAGTAATGTAGTTCGAAGGTTGCTTTGATCAAACTTTATGTGCTGAAAGCAAACAGCTGCTGTTCAGACATTAATCACTGACTTCTTTATTCCTGTTTTGAGATTTACATGTGTTGATGACTTTGCTAACTTCCTAAGATGGAAACTCCATTGTTGGCTTGTGTAGTCTGGGCAGTAATTTCACTGGAGTGTAAAGAGCTTCAAAGGATTAAGATGGTATATTGAGATTTTTGTTTGTTTTAGTATAATTGTTTAATGTTGCTTCTTTTCTTCTCCTTCTCCCATTCTTTGAAGTTAAGAGCTTCTTTAAAAACCCTAGAAGGAGAAAGAAACCAAATTTACACTCAATTATCTGAAGTTGATAAAACAAAAGAAGAGCTTACAGGTAGATAATCTATAGACTTACAAAGTTTCTCTAAATAAATGTCTCCTTATAGAGAATAGAACATTAATTGAATCAATTATGGGGAGATACAGTTTGAATTTTTTTTTTTTACTTTTACTTTTGTTCGTTTTTTTGTGAAAAGTTAGTCTGAGTTTTTATTGTTGGTAAAGCCATATTGTTTCCCCCATATTTATATAAAATTAATGGCATTATTAAAAAAACATGTAAAGCTGTACTTTTAATTTCAGTGTCAAATATTTGGTATGGTTTTAGTTGTCTAAAGTAGCAAATTAAAACTTAATTAAAAAATCTTTGTTAATTGCAAATTTGATTTTAGTAGTGATACTTCTATATTTCATAGATATTTTTATGGTATAGTTTTTCCTCTAATTTCCTTGCATAGTATATTAACATATATGGGAATGATGTTAGACCTGTAGAACTGATGTTTTTTTTTCATTGAAAAGATTTGTTTTTTAATTTTGCTGGTAGCGTTTTTTTTTCCTAAAGTGAACAAATACTGTTATGTTCCAAAATTTTAGAAGTTGATGTAAGTAGCATTCCATTTTGTAAAAAAAAAATTCAGCATAACTGTTAGCAAAAAAATGATGGAAGGACATTCTCAAATGTCAGCCATGATTCTCTTTGAATATGGGATCATGGACAGATTTCTGCTTTCTTTTTACTTATCTATATTTCAAAAATGTCTAAAATAGGTAAACTGTATTTATAATAAGACATCTTTTGAAAAGGTTGAACCACCAAAGGTACAGATTATTTAAAAATTATCATTGCCCTATTCACATGGTACTGGTAGTTGGGTTATTTTTGAATTTTGAAAAACATTAATATTAACTTAAAGTTTTGCTAATGTATAGTACTAAAAGCCTACACTTTTAGTACTCCTGTATGGGAGTACTGAAATCTCCTATATGGAAGATTTACAAGAGGAAAAGATATGGAGCGTACTTTCAAGGAAGCCCTATTTTAGTACAGTAACAGGCTTTCAGTGAGGGACTTGTAGGAAGTGCTAGTAAGTGCTAGGACAGTAATGAATTTGCTCACGGGTTACCCCATCACTTAATATGGTATCTTGGCAAATTACTATTTTTCTAAAACTATTTTTGGAGACTTTGTGTCCCTTCTTGCAAATCTTTCTTATTTTAGGGAGTCATGAAAGATACATTTCTATAATTGATCTTCTATGCAGAACAGAAAGGTTTTCTTCTGAATTGTTTCTCCTCTGACCCTGCTGGTTTTGGTAATCATTTACAGTGTTATTTTAAGATACAGAGGATTTGAAACAAAATAGTTTAGGAAGAAGTGAAAAAATATAATGAAGGTGTAAGTGTTGGTTTAATTTTTTTTTAAATAGAGATGATCCAATTTTAAAAGAAGTAATATCCAATATGAATGTCAGTTAAGTGACTTAACAATGGCTTGTTAAAAATTGTTAAGATGACATGGCAATGGCTTAAGGCCAAAGGTCAACAAACTTTACTGATCTAGATTTAAAAATTGCTTGGAAAGGCAGAAATGTTAAGGTATTAAACTATCTTTTTGGTATGTATATTTAGTAGATGTTTTAGAATAACTATATAACATTACATAAATCAATAAAATTCTAATGATTATTAGTATGATTTTGGAATTGTCCTGTTTAGGCCAGAGTGGGTTTTGCCTTGTTTCAAGATTTGCGGTATGGTCGTGATTCATCGCCATTTTCTGGGGAGATGTCACCTTAGTCTTAGAGGAGTTGAATTATATTGAAAGATAAATAATTTATCTAATTAGTGCATCCACTAATTATTTTATAATCATAATTAGTTAGAATTGTTTATTTTAATTTTCATTGATGATTCTTTTAGGTTGAAACAAAGCTAAAATTGGTATTTTCCTTTCCAGTCTTGATCTGGTGTAAGCCAGCAGGACTTTGGGGTATTCATTATCAGAAGATCCAAATTTCTGGCTTGATTTTTACATGTATAAAAATTTTGGCTTAAAAGAGGCTGGGTAGAAGTATTAATGGGTAAACAACTTTTTATTAGGGAAAAAGATGCATTATTAATCATGTATGAGAGATTCACAGAAAATATTAAGCTAAAGTATTTGCCTTCAAAATCCTCATCACCAAAATTTGAGAATTTTAGTGACTTTTGTCTCCTAGACTGAAAATTAGATGCTAGAATTAAAGAGTACTCAAGGTTTTAGAATTTATTTTTAGGAAATCCTTAAATAATAAAAAAAAGTTGTAATAATTTATATAGCTCTTAACATGTTAAAGTGAACAAAATATCTTATCGATTTTCTGTTGGAAAGAATTTAATTTATTAATAATTGGTTTTTGTAATTTTTATTTTTATAAAATATTAATGTGTATCTCAAAATATTTGCTCCCTTAATTGTGATTTAAAAAATTTTTCTGTAGAGTGTATTCAAAATCTCCAGACTGAACAAGCGTCTTTACAGTCAGAAAATACACAGTTCGAAAGTGAAGCTCAAAAACTTCAGCAGAAACTTAAAGTAATGACTGAACTATATCAAGAAAATGAGATGATACTTCACAGGTAATAAATTATGTTGGACACTCCATTGAGTGGTAAATAAAATAGCTTAAAAATGTTTTGCATTCAGCTTATGTGATTATTTAGGCTTCCCTTGTGGCTCAGCTGGTAAAGAATCCACCTGCAATGTGGGAGACTTGGGTTTCATCCCTGGGTTGGGAAGATCCCCTGGAGAAGGGAAAGGCTACCCACTCCAGTATTTTGGCCTAGAGAATTCCACGGATTGTATAGTCCATGGGGTCAGAGTCGGACACGACTGAGTGACTTTCACTTTCACTATGTGGTTATTCAAAGTTCTTAATTTATGATTGGGTTGCACTTCATCAATTTATTTTTTAAGAAAGTTATTTGATTTTGAAACATTTTTTTCTTCAGTGATAAAAACATAAATGATAATGGTGAACTCTTAAAGCTTCTGTATTAGTAGTACTGTATTGGATAAGGTGCTTTACAATTTGAGTCTATAATGTTAAATTCCACACTCAGGTACATTTGTTTTTTTTCTTACATGTGATGTTTTTATTGATATTTGCGGGTTGCTTTATGGGAAGCAGTAGAATAAATCACCAGTTGTGATATAATTAAAAATATACCTTTGATTATTTTATGACATACAATAACAGAAATAAAACACTTTTTGTTTTAAGGAAATTGACAGTGGAGGAAAATTACCGATTAGAGAAAGAGGAGAAACTTTCCAAAGCTGATGAAAAGATCAACCATGCAGCTGAAGAGCTGGAGACCTATAGGTATGAATGTATTTCACCCCTTTCTTTTTGAGGTAGGAAGGGTATCCATACAAAAGCCCAAAAGCAGAAAAAAATAGTAGAGCAATAAAAAAAAAAATCCTCCTTAATTTAATTATTTTTCCTTTAGATGTCTTGCTCTTATGTGATTATACAGAAAATATAAAAAGGAAAAAAAGTTTTTATTTTACTCTGTGTAATTCAAAATCTCTTAGATTAGTTAGATTTGAATATGGGCAATCCTATATTATGTTAAAGTTAAGAACTTTATGAATGTGACTAATTTTAAGGTCTTTCCTCTTTGGTTCACATGGGAAAGAATGTATATAATATTAATTTGAGAAGTATGCTACAAAAGAAGAATAAGCCTTAATTAAAGTTATGAAGAAGTGTTTATAAGGCTATAAATCTAGTTTTTACCTTAGCTCAATCCTTACTGAAACAAAAATAATAGAAATAATAAAAACCTAGAGAAAATAAGTGACAAGATTCAGCAGTACTTCAAATAGTTGTGATACTTCATTTTACATTAGGAAGAGCAAGCTTGAATTTTATCCAAAAGAAGTTTTTAGTCTTATAAGGTCTTTTTATAATTTTATGAACTTTAAGTCTTTTTAGTCTTATAAAGGTAATAGCATTTTCTTTCTCACAGATCTTTAATTTCCTAGAGTTCTGTTAAGACTATAGACATCTGAATGCATCTCCCAATATGCTTCTTAAAAATGAAAATGAGCCAGTATTCCATCTAAATCTTAGGTAAACTCAAGTAGTAGTATTCCTAAAGCTTACCTAATTAAATTATATCAGGAAAAAAATATGCTTTAGAACCTTGCAACTAAACCAGCACCACCAAAGGTGATGAACATGTGGAGTTCTAGCGTTCCATGAAACAAAGCAGTCTAGGTATTAAATTAATTAATATTTTCAGTAGAGATAGTGTGTTCTGTCATTTCTTAGTTTATGTTAAGTAGAATGATTGTTCTTTATAGAAATCGAGCCAAAGATCTAGAAGAAGAGTTGGAGAGAACGATTCATTCTTATAAAGGACAGGTACGTGTGTGTGTGTGTGTGTGTGTGTGTGTGTGTGTGTGTGTGTGTAACTTAAAACAGTGGTGATTTGTTTGAATTCATATCTGTTTTGATGCAGGAGTGTAGTTAGTCTCTTGAGGTTTTGCATGTGGTGGCGGAACATTTCTAGGCAGCAAAGATTCTGGCACAAGAGACATTGTTTAAAGTTGCTATGTGAACGACCGCTGATTTGGGAATTTGAGTTGCATAAATAAATAAACATATAGCAGCATTGCTGCTGCTGCTGCTAAGTCGCTTCAGCTGTGTCCTATGCTGTGCGACCCCAGAGACGGCAGCCCACCAGGCTCCGCCGTCCCTGGGATTCTCCAGGCAAGAACACTGGAATGGGTTGCCATTTCCTTCTTCAGTGCGTGAAAGTGAGGTCGCTCAGTCGTGTCCGACTCTTTCGCGACCCCATGAACTGGAGCCTACCAGGCTCCTCTGTCCATGGGATTTTCCAGGCAAGAGTACTGGAGTGGGATGCCATCGCCTTCTCAGTGTAGCAGCATTAGGGTCCTATATATATATATAACCAGTTTGGCTAGTTGTCTCTTAATTGGTACCTCCTATTGTAATTGATTATTGTTTAAAGCAGAAATGTACTAGACAAAAATTTCAGTTGTCTTTACATTGTTTTTCTTTTAGAAGTATAATAGAGTAGATCATATGTATATGAAAATTTGCTTTAAAATAGTACTTGCTGACTTTTTAGAGATGATTGAGTTATCTTTGAGTTTATGAGTTTTATATTAAATCATAGTGGGTAGGTATGAATGTTTTTTACAGAAAAAATAGTTATTAGTAGTATTTTAATGACTTTTCTTTTTCAGATTATGTCTCATGAGAAAAAGCACATGATAATTGGGTAAGTATTAAATTTTCTTAGGTTTTTTGTCAAATTGTTTTTTCCTAATTTAGATGAGCAGTGTAAAGGTGCACTTTTATAACAGAAAAAAGGTAGTGTTTAAAGAAATCGGTTTCTTTTAATTTCACCAGTAGTGGAATTACATCCCTTATGAACTAAATACTTTGTTATGATACAGTTATTCACAAAATCTGATTTTTCCTTCTCTGCTTTTAGCATATTACTTCTTTGCAAGGAGCTTTACTCTTTGGGGCTTATACTCTGGGGGAGGTGAGGCGATGTTCATGGGCTTGTTTCAGGCAGTGGATTGCCAGCTAATTACTTGTGGACAAATATTTAAAATTCTCTAGGCTTGTTTACTCATCTGTAAAACAATGGGAGTAGCTGAAGTAATAATCTAAAGCCCGTCCTAGTTCTAAAAATTACATTAATATAATTCAGGTATCTGATTCTCTGATTTTTAATTACTTGTTACACAGTAAGAAAAAGACCATCATGAGAAATGACATGTCAGTGCTGTGGAGGAACTGTATGAGGAAGTGCTAACTATATAGATTTTGAGTAATGATCAGAATGGTCTCTCTAACATGAGGAACTGTTGTTAACAGCTGGCCTTTAAAAGAGTTGCCCCTCAAAGTCTTCAAGGGGAAGCAGTTTGCACAGTAGGTGAATATGGGGTCTGGAGTCAGCTTGTTTTGGTTGATGTCCTGGTTCTATCACCTACCACCTGTTCCTTACCTAAAGACAGATATTATTAGTATCTATTTCAGAGTTATTGTGATGACATTAAATAAGATAATTCTGATAGCCAAGTACCTGACATATAGTAGGCCTTCAGTAAATGTTAACTGTTAAATTATCACTGTTGTCCTGAAGCTTGGAAGATCTTTTTATTTTTAGGCATGGAAGTTTCTTGGAATGGAGATTTCAGCTTAGAGTAAGAAATTAGACAAGTTGAATATCAGGACCCTTCCCACTTTTGAGCTTTTCTGTGCTTCTGTAATGAGGGTTCAAGTGAAGATTTGTTATTGAAATAATATGCTGGTCTTGGAAATGAATTTAGTCTTCTTTACCCCTTTCTAAATGCTCAGATGCAGATTATTTTTTAAAGATGGAGAGGAACTGATGTTTATTAGTATTGCATATATTCTAGGCACTGTACTCTAAGGCATTTTACATATATTACTCACTCAGTCCACACAATAACTGTAATTCAGGTCTTTCCGATCAGGAAACAGCCCTCGGCCACGTGATTAGAGAGTTAAGATTGGAGATTGAAACATTGACCTTTTAGATTCAAGTCTTATAGGTTTTTTTTTTAGATTGCAAGTCTTAGACTTTTTCTTTTCAATACATTGAGATTCTTGTTTAGTGAATAATGACATTGACCTTAAATTAAAACATGCAGACAATATGCCCTTCATGTCTCAAACTAAAAGATATTTTATAAAAATAATATATACTCATTGAACAAAAATTTATACTAGGTAGAAAAGTACAAAGAAGTAATCAGCAGTAGTACTTTAATTTATTCCATGCTTTTATAGATACATTGAGACATAAAGCACATATGTTTTAAAAAACAAGATCATATATTAATGTTTTATAATGTTTCTTAATATAGCATAGATATTTTTATGAAGTTTTTCATTTTATAGACTTTTAGTTTGCTTCCACTATTTTACTGTAATAAATAATTTCTTAATTTTAGGTGTTACTTTCTCTGTTGAGCATTTCTTTGCTCCATCCTGTTAGATTTAATCTTCCTTTAAATTATCATAGTACTTTCTTGTTTGTTTTTTTGTATCCTGTGGCAAGTACTGTGGTTATTTGTATTTGTTCTTACCACAGATTTAAGCTTACAGGGACTGTCTTGCTTTCCTTGTTAACACCTGTACCTAATAGAATCTTTTTGCGTATTGTAAGTGTTCAATATCTGAATATAAATGTTTTAGAATACAATATGGTTGGTTATTTACTAAAATTACAGTTTTTGCTAACTTCTGGGTATAAATTTTTCAAATGTGAATCACTGTCATCAGTCTATTTTTATATTTCTTTGTTATAGGTATATCTTTAATATATGCTATACTATAATCAGAGTAGAACTTACTTTTGACTTAACTACACATTTTTGTGCCATATGTTTAAGAGTAAATCTGTTACACATTAGCAAACATTTAGAAATGATTTTAGTCCTGCATCATGAAAAGTTAAATGAATTGGTATTTTGTTAACAAAAATTGTTACAGTGGTGTTCTTTTTTGTTAGTACAAAATTGATTATATAACTCGGAAAAGATTTACACCTGGAATCTTTTTGACATTGAGTGCTAACATGTGGTTAAGCTATATTTTTGGTGAATATTTGCCCAGTTAAAGTCAATACTCAGGTACAGTTCAAAATTATAGACTGAGTTAGTTTACCTACCTTTTGGTGACTGTCACATTTGCTCTGCTGCTGCTAAGTCACTTCAGTCGTGTCCGACTCTGTGCGACCCCATAGATGGCAGCCCACCAGGCTCCCCTGTCCCTGAGATTCTCCAGACAAGAACACTGGAGTGGGTTGCCATTTCCTTCTCCAATGCGTGAAAGTGAAGTTGCTGAGTCGTGCCCAACCCTCAGTGACCCCATGGACTGCAGCCTACCAGGCTCCTCCGTCCATGGTATAGTGAACTGCATTAATCTGGCAGGTGTGATGTTCCACACTCTGCTGCTTCTACTCTGGAGAGTCCACAGAATAACAGGGAAACATGTAGTATTCTATGCAAGCTCAATTCTACCCACAGCTATTTGGGTTTATTGCATATTCTTGGTATAAGCTTTTTTTTTCTTGTAACATATGTATCGGTACTCTGATTTTTATTAAATGAAAGTATCTCTAAGTAAATGTAAAAGACTACGGAATATATCTCTACAGTGCTGTATACTTAATAAACATGAGGCATGCTTTGATTATATTCAGCCATTAAAAAAAAATGGCCTTTACCAGTATTTTTAGACCTTTATGGTTTCACAGAATTACAATGATTTCTTTCCAGAGATGGTTACTTTGTTCTACTGCCAGTGCTGCCACGCATAGTAATTCTGAGTCTCCATTCCTAAGCTTGGGTCCTCCTTCATTGCTCTTGTCGTGTTATTTGGATATTTACAACACCAAGTAATTCTAATCCTTGACTTTGCATCTAGCTGAAAGCATTTCTTGGCAAGTACATGATTAAACTCCAGCCTTAGGCTCATCTGGTTGTATGAAACTCATTCCTTTTGATATAGTTTTCTAAATTAATTTTTTTACGTTGAGTTTACTGAAATGCATACTTGCATACTTAAGTGATTGTATGCCATTTTTGTATATTTGTATGCAATTATTGAGATATTTATGTATGCTTATATTATTTTCCTTAAGTTGGCAGCTCGGAATGCTGAAAGAAACCTCAATGATCTAAGGAAAGAAAATGCTCACAACAGACAAAAGTAAGTATCTCAGTAGGAATACTTTAAAAACTTTGCTTATGACTTTTATTCTTAGTTGTTATTTTATTAAGTAGTTAATATTTTTATAAGGATAAACAGACTTTCAGTGACCCAACATATCTAGTAATAAAGTATACCTTAGTTCTATTAGAGTTTACTAGAATTTTTGTTTGAAACACTTGTCTTAGAGGTTACTGTAACAGAAAGAGACTTTTCATAGATTTTTTTGTAAAAGTATAACTTAAAAAAGCTTGTTTAAACCAGGGTGGGTAGAAGGAGATTATAAGAGATGGAGATAGAAAGGATAAATCTCTTTGACATGGTAATTCGCAGAGTATTAACATCTTTAATGAATAAATGGATAGAATGTTTATTTTTCTTTTCCCATGGTTTTATTATATTGGATGGCATTACTTCACAATAACAAAATGAAAGAGAGGATAAAAAGTACAATGTTCGATTGAAGGGAAGAGTACATGGTTTTTTATGAAGACTGTAAAAGTCTTCTCATAGTGTTATAATTTCTTGACAGAATGTACTGTCAACATTATCCAGTATTAGTTTTAGTCTCTTGTCTTTTCTACTCAGAAATTAAGGCCATATGATTAAATGTTTTATTTCAGATTTAATGGTATAGAACTAGAAATAAGATTCTTTTAAAATGTCATACTTTTCAGATAAAAGATTTGGAAAGGAATAAAACAGTAGGATGAATTAATCAGATTCCAATTTTATGTTATGATTGAAATCGTATGGGTAACACTACAGTGGAAAGCTTATATGACTCAGAGCTGGGAGCCTGAGTTTTAACCCTGGTACTTTAATTTTGCATAAATCATTTGAACTCCTAACTTCACTTTCCTTAGTTGTAAAATAATAGGTTTGAACTCACTGACCTTGGAGGGCCCTTCAAGATCTTTCTAAAAGTTGGATTCTGTGATACGGTATTCTTTGTAGCCTAGTTTTGAAAGAGAACAAAACAATTCCAAAGCTAAACAAAACATCACTGTCATGAGGCAAAAGGGACCTGTTACCCTAAAATAAATAGTGGGAGATTATAAAAGGTATTTCGATCAGAATAATTTTGAGACTTGTTTCTTTTATGTAGACATTGAGATAATAAAAAGTAGTTTATAATAGTGGCATTTTTCTTGAAATGTGAGTGCTTCTCTTAGATAAGTAACTTAGTGATGTTTGTTCTTTATTTGCAGATTAACTGAAACAGAATTTAAAATTGAACTTTTAGAAAAAGATCCTTATGCACTTGATGTTCCAAATGCAGCATTTGGCAGAGGTAGTTTTTTTTTTTTAACCCCTCATTAAAAAATACTTATTATATTTTGTACATACCATTTATATTAGTGTGAATTAACACTACTCCTTATGAATTTTTAGATTTTGCAGTTAGGGTTCGAATATGAATTCTCTTGTGGTCTCCCAAGTTTCTGAGTCTTGTTCTCTAGCAATACTGTGAATAATGGCTTTCTCAGTGGCATTTTGTAGGATGGTATATGTTTAGTACCTTGAGCTCCTTGGGAAGCCAAGTGCTTGGTACATAGTAAGGTACTCATTGTTTTTTGGAGAGTGAATGGGTAAAGATTGCTTAAATGGAATAGCATTGTGACTGTTTATATTAACCATTCTTTGGAATTTGCTTGAATTTTAAAAATAAGAATTAAACCAGCTGGTTTGAAATGATGTAAAACTTCATTAAAAAGGTGGGAAAACTTTATTAATCTGAATTTTGATTGCTTTAATTACCCCCAGAAGAACCACTTATTTGGAAGATGTATTTAATATTTCTGTCCATTCATTAGTGAGTTAGCATCTTTATGATCTCATACTATTTCAAATAGTTTATTACATTTTTCAAAATAATTTTGGTTGAATTGGAATTAAGCTTCTAGGGTAGTAAAAAAAAAACTATCTTTTGTAGGTAGACTCCTCTTTTAATAACTGTTGAAAAGTTACAAAAATCACTTTGACAGTCCAGTTTCATTAAGTATCTCTATGTTAAGAAATAGCAGATTGTTATGAATTTCAAATAGGAAGAAAATCTGGAGTTGAGGGAGTTATACAGAAAGAATTTTTATCTGAATCAAATGCAAAAATGTCTCAGGGTAAATAATGCTTTGATCTTTTGTCATAACTACATTTGAATATTACATAAGCTACAGAATACAATTTAGCATGTTTTGAAAAGCATTATTTTGGGTGGCATTAAAGTTTGTTTGTTTTTTGATAATGTTGATTTTTGATCTTTGGAAGTATAACCATTATTTGAGAATGGTGAAGTTTGTAAAATGATCAGAATTTTGGTCATGGTTTATAGATAAAGTGATTTATTTGATGTGTAAAACTGAGTTTTCACTGGTGATAAATCAGAAGTAATTTCTGGTGCTTCAGAGTATTTTGTGGTTTTTTTTTTTTTCAGCTTTTGAAAATCTGAACTTTACTCGGGTAATTCATAGTCCAATACAGGCCCTATCTGGCCCTGATTTAAACAGAGCCCTTCTATTGGTATAACCATCACCAGCTGAAATATCTGGAAGCATACTGCCATTCAAAACCAAACCAAACCAAACAAACTTCATGCCCCTCAAATCCTCTTATAACTCTAAAATATGGTGTCCTTTGCTTAATAGTGTATGATCATTCAATTGTATTAGTTACCAGAAGAGTGATGTTTTTATTGACTGAAGTGTCTATTTGGTAGATAGACTTAAACACATGGTTCTATATATAGCTCTATCCCATATTAGCTAAACCCAAGGCACATTCAGTATTTAGGACGGAGATTAAATTTAAATTGGCAATAGAATGACCCGATGGTAATTGCTGAGGTAGGATTCTAATCTATAGTGTAGGTAATTGAAACTATGAATTTAAATATGCTGTTTTAATTATTCCAGAGCATTCCCCATATGGTCCCTCACCATTGGGTCGACCTTCACCTGAAATGAGAGCTTTTCTCTCCCCTCCAACTTTGTTGGAGGGTCCACTCAGACTCTCACCTTTGCTTCCAGGGGGAGGAGGAAGAGGTATATTGTTTAAACATCTTTATTACTCTAGATTTCTTCCTTACTTTATATTTTCATCTCAACTTATCTTTAAAATGATCTTTATAAAGTAAACCTTTGAAAAATACAGGCATTCCTTGCACTTACTCTGGGTGAATTTTTGTTTGGAAAAGGAACTCTGTGACATCTAATTTAATATATTTTTCCCTTAGAAACTTATTTCTAATGGATTACATTTTGGTCAGGGTGTTGATATATCATCTTTTAAAATCTTTTGAAAAACTCTATCCTTTGCTACATAATATATAACTTTATAAAAGTATACATGAAATACAGTCACAGTATAACCTAGCATAAAATTGTATTTTAATTAAGCATTATTGGAATACAGAATTTTAAAAAATCTTTTTACTTCATTATCATGATCTTTTATTGTAGAAAATCAAAAAGTGAAAGAGCTTTTTTTTTTTTTTAAAGAAATAAGGAATTCAGAAGTGCTCTCTTGTAGGCGTAGTTTTGTTGGGAACCTTAAAAGAGCCCTAAATCACTTGTTAATACTTTGAGAAACTGACCCAAGATTGTGTGCTTTGTTGCCCCTTTATGTGTTTTTGAGAATTTCCAGAGCCATTCAAGCCCAAGCATTAGCTATTGATCTTTCTGCAGTTTCCTCATCAGCACCGATGTTACCTGTATACCTCTTTTGATCTGGAGTTTTCCTCTTTTGATCTCTCAACTATATTTTGTTTGTCAAATTACTTTAAAACTTTTCTTTGCGTTGTGGCAAAATTCAAACATATTTATTCCCAAATCAAGATCTTTAGGTTTTTAGCCCTGAATTTGTGTTTATATCATGTCATATTACGCATGAACATAAGTGTTATCGAAGCCAGTCACGTGAAATAGTACTACCCTTACTATCTTTGATGCTTTCTGATAACTTCTGTTCAGTTCTATTCCATTTCATTAAGAAAGAATACTAGTTAAGATTAACTTCATGCACCACAATGGGTTGCAGCCAACAGTCTGAAAAACAATGCCCTAAAAGCAAGGGTATAAACTAGCTAAATTGCCAATGTGAATCACCAGAAGTTGAATGACATAAGTCAAGGATTGCTTGTAGTTAATTGAATATTTGAAATAACAGTAAAAATTACCTTTGATTTCGCCTCTCCTTTTTAAATTACTTTCCTTTCTTTTTAAATAACTTTCAAGATACAGTGTGATTAGATCATTTGCAAGGGTGTTTTACTGTTTGTTAGAAAAACTACAGAAGTTTTAGGTAAGTTATCAGCAGGTCTTAAAAGAGTTGTTTTGAACTGAAAGTTTCTATGACCCACAAAAGAAGAATGACCTTTCTTTTCTTTCCTCTTATCTTTTTTTTTTTTTTGAAAGTTTGGATGAGATACATGTTTGAGTAAGGTTGAGTGTAAGGAAAATAATTTCTTTTTAGAATAAATTGTATGTAACTTGTGGACTGAATGAAAAACCTTGACCTTTAGCATGTTCATGTTGGCAGTTTTTCACCTAAAATAGTCACTTGGCCTGTACTTTTTCCTCTGGAAGTAAGCAATCAGGAGAAAGTCTTTAAATGTCTCCTTTAAAGATCCATTTTTCACTCTAGACAACCTCAGCCTAATTGACTCTTGCACATTTTTCACTGATTTAATTTTCCGCTTTCCCAGCCTTTTTTTTCCTTCTGATGAACTGACTAGAAGGAACAAGGAAAAGTTGACCTTCTGACATAAAAGTCAGTTGGCTTCCTGACAACAAGAGTAGATAGAACAATTTTAAAAATTACTAAAATTAAAAAAAAAGAATGCTTATACTGATTGGTACAAGTTACCATATTACTTTTATTTCTTAAAGGAAGTACTGAAATGTGGGGAGCATTTTAGAATGATTTCTACTAAAATAATTGTTTTTAAAGTTGTTCTTTGAAAAGTTAAATAAGCTTTTTTTTTCTGGGCAATATAATTTTGAGGAGACCTCATGCCCCCATCAATGGCAGATGAAATTAATTAATTTTGTTATTTAATATTAAAACTTTATATTTGTGTTTTTCACGTTAATTGAGTATGGGTTATTAGTTGAGGTGCCATTCTTTCTGTGGTCATAGGAAGGGAACTTTGGAATGATTCTCTTTCTTTATAAATGTTAGCATGTCAGATTTCCTTATCCACATGAGTGTTAACCTTGTTCAGAGTGTTTATTTCAACAGTGCTGCTGCTTTTGAAACTCTTTATTTTAGACTTGCTTTCAGAGTTGTGAGCTCTCTTTGGAGATGAACTTGATATTTAAAAATTGCTAGAAGCCAGGAAACGGCAACCCACTCCAGTGTTCTTACTTGGAGAATCCCAGGGGTGGCAGAGCCTGGTGGGCTGTTGTCTGTGGGGTCGCACAGAGTTGGACACGACTGAAATGACTTAGCAGCAGAAAAGCCACTTAAAGCCAAATTTATTTGGCATATATAAATTTTGTAATCAGACTGGTTAAAATCATTTCTGAGGCAGAAGTCATAAAGAGTCATGCCTCTACTTAGTACAATAGTAAGATGCAATTTCTTGAGTAGCTCTTAAGTTAATATGAATACATTTCTAAAAGATACTTTGAGTAGTTGCAGAATTATTAAAATAGGTATATAGCCTCTATGATGACTGTTTTAAAGGCTTCATACCCTTTGACTATCGGCATATTAGTTTAATTAACAAAAATCTCATAATTATTACATCTAATATAGAAATCCTTTACTTTGCTATTTACTTTCTACTCTTATTTTTCAGACAGTATTTATAATTTTCAATTTAACCACCGACTTTATATGTAAATAATGATAGTAATAACACTTAAGAATGAGTTTTATAGGCAAGTATTTATGTATATGACAAAATATTTCCTTTTGTTTTAGAAATGGCTTTTGTAGGATAGATAGTCTAATGTATCTTAGGAAACTTGGTTGGAATCTGATTGTTTTGCCTTTGAAAAAAGGCCTGGATTTTATTTGATGAGCGATCTTATAATACTTTTCAGATAAAACAGTTGTATCTTTCTTCTTTAATTAGGCTCAAGAGGCCCAGGGAATCCTCTGGACCATCCAATTACCAATGAAAGAGGAGAATCAAATTCTGATAGGTTAACTGATCCTCACAGAGCATCGTCTGACACTGGTTCCCTTTCACCACCCTGGGAACAAGATCGTAGGAGGATGATTCCTCCATCAGGTATGGAATGAGTACAGTCAGTGTATATATTTGAAAGGCAGCCAGTATGTGCAACGTACAGGAATGAAAAAGAATAGAGGAGTATACGTGTGCCCTGTCTTAAGAAGAACCATGATACATATTAGAAAACAATAGTAACATAAATTTCCAAAGAGAATAATTAGGGATAATTATTCACATTATAGAAAACTGTCTTCCCTCCACCCCCACCATGCAATGTCTTTAGAGTTTTTGTTGCTCATAGAAGTGATACATGTTTATATTTATGT
The DNA here is from genome assembly GCA_917880005.1 of Nanger dama. Lineage (NCBI taxonomy): Eukaryota > Metazoa > Chordata > Mammalia > Artiodactyla > Bovidae > Nanger > Nanger dama. The sequence goes on along the minus strand of CAKJTW010000038.1, from coordinate 8,239,347 downwards.
TAGAAAATTCGAACAATGGAGAAATGTATAATTAGGAAAGTGAAAAAATCCCCCTTGTCATCTTAAGCATGCCCCTCCCAGAATGTAGTTTTATATCTTTTAGGGAGTTCTTTTTGATATGTTTTCATAAACAGGTATACCCATTCCTTCATCACCTCTGTGCAGTTATACTATTCACCTTCTTATGATTGTGTTTTTACCCTTGAACAATATATCTTAGATTAATTGTCAAGATAAATATATTTACTGGAAGACTCACAGTAGAATATTTTGAAGTAAGGCAATAACTGTTATTCCCGTATAGACTCTATTTGCCCAAGGAACGTTATTAAAATTATTCAGTTTGCTAAACTTTTATTTATGCACAGTGTTTCAGGGACAGACACTGTTCTGTAGAGTGAGCTATGCCTCTTTGCATAAATTAGTTACATTAAAAAAATATACTAGTTCAGACTGCTTCTTGAGGAGTTGGAGAAGGATGAATATTATGGTTAAAAAACCTTTAATTCCAATTAGCCTTTGCTTTGTTAGTGTGTGTATGTGGTATGAAGTGGTAATTTCTTTGGTTTGAGGTTACTCTCTTTTGTTTGATATCATTAGAGTATCAGCTTCATGAAAACAGAGATTTGTGTCACTTTAGTTCACTGCTGTATCTCCAGAACCTAGAACAATGCTGAGCCTGTAGTATTTGCCCAGTAAATATTTGTTGAATGAATGAATACTCAAATAATTCTAAGAAAGCTGAATAGTTTTCTTACTGTTTTTATATTTAGAAATATATATGCTGTGACTTTCAAACTTAAGAATCTGTTAATAGGTGGTATAGAAATCCTCCTTTCAAGGATTTTTTTCTTTTAAACTTTAGATGTGATAAAAATAAAGATGAATAGGTTACAGCCCTTTCTTAAGGAGTTTGATTTCAAGCTTTTGGTGTATATTGTATTTCTGTGTGTGTGTGTTGTGTGTGTGTGTGTGTGTGTGTGTATACATGGGCTTCCCTGGTGGCTCAGAGCTTAAAGCCTCTGCCTGCAATGTGGGAGACCTGGGTTCAGTCCCTGACAGGAAGATCCCCTGGAGAAGGAAATGGCAACCCACTCCAGTATTCTTGTCTGGAGAATCCCATGGATGGAGGAACCTGGTGGGCTACAGTCCACGGGGTTGCAAAGAGTCGGACACGACTGAGTGACTTCACTTTCATATATATATATATATATATACACACACACATATATGTATATATATTTAAAATGTTTTGTTTGGGAGCATTAGGTCTCAGCGGGATCTTTCTTTGTGGCTCACGGACTCTCTAGTTGTGGTGCATGGGCTCATTTGCTCCAAGGCATGTGGGATCTTAGTTCTCCGATCAAGGACCAAACTCATGTCCCCTGCATTGCAAGGTGGATTCTTAACCACTGAACCACTAGGGAAATCTCATATTTTTGTAAAGGATGTTCCTTTTCAGAATTTACAAGCTGTCAGTACCAAGAGTCCCTGTCACATGCTCTGCCTCTCCCCCAAGTATTATCTAGTGTGGTGATGCTCAAACTTGGCTTATCATCAGAAATAATCTAGGGAATTTAAAAAATGCAAATACCTGGGTTTCACCGCATTCCCCAGTCCTTGTTTTTCTATAAATTTCCTTGAAGTATAGTTGATTTATGATGTTGTCATTACACCTTCTGAACATGATCTCTGGAGGTAAGATCTGTATTTCCCAAAAAACCTCTCTAGGAGGTTCTGAGGAATAGCTAAATTTAAAAACCACTAATTTATCCAGTGCCCTTACTGGAGAGAAGGGAACTGAGTCCCAGAAGAGGGATTTTCCCTGACAGTCTTAGGTTAGAACAGTTAGCCAGGTGAGGAGCTGAGGCTGGAACGCAAACAATAGTGACCGTTATTCATAAAATTGGAACATATTTGACATGTTAACAGTTGCCTGAAGCCTATAATTTTTGAGACCTTTTGTTGTTGTCCCATAGATCTCTGTCTCCTCATTTTATTGCCAAAATTTTTTCCTTTCTTTCTTTTTCGGTTGAGTAATTTCTGTTGATCTATCTTTAAGTTTATTGACTCTTTCCAATGTTACTTCCATTCTGCTGTTAAGCCCATCTGGTCCATTTGGGGCTTTCCAGGTGGCTTAGCGGTAAAGAATCTGCCTGCCAATATGGGATACATGGATTTGATCCCTGGGTCGGGAAGATCCCCTGGAGAAGGAAGTGGCAACCCACTCCAGCATTCTTGCTTGGGAAATCCCATGGTCCAAGGGGCCTGGCAGGCTCCAGTCCACAGGATCACAAAGAGTTGGACACGATTGAGCAGCTAACCAACCCCATGGACTGTAGCTTCTGTCTAGAATTCTGCAGGTGAAAAAGTATTTGGATTGGAAATTAAGAAATTTGATTTCTGATCTTCACTCTTTAATCTTTTTATGTGATTTTTGAAATTTGTTTTATCTCTTTGGACCGCAGTCCTTTTATACAGTGAGAGAGATGAACTGGGTGATCTGTGTAATCTGTTTATCTGAGTAATAGAACATTTAGTTCAGTATTAATGGTTAATGTTGAGATGTTCTAGATAATGTTCAATCTAGTTGATAGACCAAATAATATAATATACAATGTTAGTAAAACCAAAGACTATTTACAGCATTCTTTTTAAATCCAATTTTGAACACACCTTTTTCATTTTAAAAACTTAATTGAGGGACTTCCTGTTCTAGGTCAAGCTACCTTTTAATCAAACTGGTAAATGTTGACAGCAGTAAGTTATGTAATACCTAGAGCAACCACTCAAAAGTCTTCTTAAAGAGATACACTGAGGAATGCTTTGGATCAGATAAATTGTCATTGGAATAGACCTGCTTTTCAAGTCCCAAGGAAACATTTCCCAAGATAGATCATATCCTGGGTCATGAAACAACATTTAACAAATCTAAAAGAATTGAAATCATATCGTGTGTTCTCTGACTATGGTGGAATCAAACTAGGTTGAATTATTGATACATGCAACAATTTGAATAGATCTCAGATGGTTAGGAATCTGCCTGCAACACAGGAGAGCCGGGTTGGATCCCTGGGGGGCATGGTTACCCGCTCCAGCTGCCTGGAAGCTCCATGACAGGGCCTGGCGGCTCGTCCTGGGGTCTCAGTGTGGGGGGGGGGTTTGGGTTGAAGGGAATGGTTACCCATCTCCAGTATTCTTGCCTGGAAGCTCCATGAACAGATGGGTTTCCCTGAGGAGCCTGGTGGGCTACAGTCCATGGGGTCACAAAGAGTCGGACACGACTGAGCAACTCTTCACTTTCACTTTCCTTTCCTGTTATTACATTGAACTGTAGTTATGAAAAATGTAAACATTTGCGGAAACTGGGTAAAGGGTATGCAGGAACTTTCTGCATTATTTTTGCAGCTCTCTGGGAATCTTTAATAAAGTCAACAGTTAAAAAAACCAAACTTTCTTATCTGGATACAGTGCGTATAAAGTGGAAATATTTTTATACATATAACCTGATGATTGTTTCAAAATTTGAGCACACCTGTAAGCCAGCATTCAGGTTAAGAAACCATTTTCAGTTTATTTTTATTCATCTTAGATTGGAGAAGGAAATGGCAATCCACTCCAGCACTCTTGCCTAGAAAATCCCATGGACGGAGGAGCCTGATAGGCTACAGTCCATGGGTCGCAATGAGTTGGACACAACTGAGCGACTTCACTTCACTATGAATTTAGATAGGAATATCACATCATAAGTAATCAGAGTTAAAATTTTAACAAGAAGATGTCCTGTAATTAACAAACACATTATAAATTCTTAATAAATATTTAACTGCAACACGAATATCATCAGTGTTCCTTACCTTGCTCATTGTTTCATTCTGTAAGAAGTAGAACTTTATTCTGTGAGAATCTCATCCTTGAAGTTCAGGAGTAGAAAAGCAAAAACATCAAAATGCTTTTGAAGCCTCTCTGAATCACAACAGCTAACATTTGATTGACAAAGCAAGTCACATGGCAGAATTTGGAATCATTGTGCAGGATAGGTATTCTACCTCTTAAGGACAGGGATACAAGGAAAGATAAATAACTGAGGTCATGAATAGAATCTAGGCAGAGGGGTTATATTAATACTATTGTGATATATTTTCACTTATTATATAACTAGTTTTAAAAAATGTATTTAGGTAATATAATTTTAAAAATTTAAAAATAACTTTTTGGAAGACAGGAATATATGGCTTTTCTGTTAAGTTCTTCCTAAGTAATTGCCTTGTTTTCTTTGTAGTTGCTCTTATTTACAGAGCTGTGCATAGTAAGCAATTTTGGCTAATGGTTGAACGAGTTGTTAGAAAGTCTTAAAATATGATCTAGCTCCCACATGTGTGCGTGCTGAGTCACTCAGTCATGTCCGATTATTTGCAATGCCATGGACTATAACCCACCAGGATCCTCTGTCCATGGAATTTTCTAGGTGAGAATACTGTAGTGGGTTGCCATTTGCTACTCCAGTGGATTTTTCCAACCTAGGGATTGAACCCATATCTTCTGCATCTCCTGCTTCCACATGTAGTAGTTATTAATACGTTTTGAGAGACATGCTTGTTAAAATGTTCTTATGCTTTCTGTAAACTGTAATTAGTAACTGTGTGTTTCTATGGTACTAGTAACATAATTGAAATAAGAAAAGAAATGCTAAAATTTAAATGATAGCTTTTTGACTGTCAGCGTGTGAATCTGCAGGATTCTTGGCTTTTAGTCTTTTAAAGGATTCTTGAGAATTATATCTTTAAGTAATTTATAGTACAGGTATTAATCACAGTAATGGTTCATCATATGTACATGGTTATATTCATGAATCTAACAAGACAGATAGTAATTGTGTCTAAGTTCATGTAAATATTTTGATAAAATTTTAAATTAAGAAAATAAAACCACAGATACTTTAATGGAACAAAGTTTCAGTTTTAATCTTTTTTTCCCACTCTTTGGTATTCTTAATCTCTCAGTGCCCCTCTTGATCTTTCAGTGCTCCAGCTTCAGTGTCCTTTTATTCCTCTATGTTGCCTCGCAGTTTCTTTTTCCAGGAATAGAGAAGTAGCAGAGAAGAATAAGAATCTTAATTCTCAGCAGATCTTGTGCTACTCGAGAGATATGCATTAATAACAGTGAATTACGTAATTTTTCCTCCTTGTACTTTTCTGAGCTTTAGCAAATAGCAGGGAATATGTTTGTATGTATTTTTCCTTTGGCCAGTGCTTATCTTTAACTGATTTAGATAATGTATTTCATGTAAGGGGTAGCAAAGAGACTTAGCTGCTATTTCTTGGTGGTTTTATCATGAATTAAGTATGGTCTTCAGCACTGCATGTTTAAAAAACTTGCTTTTTATCTCTCTTTTTAAAGAGCTAAACAGAAGACATACAGCCAACTTGAAGAGGACAGTTCTAAATTTTACCTTGAGAGAGAAAAGCAGGCTAAACAGATCAGAACAATTAGGAGAGCTTTATCAGAACAGTTTGGAGAACACAGGCATAGATTTTTACATTGCTGGCTCTGATGTGTAGATGTTTGTGTAGACCATTGCCCTGTATTGCAAACATTCTTTCAGATAAGATGCATTTGACAGAATTATAGTTTGCCTTAAGTTAGGTTCACTTTGATTTCCCTGTTGAGATTTTGGAGTTTTCATAAGCTGAAAAAGTGAACTAAAATCCATAGTGATGCTTTTCTACTCTTAGAGGATGAGATTTACTTTAAAGTTATTTCCAAATTTTGAGGCTTTCACTTTTTGGGAGCATATATTTCTTGTGGCACTTCAACTTTCTTGTGTAATGATCCTTTTTAAATTCTAATGATTAGCATTTGGTTGCTAACTTACGGGTATATGTAGTTATATAAACATGAAAAATCTATGTTTAATTTTGCAGTCTTCCTGAAGAGAGTAGATTGAGGAAAGATTACGATGTGGGGACAAATGTAAACAATTTTTGAAAAATTTGCTTTTAATAAAAATGAGAGATGAGGTGGTAATTGGATGGAGCAATGTTTTTGTTTTTAAAGACAGAAAACATTGCAACATGCTTATTTGCTGCTGATGGGAATAATCTAAGATCAGAGGAGAAATTGATGCTGTATAGGAGAGAGGTATAAAAGTACACAAGAAGAGTGGGATCCAGAGGGTAATTAAGAAATTAGATAGTGTTTGAATAACTTTGTAAAAGGAAGGAAGGCGGAGCGACTGGGTACAGATGCAGAGGCTGGGTGAGGGTGAGTGAGTGTATTTAGTTGCATCAAGTTCCTTCATGTGTAAGATCATTAACTTGGGATAGGAGAGAAAGGGAGGGGATTGTCAGATTTGGAGAGAGAAAAAGGTACACAGTACCCATTTAGGAGAGTGAAAGAATTTACCTGTCAGTGAAATGTGGTATAATTACACGGCAGTGTTGAGGATCCAGTTGAAGTTTATGATCATAGATTTGACAGAGACCAGTCAATACTACAGGCTTCCCAGGTGGCGCTAGTGGTGAAGAAGCTGCTCGCCAGTGCTGGAGAGTAGAGGGACAGGAGTTCAACCCCTTTGTTAGGAAGATTCCCTGGAGGAAGAAATGGCAACTCACTCCATTTGAAAATCCCATGGACAGAGGAACCTGGGCTACAGTCCATGCAGTCGCATAGAGTTGTATGCGACTAAGCATATAAGTCAGTACTATATTTTAATATAGTTTGTAATTATAAAAATTTTAATTTATCATTACATCTACTTTGGGATGCTTACTTTGTGCCTGATGTTAAGAGCTTTATGTTAATCATTCTGACATTCTTAAATTTATTATTCCCATTTTACAGATGAAGAAAAAAACAAGAAGTTAAAAAATAGCATAATCCTATCACCTACCAGAATTTACATATTAATATTTGTTTCATATACATATACATATACATATATGTATGTGTGTGTATATGTGTAGCTGTGTGTCAGAGAAAGAGAATGGGTAAATAAAACAAATATAAACACTACACTATATGAGTTGAAGTCTGTTCTGTGTCCTTCACAGCAGGTGGACTGTTTACCCTCTGAGCCACCAGGGCAACTCTTCTGTTTCCTTTCCCAAGGTCAGCCGTCTTTCCCAGAGACAGTTACTCATCAGTTTAATGTTTGTAAACTTACAGTCTATATATGATTTTTAAAAATTTTCTATTTTATCAAGTTTTTGTCAGCATGTTCCTAATTTCTTTCCATTTTAATAAAAATTTATTATTAAATTGCTGTATTTAAGTATATGAATATACTACAATATATTAATCCACTCTTATCCATTTTCCTCTGATGAACATTCAGGGTGTTTTCAGTGTTTCACCATTGCTAACAGTGCTGAAGTTAACACTTGATTTTTGCACATATGTTCTTTAGAGATGAGTCCAAGTTATGAAATTGCTGGGAAGTAAAATACACATAGTTTCAGTTTTAATAGATGTTGCCCTTGGTCTTCAAGAGTGGTTATGTGTGAAGTATTTGAGAGTAGCTGTTTCCTCAATTCCTGATGTAAAACTTTTAAAAGTATTTCCAGCCATCTGAGTTAAATTTTTTCTCATTTTTCTTTGATTGATTTTTTTACAGTTCCTTCGTTACTAGTGAGCTTGCGCCTCTTTTTATGTTTATTGGTCATTTTATTTACTTCTGTAGATTGCGTGATCCATTTCTCTTTTGCTTAATAGGAATTCTTAGTATCCTTTGGATGCTAATCTTCTATCTTTATAAATATTTTCTTAGTTTATTGTTATGTATGTATTGTTATATATGAAAAACCAGAAGTTTTCTATTTTTCTAAGGGAAGTTAATCCATTTTTATTTTTACTGATTTTTTTTTCTTTAGAACCTGTAATATAAAAAAGATACTCTGTTTTCTTCTAAAATCTAAAATTTTGATTTTTTAAGTCTTTAATATGGATTTTGTTTTGGTTTTAGTGTTTAGTTGAGTTTTTCCTCCATGGGTAGACAGTTGTTTTAATACTGTATATTTATTTATCCATTTGAAATACTACTTTTATCTTAAATGTCCATATTTGCATAAGTATGTTTCTTAGACATTTTCTCTGTACCACTGGCCTCTTTATTCCAGAGCCATAATCTATCCATATTGACAGTCTTATCAGCTACTTTCTGGAAGTTTTACTTTCCATTAGTTCCTTAATCATTAAATAATTATTTCTTCACATTCTGAGTAAAGTTGCTTATTGTACTTGGTTAGTGAACAGTATTGAAATTAAAAAATGCAAATCCTTTATCCATCTGTATACTTCTCAACCACATTAATGTTCTTGTTATGTGATAGACCCCCAGTTATTAAAGCTGCCGAAGGAACTATTATAAGCTGAGATTTGTTTTGGAATGAAAATAACTGAATAACATTTTTGTTTAAACTAGACGTTGTGGATTTCATTGCAATCTTTATTTTATGAAATTGCTTCTCGGAGCTCTGCATGGTTCTTCCTCCTTTTCTATTTGTTCCTTTCCCCTATTGTTTTCCTTCTCCCGTTCTTTCCTTTTTAATCATCCCTTCTCTGAGAAGGGTGGTAGGAAACAAAGGTAAGCAGGCAAAAGAGAAAGGAGCCTTTCATGTAATTATTTGTATTTTAGTCTTTCCTTGGTCATATGCTTTCCATGTAGTTTTATCTTAATACATTAAGTATATGTGTGTGTTTATGTATGTACATATACATGCATATGTATATTTGAATTTGACTAGAATATCATTGTTTATTCATTCATCCTTTCTTATTTTTCTTTCGGGGCAAGCTTTACCTCCTCTATGGCACTGTTTCTGACTCCTCCAGTCAGAATTAGATAGACCATCTCTCATATTATTTGTATGCCCTTTTATTTAAGACATGGTTTGTTTTTGTTCGTCACCATAAGAACACAAATTGTATTAAAACCAACTTTGTATCACTAATGCCTGGCACATAATAAAGAGTGGATGATTTTCCTAGAGGAGGGCAATGTATAACATATGTCAGTAAAACAGAATGCTTATAGCAAAAGCTAGTTATTTCTCGGGTTACTGATATTGTGGGGATGTATTTTAGAAGCAAAATGATGATATGGTATCTTGAGACCTGATTTTAAGAAAGAGTTGGAAAGTCTGCCATTTCGTTAATTTCATGTTTAAAGTAAGGAAAACTCAATTTAGACCTGTGCTTGGTATTGGCCTTTTCTCCCATGGGGCTAATTCAGATGGTTACAGCAACCCTGAAAGAGGGAGGAAATGAGCCTTTAAGACTCTCTGAATCTGTCTTTCCTAAGTCACATCCCTTGACCCTTGCTGCTGCTGCTAAGTCACTTCAGTCGTGTCCGACTCTGTGCGACCCCATAGACGGCAGCCCACCAGGCTCCTCTGTCCCTGGGATTCTCCAGGCAAGAATACTGGAGAGGGTTGCCATTTCCTTTTACAATGCATGCGTGCATGCTAAGTTGCCTCAGTCTTGTCTGACTCTTTGCGACCGCATAGACGGCAGCCCACCAGGCTCCTCTGTGCACTGGATTCTCTAGGCGAGAATACTAGAGTGGGTTGCCATTTCCTTCTTCACTTGACCCTTGAGAACTCATTAAATATAATTTTCTTCATTGACTCCAGTTGATGTCAGATGGTATCCTTGGCTTCTTGTGGGAAAGATGTGTCTGTAAGGTCCCAAGGAACTGAGTCATATAACAAGTATGTATGCAGTTCCCATTATATTCACCTAGGACAGTCATGGAAGGTAGTATGAGACTGTATCTATTAGGATGGGAGAGTGAAACAGGGTAAAAAAGTTATCCCCTTTGTCCTCTGCCATATTTTTAAAAAAATAGTATTATCGCTTATTAACTTTTGCCAGAATCTGGTTACTTAAGGAAACTTCTGGCCCTTCCCTCCCACTGTAGCAGTGTCTTTAAGAACTTCCGCCCCTAATCATTCAGATAGAGGAAGACAAATCCTGCAGGACCTCACTTATACGTGGGCATCTGAAAATGTAGAACATGTAGAAAGAGAGTAGACCTGTGGCCACCAGGGGTTGGGGATGGAGAAACGGGCAGATGCTGGTCATGGTCTCTTCCATATTTTTGAAGATTGGCAAAAGCATCCTTAATCAAAGTCTACCATCACCTGACCGAGATGAGATAGGCTACTTATATTTTTTCAAGAAGGATGAATTACACAAGGACCCATGAATTATTACCATTTTGTCATCGTAAATGACAAAGGAGGCTGACTGCAGAAGCACTTGAGTCAGAGTCTGTGCCTAAATTTGTGTCTGCCCAAATGTCCTTAATCCAGGCATTGGGAACCTTCCATTCATCTGTTGAGTCAGAGATCTTTCCCTTTAGTTTTGGAGGGATGCTACATTCTAAAATGTTGAAGTTATTGAACATTTGATTACTTGATGACCTCACTGATACTGTTTCTGCTCTGGTGACCATTTCTTTTATCATTATCATATCATCATCAATATCATTCTGCCATTTCTTACTATGTTTACAGCATATCCCCTCTTTTCCTTGTTTACTAGTAGATAGCTCCTTGAAGCCTTTTTTGATTTATTGATGTATCCACTTCCTTCCATTATTATTAAAATTAAAGTTAAATATATCTATAAATATATATATGTAACCAAATTCTGTTCATATATTCTGATGTACATGTAGTAATGGAAACTTTCAAACTCCAAGGTGTCATCATATTTGTGTTTACTAAGAAGCAAAATTATTGCTTTAAGTAAAATGTGTAGTTTTCCTAAAATTGTTTACTATCGTCTACCAAGAATATGTGTCAGAGTCTTTTAGAGAGAAAAATTCTATGTTCAATGTATTAAATTTAAGGAAACTCGATTTTTATCTTTAATGAAAATATTTTAAAAACGTTTTTAGGCCAGCCATATCCTGATCTAGTTCTGCCACAAAGGCAAGATGGATTTTATTCTAATTCTGGTAGACTTTCTGGACCAGCCGAACTCAGAAGTTTTAATATGCCTTCTTTGGATACAACAGGTAAGAAATATTCTGTGTGTCTATGTGTTTTTTAGTAATGATGGCATACTAAAGAACTGGAAGCTGCATAAAGGACTAACATAACTGTGATTTCTGCTTAGCTCTTAAGGCCACAGTTTCTTCCCTGAGAACTTCCTGTTTTGCGTTTCTTGCTGTTTTGTACACATCCGTGGCATCTGCACACGTGTTGATGGGTGGTTTGAGCACTATTGCAATGACTTTCTTGTGTGTACCTATGGTGGTAAATTTTACTGTGTTCTATGATTCATTTTCTAGTTTTTCCAGTCCACTTTATGTAAATCCTGTGTAGTAATCAGAGAAGTTAGGCCATGGGGATGATATGTGAAAATCAGAGAAATAATTTGAGTGCATGCTCTGTTGATGGGTTAATCAGTTACCTTGTTTAAATTTTTCATGCTCAGGTAGATTTAACATTTACTGAGCAACCAACAATTTGTCTGGGGCTCATTTTCTTAAACCACCTCATAGTAACCCATTGAAATTGGGAATTGCATACACCCAATGTAGTTTAGAAATACATAACAAAAGATTAAAAGTAGAAAATGAAAAATTTATGAGTAAAACATTTCCTCAGGAAAGGGTATATATTTTAGGAGAGGGAAATTATCCAGTTGGAATATGTATTATTTTGGAAAATCATTCTTCTCTAAATAATAAGCAAAGACGGAGAACTGTGGCCTGGTTTTCTGTTATTATAATTATTTCTGTTTGGTGTTTAAAATTGTTCTCCCCATTAATTCAAGCTTAATGTGAATGAAAGTATGTGTGATTAAACATCTAATTCTAAACTAATGCTATGTAAAAATTTTTCACATTTTTGTTCATTTTTTTTTGCAATTGAACAATATTCCATTTAGCAAGTAATTTTTAAGTTCTTTCACTTTAGAAGGTACACTGCATGACATGGTAGACAATACAATTATAGTAAGGTATAGTTTTTAGTTCTAAGGTGCTAATAATTACTAATAGAGGAGGAAGATATATATGCTTGACTGATACTAGTCAGAATGATAAGTCCCATTAGAGAATATATTATGTTCACAGAAAGTGAAAATGCCCATATAGTTGAAGGATCAGGGGAAAACTCTGTGAAAGAGGTGGCATTTGAGCTGCTTTTAGGAATTTGAAAATTTAGCTAAAAGGTAAAGGTCTATGCCAGTAATAATGAAGAGTATAAGCAAAAATAAAGCAAAGAGCATGAGTTATTGATGGGTAATGCCTGTAAAACTGAGATATGAATCCCTTGATCTTATGAGGGTTAAATCAGTTAATGTGTGTGGAAGTATTTTATAAGTTGAAAAATTTCTATATATATGTAATGTTTTGTTATTGGTTTATCAGTGTATGGTATTTACATGAAGGAAAGTGGTGTGAAATGGTAGATATACTTTAAGTAACACCAGTAAATACCAGTAAACACTTAGTGAATGAAATGAATGACCTCATTTCATCTTTACAATAAACCTGTAAAGTAGATAGTGTTACCCTTATTTTACAGATGAAGAAACCAAGGCTCAAAAAGGTGCTGAACAGCTCAGGTAGGAAGTGTTAGAGCTAGGATTTGATACCCTGTCTGACTCCAGAGCCATGGTCTTGATCCTTAGGCTTTACTGAAATGAGAGGCTAGTGGATCAGTTTAGTGCCTCAGCCCTGCCATTGATGCACGAAGTATCTATAGACTGTTTACCGTGTGACAGGCACCGTGGTAGCCGCTGTGTTCCAGTGGTGAATAGGAGGTCAGCATTCCTTATACCTGTGGTCTGTAGGCAGTTGCCTATATAGTGACAAAAGTAACCAGTGCAAAATGATACGGGAGCCCATGGGCCACGAGCCACGAACCTAGATGAGAGGTGGTGATGTTTGGAATGTGGGGTTGTCGAGGAAGTCTTTTTGGAGGAAATGATGGATAAGCTGAGAATTAAAGGAGGAATTAGCTGGGCCAGAATGATGTTTGATAATGTTCTGGGAGGAGAGAATAGCATATTTAAAGACACAGGGAGGAATGCCTTGTAAATATGGCTGCAGCATGGAGTGGAAGTCAGAATATTGAAACAAGTCGTGTAGAAGTAAGCAGCACATAGTTTTCAAGGCCTTGCAAACCTGTTCAGAAATTTTGGACCTACTTGTAGGATAATGGGAACTCATTAAAGGGTTTTAAATGGAGAATAATCAGATCAGACCTGCATTTTGGAGAAATTACTCTGGTTGTGTTACGGGAAATAGATTAGAGGGAGCGGTGGAGATTGGAGAGAGGGTAACGTTTTAGAACACTGTGACAGAAATCTACATGGATGATGGTGGTGACTTAGCTGAGCAGACAAAGATGTGAAGAGACACAGAGGTAATATAATTGGGAGGACTTCAGATTGAATGATATGAGGGAGGAGGGGGGAGTCTTAGCTGATGGTGGCTTCTTGGCTAAGGCATGTGGGCCATTCATTGTTCTGAGACTAGGAGCAAGAAGCAGTATGTTTGATGGGAAGTATTTTAAGTTAACTTTGAACTTAAATTAGCTGTGCCTGTGATACAGCTGCAAGGCGCTTCAAGCTCGGAAGTCCTGGGGGAAATATCTAGATCTGATTTAAATGTCTGGAGGTACAGTAGTAGTTTACATCAAATTCGAGCTGTAGAATGGGTGAAATTTCTCAAGGAGAGAATGAGAGGAGAGGAGGCTGAGAATAGAGCTCTAAGAGACCACCCCTGAGGGGTCGTGGAGCCCACTGAAGAGACTGAGAAGGCGCAGCTAGAAAGGAGAGGTAGGGAAGGTGCCCTCCTGGAAGCTGAAGGCTGAGAGGGTTGAAAGAGGGAGCGAATAGTCAACACTGTGAGAAAATACATTCAATAAGAACTGTCAATTCTATTTTAATTGAGGGGGAAAAAAAGACATTGTATCTTGGGGGATATAATTTCAGTGGAACAGTGTATGCTGCACATAGATTGAGTTACAATTGAGAGACAAAATGGGAGGGATTCTGAATAATATATATAGAAAAACTTTTTTTTTTAAAGAAGAAGAACTTTTGACTGTGAAGGGGAGCGATAGCTGTAAGGGGGTTCTCTTTTCTATCTAATTTTAAAACAGTAGTCGGGAGAGACTCGCCGATAGGATAGGTCTAGCAGAAAGGGTGGAATGAGGAAACAGAATGGAAGATCCCAGCAGAAGCTCTTTGAGGCAGGGGACTCTGAGTACAGAATCAGGCTCTGAGATTGTCTGGAAGAATCCTAGGAGGTGAAAAATGGCCAACAGGACAAGACGCTAGTGACTGGCTGTTAGCAGTGGAGTCTCCGAGACTCCAGCTAGTTAGGGAAGGAAATGGAGAAAGGAAATTGAGGAACCTGAGAGATCAGAGGACTGGAAGCTTCAGTGATACCCAAGGACAAGTATAGTGAGAGTAATGAAATGAAAAGGCTGGGAGGCGACAGGTCAGAGAGAGGGTTGTTTAAATTTATGTTCTCAGAGCCTGTGCAATTCTTGATGATAATGCCCAGGCACATTTATTTAGAAACAGTGGTTAATTCCATTGCTAGTCTATGTTATGTGATGGAGGAATAAGGAAGGAAAGATGAGAGAGAAGGGAGGAAGAAAGGAAAGGAAGGCAGGAGGAAAAGGAAGTGGGGAGAGGGAGAGGAATGCTGTCTCCTGGAAGCTTCCTTAATGATGCAGCTTGCAGGATTGTCTAGGCATGTGGTGGGGAAGCTACAAATATGCCTTTACAGAACTCTGAGTCTGCCGAAAGTCCCGTAGCCCTCAGGCTGTCCTTGTGGCCCTAATACAGGTTGCTGGTGTCAAGCTGGCTTGTGTGCCGACAAGGGGAGCAGGGATATCAATGTCCTTTGTGATCTGAAGCTGTAAGAATAGTGTGATAAACCATGTATTTTTCATGATTTAACTTTTAATTTTAGATGGGGCAGTATCTTCAGAAATGGAATCCGCTAGAAATGAAACCAAAGATGATCTTGGTGTAAGTATTGGAAGTGGAATTGTATCCGTGTATTCAGGATCTTTCTAATCTCTTGGTTTACTAGAATAGCAATTTAGCCAGCACCTGGTTTTTTGATTAAAAGCTGCTGCTTTCTTTTTGACAAATGTGCTTCATGCTTTTCATTATAGCTATTTCCTTTCCGGATTGTACCTCATGGTGATAAAGTACAGTGTACAGACTCAAGGCTTGATTTAGTTTATATAGTTAAATAAGAACTTGAATTCCCTCTTGGACTTTCATTTTAAATCCAGGACTGTTTTAAAGTATGTTTTTGTTCACTGTGCTTACAATCTTGGGTTTTGGTCACCTTGAAAATATTAACATAAGCAATTTTTTTAGTATATGCTTAATAAAAGAATATATATTTTGGTGCTCTTGGGCTATTCTTATGTTTTATTTTTAATTGGACAATTGCTTTGTTGGTTAAAGCTGTTTTCTGTTAAGTTAATAAAATATTCATGATAGCTAATATCCATCTGATGTAGAAAACAGAATCTTTCTCTGGAGCCCTTTATGGTATCATAGACTGCTTTCTGCCCAGGTGCCTAGATGCCTTCTTGGAAGCCTAAATTTATAAGGAAAGCTATTGCAACCTTTGCTCTCTTAGTGACTGCCATATGTCAATTTCTTGTAGAATTTAAATGTTCCTGATTCATCTATTCCCACTGAAAATGAAGCAACTGGACCTGGTTTTGTTCCTCCACCTCATCCTCTAGTCAGAGTTCCATTGTTTCCAATGGATACCAGGGGTCCTTTCATAAGAAGAGGGCCTCCTTTTCCTCCACCTCCTCCAGGAAGCATGTATGGAGCTCCCCGAGATTATTTTCCACCAAGGGATTTCCCTGGCCCACCACCTCCGCCATTCGCAAGTATGCTTTATAAAGCTTTATGTATGTCTCACAGAATAGATCAGAAACATTCATTTTACTTTCTATTCATGTAGTAGTAATACAATGGAGGAAAGTTTTCTTATCTTCTGTAAGTATAGCATTATTTTTCCAAATTGGAAAGATTGCCAGCCATCAGTAATGAGGTCTCATCAGTAATGAGGCTTCAACTTGATTCATCTTAATAGATGTAGAATTATTTCTGTTTCAGTAATCAGGAAAATCACTGGCTTTTTGCAACAGTCTTATGTTAAGACCAAAATTATTTGTATCTTATTAGACAGAAATTGGGTCAGTTAGTAAAAATAATTACAGTTTATATTTTTGCATTAAAATGACTGGCTAAAGTATTTTAAAAAATCTTAAAAAATTTTTTTATAAGTAGCTCCCATGCAGTCCTACTTATTTAAAACCTAGAATGTGTTTATCATCATGTTTGGACTAATTGTTGAATTTATTAAAATTCCTCATAGCCTCACATTTGAGAAAAGAAGTAATTATTGCTTTTATGACTGTTTCCATTTAGAACTATAGGTTTCACCAGAATAAATACATGCTTAACAAACACTAGGAAGAAGCCTATCATTTGCTTCATAGAGTCATTCCTTTCCTCATTCCTCCTCTTTAAAGTTTATCATGAACTAAAATGAATTTTATTTGAGGAATTTCAAGACAGTTTTTTATATAATTGTAAATATTTTAGGATACTGTCAAATTAGATTTGGGAATTACTGATCTCAATTTTAAGTCTGGTGAAAATTACATTACATGAAAGCTTTTTGAGAGTAAGTTACTCTATTTTGAAATAATTCTCCTTTTTAAAAAATGTTAAGATATTAGATTTTCATAGGATAAAAATCTGCAGCTAAAATGAGTGGTACTCTCTTTATCACGTGTAGTTGAAACACATATATTTTTCTCAATGTTGTAAAAATTCTTTTGTTAAATCAGATAGTATTCTGGTGTCATCTTTTGAAAATAAAATAGGTACTGAAAGTTACAAGCAAATGATTTATTGGGGCCACAGTGCAGGTGCTGAAAGTTAAAACCTGTCTTTTCCCAATCTCTCTGAACAGTGAGAAATGTCTATCCACCAAGAGGTTTTCCTCATTATCTTCCCCCGAGAGCTGGATTTTTCCCCCAGCCCCACATCCTGAAAGTAGAAGTGAGTTCCCATCAGGGCTGATTCCATCTTCATATGAGCCTGCTACTGAGCATCCAGAGCCACCGAAAGAAAATTGACCCTATTGTTGGTCTCTCTTCAAAAGTAATTTTGACTTCTCTGTCATTTTCAGTTTAAGTAACTGCTGTTACTTAAGTGATTATACTTTTGCTCAAATTGGAGCTTAATGGAATTATAATTCTCAGGATAGTATTTTGTAAATAAAGATGATTTAAATATCAATCTTATGAGTAAATTATTTCCATTTTATTTTGTTCTAGGTGGTATAATTATTTTAATTTAATTCATCCACTATAACATAAACAATAAAGAGAGTTTTATATATGTAATCTTGCAGTTGGGGATATTTTAAACTCCAAAGGCTGTGTGTCTTTATGCCAAGAACTGTATTTACTATGGTTGCAGACAAATGTGAAAGTAACTTTATGCCTAATTAAATAAATTTTGATTGATTTAAAGACTTGATTGGCATTGATAATCTCCATTAGTTAGTTTTTTTTTTACTTCTACCAGTGGCTTTGAGGCTAAAAATAATACTTTTTGGATCTTTTACATTCAGTTATCTTAACCAAAACTGTGCCCTTTTCTTATACATAGACATGAATGACCCATTATAAAAAGTTAATACACTTAAAGATCATATTTTAAAATCAGGATATTGCCTAATGGCAAATTTTAGGATTTGGATATTCTTAGCTAATTCACTGATTTCCTGTGCAGCTTTATTTTTTCTTGTTTTTCTTTTCGTTTGTAAGATATTTACTGTTTTTAGTGCGGAATGTTGTGATTTACTCTAAGATAGCTGTATTGAGGCAGTGTGTTATTTTGAGCTTTGAACTCAGTATCTTTAGAACGTCTCTGTAACTTGGGTTTGTATTCTGTTGTTAGTCATCTTGCACATTAATATGATTATGAAAGGAAAGGCAATTAAGTATAGCTAATATTACACTATTTATATTGAAAAGTTGATTGGTTTTAGTTGTTTACTTGGATTTTTTCCTTCAGTGCCAAGAGACTGAAGATTAAATATTTTTGAGCAAAGCAGTGATGCTTTATAATTGGAACACTTCATACCAGCATTTCCCCAGATGTTCTTTGAAATGCTTTCCTTGTGAGGCATTTATACTCCCTCTCCATTCTTAGCCCTGCCGTAGAAAAAAGGCTAAAAAGAAAGGCTCCATGTGAAAAGCTTGGATAAAATAATAAGTAGAATGAGAACCAAAAAGCATTATTATATTCAGTATTAAAAGGCAGCCTTCAGTAGAAAATAAAGACTTAAAAAAAAAAAAAAAAACTGGAAAGGGAAAGAAGAGAAATGTAAGAGGAGTAATGTGGAATGTTCTAATCAAGTAAATAAAATTTTTTGCCCTGGGGTAGGAAAGACTTGACTTGGCTTAAGACAGGAGAGAGGAGAAAGCAGATCAAACATAACAGAGAGAATGGTAATAAACCAAGGGGGCAGATGAGAGCATGGTGGAAGGCAGGAGACTTGATATGGGCTGAGTGGTCTAAAATACTTTGGGATTCCAGAATAAAGGAACATGATTAGTTTAAAAATATATTTTATTAAGGTAATATAAACAACTGGGAAGAAATCAAATAATAGAATTTAAGGATCAATTTCAGTTTTCCCCATTTATTCCTTATGACCAGTTATATATCCTAGACATTTTCTCTTTTGACTTTTTTATTTCTTTTTAATTCTGGTGATTTTAGAAGATATACATATAATCTACGAACTTGCATTTATTAATTTGTATGTGTGTTGATTCCTTGAGATGAGAAATTGGGACTTGTACTATTTTCATCCCCATTTTCCTTTCTTCTTCATGTTTGGTATTTATTCCAGTTAAAGTTTTCTATTGTTGCTTTTGCAATTTTTAATGTATTTAAACCTTTATTAGTATCTCTCTCTCTTTTTAAAATTATTTATTTATTTTTGGCCATCCTGGGTCTTTGTTGTTGTGTGGGCTTTTCTCTATATTTTAGAAATATATCCCTAAAGAATTATCCCTTCTCCCTTGTCCCCAAATACCCTGTCTTATAGGGTTGCTATGAGAACTATATAAAATACTCTATTGTGAAGTAGTTAAAATTATGCTTGGTACACATGAAATATTCACTTTCTATCAGTCATGATATTTCTTAGCTAATAACTGTGTTTTCTTAGAAAATTTCACAAGTATTTCTTGATTAAAGTCCATTCTTTTAAACACAAATATTTATTTTAACCATCTTGTGTGAAAAGATTTCCAAGATATATTAAGTTTCTATTAACTCACTGCTGCTGCTGCTAAGTCGCCTTAGTCGTGTCCGACTCTGTGTGACCCCATAGATGGCAGCCCACCAGGCTCCCCCATCCCTGGGATTCTCCAGGCAAGCACACTGGAGTGGGTTGCTGTTGCCTTCTCCAGTGCAGGAAAGTGAAAAGTCAAAGTGAAGTCACTCAGTTGCGCCAGACTCTAGCGACCCCATGGACTGCAGCCCACCAGGCTCCTCCATCCATGGGGTTTTCCAGGCAAAAGTACTGGAGTGGGGTGCCATTGCCTTCTCCAATTAACTCACTACAGAGATATTTTGAATATATTTTTATATTGTTTCAGGGTCATTGCATTTATCATTACACTGTATTTAAAGCTTGTTATGGGGTTGTTGAGGCCTATTTCAAGTTCCTTCACAGTGATTTAAAATTAGTTATCTTCTGTTTTGAGGATTGTAAACTTCTGCCTTCCAGACTCATTTGTTCTCTCCACTCCTAATCTACTGGAGACCAAGAAACAAACAGACTTCTGTTGAACATAAGGACAAATGAGCTAGAAGGAAACAAGTGGCTCTACTGAGTTTGATGCCTTTTAGTACAGGGAATAATCTCCCACAAACCTTTTCTATTTACTTGTGGATTCTTGGCCATACTCCAAATAGCTGAGGTGGTTTTCTGTAACAGTTATGTAGAGACTACTCCTTTACCTGCGAGCAAATTTAACATTTGGCTTAATTTTTTTCAAGAAAAAAAAAAAGTTCCCCCTAACAGTTGTCCTCATGCTGTAGAGGTAAGTACTCTTGTGAGAAGAATGTGAATGGTTTTTTGTTTTTCTGGTTAAATGTGTTTATGTATATAGTATATAGGTTTATTTTTCCTGCCTTTCAAAAATATACATCAATAACATCTTTATACATATACACACACACACACACACATATCCTTTAGAAGTTGGCTTTTTTTACCTCATTATTTTGAGATCCATCATGTTAATAAATGTAGGTCAAGTGAGTTCATTCTGACCACTGTGTGGTATTCCACTGTGTGGCTTGGCCATCGTAACTCTATTAATGGTCGTTAGGTTGCTGCTGGTTTTTCATTGTAAATAATGTGGAAATAAGCATGTTAATATTTCTTGTCACAGAAGCTATAGTTTGCAAACTGGGATACACCCCCTGAGGGGCTTCCCTGATCTTAAAGAATCTGCCTGCAAATGCAGGAAACACAGGTTTAATCCCTGGGTCAGGAAGACCCTTTGAAGGGAATGACAACCCACTCCAGTATTTTTGCCAAGGAAATCCCATGGACAGAAAGAGGGCCCTGGCGGTCTACAATCCATGGGGTGGCAAAAGAGTCAGACACGACTTAGTGACTAAACACCACCACCAGCCCCCAGAGTATGGTAAAATAGTTCCAAATGTTATTCAGGTATGCTTCTAGGAAAATTCACAGAATTCACCTTCCATGTGTATACTGCTTGACTGCTATCCTGCCTAGACAGAACTTGTGAACAGGATGCAGGTTCTCCTTTCCTTTCCTTCATTTTGCAGGTAACCCTTCTCCCATGTATAAAATGAGCACATACCTTTAACCTTCTAGTTTTATGATGACGCATCAAACTAAGGTGTGCAAACCTATGGAGCTAAAGACACGTTTGAGATATTGTCAGTGATGAGTTAGTGAATAATTAATGATTGTTTTTAACTGTTGACCTATATAAAATAACTTTTTGATAATAGGACAGTGCTTTGTTTGGTCCTGAAAACTCAGAAGTTGAATGAGTGACATTGCTGTAACAAAACTCTCTTCTCATCTACTTATATATGTGAAACAAATTTTTTTACCACTTGTGTTTATAAAAATGAAAATAGAAATAGAATGGAAGATGGACTTGACTCATTTTTAGGAACAAGTAATATTTGTATTCTTGATCAGTTAGTTATGTTTAATAGGTATAAAATCTAGGACAAAAGTAGTGGCTTTTAAGAAAAAGTCATTTTAAACTCTGTAAGAAAATATGTAAGTAATCAATTAAAAACTAACAAAAGTACTAGATTTGCATAAAAGCTGTGGCATAGTTGAAAAGGATATATATGTAGCAGTCTGGATCAAAACAGAAGACAAAGCACACAGTAGTTTGAGCAGGAAAAGCTTAATATAAAGAATTATTACTATGATAATTGTAAAATGTGAGGAAACTGTATGTGGCCCCTTAAAGCTGAGGGGGCCACTCATGGTAGGACAGACTCAGAAGGGCTTCAGTCCTCTTTGGTGAAGGTATGTTTCAGCCCCCAGGACAGCAGAGATCACTGGTTCCACAAGGCCTGAGCTAGTCTGGAGATGCTCAGCAAGCAATAGGCTTAGCAGGGTGCAGGTGGGGAGGAGGCCAACTTCAACTACTGGCACTGCGTGTGCAGCAGGAGTGTGGACACCAGGGATGGAGAGGCCTGCAGAGCTAGTGTGGGGGCCACACGTGACATGCAGGGCAGGGAACAGGAGTCCAGTGCAGGCAGGAAGCACATGCCTCACAGCCTATGAGCTGTACAGCAACTCTGGCTTCTGTGTGAAGGACGGTCAGGCTGAGGCTGCAAGGTAGCTGAGGGACCATGGCCGGGGAGGCTACACCGGAAGTCTTACATCCAGGCTGCCTACCCTGGAACCCTGGATACACTTTGCCTTCTACCATATCCCCCATGGCCCTTACTGAACAACACTGTTCTGACTTTAAAGGTGTGTTACTCAAAGGAGTTCCATTATTGGAGAGCATACATTGAAGGGTGCATTCAGAGCTGAGGCAACAAATTAATAACTGATGATACATAGGTTTTAGGGGGATATGTAAAATTTCCAAATGATCAAGAGCTTATTGCATTTTAAAAATAGATGAATGGTAGTAGGTATGGGATCACCCTGGTATTGTATTTACCAGAGTGGCGTGTACTTGTAATTGTACCCAGGCACCCACTTCTCCCTTGCCAGATGCAGTGTTCCACTGTTCACACACAGATAATGGGGATCTATGAAGCTGGGAAAGAAGTACGCGCCAGGTGTTCGAAGAGCAGGTAGGAAGTCCAGGTATGAAATTCCAAATGTAGCTGGTGAGTGTGAGGAGGGGGGAGGGGTGTTGGGGGCTGGAAGTGGGAGCAGGGCTTCCTGCAGGCCTTGAATTGCTTTCATATAAATCAGGTATTTCTGTGTGAACAGTGGCTCAACTAGCAGCAGAGTTATGTATGTACAAATTAGAGTTTCATCATTATTTTGAAATACTTGTAGTTACTTGTGAAAAAAATCACTTGAATTTGAAAATTAATTTACATTATGTAAGAAAGCTCAACATTACACTTACCATTACATTTAGAGCTGTTAGATTTCTTAAGTATAATTTCAACTGCATACATGTTGGATGTTGTGGATAGAAAGGTTTAAAAATTATCCATTTGTGGAGTGTTCCTCTTGGTGGGAACATTAAAATTTTTAATAGATTATAAGTTAAAACAGTTGAAAATATTTTATTTGAAAGTTCTATACAAGTAATTATTTCCATCAACCTTCTGGATTTTTCTAATTATGTAATGAAAACAATGATTTTTTTTTTTAGGGGAGGGGCTTCAATTCCTTCTGTTATACCAGTGTGCTGCATAATATTTTCTATGTGTCAGCATATGAACGGAGAAGGCGATGGCACCCCACTCCAGTACTCCTGCCTGGAAAATCCCATGGACAGAGGAGCCTGGTAGGCTGCAGTCCATGGGATCGCGAAGAGTCGGACATGACTGAGCGACTTCACTTTCACTTTTCACTTTCATGCATTGGGGAAGGAAATGGCAACCCACTCCAGTGTTCTTGCCTGGAGAATCCCAGGGACGGGGAGCCTGGTGGGCTGCTGTCTATGGGGTCGCAGAGTCGGACACGACTGAAGCGACGCAGCAGCAGCAGCAGCATATGAAAAAGCTTAGGAAGCTTTGAATCAGACAGTGTGGTGTGACTCGGGTATTAATTTATACCTAGTGTATGTTACCCCATTAGTGCCGTTATGTTACTCCATTAGTGCCATTTAATGTTGCTGCTAAGTAGCTTCGTAACAACCCAGTCTGGTTCATGCTATTGGATAAGCCACAAGCAAGTTAGGTGCTGAGTCTACGTGTTCAATCATAACCACACTGTCCTTCCCAAGCCCCACCCTACCAACTCCCTAACTTCTCTACTCCCAGGGTGGTGGAGGAAATAGAAAGTAATTTTAGATATACACATTTCATATAGTTTAGTAAGTTGTGTATTGAAAATAAATATTTGTCTATAAGCTGTCAGACTAACATCAGCTGAAACTTTCAAAGAAGAATCAGTTTTAGGCAAATCCCTCATATCACAGATGAGGAAACCGAGGCTCAACAGTCTATGCTCTGTTCATGTAGCATTAGTCAGAGCTTAGTGGAGAAAACAGGTTAACACCCCCAGTTTAGTGCTTTACTACCTACAACTTCACTTTTACACACATGTATATATTCATTGACTTTCTTTTTTCATATATTTTAGGTATTGTTTTGGTATTTCAAATACACAGACATGTTGATTCATCCAAAGGAGTTAGATGTACCCATGAAATGAGGGAGCAATAGGTATAACAACAGTTCTTTGTGAACCCCAGATTATTCCATGATGAGGCAGTGCTTGGAAGAAGTGGTGTCTGGAGAAGGAAGAAGCAATGTTTGTCTTAACAACCAAGAATGGAGATTACAAAGCCAAACTAAAGCAGTATAGAAGTTTAAGGTCTATTTAGTACTGGCATACTGAAATGTTTTTTTTCCCCTTTTCATCCAGTAGAAGAATTTTAAAAAATAAGTTCCTATAGTCTATAAATAAAGTATTCTAAATACATAATACACTTGGATTTGGTGGTAACCAGTCTGTTTGCTTTTATGTTTATATTTTGCCACAGTGAGTTAAAAAAAAAAAATCAAAACCCCAAATTGTTCAAATTTAAGCTTTGCTGCACCAGACTACCAATAGGAGCTAACATGATTATACACATTGTTAGGATTACTGTAGTTTATTTAACACTAAAGGTTTTCATGCTTCATGAACAAGAAAATGTTACAATGATCACTTTTTAATGCTTTATTCATTGATTAAAAGAATATACATTTAACATAAACCATACAACACCAGTCATCAGATCAAACATTCAGCTGGTTTCCTTACAGTTTCTGTCAGGAGTTATTTTATCTGATCACATTTATAAGATAAAATCTCACCACATCTGGCATTTACACACCCTGTGCCAGTGGATTCACACTACTGATGTACATAAAAAATCCGCATGGTATGTGCTCACTGGAGACAAAACAGTGCACACCTGTCAAAAGGTCATTTTAATATAAGATGGTAAAACCATTTGTAAAATACATATAAACTTTTTCCATAAATAGAATCATATCTGGACATCTGTTGCATAAATTGTGTTTCCAAAGCTTACAATAGAGCAGCCAGGTCTCAGCACTGCTGGGCACCCACGTTGGCTACTTACTTTATTATTGCAGACTGTCCTTTAACATTAAATGCACAACATTCGTACCACTTAAAACTGGGGTCAGGTGGAAGTCTCACAGAGACCACGTCTGTACCGCGGTTGCCCTGAAACAGTTAAGTCGGCTTTTAAAGCCTCTCAGATATAACAAGGTTTTAAAACATACTTCATGGAATGTTCTTCATTTATCATAGCAGCTCATACCTGTGATAGAACAAGCTTTCAGTTTTTCCTTTTTTTCCTTTACATTCACTATTCACAGTGAAACAGGTGCATGGTTTTTTTTTTTTTTTTTTTTGTTTTGTGTTTTTTTTTCAGAGATCTGAGGTTGCTGACTGAGCCACAGCACAGCTGTGTACCACAGGTCGAAATTCGACCTTTAATATTACAATCTAGCAGTATCTGGCTGGCCAGAGTGGGCCAGCCCCTGCCAGCATGTGGGCACTTCTTCAGTTAAGTCTATTCTTTGGCAGCTGACACGCGCGCTGACAGAGAAAAATCCAGTGACTTGTTGCTAGGGATTTCACGACTAATGTTTGTTTGCAAGCATGTGTATTTACAACTCTGTGATTTGATGATATTCTTTTAGGAGGTTTTACCCTGGAATAGTATGTATTTCTTCCTCCACTATTTGAAATCTGGGCTAAAAAGCTAACTTGAATGTATAATGTAATTGATGAATTAAATTATGTCAGATAAGGTTAGGAAAAATCCAATAATTTGAGTATTCATGTTTACATAAATCCATTTTAAAAAGGATTAAGCCATGTTCTAACCTGCTACTATATAAAATTCAGAGTGGTAGTTGATGATAATTGACTACTATATATGTAATGAAAGTTAAAGTCTTGGCTTTTCTGTTAAAGATGACTCATTTGGGATCATAGTATCCTCCCTTCTTCCATTTCAAATACAAATCAATGAAATGCTATCCGAATGAATGAATGCAGTGCATTGCATACAAATCCACCAGGCTATGGATATATATCTATATATGTATAAAAATATTTTGGCTCCTGAGCTCTGACACACAAAGAATAAAAACATCAAAAGGCAGAGTAACTCAGTGAAAAATAGTTAGCCAGCAACCTCAGACAACCTTCGGTTGTATATTCTTAAGGTCTGGTAACAAGTCCATTAACCGTGAAAGCCCTATACATTGTCACTTTGAACTTCTAAACCAATACCCGACTATGTTCTTTGATCAAGAAGTAGAATATACACATATAATTCTATAAAGCTAATACTGATTAAACACAGCACAAAGGGGTTAATTCACACTACTGGAAAAAAAAACAACAAACAAACATAATGGGGCCCTACTTGCAAATGTAACCACAGGAATTGTACGTTTAAAAAAAGCTAAATGTCTTCGCTGAAGCTCTGCATCTCTCTGTAAAAATGACGATTTGGTTCAGTGAAGACACTGAGTGATTCGATGTCCATGACTGCATGCCAAGGCTGACCGAGGCCCAGGGATACCTGCTCAATAAGATTATGCACTGGATCCACATCCTGGTCGGCCAGTTCACCTTGGTCAAAATCGATGCTTTCTTCGGTGACTTCAAGTACTTTTAGATCAGAGCCACGAAGACGAGCAATGGCTATGAGGTTGTGTGCCCACACTGTGTAACCTTAAAAGTAAGCAAAAGACAAGCACTGTCATTTCCTTGTATTTTATTTTGTCTGTTTTATACATCTGGCTTTCCCACAAATTTGTATCTCACCACTTTGGGGTCCTTTTCCTTTAAAAATATGCTGAGATCTGTGGATTCTTTACCACTGCCAGGGAAGCCCCAGAAATTGTTTAGCTCAGAGAAAAAAAAAGACTGGAAGTCTGACATTGTCTCCAAGAACATCACTGCAAGCTGGTGAACAGATAGGTGCTATAACTGTATTCTGATATCAGCACATTTAGTAAAACTGAAGACATTTAAAGTATAATTTTATAGCTTTTGATTAACAATACATAGTAAGCTGGTATTTTTCATTAGGAAAAGTCATCTCCTATGGTGCTTCTCAGGTAGTACAGTGGTAAAGAATTTGCCGTGTCAATGCAGGAGTCGCAGGTTCGATCCCTGGGTCAGGAAGAGCCCCTGGGGTAGGAAATGGCAACACACTTCAGTATTCCTGCCTGGAAAATTCCATGGACAGAGAAGCCTGGCAGCATACCGTCCACAGGGTCCCAAAGAGTTGAGATTGACTGAACACCCTGTGTGCGTGTGCATGCACGTATGCATACACACACACCCGGTACTTCACAGTCCAAAGTTATAAACTGACACTTTAAAGATAAATCGTTAATTACTAGCAAATATAACATTTTACTTCTTAATAAGAGAAAAAAGCTTTAGCAAATTCTTTGTTGACCCAATAGTTAGATTCGGCTCTTTCACTGCTGGGGCCTGGGTTCGATATCTGGTTGGGTAACTAAGATTCCAGAAGCCTCTCAGCAGAGTAAAAAATATAAAAGGAGCTTTAAAAAGACTAACTTAATTTTAAATATCTTGCTATTTCTTCAACCTATTAAAAAAATCCTGATTTATTAACTTCAATAGTGATCTATTCTTTGCTATTACTTCCAATGACTGGCCAAATTATAAAGCAAAACTTTTAAAGCAAGATACACTCCCACACTCAAATGCAGCTAAAAGATTAATTTTGGAAATAATGAAACATAATAAATTTGTTCATGCAGACTTTCTATTTTATATTCTCTAAATATCTTACAAATTTCAGAAAAGAAGTAATATGTTCTTCTCTGTCCAAATGAAAAATAGTTCACATTCAGATGAAAGGCCTGCCAGTAAGAAAAGAGCACTTCTCAACCAACAGAACCATCATTTAAAAAATGTACAAATTAACGTGTTGATACCAAGAATCTAGAAGATGAGGTAGTGAGCATGAAAGAAATCATAGTTTCTTCTTCCTTCTGTGTTTTGTTTTTAAGAAGAAATATATCTACTGCAAGTGAATATGTGTGTTTTCTTGGATAATTTCAAATGCCATTTTTGGAAGTACTATTAATCACATGGTGAAAGAAAAGCAGTAATATGGGAGCTGGAACAAAACAGGGTAGAAATGTGTCCTTCCACTTGTAAGTGGTATATGTTATATGTGGTATATATTATACATGTTATACACATGTTGCTGCTGCTGCAGCTGCTGCTAAGTCGCTTCAGTTGTGTCCGAATCTGTGTGACCCCATAGATGGCAGCCCACCAGGCTACTCGGTCCCTGGGATTCTCCAGGCAAGAATACTGGAGTGGGTTGCCATCTCCAACGCATGCATACAAAGCTAAGTTGCTTCAGTCATGTTAGAAAGTATAAAAAAATCTGCATATCAACTTGTTATAAGAGTTTCCGACAGTTTAAATGTCAGTGCTATCTTTTTATTGGTATAAAATGTTTTAGCTGTAATAACAAATTCAAACTATAACAAACAAAAGTTACCTACCATGAATTGCCAGAAGAGAGAGCTTTGTGCACCTCCATGCTAATAAAACCAACGGATCTTCATTTCGGTTGTCACTAAGATCTGGAAAACCAGACGTGTCAATCACATCATTCATTAGTATAAAATGAGTGAGGAACTTGTCGTACTGCCTAGATATAAGATCAACAATAGCTCCTGAAACACAAGTGATGTAGCTGTCAAAATGAATCCTCTCTAGTGGTATACTGGGTTTCAGAATCTTTAACATATCTTCACTCTTGATATCAAAAGCCATAATATAGACCCGAAGGCTGGTGCTCTTTCTTGACAAGGCTTTCCAATGCTCATCATTTGGCATGTTGTCCAGAGACTTGTGCATCACGGAAACATTGTGAACCAGGAGAGAAAGTCGCTGCAAAGGCACATGGTTATTATCGGTTAAGACTCTAGCCATCTCAGCTGTAAAGTCACAGAAATCCAGGGCAAGTGAGCGCAGATTCCCAAATCGCTCCAGTTCTGCTGCGGTGATAAGGGTGCTGTTACCAGGAATATTGTTGTCCAGTAAACTCAGGTGCTCCATGGTGTTGGCAATAGAGTTTGAGAGAGATGACAGTGATGTTGGGGTTACTATTTCCAGCATAAACCCACAAGACAGCCATTTCAGTTGCCTACTATTACTCAGTATTTCTTCAAACAGTTGCTGAATTCTGTAAGGAAAGCACATGCCACACAATCCTGTTAAGACTTAGCTCTAGGTGGCTCAGATGGTAAAGAATCCACAGAATCCACCTGCAATGCAGGAGACATGGGTTCAATTCTGGGTCTGGAAGATCCCCTGGAGAAAGGAATGGTAACACACTCCAGTATTCTTGCCTGGGAAATCCCATGGACAGAGGAACCTGGCAAGCTACATTCCATGCAGTTGCAAAGAGTTGGACATGACTGAGCAACTGAGTACACTCATTTGACCCACAAGTAGTAGTATCATTAAAATTCACATAAAAATATAATACATGTTCAGTTCAGTTGCTCAGTCATGTCCAACTCTTTGTGACCCCATGAATCTCAGCACACCAGGCCTCCCTGTCCATCACCAACTATATTACCCATATAGAAATATGTTTTTCAAGTAAAGGAGCATTTTCTATCAGTAGAGAAGAAAAGATTGATGATTTACAATTCATGTTATAGCAAAGTAAAGTAGAGAAGTTAAGTTTTAAATAGCAATAATTACACAGCAGATTCTTTGTCTTAAAGACTGGAATGGTATGTATTGATCACTATTTCATTGTTAAGGCATTTCCAGGGTACATGTTCTTTTCAGAAAAAATATCATTACTCTTTGGACAGTATCTTAAAATTTCTCAGAAAAATATTTTTATTATTATAGAGTCCCTTTCCATTAACTATATAACTTACTGTTTAATTTTTTTGCCATCAGGGTCCACTTTGCTGAGGTATGTATTTGACAAACTTCCTTGCTGTTGTAGAACGCTTATGTCTCCAAAAGGCTAAATTTCTGGAGGTTCCTATAAGGAAAGTAATTTAAAATGACTGTCTAAATAATTAATATAAAAGTATAAGTATTAAAAGTAAACACATGCAGAAGGGATATTCTGCAGGAGTTTCTACTTTAATAACTCATTTAGAATCCAACTAAGTACTTTCAGATTGCTTTTAACATACAATGAAAAACAATGCGATATAGGAGAAAACAGCATAAGCTTTAAAGACTGAAGCATAACAAGTAGTTCAGAACTCAAAGTGTCAGTGACCATGAAAAAGTCTTGTTAAAGTTGCTGGAATTCAACTCTTTATCAGTAATAATAATACATACCTTAAAGGTTTAGGGATGAATCAATAACAAAATGACATAGAAAGAACATTCAAGCTCTAAGTTTCATATATATATATTTTTCATATACATTTTAACTATAATATAAAATTTTCCCAAACCAGTTAAAATTTCCCAAACCAGTTAACTTAGTGCATTATATGTTC
The DNA here is from genome assembly GCA_917880005.1 of Nanger dama. NCBI lineage: Eukaryota > Metazoa > Chordata > Mammalia > Artiodactyla > Bovidae > Nanger > Nanger dama. The sequence continues at coordinate 8,209,029 of CAKJTW010000038.1, read as the reverse complement.
TACGGTGGGGCACTGCCCTGGAGACATCTTCTCAGTAAGAAATATTCTTTAATTAAAATATAGAGAACCGTGTCCGGTTTTGTGATCAAACACAGAGCTCACCATTAAGAGGTTAATTAAAAAAATATGTAAAAATATGTAAATAACTTTAGCTACAAAACACACTTTTCTAAATAGTAAAATTCTAAAGATTAAAAATACCTAAATGCTAATAATAATGGCTAAACAACAAAAATTCAACTGAGTAAATTTAAAGATCAAATTAGCTTTATTAAAAGAGTCGTTAATTGGGCAGTATCCTATATAGCAAACAGAAAGGATCTCTGCAGAGATACAGAAAAGGAAAGGCTTTTAAAGTAGAAAGGAAGCAGAAGAAGTAAATTATTAGTAAATAATGCACTGTTCCAGGCAATAGTCACCCTCCAAAGGGAACTGAAGGGACTATATGGCAGATTGATTCACTAATGGTGACCTGGTAATTCCAGGCTAACTGATTAAAGGTTACAATGCTGAGGCAGATTAAAAACACAGCTGTGCTAGGTATTAAGTCTTAGTTTGGGGACATGGGGTTTAGCACAACTGACTCCATTTTGGGTCTGCTCTTTCCTTTTAACATAACCACTAGAGAATTACATCTGTAACTAGAAGTTTGGGGATAACTATAATAGGAAATATATAACCCACAAAAGTGATGAAAAGATTTAAGTAAATGAAAAATAGCATTTCTTAATATTATGACATCAGTTCAGTCAGTTCAGTCTCTCAGTCGTGTCTGACTCTTTGCGACCCCATGAATCGCAGCACGCCAGGCCTCCCTGTTCATCACCATCTCTTAGAGTTCACTCAGACTCACGTCCATCGAGTCAGTGATGCCATCCAGCCATCTCATCCTCGGTCGTCCCCTTCTCCTCCTGCCCCCAATCCCTCCCAGCATCAGAGTCTTTTCCAATGAGTCAACTCTTCGCATGAGGTGGCCAAAGTACTGGAGTTTCAGCTTTAGCATCATTCCTTCCAAAGAAATCCCAGGGCTGATCTCCTTCAGAATGGACTGGGTGGATCTCCTCGCAGTCCAAGGGACTCTCAAGGGTCTTCTCCAACACCACAGTTCAAAAGCATCAATTCTTCGGCGCTCAGCCTTCTTCACAGTCCAAGTCTCACATCCATACGTGACCACAGGAAAAACCATAGCCTTGACTAGACGGACCTTAGTCGGCAAAGTAATGTCTCTGCTTTTCAATATGCTATCTAGGTTGGTCATAACTTTTCTTCCAAGGAGTAAGCATCTTTTAATTCATGGCTGCAGTCACCATCTGCTGTGATTTTGGAGCCCCCAAAATAAAGTCGGACACTTTCCACTGTTTCTCCATCTATTTCCCATGAAGTGATGTGACCGGATGCCATGATCTTCGTTTTCTGAGTGTTGAGTTTTAAGTCAACTTTTTCACTCTTCTCTTTCACTCTCCTCTTAGCTCCTGTTTGCTTTCTGCCATAAGGGTGGTGTCATCTGCATATCTGAGGTTATTGATATTTCTCCCGGCAGTCGTGATTCCAGCTTGTGTTTCTTCCAGTCCAGCATTTCTCATGATGTACTCTGCATATAAGTTAAATAGCAGGGTGACAATATACAGCCTTGATGTACTCCTTTTCCTATTTGGAACCAGTCTGTTGTTCCATGTCCAGTTCTAACTGTTGCTTCTTGACCTGCATACAGAGTTCTCAAGAGGTAGGTCAGGTGGTCTGGTATTCCCATCTTTTCAGAATTTTCCACAGTTTATTGTGATCCACACAGTCAAAGGCTTTGGCATAGTCAATAAGCAGAAGTAGATGCTTTTCTGGAACTCTCTTGCTTTTTCCATGATCCAGCGGATGTTGGCAATTTGATCTCTGGTTCCTCTGCCTTTTCTAAAACCAGCTTGAACATCAGGAAGTTCACGGTTCATGTATTGCTGAAGCCTGGCTTGGAGAATTCTGAGCATTATTTTACTAGCATGTGAGATAAGTGCAATTGTGCGGTAGTTTGAGCATTCTTTGGCATTGCCTTTCTTTGGTATTGGAATGAAAACTGACCTTTTCCAGTCCTGTGGCCACTGCTGAGTTTTCCCAATTTGCTGGCATATTGAGTGCAGCACTTTCACAGCATCATCTTGCAGGATTTGAAACAACTCAACTGATTCCATCACCTCCACTAGCTTTGTTCGTAGTGATGCTTTCTAAGGCCCACTTGACTTCACATTCCAAGATGTCTGGCTCTAGATGAGTGATCACTTCATCATGATTATCTGGGTCTTGAAGATCTTTTTGTACAGTTCTTCCGTGTATTCTTGCCACCTCTTCTTAATATCTTCTCCTTCTGTTAGGTCCATACCATTTCTGTCCTTTATCGAGCCCATCTTTGCATGAAATGTTCCCTTGATATCTCTGATTTTCTTGAAGAGATCTCTAGTCTTTCCCATTCTGTTCTTTTACTCTATTTCTTTGCATTGATTGCTGAAGAAGGCTTTCTTATCTCTTCTTGCTATTCTTTGGAACTCTGCATTCAGATGCTTATATCTTTCCTTTTCTCCTTGGCTTTTCGCCTCTCTTCTTTTCACAGCTATTTGTAAGGCCTCCCCAGAAAGCCATTTTGCTTTTTTGTATTTCTTTTCCATAGGGATGGTCTTGATCCCTGTCTCCAGTATAATGTCACGAACCTCATTCCATAGTTCATGAGGCACTCTATCTATCAGATCTAGGCCCTTAAATCTATTTCTCACTTCCACTGTATAATCATAAGGGATTTGATTTAGGTCATACCTGAATGGTCTAGTGGTTTTCCCTGCTTTCTTCAATTTCAGTCTGAATTTGGCAATAAGGAGTTCATGATCTGAACCACAGTCAGCTCCTGGTCTTGTTTTTGTTGATTGTATAGAGCTTCATCATCTTTGGCTGCAGAGAATATAATCAATCTGATTTTGGTGTTGACCATCTGGTGATGTCCATGTGTAGAGTCTTGTTTTGTGTTGTTGGAAGAGGGTGTTTGCTATGACCAGTGCATTTTCTTGGCAAAACTCTGTTAGTCTTTGCCCTGCTTCATTCCACATTCCAAGGGCAAATTTGCCTGTTACTCCAGGTGTTTCCTTACTTCCTACTTTAGTATTCTAAAAACGACAGAATGATCTCTGTTCGTTTCCAAGGCAAACCATTCAATATCACAGTTATCCAAGTCTATGCCCCAACCAGTAACACTGAAGAAGCCGAAGTTGAACAGTTTTATGAAGAGCTACAAGACCTTTTAGAACTAACACCCAAAAAGATGTCCTTTTCATTATAGAGGACAGGAATGCTAAAATATTATGACATATTTTCCCAAAATAGTTACCTTAGTTTCACTAAAATGTCTGATGATTCTAAAACTTGGCTTGAAGAATGATCATGAATTGCCAAGAAATCTTGAGAAAGAAGAACAGAGCTGGAAGAATCAGGTTCCCTAACTTCAGACTATACTACAAAGTTATAATAATCAAAACAGCGTGGTACTGGCACAAAAATGTAAATATCGATCAATGAAATAGGACAGTCCAGAGATAAACACAGGCAACTATGGTGACCTAACTGATGACAAAGGAGGCAAGAATATATAATGAATAAATGGACAGTCTCTTCAATAAGTGATGCTGGGAAAAAATGAAAATGGACAGCTACATGTAAAAGAATGAAATTAGAACATTCTCTAATACCATATAAAAAAATAAAATAGATTAAAGACCTAAACATAAGACCAAATAATGCAAAACTCAAGAGGAAAACACAGGCAGAACATTCTTGGACATAAATTGCAGCAACATTTTTGGATTCAGTTCCTAGAGTAATGGAAATAAAAACAAAAATAATGGGACTTAATTAAACTTAAAAGTTTTTGTACAGCAAAGGAAATCATAAAATGAAAAGATAATGCAGAGAATGGGATAAAATAGTTGCAAATGATGCAAATCCACAGGGGTGCAAATAGCTCATACAGCTCAACATTTTCCTAAGAAGACATATAGATGGCCAAGAGCACATGAAAAGATGCTCAACACCACTAATTATTAGAAACATGCAAATCAAAACTACAATGATGTATCACCTCACACCAGTCAGAATAGCCATCATCAAAAAAATCTACAAATAATAAATGCTGGAGAGGCTGTGCAGAAAACGGAACCCTCCTATACCTGTTGATGGGGATGTACATTGGTGCAACCACTATGGAGAACAGTATGGAGGTTAATTAAAAAACTAGAAAATAGAGCTACCATATGATCCAGCGATCCCACTTCTGGGCATAATCTGGAGAAAACCATACTTCCAAGATATACATGAACCCCAGTGTTCACTGCAGTACCATTTATAATAGCCAAAACATGGAAGGAGCCTAAATGTCTTAACAACAGATAAATGGATAAAGAAGATAAAGTATACATATACAATGGGATACTACTCAGCCATAATAAAGAATGAAATAATACCATTTGCAGCAACATGGATGGATGTAGATTATCATACTAAGACAGAAAGACAAATATCATATGCTACTACTATATGTATTAAAATCTAATATGTATTAGAATCTAATTAAAAATGATACAAATGAACTTATTTATAAAACAGACTAAGATTTCAAAAACAAACTTATGGTTACCAAATGGGAAATGTCGGGAGTAAGGATAAACTATCAACTTGAGATTAATAAACACACATTATTATATATAAAATAACCAATAAGGACCTACTGTATAGCACAGAGAACTCTACTCAATATTCTGTGATAATATTGAATTATTAATAATATTCTTCAACTAATTGCATTTTTTATCCTATTTTACAAAGTCATCATCCAGATCCAGAGTGAAGTCAGACTGTTAAGTACTTACAATTTAGAAACTGAGGCTACAGACTGGTCTCCTACTCTCTACTCATTCAATTATCAGATATGTACTGTGTCAGTTACATGAAAAGTTATTGTGGTTAAGTTACAAAGGTACATGAGTTTAGATTCTTGACGTGGAAATAAAGGTTTTATGTTAAAATGGCTAATTAAAAAATCAGGAGAGACTGAAGATTTACTGACAGTTTTGTTAAGTGTATTAATGTTATTTTGGTTGTATGTATTGCATGCTCAGTCGCTTCAGTCAGGTCCGACTCTGTGCAACACTACGGACTGCAGCCTGCCAGGCTCCTCTGTACGTGGGGATTTTCCAGGCAAGAATACTGGAGTGGGTTGTCGTGCCCTCCTCCAGGGGATCTTCCCAACTCAGGGACTGAACCTGCATCTCACACCTACCTGCATTGGCAGGTGGGTTCTTTACCGTTAGTGCCACCTGGGAAGTCCTATATGTATATATAGGTCCATAATTTTCAGAATTTTATACTGAAGTGTGTAGTATAAAATGAATGACATCTATATATTGGATTTCCTTTCAAATACTTCAGTAAAGATAAACGGTTGCTGAATACAGCTGTTTCTCTAGGAAAACTAGTTTAGGATTTCAAGACTATCAAGAACACAAATACTCCTCAGCTCTCTGCAGTACTGGCAACATGACCGGGGCTCAGCCAGCCCCATGACCACGGTGGTAACTCTACTAGGACTTTGGTATGGAGAAGGTGTGTGGCTTGGGAAGGTGGATCTAAGCTATAGATCAAAGTTTTTTGCCTCAGGTGAGTGCCTTTCTCCTTTGCCTTGAACCAAAGTTGATTTTTGAGGTTTCTAAGAATGAGATTCTTTTTGAAGTTATCAGCAACATCTGAATAACAAACCAGGTTAAAAGAAGGCTCAAGTGTGGCCCCAGTTTCCTTCCTTTTCTTTGCCCATTTCAGAGACATAACAGAAGAGTACACAAGACAAGTTCCTGGACAGAAAAACTGATTTACCTGACTTAGTGTTAACAGTGATAAGACCAGTGATTTGGAGCAAATGAAAGGAAGAAGCCTTATGCAGAGTACTATGAGACTGGTGCAAAAGTAACAGCACTTTTGCATTGCTGAATTTTGCCATTTGATATTCCAATGCATTCTTAAATAAATGTGGTTATGTCATACATTATTTGCTTTATGAATTTTGCTTATGACTATTTGCTGTGTATTTTATATTTATTTTAGACTAGGGAAATGATGTAGACAAAAAGTCAATTTGAGTAATTTTCTTATTTGGGTTTAAAATGGGTCATGAAGCAGTGGAGACAACTCACGACATCAACAATGCACTTGGCCCAGGAATTGATAATCAACATACAGTGCAGTGGTGGTTCAAGAAGTTTTGCAAAGGAGACCAGAGCCCTGAAGATGAAGGGCATAGTGGCTGGCCATTAGAATGATGATGACCAATTGAGAGCATCATCAAAGCTGATCCTCTTACAACTATATGAGAAGTTGCTGAAGAACTCAATGTCAAGCATTCTACAGTTGTTTGGCATTTGAAGCAAACTGGAAAGGTGAAAAAGCTACATAAGCTGACCGAGCTGAGTGAAAATTTAAAAAAATCATTTTTTTTGAAATGTCATCTTCTCTTTTTTTTTTACACAACAAGAAGGAACCACTTCTTGATCTGATTGTGACATGTGACGAAAAGTGGATTTTATAGGACAACTGGCCAATGACCAGCTGAGTGGCTGGATGGAGAAGTTACAAAGCACTTCCCAAAGCCAAATTTGCACCAAAAAGGTCATGGTCACTGTTTGGTACTGCTTGGTGGTCAGCTGCCAGTCTGATCCCAATTGTTTTCCATGACAATGCCTGACCACACGTTGTACAACAAATGCTTTAAAAGGTGAATGAACTGGGTTATGAAGTTTTGCCTCATCTGCCAATTCACCTGACCTCTAGCCAAGTGACTACCACTTCTTCAAGTAGCTCAACAACTTTTTGTAGGGAAAATGCTTCCACAACCAGCAGAAGGCAGAAAATGCTTTCCAAGAGTTCCCCGAATCCCAAAAGCATGGATTTTTATGCTATAGAATAAACAAATTTATTTCTCATTGTCAAAGACATGTTGATTGTAATGGTTCCTATTTTGATTAACAAAGATGTGTTTGAGTCTAGTTATAATGATTTAAAATTCATGGTCCAAAACCGCAATTATTTTGCACCAACATAGTAGTTGCTGCTTCTTTTCACTTAGTCTTACCATCTTGAACCTACAGCTTTTATGTGGGTCAGACTTAAGCAAATTTCAAGGAGTAATGGGTTTACATGAAACAGGAAAGCGAAGGAGGAGGAAAAATCCAAGTGATTGCAATGAGGAAGCCAGGAAGTTTTTGGGGAAAGTCGACAAACTGATTCTAATTTATGTAAGGCCTATATGAGCAGAGCACTGGTTGAAGACAAGCCATGCTTTCACTTTCTTAAATGAATGTGGTTATGTTATACATTAGTTCCACTTGACAAAATTAAACACTCAACAAGAACAACAACTATCAAAATACTCATGACACTTTTCACAGAACTAGAACAAATTATCCTAAAATTATTATGGACATTAATCTAAGACAATGGAGAGAAAAATATAGTGATACAATGGAGGAAAGACAGTCTCTTCAGTAAGTGGTCTTGAGCAAAATGGACAGCTACATGTAAACTGAAGTCAGAACACTCCTTCACACCACACATAAAAATAAATCCCAAATGATTTAAAGACTGAAGTATAAGACATAACATCATAAAACTTTTAGAAGGGAACATAAGCAAACCATTCTCAGACATAAACTGTAGCAATATTTTCTTAGCTATGTCTCCTAAGGCAAAAGAAATATGGCCATCATCAAAAAATCTACAAATAATAAACACTGGAGTGGATTTGGAGAAATGGGAACATTCTAGCACTGTTGGTGGGAATGTAAATTGATACAGCTGCTATGGAGAACAACATGGAGACTCCTTTATAAACTAGGAATAAAACTACCATATCAGCCCACAATCCCACTATTGGGTGTATACCCTAAGAAAGCCATAACTGAAAAAAACACATGTACCCCAATGTCCATAGAAGCACTATTTACAATAGCTAGGATATGGAAGCAACCTAGATGTCCAATGACAGATGAATGGATAAAGAAGACGCAGTACATATACACAATGGAGAATTACTCAGGCATAAAAAGAACAAATCTGAATCAGTTCTAGTGAAGTGGATGAACCTAGAGCCTGTTATATAGAGTGAGGGTTTCCCTGGTGGCTCAGCGGTAAAACAGTCTGCCTGCAATGCAGGAGACGTGGGTCCATGGGTTCAATCACTGGCTTGGGAAGATCCCCTGGAGAAGGAAATGGCAACCCACTTCAGCACTCTTTCCTGGGAAATCCCATGGATAGAGGAGCCTGGGAGGCTACAGTCTACAGGATGGCAAGAGTTGGACACAACTTAGCAAGTAAACCACCACCATCATACAGAGTAAGTCAGAAAGAGAAAAACAAATATCATATATTAATGCATATATACAGAATCTAGAAAAATGAAACTGATGAACTTATTTGCAGGGAAAGAATGGAGACCCAGAAAATGGAACTATGGACACAGTAGGGGAAGGGCAGAGGGACGAATTAAGAAAGCAGCATCAACATATATATGCTACCATGTATAAAACAGAGAGCCGGTGAGAAGTTGCTATGTAACACAGGGAGTCCAGCCTGGCCTCTGTGATGACCAAGAGGGGTGGGACAGGGGAAGGGGAGGGAGGTGATATATGTATAATAATGGCTCATGTGCATTGTTGGATGGCAGAAACCAACCTAACTTTGTAAAGCAATTTCCCCCTATTAAAAAGAAATAAAAATTAAAAAGATAATCTATGGAATGGGAGAAAATATTCATAAATGATGTGACTGACAAAGGGATTACTCTCCAAAATATACAAACAGTTCAAATAACTCAACATCACAAAAACCAATCAATCCAAAAAATGGTCACTTATTTGTGAAATCTAAAAATAATATAAATATATCTATATATAAAACAGAAACAAACTCACACAGAAAACAAATTTATGGCTACAAAAGCAGAAAAGGAGGATGGAGAGGGATAAATGCATGAAATTAATAGATATAAAACTATTATACATAAAATAGATAGGCAACAAAGATTTACTGTATAACAGGCAACTATATTCAATATCTTGTAAAAACCTACAGTGGAAAATAATCTGGAAAAAAAATATGTAAGTGAATCACTGCTGCATACCTGAAAACTAATAATAATATTCCAAATCAACTATACATCAATAAAAAATTTTTAAAAATAAATTAAACAACCACACACAATTTTTCACTGAAAAGAGCGATCTTATTTTCTTCTTAGGGTAAAATTTCCCTATGAATCAAACAATCAACACAATTTTTGACAGCCTTATTATAAAAATCTATACACAAAGATTCAATTCGTTAGTTTGGGCAATTCTTACTACCTGTGAGCTTAAGAAATACTCCCCAAGGTCTAACTGCAGAGTGCTGAAAACTTCATTTTTCTCTGAGATTTCTTTGGATTATTTAGTATAACCTTAAATTAGAGTTAATATAGCTAAGTCTAACTATGAAAAAGGAGACTACATACAAACTTGATTCTTTAAAAGAATCAAGGTTAAGACTTAACAAAGTTAAGTCTTTCTCAATGATGTACAGGAGGTCACAAAATGCACTTTTTTCCTTTTCTAACCTAATAAGCTAATCTACATCATTGCACGAATTTTTCAGACCAGTTCTAATCTTTTTAGTCCATGTTTGATATCAAATGTGTCTGTATTTACATAATACTTTTTAGTAACATATTTCCTCCTCTCAAAAATGTTAATAAATGACCACAGCCAAATCAAGCAAAGAAGACAAATACTTCAGAGAAATGCTGACTAACAGAACTTCCTGCCATGATGGAAATGCTGTTCTATGGTGTCCAAAATGGTAGTCACTAGCCACATAGGGAGCACTTGAAATGTGTCTAGTATAGCAAACTAAATCTTTAATTTTATCCAAGTAATTTAAATCTGATTAGCTATATGTGGCTATTGGTACAGCTTTAGAGATTTCACACCTAAGTCATAGGCCTATAGTAGTATTCCTTATCAACTTTCTTAGGTTCCATTAACTAAGAGCAATTTTCCAGAATTTGCTTTATGAATTCACTTGCTGAACTGTTGTTGTGTGCGACTCTTTGTGACCCCATGGACTGTAGCTTGCCAGGCCCTCTATGTCCATGGGATTTTCCAACCAAGAGTATTAGAGTAGGTTGCCATTTTCTTCTCCAGGAGATACTCCCGACCCAGGGACCAAACATGCATCTCCTGCATTGGCAGGAGGATTCTTTACCACTGAGCCACCAGGGAGGCCCCCACTTATTGAATTACCATCATCCTCAAATCCCAGGGGTTACGAAATAAAAGAAGTTTATTTAAATAAGACTGACATTTAAAACGGTTATTTAACGTATTAACGTATTAACAATTTAACGTATTAACAATTTTAACACTACTAAGGAAGGAAGAAAGAAAGAAAACTGAGTGAGTTTTAAAGACAAATGGTAAAAAAAAAAAAAAAAAAAAGATTTGGTTCTTCCTTTCCTCTACATCCCAGTAGCATGTCTTCTTGGCTCTACTTCCAAACATATATATTCCATATCCATCCACTTTCTTCCATCATACTCTAGGCTATCATCACCTCTTATGAGGATTATTCATTCATTACACAGTAATCAGAATGATTGCCTTAAAATGCAAATTAGATCACCTTATGCTTGTCCTTCACATTTTTTCAGTAACTTCTATTCTTAGAATATAGTCCAAACTTTATTCCACAAGTTCTCATAAAAAACACCATTCCTTCCTCCTTCTACACTTAAGAGCTCACTGTGACACTGCTCTCACTCTTCACATGGTCCTGCCTTTCTTTCTACTGTTGCAAGAAGCCAAAAATTTGGTGCTTACTCTTTTTCCGCTTGGAATGCTGTTTGCTCAGATCTTCAGATGGGTGACTTGTCATTCATGTAGCAGCTTAAATGTCCTTTACGGAAAAGGTTTTTCCCTCACCAATCTATCTCAAGTTGCCACCTAGTCACTATTACATAGACCTCTTTTACTTTCTCAATCGAAATAATCTTTCTTTTATTTGTTTACTTGCTTCTGCCTATCTTTTCCCTCTGGAATGTCGAATCCATGGGAACAGGGAGTTTGTCTTCACTGCTTGGCACATAGTATACTCTCAACATTTGGAGGGGGGAAAACATATTTTAACAATTATCATCTTAAATCAGCTTTAAATTTAACAATTTGGGTGAACTCTTCCGAGGCTGCCTCAGAACTAAAACATTAAAACAGAGATCACTTAATCCCTTCACTCAAAAGCTGCTCAGTCACTTCTTGTAACACAGGAAAAGTATTTTACTTTGATGACCCTTTTGTTGAGTTTTATCTCCTATCCTCTATCTTCAGTTCTCAGTTACTGGAAGAATGTACCTACGGACTAGCTGCTGCTGCTAAGTCGCTTCAGTCGTGTCCGACTCTGTTCGACTCCATAGACGGCAGCCCACCAGGCTCCCGTCCCTGGGATTCTCCAGGCAAGAACACTGGAGTGGGTTGCCATTTCCTTCTCCAATGCATGAAAGTGAAAAGTGAAAGTGAAGTTGCTCAGTAGTGTCCGACCCTCAATGACTCCATGGACTGCAGCCTTCCAGGATCCTGCGTCCATGGGATTTTCCAGGCAAGAGTACTGGAGTGGGGTGCCATTGCCTTCTCTGCCTATGGACTAGAGAGAGCCCTAATTCCTCTCAGCAGCCTTCCAAGGAGATTAGTTTCTTCATCAGGTTAGTCTTTTCTGCTCTATGACCTTGAAGCTATCCCCACGGAGTCACTTTAATCTGTCAGTTTTAAGATGAGGAATCTGTTAGGTAAGGTATCTCTTCTCTAAAAGCAACCATCTCTTGGGCAGCAAGGACTGGTCAGAGTCCCAGTATATTTTAATACACATATTCTCCAAATGGGTTTTTTAAAACAAATAAGAAAAGTTAGCTCTCCAATGTGAAATATTATTATTGCACGTATTTATTGCTCTGTGATGGGAAAAATATTTTAAGAAAAATAAGGCTCAGGGTTGTTGGAAATAATACCTTCAAGAATTTCCTACCTTCTTGGATAGTAACAAGAAATGCCAAAAAGAATTTTTAATCTATTTTAAGATGCATTTTTTGATTGCCTTATCAGTTGCTAGGTCTTGGCATACTGATGTTGAAAAAAATATTAAGATAAGATTCTCTGTGACTGCATGTGCCAAGTTAGCAGACCACATCTAAGAATAATTGATAAATGTTCTACTACTAGGAGGGTACATATACAGGCACAGTCAAAAAACTGGTCAATCTAGATAGATTTTTTTTTTAATTGGAGGATAACTGCTTTACAATATTGTGTTAGTTTCTGCCATGAATCAATGTGAATCAGCCATAAATATACGTATGTCCCTTCCCTCTTGAACCGCCCCCCACCCCATGTAGTTAGATTTTAACAAGAAAATCACTCTTGTACAAAGTCTTTCTGGCTTGCATCTTTTAGAAAAGTACTGCCCTCAATTAATATTTCATCCAAAAAAGGCTCATGTAAAATATTTATATAGTCCAGGAAAGTATAAATCAGATGTTGACAATGTACCTATGCTTACTGATTAAGAATAAGTATTTTTAGTGACTGAGTCTATTAGCTATTATCATAAATCTTATTGTCCCTGAAGTCTCATTTTTCCTAAGGAGTATGAAATACAGCATTTTAATAGGCAGTACTCAACTTGACAACCAGTTTAATGTCTAAAAATGCATATTTATATTTGTTGTTTTGAACTTCTAAGTACAATTTCCTATAGAAGAAATTCAGACAATTTAACCTACAATACAGTTGAATGTGTACTTATTTTTTCTTTTTAGTATTTTGAAACTAATCTTTTATTTACGTTCTTACTGTTGATCAAGAAGGCAGGTATCCTAGCCTCCTCTGGAGAAGTGAACTCTGAAGATAAAAGACTTTTTTTACCCTCTGAGAGGCATTTCTGTACCTCTTTGATACTCATCAGTTGTCCCTAACACCTAAGAAATTGGTAAGGTGGCTACAATCACTGAGAGTACATGTGCATACCCAGGAATTAAGGAAAACAAAATGCCAATTTTTATCTCAGAACAGTACCCTTGAAAAGTTCCCACAATTCAAGGTTATGGTTTTAGTTCTTTAACTCAGAGACAAGAAAATAACTGAAACACATCAGAATAAAAGTTCGAATTGTATGAAATTCAACATAAGGGAGGAAGCATAAAGTTTGTGACTTGGTGGGTTCATATCCTCTTCTTCTACCTAAAAATGGTAGAAATCATAAGGCAAAAGCACTGTAAAATTTACCTTGGAAATGTAAAGAACAATGTCAAATATTGATTTTTCTCATTAATTATTGAATTTTATGGTTTTAGAAAATCAAAGAGCACTAAACACTAAAGCATTTGAGTCGTTCTTCATTGAGCCTGAGTCTGATGTTTAAGTGATTATGACGGAAATAAGAATAGGCTTTATCAGAGTTATCAAATAAACATCTTGATTTAAACATTTTCAAATTTCTCTAAAGAAAATTAGTTTCACTTAAATTTTTAACATCCTTATTAGTACTTCTCATATTAGTATCTCAAAATATTTTCAAAAATAAAGCTGAGACTTTCTTTCCAAATATATAAAGATTATTTAGAGGGCAATCTTATAGACAAGTAGATTGAGATGCTAAAGAAGAGGTAGGTTCACTTTTATTTGTCAACTTTACCTCAACACACACAGCTAATAAAATAAAAATTGATAGGGGTGAGGAAGGGAGCCGGAGAAAAACAACAAAGGGAAGATGTGATATATTACTATCTTGCCTATATAACCTTTACCTGTCCAACCAACCAATCAGTTAAAAGGAACTAGATAAAAACTTTGTAAAGTGGGTTCTTACTTGGACAAAAGACAAGCATTTTTAAATGACTGCTCAGAACTGCTATCTAATCTCAAGAAAAATCTAACTGATACTGGCAAATTACTTGACCCTGTTACGTTTCAGTTTCCTTTCTATAAAGAATCTACCCCACTTCTCCATTGAATCATCAGTAGTAAGTGCTCACTACTGACTCTAATCTCTGGGTCAGCTGGGCCTCCAGCCACACATCCAACTCTGACAGAATGTCTCCAACATGATCAAGACCAACTTATGGCCTTAAACAGCCTCTTTTGCCACATAAAAGCAAAGTGAGGAAATAAAATGGCTTGGTGTGAAAAGCTAGGAAAATACACAGTATACTGGGATGATGCAGCCATGCTCCGATACAACTTGCAGCTAATGCTTATTTTCCACCCTTGTGATTCAGAGAATTAGGAATACAGATATATCCGTCTCACTTAGCATAACCAGGACCTTCACTCCATCCTGTTCAACATAATCTAGTTACTGCAAAAGGAAGTACACTGCTGTCAGAGAAAAAAACAATACTGTATGATAATATGCAAATTATTTGACCCTGTTATGTTTCAGTTTCCTTTCTACAAAGCAGGGATAATAACAGCTGTCCCAACTCACAGGTTCGGCTGAAAGGATCAAATAAGATCCTGAAAGTGAAACTACTTGCAAACTGCTAACTATTACTGCTACCTAAGTTGCTCCTTTTTTGAACTTATGAACTTTCCTCTACCTCACAGTTTAAGCTTAGTTAGAATGTCCAGATAGAGAAAATCTACGTTAATAGGATCCTGGAGAGGGCGGTAGATAAATAATGGAAAACACCGATTAGGCCGATGGGCCAGAACACAGGAAGTTAGCCCCAGAATTACAGTAAAGTCTTGATGCAAAATCAGGACAGTCTGGGTTTACCCTTTGCAGACACTGGCCAGTTTCCCCAACACACGCAAACACCACGCTGTATGGTGCTACTTTTAGGTGAGTCACTGGGGCCAAGTTGAGTCTGGAGGTGCAAAAGGGAGGGACCTTCTAATACTGATGATCAGGCAGTACCCCGATCCCTTAAAAAAAAATTCCTCCTACTCTTTGTGCCTGGCCTAGTTAAAACCATTCCCGGTAAGAAAATGGCTGTCAAAGATTTCTTTTTTGCCGGGAGAGTCTCAGAACCTATGCGAAACCTGTGGCATACCTATTCCCTCCGCCACCACGAACTATTTTGCTCTGATAGGTTCAGGATAAACAACAACAACAAAAACACAGATTAGTTTTGTTTCTCCCCAGACTCATTCACAGGCCTCACCCTCCAAGCTTCAGCTCTCTCATCTGTAAAATGAAGAATGACCGCGCCTGTCAACTCCATCCCACTGCTGCTGTAAGGATGAATGAGACAGTGCCTGGAAGGCGCCAGGAGTGCTGTCTGATAAACACCAAGTCAATCACTGTTTATAAAGTATTAGGATAAGTCCTGTTATGTCCTCCCGCCTCAAGGAAATCGCCGGATTAGAACTGACACCCCCAGTCACTGAAAAAAGCAACGCTGAAGCGGGCGGGGCGTTTCCATACTGAATCTATTTCGAGGTGAGAGGAAGGAGACGACCCTGAGCCCCGGGAAGTGGAGGCGGCGGGGGAGGAGGAGGAATGGAGGGGCTGTGAAGAGCCTACCTGTTGTTCCGGATGCTGACTAGCACGCACAGGACCAGCTCTAAGTAGGTGCGCAGCACTTCCAGCCAGCGGGTTGAGAGCTGCAGGGCTTCGACTTCTTCCCCGCCAGTCCCGGCGTCCGCGCTGCCTCCATCGCCCGGGCCGCCGCCGCCGCTCAGGTAGTTCTCCGCGGCGAATTCAACACGCAGCTCTCGTACGAACCAGCCGCACTTGCGCATGAGGAATTCGAGCCGTGGCTGCTCCGCGGGCGAGACGCGGAGGCAGATGCGGAGCTGGGGCCAGAGGGCCGGATAGAAGAGGCACTCGCGCCAGTGCGAGCAGGAGGCCGAGGCCCGGAGCCGGTCAGACGCGGACAGGAAGGAGAAGATGTGCACGATCAGCTCGCTAGGCAGCGACGCGGCGCCTGCCGCCTGCCCGCACAGAGCCATTCGGCCCCGCCGCCGGCTGCCGGTCCCCGGCCGCCCCCGCAGTCCCCGGAGCAGCCCCCGCAGCCGTCGCAGCTGCTGCAGCCGCAGCCGCCGCCACCGCGCCACCCGGGCGGCCCCGGCTCGGGTTCGGGCTCCCGGTGGTCGGGGCTGCGGCACTGACAAGAACAACAACATCAATGACAAGGAAGAAGGGGGCGGAACCGTCGTGGGTCTCGGCGGAACCAAGCGCGGCACAAGTTGCGGAGAGGGGGGAAAGGCCTATGCGGGGTGGCCTCCAGACAGCCAGCCTCTGGCCTCTCAAACTTTACTCACGCGCGTCCGAGGCCTGCGCTCTCCGCAACTTAAAACCCTCCCTTGTACTGGTTCTGAGCCCGGAAGCGGCAGGATTTATTTTAAGGAACCGGGAGCCCTCCCCGCGCCTGGAGGCGGAGGCAGAGCAGTGGTAGGAGCTGAGTTTGACGTCACCGGTGGTGGGAGGAGACTGGGCGTGACTTCCGGAAGTAGGGAGCGCCCGCTTGCCGGTAGGGAAGGGAGACGAGGCACGTGATTCCTGACGCACGGAGGCCGGTGGGGCGGGGCGGGGCGGGGCGGGGGCGGGGCGCGCTGGTGATCCCGGCAGATGGGCGCCCTCTCCGGTCTCTCAGAGACCCCTCAGTCCAGTCAAGTTTGCAAGTCGGTTAACTTGGGGGCTCTGGCGATCGAAGTGGCGTTAACTCGCGTTGGTGCGAGAGGTCGCGACGCTTTTCATTATACGCTTCTCTCTTTCTGGGCTGAGGGCTCAGAGGCAGAGTGCTGGCTTGTGTCCTTCTTAGCCGTCCCGCCTGCCCCGAATGTTGTGCAGAGTTTCTGAGAGTGTCTTTCCTAGCCGTCCCGCCTGCCCCCCGAGTGTTGTGGAGAGTTTCTGAGAGAGAGCCCCTGAGAAGGGGAGCGGGCGCTTTCGCGGGCTCACTCGGAGGGGCTGGGTAGGGAGAGAAGCCGCGCGGGCCGGGGGCGGCGGAGAGGCCGGACCGAAGTCGTCCGTGGAGGCCGCCACCCCCTCGGTCGGACCTCGAAGTGGACCTGCGCGCTCACCTGGGGTGTGGGGAAGGAATGAGGACAGCGCCACCCTTTGGATTTAGAGAGAGAGGGGAGAAACAAGGCAAATGAGTTAGATCTGCTGGTTGGTCATCGGCGTCTTCTCTGGGCTTCGAGGGAGGCTCCGCGTTCCCTGTTTTGAGGCCCTAGGTGTAAAGAAGCTGGTTGTTACGGTGAAGATTTTCTTTAGCTTGGCTGCCCTCGCTTGAGAGAGGGATTTTCGAAAGAGTGTCCGTTAACTTCACCACATCTTGGAAAGTGGTAGACTGGTTGTACAGGGTAGTGAAGTCAGAAGGGAATAGGTAATTTTTATGTAACAATTGAAGCTTGCATTCGTGAGGCTGTCGCTTCAGAGCCTTAACTATGATCTTGAAACAGCCTAGTTTTCTTGTAATTAACTTCACGAAACTGTTCTACAAGATATTTTTAGCTCTTTGAGGGCAAAATTCTCCACTCGTGATGCTTTGATGCCTTTTGGTGTCTTGTTGCCTGTGACATTGAGTTGTTACCTCTGAGTTATGTGTCTTCCTTTCGGTAGCTGTAAAAACAACAAAAACCAACAACAACAAAATGCTTTCCTTCGTGGTAGATCACGTCTCTGAACCTCTTCTCTGCAAGAGATTTTTCTATGTAATTCTTCTTATAATGATTTCATGAATGAATTAATGAGCAGTAATGGAAACAGCAATGAATTAGGAAGTTGAGACTTGGATTTGAATTTTTATTTTTTAAATTAATTGAAATATTTTGAAGTGGACCATGGGTGTCTGAATCTCCCACTTGTAAGTACTTCAATATGTATTTCTGAAAACAATAGTATATAACAAAAATAGTGTTATCACACTTAAGATAACTTCTGTTATCTTCAAGTTTATCTAGTTATCTCCCAAATATTCTTTATAGCCATCTTGTCCAAACCAGGATCCAATTAAGGAATACACTTGTTTTTGTTGATATTTAAAAATCTCAATCTAGAGTAGTCACCCCTACTTTTTTTTTTTTTAATTTCTCTGATTAGCTAAGAGGAAGCATATTGTCCTGGAGAATATCTTCCCTTCTGTGATTGTTTGACTATTTTCTCTTGGTGTTTAACTTATTACTCTAGTACCTGAAGTTCTTATAAACCTGGACATTTAATGCTAAATGGCTTGATTAGGTTGGTGACGTCTCCGTAAAACAAAGTAATCTGTGAGGTGTGATGTTTTTCTGTAAATGTCCAACTTTACCTTCAACCATTCACTTAATGGCCTTAATAATAATTGATAATTCTTGCCTGAATCATAATTTTATTATGGGCTTCCAAATGGATGTGAGAGTTGGACTGTGAAGAAGGCTGAGCGCCGAAGAATTGATGCTTTTGAACTGTGGTGTTGGAGAAAACTCTTGAGAGTCCCTTGGACTGCAAGGAGATCCAACCAGTCCATTCTGAAGGAGATCAGTTCTGGGATTTCTTTGGAAGGAATGATGCTAAAGCTGAAACTTCAGTACTTTGGCCACCTCATGCGAAGAGTTGACTCACTGGAAAAGGCTCTGATGCTGGGAGGGATTGGGGGCAGGAGGAGAAGGGGACGACTGAGGATGAGATGGCTGGATGGCATCACGGACTAGATGGACGTGAGTCTGAGTGAACTCTAGGAGTTGGTGATGGAGAGGGAGGCCTGGTGTGCTGTGATTCATGGGGTTGCAAAGAGTCGGACACGACTGAGCAATTGAACTGAACTCCAAATGATAATTTGTAATTTTTTCGTTCCATCTACATTTATTAATTTGCATTCTTCCTCTCTATTGGAGAAGCTTTCTGTCATAAACTGGCAGCATTTCATTACCCTGAAATACAGCTTTTATTGGAAAGTCAGAAAAAATGCTTAGTTCTTTTTCTTTTATTGCCAATTTTGAAAGTTATATAGCCTCAAAGAATGACAAATGACTTTTTCTAGCTTTTAAAAAATTTTTCTGAACATCACATTCTTAGGATTTTTATGTTTTAAACATTCTTTTAGGTTCTCAGATTTTGATACTTCTAGAACTCCTCACAAAGAAATCTATGCAACTATTACTGTAATTTTAAACAGTTCCATGGCATTTTAGTTTTTGTAGGAGGCTGAGGCTGGATTTTGATCTTTTTCACTTTTGTCAGGATCTAGCTGGGTAACATTTAAACAAGTGTTTAACCCTTTGGGGCCTCACTTTCTTCATTTGTATAAGTTCTGGCAAGGTTCCCTGCAACTCTAATGTTCTCGGACTTTAAAAAAGAAAACATCCTATTTTATTGAGATATATTTTTCATGAATTTCATATATAATTCAATTTATACACCTTAATAATTTATTTTATCAAGTAGTACAACCAACACTATAAATCGGTTTTAGAACATTTTCATCTCTTTAATAAGATTCCACATGCCCAATTACAGCTAATCCCTACTTCTACCTTCAGGCAACCATGAGTGTACTTTCCGTTTCTGTAATTTGACTTTTCTGAACATTTGATATGAATAGACTTATACAGTATATGATCTCTTATGTCTGTCTTCTTTGATTTAGCATAATGTTTTTGATCTTGTGTCATTAATTAATTCCTTTTATTATTGCTGAATAGAATTTCATTTATTTATGGTTTACTCATTTACCAGTTGATTAACATCGTTTGTTTACTTATGGCCACTCTTAGTTTTGTGATAAGGGTTTGAATCCCAGTACTGGTAGTGAAAGCACCAAATCCTAACCACTGGACCGCCAGGGAATTCTCTGATGAACATTTAGGTTTCTAGTTTTTGGCTATTTTGAATACCATTTCTTTAAATATTCATTTGCATGTCTTTTGTGGAATATGGTCTTGTTTCTCTTGAGTAGATACCTAGAAGTGAAAATGATAGGTTGTATGATAGTTCTATGTATAACTTTTGGAGAAAGTTACAAGCTGTTTTTATAGTGACTGTATCATTTTTCAGTCCTAACAGCAATGTATGAGGGTTCCCAGTCTCTGACTCTTTGATGATCTGGAGATATTCTCTGATTTGAGAATATTTTTCCTTATTCTTAGTGTTTTACTAGCAACAAACTACCCTCTCCTTGTTGTTGTTGTTTAGTTGCTAAGTTTTGTCCAACTGTTTTGCTACCCCATGGCCTATAGCCCAGAAGACTCCTCTGTGTATGAGATTCCTCAGGCAAGAATACTTGAATGGGTTTTCCTCCAAGGTATCTTCTTAACCGAGGGATTAAAACCGCATCTTCTGCATTGGCAGGTGGATACATTCCTTAGATACCACTAATAATTAATATTTAATTATTAGGGATAGTTCCTAAAGGAAATAAAAATACAGATAGTCTCCAAAGTAGGTGATTCTGCTTATGATTTTTTAATTTCACAATGATGTGAAACCGTGATGTGTGTTCAGTAGAAACCTAAGTTTGATTTTCTTCAGGCTTGTAATATATCAGTATGATACTCTCTCATGATGCTAGACAGTGGCAGTGAGCCACATATCCCAGTTGCACCACAATATTGAGGGTAAACAACCAAATAGTCTAAAAAAATATGTTTTTCACTTTTAGAACAATGTACAATAAATCACATGAGATATTAAACACTTTATTATAAAATAGGCTTGTGTCAGAGATTAGCCAACTAAATGTAAGTGTTCTGAGCATGTTTAAGATAGCTTAGGCTAAGCTGTGATATTTGGTAGGTTAGGTATATTAAATTGTTTTTGACTTACGGTATTTTCGATTTATGATGGATTTGTTGGAACGGAAGCCCGTTATAAGTCAAGAAGGACCTCTGCATCAATCTGCTATAAAATAAAATGGTGCTTCTTGGTGTTGATTTTGAATTTTTAGTTTCATTTAATATGAAAATCTTTTAATTTTCATATTAAATGAACAATGGTAGGAATACTATTATTAATGACATTGAGCTAAGACATGAATTAATAAGATATGATCATGCTCAGTTACGATTAAAAACAGTATATTTCAGGGACTTCCCTGGTAGTCCAGTGCAAGGAGTGCTGGTTGGGGAGCTAATATTTCACATGCCTTGTGGCCAAAAACCCAAAACATTAAATAGAAAGAAAGAATATTGTAACATGTTCAATAAAGACTGGTCCACATCTTTAAAAACGATCCACATAAACAGTTCCTTAAAAAAGTACATTTCAATAATGGTATACAATTTATTTATTTTATTAAGCCAGAATCTTTAATATTAATCCATTAAACATGTATTGAGTAAATATGTTCTTAACATGTTAAGTGAGTTAGGTTGTTTCTCTTGACATTTACTATGCTACATAAATTACTACATAAACTATAAATTATTTGGGGGAAACTATTTTTGAGAAAGTAACAAAATTGACTTTTTAAAGGACAGAATGAAATCACATTTTGTGAAGTTTTAATGTCGGAATGTGTAATGTTGGATGTATAATTCAAAGTGTGGGAGGAAGTACTGACGTTATGAAGACCATAAGTACTCAGTAGTACTAAGCTTCTGGTTCCAAAAGTGGCATATTGTCACTATAGCAACTACCCATGCTTATTTGGATTTGAAACCCAGGCAACGAATAATGGATAAGAGTATAACATCAAGATGGATATGTACCCTGGTAGGGTGATATGTGTGCCTGCTGATGGTCAAGTGTTTGTCCTCTTTCTCTTGTTATGTTTATTACGATTGATTTGTTTGTAGAGATACCTTAATTCTTGTTAATGTATTTTTCTGGAGAAAAACATTCAATATTCTTATGTTCTTCCTTTTCTAACATGCTAAAGTTAATGCTTATTCCAATTTGGTTATTAGGTTATTAAATATATTTTTCTTCTAGCTTTCTCTGCATTGCCAAACAGTAGTTATGAAAATATAACTTATACTGAATCATTTGAAATTTCAATACAGAAAACTGTGACACAAATTTTATTTTAATTACATTATGAAAAGATGTTCAAGGCTACCAGTAAACATGCAGGTTGCCTAAATTCAAACATTTTTTGAAAGAATTTTTTTTTCTGAGCAGGGTATGAGTTTCAGACACTGCTGGCTGGTAGAGATGATGTAACTTCCTTCCAGTTATCTATTAGCTGCATCCATAAGTTTACTTAGAGGCACAGGCGCCTCCTGGGAGATTAGAAATGAGAATTTGATTCTTCCTCTCACCCTTGTCTGAGGAAGATTGGGATGGTTCCTAGAGAGGTCGTATTACAGGAAAAAGAAACGAAGAACTGAAGGACACTTTCAGTTCAGTCCAGTAGCTCAGTCGTGTCCGACTCTTTGCAACCCCATGAATCACAGCATCCCAGGCCTCCCTGTCCATCACCAACTCCCGGAGTTCACTCAGACTCACGACCATCGAGTCCGTGATGCCATCCAGCCATCTCATCCTCAGTCGTCCCCTTCTTCTGACCCAAACCCTCCCAGCATCAAAGTCTCTTCCAATGAGTCAACTCTTCGCATGAGGTGGCCAAAGTACTGGAGTTTCAGCTTTAGCATCATTCCTTCCAAAGAAATCCCAGGGCTGATCTCCTTCAGAATGGACTGGTTGGATCTCCTTTAGGGCAGGAAAAGTTCGCACTGCTAAGCTGGATGCAGAACAAAGGACCGAGTCTTTTTATTTTTTTCTGTTAATAGTTGTACCATGTTGTTGATGTCAGAACTGATCTTAATCAAGCCACTCACAAGTTGATTGTGCAAGTTTGTGAACTGGAAGATCTGTATCAGTGGAGAGATTGCTAGCTCATATCCTAAAGGCTCATATCCGCCTGCAGTGCAGGAGACTCCATTTTATTCATGGGTCGGGAAGATTCCCCTGGGGAAGGGGTAGGCTATCCATTCCAGTGTTCTTGGGCTTCCTTACTGGCTCAGATGGTAAAGAATACACCTGCAATATGGGAGAACTGGGTTTGATCCCTGGGTGGGGAAGATTCCCTGTGAGGGCATGGTGACCAACTCCAGTATTCTTGCTTGGGGAATCCCCATGGACAGAGGAGCTTGGTGGGCTGCTGCTGCTCTAAGTCACTTCAGTCGTGTCCGACTCTGTGCGACCCCATAGATGGCAGCCCACCAGGCTCCTCTGTCCTGGGATTCTCCAGGCAAGGACACTGGAGTGGGTTGCCATTTCCTTCTCCAATGCATGAGAGTGAAAAGTGAAAGTGAAGTTGCTCAGTTGTGTCCAACTCCCAGCGACTCCATGGACTGTAGCCCACCAGGCTCTTGCGTCCATGGGATTTTCCACGCAAGAGTACTGGAGTGGGGTGCCACCGCCCAAGTGGGCTACTCTGTAGCAAAGAGTCTGACATGACTGAGTGACTAAGTACAGCACATCCTAATGGAGTCAGGAGCAACAGGGGAAGAATTGGGTTCTCAGCAACATATTAGGTAGTGCGGAGGACTGTGGCTTACCAGAGGATGCTTTTCCCATTGGGAAGCTGGGCTCTGTGTTTCTAGGTTTACTAATTTTTCAGGAGAAACTAAAATTCTAACTTTTTAAAAGATGAAATGTCTTGATTTTCAGCTTTCACATTAAAAATATTCTGTAGGGCAAACATAACCAGATTCAAGCAAAACCAGAAATCTGGCAGGATGCCGGACTATAACTTCTTAACCAAAGAACTTTCATATGTGTGGGCTGGAGCCACTTTGTGTTCCAAAAGCAGGGCCTGCTAGCTAATTCCTATGTTTCAGTTCCACTCCTTGAACTATTTTATATATATATATATGTATTTTCATTCATTCCTTTCAGAGTTTAAAGAAAGAAAAAGAGGTTTAACTTGAATGTCTTATTTTTATAGCATTACTATTTTCTTGCTTTTAGTTCAAGAGATTGAATATTTCTATAGGTACCTTTTGTAATTAAAAACTGAATATTGCTATATTTAACGCAAGTTGATAGAACCAATAGATTCCTTGACTTCTAGTCAGTAATTGACTGATTTTAATTATCTTGGTTCGAGTTGTACAGCTTATTTTGTGTGTGGGCAGTATCCCACAGTTACTGCAAGGGTGCTGTCTCTAAGTAGTCATTTTAATTGGGTTCCTTTAGTTTCTTAACTAGTTTATGTAATGAGGGGATTTTTTTTTTTCTTTCATTTTCTTTTTTTAGAGATACTTTAGGGAGTTTTGAGGCCATCCACATGGATACATTAGAACACACCTGAGCCTTACCGGAACTAGATGGGGAACTAAAAACAGTAATTAATTGTTCCATGGAAATGGAAGTGAAAATGAAAGTCGCTCAGTCGTGTCCAGCTCTTTGCGATCCCGTGGACAATACAGTCCATGCAATTCTCCTGGCCAGAATACTGGAGTGGATAGCCTTTCCCTTCTCTAGGGGATCTTCCCAACCCAGGGAATCGAATTCAGGTCTCCCATGCTGTGGGCAGATTCTTTACCAGCTGAGCCACAAGGGAAGCCCAGTTGTTCCATAGTCTCTCCTTTTCAGCAGGCGTCCTTTGCTCTCTCCTTTTGCATAGGGCCCAGCTGCTGGCCCTGACTAGTTTACCTGGTCTTCTAGTTCAAATATCTACTTTGACTTGCAAGTTTGTTCTTTGTCTCCAGTTGAAATTCATGTGAAGATCTCACTGGATTATTTTGGAATATATGCCACAAAAAAGTTGATCATATTCCCTCTTGATTGGCTTGCTGTAAGGTGAAGTGTCCTGCCCTAGTCCAGTTAGCTAAATTTAGGAGGATGTAGTAATGTGCGGAGTGCTTTAGACAGATGGATGTGGGGATTTGGGTGAAGAGAGGAAGGGACTTTGTTCAGAACAGGATGTGGGCCAGCATCTATCTGCTGCTCGATACCATGGCTCAGTAATAACCTTTGATCTAGAAATACCTGGAACTCTGTATTGAACAAAATTGGTCTAAGCTGTCAACAGATCTTTTACATAGTTGTTGAAAAGTGTTTGGACAGTCTTTTGCCTTTCCTTACTGCTTGAATATCCATCAGGCTTCCAGGTTATATTAGTTGAGTAGCTACAAGACTGACTCTGCCATGAAGAAATACATTCTTAATGTTCAATTACGGCAAGATTTTCAATGTAATATCTAACCTTTGGAAAAATCTGTTAAACCTTTTCAGTGCTGAAAAGGCAAAATGAAGTAAATATTTTCATGTAGTAAACTTTAATTGGAGTGTTGCTTTGTTCTAGGATAAAGAAGTTTCACTTAATTTGCCAACTCTGATCAGTTTTGGAGGGTGAGGAGTACTGTATTGAGATGAAGTTTGGAATTTGAGATTGTTCCCGTGTGTTACTGGGCAAAGTGCCATGTTTGATTTGTGATGTCTGCCAAGGTTGGAAAGAGTTGTTGACCTGAATGACCTGTGTTTTATTTGTAGTTTGGGTTAAATATTGTTTAAATAATCTATTAGTGTTTATTTTCTATCTTCCTTTTATTGTAGCTATATACTTTTGGTGGGGAGTAGTCATATCAATTCTCTATATTGTGAGTAACAGCAGATCACTTAAGTCTTAAGTTTTATAAGTAAATTTTTCCATATTAAGAATTTTTTATGGCAAAAGTGACGTTAAGTAAATTTCTAAGTATTAAATTTATTAGCTCCTAACTGCATTCTCTAGGAATGTGAACTACTTCTGCACTTACACTGAATATAAGGGGAGACTCATACTTGTGTATCACAGTGAAAGTATAAGTTTCCTTTCACTTACACAATTTTTTCCATGGTATTCAGTTTATATATAGGAATATTCTCTTATCTCTAAAATCTAGCCTTTAAAGGAGAAGTTTCTAGTAGAAATTTATTACTTTTTTTCTTAGAGTAATACGTGAACATGTCAACAGAAAAATGTAGTACAATAGTACTTTTGATGTAAAGCAACAGTTTCTATTCCTTGCCACTAGTTGTTAGGCCTACCCCATAAACAAACATTTGAACTAATTTATTGTTTGTTCTTCAGGAAACTTTAAGTTGTTATACTTTTACCTACACTCCTTGGTTGATTAAAAACCATCTATTTCCTCCACTTTATATAAAAGATGAAGATTTAGTTCAGTTACTTCCTTTCCCCTCACCCACTTCCTACCAGTGTTTGGTAGTTAATTGTAATTTTAAGATTTTTTTCATGTGTGTGTATATGCACATACAGTTACATATATATTTATTGAGGTAACATTGACTTATAACATTATAATATGTTGTAATATTGGTTTATAATATGTGTACAGCATCATAATCGACAACGTTATGCACAGCAAAATGCTCACTACCAAAAACTAGTTTCCATCCATCACCATACACCCTCTTTATCCATTTTGTTTTCTCCCCACTCCCCTTTCCCTCTGGTAACCACCAATCTGTTCTCTATATCCATGTGTGTGTGTGGAAAAATAGTCCACATGTGAGTGAAATCATACAGTATTTGTCTTTTTCTCTTTGGCTTGTTCATTTGGCATAATACCTTCAGGTTCCCTCCATGTTGTACCAGATTGCAAAATTTAATCTTTGTTTAATGTCTTGGTTCTTATATTAAATCACCTTTACTGTGCAGTAGTCACAATCTTTGTGTGCAAGAGAGTGAATTGTGACAGACTAGGTAACTGTTCAGCATATATTTACTTCTTGGCCTGAAGAACTTGGAAAGAAGTGACTTCACCAGTTCTGAGCCTAGGCCTTATGAGCTATTAAATGTTTCCACTTGCCACTCTGGGAGTTTCCAGTCTTTGCATAATAAAACAGGTCCCAGGCATCTGCTGGCCACTGTAGAGCCCTAGATAGAAACACATGGGAAAGATGTCAACTTGATCTACAGCCTGAAAGAGAACTGCCCCAATTGACTTAAATAATTTATTTCTCTAAGTGAGAAATATATGCTTATTTTTGTATGTTACTGATACTTTGTGTTTGCTTATTTTGCCTGAAAAGGATGATTAATTTAAAAATGGATACCTTGGAGTGGGGTGCAGGTTTAACAGAAACTTCAATTACATATCATTGGCTTTGAAACTGGTTGGTGATTAGTTAGCAAGGAAACCACTACAGGAGGTTGGGAAATGGTGAATTGTGTTATGTAGTAGCAAAACTTTTGATAAAACTGTTGTCTGTGATATCATGGAAGGCAGTTTAACTAATGAAGGTGCAATTTTGGACAAGGAAATTTGTTGGCTGAAAGTTGAAAGCACGTGCTAGTTGCTATTGGCCACACAGGGTTAGGTACTAAAAGAATAATTTAATCTACCACATCTGACCTCTTGGTGATAATCATTCATGTCCCTCCCATTCCCGTGACCTAGTTCTTTGTCTTAATATGTGTGTGTGATGGAACATGCCAGCTGTCAGGCTTCCCTTTAGTGTGGGTGGATAGAGAGCTGACTGTTAGGCTGCTGATATTCCAAATGCCACAAAGAGGAAGGCCTTGCCTCTGGGTCACTAAAACTGAAGCTTAATTTTTCTGTTGATGTTTTCCCGTTCCTCCTTTTCTTATTTCCCTTTTAAAAAGGGGCTATCGTTAGTAAGGATGTGATTTGCTAAAACCAGTAAACCTGAAAATTCAGTGGCTTAACAAAAAGCATTTTAGTTTTTTGCTTCTATAGTCATCCAGTGAGGGTCTTCTCAGCAGGCAACTTTCCTTCCTGTGATTTGGTGTACTGAATTTTTTTTGTAATTTCTGCTATCCTTAAAATTCCTTGTGGTTCTCTGTCTCTTTCTAAAGAAAGGGAAGGAGAGAATAGGGAAGACACTTCATTGCTTGGCAGGGAAATGATCCATTACTTCTGTTTCATTCCATTGGCTAAAACTAATCATATGGTAGTACGTAGATACAAGAGGGGTCTGAGAAGGGGTGGATGGTTTGGCTAAGCAGTTCCTTCTTAGAGACAACTCTATCTTATAGAAGGAGGTGTGTTAATTTAGGTTGATAGTTTAACATCTGCATTGCAGGCGGATGCTTTACCCTCTAAGCCACCAGGGAAGCACGTAAGTAACAGGCAAATTTGGCCTTGGAATGCAGAATGAAGCAGGGCAAAGACTAATAGAGTTTTGCCAAGAAAATGCACTGGTCATAGCAAACACCCTCTTCCAACAACACAAGAGAAGACTCTACACATGGATATCACCAGATGGTCAACACCGAAATCAGATTGATTATATTCTCCACAGCCAAAGATGAAGAAGCTCTATACAGTCAACAAAAACAAGACCAGGAGCTGAGTGTGGTTCAGATCATGAACTCCTTATTGCCAAATTCAGACTGAAATTGAAGAAAGTAGGGAAAACCACTAGACCATTCAGGTATGACCTAAATCAAATCCCTTATGATTATACAGTGGAAGTGAGAAATAGACTTAAGGGACTAGATCTGATACAGAGAGTGCCTGATGAACTATGGAAGACAGGGATCAAGAGCATCCCCAAGAAAAAGAAATGCAAAAAGCAAAATGGCTGTCTAAGGAGGCCTTACATATAGCTGTGAAGAGAAGAGAAGGAAAAAGCAAAGGTGAAAAGGAAAGATATACCCATTTCAATGCAGAGTTCCAAAGAATAGCAAGAAGAGATAAGAAAGCCTTCCACAGTGATCAATGCAAAGAAATAGAGTAAAAGAACAGAATGAGAAAGACTAGAGATCTCTTCAAGAAAATTAGAGATACGAAGGAACATTTCATGCAAAGATGGGCTTGATAAAGGATAGAAATGGTCTGGACCTAACAGAAGCAGAAGATATTAAGAAGAGGTGGCAAGAATACACAGAAGAACTGTATAAAAAAGATCTTCAAGACCCAGATAATCATGATGAAGTGATCACTCATCTAGAGCCAGACATCTTGGAATGTGAAGTCAAGTGAGCCTTAGAAAGCATCACTACGAACAAAGCTAGTGGAGGTGATGGAATTCCAGTTGAGCTGTTTCAAATCCTGAAAGATGATACTGTGAAAGTGCTTCACTGAATATGCCAGCAAATTTGGAAAATTCAGCAGTGGCCACAGGACTGGAAAAGGTCAGTTTTCATTCTAATCACAAAGAAAGGCATTGCCAAAGAATGCTCAGACTACCACACAATTGCACTCATCTCACATGCTAGTAAAGTAATGCTCAAAATTCTCCAAGCCAGGCTTCAGCAATACATGAACCATGGACTTCCTGACGTTCAAGCTGGTTTTAGAAAAGGCAGAGGAACCAGAGATCAAATTGCCAAAATCCGCTGGATCATGGAAAAAGCAAGAGAGTTCCAGAAAAACATCGTAAATCTGCTTTATTGAGTATGCCAAAGCCTTTGACTGTGTGGATCACAATAAACTGTGGAAAATTCTGAAAGAGATGGGAATACCAGACCACCTACCTGCCTCTTGAGAAATCTGTATGCAAGTCGGGAAGCAACAGTTAGAACTGGACATGGAACTACAGACTGGTTCCAAATAGGAAAAGGAATATATCAAGGCTGTATATTGTCACCCTGCTTATTTAACTTCTATGCAGAGTACATCGTGAGAAACGTTGGACTGGAAGAAACACAAGCTGGAATCAAGATTGCCAGGAGAAATATCAATAACCTCAGATATGCAGATGTCACCACCCTTATGGCAGACAGTGAAGAGGAACTAAAAAGCCTCTTGATGAAAGTGAAAGAGGAGAGTGAAAAAGTTGGCTTAAAGCTCAACATTCAGAAAACGAAGATCATGGCATCCGGTCACATCACTCCATGGGAAATAGATGGAGAAACAGTGGAAACAGTGTCAGACTTTATTTTTTGGGGCTCCAAAATGCCTGCAGACGGTGACTGCAGCCATGAAATTAAAAGACGCTTACTCCTTGGAAGAAAAGCTATGACCAACCTAGATAGCATATTCAAAAGCAGAGACATTACTTTGCTGACTAAGGTCCGTCTAGTCAAGGCTATGGTTTTTCCAATAGTCATGTATGGATGTGAGAGTTGGACTGTGAAGAAAGCTGAGTGCCGAAGAATTGATGCTTTTGAACTGAGGTGTTGGAGAAGACTCTTGAGAGTCCCTTGGACTGCAAGGAGATGCAACCAGTCCATTCTGAAGGAGATCAACCCTGGGATTTCTTTGGAAGGACTGATGCTAAAGGGGAAACTCTAGTACTTTGGCCACCTCATTGCAAAAGAGTTGACTCATTGGAAGAGACTTTGATGCTGGGAGGGATTGAGGGCAGGAGGAGAAGGGGACGACTGAGGATGAGATGGCTGGATGGCATCATGGACTCGATGGACGTGAGTCTGAGTGAACTCTAGGAGTTGGTGATGGAGAGGGAGGCCTGGTGTGCTGTGATTCATGGGGTTGCAAAGAGTCGGACACGACTGGGTGTCTGAATTTGACAGAGAAATTAAATGCCTGTCAAATTTATAATTTGGTTTCTGTTTTACATGTTTAAAAAAATTCTGGTAATTCATTTAAATTTTATTTTATAAAAGGCTCGATTCACAAAGGATTAGAAAACTTTTAAAATGGCATTTTACCACAGATAGTTCAAGAAGAATTTATTGAGGCTTCCTTAGTGGCTCAGTGGTAAAAATCCGCCTGCCAGTGTAGGAGACTGTTTCAATACCTGGTCCTGGAAGATCACACGTGGGGCAGAACGGCTAAGCCCATGAGTCACAACTATTGAGCCATGTGCTACCACTGCTGAAGCCTGTGCCTAAAGCCTATGCTAGTGCACTGCAGCTGGAGAGTAGCCCCCATTTGCCACAAATAGAGAAGAAAAAAAAAAGAAGCACATATTTATTTTAGGTATCTTGTGGGATCTTAGTTTCCCCACCAGGGACTGAACCCAGGTCACGGCAGTGAAAGTGCTGTGGACCACCAGGGAATTTCCAAGAAGCACTAATTTAGACTGCAAAGATTCTGAGTATTTAGCAATGAAGAGATTAGAAGAGGATTTCACAAAGGAGATGAGATCTCTTTTTGAAAGGTGACTGGGATCGGATGGTTGTAAAGCACTGTGGCATTTCCAGCAGGAATAAAGGGGGTTTGGATTACAAATGAAGGAGTGTTGTGCTATTAATAATATGATCTGTGGTGACAAAGGAGAAAAGAGTCTTAGCAGAGTATATGAGACTAGTTTATAGTTTTAATCACACAGAATCCTAAGGTGGTAAGTTTGGAACTCATAGCTTCAGTAAGGGAATTTGTACTTATTCTTTTGGTGGAAATTGCTTCATCTGAAGAGAAGCCTTAGTACCTTACTTGACTCTGCTCTGATTATATTTCAGGACTATCACGAAGATGCATTGAAAGTTACACAGCACTGGAGGAGTGTGATATCCCTTTCAGTTGGTAATCATCCTGTCATGAAAGTTGCTTGCCAGCTTTACTTTTGAATGAACACAGTAAACACCAAGGTGAAAATATCAAAGAAAAAAATCTACTCTGCATACTATGTATATTTCCCTATATGTTCTGAACCTGTTTATAGCCACCTACCACAGTAGTCTGTAGTTTCTGTTTGCCAAACTATAAAAGTCTTAGTTAAAATCATATATTTTTTTGTACTGTTCTATCTTGACTTTCCCTTCAGCTCTTGCTTCTCAGGATTGAGATATGGAAAGATCCTTCTGTCCTTTATCACACAGTTCCTTTGTCAGGAATTCCAGGATGTCCTTCAAGTTTGCAAGTATGTATTTGACTTACTTTCTTAATTTCAACACTGACTGTCATTTTATGTTTTCCTATTTTTGTGATTAGGGTTGACTCTTAAAGTTTTTATTTATTTTTTACTTGAAATATAGTTGGCATACAATATTATCTTAGTTTTAAGTGAAAATAGTGATTTGACATTTATATACATTATGGGCTTTCCCAGTGGCTCACATGGTAAAGAATCTGCCTGCATTGCAGGAGACACAGGTTTGATCCCTGGGTAGGGAAGATCCCCTGGAGAAGGAAATGTCAACCCACTCCAGCATTCTTGCCTGGACAGAGTAGCCTGGCAGGCTACAGTCCTTGGGGTTGCAAAGAGTCAGACATGACTGAGCGGCTAACACACACATACATTATGAATTGATTACAACTGTAAGTTTTTAACCAAATGTCACCATACATATTTATGACAGTAATATCAACTGTGTTGCTTGTGGTGAACATTACATCTTGGTTACTCATTTGACTTATAGCTGGAGGTTTGTACTTCTGAATCCCCTTTACCTATTTTAGCCAACCCCCACCCAGCTCCCCGCTGGTGTCCACCAGATTATCTGTTTCTCTGACTGTTTCTCTTTGTTTTCCTTTGTCTTGATTGTAGAGTCCATATATAAGAAATTGCATGGTATTTGTGATTTCTCTGACTATTTCACTTAGCATAATACTCTCTAAGTCCATCCTTCTTGTGAAGGTTTGTCTTCCCAGTTCTAGTTCCCCAAGCTAGGGAGCCTGACAAGGGGCTCAGACGCCTTACTCTCCTGGGTTAATGTCTGCGGTTGTGATACCCCTCCTAGTTGTGGGTTGCTGCACTAGGATGTGGGTTCTGTGCCCCTCATACCCATTTTCTTTTATATCTTTAATTGTAGAAAATGTATTCTGCTAGTCTTTAAGTCATTTTCAGAGAGTTATTCTATATGTAGTTCTATGTCTGGGTCCGTTGGAGAAGATGAGCTTGGGATCTTCCTACTCTGTCCACCATCTTGATCTTCTAGATCTAATCTGTTAAAAATTATTTTCAATTTAAAAAACTTGTTTTTATCTTGCTCTCTATTTTCCTTTGTCAGTTTTATCTTGAATCACAACTTTTCTTCCTTGTTACTGAATTACAGTGATAGGAATTCAGAGACATGGGATTAAAAAGAATATTGATATAATCATTGCTTCTGGATAATTAGCATTTAGCTTATAGTACATATATGAGCTGAATTAGGGTTTTTTTTTTTTTGGTAGTAAAAGATACATAACAAATTCAGACTTAAATTGAAGAAAGTGGGGAAAACCACTAGACCATTCAGGTATGACCTAAATCAAATCCTTTATGATTATACAATGGAAGTGAGAAATAGACTTAAGGGACTAGATCTGATACAGAGAGTGCCTGATGAACTATGGAAGACAGGGATCAAGAGCATCCCCAAGAAAAAGAAATGCAAAAAAGCAAAATGGCTGTCTGAGGAGGCCTTACATATAGCTGTGAAGAGAAGAGAAGGAAAAAGCAAAGGTGAAAAGGAAAGATATACCCATTTCAATGCAGAGTTCCAAAGAATAGCAAGGAGAGATAAGAAAGCCTTCCACAGTGATCAATGCAAAGAAATAGAGGAAAACAGTAGAATGGAAGAGACGAGAGATCTCTTCAAGAAAATTAGAGATACGAAGGGAACATTTCATGCAAAGATGGGCTCGATAAAGGACAGAAATGGTATGACCCAACAGAAGCAGAAGATACTAAGAAGAGGTGGCAAGAATACACAGAAGAACTGTACAAAAAGATCTTCGGGACCCAGATAATCACGATGGTGTGATTCCTCACCTAGAGCCAGACATCCTGGGATGTGGAGTCAGGTGGGCCTTAGGAAGCATCATTACAAACAAAGCTGGTGGAAGTGATGGAATTCCAGTGGAGCTGTTTCAAATCCTGAAAGATGATGCTGTGAAAGTGCTGCCCTCAATATGCCAGCAAATTGGGAAAACTCAGCAGTGGCCACAGGACTAGAAAAGGTCAGTTTTCATTCCAATCCCAAAGAAAGGCAATGCCAAAGAATGCTTAAACTACTACACAATTGCACTCATCTCACACATTAGCAAAGTAATACTCAAAATTCTCCAAGCCAGGCTTCAGCAATATATGAACCATGAACTTCCAGATGTTCAAGCTGGTTTTGGAAAGGCAAAGGAACCAGAGATCAAATTGCCAACATTCATTGGATCATCGAAAAGCAAGAAAGTTCCAGGAAAACATCTATTTCTGCTTTATTGACTATCCCAAAGCCTTTGTGCGGACCACAATAAACTCTGGAAAATCCTGAAAGAGATGGGAATACCAGACCACCTGACCTGCCTCTTGAGAAACCTGTATACAGGTCAGGAAGCAGGTATACAGGTATACCTGCAGGTATACAGAATTGGACATGGAACAATGGACTGGTTCCAAATAGGAAAAAGAGTACATCAAGGCTGTATATTTGTCACCCTACTAGTTTAACTTCTATGCAGAGTACATCATGAGAAACACTGGGCTGGAAGAAACACAAGCTGGAAATCAAGATTTCCGGGAGAAATATAAATACCCTCAGATATGCAGATGATACCACCCTTATGGAAGAAAGTGAAGAGGAACTAAAAAGCCTCTTGATGAAAGTAAAAGAGGAGAGTGAAAAAGTTGGCTTAAAGCTCAACATTTGGAAAATTAAAATCATGGCATCCAGTCCCATCACTTCATGGCAAATAGATGGGGAAACAGTGGAAACAGTGTCAGACTTTATTTTTTGGGGCTCCAAAATCACTGCAGATGGTAATTGCAGCCATGAAATTAAAAGATGCTTACTCCTTGAAAGGAAAGTTATGACCAACCCTGGCAGCATATTAAAAAGCAGAGACATTACTCTGTCAACAAAGGTCCGTCTAGTCACAGCTATGGTTTTTCCAGTAGTCATATATGGATGTGAGAGTTGGACTATAAAGAAAGCTGAGCATCAAAGAATTGATGCTTTTGAACTGTGGTGTTGGAGAAGACTCTTGAGAGTCCCTTGGACTGCAAGGAGATCCAAACAATCCTTCCTAAAGGAGATTAGTCCCGGATGTTTATTGGAAGGACTGATGTTAAAGCTGAAACTCCAGTACTTAGGCCACCTGATGCGAAGAGGTGACTCATTGGAAAAGACAGTGATGCTGGGAAAGATTGAAGGCAGAAGAAGTGGATGACAGAGAATGAGATGATTGGATGGCATCACTGACTCAAGGGACTTGAGTTTGGGTAAACTCTGGGAATTGGTGATGGACCAGGGAAGCCTGGCGTGCTGCGGTTTATGGGGTCACAAAGAGTCAGACTAAACTGAACTAAACTGATACATAAAAATTTATCATTAAGCATACAGTTCAGTGGCCTTAAGTATATCCACATTGTTGTGTTGTTGTTCATCTATCTCAGAACTTTTAATTTTTCTAAACTAAAACCCTATACCCATTAAAAAATTCCTTATTTCCCCTCCCTTCTCTAATTATTTTAATTTTACCTATTTTTGCATGTATTTACCTGTTTTGCTTGCTATTATTATAAATGAATATATATTGAATACTACATATATGTATGGAACTGGCCAGATCATGGTGAAGTTACATTTATAAAGAAGGCTAAGCAATCTGCCATTAGGTGGTTTCCTGGGTGACAGAGTCTTGTATCATATTCTTTATCTTACTTCTGCTCTCCAGTCCATGAAATGTGAAGTACATAAGCTATTTTTTGTTTCAGAGTTTACCAGCAAAATGCCTAGTTTTACTAGTCTGACAATTCTAAGCCAAGATTGAACTGAAATATTGCTTTGATTTCATCTGATATGTTGAGTACTTGAATGAACATATTTGCAAAATTGCTAAATGCAAAATGAATGGTAGCTTGATTATTTTTTAAAGGCTGGAGAAATAAAAATATATAATATATAGATAGATAGATAGATAGATAGATAGATATAGGGGGTGTCCTTGTTTTCTTTCTTTTTTTTCTTTGTTATGTTCAGTTGCACCTCTTCCTTATCCTGCCCTGTAGGTTATCTATTTCTCATGGTTTTTACCTTTAGTCTTTTGCTTAGAAATCTCACTTTTTTCAGTTCACGGATATCTTTGTGAGAAAATAACTCCTAAGTCTATATAGTTGCCACTTGAACAATATGTGTTTGAACTTCGTGAATCCACTTATATGTCGAGTGTTTAATAATACTACACAATTTGTGACTGGTTGAATCTGCAGATACTGAGGGCTGACTATGAAGTTGTACACGGGTTTTTGACTGGATGGAGGATTGGTACCCATAACTCCGTATTGTTTAAGGGTCAACTACATTCTTAACCCTAAGTCATAGTTCTGAATCTAGAACGGTCCTGAAATTTTCTCTTATGTGATCTGGTATCACCTCAAACATATCTAATATTGGAGTTAACATTTTTCCTGCCACTTTAATCCTCCTCTTTTCTTTTTTTTAAAAAAATAGCACTGCTATTTTTGTCATTACCTAAGTTTGACATTTAGCAGTGATTTGCTGTTTCTTTCTGAATTCAACTAGTCCCCAAATCCTACCAACTGTTTCTATTATTATGATCATTATAACATATGACCCTTTCCATTTTTATTGTACTCTAGCCAATATAAGGCCTAATCAGCTGATTCCTAGGTTACTGCCGTTGTCCCCTACTGATAGTTTTTCTCTTGAGTCCCTTATACCACTTTTTTTTTCTGTAATTCTCACATAAAAGTTGTGAATGTCCGTTTTGGATTATAGTTAATTATGTCCCACTGCTGTCTTTTTCATCTTTGTACTCCCCAGAAGCCTTGCAACAACTGAGCGACTGAACTGAACTGAAATGTCTTTAAGAATATGGTGTTCTAACTATAATTATGTATTTTGAACAGCATTTCCGTGTTCTTTCATTCATTTAACAAATATTTATTGAGTGCTTATTATGTGCCAAGGATGTGTAGCTACTAAGGGTATAATAATCATATAGCAATTAATAATCAAACAAAAACTTATGACTCTGGTGGCTTATATGCCAGTGAGGTCATGCAATGACAAAGGAGCAAAATGCATAATGTCTTAGATGGTGATAACTGAAAAGGAGAAAAAAATAAATGAAGTGGGAAATAGGGAGTATTGAGGGTGAAAGGTTGACATTTTGGATAAGGTCCTAGGAAGGCCCTTCTGTAAAGGTGGCATATCAGTAAAGACTTGAAGAAAATGAATGGGAAAGGCAGCAAATATCTGAGGAAAAGAGGTGTCCAAGCAAAGGGAGCAGCAAGTGCAAAGGACCTCAGATGCAAGCATGTCTGGCATGATTGAATATTAGGAGGAGTAGAGTGAGCTGGAAGATGGGTAATATGAATAGAAATCAAAGGTATTAGGAAGATAGGTATAGAGTGCAAAAATACAGATTGAGTGGGGCCTTGTAGGACACAATTAGGAGTGTGGTTTTTTTTTCTCTGAATGAAATGTTTAGCTTTGGGGAGATTTTGAAGTTACAAGTGACATGATCCTTCTTGTTAATAAAATCATTCTGGCAACTATAATTGAAAAGAGAGGAAACAGGGAGATCAGATAGGAGCTTTGATACAGATCTCAGTGAGATATCATAGAGGCGCAGACATCGGTGATAGCAGTGGGAGTAGTGAGAGGTATTCTGATTTAGGATGTAGTTGAAGTAGAACCAATAGAATTTTCTGGTGGGTTGGATGTGAAGCATGAGGGGAAATGGACAGTCAAGGATTATTTGAAGTTCTTTTGGCCTGAGCAGCTGAAGAATGGAGTTACTGTTAACTGAGATAGAGGTGCATCTGAGAGGAGCAGGTTTGGTAGTGGGTTTGTTAGGAGTTAAGCTTTGTACATGCTAAGTTTGTGATCCCAGCTTGACATCCAAGCAGAGCAAAACTGTCCAGGTGGGTATGAAAGTCAAAGTCAAAGTCACTCAGTCGTGTCCAAATCTTTGCAACTCCATGGACTATATAGTCCATGGAATTCTCCAGGCCAGAGTACTGGAGTGGGTAGCCTTTCTCTTTTCAAGGGATCCTCCCAACCCAGGTATCGAACCCAGGTCTCTCGCATTGCAGGCAGATTCTTTACCAGACCCAGGTCTCCCACAGTGCAGGTGGATTCTTTACCAGCTGAGCCACAAGGGAAGCCCAGGAGTACTTGAGTGGGTAACCTATCCCTTCTCCAGCGGATCTTCCAGACCCAGGAATTGAACCTGGGTCTCCTGAATTGCAGGCAGATTCTTTACCAACTGAGCTCTCAGGGAAGCCCTATTAGACTGAAATTTAGGAAGCAGGTCTGGGAGTCATCAGAATTGAGATGGTGTTTATTTTTTTATTTTTATTTTTTAAAAATTTTTATTTATTTATTTATTTTTAAAAATTACAATACTGTATTTGTTTTGCCATACATTGACAGGAATCAGCCACAGGTGAACACAATCTCCCAATGCCGAAGCCCCCTCCCACCTCCCACCCCACATCATCTACCTGAATCATCCTGTGCACCAGCCCCATGCATCCTGCATCCTGCATTGAACATAGGCTGGCGCTTCATTTCTTACAAGAAAGTATACATGTTTCAATGCCATTCTCCCCACCATCCCACCCTTTCCCTCTCCCTCAGAGTCCAAAAGTCCGTTCTATACCTCTGTGTCTCTTTTGTTGTCTCACGTATAGGGTCATCATTACTATCTTTCTAAATTCCATATATATGTGTCAGTATACTGTATTGGTGTTTTTCTTTCTGGCCTACTTCACTCTGTATAATCGGTTCCAATTTCATCCGTCTCATTAGAACTGAGTCAAATTTATTCTTTTTAAGGGCTGAGTAGTACTCCATTGTGTATATGTACCACAGTTTTCTTATCCATTCATCTGCTGATGGACATCTAGGTTGCTGAGTCATCTGGAAATGAATGTAGTAACAAAAGATTAAACTTTTTGAAATACCCTGTATCTCTGCTTAGTGCATATCTTGAAAGGCTCCAGGTTCTTGTGGCCTTTCACAGTTAGTCTTGTATAAATCTCTTATGTCAGTCTCACTGGATACTTGCTTAAGATCTTCTTTATCCTGTCACCACAGAATGATCTATTTCTTTTCCTAACACCAATTATTATTTTGTTTTATGAAAGTCTGCATCTTTATTCCACTCCCCCTGTATCTTGTCTGTGTTGTGAAATTCATTATATTTTTATATGTGTCCTTTTTTCCCCTAATAAGCTAATGAAATCTGTAGCAGGAGCCATGATTTTGAATATTTTCTACAATGATCAGAAGCTCAGATCTCCTTCTCAGGGGATATCTTTGGAGAAAGCCTTTACAAACATTAGAAACTTGGGGGAAGCAAGGCTGTTTAGAAGCATCTGGACATTAATTTTGGTTCCTCCCATTACATAAAAATTTGTGATTGTGATCGTCAGATATATGCTGTTGATACTATGTATAAAATAGATAACTAATGAGAACCTGCTGAGAGAGTCAATTTCTAGGCAGGTTGTTAAGAAGTCTGGGGTCCCTGAGGAGGGGAGAGGGGCCTGGGATTCTCAAGGAGGAGATAGGGGTCTGGGATTCTCAAGAAGGAAGAAAGAACAATCTTTTTTTTCTCTACATTCCTTAGTCTTAGTCACATAAAATGTTTTTAAGCCTGGAACTGATGATTCACACAACAAACAATCAGTTTAAACTCGGTACTAAGGATAATATAACAACAATGTATTCTGCTTGAGGACAGTTTCTCCTTCCTGAAAACCTTCTGACTAATCTTGTTATTGTAAAATGTTTATTATGGGAGTGGGTCAGGTAGGATCTTTCTTTTGTTAAATTCTAATCCTGTTATCCTAAAATATAAATTGTGGGAGTGGGTCTGATAAAATTTTTACAACCTTGAGATAGTCTTTTGATTTATCATAATAACTAATTTAAAAAGTATATGATTCTCTTGCTAAAGACTAGCGAGTGAGGCACTCTCCACCCTCTTCCAGTTGTTTAATGTCAGAAGGTTTCTCAGTCCCTTTTCACTGTAATAAAACTTCTGCCACACAAGAGCCCTGCGTGGTCAAGCCTGGTCTCTGGTCCTGAAGCTGAATCTTCTTCAGAGATCACGAATCTGACATTGTTCACTGTAAGCTATCACTACTACATAGCACAGGGAGCTCTACTCAGTGTTCTGTGTTGACTTAAATGGGCAGGAAATCCAAACATGTATGTATAAAGCTGACTCACTTTTCTGTATAGCAGAAACTAACACAACATTGTAAAGCAATTATACTCCAATAAAAATTTTTTTTAAACAGTGGCCTCATTGGGACTGGAGTTTGGCTCAGGAACCAGCAGGAACCCAGATGTTTATAATATCTTCCCATTAAAGGGCATAACTTGTTAGAGATTGTATTGCACAATGTGGTGATGTAAGCCCTAAGCGTAAAAGAGAGTAGAACCAAGAGAACTGAGCTGGCCAAATATCGCAAGACCCTACCTTATCCTCTCACTGGGAGTGCCTGCCTCTAGAGGCCAACGGAAGCTCTGCTGATTTGCTGCATTTGTCCCTGCTTTCAGTGGAACCCTCACTGCCGAGATTTAATCTTTGGCTAAGTAAGTCAAGAGGCAAATATAAACTGATTTTGTGTGTGCCCTCTAATTCATAGCTGATAGCTAACATCTACTTAGGGTTTACTGCTCTGAACCACTCACAGTTCCAATGCTCTATTTGTATTAACTTTCTTAATCTTCATAACATCATATGAATTAGCAGCATATAACCATTTTTAGGTAAGAATATTGAAGAAAAGAAGACCAAGTAACTTAATAGTACTATTAATACTAAATGGAGAAATGGAATTTGATCCCAGGAAGTTTTAATCCAGAACTTTAATTTTTAACTGCTGAAATACTAAAAGCCAATTTTAATTATTTCTTTTTGTCTTCTATTGGATGCCTCTATAATTTATAATATGCCACTATTTTTCTTGATCCATCAGCTAAGGCAGTAAGTGTTGATGACCTGTCATTAAAGATTAGGCTTTAGGGAATTCCCTGGTGATCCAGTGATTAGGATTCCCCTACTGCAGGGGAACTCTGCTTGATCCCTGCTCAGGGAACCAGATCCCACAAGCTGTGTGACGTGGCTTAAAAAAAAAAAAAGATGAGGCTTTAGTTTATTTACACTATTCTTGTGCTGTCCTACTTTCCTTCAAATTTTATATGCTTAATTGATGTTATTTCCTCTGTTTTTGCAGCTCCAGTATATGTAAGCCTCTATTTTGTGTTCCATTGTCAGCAGTATCTCATATTTTCCTTTCTCTAAAGTGAGGCTATTACCAGTCATATCCTATACTGTCTGTTTTTTGTCTTTTAACTTCTGTTAAATATCTGTTTACTTTAAAATGATCAAAATGGATAATATATTATATTTAAAGAAGGCTAGACCCCAGTTCAATTCCTGGGCCAGGAAGATCTGCTGGAGAAGGGATAGGCTACCCACTCCAGTATTCTTGGGCTTCACTTGTAGCTCAGCTGGTAAAGAATCACCTGCAGTGTGGGAGACCTTGGTCTGGTAATGAATCTGCCTGTGATGCAGGAGACCTTGGTTCAATCCCTGGGTTGGGAAGATCTGGGAAGGGAAAGGCTACCCACTCCAGTATTCTGGCCTGAAGAATTCCATGGACTGTATCGTCCATGGGGTCGCAAAGAGTTGGACACGACTGAGTGACTATCACTAAAGAAGGCAGTATAACATTATGGTTAAGAATGTAGATGTTGGAGCCAGGCCTCCTGGGTTCAAATCCAACCTCTACCACATCCTGACTTTGTGATGTTGGCAAGTTATTTCATCTCCTTGTGCCTCACTTTCCTCAACTGTGAAATGGGGATAATAGTGATATATTATTTCACAGGATGAGTGTCGTGACTAACTGACTTATTATATGTAAAGTATTTAAATCAAGGCCTGGTACCTACTAAGTACTATATGAATGATTGCTATCAGTGTTATCATTATTCTGAAATCATAATGAACTCTTACATGCTTTCAGTTTATTCTAAAAGTTACAAATAGTACATCATGATTATATTTCTTTGTTTCTTGCTCCAAAATCATAACCTTAGCAATAAGGTTTTTAAGATCAAAGTCAAATGGGTTATATTTTCTTGTATACCATATATTTTAAAAATAATGTATATTTTAATTTTATTTACAATTGGATAATGACTTTCTTTAGAGCCCTTCCCAACCCCACCAGAGTTTTGAATTTTTTTTCCTTCTTATTGACAAAAAGAATATTTCATTATATTCTCAAAATTACCTGACTTTTCTGTTATACTTGATTATAAAAACTCACTTCCTTCTTAGAGATGGTCCTTTCACAGTCTGTGAAAGATAAAATCGATAAATTGGACTTTATCAAAATTAACAACTTTTGCTCTATAGGAGATACTGTTAAGACAATGAACAGTCTGATTATACCTAGGAGAAAATGTTTGCAAATCATATATCTAAAAAGAATGTATGTCTTGAATATATAACAAATTTTTAAAGCTCATCAGTGAAACAGTCAATCATTTTAAAAATAGAAGATCTGAGTAGACACTTTAAATAAGATTTATGGATGCCAAAAACCATATAAAGATAGTCAACATTATTTTTCACTAGGGAAGTGAAGAGTGAAACAGTGAGGAGCTACTACACATTGATTAGAATGGTTAAAATCCAAAAATTGGGAGTACCAAATGCTGGTGCTCTCATGTGTGCTGGTAGAATGCACAAGGGTGTAGCCACTTTGCAAGACAGTTCAGCAATTTCTTATAAAATTAAACACAGACTTGTCATATGACCTAGCATTGCACTCCTAGGTATTTAGCAAGTTGATTTGAAAATGTATTTACATGCAGAAACCTATGTGTGCTTTATTCACAACTGGTGTCTTTTTTCATAATCATCAAAAAAGTGGAAGTAACCAAGAAGTTCTTCAGTAATAGGTGAACAAATAATTAAAGGATGGTACAGCTATACAAGGGGTATGAAAAGCAGGAATAACTACAGATTAATGCTGCAACTTCTTTTGTATATTCAACAAGTATGTAATATGAATATGAATACTCATTCAATGAGTATGTAAAACTCCAATACTTTGGCCACCTGATATGAAGAACTGACTCATTGGAAAAGACCCTGATGCTGGGAAAGATTGAAGGTAGGAGGAGAAGGGGACGACAGGAGGAGATGG
The DNA here is from genome assembly GCA_917880005.1 of Nanger dama. Classification (NCBI taxonomy): domain Eukaryota; kingdom Metazoa; phylum Chordata; class Mammalia; order Artiodactyla; family Bovidae; genus Nanger; species Nanger dama. The sequence continues at coordinate 8,166,066 of CAKJTW010000038.1, read as the reverse complement.
TTGGATGGCATTACCGACTCAATGGGACATGAGTTTGAGCAAGCTGGAAGAGTTGGTGATGGACAGTGAAGCCTGGTCTGCTGCAGTCCGTGAGGTTGCAAGAAGTTGGACATGACTGAGCGACTGAACTGAACTGAATGCTACAATATGAATTCATCTTAAATGCATTTTGCTGAGTTAAAGAAGCCAGAGACTGAAAAGGCTACATACGAAATGATACCATTCATGTGGCCTTCTAGGAAGGGCAAACTGTAGGGATAGAAAGCAGAACAGTGGTTGCCAGAGGTTTGAGGAAGGGGGACTGTTTGACTTGGGGAAGCACAGGGGAGTTTTTAGGGTGATGAACTAAACTGTTGTGGTGGACATACGATGCTACACATTCTTTAAAATCCATAGAACTCTATAGCATAAAAAGTTAATGTATGCAGATTAAAAAAAACAACCAGGGGTTTGAGGGGTCCCAAGATGGAATGCAGAGAAATGAAAGACTGTAACAAATGTTTTGGAAATGTATATGACATAGTCTCACTGAAGGAATGGGTAAAAAATGCTTGACATGAATAACTTTGGGAAAGAATGCTTTGACTCAGAAACTAACATTAAAGACAAAAGTATATATAAACACTGTACTGTGCTTGATAAAGTTGTTTCTCATAGGAATGCAGATGAACAGTTCTGAAACTACTATACAAGTGTACTGGGAATGAACGAGTGTATAAAAGTACGGTGGCTGATAGCCAGGTTTCTCACTGTTGGAAAGGGAGATTGGAGATAAGCATGGGGAAACGCTACAATGAACGTAGTAGCTGACCAGTACTCCTTAGAACTGTTAAGATCATCAAAAAGTAAGGTCTTTAGAAATTGTCACCAGAAAAAGGTGGGAAAACATGATCACTAAATATGATATCCTGAGTGGGATCTGGAACAGAAAGGATTAGGGAGAAATTAGTGAAATCCACTTTAAATGTGTAGTGTGAAGAAGTGAAAGTGTTAGTTGTTAGTTGCTCAGTCGTGTCTAACTGTTTACAACCTGATGGACTGTAGCCTGCCAGGCTTCTCTGTCCATGGCATTCTCCAGGCAAGAATACTGGATTGGGTTGCCATACCCTCCTCCAGGGATCTTCCCAACTCAGTGACTGAACCTTGAGTCTCCTAAAGTAGTTAATACTAAAGTTTCAGTGTTCATTCCCTAGTTGTGACAACCATGCTATATATAAAGTAAGATGTTAATAATACGGGAAACTGGTATATGGGAACTCTGTACTATCTTGATAACTTTCCTATAAATCAAGCTTTAAATTAAAAGGTTGTTTAAAAGTTTGTTTAAATTAAAAAACCTCAGTAAACATTTAACTTACTGTGATTATATAATGCATAACCAAATAGTTTATACTATGATTACATTTTTTTTTGTCTCTATGTCCAAAATCATGACCCTAAAGAGACTATTTCTAGGATCATGGTCAAATAGGTTACTTTTTTTGACTACTACATACATTTCTCAAAATTATATAATAGTTCAGTTTTCTTTATAGCTGAATCTTGACTTTCATATATAGCTTTTTTTCCTCTCTAGAATTTAGAATTACTGTTTTTTTTTTCTTCTAAATGACATAAGAATAAAATACCTTCATTATATTCTCAAAATGATCTGGTTTCTCTGTCATACTCAGTTTTAAGAATCCACTTTCTTCTTGGAGACAGTCTTTTTAGAGACTTTTGTCTTAGTGTGAGATTTGTTATTCTCCAGGTTTGCCACATGGTTGTCATTCTGGATCTTTCCTTTCTGTGTCATTGGACTAGATATTCTATTTCTTAGATCTTATGTTTTGTCTGGCTCAGATGGTAAAGTGTCTGTCTACAATGTGGGAGACCCGGGTGCGATCCCTGGGTTGGGGAGATCGCCTGGAGAAGGAAATGGCAATCCACTCCAGTACTATTGGCTGGAAAATCCCATGGACAGAGGAGCCTGGTAGGCTACAGTCCATGGGGTCGCAAAGAGTTGGACATGACTGAGTGACTTCGCTTTCGCTTTTGCTTTTCTTTTGCTTTCATTTTGCTGAACTGCATCCTTGATGTGTTCAGAACACTGCTTAATAACAAATTTTAGGGTTGTTGTGTGTGTGAGAGTGTTTTTACCTGAGCTTTATAGTTGATGGAGCTATGGGTATAGAATTTTAAGTTCAAAGTTACAAACATTTTTCCTTCAGAACTTGGAAGGCAAAGCACATTGCCTTCAAGCATTTTGTGTTGTTACCAAGAAGCCTGATAGCTGCTTATTTCTTACCTTCTGGAAGCTTTTAAAATATTTTTCACATATGCCTTATACTAAAGAATAAGTTTCAATAATATATCTAAATAAAGATCTTATTTTTATTCATTTGATTGGTGTTTGGTATGTTGCTTTTTAATATAAAGACTTGCATTTTACTTAAGTTTTCTGAAATTTTCTTCTATTATTTATTTAATTATTTCCTCCTTTATATTTTCTTGATTTTCTCTGTCTGGAACTTCTGTTTATCTGACATTGACTCTTTAGATTTATAATCCATTTTTATATCATTTGTTCCATATTTTCTTCTTTCTTTTTGCTGTATGTTCTGGGAAATACTTTTGCCTTTATTTTCTAGTCCTTCTTTCAGAATGTTTTCACCATTCTTTATAAAGATGATGAACTCTTGATTGAGGTCATGGGGCCAGTGACCCTTGTGTGTCTCTCATCCTGTCATCAGGCTAACCTAGACTTGTTCACATGACAGTTGCAAGGATCTAAGTGAGGTAAGCAGAATTGGGAACTTTTGAAGTATAGACTTCGAACTGGCTGAGAAATTAACATTGTCACTCTCTTGGACCCTTTTGACCAAAATAAGTCATGAAACCAGCCCAGATTCAAGAAATATTTGTTAAATATTTTGTTTATATTTTTTCCTTCACTGTGAAGGAGCTTTTTAGTTTGATGTAATCCCATTTATTCTTGATTTTGTTGCTTATGCTTTTGGTATCACATCCATAAAATCATGATCACATCCAGTATCAAGGAGCTTTTACCCTATGTTTTCTTCTAGAACTTGTATAGTTTCAGGTCTTGAGTTTAGCATCCTTTTGTCAGTGGACCACTTGCCTCTGAAATGAATGTTGCAGTTCTGTAAATTGTCTTATGGAAGTTTTGCAGAAAATTTGGAGAATCTTTAATCTGTATAATGGAGAGTGGCCTTTATAGCCGGTCACCAGTGTCATATTTTGCACTGTTTTCTTCTTTGCCCCTAACTCCCATCTAGATCACTACCCAGACACAGTTGCCTTTATTTATTCATTTTTTGCATGTGTCTCCTTTTGGCAATAGCCAAATAAATACATTTGCTCACTCTTGAGAATATTATACAAGATTCTAATCTACTTGGCCAAATGGAACCTATTGTAGATACAAGACCTTCCAGTGTTTTCTGAACAAAGGAAAATTACCTTGACTTATTTTCTTTTCAATAGAATGGGGAAATTTTTTTTTTTTTTTTTTTGTGAAGTCTTTTGGGTACATTGAGGTTTCTCTGGGAGCAATTTTGGGATAAAGAAGCTACTGCATAATCAAAAGAACATAAATATTTCTGCTGCCAACTGTCAACATTTTGCCTAAAGATTTTTCTTTGAAAAGGGCTATTAAATAGAGCTACTAAAATAATTAAAAGATAATGTAAATTTCAAAGTAGACACAGTAGCAAATTGATATATAGGACTTTGGGCTGAGTTCTCAGATCTGAGAACAGAGCATATTAGTGCCTGTAGGTTTTAGAGTAGGATACTACCTGATCTGTGTAGAGCTTGTTACAGTCACAGTTCTTGCTGGGGAAGCAGTTCTAGGCAGTCCTTACAGATCGTGGCTCAGTGCAGTGCCACGGGACTTGTCCAGCTCATCAGCAGCTGACTGGTGATGGCAGTACTCCATCCCTCCAGCTGTAGCCAGCCAGGGCCTATGAGATGCTACCATTAAGGCACTGCCAGCGTAAAGGAAATGGTCATTTGCTGGTCAATGAAACCTTTTTTTTTTTTTTTTAAATTTAAGCAGAAGTTACAGTGATATAGTCAGTTGGTTATAGAAGCAAGAGTCAGGAAACGCAAGTAAATAACTGAGTCATATCAGTGTTGAAATAATAAAAAATAGATCCACCAACTCCTGCTACAGCTGCCTGAATCTAAATCTTAGAAAATGTTTTTTTTCATCTGATCAGGTTCTATGTAAGCTTCATATAAGCTTGTTTTCAAGTATAAGTGAGATTTAGGCTACTAGAAGTAATGTTCATGTTTTGTCAGTTTATAGGAGACATTATTTCCTACCTCATTCTTCATACATATCTACTTATCTGAGTGACGCCAGTTGTTGCACTAGTGATTCTATTTGAAATTTCCACTATAATTCTTGTCCACTTGAGCTATAAGAACTGACAGCATCTTCAGTTGTCATCATGACTCCTTTAGGCATAGAAAGCGCAGTTAAGATTTTGTATCTGTTAGGAAAGGAAGGCTTGGTAAGATAGTGTTTATTTTACAGAGTAATAATCTTTTATCTGAATGTTGTTCTCAATTCTGTTCCAGAAAGTGTCACTGGCAAATAAAAACTTCACTTCTTTTAAAAACAAAAAGACTTCTTCTAAAGAGAAAGCATATAATAGGGAGTCAGGATTCCATAGAGAGTTCATGCTATTGGTTTCTAGTGGACTTGAAATAAGAGAGTTACCTGTGGTTATATAGAAATCTAGTAGGTGAAATTGGAGAGAGAGAAGAGAAGGGAGAGGAAGGGAAACAGACTGGGAGAGGGAGGGAGAGCAGAAGAGAGGAGAGAGGATCTGAGAGCATACAGTCTTCTTTTCCGGGTTTGTGCTTTTCCTACCATGAACCTGAGAGAATAATCTGGCCTATATTAACAACTGCAGGCCCTCATTGAGTTTCTGAAGATTTTCTGGAGAGAAATTGTGTTGAAATTCTCATGATCACTACCACCTCTGACTGTCAAGTAGATACTGGGAAAAACCTCCTCTCTCCCCAAGGTAAAGGTGAGGTGTGTAAATTAGAAATACAGAATGTGCGGGAACCCCAGCCTGACCTTTTCTTGCTTTTCTTCCTGGTAGCTTTTCTCTCAGATACCACTGAAGTGACACCTTCTGACAACCTCTCTAATAGTACCTCTTGGACTTCTTTCTTATTATTGGCTCTCATCATAGGGGCCTGCCTTTAGCAGTTGTAGTTCTTTAGAGTCCCCAATAATTCCCAGCTGCAGCTGTTCCCCGTGGTAGTGTTACACCCGATTTAACCCTAGGCCTCTTGCTTACTCCTGTAGAAACATCGTCTGTCTCAGCCTTGCTTTTTGCCTCGATTCTCACTAATTACTTCCTTCCTGCTCTCCTACCTTAATGGACTTATTCATACCAATATAGTGGCTTCCCAAATATAACCCACTGTTTGATACCTGCTCCTCTTCATATCAGTGCCCAGCTTTGGTTCAGGGGTTACTTATTTCTGTAATTTCCCAGGTGGAATTAACCACCGCCTCCTTTGTGCTCCTCGTCTGTTCTTTATATCTATCATAGCATCTGTAGTTCTTTGTTGTTTATGTCTCCCTTGAATGGAGCAGAAATGAATTATCCCCACCAAGTCCTGCACAAATTACAGATTCTTGAGCAAATGTTGTTCTTTTAAACTACTAAATTTAGGGATAATTTGTTTTGCAGTCATAGAAACTGAGTTAGATTTTGGTATTTGGAGGTGGGGTGCCATGTGACAGAAACCTCAAAATGTAGTGGTGACTGAAGCTAAACTAGATGGGACTAGACAATGGGCAGAAGGTGGGAGGACATTGAAGAGATTGTTAGTGGAAGCCTAATGGTCAAGGAGGATTTCAGTGAAGGTTTAAAGGACAGTGAGAAAGTATTGAGAGCAGGAGAAAAGATCCTTGTTATGCAACAGCAGAAAGTTTAGCAACATTGTCACTTATGGTAATGTGGAAAAGAGAAAATGGTTATAATGAATTGCACAAATTCAAAGGTGTTGTCTGGCTGTTTCTGCTGCTTATAGTAAACTTGACAGGAGGAAGTGCTGGTGTGATGGCTTTTATCCTTCAAAATTCATATGCTGATGCCCAGTGTGAAGGTGTTAGGAAATGGGGAGGTGCTTGGAAGTACTTAAGTCCAAATGGTGGAGCCCTCAAGAATAGGATTAGTGCTTTTATAAAAGAGACCATGCAGAGCTTCCTAGCCCTTTCCACCATGAGATAACACAGTGAGAAGGTGGCAGTCTGCCCCTTGGAACGTTCTGGCCTTCACCAGAACCTAACCATGCTGGCACACTGATCTTGGACTTCCAGGCTCCACAACTGTGAGAAATTAATTTTTGTGGTTTTATAAGTCACCAAACCTCTGGCCATTTCTTTAATAGTAGTCCAATTAGACTAAGAGAGAGAAGGAAAGAATTGTTAAATATAAAAGAACCAGAACTTACTGAGTTTGAAAATAAAACTCTTTTTCTACTTCTCCAGGTGGCAGACAATTTTCAAATTAAGAAAAATCTTATGAAAAGAGATTAAATCTAGAGTATTGTGATTTACTCTAGATTCACATGGTTTAACTATGAAACCAAGGGAGTGATTGTGACACTCTTTGATAAGGCCTCAGGAAATTTAATGTCATGCTTCACCAAGGCAAGTAGTTCATCTTGAGGATATACCATGCCTTACACATCTTTACTAAACAAAAATGTCCTCTAAGAATTTTAAGAGAATTGTCTCTCAGGATGCCTAGAGGGAGCTCAAGGACATATACTTCAATTTATGAGTGTGATTTTTGTCTGATGGAGTGGGTTATAAATTGATTCACAAGAAATCTACACAGTTAAAAGATTTTATTTTTTAGAGCAGTTTTAGGTTCACAACAAAATTCAGCAGAGAGCACAGAGAATTCCCACATACCCCTTGCCCCTCTCATATACACCTGAGTAGTACCTTTGGTAAAATTGATCAACCTGAACATTGATGCATCACTATCACCCCTGGTTTATAGTTTACAGAAGGTTTCACTCTTGGTGTATATTCTTTGTTGTTGTTCAGTTGCAAATTGTTTCTGACTCTGCAGTCCCATGAACTGACATATATCCAGTATTCTAGCCCTTAAAAATCCTCTGTGCTTTGTCTTTTCACCTACTCTATCCTAATCCATTGTTCAGTCACCAAGTCATGTCCAACTCTTTTGACCCCATGAATTGCAGCATGCTAGGCTTCTCTATCCATCACTATTGCCCCCAGTTTGCTCAAACTCATGTCCATTGAGAAAATGATGCCATCCAACCATCTCTTCCTCTGTCACCCCCCTTCTCTTCTTGCCCTCAATTTTCCCAGCATCAGGGTCTTTTCCAATAAGTCAGCTCTTTGCATCAGGTGGCCAAATTATTGAAGCTTCAGTTTCAGCATCAGTCCTTCCAATGAGTATTTAAGGTTGATTTCCTTTAGGATTGACTAGTTTTATCTCCCTGCTGTCCAAAAGACTCTCAAAGGTCTTCTCCAACACCACAGTTCGAAAGTGTCAATTCTTTGGCACTCAGCCTTCTTTATGGTCCAACTCTCACATCCATCCATGTATGACTACTGGAAAATAGCTTTGACCATAGCTTTGACTATATGGATCTTTGTTGGCAAAGTAATGTCTCTGCTTTTTAATACACTGCCTAAGTTTGTCATAGCTGTTCTTCCAAGGAGTAGGCATCTTTTAATTTCATGGCTGCAGTCATCATCTGCATTGATTTTGGAGCCCAAGAAATTACAATCTGTCACTGTTTCCATATTTTCCCCATCTTATTTGCCTTGAAGTGCTATCATCTGCATATGTAAGGTTCTTGATATTTCGCTGAGCAATTTTGATTCCAGCTTGTGATTCATCCATCCTGACATTTCACATGATGTACTATAAGTTAAATAAGCAGAGTGACAATATACAGCCTTGATGTACTCCTTTCCCAGTTTTGAACCTGAAGCTGAATGATTCTATGCAGACCTATAAGACCTCTTAGAATTAACATCAAAAAAGATTTCTTTTCATGACAGGGAACTGGAATGCAAAAGTAGGAAGTCAAGAGATACCTTACATCAAGGTAAGTTTGACCTTGGTTTGACCTTGGAGTACAAAATGAAGCAAGGCACAGGCTAACAGAGTTTTGTCAAGAGAACACACTGGTCATAGCAAATACCCTCTTCGAGCAACACAAAGAGACTTTACACATGGACATCACCGGATGGTCAGTACTGAAATAAAATTGATTAAATTTAGTTGAGTCGCTCAGTTGTGTCCAACTCTGCGACCCCATGACTGCAGCACGCCAGGCCTCCCTGTCCATCACCAACTCCCAGAGTTTACTCAAACTCATGTCCATTGAGTCAGTGATGCCATCCAACCGTCTCACCCTCTTTTGTCCCCTTCTCTTCCCGCCTCCAATCTTTCCCAGCATTAGGGTCTTTTCACATGAGTCAGTTCTTCGCGTAAGGTGGCCAAAGTATTGGAGTTTCAGCTTCAACATCAGTCCTTCCAATGAATATTCAGGACTGATTTCCTTTAGTATGGACTGGTTGGATCTCTTTGCAGTCCAAAGGACTCACAAGAGTCTTCTCCAACACCACAGTTTAAAAGCATCAATTCTTCAGTGCTCAGCTTTCTTTATAGTCCAACGGTCACCCTTACATGACTACTGGAAAAACTGTAGTTTTGACTAGATGGATGTTTGTTGGCAAAGTAATATCTCTGCCTTTTAATATGCTGTCTAAATTGGTCATAACTTTTCTTTCAAGGAGCAAGTATGTTTTAATTTCATGACTGCAATCACCATCTGCAGTGATTTTGGAGCCCCCAAAGTAAAGTCAGCCACTGTTTCCACTGTTTCCCCATCTATTTCCCATGAAGTGATGGGACCAGATGCCCTGATCTTAGTTTTTTAAATGTTGAGCTTTAAGCCAGCTTTTTCACTCTCCTCTTTCATTTTCATCAAGAGGCTCTTTAATTCTTCTTTGCTTTCTGACATAAAGGTGGTGTCATCTGCATATCTGAGGTTATTGGTATTTCTCCCAGCAATCTTGATTCCAACTTGTGCTTCATCCAGCCCGGCATTTCTCATGATATACTCTGCATATGAGTTAAATAAGCAGGGTATCAATATACAGCCTTGACGCACTCTTTTTCCTATTTGGAACTAGTCCATTGTTCCAATTCTAAACTGTTGCTTCCTGACCTACATACAGATTTCTCAAGAGGTAGGTCAGGTGGTCTGGTATTCCCATCTCTTTCAGAATTTTCCACACTTTATTGTGATCCACACAGTCAAAGGCTTTGGCATAGTCGATAAAGCAGAAATGTTTTTCTGGAGCTTTCTTGCTTTTTTGATGATCCAGCGAGCGGATGTTGGCAATTTGATCTTTGGTTCCTCTGCCTTTTCTAAATCCAGCTTGAACATCTGGAAGTTCATGGTTCATGTATTGCTGAAGCCTGGCTTGGAGAATTTTGAACATTACTAACATGTGAGATGAGTCAATTTTGTTGTAGTTTGAACATTCTTTGGCATTTCCTTTCTTTGGGATTGGAATGAAAACTGATCTTTTCCAGTCCTGTAGCCACTGCTGAGTTTTCCAAATTTGCTGGCATATTGAGTGCAGCACTTTCACAGCATCATCTTTCAGGATTTGAAATAGCTCCACTGGAATTCCATCACCTCTACTAGCTTTGTTTATAGTGATGCTTCCTAAGGCCTGCTTGACTTCGCATTCCAGGATGTCTGGCTCTAGTGATCACACGATTGTGATTATCTGGGTCATGAAGATCTTTTTGTATAGTTCTTCTGTATATTCTTGCCACCTCTTCTTAATACCTTCTGTAAGGTCCATACCATTTCTGTCCTTTATTGAGCTCATCTTTGCATGAAATGTTCCCTTGGTATCTCTAATTTTCTTGAAGAGATCTCTAGTCTTTCCCATTCTATTGTTTTCCTCTGTTTCTTTGCACTTAGGTCAATAATTATTAGCATAATTTTTTAATACAGTCTTAGTAGCTGAAATAATTAGAATGGTTTATCCTTTTGGATTTATTTTTTTAATTAAGTTCTGGTAATAAAGTTATGCTGGCTTCATGAAATGAATTGAGACATATTTCATCTTTCTGTTTGATATGAAATAATTTAAATAATATTGTAATTATTTGTTCCTAAAAAGTAGACTAAGATTTAAAGGTTTTTTGGATGTATTATTATTATCTAAAATAATAGTCACCTTTCCAGTCCCTTCTTGGTAATTTGTCAAGTTGGTTTTCTACTTGGTTTTCTCTGGTTTATTTGTATTTTCTAGGAAATCACACATTTATTTTTAGTCTTGCTAATATTTATTTTGTCTTCACATTTTTAAGCAGGATCATAAATGGTGTGTGTGTTTGTATGTGTGTGTATGTATCTTGTTTGTTAGTCTTTAAAACAGCATCTTCTGGAATTATTTAGTAACTCTTTTCCTGTTTTTCTGTATCATAGATTATATCTGTTATCTTTATCTATTCACTCCTCAAATCTTCTTTTAGTTAACTTTGTGCTTTAAAAAAATACTTAGGATAAACATGTTTCTGTACTTGTGCTCATTTGTCTTCATAATGAAAGGATTTAGGGACATCAGTTTTTATCTAATTATAGCTTTTTCTGTGTTCTGTATATTTTTTGTAGTTTACTTTTTCATTAATTTCTAAAGTGTTTGTGGGCTTCCCAGATGTTGCTAGTGAATAAAGAACCTACTTGCCAATGCAGAAGACACAAGAGATGCAAGTTCTGTGCCTAAGTCAGGAGGATCCCCTGGAGGAAGAAATGGTAATCTACTCCAATATTCTTGCCTGGAGAATACCATGGACATAGGAGCCTAGTGGGCTGCACTCCCTGGGATCACAGAGAGTTGGACACACTGAAGTGACTTAGCATGCATGCAGTCACTGTGCATGTTTGTGTTTGTGATTTTTCTCCTTGATCAGGAGTTAATTTTCAAATCGTTAAGGTATTTCAAACTTTTAAAAATTATTTCTTATATTATTAAATTATGATCAGTGACTGTGACTTGTAATATATTTACTTTTAAGTATTTCTTATGGTTTGCTTTGTGGACTTTATTGCACCTTTAGTATTCTCTTCAAGGAATGCTTTCTTATTTTGCCATATAAGTAGGCTGAGAATTTTCCAAATCTTTCACTTCTAGTTCCTTTTTGCTTAAGAATTCCATCTTCAAATCATTTCTCTCTTTTCACATTTTGCCATAAGTAGTCAGGAGGAGCTAGGCCACTCCTTCAGTATTTTGCATAGAGATATCCTCAGCTAAATGTTCAATTTAATTACTTGCAAGTTCTACTTTCCACAGAACACTAGAAAATGAAGTCAGTTCAGTCAAGTTCCTTGCTACTTTATAATAAGGATCACTTTTTCTGCAGTTTCCAATGACATGTTCCTCATTTCCATCTGAGAGCTCATCATAATGGCCTTTGCGGTCCATACTTCTACCAACATTCTCCTTCAGTTCAGTTCAGTTCAGTTCAGTTCAGTTGCTCAGTCGTGTCTGACTCTTCTTGACCCCATGAATTGCAGCACTCCAGGCCTCCCTGTCCATCACCATCTCCCGGAGTTCACTCAGACTCAGGTTCATCGAGTCCATGATGCCATCCAGCCAGCTCAACCTCTGTCGTCCCCTTCTCCTGCCTCCAATCCTTCCCAGCATCAGAGTCTTTTCCAATGAGTCAACCCTTCGCATGAGGTGGCCAAAGTACTGAAGTTTCAGCTTTAGTATCATTCCTTCCAAAGAAATCCCAGAGTTGATCTCCTTCAGAATGGACTGGTTGGATCTCCTTGCAGTCCAAGGGACTCTCAAGAGTCTTCTCCAACACCAAAGTTCAAAAGCATCAATTATTCGGCGCTCAGCCTTCTTCACAGTCCAACTCTCACATCCATACATGACCACTGGAAAAACCATAGCCTTGACTAGACAGACCTTAGTCGGCAAAGTAATGTCTCTGCTTTTGAATATACTATCTAGGTTGGTCATAGCTTTTCTTCCAAGGAGTAAGCGTCTTCTAATTTCATGGCTGCAGTCACCATCTGCAGTGATTTTGGAGCCCCCAAAATAACGTCTGACACTGTTTCCACTGTTTCTCCATCTATTTCCCATTGCTTAAATATTCTCTAAGAAGACTGAGGTTTTCTCTCCTCTCCTCTTTTCTTTCTGAACCCTTAGCATAAATACCCTTAATGCTCATATTTCTAGTGTGTACCTCTAAACTCTTCCAGCTGCTACCAATAAACCAGTTGCAAAGTCATTTCCACTTTTTAAGTTATTTGTTATGGCAGCATCCCACTCTCAGTACCAAAATCTGTAGCAGTCAAGGTTCTCCCCAAGAAACAGAACTTCTGGGACCTGAGGAATCCCATGATCTGCTCTCTGTAAACTGGAGACCTGAGAATGGCAGTGGTGTCATTCAGTCTGAGCCTAAAGGCCTGAGAACCAGTGAGGTAAATTCCACTTCAAGGGCAGAAGATGAGATGAGATGTCTCAGCTCAGTGAAGCTGGGAAAAGAAGCAAATACATCCTTCCTCCACCTTTTGTTCCATTTAGGCCCTCAACAAATTGGATGTTGCCAATCCACAACTGGGCAAGACATTCCAGTGAGTCTACCAATTTAAATGCTGGTCTTACCCAGAAACTCCCTCATAGACCCCAGAAATAATATTTAATGTGAGTACCTATTGGCCAATCAAGTTTATGCATAAAATTAACCATCATATATATAAACTTAGGAAACAAATCACTGAAATTAAACTTTAGAAGATGAATTTCAGGAGAGTCACTCCGGAGATTAATCCAAATTAGTGGATTGGAAAAATCAAGAGGAAGAATATCTAAGAACTAAGAACGAATTCATGCAGAGAAATAAATTATAACAAAATTATTCAGAGGTTGATTTTCCACATATCATTTCTGTGGGCATTATTGGAGCCTGTGCATAATCAAAATACTGGTGTAAATCAAGGGAAGAAGAAAACAAAATTGAGGGAACAGGATCCAACATAAAAGAGAGACAAAGGAATTTACTGAATGTGGTTAAAGAGAGACATCAAATGATAGCTCTGTAGCAGGCCTGAAAATGAATCAATCTAGATTGTAACAGGTCAGAAAGCTCAAGGAGAGACTTCTTCAAGAAGGTGAAATTAATAAAATTCCCAGTGGATTTGACTCTATTGGGAAGAGATTTGCACAAGCTCTGGAGAATATGGGAGGAAAAATTAATGTTAAAACATAGAAAATGTTAAAACATAGAAAAGTTAATGTTAAAACAGAAAAATATTAAAACATAAAAATAATTCTTAGAGAAAATAATCATAGTAAACGTGATTCAGCTATCATAGTATTTACATGGTCAACATAAACAATATTAATCTAAACAATAGATATGGGTCCTGCAGTATTATCCTGTGGTATTGATACCACAGACCTTTAGAAGGGCTGGCTAGGGGAGCTGTGTGAGGGAGAGAGACTAGGAAAAAAAATGGATATTGATTTATCATAACTTTATAAGATTTTGGAAGAATGTGGGAACCCAAGTGTGTGTGTGGGGTGGGGTGGGGTGGGGTAAGAATGGTGGTTATATATGAAAGACCTAAATTCACATCTTCTGTATTAATAATAGATATTATCGGTAGATAGTAAAGCCAGTAACTTATAGTAAGAACATAAGACTGTAAACATGTTATGTAGAGACTGGGGATAAATACCAGAAACCAACAGGAAGAATTGAAAGCAGTTGCCTTCAAGGGTGAGAAATTTGAAATGTGTGGAATTGTGAAGTGAACTGAAAGTTGCTCAATCATGTCTGACTCTTTGCACCCCATGCACTGTAGCCTACCAGGCTCCTCTGTCCATGGAATTCTCATGGGTTGCCATTCCCTTCTCCAGGGGATCTTCTCAACCCAGGGATCAAACCTAGGTCTCCTGCATTGCAGGCAGATTCTTTACTGTCTGAGCCACCAGGAAAGCCCCTGAATATGGGGGCCTAATGTTTTTCATAACAAGTCTTATAAAATTTTAAATGATGCACATGTGTGACTTTGCCAAAAATACCTTCCCTGCCAACCATAGATTAAAAACAAAATGGAATAACAAAAGAAGACATAAACTTAATAGATTCAGGAGATACAAGGAGGAGTTCTACAAGGTTTAAAAAAAAAAAGAAAATTTTAAGAACTCATATTTAAGAACTCATTTAAGAACTTATAAAGAAGATCTGCATTTTTGAAGAATACCCCATTCCTTTCCATCAGTCCAAATTTCAGTTAGCATTGATGAGAAAAACTAATAGATGTATTCCTATACATTTTTAAGTTTCAGGGATAACAAAATCTTGCTGGGTTCCAGAAAGAAAAAGTTACTTGTGAAGGAAAAAAAAAGAAAGAGAGTGAGACTGAATTTCCTGCATCGAACTTTGGAGACTAGAAGATGGTAGGATAATGTCACTGAACTAGTGATAGAATTACATTGGTGAATCCTATACTGGGCTCAGTCACCTGTCAGGGAGAGAGATGTGCAGATGTTTGAGGAGTCAAATATTAGAGAAGTCTTGAGAAAATACACTAACCAACAATAGGATTTGAACAGTGATTATGGGAAATGGAAAGATAAGAGGAAATGGTGCTAAGTAATGAAGTTGTCATATACACATGGTCCAGTTTTAGTAGTTAGAGGCCAGCTTAGAAAATGTTTACTACAAGCTCTAAAGAAGTATTTTCAACCTTTCAGCTTGAAAATTTTCAAAATAAAAATCTGAAAGACTTTCACTTAGATTAACCAGTTTCTTTTGCAGTAGAGTGCTTCTGATTCTTTGGAAATAGCTGATTCTAGGGCAGGAAAAATAGGTGAGCCTGCATTTTTTTTTAACATGACAAAGAAATGTGCCATGATAAAAGGGCAGAGAATGCATACAAAAGATTTATTGGTGAGTGCCTTTTGGAAAACCACCTGTCAGGGAGTGAACAAAGCGGGATTGGAAGAGGAGGAAGTTCAGCTGCACTGTGAGCTCTAGACCTGATACGGTCCAGCTCTGACTGTTGTATTTGTCCATTTGTTGTCAAAACAGGACAAAGGAGTATGAAGAGATACATCCCTTTCATATATGCCCATCATATGGCAAACATACGTTTGTCATCTGGCAATAAAAAATACCCTGCACTTTTGTGACAGAAGCCCTACCTTTTTCTGATGACCAAGATCAATTACTCCTGCCAGATTTGTTTCTTGGCTCAAGGTACTTGGAATGACCAGGTGACAGTTGTAACTTAAAGTTTAATGGGCTCTGTCCCTTGGTCTGAACAGGACTTCCAGATTCATAGAACCTAGCTTTGCAGGGAAAGGAAATAAAATTTCTAAATGGGCACTGGGACTGAGGAGGCCATTCCTGCTTCTTCCCCTTGTTTCTTGCCTACGTGTATGTTACTTCTTACAGATGCTATAGCATAATGTTTACTGATTTAGGGCATAACTACAACCCAGAGGAGGTTGTCCTGTCTTCACATGGTATTATCACCTCAACCATGCCTTCAGAATGCTTTTCGAGCATTCCAGATCACTGTCTCAGATTGGCAGCTTCTGAATGTCGTGGTATGTAATAGGACTAGTGGACCGAGCAATCTGTATTGACATCTCCCTTGCTTTAGTACATCTGTTTGGTTGGTAGCAAAGTTCTGTAGGATATAAAGTGAACTAGAAACATTGCTAAATCTCAGGTACTGGTGTTAAGTCTCTGTCTTCTTTCCTTATTCCATTTTATTTTTAATTTAGGTTTGGGAGTTTATTTTTGGCAAGGTCATAAATGTGCATCATTTAAAATTTTGTAAGTCACAAGCTCACATTTATACTTGTGGTCAGGAAAGGCAAATCCATATCTGTAATAAGTGTTGATTCTGGTCAAAGTGAATCACTGCCCCTTTCAGAGTGGAAAAGGGTCCAATATAATCAGTTTACACTGTCTGATGGTCTAATGGGGGAAATGTTCTATACTAGGGGTTCAGCTTTGGTCTCTTTCAGATTAGATAATCTGTTTCAGCACTTAGCTAGAACAGCCTTGGTGAGAGGGAGCCCAGACTGTTGGGCCCGTGCATAGTTGCCGTTTCTGCCACCCTGGCAGCTTAGCCCATTATGGCAGCACTAAGGTGGTCAGTGACATGCTGGATGATGTCAGCTGGTTAGTATTTTGTATCCTTGGCTGTTTAGTGCCTCTTCCATGGAGGAGTACTTTCTGATGGGTGTTAATATGTTAATAACATGTTAATCCAAAGATTCTCACATTTTATGTCCATTCCCACAGGACTATCTTCATGCCCTGTTCCCAGGAAAACCAGTCAAGAGACTTTAATCTTTTAGATGAAATTAAAGAGGCCCTGAGCTAGCAGAGTGGCAGAGACTATAAATAAACATTATATCTGAACAGTATTTCAGGTTAGGCTTGTGATACTTTAGAGACTCCAATATTTTCAATTTGATTAATTAGGATCAGAAATTCATCTTAACTGAGGCAAAGGATTTAGGAAAA
Source organism: Nanger dama (assembly GCA_917880005.1). Lineage (NCBI taxonomy): Eukaryota > Metazoa > Chordata > Mammalia > Artiodactyla > Bovidae > Nanger > Nanger dama. Next base: position 8,149,453 of record CAKJTW010000038.1, on the reverse strand, counting down.
AGTTGGTCTGTAGGTGAGACAGATACATTTTATTTATTTATATTGGAGGATACTTTCTTTACAGTGTTTTTAGTTTCTGCTGTACATCAGCATTAATCAGCTGTAAGTATACATCTGCCCCCTCCCTCAGGAGCCCCCTCCCTCAGGAGCCCCCTCCCTCCCGTCCCCCTGCCCTAGCCCTCTGGGTCACTGTGGAGCACCACGCTGTGTTATGCAGCAGCTTCACACTAGCTGTTTTATACATGGCAGTGTGTTTATGTCAGTGCCACTCTCTTCATTCATTCCACCTTCTCCTTCCCCTGCTGTGTCCGCAAGTCTGTCCTCTACATCTGTGTCTGTTCCTGGTCTGGAACTCAAGAAACAGGTCAGAATTAGAGACAAACCCATAGACATGTTATAAGGCTACCCATTTCACAACTCAGAACTGCAGGGAAAAGTTTATTTGCTATCACTGCTCTAATTCACCCTCTGCAAATATCAATTTGCTGGTTATTGGGGGATTGGTAGTATGAGGGGACAAACAAATAACAGTAACAAAAAATACAAGGAAATTGCCAGGGTTTAAACTTAGGCTCATGTAAGCGTTTAAACATTTCCTTTCAGTTTTCAGTAGTGTTTAATGTCTTAGTATAACTGCTCTCTTAGCGTTTCTCTCTGTTATCTGAGTTTGTGATGGAGAGGTGTCTTCTGTGATCTTATGGCTTGAAGAAGGCAGGATTCTCAGATTTCTATATTGTCTCAAGGTTCCTCTGGCCACCATGGTGATGTCCTCTGTCAGTTGCTGCTCTTCTGTTTGGACTCCTCTCCTTTAGTTTGGTCAGAACCCAGTGATGCTTCTTGGCTCTCAAGACCTCTGGTGTTAGAGACCCTCTGAAATCTGGCAGTTCAGATTTGGGGTTAGTTCAGCTTGGATGGCTGACTTTGAGCCATGACCCTCAGCCTCACACAGAAACCTCAACTGGCTATCTCCCTAGCTAGATATTCTGGGGTTAACCTATGCCAGCCTTGGGGAAGCTAAGCTCAGAGTGCCTCTTTAACAAGACTCAGTTGCCAAGTTTTTGGTACCATATTTTGATACTTTCCTATTTATTTGCAGTTTGTTTAGTGTTTGTCACTACCTACCCTTCCCTTACAATATACATGTACAGAAGAATATCAGCTCATGATAATGGGGACCTTGTCAGTCTGGTTCATCACTGAATCACAAACTCCAAGGATAAGTACCTGTCACATGGTTGGCCCTTAATAGATTTTTGTTAATGAAGGACAGAAGTAATAGATGAAATCCCTAAGTAAGAGTATATCAAGTGAGAACAAGATGAGGACTGAACTGTTTAGTACATCTTCTACCTTCTCTTTTAGAGGTAGGAAGCAGAAGAGGTTCCAGGGAAGACAACTGAGGACTGATCAAGAGAAGTATGAAGAAGATGGAGTGCAGAAGATGAGGAGAGGCATGTTCAGTCGAGTGTGATAATGCCCAAAACGTCAGGAGTTGAGTTGGAGTAACTGAAGCTGACAAGTCTGTTGATGACTGGTAGGTAATCTTGGGGAGGAAAGCAGTATCAAGATACAAGTCTGTGAAAACTCAGGTCTCAAGAAATTGTGCCATCAAAGGGAGAAGATAACTGTGGCAGCAAGTAAAGTCTTTTATGAAGATTGATGGTGAAGGTAAGAAGGAGCTGGGATTTGTCACTGGGCTTTTGGAAACAGGACTCAATGGAGGGCTCTTTTCCCCCAAGACAGAAGCAGCTTGGGGTTTTGATACATAGGGAGGAACTGGTGAGGAAAAGAGGAGGAAGACTGAATAAAGAAAGAATTCATGAGTTAAGGTCTCAGAATTTAACTGGAAAAGGATGAGATCAACCTGGGAATGGAAGGCAAGAAGGAAAGAGGAATGAGTGGGAAATAGAAGGTGTGAGGCAAATGGGAGGAGCACACAGGAATTTCCATCAGCCTTTGCTTAATGAGATAGAGGTGTCCAGATTATCTGCTGAGAGTACATGTATACAGACCCCTGTAAGGACTGGTCTCCTACCTCCCACACTTCACTTGCATGTTCTTTGACTATTTCCTGACTGAGGGTAAACAGCCAGGCTCCCTGGAATTGCCTTTCCAAAGAGTTCTGAAGAAGAGAACTCTTTAGTTCTTGTTCAAACTCGGGGACTTGGGCGCCCTGGAGTTCCACAGAATTCATATGCAGATCTCAATAGATCTCAAACTCAGCTCTGTTTGTGATCCTGGGTTATGTAACTAACATGGATAATTCAAATATCACAACTTTCCATTTCTTTTGTACCTCAACAACGCTGGCTCATTATCAAATAAATTTACTCCGAATGTTTTGTCTTCATTGGTGCTCTCAACTGATGAGAGTCTATCAGTATGTTGTTTTGGATTAATTTATGAAAATGAGTTTATGGATTATATGCTGATGGGAAAATTACCTGCTGAGGTAGCTTCATATTTGTTCTTTATTCTACTGATTTCATATATATGAATTTTGCAAAATGTGAGTTTTTGAATGAGCACACACACATATTTATATATATATATATATATATAAGGACGTACATAATGTGCATGTCTGAAGCCAAAATATTTAAAGTTTTTGAATTAATAAAAGTTTATATGTAATAATACTTTGCTTGTGCTTTTTGACTGTCATTCGTTTATTCATTTACCAAATACTTGCTGGCTACAATGTGTGGTTCTGTTCCAGGTGCTAGGAGTATAAATGCGCAAAAGATACAGTCCCTGAGTTTCAAGGAATTTATGGTCTGGTTATAGAAGACAGATGTTGTAATAAAACAAGTACTGTGGTATATTGTATGTGCCAAGAAAGAAATATGTATAGGGTGAACTAGGGCCTGAGGGAGGGAGTAGTCAGTCTGTTTCAGAAGGGTGAGAACTTGCTGTCAAAAAGTTTTGAGGTAGAAGGCAGATTGCCCTGCACCCAGTTTAGAGCAATTGGAGATTCATTCCCTATGAACTGAAACTCCAAGAAGAGAAAAGCAGGATAATTAAGGGAGGAGGCTGGACCCTGCCCAAACTCCCCAACCACACACGCACAGAAAAGTCTCCTTGGATGTTAAAGGAGGAGTTACGTCAAAGGATGTTCTGTACCCATACGCCTTTTGGTAAAACCCATCTTGGCTAAAAGATGCGTGTGCACACATGGGAGGATCCTAAGATATACCGAATATGGACTGAACCAGCCAGTCAAAATGACTGGCCAAAGGAAACCCGTAAGAAATACCCCATAAAATTAATTCAAACTGCCACCACAGTGCAACTCAGGCACTGTCCCTCTGAGTCTGCTCGTGTCTGTCCACACGTACTGTACTCTTTTTCCTCTTAATAAATACTTCACATGCTTCACTACTTTCTATATCTTTGTGGAAATTCTTTTCTGCAAAGCCAGAAGGCTGGGGCCCATGTCATGGACCACTGGTCTAGTGGGTAGGATCTGATGCTTTCACTGCCATGAGCCCGCCTCAGTCTCTCCTTGGGAACCTACCCCCTACCTCAGTCCCCACCCCCAAGCCACTGCAGGCCAAGACCACCTTAGGTAAGTGTTATTGATGATATGGTGCCCGAATCTTGAAATGTAAGAAAGTGTTTTTGTTAAGTTTGCTGTTAGATAATACGAAGTCTTTGAGGACAAAGAACTTCCTTTTATACAAGTTTGTATTCTAGCACAAAGCAAGAATTTGCCGATAAATGAAAGTCTCTTAAGGTTTCTAAACAATTTCACATTTAAAACTATTATTATAAAGGTATTTCTGTTTTCAGATACCAGCAGGTGGCAATATTACCCCATGAAAAAAGACTGATTGCCAAAAGCTGAAAATGTCTTTCCTGAATTTCCATATCTGGTAATGAGGGTGTTCTGGATTAAAAATGGATGAGAAAAACTAAGTTTGAATTTTTTTATTTTTCTCAACAGGCCAATTGAAACTGCCAATGTCAGAACCACCCCCCCCTCCTTCCCATTCATCCTGAGCCCAAGAGATCTCCATAAAATTGACCTGGATACCTTTCATTCAAGGCTTGTGGGAGGGTGAAGCCCGTCTCAAGATTTCTCCACTACACTGACCCAAGAGGAAAAACTGAGCTCCCTGTCTGATGTCCAGTAAAAGCCAATTCACAGAAAATATTCATGACTCTAAGAGATGTTAGTGACGATTTGGGGAAAGGATAAAGGATAGAGTTTACACAGCAGCAATGCAAGCAAGCACAAGTGAATTGGTCTCCCAGGTCTCAAAATGTCCTTCAGCCATGCACCATCTTGAAGTTTCACGGAATTCTTTTGTTTCAGCCCTTTATCTGGTTGGCTCCTCTTTTACCCTTCTTGGCCTTGGAACTTCAATTTCTTTTCCTTTTCTCCTCCTCCCCCTCTCTCCATCTCCTTCCTATTTCCCTTTTTCCTCTCCCTGCCTCTGTCTCTCCTCCTCCCTTTTTCTTTCTCCTGGTTTTGCACCCCCAAAGCCCACTAAGATTGCCTACAGTAAAGGGCCCTTCCATCTGTTTGATCCCCACTTCCTTAAAGGCATTAGTAGCAGTTTATTACCTTGAAACAGAGAGCAGACCAATTTTTCAGTTTTCAGTGTAATAAAAATACTTGAAAAAACATGCCCTGCAGATATTAAAAAAAAAAATCCTCAAACTTGTGATTTTGGATTTCAGCTGGTGTTTGCAGGTTTTTCTTTAGTAGGGTAATGTTAAGTGAGCTTGTTAGGGTCCTCTGCACCTCTCTGCATCGTCCATGTGCCTACAAAATAAACTGCCCTTGTAGCTCAGCTGGTAAAGAATCCACCTGCAATGTAGGAGACCTGGGTTCTTTCCCTGGGTTGGGAAAGATCTCCTGGAGAAGGGAAGGGCTACCCACTTCAGTATTCTGGCCTGGAGAACTGTATAATCCATGGGGGTCACAAAGAGTTGGACAGAACTAAGCAACTTTCACTTTTGTCCATGATCTATCATATTTGCATTATTTGCCATTGATTTTTTTTTTAATAGAGTTCCTCACCTCTGGTCCCAGATTAGAGTCAATTAGGAGACTCTGATTGGTCTGCTATAGTGGACCATTTTTCCTCTAAACTTTTTATTATGGAAATGTGCAATACAAAGAATATTTGATTCTGTCACTTAGAATCTATGATTAACATTTTGTTATATTTGCCTTCTGTGCATCTAAGTTTCTGATGCATTTCAGACTAAGTTGCAGACATAGGTACTTTTCACTCCTAGACATTTTAGCATTCATGTAACTAATTTTTTTTTCAGGTTTTTTTTTCCTAGGTAAAATTTATATGGGCTTCCCTGGTAGCTCAGAGGTTTAAGCGTCTGCCTCCAATGCAGGAGACCCGGGTTAGATCCCTGGGTCGGGAAGATCCCCTGGAGAAGGAAATGGCCATCCACTCCAGTATTCTTGCCTGGAGAATCCCATGGACTGAGAAGCCTAGTAGGTTACAGTCCATGGGGTCACAACGAGTCGGACACGACTGAGCGACGTCACCTCACCTCAAAATTTATATAACTGTGATATTCAGATTTTAAGTGTACTATTAGATAAGTTTTGAGCAATGCAAAAGCCTGGGTTATCTAAATTCCTATTGAAATATAGAAAATTTCCATAAAGGATTTATGTGTTAGTTTTCCATATGCAAGGAGTGGTTAAGTTCTGGACATTTCCAGATCCGAGTACACTATTGGTAAGAAATTGCTTATTATAGTCTAATGGATTTTAAGTGAATTTTATAGAAACCCAGTTCAAATTAAGCTCTGCATCTGTGCTTTTTGCTGTTGTTTCAGTTTGAGCTCTGACTTTACAAAGCAACCAGAAACGCTCAGAAGCAAAATGGGCACTGCCTATCAGTTAAGAGCAGGAACTAGGTCTGTTTTTTGATACATAACTACCCAGGATGCTTTATACCTTTGACACTCAAATATTTCCTGTCATCACACTATCTGTTACAAAAATTTATTGTCTATTCTATAGCTATTGTTTGTACACCTAGGAAATAATCATGGGACTAGAGTCAAAACCATGGAGAGTGTCACATATCCTTCTTAGGTGGTCATCAGTCAGTACTTGAAATAGGGTTAAAAGGATAGGATATGTAGAGCTTCTCCACAGCCCAGAGGTAAAGAAAGATGGATAACTAAATTCAGACAGAACAGCCATGAGGCTCCAGGAATAATAGACCTGGATTCTGAGTTCTCTTATGCTTCCTACTGGAGTTCAAATCAATGCTTGACCTTCCCAGGGCCTGTAGGTTCATGCAGATGAGTAGTTACCGCTTCTGAAGGTGTTTATATGGAAAAGTCCTGATGCATGTTTATAGAAAGAAATGTATGGGACAACAGTGCATGTTACTTTCTTAAGTTTTAGTAAAGAAATTAGGATATCTTTTTAAATGCTATATCCAAATTTCAACAAGTCAAATGCCCACTGAGGACCATAAAAAACCATTGCTTGCCATTCTTTTTTTTAAATTGAAGAATAGTTGATTTACAATGTTGTGTTAGGTTCTGTTTACAGCCAAGTGATTCAGTTTAATATATATGTAAATATGTATATTATTTTTCAGATTATTTTCCATTATGGGTATTGAATATTGATATAAGATATTGAATATCACTTATATGAATAATCTAAAAAAATGATACAAATGAACTTATTTACAAAACAGAAACAGACTGACAGACATAGAAAACAAATTTATGGTTACCAAAGGGAAAAGCAGGGTGAGGGATAAATTAGAAATTTGGGATTAACAAATACACATTATTATATATAAAGTAGGTAACATGGACCTACTATAGCACAGGGTAATTGTCATTCTTTGTTTTTAGGTGTTTCCTGGTTTGCTGACTTCGGAGAAGGCAATGGCACCCCACTTCAATACTCTTGCCTGGAAAATCCCATGGACTGAGGAGCCTGGAAGGCTGTAGTCCATGGGATCGTTGAGGCTTGGACACAACTGAGCGACTTCACTTTCACTTTTCACTCATTGGAGAAGGCAATGGCAACCCACTCCAGTGTTCTTGCCTGGAGAATCCCAGGGACGGGGAGCCTGGTGGGCTGCCATCTATGGGGTCGCACAGAGTCGGACATGACTTAAGTGACGTAGCAGCAGCAGCAGCTTTACTGACTGAGAGTCAAATATGCGGAGTGAAATCTGTCTCAATTGCTGTCTTGGTCACAAATCTCTTTCTTCACAGATGGAAATTTTCTCCAGAATAAATAAGTAGTGTTTTGGTCAGTGTTCCGTTTTGGAGATTAAAACTCACTATAGTCAGTTTGAGCACAAAGAGATTCTTCAGAATATTAAATGGCTCACAGATTCTAGGTTGAGCTTCCAGGAATGGTTCCCAACTTAACACTGGCTGTCAGGAGATTATTGCTTTTAACCCAAGCAGGATGCTATAGTAATAGAAAAAAATGACCAAGTTATTAGCTCCTGAACCTCTGCTATGAGCAGAAAATAGCCTGCCAATTTAGGAAGCTGCTGTTACAGCTGCTGTGCCAGCCGGTGCCACTGCCGTCCCAAACCACACCAACAAAGTGAGTGCCAAAGTCCAGTTTAACATCTGATGGTAGGAACTTAAATAAATCCTAGAACCCTAGGTGCAAGGGATTGTGAAACAGTTTTTAGCTGGTTAGCTTCAGCATGTTAGAAGAAGTTAAGACACGTAATGAGTGAGCCATTTTAGTGTCTTCCAGTGTCTTCTAGGAATAGAGAAAGTTTGGAGAGTTTATCAAGATGTTGACAAAGGAGGCTCCTGAATATTCTTCCTCTCATGTAACCATCATGTATATAGGCACATTCTAAGAAATTCCCTCTGGAAAAAAATTGAGAACTTAGCTAAGCAATTTCTATATATCAGACATATGAAAAAACACAAAATGGGTAGGAAAGGCTGAGACACGCGCTCACTATAAATTCTGCACCCAGCAGTGAAATATTATTGAGAGAGGATGCCTATTCCCAGCTTCCCCCTGAGAAGCAGAGTTTGGACGGCACATCTAGCACCTCAGCTTTTGACTCCCACATGAGGGATGGGTTTCCAAGATACCAAGCCCACAGCTACTTCGGTTCAGTCACGCAGTCGTGTCTGATGCTTTGAGACCCCATAAACTGCAGCACCCCAGGCCTCCCTGTCCATTACCAACTCCTGGAGTTCACCAAAACCCATGTCCATTGAGTTGGTGATGCCAGCCCACAGCTAACATCATACTTAATGGTGAAAAGCTGAAAACTACCTTTAACATTAGGAACAAGGCAAAGATGCCACTTTTGTCACTTTTATTGAACATAGTACTGTAAGTTGTAGCCAGAACAATTAGACAAAAAAATAAAATAATCCAAATAAACAAGGAACAGAAGTCTCTTTTTGCAGATGATATGATATTAGATATAGAAAACCATAGGACTTCTCTATAAAACTGTTAGGACTAATAAAGATTCAGTAAGTTTGTAGGATACAAAATCAATATACAAAATTGGTTGCTTTTCTATACATTAACAATGAACTATCAGAAAGAAATTAGTAATCTCATTTATAATTGCATCAAAATAATAAAATATTAATACTTACTTAGAAGCAAATGCAACCAAGGAGGTGCGAGATCTGTACACTGAAAAGTGTAAGACACTGATGATCAAAATGAAGACAAAATGGAAAGATATCCCATATTCATAGATTAAAAATTAATAGCGCTGAAATGTCCATTCGGTATAATCTCTATAAAAGTTCCAATGAAATTTTTCATAGAAATAGAACAAACAATTCTAAAATTTGTTTGAGCCATAAAAGATCCCCAAATTTGAAACCAATCGAGTAAAAACGGCAAGCTGGAGGCATCACACTGCCTAACTTCAAATCAAATTACAAATCTGTAGTAATCAAAACAGTATGATGCTGGTATAAAAACACACTCAGAGGTCAATGTAACAGAACAGAGAGTCTTGAAACAAACCATATAAGGTCAGTTATTTTTTATGAAAGAGGCAAGAATATGCAATGGAGAAATGAAAGTCTCTTCAATAAATGTTGGGAGTACTGGATATCTGCAAGCAAAAAAATGAACTGTATTATACACTAAAATTACATTAAAATTACATTAAAATTAACTCAAAATAGATTATGGAATAGGCCTTAATTGAAGGTGTTGGTGAAGTTGTGTTCCTTTATGAAGGCTCCAGGGAAGAATTCATTTCCTTGCCTTTTCCATTTTCTAGAGGCTTCTTATATTCCTTGCCTTGTGATCTCTCTTCGTCTATACTCAAAACCAGCAAGGGAGACCTGAGTGAATAATCCTTATTTAAAATTTTTTCTTCAATTACAAGCATATTTTGAACAAATATTTTTCATTTGTTTTTCTCATATCACATTTGTTTAATTCATTTAGTAATAGTTTTTCACAGGCTCTATATTCAAGTTTTTTGTTATTCATCTATAGAGGCCTGCTGTTTGCCTAGAGAATTATGGGTACACTCTCCTTGTCTTGACTTCCTGAAGGTGAAGGTGAAGTCGCTCAATCGTGTCCGACTTTTTGCGACCCGGTGGGCTGTAACCTACTAGGCTTCTCCATCCATGGGATTCTCCAGGCAAGAATACTGGAGTGGATTGCCATTTCCTTCTCCAGGGGATCTTCCTGACTCAGGGATCGAACCCGGGTCTCCTGCATTGGAGGCAGACGCTTTAACCTCTGAGCCACCAGGGAATCTGGTACTTTCTCATCCGTACTCTTAGAATTTATGCTGGATTTGAGTTGGAGGCCTGAAAACATTTGGCTTATAATCTTTGTTAAGGCCTTTTGCTACCCAAAAGTGAAGGAAAACTAAGCTGAGTTTGCTGTCAACCGGCATCTACAGTTTGGGTGTGATGAATCACATCCCCTGAGCACACATCGTTTCTGGGGATGCTTCCTCTGAATCTTGGTGTTCCAGAGAAGCAGGCAGCCTCAGAAAGAGGAGGGACAAGTGTGTGACTCTGTGGCTCACAGGCATTTTATTTGATGGCATCACCGTGATTCTTTCTGTTCAGCAGTTATTTGCCATATACTTCATTCTTAAGATATTGCTTCCCACCCCTCAAGGATATCCTTTTTAAGTAATTTAATGATGAAGAGAAGAGACAGAAGTTGCAACTGACAACTTTTTTGGAGATGCATAGGTGGGTGTAAAAGGTGAATTTGATTATTTAAAGAATATCTAAGGCACATGAACCAGTAGAGAGGCTAAAATGTAAGGGCAAGGATCTTTGTTTTGTCCACCTATGTATCCAGTTTCCCTAGAACAGGTTCTGACACCTAGTAGGTGCTCATGAATATTTGTTGAATGAAGGATTGAAGATAGAAGAGAGACAGATGAAATGAGATCATGAGGTAAGAAAGAAGTGGTTGAGTCAAGGCAATCTCCTTCCATTGAGACTGGCAACAAGAAATAAGCACACTGTGATAAAACTGGAGCTCAAGGAGAGGGAAATTATGCTTTATGATGTCTATATTCTTCATAAAGTTTAAGTTCAGGCCACAGGTTGAGAGTGAAGGTGAGAATAGAATAGAGTTGAGTAGAGTAGCAGAAGAGAATATAAAATGCAGCTTGAACAGAGGGTTAAAGCTTTGGAACTTTCATAAAAGTGGCAAAGGAATTTAACTTGGGGTGCATATGGGGCCACTGAATAATGCTGGAGTCTTAGCTTAGGAACCTGAACCAATCAATTTAATTATGCTGTTTTCTATAATTATGTGATTTCTTTTTGGAAGTCTGAAAAAAAAAAAGAAAAGATAAAATACGCCCACAGTTGGGTAGGCAAGTGTTGTGCACTGTCAAAGGAAATTGAAGGCATGGCTAGAAAATGGTAGAAATAAATGTTTATAAGATTGGAGCAGCTTCTTCTTTGTAAGGTTGCTGTAAGAATGAAATGCGATGATACTCATGTAGCACTTAGAGTAGGGCCTGGCAGAGTAAGCTCTCAATAAACACTAATTATAACTCCTGATTAAGTTAGAAAGACAAAATTAAAGGGGCTGATAGTTTGGGAAAGTGGTTAGAGAGAGAAGCTTTAAGGTAAGCCTTAGGTAAGCCTTAAGATGACTGAAAGGACTAGAGAATTTAGGTGGATTTAATTTCAGAGTTCAGTAGTCCAGAAATTAGTGATTATAATTAAGGTTGATGTTTTGGTTATTTCCTGAGATAGGATTGCTGAAGTGCTGTAGAAGCCAAGTGTGTTGTAGGGGTCTGGATCAGACAACTGTGCAGTTACTATTTAATGTTTCCTTCACGTGTATGATTAAATCAGACTGAACATGGCAGGATTCAGGGTGTGAAGGAGTATCTTGAGCCAGATGCTTCAGATCTTAATGAACATGGTGGAGTGGTTTGGAGGCTGGTAACTAAAGTGATGATAAGCATGGGAAGAGAAGAGTGGTTCTATATAGTGGTGGGAGCTTCAAAGGCGAGAGTATAGTTGAAGAGCATCAAAAGAGAAAAGTTCTGAAGTTGGTAGCACGAAGTCTGGAGAGCAACTTGACTTTGAGAGTGCCCCCAGTGTTCCCCTCTCCAATACAAGGCTACAGAGGTGAGAGATGGCATGTTTGCTTTCTCCCAGGGTCTCACAACAATGTGAATCAGCAGTAAGTATACACGTATTCCCCTCCCTCTTGAGCCTCCCTCACCCCATCCCAACCCTCTAGGTCGTCACAGAGCACCAGGCTGAGCCCTCTGTGCCCAGCACCTTCCTGCTAGCTATCTGTTTTACACATGGTGGTGCATATGTTTCAGTGCTATTCTCTCAATTCCTCCCATCTTCTCCTTTCCCTGCTGAGTCCACCACATGCCCATTTTCTACATTTGTGTCTCTATTCCTTCCCTACAAATAGGTTCACCACTACTGTTTTTTCTAGATCCTATATATATATATATATATATATATATGCATTAATATATGATATTTGTTTTTCTCTTTCTGACTGCCTTCACTCTGCATAACAGGCTCTTGGTTCGTCCATCTCAGTTTCACTGACTTGACTCATAAAGTTTCTATTGATAAAATTATGTCACCAAGTGTTATTTTATATATGTGAAAATTTAGTAAGTAAAAGCCAGCAGGATTGTACCAGTTAACTTCTTAAGCCCTTTTGTACCCCGCTTTGTGATGCCTGGACTCTGTAAACTCCACTGTTACTCTGTTAAGCTGGCTCCCTGTTAGGCTCTTCCACTAGGGAGTGTTAGAGGAGACTGGGAGGTGGAAGGAGAAAGGAGGGACTTGCTCCAGCCTGTCAGCTTCCAGTTTTCTTTCTGCCTTCTTCCTGTTCCTGTGAGCATTAGCTCAGCAACCCTTCTTAGGCAGCTGCAGTTCCCTCCCTCCTACAGCATTAAGTGGGACTGGTTTGCCAGTTTTCCAATACTTGCAGAAAGAAATTACTCGTGCACAACTCCCTCCACCCCAACCCTCAACACAAGCATCAGGCATGCAGCGTCACCTCAGATGTTTGAGTCCATATGGGCTCCTTCCTCTACCTTTCTAAGCTTTAACAACCTCTTTCTTTGTTCCTCCAGCCCTACAGTGGAGATAGCTACTTTCTGCAGTTGCTATTTCTGATATCTTAAGAACGTTTCTTATTTCTCCAGTTTCCAATTTTTAAAATTCTCTTCATTCAAATAACTGTGTGATTGCTGTCTCCTCACTGTAACCCTACTGATATAATTGTCCTCTTTAATTTTTAATCATGGACAATTTAGGATTATATCTTAATCATATGCAATATGCATTTATTATATGGTGTTATTATTTAATGTATGACATATTTTCCAAGAATTAATTATAAAATATTATAGATAGAAATAAAAATTAAATAAGTTTAGTTTTATGAAAAACTTTCTGCATTGCTCTTAGTTTTCTCAATTTCACTATAAATAATGAAACCTTAATCAGAGCCTCATTTGCCTGTGGACAGCCATTTGGGTACTCCTATTTAGTACAAATGACTGGATTTTAAATTAAAATATTTCATTTTGGTCAAGACTCACACGTTTAGGTAATATAATTAACATTTCTGAGCTCTGAATCAAACCAGATTGAGTTCTAAATTTACTTTGGAAAGATAGGATGTATATGCCAATCATAAAAATTTGGTTTGAGGTAGTTAATTGGAAAGTCTTTGAGAGCAGATAAAAGTCTTCAGTTTGGTCTCAGTAAAGTACTTTCTTCCTTTATCATTTACAAGCCCATAAAGTTAAAAATGAATGAGTTATTACATGCAAAAACCTTGTGGGGTGGATATTCTGAATTGTTACCCTTTCCTGGGACTGAACCTGTGCTGAGGATTCTGCTTTGAGCTGTAAAATCAAAGTGGATCAGTTTTTCATTGTCAAGGAAGTCATTTGTTTGTTTATCTACCTACCTACCTACCCTCTATCATCCATTTACCTATCCATCCATCCATTTATCCATCCATCCATCCATCCTATCCCTTGTATCAGAAAAGTATAGGGCTGAATAAAATAATGAATAAAAAAGCGCTTCTACATGAGTCTTTTCATTCTACTTGCTTAACTAATTCAGATCATAACCTAGTTTCCCTTGTGGCTCAGACAGTGAAGAATCTGCCTGCAGTGCAGGAGACACAGGTTTGATCCCTGGGTTGGGAAGATTCCCTGGAGAAGGAAATGGCTACCCATTCTAGTATTCTTGCCAGGAAAATTCCAAGGATAGAGAAAACCTGGCGGGCTATAATCCATGGGGTGGCAAACAGTCAGACACAACTGAGAGAGTTTCATTCATTCATTCATGCACACATGTTCTTTTCCTCTTTTACCTCACCACACATCTTAGTGACCCACAGCTTCTTATCTTATATAATATTCTATATCAATACTTTTTCAGGCTTCCCTCATAGCTCAGTTGGTGAAGAATCTGCCTGCAATGCAAGAGACCCAGGTTTGATTCCTGGGTCAGGAAGATCCCCTGGAGAAGGAAATGGCAAGTCACTCCAGTATTCTTGCCTGGAGAATCCCATGGACAGAGGAGCCTAGCAGGCTACAGTCCATGGGGTTGCAAGAATCGGACATGACCTAGAGACAAATCCACCACATTATCATACTTTTGTGTTTGCCTTTGAACTTCCAAAATAACTAACCTTAACTCTTAAAGCACATATTATGTGGTCTTGAGAGTCCATCTAGTCTAGGTGTGGTCTCACAATAACCTAATTTACTGGACAGGGGTTATTGGTTTTAATACCAATATTAAAATTTATATGGATGTGGTAATGATGAGAGAACCACTAATGACTTTATTTTGTTCTTTCTATTGGATACCTGTTTTCTGACTAGATATGAATGCATCAAAAATGAATTCAATGATCATAAAATTGTTTTGGTGAACACAGATTCAGGTCTAGGGGGATGATATGATCCTAAAGCATGTTTAGGCTAAACTGTTCAAATGGTCTGATTCATCCTTCTAATTTGGGGGATATGTTATTTTATTAAATATTATATTGACTTTATTTAGAAATGAGTAATGTTTAAAGTTTTTTAATTACCATTTCTTTGCTGGAACTTGTCATTTCGAATTATGTTTTGGGAGCTGGATCAGATCAATGGCAACCTCTTAAATAGAGTCTTAAATAGAGACTGTGACTCTTAAATAGAGTCTGTGAACTTCTGTGTTTGAGATATCCAGTTGCTCTTGCCCTTTCTGTGGTGTGTATATATGCTTGGGCTTCCCAAGGGGTGTAGTTGGTAAAGAATCTGCATGCCAATGCAGGAGATGCAGGAGATTTGGGTTTGATCCCTGGATTGGGAAGATCCCCTGGAGTACGAAATACAGCCCACTCCAGTATTCTTGCCATATGTTTTCAAATTCTTGAATTCTGTGAGTTATCCTAGTATCCTATTAATAAGTTTATATTTTGTCATAGACTAACCAGAATTGATTTTAGCATCTCCCAAAAGTAAACCAGAAGAAAAAGGGGCACATTGAATGAAGAAAGGATATTTTAATATTACCAAAAATTGGAAAGTAAAAATATACTGATTAAAACAAGGTTGATAATACAATGTTAGGTTCTTTAGACTTTAGGGAGTTTATTCTTTATATATTACCTTTAACAAACTCTTGTAAATAGTAAATGCTATTCTGCTTTGATTTAAACATTTCATTCCTGCAATGACAGCATATGATTCACCTAGAAAATGTCTTGTAAGCCCGTTCATGATTATTAGAACTGTTGAAAAACAGGGGAAACATTTTATTTGGCAAATATATTATAGATAAACAATTTTACATTCTCCCAATGAAGAGAGGAATAACTTTAGTAACTTTCTGTGTTTCACAGTAATATCAATCCAGATTTAGGGAAATTGCTTTTATTTATAATAAACAGTTTGCTATGTTTGACCCACATAACACCTAACTTTCCAAGTTGTCAAACCTGAGCACTATTGCCTCAATTAGAGAATGTGGAAAAATAACTCGCATTGGTAAATTTTGTTTGTATATGTCACAAAGATAGTTCCTTACCTTTATTCATTCATTCATTTATTCTACAACTATCTAATGCATGCCTTTTATATATTAGGCTTTTACTAATGCCTAGAAATCACCATTTAAGAAATGGGCAGAGACCTAATGTTCTTGAGATGCTTACTTTCTAGTTTTCAAATGGGTTTGGTTTTTGTATTTGTTAATTCAGGAATCTTTCTATTAGCTTCCTTTTTTGGCAATACAACGTGTGTTTTATTTTTTTCAATTTATTTTATTGGAATATAGTTGATTTACAATGTTGATTTCAGATGTATAGCCAAGTGAGTCATATGTGTGTGTATATATATATCTCTCTCTCTCCAAGTGATTCATTTATATATATATATATATTCTTTTTCATTGGAGAAGGCAATGGCACCCCATTCCAGTACTCTTGCCTGGAGAATCTCATGGATGGAGGAGCCTGGTAGGCTGCCGTCCATGGGGTCGCTAAGAATCTGACATGACCGAGCGACTTCACTTTGACTTGAGAAGGAAATGGCAACCCACTCCAGTGTTCTTGCCTAGAGAATCCCAGGGACCGGGGAGCCCGGTGGGCTACCGTCTATGGGGTCGCACAGAGTCGGACATGACTGAAGTGACTTAGTAGTAGTCGGCCATCTGTATGTTTTCTTGGGAGAAGTGTCTATTTAGTTTTTCTTGCCCATTTTTGATTGGGTTCTTTGTCTTTTGGGTGGAGTTGTATGAGCTGTTTGTATAGTTTAGAAATTAGGCCTTTGTTGGTTGCATCATTTGCAAATATTTTCTTCTAGTCCACAGGTTGCCTTTTCATTTTGTTTATGGATTACCTTGGGCTTCCACCTTTGCTGTAAAAAGCTTGTAAGTTTAATTAGGTCCCATGTGTTCATTTTTGCTTTTATTTCTATTGCCTTGGGAGACTGACCTAAGAAAACTGGTATAATTTGTGTCAGAGAATATTTTGCCTATATTCTCTTCTAGGAGTTTTATGGAGTCCTGTTTTAATTTATGTTTAAGCCATTTTATGTTTATCTTTGTGTATGATGTGAGGGTGTGTTCTAACCTCATTGATTTGTATGTGACTGTGCAACTTTCCCACTTGCTGAAGAGATCATCTTTTTTTTTTTTTTTTTTTTTGGTGCGTTTAAATATTTTGGCCCCCCCCCAGGTTTTTATTTGGTCATTTGGTCGTTAGTGTGTTGGGGGGGGCCGCACTGTCGTTATTCTGTTGGCTTTTAATCAATTTGAAGCCCACTCAGACTGTAATAATTAGGATCATTTAGGATACAGTTAGTGTGTTGGGGGAGAGAATAATTGTGGACAAACAAAATGTCTACTGTATAGACACCAAAAAATTATTTAAAAATCTTTGTAATTTTGTCTTGAAATTCATTGAGTTGTAGAAAAGTGTTCATATTTTGGTTTTGCTTTAAAAAGGAAATTAATGTGGCAAATTCCTAATAGCTTAGTTGGTAAAGAATCCGCCTGCAATGCAGGGGACCCTGGTTCAATTCCTGGATCAGGAAGATCCCCTGGAGAAGGGCTAGGCTACTCACTCCAGTATTCTTGGACTTCCCTTGTGGCTCAGCTGGTAAAGAATCCTCTTGCAATGTGGGAGACCTGGGTTTGATCCCTTAGTTGGGAAGAGCCCCTGGAGAAGGGAAATGCTACCCTCTCAGTATTCTGGCCTGGAAAATTCCATGGACTGTATAGTCCATGGGGTCGAAAAGAGTCAGACATGACTGAGCAACTTTCACTTCACTTTCACTTTTCACATGCATGTTTATGTATGCCAAATAAATATAAACATTTGCTACTCACACATGCACTGTATTATACAGATGTTCTTCGTTAGCTCTTTTGTCAGCTCCAGCTCAAAGACTTATTTATCTATCCTTAGGAGTTTTAGCACACATAAGATGTTTTAGACAATACAAGAGAAACAGAAGCACAGTTTATCATTTTTATAAGTTAACTGCAATATTGATATGTAATTAACTCTAATAAATTAAACAGTCGTAAAGAAATCATTAAGTTAATTTTTAGACTAAGAGCATTGTCACAGTTAACTCACTGCTTATGGCCATGTGCGTTTCAAAGCATTACTGCTGTCTATGAGTATATCCAGCCTCTGCTGTTATTGGCTAAGGCTGAGAACTTGAACTTTGTGTAAAGTTAGAAGTTAATGTTCTTATCTTAGTCACTGGACTTGGGCTGTTTCTTGAAACTCTGAGAACTGGCTTGGTTACTATTAGTTTTTCCTTTTGAAAACAACATTTTCATGTGACCTAGTAGACAAATTCAGCTTTTCCTACTGATGAACTAACGGTTTAGAGCAGCAGTTCTCAAAGCAATTCTCTTCTTCAAGGAGTCTGCAAGTTTAAAACTGTTTCCTTAATAATAATTATTTTATTTTATTTTTATTTTAAAAACTCAGAATTTTCTTTCTTCCTTTCATGTCCAGAGGTTACAGAAGAAGATAGCATAGTTGCTCTGATATTAACATGGGGGTGTTTATTATGATTTTTAAAAAAATTTCCTAAATAAGTAAGAAAAGGAATGTGAAGTCATTCAGTTGTGTCCAACTCTTTGTGACCCCATGGACTGTAGCCTACCAGGCTCTTCTGTCCATGGGATTTTCCAGGCAAGGATACTGGAGTGGGTTGCCATTTCCTTCTCCAGGAGATCTTCCCGACCCAAGGACTAAACCTGGATCGCCTGCATTGTAGGCAGATGCTTTACCATCTCAGCCACGAGGGAAGTAATAAATAAGTAAATACCTATTTAAATATTTTCTCTGTTTTAATTTCTTATAAGGTAATAAACCATTGATTGAACTCACATAAAAACTTTTTGGGGCTCTCTATAATCTTTAAAGGTAAAGGGATCCTGAGACCCAAAAGCTGAGTATTATTATTGGTTTGGCATAAAGTAAGCAGCTGTTTGAGGATATTAGTGTTCATATTCTAAATGTTCTCCTTGGGTATTTAGACATTATATTCTGGATTCTATATAGTTGCCAGAAGGCTCTACTGCATTAGCATGGTAATAAAATGCTGTTCAAGATTTCTTTCAGTGTTTCTACTAAAACATGATCCTTGTGACACATATTTACAACTGACATAACTTGCCATTCATTATGGGATAATTGATTTGCTACCTTGAGGCTTTAGATAATTGTGGATTCTCCATTGCAGATTCAAATGCATCTTATAACAAATAACTATGGGCCATTATAGACAATTGATAATAAATACGCTTTCAACTCAAAATTACTACAGATCTTTTCTGAAGATATTTATCTTGGTTTATTTGGATTATGATGCTTTGTATCTATATATTATCTATCTTTTGAAGTTAATAGTTACATTTCCCTTACTTAGGTAATCTGCAACTAAGCTTCTTCAAAACATGCTGGTGAAAGTAATTTTAGTTAGGTTTAGATAACAAAAATAGAAACATATCAAACTTCTTTAATGTGTATAGCCTCAAGGTTTAAAAATTTTTAAAATTTCCAATGTTTCCAATATTTACGCCAATATGAAGTTTTACAATAATGCTATTGTTTATCTTAAAAAGCAATTTAGAATAATTGTACAAATGTGGAAATTCATGTATGAGTTTATTTTTATAAAATATTAACAACATAATAATATTTATTGAACTAGGTTGTATGCTTGAAAAATATGAAGTATTATATAATCCTCTTTTTATTTGTTCATTTTTATTTACTTATTTATTATTTTTTATACTTTTAGTTTATTTTTATTATGAATCCTTCTTTATCTGACTGCATCAGGATTCCTTTATTTCTTTATTTAGCTGCTGGTCACGGGATCTTCATTGCATCATGCTGGATCTTTTGCTGTGACGCACGGACTCTCTAGCTGTGGTGCATGGGCTCAGCAGTTGCTGCACTTGGGCTCTGTAATGGTGGCACATGGGCTCCAGAGAGTGCAGGTGCATGGCATGTTCTGTTGCATGTGGGATTTTAGTCCCTGATCAGGGATCAAACCCGTGTCCCCTGCATCGCCAGGCAGATTCTTAATCACTGAACTACCAGAGAAGTCCCATGAATCCTCTTTTGAGATAAGCAGTATACAGGAGAGAAAAGGGATACTTTGGGGAAGATTATTTCATTTTCAAGAGTTCAGTTATTCGTTTGCATTATCATGGGAAAAATATAGTGAAACTTATATTTAAGAATTACTTCCAAGTATAATACCATTTTGGTATGTTGGAGGATGTGACAAAAGCCATTTAGTACTCTAAAAATTAATCTGATTATATGAAGTAAAACATTAGTTAACTATCATGATAAGGTATTCTTTTGGCTAATAAATGATAGAAAATGATTGCCATTGAAAAGACAGTTTTTTATAGTTTTCAGGAGGAAGTATGCCATGCCATGCAGGGCCAGATGGGGAAGCAGAGGGGTAGGTCAGGATGCAGGAGTAAGGGGAAAGCATGGACCAGAGTCTCTTTATTGTGGTTTCGGTGGAATGGATTGAGAAAGGCAGAATAAGTAGTAGAACAAGTTTAGGATTGGATAGTTCAAGTAACTTCTGCAGCCTCTGAAATATAAGGGTGGTTCCTAGTTGTCTGGTATTCTGCCCTAGGGTGATTTAGGCCCTGGGAGATAGTGTGTCAGACTTTAGGAGACTCATAAAAGGAGGTGTCAAAATATCATAAAATACAGATAGTAAAAAACGTGATTAATATACCGACATGCCTGTGTTTATCTTTAAATGCCCGTGTCCCTTCACAGAATACAAGTTCCATGAGGCAGCTCTTTGTCTACTTTATTCTCTGTAGCAGTCCCAGCACTTAAAATGATGCCTGCAAATGACAATTATTTGTTGAGTGAAGAAGTCCAGTGAACCATAAACCTACTTTTCTTTTTATGCTACCATTCTTTTTGTCATCTAAGGTTAAGGTCTTTCGATCCTTGTTCCCTGCAACTCCGTCCCCACTGCATCAATTGCTGAGTCTGTTAGGTCTACTGCTGTAATATCTCTGGTATCTCTTTTTGATTCAGATTACCAATGGATACTTCAGGGCCTCATTAAATCTTGCCTGGATTATGAATATAATTAGTGCGTATATAAAATACTCTGTATTTTATACCTTTTACTTACCCTGTTTTAAAGTTTATACAATATTGTTAAATTCCTTATTTATTTTTGACCCTCACAGCAATCTTATGAGGTCATTTCAGTTAATTCCATTTATAGAAATAAAGTCTGAGATCCAGGAAAACAAATAATTTGCTCGAGATTAGCATAAGTGGCTGAGCCAGAACCTGATTCACTTTCACCAGTCTTCTTTCCCTAGCCCCTTTTCCTATTATACCTTGCTCAATTAATTTCTCAGTTTTATCACTCCTTTGTTTTACACTTCTTGTGGGTTTTCATGGCCTATAGACAAGTCCAGCCTTCTTAGCCTCACTTTTGTTATTTTGTTTCCAATCGATTATAAACTCCAGCCAAAGTCATCTTTGTACAATAAATTGGACACATGATACTTTATCAATTGAACTGTTCATCTTCGCACATTAGATCATTCAAGGCCTGCCTTCTCCATGAGCTATTTTCATCATTTTCACCTTCTTCCCACCCTAGCTGTATGGAAATTTCTCCTTTTTCTGAACTCTAACCTTTTACCTATAACTCTCTTGTTATATACATAACTTAGAGAAGCAGGCTTATAATATAGCTATCTATGTTCATTTTATCTTTCTGTGGGTCTGGACCTTATTGCCTGTAGGTCCTATACAGGAGAAATCAGCACTGAAAAGATTTTGTTTTCTATGGCTTACTCCTCTGCCTTCCAACATCAGCAACTAGCACATTGCTTTGTATATTTGTAACTGACAAGTATGCACTGAAGAAACTATTAATCTTTTGGGTGAATTGGGACATATTCACTGAGACTACAATATGCTAAAATTAGCTCAAGTATTCACTGAGGATAAGTGGATTAATGAATTACCATAAGGCACTTAGGTTTTATTTGAGAACCCTCTGAAATCTCAATATATCCCTATATATTTGCATTTTAAACAATCCTTAATGAATTAAATTCTTTTTATACTCTTATTTGGTTTTTGAGTTAGTAGGCTTACATTCTATGTTTAACACCACTTGAAGTGGTGAATAACTAGTGAATATTAAAGCCCAGCCCTTAGCAGACAAAAGATAACTTGAGAGTAAAAAATCACAACAGACTTGTATGTTTTAAGGTCTCCATGATGAACCACATAAATTATGTTCTAGTATTTATTTGTTTTATCTTTTCACTTTCTGTGAATATTTCTGTATTCTATAAAATGCCACAATCCATATCAATTTGGAAAATAGCTTACTATACAAATTTAAAAAGGGATATTATTTTGAGAGATATGCAGTTTTCAGTTTTAGACAAGTTCTGTAATTAAATGGAGACAGGGTTGACATTGATTACCTGTCTCCTGTCAGTTCAGTTCAGTTGCTCAGTTGTGTTCCACTCTTTGTGACCCCATGGATTGCAGCATGCCAGGCTTCCCTGTCTATCACCAACTCCTAGAGTTTACTCAAATTCATGTCCATCGAGTTGGTGATGCCCTCCAACTATCTCATCCACTATTGTCCCCTTCACCTCCAACCTTCAATCTTGGTCTTTTCCAGTGAGTCACTTCTTCACATTAGGTAGCCAAAGTATTGGAGTTTCAGCTTCAGCATCAGTCCTTCCAATGATTATTCAGGACTGATTTCCTTAGGTCTTTTCCAACACCACAGTTCAAAAGCATCAATTCTTCAGCACTCAGCTTTCTTTTTTTTTTCTTTTTACTTATTTTTTATTTTTAATATAAATGTATTTATTTTAATTGGAGGTTAATTTTAGTATTGTATTGGTTTTGCCATACATCTCCAACTCTCACATCCATACATGACTATTGGAAAAACCATAGCCTTGACTAGACAGACCTTTGTTGGCAAAGTAATGTCTCCTATAGCTGCTATAACAAATAATCACAAACTTCGTGGCTTAAAACATCAGAAATGTTATTCTCTTACAGTTCTGGAGGCTAGAAGTACAGGCTCTTTATCACTGCACTGAAATCAAGGTGTTGGCAGGGTGACATGCCCTCTGGACACTTTAGGGGAAAATGCATTTCTTGTCTCTCTAGCTTTAGGTGGTTTTCAACATTCCCTGGCTTTTGGCCACTTCATTCCATTCTTTAAGGTCAGCATCTTTATATCTCTGCTCTGTCTTTATGTTGCTTTTTCTTCTGTGTGTTGTTAAGTCTTTTTATAAGGATACCTATAGTTACATTTAAAGCCCACCTAGATGATGCTTTCCATCTCAAGGTCCTTAACTTTATCACATCTGTGAAGACCTTTTTTTCTTGTAAGGTAACATTTACAAGTTCCTGGGATTACAACCTGATATATTTGGGGAACCATTATCAGCCAATCATAGTAACTGAACACAACTTTCTAAAGGAAGATACAGAGAAGACTGATTTTTTTTTTTGACAATGAAAATCAGCACTTTCATTTGGAAACTTCCCAGTGAAGCTCAAACTTTTGTCCTTTGAAAAATTAACAAGTTAAGGGGATATTCAAGTGTAATAGGCTTCTATAATGCTTTCAAGTCATTTAACATGCTGGGATAATGATCTCAGTTCAGAAACTGGTTCTGGGAAATAGTAACATGGTAACATGCTATTCCTTTTCTTATTGGTTGTAGAAATTACAGTCCAACCAGCAGATCATTAGTGCAGAACATAGGAGCAGTGCAAGTTAATTTTTAAGTAAATTTTTATTGAAGTATAACATACATACAGGAAACTGAAAATTATAAATGTACATACAACTTGATGAATTTTCACACAATGAGCAAAGCCCATGTCAACAGCACCCAGACAGGGATACAGTATTACCAGCACCCCAAGAAGAGTGCCTTGTGCCCCGTCCTGGCCATTGCACCCAACTCTGACTTCTATTGCTCTAGAGAAATTTCACCTGTTTCTTGAAGCTTACGTAAGTAGAATCCGTGTAGTATGTATTCTTTTTGTGTCCAGCTGCTTTTGTTCATCATTTTGTGAATATACCAATGTTTTTGCAAGTAGCAATAGTTCTTTCATTGTTGTTAGTGTATAATTTATATTTTATAAATAT
The DNA here is from genome assembly GCA_917880005.1 of Nanger dama. Lineage (NCBI taxonomy): Eukaryota > Metazoa > Chordata > Mammalia > Artiodactyla > Bovidae > Nanger > Nanger dama. Next base: position 8,125,769 of record CAKJTW010000038.1, on the reverse strand, counting down.
ACCACAATGTATCTATTTAATAGTGGATGACATTTGTGTTGTTTCCATTTTGGGGCTATTACAAATAGTGCTTTTGTGAACATTCTTATTAATTTTGTTTTATAAAACATTCATTGAGCATATAGTTTGTGCTAGGTATTGTGTTTGGTACTAATGATATAGATACAAATAATAGAGATTCTCTCCTGAAAATGTCCTTGAGTGGGGAAGATAATAAGTGAGATGAAAATGAAAAATGCAGTTATCATATGTGTAAGGTAAAGAAATGAACTCTTGGTGAGGGGGATGAGGAAGTGTCTTCTAAAGGAGGAAACATTTGAACTGGATCTTCAAAAATGAGTAGGAATTTGATAAATGTATTCTATATAGAAAGAAAAATGTGTGAAAAAACAGAATGTCGAACAGCAGATGTATTCATAAAATGACTAGAGGTTTGCTATAGGAATGAGCAGTGTGTAAGAAGGTGAGAGGGAGAAGGATCAGGGAGGAGACAAGAGTGGATGGATATGAAGCTAGAACATTTTAGGAAGAGAGGACCACATATGTAAAGTTCAGTAATTATAAAGAGACGGCATATTTATCAAACTGTGAGAAATTCAGCCTGGCTATAAGATGGACTGTGTTTGCATTGGAGAAGTAAAAACAGAGGAGTGATGAGCAAATGGAGAGGATGAGATTTGGGTTGGGCTTATCCCTAAGGAGACTGGGGAGATGGAGAGTTTAAATAGGGAGTGGCATAATCACATTTGATTTTTAGGAAAATGATCCTTAGGAACTTTGAGGATAGACTAGTAGGTGGAAGGTTGGTATTTGGAAATCAGTTAAAAGAAATGAGGCTTGGCTATAGTGTGGCAGTGGTGATGGTAGATAGTCAGATGTGGAACTAGTCTGATTATACACAAGAAGACTTGCTGACCAGGAATGATAGAGAGAGATGACAGACAACGCCAAAACTTACAGTTTGAGAGACTAAGTGAATAGTTATGCTATCAACTGATATAAGAAATAAAGAAGGAGAAGGTATGGTGGCAGCAAATAATAAAATTTGGACTTATTAGGTTTGAGATGCTGGTTAGTTAAGTAGTTGGAGGTATGTAGGAAGAATTAAAACTGTGCGTAGAATTCAAAGAGAGGTCAGGGATATAAATATATATTTGATACTCATCAGTCTTTAGAATATTGTTGAAGCCACAGGAATGGGTGAAATCATCCTGGGAGAGTATAAAGAAAGAAGAAAGTAGGTCCACACAGAATCAACACAAAGTAACTTGATCACTTAAGAGAAGAACAGGAAAGTGAGTCTGTGAATGTGAGATTTTTCCATCCCCTGTCTGTGATTTCTAATTTTTTTTTTTTACTGTAACATTATTCCTGGGTAATACAAAACAATAACACTGAAATAGTGCATAAAAGCATATGATGAAAAGTCTCTCTCCTGCTCAGTCCATTCCTCAAAACCAATATATGCTTCATTGAATATTTTAGTTGTTAAAAGTGTATATCTAAGTTTGAATAGTATGCTTGTTCCTCTGATGTTTGATCTACCTACTTTAGATCATGATGTGTGGTAATCAGAAGTCTAAGATGACCACCAAGACTCCCTCACTGGGGGCTTCCCTGGCAGTCAAGTGGCTGGGATTCTGCGTTTTGACTTCAGGGGGTGTAGGTTTGATCTCTGGGTCAGGGAACTAAGACCCTGCATGCTGTGTGGCCAAGGAAACAAAACAAAAAGGAAAGAAAATTTAAAAACTATTTCTTGAACTGAATAAAAATGAAAAGACAAAATATCAACTTAGAAAATTTAAAAAATTTCCTCCTCATGGTGTGTGCATGCCCTGTATAATCTCCCTTTGAGGGCTGTTGGAGACCTGTGAATATTATCAGCTATAACAAATTGGGCTTCCTTGGAGGCTCAGACAGCAAAAATCCATCTGTAGTGCAGGCTCAATACCTGGTTTGAGAAGATCCCGTGGAGAAGGGAATGGCTACTCACTCTAATATTCTTGCCTGGAGAATCCCCAGGGACAGAGGAGCCTGGCAGGCTACAGTCCATGGGGTCGCAAAGAGTTGGATACGCGATCTGTACTGTCTTGAATGACTAAGCACAGCACATAACTCTAACAATTAGCTTACTAATCAAGTTAACTTTTAGTTAATACATTGGATGTTATCTTGGGTGGACCTGACCTGTTCAGATGAGCCCTTAATAGAGGGACTGGGTCTTTTCAAAACTTGGTCTTTCCTCCAGGCTTGAGGAAGGAAGCTGCTGTATTCTGAGAAAAGAGAATCATATGGCTAGGACCTGAGGGTGACCTCTAGGAGTGGAAAGTGAGTCCTTGCTGACAGCAGCAGGAAATCAAGGACATCAGTCATACAATTGCAAGGTGATGACTTCTGCCAGAAATTAAAGAGTTCTCATATGTGACTACAACTGTGACTTACACCTATATTCCTATATTTCAACTTGGTGGGATCCTGAACAGAACATCTAGCTAACCCAGACTCTGATCCACAGAAAACTGAGAGGTAATAAATGTGTTTTGTTTTAAGCTGATAAACTTATGATAACTTATCATGCAAAATTAGGAAACTAATCCAACTTTTAACCTCAAATAGAAAGATAGAGATATAATTTATTTACTTTATCTCTTCCTCTCATTATTTAAATGTTAGATTAATTTTTAATTTTTCAACTGCTTAATTTTGTTTAATTCCTTTTGCTCCCATTTTTGTTCTGTTTAAACTTTAGCTAGTGTCTTGATTTCTATTAATGTGAAAGAAAGGAACCTGGATTTAGTCTGGGGCAGTTCAAAATGAAAATATTATGTAATAAAAACACACTGCACCTGTTCAGGGTGAATTATTATTAGATAAAAGTCCCTAAGCAATGTGAGATACTTGAAATAGGGTGGATGCACTTGCAAGTTGACAAAACTCAGCTGGACCTTTCAGGAAGGCTCTGCCCTGCTTATGAAACCATCCCCTGAGATGCCCAGGAAAGACAAGTAAAACCTGCAAGGAAAAGGCTAAGGGAAATTAAGTATAGGAGCTCTATCTTGGCAGCTAGGGGATAATTTAAGTTTATCTGATAGAGACTTAGTGAAGTGTAATTTAATGCTGCGAAGATAAGCAACAATGCGACCTAATTGGGAACCCCCAGCATCACTGGATTTTCTGATACTCTTCAATCTGCTTGAATTCTTTGCTGTTAAAGAAGTCACATTTTATAGAGTTCTTTGTAAGTGTGGTAATAATGTCCTACAACACTACCTGCTATGTATTTCAAGTCATGACCATGACAAGTCTCTTCTATAACCAAAATTGTGTCCTCAGGGCTTGGTTTAGATTGATTCTCAAAGTTAAAAAACCCATAAGTAGTGTTTACGATGGCATCAAAGTGCCACTGTTTTTGAATTATGTGTAGAAGAAACCTTCTTTAGTTCACTTAAACAAAATATTTTGTGTGTGTGTGTATGGGAGGATCTCAAGAAGTCTCTGGAATTGATGGAAAGTATAGAGAAGGAGGTTCAGAAACATGGTGCTGTCACTACTGTAAATGTATGGTAGATTTAAATCCTAGGATAGGGAATCTGATAGTTTCCACTTCTAGAATCTGAACTCTCAGAGGGAGTCTTCAGGGACCTCTTTGACTTTCAAGAATTGAGGGCAGGGAAACTGGTTGCAACTGCACCAATACTGTACCCTATGATAGAGCCAAAGGGAATAATTGTTCAGAAGCATACCTTGGATGCCAGGCAGGGAGAAAAAGGGTACTGAGGATTATAGGTTGTCTAGCACTTACAGCCTGAGGGAAATCTATGTCCTTTTCAGGGGCTACAACAGGCTAAACTGAAAAGGTTATGGGGGAAGCAGGGATGTCATTAAACACTAAACTAGGCTGAAAAAAGCAATGTTCCCATTCACTAAGCTAGAACAAAAAGTACCTCTAAATTTGGAAATTGATACCTTTCTGCTTTAAATTATCACCAAATAGTGAAGGGAAATGAGAGAAGATTTCCAAGTGTTTTTGCTTGCCTGCAAAGCTTTCCTCCAACTTGTCTGATTAATTTCAGATTCCATGTCTACAATATTATTAAAATATGATTTCTTTCAACTTGTGCCTACTGTAATAAATGTTTCTATGTTATTTTCTATCCCCAATTAAATAGACTATGGGAAACATTCTGTTTTATTCCTGATTGTTCTCTGACCAGAAACCAGGCAGAGGGCAGATCGCCCTAATTATTTGCTATTATATTGTTTTCCCTAACTTTCTTGTGCTTCTTTGCTTTAGGGTTTGCAGAAAGTGCTACTTAAATTGCAAAGTCCTTTTCTTCAAGTTACAGCATGTTCAGAAAACTTATTTTCTGAATTTCTTAGAGCATGCTTTTTCGGACCAGTTCTTCCCGGGACAATTAAAGCTGAGAATTGGTAATTATCATGATACTTCAGTAGGAAAATCCTCTTGTCTCAAAGTGGATTACTTGGCTGTAATTTGAATAGCTGTATTTGTTCTTCTCTTCACTTTAGCCTTTCAGGTCTTTTATAGTGAGTTCTTTTTTAAAAGATTTTTTTTTTTGATTGGACCATTTTTTAAAAGTCTTTATTGAATTTTGCTTCTATTATTTATGCTCTGTTTTTTTTTTCCTCTTTTCTTCTTGGCCACAAGCCTATGGAATCTTAACTCTCTGACCAGGGACCAAACCCATACCCCAGCTTTACAAGGGAGTCTTAACCATTGGATTGCCAGGGAATTCCCTACATAAGGTTCTTTTGAAGGAAGGTAGATGCTGAAGAAGGCAGCTTCTTTTTAGAGATTGTGAACATCTAGTCATGATATAGTTGTGCTATATGATCTGAAAAATGATTACTATAAGGGTAATGTGATCGACTTTTCTACCATCACTTTAAAATTTGATGATGTAGTCAACTGCCATTGGAGAAAAGAAAATATTGTCAAATTAGATTTTTCTTCCTGTTACAAAATGAAAACATCTTCCAATTGCTCAAGAAAAATAAAGCCTGTATGATTCTTTTAGGCACATGTAAGCCTAAAGTTGGAAGCCTAAGGAGTTTCATCTTACTGTGCTCATTTAAAAATAAGTAAAAGCTTAGTAAAGTTATATCTGACTACATATTAACATTCTAGGTCTTTCTGCTTTACAAATCAATTTGAGGTGCCTGCATTGAAATTGTTTCAGTGAGTTAAAAGAGAAAGTTCTCTTAGGGGTAAGACAAGAGAATCCATTCGTTTTTTAATGTATCTCTTTCGGTCAAGCAAGACAACTCGGTGAGATAAAAACGAGTCCCTTGGGTAGTCTTTATACAAGCCAGAAAATTGGATGCTAAGTCCACTTTGTAGTTCCATGCTGAGGGAAGAGCCCTGGCATGGAGTTTGCTCCTGGATACTCTACCATGCAGGACAGGGTGACAGACAAGAACAGGTGTGCCAGACACTATGCTTTTTCTACCCCTTTCACTGGGATCTCTTCTTGGCTTTACAATGGCCTGGTTGCTATAGCTCCTCAGCTGGTCTCTAGAGTTTTCACAAAGGTATTTTGATTCATATATTGCTATTTATTCAGTGTCTCTGTGAAGGAAAGGACGTCTGTAGCTACATAGTCCACCATCTTTCTAGAAATATTTTAAAGGAAAAGCATTTTAGGGTATAGTATCTGTTGTCAGTAAATAATGATCTCTTATTCTAGTCTAGGCTTCCCTTGTGGCTCAGCTGGTAAAGAATCTGCCTGCAATGCGGGAGACCTGCGTTCAATCCCTGGATTGGGAAGACCCCTTGGAGAAGAGAAAGGCTGCCCACGTTAGTATTCTGGCCTGGAGAATTCCATGGACTTTACAGTCCATGGGGTTGCAAAGAGTTGGATATGACTGAGCAACTTTCACTTTCATTCTAGTTTATTGTGAAATGAAACATTCTGAAGTTATTTTTTTTAAATTATTAATTGTTATTTATTTATTTTTAATTACAATACTGTATTTGTTTGCCATACATGCCGGCCGCCATAGGTGACACACTCCCATGCCCAGCCCCCCCCACCTCCAGCCCCACTCCTCTCTGTCTCCTGTGTATCAGCCCCATGCTCCTGCTCCTCATTGCTTGTTGCTTTATCCTGAACTACTCTTTTGCTATATTAATTTATCTAGGGGAAGACAGGCCTCATTTGTGAGTTTTTCAAGTTCAAGTTAACTATTGGTTTGCATAATCCCAACCTCATATTTTTTGTATGCTTAAATTAAAAAAATTAAATAGATTATTTTTGTTAAGGATAATAGGCTTCTGATTAGGTTTGCTCTGTGTGTGTGTGTGTGTGTGTGTGTGTGTGTGTGTGTATTAGTGGTGTGTGTGGATCAAGGAAACCAAGGGAAGAGCTTGGGTATTTCCTCCAGACTTATAAGACTTAGGATGCCTGCCTTTCAGAATAGTGGGAAATAGAATGTCTGTGTTAGCTGGAATTCATTATGGATGCATTAAAATCAGGAAAGAGGTCAGTTTATATGGAATGACCCTTTGGCATTAGTAAACTACTAGAGTTATTGATTGCTACTGATTCCCACTGTCAAAGGTAGTTGTGTGATTATGCTAATAAATTTGTATCTACTGCTTACCTTAAGGTAATTTACCATTTGAATTGTGTCACTTTCAAAACGATACACTGGAGTCCTCACCTCTAGTACCTCTGACTGTGACCTTATTTGGAAATAGGGTGTTTACAGAGGTAATCAAAACAAAGTCGTTAGGGTGGCTGCTAGCCCAATGTGACTGGTATCTTCATATAAAGTAGAAATTTGGACACAGAGATAGACATATACACAGGGAGAATGCCATAGGAAAATTAAAGCAGAGATTGGGATGATATCTCTTCAAGCAAAGAAACAACAAAGATTGTCAGCCAACCACCAGAAACAAGGAGAGAGGCATAAAACAGATTCTTTAAACTTTTCAGAAGGAACCAACTATGCCAACAGCTAATCTTAGACTTCTGGCTTCCAGAATCATGAGACAAAAAATTGCCATTGTTTGAAACCATTTTTGTGGTATTTTGCTAAAGCAACCCCGAGAAACAATACAACAACCTCTTATATTATGTTGCAGAGTTTTTTTTCTAAACACTTTACAAATGATTATTAAAGATATTCAATATCTATTACTGTAAACACATCCTGGGGTATATAGGTTTGTGTTACTGCCTGTCAACGTGTGGTTGAACCACACCTCCATTTTGAAAGCTCCATGTAAGGCCTGTCCCCTGCTCTTCCTGTGTGACTCAGCTTTAGCCTCCTCACAAGAAATGTACCCAAGCCAGATAAATTCCCTAACAGCTTTTACCCTTGTCTTCATCTGATACAAAAACTGGAAGAATGCCTTTGCTGACACAGATGGTTGATGGTCTTCAGACCCCTGGGTTTCACTGGTTCTCACCTCTCATAGGTGTGGAGGTGCTTCTCACTATGTAGTCAGATTCTGGTTTTAGCCTTGGTGCCTTAAAGTCTTCTTGTACCCCTTTGGGCATCACAGAGTACAGCTTCAAATGCCTCTCCATCATCATCTGCCCAATCCTGCCTGTAGGTAAGTTACCTGCAATAAACTTCCTAATTGCACTTTATAGAGTTTCCTACTTTGTTTTTTCATTTCAAAGCTCCTCAGTTTGGAGGATATTAATCAGATATCAGAAAAGCAAGAGAGTTCCAGAAAAACATCTTCTGCTTTATTGACTACGCCAAAGCCTTTGCTGTGTGGATCACAATAAACTGTGGAAAATTCTGAAAGAGATGGGAATACCAGACCACCTGACCTGCCTCTTGAGAAACCTGTATACAGGTCAGGAAGCAACAGTTAGAACTGGACATGGAACAACAGACTGGTTCCAAATAAGAAAAGGAGCACATCAAGGCTGTATATTGTCACCCTGCTTATTTAACTGCTATGTGGAGTACATCATGAGAAACGCTGGGCTGGAAGTAGCACAAGCTGGAATCAAGATTGCCTGGAGAAATATCAATAACCTCAGATAGGCAAATGACACCACCCTTATGGCAGAAATTGAAGAACTAAAGAGCCTCTTGATGAAAGTGAAAGGGGAGAGTGAAGAAGTTGGCTTAAAGCTCAACATTCTGAAAACTATGATCATGGCATCTGGTCCCATCACTTCATGGGAAACAGATGGGGAAACAGTGGAAACAGTGGCTGACTTTATTTTTCTGGGCTCCAAAATCACTGAGGATGATGACTGAAGCCATGAAATTAAAAGACACTTGCTTCTTGGAAGGAAAGTTATGGCCAATCTAGACAGCATATTAAAAAGCAGAGACATTTGCCAACAAAGGTCCATCTAGTCAAAGTTATGGTTTTTCCAGTAGTGATGTATGGATGTGAGAGTTGGACTATAAAGAAAGCTGAGTGCCAGAGAATTGATGCTTTTGAAGTGTGGTGTTGGAGAAGACTCTTGAAAGTCCCTTGGACTGCAAGGAGATTCAACCAGTCCATCCTAAAGGAGATCAGTCCTGGGTGTTCATTGGAGGGACTGTTGTTGAAGCTGAAACTCCAATACTTTGGCCACCTGATGCGGAGAGCTGACTCATTGGAAGAGACCCTGATGCTGGGAAAGATTGAGGGCAGGAGGAGAAGGGGATGACAAAGGATGAGATGGTTGGATGGCATCACTGACACAATGGACATGGGTTTGGGTGGACTCTGGGAGTTGGTGATGGACAGGGAGGCCTGGTGTGCTGCAGTTCATGGGGTCGCAAAGAGTTGGACACGACTGAGCGACTGAACTGAACTAAATCAGATATCTCCACTTTCCAACACAATGCTGGAGAATCATCTTTTCAACCTAAAATTTCTCTATTCTTACCTCATCCAGATGTTCATTGTGTTGACATGCACTATAGAAGGTTATTTCATGATTTGGGTGACAGTATTTGGCAGAATGAATTGATGATTGTATGAAATCTTTTAGAGTCACCATCATCTTTGCTTTTCCCTAAAGGCATGTTTGGGTAGGATTCACCTCGTAACTGTGTCAAGGACAATTTTGGAAGGTAATTGATTATGGTCAAATAAGAAATACTAGCAATTTCAATGTGTCTAGTTCTGTTGAAAGTTGTTTTTCTCTCTTAAAAGGGTTTTACTGGTCAAATCAGACTTTTTCCTTCAGGTATTATTTTGTCATGTGAATCATTATCACTTTAACTCACTCAACTTTGTGTTAAATCAAATTTGCTGAGCAAGATAATACAGTTATTTGTGTGCACAACAGTAAGGGAAAGAAGAATGAATGACTTGTAACAGATGCTGTGCCTACAAATGTCAAAGTTTTCAATGAGCCCCTGACTTTAAAAGGTCATACCGTCTTACAGTTACACTTTAAAAACTCAGTAATAAGTACACGATATGTGCTATACTTCCTACTCTAAATGCATTGGTTTCCTAGTTTTCTATGTCAAAAAATGGCTTTACCATCTGCTGCTGTTTGATTGCATTCCTTCGAACCCAGGCTTTTCTTTTTTTCTGATGTGTTTGTTAACTTTCAGGCATTGTTACCACTGAGTCCTCACACTGGGGAGTTGTTTTTGGTATCAGGCCAATAGTGATATGAGTGATTGGTTTGGAACAAATTTCAGTGTCAGAAATAAATTTGGAGAAGAATTATGTGAACTCTAAGATCATTGGTGAAATTCAAGTCAGCATGATTTAATAAGCAAGTTATGCTATATTCCTTCTCTGCATGTCAACTAGATCAAACTTTGATTGTTCTGTTTTAAAATTTCTATACCCCTATTTATATTTGTGTACTTGATTTTTCCTGAACTGAGAAAATATAATTTCCTACTGTGATTGTAGATTTATTTTCACATTTCTATCAGATTTTATATATTTTAAGCCTATGGTTAAAAATTCATATTTCATATTTACCATATAGTTTACCATATGAAACACCTAACTACATGTGCTTGTGTGCTAAGTCATTTCACTCACGTCCGACTCTTTGTGATCCTATGGACTGTAGTCCTCCAGGTTCCTCTGTCCATGGGATTCTGCAAGCAAGAATACTGGAGTGGGTTGCCATTTCCTCCTCCAGGGGATCTTCCCAAGGTCCAGGGATCAAATCCTGCATTGGCAGGTGGGTTCTTTACCTCTAGAGCCATCTATATTTTGACCTTTAATTATACTTTGACTTACTATACTTAACTTTAAATTTTTAATTTACATTAAATTTTACTTAATATTAAATATTATTTAATTTACTTTTCATTTGCTTTATCATTCTCTTTCTCTTTGTATGTATATAATTTTTTTTTTTAGAACTTTGAGAGTAAGTCACAGAGTTAGTTTTCTGTTTCTCTTAGACACTTTAGTGTGTAATTCGTAAGAGCACAAGGGATTCTCTTTTATAACCATATTACAATGAATTAAAATCAAGAAAATTTAGCAATGATATATTAATACTAGTACTAGCTAGTTAAAATGTTCTACTATATCTTTTTGCTCTATTTGTGGTACAGTCTGAGTATCTTTAATTTTTATCTGTGTTCACTCTTTTTTTTTTCCAGCCCGAATTTTGAGTTTTTATTTTGATGACTGCATTTTTCATAGGCAAGATCTCTGTTTCTTTTTTATAGCCTGACAGGCAGTAGTGATAAAGAACCCACCTGCCAATACAGAAGACATAGGATATGTGGGTTTGATACTTGGTTTGGGACGATCCCCTGGAGGACAGCACGGCAACCCACTCCAGTACTCTTGCCTAGAGAATCCCATGGACAAAGGAGCCTGGTGGGCTACAGTCCATAGAGTTGCAAAGAGTCAGACATGACTCAAGCCACTAGCACATGCTTGTTTCATCATAGTTTGTCCTTTCTTATAATCATTAAGGTTATTTAAATTTCTTTTAAATTTACTGTTTCCTCTAATATTTATTCTTACTTAGTTCATGTGTTCTCATTTCTTCTGTTGTTTAATTCTTCTGTTTTATGGTGCTATTTTCCTTAAATGTTTTGTTCATTTTTGTGTTCACTCTTGTCTTTGAGAATGCCTGTGATAAGACAGTGAATGTTATAATGTTATTTCTGTTTACCACGGCTTGGTTCAGTTATTGTGGGGAAGGGTGAGCCCATTGCCAGTATTCTGATTCTGAATATTTCCTATTTCTCCTAGATGTTGCCAGATACCAGATATCAGCAAGGTATGTATTCAGACTAACTGCTGTTGCCAGAGATGGCTGACTCTGATGCACTGATTGGTTCAGGAGTAGAAGGGGGAAGTTGTGTCAATTATCTATGGTTGTAACAACGTCAACAACAACAAAAAACAAAACTAAGTGACTTAATAAAACAGCACAATTATTAAATTGATGGTTTTGTGGGTCTGATGGTGATTCGTCTGGTCTAGGATGCCCTCCTTTTTCTGCTGATCTTGTTCACACTTCTGCTACCAGCAGGTGATTCTGTGACTTTTCTGTTATGCTGTCACTTGGTAGGTTGGTTTTTCGAAACTGGTCTCAGATATTTGGTTTCATTCTGGCAGTAGGCTGAACACCTTGGTTCTGCTCCATGAGGCCTCTTATCCTTTAGATCAGGTGGGCTTGTTCAAATGATGGTCTCAGGGTTCTAAGCACAAGAAAACAATATTTTCAGTCATATTTGCTTGTATGATATTTGCTAATGTCTGCTGACTGAAGCAATCAAATGGTCAACTCAAAGTGTGGGGAAGTAGATTCTACTTCTAGAAGGGAGGAGCTGCAACATCACGTTGCAAGAATGTGAATGAAGGGAAGGAAAAGATATATGACCATCTTAATAGTCTGTCCCAGACTGGCAGACCCACCTGGATGCATGAAATCTGGTTCTCCTGATAATAACCTGGGCAATTTTCCAGGTTCTCTTCTCCCACCAGTTTTTGCCACTATAGTGCTTGGAGTACTCCTGGCATTAGAGACTCCATTTCATTAGAGACTCAATCTTTTCTGTGTTTGGGCCATGCTTTCCTTCATACTTCTAAATTCACCTGCCCTCTGTTTTTAGGGTTCTTTGTTATTTCTAACATACTGAGGTTGCTTGTTCTTATTCTCTAGGGTTCATATGGAGTTTTTCTTTAAAAAATAAAATATTAAAAAGTAATTCTAGGTATATTTTAGGCAGGAATAGGAATCAGGGGCATATTCTTGGTTTGCCTTCTTATGTATTACTTTCAAAAACAGAATCATAAATTTAAAGTATTAGACTAAAGTGCTTTCATTTTAATATCACTTATTTCTATATACTACTTCCTCTGGGACAATCACTTATCAAGCTTACCTAAGATGACCGTGTTACACTATGAAAATTTTATCTCAGTTAAGAAACTTTACTGGGATAAGTTGAGTTTCTTTTGTAAGAATAAAAGGGCAAAAGTTAACCACTTGAAAGTGACCCTATTTTATGGAATTGATGAGAGACTTGAAAATAATGAACACAGAAAGACTTTCAACTTTAACTTACCTAAAGTAGGTATTTTATAAGAAGAGACAATTATTATTTCTTTTTATTCATCAAATTAGTCATTGTAGTCTTCTCAGTCCCAAGCTGTAATATTAAAATTCTCTTCCGTAGCTAATGCCTAGCCTTCTAAAACTCTTTCAAAAAATTGCAGAAGAAGGAACACTTCCAAACTCATTCTATGAGGCCACCATCACCCTGATACCAAAATCAGACAAAGACAACACGAAAAAAGAAAACTACAGTTTTCTACAATACCACTGATGAACATAGATGCAAAAATCCTTCACAAAATGTTAGCAAACAGAATTCAGCAACACATCAAAAGCTCATACACAAGGATCAAGTTGGGTTTATTCTAGGAATGCAAGGATTTTTCAATATATGCAAATCAATCAATGTGATACACCATATTAACAAATTGAAAGGTAAAAACCATATGGTAATCTCAATAGATGAAGAAAAAACAACCTTAGATAAAACTCAGCACCCATTTATGATTAAAACTCTTAAAAAAAAAAAGAGGCATAGAAGGAATCTACCTCAACATAGTAAAGGCCAAAAATGATAAGCCTAGAGCAAACATTATTCTCAGTGGTGAAAAAGTCAAAGCATTCCACCTAAGATCAGGAAGAAGACAAGGGTGTCTACTTTCACCACTATTATTCAACATAGTTCTGGAAGTCCTAGCTATAGCAATCAGAGAAGAAAAATAATGGAATCCAGATTAGAAAAGAAGAAGTAAAGCTTTCACTGTTTGCAGATGACCTGATACTGTACAGAAAAAACCTAAAGACAGTATCAGAAAATTACTAGAGCTAATCAGCGAATTTAGCAAAGTTGCAGGATATAAAATCAATACACAGAAATCACTTGAATTTCTACATATCAACAATGAAAAATCAGAAAAATTGAAGAATCAATCCCATTCACCATTGCAACAAAAAGAATTAAATATCTAGGAATAGACTTACCTAAGGAGACAAAAGAACTGTACACAGACAATTATGACACTGATGAAAGAAATCAAAGATGACATAACAGATGGAGAGATATTCCATGTTCCTGGGTAGGAAGAATCAATATTGTGAAAATGACTATACTACCAAATGCAATCTACAGATTCAGTGTGATCCCTATCAACTTACCAGTAGCATTTTTCGCAGAACTAGAACAAAAAATTTCACAATTCATATGGAAACACAAAAGACCCTGAATAGCCAAAGCAGTCTTGAGAAAGAAGAATGGAACTGGAGGAATCAACCTTCCTGATTTCAGATTATACTACAAAGCTACTGTCATCAAGACAGTATGGTACTGGCACAAAAACTGAAATATAGATCAATGGAACAAGATAGAAAGCCCAGAAAGAAACCCATGCACCTATGGGTACCTTATTTTTGACAAAGGAGGCAAGAATATACAATGGGGCAAAGACAGCCTCTTTGATAAATGGTGCTGGGAAAACTGGACAGCTGCATGCAAAAGGATGAAGTTAGAACACTTCCTAACACCATATACAAAGATAAACTCAAGATGGATTAAAGACCTAAATGTAAGACCAGAAACTATAAAACTCTTAGAGCAAAACATAGGCAGAACACTTGATGACAGAAATCAAAGCAAGATCCTCTCTGATCCACTTCCTAGAGTAACAGAAATAAAAACAAAAGTAAACAAGTGGGACCTGATTAAACTTAAAAGCTTTTTCATAGCAAAGGAAACTATAAGCAAGGTGAAAAGACAACCCCGAGAATGGGAGAAAGTAATAGCAAATGAAATAACTGACAAAGGATTAATTTCCAAAATATACAAGCAGCTCATGCAACTCAATGCCAGAGAAACAAATAATCCAATAAAAAGTAGGGAAAAGACCTAAGTAGACATTTCTCCAAAGGAGACATACAGATGGCTAACAAACACAGGAAAAGATGCTCAACATCGCTCATTATTAGAGAAATACAAATCAAAACTACAGTGAGATATCACCTCACACTGATCAGAATGGCCATCCTCAGAAAGTCTACAAACAATGAATGCTGGAGAGGGTGTGGAGCAAAGGGAACCCTCTTGCACTGTTGGTGGGAATGTAAATTGATACAGCCATGGCAGAAGATGGTATGGAGATTCCTTAAAAAACTAGGAATAAAACCACCATATGACCCAGCAATCTCACTCCTAGGCATATATCCTGAGGAAACCAAAATTGAAAAAGGCACATGTATCCCATTGTTTATTGCAGCACTATTTACAATAGCTAGAACATGGAAGCAATCTTGATGTCTATTGACAGATGAATGGATAAAGAAGCTGTGGTACATATACACAATGGAATATTATTCAGCCATAAAAAGGAACACATTTGAGTCAGTTCTGATGAGGTGGATGAACCTAGAATCTATTATACAGAGTGAAGTGAGTCAGAAAGAAAAGATAAACATCATATTCTAATGTACAATATACAGAACCTAGAAAAATGGTACTAAAGAATTTATTTACAGGGCGGCAATGGAGAAACAGACATAGGGAATAGTCTTATGGACATGGGGAGAGAGGAGGAGAGGTTGAGATGTATGGAAAGAGTAACATAGAAACTTACATTACCGTATGTAGAATAGATAGCCAATGGGACTTTGCTGTATGTCTCAGGAAACTCAAACAGGGGCTCTGTATCAACCTAGAGGGGTGGGATGGGGAGGGAGATGGGAGGGAGGTTCAAAGGGAGGGGGTATATATATATATATATATATATATATATATATATACACACCTATGGCTGATTCATGTTGAGGTTTGACAGAAGACAACAAAATTCTGTAAAGCAATTATCCCTCAATAAAAAGATAAAAATAAAAAAAGTCTCTTCCTTGAACATAGAGTTTTCAACATAAAATTGTTCTTTCAGAGTCAGAAAAGATTGAATTTGTCTGGAAAACTGCTATCCTGTTGAAAGCTAATGACAACAAGTTCAGCTTGTTTATTCACTCCACTGCCTTCATAAATGGCACTGTCACACAAATATGTTGGTTATTGAAACTATTTCTCACAGCATGTGCTTTTTCTGAAGAGTGCATGCTAGTCATTTTATTAGTCTCTCTTGGTTTCCTAAACCCAGGAGAATGAGTGAGTGAATGGATGAGATTAGAATAACAGCAGTGAATCTTGACTTCTTTCCCTCCCATTAGCATTTAAATATCCTCATCAGCTCATCATTAAAGAGCCTCCCTATATCTACCTCACCCTTGCAGCAATCCCGCATCCACAGTTAAACTTCTCTGAAGAACTATACTCTCTGTTGATTTTTCTCACTTCCCATTCTCTCCAATTATATTTCTCCATCAGAACTCTATTGAAATAGTAAAGATCACTCATCATCTCTTTGCCACTAAACCAAATAGGAAAGTTTCAATTTTTATTCAGTCACAAAAACTTAGTAGATCTCCTGTTACATCCTGGAGCTTCCCTGGTGACGCTGATGGTAAAGAATCTGCCTGCAATGCAGGAGACACCGGTTTGATTCCTGGGTCAGGAAGGTCCCCTGGAGAAGGGAAGGGGTACCCACTCCAGTATTCTTGCCTGGAGAATTCCATGGACAGAGGACCCTGCAGTCCCTGGGTTCACAAAGAATCGGACACAACTGAATGACTAACAACGTTCACATTCACAATTGTATCCTGAGCACTGTTCTTGATATTGGGATACAGTGTTGAGCAAGACAGATGATAAAATTCCTGGTGTCATGGAGATCACATGAACAAGAATAATCAATTACTGGCAGGTGTTATGATGAAAATAAAAGAGAGGAGAGAGAGAAAGAGAGGTAATGAATGAATATTTTGACACGTGGATGGCGAGGAGCCAGCCTAGCTTCACCTGAATCTAGAAGTAGTGAGAGAGCCTCTGGGGCCAGGGTTGTGGTATCGCTGAGGAGAGCCATGCTAAAGCTTGCCTGGGTGAGCCAGGCTGTGGTGTTAGGAGATGAGGAGACGGGCTGGTGGGGGATTGGGTTCTCCTTGAATAAGAATCCTACGCCCAGGAGATGGTGGACTGGAGCAAGTCTGGAAAGGTTTGATAGCCCAGTTGAATGACCATGAGACTAGTGACCTACTGTGGGTCTCAGACAGCAAAATGACTTTCTTTTCAGCTAACACCCTCCACCCCCCTCCAGTGCACACGGTAACAGTCCAAGTACTATTTTAAGTACTTGAATGGCCTCATCAACAGTGTATAGGCTGTGCTTGATCTATGGTTTTCACTGTCACACCAACAATGCCCTTTACTGGAGGTTTTAAAAGCCTTTGCCATAAATTTTCTAAGGGATTGTGGCTGTTTATCAGGCATTTAGTTTAGACTGACCAGGCAATTGCTCATGTTGGAATTTGTAGGTTATGATTTGATAAATTAGATGATTGCTGCCACATCGGGAGTAGTTTGTGTTTGCCTTTTCTATGATAATCCACTGGAAAACTGTGAATAATAATATTGCATATAAAAGAGACAAGGATGGATAAAGGTGTAAGGGAATAAATTTTCTCTTTAAGTAGCAAACAGCCATGAATCTCTTATTAAATTTTCCAGGCAGGGAGCCTGTCACTCTAAGCATGAGTTCTTATTGTAAGGAAAATTTAAACTGGTTATGGACTTACTGTTCCAAAGCAATCAGAGTTGAAATGTTTTACATCTTGACCACATTTTTTTTTTTTTTTTTTGGGGGGGAGGGCAGGGTCAAAGGTACAATAAAGCATTACTGAAAAATTTAACCATAACACCTCTTAGTCATAAGCAGTGGAAACCAGTTTTGGCTGATTTAGGAAGAATGTTATTTATTCAGAGGATGCTAAGCTGGAGAGATGCTATGCTATGCTATGCCGATGAGAACAGCAGTCCAAATCCTACTGGAGAACTAGCTCTGTGGGGACCTTGCTGTCACTGCTGCTAAGAGCCGCAGCTCACACTGTTGGCACACCTAGCAACGGACTCTGGAAGCTGCCATTGGCCCTGCTATCTGTGCTACCCAAAGAACCTGATTTTTGTGGCAGCCCCTCCACTTTCATAGGTAATTTATTCCTCCTGTGACTCTCTTGACAAGGAGAGTGAGATTGTCTTCACCAGCAAGGGCTTGCCCTGGGATTTGGTGAGTTTGGGGAATTTATGACATCCAAATCCAACCATTCCCCTCCCCACCCCTCCTCCATATCTCAGTTTTGTTCTATTCTGATCAATGCTTTTACTTTCACATAAGTGATCTCAGTGGGGTGTGAATTCAGCTGACATGATAATTTAGAAACCTGCAGGATCAAAGTTTGAGTTTGATTTTCAGTTATCTCAGCCCTGCGGCTGAAAGCGATAAGAGATTCTTTTAGCAGTCAGAGAAACTTGGGATTTCACTTCATGCCTCTAGACAAGAATTTGTGATTTCAGCTTGTCATTCTTTCCCTTTAAGCACTGCAGCAGTGTTAGAAGCAAACTCCATGCCCATAGTTCTTGAATCCCTCACACCTGTCATATTCTTTTGTGGCAGTGGGTTATGTGGTCCTTGTTCAGTGAGGACTTCTTTAAGGCGATAATTTGATAATTTGTGCCATGAGCTTCCAGATTCCCATCTCTTAGTATGGGCTGGCTTTTCATTGTTTTTATTTTCAACCAGGCCAGATATCCAATTCCTTTTTTGAGGGACTATTGGCTACAAGTGTAACTGATATCAATTGATGTTACTGTTCTTAGTTAGAGCAATTGTGTATAATGTAAGCAGAAAATAAACTAGTTCTTAGGACATTTAACTGCACAGAGTCTCCAGGGCTACAGAGCTAGGAACATTGCTCTAAATTGTGTCTGCTAAGGATACCATTGCTGCTGCTGCTGAGACTGGGTGCTGTGTTTTGCAACACAGACAACAGTAATAGCGGGCTTTGGATTGGGGCCGCTAGCACTGCTACAATTGCCATATTATCATGCTCTGCTGCTGCTGCTGCTAAGTCGCTTCAGTTGTGTCCAACTCTGTGTGACCCCAAAGATGGCAGCCCACCAGGCTCCCCCATCCCTAGGATTCTCCAGGCAAGAACACTGGAGTGGGTTGCCATTTCCTTTTCCAATGCATGAAAGTGAAAAGTGAAAGTGAAGTCACTCAATCATGTCTGACTCTTAGTGACCCCATGGACTGTAGCCCACCAGGCTCCTCCGTCCATGGGATTTTCCAGGCAAGAGTACTGGAGTGGGTTGCCATTGCTCTAGCTCTTGTCATTGCAAGAGTAAATTGCTCATGTTCTCTTCTTTGTGTCATTGTTCACAGTTAAAACTAGAGTGGATGCATCTAAGACTGATAGAACTGAGGTCAAGGGCCAATGTGCCAGCTGTGAAGGCCACTAAGAAAGTGACTATCTGGCATTTTTTTCCCATAGTGAATAGCAGGCTCTGCCACCTACAATACTCTTCAGGTGGGAAATCCTTATAACTCATAAGGTGGTAGCAAATATTTTAGGTTGGCTCACCCAACAACCATTCCACCCCTCTTCTAGACAGTCTTTGGAAAATGGCGGACTACAGTCCCAGGCTCCATTGCCACATAGACAGAATTGAGATATAAAGCCAAGTCATGTGAGATGTTGGTTATATGCAGGGAGACTGGACTTTCTACAAGCATGGTTGTGAAGGTGATGAATTTTTTCAGAGTAGCTGTTATGCTTACTCCTTGGAAGGAAAGTTATGACCAACCTAGATAGCATATTAAAAAGCAGAGATATTACTTTGCCAACAAAGGTCCATCTAGTCAAGGCTACGGTTTTTCCAGTGGTCATGTATGGATGTGAGTGTTGGACTGTGAAGAAAGCTGAGTGCCAAAGAATTGATGCTTTTGAACTGTGGTGTTGGAGAAGACTCTTGAGAGTCCCTTGGACTTCAAGGAGATCCAACCAGTCTGTACTAAAGGAGACCAGTTCTAGGTGTTCATTGGAAGGACTGATGCTGAGGCTGAAACTCCAATACTTTGGCCACCTGATGTAAAGAGTTGACTCATTGGAAAAGACCCTGATGCTGGGAGGGATCGAGGGTGGGAGGAGAAGGGGATGACAGAGGATGAGATGGCTGGATGACATCACTGACTCGATGGACATGAGTTTGGGTGTACTCCGGGAGTTGGTGATGGACAGGAAGGCCTGGCGTGCTGCAATTCATGGGGTCGCAAAGAGTCAGACAAGACTGAGCGACTGAACTGAACTGAATTGATGAAGACTTTGGGCATTCAGAACCAAGCAAACTAACTTGTGAGTAAGGATGTCAGTGGAGTTTCTTAGACCCACAGTGTAGCTATGCTTTTCTTCTCACTGTGTTCTTGGCTCATTGACTCTGTGAGCCTCTAAGCCTTGCTTGTTAGCCCTTTCAGGGATTCTATGAGTTAGCTAATATTCTCTTACAAATCCCTTTATGCTAAAGCTAGCTTATTCAATTCTGTTGTTTGCAAGTAAAAGCCCTGATTAATAGAGTTTCAGACAGTAGGTTAATAAAATTATACTATATATTTGAAAGCTTCAGTGATAAATACAAAATTTTAAATACACCATATGCCTGGAATATACATGTAAAGATTGCAGGTGTTATTCTTCACTTTGTATTTGGAAGGAAAATTTGATTAATATATCTAGAGGATGGGCATTGCTGGTGGTTGTGAGAGTAACATATTCTACTAGGCTAAATTAACTTGTGAATTTCAAGTCTCAAATGCTATCAGTAGAGATGTGAGTACAAATTAGAGCATTGTAGATGCTGTGACATTGTGTTAGTCAATAACTAGCACTTGTTGAGTTCTCACCAGGTAATACTACATGGATTATTCTATGTAAACTTCAGAGTAAACTTTGGAAGTACTATTGGCATCTCTGTTTTACAGATGAGGAGACTGCAGTTTAGATTGGTTACACTGCTTTCCCAGAGTCACTTGGCTAGGTAGGCAGGAGAAGGCTTTGGGCCTATAGCTGTCTGACTATAGATTCCTCATTGTCATGCTATAGTCCAAAGGGTTGCAAAGAGCTGGACATGACTGAGCAACTAAGCACACAGCACACTACCTCTTATCATTGAATGTAGATTTAATTGATCTGCTCAAAATTACATAGAATTTGATGAGGAAGTTGAGATGCAGGATGTATATTTACCAAAGAAAGCCAGAGAAACAATATCAGCACCCCACAGAGGAACTACAGGCTAAGAGCTAGTGAGTCTTCTGGGTGGATCCCTTCTGTATAGGAATTAGGAAACTATTTCTTAGACAGGTGAGTTATGCTCATTACGCTTGAAAGCCTTGATACTCCAAGTATGTTCCTTGGACCAGCATCATTGGCATCACCTGGGAGCTTGTTAGAAATGGCTTTGTTTATGAAAGACTGAAATAGGAAAATCAGATGAAGGAAACTGAGGAGCCTTCTGCGTGAAGTCTTGCATGAGAATGTATAGGAGAGGTTTCTGTGTCCTAATGGAAGTATTTGTTTTCCTACGTGAGGGTAAAATGTAGAAGAGATATTCAGTAAAGTTTCTCAAATATATTTTCCTTCTGTTATCTCCTTTTATTATGATTACATTATAAAGAATCAGAATCATATATGTATACTTATATAAGTGAAAGACACTAATGTATACAAAGGACCTAGCTGTGAGTCCATCTCCTCATACTATTTCCTTAGTATTTACTGTGCTCTTTGTTGTTCCAAGTTTTGATATTCCAAATAGTATTATAGAGTTTGTAAGACATGTTGTCCCCAAAAGGTAATTCGATCATAGCAGTTGCCGACTTGGATCAACGTCTTACTTTCTTTGCTCTTGTCATGACTCCAGGTATGGGCTTTCATTGCAGAGATCGTTTAAATTCTCATTTCAGAAAGCACCTACCTGTCACAGACACAGCTGTGGGGGAAAAAAAACCCCATAAGATTTCTGTGCTGGAACCAAAAAGCTTTCTGCAGTTCAGGTGGCTCTCGTATCTCTAACCAGATGTCCGTCTAGACTCATTAAGTCCTAGTACATGTGCTTTTGGGAAAGGTCTAATGCTGTCTCATGCTCAGTGCTCAGTTGCTAAGTCATGTCTGATTCTTTGCAACCCTATGGACCGTGGCCAAGCAGGCTTCTCTGTCCATGGGTTTTTCCAGGCAAGAATACTGGAGTGGGTTGCCATTTCCTTCTCCAAGGGATCTTCCTGACCCAGGGATTGAACCCATGTGTCCTGCATCTTCAGCATTGCAGGTAGCTTCTTTACCCACTGAGCCACCTGGGAAGACTATCTCACCCATAAACAAATGCTGAATGAATGGAAAGTTTCTAGCTGTGTGCCCAGAAAGAATGTTTAATAAAGACAACTGGTATCACTGGGTAGTTTTTTATTCCATCTGTTCTTAAGGCTATAATTGGCTGATAAACACTTCTGAGGCACTAAGTATGCAAAAAAGGCATTTAAGATGAAAAAACTTTACCATTTATTAGGTCATTGTCCTCATTTCATGTTCTCATTTATTTTTATGTTAAATTTTTGGGAAGAATTTATAAAGATTTATTTTTAAATTTAAAAGACTTTAAAATTTAATTTATTTTTTAAAATTAAGGGACAATTGGCATAGAACATATTTCAGATTTACAAATACATTTTGAATGTTTGTATGCATTATGAAATGATCACCACAATGTCTAGTTATTATGTCACCATATAAAGTTACAAGATTTTTTTGTGTGATGAGAACTTATAGGTTATACTTTATGTATTTTCAAATATGCAATGCAATTTTATTAACTACAGTCATCATTCTGTGCATTATATCCCTATAACTTCTTTGTTTTATAATAAGAAGTTTGTACTTCTTGACCCCCCTTCACTACTTCTCTCTGCCCTCAGTGCCTCCTGAATCATGCAGTATTTTTCTTTTGCTGTTTGACTCATTTTCATTAGTGTGATACCTTCAAGGTCCACCACATTGTCTCAAATGGAAAATTTCATTTCTTTTTAATGCTGAGTATATTCAATGGGCTTCCCTAATGGCTCAGTTGGTGAAGAATCTGCCTGCAATGCAAGAGATCCACATTCATTCCTTGGGTCTGGATGATCCCTTGGAGAAGGAAATGACAATCTACTCTAGTATTCTTGCCTGGAGAATTCTATGGACAGAGGAGCCTGGTGGGCTACAGTCCATGGGGTGGCAAATTGAACATGACTGAGCAACTAACACTCCATGTATATGTATACATACAGACACACATACACATACACATCTTTATCTTTTCATCCATTGATGAAAACTTGATTGAGTGAGTGAAGTCGCTCAATTGTGTCTGACTCTTTGCAACCCCCATGGATGGTGGCTACCAGGCTCCTCTGTCCATGAGATTTTCCAGGCAAGAGTACCTGAGTGGATTTCCATTTCCTTCTCCAGGGCATCTTCCTGAACCAGGGATCGAACTCAGGTCTCCTGCATTGCAGGCAGATGCTTTACCCTCTGAGCCACCAGGGAAGAGCTCAAACACTTAGGTTGTTTCTATATATTGTCTATTGCACATAATGTTGTAATGAACATAAGGGTGCATATATCTTTTCCCATTTCTGTTTTCATTTTCTTTGGATATATACTCATAAGTGGAATTGCTTTGTCATACAGTAGTTTTATTTTTAATTTTTGAGGAATCTCCATACTATTTTCCATATGATTGCACCAATTAACATCCCCACCAATGGTACATGAGAGTTCCCTATTTTTCATTCTTGCCAGCACTTGTTATTTGCTGTCTTTTTTGATAATAGCCCTGTGTGAAGTAATATCTCATTGTGGTTTGATTTGCATTTGCCTGACGATTAGTCATATTGAGCATCTTTTCATGTGTCTGTTGGCCACCTGAAAGTCTTCTTTGGGAAAATGCCTATTCAGATCCTCTGTTCTCTTATGAAGTCAGATTTTTTTTTGTTATTAAATTATGTGAGCTCTTTTTATAATTTTTTACCTCCTTATTAGGTAGGATGCTTCACAAATATTTTCTCCCACTTAGTAGGTTGCCTTTTGATTTTGTTGATGATTTCCTTTGTTCTGCAGAAACTTTTATGTTTGATGTAGTCCCACCTTCTTATTTGCTTTTATTACCTCTGCTTTTAAATTCAGATGAAAAAACCATTACCAAGACTGATGTCAAGGAGTTTACTGCCTATGTTTTTTTCTAGGAGACTTACGGTTTTGGTCTTATGTTGAAACCTTTAATTCATTTTGCATGCAGCGTATGTTAATAGTCTATTTTTTTTTGCATGTGGCTGTACAGTGTTCTCAACACATTTATCAAAGAGACTGTCCTTTTGCTGTTATATATTCTTAAGTCTTTTGTCATAAATTAATTTACCATAGTGCATGGGTTTACTTCTGGACTCTCTGTTCTGTTCTGTTGATTTATGTGTCTGCTTTTGTGCCATTACCATACTGTTTTGATTGGTATAATTTTGTAATTTAGCTTGAAATCAGGAAGTGTGAGGCCTCCAGCCTTGTCATTCTTTCTCAAGATTGTTTTGGCTGTTTGATATCTTTTCAATAAACCAGCTTTTAATTTCATTGCACTTTTCTATTGTCCCTTTAATCTTATTTTATTTATTAAGATTCACTCGAATCTTAATTTGTTTTCTTTACTTACTGTTAGCTTCATTTGTTCTTCTTTTTCTAGTTAATTTAGGTGTAAAGTTAGATTACTTTGAACTCTTTATCAGCAAATTACAAAATGCCCATAAAACAAGTTTTACGTGGACACTGAGTATGGTGACAAAGAATGAGCCAACGAAAAGGAAAGAGTCAAGATTCCTTAAACCAGTGATGCAGGACCAGAAAATCACAGACAAGAATAACTTTTTTCTTTTGCATATGTTTATGCATTATTTTGGAGAAGGCAATGGCACCCCACTCCAGTGTTCTTGCCTGGAGAATCCCAGGGACGGGGGAGCCTTTTGGGCTGCTGTCTGTGGGGTCGAACAGAGTTGGACACACGGAAGCGACTTAGCAGCAGCAGCAGCATGCATTATTTGTCTGTTGAAAACTCTGTGGAGCAGAGTACATGACTCATGTGTCTTTATGTTAATATATCCAGTGTATTCTCCAGTGATAATTTTGTTCATCTGCTTGATGATGCTGTTTTTAGACATTAAATTACCAAATAATTATTTCATTAAAAAACATTTCTTCTTTGGCTTGGGATATTCATCATGACCTTAGAGTCCTTAGGACTTCCTGGTGGTTCAGATGGTAAGCGTCTTCCTACAATTCAGGAGACCCAGGTTCAATCCCTGGGTTGGAAAGATCTCCTGGAGAAGGAAATGGCAACCCACTCAAGTATTCTTGCCTGGAGAATCCCATGGATGGAGGAACCTGATAGGCTACAGTCCATGGGGTCGCAAAGAGTCAGACACAACTGAGCGACTTCACTTTCACTTAGATTCCTGAGCTAAACTGCCTTTATTGAATATCTGAGATTTATTTTATATAAAGGTTCTTTATAAATTTTCTTCAAATGTCAGGATTAAGAAAATAGAAATACTTGCTTCTGAATGTTTATCTTATCTAATGTTTATCCTAATTGATGAGCATTTTAGAATGTATCTGTTCAAACAAGAATAAACAGAACAAATGATCTCTCTCCCCCATATAAGCCTTTGACTTTCTCTTTTCCCTAGAATGAAAACTGCTTCTTTTCCAATAGAGGACTTTTGTATTGTCATCTAAAAAGAGTTTTCTTTTTATCAAACCAGTAACCTTTACATATACATTGTTTTCTCTTATATGGAACTGTGAGATCAGCTTCCACAGATTCTGTTTTGTGGTGCATGCTGTCAGTGGAAGGATGTCATTTGTCATACCTTAGATGAATAGCATCCCTTCCTTCTTATACCGAATAAGAAAAAACAAGCGCCTCTCTGCTCAGGTAAGATAAATGTACTTGGTACACATATTCTTTCCTGTGTTTTTTTGGTCTTGTGTCACTGGTTTAAGAATAGAGGAATATTCTTGATGCTTTATTTTTTTTATTGTTTCTCAGATCTTTGTTACTGCTTACTCAATATTCATGTAAGGATTGTTTTATGGGTATTTTGGGAATTGAACAAAATTGCAATGCAGTTCAGATCTGTCTGTGGTGTTATTCTCCCTTTCTTTTCTGTCAAGTTTTCCTTCCTTCTTACCATCAACCAAGTACTTAGTATCCTTACATTTTAATTAGTCAATTTTCCTCATAACTTGCCTACTCTCTTGGGCCAGTATACCAACAACAAAACCATTCTCTTTTCTCCTCCAACTAAAACAGAAAATCAATTTCATTGACTCCCCCGGGGAGCTAGGTAAACATTTATGGCCCAGTGCCTTATTCTTCTAGGGTGAAAATGAGTATTAGGGAGTACTTTGCCATGAATAATTTCATAACAAATTCATTAACCAAGGAAGGGACTCTATGATTGTGGTGTTCAGCAGTCATGAGGTGGGATGCTGGGATGCTGCACATCTGGGAGAGATGTGTAAGCTTCTGCATGCCCCTCCTGTTGGTAAGACTGGTCCTGGTGGTGGAGCAAGCAACCTGGATTTTCAGTCCTAAAGTCATGCATCTCTATTCTGCGGAGGAATCTAATGTCATAGTAACTGTATTGTGCTTCATAGAATATCATAGAAATTAGAGGTAAAGTCATTTTTTTTTTTTATAAAAACATTACTGATGAAATGTAAAGAATAGCAGTAGTAAGACTATTAGCTTCTCAGTAGTTTGTGTGTAACATTATAACATGCTCACTCAGTTGTGTCTGACTCTTTGTGCCTCTGTGAACAGTAGCCCTCCAGGCTCCTTTGTCCATGGGATTTCCCAGGCAAGAATACTGGAGTGGATTGCCATTTCCTCCTCCAGGGATCCTCCCAACCCAGGGACTGCACCCATGTCTCTTGTGTCTCTTGAACTGGCAGGCAGATTCTTTACCACTGTGTCACCTGGGAAGCCTAACATTATTATATGTTCTAAATTTACTGATTTATATATATCTCTGATTTCAGTAAAGGTGTGTTTATTTCAAGGTCCTTGAGACATACCATATATTTAAAAATAGTTTGCTTCAGATTATTTTATGGGAACAAGTCAGTGGAATAGATAGGATGTGCCTAGTCAGCATAACATTTCTTACATTATAGATATAACACTGATAAATATAGAAGAAAATCAAAGGAAAAGATTTGAAATGTAAGATAATCTAAGGAAACCATAAAAACAGACAGCAGATGTCACTGTTGTTTTTCCATTTCCCTTAGCCTTATTTTTGGGGGTTTTGTTCCTAGTTAATGACATTTTCTCTCTCATCTGAGAGCACTAATTGGTTAAACAAGTTCACCTATGCTAAACTTCTGTTTTGAATTTTATATCTATTAAGATAATGACTATAAATCTTACACATATAATTTATGAGAAGATATTTATTATATGTCTAGGTTTATTAACTCAACATTATAAATGGATAGAATAATACTTTTTACAATTATCATCTGATTCAGAATGGATTACTATTAAAATTATTCACCTCAGATATAAACTTGTCCTAATCTTATTTTAAATGATCAATCATATTGTTTATTCTCTTTATGTAAGTACTCAAACACGAGTGCTTATATAAAGTACTCAGTTCATTTCAGTCACTCAATTGTGTCTAACTTTTTGTGAGCTCATGGACAGCAGCGTGCCAGGCTTCCCTATCCATCAGCAGCTCCTAAAGCTTGCTCAAACTCATATCCATCAATTTGGTGATGTCATATGAAGTACTACTTGATGATAAAATAAAATTTTTGCCATGTCAATACATCCAGCCAGTTGCATTCAGAAAATATCCAGGGAAAATGTTCCACATCAGCTTTCAAAATACCCATCCCATATTCTCTCCATCAATTCAACTCTAATTTCCTCTTACAGTGTTTCCTCTTCAAGCTGCTGTCTAGGATGTATAAATCTCAATTTCTCATCTCCCCCACTTTACCAATTATCAGATCTTGTTGATTCTATCTTCTGTGTATTTCTAAAATCAACTCCCTTCTTTATATTACAAACTTTAAACTTCATAGTACATAGCTGAAGTGTGTGTCACATACATATTCTTGTAAGAACCTGGGTAATTTTTCAGTTTTAATGGAGTCCCATTATTTCATGAGAAAGAAATTGTGCAACCCTGGTTTTTGTGTGAGAGGAATGAAGCAAGAAGTAGTAGTAGTACAATGAAAACTTAGGAAGAGTTCTTTCTTACAAGATCTAATCTTAGTATCATCCTTTATGCAGAAGGTTGAAGCTTTATCATTATGTTCTTAGACTTATTGAGCCTGTTGCCTTTTTTTTTTTTAATCTGTAAAAAGGAATTTGGATAAACTGTTTCTAATGAGCTTTCTATTAATAAAATCCAGTGATTCAGTAGGAAACACTAAAAAATGATCCTTAAGAGACCATTACTTGGCTTCCCAGGTGGCGCTAGTGGTAAAGGGCCCACCTACCAATGCAGAAGACATAAGACACGTGGGTTTGATCCTGGGTCAGGAAGATCCCCTGGAGAAGGGCACGGCAGCCCACTACAATATTCTTTTCTGGAGAATCCCATGGACAGAGGAGCCTGGCAGGCTACAGTCCATAGGATCACACAGAGTTGGACAGACACAGATTATCAATTTTTTTTTCTCTTGAAAAATCTTATCAGTTGGTAATTTTGGTAGCATTTATGGTTTGCGTATATGTTTCATCACAGATAACCATTTTCTAGAACTAAAATGAAAGTATATATTGGAGCACTTATTGGAAAATTAAAGATTTTTATAGTCAGTACAGTAATGAACCCAGGCTTCCCAGGTGGAGCTAGTGGTAAAGAATCACCTGCTGAAGTAGGTGACTCAAGAGACCTGGGTTTGATACCTGGATCAGATCCCATGGAGGAGGAAATGACAACCTACTCCAGCATTCTTGTCCACAGAACCCCATGGGCAGAGAAGCTTGGTGGGCTACTGTCCATAGGGTTGCAAAGAATCCAACATGACTGAGCATCTGAGCACAGTAATGAAATATGGTTCATCTTTCACTTAGAATCTGCTATAACTGATTAACAATTCAAAGAATTTAGTGATCTTAATTGAGGATAAGCCTGTGAATGTATATATGATGGGACTGTTATAATAAATAATAAAAAGCAACTAATATTTTGGGATTTGTTATCTTAATTCTTTATTGAGAATATGATTAATGGTAATACTGACTTGGGTTGGAAAAGGAGGGAGTTCTGAGTTCTAATGAGTTAGCGCTGCAAACTGATGCCATGTTCAAATTGACTATAAGGAATATATTCAAAATTGCTAGGGTAAATATTCTTTATCACCAGTGAACTGGAATATGGTTCTCTGTGTCTGGTTTATGTACTATTTAACTCAGCAAGTGTTCTATAAAGGAACTTAGAAAACAGAGCATTTTATTCATCGGTAGGAATTTTGGTGCTTAGAGAAACATTACTGTTGCATGTTCCAGGATATTATGGGTTGAACCCATTGCATTTTCAATAAATACCTTGGTTTGAAACTTGGCCCTGCTACTTTTAATGTTTCACTTTGGTCAAGAAATTTGCCCTCTCATAAATGTAGTTTCCTTAGATAGAATAACGCTACCTGTGTTTTTCAGGGTTGTTGTGAAGATCAGAGTTGATGCGTTTAAATTACTCAAATATCAATACATGTGTAAGATGTATTCATAAATTATTCACACATATATAATCATAATCACTAATGACAAATGTTTCTCAGTAGTCTATTGAATATAAGACTTTCTGTTAGTTCTGGCAATATAAAAGGGTACGATTTATGCTTCCCAAACACAGAAGCAATAACAAAGTAATGTACTAATTGGTACAGTAGTTCTTTACTGGATATCTTAATTTAAAAAAATTTTAAAAATTATATTTGAATTTCAAAGCCTTAATAAATTTCTCTTAATAGCAACTCCCTAACTATCCCTATTCTTTTACCAACCAGTCTAGAAAAGTTGAACCACCAGATTTACTACCCTACTTACTTTTTATCTTTAGACCTTGATACATAAATGATAGGGATTTGATGGAATTTCAGAGTTTCACTTCCTCTCTTTTCATATCTGGTTGGGGTGTGAAGTAGCCCAGATGAGTGGATGGCAGGTGCACCTCATGCAACACTAAGGTTGAAGTAGACTGTACCCTTGGACTTGGAACGCTTACAACTTTTATTCATGTAAAAGGTAGAATTGTGACATGGAGATCATTAGTCATACATTTAGAATATGGATCCCAGCTGTCAGACTGTTCCATGAGACTGGGTAGGCTCCTCGTGGGTCCTGCGGCATCATCCCACCTTGTCTGTTCCCTGGGCCCCCAGTGCTTTTTATGACTGCAGATGATTTACCTTTACTTCCATCTCTGCCTCCCAACTCCTTCACAGTTTTAGCAAATACACTCTGTGCTATCATCTTTCAATTCAGAAATGAAGCTATCATGTATGTCCATGTATATATACATTGTGGTCGATAGTATATTTTCATTGGTATGAATAGCTGCTTGAATAATAGTCCATACTCTTCAATATTTTCTTAGCAGTCCTGAACTGGAGGTAAAGTCATTATCAACTATTGTGTATTGTGTGTTTCACACAATGGCTGAAATGTGGAAATATTTCCCCAAATCACTTCCAACCACAATATTGATGTTTTCAGCAAATTCGCTAAATACTGATTTAAGTGATTTGCATATAACAACATACATATATTTTATGACAATCTAGGTGAGTACTATTATTATTTTCAGGATGAGAAACTAAGGCACAGAGAGTCCTAAAGTTAGTCCTACCTGTGGCCCAAGTTCTCACTGCTAGGCAGAGTTGAATTACTCCCAAGTTTTCTAGGTGTAGAGTCTACACACTTGGCACTTATACTGCCAGTCTTCTGGGAAGGCTTGTTTTTCTTATTTAGAATGGCTGGAAGAGAGGGGGATGGAAAAGATAAGTCTTGCAGGAACATGCCAAGCTTTCAGAGCCAGAAATTTTTTCCCAGGACATAGTTGTGAAAAGGGCTTCTGGATCAAGAAATGATGGTTTAATTAATGTATTAATGATTTCATCATCAAGTAATGATGATTCAATAGCCCCAGGATTTTGGTTTAATGCTTTTCTTGTGATCTAACCTCTGGCTGGAAAATGAGTTGACATTATCAAGCATTATAAAGCTCTCCATTGAAGATTAGGAAAATACAAGTCAAACCTGAAATTCTTTCTCTTGTTTAAGTTTCTAATGCAAATAAGAATTTAGTTTATGTAGGTAATAAGTATTAGGAGTAATCCATACTATTATTTACTTTTAACTAAAGTCCCAAAGCAACAACTCTTGTTTTTCTGCAACACTTTGGGAAGATTCTGATCTCCTCACTGAATGTCATGAAATTATAACATTAAAAATTCCTGCTATTTATATAAAATGCCTATGATGTATATGATGGCACTTTTCAGAGGGTGGTTGTGATATAATTCCACAAAGAATGTCAATAACTATGTAATAATGTAGAGAATATTTTTGCTTACTTTGCTATGCATCTATCTTCCATGATGCCAAGTGTGAATAGATAACACTATGAAAATTGAAGAGAAAGACAAGGCTAAAAAGTTGAATGGGCTGGGTTGAGGATACTGGTGCAGATAGCAAGAGGGAAAGACTGATTTTTCCAACAACGGTTTTCTGGGCTGATGGGCGTATTCTTGAGGGGCAGCAGGGAGAGAGGTTGCAGTATGAGGAGAGGCAAAGGAAAACAGAGTTTCCTCTTTAGAATCAGCGCCATCTGCAATGAAAGAACCATCCCAGGGTCTCAAAGCAGCAGCACAATGTCTTCTGGTACAGCATCTTGGGACAATTGGAGAAGGACTTTTGCTATGCAATTAAAAGAAAAGAAACAGAAAGATTCCTGCCTTATAGAAGGACCAACTCATCTTCATGGAGGCAGCCATGTAGCTGTGGGCGTTTGGAGTTGTCCTGGAAGCAGTGAGCATCAAGCTGCAGCATCCAGGCTGGCCTCCCAGACCAACTGGGCATGATTGGCCTTGCTAGAGGGCCCATTTCAGGTGCATGAGAAAGTGACAGCAGTTTGAGAGGCTCTTGGATTAGTGTTTTAATCCAAGTGACCATTAAGCCAAGGATCACACCATTTCTACCTCTTAGAACAGGAGAAAGGCAATTGCACGGGTGTGTAAGGGTTTCAGTGAATTAGACCGTGGACTGAGCTTTGTACCATGATCACTCTTCCCATCCCATAATTTCACTGACATAGTTCAGAGACATACCTGTTACCCTATGGCAATGGCTAATGTTGTGACATCTTACCAGCCAGTGCATTGGTAGTCGCAGTAGTTTGAATAGTTTAGTAATTCAAGTTAAGGTGGTTCAGACAGTATAAATAAAAGCTATACTTTGAGGCTTTAAAATGTGAGTATTTTCGGCATATACGATGGAAAGAACAAATATTTAGTGTGTGACAAGGAATCAGAGTCTCCCTTGATACTAACAAGGTATTCTTTTTAAATCCACCAAATTGTGGAGTGCTATTAGGTAATCCTTCAGGTTTCTTCCATACCTAGAATTTTGGAATATACCACACATTATGGGTTTTTTTCCTATGTACTCTATGATTATCACTTCTTTTACCCCTAGACATAAATTTTTATTGTTGCATTTTGTAGTCTTTTTTGATATTGATATGATAGTTTAGATTTAAATTTTGGCTTCTGGGATTTGGCTCACATACTAGTTTTTTTTTTTTTTTTTTAATCTTTTGCCTTGAGAGCCTTCTTAAAATAAAATTCAATTTCCCTTTTGTTTTCAGGATGATTGCATTCAATTATGTAATTAGGATAAATACATGCAATCAGAAGCAAGTAAAAAATATTAAATTTTAACTTTGTAAATTTTATTTTTGATAGTAAATGCCGCATGGGTAGAGCTTTCTTATTTATACAGCTAATACCTTGAGCAGTGTTATGCATGTACCAGGAACTCAATAGTTATTTGTTGAATGAATGAAGTATTTTTTAAGATGGTGTACAAGTCTCATAAAAAATATGCAAATTCTCCTGGAGACTAGAAACATGTTCGAGGTTGTTTAAACCATATTGTGTCTGGACCAGTTATCAGCTTGGAATAAACTGATCACGTGGCTTGCTTTGGCACAGTGGTGACTATGAGTGCATTCACTGTCTTTGGAAGGAAAATGATTTTTATAGGTGGTAAGTAAGGTCAGTCAGTCATCATAGATTTACTGTGTTTC
This sequence comes from Nanger dama, assembly GCA_917880005.1. Taxonomy (NCBI): domain Eukaryota; kingdom Metazoa; phylum Chordata; class Mammalia; order Artiodactyla; family Bovidae; genus Nanger; species Nanger dama. The sequence goes on along the minus strand of CAKJTW010000038.1, from coordinate 8,092,957 downwards.
TGAGGCTGCTTCTTTAGATTTGATCTGGCTTCTCTCTTGTACATTTGAAGCTTATTTAGGAATGTGTCAGAACAAACTGTCTCTTCAGCCTGAATTGTTAGCCTTGAGGGCAGGAACCACGTTGTTATATTATGTTTAGAGCAGAGCACAGGAGAGAGCTGCCCAGATCACAAGGGACAATGATGAGCTCAAGTGGGTGACCTGGTTCCTAGGCCTGGACACCATGGGCTGGAGAACCCATGTGCCATCTCTCCCAGGGTTTTTTCCTTTACAATCCTTGAAGTCTTATTTTATTTTACTTTTTAAAAAGTTCATGCCTGTAGCAACTTGCCTAAGCATTTCAGTTTTATAAGCACTTAGAAGTCATACTTTGTCTTTTTTGTGTTTTTATGTTTAATGCTTACCAGAATTCCTGGCACACACAGGCATTTGATGAATGTGTGCTAAATCAAATTGAGTTGGTATCTTTGAGAGTGGATAATCAGGCACTATATACACTGAGAGCTGTTTAAGATCTAGATCCCAATTTCCTGTCTCCTTTCAGAGAACAGTGAATTCGGATGGTTCTTTGATCCTCACCCAGAATCCAGCCCACTTTAGGGTTGCCATTAATCTCAAGGCCATGAAATTGAGAGAAACAACAGACTTGAAATAGGTAGTTAGGTTTATAATTGAGTTTGATGTCGCTTTAGGTTTGTAATGTAAATAGTCTGGGGCAATGCCTGGTTCTCCTCCACCTGAAGAAGTTTGTGCTGCTCAAAGGGGTCCAGAGAAGCTGGGGAGCTGGGAGGAGGAAGAAGATTTAAACTGCTTATTAAAACTGGACTTTCCTCAATGGCATGTTTAAATCTTATGAAAACACCTATTTTGGTGCTTTTACTGGGCTTGTTTAAACGTGTATTGCTCAATGCCAATATAACAGAAAGAGGAAACTGTTCTGACAGTAAAACATTCATTTAAGAATGATGATAAATTTATTGGGAACATTTCAGAGCTGGAGCATATTTATAACTGTGAGATATGGCCTCAATTATTAATCAACATGAGAAACCGAATAGAACTGACTCTGATATCCTAGATTAATAGCATTTGATTTTGCTACCCCAAACTGAAATGGTCATCCTCAGAGAAGCTCTCCGTCTTTCCAGTGAGTCAGCCCTGGCTCTGTGATAGCCCCAGAACTGTGGCTTTAATTACTCTGGCTTCATTTCACTTTCTCCTAGGGATGTCGTTGTGAAGTGTGGTGAGAGGATTCAAATCATCCCAAATTTGACACTTTGAGCTAAAATTAATCCAGAGCTGCGGTGTATTTCTTTGATTTTTTTTTTTTTAAGCTTTGTAGGAAATGAAGGAGGGAAGGTCTTTTTGATCACTTACTATATTTTAGGAATATTAGCCAAATGTAGGTATTATTCCCATTTTACAGTTGAGAAATCTGAGACCTAGCACAGTTAAATGTTTTGCCCATGATTACACTATTTAAAAGAAGTCAGCCAGGATCCAAACAGCCTTAATGACTTCTAAGTCCATATGCTTCTCACTTCTCTAGAGACTTCCCCTTGAGTTTTACACTTGTTTAAATGTTTCCAACAATTTGTTCCTCATATGGCGCTTACATTGGTGTTGCAGTTATGACAAGTTTAGTTTTATCTCATTAGTCTATGTTCTTCTTAATGAATAGGGTTATAGCTTTGTATTTTCTAAGCACTGGCACAGAGCTTCTTGCATGTAAATATTTTTTGAATAAGATCTGAGACATCATTTACTACTTGGCATAAATCTAGGCTTCAGAATTATTCTTTCCCAAAATTATAATAGTGGCTGGTAATTAAAAAGAGACATCTCAGTTGAAAATTTTCACTTTTATCAATTTTTTTAAACAGAATAATAACAACTTAAATAGTAATTTATTTTTCCTAAAGGGTGGGAGAAAATATTTAGAGGGGATACAAATAAGTACACTGAGGTCTCTATCTTCTGGGAATTCATAGCCAAGTGGCAGTAATGAGAGATATTTATGGTATTTATAATATAGGGTAGGATGCTCTAGTGCCTTAAGAAAAGGTTCAAACAGAGTTGTAGAAGTTTAGAGGATAGATGACTTTTCATTTGCAGGGATCAGGGAAGGGTTAATGAAAGAGGAGACATTTGGCCTTAGAAGGATGAGTACATTTTGACAGATAGATTTCAGGGGAAGGGACTCCAGGCAGAGGAAACAGTTTGAGAATAGCCATTGAGGCATAAATGTCAGATAAGTGGTAATAAGTTTAATCTGACTAGAGTATAGGGCATGTTAAAGGTAATGAAAAAGATAAGACAGGAAAGGATACTTTGGGACAGAATTTGGGGCTCTTGTACAAGATGATATTTAAATTCCTTTTTTAACAATTTCATGATCCTGTAATTCTCCAAATGCTGTGACAAGGCACTTGAGTTTTATTCAGTAAGCAATTTTGAGTTTCAAAAATATTTTGAATTGTGCCATCTTATCTTCATTTGATATTCTTACAAGTGTCACGAAGTGACACAATCAGAACTCTGCTTTGTAGGACAGATTTAAGAAGATTATTTTGGTAGCAATGTGTAGCATTGGGTAAAGTGGAAAACGACTGGATTGAAGATTAGAAGTTAGAAGGCTGTTACAATAGTATAGGCTAGAAAATGATATAGATTATATTATTAGACAATAATATAGATTAGGAAAAAGCATTGTGTAGATTAGAAAAAAATTGTACTGGTTAGAAATAAGGACATGAACTATGATGGCATCAATGAGAATAAAGAATTAGAGATAAATTTAAGATGAACTTTAGAGTTATATTTGATAGGGCTTGGTAATTGACTGAACAGGTATGTATGTTATTAAGAGTGTTGGAGAGGGAGAAGTTAAAGATAATTTGAGCTTGGAGCATAGGGAATTATAAGAAGGCTAAGAACACAATGGCTTCCCCGGTGGCTCAGGCAGTAAAGAGTCTGCCTGCAGTGTGGAAGACCCCGGTTTGATCCCTGGGTGGGGAAGATCCCCTTGAGAAGGAAATGGCAACCCATCCCAGTATTCTTGCCTGGATAATTCCATGGACAGAGGAGCCTGGGGGCTATAGTCCTTGGGATTGCAAAGAGCTGGACATGACTGAGAGACCTCACCTAAGAACATAGTAGAATTAGAGGATTCAGTTGGTGAAGTCTATTTAAGGAAGACAAGAAAGATGAGTTTATTTTTAGTTGTGTTGAATTAATGGCATAGAAGTCAAGGCAATCTATTAGGTTGGAACTTGGGAATAAAATCAAAAGGCTGATATTATTTCTGTATGTGCAAACCCTCAGTAAGGAAGGTTTAGAACAAAGTACAAGAGGGAACATTACAACACATATGTTAATCATAGATCCTGAATGACTCTATTAGACTTTATTAGACATATTCTAATAATAAAAAGACACACAGACACAGAGACATACACTCACACAAATATTCTTGTGTGAATAGCCCCTAATAATTACCACAATGAGTGTAAAGTGGCTGTCTCTGGAATTAGTAAAGAATGAGACAGCTTTAATTTCAGAATTGATTTGGGTAAAATGACCCCAAGAAGTTCCACTGTAGTGCTTCTTCTTTTTCTTTTAATTCCAAGACCCTTCCCTTAGGTCCCTTTGGTTGATTCATTTTCTTATTGTTAACAATCTCCTATAAGGAGATGTGGCTGGAACAGACTTTGTGCTATCTTGGGGCTATTTTTATCAATTGGTGCTTGAAGGAGGCAGATAATTCTTCTAGAAGTTAGATTTCATTTTATTAACTGATGTCTACAAGATTCAGAATTTACTTAATTTAGGTGGGGCATGAAAAGTGAAAGTGAAAGTGCAGTCGCTCAGTCATGTCCGACTCTGTGACCCTGTGGACTGTAGCCTACCAGGCTCCTCCCTCCATGGGATTCTCCACTCAAGAATACTGGAGTGGGTTGCCATTTCCTTCTCCAGGGGATCTTCCCAACCCAGCGATTGAACCTGGGTCTCTCACATTGCAGGCAGACGCTTTAACCTCTGAGCCACCAGGGAAGTAGGCCATTAACTCACCAGCTACAATTGTCTTCCAATAATCAACCTGAAATTTAATTTCTAAGATAGGTTTTTCAAATCTACCTTCCTCTCTTCCCTTTCTTTCCTTTTTCCCTTTATTTTAAAAAAATATGTTTATTAAATGGCTGTTGAGTGCTAGGAATGGATTGATGGATAATCTTCTGTTTTTAGGGATCTCATAGTCTAGTGGGGTGGAATTATAAATGCATTGCTAGAGGAACACAAAATGAAAGTGAAATTAGACCTGGAAGTAAAGGGGTGAGTTAGAAGTGGATTTTTGGAAGTGGTGATATCTGAACAGAGTTTTGAAGATAAATAGGAAATAGCTAGACAAAAAATGGAGTTTTGGAATGGGAGAGCTCATTTTAAGGAGGTTTGAAGACATTCACAGATTTACAGCAGTCTGTATAGCTAGAAAAAAAGGGGTGTATTTGGGAAATTCTAGGAGATGGAGTTAAAGAAGTTTGTAATAGGTAAATAATTATGAGTCTTGTTTTCTTTTTATTGAAGTATAGTTGACCTACAACAGTAAAATGGTTCCTGGCGCCATAACACAATGATTTAGTATTTCTATATATTACAAAATGATCACTACAATAAGCCTAGTTACCATCTGTCACCATACAGAGATATTGAATTATTATTAACTATATTCCCCGTGCTAGACATACCATCCCTGAGACTCATTTATTTTGTAACTGGAAGTTTGCATCTTTTAATTTCTGTTACCTATTTCACTCATCCCCTTACCACCCTTATTACAGGAAAAAAATAGGTTTTATTCTCTGTATATAGAAGACTGTTTCTATTTTGTTATGCTTATTCATTTGTTTTTTTGGTTTTTTTAGATTCCACATATAAGTGAAATAATATGTTTTGATCAAGAAGTAAAGACCATAAAGGTATCCAATGAACTGATGCTATAGGCATGGATGTCATACCTTTATGGTGATGGGATGAAGACTTAGGGTTCTGAGGAAGACACTTAACTAGTAATCAGAGGAAAACAGAGAAGAGAGAGATCAACAGGAGGAGTAAGAGGTAGGAGAAAAACTAGAAAGAAGCAATGTAATGGAAGCAGAAAGAGTTTAAAGAAACAGGAAGTGTCATAACTGTCAAACCGGCAAAGAGGTATACTAAGAACTACAGAAAAAATTAAATTGTATTTTCATTAGGATGAAAATTTCATTTCATTTGACCTGAGCAGTTTCAGTAGAGCAATATGGGCATGGCTGAGTTTGGGGCAGAATCACGTCCAGTTATAAGGGGGATAGCTGAGTTAGGAACAAAAAATGAAATAGTAAGATGAGAACAGATCAAAAGTCCTAGGAGCAAAGCTGGGTTGGGGGCCAAAATGAATAGCAAGTGATCCCAGACAGGAGCATGGAGGGAACAAAGATGAGGCTCAGAAAGATTCAATTGCAACATGATAGGAGTTTAGCTGGCATGGCTTCAGTTAGGATGACTTACAGCCACTATGCAACTTCTCATACCGCACTTCTGAGACATGTTTTCTACTAACCAACCACTTCACATCCACGCTGCAGATCAGAAATCCGAACCGATTACATGCAACTGTTCATCTGGCATTAAACAGAACTATTGCAACACAATAAGGCAACGTGTCTGTGGGAAGAAGAGTCCTTTATCATTTACTACACAGACGTAGGAATCAATAAGTGCGTGACAGTCTGGAAGCATCATTTTGGTCATGGATCCAGTGCCACTGAAAGTAGTTGTATGCCTCAGCAATGTTTGTCTTTCGTAAAAGAAAAACCTGGTTGTAAACTGCTTGCTCAGAGAAGGCTTGCCACTCTTGCTTTGTTTTCAGAGTGTGTCGGTCAAGGACATGAACCAGCTTTTGAGGGATACTAATCCAGCAGCATTGCTGAGGTAGTTAATTTAGCAGCAAGGCTACCGTCCCGCTGGGTAGGATGTTCTCCGACTAGGGTCTTGCTTAACCAAGGAAAACGAGCTCTGGAGCAAAGGCAAGCAGACTGACTCTGTACTTGGTTCACACTTGAGTCTGATTCTTACCTACTTGCTCCCCTTAGGTACCCACTTTCTCTGGTTACCGATCTTCAGCTTTGGTCTTGGCTGCATTCTTAGATCTGCCATCTGGGCTTGTTGTGTTTTCCTGTGAAATACTGAGAGCTGATTCTGGTTCATCTTCTTGGATGATACCATTTATGTCTTATAAAATAAGCTTACCTGGGCAGAAACACACCTTGTTACTGTAGACTCGAATAAAGGGTTTTGCCTACTCTGACCATGAGAATGTTGGCTAAGAATCTTAAAAGTAAAAGTATGAAAGTGTTAGTTGCTCAGTTGTGTCTGACTCTTTGCAACCCCATGGACTGTAGCCCATCGGGTTCCTCTGTCCATGGAATTTTCCAGGCAAGAGTACTCGAGTGGGTGGCCATTCCCCTCTCCAGGGGATCTTCCCGACCTGGGGATTGAACTTGGATCTCCTGCATTGCAGTTAGATTCTTTACCATTTGAGCCACCTCAATCCAGTTGTTCATCTGGAACAATATGAGGTGCTCTCTAATTTAGAACTTTATTAAGGAACAAAGGAATTTCTGGACAATCTGATTCCCCATTCTGGAAGGAGAATTTCAGTTCATACAGCTCAATACCACAAAGGATGAAACTGGATAATGGTTTTGATATACACTTCCAATTTCTTAGTGAAAACTCTTTACCAGAGAAATAGTTTTTGTTTTTATTTGGTTTGAATGTTCTTATAGTGGCCAAGTTTAGCTGACCTTCCTCTAATCCTCGTCTATATCCTGCATATTATTTTTGCCCACTGTCTTCTGCCCAAGAGTATAACTTCTTTACTTAAAGGTAATTTTTAGAATTTTTTCTCCACTGATACTATGAAAAATGTGTAATTTATGTTGTTCTGCTAAATGTTGCTGCCTGCTTTCTTCTTACCTCAAAGTGTCACAAAGAGCTGGACATGACTGAAGCTACTTAGCATGCACACATCCTCACTGTGGTGATGGTTAATAGCTAAGACTCAGAAAGAGACAGGCTGGAGTTTGATTTTAGTACTGTCTGTTATGTGCTGTGAGGTCTTGGACAAATCATTTGGCATTGATCTGCTTTAATTTTCTCATCTCTGACATGGAGTCACAATGATACCTACCTCATAAGTTGTTGCTATGAGAATTAAATGAGACAGTACATGCAGAGTGCTCAGAGAGCTTTGGCCCATAGTAGGGCTTCAGAATTATTAATGTTTACTGCTTGTGTTTACTGATGTTGTTTACTGATGTTGAAGCTGAAACTCCAATACTTTGGCCACCTGGTGTGAAGAGCTGACTCATTGAAAAGACCCAGATGCTGGGAAAGATTGAGGGCAGGAGAAGGAGACAACAGAGGATGAGATGGTTGGATGGCATCACCGACTCGATGGACACGGGTTTAGGTGGACTCCAGGAGTTGGTGAAGCACAGGGAGGCCTGGCATGCTGCAGTTCATGGGGTTGCAAAGAATCGGATACGACTGAGCAACTGAACTGAACTGAACTGACTGCTTGTGTGCTAAACTGAATATGTATGTACTCTCTACTATTAAGTAAAAACAAAATTTCATGACACTTCCTGTGTTATATCATTGAACTTCTGCTTTTCTGTGGCAGCACCTCAGAGGGAATTCCCCTAACCCAGAGTATGACTTTTCATAATTATACAAACTTGGCTTAAACCAGTACTTATTTGTTATCTCATGGTCTCAATGAGTCAAAAGTTTAGACAAAGCTTAACTGGGCCTTTTGATCAGTGTTACACAAGAATGCATCCAAGGTGTTGGCTAGGCTGCATTCTCATCTGGAGATTCCACTGGGAAGAATTTGCTTCCAGGCTCATTCAAGCTGGTAGGATTCATTTCCTTGAGGAGGTATTATGAAGGGCCCAGACTCCTTATTGGCTCTTGGCTAGATCCCTCCCATGGTTTCTTGTCACTAGCCTCCTCAGTACGGCTACTTGCTTTAGTAGGACAACGAGGAGAATCTCACTCCAGACTGCTAAGATGGAATATTGTGTGATGTAATGTAAACATAGGTATGACATCCCATCACCTGTTACACATGCTAGAATCAGGTCATATGTCTCTCCTGCACTGAAGAGGAGATAATTATTCAAAGTTGTGAAACACAGGAAGTAGACATGCTCTGGGGAGAAGGATCGTGTTAGGTTCTGTTTGCCATGCCCAGATACTTGCCGCAATGTTATAGGACATACTGAACTCTTCCATAAGCTTAATCTTGTTAATTCTATGAACAAGATATCAAAATATGGTACCACACCTGGAATTCTTGGAGAAATATCACAGCAATAGAAAGCATGAATTTAAGGCATTTACCTTGAAAAGTACCCTTGAAGCTAAGAAGCTTAGGAGAGCTCAACAAATTTTGCAAAAATCTTTCAGGAAATGAAATAAGGGTGTTGTGTGTGTTTGTGCTCAGCTCTTTGATTATCTTGGTCAGAATGCTGGTATGTGTGCTCAGTTGTGTCCAACTTTTTGTGACTCCCATGGACTATAGCCCACCAGGATCCTCTGTCTATGGAATTTTCCAGGCAAGAATATTGGAGTGAGTTGCCATTTCCTTCTCCAGGGAATCTTCCTGACCCAGAGATTGAACCCACATCTCTTGTGGCTCCTGCATTGGCAGGTGGATTCTTTACCACTGAGCCACCTGGGAAGCTTTATGGGTGATGAGGTCAGAGAAAAGTAGAGAGACTTTGAGAGAGTTCAAGTGGGTAACAGGATAACACTTGATTAAAGTGGAGGAATAAAACAAGTTGCTAAGAAACAGTGAGTGTCTAACTTAGACCTGTTGGAATGAATTTGTAAAAGATCAGTGAACAGTTTCTAGGTGTTTTGCAGCAATTCTGGTCAATCTGGACGTAGGACTAGAGTTAATCAGAGATGGGAATTGGTAAAGAATAGTGGACATTTAGAAGGTGGGAAATCCTAAATCTTACTGCTATTGTAATTTGTCTTGTCTGGCTGAAGACAGACCATTTCTTCCAATATTAGTTTATTCCAAACATACAGAAAAAAACCCCAAAAATAATGTATTAGGCAACCATTTATTCCCAATCATATTTTGTTGTTGTTGTTGAGTTGCTAAGTTGTTGAGTTGCTGATTCTTTGAGACCCCTTGAACTGTAGCCTACCAGGCTCCTCTGTCCATGGAATTTTTTCAGGCAAAAATACTGGAGTGGGTTGCCATTTCCTATTCCAGGAGATCTTCCTGACTCAGGGATCATACCCACATCTCTTGCGTCTCCTGCATTAGCATGTGGATTCTTTACCATTGTGCCACCTTTGACGCTTGATCATATTTAATAGATGTTCAAATTTCACATATTTCCTTCAAATATTCTCCTCTGTTTTTTAACATATGTGTTGCCAAAGCAAGCACTTTGCTTTATTTTTAAAACAGCTGAAACCGCACTTCCTACTCAATCTCCTCTCCTTTGTTTTCTCTCTTAAGGAAATTTGAGGCTTACAGTTATTATTTTATCTGTTTAACTGGTCAGTATGTGTAAGCTCTGAATTTCATTTTAAAGACGGGAATTCTTTCCCTCACTCATGAGCAAGTGATGGATATAAAGCAAGGAGGGAAAAAATAGAAACAATCTTTGAGGACAAGGACTAATGCCCAGATGTTCTGTTGCCTGATTTCAGAGCAAACATTAAAATGCTTTAATATCCATTTGGCTTAAAAGGTTAAGGGCAGGAAAACAAATGTACTCTTCTGTGGAGGAGTTAAACTAGGAGGCAAAGGGAGCTCTTGTCTAGCGAACTATAAAAGATAATTGTTCATTAGAGAGTGTGAAGTCTGTTGTAAGTACAGCCACATTCATTAGCCAGTTCCCTGCTTCCTGTCAGTAATGGGCATTAAGTTTCTCTCTGTTCAATTAGAATGAATTCTGGCATGTGCACTATAGATCCTCTTCTGGGTTTTTCAGATCTTGGCCTTTGGTCTTTTTTCTTTTGGATTATCACTGAGTAGGTATAACCTCAAGGCAGTGTATAAATTATTTCTTAAGTAACGTGTTCCAAATGGACAAGTTCTCAGAGAATATAAAGTATCCATAGAAACAAGGAAAAACACCCTAAACCTAAAATGTTTATACAAAAGATACACCTAAAATATGTTTATACCAATTAACAAATGGTGTATTTTGCCAATAAACATAAGCAAAAGCCAGAAATTTAGGAAATCAACAAAATTACTAAATGTGCTTTGCTTTGGAGATATGCCTAGCAACTTAGCTCACTTAAAGGACACAGGATTTTGACAGATAAGATTTTATATTGCTAGGTCTCAGGGTCAACTCTGGATTTAATACTAGGGTCAGCCCACTCTAAATGACCTGGTTTGGACTTGTTTTCTGGGGTAACAAATAGCCTCGCCTTTCCGTTTGATTATACCTGATAGAGAGTTAAATGTCCCTCACAGTAAGAAACATAACCAAAGCAAAGGATGCATGTGGCAAAGAAAGTGGGTGTGTGAATTATGCTGAGAAGCTACTTGTGCCAATTACTGTGCTATCTTTAAGGAAAGGCAAATATGTGAAAATTCTTACTGTTATGGTATTAATGCAGGTTGATTAAACCCTTCAAGATGATAAGGAGCTTCATTCTTCTGGTGGAGTGATGGGTTTGATTTACAGGTAACAGGCTGGATAATTTAGGACATGGTTATGCCTTGGAGAGACCTATAGAGTCTCTTGATTAGGTAAAGAGGGTATAAAAATTATTTGACATGTTGAAAGACTCATTAGTAATCTTCCTTGAGGCTAGCCCTGTGGGTTACATAACACTGAAAGGGAAAGCCATACCCAAGAGAACTTCCACGAGGTTGGACTTTTAACAGAGGGAAATTCCAGGTGAAGATGTTATGACAACAACAGGACCTGATATAACCTTGCAATAGTATCTGTTCAACTGGCTAGGAAAGAAAAGGCTCTTAACGTTCATTTTCCCCTGGCATGTGTAAGATTCAACTTTGTGAAGTGTCTTCCAATGTAAGTGTCCTCCTTCTGACTGGCTGAAGGAGGGTGACACTGGACAGACTAAAACTTCTCATTTCTCCAAAATGTGCCTGAAACAATGAGACAGTGATTGTGAGGAGAACCATTAAAATCAGGAGTACTAGGCTTTAGCTCCTTAGAACTAATATGGGGATTCCAGGTGGAAACTGCACATAAATTCAGATAAACATATTCTCTGGAATGTAGAGAATTCTATGAGACCCTTGCATCATTCTATTCTCAAAGCATTTATTATGCTCTTATTATATATGAAACATGGTTCTGAGCATTAGAGATATAAAGATGAATAAACCATCATTCCTGCCTTCCACTGTAAGAACAGTTACAACAAAGTGATTAATGCTATCATAAAGGAATAAACAAGTTGTGGAGAAGGCACAACAGAGGAAGCACTTCACATTTTTAGAAGAGGCTAGAAAAGACTTTTCAAAGAGTGTGGTATGCTTTGAAGAATGAATTAGTTTTTCAAGGTAATAAGAAGGAGCATTATCAAATGAATAGAAAGCATATGAGTAAAGTGAAAAAATGGGAGCAGTCAGGAGACCAAGGTGTGTGAGATATAATTTTTAAAAGGCAGATAGTAGCAGAAATTAAAAAAAAATTTTTTTTTGTATACTCTACTCTGGAATTCAGACTTCAATCTGTAGACTTTGGGGGGCTTTTGAAGGGTTTGATTTCACAAGGATGGAGAGTGGAGGATAGGCTGGGTGAGTGATGACAGAGTCTAGATGACCAGTTAGAAACATATTACAGTCATGTTGATGACAGACGATGGTGGTCTGAGCAGAGGAACATGATGGGAGTCCTTTCAGCTTTCTGACTCTGTGGATCGTTGTTTCATTAATCAAAAGAGAAGAGCCATCTTTTGGGAGTGGAAAGGTGAATTCAGTTTTGGACATCTTACGTTTGAGATTCTGTGGAGCCATTGAGTCTAGATGACCATGAAGCAGTTGGTAAAATGAGCTTGAGAAAAATCATCGAAGTACTGAGATTTTGGAGCCATGAATGTGAATAAGATTGCTCAGGAAGAGTGTGTCAAATCAGAGGAGAGGAGCAAAGGCCAAGCCAGGCAATTCTAATAAATAATTAAGATGTTAAAGAGAGGAGTCAGTAGACAGAGCTGAGCAGGAATTATGGGAGATGTAAAAGAAAAATCAGGAGGAAGTGATGCCAGGGGAGTAGATAATTCCAAGAGGGAGATAATGGGTAATAGTATCAAATTCTATTGTTGACCAAGTTTGAAAATGACACTGAATTAGGTCATCACAGACCAAGAGAAGAGCAACAACAATTTTATTGAAATGGTAAAAGCAAAATAAGATTGCTACAGTGGGTTGAGTATTGAATGGGAGATGAGGAAGTAAAGTCATCATGAAATGCTCATTATGATTTAACCTTCCTTTGAAGGCAAGAAAAGAGAGATATTGTAGCTCCAGTGGACAGCGTCTTGGGATTGGACTTTTAAAAATAACAGAAGAAACTTGATACTTGAGAGTTCGAGAATGTGGTCTGGTGGCTATTGAGCTAGGTTAAAATATATATGTATATATTTTTGCTTCCTTTCTGGGTGTTGGTTTAAGGGTGTTTGAAGACTAGCTGTGACTTTGAAATGCCTAAATCTGCTTAGAAGTATCTTGAGAAACACTTGAGACAAAGGAAAACTTAGGGAAAGGAAGCCCACTGCTGCTGAGGCAGAGTGTGGCTAGATGTATGAGGTGGCGAAGTTTAAATAATGCCAAAGATAGTTGAAAGGCTCTCAGTATCTTTGCTGACTCCAAGAAGCAAAAACAACCTGCCCTCCGGCAAACACATTTTCCCTTCTGAAACTCTGTCAAATAAATTCAGAGGGACATGAAAAAAATGGAAATATATCTTGTAACATGTGCTGATGTGACTGCATGGCCCCTATTTCCTAGATTATGCATGATGAATTTTAACACTGTATCTGATTTCTCTGGCATGTACACTGTGTAAAAGAGCTTGTTGAAGTACAACATTATAATCATTCCAGGGAACTTGAGAAGGCATTGCACCCAAATGAGACTACAGATATTATATAAGCAAGAAGAAATCTTTCCTTCAAAAATGAAGGCACTTCATAATAACATTCAAGCAAAATTGCATCCTCCGAGGCACTCTGCACATTCTTTCTTACTGATGACAAGGAATGCAGCTTAGGTTTAGCCTTTCATTCAGAGTAACACAACCCTAGCTAGCTTTCAATGGGCTTATTTTTCAAGAACTGAAGTAGTAGCTCATCATATATTTCTCAGCTTCTGAAATGATTGGTATTCCTCTATCTAGCAGTTGTTGGAGGGTTTTTATTTAACCAGTGAAGAGTTCCAAAATAGAAGTGTTGTCCTGGACATATTTTACAAACACACATTTCAGGTCTTTCCTCTTTAACTTGAAGTAGCAGATAAAAATTCCAAAGTGAAAATGACAAGATACCATAGTAACATTGACTCACAAAGGCATGAGGTATGTATGGTTGCCCCTACATATTAGCTCCCAAGGCAAACACTGCAACTGTCATACCTAACCTCCAAGAGCTAAGTAGATTTACTCAAAACCTTGAGTCACTGCGAGACTAAAGGGACCAGGTGTTCTGGATAACTAAATTCTCTCGTTACTGCTGCTGCTGCTGCTGCTAAGTTGCTTCAGTGTGTCCAACTCTGTGCGACCCCATAATTGGCAGCCCACCAGGCTCCCCCATCCCTGGGATCCTCCAGGCAAGAGTACTGGAGTGGGGTGCCATTGCCTTCTCTCGTTACTAGGTGGCTAAATAGAATACTCCTTTATTTGAATTCTTGTTACCACAGAGCTTTAGAGATGTGTTGTCATATTTTATTAATTGAATGATTTTCCTATTGGTCTAAAAGCTGAGTTTGATTGTGGACTCAATTCCTGTTGAAGGCTAAGAGGCAGTTGTAGTCTTGATATTTTCCTTGGGATCTGTGTGTAAAAGAGTATGGTTGGTGGTTGCTTTTTCCTGTTCTAGATCTTGTGATTGGTCTGTTCAATATATTCTTAGGCATCCTTCCCCTACCTCTCTGTCAAGATTATATAGTATTTTATTTTCAATCTATTTTTAATCCTCAGGTAGTTAATGTAGATTGGGTATTGATATTCCTAAAATGTATAAGTAATGTGCAATGCAAGAAGAGGAGAGACATATACTGCTGAAAAGCTAACTGCCTGGGGTTGAATCCTGGCTTTGCTACTGGCTAACTGTATGTCCCTGAGTAACAACTAAATGTATTTGTGTCTCACTTTCCTCCTCTGTTAAACGGGGATAACATTGATACTTATCTTGTATCATTGCACTTTGTATCAGTAAAGTACTTAGGTCAGGGCCTAGCTCGTGCAACAGTGATTGTTATCACCTGACATCTTTATTCGAGGTTAGGCCTCGGAATGCATCTTCAACTCCTGTGCGGTGGGAGATGTCTTAGTTTGAGCACCACAAACCAGGTGGCTTCCACAGCAGACATTTATCTTTACAGTTCTGGAGGCTGAAGTGCAAGATCAGGGTGCCAGCATGGTTGTGGACTGGTGAGAGTTCTCTTCCTGGTTTGTCACCTTCTTGCTCTGTTTTTATGTTGTGAAGAGAGATAGGGCTCCAGTCTATTCCTCTTCATATAAGGACATTAATCTCATCATGGGCTTCACGATCTCATGAGTGCATGCTTCTGTTGTGTCTGGCTTCACGATCTCATGAGTGCATGCTTCTGTTGTGTCTGGCTCTTTGCAGCGTCTATGGATTATAGCCCACTGGGCTTTTCTGTCCATGGGATTCTTCAGGCAAGGTTACTGGAGTGAGTTGCCATGCCCTCCTCCAGCAGATCTTCCCAGCCCAGGGACTGAACCCATGTCTCGTATGTCTTCTTTACTGGCAGGCAGATTCTTTACCACTAACACCACCTGGGAGTCCCATCTAAACCTATTTACTTACCAGAGGCCTCACTTCCTAGTACCATCACCTTGGGGGATAGGGTTTTAGCATATGAATATTGGATCTGTGTAATAACAAGAAAGGATGGAGATTTTCCTTGGAGAGCATAATCCTCAGTCTCCAGAAATTTGGAAAAAGCATCTTCCTTGGATTTGTTATTGTCTGGCCCTTTTACATATAAATATTCTAGATTGGGTTTATATGTTCTATTGTAAGAGATGGTGTGCTTAAAAAATAAAAGAAGAAAAAGGAAAAAAAAAAGAAAGAAGCACAAAAGAACCCTGATATAGGTTGTTATGTTGTCATTTGCCTCTCTATAGCTGAAAACAATTTCTGGTTGCCATTATGGTAAATTGAGGGTTTCAATGGATTAATCAAGGTTTGCTATAATTTGCCACAATAGAAGACAATGAGTAATTACATGAATGACAAAACATAAAAGTAAACCAAAATATAATGAGAAAAGGCAATTTATTAGTGCTTTTCTCATGCCTCAGTGAGTAACTTGATCTGTGTTGAGAATAGCAATCAGATTGGCTTCTCCTTCTCCAGGGTAGGCAGTAACTGGAGGATTCTTTTGATCATTTTATTCATTTTGTGTTAAAACTATAGCACTTCTAATTTATAGACATATTGTGAATGTCAAGGAAATGTCACCCAAATCATTGAAATACAGGGAAATTCATCCATTATATTTAAGTAACAGGTTGCCCTGGGCTCTAAGGGAAGCAGGCTTAAATGGAACTGGGATTTTGACTGTTCAATTTCAGGACTTTAAAGACACAGAATAATCAAGGTGAATTTCTTGAAGGAAGAGACTCTGAGGATAGAAAAGTAACTGTGAAGTATTTCTGGATAAGCCATTAAGTGGCAGATTGGCATTCGGCTACATTTCAGACCCCAATTTGTTTGGTTTAATGTGAATCACTTTTCTTCCCCTTTAAATTGAAGCCCAAATCCTATAATGGAGATACTTAAATGAACCCTCTGGGTCACTCAGGCATCTATTTCAGTATCCCTCTGAGAAATTCAACAGTCTGTTATAAAAATTGAGTTTTATATGTTTCTGTCAAAGCCTAAGGAAGAATTTGATTATCCTCCAGATATTACCCAATCCTTTAACTATATTGGATTATTTGCTGATTTACCCTTTACTTTCCATGCCACAGTGGTGTCTTAGTTGCAAACTTTATAGTAAAAACTGACAAGATTATAAAATGTTTATCTTCCTAGGGAAGCAGCATGGTTAGTTTTGACTTTGACTTAAATGGATCCACACTCCCATCCTGCTTTTGCTGACTATTAACTGGGTGATCTTAAGCAAGTTAACATGATTTCTGTGGGTTTCAGTCCCTTTGTAATACTGACCTTGCATGGGTTTTGGTAAGGATGAGTAGAGACAATGCATGTGGAAATACTGGGTCCTGAGACACCCTCAATAAGTGTGACTCACCTCCCATGTCCCCACCACCAAACCATTTTTTATATATTGAGGAAACATGCAACCAAGGATATATTTAGACTCAGTATCTTGTAGGATGAGAGCCCAAAATAGTGCAGCCTAAATCAATCTGTATCAATCAGGGTTCAACCAGAGACCAGTGGGAGATATATATTGAAGAGATTTATCACAAGGAATCAGTTTATGCAATGTATGGGCTGGCCTAGCCAAGTCTGAAAATCATAGCTGCAGGCTGTCAAGAAGGGGAGGGGATAAAGCTCCTGTTTCAAGTAGAATTTATTCTTTAGGGAAGCCTCAGCTCTATTTTTAAGGTCTTTCAACTGAATCAATCAGTCATATCCAGAAAAAGTACATGTATTATGCACATGTACATACAGACAAGTGCACATATCATGAGTATACCTGATAAATCTTTACAAAGTGAGCACATCCATGTACCCAGCAGACTGATCCAGGCAGAAAAATACAACTAGCTCTCAAGAGCACCTCCCCTCCGTTCCCTTTTCCAGTTACTACAGGCACGACTCCTATCCTCCTCCCTCTGCCTGCCACCTCCTTGCTTCTCCCCAGAGGAAGGCCCTTGGGATTTCCTGGCTATTTAGAGTGATGCTACTGTGGCTCTGTGGATGTCGTATTGCTCACAGAGGTAAAAAGTTAAAGCCTAGCTCTTGTATTTCTTCACTCTATGACTTTGGATCCCTTTAATTCTCTGGGCCTTCTGTAACATAGAGATAAGAAGGAATTTTTGGTTTAGCAAGAAATTTCAATTAATGAAGAGAAGTGGTAAGTGAAGTGAAGTCGCTCAGTCGTGTCCGACTCTTTGTGACCCTGTGGACTGTAGCCCACCAGGCTCCTCCGTCCATGGGATTCTTCAGGCAAGAATACTGGAGTGGGTTGCCATTTTATTTTCTAATAAAGATTCTGGAACAGAGTAGGTACTTAGTAAATGTTGGGTCCTAAAAGCTCTATTTTCAGAAAAACATCTACTTCTGCTTTACTGACTATGGCAAAGCCTTTGGCTGTGTGGATCACAACAAACTGTGGAAAATTCTTAAAGAGATGGAAATACCAGACCACCTGACCTGCCTCCTGAGAAATCTGTATGCAAGTCAAGAAGCAACAGTTAGAACTGGACACGGAACAACGGACTGGTTCCAAATAGGGAAGGGAGTATGTCAAGCTTGTATATTGTTACCCTGCTTATTTGACTTATCTGCAGCATACATCATGAGAAACACTGGGCTGGATGAAGTACAAGCTGGAATCAAGATTGCCGGGAGAAATATCAATAACCTCAGATACACAGATGACATCACCCTTATAGCAGAAAGCAAAGAACTAAAAAGCCTCTTGATGAAAATGAAAGAAGAGAGTGAAAAAACTGGCTTAAAACTCAACATTCAGAAAACTAAGATCATGACATTTGGTCCCATCACTTCATGGCAAGTAGATGGGGAAACAATGGAAACAGTGACAGACTTTATTTTTTTGGGCTCCAAAATCGCTGTAGATGGTTACTGCAGCCATGAAATTAAAAGATGCTTGCTTCTTCGAAGAAAAGTTATGACCAACCTAGACAGCATATTAAAAGCAGAGACATTTGCCAACAAAAGTACATCTAGTCAAAGCTATGGTTTCTCCAGTAGTCATGTATGGATGTAAGAGTTGGACTATAAAGAAAGCTAAGTGCTGAAGAATTGATGCTTTAGAACTGTGGCATTGGAGAAGACTCTTGAGAGTTCATTGGACTGCAAGGAGATCCAACAAGTCTATCCTAAAGGACTGAATCCTTTAGGATGCAAGTCCATCCTAAAGGACTGAATCCTTTAGGATGGACTGAATATTCATTCATTGGAAGGAGTGATGTTGAAACTGAAACTCCAATACTTTGGTCACCTGATGCAAAAACTGACTCATTGGAAAAGACCCTGATGCTGGGAAAGGTTGAAGACAGGAAGAGAAGGGGACGACAGAGGATGAGATGGTTGGATGGCATCACTGACTCGATAGACATGAGTTTGAGTAAGCTCTGGGAGTTGGTGATGGACAGGGAGGCCTGGCATGCTGCAGTCTATGCTATCGCAAAGAGTCAGACATGACTGAATGACTGAGCTGAACTGAACTGAAAGCTCTGTGTCTCTTTATAAATTGGAGGTTGTAAACTCATGGGACATCATATATAGGTTACATAATCTTTTGACATTAACCTTCCCATGTGCAACTTCTTGCCTCAGTTGCCACAATCCCTTTTCTCAGGTATTTTTCTATTCGAGGGACAAAATTTCCCAACACATCATCCTGAATGAATGAAACTGGAGTTCCAATATGTAGTCTAGTCTCACCTTACAAGTCCTGGTTTGCTGGCCTTATTGTTAGTTGGATATAAGCTTTGATGAAATTCTTATTATGGAGTTGAAGAATGCAGCAGTGTAGATCAATGGCTTCTTTCATATTTATGCCTTAGACCCGAAGCCTGTTTCAAGTCACAACACCTGATATCATTAGAATGCAATGCTACTCTTTGTGTGACTCCAGTTCTAGCCTCTGTTTTTCAGTACTGAATGAAGTTTGATGTTCCTGTTTTTATTAAGTATTACTGGTAGATGATCAATGGAAATACATATAATGTCCTCAACTTTTGGAACTGGATGCAGAAGGTGAAGTATACCTATTTTCTATCTCATTCTCTTATTTATAATCTTGTTTTATTCATTTTATATATTCTTGTCATACAGTTTTTATCTTTTATCTTATTTACTGAGGTCATTAGAGTGGCTAGATGTGCACCAAATACATATTTTATATGTTTCTATTTCCCTGAAAGGAAGAAGAGACATTTTTTTCTCTCCTGCCATTGTTTTGTTTTCTATGTAGTATAAGCATGTTTTAATTATGTCATGAATTTCTGCACCCATTAATTTGAGGAGACACCATATTTGTGACTTTCAATGAGACTATGAAAATTTCATCAGTTTGCACAGATTCATCTGTAAGCAAAAATTAGGACGGCGATAAAGTATAAAAAAATGTGGAGAGGCAGGGAAAGGTGAAACCTGGGCTTATTGTCTGCGTATTGTGTATGTGTGTCAATGTATCTTACCTGTCTCATTTAATATCGCCATGCCAAAGCAAAGGCACTATGAAAATCAAACACCCTTATGATGGCATCAAGGTGACGGCACCACTCCATTAGATATCTTTAGAATTTTCAGGCACCAAATTTAGGTCCCTCTAAAAGAGCGACAGAGCCACATGTCATGAAAGACTCATAGGTTTAAGGTTCATTCTTTATTTTATCTTTATTAAAGTCTTATAAGGTTTATATTTTATTACACTAAAAATGGGAAGTAAAGGAAAGAGGCTCAAATGATTTATTTGAATATATTGAGGACAGAATGTCCTTGGAGTCCTGAAGGAAGTTTGGGAAATGAACTAATATTCTGGTTCTTAATCTTGTATAAACTTGAACTGGAGCAATGCTTATTAATTTAGTAGCATATATTTGTTGAGTTTCTACTTTGGGCCAACTCCTGCTCTGTGCTGGAGATACAGTGGTGAGCAAGGGATGGTCTGCCCATGAGATCATAGCCTAGTGAGGAAACCAGGCATGAAAACATGATCACAATTGAAAGGTGTAAATGCTGAAGTAGGGATGCTGATGAATATTACAGTATATTGGACATGGGGATGCCCAGCATCAGGCCACTAGTGAACTCTGTGGGTTGAAGGGCTTTAGGAGTCTTCCCAGTGGAATGTAAACTCAAGTGGAAGATTAATACAAGATGGATGAGTTGAAAGGGAGTTACAGACCTTCAAGTACAGAGGTATAGTGAAGCTCAGGGAAATGCAGGAAATCATTGTCTCAAGTGTTTTTCACAGATCTCTTTGGTGGCATCCACTAGGCACTGTGGGGGAATTATATTAATCCCTTTTCTGTTTTCACATTTGACAGGATTCTAAAATCCTTTCAATCCTACATTTATGACATTGTGAATATCTATTTCCTCTGCCCTTTCCCCTATTACTAATATTTATCTCATCATCTCCTCCCAAGGCCATTGCAGTTGTCCTCTAAATCATCTTTCTGCCTTTAGCCTTGACCATCTTGGATCTATTCTCTTGGGATGCTGTCAGAGTGATCCTTCTGTACTCAAACATATTTTCTGTGTGTTCAGTTCAGTAGCTCAGTCATGTCTGACTCTTTGCAACCCCATGGATATGCCAGGCTTCTCTGTCCATCACCAACTCCCAGAGCTTGCTCAAACTCAGGTCCATCAAGTCGGTGATGCCATCCAACCATCCAATCCTCTGTCGTCTCCTTCTCCTCCTGCCTTCAATCTTTCCTAGCATCAAGGTCTTTTCCAATGAGTCAGCTCTTCGCATCAGGTGAAACTGGAGTTTCAGCTTCAGTATCAGTCATTCCAATGAATACTCAGGACTGATTTCCTTTAGGATGGACTAGTTGGATCTCCTTGCAATCCAAGGAACTCTCAAGAATCTTCTCCAACACAGCAGTTCAAAAGCATCAATTTTTCAGCACTTAGCTTTCTTTATAGCCCAATTCTCACATCCATACATGACTACTGGAGAAACCATAGCTTTGACTAGATGTACTTTTGTTGGCAAATGTCTCTGCTTTTTAATATACTGTCTAGGTTGGTCATAGCTTTTCTTCCAAGGAGCAAGCATCTTTTAATTTCATGGCTGCAGTAACTATCTACAGTGATTTTGGAGCCCCCCAAAATAAAGTCTGTCACTGTTTCCATTGTTTCCCATGAAGTGATGGGACCAGATGCCATGATCTCAGTTTTCTGAATGTTGAGTTTTAAGCCAGTTTTTTCACTCTCTTCTTTCACTTTCATTAAGAGGCTTTTTAGTTCTTCTTTCTTTCTGCTGTAAGGGTGGTGTCATCTGCATATCTGAAATTATTGATTTTTCTCCCAGAAATCTTGATTCCAGCTTGTGTTTCTTCCAGCCCAGCGTTTCTCATGATGTACTCTGCATATAAGTTAAATAAGCAGGGTGACAATATACAGCCTTGATGTACTCCTTTTCTGATTTGGAACCAGTCTGTTGTTCCATGTCCAGTTCTAACTTTTGCTCCTTGACCTGCTTACAGATTTCTCAGGAAGTGGGTCAGGTGTTCGGTATTCCCATTTCTTGAAGAATTTTCCACAGTTTGTTGTGATCTACAAGGCTATGGTTTTTCCATTGGTCATGTATGGATGTGAGAGTTGGACTGTGAAGAAAGCTGAGCGTCGAAGAATTGATGCTTTTGAACTGTGGTGTTGGAGAAGACTCTTGAGAGTCCCTTGGACTGCAAGGAGATCCAACCAGTCCATCCTAAAGGAGACCAGTCCTGGATGTTCATTGGAAGGACTGATGCTGAGGCTGAAACTCCAATACTTTGGCCACCTCATGAGAAGAGTTGACTCATTGGAAAAGACCCTGATGCTGGGAGGGATTGGGGGCGGGAGGAAAAGGGGACAACAGAGGATGAGATGGTTGGATGGCATCACTGACTCGATGTACATGAGTCTGAGTGAACTCTGGGAGTTGGTGATGGATAGGGATGCCTGGCATGCTGCGATTGATGAGGCTGCAGAGTAGGACGCGACTGAGCGACTGAGCGACTGAACTGAATTGAACTGACACAGTCAAAGGCTTTAGTGTAGTTAAGGAAGCAGAAGTAGATGTTCTTCTGCAATTCTCTTGATTTTTCTATGATCCAACAGATGGTGGCAATTTGATCTCTGGTTCTCCGCCTTTTCTAAAACCAGTTTGAACATCTGGAAGTTCTCAGTTCATGTACTGTTGAAGTCTCGCTTGGAGAATTTTGAGCAATATTTTGCTAGCATGTGAGATGAGTGCGGTTGTACAGTAGTTTGAAAATTCTTTGGCATTGCCTTTCTTTCTTGGTATTGAAATGAAAAATTTCCATTCCCAGTCCTGCGGCCATTGCTGAGTTTTCCAAATTTGCTGGCATATTACTGAGTGCAGCACTTGAACAGCATCATCTTTTAGGATTTGAAATAACTCAACTGGCATTTCATCAACTGTGCCTTTAAAACTTTTCTAAATCTGCCTTCCCTCTAGCATAAAAATAAACTTTTTGTATGTTACAGGGCATTCTTATGATGTGACTCTGTCTGATATCTATCTATCTATCTATCTATCTATCTATCTATCTATCTATCTATCTATCTTGAAAGCAAATATCAGGTTTTGGGGGCAAAGAGAAGAGTTATTATTTAGAGCAATGACTGCACTCATTTTCCCATACCCAGTAATTCCCAAGTGATACAAATCAGGCGTTCTGCATGTCAGGGGATGGGAGAGTCTACACTGCAGGAGAGGAACCCTGAATTATGAATCTGGGAGCTTATATAGACTACATGCTGCCCTCATCACGGAGAGAGAGAGAGAAAAAACCTTTACTCTCTAGTCTTTTACAGTCCTTTGTAAAGGATTGGCTTCCAGGTTCCAGGTTTCATCCCTTTTAGATAAGGAAACAGAGAAGTAAACAAGTCTCTCAACTTGGTGGTGGTCTCTAGCTGAATCAAACACTCTTTAACTTCCAAAGTTTATCTTTTAACCCAGGTTCCAATTATCTTTGGTCAGAAACTTGAAGATACTTTCACTCCAGTTTCATACTGCCTACCTTTCTAGGCTCATGCTCGATTGCTTCCTTGCTCAAACACTGTGCTCCACAGCCGCTGTACTAGTTACAGTTTTCTACATACTGTGCTGTTTCAGCCCTCAGCCTTATGCATTTATTTATTTCAATGTTGCCTCATTCATTTTTGACCTGTTATTTCTACTGAGGAAAAATTGACATATGGTGAATTGCACTGACCTTAGGTTTACGATTCCACCCCAATCAGGATTTAAAACATTTCTCTCAAACCAGAATGTTCCTTTTATGCCCTCTTCTAGTCTATCCCTGCCTCCTCTCATAGCAAGTACTTTTTGATTTCTGTCGTCACTGATTAGTTTTGCTTGTACTTGAACTTCATAAAAGTGGAATCATACCGTATGTATTCTTTTGTGACTGGCTTCTCTAGCTTAACATTATATTTTTGAAATTCATGTATTTTGTTGATTGAATCAGTAGTTTCTTCTTTTTCGTGTAGTACTTTTCATCATATGAATGTTGCTCAAAAATTTTGCCTTATTTTTATATGATTATATTGGGTTATTTCCTGTTTTTATCCATTATCTATAGAGCTGCCATAAACACTCTTATTTAAGAAGTTTTTGGAGGTCTATCTTTTTATTTCTCTTGGGCTTGTAAACAGACAGTAGGGCTTCCTTAGTAGCTCAGTTGGTAAAAATAATCCACCTGTAATGCAGGAGACCCCGGTTTGATTCCTGGGTCGGGAAGATATGCTGGAGAAGGGATAGGCTACCCACTCCAGTATTATTGGGCTTCCCTTGTGGCTCAACTGGTAAAGAATCTGCCTGCAATGTGGGAGACCTGGGTTTGATCCCTGGGGTGGGAAGATCCCCTGGAGAAGGGAAAGGCTACCCACTCCAGTATTCAGGCCTGGAGAATTGCATGGACTGTACAGTCCATGGGGTTGCAAAGAGTCAGACACGACTGAACGACTTTCACTTTCACTTTCAAACAGACAGTATGGGCTTCCCAGGTGGTGCTGGTGATAAAGAACCTGCCTGCCAATGCAGGAGATGTAAGAGATGCGAGTTCAATCCGTGGGTCAGGAAGATCCCTTGGAGGAGGGCATGGCAACCTACTCCAGTATTCTTGCCTGGAGAATCCCATGGACAGAGGAGCCTGATGGGCTACGGTCCATAAGGGTCATAAATAGTTGAACATGACTGAAGTGACTTGGCATGTATAGACTGACTATATACTTAACTCTACGAGAAATGGCTAAATAGTTTGCTAAAATGGTTGTACCTTCTGGCTCCATGCCTTTTGAACATTCCTTTTTTTTTTTTTCCTGCCTGGAAAGTTATCTTGACCCCCTTGCTTTGTGAACTCTTTCTCATCTTTCAAGTCATAGTCCAAGCACTACCTCCTCTATGAAAGCTTCAGGAGAGTTGATTATATGCTTTGGACCACCTCTTTGTCTCGTTCATCCGTCTCCACTTCTGCTCCTCTCCCTAGTCTGTAGAAAGCAGGAATAATCTCACATGCACTCTCAACTAAAAAAAAAAAAAAAAAAAAATCACAACCTTAAAGTTGAGAATTATGTTTTGTTCAGCAAATTTTCTGAGGACTTCAAGCCTGGGAACAGCATCTCACAGCTCTAAGGGACTGCTCTGAAGAGGTGAAGGAGGAGCCAGGATGTGTAGGAGATTTGTAGCAAAAACCAGGCTTTCCTGGTGGCTCAGCTGGTAAAGAATCTGGCTGCAGTGCAGGAGACCTGGGTTTGAACCCCTGAGTTGGGAAGATCCCCTGAAAAAGGGAATGGCTACCCACTCTAATATTCTTGCCTGGAGAATTCCATGGACAGAGGAGCCTGGTGGCTTGTAGTCCATGGAGTTGCGTAGAGTTGGAAACAGCTGAGTGATTAATACTTTCACTTTTGTACTGAAAACCAGGTAATCAGGACATCAAAAGATTACTGTTAATTAAAAAACGCTAGGCATCTCAACTTCATGAATTTAGCTCTTTACTATGTGTGGGAAGATGCAAGAGTCTGGGCTCATTGAAATCATTCCACTGATAAGCATTCCGTTGATATTCATTCCGTTACTATCTAGGATCAGTTAAGCTCACAATAAAATCACATTTAAAGACTTCCTTTTAAATTCTTGACTGCTTGATGGACACAACATCCTTTGTTTACTGACATGGCTAGGCTATAGCCTTAGTCCACCACGTGATGACTTACATACTCAGAGTGGAATGGTGCATTATGGAAAGCTACCAGTGTTGTACGTTAGATATCATTCCTTTATTCCATAAAATTCTACTAAGCAGTTACCATGCTAGACAGAGTATGTGATAAGTTTCTAAAGAAAACTTTTGACATATAGATGTCAATTTTGTTTTCATTGATTGGTGAAAGAATCTGATTGATGAAAGATGTTATACTAAGGACAAGGACGTTATGGCTGCCAAACTCGCTTTGTACTCCTCTTTTTACATAGTGAAAATCCAGGGATAGCTAGGATTTATTTCACATAGGCCTGAAAAAGGCTACTGTTGCCTCAACAAGGCAAGAAGAAATAAACATGAAGAATGCATATGGATTATTTAGTACCAAGGTTACAAAACATTCATTGTCCCCTAATTCAAATGTAAGAAGGTGACACAGCAAAGAAAACTATCTTGTCACTATTATCTTCCATGTTTTTTGTGCTAGTTTTTGAGTTGTAAAATATTTTAATCTTTATCAAAGGATCTTAGCATGTTCTGTCTCCTGTGAAGCTGGTCTAACCACAGAGCTTCCCCTTACTAGAGAGAGGATGCTGTGGGTTGTGAAGCAAGATGAAAAACAACATCTGAATGACACGTGTGCTGAGCAACAGAAAACAGAAAACACATTTTTTCTGTCTTTTCCATGTGTCCTTTTTTTTTAAAAAAGAGATCAAAACAAGAAAATATTTTAATAGTTTGTTATTCAAAGTCTATTGAGGTTTCTCCTCCGCCTCCACAATTCCTAAGCAGGGGAGATGAGTTATCATTGCTTAATAGTCAGTAAGGTGGAGATTTAATGAGAAAGCAGTTCTGCAAAGTAGATGGGTTATAAAGATCTCAGCATGAAGAAGTTGAAATATTAAAGGTAACAGCTGCCTATAAATGACTGCTGTTAGCTTCAATTTACATATTAAAGAGTCGAGAACTTCTAAGATTTATTCATTCTTAACATTTTAATGATCAGAATATAAGAATGCAACCTTTTAAGTTAATAACTTGTACGTTTTATTTTTCAGGAATGCACTAAAGCAGATGAATAAACCCACATGCTACGAAAAACACTATAGGAAAATACTCAGGCAGCACCATTCTTAGCTGATGTGCCAGTTTTTCTCAGAATACACCATCAGATGTTATTTCTATAAATTTCATAGAAATTGCTTAAAGGGCTCATAGAACACATTACATGTACCTACTCTAAGTGAACTACAAGACAATGGGAACTTTGGCCTGAATTTACCAATACTGTATATGTGCTGTATATTTATTGAGTGCTTGCAATGTTCAAAATGCTATTCCAAAAACATCTGAGATATGCAACCTAGCCACTGGCTTCAAGAAATTTTAGATTTAGATTATGCTTTGGAACAATTGAGTGGCACATTTACGTATCAACATAAATAAATGCAAATTTCAACAAAGCAGACTGAGTCCCGAAATAACTTAAAAAGGAAGTTTTTAAGTGTAATTTTATTGTGAGCTTAACCTGCTTTAAAAATGGAACCTGGTGAAAACCAAAAACTTTTTCCAGCTCTCAAGATTTTATTTTGGACTACTTATAAAATGTAGATGTGCTTTCATTATGTTAAAATGGTCTTTTTTTATTACATGCACTTTAGAAAATACATAAAAAGAGACGAATCACTTATAATTCCAAAACCCAGAGAGTCACTGTTCATTCCGTCCTTTGTATGTTTATGTGTTCATCTATATATATGTGCAGTCACACAGATATTAATTAACTTTTTAAAATCGCATCACCCACTTTTGTAAGCTAATTTTTTTAAACCTAGCAAAATTTATGCATAATTTCAAATGATGAGGGCTTCCCTTGTGGCTCAGCTGGTAAAAAATCTGCCCACAGTGTGGGAGACCTGGATTCGATACCTAGGTTGGGAAGATCCCCTGGAGAGGGGAAAGGCTACCCACTCCAGTATTCTGGCCTGGAGAATTCCATGGAGTGTGAAGTCCATGGGGTCGCAAAGAGTCAGGCACTACTGAGTGACTTTCACTTTCAAATGATGAGTTTAAAACATATACCTATTATGTACTTTTTCTATAATGTATATAATAAAGTCATTGTTGTTGGACACTAAATGATTTTCAGTGCTGTGATGAACATTTGTGTGTTTGTGCTATATCCTTATGGCAGATTCTAGACATAGACTTATTTATGGGACAAAAATCCTTTAAAAGTTTTCATGTGTTGTCAAAATACCCTTCATAAGGCCTGTGCAGTTGTAGTTGACCATTTTCTTCTGTCTAGGCTAATGTCCATTTCTATAAGACGTTAACAATACAAGAAATTGCCATTAAAAAGTGTCCAAGCTAGGATGTGGAGTATTTGAGGAAAAATAATGTCTTTTTTCAAAAATATATTATTTATTTATTTATTTTTGACTGTACTGGGTCTTTGTTGCTGCATGAGCTTTTCTCTAGTTGCGGCACGCAGGGTCTGCTCTTTAGGTGCAATGTGAGGGCTTCTCATTGTGATGGCTTCTTTTCTTGTGGAGCGTGGGCTCTAGGGTGTGCGGTCTTCAGTAGTTGTAGCTAGTGGGCTTAGTAGTTGCAGCTCCTGGGCTGTAGGTCATGGGCTCAATAGTTGTGGCACATGGACCTAGCTACTCCATGGCATGTAGGATCCTCCTGGACCAAGGATAGAACCCATGTCTCTTGCATTGGCAGGTGAATTCTTAACACTGAACCACCAAGGGATCCCCAGATAATTTCTTTATTGTTGTTAGAATTTTTATTTCTTTGGTAAGGAAGTTGAGTTTTATGATATGTTTTTGATCATCTATATTTCTTCTTTTATATGTTGTCTGTTTATAGCATTTCTCCATTTTTTTCTCTTTGAGACTCATTTTTTTCTTATTTTTTTTTAATAAGAGTTCTTACTATGTTAATGATAACTCTTAGTCATGCATGCCCTTTTAGACAAAGGAGTAGTGAGGTTTCTATCGTATTTTTAAATTCTCTTTCACTTAACATTTCACTGTGTATTTCTGTGAATTGATGTAAATCACAAATGTTTTCAGAAAGTTGAACAGTATTCCATCTCACATATATATTTTCTGTTTTCAAACTTAGCAATGTACAGACATACCAAAAATATCAAACATCCCAGTGTTGAAATAGTATTTTTATTCAGAACCTAAGATATATACTAATATCAAACTAGACTTATAATCCTTTGTTTGTAGGGTCTATGTAGGCACCGTTAAATCAGGATGAATTAACAATTAAAATACAGAAGAACTGCAAAGATATAAAAAATACCATTCATGTTAGCAACCAATGATGTTACTTTGTTAAATCTTAAGTGCAGTGTTGACCCTTAAGGTGCATTTTTGAGTTCCACGTTATCATTCTTTCTTGTGGAGGTGTGACAATTCAATTATTCTATAGCTTTTCTTTATTTAAACTATTTGTTAATGTTTTGTTAACACATAAATGAGTTTGGTTCTCTCTTGAAGAGAATAATTTACTCAATGGTATTAAACTTAAAAGTTGGTTATAGATAATTGAAAATATATATCTTAATTCTTTGATATTTTCATCCAACTACAAACAAAAACTTTAAAAATTATAGAAAACACTTGGATGCTGATTTGAGAACTTCTTTTAAAAATTTTATTTATTTTTAATTGAAGGATAATTGCTCTATAGTATTGTGTTGGTTTCTGTCAAGCATCAACTTGAATCATCCATAGGTATACATATGTCCCGTCTCTCTTGAGTCTCCTTCCCACCTCCCTTGCTGTCCCAGCCCTGTAGGTTTTTACAGAGCCCTGGTTTAAGTTCTTTGAGTCATACAACAAATTCCCATTCGTTATCTATTTTACATATGGTAAAGAATGTTTCCATGTTACTCTGATTTGAGAACTTCTGATCCACATCAAAGTTTCCTATGCTCTTCCTTTATGCTAGGTCATTTAGGTTGATAAAAATATTCACATGAATTAATATGGGAATGTAAGGAGTGGAAGCCAATCATGAAAGGTTTTATCTCAACAAAATTATTATTGAAAATCTATTTAGCCAAAGTGAAATTATTTTTTAATTGTACAAAAATGCGAGCATACTTTTATTACTATACTTTTCATATTGCATTATAATGTGTTACATGGTTCTCCTTGATAGATGATCAGTTATAGAAATTATATTTTTTATCACTCTTTGTTCAGTACCTAACAGTGTCTACCTAGTTCATTTGAAATGCTCAATAAATATATATTCTATTGAGCTACCAAATATGTATTGTATTTAAAATAAATGAGTTAAAAATACAATTGATAAAATGTCTTGAAATGGTGCAATGCATTATTAATTTCCCTTCTTATTATCAATTCAATGATAGAGATCTTAAAATTTTTGTGTGAGGGAAGGTTCATATTTTTATCATTTTCTGGAGGTAATGCTCTTAGATGTCACAATTTTTCCTGAATTAATGGGGATATAAGTACCTTTTATTGAGTTAAATAGTAAAAAAATTTTAAAGCTATTTGTACTTTATTTACTTGACTTATCAATAATTGAGAGAGATATTATGAAAGCTTTCACTCTGATGTGAGATTTCTTAATTTATTTTTATAGCTGTATTAATTTTGCTTCATATGTTTTGAGGTAATTAGGTATAAACAAACTTGAAAATTTTAAATCTTAGAAGTTAATCAAAACTTTATCATTCTGTAATGACTTATAATAATATTTTTTTCTTAAAGTCAATAATCTTTCCAGCTTTTCTTTTGGTTAATATATGCTTGAGACACATAGCTGAATTTTAAAAATTAAATCCATCCATTTTTGCTTTTTAACTGGCAATTTTAAACTACTTACATGTTTATGACCGCTGTTTTATATGGACTTCTGACTTTTATCCTACTTTTCCTCTCTATTTCAATTCTAAATGTTTGTTATGTTTCATAATTTTTTTAAAAAATTGAATATATTTAAATATTAAACATTTATTTTCTTTCTTCCTCAGATAGTGTGAAAGTTGTATATTCCATTTCTATTATTTTAAAGTTACTTTTGCAATTTTATTATACAAACTTATATTCTGAAAGTAGAGTGAAAGTTGTATATTCCATTTCTATTATTTTAAAGTTACTTTTGAAATTTTATTATACAAACGTATATTCTGAAAGTAGAGTGAAAGTTGTATATTCCATTTCTATTATTTTAAAGTTACTTTTGAAATTTTATCATACAAACTTATATTCTGAAGTAAATATCTAAATTTTCTTCCAAATGATATAAAAGCTTTAAAACACTTTAATTCTGATCACTCAGTTTCCAAATAATGTCATTGTTGTCCTGCATTTTAGTTTGGTACTTTAAAAAGAATTTTCTCTTTATTGCAATATAGTTGATTTAAAAGTTATGTTAATTTCTGCTGTACAGAAAAGTGATTTAGTTATACATGTGTGTGTGTGTGCTCAGTCGCTTCAGGAGTGTCTGACTCTTTGTGACCCTATGGACTATAGCCTATCAGTTTCCTCTGTCCTTGGGATTCTCCAGGCAAGAATACTGGAGTGGGTTGCCATGCCCTCATCCAAGGGATCTTCCTGACCAAGGTATTGGACCTGTGTCTCTTATTTCTCCTGCACTGGCAAGTTCTTCAGGCTTCTGTGGTGGCTCAGATAGTAAAGAATCTGCCTGGAATAAGAGAGACCTGGGTTTGATCCCTGGGTTGGGAAGATCCCCCTGGAGGAGGGTATGGCAACCCACTACAGTATTCTTGCCTGGAGAATCCCAAGGACAGAGGAGA
Source organism: Nanger dama (assembly GCA_917880005.1). Taxonomy (NCBI): domain Eukaryota; kingdom Metazoa; phylum Chordata; class Mammalia; order Artiodactyla; family Bovidae; genus Nanger; species Nanger dama. The sequence goes on along the minus strand of CAKJTW010000038.1, from coordinate 8,061,727 downwards.
CTGACAGGCTACAGTCTATTGGTTCACAAGGAGTTGGACAGGACTAAGCGACTAAGCCCAGCAGTGCCACCTGGGAAGCCCTTAGTTTTATATGTATATATATGGCACCCCACTCCAGCATTCTTGCGTAGATAATTCAATGGACAGAGGAGCCTGGTAGGCTACACTGCAAGAGGTCGCAAATGTTGGATGCAATTGAACGACTAACACTTTTCACTTTCTTTCACATATATATCTATTCTTTTCATAGTTTTGTCCATTATGGTTTATCATAATATATGAAGTATAATTTCCTGTGCTTTACAGTATAATATTGTTGTTTATCCATCCTATATATACCTGCTTGCACCTGCTAATCACAAGCTCCCAATCTTTCCCTCCCTCACCCCCCACTCCTCTTTGGCAGCCACAAGTCTGTTCTCTGTGTCTGTTTCTGATTCATAGATATGTTCATTTGTGTCATATTTTAGATTCCACATGTAAGTGATACAGTATAGTAAGCCTTTCTCTTTCTTGCTTCGCTCAGTATGAAATCTCTAGGTCCATCCATGTTACTACAAATGACATTTATTTCATTCTTTTTTATGCCTGAGTAATATTGAACTGTGGTGTTGGAGAAGACTCTTGAGAGTCCCTTGGACTGCAAGGAGATCCAACCAGTCCATTCTGAAGGAGATCAGCCTGGGATTTCTTTGGAAGGAATGATGCTAAAGCTGAAAGTCCAGTACTTTGGCCACCTCATGCGAAGAGTTGACTCATTGGAAAAGACTCTGATGCTGGGAAGGATTGGGGGCAGGAGGAGGAGGGGACGACAAAGGATGAGATGGCTGGATGACATCACTGACTCGATGGACATGAGTCTGGGTGTACTCCGGGAGTTGGTGATGGACAGGGAGGCCTGGCCTGCTGCAATTCATGGGGTCGCAAAGAGTCGGACACGACTGAGCGACTGAACTGAGCTGAACTGAACTGAATATTGCCTATGTAAATATCACATCTTCTTTATCCATTCATCTGTCATTGGACATTTAGTTTGTTTCTATGTCTTGGCTATTGTGAATAGCGCTGCTGTGAGCATAGCATATCTTTTTGAATTGTAGTTTTGTATGGGTATATGCCCAGGAGCAAGATTGCTAGATTATATGGCAACTTTATTCTTAGTTTTTTGCTTGTTCTATATTTTGGTCACATTTTATGGCATGTGAGATCCTGTTTCCTTGACCAAGGATTGAACTCATGCCCCTTACAGTGGAAGCATGGGGCTGTGAACCACTGGAAAGGCTCAAGGAAGTCCCATCCACCTATTCTTAATTTTTTGAGGAACCTCCATACTGTTTTCTATAGTGTAAATTATTTACTATAATGTAAATACTTCAATTTACATTCTGAAGTTTGGCCCTTTTAATGTGAAAATTGTTATTGTAATTAACAGAATTCTGATCACTCTGTCCACAGTTATATGCTATTTTATATAGCATTTAAATTTGTGCCTTTAAAACTTATTTTATACAGACAGTATGTTTTAAAAATTACCTAATATTTCCCATTTCCCAATTTATCTGTTCTTCCCTTTTGATATCGCAGACCCTCATTCAGGGATTGTTGATTTTTCTATCCTTTGAACAATTCCTTTAAAAAGGTCTGTTTGGGATAAATTCTCTTAGTTTTAGTTTATCTGAAAATGTATTTTTTTGAGTTCTCATTTCTAGAAAGTAATTTCCTTTTCATTTTGTTATTTTCTCTTAGCACTTTGTAAAAACTATTGCACTATCTTCTGGTTTTCATTGTTACTATTGGAAAGGCTTTTATCATTCTATTTGTTCCTTTGTAGGTGGCTTGTCTCAGGTTGTTTTTTAAGAACATCTCTTTGTTTCTTGTTATCTATACATTTATGTGTTTTAGTTAGTTTTTGAAAATTAGTGACCACAATGTCTTCAAACATTTCCTCTCCTCTTTCTTTTTCTCTGGGAATCACATAAGAAATACATGTAGTTTGATCACAGTCATAATTTTCTCTGAATAGTCTTGGTAGAAATCTTTACAGAGTAAGTTTTTAATAGAGTCTTCTTTTACTCACAAAAGTATCTTAATTTTATGACAAATTAATTTAACTTTGTGTATGTGAAATCTTCTGAGTTTTCCTCACCCATATCTCTTTTCTTCTCTTTTATATTATCTATATTCTTATCTTTCTAAGTCATATCAACAAATGTTGTGTTCACAACCTCACAACTCCTGTTTCAGGTTAGTTTCTTCAGAAATGTATTCCAATTCACTAGTTATTATTTCAACTGTGTCTAATCTGCTATTTAACTCATTAATTAAACTTTTAATGTTTTAAATTTTTTACATTTTTAGATGTTCTACTTGCCACTTGACTGTTTTCTAAATACACCTGGTGGTTTTTAGTAGGCTTCGTATTTGCTTTTTTTTTTTTTTACTAACTTGAACATTTTGTCCATAGTAATTTTATACTCTGTTACATGATAATCCAAGTTTTGAAGTCCCTGATGGTGTAAGTCTTTTTTTTTTTTAATAGTTCCTTCTGGATTTCAATTGTGATAGATTTTCCCCTTGTATTTCATTGTGGTATTGACTGTGAGCCTGCATTATTCTCAAATTTTGGGAATCCATGAAGCTTACATAAGGGATAGTTTCCTCCAATTAGAATTTGTGTATTCTTTCAATAGCCAGGGTCACTACTGGCCTAAGGCCATGATAACCATCTTTTAGGATACTTTTAATGTAGAAATTGCAAGGTAAGCATTCTTGCTGCTAGTCCACAGTGTATTTTCATGTCATAGTGCCTATATTGGCATTTGTCCTTACATGTTTGCTTGTTGCTCTTGGCTCACTGCTTTAGTTTCAGTTTTGTTGTTTTTTCTAAATTGAGGAGAGTGTCTCTTAGAATTTCTTTGCTTAATTGGAACCCCCAAATTCATTTAGAGTGTTTTCCTGAGACATAGCTGTTTTTTAGTGGGAAGGTTTTTGGAGTATCTTGTTCAATTTAATGCTAGAAGCAGAAATCTTACTTTATTGTTATACTCAGTGTGTTTTATGGAGGTTGATGAAAAATCCTTAATTCTTTTAAAGCTGTTCAATAATTTTTCTTACATGTGAGAAAGCTAAATCTTGGATGTTTTGGCCAATTTTAACATTTTCACATGAACTAATTTATGTCACATTTAGATTCACATATTAAGAAATGTTATATTGTATATTTGGTGTTGTTACTTGAGTATTTTGAAAACCACTGTATATTTTGAATGTGTCAGTCCACCTTTCAAAACTGTTTCTCCAAATTTCAAACTCTTATCTTCTAAGCTCCATGTGCATGTGTGTGTATGATATGCTTGTGTGACTTTTGGTTGGATAGAGTGTAAGATGAAGATGAATATGTGCTTACATTTGGGTGTACATGGACTTTTGATTTGGGCAAAGGTGGAAGCTCATAGAGGTGGGGTTGAGAGCACAGCTAGTTGTTGATGTCTCTGGGAGGAAGGATATAGCAATCTTGAGTCGAGAAGAAATTGTGCAGTTAAATAACTACTCTTTATTGAATCTGTATAAGGCTTTGTTATTAGGCTTTCTGCTAAATGCTTTATTTTCATGATTTCAACTAACCCTCAGAAACCTGTAGTAGTATTGTTGTTTAGTTGCTAAGTCATGTCTGACTATTTGCGATCCCATGGCCTGTAGCCTACAAGGTTCCTCTGTCCACGGGATTCTCCAGGCAAGAATACTGGAGTGAGTTGCCATTTCCTGCTCCAGGGGATCTTCTCCTGCATTGTCAGGCAGATTCTTTAACCATGAGCCACCAGGGAAGCCGGTAGTAGTGTCACTTCATTTTAAAGATAAGGAAACTGAAGTGTAGAGAGGTTAACTATCCTTGCACCAGTTCACATGGTCATTAGGTAGCAGAGCCAAGAACTGAACCCAGACTTAGTGACTGACTCTAAAGTGAAAGTGAAGGTCACTCAGTTGTGTCTGACTCTTTGTCACCCCAAGGACTATACAGTCCATGGAATTATTCTCCAGGCCAGAATACTGGAGTGAGTAGCCTTTCCCTTTTCCAGGGGATTTTTCCAACCCAGGTACTGAACCCAGCTCTCCTGAATTACAGGTGGATTCTTTACCTGTTGAGCCACAAGGGAAGCCCACTGTGCTCTTTCTCTTATTCCAAAATGCCCAAGGAATGAATGTTAGCCTATATATAATGTTTAACACCCATCTATGGATTTTGCATTGCTTTCATATTACTAATATAAAAATGAAATAATTTATCCATTAGTATCTTAAAATAAATGTTCTTTCATTTTATTTGGGAATAACTATTTTTCTTCTCTATTTAGGAGAATGCTTGGGGCAAATGGATTTTAATATTTTTGGCATCTAATATTGAATAGAAAAAAATGGATGTGTTGGAATCAATAGTGAGGAAGATCAGATATTTTGAAGATGCATACTACTTCAGTCTGTTAAAAATTTCTGAGAAAATGTTTCATACACTTGAATATCTTTCATGTAAAAATTATGACCTATGTTCTCTTAGTTTTACTCACAAAATATTTATAAATTAATTTCTCAAATCAATGCCATTGAAGCATTTTACAGCTTTTGAGGAAGCAATCTGGTCACAGCCAAATTATTACTTAAATATTAAAGCTCCAACTCATTCTTTTTATCAGTTAATAAAATGCTAAATTTACATAATTAATTGATTTTAGTAATACAAATGTAGCATGTTTAGTAGTCAAATTAAATTAATTACTTATTTAAGAGCAATACAATACTTGGAAAGACTCAGCTTTTAATAATAATATTTTAAAATAAATTTTATATTAAAAGTAGCTCCAATATATTTAACTGTTTGCTGGCAAAACTGCTGAAGAAACTGACATTATGTTAAATAATTTTTTTTTTTGGCCTTTTTTTTTCTCTTGATTTGGAGATAGATTGCTAGAAAGCAGATCTGATAATAATAATAGGTTGATACTGAGGCATGTAATAACCTCTTGGGATTATTTTCTGGGGGTATGTTAGTTGGTACCTGGCACAATAAATTAACAATGAGCTCCATATTAGGAAACACTAGCACATACTTGCTTTCTTTCAAGCTATTTTTAAAGAATGTGCTTATTGTTTACCTGACTTTTTGAAAATACAATTTATGGAATGTGGAATCCTTAAGGGATGCTGTATGAAGATATTCACTGATATTTTATGAAAGGTTTGAAAGTTTGGGGTTTGATTCTATTTCTTCTTAAGCCTGGAGTTTAAAAGTAATTTAGGAACTAAATAAAAATCTCTATAGGGACCTTTCAGCTTGTGGGCTTACGAATAACATTTTGAAAAATCCCATTACTATTAAGCACTGTGTTTTTCATTAGATTTCAATAGCCCTTTTTTTCTCTTTCTCTCTGACACTTTGTAAGTAACAGATCTGTCCAACTGGAATATAACACTTTACTGTGGCTTAATATTGATTGTCTTTTTAGCACAGCCAAATAGCATTTAAAACAATGCTTTGAAGAATATTAACATGAAGAGCAACCTTTTCAGTCATGCAGAGAAATGATTTTGAAGTGACATTAACTTTCACATAAAATTCTATTGGGAAACCTCATAATGGTTCACTTTTTTTTTTTTTTTTCATTTTGGGGAATAAGACTTCTGAGTTCTAATTTTTACTTTCTTTAGGCACATTCATGCTTTTAGCTTGCCCCATATAAGTCAAAATAGCTTGGTATTTTAGAGCCTTAAAGTTTAATACTAGCTGTTTCACATAATCCTCTTCCTAAAAACCGTGTTGGATGTTTCTTTTATCATTATATGCTTTGTAGCAATCTCTTAAAGGGACTTTCATAAAATCAGAACTTTTCTAATCTATTTTATTCTCTTGCATTCCTGGATTTCATATTTGATTGCATTTTTAATTCAATTCAGAGTAAAGTTTAGTACAAAACATTTTTATTTCAATAGAAGTTCGTTGTTCGTAGTTAATTTTCTTAATTTCGAGTTGTCTGATTAACTCAGCCAAATATATTATTGGGAAAATTTTTCTCTGCATCTTTTCCTCTCTTTTTTTCTTTTTAATTAATTTTTTATTGAAGGATAATGGCTTTACAGAATTTTGTTGTCTTCTGTCAAACCTCAACATGAATCAGCCATAGGTATACATATATCCCCTCCCTTTGAACCTCCCTCCCTTATCCCTCCCCATCCCACTCCTCTAGGTTGATACAGAGCCCCTGTTCAGAGTTTTCTGAGCCATACAGCAAATTCCCATTGGCTATCTATTCTACAGATGGTAATGTAAGTTTCCATGTTACTATTTCCATACATCTCACCCTCTCCTCCTCTCTCCCTATGTCCATTTCTCCACTGCTGTCCTGTAAATAAATTCTTCAGTACCATTTTTCTAGATTCTGTATATGTGTGTTAGAATATGATATTTATCTTTCTCTTTCTGACTTATTTCACTCTGTATAATAGGCTCTAGGTTCATCCACCTCACCAGAACTGACTCAAATGTATTCCATTTTATGGCTGAGTACATTCCATTGTATATATGTACCACAACTGCTTGATCCTTTCATCTGTCGGTGGACATCTAGGTTGCTTCCATGTTCTAGCTATTGTAAATAGTGCTGCAATGAACAATAGGATATGTGTGTCTTTTTCAATTTTGGTTTCCGCAGGGTATATGCCTAGGGAGTGGAATTGCTGGGTCATATGGTGATTTTATTCTTAGTTTTTTTAAGGAATCTCCATGCTGTCTTCCACAGTGGCTGTATCAATTTACATTCACACCAACAGTGCAAGAGTGTTCCCTTTTCTCCACACTCTCTCTAGCATTTATTGTTTGTAGACTTTTTGATGATGGCCATTCTGATTGGTATGAGGTGATATCTAACTGTAGTTTTTGTGTTTTGCTAATAATGAGTGATGTTGAGCATCTTTTCATGTGTTTGTTAGCCATCTATATGTCTCCTTTGGAGAAATGTCTACTTAGGTCTTTTTCCCACTTTTTGATTGGGTTGTTTGTTTTTTTCTGAAATTGAGTTGTATGAGCTGCTTGTATATTTTGGAAATTAATCCTTTGTCAGTTATTTCATTTGCTATTACTTTCTCCCACTCTGAGGGTTGTCTTTTCACCTTGCTAATAGTTTCCTTTACTGTGCAAAATCTTTTAAGTTTAATCAGGTCCCACTTGTTTACTTTTGTTTTTATTTCTGTTACTCTAGGAAGTGGGTCAGAGAGGATCTTGCTTTGATTTCTGTCATTGAGTGTTCTGCTTGTATTTTCCTCTAAGAGTTTTATAGTTTCTGGTCTTACATTTAGGTCTTTAATCCATTTTAAGTTTATCTTTGTGTATGGTGTTAGGAAGTGTTCTAACTTCATTCTTTCATATATAGCAATCCAATTTTCCCAGCACCACTTATTGAAAAGGCTGTCTTGCCCCATTGTATATTCTCACTTTCCTTGTCAAAAATAAGGTACCCATAGGTGCATGGATTATTTCTGTGCTTTCTATCTTGTTCCATTGGTCTATATTTCTGTTTTTGTGCCAGTACCATACTGTCTTGATGACTATAGCTTTGTAGTATAATCTGAAGTCAGGAAGATTGATTCCTCCAGCTCCATTCTTCTTTCTCAGGACTGCTTTGGTTATTTGGGGTCTTTTGTGTTTCCATATGAATTGTGAAAATTTTTTCTACTTCTGTGAAAAATGCCGTTGGTAATTTGATAGGGATCTCATCGAATCTGTAGATTGCATTTTGTAGTATAGTCATCTTTACAATATTGATTCTTCCTACCCAGGAACATGGAATATCTCTCCATCTGTTTATGTTGTCTTTGATTTCTTTCATTAGTGTCTATAATTTTCTGTGTAAAGTTCTTTTGTCTCCTTAGGTAAGTTTATTCCTAGATATTTAATTCTTTTTGTTGCAATGGTGAATGGGATTGCTTTCTTAATTTATCTTTCTGATTTTTCAATCTTAGTATATAGAAATGCAAGTGATTTCTGTGTATTGATTTCATGTCCTGCAACTTTGCTAAATTCACTGATTAGCTTTAGGAATTTTCTGATACTGTCTTTATGGTTTTCTCTGTACAGTATCATGTCATCTGCAAACAGTGAGAGCTTTACTTCTCTTTTCTGATCTGGATTCCTTTTATTTATTTTTCTTCTCTGATTGCTGTAGCTAGGACTTCCAAAACTATGTTGAATAATAGTGGTGAAAGTGGACACTCTTGTATTATTCCTGATCTTAGGGGGAATGCTTTCACTTTTTCACCGCTGAGAATGTTTGCTACAGGCTTATCATATATGGTCTTTACTATGTTGAGGTAGCTTCCTTCAATGCCCATTTTTTGAAGAGTTTTAATCATAAATGGGTGCTGAATTTTGTCAAAGATTTTTTCTGCATCTATTGAGATTATCATATGGTTTTTATTTTTCAATTTGTTAATGTGGTGTATCACATTGACTGATTTGCATATGTTGAAGAATCCTTGCATTCCTGAAATAAACCCAACTTAATCATGGTGTATGAGCTTTTTGATGTGTTGCTGAATTCTGTTTGCTAAAATTTTGTTGAGGATTTTTGCATCTATGTTCATCAGTGATATTGGTCTATAGTTTTCTTTTTTTATGTGTGTTTTGTCTTTGTTTGGTTTTGGTATCAGGGTGACGGTGACCTCATAGAATGAGTTTGGAAATGTTCCTTCCTTTGCAATTTTTTGGAAGAGTTTTAGAAGGATCAGTTTAGTTCAGTTCAGTCACTCAGTTGTGTCCTACTCTTTGCAACCCCATGACTTGCAGCATGCCAGGCCTCCCTGTCCATCACCAACTCCTGGAGTTTACCCAAACTCATGTGCACTGAGTTGGTGATGTCATTCAATCATCTCATACTCTGTTGTCCCCTTCTCCTCCTGCCCCCAATCCCTCCCAGCATCAGGGTCTTTTCCAATGTGTCACCTCTTCCCATGAGGTGGCCAAAGTACTGGACTTTCAGCTTTAGCATCAGTCCTTACAATGAACACCCAGGACTAATCTCCTTTAGAAAGGACTGGTTGAAACTCCTTGCAGCCAAAGGGACTTTCAAGAGTTTTCTCCAAAAAGCATCAAGTTCAAAAGCATCAAGTCTTCAGTGCTCAGCTTTCTTCACAGTCCAACTCTGACATCCATACATGACCACTGAAAAACCGTAGCCTTGACTAGAAGGATCTTTGTTGGCATAGTAATGTCTCTGCTTTTCAATAAGCTATCTAGGTTGGTCATAACTTTCCTTCCAGGGAGTAAGCATCTTTTAATTTCATGGCTGCAGTCACCATCTACAGTGATTTTGGAGCCCAAAACAATGAAGTCTGACACTGTTTCCACTCTTTCCCCATCTATTGCCCATGAAGTGATGGGACCAGATGCCATGATCTTCGTTTTCTGAATGTTGAGCTTTAAGCCTATTTTTTCACGCTCCTCTTTCACTTTCATCAAGAGGCTTTTTAGTTCCTCTTCACTTTCTGCCATAAAGGTGGTGTCATCTGCATATCTGAGGTTACTGATATTTCTCCCGGCAATCTTGATTCCAGCTTGTGCTTCTTCCAGCCCAGCGTTTCTCATAATGTACTCTGCATATAAGTTTAATAAGCAGGGTGACAGTATACACCCTTACATACTCCTTTTCCTATTTGGAACCAGTCTGTTGTTCCAAGAAAAGCTTTTTATTTCTCCACAAATTTTGAATGAGATCCTTGCCAGGTACAGTAACCTTGGTAGTAGATTTTTCCCTTTTAGTACTTTAAATATATTCTGCCATTCCCTTCTGGCCTGCAGAGTTTCTGCTGAAAGATCAGCTGTTAAACATATGGGAGTTCCATCATATGTTACTTGTTGCTTCTCCCTTGCTGCTTTCAACATTCTTTCTTTGTGTTTAGTCTTTGTTAGTTTGTTTAGTATGTGTCTTGGTGTGTTTCACCTTGGGTTTATCCTGTATGGGACTCTTTGTGCCTCTTGGACTTGACTGACTATTTCCTTTCCCATGCTGGGGAAATTTTCAACTATAATCTCTTCAAAAAATTTCTCATACCCTTTCTTTTTCTCTTCTTCATCAGGGACCACTATCATTGGAATGTTGGTGCATTTGATAATGTCTCAGAGGTTTCTGAGATGATCCTCAGTTCTTTTCATTCTTTGTACTTTATTCTGCTCTTCAGAAGTTATTTCCACCATTTTGTCTTCCAGCTCACTGATTCATTCTTCTGCTTCTGATATTCTGCTATTGATTTCTTCTAGAATATTTTTAATTTTAGTAATTGAGTTGTTTGTTTCTATGTGCTTATTCTTCAATTCTTCTAGGTCTTTAATTGTGTCTTGCATTTTCTCCATTTTGTTTTCAAGGTTTTTGATCATCTTTACTATCATTATTCTAAATAATTTTTCAGGCAGTTTGCCTATTCTTCTTCATTTATTTGGATTTCTGTATTTCTAGTTTGTTCCTTCAATTGTGTAGTATTTCTCTGCTTTTTCATTTTTTTTTTAGCTTACTTTTCCCTGGCTGAGATCTCCTTTTCCCAGGGTCAAGGTTGAATTCTTTTTTTTCCTTTTGGTGTCTGCCCTCCTATGGTTGGTCAGCTGGAAAAGATTCTGCCTGAAATGCAGGAGACCTGGGTTCAATCCCTGGGTTGAAAAGATCCCCTGGAGAAGGGAAAGGCTACCCACTCCAGTATTCTGGCCTGGAGAATTCCATAGACTGTATAGTCTCAGTTCAGTTCAGTTCAGTCGCTCAGTCGTGTTCGACCCTTTGCAGTCCCATGAATTGCAGCACGTCAGGCCTCCTTGTCCATCACCAACTCCCAGAGTTCACTCAGACTCACGTCCATCGAGTCAGTGATGCCATCTAGCCATCTTATCCTCTGTTGTCCCCTTCTCCTCCTGCCCCCAATCCCTCCCAGCATCAGAGTCTTTTCCAATGAGTCAACTCTTCGCATGAGGTGGCCAAAGTACTGGAGTTTTAGCTTTGGCATCATTCCTTCCAAGGAAATCCCGGGGCTGATCTCCTTCAGAATGGACTGGTTGGATCTCCTTGCAGTCCAAGGGACTCTCAAGAGTCGTCTCCAATGCCACAGTTTAAAAGCATCAATTCTTTGGCACTCAGCTTTCTTCAGAGTCCAACTCTCACATCCATACATGACCACTGGAAAAACCGTAGCCTTGACTAGAAGGATCTTTGTTGGCATAGTAATGTCTCTGCTTTTCAATATGCTATCTAGGTTGGTCATAACTTTTCTTCCAAGGAGTAAGTGTCTTCTCATTTCATGGCTGCAGTCACCATCTACAGTGATTTTGGAGCCCAAAACAATGAAGTCTGACACTGTTTCCACTCTTTCCCCATCTATTGCCCATGAAGTGATGAGACCAGATGCCATGATCTTCGTTTTCTGAATGTTGAGCTTTAGGCGAATATTTTCACTCTCCTCTTTCACTTTCATCAAGAGGCTTTTTAGTTCCTCTTCACTTTCTGCCATAAGGGTGGTGTCATCTGCATATTATTGAGATTATTGATATTTCACCCAGCAATCTTGATTCCAGCTTGTGCTTCTTCCAGCCCACCATTTCTCATGATGTACTCTGCATAGAAGTTAAATTAGTAGTTTGACAATATACAGCCTTGATGTACTCCTTTCCCTATTTGGAACCAGTCTGTTGTTCCATGTCCACTTCTAACTGCTGCTTCCTGACCTGCATATAGGTTTCTCAAGAGGCAGGTCAAGTGGTCTGGTATTCCCATCTCTTTCAGAATTTTCCACAGTTTATTGTGATCCACACAGTCAAAGGCTTTGGCATAGTCAATAAAGCAGAAATAGATGTTTTTCTGGAATTCTCTTGCTTTGTTGATGATCCAGTGGATGTTGGCAATTTGATCTCTGGTTCCTCTGCCTTTTCTAAAACCAGCCTGAACATCAGGAGTTCACAGTTCACGTGTTGCTGAAGCCTGGCTTGGAGAATTTTGAGCATTACTTTACTAGCGTGTGAGATGAGTGCAATTGTGCAGTAGTTTGAGCATTCTTTGGCATTGCCTTTCTTTGGGAATGGAATGAAAACTGACCTTTTCCAATCCTGTGGCCACCGCTGAGTCTTCCAAATTTGCTGGCATATTGACTGTAGCACTTTCACAGCATCATCCTTCAGGATTTGAAATAGCTCAACTGGAATTCCATCACCTCCACTGGCTTTGTTCATACTGATGCTTTCCAAGGCCCACTTGACTTCACATTAGAAGGATATCTGGCTCTAGGTGAGTGATCACACCATTGTGATTATCTTGGTCATGAAGATCTTTTTATATAGTTGTTCTGTGTATTCTTGCCATCTCTTCTTAATATCTTCTGCTTCTGTTAAGTCCATACCATTTCTGTCCTTTATCGAGCCCATCTTTGCATGAAATGTTCCCTTGGTATCTCTAATTTTCTTGAAGAGATCGCTAGTTTTTCTCATTCTGTTGTTTTCCTCTATTTCTTCGCATTGATCTCTGAAGAAGCCTTTCTTATGTCTTGTTGCTATTATTTGGAACTCTGCATTCAGATGCTTGTATCTTTCCCTTTCTCCTTTGCTTTTCGCTTCTCTTCTTTTCACAGCTATTTGTAAGGCCTCTTCAGAAAGCCATTTTGCTTTTTTGCATTTCTTTTCCATGGGGATGGTCTTGATCCCTGTCTCCTGTACAATGTCACGAATCTCATTCCATAGTTCATCAGGCACTCTATCTATCAGATCTAGGCCCTTAAATCTATTTCTCACTTCCACTGTAAAATAATAAGGGTTTTGATTTAGGTCATACCTGAATGATCTAGTGGTTTTCCCACTTTCTTCAATTTAAGTCTGAATTTGGCAATAAGGAGTTCATGATCTGAGCCACAGTCAGCTCCTGGTCTTGTTTTTGTTGACTGTATACAGCTTCTCCATCTTTGGCTGCAAAGAATATAATCAATCTGATTTCAGTGTTGATCATCTGGTGATGTCCATCTGTAGAGTCTTCTCTTGTGTTGTTGGAAGAGGGTGTTTGCTATTACCAGTGCATTCTCTTGGCAAAACTCTTTTAGCCTTTGCCTTCTTCATTACATATTCCAAGGCCAAATTTGCCTCTTACTCCAGGTGTTTCTTGACTTCCTACTTTAGCATTCCAGTCCCCTATAATGAAAAGGACATCTTTTATGGTTGTTAGTTCTAAAAGGTCTTGTAGGTCTTCATAGAACCGTTCAACTTCAGCTTCTTCAGCGTTACTGGTTGGGGCATAGACTTGGATTACCGTGATATCCAATGTTTGCCTTGGAAACGAACAAGAGATCATTCTGTCGTTTTTGAGATTGCATCCAAGTACTGCATTTTGGACTCTTTTGTTGACCACGATGGCTCCTCCATTTCTTCTGAGGGATTCCTGCCTACAGTAGTAGATATAATGGTCATCTGAGTGAAAGTCACCCATTCTAGTCCATTTTAGTTTGCTGATTTCTAGAATGTTGACGTTCACTCTTGCCATCTCCTGTTTGACCACTTCCAGTTTGCCTTGATTCCATGGAGCTGACATTCCAGGTTCCTATGCAATATTGCTCTTTATAGTATTGGACCTTGCTTCTGTCACCAATCACATCCACAGCTGGGTATTGTTTTTGCTTTGGCTCCATCCCTTCATTCTTTCTGGAGTTATTTCTCCACTGATCTCCAGTAGCATATTGGGCACCTACTATCCTAGGAGTTCCTCTTTCAGTATCCTATCATTTTGCCTTTTCATATTGTTCATGGGGTTCTCAAGGCAAGAATACTGAAGTGGTTTGCCATTCCCTTCTCCAGTGGACCACAGTGTGTCAGACCTCTCCACAATGCCTGGCCGTCTTGGGTGGCCCCACAGGGCATGGCTTAGTTTCATTGAGTTAGACAAGACTGTGGTCTTAGTGTGATTAGATTCACTAGTTTTCTGTGATTATGGTTTCAGTGTCTTCCCTCTTGCAACACATACTGTCTTACTTGGGTTTCTCTTACCTTGGACGTGGGGTATCTCTTCATGGATGCTCCAGCAAAGTGCAGCTGCTGCTCCTTACCTTGGAAAAGGTGTATCTCCTCAGCGCCGCCCCCTCCTGACCTTGAATGACACAACTGAGTGACTTTCACTCAGTTCACTCAAGATTGGTCCAGTGGTTTGTATAAGCTTCACATAGGGTGAGATTTGTGCTGAGTTTTTGTTGTTTGTTTGTTTTCCCTCTGATGGGCAAGGATGAGTGAGGTGGTAATCCTGTCTGCTGATGACTGGGTTGTAGCATCCTGCACAGGGTGCTACTGGTGGTTGGGTGGTGATGGGTCTTGTATTGAAGTGGTTTTCTTTGTGTGGGTTCTCACTATTTGATACTCCTTAGGGTTAGTTCTACTTTGCAGACTAAGGTCCGTCTAGTCAAGGCTATGGTTTTACCTGTGGTCATGAATGGATGTGAGAGTTGGACTGTGAAGAAGGCTGAGCACTGAAGAACTGATGCTTTTGAACTGTGGTGTTGGAGAAGACTCTTGAGAGTCCCTTGGACTGCAAAGAGATCCAACCAGTCCATTCTGAAGGAGATCAGCCCTGGGACTTCTTTGGAAGGAATGATGCTAAAGCTGAAACTCCAGTACTTTGGCCACCTTGTGTGAAGAGTTGACTCACTGGGAAAGGCTCTGATGCTGGGAGGATTGGGAGCAGGAGGAGAAGGGGATGACAGAGGATGAGATGGCTGGATGGCATCACTGACTCAATGGACACGAGTCTGAGTGAACTCTGGGAGTAAGTGATGGACAGGGAGGCCCTGGCGTACTGTGATTCATGGGGTTGCAAAGAGTCGGACACACTGAGTGACTGAACTGAACTGAACTGAACTGAGGGTTAGTTCTCTGGTAGTCTAGGGACTACCAGAGGCTCCAAGACAGTGCTCCTACTCCAAAGGCTCAGGGCTTGATCTCTGGTCAGGAATGAAGATTCCACAAGTGGTTTGTTATGGCATTAAGTGAGATTAAAACAAATATTCAAAAATGAGCATGCAAAGATGAACCCCAGACAAATGGCAGCTACAAAATAAGACAAATAATTAAAATACTGGAATATACACATATACATGTACACCCATGAGCAAAGTCAAAACAGTTCAACAAAAATAAAGTACAGTACATTGACCCAGCAAACAAAGGAAATCAAAAATTATATTTACTAGTTAAGAACAAAACTAACCAAAGCACAAATTGGAAAACAAAAGTAAAGCAAGGTGCCAAGTGGGGAACAGAACAATGAAAAAAAAAAAAAACTAACAAATATGTTAAGAGGAAAGGAAAGGAAAAAAAAAAGGAATAATATATATGCAAAGTTAAATAGAGGTAGATGAAGAAGATTTATATGCATTAAAGATTAACTGCAAGGGTAAAAGAACAGTAGGAAAGGCAAACAAGGGAATAAATGTAGAAAAATGTAATAGGTTAAAAAATTAAAATTATAAAATGGGAAAAGAAGAAAAAAAAGTGGAAGAAGAAAGAAAAAGGAAAAAGAAAAACTCCACAGAACTGCAAAAGCCCAATGTAGAGGCAGAAGTTTATAATAGCAATAAAAAGTGTGACTGAATATACATATATACCTATAAGCAAAATCGAAACTGTGAAAAATAAAGTACAATAGATTGACCCAGAGAACAAAAGAAATCACAAATTATATCCACCAGAACAAAACTAACTAAAGCACAAACTGGAAAAGAAATCTAAAGCAATGTGTCAATTTGGCAATAAATCAATGAAAATAAAACTAACAAATATATTAAGAAGAAAGGAAAGAAAGAAAAGAAAGAATAGATCTGCCAAGTTAGATAGTGGTAGATAAGATTTATATAAATTAAATATTAACTGCAAGGGAAAAAGAGCAATAGGAAAAGCAAACAAGAATAAATGTAGAAAAAATAGTAATAGCTTAAAAAATAAAATTAAAAAAGAAAAAGGGGAAAACTCCACAGAACTGCAAAAGTCCAGTGTAGAGGCAGAGGTTTATAACAACAATAAAAAATGTGACTGAGGAAGAAAGGAAAAGCTAAAAAGCTTACTTAGATTTCTTAGTGCCAATAAAATGGACAATTACAACGTTGGGGAGGAGGGAAAAAAAGAAAAATCAGAAATAATCTACAGAACAAGACAAAACATACGAATAATAAATGTTTTTTCTTGAGTCACTGCTGTCAGAGTCCCTTGCCTCGCTGGGAGTCAGAGTCCACCTCACCTCCCTAGGATGCCCTCTAACTCTGTGCTGATCTCTGGACCTGCTGTGGGGGCAGCTCAGATTCCAATCGGTTCCTACTCCTGTGTTTCTTGCCTCCAGTGTCCACAGCTATCAGAACAAGTGCATTTTCTTTTGTGGGAGCTCTCAATGACCTTTCATATATTCCATAGACACAGAGTCTGCCTAGTTGATCATGTGGATTTCATCTGCAGCTTGTACAGTTGGTGGGAAGGTTTTGGGTCTTCTTTCTTAGCCGTACTGCCCCTGGGTTTCAATTGTGATTTTATTTTCACCTCTGCATGTGGGTCGTCCACTGGGGTTTGCTCCTGAGGCTGCCCTAGAGGACTTGGGTTTGCCTCTGTGAGGGGCAATTGTGGAGGTGGTGCAGCTGTAGAGTTGCAGGGGTTCTGGCAGCACCAAGGTTCTCAGGGGAGTTGGCGGCTAGGGCAGCAGGAAGTTTAGTGCTCTAGAAGGGTATGGCAGCCAGTATTGGCCAATGCACTCCAGTATTCTTGCCTGGAGAACACCGGCACCCCCACTCCCTCGTCCCTGACAGAGAAGCCTGGTAGGCCACAGTCTACAGGGTTGCAAAGAGTCAGACACTACTGAGGTGACCCTACGTGCCTAGATGCAAGACTTTTCTTTTGCCTGTGGCAGCTCTGCCCCAGTGAGAGTTGAGCATGAAGGTGGCACAGCTGTTTGGCTTGTGGGCACCCTGGGGCTGCCAAATGCCAGACTGTCTCTGCCGCTGGAGTTATGGCCCTATCAGAGTATTTTTTGAGCCTCTTGTAGCTGGCGATCAGACCTCTTTGGCCAGTTTTTCTTCATAGCTTCCCTGGTGGCTCAGACGGTAAAGCGTCTGTCTACAATGCGGGAGACCTGGGCTTGATCCCTGGGTTGGGAAGATCCCCTGGAGAAGGAAATGGCAATCCACTCCAGTATTGCCTGGAAAATCCCACGGATAGAGGAGCCTGGTAGGCTACAGTCTGTGGGGTCACAAAGAATCGAACACGACTGAACGACTTCATTTCACTTCACTTCCACCCATTCAGACAGTTACAGGGCTCCCTTGCTTGGGGTCCTTCTCTGTTGTTTAGCGTGTCAGGTATAGAGAGGGGGCCCCCTGGCTGGGGTTCTACTCTGTAGATCCGTACCTCAGGGACTTAAAGGGGCACCCTGGGTGGGGTCCTACTCTGTGGTTCACTGTGGCAGGCATTTGATGGGCCAGCCTCTCTATTGTTCAGCTGCTGATGCTGGCATGTGGGGAGAGAGAGGCTATGGAGATGGCTCCACCCACTACCGGTGACTCAGCAGTATTGTCTTGCTTCCATGGCTCCCCAGCTTTCCTCCACAGGCATTTCCCACCACAGTCTCCTCCCTCACATCCTCTTGATCTGTCCTTCCCGCCGACAACAGCAGCCCTCGCCCTGGGATTGCTCTGCAATCCCTAAACTCCAGCTCCCAGCCACTGTGCCTTGCAGGTGACCTGTATCCCCGACCGGGGTATATATGGCTGGGGCAAGGATAGTCTGATTCTCATTCCATTTAGGCTGCTGCAGATCAGCTGTTTCACTCTCAGCCTTAAATACTTCTCCTCTGACTCAGACAATTGCCCCCATGTGGGGATTGGACACCTGCTTCAGTTGTCCCACCTGCCAGAGGGCAGGTCCTGTCCTACTAACATTCCTGTTTTTTTCCCTAGTTCCTTTGTCCTACCAAGTTTGGGGCCTATATATTCTTCTCCACTGTTCAGGTACTCCCGTCCACCCTCAGCTGGTGTTCTGCATGCACTTCTGTGTCTGAAGGTGTATTCCTGAAGTATCCCTGGAGAGAGATGTACTCCATCTCTACCTAATCCTCCGCCATCTTATTCTCTCATCTTTCCCCTCTTTTGCATGTAGTACTCAAGAAAGTCAAAGCATCAAGGTTATGTTTTCCATTTCTTTAGGAATCTCATATGATTTTCCTTTTCTGGAACTTATGTCACTATCAAAGTGGATGGTATGTTTACCTAATATTACTTTCTTACTGGTAAACTTGCTAATATTTCATTTACACTACTTAGAACAACAATGGCTTTTTATTTCTGGATCATCTGGTTAGTTCTGTTTAACATGGTGTTGCCTAGGGTTCCTCATGTATGTTTGTTCAGTTGATGACTGGTCCTGCCTGCAAGGTCCAAGAAGGCCTCTGGCACATATTTGAGATCCTAGTATTGACTCTTGGTCAGGTGACTATTTTATCTTCCTGGTGGCCTTTCTGTTCAAGTAGTATATATTGAATACTAGGTTTCTAGATCTCACAGCATCACTTCTACCATATTCTGTTGGTCAAAGCAAGTCATTCTATTTTGTTCGAATCACTTGTTTTGGACTTTTGTGAAACCTCAGTTTAACCTATTTCCTAACAAAATGTAAACTCCTGTTTCTTAAACATATATATATATATATATAACATATATATACATGTTTAAGACATTCAAGAGTTTAAAAGCTAAAGGAACTACATGTGAAAATATGTTTTTCTAAGCATTGAAAGAAATATACCACTGTGTAAGGAGAGAGAGACTTTTTATGATCCTTAACTCAGAGAATTTATTGTGAGGATCTTTTTGTAGTTGTTCAAATGTCTGTACAAGAATTGTATCTTGAATATAAGTTTTATAAAAATAAACTTTACATATAGCATTCACTATCTCATCTTTTGATTAATAATGTGTTCCTGTGTATAGGTTTCTGATGAACTGGCTTAAAGCAGGATAACACAAACTAAAGTAACCAGCAGCAAGAGGTAAATATATCTTAGATCAATGTTTCCAGCTGGGTTCTTTAAATGCAGGACAGAGCAGGGAATCTATAACTGTTTTATTTGAGTTTGTGTGAAATATTTAAAAATATGTTTTAACCACTGTTAAAAGCAAGTTGTTACAAAATATCCTCCAGAGATCTCTATTTTAGTGAAGAGAATTCTGAGGGTGCAGAATGAGCTATTACAAAACTTTTACCAATATAAATTAATTTCTTATCTGACTTAAATTGTCTCAGTATACAAAAACAAATTGGATGATGAAGCTGGTGAAGCTAGAGTTGATGACCATAACCATCAATCCAGGTCCAGGTTTGACGCATGATACTGGATACTTGGGGCCAGTGCACTGGGACGACCCAGAGGGATGGTATGGGGAGGGAGGAGGAAAGGGGGTTCAGGATGGGAAACACGTGTATACCTGTGGCAGATTCATGTTGATGTATGGCAAAACCAATACGATATTGTAAAGTAATTAGCCTCCAATTAAAACAAATAAATTTATATTAAAAATAAAATCTCTGGGGTTCAACCAAACAACTTTATTTTCTATAAATTTGAACTAAACTAAATTTAAATAAATACTATCATATATATTGAATTAAGTGAAGAATTTTCATTGACAGAGGGTTGCATTACTGGAATAATTGGAAATACATTTAATTAGATTTTCCCTGTTGACTATCAGTAGTATTTATTAGGCTTTGGATAGAAACCACAAGACAGATAAATTCCCCATTGAGATGGATAGTTAGTGTCTGACAGGATGACTCTGCTGTTGACTGAAAGAAGATCAATATGTTCTAGATGCCAGTAGCATAGATGTTGAGGGTGCTGATAGGAGTCTACTTTGTATTCCAGGCTTAGTTGAGGGCCACCCACATTTGGCTGCACATAGTCTCAGGAAGTAGGGCAAGACTTTTCTTGAACGTTGGTTCTGAATCTATTCAGTTGCTTAACAGTCTTCAGAGTTTTGCACCTTATAAAATGATGCTTGGATACTTTTGAGGGCACAAATGTTTAAATACCCACATTTATCACTGTAAAACTTTAACATTGATCAAAAAATAACATTTATTTTTTTAGTCAGATTTTGTCTTGATTTTCCCTTTCAAAGTAAGTCTTTGAAGATCAGCAGTAGTACCATTACCTGGGAGCTTGTTGGAAATGCAGAATTTCAGGTATTGCCACACATTTACTGGATCTTAATCTGCTTCCCAGGTGGCACTAGTGGTAAAGAATCTGCCTGCCAGTGCAGGATACATGAGAGATGTGGGTTCAATCCCTGGGTCAGGAAGATCTCCTGGAGGATCTCCTGGAGGAGGGCATGGTAATCCACTCCAGTATTCTTGTCCAGAGAATCCCATGGACAGAGAAGCCTGGCCAACTATGGTACATTTGGTCTTTAAGGGTGGGACAGGACTGAAGTGACTTAGCATGCACAATCTGCATTTAAAAAGGATCCTCTATGACCCACCTCCACTCAGAATATTAGAAATAAAAGAAAAATAAACAAATGGGACCTAATTAAACTTAAAAGCTTTTGCACAAAAAAGGAAACTCTAAACAAGGTGAAAAGACAGCCTTCAGAATGGGAGAAAATAATAGCAAACAAAGCAACTGACAAAGAATTAATCTCAAAAATATACAAGCAACTCCTGCAGCTCAATTCCAGAAAAATAAACGACCTAGTCAAAAAATGGGCCAAAGAACTAAACAGACATTTCTCCAAAGAAGACATACAGATGGCTAACAAACACATGAAAAGATGCTCAATATCACTCATTATCAGAGAAATGCAAATCAAAACCACAGTAAGGTCCCATTTCCTGCCAGTCAGAATGGCTGCTATCAGAAAGTCTACAGCAATAAATGCTGGAGAGGTTGTGGAGAAAAGGGAACTCTCTTACACTGTTGGTGGGAATACAAACTAGTACAGCCACTATGGAGAACAGTGTGGAGATTCCTTAAAAACTGGAAATTGAACTGCCACAGGACCCAGCAATCTCACTGGTGGGCATACACACTGAGGAAAACAGAATTAAAAGAGACACATTTACCCCAATGTTCATCGCAGCACTGTTTATAATAGCCAGGACATGGAAGCAACCTAGATGTCCATCAGCAGATGAATGGATAAGAAAGCTGTGGTACATATACACAATGGAGTATTACTCAGCCATTAAAAAGAATACATTTGAATCAGTTCTAATGAGGTGGATGAAACTGGAGCCGATTATAGAGTGAAGTAAGCCAGAAACAAAAACACCAAAACAGTATACTAATGCATATATATGTAATTTAGAAAGATGGTAATGATAACCCTATATGCGAGACAGCAAAAGAGACACAGATGTATAGGACAGTCTTTTGGACTCTGTGGGAGAGGGTGAGGGTGGGATGATTTGGGAGAATGGCATTGAAACATGTATATTATGATATGTGAAACAAATTGCCAGTCCAGGTTTGATGCATGAGACAGGGTGCTCCAGGCTGATGCACTGGGATGACTCAGAGGGATGGGATGGGGAGGGAAGTGGGAGAGGGATTCAGGGTGGGGGAACACATGTATACCTATGGTGGATTCATGTCAATGTATGGCAAAACTACTACAATAAAATTAGCCTCCAATTAAAATAAATTTAAGTAAAAATAAAAGTAAAAAGGCTCCTCAGGCAATTTATAAGCATTATTAAAATTTGAGAACAGCAATATTGGATGTTAATAGCAAAATGAAGTATTGAGACAAGGAACTAAATTCAGTATCTTAATAACCTGTAATGGAAAATAATATAAAAGTATATAACTTAATCACTTTGCACAGCTAAAACTAACATAATATTGTAAATCAACTATACTTTAAAAAAAAAAAAAAAGTCTAAAGGAATTCATAGGTTGAATAGAGATTTCAAAAATATTGTAAGAAATTCCCTGGCAGTCCAGTGGTTGGCACTCTTATTGCCAACTGATGGGACTCCATCCCTAGTTGGAAAATTGGA
Source organism: Nanger dama (assembly GCA_917880005.1). NCBI lineage: Eukaryota > Metazoa > Chordata > Mammalia > Artiodactyla > Bovidae > Nanger > Nanger dama. The sequence continues at coordinate 8,039,646 of CAKJTW010000038.1, read as the reverse complement.
ATCTCTGCAGTTTGAAAGCATCAGTTCTTCAGTGGTCAGCCTTCTTTAAGTTCCAACTCTTACATCCATACATGACTACTGAAAAAAACATAGCTTTGACTAGACAGAACTTTGTCAGCAGAGTAATATCTCTGCACTTAGATATTTCCATATATTGGCTATGTTGTAAATAATGTTTCAGTGAACATTGGGATGCATATATCTTTTCAAATTAGTGTTTTAATTTCCTGCAAGTAGGATTGCAGTGTAAAAGGTGGTTCTATTTTTAATTTTTTGAGGAACCTCCATATTATTTTCCAAAGTGGCTGCACCAATTTTCATTCTCACTAACAGTGTATGAGAGCAAACACCCTCTTCCAACAAGAGAAGACTCTCCACATGAACATCACCAGATGGTCAACACTGAAATCAGATTGATTATATTCTTTGCAGCCAAAGATGGAGAAGCTCTATACAGTCAGCAAAAACAAGACTGGGAGCTGACTGTGGCTTAGATCATAAACTCCTTATTGCCAAATTCAGACTCAAATTGAACAAGTAGGGAAAACCACCAGACCATTCAGATATGACCTAAATCAAATCCCTTATGATTATACAGTGGAAGTGAGAAATAGATTTCAGGGAGTAGAACTGATAGACAGAGTGCCTGATGAACTATGGATGGAGGTTTGTGACATTGTACAGGAGACAGGGATCAAGACCATCCCCATGGAAAAGAAATGCAAAAAAACCAAAATGGCTATCTGAGGAGGCCTTACAAATAGCTGTGAAAAAAAGAGAAGTGAAAAGCAAAGGAGAAAAGGAAAGATATTCCCATTTGAATGCAGAGTTCCAAAGAATAGCAAGGAGAGATAAAAAGCCTTCCTCAGTGATCAATGCAAAGAAATAGAGGAAAACAACAGAATGGGTAAGACTAGGAGCTCTTCAAGAAAATTAGAGATACCAAGGGAACATTTCATGCAAAGATGGGCTTGATAAAGGACGGAAATGGTATGGACCTAACAGAAGCAGAAGATATTAAGAAGAGGTGGCAAGAATACATAGAAGAACTGTACAAAAAAGAGCTTCATGACCCAGATAATCACGATGGTGTGATCACTCACCTAGAGCCAGACATCCTGAAATGTGAAGACAAGTAGGCCTTAGAAAGCATCACTATGAACAAAGCTAGTGGAGGTGATGGAATTCCAGTTGAGCTATTTCAAATCCTGAAGGATGATGCTGTGAAAGTGCTACAGTCAATATGCCAGCAAATTGGGAAAACTCAGCAGTGGCCACAGGACTGGAAATGGTCAGTTTCCATTCCAATCCCAAAGAAAGGCAATGCCAAAGAATGCTCAAACTACCACACAATGGCACTCATCTCAGACGCTAGTAAAGTAATGCTCAAAATTCTCCAAGCCAGGCTTCAGCAGTATGTGAACCGTGAACTTCCAGATGTTCAAGCTGGTTTTAGAAAAGGCAGAGGAACCAGAGATCAAATTGCCAACATCCTCTGGATCATGGAAAAAGCAAGAGAGTTCCAGGAAAACATCTATTTCTGCTTTATTGACTATGCCAAAGCCTTTGACTGTGTGGATCACAATAAACTGTGGAAAATTCTGAAAGAGATAGGAATACCAGACCACCTGACCTGCCTCTTGAGAAACCTATATGCAAGTCAGGAAGCAACAATTAGAACTGGACATGGAACAACAGACTGATTCCAAATAGGAAAAGAAGTGCGTCAAGGCTGTATACTGTCACCCTGCTTATTTAACTTATATGCAGAGTATATCATGAGAAACGCTGGATTGGAAGAAACACAACCTGGAATCAAGATTGCTGGGTGAAATATCAATAATCTCAGATATGCAGATGACACCACCCTTATGGCAGAAAGTGAAGAGGAACTAAAAGCCTTTTGATGAAAGTGAAAGAGGAGAGTGAAAACATTCGCCTAAAGCTCAACATTCAGAAAATGAAGATCATGGCATGTGGTCCCATCACTTCATGGGAAATAGATGGGGAAACAGTGAAAACAGTGTCAGACTTTATTTTTGGGGGCTCCAAAATCACTGCAGGTGGTGACTGCAGCCATGAAATTAAAAGACGCTTATTCCAGTGGTCATGTATGGATGTGAGAGTTGGACTGTGAAGAAAGCTGAGCATCGAAGAATTGATGCTTTTGAACTGTTGTGTTGGATAAGACTCTTGAGAGTCCCTTGGACTGCAAGGAGATCCAACCAGTCCATTCTGAAGGAGATCAGCCCTGGGATTTCTTTGGAAGGAATGATGCTAAAGCTGAAACTCCAGGACTTTGGCCACCTCATGGGAAGAGCTGACTCATTGGAAAAGACTCTAATGCTTGGAAAGATGGGGGCAGGAGGAGAAGGGGGACGACAGAGGTTGAGATAGCTGGATGGCAGCTCAATGCACATGAGTTTGGGTAGTCTCTGGGAGTCGGTGATGGACAGGGAGGTCTGGAGTGCTGTGATTCATTGGGTTGCAAAGATTCGGACATGACTGAGCTACTGGACTGAACTTAACTGAACTGAATAGTGTATGAAGATTTCCTTTTCTGTACATCCTCATCAACACTCATCATTTCTTCTCTTTTTGATGACAACCATTCTGGCAGGTGTGAGGTAGTATCTGGTGGTCTTCATTTGCATTTCTGTGATGATTAGTGACGCACAGCATCGTTTCATGTGCTTTTGGCCAACTGTATATTTTCCTTGGAAAATACCTACTTGGATCTTCTGCCCATTTTTTAAATGTAATATTCAGGTTCTCTGCCAATTTTTTAAATTCATGTGCTAATTTACTTATTAATTTGCTGTCAGTTTTCTTTTTCTCTCTAATTTATTTCTTATCCAGAAGCTAATTTTCACAGAAACATGTGGATAGTCACAAGGTCTAAGAAGGATCTGTTTGTGACATGGAAAAGAAGTAGAGATATGAGGGAACTTCCTGGCAGTCCAACTCAGTGCTTCCACTGCAGTGGGGAATGGGTGTAATCCCTGGTTGGGCTAAGATCCCACAGGCCATGTGCTGTGCCCCTTCCCCCAAACAGGGATATGAAATGACTTTAAAAACATACCAAAAATGCTGAAAGTCTTGATGCTTGTACTTTTGGTAGTATGCCAGGATTATTCCAAAATGTTCATTAATTATAAGCCAAGATGAAATGGAGGATGGGTGACAGTTTTCAAAAAGCATACATTGAAAGCTTCTCTAGCATATTTTTGTCTATAAGTCGTAATTCACAAAATGAAGTTTTGAAAACTTTAGATGTGGTTTTTAGATGCATTTTTCCAGCTGATAGAGAGTGGTATTTCTAGAATTTTTGCTTTTCTGTGTCCAAGAACACAATCCATTATAGAATTTGGTTTTTGGAGATTTCAAAATTTCAGTCAGGTGTAGTATATCTTATTCTGAGATGCATGTGGTATTGGAAGGTTAGGCAATGTTCTTGCCTTTGTATCAACTATCATGACGTCTTTTGTGAAGTTTCATTTGCCAGTAATTTTGAGTGATTACTCACGTCATTAAACAAAAAGTCTTCAAAGCACTTTAACATGCATTAACTTATTTAGTGTTCATTCTAACTCTGAGTGGTAGCTTTTGTTAGCTCTGTTATAGAAATAAAGAATCTGGATGGGGATGATTAATTGTAGCAATCACAGAAAGTGAAAGGCAGAGGCTTGAATCCAGGTTACCTGACTTCCAATTCAGTGCTTTCTCCACCAATTTTTCTTCCCTTTCTTTTGATTTTGTTTATCTCAGAATTTTCTAAAATACTATGTAATCCAGTATATATGAGTAAAGTTGTGTAGTTCTAAGAAATTGACCTTTACCACAAACTGTCTACGTTCTGTCCTAACACTAGCTAAGAAGAAAGTTTTACTAACTTTCTTTTATAATTTGCACTTCATATAGTTATGTACTTTATATAATTATAATTTATAATTATAGTTTATAATTTGCACTTCAATTTAATAATTCTGAAATCTTAAAATAAACCAGAATAGGTAACCCTTTATAATTATTTTATGGATACCTACTAAAAAGAATGAGGTAGCACTCATTTCAGATTTATTATCATTTTAAACAATGTCTCCCCCTAGTTATAAGGAAATACAGAAAAGTAGATAATAAATAATGGCTATTTGTAACACTTGAAAGGCTTTATTAATAAGTGATGTCAAACCATCTAATGCTTTCTTCTCAAAGTTATTATTCACCAACAATTTATGGATTTCTACTTGTTATGTTGCTTCTAAAATGTGGATATGATTCTTACATTCAGGGAAATGTTCTTTTCTTTCTTTGCTGAGTTTATTTTGAAGATAAACTCAGTTTAGGTATTATTTATATGAGACATGAGTTCTTAAATTGTACTTATCAGAAGATAATTGTCTCCATGGATTCAAGCGGCCCCTTTGTTTTTTACTATTGCTCATTTCATTTCTTTTTATTGCAGACTGTTTAGTATCTAGGTTAATTGTTTATCATAAATTGATTTTGGTTCTTCAACTGTGATATTTGTGTGCAGTTCTAGAAAATATATTGACTGTTTTCTAAGGGTCTAATACTATTTTCCTTCCCTCAGGATGTTATTAATTTTTATTGTTATTAGTTCTAAAATAAATGGCCTCCATATTTAGGTATCTTCACCCTAGACTTTGCATTTTCTCTATTTGCCTTCAGGATATCTCCAGTTAAAATCTCAGTTCTACTTTCAACTGAGGTTTTAGGTTGAAAATAGAGTTCATCTTCCTAAATAAATTGGTACCCCTTTCTAACTGCCCAGGGTCACCATCTTTACAGGCTCTAAGAGTTTCACTTTGGTGTGATTTTGTGCTGCTTTCCTTCTCTGTATCCTTCATTCAGTTAGTTACCAATTCCTATGGATTGAATGTGTTAGTTCAGTTCAGTTCAGTCATTCAGTCATGTCCTACACTTTGAATCCCATGAATTGCAGCATGCCAGGCCTCCCCTGTCCATCACCAACACCCGGAGTTCACCCAAACTCATGTGCATCGAGTGGGTGATGCCATACAGCCATCTCATCCTCGTCGTCCCCTTCTCCTCCTGTACCCAATCCCTCCCAGCATCAGGGTTTTTTCCAATGAGTCAACTCTTCCCATGAGGTGGCCAAAGTCCTGGAGTTTCAGCTTCAGCATCGGTCCTTCCAATGAACACCCAGGACTGATCTGGGTGGATGGACTGGTTGGATCTCCTTGCAGCCCAAGGGACTCTCAAGAGTCTTCTCAACACCACAGTTCAAAAGCATCAAGTCTTTGGTGCTCAGCTTTCTTCTCAGTCCAACTCTCACATCCATACATGACCACTGGAAAAACCATAGCCTTGACTAGACAGACCTTTGTTGGCAAAGTAATGTCTCTGCTTTTGAATATGCTTCTAGGTTGGTCATAAATTTCCTTTCAAGGCATAAGTGTCATTTAATTTCATGGCTGTAGTCACCACCTGCAGTGATTTTGGAGCCCCCCACAGTAAAGTCTGACACTGTTTCCACTGTTTCCCCATCTATTTCCCATGAAGTGATGGGACCACATGCCATGATCTTCGTTTTCTGAATGTTGAGCTTTAGGCGAATGTTTTTACTCTCCTCTTTCACTTTTATCAGGAGGCTCTTCAGTTCTTCACTTTCTGCCATAAGCATGGTGTCATCTGCATATCTGAGATTATTGATATTTCACCCAGCAATCTTGATTCCAGCTTGTGATTCTTCCAGCCCAGCGTTTCTCATGATGTACTCTGCATAGAAGTTACAGAAGCAGGATGACAATATACAGCCTTGACGTACTCCTTTCCCTATTTGGAACCAGTCTGTTGTTCCATGTCCAGTTCTAATTGTTGCTTCCTGACCTGCATATAGGTTTCTCAAAAGGCAGGTCAGGTGGTCTGGTATTCCCATCTCTTTCAGAATTTTCCACAGTTTATTGTGATCCACACAGGATCCCATAGTCAATAAAGGCTTTGGCATAGTCAATAAAGCAGAAATAGATGTTTTCCTGGAACTCTCTTGCTTTTTCCATGATCCAGAGGATGTTGGCAATTTGATCTCTGGTTCCTCTGCCTTTTCTAAATCCAGCTTGAACATCTGGAAGATCACAGTTCACGTATTGCTGAAGCCTGGCTTGGAGAATTTTGAGCATTACTTTACTAGTGTGTGAGATGAGTGCCATTGTGTGGTAGTTTGAGCATTCTTTGGCATTGCCTTTCTTTGGGATTGGAATGGAAACTGACCATTTCCAGTCCTGTGGCCACTGCTGAGTTTTCCCAATTTGCTGGCATATTGACTGTAGCACTTTCACAGCATCATCCTTCAGGATTTGAAATAGCTCAACTGGAATTCCATCACCTCCACTAGCTTTGTTCATAGTGATGCTTTCTAAGGCCCACTTGACTTCACATTTCAGGATGTCTGGCTCTAGGTGAGTGATCACACCATCGTGATTATCTGGGTCATGAAGCTCTTTTTGAACAGTTCTTCTATGTATTCTTGCCACCTCTTCTTAATATCTTCTGCTTCTGTTAGGTCCAGACCATTTCTGTCTTTATTGAGCCCATCTTTGCATGAAATGTTCCCTTGGTATCTCTAATTTTCTTGAAGAGCTCTCTAGTTTCCCATTCTGTTGTTTTCCTCTATTTCTTTGCATTGATCACTGAGGAAGGCTTTTTTTATCTCTCCTTGCTATTCTTTGGTTCTCTGCATTCAGATGCTTATATGTTTCCTTTTCTCCTTTGCTTTTCACTTCTCTTCTTTTCACAGCTGTTTGTAAGGCCTCCTCAGACAGCCATTTTGGTTTTTTACATTTTTTTCCATGGGGATGGTCTTGATCCCTATCTGCTGTACAATATCACAAACCTCCGTCCATAGTTCATTAGGCACTCTATCAAATTTAGTCCCTTAAATCTATTTCTAACTTCCACTGTAAAATAATAAGGCATTTGATTTAGGTCATACCTGAATGATCTAATGGTTTTCCCTACTTTGTTCAATTTAAGTCTGAATTTGGCAATAAAGAATGTATGATCTGAGCCTCAGTCAGCTCCCAAACTTTATAGAGCTTCTCCTTCTTTAGCTGCAAAGAATATGATCAGTCTGATTTTGGTGTTGAGCATCTGGTGATGTCCATGTGTAGAGTCATCTCTTGTGTTGTTGGAAGAGGGTGTTTGCTATGACCAGTGCATTTTCTTGGCAAAACTCTATTAGCCTTTGCCCTGCTTCATTCCACATCCCAAGGCCAAATTTGCCTGTTACTCCAGGTGTTTCTTGACTTCCTACTTTAGCATTCCAGTCCCCTATAATGAAAAGGACATCTTTCGTGGGTGTTAGTTCTAAAAGGTCTTGTACTGTTCATAGAACCATAGAAATTCAGCTTCTACAGCACCTACTTGGGCATAGGCTTGGATTACCATGATATTGAATGGTTTGCCTTGAAACGAATAGAGATCATTCTGTCGATTTCAGAATGATCATTCATCCAAGTACTGCATTTTGGACTCTTTTGTTGACCATGAATGCTACTCCATTTCTTCTAAAGGATTCCTGCCCAGAGTAGTAGATATAATGGTCATCTGAGTTAAATTCACCCATTCCAGTCCATCTTACTTCTCTGAGTCCTAGAATGTCAGTGTTCACTCTGGACATCTCCTGTCTGACCACTTCTAATTTGCCTTGATTCATGGACCTGACATTCCAGGTTCCTATGCAGTATTGCTCTTACAGCATTGGACCTTGCTCATACGACCAGTTTCATCCACAACTGGGTACTGGGTATTGTTTTTGCTTTGGCTCCATTTCTTCATTCTTTCTGGAGTTATTTCTCCACTCATCTCCAGTAGCATATGGGCACCTACTGACCTGGGGAGTTCATCTTTCAGTATCCTATCATTTTGCCTTTTCATACTGTTCATGGGGTTCTCAAGGCAAGAATACTGAAGTGGTTTGCCATTCCCTTCTGCAGTGGACCACATTCTGTCAGAGCTCTCCACCATGACCCATCCACCTCGTGTTGCCCCACAGTGCATGGCCTAGTTTCATTGAGTTAGACAAGCTGTGGTCCATGTGATCAGATTGGCTAGTTTTCTGGGATTATGGTTTCAGTGTGTCTGTCCTCTGATGCCCTCTCGTACCACCTACCTTCTTACTTGTGTTTTTCTTACCTTGGACCTGGGGTATCTCTTCACGGCTGCTCCAGCAAAGCGCAGCTACTGCTCCTTATCTTGGAGGAGGTCGCCCCTCCTGACCTAGAATGGGGAGTAGCTCCTCTCATCCCTACTGCACCTGTGCAGCCACCAGTCCTTGGACGTGGGGTTGCTTTTCTCAGCTGCTGTCCCTGACCTCAGACTTGGGGTAGTTCCTCTTGGCCACCACCCCTGACCTTGGGCGTGGGGTGTACATCTCCCCAGTTATACAAGCTGAAGCCCCAATCCAAGATGTGGAGGTGGAGCCTTTGGGAGGTGATTAGGTCATGAGGACAGAGCTCTCATGAATGGGATTAGCGCCCTTAAAAGAAGAGAAGCCAGAGAGATAACCTCTCAGTCATGTGAGGAGACAGTAAGTAGGTGGCTATCTTTAAGCCAGGAAATGGTCTCTCACCAGCACTCAGTCATTCTGGCACTTGGTCTCTGATTTCCATCTTTCAGAACTGTGAGAAATAAATGTTCACCCCTACTCTATGACTATGGTTAGTCATGTCTGACTCTTTGGGACCCCATAAACTATAGCTTTCCAGGCTCCTTTGTCCATGGAGATTCTCCTGGCAAGAATACTGGAGTGGGTTGCCATGCCCTCCGCCAGGGAATCTCCCCAACGCAGGGATCAAACCCAGGTCTCCTACGTTGCAAGCAGATTCTTTACTGACTGAGCCACTAGGGAAGCCCCTTACTATAGCAGCCAGAACTAACTAAGACAGCAGCCTGGTGTCATGGGCTAAATTGTGTCCTGCCCCCTCCCCTCAGTTCATATGTTGAAGTCTTTACTCCAAGTACCATACAATGTGACTATATTTGAACACATGATCCTTATGAGGTAATTAAGGTTAAATTAAGTCATTAGGGTGGGTCTAATTCAACATTACTGGTATCTTTTAAAAGAAATTTATTTTAATTGGAGGCGAATTACTTTACAATATTGTAGTGTTTTTTGCCATACTTTGACATGAATCAGCCATGGGTGTACATGTGTTCCTCATCCTGAACCACCCCCCCTCCCCCCATCCATCCCTCAGGGTCATCCCAGTGTACTGGCCCTGAGCACCCTATCTCATGCATTGAACCTGGACTGGCGATCTATTTCACATATGGTAATATACGTGTTTCAATGCTATTCTCTCAAATCATCCCACCCTTGCCTTCTCCCAGAGTCCCAAAGTCTGTTCTTTATATCTGTGTCTCTTTTGCTGTGTCTCACATACAGGGTTATCATTACCATCTTTCTAAATTCCATATATATGGGTTAGTATACTGTATTGGTATTTTTCTTTCTGACTTACTTCAGTCTGTATAATAGGCTCCAGTTTCATCCACCTCATTAGAATGGATTCAAATGCATTCTTTTTAATAGCTGAGTAATATTCCATTGTGTATATGTACAACAACTTTCTTATCTATTCATCTGCCGATTGACAGCTAGGTTGCTTTCATATCCTAGCTATTGTAGACAGTGTTGCGATGAACATTGGGGTACACGTGTCTCTTTCAGTTCTGGTTTCCTCGGTGTGTATGCCCAGCAGTGGGATTGCTGGGTCACATGGCATCTTAAAAGAAGAGGAAATTAGGACACAGACACATTCAGAGGTACATCCATGTAAAGATGCAGGGGAAAGATGGCCATCCACTAAGCCAAGAGAGAGGCCCTCAGAAGAAACTAACCTGGTTTACACCTTGAGCTTGGACTTCGAGCCTCCAGAACTGTGAGGAAAATAAATTTCTGTGGATTAAAACTCCACCTGTATACTTTGTCATGGCATCCCTCATAAACTGGTACATTCTGGCAATTCTCTGCAATGTCTCTTGAATTTTGGCCAGTTGAAGAGTACATGTTGATTCCTTATTGTCATTTTATTTATGTACATATTGTTCTCTTTTTCTAAAACAGCATTACATTTTCCATATTTTGGTTTAATTTGTAAAGGTACCAATAGTTTTAAAAAAAAATTCCCATTTGTCTGTTATTTTTCAACTTAGAAGTAACCTCCTCTAAAAGGCATGGCCATATATCCATTCCTTGGGCTCCTTTCCATTATAGTGCTTATCCCAGTGACATTTTTCATACTGTGTTATAATTGTACATTTTACCACTTTTCTTTTCCATCTGCTAGACTGTAAATGCCTAAGGTCATGGAATGATTCTTAAATAGTATTATAGTCCTACCACCTAGGATAGTGCCTGGCATAAAGAATGTACCCAGTGAATATTTATGAATAAATTACTTTGAATTTTGCTGCAGTAACAAACAATCCCCAAATATCAATATCTTAGAACCATAAAAGTTTTATTTCTTGCTTCTGATACTTTTTCATTATCTGCTCTGCTCTGTGTCATCTTTACTCCTAGATCCAGGTTAATAGAGGAGCCACCATTTGGGGTATTATCTGTCACTGTGGCAGAGGGGAAAGGAGAGAAAGCAAGGTGATCCATAAGTCTTCTGTTCAGATATCCCTTCTGCTCATATTTCATTCATCAGAGCAAGTCCTGTGGCCTAAAGATGTCGGTGAGGAGAAATTACAATCCTATCATATGCCAGGAAGAGAAAAAGCCAGAGGTATTTGTGAAGCGCACTAGTGACTACCCAAAACTCCTGTGTTGATGTGGTATTAATGTATTGTTTCATTTATGCTTTGCTATTTTAAGTTTCATGTTTTTCTACTACTTTTACCTTATGTGCTTGAATTTTGGTAAAATATTACCTTTGAAACTGTATTTTTGCCATATTCAGTCTGGATCTTATGACACATCAGAAACTGTTCTAACTTTTCTTTTATATTCTGAACTTTATCTTCTTGGAGGACTATAGCACCTAGCTCTTGTAGCTTATGATCTTACTGTAGTTTCATATATTATGCACTATGACCATGAATAGGACAAAACTTTTCTGCTTTTCAGTTTCCTTATCTGTAAAATGACGTATCAAGTTCCTACTAGCTATTTATTTCACATATATGTTTAAATATTATTAGTTACTGTGGTATTCATGGATTTAGAGGTGCATGTTTGTTGGTTTATTAGTAGTTAACTGTTTCATTATTTTAGAGGAGCCTCCTGTTTATGCTCTCAAATACATACTGAGTTTTCTGTCAAATCACAGCTTCTAACAGTGTAGAAGCCTCTGATGTTGCTGAGCAGAGCAACTTGAACATATTCTGGACTTTCTAAGCAAACAAGGGCAATAAGAATTTACAGTAAACAAATCAATACACTTGATTATGTATATATTTAAAATTATGGTAAAAATTAACACAAAAATATTCAAACCAAATGACATTTTGGGAAAAATATTTGCAAGAAATAAAAATAGACAAAGGATTTATATAACTTCTATACAGAGAGATTATATAAAGTAATGAAAAGAAATACAGTAGAAAAATGAGCTAAGGATCTGAACAAGCAGTTTGCACTCACTCCCAACCGCTCCCTTCACTGTCAGGCAATGAATGTACAAAAGATGCAAAATCTCAGTACTGACAGAGTGGGGGAAATGGACATTCCTCACTGTTAGCAAAGTGGAGAATGGTATAATCTTTTGTGGGTAAGGTGGCACCTCCCTTTGTGGCATGTATTTTTAAAATGTCAAATGTCTGTATATTTTAACCTGGCTACCTCAGTTCTTGGACTCAATCTCCTAGAAAGGACAGGAATGTCCCTTGTAGCACTGTTTGTAAAAGCAAAAGTTAGAAGAAATTTAGTGTCTCAGTAAGGGAAAAGTATATCCATAAAATTGAATAGTATGCATGTATTAGAAGAATGAGGAAATAGCAATGAAACAAAGCAAAGATTTACTGAGTGCTTACTATGTTCCAGACACAATTGAAAGTGCTTGTTTAAAGGCAGACTTATAAATTTGAACAGGGTAATATACTCATGATATATTAAGTGAAAAAAATGTTTCAGACTCATATAAATGTGAGTGAATAACACATACTAAGTCGCTTCAGTCATGTTCAACTCTTTGCAACTTTATGGACTGTAGCCTGCCAGGCTCCTTTGTCCATGGGATTCTCCAGGCAAGAATACTGGAGTTGGTTACCATGCCCTTCTCTAGGTGATCTTCTGACCCGGGAATCAAACCTGTGTCTCTGTTGTCTCCTGCACTGGGAGGTGGGTTCTTTACTACTAGTGCCACCTGTGAAGCCCTGTTGAATAAATAAAGGCAAGCACAAATATATTATTGTGAAGATCAAGATACTTACATTACTATATGTATATAGATGTATATATGGAGATAGAGACTTATCTGTATGGATATAAGAAAAGCTGGGAAGGCTACACTCTGAAGTATTAACAGTAGTTAATTGTCAGGATTGGATTAGATGGGAGGCTTCTATTTCTTATATAATCATAAAAACATGGGATTGCAGGTAATTTTTACTTTTTAAAAAAATTTAAATAAAAAGTTAAATAAAAACATGGTGTTGGCAGTGGTCCAGAAATAGTAGTGTTCTGCTCTTTGTGGTAAGTGCAGTGTTGTAGTTTTGGTAGAAAAACTGAGGAGAAGATTACTTTTCTGGAGAACTAGATGGTTCCCTAAGTGGGAAGCCTTTATTCTATCAGTAATTTATAACTAAGAATATGTTTTAAAAACAGATAATAATTGGGACTTCCCTGGTGGTCGGGTGACTGACTATGCACTCCTAATTCAGGGAGCCTAGATTTGATCCCTGATCAGGGAACTAGATCAGCTAAAGATTTTCCACTCTGCACATCCAATCACAGGAAGTGAAGGGGACTGTGGAGCAAGTCGAGAGAGTAGCATTGATATATATATATGTGTATATATATATATATATATATATATATATATATATATTGCCGTGTGTGAAATAATAGCCAGTGGAAAGCTGTTGTATGGCACAGGAAGCTCAACTTGGTGCTCTGTAATGACCTAGAGGGGTGGAATGGGGATGGGGATGGGAGGGAGGCTCAAGAAAGAGGGGATACATGTATACATATAGCTGATTCAGGGGCTTCCCAGGTGGCACTAGTGGTAAAGAACCTCCCTGCTGATGCAGGAGACATAAGCAACACAGGTTCAGTTCTTGGGTCAGGAAGATCCCCTAGAGGAGGGCATGGCAACCAACTCCAGTATTCTTGCCTGGAGAATCCCATGGACAGAGAAGCCTGGCAGACTATACTCCATAGAGTCAAAAAGAATCAGACATGACTGAAGTGACTTAGCATGCATGTATAGCTGATTCATGTTGTTGTACAGCACAAACATAACATTCCAAAGCATTACACTCCAGTTAATAAAAATAAAAAAGATTGCACATGCCACAATAAAGACTTGGTACAGCCAAATAAATAAATATTTAAAAATGGATAATAATTATTCCTTGGAGAAGATTCTTGAGAGTCCCTTGGACCGCAAGGAGATCAAACCAGTCAATCCTAAAAGAAATCAATCCTGAATATTCATTAGAAGGATTGATGCTGAAACTCCAATACTTTGGTCACCTGATGCAAAAAACTGACTCACTATAAAAGACCCTGATGCTGGGAAAAGCAGGAGGAGAAGGGGATGCTAGAGGATGAGATGGTTGGATGGCATCACTGACTCAATGGACATGAGTTTGAACAAGCTCCGGGAGATGGTAAAGGACAGGGAAGCCTAGTGTGCTGCATGCAGTTCATGGGGTCACAAAGAGTTGGACACAACTGAGTGACTGAACAACAAATGATCATTCCCCTCATTGAAGTAAGAAGCCAGCTCATTCAAGATGGTTGTTCTCTTGCTCTCTGTACATCCCCTGTTGGACCAATACCTGCTTCATCTTTATTTTGCGCACATGACTGACCTTCATATGTACTTGCCTTAGGCCCCAGCTGGTGATTGTTCTCATCAAAGGGGTGGTGAGGGGCCATGCCCCCTCTGCTGGTTTCCCTAGTAACTAATGAGCCCAGCTGAAATCAATTCCCCCAGAGCTGGTAATCACCTTTTCACCCAGGAGTGAAGACTGCCGCCATGTTCTGCCCACAGACTGCTTTACACCTCGGGGTACACTCCAGGACCTTACTTCACGTGGGTAAGCTCATCTATCCATTAAACCACCAATGTCTCTATTGCTGACCCTGGGCTCTCTCTTCTGTCTTGAAGCTGAGCACGTATGGGCCTTGTAGTCCTGTGGGGTGCAACCCAACACCACCAGGGAGGAGAAATGGGTTGTTACTATAGGGGAGTCAGAGCACGGAGAGGTACATTTTGAGACAGCAGATGTGGCAGTCTGGATCATTGTAATGTCACAAGGGGCTCTGCAGGCCCAGGGGACAGGGTGAAGCAGAAAAGGGTATATATTGTGTGATTCCCCTTGCACATTTGCCTCTGGTTCTTCTGTTTGCTGTTTTGTCACAAAATAACTTTCAGACTCTAGATTAACAACAGCAGCATTTGTATATTAGGTCTGGTTTGGAGGGAGCAAAGGGTTTCCCAGGTGGTCCAGTGATAAAGAATCTGCCTGCTGATAAAGGAGATGCAAGAGATGTGGGTTTGATCCCTGGGTTGGGAAGATCCCCTGGAGAAGGGATGGGCTACCCACTCCAGGATTCTTAGGCTCCCCTGGTGGCTCAGACAGTAAAGAATCTGCCCGCAATGCAGGAGACCTGGATTTGATCCCTGGGTTGGGAAAGATCCCTTGAGAAGGAAATTGCAACCCACTCCCGTATTCTTGCCCAGAGAATCCAATGGGCAGAGGAGCCTGGCGGGCTACAGTCCATGAGGTCAGAGAGTCAGACAGGACTGAGCAGGCATGTTGTCGTTGGAGGGAACAAGCCTTTATCATCAGTGGTTCTGCTGCCCCTCATCCAGCATATCCTTAATGATTCTCTCCTTTCTGTTCCTCTCCCAGTGGTATGGAGAAGACAGTGTGCCTGTCTTCTCTAGACAGCAAAGGAACAGACTATTTTTGATCATTCACTGCTATGAAAGTAGTTCAGCAGAAGGACTGGTTGCTTTTAGGATCCCTGTGTCCAGCACACCCCTCTTATTTTTATATGAACATCTGCATCTCTCCAGACTTGAGGATGACTGTTCTGTGACTTTAGTTCTCCGGTGGCTTCACAAAAAGTCATTAATTTGCTGTCTGTCCAGCTTTCTTCTTGTTGCAGATATGAACGGGGCAGCTCTGAGATCACAAGTAAGTGATTTTAAGTAATTGAATTACTGAAGCAATGTAGGTAAACCGAATGAAGATAACAAAGAAAACGCGGAAGAACTCTAAAGGACACAAGTTAAAAAAGCTTGGGTGAGCAATGTAACTAATAGCATCAGTCAACAACAATTCCACCAGTTTTATAAAAACAATTTCTAGTTATTTATAAATATTTATAAATAATCTAAGTGCAATGTATCTTTTGAATGCTTTGCTTACTTTTTAAAATTGAATCTTTTCAGCAACCCTCTGACTTAGGTTCTCTTATTCCTGTTATGAGGAAACTGAGGCACAAAAAGTTTGAGTGATTTCCCCAAGGTTGCACAACTAATAAATGTTGGAACTGGGACTCTAATTCAGAGGAGGTCTGAATCCAGAACTTGTCTTCATAATATAAATAAAATGAGGCTGTCACTTTTTCTGATATTAAAAGGAACTCAGCTGAACAAAGAAAGAACATGCTGTAAGAAATAGTTCAATAGCAGAAGATACTATAATAGATATGAAAGGAGAAAGACTCTCAGATTGATGAAAGGAAGAGAAGGAAGGGAAAGCTTGTGAGGGTTTTAGAGCATCCTGACCGTGGCAGCATGTCTGACCCAGGCAGACACTTCTAAGAGCTGCATGGAACTGTATTTAAGATCGACAGGAATAAAACTGTCCATTTTATCATGCTTTTCTTGTATATACCCTCAGACTCATCTCTGTTATTCATTGGCAACTCCAGTGTTTGAACTCTGAAAATTCTACTTTTTTTCCCACTAAAAAGACACTTTTTATTTTAAATCATATCTTCCCACTGTTTGTAGATATTATGTGCATTACATTGCTAAAGAATCATTCTCTTTGCCTGAGGAACAAGACAGTTTAAAAATAACTTGTGTTGTGATTAGAAGAGTCTTTGTATAAAGATACCTGAAGAGAGAGAGTGTGTGCACAGACCCCAGTATAGGACATGATAGGTCACAGTTTGCAACTATGCCGGGGGGAAATTTTTGTTTTGTATAAGAGTAGAGCATAGACAGGAAAACAGCATGATATGATCGTGTTAGATGTATTTGGCATGTATTTAAATATATATGTTCATAATGAGTGGCATACATCCTCTAAATACGAAATTTTGGAAATGTAATTGGCCATCGATCCTCTTTTGTGATCTGTTAGTGAGGGGAGGAGGCAGACAGGAGTGGAGAGAGAGTATTTCCCTGGAAAAACTTGAACCTCGCGATTAGAAATATTCTCTTTCCTGTTGATACTGATTATGCTTAAAACAGATAATGGGCAATTGTCTTATTTGCAAGCCCCTATGTACTCTTTCGGAGAAGGCAATGGCACCCAACTCCAGTAATCTTGTCTGGAAAATCCCATGGACGGAGGAGCCTGGTAGGCTGCCGTCCATGGGGTCGCGGAGAGTCGGACACGACTGAGTGACTTCACTTTCACTTTTCACTTTCATGTATTGGAGAAGGAAATGGCAACCCACTCCAGTGTTCTTGCCTGAAGAATCCCAGGGATGGTGGAGCCTGGTTGGCTGCCATCTAAGGGGTTGCACAGAGTCGGGCACGACTGAAAAGACTTAGTAGCAGCAGCAGCAGCAGCACATGTACTCTTTACACTGAAAGATTTGGAGCATACCCCATAAGAGGTGTGCAAGTTTCACTGTGTCTAGCAATTACAGAGAATCTAGGATATTTCACAACACCATTCTTTATTTCAAAGTCCAGCCTAGATTTTAAAAATATTTGAATAACTTTCAGTTCAGTTCAGTTGCTCAGTCGTGTCTCTTTGCGACCCCATGAACCTCAGCAATTTTGGATTGTAGCAAAATAAGCTTTAGTGGAAGACAATAAACCCTCTCCCATCCAACCTGAAATGGGTTGATGCAGTAGTAACTTTACTCCAATTCTGAAACAAAATCTGCTTCTCTAACCTTTTTAAGTAGACAAACAGACCACATCATCAGAAAAGGTGAGACTGGAAAGTCTAGTTGGAAGATTTGCCTTTAAAAATTGCCTTAATATGGAGAGGAAATGGTCTCTCCAGTGACTCTTTGCCCTGGCAGTGTGAAGAAGGGCAGGGCACTGATATCCCAGCTGGAGGAGCCATGGGTTACTCAGTGCCTTTTATTTCAACGTTAAAACACTGCAGAGGAAAGATCTGACTTTCCACCTTTTAATATTGCTCAATCATTTCTTTTTACTTCTTGCTTCAGTGAGCACAGCATGCGGTTTCCTGGGGAATTTATTAAAAGAAAACCTTTCACAGTTTTATGGATGGATTTTGGAGAAATCTACAGTCAACACGTGTTTCTCAATTCCATCACAGCTGCTCTAATTCTCTAAGTCTTAGTGAGGACATGCTCAAAAATTATCTCCTAATGTACAGTTTAACAGATGACAGAATATTTTGACATTACCAAATAAAGGGAAATGTTTTACATACCATCAGTGGCTCAACGCATGAGTATGGCTTTTTATTTTGGCCACTTGTACCGAGCAAATAGTAATGATCAAATAGGGCTGTTTTATACCCAGGCCAATTTTGTTGAAACTTTCTGGGTAACTGAGCTGATTTGGGGTCAGTATTGTATTTACCTTAGAGTGACTATCTGCTTTCTGTGATAAGAATGCCCCCTCCCCTCCTGCCTTCTTTTGCTTCTTACTCAAAGTCACTTAAACTTTTTTGCATATCTATAATTTTTATCTATTATCAACTTTGGGCTTTAACTTCTTGTTTTCCAGTGTTTTAAGGACCAATCTCTGCATCTCGCCAACATCTAAATCACAGTGAGTAAAAGATGTCAATAAATAAACCAGAGAAGGTGTCAGTGGGCCAGTTAGAGATTATTGTTTTACTAATGTAAGACAATGGGCTTCCATGGTAGCTCAGCTGGCAGAGTCTGCCTACAGTGCCTGGTTTGATTCCTGGTTTGGGAAGATCACTTGGAGAAGGGATAGGCTACCCTCTCCAGTATTCTTGGGCTTCCCTGGTGGTAAAAAAATCCTCCTGCAGTGCAGGAGACCTGGGTTTGATCCCTGGACTGGGAAGATTCCCTGGAGGAGGGCATGACAACCCACTCCAGTATTCTTGTCTGGAGAAGCCCCATGGAGAGATAAGCCTGGTGGGCTATAGCCTCTGGGGTTGCAAAGAGTCAGACATGACTGAGTACTAAGCACAGCACAGAGCAGTGTAAGACAATATGGTAGAGGCCATGCTTCTGGG
Source organism: Nanger dama (assembly GCA_917880005.1). Classification (NCBI taxonomy): domain Eukaryota; kingdom Metazoa; phylum Chordata; class Mammalia; order Artiodactyla; family Bovidae; genus Nanger; species Nanger dama. Next base: position 8,021,043 of record CAKJTW010000038.1, on the reverse strand, counting down.
TCTGTATTCATCACCCACTTGGATTCTCTATCACACAGATTCTTTTTAATTTAATTTTATTTTTAAATTTAAATTTATTTATTTTAATTGGAGGCTAATTACTTTACAACATTGTATTGGTTTTGCCATACATCAACATGACTCTGCCACAGGTGGACACGTGTTCCCCATCCTGAACCCCCTCCTACCCCCTCCTCCCTCCCTCCCCATACCATCCTTCTGGGTCATCCCAGTGCACCAGCCCCAAGCATCCTGTATCCTGCATCGAACCTGGACTGGCGATTCATTTCACATATGATATTATACATGTTTCAATGCCATTCTCCCAAATCATCCCACCCTTGCCCTCTCCCACAGAGTCCAAAAGACTGTCCTATACATCTGTGTCTCTTTTGCTGTCTTGCATACAGGGTTATCATTACCCTCTTTCTAAATTCCATATATATACATTAGTATACTGTTTTGGTGTTTTTCTTTCTGGCTTACTTCACTCTGTATAATAGGCTCCAGTTTCATCCACCTCATTAGAACTGATTCAAATGTATTCTTTTTAATGGCTGAGTAATACTCCATTGTGTATATGTACCACAGCTTTCTTATCCATTCATCTGCTGATGGACATCTAGATTGCTTCCATGTCCTGGCTATTATAAACAGTGCTGTGATGAACATTGGGGTACACGTGTCTTTTTCAATTCTGGTTTCCTTGGTGTGTATGCCCAGCAGTGGGATTGCTGGGTCATAAAGGAGTTCTATTTCCAGTTTTTAAAGGAATTTCCTTTATTTTCCTCCACTATTCTCCATAGTGGCTGTACTAGTTTGTATTCCCACCAACAATATTTTTAAAATTTTAATTAAATAAATTTTAAGACCTTGGCAGTGCCAGGTCTTAGTTGTGACATGCAGGATCTAATTACCTGACCAGGGATCAAACCCAGGCCCCCTGCATTGGAAGAGCAGAGTCTTTGCCCCTGGATCACCAGGGAAGTCTCCACGAATTCTGACTTTAGGGCGTATGCTGTCATCTTTCAGCTGGCTTAAAAAGACAACAAATGTACTCTTTGAGAAATCCTTGAATATAAGTTTATATTATTCAGGATAATTCTCTAGAGCACAAGCTTAAAATCCTATAGGAAATATGTGTAACAAAGTGGGTAAAGTGGGTCATATTAACACTAACATTGTCTTTTAAATGTCTGTGTAAGCATAAAATTTACATACACTAATAAGGTCCACTGGCTGGCCGGGTGTGACTCCTGCTTCATACTCACAGTTTTCTGGCACTAAGAGTGGCTCACCATATAATAGAGCTCTCTCTCCCATAGTCCCTGAGAAACCAGCCTCCCAGCTGCAGGCCCCATTTTTAGCTAGGACAAATCTCATCTTATTTAACCAATCTTTCTATAAGAGGCTGAGCTAAGGAAGTTGCTGCTTTTTGTGGTCTCAGTTACCTAATAGAAAGTAATTTAGCCTAAATCCTTGAACCCCTGTGGGACAGTCCCAATTGGTTACTGTGCCTGTAGACTAAATGAGGTGCTGACTGACTCTTCTTCACAAGGGGAACTAGTTTTAAGATCTTCACTCACACTGCTTTAGTTAAACTTGAAAATTTCCTGTTTGTTATAGCAAGGAAGCCAATTCAATTTTGCTGTCTTAAAATATTATTAGAAAGAGTCTGCTCTTGGATGCAATTCAATCTTGAATAGGGTTGTTGCTGGGAGATCTGACTGAATATGTTGTATCTGGACTTAAGCATATATTATGAAAACATGATTTATTTGCAAAGAAGTTCTGAAATTGTGTAGTATCCATCAGGTATTGCTTCATTTGTAAAAATTAAAAACCTATAAATCTTTTTTTCTTGTCATCAAATACTTACAAGGATTGTACAATAGCATTCCTTTAATAGTAGGATTTGATACTTAACTACATGTTCATTAAAATGATTTAATTGGAGGCTTCTGCAGTTTGAGCATGGACAGTTGTCCAAAGAACCTGCAAAGGCTTCATGTTGTAAAATTACCTAAGCACATAATAATTATACCTTTCACCTATGAGGACATCTTATAGATAACTCACCATTAATAGGCATTTATTAAGGCAATTAAAAGTACACTCTGCTTTTATAGCTATATAAACCTTCCCATTCCTATGAAAGCGTGTTGTTATTCCCTTATCATTTAATTCAGTTGCTCAGGCATGTCTGCCTCTTTGCGACCCCATGGACTACAGCACACCAGTCTTTCCTGTCCATCACCAAATCCTGGAGCTACTCAAACTCATGTCCACTGAGTCAGTGATGCCATCCAACCATCTCATCCTCTGTTGTCCACTTCTCCCCTTGTCTTCAATCTCAAGAAGACTCTCAAGAGTCTTCTCCAATACCACAGTTCAAAAGCAGAAATTCTTTGGCATTCAGCTTTCTTTATAGTCCAACTCTCACATCCATACATGACTACTGGGAAAACCATAGCTTTGATTAGACAGACCTTTGTTGGCAAAGTAATTGATGTCTCCGCTTTTTAATATGCTGTATAGGTTGGTCAGTGATCCTCAGCAATCAATGCAAAGAAACAGAGGAAAACAATAAAGTGGGAAAGACTAGAGACTCTTCAAGAAAATTAGAGATACCAAGGGAATATTTCATGCAAAGATGGGCACAATAAAGGACAGAAATGGTATGGACTTAACAGAAGCAGAAGATATTAAGAAGAGGTAGCAAGAATACACAGAAGAACTATACAAAAAGATCTTCACTACCCAGATAATCACAATGGTATGATCACTCACCTAGAGCCAGACATCTGGAATGTGAAGTCAAGAGGGCCTTAGAAAGCATCACTATGAACAAAGCTAGTGGAGGTGATGGAATTCCAGTTGAGCTATTTCAAATCCTAAAAGATGATACTGTGAAAGTGCTATAGTCAATATGCTAGCAAATTTGGAAAACTCAGCAGTGGCCACAGGACTGGAAAAGGTCAGTTTTCATTCAATCCCAAAGAAAGGCAATCACAAAGAATGCTGAAACTACCAAACAATTGCACTCATCTCATGCACTAGCAAAGTAATGCTCAAAATTCTCCAAGTCAGGGTTCAGCAGTATGTGAACTGTGAACTTTCAGATTTTCAAGCTGGATTTAGAAAAGGCAGAGGAACCACAGATCAAATTGTCACATCCACTGGATCATGGAAAAAGCAAGAGAGTTCCAGAAAAACATCTACTTTTGCTTTATTGACTAAGCCAAATCCTTTGACTGTGTGGATCACAACAAACTGTGTAAAATTCTGAAAGAGATGGAAATACCAGACCACCTGACCTGCCTGCTGAGAAATCTGTGTGAATGTCCGGAAGCAACAGTTAAAACCGGACATAGAACAACAGACTGGTTCCAAATAGGAAAAGGAGTACATCAAGGCTGTATATTGTCACCCTGCTTATTTAACTTATATGCAGAGTACATGTGATGTGCTGGGCTGGATGAAGCCCAAGATGGAATTAAGATTGCTGGGAGAAATATCAATAACCTGAGATATGCAGATCACACCACCCTTATGGCAGAAAGCAAAGAACTAAAAAGCCTCTTGATGGAAGTGAAAGAGGAGAGTGAAAAAATTGGCTTATAGCTCAACATTCAAAAAACTAAGATCATGACATCTGCTCCCATCACTTCATGGCAAATAGGTGGGGAAACAGTGACAGACTTTATTTTTTTGGATTTCTGCAAAATCACTGCAGATGGTGACTGCAGCCATGAAATTAAAGATGTGAGGAAGCATCTTGGAAGGAAAGTCATGACCAACCTAGACAACATATTATAAAGCAGAGAAATTACTTTGATGTACATTACAAAGATCTGTCTAGTCAAAACTATTGATTTCCCAGTAGTCATGGATGTGAGAGTTGGAGTATAAAGAAAGCTGAGTGCTGAAGAATTGATGCTTTTGAACCATGGTGTTGGAGAAGACTCTTGTGAGTCTCTTGGACTGCAAGGAGATCTAACCAGTCCATCCTAAAGGAAATCAGGCCTGACTATTCATTGGAAGGACTGATGGTAAAGCTGAACTCCAATACTTTGGCCACCTGATGTGAAGAACTGACTCATTTGAAAAGATCCTGATGCTGGAAAAGATTGAAGGCAGGAAGACAAGGGGATGACAGAGGATAAGATGGTTAGATGGCATTACCAACTCAATGGACATGAGTTTGAGTAAACTCTGGGAGTTGGTGATGGACAGGGAGGCCTGGCGTGCTGCTTTCCATGGGGTCACAAAGAGTTGCACATGACTGATTGACTGAACTGACTGAATTTAGGTTAGTCATAGCTTTTCTTCCAAGGAGCAACGTCTTTTAATTTCATGGCTGGAGTCACTATCTGCAGTGATTTTGGAGCCCCCAAAATAAAGTCTTTTACTGTTTCCATTGTTTGCCCATCTATTTGCCATGAAGTGATGGGATTGGATGCCATGATCTTAGTTTTCTGAATGCTGAGTTTTGAGCCAACTTTTTCACTCTCCTCTTTCACTTTCATCAAGAGGCTCTTTAGTTCTTTAGCTTTCTGCCATAAGAGTGGTGTCATTTGCGCATGTGAGATTATTGATATTTCTCCTGGTAATCTTGATTCTAGGTTGTGCTTCATCCAGCCCAGTACTTCATATGATGTACTCTGCATATAAGTTAAATAAGCAGGGTGACAGTAGTATACAGCCTTGATGTAACCCTTTCCTGATTTGGAGCCAGACTGTTGTTCCATGTCCAGTTCTAACTGTTGCTTCCTGACCTTCACACAGATTTCTCAGCAGGCAGGTCAGGTGGTCTGGTATTCCTATCTCTTTCAGACTTTTCCACAGTTTGTTGTGATTCACACAGTCAAAGGCTTTGGCGTAGTCAATAAAGCAGAAGTAAATGTTTTCCTGGAACTCTCTTGCTTTTTCGAAGATCCAATGGATGTTGGCGATTTGATCCCTGGTTCCTCTCCCTTTTCTAAATCCAGCTTGAACATCTCAAAGTTCACGTACTGTTGAAGCCTGGCTTGGAGAATTTTGAGCATTACTTTGTTAGTGTGTGAGATGAGTGCAATTGTGCAGTAGTTTGAACAGAATTGGGGAAGCAGATTTTAGAGGGCACAAACAAAATCTCATGCATACCAGGATCCAGGTAAAAGGAACAGTGACCCCACAAGAGAAAAACCCAGAGTTTCCTATGAGTGTCCAGGAGTTTCCAGTGGAGACATGGGTTGGCAGTGGCCTGCTGCAGGGTTGGGGACACTGAGTGTGGCAGTGTGTGCATGGGGCCTTTTGAAGGAGGTTGCCATTATCTTCATTACCTCCACTATAGTTTGGTCTTAAGCAACAGGGAGGGAACACATCCTCATCCATCAATAGAAAATTGGTTTAAAGATTTGCTGAACATGGCCCCACCATCAGAACAGGACCCAGTGCCCCCTGCAGTTAGTCTCTCCCATCAGGAAACTTCCATAAGCCTCCTAAGCCTTATCTGTCAGAGGGTAGGCAGAATGAAAACCACAGTCACAGAAAACTAATCAAACTCATCACGTGGACCACAGCCAAGCTGGAATCAAGTTTGCCAGGAGAAATATCAATAACCTCATACATGCAGATGACACCACCCTTATGGCAGAAAGTGAAGAGGAGCTAAAAAGCCTCTTGATGAAAGTGAAAGAGGAGAGTGAAAAAGTTGGCTTAAAGCTCAACATTCAGAAAACGAAGATCATGGCATCAGGTCCCATCACTCCATGGGAAATAGATGGAGAAACAGTGGAAACAATGTCAGACTTTATTTTTTGGGCTCCAAAATCACTGCAGATGGTGACTGCAGCCATGAAATTAAAAGACGCTTACTCCTTGGAAGAAAAGTTATGACCAACCTAGATAGCATATTCAAAAGCAGAGACATTTCTTTTCCAACTAAGGTCCGTCTAGTCAAGGCTATGGTTTTTCCAGTGGTCATGTATGGATGTGAGAGTTGGACTGTGAAGAAGGCTGAGTGCCGAAGAATTGATGCTTTTGAACTGTGGTGTTGGAGAAGACTCTTGAGAGTCCCTTGGACTGCAAGGAGATCCAACCAGTCCTTTCTAAAGGAGATCAGCCCTGGGATTTCTTTGGAAGGAATGATGCTAAAGCTGAAACTCCAGTACTTTGGCCACCTCATGCGAAGAGTTGACTCATTGGAAAAGACTCTGGTGCTGGGAGGGATTGGGGGCAGGAGGAGAAGGGGCCGACAGAGGATGAGATGGCTGGATAGCATCACTGACTCAATGGACAAGAGTCTGAGTGAATTCTGGGAGTTGGTGATGGACAGGGGAGGCCTGGCATGCTGCGATTCATGGGGTTGCAAAGAGTCGGACACGACTGAGTTACTGGACTGAACTGAACTGAATGTTGTTAAAAGAGATAACATATGTAAAGCCCATATTTCGTGGTCTGAACTTAGCTATACTCAACAAAAGTTGTCCCTATTCTTTTTTCTTGAGAAGCAAACCAGATCAATTACTTGAAATGTAAAATTTTGATCATTGAATTTCATTAAGTACTTGCCTATTTCTACAAAGATTTCTGAAATCTTAAATGCTCTACACTAATTGACAGCTATTAAATATATTTCCATTTTGATATATGCCCATACATGTTTGATAAATACTGTCTGGTTCCTGATTTTGTCAAATTTTCCTTTTATTTTTTATTTTTTGGTTTGTTTAAGTAAGGAATAAGGAATATAATAATAAGGAATCACTATAAAAATGCAGGCCAGGATTTGTATGATGAGTAATATATCTAAGAAAGTATACAAAAAGATGAATTGGGACATGACATTTTACAAAATTCATGAAATGAATTTTCAGTATTTTGTTGAGAAATTTTTAATTAAGAATATATTGTTGTTCTTTGCATGTATTAATTATCCATTGCAGTATAACAAATTATCCCCAAGCTTTGTGTCTAAGACAACAATGAATATTATCTCACTCAGTTTCTGTGGGTCACAAATTTAAAAACAGCTGAATTGGATGTTTCTGACTTGAGTCTCTCCTGAGATTGTGGATAAGATATCAGCTAGGGCTGCAGTCATCTGAAAGTTTGACTAGGGTTCAGGAATTTGCTTCTGTTGGTTCATACATATGCTGGCAAGTTGCTGCTGGCTGTTATTAGGAGACATGAGTTCAATGCTACATGGATCTCTCCTTAGAACTAGTTCAGTGTCAGTATGACATGGCATTTGACTCTCCAAGGTGGAGTAAGGAGGAAGCCACGTCTTTTATGAATGACCCTAGCCTTGTCAGTCAAATTCTTCCATTTCTACAGTATCTTATTAATCATACAAGATCAGTCCAATTCAGTCTGAGAGGGGACCACCCAAGTGCTAGAATCCTGGGAAGTGAGAGTCATTGTGGACCATCTTGGATGGTGGTTACCATGTCAAGTTTTCTGCTTAGGCTTTCTTATCATTCTGTACATTCTCCATGGAAAATACACTCATATCCATAGCTTTGTATGCTATCTTTAAGGCCATTACTTTCAAGAATATAAATAAGCCTTAATTTCTCTTCAGCTCTTCATACCCCAATGTATAATATTAATACCTATTTGAAGTTCATTTTATCCTACTGGTATTTACTAAGTAGGCACTAGGAACCAGCCTTAAACTAGTCTGGATAAAGACAGGCTTCTTGCCCTCATGGAGATTAAAATTTAGTGAAGCAAGAGGAAAATAAATGAAGAAAAAAACTTATGTAGCTTGCAGTAAGTATAATAAAAAATATACAGCAGTGATATTGATGGTCGTGTGTGATAGGAGAAGAGAGGCTTAGCTACTTTAGATGCAGCTGAAAACAGGAACTCATCGAAGAAGTGATATTTAAACTTTGGCTGAGGGATAAGGTAATGAAAGAAGGGGAAAGAAACTGTTTCAGTCACTGAAAATAGCAGGTGCAAAGGCCTGAAGCAAGGAAGAGCATAACATAACCTAGAAAATGTCAAAACTGTGGCTGGAGCACTGTGAGTGAGAGAGAATGGCTTCTAGTCATATGGTATGTAATATAATGTAACAAGTCCATGTGTAAACTTGTTCTCAACTCTCACTCCAAATTGTTGATTCTCTGGTTCCTTCCTGTGTCCCTGAAAACCAGCAGTTGTTAAGAGTTGTAGGATTTGAAGTTAGCCAGGCCTGTTTGAATCGTGGCTCTACAACTCACTAGCAAAGAGATTTTGGAAGTGTTATTTACTTTTTCCAATCTCCAGTATTCTCTCCTTGCTGCTGCTAAGTTGCTTCAGTTGTGTCCGACTCTGTGCGACCCCATAGACGGTAGCCCACCAGGCTCCCCCATCCCTGGGATTCGCCAGGCAAGAACACTGGAATGGATTGCCATTTCCTTCTCCACTGCATGAAAGTGAAAAGTGAAAGTGAAGGCGCTCAGTCGTGTCCGACTCTTTGCGATCCCATGGACGGCAGCCTACCAGGCTCCTCCGTCCATGGGATTTTCCAGGCAAGAGTACTGGAGTGGGGGTGCCATTGCCTTCTCCGGTTCTCACCTTGGTGAGGATTAAATTGTCTGGCCCCTGGCTGCATTTGAAATGTGGTAGCTGTGATTATTATCTTTAAACAGTGAAGCTGGGTCTCCTGAGGTATCCCCAATTCACATTCCTTAACTTATTTTTAAATGAACTATCCAAGTTCTATTTCCATGGCCAGCAATTTAGAATACAGATCTGGTATAGTGTAGGGCTCTCACTACAGAGCCAAACCATTTACAGGTTGAGTCACACACTAAAACAGAGTTTAAATGGGAGGGGGTTCAGGATGGGGAACACGTGTATACCCATGGCGGATTCATGTTGATGTATGGCAAAACCAATACAATATTGTAAAGTAGCCTCAATTAATTAAATAAATTTAAATTAAAAAAATTAGGATGTTTTTTGGATATTAGCCTTACTTTCCTTTCTCCCCAAATTGGTTAAAGACTTTTTGTTTCTATTATATAGTTTTTGAATTAGCTAGGTTCATTATGACTAGGCTTTGAGTATAAGCCCTTGTTAATAAGTCTAAACTTCCCTAAGCAGCCGATACTAGGTCCCAGACACTCAAGTCTAATATTTCTTTTTTATTTTGTATTCTTTGGATTGCTAGTTCCCAAAGATTTCTATAATTTTTATAATGGATTTATAAAATCTATTCATAAAATGGATTTAATGAGGACACCTACATGTTGTCCTCATTTCTTGAAGACTTAGAATTGTGATAAATAGCTAAGGCTCTATGAGAATCTGTTTAATGGTATTTAACTCAGTATTTCCAAATTTATTTCACCATAGAAATTCCACCCACCCCAAAACACATATTAAACCTTCCCTGCATTTTGGGAAATTACATTTCTGGCTAATTTCTCATTCTCCTGACTTGCTTATCCCTATGTCTTTATTCCAGGTGTCCTCAGTTCTGGTGAAGTAACATCAATTTCTCCATCCTTAATTTCTAATTAAAAAGCAGAGACATTACTTTGTCAACAAAGGTCCATCTAGTCAAAGCTATGGTTTTTCCAGAGGTCATGTATGACTGTGAGGGTTGAACTATAAAGAAAGCTGAATGCTGAAGAATTGATGCTTTGAACTGTTGGGAAAGACTCTTGAGAGTCCCTTGGACAGAAAGGAGAACCAACCAGTCTATCCTAAAGGAAATTAGTGCTAAATATTCATTGGAAGGACGGATGCTGAAGCTGAAACTCCAATACTTTGGCCACCTGATGTGAGGAATTGACTCATTTGAAAAGACTCTGATGCTTGGAAAGATTGAAGCGGGGAGGAGAAGGAGATGACAGAGGATGAGATGGTTGGATGGCATCACTGACTCAATGGACACAAGTTTGAATAAACTCCAGGAGTTGGTGTTGGACAGGGAGGCCTGGTGTGCTGCAGTCCATGGCGCTGTACAGAGTCGGACATGACTGAGCAACTGAACTGAACTGAACTGAAGTCTTAATTAAGAATCCTTAATTCTACCTGATTATCTTATTTCCACATGTTCTATTTCCTTGTCCTTCCTTGTCACTGCCAGTCATTACTTGTCTTTCTTCATGTCCTTTCTGTTCAGTTCAGTCGCTAAGTTGTGTCCGACTCTTTGCGATCCCATGAATTGCACCATGCCAGGCCTCCCTATTCATCACCATCTCCAGGAGTTCACTCAGACTCATGTTCATCGAGTCAGTGATGCCATCCAGCCATCTCATCCTCTGTCGGCCCCTTCTCCTCCTGCCCCCAATCCCTCCCAACATCAGAGTCTTTTCCAATGAGTCAACTCTTCGCATGAGGTGGCCAAAGTCCTGGAGTTTCAGCTTTAGCATCATTCCTTCCAAAGAAATCCCAGGGTTGATCTCCTTTAGAATGGACTGGTTGGATCTCCTTGCAGTCCAAGGGACTCTCAAGAGTCTTCTCCAACACCACAGTTCAAAAGCATCAATTCTTCGGCACTCAGCCTTCTTCACAGTCCAACTCTCACATCCATACATGACCACTGGAAAAACCATAGCCTTGACTAGACGGACCTTAGTCGGCAAAGTAGTGTCTCTGCTTTTGAATATACTATCTAGGTTGGTCATAACTTTTCTTCCAAGGAGTAAGAGTCTTTTAATTTCATGGCTGCAGTCACCATCTGCAGTGATTTTGAAGCCAAAAAAAAAAAAGTCTGACACTGTTTCCACTGTTTCCCCATCTATTTGCCATGAAGTGATGGGACCAGATGTTCGTTTTCTGAATGCTGAGATTTAAGCCAACTTTTTGCTCTCCTCTTCACATTCATCAAGAGGCTTTTTAGCTCCTCTTCACTTTCTGCATAAGGGTGGTATCATCTGCATATCTGAGGTTATTGATATTTCTCCTGGCAATCTTGATTCCAGCTTGTGTTTCTTCCAGCTCCAGTGTTTCTCATGATCTACTCTGCATAGAAGTTAAATAAGCAGGGTGACAATATACAGCCTTGACGTACTCCTTTTCCTATTTGAAACCAGTCTGTTGTTCCATGTCCAGTTCTGACTGTTGCTTCCTGACCTGCATACAGATTTCTCAGGAGGCAGGTCAAGTGGTCTGGTATTCCCATCTCTTTCAGAATTTTCCACAGTGTACTGTGATCCACACAATCAAAGGCTTTGGCATAGTCAATAAAGCAGAAATAGATGTTTTTCTGGGACTCTCTTGCTTTTTCCATGATCCAGCGGATGTTGGCAATTTGATCTCTGGTTCCTCTGCCTTTTCTAAAACCAGCTTGAACATCAGGGGGTTCACGGTTCATGTATTGCTGAAACCTGGCTTGGAGAATTTTGAGCATTGCTTTACTAGCATGTGAGATGAGTTGCAACTGTGTGGTAGTTTGAGCATTCTTTGGCATTGCCCTTCTTTGGAATTGGAATTAAAACTGACCTTTTCCAGTCCTGTGGCCACTGCTGAGTCTTCCAAATTTGCTGGCATATTGAGTGCAGCACTTTCACAGCATCATCTTTCAGGATTTAAAACAGCTCAACTGGAATTCCATCACCTCCACTAGCTTTGTTACTTATTGGTAACATTTATTTTTTTCATTTTTATAGTCATTCTGGATTATTATATATATATATTTTTGTCATACTTCTTTTTATTTGAATGTAATTGACATATAACATTATGTTAGTTATAGGTGTACAAAATAATGATTTGCTAATTGTATATATTGTGAAATGATCACCATAATAAATCTAGTTAATATTTGTCACTTTCATATTTATAGATTATTTCCTTTTATATAGGTGTGTATATGCTTACTATTTTTTTTTCTCCTGATAAGAGCATTTAGGATCTACTTTCTTAGCAACTTTCAAATATACAGTAGAGTCACCATGTTGTATACTATATCCTGGTAACTTACTTATTAAAAATCTGGAATTACTTACTTTTATATCTGGAAGTCTGTATGTTTTTTAATCCTTCACCTATTTTACCTTCTGCCTCTGAACCATTCTGTCTATTCTCTGTGTCTGTGATTGACTGATTCATTTTTCTCATATAAATGAGATCATGCAGTATTTGTCTTTCTCTTATTTATTTAACTTAGTACAATGGCCTCAAGTTCCATCTATGTCATCACAAATAGCAAAATTTCCATCTTTTTTATGGCTGGAAAATAGTTCAATTATATATATAAATATCTCACATTTTCTTCTATCCATTCATCCATTGGTGGGCTCTTAGGTTGCTTTCATGTCAGCCAAGTCATGGCTGTTGTAAACTGTTCTATTATGTTAATGTCTCTTAAACTTTCCTTCTATATGGCCTTAAAACTTGTGTTGTCTGTGGAAAATTAGAGGTGTTTATTGTTAAATTTTGGGCTTCTCTGGTGGCTCTGATGGTAAAGAATCCGCCTGCAATGCAGGAGACCTGGTTTGATCCCTGGGGTTGGGAAGATCCCCTGGAGGAGGGCATGGCAAACCACTGCAGTATTCTTGCTTGGAGAATTCCATGGACAGAGGAGCCTGGTGGGCTACAGTTCGGGCAAAAAGAGTTGGGCAAGACAGAGCGACTTAAGAACACAGCACAGCATTAAATTAATTTTAGTTGTTGATACAAACTTCTTCCACATCTCCTAACCAGACATGCTTTCTTCATTACCCCTAACTGAACATTTAAGGACCAAGGAGTTTGTTACCTTGGTGAGCAGCTCTCTTCATTTGGACAACTCCAGTTTGTAACAAATTCTTTCTTATGCTGAAACCAATGTGCATCACTGTCATTGGTGGCTTAATTTAACTCCTTTTACATTAAGTTTTGTCATGTCCTTCTGTAACTGTCTCTTTTTCAGGACAGTTTTGCATATGATAGCATTTCATGACACTTCACTATTCTATGTACCCTTTTGAAAATAATGTATACAAGGAGGAGCTCTCTTAGTAATGGAGTCCAGTAAATCTTATACCCAAATTAAATACTCTGCATTGAAATAGTAAGAAGTTTGGCTTGAACTGCCGCTGGTAACACCATCATGCATGTGGCCAGCTGGAATAGCTTAGTCTTCTTTCAGGAGAGCAAGTCAAAGGTCTAGGAGAGAAGAATTCAGAGGCTGGATAAGGAAATGTAGGTCAACCATACACCGTAGCTCTAGGGAAAATTTTGAAGTAGATGAAGCTTGTTTTGATATTCTTGGCTTGCTTTTTCTGATTCCTTTTTCTAATGTGTGGATCCTCTTCAGGTTCTCTCTACTTCATGTACCCCAAACTTGCAGGCTCTTTCACTCAATTAAAACTTGCATTCAGGAAAGACTTAGTTTCAATTACTTGTGTATTTGTTGGGAATATGTTATGTTGTCATTTTCAGGTTTGAAAGTGAAAATGTTAGTTGATCAGTTGTGTCCTACTCTTTGCCACCTCATGGACTGTAGCCCGTCAGACTCTTCTGTCTGTGGGATTCTCTAGGCAAGAATATTGGAGTGGGTAAGCCATTCCCTTCTCCAGGGATCTTTTCAACTCAGGGACTGAACCCAGGTCTCCTGCATTGCAGGCAGATTCTTTTTTTTCCCCCCTAATTAATTTATTTTACTTTACAATATTGTATTGGCTTTTTCATACATTGACTTGAATCCACCATGGGTGTTCGTGTGTTCCCCATCCTGAACCCCTCTCCCACCTCCCACTCCATCCCATCCTTCTGGGTCATCCCAGTGCACCAGCCCCGAGCACTCTGTATCATGTATCGAACCTGGGCTGGTGATTCATTTCACATATGATAATTTACATGTTTCAGTGCCATTCTCCCATATCACCCCGCCCTTGCTGTCTCCCACAGAGTCCAAAAGACTGTTCTATACATCTGTGTCTTACCATCTGAGCCACCAGGGAAGGCCAAGGGGTTGAAAGATCTTATGTGAAAAGCATTTTAATCTTCAACAACTAGGTGGGAGAGATTTTTATGCTGGGTGAGAGATTTATATTGGTTTCTATAAAATCCTACAAATATTTTGGCTGTCTGTTTCCTTGTATTTAAGCCTATTCTTGCAAATTCTCCTAAACATTCTGTTCCCTTAAATAAATTCTATAATGTATACTGCCTAAGGAGTCTCCCATGCAGTATTTCTCAAACTTTAAATTAATGTGCTCCTGATAATCAAAGGAGAGTAAATGTATAAATCCCTGGGACTTAAGGGTGTGGTTTGAAAAGTGCTCAGAATGAAACTGATTCCCTTGGGAAATTGTTTCCTTCTCTTATAGACTAAGAATCCATTTAATTTAAAAGATCAATGAAAATGGAAAATCACTGTAAATTCTTATCCATACAGGGCAGTAATGGTGATATAGCACTAATCTGGAGAATAGCTAATCACTTTTGATGAATGGCATATAAATAAATTCATTCCAAACAGACCTTTTCATGTATTACATGTCCATCTTTTATTTTTTCAGGGTCACTTTAATAATGAAGCATTTTATAAATGAACCTGTTCTATACAATACAGACTTTCACACAGAGAGAGACATTAACTTCACATTCATCACTGAAATCAATCCAAGAGAGTATCCTTCTTAACTAGGCATTCCGTGAGTACACAACTTAATATTTCATTGTGATATACAGTCAGGGATCCTGAACAAAGATGAATATAATTTATACAAAGTCACCTTCATGCAAATGGAAATTTTAGATCAAAGTGAGAATGCCTATTTCTTAATCATAGTATCTTCATTTTTCCTAGTACATCTAAGAGTTCTGACACAAGATACTGGTGGTAAAAATTAGTATTGTGTGACACTAAACAAATCTTGTGAGGCATCTTTTCCCTTTGCAATTGTTTTTCAAGATTTTTATATTTGTGACCACTCAAAACTACTCCTAAAGTTACTTCAATCTATATTATCTGCAGAGGTAGGTTGAGACTATAGTATTTTTACTACTTCTATCCAAGTTATGAAAATTATCAAAGTCTCTAACTTTGTTATTAAACTGTATCTTAATATAATTAAGAAGTCATTGCTGGAGATATTAATGGCTTCAACCTTTTACTAATATAGTGAGAATCTGCACTGGATGGCATACAATAAGTTCTAAACTCTTAGAAAATATTTAAAATTAAAAAAATTGAAAACTGAAGAAAAGAAACTGAAAAAATAATGCAATTTAAAGTCCATGTGATTAAAATGTGTGATTCAAGCATCCAAAAGAAAATTGCTTATATTTGCAGACTAAAACCTAGGTTATTATTTCTACTACTTGTATGATGATAATTATTAGCCAACTATTTTATGAATCAATAATTCATTAATGAACGCTTATAATCTGCAAACCTGGGGATCCAGGCTCAGAGAGGCAGTAGTGGGTAGAATCAACATTTAGGAAGCACTGATTATTGCTCTGGTGATTGGTTTGTTCATTTCCCATTATTTGTTTTCTCTTGATAGGTGGTATATTCTTCCCTATTACATGACTTGTTTTGATGATTGGAATGTGGGCAGAAATGAAAGCATTTTGTAAACTGAAATTTTGTGGGTATCCAGTCATCCTCTTACTTCTATCCTGCAGCTGTTATTCTGGAACCCAGGATTCAGCATGGGATCCAGAATAATACATGGAACACCAGCTCAGTTAGGAAATCAGGAAATAAGTATTCTTGAATTTTTGGATTTTTTTTTTTCTCTGATGTAATATAACTTTCAGTTCAGTTCAGTTCAGTTGCTCAGTTGTGTCCGACTCTTCGCAACTCCATGAATCGCAGCACGCCAGGCCTCTCTGTCCATCACCATCTCCCGGAGTTCACTCAGACTCATGTCCATTGAGTCAGTGATGCCATCCAGCCACCTCATCCTCTGTCGTCCCCTTCTCCTCCTGCCCCCAATCCCTCCCAGCATCAGAGTCTTTTCCAATGAGTCAACTCTTTGCATGAGGTGGCCAAAGTACTGGAGTTTCAGCTTTAGCATCATTCCTTCCAAAGAAATCCCAGGGCTGATCGCCTTCAGAATGGACTGGTTGGATCTCCTTGCAGTCCAAGGGACTCTCAAGAGTCTTCTCCAACACCACAGTTCAAAAGCATCAATTCTTTGGCACTCAGCCTTCTTCACAGTCCAACTCTCACATCCATACATGACCACAGGAAAAACCATAGCCTTGACTAGACAGACCTTAGTTGGAAAAGTAATGTCTCTGCTTTTGAATATGCTATCTAGGTTGGTCATAAGTTTTCTTCCAAGGAGTAGGAAAGTTTTATCTCTATTCTCTTAAGCTTCATAAGCATCATATGAGCTAGATATAATGTGTTATTTCACAGATGAAGAAATTAGAATGTCAAAGGGGTTCAATCTTTTTGTGTTTTCCCTATGGTCACATTGCTGAAAATTGGCAGATGTAACCCACAAGTCCAAATATTTATACCATACCCTGCTTTCTAGGGTAAAAATATGGAATGAGGGCAAGAACACTGCCTGAAGTTTAGAACCCAGGTTCTAACCTTAGGGGAAATTACTGAGCATTTTACCCTAAGATGAAAATCTCTGTTGGGTCATAATTCCCTTTTAGGACTGCTGCTGTCTCTGATTAGTAGATAGTGCATACAATTGACATTTGCTGAGGATCACTTTGATTAAGACTGTCCACAGTAAATATTAACCATGGGCTTCTAATTTCTTTCAGAGATAGCACCATTACTTGCTAATATAATGAGAATGAAAAGAAAGCACTGACTTTCAATTCTCCAAAGATTTATATAATTTGTGAGTCATAGACTATGAGTAATCAAATGTTCAGAAACGCTTGAAGAAGCTCCAGGGATAATGCTAGCATCTATATGGTGATACTTAATGCACTTCTCCCCACAGAACAAGCTGAGCAGTCAATGTCTTATCTGAGTAATTTAAGCCAAAATTGTGGTTTTTAAAAACATCCCTGAATTTCATGGATAATTGCACCAACTCCCATTTCAATGGAGACTTAAAGAATTAAACCCTATAGTCAATTAATTATGACTAACTTAAAACTTTTGGAAGAATGATTCCATCCATATAAATGAGGACTCTGAAATGAAATTTCCTTTGGGTCATGATTCACCTTTTTATTTTTCCCTTTCCACAGCATTTTAAAAAATAAATTGTCATACTCTCACAGCAAGGAAGGTATTACAAAATCACCAGTGTGATCAAGTCTTATTCTTTTTTTTAAAGTCTTATTCTTGATACCCTACAATCAGGCTGTTTTGTGGGCCTCAGTTTCACTTATCATTTTCCATAAAGACAAGTAACAGGTTTTCTCATATAATATCTCCCTTCTATAAGAATAGAAAGACCTCTTGAAACTATTAAGAAAGTCTCAGGGCTTTAGAATTGCCTCTAGTTTCTTTGGCTTCTCTTATTTTTGTTCTGTCAGATTGATTTTTTTAAAATCTTTTTTCTTTCTCTTTTCCATTATGGTTTATTTCAGGACACTGAATAGAGTTCCCTGAGCTTTACAGTTGGACCTTGTTGTTTATCCATTCTATATATGAGAGTTTGCATCTGCTATCCACAGACTCCCAATCCCTCTCTCCTTGGCAATTACAAATCTGTTCTCTATGTCTGTGAGTCTGTTTCTGTTTCATAGATAAGATCATTTGTATCCTATTTTAGATTTCATGTGATCTAAAGTGGTATCATATGATATCTGTCTTTCTCTTTCTGATTTACTTCACTTAGTATAATAATCTCTAGGTCCATCCATGCTGCTGCAAATGGCATTAGTTCATTCTTTTTTGTGGCTGAGTAGTATTCCATTGTATAAATATAACACATCTTTTTATCCATTCATCTGTTGATGGACATTTAGGTTGTTTCCATGTCTTGGCAACTGTAAATAGTTCTGCTATGAACTTTGGGGGTACATGCATATTTTTGAATTATAGTTTTGTCTGGATATATGCCTAGGAGTGGGATTGCTAAATCATATGGTAGCCCTGTTTTCAGTTTTTTGAGAAATCTCTGTATTTTTTTCCATAGTGACTATACCAATTTACATTCCCACCAACAGTGTAGGAGACTTTTTTTTTTTTTTACCATACTCTTTCCAGTATTTGTTTTTGTAGACTTTTTAATGATGGCCATTCTGACTGATGTGAGGTGGTACCTTGTTGTTTTGATTTGCATTTCTTTAATAATTAGGGATGTTATGGGGAAACAGTGGAAACAGTGGCTGATTTTATTTTGGGGGGCTCCAAAATCACTGCAGATGGTGACTGCAGCCATGAAATTAAAAGACACTTATTCCTTGGAAGGAAAGTTATGACTAACCTGGATAGCATGTTAAAAAGCAGAGATATTATTTTGCCAACAAAGGTCCATTTTGTCAGGGCTATGGTTTTTCTGGTAGTCATGTATGGATGTAAGAGTTGGACTGTGAAGAAAGCTGACTGCTGAAGAACTGATGCTTTTGAACTGTGGTGTTGGAGAAGACTCTTGACAGTCCCTTGGACTGCAAGGGGATCAAACAAGTCCATCCTAAAGGAGATCAGTCTTGAGTGTTCATTGGAAGGACTGATGCTGAAGCTGAAACTCCAATACTTTGGCCACCTGATAAAAAGAACTGACTTATTTGAATAGACCCTGATGTTGGGAAAGATCGAAGGCAGGAGGAGAAGGGGACGACAGAGGATGAGATGGCTGGAGGGCATCACTGACTCAATGGACATGAGTATGAATAAACTCTGGGAGTTGGTGATGGACAGGGAGGCTTGGTGTGCTGCAGTCCATGGGGTCGCAAACGGTCAGACATGACTGAGCAATTGAACTGAACTGAACTGAGCATCCTTTCATGTGCTTATTGGCCATTTATATGTCAATTTAGGTCTTCTGCCCATATATCAATTGGACTCTTTTTGTTGTTGTTATTGAGTTAAATAAACTGAGAAACTTGTTTCTTGGCAGAAAAACTTTTAAAGTTTCTTTTGGACAATGGAAACTTTGTTTCTTAAGCACTAGCAAAAAGTTACCATGTACAATTTTCCAGAAAATATAAACTTGTGTGACAGGACACTCAGATTCAACTTTTCTCTTTACATGCATGCCTAAAGATTCAACTTTATTGTTTACCTGTAACTCCACTAGCAATTATGTTTTCATTCTTGTGTGTTTAAGTATGGTGTCTCTAAGCATTTGCTTTTGTTTTGTGACTAAGGAGGTGGTAGTTCATTAAACTCCCACTGGAAATTAAGTTATCAGATGATTTTTCAGTCATGCTGGTACTCCACTGAGGGAATCCCCATTCTGGAAACAAGGAGAAAAGCAGTCTTGCATCCACTGTAAACCAGGATAGTCAATGTGCTGTTTTAAATGTCAGGGTTTGGAAAGCATGTAATTTTCGCATGCACTCAGGGTTCAGTTCAGTTAGTTCAGTCACTCAGTAGTGTCCGACTCTTTGCGACTCCATGAATCGCAGCACGCCAGGCCTCCCTGTTCATCACCATCTCCCAGAGTTCATACAGACTCACATCCATTGAGTCAGTGATGCCATCCAGCCATCTCTTCCTCTGTCATCCCCTTCTCCTCCTGCCCCCAGTCCCTCCCAGCATCAGAGTCTTTTCCAATGAGTCAACTCTTCGCATGAGGTGGCCAAAGTCTTGGAGTTTCAGCTTTAGCATCATTCCTTCCAAAGAAATCCCAGGGCTGATCTCCCTTCAGAATGGACTGGTTGGATCTCCTTGCAGTCCAAGGGACTCTCAAGAGTCTTCTCCAACACCACAGTTCAAAAGCATCAATTCTTCGGTGCTCAGCCTTCTTCACATTCCACCTCTCACATCCATACATGACCACAGGAAAAACCATGAAGTGAAGTGAAGTCGCTCAGTCTTGTCTGACCCTCAGCGACCCCATGGATTTCAGGCTTCCAGGCTCCTCTGTCCATGGGATTTTCCAGGCAAGAGTGCTGGAGTGGATTGCTATTTCCTTCTCCAGGGGATCTTCTCGACCCAGGAATCGAACCCGGGTCTCCTGCACTGCAGGCAGACACTTTAATGTCAGAGCCACCGAAGCCACCATAGCCTTGACTAGACAGACCTTAGTCGGCAAAGTAATGTCTCTGCTTTTGAATATGCTATCTAGGTTGGTCATAACTTTTCTTCCAAGGAGTAAGCGTCTTTTAATTTCATGGCTGCAGTCACCATCTGCAGTGATTTTGGAGCCCCAAAAAATAAAGTCTGACACTGTTTCCACTATTTCCCCATCTATTTGCCATGAAGTGATGGGACCACATGCCATGACCTTCATTTTCTGAATGTTGAGCTTTAAGCCAACTTTTTCAATCTCCACTTTCACTTTCATCAAGAGGCTTTTTAGTTCCTCTTCACTTTCTGCCATAAGGGTGATGTCATCTGCATATCTGAGGTTATTGATGTTTCTCCCGGCAATCTTGATTCCAGTTTGTGCTTCTTCCAGCCCAGTTTTCTCATGATGTATTCTGCATATAAGTTAAATAAGCAGTGTGACAGTATACAGCCTTGATGTAGTCCTTTCCCTATTTGGAACCAGTCTGTTGTTCCATGTCCAGTTCTAACTGTTGCTTCCTGACCTGCATATAGGTTTCTCAAGAGGCAGGTCAGGTGGTCTGGTATTCCCATCTCTTTCAGAATTTTCCCCTGTTTATTGTGATCCACACAGTCAAAGGCTTTGGAATAGTCAATAAAGCAGAAATAGATGTTTTTCTTGAACTCTCTTGCTTTTTCCATGATCCAGCGGATGTTGGCAGTTTGATCTCTGGTTTCTCTGCCTTTTCTAAAACCAGCTTGAACATCAGGAAGTTCATGGTTCATGTATCGCTGAAGCCTGGCTTGGAGAATTTTGAGCATTGCTTTACTGGGATGTGAGATGAGTGCAATTATGTAGTTGTTTGAGCATTCTTTGGCATTGCCTTTCTTTGGAATTGGAATGGAAACTGACCTTTTCCAGTCCTGTGGCCACTGCTGAGTTTTCCAAATTTGCTGGCCTATGGAGTGCAGCACTTTCACAGCATCTTCTTTCAGGATTTGAAATAGCTCAACTGGTCCATCACCTCCACTAGCTTTGTTCGTAGTGGTGCTTTCTACGCCTCACTTGACTTCACATTCTAGGATGTCTGGCTCTAGTTGAGTGATCATACCGTCTTGATTATCTTGGTTGTGAAGCTCTTTTTTGTACAGTTCTTCTGTTTATTCTTGCCACCTCTTCTTAATATCTACTGCTTCTGTTAGGTCCATGCCATTTCTGTCCTTTATCGAGCCCATCTTTGCATGAAATGTTCCCTTGGTATCTCTAATTTTCTTGAAGAGATCTCTAGACTTTCCCATTCTGTTGTTTTCCTCTATTTCTTTGCATTGATCGCTGAGGAAGGCTTTCTTGTCTCTTCTTGCTATTTCATACCTATGTTGCCTGACTTCAAAGCCCATGCTCATTCTACTGTACCTTGGTTGTAAGAGGTGTTACAAAGAAAGGGTCAGTATTTCCAGGTTAAGTCCGTGACTGTGAGGCTGTGTATCATAAGCTACCTGAGGACTTCAGGGCCAAGAAGTGGGAGAAGGGCCAAGGGAAGGATGAGAAGTAGGCAGGGACAAGTGTGGCAGCAGGGAGGTGAGACTGCCTTGAGGACCTTTCCCCCTTGCATGATAAGTTTACTCAGAACAAGGTGTGAGTATAAGAATATTTTTAATGGTTTTGCTTTTATTTATTTGTTCATGGCTGTGCTGGGTCTTCACTGCCATACACCATCTTGCTGTAGTTGTTGTGAGTGTAACCTACTATTTAGTTGTGGTACTTGGACTCAGTACTTGTGGCATCGGGGCTTGTTGCTTCTCGGCATGTGGGATCTTCCTGGACCACGGGTCAAACCTGTGTCCCCTACATTGGCTGGCAGGCTCCCAGTCACTGGATCCGCAGGGAAGTCCTAACAGCAACTTTAACCTTTATGTTTGTCCATATGATGATAAGATGATAGTTTTTCATACAATTTCCAGTTTCATTTTTTGAGGAGATACTGATCTAAAACTCTTATTATCATTGAAATATTATCTTGTGACAAAACAGCTCAACATGATAAATAGATTTTAATGTTACACAAATTTCCCTTTTGAGTCTCCCTTTCTTTGCACTAGTAATCTCTACTCCTTTCCTAGAAAGTTTGCCATAATGGTTGGAAATCTACCATGAAGAAAGTACTACCAACCTTGACCCTGTGGCTTGCCCTTTACGTGGCTTGCCTCCCTGTGGATAAGTCTCCATGGTCCCGGTCTTTCCATTTTTCAGCATTCCATCAAAATTTGCTAGTCAGATGTTCTGTTTTCTTAGGAACTTGAAATCCATACTGACACTCTGTTCTTGTTAACAGTTAAAATGTTTATTCTGTGTAGATAACATATACATGACTAGGGGCCTTCTGGATAAAATGTCTTTAAGTTAACTGGAAATAACTTATGACCTATTGAAGTCACAGCATTTTAAAGCTAGAAGTCATGAAAGTGTCTGATGAAATCCCATTATTTTTCAAATGGCAAAGTGAGGCCAGGAGAAGTTCCTAGAATTTAGTTCTTAAATCACACTTTCAAGACAGTGACATGGCAATTATTGCTTCAGAAACAAAGAGGTACAGAAAGGAATGACATGATTGAAGCTACACAGAGAATCAAAGGCCCATCTGGAATGGGCTTCATTTCACCTGCCTTCAGTCTGATTTTAAAAGTAGTGTTTGCAATGTCCACAAAATCCTTCTACATGAATATAATACATTTTCAGCTGCATGCCTCCTTACTTTGGCTTATAAAACTTGTCTCTGTCTTTTCAACCTGTTAAGTTGAATTTTCCTGGAGGTCTGAGCCCCAGAAAGAGCTGTGACTGACCAGAGGGTGAGTAGAGTTAAGGAGAACTCAACCTTTGGGTTTTGTTACTTTTATTTTAGAAGCTGCTCCTCTTTTAAGACAATATCCTGGCAATAATGTGATGACTGATATAACAAGAAAACTAAGGGCCAATCAGCTACTGTCAGTGTAACGTTAATTACTTTTGAAAATAAAAAAATCTTTCCAATTGAAAGCTTGATAGGCCATCTGGATTTAATAGTTTCCTTTAGCAAAAATAAATACTAAATACTATAGACCAATTATTTCTAAACTGGGTATAGTACTAAAATATGCTACTAAGAATGTTTGCAGTACTCTTCATTTGCTAACAAGATGATATTATTAAATGTATTTTCTGTCTTTGCTTTTTCAATACTGACTGAGAATGTTGAGATCTTAAAGCCTGGTGATCAATGAATTCATAACTGACAGGTAAAGGAATTTGAGTGGTGATATTATAGAGTATGGGCTTCCCAGGTGACTCAGTGGTAAGGATCACCTGCCAATGTAGGGGACACAGGAGATGTGGGTTTGATCCCTGGATCAGAGAGGAGCTCCTAGAGTAGGAAATGACAACCCACTCCAGTATTCTTGCCTGGAAAATTCCATGGACAGAGGAGCCTGGTGGGCTCCAGTGCTGCCACTGCTGCTGCGCTAAGTCGCTTCAGTTGTGTTCGACTCTGTGTGACCCCATAGACTGCAGCCCACCAGGCTCCTCTGTCCCACCAGGCTCCCCCGTCCCTGGGATTCTTCAGGCAAGATCACTGGAGTGGGTTGCCATTTCCTTCTCCAATGCATGCAAGCATGCTCAGTTGCTTCAGTTGTGTCTGACTCTTTGTGACCCCCTGGACAGCAGCCCACCAGGCTCCTCTGTCCATGGGATTCTCCAGGCAAGAATACTGGAGTGGGTTGCCATTTCAGAGAGGCCAGAGTTTCAGGGAGAAAACCGAGGTAAAAATGACATTTAACTAAAGTGTTACTTACTAATGTTGCAAATAAACATGAAAGTCCACTGATGATTTCACTATTCCTATTAGTTATAGAACTATTTCTTTGTGTCAAGCACTGTCTTAAGTCCTTTGCATACACTATCTCATTTAATCCTCATCACCATATTCTGTAGTAGGCACTATTATTATCTCCACTTTACATATGAGGAAATCAAGTATTAGAGAGTTTAAGTAACCTGCCCAATAGTTACTTGTAGCTAGTAAGGGTGGAACTAGGGACCTAACTAATGCAGTCTGAATTAATCACTAAATTCATTTATGGGAAGAGTTTGTACATGCATTGCATTTGAGGAGTAGAACTGTTCCAGAGGCAGTGGATATGCAGATCTCAGACTTAGGAGACATGGAATTGGGAGTCATCAACCTATACAAGTTACTTGAAGCTAAAACCATTCATGAAAATGCTGCAGGAGAGTGTAAATAAGAAAAGAGGAGGTCCTTTGTGAGAATCTTGGAGGCTATCACCATGTAAGAGGAAAGTATCAATAGGTGTGGAAGAGCCACTAAAGATATGTCAAGGGACTACCAGACAGGACCATTATTTGAAGGTAGACATATCTTGGCTGATTTGCCACATACTAGTTAAAAGAGAGAATCAGTTGTTATGAAGACCCTGCCGTAGCTCTCTCTTTGCCCAAAGATGCTTTCTTCTCCAGGGCTTCCCAGGTGGCTCAGAGGTAGGTGCCAGTGCAGGAGATGAGGGTTCAACCCCTGGGTTGAGACGATCCCCTGGAAGGAGGCAAGGCAACCCACTCCAGTATTCTTATCTGGAGAATCCCCATGGACAGAGGAGCCTGGCAGGCTATAGTCCATGGCGTTGCACAGGCTTGGACACAACTGAGTGACTAAGCACACACACACATGGCAGGCATTGGCAAACATTTTCTCTGAAGGGACAAGTAGTAAAAATTTTGGCCTTTGTGAACCAGTAATCTCTGCTGTCACTACTCAATTCTGCCATCTGTTGTGGCACAAAAGCAGCCATAGACAATATGTAAGCAAATGGATGTAGCTGTGTTGCAATAAAACTTTATTTATAAAGACAAAAGATAGGTTGGAGTTGGCTCATGAGCCATGATTTCTTGATCATTGATCTGGATCCTCGATCTGGGTCCTTGCCCATCTTGATTTGGTGTCCTTTTCAAAAGCTCTCAGCTCTAGTCCTTTCTTCATTTAACACTTATCTCCATACAGTTGAATACTACTGTACATCTTCCTTATTTTCCTCCTTCTTGTGTATTCTCTGATACATTGTCTACTAAAATTCTCTGGGCAAGAACATATTTTAATAGTTGTAATAGGAGTTCCATGGGAACACTAATATGGGAAGCCGGTAGTTAACTGAACTACATCAAGGTAAAGTCCAGTGTTTTGGCGATCTGCTGTTACAACTCCAGTTTTTTAAATGCTTCCCACCTCCTCCTGCCTGAAAAAAACTCAAGATGATTTTACAAAGTGAGCTTGATTTATATTTCAGATAGGTGGCGTTACACTTACTAATATGACAAACTAGGCTTTATTTTTGAAGCAAGGAGAGATTTTGTTCCCAATGCAGCAAAATCCTTTTGGTGTGGTTTGCTTTTTAAGAATTTGGTAATTTTTTAAAAATAAAGAAGTGTCCCTAGCATTTTCTTAGGTGGAATCCCCATGGAAAGGCACACAGGGTGATTTCAAGATTAACTTGAGAACTGGGGAAAATTCAGTTTATCTCTGAACACGTTAAGTTAGAAAATGAAAGGATCCATTTCATCTCAATAGAACTGAAAATTGGAAAATAAGTACTAAACAGTTTGCTTCCTGGTAAAGCAAGATTTAGAAAGTATTAGAAATCTGCTAAAGTGTCATTTTCCTCCATAGTCCTCATCTTTAGGATTCTTGCTATTGACTATGAAGTACAGTCAAATCTTTATTTAAATTGAAAAATCCTTATTTATATTTATTGATCATAATGGCTCAGATGGTAAAGCGTCTGTCTATAATGTGGGAGACACGGGTTCGATCTTTGGGCCAGGAAGATCCTCTGGAGAAGGAAATTGTAAGAAAACGCCGCGCGAAGGAAAAAGCCACCTCTAGGGACCCTTAGTGGAAAGGCCTTTATTGGGCGGTCGCTCCCGGGCAGAACTCCCGGGGGCAAGCGAGTGAGGAAACAAAGGGAGTCTGCGAGGTATGAAGGGTGGGGGGGGGTTTTATAGCCAGGGCTGGCGCTCAAGCCAGGTTCCCCATATAAGGTGGAAAGCGCGGGCTGTAGCAGTGATTGGCGTTTGGGGGCTCTGTGCCAGTGCCTGATTGGGTCAGGATACAGGGGGCCGGTCCCTGGAAGTTCGGTCTGCCCCTGTTCCTGTTTGGGCGTCGGCCGACTTTCGGACTTGTTCAGGGCATGTCTCGACATGCCGACCTCTCAGAAATGGCAATCCACTCCAGTACTATTGGCTGGAAAATCCCATGGACAGAGGAGCCTGGTAGGCTACAGTCCATGGGGTCACAAAGAATTGGACACGATGAGCCACTTCACTTAAACCAAGAAGGCTGATAGAATAAGCCTGACTTTCCAATCTTCCTAATCTTAACTGAGTTGTTTATATAGCATTTCAAGCCTACTATCAATTAAACAGATACTCTGTGATATGTGACTTGAGGAGTGAAATAGTGATTTTTTTATGTGTCAACTCCATTTGGGATACAAAATCCGTACATGAACACCAGAGCCAGGAAAACCTTAAAATCCTTGTATGGTTGATATTTCTCGCTATGGTGGGGTAGACTTGAGCTGCTCCATCCTCTTTCCCACGAGGGTCTTGCTGCCCAGTTGCAGGGAATGAAGTCAGGACATAGTCTGAAGCTGTTAGCTTCTTGAGGTTGGCCTCAGCTGAGGTCTTGCCTTCTGAGGATGGTTCATGAGTGGTGATTGTGAGAGATGGGGGTGGTGGTGGTGATAATAGAGACTAGACCATAGCACCTTCATGTGGGGCAATACTCATTCCAGGGCTCCCTGCCAGCTTTGTGGGGACTGTATTAAAATTTAACTTTCCCTTCTGCCCAACCTTGCTACTACTCCTTCAAGTACACCTTATGGACTTCCCTAGTGGCTCAGTGGTAAAGAATCTGCCTGCAATGCAGGAGAGCCAGGTTCAGTCCCCGGCTTGGGAAGATCCCTGGAAAAGGAAATGGAGCCTGGAGGGCTACAGTCCATGGGGTTACGAATGAGTTTGACACGACTTAGTGATTAAAAACACAACACAACACACAGAGAACACCTTACGTGGGGAGTTCCTTCTCAGAATCTGCTTCCCTAGACCCCTGGCCTGTGGCAGCAGGGGACTTGATCAGCAATCCGCCGGCTTCCCATAAAAGGGATGGGACTTTCAGGAGGATTTGTATTTTGTTTCCTAGTGATGATGGGTTCCCCCAGTCACTCACAGTCTCTCAGAAGGGTCCTCTGAGAGCAATGACTTGAGGGATAAAATTCAAAAGTAACTGATCTTGAGGCACTTTCCTCTGAGCAGACAGTAGAAATTGCTACTGAATGGTTTGCTGTCTTTGCCAAAGAACTTAAAAGTTTATTTGGAGTCCCTCTGGCATACGAAGTCTTAGTGGAAAATGTATTTCTTCCATTTTTCCTGAGGACTTGTTTATGCTCGGCCTCTTTCCCGTCTCCAGTTTTTCCTGAAAATGAGTCTTCCAAGGGCCATAGCCTCTGTTGGTCCAGTTATCAGGCCTGCCCTAGGCATCTGTGGCACATGTTGGGTGTGGGGTTATAACAAAGGAAAGAAGAGGAAGCCAGCATTGGACCAAGTGCCAGTGTGGTCCCTGAGAGAGGGGACGGTGGTTCCAGTTACAGGCTCCGGAGGCATCTGCTGGATTGGGCTTGATCTGGCTCCTGTTGATATGTGGAAGGAGGCTGATGTTTCCTGAGGTTCTACATGCCCTAGGCCCTTTGTACATCATCTCAGTTATGTTGAGGCAGCCCAAGCACACATTGCAAAAGAATTTCCAGACATGGAGTACTGCAGAAAGGTAGTAAGTTTATTAAGAACAAAGAACAGGGATAAAGTGGGCTCTGTGACCACAGTGGACCAACAACTGCAGACAAGTCAGGGAGAGTTAACAGTTTTTGTGAGTTAATAGCCAATTTTTATAGCTTCAAGACAACATTCCTGCTGAAAGTTTGGCATTAGGTGATTGGTAGGGGCACTATAGAGTGTTTACTGGAGTGGGCATCTTTGCATAATATGGATCAAGAAGCTTGTTAGTGACAACTGGGGGCTTTTGAAAATGATAACAAAGAGGCCCAGTCAGCTTCGGAGGTGACCTTGGTTCTGAGCTCCGCTTCTGTGGCCTTGGTGCAAGTCCTCACACCTGTCGCCTTGGGGCAGGGCTCAACAATTTAAGTTTCAAATGAATGCACAAGGTAGATACTTTAGAGTTGAGGAAATTGAAGCACAGACAGATTTTATTGACTTGCCCAAGGTCATCTGGTGTCTCTGACGGCAGAGATGGTGGTGAAGAGTGAGTGCTGGAGTAGGTATCTCTCATTTTCTGTTAAATAACCATTCTCCCTTCTTCTTTAAGAAGAGACCGCTAAGTTTTAGCAGAGTTTGTATAGCCTCAGCTATAACTATTTGCCTGTTTCCAATGCCACTAAGTATTAGCCATGTGACCAATTTCTCACCAATGAGATATAAGTAGAGGTGCTGTGTGGGACTGCTGGGAAGTCTCTAAAGAAAAGGTATTGGGAGTTGCCTCCTTGTTTCTTCCATCCTTCTCTCTGGAATGTGATATAATGGCTGGAGCTCGGGCAGCCACCTAGACCATAAGATGATTTTGAGGATGAAAATCAAGCACTAGGATGAGGGAAGAAAGAGGAGAACTCAAGTAAGAGATGATGCTGTGGCCCATCATTCCATCCCTGGATTGTTTTCCTCTGGATTTCTTATGTGCGAGACACATACATTGTTTCTCTCTTCTAAGACTTGAAGCCGTTATCTCATTGGATTTTTCTGTTATATGTAGCTGAACCTAGTCCTAACTGATATAAATGCTTACCCCTTCTGGCAGAGAAAGTTATTTCCTACTTGGAATGGGCATTTTAAATGGGTATTCATTGTACATAAATATGGACATAATGTAGTTATTTTTTAAAAAACAGCATTGAACTCTGTATCTTTCTTCTGGCAGCAGTACTTAGGACGTAGCTCAGGGCCTTTCTAGGGATTCCCCAGGTGACTCAGTGGTAAAAGAATCCACCTGCCAATGTAGGAGCTGCAGGAGATGTGAGTTTGATCCCTGGGTTGGGAAGATTCCTTGGAGGAGCAAATGGCAACCCACTCCAATATTCTTGCCTAGGGAATCCCATGGACAGAGGAGCTTGGTAGGCTACAGTCCATGGGGCCACAGAGAGTCAGACATGACTGTGCAAGACCTGTCTGTTTAATCACTTCATTCTCAATATTATCGTGTGACATATACAAATGTACTCTTAACATTCTTTTGATTGACAGGCATTAAACTCACGACATTTAGAATTTCTGTCAGGGATGCAAATCTTTAGGCTCTAGTTCCCTACGTCCTCTGCTGCTAAGTCGCTTCAGTCGTGTCCAACTCTGTGCAACCCCATAGATGGCAGCCCACCAGGCTCTCCCATCCCTGGGATTCTCCAAGCAAGAACACTGGAGTGGGGTGCCATTTCCTTCTCCAGTGCAGGAAAGTGAAAAGTGAAAGTGAAGTCGTTCAGTCATGTCTGACTCTTTGCGACCCACGGACTGCAGCCTACCAGGCTCCCCCATCCCTGGGATTCTCCAGGCAAGAACACTGGAGTGGGTTGCCATTTCTTTCTCCAGTGCATGAAAGTGAAAAGTGAAAGTGAAGTTGCTCAGTCATGTCCGACTCTTTGTGACCCATGGACTGCAGCCCACCAGGCTCCCCTGTCCTCTAGTATCCTTGTAAAAGGAGGCATTCCTGGCATCCTTGTGAAAAATGGTAGCTTCTACCCCACTGTATTTTAAAAGAAAACTTACCTTTCTTTGGCTTATTTTTTTAGGAAAATGAGAGACTTATTCTCTGAGAGGAAGATTTTAACTTAGCTAAGGCGAGTGACTTGATCCCTAACCAGCAGCATTTTTGTTCTGAGGGTATCTCACAACCAAAATGAACACTGCAGTGGACAAATAGAGATCAGAACCGAGGAATCATGGGAATGAATGTTTGCATTTGACTCTTTGATTACAATAAGCAGTGTGGCCTAGCTGGAGGATGCTGTATTTCCACAATTGACAGATCAAGCAGCCTGCAGCAATCAGCAAAGGGTGACTTATTTTGAGCAAAAACATCCATCAAACTGTGATGAGCAAAGCAGAGCTGCAATCAGTGGCAGTTTCTGTGAAGAGCTGCTGATGAAAAATGGATTTTACATGCATCAAGTGGAGGAGAATCCTGCTGCTCTCTTTTTAGCCCTGTTTGCATGCATGGACAACACTGGAAGCATTCTCAACATGAAAGAGAGTGAAACAATAGTTCTATCATGAGTGGGACTTTTCTGACCTTGTTATAGTATATCCAGTTGGTGGCAGGAATACATTATATTTTAAAAAGGCAAGATAAACAATTTCAGAGAAAGATCTAACATACTCAAATGTCTCATACAGATGTCTTATTTCATTGGAATTATGATGGAAGGGATTTGATTTAGGTCATACCTGAATGGTCTAGCGGTTTTCCCTACTTTCTTCAATTTAGATCTGAATTTGGTAATAAGGAGTTCATGATCTGAGCCACAGGCAGCTCCTAGTCTTGTTTTTGTTGACTGTATAGAACTTCTCCATCTTTGGCTGCATAAAATATAATCAATCTGATTTCGGTGTTGACCATCTGGTGATGTCCATGTGTAGAACTGTACAAAAAAATCTTCACGACCCAGATAATCATAGTGATGTGATCACTAATCTAGAGCCAGACATCTTGGAATGTGAAGTGAAGTGGGCCTTAGAAAGCATCACTATGAACAAAGCTAGTGGAGGTGATGGAATTCCAGTTGAGCTATTTCAAATCCTGAAAGATGATGCTGTGAAAGTGCTGCACTCAATATGCCAGCAAATTTGGAAAACTCAGCCATGGCCACAGGACTGGAAAAGGTCATTTTTGTTCCAATTCCAAAGAAAGGCAATGCCAAAGAATGCTCAAACTACCACACAATTGCATTCATCTCACATGCTAGTAAAGTAATGCTCAAAATTCTCCAAGCTGGGCTTCAGCAATATGTGAACTGTGAACTCCATGGTGTTCAAGCTGATTTTAGAAAAGGCAGAGGAAACAGAAATCAAATTGCCAACATCTGCTGGATCATGGAAAAAGCAAGAGAGTTCCAGAAAAACATCTATTTCTGCTTTATTGACTATGCCAAAGCCTTTGACTGTGTGGATCACAGTAAACTGTGGAAAATTCTGAAAGAGATGGGAATACCAGACCACCTGACCTGCCTCTTGAGAAATGTGTATGCAGGTCAGGAAGCAACAGTTAGAACTGGACATGGAACAACAGACTGGTTCCAAATAGGAAAAGGAGTACATCAAGGCTGTATATTGTCACCCTGCTTATTTAACTTCTATGCAGAGTATATCATGAGAAACACTGGACTAGAAGAAACAAAGCTGCAATCAAGATTGCCGGGAGAAATATCAATAATCTCAGATATGCAGATGACACCACCCTTATGGCAGAAAGTGAAGAGGAGCTAAAAAGCTTCTTGATGAAAGTGAAAGAGGAGAGTGAAAAGTTGGCTTAAAGCTCAACATTCAGAAAATGAAGATCATGGCATCTGGTCCCATCACTTCATGGTGAATAGATGGGGAAACAGTGGCTCCAAAATCACTGCAGATGGTGACTGCAGCCATGAAATTAAAAGATGCTTACTCTTTGGAAGAAAAGTTATGACCAACCTAGATAGCATATTCAAAAGCAGAGACATTACTTTGCCGACTAAGGTTCATCTAGTCAAGGCTATGGTTTTTCCTGTGGTCATGTATGGATGTGAGAGTTGGACTGTGAAGAAGGCTGAGTGCTGAAGAATTGATGCTTTTGAACTGTGGTGTTGGAGAAGACTCTTGAGAGTCCCTTGGGCTGCAAGGAGATCCAACCAGTCCATTCTAAAGGAGATCAACCCTGGGGTTTTTTGGAGGGAATGATGCTAAAGCTGAAACTCCAGTACTTTGGCCACCTCATGCCAAGAGTTGACTCATTGGAAAAGACTCTGATGCTGGGAGGGATTGGGGGCAGGAGGAGAAGGGGACGACCGAGGATGAAATGGCTGGATGGCATCACAGAGTTGATGGACATGAGTCTGAGTGAACTCTGGAAGATGGTGGTGAACAGGGAGGCCTGGTGTGCTGCGATTCATGGGGTCCCAAAGAGTCAGACACAACTGAGCGACTGAACTGAACTGATGATGGAAGAGTTCTACTGATGCACCCAATAGAAAGGATACCTTTTTAATAAGATTTCCAGTCTCATCGATAGTAACTTTATTCATTCTCACTAAAAAATTAGAACTGTTTAGTTCTGTGAATCCTTCCAGTGAAAGCTTTGTAGGTTTGAAGTTTGTGATCTGAAGTGAAAGAGAAGTGGTTCAAGTAGGAATCTTCAGCTTTCCTCTTTAGATAACATCTCCTGCTGTGGTTTTGAGATTCTTTATTTTGGTATATGTTAGAATATTTGGAAGCTTTTCCTAAAGTGTCAGAAAGAGATGCTAGATACTAAATGACCTTTGTTTTTAAGCACTGAGTTGCTCTCTCCTTGAGGCCTGCTTACTATGCACTAGGCATTTAGAACTAGGACTTGATCTTGGGCCATTTAGGCTGTTCTGTTTAGTTTTGTGCTTTTTCCTGTAGGGAAGCTGTGGGAAGAAAGCAATGTGGGTGATATATTGGTTTGGGTTTATAGCATCCAAGGACTTCCCTGGTCGTTCAGATGGTAAAGAATCTGCTTGCAATGCAGGAGACCTGAGTTAGATCCCTGGGTTGGGAAGATCCCCTGGAGAAGGGAATGGCAACCCACTCCAGTATTCTTGCCTGGAGAATCCCATGGACAGAGGAGCCTGGTGGGCTATAGTCCATGGAGTCACACAACCCACACTATAGCATCCAAAGTCTTTATTCAAAAGCAGGAGCTATCTTTCCTGTCTCCCATCTCGTATCTGATAGTTCCTGGATTTGGGCTTGACTTTTGTATTAATATTTGATCAAATTTCTCTATTTAATGTCCAGGAGGATGGATTGTTTTTCTTTATGGGTTTGCTGAAAAATGACAACCCCAACTGTCTGTCTCTTTGAACAAGAGGATAACTAATACTGTAAAAGGACACCACAGGTATATCACAGAGGTATTGCAGGTTCCAGACCACTGCAGTTAAGTGAATACCACAGTAAATCAAGTCACATGAAAATTTTG
Organism: Nanger dama; assembly: GCA_917880005.1. Classification (NCBI taxonomy): domain Eukaryota; kingdom Metazoa; phylum Chordata; class Mammalia; order Artiodactyla; family Bovidae; genus Nanger; species Nanger dama. Next base: position 7,987,752 of record CAKJTW010000038.1, on the reverse strand, counting down.
GTTTACCACTGTGTATAAAAGTTATGTTTATAGTATACTGTAGTCTTTTAAGTGTGAAATAGCATTATGTCTAAAACGTACAAACCTTAATTTTAAAAATTTATTATTAAAAAATGCTAACCATCACCTGAGCCTTCAGCAAATCATAATCTCTTTGTTGGTGGAGGATCTTGCCTCAGTGTTGAGGGCTGTTGTCTGATGAGTGTGGTGGTTGCTGAACATTGGGGTGGCCATGGCAATCTCTTAAAGCAACGAAGTTTGCCCCATTGACTCTTCCTTTCCCTGGAATACTTAGCGGCCATGGTACAGCTATTAATTGGCCTAATTTTAGTATTGTTGTGTCTCAAGGAACAAGGAAGTCAAGGAGAGTGGGAGAGAGGGAATGGCCTGTCAGTGGAGCAGTCAGAACACATACAACATTTGTGAACTAATTTCTCTGTCTTACGTGGGCCCAGTTCCTGACATGCTTCTCACCCCTGAAATCACTGCGATAGTTACATCAAAGACCACTGACCATAGATTACCATAACAAATATACCATAATGAAAATATTTAAGATATTGTGAGAATTACCAAAATGGGATACAGCGACATGGAGTGAGCCAATGCTGTTGGAAAAATGGTGTCTGCAGACTTGCTTGTTGCAGGGTTGCCACAAAGCTTTAATTGGTAAAGAAAAAAACAGATGTAATATCTGTGAAGGGCAATAAAGTGAAGCACAATAAAACAGTATATGTGTAATTATAAAAAGAATAATATCAAGCAAAGATAAGGTCCTGGTTACCTCAGGTGTGATAGAGTATCAGTTTCTCCTTTTTCTGCCGTGTACAATTGTTGAGGATCTAATATGCAAGCTCTGGAACTCAGGCAAAAAAAGCTATGCAGAAGCTGCTATTCTGAAGGTGAGGTTATTTTCCTGTCCTTTATTGTTGTCCTTAAGATGTCTATATAGGATTAGAAAGATGCCACATCAAATGTCCTTGGCCACTCACTCCTTGGCTAATGTAACTTAATGTATAGCAAACAAAGAAGAAGTGCTGGGGTTGTTGCTGGCTAAACTGTAAGCAGGTTCAAGAGAAAGTTTCAGAGGAAGTCTAGAAACAGTTGCCAATATATTGAAATCATCCAAAGAGCTAGAGTGTCTAAAAAAAAAAAAAAATCCTGCTTTTTCTTTATTATTATTTTTTTATACTGAATTAACTTTCCTTAGGCTTTACTCCAGCTCTGTTGCCCTGGTTACAAAAACCAACTTGATGGATTGAGGGCATGGTAGACATGCCCAACCTGAGCAATTAAAGTGGTAGATGCCAGGTTATATAATGTGTGGCTGGATGTTTGTGCTGAGTGTTAAAATATGTGTTGCCACAGGGAGAGAGCTGTGATTTCGGTATTCTCTTTGGAGTTCCTTGAGTTTCCTTAAATTTGAAGTTGTAGAGTTTCTCCTACCAGCCCTGTATTCTTTCTTCCTCTTGGGGTGGTTGTGGCATCTTTAGGACTTATGGTCCAGGGTGTCTTCTTTCGTCTTTTCATTCTCTAGGTAGCATATTATATGATCTTATAAAAAAATGTGCCTGCAATTCTTTCTTTCATAGAAAGAATTCTAAAGGCTCATGTTATGGTCTATTCTCTGATGTATACTGAATGATAATAGCAGTGAAACTGCAAACTGTTCCTTTGGATAGGGCAGCCCTTGTGCACTTTGTTATGACTACTCTTCTTATCAAATCTCCTGTTATTTGCATTTATATGGTACCTTTCCTCTAAAGCTCTTAAAGCAATTTCAGCCTCACAATACTTGTGTGAATTGGATAAGAAAAACACACTTCGTTTTGAGGTTGAGATAAAGGCAGGAAATTGTCAATGGCTCTCCTCAACAGAACAGAGCAGAGCACAGCCAGTGCCCAGTCTTGCTCATACTGATTTCCTTGCTGTCAAAGAGAAAGTTATTAAACAAGGAGTTGAGACACACTGGGGAAAGAGGGATCCGTGGGCAGGCTTCAGAGCTTCAGTGAATTCCCTGAGAAAATATGGAAAATGTAGTCCCCTGGTATCTTCTTGGGCTGAGGGTTTGCCCTATGTATCAGATGCTCACAGGGCTTAAGGACTATGGTCTGGTGTGGTACCTGTCAAATCTCTGGTACATCTGAATCAACTGGGATATTTGTCAGAGATTCCTGGCCACATACCCAGAAGTTCCAAGTTTATAAGTTTGAAATGGGGTCTTGGGGCCTGAATTTTAATACCATGTGATTCTGATTCTGATGAACTAAAGAAACAGAGGCCTAGCCCCTTGAGGACAGCTAAAGAAATAAGTGAATGGTTGGAATCTTCAGAAGTTATTGTTTCAGATTGTGGAAGAGTTCAGCATGCAGGACAGGAGACAGGGTGCAGAGACTGTAATATCATAGAGTGCAAATAACTTTGTCATATGTCTTAAAACCTGAACCACATTTCAAGAGGAGTTAGTTACAGTTCTTTGAGAATAAATGACTTAAAATGGAAAATAAAACACCTTATACAAGAATGATTTAAAAGATACAAGATAATAGTGTTAGTAGGTGCAATGGTATTTTTAGATTTTTCTTATTTATTTTATATGGCCCTTAAGTCAGAAAATAGAGCTGTTTGTGAGAAACAAATGCTCAGTGAAGTCATTTAAATATCAGGTAGCTGGAAAATGAAATCTTGTTATTAATTAGAATTTAAGAAATAAAATCCTAAAACTGTCAATCATAAAGGAAGTCAATCCTGAATATTCACTGGAAGGACTGATGCTGATGCTGATGCTGAAGGTCCAATACTTTGGTCCCCTGATGCGAAGAACTGACTCATTGGAAAAGACCTTGATGCTGGGAAAAACTGAGGTCTGGAGGAGAAGGGGTGGCAGAAGATGAAATGGTTGGATGGCGTCGTTGGCTCAATGGCCATGAGTCTGAGCGAACTCTGGGAGACAGTGAAGAACAGGGAAGCCTGGTGTGCTACAGTCCATGGGGTTGCCAAGAATTGCCCACTGCAGAGTGACTGAACAACAAAGAAACAGCCTAAGGCAAAGAAGGGCATTTAGTTGCATTTTTGAGAGAAATGAGTTAGCCAAACAAATCCTCTTCTAAAGCAAAGAAGTATTTGGGGATATCTTGTCTTTATAAACCTAGGAAAGTACAGAATAAGTAGAAGGATTTTATTCTGTTGAAGGGAGCATTTCTGCTTCATTCCTGCAAAGAATGTGTGTTTGACAAGAAGTTCTATGAAAATGCTGTTCTAAATATAGTCTGACCTGAACTGGGAGGCCATCCAGATTCAGTGTAAACTGATGGCTTGACCAGCTGGAATAATTACAACTTATTCCACCCGCGACCAGATCTTCACACTTTTCTCCAGAAACTACACGTGTCAAGGCCCAGCGAAGTCCTCTTGTTACTGTCGCCTTCCATGCCAGCAAGTATACTTTGATGTGTGTGGCTCCACACTTGAGGAAAATTGCTTCATGAACTTTTATTTAAAGCTATAATAACGTTAGCTCTATGCCTTCTTTGCTTGTTACTTTGCCATTTAGTTTGGTTTTAAGAATATGATGCGGTGGTGAGTCAATTGCTCTGAAATCTCACTGCAATCTGTAAAGCACTATATTCGTAAAGTACCTTTTGGGAAGTACATAGTGTCTTTTGAATAGAATCTTTTTAAATTTAACGGAACGTTTTTCTGTAAATGTATTGACACACAGAGCGCAGAATGCTGGAGCCTGGCAAGATCTTTGGAGAATACATGTGAGTGGCTGATGAAATGCCATTTGTTTGGAAAAAAGCTTTTAGGAAATTAAATTGTGTTAAAAGAGAAATGAGCTTTCTTGTGCGAGTATAATGTACTCAAAGATAAAATTGTAGCAAATAATCTTGAAGAGAGACTTTGAGGAAAACTAAGAGGGGTCCTGGCTAATGGGATCTCTACCCTTCAGGTGGCCTGAGCCAGCAGAAAGCAGTCTCCCTCCCATCTGGTCCAGCGTTTTTGTAATCCTGCTCCTCTTATTCCAACCTCTCAAAACCCTTCCTCCTGCCCTTGTCCCAACACGCACAAAGTCCTATTGATTGTTGAATGCCCAGCACTCTGAAACTGGTATACAGTCAAGCTAAACAGATAGTTTTAAATGAATTGATGAACACTTTCAATTTCCAATGGCTTTCCATCCACCTCTGGATGAAAGTCAAAGTCTTTACAATGACCTGCAAATCCTGGGTTGATCTGGCCACTGTTCCTGCTCTAATGTTGTCTCTTAATATGTCCCTCACCCCCACTCCCTCATCTGTTTCAGCTCTCCTGGCCTCTGTGCAGCTCCTCAGGTAAGCCAGGTCTACTCTTACTTCAGGGCTTTGTGCATGCTCATCCCTCTGCCTGGAATGCTTTCCTGCCCAGATAAAGCTTCTTTCTTGCCTCTAAGTCTTCTCAGTGAAGTCTTCTATGCCTTATCCTCTGTTTCAGCTGTCTGTTGTTACATAACAAACCACCCTACAAATGTACACTGTTAAGCCAGTGGCTTAAACAGCAATTGTTTAAGACAGTTTTTCAAGTGGAATGGAGGCTTCTCCACTGCCCGTCCCCATCCCCTGAAAGCTGAAAGCTCTGCTGGTATGTCTTGGGTCTCTTCTGCATAGCCTCTTTCTACTTGATGGTTCCCTTTTCAGAGCCCTCCACATCTCTCTCTCCAGCAGAAAGAAGCTTGCTTCCTAGTAGGAGTACTCCAAGAAGACAGGCCCCACGCTGACCAGACTATCAAGCTTCTGTTTGCATCACATTTGCTAATGTTCCACTGGTCAGAGCCCCGTCCATGGCCAAGCCCAGAGTCAGTGTGGAAGGACATTACATTGGGAGTGACCACCTGGAGGTGTCCTTCATTGGAGGCTACCAACCTAACTGTCTACCCCACTCTGCCCTCTGAACCCGAGTGATTCACATCCCTCCCACTCACCATCCCTCAAGACCCCTCAAAGTCTCATCCCAGGAAGACCTCCAGCTTAGCTTTGAGGTCAGGATCGTACCATTTAGATGGTGTCCAGGTGTGGGTGAGATGTGTGGGTGCAGTTCCTTAGGGCTCTACTCCTTAAGCGTGGCTCCTGAGGTGTAGCCACCTATAACTGATTCAGCAAGATCAATCTTTGCCTCTCAGCCTCCAGTTTAGAAATGTGGCATATGTCTGTCTTCCTTTCCGGTGGTCAATAGAATTTAGCATGCTCACCTTAATTCTTTCTCTTCTGAAGTAATTTAAATATTTTCTTTTGCTGTATTCTCAGAAAAGATGTTGCATCGTGATTCTTCACTCTGATAATTACCAATTTTCTCTTTATTCACCCCTCCCGTGTATCAGTTATTTATTTCAGTGTAACTGCGTATCCAGGGAAAGCACTCCCAAATTTAATGATTTAATAATTCATTATTTCTCACTAATTTCTGGACTTTTCTTCTCTTCGTATGGGGTCAGCAGGGGTTTCAAATGTGTCGGTATGCAGGAGAGCGCTCAGAAGGCTAACCTTTCTCTTCCGTTTTGTCATCCTTACAACCTTGGTCCCATCCAGGGACTCTCCATGTGGCCTCTCTCTCCAGAAGATAGTTGAGACTTCCTTATAGCATGGAGACTGGGTTCCAGGAGAACCCAAACTGACGCTGCCAGATTTCTTAGGCCTGGAGCTGGAGCTGCTGCCTGTTCTAATAGTCAAAGCTAGTCATAAGCAAGCTAAGATTCAAGAAGAAGAAAGATCCTCCATCTGCTACAGAGAGGAGTGAGATGTGACTACAGCGAGAGGAGCAATTGGTGTGATCATCTTCGGGCACTATGCACTATATCTCTTCTTCCTGATTTTATTTTCTCTTAAGGTCCTACCACTCTGCATTATCTTATTTATTATGTGTCTCCTACACTGGCTGGACACTCTCATTTTATTCACTGCTGCATCCTAGAATACTGCCTGCTACATAGTAGGTGCTTGTATATTTTATAAGTGAATGTAGCTACTGGTATAATTTTCTTCCTCCCTCCACCTAGACATTTATCATCTATATGGTCCCTCATGGCAGATTTGAACACAAACTTTGGAACACGTATATTTATATATTTGTATATTTTATTTTGCTATGTCTGAGCTCACTTGCTTTGACTGTATCTTTGGCAGTTAGGTCTGGAAACATGAGACTCTTCACCTAGTCTGTCTTTGATATGGGATGATGATATAGAATGTGATGCCAATTTGGCTGGCTGCTCCTGTGCCCATTTCAGATGGCTTTTGGGCTGCTTTGTCCTCATATATTCCTTGCTGTCTACTAAAAGACTGATCTTTCCATAGATCCAATGTACAGGGAAAGTGACATTTTCTCTTATATGCTAAGGAAATGTATATATTTTTAAGACATGGAAAGGAAAATAAGAGTAAAAGGCACATGTATTACAGTTAACATTATGATTAAGTATAGGAATATTTCATAATGGGGTTCTGAAAATATTTAAGGGTGGGCACCTGATAGTATTTGTTGAATAATAAAGAGGTATTAGAAACTTTCAAATATTTTTTTAGGGTACTGCTGCTGCTGCTAAGTCACTTCAGTCGTGTCTGACTCTGTGCGACCCCATAGACGGCAGCCCATCAGGCTCTGCCATCCCTAGGATTCTCCAGGCAAGCACACTGGAATGGGTTGCCATTTCCTTCTCCAGTGCATGAAAGTGAAAATTGAAAGGGAAGTCACTCAGCTGTGTCTGATCCTCAGCGACCCCATGGACTGTGGCCTTCCAGGCTCCTCCGTCTAGGGTATTAGAAAAACCAAAGTTTGATGTAAAAGTATCCATGATTATTATGATTTTTCTTTCTTTATTCTATTCCAGTATAATTTCTTCTTATTCCCTTTTTTTTTGTTCATGCCTTTCCCCAACTTACAAAAATTTCTTGTTGAAAATGAACAGTTGCTTTCTCTCAGTTTCTATGTCTGTCTCAGTTCTCCCATGAAATTTGATTTGGAAGTATCTGGTGTTTTAACTCTGATTTCATTTGGCTGAAGCTTCCTAGTAAAGTCACTGCAGCAGGGAATTACCTGTTGCTTTTACACAGTATTGTGTTAGAGGTAGAATTAACTATATGATTTATTCATATCATAATGCTGTTGACCCAGAAACCACATACACAAGCCTAAAATTTTTTTAACAGTCACATATCTCATCTAGTAATGAAAGACATTAGAGTGACATAGGAAAATCGTATTAATAGGTAGCTTCATCTTGTGTCTGTAGCTGGAAATTGTAAATGAATTCAGTGATATTACATGATTAGTTGTGTAGAATGAAAACAGTTTACTGGTAAGGTTTCTGTTTAAACAAGTAAAATATCACAGCTGTGGGATAATTGCTGGCAGGATTTGCTAGGTGAAGTTTAAGATACATAGGGAGGGAGAAGGAAGAGGGTAAAATGGACAAAGAGACGTATATAAGTATTGTGCTCAAAGCCAGTGCTGAGAAAAAAGATGGAAGTGTCCTGAAACATATCATGAGACTTTTATGAGTTATTAAAAGGAAAGCCATAATATTATCATCCTTTCATGTCAAGGATAATAAAATAATAGTATATATTGAGAGTATCTATAAACTTCTGGAAGATAGTAGAGACAGGATATGATGATATAGTTGATTGCTTTTCTGAAATAAAATTAGTTGATATAGGCAATTCAGTAGATCAGAGTATTTAATCACAGTTTTGTAGCTAAATAAGTTTATATGGCTACGAGTTTATTTTTAGAAAGATAATTGAAAATCTTGCTTATAAGTTGGAAGTAAGAGGAAATCATTAAATGTCATTTCTCAGGGCAATTTCAAACATTATTCTTTCTTGTCTACCAAGATGATAAAAGGAATCCAACCAGTGGACAAGAAGGCTGAAGTTTTTGCTGTGTGTTTTTTTTTAAGTATTTATTTTGTTTATAATTTATTTAGCTGAGCTGAGTCTTTGTTGCTGCGTGCAGGCTTTCTCTACTTGTAGCGAATGGGGCTGCTCTTTGTTGGCTTGTGAGGGCTTCTCCCAGCAGTCAGTGGGTTCTCCTGTTGCAGAGCACAGGTCCTAGACTTTTGGGCTTCACAAATGTGCTGCATGGACTTAGTTGCTCTGCAGCATGTGGAATCTTCCTGGACCAGGGATTGAACCTGTGTCCCCTACATTTGCAGGTAGATTCTTATCTTCTGTTCCACCAGAGAAGTCCTGCTGTATTTTTAATTTTTACATTTTACATGTTGAACATTAGCATCCCAATGAAGAGTCTGGTCAAAATGAACATTCTAAAACAAGGAAGACTTTCAATTCAACTTAACTGAGAAAGTTTATACAGTTTTAAGACCCTTTTAGTCTATAGAATGAGAATCTCCTCTTGAATTTTTCATTTGATGAAATGGCCCTGTGGTGTGCTGACCATTCGTCTGCTTAAAAATGCCCCCCACCTGATGGCAAATATCCATTAAAGTGGAGATTCCATTATGTGTCCTCTCTGGGGCAAAGGTATAGTTTGAGAATGCTTCAGTTATGACAAAGAGCAGTCTGAGATTTGGGGAAATCAGGAGAAAAGAGAACACTGTTCTGAGTTTGTGCTGCTGGGAAATTGTCTTAATAGTCACAGAGAACTCAGGGAGAAATGGAGGCATCATCCACAATCATTTATTGATACCCAACTATATACACATGGCACTAATAGAGAGAAGGAAATGCCCACCTACCCCCTGAAACTGAAATAACCAAAGATGGATTATACCATCTTTTGGAGAAAGATAGCCCTAAAGGATTCTGTGGAAAAAAACATTTAGGGCAATAATGAATGATGCTTTTTTTAAAAAAATCCTAGGTCTGATTCATTTTTTGCTATAGAAACATTAATTTAACATAAAGATTTATTTTCTTTTCTAATTACATTTCTATTTTGTAAATTGGGTGTACTTGTTCCTTTATATGTCCATTTGCTATGAAGACTGTAGTAGTTTTCATACCAGGAACACCAACTTTTAAAGGTAAAGTATTAGCTTACATATTAAATTTAATTTTAGAGGACAGCTTCTAGGCGTGCATCTAGTCTATCAGTTAAATAGTTCAAACAGTCTTTCCTATCTTAACAAATAGTTTGATGGAAACATGAAGATTGCAATGATCATGTCATTCTACTTGTCACAAGTCTTTAATACTTCTCTGCTGCTGCTGCTAAGTCGCTTCAGTCGTGTCCAACTCTGTGCGACCCCATGGACTGCAGCCCACCAGGCTCCCTCCATCCATGGGATTTTCCAGGCAAGAGTACGGGAGTTCTCTAGCACACAGTAAAATCCAAGGCTCTCCAAATATGAATGTGGTGTGTCTTTTCATCTTTCCCTGAAGGTACTTTCTGTTAGTATTCTTCGGTCCCTGCCTAAGCTTGTCCAATCTCCATTAAATTCAAATCCTTGTTGGAAACCATGTTTTCTGTTCTTCAACTTGCTCCCTACAGGCTCTCTGTGTGCTGCGTGAACTCTAGCCCAAGCTTGCATATCTAGATTCTTTAAGGCTGTTTATGTTCCACCTTCTCATCTCATCTAGGCCTTCCCAGATGTCTCCCATGAGAAGTAGAGTCACACTTGAGGAAGCTGTTGGAACACTACATCGGGGTGGCTGTGGTGTCCCTGAAGGGCAGAGAATGAGTCTCAGGTATCAGGAGGCTTACTTCTGTGTTTCCTGTTCTCCCAGCCCGTGTTTTTTCTCCACTCCCATCCTATCCTGCTTGGATTCAATAGCAGGGATTCTATTCTCCTGACCACACTGATTTCTCTTTTATATTGTCTTTCTGTTGACCTGAAAAATCCAGATCCTGGGTGAATCCAATTATCATCCTCACTTACAAAATAAAACTACTGACCAAATCTGGGAAAAATCTTAAACAACCAATGAGTGTGGTATGTTTACCCTCTGAACTCAAAGGGCTCTGAAAATTTCCTACTTTCTGCAATCATTTCAAGACTTCATTTCTTACCCTTCTTAGTTCTCTCCACCTACCACATCCTTACTTTCTCTTAGAAAACCACTGTATTTCCTGCTCTACAGAGAACAAAGAAGCCAGGCAAAAGCTGCCTCAAATTCCTCTTCACCAAATCTCAAACTTATCTTCATCCACCAGCCCCATTCCCTCCCTTCTTTGCTCCTTTTATAATGGAATGCCTGGTATAGGCAAGCCTTCCATCTATGCTCTTAATCCCTCCTGCTCACAGAGGAACTTTGTCCTGGAGCAGTGGCTTCTCAAGCTCAAGTCTGAGTCACAGTCACTTGTAAGTGGTTTGTTAAAAACTTGATTTCTGGGACCCACAGCCAGGTCTAGCCAGTGAAACAGATCCAATGGGATATGCATATATTTGTGTGTGTATGTGAATACACAGATATAATGATAAAAAAATTGGCTCATGTGATTATGAAGGCTGAGAATTCCATGATCAGCAGTTGGCAAGTTGGGGACCCAGGAGACCCAATGTGGTAGTTCTAGTCCAAATGCCACAGGCTTGAGACACAGGAAGAGCCAGTTTCACTTTGAGTCTGAAAATGGGTAAAAGCTGATGTCCCAGTATGAAGGCAATTAGGCAGGAGGAATTTTCTCTTAGTTGGGAGAGAGTTAGGTTTTTAAATTCTATTTAGACCTTAAGCTGATTGCATGAGGCCCACCCCACATTTAGGGGGCAGTCTGCCTTACTCAGTTCACTGATTTAGATTTTAATATCATCCAAAAACACCCTCACAGAAACACCCAGAATAATATTTGACCAAATATCTTGGCACCCTGTGGCCCAGTTAAGTTGACACATAAAATTAGCCATCACACTATCCTATAGATTATCCTCTCTTTCTACTGTATTCCTTGTCCATGACTGTCTGATTTTCTCTGTTCATCAAAGATGCCTAAAATTTTCCACCTATGTAAAATATGATGAAGCAAACCAAAACTTCTTGCTTTAAACCTATAGTATCTCTTGGTTATATGTCTTTCCTTCCCTTCACACACAAAATTCTTAAAAGAGGTTATCCAGAATTGTATCTATGTTCTCACCTGTGTTCACTGCTGAATATACAGTAGTGCACTCTAGTCTCTGGATTTAACTCCAGCTACACTCACACCACATTTAATAAAGGTTTCTTTGTTATTAAATGCAGTGGTAAAACATCAGTCATTATTTTGTTAATCTAGGATGACACTTTGCTTTGTCAATCAAATCATCCTTTCTGAAACACCCTTCCACTGGCTTCTGGTACACAGTCCACTGATTTTCCTTCTCGCTCACCATTTTCTTTATTAGATCTTTCTTCTCTTCTTGACGCTCATGTTTCAGTGTTTTTTAAGAGTAGCTTCTAGGTTCTTTCATATTCCTTACACAGAATTTCAGGGAATCTCAGTTACCTTCTCTGCTTCAACAGCCATTTATATACTGATTTAATCTCAAGTATTTTTTTTGCCTGAGCTTATACTTATATATTTAAATTCCTCTTGACATATCCACTTGAATATTCTTTTCCAGGAGCCTCTTTATGGATTTGTCCCCATTGCATATTTTCTAGAGTTGTTAGGAACTTCTGGTTTTTCAAGTTAGAGCCTTGAGACTTATCCATCACTCTTCTCGCTCCTTAATTTTCTATATCCATTCTGTAACAAAACCTCATATATGATAGCTTTTAAATCTCTCTCAAGCACACCCCTTTCCATTCACTGCCACTGCTATCACCCTCATTTAGCCATCATCGTCTTTTTCCTGGCTTAAATTATTTCCCCAAAGTCACCTTCCTGCCTTGTCTTCCTACTTTCAGTTGTTGTTCTGCTTCCAAAGCCAGGAAGATCCCTTAGACATCACGTTTGATGATCATCCTCCTCTCCTGCTTAAAACTCTTCAATGACTTCCGTTTGCTTTTGAGTTAATGGTCCAAAAACATAAGATCTTAGGATAACCTTCCAACCTTTCAAGATCTGCTTTGCTCTCTGCTTCAACAACATTCAACTTCTTTCATACCTCAGTCATCAGATGACTCCCTCTCTACTCTAGACCTCTGAACCCACTACAGTATTCTTTCCTAGAAAATCTCATGGACAGAGGAACCTGGTGGGCTACAGTTCTGTGGGGTCGCAGACACCACACTACTTAATGACTAAACAATAACAAGATCCCAAGAGATTTGTGTCAATTTCTCCCACTGGATCAGGAATCTTCCAAATGCTTTTATTCTTCCATAAGTCATGGCATTGTGCTTTTAAACACAGTAATATTAATTTTATCTTTTAAATTTGAATACTGATATAAAGAGGTGCTACTATTTATATAAATGACCTTCAGAATTTTTTGGATTATATAAACAGTTCTTGTGCGCGCATGCATGCTCAGTCATTTCCAACACACTTTGCGACCCCATGTGCTTGGGCCCATCAGGCTCTTCTGTCCATGGAATTTCCCAGACAAGAATACTAGAGTTGGTAGCCATTTCCTCCTCCAGGGGATCTTCCCACCCCAGGGACTGAACCTTGATCTCCTGAGTCTCCCTCATTGGCAGGTTGGTTCTTTACCACTTGAGCCACTGACAAAGGCCTTTTTTGGGAAACTTACATTAAAATGTTGTATTTTCTTAGTCAAAAAGCCCATTGAAGAGATTTGATATATTTACCCACATAAAAGGTGCTTCTGTTTCATATTATCTAAAAATAGGCAAATGCATAACTTTATGTCAGATGGCACAATTGTGTGATATGAATAGCTACTATTTGAGATTTATCATGACTTTCAAGCTACTCATGTAATATGAGTTATTATTAGAAAGCTATGTTTTAAGAAAGATATGTAAAATATTACTTTACTGGTCTGATATGGGAATAGGAAAGACTTTATTCATAAAGTTATTACTTGTATAAATGCTTAGTTTTAGACACAGTGTTGCAGAATGCCATTCACATACATGATTCAAGTCCCTTAGGCACCTAAAGAGAATTCTCAGGACAGAGGAAATCTTGGAATTTTTACCCTAGGCTGTGATAAAGTTCAAAAAAAAAGTCAGTAAAACCTAATATTTTTCATTTTCTATGACAAAAGCTTGAGTAAATTCATCTCTAAACAATTGGATTTTACTGACTGACTTGTACAGGTGGATACTAGGCATGGTGGATGATGTGTTGAGTACCCATGGCACTCTAAAACCTTCCAGGAAGGCTTTAGTATATTTCTTGCAAAACTACAAAAACAGTGATATCAGAAACTTATATAAGATAAAAATAAAAATCCTCAAGTTGTAAAAGAGAAAAGTCACATCATCTAAGTGTTGCTTAATTGTAGACCAGGTCATGTCAATTTGAGACTTGAATTTCTAGTCTGCATCTTGATATACTCCTTTTGAATGAGTGCAGTACTTTCACATCTATGTAGCTATGCGAGCCGGCATACTTATCTCCTAATGAGCATCAGATCCTCCTAGTGTGTAAACTAAGCACTTTTGGAATCCACTACAAGGCCACAAGGGTATCATTCTGCGCACTGAAGTACTAATTTACTAAATGGGACCCTCATGGCCCAGAAGAGTTCATGCAGCTTCCCAAATGCCTGCCTTAACCAGGCGAAGGTTTATGGTCTGGAGAGCCTAATGAATGTTCAATTATACTGTTGTATTTAGGAACTGAGACTCATCTTTCCCCAGAAAATTGTAGCTCTGCTTTATGCTTTATCTCAGTTATAGTCAGGTTAATTTTAGCCTTATTTCCACCAGGCTTTTCCCTCTCCTGTATTCTATATTTTGCCTCTGTTAGGTTGCCTAAGTAACTCTCCTTTTCCTCCAGCTAGTGAGTCTATTGGATTTTAGTTACCATAATTGTTTCCCTAATTGGCCTCATTTGAAAGAATAATTGTTAAGGAAAGGTGATAAACATTGAAAATCAGCCACTTGGCCTCATTCATTAATCTTCCAATTCATTTTCAATAGTAAGTGTTCTTCAAAACTTAAAAATGTTGACCAAAGTTTTATTGCAGCATTAATGGTACAGTATTCTGTGTCTAGGTATTCTGCTATTATTCAGAAATGACTACTTCAGAATTGTTTGAACTTCTAAAAGATTGTCTCTGTTAATTCACTCTCTATGAAATTTTAAAAGCACAAGTGAAAACTTGAATTTGAAATCTTATGAATAATTAATTTAAAAAAGCATAGCATTAGAATTTCACATTGCTTTTGAGATTTTAAATTTGATTTGTTTTTAGTTAACAGGACAGTATTATTCTTGCAGTAAATGTGGAAGGCTCAGATGCTCTCATTTCTGTACTCTCTAGGTGGCAGCTTAGCTCCACCTTTAAAAATTTCCCTTTCCATATTTTTCTCACTGGTATTTCATTTAAAAAGCATAATGCAAAACAACATGTACAATGAATACAGCCAAACGTGATCTGCCTGTCTTTAATGTCTTGACAAGGTTTTTCATGTAGCTTTGCCACATGCCTGATTTTAGTGGAAGGGTTAGATACACAGTCCTCCAAAAAAGTGCTCTTATTCACCGTTTCCTTATGTGAAGGTCAGTAGTTGGACCTTTTACAATCAAGCGTTAGCATAAAGCATTAACCTTGTTCCAGATGCGTGCTTCTCCACAGGTATTGCTGAGCCAATGATCAGGCTGTTGAGTCACATTTGGGATGTGTGTACTTCCCTCGCTCTGTTACAGTTACGTGAACAGCTAGATCCGAGTGTCATAATATCTTTATTCCCTTCAGTTAGAGCCCGAATATCTTCCTAAAAACTGTGAAAAGAGTAGCTGAAGTTCATAATGAGAAATCGCCTTATCTTGTAGAATAGAATCTCAACTGGGAGGGATTTTGATCTCAGGGGATATTTGGCAGTGTCTGGAGACATTTTTGCTTGTGGAGAGGGGAGTACGATGAACATATAATGGTTATAGGCCAGGTATTCTTTTAAACGTGCTTCAGCAAGAGGGTAGAGCCCCCAAACAGAGATTTCTCTGGCCCAAACTGTTAATAGTGCGAGACTGAGAAATCCTGTGGTAGAGAAATAGAGCTATGTGCTGTGTTTAGTTGCTCAGTTGTGTCTGACTCTTTGTGACCCTATAGACTGTAGCCTGCCAGGCTCCTCCGTCCATGGGATTCTCCAGGCAAGAATACTGGAGTGGGTTGTCATGACTTCCTCCAGGGGATCTTCCCAACCCAGGGATCAAACCCAGGTCTTCCGCATTTCAGGTGAGTTCTTTACCATCTGAACTACCAGTAGAGCTATGGTGGTGTAATGTCAAAATCAGTGCTAAATTTTAATAATTGCTATAATGATTTTTCTGAAGGTCATAAGGTTTTCTGAAGGTCATAAACATAAATATCTTTTAGAAAAATAACTTGTTTGATTTATTTAGTGACAAATTTCTCATGAATCTATTCCTTTTCTCTATTGTCCCACTTATTTTTATCTCATATGGTTAAAAAAGCTGTGCCCTTGTATTATATTTTTAAATTCAGAATCATTGCCTAAGCCTTATTTTGCACATCTAAATGTCAGGAATTCTCTTTGTGAAAATATTGTATTTACTGAGTACATAAAGAGTTAATCTGCCTAGCTGTCAAAATCTATGTATTGATAAAATTTTATAATTTGTAAGTCAGTTTTATTAAAAAGTATGTTTGAGATGTCTCAAGTTTATCAAACTTATTGACTGTGGACTATATTAATTAAAATGATTGAAAATCAAGTTTTGAGAATACTGAAGTTCCTGAAGAATTTAGTGTAAAACAAGCTACTTAATTTATCATTGCCAAGAGGTTGTGAAACAATGACAAACTTGTTTAGTATCCCGAAACTGTGCTACGGACACAATTTATCATCATGTTTTGCCTGAAGAGCCATTGTATGACATAATTAAGAATACAAACCATATAGGGATTAATCAGTTAATATAGTGAGATGTTTTGACTATGTTATGCTCTCCTTAGATCAGTGATTTTTCAAATGGCATCTTATTCTAAATCTCCATATATAAAATGGATTAAATTTGAGTTACTTTTTGGTAAGGATGGAAGCTTGTTTTGCTTTTTGCAGTAACTGCAAGATACCGTCTCAGAAATCCAGCCTTTTGTTGAAAACATTTTGAAAATCACTGGCATAGAGAAGGGGTATGTCAAACTTTAATAACTGATTTTTTTTTTTTGGCATGTAATAACTATCATAAGAGAAAAAAGAAAGACTCCTTGTTTGACCCCACATCCTCTCTTGCTCCTATCTCCGCCTTTTTTGTTCCTTCCCCCCCTCCAAAACTTCTTGGGCTTCCCTGGTGGCTCAGCTGTTAAGAATCTGCCTACTAGTGCCTGCCAATGCAGGAGAGGCACGCTCGATCCCTGAGCCAGGAAACCCCCTGGAGAAGGTCCCGTATTCTTGCCTGAGAAATCCCATGGACAGAGGAGCCTGGCAGGCGACAGTCCATGGGGTTGCAGTCAGACATGACTTAGTGACTAAATAAGAACCACCAACAAAGCTTCTACATACTTTCTTCACTTTCTCACCTTTAATTCAGTCCTAAAGCTACTCATTTCTTCTAGCTTCGATATTCCACAGACACTGCTTTTTTCATGATCACCGGCCACCTCCCTGGTGTTACATTTGATGGTCACTTTACTCTCATTTTGCTTCAGTTTTCAAAAAACCACTGATGAAGTTGATCCCTTCTTCCTCTTTCAAGCAGTCTTCTGATTCTCCTTTTTCCTTCTTGGCTTCTTTGTAGTCTTTTCTACTCTTAAGTGTTGGAATTTCTTTGGGACTAGATTTTGAGCTCTTTTCTCTTTTGTAAACTTTCTGGGTTTCCTTATTCATTTCAATGATCTTAAATACCTTCCATATATTGGCAACTCCCATATTTTGCATCTTCAGGCCAGTCTTTCCTCTGAGCTCCACATCTACACACCCAGTTGCCTACTTGAAACCTCCTGGATGTATCTTCTCGTCTGCCATCCAGAGTCACTCCAACTAGAAACCTAGGAACTATCTTTTATACCATTTTACTTCACCATCCGTGTCCATTCACCATCCATGTCCATCAGACACATCTGTCTGTATTTTCTCATATGCTTCAATCCTTTCCACACCTCTCATTCTCTACTGCTGCCACGTCTAGCTATGTCTCCAATATTTCTCATTTCAGGAGCCTCCTAAGTCATCTTTCTGTTTCCACCCTTGCCTCATCCATTCTCCACAAGTCCGTCAGAATGGTATTTTAAATAACAAATTATTATATATCCAGCTTACAATTCTTACATAGATTCCTATTGCACATAGAATAAAGTATGAACTCCATACTGTGGTTTGGGTCTGTCTGCTTCTTCAGTTTTGGTTTCTGTCACTTGATCTTCTCTTTTACTAATGTTCTAGAAGCACCTGGAGCATTTAGAAGAGACTGAACTCTCTCTCTTTTTTTTTTTTTTTTCAATCTCAGGGTCTTAAGTTCTCCTCTCTGGCTCTTTGCATGCCTTTTTCTTTTTTGTTCTTTGGGTCTTGTCTTAAAAATCATCTCCCTAATGAATACATAGAGCTTCCCTGGTGGCTGAGATGGTAAAGCATCTGCCTGCAATGCGGAGACCCGGGTTCGATCCCTGAGTTGGGAAGATCCCGTGGAGAAGGAAATGGCAACCCACACCAGTACTCTTGCCTGGAAAATTTCATGGACTGAGGAGCCTGATAGGCAAAGAATCGAACATGACTGAGCAACTTCACTTTCACTTCTAATCAATACATACTCACTTTCTGCTATTTTAAATCTTATTTATTTACCCGTTCACTTGTTCATTGTCTGACTTGCTAGAATTTAGGCTTCTTGATGACAGGGATCTGGTCTCTCTTCCTTGCCAGGAAACTGGTAGAGTGTCAGCACACAGTTGATGAATGCATTAACAAGTTATTGTACTAAGTAATCATCAGATAATATAGGAGGGTCCAAGATAATAGATCTCTAGTCTTTCCCATTTTGTTGTTTTCCTCTATTTCCATTGACCACTAAGGAAGGCCTTCTTATCTCTTCTTGCTATTCTTTGGAACTCTGCATTCAGATGCTTATATCTTTCCTTTTCTCCTTTGCTTTTCACCTCTCTTCTTTTCATAGCTATTTGTAAGGCCTCCTCAGACAGCCATTTTGGTTTTTTTGCATTTCTTTTCCATGGGGATGGTCTTGATCCCTGTCTCCTGTACAATGTCACAAACCTCAGTCCATAGTTCATCAGGTACTCTATCAGATCTAATCCCTTAAATCTATTTCTCACTTCCACTGTATAATCACAAGGGATTTGATTTAGATCATACCTAAATGGTCTAGTGGTTTTCCCTACTTTCTTCAATTTAAGTCTGAATTTGGCAGTAAGGAGTTTGTGATCTGAGCCACAGTCAGCTCCTGGTCTTGTTTTTGTTAACTGTATAGAGTTTCTCCATCTTTGGCTGCAAAGAATATAATCAATCTGTTGACAATTTGGTGATGTCCATGTGTAGAGTCTTCTCTTGTGTTGTTGGAAGAGGATGTTTGCTATGACCAGTGCATTTTCTTGGCAAAACTCTATTAGTCTTTGCCCTGCTTCATTCTGCATTCCAAGGCCAAATTTGCCTGTTACTCCAGGTGTTTCTTGACTTTCTACTTTAGCATTCCAGTCCCCTGTAATGAAAAGGACATCTTTCGTGGGTGTTCTCAAAGGTCTTGTACGCTTCACAGAAGCGTTCAACTTCAGCTTCTTCAGCATTACTGGTTGGGGCATAGACTAGGATTACTGTGATACTGAAAGGTTTGCCTGAAAATGAACGGAGATCATTCTGTCATTTTTTAGATTGCATCCAAGTACTGCATTTTGAACTCTTTTGTTGACCATGATGGCTACTCTATTTCTTCTAAGGGATTCCTGCCCGCAGTAGTAGATATAATGGTCATCTGAGTTAAATTCACCCATTCCAGTCCATTTTAGTTTGCAGAGTACATCATGAGAAACACTGGGCTAGAAGAAGCACAAGACTGCTGGGAGAAATATCAATAGCCTCAGATATGCAGATGACACCACCCTTATGGCAGAAAGTGAAGAGGAGCTAAAAAGCCTCTTGATGAAAGTGAAAGTAGGGAGTGAAAACGTTAGCTTAAAGCTCAACATTCAGAAAATGAAGATCATGGCATCTGGTCCGATCACTTCATGGGAAATAGATGGGGAAAGAGTGTAAACAGTGTCAGACTTTATTTTTGGCTCCAAAATCACTGCAGATGGTGACTGCAGCCATGAAATTAAAAGATGCTTACTTCTTGGAAGAGAAGTTATGACCAACCTAGAGAGCATCTTGAAAAGCAGAGACACTATTTTGCCAACAAAGGTCTGTCTACTCAAGGCTATGGTTTTTCAGTGGTAATGTATGGATGTGAGAGTTGGACTGTGAAGAAAGCTGAGCACTGAAGAACTGATGCTTTTGAACTGTGGTGTTGGAGAAGACTCTTGAGAGTCCCTTGGACTGCAAGGAGATCCAGCCAGTCCATCCTAAAGGAGATCAGCCCTGGGATTTCTTTGGAAGGAATGATGCTAAAGCTGAAACTCCAGTACTTTGGTCACCTCATGGGAAGAGTTGACTCATTGGAAAAGACTCTGATGCTGGGAGGGATTGGGGGCAGGAGGAGAAGGGGACAACAGAGGATGAGATGGCTGGATGGCATCACTGACTCGTTGAACGTGATTCTGAGTGAACTCTGGGAGTTGGTGATGGACAGGGAGGCCTGGCGTGCTGCAATTCATGGCGTTGCAAAGAGTCGGACACAGCTGAACAACTGAACTGAACTGAAGATAATAGACATATATACATATGCTTGCCTTATGCTTCTTGGCTTTAAAAGGAGATGATTAAATAGAAAGATATTATTGTATTAGTATCTAGTGTTTGAAGATCTGATATGGTATGTAGGCTTAGACATGGGTTTGGCATCTAGGAAACAAAACAGATTACAGGTGAAAGTTAAACTGGGAACGAACAGTGGAATAGTGGGTGTTTGGGAGCTCTATCTCACTGACAATACTCAGCTAGAGAGCTGGATGACAGCCTGTCTGGCCAGTGGTGGTGGGATATTTTGCTTTACACTGGAAGTTGCTCTAGGGACTTCACAGGGCCTTTCTCTCTGAGATGCGTGGATTTTGTGATTATGGAGGAGTTCTTATAGGTATCTCCC
This sequence comes from Nanger dama, assembly GCA_917880005.1. Classification (NCBI taxonomy): domain Eukaryota; kingdom Metazoa; phylum Chordata; class Mammalia; order Artiodactyla; family Bovidae; genus Nanger; species Nanger dama. The sequence goes on along the minus strand of CAKJTW010000038.1, from coordinate 7,967,550 downwards.
TGCATTAATCTGTGATTGTATGAGTTATTCTTTATTAAGTCACACCTTATAGGATGTCCTCTTAAAACCTCACTGTTCTCTGGAATAATGCAGAAACTAAAGAAGGTTCTTTTTTTTTTCTTCTGTTTCTGTTTGAGAAAGAAATGTTAGGTAACAAAAGTAGAATTAGAAAATATGTTCTTAAAGGATTAGTCTTTTAGCATATGTTTAAAAAAATCAGTGTGTGCTTTAGATGTTACTTTCAAAGCCTTTTCCTAAACTTATGGAAAACAGAATTAGTAGGAACACACTTCCATTTATTCAACATCCATAAAAGTTACCATCATGACTGGGGCTGGGATAGGGAGTCAGTTCCAAAACAACTGTGCATATTACATTTTGAACTTTACTTTTTAATAGCATCATACACCTTCCATCATATTCTTTAATATTTCCTATGGAATTTCTTGTTTGTCTTTAGTCATAAGCTAATGTGTTTGATGTGAGAAATAGAGAAATAATGGCTTAGCATTGTCTAAGGATTAATTCGCTGACTCCTGGAAGTCATGAAATATCATTGGCTTGGTCTTATTGAACATAGCTTTAGGAGAGGTTCAAAGTCCTTATTCAACTGAAGAAAAGTCACATCCCCAAAAGTTGTTTATGTTGTCTCATCAACAGTTCACACAAATTTTTTTCATGTGACTGTATGCCACTCTGCAAAGATAAGTACAAGAAAACTCATATTTAGTCATTTGTCATTTGAATAGTGTATGGTTTTTCACTGAAGTCATTTTCAGATGGTATGGTATATATATGCATATCTTCTTTCAAATAATGTAGAATTACATGCTAATTTGGATGTTATTATAGGTATGACCTGCCCATACTTTTTAATGTTACTCTGGTCATTTTTCACTTGATCAAGTAGACAACATCAAAAACCCAATCAAAACCCAAAATCAAAAACCCTAAGTGAAGGCATACTTTATATATATATATATATATAACACACATATGTTTGCTTTATGATTTTCTTTATGTTTTCCATTTCTATTGATAGTTGCCCTTCTTATTTTTCTTTGCTCTTTTTGTTTCTCAAGGGCAGTGTATCAGTAAATATCTACTGAAGCTTTTGCCATGTGAAGGACATTGTGTAATGTCTCCCACTTTACATCTTTACCCTGAAGCACTTGACCTTGGTACTATAGTTTGCTGTCACAGGTAGTATTATGGCTATTGCAGGTAGAAGGTAGTTTTGCCGATATTCATAAATTCTTTCATTTTTGCCCTCTTTCTGCTATTTCATAAACTCCTTGTCTTTTTATTCTACTATGGCATTTTAAATTTATTCTTCTTTGCCTCTTGGGAATCCTTTCCACTACAGTTTTTACTGCAAAGTGCTGTATTAGTTTTCTATTGCTACTCTAAGAAATTACCATACATTTGGTGGCACAAAGCAATATGAATTTATCTTACAGTTCTCAAGGTCTGTAGTCTGAAATGATTCTCAGCAAAAATCAAGGTGTTGGCATAGCTGTATTTCTTCCTGGAGGTTCTTGGGGAGAGTTCCTTTTCTTGCTTTTTCTAGCTTCCAGAAGCCATCTGCATTCCTTGGCTCCTGGCTCCTTTCCCCCTATCTTCAAAGGCAGTAACTATGGTCAAGTCTTTGTCATTTGATACAACAAAAGACTCCTCTTCTGTCTTTCTCTGCAGTCTTAATTCCCCTTTGCTGTTTAACAAGCAGCATATTCACAGATTCTGAGCATAAGGCTGTCAGTATCTTTGAGGGTCATTATTATGCCTCCCATGAATACTTACCTCTTTTTCTTTTGCTGTTTGCAACCCTGCAACCAAGCCACTCTCCACTCAACAGGAGGAGACTCTCCTGTTCCACTTGGTTGCTCCTCTGGTTTTTATGTTTGTCCTTAGCTGCCTGGTGTCTGACTCTGAATGATTGTGTAAAATATACTTGTATCTTGGGTTTTTGTATTTAAAGCTCATTTAAACCACAATTAAATTGCTTTGCTATCTAAGTAACTTTGGGAAAATAAGTAAAAAGTCCTGACCACCTTGTTTTCTCTGCATTTAAATCGTTTGTATTGGATCTGTTTTCTTCCTTTTTTTCTTTTCAAAATATCTAACTATTTTGATGCCACTAGAGACATAAAGACCCTGATGCTGGGAAAGACTGAGGGAAGGAAGAGAAGGGAGCATCAGAGGATGAGATGGTTGGATGACATCACCGGATCAATGGACGTGAGTCTGATAAAACTCCAGGAAATAGTGAAGGATAGGGAAGCCTGGTGTGCTGAAGTCCATGGGGTCGTGAAGAGTCGGAAAAACTTAGTGATGGAAGAGCAAGAGAGACATAAAAGAGCAATATAAAAACCAGGACTACTTGGAGAAAATATCTTACTTATTAATCATTTTATTTTTATTTGCCCTTTTTTTTTTTACCATTTTTATGATTTACTGTGAATTGTGCAAATGATTCATACTTGCTCCCTTCTCATTTTAGCTTTGATATGAGCCTATAAATTGTACTTCTGCCAGCCTTTCTGTGCTTTAAAGCATGTCCATTCTATTTTTTCCTCTTATATATAAACTAGATATTTAATTCTAGCAACATGTATTTGAGGAAAAAATCTTTTGTTTTGAAAGAATAATTACTGATGATCTTCAGTAATTAAAACTATATAGTTACCAAGCTCTTTAATTTCCAGCATGTAAGGCATTGCCACAAGTGATAAACTTATTACTTATATGCTATTTAATGCATATAAGTCACAAAGAGTCAGACACGACTGAACGACTGAACTGAACTGAATGCTTAATGGTATCTCTTAGACCCAAAGACATAAGTGACGTAGACCTAACCATATCCCTATCTTGATATTTGGGATGTTGTTTTTCTTAATATAAAAGGAATAGTGTCATTTGTAATTTCTCTGAAATAAATGAGAAGACAAAACCTATATGGGAGATTTTGAACCATGATCAAGAACAAGAATCTTGACAATTCTTAGAAAGGAAGTTATTTTCTCACAATTTAAATTTACTTTTCATCACAGGAAAGACATTCATGTGTTTTTGGACTATATCAATTCATTGAACTCTTCTTGTTCTGAATAAAATGAAGACAAGCAGACACTAAAGTTTCTGAGTTCAGTACAAATTATTTTCCATTATAAAAGATTCCTATCACTGAGAAATATCTTCTTTATTCATGAAAATGATGAGAAAATGACATCCCATTTCTTTCTATTATATCCATTTGTTCCCCTTAAAACCCAGCATATTAGCATTGTTGACTCTTCAGGATGATCTCTTGAATTAGGGTCAAATCAAGGAAATGAAGTAAATATGTGCAAATTCTGAGACCAAACTGAGACAACTAGTCAGGTCATTTTTCTGTTCTCTGTGCACAAGCAGAAGCTTAGGACTTTTCATAAATCAGTTGAAATATTTGTCTCTTTATCATGGCTTTTTAACTTGTGCTGAGTAGATTTTATGAACTTAATGAAAAAATTGGAAATAACTTCTCCAGCATAACTTCTGAGTGATAATTTTGTAGAGGGATCAGTATAAAGAAAAAGAGTTTGATACAATGGACAGTGGAGACTTTGCAAGATACCGTCAGCTGGTAATTTGTAACTGGCTCATTTGCCAAACATTGTAGGGTATAAAGGCACATGTTAACAACAGAATCTCTAATTTTAGTTTCTGACACATTTGTGGTAGGCCAAGAATTGGAAGGTTTAGGCATTTGTTTTGAAATAATGAGAGAAGTTTTTGATTTCTGAATTAGTTAGAGAGTTGATACTAGAACTGCCCCAAGGCATGGACTGTGAATCCAAGTGTGGCCACACCAAGTCATCTTTCATTTAAGTCTCTTTAATAACTCATCTTCCTAACTGGAGCTAGGGGTATAAAACTTCATGCCTCTGGCACAGCTCAAAAGGAGAAAAAGATCAGGAACATGGAAGTTTTAAGAAATGTAATTTTATTTTCAACTTGGGTTTTCTGATATATAAGGGAAAAATGTTATTTAAAAAAATGCCCCTACTTGGATAAAAGCAGCTGCTCCTAGATGGTGCAAAATAATAAAATTTGAAAAGATGGAGTTGGCTCAGCTTTTGTCCAGGATTCAGTGAATTTCATGGAGCAAGTGCTAGACCAAAGCTTCATGAAGACAGCTTGACGCTTTTCCCCGTGAAGCTTGTGGGTTGTCTCTGGTCAACAATTTCATGTGAGCTTGATGAAAACTGTACATTTGGTTACTAAACAGGTTTATAAACCATTCATAAAAGTAATGTGATTTGTTTAGGAGCAAAGGTTAGGTAGTTTCATGCATTCACTCAGTAAGTGAATGTTTGTTGAATGCCTACTATATTCCCTGCAGTGGCTAGTAACCTAGCTTTAAGTCTCTCTGCTCCTGGGGAAATAGATATGTAAGCAGTTAAAAATCAATATAGAGTAATGCTGTAATGAACTAAGAACAATACAATCAGAAGCATGTAAGATAAGGATCAAATCCAGATTTGAGGGGATTAGGAAAAATCTAGAGGAAGGAACATCTCAGCTGAAACCTTAATTTAAAATAGGCTGCTGGCAAAGGGAGGAAGAAAGAGTGTTTGGAGCAGGAGAGCTTGGTGAAATTTAGGGAGTGGGTGTGCTTTAGTCATCCTTTAGAGTGAAGACTGTGGAGAAATGAATCTACCATGGTGAGCAGAGGCCAACTTCAGAAGGGCCTTGAAGCTGTGAGAAGGAGTTCAGGATGTATTCTTGAGTAGTTCAGTAAGTGACTAGTAATAGACAAGGATGATGGGAAGCCATTGAAAGCTATCAAGGAAAGGAGTTATTAATATATAATTAGACTTGTGTTTTAGAACATTTTGCTGGCTGTAGAGTAAAAAACAGATGAAGAGGACTCCAGGTGGATTGCAGCAGCCTAGTGAGAGGCCATTAAAACCTGAAGCAGAGAGGTGGCCATTGGAATTGGGTGATACGGGCAGGTTTAGGAGATTATTCGGAGAAGGCAATGGCACCCCCACTCCAGTACTCTTGCCTGGAAAATCCCATGGATGGAGGGAGCCTGGTGGACTGTAGTCCATGGAGTCGTGAAGAGTTGGACACGACTAAGTGACTTAGCAGCAGTAGCAGGAGATTATTATGAGGAAGAATGTCCAGATCTAGGTGATCAGTTGGGCAGGATATACATGAAAGACCAAGGGGTTCAGGGTGACTCCCAGATTTGAGTTACACTGTGCTATATGGTACCATTTACTGAGGAAGGAGGCTCGCAATGAGACAGAAATATAACTTCCATTTCAGGCATGTTAAGTTTTACATACAGGTATAGAAGATAGTTACAGTAAAACTGTAGAAAAAGATATGAAGGAAAGACACACATTTGGGGATCGTTAGCCTCAGAGTGGAAAGGAAACACTGCATGTTCACCACGATCCAGCTGCTCATGGTAAACATGCAGTCCTAGAGTGTGATCCTTACAGACATTAGTTGTTTTTTTTTTTGAGACATAAGTCTTTAACAAATGGACAGAGGAAGAGGAATTGGCTAAGGAGACTGAGAACAAGTGAATAAATAACAGGTACATCAAGAGAGGGTGGTGTCAAGGAAGCTAAAAAAAAAAATATTTTGAGAAGGAAGTGCTCAGCAGAGGCTACGCTGTGGTGAATTGAAGAGGAGACTTAATAATAAGGTGTTTGTCAATATCTTGCCAGCTTCCCTGGCATGGTGAGGGTAGAAATCACTTATCAGGTGAGAAGTATGTGGATGGTGAGCATGAGGAGAAAGAGCAAGAGTGCAGAAGCTGCTTTAGGGAAGTCTGAATATGAGGAGAGTAAAACAAGATAGTAACACTAGATGGTAAGGGATCTAGGGAAAGGTCTATGTTTTTATTTTCCTGTTTTGTTTGTTTTAATGTGTCAGACCAGAGTATGTTCGAATGCAGATGAAAAGAAGAGTCTGAAGATGAAGTAAGAGGAATGAGTTTGAGGTTAGATAATTGAAAGGAAAAAAGATCCCTGAAGAGCAAACGATGGCAGTCCTAAGAACGGCTGTCCTGCGGTGGGAGTGGGGCTGGGTTTAGGCAAGTGAAAGCAGGCTGAGAGTGATGGTGGGAGGTGATGGGAGCTGTAAGCTTGAGCAGCTTGAAAAATTTTTGTGATGATAGCTGTGAGAAATGAAAGAAAGCTAGAAAAACAAAAACAAACAGATAAATTGCCAAACAGTACGGAGGACCCAGTACAAGCTGTATGCCATGAAACTATAATAATACCAATATGATTATGTGATTTTGTTTTCCTCTAGCAGTGCCTGAGTCCTGAGCTTTGGCAAGGGCATAGAGGACATTGTGGGTGTTTTCTAGCTGTTTGTGAGTGAAATGCAATGAGACAAGGTAAATGAGATGTTTATAAGCAAGTACCTGAAGTGATATACTAGACACTTGCCTCCAAACTAAAAGAATTTTTGAAAAACTGGCTACTCCAACACCTTTTAAAGTGGAAATCTAAAAAAATGTAACCACAAGTTTAAATATCATAAAATTAAATAGTTGCAAAAATTGTTTCTTATGGTTTATTTTGTGTGATGGACATGTGAAAGTTGCTCAGTTGTGTCCGACTTTGTGACCCCATGGACTGCCCACCAGGCTCCTCTGTCCATGGAATTTTCCAAGTAAGAATACTGGAGTGGGCAGCCATTCCCTTCTCCAGGGGATCATCCCAACCCAGGGATTGAACCCAGGTCTCCTGCATTGCAGGCAGATTCTTTACCATCAGAGCCACCAGAGAATCCCATAGTGTACATACCTTAACTGTATTTTTATCCAGATCTTAGAGCTGTAGATTTAGCTCATTCAATTTATACAGCATGTCCTTCAGATAATCAGGCATCATTGTTAAAGTAATCAGCCACAGTAGAGTTACTTTTCATCAGAAAAGGTAGGATTTTATTTTAAAATTCATTACAGTCATGAATCTAACACTCATTTCACCTCTGAGAGAAGGTTAATTGATTGTATTCTGAGATAGGATAATTGATTGATTGATGAATGATTGATTGCTAGATAGGCAGGTGAGTGGCTAGATGGATAAAGTAAGATTTGAATGAATAGATAGATACTTGTCTTGAGTATGTCTCCTGGATGAAATAAGGTCCTCCTGCATATTTCTTTCTGAAACTTTTTGGCTTTTCTGTCAGTAGCCTTTCCCTTAGGAAAATGGCGTTCTAGATTGATTCCTAGTTTTTAATAATGTGAAGGTTTTTGCACCCTGGCACAATGCACCAAAACATGATTTAGGGTAAGGGGAGTATGACTTTCTCAAAATGGAGAGGGCAGTGGGTAAGGTGAGAAAAGGAGGAATAATTGTCAGACATTAGTGCTGACAAGCAGGTGGCTCAGCTTTAAGAATAAGTGTTTGGAAGTTTAGGTTTGGACATTTTTACCCTATTGCTATCTAAGATCATTTATACTCTAGAAAGTCTTTCTGTTCGTACTTCAGTTTGAAGACTGCTGGACTGTTGTGTTAAAGCTGCTGCTGCTGCTAAGTTGCTTCTGTCATGTCTGACTCTTTGCAACCCCATGGACTACAGCCTACTAGGCTGCTCCATCCATGGGATTTTCCAGGCAAGAGTACTGGAGTGGGGTGCCATTGCCTTCTCCGGTGTTAAAGCTAGGTCAAAATGAAGAATGAACGTGGGAGGATGAGAGAAAGCACAGTGGCCAAGGAGCTTGAGGTCTCCTAGTTTCAAAATCTGTAATTTCAACAGCTTAGGTTTAGTATGTTGTTTGTTTGCTTTGACATTTAGAGACTCTGAGCTGGTCTTTATTGAAAATAGAAATGTTAGGGCACATTTGGGGCTGTGTCTCCCTTTGGTACAGTGTAAAGAGAGTGGGGTTTGGAGCCCAGCACACCTGGATTCAAGTCTTTGCTCTACCATTTACTCATTGTGGCAGCAGGCAAGCCAGTTATCCTTTCTTTGATCAGATTTCTCATTTGTAAAATCAGAATGATAGACTCTACCTTGCTGACTGTTATAAGCACTACAGATAACTGGTTCTTTTATTCAACAAATTTTATTTGCCTACCATGTGCTAAGCACTGATCAAAGAGATATTAAGTCCAAACTACCTCACACAACATTTGAAACATGAGAATAAACCAAACAATGGCAACTAAAGGGGATGTGCTTGAGGGTAGGAAGCCTGTTGTATTCTTCTGTGATGTGTGTGTGTGTGTGTATGTTTATGTGTATGCTCAGTCATGACCGACCCCATGGGCTAGAGCCCTCCAGGCTCCTCTGTCCACAGAATTTTCCAGGCAAGAATACCTGGAGTGGGTCGCCATTTCCTTCTCCAGGGGATCTTCTCGAGCCAGGGATCAAGCCCGCATCTCTTGTGTCTTCTGCATTAGCACGCAGATTCTTTATCACTGCACCACCTGGGAAGCCCCATTCTTCTGTGAGACAAGGCAGTAATCGTAGGGTCAAAAGTGAAGGACAATTGCAAATGACCAGTCTTTGTTTTTTCCTGAAGTTTCTAGGGTGTTCAGATGTAAGCTTAATTTTCCCTCTCTCACCTTTACAAAATGTAAGTTTCAATGAATTAAAGACCTGGCTTTCATGCACATATGAGAGAATATTTGTCAAAGTTTTTACCCAACCCGTTATTTAATGAGAGAACCAGTATGAGGGTAAAACTGATTCCACTTGTGGAACAAGAATGTATATATTAAGGGTCCATCAAAGAAGATACTACAGAGTAAAAGAATGTTGGAATAAGATAGCTTGGTTAAGTATAAAATGGTTACTGGCCCGTAAGGCAACAAACAGCAAATGTTTGGATTATGTTTTTTTGCTGTGAGCTGAATGTTTGTGTCTCTTTGTCAAATTCGTATGTTGAAGTCCTAATGCTCAGTGCGATGGCATTAGGAAGTGGGTCCTTTTGGGGGTATTAAGGTCATAAGGGTGGAGTCAGCAGTGTTTTCATTTATCTATTTATTTTAGTGTTAGTGGAGTATACTGGCTTTACAAGGTTGTGTTAGTTGCTACTGTGCTGCGAATTTAATCGGCTCTATGTGTACATTTATTCCCCCTGTTCTGGATTTCTTTTCCATTAGGTCACCACAGAGCACTGAGTAGAGTTCCTTGTGCTATACAGGTACTCGTTAGTTATCTATTTTATATAGTATCAATAGTGAATGTATGTCAGAGTTGGTGGTTTTATAAAAGAGACCTCAGAGACCTCCCTAGCCCTTCCACCATGAAAGGTCACAGTCAGAAGATAGCCAGCTACCAACCAGCAAAGGGGAGGTTCTCATGAGAATTTGAATCTGCTAGCACTTTGATGTTGGACTTCCCCACCCTCCAGCACTGTGAGATCTATGAGAAATGACAAATTCTAAGGCTTTCTAAAATTTGTAGCTGTATGTGTATCATACAGAAGGACATCATAAAGGGCAGAAGTGGTATAGATGAAACAAAAGCAGAAGATATTAAGAAGAGGTGGCAACAATACACAGAAGAACTGTACAAAAAAGATCTTCAAGACCCAGATAACCACAGTAGTGATCACTCACCCAGAACCAGACATCCTGGAACGTGAAGTCAAGTGGGCCTTAGGAAGCATCAGTACGAACAAAGCTAGTGGAGGTGATGGAATTCCAGTTGAGCTATTTCAAATCCTGAAAGAGGATGCTGTGAAAGTGCTACACTCAATATGCCAGCAAATTTGGAAAACTCAGCAGTGGCCTCAGGACTGGAAAAGGTCAGTTTTCATTCCAATCCCAAAGAAAAGCAATGCCAAAGAGTGCTCAAACTACCGCACAATTGCACTCATCTCACACGCTAGTAAAGTAATACTCAGAATTCTCCAAGCCAGGCTTTAATAGTTTCCAGATGTTCAAGCTGGATTAAGAAAAGGCAGTGGAAGCAGAGATCAAATTGCCAACATCTGCTGGATGATCGCAAAAACAAGAGACTTCCAGAAAAATATCTATGTCTGCTTTATTGACTATGCCAAAGCCTTTGACTTTGTGGATCACAACAAATTGTGGAAAATTCTGAAAGAGATGGGAATATCATATCACTTGACCTGCCTCCTAAGAAATCTATATGCAGGTCAAGAAGCAACAGTTAGAACTGTACATGGAACAACAGACTGGTTTCAAATCGGGAAAGGAGTATGTCAAGGCTGTATATTGTCACCATGTTTATTTAACTTATATGCAGAGTACATCATGAGAAACACTGGGCTGGATGAAGCACAAGCTGGAATCAAGATTCTTGGGAGAAATATCAATAACCTCAGATATGCAGATGACACCACACTTAAGGCAGAAAGTGAAGAAGAACTAAAGAGCCTCTTAATGAAAGTGAAAGAGGAAAGTGGAAAATTTGGCTTAAAACTTAACATTCAGAAAACTAAGATCATAGCACCTCGTCCCATCACTTCATGGCAAATAGATGGGGAAACAATGGAAATAGTGAGAGGCTTTATTTTGGGGGACTCTAAAATCACTGCAGGTGGTGACTGCAGCCATGAAATTAGAAGGTGCTTGCTCCTTGGGGGAAAAAAAAACAAAAAACAAAAAACTACGATCAACCTAGACAACATATTAAGAAACAGAAACATTACTTTGCCAAGGTCTGTCTAGTCAAGGCTATGGTTTTTCCTGTAGTGGTGTACGGACTATAAAGAAAGCTGAGTACTAAAGAATTGATGCTTTTGAACTGTGGTGTTGGAGAAGACTCTTGAGAGTCCCTTGGACTGCAAGGAGATCCAGCCAGTCCATCCTAAAGGAAATCAGTCCTGGATATTCATTGGAAGGACTGATACCAATGCTGAAACTCCAATACTTTGTCCACCTATTGTGAAGAACTGACTCATTTGAAAAGACCCTGATGCTGGAAAAGATTGAAGGTGGTAGGAGAAGGGAATGACAGAGGATGAAATGGTTGGGTGGCATCACCAATGATGGACTTGAGTTTGAGTAAGCTCTGGGAGTTGGTGATGGACAGGGACGTCTGGCATGCACAAGTCTATGGGGTCCCAAAGAGTTGGACACGACTGAGCTACTGAATTGAGTTGTGCATTGTCACACACTCAATTAGTACTCCTAAACTAAGGCTTTGGGTAATGCCAAAATTCAAAAAATAATATACTCTACAGGTTAAGAGAGATAAAGAGATATCACTAAGAAAAAAATTAGAAAAGGCAAAGAATGAAGTTTATGATACTTTGGGGGCACTCCTATTATAATAATCTCAGAAACCACTTCTCTGTAACTGGGTAGATATATTGTGCATTCCATAATGTATACTGTGGAATAATAGTAAGCACACAAGTATTATCAATTTTGTGACACATTTGCTCAGAAATAGCTGTAATTATTATCTCAACAACCTTGTAGTTGGAACAGACACATTATGCCTCTCATTTTAAGACTGGGGAAAAAAAAACAAAAATGCGAATTAGGAAGTGGTTCAACAACAGGGCCGAGATTGTAAATCAGGCCAGCTGTCTTGGCTCTAAGCTATTTGACCTGACAGGCTGGAGCTGGTTGTAAAGCAGTCCCCAGTTTCCAGGTGAGTTATGTTCCAAAGGATCATTTGTAGGTCAGTTGTTGTGAACTCCACACATTTTTCCATAGTAATAAATAGCGTGATGAATAAAGGTTATGCCTCTAGCCCAGCCTGCCAAAGCCTTTAACCTATGATGCGTCTATAGTTCGGTGATACAGAATTGTTCCCCATTAATTTCTACTGGAGTTTGTTCAGGGTTCGTTCAGGGTTCATGCTTCCAAAATATGTAGGGAACATATTTTCCTCCTTCTACTTCAGCACCACTGCTGAGAGTGGAGAACTTTTCAGCTTTAGATGACAGAGGGTAGCGCTGGTATGGTTGGTGGAGAGAGGCTATTGTGAGGACCGCTGAGCACACCTGATGTAGAATTTCTGGAGACAGCCCTGACACAGATGCCTGTGCAGGACAGAGGCTGGAACTTTGTGGGAATGAGTTTGAGGAGGGGATGCTGAGGATTGAGTCAAAACCTGTGTTGACAAAGGCAGGCAGTTCCTAAAGCGGTAGACCTCTAGCAATGGGAAGACAGTCCTCACCATGCAAGGTGAGTGTCGGCTCCTTAAATGAGATCAAACAGAACAGATCTGCAGGTACGGTGGTGAGAAAAAACAAAGTCCCTTTTGTTCTTTCCGTGTGGAGTTCAGCTTATTCAATAAACTGGTTGCATGTGCTTAAATCTCCTTGTTGATTTTTTAAAATGTACTGTCACTGAAATGGAAAATTAAACAATATTGAAAAGCACAAAGAGAAATGTAAAAATCACACAAATCCCTTCCATAACAAGATAAGCATTATTAGTTTAAAAGTTTTGACGGAATTGGTGAAACTATTTCAGAAATGACTTTATAGACTACTCCAGAAACTTCTCAATAAGGAGCCTGAGGTTCAAGCCTCAGTGATTAATAATTTTAACATCCCTCTCATCATTTTCCCAGATTAGGGGATGTTACAGAATAACTCCAGCCTTCAATTTGTCATCTAAACATTGGATCATGTAATTTCTTTACTGAATTTTGTTGCTGTGTTGTCACCTTTTCTCAAATTGATATGTAAATACTATGGAACAGTGGAGGAGGATTCAATGTCCAAAAGTCTGAGCTAAATTCACAAAATACTGAACAGTGAATGAAAGCATGTCCTTATTTATCCGTGTCCTTGCCAACAGTAGGATTTAATAATCTTTTTTTTTCCTGTACTGGTCCATCTGATAAGGGAAATATTTCTCATTGTTATTTCTAATTGAATTTCTAATTAAGGTTGAAAATTTTTCATGCGGGCTTCCCTGGTGGCTCAGATGGTGCCTGCAATGCAGGAGACCTGGGTTTGTTCCCTGGGTTGGGAAGATCCCTTGGAGAAGGGCATGGCAACCCACTCCAGTAGTCTTGCCTGGAGAATCCCATGGACAGAGGAGCCTGGTGAGCTACAATCCATGGGGTCGCATATTTACAGGACACATGTCTGGTTGAGAGGTATGAACAAGAGTAGATATTTAAAACCTAAGGATATACAGGTAACAGTGGATATACTAAGTACTGACAGGGCTCAGTTCATGATGGGCATCGTTAGCGAGGGTGTATTGTGTATACTCATTGTCAGGGAAGGTGTTTCAATTTCGTAAACATAATTACACAGTTCCTGAAGGGATGGCAAATCCCATCTAGTAATTGGACTTCTGGGGTTGCCCCTGTGGGTGCCCTACTACATTATCCCATATGAAAAGTCTCTGGAGGGTAGACAGGTAGGATTTTTAACAAAACCAAAAAACTACTAACTGTGGATATATACTTAATCTTAGTTTACATATCTGATACCCACTCCAGTGTTCTTGCCTGGAGAATCCTAGGGACAGGGGAGCCTGGTGGGCTGCCATCTATGGGGTCACACAGAGTCGGACACAACTGAAGTGACTTAGCAGCAGCAGCAGAATGGAGATACCAGTGCTCATCTCATTGGGCTATTGTGAGTATTTATTGAGAAAGTACATATGAAATTATTAGCCCAGAACATGGTAAACACTCAATAAATATTAGACATTATTTGTGTTAAAACAAGGAGTTAACTAGGTGATCTCTAAGGCACCTTTCAGAGTTACAGATTTGTGATACTGAAAATATATAGCTTTCCTTACATGATCTATAATTTAAAGAAAAATTGAGGATATAGCAGCTTTAAAGTGAGCAAAAATGAGCTGGGTAATTACTCTTAATTTATGTCCAGGAAAATGAATTGAGTAAGATTATAATATATATAGCATAACCTATAAGAAGAGGTTCTTACATAAAGACACAGTCAAGCCTCCAGAATAGAGTTGAAAACATGTAATGCAAACTATTTAGCTAAGCTTACGCTTTTATGAGAAGTATGGAAAATAGCTCAAAACTTTGAGAATATATTCTATAGAACAGGAAGAACAGTTATCAGCTATCATTCCTTTTCAGCCTCTACTGAAAATCAACAACTCCTATGTAGAAGTCAACTGTAAATGTTTGCAGCAATGTTTGAAAAAAATAAAAGAAACATAACAAGCTTATCAACCAAATTTAGAGCTGTTGACCTATCAATATTTTAGCTGTTCCAAACCAAGTCCTTCTAAGTTCAGCTCAGTATATTCAAATATTGAGCATAGTGATTTTATTACTTAAGAGGAGTTTCAGCATCCAAAGTTATTTATTTGACCCTGGGAAATAAGACCTTTGGTCTTAAAGGAGCTTCCTGGCGAATTTGGAATATAGAAACCTAGAATTTAAAGGCGCTTAGACAGCTAATCTTTTCTACGACATCCTTAAGATGGTTTGATCTCTGATTAAGTCCTACTTGGAGTTTTGGTCAGTGTTGCAAGTGCTTATCAAAACTTTGGATCTTCCCTTTCCTTCCAGGCACATGGAGGAATGTACGCCCTCATTTCCTGAAAATTAGACATGGCTACCTACAGCCTTGCTTTGGCCAAAAAGTTCAAGTGGAAATGATGTGAATCACTTCTAGGCAGAAACATTCAGATGCCAACTGGTGACTCAGCTCTGTTTCCTTGCTCAGATGACCCCTGGAGACTTGTGTTTGGATGGCAGTGTTACAGGATGGTGGATCCTCTGCCATCTTGGGTCTCGGTGTGTTACAGTGGGCAGACCCCTTGGTGGCCTGTGTTGGACAGGTAATGTAAATAGGAGATAAACTTTTGTGTAATTGAGGTTTAGGGTTCTTTGTTGCTGCAGCAGAAACTAGACTAACTTGATCAATACTTTTTAAAACTGTGCTTTTGCATAAGCCCTTTCTATATCTGGATTAAAACATTATTTTACTATTTTGCCTCATGTGAAGTTAAGATGTGGCTCCATATTAGAGTAAATGTTTAAAATAAGAAACTGAGAAAAGAGTAAATATTTAACCTTTTAATGCCCTCCAGAGAAGAAGAGATTTGCTCCTTTTGTTCTTCCACATGTCAGAACACAAACATTATGTTCTCCATAAGTCTTCTCCCCTGCGATGAAACTCTATTTTCCTTTTGACACATGGTTTCTTGACTTTTTGCCATTCTGGTTACTCTCTGTATAATTTTTGTTTTGCCAATGTCCCATTTAATTCTAATGTTTAGAACTGAATACAATTCTTAGCAAATTAGATACTGCAGGGGGACTCGTTACTTGGCTTTTCTGAGATTTTTTTATAATGGTGAATATGGTTATTTACTGCAGGTACATTACTTTAGATCAGATTTAGGTAGGGGTGGCAGTTTTAGATAAGTCTCAGAATTGGGTTTGGTTCAGAAGGATCTGGCCCTCCTCAATCTCCACTGAAAGCTGGCAATCCTTGGTGGGCAATAATACCAGGGGCTTAACATGGATTGCATCTAAGGTCTAACCCTGGATGAAATGGGAGTAATTGATGATTTTCAGTGGGACAGTGATAAACACACATTTATATTATGAACTCTGGAAAAAGAAAAGAATAACCACTAAGTGATACACACTTGGGAATGGATGAGGCCAAAGGTAGAGAGACAAGTCAATTATTCAACCAAGCAAGCTACGTAATGTATTGGTTGCTGACTAATGTATTGAATGCGCATGATGGTTGGCTATCAGTGAACAAAATATATATCTGAAGACAGGAAGGAGGAGATGTAGTAAAGGCTACAGTGTAAGTGAACACACTGAAAGGGCAGAAGGTTAATGTCTGAGGACAGGCTTCCTAAAGTAGCAATTTGAGAACCAGCAGTCTCTAGTAATGACAAAGTCCATGAACATAACAGGAAACCCAATCTTGAATGATTTAAAAAATAAACATAAAAGTATGGAAGTAGGGTTCCCTCTGAACTATTTGATCAGGGCTGTCTCCACTGTTTTTCCTATTTCTTTGGCTCTTCTCTTTATATGTTAACTATTTCTTTAGGCTGATTTTTCTTATGGTTTCAAGGTAACTATCAGCAGTATTGAAGAATCCTTACTTCCCAGTTTGTCTCTAGTGGGAGAAGTACCTATTTCTCAGAACCACTGAACAGAAGTTCTGAAATTTGTTCTCATAAGATTATTCCTGAATCAGTCGTTGTGGCTGAGTAAATGCAGGCACTAATTCTGAAGGTAGAGCTAATGTCAGTTTTTCAAAAACACGCAAGATAAGTGAAACATAGGTGTCTATTGAAAAAATCGGCCTGTAATTAGCAAGGACTGTGACAGGAGGAATAAATGTGGTATAAACAACTCGCACATGCTGACTGAAAAATGTACAGAAAAAATGGGACCAGACTCACAGAGGCAGAGAATTTTACACTTGACTGGGGGTGATAATTGTTGGAAAGGGGCTTTGAGGAATGAATAAGGTGTATATGAGCTAAGAGGTTCACATATACTCTGAAATATATGAAGTTGGAGAGAGTGCTTTATGTAAGGTGTACAGGAGAAGCAGTTCAGTGGAGAGGGCATTTGTGGCTAGGGGAAGAAATGGAGGTACAGTCAGTGACAGTGGGTTTTGAGAGGCTAAGAAAGAGCCTTGTGATTTAAAAATGGCAGCAGAGAAGTGGTGAAACCATTAATTCACATGTGGAATGCAGCAGGAGGAGAAAGTCTGGCTAGATCTTTCCACATCTGTACCCACAGGTGGAGGGTTTTAAGATACATGAGCTACAGCTCAGAAGAGAGTGGATATTTATATTTGGGCAGAAAATGAGAAAAGCATCAGAGCAGTTTATTAAGATGGAGAATATAGGAGAGTAGCCTCCTCTGTGAAATCTTGTCGGGGTTTTTAAAGTTGGATTCACTCTGTTATATAGGTAAATTATTTTTTTCAACAGATAAAGACTTTAGTGAAATGTGAACTACGAGCAAGATTGCATTATGCTCATCTTGAAACCTTTGAAGAATCAGTTTCTGGGACTTCAAATTCCAATCAATAATATTTTGTTAGCATTCATACCATTTACATATTCATCATTTGCCTACTTGCGTATTGGATAGTTCCAGTTTCTCCACGGGTGGCAGGGTGGCACATTTATAGGTTCCAGCTGCCTTCAGGCCTCTGGTCACAAGAACACTTGCTCTTTCTCATTGTGTTTCTGTATGTTGAGGGCCTTTGGATTGCCCTTTAATTTAACTGAGAGCTTTGAAATTCACCTCCTGGAAGCTGGACACTTGGCTCCATTTGGCTCTGTTCACTCCAGGTCTCTCATTGGCAGTGAAAACCTCTGTGCCTCCTGCTGCCCTCTCCCAGAAACCCCTCTTTAACCCCCCATTAGACTTTGTCAAGGTGCACAGCTAGATACGGCTCAGAACCAGGCTGGTCATGCTCCCCTTCCTCATCCTACATGCCCGCAAGACACAATGCTTCCTTCTGCTTGGTTGGTTCTCTGTGTTCCTATTCATGACATATTGTCATGTTTCTTCTCAGGCTTCAGATAGTTTTCCATTTTGCAGCCCCTCAAACTCTCATTCCTCTGGTAGGTAAATTCATTTATTTGGACTATTATGTCAGAATATTTTATTATATTATGTCAGAATATTTTATTCAATAATATTCTAAAATTTGTGGCTCCAAACTCCTGTAATCATTTTTTTCAGCTCTAGTATTTATTAGTTTCCATCTCACGTGGTTGTCCAATCTGAATGTATGCATATAACACTCATCATACATGTCTGCCATTGTCTTCAGGTTTCCTTTCTGTACTTGATCACAGAATTTCTTCTCTGTCTGTACTCTCTATGGTACCAGGACAGTGCCTTGTGTACAACTGTCACTCAAACATTTGACGAAATAAATTTATGTTCAGACAAATGCATATCTAATTATTTTATCGATTATGTGGTAGGGAAAATGGAATTTAACTTCCTTTGAAATATTTTTATATTACTGTTACCATTAAGCCAAGTATTTCACATTTCTTTACTGTTAGAAAGAAGGTAACATATCTGATACTTTGGCACTAATTTCTGTACTAGATCTGTAGCAGGCTTTCCTCTAGTGATTCTCTTACAGCCATGATAAAAATTGTTAAGTACCAAGTGTACTAATTTATTAAGCCTGGATTCTTCCTTAAAACCCTTCTCTTTGCTGTGCTATTGATAACTACCACAAGTGATTAGAGCAGGAACATAATATCGAATATTTAATGGTTTGCTGGACCAAGTGAGAA
Organism: Nanger dama; assembly: GCA_917880005.1. NCBI lineage: Eukaryota > Metazoa > Chordata > Mammalia > Artiodactyla > Bovidae > Nanger > Nanger dama. Next base: position 7,949,344 of record CAKJTW010000038.1, on the reverse strand, counting down.
TACTATATTTGAGTCCTGACTTTAATAATTAAAAATATCCTCTCTACTTAAGTGCCAAAGAGTTCTTTTGGCAGGGATACGTCTAATGTGGTCTGTGGTGTTCATGAGGAAATAAACATGGAAAAGTAAGATAATTTTTTTTACTATAATGAATTGGTTGATTACTGAAATATTGTAAATAGCATGTAAATAGAATGTACCTGGGTTTAGAGAAAATGCTATAAATTCCTATACCTCATTTTGTTGTTGTTCAGTTGCTAAATTCTGTCCACCTCTTGGTTATCCCATGGGTTGTAGCCTGCCAGGCTCCTCTGTCCAAGGGATTTCCCAGGCAAGAATACTGGAATAGGTTGCCATTTCCTTTTCCAGGGGATCTTCCCAACCCTGGGATTGAACTTGCATCTCCTGCTTGGCAGATGAATTCTTTACTGCTGAGCCATTTGGGAAGCCTTCATACGTCATGACAGGTAGGTTATTCTAGAAATATGTTACAAACAATAGCACTGGAAGCTTTACTGTCTGATGCAATTTAATTCTCTACTTTTTAAAGATAGAGCTACTAACCTCCCTCTCAACTACAATATAATATTCCTAAATTTTTAGTTTATTACCCTTTCATATTAAACAACAATGGTACTATTAACACAATGGCTGTTAATCTAGTGAAATATTTGTAGTTTTACAGGGCTGTCTATGTAAATAATCATTAATCTTTATAATTAGACAAAAGCTTTAGAAATACACAGTTACTAACTTTTCAAGATATTGTAAAACTGAGTTCTAAAGGCAGAAACCCCACAAAGTTTTAAAATCTTTGTCATGTGATGTATATGAGGGAATAAGAATTTGACTCAGTAACCTTTGCATTCTTTAGCTGTCAGTTCATATTCTCATTGCTGACCTAAATTTATAGACACTCTGAGAAGAGTCTTTAGGGAAACATTTCCTATGTATACAAAGAGTAAATATTTTCTTGGGGGAAATTTTTGCCCTAACTTTTACCACTTAAGAAATTTAGTTTCACTGAGGACATATTTAGAGATTCAGATTTTTCAAAAGATCTTTTCAATGATTTCCTAAAAGAATATTTTTTAGGAAAAGATGGCTATAATATAGATTCCCTTTCCCTAGAGCAAAAACTAAGAAAATGCCTAATATAAAGACTTTAAAAAAGATCCCAGATTCAGCAAAGCATAAAATTGTAGGTTTGAGAATAAGAACTGATTTGTTAAAATGGCCAAAATAATAAAGGTTAAAGTCAAAGAAGAAAACTATACAATCTGATAAATTCCCATGATCAAGCAGATTGATTCGGTATTTCATTTCTTATCATTTTATTTATCCTAAAGGTTTAGAAAGTGAACTGTGCTTCAACTGATGAAAATTATAACTTTGCAAGATGTGGAATTCACAGTCTTTTTACTTGGACTGTTGAAAATAAATTCTGTGTCTTTAAAGTAAATCTATTTTAGTTAGCCTTTTCAAAGATTTAAAATTCTATTAAAAACTAAGTAAAGCAAAGAGATTTTAATGAAATTGTGTATTTTAACGTACACTGTTAACTCTTCAGTTCAGTTCAGTAGCTCAGTTGTGTCCGACTTTTTGCGACCCCATGAATCACAGCATGCCAGGCCTCCCTGTCCATCACCAACTCCTGGAGTTCACTCAAACTCATGTCCATAGAGTCGGTGATGCCATCCAGCGATCTCATCCTCTGTTGTCCCCTTCTCCTTCTGCCCCCAATCCCTCCCAGCATCACAGTCTTTTCCACTGAGTCAACTCTTTGCATGAGGTGGCCAAAGTACTGGAGTTTCAGCTTTAGCATCATTTTTTCAAAAGAACACCCAGGGCCGATCTCTTTCAGAATGGACTGGTTGGATCTCCTTGCAGTCCAAGGGAGTCTCAAGTCTTCTCCAACACCACAGTTCAAAAGCATCAATTCTTTGGCTCTTAGACTAAAGGAAAAAACTATTGAAATTGTTTACTAAATGATTTCCTTCTAAGTATATTATCAAGTATTATAGAAAAGCACTAATATATTAACCTTTATTAGATCATTTTGTTGAAATAAGACTGGTGCAACTTAGTCTCATATGATCAAAACAGGATAGATGCATAGTATCCTCTTATATCTTATTGGTAAAGGAAGAAAATTAATGAGGAAAATTTTAAATGGTATTCAAAGAGTGAAATCTTTCATGAAACATTTCATTTTTTTGTGGGATGATATTTTCACATATTCAGTACAAGACAGATGGGGAAAAAGTGGAAACAGTGACAGAATTTATTTTCTTGGGCTCCAAAATCACTGTGGATAGTGACTGCAGCCACAAATTAAAAGATGCATGCACCTTAGAAGAAAGCTATGACAAACCTGGACAGTGTATTAAAAAGCAGAGACATCACTTTGCTGACAAAGTTCCCTTTAGTTATAGTTATGGCTTTCCCAGTAGTCATGTATGGACATGAGTTGGACCATGAAGAAAGTCAAAGAATTGATGCTTTCGAAATGGTGCTGGAGGAGATTCTCGAGAGTCCCTTGGACAACAAGGAGATCAAACCAGTCAGTTCCAAAGGAAATCAACCCTGACTGTTCATTGGAAGGACTGATGCTGAAGCTGAAACTCCAATACTTTGGCCACCTGATGGGAAGAGCCAACTTACTGGAAAAGACTGATGCTGGGAAAGACTGTGGGCAGGAAGAGAAGGTGGCAACAGTAGATGAAATGGTTGGATGGTATCACTGACTTAATGGACATGAGTGTGAGCAAACTCTGGGAGATAGTGAAGAACAGGGAAGTCTGGAGTGCTACAGAACATGGAGTCACAAACAGGTGGACATGACTGAGTGATTGAACAACAAGTACAAAATAAAACCACAAATTATCCATGGAATGTTAAAATTGAGTATCACTTTTGGCAGGCAAACTAATGACTTCTCAAAGTTGTTCTAGTCTCCAGAATCTGTGAATAGGTTACATTATGTGGCAAAGGGTGATTAAAATAGAATATTGAATTGTTTGCTAATTAGCTTATAAAATAGGTGGATTGATTTGGATTATTCAGGTGGGCCCAATCACAAGGGTCCTTAAATGTTTAGAGAGGAGCAGAATAATGATTGTCAGAATGAATGCCATGTGAGAAAGGCTCAAATTGCCATTGCTGGCTTTAAGGGCAGAATAAGCCCAATAGCCAAGAAATGCTTGTAGAAGCTGGCAAAAGCAAGGAAACAACTCCTTTAGAGAGTCTAGAAAGGAGTACAGTCTGGCTGTGAGATCATTGTCCAGTGAAATCCCTTTCCGACTTTTCATCTCCAGAACTGCAAGATTATAGATTTGTGTTGTTTTGCACCATTAAATTTGTTAGAATTGAAAATGAACACAACTATAGTAATATATATATTTGAAATATTAAATTTAAAAAAGTTGAAGGAGAAATGACTGGCAACAACAGTTGCCACAGTTACTATTAGTAACAATGGTTACTCTTTTCAAGTTTATAAAATGCTTCGACAGGGGTCTCTCATGGGCCTTTCATGGGGGCTTCATTGTTACTAACCAGGTAGAAGAGACAACTCTCATGCATATTTTACAGATAAAGAAACCAAACCTCTGAGAGATGATGGCACAGACATAGCTGGAGTGCCATCCCCATCTTCCTTTGCTGATGCCTGGGCACATTAGTCTGTGTGCTAGACCATGACTAGTAGACGTAAGACTTTCAGCAAACATGAGTCTTTTTCTGTATCCAAGTGCTTAATTACAGTTTGGAGGATTGGCAGCTACTTAGGTTTCAAAGCAACTTTAACTTCTAATCTCTTTGAATCTGTTCTCAATAAATCTAGGGTTTTGTTTGTATCTCTGGATACAAAGATATTACAGAGTTCCTATTATGACCTTGAGAAAATTATAAACAATTTCATTTGTTTTCTGAATCAAGGAAATTTAATACTTGTTCAGCTGCTGGGGAAATTGAGAATAAATTACTCTCCTTGGTATGGTTTAATTTTTTTCAAGTTTCAATTTATTTGTAAAATTCATTTCATTTTAAATTTAATATTATTGAACTAATTCAGTTTCTAACCTAATTTATATCAGTCATGGAGTAGAAATGTTAGGCCATTATTCAAGACTGAATGTGAAAGTGTTAGTCACTCGTTCTTGCCTGGCTGTTTGCAAATCCCATGGACTGCAACCTGCTAGGTTCCTCTGTCCATGGGATTCTCCAGGTAAGAAAACTGGCATGAGTTGTCATTTCCTTCTCCAGGGAGATCTTGCTGATCCAGGGATTGAACCTGGGTCTCCTGCATTGCAGGTAGATTCTTTATCATCTGAGCCACCAGGGAAGCCTCTTATTAAAGATTAATAGTACGTAAAAGATTATTAATAGATTCTGTTGTGGAACATGGTTAGCTAGTGGGTCCGTGTTGGTGGCGCTTACAAGTGTGGGTTGCCTGAATTTGAATTCTGGCTTCCTCCTTACTAGTTGTGTGACTTTGGGCAGGTATTTATCATGTTTAAAATGGTTGTTGCTGAACTCTTGGCTGTGCTGGGTCTTTGCTGCTGTTCATGGGCTTTCTCTAGCGGTGGTGAGTGGAGGCTACTCTCTAGGTGCCGTGTACTGGTTTCCTGTGGCGGTGGCTTCTCCGGTTGCAAAGCGTGGGCTCTAGAGTGTGGCCTTTTTGTGGTTGTGGCACATGAGCTCAGTTGTCCCATGGCATGTGGAATCTTCCTGGGCCAGGGATCTGACCTGTGTCCCCTGCTTTGGCAGACAAATTCTAAACCACTGGATGGCCAAGGGAGTCCGGTATTAATTATTTTGTACTACCAATTCTTCTGTAAAATGAGGATTATAAAAGTTATTAACTTAGAGAGTTTACATGAGAATTGAGATAATATGTGGAAAATATTTTAAGTAGTGCTATATAAATGTGGTTGTTGTTATACAAATCCTGTTTAAAATCATTACTTTTAAAAGGGAAGAAAAACTTTTAAAACCAACACTTTCTAACATTGATATGACTGATCTATTTTATCAGAGTTACCATTATATTTAAAGTAAATTTTTTTGTATCTATAATAAGAAAACTAATGCTTATATGATACTACTAAGAATTTGTTTCCTAGTAAATAAAAGCCCTTAGCTTTAAATTAGAGCTGTGTAACCATATATTAATGGAATTGAGAAAATGCGGTATGTACAGCAAATTATAAATGAGTTCTCTGTCAGAACATTTTTCCATTTCCTTATTCTAAATAGGGCGAGGAGGAGTTATTTACCCAAGTTGCTGAAGTCTTGGCATTTTTACTGGGAACTTCTAGTCATAGCTTTATCATTTTCTCCAAGTTATCTTTAACATCGGTGACTAAGTTCAAAGTAAAAAGAATCACTTTATGTAGTCTGTTGCATTTTACATACTCAAAGAAAAAAAGAAAAGAAAAAACCCTCAAAGTCCCCAATAACAAAAAACAAAACGCAATTCTAATTTACAAGGGAACACATATGCAATGTGAAAATATAAGTAAGTATTTTATTAAGATCCCATAAACAGTGATTTTAAGGCACATGTTCAAGTAACAAGCCAAACTTTATAAATGTTATTTGATTAAAAATATTTAGCTTTCAGGAAGGCAATAATGATTCTAAATCAAAGGCACAGTGTCAATAAAAATGTTACTTGATTAAAAAATATTTAGCTTTCAGGAGGGCAATAATGGTTCTAAATTAAAGGGATAGTATCAATAAAAAGGTGACTAAGGTGTAATATATTTTGGTTCCATATGTCATTGTTAATTGGAGAAGTTAGAATTCTTTTTTAAATTGAAGTGTAGTTGATTTAGTATGTTGTGTTAATTTTTGCTGTGAAAGTGAAAGTGTTGGTCACTCAGTTGTGTCCGACTCTTTGTGGCCCCATGGACGGTAGCCATACATACACACATATATTCTTCTCTATATTCTTTTCCATCATGATTTATCAGAGGATACTGAATATAGCTCCCTTTTCTATACAGTAGGACCTTGTTGTTTTTTCATTCTCTATATATGATCGTTTCTATCTGCTAATTTCAAACTTCAATTCCTTTCTCCCCCATACTCCTCCCACTTGGCAACCACAAGTTTGTTCTTTATGTCTGTGAGTCTGTTTCTATTTTGTAGATAAGTTCATGTGTGTCCTAGTTTAGATTCCACATGTAAGTGATATCATATGGTATTTGTATTTCTCTTTCTGGTTTCCTTCACTTACTGTGAAAATTTCACAGTCCATCCATGTGACTGCAAATGGCATTATTGCCTTATTTATTTGTTATGGCTGAGCAGTATTTCATTGTGTGTATCACATCTTTATTTATCCATCTGTTGATGGATATTTAGGTTGTTTTTCTGTCTTGGCTATTGTAAATAGTTCTGCTATAAACATCAGTTCAGTTCAGTTCAGTTCCATCTCTCAGTCGTGTCGGACACTTTGCGACCCCATGAATCACAGCACGCCAGGCCTCCCTGTCCATCATAGTCTCCTGGAGTTCGCTCAGACTCACGTTCATTGAGTCAGTGATGCCATCCAGCCAACTCATCCTCTGTCGTCCCCTTCTCCTCCTGCCCCTAATCCTTCCCAGTATCAGAGTCTTTTCCAGTGAGTCAACTCTTCGCATGAAGTGGCCAAAGTACTGGAGTTTCAGCTTTAGCATCATTCCTTCCAAAGAAATCCCAGGGCTGATCTCCTTCAGAATGGACTGGTTGGATCTCCTTGCAGTCCAAGGGACTCACTCTCAAGAGTCTTCTCCAACACCACAGTTCAAAAGCATCAATTCTTCGGCGCTCAGCCTTCTTCACAGTCCAACTCTCACATCCATACATGACCACAGGAAAAACCATAGCCTTGACTAGATGGACCTTAGTTGGCAAAGTAATGTTTCTGCTTTTGAATATGATATATAGGTTGGTCATAACTTTCCTTCCAAGGAGTAAGCGTCTTCTAATTTCATGGCTGCAGTCACCATCTGCAGTGATTTTGGAGCCCCCAAAAATAAAGTCTGACACTGTTTACACTGTTTCCCCATCTATTTCCCATGGAGTGATTGGACCGGATGCCATGATCTTCGTTTTCTGAATGTTGAGCTGTAAGCCAACTTTTTCACTCTTCTGTTTCACTTTCATCAAGAGGCTTTTGAGTTCCTCTTCACTTTCTGCCATAAGGGTAGTGTCATCTGCATATCTGAGGTTATTGATACTTCTTCCGGCAATCTTGATTCCAGTTTGTGTTTCTTCCAGTCCAGCGTTTCTCATGATGTACTCTGCATAGAAGTTAAATAAGCAGGGTGACAATATACAGCCTTGACGTACTCCTTTTCCTATTTGGAACCAGTCTGTTGTTTCCTGTCCAGTTCTAACTGTTGCTTCCTGACCTGCGTACAGATTTCTCAAGAGGCAGGTCAGGTGGTCTGGTATTCCCATCTCTTTCAGAATTTTCTGCCGTTTATTGTGATCCACACAGTCAAAGACTTTGGCATAGTCAATAAAGCAGAAATAGATATTTTTCTGGAATTCTCTTGCTTTTTCCATGAGCCAGCAGATGCTCGCAATTTGATCTCTGGTTCTTCTGCCTTTTCTAAAACCAGCTTGAACATCAGAGAGTTCACGGTTCACATATTGCTGAAGCCTAGCTTGGAGAATTTTGAGCATTACTTTACTAGCATGTGAGATGAGTGCAATTGTGCAATAGTCTGAGCATTCTTTGGCATTGCCTTTCTTTGGAATTGGAATAAAACCTGACCTTTTCCAGTCCTGTGGCCACTGCTGAGTTTTCCAAATTTGCTGGCATATTGAGTTCATCACTTTCACAGCATCATCTTTCAGGATTTGAAACAGCTCAACAGGAATTCCATCACCTCCACTAGCTTTGTTCATAGTGATGCTTTCTAAGGCCCACTTGACTTCACATTCCAGGATGTCTGGCTCTAGATAGTGATCACATCATCATGATTATCTGGGTCATAAAGATCTTTTTTGTACAGTTCTTCTGTGTATTGTTGCCACCTCTTCTTAATATCTTCTTCTTCTGTTAGGTCCAGACCATTTCTGTCCTTTATTGAGCCCATCTTTGCATGAAATGTTCCCTTGGTATCTCTGATTTTCTTGACGAGATCTCTAGTCTTTCCCATTCTGTTTTTTTCTCTATTTCTTTGCATTGATCACTGAAGAAGGCTTTCTTATCTCTTCTTGCTATTCTTTGGAACTCTACATTCAGATGCCTATATCTTTCCTTTTCTCCTTTGTTTTTCACCTCTCTTCTTTTCACAGCTATTTGTAAGGCCTCCTCAGACAGTCATTTTGCTTTTTGCATTTCTTTTCCATGGAGATGGTCTTGATCCCTGACACCTGTACAATGTCACAAACATCATTCCATAGTTCATCAGGCACTCTATCAGTTCTAGGCCCTTAAATCTATTTCTCACTTCCCTATATAATCATAAGGGGTTTGATTTAGATCATACCTGAATGGTCTAGCAGTTTTCACTACTTTCTTCAATTTGAGTCTGAATTTGGTAATAAGGAGTTCATGCTCTGAGCCACAGTCAGCTCTTAGTCTTGTTTTTGTTGACTGTATAGAGCTTCTCCATCTTTGGCTGCATAGAATATAATCAGTCTGATTTCAGTGTTGACCATCTGGTGATGTCCATGTGTAGAGTCTTCTCTTGTGTTGTTGGAAGAGGGTGTTTGCTATGACCAGTGCATTTTCTTGGCAAAACTCTATTAATCTTTGCCCTGCTTCATTCCGCATTTCAAAGCCAAATTTGTCATTACTCCAGGTGTTTCTTGACTTCCTACTTTAGCATTCCAATCCCTATAATGAAAAGGACATCTTTTTTGGTTGTTAGTTCTAAAAGATCTTGTAGGTCTTCATAAAACCGTTCAACTTCAGCTTCTTCAGCGTTACTGGTTGGGGCATAGACTTGGATAACTGTAATATTGAATGGTTTGCCTTGGAGATGGATAGAGATCATTCTGTCATTTTGAGATTGCATCCAAGTACTGCATTTCAGACTCTTTTGTTGACCATGATGGCTACTCCATTTTTTCTGAGGGATTCCTGCCTACAGTAGTAGATATAATGGTCATCTGAGTTAAATTCACCCATTCCAGTCCATTTTAGTTCGCTGATTCCTAGAATGTCGATGTTCACCCTTGCCATCTTTTGTTTGACCACTTCCAATTTGCCTTGATTCATGGACCTGACATTCCAGGTTCCTATGCAATAATACTCTTTACAGCATTGGAACTTGCTTCTATCACCAGTCATATCCACAACTGGGTATTGTTTTTGCTTGGCTCCATCCCTTCATTCTTTCTGGAGTTTTTCTCCACTGATCTCCAGTAGCATATTGGGCACCTAATGATCTGGAAAGTTCCTCTTTTGGTATCCTATCATTTTGCCTTTTCATACTGTTCATGGGGTTCTCAAGGCAAGAATACTGAAGTGGTTTGCCATTCCCTTCTCCAGTGGACCACATTCTGTCAGATCTCTCCACCATGACTGGCCCGTCTTGGGTTGCCCTGCAGGCATGGCTTGGTTTCATTGAGTTAGACAAGGCTGTGGTCCTAGTATGATTAGAGTGACTAGATTTCTGTGAGTACGATTTCAGTGTGTCTGCCCTCTGATGCCCTCTTGCAACATCTACCATCTTACTTGGGTTTCTCTTACCTTGGGCGTGGGCATCGGGTATCTCTTCACAGCTGCTCCAGCAAAACACAGCCTCTGCTCTTTACCTTGGATGAGAGTTTCTGACCGTCAGTGTGAGATAGCTCCTATAGGCCCTTTATAAACATAGAGGCACATCTTTTTGAATTGTGGTTTTGTCTGAATATGTGCCTAGAAGTGGATTGCTGGATCAGATAGCAGTTATTTTCGGTCTTTTAAGGAACTTCCATACTGTTTTCCATCGTTGCACCAACATACATTCCCACCAACAGTGTAGGAGCATTCTTTTAACTCCACACCTTAGTTTTTATTTGCATTTCTCTGATAATTAGTGATGATGAACATCTTTTCATGTGCCTGTTGGCCATTTGTATGTCTTAGGAGACATATCTATTTAGGTCTTCTGCCTATTTTTTGGTTGGGTTGTTTGGATTTTTTGTTGAGTTGTATGAACTGTTTGTATATTTTACAGCTTAAGCCCTTGTCTGTTGCATCATTTACAAACATTTTCTCCCATTCTGTATGTTGTCTTTTCATTTTGTTTATGGTTTCCTTTGCTGTACAAAAGCTTGTGAGTTTCATTAGTCCTATTTTTTAACATTTGCTTTTACTTCTATTGCCTTGGAAAACTGACCTAATAAAATACTGGTATGAATTATGTCAAAGAATGTTTTGCCTGTGTTCTCTTCTAGGAGTTTTATGGTGTTGTGAAAGTGAAAGTGAAGTTGCTTAGTCATGTCCAACTCTTTGCAACCCCATGGAGCCTACTAGGCTCCTCAGTCCATGGAATTTTCCAGGCAAGAGTACTGGAGTGGATTGCCATTTCCTTCTCCAGGGGATCTTCCTAACCCAGGAACTGAACCCAGGTCTCCTGCATTGTAGGCAGATGCTTTACCATCTGAGCCACCAGGGAAGCCTGGTGTCATGTCTTATATTTAATTCTTTAAGCCATTTTTAGTATGATATGAGGGTGTGTTCTAATTTTATTGATTTACATGTGGCTGTCCAACTTTACCAACACTACTTGCTGAAGAGACTGTCCTGTTGTACATTCTGTCTTTGTCAAAGATTATTGATCATAGGTGTGTGGGTTTATTTCTGAGAATGAATGAATGAATGAGTGCATCATAGAGTCGGAGAAGGCGATGGCACCCCCACTCCAGTGCTCTTGCCTGGAAAATCTCATGGACAGAGGAGCCTGGTAGGCTGCGGTCCATGGGGTCATGAAGAGTCAGACACGACTGAGCGACTTTACTTTCACTTTTCACTTTCTTGCATTGGAGAAGGAAATGGTAACCCACTCCAGTGTTCTTGCCTGGAGAATCCCAGGGACGGGGGAGTCTGGTGGGCTGCCGTCTATGGGGTCACACAGAGTCAGACACTACTGAAGTGACTTAGCAGTAGCATAGAGTATTTATACAATAAAATACCATAAAGAGTAAAAAAATGAACTAGAGCTACACAAATTGGCATGAATAATCCTCATAACCATTATCAAGGAAAAATACAAGTTACAGAATAAAATATACAGAATAATACATTTATACAAAAATGCTATTTATTTCTGGATAAAATCATGTGTAAGGGTAATACCCATCTACTTGAAGATAGTGATTAACTTTGGTGCAGAAATAAGAGAAGAGAATGGGGTTGAGATGGTTATGTAGAAAGCTTTAATACTCTCTATAGCATTTTATTTCTTAAATAAAAATAATCAGACCCAACTATGGCCATATATTTTGATTTTTTAATATGAAATGTTTCCAACTTTCATAATAGAATACAACCTAACAAAAACTCTCTAAGTTTTTCAGAGTTTTTCAAATCAAATTATAGTTGATGTATATTATATAACTCACAGGTATATAATATAGCAGTTTATGATTTCAAAAGTTATGTTCCATTTTAGTTATAAAATATTGGCTATGTTCTCTGTGTTGTAAAATATATTCTTATAGCTTATTTTATATGTGATAGTTTGTACCTCTTGATTCTCTACCCCTACCCCTATATTTCCCCTCCCTCTTTCCCTCTCTCCACTCATAACCACTAGCTTGTTCTCTGTATCTGTGCATCTCCTTTCTGGTTATATTCACCAGTTTATTATATTTTTAGATTCTACATAAAATTGACATCATACAGTATTTATGTTTCTGTCTTATTTCATTTAGCATAGTACCCTCCAAATCCATCTATGTTGTTGCCAATGGCAAAATTTCATTCTTTTTTATGGCTGAGTAGTATTCTGTTAGCATTCTACATGCCACAGCTTTATCCATTCATCTGTTGACAGACACTTAAGTTGTTCCCATATCTTGGCAACTGTAAATAATGCTGCTTTGAATATTGCATGTATCTTTTCAAATTAGTTTTTTTTTTCAGATATATGCCCAGGAGTAGAATTATTGGCTATTTCTGATTTTAGTTTTTTGAGAAACAGCCCTACTGTTTTCCACAGCAGCTGCACTAATTTACATTTCCACCAACACTGTATGAGGTTTCCCTTTTCTCTGTATCCTTGCCAATATTTGTTATTTGTGTTCTTTTTGATGATAGCAATTCTGACAGGTGTTCGGTGATATCTCATTTTGGTTTTTGATTTGTGTTTCCCTGGTGATCAGTGTTGTTGAGCATCTTTTCATGTGCCCGTAGGCCATTTACATTTCCTCTTTGAAAAATGTATGCTTAGGTTTTCTGCCCATTTTTAAATTTGGTTGTTTATTTTTTTGGTCTCCAGTTGTATGAACTGTTTATTTGTTTTATATTAACCCCCTTTTGACTATCATCATTTGCTATTATTTTCTCCCATTCAGTAGTTTGCCTTTTCATTTTGTTGATGGTTTTCTTTGCTGTGCAAAAGCTTTTAAGTTTAATTAGGTCCTATTTGTTTATATTTGCTTTTATTTCCTTTGCTTTAGGAGACAGATCAAAAAAAAATTGTTACAATTTATTTCGGCATGTTTGCTTATGTTTTCCTCAAGAAGTTTTATGATTTCTGGTCTTACATTTGGGTCTTTAATCTATTTTGAGTTTACTTTTATATATGGTATTAGAGACTTTCTAATTCCATATTTTTACATACTCCGTAACTTTTTGGAGTTTAACAACATTTTGAAGTTTAAATTGCAGTAGCTTTGTAGAAAATATACAGAATTAATTTTTATGTATCTTTTAATATGAATGATATCATATATGCCTGTATTCATTTTCTCTGGTTTCTGTAACAAATTACTACAAACTTGGTAGTTTAAAAAGCAGAAATGTATTCCCTCTTCATTCTGGAGGCCAGAGTCCAAAAGCAGTATTGCTGGGTTGAAAACAAGCTGTCAGCAGGGCCGTGTTCCATCCAAAGGCTCTGAAAGGGAATATGTTCATTGCCTCTGCCAGCTTCCGGTGGCTGCAGACATTCCTCAGCTTGTGGCTACATCACTCCAGTCTTCAAGATGAGCCTCATCAAATCTCATTCTGCTCCATTTGTCACATTGCCTTCTCTTCTGTGTGTCTGTCTATGTCAAACCTCTGTGCTTAAGAGATGCAGGGCACTTCCCCGGCGGCCTAGTGGCTCAGACTTGGCTTTCCAGCGCAGGCGGCGCAGCTTCAGTCCCTGGCTGGAGAGCTAAGACCCCACGTGCCTTGTGGCCAAAGAACCAAAACATAAAATGGAAGCAGTATTGTAGTAAAAATCAATACAGACTTTTTAAAAAGAGAGATTAAGGGCTGTATTTAAGGTCCATCTAGATAATTCAGGATAATCTTCCCATCTAAAAATCCTTAACTTAATCTCATCTGCAAAGACTCTTTCCCTAAATAAGGTAATACTTCTTGATTTCAGTATTAGGACCTAAAATCTTTGGGACCATTATTCATTTTATTACATTATCTGTCATGCAACTTGTTCCTTTTTATTTTACAACATGTCTTAGAGTTTTTTTTTCATATTGGTTAATATATACCTTTCTTATTCAATGCTATTGCTGTATATTTAGGATGGATATTTCATTTTGTATTTCTTTTTGGCCATGCAGCATATGGAATCAGTGTTTGAACTCATGTCTGCTGCATTGGAAGCACAGAGTCTTAACCACTGGACTGCCAGGAAAGTCCCTCAGTTTATTTTTCAATTCTGAAAGTCATGAGCAATGTTTTAATTTTTTTAGACATGCAACAATGATTGGTGAAGGGGTTAGAGTGGTAAACAATGACTGACAACCATTGTTACATTTCAGGCGTAGGGGATAACTACTATGTTTGGTATGCTTAATTGCTTAGTTGTATCCAACTTTTTGTGATCTCATGGACTATAGCCCTCCAGGCTCCTCTTTCTATGGGATTTTCCAGGAAAAATACTGCAGTGGGTTGCCATTCTCTTCTCCAGGGGCGTCTTCCCAACCCAGGGATTGAATTCACATCTCTTGTGCCTCCTGCATTGGCAGGCAGATTCTTTAGCACTGAGCCACCTGGAAAGCCTTACTATGTTTGGTGTGTTGGTCAAAGGGAAGTTAGATTTATTCTATATTGTTTCATTTTATTCTTAATAAAGAAATACAATTAAACTGCATTACTTATTTGGTTAAAATAAATAATAAATATTAAAATAATAATTTAATGTAGCTGGGTTTTGGCACTATTTCTCATTTGAACTTTTAAGTGTTTATGGCCTATTCATTACTCTGAACTTTGAGTAATTTTTGCTTGTTTTGCTGAAAAATCAAAGTCAAAAAACAAAACAAAAGAATTCATTATAGTGAATATCTTAACCTGATTTCTGAAATTATTATCAAGCATAGTGGTCCCAGATTTAACAGTGTGCAACTTACATTGAACTCACTGAGTTCTGACCATAATAATAGAATATTACAATTTTCTTGCTAAACTGTTATAATTTTGATGCTAATGAGACCAATCTCTTAAATTATACTATTGCAATAATAGCAGAAATTTGAGGAATGACTGACTGCTTTGGGAGGAAGTATTTAAAAAGTGTAATTTAACAAAGATTGATATTTTTGCCCAAAGTGTTAAATTCATAATTATCATTTAATATTATCCACTCATATCCACTTTTTATCAAAGTAGATTATAAATAGCCCAGTGAAATATCTAAGATTAAGTCATTTGTTTATTTAAACTAAATATTTAAGTTTTAAATAAATGAGTGAACAAGTAGAGAAAATTAGCACCAAGGGTCTCTAAGATGCTAACACTGTCTGAAGCTGTGCTTATGCTGATTGTTCATTAACAAGAGAATAGCTTTCCTAGTAAGAAACCCTCACAGCACAAACCTCCTTTCTCAGCATTTGACACTAGGCAAGCAGGAAATGTTTAGAACTTGAGAGCAGCCTTACAAGTAATAAATACAAATAATTCATGATCACATCAATACATTGTATTTTATATACACTAATAATGAATTATCAGGAGGAGAAATTAAGAAAACAATTCAATTTACAATTGTGTCAAAAAAAGTAAAGTTCCTAGGTATAAACTTAACCAAGGATTAGAAAGACCTCTATACTGAAAACTATAAAGACATTAAAGAAATAAATTGAAGAAGACACAATAAATGAAAAGGTTTTCCATGCTAATGGATTGGAAGATTTAATACTGTTAAAAGTCCATAAAAAAAAAATAAAAAGTCCATATTACTCAAAGCAGTCTACAGATTCAGTGTAATTTTCTATCAAAATTCCAATGAAATTTTTTATAATAACAGCACAAACAATCCTAAAATTTATGTGGAATCACAAAAGACCCCAAATAGCCAAAGCAGTCTTGAAAAGAATAAAGCTGGAGGCATCACACTCCCTGATTTTAAACTATATAAAACAAAGATATATAATCAAAACTGTATAGTATTGGCATAAAAACAGTGACGCTGCTCAACTGAACAGAATCCAGAGGCCAAAAATTAACCCCACACATTTGGTAAATTGATTTACAACAAAGGAGCTAAGAATATACAATGAAGAAAGGAGTACCTCTTCAATTAATAGTGTTGGGAAAACTGGACATCCACATGCAAGAAGAATAAAACTCTACTGCTGTCTTATGCCATACACAAAAATAAACTCAAAATGGATTAAAGACTTGAATGTAAGACCTGAAATCTAAATCTCCTGGAAGAAAACATACGCAGTAATTTCCTTGACATAGGTCTTGGTGATGAATTTTTGTGTCTTAAGCCAAAAGTAAAAGCAACAAAAGGGAAAATAGGGAAGTAGGAGTACATCGAATGACTACATCAAACTAAAAAGCAAGGAGAGGAAACTGTTAGCAAAATGAAAAGGCAACGTGATGAATGGGAGAAAATATTGCAAACTGTGTATATGACAAGAGGTCACCATCCAAAATAAAGAACTTCTGCAGCTCTCTAGCAAACAAAACCAAACCCACAAATAATCATAGTAAAATATTTGCAGAGTATCTGGATGGACATTTTCCCAAAAAGATGGCCAATAGTACATTGAGCATCACTAATCATCAAGAAAATGCAAATAAAAATTATAATGAGCTATCACCTCTTACCTGTTAAACTGGTTATTATTAAAAAAAAAAAAAAGACAAGAAATAACAAGGATTGGTGAGGATGTGGAGGAAAGGGGAATTTTGTCCCTGTTGGTGAGAATGTTAATTGGTGCAGCCACTATGAAAAACGGTATGGAGGTTTCTCAAAAAACTACTGTACAATCCACCAATTCTACTTCTGAGTATTTATCTGAAGAAAACAAAAATACTGATTCAAAAAGATATATGCACTCATATATTCACTGCAGCTTTATTTATAATAGCCAAGATTGGAAACACTTCATACATTCATTCATGGATAAATGATATGTGTATATATGGAGTATTAGTCATAAGAATGAAATCTTGCTACCTGTGACATTGTGGGTGGATCTCAAGGGCATTATACTAAGTGAAATAAGAAAGAAAGAGAAAGGCAAATAGCATATGATCTTTCTTAAATGAGGACCCCATAAATGGATAAATTTAAATGATGTGTGAGTTAGTATCGAAGAAATGAGTTTCTAATAACATGAGAAGAAAACATACTTGAAGAGATCTCAGATTTTTTCCTCTATTTAACTCTAGATTTCTTACCATAGGGGATCTTTCCTCCTTCCTATCTAGAAAATTGTACAAAGAGGATTATTTTAATTTGACTTAATCACTATTATATGGGGTTATTTTCCTCTATGATATCAAGACTATGCCATCAAATTATTTTCAGTTCTTTTAAAGTGAGATGAAGCTTCAATTCTTTTTTAAAATATAAATTTATTTATTTTAATTGGAGGTTAATTACTTTACAATATTGTATTGGTTTTGCCATACATCAACATGAATCTGCCGCAGGTATGCATGTGTTAAATGATTAATTCCACTCAAGAGTGTTTATTGAGCACTCACTTTGTTCAAGGTAGAAAGACTGCTGACAGAAGAGAAGACAGAGTAGCAGATGTTATCACCCACGTGACTCTATAGGCTAGTTGTGCAGAGGATACAGTGCTGGCTGAGGATATGGTTCTGGCTGTGGTCCAGAATCCCCAGGAGAGGCAGAACAGGGAGTTTGATAAGGCAAGAGCATCTAAGAAATAATCTCATCTTCCAAAGCAACATTTTAAGATGAGTAAGTTGTTAAGTATGTGGGAAAGAACAAGATTGTGTCTTTGGAAAATAAATATCTATTGTAGGTGGTTAGAAGTACGTGAGAACTCTGAGTCCAGGTCGTGCTTGCACACTAAATACAGGAGAATTACCAAAAGCAAGAGAAGCAAGTGGGTTAGGATAAAAGGCAGTAGCCCCAAAGTTATATTTTCTGATTCTAGGGCAATAGCTGCTTCACCCTATATTGGATTTATGTTTCCTTCCTCTGGGTGGGTGGAAAAGATTTCAGTTTACATCTTCCAATAGGGAGAGGAAGATTTGTTGAGACCTTGATTACTACAGTATTTGGGAATTTTAAACCCTTACCCCCAATTACATGTGATGTATAACAAGTCTGCAAACTCTAGATTAGAAAACTTGCTCCTCTGAGACCTACAATCTTTAGGTGGAATTTTAAAAAGCATATTAATTTAGTGCTTAATTTTCAGAACTAGAAAATATTTCAATAATAAGTGCTGTTCAATTCAAGTTGTTCCTAGCCGTGCCACTCATAGATAGAGATAAGACTAGAACAACAATCCTTCAAATATTTCTGGCTGTATTCCCATCATGCTCACTTACTGATTTAGGGCCTGCCTGAAAAATCCCATGGGCGGAGGAGCCTGGTAGGCTGCAGTCCATGGGGTCGCAAAGAGTCGGACATGACTAAACGACTTCACTTTCACTTTTCACTTTCCTGCATTGGAGAAGGAAATGGCAACCCACTCCAGTGTTCTTGCCTGGAGAATCCCAGGGACGGGGGGAGCCTGGTGGGCTGCCGTCTATGGGGTCGCACAGAGGCGGACAGGACTGAAGTGACTTAGCAGCAGCAGCAGCAGCTTTCTAAAAGCATGCCTCTGAGTAGGACGACTGTCATGGGTAATGGGGAATGCAGTCTAAATTTGTGCTTGTTATACTGGTACTTTGTCTTGTTTAGAATTTTTCATAGATTTCTTTTTTTTTTTTTTAAATAAAGTACTATTATCATTACTACTTGCTTAGATATACCTGTATGGATCTGATAGACACCCCTTTATATGTCTATATTCTGCCTGTGGTCTCTTCTAGTGTTGTGTGAAATCCATGTGCAGTGAACAGGGTCTCACTCTAATACATGTTAACATCTAGAACTATGACCGTGACAACTCTATTTCTTTTTCCAGCTCTTTTCAGACTCAATGTAGGTAACAAGGATAGCATTCCAGGGCTGATAAAACCAAGTATAAGTGGACAGGCATGGGTATTTTCTCCTTGGGATGGTGGTGGGAAAAATATTTGGTGCAGATGGGCACTTGATGTATCAATCTGTTCCCTCTTTACCTGTATAATTTTTTTTTTTTCAAATAGGAAGACTCCAAAATGCATCCTACATAAACAAGGAAGAAACTGAACAAAGTACATGATAGCTTAAATGGTATACATTATTTAGTTCTGAAATTCTATAATTAAACTTTGATGTCTCCTAACTTATGGGAAGAATATTTTGATGGAGCTATGATTTTAATTGGATAGATATACTTTATGGAATGAAATTAAAAGGAGGAAGCCTGTGATTTTGCTGCATCCACTTGTGATGAAATGTTCAAAAGAATGATAGAGAAAAGCTTATTCTTCTAAAATATTTTAAGGAGAAAAAGACTCTGAATGGAGGCAAAAAGACAGTAGAAATAGCTGAGGTAAATATATAAGCTTTCTAAGGCCCACTTGACTTCACATTCCAAGAGTCTGGCTGTAGATTAGTGATCACACCATCATGATTATCTGGATCGTGAAGATCCTTTTTGTACAGTTCTTCCGTGTATTCTTGCCACCTCTTCTTAATATCTTCTGCTTCTGTTAGGTCCAGATCATTTCTGTCCTTTTTCGAGCCCATCTTTGCATGAAATGTTCCCTTGGTATCTCTGATTTTCTTGAAGAGATCTCTAGTCTTTCCCATTCTGTTGTTTTCCTCTATGTCTTTGCATTGATCACTGAAGAAGGCTTTCTTATCTCTTCTTGCTATTCTTTGGAACTCTGCATTCAGATGCCTATATCTTTCCTTTTCTCCTTTGCTTTTCACCTCTCTTCTTTTCACAGCTATTTGTAAGGCCTCCTCAGACAGCCATTTTGCTTTTTTGCATTTCTTTTCCATGGGGATGGTCTTGATCCCTGTCTCCTGTACAGTGTCATGAACCTCAGTCCATAGTTCATCAGGCACCCTATCTATCAGTTCTAGGCCCTTAAATCTATTTCTCACTTCTACTGTATAATCATAAGGGATTTGATTTAGGTCATACCCGAATGGTCTAGCGGTTTTCCCTACTTTCTTCAATTTCAGTCTGAATTTGGCAATAAGGAGTTCATGATCTGAGCCACAGTCAGCTGCTGGTCTTCTTTTCGTTGACTGTATAGAGCTTCTCCATCTTTGGCTGCAAAGAATATAATCAATCTGATTTCAGTGTTGACCATCTGGTGATGTCCATGTGTAGAGTCTTCTCTTGTGTTGTTGGAAGAGGGTGTTTGCTATGACTAGTCCATTTTCTTGGCAAAACGCTATTAGTCTTTGCCCTGCTTCATTCCGAATTCCAAGGCCAAATTTGCCTGTTACTCCAGGTGTTTCTTGACTTCCTACTTTAGCATTCCAGTCCCCTATAATGAAAAGGACACCTTTATTGGGTATTAGTTCTAAAAGGTCTTGTAGGTCTTCATAGAACCGTTCAACTTCAGCTTCTTCAGCGTTACTGGTTGGGGCATAGACTTGGATAACTGTGATATTGAATGATGTGCCTTGGAGATGGACAGAGATCATTCTGTCGTTTTTGAGATTGCATCCAAGTACTGCATTTCAGACTCTTTTGTTAACCATGGTGGCTACTCCATTTCTTCTGAGGGATTCCTGCCTGCAGTATTAGATATAATGGTCATCTGAGTTAAATTCACCCATTTCAGTCCATTTTAGTTCGCTGATTCCTAGAATGTCGATGTTCACCCTTGCCATCTCTTGTTTGACCACTTCCAATTTGCCTAAATTCATGGACCTGACATTCCAGGTTCCTATGCAATAATGCTCTTTACAGCATTGGATCTTGCTTCTATCACCAGTCCACATCCACAGCTAGGTATTGTTTTTGCTTTGGCTCCATCCCTTCATTCTTTTTGGAGTTATTTCTCCACTGACCTCCAGTAGCATATTGGGCACCTAATGATCTGGAGAGTTCCTCATTTGGTATCCTATCATTTTGCATTTCATACTGTTCATGGGGTTCTCAAGGCAAGAATACTGAAGTGGTTTGCCATTCCCTTCTCCAGTGGACCACATTCTGTCAGAGAATACATGGAAGGACTGTACAAAAAGATCTTCACGACCCAGAACATCATAATGATGTGATCACTAATCTAGAGCCAGACATCTTGAAATGTGAAGTCAAGTGGGCCTTAGAAAGCATCACTAAGAACAAAGCTAGTGGAGGTGATGGAATTCCAGTGGAGCTGTTTCAAATCCTGAAAGATGATGCTGTGAAAGTGATGAACTCAATATGCCAGCAAATTTGGAAGACTCAGCAGTGGCCACAGGACTGGAAAAGGTCAGTTTTCATTCCAATCCCAAAGAAGGGCAATGCCAAAGAATGCTCAAACTACCACACAATTGCACTCATCTCACATGCTAGTAAAGTAATGCTCAAAATTCTCCAAGCCAGGCTTCAGCAATACGTGAACCATGAACTCCCTGATGTTCAAGCTGGTTTTAGAAAAGGCAGAGGAACCAGAGATCAAATTGCCAGCACCTGCTGGATCATCGAAAAAGCAAGAGAGTTCTAGAAAACTATCTATTTCTGCTTTATTGACTATGCCAAAGCCTTTGACTGTATGGATTACAATAATCTGTGAAGAATTTGAAAGAGATGGGAATACCAGACCACCTAACTTGCCTCTTGAGAAATCTATATGCAGGTCAGGAAGCAACAGTTAGAACTGGTTATGGAACAACAGACTGGTTCCAAATAGGAAAAGGAATACGTCAAGGCTGTATATTGTCACCCTGCTTATTTAACTTCTATGCAGAGTACATCATGAGAAACGCTGGACTGGAAGAAACACAAGCTGGAATCAAGATTGCCAGGAGAAATATCAATAACCTCAGACATGCAGATGATACCACCCTTATGGCAGAAAGTGAAGAGGAACTCAAAAGCCTCTTGATGAACGAGAAAGAGGAGAGTGAAAAAGTTGGCTTCAAGCTCAACATTCAGAAAACGAAGATCATGGCACCCAGTCCCATCACTTCATGGGAAATAGATGGGGAAACAGTGGAAACAGTGTCAGATTTTATTTTGGGAGCTCCAAAATCACTGCAGATGGTGACTGCAGCCATGAAATTAAAAGACGCTTACTCCTTGGAAGAAAAGTTATGACCAACCTAGATAGCATATTCAAAAGCAGAGACATTACTTTGCTGACTAAGGTCTGCCTAGTCAAGGCTATGGTTTTTCCAGTGGTCATGTATGGATGTGAGAGTTGGACTGTGAAGAATGCTGAGAGCTGAAGAATTGGTGCTTTTGAACTGTGGTGTTGGAGATGACTCTTGAGAGTCCCTCGGACTGCAAGGAGATCCAACCAATCCATTCTAAAGGATATCAACCCTGGGATTTCTTTGAAAGGAATGATGCTAAAGCTGAAACTCCAGTACTTTGGCCACCTCATGAGAAGAGTTGACTCACTGGAAAAGACTCTGATGCTGGGAAGGATTGGGTACAGAAGGAGAAGGGGACGACAGAGGATGAGTTGGCTGGATGGCATCACCAACTCAATGAACCTGAGTCTGAGTGAACTCTAGGAGATGGTGATGGACAGGGAGGCCTGGTGTGCTGTGATTCATGGAGTCGCAAAGAGTCGGACACGACTGAGTGACCGAACTGATATATGTAAGCACTGAAATTTGAACACAAAATAGAATTGAGAATATTCTCTAAGAGATTTTTTTGTCTGAGTCTTTTAGTTATGTCAACATCTGTTGGAATATATTCCTAATTAATATATTATTATTTACAGTAAAGAGTCAATATTAGGTCTCAAACAGTTTCAGGTTTTCTAATTACAAAATTTAATTTTTAAATGATTACATACAATTTTATATAACAACATAATAGGGCTATTTTGAAAACATATGTTTTTCCAATAAAATATACCATTAACATGGTATCAAGAGGGTGTCAGGCAGGAAGACCAGAGGTCTCCAAATGGAGGAAATAGGGTTCAAGTGTCAGACATTTTTTATCTCTCTCTTAAGTGGCAGGAGGAAAAAAACAACTGTTAGAAATTCTCCCTTCTCTATACAAATTTAAAAAGAGGTTTCTCCTAAAATTCTGGGTTGTCATGATGACACCTGACTCCACCTGAACTTAATTTTTCTCAAACCTTGAGCTATCTAATGCATTTTGTGTATGGAAATGTTTGTCTTAAGCTATGTTAATTAACTATGTATTTGCCCTAGACTCTGTCGTTCATCAAGTCAGTTCCTCTTAAGACTCAGAACCCATAAGGGCTCAACAAATCTGTATGTTTTACTGAGACATTGTTTTCCTAATCTATGTTGCTTCTAAGCTGCTGCTAAGTGGCTTCAGTCATGTCTGACTCAGTGTGACCCCATAGATAGCAGCCCACCAGGCTCTCCCGTCCCTGGGATTCACCAGGCAAGAACACTGGAGTGGGTTGCCATTTCCTTCTCCAATGCGTGAAAGTGAAAAGCGAAAGTGAAGTTGCTCAATCGTGTCTGACTCTTCGCTACCCTGTGGACTGCAGCCTACCAGGCTCCTCTGTCCATGGGATTTTCCAGGCAAGAGTACTGGAATGGGGTGCTATCGCCTTCTCCGAATCTATGTTAATGAAACTATATATTTACTTGGAAACCTGTCTTTCTTCAAGACTCATGTCAATTGTTTTATGGCCTGGGATGACTCACCTGGTGCTGATGTTATCTCAAAATGCATGTTGTGGGGGAGGGGCCTGGTGCCACTCTGAGTTTTGAGACATCTCTTTTTCTAATTAACAGCTTTCTGATAGGTTTATAACATACTGCTAAAGGCTAGCAAGGGAGCACTCTTTCCGTCCCTTCTGATATCTAAGTCAGAAGGTTTCTCTATCTCTTTTATACTTTCAGTTCAGTCACTCAGTCGTGTTCGACTCTTTGTGACCCCATGAACCGCAGCTTGCTAGGTCTCCCTGTCCATCACCAACTCCCGGAGTTTACCCAGATCATTTCCATTGAGTTGGTGATGCCATCCAACCATCTCATCCTTTGTCACTCCCTTCTCCTCTTGCCCTCAATCTTTCCCAGCATCAGGGTCTTTTCAAATGAGTCAGCTCTTTGCATCAGGTGGCCAAAGTATTGGAGTTTCAGCTTCAACATCAGTCCTTCCAATGAACACCCAGGACTGATCTCCTTTAGGATGGACTGGTTGGATCTCCTTGCAGTCCAAGGGACTCTCAAGTGTCTTCTCCAACACCACAGTTCAAAAGCATCAATTCTTTGGCGCTCAGCTTTCTTTATAGTCCAACTCTCACATCCATACATGACTACTGGAAAAAGCATAGCTTTGACTAGATGGACCTTTGTTAGCAAAGTAAAGTCTCTGCTTTTTAATATGCTGTCTAGTTTGGTCATAACTTTTCTTCTAAGGAGCAAGCATCTTTTAATTTCATGGCTGAAGTCACCATCTGCAGTGATTTTGGAACCCAAGAAAATAAAGTCTGTCAGTGTTTCCATTGTTTCCCCATCTATTCACCATGAAGTGATGGGACCAGATGCCATGATCTTAGTTTTCTGAATGTTGAGTTTTAAGCCAGCATTTTTACTCTTCTCTTTCCTTTTCATCAAGAGGCTCTTCAGTTCCTCTTCACTTTTTGCCATAAGGATGGTGTCATCTGCATATCTGAGGTTATTGATATTTCTCCTGGCAATCTTGATTCTAGCTTGTGCTTCATCCAGTCCAGGGTTTCACATGATGTACTCTGCATATAAGTTAAATAAGTATGGGGATAATATAAGCCTTGACATACTCCTTTCCCTATTTGGAACCAGTCTGTTGTTCTATGTCCAGTTCTAACTGTTGCTTCTTGACCTGCATACAGATTTCTCAGCAGGCAGGTCAGGTGGGCTGGTATTCCCATCTCTTTAAGAATTTTCCAGAGTTTGTTGTGGTCCACACAGTCAAAGGCTTTGGCATAGTCAATAAAGCAGAAGTAGATGTTTTTCTGGAACTGTCTTGCTTTTTTGATGATCTAGCAGATGTTGGCAATTTGATCTCTGGTTCCTCTGCTTTTTCTAAATCCAGCTTGAACATCTGGAAGTTCATGGTCAGAACCAATAAGGGCTCAACAAACCTGTATGTTTTACTCATACATTGTTCTCCTAATCTATGTTAATGAAACTATATATTTACTTGGAAACCTGTCTTTCTTCAAGACTCATGTCAATCGTTTTATGGCCTGGGATGACTCACCTGGTGGCAGTGTTATCTCAAAATGCATGTTGTGGGTGAGGGGCCTGGTGCCACTCTGAATTTTGAGACATTTCCTTTCTCTAATTAACATCTTGCTGATAGGATTATAACATACTGCTAAAGGGTAGCAGTGGGACACTCATACTTTAATGAAACTTTATTACACAAAAACTCTGAGTGATCAAGCCTCGTCACTGGCCCTGGATTGAATTCTTCTTCTCTGGAGGCCTAGAATCCTGGTGTCTTTTATGGCTCAGCAATGACCTTTCAGTACTATAAATAGATACAGCTAAAATGACTGTGAATATATTAAAAGAATGGTTGTTCTGCTTATGTTATTTTTAGTGCTCAGATAATAATTATAAGGAAGTAGTTTTTATTTTGCTTTAATGTACCTGGATAAATGTTATTTTTAAAATTCTTTTTGAAAATAGGTTTTGAGTAGGACTATTTCATAAGAAAGCCAAATTTGGCTATAATAGAGCCAATTTGTTAGTCAATAAAGAAATGTTTCAAATGATGTGATTTCGGTAATTTTCAACAGTCCCCTTCACTCTTAGCTGTGTCCCTGTTTGGATGGTAAATACAGTTCCTCCAAGCATATTTAGGAGTTCCCTGGTCATGCAAAAAACAAACAAACAAACAAACAAAAAAATAGCCCACAACCCTGCTCTAATGACATTTCCAGGATCCTGCTGAAATCTTCTGCCAGCGCCCACCTCTATTCCATGAGGTGCACACCTCTGTCAGATGCTACTCCCACCTGGCACAAACCATGGTGTCATGGTGCTGGGCAGTGGTGTCCTGTAGCACAGTCTGGGATGCTGCTTGGTGATGTGGGTGCAGCCCCACAGTGCTGGCCACGCAGTCCCTGAGGTCTTCCTTGACCTTGACTGGACCAAAGTCGACCTTCAGGTCAGAGGAGAAGTGGAAGAGACATGTTGTCGCCCCTTTGTCTTTTGCTCTCTTAGAGGGTCCAAAAGCAGTGTGATTTGTGCTCCACAATTTGTAGTGATCTGGTGAATTTGCGCTTTACGTTTTACTTGGGGTCTGTTTCTGTGATGTGTATAAGGACTACTGTGGGGACCGAGCACACTATGGTGTCCCCACAATCGCTGTTTCCCTCAGGCATTTAGAGTCTGTCTTCCTTTTAATTAGTTTCCCTCCCAGGTCCCCGGCAAACAGCCACTTGTTTGGCCATCCCCCAGGTTTACCAGACATTTCCAGAATGTCTCAGACTCAGCAGTGGCATAACCTGAGCTGTTCCCCAAGAGGCTTTTAGCTTCCTTGCAAACAGGCGTCTCTCAAATCTGTCTTAACAGCTAAAGTCTGAATCCCCAGAGTGGGCACAGCCTAAACTCAAGCTGAGAGTTCCACTATACAAAGAATTTAACATGTAACAAAATATTTAGAACAGGTCTGTATCTTGAGGGCATTCAACAAGTATCTATCAGGTATCTACAATGGGACGCGCATAGATATACAAAGATATCTAAGTTATAGTTCTCATCTTCAAGTAATCCAGTCTAACAGGAAGACTATATGCATATTAATGGGTAATTATAACACATTGTGGTAAGTTACGGAATAGGATACATGAAGCACAGTGATAACATTATAACACACAGAGGAATTTGTATATATACAAAAAGAGAGATATGAAAGAGGAAACTATGCCTTTGCATTTCTGGAATATCGAGGTATATTTATGGTGGAGGGAAGAGGGGTGAAGGTAATGGCATAGTATGTAGGCTGTAAGGTGGACATAGGCCAAATATAAATATTATATCCCATGCTAAAGAACTTCAACAATTTAGGATCCCTGAAAGATTTAAAACATATTAACCAAAGTAAGTCAGGCAGAGAAAGAAGAATATATGACATCACTTGCATGTGGAATAAAAAATGATATAAATGAACTTATTTACAAAACAGAAATGGGTTCACAGACATAGAAAACAAACTTATGGTTACCAAATGGGATAGCAAGTATTGGGAGGGTGGGGGAGATAAATTAGGATTTTGGGATTAACATATGCACACTACTATATATAAAATTGATAAACAAGGACCTACTGTATGGCACAGAGGATTATATTCAATATCATATAATAACCTTTAATGAAAAATAATATGAAAAAAAAATCTGAATCTCTTGCCATACACTTGAGAGTAACATAACATTGTAAATTAAATGGTTTAAAAACATGACAGAGACTTGATCTTCTATATATTTTAGAGAAATGGCTCTTGCTGGAGGGAGTGGGTATGGAACAGACTGCACTTGTTACCCCATAGAACGGACACAGAAAGATGAATGGAGCGTTGTAATTATCTAGGCAAGAGTTGATGAATAATGCAGAATGGTAATGGAGAGAATATTTCAGGAGGATGTTTTCATTATTTAGAAGGCAGAATAAATAGTACTCGGTGACTAGACTTAGGTATTGTGTGTGAGAGAGGTAGGGGCCTATGAAGACTCCTGGATTTCTAATCTGGATACCTAGATGGTGACATACTGAAAGCTACTTGAAACAGGAAATACAGGCTAGGAGAAATTTCAGGGAGGAGAAACAATGCATTCTTTGTTATAAATGACTAGCTAAAGTTAAGACATGAATGGAGAAAGAAGATGAAAATGCAGGGAAAATAAGTAGAAGAGACAGAAAAAGATAAATATGGGAATAGACAGGCAGAGACTGAAAACCAGTGCAAGAGGAAGTCAAAAAGATGCAGAGTGACTCTTAGTTTTATATTTGAAAATTCCATTTTCAGTGCTTGGTAATATGGCATCTAAAAGTGATGACTTTTAATATTGCTACTATAGGCATTGCTTTTTATTCATGATTGAAGGTTGAATAAGATAAAGATTTAATCTCTGAATTGGAGAAAAGTGACAAATGGTAGGGAAAAGGGAGAGGAAAGTAAACAGAGACCAAACTTGTATATTCTGCAGTAAAACTTGGGTTTATCAATGATGTCAGCTCTTGCAAAGAAATTTATATCTTCAAGATTAGTATTCCAGAAAAGTCAATTTAACTTTTTCACTAGGTTCATATTCATATAAGACATTGGGAACTGAGGTGCTGGAAAGATAGGATACATCTTATGGCTGCTGTTTTTATTTCTTTACAAGCAGTACCTACTAGATAGGTAGCCATATCTACTTGTAAAGGCACAAATAAGACACAGAAACTTAGAAGACTGGAAAGAATTCAGATAGGTTGGTTTTGCAAACGCTGCTTCAATAATTGCTTCCACATAAAAATAATCACTCAAGCTTGCCTGACCAAGACTTCTCACATTCACAGAACTGTTTTGGTAGGATAGTAAGATTGATTTTGGAGTGAATATAACACTTCTAAATAAACAAACCAAGAAATATTTACAAAGAACTGGATCTTCTGTTCAGGGAATATATGTCTTGTCAAAACTGTGAACCTTACTACAATCAACATTTTAAAACTGTTAAATAGAAACTGTTTTGATTTTTGCTGAGAAGATCATTATGGACCAAACATATTCTCTCTGAATTTTACTCTGAAATTAGCAAGGGCAGATATATTTAAAAATATGATCTATATTAGGATATCCAGTCAACACCCAATTGATTTTCAGTTCCTGAAACTGTGGCTTCAGATTTAATCAATGCAGAGTAGAGGATCAGTAATTAAACAGTAATGATTTTTTCAAGTGGAAGTAGTTAGTATTATTGTAAATTGCTTTGCTGTGAGTGGGTTCAGTCTCTTAATGATTTCGTAAATGATTCTGGGAAGAAAACCAAGCTTTCAATTACATTATTATTTCAGGCCTTATTATGTGTAGTTTAAACAAAGGTATGCAAACCGATCACAGAAAGGGTCTGTGACAACCTGAGAATTATTTCACTAACTTGTGAGATAGCCTTTTCAGAAAAAGAAAGATTATTCTGATCATTCACCTGGCAACTCATATGAGATATATTAGGTTGGTGCAAACGTAATTGCGGTTTCGGGCCATGAATTTTAAATCATTATAACTAGGCTCAAACACATCTTTATTAATCAAAGTAGGAACCATCACAATCATCACGTTTTTGCCAGTGAGAAATAAGTCTTTTTATTCCTGTAGCACAAAAATCCATGCTTTGGGATTTGATGAACTCTTGGAAATCATTTTCTGCATCCTTCTGGTTGTGGAAGCATTTTCCCTGCAAAGAGCTGTCGAGATGCTTGAAGAAGTGGCAATCAATTGGTGAGAGGTCAGGTGAATATGGCAGATGAAAGCCATAGCTGGCAGGTGAATGATCAAACCTTCAACCAGAGAGCTCTTCAACATAGCAGACACTATGGATTCTTATTGTAGCAGTTTGGAAACACTAGGGAACTATCCATAGTTACAGTCACCAGAAGGTAATTCTCAGGTTGTCTTTTTCTGAAGAGACTATCTCACAATTTGTTCGACTTTTGAACCATTGATTATGTGGCATGTGTTTGGACATTGTCATGGAGAAGAACTGGGCTCTCTCTTGACCAATGCTGGTTGCAGGCATTGCAGTTTTGGGGGCATCCCATCGGTTTGCTGAGTATACTTCTCAGACATAATGGTTTCATCAGGATTCAGAAAGCTGTAGTAGATCAGACAGGCAGCTCACTACCAAACAGTGACCATGACCTTCTTTTGGTGCAAATTTGGCTTTGGGAAGTGCTCTGGAGCTTCTTCTTCAGTGATGAGCTAGTCATCACTGGTTGTCACATAAAATTCACTTTCCATTGCACATCACAATCTGATTGAGAAATGGTTCATTGTTGCATAGAATAAGAGAAGATAATGATTCAAAACAATGATTTTTTAAAATTTTGATCAGTTCATGAGTCACCCACTTATTGAGTTTTTTCACCTTTCTAATTTGCCTCAAATGTTGAACAGTCATAGAATGGCTGATGCTGAGTTCTTTGGCAACTTCTTATGTAGTTGTAAGAGGATGAGCTTCGATCATGCCTCTCAGTTGGTTATTGTCATTTCTGATGGCCAGCCACTGCACTCCTCATCTTCAAGGCACTTTTTTGCAAAACTTCTTGAACCACCACTGCCCTGTATGGTAATTAGCAGTTCCTGGGCGAAAAGCATTGTTGATGTTGAGAGTTGTCTCCTCTGCTTTACAACCCATTTTGAACTCAAAAAAGAGTTTTTCTAGTCTAAAACATAAAATACACAGTAAGTAATGTCATTAGCAAAAAAACCCATAGAGCAAGAAATGTGCATTAAAATGATGTATAACATAACCATATTTATTTAAGAATGCATTCCAATATCAAACAGAAAAGTTCAACAATGCAAAATCACAATTACTTTTGTGCCAACTTGTACTTGCATTTATTTACTCCATAGGGCTTCCCAGGTGGTGCTAGTGGTAAAGAACCCATCTGCCAATGTAGGAGACATAAGAAATGTGGGTTCGATCCCTGGATGGGGAAGATCCCCTCGAGTAGGAAGTAGAAACCCACGCCAGTATTCTTGCCTAGAGAATCCTGTAGACAAGGGAGACTGGTGGGCTACAGGGTCGCAAAAAGTCAGACACGATTGAAGCAACTTAGCACACAATCCATGAAAAGCAAACAGTTGTGCTGGACAGAAGAACAAAAACAGACAAGAAATGAGCAAACCTTCAACCAGATAGCTCTTGAACATAGCAGATACTATGGATTCTTACTGTAGCAGTTTGGAAACATTAGGGAACCATATCCATAGTTATAGTCACCAAAAGATGGGGTGTTCTATCTTAATTTTGTGGTTATCTTGAGATGTTGGCCTAAAACCTGAAGGCTGTGGTGCTGTAAAGGAACTTTGATGGTTCAGTGTCAGTCGAATTGTTCTGGAGGGAAGACTGGATTAATCTCTTGGTGACACTGCTTCATATGCTCTCTGAACCTTATGTGGAGGAAATTTAAGAAGTCTTGGCACAGCATGATTAAACTTTGCTGGCCACAAAGAGCGATGTGGTGAATAACGGGAAAATCAGTGAGAGGGTTGGTTTCAGTATCCCAAACAAGAGTCTCGGGTGGTCTGTACTTTTCAGACTGACCACCTAAGGAAATGCTGGATTGCAGTGGAGTTAATTCAGGTAGAACTTCACAGTTCAGGCATGACAGTGTCTTATGAGCCATGCATTGCACACAGCTAGGGCGGAACTAGTTGTGGCCAGCTGAAATATGGTATGAAACATGGAAGCTTGTGAGCTTTCTGTTGTTTAGCCTCTAAGTCATGCCTGACTCTTTTGAGATCCCATGAACTACTGTAACTCACCAGTTTCCTTTGTCTATGGGATTTCCCAGGCAAGAATACTGAAGTGGGTTACAATTTCCTTCTCCAGGTATCTTCCTGACCCAGGGATTGAACCTACATCTCTTGCATAGGCAGATTTTTTCCATGAGGGACGCCCCCAAATGGTCCATTTACCCAGACATTTACAATTTCTATTGTTTTCTTCATTCCTAAAGGTCTGACTTTCTCTTCTGTCTGAAAAACTTCCTTTGGCAGTCCTTAGGACAGATCGACCAGATATGAATTCTCAGTCATCTGAGTAGGTCTTTATTTTGACTTCATTCCTAAAGGATATTCTTGCTGGATCTGGATTCTTTGTTGACAGTCATTTCCTGTTAGCATCTTGAAAATATTGTGCCACTTACTGCTGGTCTCCATATGTTTTCTGATTAGAAATTCATACTTATTCAAATTGTGTGTTATTTTCCTCTGACTGCTTTAACATTATTTGTTTTTATTTTCCTGCAGTTAATTATGGTGTGGGTATGGATTTATTTGATCTTATCTTCTTTGGGATTTATTTAGGTTTTTGAGGTCTGTACATTTGTCCTTCATCAAGACAGGAATTTTTAGAGCCATTGTTCTTAAAAGATTTTTTTTTTTCAGCATTCCATTCTTTAGTCATTCTGTCCAAGTCTCTGATTACATGAACGTTAGACCTTTTGCTATTGTCTCACTGGTTCCTAAGGTTCTGATAATTTTTTCTGCTTAATTCCGTCTGTTATTCTTATTGGATCATTTTTCAGTTCAGTTCAGTTCAGTCGCTCAGTTGTGTCCGACTCTTTGCGACTCCATGCATCGCAGCACTCCAGGCCTCCCTGTCCATCACCAACTCCCGGAGTTCAGTCAGACTCGCGTCCATCGAGTCAGTGATGCCATCCAGTCATCTCATCCTCGGTTGTCCCCTTCTCCTCCTGCCCCCAATCCCTCCCAGCATCAAAGGCTCTGATAATTTTTTCTGCTTTATTCTGTCTGTTATTCTTATTGGATCATTTTTAGTGATCTATTTTGTCTTCAAGTTTATAATCTCTTTCTTACATCTTATCTATCTGCTATTGAGTCCACCCAAAGTGATTTTTATTTTGGTTGTCATATTTTTCTTTTTTTTTCCTTTAAAGAGACAGCCTTTATTTGAAGGATTTTTACACTGAAGAATTCAAAAAGTGGTAGGTTTTTGGAACTTACTGACCTGTATTGAAAAGGAACTGTTGACAAACATTCACCAGAAATAATCTGAACGAGCAAGAAAATGTAGGTAACCTACTAAAAAGTTCCAGGACACACAGTTTCTCTGACATAACATTACCTTTAAGCGCTGTCATGGATACGAAACTGACTGCTTGTTACTTTTCTAAACACACAGTGGTATAGTTAACAATATTCAATCACTTCTGTTCTTTCCTGAATATATAAAAATTAAAATACCAATTAAAAACTAATATATTCTTCTCTTTAAATGTTTCTTACAGATACAATTTCCATATTTTCAGTCAATAGTGGTGTGGTTTAAGAGATATTTCATTCACAAGTCAAATAACAATCTACCCAAAGGGAACTGATAGTCTTTAGGCTCATAGTGCAAATGAAGAGTTCGGGAATGCAGCAACTGACATTTCTAAAATACAAAACAGATCAAATTCTTAGGAGATACATGCAATAAGCTCTACTAAGCAGCTGGCCACAGAACGAGAACATTGGATCATGTCACTGGTGATTTCATTGGGATGCCAGGTATTTCCAAACTCAACTCGAACTCTCATCTTAGGCTTTGTATTTTGCTTTTCCAGTTTCACTAATGACACACACGTGATTCAAGTCCCTGAAGTATTCATTATAGTCAAGGGCATATCCCACAACAAACTTGTCTGGAATTTCAAATCCAACAAAGTCTGGTCTATATCCAACACTTCGAGGGGTCCTTTTCACCAGCAAGCTTGCAGCCTTGACCATCTTTGGTTTATGCTTCTTGACCAAGGAAAGCAAAGTCTGCATTGTCTTCCCAGTGTCAATTATATCTTCGACAATCAAGACATTCTTTCCAGTTAAAGTTGAGAGATCATCTCCACCAATTACTTTTATGTCACCTGTTGACTGGTCGTTACAATAGCTCTTCAGTCTGATAAAATCTACAGTCATAGGAATGGATCTGTCACTATTTCTGTTCAGTGCTTTGATGTAATCCAACAGGTCGGCAAAGAACTTATAGCCCCTTTGAGCACACAAAGGGCCACAATGTGATGGCCACCCATCTCCTTCATCACATCTCGAGCCAGCCGTTCGGTCCTGTCCATAATTAGTCCATGAGGAATAAACACCCTCTCCAAATCCTCAGCATAATGATTGGGTATTCAAAATAAATCTAGGTCATAACCTGGTTCATCATCGCTAATCACCACGCTGGGGCTGCGGGCTGCCATAACGGAGTCAGCTGGCGCGCGGACTGAAGGCAGACTAGAGAGGAGGAAGCCGGCGGGGGGCGGAGCAGGAGATGGAGGCTTGTCATATTTTTCATTTCTGCAATTTCCATTTCTATTTTGTTCTTCTTTCTGTTTTTTATTTCTTGGATGAAACTTTTATTTTAATGTATATCATAATGCTTGCAATTGCATGTTCCAGCGTATTTTAAAGTCTTTGTCAGATAATTCTAGCATTTATGTTAGTAGTGTGGATGTTGGTGTCTATTGATTGTCTTTTACCACGTGACTTTAAATATTTGTAGGTCTTCATATTCTGAGTAATTTTGGATTGTACTCTAAACATTTTGAACATTATGTTATGAGACTCTGTGTCTCATTTAAATTCTGTGGAGAAAGTTGACAGTTTTGTTTTAGCAGGCAACAGACCTGGTTAGCGTCAGGCTGCAAGTTCCAACCTGAGTTTTATGGTGATAATTCCAGTGTCAGCTCACTTTTCAGTCTTTACAATGCTCTTTGGATCTGTCTTAAGTGTGTGCCATCCAGCAGTCAGTCTGTAACCTGGGTGTTAACATATCTATTAGCTTCTTTCTCAACATTACTGGCATGGTAATTAGGATTGGACCTATGTATCTTTAAGCTCCCCTTGGTACTTTTGGGTTTCTGGGATTCTCATTTTTGTCCTCTGGCCAGAAACTTAGGACTCTAGTTACCCTGTTTATTGTGCTCTGCCACTCTCCTTGGTGACTGAGTCTGGATCCTGGCCCAGGCAAAGGGGAGAAAGTGGTGGGCAGGAGAGAGATAAAGATAGAGGGTATCCATGAGGATTTGCCTCATGTTTTAGAACTGTAGCTCAGCCTACCAGAGAGGAGGGTGGCCTCCCTGGTCCTTGTGGGTTCTTGTGGCTCTTGTAGGTTCCTATAGCTGTCACTGACTCCCCACCACAGGATTGCCTGGTGACTGGAGTTCTAGAGAAGGAGAAAGGGAGGGAAAAACCTAGAGGATTTTCACATTGCCTTTGAGCATCAGGAGTACCTTTTCCGACCCTCAAGCAGGAACCTGTAGGCTTCCTGTCTGTCTGCATCATAGTGCTCACTTCTGGGTTTCTGGCTGTGGTGAGTTCAAGTAAGGGGATACCAGAAAAGAAAACTGGTAAACTCACCATTGATTCTATGATTCTTTGAATTCTGGTAAAACTGTTATTTACAAAGTCTTCAAATATGTGCCTATGCATTCTGTCCAGGTTTTATAGTTATATTCAGTGGGAGGAAAGTCATGAAGCATGCTTATTCTATCTCAACTGGAACTTGAATCTCTTTTAAATTTAAATTTATTTTTAATTATGTAAAACAGTGTGTGGTTCCAAAGCCAAAACTATGAGCAGGATGAACACTTAACAAAACCATGAAAACTTAACAGATATCAAGTTTCTGTTTGTATTCACCCCCAGAGGTAACCATACTTTTAGTTTTGATTATCCTTTCATTTTTAATGCTAAAAATAAGCATTTCTAACATTAAAATAAGCATTTATTTTTAACATAAAAATAAACATTTATATTTGTTTTCTTCTTCCACTTCTTATACAAAAGATAATATACTACAAATACTCTTCTGCAAAATGCAGAATTTTGCAGAATTATTTTCACTTAATCGTGTATAATAATAACTCCATAACAGTATATAAAGATTTTCCTTATTCTTTCTTATTGCATAGAGTTAGATTGCATCATGGTGTAATGCATTTTTTCTAGTTTCTTTCTGGGCTTGGTTTTTACTAATCAGTATAGACTTTAAGCCTAACTTTCTTATTCATTTTGTTTGGGGAAATGGGATTTAATGAGAAGCCTTCACAGTGTTTTTTATAACCTCAATCATTTGCCTTCCAGATGTAGTTTATAACCAATGCCATAAATCTTTTAGTAATAATTCTTAGATTCATTATGTACAATATGACTAAGATACTTGAATGCTGGAATTTGCTCATGGACATTGTCTTTAATCACCAGGCCACTCTTGGTGAAAATGATTTGCAGAGCAGAGAGCTTGAATTCCTTAAGCAGTCTCCCTACTGGTATTGTTGGGGAGGCCAAAATCTGTCAGTTTGTCAGCACTGAAATGGTAACAGAAAATAGAAATAAAACCTTTAGGAGAGAAAATAGCAGAAATAATGGTGATAATTGGTAGTAGTTGCTCCACAAATTAGAGTGTAGCATTATGGATACTGGACAGGAAGACGACTGAGGTCCAGGGAAGGAGTCACTGCATCTAAGAGGCAACATTCAGCAGGATGTGAGAAACTGGAAAGCAGAAGGTCTGGGACAAAGTTGAAGGCAGCTCTCTGCTGCTGTAGTTCTTTGTCAAAAGTCTTTGATTCCACTCCCATGGGCATATTTCAGCTGGCATTTAAAGGACAGTCCAACATGTGGTGTTTCCTACTTTTCCATCTCTACTTTAAATGCAAGCTGATTTGAAAAACAGGTTAATTTTTCTGTTTCATCAATCTGAAGATGTGAGTCAGAAGACTGTTCCTCCATTCCGTTATTTTCTAATATTAATGCTTCTACTACAGGAAATAACGGGCTTCCCTGGTGGCTCTGAGGTTAATGAATCCACCTGCAATGCAGGGATCCTGGGTTCGATCCCTGTGTCAGGAAGATCCCTTGGAGGAGGGAATGGCTACCCACTCCAATATTCTTGCCTGAGAATTCCATGGACAGAGGAACCGGGCAAGCTACAGTCCATGGAGTCACAAAGAACTGGACACAAGGAAACAGCTGACAGTTTCACTTTTACAAAGGAAATAGTATAATCTGGGATTTTCAGGGGGCATGAAGTTCAGGATTTTTATATTCAGTATTTCTCTTAGGGTGATGGACAATTATGTAGGAGTAATATTTGAGCATAAGACTCTCCAGCATAGCTTACCAAAATGACGTTATTAGACATAGTCATAGGACATTATGAGAAAGAAGAGCCATACAAAACTTGTGACTAGCACAAATTTTAAGTACTTAGCAGCAGAAGTAGTTGGGGGACTTGACTCCTGTAGTAACAGTAGGGATTCCACTGTCAGTTTCTGGATGGATTCTGATCCCTAGGTAACATAATTATTGAGCCATGTCCATTCCTGCACACTTTAGATGTTTATAGCTTAGAACAGTTCTAACATTAAACTTGAGATAGTTCCCATAAGATTGTAATTTGCATTCATCATAATGTTGTAGCTTAAGACTGGCAACCTTAAACTGCTTCCCATTTTGGGTGTGGAGCCTATTTTCTAGCGTAAAGTAATTCAGCCAAGTCTACCTTTGGTTGAAGAAAAGAAATGATACAAACTTAAGTAGTCTAAAGAAAGAGTGAAATTCCTGCTTTTGCTCTTAGAGTAGCATAAATCATAGAAGGCACATGTATATTCTTGCTTGAATAAATACTGGTACTGATAGGGACAGA
Source organism: Nanger dama (assembly GCA_917880005.1). Classification (NCBI taxonomy): domain Eukaryota; kingdom Metazoa; phylum Chordata; class Mammalia; order Artiodactyla; family Bovidae; genus Nanger; species Nanger dama. The sequence goes on along the minus strand of CAKJTW010000038.1, from coordinate 7,912,353 downwards.
GTAAAGGGAAAAATTGATGATTAAATAGTTAACCCCGCTAGCGAACTGTAAGTAAAGAAAAAAGTATATGAGATCCCTGTAAGTTAATGATCACTCAAGAAGGCAGGTTTGCTTAGCAACAAAAACACACAACAGAAGCACAAAGCATGCCCCCCAAAACAGTAAAACAATGGTGGAATGAGACCCACATCCTGCCCACTGAGTTCACTAACTTAATGATTCCTATGATACACTCCTCTGCATTCATTAAAAACAAACATGTAAGGAAAAGGGGACATTATACTAAAACCTGAGATGATTTATCATTTTTAGCATGTTACCACCTTTTTTTTTCCTCATTACCATTGCACCTTCACAGTCCCAGACTAATCACAACAAGGATGAGAAAACTCTCCCACCTGACATGGAGGAGGAACTGATGATGGAAGCTTGACATCTACTCAGGATTGAGGAAGAAGGTGGTTTTCCCTCTCTCCGCTTTTCCTTTGATTATAAAACTGTAGTCCACTAAGTTCTTGGGGCACAGCTCCCTCTTGCCCTTTTGCTTTAAGCCTCACAAGCATCCTATTCTAATAAATCACTTCTTATCTTTCACTTTGCCTCTCGTGGAATCCTTTCTGCGCTGAGACGTAAAAGGAGCTCCTCAGAGCCCTCCAAGATGCGATTCAGTGGTTTCAGTACCCTTAAGATGGTGACGCTGAAAAGTCAATTTGGTATTTTGCTTTTATCATGTGAATACCTGAATGTTGTTCCTCTGGGAAGTCATTCTCAGTTCATCTGTGGTAGACCCTATAATGCCATATTTGTAGTCTTAGAAATCCAGGTCACTATGAAGTACTGAGAAATTAAGAGGTGCAAAGGTGTACAGAATCTCCAAGGTGAAGGTAGTCAACTTGATATAACCATTAAGATGTAACGATCATTGGATCACATCTTCAAGCATCTGGTGATGGTAGAGGGGGTGATGAAAGGGAATGAATGCTTATTGAACATTTGCTGTTTGATGGGTAATCTGTTAAGTGATTTTCATAAATATGTAATATTCATGATAAAACTTTAGGGATAGGTATTACTATATTAATTTTTAAACCAAAAGGTGGAGTTCTAAAAGTCAAAATGACTTTCTTAGTGTCACACAGACCATAGGGGTAGGATAAGTGTTTGAATTTGTGTCTATTGGCTTGAGTTCCTCCCACCATGACTCACTGAATTCCTGACTCAGGTAGGATTAGTTTTTATAAGACCTCAAGACACAATATTTGTTCTGTATTAATCTGAGAAAAGACTCCTGTATAAAATATTTTAAAAACCACTACAAATCAGTGTCAGAATGCAGACAGTCTGATTGAAAAAAAAAAAGGACAAAAGATTAAAAAAAATGGACAAAAGATTTGAACTGAGAAGACATTCAAAGAGCCAATCAGTTTGGTTCAGTCACTCAGTCATGTCAACTCTTTGCTAGCCCATGGACCGCAGAACGCCAGGCCACCCTGTCCATCACCAACTCCTGGAGTTTACTCAAACTCATATCCAGTGAGTCGGTGATGCCATCCAACCATCTCATCCTCTGTTGTCCCCTTCTCCTCCTGCCTTCAAACTTTCCCAGCATCAGGGTCTTTCCCAAAGAGTCAGTTCTTCACATAAGGTGGCCGAAATATTAGAGTTTCAGCTTCAGCATCAGTCCTTCTGATGAATATTCAGGACAGATTTCCTTTAGGATGGACTGGTTGGATCTCCTTGCAGTCCAAGGGACTCTTAAGAGTCTTCAATACTTTGGCACTCAGGTTTTTATAGTCCAACTCTTACATCCATACATGACTACTGGAAAACCATAGCTTTGACTAGATGCACCTTTACTGGCAAAGTAATTAATGTCTCTGCTTCTTAATATGCTGTCTAGGTTGGTCATAACTTTTCTTCCAAGGAGCAAGTGCCTTTTAATTTCATGGTTTCAGTCACCATCTGCAGTGATTTTGGAGCCAAAGAAAATAAAGTCTGTCACTGTTTCCATTGTTTCTCCATCTATTTGCCATGAAGCGATGGGACCAGATGCCATGATTTTAGTTTTCTGAATGTTGAGTTTTAAGTGAAATTTTTCACTGTTCTTTTTCCCTTTCATCAAGAGGCTCTTTAGTTCTTCTTCACTTTCTGCCATAAGGGTGGTGTCATCTGCATATCTGAGGTTACTGATATTTCTCCCAGCAATCTTGCTTCCAGCTTATGCTTCATCCAGGCCAGCGTTTCTCATGATATAATCTGGGTATAAGTTAAATAAGCAGGGTGACAATATCCTGCCTTGAGGAACTCCTTTCCCTATTTGGAACCAGTCTGTTGTTCCATGTCCAGTTCTAACTGTTGCTTCCTGACCTGCATACAGGTTTTTTAAGAGGCAGGTTAGGTGGTCTGGTATTCCCATCTCTTTTAGAATTTCCCACAGTTTGTTGATGTCCACACAATCAAAGGCTTTGACAGAGTCAATAAAGCAGGAGTAGATATTTTTGGAACTCTCTTGCTTTTTCAATGATCCAAAAGATATTGGCAATTTGATCTCTGGTTCCTCTGCCTTTTCTAATTCCAGCTTGAACAACTGGAAGTGCCCAGCATCAGACTCTTTTCAAATGAGTCAGTTCTTTGTATTAGGTAGCCAAAGTATTAGAGTTTCAGCTTTGACATCAGTCCTTCCAATGACTATTCAGGACTGATCTCCTTTAGGATGGACTGGTTGTATTTTCTTGAGTCTTTTCCAACACCACAGTTCAAAAGCATCAATGCTTTAGTACTCAGCTTTTTTATAATCCAACTCTCACATTCATACATGACTACTGGAAAACCATAGCTTTGACTAGCCAGACCTTTGTCAGCAAAGTAATGTCTCTGCTTTTTAATATGCTGTCTAGGTTGGTCTTTTCTTCCAAGGAGTAAGTGGCTTTTAATTTCATGGCTGCAGTCACCATCTGCAGTGATTTTGGAGCTAAAAGAAATAAAGTCTGTCACTGTTTCCATTGTTTCTCCATCTATTTGCCATGAAGTGATTGGACCTGATGCCATGATCTTAGTTTTCTGAATGTTGAGTTTTAAGCAAACTTTTTCACTGTCCTCTTTCCCTTTCATCAAGAGGCTCTTTAGTTCTTCTTTGCTTTCTGCATAAGGGTGGTGTCATCTGCATATCTGAGGTTATTGATATTTCTCCTGGCAATCTTGATTCCAGCTTGTTCTTCATCCAGCCCAGCATTTCTCATGATGCACTCTGTATATAAATTAAATAAGCAGGGTGACAACATACAGCCTTGACGTACTCCTTTTCTTATTTGGAACCAGTCTGTTGTTCCGTGTCCAGTTCTAACTGTTGCTTCTTTATCTGCACACAGGTTTCTCAAGATGCTATTATGGTATTCCCATCTCTTTCAGAATTTTCCACAGTTTATTGTGATCCACATAGTCAAATGTTTTGGCATAGTCAATAAAGCATCCTGGAATGTGAAGTAAAGTGGGCCTTAGGAGGCATCACTATGAACAAAGCTAGTGGAGGTGTTGGAATTTCAGTTGAACTGTTTCAAATCCTAAAAGATAACGCTGTGAAAGAATTGCATTCAATATGCCAGCAAATTGGACAAACTCAGCAGAGGCCACAGGACTGGAAAAGGTCATTTTCATTCCAGTCCCAAAGAAAGACAATGCCAGAGAATGCTCAGACTACCAAACAACTGTACTCATCTCACATGCTACCAAAGTAATGCTCAAAATTCTCCAAGCCAGGCTTCAACAGTACCTGAACTGTGAACTTCCATATGTTCAAGCTGGATTTAGAAAAGGCAGAGGAACCAGAGATCAAATTGCTATCATTCATTAGATCATTGAAAAAGCAAGAGAGTTCCAGAAAAATATCTATTTCTGCTTTATTGACTACACCAAAGTCTTTGACAATGTGGGTCACAAGAAAGAGTCAACAGAGATATGAAAAAGTGCTCAAAATCACTGGTTATCAGGAAAATGTAAAGTAAAATCAAAGTGTAATTGCAAAGGAATGGGTGAACAAAACCAGAAAATTTTAAGTATTGTCAAGAATGTAAAGCAGTGGCAGTGCTTTTCCACTGTTGTTGGGAGTGTAAATTAGTGTAACCAATTTGGAAAACTGGTTGGCAATATTGCTAAAGTTTAATATATGCTTAGTTTATACCCTGGCAATTCTACTCGTATATATCCGGTTAAGATGCATATATACAGTCACCAAAAGACAGGTTTATAGATATGAATATATCAGCACTATTAGGACCCACAAACTGGAAAGAACTTTAAAATTTATCAACAGCAGAATGGACAAAATGTGATAAATTCACACAGTGAAATAAAATAGCAATAGGAATAAACCAACTTTAACTACAAAGAATAACAGGGATAAATATCACAAATATAATTTTGAGCTATAACAGGCAGACACAAAGAGTACATGTTGAATGATTTATTTATATAAAATTTTTAGAGAGTACAAAAGTTGGAGAAGTTCTATACAATCAGCAAAAACAAGATTGGGAGCTGACTGTGGCTCAGAATGTGAACTCCTTATTGCCAAATTCAGACTTAAATTGAAGAAAGTAGGGAAAACCACTAGACCATTCGGGTATGACCTAAATCAAATCCCTTACAATTATACAGTGGAAGTGATAAGTAGATTTAAGGGACTAGATCTGATAGAGTGCCTGATGAACTATGGATGGAGGTTTGTGACATTGTACAGGAGACAGGGATCAAGACCATTCCCAAGAAAAGAAATGCAAAAAGGCAAAATGGCTGTCTGAGGAGGCCTTACACATAGCTGTGAAAAGAAGAGAAGCAAAAGCAAAGGAGAAAAGGAAAGATATTCCCATTTGAATGCAGAGTTCCAAATAGCAAGGAGAGATAAGAAAGCCTTCGTCAGTGATCAGTGCAAAGAAATAGAGGAAAACAATAAAACGGGAAAGACTAGAGATCTCTTTAAGAAAATTACAGATATTAAGGAAACATTTCATGCAAAGATGGGCTCAATAAAGGACAGAAAAGGTATGGGCCTAACAGAAGCAGAAGATATTAAGAAGAGTTGGCAAAAATACACAGAAGAACTATACAAAAAGATCTCCATGATGACCCAGATAATCACATGGTATGATCACTCACACTCACCTACAGCCAGACATCCTGGAATGTGGTCAAGTGGGCCGTAGGAAGTTCACTACGAACAAAGCTAGTGGAGGTGGTGGAATTCCAGTTGAACCATTTCAAATACTAAAAGATGATGCTGTGAAAGTGCTGCACTCAGTATATTGTAAGCAAATTTGGAAAACTCAGCAGTGGCCACAGGACTGGGAAAGGTCACTTTTCATTCAAATCCCAAAGAAAGACAATGCCAAAGAATGCTCAAACTACCACACAATTGCACTCATCTCACACGCTAGTAAAGTAATGCTCGAAATTCTCCAAGCCAGGCTTCAGCAATACATGAACCGTGAACTTCTAGATATTCAAGCTGGATTTAGAAAAGGCAGAGGAATGAGAGATCAAATTGCTATCATTCATTCAGTTCAGTTCAGTTCAGTCGCTCAGTCGTGTCCGACTCTTTGTGACCCCATGAATCACAGCAGGCCAGGGCTCCCTGTCCATCACCAACTCCCAGAGTTCACTCAAACTCACGTCCATCAGTCGGTGATGCCATTCAGCCATCTCATCCTCGGTCGTCCCCTTCTCCTCCTGTCCTCAATCCCTCCCAGCATCAGGGTCTTTTCCAATGAGTCAACTCTTCGCATGAGGTGGCCACAGTATTGGAGTTTCAGCATCAGATCATTGAAAAAGAAGAGAGTTCCAGAAAAACATCTATTTCTGCTTTATTGACTATGCCAAAGCCTTTGACTGTGTGGATCACAATAAACTGTGGAAAATTCTGAAAGAGATGGGAATACCAGACCACCTGACCTACCTCTTGAGAAACCTGTATGTAGATCAGGAAGTTACAGTTAGAACTGGACATGGAACAACAGACTGGTTCCAAATAGGAAAAGGAGTACGTCAAGGCTGTATATTATCACCCTGTTTATTTAACTTATATGCAGAGTATATCATGAGAAAAGCTGGGCTGGATGAAGCACAGCTGGAATCAAGATTTCTGGGAGAAATATCAATAACCTCAGATATGCAGATGACACCACCCTTAGGGCAGAAAGTGAAGAAGAACTAAAGAGCCTCTTGGTGAAAGGGAAAGAGGACAGTGAAAAAGCTGGCTTAAAAAAAAGTTGGCTTAAAGCTCAAGCTCAACATTCAGAAAACTAAGATCATGGCATCTGGTCCCATCACTTCATGGCAAAGAGATGGGAAACAGTGGAAACAGTGGCTGACTTTTTTTGATGGGCTCCAAAATCACTGTAAGTGGTGATTGCAGCCATGAAATTAAAAGACACTTACTCCTTGGAAGGAAAGTTATGACCAACTTAGACAGCATATTATAAAGCAGAGACATTACTTTGTCAACAAAGGCCCATCTAGTCAAGGCTATGGTCTTTCCAGTGGTCATGTGTGGATGTGAGAGTTGGACTGTGAAGAAAGCTGAGCACAGAAGAATAGATGCTTTTGAACTGTGGAGTTGGAGAAGACTCTTGAGAGTCCCTTGGACTGCAAGGAGATCCAACAGGTCCACCCTAAAGGAAATCAGTCCTGGGTGTTCATTTGTAGGACTGATGTTGAAACTGAAACTCCAATATTTTGGCCACCTAATGTGAAGAGCTGACTCATTTGAAAAGACCCTGATGTTGGGAAAGATTGAAGGCAGGAGGAGAAGGGGACGACAGAGGATGAGATGGTTAGGAGGCATAACCAACTCAGTGGACATGAGTTTGGGTAAACCCTGGGATTTGATAATGGACAGGGAGGCCTGGTATGCTGTGGTTCATGGTGTAGCAGAGTTGGACATGACTGAGCTACTGAACTGAATTCAGCTGAACAATGAATTTATCCTATTAGACATCAGGACAGTGTTTACTTTGAAAGGGGACTCAAAGAGGTTTCTGGAGTGCTGGTATCGGTTTTATCAGGGTGTTGTTTTCACTCTGTGAAAATCCACTGAGCAGTGTACTTATAATTTGAGCTATTTTTCTGAACTTTTGATATACTAAAATTAAAAGTATGCTCAAAGGCAGGTATATTAAAATAAACATTTACTTTAAAAAATTCTTAGATCTAGCCTCCCATGGAACACATTTTTGGAAATGTTGACCTATTGATGCTGCTATTGATATATATTTCTCTAGTCTTATTTTTTAATTGAAATAATATAAGATGAAAGGACATTCCTGGGAAAACATTAATGGACACTTTAATTATATTCAAGCTATCATTATTTTTGTATTGAAGATAACTTTAAGTGATAAATTATGGAGAAAACATTTAATGAACATTTGTAAACTGATGAAATAGATACATTGTAGTTATATGAATTTTAAAACAGGATTTTTTTTCAATTTGAAGAAATAGAAAATATAAACTTTCAATAACTTCATAAATGTATAGAAAATATTCTTCAACAAATAGCCCTTTTGTGGATTTACTTATAATTAAATCTTATTTTTTGTTACATCATTGAAATATGTGTTAATCTGCACTGATGCTAATTTATAAAATATTATCTACCTTCCAAGTCCCTTAATATGTGTTTTACTATTTCAGAGACATTTTTGATGGCAGAGTGTGCCTGGATGTTCATGTAGATGCTTTTCCCTTACACTAATTAAATAATTAAATCACTTGCTCCAGAATGTTCAAATGCCAAATGTCCAGTTTCTCTGCTTCCACAGACTTTGTACTCTGACAACCAACAATTGCTCTATGTGTTTGACATTCAGAAATTTGAGAGAATAGGTCAGGACTGCAGCGAGTTGGTTTGCATTTTAAATAGCTAGGAGTAAAAAGAGAGCAAGAGAATGTGTCCAGTGGTAACTTCTGTTAGTTATTTTCTGCAGTTCTCTTAAGACTTTTGTTTTTCAAGAGATATTAAATGCAAGACTGGTTGATCCTACCCTGACTTTATTTGTCTGGTAGTAATCCCTCTGGAAGATTATAGGAATCTGAAAGTCTGACTATTCAAGAAGTATATATTTATAATATAGTCAAATGAGATCATTATACTTATTCTCATGGTGCCCATTTTTAAGAGAATTAGAATCATTGATTATGACACATTTTTTTGTGATAAGAGCTTTAGAATATCTCTGCTTAAATTACTTTTCATTTAGCAGATTTATAATTAGCAAATTTATTTCACATAAAAATGTAATGTTTATAGTTCTTTTTACTTAGATTTACCAGAGAAAGACTGCTTAGAAAATTTAAAATATTAATTCAATCACAAATTTTATATTAGCCAATTATACATTAATTTTTCTCTTCAGTAGAAATGTTTACATTATATTTTATACTCAGATTTTGTCTCATGTGCTTTTTCCTTCTTACCTGTTGCAGAAAGTGCAAATGATGCGAGTAAAATGATCAAAAGGGAGAGAAGGAAGGAGAGGCAGCAAGGAGAAGCAGTGACAGTAGCAAGGTGTCAGGCAAAATTAGCAAATTTAAAGATTCCTATCTGAATAACCAAGAGACAGGTCAAATCTCATAAAGGGTTCTCTGTGGGAATTCACACTTTTGTTGCTGTACAGACGTTTATGGAAATAAAAGACGAGGGCATTCTTCTCCCTTGCCACTGACTTTCTGAGCCAGCAGCAGCAATTGATGGAATCTGTGTGATGACTTCATGGAGGGCAGTGAAGATGCTGTGGAGTGATGACAGAGTGATGTTCATGAGCTGAAGCCATCAGAATGCTTCACGGTGCCACCATGATGGGGTATCATCACAATATGGAATGGTGGGGGAGGCGTCTAGGCCTTCCTGAATGGATGGGCCTCACTGGTTAAGAGTCTTAATAATTTCTTAGAGCATTCAGAACTTGATCAGGACTCCACTGTGAAGTGTCAGCTATGCTTATGCAAATATTTATAACTTAGTTGAAGCCACTGTGTTACCAAATACAAGTTTGTACTGCCCGCCCCGTGACAGATCAGTAAATCAAGAGACAGGTTGTTGGGGCAAGGGATAGTGGCTTTATTTGGAAAACCAGCAGACTGAGAAGATGGTGAACTACTGCTGTCCCAGAGAACCAGCTTACCCCAGGTAGATTTCAACCTTATTTATACTAACAGGGGAGAGGGTATGTAGAGTTCTTGGTATAAGAATCCTTTGCTCTTGAAGCTGTCCACAGAGGGGTCAGGTCATGATGTTTCTGTAAACCTCCAACAAGACAAATGTATTCTATTTTGGGATTTTTTTATCTGTATATGAGTGGAAAAGTGTTATAAAGTGTTATACCTTTAAAGAGCCTTGAGAATGGGCTGTCCTGTATATTTTAGACTATAGACAATATTCTTAAAGTAAAGGCAATATAATACAAAGGTTAAAGAAAAAGAAACAGATCTACTATGAAGTCATATTTATTCTTCCATATTATAATTGTGTTGTGAATACACATCTCTTTTAGAGATTATATTCAACTGTTTGCAAGCAAGCATGCAAATGAACGCTCTAAGCATTGTTATTTACTTATGAATAATTTGGGTAGACTCCATTGGAATATTATAGTCAAAATTCTGGGGCATGGAATAGGAGAAATCAGGTAAGTAATTTTTCTTAAGGAACCCTCTAATGGGAGATTTCCTTCCTAGATGAATGCTTGTCACTTTAATGCTGATCATGTTAATCTATTTGGTCATCTCAGAAGCACTTATGGAGCTTCAAGACCCTGAATCAATATGAACAATCTTTACCATAGATTCTTTATGATTACTGTCTTTTGAAAAGCTATTGTGTAAGTTTTCACACCTCAGACTCTCCTTGTTTCTTTGGGATTACATTACACAGCTGACAATCTGTCAGGGTAATGTACACTATTCACTGGCTCATTATCAATATTACATCATTGCAAAAAGTAGGTGAGTGTTCAGTATCCATAGGGGATTGGCCCCAGGACCCCTTTGGATACCAGAATCCACAGATTCTCCAGTCCTTTACAGAGAGGTATAGCATGCGTGGGTTCAACCAGCCACAGAGGGAACCACAAAATACAGTGGGGCTGTGTGATGTCTATATTACAGTTAGCCTGTAATTGATCATGGAGAGCACCATGGAACTGAAAATATGATGAGTCATCTTTGGGTGTAGGAGAGAGAACATAACCCTAAGGTTGGTAAGAGCTAGTATAAAATTCGACTTCTCTTTCTTTTCCTGGAAAGTTATTAACTTTCTTAAATTTTACCCCAATCTAAAACAAGAGTGTTGTGAAAATTAAATACTGGACAAAGCACCTGGCACACTACCATTTCCTAAAATACTTTTGAATACTTTCTTTTCCTCCATTCTGCTGGAAGAACTGGTGCTAGAATCTGGGGTGAGAATGAGTTATAATGCAGGTCTTGAGTCTGCAGCTTCAGAGGAGAAGGGCCAGAATTTGGGTTCCAGTGAAGAAGTTCTGTATTAGGGATGACATATCTCAAACAGTTGCACTTAAGATCTTCTCTGGGGGTTGCTGTTGTTGTTCTGTCGCTCAGTCATGTCCAACCCTTTGCAACCCCATGGGCTGTGGCACACCCGGCTTCCCTGTCCATCACTATCGCCCAGAGTTTGCTCAGACTTCATGTCTGTTGAGTCAGTGATGCCATCCAACCATCTCATCCTCTGTCATCCCCTTCTCCTCCTGCCTTCAATCTTTCCCAACATCAGGCTCTTTTCCAATGAGTTGGCTTTTTGCATCAGCTGGCCAGAGTATTGGAGCTTCAGCTTAGGCATCAATCCTTCTAATGAATATTCAGGACTGATTTCCTTTAGGATGGACTGGTTTGATCTCCTTGCGGTCCAAGGGACTCTCAAGAATCTTCTCCAGTACCACAGTTTGAAGGCATGAATTCTTCAGCCCTCAGTCTTTTTATTGTTCAGGTCTCACATCTGTGCATGACTACCAGAAAACCATAGTTTTGACTATATATGGACCTTTGTGGGCAAAGTAATGTCTCTGCTTTTTAATACACTGTCTAGGTTTGTCATTGCTTTTCTTCCAAGAAGCAAGTGTCTTTTAATTTGTCTACTGTCCACAGTGATTTTGGAGCCCAAGAAAATAAAGTCTGTGGGGGGAAGCAAAGATAAAATCCCTGATGATGGAAGCCTCTCCCTGGCATTACAGCATCTCTGCAGAATCAGGGATGGCACTACCTCTTCCTAGTTTAGAGAGCTGTGCTGAGTGGGTAACAAGCCCGAGCCTGGGAGGTGGGAAACCCATGGGTGGGTAGAGTGAAGCCTAGTACTGGATATCAAACTGGTCAAGGCATAGGGTCTCTCAACAAGGATTGGTCCTGGTGAAGACAAGCCCTCCTTACGCAGTAGAGAAGTGGATGGGCCTGCAGGACACACTGTCCTAGATTCAACTGAGGGAAAATCAGGAAAATTTCAAACACAGAGAAAACATGGTCTGGATAGAGCTTCCTATGTTAAGCACAATAGAAATAAAACAACTACCAGTAAGAATAATAACAAAAGAATTCTAACTATATGGTAGACAACTAAAAACAGACATACAAAAACCTATGCTTACATTCCAAGTGGAAGAGAGAGAAGTAAACTAGTATACAGAGCACAGAAAAAAAAACTAGTCTAAAAGGAAACATTACCCAGAAAACACATTCCTGTTGATTCACTCTAAAGAGAAGCTTACTGAAAATATGAATTCATTAAAACCAGGCCTCAAAGATAAGATGATTAAAGAACAGAATGGGATAAAAAGAGAGATTGCCAAAATAAGAATGTAAATTTAAAACCAAAGCAACATTATTACAGATATAATAAATAATAAATAACTTAGGATCAAAGGGAATGGAAACAAACTTAAAATTTAATGTGAGGGATGGAGTCAAGGTTTGAGATAATTAAAAATAATGCAAAAGAAAATGACTTAAGGAAGTAAGTCACATAGATTTCTCAAAGAAGAGAGCGTCTTTTTAGATTTCATGGTTTTCCTTCCAAAAGGAGAGTCTGTAGTCACATAATCATTTCCATTTGCTTTTACCAAGACTGGAACAAGATGGAAAAGATGAAGGTGTGGTTCTTCACTGAAGTGACTTCTCACTGCCAAGGGATTCTAGAAATGTCTTTTCTAATGCAGTGATGAAATTGTTTTATAAATCTCCCTGGTTATATAAGGGGAAAAATAATAATTCTGAGAATAGCGCAGCCTGGAAAATTCTCATCTTCCCCAAATTTTGGTTAACAGTGTGTAATAGGATGGTGAATGAGACTTCTTGTTTTGAAATTGTTGCTAAAAATGCAGACTGTAGAAAACTAATGAATGTTTCCATGTTCTGCAGAGGGCCATCAGTAAGCTCTGAGCATCTCTCTTTGTATCCTAGTAGGAGATAATATGGACTAAAATACATTTTAAAGGTTCAAAGAATAAAACAAATTACACGAAATTTCATGAAATGGGTGAAGGGGGTCAAACGTTTCAGTTATAAAATGAGTAAGTCATCGGGATATACTGTTCAGCATGGCAACTAGAATTAATACTATGTTTCATATTTGAAAGTTGCTGAAAGAGTAGATCTTAAAATTTTCATCACAGGAGAAACATTTTGAAACTACATATGTTGATGTTAGCTATTGTGGTGATCATTTTGCAATACATACACAGATTGAATCATTATGTTGTATACCAGAAATTAATATACTGTCATATGTAAATTAACCTTAATCTTTTTTTTTAAATACTTTATTCTTCGTTACAATACTATATTGGTTTTGCCATACATTGACATGAATCAGCCACAGGTGTACATGATCTTTTAAAAAGAAAATCACATGAAAAGAGACAGCTAAAGGTGGTAGAGTCCACCTGTGCAGGAGACACAGAGTTTCATTCCTGGGTTGGGAAGGAAATGGCAACCCACCCCCGTATTCTTGCCTTGAGAATCCCATGGACAGAGGAGCCCAGTGCATGGGGTGGCAAAGAGTAGGATGTGACTGAGCGACTAACCAACTGGCCTTACTACTCCAACTCATTCCTAGTAGAGGAATTCCTCCTCTTACTTATTCCCAGTAGGTAACAAAAGTTATGGGCTTCAAGGATACTCACTGTAGTTTTGAGTTCTTCACCAATTAAGGAGTGCCATGGCCTTCCCCTCCTCACAGCCATCCCCTTACAAAGCAAGATTAATGGGTTTGAGGGGAGCACCTTACAGGAACTGGGGGTGCCTGGAAGATGCCAGCACTGGTTTCTCAGTCATGGCGTAGATGTCTGTTCCCACGGCAGCCTTGCAGGTCTGCTCCACAGCTATGGAAGTCTTGGGGGTGGGGTGCAAACTGAGAGCAACTGCAAGGCTGAGAGGGGGCAGCAGGTGCGAAGATTTTGCACCCATTGTTTAGGGCACAGACAGGCAGGATTTTACATAGGGGTTGCCTATTGCAAAGGAACCACGTGTGCTTGATCACCAGTGATGGCGCTTGACAAGGCAAGGTTGGAAGCGCTGAGTCAGAACACATGTGTCACATTAGAAGCCTAGGCAGTGGGGAGGGCTCCTCCAAGAGACACCCAATAGAATTCGCGTGTGCTCTCCTCTATAAAGGAAGTGTTTCAAGCCTTGCCAGAGGGGTGCTTTTGGCTGAGAGAGGAGAAAGATTGCGTGGTAGGTGATGTTTTTTGGTCACTATTCTCTAAACTCTTCTTTCGGCCTCAATAAAGGAAAAGTTAAAGTCAGGAAAGAGAGGCAAGATGGAGAAATACTAGTAGCCTGCGTTAGGAGAGGGGAATGTTTATTGGGTGTGAAATTTAAGTCTTTAACTTGTGCGGGATTAGACACTTGTAGGCCCCGGCTCAAATTTTTTGAGGCAAGGAAAAAAAAAAAGTTGCTCAGTTGTGTCTGACTCTTTGTGATTCCCATGGACTATGTAGCCCGGCAGGCTCCTCTGTCCATGGGATTCTCCAGGCAAGAATACTGGAGCGGGTTGCCCTTCCCCTTCTCCAGGGGATCTTTTGACCCAGAAATTGAACCTGGGTCTCCTGCATCGCAGGCAGATTCTTTACCATCTGAGCTACTGGGGAAGCCTGCAGCGAGGGGAAACTGTTCTAAAAATGTTTACACAATATTTGTGCATCCTGGCTGGGGCCCTTTTATGCATTCCTGGCCTAGTAATTTTTGCCTTCTATCTATAGCTCTGTTGGTAGAAGTGGATGGTCTGACCCACACACCCAGTTTCTTCCTCTACCTCTCTGAGGCTTCTTTCCCATGAGCACCCTTTTGGAATAGATTTCACCTGTTCTCTTCTAGATGGGCCCTTTTTCCTGTTGTAGCGGGGGAGGTGGGGGTGTAGTGGGGGTGGGGGTTGTGGTAGAGTGAGGGGGTGCTGACACAACCAGCTTTTTTCTTACTAATTCACTATGTCACACAAGCACTGCTTCTGGGACCCTTGATAGATACGATGAATAGGTAAGAGGGAAAAGAAAGTGAAAGAAAAATGATGCCAATGAAAGTGGGATGAACAAGAAAAAAAGAAAAGGGTTAACTTAAAAGAGAAAATCAATCAAGGGTAGTGGAGTGACATCAGAAGTGGCTTCAAATTTCTGTCTTTGGAACTGACATTTGTGGACAACCCTGCTCTGTGTTTCTGGTTTGCACAACTGAATGGAGCTAATTGAAAGGAAGTATGGAGAAGGCAATGGCACCCCACCCCAGTACTCTGGCCTGGATGGAGCCTGGTGGGCTGCAGTCTGCGGGGTCGCTAAGAGTCAGACACGACTGAGCGACTTCGCTTTCACTTTTCACTTTCCTGCATTGGAGAAGGAAATGGCAACCCACTCGTGTTCTTGCCTGGAGACTCCCAGGGACGGGGAGCCTGGTGGGCTGCTGTCTATGGGGTCGCACAGAGGTGGACACGACTGAAGTGACTTAGGAGCAGTATGGATGGCGTTACTGTGATTTTATAAGAGTCTAAGCCTCTCAGTGCAGGGTGAAAACGAGTGAGCAGCTACATTTCACTAAACTGTTAGCTTGCTTTGGCAGCTGTTACACTGTGATAAATGATTGTGGAATTAATTAATTGAAGAGGTTATTATACTATTAAGATTATTTCCACCGAGGAGTCATGATGAAAATTCATTGTTAGCCAACGAGTGTCTACCATTCGTTAATAGGTAATTTCTCTCCTAGTATCATAGATTTTTCTTTTTGAAACACATCTCTGTTAGACCACATATTAGAGCTTTATTTGAAGAGGTGCCATTTTTTTTTAATCATTCCATTAAAGAAGCAGTTGTAATGAAAGGAGGGTCAAGATCTCCCATTTTAAATTCGTCTTCTTTCCTTTCAGTACTATCTCATTTTCCCTCAGTAAATTGTCAGCTGATTCAGTTAGAGTTGAGCTGAATCTACCAGTTCACTGATGTTAAGTTTCTTCATGTGCATAGAACACTTACTTACTAAAATGTGGGCATCAATTTTTATTGATATGAAGGCATCATCTTTCCTTCCTGTAGTTATTAGAGAAGTAAGTATTCCTATTAATTGCTGTTCCATCAAGTATATTTTAAATGTCCTTGTGAGCTCAACTCTGTTTCAGAATACCTGGAAATTATAGCAAGAAGACTTGGTAACTTATTTTACTTATTCTTTAATAAGGGAAATTGTGATGTGACAAGTGGAACTTTGTTTTTCAATAGTGTCTCATTTATTGTCTTCATTTTAATGCATTAAATTCCTTTCATTCTTATAGAGCAGATTCCAATCGACACTCATTATGAACCAACTCTCCTACTGTTTTTCATCCTAGTATCAACTTGTGAATCTTCACAAGTGGAATTCTTAAACAACGACCCTGTGAACTTGCTTTAGGTAGTTTGGGCAGTGAGCCATTACCCAGCACGAGGGGCTACACCTGAAATTAGTATCCCACAGGACTGGTGGTCTCCCTTCCTTTGTCAGTAGGGGCTGTACCTGTGGACATGGTCTCCAGGTGGTGGGCAGCTTGCTTTCCCCAGACAATGCCTATGAATAGCTGGCACCTCATAAGGTTGTTCTAGTGTTTTCTTCCTAAGAAGAGAAGTTACAGTGGGGTGGGGGTCCTTTCCCTGGAACATGAATGGATGTTGCAATTGCATCAAAGCACCCGATCCTGTCACTTCTCTGTGGGGATGACGGTAGGGTGGAGGACTGGGGTCCTTTCTTTTTAGACGTTGGTCTTCTGAGTTTCCCCAGTAGAGCCTGTGTGTGCGGTAGAATGGAGGGAGCCACCTTATGGGACAGAGAAACATGGCATATTGGGTCTTAAAAATTGTGACAATAAATACGACTTCACTTTTCTGGTTTCTTGGAGGAGAAATTTCCCCTAAACATGCCAGGTCTTTTATTCCACATCTTATTCTCTCCAGTCACGGGTAAATGAATTATTGGGCTGGTAGGAACTGATCAATATTTATCAGCTGTTAGGAGCTAACCTCGGAGAAGGCGCTGGCATCCCACTCCAATACTCTTGCCTGGAAAATCCCATGGGTGGAAGAGCCTGTAAGGCTGCAGTCCATGGGGTCACAAAGAGTTGGACACGACTGAGCGACTTCACTTTAACTTTCATGCATTGGAGAAGGAAATGGCAACCCACTCCAGTGTTCTTGCCTGGAGAATCCCAGGGACGGAGGGAGCCTGGCGGGCTGCCATCTATGAGGTTGCACAGAGTCGGACACGACTGAAGCGACTTAGCAGCAGGAGCTAACCTATCAATAGTCTTAGATGAAAGGCATTCAGGATTTCTTTCCCCTTGCCTCTCTACTCTGGAGGAGGGAAAACAGTGACTTGTGTATATGTCTTGCTCTAAAAACTCAAGCTTTCCTGTGGGGAGTCTGTTCCTAGGGCTGGAGTTGGATGGCAGAGAGTTGAAGCCTAGCTAGGGCTCACACTAAGCTGTTTCTTCCAACTTGGCCTTTATCAGCAATAGGGATGGCAGTTTGGACTCCCATTTACCCTGTAAACTTGTCTGATTTTTCAGTTGGCTGTGGACCGAGGGGAAGAGCATGGCACTGACTGGGCCCCCTTGGGTTCCAGCAGCTCCAGCGTCTTCACTAGTGGGGCGCTCCTGCAGGATCGAAGCGTGGCCTCCAGTGCTGTTCTTCTGCACAGATGCTCTCTGCACTGATTGATTTACTGTTAGTTGGAAGGTGGTGCTGTAGGGGGAGATTTCAAATCCCAAATGTTGGAAACCGATCGTTTGGATCTGGTCAATTTGAAGATGACACCCCACTAGAAGCATTTTCCTTCCAGGCTAAATAAACAAGCTAATAGATCTTCTTTCTGCAGTCCAAATGCTTTGCTCAGCCCCATTCATACTGGGGCAAAGACAATCTATCTGGAAATGAATAATATTATCTGTGAAATATAGTCATAGGTATTTCATGGTCAGTTAGCTTAACCCTATCCTGACTGTTGAGCTCTTAAATGGTTTCAGTTTTTGTGGAGATAAAACATAATTTAAAGATGTAACCAAACATGCAAAATCTAGCATTAAAAATGTAAGTCACACAGGAGGAGAAATATCATATGACATCCCTTTAATGGAGAGTCTAAAAAGAAATGATACAAATGAATTTTATTTATGTAACAGAAAGACTCACAGACTTAGAGAATGAACTTCTGATTGCCGAGGGAAGAAACAAAGAGGGGACATGTGTAGGGAGTTGGGGGTCGACATGCATGCAATGCTGTATTTAAAATGGGTAACCAACAAGGTCCTACTGTACAGCACAGGGAACTCTGCTCAGGGTTGTGTGGCAGCCTGGATGGGAGGGGAGTTTGGGAGAGAATGGATATATGTATATGTATGGCTGAGTCCCTTTGCTGTTCACCTGAAACTATCACAGCTTTGTTAATTGTCTATACTCCAATATGAAATAAAAAGTTTTAAAAAAAGTCTAAGCTGAAATTCAACTCCAAACATGCCATAAATAAAAGACTTAATTGCCAAGTTGGTTTGTTGTGCAGAGAATTCAGATAGAAGAATATTCATAGTTTCCTAAAAGATTGTATTTAAGATGACAACATTAGTAACAGCTGCTTCAGATATAAATTCCTTGTGAGGCTAGTTCTAAGTAGTCCGGACACAGCTTCTTTGTGCATTGTCAGGCCTTAGTGGATAATTATCTGTTTGACTATATTCTGAGATTTGAAAGATGTGTTTTGAACTTAAACTGAATTAACAGGAAAACTCCTGTTTTAAAATGAGCTTAAGTATACAGTGTGCGTGTGTGTGTGTGTGTTTAAGGCTTAAGTAAATCAAAGTAGTCTCTTGGTGACCCAGAGTTCTCACTGAGTTCATTTTGCTTTTCATGCAAAAATAAAATCCTTTTATGACAAACTGATGGTTTTCCTAGTAGGTGAGTTTGTTGTCATATTTGAATATACTGCTAGAAATCATATTGCCTGTCTATAGGAAATGTGGATAGATTAAATTTGTCCAGGTTCTCTGTAGAGGATTAAACAAATTTGACAAAGTGATATGAGAACAGTAAAGAGAAAGAATATCTCTCTTCTTTTCTCATTTTAGTGTCCTAGGAATTTAGTTAAGCCTTAAGACTTCTCAAGTTTGCATTACACATGATTATTTATACCCTTTCTTTCATTTTACCTTTATTCTTCTTTGATATTCTCATTTCTTTTCTTCCTAAATATTAGCAGTTTTTATCCATAGCTTTATTGTGTCACATTTTTCTAGACTGTGACTCCTTAAAGGAATTAGAGTGTGATTGTTGTATTCATTGAACAATGCCTGCACAGCATAGTACCCAATAATTATGTATTAGCTAAATAAACGTGCTATTAGTATGTGAATAGGTAATTTGTTATACAGAAACCTTCTTTGTATTCTGCTTTATAATTTTATATTACAGAAGACTATTTGGCATATATCCTAAAGCAGAAACAGCATCATCCTGATATTCTTTCCTCTTCAGCAAAATAGGTTTAATTGCAAGATATGCTTCATTGCAAAGATCCAGTGATGATTCACTGATTTTCATTACTGCACTGACACCTCACTGTACTTCATTGCTCATGCCATTATCACTAATGAAGAAATACTTCGAAACAGTGGGATGGACCATGTGATTTATCTAGTCAGCCTAACTGGAGACTGTTGAAAGAAAGATAATTAGCTATTTCCTGGAAGTTTAGTAGAATTATTTTTTCCCTTTTTACGTGGGTGTAAAATATCAATACATCTACTTATAGTACTTTTAAAGGTTCTGGAAAAGTGGTTTCTATAAGGAATATAATTTGCATGTCTTGGAAATGACTCAGCCTCATATTTATAGGATTCAAATATATCTGACAGGAATGTAGTTTATTATTTCTGAGAGGACAGAACTTCAAAGCATGGCAGTGACATGAAGATGCCATTTGAGTGTAGACAAATGTCCAACATGGAAAGAAGGGGACACACGATATCCGCATGACACTCCCCACCTTTGTTAAGCATCCTCTAGGGGTTGGGTCTTTGCCATATAACCTTCTTTGAAAATCGTCTTATAGAATTTCATTCCTGTAACCTGTACATGAGAAGCCTCAATGATGTGAGAAAGGCGAAGGAGTATGTCTGTTCTTTGAGTTAAGAGCAAGCTTGTTTACAGGTGTTTTCAAGTACATAACTATCAAAAATGATGGACTTCTGATGTGTTGATTCTTTTCTGTGCCTCCTCACAAACACATCCAGGAATATTACTTCCTAGTTTAGGGAAGGTATAATTTCACTGTGGGAAGAAACATTTTGACATTTTAATAAATCCTATTATTAGAAAACTGACATTTTGGTTTATAAACAAACTTGGGGTTTCCAAGGATATGATTTAACTGAAAAATACTGTATTTGAGTTTCTGTCAGGAAGACATGATGAGAAAATGCCAGGTACATAAAGTTCCTGTGCTTCCTCATTAAGTACATTTTATTATCATTGTGCTGTGCTCTGACCTGCCGGTAAGTATTTATGCTCATTCCCAAGGCCTGAAAAGTACACTATGCAGGGGCTGCCACTGGGCCAAGAGCCTTTGAGTCTTAAGATGCCTCTCTGGAGTGTGCGTAGCAAGATAGGCCATGCATAGTCTCGCAGAAATGCTGAGTAGTTTCCTTTTATGTATGTACAGTTTGGGGCATTGCTATTCTTTGCCTAGAGTTTATAACTGCTGTATCAAAATAATTTTTTAGTTAAGGGATATTTGGAAACTTTTTATTTTAAAAAGCTTGGTCACTGTACTCAATAATTTAAAGAATTAATTTAGTAGTGAAATTCCTTTAAAAATACATGACATTTTTCAGTGTGAAATTTATATTCCCTTTGTGGAAGGGCTGTTTTCCAGTAAATATAGTCAATAAATTTATCTCTGAAGGCACAGATGTGTGCATAAGAGCCTTGAAACATCTGGTGAAGTGGTTTCTTTGAGAAAAGCCAAAACATAGTGCTTTGAGGCTACTCAACTATAAGAAATCTCCTTTTGCTATGAAATTAAAGTGCTTTTATTACAGGGAAAAAAAAATCCCTTTCAAATATTCAGTACTCAGTATGTCTTAAAAAAGACTTTTTGCAAATTAAAAAATAACAAACATACTGTTATCAGTTTTATCAAAAACTCTATGAAAATAATATTAGGGATTATGTATAATCTAAACTAATAAACATGACAGATTAAATGTTAACCCAGAAGGCTCTTTTATATTTCACAAGATTAGAGACAAAATATGAGGCTTTTAAAAAATTGATAAAGTTATATAAAGAAAAATTTAAAAATAGTCATTAATATTACACAGTAAATATGAATTTTGTCAACATATGTTAAGTATATACATATTTAATAAATAGCTGTTAGTATCTAAAATAGCTCCCTTCAAATTTTCTAAGCATAAACTCTTCAGGGGCAGAATTAAATTATGGATAAGTGAGTTTTTGTGCCAGCAAGTGAACTCGGAAGCAAAAAGTCCTCTTTGCTCCTTTCTCTTTTTCTCTTGTTCCTCTGCCCTTTCTTCTGCCTTTTCCCTTTCCCCGTTTTTTTTCCTTCCTCCTGCTTTCTCTTTCTCCTTTTCCTTTCCCCCCTCACGTTTGGTATCAGTGATTATGGGGATTCACAGGTGAAAAGATAATGTTTCTGTCTTCCTGGAACTTGTGATTCAGTGAGAAAGTGCTAATCAGGCATCCATTAATCAATGTGATAAGTGACTTAATAGTACACGGAAATCATGGAGAAGAGACAGTAAAGAGTGTTCTCATATTTTGGGTAACACAATCTGAAGCTAGAATACTTTGAAAGAAGGGAGTGAACTTGTTAAGGATTTGGGGAGGAAGATAGAGGATTTGAGAAAAGGGGGCATCATATGTAAAAATTTGGAAGTGTGAGATAATGTAACTTCAAGCCCTTCTGTTGGGTTTCAGATACAGATAGCGGAGTTTGGGAGACTAGTCTGAGTAGGTAGGCATGGGTTATCTTTGAAAGGTCTTTTGTTTAGAAAGGGATTTATACTTTAATGTACAGAGGTCAGCATACTTTACCTGAAATAAGCCAGGTAGCACGTATTTTTGGTTTTGTGGGCCATTTAGTCTTACAACAGGGACAGTTTGTCTTTGTAATCATAAACAGCATGGGCGATATGTGAATGGACAGGGATGCATTCTAACAGCCTTATGGAGGTGGAAATTTGAAATTTAAATAATCTCTGCGTGTCATGAAATTTCTTTTTCCAAACATTAAAAATGTAAAACTATTCTCAGCTCACGGATTGTACAAATCGGACTCTAGTTCAGATCTGACCCACAGGCTGTAGTATGCTGACCCCTCCTACAGGAGATGATGAAATTTTCTTGAAGAATTTCATTTGGGATGGATGTATGATCCTATTGGTAATCTAGAAAGTTTTCTCCAGTATGGCATGTTTAAAGCCAAACTCTGAGGAATCATATGGGAAGTCGCTCTGTGTAGAATGGGTCCCAAGAGCCAGTAATCTTAGGAAGTGCTCCAATTTGTGTCTTTTTCTTAGAGATTCACAAAGCACATTTGTGTGTTAAAGACACTGATAAGGGGGTGCAGAGAACAGCTTGTTTATGTTGTTAACTTGATGTTCACTACCCTTACGGAAACTTTTTGGAATGTGACTTAGGACATGTTATTTTAATGGAAATTAATAGAGAAGTGAAGTGAAGATCATGAGGAGCAATGAAGCAGAAATCCATTGCAAAATTTCCTGAAAAAATATTGAGGGAACAAAGCAGGGAGTAATGGCAGAATGTGCAAACTTCATTATTATCAAAGAAACACAAAATCTAGACAAGAAAAGGGGGACAATCAAATATTTTTGTATAAAAATGGGAAAAAATAAACACAGTCTTTATATATATGTGTGTGGCTTCTTATACATGGTATATAAAAACAGCACACTTAGAAAATAAAAACTAATGAAGAGTGAAGGAACAATTGAGGACTTAAGCTGAGCTTCCTGGTTTTCTGTTTGTCTACGAAGTACAATGGGGTAGAGCCTGTAGTGCTCAAATGGTCAAAGGAAGATGACTGAGGATCACCTCAATAATATTCCAACATACAAAAAAGAAAACTGAAAGATGATTAAAAAAAATTTCTAAGACTGTCAGTCAGAGTTCTTGGTTGCTAATAATAAAAATTGGATAATTTAGGTTGAAAAGAAATTTACTATAAATGTATTAGCTCACAGAGTCAATACAAATGTAGAGAGCCTGGCTCAGAAGACAGGCAGTGAGAGCAAACAGCAGAGGCCTCAGTCTGGGTTGCCTCATGGGACTGATTTCTAAACTTGCCTGGTGTCTTCACATTCTTCTCCCAAGATCCAAAGTCTTGAAGAATATCAGATACCTGAGTAGCTAGCCTACTTGCCATGCTTTTGTTCTGTACCCCAGGGCTAGGATACTACCTCCTTCCTTAAGCTCACGTGTTAGAGGTGGGATACTCTATCCCACCAGTCGTATAACAACTGAGAATAGATCCACAGATAGGCAAGGTGTTTGTGTTGCCTCTCCCCAGAACATCTGCCTCAAAATGAAGAAAGGGAATTATCTGTGAACATATCTGAAATCTGAAATACGTCATTCTCATTATTATACAGACTAATTGTACTAGCTGGGTCACAGCACTTATTTAGAGGATAAGTAAGCTAATAAAAAAATTAAATATCCAAATATAAACGTGACTTAGTAAAACTTGAGCCTTTGGGACACAGAATTAAAACAGTTTGGTTTTAATGATTAGGGTTCAGTGATTTTCTCAAATACCAGAGAATCAGAGTGACTATCAAAAATCTAGTTATTTCAACAAAATTTCCTGAAAGAACCTAAGAATTAAGATTAAATTAGGTGCTATATAATTTTCTGTGGATTAAAAAAATCTAATGACATGAAACAAACATCATTGCATTCTAGGAATTTAGGAACTTTGACAAAATATTGATGTTACTGAGATATTTTGAAACTTTGTGTACCTTCATTTAGTTCTGCTGTTGTTTAACACTAATGTATTGTTTCACCCTGTTTACTGTAAGTTGTAAGTTAATGTTATCATTGCTTGTTGAGTTTTTCTTCTGGGATTTTGGAAGAAAATTTGAGTACAAACTACCAAATTAGTAAAAAAGGTATCTGAAAATGAAAATGTTATAGGTGACTGAGCTATCTTCCTTGAAGATTTATTTTAAGATATAATAACTAAAGATTCAAAACTTAGTAATTTTTTTTGCTCTTAACTTTGGCAATAACTGTTAGTCTCTATTTGTTTCCAAACAAAATTACAGAGGGGAGTGGGTAAGTTAAACCTTGCAGTAGAAATACAGACAGAATTGTTTCAGAGAAGTGTATGGACATGCTCCTATCTTTGCCCACCTAACCCTGGCATGAAAGTGAAAGTCGCCCAGTCTGTCCGACTCTTTGCGAGCCCATGGACTTTACAGTCTGGAATTCTCCAGGCTAGAATACTGGAGTGGATAGCCTTTCCCCTCTCCAGGGGATCTTCCCAACCTAGGGATTGAACCCAGGTCTCCCGCATTGCGGGCCGATTCTTTACCAGCTGAGCCACAAGGGAATCCCAAGAATACCGGAGTAGGTAGCCTATCCCTTCTCCAGCGGATCTTCCCAACCCAGATATCGAACCAGGTCTCCTGCATTGCAGGCCGATTCTTTACCAACTGAGTTATCAGGGAAGCAGGTTAGTAATATGTTGCTAAGTCGCTTCAGTCGTGTCCGACTCTGTGTGACCCCATAGATGGCAGCCCACCAGGCTCCGCCATCCCTGTAATTCTCCAGGCGAGAACACTGGAGTGGGTTGCCATTTCCTTCTCCAATGCATGAAAGTGAAAGTGAAGTCGTTCAGTCGTGTCTGACTCTTCACCCCATGGACTGCAGCCTACCGGGCTCCTCCATCCATGGGATTTTCCAGGCAGGAGTACTGGAGTGGGGGTGCCATTGCCTTCTGTGAAGTGGCTTATTTAGCATCTGCAAGCTTAGCTGCACTCCAGTGCCGGCGCCATTATCCTGGTTCATCAACCTCTGGTGAACATGCACATCTGTTTCCCACCTCATCCCTAGTGCACAACTGTTTAGTAGTTTAATATCTAGATACTCTGTGGAACAGAACTTAGAAGTAATTTTCATGAGGGTACATTGATATGCCTGTTTACTTTTAAGATACATTACAGCCAAATGCTTAGTTGTCATCCTAACTCATTAGCCGATTTGCTACAGCAGTGAAAAAAGAGCACAAGTTGTTCTGAAGGGGTTTCAAGCTATCCTCTAATAGATGAGCTAAAGAAAGACTATAGAAATTTGTAAAGCATGTATTCTAATGAAGACATCTTCACATTATTTATATAGATAATGATAGTTTTAGAGCCAGTAAGTCTGTTTCTAGGTTTAAGATTTCTTTACTGGTTTTTAAAAAGATTTTTAAAATTGGAAGATAATTGCCTTACAATGTTGTGTTGGTTTCTGCCACACAACAGTGTGAATCAGCCATAAGTATAGGTTTGTCCCCTCTCTCGTGAACCTCCCTTCCACCACATCCTACCCATCTAGGTTGTCAGAGCACTGGGTGGATTGAGCTCCTTGTTTTATACAGCAATTTCCCGCTAGCTATCTATTTTACACATGGTAATGTATGTTTCAATGGTACTATCTCAATTCATCCACCCTTCTTCCCCCACTGTGTCCACAAGTCTGTTTTCTGTGTCTGTGTGTCTATTCCTGCCCTGCAAATGGGTTCATAGGTACTCTTTTCTAGATTCCATACATATGTGTTAATATACAATATTTGTCTTCTGTTTACCTCACTCTGTACTAGAGTTACATTTTAAGTCACACGAACATTTATCAAGCATCCAGTATTTGCAGAGCATGCTTCTGAGTATAAATGGAAGATCAATGAGAATTAGTAGAGACCTCGTTTTTACTGTTGACCCATCTTTTGGTTGCATTTTCACCCAGTATAATCCTTGGATTTCCCTTTTCCCACCACGCTTGCTCCCCTCTGCTATTCTACTGCTGTTTCTTGTGCTTTAGAGAAACAGGAAGGAAGTGATACAAATAATTAATAAGCAAGAAATGACAAACATTCCAGGATTTTTCAAAGGCCTTACAAATCCATTAGAAAAGAGCAACAAGAAATCTTATTGAAGGGGTACTCTTTATTTTCATTTGAGTGAGAGGACTAAATAATTCTTATTCCCTTTCCTTTTATGCTCAGCACCACTGGGGATCCAGGGAGGGAGAGGGGATGAGCTTTGCTTGCAACACAGAATTAAGCAAATTAATAAGGGGTCCATTTTCATTAAGGGGACAGTTTTCCTTTGTGAGGACTCCTAGACTCTGTGCCTTTATTCCTATGCTTCACACAGAATTAATAGTTTTGAGAAGTTGTTCATAGGACCTTCCCTGGCAGATTATATTAGTACCTTTGCCTTCTTCAATGCACTTGACTCCAAGTAGCTTTGTCTGGACTTAAAAATTGAATATACATTTTTAGGATTGAGATTCAGTAAGAAAATGCAAATTAAAAGCATGCTATGACTTTAAAAAATGTACTTTGAGTTCTGAACCCATTCTAGGAGGAGTAGTACTACACCAGTTTTTGCTGTATCAGAGGCACTGGAGGGAATATAGTTTTGCTATAGTCAAATAGTGAGATGAACGGCACTCCTGTAGGCATGCTTTTCAAATGCTCATCAAGCAAAAATGTGATGTTTATAGATAATGATCATGGGTTCAATCCCTAGGTTGGGAAGATCCCCTGGAGAAGGAAATGGCAACCTATTCCAGTATTCTTGCCTGGAAAATCCCATGGAGAGAGGAGTCTGGTGTGCTACACACCAGAGGGTCACAAAGAGTCAGACATGACTGAATGATTGAGCTCATACGCATAGCTAATAACAGGTCTAGAAAGTTCTTTAAAGATGGCATCTATTAATATGTAAATTAAAACTGTCTATCATTTCATTATATAAAAAGACAAAGTGTTTTCACAACGTTAGATATTATACTTAAAGCAGTCTGACTCAGTATATTGGTTAGATGCATACAGTACACTCTGGCCAACATTCGGCAGGGCACTGCTGAGAGATGGGCTGACATTGTCCAGATGAATGATGATCCTCTGGCCTCACATATATGCAACCTCATGTTGTGCTCTGGGGTAATTTATATTTTTAAGAATGTTTTATGCCTCCCAGAGCAGTGTGGGGAGGTCAGTCTAGAAGATTCTCAAATTTAATGCAGTGCCAATTCACTGTGATTTTTCTGCTCCTTCTTGAAAAATGGATGAATGATTCTAAGTGAGGTTGGCTTTGGTTCTTATGTAATTATTTGGAATGAATTACTTAACTGTATAAATAAAATAAATGGCCACTTCTATTGTGTAAATCACATTGTGACTACTTTGGTTCACTCAGGTAGAAATTAGAATACTTGTACTCAAATGACCCATACTGCAGCCCTAACTATTCCTAGTCTGGGTAACTTGACATTTTCTGAAATGAGATGTACTATGAATAATTACTGTTTCCTGTGTGCTTGGGAAATTACTAATATAAATTCTTCAAAAGTGAGTTTTATCATTTACAAAGTGGGAATGACAGTAACATCCTACCTCCTGGAATTTGTGATGAGAACATCATGACGTAACAAATGTTGTGCAAACTGTAAGTAAAACTGAAGTACAGACTGTATGGTGGGCGGTCCTCACATCTTTGCCTTTGTTGGGTTCTTCAAGAAACAGATGCCGAGGTAGTAATTTGTGGGCAGTGCTTTTGACAACAGGTTCTATGAGAGAAGGAAAAGGCCAGGATTGAGAGGAGGAACAAATTGAACAATGACACAGTTGCAGACAAGGCTTTAGTCAGCTGTAAGGGGGCACTGAATTTCTTTCAGAGTCCCAAAATGAGGCAAGGGAGCCAGACTTCTGAACCTCCGAATCAATAAAATGGTTAGATGTGGGCTGCCCTTGGATGAAACAGTTCCTGTAGATGGGTAGGTGAGAACTCCTAGGGAAGGACTCATGTGTGGACCCGCCGTGGGAAACACTACCCGTTGCTGGGAAAACGAGGGACTGGGTCCTGCAGAGAGTATCTTGGTGGTGTGCCGTAGCGGCCATCCTGGTGCACCACTCACATTCCATCTGATCCATATCATAAGTTCCCCCACCGAAGAACAGCTTCTCCAGAATTCTCATTGGTCTCTTTCACTGGGGAGAAGTTGACAAAAGGAAGTTCAGAGATATACTCTGTAGCCTCAGCGACTGCAGCTGGTCTCAGGACTATGCAAACAGACAAAAAAGCAAACCCCCAAATCCTACCACACCCAAATCATCCTTTTCCACTAGTCATTCTAGACTCTCTTGTATCTTCAGCTAACACCTCTACTGGCCATTTGGTTTACACTGTAAAGTCACCCAGTTCATTGCTGGGGATTGTTTTCTCAGAGTGCTTTCTTCGCTTGTCCATTTACTGTCAAAATTGGGCAAGAGAGTCCTGACAGGCATTTCAGTGGATTGCTGCCTACCAAATGTGTTCTGCTCTGCTTCTATTCTGCAACTACCCTTTATGAGCAGAATAACCTATCCCACCAGGATGGTGACTCCTTTCCTTGCCTCTTGGTCTTTTGGCACAAGAAACCCCAAAGACTGGGCAGAATGTGTGCCTTAAAATTTAACAGAACTCATGTTCTATCCCCTGGTGGAAGCAAGGCGTATAAATCCACAGAATCTGAAGGCGTAGCACAGGAAGCGCACGTATTTCCTGCAGTACGCCCCCAGGACTGACGGTAAGTGGATCACTTCTGCTTTTATCCATTGTTCCCCTGGCCCATGTTTTCTAAGAGCTAGGAACTCAGCACCATTGTTGTTGTTCAGTTGCTAAGTCGTGTCCGACTCTTCACAACCCCATGGGATGTGATGGGACTGGGTGCCATGATCTTAGTTTTCTTAATGGTGAGTTTAAGCCAGCTTTTTCACAGCACCATGCTGCTGCTGCTGCTGCTGCTAAGTCGCTTCAGTAGTGTCTGACTCTGTGCGACCCCATAGTTGGCAGCCCACCAGGCTCCCCTGTCCCTGGGATTCTCCAGGCAAGAATACTGGAGTGGGTTGCCGTTTCCTTCTCCAATGTGTGAAAGTGAAGTTGCTCAGTAGTGCCGAACTCTTAACGACCCCATGGACTGCAGCCTGCCAGGCTCCTCTGTCCGTGGGATGTTCATGGCAAGAGTACTGGAGTGGGGTGCCATTGCCTTCTCCGTTCACAGCACCATAGCAGTCATTTATTTATGGGAGACTTGTATCTTAGATGATGGATCCATGTCTTATAGGATATTATCTCTAAGATAGTACCACAAGTATTCCTTCAAAAGGTTCTTTCATTGTATTAAGCAGCAATTTCTGGGTCATTTAGTATATGATAGGGTCAGTGGATATCCTGGCCACATGTCCACTCCCTCCCTTCTTTATCCATAAAGTGGGTTCCTTGGTCTGAGGTGGTTAAATGCATAAAGTGTCAGTGAACCGGACTAGAAACCCTAGATCACCATGGTAGGAGAGAGAACAGGTTCAGAGAAAGCAGACATGCCACTGTGAAGGTGTTACATAGAGTAAAAAAAGTCACCAGTCAAGGATGTTCAAGCGAGAAGCCCCAGAAGACACTCTGTTGACCAAAGTAATCAGGAATATTCTGTTGAGAAGGGTACTAGCGTTACTTGGAAGCTTTCTTCTGTCTGTGGGTCAGAGCTATTGGTAGGCAATGCTGTTGATAGAACTGGGCTTCTTGATGACTGGGGATAACAGGATCCTGAAATAAGAGGCTAAGTAAATGGCAGTTGCTTTGGTGTGGCTGTGGATGCAGGTTTGTCTCAGGGAGGAGGGCATGAGCTCGGGCAAGGAAGCATCTTTTGGCTAAGGGTAATGCCTAGGTAAAGACTTGGCTGTGAGCTGTAAATAGTCAACAGGTGAAATCCCAGCATCTGGGTAAATAAATGCATTGATTATGAAGGTTGAGGGAACTGTGCAGCTCAGCATAGTATCCGCTTCAGCCTTCAAAAACAGGTAGACCATGCCACTTAATCATTTTTAAGTAAAATGTGATAATGGCGCAGCTGATACATAGGCAGCATAGGTCACTTGAAGTGCTTCGTGTCGGGATAAGCTCATCTAAAATAATAAATTATTGTGTTGCCTCTTGAAAACCTAATTAAAGCCCAAACCAAGCTGCTTTCTGTACAATTTAAATGGCAAAATGCTGAAGTTTTAAATAAAAGTTATTAAAAAAATACAAACACTGATCAGAGAGTTCACCTGCCCACTGTGTTGGAGAACAACAGTTAAATGGTTAAAAGTGAGTCTAAACCATCTGACTTCAATGTGGAACATGGTCTAAGAGAGGTTTGCAGAGAGGTTAGGTAAGAAAAAAAAATCAATCAGTCCAAAGAGACATACAGACTAGCCATTAGTTATTAAATTCCGTGAGATACAAACATAAGCAGTGCTTGCTTATTTCTCCTTTCATGAATTAGAGGGGAAGCCATATGATGAGTAGACAGGCCAGACAACAGCTTGCAGGATATTTGGTAAGGTGACATTTAATTTTTAAGAAGTCAGTGGTTTTCATTATTATAGATATTGTTAATTAAATGTTTTCTGGGACAAACATTTTTTTTCCCTGCCAGTGTTTTGAACGGCTAGCATTTCTTCAGACTAGTGCGTGTCATCTGAATATTCTTGTTTGCCAAACTTTTGCTATCACTAAGAAAGGATTATTGTTTATCTCTGCCCTGGGTTTTCTAAAATTAGTGTCTCCCTTGATTGAAGTTCAATGGTAAAGTAATGTGAGCAAAATATAGTCTTATAGCAACAGGATGCTGGTGTTAACTTGAAATGGGATTTAATTTCAAAATAGTTGGAAGTATTTTGCCTCTGACAGCATACTCTCTGACTCAAGTTATCACATTTTTGTGCTATTGACTTATTCATTCAACAAATATTGAAATACGAAACACTAGAGATGTGCCTGGCAGTCTTTTTTAATTCACATTTGACTTAAAATGAACAAAATTTGAAAACCTTAGCACAGACGATTTCATTTTACAACTTTAGAATCACATATATTCCTCCAAATATTCTGATATTCACTCAGGAAGCATCACTTTTGACAGTCTTCTCTGATTTGATGTTTCTTTGAGGGATCTGACATTTTCTCATAGCTCTTGTTTAATACTGACAAGGTGCTTTTAATTACAGGAGAAGCCACAAGCAAGGAAATGTAATTATAATAAAATGAATTACAGACCCCTAGACTATTTCACCTTTTGCTGCCTGGTGAAGATTGTGTTGTCTCACTATCAAAGCATCTGATGCTTATTTCTAACCTCCCTGTTTGAATGAGGTGAGGATAAAATCTGATTGCAAAATTACCTGTTGTGCTATCACAAGATGAATCTTGGAGACTGACATTCAGGATGTGAGATGGAGTGTGATGTGTTACCCTGCTTACTTCAAGGTGCAGCCACCTGCAGAGAAAGACCTGCCTGCCTGGCTTTTAAAGTACTATAGTCTTCCTTTTTCTTTTCCCCATAGTTAAAGAAAATTTAAGAAGATGTAAATGCTTCTATTGTTCAGTTGCTCAGTCGTGTCCAACTCTTTGCAACCTCATGGACTGCAGCATGCCAGGCTTTCCTGTCCATCATCTCCCAGAGTCTGTTCAAATTCATGTCCATTGAGTTAGTGATGCTATCTCACCATCTCATCCTCTGCTGCCCTTTTTTCCTTTTGCCTTCAGTCTTTCCCAGCATCAGGATCTTATCCAATGAGCAAGCTCTTCACATCAGCTGATCAAAATATTGGAGCTTCAGCATCAGTCCTTTCAATGAATCTTCAGGGTATATGCATTTTTGTATATAGTTTTGAGTATATTTACTTATTCCAGAAATTAAGTGATTTTAGAAATTAGCAGTTAAATTCATATTTGAGTGCCACAACATGATTATTATCAATGGTTGTGTGAAGTTCCACTGAATAGACCACTCGAACAAAACTGATAGTTAAAGGACTACTTCTTAAAATTTTCTTACTATAAAGAGCATTTTCCCATTGTGAAAAATGGTTGCCTCTCGGATGAGGGAGTTCTGGAAATGATGCAACTTCTTACCTTCTTTAGACAGTTCTCATTTGGCAGGTTTTGGTGAGTGGATTTAGGCAGATATTGAAGTTAATTAACTGCCAAGTTACTTAATAGAACAATTTGTTCTCCTGATTATTCTGTAGTCACTAATTCATTCTTGAAGGATTAAATTTCATTATCTCATTTTTGGAGAAGCTGTTTAAAAGGTTTTGTCTTTGCAAGGACGTTGAAATGTTCATATACTTACAGCACGTTTTAGCATTTTACTTGCTCAGCTTGGGACACATTTCCTTGTGGAGTTATAATATATCAAAAACAAGGTCAGAAGCTTCAAGACGAGAGGAAACTCAAAGTAGGTGATGTTTCTCAACTGATAAAATGACAAATCTCACTCACTGAAAAGTCACTGTCTGGGGAAAAAGTAAGGAGGCAGGCAAGATATAAGATTTATTTTTTTTAATCAAAAAGAATAGCAGCAATTAGCGTAGAAAAGGAAAGAAGATCTCTGGGGAGAATGAGAGGTAAAGGGTAAGAAGCTGGAAAGGAAGAAGAGGAGAACCACTACCAGAGAATAATGACAAAAGCACTATTTATTTCTGTAGATTTTGAACCTTTTTGTTAGCTTACCTCCTAAAATAATAATAATAATAATAAAAAACAAGAAACTATGTACTCTAGCATCCCAATTTAGGTTGAAGCCTAAATTTGTCATCATAATTTTACATAGCTGCGAATGATGTAATTTCCAAATTTTGTAAATGTTGACAATTTAGATTATCGATTCAAACTCAAAATTTACATGTGTCCAATGCATGTTCCTTTAGCTCAGCTGGTAAAGAATCCGCCTTCAGTGCAGGAGACCCTGATTTGATTCCTGGGTTGGAAAGATCCACTGGAGCAAGGATAGGCTACCCAGGCCAGTATTCCTGGGCTTCCTTGCTGGTTCAGTTGGTAAAGAATCCACCTGCAATGTGGGAGACCTGGGTTTGATCCATGGGTTGGGAAGATGCCCTGGAGAAGGGAACAGTTACCCACTCCAGTATTCTGATCTGGAGAATTCCATGGACTGTATAGTTTAATGGGGTCACAAAGAGCTGGACATGACTGAGTAACTTTCACAATGCATGTTTTTTGAGCATATCCAAAAACTTTTTGAACTGTGGTGTTGGAGAAGACTCTTGAGAGTCCCTTGGAGAGTGAGGAGATCAAACCAGTAAGTCCTAAAGGAAATCAGTCCTGAATATTCACTGGAAGGACTGATGCCGAAGCTGAAGCTCTAATACTTTGGCCACCTGATGTGAAGAGCCGACTCATGAGAAAAGATCCTGATGCTGGGAAAGAGGAGGAGAAGAGGATGGCAGAGAATGAGATGGTTAGATGGCATCACCGACTCAATGAACATGAGTTTAAGCAAGCTCTGGGAGATGGTGATGGACAGGGAGGCCTAGTGTACTGCAGTCCATGGGATCACAAAGAGTCAGATATGACTGTGTAACTAAACAGCAAAGAACTAATTAGGAAAATTAACTCATTAAGAAATGCATTTCTAACGAAAATTTTTGAGTAACATTTACCAAATTTGTTATTTATTAATGCTGCTTTGATCAGTTGGGAAACTGGGTTTTGTTCTGATGGGCTAGGCCATGCCCAGTAAATGTTTAATCCCATTTTGTTGATGGGTGCGGCTGTGTTCCCTCTTTGTTTTACCTGAGGCCCAACTACAGAAAACTAAGATCATGGCATCTGGTCCCATCACTTCATGGCAAATAGATGGGGAAACAATGGAAACAGTGACAGACTTTATTTTCTTGGGCTCCAAAATCATTGCAAATGGTGACTTCAGCTTGAAATCAAAAGACACTTGTTCCTTGGAAGAAAAGCTATGACCCACCTAGACAGCATATTTAAAAGCAGAGACATTACTTTGCCAACAAAGTCTGTAGGGTCAAATCTATGATTTTTCCAGTAGTCACATATGGATGTGAGAATTGGACAATAAAGAAAGCTGAGTGTCGAAGAATTGATGCTTTTGAACTGTGGTGTTGGAGAAGACTCTTGAGAGTCCCTTGGACTGCAAGGAGATCCAACGAGTCCATCCTAAAGATCGGTCCTGGGTGTTCTTTGGAAGCACTGATGTTGAAGTGGAAATTTCAATATTTTGGGCACCTGATGCAAAGAGCTGATCATTGGAAAAGACCCTGATGCTGGGAAAGATTGAAGGCAGGAGGAGAAGGTGATGAGAGGCTGGAGATGGTTGGATGGCATCACTGACTAGGTGGACGTGAGTTTGAGTAAGCTCTGGGAGTTGGTGATGGACAAGGAGGCCTGTCTTGCTGCAGTCCATGGGGTTGCAAACAACTGGATATGACTGAGTGACGGAACTGAACAGATCAGTTGGGAACTGACAATTTAATGGTGACTTCATTAAGAAAAAGAAAATTTAGCATTTGCCATCCTATTGCCACTGAATTAATTTCAACTTATACAAATATATTTCTTGGAGGAAATTATTGAGTAGTGAATGAAAGACTTCCAAGAACAAAATAAATTATCTTCAGAAAGAAACTCTGGGAAAAATGAAATACAAGTTCGAAAAAGGAAAATAAATGAAAAAAATTAGACTTAAAGTAAAAATGAATATGCATTTTAAAATTATAGTTTATTGATAAGTTATTATATTTAACTTTCTTTGTTGTTCAGTCATTCAGCCTTGTGTGACTTTGTGACCACATGAACTGTAGCACACCAGTCTTCCCTTTCTATCACCAACACCTGGAGTTTGCTCAAACTCATGTTCATTGAGTTGGTTATGCCATCCAACCATCTCATCCTCTGTCAACTCCTTCTCTTCCTGATTCAATCTTTCCCAGCATCAGGGTCTTTTCTAATGAGTCAACTCTTCGCATCAAGTGGTCAAAGTGTTGGAGTTTCAGCATCAGTCCTTCCAATGATTATTCTGGATTGATTTCCTTTAGGATGGACTGGTTTGATCTCCTTGCAGTCCAAGGGATTCTCAAGAGTCTTTTCCAACACCACAGTTAAAAAGCATGAATTCTTTGGTGCTCAACTTTTTTTATAGTCCAACTCTCACACCCACACATAGCTACTGGGAAAACCATACATTTGACCCTATGGACCTTTACTGGCAAAGTAATGTCTTTGCCTTTTAATAAGCTGTCTAGGTCTTATATCTGAATAAATATTACTGCTAAAAGAAGAAACACTAGCATATTTTTTTTTCTGTAGAACTGCAGTTGGTTATTTTTTTCGGTTCTCTCAGAAGCAGCCCTTCTCCTTAGAGATAGCACAGTGGTGGCAGAGTACCCTTTCTTCCTCAAAGATTTGTGTACTGGTTCTACGAGGTCTCTCTTCTGAGGACTCAGTAAATTTATCTCTTCCCATTTATCCCCCTAGTCCTTTGAGGTTGTAACTGCTTTCTACAGTTATCTCTGCGTTACTTCATTTTTTCCCCTCAATAGTGTTAAAAGTGAAACCAGTTCCCTATATTAAATCTCCAGTCTCCTCTTTGAAATGTCTGGTTTTGCTTTTTGACTGGACTCTGACTGATGTAGTAGGTCATTCAGTTCTTTGAACTCCTTCCAGATTATATGCTGAATATCACACAGCAATCCATCATTATAAATTAGTTTTAAATTGACAGTTGGCTGACAATTTGATTAGGTTCTGCTTCAGTTTTTCATTCCTTTTTTTGAAAATTAAGAACTGACTTTAAAAAGTATGTTAGTCATTAGACTATTCATTTTTTCAGTTATTGGAGGGCTTTCAAAATATAAATTGATCAAGACTGATTAAATAACTACTAAATGTAGCTATAACTGCTGCTGCTGCTAACTCGCTTCAGTCGTGTCCGACTCTGTGTGACCCCATAGACGGCAGCCCACCAGGCTCCCCTGTCCATGGGATTCTCCAGGCAAGAACACTGGAGTAGGTTGCCATTTCCTTCTCCAACGCATGAAAGGGAAAAGTGAAAGTGAAGTCGCTCAGTCGTGTCTGACTCTCCGCGACCCCATGGACTGCAGCCCACCAGGTTCCCCTGTCCATGGGATTCTCCAGGCAAGAACACTGGAGTGGGTTGCCATTTCCTTCTCCAACGCATGAAAGGGAAAAGTGAAAGTGAAGTTGCTCAGTCGTGTCTGACTCTCCGCGACCCCATGGACTGCAGCCCACCAGGCTCCCCTGTCCATGGGATTTTCCAGGCAGGAGTACTGGAGTGGGGTGCCATTGCCTTCCCCAGTAGCTATAACTAGTGGTATCTTATTTGCTGTATATGTTCAAAAACATTGGGAACTGTTGTTGATTTCCGTATGTCTTTGTCACTATCATATTTTTATCATGCCATATACTCTAAATATAATTTTGACCTTAGATGAACAAAATTATAAATCTATGAAAAGTGTTTTCCATTAATCTAATTGAGAAGTCATTATTGCCAGTGAACCAAATCTGACCCATTTTTTTCTGTCAAAAACTGATTTTTTTATTAGTAAAAAATGGTTTTCAATTTTTTTCTGTTAACAAGTAATGTCAGGAAACACTTGTTTTCTC
The DNA here is from genome assembly GCA_917880005.1 of Nanger dama. Lineage (NCBI taxonomy): Eukaryota > Metazoa > Chordata > Mammalia > Artiodactyla > Bovidae > Nanger > Nanger dama. Next base: position 7,876,058 of record CAKJTW010000038.1, on the reverse strand, counting down.
TAATATGTGGCATATTTACTATGTTTTGTTGAAAAAGATCTCCAAGGAACTATAACGGAAAATAAAATTGTTAATTCTCACATTGATCATTAAAAATGTGAAAGAAGGTGGGAGAAAAAAAGAGAGGCGGCAAAATTATTTCAAGTTTCTTAAAGGGACTAGAATAATTTACTTTTCTCCATTTTCTACTTTGAAAATACTTCTTAGGGATTATCTCTCCTTTGATTGAAAAGATATTAAAAACTAAAAATTCTCAAATAGAATTTTTTCATTTTGCAATGGTGTCCTTAAGGTGTCACAACTACTTTATTCAAAGGAAGAAATACACTTACTGGATTTTAAAATGTGGAAACGCAACATGTCACATTACTGTACATGCAAAACATTGCTCTACTCTAGTCTCTAAAGAGTAGCAGGATATTTTGGGAGAATCCTGAGTCTAAGTGGTGGTGGTACTACTTGATAGGAAGTTCATCAAGTAGTTCAAAACTCATGTCTTTTCTGTACATTGCTGTTCAGTCACTCAGTCGTATCCTACTCTTTGTGATTTGATGGGCTACAGCACACCAGGCTTCCCTGTCCTTCACGATCTCCTGGAGTTGGCTCAAATTCATGTCCACTGAGTCGGTGATGCTACCTAACCATCTCATTCTCTGTCTCCCCCTCAGTCTTTCCCTGCTTCCGGGTCTTTTCAGTGACTCAACTCTTTGCATCAGCTGGCCAAAATATTGTTGCAGGATAATAGTTTTAAGGATAAAACGAAGAAATATTTGTAAGGCACTTAGGATGGTGTTGGGCACATGGTAGACAATTGTCTAGGTGCTGGCTATTATTAGAGGTTGCTTCCCACCTGGTCTTTCACACTGTGGACATAGAACGTGGATCACATTTCACTTTAGTTTCTCAGGTGAGTCTTCACACAGATATCTTCTCATGGAAGTTTTTGTCTGCCTCCAACACATCCTCTAATAGTCAGTCTTTCTCCATTGTGTGTCTGCATGCCTCTCCTGTTTCTTGCTTGAGTTCCTGTTATTTTCCTGGATGCTATGATCTTTCCTTTGTTTTTGCTTTTTAACAATTTCAAATCCACTAACCACTATGAAGTATAGATATCATTAGATTCAGTTCAGTTCAGTTCAGTCACTCAGTTCTGTCCGACTCTCTGCGACCCCATGAATCACAGCACACCAGGCCTCCCTGTCCATCACCAAACCCCAGAGTTCACTCAGACTCATGTCCATCGAGTCCCTGATGCCATCCAGCCATCTCATCCTCTGTTGTCCCCTTCTCCTCCTGCCCCCAATCCCTCCCAGCATCAGAATCTTTTCCAATGAGTCAACTCTTCTCATGAGGTGGCCAAAGTATTGGAGTTTCAGCTTTAGCATCATTCCTTCCAGAGAAATCCCAGGGCTGATCTCCTTCAGAATGGACTGGTTGGATCTCCTTGCAGTCCAAGGGACTCTCAAGAGTCTTCTCCATCACCACAGTTCAAAAGCATCAATTCTTCGGTGCTCAACCTTCTTCAGTCCAACTCTCACATCCATATATGACCACAGGAAAAACCATAGCCTTGACTAGATGGACCTTAGTCGGCAAAGTAATGTCTCTGCTTTTGAATATGCTATCTAGGTTGGTCATAACTTTTCTTCTAAGGAGTAAGCGTCTTTTAATTTCATGGCTGCAGTCACCATATGCAGTGATTTTGAAGCCAAAAAAAAAATAAAGTCTGACACTGTTTCCACTATTTCCCCATCTATTTCCCATGAAGTGATGGGGCCGGATGCCATGATCTTCGTTTTCTGAATGTTGAACTTTAAGCCAACCTTTTCACTCTCCTCTTTCACCTTCATCAAGAGGCCCTTTAGCTCCTCTTCACTTTCTGCCATAAGGGTCGTGTCATCTGCATATCTGAGGTTATTGATATTTCCCCCAGCAATCTTGATTCCAGCTTGTGTTTCTTCCAGTCCAGCATTTCTCATGATGTACTCTGCATAGAAGTAAAATAAGCAGGGTGATGATATACAGCCTTGACGTACTCCTTTTCCTATTTGGAATCAGTCTGTTGTTCCGTGTCCAGTTCTAACTGTTGCATATCTAATATGTAATATGGCTGAAGGTGTCACTTCCGTCTTAAAAGAAGCAATTTGCTCTTAGTTTTCTTATGCAGTAAAATACTAGGATGTTCTCCTATCTGTGGATCTTTACTTGTATCGTCACTTTTTCCATGTAAGCAGATGAAAAAATAAAGAAGTAAATGAATATTTTATGCCTAAAGACCATTATATTTTAAAACACAGTTGAAAAATGACAGCTTTTTCAACTCAAATTGCTTTCCTGGGGTTAGGGGCATAGGGTGGCTTTCAGCTCCCTTTTAATTGTACCTCAAAAGTAGATATTTTGGAAATTTAAAACACTTTAATATGTCAGAATTGGGAAACCCTCAGTACTTTGGTGTTAAGAGTGACAGATGAAATTATATTTGTATTACCATCCTCATGCTGCTTTTGGACAAAAGATTCCTTCTGATCGCCTTCTGCCTAGATAGCCTCTTTCAACAAGGACTGGCAGAGCGGATAGTGAAAAGCTTCACATAAAATGTCTCTCTCCCCTTAATTCAGAAACCACAACAGAGTACCCCTGGCTTTTGATTGTGACTGTAGTACCCCAATGGAGATAGTTGCTTTTGAGGAAAAAAAAGTCCCCATGAGTATCACTAGGAAGTAAAGGGTAGAGGAAAAACATTTGGGTGGAAATTATATAACCATCTATGTTGGTTATGAACCTAGGAGTTTTCAAAATTTGAAGCCTACTTTTTAGAATTACATTTTCAGGGACATCAAAGAAAACCTTTTTTTTTTTTTCAGTTCTTGATATACCTTATGCGAATTTCTCTAACATCTTCCGAACTTGCACACTGATTCCTCTCACATTTGCTGGGTGTATAGAAAATGTTTTCTCTTCAAAATGCAGTACAGCAAAAATGAAAATAATTACTATGAAAAGCTCTTCCTCTGTTTCGGTAGGATTACAAAGTTTCCATCTCCATAGTTTCTATTTCAATTTATCTCTTGAAATTAAATCTTTTCTTTTGAAATGCCAGGCTCCATTTGGGGCTAATAGTTTCTGACAGTTCTAAGCTTTTACCAAAACTTCTTGGTAAAAATGTGTTGGATGATTTCTTAGTTCTTAATAGCATTATATAAAAATGAAAAACAAAGACAAGACAACATCCTAAGAAGTCAACCAGAGCTTTGACATTTTCTAGAGCAGTATTTTTCTTTTAAATTTAATTATGTTTATAAGATCTAGGTTTAAGTACAGTTTTGGTTATACTGTTATAATTCATGTAGTACTACAATCACACTGAAAACATAAAATGAATATTTAAATGTGGATGATCAGAATTAATTATAAGCCTTATGTGTTTTCTTCTAAGAAAGGATTAAAAAGTGCATTTTTTTAAACCTAAGCAATTGTGATGGCTATAACAGTAATTTGTTCCCTTTATTTGTGAAACTGTTGGCACAGCTCTCTGTTGGCACAGCTCTCTGTTGGCCCTGGGCAAAGACTGAAGGATGAATTGGAGTGAAATGTGGGGCATCTAATATGACTTTCTAAGATCCAGCATTCACAATTTAAAAAATGTTTTAATGTGGAAATATATACATATAACAATTTACCATTTAAATCATTTTTGATTCTACAATTAGTGGCTTTAGGTACATTCACATTATATGACTATCCATTTCCAGAACATTTTCATTATCCCAAACCCGAACTATACCCATTAATCAGTAATTCCCTATTTTCCCTCCACTATTATTGTACTTTGTCTCTATGAATCTGCCTCTTCTCTGTATTTCATAAGTAGAATCATATGATATTTGTCCTTTCGTGTCTGGCTTCTTTCATTAAGCATGATGTGTTCAAAGTTCATGTTTTAGCAAGTGTCAAAGTTTTATTCCTTTAAAGGCTGAATAATGTTCCATTGTATGTAGCTAACAAATTTTGTTTATCCATTCATACACTGGTGGACACTGAGTTGTTTCCATGTTTAGGCTATTATGAATAATACCTCTATGAACACTAGTGTACAAATATCTTTCTGAGCCATTTCAATTCTTTGAGATATATACCCAGAAGTGAAATTGCTGGATCATATGGTAATTCTGTTTATTTTCTAAAGAACCTCAATACTGTCTTCTATAGTGGTCAGACTATTTTACATTCCCACAAACAAAACAGAAAAGTCCCAATTTCCCCACATTTTCATCAACACTTATTTTCAATGTATACACATGTGTGTGTTTATAATAGCTATCCTAATGGATATGAAGTGATAATTAGCAGTTTTGATTTTATTTTTATTGTACTAATGATTAGTGATGTTGAGCATCTTCTGTGTGCTTACTGGACATTTGTATATTATCTTTGGAGAAATGTCTGTCCAAGTCGTTTCTCACTTTTTATTTTATTTTTGACTGCTGGGTCTGTTTCTGCAAGGGCTTTTCCTTAGTTGCAGTGAGTGGGGGCTATTCTCTAGTTGCGGTGCAAGGATCTGTTATTTCGATTGATTTTCTTGCTGTGGATCCCAGGCTCTAGGGCATGTGGGTTTTAGTAGCTGTATCTCCCGGGCTCTGGAGCCCAGGGCTCAATAGCTGTGGTGCAGGGCCTTAGTTGCTCCATGGCATGTGATATCTTCCAGACCCAACGATCGAAGATGTGTCTCCTGCATTGGCAGGAAGATTCTTTACCACTGAGCCACCAGGGAATCCTTATTTTTTAATTTGTTTATTTTCGTCGAGTTGTTGTAGCTCTTTACATACAGTTGATCCTTGAACAACACAGGTTTGAACTGTGTGGGTCCACTGATATGCTGACTGTTTTTTTTTCTTCAATATATGTACTACAGTACTGAAGTGTTAGTTGCTCAGTTGTGTCTGACTCTTTGTGACCCCATGGAATTTAGCCTGCCAAGCTCCTCGATCCGTGGAATTCTTTGTTCAAGAATACTGGAGTGGGTTCCATGATCTTCTGGGGAGTTTTCCCGACTGACCCAGGGATCAAACTCAGGTCTCCTGCATTGCAGACAGATTCATTACTGTCTGAACCACCATGAAAGCCAACTATAATACTACAGGATCCACAATTGGCTGATTCCATGGATGCAGAACTGTGGATATAGAGAGGCTACTGTAAAGTTATAGGTAGGGTTTTGACCCCCACATTGTTCAAGTCAACTGTGTTATAGATTAATCCCTTATCAGATATATGATTTTCGGATACCTTCTCCTATTGTGTGGATTTTCTGTCCACTCCTTAGTGTCTCTTGAAGCACAAAAGTTCTTGATTTTGATCATCTAGAGTATTTGTTTTTGTCTGTGCTTTTGGTGTCATATTCAAGAAATCATTGCCAAATCCAATGATATGAAGCTTTCCCCCTGTGTTTCCTTAGTATGAATAATTGAAAGAAATGGGGAAATTTTAACTGTGTGCGACTCAAAGATTTTTGGACTGAGGCCAGTGTAATCCACAAAAATACATTCCAGGCAAGAGAAGAAGGAATTGAGCTGGGTAGGGAAAGCAGGGCTTTCCCACAAATCCTCAAAGTCTTCTGCTTCAATCTATTGGTCAGAACAGCAAGGCACATTTCCACTTTTGCCTGCAAGAGAGGGTGGTTGGGAAATAACATATAGGGATTTTGTTATTATTATTTTTTTAAGCTGGCCATATTGCCATCTGGAATGAAGATGAAGAGAAGAATGAATAGCTAGGCAACATGATGACTGCTTATTTAACTTATATGCAGAGTACATCATGAGAAATGCTGGGCTGGATGAAGCACAGGCTGGAATCAAGATTGCCAGGAGAAATATCAATAACCTCAGATATGCAGATGACACCAACCTTATGGCAGAAAACAAAGAACTAAAGAGCCTGTTGAAAGTGAAAGAGGAGAGTGAAAAAGCTGGCTTAAAACTCAACATTCAGAAAACTAAGACCATGGCATCTGGTTCCATTACTTCATGGCAAATAGATGGAGAAACAATGGAAACACTTATAGACTTTATCTTTTGGGGCTCCAAAATCACTGCAGATGGTGACTGCACCCATGAAATTAAAAGATGCTTTCTCCTTGGAAGAAAAGTTAGACAGAATATTAAAAAGCAGAGACATTACTTTGCCAATAAAGGTCCATCTAGTCAAAGCTGTGGTTTTTCCAGTAGATTTGGACTATAGAGAACACTGAATGACAAAGTACTGTGGAGTTGGAGAAGACTCTTGAGAGTCTCTTGGATAGCAAGGAGATCAAATCAGTCCATCCGAAAGGAAATCAGTCCTGAATATTCACTGGAAGAACTTATGCCAAAGCTGAAACTCCAATACTTTGGCCACCTGATGTGAAGAACTGTTTGGAAAAGATCCTTAAGTTGGGAAAGATTGAAGGCAGGAGCAGAAGGGACGACAGAGGATGAGATGATTGGATGGCATCACTGACTCAGTGGACATGAGTGTGAGTAAACACTGGGAGTTGGTGATGGACAGGGAGGCCTGGCATGCTTCAGTCCATGCGGTTGCAAAGAGTCAGACTAACTGAGTGTCTGAACTGAACTGATGTCTGCAACAAGTCTTAAATTTGTTGGTGTATTTGAAACTTTTAAGCAGAATCATTTAAAAGTCTGAGGCATATAGACTGTTTTTCTCTAGATTTAAGATTACATATTTCTATATTTAAGTCTTTCTGGAGTGGGTGGGTAAGGGTATGGCCCAGTGACACCTAGGGCAGAATGGGTACTTATATCATGTTCTTTACTGGATGTCCATAAAACGCACCTTTGGACCACACTGATGAATGATGAATTTGCGTTCTTTTTCTAAGAAGAACAAATTTTGCATTTTTAAAATTTTTGTGTTTTTGGTTGAGTTACTGTTGTAACTATGGGTGTAGTGTAGAGCTCAGATGGTAAGGAATCTGCCTGCACAGAGGAGACCCAGGTTTGATTCCTGGTTTGGGAAGATCTCTTGGAGAAAGGAATGGCTATCCACTCCAGTATTCTTTCCTGGAGAATTCCATGGACAGAGGAAATTGGTGGGCTACAGTCCATGGGGTGACAAAGTGTTAAACATGACGGAGCGACTAACAAAACATACATTCTGTAGAGCAAATGTCTGTGTTGCAGTCAACAGTTAAATACAGCTCTCTGGGTGCCAGCCCACTATTCTGGGATCTCTCACATGAAACAGGATACACCTAATCAGGCCAAGTGTAAAAAGCCTTTTTTTTTTTTTTGTACACAATACCTCAGGCTTTGCTCTGTGCATGCTTCCCTTGGAAATCCACTCTAGTCCTCCTTAATCTGGTTTCATTGTTTAGGCATAGAATATAGCTGCGCTTTGGGAAAGTGCTCGTGGCTGACTCTGTTTTTCTCTATAGAATCTTTGGATATGAATTTACTTTCTGAATTACAGAATTTGTATATTACCTTCTTTACAATAATAGGTTTCCAATAACAAGATATTGTCGGAGTTGTTTTTTTTTCCATTTACTGTTTGTATATTGAGTTATGAAGAGAAGTTAAAAAGAAAGAAATTCAGTGCAAGAGATAACAAGACATGGAGAAAAATAACATGTTTCTGAACCAGGAATTTTAAAGACTTGCAGTTCAGTTGCTCAGTCCTGTCCTATTCTTTGCGACCCCATGAATCGCATCACGCCAGGCCTCCCTGTCCATCACCATCTCCCGGAGTTCACTCAGACTCACGTCCATCTAATCAGTGATGCCATCCAGCCATCTCATCCTCTGTCGTCCCCTTCTCCTCCTGCCCCCAATCCCTCCCAACATCAGAGTCTTTTCCAATGAGTCAACTCTTCGCATGAGGTGGCCAAAGTACTGGAGTTTCAGCTTTAGCATCATTCCTTCCAGAGAAATCCCAGGGCTGATCTCCTTCAGAATGGACTGGTTGGACCTCCTTGCAGTCCAAGGGACTCTCAAGAGTCTTCTGCAACACCACAGTTCAAAAGCATCAATTCTTCAGTGCTCAGCCTTCTTCACATTCCGACTCTCACATCCATACGTGACCACAGGAAAAACCATAGCCTTGACTAGATGGACCTTAGTCGGCAAAGTAATGTCTCTGCTTTTGAGTATGCTGTCTAGGTTGGTCATAACTTTCCTTCCAAGGAGTAAGTGTCTTTTAATTTCATGGCTGCAGTCACCATCTGCAGTGATTCTGGAGCCAAAAAAAAAAAAAAAAAGTGACACTGTTTCCACTGTTTCATCTGTTTCCCATGAAGTGATGGGACCAGATGCCATGATCTTCGTTTTCTGAATGTTGAGCTTTAAGCCAACTTTTTCACTCTCCTCTTTCACTTTCATCAAGAGGCTTTTTAGGTCCTCTTCACTTTCTGCCATAAGGGTGATGTCATCTGCATATCTGAGGTTATTGATATTTCTCCCGGCAATCTTGATTGCAGCTTGTGTTTCTTCCAGTCCAGCGTTTCTCATGATGTACTCTGCTTAGAAGTTAAATAAGCAGGGTGACAATATACAGCCTTGACGTACTCCTTTTCCTATTTGGAACCAGTCTATTGTTCCATGTCCAGTTCTAACTGTTGCTTCCTGACCTGCATGTAGGTTTCTCAAGAGGCAGGTCAGGTGGTCTGGTATTCCCATCTCTTTCAGAATTTTCCACAGTTTATTGTGATCCACACAGTCAAAGACTTTGGCATAGTCAATAAAGCAGAAGTAGATCTTTTCTGGAACTCTCTTGCTTTTTCCATGAGCCAGCGGATGCTGGCAATTTGATCTCTGGTTCCTCTGCCTTTTCTAAAACCAGCTTGAACATCAGGAAGTTCACGGTTCACGTATTGCTGAAGCCCAGCTTGGAGAATTTTGAGCATTACTTTACTAGCATGTTAGATGAGTGCAATTGTGCAGTAGTCTGAGCATTCTTTGGCATTGCCTTTCTTTGGAATTGGAATGAAAACTGACCTTTTCCAGTCCTGTGGCCACTGCTGAGTTTTCCAAATTTGCTGGCATATTGAGTGAAGCACTTTCACAAAATCATCTTTCAGGATTTGAAACAGCTCAACTGTATTCCATCACCTCCACTAGCTTTGTTCATAGTGATGCTTTCCAAGGTCCACTTGACTTCACATTCCAGAATGTCTAGCTCTAGATTAGTGATCACACCATCATGATTATCTGGGTCGTGAAGATCTTTTTTGTATAGTTCTTCCGTGTATTGTTGCCACCTCTTCTTAATATCTTCTGCTTCGGTTAGGTCCATACCATTTTTGTCCTTTATTGAGCCCATCTTTGCATGAAATGTTCCCTTGGTATCTCTGATTTTCTTGAAGAGATCTCTAGTCTTTCCCATTCTGTTCTTTTCCTCTTTTTCTTTGCATTGATCGCTGAAGAAGGCTTTTTTATCTCTTCTTGCTATTCTTTGGAACTCTGCATTCAGATGCCTATATCTTTCCTTTTCTCCTTTGCTTTTCACTTCTCTTCTTTTCACAGCTATTTGTAAGGCCTCCCCAGACAGCCATTTTGCTTTTTTTTTTTCCATAGCGATGGTCTTGATCCCTGTCTCCTGTACAGTGTCACAAGCCTCATTCCATAGTTCATCAGGCACTCTATCTATCAGATCTAGGCCCTTAAATCTATTTCTCACCTCCACTGTATAATCATAAGGGATTTGATTTAGGTCATACCTGAATGGTCTAGTGGTTTTCCCTACTTTCTTTAATTTGAATCTGAATTTGGTAATAAGTTCATGATTGAGTCACAGTCAGCTCCTGGTCTTGTTTTTGTTGACTGTATAGAGCTTCTCCATCTTTGGCTGCAAAGAATATAATCAATCTGATTTTGGTGTTGACCATCTGGTGATGTCCATGTGTAGAGTCTTCTCTTGTGTGTTGGAAGAGGGTGTTTCCTATGACCAGTGCATTTTCTTGGCAAAACTCTATTAGACTTTGCCCTGCTTCATTCCGCATTCCGAGGCCAAATTTGCCTGTTACTCCAGGTGTTTCTTGACTTCCTACTTTTGCATTCCAGTCCCCTGTAATGAAAAGGACATCTTTTTGGTTATTAGTTCTAAAATGTCTTATAGGTCTTCAGGGAACCATTCAACTTCAGCTTCTTCAGCGCTGCTTGTTGGGGCATAGACTTGGATAACTGTGATACTGAATGGTTTGCCTTGGAGACAAACAGAGATCATTCTGTCGTTTTTGAGGTTGCATCCAAGTACTGCATTTCGGACTCTTTTGTTGACCATGATGGCTAATCCATTTCTTCTAAGGGATTCTTGCCCACAGTAGTAGATATAATGGTCATCTGAGTTAAATTCACCCATTCCAGTCCATTTTAGTTCGCTGATTCCTAGAATGTCGACATTCGCTCTTGCCATCTCTCGTTTGACCACTTCCAGTTTGCCTTGATTCATGGACCTGACATTCCAGATTCCTATGCAATATTGCTCTTACACCATCAGACCTTGCTTATACGACCAGTTTCATCCACAACTGGGTACTGAGTATTGTTTTTGCTTTGGCTCCATTCCTTCATTCTTTCTGGAGTTATTTCTCCACTCATCTCCAGTAGCATATGGGCACCTACTGACCTGGGGAGTTCCTCTTTCAGTATCCTATCATTTTGCCTTTTCATACTCAAGGCAAGAATACTGAAGTGGCTTGCCATTCCCTTCTCCAGTGGACCACATTCTGTCAGACTTGAGAGTAAAAGATTTGAGAGTAACTTATATTTTGGGGGTTTTCCTCATCTTTGGTCTTACATGAAATATATTCTATCGCCTCTCTGTATAAGGAATCCTCACATATTTACAGTGAACTCTTTTACAGCCTTCAGTTTTGTTCCATTTAATTTTCCCGTAAAGATCTTCCTGAAACTTTTTCTTGGACTATTTTATAGCACCCTGAAGTTACGGCAATGATAACATTTGTGGTTTCCTGTGCCTGCGTGGTCCTCACAGCTGTGACCACTACCTTTAAATGGAAACTTCAGTCTGCAGCCTCTAGCTTTGGGGACAATAGAACCCTTAATGAAAGGAAGCTGAAGAAATTTAAGTGTGGTAGCTCAGCCTATTTATCCTTTTGCCTTATTTTACTCTCATTTTTCACCTTAATCCTAAGACCTGGAACTTGGCTGCTTTTTCTTTATGCACAATGCCTCCATTGAAAACTCTTTCAAGAAAATGAGTCCCTGTTTCTCATCTTTCTTCCCAATGCACTGACTTCTCTGGGATTAAGTTCCTGTACTTAATTTCTGGGCCTCAGTGGCTGATCCCCTGTATTTCAACAGACTTAATTTCTGTAAGTATTGTGGGAACATAGGAAAGACTTAGAAAGATTAACCCCTTGTTGGTTTGAATCAGGAATTCCTTGAGAATCTGATCTGGGAGAGGAGCTCTTTTAATTCAGCCTTTCACATTCTGCAGAGGTTTGACCCAAGGGTACATGGAGTGATGAGTTAGTGCAGAGAAGTTTGAAATTGACAAATGATTGTCTCATAAAGTATACATACCCCTTTCCTGTTTGTTGTTGCTCTAGCCCAACAAAAACTGACATCTATTCTTTTCACACAATGCAGTGAGTAGTTTATACTGCGGTAATGTTATGATTTGAAACTGAATGTGATTGAGTCTTCCCTATAAAATTATATATTTTGCTATACATTACCTCAGTACATGCTTACATACAACTCCTGTGAGTACTCTGCTGTGGAGTTTTCCCATCAATTTTTTCCCCTCCACTTTGGAACTTTTAACTAGGGTGGCCAAAAGATGTTTTTAAATCTTGCTCTGGCCTAGAATCCTATCTTCTCTGCAAAGTGATTATTCAGAGTTCCAGGTCCTAAGCTTTCATTTGTTCTTATGCTATAGCATCACACTGCTTTGTTTTGCTATATTTGGCTTCTCAGGCAGCACTGATTATAAAGTATCCACCTGCCAGTGCTGGAGACTCGAGACACATGGGTTTGATTCCTGTGTCAGAAAGATCCCCCTGGGGTAGCAAATGGGGATAGCATGCTCCAGTATTCTTGCCTGGAAAATTCCGTGGACAGAAGTCTGGTGGGCTGCAGTCCATGGGGTTGCAAACAGTCAGATATGACTGAGCACACACATACACAATAACTTTATTTAGTTTCATTCTGAGTTTTTTTTTTAATCTTCAAGTTTTCTGGCTTTGAAATGTTGCTGTGATGATAAGGGAATATTTCAAATATGTTTTAGTGAAAAAAAAGTCATGTCTACATTGTGTTCTGAGTTGGAAACAGATTTCCCATCGGACACATGACAGATTTCCTCTCTATATCATCAAGCAAACCATTTTTAGGGTAACCTGGGGGTTTGTTTCTCTGCTCATCCTTTTATTCATTATTCATTCAATAAATATTTATGAAGTTTTCACTAGTGCCAGAAGTTGTTCTAGGCACTTGGGATTCAGCAATGACCAAATTCCTACTTGTGTAGAGCTTACGTTCTAGTTCAGTGGTGTTCAGACTTTGCTGCATATTATGATCACCTAGGGAGAATTTAAAACTCCTAATTCTTTCCCCATGCCAATTAAATCATAATCTCTGGGGGTGGATATAGGCATACTTTTTGTGATGATTCCAGTGTATATCTGTATTTGAGAACCATTAATCTACATTATGAATTATACATTATAGCATATGCCATAATGTTCAGAAGGATGTATTACAGATGAGATTGAGCACATCTGTCTATGGTGGCATGGCCATAGGCAGAAGGGCTTGTTACAATTCAGAATAAAGTTGGCCCTTGAGCAAGGCTGGGAGTAAGGACATTGACGCATAAAACATATAGTTGGCCCTTGGTACCCACCAGTTCCACCAACTGCAGATCTTAACTGCGATTACTATTGAAGAGAAATCCAAGTATAAGTGGATCCTTGGAGGTCAAAACCATGCTTTTAAAGAGCCCCTGTAGTTTCTGATTCAGCAGTCTGGAGTTAGGCCTAGGAATTTACATTTCTATCAAGTTCCCTGGTGAAGCTGATGATGTTGGTTTTGTGGGCTAAACTTTGTGAATAACTGATACAGAGCCTTGATCTCAATGCTTGGTAGTAGATCAGAAGTACAGGTTTTCCTGAGGATTTGCTGAAAATGTAGAACCTCCAGTGCATCTAAGACCTTATGAATCAGAGTTTATGCTTTGATAAAATCTCCTGGTCATTGAAATGCACATGAAAGTTTCTGATCTGTTTCTCTGCACTCTGTCACCTGCATATCATGTAAACTATAGACTGTTTCCTTGACTGTCGGATATTTCCTTTATATAAGCTGATATTAAACATATTATATGCATGTGTACACATATGTACACAAACATACTGGTGACTTATAATGAAATAATATGCTTTTTCTTATGTTTTACTACTACAAAGGGCCTGAATTAATAGAATTAAATACAAGTGAAAAATAACAGGCAATAACAGGCTTAATGCTCCCTGTTGAAAATAAGGAAATAAACTCCCCCACTTCTTTCTTAGAACATTTGCTTTAGAAAACTGATAACTTCATTCTCCATCTCTTTGAAATGTATGTAAAACTTGAAAAAAGCTAAATAAGCTTCTAACCAGGACCTGGAAACTGTATCTTTGAAATATAATCCAGAAAGATATTGCCCTATCTTCTTGTCTGTGTGAGAGTGAGAGGGTTTAACTTTGGTGGCCCCTTCCTCCAAGTTGCAAAACCACGTCTTGTCATAAAGAGAAGTTAATGTTTGGATAAAGCCAACTGACTAGCACAGGTGGCCACCCCAACTACCAAATGAGTTTTGGGATGATTGTGTATGACAGTGAATCAGCTCTTCGCATCAGGTGGCCAATATATTGGAGCTTCAGCATCAGTCCTTCTAATGAATATTCAGGGTTGATTTCCTTTAGGATTGACTGGTGTGATCTCCTTGCAGTCCCAGGGACTCCTAAGAGTCTTCTCCAGCACCACAGCTTGAAAACATTAATTCTTCAGCTCTCAGCCTTCTCTGTGGTCCAACCCTCTTATCTGTACATGACTATTGGATCCTGATACTGGAAAGATTGAGGGTAGGAGGAGAAGAGGGTGGTGGAGGATGAGATAATTAGCATCACAGACTCAGTGGACATGAAGTTGGGAAAATTCCAGGAGATAGTGAAGGGCAGGCAAGCCTTGCATGTTACAGTTTATGGGGTTGCAGAGTTGAACGCGACTTAGCGACAGAACAACAACATGTATAACAATGGTGCTATTAAATCCTCTTGCTATTAAATCACTGTTTCTGTTGAACATGTATGCAGTGGTTGTAGCTGCTTGGCTACATGAAGGGTTAAAGTTCTGTGTATCTTTGCGATTTTTAGTGGGTTGCCTGTGATGTATATCACATTCTGGCTTAATGTTTATTCAATGATAAATTATCATTTTTTAGGAGATTAAAAAAATTTTATTGGACTATAGTTGCTTTACAATGGTTTGTTTGTTTCTGCTGTACAGCAAAGTGAATCAGCTATGCCTATACATATGTCCCCTCCTTTTTGGATTTCCTTTCCATTTAGGTCACACACACACAGCATTAAGTAGAATTCCCTATGCTGGACAGTAGGTTCTCATTAGCTTTATTATACATCACTTCCAATGGTATATATTTTTTTCTCTTCTACCTTTGTGGAAAGTTTTTCTGGATGGCAAATAAATTATTTTTAGTAATATTTCTCAGTAGGTTCTAGCCAGTATTAACTTTCCAAACTATTCTCATCCCCTCATCAGCCACAGCACTCATTATGCATATAACATTTTTGAGGGGAATGGAGATGAGAGGGAGTACCAGTAGAATGTATTACAAAAACAAAAGATTAATTCAGATTCTGTTTTTAAAACTTAAAAAACCCTACTTAATCATGGAGTTTTAAAACTATGTATAAAAGTAGAGAGATTAATATAATGAACCCCTCTTGCTCTTCTCCCAGCTTCAATAATTAAGATTTTTTCCAATCTTGTTTCATCCACATCTAGTGTTGTTTTTTTTTTTTTTGGTCCAAGGTGTTTTAAAGTGAAATCTAGATATTTAACCTCGAAATACTTTAATATATCTCTAATTATATAGCCATACCTATGTACAATAGCCAGAAGATAGAGTACAAATATCCACCAATGGATGAATGGAAAATAATTTCTGACATGTATACATATACATACAATGGAATAGTATTTAATCATAAAATGAACAAAGACTGCCTGCACAATGTGGATGAACTTTCAAAACATGGCAAGTGAAAGAAGTTAGATACAAAACTTACATACTGTATGACCCCACTTATATGAGCTATCCATAATTGACAGGAACTCAGAGGCAGAATGTAGGTTGATGATTTCCAGGGACTAGGGAGAAGGAAGAATGAGGAGACAATGCTTAATAGGAAAGGGGTTTCCTATGAAGTGTTAGAACGGTTTTGGAACAGTTGGAGGTGGTTTTACAACCCTTTGAATAGAACATTTTTAGTCTTTTGGGATCTCTTATAGAATAATAACAAGTAAAGATGTGATCTTTGAAACAAGAAGCAATTACAAATGGTGAAAGTTTATAATGAGAACAAAGATTGTTTCAAGAGAGAAAATTCTGGGAGATTCTTTACCTGGCAAGGTTGGGGAAGACCATTCCTACTTTATTTTCTAAATTAAGGTCTAGACATTAAAGAGAAGCTTCTAGCAGTCAAGAGTCTTGAAGCCAGAAAGGGGTTGGCAAGTTTGAGTCACTGAATGCAGGTGTGAGTCATGGATGTGTTGGTGCAGATTTTCCCTCCAAGTGGATTGGGTGTGAATAAATGGGAAGTAAATATTCAATTCATGAAAAAATGAGTCGTCATCATCTACTCTTTCCTCAAATCACGGTGGAATAAGGGTGTTTATGTAGACTGGGGTAAGGACAATTACATTTTTATTTTTCTTTATCACTCTGAGCATCCTTAACTGGATGAGACAAAGTATGAGAAATGTTTGATATTGGATATGTGTTAGGTGTGAATATACTAGGTATATCTGTGCATATATCAGTATATAATATGGATATATACTAGACATGTCTAATATATAATGTGGATAATACTAGGATATAGTAATAAAACAACTTCTGAAGAGGAGAGGTTGGAGAAACTGTGCAAAGCAAGAACATCACAGGAATCTAGGGTCTGAGAAGGAAAAGAAGGGCTTAGAGGGAGAAAGATGGGGATACCAAGGGAAACAAACCATCATCTCTAGTTTGCAGTGGATAGAAATGGGCAGGTATCAACTCTGCCCGCTCTATCTGTGTGCATATAAACAAATCATTTTACTCTGGAAGCATCAGCCCATGCTGATGTGAATTATAATGGGAATTATAAAGAATTGGGAATTAATCATACTTATCCTATAGGGTTTATGTGGGATTTAAAAGAGATCATGATTGAAACTGGCTCAGTGGGGTGCCTGACCCAAAGTAAACTCTAAGTGCTTGCTTGAGCTATGGATATTACAATTTCTTTCTGCTCAGTTTTCTAGACCACCTCAAATTTATGTTTTGGTCTCATGTTTTTATACCCTGAATTCATATTTTGACTTTCTCCTTTCTAGGCTTTAAAATATGCTCTATAGAAAAAAATGTGTATAACTTCCTGAATGATCAAGGTTTTGTTTTCCATCTTGTAGTACATTTAAATAAGTGAAAAGCTTCTTTGTTACTAAAATGTATATTACTGACTATAGTCAATACATTCACTCTGGTCATTCAAAGAGCAAAATGATCATTGAATTTAACTATTATACAAAATATCTAGTTGTTTGACTGAATGAAATAGTATAGATGCTTTTGTGTGTAGAAGGCCTGCAATACTTAGCATTCATTAAATACCAATTGCAAGCAAAGCATGGTATTAGAAGCTTTTGAAGATATGGAGATCAATTACAAATAATGTAGGTTTAATATTTCTAGCACTTTTCCAGCGTTTTTAACCTTTATGTCATTAGACTCATAGCACATTTTACAAGTTATTACATTTTATGGATTTTTCTTATATGCAAAAACAGAAGTTTAGAAAGGCAAAGTTGGTCGCCTATGAGTAGTAAATTGTGGTAATAGGATCTGGATTTAATTTCTTTTGTCTTTCAAACTCAGTGCTCTTTTCATCACATAAAAATCCAAGTAGAGAGACTATATTCACTTAGCAACTGAAGCTAAGCATAACTTCTCAAGTAACAAATCTATAAGCTCTAAGCAACAGGAGATACTGAATATAGTACAAATGCACCAAGATTTTATAGTCTAAAGATATATGCTCAAGTCTCAGCTCTGCTGTTTACTATCTCTGGGGCCTTGGATGAATCTGTTGACCTTGTTGAGCTTTAATTCCCTCATCTTGGTGTGAAGATAAAATTATATGGTACAGTGAAGCCACTGGTATGGCTAGAATGCTCATAAATGTAACAGTATCTCCCTGTTTACAAGATGTTGACTTGCTACTTAATCCTAATTTTGAGAATTTTCATGATTTTTATATATTTATTTATTTTTTACTTTATCTTTACTTTACAATATTGTATTGGTTTTGCCATACATCAGCATTAATCCGCCATGGGTGTACACATGTTCCCAATCCTGAACCCCCCTCCCACCTCCCTCTCCATACCATCTCTCTGGGTCATCCCAGTGTACCAGCCCCAAGCATCCTGTATCCTGCATCGAACCTAGACTGGCGATTCGTTTCTTACATGATATTATACATGTTTCAATGCCATTCTCCCAAATCACCCCACCCTTCCCTCTCTCACAGAGTCCAAAAATCTTTTCTATACATCTATGTCTCTTTTGCTGTCTCACATACAGGGTTATCGTTACCATCTTCTAAATTCCATATATATGTGTTAGTATGCTGTATTGGTGATATTTAAAATATTTAAGAAATGTTTAATATAACTGATATAGGAAAAATTTAAATACTTTCATAAAAGGCAGTTTTGCCACAAAATACTTTTATAGCATGCAAATAACTTATTTTTAAGGAACATTGTTTATCCTATCAATTATCCAAACCGACACAATAAGAAAGCATGTTACAGTTCTGCCCTAACCTGTGTATTGTTCTTTAGATCTTTCATAAACTTCTCTCACTCTGCTGCTTCTTTGGATTATAGAGGTTAATTGATCTTCAATATGCTGAGTAGTTTCAAAGGACTATTTTTGTTAGGTCCTCAAATACTTGTAATAATAAAGTGTTATTTCCCTCTGCCATTTGGGTACTTCAGTTGCCAGAAACAGTCAGTGAACTTCTAAAAGTGCTTGTTAGGGAATGTTCTGCTAATTGCTTTTGATCTGTCTTAAAAAGAGCAATTAGCAACAACTCAAATTTTATCTTTGGGGATATGAACATTCTCATGACCAAACTTGAGTTTTTAGTCCTAAAAGTTTATCATAGAGAAAATAACGTTTCTGATCCCATGAACACGTTTGAAGAGTTAGGCTGATGTTTTTCTCAGATCTTTTTCCCTTTGAGACTCGTAGTACGGCATTCCTTCATGAGGGGTTAAGTTTCACACATGTTTATGTTTAGTACCTATGGGAGTCTAAGCTGGTGATTTATAGTTGAGAATCATTTTAAAAAATGTATGACTGAAGGCAGAAAATAAAGTGCTGATTGGTTCATTAAGCAATTCAATCCCAAACTGTAAAAAGTTTAAGTTTAATCCTGCCTGAAGCCTGACTGATCCTGTCATAAACACTTTTCATAAACCTTGCACTTAAACCTGGTCTTGCAGTTTTATTAATCTAAAAATAATTCAAACTGACATCCCATGTAGCAATATAAATCTATAAGATGGATGTCATAAAACTTACACCATGACAAAACAACGGGTAATCATGTAAAACGCAGGTTCTTTTAGTTAGGTATTCTCTGTGAATTGCTGCTTGTGCCTTGGTTGAACAGATGTGTTGACTGTAACACTGTCTTAATGTGTTGGTATGCCTGAAGGAAAAGAAAGAAATTCAGAGAGACACTGATGATAAAAAGTTCTGGAGTTTGGAGAGCCTTATTTGCAAAACTCAGGGAGCAAGTTACAAAGACATATTTGTGGAGTTTACATTCTCTGGGAAGATTCTTTTTCTGTGTCGCTATGTGGAATTTTTAGCTCTTGGATTTAATGGCTATATTAATATTCTGCAGATGTATGCGGGGCCCTGAGCAATAGGTACACTTTCAGAAACTCAAATGAAGTCCCAGCTGTCAGATTTTTGGTGTCCTTAGTTCTCAGTCTAGGGGTCAGGTGAACTCTCAAACTAAATCATAGCAGACTTAACCTTGGAAATACTATATTACTACAATCCTGTTATTTGGAACAGAAGACTGTGTTTCTATTTTATATGGGAAAGAGACATTTCCAAGAATCAGCTTTGAAGAAGGAGTCCGTAAGAGCTACTGGGTTTGTTTTCATATCCTTGCTAGAGTTGCTCACCAGCAGCAATCTGCTCTCAAATAAAAGTGAGCCTTGAAGGAGTGTTCAAACTCCTGTTATTGAACCCATGGGACACTTAACACTTTTATAAGATAGGTGTTGGGAAAATATCTGAAGCCATAGGACTTTTTCCCACTGAACATGCTTTGTGCATCTATTGTCTACTCATGAGACTAAAACCCACTTTGATTTCGTTTGACAGGGAATGAAAACCAAGGTTGCGTTATACCTAGTGCTTTAACATTGTCAGAATTATAATTCAGTAAGAGGTTTGTGTAATTATTTGAGGATATTTTCTCCTCGATTTTGAATTCCTCTAGTGCTTAGTGCTGTGCTTAGTACCTGGTAGGTGCTCACTTAGCACATTTTGTGATTCAACCACTAAGGTCATAGCTAATCCCATGGACGGAGGAGCCTGGTAGGCTGCAGTCCATCGGGTCGCCAAGAGTCAGACACGACCGAGCGACTTCGCTTTCAGTTTTCATTCTCATGCATTGGAGAAGGAAATGGCAACCCACTCCAGTGTTTTTGCCTGGAGAATCCCAGGGGCAGGGGAGCCTGGTGGGCTGCCATCTATGTGGTTGCACAGAGTCAGACACGACTGAAGTGACTTAACAGTAATACAACTGGAAAGAGAAACACAAAATTTTGAATGTTATCCACTTTATTGACAAATAATTGACATTTAAATTTCATTTCTAAGCAGTTATTTTTTTAAGGAGTGCATGGTGTGTATGTGTGTGTACAAGGGGCACTTGTGTTACTTTATGGGGCAATTAGTTGGAAGACAATAGGCAATGCATCTTTTATTTAGTAATTGATTAAGAATATAGTAAACATAAATTTCACTTTCTTACCTGTAAGTTTAAGGCATTCACATTGGCTTGTATGTATTATGCATTTTCCTTATCAGATGTGCGTCTCAAGTTCGCATTCCTTTAGTCTTCCAAATATAGGAACACACAGCAATAATGTGAATTTGAGTATCACAGACAGTCGGCAATTGGCTACAATTTTCTGCCCAACCCTTGATCTCAGACATAGGTAGTATATGGATGATGGACTAACATTCTTCATCGGCAGTGATGCTGAGTTTTGGAAAACATGGATGAGGATGAAACCCCGTGGGGAATCTTCAGGCATCAGGCAATATCCTTCTTCCAAACTAGCAAAGTAGAAATTAGGAATCCGTTTTCATTTTTTGCTAGTAGTCTCCTGACCCATTCTCTTTGGTTCAGGCTGAAATCCACCCCCACCCCAACCTCCCCATTCCTAATCTGCCGTATTCTTGGAATCCCTGCTTCTGTCTTCAAAAGCTCTTTGATATTACATTGGAAACAAAGTGGGTTTTTTTTTTTTCACTTAATTCATAGTCTTATGTTAGGGCTTTGCTGGAGTACATGTAGCTTCATTTATATAGCAGCTACAATCATTTTGTCTAAACAATGAAAAAGTAAGTTTCAATGACTATTGACTATATAGCTGATTTTCAGTTGAAATTATATGGTCTATTATTAAGAAGCAATTTTATAGTAAGTAAAAATGTAAGCTATGCCTAATGCAGAATTACTATAGCTATATAATATGGCCAAATCCCTAAACAAATAGGTATTTGCTATTTTCCTTCTGTCACATTCATGTGATATAATGACCTTTTCGAATTTGACTTCAAGGTATAGTGCAAACAGTTCTCTTATTTACATTCACTTATTATATTTAAAGCTCTTTAGATGAGTATTGAACTACTAGAGAACCAACAAATATCAAAGCCAGAATCACAATTAAATTTATTATCCTAATTAATTTGCTTTCCCTATAGAGATACTTTTATTCAAATGAGAGGACAGTTGTAATACACAATCATAAACACTCAGTGCAGTAAACACGTTCACTGCAATTATTCTATTTACATAACCCATTTAGTTGGATGCAAACAGCTAACTAAAACAATTTGCTGTTTTCCTTTAACCTTGAAAATATGACTGTTTGAGAATCAGATGCACAGACTAAGAACCAATTTATGGTTACTAGCAAGGAGATGGTGGGAGGAAGGCATAGTTAGAATTTGTTATTGATATCACACTGTCATATTTAAAATGGGTAATCAAAAGGGACCTACTGTATAGCACATAGAACTCTACTCAATATTATATAATTACCTAAATGGGAAAATAAGTTGAAAAAGAATAGATACATGTATATGAATAACTGAATCACTTTGCTATATACCTGAAATGTTGATATACCTATCAACAACATTGTTAACCAACCTTATTCTAATATAAAATAAAAGCTTAAAATAAGACTACTTGAATTTTTGTTTTTATCTGTTCATGGAGCCTGAATATCTGTTTGGCCTTTTCCTTTATCATTTTCATGTTCGTTAAGGGTGTAGGAGAGGGAAAAGATGGACTCATCCTTAGGGCAAAAAATACCTCACCATTCCTTTTTCCAGTGCTTTTGCTAAACCAGTATTAATCAGTAGAGAAGAGAAAGTTAACAGTTGGGAATCTTTAGAGTTTTTGAATGAATAGGGCCATGCAGAAAGAACTTTCATTCAGAAATAGAGTGAGACTTTTTTTTTCCCCCAGTTAGAAATTTTATTTTATTTTTTTAAATTTTTATTTATTTATTTATTTTAATTACAATACTGTATTTGTTTTGCCACACATTGACATGAATCAGCCACAAGTGAAC
This sequence comes from Nanger dama, assembly GCA_917880005.1. Taxonomy (NCBI): domain Eukaryota; kingdom Metazoa; phylum Chordata; class Mammalia; order Artiodactyla; family Bovidae; genus Nanger; species Nanger dama. The sequence goes on along the minus strand of CAKJTW010000038.1, from coordinate 7,853,862 downwards.
ACAATCTCCCAATGCCGAAGCCCCCTCCCACCTCCCACCCCACATCATCTACCTGAATCATCCTGTGCACCAGCCCCATGCATGGCATTGAAACATGTATACTTTCTTGTAAGAAACGAAGCGCCAGTCTATGTTCAATAGAGTGAGACTTTTATAGTTCTCTTTTCATCATTGCTTTTGGATAAGAACATAAATTTGCCACCTGTCTTTCCAAATGGTGTTAAGGTAAGGAGGAGCAGTATTTATTCACAGAAATAGATTTGATTTGCTGCCAAAATTTAATATAGGAAAGCCTATTTAAATTAAAAAATCTCAAAGGGCCTTAATACATTTTTTCCTGTTCTGAGGTCATAAATATCTGTAGAAAGTTCTTATTGGTATCCTAATAGTTCCATCTGCCACTCATCTTCTGAGAGCAATAGAAAATTCTGATAATTAACTTTAAACTGTTTATTAAACTTATATGTAGGTATAAACTTTGGTCTTTTTGGTGTACAGTTCTAACAGTTTTTTCATTTGAACACAGTCCTGTAACAACCACCATCATCAAGATATAGGAGAGTCCCATCACCACAAATTATTTCCTTATGTTGTTTCTGTTTAGCCAGTCTTTCCTCCTGCCTTAATCCCTGGCAACAGTGATCTTTATCTGTATTGTTTAACCTCGTCTGGAATGTCCTCTAAGTGGAATCATACAGTATGCAGCTTTTTCAGTCTGGCTTTTCTCACTTAATGTATTTCAGATTCATTTATGCTATTGCATGTCAGTAATTCAAACGTTTTTATTGCTAATATGTCATATTCACTGGATACTAGTGTTTCCCACCCCCCACCCCCCAGCTTTGAGCAATTGTGAGGAAACTCACTATAAACTTCTTGTGTTGTGAATGACAGAGTTCATTTCACTTGTGGGGTCTTTAAGGGTCACTCCAATGTGACTGTAGAATTTTCACTGAGGCATATGAAGTGAAAAGATGGATTACACTCACAGGTACTAGAAGAGGGGAACCAGGGGGCCTTATGGGAGGAGCTCCCAGGAAGAAGTCTCCGCCAAGCAGACGGGGAGCCAAGAGAGGGGAGGACCTGTGGGTAAATGCCTTTACCAGGGGTCAGGTTGGAGTACACTGAAAAAGGTGTGAGGGATTTTATCGGTGTATTGAATGTCACTGGGTCACAGTCAAGGGAGGGCAAGAAGGGGAACGTGGGGCAGGGACGGGTTTATCATCTTGCTTCTGGTCACCTAGGTAGGGTTCTCACACAGCCTGTTTGTGGGGCTGTGGAAGCACTGGGAAGTTTCGAAAGTTTACAATATGCTTCTGCATATAGGTTCTGATATGACTACTATAGAGGCAATTGACAAATTTTATATATAATACATACACGTGGCATATGTACACATTTTTTCAGTTTATTTTCCATTATAAGCGCTTACAAGATACTGCATACAGGGACTTCCTTGACTGTCCAGTGGTTAAGACTGTGTGCTTCCAGTGCAAGGGGCACGGGGTCTATACCTGGTCAGGGAAATAAGATCCCACACACTCCACAGTTAGGCAAAAGGAGAAAAAAAAAAAAGAAGCAGATTTTGAGTATAGTTCTGTGTGCTCTACAGTGAATCCTTGCTATTTATCTGTTTCATATGTAGTAGTTTATATTTGTTAACATCATACTCCTAAGTTTTCCTCCCCTCCTTTTCCTATTTGATAACAATAAGTTTGTTTTCTATATTTGTGAATCTGGTTCTGCTTTGTATATTCAATTGTATTAATTTTAAGATTCTACAAGTTATATAATCTTTCAGTTAGTATAAATTCTCTAGGTCCATTCGTGCTGCTGCAGATGGTGATATTTTATTCATTTTTGTGGTTGAGTAATATTCCACTGTGTATATGTGCCTCAACTTATACCCGTCTCTGTTGATGGGCACTTGAGTTGTTTCCATGTCTGGGTTATTGTAAATAGTGCTGCCATGAACATTGGGGGACCCTTTTTTCCCCTAAAAATAAAGTCCCTGTTTATCCTAACATACTTTTCTTTGAACTGTACTTTGTCTAGACTATAAAGTAAGCTGAGTATCAAATAATTGATGCTTTTGAACTGTGGTGCTGGAGAAGACTCTTGAAAGTCCCTTGGACTGCAGGGAGATCCAACCAGTCCATTCTGAAGGAGATCAGTCCTGAATATTCATTGGAAGAACTGATATTGAAGCTGAAACTCCAATACTTTGGCCACCTGATGCAAAGAACTGACTCATTTGAAAAGACCCTGGTGCTGGGAAAGATTGAAGGCAGGAGGAGAAGGGGATGACAGAGGATGAGATGGCTGGGTGGCATCACTGACTCAGTGGACATGAGTTTGAGTAAATTCTGGGAGTTGGTGATGGACAGGGAGGCCTGGCATGCTGCAGTCCATGGGGTCACTAAGAGGCAGACATGACTAGTGACTGAACTGAAGTGCTTCCTTTCATTTAGTGCTGCATTTCCTCTTCTTTTACTTTTAACCTATTTATGTCATTATATTTGAGTTTCTTGTAGATATAATTTTTAAAATCCTATCTAACATGCTATCTTTTAATTGATGTGTTTAGACCAATTCTATGCAATGTAGTTATGGATATGGTTGGCTATAGATGCATCTTTTCAATGTTTATTCATCTCCTGTTTTTTCTTCCTCATTTTCTGCCAGCTTTTAAATGATTTGAGTGTTTTTGTTGTTGTTCAGTTGCTAAGTTGTGTCCAACTTTTTGCGATCCTGTGGACTGCAGCACACCAGGCTCCCCTGTCCTTCACTGTCTCCCAGAGTTTGCCCAAACTCATGTCCATCGAGTCAGTGATGTCATCGTCTGTCACCTCCTTTTCCTCCTGTCCTCAATCTTTCCCATCTTAATTCATCTACCTTTTGATAATATTGCTTCCTAGTTTTAATAGATTGTATCAGGGAATAAAGTGTACACAACTTATCTTTTACAGTCTACATAGAACTGATATTTTAATATTTGGTAGAAGCCCTGATGGATTTAGAGATTATCATACTAAATGTAGTAAGCCAGACAGAAAGACAACTATCATATAATATCGCTTATAGGGAGAACTTGAAAAAAGATACAAATGAACTTATTTACAAAACAGAAATAGATTCCCAGACATAGAAGGCAAACTTCTGGTTCTTAACATATACATACTACTATATATAAAATAGGTAACCAGTAAGATTTTATATTTATATGTATATACACATATAAATATCTGAATCACGTTGCTATACACATGAAAGTAACATGGCATTGTAATTATCAAGTATTATTCAGTAAAAATATTAAAAATTAAATGTAGAAGACCTGTAATCATATAGACCCCTTTATGCCTCCCCTATTGTCATATGTATTTCAACTATATGTATTGAAAACTCACCAGAAAATGTTATGATTGTTTATCGAAAATACGTATTTTCTAAAATTTCTAAATTGAGTTCTAAATTTCTCTTTGGTAACATTTTATGAATAGAGTTACAATGGCTGCTTTAAAGTGTTGGGCTGATGATTCTAGTATATAAGTCATCTTGGGATTACAGTTAGTTGATTGTCTTTTCCACTGAGGATTCATCAAATTTTTGTAGTTATTTAAAGGTTGAGCTGAGCACTGAAGAATTGATGCTTTTGAACTGTGGTGTTGGAGAAGACTCTTGAGCGTCCCTTGGACTGCAAGGAGATCCAACCAGTCCATTCTAAAGGAGATCAGTTCTAGCTGTTCATTGGAAGGACTGATGTTAAAGCTGAAACTTCTATACTTTGGCCACCTCATGTGAAGAGTTGACTCATTGGAAAAGACTCTGATGCTGGGAAGGATTGGGGGCAGGAGGAGGAGGGGACGACAGAGGATGAGATGGCTGGATGGCATCACGGACTCGATGGACGTGAGTCTGGGTGTACTCCGGGAGTTGGTGATGGACAGGGAGGCCTGGCGTGCTGCGATTCATGGGTAATAGAGAATCGGACATGACTGAGAGACTGAACTAACCTGAAAGGTTGAGCAACTTTTGATTGCAATAATATTTGTAGTAATATTTTAAATGTTACTATACGTTTTCCTTAGTCCTCCGAACAATGCTGCCTTTTGTGTTCCCTCCCCTACCCCTTAACTTGTGCAGGCATTCAACCTACACCAGGTTAGATTCAGACCATCCGTTTTATCTGTTTCTGTTGGTGGAATTTATAATGTCAGTTCGGTTTTCAAAGCCTTTGCTCTGCTGCCTTCTCTGTGTTCTGTGCGCCTGCCACTCGGGGCTCATTCTGGGAAGTGGGTCACGTTTGTGTTCTCTGGTGGTTGCGGCCTATGCTCTGCTAATCTGGGTGTGTGTTGTGCATGCAACACACAGGTAGGGGTGAGTCTGAAACTTGCGCTGGATCATAGACAGAATTAGAGCATTCCCTCCTCTCACAGCAATCGGCCCTACTGTCCTCCACATCCTGCTTCCTCTTTCCTTGTTCTCTTTTCAGAGAGGCAAGAATTCTCTGAGATTTTTGATGTCTGCGTCCATTGCAGAGTTCCATAACTGGAGCCATCCTCAGGTAAAACTGGAAAAGGAGAGATGGTGTATTAATTTGAAGGGCTGCCATACACATCACCTCAAAGTGATGCTTAAACCACAGACATTTGTGTTTCACAGCTCTGGAGGTTAGAACTCTGAAATCAAGGTGTCGGCAAGGCCAGTGCTCCCTCTGGTGCCAGTGAAGGATCGATTCCAAGCCTCTCTCCCAGCTTCTGGTAGCTGCTTGGTTGAAGCAATATCATGCCAGTCTTCACATGGTGTTATTCCTGTGTACGTGGTTCTCTGTGACCACATTTCCCCCTTTATCTGAGAACATCAGTACTAACAGACTAGGGTCCACCCTAATGACCTCATTTTAACTTGATTGCCTCTTAAAATACCCTTTATCCAAATAAAGTCACATCCTGAAGTACTAGGAGTTAGGACCCCAACATATCTTTAGGGGGATAGACTTCAACCCGTGACAGATGAGAGGGGAAGAAAACCTTCAGGAAATTAACCATTGTAGTCACTTCAAGTTTTGACAATCCTTTTCAACTGACTTACCTGCCTTTCAGAGTTTTCTGGTAGATATTTTTGTGTTTTGTCCAGAGATTTTATTTGTAATCAGTGGATAGGCTGTTGTTGACTTCCAATTAGAAGCTGTAACTTTGAAAAAAAACAAGTAAAAGTTCTTTTAGTCTGTGTAAGTACTTCTAAGGATCAATCCAGTGTGGCAGCCACAAATGAGGACCAGAGTTAAAATGAGGGGCAGGTTGAATGTTTATTTGGAGGACAGTTTTGAGTTAGGAAGCCAGCTCATGGTTGAGGTGAAGTTTATTCCAATCTCTGAAATGTTATGAATTAGAGCAACTCAGATTCATGCTCCCAATTCTCTTTCAGTCCTGGTGCTCTTGATTGATTTTCTTGGGCTAAGAATTTGACAGTAGAATTAGGACTAGAAAAATAAGTTGCATGTTATTTCAAATGCTTCCAATTTATAACAAAGGTCACTTCAATTTATCATATACATATTCATTTACTGCTTTCTGGGATTACAGAGATAACATTAGAAATCATTCCTGAGTTTAAGGAGTCTTTGTCTAGGAGTGAGAAATGTGGAAGGAGAAAGGTAGTATTGTTGTGCTAAGTATTCTAACTGACAGAGGGCAAGGGTAGGGTTGGAGGCTATAAAAATAGGTAATATCTAAACCATGAAATTGAAAGATGTTTGCTCCTTGTAAGAAAAGCTATAACAAACCTAGACAGTGTATTAAAAGCAGAGACATTATTTTGCTAACAAAGATCCATCTAGTGAAAGCTGTGGTTTTTCCAGTAGTCATGTACAGACATGAGAATTGGACCATAAAGAAAGCTGAGCACTGAAGAACTGAAGATTTCAAATTGTGGTGCTGGAGAAGACTCTTGAGAGTCCCTTGGACAGCAAGGAGATCAAACCAGTCAATCCTAAGGAAATCAACCCTGAATATTCATTGGAAGGACTGAAGCTGAAGCTCCAATACTTTGGCCACCTGATGCAAAGAGCTGGCTCATTTGAAAAGACCCTGATGCTAGGAAAGATTGAAGGCAGGTGGAGAAGGGAACAACAGAGGATGAGATGGTTGGATGGCATCACCAACTTGATGGACATGAGTGTGAGCAAACTTCAGGAGATAGTGAAGGACAGGGAGGCCTGATGTGCTGCAGTCCTTGGGGTGGTAAAGAGCTGGACATGACTTAGTGACTGAAAAACAACAGCAGACCAAGAACTGAAGGCTTCATTATGTGGAAGAAAGAAAAAGGGAGGGACTAGAGAAATGTAAGTAAACAATTCAAATGAGAGTTAAGAGTATGAAGAGATCTCTGGTACACATGTTTGAAAATATTGTTTATCATACAGTGTTATGTCTGGCCCAAAGATTTTGTTGTTTTGTGTCCAAGACAGAGATAAACAGGAGCCTTAAAAAACCCTGAGTTGGAGGAAGTATATTTTGGGGAAAGGACTGAAGCATTTGCTACAATTTTGGAAATTTTCTTTTAAGGACTGAGTTGAGAGAGAACACACAAGATAGAAATACAGAACAACCTCAGGAGAATGAACTTCTATGCCCACAGGCACATTTCTGTTTATTTGATTCATTACATTCAACAATTCAGAATGGTTTATTCACAGTTTGATCAGATTATAATTGGGCAGGGAGGGAAGTCATTCATAAATGCCAACCCAAGTTAGGTTGCGCCCTCAAGTCTTTTAACTGGAAATACTTTGTTTTGAAGTTAATTGGAGAAGAGTGTTGGATAAGGCTTTGGAGAAAGAAGAGAAGAGTGTTGGATAAGGCTTTGGAGAAAGAATGGAAGTTACTATGAAAGTTGGCACTCAGGACTTGTGTGAACCATATAGGACAGATTTTGTCTAATTTTGCTCTTGCTATTATCTAGTGAACCACAATGATTGTTATTCATCATAAAATAAGTGTGCTGATAGAACTGTTTGAGCTGTTCTTTTCTAGCAAGCTCTTTTATACTGTTTGATAGCTTCAATTTCAGATACTGCATGCTGAAGTTTTATCAAATGATCATATTTAATCACCTTGAAAACAAAAATTTGTTTCTTTATACCAGTGGTCTCCAACCTTTTTGGTACCAGTGGCTGGTTTTATGGAAAACAATTTTTCCATGGATCAGGGTGGTTTCAGGATGATTCAAACACATCACATTTATTGTATGAAAGTGAAAGTTGCTCAGTCACGTCCAACTCTTTGTGACCCCATGGACGACACTTAATTGAAATCTCCAGGCCAGAATACTGGAGTGGGTAACCTTTCCCTTCTCCAGGGGATCTTCCCAACCCAGTGATCGAACCCAGGTCTCCCACATTGCAGGAGGATTCTTTACTAGCTGAGTCACAAGGGAAGCCCAAGAATACTGGAGTGGGTAGCCTGTCCCTTTCCAGGCAGATTTTCCAACCCAAGAATTGAATCGGTGTCTCCTACATTGCAGGCCGATTCTTTACCAACTGAGCTATCAGGCAAGCCCATTTATAGTATACCCTACTTCTATTATTACATCAGCTCCACCTCAGATCATCAGGCATTAGATCCTGGAGTTTGGACACCCCTGCTCTACAGCATCGGGGTAACCCATAGACTCGGAAGAATAAGAAGGAGTAAGTAAAATGGATCTGGAGTTGGGGTGCAGAGCCATTATTATCCCATCTATCATCTGGGCAGATACTGATCTCTGGTTTCTCACTGAAAATAGTGTTATTAAAAATGTTTTCAGGTGTAGAATAAACCCCAGGCCCTAGAATTACTGCCAGACTCTAATAGTGCTTCTGCTTTTATCTACCACAGCTCTGTAACCTGATCCACACAATTAATAATTCAGAGTCTCTTATCAATCTCTACACAAAATATGCTGCCATTAAAAAAAAAAAAATTCCCTGCTTTTGCATATATTGTTCCTTCTGCTGAAAATGCACTCTTCGACTTTGTCAGCATTACCTGGAAAATCTAATCATCCTTCATTCCTCAGTTCAAACAAATGTCACTGCTTTATCTAGTGACCGTTTGGCTTTCCTAGGCAGGTGACTTTATCTTCCCTGTAAACTTACAGCAGTGTGGTCATAGCTCTAGTCTGGTCCTAGTTAGATTGCATTTTAGTTTACATTTTTAACTTTCTCTTGCGCCTTCTTGGCTGTCAGCTCCTTTGGGATTGTGTGTCTGTGTTTTCCTATTGTGAAAGTGAGAGTGAAGTCACTCAGTCATGTCTGATTCTTTGTGATCCCATGGACTATAGCCTACCAGGCTCCCCCCTCAATGGGATTCTCCAGGCAAGAGTACTGGAGTGGGTTGCCATTTTCCTTCTCCAGGGCATCTTTCCGACCCAGGGATCAAAACTGGGTCTTCCGCACTCCAGGCAGAGGCTTTAACACCACCAAGGACTCCTTCCTATTGTAGTAGAAGCTAAGTAAATACAGACAAATATTTCAACAAAATAATCTTTGTTGGAATAAATACACGAATGAATTAATATCTACTACTGCAGGCAGGAATCCCACAGAAGAAATGGAGTAGCCATCACGGTCAACAAGAGTCCGAAATGCAGTACTTGGATGCATCTCAAAAACAACAGAATGATCTCTGTTTGTCTCCAAGGCAAACCATTCAATATCACAGTTATCCAAGTCTATGCCCCAACCAAAATGCTGAAGAAGCTGAAGTTGAATGGTTTTATGAAAACCTACAAGACCTTTTAGAACTAACACCCAAAAGATGTCCTTTTCATTATAGGGGACTGGAATGCTAAAGTAGGAAGTCAAGAAACACCTGGAGTAACAGGCAAATTTGGCCTTGAAATGTGGAATGAAGCAGGGCAAATACTAATAGAGTTTTGCCAAGAAAATGCACTGGTCATAGCAAACACCCTTTTCCAACAATACAAGAGAAGACTCTACACATGGACATCACCAGATGGTCAACACCAAAATCAGATTGATTATATTCTATGCAGCCAAAGATGGAGAAGCTCCATACAGTCAACAAAAACAAGACCAGGAGCTGACTGTGGCTCAGATCATGAACACCTTATTACCAAATTCAGACTTAAACTGAAGAAAGTAGGGAAAACCACTAGACCATTCAGGTATGACCTTAATCAAATCCCTTATGATTATACAGTGGAAGTGAGAAATAGATTTAAGGGCCTAGATCTGATAGAGTGCCTGATGAACTATGGAATAAGGTTCATGACATTGTACAGGAGACAGGGATCAAGACCATCCTCATGGAAAAGAAAGGCAAAAAGAGAAATGGCTGTCTGGGGAGGCCTTACAAATAACTGTGAAAAGAAGAGAGGTGAAAAGCAAAGGAGAAAAGGAAAGATATAGGCATCTGAATGCAGAGTTCCAAAGAATAGCAAGAAGAGATAAGAAAGCCTTCTTCAGTGATCAGTGCAAAGAAATAGAGGAAAACAACAGAATGAGAAAGACAGAGATCTCTTCAAGAAAATTAGAGATACCAAGGGAACATTTCATGCAAAGATGGGCTCGATAAAGGACAGAAATGGTATGGACCTAACAGAAGCAGAAGATATTAAGAAGAGGTGGCAAGAATACACAGAAGAACTGTACAAAAAGATCTTCACGACCCAGAAGCATCACTACGAACAAAGCTAGTGGAGGTGATGGAATTCCAGTTGAGCTGTTTCAAATCCTGAAAGATGATGCTGTGAAAGTGATGAACTCAATATGGCAGAAAACTTGGAAAACTCAGCAGTGGCCACAGGACTGGAAAAGGTCAGTTTTCATTCCAATTCCAAAGAAGGGCAATGCCGAAGAATGCTCAAACTACTGCACAATTGCACTCATCTCACAGGCTAGTAAAGTAATGCTCAAAATTCTCCAAGCCCGGCTTCAGCAATACGTGAATTGTGAACTCCCTAATGTTCAAGCTGGTTTTAGAAAAGGCAGAGGAACCAGAGATCAAATTGCCAACATCCGCTGGATCATGGAAAAAGCAACAGAGTTCCAGAAAAACATCTATTTCTGCTTTATTGACTATGCCAAAGCCTTTGACTGTGTGGATCACAATAAACTGTGGAAAATTCTGAAAGAGATGGGAATACTGACCACCTAACCTGCCTCTTGAGAAATCTGCATGCAGGTCAGGAAACAACAGTTAGAACTGGACATGGAACAACAGACTGGTTCCAAATAGGAAAAGGAGTATGTCAAGGCTGTATATTGTCACCCTGCTTATTTAACTTCAATGCAGAGTACATCATGAGAAAGGCTGGACTGGAAGAAACTCAGGCTGGAATCAAGATTGCCAGGAGAAATCTCAATAACCTCAGATATGCAGATGACACCACCCTTATGGCAGAAAGTGAAGAGGAACTAAAAAGTCTCTTGATGAAAGTGAAAAAGGAGAGTGAAAAACTTGGCTTAAAGCTCAACATTCAGAAAATGAAGATCATGGCATTCGGTCCCATCACTTCATGGGAAATAGATGGAAAAACAGTGTCAGACTTTATTTTTTTTGGCTCCAACATCACTGCAGATGGTGACTGCAGCCATGAAATTAAAAGACACTTACTCCTTGGAAGAAACGTTATGACTAACCTGGATAGTATATTCCAAAGCAGAGACATTACTTTGCCGACTAAGGTTCGTCTAGTCAAGGCTATGGTTTTTCCTGTGGTCATGTATGGATGTGAGAGTTGGACTGTGAAGAAAGCTGAGCGTTGAAGAATTGATGCTGTTGAACTGTGTTGTTGGAGAAGACCCTTGAGAGTCCCTTGGACTGCAAGGAGATCAGCCCTGGGATTTCTTTGGAAGGACTGATGCTAAAGCTGAAACTCCATTACTTTGGCCACCTCATGCGAAGAGTTGACTTATTGAAAAAGACTCTGATGCTGGGAGGGATTGGGGGCAGGAGGAGAAGGGTACGACCGAGGATGAGATGGCTGGATGGCATCACGGACTCGATGGACGTGCGTCTGAGTGAATTCCGGGAGATGGTGATGAACAGGGAGGCCTGGCGTGCTGTGATTCATGGGGTTGCAAAGAGTTGGACACGACTGAGCGACTGAACTGAACTGAAATGATACCTAAGAGAAAAAAAAAATTCTATTGAATAGACCTCAGATGTATTATTAGTGTTCTGGGTATTTGCTAGTCCAGATCCTCTCTTTACCTTTTTATATTCTGCTCTACGCCCAAGGAGGCTGAGCTCTATATACAGAATTAATGTGGTCTCTTGCTCTCTGGATTGGGTTGAGTTTTGCCAATGAGTGCCAGTGATAGACTATCAGAGGATGTTAAAAGAATGGAGCTAGGTATTTACTCCCCTAGCTTCCCTGTTACTGTGTCTCATTGGCCTGGCTAGGTCCCTCTGCCGAAGGTTGCAGCTCCATAGAACAGTTAACCTTTCTGCATCTCAGTCTCCAGTCCTCCTTTATCCCTGGTAATGGTCCCTTGAGATGGCTAGAGCCTGGAAGATATACCGTATCTTATTTCCTTCACCATATCTAAAACTTTGTAAATGGTCCTTTTATTAAATTCTCCTTAACTGTCCAGTTTGAGTGTGCCTACTAGTATAAAATCTTTGGGTCAGATTTTCAAATGTTTCATGGAATAACTTCTCTTAGGTTATTAAGCACTAAGTATGTGACAGAACAAAACATGTTTATACTCACAGATGTAGAAAACAGGGTTTCCAAAGGGAAAAGGAAGGGGAGCAAATTAGGATTTGGAATTAGCAGATATAAACTATTATATATATATAAAATAAACAACAAAGTCCTACTATATAGCACAGGGAATTATATTCAATATCTGTGAATAACCATAATGGAATAGAACGTGAAGAAGAATGTATATATTTGTGTATATACTAAACCACTTTTCTTTATACCAGAAACATTATATTTATATATGATTTAAAAAAATCATAGACTTAGGATGAAAATGAAGTGAAGAGAAAATGTTAAATAACATCATTATGAATTTAAAACATAAAGACAAAAGATCTTGAATGTTACAAAAAAATCTTTTTGTTTGGTATTACAGTACTTTGCAGGCTTTATTTAAATGTTCTGAATGTGAAGTATAGCATATAGTGTTCCCTAAACCTGACCTGCCTCTTGAGAAATCTGTATGCAGGTCAGGAAGCAACAGTTAGAACTGGACATGGAACAACAGACTGGTTCCAAATAGGAAAAGGAGTACGTCAAGGCTGTATATTGTCACCCTGCTTATTTAACTTATATGCAGAGTACATCATGAGAAACGCTGGGCTGGAAGAAACACAGGCTGGAATCAAGATTGCCTGGAGAAATATTAATAACCTCAAATATGCAGATGACACCATCGTTATGGCAGAAAGTGAAGAGGACCTAAAAAGCCTCTTGATGAAAGTGAAAGAGAGTGAAAAAGTTGGCTTAAAGCTCAACATTCAGAAAACTAAGATCATGGCATCTGGTCCCATCACTTCATGGGAAACAGATGGGGAAACAGTGGAAACAGTGTTAGACTTTATTTTTTTTTGGCTCCAAAATCACTGCAGATGGTGACTGCAGCCATGAAATTGAAAGACGCTCACTCCTTGGAAGAAAAGTTATGACTAACCTAGATAGCATATTCAAAATCAGAGACATTATTTTGCCAGCTAAGGTCCATCTAGTCAAGGCTATGGTTTTTCCAGTGGTCATGTATGGATGTGAGAGTTGGACTGTGAAGAAGGCTGAGCGCCAAAGAATTGATGCTTTTGAACTGTGATGTTGGAGAAGACTCTTGAGAGTGCCTTGGACTGCAAGGAGATCCAACCAGTCCATTCTGAAGGAGATCAACCCTGGGATTTCTTTGGAAGGAATGATGCTAAAGCTGAAACTCTAGTACTTTGGCCACCTCATGAGAAGAGCTGACTTATTGGAAAAGACTCTGATGCTGGGAGGGATTGGGGGCAGGAGGAGAAGGGGACGACTGAGGATGAGATGGCTGGATGGCATCACTGACTTGATGGACATGAGTCTGAGTGAACTCCAGGAGATGGTGATGGACAGGGAGGCCTGGCCTGCTGTGATTCATGGGGTCACAAGGAGTCGGACACGACTGAGCAACTGAACTGAACTGACTGAAATGTGTAGATGTATGTGCATTTAACCACTTTGTTGTTTTCTTTGTCTTATTTTGTTTTGTAGCATAGCCATTAATGTCTTTCAAAACTAGGTGTTTTTATTTTTGCAAAGTGAAGTTCCCAAAACTGCTGCCTTAACTCACCAAGGACTAACTGTGGTAAAATACCAACTTATACACTCATCAGTTTTCCTGTTTGTTGTGAAGAATATTTACTTTATCCTAATAAAAATCTAGGACCTTACATCACCATTTGGATACTGAATTGGTTACCTGCTTTTGTCTTTAGCATTAAAGAATGTCTTAAACTAGTTTCTGCTATATAACTGTAAGGGTTGGAGATAAAACGATCACAAGTAAGAGTTATAAGGATGTAAATATAGACTCTCATAAGTTATTCCTTTTTGAAAGCAAAATAAATTGAGTACTATAAACTCCTTGTTAGCAGATGTGAACTTGAGAGACTCTGCTAATTTGTTTTACTGCCAAGCTCGTAACTATATATATCAAGACTGACAATATTTGCAAGGGCGTTTATTACTTAGATTTTCTTAGCAGGAATTAAAAAAAATCCACCTATATAATAAATTAGTTCCTCTTGGACTGAGAAAATAATTTACTTTATAATAAGAGAGATTTATCAAACCTAACTAGATCATAAATTACAGATTTTGATCAAAGTGTCAAATTGTTCTATGTTTGATAACCTAAATGTCCATTAATAGTGATAGTGATATTAAGCTATTTAATTTAGAAACTTTAACATACTGAGAAGTAGTAGTAAATCTCATATTTATGAACATTACTTAAATGAATTCTCAGTAAACTTGCTTATGTGCTCAAAAATTTGAAGTCCAAGCTTTTCAATTACTTTGATAACGCTTTTGAAATTGTAACGCTCATAGTACAACACTTCTAAATTTTTTTAGACTGGAGTTATAAAAGGAATATTGTTTCATTTTTAAAATTTTTGGTGAACCAAGAAGCACTTGTTTTGAAAGTTTGTCAGCTATAGTAGAGCTAAAAGATGATATGAGGGCAAAAGAATACAAAAATATTTTCTAGAATTATACAGTGTTCCTGATATGAGTAAGAACAGTATGATAGAAGCAGTGATTAAAATCACAAAGAAAACTTTTCAGCCAAAAAGTATAAACCAAATTTGACTTGCATGTTACAGTGCTCAGCATATTTTAGGCAAAATCCAAGTGATGCCTAGTAATATTTTTCCTTTTTATAATTATTTTTATTTTAAATTGAAGGGTAATCACTCTACAATATTGTGTTGATTTCTGCCAAACATCAGCATGAATCAGCTATAGGTATACCTATGTCCCCTCCCTCCCGAACCTCCCTCCCCGCCCCACCCCTCTAGGTTGTTCCAGACCCACAGTTTGAGTTCCCTGAGTCACCCAGCACATTCCCATTGGCTATCTGTGTCACATGTGGTGGTGTGTCTGTCTCTATGCTACACTCCCCATTCATCCCACTCTGTTCTCCCCTGCCTCCCCATGTCATAAGTCTGTCCTCTATGTGTCTGTCTCCACTGCTGCCCTTAAATCGGTTCATTAGTACCGTCTTTCTAGATTCCATATGTATGTGTTACTATATGATATTTGCTTTTCTCTTTCTGACTTACTGTACTCTGTATAATAGGCTCTGGGTTCATCCACCTCATTAGAACTGACTCAGATGCATTCCTTTCTATGGCTGAACAGCATTCCATTGGATATCTGCGCCATAACTTCATTATCCATTCATCTGTCAATGGACATCTAGGTTGCTGCCATTTCCTAGCTATTGCAAATAGTGTTGCACTGAAATATTGGGATACATGTGTCTTTTTCAATTTTGGTTTCTTCAGGGTATATGCCTAGTAGTGGGATTGCTGGGCCATATGGTGGCTTTGTTCCTGATTTTTTAAAAACTAATCTCCATACTGTCTTCCATAGTGATTCTATCAATTTACATTCCCACCAACAATACAAGAGGGTTCCCTTTTCTGCACACCCTCTCCATTTATTTTTTGTACATTTTTGATGATGGCCATTCTGACCGGTGTGAGGGTGATATCTCATTGTAGTTTTGATTTGAATTTCTCTAATAATGAGTAGTTGAGAATATTTTCATGTGTTTATTAGCCATCTATATGACTTCTTTGGAGAAATGTCTCTCTAGGTCTTTTGCCCACTTTTTGATTGGGTTGTTTGTTTTTCTGATATTGAGTTGTTTAAGCTGCTTGTATATTTTTGAAATCAGTCCTTCATCAGTTGTTTCATTTGCTACTACTTTCTCCCATTCTGAAAGTTGCAAGTGACACCTAGTACTGTTATAGCAAAATACTTATAGAGGTGATTCTATAACTCTTAAAAATATGTAGCAAGAAATAAGAATCAATCAGCTTCAGACTTCTCTGTCATAGTAAAGCTGGACTTTTACACTCAGTCATTCAAGGGTTCAGAAAACAAACTACTTAACTACTTTTCTTAGAAATATTTCCTGAATAAGTTTCTGAGCCAAGTGAGAGAGAACTCAAAATTAAGAATCAAGATGAGAATAATGCTCTAAAATTTGTAACTAGTAGTGCTGAATTCTATGCACATGTTCAGCAATTGCCATGTGGCCCAGTAGATTGAGCATTTCAGAAGGAGATAGACAGGTGCCGCAGAATTTGTCCTTACCTTCGGGATGCCTTTCAGTGTCAGGGCGCTGCACTGCAGCACAGGGCTTGAACTGCGTCATCAGGAATCACATGCGCAACTCTGCAGGAAGAGGAAAGCTCAAGGAGCTGAGGTCGTCTGCTGTCTTCTAGTGCAGTGAACCAAACCAGCATCTGCCTCCAAACTGAGCTGAGATCAGCGCCTCAGTTTTATCACAAGATGTAGGGAATTAGTCTGTATTTGACTAGAACATCTAATTTTGCTTGGGTGCCAAAGTAAGAGTGCCATCTCCCTTCAGGTATGTATTATAAAACAATAGTCACCAGCAGTCATTTGTATACAGACTCCACTTTTACAATATGTAGAGGCTGTGTTTGTGTGCATGTGTCTGTATGTATGTACTCCAGAAGGAACATGTCGTTCTGGACAAAAACAACTTCTTCCCTGAGAAATTCAAGTGTGGTAGAAAAGGCTAGTGAGAGAAGCTTCCATAAGCACTGCTTTGTGTGTAAATACTTTTAATCTTGAGAAGAAAATAAAACAGCAGCCACACCAACTAGATAAAACCAAAGAGCTTAGGGAGAAGCTAACTGAACTCGAAACTATTGGGGGAGTTGGAATATTTTATGTTTTGTTCCTCTCTTTTAAAAAAAAATTTTTTGAGTTGAGATATTAATAAAAGACATTAGGATGGAGATTATACAAGGAAGATTGCAGTACAATTTTACTGTGTTGTATCCATCCCAGGTGGAAGCAGTAAATAACTCATTTTTTCCCACTGGATGACCTCTGGTAGAAGATCTCTAACCTAATCATAAGTAAGACTCTAATGGATTTAAGCATGGTGCGAAGAATAAAAAATGAATGATGTCTATATGCTGTTGGTTATAGTTAGCTGAGGCAAATCTAGCAGTATTCCAAAGGGGCAGTTGTTCTCACATTCCAGTAGAGGAGGCAAATCACTTACAGTGCCAGTTGTATTTATTTATTTTCTGAGATTTTGATTTCAGAGGTTTTGGAATAGAAGTACAGAAGTCTGCAATTTTGATAAGAACTCCAGTTAATTTTATCACAGAATGTGTTTTAAAAACATTAGCAGCATGGTATTAACTTTAGGCTATAGTTTCTCTATTTATAAGACTAGGTCAATAATTGCCTTAAATTTTCACAGTGAGGACAATATTTAAGTTTTAAAAATTATGATGATAGTTACATTAAAAGATGCGTGTGTGTGTGTGTGTGTGTGTGTTGCTCAGTTGTGTCTGCCTCTTTGCAACCTCATGGACTGTAGCCTGCCAGGTTCCTCTGTTCATGGAATTCTCTGGGTAAGAATACTGAAGTGGGTTGCCATTTCCTTCTGCAGGGGATCTTCATGACCCAGGGATCAAACTCGGGTCTGCTGCGTTGTAGACAGATTATTTACCGTCTGAGCCACCAGGGTGGTTGTGACTAAATGAACTACTTAGGTGACTCTTAGCATTGAATCTGAAGCATGTAAATGTTTGATCTTATTTTAATAAACTTATCTTCAAAATGGGGCAATACTTGTGCTGGGGCTTCCCTGCTAGCTCACTGGTAAAGAATTCGCCTGTCAATGCAGGAGACTCAGGTTTGATCCCTGGGTTGGGAAGGCCCCCGGAGAAGGAAATGGCAGCCCATTCCATTAGTGGGTAGAGAAAAATCCCATGAAGAGAAGAGCCTGGTGGGTTACAGTCCACGGGGTCAAAAAGAGTCAGATAGGACTTAACAACTAAACAACAACAAAAACAAGTTATAGACCTGGATGTACAGCAAATAAATTATATCCCTGTAGTTACTGGAAAAGGACTAGAAAAACAATTAGTAAAATGTTAGAAGTTGTCATTGGCCCTTTTGATCTTTTCTCTAACATTTTTCAGTATCTTAAGTATGTAATGACAGATTACTTTCATAAAAAAGTAAACTTAAAAAACAAAGGCAGGCAATAACTATGTTATATTCTGCATATTACTGATCCCTGCCTTGATGTATAGTTTCATGATCTTAAGTAACTATGAATAAGATTGATTACTGTATTACTAATTTGAAAAGAATATTTCTGGGTCTTGTAACCTTATATTAATATTTTATTTTAAACTGTAGACTCTGAAACAGAGAGCAAGAATTTACAGTAGGGAACATTTTGAAGACAATGAAGTCTGTGAATTCTTTATAAATTTTTAAATTCCTTTTGAGAAATAAATAAGAAAACCTCTATCCTTTAAAAAGATGAATCCACGGGAAACCTTACGTAAAGGGAGCCCATTCCTCATGGGAGGAACATGTGCTCTATCGCTTGTATGGTTTGTATCACTTGCTGTCTTGAAAGATGCAGGTAGTTTGAAGGGGATGAGTGGTAAATTATCCAAGACTTTGAAAGTAATAAAAGAAACCATGGCCTGAAAAACGTGTTCTAGATGTGATTCACAGATTTATTGTAGTCATTTTGGAAGCACTGAAACAGGCCAAATGTGTGGAGAAATTATTTCTAATGCGTACTGAAATTTTAAAGGCGATCAGATGGCTGAGGTTTGTGTTCCATGGAGAAACTGACTTTGAATACTAGGTTTGGGAATTGGATAGGAAATAGAGGAGATTCATGTTTTGAGCAAGCTTGAGCAGCAGAAAGGCAGGATAAACTTGTAAAGAGGAAGGAAAGACCTAAGGAGATTAAAGTGAGAACTAGCCCGAATAGAAAAGTAAAATAGATCTTTTTTCATTACTTCTCTGAGAACAGAAAGGGCTCAAAAACATTCATTGAAATTTGGGTAAATTTATCATTTCTTAAAATGTAAAAGCAAAAACTACAGCTATGCACAGGGTATTGAAGTGAGAAGTAGGCATAGATATTTAATGGGAAAAAAATCATACTGAAAAATTTGTTCTGTTTTCTTATTGTTTACTAAGAACTGTTGAACTCGCATATGCTGAGTTTTCTGTAATATGTGACCAGTGCTGTTTTATCTAAATCTTAGAGTTCTGAATGGTATACGTAAAGCTTTTAGATTGGTTTCCATAATTCATGTCTTGCTTGTTTCAGAGAACAAAGGTAATTTAAATTAGATGGCAGCAGTGGTGGTAGGCTATTATAAACAAACCAATGCATGGAGTTTCAAATACTCTAGCTCTTCTTCCCAATAGAATCCCAAAAGAGTTAAAATGGAAGTTATTTTAGAAGTTATCTTCCCCTTCACTAAAGAAGTCTTCTTCATACCATTCTCCAAAAGACGGCCATCTGACTTCTGCTTGAATCAAGATACAGTGTGTCTGTTATCAACCTCACTTTTACCATTTTAGTAATGCTATCAAAAATGAAAGTCTGAAAGTCATGGAATAGCCACAGGAAATCTAATAGTTTTCTGGAATTTTTTTTGGAGGGGGTGACAGCAATATTAGACTCAGATTATAATTTGTAAAATTGTTTTCCCCATCAAGACTTGGATCCTTTCATAGCTATTAACTTGGTGATTTAGTAATAGAAGCCAACATCATCTCAGCTCGGACAGTATTCCTTTCATTTCTCCAGTTTCATCTTTAGGCTTGCCCCACTCTGATTGCTCTGTCACGTTGCTAACAGAATAATTTTACTCAAAACTACACTGTTCCTAAAGTCTCCTGCTAAGGTCATTCAATGACTCCTCATTAGCTTCCATATAAAAATTCAAACTCCATTATGTACAGTATATAATGGGTCCATAACCTGGATATTTCTGTATCCATTACCGATTGCCGCAAGAACACTGCATAAGAACACCCAAGCTCAGTGGCTTAAAACGACAAACATTTACTCTTTTATGAGTCTGTGGGCCTGCTGGAGAGTTTTGCTGCTCTAGCTCAGGCTTAGCTGACCTCACCTAGACCTCATGGATCTGTGGTTAGCTGTCGGTGCCCAGTGACAGGCTATTGGTTGATGTGATGTAGTGATTAGGCCACAAGTCTCCTTATACAATAGACTCAACAAAGCTTGTTATCTGGCTGTTGAGCAAGGTTCCAGAAGAGGAAATAGAAGGTCACAGTCCTCTTTAAGGCCTATGCTTCTTCCTGGTACACTGCCACTTCTTTGGATTCCACTGGCCAAAGTAAATCATAAAGTTGGCTCATAGATAAGGGGTAGGGAAGTGGAATTTTGATGGGAGAAACTACAAATACATGTAGCGAAGGCTGTGGATATAGATGAGGGTGAAAACTGGGGAGATTTTGCCTCCAGCCTGTTACACTTGCCCACCTCTCCATCTTTGATTCTTGCTAAACACATGCTAGCAAAGTAATGCTCAAAATTCCCCAACCCAGGCTTTAGCAGTCTGTGAACCATGAGCTTCCAGATGTTCAAGCTGGATTTAGAAAAGGCAGACGAAGTAGAGATCAAATTGCCAACATCCATTGGATCATCGAAAAAGCAAGAGAATTCCAGAAAAACATCTACTTTTGCTTTATTGATTATGCTGAAGCCTTTGACTGTGTAGATCACAACAAACTGTGGAAAATTCTGAAAGAGATGGGAATACCAAACGACCTTACCTGCTTCCTGAGAAATCTGTATGCAGGTCAAGAAACAAGAGTTAGAACCAAACGTGGAACAACAGACTGGTTCTAAATTGGGAAAGGAATATGTCAAGGCTATATATTGGCTCTCTGCTTATTTAACTTACATAAGAGTACATCTTGTGAAATGCCTGGCTCGATGAAACACAGCTGGAATCAAGATTTCTGATTATATATATATATATATATATATATATCAATAACCTCAGATACGCAGATGATACCACCCTTATGGCAGAAATTGAAGAGGAACATCAAGAGCCTCTTGATAAGAGTGAAAGAGGAGAGTGACAAAGCTGGCTTAAAACTCAGCATTCTATTTTTTTTTTTATGAAGGTTATGTTCATTTATTCATTTCTTTATTCATTCATTCTTACACCACTGATTTAGTCAGCATTCTAAAAATGAAGATCATGGCATCCAGTTCCATCACTTCATGGCAAACAGATGGAGAAACAATGGAAACAGTGACAGACTTTATTTTCTTGTGCTCCAATATCACTGTAGACAGTGACTGCAGCCATGAAATTAAAATGTTTGCTCCTTGGAAGAAAAACTATGACCAACCTAGACAGCATATTAAAAAGCAGAGACATTACCTTGTCGACAGAGGTCAGTCTAGTGAAAGCTATGGTTTTTCCAGTAGTGTATGGATGTGAGAGTTGAATTATAAAGAAAGCTGAGCACCAAAGAATTGATGCTTTTGAACTGTGGTGTTGGAGAAGACTCTTGAGAGTCCCTTGGACGGCAAGGAGATCAAACTAGTTCATCCTAAAGGCAATCAGTCAGTGAATGAATATTCATTGGAAGGACTGTGAAACTCTAATACTTTGGCCACCTGATGTGAAGAGCTGACTCATTAGAAAAGACCTTGATTCTGAGAAAGGTTGAAGGCAGGAGGAGAAAGGGATGACAGAGAATGAGATGGTTGGATGGCATCACTGACTCAATGGACATGAGTTTGATCAGAATCCAGGAGATGGTGAAGGACAGGAAAGCCTAGCATGCTGCAGTCCATGGGATTGCAGAGAGTCAGACACGATTGAGCGACTCAACAACAGATATTATGTGCAGACATTTGAGAACTGTTGGACCAGAGACTCAAACTCTTTGAAGACTTACTGTCTTACTAGTTTTTCACCTGCAAAGACTTCCCTTAGAGCTGCAGACAGAAGTGAAATCTCTTGCCCATTTACTTTTTGAAGTCAGGAAATGTATTTGATGTTTCTTTGAATTTTCCTAAGAGACTAACATAGTACTTCATATAGATGGATTTTTTTTTTTAACTTTCAGATGAGATTGAATTAGATAAAAGCAAATCAAAGTCAGCCATCCCCAAAGCCAAGGGGAGAGGGGCATAGCAAGCCTGTTTGAGGGCATTTTTGCCTTGGATTTGTTTGGCCAAGACTGATTATTCAACTTTCTGAGCTTATATTCATCAAACTAATAGAGGTGCTGTGCACAGCACCTCTGTCCCCCACATGGTGTTTGCATAGAACATAGTGTAAGAATATTTCTATTGTCTGCTTTAATTGCTCTGGATTTCAAATGTTTTTCTTGAACTGAAAGATCTATGTCATAGGTGATACTTTGATGGTAATTGTGAAAAATTTCTGCACCTCAAATAGACTCAGACATAGAAGTCTATACACGGGCATACTATACTTTTCTGTGTTCCAATATGATTTAAGTCTTTTTAATTTTGCAAAAGTCCTTTTATTTTAGAGCAGCTATCCCAGTGTATTTATTAAGTTTGTTGAATAAAAACTAAATTATTATATCCTGAGAACTGGGGTTCTTTTAAATAGTGGAATATTGATTAACACCATATTATAAAATACCTTCCAAGTAACCCTAACCTTATGATTATACACTGGAAGTGAGAAATAGATTTAAGGACCTAGATCTGATAGAGTGCATGATAAACTATGCACTGAGGTTCATGACACTGTACAGGAGACAGGGATCAAGACCATCCCCAAGAAAAAGAAATGCAAAAACCAAAATGGCTGTCTGAGGAGGCCTTACAAATAGCTGTGAAAAGAAGAGAAGTGAAAAGCAAAGGAGAAAAGGAAAGATATAGGCATCTGAATGCAGAGTTCCAAAGAATAGCAAGAAGAGATAAGAAAGCCTTCCTCAGTGATCAATGCAAAGAAATAGAGGAAAAGAACAGAACAGAAAGACTAGAGATCTCTTCAAGAAAATTAGAGATACCAAGGGAACATTTCATGCAAAGACAGGGTCGATAAAGGATAGAAATGGTCTGGACCTAACAGAAGCAGAAGATATTAAGAAGAGGTGGCAAGAATACACAGAAGAACTCTACAAAAAAGATCTTCATGACCAAGATAATCATGATGGTGTGATCACTCACCTAGAGCCAGACATCCTGGAATGTGAAGTCAATGGGCCTTAGAAACATCACTATGAACAAAGCTAGTGGAGGTGATGGAATTCCTGTTGAGCTGTTTCAAATCCTGAAAGATGGTTTTGTGAAAGTGCTTCACTCAATATGCCAGCACATTTGGAAAACTCAGCAGTGGCCACAGGAATGGAAAAGGTCAGTTTTCATTCCAATCCCAAAGAAAGGCAATGCCAAAGAATGCTCAAACTTCATAATTGCACTCATCTCACATGCTAGTAAAGTAATGCTCAAAATTCTCCAAGCCAGGCTTCAACAGTACATGAACCATGAACTTTTAGATCTTCAAGCTGGTTTTAGAAAAGGCAGAGGAACCAGAGATCAAACTGCCAACATCCGCTGGATCATCAAAAAAGCAAGAGAGTTCCAGGAAAACATCTACTTCTGCTTTATTGACTGTGGCAAAGCCTTTCACTGTGTGAATGACAATAAACTGTGAAGAAAATTCTGAAAGAGATGGGAATACCAGACCACCTGACCTGCCTCTTGAGAAACCTGTATGCAAGTCAGGAAGCAACAGTTAGAACTGGACATAGAACAACAGACTGGTTCCAAATAGGAAAAGGAATACGTCAAGGCTGTGTATTGTCACCCTGCTTAATTAACTTCTATGCAGAGTACATCATGAGAAACGCTGGACTGGAAGAAACAGAAGCTGGAATCAAAATTGCTGGGAGAAATATCAATAACCTCAGATATGCAGATGACACCACCCTTATGGCAGAAAGTGAAGAACTAAAGAGCCTCCTGATGAAAATGAAAGAGGAGAGTGAAAAAGTTGACTTAAAGCTCAGCATTCAGAAAACTAAGATCATGGCATCCAGTCCTGTCACTTCATGGGAAATAGATGGGGAAATAGTGTCAGACTTTATTTTTGGGTGCTCCAAAATCACTGCAGATGGTGACTTCAGCCATGAAATTAAAAGATGCTTACTCCTTGGAAGGGAAGTTATTACTAACCTAGACAGCATGTTAAAAAGCAGAGACATTGCTTTGTCAACAAAGGTCAGCCTAGTCAAGGCTATAGTTTTACCAGTAGTCATGTACTGATGTGAAAGTTGGACTATAAAGAAAGCTGAGAGCCGAAGAATTGATGCTTTTGAACTGTGGTGTTGGAGAAGCCTCTTGAGAGTCCCTTGGGCTGCAAGGAGATCCAACTAGTCCATTCTGAAGGAGATCAGTCCTGAACATTAACTGGAAGGACTGATGTTGAAGCTGAAACTCCAGTATTTTGGCCACCTAATGCGAAGAGTTGACTCATTGAAAAAGACCCTGATGCTGGGAAAGATTGAAGGCAGGAGGAGAAGGGGACAACAGAGGATGAGATGGTTGGATGGCATCATCGATTCGATGGACGTGTTTGGGTAAATTCCAGGAATTGGTGATGCACAGGGAGGCTTGGCATGCTGTGGTTCATGCACCTGCAAAAAGTCAGACATAACTGAGCAGCTGAACTAAAACCACAGTGTATAAGGAATACAATCCCTGACGGAATTTATGACTATCTGATTTTATTATGACTCAATGAGTGTTAGTCTTAAAAAGGAACATCAACTAAATCAGTCTTTTTGAGCACAAAGAAAGCACTGCAGTTGCAAATATTGACCATTCATAAAAGACAACAGATTAAAACAAAATACCAAAATATGATCATTCTTATTTAGTTTCAAAAACTACTATAGATTTGGGTTTAATTAAAAATCCTGACTGGTAATTCCCTGGCTTTGTGCTCCCACTGCAGGGAGTATGGGTTTGATCCCTGGTTGGGGAACTAAGATCTTACATGCTGTGTGGCTTGGTGAAATCAGAAAAAAACCTTTGACTCTTTATTGAATAAAATCTCATCTTAAATAATAAAATATTATGCTACTGCCTAGACATAATGGGCTTCCCTGGTGGCTCAGACTGTAAAGAATTCACCTCTAATGCAGGAGACCTGGTGTCAGTCCCTGGGTTGAGAAGATCCCCTGGAGAAGGGAATGGGTGCTCACCCCAGCATCCTGGCCTGGAGAATTCCATAGACAGAGGAGCCTGGTAGGGGTTGCAAAGAGTTGGACACAATTAAGCATGCACACACACAGACAGAATAAAACTATTTTTTAAAAACCACTGTGTCTCAAACTGAAGGGTTTGACATGCCATGATGTTCTGTCTTGTTTATGTTAAGGCACTGTGGACTTTTGTGCCTTGGTAAATTGTGTTTTTACTTTACAAAATTCAGTGAAAAGATGGTCATATTTTAAACCCTAGCCATAGGCTTTTAACATTTGTTTTTAGCAGAAAAATACATCTGAAATCATGGTGTTCAGTTAGCTAGTGATGACAGACATGAGTGAGCCTTCCTTTCTTGCTGTAAATGACTGTTTCATAATTTGGTCACATTAACGCAGATTTCATTCAGTGGGAACTGTCTAGTTTCCTTGCTTATATCTGACAATTCTAGCCTATGATTGTTGTCTTGGGAAATGTAATACTCTGTGTTCCCAATTTTCACTGAAATCTATTATAGGAAAATAATTTGCCTTGAAAGTAGAACTCCTATTTTACATCAATAAAGGTACATATATAATCCAGCAAATCAGATCTTATTTAAACATTAGTTGCCATTTGCAAGCAGTGTGGTTTCTGTCTGGAGAGCACTTTTAATCTGAAGCCAACAAAGAGATGACTAAGATGATCAGAAAGGTAACATTATTTGCTCATGAGACAATTAGAGTCCATAAAATCATCTGGATCAGATAGAGCTCTGGGGAATGATTAGAAATTGGTTGGTGTCCAACCTATGACAGAAAGCTGACTTTATCAGTGGACAGATGACTAGTTCTCAAGCTTTGGCTGCCCACTGGGCAGTCACTTCTGGAATCCTTTTAGTACCAGTTAGAAATCTCTATCAACTTCTAAAGAAAAGACTGTCTTATAATTGAACAAATTATTTTCCTAACTTAGAAGTGGAGAATATGTAATATTTGTTTAGTTGCAAAGTAGCAAGTAAGGAGAATTGATATCCACTAAAATATATAAATACATAAACATATAAATAGGAAGACCTGTCCAACACTTTTTTAAAAAAAAGCTTTTTATTTTGTATTGGTGCATAGCCGATTAATGAAGTTGTGATAGTTTCAGGTAAACAGCGAAGAGATTCAGTCATATATATTCATATGGGATTTTCCAGGCAAGGATACTGGAGTGGGTTGCATTCCCTCCTCCAAGGAATCCTCCCGGCCCAGGGATCAAACCCACATCTCTTTTGTCTCCTGCACTGGCAGGCAGGTTCTTTACCACTAGCACCACCTGGGAAGCCCATACATGTTTTAATTGTCCCCCAAACTCCCCTCCCATCCAGGCTGCCACATAACATTGCTATACAGCAGATCCTTGCTAGTTATTTGTTTTAAATATAGCAGCATATACATGTCCATCCCAAACTCCCTAAATATCCATGCCCCTTATATTCCCCTGGCAGCCATAAGTTTGTTCTCTGTCTGTGAGTCTCTCTGTTTTGTAAATAAGTTCATTTGTGTGATTTCTTTTTAGATTTCACATATAAGTGATGCCATATGATATTTCTCTTGTCTGACTTCACTCAGTATGGCAGTCTCTAGTTCCATTCATGTTGCTGCGAATAGCATTATTTCACTCTTTTTTTTTTTTGGCTGAGTACTATTTTGTTGTGTATATGTACGACATCTTTATCCATTCCTCTGTCAACGGACATTGAGGTTGCTTCCATGTCCTGGCTTCTGCATAAAGTGCTGCATGAACTTGGCAATAAATGTGTCCTTTGGATCACGTTCTTCTCTAGATATATGCCCAGAAGTGGGATAGCAGGGTCATATGCTAGTTTTTAGTTTTTAAGGAACCTCCATACTGTTCTCTATAGCGGCTGTACCAATCTACATTCCTTCAAACAATTTGGAGGGTTCCCTTTCCTCCATACAGTCTCCAGCATTTATAGTTTGTGGATTTTTTTTGATGATAGCCATTCTGGCTACTGTGAGATGATATCTCATTGTAGCTTTGATTTGCATTTCTCTAATAATTAGTGATATTGAACATCTTTTCATGTGCCTCTTGCCAATCTGTATGACTTCTTGGAAAAAATTCCATTTAGGTCTTCTACACATTTTTTGACTGGGGAGTTTGTTTTGATGCTGTTAAATATCATGAGATGTTTGTAAATTTTGAAGACTAACTCTTTGTCAGTGACGTCATTTGCAAATATTTTCTCCCAATCTGTGGGTTGCTTTTTCATTTTGTTTATTTTTTTCCTTTGATGAGCAGACACTTTTGAGTTTAAGCAGGTCCCACTTGTTTATTTTTGCTTTTATTTCAATTATTCTGGGAAATGGATTGAAAAAGAAATTGCTGTGATTTATGTAGAGTGTTCTGCCTATGTTTTCCTCCAGGAGTTTTGTAGTGTCCAGTCTCACATTTAGGCCTTTAACTCATTTTTACCTTATTTTTGTGTTCTGCGTTAAAGAATGATCTAATTTCACCTTCTTATGAGTAGCTGTCTATTTTTCCCAGCAGCATTTGTTGAAAAGATTGTCTTTCCAACATTGTATAGTCTTGCCTCCTTTGTCATAGATTAATTGACCACAGGTTTATGGGTTTACTTCTAGGTTTCTATCCTGTTCCATTGATCTGTATTTCTATTTTTGTGCCTGGACCATACTGTCCAACTCTTGAATGGTCAACCATACTTTCGTCATGTCATTTTGACCCTCCTCTCCCAATGACAACCTCTGTCTTTATAGCATCAAATTGGCCCAGAGTGAACCCTAGAGACCATGCCATCACTGCAATCCAAGAACATATACAAATAACTAAAATTTCTTTACATGGGATGAGTTGTTTAAATTGACACTCATTATTTTCTATAAACATCCAGAAACTTTTTAGAATAATCTGTTCCTTAATACTTCTTGTAAGGCTTCAGCGTAGATAATTTTATTATTGTGATCAGGAAAAGCACAGTTGCTGAGCCATCCTCAGGTTTCTTTTTGAGCTTTAACTAAGATAAGATAACTTGGGTTGCTTCCACGTCCTGGCTGCTGTAAATAGTGTTGCTATGTACATTGGGTGCATGCATCTTTTGCATTAGTGGTTTTCTTTTCTGAATATGTAACCTGGAATGGGACTGCTGGATCACATCATAGCTCCATTTTTAGATTTTTGGGAATTTCTCTATTGTTTTCTATAGTGCCTACACTAATTTATACCCTCACCAACAGTGTACAAGTGTATATGATGAACTATAACTCAGCCATAAAAATGAAAGAAATATTACCATGTATAGCAAAATGGATGAACACAGGGAATACTATGCTTAGTGAAATAAATCAAAGACAAATACTATATTGATATCACTTAGATACAAGTCTAAAATATAATACAAATGAATGTGTATATAAAATAGAAACAGACTCACAGATACAGAAAACAAGCTTGTAGTTATCAAAGGAGAGAGGAAAAGGGGTGGGGCGAATGAAGGGTTTGGTATTATCCTATACAAATTACTAAATATATAAAATAGGAAAGCAACAAGGATATACTGTACATAGCACAAGGAATGGTACCCATTATCTCATAAAAATCTATAATAGGTTATCTGCAAAAATACTGAATCATTATGTTGTATACTGGAAACTATCACAATAATGTAAGTCAACTATACTTCAGTAAAAATATAAATTAACAGTTCAGTTTTATTGAGAAAAGAATAAAGTACTCACAGAAAGAAGCAGATTTCAACTTTCTTTCTGTCACACCACAGAGCATCACAAATACTCCTGCACCACACAAATTGTCTGCATCCTCAGCCTGCTTTTCCATTGTTGAGCAATCACTGAATTATTGGGCAGATCCAGACCTGCTCTTTCAGTATAGACTTGCCCTCAAATTGCTTTTAAATTGCTTTGAAAGATCTGGTAAAATTTTGAAGGTGCCAAGATTTGGATTAAAATGAAGTATAAGTTGGCTTCAAATTTTGTCCAACAGAACCAGTGAACAGGGTAATGAAAAAACAAATGGGGTACAGTAAGAATTCTGAGTACATCGGCCACCCTGGTGAATTGCTAAAAGGCTACACATTTTCACAGTGCAACTGGCTGCTGCAAGAAATGAGAGCACGGTAAAACAAGATGTTTCCCTTTATTCTTTCAGAAAACGTGCAGATAATCCAGTTGAAATGATGAGTTTATGATGCAAATCAAAACATTCAATAGGATTCTTCCATATTGCAGCGTGTTTGTCCTTCCAAATGTCAAATAATTTCTTCTAGGTAGGTCCTTTTCTTTATCAAAATATACTCTTCCGTCAGGAGAGGTTCATGGAAGAGAAATGGTGTTTAATCATCTGAGTTGCCTAGTACATGTGCTCTACAGAGGAATATATCTTCAGACAATTGTTTTTAGCTATGTTTTTATTTTCAAAGATTTAGTTACCCCACTGATGGTTGCAAAAGCCCTTGTTTTCACATTTCTTCCTCTCTTCTGTTGGCTCACTGTTCGCAGTCTGTTTCCTCACCTCTGAGGGTGGGAAAGAAGAGGAATATAATGTGGAAGGGGGCATTCCTATGACTGTTAGTAGCTCTGTTGTGTCTGGATGAAATAATTCATTCTACATTGGTTACTGTTAAATGCTTAATCTTCTCCAGGCATCAGGCTGATATATATCTATTCTCTTTGGTCTTTACAAAGATCCATGCAAAGTGGGTACTGGCATACCAATTTTTGAAAATAAAAACAGCTGAACATTATAAAGTTTACCTAACTTTCCCAATGCCCACTGCTAGTAAGTGGAAAATCCACGTTTGACTAATTCTCAAGTCCTCATTTTCTCCATCCTGGAACATTGTATCTTTGAGTATAATTAAAGTTGACTATACCATGGAATTTGCTCATTGGGAATTAAATTGGAATATAATATTGGGGAAGCATGGCAAAACCTTTGGAATCCAATTACAGAGTTTAAATCTCAGAACTTTATATCTGATGTCACTGCGCCTCTGTTTCCTAGTGGAGATGAAATACCTGACTTTATAGGGTTGTTGAAATAACTAAAGGAGGTAAAAATTGATAGTACTTAACGCAGATTTGGTGTTCAAAAACTTTGGGTGGAATTTCTTTCCTCCCCATAAATTGTTTAACCATATTTATTAAGTCTCAGGTATTTTTCTAAATGTGAAGAGCACACAGATGAATAAGAAACCTTAAATTTTTTGTGCAAGTGGAGGAACCCCAGTCTTTAAAAATTTTTATTGGAGTATGATTGCTTTATAATGTGTGAGTTTCTATCGATACTATGTATCTATGACTAAAATAGATAACTAGTGAGAAACTCAGTCTTTAGAGGATTGAGATACAAATATTTGTAATGTAACCTGAAAAGCACATGGGTTTTATGTGAACCTAGGTGTAGTCAGGGAAGGTTTCGTAGATGAGATAATGTTTGAGCTGAACCTTAAAGAATTAACATTCCTAGGAGTGAACCGGGCATGGAAAGATAAGAAAGGCATACCTGGCAGAAAGGAAAGTGAGAGTTTAGGCATGGGGATGCAAGACAGCTTTTACTGTTTTTGAATCCTAGAGTAAGTGACAGAGATAATGTTGGGGAGAGAGGCAGGAGTCGTATGCTTTGAAGATCTTATGCGTCCTGGTAAGCGTGTGTATGAATATTTTTGTTGGAAATGGGAGGTATGGAAGTGTTATACTTGAAGTTTATGGGTCTCTCTGGCAGACTGACGTGTAGGGTGGATTTGAGAGGGATGAAATGAGTAAGGGAGTTAGAATCTACTGCAGTAGTGTAGGCCAGCAGTAGAGGGGGTCCAACTGGACCAGGACCAACTGGAACAGGGGAAAGGAGATGATGGATCTGAGAAATGCTTAGAAAGCAAATTTAATGGATTTGGGAGATAGGGGAGAAAGGAGTTAAGAATGCCTGGTTCCTAATTTAGATAAATTGGAAGGACGGTAGGGCTATGAGCTGAGAGAAAATAAGGAACAATTTGTGTGTAGTGGAGATGAGTTACACAGATGTCCCTCAAGAGTACCGTTACAGGATACGTAGTGACCGATAACTCCAGCCATAGCATCTTCTGTTCTGCCAAGGCAAAGGATTCCTGAGCTATCAGCCATTGCCTACTCGCTGTAGTAGCTTCAGAGGTAGACTGTTCCTGTCTAGTATAGGACATTTCCACAGGCAATTTTTGCTCAAGGATGGTCCATTGGTCTGGCCAGTACTTTCAGAACTGCTCTGTGGTATGAGGTTCTTCCTACTCAGTTCTTCCTCTACTCTTTCATAGTATCAGAGGCGCACCATAATCTGAGGGTCTTCCCACAGTTCTAGCGCTCTCCATCCATCATAGGTGTGTCTCCTGATAAAGCTCTTCCATCTCGAATCCCAATGTGGCATCGCTTCTTGGAGGATCCAAATTGACATTAGGAGAATTTAGACATCGGTGGGGATGAAAGGGATGAAATGAAATCAGTAATAGAAATACTAAGTCTGATATGACAGAGAAGTCTGGCTGGAAATCTCAGACATTTGGATAAGCAAGTTAGAATACTGGACACAGAAGCTGTAGAACTGGGAGTCTCCAGCACGCTGTAGTGGGTAATCAAAACTGTGAGAGTAGAAGGAATCACCTGGGCAATAGAAATAAAGTGAAAGCAGAAATATTTATATTCATGCAAATTAGGATGCATTAGAGCACGCACAGTTCAGCCTGGTGACATCCATTCCCCGTTCTCCATTTCCTTCCTCCTCTCTGAGCTTCCCCCTCTTTCCTAATGGACCTACTGCCTATGCCAACCATCCCCTGAGAGCACTTAGCACATGGATGGCTCTTCACAGCCAGGATTAGCATGCGTTCTAGTGTTAGCTGTGTCTCATCTCTCCATCTTTTTCAGAAAAGTGATAACTCTTAGCTCTGCTCTTGAGGTCACTGCTCTGAGGCTCAAGTTCTAGGCCATTTGAGGTCTGATGCTCTTACCCTTGCAAACAGCTGAAGGCCCCATACCTTGCTTAGGGCAGCAAGTCTCTACTGTGAATGCTCGATTTTATTCCCCGCTTCTTGGTTTTACTCTTTAGGGTTTCAACATTTTTAGTCTTGTTTCCACCCCATATGGGCAGAATTTCCATCAGTGCACTTCTGGTGATGACTGTAGGTTGATAACTAGTCACTTCTGGCAGGACACTTTCCTCTATCTTTAGAGCTCTAGCGCTAGTCTGGAGTTCCAGCTTCTCTGTAATGTCATACGTGGGGAGTCTCTGGCAGTTCTCTCAGCCGGGGGACGTGGCTCTCTGGCTCTCACTGTTTTGAGAAGGCCCTGGCAGTCCAAGGCGTCTCAGCTTGTCCAAGCAGCTCTCAATGTGCAGTGAATCCTGCAGCATTGCTTTGTTGGCATTCAGCACAAGTCTGAATCCACTTACCTTTTCTTCTGATCTCATGTTCATGGCATATTTTACCACAAAACTAAAATGTGGAGAGGAATGCCCAGTGGAGGGATGGCATGGAAACACGCAGTGTCATCCTGTATGAACTTGTGCGACCAGCTTTTAGAGTTTCACCTTGAACAAAGGTGATTCTGGAAGAGAATAAATAAATTAAATATTACATTCCCACAATACACTTATTGTGATTACTGCTTTTTAAGTGAGTGAGGTTTGAGTATTGCAGAAGAATGATTTAGTCCCTAGTAAGATATTACACAACTTCCCTGGTGGCTCAGATGGTAAGGCATCTGCCTACAACGCGGGAGACCTGGGTTCGATCCCTGAGTTGGGAAGATCTCCTGGAGAAGGAAATGGCAACCCACTCCAGTATTCTTGCCTGGAAAATCCCACAGATGAAGGAACCTGGTAGGCTACAGTCCATGGGGTCGCAAAGAGTCGGACACGACTGAGCGACTTACCTAAGCCTAAGATATTACACATGTATGCTCAGGGACAGGAGGTATATGTATACCAATTCAGAAGTGTCTTTCCACTTTGTCCAGGTGAACTGATTTAGTTGATAATACTTCAAGTTGTACACATCTGGCCCCAATTTCAACTTTGTTAATATGTCTGTTTTCTTTGTAGATCAGTAGAATCTGTGCTACACAAATCTTCTGTCAAAGTTGCCATATGAAATTGCCCCTAAATGCAGTGCCTCTAAACTTGCAAAATTTTATAAACTTCCTCATATCAGTATAACCAGTTCTGTGAAGCACTGATGGGCTCTTAATTTCTCACTACATGCTCTTCTGACAATATTTGAAAAATAAGGTGAGCACTCATATCACAATGTCATATTGAGAAAGCTAATTAATAGAGAATACTATATCATATCAATGTCAAGTATTAACTAGGTAATAGGAAGCCAAGGAAAGATTTGAGAAAAGGTGAGAAGATTAGTGTAGGGAGAGTAGGATGAATCTGAGGAAGTAAAAGTCATGGAATCTTAATGAGTAGTGAGGATGATATGAAATTGGAGAGACTGAAGCTTTAAGCGATGTGATATAAAAGCAATTTGCAAGCAAGTTTCATGTCAATAACAGACATTTGGCAGTTAGTAATGATGTGAATTTGGCAGTCTCAGATACAACACAGGTTCACCAACAATTACACATTTTGCAAATACTGGTGAAAGTGTAGGGCTATTGACTTTAATGTGTCTCTATTCATAAGTAATGGTCATAATAGTATGTTTTCTCCTGGAACTGACTAATAATTTATAAACCTCTCTATGCTAAAGTCTATTATCATAATTTGGGTATATTTTATTTGTGTTGATGGTTATCTTTAAGCTTAATTGTTCATTAACTTATGGTTATTGCTCCTAGGTCTCTGTTGGTACGTTAGAATACTCTTTCAATATGAAAAATTACTCTAGTATTTACTTTCCAATGGACTGCTCCCTCCCCTTTCATGCTTCCTCTGAAAATAATGGCTAGGCTTTTTAATGCCCCACTTATGGGATAGTATTAATCAATGGAGATAGTTAAACAGAACTTCAGGTTAGAAAAAGAAATTTAAGCATATGTATAATCTAATAATTTACTCACTGTTGATGGCCATTATTCAGATAATTAATTTTACATTATATACTCTAAGTATATAATTATTTTAAAATTATCCAAATGTTCACCTACTTTCAGATTTTCTCTATGCAAATGAGGCTCTATGACTCATAATTAAATCACCTTCTTTTAACCTGGATTAGTTTAATCATTTCTTTGTTCCAAATCTCCTTTCGGTGAATTGAACTAATGGCAAATAACTGAGAGAACTGGAAAGAATGTGAATTTAGGCATGAGAGGTAAAAGGATTAAATGCATCTGTTCCAGTGGTCCTCTTAAACATTTTCTGTAATTATAACTGCAGCTTTGGCATAAGCAACTGTTGAAGCTGTGTGAAGCCACAGAGAAAACGGAGACTAGGCCAACATTTGAGTTTTATGAAATTTAGTTGTGATCTTGGGTTAAACCTTTGAATATCTGTTTCCACATAAACACAATGGATCTTAGCTAGGGTTATTTAGGTATCTCTATTGCAATTCTGAAAATCGCCGGTATTAGGGATGGAGGCTCTTTTGCAGATATGCAGATGTAGCAGTTTAAGACATGTGTGCTGGAGGATCTTCCATCCTTATCTAAGGATACTCCATCCTTATCTCTTTCCCTGGGAAAATAAGAGCATTTTTGTTTGAAATTAACTCTTGTACATGCCCAGTTCTGGAGTCATAGATAGACAACATGTCCTTTGGATATAGATAACAAAGCTTTATTTTCTGAGAGCTAACATGGTGGTTTAGCTTCCTTGACACTTGCTTGGCTGAAGTAATCTTGTTGATAAGACTTTAATCTTGTACTTCATGCCTGCAAGTTAGGTATTTTTCATATAACAAACAACATAGTTAAGCTCTAGAGCCAGGGGCCATTTGTCTTCTGGATGGACAACTGGAATACAGAATAAACATAGATACAACCACTTTCTCTCATTACACACTCATTGAAAATGATCTAGAAAAGGGATTCTTATCAACTCTCCTTATATGTGAAACATTGTGGTAAACATTTATATGTAATGTGTTTCTGTGTGTTTCAAAAGACAAGATTTATAGCTTTCCTCTGATGTTTAAATAGGGCTTGTGGTGAATGTTTAGAATTGCTGCTGTAGAATACAAGAAATACTAACAGCAAGAAAGAAAACAATGAAAAAATATACTGAAATTTGGTTCTTTCTTTATTCAGTAGTATTATAAATCTTATGTAAAGTCCAATGTTTAATCCAAATTTTATTTTAGTCTAATTTTTTTCCTTTTATTCATATGTGTAACCCTTAATGGCAGGTTATAATTTCATTACATAAAGTTCCAAAACAAATAATGATATTCATCAAGATAGCTGTGTAAAGGATATCAATTTCATACCTTCAAGTTGAATAAATAGTATTATTTTATTGAAATTTCTGGGAGGAATAAGAAACATAAATTTAGACTGATCCTAAACTCTAAAATTCTATGAATATGTTAGCTATTAGCTTAGTTTTAAACATACAAAACTAGACAGACTTTTTGGGAGATGTTTTGGAAATATTGTCTTACTATATATGATAGTTAAAACCATGGTATTTGAAATCACTTGATTTCAAATTTCAGCCTTTGTCCTTATTGATGATGTAACTCTTAGGCAAATAGTGTACATTATCATTCCAGTAAGTGAGGCGATGCACACAGAGCCTTTGTTCAGTGCCTGGTAAATGAAAATGTAAAATAGTTTTAGTAGCAGTAGTTCCTTTCATGGGTTGGGGGAACACAAAGAAGAAAATATTAGTGGCTGGAGCCACCTAGGAATGCAAACAGGGTTTTAATCTAGCAAATTAGCAGGTACTGCCCCAAGAATCACTCCCTGTTTGGAGATAATTATATCAAAACATTTGCACATTTGATATCTTTGTAAGCTTGAGCAATGAACATAAGATGGCAAAACATTGAAATAACGAATGGTGATATCTGATATATGAATTTAAATTAAAGATAGATCATTAGTGAATAGTCATAAAGAGATCCTAGGTATATTTCATAGACCCAAAGAGTAAGATATAAAACATCACATTATTCTGTGAAACATGCTAATGTACAAAACCCTGAGGATAATATGACTGATCCATATAGGTGTGAATTTTGTGAGACAGTTCAAAGTTGTTAGTGCTGTGTAGCTGCTGTTGTATTGATTGCATTCTGTCTAAAGTGAATTTATTCTATTCTGTCTCTGTACTATTTTATGAGAAAATTTCACCTTCAAAATCTCTATACATGTACACCAGGGAGTTGTTACATTTATATGCTTTATTTCTGTTTGATTGTATATGTTGAAAAAGTGGCCTTATTTTATTTTTTTCTGAAACAGAACTTGTATTATGAAAAATTTCAAAGTATACAAAAATAAAATAGTATAGTGAATTTCCATGTACCCACTTCCCAGCTTCAACAGTTATCATGGCCAGTCTATACCCCTAATCATTTTCTCCTTATCCTCCAGCTGGGAAACAATCCATTATATCATCCATAAAAAATTTTGTAGTATCTCTAAAACAGAAGAGATATAAGGAATATTTTAAAAATACAACCCTAGTACCATCATCACCCTTAAATATAAATGACAGTAATTCTTTAATGCCATCAAATATCCTGTTCATATTTTGTGATTATCTCATACATTTTTAAAATAATTGATTTGTTTAAATTGACCTCCAGATAGGGACTATACATTAATATACATTTTTTCTCATTTTCTTATTTTTAAATTTATTTTTTGCATTCATTTTATTTACATTAAAATTTTTTTTCAATATTATGTTGTTTTTTGCATATAATAATGCAGATCAGCAATAATTATACATACCCCCCCCAACGTCCTTCCTCCCTCCCCATCCCATCCCTCCATGCCATCACAGAGTGCCAGACTGGGATCCCTGTGCTACAGCTTAATTTTATATATAATTTTAATTTGATAATACCTCAAAATATAGTCTTTTTCTTTCTTATCTTTTCCCCATTTCCATGTCTAAGTGTAGAGAGACCCCTATTACATGTTTCTTTCTGTGAAGCTCCAATTTGGTGAAATTTTTGAAGAACTTTTATACTTATAGCTCAGATGGTAAATCGTCTGTCTACAATGCGGGAGACCTGGGTTCGAGCCCTGGGTTGGGAAGATCCCCTGGAGAAAGAAATGGCAATCCACTCCAGTACTGTTGCCTGGAAAATCCCACGGACAGAGGAGCCTGGTACACTATAGTCTATGGGGTTGCAAAGAGTCGGACACGACTGAGCGACTTCACTTCACTTCACTTATAAGATGATTCATTCTATTTTGTTGAACTCTGAAATGCTTGTTTGCAAAGCACAGTTGAAGCCCATGACTGCATTCAGTGTTATTAGGAAAGTGAAACAGTGAGTAACTTCTTTGCCTTCTGTTTAACAAAATCTTTGTCCTGCTCAGATCATATGAGTTGGAATTTTAAATTTAAGAGCATTTTAACTTGGAAATCTGAAAGCTAGGGAAAATACAGGAAAGCAAGCTTCTGAGATACTGGAAAAAGCTGAAAGAAATGTCTCAAGGTGGAAAAATGTAGAGTTTGCAATGAATAAGATCCTATGAAGAAAGCTGAGTGCCGAAGAATTGATGCTTTTGACCTGTGTTGTTGGAGAAGACTCTTTGAGAGTCCCTTGAACTGCAAGGAGATCCAAACAGTTTATTCTAAAGGAGATCAGTCCTGGGTGTTCTTTGGTAGGACTGATGCTAAAGCTGAAACACCAATACTTTGGCCACCTCATGCGAAGAGTTGATTCACTGGAAAAGACCCTGATGCTGGGAGGGATTGGGGGGCAGGAGGAGAAGGGGACAACAGAGGATGAGATGGCTGGATGGCATCACTGACTGGATGGACATGAGTTTGAGTGAACTCCAGGAGTTGGTGATGGACAGGGAGGCCTGGCGTGCTGTAATTCATGGGGTCCCAGAGAGTTGGACATGACTGAGCAACTGAACTGAACTAAACTGAAGATCCTATTAACTGGTGTAGATTTGGTTTATGTTCTATTGAAAACTTCATTAAGTATGTGCTATTTTCTAAAACACCATCATAGTTAAAATAGTTACTTGATTAACACATTTAGCACTTAACAATTAATTGGGTAGTGGACTGATTACTTCATACCTACATATATATAGATTTAATTGATTTAATATAATATATGTAATTATATATAATCTATAAATATATAAATTAACATAAAATTGATTTAATAGCTATAACTACTTTAACAGGTATTACTACTATCCTCAGCTTACAGATAGGGAAACTGAGGCATAGAATAGTGAAGTAGCTTGGTCAGTGTCATATTTATGATGGGTAGTTGCTATGTATGGTCTAGTTGTTTATGTTCCCCAAAATTCACAGGTTGAAATCCTAGCCCTCAAAGGTGATATTAGTAGGTAGGGATTTGGGGAGGTGATTAGGTAATAAGAGTGAAGCCAGCATGAGCAGTATAAATACTCTTATAGGAGAGGTGACATTGAGCTCCCTAGCCCCTTCCACCTTGTGTGGATACAAGGTGTCTGCAGCAAAGAATAGGGCCCTCATTTGACCATTCTGCACCCTAATCTTTGACTTCCAGCCTCTAGAATGGTGAGAAATTTCTGTTTATAAGCTACACAGCTTGTGGTATTTTTTTTGATATCATCTTGAGATGGACAGGGACAGTTGTATAGCTACAAAATTTGAAGCCAAGTGGCCTTACTCTAGAGTTCATACTTTTCATCACTAAGTTATACTGTCTCCAGTAAATTACCTGCTTTTTTTTTGTACATTAGACTAGTCAGTAATAGCTTACACCACTATCAGTTCAGTTCAGTCTCTCAGTTGTGTCTGGCTGTTTGTGACCTCATGGACTGCAGCATGCCAGGCTTCCCTGTCCATCACCAGCTCCCAGAGCTCACTCAAACTCATGTCCATCAAGTCAGTGATGCCATCCAACTATCTCATCCTTTGTTGTCTCCTTTTCCTCCTGCCTTCAATCTTTCCCAGCATCAGGGTCTTCTGAAACAAGTCAGCTCTTCGTATCAGGTGGCCAAAGTATCGGAGTTTCAGCTTCAGCATCAGTCCTTCCAATGAACACCCAGGACTGATCTCCTTTAGGATGGACTGGTTGGATCTCCTTGTAGTCCAAGGGACTCTCAAGAGTCTTCTCCAACTCCACAGTTCAAAAGCATCAATTCTTTGGAGCTCAGCTTCCTTTATAGTCCAACTCTCACATTCATACATGACTACTGGAAAAACCATAGCTTTCACTAGACAGACC
The DNA here is from genome assembly GCA_917880005.1 of Nanger dama. NCBI lineage: Eukaryota > Metazoa > Chordata > Mammalia > Artiodactyla > Bovidae > Nanger > Nanger dama. The sequence continues at coordinate 7,814,704 of CAKJTW010000038.1, read as the reverse complement.
TTTGTCAGCAAAATAATGTCTCTGCTTTTTAATATGCTGTTTAGGTTGGTATAGCTTTTCTTCCAAGGAGCAAGAATCTTTTAATATCACAGCTGCAGCCACCATCTACAGTGATTTTGGAGCCCCCAAAATAGTTTGTCACTGTTTCCACTGTTTCCCTATCTATTTGCCATGAAGTGATGGGACTGGATGCCATGATTTTAGTTTTCTGAATGTTGAGCTTTAAGCAAACTTTTTCACTCTCCTCTTTTACTTTCATCAAGAGGCTCTTTAGTTCTTCACTTTCTGCCATAAGGGTGGTGTCATCTGCATATCTGAGATTATTGATATTTCTCCCAGAAATCTTGATTACAGCTTGTACTTCATCCAGCCCAACATTTCTCATGATGTACTCTGCATATAAGTTAAATACGCAGGGTGACAGCATACAGCCTTGATGTACTCCTTTCCTGATTTGGAACCAGTCTGTTGTTCCGTGTCCAGTTCTAACTCTTGTTTCTTGACCTGTATACAGATTTCTCAGCAGGCAGATAAGGTGGTCTGGTACTCCCGTCTCTTTAACACTTGGCTGCAGTTTGTTGTGGTCGTGCTTTGGCATAGCCAATAAAGCAGAAGTAGATGTTTCCCTGGAACTCTCTTGCTTTTTTGATGATCCACTAGATGCTGGCAATTTGATCTCTGGTTCTTCTGGCTTTTCTAAATATAGTTTGAACATCCGGAAGTTCACAGTTCACATCCTGTTGAAACCTGGCTTGGAGAATTTTGAGCATTGTTTTGCTAGCATGTGAGATGAGTGCAATTGTGCGTTAGTTTGAGCATTCTTTGGCATTGCCTTTCTTTGGAATTGGAATGAACACTGACCTTTTCCAGTCCTGTGGCCACTGCTGAGTTTTCCAAATTTGCTGGCATATTGAGTGCAGCACTTTAACAGCATTATCTTTTAGGGTTTGAAATAGCTCAACTGAAATTCCATCACCTCCACTAGCTTTGTTTGTAGTGATGCTTCTTAAGGTCCACTTGACTTCACATATCACTGTACCATTATGCATACTTTGTTGTTACTTTGAAAAGAGCTGTTTTCTATTCTTTGGTAAAATAGCTCAAGAGAAAGCTGGCAGGTTAATTATTTGTATTCAGATTTAGAGCAGTAGGTAAGGAGAGTAATAATAGCTGCACCATTTTACTGGAAAATCAAAATCCAGTTTTGTTGCTCTGAGAGCAGGCTACTTTCTGTGTCATCAATTATTTTGGAAAATAGTTCCTTTATGAGGGAGTGTAGTACAGCATTTAAACTTGTAAACTTCAGAGTGCATTTTTAAAGGGTCAAGGGAGATGAAATATTTTCAGTGGTTTCCATCAAAACATGACATGTAGAGATGACCTATAAGAGGACAGCAGAAGTCTACTCTGCTCACAGGGAGGTGCTGCCAGCCTAAGGACGGAAGACCTGGATTCTAGTCTAATCCCTTATTAGACATATAATGATACTCAAAGGAGGGAGATCTTGCCTTATAAAACCCTGCTATACAAGTGTGGTCCAACAGTGTAGACATCACCAAATTCTGTATTAGAATACAGAGTCTCAGGCCCCATCCAACCTACTGAATCAGAACCTGAATTCTAGCTGAATCCCATGGTGATTCTTTTGAACATCAAAGTTTGAGAAACATTGTAGTAAAAGGATATGATTTTCAGGATTTTGATCTGCCTTAAAGGATAAGAAATGACCTTAATCTTTGGCATAAATCTCATGTCCTTTTAAGAAGCCTCTGTCTCCTGGCAGATTTCATTTTTATGAAAAAAGTTCTCTTTTTCTTTCCCAGTTAATAATGACACTAATGATGATTATGGTAATAACAGCAGCTAAAATCTAGTGAGTGCATTCTGTGTGCCAGCCACGGTTCCGATTGCTTTATGATATCTCATTTAATCTTCAGTTCAGTTCAGTTCAGTTGCTCAGTCATGTCCGACTCTTTGCGACCCCATGAATTGCAGCACGCCAGGCCTCCCTGTTTATTACCATCTCCCGGAGTTCACTCAGACTCACGTCCATCGCGTCCGTGATGCCATCCAGCCATCTCATCCTCTGTCGTCCCCTTCTCCTCCTGCCCCCAATCCCTCCCAGCATCAGAGTCTTTTCCAATGAGTCAACCCTTCGCATGAGGTGGCCAAAGTACTGGAGTTTCAGCTTTAACATCGTTCCTTCCAAAGAAATCCCAGGGTTGATCTCCTTCAGAATGGACTGGTTGGATCTCCTTGCAGTCCAAGGGACTCTCAAGAGTCTTCTCCAACACCACAGTTCAAAAGTATCAATTCTTTGGTGCTCAGCCTTCTTCACAGTCCAGTTCACATCCATACATGACCACAGGAAAAACCATAGCCTTGACTAGACAGACCTTAGTCAGCAAAGTAATGTCTCTGCTTTTGAATATACTATCTAGGTTAGTTATAACTTTTCTTCCAAGGAGTAAGCGTCTTTTAATTTCATGGCTGCAGTCACCATCTGCAGTGATTTTGGAGCCCCCAAAATAAAGTCTGACACTGTTTCCACTGTTTCCCCATCTATTTCCCATGAAGTGATGGGACCGGATGCCATGATCTTCGTGTTCTGAATGTTGAGCTTTAAGCCAACTTTTTCACTCTCCTCTTTCACTTTCATCAAGACGTTTTTAGTTCCTCTTCACTTTCTACCATAAGGGTGGTGTCATCTGCATATCTGAGGTTATTGATATTTTTCCCAGCAGTCTTGATTCCAGCTTCACAGTTAACTAAAGCAGTTGATATTTTTACTTTCCTTCCTTTTACAGATGACGAAATTGAAGTATAAATAGTTAGGTAACTTGCCATAGTCATATAGCTGCTGCTGAGTCACTTCAGTTGTGTCTGACTCTGCAACCCCATAGACGGCAGCCCACCGGGCTCCCCCATCCCTGGGATTCTCCAGGCAAGAACACTGGAGTGGGTTGCCATTTCCTTCTCCAATGCATGAACGTGAAAAGTGAAAGTGAAGTCACTCAGTCGTGTCTGACTCCTAGCGACCCCATGGACTGCAGCCCACCAGGCTCCTCCGTCCCTGGGATTTTCCAGGCAAGAGGACTGGAGTGGGGTGCCATTGTCATACAGCTAGCAGACTCTAAACCCAAATCTGAGTCCACAGCCAAGTGGCATTTTTAGCAGCCTGAACCTTCTCTAAGCCAATGAGTGTTCTACACTTCCTGCGATAGCGTCTTAACTGATCCTTGCATTAAGATAGCTGCTGTGTGACATCCATCCCTGATGTAAACTGGGAGCAGCATTTAGAGATGGTTCTGAACAATTGAAGATTGCTTACAGTAAAACTCTTCATAAAATGTCTCATTGATAAATAACTGGCATATTTATCCAGCATGGATGTAGACACACATCTGTATTGTAGCACACTTCCAAAAATGAAAAAAAAAAAAAAGACTTTCACACTTAAACCCAGACACTGACACTTGGTTTTGGCATTGTTTTAAAAAGTATTGCTTTAAAAATTTCCTTGATATAATTTGGACCATTTGAATTATGGCAGCACTGTCCTGGAGAGCTGATGGAGGCTCCTAGGGCAAGAGTGGGAAACAGAAGAACCTTTTTTTTGCTTCAATTATTTTTTTTTTAATTGAACTATAGTTTATGTGTGAGGTTTCCTTGGTGGCTCAGTGGTAAAGAATCCACCTACCAATGCAGGAGAAACAGACTTGACCCTGGTTTGGAAAAATCCCCTGGAGACGGAAAGGGTAACCCCCTCCAGTATTCTTGCCTGGGAAATCCCATAGACAGAGGAGCCTGTGGCTACCGGCCCAGAGGTTGCAAACGGAGTCAGACATGATTTAGCAGCTAAACAACAACAGTTCATGTACAATATTATATGTTACGGAGGTATATGACATAGTGATTCACAATTTTTAAATGTTATATTCCATTTATAGTTACTATAAAATATTGACTATATTCCCTGTGTTGTAGAGGTCTTTTATTTTAAAAATTATAAATTGTGATGAATATCATTGTTTATAAAGCTGATTTTGTTTTAGATGGTTTATTAGGAGGTATATCCTTAGGAGTGGAACTACAGGGTCAAATGATAGGAATCATTTTGAACGCAACATAGCAGGTCTTACCTGTTAACCTGAGAGCCTGAGTCTATTGAACCTTTGAAGGCAAGGCATCCTAGGGGACACCACCTGTGATGCCTCCCAAGGAGGCTGAGATGAAAATATTTCCCAAGTGGCTTTCTGTATATGCTTTGATCTGAAGCTTTAATCATAGGGGTGTGAGTGTTTTCCAAACTGTTTAGTACAGTTCAGTGAGAGATGTTTCTAACATTCTTTGAATAGTGGAATTTTTTTTCCCCACAAAAGACAAGATGAGTTTGTCAGCAGCTACTCTTCTTGTCTTTTAAGTTTTCTCTATTCGATGTTTCATTATGTGTGCTTTATTTGTAAGGTCCTGACTCAATTAAAATATTCAAGCCACTTTAGCCTTGTACATTAAACACTATCATCAATAAATTCAACGGGGTTAACCTTGGAGTGACATCTTCATTTCTGTGATAATGTACAGTATGTGAATCTTTTCATATCATTGGCCACACCGTGATCGAGCTCTCATATGTAAAGACCTTGGAACTTTAAATAAGTTACTTATTCATCTTCAGCTGGTTCGATTCATTTATTTATAAATGGTTTATTTCAGGTTCTTTCATTTGGCTCAAGCTGTTGATTGATGTTTCATGTGACCATTTTTCCTTTTCAGAAAGCAAGAAGATAGCTGGGACATAACTTCTTAGTAGCCTTTTAATATGAAAGCCTATTTTGTGTATAGCTGTTTCTGTAATCACTTGTGCATGACTGAGCTTAAATGGCTTGCTGACATTGCTGATGGATTACGGAACAGCAGTGAACTGACTTATTTTTTCCTGGAGGGATGGGATGACTTTAAACTGTGGGAAATTATGCATTTTGTCCCTTGTTTCACTCTTCCTTTGGTGCTGTTTGGTGATTAATTTTATAGGATATAACTGGAAATCCCCTAGATGAACTGTGTACAGTGGATGGTAGCTTCTGGTAAAAGTGATATTCTTGTCCAGTGATGATGGACATAGGATGGGAGAGGATGGTCTATTTGTGTTGCATGTATTTCTAAGAGGAAGGCTGCAGAACTCAGTTAAGGAGGAAGTAACCCCTTTCATCGGAGAAGGCAATGGCATCCCACTCCAGTAGTCTTGCCTGGAAACTCCCAGGGATGGAGGAGCCTGGTGGGCTGCAGTCCATGGGGTCACTAAGAGTCAACACGACTGAGCGACTTCACTTTCACTTTTCACTTTCATGTATTGGAGAAGGAAATGGCAACCCACTCCAGTGTTCTTGCCTGGAGAATCCCAGGGACAGGAGTCTGGTGGGCTGCTGTCTATGGGGTCGAACAGAGTTGGACACGACTGATGCGACTTAGCAGCAGCAGCAGCAACCCCTTTCATTCTTTAACTGTGTTCTTTGCAGGTCCATTGAATTATGTAGACACCCCTCATACTGTATTGATGCTCCCCAGTCGAGAGTGGCAAGCTCTATGCCCTTTGTTTCACTAACTCATCTTATTTACAGTTTTTTTTTTTTTTTTTCCTTTGTGTTTGTTGGTAGGTCTTTGAAGCCAAAGCTACTGTTAGGTTTGTCTAACACAGGATTGATGATAATTTGCATCCAATATCTTAAAAATATGTGCTGTCGGTCACAAGGGGGCAACAGAAGCAATTTACAACCTTTTATCTTGTTGCCAGAAAAGACAAAATTCCATATATATAATAAATATATAAATTTGATTTGATTTTTCTTTTAAGGAGCTAGTCTTTGAATTCAAAATCTAATACTCCTAATGCTTCTTAAAATGTTTTAGCAAGGAAAAAATTGAGTAATGAAGGGAAACAGAGATTATCAATGTAACAAAACAACAAATAAAATTTAGCTTTCTTTCTATTTTTGGTAGAAGCAGTGTTTTTATGGGATCCAGATTCTGGCTACTTGCTGTGAAAGCTGAGACAAGTTATAAGAGCTTTCAAAGCCCTTGCAAAATAGAGATAATAATGTACCTACCTCAAAAGCTTATGGGACTATGAGGTTTGAATGGAATGATTCATGTAAATTGCTATATGTAGTATGCAGTAAATTTTCTAGAAATGTTGGCTACTATTATATGTTCCTGAGACTATACCAAGTACACTGTATGAATGTGCTTATTTTCTCTTCTTGTATGAAGAAACAGATATTTTGAAAAGTTAAGTGAAATTTACAAGGTCACAGCAAATGGACTCAGGCTGTCTCATATCAAAATAATATACCGTATCTATAATTTTATATTTAATGCATTACCTAGTTGTTAGGTAATCCTCCCACACCCACCCCCACCCCAACACACACAATTTTACCAGAAAACTGAGAGTCAGAAGGTTTTTATAATATGTTAAAGATCCTCAAGTTACTCAGTCACTAGCTGAGGTTTGAATGTTGTTCTGCTTCAGATGTCCATCACCCTGCTTCTCTGAATATGATGTGAGATTATGCTGTTTGAGGAAGGGGTTTATGTAAGCAATGCTTTCCCATTAGTTTTCCATTCTCTTGTGTTTTTTTAAAAAAACTATACTCTCTGAGCATTTAAGAAATAAACTTTAAAATAAATCAGCAGACATACTAATGAGATGCTACTGCAGAATTACCTGATTGGCTACAAACTTAAAAGACCGACAGTCACAAATGCTGACAAGGATGTGGAGTAACTGCAACTCTTAGACATTGTTCGTGGAAATGGTACCACTGTTTTAGAAGAATGTCTGACACTTTTTCGTCAGTCTAAATACTTACCTACTCTATGACCTGGCAGTCCTAATCTTAGGTATTTACCCAAAAGACATAAATATTTGTGTCCACAAAAAGACTTTATATTCATAGCAACTTTATTCATAATGGGCCCAAACTGGAAAAAGCGGAAATGTCCATGAATAGAGACTAGACAAATTGAAGTATAGTCATCACAGCACGCTACTTAGTAATTAGAAGGAATACACTATTGTTAAATGTGACGATACAGAGAAGTCTCACACATCATGCCAAGTGAAAGAAGCTTTACATGGGAGTACACACTGTTTGATTACATTATATGATGTTCTAAGACAGGCAAATCCATGATAGTGCTTCCATCCGTAAGACACAGTACCTGCTTCTCAGGGATATTAATGAGAGACCTGCAAGTATTTAAGAAAATACCTGTGTAAAATACCTGTGTATCACAGACAACTGTGAAGGTCTCTCTTCAAGAGTGCTTGGTTTCTGTAGGGTGCTCTGGGGAGGAATAAACGACTTATTATTTATGTCCACCATGTGGGCAGTTTTCTCTGAAACTTCTAGCTCATCCAGTTAGAAACACCAATTGGAAATTTGCTCTAGTGTTAGCTGAAGTGACCCATGACACCACTTCGGCCCTGGAAGGCACTCAGACCAGCTTGAACTCACTGGCCTGGGTTGTTCTGGATGATAAAATTGCTTTTGCTTTCTTCCTTGTGGACCAAGGCTGAGTCTCTGTAGTCACTAGTACATCTTGCTATATGAGGATTAATGCTTTGGGGCAAGCAGAAATGTCAATACACAGATTTAAGGAGGGAGAAAGCTACCTGGCTAACTAAGGTAAACTCTGGTGGTTTATCAGAATTGTTTAGCTGACTGGGTCTGGAATTCTGAGGATGGCATGATTAAAGTCAATACTGCTTGAAATTCTGTTGATAATAGCTTCAGTTAAATGCTGTGTTAGACAAATCAAATGCATTTGGCCCCTTAGTGACTGACAGAGTAGTGTACTAATGGGACAACTCATCAGAAGCCAGAATGTGTCGAAATGAGTAGAGAGTAGAGATTGTAAGACAATTTTCCATGTGTCTCTTGAATTTCAGCATGTATTGAGTGAAACGTCAAGCTTCTTTGTTCCAGATCATTTCTCAAGGATGTAACATAGCATGTTTACTGCCTATTATAAAAGACTGAGGTTCCCTAAGGCTCCAGGATCAATCTAAAAATCAAAAAACACCAGTTTTCTTCTTTTTTAAGGGGTAAACTAAAAGAGATTTATTTGGGCATAGCCAAAAATTTGTTTTTTAACTTTCTTAATATAATAACAATATGCAAAATAATGGGTAAGATGTCAAATATTACATTGTATAAAACCTCAGAGTAAAATATTTTTAGGTTTTGAATTAAAATCTTGTGCTTGCTTCCAAGAATACAGCTTTCGATATTAGATTTTATGCTTGAAATAGCAACATACAATTCCTGATCAAGGTTTTAAATGGTCTTGTTGAATTCTTGATAGTCACCCTTCACTAGAGACTTTGCTGGTACAAGTGGATAGTGGCAAATAAAGGGTAGCATTCATTACTTTTTTTCTTTGAATAATCATGTTTTCTTGTCATTGAACAGAATTTGGATAATCTAATCTCTAAATTGTTCTTTTTTTCTCCATCTAACAGCTATCACTTTTCTTTTTAATGACAAGTGTAATGTTAATATTTCTTATGATCATTTGAATAGATTTCAGATCCATTTGAGCTTTTTCATATTATATATTTCAAAAATAATAAAGCATTTCCTTGGGAATATGCAATTATTGCTCTACTGGGCTTACAAATTTTTCTTAGGATTTAAACAATAAAATTACCAGTGAGTAATTTTAGCCTCATTTTCAAGGTTAATTTTTGCTTTTAAATGGATAAAATTTGTCAGTACAGAGTCTATTTCATAGGGTCCTTGCAATTTTCAATTAACCTCATCTAGGATCTCAGCAAGATCCAGCATGTTTTGAAGCCAATAATTTATCCTTTGAAGAGTTTTTTAAAGTGAACATAATTCACAATGTTTTTTTTTCAATTCATCTCTTAGCTCATAAACTCTTAAAAAACTCCCCTTGAATAGTTAGCCTGCTTTAGTGTGAAATGGCAGAGACAGGTCTTCTGAACCTAAAGCTAAGAAGAGAAGGTGCTATGGAGGCTTGGATATTTATTATTGGGGTCACTTTTTAAATAACAATCTTTGATGTAGAATTCAGACCAACAGATAAAGAGTTTATAACAAAGAATTTCTGTGAATAAATATTGCTTGAATCTCAGAATTTTCAGAATGAACTTGATAGCACAGTCTTTACAATTTTTTTGGATACTAGTTGTTAAAATGAGTAGAATTCAGGCTGATTGGTGAGGAAGTCATCCTAGTCAAATGAGAGTCTGCAAAACTATGCATATTATGTAAGCACCTGTATTTGAACCTACTTCCCCATTTCCCACCCTTAATAAGTAATGCTTTGGAGGATTATTTATTTTCCCTAGACCATACAATTTTATTAATGTATTCACACTAATTCCCATAGACTTCCCTTATATTTTGTTATACACTGTTAACCTTCCTCTTCTAAAAACCCATGTGTGTGTTAGCACTCCATCCTTTTTGTCAAAACTATCAAGAATATAACAGGTAAAAAGGTTTTTACCCTACTTGAAAGCTAACAATATGGCACAGTTTCATGGCTGCCGGTAGAAGACACGGAATCACTGAGTCAGAGGATGGTTTGTTCCCCACAGTAATAGCAATAGCCAGAATATCAGTATCTCTCTTAATCGCCATAGTGAAGAGAGCCAGATGATATCTAACATGAAGTAGGCTGTATTTTAGGAAAGAAATTCTGAGCTTAATCTTTTATAATGGAAAATCAACACGCTGGCTTTCTGCTCCAGAGAAGATACCATCTCTGTCTTCCAAGGCTGTTGTTGATGTAAAAGTACTCAGAGATAGTTTAGAACAAAGAATAGTTCATAGCTCATAATGTGTGCAGAAATGTGACAGCCCTATGGAGAAAAATCTCCCAGTAAAATCATCCACACAGAGTTCCATGACCTGTTGACATCAGTAACCTTCACCCTCCTTTTGCTTCACCTCTTCTCCTCACATCTCTCCACTTGACTTTAGTCTCATCTAGAAGTTCCCTTTCTGTAAAATCTTTACTCTTTAACATCAAACTTGGACCAAACTCTCCCCATCACTTTCTTTCTCACCAAGATTACACATTCTGAAACTATATCAGGCTTTCCCTGCCTTCCACCACCCCTTATTCTCCTAGTCTTTCTTTCTTGGTCTCAGTCCCTTCCCTTCTAAGGCTAAACCACACCTATTCTCTCTCACCAGAATCCTCAGTCTTTGCTCCTCTTTCTTCTGTTAATACTAGTTTGACAGTTGACAGCTGTGAGTTATCTGCCACCTCCTTTCTCTGTTTCTGATTCCAAGCTTTCAAACAAATCTGGAAGAAAATTGACCTTGTTGACAAAAGCATCAAGAATGATGATTTCTAATTTCAGCAGCTTCAGTCCGTCTTCCTAGTTTGACTTATTACTTGTAAAATATTTTGCGGAGACAGTAAGCATCACAGCAATGAAAACTGGAATAGGCCTCAGATAATGGGTACCATAAAATGTTTATTATAATACTAGCAATAAATATAAGGCACTTTTCTATCTTACATCCTTCTGGGTAATGGGCCAGAAGTATTTTAAGTTTACTAAAGTGAAAATAATTAATCCTTTCTTGAAGGTAGATTAAAATAGCCCCAAATAACATGCTTGATCTACACTGTGGTTATCTTTACTGAATTTCAGCTGAAGTTCAGGGAAAAAATGTTGCAAGTGACTTGCAAATTTTACTGGTTTTCATTCCATTAGACAGTTAAACACATTCTGACTGTCAGGAGCTTTGCCATTAAGACAGGTGATGAAAATATGACAGTGACTACTCTGATGGTTTTAGTTTATGATGCATTTTAAGCTGTGCCTTTTTAACAGTGAAATCCTTTAGCATTTTTTAGTGGAGGATGAACCATCATGTGGTTTACAAAACTAAATTTCTGTTTCAAAGAGAAGAGTCATGCTTTATATCAACTTGTCAAAGTAGAGACTATGGGGGTTTTAGGAGGAAAACCTGAAGTTGTACTGTGGATAAGCATTTTGACATTTTATTTTGTCTCTTCCTGAGGGCAGTTCTTACTCAACATCAAATTTATACAACATCAAATTTCTTACTAAAAATCAAATAGGTAGATACTATTAGTAGGCTTCCAGTATTTACATTCAGGATAATTATTGAGTAAAAAATTGAAAGATAATAAAATAAACTGTGCCAACTGGGGCAAAAAAAAAAAAAGAGAGAGAGAGAGAGTCACTAGCTAGAATGAACATGAGAAAATCTGTATATGATTAACAGACATGAATGGGCCTAAAAGTGAGTTGTGTTAGGGCAGTTTTGTTAGTAAGTTTTCTTGATGTTTCTAAAGGTTTTTTTTTTTTCCTTTTTCCTTTAGAAGCAATGTTAGAAGCGATAGCTTCCTAGTCTTGGAAACAAAAACCTGCTTAACTTGCTGTGAATCTGAACCATAAGAAATACAATACTATCAATTCAATGAGAGACCTTAAAATAATTGTGAGTGCTGCTCCCCATGACTGGGGGAGCTTTAAGACTTGATTGCTATTCCTGACTCCTCCATTAGTTTAGGTGAGCTGCTTAATCTCTGTGGGTATTCTTAAAATAAAGAAGGTGGGTTTGATAATCTTTAAATTCACTTCCAGTTCTAAAATTCTTTTGTATTCCTATCCCTATTCCTATTCTCTTCCCTTTTTAGAAACATGAAGACCTTACAGAATTCTTCAGAAGCAATTCTTTTTTTCTTCCTGCTGGCATTAGAAAAAAAATTAGAAAGTCTCTCTTTTATCAGAATAGATTATAGGTTCTCATTTTGTGAGCTATTATGTATTTGGGTGGTATTCACCTTCTTTATGCTTCTGAAATAATGGCAAAGCCATGTTTGTGCGCACAGAGTTTCCTTTGATAAAGATAAAAGTAGATTGCAGGAAGCCATGATCATCTCAGTGACAGTGTCTTGAGTTTTTCTGCAGTAACTTATTTCAGAAAAGCTCAATGATTTAATGTACATTAACTCCCTGCTCACACAGGCCTGTCTGAGAAGTGGGAATGGCTGGTATTTTACCATTATGTGTCCTTACAGACAGGCAAAGAGGAAGAACCAAAGTGAAATGGAGTGAATTTAATCTGACTAAAAGGCATCTTGGGTTTTCACTCCCTGCTTTGTGGGAAGAGAATACCCAGAGCATATCCCCACACAGCACTTAGCACATCACATTGCTTTCACTTATTCATGGGTCTTTCTCGCCCACTAGGCTGTGAGTTTTTGAAGGACACTGCCTAGCACACAATGAACCCTGCAGTGTTTCCTGAAATAACATGAACCTGTGTAGTCCAGATTCTTTACTGCAGACCCAGTTTTGCCAGATCTTTGATGTATTTACCAGGGATAGATCCCCGAGGCCCCCATCAAATCCCTAAATTTCAAGACCTAGGAATATCTGCACAAGTAATTGACTTATTTCAGACTTACATTTTTGTTTATTTTGTGCTAAAACTTGGCCATCTTTTAAAAATTGATTAAATAAAGACTTCTCTTGTACCGGATGCCTATTTTCCCCAAAGTCACAAAATTTTATTACTTTGACAATAATTGCTGCTGCTGCTAAGTCACTTCAGTCGTGTCTGACTCTGTGTGACCCGATACACGGCAGCCCACCAGGCTCCCCCATCCCTGGGATTTTCCAGGCAAAAACACTGGAGTGGGTTGCCATTCCCTTCTCCAATGCATGAAAGTGAAAAGTGAAGTCACTCAGTCATGTCTGACTCTTAGTGACTCCCACCCCATGGACTATAGCCTACTAGGCTCCTTTGTCCATGGGGTTCTCCAGGCAAGAGTACTGGAGTGGGGTGCCACTGCCTTCTCCAGGTGTGAAAAAATGTCAGGTTGAGATATATTGTGTACATCAGATTTCTAAATTCTTGGGATGATGGTGATGATATTAGTAATACTTGCTGCTGCTTTCTTTGTGACAGGACTGTTGTTTTACGTGTATTTTTACTTATTTACTTCTCAAAATAATATAGTAAGGGTAGGTATCATCCTCATTTTCCATATGAACAAACTGATAAACATAGATTTAATTTAACTTTGCACAAAATCAACAGCTAGTTAGAGACAGTAGGCTTCAAACCCACATAGTCTACATTTAAAATCTGTGCTCATAACTGTGTTTAATTGCTTCTTGGATTTAATTTTTTTTTTTCACATTAAACAGTTTGGAAGGAAAGCAAGGAAATTTTAACAAAGAATTGTTGAATCCTTTGACAGGAGCCCCTAATAAGCAGGCCAGAGTCCAGTTGTGTAGATTATAATTTCTGAAAAGATGCTACCAATGACATATTACAGATTTTTAGCATTCAAAATTTTAATACGTGCAGCTTTTTTTTTTTTTTTTTGATTATTTGCAGGCATACCATCATAGGTTTCTGATATGTCATTATTAGTCATTTGGTTGAGGCATGAATTTGAGTCCTATGTCCCCTGTGATGTGTGGGAAGGAGTCAGTTGCATAGTAAATATTTACTATTTTGGCTGCTGGGCATTTAATTCTTTTTGGTGAAGAATTCTAAGTTTCAACACAGCCACTCCTGCCTCACTCTCGGCTCTGTACATTCAGTGAAGCAGCTCAAGTCCCTCTGCTCCTGCAGCACAACATATAACCTCAGGTTATTCCAATCAGTCACTTCTGTTCTCCTCATTACTGTTACCATTTCAGAGATGAACAATGAGACACCTACTGGGGGTCTTTACAGCTACACTAGACATTTAAACTCACTTCCACACATCACCCTGATACTAGTTTGCTCAGAAGGTTATAGGAGAGAAAACAGCTTGCCTGTGGCATTAGACACGCTTTCTCTGCAAGAGACTTGAAGTGGACCAGCATAGCAATACAGCCCAGGGGCAAGAAAACAAGATCCATATTGTACAGGTGAGAAAGAAAGGCCCTTGAAGAGCCATTGCCTCTTGTGACAAATCCGTAGGTCTAGCTCTCAGGGTCTCTGCAAGGGAAATATCAGTTCTAAGAATCACTGAACTCAGGGGAGTCCAAAGCATGGCAACCTCATCAGCTGTTCCTTTGATATAGTTTTTTTACCAGGTCCTGATGCAAATTACTAATCAAGCATCATTTTTATTACAAGGAATGTTGTCTAACAATGTAGCTGACTCTTGACTCTTACCAGATGTCTAGGAAAGAGAGTTAGTCATTTGACCCAAGGTCAGATTCTGACTCACTAGGGGAAGTGGTTTTGTGAACCCTTTATCCATAGGCACTAACTTCTGGGACTATAAAACATGTATCAGGAAATCAGGCTCTGTCTTTGTTGTTAGACTTTAACCTGAAAGGATACATCACAGGGAATTTCTGTAGCCACATTACTGGCACCAGAGAAGAGGCTCTCTTAGAATGGACCTAATCAGACAAAATAGAGCTTGGCAAGAGGCGAAGAAAAACCCGATCCCAGTGGTTTTAATAAGCACTAAAAGCTATTCTACTCCAGGCCTTTTCAGTCATTCAAGTCAACAATTTCACTTTTGGCTTAAGCCACTGAGTTGGGCAAATGGAATCCAATAAAGGAGTATTAAATGAATATATCTACATTGCTGATCATTTCTGTTTATTTCGTTTTGATTGGTGATAGAGGACAGGTTTTTTTTTTTTTAAATAAAAAATGGCATCTGTGAAAAACATTGCTCAGTGGGTGGTAGATTTGATTCTCTTTAATCATATACTAAGGCTTAACAGTAAAATAATCAAGTTGAATAAAAATTATAAGAGCTAAAAAAATCTCAGCTGGATGGTGGCATTAGAGCTGGGTACCCTTTAACTGATTAAATTGATCCACTCATTGCTGTATTCAACAGTTACTGAATATTCTGTGCAGAAAACAAAAGCCTTTTAGCCTTTAGAAACGACCTCTTTGTGTTAGTCACTCAGTCACGTCCCATGGACTAGAGCCTGTCAGGCTTCTCTGAGTTTGGAATTCTCCAGGCAAGGCAAGACTACTGGAGTGGGTTGCCATTTCCTTTTCCAGGAGATCTTTCCAACCCAGGGATCGAACCTGGGTCTCCTGCATTGCAGACAGAACTCTCTGTTGTCTGAGCCGCCAGGGAAGCTCTTAGAAATGACCAGGTTAAACTTGTTTGACAGAATGCTCCTCTGAGAAGTGGGGACCCAGTGCTTAGTCTTGACTTTGTAACTGATTGAATAAGGGCAGAGCTGTGCGCTTAACCCTTCCCAGGTTGTTAGGAAATCGTACCTGCAAATCTCCTGGCATCCGGGGATAGCTTTCACACATGCCTCTTCTGCACCCTCTCACCCCAAGTCTTCTGTGTCTGGTGGTTCTATCCAGCACAGCCTCTGTTCACTCACCGTGTCAACTGGTTAGTGTACATGGTATTTGGACAAGTGCAAATCATGGGATAGAATCAGAAAGCGATTCTGGGCTGCTCTGGGTTGCTAAGTCTGACTAGGTGGCTTATAAACAACCAACTTATTCCTCAGAGTTCTGGGGGATGGGAAGTGCAAGATTAAGGTGCTGGCTAATTTAGTGTCTGGTGAGAATTTTTAGTCTGGTGAGACTTTAAACATTGGTCAATTAAAAAAAAATGAAAGGCCATTGCCACAGGGAAGTCACAGGAAAGAGACTCTCCCCCACTGCCCACTCCCCTCCCTCCTCCAGCCTGGGCCTCCTGGGGTGGGGTCCCATGGCCAGACACTGGCTTCATTGACTTGTTAGGGAAGAGTCTTTACTTGCCTGTTCTGTTTGTGGTCATCTGCCGGCTGTGTCCTGGCGTGGATTATACTTGGAGGACTAGAAGCTAGGCTGCTATTTTTCCCAGCCTTGCTGGCTCTCCTCCTGTTGTGTGGAACTTGCGTTTCCATCTTAAACAACAGAGAAAATGAATATGTTTCATGGGAGCCTTGATGATGCCCCTCTCATCCCAGAGGGAAAGCAAAGTGGAGGGGAACCGTTAATCAGCTTCCCAGATGTGCAGACTGCAAGTTTCTGGGAGGAGGCCCAGCTCTTCCACCTGTGACTGCAGTCTAAGACCCGATTCGTCTTGCGCCCAGACTCCCTTGGATCAGCTGGGAATAAATGCCTGTTTCTTTTTCTAAGTCAGTTTTCCCAGCCTACTCCTTGCTGTTCTTAAGAAAAATAGCAAGAGGCACTGGACTTCCCAGGGGTTTCTTGGTACACAGATGGCTGTTTATCATTGTTTCTTCACATGTTGGAAGGGGCAAGGTATCTTTCCAGGGCTTCTTTTATAAGGGCACTAATCCCATTCATGAGAGCTCTACCCTCATGACCCGGTCATATCTCAAAGGCTCCCATCTCCAAATATTGGGGGTTGGTTTTCAACATGTAAATTCCATGGGAGTGAGGAACACAAAGAGCCTGAAGGAGTGAATATACTTTTGTCTTCCATATCCTTTAAAATTCATTCATTGGAAATATTTCCCTTCAACTGTCATACAAACTTTATTGGCCCAGAAGTTAAATTGCGTGATTCCATATGACTGTCAACATTTCAAATGTGATTGAAAGTTAAAAGTTCTGTCCCTGGGGTTGAACTTTTCATGGGTACTGCATGCAGGTAGAAAGGGAGTGTATTGACACTGGCTTCTTTCATTCCATGCCTTGAGTGTTCACTTTTCCCTAGATGCCTGGCAATCATGATTTCTGACTCCTCTGGGATTTGAAGAGGGGGTGATGGGTGAAGTGAGGATATAAAAGGGCAGGGAATTTTTCCTTTCTTGATGCTATGAAAATTACCCTCATGTTCTTTAGAGTTTGAAAGTGAAGTGAAAATGTTAGTCACTCAGTTGTGTCCCCACTCTTTGTGACCTCATGGACTACGGTCTACCAGGCTCCTCTGTCCATGGAATTTTCCAGGCAAGAATACTGGAGTGGGTAGCCAGTCCCTTCTCTGGGGGATCTTTCCAACCCAGGGATCAAACCCAGGTTTTCCATGTTGCAGGAAGGTTTTTTACCATCGGAGACTGGGAGCTTGGTGAATACTTAAGAGTAACTCTTCAGGCTATGGGACTTATATGTGGCTTTTTTAGAGGTGCTCCATTTTCTGGAGACCTCTTGTCTAGAGCTACCTTGATGAAGAAAGGTGTCTCTTTATTATTCCTTGTCACTTACAGGTTCTTCAAGCCCCTGAGAATTCAACCATTCACATCTAGCTACTTTATGCTGGAGACTCATTATCTTTCTATCCTACCCTCTTAGACAAGACCTAAAATAACCCCATTCTAGTGTTCTCTTAACGGCACCCCACTCCAGCACTCTTGCCTGGAAAATCCCATGGATGGAGGAGCCTGGTTGGCCTCAGTCCATGGGGTCGCTAAGAGTCAGACACGACTGAGTGATTTCACTTTCACTTTTCACTTTCATGTATTGGAGAAAGAAATGGCAACCCAACCAGTGTTCTTGCCTGGAGAATCCCAGGGACAGGAGTCTGGTGGGCTGCTGTCTATGGGGTCGTACAGAGTCGGACACGACTGAAGTGACTTAGCAGCAGCAGCAGTTTCTCTTGCACATGGCTCCCATAAAACCTTCTAGAATCTTTTGTCCGGATGTATTCTAGGTGGGCAGGATAAGTCACCAAACTGCTGTCTCACTTTTGCTCTGCCACCAATGCTTTTAGCTTTAGGTTTCTTAGATGTGAGTCAGATATTAATTCAATCTATCTCCCACTCTGAAATAGCAGTTATTAGGCTTTCTGAGTACTCTTGTTGAAGGTTTTTCACTAGATTGAAGGCAAGGAGAGACAAGTATTTCCTTAATTTTAAAAAGGTTTGGGTTCAAATAGCTCTATCAAAATTTTTTTGGAACTATCTTCACTCTTGATCTTTTATACCTTGAATGTGGGTGAGGGATTGAAGAATTATCTAATTCTAATGGTTTCAAATACATTTTTATGAATGTCAACTTTAATGAAGTATGTTATATTTGATTAAATGCACCTATTTTAAGTGTACAGTTCAGTGGGTTTTTGACAAATAGGTCCAGTCATATAATGTCCATCATAATCAATATATAGAACATTTTCAATACCCTAAAAATTCCCTCATGCTCTGGTGAAGTTAACTCACTAGCCAACCCTAGATTTAGGGTGATGTAATCTAATTTTGACACTGTAGTTTAGATTAGCTTTTCTGAAATTTCCTCAAAACTGAAATCATACAGTATATATCCTTTTATATCTTCTTTTGCCAAATAGAATATTTTGGGAATTCAACCACATTGATTCATTCTTTATTTTTTTCTGAATAGTATTATGTTGTATGGTTATACCATGATTTGTTTATACATTTCTGTTTACGGCTATGTGGGCTGTTTTCATTTTTTTGCTATTACAAATAAAGTTGCTATGGCAAAGTCTGAGGTAAAGGTATTCTCTCTGTGGGATGCATTCTAGTTTATCTTTGTTTGAAGCTTTTATTTGGTTTAAAAAAAGTTTTCTACATTGTCATAGAAGCTAAACTGTGACTTAATGCCCATCATGTAAATACCGTATTTTATTTGCTCATGTGCTGCTATGTTTAATATCCCTTTGCAATCCAGGTAGAAATAATATAAATACATGTGTCACCTTTGGGACATTGGTCCATTAGTTGTGAATGAGTACTTTATAACCTTGTAGCAAATGCCCAGGGATGTGTACCTCTCCATCTTCACGTGGAGATTTTGATCTAGGTCTTCACAGGCACACACAGCTAGTTGATAAAAATGAGCCACCAATACTCTAATGCCTTCCAGATCATGCTCCTGGGTGTCTCCAATCTACTGTGTTTGCCTGGCCACAGACTCTAGGCTATGGATCTTGCTATTACCTCTTCCTGCAATTCTAGACATATCCTTGGGATTTGGTTGTCATAAGCTTAGATTCTTAGCTGTCCTTCAGAGACTTGGCTCAGATTTTCCCTACCTACAGTCACCTAGTGTAGGTTACTGTCCCCTGTTCAGTCCAGATTCTAAGTTCTGCTTGGTCCTCCAAAAGGTGGGTGTTTAGATACAGATGCTTGAAATTGCATCAGATAAGAAAAAAAATGGAAGGAAATGGACATATTTAGCAAAATGGAATTAAAACTAGACATAGATAAGATTGCTCTCTTCAAAGTTTTGAAGGCCTGATGAGAAAGAGTTTGAGTAACCTCTGGAAGTTGATGATGGACAGGGAGGCCTGGCATGCTGCAGTCCATGGGGTCACAAAGAGTTGGACATGACTGAGCGACTGAACTGACTGACTGATGAGAAAGAAAATGTTGACTTATACCCCTCTCCTCACTTTGGGGGAGTGCTCCAAAGTATACAACTAGGATCACTGGATATAAGATTTGGGCATTACATTTTGTCGTGGTCATCAGAATCAACTAAAAATCAAACAAAATCAACTAAAAATAGAATGGGCTGTAATTGAGAAGTAGTAAGATAATGTCATTGTAGGTGTTTTAAGGTTAGACACTTGGTGAGAATTAATAGCATGGTTGGATTAAATAAGCAAAGTTCCTTCTATTTCTGAGATTTTATGAATCTCTTTTGAGTGTCTTCTTATAGGAAACTGCTCAGGCATACTATTGGCTGATATAATTTCTTTATTTCTTCAACTGCTAGGAGAGGATTGGCAGGACACTGGCAGAATTCATTTAGAGAACTAGAAAGAGGAAGAGTGAAGGTGTGAGAGGGAAAAGTTACAAAGCAAGTAAATAAACCAACATTAAGTTTAAAAATAGCTATGTGTAGATGATCTCTCATCATAGAGTGAGGTGGGCAGGGCAGTAAACAAACACTATTATAAACACACAGACCTTAGAAGTGTTAGATGAGTAGATTTCTCACTTCAGAGCCTATAACAGAGAGGTATCTGAAGTATTGTACTATCAGTAGAATTTGATGGCTTTCACTGAAAGATCAGATTTGGTGTCTGTTTCTTATGTTTATTTTATTTTGGTAAACCAAGGTCACCCTTTCCATTAAAATGCAGAGCAGAGTTTCTGTTATTAGCTGTCCTTTAACAATGTGATGGCTTTACAACAATGAAAAGACATTCCATGTTTTTACCAAAAGAGCTCCAGGCTAATCAGATTCTAGGAAATGCTGTAGTAACTTTGACTTGGTAATCAACATGCAGTCACTGAATTGCTTAAGTAGATGAAAAACAGCTTGTTCTCTCTGCTTCCTAGAGTATTCCCAGGTCAATTTTTGAAACTTCATTAACTGATTTTACACTGTGACAGTTACTTGACACAGAGTTGGTGTACAAATGCTTATTTAACAGCACAATGCTGTTAGCAATATGCTTTTAAAAATCTCTTTTCAGGAGATGCACCGTACTTTATTAGTTTTAAAAAATCAATAACGTATTTTCATGATTACAAGTGACATCTATTTTCTAGTTAAGCAAGTTGTGCTTTCTATTCTAAATGCTGCTTTATAGGCATTTCTTTCTTTTCTCCTCTTATGTTAAACGATGGTTTCTTCCTAATCAGCTGAGTTTGGAATTTCATAGTTTGTATGTATCTCAGCACAATTTTTGTGGGCATAGCTAATTAATAAAATTAGTGATTGGGCTTCCTAATTCTGATATTTTACAAGAGGCTGCATTTCATTAGCAGAATATCCTCAAGCATGGTACATAAAAAACCTTGCCAAATGGTGCATTAGAGAATCAAGTAATAGCTTACAGATCAACCTTTGGGCCAGAATGTTGAATTATGATTCCTCCTGGACTTCATCAGTGGTGGAAAGACATGTTGGGCCAGCACTTTGAGACAGTGAGCTTTTTTTTTTTTTCCTCCCCAGTAGAGAAAGATAGACATTCACTCTCTTGTGCACTGTGGATAGGCTTTAAGATAGGATATGAGCTGTTCTCAGGCTTTCACCTAAAATGGTATTGTTTAGAGTAGCAGCAATGGCACCACATGTGTTCATGGTTCAGTTCAGTCATGAGAAAAAAAAAAACTATTAATCTGAAAATTTGGTTATTTTACATGTCTGTTTGAAAAATACATTAAGGAATAAAGACTAGTTATAGGGATAAAAGTCTAGTTTAAAGTTGCTTTTGGTGCTAACCCTATTGATTTTTTCATAAGTCCTCCTAGTAGTTAAATAATAAATTCCCCTGAACAGGTGGGAAATCTCTGCACTATTAGAACTTCTTGTGAGCTGAGGCTGTATTTCATTTGCCTTTTCAGTCCTTGCGAGGAAGGGAGTAAATTTGCATGCACAGGCTTCAAAATGAACCCCAAGCTGGAGACTATAAAGCCACTGCTGTGATGGATCTAGATTGGACTACTGGAGAAAGTCCAAATTCTTACCAAAGGTGGGGCTATGATTTACATGTGCCTGTTGGGAGTCTGGTGGAGATAGTTGTGGGTGGGGTTAGAAGAAATTGCTCAATGAAAACAAATATTTACTATACTTGTTTCAGATGTATGTGAATGTATGTGTAGTATAGGCATGAAAAAAATTAAAAAGGAAAAATGTATTATGTGTCTTAAAAAAAACTTTCTCCTACTTCACAGATTGATAAACAAATATACATACTCTTTAGTTCAAAAAATAGAATTTGGTGTTCATTGTTTAGTTCTAAAGTCCTTTATTTTAAAGGGAATTTTCCAAATTCCTGTTCACTAATACTTTCTGAAGCACTTATTCTTTGAACAAAATACCTTTTGAATCTTTTCACTGAATGTTAATCCTTCTTAAAATTGGAATTTACCTTGTTAAGTCATTTAATTGGGATCTCTAATAAGTCATAACTTTGGATTTTAAATGCAAGAGAAATATTTCTCTGAGAAACATTGCATTTCACATTATGAGACATTATTTCAGAAATAACTTCATGAACCTTAGTTATTTTTAATTATCCTTTATGTGAGAGAGGATTTGTGTCTCATTTATCCAAGGATATCTACAGAATCATTGGGGATAAAAGCCCTTCTCATTTTGACAGGTTGTTTTAGGGATTCTGTCAATGCAAAGAATGCTAATATCAAGAACATTTTCTCAGAATCTATTTATTCATAAAGGAGTATGATTTAATACCCAAAAGTGGTACAAAGAAACTGATATATGCAATAGCTTTATCTTATCCAGTGATGGGCGGCTTCCCGAGTAGCTTGGCTGGTAAAGAATCCTCCTGCAATGCAGGAGACCCCAGTTTGATTCCTGGGTCAGGATGTTCCCCTGGAGAAGGGATTGTGTTCTTGGGCTTCCCTGGTGTCTCAGATGGTAAAGAATCTACCTGCAATGTGGGAGACATGGGTCCGATTCCTGGGTTGGGAAGATCCCCTGAAGGAGGGCATGGCAACCCACTTCAGTTTTCTTGCCTGGAGAATCCCCATGGACAGAGGCGCCTGGTGCATTACAGTCCATAAGGTTGCAAAGAATTGGACACGACTGAGCAACTTAACACACACACATCCAATGATAGAACATATATATAAAAGATACTGGTGTCAAAAAGGCCCGTTATTTGGGGGAGAGACATTTCTATCAATATGAGATTGGTTGGATAATTACCTAAAATAATATCAAAATATGGTGATCTTACCAATAATCAGAAATGCAGTAAATACCGAGTGGTTCAGATGGCTGCTCACTAAAACCTCATTCATGTCTACAGTGAAGAGACTGCAACTTGTGAAATCTGCCTCACAGTTGATAATAGTATACCTTCTCTTAGAGCCTCCTTTTTTCAACATTCTACCACTTTAAGAACTGATCCTGCATTGTGTTGGATGAAAGAGCATGAAACCAGAGGGCTCAGAGAATGCTACCAGAAACCATGAGAGATTTTGACCTTTTTTTTTTTTTAAAGATTTTTTTTTAAATACTTGTTTTTGGTTGCACTGGGTCTCATTGCTGCACACAGGCTTTCTCTAGTTGTGACAAGCAGGGGCCACTCTTCGATGCAGTGCACAGGCTTCTCATTGAGGTGGCTTCTCTTGTTGCAGAGCACGGGCTCAGTAGTTGAAATACATGGGCATCCTGCATCCCCTGCATTGGCAGGCAGATTCTTATCCACTGGACCACCAAGGAAACCCTCTTGACTTGTCCTCCCCCCGCCCCCCAACCCCTGCTTTTCTACCCCCACTCCCATCCCCATCCAGGGAAAAGGCCACATATAGTGCTTGGAGATGTTTGGTATAAAGTAGTTGTAACTTCTTCCTGGTTTGAGGTGATAATCCCTGAATGTTTCAGTAGGCTTGGCTTGAGGCTAATGTACAGGAGGGGAGAGATTAGGAGAGTAGGCCTGAAAGCTGATTCACAGGGAATGCTAGAAAAGATGCCTTTGGCTCTGGCAGCTAATGGGTCTCAAGGGAGAAGATAATGTTTTCAAGAGAGGCAGCAGTTTTTGTTATGTAGTGTTGATGGAGCATGGGAAAGTTCTAATTTACATATTGAATACCACGTACTGAAGAAATGAAAGAGATGCAGCATTACATAGTAAGAAGAGCTTTATGTCACTCTAGCTAACATTAGTTTGATCTTTAACTACCTTAGTAATCCCAGGAAAGCGCACACCGAGCCTCAAGTGCCTTGTCTATTAAATGAGTACTGGTCTATAAAGTGATCTTAATGTATTTAGGAAGTATTTAGGAAATCTGCAGGGATGGTTTTACTTGTCACAATGATTTGGGGAACTCAGTTGACACTTACTGGAAAAAAATTAGAAATACCTAATGTCCTGAAATGGGTAAAAGAGTCCCGCACAACAAAAAATTGTCTTGTGTGCAATAAAACTTTTATATGTTCCAGGGGATATTCATATAGATAAAGATAAACTGTTTATAATATTCTGAGTGAAGAAATGAATTCATTTTATACACATAACAAAGTATTTTCTGTATGGCTTTAAGAAATATAGGTTCAAAATTTAATAGACATTGTATTTTATAGGAGTCAGCAGGTGTTTATTGGAAGAAAATTTTGTTTTCTTTGGGACCTTCAAAGAGTTGCTTACCATCCAGGAAATGATGGTCCAGCAGCATGTTTCTCATGGAATTTGAATTGCTGATACTTATGTCAGTCTGCATTTGTAGCAGTGACAGTCACAGTGATTTATGTAGAGCTTGTGTCTAACTGCTTTGTGGTCTCCGACTCGATAGACGTGAGTTAGAATGAACTCCGGGAGTTGGTGATGGACAGGGAGGCCTGGCGTGCTGCAATTCATCGGGTCACAGAGAGTAAGACACAACTGAGTGACTGAAGTGAACTGAGCGTAGTTTTGCCCAAGTAGCTACAATTTGGAGTAATATTATTTAAATTCATTTCTGTCACTCTCCTTTTTATTACAGTATGCAATTATGCACACATATTTGAAATTGTGTGCAGGGTGGTTATATTACCTTTGAATTTCAATTTCAGAGAAATAAAGGGGCCATGACTAAACATTTGATATAAAAAGAGGTGTTGGATCTGATGGGGTTGAGTGTGGTTTAGATGATCTTCAAAATCGCTTTCATTTTTACCAGCCTGTGTTCCTAAATAGGCTTCCCAGATGGCTTAGTAGGAAAGAATCCACCTGCCAGTGCAGGAGGCTCAGGAGACATGGATTTGATTCCTAAGTCGGGAAGGTCTCTTAGAGGAAATGACAGCGTGATCCATTATTCTTGTCAGGATTATCCCACAGTCCATGGGGTTGCAAAGAGTTGAACATGACTGAGCAATTGAGCATGCACACATATCTGTAAATAATCTATGGCACATGCTTTATGATCAGTAGATGTCTAGATGTATTTGCCCTATTTTAGTGGGAAAAGATAACTTCATGAAAGGGACCAAAAGAATGATGAGGTAATGACCTGGAATTAAATGAAGTGAGGAGCAAAAGAGAAGAGTTTCTCTTCTTTTCTCATATTTCATAAATGTTGAAATTCCCATGATGTGCCTGCTAATTGTTACTAACTGGAGTTTAAGAACAAGTAATATATGGTTCTGAATATTATTATTGAATATATACAGTTTCCCAGGTGGCTCAGTAGTAAAGAACCTGCCTGTGGAAGTAGGAGATATGAGTTCGATCCCTGAGTTGGGAAGATCCCTGGAGAAGGAAATGGCACCTTGCTCCACTGTTTTTGCCTGGGAAATCCCACAGACAATTGAATATATACTAAAAAACAGTTCTCAAAGTTTTTACGTTTCATGAAAATTGAATGTGTCCCCTAAAGTCAGGAATGAGACAAGGGTGCCCACTTTCACCACTACTATTCAACATAGTTTTGGAAGTTTTGGCCACAGCAATTAGCAGAAAAAGAAAAGGAATCCAAGTTGGAAAAGAATAAGTAAAACTCTAGCTGTTTGCAGATGACATGATCCTCTACATAGAAAACGCTAAAGACTCCACCCGAAAATTACTAGAGCTAATCAATGAATATAGTGAAGTTGCAGGATATAAAATCAACACACAGAAATCCCTTGCATTCCTATGCACTAATAATGAGAAAATAGAGAAATTAAAGAAACAATTCCATTCACCATTGCAATGAAAAGAATAAGATACTTAGGAATATATCTACCTAAAGAAATTAAAGACTTATGTATATAGAAAACTATAAAACTCTGGTGAAAGAAATCAAAGAGGACACTAAGAGATGGAGAAATATACCATGTTCATGGATCAGAAGAATCAATATAGTGAAAATGAGTATCTACCCAAAGCAATCTATAGATTCCATGCAATCCCTATCAAGCTATCAATGGTATTTTTCACAGAGCTAGAACAAATAATTTCACAATTTGTATGGAAATACAAAAAACCTCGAATAACCAAAGCAATCTTGAGAAAGAAGAATGGAACTGGAGAAATCAACCTGCCTGACTTCAGGCTCTACTACAAAGCCACAATCATCAAGACAGTATGGTACTGGCACAAAGACAGAAATATAGATCAATGGAACAAAATAGAAAGCCCAGAGATAAATCCACACACCTATGGACACCTTATCTTCGACAAAGGAGGCAAGAATATACAATGGAGTAAAGACAATCTCTTTAACAAGTGGTGCTGGGAAAACTGATCAACCACTTGTAGAAGAATGAAACTAGATCACTTTCTAATACCACACACAAAAATAAACTCAAAATGGATTAAAGATCTAAATGTAAGACCAGAAACTATAAAACTCCTAGAGGAGAACATAGGCAAAACACTCTCCAACATAAATCACAACAGGATCCTCTATGACCCACCTCCCAGAATATTGGAAATAAAAGCAAAAATAAACAAATGGGACCTAATTAAACTTAAAGCCTCTGCACAACAAAGGAAACTATAAGCAAGGTGAAAAGACAGCCTTCAGAATGGGAGAAAATAATAGCAAATGAAGCAACTGACAAACAACTAAATATTTTGTATCTCAATACACGCAACTCCTGCAGCTCAATTCCAAAAAAATAAATGACCTAATCAAAAAAATGGGCCAAAGAATAAATAGACATTTCTCCAAAGAAGACATACAGATGGCTAACAAAACATCACTCATTATCAGAGAAATGCAAATCAAAACCACAATGAGGTACCATTTCACACCAGTCAGAATGACTGCCATCCAAAAGTCTACAAGCGATAAATGCTAGAGAGAGTGTGGAGAAAAGGGAACCCTCTTACACTGTTGGTGGGAATGCAAACTAGTACAGCCACTATGGAGAACAGTGTGGAGGTTTCTTAAAAAACTGGAAATAGAACTGCCTTATGACCCAGCAATCCCACTGCTGGGCATACACACCGAGGAAACCAGAATTGAAAGAGACACATGTACCCCAATGTTCATTGCAGCACTGTTTATAATGGCCAGGACATGGAAACAACGTAGATGTCCATCAGCAGATGAATGGATAAGAAAGCTGTGGTACATATACACAATGGAGTATTAGCCATCAGTTCTAATGAAGTGGATGAAACTGGAGTTCTAATAAGGTGGATGAAACTGGAGCTGATTATACAGAGTGAAGTAAGCCAGAAAGAAAAACACCAATACAATATACTAATGCATATATGTGGAATTTAGAAAGATGGTAACGATAACCCTGTATGTGAGACAGCAAAAGAGACACAGATGTATAGAACAGTCTTTTGGACTCTATGGGAGAAGGCAAGGGTGGGATGATTTGGGAGAATGGCATTGAAACATGTATAATATGTGAAATGAATCGCCAGTCCAGGTTCGATGCATGATACAGGATGCTTGGGGCTGGTGCTCTGGGACAACCCAGAGGGATGTTACGGGGAGGGAGGAGGGAGGAGGGTTCAGGATGGGGAACACGTGTACACCTGTGGCAGATTCATGTTGATGTATGGCAAAACCAATACAATATTGTAAAGTAATTAACCTCCAATTAAAATAAACAGTTAAATAAGAAAATTGAATGTGTCATTCACACACATAAGATCATAGCCTTCTAGATATATTATTTCTAACCTGTTAAACTGTAACTGCAAATCTTAATATCACTATTGGAATAATTCTCCAGAACTTAAAATGTTAATATAAAGTATTTTTAATACAAATTAGTTTTGGGAATTACAAAAGAAATATTACTTTATGAATGAATATTACTTTATGAATAGAGAAGGTGATCCTTTCTCAAGCTTCATGTCTCTGTTTAAACACCATTTTCTGGGGGAGGTTCTTCTCTTTCTTAATGGTCCTATCTATTTGGGCCCCTTGTGGCACTATTTTTACAAACTTTTTATTTAGGACTAATTCTAGACTTACCAAAGATTTAAACAGAGAACATACTTTTTCACTTGCCTTTTACCAAGCTTCTTCTGATATTAGCATTGCATATAACCAATGAATTAAAACAAGAAATTAATATTGATATGCCACTAAACCATAGACTAAATTTTTGTATTTCAGCCTTTTCCCACTAATTTCTTTGTTTTGTTCCAGTATCCAATCAGAATGGCATATTGCATTTAGGTGTCATAACTCTTTAGTTGTTTCTGATCTGTGACAGTTCCTGTCTTTCCTTATCTTCCCTGATCTTGATACTTGACAGCAGGACTGTTTAGGTGTTTGGTGGAATGTTCCTCAGTTGGATTTCTGTTTTCCCATAACTGAGGTTATGGATATTGGGGAAGAATGACACAGAAGTGAGATGTGCTTCTCAGTGTATCATATCAGGGATACATGATATCGTGTCTTATTACTGGGGAAGTACCCTTGGTCGTTTGATCAAGGTGGTGCCTGCCATGTTCCTCCACTGTAAAGTTCCTGTGTTTTACTTTTTGATAGAAAATTTATATTTATTTTTTTGGCTGGGCTGATTTTTTATTGCCGTGCAAGGGCTTTCTCTAGTTGTAACAAGTGGATTTCTCATGGCAGTGGCTTCTCTTGTGGAGCATGGGTTCTAGGGCACACAGGCTTCAGTAGTTGCTGCAGGTGGCTCAGTAGTGGTGGCACACAGGCTTAGTTGCCCCATGGCAGGTGGGATCTAGCTGGACCAGGTATTGAATTGGTGTGCCTTGTATTTCAAGGCAGATTCTTAACCACTGGACCACCAGGAAAACCTTGTGTTTTACTTTTAAATTTATAAATATTTCGGGTGAGACATTTTAAGGCTATGCAAAAATATCCAGCTTCTC
The DNA here is from genome assembly GCA_917880005.1 of Nanger dama. Taxonomy (NCBI): domain Eukaryota; kingdom Metazoa; phylum Chordata; class Mammalia; order Artiodactyla; family Bovidae; genus Nanger; species Nanger dama. The sequence goes on along the minus strand of CAKJTW010000038.1, from coordinate 7,786,075 downwards.
CTTAAGCTTTCATCAACTAAGTCTAGTGTTCTAGAGTGGAACTTGCCTACAGCAGTTTTTACTGTGGTGGTGTAATGTTGACTTTTAATTTCTCTTACTTTGCTACATTAATTAATTGAAATTGTTCTGAAGGAATAGTTGGCCTTTGTTTTATTTATTCAATCATTTATATAAATTTGGACTCATGGCTATTTATTTTATTCTTTAGGTTAGTGTTTAATACTGTCCTTATGTATATTTTTGCTCACATTGTTCCAGCTTTGACCATGTGAACCTTCACTTCAGTTCCCAGTCTTTTTAAATTATTTTCCTCACATTTTTTCTCTTTCCTTTAAGCATTTCCCTGTGTTTAGGTATCACAAGATACACCAGGTTCTTGTACTTTTCCTTACCCTCGCAGTGGAATCAACCAACTTTTTCAAGGAGCTCTGTTATTTATCTACCAAAGTATTTATCTACCAAACTACCATAATTTGATGTCACTCAAGAAGCATGTATTTTTATCAGTAGTCACTTGTCTTGAACTTGACAATTTTCTTTTCTGTAGTGAAAAAGATGCTTCCTTTGTCCTATCTGGATAGGCAACTTCAGTTCGGTTTAGTTCAGTCACTCAGTCGTGTCTGACTCTTTGCCACCCCTTAGACTGCAGCACGCCAGGCTTCCCTGTCCATCCATTAACTCCTGGAGCTTGCTCAAACTCATGTCCCTTGAGTCGGTGATGCCATCCAATCATCTCATCTTCTGAAGTCCCCTTCTCCTCCTGCCTTCAATCTTTCCTAGTATCAGGGTCTTTTCCAATGAGTCAGTTCTTTGCATCAGGTGGCCAAAGTATTGGAGTTCCAGCTTCAGCATCAGTCCTTCCAATGAATATTCAGGACTGATTTCCTTTAGGATGGATATCCTTACAGTCCAAAGGACTCTCAAGAGTCTTCTCCAACACCACCGTTCAAATCATCAATACTTCAGTGCTCAGCTTTCTTTATAGTCCAACTCTCACATTCATACATGACTATAGCTTTGACTAGATGGACCTTTGTTGGCAGAGTAATGTCTCTGCTTTTAGTATGCTGTCTAGGTTGGTCATAGCTTTTCTTCCAAGGAGCAAGCATCTTTTAATTTCATGGCTGCAGTCACCATCTTCAGTGATTTTGGAACCTCCCAAAATAAAGTCTCTCACTGTTTCCACTGTTTTCCCATCTATTTGCCATGATGTTTCCCCATCTATTTGCTCATCATGATGGGACCAGATGCCAGGATGTTAGTTTTCTGAATGTTGAGTTTTAAGCCAACTTTTTCACTCTCCTCTTTCACTTCATCAAGAGGCTCTTTAGTTCCTCTTCACTTTCTGCCATAAGGGTGATGTCATCTGCATATCTGAGGTTATTGATATTTCTCCCGGCAATCTTGATTCCAGCTTGTACTTCATCCAGTCCAGCATTTTTTATGATGTACTCTGCATATAAGTTAAATAAGCAGGGTGACAGTATACAGCCTTGACGTACTCCTTTTCCTATTTGGAACCAGTCTGTTTTTCCATGTCTGGTTCTAACTTTTGCTTCTTGACTTGCATACAGATTTCTCAGGAGGCAGATCAGGTGGTCTGGTATTCTCTAAGAATTTTCTAGTTTGTTGCGATCCACATGGTCAAAGGCTTTGGCATAGTCAATAAAGCAGAAGCAGATGTTTTTCTGGAATTATCTTTGTCAAATGGCTGCCTGACTGTTTAATATAGTAGTTTAAATATTTAGTAGTTTATACTCTATTACTCTCCTTTTTCAGTTATTTTTGTTTCTCCCTCTTTGAATTATTATTTGGAATTGATTTCACTCATTCAATGAGCCTCAATATTCTAGGCACTGAAGAGAACAGACATACATACTGCAGAAAAGTCTCTGCTCCCATGAAATATCAATTAAAATTAATGGCTTTAATAAAAATGAAAACCCAAAGTCTTTTAATAGAAAGTACCATTTACTTTTACTAGAAAGTACCATTTACTTTTACTAGAAAATATATGATTATATGCTATTAGCTCTTTTGAAAGTACCAGAATTTGTGGATCATAAAAGCCTCTGAAATAGACTTTGAAAAAATATGGGGACTTCCCTGGTGTTCCAGTGATTAAAACTTTGCCTTGCAATGCAGGGGGACCTGGGTTTGACCCCTGATCAGGGAATTAAGATCCCACATGCCTTGGAGCAACTAAGTGCATGAGCCGCAGCCAGAGTCCATGTGCCACAATGCAAGATCCCAGGTACTGCAACTCAGACCCAACACAGCCAAATAAACACATAATTTTTTTTTAAGAGAAAAAAAACAACAACCCACACATGCTTGTTTGCATCTTATAAAGAGCTGATATGAGCACTACTATTCAGTCTAAACCTTAATGTAAACATCCCCTTTTAAAAGTTTTAAAAAGTCTAAGACTTCCTGGCTGTCTCCCAGTGCTCTGCTGGGTGATCACCCTGAGGCCTGTGTTCCCCAGGTGTGTTGGTGGGATGCTGGTATGGGCATCAGCAGTTCATAGGATTTGTCTGGAGACTTAGTTATGTTGCCTGTTAGCTACATGACTTGAGATCACTTAGTGGTTTTTTTTTTTAATTCTTTATTCTCTCATTTCCAAATGTAAATAAAATTCACATGATAGTTACGGGAATTAATGACAGAAAATTCATACAGCTATTCCCTAGAGAAACAAAAAGTAACATTAGTGAAAATCTCTATGGATATTATATAAGTCTTTTAGGAAGTAGCTTTAATCAGAAAGTTTTGAGAAATAGACGGGTTCTTTTAAAATCTCCCAATTCATGACATGTGGTTGAGGCCATATGTAGCCAAAGCTGCGGTACCTTCATCACCTTATCCTTTAGCTGCACCTCTGAAAGAGGTTTTGTAACAACAGGGAAGGAATGGCATCACATTTCTTTTATAAAATCTTTGGTACCATTAATGTGTGTGGCTAATGATATTCTGCTAAGTAAATGTTGAACGAAAGCTCTTTCTTCCTTGAAAATACAAGTAAAATAATTTTTATTTCCATAACCATAGAATATATATAGGGTTGTATATGTAAAGGAAGGAGTGGAAATAGGGGGTGACCTGTGTCTCCCCTCAAGTTTCCAGTGGAGGAAAAAAAACTGAGATTTGACACACCTGTCACAAATACAGGAAATTAATGAATTGTGAAACCATATTAGTTGTGACATACTTATGCATCTTAAGTAATTGTGGTATTTTTTGTAGTCTTGAAGAATTACTTGTCTGTGATTATTTAACATATTTATATGTTAGGATAATGAATTCAGATTATTTAGTTTAGAAGAATACATAAATATGTTGATGTCCATTTTCACATTGTGCTAATTGTGATTTTTATAATCAATTTCTGGTTTTCCTCATTAATCTGAGAGATCAAATTATAGACTGTGGATTAATAAAACAAGTAATGATTATCTTCTTTATTAGAATACAGACTAGCTCATTTTTACTTAGTGAAAGTGTCCTTCCACTCCTAGTTCATGTTGATTCAATAAACAAATCAGAAAGACAGCAATAAACAAATGGCAAAATAGTCGAAACAAAGCCATGTGATTATAATTTGATTTTTTAATTCTAAGGTGTTCATGAGTCATGCTTTAGGGAGATTTTCTGTAAAGTAATAAGTCTATACTGTTTGAAAATCTGCCTCTATAAATCAGAGTATTCAGAATATGCTGAGGGGCTGGAGAAGGACACTGTTTGTTTACATGAGACTCTGTTACTTCCATCTAGATCTTCCTCTTGATTTGCTTAATATTTCATTTGAATAAAGCATTCTGGTGGAAAAATTAAAGCATTATGGAAGTGTGCTTGTATTCAACAGGAGCTATGAACAGAAGATATTCAAGATTTTAAAGAACCACTCAAGAAGATCTGAAAGTACATTCTGCATGTCTTCTGAGATCAGCTCTGCAGGATGCAAATAAAACGACAAACCTCGATTGAGGAAATCAGTGATAAGTAAGTACGCTCACTTATCTTCCAGTGTTGTCATGGATATGCCATGAATAAAATGTGCCTTTTTGCTTGTTATCTATTGATGTCAAAAGCTTTGGTATTGCAAGTGATTTTTCTCATGGTCTTCTATTCAGTAACTTTCTCAGTCTTCAGTGTAAGCCAGTGGCAAGATACAAAGATGCTCACAGGGTGAGATGGTTATTGACACTGTTTAGGTATAATGGAAGGACACGGTTTTTGGAAGTGTCATCATGCACCAAATAGCCGTATCCTCTTGGGTCATGGGTGACTGAGATCTGAAACACCGTGTTGTGTAGCATGGTGTCTTAGCTTACTTCCAGTTCTAAATTTCTTAAGTTCCTAGATAAGCTGGAATGAGACTACCAGTGATGGGTTTTGGACACTGTTATGCAATATATGTCACTACTACTACTAAAGTCACTTCAGTCGTGTCCGACTCTGTGCGACCCCATAGATGGCAGCGCACCAGGCTCCACCGTCCCTGGGATTCTCCAGGCAAGAACACTGGAGTGGGTTGCCATATGTCAACCATATCCAAACTGTCAGGCTTAGTATGCACCAATCAAGTATCTACCTATGTTTAAGGATTTCACTGTTCTTTTTCTTTCTTTTTTTTTTTTAACTGGAGTGATGAGCTGAAATGATTTGGTACTGAGGAGGGTGAAATGGAGTATTGTGAGACTGCTGACCTCTAAACTCTTCTCAGATTATCCAAGAGACAGAAAAACCCAAAAGTCAATAGTAATGATAATGGCTAGTGGGGAAGAGAACCTATTATAAAATCCCTGGCATTTTCTAGTATCCAGGTATCCAGGGCCCAGGTGATGCTGAAGTCCTTCCTTGGCCAGATAAAAGACTCTAGCTGCTGAGTCAACATTAGCTCAGTAGCTTTCCCATGACCTTATTTGTGCTTCAGTTCTGATCACTGGTCACCTTCAAGGCTTAGGGGGTTAGAAGCAACCTGTTAAAACATATATATAGTCCATAGGCACTGCGTTCTCTCTGGTGGTTCTCTATAAGATATCCATATCTTCATAAATTATCCCTTTATTGAATTCCCTCAAATTTCTCTACTTGCATTGTGTTATCTGTTTTGCTGATGCTGATATTGAACAAAGTGAAGTTGAGAAAGGATGAATTTTACTCATAAGGTCCAGATTCTCAATTGAGGTGTTGATTTGGGTAAAAAAAATCACACTTAAGGAAGAACAAGTGGTATTACCAGGTATACTAAGCTGAAGGTGGGACTTAAAGATGTTTGGTACTGATCCCTAGACACTGGGACTGTTATCTTACATGGTAAGAAATTTTAAGGTGTGATTAAGCTAGGTATCTGGAGATGGGATGGTTATCCTGAATTATCCAGGCGAGTCTAATGTCATCACAAGTTCTTATAAGATGGGGAAGCAGGAGGGTTAGAGTTTGAGAAAGTTGTGTGACAACAGAGGCAGAGGACAAGTGATGCTACTGCAAGAGGTGGAGCTTGAACCAAAGAAGACAGGACAATCTCTAGATGCTGCTCCTACAGAAGGAATGCTGAGAGCTTGATTTTAGAGCTTCGGACCTCCAGAACTGTAAGTAATACATCTGTGTTGTTTTAATCCACTAAGTTTGCAGTGATGTATTACAGCAGTAATAGGAAACGAATATACCAGAGAATGAGACCAACAGTTGGTTAGTTTCCACAGAAGTATTCACTTGATTTAAAAACCTTTTAGACATATGCAAAAATAGAATAGTATAATGAAGTCTTCTGTTATTATTTAAAAAAAAATTCTAACATCTCCTAAGACCCAGCCTCTCTTCATTTGTGGTGAGTATTTATCATTTTATATTTATTTATATATATGCATGTGTGTATGTATGTATTTATATTTTGGTTTTCCAGCATCTGAACCTCTTTGCCATGTTTTGAAGAGTTTCCCATCTTATGTATTCTTGGTAGGGTAGAACCTACCTCCTAGTATCAAGGCTGGAAGTCCCAGGTACTTGACTTCCCAACATTCCTGGTTGCAGGGCTACAAGCCTAAGGCCTAGACTCTACCATGTAGATGCTCTCTGCCATTCCTTAGAATCGGCCACGGGGGTGGCAATTACAAGTGGAGTGCTCAGCAGTGGCCCCAGAGGTAACTGCAGCAAGACTGAGCTTCTCTGTGACCCAGCATTTCTTTCGCTGCACCAGGTCCACTGTACGACTGAGAGTTTTGTTGTTAGACACATACCTTTGAGCCCAGATTCTCCAGATTCTGAATGATTCTGACAAATTACCTTTGTCCTTAAATCAGCCTGAGTGGGTGTATGGGTTTGTGTCCCTCAAAGCTAAGAAGCTGGTTACTACATCCTTTTTGGTTCTGCCACCCTCCCTGTGTCAGCTTTCACTTTAGGCAAGGATTCCTTTCACTTCACGATAGCTGTAACTGTGGCCAGAAATGTAGGTAGACATGCTGACCCCCAGAGGGGGAGGAAATCACCTGTATTTATGTTTCTCTCTTAGGAGCAGAGGCCCCCTTTTCCTCTAGGCCTCTTAGTTTTTCTCTCACCCCACACCTGGTGCTGGTACATAATACCAGTCAAATCACTTTGTCAGCCACAAATAAAGTTTCTCTGAAGAGTAAATAAGACAATGTGTGTAAAGCTTTTCACCCTGTACCTGGCATATTTGAAGCTTTCAAATGACTTTCAATTCTCATAACAAAATCCCTTGGGAGTTTGGTAGCATCTCTGTAACTCAGGATTCACCTCCGATTTACTGAAATGCAATATTTCGATGTAGGGCCTAGTTATCAATATTTTATTAACTTCCTTAGAACATATTCAATATATCCTTGGTTAAGTATCACCAGAGAGGAACGATTGTAGCATTTGCCCTGAGGTGTTTATCCAGGTGTTTTATCCTTCTACCTACGTGAAATTTCCTACTACTGCTTTCTCTTAGGTTATGGGTTAATGTTAAATGGTTGGCAAATTTAAGGACTAATTAGTAAGAGATATCTGTCCTCCTAAAGAGTTGTTGACACCGGAGAAAATAAAGGCTTGAGCTGCCTTAGACAGGGCTGTTTGCTGCCACTCTGTGAAAAGTGGATTGCATTTCTTTTCTTCCCAGTTACTCAGCTCAGTGGTTTTTAACTAAACTGGTACCTTTTTAACTGGCTGACATTACTGTTCAGGGTTTTACCTGGAGATCTAGTGCAGGGGCCTGGTATGGGGAATTGTAGCACTAGCTGAAAAAAAAAAAGTGCATTTAATTGTGTATGCTTTAGGGTAGGATAACCCTATACTTACTGTGATCACTAAATAAGTAAAAGAGGTGATTACAATCAGTGAAAATCGAAAGAAGATGAAAATGGATACAATGATAAAAGCAGTCACATCAAAGGTAATCCTAAACAGCTTTATTAAATTTTTAAAGTTAAAAATGAAGCAAGATAAGATGAATATTTGAGAAGTAAGAGGCAGCGTCTCCCCTCCCCCACCCCCTCCCCCAACTCCTTAAAATGTGAGAAGCTTAAGGAAGTTTAAAGCTCCTGACAAGGATTCATCAGAGTGGCACAAATGGCAGATACAGAATATCAGAGGAATTATTTTTAGTAGAGTTCTGGTAATGGTTGGAGGAGCAGGGATATCAGGCACCTGCGGAGGAGTGAGTCTTAGCTGGGAGCAGAGAACCTCGCCTCAGGTCGCTGTGTGTGAATGCTCTTAGAGTTTCTGTTTTATGTGAAGTTGAGGGAGTGTCTCCACTGCAGTTTACATTTTCTCTGTGAGGCAGAGCAAGGGAGCGTTTGCTGGGACTAAAGGGAGAGGGAGGGGAAACTTGAGATTTCAAGATGCTGGAGAAACTCTTGATGGGGAAAATACTCACCAAAGAAAGGTATCTGGTTTAAAGCTTGTGTTGAGGGCTCAGGTGAACTGAGGGCCACATGTTTATGGTGACATCAGTTTTGCCCATCACCTGTTGGGTGATTTCTTCCAGCAGGACTCAGGTCCCAGGGGACAGGCAATCAGAGAGGCATATTTGGGTTCATGTAGTTTTGAGGAAAGAATAAAAGGCTGAGTTTAGGGTGTTGAAATGATGTAATGTAAGCAGGGCAAGGAAAGGCCTGAAAGGTGGAGTAGGCAAAAGAACAAGAGGAAAGAGGAAGCTTTGCTGTGGCTCAAGGGGAGATAGCTAAGCAGCAAGAAATGTGAAAGACTGTAGTTGGAGAGCGAAAATACTTGAATCCATGATTTTGCTGGTGATAAACAGATTCACAGTGTGCTTATGGGAATGAGTGGCTGAGGTGTCACTAAAGATGAGACGGTCAAGAAACCAAGTGTTCATGATATTGTACCTTCAATTTTCCTGAGATAATGTAAGAATTGGGCTGGAAGTGAGGATTGCTAGAAAGGACCAACTGGGAACTTTTCAGCAAATGAGGTGAAAGTTCTCAGTGGTAGGTAGATGACAGCAGATAGAAAGATGGGATCATGTTTTAGTTAAAAAAAAAAAAAAAAACCCTCAGAGGAGCAGGAGTTTCAGTAAAAGTAATAGTTTGGAAGTGGAAGTAAGGAGCATGGACGACTCTGAGTCACTGCTGGGCTCTAAGGGAGTGTGAGGATTAACAGCCTCCTCTTGACAGCTATTTGTTAAGTGTATTGTTGTCCACACCTGAATCCACAGTAAAAACTCTCTCTCACCTCAACGTTCAATCTTGCCTCAAGCCTTGCTGATTCTATTTCCTGAATCTATTTAATCACAGTGCCACAGCTTCTGGGACACATTTTGTTTTTCCCCGTCTGATTTACTTTAGTAGCCTTCTGAGTGGTATCTACATGTAGACTTTTCTCTGTCCCATTCTCCACAGCTACAGTCAGGGTGGTATTCCAAAACGACAAATCCCATCGTGTTACTTATCAGCTTAAAGCTATCTGTGGCTTTAAGATATGTGAGATATTTTAATCTTATTTTTGGTATTAAGTCTTTGATATCTAGTGTGTGTCTTACACGTACAACTCAATTCAGTTTGGACTTACCACATTTCAAGCTTTCAATAACAGTAAAAGACTAAAGGCAACCATATTGAATAGTTATACTCTTTAAACCAATATACCAACTGTTACCTCACCTGGCTCCAAAAATAGTTTCTTTTGGCCTTCCCCCCCTCATACTCTTTGTCCAGCCATGTTAAATTCTGTGCTCTCAGAACTCTAGCTTTTGTACTTGTGGTTCTCTGTCTGGAATTTATTTATTTTTTCAGGGTATTTTAGCTTACATTTTCTAGAACATGAGTCTGAAGCAAAGATAGTGAGTTCCTCCTTTATTAGAGACCTTACCCTCAGGGAACTGAAGTGAGGGACAAGGCAGGTGAAGCAGAAAAGGAGAGAGAGAGAGAGTCAGAAAAGGCTGTGAAATGGAGTTTTTGTTCAGGAACCTGATTGCTCAAAAACTGACTCCTTCCAGAACAGCCCATAGGCTTGAAGAGGAGGAAATCTTTATTCACAGTTCTTTCTTTTTCACTGGTCAAATGTTCCCCTCACCTGCTTTTAAATCCCTCTCACTTCAGGTTGCACGTACGTAGTCACTGATTGAGTTCTGAAGGATCAGCAGGGAAGGGTAGGAGCTGAGACCCAGGCAAGGCTGAGCTGAAGCAGCTCAAGGCTGGCTGCCAAGCGCTGGTCATCTCTGTGGCAACTGGAACAAGAACTGGGTGAGGTTGAGAACATCTGAAATTGTGCATAAGAGGGTCTGACACAGTCCATAACCTCTACTTATCTCACAGGGATCAACTTACATGTTATGTCCACAGGGTAGATTTCCTTGATTCGAAAAACAAAATTAGGGCCTTCCAGTAGGTTCTCACTGTCTCCTTCACTTACTCTCCTCTAATAAAACATATTTTTAAAAATTGTAGTATTGATGACTTGTCTTCCCCATAAAATTCTAAGTTCTCTGAAGTCAGTTTCATGACGATCTTTTACCATGAGATTCCCACCTCCTGTCTTGTAGTACTCCACACAGCGCTCTCTCTGATACAGTGAAAGTCTTCAATAAGTACTTGTAGCATGAATGAGTGAACAAATGAATGAAAAGTTCCAGTTGGTAAAACACCATTTTTTTTTTTTCCCAAGCAGGCCTCTTTGTCAGAAATACTTTTAGAATATAAGCTGATCATAAAGGTTAGCTTGCCATGTTCAGCCTTTCATGGGCTGTCAGGCTGTAATCCAGGATAATGACATGGGTGAGTAGTTCACTCTGACCAATGAGACTTTGCCTGCCTTTAGGTTCACTTGTTTTGCAAATTAGATTTGTCAGGTTAGAACTTCAAATGGAAGCGCTCTCTCTTTTTTAAACTACTGCTCTTTGGCACAGTCTAATGAGAGCCGCAGCTCCTGAGTTGTTGCTTCAGCATTTGTATTTGATATGAAAGAAATTGGAAGCTAAGATGAAACCTCAGGACTCCAGAACAGGAGGTCTGCCAGGCAGCACTCCCAGCCCTGTTAGCTGTGTCTTCAATGAGCAAAGGCTGCGACTATGGCGTTGTGCCTGGTGTGGAAAGCTTGGGTAAAGGAGATGTCACGAAGGGAAACAGCATCAGCCTTCATTCTGAACTGTTCTGTGCCATCTTCAGTCCACTTCTGTCATAGGGAAGTGGTGCTGCCGGCTAATGACCTTCCCACCTGGGCACTCCATCGTGAGTGATGTCCTTGGTGGCAGCTCACACATTCTAGCTAATTCCAGACCTATTAAATATTCAGTATCTTTCTGAGAACCAATTAAACAAATGGGATACATAAAATAGAACTTGCCTTTACCCACGGAGTCATTCAACCAGAATTTTTATGACAAATAAGGGACTGGAAACTAAGCAAAATAGTGAGAGCTTTTAAATGCACATAGAAATGATCAAATCTGAAATTGCCTGATTCTCACCTTATTCTAGAGAGGGCTAACTTATGAAGAAATCACTTGTTTAAATCGGTAGCCTTCATTTGCCCAGCAAGCGTATTGTATTTTATTGTTCTCTAGATATTTTGAATTTTAAATTGAGACAACAAAAACAAATTAAAAAATATGCTGAAAGTAATGATAAAAACTATTGAACTTTTTTCTGAATGCTATAGAAAACTGAAAGTTTGTAAACTGGGAGTCACTTCCTACTTCATGGATGGAAAGAGAACGAGACAGCCAACACAAAAATAAAGTGTAGCTAGATTATAGGGCTTAAAGTTTTATAAGCAAGTATTAAGTTCTTGAGTTGGAAAATCTTTCTTTTTCACTAGATCATCAGGACTGAAAAGTCTAACTATAAGCACTAAACAGACATGCCCGCCCAGACTCATCCATTTAGCAGGTGCTCGATAAACATTATTGACCGGTTTATTGGCCTGATGAACTTGTTTATAAAAAAATAGCCTGAAAAGGAAATTCCCAGATAATGAATTTCAGCTGCTAACAGTGTTTTTGTCTATAATAGTTCTATGAGATCTTAATCAAGGCAAACTTGCTAATGAACTTCCTGTTCAGGATGTTCTCATGAGCAACAAATGAGTGTGAAAAGATAATAAATCCACATTTTAATATTCATTGTCACACCCTAAAAACGTCTCATCCTTTGGTTTTTAAGAGAAAATGCGCTTTTCCTCCAGAAGGAAAATGTATTTTATTGTTAAGAAAGATATTTTTACATAGTAGCAGTTTGGGATACAAACACATCTTTGGGACTCAGAGGCAGGTTACTGAATAAGAGCTTCATGTCTGACATTTTCTGACATGGGAGGCTTGGTTCATTGTGAATGTATCAGAACATATCAAGTGCCTTTTTTGGACTGTTTTGCACATGGTTGATATTTAATAAGTACTAATTGTTTATGGTTATGATAGATAATTTGGAGAAGGAAATGGCAACCCACTCCAGTGTTCTTGCCTGGAGAATCCCAGAGACGGGGAGCCTGGTGGGCTGCTGTCTATGGGGTCGCACAGAGTCGGACACAACTGAAGTGACTTAGCAGCAGCAGCAGCAGCATGATAGATGATTACAATCTATCATATGGTAGGAGGAGAAAAAGAACCAAAACGTTCTTCTGTCCTCTGTCATTCACTGCATGTGACATTTGCTGATTGTAAGGCTCCCATTTCCTTTGCACTGAGCAGATGACAGGCATGGTGCTGTGGGCCGTGTGAGCATGCTAGGATCTGATCAGTGCAGCTATGTTAGGAGAGGGTCTCTCTCTACTCATTGCTTTGTGAATGAGAGGGCTACTTGGAGAGGTAGTGAGAGTCGCCATGGGAGGGCCAGGAAAGAGCAGAGCAGAACACAGCTTGATTCTGGAGCTTTTAAATGTAGATACTGGGTTTTACCCCTGGAGATTCTGTGTTGGTAATTCTGCATTTTTAACAAGTTTTCCTGGAAGATTTTGAAATGAAGGCCACATGTGAAAATTGCTCAGTCATGTCAGACTCTTTGTGAGCCCATGGACTCTGTAGTCCATGGAATTCTCCAGGCCAGAAAACTAGAGTAGGTAGCCATTCCCTTATCCAGAGGATCTTCCCAATGCAGGGATCGAACCCAGGTCTCCCACATTGCACGTAGATTCTTTACCAGCTGAACCAGGAGTTAAAGTGTAAAAATACTTAGGTCTAATTATCTGATCATTTATTTATTAATTAAATATCACTGAGGTTCTACTATACAGTAAGCATATAGAATGCAAATGTTAGACTAGTGTCATTTAAATGCTTCTCTCTTGGTGTTTTGGGGTCTGTAATCTCCATAGTGAGAGAGAAAAGTTATTTTAAGCCAGCGGCATTCTGTTAGGTCCTAGAATGTTAACAGCAGTATCAGTTGTACCCACCTGATTCATATGTCTTTTTATTTTCTATCTGGAGGATTTTTTCTAAACGAAGACAACTAAAAGCTATATTTAAATAACTTTATGAATAGGTTTCTGATGACTCACATCAAGTTTAACTTCTCCAAGCTCTGTTAAGAGAACGTCCAATTGCATTCAGAATAATCTGAATCAGACCACTTCTGTAGATCTGACTCAGAGAACAGTCTGTTGTATTTAGAGCTGGTTTTCTTTCCTGGCTTTGTCCAAATGTTGCTAATTTTGCTTTTCTTGTTTTACACCAGTTTGCTCAGGTATATAACATCTTGGAGATTTTAGTCTCATTCTTTGCTTCTGTTTACTGAGAGTTGTCTTTAACATGATCCCTTAGGCTCTCAGGATCCTACCACCAAGAGATGACTTAAGAGTGGCCTTTTTGTTCTTTTCTAGCTCTGCTTTAAAGCCGAGTGCATGGTGTATTGCCCTGGGTGTACTTCCCACACACTCTCTCTTCTCTGCCAAGGATGACATGAAGGGTTAGGTCCTCTCCATTCTAAGACTTCAGGGTCACCTTGCCACGAAGAGAACTTAAAGCTCAAAAGGTATGGGCTATATCACTACAGTAAAATCTAACATCTTTTAAAACATGTTTTTTCCATTACCAAGAAACATATAAGTGAGAATATACAGATTTAAACTAGCTTGTCATTTTTAGGAAAAGTTTTTGTCTGTTCCAAGAGGAGCATTAAATTGCCTTAGATTTTACTTTCTATTTTCTTATCCAGAGAGATGTCATTGAGATTCATTGGTCCCTGAATCAATTTATACATTTTTTACTTTACATTTCCCCACTGCATCTTCTGGAATAGTCTCCACACCAAAGACACTCACAAATTTTATTGACCCACTGACTGATTTTTGGAACATGACACAGGCTGACAGATGTTTTACCAGCTATCTTGGGATTGTGTACCACCGACAGAAATTATTAACTTGCAGGAATCAATAGCTGGAATGTGCCATAAGCATTTACTTTCAAGCACAGGTTTTATTGAGAGGAATTACATGAATTTACTTCAGATGGAGGAACAATTTACTTTTCATTACTTTATTTTATAAACATGAACTTTATAGTTTTCATTGCCATCTTTTTATTGCTTCAAAACACACATTTTATGTGCTACTGACACAAAATTAGCTATACTCCCAGTTGCCTAGTGCCCTTAAGCTCAATGAATTTGAGACAGACTACTAAGATTTTCTGATCTCTTCCTCAAACTTCTTTACAGTGAAGAATGGGGGGAGGTAGTATTAGAAGAATGAAGCCAGGTAATTTTTCTTGTTTCTTAAGGGGAAAGAAGTTTTCCATAAATTATCATCTGGAAAAATAAATAATTCTAAGCAAGATTTTAGAATCAACAATTAAAGAAATGGGTTGGTGAACAGCCAGCAAAGAAAGCAGTGATTCAACATTCAGAAGAAACATTATCAAACTAACCCATTTTACTTCTTGGTAGGGTTATTAAATCAGTAGCTTAGGGGAATGCACAAAACCATGTATATGAGCTAAATCATGCATTGGCCAAGTCTTTCAAGATACCTTTGGGTTAATATGGTGGTTGAGTTAGCTGAGTGTTAAGGATATTAGGTGAAGGCTTGAAAGGCTATATCCATCAGGCAGTTCTCATAAAGGCATGCTTTATGATTCTGTCCTTAGCCCTACTAAGTTCATTTTTAATGACTCACAGAGGCAATGCAATATAATGCAGTTACAGTGACTAGGGCTCAGACTGAGATCAAATCCTGCTTCTACCACTTCTTGGGATGCCATCTTGGGCAAGTTACTGAATCTTTGTAAGCCACAGTTTTCTCATCCGTAAAATGGTGATAGTAACTGCCTCATTGAATTCTTGTGAAGGTTAAGTGTGATAAATAATGCGAGGCAGTGTCAAAGCATGCTCAGAAATTTTAGTTATTGCCGTTAATTCGGATATGGGTATAGAATGCTCAGTCATCAAACTTGAGAGTAGAATAAATTAGAAGAAAGAGAATAGATATCGCCTGGCAGGACCCTGACTGATGGCAGATATCTACGCTTGTACTCTTGCCCCCTCTCCTGAAATCCCAGTATTCCTGCGGGTGACATTTAATGATGTGAGGTATTATCAGGAATTCTTTTAAGGTCCTAGATGCATATCCCCAAACTCAAACAACTGAGTATATATGAGTATATATGTAGGATATATAAGAAAGGATATGTAAGAAAGATGTGTAAAATTTTGATTACCAGAAAGCTCAGTATAAGCGAGGAGTATGGTATAGTCACAGATAAATGAGCAATAACACAACTCAAGGCCACATTAACACAAGTTGCTTCCTAGGTATGGAAACACAAAAGTTACTAGTTACACCACTCACAGTGTTCTACTTCCTTCTCGAGCACCACAGTTTAAGTGACAGATAATCTAGAGTGTGTTCAGAGAATAGTGGCTGAAATGGCAAAAGAACTCAAAACTATGCCACAAAAGGAATATTTGAAATAAAAGGATTTTTACTTGGAGACAGAGAGACTTGATAGGCTTACAGTGGGTTTTTTCAAAACTGTTCATTTATTGATTCAGTGGAAGTTGTACACCCGTGGCAGATTCATGTTGATGTATGGCAAAACCAATACAATATTGTAGAGTTAAAAATAATAAATAAACAATCCTTAATGCATTCAGTTTAGGGTTAAGCATCACATTTGTAGCATGTTGTTGAATCTTTTCATAAGACTATTCATCACCTGTGTAATCCCATCATGACATCACTTTTCTAATCCTCTGCAATACATGGTTGGGGTTGTTTTCATGGACACATCCATAGAGTTTAAATGTGAATGTTAATACTGGTTTCCGCATTCCCCTTCTTCAGCTGCCACACACACACACTGAGAAATTAATGAAAATGTGGAGTAGCTCTTGTTACAGTACTGAGTTCACTGTTACTCTACTATGTTCAAGTTCAGATTAAATAACCATTTTGAAACTACAGAGGACATTTGAAGTTAACTTGAGTTAGTGGATCAAATAACCTATAAGATCTCTTCCAATCATCTTGTTCTAAAATATTAAGTAATCATAGACTATTGTCTATTTTGAGTCTCTGTTAGCTCAGAGGGTAAAATGTCTGCCTGCAGTGTGGGAGACCTGGGTTCGATCCCTGGGTCGGGCAGATCCCCTGGAGAAGGATATGTCAACCCATTCCAGTATTCTTTTTTGGAAAATTATATGGACTGAAAAGCCTGGTAGGCTATAGTCCATAGGGTCACATCTCTCTATCTATTGTCTATTTTAACTAAATAATATTTCACACATTATTCTGGGGATAGGTTGGTATAGAGGAAGAAATGTATATTTTGGATTAAATGTTCTAGTTTTAGATGAACATTAGATGTAGGACTTTTGGTTTGTAAACTCTTTCCTATTTTGCCTAGGTTTTAAAGTGTGCAGATTTATCATCAGTAATTAAAGGGGATGAGACTATTCTTTGTTGAATATGGCGAGCTTTTTGAATTCTGGGAGTGAATTTTGCATCTTTCCTGAATTTTCTCCTATGACCAAGAGGTCCAATAACATTTGTGTTGATGATATCATATTTTACATTAATTTGGCACATTAACTTTTATGCATATATTTCCACACACATTATCTTATTTAAAAATTCTCCCAGCTGACTTCTTAAGCAGATCATGAAGCTGAGACTCAGTTTGATGACAGCCTGGAGTTTCATGGCTAGCAGGGGGCAGAGCCAGGACCAAACTCATTCCTCTCACCAGGACTTTAATTCTTTTACTTTCTTTGAGCTAATGGCTTTAGATGTCAGCAGTTTTATCAGTGAGAAGGCGCTTTTCCTTTGAGTTGGAGGAAAGTGCCTTTCCCTTTCACACTGTCCTTTTGCTTTATTGTAAAGTATATTTGTAGAACAATGCCAGCTTTGAAATGTCATGTACTTCAGGTGCAGAAATTGTGCCTTCCTTAAAGGGATCTCATGATGTTTGCCTGAGGAAGTGAATGTCACTGCTTGGGTTATGGAGACCATGTGTTGGGCCCAACCATGTGGGTTGTATGGGTTGGCAGGTCAGATAACCTGAAGCATGTTGGGCTCACAAAGAATGAGGCTTTGTTAGCCTATAACCTAAGGCACATTTCAGAAACAATGGTTTGGCTTGAGTGAGTTAAGATTATCAGTGGGCATGGGGATTGGGATGGAGAGTATTGTATCTGGGACATGTGATGGTGGATGTGGTCTAATCACAGATACTATTATTTAGGATCATATTCTGGGGTATGGCAAGTGGGACTCAGAAGGTGTACTGGGAATTGAGGAAAGAAGGTCAAGATAGGGACCAGTGTTGAAATTTACCAGAGTTGAGACACTCAGCTTGGAAAAGAATCCTGAAGAAGGTGGAGAGGTTTTGGTATGATGAGTGACAGCTACATGACATCAGCAGAACAGAACTGGAAGAGTGCAAGCTCAGGATATTAGATGGGCCATTTCAGCTAAAAAATAAAGTAATTGATAAATGTGGGTTTTTAGATTTTTACATTGTTTCTATGTTTTTATGTATGTTTAAAACTACAAAACTTCTTAATATTAAATAACAAAATATTTTACCTTTGGATTTTTTCAAAAATTCCAAGTTAAAAATTAAATGGGAGAATATCAGGGAAAAAGCAGACAATGTATTTAAACATATTCCTTTTTAGTAAAATCATTTTTTCAACTTGAACATAGTAAAATATTAAAATACTGGTGTATGGTGACTCAGACAATGAAGAATCTGCCTGCAATGCTAGAGACCTGGCTTAGATCTCTGGTTTGGGAAGATCCCCTGGAGAAGGGAATGGCTACCCATTCCAGTATTCTTGCCTGGAGAATTCCATGGACAGAGAAACCTGGAGGGCTACAGTTCATAGGGTCACAAAGAGTCGGACACGACTGAGAGGCTAACACATACATAGGCATTTCTAGGTTTAAATTGAGGTAACAAAAAATAATACAAAAAATTTCCAAATTCATGGCCTAGAAAGGCTCAATAAACACTCCAAAAACTTCCTTAAATTCATAGCTGAGCATTCAGTTCCCAGCCACCATAAAAGAGAGAACCAGAGTGGAATGTGTGAACTAGGGCTAAATCTGCTCTGTGGGGACGCCTGGGGACAGGACACAGGGCCTTCTGCCTGAAAAAGGGAGACTGAAAGTGAGATCCCAGCAGAGAAATGTACCTGGGAAAATGCCTGGGAATCTCATCTCTGCCTGGGTTACGGGTGACAGAAAAGTCTTGCCTGAAAAATCTAAACTTCAAGACTATGTTTTGAACATAACTCCTTTCCTATAAATTGATTCTACCAATCTCACTATCCTTATAATTCAATAAAGTGTAAAACACTTTGAGTTTTTGGCATAAATTGTCTATACAAATGAGTACATACACAATATAAAAAGAAAAAATATGTTCTTTGGGCAGTTTCAATGTTCAAAGGGCACATCTGAAGATCTGTTAGAGGCAAGGCTCTTAATCTGAACTCTTAGGGCTCCTTAACAGGTGTGTGGGAGGTGGGGTGGGGAAAGGTAATGTTTGAGCTATCTTTAGCACTCCAAAATATGGTTCTGTACTTAAAATGGTTTATACACTAGAGGTAAAGATGCATGGGTTATTGAACAGAATTTTAGAAGTAATAAGCTGACATCAAAACATTGGTTTCATCAAAAAATACTTACTTGGAAAAATACTTGAGTTAAAAGCCTTTAAATAATGAATTAGTTGATATTAAGCATCTTTCCAGGCCAACACAGAGCAAATCTTAGTGTCTCTCTATCACGAAAGTTAATAGCACATACCCTCTCTGTGCAATACGAAGGAAGCCACTGGGTGATGCTTAGTTTGAAGAGGTGAAAATATACATAACTATATAAAATGAGTAGTGAGTTGATGATAGAGTTATACCCATCATTTCTGGAGCTCTCGTACTGTACTATTCACATAATGAAAGGTCCACCAATAAGCTGTCAATCATTGGTTGAGTCCATACAACTCCTAGGACTATCGCCTGACAATGAAATCTGAATAGTGTCAGGCATCCCTAAGGCTCCCTTACCTTGCTTATCCTCTGCCCCTTTTTTTTTTTTTCCTGACAGCTCCAAAATAGAGCTTATTTCCTACATTTAATGGATTTGTCATAAACCTTAATTGAATCTTCTGATAAAAGAAATCAACGACAACTTCAACAGTATAGCTTGTAGAATCACTGGATTCCTCAAGACCTGCATATCAGTCAGGACACTCAGAAGATGGGCTGGCATAATTGCAAATCATCCTTATCGGGTCCAAAGTATAAACCCATTTTGGACTTTCTAAAGGTTCAGGCTTATGATTTTATGAAGGAAAGGATTTTAGTAAAATAATTTGGAGTTGGAGGAGCAAATTTTCTAACCATTTTTTTTTTTCTCTAGAATAATATCAGATAACATTTAACAATTAAATTTACTTGGACACATACTCCTTAAGTAAAAACCATTTTGCAGATATATCACTTTTGAAATGACAACCAATAAATTTGTTTATTTTTTAGTTTTTCAAGGTTATGATAACCAAATACATGCATGTTCAAGATATTAATTTCTGAATCATGTAAAACTTTAAAATTGGGCAGGATATTTAGGCTATTAACTGCTTTGAAAACACATATGGGCCATTTTATCTCTAACTTCAAGTGTCTGATCAAATATTTTTATGAACTGACCAGAGAGGATTTTGGATTCATATATTAGGATTTAAAAATGTATCAAAGAGCACCTGCATCTCAGAACCCAGTACAGTCTATTTCTTTCCTTTGGTCAATATCTTTCCTATTATGAGTAAGAATAAAAATAGAAGATGACATTGGAAGTCTATAAAATGGACTATTTCTATAAACTGCTTGTTTATTCAGTCTTAGAAACTATGGGTATAATCAAATCTGTTGTATGTTTTATTTTTGACAGTTGTTTCTGAAATGTTTATTATGCAAAAGCATGATTTCTGGGAAACAGGGAAAAACACTCTAGAGCAATATTAGTTTTCTAGCAAAACAGTGATGGTTGATATAGAAAATTGATACCTAAAGATATAGGGATATTTTGCTCTTATTTATGACTTTCAGAATAGGCAATTTCATTAGTGCCCTTCTGCTTCAAATAAAACAGTTGTGCAAAGCATTCGGTTTTGAGAACAACTTCCCCTGATGTTTAAAAAGAAATCCGTTTGTCCAAGTTTTGGTACTTTTATATTGTTTTGAAATTAGACTCCTAACTCTACAATTGAAGAATCTCATTTTTGTCCTTTATTCACGTTGGCTACCAAGCTTTCATTTTCTGTTTTCCTATTTCCCTAGGAGGTATTAAAGTTATTTCTAAGCAGAGATACTTGGAGATTTTAATAAAAGTATAAATTAATAAGACTTCCTTTTGCTTGCTTGCAAACCTGCTTTGTCTCTTGCAAAAATTATCTTATTTTAGTCTCCATCATAAATTAGTAACATGGAATTGTAATTATCTGTGAATATATACTTCTGTTACTAGACTGTGACCTTCTCATGAGCAGGTAACATGTTTTAAAATTTTCATAGCCCAATATAAGCATGGTATCTGGTCTACAGAAAATGCTTAATGTTTGTTGACTAACTATCCACACGAATGATAAGGAAGCAAGATTACTTATTGTTAATAGGTTCTTAGAGCTACTTATACTCATTATAGTATTGAGAATTGGCTAAGGTAGATGAGCACAGTAGAATTAACTCAGGAAAAAATGGCTTATTTCTAATTTTAGGTCCTGAATTAGAAGGAAATTTCTAAATAAAATACATTCTTATGCATTTTTAAATTTGAATGGTCTGGACTGTTGGTAACAATGGCATAATTATGAGCAATAATAGTAAAAACTGAGGAAACTCTTAACGTACTGCCAGGATTATTTGGTCATACAAATATGCGGTATAGTTATTAGTATAACATGCTGGATCAGTGAGAATTTGAGAATAAGCAACCCGAAGAAGAACTAAAGAGCTTCTTGATGAAAGTGAAAGAGAAGAGTGAAAAAGTTGGCTTAAGGCTCAACATTCAGAAAACTAAGATCATGGAATCCGGTTGCATCACTGCGTGGCAAATAGATGGGGAAACAGTGGAAACAGTGGCAGACTTTCTATTTTGGGGCTCCAAAATTACTCCAGGTGGTGACTAAAGACATGAAATTAAAACACAGTTACTCCTTGGAAGAAAACTTATAACCAAACTTGACAGCATAGTAAAAATATGCAGAGACATTACTTTGCCAACAAAGGTCCATCTAGTCAAAGCTATGGTTTTTCCAGTAGTCATATATGGATGTGAGAGTTGGACTATAAAGAAAGCTGAGCACCAAAGAATGAATGCTTTTGAACTGTGGTTTTGAAGACTCTTGAGAGTCCCTTGGACTGAAAGGAGATCCAACCAGTCCATCCTAAAGGAAATCAGTCCTGAGTGTCCTTTGGGAAGACTGATGTTGAAGCTGAAACTCCAATACTTTGGTCACCTGATGTGAAGAGCTGACTCATTTAAAAGACCCTGATGCTGGTAAAGATTGAAGGTAGGAGGAGAAGGGGATGACAGAGGATGAGATGGTTGGATGGCATCGCTGACTCAATAGACATGAGTTTGAGTAAACTCCAGAAGTTGGTGATAGATAGGGAGGCCTGGCATGCTGCATTCTGTGGAGTTGCAGAGTCAGACATGACTAAGCAACTGAACCTGACTCAAATAAGGAATGATAAGGAAATATAATATTTCTTATAATTAGAAGTCCAGAAGGAAGATGGATCCCATACATCAAAAAAATCAAGACTTTTTTCCTTTAATATTTTCATTCTTTTTTAAAATTTATTTTTAATTGAAGGATAATTGCTTTACAATGTTGTGTTGATTTCTGCCATACATCAGCATGAATCAGCCGTAGGTATACACATATTCTCTCCCTTTTGAACCTCCCTCCCACCTCCCACCCCTTTAGATTGTTATGAGCCCTGGTTTTTTCATTATCTTGTCATCAACATTATCTTACAACTGTTTTTTAGGAAGCAAGATGTTTGCTGTAGTTCTGTATATCAGGTCCAGACATGACATGACATCCAAAAGAGGAACTGTATCTTTCCTTGATTTCTATTTTTAAGATCCTGGAAGAATCTCCCAGAGGTGCTCCAAAATATTTTCTCTCATGTTTCATTGGCCAGTGTTGGGTCTCATGTCCATTCCTAAAGCAATCACTGGCTATGGCAATGGGGTTATCTTGATTGGGTTGGTTCAGTGGTTCTCAACCCTGAACATTCTTTAGCAGAGGAGGAGATTTAAAAATTATCAGTGCTCGGACACAGCAAGATTAACTGATTCAGAATCTCTGGAAGTGTGTTCTAAGCATCAAATAATTTTTAAAAGCCCTCAGGTGATTTTAGTACAGAGTGAGGATTTAGAATTAAAGGCTTGGATGCATAGTCTGAGGTAGACTGGCAACTGTGGCCTCCACAGTTACTTTTATACACAGAATGAGGCTTTGAACTCCCTCATGTGGCTTTGAACTGACATGAGGAAACTGCTTGTTAGCATTCACTCTCACCCAAATTTCCTTGTGAATATCAGTATATATGTACAATATAGATGACCAGAGTTAGAATCTGTGCGCTATGAAGACAGTTGGAGTAAGCAAAACTTAAATCTAGAGCTTTTCTTGTGTTAGCAAGGAATGCTAAAATGAACCAGTTACTTAAGGATGTCCTTAAAAGATTACTAAAAATCTGCGTTCTCATTCAGTCTGTTGTAGGGGACTATACAGACCAAAGCTCCAGGTAATCTCATTAGTCCCTCTTCTCAGTCATATATATTCTCTTGCAGCAGAGATGAGTACCTTACCTGTGTCAGATGTTAAACACCTAGGTTGTTCTTTCCCTATTATATATTCTTGCTTCCTTTGCCATAAAATAATTCAGTTATATTGATATATCTATTTCTGTTTTGATTTTTATAGCTTTACAATATACTTAGAAATCAGGGAGTATGATATCTGCAGCTTTATAATTCTTTCTCAAGATTGCTTGAGCTGTTTGGGACATTTGTGTTTCCTTACAAATTTTAGGGTTGTTCCATTTCTGTGAACAATTACATTGAAATTTTGATAGGGATTGAATTGAATCTGTAGATTGCCTTGAGGAATATGGATGTTTTGAAAATATTAAGTCTTCCCATCTGTGAGTGCAGAATATCTTTCCATTTATGTCATTTTCAATGTCTTTCATCAATGTCTTATAGTTTTCAGTGTACAGATTTTTCATCTTAAATTTATTCAAAGGTATTCTATTCTTTTTTGATGCAATTGTAAATGGGATTGTTTTATTAATTTCTCTTTGACAGTTGTTAGTGTATAAAAATACAACAGGTATTTGTAAAACAATTTTGTATACAGAAACTTTACTGAATATTTTTATCCTGTGGGTTTTCTTTTGCTGGGGGTTGGGGGTAAAGCCTGTTGAGTTTTCTATGCATAAAATCATGTCATCCACCAATAGTAACAGTTTTACTTCTTCCTTTCCAGTTTGAATGCCTTTTATTTTTTTCTAGTCTAATTGCTACAGCTAGAATCCCCAGTACTATGTTGAAGGGGGAAAAAAAAAGGCCATTCTTGTCTTGTTTCTGACCTCAGAGGAAAAACTTTCAGCTTTTTAGTGTTGAATGTGATTGCAGCCATGAAATTAAAAGATGCTTACTCCTTGGAAAGAAAGTTATGACCAACCTAGATAATATATTAAAAAGCAGAGACATTACTTTGTCAACAAAGGTCCATCTAGTCAAGGCTATAGTATTTCCTGTGGTCATGTATGGATGTGAGAGTTGGACTGTGAAGAAGGCTGAGCACCGAAGAACTGATGCTTTTGAACTGTGGTGTTGGAGAAGACTCTTGAGAGTCCCTTGGACTGCAAGGAGATCCAACCAGTTCATTCTGAAGGAGATCAGCCCTGGGATTTCTTTGGAAGGAATGATGCTAAAGCTGAAACTCCAATACTTTGGCCACTTCATGTGAAGAGCTGACTCACTGGAAAAGACTCTGATGCTGGGAGGGATTGGGGGCAGGAGGAGAAGAGGACGGCAGAGGATGAGATGGCTGGATGGCATCACTGACTCGATGGACGTGAGTTTGAGTAAACTTCAGGAGTTTGTGACGGACAGGGAGGCCTGGCATGCTGTGATTCATGGGATCAAAAAGAGTCGGACACAACTGAGTGACTGAACTGAACTGATGATATTATCAGTTATTATACACTTTAATACAATACTATTTGGACAACTTGGGACAAATTTTATATATTCTCTAAATCTCATTTTATCTATAAAACTGGGATAGTATTCCTATTTCAGAATTATTTTAAAAAATTGGTTTGTAAAGGAGAAGAATTTGGAATAAAACACAGAAAATTAATTATCTGATATACATTAGTAGGTGATGACTAACCTAAAGGACATATTTTTGTATTCTCTGTCCCTCCTGGTGCTTCGCTTCTATAACCCTCTGCCTGCTTTGATTATCCATGTCTATACTATATATATGTTGTTTTTTGTGACCCTATGGACTGCAGCCCACCAGGCTCCAGTGTCCATGGGATTTCCCAGGCAAGCATACTGGAGTGGGTTGCCATTTTCTTCTCCAGGGGATCTTCATAATCCAGGGATCGAACCTGTGTCTCCTGCATTGGCACGCAGATTCTTTACTGCTGAGCCAGGGAAGCCTATGATAGGCTTTGAATACATATATATATTTTTTCAAATCATATTTAAATTAAGAACTTTTCTCTTTCCAATTTACATTTTATAAAATTTATTATTCAAATTTAATTTGTATGCTTGTGTTTCCTCACTCTCTGGTTCCCTGATGGGACTTATGTGGGTGTGTGGTGTTTTGTTTTGATTCTTGGTTCTTTTGATTAACTGTGCTTATAGCCAACATTTCCATTTTACTCTTTTTCTTCATTTAAAGTTTTTATTATTTTTTGTTTATATCAAGCATTTTCAATGTATGATTTCAATGTATGTTGATTTCAATGTATGTTGATTTCAATGTATGTTGATTTCAATGTATGTTGATTTCAATGTATGTTTTCAGCATATAGTCTAAGAAGTCCCAATTCTTTTTAAAAAAATCTGCATTTTTATCAATGCCAAAGTGATGCAGTTTGAAAAATCTGCAAAAAAACAGGAGTTCCAGTTTCCAGAGGACTTTTCTTTCTGCTCCCCAACAATACGCTTGCTGCTCCTAGAAATGCTGGACTCTTTTCACTCCTTTGAGCCTTCTGTTCCCTCTCACTTCTGACCTCCACAGGCAATACCCTCTTTCTTGACTAATTACCCTTCACCTGGCTACCTTCTAACTATTCTTTCTCAGCTTCTGCTTCCCAGGGAAAAAGTCTATCCTGACCTCATGCCTCTGGATGAGGCATCTCTTCTAATGATTTCTATAACACCTTGTATCACACTCCCGTTATTATGCCACATTCTTCTGCTTAACCATTCCCTTCTCTGGACTTCACACTCAGGGTGTTATTATGGTTCAGTGCATAGGACGGTACTGGGCACATTCCCACTTAAACGAAAGCTCTCAGTTCCCCCTACTGACTATATACATGTCAAAGGCCTTTAGGATTAAGGGTAGATACATTATCTACACAATATATTATCATGTATCTTTAGCATATTCTTTTTGCTTATAGACTTAATCCCCTAAGATTCACAGAACAGCAAGCATCCATCTAATTTTATTTTTAAAAAACTTTTCCATGTTACTGATGTAAACCATATTTTTGTTTTCTTAAATTCAAGACACTAGTATATTCTTTTCCTTGTTTCAGGTGGCGTGTTTGTTTTTTTTTTTTTGCCCCCCTGGCTGGAGGAATTGAATTTTTTTACTTTTTCAATACCACTATTTTAATCTCAGTCTGCTTTGGGTAGATTTATCTTGTGTGTCCCTGCTAAATGATGTCTTTGAACATGTTGCTATAAGGCAAAGTAACTTGATTTTGAGATTTCAAGTAGAGAGTTTTAATCTTATGTACTGGACTTAGCAGTATAACCTTAGAAAGTTTTAGCCACTTTTTAATGTCTTGCCTTTTCTCTGTTCTTTTTGCTGAAGGCCTACAGATTTTACAAATATATTGGGCCTTTGAACAGAATCATCCAAGCAAGTATTCTCTGGGAAGTATTTGAGATATGATCATTCTGGATGAATAAAATAGGATCTTTGCTACTGTCTTAATTGTTTTTCCTTTTACAACTCTTCCCTTTTTTGTATAAATTGGATTGTTAATTTATTTTTGTTTCTCAATACATATTCTATTTTTAAAGTTTATCACTTATTTCTGGGTTTCTCCTTTTATAGGACATTATTAACTTCAAAATCTTTTGATTACTGCCTCTTACAGCTTCAGAAGAGTTGGAAAAAGGAGGCTGAAAAGAGTAAGCCAGCATTTAATCCAGATTTTTTGTTGACAGAACTCAAAAACTGGTGAATGAAGAAAACACACTTGGGAGTATTGATTTTCAGTAACATAACTGGTAGATGTTTTCATGAAATTTTATTTGATAAATTAGTTAACTTGGCCAGAAACACTAACATTTAGATTGAAAACTGGCCCAAAGTTCACAAACTAGATAATAACATATATCGTGTGTTGTAGTAGATAGCTAAGATTGTAGTTAGTAGAAATGCTTAACTTTGGATTTTTCATAGCTTTTGTAAAACGAATGTCATGGAACTGGAAATAACTGATAAAAGTTTCAGATTATATAATTGAATAGCAATAGAAATATCATGAAAATCTTGATCTTGTGAAGTTCTATGGACAGTTATAAATATGGTTACAGACAATAAGAAAGTCAGTTTGGAAAAAATGGAATTAAAATGAAGAGGATAAAATATCAGTTATGACCACAAATGATAATTGAAAGAAAAGTGAAAACTAGTACTTGAAACAGCTCACGTTTCTTCTTTTATCTTCATCATCTTCTTTGTGATTCCAACTGGGAATGTAGGTCTTGGTCCAGAGCCCTCTCCCCTTGCCTCTTCTCTGGAGGCTTTAGAGAACACATCTGGATTTGATGACTTGCTCTCAGATCTCCAACTCCAGGCTAAGAATTTTGTCCTTTATCTCCACTAACTAACAGGGTGTTTTCTTTTTAGGATTCTTCATTTCAAACACACAATCCTAATGTGAGTGCATGCTCAGTCATGCCTGGCTCTTTGTGACCCCATGGACTGCAGCCTGCCAAGCTCCTCTGTCCATTGGCTTCTCCAGGCAAGAATACTGGAGTGGGTTGCCATTTCCTCCTCCAGGGGATCTTCCTGACCCGGAGATCGAACCCACGTCTTCTGCATTGGCAGGCAGATTCTTTACCACTGTGCCGCCTGGGAAGCCCTACCCAACTCTTCAATCGTTTAATATTTCTACTTCACACTAAGGGTTTCCCTCTGCCACCACAAACTTACCCATTTCTTAAAGTGTCCAAAGGACTGAAATCTTAAATTTATTTTTGATTTCTTCTTAACTATTCCACTTCATTTATTTAATGAATCCAGGAATCTCTTCCACAGTATATCTTTCTCATCGAAGATATCCTCAATTTCATAGAAGTTGTGAATCCCTGTGATAGTCTTCTAGCAGTTCTTTCTGCTCCAAGTTGTCATTGACCTCTTTAACCTTTCTGAACATTTTGAGTTATATTATCCCTGTCCTCCAGAATATACAGTAGACATCTTTGTTTCAGTCTAATTATTTGAAGCTGCTTTCCCCCAGTTGAAATGATCAGATTTGTGTGTGTGAATAGGTATGTATATATGTGTGTACATATGTACTCATATGTGTTAAAACTACATAAAAAGGACTAGAATAGAAACGGTTTTGAGGAATTAATGGAAAATACAGGGACAATGGAATTGGGCTGAAAAAAAGTACCATTTAGCATATGATTCAATAGAGGTAAAGGGAAAAGAACAGTGAAAGCAATTGGCTTTCCAGAGAGAATATAGTGGACCATTAAAGTCAGACTATCAAAGACTGGGAGTATGGAGTTGGAAAAGCAGGAAGCAAACCAAGTACTTTGGGGACTTTACCAGAGCCCAGCCTTTGAGTGGGAGGTGAGGACAATGCTTACCCTGAAGCCTTATTTGGCAATGAAGGTAGAAATGTATGCCTGGGGCAAGAAAGAGGATCTTTTCCCCCATCTTCCTTCCATCTGCCATTATGTTGGGCTTTCTTTTTGGGGGACAATATGGCCCATCTGAGATGCAATTGAAGCCAGAAAGCACATGTATCACCTTTTCAGTCTCTGCAGTGGTATGAGAAAGGGAATGTGAGTGAGACAACTGACACTATCCATCCCTACACGAATCCAGCCTAAAGCAATAACAGGGAAGGGGACTGTGAAATTTGTCTGAGAAATGTTCCCTTTAAAGATTCTCATCTCCAAGATTAAAAGATCAGAATTTCCCTGATATACCTTTTAAGGAAATGCTTCCAATTCTTATCACAGTCTTCTAAAACATATAGAAATGATGTTAACTCTCCAAATTATTTTATAAAATCTAGGCAGAAAATAGAAAACTACATACTGTTATAAATTATGACTATAGATCCAAATGTTAAAGTTATTTTAATTCAAATAGAATTTGGCAGTATACATTTTCTATTGATGTAATTGTCACATAACATGGTTAATTTGGTGTTTAAGGTAAGTTTAAGGTGTCTAAGGAACTGATTTGGTGCATTTATATATTGCAATATGATTACTACCATAGAGTAAGCTAACACCTTTATCATGTCATGTTTTTTCACTTTTGTGTTGAGAACAATTAATATTTAGTATCTTAGCAACTTCGAAGTTAATACTTTAGCTATTTATTAAAGACATAATGAGATCAAATAGAATTCAGTATACTGGTATAATGTTATGCAGTATTAGATTTCTACAAAAATTTTCTAAGGACTGAAGAGTAGACTGATAAACATGGGAAATGTGAAATGCATAGAATAAACTTAACCTTCTTTTTGATACATTTTTAAATATTCCCTTTGTGGCAATACTTAAAGAAACATAAACATTTGCTGTGCATGTTCCTCGTACTAGAGACTTCACAGGTACAGCATCATTCAGTCTCAAAAATTCTCAGCATGCATATTATCAGGTGTTCTTCTTCTCCACTGATGATGTAAGTAAAGCTTCAAGAGATTAATTAACCTTATCTTAGGCAATCTTTGTCAGATTTTGAATTTGATTTTTCCCTCTTTAGATGTTATATTATCAAGTTAGTATTAAAGTTTTATAGATGTTGGCAGAAAATAGGCGACTCCTGGGTCCAAGGTCAAAGGCCTCATTACTTGTGGCTCATGGGCATCAGTGTGTTTGTATTGGTTCCCCTTCAACTGAAATCCCATGTGGGTGATAAATGAGTGGCATTGTAGGTTTGGACTGCATCTGAGGAACACTGAGCATTAGAACCCACCACTTTTACAAGAGTAACCAATACTGTTATTTGTTGGAGCTGTGGAGAAGGAGACATTCCTTTATCTTTCAAAGTTATCAGCTTACGCAACAGCCCTGAATAATGGGTTGAGTAAAAGGTGGTCAGTTTTCCCCTGGTGGCTCTGTGGTAATATATCTGCCTGCAATCCAGGAGACACAGGAAACTCAGGTTCAGTCCCTGGGTTGGGAAGCTGTCCTGGAGGAGGGCATGATAACCCATTCCAGTATTCTTGCTGGGAAAATTCCATGGAGCCTGATGGGCTATGGTCCATGGGGTCACAAAGAGTTGGACACAACTGAAATGAGTGAGCGTGAACCCAGCAAAAGGGTGATCAGGGGCTTGCACCCTTGGCATACCCAGCAAAATGTGTCAAAAAGCAAGAGATCCAAAGATGACTGTTCTTCCAATAACTTTTCCCTCTAAGGTCACTCAGCCCTTATCCATCATGTCTTTGACTAATATCTCATGCTGGTGATGGAAATAATTTTTATTTCAATATATTGATTTTTTTAAATGAAAAAATAATCGTCTTATCTTTCCCTAAATTTGTATTGCAATACTTGTATATATTGATTTGTAAAGTCAGAAATCAATTGAAATATTTAGAAAAATTTGAACATTCCTTGACATTTCTTGGTGCTGAGTCTAAAAGGGACATCTGGTGGTGGTGGTGGTTTAGTTGTTAAATCATGTCTGAATCTTGCAACCCCATGGAATGTAGCCCATCAGTCTTCTCTGTCCATGCGATTCTCAGGCAAAAATACTGGAATGGGCTGCCATTTCCTTCTCTGAAAAAGGGACATCTAGCCTTTATTGATCATGATATTGCTCATTTCAAAGGAGAAAAACATTTTGAAGAAAGATAGGAAATTCATTTTATACTTTTTGAAATGATGCACAAATTCCAAACCAATGGCTGTATCACAATATTTAAGAATAAGTAGGCATGGGACATTGTCTAGGTTTAGCATAAATCACTTTTTATACAGGTGATATATCTACATTAGTGATCAATACACTCTCTGACACCTTTCCTAATACCATGTCTATAGGATACCAAAAGAGGAACTCCCCAGGTTCTGGGTGAACTCCAGGAGATGGTGATGGACAGGGAGGCCTGGTGTGCTGCGATTCATGGGGTCGCGAAGAGTCGGACACGACTAAGCAACTGAACTGAACTGAACAAGCTTTTCCTTCCTATGGGTTCAAATTTATGCAGCTTTTCTAATTTATTAAAAATACACCACACACGCACACAACTGTTCCCTTTCTTTTGAAAGAAAGTATCAAACTAGCAACTGAGAACTGGCATAGCCACGAAAAATGTTTTTTTCTGTTGGAAAACTATATAAGATAATGTTGAGAGCTGAGATTTGCCTATTGGAAGGGTTCTTAGAAACAAGAATGTTCAGATCGTTCTTTCTCTCTGTTTTGAGTGAGAAGCAGCAGTGTGTATCCTGCCATTGTGTACAGAGACTTGTTAGGTGATGACATGGCTTGGCTGCTCAAATAAGGCACTTTGTTGAGGCAGGAGCTTGTCTGCTTATCATTTCCACACTGCGACCAGCGTTAGTCCTTTACCTAATCTCCACTTTCTAGTTGCTGGCTCTTGATGGCTTGAGTAACAACTCGAATGTGATTTCTGGGTTGCTGTGTGCATTTAATAGGTATTAAATTAAATGTGCAATTGGTCGTCTGGAGATAAAAATATCATTGAGCTTTTGGCAAAAAAAGCTGAAACATATATTACATCCCAATGGGGAAACCATTAGCTTTAATAACTGGATATGACTTGTTGGCATTTATTATCCTTGTCAGTATGCTAATGCTCATTAGATTTTTAATTTGAGAATGGTAATAAAAACATGACATGGAGTTAAAAATGGATATTAATTAGGGTATTAAAATGTCCTTATTTATGTAGTTGTGAAGAAGAAAGCTGGTAACTGAAGAAACTCTTTTATAATGAAAAATGTCCTCAACTCCATTCCTTCTCCCTTCTACCTCTATTATTAAAATATATAAATAGAGGAACAGAAAAGGAAGTTACGTGTATAACCACAGAAGATTTGAGGCTTTAAGACACAGCCTTTGTGACACTTAGGTAATGTATATATGATGCCAGACAAATACAAATTTTAGCTGTGGATAAACAGAACTATATTATAGCACTATATAATTTTATAAATGAAAAAGCATACTGATTATAAGCACTCCTTTCTTAAGAGGCTATATAGTATAGGTTTAGAGTAGTAAATAGCAATAATTTTCCAGGATTTAAATCCTGGCTTCTTTGCTTACTGGTTATGTTGCTTAAACTCTCTTAGCTTTCTGAACTGTCATTCTCATTTTACTGGTAAGTATAATTGGTCAAGCTTTGAGTATATACCCTAGCACAGATTTATCTGTTATTATTTCTAAGAAAATAAACTGGTAATGGTCGCATATTTAAAAACACAGCTTCAATCTCCACATCTTTTAACCACCTTTGGCAAATCTGTTCATTGTGGCATATCTTACTCAAGTTTGTAGAACCTAGGTGCCCATACTGTGTGCGTGCCTTTTCAGTGTTCTTTTAAATAAATTAAACTCAGTGGCCTTTATCAAGTGCCATGCCTCAGGGCTTGTGCCAGGTGGATAGGATACAAAGATGAATGAGAAATAGCCTCTCCTTTCAAGGAGACCATTACAACGATTAGCAAAATCCATAGTTTGGAGTTTTTCAGATTTTACTGAAAACTAGAATGTGTTTGTTTAAATGAAAAAATGTCTTTATCAGTCACTACTGCCTAGCAATAGATAGATATGTAATAATATATTCTTACATTTTCCTTCTCTTTTCACTGTAGTACATTTAAAAGGGCAAATGTCGAAATGAAGCTCAGTTCAGTTCAATCGCTCAGTCGAGTCTGACTCTTTGCAACCTAGCAAGTTCTTATTCTTCCAAATAGAGTGAATGGGGAAATATTTTTAAGTCTATTTTTTTAGAGCAGAAAATTTTTCACAACAAAATTGAACAGAAGATATTTGCCATATATTCCCTTCCCCTGCACATTCATTGCCTCCCCCATTATCAAAATACCCAACCAGACTGACACATTTATTACAAGGGATGAACCTATATTGACATCATTATCATCCCACGTCCATAGTTTACCTTAGGCTTCACCATTGGTGTTGTACATTCTGTAGGTTGGGAGGTAAATAATAACATATCTGTGTGTGTGTGTGCGTGTGCACATGCTAAGTCGTGTCTGACTCTTTGTGTCCCTATGGACTGTGATCCTCCAGGCTCCTATGTTTGCGGGGTTTTCCTGGCAAGAATACTGAAGTGGGTTGCCATTTCCTACTCTAGGGGATCTTCCCAACCCAGGGATCAAACCCGTGTCTCCTGAATATCCTGCATTGCAGATGAGTTTTTACCACTGAGCCACTAGGGAAGACCCATATTAATAGTATTGCACAATACTGCCTTAAAAAATATTCTGTGCTCTGCCTATTCATCCATTCCTCCTCCCAGTTCCTGGTCTTATTGCTGTCTCCATAGTTCTGCCTTTTCTAGAATGTCATATAGTTATAATTATACAGGATTATATAATCACATTTTCAGAGTGGCTTCTTTCACTTAGTATTATGCGTGAGAGTTTCTTCCATGTTTTTTTCATGGCTTAATACCTCTTTCTTTTATCTCTGAAGAATGTTCCACTGTCTGATTCACCATTCACCATGTACATTCACCTATGAAGAATATCTTCTTTGCTTCCAAATTTGGGCAATTATGAACTAAGCTGCTATAAATATCCCTGTGTAGGTTTTTGTGTGGGCATGTTTTCAACTCCTTTGGGTAAATACCAAAGTGTGACTGCTGGATCGCGTGATAAGAGTACATTTAGTTTTGTAAGAAACTGCCAAAGTGTCTTCCAATATGACTACAACATTTTGCATTCCCGTTGGCAATGAATGAAAATTTCTGTTACTCTACATCCTTGCCAGCATTTGGTGTTGTTCGTGTTCTGGATTTAGGCCATTTTGATAGGTGTGTCGTGGGATCTCGTTGTTTTTATTTGCATTTTCCTGATCACATATGAAGTGGAATATCTTTCCATATGATCTTTTACCATTTGTATGTCTTCTCTGGTGAGGATAAATGGGGAAATTTCGGATGCTTATACAGTTATGCTGTTGTTAACAGCTTTAGCTTAAGCTAAGTTTTAGCTCTGGTCTACACACAGATGGGGCTTCCCTGGTGGCTCAGATGGTAAAGAATCTGCCTGCAATGCAGGAGACCCAGGTTTGATTCTTGGGTTGGAAAGCTCCCCTGTAGAAAGGAATGGCTACCAGCTTTAGTACTCTTGCCTGGAGAATTTCGTGAACAGAGGAGCCTGGTGGGCTACAGTCTACACAGTCACTAAGAGCTGGACATGACTGAGTGACTAACACACACACACACACACTCACACTCACACCACACACACACACACAGATGGATAACACACAGCTCCCAGCTACTCACAGTATCAACTGCATAACCCCATATTCTGGAGTCAGACATACCTAGTATTAAGTCAGGCTCTTCCATTTACAGTTTGGCATTGAACAAGTTGTCTAACTTGGTAGCCCTCAGTTTCTTTATCTGTAAAATGGGATGATACCTCCCAAAGTGGGTGTGAGAGTTTGATAAGATGATGTGAAAAAGGTGCTTGCCACAATCCCTGGCACACAGTAAATGCTGAGAGAAGTCCATTTAAAAATTTATTCTCTTTTACATTTAGATGTAATGAGCAAAGTTTCAATTATTAAAAGCTCTTTCTCAGAAATTATTTATTTTTAATTCTTTACTCTTAAGATCAATTTAAGCTTCCTGGTGGTTCAGAGGGTAAAGGATCTGCCTGCAAGGCAGGAGACCTGGGTTCGATCCCTAGGTCGGGAAGATCTCCTGGAGAAGGAAACAGCAACCCATTTCCGTACTCTGCCTGGAAAATCCCATGGACGGAGAAGCCAGGTTCAGGCTACAGTCCATGGGATTGCAAAGAGCTGGACACAACTGAGATACTTCACTTTCTTTTAAGATCAATTTAGAAGACTTTCAAGGAGATGGCATAATAGTATGAAGCATAGAAATATTTATTAAAATGTAATATTGAATGATGTTTTCACTTAGGCTATGATTTACACTGCATGGTTTTTAAGTTGCATAGGAATCTTAACAAATAGCACTGAAATCTTGAAAGACCAAAGTGTGAAACATCTCTGGAAGTATATGTTTTGTTTAGTCACGAAGTCATGTCTGACTCTTTGTGACCCCATGGACTGTAGCACACTAGGCTTCCCTGTCCTTCAACATCTCCCAGAGTTTGCTCAAACTCATGCTCATTGAGTCAGGGATGGCATCCAACCATTCCATCCTCTTTTGCCCCCTTTCCCTTCTACTCTCAATATTTCCCAGCTTCAGGGTCTTTTCCCATGAGTCAGCTCTTCACATCAGGTGGCCAAAGTATTGGGGCTTTTCCTTTAGGATTTACTTGTTTGATCCCTTTGCTGTTGAGGGGACCCTCAAGAGTCTTCTCCAACACCACATTTCAAAAACATCAATTCTTTGGTGTTCAGCCTTCTTTATGGTCCAACACTCACATCCATACATGACTACTGGAAAAACCATAGCTTTGACTAGATGGACCTTTGTTGGCAAAGTGATGTTTCTGCTTTTTATTACACTGTGTAGGTTTGTCATATCTTTTCTTCTAAAGATCAAGAGACTTTTAATTCCATAGCTGCAGTCACCATCTTCAGTGATTTTGGAGCACCAGAAAATAAAGTCTGTCACTCTTTCCATGTTTTCCCTGTCTATTTTCCATGAAGTAATGGGACTGGATGCCATGATCTTAGTTTTTGAATTTTTAGCTTTAAGCCAGCTTTCTTCATTCTGCTCTTTCACTTTCATCAAGAGGCTCTTTAGTTCCTCTTCACTTTCTGCCATTAGAATGGAATAATCTGCATATCTGAGATTATAGATATTTCTCCCGGCAGTCTTGATTCCAACTTGTGATTCATCCAGGCCAGCATTTTGCATGATGTACTCAGCATAGAATTTAAATAAGCAGGGTGACAATATACAGCCTTGACATACTCCTTTTCCTATTTGGAACCAGTCTATTGTTCCATGTCCATTTCTAACTGTTGCTTCCTGATCTGCACATAGGTTTCTCAAGAGGCAGGTCAGGTGGTCTGGTATTCCCATCTCTTGAAGAATTTTACACAGTTTGTTGTGATCCACACAGTCAAAGGCTTTAGTGTTGTCAATGAAGCATATGCTTTTCTGGAATTCTTTTGATTTTTCTATGATCCAGCTGATGTCAGCAATCTGATCTCTTGTTCCTCTGCCTTTTCTAAATCCAGCTTGTACATCTGGAAGGTCTCAATTTATGTACTGTTGCAATCTAGCTTGAAGGATTTTTAACAATTACATTTCTAGCATGTGAAATGAGCATGATTATACTGTAGTTTGAATGTTCTTTGGAAGCATAAGATGCTGGGTCAAAGGATAAGGGCATTTCAGTGAATCCTAATGCAACTGTTTTTATTGAAGAGAAAGAATGATCACATAAAATATAGAGATGTTATTTCTAAATGTATTAAGACCTGCTGAAAGTTTTGAATGTGTTGTATCAATAGAATTGGAAACTGGTTCTTTCAACATCATCTACAGAACCCCTCCCTGGATTCTAACTATATTAGCTATTTGCCATGGCTTTTCTTCACTGGTTCCCATCCCGCATAATCTGTGAAAGTTCCCAACCAATCTTTTCAAATACTTTCTGGAAGGCTTAGCTGACACATTCCTCTTATACTCCTCACAGAATTTTGGTAGAATTTTGCTTCTACCTTGTACATGCCCCTATTGTAGCAATGATAATAATCTTACTAAAGTGCTGCAGACTTACTGCAGTACAATGGTAAGAACAGAAATGAATTGCTCTACTTCTAATTAAAGTAGAAACAAGTTGAAACAAAACTTGACCAGGGCAATATCAGAACATCTATGGGGCATGCTAAATGTCAGTAAAGTAGCAGGAAACAAATAGAATGTCCCATGCTGAGGATATCTTATGTAACAGATGAGATTCTGCTCATAAAGCCAAAAACTGTATTTCCGTGTTTGATGTTATAACCTTGCTGCTGCGGCTGCTGCTAAGTCGCTTCAGTCGTGTCCAACTCTGTGCGACCCCATAGACAGCCCTCCAGGCTCCGCTGTCCTAGTGTCCAGTAAAGGCTTATACAAAAAATTTGCTCAGCCAGTAATTGTTGCATGAATAAGTTAACAGATGAAATATATCAAAGCATGGACTTTAAAATATAATGGTTAATCTTTGTAAAAATTAGAAAATCTTCATGGGCATAAAAGCATTTATTATATTTGCTTATACAAATTTGCTTATATTAAATTTGTTATACAAAATTTTGCTTATACAAAAATTTGCTCAGCCAGTAATTGTTGCATGAATAAGTTAACAGATGAAATATATCAAAGCATGGACTGTAAAATATAATGGTTAATCTTTGTAAAAATTAGAAAATCTTCATAGGCATAAAAGCATTTATTATATTTGTAGAAATGTCAGTGAAGATGAAAATTCTTGTTACAGGAAGGAATTAAAGAACAGAAGTCCAAGATTAAATTCTTAGTTTTATTCCAATGCACATTAATGAATATGAGCAGATTCATATTAAAGACTGCATATTTTATTAGATGATTAAAAAGCTGATAAACAGGTCTTTAATCTCTTGTAGTTCATGGATATGCTAAGTAAATAACATTTGAAGGAAAACCAGGCAACTTTTCAGGTTTTAGCTATAGCAGATGAAATAGACTTAGAGGGAAAGTCAGAGATAGAGACTCAGTGAAATGAGAGTGGAAAGAACTTGGCTTCACTTCATCTTTCTTTTGATTTAACTTTGGGATCTTAGGCAAGCAGCTTAAAACCTAAACTCTCTCAGCTGCCTACATACTCACCTTAATCCACATATTACAAAGACAAATGTAACATAATTTTATAATTATATTTATCATAATAAGAGGATTTCTTTATTAAATTAGGTGCATGCAAAAGAAGGAAATTCAAATTTGGCTAAGAAAGAGCCTAAGAAGGTGGTAAAATTTCAACTGTTCATTATACCAAATTAGTAATAGTCTCCTGGACCAGACGGTTTTAGCCATATGCAGATTCAGCAGCAAGCTTAGTGAGAGAAGATAAATAGCAAGGAGTGGAGGGGAAGGGGTTTGTTTGTAACCCAGCTCTAGGCTAACCCTTCCAAGAATTGCCATCAAGTGAAATTACAAGATTAAGGTTGGCAAATTGTAGA
Source organism: Nanger dama (assembly GCA_917880005.1). Classification (NCBI taxonomy): domain Eukaryota; kingdom Metazoa; phylum Chordata; class Mammalia; order Artiodactyla; family Bovidae; genus Nanger; species Nanger dama. The sequence continues at coordinate 7,748,277 of CAKJTW010000038.1, read as the reverse complement.
GGAGGCTTAGATCTGAACCAGGCTATATAGTCAATATCAAAAGGATGAGGCTAGAGGACTCTTGACCTGGGGCAGAAATCAATACCATGATTCTGGGGATTTCCAGCCATTTATCAAAAATGTAGAAATCATGGACCGTGCCCTAGAGTAAGGGAGCTGACAAAATCCAGGTAGAGGATCAGGGACTTAGCCAGATATGAGTTGAGTAAATATATCTGTCCCACTGAAGTTGGGCTTGGTTACATGACTCACTTTGGCTAATGAATTCTCATCAGACATGACGTAAGTAGAAGCTTTTGAAGTTCTAGCCCCATTTTGTGCCCTTTGTTGTTGTTCAATCACTAAGTCATGTCTGACTCTTTGCAACCCCACGGACTGCAGCACACTAGGCCTCCCTGTCCCTCATTATCGCCTGGAGTCACCCCCACCCCAAGTTCATGTCCATTGACTCAGTGATGTCATCCAACCATCTCATCCTCTGTCACCCCCTTCTCCTCTTGCCCCTCAATTTTTCCCAGCATCAGGGTTTTTCCAATGATTTGGCTCTTTGCATCAGGTGGCCAAAGTATCAGGGTTTCAGTTACAGCATCAGTCCTTCCAGTGAATAATCAGGGCTGATTTCCTTTAGGACTGACTGATTTGATCTCCTTGCTGTCCAAGGAACTCTCCAGAGACTTCTTTAGCACCACAGTTTGAAAGCATCAGTTCTTTGGCACTCACCTTTCTTTATTTTATTCTCTACTGATCTCCTGTAAGGTTCCCAGATAGTGCTAGATCCATCAGCCTGGACCTCACGTTGAACATAGGTAGTGTAGATCTTAGTTCAACTCACAGCTTGGGGCTAAGAATAACTGACTCCACTGCCTGAGCAAAGCTGCTCAGCCCGCTGAGCCTCGCCCAGGTCAGCAGAACCACAGCAGACCCTCGGACCTGTAGGGTTGGGAATCCATCTCTGTGGTTGTAAGCCACTGAGTATTGGATAGCCTTTTTGGCAGCATATTATGGCAATTTTCAAAGTGTGTGTGTGTGTGTGTGTGTGTGTATGTATATATTTTTAATTTCCTTTCAAAATCTTTAGCATTATCCCCACACATTAATGCTTATTAATATGTATTTTTTCAGAAATAATTTTTTATTGTCAACTCTTCAGCCTGTGGCTTATCGTAAAGGTGCTCAGTTGCAGTTCATCTGGAGGAAACACCAGGGAAAATGGTTTTAATTTAACCCCCGTTTAGTTAGTCCTCTTGCTGTTTCCAAAAGATTTCATCAAAACACAAATGCACTTGTTCACTCCATAAATCCCAAATGTGATCAGTTCATGTATATGCCTTTCGAAGAAAAGGACCATTCAGGCCACATGTTTTGGTAAAAGCACCTGAGAAATTTATTTCTGTGAACATCTGCCAAAAAATCTTTCCTCTACATAATTTATACCCAGAAGATATTTTTATACTAGTATAAGAAGCAATTTTGTTCCATAGAAAAGGGTAGTAATCAAAACTGTTCAGTATAACGTATAAGGCCTGTCCAATACATGGATCCTTGGGACGTATTTGAACTTAAAAGCACTGTCTGATATAATGATGTGTTTGCTTGCTCATTTGTTTTAGAAGACTGATTCTGAATTGAAAAACTTTGTGAAACATGAATTTCTGTGTGATGGTGAGGAGAGGTCAATTTTAAAATCTGTTGGCAATTTTCTTTCTGTAAATTAAATGTCTACTCACAGTGGGATTTTTAAAATCTTTTGACTTCAAGCTAGTTAACTGTACAAGCTGCTTTATAATAATGCAGTGACCATTTTCCCTAATTCCTAGAGTAAGGCCCATCATCATTCATGTAATTCTTACCTGAAGTTTGTGTTTTTTCTAAAGATAAGAAATTTTTAAAATTGTCTTCATTTTAGCTAACATTTTAAAGCTACTTTCTTTTGATAAGAAAATATAATTACAAGGAAAAATACTGAATACTCCATAGGAATAATTAGCAAAAATTTACTGAGAGCCTACTATGTGTTATATATTCTTCTAAGAGTTTTACTTGTATTAGCCTAATTATCCTTCACAGTACTAGATAGATACTATAATTATTCTGTCTTATAGATAAGAAAAATAGGTAGAGTTTAATTAACTTTCTAGTGTCACACAGGAAGTAGGTAATAAAAGCAAGATTCCAACCTAGGCAATCAAGTTTTAGAGTCTGGATTCTTAACCATTTATATTGGTCAATTACTAATGTTATAACTCTGAAGATGGAGCTAATTAGGATGCTTATTGGTCATAATTTCCCTTTCAGATTACTGGAGCTACTAAAATCCATCTTCCTCTTACTGGCAAAGATAGTTTTATTGGCATAGTAAAAGGGCAGAATATTGGAAAATGATAAAATATACTCAGAGGGTTGGTAACCCAAATCTTAAGACACCCAGCACTTTGAACCTTACTATTTTTTCAGCAACCCTTTGGAGAGAATAATCAGAGCCTCAATTTTGAATGAAGTACTTTAAAATTAAAATAAAAATTTTACATTCCTGTATTTTAATGATTTTATAAAGTGAAGTGAAGTCACTCAGTCATGTCCGACTCTTTGCGACCCCATGAACTGCAGCCTACCAGGCTCTTCTGTTCATAGGATTTTCCAGGCTATTGTACTGGAGTGGATTGCCATTTCCTTCTCCATCAGATCTTCCCGACCCAGGGATTGAACCCGGGTCTCCCGCATTGTAGACACACGCTTTACCGTCTGAGCCACCAGGGAAGTCTGATTTTATACTATTACCAAAACTTATAATTTAATAAAGGAACTGACTGATCAAGTTACAGTTGAAGGAATTGGATGATTAAGTAATAATGTCAAAACTAGAAAAAAAGTTCTATTGGCAATGACAGTATGTTCTTTGTAGGGGTTCCCAGGTAGCGCTAGTGGTAGAGGACCAGCCTGCCAATGCAGGAGACATAAGAGACAAGGGTTTGATCCCAGGGTTGGGAAGATCCCCTCGAGGAGGACCTGGCAACCCACTCCAGTATTTTTGCCTGGAGAATCCCATGGACAGAGGAGCCTGGCAAGTTATAGTCCACAGGGTGGCAAAGAGTCAACACAAAGAGTAGGACACAAAGAGTAGGACATAGCTGAAGCGACTTAGCATGCGCACAAATGTTCTTTGTAATTTTGTAACAGAAATAAACATTGTTGTGTACTTGGTTGATCAACATTGTTCTGGCCTCATGCTGTCAGCTGATAAGGGGCGATTCAACATAACCCCCTCCATATTCTTTCTGGAGAAGTTTTGGAAATAGATTCATCTTATCAAATGTTGTGGTTAATGCCATTTTGGAAGCAAGTACCTCAAAGCATGAAGTCCTTTATTGGAAAGGTAAATCTTGGCACATTATTGAAACATAGTCCATGTTATATGAAGACTTAAAACTCAACACAAAATAATGATGGAACTTCTTAATTCCCTCTTCAGAGCTCCAAAAATTCTGCAAAGCAAAATAATGGGATCAGAGAAGTCTATTTACAATCAAGGCTTGATCTGAAATAAAACTGGGCATTTTGAACATGGCAGAATTCCATCAGGGGTTAAGCACAATACAATTATCCTTTCTCATAATATCAGATGCCTTAATATACAGGAAAGGGAATGATAAAATTAGAAGCTTAAGACTAATCAAGAGTCTTGAAAAAGATAGGTCAGCAAGTCAATAGAGTGTTGAATAATAATATATATCTCATTATGGATAACTATCTCAGTTTGCTTAGGTTAGACGTGAGGGCTTTCTGGGGATATGAGTTTTCAGTGTATATTATAATGCATAATTTGCATGAAAATCTCTGAAAAGCTCCATATATTGCATCCCCCTCCGCCCTGTACCTTTTTAATTTTCTGTTGACTGTATAAAAGAAAGGGAAGGAGTACTTCTATGGGTACTTATTTATTTATTTTTTGTGGGCTTTTTTTTTTTTTTTGGTGCAGGGCCCAGTCATGAGAATAACTAAGTCCTTACATTCATAACATAGATTAGTTGAAAATTTGAGATAATTGTGAAATAAACCAAATGAAGATGCACAATCCATAAAACTTAGCACTAAGTATGAAACTGCACAAAGCTGACTGCTGCTGTTTTAAAATAATGTCTTTCCCCTTGGTAGTTTTCTACTGATGCCTGTTGAATAGTATGGTAGATTATGACCATTTTATGTCTTGTTTTTCCACTTAGTTACCTCAGTCTCAGTGAATTCATTTAACTGAGTTTTAGTTTTCCAGATCAGGTTTAAGTTCAGTCATTTTTTTTTAGCTGTCTCATTTGTTTTAGTGAATTCTTATTCTGCACAAGATATTCTGGCAGGCTTTTGCTAGCTTATTTTTAGAGCTTCACCATTTAACATGGTGAATGTTATGATCAAGGAAATAGATGTATTAGATAAGATAGATGTAAGAGATAAGATTACTTATAAAATGTTGAGTTTGGAAGAAATACATGCTTACAAACACAAAAGCAGCTTCATGGATGATCTTTGGGGTGGATCCTGTGAGAAGCTTTTAGCAGGGCGTGATGGTGGGGGATGGCTATGATGGGCTAAAACAAAATCCACTGCTCTATGAGAGCTGGTTTTATCTGCTTGCTTACTCTCAGGACACTCATTGTGCTGTGGTGTTACTGCTCCATGGCTTATTTTTCATGTGCAGATTGTATCTTAGAATATAAGTCAAAATGTAGGGAATACTCATCCTCAGTTGGCTAAAATACTTATCTCTTGGTTTTAAAATACTTATCTCTTATCTCTATAGGGCTAAGTTGCTTCAGTGTTCGACTCTTTGCGACCCCATGGACTGTAGCCCGCCAAGCTCCTCTGTCCATGGGATTTTCTAGGCAAGATACTGGAGTGGGTTGCCATGCCCTCCTCCAGGGGTTCTTCCCAACCCAGGGACTGAATCTGCATCTCTTAAGTCTTCTGTGTTGTCTGGCAGGTTCTTTATTTCTAGTGCCACCTGGGAAGCCCTTTGGCTTTATAAGGCAAAGGTAAATTTAATCGACCCCTAGAAAGGGAGTTAAAGGACTTCTCTGGTGTCTTGGCTGGTAAAGAATGCACCTGCCAATTTCAGGAGGTGTTAAGAGATGCAGATTCAGTCCCTGGGTCAGGAATATCTTTTGGAGAAGGGAATGGCAACCCACTCCAGTATTCTTGCCTGGAGAGTCCCATGGACAGAGGAGCCTGGCAGGCTACAATTCATGGGATCACAGAGAGTCAGACATGACTGAGTGACCAACACTTTAGAAAGGGAGTTATGGTTTTCTCTCGCACAGGTATTCTCTTGTAATAAACTGTTATAACCCAACTGGAACATGTTATTTTCCTCCTTCTCTCCCCTCATGAATAAAGTTTACAATGTTTTGGGGAAGGTACTGTGGAACTTCTTAAATATTCCAATGGATTTTTACAAGGAAACTAAATGGTTCCTCTCTTACTACATGTTAAGTATTGTCCTGTGGGGAATTCAGATATATGCATATATATTTGGTATATTGATATATTGCAAATATATCATTGCAGATATGCTAAAACTCTACCTTTTAAAAGCAAAGATTAGATGGTAATTGCAGTGGCAAAGATGATGAGAATAATAACCATAATTTATTGAGTACCTACTAAATATCATCCATTGTTAGAAGTATACTTCTTATACATTATTGTATTTAATTGTGAAAGCAATTGAAGAGGTAACTGCTATTATTATTTCTACTTCATAAATGATGAAACTGAGGCTTCCCAAGATGAAGTGAGTCTCTCAAGATTGCATATCTGATGTGGGCCTGCTTCAGAGTCCAGGTAGAAAAAGAGGAGCCTCTGCAACAGCTTCCCAGACACAGGGATGTACATGTGGAAGGGGCAGCTTCCACTTGGAATGTGGGAGCAGAGTCCTCAGGTTGCATATTGGCCCAGAAGATAAAAACAACGTTCACTGAAGAGTAAGTGTTGACCATAGAATGAGTTCTCCAGAAGACATAGGGAAAGTTCCAAGACAAAGGAGGTAAGTGGGAAGTTGAGCCAAGGGATTGGAAAGAAAGCAGTGTTTTGTGGATGTTGTTATCTACCAGAGGAGATCTCCTGTGTGATGAGTAAGGGTATCAGGAGTCTGAAGTAAGATGTGTTGAGCTGGCCTTGAGTTTCCCAAGAGAAATGTGTAGTGGAAGTGAGTAGGTAGAACTTGCAACTTCCCAGGGTTAGCTTTAGCCTGATGTGGACTTCTGGATCTTAAATTCTAGAGCAGTGGTCAGAGGCCTGATCTCTAGTGCTGTCGCTGGCTGAGGAAGGCCCTATTAGAATCTGGGTCTCTAGAAGCAGGGCACCCTGGCTCAAGGGTTGCAAATCCTCACTATAGGTTGTGTTTCTGGGTAATGGTATGTTCTCATGGGATTCCATGATCATAGTTTTGTGTTTCAAGTTTGTACTTTCCTAGGGATAGAGTTATCCTCTATGTAGGATGAATAAATTTGAAAGAAGGGAAAGTAAAATCACCATTTGAACAAGGGAAGGCAAGTTGGGAAAGAAAAGGGAAAAAGCTTTGATTTGCAACCTAATGTCAGCAAGTTTACATGCATAATTTATTTTAATCTTCAGACATTTTGCTGGTTTGATGATATTATTTCTGTTTTATAGTGAAGAATAAAACTTGGGGCTTGGAGAGGTTAAAAAAAAAAAAAGACCCACGGTCACATAAATAGTAGGTAGATCTGGGATTAAAATTCAGCTCATCTAACTTCAAATATTTTTCTTTTACTTTACAGCATATGGCAAGGCATTTTTAGTAGTAGGCAGCCTATTGCCTGAGTCTGCTAATATGGAATATAAACATGTGTTCATTTCTGAAGCTTGTCTACTGGTCTAGACCTTCTGCCAATATGTATAGACAACGTCTGTGACCTATAAAGGTTTTTCATTTCCCTGAAGTTTGCTTTCGTGTTTTATGAAATCAAGGATTGTACATTTACAGCCAGCATTCATTCAAGGTTTTCTTCTACCAGTAGTAGATCAATGATGGAAGGGAGCTTAAATAGTGGGATTGAAACGGAAGTTCAGTTTCTTTGGGGGAAGATCTTGACTTTCCTTTACTCAGAAATAAGCTGGGAAACATTTAATGTCATCTGATCTGCTTTGAGGACTTCCCCTCATAGTTTAGCTGGTAAAGAATCCACCTGCAATGCAGGAGATCCTGGTTCGTTTCCTGGGTCACGAAGATCCACTGGAGAAGGGATAGGCTACCCACTCTAGTATTCTTGGGTTTAATCACTCCCTAGTGGCTCAGCTGATAAAGAATTTGCCTGCAATGTAAGATACATGGGTTTGACCCTTGGGTTGTGACGATCTCCTGGAGAAGGAAAAATTACTCACTCCAGTATTCTGGCCTGAGAATTTCATGGGCTGTATAGTCCATTGGGTTGCAAAGAGTCGGATACAACTGAGCAACTTTCACTTCACTCTGTGTTCTAACTTAAAGAACATTCCTCCAACCTACCCACCCAAGTCATCCGCATAGCCTGAGCTAAGGGCACCCCTTAAATTAGAAGCAATAAACAAGGAGGATGAAGAAAGGGCAGTACTGGGTGTTATATCAATCCACAGGGAGGACTTTCTAGGTCTACAATCATTGCTGCATGGCTGCAGTAATTGTTGTAACACCTAGCACAGCACTTTCTACACCACATTATTAATCTGTTTCATCCCAAGTAGAAAACAGGAGCACTGTTTTCATTGCTATACAGTCCCATTATTTTTACAGGTATATAGTAAGTCTCCGTTGAAATCAACAATCAGAGACTAAAAGGTGGACTTTGCCAAGAAGGCAAAGGCTCTCTCATTTGCAGGCACTCTATTGGCTTCCCTGGTATCTCAGAAGATAAAGAATCCGCCTGCAATGCAGAAGACCTGGGTCTAATCCCTAGGTTGGGAAGATCCCCTGGAGGAGGACACGGCAATCCACTCCAGTATTCTTGCCTGGAGAATCCCCAGGGACAGAGGAGCCTGGTAGGCTGCAGTCCATAGGGTTGCAGAGATGGACATGATTGATAGACTAAGCAAAATCACATATTCTGGTGGCTCAGATAGTAAAGAATCTGCCTGCAGTGCAGGAGACCTGGGTTTGATCTCTCGGTCAGGAAAATGCCCTGGAGAAGGGAACAGCAATCCATTCCATATTCTTGCCTGGAGGATCCCATGGAGAGAGGAGCCTGGCGGGCTACAGTCCATGGGTCGCAAACAGTTGGACACAACTGAGTGATTGACACATCCTTCCTTCCTTACTCTGATGAGAGGTGATTACATTTCCAGGTAGAGATGATAAAGCTTGGGAAGGAAGAGATTTGGCAAAGAATGTTGTAAAGTTCCTTTCTGAACTTAGGATGCTCATTTCAGAGCCTAACTGCTTGACCCACCTCTGTCACTGCAAATCTGCACAAAGCCCTTATATAACTGTTCAGTTCTGTTTACTACATGACTAGAGAATGCTTAATAGTCTATAAAATCATTCATATTTTGAGAATTCTTTGACATTTATGAAGTACCCTATAAACAGTGGATATATTGCTTAAAATAAGTGTAATATCTTTAGAGAGAAGTATGTCTTCAAAACCCAAACCTAACTAACCTAAATCATAATGAACACATTGGAAACAACTGGGATACTGGGAATCCATTTATTTCCATTTTAATGTCTGGCAGTATTTTTAAAAATTTTCATTTCAATAGTAGCAGTTTGCCTTGAAATGTTACTAAAAACCTTCACACTAAATAATCACATATGCCTGCTACATTCTAATGAAAATAAACATCAGTATTTCTTTTGAGACTTTCATCCCCAAGGAAAAGTCCTTAGGATTAAATGCAGTCATTCAGTTACATAAGATAACTGGCTTTCTGTATCCTGATAGACAGTGAACTGGAGAGGAAGAAGAATATGGAGGAAATGGGAAGTAAATGAATGACATAGTCTTCAGTATGATTTTCATTTTTTATCTCTGTCTTTGTCTGAAATAGCTTCCTTTACTCTGGTCCTGAACTGAATGAACTATAGCATAGTCTCCACCTGGTTTTTAATCTTTTATCTTGAAAGTTATGGACTTGCCTGTGTATCAGTTCTGTGTCAAAGAATGGGCATAATAGTAGACCTGTCTCACAGGGCTGTTGGGAGTTTTCCATTAAAAAAATACTTACAAAGTGCTTAGAAGAGTGCTTGGCATATAGTAGGCATTTAATAAATGTTAGCAATTATATTTATTGTCATTGCTGTTAATGTATTCTGGGTTGGAGTTAGAATAGCTGGGCCAGAGCAATTCATCTGCTACACTTTTTTTTTTTTGTGAAAATGCCTCAGAGTTATCACTCATCTTCTGCTGAATGAAAATCCTACCAAGTCCTGCTAATGACATTTAAACTGCCTGCCATTTCCACTTCAAAGTTTTCACGTGCTTGCTTCAAACCTTCACATTGCTTATGTTATGGTGTCACTCTCTTAATTGGACCTGAAAGTCCTTATTTCTTTAGTTCATCTCCCATGTTGACCATAAATACATCTTTTGGATTGCGAAACTGACATCTGCTTGAAATTCACTCCAGCACATAGTAAGCGTTCAACAGAAATATTTATTCTATTTTTCTTCTAGTGATGCTACAGGCAGCTTATGAATTACCCAGAATTGGATAGGTGGCTGCTGAATTCAATGTTTCAGGGATTCCATAACAGCAGTTTTCAGAGTGTGTTGAATAGTGAGCTAAACAATTAAGCTGCTTTCTAGTTATGGGGATTCAATAATTATATGGCACAGACAGAGGCTGATTCTAAGAGAATCATCAGTCATTTTGAAAGAGTCATAACATTTAGATATATTTGTAAGATCCTACTTAGATGGCCCCCTACTTTTAAAAATCCATATTACCCCTTCAACTATAAATTTTTCAGAAATAAACCTTAATACATATAGAATTTTCTAATGTTTATCGTTTTTTTTTTTAACTTTTCATTTAAATTTTATTTTTACTTTATAATACTGTATTGGTTTTGCCATACCTTGACATGAATCCACCACAGGTGTACATGAGTTCCCAACCCTGAACCCCCTCCCACCATCCTCCCCATATCATCTCTCATTTTATACTTGATGCTTTAGGAAACCCTTTATGATAATTTAAAAGTGGTGTTTTTTTTTTCCCTTTTTCTTTAGAATGTGCTAAAGAGAAAAGAAAATAAACAAGGAACATTACTTAATATTGGTGTTTTGATTATTTTGATGTTGTAAAGAAATTATAACTAAGGCACATACTTTCAAAGTTTAGATTTTACATTATTTATTTGCCATGTGAAATATAATTTGAGAAAATGGAAAAAGAATACTGTGTTGGCCACACATTGAATTGGTGTGATAATCAAAGTCCTGCTTTGTGTCGTTTCTTTGGTATGCATACTTTTTTATGATAAGAGATTTTTGCTCTATTGTTCAGCCTGGAATTACAGTCGGACCCATCCCTCCACAGGGCAGAGTGAGACCTACCCTGAGAATAAGGTGCCCATGGGCTGCGGTTCACTTAGAAGAGAGGTGTGTCCCTCAGACCAGAAACTAGAAAGGAATAGGAGGGCACTGCTTGGGTGTTAGAATCTTCCTTGGACTTTGAAGGCATCACAGTGATGGAGAGACTGCTGGATCCTGGCAATATCCTCTGCATGAGGCAGCCTGGGATCAGGGAGGAACGAAACACAGACTGGAGTTGGTGGCTCTGAGTCAGCCCTTTAAGACTAAGAGCTGGATATTGTCTTTCTCTGGGTCAGAAACTGGAATGGGCCAGGTTTTAAGAACATGCTTGCTAAAGCAGAGTTCAACAGCAACGACAGTAACAACATTTCCCTAAAGTGAACTGTTTATGTAACTGACTTTGCTTATTTCCCTCCCGTTCTTCCTTAGCGTCTGTTAGGGGCTGAGCTGTGTTCCCCACTCCAAATTTCTCTATTAAAACTCTGAGCCCCAGTACCTCAGAGTGTGACCAGATTTGGAGATGAAGCCTTTAAAAATGTGATAGAATTAAAAGAGGCCATTGGAGTGAGACCTACGTACTTAATCTGACGGGTATCCTTATAAGAAGAGGAAATGCAGGTGCACAGAGAGATGCCAGGCACTCAGGGCTGTGTGTGCGCAGAGGAGGATGGCGGCAGGGCAGAGTGGGGGCAGCCATCTGTGAGCGGGGGAAAGGGACCTGAGGAGGGACGCTGCTGACCTTGCATTTCTGACTTCCAGAACTGTGAGAAATAGATTTCTTTCGTTTCAGCTTCCCAGTCTGCAGTACTTTGTTATGGCACTCCTAGCAACTAATATAGCATCTACCAAAGCATCTCTCTGAAGCTTCAGCTAGGTTCATCAGAGCTCAAGGGAATCCACAGGATTGATTTTTTTACCCCCTTTAGCAAAGGCTTTCAGTGTAGCCCTGGGACAGCCCAGGGCACAGGACTCAGTGGGAAGGAATACTAAGGAGCATGTAAAACATGTGACCTGTGTCTTGCTGCTTTTGCTCACTAGGCATGGGGATCCTCTTTTATTGTTTAATAAAGCAGGCAATTCCCCTCTAATTACCAATTACAGACTGAACTGCGAAATAAAGGAAAAGAGAGAGGATTCGACTGAATCGTGTGGGCCAAATCATTCCCCCTTGTGCACTTCAAATAACAGTTGTGTGAAATCTATGTGTGACTTATTTTTCAATGCAAAACTGCTTTAATTCTGGGAAAAAAATGGTTTCTTACCAACTGTTATAATCTGAGAAGTCAGCTTTTCCTTTAGCAGATATTTTTAGAAACCAGGAGCCGACACAAAACAAACTGTTCTGGAAACAGTAGACACACAGATAGATGGTCATATGACCTAGATATCTATACTGCCCCTGGCTGAAACTATAAGGTAAATTAATTCTATTAAAATATAATAGCCTCATAATTGGAGAATAATTTCAAACAAAGCGAAATATGTTTTTAGTTTGTACCCAGAAAAGAATTATGTGAGATAAGTCTGTACCACTTACAATTATTAGAAGATACCTTTCTTTTATTGTATTCTCTAACATTCTGATGACTTCTCTGTATTTTAATATAATTGTCTTTGACCCTCTGAATTTTTAGATCTCTGAATTATTAAGCAATAAAATTTTAAAGCATTTCTGTTTTCATACAAACCTTGATTTTAAGTTTACCAATAGTTTAATTTTTTTTTTTTTTGCTTGTGCCAATCAGAGGAGAGAAATAAATGATACAGAAAAAAAAATCACATATCCTTTGTAGATATATTACTTTGACCCCCACTTCAAATCAGGAAAAGACCTCCAAGTTCCAGAGGGAAATATTTTTTCATACTTTAAGGAAAAAGTCTGTTATTGACTTAGGCTAGTTAAACATCAGCGGTTAACACTGGCATTTCTATCCTAACCGCTTTCCCCATTGTATGAGATTTCAATTGCTGCTATAACAAATTACCACAAACTCAGTGGCTTAAAAACACCAGTATATTCTTTTACAGTTCTGGAGGTCAGAAGTCTGATATTGGCATTGCTGAGTTAAAGTTGTCTGCCTGTCTGTATTCTTTCTAGATGCTCTAGGAGAGAATTCATTTCTTCGGCCTTCCCAACTTCCAGAGGCTGCCTGTATTCCTTGGCTTGTGGGTCCTTCCTGCATCTTTAAAGCCAGGCATGTAGTGTCTTCAAATCTCTCTCTTCTCACCTCTGCTTCTGTCATCACATCTCATTCTCTGGCTCTTGCCTTCTAAGGATCCTTGTTATTACATCTGACCCAATGGGTAATGCAAGATAATCTTTTATCTCAGGATTCTTTACTTAATCATATAGGCAAAGTTTCTTTTGCTGTTTAAGGTAGCATATTTACAGGTTTAGGGTATTAGGATGTGGATATTTTGGGGGACCATTATTTTGCATACAACACTCACACAACTGGAAGTCCTTCTGATTGTGGAATAACTCTATTAGAGCCCATATACAGCGGGTTAACTGTCTCTGTAATTTTAAAGGTCAGCATTATAGAATGGATGGTAAGTTGCTTCAGTTGTGTCTGACTCTCTGCGACGCTATGGGCTCTCTAGGCTCCTCTGTCCATGGGATTCACCAGGCAAGAATACCAGAGTGGGTTGCCATGTTCTCCTCCAGGGGAACTTTCCAACTGAGGTATCAAGCTTACATCTTTTATCTCTCCTGCACTGGCAGGTGGGTTCTTTACCACTAGCACCACCTGGAAAGCCCCAGAATTATAGAATACTTGTATGTAAAATCTGACTACTATGCTTAGTTTCTCAGTTGTGTCCAACTCTTGAGACCCCACAGACTGTTCACCAGGCTCCTCTGTCCATGGGATTCTCCAGGCAAGAATACTGGAGTGGGTTGCCATGCTCTCCTCCAGGGGATCTTCCTAATTTAGGGATCTAACTCAGGTCTCCACATTGCAGGCAGATTCTTTACCATCTGAGTCACCAGGAAGCCCGACTACAGTTGCATACAAATACAGTTATAGAATATTTGCATGCAATTGTAGTCAGATTTAACATGTATCTTTAATTTAGTGGAGAATTTCTGTTGATGTGAAAACTGGGCCTGTTAAGTGAGAGTTGTTAGAAGAAATACAGGTCCATAACCCATTATCTGGAACTCTTAAAACTAGTTGTGTCTCAGATTTTTGAAAGATATTGTGGTTTATAACTGTTGTTATATAATGTTCCCAGTGGTATCTGTAACTGGATTAATTACTATTTCTGCAGTTAACCATGAATATTCATACTGAGATAAAGACCATAAATAGCCTTACATCAGTTCATATCATATTTTTACCACTTTTGAGTTACAAAAATGATCAGTTTCTAGAGCCCTTTGATTTTGGAGTTGTGCACAGTATCACTATATAGAGAAAGAGAAAGAAAACGCACACATGTACACATTAGGACGTGGCTGAGTGTGTGAGCTGAAAGAATCGGTCTCTTGGGATAAAGGTATTATAAGATATGGAACACCTTCAACTGAGTTTTATATATGAAGAAAAAGTTCCTTCCGGATCAGTAAGGAAAGTGAAGCCACACAGCAGTGGCTCACCTGAGACTCTCCCCAAGTCTCAGAACAATAAAGTAAAATTTCCCCTTTATGCTCTGTGTGTGTCTGCCTTCTCACTGGCGTTACTGGTCATCTTGAAAGAGTGAAACGGAGCCCGAGGGTGGCACACTGGCAATTAAATGCTCTTCCCTAGAGATGACGCATGTCACTCCTGCCACCCACTGACCCAAACTAGTCATGTGGTGCCTCCGAACAACAACAGGGGCAGGAAATGTCATCATACCGTGTACTCAGAAGGCAGCAGGATCAGAACAATTTGGCAGACTATTGCTGTCGTTCAGTCACTAAGTCATGCCTGACTCTTTCTGGACACCGTGGATTGTACAGCGTCAGCTTCCTGTCCTTCATTATCTCCTGACGCTTGTTCCAACTCATGTCCGTTGAGTCAGTGATGCCATCCACTCAACTCATCCTCTTCTCCTCCTGCCCTCAATCTTTCCCAGCATCAGGGTCTTTTCCAATGAGTTGGCTCTTCACATCAGATAGCCAAAGTATTGGCGCTTCAGCTTCAGCATCAGTTCTTCCAATGAATATTCAGGACTGACTTCCTTAAGGTTTGACTGCTTTGATTTCCTTGCAGTCTAAAGGACTCTTAAGGGTCTTCTTCAACACCACAATTCAAAAGCATCAATTCTTCAGCACTTAGCCTTCATTATGGTCCAATAATCCCATCTGTACATGACTACTAGAAAAACCATAGCTTTGATTATATGGTCCTTTGTTGGCAAAGTGAGGTCTCTGCATTTTTTTTTTTTCACGTCAGACGGGTAATGTGCCGGTGTCATAACAAGGTTTGCGGGGAGGCACATGTCACGCAGCAGCGTGAACACCCAATCATCACGCTCATGAACTACAAAAGGATCAAGTCTCTGCTTTTTAATACACTGTCTAGGTTTATTATAGCTTCCTTCCAAGGAGCAAGTGTATTTTAATTTCATGGTTGTAGTCAATGTTTACAGTGATTTTAGATTCCAAGAAAATAAAATCTGTCTATTCCTCCTTCTATTTGCCATGAAGTGATGGGACTAGGGAGGCCTTACAAATAGCTGTGAAGAGAAGAGAAGAGAAGTGAAAAGCAAAGGAGAAAAGGAAAGATATAAGCATCTGAATGCAGAGTTCCAAAGAATAGCAAGAAGAGATAAGAAAGCCTTCCTCAGTGATCAATGCAAAGAAATAGAGGAAAACAACAGAACAGGAAACACTAGAGATCTCTTCAAGAAAATTAGAGATACCAAGGGAACATTTCATGCAAAGATGGACTCATTAAAGGACAGAAATGGTATGGACCTAACAGAAGCAGAAGATATTAAGAAGAGGTGGTAAGAATACACAGAAGAACTGTACAAAAAGATCTTCACCACCAAGATAATCACAATGGTGTGGTCACTCACCTAGAGCCAGACATCCTGGAATGTGAAGTCAGGTGGGCCTTAGAAAGCATCACTATGAACAAAGCTAGTGTAGGTGATGGAATTCCAGTTGAGCTATTTCAAATCCTGAAAGATGATGCTGTGAAAGTGCTGCACTCAATATGCTAGCAAATTTGGAAAACTCAGCAGTGGCCACAGGACTGGAAAAGGTGAGTTTTCATTCCAATCCCAAAGAAAGGCAATGCCAAAGAATGCTCAAACTACTGCACAGTTGCACTCATCTCACACGCTAGTAAAGTAATGCTCAAAATTCTCCAAGCCTGGCTTCAGCAATATGTGAATGATGAACTTCCAGATGTTCAAGCTGGTTTTAGAAAAGGCAGAGGAACCAGAGATCAAATTGCCAACATCTGCTGGATTATCGAAAAAGCAAGAGAGTTCCAGAAAAACATCTACTTCTGCTTTATTGGCTATGCCAAAGCCTTTGACTGTGTGGATCCCAATAAGCTGTGGAAAATTCTGAAAGAGATGGGAATACCAGACCACCTGGCCTGCCTCTTGAGAAACCTATATGCAGGTCAGGAAGCAACAGTTAGAACTGGACATGGAGCAACAGACTGGTTCCAAATAGGAAAAGGAGTACATCACGGCTGTATACTGTCACCCTGTTTATTTAACTTATCTGCAGAGTACATCATGAGAAACACTGGGCTGCAAGAAGCACAAGCTGGAATCAAGATTGCTGGGAGAAATATCAATAACCTCAGATATGCAGATGACACCACCCTTATGGCAGAAAGTGAAGAGGAACTAAAAAGCCTCTTGAAGAAAGTGAAAGAGGAGAGTGAAAAAGTTGGCTTAAAGCTCAATGTTCAGAAAAACGAAGATCATGGCATCCGGTCCCATCACTTCATGGGAAATAGATGGTGTAACAGTGGAAGCAGTGTCAGACTATTTTGGGGGCTCCAAAATCACTGCAGATGGTGATTGCAGCCATGAAATTAAGAGACGCTTACTCCTTGGAAAGAAAGTTATGACCAACCTAGATAGCATATTCAAAAGCAGAGACACTACTTTGCCAACAAAGATCCATCTATTCAAAGCTATGGTTTTTCCAGTAGTCATGTATGGATGTGAGTTGGACTGTGAAGAAAGCTGAGTGCCAAAGAATTGATGCTTTTGAAGTGTGGTGTTGGAGAAGACTCTTGAGAGTCCCTTGACTGCAGGAGATCCAGCCAGTCCATTCTAAAGGAGATCAGTCCTGGGTGTTCTTTGGAAGGAATGATGTTGAAGCTGAAACTTCAATACTTTGGCCACTTCATGGGAAGAGCTGACACATTGGAAAAGACTCTGATGCTGGGAGGGATTGGGGCAGGAGGAGAAGGGGGACAACAGAGGATGAGATGTCTGGATGGCATCACAGACTCGATGGATATGAGTCTGAGTGAACTCTGGGAGTTGGTGGATGGACAGGGAGGCCTGGCGTGCTATGATTCATGGGGTCAAAAAGAGTCGACACAGCTGTGTGACTGAACTGAACTGATGGGACTGGATGCCGTGATCTTAGTTTTTTGCATGTTGAGTTTTAAGGCGGCTTTTACTCTCCTCTTTCACCTTCATCAAGAGGCTCTTTAGTTCCTCTTGGCTTTGTGCCATTAGAGTGGTACCATCTGCATATCTGAGGTGTTGGCATTTCTGCTGGCAACCTTGATTCCAGCTTGTGACTCATCCAGCCCAGCATTTCACATGGTATGTTCTGCATAGAAGTTGGGCTTCTCTGTCCATTTGGATTCTCCAGGCAAGAATACTGAAGTGGGTAGTCATTCCCTTCTCTAGGAGATCTTCCCACCTAGGGGTCAAACTTGGGTCTCCTGCATTGCCGGCAGATTCTTTACTGCTGGAGCCATGAGGAAAGCCCTTGGCAAACTATGCCAATGATGAATACCTTTTCTGGAACAATTCATGTATCTAGAAATCTACTCTGTATCAGCAGGTCTAGGTGACTAGGGCTCAATCTTTAGGTCACAGAGATTTCAAGTTAGTTTTCCCAGCAAGAGTGGTGCCATCTCTCCACAACTCCTACTTCTTTGGGAGAAGAATCAGCCCCTGCTACTTCTACCTGAATTTCACCAAGCCAGCAACCTGGAATCAGAAATCTATACTGACCACTGCCCTGGGGCAATGTTGCATAAGATGGCATAATTCAGAAATCAAAACAGCTTCCACCCCGAGGATTAAAGTTTGGAAGGAGAGTTTTCCATTAACTAGAGGACATGGCACATGATTGTCCTCACTCCTAGTACTTAGTTGAGTGATCACACTTCAGGCATAGCCCAAAATGCTTAGCAGCCTCTAGCCTCTCAAACACACAGTGCTCTGAACTGTTTCCTCTCTCCACAACGTGCCCATCTCTTCTCCTATCCCCTCTCCACTCCCACACATCACAAGTTTGCAGGGAATCCCTGGGTATATATAAAGAGGATGAAGCTGGGACTTCAGGAATGTGAATAAGGGTCTTTTTTTTTTTTTTTCCATCATAAACTGTAAAATGACACAGTCAGCAGTTCAGGCAAACTTCCCAGTTCTCATTTACAAAGAAGCACTGACATTTTCTTGACTGTCTTGAGTGGTATTAGAATTGCCCATATTTTGCTCTCCCTTTTAACTACTGAATATGGATGCCCTGGAATTGGCTTGTAACAAGTAATAGCAAAATGTGAAGGATTGTTGCCTGCAAATGTATTAGATTAAAACAGTCTATTGCACATGCAAGGAAATAATATATTTATGAGCTGTACAGTGTTCCAAGTTTATTTAACAGTAAGACTCTCTGTGGTTGGAGTCAAATGTTAAGCGGTTAAATAAAGTATGCATTACCAGCTCACTGTATCCAATTGGTATTGATTAATATACACTGCTTCTGAGTGTTTTCCTCTTACAGATGTTCACAACATAGCTTTTTTTTCTGTTATCGCTGTCCTTGTATTATCGGCTGCAGGTGAGAAATTCTTTCCATAGTGCGACTGTGTAAAGTGCTTCATCTCACTTTGGTAAGACAAATGGGGGCTTGGTAGAGATGACTGCTGTAAGTGCCACCCTGCACTGTCTCTCTACTCTTTCTTTGATTTGGGCACTAAGTAGGATGAATAAATAACATTTCTCAGTTGCTCCTTCCTCTCACAACTAGTCATCTGGTTTGCTACATTTTCAACTCACTGAATTTTAATCTACAAAAATATTTGTTCCAGTAATCATTTAACAGTCAAGTAGGAATGAAAATGGCCAAGAAGTCAGGAGAGCTCCAGTTCTGTTACTAAGTAATTTTTAACACTTAATGTCAGTGAGCATTGGTGAGCTCTATTTTTGTCTGGTGGTGAAGGTGAAGTCGCTCAGTCGTGTCCGACTCTTTGCAACCCCATGGACTATAACCTACTAGGCTTCTCCATCCATGAGATTCTCCAGGCAAGAATACTGGAGTGGATTGCCATTTCCTTCTCCAGGGGATCTTCCCAACCCAGGGATCGAACCCGGGTCTCCCCACATTGGAGGCAGACGCTTTAACCTCTGAGCCACCAGTCAATATCTTAAATAATTCTAAAATTCACTTTGAAAAAAGATCTAACTTGATATATTCATTATCAGTTAAAGGTACTAAGTTAGAGTTTACTGTAACTATTTGGAATCTGACTTTCAGTCATTCAAAATTTTTATTTTTGTCAACATAATTGAGATAATTGTTTCCTTTGGATAAACACATACATTTTGTAATTTTGTAGATTTATATGATGTTTAATATAACATGGTATGTAATATGTCATATATTGAATGTATATATATGATATGTATGCAAGACTAGTGTATTTATATATTTATTTACTTTTTATGTATAAGCGTTTGCCTTTTGATTCTTCACAATATGTAAGATGCATATAAACCTGAATTAATAACTTATTGACTTAGTATAAAGAACAAATTGAAAAGAGGTGTAATCATTCACTGTAGAAAAAATTTAATGTAAATATATTTCTTGTTTACATTAGGACACTGAATTGCTTGCCCACAAATCAGTTCTTTAACACTGATGCTTAGAGGGAGGAGGAACCCCTGAGAAAATTTAACTTTTAAGAATTGAGAGTCATTCTCCAATGAAGTATAACCAGATTTAAAAGACCAGGTAGAGATTTAGAGTTTCCTCTTCAATTACATAAAGAGTTATTACATAGAAGAATAATAAGTTTATTCTATGTGGCTCTTGAGGAGGGAAAGGGGCCCACTGCTGTTTGTTCTTTTGTCCAATAAACATTTATTGAGTGCTTCTTTAATAAGGAGCTGTGGATGCAGAACCATGCCCTGCTTTCTAGAGTTCTCACTGTACCTGACAGTTAGGGTAAGGTGATTCTCTTTACAACAGGAAGAAGAATGAATGATAACTTTTGCATCCTGATAGGCTATGAGCTCTCATCACAGGCAGTATTTTGGAAGAGAGTGAATTGGGCTTTGCAAGAATATTATCTGGGCTTCCCAGCTGGCGCTAGTGGTAAAGAGTCTGCCAGTCTCCATGTAGGAGACACAGGAGATGGAATGTGGAATGCCACCCTATGGCCTGTTTGGCCTATATTAAGAATCTCTGATTACAATACCAGTTAAGAACATGAGATTAATGCGGCTGAAGACAACAACTTGAGTTTTTCTAAGTACAGTAGTTTAAATGTTTTTATGCTTTATTAAAATGCCCAGATGTTCTATATCTGTTTTTCATAACTTTTTTGAAATGTTGGTCAAGAAAAATGCTCTGTAGGAGAGGATGCATATCTTATATATTTCTCCATTAATACTGAAATATATATTTTGTTATTTAGATACTTTACACCGTGTGCTCAGTCACTCAGTCATGTATAACTCTGTGACCCAGTGAGTGGTAACCTGCCAGGCTCCTCTGTCCATGGGATTTTTCAGGCAAGGATACTGGAGTGGGTTGCTGTTTCCTCCTCCAGGGGATCATCCCGATCCAAGGTCTGGACCCTTATCTCCTGCATTGGTAGGTATAGTCTTTAACACTGAGCCCTCTGAGAAATCACTTATAGTCATTATAAAATTTTGCTCAAATATATTACCTACGTAAGGCTTTTATTCTGATCCTCACTTGAACTTCATATCCAGGTTTCCATACAGACTGTGGATAATAATACCCACTCCATAATATTGTCATAAGGAATGAATTATATAATAGCTTCTTAGCTCATACTTTCAAACAAAAGTGATTTTTGGCTTTAAATAGTAATTTAAAAACATTTTATAAGTAGCATTTTAATATTGCATCAATCCAAGGAGTCAATTTAAGCTTATTATTTATGTCAAATTCTTTGGAACACATTTACATGGATGTTTAGGGTTTAATTAGGCCTTTTTCCCCTGTAATTTCCATCAGAATATTCTGTCTTCTAGACACAAATCCACTAATAACAGTCATGGTACTTCCATAAAAGTAAGCTATTCATTTTAGGTGCGAATTAATGACTATGTCTAGGTGAACAATGGAGAAGTCTTTCATTTTCATCAGTAACAGATAATGGAATCTGAGGTAGAGAGGGGTGGTGGTGAAGAGCTGAGATTCTAGAGAAAAGCACAAACAGGTTTGCATCCAAGCTCTGCCATTTAAAAATAATGAGTATGTTGCTTAACATCTTGAGTCTGTTACCTCACTTGGAAAATGGCAAAATAACAATTTCTTCATAGTTTCCAATAGGAATCAAGTAAGATAATGCTCAAATCTTGCTTGATACTTACTTAATGTCTTGATAGATAATGGCATGTTGCACAACTACAACTTGAATCTCAGCTCCAAAATTCAGAGATGTAAGAAATATCATTTCATTTTTCTAAAACAAACCAACAAACCTTGAAATCTTAACTATAGCCCTCTTTCTACCAGGGTAGGAGTTCTCTTATTCTGGATTTTCATTCCTTGCTTGCTGACGTCTAAATGCTGTTACCAGTGGCCAAGACTATAGGGAAGACATTTCTTGATCTTTAGCTCCCATATGAACCCAGGTTACCATCACTTTGCTTGCTTTGGCCCTTTATGTTGGGTCACTGTCTCTGCAACTTCTATGCAAATCACAGGGCACGAGACACTGTGACTGCGTCATTGGTGCCATCTGCTGTAATACAGCCGTTTTCTCTCTTGGGTCTGATCTTGAAGTTCTACTTAGCTATCTCAGCAAAAGGTTCCTTTTGCATCCACAGACTTCTCTGATCCTATCTCCTTTCCTCCTCCTTTCTCTCAGAAGAACTAGAGATATTTCTTCTTTTAGTCCTACAGTGTTGAGAATTTCTCACCTAAGTTTGTTTTATATAAAACAAATACATTCCTGAATCCCAGCTATATATGCATCCCAAACTCTTGAAGTAACTATATTCCTTTAAGAGTTTAAGATTTGGGGAAAATAAGATCTAACAAACCTGTTAAGCAAGTTTTTAGTTTTCCATACTTGAAGTCAAGAGCAAGGGAGCAGGAGCAGTAAACCACTGAGGGGAAATAGCAATAGCATTGAGTGGTTATCAAAAATAGAAACCTTATGACTTCAACTTGATATTTATGTGATATTAATGTACATCACATACCGAATTTCATTTGCTACATACTAATGAATTCCAGGTCTTTTATTTCCTTGTTGTATTGTTGTTCAATTGCTGAAACATGTCTGACTCTTTGTGACCCTGTGGCCTGCAGCACGCCAGGCCTCCCTGTCCCTCACCATCTCCCAGCATTTGCCCAAGTTCATGTCCACAGAATGGGGGATGCTGGCCAACCATCTCATTCTCTGTCGCCCTCTTTCTCCCTCTGCCTTCAATCTTTCCCAGAATCAGGATCTTTTCCAATGAGTTTGCTATTCACATGAGGTGGCCAAAGAATTAGAGCTTCAGCATTGGTCCTTCCAGTGAATATTCAGGGTTGATCTATTTCCTTAGGATTCTGCTAACTGTGGTTGGAGAAATTGCAAAAGCAGAAAAGTTCTGCTACTGAAGAGCTTGGGGAAAGGTAAAATGTACACAGGAAAAAGATGACATGGGGAAAAGTAAAATGTATACACACAGGATAAAAGATGACATGGAGAAATAAAAATTGAACAAGGGGTGCTATTCAGTTGGGTGGCTGATATGGTCTACTATCTAGTAGAGGTAAAGGAGTTGAAGGATGAGGAGCAATTCCTGTGTGTAGAGCTGGCAGTGGTAGAGCCGATAGTCGGGATGGCCTTGCACCTGCCTGCAGATGCAGTGGAAGTGGTCCTGGAATTGATGAGCAATCTGTGTGTCCGTGCTCCTTCGTTTCATGCTGGAATTCTCTTCCAACATCTTTGATCTTTTATTTCTAGTTTTGAAGCTTATCTTAAGTTTATAGTTGGGTTCTGAATTTTTCATTTTTCTATCAAAGTGTGAAATCAGTGTCTGATCTTCATCTGTGCTTGAACTCAGTCCATACCAAGGCAGCAGACAAGCTATTAATCCCATCAGTTTCTTCATGGAAGACGAGAGTGTCTGATAGTTTAACTGAAGTTTCCTGGAGATTCTATTTTGACATTCTCTCTTCACTTTGGAATTATTGCATAAAAGGCTAACTTAGATTTCACCAAGTGCTAATAAGATTGAGGGGCAGTTTGTAAAAATAAGGACTACTTGGGGTTAATATTGAGAATGTCAAGCATTATGATTACAAATAATCATTTAGCTTGGAGATACTATTGAGATTCTTCAAGCAATATGATTACAAGTAATAATTTAGCTAGAGTTACCTGGCACTAGGGTCCACTCTCGTTCTAATGGAAGAGGAAGATACTGACTTTAAGGAGAAACAAATTGCAGACCATTATAAACATGAGATGTGAAGGATGAACTTGGGGCTGGGAGTGGTGAGCAAGATTAAGGAGAAGAAATCTAAGGAAGAGTCATCTGAGCCAATGTTTTTCAGATCTTTTGGGCGGTAGGCACTGTTCTGAGCACCTCTGTAATATTTACTCACTGAATCCTCACAACTCTATGAGGTAAATACTCCTAGCCTCATTTTATGGATGAGGAGACTGAACCAGGCAGTGAAATCACTCGAAAGACACAGGTAAAAACAATGTGGAGAGATTTGGAACCTGGGTGGCATGGCTCCATAGTTTATGCTTTTACCAATTTACTTCACAAACAATTCCAGGGTAAATAAAAATAACTCAGATCAGATTAAATCTAGATGGTAAAGAAGCAGAAGTCAAGGGTGGTTCCCTGGTCTTAATCATAAATGACTAAAAGAACTGTTGCAATAATGAGCCAAAAAAGGGAGATGGAAAGGAGGCTATTTCATTATTTAGTTACCTGGGTAGGCAAAGGTGTATATAGATATGTTTGTCGTTTATATAACTTAATTTGCATATAGATTTGGTAAAACCTCAGTTGTTTAGGGATGTCTTCTCTCTCTAAAATATACTCCTAGCCTCCAGAAATATGTAGGGCATGGCATCTTGATGAAAAGATAAGTTTTCCAGTAATCTAGGGCAGTGATACCCAACTGTTTTGGTACCAGGGATCAATTTTGTGGAAGACAATTGTTCCATGGACCAGTGCTAGGGATGCTTTTGGGATGATTCAAATGCATTACATTTATTGTGTACTTTATTTCTATTATTATTACATCAGCTATATTACATTATCAGGTATTAGATCCTAGAGGTTGGGGACCCCTGATCTAGGAGATAGCTTAGTAAATGAAGCGTAAGTTTCTTGTCCTACTTTCTGTTTATTCATAGCATTTAATTTTGTCACTGTAATGCAGTGATTTTTTTTTTTTTTCTTCTTTAGGCATTTTATTATTGGGTATTAATTTGAAAATATTTTTCAGGAAGATTTCTAGGACTTGATTGACAGAGACTACTTCACCCATATGACTCAAGGTCATGAATTTTTAGGTGAATGTGTTTTGGCTTGATCCTTTTGTCCTAAGAAATAATTGTTGTATAGTGTATAAGTTTAAGGGGGACAGCACACAAATTTAAGGTTTGATTTACATATATTATGAAATGAATACCACAACAGGTTCAGTTAACATCAATGTTCTCAATAGATAAAGTATACACAATAGGAAGAAAAATTTTTCGTTGTGGTGAGAACTGTTCTCTCTTAATAACATTCATATATAATCATACAGCAGTGTTAGCTATAGAAATCATTGAATGTGTTCCATTCCTGGTACTTATTTAAATATCACTAAAAGTGTATATATGTTTACCATCTTCCACCAATTTCCTATCCCTCTTCTCTCTGCCTTGGCCTTGTTTTTGATAACTGCAAGCCTGGCTGACTTGTTTTTCTATAAGTTTTTTTTTTTTTTTAATTCTATGAAAGTGAAAGTGAAGTCGCTCAGTCGTGTCCCACCTCAGCGACCCCATGGACTGCAGCCTTCCAGGCTCCTCCGTCCATGGGATTTTCCAGGCAAGAGTATTGGAGTGGGGTGCCATTGCCTTCTATATGTGAGATTATATGGTATTTGTCTTTCTTTGTCTAACATTTTTCATTTAGCATTGTAACTTCAGTGCCCACCTATGTTTTCACAAGTAAGGTAATTTCTTTGCTTTTATTATAAATGGCTGAATAATATTCCATAGTGTTTGTGTGTACACATCTTCTTTATCCATTCATTCATCAGTGGTCACTTAGATTGTTTCCATATTTAGGCTATTGTAAATAGTGCTTCTGTGAACATGGGGGTTCAGATATCTTTTCAAGTTAGTGTTTTTGTTTCCTTTAGATATAGTCCCAGAAGTAGAATTGCTCGACCATATGTAGTTCCACATTAATTTTTTTAGGATCCTCCGTTATTGTTTTCCATAGTGGCTGTACCAGCTAATGATCCCATTGACAATGTGCAAAGGTTTCCCTTTCTCCACATCCACACCAGTGTTAGTTATCATCATCTTTTGATGATGGCCATTCTAACAGAATGAGGTGATACCTCCTTGTGGTTTTAATTTGCATTTCCCTAACGCTAAAGCTGAAACTCCAGTACTTTGGCCACCTCATGAGAAGAGTTGACTCATTGGAAAAGACTCTGATGCTGGGAGGGATTGAGGGCAGGAGGAGAAGGGGACGACAGAGGATGAGATGGCTGGATAGCATCACTGACTTGATGGACGTGAGTCTGAGTGAACTCTGGGAGTTGTTGTTGGACAGGGATGCCTGGTGTGCTGCGATTCATGGGTTCGCAAAGAGTCAGACATGACTGAGAAACTGAGCTGAACGATCAGTGATGTTTAGCATCTTTTCATGTATCTTTTGGCCTTTTGTGTATCTTCTTTGAAAAAATGTCTATTTGCCCATTCTTTGATTCTTATTTATTTATTTGCTATTGCATTGTCTGAGTTCTTTATGTATTTTGGGTGTTAACCTCTTGCCAGACACATGATTTCCAAATATTTTCTTCCGTTCAGTAGGTTGCTTTTTCATTTTGATGTTTTCCTTTGTGTGTAGAAGCTTTTTAGTTTGACGTTGTCCTACTTATTTAATTTTGCTTTTGTTGTCTTCACTTTTGGGGTCAGATGCAAAAACAACGTTGCCAGGATCAGTGTCGAGGAGTTTACTGCCTATGGTTAATTCTAGGTTTTTGGTTTCAAGTCTTATGTTCAGGTCTTTAATCCACTTGGAGTTAAATTTTCTGATGGTATAAGAACCAGTCCAGTTTGGTTCTTTTTTTTTTTTTTTTCCTTTTCCTTTTTTTTTTTTTTTTTAATTTATTTTACTTACAATACTGTGTTGGTTTTGCCATACATCAACATGAATCTGCCACTGATGTACACCTGTTCCCAATCCTGAACCCCCTCCCACCGCCCTCCCCATACCATCTCTCTGGGTCATCCCAGTGCACCAGCCCCAAGCGTCCTGTATCCTGCATTGAACCTAGACTGGTGATTTGTTCCTTATATGATATTATACATGTTTCAATGCCATTCTCCCAAATCATCCCACCCTCTCCCTCTCCCACAGAGTCCAAAAGACTGTTCTATACATCCGTGTCTCTTTTGCTGTCTCGTATACAGGGTTATCTTTACCATCTTTCTAAATTCCATATATATGTGTTAGTATACTGTATTGGTGTTTTTCTTTCTGGTTTCACTCTGTATAATCAGCTCCAGTTTCATCCATCTTATTAGAACTGATTCAAATGTATGTGAATATCCAGTTATCTTTTTTTCATTGCATATTCTTTTGTCAAATATTAGTTGATTGTATATGTTTGGGCTTATTTCTGGGTTCTCAGTTCTGTTTGTCTGTTTCCATGCCAATATTGTATTGGTTTCATGACTATAGCTTTAAAGTGTTGGCATGATCCTTGATTCTATTTTGTTTCTACTATTTTTCTGAACTTCAGATGTTTAATGGTGGTATTTAAAGTTTCCTATAATGACACTCTAATAATAGAAGAGTTTTGAATTACTTTAATGAAAAAGGTTCATTGAGTGTCTGAATTTGGTTAATTTGATATGTAGGGTAATAGATACGTATTGAGTGAGAACCACTTATGGCAGAATTTCCTTTGCTAAAATGATCTATTTTTGCTACTCTCCTGAAATCAATACCACTTGGAAATGTCACTTAGGTGGAACACATCATTTTTTAAAAAGTACATCATTTTGTGTGCCTCTCATTGCTTAATAGTCATACAAAAAATACATAGTGGTTAATTAGTATTGACAAAAGAAAAGCTATGAAATTCTCCAAGAGGTTGCAGATCAGTTAGAAGTGCTTTAATATATACAAATGCTTGAACCAAGTGCAGAGATGCTTTTGATGCCTTATCTTTCACAGAACTGGGTTTTGTAACTTTAAAAAGAATTGTTTCTTTTTAAAAACTGTAAGTTATAAATTAGATCATTTGGTAAAAAATTGGTGAGACTCTAAACAAAATGAAATCAGAGACAATGTTTGTCCTCTGAATTCCTGTGTTTCTGGAGCTTAGTTCCTATGACTAGCGTAGTTGAGTGTTTGAGTGTTTAATGTTGAATGAACGAGGTAAAGATGCATTGCCAATGAATTTGGAGAAGACTTGTGAATTAAACAAAAAGTCATAAAATGAACTAAAGAAAGACAATAGGCTTGTATGAATAACAGAATCTCACTTATTAAATTTGGCCTTTAAGTTGTAGAACTTTTTACCATAGCTCTTAGGATATGCTACTCATAATGTCAGGCTTTAAGAGATAACATATTTTGTCACTTGGTGGCATCATTGTAGTTACAATGGAGTTTTAACTAACTAAGCTGAAAGAATTTGTCTTTGACATGTATCATTAAATGCTCATCTTTTGATGAAATGCGTGAGGCAGTATTCAATTGGACTATAAAAGTATGGCAAAACATTGAATATGTATTTTTTTTCTTTGAAAATTCAAGAATAATTCTGAAATTAAATTAAAATAACGCCTCTGTTTGTAATGATTGCTCCTTTTTATTCACCATAAAGCTTCTCCAATGTGATGCAAAAAATTAAATAAAGATAAAGGTAGATTAATGAAGAGATAGTTGAAGTAATTTGGAAAAGGAAAATTATATAATATTATTAAATTTTAATGAGAAATTTTACTTATCATAAACATTAGAGCTTTGTAGACTTAAACTATTTCCTCTGAGCTATTCCAAAATGTTCACTATTGAAGGGGAATTATATACTTATTCTTTGACATTTCCATCATTTTTTATTCATAGTAATCTTTGTCTATAGTCACTATTATTTTAGATTGAAATCTATTTGGTCACCACTGGATTGCTCAACCTTCTCTTAACACTTCCTTTAAAGATCTCAGACAAACAATGAGATGGTCTCTCATGTTGGATCCTTGCTTTGATTGGAAGACAAGCTGATGATTTTCATTCAATACCCTTTTCCTCCTATTTTCCTACTTCAGGCAAAAAGTTAATTAAAATAATACATTGCTGTTTAGGGGCTTCCCAGGTGGCTCAGTGATAAAGAATTATCCTGCTAAGCAGGAGATTTGGGTTCAGTCCCTGGGTTGGGAAGATAACCTGGACAAGGAAATGGCAACCCACTCCAGAATTCTTGCCTGGGAAATCCTGTGGACAGAAGAGCCTGACACTCTACAGTCCAAGGGGTTGCAAAGAGTCGGACATGACTTAGAGACTAAACAACAACAATAATTTCTGTTTAATACAGGAAAAAGTATTTAAAAAAGTAAATTCAATGGACATTTCTTAGGAAAGCATGAAATGTCATCTTTGTGCAAAATGGGTCTTTTTGAATAAGAGATTAAGCCTTCTGGCTCCTTCCTTGATTGATATATTTATTTATACATTAAAATCTCTCAGTGAAGAAGTACAGAATTAAAAACAAAATGAGATCCACTGACATTAAATCATATTTTGGACTGCTTAATCAATGCTATCTGGTCTAAAACATTTATTCAAAATATTCCATATCTTCCATGCTTTGCTTGTGAAATACAGTCTTGCCTAGATTATAGAAATTTATTTAGCCTTGTCCTTTGTTTTAAATGCTGACTATTCTTCAGAGAATTTCATGTAATGGAAATGTAATTAATCTTCCCATTTCTTCTTGTCTACACTTATAACAAATTAGAAGATATTAGTTAAATACTTAGAAACCAATAACTCTTGAGATTTTGTGTTTCAGATTTGCAGTTCAGTTTTTGAAAAGCATTTTTATTTTATCCAGAAAGTTAGCAAAAGAGGTAAACACATCAATTAAGCAGGATTCTTAGGCTGTGATTTGGGGAGAATTAATGGCAACCCACTCCAGTACTTGTTTCCTTGAGAATTCCATGGACAGAGGCACTTGGTGCAGGGTAATATCCATGGGGTTGCACAGCGTCGGGCACGACTGAGTGACTTCACTTCACAAATGGATTATGGGCACATTGCTTTTCCTGGGGCAGCTCGGAAAAGTCTTTTAGACCTTGAAGAAACAGTGTGTGACTTTATAGGAGGCCACACAGATACTTCATTGTGTAGACACAGAAGAAACCCTGGAATAGAATATGAATTCTGCTTCAGGGGGAATTTTGTCTCAGCAATTCGCTGTTTGTTGCACCAATTTGCTAGAGGCCAAATATGTTAGATATTATCTTTATCCCCTCAAAGTTTATGAGAACTACTTAGTTGGACTTGGTAATTATTGTCATGTGGATCTTCAAAATACAAATTGTGACCTAGAGCCTAAGGTTCCATTCTCAACTTTACTGTTGCTCAAAAGTTGATTTTGAGCAACAGTATTAAACTGACTGATTAAATATACAGTCCCTTGTTTAAATATGAATTCAAGAGATATATTCTTCTTGTGAAGCAGTGAAATCTAACTTGGAGTTTAGATAATTCTGCACTTTAGTGTAAGATTATGTTGGAAATACATGTTAACTATCACTTGAGTCTTATCACCAAGAAGAATTCAGAATTATGAATATTATGGCATGATCTTTATCCAGAGAATAAATTCAAGGAAATTCCTCTAGTTTTGGGGTTACAATGATTACTCTGATAAAGAATTGTAAAAATACATTTTCTGATTTCTGTGTGTATTAGAACAGTCACACGTGACTGAAAATACTTGTACTCATTTAAATCCAACCACTGGAAGAAAGACTAGAAGGGCAAAAAGCTGAGCATTTTGATGTTCTCCATAATGTTGTTTTGCCATCAAGCAATGATGAACCTACATATTTCTTCAAGTCTGCATTTCAACAGTTATCTGCATTTCAGCTAAAAACAACCATATGCTTCACAGTATCCTAACAAGATTCTCAAATTATTTAAGAGCAAGGAAGATGATAGGACAGGGGTACAGAAACATCCTTGTTTTCTTGACTAAGTTTAAACCTTTACTATTTCTTCAGTGTCCATTCACAAAAACAAAACTGTTCTTACCTTGGCCAACAATGACACAACTCTAATGCATCCACTTGGTCAACATTTTATGAAATATATTTAGAAAATCTAGGTAGTTCACTATAAATTTTTTCTCTACAGTAAAGGAGCACTTAAAATAAAAACACTTTAAACATGTTTTTGTGTGTGAGATGGGTCGAGTTCAGTGGAAGCAGCACCCAAAGGAACACAGGTTGATATGAGAAGGCAGGCTGGCAGCAGGACACTTTGAAAACTTACTCTGATACAAACTATTAGAAAATTGAATTATAACTTTAAAAAAGATATGTTTAAAAATTGTACCTAAGGAAATTTCAAAATGGATCTCCTGAGTGCCACTGTTACCCTGTCACTGTTTATAATTTATCATTTTTTTTTAAATCGGTGGTAGCTTTGTGTTATTTTTACCTGAGTGGTGCTTTAAAAGTGAACAGTGTGAAGATGTTAATGGAAGGACTTGGTAAGATCTGTGTTGCAGGGGCTACTGGAACAGGGTGGAAAGTGTACCAAAAAGAGTTAAGTCTGAAATAGCAGTTCAGTAACAGGCAAGCAATGCTGCGACATATTTGAAATAATCCAGCAGATTTAAACTGATAGCAAATATGGCAGTTTTTTAGCATGTTTATTGGCTCAGGATATTTGTTTGTGTGTTTAAGTATAACGACTCAAAGACCTTTGATTCTATACTCAAGAGGCTTTTTAGAATCTGAGTCTGCTTCTATAATGACATCTATCTTAACCTTGTGCAGCACATAAGATCCTTGAAAACTGATGAATCTTGTTAAGTGTTCAGAGGATAAAATACCCACCAGGATACCCACTCACTTTCCTCGGGCGCTGTGGGATGGCTTCTACAGAGAGGAAGTGCCGGCTTTGTGCTAAGCCAGCAGAAACATTAGAAACCAGTTAGTTAAGGTTATTCCATGTGCTTAGGGTAATTCAGATAGATGAGAAGCCTCAGCCCTTTTGATCTTCTTTCTATATGCTTTGAAAAAGAGATATATATACACATATATATGATGAAGAGAAGGATATTAAAGAAAATAATGCTCTTTGGTCAGTTAAATCAAAGGCAGCTCTAAAACAGAGCTAAATTAGAGAGGTGGCTCCCTCATGTAGGCATTGGACCTGGAGCAGCTGTTTGCAGTCAGCTTATGCAACCTTGGTGCTGTGCTGAGCTTGTAATTGAAGTTCATCTTTATGAGATTTCAGCAGAGCCTGGTCAAAGAGGTTGGTCATTAAAGGCAGGAAGCACAGTGACTTTAGTAAATATAGTAGAAAGAAATGCAATTTTCTTTAGCAAGGTGTTAAGGAGAAAGCTTTGAAATTTATCTTAATTTAGCCTTAGAAAGATATGACCTTGCGCCTACATCTTGCTGTAGAGTTGCCTTTGACGTACTTGCTTTACATACTAAGGGAGATGACTGTGTTTCCTTAATTGAGTTTGTGTTCTATTGCTTACTTGGTAAAGTCTATTTCAGGAGCTTTATAAATTGACCATAAAAACCTCCCCTAGACTGAAATTTCAAGGACCTAGGAGAAAACTATTTATTTTATTTAAAAAGTCATTTATTTATATAAGATTCAAGGTCATTCAAGTATTAATTTTCCTGTTAACTCTTCTAGTTTATCAGTTTTTCTTTCAGAAAATAATATTCTCCAACTTTCAATAAAAGAACACAGGTCATAGGTTAGATAAGCATGAGATATATAATAGTATAAGAATCACAGAAGTCTGATTTCAGAAACCCTGAGAGAAGTAGTGGCTTGAGAGCCTGAGAAGTATAGCAATCTGCTAGGAGATTGGGCCCTCATGGGGTGTCTAATATGTTTGGATACAGTTCCAGTTCAGACATAAGTGAAAATTTCATAATTAAGTAAAAATTATGAAAGTTGCCAAGCTAGGAACTGAAGATAGCTTGATGAAAGGAAAACATGTCAACACAGGTGGATTCCCTTCTTTGCTTCTTTGAAAATCTTGTATCTCGTTGTCTTTTTGTTTGGTTGGGTTTGTTTTTTGCCACGGTCTCAGGGCATGATGCTAGTGGGTGCATT
The DNA here is from genome assembly GCA_917880005.1 of Nanger dama. Lineage (NCBI taxonomy): Eukaryota > Metazoa > Chordata > Mammalia > Artiodactyla > Bovidae > Nanger > Nanger dama. The sequence continues at coordinate 7,715,779 of CAKJTW010000038.1, read as the reverse complement.
GTCTCATTATATGCATTCTTCCAAGTTCTATACCTTTCTTCTGTTCAGTCTCACTTCTTTGTGGTCCTCTTTTCCCTCTCACCCTTTCTAGGTGTCCACATGTTGGATGTCCACGTTAGCTGAAGTCCACAGTTGTGCTATGGGGTCTGTGGTACCAGCAGATAATCAAATGAAGATAGGGGGCAGTAAACACAAGCGCTGTCTCCACTGCTCATGTGTTTAAGTTGCTGAACAGTGGCCCGTCTTAGAAAGGCATTTGCAGCTCCATTTATAGGTCCCACTCCTTCCCCTCCTGATCTTAGGGTTGTGGTTTTTCTGGGTATTCCGATCAGTATACTTTTATGTATATATTTATACTTCTTACAGACACACAAGGGAGATTTGACAGACAGAAGAGGAAGAGGCAATGTGAAGATGGTTCAAAAATAAGAATGATGTGGCTGCCAGCTAAGGAAAACTTGGATGTTGAAAGATACAATAAGCTGGACAAGGCAGGAAGTATTCTCGCACAGTGCTTCCAGAGGGAGCATGCTCCTGCTGTAAGCTTAACTTTGGACTTGGCCTCCAAAGTTAAGAGTATGAGAGTATGCAATTATTTTGCTTTAATCCATCAAATTGGTGATAGTTTGTTGTAGCATTCATAAGAAAGTAATACAGATTTTGGTCCTGGGAAGTGGGTGTTGCTGTAGGAAAATGTCTAAAAGCATGGAAGAGGTTTTAAAATGAGATAAAGGAGGGAGGCTAGGAGAATTTTGAGGTGCATGATGGAAAAAGCCTGGATTCTAGTGAGTGCTCGGAATGAAGTGAGGAGTATGAATAACAATTCTGTCATCTTAGAGAATATATATATATATATACATACATACACACACACACACACACACACACACATATATATCGTCATGAGCAGCGTGTTGATAGAAATATGAATGTTATGAGTGTTTCTTGTGAGGACTCAGACAGTAAAGAAAATTTTATTCTAAATAGAGCAAGCATGATTCTTGTTGTATAGGCTGAAAATAGACCTTATAAGTGGAGGCCTCAGGTATTTAGCTGAGGAGATTTCCAAGTCAACAGTTGAATATGCGGCCTGGGTTCTTTTTTTCTGATTATAGTACAATGCAAGAGGAAAGAGATAAATTAAGGAAGGAACTGTTAAGGCAAGAAAAACCAGCACTTGATGTTTTGAGAAATTTGTAGTCTATCCAGGTTACAAAAATTGCTAATGTTGGGAGTTTCACTGTTACGAAAGCAGTCTCTGGAGAGAAATCAGAGGTGGGCTGGGCAACATTTTGCTTGAAGAGATTGCACGTGGATTCACACAGCAGTCTCAGCAGAAGCTAGGAATAAAGATGGAGTTGTCTGGGAAAGATCTATGGAGGCTCCATTCCTAATGATAAGAATTCCCTTAATATACACAGAAGATCCACCAGCTTTATGTGAGTAACATATCAGCAGACATATTGCAGGCCTGGACTAAAAGGGACAGGGACAGGATAAAATGAAAGACAGACATTGGACCACACCTCCCCGCCCCCCGACCACCCCAGTACTTGACAGACGAGGAATGAACTGATAGAGCTACTTGTCTACAAACATTGTGGTACTCTTCAAGAACAAGGAGTATGACTCCAAGGGCATAGTGGTGATCCTACAGGCAGAGGCTTACAAAGCTTCAGGCAGTAGAGATCTACAGAGCTGCCACAGAGGCCTACCTAGAAGCTATGGGCCCAAAGAGCAAAGTTGTAGGCTTTGAATGGATTCCAGGTAGGACCTTGGATTATTTTCAGGCCTTGAAACCTCATGAAATTTCTCCTGTTGCATTTCACATTTTGGGAAGAATAAGTAACCCCTTTATTCCTCTCAATTTCTCCTTGCTTGAATGGAAATATCTAACACTCTTATTCTATGTCTTTTCTATCATTGTATTTTGAAAGCAGGTAACTTGCTTTTAAGTTTCACAAATCCACTGTTGGAGGAGGATTTCCCCTCAGGATAAATCACGGAGTCTGAGAATCTCACCTATACTTAGTTTAGATGATGAGATTTGGGACTTCTGAACTTATCAGTTCAGTTCAGTTCATTCACTCAGTTGTGTCTGACTCTTTGCTACCCCATGGACTGCAGCATGCTAGACCTCCCTGTTCATCACCAACTCCCGGAGTTTACTCAAACTCATGTCCATTGAGTCAGTGATGCCATCTAACCGTCTGATCCTCTGTAGTCCCCTTCTCCTCCTGCCTTCAATCTTTCCTGGTATCAAGATACTTTCCAATGAGTCAGTTCTTTGCATCAAGTGGCCAAAGTATTGGAGTTTCAACATCAACATCAGTCCTTTCAATGAATATTCAGGACTGATTTCCTTTAGGATGGACTAGTTGGATCTCCTTGCTGTCCAAGGGACTCTCAAGAGTCTTCTTCAACACCACAGTTCAAAATAGCAATTCTTTGGCGCTCAGCTTTCTTTATAGTCCAACTCTCACATTCATACATGAGTACTGGAAAAACCATAGCTTTGACTGGATGGACCTTTGTTGGTAAAGTAATGTCTCTGCTTTATATTTTTTTTTTTTTTTTATTTTTATTTTTTTATGTCTCTGCTTTTTAATATGCTGTCTAGGTTGGTCATAGCTTTTCTTCCAAGGAGCAAGCGTGTTTTAATTTCATAGCTGCAGTCACCATCTGCAGTGATTTTGGAGCCCTCAAAATATAATTTGTCACTGTTTCCCCATCTATTTACCATGAAGTGATGGGACCAGATGCCATGATGTTACCATATTTAGATGCAATTTTGTATTTACAGTTGATGCCATAATAGATGGGGTGGGGGATATTAGGAAGCATTGAGTGCATATTTTGCATGGGACAGACATGAGTTTGGGGCTCAGAGGATGGAGTATAGCAGTTTAAATTCTGGCTCTCCAACACATATGTCTATATCCAAATCCCTAGAACCTGTGAATAGTCTTTTATTTGGAAAAAGAGTCTTTGAAGGATCTGGAGATGAGATTATCCTGATTACTCAGATGGAAACTAAATCCATTTACAGAGGTCTCTAGAAGAGACAGAAGAGAAGACAGGGATAGAGCAGAAAGCACTGTGAAGACAGACAGAGTTTGGAGGGATGTGGCCAGAAGTCAAGGGATGTCAACATCCACCAGGAGCTGAAACAGCCAAGGAAGCATTCTCCCCTATAGTCTCCAGAGATAGTGCAGCTCTGCTGACACCTTAATGTTGCATTTCTCATGTCTAAAGCCATCAGAATAAGTTTCTCTTGTTTTAAGTCTCCAAGTTTGTGGTGATTTGTTATGGCCTCCCTCAGAAACTAACAATATTTCACCTTCAAGCTACTTTGTCTGGTGAACTGAAACTTTCCTGGCCATGGTTCTAGTTTATCCCGTTGGAACATGGTGACAACCAGGCTGACTTCTTGCCCTCCCCTTAAGTCAGCCAACACCTCCTGGCATCCCCAGAGGAGATAATTCCCTGTAGGAGGACACATTTTCTCTCCCTCTCTGTTCCTGTCCATTCCTAAGTTGTTGGGGCACCTCTTGGGTAGCTTCTACTTTCACTTTCTCTTTCTTCTCGAAACACGCACCAGCTTAGTACAGCACCCACTCCTACTCTTTGGCCTCATTCCTGTTGTCTTACTGCTGCTCTCCACATTCTGCAGCCCATTTCTTTTTGTAATATACCCCTGCAGGAATTCAATGCACATTTGCATTTTAATGGAAATATAATTGACTTCCACTCAACATTTAAATAATTAAGACCTCACATTTACATTTTAATCTAGATATTTTCTATCCCTATTTCCCTTAACTTTGGCGGGAAGACATTTTTCCTGATAGGTGACAACTGTAGCTATCATCCTCTCAGCACCTACTGTGTGCCAAGCATCAGGATAGTTTTTCTGTAGCTATCAGTTGAATCCCCACAATAATCTTTATTTCATCCCCAGTTTGCAAACTAGGACACAGATAGCAGGAGATTCAAACTCATGTGGTTTACAGAACTACAGTATAGATTGGGAAACCCAACATATTTCCCATATTTCGGTCTTACATTTATGTTTTTGATTTTATAGTATCTACTGTTAAAGCCTGAACAGGCAAGTTTTCTCAACCTTTTTCTTCTGTTTTTTTCAATGACAGAAATAAGAGTAACTCACAGTTGAGTTAACTGAGTTCTTACTACTGTCTAGAGTGCTAGACTCTGTGTTTGTTATAATGTATGGTTTTTATAGTAGCCTTACTAGGTGGCTACAAGTTGCTTGAGTACAGATGAAGAAACTAAATCTTAAGTTGAATATCTTATCTCAAAATACACAGCTATTTTGATGTAGCACATGTATTTGAATCCAGATATGTCTAAATACAGAGAATGAGTCCTTAACTACTTACAGGAGTACAATAACTCAAGTCATCAAAGATCAGTACAGTCTCTTAGTACATGTAAGACTCCAAGTTAGAGCAAAATAGTGTAACTTTGTAGTCACGCTCAAACATGTCCAACTCTTTGTGATTCCATGGATTGCAGCCTTCTACATCTTCTGTCCATGGGATTTTTTAGGCAAGAATACTGGAGTGGGTTGCCATTTCCTCCTCCAAGGGATCTTCCTGACCCAGGGATCAAACACACGTCTTCTGTTTTGCAGTTGGAGTCCTAACTGCTGAGTCCTCAGAGAACTTTGTAGTACTTAAATGTATATGTTCAAAAGATACTTCCTGGTTATATATGTATTAATCATTGCTGATCAAAATAAATGTCAGAGTGATATTTATATATCATGACCTGCTGAAAGTCATTTGAAACGACTTTCAGTTAAAAGGTAATTAAAAATTAAATCCAAACTCCAGAAACAGGAGTAATAAGAATAGACCCCCAAATTTTAAAGCATGTTAAAAATAAGATCACAGGTCCAAAACAGAGTTGCTTATGTTAAGCTTCACATCACCAAATTGAGAGTAAGCTTAATTACAGTTTTGGTTCTTCCAGAAACTGAATCTTAAATCAGTCATTCAGGAATCAGCAGATCAGTACTAATAATCTGCCTAACAGACCCTTGCCATCCCCTATAATGTGGTAACTTTATGATGTTTCTGCTGTTTGGCCTAGTATAACTTCCTTGTTCCTGCTCCTTTCTGCTCGTAAGTTTTTCATTTTGTGTAGTTCCTCAGGCTCCTTTCTATCTGCTAGATTAGATGTTGGCTTATTCAAATTGATTTTTGCCCAAATTTAAAGATTTTATTATGCCTTAGTTTACCTCTTAACAAGCACAAATGGGAATGGAGAAAGTTAAGTGTGCTGAAGCTTGGTTAAATGGTCATAACCTGTTGTTGCTAATCAGTCACCCAGTTGTGTCCAACTCTGTGTGACTCCATGGATTGCAGTAGGCCAGGCCTCCTGATCCCTTAGTTCAGTTCAGTTGCTCAGTCATGTCCGACTCTTTGTGACCCCAGGAATCGCAGCACGACAGGCCTCCCTGTCCATCACCAACTCCTGGAGTTCACTCAGACTCATGTCCATCGAGTCTGTGATGCCATCCAGCCATCTCATCCTCTATCGTCACCTTCTCCTCCTGCCCCCAATCCCTCCCAGCATCAGAGTCTTTTCCAATGAGTCAGCTCTTTGCATGAGGTGGCCAAAGTACTGGAGTTTCAGCTTCAGCATCAGTCCTTCCAAAGAACACCCAGAGCTGATCTCCTTCAGAATGGACTGGTTGGATCTCCTTGCAGTCCAAGGGACTCTCAAGAGTCTTCTCCAACACCACACTTCAAAAGCATCAGTTCTTTGGTGCTCAGCTTATTTCACAGTCCAACTCTCACATCCATACATGACTACTGGAAAAACCATAGCCTTGACTAGATGGACCTTTGTTGGCAAAGTAATGTCTCTGCTTTTGAATATACTATCTAGGTTGGTCATAACTTTCCTTGAAGGAGTAAGCATCTTTTAATTTCATGGCTGCAGTCACCATCTGCAGTGATTTTGGGGCCCAGAAAAATAAAGTCTGACACTGTTTCCACTGTTTCCCCATCTATTTCCCATGAAGTGATGGGACCGGATGCCATGATCTTCGTTTTCTGAATGTTGAACTTTAAGCCAACTTTTCCACTCTCCTCTTTCACTTTCATCAAGAGGCTTTTTAGCTCCTCTTCACTTTCTGCCATAAGGGTGGTGTCATCTGCATATCTGAGGTGACTGATATTTCTCCCGGCAATCTTGATTCCAGCTTGTGTTTCTTCCAGTCCAGCATTTCTCAATATGTACTCTGCATAGAAGTTAAATAAGCAGGGTGACAATATACAGCCTTGACGTACTCCTTTTCCTATTTGGAACCAGTCTGTTGTTCCATGTCCAGTTCTAACTGTTGCTTCCTACCTGCATACAGATTTCTCAAGAGGCAGGTCAGGTGGTCTGGTATTCCCATCTGGGTTTTAACTGTTGCTTCTTGACCTGCATACAGATTTCTCAGGAGACAGGTAAGATGGCCTGCTATTCCCATCTCTTTAAGAGATTTCCACAGTTTGATTCACACAGTCAAAGGCTTTACCACTGTTGATGAAACAGAGGGAGATGGTTTTCTGAAATTCTCTTGCTTTCTCTATGATCCAGTGAATGTTGGCAATTTGATTTCTGGTTCCTCTACTTTGTCTAAACCCAGCTTGGACATCTGGAAGTTCTTAGTTTGCATAATGCTGAAGCCTAGCATGCAAGATTTTAAGCATGACCTTACTAGCATAGGAGATGAGTACAATTGTCAGACAGTTAGAACATTCTTTGGCACTACCCTTCTTGGGAATTGGGATGAGGATTGACATTTTCCAGTCCCATGGCCATGGCTGAGTCTTCCAGACTTGCTGACATATTGAATGCAACACCTTGATGGAATCATTCTTTAGGATTTTGAATAGTTCTGCTGAAATTCCATTGCATCCACTAGCTTTATTTTAGTTTCTTTAGTTAATTTATTTTAATTGGAGGCTAATTACAATATTGTAGTGGTTTTTGCCATACATTGACATGAATCAGCCATGGGTGTACATGTATCCCTCATCCTGATGCCCCCTCCCACCTCCTTCCCCATTCCGTCCCTCAGGGTCATCCCAGGGCACCAGTCCTGAGTGCCCTGCCTCATGCATTGAACCTGGACTGGTGATCTATTTCATATATGATAATATATGTGTTTCAATGCTATTCTCTCAAATCATCCCACCCTCGCCTTCTCCCACAGAGTCCAAAAGACTGTTCTATACATCTGTGTCTCTTTTGCTGTCTTACATATAGGGTCATCGTTACCATCTTTCTAAATTCCACATATATGCATTAATATACTTTACTGGTGATTTTTCTTTCTGACTTACTTCGCTCTGTATAAGAGCCTCCAGTTTCATCCACCTCATTAGACTGATTCAAATGCATTGTTTTTAATAGCTGAGTAATATTCCATTGTGTATATGTACCACAGCTTTCTTATCCATTCATCTGCCGATGGACATCTACGTTGCTTCCATGTCCTAGCTATTGCAAACAGTGCTGCGATGAACATTGGGGTACACGTGTGTCTTTCAATTCTGATTTTCTTGATATGTATGCTCAGCAGTGGGATTGCTGGGTCATATGGAAGTTCTGTTTCCAAGTTTTAAAGGAATTTCCACACTGTTCTCCAAAGTGGCAGTACTAGTTTTCATTCCCACCAACAGTGTAAGAATGTTCCCTTTTCTCTGCATCCACTCCAGCATTTATTGTTTGTAGCCTTTTTGATAGCAGCCATTCTGACTGGCGTGAGATGGTACCTCATTGGGGTTTTGATTTGTATTTCTCTGATAATGAGTGATGTTGAGCATCTTTTCATTTGCTTGTTAGCCATCTGTATGTCTCCTTTGGAGAAATGTCTGTTTAGTTCTTTGGCCCATTTTTTGATTGGGTCATTTATTTTTTTGGTATTGAACTACATGAGCTGCTTGTATATTTTTGAGATTAATTCTTTGTCAGTTGCTTCATTTGCTATTATTTTCTCCCATTCTGAAGGCTGTCTTTTCACCTTGCTTATAGTTTCCTTTGTTGTGCAGAAGCTTTTAAGTTTAATTAGGTTCCATTTGTTTATTTTTGCTTTTATTTCCATTACTCTGGGAGGTGGGTCATAGAGGATCCTGTTGTGATTTATGTCAGAGAGTGTTTTGCCTATGTTTCCCTCTAGGACTTTTATAGTTTCTGGTCTTACATTTAGATCTTCAATCCACTTTGAGTTTATTTTTGTGTATGATGTTAGAAAGTGTTCTAGTTTCATTCTTTTACAGGTGGTTGACCAATTTTCCCAGCACCACTTGTTAAAGAGATTGTCTTTTCTCAATTGTATGTTTTTGCCTCCTTTGTCAGAGATAAGGTGTCCATAGGTGTGTGGATTTCTCTCTGGTCTTTCTGTTTTGTTCCATTGATCTATATTTCTGTCTTTGTGCCAGTACCATACTGTCTTGATGACTGTGGCTTTGTAGTAGAGCCTGAAATCAGGCAGGTTGATTCCTCTAGTTCCATTCTTCTTTCTCAAGATTGCTTTGGTTATTCGAGGTTTTATGTATTTCCATACAAATTGTGAAATTATTTGTTCTAGTTCTATGAAAAATACCGCTGGTAGCTTGATAAGGATTGCATGGAATCTATAGATTGCTTTGGGTAGGTTACTCATTTTCACTGTATTGATTCTTCTGATCCATGAACATGGCATATTTCTCCATCTATTTGTGTCATCTTTGATTTCTTTCATCAGTGTTTTACAATTTTCTATATATAGGTCTTTTGTTTCTTTAGGTAGATTTATTCCTACATATTTTATTCTTTCCATTGCAATGGTGAATGGAATTGTTACCTTAATTTCTCTTTCTCTTTTCTCATTGTTCATGTATAGAAATGCAAAAGGGATTTCTGTGTGTTAATTTTATATCCTGCAACTTTACTATATTCATTGATTAGCTCTAGTAATTTTCAGGTGGTATCTTTAGGGTTTTCTATGTAGAGGATCATGTCATCTGCAAACAGTGAGAGTTTTGCTTTTTTGTTTCTAATCTGGATTCTTTTTATTGCATTTTCTTCTCTGATTGCTATGGCAAGAACTTCCAAAACTATGTTGAATAGTAGTGGTGAGAGTGGGCACCCTTGTCTTGTTCCTGACTTTAGGGGAAATGCTTTGAATTTTTCACCATTGAGGATAATGTTTGCTGTTGGTTTATCATATATGGCTTTTATTATGTTGAGGTATGTTCCTTCTATGCCTGCTTTCTGGAGGATTTTTAATCATAAATGGATGTTGAATTTTGTCAAAGGCTTACTCTGCATCTATTTAGATATCATATGGTTTTTATCTTTCAGTTTGTTAATGTGGTGTATCACATTGATTGATTTTGATTGATTATTTAAGAATTCTTACATCCCCTGGATAAAGCCCACTTGGTCATGATGTATGATCTTCTTAATATGCTGTTGTATTCTGTTTGCTAGAATTTTGTTGAGGATTTTTGCATCTATGTTCATCAGTGATACTGGCCTGTAGCTTTCTTTTTTGTGGCATCTTTGTCTGATTTTGGTATTAGGGTGATGGTGGCCTCATAGAATGAGTTTGGAAGTTTACCTTACTCTAATTTTCTGGAAGAGTTTGGGATAGGTGCTAGCTCTTCTCTAAATTTTTGGTAGAATTCACCTGTGAAGCTATCTGATCCTGCACTTTTGTTTGTTGGAAGATTTTTGATTACAGTTTCAACTTCTGCGCTTGTGATGGGTCTGTTAAGATTTTCTATTTCATCCTGGTTCCATTTTAGTAGGTTATACTTTTCTAAGGATTCGTCTATTTCTTCCAAGTTGTCCATTTTATTGTCATATATTTGCTGATAGTAATCTCTTATCCTTTGTATTTCTGTGTTGTCTGTGTGATTTCTCTATTTTCATTTCTAATTTTGTTGATTTGATTCTTCTTCCTTTTTTCCTTGATGAGTCTGGCTAGTGGTTTGTCTATTTTATTTATCTTCTCTAAGAACTAGCTATAGTTTTGTTGATTTTTGCTATAGTCCTTTTGTTTTTCATTTATTTCTGCCCTAATTTTTATGATTTCTTTCCTTCTACTAACCTGGGGTTCTTCATTTCTTCTTTTTCTATTTGCTTGAGGTATCAAGTTAGGTTATTTCTTTAATTTCTCTCTTGTTTCTTGAGGTAAGCTTGTATTGCTATGAAACTTCCCCTAGCACTGCTTTTATTGAATCCGATAGGTTTTCAGTTGTTGTGTGTTCATGTTCATTGTTTCTGTGCATATTTTGATTTCTTCTTTTATTTCTTCTGTGATTTGTTGACTATTCGGAAGTGTGTTGTTTAGCCTTCCTATGTTTGTATTTTTAATAGTTTCTTTTCCCTGTAGTTGACATCTAATCTTACTGCATTGTGACCAGAAAAGATGCTTGAAATGATTTCATTTTGTTTGAATTTACCAGGGCTCAGGATGTGATCTAACTTGGAGAAGGTTCTGTGTGCATTGAGAAAAAGATGAAATTCATTGTTTTGGAATGAGATGTCCTATAGATATCAATTAGGTCGAACTGGTCCATTTTATCATTTAAAGTCTGTGTTTTCTTGCTAATTTTCTGTTTGGTTGATCTATCCATAGGTGTCAGTGGGGGTATTAAAGCCTCCCACTATTATTGTGTTACTGTTAATTTCCCTTTCATACTTGTTAACATTTGTCTTACATATTGTAGTGCTCCTATGTTGGGTGTATATATATTTATAGTTCTTGGATTGATATGTAATTATTGAATCCCATAAGTTTCAATATATGGTTATATACATATAATTCTTGGATTATAAATACATAATTCTTCTTCTTGGATTGATCCTTTGATCATATGTAGTGTCCTTTGTCTCTTATCATGGTCTTTATTTCAAAGTCTATTTTATCTGATATGAATATTGCTACTCCTTCTTTCCTTTGGTATTCATTTGCATGAAATATCTTTTTCCAGCCCTTCACTTTCAGTCTGTATGTGTCCCTTGTTTTGAGGTGGGTCTCTTGTAGACAGCATATATAGGGGTCTTGTTTTTGTATCCATTCAGCCAGTCTTTGTCTTTTGGTTGGGGCAGTCAACCCATTTACATTTAAGGTAATTATTGATAAGTATGTTCCCACTGCCATTTACTTTGTTGTTTTGGGTTTGAGTTTGTACACCTTTTCTGTGTTTCCTGTCTAGAGAATATTCTTTAGCATTTGTTGAAGAGCTGGTTTTGTGGTGTTGAATTCTCTCAGCTTTTGCTTGTCTGTAAAGCTTTTTATTTCTCCTTCATATTTGAATGAGATGGTTGCTGGGTATAGTAATCTGGATTGTGGGTTTTCTCTTTCATCATTTTAAGTAGGTCCTACCTTTGCCTTCTGGCCTGAAGAGTTTCTATTAAAAGAACAGCTGTTATCCTTATGGGAATCCCATTTTGTATTATTTGTTGCTTTTCCCTTGCTGCTTTTTAACATTTTTTCTTTGTGTTTGATCTTCATTAATTTGATTAATATGTGTCTTGGGATGTTTTGCCTTGGGTTTATCCTGTTTGGGACTCTCTGATTTTCTTGGACCTGGGTGGCTATATCCTTCCACATTTTAGGGAAGTTTTCAACTATTATCTCCTCAAGTATTTTCTCATGCCCTTTCTTTTTGTCTTCTTCTTGTACTCCTATGATTCAAATGTTGGGGCATTTAACATTGTCCCAGAGGTCTCTGAGGTTGTTCTTAAAAAATTTTTTTTCTTTGTTTCATTTATTTCTACTATTCTACTTTGCACCTCACTTATCCTATCTTCTGCCTCAATTATTCTACTGTTGGTTCCCTCCAGAGTGCTTTTGATCTCAGTTATTGCATTATTCCTTTTGATTGACCTTTTTATTTCATGTCCTTGTTAAACATTTCTTGCATCTTTTCAATCCTTGTCTCTAGTCAATTTATCTGTAACTCCATTTTGTTTTCAAGATTTTGGATCATCTTTACTATCATTCTGAATTCTTTTAAAGGCATACTTCCTATCTTCTCCTCTTTGGTTTGGTGAGCATTTATCATGTTCCTTTACCAGCTGAATATTTCTCTGCCTTTTAATTTTGTTTAGATTGATGTATTTGGGGTGGGCTTTCTGTTGGCTGGATGTTTGTGGTTTTTCTTTATTGTGGAGGTTGCTCCCTGTGGGTGGGGTTGGACTAGTGGCTTGTCAAGGTTTCCTGGTTGAGAAGCTGTGTCTGTGTTCTGGTGGGTGGAGCTGGATCTCTTCTCTCTGGAGTGCAATGAAGTGTCTAGTAGTGAGTTTTGGGGTTCTGTGGGTTTTGTGTGACTTTGGGCAGCCTGTATTTTAAGGCTGTGTTCCGGCATTGCTGGAGAATTAGCTTGATATGTCTTGCTCTGGAAATTGTTGGCTTTTGGGTGGAGCTTAGTTTCGGTGTAGGTATGGAGACTTTTGGATAAACCCTTGTTGATTAATGGTCCCTGTAGTCAGGAGTTTTCTGGTATTCTCAAGTTTTGGATTTAAATCTTCTGCCTCTGGCTTTCAGTCTTATTCTTACAGTAGCCTCAAGACTTTCCATCCATACAGCACAGATGAGAAAACATCTAGGTTAATGGTGAAAAGATTCTCCACAGTGAGGGACACCCAGAGAGGTTCTCAGAGTTACACAGAGAAGAGAAAACAGAGGAGGAAGATAGAGCTGACCAGGAGGAGAAGAGGGGGAGTCAAAAGGGAAGAGACCAATATAGCCAGTAATCAGTTCCCTAAGTGTTCTTCACAGCTCAGAACACCCAGAGAGATTCACAGATTTAAGTAGAGAAGAGAAGGGGGATGGAGGAGATAGAGGTGACCTGGGGGAGAAAAGGAAAAGACAAAAGGGGAGAGATCAATCAAGCCAGTAATCACACCCCTAAGTAAAAATGGGTAGTAAGATTAGATTCTTAAAGGTACAAATTTGCTAACAAATACCAAAAAGCAAAGGTTAAAAATCTACAGTAGAGGTTAGACTCTCAAAAATACAATACAGAATTAATCACAAAAATTAAAAAATACATATATATGAAATTTGCTTTAAAAATAGTGGGTTTTTTTCAAGGTAATATTAGGTTATAAAAATGAAAATTAAAGGTGTAATAAAGAAAGTAAAAATTAAAAATTTTAAAAACTTAAAAATGATAATAGTAAAAATCTATATGTAAAAATATATACAGTAACTGTAAAAATGTACACAGTCAGCAAAAACAAGACTGGGAGTTGACTGTGGCTCAGATCATAAACTCCTTATTGCCAAATTCAGACTCAAATTGAAGAAAATAGGGAAAACCACTAAACTATTCAGGTATGACCTAAATCAAATCCTTACAAGTATACAGTGAAAGTGTGAAATAGATTTAAGGGCCTAAAACTAATAGACAGTGTGCCTGATGAATTATGAACTTGGATTCATGACTTTGTACAGGAGACAGGGATCAAGAACATCCCCAAGAAAGAGAAATGCAAAAAGGCAAAATGATTGTCTGAGGAGGCCTTACAAATAGCTGTGAAAAGAAGAGAAGTGAAAAGCAAAGGAGAAAAGGAAAGACATACCCTTCTGAATGCAGAGTTCCAAAGAATAGCAAGGAGAGATAAAAAGCGTTCCTCAGTGATCAATGCAAAGAAATAGAGGAAAAGAACAAAATGGGAAATACTAGAGATCTCTTCAAGAAAATTAGAGATACAAGGGAATTTACATGCAAAGATGGGCACAATGAAGGACAGAAATGGTCTGGACCTAACAGAAGCAGAGGATATTAAGAAGAGGTGGCAAGAATACACAGAACAACTATACAAAAAGATCTTCATGACTCAGGTAATCTTGATGGTGTGATCACTTACCTAGATCCAGACATCCTGGAATGTGAAGTCAAGTGGGCCTTAGGAAGCATCACTATGAACAAAGCTAGTGGAAGTGATGTAATTCCAGTTGAGTATTTCAAATCCTAAAAGGTGATGCTGTGAAAGTGCTATAGTTAATATGCCAGCAAATTTGGAAAACTCAGCATTGGCCACAGGACTGGAAAAGGTCAGTTTTCATTCCAATTCCAAAGAAAGGCAATGGCAAGGAATACTCAGACTACCACATAACTGCACTTGTCTCACACGCTAGCAAAGCAATGCTCAAAATTCTCCAAGCCAGGCTTCAGCAGTATGTGATCTGTGGATTTCCCGATGTTCAAGCTGGTTTTAGAAAAGGCAGAGGAACTAAAGATCCAATTGCCAACATCCACTGGATCATTAAAAAGGCAAGAGAGTTCCAGAAAAACATCTATTTCTGCTTCATTGATTATGCCAAAGCCTTTGACTGTGTGGATCTCAATAAACTGTGGAAAATTCTGAAAGAGATGGGAATACTAGAGCACCTGACCTGTCTCTTGAGAAATCCACAGGTAGGACAGGAAGCAACAGTTAGAACTGGACATGGAACAACAGACTGGTCCCAAATTGGAAAAGGAGAATGTCAAGGCTGTATATTGTCACTTTTCTCATTTAACTTATATGCAGAGCACATAATGAGAAATGATGGACTGGATGAAGCACAAGCTGGAATCAAAATTGCTGGGAGAAATGTCAATAACCTCAGATATGCAAATGACACTACCCTTATGGCAGAAAGCGAAGAAGAACTAAAGAGCCTCTTGATGAAAGTCAAAGAGTACAGTGAAAAGTTGGCTTAAAACTCAACATTCAGAAAACTAAGATCATGGCATCTGCTCCCATCACTTCATGGCAAATAGATGGGGAAACAGTGGAAACAGTGACAGACTTTATTTTTGGGGGCTCCAAAATCACCACAGATGGTGACTTCAGCCATGAAATTAAAAGACACTTACTCCTTGGAAGGAAAGTTATGACCAACCTAGATAGCATATTCAAAAATAGAGACATTACTTTGCCAAAAAGGTCCATCTAGTCAAGGCTATGGTTTTTCCAGTAGTCATGTATGGATGTGAGAGTTGGACTATAAAGAAAGCTGAGCATTGAAGAATTGCTATTTTGAACTGTGGTGTTGGAGAAGACTCTTGAGAGTCCCTTGGAGTGCAAGGAGATCCACCCAGTCCATCCTAAAGGAGACCAGTCCTGGGTCTGATGGACTGATGTTGAGGCTGAAACTCCAATAGTTTGGCCACCTGATGCAAAGAGCTGACTCATTTGTAAAGAACCTGATGTTAGGAATAATTGAAGGCAGGAGGAGAAGGGGATGACAGAGGATGAGATGGTTGAATGGCATTACTCAATGGACATGAGTTTGAATAAACTCTGGGAGTTGATGATGGACAGTGAGGCCTGGCATTCTGCAGTCCATGGGGTCAAAGAGTCAGACATGACTGAGCGACTGAACTGAACTGAAGTGAAAAATATATCTAGGAATTTCTTGGAGTTGTGGCAGGGCAGTGTCAGGTCAGTTTATTTTCAAATAATTCCTTGTTCCAGCTTGTACTTCTTCTACAAGTATAGGCCCCTTCCAATGCTTAGTCATTGTTAACTAAAGGGTTTTAATCTGTTGCACCTGTCACTTCCAGAGATGTTCCCTCTTGTTTGTTTATTTTGGCTTACTCTGTTTGCAAGTCTCTTCATTGTCTAATTTCTACTCTGACACAAGGGGGTGAAGATGGCCCCTTATTTACGCTCACTTGTTCTGTTGTGCAAAGGGAGGAACATTGCAAACAAATATTACTGGTGTGTGTGGAGAGTGCTTGCAGTTTATGGACCACATTGGGTTTGCCCCAGCTCACTATGAGTGTGTGCTTTCCTGGTCTACACTGCTGAGGCTCCAGGTTGCTCTGCAGGGGATCTCTCCAAAGCAGGCGTGTTTTGTGCTCTTCCCAGGTCTAAGCTCCTCAGGTTCAGGTTCTCGGGTACTCCACAAAGGCACAGACTCAGGTGGTTGTGTTTTTTATCCCCTTTCCAGGTCCGAGCATCTCACATGTCCAGGTGCTTGGCAGCGCACTGTCCCAGGTGGGCCGTGTGTCTTAATCACCTCCCTGGTCCCTGCTGCTCAGTTTCCTGGATGCGCCATGAGAGCGCTGCCTCAGGTGTTCTGTGTGTCTCCTCCAGGGAGTTGATCTCAGTCTGTGACCCTCCTGGCAGATGTCAACCATCCAGGGTCCCAGGAAGACTTGGTTAGCAACTAGAAGCCTACTCATAGTTTGGTGAAGGACGCCATCTCTGGGGCTGAGATTGCCCCTTGCCTTCTGGCTCTGGCTGTTGCCTGCCTGCCTCTCTCCCTCTGCTGGGGGAGCAGCCAGTCTACAGCTGGCTAGTTCTCCTTTGGTGTTTGCTCAATTCTTTGTTCTGTGAATGGGCCAGGCTGCTTTTCATGGGAAAGTTCTCTTTCTCTCTCTTTTATTTTTCCTCTCTGGTCATCCCACAGTTTGGGTTGCTATCTCATGTGAAGTCACTCAGATTGTTCTCAAGGCATTCAGGCCCAGTCCTTACCCTAAGAATTCAACTCGTGCCTCCTTGTCCAGCCCCTGCTCTCTGGTGGTGGACGTGAGTGTCTGGGCTACTTCTCTGCTGGGAGTTGCAGTTAGGCATGTATTCTGTGGGTTTTTCCCCTCCCCCCTGGTTATGTTGCCCTCTGAAATTCCAAAACTCCCCACAGAATTTCCTGCTGTGAGAGGCTTTCCTGTTTGGAAATTTCTCCTTCATGACTCCCTCCCCAGAATGGGACTCCATCCCTAACTCTTCTGTCTTTTATATTTTGTCCTACCTCCTTTCGAAGAGAATGGGCTGCCTTTCTGGGTGCCTCTGGTGTCCTCTGCCAGCATTCAGAATTTATTTAGTGGAAGTGTCTCAGCATTCAAATGATCTTTTGATGAATTTGTGGGGGAGAAAGTAGTCTCCCTGTCCTGTTCCTCCATCTGAGGACTGCCCACCTCCACTAGCTTTATTAACAGCAGTGCTTCCTAAGGCCTGCTTGACTTTAGACTCTAGAATGTCTGGCTGTGGGTGGCTGACCACACCATCATAGTAGTCCAGCTCATTAAGATCTTTTTTATGCAGTTTTTCCGTGTATTCTTCCATCTCGACCTCTTCAGTGTCTACTAGGTCTCTACCACTTCTGTCCTTTATTGTGCCCATCTTTGGGCAAAATGTTTGATATTTCCAATTTTCCTAAAAATCTATAGTCTTTCCCCTTCTGTTGCTTCTTCTTCTAGCTTTATGCACTGTTCACTGAAGGAGGCCTTCTTGTCTCTCCTTGTTGTTTGGAACTCTGTGTTTAGTTGGTGGTACCATTCTCTTTCTTCCTTGCTTTTTGCTTCTCTTCTTTCTTCAGCTATTTTGTAAACCCTCCTCAGATAACCACTTTGCCTTCTTGCTTTTCTTTTTCTTTGGGATGGTTTTGTTCACTACCTCCTGTACAGTATTACAAACCTTTCCCATGGTTCTTTAGGCACCCTGTTTAGTAGGTCTAATCCCTTGAATCTATTCTTGGTTAAATGGTCACAACCTAGATATGTGCAAACGTGAACTGTTCTTATTCAAAACTCTCCCCAAACTTTACTTGACCTTGAAACACCTAAGCTTCCTTAAGAAGACAGTTCACATTTCAGTTTAAATATCAGCCCAATCTTGTGATTTTTTTTCCCTTTTTGATAGCCAAATCTTAGCCACTTCCTAATTTATAAGATCAGTCTCAGTTTCATCAGTGTAAATGGATATAAGGGGAGTTTCTGGATGTCATAAATTTGCAGGGTTCACGCTTACTTTCTCACACTCTCCTCCTGGGCCTGCTTTGCATCCTTGCCCTGGATTGAGGATGTGTGATCGTGTGTCTAGACTGTCACTGTTCACTGTTGGGGTGGTGACTGGATATATCTACGTACATGTGGGCACAAATCAGTAGGAGGTGAGTTTGCTATACAGCCCCTCTTGGTCCCTGCTGCACTCATATGAAACTGGCTTTGATTCTCTGAGTGACCAGAGTCTGTGTTCTGATTCTGCAGTGTTAGTCATTGATCCCCTGGGGTCTCTGCTCAGCTCTGTGTTCACATCTTCAGTTGTCTGACTACCAAATGTTAGAAAGATGAGTCCTTTGGCTTCTAGGGTCCTCACGCACTGCTGAGCATCCACACTACTTCTTCTTGATTGAAGAGACTCTCATCAGTCTTATCCATGCCTGCTCTCAGCTTTGCTTGCTTTCACTTATGTGGCTCCCCACTCCTGGTTGCTTTAGTGACTTAGCAAACCAAGAAAAGTGCCACCATTTCTGTAGTCGTGGATAGTAGGGAAGCATGCAAGGGCCTCTACTCTGCCCCTCACTGAGGGAGTGAGTTAAATGACTCCCTTCTCCTCCAGAGCAGTTGACGATGCTTTACACTCTGCTATACCAAAATGTAGTATCCTTTATGCCATCTAGATGTTGTATATAAAAATATATACAGCATATATACACACATATATAAAAGTGTATACACCATACTATATAAAAGCATCCTGGTGTGTAGACCGATTTTTAGAATTTTATGGAACACAATTTTTATTTTTAAGCAAGAGAAGACAGTTTGCTACATAGTGGGCTTTTGATGGCTTCCCTCCTCACCTTTTTTTCCTCAACTGAAACTCTTCTGTAGCAATCCTAGTGCATTCCATTTAACTCTGGATCTGAGCCAAGAGGACTGTGTTTATAGTTCTAGGTCCTGGCTGAACCTTAGTCTCACCTGGAAGTATTCAGAAACTGTAACTCCTCAGTGTCCTCCCCAAACTAATATGCCAGTATTTTGGGGTATGGGTATTTTCCCCAGCATAGCATTTTTAAACCAGTGGGCTAGAGGGAAGCCTAGTGAAAAATGAATGAAAATGAAAAGTGAGTTAGTTTCTCAGTCATATCCAACTGTTTGTGCCCACATGTACTATAGCCTACCAGGCTTCTCTGTCCATGGAATTCTCTAGGTAAGAATACTGGAGTGGGTGCAATTTCCTTCTCCAGGAAATCTTCCCAACCCAGGGATCAAACCCGGTCTCCCACATTGCAGGCAGATTGTTCACCCATCTTCACTTGGCTCAGATGGTAAAGAATCTATTAGCTCATTACAATCTCACAATCTCAGAATATGATGATATACTAGAAAACCTAAACTTGAAAGGCTGTTGTTGAACTATGATGCCGGGATTCTTGGCCCCCAGAAGGAGAAGAATTCAATCCAGGGCCAGAGACGAGGCTTGATCATTCAGAGCTTTTGTGTAATAAAAAGTTTTATTAAAGTATAAAGGAGATAGAGAAAGCTTCTGACATAGGCATCAGAAGGGGGCAGAAAGAGTACCCCCTGCTAGTCTTTAGCTGGGTGTTATATAGTCACCAGCAGTCTGTTAATGAAAGAAAGGAATGTCTCAAAACTTAGAATGGAACCAGGCCCCTCACCCATAAGTTGTATTTTGGGATAATCTTGGCTCCAAATGGTTCATCTTGGGCCATAAAAGGATTAACTTTAATCTTGAAGAAGGGCAGAGCACCATACAAATAGTGTCGTTTACATACATTAGAGGAACAATATCTGAGTATAACAGACTGGTTTATCAAGTAGGTTCTGAGCCTAAAAGGAGGAACCGACTTGAAGACAGAGTTTGGGGTAAATGCATAGTACATTAGCATAGCTTAAGATAAACATTTCCATAAGAAAAAGGCACTGGTTAACTTCAGGTGAAACCAGGTGTCATGGCAACACAGAATTTTAAGAGAAACCTCCTTTTAAATTTGTATAGAGAAGGAAAAAAAAATCGCTAGTTTGTTTCTCCTGCCGCTTAAGGGAGATAAAATGTCTGATACTTGCAGCCTATTTCCTCCATTTGGAGACCCCTGGCCTTCCTGCTTGTTACCCTCTCAAACTGAAGAAGGGAAGATGGTTGAATTAAGTAGCTTAAGTTTTCAGTTTTCAGGTAGTCAAGCAAAAGGGAAACAGATTGCATAACACAGCTTTCACTATCTAATAAAGGACACATTAATAGTTCAGGGTTAAAACTTCATATAGAAGGCATTGATTGTGTGAGTCTTAATCTAAGAGACATTCAAAGACATGATGGTTCATATCATTGATAACACTTTTTGATATAAAAATGTTTACATATATTGTTATTGCTTTTCTTTATTGTGAAAAAGAAACATTACTCTCTATTCATGGGCTTTTCTCTACCAGCCCTTCTACAAACATCACAGTATTGTAACTTCATAAATATTCCTTTATAGAATAATTCATGCTTCTGCACATTATGCAGACTGTACCCTTTATGGATTATGCTGCTGAGACAGCACATATGTGGTTAACCATCCCATAGTTCTACAACCCTAATACAAATTGTGCTCATGTATTGGCTGGGTTTTGTGTTCCAGGGATTCAGAAATTGGGGGAATGGAGCATTGTTTGTTTCAAAAAATGGCAGAAGTATTACAAATGTGGGCATTTATTTCTGTAAAAATGTCTATATAAACCCAGCTCAGCTAGGCCCACAGCTGTCAATCAGCAGTGCCACAAATCAGCCTTAGTCTGTCTCTTTAAGAGCACAAATTTTTATCACCATAAATTTCTCTTAGTAAAATGGAAAAATCAGCTTGCCTTTTCTTCTCAGTTACTAACAAATTAGGAGGAAGGAAGGAGTTCTATGTCTGGTGAAGCACTGTATTAAACATAAAAAATTTAGCAAGTCATGTGAAGGTGAAAAGCGTCTTTAAAATCTGTACGTTGAAATAGCTTATAGCTAAACACTCATATTATTATGAGACTATATATGTTTTATAACTTCAATCAACACATGATAACTAATTATGGGGATAAGTCTAATTACCTAGGAAAAGATAAACTTCCAAAGGAAATATTGATTTCATGTCTTGGTTTCTAAAACTTCACTGTATATAAAGTTATTTATAATTGTCATAGTGAAGTCATCATAATTTGTTTTCCTGGTACCTTTGGGGTGGCTAAACCCCTTCTGTTTTTCGATTTTATATTCACCTTTTCCTGTTTCTTCTGGAGAGTAAGCAAAAGGAACTTGTAAAAGACATAATATGAGTCATCCTTCAACAAAAGATTTCTCTTGAGATGGTGCTTCTGAGAGTAAATTGCCTTCTTTCTCTCCTGCTCAAAATAAGGACTGAGGGTTGTTCATTCTCTCTATTTCTTTGGCTATTGTGTCTATAATCTCTCTTGCTCTGTTAGTTTAGGGGATGGCAATTATGTACTGTTTTTCTAGGTGCCAATTGTAACTGCTGTGTGCTATCACAATCATGGGAGGAAATTGTGTATCTCTTTCTTTTGAGAGGCATGTATATAATCAATGACTCTATCTATTATGATGGCAAGTGGGTGGTGTCTAGAGCAGACTCTCATTTTTCAAAATAAAATGATATTTGTGCTGGATGTCCAACTGTTAACTGAACTATGAAAGTTAGACTCTTTGTGAACCCACAGACTGTACAGTCCATGGAATCTCCAGGCCAGAATACTGGAGTGAGTCAATATTCCCTTCTCCAGGGGATCTTCTCAACCCAGGAATCAAACCCAGGTCTCCTGCATTGCAGGTGGATTCTTTAGCAGCTGAGCCACCACCAGGGGAAGCCCAAGTTTCTAGTTAATTGAACTAGAAACTTAAAAATAGTCAGAAAATAAAATGATATATTCCTCATTTCAAAAGTTTTTTTGTTGTTGTTGACCATAAAGAGCCACACGTGGAATTTATGATGAGACTATTTAGAAAGATGGATGCACATTTAAAGTATGATGAAAAAAATTACAAAAATTTCTCTTTAGGCAAACCTGGTATTTATTGATATTGGAGAAGGAAATGGCAACCCACTCCAGTGTTCTTGTCTGGAGAATCCCAGGGATGGGGGAGCCTGGTGGGCTGCCATCTCTGGGGTCGCAGAGTCAGACATGACTGAAGCGACCTAGCAGCAGCAGCAGTATTTATTGATAAGAAAGAGTATTTAAAATTGAAAATTGATTTTACCACTTCCTAGTAATGGCTTCCCCCTAATTTGTATTCCCTTTTAAAATGTGTTGACTTGGTTTAGGTGTCTGTAATTTTGAGAGCTAAGCACCACACTAGGAGTGTTTCAGACTTGTTGTATGCTTGATGACTACAAATAATCAATCTAGAGTAGGGAATCAAAGACATTTCAGCTGATGTGCTGAGAAAATCACTTAACCTCTCAGAGTCTGAGTTTTCTAATTTTTAGAATGGGAAATGAATACTTGCTTCATAGTGCTACTGGGATAATTAAATGAAACCCAGCACATAAAGAACTTAATCCAGTTCCTAGAATGTAATCAAAACATGTCCTCTTTCCTATATCTGTGATGATGATAACCGTGATGAAATGTGAGAAGTGAAAAGGACTGCGAGCATCATCTGTTCCAATTCCTTTACTTTATAGGAGATCAGAGATGGGATGGCCAGGGTCACACACCTTTATGGCTGAGCATTGCTGTCTTTTAGATCACTACTCATAGTGTTTTGCTATCTTATTCTGCAGAATTTCTGCAGGAAATTCAGAATCCCATGGTTTGTCATCATAGACAGTGTTGGTATTTCATGATTACCTTATGAATGGCAATAGCCACGGCTACAACATTTTTCACATAACCAGCAAGAACAAGTGATAATTTCAAAGAGCGACTGTCTTTGCTGCTCCATTTTTTTTTTTTCAGTGAAAATCTGGAATTTAATCCCTGTTGGTCTGAAAGTTCTCTTCTCCAAAAATCAATAGCAACTTTAGGGACTGGGGAATGAGTCCAGAATCCTCAGCCTGACTCTGATAGGAGGCTAGTGAAACATATGTTTTACTCTTTACTTGTTATCTGTAAATTTGTATGCACAATATTAACAAAGAAATGCCTGTCTCCATTTTAAAAAAAAGAAAAATAATTTTATTGACTCTAGAAATCATTAATTACAACCTTGCATCATTATTTATCTCTATAATCACAAAATTTGAAACATTTCAGTATAGGAGTATCAGTATTTTGAAGACAAGTTTATACCTCTGTCTTATGGTTTTGGTTTATCTGGATTGCTTCATGAAAACTGCTAAGCTAATTTAGTTACGGAGATCTTATAATTCCACATTGCTCAGGTTCTTCTATTAAATAAATACTGAACAGTTTGATGTATAACCACTCTGTCCAAATTATGTCTTACAAGATTTCACAATAAATAATTGTACATAGCATGGATTATGTGGCTGGAACACTTTGTGCTATGTGTAACAGAAAAACTCCAACCCTCAAAAGTTTGCACATAATAAATTTATTTTGTCATGTACAGTGGGGATGCTCCAAGGCTGATTAATTAGGAGATGTAATGACGTCATCAAGGCCTCAGGTTCTTTCTGTCTGGTCTCTCTGCTATTTTTGTTATAGTGACTTCTTTTCCATATGACTACAAAACTGTTACTACAGTCCCAGGTATCACATGGAGACACAGTGACATCCAGCAGAACTGTGACCAGTTTTCCTTATCTCTTTTATGACAATAGAAACTTCTCACAGAAGCCTTCTAGTAGATTTGCTCTTCTATTTCACTAGACAAAATCAAAGCACAGGTTGTTATGGGGACTCAAACTATGCTTATTGGCTAAATTATTAAGGTTCCACTTCTAGGCTGGGACTGGGACTAATGTTCATGAGGAAAGAAGAAAGGGGCCATTGCTGTTGGAAACAAAGACTGTCTGATGTAGACACAAGGAGTTTGATGGTAAATGATGGTAAAACTGGGCAAAAGGGAAAATAAGAGATTGCTCTGAAATAAACTCATAAATAGCATTAATGTTTATCTTCTTGATTTATCTGGAGGAAAAGGAGAAGAAATATAACTTAACTGTGCCATCAAATGGTTTCTTTTTCTGGTAAATTGTTCTGCTGTTGATGAAGATAATTATTCCATTTGTGTATTAGAGTCCTGCTAGTTTAATAGATCCCTAATGAAATTAGCAGAGAGTATGTGTCTCATTATGTAACTTTACAGACCAAAAAAAAAAAAAAATACTATTAGAGACATCTATGAGTATTTTCATGTCATTTATTTACATGGTTTTATTCATTTATGTTATCAAAAGTCATTTGGCTAAAGTCCTTTATATGACTCCTTCATTTAAAGAGTAGCAATATGAATTATATCCTGTGGATTTTTTTTTAGCATTTTCTGGTATTAATTTTGCATTCATTTTTAGCAGTTTTTATTTTCTTTTTGGTGGGGTCATCGAATTTGAAGTGACTATTAGTGCTTTCAAAGCATAGTAATTTGGACTGTCTTTGAAAATGAAAGCATTAGTTGCTCTGTTCTGTCTGACTCTTTGTGACCCCATGAACTGTAGCCCACCAGGCTCCGTCCATGGAATCCTCAGGCAAGAATACTGGAGTGAGTTGCCATGCTTTTTTCAGGGGATCATCGCCACCCAGGTATCTAACCCAGGTCACCTGCCTTGCAGCAGATTCTTTACTGCTGAGCCACCAGGGAAGCCCCTTTATATACATCACCAAAGTCATAATCCATGAAAGAAATAATTGAAAATCTGGGCTTTGTTAAAATTAAAAACTATGAAAAGACAATATCAAGAGAAGGAAGAAACAAGCCACAGACCATATGAAAATATTTGCAAAAGACATATCTGATAAAGGACCATTACCCAAAATACACAAAGACCTCTTAAAACTCAACAGTAAGAAGGCAGCCCAATTAAAAATGGGTATAACTTAACAGACACTTCACCAAAGAAGATACATGTCATCAGGGAAATGCAAATGAAAATAACAATGAAATATACCTACACATTTACTAAAATGGCCAAATCTAGAACGCTGACAACACTAAATGCTAGCAAAGATACAGAGAGTCATTTGTTACTTGTGGGCCTGCAAGATGGTATAGGTAATTTGGAAGACAGTTTGGTAGCTTCTTACAAAAACTGAACATATTCTCATACCGTTCAGCAGTCATGCACCTTCATATTTACCTAAAGGAGTTGAAAACTTAATTCCACAAAGAAATCCACACATTGATGTTTATAGCAACTTTATTCATAATTGCCAAAACATGGAAGCAGCAAGGATGTCCTTCATTAGATGAATGGATAAACAAACCATGGTACTTCCAGACAATGGAAAATTAATAGTGGTAAAAGAAATGAGTTTAGCAAGCCACGAGAAGACATGGAAGAACCTTAGATGTTTATTACCAAGCAAAAGAAGCAATCTGAAAAGACTACATAATATATGATTCCAGCTACATGATATTCTGAGAAGGTAACACTATAAAGGTAATAAAAAGTCAGCGGCTTCCAGGAAGGTCAGGGGAAATGAACAGGTGGAACACAGGGAGTTTTAAGGAAGTGAAAATGCTGTAAGACAGTGCAGTAGTGCATATATGTCATTGCACATTTAGTGCAAACCTGTAGAATGTGTAATACCAAGTGTGAATGGTAAAAGTTGATAATGGGGAGGCTGTGCATATGTAGTGGTGGGGAATGTATAGGAAATCTCTGTTCCTTTCTTAATTTTTCTGTGGACCTAAAACTGCTCCTCTGCAAATATTCTTAATGAAGAAAGAGCATGTAGAAGAGAATTCAGGTTTTTTTTTTTTTTTTTGTTGGCCATTCAGGATTAGTCTTAGCTGGTCAAACCCCAAACAGAACTGTTTGTGCTACGTTTAGAATTCTTGATAAATCTACAATATTATTTTGGCCTTGTAGATCATTACACCTAGAATTTCTCTTCCTTGACAAAATGTTCCTGTATGACCGATTTTGGAGGTGTGTTTCCTTTTAATTATCTTTGTAATCCTGCCTCATCCACGTGGTGGTTTATTGGATTTGATAATCAGCCCTCTAATTTAGTCTACATATATCTTTTTCCTGAGGAGAAAGTTGCTACCTTCATGATTTGAATTAGGTTCAGCAGGCAGATAACGCTGGAATTTATAGGCATGCATTTATAACCACTCTTATCTACATATGTGGTGTCTCCTCAACAACTGCTGTCTTGCATATCCTCTAAGTAAATCAAATTCAGCATGGAGAACACTTCCTATCTTATTTCTTGTTTAGGTAATCTTGTCATTGAAGCTAATTATCCTACAATTATTTTTTGCTTTGTGTTCTCTTTTCACTGAGACAGCTTCTGTCATAATCTTAAATTTTGCCCCTTTATTTTCAACGTTTTAATAAAAAAACTTTTACGTACTTGTATTGTTGCCTTTCTGAAGACGATTTTTGCTTTTTCATCCTCATTTTTGTTTCTCACATATCTAATAGATTCTGTGTATCACTGCAGTAATTTTACTAAATATCAGGGGGAAGAGGGAAGACCAAGGATTTAATATTCATTGCTATCCCAAATCTGGAGGAAACTCTGGGCTATGTGTTTATTCAGTCTTTCATTCAGAAGTTTTTCTTTAGTAATTATCAGAGGCAGTCATCATTCCAGGTACTAATGACACTAGGATGTGTTGTGTGTAACATACATGATTTCTGCCTTCACAGAGCTAATAATTTAGTAGATGAAAAGGAAGGAAGGTGAAGTCACTCAGTCGTGTCCGACTCTTTGTGACCCTGTGGACTGTATCCCTACTAGGGTTCTCTGTCCATGGGATTCTCCAGGCAAGAATACTGGAGTGGATTGCCATTTTCTTTCTCCAGGGGATTTTCCTGACCCAGGGATTGAACCTGGGTCTCCCCGCATTGGAGGCAGACGCTTTAACCTCTGAGCCACCAGGGAAGTACAGTAGATGAGAGACAATGTGCAAGTCTTATACATAGTAGATGAGAGACAATGTGCAAGTAAACAAACAAAAAGGCCTTCCCCAAACAAGGCCAGTTATGAGAGACTGGTGTGAGTGTATGCTTAAAACTCTTTTTCTTATTGTAACAATATTCTTGGAAAGTTAATTAATACAAAACTATTCTACAAAATGAGAAAGTGGATTTTCCTTGCACAGAATACTGTGAAGCAGCCCATGTGGAATAAAGCAGGCAGGTGACTTCAGCAGTAATCTAAGGAAAACATCTCAGGAATCTGCTCCATGAAGAGCCAGCCCTGCCAAGCCCCATGGTGAGACACTGATGTTTAGAACATACTCAGGAAAAAGGTGTTGTAGAAAATGAGTTCACAATCCCAAATCATCAAGTAAATGTATAAGACTGATGCCAAAAAGTGTATTACAGAATCTAAAAACAGAAAGCCTGGGCCTAAGAAAACAAAGTTTAGAACCTATTCTTGAAATTCAATTAAAAAAAATGAACAAGGGCTAGGAATACAGAAGAAAGGAAATTCCATAGAGCTAACAAATGTGGGAAGAGGTGCTCAAACACACGTGTTAATTGGAAAAACGCAAATTAAAAAACACAATGGAATATCACTTTACAGTTATCAGCCACCCAAAATAGAAAATAGGATAAGTACCAAATATTAATTGGGACATGAGTCTATAAGAACCCTGATGGGAATGCAGATTGGAGCAGGCATTCTGGAGGGCAATTTTGCAACACTTAGTCAAATTAAATACTGATATTTCCTATAGCCTGTAAATGACAGGATTTTTTCCTCCCAGAGCAACAGTTCCATAAAGAATGTGTGCAAAGATATTTGTTGTAGGCTCGTTACTGGTAGTGAGGAGCTTAATGCAACAAACAGATAAATACAGTGGAAAAGTATGTAGTACTTGGAAACTATGGCTAAATAAACATAGAACAACATACATTTCTAAAACATGTAGCTGAGTAAAAATAGCAAGAAATAAAATGAAATTTACAAACCAATGGTATTTATGTAAATTATATACCCATGCCCAGGAAATTAGCATGGCATATTTTAAATGGCATATACAATTAAAGAGGTAATTACCAAAAACTTTAGAATGGTTGGTGATGCAGCAGTGAATGGAGATGAACTTTGGAGGGGTAAAGTGAGTTTAAAAATGAGAAAGCTTCTCACAGACCAAAAAATAAAATATAAATTTTGAGTTTCCTATGAGAGATAAAAGGAAATAATCACTTCCAAGAAAAAAAAGAATAAAGAGATTAGGAAAATGAACTGGTTAAAGGTTTTGAATGTGAAGAAGCATTTGCAACTACAAAGTCCTATGAAGGAAACCTGGAGCAGGAAATGGCAACCCACTCCAGCATTCTTGCCTAGAGAGTCCCATGGACTGAGAAGCCTGGTGGGCTACAGTTTACAGGATCACAAGAATAGGGCATGGCTTAGTGACTAATCCACCACCACCATGAAGGAAACCAGTCATATGCTATCATAGAAAATAATGGTAATATGAGAAAAGAATTCAACTCAGAGAGCTAGTATAGTTTAAGCCAAAACCAGTAGGAATGAAAGCAGCCAGCCTGTAAATACTAATGAGAAGAGCCTCTGAAACAGAAGTTGGCCTGTTTGAGGAACTGAAAGAAGGCCAGTGCAGCTGGTGTGTGGTGAACAGGGGGAGATAGGTCTAAGAGAAGGTATAATCAGAGGCTCAGCCATGTAAATCCTTTGGATTTCATTCCAATTAAAATGAGAAACTCTGCAGGGTATTAAGCAGATGTTAACAAGATTTGGTTTACATTTTTAATTTTTAAGAATTTATTCTGCTGCTTTGGGTAGAATGGATTAGAAGACAGAAACAGGGAGATGAGAAGACTGAGGCATTCTATGAGAAAGTGCTCTCTTGGACTAGTGTGGTGATCTTGGAATTGGAGAGGAAGAGACAATATATAATTTTCAGACAGAATCAATAGGAATTGAATAGATTGGTTTGGGAGGTGAAGGAGAAGGAAATATAAGGACATTCTCTCAGGTTCTTAGCTTACCTTTTGTCGAGAAAAGACTCATTAAGGAATATATTTTGAGGTAAAATCAAGAATTTAATATCAGACAAGCTAACTTTGGCCTCTTGTGAGACATCCAAGTAAAGATGTCAGATAAAATGTGGAATAGAAAAGACTGGAATACTAAGGATAGGTGTAAGCCAGAGATGTACATGGAAGAGACAGTTTCATACGGACTGTATATAAGGCAGGGGAAAGATGAGATTAGCTAGACCATGTGTAGAGGGAGAAAATAAGGGTGTTTGTGGAGCATCCAGAGGATGTCTGGTAAGGGCAGAGAGTTAGGAAGGAAGCCTGAATGGGGATGACCAAAGAGCAGTGTTTCATGAGAGAAGGAGCTGCTGATTCTGTCAGGAATTGCCAAGAAGTGCAATGTGGACAAGAAGATGGGTCATTAAAATGGCAGCATGGAAGCCATCAGTGACCTTAGTAAGAGCAATTCCATGTCTGTGAGGGACAAAGGCCAGAGTGGAACAGAGTGAGGCGTGAACATAAGATAAGGTTGAGACAACACTCTTGACAATACTTTGGAGGTTTGTTTCTGAGTAGTTGGGGTAATAGGTACAGGCTGGTTTGTTGGTTTAAAGATACTAGTCGGTTATTTAATAACCTTCACGAACGGACTCTAAACTCTAAGTACTTTCTTTATTCCAGCCATATTTCTTCACTCATTCTCCCAGGTCAGGTTGAATGGAAGTAAAATGTAAGCTGATTACTGAACATCCCAGGGCTTTGTCATGTCCTACTCTTTGCAACCGCATGGACTGTAGCTTGCCAGGCTACTCTCTCCATGGAATTTTCCAGGCAAGAATACTGGAGTGGGTTGCTATGGCCTCCTCCAGAGGATATTCCTGACCCAGGGATCAAACCCATGTCTCTTGCATTGACAGGCAATTTTTTTTTTTTTATTTTTTTTTACCACTAGCGCCACCTGGGAAACTCATTAAACCTCCCAATGAAGTGAAGTGAAGTTATTCAGTCATGTCTGACTCTTTGTGACCCCATGGACTGTAGCCTACAAGGCTCCTCTGTCCATGGAATTTTCCAGGCAAGAGTACTGGAGAGGGTTGCCATTTCCTTCTCCAGGGGATCTTCCCAACTCAGGGATCAAACCCAGGTCTCCTGCATTGCAGGCAGATGCTTTACCATTTGAGCCACCAGGGAAGCCTAAACCTCCCAATACAGACTAGTAGTTTAGCAACCCATAAAACCAGTATTCTTTAAGTATTTGTTAAATTTTATTGGGAGTGGCATCTGTATCAACAAAGATTTTTGTTTATTTTAGCTTTGTTTCAGTTATTTTCTTCTTTCATAGGAGTAGAATTGATCTATATGTTGTTAAAGAGATGAGAATACCAGACCACCTGATCTGCCACCTGAGAAATCTGTATGCAGGTCAAGAAGCAACAGTTAGAACTGGACATGGGACAACAGACTGGTTCCAAATTGGGAAAGGAGTACGTCAAGGCTGTATATTGTCACTCTGTTTATTTAACTTATATGCAGAGTACATCATGAGAAATGCCAGGCTGGATGAAGCACAAGCTGGATTCAAGATTGCTGGGAGAAAAATAAATAACTTCAGATACTCAGATGACACCACTCTTATGGCAGAAAATGAAGAATAACTAAAGAGCCTCTTGAAAATGAAAGAGGAGAGTGAAAAAGTTGGCTTAAAACTCAACATTTAGAAAACTAAGTTCATGGCATCCAATCCCATCACTTCATGGCAAATAGTTGAAGAGACAATGGAAACAGTGACAGACTTTATATTTTGGGGGGCTCCAAAATCACTGCAGATGGTGACTGCAGCCATTAAATTAAAAGATGCTTGCTTCTGGAAGAAAAGCTATGACCAACCTAGAGAGCATGTTAAAAAGCAGAGATATTACTTTACCAACAAAAGTCTATCTAGTGAAAGCTATGGTTTATCCAGTGTATGGATGTGAGAGTTGGACTATAAAGAAAGCTGAGTGCAGATGCTTTTGAACTGTGGTGTTGGAGAAGACTCTTGGGAGTGCCTTGGACTGCAAGGAGATCCAACCAGTCCATCCCAAGGAAATCAGTCCTGAATATTCATTGGAAGGACTGATGTTGAAGCTGAAGCTCCAATACTTTGGCTACCTCATGCAAAGAGTTGACTCACTGGAAAAGACTCTGATGCTGGGAGGGATTGGGGGCAGGAGGAGAAGGGGATGACAGAGGATGAGATGATCGGATGGCATCACCAACTCGATGGACGTGAGCTTGAGTAAGCTCTAGGAGTTGGTGATTGACAGGGAGGCCTGGTGTGCTGCAGTCCATGAGGTTGCAAAGAGTCGGAGACGACTGAACAGCTGAACTGAACTGATTCATAAAGTTGTGAACTAAGCTGCTGGCATCTCATTTATGCTCTAGTCTGTTGATAACAGTGCCTTTTGTAGATGGACACCAGAACAGTTTCCTAAGTGTCTTATCATTTTAACATAGCTTTCTTATTCTAGTTCCTTTGCTTGTGGTACTTACGTGCTCAACTTACATGCTCTAACATGTCCTTTTACTTACATAATTAATTTCTTCTAGGTCTAAATTTCCTTCTCCGACCCTGTTGTTACTACCCCTTTCCTTTGGACCTCTGCTTTATTTATTTAATTTTTTAATCTATAATGCTTATTTGGCAATTAAGTTTGTCATTTACTTGCAATTTTAATGTTATTTTTGTTTAGTTAATAAGTACTCATTTGTAGTACCCAATAATGATTTTGAGTGGCTCCTGAAGACCTTGTAGGCTTGGAAGGTTGGTTTATATTTTGACTGTCTCTGTGACACCTATCTTACACATATATTTTGTCAGGAAGTATAGATGGTATGTGACATCAGACATTCGACTAGAAAGGAGTTTTTGTATATTGACTCTTTCCCTACGTCCTTGATAAACATTAAAAACTTTAAAGTAAATTTACCCATGCTCTCACATCCAAAATGTATCACATTAGTAAAAAAACAACAACAACATTTGATAACTGTTTGAAAATCTGAAGTCATGCAGACCAGCTTTAGAACCAATCTCTGTCTTTTACAGCTGAGACCATGTTTCTTCTCTCCAATCTCTGCTTCCTTCTATCAAATGAAAACAAAACCTACTTCTTTGTGATATTTTAATAAGGTGATTGTGAAAACCGCATAACAGAGTGATAACCATTGAGTTGTTAATTACCATAAAATAGTAGAAGTAAACAATTTTGGCTGCCCAAGATGAAATCAGGCCCCTAGACTCTTTAGCTTTATGTCTTTGATATGATCTGGATGATTTATATCAAAGGGCTTATTTGACCTATTTTTCAACTTGGGTAGGAATTTTCTCTCATTTACAAACACAGTGCTTATTACCACTTGAAGAAATTCAATGTGTTTCTGTTGAGCTGAATTTCAAGTGACCACTTAGCCTGCAAATGTGTGTGTGTGACCCTGATTTTAGCATTTCTCTCTTATGCCAGCCTTTCAAGGATAGCTTTCACTCAGGTATTCAGGGAAGAAACCTGCTTATATCACATCCAGTTTTAGGTCAGTTCTGTGCTACAGTTGCCTTTTGTGTTGTGCTTTGATCTGATCCAGGCTAAAAATGAGGATTAGTGATGGAAAATTCTTAGAATTCCTTTTCTTCCATTTTTCCTTTTATGGAGCTGTTACCACATTTGATCATAATGACTGAAATGTAGGGAAGCCTCTAATCTATGTTATTTTTGCTAATTCTAATTTACTGTTTACAAATTCTAGATAGTTATAACAGATTTTACTGGGTCATTGAATTATCTAAAAGAAATTACCATGTGTGAGACATAAAAATATATTTTGAATCATGTCGCTTACAAATCATGGCAAGAAAACAAAATATTATATATATTTCAGATCTTATGTGGGTACCTCAGAGCCTTCCTCTTCTGCCTTTAGAACCACTTCAAAGTGTTTCAGTTTTCAACATGTTTCCATGGAAGTCTCCATACCCCTTTAGGAAACCCCACTCCTGTCCTTGCTCCTATTATGGGACATAAACTTTCCCAGCAGGCTGTGGGGCTGGTTTCTCCCAACCAAATCTAGTTTTCTTGGAGGAGTCCCTCCAGTGAGGCAAACCTATGCCTCTCCATTATTTTTCAGTGTCCAATGGGTTACACACACACACACACACACACACACACACACACACACACACACCGCACGCAAATACAAAGGGTAAAAGCAAAATCCAAATAGAAACATTTTCCTCAATATAATTTTTTTAGAATCCTTTTTGTGATTCCTCACTAAATAGAAAAAAAAATAGAAACATTTTCCTCACTGTGGTTATAATCCTGAAGAATTTCCCTTCAACAAATGGGAGGACATGCCTCTGTATTTCTTTATGCTGAGCAGTGTTAGACTTTCCTTGTCTCTCCTACTGTGTGTAGCCTCAGTCATTCCAGTACATAAATATAAGGAGTCATGATAGCATCAAAAATTGTAACACTTCTTCATGATGATCACCATTTCTAAACTACACAAAACTTATACTGTAACTTGGAGCTATTAGGAATTCTTAAAATTTTATGTCAGGTCAGATGTTGGATATTCTAGATGGAAGCAGACGGTGAAGAGTCGTTATCTTTCATCCAAGCAACTTCCAGGAAATGGGAAGGATGTTTTAAAAGGAAATAATCGACCAAAACTTTCCTGACAATAACCAGAAAACATATCAAGAAAAAAGATCAGAATTGACACCAAAATGTTTCTGTAAGCAAGAAGAAAATATTGGAAGAAAAATGCCACTCATTTAAAAAAACTATGTACCTAGACACACAAAGAAGAAAATGAAAGTGAATCTCACCATGAAGATATAAACCCACTATCAATATTTTGGTGACCATTTGGGTCTACTAACCTATCTATAACTTTCTATTTACTTATCTGAACAAAATTTTGGTCAAGTTGTATTAACAAGGGAACGCCCTGGTTGTCTAGTGCTTAGGACTTTGTGCTTTCACTGTGGTGGCCCAGGTTCAATCCCTGGATGGGGAACTAAGATCCTACAAGTCATGCAGGGCACAACCATAAGAAAAAAATTTGTATTAATCATTTCATAGCTCAGTTATTTAAATATATAAGTAACAGTGATTCTGCCATGTTATTAAATATTTGAGAACTTGATTTTTGGCTGTGTGATAGTCTATAATGATATGTGCTGTGGCTTACTTTGTGTAATTAGTCATCTGTTGTTGCACAATTAGGAAGTTTTCAAAGATGACTTTATAAAAGCACCTTCTTTAATTACTTGTAATAGTAACAGTTGACTTATCTTTGAGTCATTTTCTTGTGAAATAGAAAATGGAGATCTAATGGCTTTAAAAAAAATTTCTTTTGTTAGTAACTAGGCCCCTATATTGGAGAAGGAAATGGCAACCCACTCCAGTGTTCTTGCCTGGAGAATCCGAGGGATGGGGGAGCCTGGTGGGCTGCCGTCTATGGGGTCGCACAGAGTTGGACACGACTAAAGCGACTTAGCAGCAGCAGCAGCAGCAGGACCCTATATGATTAAAAAACTACCTTTTATGGATAAATTCACAGATCTATAACAAACTTTTGAAAGCAATAACAAGTTTAATTCATGGTAACTTTTTCTACTGGTAATCTTCCCCTTCAAGATACTGAAAAAAATGGGACTTACAGTAATTATAAACTCTTTAAGTAATACTGTGGTGTGTGTGTCTGTGTGTTGTGTTGTGGGTGGGGGGTGTCTGAAGTACCTTTAAAAGTAAATATAGTAAGAAAATGTCAAGATTTGGACCTATTTTTCTATACGATAGGGATACTGGAGCATCAACTGTAGTGTTTGTTTGTTAACAAGATCCATTTTCTTTGTGGGTCATCCTGATGTCATTTCCAGCAGATGGCATTATTACACTAAAGAATCAAACAGTACAGTCAAGCATTACTTCAGTAAATGCACTTTTTGGAAAGGAAGGAAAGAAGGAAAGGACATACAACTTATTGGAGTCTATTAGGTATTGGTTCTTTTATACTTGTAACTATATTTAATGCTCACAGTGATTCTTCTAAGTGGGTGTTATTTTAAGAATAAACTGAGGCTTAAAGAATTTAAGAAACTTGGTATTCACAAAACAAATAAGTGGCTGGCTCAGGATTATAATCTAGATTTGGCTGATTCAAAGAGCCTGTATGACAATTGTGTTCAGAATCTGTGGTGTTACAATAAAAATATTCACTCCATAGGAACGATTTCAAATGAATGAGATTGATAACTTCCAAAATATTCTCCAAGGGAAAAATGTTTAGAGTTTTTTTCCTTTTTTAAAATGAAATATTCTCAGCTTTAAAAGAATGCAGACAAGCATTTCTGGAATAGTGGAGCCAAGGACCTCTGAAAATCCACTCCTCTATAAAGGCAATGACTATGCTAGCAAAAATAATAAATAAAAATGTAAGAGTCAATGTTTTTAGAACTCTAGGAGATAAAGATTGCAATGATCTGCAAGGTGTTTGTATCAGAAAGATTACTGAATGTTGGCAATAACAGTGATACCTGTTGCATCATAATTTGTTGTAGCCCCATTCCCGTCTCCTGAGCACATGGTAGCTTTGATATCCAGCAACACTGCAGCCACGATTGTGAATTTCAGCGGCTAAGAGATCATTGGAGAAGAATGAGTTTGATTATCTCCAGCCCAGGAAAGTCACAAGAAAAGAGTAACTATAACTTCAACTACGAAAACAGTCACGAAAGAAAACCCTGGGAAGGGAAATCTCACCTTGAGTTGCCACCAATTTTTGACCAAAAAACAAGGTGAGCAGAGAAACAGGGAAATCCATCCATATAAAGGGAGAGAAGTCAATCAATGAAAACTGTCTGAGAGAGCTCAGACACTGAACTTCATAGAGCTTGAACTTTTAAAAAGCTGTTATAAATAAGTTTAAAGAACTAAAGGAAACAATGTCTTAAAAAATTAAAGATGGATTTCCCTGGAGTAAATACAGAGCTGTTATTAGATTCAGAAGTTTCACTCATTGGTATATAGCAAAATGTCAATCCTTGAGTTACCTAAAGTGGATCCTGAAATTACACTGCTAAATATATAACCAAAAATGAAAATGTATGTCAATATAAAACCCTGTACACTATGTTTCAGCAACATTATTCATGATACCCCAAGTTTAAATAACCTAAACATCCATCAACTAATGAATGGATAATTAAAATGCAGTATATCAATGCAATGAAATAGTAATCAACAATAAAAGGAATTAAATACTGATACATGGTACCGCATGGATGAAATTTGAAAACATCATGCTAAGTGAAAGAATTATACACAACGGAAGACAACATTGTATATAATTTCACTGGTATATTATGTCCAGAATAGGCAAATCTATAGATTCAGAAAGATTAATTGATGCCTAGACCTTGTGGGTGGGGACAGAGAATGAGAGTGACTGCTAATGGGGGTGGGATTTCTCTATGGGGTGATGAAAATGTTTTGAAAGTATATCACATTGATGATTCACAATTCTGTGAATATACTGAAACCTAATTTAAAAGAATGAACCTTATGATGTGTGGATTATATCCCAATAAAACTCACAAAAATATATAACATAAATACAGTTTGTCTTTTCAAACTGGGGCAAATGTCCCTATCATTTGGATTGTGTAGGCAGGATATGTATCAAGTATTGATTAACTTTTGGGGGTCAAGGACTTTAGAATAAAATTCACATTTAGAATGATCCTCTTGGTCATATTATTATTGTCCTTGTTATTTTATAGAAAAGGAAATATTATGTTAGAGGTTAACTTCTTTCCTTAGGGTCATACATCTAGTAAGTGCTAGGGCCCAAGTCTGTCTTTTATGCAAAGCCTGTATGCTTTTTACATACCTATAGTTCATACCACCTATAGTTCAATTTAAAGATGTTTAAGAATCTCCCTGGCAATCCAGTGGTTAAGATTTTGCCGTCCAGTGCATGGGGTGTGGGTTTGATCCCAAGATTTCACATGCCTTGCAGCCAAAAAAAAATTAAAACGTTAAAAAAAAAAAAGAAGCAATATTGTAACAAATTCAACAGACTTCGAAGAAATTAAAAAAAAAGAATCTTAAAGATGCTTCCCTGGAACCATATTCTAACTTGTTAGGCTGTATCCAGGTTTTTTGCTCTACAAAGGGTGGTATGGAAATACTTACCTACCCCCATTTTAGCATTTACTGTTAGTAAAAACATGTTGAGAAAAATGTCAGTTTTCTCTTCTCACACCACTTTATTAATTACTAATTTCAACGCTGGTCAATCTGTGACATTCTTATTTGCCCCACTAAATAGCAATGGGCACTGTGTGGACAGATGGTTTTTGTCTGTCTGCAATCTAAAATTTGACTCCATAATAAAGAATGTGAATGTTTGGGGGAGGGGATTTTCCTTGATATAAAAATGAGTTGGCTCTCGTATTGACTGATAAATTCACTTCCACAAAGCAATTCTGAAATAGTCTTAGCTTTCAAATATATGCATTGGTTTTGGAGTTAGTACTGTTAAAGTTGAGTTGGCTTTGAGAAAATTATATATACGTCTGTGTGAGGTTTGTTAATACTTTACATTTATAAAGAAATTACATATGGAATTCTTTTAAGAGGCAAACAAGCTTAATGCACTGATAATGATTCTCTGTACAGAAAATTGAAGAACAAGGTACTAGCTCCCTGGGTCTCATGCACAATGAAGCACCATACTGGCTACTCCTGAGGGTCCTTTCAGCTCTTTGATTATATGACTGTCTGGCTAGCATGCCAAGGCACATCTGCAATCCTGCTGAGAGTTCCATGGAATCGCTAATGATTATTCATGGCAAGGGAAGCAGAGGTAACGTTGACTCTGAAAGCTGATCCTTCTCACTGTAGAGGTGCACTCTTGTGTTACAGTGTTTTTGTGTATGAGAAATGCCACCTGCCAATACTTGAAGGTCTGTGAGCACAAGGGATCGACTCAGTGCCCTTTAGGTTAAAGCATCTCCTTCAAGCCCAGCAGTGTACCTTTGGTGAGGGCAGTAGCATGGATGCTCATATTGATGTTTTTAGAGTTTGTGCTACATGTATCCTGCTTGATCTTTGTTTCTTACTATCAGTCATGTCAAATCTAGGATGTCTTTTTATTCTTTTTTAATTTTTTGTTTATGGCTGCTTTGCTTTTAAGCAGAATTTTTTTTTGAACTCTACTAACGGCCTTCCAGTGCCTTACATATATCCTTAGTGGTTCTGTAGTACAAAAGGGGGTTCTATAGTAAAAGAGTAGATTATTTGAAAAGAGAAAAATGTGCTAGTATTATCTCGATTAGCAAGGAAAATTATAGATGATTCACAGAGTCACGAAATAGTGTTTGTTCTTGATCCTCTTTTTGCAGTTGAGAGCAAATTCATTTTTAGCATTATAAACTAAAAATTATTCATGAGTTCTCTGAGAGCATAATAATTAGCAGTCTAAAACTGGGATAGTATTTTTTTCAATTGGGACAATATTTTAAGTTTATTTTTAATTAGCAAGATGAAATTAAATAGAGATAAATCAATGCATTATTTCAAAACCAAATTTTCTTTAAACCCAGTTTTGTTTTGTTTTTTTCAACTCCCAGGGTACTTGGAAGGAGTCAAGGTTGCCATCAAGGGAAATGATATACTGAGAAGCGTTGAATGGGGTTTTGAAAGGCTAGCAATTTTTTTTTTCCTAGAAGAACTTGGGCTAGCTGCAGTCTAAACCATTGCTACATATAACTTCAAGAACTTAAAGAATCTAAAAGCCAGTAACAATAAACTAAAGAAATACCATTTTGAACCTTTAGAACTCTAGATTTCAGCCTTTTCTCTCTATAATCACACTTTACAGTTGAAATTTTTTCCCTAGTATAAGAAGGATACTCAAAGTTGGTGCACTGGGACCACCCAGAGGGATGGGATGGGGAGGGAAGTGTGAGGGGGGTTCAGGATGGGGGGACACATGTTCACCCGCAGCTGATTGATGTCAATGTATGGCAAAAACCAGCACAATATTGTAAAGCAATTAGCCTCCAATTTAAAGAAATAAATTTAAAAAATTTGGAAAATACAAAACAGAGGATATTAAAAAAGTTTTCTGCTAATATTTTAGAATATATCATTCTAACTATCACAGTCTTTTAAGAAACTTGTGTACTATGTGAATCTAGCTAGTATTTTTGAGGAACTTAGCTAAACAAATATGAGATAATTCTGGGGGCCTTGTGTCAACGGTTCTGTATCCTGAGAGAAACATGTTTATAATTGAATAAATGTATCATATATATTACTCAGTACGCCTATGCCCTGAGTCTTGTATAGTGAGGGCTTTTGGGTTGCTTACTAGGGAAAATTAGATGTGGCCAATGGTCAGTGTTTTATAAGGTAGGAAATACTTTATATTTATTCTATAGAAATATTATATTGTAAAAAATAGAATATTTTATTGTAACAATGAGCAAAGAACAGATATAGGTAAGGATGTCTGGAAGGAATAAAGGTTGGCTAATCTTGAATTCTCCTCCAAGTAACTTAGAAAAAACAGAGAACACCTGTGTGGTTATAGGAATTGTGCTTTTCCCAATGGTTTTGAGTGGAAAACACTCTTACGTTGTTTCTCCCTTACATAGATTCTGTACTTTAAATCCCTGAATAGCCAAATAACTATTTTGATAGAACTCTCTGTGCTGCTGTACCTTTATACTTTATTTGAATGTTATAAAATATAGTCATTTTAAGTTAATGCCTTTAAATTCTGAGATGTATAGTATTGTATTATTATTGGCCAAGGCCTTTGTAAGAAGCTGTTCTGAATGAAAATTTTCACTTAGTAAAGAGGCACATTTGGAGAACAGTATAAATATTGATTGAAATACAAGCTGGTACAAGAAAATTACAATTTCTGTGGTTTGAGCAAATATTACAGTTCCACAACAGTGATGATTTTGTCAAATTTAAATTCTCCTAAACAGATACTCTACAATGCTCTTTTGTTTAGGTTAGAGATGGGCACCATATTTAATTGTCCAATTATCTTTTAATGCATCTTTACTAAAGGAGGATATTGTTGAGCAAAACTAGATAGAGGTGATAAGCAAATCTTTACAAAATAGTCTTTTTATTTTATTTTACTAAAGTAAAAGAAATATTGTAACAATCCTCTTTTGGCTAACAGTGTAAATGATAACCAGATGAACTCAGTGTACACATGAATAAACATAAATGCATTCATGTGTGCACACACACATGTACACACACACACAAGCCCATAATATTTAGCCATATTGTCAGCTACTGGA
Organism: Nanger dama; assembly: GCA_917880005.1. Lineage (NCBI taxonomy): Eukaryota > Metazoa > Chordata > Mammalia > Artiodactyla > Bovidae > Nanger > Nanger dama. The sequence goes on along the minus strand of CAKJTW010000038.1, from coordinate 7,675,568 downwards.
ATTGTTAGACCTCACGGTCTTTTCCAGAGATCAGTCGCCCAAGAGATCGCCAAGACATGGACTCGATGCAAACCACAAGAGGATTTATTAGGCGGGGGCGCGCCGGGTTCGAACACCACTAGGGAAGAACGAACCCCGAACATTTGTTACAGAGCAGTTTTTAAGCACAAAAACCACAAACCGGTACAGCTAGGGTGGAGACCTGATTGGTGTATAGGTCTTGACATTTTCAGGGATAGGTTTATTTGTTATCAGGTGGACATGGCTGGACAAGCTGCATTTTTACTGTTAACCCGTTCTCTGGAAAATAATTTCCTGGAATGGTTTTTGAGATAAACATCCCCGGGAGGCTGCATGCCTTAGATATGAGCCCCTCACACATTCTTGAGATAAAGGTTTGTCTTAAGATTAACAGGAGGGCCTGTTTCCCTAAGGCTCTAGTGAAACTTTAACCTTTATTTTTATCCACCTTTCCTCTCAGAATCAAGCTTGATACAGCTATTACTTTTGCAAATATTGTATAATTTAGTTTAGTTAAATAATGATAATTATAATGAAAGAAACTGGTTTCCTGTAGTTAACCTCTGGCTTAAGTCTCACATTTAACCTGGATACTGAGTATGGGTACCTGTTTGATTAAGGTCATGACAAATATACCATTTTTTGAAGTTAAAAGAGTAGAGACCTAAAGATGTTAAATGAATAAGCAGGTCACATTTCTGCTTCTTTAGTTATGCTTTATAATATTATTGCAAGTGAATAGATAATTTCAGATGTTGCTTGCATTATACTCCTGAGACAGACACTGCAAGAGAATAGTTGTCAAGGTATTATATTAAAACTTTCAGTTAACTTTTTGTTAATATAAGCATTTTGTTTGACAAGACCTTTTCAGAGAGAGTAAAAAACAAAGCTATTTTAAAAACACAACTGAAGGTCACTGCTGTGCCCTAAAGGAGTGGCCTGATTTCTATCTTACAGTAGGCGGAAGAGGATGTTTTTTAACAAGACACCTTGAAAGACCCCTGTATGTTGGAAAGCAGGAAGCCTCCAGGGTATGGTTTTGAACGAGACTAATGGCTGGACTGCTCAGCATCAGAAATAAACAGTTACTTGTAGGTGGGAGTGAACTCAGGAGAGAAAAAGAGCAGGTCAGAAACAAGATAGCAAGTGGGGGACAGTAGAAAAATATCAAGAATGAGAAATTCCTAAGAGAGGGATGTTTAAAAGTGTATACTCAGTTTTTGCTGTTTCTTATCAGGAGCTATAATCACCGTATCTTGCTTCATCATACACATCTTCAGTAGTGTCCGTTATATACACAATTTTTAAATATTATAAATGTATTTTTTTAATTTAATTTTTATTTTATGTTGGAGTATCTTTTTGTTTGTTTGTTTGTTTTGCCTTCCTGGTGGTAAACAATCCACTTACCAATGCAAGAAATGCAATGAATGTGGGTTCGATCCTTGGGTCAGGAAGATCCCCTGGAAGTGGAAATGGAAACCAACCCCAGTATACTTGCTTGGAAGATTCCATAGACTGAGAAGCCTGGAAGGCTACACCCATGGGGTCACAAAGAGTCAGACATGCCTGAACATGCACATATAGTTAATTTACAATGTTGTGTTAGTTTCACATATATAGCAAAGTGATTCAGTTATACATATACATTATCCATTCTTTTCCAGATTGTTTTCCCATATAGATTATTATAGAATACATAAATTTCTTGACTGAATAGTCTTTTGATAAATCAAAGAAAAAGACTGTTCAAGAGGGAGGGCACATATGTATACCTATGGCTGATTCATTTTGATGTTTGACAGAAAACAAAATTTCGTAAAGCAACTATCCTTCAATTGAAAAATAATAGATTTAGAAAAATAAAAGACAGTATGTCTGAGTGCTGAGCAGAGAAGAGGAGAAATATGTTGGGTCAAACAATTAATGGTGACCACTGAGCAGGAGAGGTGATAAAATGCAAGCTTTCAAGTTGTGGCAAAAATTCTCTCTAAGGGACTGGCTTTTCCCTGGACATAAGATAGGGGTGAGAGGAAATCATATAGTGAAGAATGACCTTGGCTGACATCTAGATAATGTTGCCTTGGCCATGTGTAAGTCACTTCTTTTATATTCAAAAAAACTTAAACAGCAGTTTTAAATGGTGAGAAATTGGTTCTCTCTTGGTGGAGGCAGTTTGGCATTTTGGGGCTTATTGGAATTTGGGAGTATAATAGGGAATCTTTGAAACATCTCAAAAATTTTAAAAGCCGAACAAAAATTAAATCGCTTTTCATGATACAGTGGCATGAGCTAACTAATCTGTCAAATATCTCCTCTGTAATAGAATTATATCCACTCAGTTGATAATTCTGTAATGTTATCACATGCTGATCAGAAGCTCTGATTAGCTGTTAGATGTCTTTGATGGAAAAAGAAGGAGAAAACAACTATTATAAATGTTAGTTCCTATTTCTGCTTCTTCCTCCTGGACTGAGGTGAGCTCTCTCATTTGGAATCACCTCTATTCCTATTCCTTGAGCAGACAGGCTGCAGAGCAGCAGCAAAGACAGAGACCTTTGACCCATAAGGCTACTCCCTCACAGAAGTCTACTTCATTATGAGACAGGTGGAAATGGCTCCTCTGTCTTGTAACTATAGGCAGATTCTTAAGGAAGTCAGTAGAACTCTCAATAGAGGCATCTATAAATTTATGGTGGTGACTGCAGATACAAGAATCCTTAGAGATTTCTTATGTCTCCATGGTTTGAAGAGAAGAGTGTGTATCAAATAGGACCTGAAGTGGTCATTGTTCAGTCATCAGCAAAGCAAATTCTCAGCTGAAATTCAAGATTCCACCCATCCTTCAGACCCTAGTGAAGTGAAAGTGAAGTTGCTCAGTCGTGTTCAACTTTTAGCAACCCCATGGACTGTAGCCTACTAGAGTCTCCATACATAGGATTTTCCAGGCAAGAGTACCAGAGTGGATTGCCATTTCCTTCTCCAGGGGATCTTCCCAACCAAGGGATCAAACTCAAGTCTCCCGCATTGCAGACAGATGCTTTACCCTCTGAATCACCAGGGAAGCCCTCAGAAGAAGCAGATATTTTTAACCAAACCTCCTCCTGATTCTCCTCCCCACCTGCAACACCCACCAGGAGAATTGTGCAATATATATGGTCTTTGTGTTGGCCTGTGGGCTTTCCAATTCATATTTATTATTAGAAGATATAGTCCAGAATCTGATTTCTTGATTTTATTTTTAAATAAAAATTTCACCCAGCTATTTTAAATACCAGGAAAGAGCTAGAAGGAGTGTGATGGTCTGGGAAAGATATCTAGTCCCATTTTCATCAATAAACTGTTACAGAACACCTTTCAGATACAGAAATGCTAGAAGATGCATAATGATACTTTTGGACTTTTCCTCTCTCTGAAATATTCACCTTGAGAATAAACATTATCGACTTTTTATACTCTTGCTCTACAGAAAAGGTGTTACATAACATGAAATGAATGAAGAAGTTTCTTTTTTTTTAATCTCTTGAGATTTAGGAAACTAGACTTTGAAGGAAGAGGAAGACAGGCAAGGTATTGGAAAGGAGGTTATGGGGAGAGACATAGCCCTTGGCTGGGGCCAACAACTGAGACCTTGAATCTGAGGAAATAGTTTCATTTTGTGGGCAGATAGGACTAGAAAAATCAGTTTTCATCCTAATCCCAAAGAAAGACAATGCCAAAGAATGCTTAAACTACTGCACAATTGTGCTCATTTCACATGCTAGCAAGGTTATCGGAGAAGGCAGTGGCACCTCACTCCAGTACTCTTGCCTGGAAAATCCCATGGACGGAGGAGCCTGGTGGGCTGCAGTCCATGGGGTCACTAGGAGTCGGACACGACTAAGTGACTTCACTTTCACTTTTCGCTTTCATGCATTGGAGAAGGAAATGGCAACCCACTCCAGTGTTCTTGCCAGGAGAATCCCAGGGATGGGGGAGCCTGATGGGCTGCTGTCTCTGGGGTTGCACAGAGTCGGACACGACTGAAGTGACTTAGCAGTAGCAGCAAGGTTATACTCAAAATCCTTCACGGTAGGCTTCAGCAGTATGTGAACCAAGAACTGCCAGATGTACAAGCTGGATTTAGAAAAGGCAGAGGAACCAGAGAACAAATTGCCAACATCTGTTGATCATAGAAAAAAACAGAGAATTCCAGAAAAAATATACTTCTGCTTCAGTGACTATATTAAAGCCTTTGTGTGGATCACAACAAGCTGTGGAAAATTCTTAAAGAGTTGGGAATACCAGACCACCTTAACTCTCTCTTGAGAAACCTGTATGCAGGCCAAGAAGCAACAGTTAGAACTGAACATAGAACAACAGATTGGCTCCAAATTGGGAAAGGGGTACATCAAGGCTGTGTGTAGCCACCCTGCTTATTTAACTTATATGCAGAATAAAGTAAAGTTAGTTGCTCAGTCGTGTCTGACTCTTTGTGATCTCATGGACTGTAGCCCCCAGGCTCCTCGGTTCATGAAATTTTCCAGGCAAGAATACTGGAATGAGTTGCCATTTCCTTCTCCAGGGTATCTTCCTAACCCAGGGATTGAACCCAGGTCTCCAGCATTGCAGGCAGACGCTTTACTGTATGAGCCACCAGGGAAGCAGAGTACATCATGCGAAACACTGGACTGGATGAAGCTCAAGCTGGCATCAAAATTGCAGGATAAATATCAACAACCTCAGACATACAGATGATACCACTCTAATGGCAGAGAGCAAAGAGGAACTAAAGAACTTCTTGATGAGGGTAAAAGAGAGGAGAAAAACTGGCTTAAAACTCAAAATTCAAAAAACTAAGATCATGGCATCTGATCCCATCACTTCATGGTAAATAGATAGGGAAAAAGTGAAAACTGGCAAATTTTACTTTCTTGGGCTCCAAAATCACTATGGATAGAGACTGCAGCTACAAAATTAAAACACACTTGCTCCTTGGAAGGAAAGCTATGACAAACCTAGACACTGTATTAAAAAGTAGAGACATCGTTTTGCCACAAATGTATATATAGTCAAAGGTATTGTTTTTCCAGTGAAAGGGAAGTTGCTCAGTCATGTCTGACTCTTTGCAACCCTATGAACTGTAGCCTACCAGGCTCCTCCCTCCATGGGATTCTCCAGGCAAGAATACTGGAGGGGGTTGCCATTTTTCCAGTAGTCATGTGTACATGCGAGATTTGGAAGGCTGAGCACCAAAAAGAAGGCTGAGCACCAAAGAACTGATGATTTTGAATTGTGATGCTGGAGAAGACTCTTGAGAGTCCTTTGGACTATGAGGAGATCAAACCAGTCAATCCTAAAGAAATCAGTCCTGAATATTCTTTGGAAGGACATGTTGAAGCTGAAGCTCCAATACTTTGGTCACCTGACATGAAGAACTAACTCCTTAGAAAAGACCTGTATGCTGGGAAAAATTTAAGGCAGAAGGAGAAGGGGATGACCGAGGATTAGATAGTTGGATGGCATCACCAACTTAGTGGACATGAGTTTGAGCAAGCTCTGGGAGTTGGTGATGGACAGGGAAGCCTGGCAGGCTGCAGTCCACGGGGATGCAGAGAATTGGACATGACTGAGTGACTGAACTGAACTGATTCTTTGGAGGGACTGACACTAAAGAGGAGCTGAATACTTCGGCCACCTGATGTGAAGAGCTGACTCATTGGAAAAGACCCTTATGCTAGGAAAGATTGAAGGCAGGAGAATGGGGCAACAGAGGATGAGATGGCTGGATGGCATCATCAACTCAACACACATGAGTTTGAGTAAACTCCAGGAGATGGTGAAGGACAGGCAAGCCAGCATGCTGCAGTCCATGGGATTGCAAAGAGCTGGACCCAGCTTTGCGACTGAATAACAAGAACAATTTATCACCTCAGTTGGGACCTTTGACCTAGCTCTGAGAGCTCTTAATAATGTTGCAAATACATATATATATATATATGTATATATATGTGTGTGTGTGTGTGTGACTTCCCTGGTGGCTCAGACGGTAAAGCGTCTGTCTACAATGTGGGAGACCCAGGTTCGATCCCTGGGTCATGAAGATCCCCTGGAGAAAGAAGTGGCAACCCACTCCAGTACTATTGCCTGGAAAATCCCATGGACAGAGGAGCTTGGTAGGCTGCAGTCCATGGGGTCACAAAGAGTCAGACACGACTGAGTGACTTCACTCACTCATATGTATATATTACCAGAAGCACAGTGCCTAATGAGTCATATATTCTTGTGAGTGTCCTAATAAGGAATTATATATATTTTAATTCTAATCTTTAAAAATTTCCATGATAATCACTTCCAAACACATCCGTGGAAAAACATCACAGACATTGTTCTCGAAATTAGCAAATATGACTTCACCACTAAGTAATTAGCAATGTCTGCCTTGATATCCCACTGGTGTTGTTTTAAGGACCCTAAATATTCAAAGTTTGTTCTGTACAAAGTTCCATTGTGAATTGTGTTCTATAAGTTCAGATCTTACATATTATAAAGCAGTAGTTAAGATACTAGTCTTTGAAGTCAGATTCTGGACTTAATACATGGCAGAAATAAGACTTAATTGACCATCTTTGGGCATGTCACTTAAATTCTTTGAAGCCCAGTTATTTCATCATCTTCCACCTACCAAATACTTAACATATACTACTTATATAGTATTATTTTTGTTGCATTATGCTTCCATTGATTTTAATATTATTCCATAAATTAATAAATACTACCCTGTGCTGTTAGTCTTTCTTGGGCAAATATTTAGGGTAATTTGTCTTAGAAAAGCATTATCAAGTGATGAATACCCTGATTCAGATACTTTAAAATTTATTAAATTGATCTTGTAAAGAAGAGCAGAGTCTTCTGTATTGGAAAAAAGTTACATTTAATGCTTCAGATTTCTCCAAAATTCCACTGTGGTATATACAGTGTTCAAACAAACATGAATTAACATCCCTTTGGTATATAGAGACCTTAGGAAAGAAAGCATTTAGATTAATAGCCAAGTTATTTGCTATTCCCTCACAGATAAAATATTGAAAACAGGCAAATGAATACAAGCAAAGAAAACCTGGCCTATACTGGCTGAAATGTATAGATTAGCCCTATGTCATATATGGCCAGTTGTGGCAAGTAATGGCTCTGGGTAAAGGCAGGGATCTGTGCTCAGGGTAATATTGCAGCTGCCCAGATTTATGAAATTGCTGGAGAGCAAGAAAGAAGATGGGCTTGGAGAAATGTCTTAGATGTGAAGAAGGTTGGAGTTAGGTGTTATTTGACTAAGAGGATGTTATTTGAAGATGATTATTTGTGTTGCCCTGAGAAGCTACAGGAATGTGTACTGAGGAATAAAGTCATGGTGGAAAGTTCTGACAAAACATGGTCTACTGGAAAAGGGAATGCCAAACCACTTCAGTATTCTTGCCTTGAGAATCCTGTGAATAGTATGAAAAGACAAAAAGATAGGACCTGAAAGATGAATTCCCCAGGTCAGTAGGTGCCCAATATGCTACTGGAGATCAGTGGAGAAATAACTCCAGAAAGAATGAAGAGATGGAGCCAAAGCAAAAACAACACCCAGTTGTAGATGTGACTGGTGATGGAAGTAAAGTCTGATGCTGTGCAGCAGTATTGCATAGGAACCTGGAATGTTAGGTCCGTGAATCAAGGCAAATTGGAAGTGGTCAAACAGGAGATGGCAAGAGTGAACATTGACATTTTCAGTTCAGTTCAGTCGCTCAGTCGTGTCCGACTCTTTGCGATCCCATGAATCGCAGCATGCCAGGCCTCCCTGTCCATCACCAACTCCCAACGTTCACTCAGACTCATGTCCATTGAGCCAGTGATGCCATCCAGCCATCTCATCCTCTGTCGTCCCCTTCTCCTCCTGCCCCCAATCCCTCCCAGCATCAGAGTCTTTACCAATGAGTCAACTGTTTGCATGAGTTGGCCAAATTACTGGAGTTTCAGCTTTAGGAATCAGCAAACTAAAATGGACTGGAATGGGTGAATTTAACTCAGATGACCATTATATCCACTACTGTGGGCAAAAACGCCTTAGAAGAAATGAAGTAGCCATCATACTGAACAAACGAGTCCGAAGTGCAGTACTTGGATGCAATCGCAAAAATGACAGAATGATTTTCCATTCATTTCAAGGCAAACCATTCAATATCAAGGTAATCTAAGCCTATGCCCTGACCAGTAATGCTGAAGAAACTGAAGTTGAATGGTCCTATGAAGACTGACAAGACCTTCTAGAACTAATACTCAAAATAGATGTCCTTTTCATTATAGGGGACTGGAATGCAAAACTAGGACATCAAGAAATACCCGGAGTAGCAGGCAAATTTGGCCTTGGAGTACAAAATGAAGCAGGGCAAAGGCTAATAAGAGTTTTTCTAAGAGAGAAGACTCTACACATGGACATGACCAGATGTCAATACTGAAATCAGATTGATTATATTCTTTGTAGCCAAAGATGGAGAAGCTCTATACAGTCACCAAAAATAAGACCAGGAGTTGACTGTGTCTCAGATCATGAACCCCTTATTTCCAAATTCAGACTTATATTGAAAAAAGTAGGGAAAACCACTAAACCACTCAGGCATGACATAAATCCCTTATGATTATACAGTAGAAGTGACAAATAGATTCAAGGGATTAGATATGACAGAGTACCTGAAAAACTATGGACAGAGGTTCATGACATTGTACAGGAACAGGGATCAAGACCATCCAAGAAAAAGAAATTCAAAAAGGCAAAATGGTTGTCTGAGGAGGCCTTACAAATAGCTATAAAAAGAAATGAAGCAAAAGTCAAAGAAGAAAAGGAAAGATATACCCATTTGAATGCAGATTTCCAAAGAATATCAAGGAGAGATAAGAAAGCCTTCCTCAGTGATCAGTGCAAAGAAATAAAGGAAAACAACAGAATGGGAAAGACTAGAGATCTCTTCAAGAAAATTAGAGATACCAAGGGAATTTTTCATGCAAAGATGGGCTTGATAAAGGAGGGAAATGGTATGGACCTAACAGAAGCAGAAGATATTAAGAAGAGGTGGCAAGAATACACAGAACAACTATATAAAAAGATCTTCATGACCCAGATAATCACAATGGTGTGATCACCCACCTAGAGCCAGATATCTTGGAATGTGAAGTCAAGTGGGCCTTAGGAAGCATCACTACAAACAAAGCTAGTAGAGGTGATGGAATTCTAGTTGAGCTATTTCAAATCCTAAAAGATGATGCTGTGAAAGTGCTTTGCTCAATGTGCCAGCTAATTTGGAAAACTCGGCAGTGGCTAGAGGACTGGAAAAGGTCAGTTTTCATTCCAATTCCTAAGAAAGGCAATGCCAAAGAATGCTCAAACGACCACACAATTGCACTCACCTCACACACTAGTTAAGTAATGCCTAAAATTCTCCAAGCCAGGCTTCAATAGTACATGAACCATGAACTTCCAGATGTTCAAGCTGGATTAGAAAAGGCAGAGGAACCAGAGATCAAATTGCCAACATCCGCTGGATCATAGAAAAACAAGAGAGTTCCAGAAATACATCTACTGCTGGTTTATTGACTATGCCAAAGCCTTTGACTCTTGTGGATCATAATAATTGTGGAAAATTCTTTAAGAGATCAGAATACCAGATCACCTGACCTTCTGCCTGAGAAATCTGTATGCAAGTCAAGAAGCAACAGTTAGAACTGGACATGGAACAACAGACTGGTTCCAGATAGGAAAAGGAGTACATCAAGACTGTATATTGTCACCCTGCTTATTTAATTTATAGCAGAGTACATCATGAGAAACGCTGGGCTGGATGAAGCACAAGCTGGAATCAAGATAATCAGGAGAAACATCAATAACCTCAGATATGCAGATGACACCACACTTATGGCAGAAAACGAAGAACTAAAGAGCTTCTTGATGAATGTGAAAGAGGAGAGTGGGAAAATTGGCTTAAAACTTGATATTCAGAAAACTAAGATTATGGCATGTGGTTCCATCACTTCATAGCAACAGATGGGGAAAGAGTAGAAACAGTGACAGATTTTATTTTTGGGGGAGCTCTAAACCAGTCCATTCTGAAGGAGATCAGCCCTGGGTGTTCTTTGGAAGGACTAATGCTGAAGCTGAAACTCCAGTACTTTGGCCACCTCATGCAAAGAGTTGACTCATTGGAAAAGACTGATGCTGGGAGGAATTGGGGGCAGGAGGAGAAGGGGATGACAGAGGATGAGATGGCTAGATGGCATCACTGACTCGATGGACACGAGTCTGAGTGAACTCCGGGAGATGGTGATGGACAGGGAGGCCTGGCGTGCTGCGATTCATGGGATCGCAAAGGGTCAGACACGACTGAGTGACTTAACTGAACTGAAAATCACTGCAGATAGTGACTGAAACCATGAAATTAAAAGACGCTTACTCTTTGGAAGGAAAGTTATGACCACCTAGACCGCATATTAAAAAGCAGAAACATTACTTTGCCAACAAAGGTGCATCTAGTCAAAGCTGTGGTTTTTCCAGTAGTCATATATGGATGTGAGAGTTGGAATATAAAGAAAATTGAACACCAAAGAATTGATGCTTTTGAACTGTGATGCTGGAGAAGACTCTTGAGAGTCCCTGGGACTGGAAGGAGATACAACCATCCCGTCCTAAAGAAAATCAGTCCTGAATGTTCACTGGAAGGACTGATGCTGAGGCTGAAACTCCAACACTTTGGGCACCTGATGCAAAGAACTGACTCATTTGAAAAGACCCTGATGCTGGGAAAGATTAAAGGTGGGAGGAGAAGGGGACGGCAGAGGATGAGATGTAATGATAGCATCACTGACTCAGTGGACAGGAGTTGAGTAGTCTCTGGGAATTGGTGATGGACAAAGAGGCCAGTCCATGCAGTTGCAAAGAGTCAGACAGGACTGAGCGACTGAAATGAACTGAACTGAAGGTGTAAATACCTGGAGGCTGACTGGAATGTAAAGAATTTATCATTTTACTTCCCATGTTGGTGAATAATGGTTTATGCATTGCAGGTCTTTATTAACTATTTAGTAACTGAATTGAAAAATAGTAACCCAGTTTGCAACTCCAATTTATGCTAATGTTCATAAGTTCAGTTACTAATGTCCACTGATTAAAATCATTGAACCCCTTTGAAATTTTTATGTCATTAAAAATGAGGAAAACAATGAAAATATACTGAGAGGTTCAGCTTATTCAGTGTGGAGTTTGCCAAATGATCCCTTCTCACTTTATTTGGTGAATATGATTATAGAGTGCTAGGAAGGAAAGGAGGGAGAGAATGGTGTGGTAGAAATTGCCCCATGAATCACTTTTTTGAAATTTCACTTGACAAAAATATATACTGAAAATTTCCAGGTGATTTCTAATTTTTAAGGTATTTTAGGCTTCTTGATTTTATGTAACTAGACGTTTCTTTACATATTTAACAATTTAAGGCAGTTGCTAAATTTAAAATGATTTTCTGTATAAATCTGAGTAATTTGAGGTGTTTTTAGTTTTGATTTTTAATTCTCTTTTTAATTTTGGAAATTTCAGATATAACATATTTTTTCTTATATTCATTTAGAATAGTTAACTTTCTTTGTCATCTATATGAGCCAAAGAATATATGATATGGGTTACAGGGAAAACTTCTAGGGGCTATTATTGTATTATAGCTGCCTTATTATGTCATGCAGAAATATTATACTTTGACTCCAGCAAATTATTTTTATATGCCATTTCAATGTTAGTAACAGAATAAAAGGATAATGTGAAATAAGAGGATAAATTCTTTTAGAAATATTAGTGGTTTAGCTTTAGGTTTTATTTATTACTTTGGTCAAAATAGCCTCAGCTTGATCTTTTTATGTGTGTATTATCTATTTTTAATATGTTTGAGACTGAAAGAATAAAGCTTAAGTTTCCAGAAGCAGCCAAATAATCGCACTTTGAATTTATAAGATCTTTTCTTTTTAAGCTAACAGCTGATGAGACATTTGCATTTGAACCTGGCAACATGTAAATTTGAAAGTTTGAATGAATAAGATTGTGAATTAAATGAAGGAGAAAAATATTACTCTTAAAATTTTTTGGAAAACATTAAATAGGGATTATAAACCAATTTATTTTTTTAGGCAAGTGTTACTTTATCAGCTTTTTCAGATTCTTAAAATTTTTCTTCAGATTTTTTCCATAAGCTTATCTAATCTTTAGCTGTGATTTTTAATAAATGTTTCTGCTTAGGAATGTATTACATGTCTTATATCCATATCTAGTTATAGATTTGGTTTTACAACTTTTTCCCAGTTTGAATTAAATGATCAAGCCCAATAATTTGGAAGATAGCATAAAGATAAATTACCAACTGAGCTATCAGGGAAGCCCAAATTTTAGATTACAGATAATGTCAATTTAGTCACCTTTCCAAATGTTTCAATGGTATCCATCGTGGGAGATTAAGCAAAATGTCAGATACGAACTAAATTTGGTATTTCTACAGAAACATGACTTTTCTGAATATTAATTAGTAGTTACATGGTTGGTGGCTTGGTGGTATGTCAGTGCAGGAGATGCAACTTTAATCCCCTGGGTAGAGAAGGAAATGGCAACCCACTCCAGTATTCTTGCCTGGAAACCCCACAGACAGAGGAGCTTAGTGAGCTACAGTCCATGGGGTCACAAGAGTTGGACACGACAGAGACTACATACCACCCCCCACCACAACCACATAACATGGTTGCTAAATTGTTTAATACTGGTTTTGAGGATACCTTTTTATCACACATTACATTTTTTTTTAATGTCAAGATACTTTATTCCTTTTTGTTAAAACTGGTTGCAACAGTAAGCTTCTGGCCCATCTTGCTGATACACAAGCCACAAACGCTTGCTCAGCAGTTGAAGCCTTTAGTAGCATGTTTGAAAAGTGAATAAAAATCCATATAAAACAAATATTCAAATAGTTTTGTTGGAGGAGTGTGTAATTTCCTCAGTTCTGTCTCACTGCGGCAGAAATTTAAAGCAATGGAAGCAGTGTTACAGCTCCATGTTACAGCTGTTTTATTTGGCAAGCAAAGGAAAATACATCCTTGAGGCATGAGGGTGGGCCAACCCAAAAGACGCAAAGAGAAGAGAAACCCCCAGCTCAATTTGGGCTCCTCTTTTTATATGCTTTTTCTCCTCCCCTGAGCCTGCCCTATGTAAATTGGGCTAGCCAGGAGGGCTGTCTGTTTTACCTGAGGTCTTCACTCTGGTCCTGGGACCTTCCTTTGTTCTATTTTCATGGCTTTTCCCTTTGTCTTTTAGCCATGGCCATTCTGGGCTCCTTTTTCCTATTCTAACTACCTAACAGTTTCCACAGGAACACAGATAAGTGTGACCCCATCTCCCAGCCTTCCACATTGGTGTACCTGTGCCAACCCTACTCAATAGACATCTCAGAACTAGCAGTAATTAAGTTAACTGGTTCCCCCCAAACCTTTAAATCAAGCTAAACTCACAGTTAACAGCTACAAGAGTGGTAGCTACGTTTTAACAAGAGTGGAAGCACAGTCTGCTGCATGCTGCTTCATGCTGCTGTCTCAGGCACAGAACAGGGTGCAGGGGGCTGACGTCCTGCTCCTCCACTCTGGGTGGAAAGTCCTGGTTTTGGATCTGCTTTATCAGTTGCCATGTTGGCCCTGGCATCTAGGTCTCTGGAATCCACTGAAGGTAGAAGCAGCAGTAACAGTGTAAGCACCCATGTTCTCAGAGAGCATCCAATTGGCCACATGCAGGTTACAGCACTCAGCAGTGTGGTCCAGGCCATCACAGATCGGTCCCCAGATGCTGGATGAATAATACTTCTCGTCTGGTCTGGGTCTCTTCTGCAGAAGAGGCTTTGTGTGTGTGATCCTAAAGAATGCAGTTAAATGACCCACATACTCCATCATTCATGTAATACATTACTGCTTGTCCACTTGACTCTTCATCATCAGAGTCTGTCTGTTCCTTTACTATGAGTTTATTTTGGCAATGATATTAACTGTGAGTGTGAAAGCTGATGCAACATAGTATCTGCCCAGCTCAGGTATGATTCTCACTCCAGAGTCTGATGGAAAATACTTGTCCAGTGCTGGCTTGATGACACTGGTGATCTCCAAATTTAAGCTTTACATCCTCAGATCCAGGAAAGCCACCACTGATATCAAGGAGATACAGGTTGAAACCAACCTTAGCTCCTATGTCAGAGACACAGCAGGCATCAGAGATCACCTGCACGAAGGTCTCAGGATCAGCATAGCCACTTCCCACATGGAAGTTGACACCAATGACATCAATATCTAGCTCTTTTGCCCATTCCAAAGAAGCCTGCGGCGCCAAATTTCACACTGAGGTGACCTGCTGCTTTGGAATTATCAGTGGCAATCTGCAAAACCAACTTGGCCTTTGGATGTGCCCTGGAAACTTTCATCAACTCGTCTTCACTATCAAAAATCATCATCTGTACCCTGTTATTGGCAGTGTACTTAATCTGAGATGCTTGTTTATACAGATTTGCATAGGTTATCCTCTCTGGAGGCATCCTGAGACAGGTCCAATTGTAATTCAGTCTTGCTGGCACGTCAAGTCTTGTCCCACTGGCAGCTAGGGTCATCACTATGGTTCTACTATCATTACATTTGACTGCAAAAATGGTGGTGACCGAGGAAGAGCTTTAAACCATCTCAAATGTTTCTTCAGAATGTCTCCCAGATCTGCAACATAGAAGGCATGCTTATCTAATGAAGAAGAAACTTCATTAGTTTTTTTTGGTCCAGAAGGTCCTTGGTAGTAATGCCTTCATCTAAGAAATGGCAGTCAAACTCATTACTAAAGCTCTTCATGGTTTCTTGATGTCTTTTTGAAACACAACAAACTTCACATAGGGTTAGTCAGTCAGTCAGCTCAGTCATGTTTGACTCTTTGTGACCCCATGGACTGCAGCATGCCAGGCCTCTCTGTCCATCACCAACTCCCAGAGTCCACACAAACTCATGTCCATTGAGTTGGTGATGCCATCCAACCATCTCATCCTCTGCCCTCCCCTTCTTCTCCCCCCTTCAATCTTTCCCAACATCAGGGACTTTTCAAACAAGTCAGCCCTTTGCATCAGGTTGCCAAAGTATTAGAGTTTTGGCTTCAACATCAGCCCCTCCAATGAACACTCAGGACTGATCTCCTTTAGGATGGACTGGTTGGATCTCCTTGCAATCCAAAGGACTCTCAAGATATAGACAAATATGGAAAACTTAGAGATGGAATTTAAAGAGATTATGTCAACTTGTCACAAAGGCAGTTCTCCAGGAATTCCAAGTCCCACTGAAGATGCGTGTGCCCTCCGTGCAACAGTGGAAACGTTTGATAAAGGTTTGACAAACACACAATTTGCTGTCCACCTCAGAGCACAGGGGCATGGCGGGCAGATCCCATGGAGAGGAAATAGCATTGTCTAGCACACAGGACCACCAGCCGCCCATTGCCTCACTCCCTCCCATGGAGGACCACTGGCTGAGCTGGCAGAGGGGCGGAGGAGGTGGAGGCTGAGGGGACCGACAAAAGCACATATTACATTTGATGAAAAACAGAAAATAAATAATATTATTAACTTCTTGAATTAAAATCATAATTACAAAAGATCCCCCTAAAAGCTGATGGTTAAATTGTTCAATTTAGCTAAAAACTAGAGCTGAGGAGTATTTTGAGGCACACCAAATAAAGTCTGACCACAGTATTTCCTTTTCTTCTTGTCTCCCATTAATACCAATTTACGGTTCTTTCCATTTCCATAACTCACTAGACTATGAAAATCATTTTGGTATTTTACCACTGGGGAATGGCAGAACTATTTTGTCAAATTTTATGCTGCTTTAACACTTGAGTCTTCCTAATCTTAAAATGAATTTGGAGATATTTGGTTGAATGAGGTTTCAGAATCAAATTAGTTTATGACTTTTTAGAGTGAAGGAAGACAGAAACTACCCATTAGTCAAAAAGATACTGAATTTGTTTTGGAAACTTCTATAGTTTTTATAGGCTCTATATATTTAGTAGTTGATCAACTTGCACAAGTTAACAACAGCCAGCAAGACTGACGCCTTTAACTCTTCAATCACAAAATACTGAATTCTGCAAAAATGGATCCTTCATCAGTTTAGCCTGAGATGACACCATTATACTTATCAATACCTTGATTGCAATTGATGAGACTCTATGCAGAGGACACATGTGAGACATGCCCAGACCTTTTCTCACAGAAACAGAACAAGTGCGTGTTCTTTTAAGCTGCTGATTTTGTTAATCCTGATATGTATGCTTATATTTGTATCTACAGAATGCCTGTATCACTGTGTGTGTAGAGCTTGAAGGCGTCTGTATTAGAGTCCTCCAGAGAAGCAGTGCCAATATGATATGTGTACGTGTGTATATTTATATAGACTGGATGTGTATATATTCTTTCTCTCTCTCTCCTGTCATAGGTCTACAGGGTGAGATAGCAATGGATTGATTGATTTACTTTAAGGAATTGGCTCATGTGAAGGTGGACATTGCCAAGTTCAAAATCTTAAGGGATTAGACTGGCATGTTGGAGACTCAGGGAAGAGTGACAGTTCAAGTTCAAAGGCAGTCTGCTGACAGAATTCATTCTTGCTTAGGAGAGGTCATTTTCTGTCCTGTTACAGCATCTAACTGAGGGGACACTGTCATTAAAGGGGGCACTCTATTAATACTTTATAGATTCAAAGTTAATCAACTTAAATGTTCATCTCATCCAAAAACCACCCTCATGGAAACATCCAGAATAATATTTGATCAAATATCTGGGGACCATGGTCAAGCTG
The DNA here is from genome assembly GCA_917880005.1 of Nanger dama. Taxonomy (NCBI): domain Eukaryota; kingdom Metazoa; phylum Chordata; class Mammalia; order Artiodactyla; family Bovidae; genus Nanger; species Nanger dama. The sequence goes on along the minus strand of CAKJTW010000038.1, from coordinate 7,658,639 downwards.
ACACAAAAAATTAAGCATCATGAGTTTACTCCTTATCAACTTGACATTCATACACATCTCCTTAAACTGTACTTCATCTCCAAATAAAGACAATAACAGGGTCATACTTCTGTCTAACATACTATAGCTATCCTAAATGCAACTGAAAACTCACTGTTTCTCCAGAAGAGGATGCAAAATCCTTGGCTGATATTTACTTTTTTCTTTGATATTCCATAACTTAAGACATGAAGATGCAAAGTGATGGCACTTGAATAGTATAGTATAAGGTCAGTCTATTCTAAGTTACATGATAAGGGGATACGAGAGGGGAGAATACAAAGATATTTATGTAATAGACAATCATACTGATAACAGAATAAGGCAGAAATACTCATGACAATCATAGTTTTCATTTGTGTAACTAGTCACATGGTCATAGTGTGACCATCACCCAGTCATGCCTGACTCTTTGTGACCCCATGGACTGTAGCCCTCCAGACTCATCTGTCCATGGCGATTCTCCAGGCAAGAATACTGCAGTGGGTTGCCATGCCCTCCTTCAGGGGATCTTCCCAACCCAGAGATGAGACTGTGTCTTTGGTCTCCAGTATTGGCTGGCAGGCTCTTTACCACTAGTGACACCTGGGAAGTCCTCTTTGCCTGGTGGGGTGACTCAAAGCTGCACCCCTGCAGGTCCAGGCCACTAGCAGTACTGCTTGGATTGGATTGTTGTTGGTTCTTACTGAGTTTAATCCCAGGTCATTTTCATACTAAAAGATGTCATAAGGGATCTCCTGTAGTTGAGACATACTTTTCCTTACCTCCATTTTAGAGTAGATGTCCCATTCCTTCTTGGTTGTCAGGCCCAGTCACCCCAGCTAGAACTGTAACTCTCTTTTCTTGTCTGTTGATTCAGAGGCAGAAGGAACCAAAGTGGCCAGGGGACTGTCTTAACTCCTGCTTTAGTGGAATCATTCTTGTGTTTCCTGGTGGATGCACTCTTCCCTTTGGAACGGACATCTCGATGAGCAGAACATGAAATCTAGGGGATAGCAAGTGGGTCACTAGGGATAGTAGTGAAGGGTGCCACTCCCATTCTGACCTCTTGATTCCTGGCCCTGTGAATCCTGGCTATAGAAACAACAGCACTATGTGTCAGACACTGATGCAGGACATGGACATCCTCCTGGAGAATCTTGCCTCAGTCCTGAAAGGTCTCACCATCTAGGTGACACTCTAATAGAGTCTTCAAAAGGCCGTTCTACCAAATCAATTGCTTCAGGATGATGGGGAACACGACAAGGCCAGTCAGTTCCATGATCGTGGGTTCATTTTCAGACATCATTTGCTATGGAGTGAGTTCCTTGATCAGAAGCAATGTCATTTTGAGACTCCTTCCCCCAAACCCCTTTCCCCCACCCTGGTCCTTCCTCAGCTTTATGGAAGCTTTCTCTTCCAGATTATTTTTTTTATTCCCATATGCCTTGGGGCCAGTGCTCCGTGATTTGTTCTTGCTTCATCCTGGAAGCCAATGTTAAGGACACATCTTTTGGACCACCAAAATGCAAACAAACTCTTAAAATACATTTTTCGTTCAGTGAAATCTTTTTTCCCCCAGCTTCTTGGGTTATAAATTCAGTGGTCAGAATTTGAAAATCAGTGAACCTTGCACTTGAAATAATGCATGCCTCAAAAACTTTCTTAAAGAAAATCTTAAAATTGGTTCTCTGGAAAGCACTCTTGTTCTACAATATTTTCCTCTCAAAACCTTTAATAATTACACATTCCCTATTGCTAAGATGTGGCATGAACTTTGTAGCCCATGCCTTTCTCCTCTTATTTCTGAAATGCTCTTTTTCCATTCTTTCATCTCTACACACACATACCCATACATACATACCCCAGACACACACACACTCTCCCTTCTTGCTCTTGAGATACCCCATATTCTTTAGGCTCCATTTCATTTCTAATTTTTCCATGAAGCCATTTCCGATTCCCCGAGTAAATGTTACTCTATTTTTTTCAACCTTCATAGCTTGGTTTGTTCCTCTCTTATGGTATTTCTCATTATCTTTTCTTAAACGCTGTTTCTTATCTTCTTTATTAGATCATAAGCTATTTGAAGGCAGGGATCGACTGTTCTGATTCTGGCATTATTTAGGATCTAGATCAAGGGCTTGAACATAATAGGTTAGTCCATAGATGATTACAGGATTAAAATGAATGAATGCCTTTTAGCCATGCTCAAGGCTCTGCCAAAAATGAGCTGATGTTATCTCAAAAAGGATTTTCAGTGCACTTGGTCACGGAGGCATTTTCACTTGCGTGTGGAAAATGAAAACATAAAGGTAAGGTAGTGAGTTTTCCACAAAGTTAAACGTAACCAATTGAAAAGAAAGCCTTTTATTTTGGGTTGCTGCCCTTTCTACCTGTTGAAGATTTTTCTTTCTTTTATGGTGGTGGGAAGTGCTTATTTTTTGGAAGAGTAAAACTTTAGAAATGGTAGATTAGACTCTTCATTTTTTTAAAATCTCACTTTTATTTTTTAATGGTCTGTGATTTCTAAAGTTTTGGGAACTTCTGCTTCCCAAGGTCACCAAATAAGTGTGGAAGGATTCTGATAAAACTGGTTATGATGAAAGAAACAATGGACTAAATATAGGAAAAGTAATGGCATGGGAGCATTCCTAGTAACTAGTTACGCAGCATTTGTCTCAACCTTGTGCAATTAAGATAAACATAATTAAGATTAAGTGCTCCCCAAGTTGTGCTAATGATAAAGAATCTGCCTTCCAATGCAGGAGAGACAAGAGATGCAACTTTAATCCCCGGGTCTGGAGGATCCCCTGCAGGAGGAAATGGCAACCCACTCTACTGTTCTTGCCTGGAAAATTCCATGGAAACAGGAGCCTGGTGGGCTATAGTCCATGGGGCTAAAAAGAGTTGGACAGACAGCACCCAAATAAGTAATTAAGTTGTGAAATGTTTCTGTTTGTGGTATAGTCTAAAAGGAAGAGATTTTTTATTAGTTACTGGTAGTGCCTCTTTGTATCTTTAGCATCAACGTTTATTTCCTTTAGAGCCCTCTATAACCCAGAGAAAGCTCATGCCTTTCCTAGAATCTGAATTGCACAGTGTTCCTCATCCTTCTGGTGACATTGATTTGATGGTGTATCGTAAACCGTCCAGCAGGATTTTTATTGTCAGTTTAAAATGAAATAATAGCATTGGCAGCAGAATGCCAGTTAGATATTTGTATGAGTGATTCCAGCTAAAAGGATATGCTGACACTATTTGGTTTTTGTTACACTCTGGTCAGGTGAGAGGATGAACTTTAAAGCTTCCTTATGAGAATATTCTATATGAAGGATTATTTCTATAATGCAAAATTGCTTTTCACTTTGCATGAATCACATCAAATCAAATGAAAGCGACTGCATTAATTCCTCGGGTGATTACACATCTATTCTATGTGAAGACGTGTTGCCAAAACACTGCATTGCAGAAGGATTTATTTGCAAAATCCTGGAGACAGTAGGGTTAGATCCGGAAGAGTAAAATTAGCCACTTTGTTTTTCTCTCCTCTGTCATTTTCATTAAGAAAATGAAAAATTTTACAGGCCACGTGCATCTGAGAGTTTATGAAATTCGTTGTTTGTCCCTGCACCCACTCTGCATTCCCTTAGTGTCTGAATGCAAGTTCCTACTAGTGATAGGAATTTCCATTTTACCTCTCAGGCCCAGCGGCATCAGCTAAAGAGGTACTTCCCCTGGTCTTCTCTCCTAGGAAGTGAGTGTCACAGGCTCCTGAATGAACTTTTTCTTCTTTATTTCTGTTCCAGTAAAACCTTCCTCTTTAGGATAGTCGATTTGAGTTAGATACTAGCAAAAAAAGCAGTAAAATAAATTTCACACCAAGAAGCCATTACTAATAGCTGACAATGGGTTAGGGGTTCAATGCAAGTTCAATTTGTAAAACCCCAAAATGGACTGGCCAATGTTGGGCTCACGGGAAATAGACTCTGATAGGGATCCTTTTAAGCTGCCTAAAGTTATCCATCAGAGATAAGCTTGAGACATAGGCTGTCTTCCTGAATAAAAAACTGAACGGATTCCTGCATAAAATAGAGACATTGCTCTGTCTCTAAAGAGGATTTTGTCTGTGGAGAATATCTTTAATGTGGGAGATGAATGGAAATCTAGTGAAAACTCACCAGTAAGGGCCAAATGAGAACCCTTGCTGAGAGTAGAAACAGTATTTTGAAATGGGGTCCTTGTCTAGATCCGTTTAAAATAAATAGATGATCAAAAGGGACAAAAAAATGGAACAAAGGAGAGAGAATTGATGGTTTTAAATGTATCAAGTCTTTAAATATTATTTACCAAACATATGTTAAATACAGAGTAGGACATTAGTGTTTAAAAAATGAAAGACTTGGTCTAGAACTAAGAAAGTTCATCTCAAGGGAGTAGGTCTGCAACCAGAGAGTTATCTTATAAATATGTGATAAACACTACGATAGAAAAAATTGGAATATTCTGAGAGCTCAAGGTAGTACCTAGCCTAAACAGGGAGAAGCAAAACAGAGTGTGATATCCTGGAAAGGTTTTATTTCTGTAAAATAATATTAACTGAGTTTTGGAAGCTGAATAAAGATTAACTAGAAGAGTATAAAAGATCTCTCCTACTGTCTTGCTCTCTATCTTAATTGGAAAGTCATTAACCCTGCCTGAATTAGTCTTTCTTTGTTGTTGATTTTTAAAGTATTTTCTAAGCTTACATGCATAATACAGGATAAATTAAAAGTTAAAAAAGCAAATGGTGTAAAGGTAACAACTTTAAGATTCCTTTTGCATACCCAACAGTATATGTATTTTGGTAATTATGAGTTCAATTACTCATGTACATTTTCACCAGTCCCATAAATGACAAAGGCAAAGAGTATAGTAAATTCAGCCAGAAACTACTTTAAGTGGTTCAGCATTCATTAACTACAAAAACTAAATGAAAACAAGTCAGGTACATTAGGAAATTGAATTCAAAACACAGGAATCGTTCTGCAGTACAGTCTCTACTTGGGGTTCTCACACCTTATCAGGGCCATAATAATGGACTTCCGGTGGCTCAGACGGTAAAGAATCTGCCTGCAATACAGAAGACAAGGATTTGATCCCTGGGTCGGGAAGGTCCCCTGGAGAAGGGCATGGCTATTCACTGCAGCATTCATGCCTGGAGAATTCCATGGACAGAGGAGCCTGGTGGGCTACAGTCTGTGGCAACGCAAAGAGTTGGACAATACTGAGTAACACTTTAACTTCAATAATGTGCCAAGGATTTATAAAATCCCCAGGGTGAACTTCATATGTCTATCTACAGAATCAATTTTACTGAAAGATTTAGGAAAATATAGTTAGTAGTAAAACAAGAGACACAAAACAGTCCATGATGGATTGAGAAAATATATGTATGATATATATATATATAACACCTCAGATATGCAGATGACATCACCCTTATGGCAGAAAGCATAGAGAAACTAAAGAGCCTCTGGATGAAGGTGAAAGAGAAGAGTGAGCTAACTTAAAACTCAGCATTCAAAAAATGAAGATTATGGCATCTGGTCCCATCACTTCAAGGCAAATAGATGGGGAAAAAATGTAAACAGTGACAGACTTTGTTGTTTTGGGCTCAAGAATCACTGAAGATGATGACTGCAACCATGAAATTAAAAGACGCTTGCTCCTTGTAAGAAAAGCTATAACAAACCTAGCAGAGACATTACTTGGCTGACAAAGGTCTGGATAGTCTAAGCTTTAGTTTTTCCAGCAGTCATGTATGAATATGAGGGTTGGACCATAAAGATGGCTGAAAGCCAAAGAATTGATACTTTTAAGATGTGGTGTTGGAGAAGACTCTTGAGAGTCCCTTGGACTGCAAAGAGATCAAACCAATCAGTCCTAAAGGAAATCAGTCCTGAATATTAATTAGAAAGACTGATGCTGAAAATGAAGCTCCAATACTTTGGCCACCTAATGTGAAGAGTCAGCTCATTAGAGAAGACCTTCATGCTGGGAAAGATTGAAGGCAGGTGGAGAAGAAGACAGAGGACAAGATGGTTGCAAGGCATCACTGACTCAATGGACATGAGCTTGAGCAAGCTCCTGAGATGGTGAAGGACAGGGAAGCCTAGAGCACTGCAGTCCATGGGGTCATGAAGAGTCAGAAATGACTGAGTGACTGAGATATATACATATATATATACACTCATACGAAAAAGTCAGTGAAGTGAAAGTTGCTTAGTCTTGTCCGACTCTCTGTCACCCCGTGGACCGTAACCCACCAGGCTCCTTTGTCCTTGGAACTCTCCAGGCAAGAATACTGTAGTGGTTAGCCATTCCCTCTTCAGGGGATCTTCCTGACCGAGGGATCAAACCTGTGTCTCCTGCATTACAGGCAGATTCTTTACCATCTGAACCACCAGGGAAGCCTATACACATGTTTATGTACATATATCTCTTTTATTTATTTGGTTTATTTAGGAAAGTTCTAAAAGACTAAAAGAGAAAATCAGAAAAACTATCACATATTTGATGGTCTTTATTTAATCTCCCTTTTCTTCATTGTTTATAAATATGTTCAAAATGCTATTAGATTCAGAGCACAAATCCTGACTCATAACTCATCTCTCAGTACTTGCAATTGCTGTGCTTTTAAGGTTTTTTAGAACATTTCATTACTCCACTTAACTCTCAACTTGACATTTGCTTTCACTTCCTCTCTCATCATTTTCAGTCATTACAAAGGCTTATGAAAAAGGTATGAAAAAATAAATATAAAGGAAGCTTGCTCAGTGGGTATCATTCAAAGGATTAATTAATGGTGTAACTGTTTTCATTTTGGAGGTAGATTATGGCATGTAGAACTTCGACATGATCCTGAATATATATGGGGAATTTTAAGGAATAGAATAACAAAATAATGTTGTCATATCCAGTCCCTTAAATTTTAACTGATCCTAAAATTCATATAGAAATGCAAGAGGCTCAGAATAGTCAGATAATCTTGAAAAAAAAGAACAGTTGGAGTAAAAATATTGGATGATCCAGACTTCCAAATTTTAAAACTTACTACAATAGCTTATAATGCTTAGAAGAAAATGTAAGTAAATTTTCATGACTTTTAGTTAGACTATGGTTTTTAGGTAAAAATATGAGCAATGAACTAGGTAAATTTTGGTTTATCAAAATCATATATATTTTTATAAGATTTTGTATATATACTTCTAATGATGCCATCAAATAAACTGAAAATACACATAGAATGGAGATAATATCTGGAAATCATTTTTAGAAGTCTAGTATCCAGAACATATAAAAAAACCTTTACAGCTCAGCAGCTAAAAAAAAATGGGCAAAGAACTCATATAGATACAACTTCAAAGAAAATATACAAATGGGTCACAAACATTTGAAAAGATGCTAAATGTCATTAGTTATTAGGCAAAAGCAAATTGCCTACAATGAAATAGTTTCACACCTACTAGGATTACTAAAATAGACTAGTAATGATAAATACTGACAAGAATGTGGAGAAATTAGCATCCTCATGCATTTCAGCTAGGACTGTAACATGTTCCTGAATATGCTAAACCCGTATTTATCATATAATACAGCAACTCTACCCCTAGGTATATACTCAAGAGAAATAAAGTGTATCTCTATTTAAAACTGGAATGAATGTTCATAGAAGCATTGTTCTTAATAACCAAAACATAGACACAACCTCAGTGTCTACCAACTGATAAATCAGTTCAGTTCACTTGCTGAGTTGTGTCTGATTCTTTGCAAGCCCATGGACTGCAGCATACCAGGCATCCCTGTCCATCACCAACTGGTAAATAAAATCTAGTATATCCATACAATGGAACATTATGAGGTAATGAAAAAATCACTTACTGATGTATGCCACAACATGGATGAACCTCGAAAATATTACACTATGTGAAAGAAGATGGTCACGAAAGGACACATGTTTTTATTCTGTTGATATGACATATCTAGAGTAGGTAATTCATAGAAACTAAAGGTAGATTAGTGTTGTCAGGGGCTGACGGTGGTGAGAATAGGAGTGACTGTTAATAGGCAAATGGGTTGTTTTGTGGGTGGTGAAAATATTCTAAAATTAATTGTAATGGTTGCAAAACCATGTGAATCTGCTAAAACCCTTGATTTATACACATTAAATGTGTGGCTTTTGTGTAATATGAATTATATCAAATCTGTTATAAAACAAATTATATAGCAAAAAAGCAAACATTATCAAACAAAACAATAAAATTACATATTGTTCTTTTTGTAAGAGCCTACAAAATCTATTTATATTCCTTTTCATTTTGATGTTGATTCTCCTAGTAGACCTGAGTTTGGATAGCATGTGTTGCAACACACACACACACACACACACACACACACACACACACACACACACAATGGTTTGCTTGTCACAAAGCAAAATTTACTTAGTGCTGTAGGCAAAACCATGTTTTTCAAATCTCTAGGCTCCATTTATAACACATTACTTCATATTTCGGGGGCTCCCCTGGTGGCACAGAGGTTAAGGCATCTGCCTCCAATGTGGGAGAGCTGGGTTCGATCCCTGGGTTGGGAAGATTCCCTGGAGAAGGAAATGGCAACCCACTCCAGGACTACTGCCTGGAGAATCCCATGGGTGGAGGAGCCTGGTGGGCTACAGTCCATGGGGTCTAAAGAGTCGGGCGCAACTGAGTGACTTCACTTTCACTTTTCATTTCATATTTCATCATTCTGTTTTTTTGTTATTCTATCATAGATTTAAATATACATTATGCCTAATTCTAAAAGAGTACAATGAAGCTTAGTGATCACTTAATTCAAGAAGCTCAGAAGAGTTAAACTCCAACATATGAGGTAAACTCCAATGAATCTGAATCCAGATGCTGGATACATGCTCAAGTCCAGTGAAATAGATCCAAATTTGAATTTCAGAACTGTCAGTATTTAGCTTTCCCATTTGTAACACTGACCTAGACACATACGAAAAGTATTTTTGTTCAAACAAAATGAAGTGTAGCTGTAGGTCACCATTGCTGTTAAACAGGGTATTTCTAAATCTTTTAAAGGAAAAAAATGTAACATTAAATTGCCAAAATGGTGTACACTACTCATCCTACTGGTACAGCATAGATAGCAGTTTCTCCTAATTTGTTTGTCTTAGTACTATCACTTTTTACCTGAATAATCTTTATTGGAATGACAGTTTGTCATTTCAAACCCTAGTGTACTAGCTCTTCATTTTACAGTTTTCTTAGAATTGCAGTTATGAGGTCATGTTATAAATGGCCCAAATCATAACACGTATTTCTACCCCTAATGGGCAGATTTATCTTGAATTAAACACCATTGTATAACATAGACCTAACAAGCACAAATTAAATTCATAGATCCTCACTGTGGAAAGGGTAATGTATTGGCCTGAAGTCTCATTAACACATTGACACATTAACACACATTCCATCAATGTGTGCATTTCAGGCTTTATTAGGTTAGGAAGAAAACGTGAACATTCACATGACCACACCACAGGCACGGAAGGGAGCAAGCAGATTGGTTTCCTCTGAAAAATAAGTCAGTACAAATTTTGTTTGAAGTCTTGAAATGGATTTTGCTAAAAGAGCAACATTATGATGCAGATATATTTATGACCTTATGGCTCAGTAGGTGAAGAATCTCCCTGCAATGCAGGAGACACAGGAGATGCAGATTCGATTCCTGGGTTGAAAAGGTCCTCTGGAGAAGGACATGGCTACCCACTCTAGTGTTCTTGCCTGGAGAATCCCCATGGACAGAGGAGCCTGGAAGGCTACAGCCCATGGGGGTCACAAAGAGTCAGACACAACTGAGTGACTAACATTTTATCCATAACTTACATACTTAAGTTGGAGTGTCCTTCAGAAGCATGTGAAAGAAGGCAAAGCACACAGTGACTAGAAGTGATAGGTTCTAGAATATTGCTGAAATGATGCAGGAGGTATGGAGTCTAATCATTTTGTTCTGTAGAGTTCTCCTTGGAGCGGTAGACTTCTTAAAGCTGTGGCATTTTCAACTGGGGGTGTGTGTGTGTATCCTCAGATGTTCAACAACAAAAATTGTGTGCATATATATACATTTCATTGAACATGAAACATGTTAATTAGGTAATTATTTCCCAATAAACCCATTATAAGTTGACTATATCATAAGCAGAAAATGCATTTAATACATCTCACCTATTGAATGTTATAGCTTAGCCTAGCCTGCCTCACACATGCTTAGAATATTTATATTGGTCTATACTTGGGCAAAATAGTCTAATACAAACCTATTTTATAATAAGGTGTTGAATAACTCATGTAGTTTATTGAAGGCTATACTAAAAGTGAACAAAAAAGGTTGTAAGTGTATCAGTTGCTTCCCTTGTGATCACGTGGCCGACTGGAAGCTGAGGTTCAAGGTCCAGTATCAGTATACCACTATTGCTAGCCCAAGAAAAGTTCACAATTCAACATTTGAAGTAGAGTTTTGATTGAATGACAATTGCTTTCAAACATATAAAGTTGAAAAATCTTTTTAAATTAATTTATTTATAGTTGGTCGTGCCGGGTCTTCATTGCTATGCGCAGGCTTTCTCTAGTTGCAGTGAGCGGGAGCTGCTCTTCATTGTGATGCATGAATTTCTCTTGTTGGAGGAGCACAGGTTTTAGATGTCCCGGCTCTACTAGCTGCAGCATGCAGGCTTAGTTACTCTGGGCACATGGAATCTTCCTGGACCGGGGATCAAACCTGTGTCCCCTGCATTGGCAGGCGGATTCTTATCTACTGTACCACCAGGGAAGTCCCTAAAGTCAAAAAATTGTTAAACCATTGTGAGTTGGAGATTGTCTATATTAAAAATGTTAAGCAGTAATATTACATAGGTGAAAACAGAACAATAAAGCATCCTAATGAAATTATCATATTTAGAAGTATTCTCATACTTATGCATATCTTAGTATTTCAGAGCCTTGATACTTTTCATAAAGAATGATGATAGTAGATGCTTACTGAGTACGCCAAAGAGGTTAGACATCAAACGCTTTCAGTGTAAGACAAGCCAACTGTTTTGACTAATTTAATTAAATTGATTTTTTGGGAATTGACCTCATTGGTCAATTTTCTTTATACTAGTGTTGCTGTAAATAAACATCGATACGTTCAAATATACAGATTTATTTTCTTTCTTAATTTGTCTCCTTATTTCTCTTCAGTTTCAGTTCTTTTGTTTCTGTTGCTCTATTTTGCTTTCCTGTCTCATCCCTCTTTATATTGTCATTCTGGTGTTGTTTACAATGGCATTCCCTTTTGAAATATTTCACTAACCAGGTTCCCTAAGGCATATTTATTTCTTCTAGTTTCCTTTTTATTTTTCCCAAACATCATCTTGCTTATGTTCAATCAAATCAATATGGTTAGCCGATTCTTATAATACTCTTTATTGCCATGGAACTAACGCTTCATTCTAGAGATTTTTAACTTATACCTCTATTTTGCTTTCCTCTCACATGCACAGAGACTATACAGTCGCTTCAAAGCTTGCATGTTGAACGAGTGTATACAGCAAGAGGGGTTTCCTTGGAAACACTGAATATGGAAAGCCTTTATATCTGCCTGCTCATCAAGTAGTGAATTGACAGCTGTTTCTCTGTAAAGTTTGTCAGCTTATTTCAGAATACTATGCACATTGTTAATAGGGAAATGAACAAAACATCAGAATTGCTTCACTGGAGACAGTAATGAGGAAGAGAAAGCTTCCTATGCTTCACAGATAGCATAACACATTTGTTTTAAAGCCTAAAAATTTTACATGGGAGTTTGGCCTCTTATTCTCTTCATAAGGGAATTTCATTCATGGAGATGGATTTGATGACATAAAAATAAAAATTACTTTTCGTTTGCTTTTATCTCTTAACATCATTATTAATTAAATATAAAATAATGTGATTTTTGCTGATGCTTTTTAAAATTGAGTTTTTTTACTAGAATGAAGTACAATAAAAATTCATGCTTATGCAAAGATATATTATGCTTCTTGAATACTTATGAATTTGTTGATTAGGTTAAAAATCAATGAGAAATTGTTTTATCTCTTGCTTGTTGCATAGCAGAAATACATATAGGTGACTTTTTGGCAAACTAGATAAACTTTCTTGTGTTTGTAAAGCTTTCTTAGAGCGTTCAAGTTAATTCTTTAGATTTATTTGATTCTAGCTTTCCCCACCAACAGTCCACGAGGTTTCCCTTTTCTCCATATGCTCAACCAACATTTGTTACTTCTTATCTTTTTGATAACGGCTGTACAACAGGTGTGAGCTGCTATCTCAGTGTGGCTTTCGTTTGCATTTCCCTGAGGGTTAGTGATGTTGAGTCTCTCTTCATGTACCTGTTGGCCATGCGATGTCTTCTGTGGAAAATTTTCTATTCAGATTCTCTACCTGTTTTTAAATCGGACTTTTTTGTTGCTGAGTTGTATGAATTTTTTTATGTATTTTGCATATTAACCCCTTATTAGGTGTGATTTGCAACTCTTTTCTCCTATTTGGTGGGGTTTTTTTTTGTTGATTATTTCTTTTGCTGTGCAGAAGCTTTTAGTTTGATGAAGTCCTACTTGCTTATTTTTGCTTTCATTGTTTTGCTTTGCTGTCAAATGAAACCAATCATCGTTAAGACACATATCAAGGAGCAAGGTAATGGGAGAACACAAGTGTAGCACCGGCACTCTGAGGTCTCTGGAGAGGGTTGCGCTCAGCCCTGAGATGTGTCTTTAATTAGAGGCCTGTCCCTCAGGCTGCAGCTATGAGCACAATAGGCCGCTTCCATAGTGACTGGGCGTTTCAGTCTCCTGCCTCTTCACTTTGCTCAGGGAGGTGGCTTTTAGAAATCTTTGTGTTTGTTACAGCTCAGTGGGGACCTGAGAATGCAAACCCCACTGGCTATCAGAGCCAGGTGATCAAGGGGTGTCCCCTGGGTGGCACCTGCAAAAACTGGGGCACCACAAGTTTTCTGGAAGATAGGCTTCTTTCTGGAAGATACTGGTGACTTGGAATGAGACCAAGGGAGAATACAAAGATGGCCTCCATCTTTGGAGAGCATTTCAGTAGGGCCCTAGATTTGTGTTAAATTAGATACATCTGCCCCTCAAGTCCGAGTTTTAAGATAAGCAACCAGGCCTCTTTTACAGAAAACCATGCATTATTTCAGGTGGTTACATCTGTGCAGGCTCTGAGATGAGGGGAGGATAGCCAGATGAATCCATAAAAGCTGGTTAAGAAGGATTTCTTAGATCACTGTAGTCTTATAGATGAAGGCCTGATTGGCTTTTTTTTTTTTTTTTTCCAGTTGTCTTTTAGAGCTAGATGTTTTGGGCATTGATTTCTCAGATGCAGGTCTTCAAAGCTAGGGTATCAGATGTGGGGTTCAACCCTTTTGTTCTTTAGGGGGAAGTTCAGGGTCTCCGGGTTGTGAGTTCCATTCCCATTTTTGCTGGCTGTGCTGAGGGTGGGGCTTAAGGCCAGACTGTGTCTCAGCCTTTCCTATCCATTTTGGTGTGGGTTTTTTCCTTGTTTGCTTGATGCACAGGAGTTGCTTAAGTATTTTGGAGCTTTGTTTCAGAGGAAATTGTTCTTTATGTACTCTAGTTTCAGTAGGTTGATGAAAAGGTGAATTCAGGATCTTCCTACATTGCCATCTTGAACAGAAACCCACATTCGTTTGAATTACCTATTAGGTCCAACAGGAGTGAGATATTACTTGAAACTCTGGCCCAAGGGTAATCCTGGAAGGGAGATTGCTGCTGCTGCTGGGAACCTTCATCCAGAGCCCACTAAGAAGAGAAGCCAGAAAGTAAAAGGGATGTAGCCAAAAGCCTGGACTTCTGGGCTCCCAGGTCCACAGGCACTTGTAGAAATCTCACCACAGCTGAAAAACTCTACGAGAAAGACCCAGCTCCAGACCCTGAATCCAGGCTCTGGTTCCAAGCTTTCATAACCAGCTTGCTTAGGTTTGGGTGTTTCACAATTACCCATTCCTAAATTTTCTTCAGGATGCCCACAACTTAGCAGCACTGGGATGATGGGCAATGGCTTAAGGAAGGAACTTGGCAGAGCTAACAAATCTTCCATCCTTAAGTAACTTCTATCTTTCCAGAAACTTTCCCTTAGGCTTCACAGATCAAGTGACCCCGATCCTAGTGGTAATAGGGTATCCAGGTAGCCTGGTGAACACATCCTTATTTCACTCCTTTCTTGTCTGTACTTACCAATCGTGTTGACTCTTTCAAGAGCAGGGCCAGATTAAATCACCTATTTCCTGTTCAAGAAACAGTGATGACAATATACGGGGCTTAGTTTATGTCACTGTTTGGTTTACTTTTGTACCTGGAAACAGGCAATGGAGAAAACACTCATGTACATTTCAAGGCTTAAGTTCTCAATATTTCTCCTTGCTTTTCTTAAAGTCTGTACACCCAGAGTTTGTTGGTCTCTGAAGCTTATGAAAAGTGGCATCTGTCACAATTGCATTTGCTGCCTTTTATTGCATTTTAGATCAGGGTGGAGTATGTACCACCTGTTACCATCTGAGAGAATTCAAGGGTATTGATCCATGCTGCATTCCTCACTAGTTATCAGAACTACCCAAGGTTTAATTCAGCAGGCCTGACTGTGGCTTGTCACACATGTCTATCTTGAACCCATCTCTGGCAGGTGGGAATCAATGGAATTGCTTTGAAATAAATTAAGGCTATCTCTCAAACTGGGTAGGTCAGCTTTTCTAAGATATCATACCTGTGCTATGCTGGAGATAAATGGATTCTTGATAAAATCAGGAAAGCAAGGATGCTGGAAGGCAACCAGGGGAGCACTGAGGCCCTGAGCGAGGATGAGGGATATTGATGCATATTTTCAGGCTCAAGATTTTCACGCAGCTTCTGGGTAGTATGTTTAGGTGCTGCTTCAAGTTCCGCCCATATTTCTGCTGCTTTCTTCTCCATGAGAGGTAGGAGAACAATGCCTACTCCTCTTAGTTCTATTATTTTGTTGTTGTTGTTGTTTTTCAGTTGCTAAGTTGTGTCCACCTTTTTGTGACCCCATGGTCTGCAGCACACCAGGCTCCCCTGTCTTTCACTGTCTCCTGGAGTTTGCTCAAATTCATGTCCAATGAGTTGGTGATGCTATCCAAACATTTAATCCTCTGTCACCTGCTTCTCCTCCTGCCCTCAATCTTCCCAGTAGCAAGGTCTTTTCCAATGAGTTGGTTCTTCGCTTCAGGTGGCCTATAATTTTATTTATTATTTTAGTAGTTCCTAATGATGTTTGGCCACCTCATGCGAAGAGTTGACTCACTGGAAAAGACTCTGATGCTGGGAGGGATTGGGGGCAGGAGGAGAAGGGGAGAACAGAGGATGAGATGGCTGGATGGCATCACTGACTCAATGGATGTGAGTCTAAGTGAACTCCAGGAGTTGGTGATGGAGAAGGAGGCCTGGTGTGCTGCGATTCATGGGGTCCCAAAGAGTCAGACACGACTGAGTGACTGAACTGAATGATGTTAGTGTCACAGAGAAGGGAAACATCTATTCTAATATTATAAATTTAGAAGTATGAATTAGAATGGGTTCTGTAGTTAGCATCACTTAAATTTTGCCAGCTTGGTTATATTTATAAAATATCTAGGGCATTAGTAATGCCATAAAACTTATATTTGCTTCATTACATGCCCACATTCATTATGTATTGTTTTTTTCAACTGTATGCAAATACATGTTTTCTTTCAATGAGGTATTTCAAGTTATTTACATCAACTTATGCTTTGAAAAATAAAATTAAAATATACAGATACACACATATACATGTGTAACTACACATGCATGCAAGGAGTACCAAGATGTAACAAGAATTAAGAAGACAGAGCAATCTTAAAAGCATTTACTGTAATTTGAAATGTATGTACTTTCTTAGAGTCTTGGGTTAACGGGATTTTGCATTTATGAAAAACTTTGTGTTATTTAGTTACATGTTTTTCTATTCTTAACAAATGGTGGTCAGTGGAAGGTGGGAATGACTAGACAGAAGTGAGCAAAACTTAGTAAAAGAGGGAACAGAAAATACAGGCTTTCTTAGAACTGAAATGGTAAAGCGTATAGACGAGAAGTATGTGGCAATAGTTTTTGCTCTTTTGTTATTGGTCAGCTATCTACTTCTCAGCTATATGTATTTTTGATTTTTATATTTTTTCTAATTAGTTGCTGGGGTAACATTTCCTATTACTGTAGTGTGATAATCTAAAATGGATTATCAATCCTTTTATGATAGGTATCTTTGTAGAAGCAAGTGGAAATAAAATAATTTGATATTTGTAGAAACCAAGTACCTGAAATTACTAATAAGTTCTGCTATGTGCAAATGTGAACTAAAGCTGGAACCATCTCCTACCCTTTTGAGGCACAATTCCTATTTAGTACATGACATATTTTGCATTCTGCTTTTATCAACCAGATTATTATTAAAAATCCTTAATTTCTGAATTGGTGCTCTTCCTGTGGTTTGGTATAAAACCTCATATTCTCAGGTGCAGTCATACTTTGTGAGCCAGTTCACAGAAGCTAAGACTGGAGCCATGAAGAGAACATAGAGAGAATGGATTTATTGTTATCAACAGCTAAACCTCACTCAGCTTTCTCTGACATTCAACAATATGTAATAGTTTCCTGCAGAGTAGTTAGAGATCAGTAGTATATGGCTGAAGAATGTGACTTGATGAACATTAGTTTGAATCAACTGAATCAATTTAAAATTCTGTGTTTCTATGACCTGGGTAATTTATATCTAAAAATAATGCTATGTTAAATTTTTAGCCTGGTTCAATGTACTGCTAATCGGTTTCTCTTTCCGTCTGTCTCTCTTCTCTGTGTCTCTTGGGTCTCATGCTAACCCACTCTCGTGTCCTGGTTTTCCTCTCCTTTTGGGATGGTGTTCCTCCCTTACTGGCATTCCTCTCTCTCCTTTCCTATGAGGTTAATGAGCATAGATCCACCTGCTGTCAACTCTAAATCCAGTATATCAAGTAGGCATAAAGTGTGTTCTGTGAGTTGGGGTTAGGGCAGTGGAAAAGCCAGCACTGGTGGGCTGTGGCTGTGTACAGCCAGCTCAAAGGTGTTGGGACAACTGGTATAGTTCTCTGAAAGAAGAAAGGTTGAGCAAGACGGTAAAAGCTGAGCTAGATTTGGAAATAGGAAAGCAGTTGTTCAGGGCACCATCTCGGAGAGAAGCTGAAATATCACTAAAATGAGACAGAGCTGTTTAAGCCAAGTTTCCACACATAACTCCTTATATAACTGGAAAAATGTAAATTGGCCACACTCCTGCCAGAGTAGACAGTGCCTTTCAATGAAAAGGAAAAGAATAAAATGAAACATTTGCACAGTGCTGATACATAGGCTAAATATTTTTTTGCCATCTACTTGCAGTTGCGGTCCATCACAATCAGATACTATAGTCTGTTTAAAATCGGAGCTGGGAAAAGTCCTGCATCTACTGTGGTTTACTTGAAATTAGAGTGATTTTCATAAAACTTAATTCATTCTAAATTTAATTCTTCTAATATGCTTCCCAGGAAGCAGTCTAGTTCATAACTTTGCAAAGGAAAATGGGAAAGACAACAAGAACTACAGAAATGTAAACATTTTGTAGCAGTTATTTTCATAACACAGATTCTACTTAACTAGCAGATAAGATCCAAGAAGAAAATTTGTTTTTATATACAGTTTTTATCAGTGCAAAAGTCAGTCTTCTTCCACTGTCTAAAAAATTAAAACGTATTTAAGGAATATTTAAAATCAGTGATATACTGTTAGCTTTTCAAGGTTCCTGCCTATATTTATGAAACTGTGGGTGAAAAAATCAAGAATCAGTGAAAGCTGGGAGGGGAGGGGAGGCGTTGGCATCCTTGAGATCCAGGCATTCTTTCACATAGGCAGAGAATGAACAAATGCAGGTGCACAATAAGAAAGGGATTATTTTTCCTTTTTTTTTCTCTGTTTCTATAATTTCCAGATGTTGGAAGTGATGAGTGATCTAGAAGCAAAGGGTGGGGGCAGTGTGGTGGTGACTGGAACAAGACAAATACATTGTATTTAGAGAAGGAGATCGGCAAGACCTATATGTTTATTCAACTGCCAAACAAATAAATAAAGGAGAAAGAATGACCAAAACAGTATACACATTTTTAAGTGTGATCATACATAAAACAAGCTTATTATAAATTTACCAACTTGTTGGTCCATGATGGCAGGTTTGGAAGGTGTTGAAACAAAGCAAGATCTATAAGACTTCTGTGAGAAGATAAAACATGAAAAGGGAAATGAACAAAAAGTTTGGCATTGAGATTGCTTGTGAAAATAAAGATCTGGAGAAGTACATTTAAGGCCAAAGTTTTGAGATGTGGTTTCCATGAGAGTTTGTTATACTTTTCAGAATGACAGATTTTTTTTCCATTTTTTTTCAGTCAAAAAATATTTAATGAGTATTTGCTAGGTGCCAGGCACTGTTTCAAGTTGTGAATAATTCAGACTTCCCACACACAGGAGGTTATTTTGGCCTAGATTTTCTGGTGTTGATAAGTGACGTATAAAATAAAATACGACAGACAGGGAAGAACTTTAGCTAGCATTATGAAGAAAAGTATCTCTGAAAGTGTTGACTTGAGTAATGTGGAATCAGTTGTGCAAAAATTCTGAAAAGTAGCATCTATAACAGAAGAAATAGGAAGATCAAAGACCTCTGTGATGGAAAGGGTCTTTGCCTCTTAAAGAAACAGAAATAAGGACAGTATGGGTAAAGTGTAGTGAATGTGAAGAGAGATTAGATCAGAGAGGTAGGCAAGGGCCAGATTATACAGGATCTTAGAAGCTGGGGGCTTCCCATGTGGCACTAGTTGTAAAGAACCACCTGCCAATGCAGGAGACATGAGTCATGGGTTTGACTCCTGGGTCAGGAAGATCCCATGGAGGAGGGCATAGCAACCTACTCTAGTATTCTTGCCTGGAGAATTCCATGGACAGAGAAACCTGGTGGGCTACAAAGAGTCACAAACAGTTGGACATGACCAAGTGACTAAAACTTAGAAATTGTGGTAAAGCTTTATTCTGGTTATGGGATGCCATTGGTGAGTTTCTAGAAAGGGAGGCAGCACTGATATACAGCCCCCCAAAACATTGTGGGGGATAAATCTTTGTGGGTTAAGAATGAAAGATAGGGACATCTCTTAGGAAGTTAATGTATTATTCCAGGTGAGAGATAATGATGGTTTGGACTAGGTTGTAGTAACCAAGAAAGCTGAGTACTGAAGACTTGATGCTTTTGAACTGGGGTGTTGGAGAAGACTCTCGAGGGTCCCTTGAACTGCAAGGAGATCCAACCAGTCCATTCTAAAGGAAATCAGTCCTGGCTATTTATTGGAAGGCCTGATGCTGAAGCTGAAACTACAATACTTTGCCACCTGATGTGAAGAACTGACTCCTTGGAAAACACCCTGATGCTGAGAAAGATTGAGGGCAGGAGGAGAAGGGGACCACAGTGGATGAGATGGCTAGATGGCATCACCGACTCAATGGACATGAGTTTGAATAATCTCCGGGAGTTGGTGATAGACAGGGAGGCCTGCCATGATGCAGTCCCTGGGGTTGCAAAGAGCTGGACATGGCTGAGCAACTGAACTGTATAATAAACAAGGTGAGAAATGACCCATCTGGGGAGGTAGGTTTGAAGTAGTGACAGGAAGAGTTAGTGATTGATTAGTTGATGTGTGAGAAAAAATAGAGTATTCAAGGATTAAGCCAAGATTTTACATTTGAGATACAAGAGGAATATGTGCGCTATTTACTGAGATATGGAAGGTCTGAAGCTAAGTGCATTTCTCAGGGTAGAATTTGTATTCTGCTTGGGCTTTATTAGGCTACAATTAAGTCGTTGGTTTATGAATTTGAATCATAGGTAGATTGACTAGTCTGGAGATGTAACTTAGAGGGTCATCAGCACAATAAAGGCAACTGGGAAGGTGTAAGCAGGGAATTGGTAGGAAAATCTGTTAAGTATAATTACCTAGTTGTATATAAAGATTGTCAATAAAGAAAAAAGAACCTACAGGTCAAACTGTTGAGAAGTGAAAGATAAAGATGGAGAACTAAACATGAGTAAACTGCCTCTTTCTAATGTAATATTAATATATTCTTTCCAACTTGGGCCACTCAGCTTCTGTTGGTGGAGACCTGACTCAGTGTTAAAATAATCCTACTTCTAGGTCAGTAATTCATACGCTCAGGATCTTATTGTTGTTATTCAGTCACTAAATCATACCCGACTCTGTGATCCCACGGACTTCAGCATGCCAGTCTTCCCTGTCTTTCACTATCAAATTCTCAAACTGCTCAAACTCATGTCCATTGAGTCGGTGATGCCATCCAACCATCTCATCCTCTGTGGCTTCCTTCTCCTCCTGCCCTCAATCTTTCCCAGCATCAGGGTCTTTTCCAATGAGTTGGTTGGTTGTATCAGGTGACCAAAGTATTGGAGCTTCAGCATGAGTCCTTCCAGTGAATATTCAGGGTTGATTTCCTTTAAGATTGACTGGTTTGATCGCCTTGCTGTCCAAGGGACTCTCAAGAGTCTTCTCCAGCACCACAATTCAAAGGCATCAATTCTTGGCACTCAGCCTTCTTTGTAGTCCAGCTCTTGCATCCATACATGACTGCTGGAGAAACCATAGCTTTGACTAGACAGACCTTTATTGACAAAGTGATGTCTTTTTTTTAAATATGCTGTCTAAGTTTGTCATAGATTTTGTTTCCAAGGAGCAAGCATCTTTTAATTTCATGGCTGTATTCACCATGAGTGATTTTGGAGACCAAGAAAATAAAGTCTGCCACTGTTTTTATTTAACTTTATTAACCTATTTTCTGATTGTTGGTTTCCTCCTCAATGACTAGGGTGACCATATGGCCCAGTTTGCTCAAGAAAATCTCCAATAAGGCTTTTTAGGGCTCCATTTTATGACCCAAAGTGTATACTAAATTATATGGTCATCCTATCATCAATCCTATGAGTCTGAAACAACAGGGGCAAGGACTCAGTTATAAGGAAACTATATTCTGTTTACGTAAAATCAAAACAATATTTGCTGCTTTTGACTTGCAAAGCAATTGAGTCATGCGAAGGCTTTAGAAATTTGGTGAAATTCCATATGTGAGCTGATAGTGACAGGTCTGGACAGGTACGGTGAGATGGCCTGTTCCAAACTGCATTTCAGTGTGGATGGTGCTGAGGGTCAAGAAAGGGAAATAATCTTATATTCACATTGCTCTCAGCAGGTTCAAGAGAGACCTCGCTAGGTGTTCTTAATTTGGCTCTGGATTGGTTTCAGAGCTTTCCAGCATTTTACATGCCATTGTACATATTGAACAGGATAATATATTTGCTGTTCAGTAGAGTAAATGTGCTTCAAGGCTTTGACTTGCCTGGAGGACAAGAGTGCTCAGTATGTGAGAAACCCATTCATGACACAGGGAAAGATGTGTGAAGACACACTCCTAAGAAGGCAGGTGAGGGAGTCCTGAATAGTTTTACAGGAGGCAGGGGAGATAGACTCTGTGATATAGAATTGAAAATGCCTGCCCAGTGAGAGTGGACAAGGTGCTTTCAAGTGGAGGCTCCCAAGTGGAGCATCACTACCAGAGGGTAATGTCCTCCTTGAGAAAAAAAGAAGGCACTTCAAATTAGAATTAGTGAGTGCTTTGCATCACCATTATAAATTTTCTATAGATTGAAGGAAGACAGTAACTTTTCCAGTGCTTTTCTCCAGGAGAATAAATTATTTGTGTTGGTGGATCTCTCCCTCCTCTGTTGACTGGCACAATCAAAATCTTTATGGGCTAAGTCTCCCATTTGAGTTTATGCTCATAACTCTTGGATCCTAAAAGCCAAAACCAGTTGCAGACGGACTTTACCTACATTCCCACTTACCTTTGAGCTTCTGAGCCAATGCCGTATGAACTGTTACCTATGATAATGGTTCCAATGCCGTATGAACTGTTACCTATGATAATGGTTCCATGGTCTGGGAGTTGGCTTAGTTTCTGAATCTGGAGGGTATAGGTCCAGAGCTGAGAGAATCTTGTCTTACTAAAGCTTTGAATTCTTCAAAGCAAGGCTCAAGAGCAACTTATTACTGAATAATTCAACAAGTTAATTCCTAAAAGACTACACTGATTCCAGTGAAAGAGCCAAAACTTCAGCTGCTAAAAGATCCCTAACTATAACAGCTGAGACTGAGCAGAATTAGAAGGGTAGGAGGGAGATATTTATTGAATGTTAATTAATTCACAAACACAAGATATTTTGAGTTTGGCCTTTGTTGAGACTTTAAATTTGGATCTTAACTCACAGAAAGGTTTCATTTTTAGATTTAGTTTCTCACAGAAAATTTTACAATGGAAGGAGTTTTATATTCAAATGCGAGGCCTCTCTTATAATGGTGATATTTCATTATTGAAATCTCTTAATATTGTCAAGGGATCTTTCTGAAGAACCCCTACTAGGTTCTATGAGACCTATGTGGTTGGATGTAAAATTCAGGATGGGAAATATCATAGACAGTGAAATTTTAGAACTTGAGTGTAAAGTGGATATACTACAGAGGATTTCTGATTAACCTTTGCTCTAACAAAATTCCTTCAGTGAAATAGTAACAGTGTTCTGCAAAGCCCGCCTGCCTACAGTCTTCAAACTGCCTATACTTGGACCCCCTGCCAGTTGACTGCTCTGGTGCTATTTTAAGATACTTTCTAATTTTGGATTCAGTATGAAATTATTGCAAATGGTCTTTCTACCTTATATGCAATTCCTGGCATTCGACTATTCTTAATATGGTTATCTCCAAGTACTTAAACTGGTATTAATCATTCTGTGCTAAACTATTCCTTTTCTTTCTTGATGTGTCCCATTGCCATCCCAAACTATTGATCACAGAGTTGTTATCCTGTGACCTAAGCTTTTCAAGGTGACCCAAGCCATAGCTTAATATGATGTGTTTATATCTGATCTGGGCTAGAAGAAGGTTGCTTGACCTTATTTATAAAAAAGAATGTTTGTTACAGGAGTACATGGAATTAAAAAGTTGAAAATAAAAAAATATCCAGTAGTAGGTAGTGAGAAAAAAACTGAAATTTGATATTTTGAGACCAACTTATCTCATTGCTTTGTAGAAGTAATAATAGAATGCTAAAGTCAACAGTTTCTTTCCTCCTATTCCTTCCCTTTTCCTTTCTGCAGAGCTGGAATGTAGATTGTACACTTAGCTCCAGAACCAGGGGTCCAAACCTCTGCGATTCACTACCTCTCTGTGTTGTTCAATTGCTAAGTCTTGTCTGACTCTTTGTGACCCCATGGACTGTAGCACACCAGGCTTCCCTGTCCTTCACTATCTCCCAGAGTTTGCATGCCCATTGAGTCGGTGATGCTATCTAACCATCAATCCTCTGCTGCCCTCTTCTCCTTTGCCCTCTATCTTTCCCAGCTTCAGGGTTTTCCAATGAGTTGACTCTGCATCAGCTGGCCAAAGTATTCAGCATCTTTGTTCATTATGCTATATTCCACATGACCTGCCTCCTCCGTGACTTTTATTACTTCATTCCCAAGGCTGGGAGGCTGGTTTCTTTGAACAAGGTGAGAATGATAAATACTGTCCAAACAGCAAATGCCAGATATTATGCAACACAATTCAGAGCTTAACTGTGGAGCCAGGCAAACTCTAGTTATTTAAAATATTGTATTTTTTTTTCTTGGATCCCATATTAGTTGGCCGCAGACTTGAGTCAGCAAGAGCTGATCTAGGTTTCCTTCTCAGATCTACCTGTCACTGTGTGACCTGTGGAAAGCTACTTCAACTCTTAGAGCTTCAGCTTTTCATCTTTAAAATAAGAAGGTAGGTCTACTTTCCATTGAGCTTTTGTGAGAATAGAAATGATCCTTAGGCACAAAGCTAGGCCCTGCCAGGAGATCAATAAGGGGAAGTACTTATAGGAGTGACCTTGCTCCATGTTCTGAGAAAACTCTTGGCAAAAGAGTTGCCAAGAATGTCCTTCCTTTCTTCATCCTGGGGTGTTTTAATTTGTAAGGAAAACCCTCATCAGGTAGAAAATTTGTTTACTTAGGGGAAGAAGTTCACACTGATGCAGATATTTAACTTCTTAGTAAGTTTTCTTACCTGCGGGTTTTGTCAAGAGATTAGCACTGTGAAAAAGAGGCAAAGAAGTCTTCCCTTAGGGATGAAACTTAAACTAAAAGTTTGTAATTTATTTGAGACAGTAGGTATTCATTTCATGCACTAAATTTTTCTTCCTTCCTTCCTTCTTTCCTTCCTTTATTTTACTGTGAGGTTTGCTATACATACAGAAATATCATACTTCAATAATCTATTTCACTTTTTTACTGACTGCGAGGATTCCTTTAGGAGAATAGGACTATAATTTTTATGAAAAGGATTTAGCTTGGTAATAGGCTGTACAGAAATATGGGAGTCACTGGGAAATGAAGGTCTGGAAGGGAGTATTCAGGGATCAGGGAGAGTCACTAACTAGGTTCCATCTAAAACAGTGCCATGAATGCAAGTCAAAACCTTAAGGTAAAACCAAAATGGAGCTACCTGGAGCCATGAAGAAAGGGTCTGTGGCGAGCTCTGCGCATTAGTACAGACCAAGCGTTTGGTGGTGAACCAGGAGCCAACTTTGATCAGCAAAGTGGAAACAGAAGCTGGACATGAAATGGAAGAGAGTGAGGGCAAGCTGAGCCCTACTGGGCTCTTCTCGCCCTGCCCTCCCCGCCCCTCTATATATTTTTAGTCTATCTACCTGACCATAGCAATCTGAGAATGACAGGATGCTACTTTGTTTTCTCCTTCCAAACGTCAAAAGAAGTCTTATTTTTAGCGAGCTCTTCTTACCTGAAACTATGCCAAGAAGGGAATTCTAGAAAACAGTTTCCAGTTTAACTAAAGTGACATAAAACAAACTACCATAATAATAAGTGGGTTATTTCCAGTTGTGTTAAGCAGAATGCTGCTGCTGCTGCTAAGTCACTTCAGTCATGTCCGACTCTGTGTGACCCCATAGACGGCAGCCCACCAGGTTCCGCCATCCTTGGAATTCTCCAGACAAGAACACTGGAGTGGGTTGCCATTTCCTTCTCCAATGCATGAAAGTGAAAAGTGAAAGTGAAGTTGTTCAGTCGTGTCTGACTCTTTGCGACCCCATGGACTGCAGCCCACCAGGCCCCTCTGTCCATGGGGTTTTCCAGGCAAGAGTACTGGAGTGGGTTGCCACTGCCTTCTCTGGTTAAGCAGAATAATGGTCCCCCAAAGATGTCCTAGAACATGTGAATGTGTTACCTTATGTGGCAAAGTAGACTTGAGGATTTTACAGATGTGATTGAGGTTAAGGACTATGAGATGAGGTTGTCTGGATGGACCCAATCTAATCTTATTTAAAAAGGAGAACTTTTCCAGGCTATGATCAGAGGGAGTGTGACTGTGGAAGAATGATCAAAGATATCCAGTGTTGCTAGTTTTGAAATTAGTGAAAGGAAGACAGCCAAGGAAAATGGATGGCTTCTAGAAGCTGGAAAAAGCAAGAGAACAGATTCTCCCTAGAGCCTTCAGCAAGGAATGCAGCCCTGATGACAAACAGTGAAGCTAGAGAACATGCCATGTTTGATTTCAGTCTTTGGAAATTTCTTGAGATGCATTTTGTGGACTAGTATATAGTCAAAGTTTGTATATATAAAAGTCATGTATATATGAAATTTCATATATATATGTGTATATATATATCTTCAAAGAGTTGAAGGATACTCATTAAATTTTTTTCTCTCCCTCTCAGAAATGTGACTTCAAGAGTTGCTTTCTAGAGTTTTACTGCAGAATTTGTGATTAGTAGTACCTGCTAAGAGTCTCTCCAATAAACTTTAAGAGTAATATCATAGTGGTACCATTCCTAGGAAGCCATATTTTCAGGCTGTGGGTCATTCATAGTTTCCTGTGGTTTATACTTCTGAAAAGTCCCTTGGACTAACTGATGGTAATTTTGAGTATACACGTTAAAACTTTCTGCTATTACACTAAATTAGATTACAAAAGGGCAGAGTCAAAGACAGGGTGAGCTCCATAGGTGCAGGAGGCATCTGGTAACCAGCTCACTACAGCCAATTCCAGTAAAAAAACAAAAACAAAAGGTTTACATGATTGCTATGTTTACTCAGAGTACCATTGGCATTTTCATAATGGCATTGCTTCCAAAGCATGTAAAAGTGATGAACCTTGAAAACATATCTGTACAATCTTTATACACATTTGTTCTATCAGTTCCATTGACTGGAAGGTCCAAGCAAGGGCTACCATTCCAACTATTTTTGCAGATTTGATGTCTGGCAGAGGGTTAGAGTTGAGCAGGACTGAGCAGAAGAAAAATGATGGGTGTTTTTAGTCATAAGTAAGGTGTGAACAGCCTGAAGAATCATGAGATAAAATAGATCTTCTAAACTAAGTCAGCAGAGGCCCCAGGTTACTTTGCTGCTGCCACCACCGCATACAAACCAGAAGGACTATTGCTTTTGGGTCAATGAGCAACTATGGTAAGTAATATCTCATATCCATTGTAAGTGTGCCCCAGACTTGACCTGATCTTCCAGGTACAATTAGAAAAGGTGCAACTGGGAAGTCCAAAGGAGCCTTTCTATGTGAGTTATTTAAATTATAAAAGACAACCAAGGAAAAGCTTTTTCCTATCAGCATTTCTCACATCAAAAAGTTAGGAATTTGATATCCACATAACCTATGGAACCAAGAAATCCTTTTAGTATTTACCCAGATACAGTCACGAATAGTTTCCAGTATTTAGAAAGGAAGAGATTTTCAATTTTTTTTCTGATGTTATAGCCTATACAATGCACTTACGTCTAACAAAATTGGAGTTCATAGGTCTTTGATAAAGATTTCACTTTGTCTTTCTTTTATGGTAATGTTATTCTCAAATGAAGGGAATTAATTCTATAAGACTCTCAGAGAGCATAATAAAAGATAATCAACATATTGTATATGAGTGGATTGCTGGGAACAAAGTCTCTAAGTTTATTATTAAGTATTAAGTAAGTAGTAAGAGGGTACTTCAGTAAACCCTGGGGCACGACTATTCAAGTGTATTATTGCTTTTTCCAAGTGAATGCAAATACTAGATACTGTAAGCCTGGGTATAAGTGCATACTGAAAAATACTGGAGTGTAGATCTAACACCATAAAGTAAATAGCTGTCAGTGATGGAGGCTGAGATGATATTGGCACTGGGGAACACAGGGAAGCAGAGAAGCACAATCTTTTAATGACTTTTAAAACTTGTACAAATCAGTTGTTGTTTTTGTTGTTGTTCAGCCGCTAAGTTTTGTCTGACTCTTTGGGACTCTATGGATTGCAGCATACCAGGTTTCCCCATCCTGTG
Organism: Nanger dama; assembly: GCA_917880005.1. Taxonomy (NCBI): domain Eukaryota; kingdom Metazoa; phylum Chordata; class Mammalia; order Artiodactyla; family Bovidae; genus Nanger; species Nanger dama. The sequence continues at coordinate 7,631,008 of CAKJTW010000038.1, read as the reverse complement.
CTATTTCCATGAGTTTGCTCAAACTCATGTCCATTGAGTCAGTGATGCCATCTAATCATCTCATTCTCTGTCTCTCCCTTCACTTGTCCTCAATCTTTCCCAGCATCAGGGTCTTTTCCAATGAGTTGCCTCTTCTTATAAGGTGGCTGGAGCTCAGCTCAGCATCAGTCCTTCCAATGAATATCAGTAGTTGTATCTATTTGTCTTCTTGATGGGTAGAGCTGGAGCTGTATGGGGTCTAATAAAGGGACTAATAATTTATTTCAGAAAGTATACAAATATAATGAGCCACAGTACTTCAGTAGTCCTCTTTTAGTGGGTCTTGGGCTAGTTTCAAAGGTTTGGCCAGATCAGTTGAGATCATTAAGCATTCACCTTCATATATGTCCCACATTAGAATTGTTTCAAGCCTAGAAGTTCTCGGAGACAGATTTAGATCTCACGGTATCAATAGAAGAGGTTTCAAGTAACGATTGTGCCTTTGTCAAACTAGGGACTAAGAATATTTAGAAAGTGGCTGTCTGATCCAAATATAACTGGGGCATCCCATTTCTAAAGTAGATTTTGTTCCAGCAGATTCACTGGAGTGAAATCCCTAAGCAGAAAAGCAGGTTGATCATATTGCAGTATCTCACATAGGCAGGAATGGAGACAGAAAGTAGTCAAGATGAAAATAGAAGTTTGAGGGTACTTGAAATCCTTACCATAATATATTTTTATTGGTCCAAGGAAGGAATAATAAAAGGTCATAAGATCAATTAGTTTGGAATATAGTGTTTTTGCCAATGCATAGAAAATTCTCCTTTTTCGTGGTAGGAGTAGTTTTAGCCAGAATAGAGATGCTATATCCTTGCAGGATGCTTTTCTGTTAGACAGGTTTGTCCTTTGTCTTTTGATATTTTTTTGATATCTTCTGAGTAAAGGCTGTGTCCATTTTTCTTATAATAGGAACTTTTTGTCTAGATCAGACATGAAAGTGCCCTTGTTGATTAATCTGAACAGGTATTAATTTGGTCTGCATATTTTCTTTTTTGTAGTCAAAGTATCTTCAAAATATTTTTGCTTTGTTCTTTTACCAACTCTTGTAATTCAGATAGGAAGTAAATAGTATATTTTCTTTTCTAACTACATCTACCACCTCAGTTTTAAAAGCATGCCCAAAGAAGATGCACAGTATAGATCAAATATTTTCTCTGTTGAGATTGGTATGATGTCTAAAGGTGGTAGTTCCATGACCTTGAAAGTGTGGAATAAACTTGATTTTTCCCTATTTACAGGCCTGAACTTTTGATTGAGCATCTTTGATGGAAAAGAGGTCAGAGATAGCAGCTAAGAGATCTTCGCATTGTTTTATACCTATTTTGTTGTTAAATTCAATTTTAATCCATAGATTTGATATAATTTTGTAATCAATTTATTCTATTTTTTAAAAAAGCTATATTTTTGCATCTCTGGGCTTCATAAGATGATAAACTAATTGATAAAGGTAAAAAAGCCTCAAACAGTATGACCCAGGGATAGTTCTCAGTTTTTCATTGATTTTTTTTTTTTTTTTCAAATTGAGAGTTAAGAAAGTTGCTTGTGTCGGTCTGACTTTGAAAAATATTTGGAGATATAATTCCACTGGAGTTAGGGTATTCTTTCTCACTTATATGGGATGAATTTGGGGGAGGGCTGTTTAGGAAGGGGCAGTAGAGGGAAAAGAAAAGATCCAGTGAAGGTGCAACAAAAGGAACAGATCAATAAGGAGAATAATCAGTGTACATGGGCCAGGAGGCAGGATAGCCCTGAACTGGATTAGGAGGAGAGGAGACTTTAAGCTTGGATTTTAGATCCTGGATGTTCTCATTAGTCTTTTAAAGGATCCCTTAAAGGAAGAAACTTTAATTTTTCCCATTTTTAAAAAGCCTCTCCATACCAATTTTTAAAATGCTGACAGAGGGATATTTGGGGTCTTTGAGCTCTTTGATCCTAGGATACAACACAGGGGGTTCTAAGATGTATATCTAAAAATTTCCAGGATGTCTACTGAAGTTCTAGATTACTCTTGGTGAAAATCCTACCAGAACTTCCAAGTATTTAGTGCTATTTTGTCCCATTGACATTTGCATCTGGTTGATAATCCATAGTCACACTGAATTACTAGAAACTACCCATTTTCAAATGACAATAAGATGAACATTCAGTCCCTAAGAATCTCAGGACTATTCCCCCAACTCATTCATGAGTACTCTGAATAGTTAAATGAATCAAATAAAAGGCTTTTACAAAGGAAAATTAGAGGATGATTAAAGGCTTACGTAGTGCACATGCAAGGGTGAATTCCTTGTCAGGAGGCAGATGTACTTTCGTCCAGTCACTAGGACTCAGAGGAGCAACAACTCTGGGCAAACGTTTATGTTCAGTATGTGATGTCTACCTGGAGGCTCATTGTTCTGTCTTCTGCCTCAGAACTTTTCAACCATGGCCACTTGTTAGAACAATCAGAAGAGCTTTAAAAGTATCAGTGCCAAGCATCACCCTAACCCCAAATGTATAATTTGGAATCAATATTTTTTGAAGCTCCTAAGTAATTCTAATATGTATCAAGAAACACTGCAAGTCAACAAGTTGCTGCAAAAGTTCAGACAGTTTCTGTCCTAAATAGGGAAAACCTGGTTTGGGTTTTATATTAAACAACAACAACAACAACGACAACAACTTTGTTTTTCCTCACTGTTTTAATATATTTTAATAACAAGTAAATTATCTTTGCGGGTTTCACCTAAGGAGTCTGTGAAAACACTGAAGGTTTCCAACTGAGGAAAAGCTAAGAATAAGAGTTGGACAAGGATTTCTTTTTGAATATTTGAGCCATTTAGTGCTAGAGTAAGTTAGCAAGATCACAGAAGGCCACTTTATGATATTCATCACTTCTTCCCCTATTTGATAAACCTACATTCAAGACTGGGATCTGTTCAACTATTTCATTTTCAACCCTAGAAACATATCAGCAGAATGCCCCAGGTGTTTATTTTGCTGCTGATCTTGATTACGTAAGAAAACTGTTGCTAATTTTTATTTTTTAAGCTAGTCTGACAACTGAATTCTTTAAACTTTTTATTTTTTAAAACGGACACTTTCAAATATTAACCCTAATTTTTACTGTCATAACTACCATAGACGCGAGAATGGCAGAATGATGGAAATCAATATAAAAGAGCTTTGGATTTGCAGAGATGAGGAGATGTGCTCACTCTGTTTTGTTTCCCTTTAAAAATTAGCTGTTGACTCCTCTAATGTACGAGGCATTTGATGACAGAGGACCACTGTCCTGAAGGTTTCAAAGTAGCTGTTATAGAAACCAAGGTATATGAGTCATAGCATGAAATTTCATTACGGCACGTTCATTTTGTTAAGTTACAAGGATTTATGATAAAGTATTTTCTTGTAGATTTGCTCCAACAAAGGACTATTGTTCAAGGACTAGTAATCTTTGGTCGATGCAGATATAAAATCTTTAGCAACAATTAAAGAATACTGCTAAAATGAGTGCTGATTATTATATAAACACTTATTCTAAGTAATTAAATTTAATACTTCCTATGTAAACAAAGAAAAAGTCTTTCCCTTGGTGGCTCAGTGGGTAAAATTTATATAGAAAATACCATGGCAAAATAAAGCTGCTTCACTTGATAACCAACATTCTTTTTTAATTAAAATACTGAAAGACTTAATGATTTCTTCCTCTGTCTCGCCTTTCCTTCATCCATCCATCAATCTAGCATCTTTCTTGTTCGTTACTGTTCAGTTGCTAAGTGTGTCCAGCTTTCTGCAACCCCATGGACTGCAGCATGCCAGGTCCTCTGTCCTCCACTATCTCCCCAAGAGTTTGCTGAAATTCATGTTCACTGAGTTGGTGATGTTATCTAACCATCTCATCCTCTCTGCCTCCTCCTTCTTTGGTCCTCAGTCTTTCCCAGCATCAGAGTCATTTCCAGTGAGTCAGCTCTTTCATCTTTCTAGTGATTTTTTTAACTGGATTATGACCAGTAGGATGTCCAGGGATCAAGACCATCCCCATGGAAAAGAAATGCAAAAAAGCAAAATGGCTGTCTGGGGAGGCCTTAAAATAGCTGTGAAGAGAGGCAAAAGCAAAGGAGAAAAAGAAAGATACAAGCATCTGAATGCAGAGTTCCAGAGATAGCAAGAAGAAATAAGAAAGCCTTCTTCAGCGATCAATGCAAAGAAATAAAGAAAAAGAACAGAATGGGAAAGACTAGAGATCTCTTCAAGAACATTAGAGATACCAAGGGAATATTTCATGCAAAGATGGGCTCGATAAAGGACAGAAATGGTATGGACCTAACAGAAGCAGAAGATATTAAGAAGAGGTGGCAAGAATACACAGAAGAACTGTACAAAAAAGATCTTCATGACCCAGCTAATCATGATGATGTGATCACTCATCTAGAGCCAGACATCCTGGAATGTGAAGCCAAGTGGGCCTTAGAAAGCATCATTATGAACAAAGCTAGTGGAGGTGATGGAATCCCAGTTGAGCTGTTTCAAATCCTGAAAGATGATGCTGTGAAAGTGCTGCACTCAATATGCAAGAAAATTTGGAAATCTCAGCAGTGGCCACAGGACTGGAAAAGGTCAGTTTTCATTCCAACCCCAAAGAAAGGCAACGCCAAAGAATGCTCAAACGACCACACAATTGCACTCATCTCACACGCTAGTGAAGTAATGCTCAAAATTCTCCAAGCCAGGCTTCAGCAATATGTGAACCGTGAACTTCCTGATGTTCAAGCTGGTTTTAGAAAAGGCAGAGGAACCAGAGATCAAGTTGCCAACATCTGCTGGATCATAGAAAAAGCAAGAGAGTTCCAGAAAAACATCTATTTCTGCTTTATTGACTATGACAAAGCCTTTGACTGTGTGGAACACAACAAACTGTGGAAAATTCTGAAAGAGATGGGAATACCAGACGACCTGACCTGCCTCTTGAGAAATCTGTATGCAGGTCAGGAAGCAACAGTTAGAACTGGACATGGAACAACAGACTGGTTCCAAATAGGAAAAGGAGTATGTCAAGGCTGTATATTGTCACCCTGCTTATTTAACTTCTATGCAGATTACATCATGAGAAACGCTGGACTGGAAGACACAAGCTAGAATCAAGATTGCCGGGAGAAATATCAATAACCTCAGATATGCAGATGACACCACCCTTATGGCAGAAAGTGAAGAGGAACTAGAGAGCCTCTTGATGAAACTAAAAGAGGAGAGTGAAAAAAGTTGGCTTAAAGCTCAGCATTCAGAAAATGAAGATCATGGCATCCGGACCCATCACTTCATGGGAATTAGATGGGGAAACAGTGGAAACAGTGTCAGACTTTATTTTTGGGGGTCCAAAATCACTGCAGATGGTGACTGCAGCCATGAAATTAAAAGATGATTACTCCTTGGAAGAAAAGTTATGAGCAGCCTAGATAGCATATTCAAAAGCAGAGACATTACTTTGCCAACAAAGGTTCATCTAGTCAAGGCTATGGTTTTTCCAGTAGTCATGTATGGATGTGAGAGTTGAACTGTGAAGAAGGCTGAGCAATGAAGATGTGATGCTTTTGAACTGTGGTGTTGGAGAAGACTTTTGAGAGTCCCTCGGACTCCAAGGAGATCCAACCAGTCCATTCTGAAGGAGATCAGCCCTGGGATTTCTTTGGAGGGAATGATGCTAAAGCTGAAACTCCAGTACTTTGGCCCCCTCAAGCGAAGAGTTTACTCATTAGAAAAGACTTTGAAGCTGGGAGAGATTGGGGGCAGGAAGAGAAAGGGATAACCAAGGATGAGATGGCTGGATGGCATCACTGACTCGATGGATGCGAGTCTGAGTGAACTCCGGGGAGTTGGTGATGGACAGGGAGGCCTGGTGTGCTGCGATTTGCAAAGAGTCGGACACGACTGAGCGACTGAACTGAACAGGATGTCCTCAGAGGTTATGTGTACTGCTGTGATGTTTAGTTTTATTTGTTAACTTTGCTAGATTATAGTACTTAATGATTTAAGCAAACACTAATCTAGATGTGTTTGTAAAGGTATTTTGTATCAATTCAGTTCAGTGCAGTCACTCAGTCATGTCCGACTTTTTGTGACCCAATGAATCACAGCACACCAGGCCTCCCTATCCATTACCAACTCCCAGAGTTTACTCAAATTCATGACCATTGAGTTGGTGATGCCATACAGCCATCTCATTCTCTGTCGTCCCCTTATCTTCCTGCCCCCAATCCTCCCAGCATCAGAGTCATTTCCAGTGAGTCAACTCATCACATGAGGTGGCCAAAGTATTGGAGTTTCAGCTTTAGCATCAGTCCTTCCAATGAACACCCAAGACTGATCTCCTTTAGAATGGACTGGATGGATCTCCTTGCAGTCCAAGGGACTCACAAGAGTCTTCTCCAACATCACAGTTCAAAAGCATCAATTCTTTTGGCACCCAGCTTTCTTCACAGCCCAAATCTCACATCCATACATGACCACTGGAAAAACCATAGCCTCGACTAGATGGACCTTTGTTGGCAAAGTAATGTCTCTGCTTTTGAATACGCTATCTAGGTTGGTCATAACTTTTCTTCCAAGGAGTAAGCATCTTTAATCTCATGGCTGCAATTACCATCTGCAGTGATTTTGGAGCCCCCAAAAATAAAGTCTGACACTGTTTCCACTGTTTCCCCATCTATTTCCCATGAAGTGATGGGTCCGGATGCCATGATCTTCGTTTTCTGAATGTTGAGCTTTAAGCCAACTTTTTCACTCTCCTCTTTCACTTTCATCAAGAGTCTTTTTAGTTCCTCTTCCCTTTCTGCCATAAGGGTGGTGTCATCTGCATATCTGAGGTTATTGATATTTCTCCCGGCAATCTTGATTACTGCTTGTGCTTCTCCAGTCCAGTGTTTCTGCATATAAATTAAATAAGCAGGGTGACAACATACAGCCTTTACGTATTCCTTTTCCTATTTGGAACCAGTCTGTTGTTTCATGTCCAGTTCTAACTGTTGCTTCCTGACCTGCATATAGGTTTCTCAAGAGGCAGGTCAGGTGGTCTGGTATTCCCGTCTCTTTCAGAATTTTCTACAGTGTGTTGTGTTCCACACAGTCAAAGGCTTTGGCATAGTCAGTAAATCAGAAATAGATCTTTTTCTGGAACTCTCTTGCTTCTTCGATGATCCAGTGAATGTTAGCAATTTGGTCTCTGGCTCCTCTGCCTTTTCTAAAACTAGCTTGAACATCTGGAAGCTCACAGTTCTTGTATTGCTGAAACCTGGCTTGGAGAATTTTGAGCATTACTTTACTAGCATGTGAGATGAGTGCAATTGTGTGGTAGTTTGAGTATTCTTTGGCATTGCCTTTCTTCGGGATTGGAATGAAAACTGACCTTTTCCAGTCCTGTGGCCACTGCTGAGATTTCCAAATTTTCTTGCATACTGAGTGCAGCACTTTCACAGCATTGTCTTTCAGGACTTTAAATAGCAACTGGAATTCCATCATCTCCACTAGCTTTGTCTGTAGTGATGGTTTCTAAGGCCCACTTAACTTCACATTCCAGGATGTCTGGCTCTAGGTGAGTGATCACACCATCTTGATTATCTGGGTCATGAAGATCTTTTTGTACAGTTCTTCTGTGTATTCTTGCCACCTCTTCTTAATATCTTCTGCTTCTGTTTGGTCCATACCATTTCTGTCCTTTATCAAGCCCAGCTTTTTGAAATGTTCCCTTGGTATCTCTAATGTTCTTGAAGAGATCTCTAGTCTTTCCCATTCTGTTCTTTTCTTCCGTTTCTTTGTATTGATAGCTGAGGAAGGCTTTCTTATCTCTTCTTGCTATTCTTTGGAACTCTGCATTCAGATGCTTATATCTTTCCTTTTCTCCTTTGCTTTTCATCTCTCTTCTTTTCACAGCTATTTGTGAGGCCTCCCCAGACAGCCGTTTTGCTATTTTGCATTTCTTTTCCATGGGGATGGTCATGATCCCTGTGTCCTCTACAGTGTCATGAACCTCATTCCATAGTTCATCAGGCACTCTCTCTATCAGATCTAGTCCCTGAAATCTATTTCTCAATTCCACCTTATAAGGGATTTGATTTAGGTCATACCTGAATGATCTAGTGGTTTTCCCTACTTCTTCAATGTAAGTCTGAATTTGGTAATAAGGAGTTCATGATCAGAGCCACAGTCAGCTCCCAGTCTCATTTTTGCTGACTGTATAGAGCTTCTCCATCTTTGGCTGCAAAGAATATAATCAGTCTGATTTTGGTGTTGACCATCTGGTGATGTCCATGTGTAGAGTCTTCTCTTGTGTTGTTGGAAGAGGGTGTTTGCTGTGACCAGTACATTCTCTTGGTAAAACTCTATTAATTTTTGCCCTGCTTCATTCTGCATTCCAAGGCCAAATTTGCCTGTTACTCCAGATATTTCTTGATGTCCTAGTTTTGCATTCCAGTCCCCTATAATGAAAAGAGCATCTTTTTTGTGGTGTTAGTTCTAAAAGGTCTTGTAGCTCTTCATAGAACCATTCAACTTCAGCTTCTTCAGCATTAATGGTTGTGGCATAGGCTTTGATTAGTCTGATATTGAATGGTTTGCCTTAGAAACGAACAGAGATCATTCTGTTATTTTTGAAATTTCATCCAAGTACTGCATTTTGACTCTTTTGTTGACTATGATGACTACTACATTTCTTCTAAGGGATTCCTGCCCACAGTAGTAGATATAATGGTCATCTGAGTTAAATTCACACATTCCAGTCCATTTTATTTCGCTGATTCCTAGAATGTCAGTGTTCACTCTTGCCATCTCCTGTTTGACCGCTTTCAATTTGCCTTGATTCATGGACCTAACATTACAAGTTCCTATGCAATATTGCTCTTACAGAATCGGACCTTGTTTCTATCACCAGTCACATCCACAACTGGGTATTTTTTTGCTTTGGCTCCATTCCTTCATTCTTTCTGGAGTCATTTCTCCACTGATCTCTAGTAGCATATTGGGCACCTACTGACCCAGGGAATTCCTCTTTCAGTATCCTACCATTTTGCCTTTTCATACTGTTCATGGGGTTCTCAAGGTAGAATACTGAAGTGGTTTGCCATTCCCTTCTCCAGTGGATTCTGTCAGACCTCTCCACCATGACCCTCCTGTCTTGAGTGGCATGGCATGGCTTAGTTTCACTGAGTTGGACAAGGCTGTGGTCCGTGTGATCAGACTGACTTTTTTCTGTGACTATGGTTTCAGTGTATCTGCCCTCTGATGCCCTCTGACAATACCTACCATCTTACTTGGGTTTCTCTTACCTTGGACGTGGGGTATCTCTTCACAGCTGCACTAGTAAAGCGCAGCTGCTGCTCCTTACCTTGGAGGAGGGATATCTCCTCATGGCCACCCCTCCTGACCTTGAACATGGAGTAGCTCCTGTCGGCCCTCCTGCACAGCCGCTGCTCCTTGGACATGGGTTAGCTTCTCTCAGCTGCCGCCCCTGACCTGGGATGTGCGGTAGCTCCTCTCAGCTGCTCCTGTGCCGTCACAGCCTGGCGCTCTTGGCTGCTGCCCCTGACCTCAGACAAGTCCAGGCCACACTACTGGAGTGGGTTGCCTTTCCTTTCTCCAGGGGATCTGCCCAACCCAGGAATTGAACCGGGGTCTCCTGCATTGCAGGCAGATTCTTTACCAGTTGAGCCACCAGGGAAGCCTGTATTTTGTATAGGTGTAGTTAACATCTGTAATCAGTTGAATTAGGTAGAGGGGATTGCCCTCAAATGAGTGGGTAGATCTAATCCAATCAGCTGAAGATCTTAAGAACAAAAATTCAGTTTCCCAGAGGAAAAAAATTCTGCCTCAAGACTTTGAAGTCAACTCCTGCTAAGTCATGCCAGCCTGCTCTCTGGATTTTAAACTTGTAGCTCCCACTATTCTGTGAGCCAATTTTTAAAGTAAAATTTATTTTATTAAAATTATTTTATTTAAATCACTGCTTGATTTGCAGACCAGAATTGTTTCTCTCAGAGCTTCCCTGGAGGCTCAGATGGTAAAGAATCCACCTGCAATGCAGGAGATCCTTGGGTCAGGAAGATCCCCTGGAGAAGGGAATGGCAACCCACTCCAGTATTCTTGCCTGGAGAATACCATGGACAGAGGAGCCTGGTTGGCTACAGTCCATGGGTTTGCAAAGAGTCAGACAACAACTGAGTGACTTTCACTTTCATTATTTCTCTCTGCAGAGATTTGCAAAAGTTTTAAATTATTACAATATAGAGTTACTTGGTGTATAGATTTATGCATATTTTAAGAAAAAGAAAAACTTGAGCTTTTTTTTTTGACAGAAAGAATATTTACTAAAATTTTATATTAAGACATGAAGTGAAGTGAAATGAAGTGAAAGTCACTCAGTTGTGTCCAACTTTTGCGACCCCATGGACTGTATAGTCCATGGAATTCTCCAGGCCAGAATACTGGAGTGTATAGCCTTTCCTTCTCCAGGAGATCTTCCCAACCCAGTGATGGAACCCAGGTCTTCAGCATTGGAGGCAGATCTTTACCAGTGGAGCCACAAGGGAAAACCATATTAAGACATAGTGACCAAATAACATAGACAGATTAAAGTATAATTTCTTTCTTAAATAAATTTAATGAAGTCAAAGCATGAAAAAGTGTGTAGTTTAGTTAATACTAATGTGAAATGTTGATTCCTTGCTGCTGCTGCTAAGCTGCTTCAGTCATGTCCGACTCTGTGCGACCCCATAGACGGCAGTTGATTCCTTAGTTGCGACAAAGGCACTATAGTAGTATAAGATAGCAGTGTAATATAGTCATAGTAGGTAATATATTAACAATAGGGGAAATTGAGTGTAAGAGATATATGGGTACCATACTAGTATAAAATAATATCATTTAATTAGATTTCAAAGATAAGTCCAACTAGCTAGTAGACCATAATTCTCAGGAAAGCAGGTTCATACAATCTCTATTAAAAAAACAGACTGTATTTTCAAGAACTTTTCTGGTAGATTCTTTGTGTGATTAGAACACAAATATAAGATGATATCAATAAGCGCATGCTCAGTCACTCGGTTGTGTCTGACTCTTTGCAACTCTATGGACTGCCTGCAGCCCACCAGGTCCATAGGATTTTCCAGGCAAGAATACTGGAGTAAGTTGCCGTTTTCTACTCCACAGGATCTTCCTGACCCAGGGATCAAACCTGCATATCTTGTATTGCAGGTTAACTCTTTATTACTAAGCCACTGGGAAGCCCCCAGTGACTCTGAGATAAATTTTCTGAGACTGTCTTCCCTCAATTGATATTTCAGACATAGTCATAATGTTCAACTTTGCCGTCTTTAGCCAAGGGTCTTGGATAGAATAATGTATCTCCTTTTTCTCTCTCTCCTTGACAGACCATCTGCCTTTTGTTCATAAAGTAAATCTCTTTCCAGAGTAGTTAAATTGAGGTTCCTATTAAAACATTAGAGTTCTCCTAGGTCTACTTTCCTGAGATTATTCTGAAACCAATGTTTTCAAGTTTAGGTTGTTTCCATTTCTTTTTTCAACATTTTGAAGAGCATCTCTCTCTCTCTCTCTCTCTCTCTCTCCCCCTCTATATATATATATATATATATATATATATATATATATATCTTTATATACTTTCCAACTAATTTAATAAGATAATTTCCCCAAGATTTAGGCCTATAAATATTCATATAAGGATTTTGTGGTTTCATTAAATTTCACTATAGAATATTTGTATTCATTTATGTATCCAAAAGGAGTAGCTGGAAATGCTCATTTCCTGACATACTTGGCTTTAGCATTACTTATATTTTTAAAATGTGCAAAACCAAGACCAACTTGATTTTAATATTAATTTGTTGACTTGTGAGGGTAAACATATTATCAGACGTTTGTTATTACTTCTTCCTGATGAATTGCTAATTGCTTTGTTCAGGAGTTTTGATTGTCAGAAATTAATTTCTATAAACTTGATTCATCTGTATAAAGGCTCTTCTTTTGGAGCTGAAAAAACTTGCTTTCTGAGCCTGAAGCCTTGCACAGTGGTGAATTCACCAGAGAGCCACCTTGACTCCCAGCCTCCTCTGGCAACACCTTTCTTTCTTAAATCGTATTTGATATTTGGAATTAGGAGAAAATGGCTAATTCTTACCTTTCTGTTGTGCTCTATACCCATGACTTTTCCAAACCTTAACATCCTTTTTTTTTCTTCAGCCAATTACTGAAATAGCTTATTCTCACAATTAGCCGCTTGTCAACCATATATATTTTTCCCCAAATGCCTATGTGGTCATTTCACTTTAATCTTCAATTTACATGTGCCAAAGCCTCCATCGTCCTCTAACCCCCACTTAAGAAACATGGTATATTTTGGTTCTCACTCTAAAATATCTTTTAAAAAAGTTCTAAGAACATAAGTAATGTTAATTTAAGCTGTTCCTTAAGAGCATATGTGCTGCAGTAGAATTTTGTTTTAGTCCTTTAGCGAAGACTGAACTAGAATGCTGGATGTGGCTGATTCTTCTTTACTGTCCATACAGATAAAAATTGTGCCAAAAGCTTTCCTCAAAGCTATTTCTTTTAGATCTTTCATGTTGCATATAAATACCTGCATCTCTTACCCTGTTCCCATATGGCATTTGAAGTCTTATGAAATTCCCCTTGATATTTATTTTTGCTTTCCCTCACGACTCCTTTACTAGTGAAGAATAATTTATAGGTTCTCCAAAGTGCCTCAGTCACTGTCTTGAAGCAGAATGCTATTTAAATATATTTTAGAAGAGCTGTTTGTAAAATGAAAATGAATGTCATATCAGGCTTTATGGATGTTCTATATAAAGAATAGATTCAGCCTTAGAAACTGTAGTGGTATCATTTTCAGGTATTGTCTGAGCTGTGGCAAATATTCTTTATCCACAAGATATTATGTAAATGGAACGCAGCAAGTTAAACTTTCTGACTTTTAAAAGACTTGAGTCTTGTGCTGAACCAAAAGGCCAAGAAAAAGCAAGAAATAGTCATCGTTTATACATACTCTCTCCCTCTCTACCACAGTGTTCTAATCAATCCCTTCCTAAACATTAACCCCCCTCCCTTCCCCAAATTACCAAGACACAGTACTTCTCCAACATGATGGGCAAGTTTCATAAAATTTTCACTGGTCCCTGTTTCTCCTCTCCTGTTACAGTTGGTTTGTCCATGTTTCATCTTAACATAGGATTTGGCCAATGCTATTATGTCCTTAGTTTTGTGACTGATGATTTCACTGGCTTAGAGGCTTTGTGAATTTCAGTTAAGTGTACTGGAAAGTTTGGACTTCTTGGGACCCTTGGGATCAGGGGATCTGTGACTTCATGGTTTTCTCCTATACTGAAAACAGTTGTTTTTCCTGAGTCTTCCCAAGTCGTTTTAGGATTATTTGTTTTTGTTTCTTTGACTAGGCTATATTTTTTTGAGTGGCGTGCTATATCATACATAATTTTGTTCCCAACTTCTAACATAACTCCATTCAATAAGTTTAAAACAAGGGTTATATAAATAAAAGTGATAATTTTTGAGGGCTTTTCTCTATGTCATGCCCAAATTGAGTATTACCTAAATGGAATTCTCATTTAATTTATTATATACCTTGAGTGGGATATTCTGTAATTGTTTTCATTTTTATGATGATGATCTGAAGCATAGAGGGGAAAGTTAAATATATTATCAAACAACATATGGTAAAATAAGTGATACAGCTAAATTTGAACAAATGAGTGCTCTCACCTTTAAGCACTCTTCTGTGCTGTTCCTCATGAACAAATGAATAGACAGACAAATAGTGCTTCCAGATTGACTTGAACCTTTAAATGCCTCAAAGCTGTGGTACATATACACAATGGAGTATTACTCAGCCATGAAAAAGAATATAGTTGAATCAATTCTAATGAAGTGGATGAAACTGGAGCCTATTATACAGAGTAAAGTAAGCCAGAAAGAAAAATACCAATACAGTATACTAATGCATATATATGGAATTTAGAAAGATGGTAACGATAACCCTATATGTGAGACAGCAAAAGAGACACAGATGTATAGAACAGTCTGTTGGACTCTGTGGGAGAGGGAGAGGGAGAGGGTGGGATGATTTGGGAGAATGGCATTGAAACATGTATAATATCATATAAGAAATGAATTGCCAGTCCAGGTTTGATGCATGATACTGGATGCTTGGGGCTGGTGCACTGGCATGACCCAGAGGGATGGTATGGGGAGGGAGGTGGGAGGGGGGTTCAGGATGGGGAACACGTGTACACCAATGGCAGATTCATGTTGATGTATGGCAGAACCAATACAATATTGTAAAGTAATAAGCCCCCAGTTAAAATAAATAAATTTAAATTAAAAAAATAGAATTTTGGCCATTGGCACCAGTATAAAAGTATAGATCTACTATCAGATGATGAAGACTACAGAAGTATTGAACTGTCTCTGTTGATGAGTAATAAAATATCTCACAGTTGGGCAACCAGAAAATCAGAAGGAAGAGATGTTTTAAAAAAGTATGATTATTTAATAAATCTAATAATAAACTCTAAATACTTAAACTTCTTGTGGCATGTAAATGCAATTTACGTGTTTATGAACTGTGCATCCAAGGCCTTTATTATTCTGTGCTCCAGTGTAGTAGTGACTGTGTTCGTCTTGACCTTTTCTTGGGATTTTAGTTTAACTGCAAGCCATATCTGGTGAGGTCTTTAAGTGGAAATCATTTGGAATTATAGTACCTGCAATGCCTCTGAAACACATTAAAAAGAACAATGGTTGTGATAAAGTATTCACAGCATCTAAAAAATATATTCATTTATGTCTGCTGAGCATCGCTGAGCAATAGTTTTATTTAAATTACCTTTATATTTCCTTGCTTCTGTTGATTTCAAAGCAATAGGATCCTGGAGCCACACTTCCTTGGACAACCCCAAAGTGAGAAGCCTATATAAAACCCAGATATTTAACTGACTGCTCCAAACAATGACTTTGAAAATGCAAAGGTGTTTTGATGAAAGACCAACAAGTAAAATTTTCTAGCAAGTGCATTCTCAGACAATAACTTTTTCAACTGTTCATCTTATTGAAGGATACGAATATATTCAGAAAATCCTCAAATGAATTTATGATGCAATCTGGAAGCACAAACAGCATATTACTGGCATGACAACAAATAGGGTTAAAAGGGAAGCTAGCCACAGGAGTTTGGTCTAGGTTCCTAATTAATTCTTTCATACCATTGTGTGCTTTGTGACTGTGCATGAGATGACAGTGGATTTCTTGACATGCAGCACGGAATTAGCTTATAAGCTCTTTTGTACACTTCTTTAGGCTGCTGCGTCTTTAAATTGGGCTGCCAGCTGGCATCTGGAATGTCAGCTCTACAATATGTTAAGACCAACAGAGAGAGAATGGGGTGATTAGATCTCATCATTTAAGGTATTTCATTTGTAAGGGCATTTGTGCAGAAGTTTTTCTTTACCAGTAGCAAATATAGGGAAAGTCATTCTTCCATTATTTGAAACATAATGAAATCATCTATAACTTTTTGCTATTAACTCCTATTTGAAATATTCCACTCCAGTGTGTCTAAATTCACTTGTGGTGAGGATAGAAATAATCCAATTGGAAAATTGGGTGAACTATCTTTATTTTTTTAAATTAAATTTATTTATTTTTTTAATTACAATACTGTATTTGTTTTGCCATACATTGACACGAATCAGCCATAGGTGAACACAATCGCCCAATGCCGAAGCCCCCTCCCACCTCCCACCCCACATCCTCTACCTGAATCATCCTGTGCATCAGCCCCATGCATCCTGAATCCTACACCAAACATAGATTAGTGCTTCGTTTCTTACAGGAAAATACACATGCTTCACTGCCATTCTCCCAAACCATCCCACCCTTTCCCTCTCCCTCAGAGTCCAAAAGTCCACTCTATACCTCTGTGTCTCTTGTTGTCTCACATATAGGGTCATCATTACTGTCTTCTAAATTCCATATATATGTGTCAGTATACTGTATCGGTGTTTTTCTTTCTGGCTTACTTCACTCTGTATAATCGGTTCCAATTTCATCCATCTCATTAGAACTGAGTCAAATTTATTCTTTTTAAGGGCTGAGTAGTATTCCATAGTGTATATGAACCACAGCTTTCTTATCCATTCATCTGCTGATGGACATCTAGGTTGCTTCCATGTCCTGGCCATTATAAACAGTGCTGCGATGAACATTGGGGTACATGTGTCTCTTTCAATTCTGGTTTCCTCAGTGTGTATGCCCAGCAGTGGGATTGCTGGGTCATAAGGCAGTTCTATTTGCAATTTTTTAAGGAATCTCCACACTGTTTTCCATAATGGCTGTACTAGTTTGCATTCCCACGACCAGTGTAAGAGGGTTCCCTTTTCTCCACACCCTCTCCAGCATTTATTGCTTGTAGACTTTTGGATCGCAGCCATTCTGACTGGTGTGAAATGATACCTCATTGTGGTCTTGATTTGCATTTCTCTGATAATGAGTGATGTTGAGCATCTTTTCATGTGTTTGTTAGCCATCCGTATGTCTTCTTTGGAGAAATGCCTATTTAGTTCTTTGGCCCATTTTTTTATTGGATCATTTATTTTTCTGGAGTTGAGCTGCATAAGTTGCTTATATATCTTTGAGATTAGTTGTCTGTCCGTTGTTTCATTTGCTATTGTTTTCTCCCATTCAGAAGGCTGTCTTTTCACCTTGCTTATAGTTTCCTTTGTTGTGCAGAAGCTTTTAATTTTAATTAGATCCCATTTGTTTATCTTTGCTTTTATTTCCAGTATACTGGGAGATGGATCATAGAGGATCCTGCTGTGATTTATGTCGGAGAGTGTTTTGCCTATGTTCTCCTCTAGGAGTTTTATAGTTTCTGGTCTTACATTTAGATCTTTAATCCATTTTGAGTTTATTTTTGTGTATGGTGTTAGAGAGGGGTCTAATTTCATTCTTTTACAAGTGGTTGACCAGTTTTCCCAGCACCACCTGTTAAAGAGACTGTCTTTACTCCATTGTATATTCTTGCCTCCTTTGTCGAAGATAAGGTGTCCATAGGTATGTGGGTTAATCTCAGGGCTTTCGATTTTGTTCCATTGATCTATATTTCTGTCTTTGTGCCAGTACCATACTGTCTTAATGACTGTGGCTTTGTAGTAGAGCCTGAAGTCAGGCAAGTTGATTCCTCCAGTTCCATTTTTCTTTCTCAAGATTGCTTTGGCTATTCGAGGTTTTTTGTATTTCCATACAAATCTTGAGATTATTTGATCTAGTTCTGAGAAAAATACTGCTGGTAGCTTGATGGGAATTGCATTGAATCTGTAGATTGCTTTGGGTAGTATACTCATTTTCACTATATTGATTCTTCCAACCCATGAGCATGGTATATTCCTCCATCTATTAGTGTCTTCTTTGATTTCTTTCATCAGTGTTTTATAGTTTTCGATATATAGGTCTTTAGTTTCTTTAGGTAGGAATATTCCTAAGTATTTTATTCTTTTTGTTGCAATGGTGAATGGAATTGTTTCCTTAACTTCTTTTTCTACTTTCTCATTATTAGTGTATAGGAATGCAAGGGATTTCTGAGTGTTGATTTTATATCTTGCAACTTTACTATATTCACTGATTAGCTCTAGTAGTTTTCTGGTCGAGTCTTTAGGATTTTCTATGTAGAGGATCATGTCATCTGCAAACAGTGAGAGTTTTACTTCTTCTTTTCCAATTTGGATTCCTTGTATTTCTTTTTCTGCTCTGATTGCTGTGGCCAAAACTTCCAGTACGATGTTGAAGAGTAGTGGTGAAAGTGGACACCCTTGTCTTGTTCCTGACTTTAGGGAAATGGTTTCAATTTTTCGCCATTGAGGATAATGTTAGCTGTGGGTTTGTCATATATAGCTTTTATTATGTTGAGGTATGTTCCTTCTATTCCTGCTTTCTGGAGAGTTTTTATCATAAATGGATGCTGAATTTTGTCAAAGGCTTTTTCTGCATCTATTGAGATAATCATATGATTTTTATTTCTCAGTTTGTTAATGTGATGAATTACATTGATTGACTTGCGGATATTGAAGAATCCTTGCATCCCTGGGATAAAGCCCACTTGGTCATGGTGTATGATCTTTTTAATGTGTTGCTGGATTCTGATTGCTAGGATTTTGTTGAGGATTTTTGCATCTATGTTCATCAGTGATATTGGCCTGTAGTTTTCTTTTTTGTGGTGTCTTTGTCAGGTTTTGGTATTAGGGTGATGGTGGCCTCATAGAATGAGTTTGGCAGTTTACCTTCCTCTGCAATTTTCTGGAATAGCTTCAGTAAGATAGGTGTTAGCTCTTCTCGAAATTTTTGGTAGAATTCAGCTGTGAAGCCGTCTGGACCTGGGCTTTTGTTTGCTGGAAGATTTCTGATTACAGTTTCAATTTCCGTGCTTGTGATGGGTCTGTTAAGATTTTCTATTTCTTCCTGGTTCAGTTTTGGAAAGTTGTACTTTTCTAAGAATTTGTCCATTTCTTCCAAGTTGTCCATTTTATTGGCATATGATTGCTGATAGTAGTCTCTTATGATTCTTTGTATTTCTGTGTTGTCTGTCGTGATCTCTCCATTTTCATTTCTAATTTTGTTGATTTGATTTTTTTCTCTTTGTTTCTTGATGAGTCTGGCTAATGGTTTGTCAATTTTATTTATCCTTTCAAAGAACCAGCTTTTTGTTTTGTTGATTTTTGCTATGGTCTCTTTTGTTTCTTTTGCATTTATTTCTGCCCTAATTTTTAGGATTTCTTTCCTTCTACTAACTCTGGGGTTCTCTATTTCTTCCTTCTCTAGTTGCTTTAGGTGTAGAGTTAGGTTATTTATTTGACTTTTTTTTGTTTCTTGAGGTATGCCTGTATTGCTATGAACTTTCCTCTTAGGACTGCTTTTATAGTGTCCCAAAGGTTCTGTGTAGTTGTGTTTTCATTTTCATTTGTTTCGATGCATATTTTGATTTCTTTTTGATTTCTTCTGTGATTTGTTGATTATTCAGTAGGGTGTTGTTCAGCCTCCAAATGTTGGAATTTTTAACAGTTTTTCTCCTATAATTGAGATCTAACCTTAGTGCATTATGGTCAGAGAAGATGCTTGGAATAATTTCAATTTTTTTGAATTTATCAAGGTTAGATTTATGACCCAGAATGTGATCTATTCTGGAGAAGGTTCCGTGTGCACTTGAGTAAAAGGTGAAATTCATTGTTTTGGGGTGAAATGTCCTATAGATATCAATTAGGTCTAACTGGTCTATTGTATCGTTTAACGTTTGCGTTTCTTTGTTAATTTTCTGTTTAGTTGATCTGTCCATAGGTGTGAGTGGGGTATTAAAGTCTCCCACTATTATTGTGTTATTATTAATTTCCCCTTTCATGCTTGTTAGCAATTGTCTTACATATTGCGGTGCTCCTATGTTGGGTGCATATATATTTATAATTGTTATATCTTCTTCTTGGATCGATCCTTTGAACTATCTTTAAAATGGATGTACAAATCTCATTATTTGATTTAATATATATATATATATACACACACACACACACACACACATATACATGTATCTTTGGAATGTGCTTCTATGTTGAGATTGTGGGAATAGTCTAAATTGCTAAAACTTGCCAGTCTTTCTAATGAAATCTATTCATCTAATTTAAACATCCCTAGGGACCATTTTTGACTTTATTTCTTATCCTATTATTTGGGAATGTTTAATGTCTGGGTCAAGATATTTTCTAACCCTGAAAGTATACTTTCCTGTTTTATATCCAAAAATGAAATGACATTTTTAGGTTATTGGAAAAGACCATTGATTATACATCTTCATTAGAATTCGGCAGTCATGATGGAATTTGAAAATTCCAACACTTTGGCTACCTCATGCGAAGAGTTGACTCATTGGAAAAGACCCTGATGTTGTGAGGGATTGGGGGCAGAGGGAGAACTGAACTGAACTGAATGAAAACTGGAAAATATGATATATCTTTAATTGGGAGACAAGCTAACATATAAGAATGACTAATGCAAACATCCAATATACATAAAAGTGCTAAAGAAAATGTCAACTTTCTGCCTCCAAAGATTAGTGCTTTCTTCCAAACTGCAAAACAACTTTCAGTTCAGTTGAGTTGCTCAGTCATATCCAACTCTTTGTGACCCCATGAATCGCAGCATGCCAGGCCTCCCTGTCCATCACCAACCCCGGAGAACACTGAAACTCATGTCCATCGAGTCGGTGATACCATCCAGCTATCTCATCCTCTGTCGTCCCCTTCTTTTCCTGCCCCCATCCGTCTGAGCATCAGTCTTTTCCAGTGAGTCAGCTCTTCGCATAAGGTGGCCAAAGTATTGGAGTTTCAGCTTTAGTATCAGTCCTTCCAATGAACACCCAGGACTGATCTCCTTTAGAATGGACTGGCTGGATCTCCTTGCAATCCAAAGGACTCTCAAGAGTCTTCTCCAACACCACAATTCAAAAGCATCAATTCTTCAGCGCTCAGCTTTCTTCACAGTCCAACTCTCACATCCACACATGACTACTGGAAAAACCATAGACTTGACTAGATGGACCTTTGTTGGCAAACTAATGTCTCTGCTTTTGAACATGCTATCTAGGTTGGTCATAGCTTTCCTTCCAAGGAGTAAGCATCTTTTAATTTCATGGCTGCAACTACCATCTGCAGTGATTTTGGAGCCCCAAAAATAAAGTCTGACACTGTTTCCACTGTTTCCCCATCTATTTCCCATGAAGTGGTGGGACCGGATGCCATGATCTTCGTTTTCTGAATGTTGAGCTTTAAGCCAACTTTTTCACTCTCCTCTTTCCCTTTCATCAAGAGTCTTTTTAGTTCCTCTTCACTTTCTGCCATAAGGGTGGTGTCATCTGCATATCTGAGTTTATCGATATTTCTCCCAGCAATCTTGATTCCAGCTTGTGCTTCTTCCAGCTCAGTGTTTCTCATGATGTACTCTGCATATAAGTTAAATAAGCAGGGTGACAACATACAGCCTTGACGTACTCCTTTTCCTATTTGGAACCAGTCTGTTGTTCCATGTCCAGTTCTACCTGTTGCTTCCTGACCTGCATATACCCTTTAGCTCATATTAAAATTGATATGAACATTATATATACATATATTAGAATGGCTAATCTTTGAGCATCCATCTTGACTGAATAAAGATACTTCAAGATATTGTTTGAAAATCATTAAAAATTAATACCATGCTATTATGATACTTAAGAGTCTCATACAACACATTTCAGTCTCTCAGTTGTGTCCGACTCTTTGTGACCCCATGAATCGCAGCATGCCAGGCCTCCCTGTCCATCATCACCTCCTGGAGTTCACTCAGACTCGTGTCCATCGAGTCAGTGATGCCTTCCAGCCATATCATCCCCTGTTGTCCCCTTCTCCTCCTGCCCCCAATCCCTCCCAGCATCAGAGTCTTTTCCAGTGAGTCAACTTTTCACCTGGAAGTGGCCAAAGTACTGGAGTTTCAGCTTTAGCATCATTCCTTAGAACAATAAAACATGAAAATGAGTGTTTGTGATATGTCATATAAATGTAAAACATAAAAATTTATTTCTTAGTATTTTAAGTTAGCAGTTTAGATAATTTTATTAGTCAGACTGACACGCCAGTGTTTATAATTGTGGTTATGAATTTTCCCTCTATTAATCCTACTGTATTTAAAGTACAGCTGGTCAGAGGGTGTTTGCTTTGCACTCAATCAAGTGTGGTTTGTGAATAATGCAGGAGAGCAGAGTTTATTCTGACCAGTGGAAAGGTTGTGATCTTAATGGATCCCTGCATTTCTGTCTTTCTTTCCTGATCACTAGCCAGTGTGGCTGCACAGCCCTGAACTGCACAGTTGACAGTGCAGATTATCAGGCAAAGACATTACTGAAATGTTTGCTCTCAGTTCTGTCTGGAATAGCAGACATATGTCAGTGCTGTACTTCTCATTCCTAAATAACAACCAAGGCATGAGTCATCTTACTTCTACACAGCAATCATCTATCATAAGAGTAGGCCTTGCAGTGGACCTAAGCTGTCTTTCATGTAAATAAAACTTCAGTCATATTTGTTTACTTATTACAAGAAAAATTTGAGAATATATGAAAAATATGAGGAATATATATATGGTATATGTTTGTATATATATATGGTGTGTGTGTGTGTATGTGTGTGTGTGTGTGTGTGTATATATATATATATATATATATGGTTTATATAGTTGGACTTCCCTGGTGGCTCAGTGGTAAAGAATCTGCTTCCCAATACAGGGAACACGTGTTCAATCCCTGGGTCAGGAAGATCCCCTGGAGAAGGAAATGGCAACCCACTCCAGTATTCTTGCCTGGGAAATCCCATTAGAGAAAGGAGCCTGATGGGCTACCGTACATGGGATCACAAAAGAATTGGACACGACTCAGCAACTAAACAACAGCAAAACAATGGTGTATATAAACAACAAATATTTAAAAATCTTTAAATGTTGTTTTCCTTTCCACATAAAATTGATGTCAGAAAATCTACAGGATTTTCCTGACTAAAAAAATCATCTTTTAACTGTTTTCCTTAAGATACACAATTTTAACTACAAATCTAGAATATGTAGAAGGCATGCACTCTTTTTATCATAGTCTTTCCAAACATACTGTCTAGTCCTTCTAGAAGTTTATACTTCAGCAATGAAATATATTTGTACATATATAACTATATATATATATATATACACATACATACATATGTGTGTGTCAATGAGGTTTTCAAAAGCCCTCTAGGTAAAAGAACTTTTCTGAATTGTCAATTTCCAGAAAAGTTTGCTTTTCCTAAAATAATGATTTAATGCCATAGTTGTAAAGCATTTGAGCTGTAACTAGTCAGCAATATATGGTTTAATTTCTATTTTCATTTCTTTGCATTCTTGGGTGAAACATTTCCTATTTAAATCAGATAAGTATTTTCTAATGTGCCAGGGTTTTACCTAATTAACTGGGCATATGGTGGCTTAATTCACCTATTCATCTCCTGCCCCACTTTCAGACGTGTCCTAATAGCAATCATTGTTTCCACATCTTGTAAACTGAGCATCCTGAGTCTACATCTCTGTTTCAAAAAAACAAAACAACCCTGTGGTATAACATCCAAGCTGCTACTGGAAAGGATTAGAATGTGTAAACAGAATAAGGACACATCTTTTAATATAATCTTTGAAATTTAAACAGTTATTGCCAGTGAAAAGAGTAATTTCCTTCTGCTTGCCTCTAAAGATTAGTACTCTGTTTCAAACAGGAAACGAGAAAGACTCTTATGTTGCTACTTTTGATTAGGAAAAGCAGTCACAAGCAGATGAAAGATCAGAAAAATCCTCTAAAAATACTCTTTTCTTCACTGGTAGTGAAACTTGGTAGCTTTGAACCAATTAAAGATGTTTTTCATCATAAGTCTCTACTTCTTGGGTGTCGAATATCAATTCAAAGCTGGGTTGAAAATCCAGGAATGTGTATAAATCTCATACTGGCTCAAGTAGGTCCAAAATATTCCAGCCACTCACTGAGGCAGTGAGAGCCATGTTTTCATCTCAGTCTGAGATGTCTTAAGCTGCCAAGAACTAGAAGGGCAATTTTATCCCAAGACATCATTCATAACACAGATGCCAGAGTCAGCCACTGACATCCCTGGCTGGTCCTGTGGAACTCCAGTTAATAGCTGGCTGCTTGGCTTGCCAAAGCAATCCACAGTTTTTGAACTCCCGCCTTTCTTCTGGCTTCCAGCCTTTGCAAAAGGAAAGCACATAATCATTCCATTTTTACAGTTGCAAAGAAAATCAGAAGCTGGCAAGTAAGGATGATTTGCAGGTTGAAGGAAGTAAGATATGTTTTCAGTTATATAATCAAGGACACCATTAGCCTGGAGCGGGCTTCTCAGGTGGCGCTCGTGGTAAAGAATCCACCCGCCAGTGCAGGAGACACAAGAGACACGGGTTAGATCCCTAGGTTGGGAAGATCCTCAGGAGTAGGTAGGAAATGACAACCCACTTAGTATTCTTGCCTGGAAAATTCTCTGGACAGAGGAGCCTGGCAGACTACAGTCCATGCGGCCCCAGAGGATTGGACACAAATGAGCATGCACAAACATACCTAAGAGCAAACAAATAAAAGGAGCCCTTTTCTTGAAGTTATAGGCTCTTAGGAGCAAGGCTGGGCTATCAGATATCATTTATGTATGAAAAATAAGGGTCTTGTCCTGCTGGTAGAGAGACATAGCCTTGCGCACCCCTCCTCACCTTTGTGACCATTGTGTGTGTAGAACCTGAATCTCAGAGCCAGTGGGTTACATGAGGGGACATTGGAGGAAGGTGGTCAAATGTTACAAACTTCCAGTTATAAGATAAATAAATACTAGAGATGGCATGGATGACATGATGACTCTAGCTAACACTGCTGTATGATACATAGGAAAGTTAAAGAGAGTAAGTCTTAAAATGGATCCCAAGGAAAAAGTTTTTTCTTCTTTCTTTTCTTTTTATTGTATCTATATGAGAAGACTGCTATTAGCTGAATCTACTATGGTAATAATTTCACAAAATATGAAAATCAAACCATCATGCTGTGTGTCTTAGAAGTATACATGATCTGTGATAATTATTTCTCAATAAAACTGAAAAAAAAATTGGATCAGAAACACTGCTGGACCAAAAGATAGCAGAGATTGTAGGGAAATGGCAGCCAATTTAGAATGACTGGCAGAGACAGAGATTACTGGCAAAAATATAGCCCACATCTTACAAAAAAGAAAAGAAGGATTCCAGCATGATCTGATTGGGATTTGACTCTGTTACGATACATTTGGACTTCCCTGGTGGCTCAGATGGTAAAGCATCTGCCTACACTGTGGGAGACCTGGGTTTGATCCCTGGGTTGGGAAGATTCCCTGGAGAAGAAAATGGCAACCCACTCCAGTGCTCTTGCCTGGAAAATCCCATGGACAGAGGAGCTTTGTGCAGGCTACTGTCCATGGGGCCGTGAAGAGTTGGGCACAACTGAGTGACTTCACTTCACTTCATGATACATTTAGCTTTACTTTAAGCCAATGGGTTTATAAGAAATATAAAAGCATTCCCAAATTAGACCCTAACACTTAAAAACAGGTCAACACATTTCAATAGCTTGTAGGGCCAATGAGGGTGCTTGTCTTAATTCCAGCCATATCATCAGTATCTAGTATGTTATTGGTACAAAATAAAGGTTCAATAAATATTATTGACAGGAAAAAGGAAGGAGGGGATTAAAAAAGGCAGGAGGGAGAGAGGAAAAGAGAAGGCCTGAAAGACTTAGAAAACTTCTAAAAATGTGATGCAAAATGCCAGGCTGGATGAAGTACAAACTGGGATCAAGATTTCTGGTAAAAATATCAATAACCTCAGATACTCAGATAATACCACCCTTATGGCAAAAAGTGAAGAGAAACTAAAGAAACACTTGATGAAAGTGAAAGAGGAGAGTGAAAAAGCTGGCTTAAAACTCAATATCAGAAAACGAAGATTATGGCATTTGGTCCCATCACTTCATGGCAAATAGATAGGGAAACAATGGAAACAGTGACAGACTTTTATTTTGGGGGGTTCCAAAATCACTGCAGATGGTGACTGCAGCCATGAAATTAAAAGACGCTTACTCTTTGAAAGAAAAGCTATGACCAACCTAGACAACATATTCAAAAGCAGAGACATTACTTTGCCAACAAAGCTCCATCTAGTCAAATCTATGGTTTTTCCAGTAGTCATGTATGGATATGAGAGTTGGACTATAAAGAAAGCTGAGTGCTGAAGAATTGATGCTTTAGATCTGTAGTGTTGGAGAAGACTCTTGAAAGTCCCTTGGACTGCAAGGAGATCCAACCGGCCAATCCTGAAGGAAATCAGTCCTGAATATTCATCAGAAGGACTGATGCTGAAGCTGAAACTTCAGTACTTTGGGCACCTGATGCAAAGAACTGACTCATTTGAAAAGACCCTGATGCTGGGAAAGACTGAAGGTGGAACAAGAAGGGGACAACAGAGGATGAGATGGTTGGATGGCATCACCGACTCTATGGACGTGAGTTTGAGTAAGCTCCGGGAGTTGGGGATGGACAGGGAAGCCTGGCGTGCTGCAGTCCATGGGGTTGCAGGTTCAAACACGACTGAGCGACTGAACTAAACTGAACTGAAAACATGATAACATTTAGAAACTAGAGCTAACTAGATTTTTGAAATTTGTAACATAGCTTTTCACTTGCAGGTTTATATACAATTTTAGCACAAGAGATAAAGATCACAATTTTGATCCACCTGTTCCTGTTAAAATAATTATGTTACTGAGTGGGAAAATGAATGCACTAAAAGCAAAGTAAAGTGTCATCTGGGAATACTGAGTGAGCCTCATAATATGCAACAATAACTAAATATTCAAAGGCCAGATGGCTTATAACAAGGAAGATAAAATAGTTGTTATAGGGATTAGATGAAAATCAACAGAACATTATAGCCAAAAGCCACAAAATTGATAGCAGCAGTACATAGAGGGGAAAAATATTTATTTAAATGTTGAAAGTTTTGGATTCCAAAATAGGCTACACTTTATTTATTTTCCAAATAATCTATTTTATTCTAATTTTACTTTAAGTAAATTATGTTTGTTGGTTACCTATTAACATGTCAGGAACCCTACTTGAAAAAAACAAAACTTGCTAACAACTACAAATATATCAGGGCAATGAACTAGAACTCAGAAATATTAGGGTAAAAGTAACAATTGGCCACTTTGACACAGAAGCAACAAGAATTCAAGTTGCAGCTGGTGTTGTGGGATGTCCTAGGATATGATTTAATGCATAAAAGAAAGTTCTTGGATAGATAATGAAAAACTTGTCTCAGGAGGGATTTTATCTATAAATTTTTATAGGTAAAACTGTATGTACCAGAATTACAAGACAAAGGCAAAGACACTAGCTCAGAGTTGAGTGACCTAAGGTCAAAATCTGCCTATGACTCTAGTGGCATTAGAAAACCAGACTTCATCAGAACCACACAGTATAGATCACTGCAACTTTAATAATATTTATTAATGATGTAGTTGTGAGTATTCAATGTATTTTCAATGAGATATTTGAACTGGAACAATATGAGGTGCCATATAAAGAAGTAATAACTGTCATAGGCATTACTATTGCTGTATTTGAATTAGGAATTTTCTTTATATTGATAAACTCTGCAGATAAAAAGGGGGGTTACAGGAGGAGTGAAGGGGAAACAGTGTGCGTTTAGAAAATTGTTGTGCAGTAAGGCTAACTGGATGGGCTTTCTACGTGGGTCAGTGGGAAAGAACCTGCTTGCCAATACAGGATTTACCAGAGATGCAGGTTCAATCCCTGGCTTAGGAAGATCCCCTGGAGGAAGAAATGGCAACCCACTCCAGTATTCTTGCCTGGAGAATTCCATGGTCAGAGGAGCCTGGTGGACTATAGTCCATGCGGTTGCAAAGAGTTATGCATGACTGAATGATGGAGAACACATCCCCAAGGTTAATTGCTGACAGATTTCCACTGAACTGTTTAGACTCAGTAAAAACTGTTTTCTGTGGGGAAAAGTTTTTCAATGCCAGACCCCTGAGAAGAACAAACATCTTGACTTTCAACACACCAAAGTTTCCCATATAATGTTCTATTAACTTCCTTCCTTTGTGGCTGACATCTTAACACAAAGATATTATTGAATAGACATTCCACAACACTGTAAAAATGAAATACATCACAGAATCCTTACAGAAAAGATAAACTTGTACTAGACATCTAACTTTTATACAAAGTCTCTCAAAACAGAAATTATTGGGGATGTTCTACCATGGGAGATGATTTGTTTTTACTTCCTGCTAGAGCTGTTGGCTTACATCTTGTCAACCTATGCTGTGTAGGTGTATGTACATCTATGTGGAAAGGTATGGACATTTTTTTAATCTGTTAAAGAAAATTTCTGAAACCATTTGTGAGTTAAGTGTGCATTCCTGACATGAAATTTAAAATGTAAATAATTATTTCATTTTTTTAAACTGATGGTTTTCCCCTCTGTGGCAGTGGTGATCTTCGGCCACACAGTAAAGGAGGCATCAGAAACCACGGCAATAGCGGGAATGCCACGCACTTTAGATTTATGCTCTCGAGTAGTTTGTATGCCATTCGTGTTTTTGACTGAACACTGCACGTTGGCACAGTATTAGATTGTGTGAGCACATCAAAGAGATATAAGATGTTATTCTTGTCCCCCAGGTCTGAGTTGTTTTGCTGCACTTTTCTCGAATGAAAACATAATGAAACCCCTGAGTTGGTTAACTTTCGGGGAAGAGTAGCGTGCTTTTCTTTTCTTAGGATCTCACAAAAGATTTCAGCTCACTCATTCCCCTCAGATAGAAGGACTGAACGGCCTGCATATAGATTTAGGGGGAGAAAGCAGTTTGAGCAAGGTGGGGACCTCTCAGCACTTCATTGAGAAGAGTGAAGTGATTCCAGATAAGGTGTTGAAAGCCTGTAAAACTCACCTCTGACAAAGGCAAGAGCACATTTATTTGTGATTTCTAGCCTGCAGTTCTGTGGCATAGCTTCCTGATGCATTTTTATAGATTTTATTGGCTGCCTTTAAATGCTTTTGAGAATTCATAGTCGTTCCTCTTCAAACTTTTATAATTTGTTGAAACTGTCTAAGGCAGAGGGCAAGTTTGGGATGTGATGAGGGATGGGGTGGGGTCCTACACGTATTTTACATGCTGTGAGCCAAGTTGAACGATTTTTAAGGTATCATGTTACAGATACATATCAAGATAATGATTCTGGGTCTCACAAAATGAAAAGAAGATAAACTACCTGCAAATTAGCATAGAAGGAAATATGGAGTCCATTTCTAATAGGGAATACTTTGTCGATATGCATATTAGCATTAAGAGTATATTAAGACACTGGAGGGAGTTTAAAGTAGGGGGCAGACAATAGGCATTTATTTGCTAAGTCATACTCGGTATTCAACAAAGAGAAAAAGAGAAGATGAGTCTGGAAGTATGATGGGAAAAACTGAGGGAAATTTACTGTTTTAGTAAAACTATTATCATAAGGGGTCAGGAGCAAGGAGGAAAATTAGCAGTCAAGTGGGTGTACACTCTTGAGGAAGGCAAAATTGTAGTCTGTAAGGGAGTATGTAAATATAATGTACTTGCACTTAATGGTATTTTCTGATTTTCAAAATTCAGCTTTGGCACCTGACTATGATCTGGGATTTTATTTTTATTTCTTTCATCACTCACATTTTAATTTTAAAAGTTTTAGTGGTTGAAGCATAACTTGATAAAATATTTTCTGAGGCCTCACAGTCAGAAGTTAAAGCCACAAGCTTCTGAAATCTTCAATAATTTTATGCTAAGTACTTGGGAACATGAGCTCTTCATTTGAATTAAGGATGGAGATGTTTCTGGGAATAAAGAGCCACTTGTTATTGGTCTCCTGGCCAAAATCAGACCAAATGGACTGTGAAATGATTGTGTTCATAAAAGGCATGTAATAAAGGCCAGTGTGAGTATAATAGGAAATTTTCATTATCTATAGGACCAGCAGAAATGTTATGTTAATAGATCTGGTATACTGGGTTGTATTTTAACTCTATATGTGCCTTAAATGACCATGTTATTGTATCTTTAGACTTAAGGTTGAACAGAGTTCTGTAATAATGTTTCATTCCTGAAAATAAAATGAGTCCTTTCCTTATTTTCCTGTAGAAATGCTTTAAGCTTATATGTATTAACTAGATTTTTAATATTGTATTGTTTCCTGTTGAGAGCTTTTATTCAGGAAAATGTAAGCGTAAGATGTTCATTTATTGGGCAATTTAGTTGAGGACAAGTTATACTTAGAGTATTTTAAAATAGAAAATGACTCCTAGCCCTCTTGTTCACTTCATTAGAGTGGAGGGAAAAAAAAAGAACTAAAAATTATCCAGACTTCACAGACACATTTTTGTCCATCAGCAGATGAATGGATAAGAAAGCTGTGGTACATATACACAATGGAGTACTACTCAGCCCTTAAAAAGAATAAATTCAACTCAGTTCTAATGAGATGGATGAAATTGGAGCTGATTATACAGAGTGAAGTAAGCCAGAAAGAAAAACACCAATACAGTATACTGACACATATATATGGAATTTAGAAGGATAGTAATGAAGACCCTCTATGTGAGACAACAAAAGAGACTCAGAGGTATAGAACGGACTTTTTGGATTCTGAGGGAGAGGGAGAGGGTGGGATGATTTGGGAGAACGGCATTGAAACATGTATACTATCTTGTAAGAATGAAGCGCCAGTCTAGGTTCGATGCAGGATGCAGGACGCATGGGGCGGGTGCACGGGATGATTCAGGGAGAGGATGTGGGGTGGGAGGTGGGAGGGGGCTTTGGCATTGGGAGATCGTGGACACCTGTGGCTGATTCCTGTCAATGTATGGCAAAACAAATACAGTATTGTAATGTAGAATAAAGTATTAAAAAAAAAAGAACACACACTTTAATACTATCACAATTCATGGTGAAGTGAGCCATAAATGCTTTGTGGATCACAAGTGCACATAAATTGAGCATTGTTGCCTCTACCCAGTTTATAATATAAGAAGGGAAAAGGGCCTTCTCTAGAGTAAGCTCTCAAAAAATGGTCTGAACCATTATAACTTTTTAATTATTGGAATCACCAGGCTGGGTTTATTTATCTTCTCTATTAGCTGCATTTCTTCTCATCAGTATCACCCTTCACCCTACTCCCCAACCCATCTGATGCCCTTAAACAAATTCTTAATTGGTCATCACATTGAATTATCTCATTACATTATATTCCATTACCTTCTAGAGAATTTTCATGACCATAAAGTTGATATTAGAAGTTCTGATTTCTACTTCTAAAACTATGCATTCTATTCCTAAGTGGGTTTATTGTGAAGTTAATAGAAAGCTTAAGCTTCAGATTCCTTTGCTTCTCATGAAAGGGGTTTTAGTAATATGTTCATGTGGTTGAACACTTCTGTAAATTTTCAGAAATGAAGTATTTTTTAAAATGAAATATAGCTAATTTACAATGCTGTGTTAGCTTCAGGTGTATTTTGAGCAAAGTGATTGGGATATATACATATTCTTTAGAAATAAAGTATTTTAAGTGCGATTAGTTAGGCCCAACTATCTTTGAAGGGCTTCCCTGATGGCTCAGCCGTAAGAAAATCCACCTGCAATGCAGGGGATATGGGAGATAAAGGTTCAGTCCCTGGGTTGGGAAGATCCCTTGACAGAGGAAATGGCAACCCACTCCAGTGTTCTTGCCTGGAAAATCCCCTGGACAGAGAAGCCTGGAAGGCTAGTCCACAGGGTTGTAAGGAGTCGGACATGACTGGGCACAGAGCACACCATCTTTTATAACACTGGCTTCCTGCTTATTATGCTTTTTATTTACTCAGATGCACTGGAATGGGATGTGTGGGTTACAGCCAAAGAGATGATGAGCTAAGTGGAATATATTTACGGTTTATGGTCCTTTTCATTTTACTATTTGTTTATTTATTTCTGGCTATCCTGGTGTAGGAATGGTGTCCAGAAACACTTTCACACCTGCTGTGCTGATTTGCCTGACCTGTGAGCCTGAAGTTGAGAGCCAGGAGTCTCACTGTAATTTGAACATGTTCTCTATCCCTGGGTAATGAAAGTATATGCACAGTAGAAGAGAAACTAATATTGAGCTATATAGTGGCAAAGGGGTACCCATTTCCAATAATTGGCACACTGGCTAATGAATGTTTTCAATTCAAAGAATATTTAAGATTAGTCACTGCACAATAAAACTTGAAATACTGTGAAGCTGTATAATTTATATATGCAAGAAACTTGGGAGTTTCCCAAATTTGACAACTATCATAAATATTTAAATATTATTATCATGAATAAACTATGAAGTGGAAACATTTCTAAGTTGTCAGTATTGCAAATTAAAAATAAAAATTCAATATTATGAAACTAAATTTTGATCCCAAGTATGGTGGAGGAAAGAGTTTCATATTTCAGATGTTGTTTGCCTTTTATTCTATTTAAGATATAAAAATGAGAGATTGTTTTAATTACAATAAAGGGTAGTACGAGTGGAAAGAACAGTTGGTTGTAAGTCCGTAATAAATGGTGTCTAATAGGAAGGTGTCTTACTTGCTGAGAGACAGAAAAGTCTCCATTTTCACATGTTACTTAGAAGTGATTCATTTCTAGGAAATGTTAGGTCAAAATCACTAACATTAATTTTTACACCAGGAGAAGCAGGCATTGACCTAGTTGGATTATGAAAGAATATTTGAAAGTGAAAATGATAATGAAAGAAAAACAAATTATGTAGTCAAAAAATCATACAAGCAACAAACAGGAGAAAAATTAAAGAATAAAGATTCAGGGAAGTAATTGAAAATAAAAATATCTCTTACTTTAGGAAGAAGCCACATGAAATGAGATAGAAAGCAAGGTAGACAAGAAAAGAAAAATTAGTGATAGTAGCAATTTGAGCAACTTTGGACATTAATGCAGAAGCAGAAAAATTAGACAGCATTTAAAACAACAGGATTTTTAAGCACTGCAGTATCTGTGCCACTGTGGGATGTATCAAAACTTTTTAATAAATCTGTATACTTATGATCATTTAATCTATGCAAAGGAGGCAAGACAAAATGTATTAAAAATAGTTTTTTTCAGCAAATGGTGTTGGGAAGACTGGACAACCACATGTAAATCAATGAATTTAGAATATTCCCTTGTATTATGTACAAAAATAAACAAATGGTTTAAATACCTATATTTAAGACACGATAGCATAAAACTCCTAGAACAGAATATAGGCAAAATATTCTTGGGCATAAATCATAGCAAGATTTTCTTAGATCAGTTTCTGAAGGCCAAAAATAAAAAGCAAAAATAATCAGTTGAGACCTAATCAAACTTAGAAGTTTTTGCAAAGCAAAAGAAACTATCAACAAAATGAAAAGATGGCCTATGGAATGGGAGAAAATATTTGCAAACAATGCTACAAATAAGGGGTTAATATCCACTACAAAGAGCTCTTAAAACTCAATATCAAAAAAGGAAACAACCCAATTGAAAAATGAGAAGACCTAAACAGACACTTCTCCAAAAGACAGATGACCCACAGGCAGATGAAAAGGTGCTCAACATTGTTATTTATTCAGAATCATGTCTGACTCTTTGTGACCCCATGAATTGCAACCCCATGAATTGTAGCATGCGAGGCCTCTCTGTCCATCACCAGCTCCCAAAGTACACCCATACTCATGTCCATCGACTTGGTGATGCCATCCAGCCATCTTATCCTCTGTCATCCCCTTCTCCTCCTGCCCCCAGTCCCTCCCAGCATCAGTCTTTTCCAACGAGTCAACTCTTCCCATGAGATGGCCAAAGTATTGGAGTTTCAGCTTTAGCATCAGTCCTTCCAAAGAACACCCAGGACTGATCTCCTTTAGAATGGACTGGTTGGATCTCCTTGCAGTCCAAGGGACTCTCAAGAGTCTTCTCCAACACCACAGTTCAAAAGCATCAATTCTTCGGTGCTCAGCTTTCTTCACAGTCCAACTCTCACATCCATACATGACCACTGGAAAAACCATAGCCTTGACTAGACAGACCTTTCTTGGCAAAGTAATGTCTCTGCTTTTGAATATGCTATCTAGGTTGATTATAACTTTCCTTCCAAGGAGTAAGCATCTTTTAATTTCATGGCTGCAACCACCACCTGAAGTGATTTTGGACCCCCAAAATAAAGTCTGACACTGTTTCCACTGTTTCCCCATCTAATTCCCATGAAGTGATAGGACCAGATGCCATGATCTTCGTTTTCTGAATGTTGAGCTTTAAGCCAACTTTTCACTCCCCTCTTTCACTTTCATCAAGAGGCTTTTTAGCTCCTCTTCACTTTGCCATAAGGGTGGTGTCATCTGCATATCTGAGGTTATTGATATTTCTCCCGGCAATCTTGATTCCAGCTTGTGTCTTCCAGTCCAGCATATCTCATGATGTACTCTGCATACATAGAAGTTAAATAAGCAGGGTGACAATATACAGCCTTGACATACTCCTTTTCCCATTTGGAACCAGTCTGTTGTTCCATGTCCAGTTCTAACTGTTGCTTCCTGACCTGCATATAGGTTTCTCAAGAGGCAGGTCAGGTGGTCTGATATTTCCATCTCTTTCAGAATTTTCCACAGTTTATTGTGATCCACACAGTCAAAGGCTTTGGCATAGTCAATAAAGCAGAAATAGATGATTTTCTGGAACTCTCTTGCTTTTTCAATGATCCAGTGGATGTTGCAATTTGATCTTTGGTTCCTCTGCCTTTTCTAAAACCAGCTTGAACATCTGGAATTTTACGGTTTACGTACTGCTGAAGCCTGGCTTGGAGAATTTTGAGCATTACTTTACTAGCATGTGAGATGAGTGCAATTGTGCGGTAGTTTGAGCATTCTTTGGCATTGCCTTTCTTAAAAGCAAATCAAATTTACTATGAGGTTTCACCTTGCACCTGTCAGAATGGCTGTTATCAAAAGTCTACAAAAAATAAATTCTGAAAAGGGTATGGAGAAAAGGGAACCCTCTACACTGTCGGTGGGAGTGGAAAACAGTATAGAGGGTCCTTTAAAAATAAAAAAATAGAGCCACGATATGATTAAATAGTCCCACTCATGGCCTCATGGCCAGAAAAATCATAACTTGAAGTGATACATGAACCCTGATGTACATTGAGCACTAATTACAACAGGCAGGACATGGAAGCAACCTAGGTTTTCATTGACAAAGGAATGGATAAAGAAGATGTGGTGCATATATACAGTGGAATATTACTCAGCCACGGAAAAAGAATGAAATAACATCATTTGCAGCAACATGGGTGGACTTCAGAGACTGTCATACTGAGTGGAGGAAGTCTGACACGGAGAGACAAATATCATATCACTTATGAAATCTAAAAGAAAGAGTGGAAATAAACTTATTTACAAAACCGAAGTAGAGTCACAAAGGTAAACAGCTTATGGTTACAAGGAAATGAGAGGGGGAGGGATAAATTGGGAGACTGGGATTTATATATACATGCTATTAGACATAAAACAGGAAACAAGAACCTGCTATACTTGTATACTCCACTCAGTACTCTGTAATGACCTATATGGGAAAAGAATCTTGAAAATAAGAGTGAATATATGTATCTGTATAACTGACTCACTTTGTTGAATACCTGAAACTAATAGAACATTGTAAGTCAAATATACCCCAAGAAAATTTTTAAAAATTAAAAAAGGATGCATCAACCCCACTGTTCATAGCAGCACTATTTATAATAGCCAAGATATGGAAACAACCCAAGTGCCATGTGTAGACAATTGGTTTAAGAATATGCAGTATATTTGCCTATATACCTGTGATACATGCAATGGAATATTAGCCACAAAAGAACTAAATGTTGGCATTTATAGCAACATGGATAGACACAAATAATATAATTCTAAGTGAAATAAGTTAGAGAAAGACAAATAGTATATGATATCACCTACGGAATCTAAAAATATACAGATAATTAGAAATACAGGTTGACAGATATAAACTACTATACATAAAATAAATGTGCAGTAAGGATTTACTGTATGGTAGAAGGAACTACATGGGCTTCCCTTGTGGCTCAGCTGGTAAAGAATCCACCTGCAATGGAGGAGACCTGCATTTGATCCCTGGGTTGGGACGATCCCCTGGAGAAGGGAAAGGCTACCCATTCCAGTATTCTGGCTTGGAGACCCTGATGCTGGGAAAGATTGAAGGCAGGAGAAAAAGGAGACAAGAGAGGATGAGACGGTTAGATGGCATCACCGACTCAATGGACATGAGTTTGAGTGAACTCTGGGAGCTGGTGATGGACAGGGAGGCCTGGTGTGCTGCAGTCCATGGGGTCGCAAAGAGTCGGACATGACAGAGCGACTGAACTGAATAAGGAACTATATTCAATATCTTATAATAACCTACATGAAAAAATGATCTGAAAAAATATATATTAACTGAATCATTTTGTTATATATATGAAACTAATACAATATTGTAACTATAACTATAAAAAATAAGCAACATGGTAATACTGTTAAAGAACATGTTGACTAGATTTATGTGAAAGTATCTTTTGTCGTTTTGTATTCACTCATTTGGGAAAGAATCCTAAAATGCAAATCCTAGAAAAGGGTAAATGTATACATAATTCTGCTAACTGCTAAGTCGCTTCAGTCGTGTCTGACTCTGTGCGACCCCGCAGACGGCAGCTCACCAGGCTCCGCCGTCCCTGGGATCCTCCAGGCAAGAACACTGGAGTGGGTTGCCATTTCCTTTCCCAATGCATGGAAGTGAAAAGTGAAAGTGAAGTCGCTCGGTTGTGTCTGACTCTTCACGACCCCATGGACTGCAGCCCACCAGGCTCCTCCATCCATAGGATTTTCCAGGCAAGAGTACTGGAGTGGGGGTGCCATCACCTACTCACATACATAATTCTAGATACTGATAATTTTCTGTCAATAAAGGTTGCACAGTTTTAGATTCTTACCAATAGTCTGTGAGGAGTGCCTGTTTCACACCAGTAGAGCATGTCAAATTTCTGGATGTTTCAATATGTAAATGGGAATTTATATCTCATGGTATAAATTATACATTTCTCTGATAGAAAAGTTGATCATCTTTTAATATATTTAAGGACTATTGACATGTCATTTTATTGAGAACTGTATGTTACACCTCTTGCACATTTTCATACCAGGTTATTGATTTTTCTTTCTTATTTAAATTTTTTATGTAATGGAAGCACTAATTTTTCTTCTGTGATTCAAGGTACAATATTTTTCACCAATTTGTCATTTGTTTAAATCTATATGTATATATTTGTATGTATATATACCTTTACATATGTGTTACTTTGTTCATAGTATTTTGCTTTTATGTAGTTAAATTTAACCTTTACTTCCTTTATTGCTTCTAAATATTGAGACAAAAGACATTTTCTACTCAAAGCTATGGTTTTTCTAGTCATGTATGGATATGAGAGTTGTACTATAAAGTTGTGCTATAAAGAAACCTGAGCACTGAAGAATTGATGCTTTTGAACTGTGGTGTTGGGGAAGACTCTTGAGAGTCCCTTGAACTGCAAGGAAATGAAACCAATCAATCCTAAAGGAAATCAGTCCTGAATATTCATTGGAAGGACTGATGCTGAAACTGAAACTCCAATATTTTGGCCACCTTATGTGAAGAACTGACTCATTTGAAAAGACCTTGATGCTGGGAAGGATTGAAGGTGGGAGGAGATGGGGATGACAGAGGATGAGATGGTTGGATGGTGTCAACTCGATGGACACAAATTTGAGCAAGCTCCGAGTTGGTGATGGACAGGGAGGCCTGGTATGCTGCAGTCCATGCGGTCGCAAAGAGTCAGACACAACTGAGTGACTGAACTGAAATGAAGACATTTTCTGTATTTAAGCTTGTAGAGAAATTCATCCATGTATTATTTTTATACTTTTTTCCCCAATGGCTCAAGTGATAAAGAACCTGCCTGCAATGCAGGAGACATAGGATATGCATGTTTATATTTTAAAGTTTGATAGCTGGTTCATTTGGGATTTATCCTGGGGTGTGTTATGAGAAATGAATCCAGTTTTTTTCTTTTTGATTATCTTCAAACCATTTATTTAAAAATTGACCTTATCCTTAATAGTTTGGGAAGCCTCCTTTATCATATGTTAAATTCCATATGCAGCTGGGTATATTTCTGGCATTTTCTATTCTCTTCTATTGTTCTTTATATTTTTACACCAGCACCATACTCTTTGGGATTCCCTGATGGCTCAGAGGTTAAAGTTCTGCCTGGAATGTGGGACACCTGCGTTGGATCCCTGGGTCGGGAAAATCTTCTGGAGAAGGAAATGGCAACCCACTCCAGTACTCCTGCCTGGAGACTCCCATGGAGGGAGGACCCTGGTAGGCTACAGTCCACAGTCATGGGGTTTAAAAGAGTCAGACACAACTGGGAGACCTCACTTTTCACTTTCACCACACTGTTTTAGGGCCTCCCTGGTGGCTCAGATGGTAAAGAAACTGCCTGCAATGCAGGAGCCTTGTGTTTGATCCCTGGGTCAGGAAGATCCCCTGGAGAAGGGTATGGCTACCCACTCCAGTATTCTTGCCTGGAGAATTCCATGGACAGAGGGGACTTGTGGGCTATAGACTATGGGATTGCAAAGAGTCAGATGTGACTGAGCAACTAACACATAGCACATTGTTTTATTTATAGAGACTTTGTATTCCATTTAATGATTAATGAGGCTACTCTGTTAACACTGTTCTTGTTTTCCAAAATTTTTCAGGTTATCCTAACGTGTCTGTTCTTTCATAGAAACTTGGACTCATGTTAAACTTAATATATATTAACTTAGGAAAGATAGTTATCTTTATTAGTTATCAAGTGTTACCACAACAAAGTACCATAAACTGAATGACTTTAAACAACACACGATTTTGTGTCATAGACCTAGAAGCTAGAAATCCAAAATCAAAGTGTCGGTAGGTCCATCCCCCTTTAAAAGCCTCTAGGGGAAGAACCTTTAGTTTCTGGTGTTTGCCAGCCATCCTTGGTGTTCCCTGGTTTATAGAATCATCACTCCAGTTTCTCCCTTTGTCATCACATGACTTTCTTCCTTTCCTTATGTCTCTGTTTTCTCTTTCTAGAAGAACACCAGTCATATTGGATTAAGACCCATCCTAATGACTAACTTGATTAGAGTTTAATTCAAAATAAGGCTACATTCATTCACAGGTTCCAGGCGGTATGACTTCAACATATCTTTTTGAGGGACAGAGATTCTTTGTGACATTGTATTTCTATCTTAGAAAATGGAGTGCCAACTTACTCATTTATTTCACCATTGTAAATAAAGCCTCCTATTATATCTTGTAACATTTTTGTATGTATGAAGCTTCTTGAGTCTTGTGTGCTGATATATAACTTGTCATTTATAAAATTCTCTACCAAATTGTGGCAAAATGAAAGTACATATGTGTAAGTTTGAACTGTCCGATCATTGCAATAAGTTATTTTACCTTCTCCTTTGCAATTGTCCTTTCTTTTGTCTAATTGCACTTGTGGGTACATTCAACACAGTGTTAAACATCAGTGGAGAAATTGGGTAGCTTTTCATTTTATCCTGACTTTTTAATTAAGATGCTAGATTTTGAGTTAAGAGGTGTGTGCACGCACGTGTGTGTGTGTGTGTAATACTTGTACATGAATATCTCTATAGTATTCTTTACCAGGTTTTGAGAACTGTGTTACATACATTTCATAAAAGTAAGACTGAATATTTTCCTCTGTTTTCTGTGATGTAGACTTATTTAAATTTTATTTTATATGTAAGCATTTCTTAATGATTATTGCTATAAAATCATATGGGCCTGATGCTGGGAGGGCTCTTTAATCCCTTACTATCTATTCTATTGTCTTTATTCAGCCTAAGCCTTTTCTCTCTACCTGAGTCAATTTTGAAAGGTAGTTTTCTACCTTTCAAAAACATCCATTTCTTCTCTCTTCAACTTTATTTATAAAATTGTATTAAAATACACAATGTATTTCCATCTTAACATTAAATCTTTCAAGTCATCTGAATATTGGATGGTTTTCCATTGATTTAGTTCTCTTAAAATTATGTTCAACAATGTTTTGTAGATTTTAATACCCACATCTTCTTTAAATTTAATCCTAAGTATTTTGTTATCTTTGCTGCTACTGTGAATGGAATTGCTTTCTTAATTGCATTTTGATTGGTCTACTGCTACAGCATAGAAATTAAACGATTTTTGTATATAGATCTCATATCCTACACTTTTACTAAATTTGTGACTTAGTTGTAGGATTATTTTTTCTATATTATTCAAGATTTTCTGTGTGCAAGAGCACATCCTCTATGAATAGGTCTGCTTCTTCCTTTCCAATCTGAATGCCTTTTATTTCTTTTTGCCTAATTCCTATGGCTAGAACATCCAGGTTAGAGTGGTTATCTTGTTCCTAACTTTAAAGGGAAATTATTCAATCTTTTACCACTAAATATAGTGATAGTTGTGGGTTTTTCAAGATAGCAAGTATCAGGGTGAGGAAGTTGTTTTCTTTTCTATCCAGTTTTGCATTCCAGCAGAAAGTTCTGCTTGGTCGTGGTGAATAATCTTTTTGCTGGATTTGGTTTGTTATTAGTATTTTGTTGAACTTTTGGCCTGTAGCTTTCTTGTGACATCTTTGTCTAGTTTGAATATCGGTGTAATACTAACTACTGAATAAGTAAGTTACTTCTATTGTTTAGAAGACTTTAAGTAGGATTAGTTCCTCTCTAAAGTTTTGAGAGAATTCACCAGTAGAGTCATCTGGGCATGGGCTTTTATTTGGGATGGTTTTGTATTAGTGTTCTTTTGCTGCTGTAATCACAAATGTAATGGCTTGCTGCTGCTGCTAAGTCGCTTCAGTCGTGTCCGACTCTGCGTGACCCCATAGACGGCAGCCCACCAGGCTCCCCATCCCTGGGATTCTCTAGGCAAGAACACTGGAGTGGGTTTCCATTTCCTTCTCCAATGCATGAAAGTGAAAAGTCAAAGTGAAGTCGCTCAGTTGTGTCTGACTCTTCGCAACCCCATGGACTGCAGCCTACCAGGCTCCTCTATCCATGGGATTTTCCAGGCAAGAGTACTGGAGTGGGGTGCCATTGCCTTCTCCAAATGTAATGGCTTAAAGAACACAAATATATTATTTTATAATTCTATAGGTTAGAAATCCAGCGTACGTCTAAAATCACCATGAGCTAAAATCAAGGTGTTGGCAGTAATCCCTATTTGAATAGAGCTTTAGAAATGCTGTTCTCAGGAAAGGATCAGTATCAACAATTTTCAATGAAGAAATTCTTTAAAATAGCACATGTTACACATATGTCAGCATTAAGTATAACACTGTTTATCATGGTTCATGTTATTGGCATATATCCATTTTACAGCCAAATTTTGAGTAGTATTTGAAGTGAAACACTGATTGGCATAAATCTTATCACATAGTTGCACTGAAAAGACCTAATTAATAAACTTAATATGGAAACTATATAGAAAAATACATAATTTTGAGTCATAGTAGACTCAATTTAGGTCTTGACCTATCCTGTGATATTTTTATGAACTCAAATTCCCAAATCTTTCTGTAATTCAGAACTTCTGTTTATAAAATAGAATCTCTGTTTATAGACCTTCTGTGAGGGTATTATGTCAACAATTAGTAGAGTGCCTGAACGCAGTACTTGCCCAGAAAATGATAGTTTTTGGCTGTTACTAGCTAAAGGAACCTCTTTCCCAGCACAGCTTATCAAAGTTTCTTTGTATCTGGATTTCCAAACCATCAACCTGCGTAGCCCTGTTTAGTTTAGCATCCATTGAGAGGCATGTGTGTGTAACTGTTTCTCATACTCTTGAATTCTTTTTCTGAGTCATTGCTCACGTTCAACCACATATTCACCTTCCTCACTCACTCTGAAAACTTGTAGAATACCTGACTATAAGAACTTACAAGTTTTACCGGGCAGAAAATAATTTATTTTTCTTCAGGATTGATTGATAGTTTTTTTCCTTTATTATGCATCCCTTTTCTCTCTGTGGTTTCTTTTATTAATGAGAACATAGTGGCAATTGTATGTGATTTACTGTTACTGTACATTCCTAAATTACTTCATAGGTCTGGTAGATTAGCCTTGGTCTTTTATGCTTACATCTATTAATAGTCTTGCTGCAGATTCAAAAGTTGATACATTTGTCTTCTTCAGTGACAAGTTCCCCTTCCTATTTTCCAGTTCTCCCTTGAGTATAATTTTGCAGTAGCAAATTTCCTGTTTTTCGTTGTAGCAGTCAGAGGGACCTATGCTTTTTCCATCAACTTTCTGGTAGAAAGAGTATGGAGTATGTGCACTTAATCTGGGCTTGATTTTCAGAACATCTGTGTCCCGAACAGAATTTGTAGCAACTGAGGCAAAATCAAAGTGATGGCTAAACTCCACTCATTTGTGGACTCAGTGTGCCAAGTAGTGGTGGAAGCATTGCTCTGGGTAAGTTTTGCTTTTGGCCTTCTAGAGTTGTTTTGCTTTTGGTCATTTTCCAAAATGTTTCTTTCTTTCTTTTCTTTTCTTTTTTTTTTTAACCAATATATCAATGGTTGGTCTTCACTTAATGTAAAAAGAATCCCATTAGATGAAAAGCTTTTTGCATAATCTGGTACCATCCTTCTTGATAGCTTCATCACCTCACTTGCCATTCCTAGCTAACTACTTTGTGTTACAGTTGCACTGAATTTCATGCTACTTTATAATTAGTAAACTCACAGTTTTCAGTAACATCTGTATTGGTTTTCTGTTATTGCCATAACGAATTATGAAAAATTTAATGGCTTAATCTGCACAAGATTTTATATTACAATTCTATAGGTTACAAATCTAATCCAGGTATCACTGTACTAAAATAAAGAGGTCAACAGGGCTATTCTCCTTTCTCTCTTCTCTGAGGCATGATATATTTACTTGCTTATTTGAGTTGTTGGGGGAACTTAGTCCCTTGTGGTTTCAGGACTGCGGTCCCTTTTTCTCACCAGCTATAAACTAAGGGTCATTCTCAGCTTCTACAGGCCACAGAATACTTACAGCTAACGTTCCCCTTCATACATCTTTGAAGCCAGTAATGGCAGTCCAAGTCCTTGTCATCCATCTGAGTCCCCTTCCATCATCACATCTTTCTTTGACCACAGCCAGGAAATAATTTTCCTGGAGAAATTATACTGTTAAACATATAATGTATATATATGGAGGAAGGACAGTTTGCTTCTCATAGGTCCCAGCGTAGGTGTAGTTGCTCAGTCATGTCTAACTTTGCAACCCCATGGACTATAACCTTCCTTTATATATATATAAAATTTGTTTTAACAGTATAATTTCTCCATCTCAGATTCCATATTCTTAATCACATCTGTAGTCTCTCTTGCTGTATAAATTAACATATTCACAAGCTCCAGGCATTAGAACATGGATATCTTGGGGGAATATTATTCTACCTTCTATGGTCTACCCTCTGGCTCCAAAAGATTCACATTCTTCCCATATAAAAATATATATATAACACATCCCAATATCCTCAAAAGTCTTAATGCATTACAGCATCAGCTTAAAGGTCAAAGTCTTACCTGTATCTCATAAAGTAAACATTCTATGTATCATCATCTGTATTATCTAAATTAGAAATATTTTAGACTCTCTGATAATCTCTTCCTGGTATAGTTTCTCTCCATCTATGGGCTTGTGAAACTAAAGAACAAATTATCTACTCCCATAATACACAGTGAGATAGGAATAGGTTAATAGTTTCATATATGTGGTTCATAAATGGATAAAATGGAAGGAAAAAAGTACTCACCAGTCCCCAAAACTTTTGAAACTCAGCCTGGCAAACTCCATTAGATTTCAAGAGCTGGGGATAATGCTGTATGTTTCATCATTCTACTGTCTAGGCTGTAGCATCTCCCATCTGAGTCCTTTTTTTTCATGAAAAATATCAAGTGTTTGCAGCTGGGTAGCTTTATCAGCCTGTTTCCTGCCATTAATATTGGGAGCATGAGAGGGTACACAGCTACACCTTTCATCTTCTACTCTCTTTGTCCTTTTCAGTCCAAGTTGGTGGCATTTCTTCTTGCATAAAGTACTTGAAACCTTGTGAATCTCCTATTTATGCCACAGAGATTCCTGTCCAGGAGCTCTGCAGGATTAGGCTGGAACGAGCCACACCTGCTTTCCATAGCAATCCGAAGACAGTGGCTCTGGACTGTCTTGGGACTCCCCTTCCAGACCTGCTGCTGTTAGGAATCTTTTCCTGTCTGTGCCTCCCTGAACTCCTGAAAGATTCCAGTGTTTGTAAGAGATGATATCACCTAGCAACTCTCACTGTGAGAACATGGGAGTCCCTGCCCTTCCATTCACAGGGTGCTGGAAATAAAGACACTCCAGGTTTGACGAGTCTCTCTGGCAGACCAGGAGACCTTGCGGGAAGAAACCTCTACCCAGATGTGGTTGGTCGGCTGCTGTCCTGAGGGGTATTTGCCTTCTGCTGTCCACGATCATTTATGGACCACCTGTTAGATGAACATTCCAGCCCTTTTCGTCTACAGCACCTGGACCTGTTGAACTCTGTGATCTATGTTTCTATCTGCACGACCTTCTGTC
Organism: Nanger dama; assembly: GCA_917880005.1. NCBI lineage: Eukaryota > Metazoa > Chordata > Mammalia > Artiodactyla > Bovidae > Nanger > Nanger dama. Next base: position 7,586,476 of record CAKJTW010000038.1, on the reverse strand, counting down.
TCACTGTTCCAAGTTGCTGAATCTCAGCCTGGAAGGCCTCTGGCTTTTGGATCCTATTGTCGATAATCTTGCTCAAAACAGAGATTTACTGCGAATAAACCTTTCTGGATGTTCTGGATTCTCTGAACCTGCCCTGAAGAATCTGCTGAGCAGCTCTTCCAGATTGGATGAGCTGAACGTCTCTTGGTGCTATGACTTAACCAAAAGCACATACAGGTGGCTGTTGCACACGTGTCAGAGACCATTACCCAGCTGAATTTCAGCGAATATCAAAAGAATCTGCAGAGACCAGATGTCTCTACCTTAGTTGGAAGATGTCCCAGTCTTGTCCACCTAGAATTAAGTGATAGTGTCATGCTGAAAAATGACTGCTTCCCAGAATTTTAACAGCTCAACTATCTCCAACACCTATCACTCAGTCGGTGCTTTAACATAATACCTGAAACTTCACTTGAATTTGGAGAAATTCCTGCATTGAAAACACTACAAGACTTTGAAACTGTGCCAGACAGTACTGCTCAACTGTTAAAGAAAGCCCTCCCTCATCTACAGGTTAATTGCTCTGATTTCACCACCATCGCCAGGTTGACCATAGGCAACAGGAAGAACCAAGAGAAATAGGGCATCAAATGCCAGCTGTCACTGGAGAAGCCCAGGTGTCTATGAAGCCTCTATTGCAAGATTCTGTCTCCTCTTTTCTTTGAACATGGCAAGTAGGCAGGAAGCCCAATTGTGGAGAGCTCAGCTATTTTTATTCTTGGTTTTCCATTGCCTTCCTTCTACATGTGTGTTAGAGAACCATTGGAGAGAGAAAACTATGAAGTGTTGCTTTTTCAGAAATGGATAGAGAAGGCAATGGCACCCCCACTCCAGTACTCTTGCCTGGAAGATCCCATGGATGGAGGAGCCTGGTAGGCTGCAGTCCATGGGGTCGCAAAGAGTCAGACTCAACTGAACACTTCATTTTCACTTTTCACTTTCATGCATTGGAGAAGGAAATGGCAACCCACTCCAGTGTTCTTGCCTGGAGAATCCCAGGGATGGGGGAGGAGCCTGGTGGGCTGCCATCTCTGGGGTCGCACAGAGTCAGACAAGACTGAAGTGACTTAGCAGCAGCAGGAAAGCTTTTATCACTGCTTTTCCCTTAAGAGCCTAAGCTCTATGCTTTTGAAATTTTGGGGAAAGTCAGCCTATAATTTAAAGATACCTTAAATATCAAAATTTGAACCACATCTTCCAAGTGCCCTTTTTTGTAAATCTATTTAGAATCAAGCTTAAAAATCACCACTAGCAAATCATTTTGATAGCCTATATGGCAACTGAACTTTAATTTTTCAGTTCTGTTTTATTATAAGACAGGTTGAAAAAAATAATAAAGTATTTGTATTGTAAGCTGAAAAGAATGAGAATCATAGAGTAGATTTGCAGCAGTCTCTTCTGAGGATAGCAAGAAAAATAGACATTTTAACTGTGCCTTTAGATTAACAATCGGATTGATGGAAACAAATATCCTCAGGTCATTCACCTTAAAAGCTAAATGAAGAAACAAACAATCGGCCAACCAGAGGTATAGAATTGGTATAGATTTTAAAGACTCAAGAGACAGTTTTCTATAACAGTTTAACCTGGGGTATCCTGTAATGCACATTAATGAAGTCTCCTTTATGTACAGTTTCTCCTCTGGAGGAGGAAATGGCAACTGACTCAAGTATTTTTGCCTAGAAAATCCCATGGTCAGAGGAGCCTGGTGGGCTACAGTCCATGGGGTCACAAAAAGTCAGGACATGACTAAGCGACTAATACTTTTATTTCCTTTATGTACTGTGTTCCCAGTGTTCTGAATTAGCTGAGGAAATTGTATTGTGGACTTCTGACTTTAGGGACAAATTATATTAACCTGGGTTCTTTAGCTTTTAAAATGACTTGCTGTGTTTTAGAGAGGTGGGAACCAGGCAGTCTCTGATTCTTGAAATGTTGGGTGGAATTCTGAACTGCAGATGCCTGCCATTTTCCTTTTTGCTGAGGTTCTTAAAGTTATTTTTATTTCACTCTGGAATCAAGTATTCTAAATTGGCTTTTTTTATTTTAATGGCCTTCCACAATGATTGTTTCTAACAACCCATTTTATAAAGTTCTGGACCTGGAGTTCCCTAAGAACTGCATGTTCCTTTCAATTAGGAATACACACTAGAAGCAGGTGTGTGTTCTGTGCAGTTTCAGAGCAATAAGCACAGCTGGCACCTGCATAAAAGTTAAGACTCGAGTGCTGAACCTTTTGATAGCATCAGTGATTTTTTTTTTAAATACATAGAAGCAAAAGGATTAAATTCTACTTAAAACACACACACACACACACACACCCCACTAATTTCTTGTTTAAATCAATGACCGTCCTGTATGTTCAAAATGGAGCAAAAAGCCCAAACTCATCATTTCCTTTAACATTGCTTTTTAAAAAATCAGATATTTCAAATGATAGAAACAATGGTGTAGGTGCCCTTCTCTGCTCAAACCTAAGGAAGAACATTTTTACAAAGTAGTGTTATATGGGAAATGATTAGGTTCCAGTTTTGTAGTAGTTTAAAAGTGCTACATACTATTTGAAATTATTGTTTACAGATTAGAGACATGGGCTGGAGGGAGGATCCAGCTGGCCTCCGATTTCCAGATACCCTCACACATACAGTACTTCCAAACTCAAGTCCAGCCATAAGCTATTCTGCTATCACGTCAGAGTAATCTGTATTTTTGGTATGTGATTTCTACTTTTACAGACTTGTTTTAAAGTAAAACACATTTTTATAAAAAATGAAACAAAAGATTCCTGTCCATAGTTAGAGGCTTGTCCATAGATCTTCCTGGAAAATCTCATCCTCAATTATGACTGATCACGTGGATGAGGGACAATGCCCGTAAGTTTCCTTGTTCTTCAGTCATTCATTTGTGTCCAACTCTTTGCTACTCCATGAAATGTATAGCATGCCAGACTTCCCTATCACCAACTCCCAGAGCTTTCTCAGACTCATGTCCATGGAGTCAGTGATGCCATCCAGCCATCTAATCCTCTGTCGTCCCCTTCTCTTCCCACCTTCAATCTTTCCCAGCATCAGGGTCTTTTCCAGTGAGTCAGTTCTTCACATCAGGTGGTCAAAATATTGGAGCTTCCCCTTTAGCATCAGTCCTTCCAATGAATATTCAGGGCTGATTTCCTTTAGGATTGACTGGTTTGTTCTCCTTGCAGTCCAAGGGACTCTCAAGAGTCTTTTCCAACACCACAGTTCAAAAGCATCAATTCTTCAGTGCTCAGCCTTCTTTATGGTCCAACTCTCACATCCATACATGGCTACTGGAAAAACCATTGCTTTGACTGTGTGGGCCTTTGTTGGCAATGTAATGTCTCTGCTTTTTAACTTCCTAAATTCTTTTAAGTTTAAATGAGATCTGTGATCCACACCCCTTTAGTCTTTTGAAAGAGCCTTATATGTGACTGAATACTCTGACCTTTTGCTCTTTCTGAGGTATAGGCAAAAGGTTGTACGACCATGCTCTGGGTTTTCTTGTCTAGAGCATACTTCCTCTTAATTTTAGTATCTTCTGCCATCTGGATAGCCTGGAAATTTCTCAAATCCTCGAGTCCTCCCTCCTATTCATTTAACAGTTTTACCCTAAATTTATCTCATCCTTCTCACATTTCATTATAAATATCAAGAGGATCATTCAACACTTTCCCCAACTAAATATGTAAGTGTTGCTGTATTTTTAACATTTTGCTTGGAAAGTCTCAGCTAAATATTCAGTTTTGTCATTTCCAAAGTCTGCTTTCCACATAACAGCAAGACATACTTCCACTAAACTCACTGCCACTTTAAGACAGGATCCCGTTTCTACTGTTTCTCACTTCATTCTTAGCTCTCATTGGCAGTAACCTTCACACCCATATTTCTAACAGTTTCTTCATAATGATTCATATATTTTCTGAAACAATTTCGATATTCATTATCACACTTCTCACCTTATTCTAAGTCTTCAGTAACAGAATCACTAACATCTATGTTTCTTACAATCTATTCAAAGCAATCCAGGCATTTTCTGCCATGCTTCTCAAAACGGATCTATGAGAAAAGAAATGTTAGCAAATTATAAATTTTAAAAACTTAACGAATATGTTAAAGTTTTCAAAATCCAGAAAACCAGCATACTATGTTTTATTAATAAACCGACTGAAAAACCTCTATTTTTTGATTACCTCATCATATTCCAAATAATTTAAAAATATAAATTTTATTAGAAGAAAAAGATAATTCTGTTATTCCTCTAACATACATGATTATTTTTTTCTTATTTTGATATGCTAGAAATATTTCTTTTTGCTTCACAATCTGTTATTGGAAATCCCATGTTATAAAATTTGGGTAAAATCCTTTTCAAGTATTTTCTTATCTGAATTGTAAGATTTCAAGGAACAGACAGTTTTCTTGGGTATTCTCCAATCTTAAATACTATTTGAACTGTTCACAGACATTCATCAGTTTCCACTGACTCTTTGTAACAGCTCTATAGTATTGCTTGTTGTTATTGCAGTTGTTAATGTCTCCGTTTTGTGTTGATTGAGAAGTAATGTTAAATATATTTCCCTTATGTTAATATGATTTCGCTTCTTGTCATGAATTGGATAATCAAAAATACAAAGGCTTAGTCAATACATCAACCACCAGTTTAGCAATGAATGTAAATAGGAGTTTCTCATTGTAACCCACATTTTTCAGTCTATTTCAGTTTTAAGGTGGCATTTTTGTGAACCATTTTAAGAAACTGTCAAGCTTCAGGAGAACAAGATGAAACAGATATATTAAGATGTGATCTGGTACTTTAGAATACATAAAATGTGTGACTTCACACATACATTCAATCTTTATAGTGGTACTTCTGCAAATAGAGAAATTCTGAAAAATTATATTTTGTATGTTTCTCATAAAATATTTTTCTCTGGTCATAACTATGTAAATAAACTGTATCATGGAGCATAATCAGGATAGAACAGAATGTCTGGTAATGAGTACGAAGTCTTGTGTCTACAATCTTATACATAAGATTACTAGAAGAATTTCCCACATACTAAATTATTGTTTAGTACATTTCAACCCTTGTTTCTCCTCTGTTACCCATAGTTTTATTCCTGGATGCCACAGAGTCTGTTCATTTGCAAATTCTGGCCTTTTTGTCCCTGTATGTTGCAATGCCAGATGAATCTTCCCATCAGTAGTGGGAGTATAGGAAAATGACTAGCTATATAACAACTATACACAGAAGTGATACATGTATTCCATTAAGCTCAATCTAATTTTAAAGGAGATCAGTCCTGGGTGTTCTTTGGAAAGAGTGATGGTAAAGCAGAAACTCCAGTACTTTGGCCACCTCATGCGAAGAGTTGACTCATTGGAAAAGACTCTGATGCTGGGAGGGATTGGAGGCATGAGGAGAAGGGGACAACAGAGGATGAGATGGTTGGATGGCATCACCGACTTGATGGACGTGAGTTTAAGTGAACTCCGGGAGATGATGATGGACGGGGGAGGCCTGGCATGCTGCAACTCATGGGGTTGCAAAGAGTTGGACACAACTGAGTGACTGAACTGAACTGAATGAATCATGTCTTCAAATTATCTTCATGTGGATCCCCCAAAATACGTGCAGCCATCCCAGCAACACTAAACAGAAGAATTATGATGAAGAGGAAGTTGAAGTAACAAGAAATTGCAGTTAGCTAAAATATCTTATTTTGGCAAATCTTACAGAAAAATGATTCATGTAGTACATTTTTAAGACTTCTCCCAAGACTCTGAAGGGGTCCAAAGGGCCGTAAATAAAGGGTGATAAAACTTTAAGGAAAATTTTCTCCTCTAAGGAAACTGATTCATCCTAGGTCTTTGGTAACTTCGTGCTAAGTGGCTTCAGTTGTGTCCGGCTCTTTGTGCCACATGGACTGCAGCCCACCAGACTCCTCTGTCCATGGGATTCTCCAGAATATTGGAGTGGGTTGCCATTTCTTCCTCCAAAGGATCTTCCCAACTCAGGAATCGAAACTTTGTCGCTTTTATCTCCTGCACAGGCAGGCGGCTTCTTTACCTTTAGCACCACCTGAGAAGCCCCATTTGTTACTTAGTTGATGGCAACTCCATTAAGAAATGTGGAGTGATTTTGACTTAATTGTTTAATTCACGCTGTCTGTGCTAAATTGCTAAAGTCATGTCTGACTAGTAAATCCTTCAACGTATACTCAGATTCCAAAATTTATTACTGTGACTTGATTTTCCATCGGCTCTCATTTGTACATTTTAATAATGTCTTAATGTATTTCTTATTTTGCTTTTCCTTTTCCTTTCGTCTACTGTCAACATGCCAACATGACTGCTATATTTAACATTCAGTTATATCTAAATTGGATCATGGTGCTTCTCTGCTCAGCACCCATGACTCGTCATCTGACTTAAGTAAAAGCCACAGTCATCACTGTGGCCCGAGTGGCCTGGACCCTCACTTCTTGGCCTCGTCTCCCTCGACGCTCTCACTCTCCTTCGCAGCAATGACACTGGCCTCTTTCCTGCCTCACACACGTCAGGCAGTTGCACAGCTGACGATCTTAGACCTCACAGCCCCTACTGCCTGGAATAACTGTGTCCATCTGCTCCCAGGGCTTGTCCTCTCACTCTATCAGGACTTGACTCAAAAGTCACCTCATTGAGGATTTCCCTGGCCACTTTATCTATAATTTCACCCTTGCCTACCACCACAGATTCTTCAGATTGCTTTTCTTGCCCTCTTTATTTTTAGTAATTATCATTTTCTAAATGAATATCTGCTTCATTCATTTTTGTGTATTTTTCTCACACATAGTCTTTATCTACCACTAAAAAATAATCTCTGTGAAGCAAATGTATTTGTCCCTTTTGTTCACAGTGCCCTTATAATGCACAGACGTGTGTATAGCATAAAGCAGGGGCTCAATATATATTTTAAATGAATATTTTTAAATAAATGACTTTTTGACTTGGAGAATACACAGTCACCTTTTGTTTATCATCTTCTTGAATTGTTCTCAGGTCCTTCAAACAGAACTTATCATGTCAGTGTGTTACAATATTTTTGCAATGACCTACAAAGTATTGTCATCATGATATAATTGGTTTTTAAAATTTTCTTCTTTACTGTACACCTCTTGGGTCAGGGTCTGTGACACGATCATCTTTATATTCTTGGTGTATAGTTTATCAACTGTAATACAGTAAGCTTTTGAATAATATACATCAAAATAATATTAAAATTAAGCAATCACATTGCCTAAATACCAGTAATAAATTATATTCTGAGACAACAGAGGTAAGAGTTGTTCTCTCCTCTAGACAAAAAAGAGTTGACAGGTCAAATATTTAATTGTAAAACTTGAGTTAGAGACTAAGTTAGACAATTCTTGGAGTTCCATATTTAGCAAGAAAGTAGCATTACAGTAGCTCAGAAGTTATAATCAGAGACAAGCCCATAATGGATTATTCGATTACACTAGCTGTTTACAAATCATGAGGCATGTAATAAACGCCCTCTTGGGTCCAAAAGGCCTTTCAATATTTTCTTGTCAATGAAAAGGGGAGAATCACTTGAAATGTTCAAGTGTCCTATTCACTTGTGGATTACACTCTGGAGCAGCATCTCCCAAAGTGTATAAAGAAAATTACGTTCATGGGATGTTGATTTGATGAAATAGGTTAAATGAAAAGAAGCAGGAAGACCTAATAGGTGAAAGAAAGTGAAAATGATTTTTTTACTGCAGGATTTCTCCCAGCCTTTATTTATTTTTGGCTGTACTGGGGCTTTGTAGCTCCGCGCAGGATTCTCTGGTTGTGGTGAGTGGGGGCCACTCTTCGTCGCGGTGTGCGGGCTTTCTCATTGCAGTAGCCGCTCTTGTTGCAGGGCACAGGCTGTAGACATGCAGGCTTCAGCAGATGTGGCGTGTGGGCTCAGCAGTTGTGGCTCACGGGCTCCAGAGCACAGGCTCAGTGGCTGTGGCTCACGGACGTAGCTGCACAGAGGCATGTGGGATCTTCCTGGCCCAGGGATAGAACCTGTGTCCCCTGAGTTGGCTGGTGGATTCTTAACTACTAGACCACCAGGGAAGCCCCCTCCCAGCCTTTGATATGTGTGGCGATTCATCAAGCCCATATTTAAAAGACTTTGTTTAGAGAACCCCTTTATTTGCTTTTCCTTGCACCTTTACTTTGAGATACATTTTAGAGGTATCTCCATAAACAGCAAATCCTGACGTGTCTTAACAGTTTTCAGGAAAAGAGACCCACAACAGAGACCCTGGCTTTGGCTAATGGTCTCCACAGATTGTTACCATGTGCTGTGACAATGTTCCAGCTCAAACTGTCTTCATTTCACACAATGCTTTAACAGTCATTCATATTTACTAGTGAGATACATATTCCATTGCTTTATTCATTCAATGATTTCTTTTCTCTTTAAAAAGACCCATCAGCTGATAGTTGACAGCATCTTCTAATGCTACCTTAACGTGAGTAATTCTGAGAAACTATATTAGAGTAGTCCCCCTATGGATTCTAATGGTTCAAACTACTGTAATCATTTTGCCAACCACTGTAGGTATTGTTGTCAGGCCCCGTGATGTGATCTAAATACTTTGCAAATATGAAACATTTTTCTGTTAACCCTGTTTGGGACTATCGGCATTCTCATTATATCATTTGGCAGAGGCCACTTTTTTCCAGCAGAATATTCTCCATGTCTGAAATATTACACAAGACAGTATGGCAGCTGTGTGAAAAGCTGGTTGATTTCAAAGTGATCTCCAGCTTTATGACTGTCTGAGTTTCAAAATAGAATGAGTGTGATTATAGCCTACATAAAATGTTACAGGCTACAGAAAGGCTGGCTCCAAATCAAATACCAAAAAATGCTACGTTGTATTGTACTTTAGAGTTGTTGAAACATTTAGAAAACACTGGGTTTGACTTAACAAACATTTACTGAGCACTCATCGTATGCAAAATAGTTCATGTTCATGCTAATAATCCTTGGAACAAAAATAGTTTAACTGTCCGACCGTTTAATCGGGAAGCATTTATGGTACACCCAGTGAGATGGTTCTTTTCAATACCATTGTAATTCTGTGTAGCTAATATTCATCCAGGCCATATAAACTGTGTGTGAAGATAATTAAATGAGTGTAATTGGGAAAGGATCAGTAATGCTGACAACCTAGTCACTAACTTCACATCAATTCCCCTTTTGATGAACTGGGCAAGTAATACATGTGATTTGACAGGGTTGGATGCTGAGAAAAGAATTATGCCAATAATTTCACCTATTAGAGATTAATTCCTAATGAATTAGAAATTGAATGATTAAAACCAAACAGAAAGTAAATAGTTTATCTAAGCCAAGTCTGCCATTTCTGAGACCCAGGAGAGAACATAAAACATCTATCCAGTGTCAGCAAGGTGGACGCTTAAATGAGTCTGGGTGTGGAGGAAGCTAGGATGGGCTCAGATGTCATGATGCAGTTCAGGGAGAGGGTCCAGGGCCAAAAACTGAATCATACCATACTTGATATTTGATAAATATCAACGAGTGGATGAAGACATGAACTCAAGACTAGAAAACCCAATCAGAAAATCCAGAAAAACATTAGAGACAAGAACAACATCAGCAAAAGTTAATGTGGTTTGAATGAGAGGAACGACCTAGAGGGGAGAAAACATTAGCATTTGTTCTTTTGTTTACATTTAGAAATTAATGCAAGGAGATGTCAGGCTTCAGGGACTCCTCAGGAGGTTGAGATTCAAGACTGATACATACAAATTCTTCCTTTCTGAAAACAGGCCTCTGAGAAAAGCAGTCTCTAAGTTTGTACCCATTCCATCATCAAAGCAGGAAAGAACTAGGGTTTCTCCAATCTGCTTCAGTTCATCTGGGGGTTTGGAAAAACATCATTCTGGAGAATGGAGGGCAGAAATTCCCACCCACCAGCCCTTCTCCACCTATATTTTGGTGCTTTTCCTCACTTGGGCTGTTGATCACTTTTTTATATCTTTATCTAAGAAATTGGATAGGGCAGTGGTCTATGGTGAGGTAGACAAATGCTTATGGAAGAAGAATAAGGATCATCTTAGGCTTCATTTCAACTGTGTGCTCTAGAGTCAAAATAAAAATTGCATCAAGATCTATTTATGGCAGCAAAGCTTATTGCTAAAATACAGACTGTATTGCTAGTATGTATGATATTGTAAGTGTTCGCAGTAGCCAAGATTTCATATAATCTCTACAATCAGGGAAGCTAAGAAGTAAACAATTTATTGAATTCTTTAGTATATTATTAAGAGATATCAATACAATTCAAGAAATATTCATTGATAGCCCTAGAAAGCAAGGTGGATGTTTGCCTCCATCGTGGAGCTAACAGTTTAGCCTAAATATATATAATTAGTAACAAGCAACTCAAGTGTTAAAAAGAAGGCCTATGGGAAAACACAAGAAAAGGCAATGGCACCCCACTCCAGTACTCTTGCCTGGAAAATCTCATGGGCAGAGGAGCCTGGTAGGCTGCAGTCCATGGGGTCACTAAGAGTCGGACATGACTGAACGACTTCACTTTCACTTTCCACTTTCATGCATTGGAGAAGGAAATGGCAACCCACTCCAGTGTTCTTGCCTGGAGAATCCCAGGGACGGGGAAGCCTGGTGGGCTGCCGTCTATGGAGTCAGACTGAAGTGACTTAGCAGCATGGAGAAACTCAGTAGTCTCTTTTAAGGTGCTTAATCTAGTGTTGTGAGTTAATGACATCTTTCCTGAGTAACTAATAGTTTAAACTGAAACTTAAAAACCTGATAATCTGATGAATAAAAGAAATCATGAAATGAGTGTGATGGTATCACTATAGGTGGGGCAAGTCAATAAGAACTATCACTCATGAACACTTGCAGTGTGTCAGACGTTTTGTGTGTCTTAGGTCATTTAATCATGATCACAGCCTCAGAAGATGGATACTAGCATCTCCTAGGAAGACTGATGGATTTTTCCCAGTGCTGAACATCTAATGATGTTAGAGACTGCTTTCACATACAGATCTGATTTCAAAGCTCCCAGTGCCTTTTATCTCAAAGTCCTTTACTATTGCCTTGCATGTGTAAGAGCTCAGTCCTTTCAGTCATAGACAGCTCTTTGCAATCTTATGGACTGTAGCCTTCAAGGCTCCTCTGTCCATGGGATTCTCCAGGCAAGAATTCTTTAGTGGGTAGTGATTCTCTTCTCCAGGGGATATTCTCGACCCAGGGATTGAACCCTGGCCTCCCATATTGCAGGCAGATTCTTTACCATCTGAGCCACCGGGAAAGTGCAATATATACAAGGAGATAAAAGAAATTCAGTGGCTGTAACTGATGCCTTTGAGGCCTGCATTGCATCCCTTAGCCACTTTTGATTTTAATTGCAGCTGGATGTCCAGCCAACAGTGCACTTCAAGCATGAATAACACAACACGTTTTACTGCCTCTGGGCTTTCCCGGAAACCATGGGAATTTTCTTATCCTTGGTGAGTTTGTGCAGGTTAATAAGAGGGTTAATACTCTCTGAAGTAACCCTTATAGAATGGAGGAGAGTAGGGTGGTGGATAAAGGCCCCAGTCTTCTCTCCTTTGAGGGATAGTTCTAGGGCACCTTCCACATGACCCCTCAGAAGGCCCTGGGGTACTAAGACCCAGCTATTGACACAGGTAACAAGCTTATTAAGAAATGATCCATTTTTTTCTTTCCCTTTCCCACTCTTTCCACTCCATTACACTTGCTTTCTGAGATTATCTCCCAGTGAACTCACCCGCATCCCAGGCCTTGTTTCAGGTTATGCTATCAGAGGAATTCAAACTAAGATAACGGCCTTAAGCACTGACTTTTTAGTAACAATTTTACACTGCATTCCTGTTGGAATCTGCTTTATCTTCAGAAAAATGTATGTTTCTTGTATTTTACCACCATATGTGAATCCTCAGATACTTTGTTAAAAAAAAAAAGCAAAACATGCTTAAAATATGAAATAAAATCTTGGAGAAGTTCAACTACTGAGTAAAGTGTCATTGGAAACATCTATTAGAGAAACTCAATAGAAGCGTTAAAGTATCAAAGGCTAAATATTAATAGTACTAAGTATATTTATGAAGCCAGCATTGTATCTGGAAAAATTATTTACACCAATCCCATTGAGTTTGTATAATTGCATTGATATTTATTTGACTATCTCACGGATATTATAAAAAGTAACTTCCTAGATGCTTTTGAACTGTGGTGTTGGAGAAGATTCTTGAGAGTCCCTTGGACTGCAAGGAGATCCAACCAGTCCATCCTAAAGGAGATCAGTCCTGGGTGTTCACTGATGCTGAAGCTGAAACTTCAATACTTTGGCCACCTGACGTGAAGAGCTGACTCACTGGAAAAGACCCTGATGCTGGGAAAGATTGAGGGCAGGAGGAGAAGGGGATGACAGCGGATGAGATGGTTGGATGGCATCACTGACTCGATAGACATGGGTTTGGGTGGACTCTAGGAGTTGGTGATAGACAGGGAGGCCTGGTGTGCTGCAGTTCATGGGGTTGCAGAGTCGGACACAACTGAGCAACTGAACTGAACTTATAGCCATTTTAAACTGCCACTTCTTGTCAATTGCTGTGGCCAGTGCAGCAGGTAGGGATCAAAAGTGGTCAGTGCACAGTTTGGAAAAAGGAAACTAGAGACAGAGTTAAAGTTTTAAATATGGGACTGGAAGACTCAAGACCTCTAGGATCGAGAGCCCCGCTGACTGATTCCACATCGCTTTTACTGAGCTCTTGGTATGCAGAAAGTATCTGGTTTTTAGACAGCATAAGGTTCCCGTGACCTCAGTCATGTCCCAGAGTTAATGTTCTTTGTACTTTTAAGCTGTCTCCTAGTACCAAGGGCATCACACAGCCAAGGGCAGCAATCCTTGCATGAACATGGAAGAACAATCAGTGCATGTTGCAAGCAGCATTCTGAACCTGCACTGACCTGGCATTCCAAGGTCCACAGTATGTACCTCCTTAGCTCAGCAAGGTATAATGATCCCAACTAATCAGCCCCATGGACTTTTTGTTTAGATTATACACAGTTGCTATATCTTGCTTTTATTCTTTTCCCATGGTGGTGTTCTCATGGCTTAGCCAGAGCAACAGGTGGCTATTAATTAAACCCTGTAGTCAATGACTTTTAAATTTGTGTTTTTTCAGTCAGTGTGCTGTATATTTGGTGCCAGGATTTATAATTTATCTGAGTAAGTAAACCTCCTCATGATCTAGTTTCTTTATAAAATGCCACATGATTTTCAGAAAATAGTCTTCCAAGCTTTCTGTCACTCACATATATTTCAGGAGTAATTGCTGTAGTAAAAGGCTTGTCTTTGAAGGGTTTCTATGTTTTTCTGTCTCCTTTAAGTGTCAAATATGGGAACATAGAAAAAGCAAACATCTTGTATTGAACAATCTATCATTCATTGGACGATGATGGATGGGGTCAGACTTGTTCAGCCAGTAAATTCACATCCATTTTCTCAGAAAGCTTTTTGACATGGTTTTGGAAAGTTCTCCCTTGATGTAAAACACTATCCCCTTCTCCCTGTTCCTCCCTTTTTCCATTTATTCCTCCCTGTTCTACAAGGCAGTGAGATTTCAATTACCTTGAAGGCCTTTTTAAAAAACAAACACATCTGATGTATTCAGCAAAAGTCAGTGCCTTGATAATCTCAAACTTTCCAAAGAAAATAAATTATGGGTTTTCTTCTCTTAAAATTCATTAAAATGAGTTGCAAGCAAAGGTAATTATTTGTCTCACACACTGAGAAACAGGTGTACGTGTTATTTGGAGATCCAAATAAACTTGCCAATTAGTGCATTAGGTTTATGTGCAAATGTAGGCTAACTTAATTGCTGTGTCTGAGAAAATTTGGCTTTTTTTATAAAGTGAGTTTTGGAAAATAACACTGCTAGTCATTCACGAGCTATGATGATACACTTCTAACGGGCAAATGGAGAATGGGCCACATGCAGCATCCACATCTGGACCTTTTGGGGACGCCAGATTTGCAACGTCCTGTGTTCTGCCCCCTCAGTTAACCCTTTATTCTATTGCTTGTGCCACTTAGGATCATGATACTGCCTGGAGCACAGAGCTATAGAAAGAGCTCTGACAGAGTATATATGTGGAGGTGATGGGAAATATGTAACAATATGCTGTTGCATTTTAGAAGAGCTTAATAAGCCAGAAAAGGACAGGAAAGCAAGGCCTCCCATGTCTGATACCATTATTGCATTTCAAGAGAATTGGCAAAAATTAAGAAACATCCATCTTAAATAATCTTGCTAAGGATTAATGTTGAGATGTCTGATTTTATATCCTTTTAATTTTAATTTCACAGAAGAGAGTGAGGGAAAGGAGGCTAACTTTCTGAATATTATTGTCTGATGTGTGAATTGTACTATTTTTAGGTCAGAAAGATTATTGATGTTTGGCAGAGTGAATTTCCATGGAGCAAGCAAGCAATGTATAAGACAACTGATGATTCAGAGGCAGCATTTATGCCATGTAGGCTACAATTTTGACAATCTATAAATAGCGCCCCTTATGAAAAATGCTGGTGCTCTCGTAACCCACCCACTTGTTTGAGTAGCTCTGTGCTTTGTTAAGAACACTAAGAGGTTATAAAGGTATGCAAGTGGTATCTTTGTAATGATAATAAATGGCAAGTTAGTCTTTCCTGAAAATGTTTTATGAATTGTAAATATTGGGTTAACTCAGTGCTCTGTAGCTGTTTTAGCAAATGATTTAAATAATTGCTTTTTAAATGTGATTTTTGACAACACCAGTATTCTTAGGACAGTAGTCATAAAAGTTTAGAAGGACAGAATGTATTAGCAGAAGAAGTTAGTGTTATCTAGTTCCTACTGTTTAGGAAAGTTTAGAGTCTGGCACACCTGCAAGCTGTTACTTGGCCTGTACACAAAACAGTCAATTGATATTTTAGAAAGATATACTACTTAATAGGCAGAATGCTTTTTCATTCAAAAAATATTACTTAGACATCTTTTTTACTATATCTTGGGAGAAATAAAATTAAATTCAAATTTATAATTGGTTCTGCCATACCTCAAAAAGCATCAAAACTAGTTGTTAGATGAAACATATTTACATGAATTAAATAGCAATGAAAAAGTCATGAATACATGGGAAATAGTTACTTTCTATGCTATTAGTATTTTTTTCAGAGCAGCGTTTTCCTCATCTTCTCATACCTTCTTGACTGAAACAATGATGACCTCTCTCTATTCTCACCCTTTTTGATATTTCTTAATAAAGAAAAGAAGGCTTTTGCTCTACTCAGTGTTAATGACTTGACTGTTACACTTCTTTGGTCCAATTAACTGCACATAGAAGGAGAAGAGCTTAGATGCTGTTATAATAAGACACCTAATATAAATCTCTCCGGTTTAACATCACTAATGAATATATTTTTGTTTTCTCTTTCTAACATTATCTCTTAATCCTCTTTTTCCACATGTACACTTTTCCTTGTTTACAGCTAAGTTCATGTTTCATATAAAGGAAATGTTTGTTGGGAAGCTAAAAGAACAGTAGGTAAGACTTACAGTGGGTTTTAAGTTTGATATCAGTGAGAGATTTCATTAAAGCTAATGGGCCAGAATTAAATAGCCATTCAGTCTATATTAAAACTGTGTAAGATCTGAGTGTTTCTAACATTTATTTACCATATTTTAGAGTCAAAAGTAAGCATCTTTGAGAGGTATAACTGTGTTCTGCTGGTATAATAGTCCATTGTGTTAATCATGGGCTTCCAACTGCTTCTTAATGAGATACAACCATAATTCAGAGAAAAATAGACTAAGAAACCAAGACTATTAGTGGCAAATGATAAGAGTTAGAGGGAAAAGAATATGAGCCACAAAAGGATTTTTTACCAAGCTCCACTGAAGTATGCTGTGATTGTGGGCAGACACAAATTGAGATTCAACATTACATTCAAAAGTTACCAACTGTTACATTGACAACTTTATGATGGAAAAAAGAGAGACTTATAAAAAGGTCTTTCAACTCTGAATAAAAGTATTTCTAAGATTGATATATGTGGATTTTTAACCATTTCTGGATGAAAATATTTTTCATGCAAGTTCTTTAACTTAGAAATTATGTAATTCTTCAAATGTTAAAAATTGACTCTTTATCTAATATTATCTGGACATTTTAGTATGAAATCACAAACAAGTTAAACTTATCACCTAGCCAATGCCAGCTATGTTTTAGATGTGTACATAAATAGACAAGCAAATAGAACTCTAGTAGACAGGTAGAAAGGTATCTATTCTCCTAAAATATGCTGGAATAATCTGTCTCTCACTTCCCTAGTGGCTCAGAGGTTAAAGCGCCTGCCTTCAATGCAGGAGACTCGGGTTCGATCCCTGGGTCGGGAAGATCCCCTGGAGAAGGAAATGGCAATCCACTCCAGTATTCTTGCCTGGAGAATCCCATGGACAGAGAAGCCTAGTAGGTTACAGTCCACGGGATTGCAAAGAGTCAGACACGACTGAGCGACTTCACCTTCACCTTCACCATCTTGTAGGAGAAAGTCTCTTCATAATAAGTACCAAAAGTATTTAGTGTTTAATTGAAGGACTTGGAAGAACTCACTGAGCATAAGTATTTGGTGCACAATTAATAGGTTAGCCTTGAACAGGTTCTGTGAGATATAGACAGTCAGTCACAGGGAAATCTCTGCCTTTCATGATGTTTAGTGGAATTTTGATTAGAAACAATTTTACCTGAAATGAGAAGCTAAACACACAGTGGATAAAATCATACAGTACACATTTATTGGCAAGGTAGTTTTTAAAGGTATAGAATAAAAGCATGTAAATATTCATTTGTTTTGTTTGCACCCTCCAAGAGTCTGTTTCCCAGTCCTATGTAAGTTCTGGTGGCTGTATGGTGGGGTTAATGGTGACCTCCTCCAGAGGGCTGATGCCATACCCACATCTGCAGCACCCAGAGCTCCTTCCCCTACAGGAGCCCACTGCTGACCTGTACCTCCTCAGGAGACACTCACAGTTCTGTCTCAGTCTCTGTGGTGTCTCTGGGTGGTGGTGCACACAAGGTATGTTTGAGGCCTCTGAGCATCTCTGGCAGGTATGGAGTTTTACTTTAAATGTGATTTTGCCCCTCCTATTATCTTGCTGTGGCATCTCTGCCCTTGGACGCAGGTTATCTCCTCACAGTAGCTCCTGCGCCATGCAGCCGCTGCTCTTGCGCCATGCAGCTGCCGCTCCAGTGCCTACAGTCTTGCTGGGGCTCTTGGACCCAGGAGAAAGGAGCAGTGACCCCACACGAGACTGACACAGACTTTCCTGAGATGGTCCAGGAGTCTCAGGGGGTGGGGGTGTGGGTCAGCAGTGGCCTGCAGCAAGGTTGGGGGCACTGGGTGTAGCAGTGCATGCATGGGATCTTTTGAAGGAGGTTGCCATTATCTTTATTACCTCCAAGATAGTTTGTTCTCAGGTCAAATAAAGGGGAGAGAACATAGCCCTGCTCATCAACAGAAAATTGAATTAAAGATTTACTGAGCATGGCCACACCCATCAGAACAAGACACAGTCTTTCCCATCAGGAAGCTTCCATAAGCCTCATATTACTCTCCATCAGTGGGAAGACAGACTAAAAACCACAACCACAGAAAACTAACCAATCTGATCACAAATCTTGTTTAACTCAGTGAAACTATGAGTCATGCTGTATAGGACCACCCAAGATGGACAGGCCATGATGGAGAGTTCTGACAAAATGTAGTTCACTGGAATGAAGTTCCCTGGTTTGCCAGGGAATGGCAAACCACTTCAGTATTCTTGCCTTGAGAACCCCATGAACAGCACAAAAGGCAAAAAGATAGGACACTGAAAGATTAATCCCCCAGATCAGTAGGTGCCCAATATGTTACTGGAGATCAGTGGAGAAATAACTCCAGAAAGAATGAAGAGATGGAACCAAAGCAAAAACAATACCCAATTGTGGATGTAACTGGTGATGGAAGTAAAGACTGATGCTATAAAGAGCAATATTGCATAGGAACCTGGAATGTTAGGTCCATGAATCAAGGCAAATTGGAAATGGTCAAACAGGAGATGGCAAGAGTGAACACTGACATTTTAGGAATCAGCAAACTAAAATGGTACATCATGAGAAACACTGGACTGGAAGAAACACAAGCTGGAATCAAGATTGCTGGGAGAAATATCAATAACCTCAGTTATGCAGATGACACCACCTTATGGCAGAAAGTGAAGAGGAACTCAAAAGGCTCTTGATGAAAGTGAAAGTGGAGAGTGGAAAAGTTGGCTTAAAGCTCAAATTCAGAAAATGAAGATCATGGCATCCGGTCCCATCACTTTATGGGAAATAGATGGGGAAACAGTGGAAACAGTGTCAGACTTTATTTTTGGGGGCTCCAAAGTCAGTGCAGATGGTGATTGCAGCCATGAAATTAAAAGACGCTTACTCCTTGGAAGAAAAGTTATGACCAACATAGACAGCATATTCAAAAGCAGAGACGTTACTTTGCCGACTAAGGTCCGTCCAGTCAAGGCTATGGTTTTTCCAGTGGTCATGTATGGATGTGAGAGTTGGACTGTGAAGAAGGCTGAGCACCGAAGAATTGATGCTTTTGAACTGTGGTGTTGGAGAAGACTCTTGAGAGTCCCTTGGACTACAAGGAGATCCAACCAGTCCATTCTGAAGGAGATCAGCCCTGGGATTTCTTTGGAAGGACTGATGCTAAAGCTAAAACTCCAGTACTTTGGCCACCTGATTCGAAGAGTTGACTCATTGGAAAAGACTCTGATGCTGGGAGGGATTGGGGTCAGGAGGAGAAGGGGACGACAGAGGATGAGATGGCTGGATGGCATCACTGAACTGGATGGACGTGAGTCTGAGTGAACTCTGGGAGTTGGTGATGGAGAGGGAGGCCTGCATGCTGCGATTCATGGGGTCACAAAGAGTCGGACACAACTGAGCAACTGAACTGAACTGAAACTAAAATGGACTGGAATGGGTGAATTTAAGTCACATGACCATTATATCTACTACTATGGGTAAAAATGCCTTAGAAGTAAATGAGTAGCCATCACAGTGAACCAAAGAGTCTGAAATGCAGTACTTGGTAACACCCCAAAAAGATGTCTTTCCATTATAGGGGATTGGAATGCAAAAGTAGGAAGTCAAGAAATACCTGGAGTAATGGAAAAATATGGCCTTAGAGTACACAGTGAAGCAGGGCAAAGGCTAACAGTTTTGCCCAGAGAATGCACTGGTCATGGCAAACACCCTCTTGCAACAACACAAGAGAAGACTCTTCACGTGTACATCACCAGATGGACAATACTGAAATCAGATTTATTATATTCTTTACAGCCAAAGATGGACAAGCTCTATACAGTCAGCAAAAACAAGACGGGGAGCTGCCTGTGGCCCAGATCATTAACTCCTTATTGCCAAAATCAGACTTAAATTGAAGAAAGTAGGAAAAACCACTAGACCATTCGGGTATGACATTAATCAAATCTCTTATGATGTACAGTAGAAGTGACAAATAGATTCAAGGGATTAGATTTGATAGACAGAGTACCTGAAGAACTATGGATCAAGCTTTGTGACATTATACAGGAGGCAGTGATTAAGACCATCCCAAAGAAAAAGAATTGCAAAAAAGGCAAAACGGTTGTCTGAGGAGGCCTTACAAATAGCTGTGAAAGGAAAAGAAGCAAAAGGCAAAAGAGAAAAGGAAAGATATACCCATTTGAATGCAGAGTTCCCAACAATAGCAAGGAGAGATAAGATGGCCTTCCTTAGTGGTCAGTGCAAAGAAAGAGAGGAAAACAACAGAATGGGAGAGACTAGAAATCTCTTCAAGAAAATTAGAGATACCAAGAGAACACTTCATGCAAAGATGGGCACAATAAAGGGTGGAAATGGTGTGGACCTAACAGAAGTAGAGGATATTAAGAAGAGGTGGCAAGAATACACAGAAGATCTATACAAAAAAGATCTTCATGACCCGGATAATCGTGATGGTGTGACCACTCACCTAGAGCCAGACATCCTGGAATGTGAAGTCAAGTGGGCCTTAGGAAGCATCTCTATGAACAAAGCTAGTGGGGGTGATGGAATTCCAGTTGAACTCTTTCAAATCCTGAAAGATGATGCTGTGAAAGTGCTGCACTCAATATGCCAGCAAATCTGGAAAACTCAGCAGTGGCCACAGGACTGGAAAAGGTCAGGGTTCATTCCAATTCTTTGGCAATGCCAAAGAATGCTCAAAGTACCGCACAATTTCACTCTTCTCACAAGTTAACAAAGTAATGCTCCAAAATTTCCAAGTCAGGCTGCTACTGTACGTGAATCATGAATTTCTAGATGTTCAAGCTGGTTTTAGAAAAGGCAGAGGCACCAGAGATCAAATTGCCAACAGCCATGGTATCATGGGAACACTGAGAGAGTTCCAGAAAAACATCTACTTCTGCTTTATTGACTATGCCCAAACCTTTGACTGTGTGGATCAAAATAAAATGTGGAAAATTCTGAAAGAGATGGGAATACAGACCACCTGACCTTTCTCCTGAGAAATCTGTATGCAGGTCAAGAAGCAACAGTTAGAACTGGACATGGAACAACAGACTGGTTCCATATCGGGAAAAGAGTATCTCAAAGCTGCTTATTATCACCCTGCTTATTTAACTTATATGCCGAGAACATCATGAGAAATGTTAGACTGGATGAAGCACAAGCTGGAATCAAGATTGCTGGTAGAAATATCAATAACTTCTGATATGCAGGTGACACCACCCTTATGGCAGAAAGTGAAGACGAACTAAAGCATCTCTTGATGAAAGTGAAAGAGGAGAGTGAAAAAACTGGCTTAAAACTTAATATTCAGGAAACTAAGATCATAGCACCTGGTCCCATCACTTCTTGGCAAATAGATGGTGAAACAGTGACAGACTTTATTATTATTATTTTTTTGGCTCCAACATCACTGCAGATGGTGCCTGTGGCCATGAAATTAAAAGACTCTTGCTCCCTGAAAGATAAGTTATGACCAACCTAGACAGCATATTGAAAAGCAGAAACATTATGTTGCCAACAAAGGTCCATTTAGTCAGAGCTATGGTTTTTTCAGTAGTCACATATGGAGGTGAGAGTTGGATTATAAAGAAAGCTGAGCACTGAAGAATTGATGCTTTTGAACTGTGGTGTTGAAGAAGACTGTTGAGAGTCCCTTGGGCAGCAAGGAGATCCAACCAGTCCATCCTAAAGGAGATCAGTCCCGGGTGTTCATTGGAGGGACTGATGTTGAAGCTGAAACTCCATTACTTTGGCCACCAGATGTGAAGAATTGACTTTGGAAAAGACCCTGATGCTGGGAAAGATTGAAGGCAGGAGGATAAGGGGAAGATAGAGGATGAGATGGTTGGATGGCATCCCTGACTCAGTGGACATGAGTTTGGGTAGGCTCCGGGACTAGGTGATGGACAGGGAAGCCTGGAGTGCTGCAGTCCATGGGTTCTCAGAGTCCAACCCAACTGAGTGACTGAACTCAATTCAGATATTCATTGGTTTTCTCTGGAAGCTATACATTTGCTGTGCAAAAATATGAATGAGTAAACAATTAGAGGCAATCTAAACTATCAAAATAAGAAAATTTTGTTAAACATTTAATAAAAAATGCGTCTATGTGAAAGCGATTTGCATTGATTTTTTTCATATATAAGATGTAAGATCTCTCTTGTTTTTAAAATTAATTTTTATTGAAATATAGTTACAATGTCCTGTTAGTTTCTACTGTACATCAAAGTAAATCATCTATACATATAAATATATTCCCTTTTTAAAGAAAAATTTTCTTCCCATTTAGTTCAACACAGAATACTGAGTTAGTTCCCTGAGCTTTAAAAGCAGCAACTTAAATTGATGGAAGTAACAATTCTTCTGTTTCTCACACCATTTCCATATATCCTCATACATTCATTAGCATTCTTTGTAAGCTTTGGTGAGTCCTTTAATTTTTCTGTACTCCATTTCTTTTTTTTTTTTTTTTTTTTTGAAGATCCCCTGGTCTGTACTCCATTTCTTTTGTACAAATGAGAGACCACTCTGACACACAAAACATATGATTGTTTTCCCTTCAAGATCTCTTGGAGAGAAATTTTATAATCACTTTCAATAAAAATTTCATTGTTTTAATCACCCTTAGGCAAGGTATATATATTTTCATCTTTGCATCTAATATTTAAAAATATGTGTAATAGGTTAAATTGTTTTCCTTTAACTCTGAGCTTTAAGGGTCTAGGAAAGGTCTAGGAAATAGCAGAATCCCCTTGAAATTACTCTTCAAGTTCTAGCAGACAGTTCTGCTTTCCTTCAGGTGAAATGCTTCTGCGTGCTGACATTTATATGAAGTAGCTCGCTGTTGTTTCAGTAGATACTAAATAATTCATTCAAGTGGTGCCTCTGGTTCTGAAAAAAATTTTTCTTTAATACAACCCCTGCTTTTCCTCAGGAGCAGTTACCATATTTGAAAAAAGTCAAAAAGGAGGTATAATGAAAAAAGCTGAGGTGCTATTTGTCCTCAAATTTAGGTGTATGCAATCATAAATCATTTCTCAATCATAATCATTTCTCATTCTGTAACCTCACTTAGAGATGTTTTTCTCATTAGTAAGGGAACTCACTTAAATTGCTATACATCTTACTTGGAACTTTTGTAAATTAGTTAGTTTACTTTAAGAGTAACATGGACTTCCTTAGGTCTAAGTACTGCTTCTGACTCTGACACTTGAGTGACCTTCAATAAATCTTTTTGTATTTAGTGGCCTGTGTTTTCATAGCTTTAGTAAAGTATTAACTGTGAAGCTATGTGTGTACGTGTCTTTGAGAGTGGTCTTGCATACAAAAATTCAGTTCAGTCGCTAACTAGAAATTAACTTTGGCTTGAGAAATTCACCTTCAATTACTAAAGTTCTAAACAAAAAACTAATTCTTAAACTTAGTTTGGACAAAATTTTTTATTAAAAACTTTTAAAAATTGAAACATATTTGGTTTATAATGTGTAGTTTCAGATGTACAGCAAAGCTATTTAGTTATATATAGATACATATATATACTTTTTCAGATTCTTTTCCATTATAGGTTATTATAAGATATTAAATATAGTTCCCTGTGCTGTACAGTAGGTCCTTGTTGTTTATCTATTTTATATACAGTAGTATGTATCTGTTAGTCCAAAACTCCTAAAGCATCTTTATCCTTCCCTCTCTTCTCTTTCTCCTTTGGAAACCATAAGCTTGTTCTGTGTCTGTGATAGAAATATATGTTATTTCAACCAATGTTGGGAGTACCTCCAATATAATTTGGGGGATAATGCAGATTTCTGGAGATAATGCAGATTCAAGGACAAAGACTGGATTCTTATTAAAATTACTCTGTAATTTTTAGATGCAAGTTGTCATATATGTGCATTCAAGTTGCAGATTAATTACCTAATTCTTCTGTCTACCCATAGGTTCATATATATAGTTCCCATGATTTGAGGTTTTCTTTTCCAAACCTTAAAATATATGAATGTATTTTCCAGAAAACTTATAGATATTTGCCCTTGTTGAAATCTTTATTATTGCTTCTTGAATCATACTGATTTATAGGTTTTATAATAATAAATGATTAAATTTTAGACACCTTTAATTGTTCCAAATGATTATTTTGTTATAACTTTGAAAGTCATCCAAATGACATAAATGAAAAAAATTTAGCAATGTTTTCAACATTAATACTCAACTCACTTAAAAATTGATTGTGCTTGTACAATGCAAAAGACCATTTCCAAGAATTTGGAAAAATAAACAGTTCATCATGAACTGGCCTTTTAGAGAGCTAAAATTAAAGAGAAAATAAACATTTCAAAGCAGAATTCAAGTACAATGAAATACCAGGTGTTTCCACAGATATAAAAATACTAATGGAGTGTTTTGATAGGAGCATTTTATATAATTGACTAGGAAAAACTAGACTGGCATCTTAGAGATAGAAATTTATGGCTTAGTTTTGAAGAACTGACAGATAAGAGGGTGAGAGGTGGATGTTATGAAAAACTTAAAGTAGAAGATATTTAACAAAGCCAAAAATTTTGAAGATCACTAGATGTATTATGGGAATAATTGTGTAGAGAAGATGGGATGACAGTGAAATATTAATGAAGCATCTATATCCTTCCACTGAAAATAACTTTGAATGCCAGAAGAGTCAGAACTTCGTTCTATATTCATAAGGAACATAACTCTAATAATCATGCACTGGGTAGATTTGAGAGTATCATGAAGGCGATGGCTCCCCACTCCAGTACTCTTGCCTGGAAAATCCATGGACGGAGGAGCCTGATGGGCTGCAGTCCATGAGGTCGCTGAGAGTCGGACACGACTGAGCGACTTCACTTTCACTTTTCTCTTTCATGCATTGGAGAAGAAAATGGCAACCCACTCCAATATTCTTGCCTGGAGAATCCCAGAAACGGCGGAGCCTGGTAGGCTGCCGCCTATGGGGTCGCACAGAGTCAGACATGACTGAAGCGACTTAGCAGCAGCAGTAGCAGCATGTAATAAAAAACCAAGAGCTTAGAAAAGAAGACAATGGTGAAAAAGTATACAATGAGGGAGCTAGTCATATAGAACTTGCATCTGACTGGTGATTTTGCAAGGTGTTAACTGGTGAAAGAAAAGAGAGATCTATTATTAAGATTCAAAAAGTATGAACATGTACATCAGCTTGTGGATGCTCATTCACTCAGCTGTGTCCCACTCTTTGTGACCTCATAGACGGCAGCCTGCCAGGATCCTCTGTCCATGCGATTGTTGTTGGTCAGTTGCCCAGTCATGTCTGACTCTTTGCAACCCCATGGACTGTGCATGCCAGGCCTCTCTGTCCCTCACTATCTCCCCAGTTTGCTCAAGTTCATGTCCATTGCATTGGTGATGTCATCCAGCCATCTCATCCTCTGATGCCTTCTTCTCTTTCTGCCTTCAGTCCTTCTCAGCATCAAGGACTTTTCCAGTGAGTTAGCTGCTCACATCAAATGATCAAAATACTGGAGTTTCAACTTCACCATCAGTCCTTCCAATGAGTATTCAGGGTTGATTTCCCTTAAGATAGATTGGTTTGATCTCCTTGCTGTCCAAGGCATTGTCAGGAGTCTTCTCCAGCACCGTAATTTGAAGGCATCAGTTCTTCAGCCTTCTTTATGGTCCGGGTCTCACAACTGTACATCACCACTGGGGAGACCATAGCACTGACTCTATGGACCTTTGTTGGCAGAGTAATGTCTTTGGTTTTCAACACACTTTCTAGGTTTGTCATAGCTTTCCTGCAAAGAAGCAAACATCTTCTGATTTCATGACTACAGTCACCATCCACAGTGATTTTGGAGCCCAAGAAGAAGTCTGTCACTATTTCCCACTTTTCCCCTTCTATTTGCCAAGCAATGGGGCTGGATGCCGTGATCTTAGTTGTTTTAATATTTAGTTTTAAGCTGGCTCTTTCTGTTCTCCTCTTTCACCCTCATCAAAAGGCTGTTTAGTTCCTCTTCACTTTCTGCCATTAGAGTGGTATCATCCACATATCTGAGGTTGTTGATGTCTCTCCTGCCTATCTTGATTCCAGTTTGTAACTCATCCAATCTGGCATTTCTCATGATGTGCTCAGCATATAGATTAAACAAACAGGGTGACAGCACACAGCCCTGTTGTACACCTTTCTCAATCTTGAACCAATCAGTTGTTCCATAGAGGGTCCTAACTGTTGCTTCTGTGACCTGCATACAGGTTTCTCAGGAGACAGGTAAGATGGTCTGGTATTCCCATCTCTTTAAGAGGTTTCCACAGTTTGTTATGATTTACACAGTCAAAGGCTTTTACTTTTAATCAATGGAACAGAGATAGATGGTTTTTTGGAATTCCCTAGCTTTCTCTGTGATTCAGTGAATGTTGGCAATTTGATCTTTGGTTCCTCTTCTTTTTCTAAATCCAACTTGGACATCTGGAAATTCTCAGTTTGCATAATGCTGAAGTCTAACATGCAAGATTTTAAGCATGACCTTTCTAGCATGGGAAAGTGAAGTCGCTCAGTCATGTCCAACTCTTTGCGACCCCGTGGACTGTAGCCTACCAGGCTCCTCTGTCCATGGGATTTTCCAGGCAATAGTACTGGAGTGTACTGCCATTAGATGAGTGCAAATGTCCAATGGTTAGCATTCTTTAGTAGTATCCTTCTTGGGATCAAGATTGCTGGGAGAAATATCAATAACCTCAGATATGCAGATGACACCACCCTTATGGCAGAAAGTGAAGAGGAGCTAAAGGGCCTCTTGATGAAGGTAAAGAGGAGAGTGAAAAAGTTGGCTTAAAGCTCAACATTCAGAAAACGAAGATCATGGCATCTGGTCCCATCACTTTATGGGAAATAGATGGGGAAACAGTGGAAACAGTGTCAGACTTTATTTTTGGGGGCTCCAAAATCACTGCAGATGGTGACTGCAGCCATGAAATTAAAAGACACTCCTTAGAAGAAAAGTTATGACCAACCTAGATAGCATATTCGAAAGCAGAGATATTACTTTGCCAACTAAGGTCCGTGTAGGCAAGGCTATGGTCTTTCCTGTGGTCATGTATGGATGTGAGAGTTGGACTGTGAAGAAGGCTGAGCGCCGAAGAATTGATACTTTTGAACCGTGGTGCTGGAGAAGACTCTTGAGAGTCCCTTGGACTGCAAGGAGATCCAACCAGTCCATTCTGAAGGAGATCAGCCCTGGGATTTCTTTGGAAGGAATGATGCTAAAGCTGAAACTCCAGTACTTTGGCCACCTGATGCAAAGAGTTGACTCATTGGAAAAGACTCTGATGCTGGGAGGGATTGGGGGCAGGAGGAGAAGGGGACGACAGAGGATGAGATGGCTGGATGGCATCACAGACTCGATGGACATGAGTCTGAGTGAACTCCGAGAGATGGTGATGAACAGGGAGGCGTGGTGTGCTGCGATTCATGGGGTTGCAGAGTCGGACACCACTGAGCAACTGAACTGAACTGAACTGAACTCTTCTGGGAACTAGGATGAGAATTGACCTTTTCCAGTCCTGTGGCCACTTCTAGCTCTTCCAGATTTGCTGACGTATTGAATGCATCACCTTGATAGCATCATCCTTTAGGATTTTGAATAGTTCTATTGGAATTCCATTGCATCCACTACCTTTATTAATAGTGGTACTTACCAGCAGTCCATGGGGATACCCCAACAATAACAGTGGCTGCTACTGCTGCTAAGTCACTTCAGTTGTGTCCGACTCTATGTGACCCCATAGATGGCAGCCTACCAAGCTCCCCATCCCTGGGATTCTCCAGGCAAGAACACTGGAATGGGTTGCCATTTCCTTCTCCAGTGCATGGAAGTGAAAAGTGAAAGTGAAGTCGCTCATTGGTGTCTGACTCTTAGCGACCCCATGGACTGCAGACTACCAGGCTCCTCCATCCCTGGGATCTTCCACTGGAGTGGGCAGCAATTCCCTTCTCCAGGGTGTCTTCCCAAACCAGGGATCAAACACAGGTCTCCTGCATAGAAGGCAGATTCTTTACCATCTGAGCCACAAGGAAGGCCCCACATCAATTCTGCCTCAATATAAACAAGAGGAGGAAGGAAAAGAAAAGGATGAGCAGAGCAGGAGGAGTCAGGGAGAGAGTCTGTGAAAAAGCAACCAGATTTGAAGAAAGATAACCATGATTCAGAAAATCCTAGAGAAAAGGGAAATATGGGTGGTGACTAAATGTATCTGATGCTGTAGAGGTGAGATAATACTTTTAGGAAGGTATGATCAGAGCTCAACTTCATGAGTGGAAAAGAGAAGAGAAATAGAATCAGCAGAAGATACAAAAGCCTTGTCAGTAAGTTTTGTGTTAAAGGAATATGAAAGGGAATGCATAAGAATTTGAGCAGGGTCAGTAACTGGGTGAAAATAGGGAAGGTGAGAATATTAGGAGGTAATACCCAAGAACCCAGTGAAAAGGGATGATTGAACACAAAGAGGGAAATACAAACACATCTAGGAGTTGACAAGGCAGAATAAACATCTAGATGGAGGCTGTGTTAGAGTGCAGATGGGGATGAGGGAAGAGTATGAGGCAGGACATCTAATGTCTCCTGAGCCTGCAGGAGAAGAATAAAGTGTTGATTCAGATTTTCAGGGTTTTGAGGTAAAGGGAAGAAGAAAAATTTAGAGAATTATTAGTTGTGCTCAGTGCTGTGAATGATTAGTCAGAAATGGTTAGTTAGCAGGGCATAGGTGGGGATCCTTTTCCTTTCCATGCCTTCAGTAATAACTTTTCTGTTTCAACATATTCGAGAAGTAAAATGAAATGCAA
The DNA here is from genome assembly GCA_917880005.1 of Nanger dama. NCBI lineage: Eukaryota > Metazoa > Chordata > Mammalia > Artiodactyla > Bovidae > Nanger > Nanger dama. The sequence continues at coordinate 7,557,888 of CAKJTW010000038.1, read as the reverse complement.
TGCTACCTTTGTAGTTGCTTATCATCATTGTTTTTTATGGCACCTCTGATAGGAAATAATCAGGCAGATACATCCTAATGCTTAAAATTGAATTCATTTTAATTCTTGAAATGTTATTGTATCCATTCTAAACAATTTTATTTTGTATTTTGAGATTTCATTGTATGTTGGTAGAAATAGTGAAATTTGTTAAAATGACTTTGAAGTTTAAGTATCTGTGTGTTAATAATTATAGAAATCAACTCATCAATAGCAAATTTGAGAAAATCACAAATAGTCTTTTCACAAAAGATATAATGCAAATGAAAATTCAGCCTCAGTGCTTAGAAATATGGAAAGTAATTACATTTTTGATCTAATGGCAGAGATTTTTTTAAAAAGTGACAGTGCTCAGTTTTGGTCAGAGACAGGGCATTAACAAAGCTCCAGGACCTTTTGTATGTAAGTTCATCTGACTTGAGTTTAAAAGTTCTACTTGTCCTTTTTATCTTACCTGAAAATAGAATAATATGTACAATAGACATTTTGAATAATGAGTAGCATTTTATTACTTATATTATTTTACTTATTGTTATTACTAATATCCTTAGTAATGATTTTATGGAGTAAGTTTTTCCATCGCTAGATACACAATTAGGGAAAATTCAGATGTGAAACACAAAGGGAAGCAACTTTTTCCCCCAAGCTTTAATCCAACCTGAAAATTAACATATAATGTTCGAACATATTTATATCCTATGACTGAAGTAACTGAATCAAATCTATTTGAAAATATTTAAAGGAAACTTTAGGCTTGAGCTTCAATTTCTGTTCCATCTTTACAGTCTTGAGAATATTGGTGGTGGTGGAAGTTTAGTCTCTAAGTCATGCCTGACTCTTGCAACCCCATGGACTGTAGCTTGCCAGGCTCCTCTGTCCATGAGATTCTCCAGGCAAGCATACTGAGTGGGTTGCATTCCCTTCTCCAGGGGATCTTCCTGACCCAGGAATCAAACTTAGGTATCCTGCATTGCAGGCAGATTCTTTACCGACTGAGCTATGAGGGAAGCCTTCTCGAGAAGATTAGGTCATAGGAATGCAAAACACCCTTTAGAAAAATCTTTGACTTATGGCTTAAAAATTTTCTCATGAATGCAAGGACTTTTAATTATTTTATCTCTACCATGATAATAGACAGAATGGTGGAATTTGTATACTATTGGCACAAAGGGAGGAACTAAGAAAGTAAAAATGAGCTTTACAGTTGAGCTGGAGTAATACATATAGATGAAGCCAGCTACAAAGTTAGTATGAGACAATTTCCCCAAAAATATGCTACAGATATTGTGTCATAGCCACTTCTTTAATGGCCATTACTCTCATTCACTGAGAATTATAGTACTCCAAAATCTTAAGCTGCTAGAAAATTTGCTGTTTGAAATGATAACAATATGAGAAACATTTCATTCTGGCCCGGAGTCTCTAAGTCATTTTGATGTTGAGAAACAGCTTTGATGTACAACCCAAATGCATAGCTTCTTCAGATAGGGAGTTTCTGGATACAATATGCCACATTTACGGTGACTTCATATTTCATAAGAAATAGGGCCATGGATCCACTTTCTTTGATAATTTTCGTATTTTGGGTTATTTTTCCATTCATCTAATTTGTTGAATTGTTGGAATTGTACTTTCTTATTGCTATCCTTTTTACGTCAGTAGGATTTATATTGAGGTTTTATCTTTCTAATTTATTGATTTCTATGCTTATCTTTACTATTTTCTTCTTTGTAACTTGGGTTTAATTTGCTCTTTACTTATTAGTTTCTTAAGGTGGTTATATAGATCTTTGACTTGTGAGCATTATTCATTTTTTAATATAAACATTGAATCTTATAAATTTAACTCTGAAGACTGCTTTGGCTTCATTCCAAAATTTTTGTATTTTTATACTTATGTTTTTGTGTTTGTATTTTTATACATTTTATGACTTCAGTTACTTTATATAGTTCTATGTTATGGCTCAAAGTATGGCCAATACTGCTGACTGTTCATATGTACATTAAAAGAAAGTTTACTGTGTTTTGCTTGGTAAATATGCTTTACTGGTATGTTCCGTAAATATCAGTAAGAATAAGTTGGTTAATGGAGTGTTGTTTAGCTATCCCATATCCTGATTTTCTGTCTGCTACTATCAGTCATAGAGAGACGTGGTGAAATCTTCAACTGTAAGTTTATATTTGTTGCAGTCTATCCATTTTTTGCTTCATGTATTTTGAAGCTCTGATACCGACTGCATACACGTTTACTATTTCCATGTCTTCTTAATGAATTCACTCTGTAATCATTAACTAATTTCCTTAATTATCCCTGTTAATATTCTTTGCTTTCAAATCTATTTTGTTCAATACTAAAATAATAATTTCAGCTTCCTTTTATTTAGTGTTAGTCTGGTACATCTTTTTCCATCAATTTTTCTTTCATTCACTTTATAGTTAAAATGAATTACTTATATAATGCAAGAGTTGAGTTTTGCTTTTCCTTGATCAACAATTGTCATTTTTTTGGAGCATTTGGATCATTTATATTTAATGTAATTATTGATATGATTGGGTTTCCTGTTTTGATTTTAATATTTCATGTTACATTTTATATCTATCATTTAATAACTTTGTTTTTAGAGTTTGTTCTAAAGTTTACTATTTTTTAACTTATAACAGTTTACTTTGAGATAATATAATACAACTTTGTATAAAGACATTACAACAATATCCTGTTCCTCTCCTCACACTTGTGCTTTAGATGTCATATATATATATATTTTACATATGTTACAAACTGCACAATTCATTGTTTTTATTTTTCAAGATGTCAGTTATCTTTTAAATAATTTAGACATCAAAAAATATTTACACCTACTAACATATTTACAGTATCCTGTATTTTCCATTTCCTTGGATAAATCCAAATTTTCATTTAATATCTATTTTCTTCTGCCTTAAACAGGTTTTAGAAGATATACTGCAGTGCAAGTCTTCTGGAAACAAATATTTTCAGCTTACATTTTTTTTTGCCTGAAAAATTATTTTTTCATGCTCATTTTGAAAGATTTTTTTCCTCTGAATATAAAACTCTGAGTAAACATGTTTATTAACAAAATTTAGCACATTAAAGGTAGAATTTATTTCCTTTTAGTTTGAATTGTTTCTAATGAGAAACCTGTAATCATGCTTATCTTTGTTCTATGTAATATCTTTTCCCTGTCTACTTTGAGGAGTTTTTTTCTTCAACTTTGGTTTTTAGCAAGTTGATTATGGTGAGCCTTGGTGGCTCAGGCGGTAAAACGTCTGTCTACAATGCGGGAGACCTGGGTTCGATCCCTGGGTCAAGAAGATTCCCCTGGAGAAGGAAATGGCAATCCACTCCAGTACTATTGCCTGGAAAATCCCATGGATAGAGGAGCCTGGTAGGCTACAGTTCATGGGGTCGCAAAAAGTCAGACACAACTGAATATAACAACTTCGCTTGTTATATTTTGAGTTTATCCTGCTTTGGCATCTGTGGGCTTCTAATTTTCACACTTTAAGTATTTGGGGCTTTAATTTCTTCATTTTTATCTGCCTTCCATTCCTCCAGGACTCAAACTGTACATATGCTGACTGCTTGATATCGTCCATTTAGTCTGTTATTTTCTTGTTTCAGTCTTTTTCCTTCCATATTTCATTTTGTACGGTTTCTTTCTTTTTTTTTAAAATTTAAATCCTGTATGTGAGACAGCAAAAGAGACACAGATGTATAGAACAGCATTTTGTACAGTTTCTGTTTCTACTACTCCACTGATTTTTTTCCCCATTTCTTTCAATCTGTAATTAAACTCATCCAATCTGTAATTAAACTCATTTGTCATCTCAAATGCTGAATTTTTTAACTTTTATATCTTACATTTCAGTTCAGTTCAGTTGCTCAGTCATGTTCAACTCTTTGTGACCCAATGGACTGCAGCACGCCAGGCTTCCTGTCCATCACCAACTCCTGGAGTTTACTCAAACTCATGTTCATCGAGTCAATGATGCCATCCAACCATTTCATCCTCTGTCGTCCCCTTCTTCTCCCGCCTTGAATCTTTCCCAGCATTCTCTTCATTCAGTTCAGTTCAGTTCAGTTCAGTCGCTCAGTCATGTCCAGCTCTTTGCAACCCCATGAACTGCAGCACGCCAGGCCTCCCTGTCCATCACCAACTCCCGGAGTTCACTCAGTCTCACGTCCATGGTATGGTTGGTCATTTCTATACTACATTCTTAAACATGTGAAGAATATATGTATTGTTTTGATATCCTTACCTGCCAATACCATCACCTCAGTCATTTGTGTCTGTTTCTATTGCCTGACTTATCTCTTGGTTATGAATTATTGTTATTATTTTCTGCTTCCTTGCATGTTTCAAAATAATTGATGAGATCGAAGGCACTGGAACTTTTGGGCTGTGTGTTAGAGCCTTTGTTATGTGGGATATTGTTCTGGTATTGAGTTACCTGGGTCAGTGCCAGTTGTGGTCTGCTCTGAAGACTTCATTCTTGGCCTATGATGTCATTAAACCACACTATAAAGAAATAGCCTGTGAACTTAATCTGATAGCATGTCTTGTGAAGCCTCACTATTTTGGCTTGTAAAACAAACTATTCCCAGCTTTGTGTGAGCTTTGGGAATTTTTATGTCTCCTCATTTTGATTATTGTTTCTCAGATTATATAGTTTCCACTTAGGAATGTGCAGGTTTGTATTCAGCTAAGGATGGAGGGGACTGAAGATTTCTAGAGCACTCTCTATGCAACCAGCTCCCTTTTTTGGTGCTCTGTACCATATATTCTAAATAATTTGATCTCTCAAAATCTAATCCTTGTCCCCTCTGCTCACTGAGACCTCAGGCTCAATGGTACTTGCCTCCTCTCTTTGCTGAAGATTGGAAAATAGCTCTGGGCAATAAACTGGTGTAATTTTAGGTCCTTTTCTTTCTCACAAGGAGCACAGTCCTTAACTGCTTGTTGTCTAATGTTTGAAAATCTTTTTAAAAATATATTTGTCTAGTTGTCTAATGTAGGACTATAAATCCAATTCTGTTCCTCCAACTTGGCTGGAAGCAAAAGTCCTCTAACATTCATTTCAATTCAGCTACTAACTTTCATTTTTCTTTAATCCTTTCTTTAATCCATCATTTGCCATTTAAAATTTTCTCTGATAGGTAATTCATAGTCTATTCAATTCTTTGAGTTTCTTCTTATTTTTAATTAAAGCCAAGTCTTTTAGCTTTCTAGGATCTAGGCTGTACATTCTGCAAGATATGGTATCAGGGAGGAACAATTATTAATTTTGAAAAATAATGAAAATTCTCAACAACTCAAGTATAAACCATTATCAGAGTCTCTGCCAAGGACTGACATCATAGCTTTATATATGTTCTTACTGAGGTTAAGCAATTAAAAAAAAAAATCAAGGACAATTTTTCCATGCCTGAGTATATTTAAAGGAAAAGAGTGTCTCTGCTTTTATATTCATGCCTTACTTAGTGCTATGTGCCACTCTTGATGCACAGAGTTGACCTTTTAAAAATAACCAAGCATCAACTCACATTTTATCAGTGGTTCTTATTCTGGATATGTTCCATGGGTACATTTCGGGGCTACTTGAAACCTTGAAAATTGATGGAATATTTTGTGTATGACTATTGATTCTATATTCCTCTCTAGTGGTACAGGACCCAGTGATACAGAAAAGTTTTAAGAATTGCAAATGACATTATAGCTATTTCTTATGCATATATTTCTGATTGGTTATTGATTTTATTTTATTTTTCCTTCACTGCTTGATTTTTTAAAAATTCTATATATTTAGAATTTGTGATTACAAAGAAATGATTTGCAGCTTTTAAAAAGGGCCTGTTAATCTTATTCAAGTCTTCAGAGATAATGTCAATTTTTTTAAACTTCCATTAGAATGTGATCCCTGCTATTATTTTAAAGAATGATTGGGAATAATGCCTGGAAAGAAATAACTAGAATTTATAGTTTAACTAGGATTTCAAAGGCTTATCAGAAGATTCTGTTATTTCTCTGAAATATCAGTATTATTTAGGGGGAGGAAGCTAGAAATAAAGGAAAATAATACCTCTAGACTACAATATGCTTTTGCTCTAGTAATAACAATACAATGATCATATTTGTTAATGTGAAGGACATATTGATTCAAAGGAAATAATAATCTGTTAAATGAAAAACGGTTGGAGTGAAGAATATGAAATCTCTTTTGGCAATGTTTCACAGAACACATCTTTGTACTAAAAATATCTTTTTAAAAGGTTTTTCCTTCTCAAGTTGACACAAAGGAATTTGGTCTCTTTTTACTGTATTGCTAAAATTAAAATATGGATGTTTTGTATATTTTAACACATTTATTGAGGCGTAACTTGATTTACTTACCATAAAATTCATGCATTTTAATTGACAGTTTACTGATTTTTAGTAACGTTATAGAGTTGTGTAATAATTATTACATTCTAATTATAGAACACTTTCATCAGCCCCCAACTTCTCTCACACCAGTCTGCAGTTAAATCTTCTCTTATCTGCAGTTTCAGGAAAACACTAATCTGGTTTCTATCTCTAGATTTGCCTTTTCTAGACATTTCATAAAGATGAAAACATAAAATATGTAATCATCTACATTTGAATTCTTTCATTAGGTATTGCAGTTTTGAGGTTCATCCATCAGTTCAGTTCAGTCGCTCAGTCGTGTCCAACTCTTTGCGGACCCCATGAATCGCAGCACGCCAGGCCTCCCTCTCCATCACCATCTCCCGGAGTTCACTCAGACTCACGTTCATTGAATCTGTGATGCCATCCAGCCATCTCATCCTCTGTCATCCCCTTCTCCTCCTGCCCCCAATCCTTCCCAGCATCAGAGTCTTTTCCAGTGAGTCAACTCTTTTCATGAGGTGGCCAAAGTACTGGAGTTTCAGCTTCAGCATCATTCCTTCCAAAGAAATCCCAGGCTGATCTCCTTCAGAATGGACTTGTTGGATCTCCTTGCAGTCCAAGGGACTCTCAAGAGTCTTCTCCAACACCACAGTTCAAAAGCATCAATTCTTCCCGGCACTCTGCCTTCTTCACAGTCCAACTCTCACATCCATACATGACCACAGGAAAAACCGTAGCCTTGACTAGACGGACCTTAGTTGGCAAAGTAATGTCTCTGCTTTTGAATGTACTGTCTAGGTTGGTCATAACTTTTCTTCCAAGGAGTAAGCGTCTTTTAATTTCATGGCTGCAGTCACAATCTGCAGTGATTTTGGAGCCCAGAAAAATAAAGTCTGACACTGTTTCCACTGTTTCCCCATCTATTTCCCATGAAGTGATGGGACCACATGCCATGATCTTCGTTTTCTGAATTTGAGCTTTAAGCCAACTTTTTCGCTTTCCTCTTTCACTTTCATCAAGAGGCTTTTTAGTTCCTCTTCACTTTCTGCCATAAGGGTGGTGTCATCTGCATATCTGAGGTTATTGATATTTCTCCCAGCAATCTTGATTCCAGCTTGTGCTTCTTCCATTCCAGCGTTTCTCATGATGTACTCTGCATAGAAGTTAAATAAGCAGGGTGACAATATACAGCCTTGACGTACTCCTTTTCCTATTTGGAACCAGTCTGTTGTCCCATGTCCAGTTCTAACTGTTGCTTCCTGACCTGCATACAGATTTCTCAAAAGGCAGGTCAGGTGGTCTGGTATTCCTATCTCTTTCAGAATTTTCCACAGTTTATTGTGATCCACACAGTCAAAGGTTTTGACATAGTCAATAAAGCAGAAATAGATGGTTTTCTGGAACTCTCTTGCTTTTACCATGACCCAGCGGATGTTGGCAATTTGATCTCTGGTTCCTCTGCCTTTTCTAAAACCAGCTTGAACATCAGGGAGTTTATGGTTCATGTATTGCTGAAGCCTGGCTTGGAGAACCCATATGGTAGTGTAATTGAAATTCTTTTCCTTTTAATTGCTCTAGGCTGAATTCTCAATCAATGTTAAAGTTAATAGTTGCATTAGTAGGATATTGTTTCAATTTGTTTTCAAAATACTATATGTGTATTTGTTATGACCCCTTGGATTGCAGCACGCCAGACACCCCTGTTATTCTCTGTCTCCCAAGGTTTGCTCAAATTCATATTGAGTCTATGAAATGTTTTAGAAAATACCTTTAAAAATATTTAAGGAGATTTTGAATTACAAGAATCATGCTTAATAATTAAAGGGAGTTACAGGTAACAACAGAGAAGGCAATGGCACCCCACTCCAGTACTCTTGCCTGGAAAAATCCCATGGATGAAGGAGCCTGGTAGGCTGCAGTCCATGGGGTCATTAAGAGTTGGGCACGACTGAGAGACTTCACTTTCACTTTTCACTTTAATGCATTGTAGAAGGAAACAGAAACCCACTCCAGTGTTCTTGCCTGGAGAATCCCAGGGATGGGGGAGCCTGGTGGGCTGCCATCTCTGGGGTCGCACAGAGTCGGACACGACTGAAGTGACTTAGCAGGCAGCAGCAGCAACAGGTAACAAATGCTCGTATGATACCTTTTGCTTTAAACAATGGGATTATATAGAGATTTAAAACATACCTATTTCCCTGTAGTTGACTCTATAGAAAAACTCATATTCTTTCGCATGCCATTAAAAAATTCATTTATTTCTTGCTGTGTAAAAAAACACTTTATAGTAATAGATTAAATCAGAGTTCAGAAATTATAGACTATGTGCTAACTCTGCTGTGCAACCTGTTTTTGTATGACCTGTGAACTAAGAACCATCTTTATACTTAAATAATTGCTTATTAAAAAAACTATATTACTTCTATATAAAAAGCTATATTACTTCTCATAGTTCAGAGAGGTGAGTCTTGCTTTGAGTCTTTCATGTGGTAATAGTCAGCTCTTGACTCAGGCTACTTGCTCGACCTTCATTCAGATGTCGTTTGCTGTCTTGTACTTCATATTCTCATAACATAGTATCTGGATTCTTAAATGGAGCATCCCTTGCTAAACATTCTAAGAGATCTATGCAGAAACTGCAAAGTATTTTTGGAAGTCATGGAGTGTAATTTCTGCTGCCCTCTACTGAATATGTAACACCAGTTAAAATCCAGTGTAGGAGGTATGTATCACTTTGGGCAGGGAATGAACTGGAAAGTATGGTTTACAGGTGGTGGGGGACCACTTCTTCAAAGACTAACTTTCACAGTGCCTCCCTCTGAATCCCAATGATTCTTTTCCTTCTGAAGTGCAAAATACACTCAGCCCTTCCCAAGACTCTCAAAGTTTTACGATATTTGATGATCAGGACCAGATTTAAGGTCCAGAATCTAAATCAGGTCCTAGTATGAATGAGACTGGTCAAGAAAGATGCTTCTTAATCTGGAGGTCTGTAAATCAAAGAGACAAATTATCTACTTCCCACATAACCAACATAGAATAAGGGGACATGATTAATGCCATAAGCATATCTGACTAAAACAGGAAATAGAAGGCACATAGAAGTTATTGTTCTACAGCAATTCTGAAATCCAGCTGGGCTCAGGTGATAATTCACCTTACTTTGACTGTAGGAAATATATGATGATTAAGGCCCAGTTTTGCACCCTGGGGTTTCTCTACTTCTGGTTTTGGCTGGAATGGGCTTTATGCTCTGGGCTGTTGGCTTCAAGCTGATCATTCTTTCTTTTTCATAAGATGTACCGCAGGCTCTCAGCTGAGAGTTCACAGAAATTTGAAGGGCCCGAGACATATCATTTCGACTGTCTGTCCCTTTCAGTAAAAACTGATACAAATATTTTAATAGTTTGGTTTTTGAGTATCATTGTATTATGTACGTTTATAAGTTGGCTTCATTAGATAGACTCACATCTATATTTCTTGTGGAGATAGTTTCTTCTCTATTCTGGACTGCCTTTGTGATTTTTAAGAGTCCTGTTCTACTAAAGAGGGTATAAAAGGCAAGTCTCTCAAATTCATAGCCAATCTTTTTCCCAGGCAAGAAAAATCTGAGAAGCATACCTTAAGATCTTTGGAAAACATTTTAGCTAGCCGAGAGGGTCTAGAAGGCATGCCCTTATTATTCTTAGTAAGCCTATTTTTTCTAGTTGTGAAAGTCTATAAGAACTGCCTTAAATCTTTCTGAAGTTTCAGCAAAGGGTCTTACAGATGCTCTCTTAGTCTCAAATTTATCCCGAGGCCACATTTTACAAAAACTCTGAATTTGATCTTTGCCCAAATGCCGTTTCTTACTTTGAGAAACTTCTGCTGTCTAGAAAGACTAGGTTAGAGAAACGGTTTTGTATTTTAAGCAAGCAAGTCCCTGTTTTTATACCTCCTATAAATCCTGATAAAGAATTAAAAAGTGCCTTCTGAAGTTCCATTTTCTCTGTTTTTTTCAGATTGTAGGAGAGCAAAATTTGCCATTGCAAAACATGTCTCTGTGGTGTATGGATTATTTTCAGCTGAAAACGATCAAAGCCCAAAAGACTCAGGAAGAATCTTTGACTTTCCCCCAACCGTCTAAACGAATTTAGATAGAGGACCTATTCCTGGAAGGGAGCTATCACCATAGATAAGTAGTAATAAAATATGAACAAGGTGTGACAGACAGGAAGGAGTACAGAAAAATCTGCTTAATATTTCTTTCTGTGTCTCACTGTCTCTGTATGGCCCTAGCAAACATTTCTTTACCAAATATTTGTTTTTCCATTTTTGTTAAATACCTCTCTCTGAAGTCCCATATCACTATCTTCAACATCCTCTTTTGTTTTTAGCTCAAGATGATATTTAAAGTGAGGGCTTTGGTTGTTTTGGTGAGTTACTCAGTTTTCCTGTCTCTCTCATGTACAGCTGACCCTTGAACAACACAGATTTGATTGGTACAGGTCTATTTACATACAAATTCTTTTCAGTAGAGAATACTACAGTGGATGTTTGAATCCAGGGATGTAGGACCATGGATATGAGGGGACTGCATATAAAGGAACTGTACACAGAGGGCCAACTATTAATTATATGTGGATTTTCGATTTTGTGGAAGTTTGGCATCCCTAACCTGCATTGTTCAAGGGTCAATTGTATACACGTTATTAAACTTTTGTTTGATTTTTCTCCTGTTACTCTTTCATGTCAATTTAATTTTAGACCAGTCAGAAGAGCTTAAAAGGGTAGAGGAAAATTTATTCCTTCCCAACTATTGTATTAAAATAAACAAGTTGGCATTGTGATATTATACCAGGGGGGGGGAAAAAAAAAAACCTCCTGAGCTATATTAAATATCTCATTAGGTAAATTTTTGATACCCAAAACAGTAATGTGTTCAGTTGCCAAGTCATGTCCAACCCTTTGCGACCCCATGGACTGTAGCATGCCAGACCTCCCTGTCCTTCATGATCTCTCAGAGTTTGCCCAATTTCATGTCCATTTAATTGGTGATGCTATCCAACCGTCTCATTCTCTGTCACCTTCTTCTCCTTCTACCTTCAATCTTTCCCAGTGGCACGGTCTTTTCCAATGAGTAGGCTGTTTGCATCAGGTGGTCAAAGTATTGGAGCTTCAGCATCAGTCCTTCCAAAGAGTATTGAGTTGACTTCCATTAGCATTGACTGGTTTGATCTCCTTGCTATCCAAGAGACTCTCAACAGTCTTCTCCAGCACCACAGTCTGAAAGCATCAATCCCTTAGCACTCTGCCTTCTTTATTTTCCAGCTCTCACATCTGTACATGACTACTGGAAAGACCATAACCTTGAATATATGGACCTTTGTTGGCAAGTGATATCTTTGCTTTTTAATACACTGCCTAGATTTGTCATAGCTTTCTTGCCAAGAAGCAGTCACTTAATTTCATGGCTGCAGTCACCATCTGCAGTGGTTTTAGAGCCCAAGAGAAAATCTGTCACTGCTTCCACTTTTCCTTCTTCTAATGGTCATGAAGTGATGGGCCTGGATGCCATTATCTTAGTTTTTAATATTGAGTTGTAAGCCAGCTTTTTCACTCTCCTCTTTCACCCTCATCAAGAGACTCTTTAGTTCCTCTTTTCTTTCTGCCATTAGAGTGGTATTCTCTGCACAAATAGAACAGTCTACCCAGAGTGTAGGTAATGAAGGAGTACACCATCTGTAGAGAACTTAAAAATGATATTGAAACTAACTAAAAGTTATTCTTCATTTAATCACCACTGAGCAGCAATTATAAACAATGTCACTGAGGAAGTGTTCCTCTGAAAAGACTTTCTACTCCAGTACTCTAATGATTATATTATATGGCAAAAGGGAGTTATAGATATAATAGTTTGAATTATTCAGAGAAGTAATGTCCTTTGTGGGGCTGACTTAATACATGAGCTCCTAAAAGAGGAAAAGTATATCTGCAAATTGGACAGAAGTCAGAAAGATGAAATTTGGCTCACCTTGAAAAAACACACTTCTGATGTGAACTCCCTGTGAGGGCCATATGATCTTGGCCAAACTCTGAACAGAGAGCCTGACATAGAGATATTGTAAGACAACAAGTGGGTGCTGTTTCAAGGCACTAAATTTAGTATAATTTGGTGCATGTCAATAGAAAAATAATACATTTGGTTTACATCTTGTTATGCTGTGGTTTTGTATGGGATGAGGGTTAAAAAATGTGGAATCACAGTAAGCTATAAAACTCATTGCACTATCACATAAATAGTTAACGATTTAAGTGCTAAATGTTTCTAAAGGAGAACAAAAGTACTCTAAGGGATAAATATAACATCCTTTGAAAATACAGATGATAAAGCAACTGCCTGTTTTTGAAGTTTTTGTGGCAAGATGCATTTGAACAAGGCTTTAAAGAATGAATAATATTTTGGGCACCAAAATCACTGCAGATGGTGATTTCAGCCATGAAATTAAAAGACACTTACTCCTTGGAAGGAAGGTTGTGGCCAACCAAGATAGCATATTAAAAAGCAAAGACATTATTTGCCAACAAAGGTCTATCTAGTCAAGGCTATGGTTTTTCCAGTGGTCATGGATGGATGTGAGAGTTGGACTGTGAAGAGAGTTAAGCGCCAAAGAATTGATGCTTTTGAACTGTGGTGTTGGAGAAGACTTTTGAGAGTCCTTTGGACTACAAGGAGATCCAGCCAGTCCATCCTAAAGGAGATCACCTCCTGGGTGTTCATTGGAAGGATGGATGCTAAAGCTGATACTCCAATACTTTGGTCACCTCATGCAAAAAGTTGACTCATTGGAAAAGACCCTGATGCTGGGAGGGATTGAGGGCAGGAGGAGAAGGAGACAACAGAGGATGAGATGGCTGGATGGCATCACCAACTTGATGGATATGAGTTTGAGTAAACTCCGGGAATTGGTGATAGGCCTGGCATGCTGTGATTCATGGGCTCGCAGAGTCAGACACGACTGAAGGATTGCACTGAACTGAATAGTTGGTCAAGCTGACAAAAGAGGACAGGACATTCTAGGATGAACAGCATGAGTTGTTTGTTCCCCAGAGCAAAGGTTAAAGAGTGGAGGTGATGGAATTCTGGTTGAGCTATTTCAAATCCTGAAAGATGATGCTGTGAAAGTGCTATCGTCAATATGCCAGCAAATTTGGAAAACTCAGCAGTGGCCACAGGACTGGAAAAGGTCAGTTTTCATCCCAATCCCAAAGAAAGGCAATGCCTAAGAATGCTCAAACTACCGCACAATTGCACTCATCTCATACGCTAGTAACATTCAAAATTCTCCAAGCCAGGCTTCAGCAGTACGTGAACCGTGAACTTCCAGATGTTTAAGCTGGTTTTAGAAAAGGCAGAGGAACCAAAGATCAAATTGCCAACATCCCCTGGATCATGGAAAAAGCAAGAGAGTTCCAGAAAAACATCTATTTCTGCTTTATTGACTATGTCAAAGCCTTTGTGTGGATCACAATAAAGTGTGGAAAATTCTGAAAGAGATGGGAATACCAGACCACCTGACCTGCCTCTTGAGAAACCTATATGCAGGTCAGGAAGCAACAGTTAGAACTGGACATGGAATGACAGACTGGTTCCAAGTAGGAAAAGGAGTCCGTCAAGGCTGTATATTGTCACCCTGCTTATTTAATTTCTATGCATAGTACATCATGAGAAACGCTGGAATGGAAGAAGCACAAGCTGGAATCAAGATTTCTGGGAGAAATATCAATAACCTCAGATATGGAGATTACACCACCCTTATGGCAGAAAGTGAAGAGGAACTAAAAAGCCTCTTGATGAAAGTGAAAGAGGAGAGTGACAAAGTTGGCTTAAAGCTCAACATTCAGAAAACTGAGATCATGGCATCTGGTCCCATCACTTCATGGGAATTAGATGGGGAAACAGTGCAGACTTTATTTTTCTGGGCTCCAAAATCACTGCAGATGGTGACTGCAGCCATGAAATTAAAAGACGCTTACTCCTTGGAAGGAAAGTTATGACCAACCTAGATAGCATATTGAAAAGCAGAGACATTTTTTTTTTTGCCAACAAATGTCTGTCTAGTTGAGGCTATGGCTTTTCCAGTGGTCACTGACTCAATGGACATGAGTTTGAGTAGAATCCGGGAGTTGGTGATATACAGGGAGGCCTGGTGTGCTGTGTATCATGGTGTCGCAAAGAGTTGGACACGACTGAGTGACTGAACTGAAATGAACTGATAGAGAAGAAACAAACTGAGCATTTCAGTTCAGTTCAGTCACTCAGTCGTGTCTGACTCTTTGCGACCCCATGAATCGCAGCACGCCAGGCCTCCCTGTCCATCAACAATTCCCAGAGTTCACTCAGACTGACGTCCATTGAGTCCGTGATGCCAATCAGCCATCTCATCCTCTGTCGTTCCCTTCTCCTCCTGCCCTCAATCCCTCCCAGCATCAGAGTCTTTTCCAATGAGTCAACTCTTCACATGAGGTGGCCAAAGTACTGGAGTTTCAGCTTTGGCATCATTCCTCCCAAAGAAATCCCAGGGCTGATCTCCTTCAGAATGGACTGGTTGGATCTCCTTGCAGTCCAAGGGACTCTCAAGAGTCTTCTCCAACACCACAGTTCAAAAGCATCAATTCTTCAGCACTCAGCCATCTTCACAGTCCAACTCTCACATCCATACATGACCACAGGAAAAACCATAGCCTTGACTAGATGGCTGATCTTAATGTATAGTTACTTTTACCACAAATAATCTAATTTTAGAGAGTACAATAGTTCATTTGTTTTTATGGATAAAAATAATTTATTTTCTAAATGGTTATGCATGCTATATCACTCAGTCGTATCCAGCTCTTTATGACCCTGTGCACTATAGGTGGCCAGACTCCTCTGTGCATGGGATTCTCAAGGCAAGAATATTGGAGTGGGTTGCCACGCACTCTTCCAAGGGATCATCCAGATCCAAGGATGGAACCCATGTCTCTTAGGTCTCCTGCATTGGCAGGTGAGCTCTTCACCACTAGCACCACCTGGGAAGCCCTAAAATGTGTATAGGTTTCAGGAAAAAATGCATTTGTAAAGATTAAAATTAATTTCTGTGTTTCTGGATTTTCTTATCAGTGAATATCACTTAAAATGTCAAGCTGGGACAGGTTAAAGAATTTCAAAATAGAAGTAATGAATATTTCTCAGCTATGACAGCAGGCTTCACAAAAGTGATATTTATATCCAACTTTAAAGGGTGGCATATTTTACATAGATATATATGCTCCTTATAAACTTCTATAAGAAATCATGAGATTTATGGTATATGATGTGCTGTTTTATGTTTAAAATGTTTTTTGTTTTCAATATGAAACTATATATACTCTCTTTAAACATATTATATTTTTTGACTGGATTTTTATTTTTAAATTTTTTGATATTAAGCCTTGTGAGCTCTTTTGTAAATTTTGGACATTAATCCCTTTTTAGCCACATTGATTGCCAATGTTTTCTTCCACTCTGTGGGTGGTCTTTAGGTTTTGTTTATGGTATACTTTGCTGTGCATAAGCCTTTAAGTTTACTTATAAATATGTCCTTTTGTCTATTTTTAATTCCATAACCGTAGGGCTGGATCAAAAAAGATATTGTTGCAATTTATCTCAAAGAATGTTCTGCTTAGTTTTTCCTCTAAGGATTTTATAGCATCAGGTCTTACTTTCAGGTCTTTAACCCAATTTGAATTTATTTTTGTGAGTGGTATTAAAAAAGATCTGAATGATCTAATTTCATTCTTTACAGCATCATTTTTTGAATTTTTTCCCAGTCTTCCCAGCATCATTTATTGAATACTATGTTTTCTCTATTGTGTAATCTTGCCTCCTTTGCTGTAGATTAATTGACCATAGTTGTGTGGATTTATTTCTAGGATTTCTATCCTGTTGCATTGATCTATATATTTATTTTTGTGGCAGCATCTGTTTTGATAACTGTAGTTTTGTACTCTGAAGCAGGGAGCCTGATTCCCCAAGCTCTGTTCTTAAGATTGTTTTGACTATTTTAGGCTTTTTGTGTCTCCATACAAATTTTAAGATTCTTTTGGTTCTAATTCTGTGAAAAAATGCCACTGACAATTCAATAGGAATTGCATTGAATCTGTAAATTACCTTGGGTAGTACAGTCATTTTGACATTCAACTCTTCCAATCCAAGAACATGGTATATTTTTCTATGTCTATGTGTCATCTTCTGTTTATTTCATCAGCATCTTATAGTTCTCTAAGCACCACTCTTTTGCCTCTATAGGTAGGTTTATTCTTAGGTATTTTATTCTTTTTATCAGGATGGTAAATGGGATTCTTTCTTTCTCTTTCTGATTGTTCATTGTTAGTGTGTAGAAATGCAACAGATTTTTGCATATTCATTCTGTATCCTGCAACTCTAACCAAATTCACTGTTGAGCTCTAGTAGTTTTCTGGTACCATCTTTAGGATTTTCTATGTATAGTATTAGATCATCTGCAAACAATGACAGTTTTATTCCTTTTCTAAATTGGATTTCTTTTTCTTCTCTGATTGCCATGGCTAGGGCTTCCAAAGTTAGGTTGAATGAAAGTGGCAAGAGTGGACATTCTTATCTTATTTCTGATCTTAAAGGAAATGCTTTCAGCTTTTCAACAGTTGACTATGATGTTGACTGTGGGTTTGTCATATATGGCCTTCATTACGTTGAAGTATGTTCCCTCTATGCCCACTTTCTGGAGAGTGTTCATCATAAAGGTCTGTTTAATTTTGTCAAAAGCTTTTTATGCAAATATTGAGATAATCATATGGATTTTATTTAACTTTTTGATGTGGTATATCACACTGATTGATTTGTGGATACTGAAAAATACTTTGCATCCTTGGGATAAATCCCACTTGATTGTAGTGTATGATCCTTTTACTGTATTGTTGGATTTGGTTTGCTAGTATTTTGAGGATTTTTATTTATGTCTGTGTTCATCAGTGGCATTGACCTGTAATTTTTGTGTGTGTGGTACCTTTGTCTGGTCCTGGACTTGTGTTTGTTAGAAGTCTTTTAAATCACAGTTTCAGTTTCAGAACTTGTGATTTGTCTGTTCATATTTGCTATTTCTTCCTGGTTCAGTCTTGAAAGCATGTGCATTTATAAGAATTTGTTCATTTCTTCTAGGTTGTCCATTTTATTGATATATAGTTGCTTGTAGTAGTCTCTTATGATCCTTTGTATTTCTGTGGTGTCTCTTGTAACTTCTTTTATTTCTCTTGATGAGTCTGGCTAAAGGTTTATCAATTTTGTTTATCTTTTCAAAGTTTAGTGTTGTTGATAGTTTCCATTGCTTTGTTTCTATTTCATTTATTTCCGATCTAATCTTTAGGATTTCTTTCCTTCTACTAAATTTGAGTTTTGTTTGTTCTTCTTTCTCTGGTTGCTTTTGGTGTAAGGTTATGGTTTTGTTTGTGATTTTCCTTGAGAATATAATTTTAAAAGTGAGAAAGCCTACAGAATGTTTGGCACATCATAAATGAACTAATTTATGGATTATATGGATTCCAGAAAGAGAAGAGACAGAGAAGGGGGCAGAAAGCTTACTATTATTTTTTTTAAAGTTGCTATATCTAAAACAGATAACCAAATAGGTTAACAGATATAGCAGATAATGAGTTCCCTGTATAGCAAAGGGAACTCATCTCAATATTCTATAATACCCTAAATAGGAAAATAATTTGAAAAACAATAGTTGTACAAGTATATGTACAACTGAATCACCATGTTGTACACTTGAAACTAACACAACATTGTTAATCAACTACACTCCAATATAAAATAAAAAATTTAAAAAAACATATCATAATCCATAATAAAATTATTTTACATTTGCACATTTCATGTCAATTATAGGGGAATTGATTAATCATAATGCATAAGAAAGTCATTTCAGATTAAACAAGAAGTTTGAAATACTTCTATTTCTCATTGCATTGTGTTTCATTTAAATGGAAAATCTATAGAAAAAATACAGCAAGAAAAATTTAATGACAAAAATTTAACAAATTCTGGACATACAACAATAACATTCAGATACCAAGACAAAAGAAATAAATTATTATTGTGTTTTCCTCTCTCTAATTTAACAGTGCTGCAGATATGAGCCCAGGCACTTTTGCAATAAGAGTAAGGAAAGTATGAGTTAGCAATAGTTAAATTTGAAGTTTGTTTTATAGAGGATATATCTGGGGGAGGGGGTTCTGGGATAAAGCTCATATTTTTCCTCTCTTCATCTCCTTATCTCAACTTTAAACAATCTTATACCTTAACTATAGTGACTTCTGTCTCAGACGAGGAAATTGAGGCTTAGAGAACCTCAGAGAATTATAGAATCTCCTATTTGGAATGGAAGACAGAGGTCCTCTAAACTATTCCCTCTCCTAGTTTATATCCTTAAGTCACCAAAACCCTCATGTGGCATCCTATGAATATTTAAGATTTCATTACTTCTTAAAGGTAGCCTTATCAGGCTTGATATTTAGAAAGCATCATCATTTTGAATTAAAAGGCCTTTGGAAGCACATGGATTAATATGTTTCATATAAAACAGACTATCAAATATTTAAAGATAGGTCTCATCATTGAAGTCCACTATCCACTAGGCCAATTCTTTAAATAACAGTTGAGTGGTGGTTAAAGTTCAGGTCTCATTCTTCCCATACTTCTTTTTACCTCTTAATGCTGTCTAAGGGCAATCCAGGATATTTAAGTATAAGAAGGTGAGTCATCATTACCTAAAATTAAGATCTCAGAATTTTTACTAGTAGTTCTGTATAGCTGAATTTCAAAAAACATTCTATATAAAGGTTTACATCCAGAAGTTTTAATAGAAATTATATGTGATATTAGAAGTTACGTTAATTTATACAATTTCCCAAAGAACGTTACAGTTTATAGAGAGCATCAGAGCTAGTCGAAATAGTTTTCTGGAGTAATTGGGTATGCCACTTCTAGGGATAAAGAAAGGAGTAAATTACATTTAAGCCCATTTCTTATTTGACCAACTATAACAGAGATGCAGTATGTACAGACTGACTCATGTACTTTTTTTTTTTCATTGTAATGACCAGTTAGGAAACAAAGCTACTAGACAGGAAAATATCTTGTCTCTGCCTTTCTAAATGGCGCAGGCAAGATACTAGTTGCAAAGGCATTTTTAGCCCGAATATTATGACAGTCTTAACAGCTGACACGCATGCTAGTCACTTCAGTTATGTCTGACTGTGTGATCCTATGGACTGCAGCCCACCAGGCTCTTCTGTCCATGGGATTCTCCAGGCAAGAATACTGGAGTGGATTGCCATGCCCTTCTCCAGGGGATCTTCCTGACCCAGGGTCAAACCTGGGTCTCCTGCATTACAGGCAGATTCCTTACCATCTGAGCCATCAGGGAAGGTCTTAACAGTTGACAGATGTGATTAACTCCAATCTTATCATGATTATGGTGGTGAAGGTGAAGTCGCTCAGTCGTGTCTGACTCTTTGCAACCCCGTGGACTGTAACCTACTATGCTTCTCTGTCCATGGGACTCTCCAGGCAAGAATACTGGAGTGGATTGCCATTTCCTTCTCCAGCGGATCTTCCCGACCCAGGGATCGAACCTAGGGTCTCCTGCATCGAAGGCAGATGCTTTAACCTCTGAGCCACCAGGGAAGCCCATCATGATTATACTGAAATGGAAAAGATGTGTCATTAGAGAAGAGGTCTGCCAGCTAATTAGCACATTAGATGTTCCATCAGCTTTGCTGTTTCCTGCAGACAGTACAATTCAGTATATTCAAATTGATTTATTTGGCATAAGGAAATGAAGCTGCCTTTTATATTTTTTTGAACTTGTATAGGTGAAAACATGTCATAGTGTGCTGTAGACTAACAAATTCGGATGTTGAAAAGCTGCCACCTAGAGCAATTCAATTGTATTAGGAGGTAGAGCCTTTGGGAGGTGATTAGGTCACCAAGGCAGAGCCATTAAGAATGGGATTAGTGACCTTAAAAGAGTCCAGAGAACCAGCTGGCTTGACACTTCTGCTGTGTGAAGATATAATAAGTCTGTGACCTTGAAGAGGGCTCTTACCTGACCATGCTGGCACCCCGATCTCCGACTCTACCAGCCTTCAGAACTATGAGAAATAAATGTCTATCATTTATAAGCTACCTAGTAGGTAGTATTTTGATAGAGCAGCCTGAACAGACTAAGACACAATATAAAAGATACTGTGAATTATGATCATGGTAGATTTGTATTTCTTTACTTTCATTGATATTTCATTAATTCTAATGTATTTCATATTCCTGTTTATACTTAAAGTCCAATGTAAATGCTACAAAGTATGCTATACCTGCCTTTTAAAAGATGGACCTAAGTTTAGAAAATATTAAATCACATAATTATGTCATTTTACCCATTTTTAACAGGAAAAAAAAAGCCTCATTCTTTAAATGTTTATTGGAGCATAGTTGATTTATAAAATTGTGTTTCAGATGTACAGAAAAGTGAACCAGTTACACATACATACATCTTTTAAGATCTTTTCCCCATATAGGTCTTTACACAGTACTGTACTATACAGTGTCTATTTTATATATGTGAAGTGAAGTGAAGTCGCTCAGTCATGTCTGACTCTTTGCGACCCCATGGACTCTAGCCAACCAGGCTCCTCCCTCCATGGGATTTTCCAGGCAAGAGTACTGGAGTGGGTTGCCATTTCCTTCTCCAGGGAATCTTTCCAACCCAGGGATCGAACCCGGGTCTCCAGTATTGCAGACAGATGCTTTACCACGTGAGCCACCAGGAAAGCTTTCCTATTTTATATATAGTACTCCAGTACTCTTGCCTGGAAAATCCCATGGACAGAGGAGCCTGGTAGGCTGCAGTCCGTGGGGTCGCCAAGAATCGGACACAACTGAGCAACTTCACTTTCACTTTTCACTTTCATGCACTGGAGAAGGAAATGGCAACCCACTCCAGTGTTCTTGCCTGGAGAATCCCAGGGACGTCAGAGCCTGGTGGGTGCCGTCTATGGGGTCGCGCAGAGTCGGACACAACTGAAGCGACTTAGCAGCAGCAGCAGCAGTGCATATATGTCAATTCCAGACTCCAAATTTGTCCCTTCTGCACTTCCCCTTTTGTAAACATAGGTTTGTTTTGTACATCTGCGACTCTCTGTTTCGTAAATAAGTTCATTTGTGCCATTATTTTAGATTCCACATATAAGTGATACTATATATTTGTCTTTCTGTCTGACTTACTTCACTTACTATGACAATCGCTAGGTCTATTCATGTTGTTGCAAATGGGAAAATGCCTCATTCTTGCACAATATAGTGTTATAAGAAGGTCACTGTAGAACTACCATTTCGAAATGATTTTATGTGGAATACTGAATGGTTTTGTAAAAAAAAACTTGCAGTTCAATTACTAGAAGTATATAATTTTGCTACATGTTGGTGAGGAAAAAATTATAAAGGATTATGAAAAGGATCTCTTCTAGTGCTGTATGTCTAGATTCCCAGGATCTTATTCTAAGTTCTATGGACAAAAATAAATACATCTGAACTAGGATTATGAACTGACTAGTCTTGTTAATGTTTACTTTTCAAAGGAAATCTTAACCTGAGAATACTGGTTTCTTACACTTATTGAAAAAAAATGCAAACTAGACAAATGCAGAAAATTGTGGACTTGGAAAATGAGACATACAAAACCATAAAATAATAAAAAGACTTTCAGTGAGTTTATGCAACTCAGTAGTCCTTTCCCCTTTCTTCTCCTAATTGCTTGTCTTTGTCTACAGAGTAGCAATTAAAGACATTGTATATCTCTGCTTTCCTTTCTCTGTGTCGACTCATTTCCCCTGCTTACAAATATTCAGAAGCCTCCTTTATCTTAAATGAGGAAACCTTTACCTGACCTTGCCTATTTGTCTTTAAATGAGAGCCTCTGTCATTAAATGAGACTTTTACATTCATATACCACATATCCCCAGGTCCATAAATGGCTTAAACAGCCCTGGCTATGCAAAGCTATATAACCAATGTCAAGTCCCATATCTAAGTTTTGCATCTCATTTTCCATCTTCACTTTCAGGAATTGTCACTATCCTTTCTCTAATATACTCAACCTTTTTAAGTGGAATTTTCCCCACACTAGTATAAAAAAATATTTTCATGTTTGTATACATTAAAAGTAAAACAGCACATCTTAATCCTCTTCTCCTATTGTGCCCCTCCCCCAAGTCCTTTCCCCAATGGAATAGGGATTAAGAGGTATAAGCTACTGCCTATAAAGTAAATAAGCTTCAGTTCAGTTCAGTTCAGTCACTCAGTCGTGTCCGACTCTTTGCGACCCCATGAATTGCAGCATACCAGGCCTCCCCTATCCATCACCAACTCCCGGAGTTTACCCAGACTCATGTCCATCGAGTCGGTGGTGCCATCCAGCCATCTCATCCTCTGCCATCCCCTTCTCCTCCTGCCTCCAATCCCTCCCAGCATCAGGGTATTTTCCAAATAAGCTTCAAGGATATGTTTTACTGCATAGGAAATATAGCCAATATTTTATAATAACTTTAAATGGAATATAGTCTACAAAAATATTGACTCACTATGTTGTATATTGGAGAAGGAAATGGCAACCTACTCCAGTAATCTTGCCTGGAGAATTCCATGGACAGAGGAGCCTGGCAGACTACACTCCATGGGGTCGCAAAGAGTCGGAGACATCTGAGTGACTATCACTCACTCACGTATGTTGTACATAGGGAACTAATCCAATATTACAAATGAAGTGTATTTTAATAAAAAATCAAACAACACATGTATAAAATCCCTTAGTTTACTACTTACCCCCATCACTACTAGCTACTTTACCATCTTCCTCCTTTAAGAATCAAATATATTTTGAGAATTAACATTTTTGTCTCCTTAATACATCATACTGGAAAACTAGACACACAAATCATAGCAATAGGAAGAAACTGGAATACCATCTTACATTATATACAAAAATTATCTCAAAAGCATTAAAGATTCAAAAGTAAGACCAGAGACCCTAAATTTTAGGTGGTAAGCTCCTTGACATCAGACTTGGTGTTTTGTTTTTTTAATTTGATACCAAAAGAGAATGTTTTTTACTGTCTGACCTACCAGGGAAGCCCCAAAGTGAGTGAAACAAAAGAAAAAATGAATAAGTGAGGTTACATCAAACTAAAAGCTTCCGCTTAGGAAAGGAGACCATTAACAAAATGAAAAGGAAACCATTAACAAAATGAAAAGAAAACTTACAAACAGGAGAAAGTGATTGCAAGTCATATATCTAATAAGGGGTTGATTAATATCCAAAATATATAAAGAATTAGTAAAACTCAATAGGAAAAACAATTTAATTAAAAGTGAGCAGAGAGTTCTGCTGACCACTGCCAAGGACACCCTCTAGTCATCTGTTGCAACCTAAGGAAGACTGTCCATGTGGCAGGCAATACCAAGTTTCCACTGAGTCAGAGATCTCTGCTGTGTTCTTGCACACTGGCTTTTGGAACTCAAGTAAAAGGCCTTTCATTTCAGGTGAAATTCCTCTTGGCAGATTGGACCTACTGGTCTTTGGAGAGAGATCAAGCCCTGAGTCTTTGGAGTGGGAGCACTGACTCCAAGACCCTAGACAACCGGAGAACTAACCCTCAGTTCAGTTCAGTTGCTCAGTTGTGTCTGAGTCTGCGACCCCATGAATCTCAGCATGCCAGAACTCCCTGTCCATCACCAACTCCTGGAATTTACTCAGACTCACATCCATTGAGGCAGTGATGACATCCAGCCTTCTCATCCTCCGTTGTCCCTTTCTCCTCCTGCCCCCAATCCCTCCCAGCATCAGAGCCTTTTCCAATGAGTCAACTCTTCGAATCAGGTGGCCAAAGTACTGGAGTTTCAGCTTTAGCATCATTCCTTCCAAAGAAATCCCAGGGCTGATCTCCTTCAGAATGGATTGGTTGGATCTCCTTGCAGTCCAAGGGACTCTCAAGAGTCTTCTCAACACCACAGTTCAAAAGCATCAATTCTTCGGCGCTCAGCCTTCTTCACAGTCCAACTCTCACATTCATACATGACCACAGGAAAAACCATAACCTTGACTAGACGGACCTTAGTCAGCAAAGTAATGTCTTCGCTTTTGAATATGCTATCTAGGTTGGTCATAAGTTTTCTTCCAAGGAGTAAGCATCTTTTAATTTCATGGCTGCAGTCACCATCTGCAGTGATTCTGGAGCCCTCCAAAAATAAAGTCTGACACTGTTTCCACTGTTTTCCCATCTATTTCCCATGAAGTGATGGGACCGGATGCCATGATATTTGTTTTCTGAATGTTGAGCTTTAAGCCAACTTTTTCACTCTCCTCTTTCACTTTCATCAGGAGGCTTTTGAGTTCTTCACTTTCTTCCATAAGGGTGGTGTCATCTGCATATCTGAGGTTATTGATATTTCTCCTAGCAATCTTGATTCCAGCTTGTGTTTCTTCCAGTCCAGCATTTCTCATGATGTACTCTGCATAGAAGTTAAATAAGCAGGGTGACAATATACAGCCTTGATGGACTCCTTTTCCTATTTGGAACCAGTCTGTTGTTGCATGTCCAGTTTTAACTGTTGCTTCCTGACCTGCATACAGATTTCTCAAGAGGCAGGTCAGGTGGTCTGGTATTCCCATCTCTTTCAGAATTTTCCACAGTTTATTGTGATCCACACAGTCAAAGGCTTTGGCATAGTCAATAAAGCAGAAATAGATGTTTTTCTGGAACTCTCTTGCTTTTCCATTATCCAGGGATGTTGGCAATTTGATCTTTGGTTCCTCTGCCTTTTCTAAAACCAACTTGAACATCTGGAAGTTCATGGTGCATGTATTGCTGAGGCCTAGGTGGAGAATTTTGAGCATTACTTTACTAGCGTGTGAGATGAGTGCAATTGTGCAGTAGTCTGAGCATTCTTTGGCATTGCCTTTCTTTGGGATTAGAATGAAAACTGACCTTTTCCAGTCCTGTGGCCACTGCTGAGTTTTCCAGATTTACTGGCATATTGAGTGCAGCACTTTTTCAGCATCATCTGTCAGGATTTGAAACAGCTCAACTGGGATTCCATCACCTCCACTAGCTTTGTTCATAGTGATGCTTTCTAAGGCCCACTTGACTTCACATTCCAAGATGTCTGGCTCTAGATGAGTGATCACATCATCATGATTATCTGGGTCTTGAAGATCTTTTTATATAGTTCTTCCGTGTATTCTTGCCACTTCTTCTTAATATCTTCTGCTTCTGTTAGGAACATACCATTTCTATCCTTTATCGAGCCCATCTTTGCATGAAATGTCCCCTTGGTATCTCTAATTTTCTTGAAGAGATCTCTAGTCTTTCCCATTCTGTTCTTTTCCTCTATTTCTTTGCACTGATTGCTGAAGAAGCCTTTTTTTTTTTCTCTCTTCTTGCTGTTCTTTGGAACTCTGCACTCTGCATTCAGATGCTTATATTTTTCCTTTTCTCCTTTGTTTTTGCCTCTTTTTTTTTTTCCACAGCTATTTGTAAGGCCTCCTCAGACAGCCATTTTTCTTTTTTCATTCCTTTTTCTTGGTGATGGTCTTAATCCCTGTCTCCTGTACAATGTCATGAACGTCCGTCCATAGTTCATCAGGCACTCTATCGAATCTAGTCCCTTAAATCCATGAACATTATTCTCAATGGTGGAAAATGAAAGCACTGTCCCTAAGATCAGGAATAATACAAGGGTGTTCACTTCACCACTATTATTCAACATAGTTCTGGAAGTCCTAGCTATAGCAATCAGAGAAGAAAAAGAAATGAAATCCAGATCGGAAAAGAATAAGTAAAGCTCTCATTGTTTGCAGATGACACGATACTGTATATAGAAATCCGTAAAGAGAGTATAAAAAATTACTAGAGCTAATCAGTGATTTTAGAAAAGTTGCAGGATGCAAAATCAATACACAGAAATCATTTGCATTTCTATATACTTACAATAAAAAATCAGAAGGGAAATTAATTCCATTCACCATTACAACAAAAAGAATTAAATATCTAGGCATAAACTTACCTAAGTAGACAACTGTACACAGAAAGTTATGACTGTAATGAAATAAATAAAAATGACATATGCAGATGGAGAGATATTCCATATTCCTGGATAGGAAGAATCAATATTGTGAAAATGACTGTACTACCAAATTCAATCTACAAATTCAATGTAACCCCTATGAAATCACCAATGGCATTTTTCACAGAACTAGAACCAAAAATTTCATAATTCATATGGAACCACAAAGACCCCAAACAGCCAAAGCAGTCCTGAGAATGAAGAATGGAACTGGAGGAATCAGCTTTCCTGACTTCAGGTTATACTACAAAGCTACTGTCATCAAGACAGTATGGTGCTGGCACAGAAACAGAAATATAGACCAATGGAACAAGACAGAAAGTTCAGAAAGAAATCCATGCACCTACGGGTACCTTATTTTTGACAAAGGAGGCAAGAACATACAATGGAGCAAAGACAGCCTCTTCAATAAATGGGGCTGGGAAAACTGGACAGCTGGAAGAATGTAAAAGAATGAAATTAGAGCACTTCCTAACAGCATACTCAAAGATAAAGTTAAAATGTATTAAAGACTTAAATGTAAGACCAGAAACTATAAACCTCTTAGAAGAAAACAGGTAGAAAACTTGATGACATAAATCAAAGCAAGATCCTCTATGACCTACCTCCTAGAGTAATGGAGATAAAAACAGAAGTAATCAAGTGGGACCTGATTAAACTTAAAAGCTTTTGCTCAGCACAGGAAACTATAAGCAAGGTAAAAAGACAACCCTCAAAATGGGAGAAAGTAATAGCAAATGAAACAACTGACACAGGATTAATTTCTGAAATAGACAAGCAGCTCATACAACTCAGTACCAGGAAACACACACACACACACACACACACACACACACACACACACACACAAAACCCAATCAAAACGTGAGGAAAAGACCTAAACCAGACATTTCTCCAAAGGAGACATGTAGATGTCTAACAAACACATGAAAAGATGCTCAACATCGCTCATTATTAGAGAAATGCGAATCAAAACTACAATGAGATATCACCTCACACCAGTCCGAATGGCTATCATCAAAAAGTCTGCAAACAATAAATGCTAGAGAGGGTGTGGAGAAAAGGGAACACTGTTATACTGTTAGTGTGAATGTAAATTGATACAGCCACCATGGAAGACGGTATGGAGATTCTTAAAAAAAAAAAACTATGAATAAAACCACCATATGACCCAGCAATCCCACTCCTAGGCACATACCCCAGGGAAACCAAAATTGAAAAAGACACATGCATCCCATTGTTCATAACAGCACTACTTACAATAGCTAGAACATGGAAGCAACCTAGATGTCCATCAAGAGATGAATGGATAAAGAAGCTGTGGTACATACATACACAATGGAATATTACTCAGCTATAAAAAGGAATGCATTTGAGTCAGTTCTGATGAGGTGGATGAATGTAGAATCTTTTATACAGAGTGAAATGAGTCAGAAAGATAAATGTTGTATTCTAATGTATATATACATAATCTAGAAAAATAGTACTGAAGAATTCATTTTCAGGGCAGCAATGGAGAAACAGACATAGAGAATAGACTTAGTGGACATGGGGAGAAGGGAGGAGACGGTGAGATGTATGGAAAGAGTAACATGGAAGCTTATATTACCCTATGTAAAATAGATAGCCAATGGGAATTTGCTGTATGGCTCAGGAAACTCAAACAGGGGCTCTGTATCAACCTAAGGGTGGGATAGGGCGGGATATAGGAGGGAGGTTCAAAAGGGAGGGGATATGTGTATACCTATGGCTGATTCATGTTGAGATTTGACAGAAAACAACAAAATTCTGTAAAACAATTATTCTTCAATAAACAAATAAATTGAAAAGTGAGCAGAGAGTCTGCGTAGACATTTTCCCACAGCAGGTATACAGGTAGCCAATAAGATAAATAATCATCAAAGAAACACAAATCAAAACCAGAGTGAGGTATCTATCACCTCAGACCTGTCACAATGGCTATTAAAAAAAGGCAAAGAATAACAAGTATTGGCAAGAATGTAGAACAAAGGGAACCCCTGTACATTTTTGGGGGAATGTAAATCGGTGCAGCCACTGTGGAAAAAAATATGGAAGCTCTTTGAAAAATTAAAACTAGAGCTATCAGATGATCCATAAATATTCCACTTGTGGACATTTATTTAAAGAAAATGAAAACACTAATTCAAAAATATATACGTGCCCACATATTCATTGCAACATTATTTACAATTGCCAAGATATGGAAACAATGTAAGTGTCCATCAATGGATAAATGACTACATAAGATGTGCTGTATATATATACCATGGAAAAAAAGAATGAAAACTTACTACCTGAGGCAGCATGGATGGACCTTGAAGGTATTCATTAAATGAAATAAGTCAGAGAAAGACAAATCTTGTCTAACTTCACTTATATGTGGAATATAAAAACAAAACAACAAAACGAAGCCCATAGATATAGAGAACAGACTGGTGGTTGCCAGAGGTGAGGGCTGGAGTGTGGGCTAAACAGGTGCAGGAAGTCCAACGGTACAAACTCCTAGTTATAAATAAGTCATGGAGCTACAAAGCACAGCATGGCGACTATAGTTAATACTGTATTGCATATTTTAAAGTTGTTAAGACAGTAGATCTTAAAACTTTTTATTGCAAAAAAAGAAAAGAATTTATTTTCTCACAATTTCTTTATTCCTTGTACCTCTTGTACTTCTTGTACCTCTTATACCTCCTTGTACTTCTGCCTCAAGTCATTGCAATCTAGCTTCCTGCCTGTTTGCATCCCTGGTATGGTTTGTAGCTCAGTCAGTAAAAATCCACCTGCAATGCATGAGACCCAAGTTTGATTTCTGGGTTGGGCTGATCCCCTGGAGAAGGAAATGGCGACCCACTCCAGTATTTTTGCCTGAGAATTCCATGGACAGAGGAGGCTGGCAGGCTACAGTCCGTGGGATCACAAGAGTTGGACAGGGCTGAGCGAGTAAATCAGACAGTACTCAGTAAGTTCACCAAAGCCCTCCCTGCTGCCTATCCTGATGGCGCTTTACAGTGATGTCTCATTTAATACTCAGAATCATGTGAAACTGATGACTACCCTTCTCCTCCTGGAAAACTACTTTTCTCAAGCTTCCATGTTAAAACACTTTCTTTTCTCTTTTTTCTTCTGAATCTATATCCATTCCTCCTCGTTCTTGTCTGCATGTTTCTTATTTTCTCATTCTTCACTCACTGTTCTCATTTTGTTTTGATCCATTTCCAATGCTCTGATTACCACCTATATGGAGATGAAGACTAGACTCCTTTTTTCTATTCTAATTCCACTCTTCCTATTGTTAACTGAAGAATGTCACCATCCTGTCATAAAAGTACAGGAACAAGACTAGCAACCTTTTCTTTTCCTTCATCATCATTATTTAGTGCCTTAACAAACGCTGCCAAAATTTCCTCTTAAATATTGCTTGTCCCTTTATTCTCCATCTCCACTACAATCACTGCCACCCTTAATCAAGCTATGAACGTCTACTGGCTGGATGATACTAGTGTCTTAACTGTCTATCTGTATTTATTCAGTCCATCTTTAATTAGTTCTTCATATTGCAAATGTTAATTTGATCATGTTGCTATGTCTCCCATCCTTAAAATCCTTTGGTAATGTATCATTGTTCTTTGGTTAAAGACAATTCATTTGATATGAATGGTTAAGACACTACATGGATTATAAAGAGCTAAGGAACTCTTGGTTTTTGCTCCCATCACACTGTACCATTCAAAATTGTATTCAATATATTTTCTCCAAATACTCTTTTATTTAACTCCTTAATTTCAAATTACAATTCAAGCATTCCTTTATGAAGGCAGTCTTTTCTATCTCCATGCAAGAACCATTCATCCCATGCTTCAGCTCAGTTCAGTCGCTCAGTTGTGTCCGACTCTTTGCGACCCCATGAACCAGAGCACACTAGGCCTCCCTGTCCATCACCAACTCCCAGAGTTCACCCAAACCCATGTCCATTGAGTCAGTGATGCCATACAACCATCTCATCTCTGTCATCCCCTTCTCCTCCTGCCATCAATCTTTCCCAGCATGAGAGTCTTTTCCAATGAGTCAGCTCTTCGCATCAGGTGGCCAAAGTATTGGAGTTTCAGCCTCAGCATCAGTCCTTTCAACGAACACCCAGGACTGATATCCTCTGGGATGGACTGGTTGGATCTCCTTACAGTCCAAGGGACTCTCAAGAGTCTTCTCCAACACCATAGTTCAAAAGCATCAATTCTTTGGTGCTCAGCTTTCTTATAGTCCAACTCTCACATCCATACATGACTACTGGAAAAAAAAATAGCTTTGACTAGATGGACCCTTGTTGACAAAGTAATGTCTCTGCTTTTTAACATGCTGTCTAGGCTGGTCATAACTTTTATTCCAAGGAGCAACTGTCTTTTAATTTCATGGCTGCAGTTACAATCTACAGTGATTTTGGAGCCCCCCACCCCAAAAAAGTCTTATCATTGTTTCCACTGTTTCCCCATCTATTTGCCATGAGGTGATGGGACTGGATGCCATAATCTCAGTTTTCTGAATGTTGAGCTTTAAGCCAACTTTTTCACTCTCCTCTTTTACTTTCATCAAGAGGCCCTTTAGCTCTTCTTCACTGTTGCCATAAGGGTGGTGTCATCTGCATATCTGAGGTTATTGATATTTCTCCTGGCAATCTTAATTCCAGCTTGTGCTTCATCAAGTCCAGCATTTCTCATGATGTACTGTGCATATAAGTTGAATAAGCAGGGTGACAATATGTAGCCTTGACATACTCCTTTTCCTACTTGTAACCAGTCTGTGGTTCAATGTATAGTTCTAACTGTTGACCTGCCTACAGATTTCTCAGGAGGCAGGTCAGGTGGTGTGGTAGTCCCTTCTCTTTAAGAATTTCCCCACAGTTTGTTGTGATCCACACATCAAAGGCTTTGGCATAGATAATAAAGCAGAAGTAGATGTTTTTCTGGACCCCGCTTGCTTTTACGATGATCCAGCGAATGTTGGCAATTTGATCTGTTTCCTCTGCCTTCTAAATCCAGCTTGAACATCTAGAAGTTCACAGTTCATGTAGTGTTGAAGCCTGACTTTAAAAATTTGGCACATTACTTTGCTAGCGTGTGATATGAATGTAATTGTGTGGTAGTTTGAACATTTTTTGGCATTACTTTTCTTTGGGATTGGAATGAGAACTGAATTTTTCCAGTCCTGAGGCCACTGCTGAGTTGTCCAAATTTGCTGACATACTGAGTGCAGCACTTTCATACCATCATCTTTTAGAATTTGAAATTGTTCAACTGGAATTCCATCACCTCCACTAGCTTTGTTTGTAGTGATGCTTCCTAAGGCCCAGTTATCTTCGCATTCCAGGATGTCTGGCTCTAGGTGACTTATCACATCATCATGATTATCTGTGTCGTGAAGATCTTTTTGTACAATTCTTCTGTGTATTCTTGCCACCCCTTCTTAATATCTTCTGCTTCTGTTAGGTCCATACCATTTCTGTCCTTTATTGTGCCTGTCTTTGCATGAAATGTTCCCTTGGTCTAATTTTCTTGAAAAGATCTCTAGTTTTTCCCATTCTATTGTTTTCTTCTATTTCTTTGCATTGACCACTGAGAAAGGCTTTCTTATGTCTCCTAGCCAGTCTTTGGAACTCTGCATTCAAATGGGTATATCTTTCCTTTTCTCCTTTGCCTTTTGCTTCTCTTTTCATAGCTATTTGTAAGATCTCCTCAACCCTCTTGCATATCTTTTCTTGGGGACAGTCTTGGTCCCTGCCTCCTGTACAATGTCATGAACCTCTGTCCATAGTTCTTCAGGTACTGTGTCTATCAGATCTAATCCCTTGAATCTGTTTGTCACTTCCAGTGTATAATCATAATGGATTTACTTACTGTACTTCCCCTTTATTTATTCATACCTTATCTGTCTGAAACTTTTAGCTTCTGATAATATATGTGTTCTTACGGGCACTATAAATTATCTCAATGATATTTTAGCTTTTCAAATCTAGGGCATTTGCTCAATGAGATTTTGTAATATTGGTTGTCATCTTATTTATCACTTGTTATTTAATTATAACTGTTCCTTAAAAGTTGGTCTCTTTTGTCCTTTGAATTTTTTTATATCTTATGTCTCTCAAAACCATCCAGAGTTATGGTTTTGTATTTGGAAGCTTTGTTAAGCTATAATTCACATACCATACAATTCATTAATTTAAAGTGTACAATTCGATGGCTCTTAGTATAGTCACAGAGTATATATATATATCTATTACAATAGTTATTAATAAGATTTTCATTCTCCCACAACCCTTCATTTCAGTTCAGTTTAGTCGCTTAGTTGTGTCCGACACTTTGCGACCCCATGAATTGCAGCATGCCAGGCCTCCCTGTCCATCACCAACTCCCAGAGTTCACTCAGACTCATGTCCATTGAGTCAGTGATGCCATCCAGCCATCTCATCTTCTGTTGTCCCCTTCTCCTCCTGCCCCCAATCCCTCCCAGCACCAGAGTCTTTTCCAATGAGTCAGCTCTTCTCATGAGGTGGCCAAAGTACTGGATTTCAGCTTTTGTATCATTCCTTCCAAAGAACACCCAGGACTAATCTCCTTTAAAATGGACTGGTTGGATCTCATTGCATCCCAAGGGACTTGCAAGAGTCTTCTCCAACACCACACTTCAAAAGCATCAATTCTTTGGTGCTCAGCTTTCTTCACAGTCCAACTCTCATATTCATACATGACTACTGGAAAAACCATAGCCTTGACTAGATGGACCTTTGTTGGCAAAGTAATGTCTCTGCTTTTCAATATGCTATCTAGATTGGTCATAACTTTTCTTCCAAGGAGTAAGCGTCTTTTAATTTCATGGCTGCAGTCACAATCTGCAGTGATTTTGGAGCCCAGAAAAATAAAGTCTGACACTGTTTCCACTCTTTCCCCATCTATTTTCCATGAAGTGATGGGACCAGATGACATGATCTCAGTTTTCTAAATGTTGAGCTGTAAGTCAACTTTTTCACTCTCTTCTTTCACTTTCATCAAGAGGCTTTTGAGTTCCTCTTCACTTTCTTCCATATGGGTGGTGTCATCTGCATTTCTGAGGTTATTGATATTTCTTCCAGAAATCTTGATTCCAGCTGTGCTTCTTCCAGCCCAGCATTTCTCATGATGTATTCTGCATATAAGTTAGCCATCACCTTTTAATTGCCCGACCTCTTTCCATCCTGTCCTAGGTAACCCCTAATCTGCTTTTTTTCTATATTTGCCTATTCTGGCATTTCCCTTTAATTAATCACCCAACATGTCCCTTGTGATTAGCTTTATAGTTATGATTTTAAACTATATTACCATGCCAATTTCTCAATTATTTAATATGAGACATAACTCCTCTTCTCAATTCCAGTGTTGAGTTAACAAATGCAAATTCTATATAAATCAGTCTTAGTGCAAACTAAACTAAAAACTGTAACTAAAAACTGTTGACTTTAGTTTTCAACTATCCTGCTTGTCTTTATGTCTGTCAATGTATGTGATATCACTTCCCTGGTGGTTCAGAGGGCAAAGAGTCTGCCTGCAATGCAAGAGACCTAGGTTTGATTCTGGGGTTGGGATGATCCCCTGGAGAAAGAAATGGCAACCACTCCAATATTCCTGCCTGGAGAATTCCATGGATAGAGGAGCCTAATGGGCTATAGTCATGGGATCTCAGAGTTGGACATGACTGAGCAAGTACCACACAGAAACATGTGACGTCACAGACACTATTCTTCTTCTCCAAACCTCATACTTTCTGTAACCCTGTCTATTCAGTGCCTAGTATGTAGGTGTTAGATTTTTTTCGTTTTGAAAGAATGAATGATTCAGTGACCTGATGTATGAGTTTACCTTCTTTCCACTCTCATATCAATTAAATGCCCAAACATTCAATTCCTTAGATTTGCTGCCCAATGTCTTTCCACCCCCAAAGCTATGGAGCTTCTAATTTCATATTCTTAAAATACTACTTTCCTATTTAGCATATTGTTATTGAACTTTTGCTGGAAAAACAGTCTTGTGCAATTCAAACAACAAAAGATTTAAGGTCATAGGATCTGGGCCCACGTCCTAATCTAATTACGTCCCTGTTGTGAGATTATGGATTGGTTATTTCAGCTTTTCAAATTTTTTTGACTCAGTTTTTTTGACTTCTATAAACTGAGAGAGATGGTATTAGTCATGCTTATTTCATGAAAACCTGAAAAATCTGCACTACCTAAAATAGTATCTAGTATATCACAGATACTCAAACAAATTGGTAGAAAAAGATTTTCAAATGTGATCATATATTTAAAAATACTCTCTAGTTTTTATTTTATTTATTTCTTTTATTTTTATTTTTTGGTAGGTGTCCATGTACCTTTTTTTTTTTTTTTTACTTTACAGTATTGTATTGGTTTTGCCATACATCAACATGAATCTGCCATGGGTGTACATGTGTTTCCCATCCTGAACACCCCTCCCATATCCCTCCTTGTACCATCCCTCTGGGTCATCCCAGTGCACCAGCCCCAAGCATCCTGTATCCTGCATTGAACCTGGACTGCCGATTAGTTTCTTATATGATATTATACATGTTTCAATGCCATTCTCCCAAATCATCCCACCCTCTCCCTCTCCCACAGAGTCCAAAAGACTGTTCTATATATCCGTGTCTCTTTTGCTGTCTCACATACAGGGTTTTCATTACCATCTTTCTAAATTTCATATATATGCCTTAGAATACTGTATTGGTATTTTTTCTTTCTGGCTTACTTCACTCTGTATAATAGGATCGTTTCATCCACCTCACTAGAACTGATTCAAATGTATTCTTTTTAATGGCTGAGTAATACTCCATTGTGTATATGTACCACAGCTTTCTTATCCATTCATCTGCTGATGGACATTTAGGTTGCTTCCATGTCCTGGCTAAAACAAGGGTTGTTGTTTAGTCACTCAGTCATATCCGAGTCTTTGTGACCCCGTGAACTGCAGCCTGCCGGGTTTCCCTGTCCTTCACTATCTCCCAGAGTTTGCTCAAACTCAAGTCCATTGAATCAGTGATGCCATCCAACCTCCTGCCATCTCCTCCTCCTCCTGCCTTCAATCTTTCTCAGCATCAGGATATCAGGTGGCCAAAGTATTAGAGCTCAGCTCCAGCATCAGTCTTTATAATGAATATTCAGTGTTGATTTACTTTATGTTGACTGGGTTGATCTCCTTGCTGTCCAAAAGTCTCTCAAGAGTCTTCTCCAGCACCACAGTTTGAAAAAATCAAGTCTTTGGTGCTCAGCCGACTTTATGGTCCAACTCTCACATCCATACATGACTACTGGAAAAACAATAGCTTTGTATATGGACCTTTGCCAGCAAAGTGATGTCTCTGTTTTTTAATATGCCCTCTGGGTTTGTCATAGTTTTTGGTTCCAAGGAGAAATCATCTTTTAATTTCATGGCTGCAGTCACCATCCACAGTGATTTTGGAGCCCAATAAAATAGTCTGTTAATGTTTCTGTTTCCATTTATCCCCATCTGTTAGCCATGAAGTGACGGGACCAGTTACCACCATCTTTGTTTTTGAATGTTGAGTTTATAGCCAGCTTTTTTACTCTCCTCTTTCACCTTCATCAAGAGGCTATTTAGTTCTTCTTTGCTTTCTCCCATTAGGGTGATGTTCTCTGTATATCTGAGGTTATTGATATTTCTCCTGGCAATCTTGGTTCCAGCTTGAGCTTCAGGCTGCCCAGCATTTCACATGATATACTCTACATAGAAGTTAATAAGCCAGGTGACAATATACAGCCTTGACATACTCCTTTCCCAGTTCTCAACCAGTTCTGTTGTTCCATGTCCAGTTCTGTTACTTCTTGACCTGTGTACAGGTTTCTCAGAAGGCATGTAAGCTGGTCTGGTATTTCCATCTCCTGCAGAATTTTCTACAATTTGTTGGAATCCACACAGTCAAGGCTTTTGTGTAGTCAATGAAGCAGAAGCAGACTTTTTCTGGAATGCCCTTGCTTTTTCTGTGATCCAACAGATGCAGGCAATTCAGTCTCTGGTTCCTCTGCCTTTTCTAAATCCAACTTATACATCTGGAAGTTCTCAGTTTGTGGACTATTGAAGCACAGCTCGAAGAATTTTCAGCATTACCTTACTAGCATGTGAAATGAGTACAACTATGCAATAGTTTGAACATTCTTTGGCATTACCCTTCTTTGGGATTGGAATGAAAACTGACATTTTCCAGTTCTGTGGCCAGTGCTGAGTTTTCCAAATTTGTGGGCATATTGAGTGCAGCAGTTTCACAACCTCATCTTTTAGGATTTGAAACAGCTCAGCTGTAATTCTATCACTTCCAATGGTTCCTGAGGTGATTTGATGTCATACTCCAGTATGTCTTGCTCTAGGTGCATGATCACACCATCATGGTTATCTCAGTCATGAAGAAATTTTTGTACAATTCCTCTGTGTATTCTCGCCACCTCCTCTTAATATCTTCTGCTTCTGTTAAGTCCATACCATTTCTGTCCTTTATTGTGCCCATCATTACATGAAAATGTTCCCTTGGTATCTCTAATTTTCTTGAAGAGATCTCCAGTCTCTCTCTTTCTGTTATTTTCCTCTTATTTATTTGCATTTTTCCCTTAAGAAGGCTTTCTTATGTCTTCTTGCTATTTTTTGGAATTCTGCATTCAGATGGGTATCTTTCCTTTTCTCATTTTTCTTTCAGTTTTCTTTTTTCTCAGCTATTTGTAAGGCCTCCTCAGACAACCATTTGCCTTTTTGCCTTTTTTTTTCTTGGGGATGGTTTTGATCACCACCTCATGTATGCTGCTATGAACCTCCATGTATACTTCTTCAGGCACCCTATTTGATCTCATCCCTTGAATCTGTCACTTCCAATGTATTATCATGAAAATAGTGGTTTCCCTACTTTCTTCAATTTAAGTCTGAATTTTACAATAAGGAGTTCATGATTTGAGCCACAGTCAGCTCCCAGTCTTGTTTTTGCTAACTGTATAGAGCTTTTCCACCTTTGGCTGCAAATACTATGATCAGTCTGATTTTGGTATTGATCATCTGTTGATGTCCATGTGTAGAGTCATCTCTTGTGTTCTTGGAAGAAGATGTTTGCTCTGACCAGTGCATTCTCTTGGCAAAACTTTGCTAGCCTTTGCCCTGCTTCATTTTGTACTCCAAGGTCAAAGTTGGCTGTTACTCCAGGTATCTCTTGACTTTCTACTTTTGGATTTCAGTCCCCTATCATGAAAAGGACATTTTTTTTTTTTTGGTGTTACTTCTAGAAGGTCTAGTAGGTCTTCATAGATATGTTCAACTTTATCTTCTTTGGCATTAGTGGTTAATGTATAATTGAATTCCTATCATACTGAATGGTTGCCTTGAACAAATGAACAGAGATCATTCTGCCATTTTTGAGACTGCACCCAAGTACTGCATTCTGGACTCTTTTGTTGACTATGAGGGCTGTTCCATTTCTTGTAAAGGATTCTTGTCCACAGTATTAGATATAATGGTCATCGGAATTAAATTACTCATTCTCGTCCATTTTTGTTCACTGATTCCTAAAATATTGATGTTCACTGTTGCCATCTCCTGTTTGAAAATTTCCAATTTACCTTGATTCATGGAGCTAACATTCCAGGATCCCACACAATATTGTTCTTAATAGCCTTGGACTTTGCTTTCACTACCAGACACATTCACAGCTGGGCATTATTTCCTCTTTGGCTTAGCCTCTTCATTCCTTCCGGTTTAAAAAGAAAAAGCAATAAATTATTCACAACGGGTTTGCCTCCAGGACATAGGTGTGAAAACCACCATTAAAGCTAAGCAAAAATGGGAAAGGAAAAGACCCACATCAACATTGTTGTCATTGGGCACATAGATTCAGGGAAGTCGACCACGACTGGCCATCTGATCTACAAATGTGGTGGGATCAACAACAGAACAATTGAAAAGTTCGAGAAGGAGGCTGCTGAGATGGGAAAGGGCTCCTTCAAATATGCCTGAATCTTGGACAAACTGAAGCTGAACATGAGCATGGTATCACCACTGATATCTCCCTGTGGAAAATTTGAGACCAGCATGTGTTATGTTACCAACATTGATGCCTCAGAACATGGAGACTTCATCAAAAACATGATTACAGGCACACCCCAGGCTGACTGTTCTGTCCTGATTGTTGCTGCTGGTGTTGGTGAGCTTGAAGCCGGTTATCTCCGAGAACGGACAGACCCATGAGCATGCCCTTCTGGCTTACACTCTGGGTGTGAAACAATTAATTGTTTAAGTTAACAAAATGGATTCCACTGAGCCATCCTACAGCCAGAAGAGATACGAGGAAATTAAGGAAGTCAGAACCTACATTTAAAAAATTGGCTACAAACCTGACACAGTAGCATTTGTGCCAATTTCTGGCTGGAAGGGCGACCACATGCTGGAACCAAGTGCTAACATGCCATGATTCAAGGGATGGAAATTCACCCATAAGGACAGCGATGCCAGTGGAATTGCCTTGCTTGAAGCTCTGGATTGCATTCTGCCACCAACATGTCCAACTTGCAAACCTTGCGTTTGCCCCTCCAGGATGTCTATAAAATTGGTGGTATTGGTACCGTCCCTGTGGGTTGTGTGGAGACTGGTGTTCTCAAACCTGGCATGGTGGTCACCTTTGCTCCAGTCAATGTAACAGCTGACGTCTGTAGAAACGCACCATGAAGCACTGAGTGAAGCCCTTCCTGGGGACAGCGTGGGCTTCAATGTCAAGAACGTGTCTGCCAGACATTCATCATGGTAATGTGGCTGGTGACAGCAAAATGATCCACCCATTGAAGCAGCTGGCTTCACAGCTCAGGGGATTATTTTGAACCACCCAGGCCAGATCAGTGCAGGATATGCACCTGTGCTGGACTGTCAAACTGCTCACATTGCTTGCAAGTTTGCTGAGCTGAAAAAGAAAACTGATCGTCATCTCAGCAAAAAGCTGGAAGATAGCCCTAAATTCTTGAAATCTGGTGATACTGCTATTGTTCATATGGTTCCTGGCAAGCCCAGATGTATCAAGAGCTTCTCTGAGTCTCCTCCCTGGGCCGTTTTGCTGTGCGTGACATGAGACAGACAGTCACTGTGGGCGTCATCAAAGCAGTGGACAAGAAGGCAGCTGGAGATGGCAAGGTCACCAAGTCTGCCCAGAAAGCTCAGAAGACTGAATGAATATTATCCTCAATACCTGCCATCCCAGTCTTAATCAGTGGTGGAAGAACAGTCTCAGAACTGCTTGTCTCAATTGGCCATTTAAGTTTAATAGTAAAAGACTGGTTAATGATAACAAAGCATCATAAAACCTTCAGAAGGAAAGGAGAATGTTTTTTGTGGACAATATGTTTTGTGTGTGGCAGTTTATCAGTTTTTAAAATCAGTACTTTTTAATGAAAACAACTTGACCAAAAACCTGTCGCAGAATTTGAGACCCATTAAAAAAGTTTAATGAGAAACCTGTGTCTTCTTTGAGTTAACACTGTAACTCCCCATGGTACTACTTTGGCAAGAGTTGCTCATAACCTATTTCTGGTAAACCAATTTTCAATTTATGGGTTTGTATTTCTAGGGTGGAGCTTCAGGTTTGTTAACCTTGTGTTGAGAACTCATCTGTTTTAATAACATCTTAAGCATTGGTGTAACACTTTCTAGATTAGGACAGATGAGCAAAGGTCACTATGTTTTATATGTAAGCTAGTTAGTAAGGTCAGATTCTATAGTATAAAAGCTCCTGTTGCATATAAAATTTTGTATGGTTACATAAACAATGAGTAAATCTACATCATTTAGTTTCCCAGTTATGAGGATGTGCATTCACATTTATAATATTAAATAGTTAATCTAAAATGTGAGGCTTGAACAGTATTGAGTACTGCCTTGCTAGAGTTAATTGTACACAGGTTCTAGGAAAATAAAACATGCTGGAGACTAAAAAAAAAGGGGAGTAATGTATCAATTAACCCTGCTTCAAGCACTTGGAGAGAAACAAACACAAGTTTTAAAACCGTGTTTTAGGAGGATGAAATTCCGTAACCTATAGGCTTAATACAAAGCTTCATGGTAAACTTCCATTACAGAGCAGGGTAATGCGGAAACAATCCCATGTTTCCAATGTTAGAGTATATTTTTCAGTGTGTTTTGAAAAGACTGGAAGTTTGCTCGTGTTTGTACAGTCTGGCCTCAGAGGTTAGGCTCCTCTTAATATGAGTGGTACTGTGAATTAAGAGTGAGTTCTGCCAGGGCCATGGGAGGCAACGGGTCCTGCCTTGGTCTGTGCTGATGTCCAGCAGCTTTCAAATATGCAGTCTAGTATTATTAGATAGAGTGACCAGGTTGCACATTACATCCACATGATTATTTATAACTAGAAATTACTACCTTTTCAAAGGTTCAGTTTTGTACCCCCTTCCCCCATTTCACCTCGTTCATTCTACTCCCACTTGTGGCAATTACTATGCTTTTTAATCCCTTTCTACATGCTCAGAATATTTTCCTGGATTGCTATAAACACTTCCAGGATCATGGAGGTCCACAATTGTCTCTCTTTTTCTGAAACTCTACAGAATTTGTATTCAGAATCACGCCCTTTTGGCACTGACTTGCTTTCCTAATGAAATTATAAAATTCTCTATAGTTTTTCTCCCTCTTTATTCCCACCAGTGGCTAGCATGTTACAAACATGAAATGCAGTCAATATTTATATATTGAATGGATAGATAGAAAATTTCTGTAAGCTAAGAAAAACAGATATCATTAGGAAAAATTCTCTTAGAAGTTTGAGCAATTTTAGTAAAAATTATTTTTAAAAAGGGCTTAACTTTAAACCCAGAGACAGAAAATACCTAAAAGAACAATGGAACAGTTTATCAGTTAATTGAATTCAGAAATTAGTCATTTTTATATGCATGCAGTGTTCTGGTTCCTACTCTAAGTTCAAGTATGAATGCCAACACTGAATTCAAATAGAGCTTTGGTGAATGAGCAACTAGTTCAAGGTCAGCAAGAGACTAAACATGCTGCTTGTCTGTTTCCTAGTCAGTATTATGGAAGTTACAGGTGTAGCTACAAGGTCATTGTAGCGCCCCCACTATTTGCATTTTCAAGGCTTCTGGGAATATCGTTCTACATCGTGATGTCATCTCCTAGGCTGCTTAAGTTTTTAAAGCAGTGAGATTTTATGACCTTGGGAAATGATAGCTCTGCTACAACCATCTCCTGAAACTTAGAGGAATGCCGTAATAATGCCAATGCCATTGTGCATCATTATGTAATACTGATTGTTTGAACTCTATCCAGGTGAGAGAAACCTACGGATAGATCGATAAGCCTTTCATTAACTGGGCACTGTAAATCATTAAATTAACATTTATTAATTGATCTTACATTTAATTAAGTGGTTTTTCTCCACCAAGGTAAAACATTGAACTACTGCATCTCTGTGTATATGTGTAATGGTGGTAATAATGTTGAAACCTGTGTTCTCTGCTCACCACCTGCCCAAAGTTGTAGATATTTTAGAAATAGAAATACAGTTCATCCCCTCTAGGGACACACAGCTGCAAACCTCGCTTGAGACCTTCTCTAAACCTGGTGATTGAATCCAGTCATTTTAAGTAGAATGTTTTGAAATCCTGGTGTAAACACGATAGAATTTTAAACTCATTTTTATTAATTTTATACTGAATGCACACAAGGCATTCAGAACTAGTCACATGGTTGTGTAATTAAAAAGCAAATAATTATGATGTTGTTTTCTATAGTCTCATGCCAGGGGCAACTCTGTGTAGACAGGTCTAATGTCTATGCATACAAACTTCAAAATCTATCACAGAGATTGGGTGAACAGAGAACACTGGGTTTTCTCCATTTATGTATGGGAAAGAAACACTGGTCCTTTATCTTGCGATGGAATGCAAAGAATCTTATTTCCACTCTAACCTTTGAAGCATAAATGAATCTTTTCAAGAGTCACGTAAACCATGGGTCTCCTACTTTAAAAACCTGAAGATATTACCAAGTTGTAGCTTTC
Organism: Nanger dama; assembly: GCA_917880005.1. Classification (NCBI taxonomy): domain Eukaryota; kingdom Metazoa; phylum Chordata; class Mammalia; order Artiodactyla; family Bovidae; genus Nanger; species Nanger dama. The sequence continues at coordinate 7,515,097 of CAKJTW010000038.1, read as the reverse complement.
ATATCTCTTGAAATGTAACTACCTAGAGAAATAGAGCTCCTGTCTCTGGTACCTTGGGGCTTAACCTAAGGACCTCATCTAGAGCATTTGGCACTTTTGGATCAGAGCAATTAACTAGACTCATGGCTGCAGAACTAACTCTCATGATGTGAGAAGAATAAAATGCTTCTATGGAACCTGAAAGCACACATTCTCAATCTTATGTACATTTCCATGTCTTAGAAGGTCAAGGCTTCTTACAAGAGCACTGAGAAATCTAAGGGCATTTTATCTCCCCACAGGCTAGATTCAGAGACTGGTGCTTTCAAATATATTACTTGATTGTCATAAGAAATCTGCACAATAGCTATCATGATGGTAGTTTTTAAAGTTCAGAAGAATGAGATTCAGCAAACAGAAGCATATTGCAATAAGCCAGGTGAAAAATGATGGTGACTATGATCAGAACTGAAACAATGGAGATAGTAAAAAGGGGCTGGATTCTGATGTATCATTTTTTCCTTAACTTTATTGAAATGTAATCTACATATGATAAAGCATGCTCATTAAAAAAGAAAAAGAATGAGGCACAACAGATTTAAACCACTGGCCTAAGATTATGTAGCTAGAGTATTTATTGGTTTAGTAAAAATAAAATTCTGCCTGGTTCCAAGCCTATACTCTTTCTACTATGGCAAACTAAAATGAAGAAGATCAATTTTAAGGTATCTCTTGTCACAAGATTTATTTGACACATCAAACAAATTTCATTTTATTTATTATGGCCATATTATAGAAAGTTAAAAACTAAAGAAATATAAATCTGCACTGGCAGCTGGTGTCTGGGTCAAACCTAACAGGAAAAAAAAAAAATAACCCACAAAACTTTAATTGTAATTTTCAAAGGAAAATTTTGTGTCTGATAGACAGGAGACCTTTCTAAAAAGGAAAGTGACTTCAAAATGTGTTATTTGCTGGCTCTGGTTACCTCTTCAGATAGACACATCTTCTCTATCTTTTCAATGACTTACCATTCTTCCAAGTTAACATGAAGTTACCCATTCTGAAAGCCAAGATAAGTACTGCTAAGAAATCGTATAATAGCACATCAAAGATCTAAGAAAAGTTTCTCACATATCTGAAGCCTAAAGATAGAATTTAAATAAAGGAAACATGCTAACACAGGAAAGCTGGGTGTTTTACTATGTGAAGGGCATTTTTCATCCTGAAGTTGAATGCAAGGCAAGAAAAATTCTTTCTTTTCTTGAAATAATTCCTATAACCTAAGCAGAGCAGACCAACCAGCAAACTCTTAAATTGCTTAGTACACATCCCTCATTCCACAGCAAAACAAGTCAATAAAATAAAAACAAAACCAAAATTGTGCCTTTATAAGATATTAAGATTTCCTTTGCCTTTTGAAAAGTGAAAAAAGAAATCAAATTCATAAACTAAAAACTCTTCCAAATTAATTTAGAAAGTTCCAGGACTATTTTAAAACAAATAACACATAATGTTTTACAATCTGTCCTCAAAATATACAGTTTTAAATTTTGGTAATTGAGAATAATAGACAAACATTATCTTCTGTGGAAAGTCAAATCACTGACAGCTGATTCAAGGATTCATTTGAAGAGAAAACAATAATATGAATGATCATTCAAACTGGAATTGAGATCTTGTCCTTTTTAACATTGAACATGATTTTTTTGAAGGAAGGAGACGTGATAATATAGAGATCTGTGTATAACTGATATCCTCCTAATAAATTACATATGGTAAAAAATTAAAAACATTTGAAGTTCTAAAATATTTGTAAAGCACTTGCCAAGATTATTTCGTTTTTTAGGAAAGGCTACAAATTATAAGTTGGGACTGAGACAATTTTGTCAACTGGGACATGGGGAATATATGTATTTATTCTCCAAATATACTAATATTGAACCTAGTCACTTTCCAGATCCACTTTACTGTGAAGCTTTCCAACACACAAAGCTTTTTCAGCCTAACCTTCTATGCCTCCTAACCTTTCAGTACCTCAAGAATCTGCCTGAGTTTTATTCCCCAGGCTCAGATTCTTAGTTAAATATACACCTGACTTTATCAAAGAGTATATTTTGTTCATTCATAATTTTCTAGTTTGGTCTTTTCTTTTAGGTTGACAGCCCCTTGACATCATGTGCTTTCTCTCACACGCTACGTAGTGCTAGAGAAAACCCCATGGAACGAAGCTGTTATTTGCATAAAGAACTGTTAAGAGAAGTTTTTGGAATTACAAGATTTAAGTCATCAGCCCTGAATGAAATGTGATTAAACAATTCACATAAATAGAGATTGGTCCCAAAGACAAACTCTAAAGAACTGAACACTAAATGGGAGAGTGTCATTTGTTAAATGTGAGACATGATTGCCCGTTTGTCCCTGACCTTGGGAAAATCAATAAGTTACATTGACAGTCCTTTGACTAGTGAGGCTTAACATTAGGAGATTTAAAAATAGCCTTAGCATACGTCAGTGAATATCAGTAGAGTCATATTTAAAATAACATACATAATGGAGATCAGATAATGCAGAAGATAGAAAATGCTAAAAATCCTATACTAACAGAACCTCCAAATGATTTATTCACTAGTTCTACTAAATAATGAAGTTGAAAGTGGTTTTGACTTTTCCCAAGTGAACATGTACTGTAAGATACTAAATTACCCAAATTATGACTTAATTTGATATTTAGAGGCAAATGGAATGAGGGGGTAAGAGAAAAGAGTCCTGAAAAGTATGATTTAAAACAGGTACAGTCAGGGAACCTCATGTGGGTGCTTTTACAGTAGGTATATAAATTGCTTCTTTCTGTACATCACAAGATGTAATTCCCTTCTTCCAAAGAGCTAAAACCAATTTATTTCCTTTTTGAAATGTGTGATAAAATGTGAAACCTCTTAAAGACTCAATAAGGTTAAAAACAGATCAGTATTAAATAGGGTACCAAGATTTCTACTACCCACATAAAGTGTAATTCATTATATTGCAGTTGATAGGAAAGAGGTTTTATGGATACATTTTTCTTTCCTAATCTGCACAAGTCACTTAAATTTAGTGAAGACTCTGTATGACATATAAGCAGCTGAACTGATCTCTTCACATTCTAAGGTTCTCACACCATGGATAATGATTATCTTATATGCTACCACCCATCTTAAGAAACAGGTCTTGCTAGCCTTTGAACCTCATATTCTTTATCTGATGTATAATGTTCTTTGGTTTATTTTCATCTTTTCTTCCTCTCAAAAGGCTAGTAATTTTGTAAAGCTAGCTTAAGCTAATTCTTACCTTTGTGGATTATGTCATTTGACATATGTCATTGACAATTATGTCAGTTCCAATGCATGGTGCCCCATCTATTTGGTAAGAAAGTTATTTTGAGAGGCAGATGAGTAGGGTGGCAACAAAGTCAGCTGTAGATAATCTCCAGTTTGTGGCATATTTGCTGGCAATGAAAATCACTCTGGAATTCAGTCATTACTGCACTCGGTGCTTCCTCTCACATTGACAGAGTGACATGTAAAGTTGAGCTAGGTCAGACCACAAAGGATTGGTCTGACTGTGAAGTTTTACAAGAAAGATGCCTTGCCTCCTACGATGTATTTCCCTTGGATTATAATAGGAAACAAATGCTCAGAATAAAAGATACATATGGCATAACAATAAATGTGCAGACAGAAAATGAGTGATTGACCTCCCCTCCATCCTTTGGTTCCTCTTTATCTTCCTTAGTTCTTGGAGGTGATTGCTGCTGTTCTTAATCAGAAAACTACTACAGCTTGTTCCTAGAAAGGAAAAAGAGCAGATTTAAATTGGAGATAGAAAGAAACCAGAAACTCCCTGTCCTTTATATGGATTGTAAGGGCACCTGCCAATTACTCTAGGTTCCATCCAGCACCAAATAAGGCAATTTGTTGCTGAGCCACAGTTATGTAACTGGTACTCTAATATTTCTGATAACACCTTGATCCTACAGGTGCTCAGGCCACAGCCTTCTCCAAAAACATTTTAGCAACAGTGATATTGTGACATCAGCCAAGAGTAGATTCCTGAAAGAAATGTCTAAGAATGAATTCATTTATAAATAACTCATATATCTGGAAAGGAACAACAGATACCAGTGCCCAGAGATATAAGCATGTTTACACTTCAGTGCAGTTCAGTCACTCAGCTGTGTCCGACTGTTTGTGACCCCACTGACTGCAGCATGCTAGGCTTCCCTGGCCATCAAATCTTGGAGCTTGCTCAAACTCACATCCATCAAATCAGTGATGGCATCCCACCATCTCATCTTTCATCATCCTCTTCTCCTCCTGCCTTCAATTTTCCCAGCATCAGGGTCTTTTCCAATAAGTCAGTTCTTTGCATCAGGTGGCCAAAGTACTGGAGTTTCAGCTTCAGCACAGTGCTTTCAATGAATATTCAGGACTGATTTCCTTTAGGATGGACTGGTTGATCTCCTTGCAGTCCAAGGGACTCTCAAGAGTCTTCTCCAACACCACAGTTCAAAACCAGTAATTCTTCAGTGCTCAGCTTTCTTTATTGTCCAACTCTCACATCCATACATGACTACTGGAAAAACCATAGCCTTGACTAGACAGACCTAGTGTTTACACTTACTTAAAAAAAGGGGGGCCTGCATTTTGTTTAATTGTTAAACACAGTTGTCTCCTTTACTGCCGTACCTTGCCTTATCCTGTGAATTATTTTTTTTTCCATTTTGTGCCCTTCCAGAGCATGTTTTGCTCCTTTTGGTTCTTGTCAATTGACCAAATTCCCATCTATTGTTCTGTTCTTTTTATTTCTTGCTCTCCTTTTATTCCTTCAGGATTTCCTACTTTTAGATGGTTATGGAAAATGGCATAGTAAATTGAATTAATTATGCCTTTTTTTCTTGGTTAACTTGTACATGGCTCACTGCCTTTGTTGTTGAAAATATCTTACCATATGGGGAATCCTCATTCTGTTCTAAGGTAATGGACAAAAGTAGATGTAACAGGGATATTGGTCCTTCTTTATATGACTTGTAAACTTTTTCTAAAACTGTGTCTTTTAAAATATATCCTCTGATCAAGGACCTTGAATGATTTTTTAAAAAAAATTATGCATTAGATATAATCCAAACATCTTCAGTGTTCATTCATAATCCCTTACAACTGTGTCCTAATTTGAAATTAACTTCTCCTGTAATCAATTAATCTTATATATCCGTTATTTATGACTTGATTTATATTCTCTTACTTAGAAAAATATTTATTCCTTTTCTTCTCATCTGATATAAACCATAAGCATTTTTTGTATCCAATTCAAATATCACCTTTATGATATTGTATTTTAACTCCCTCCCTCTTCTGAAATCATATGTGATTTATATTCTCTGCAGTTCATTTTCTGCTTTTCATAAAGTCTTACTTAAAAACTATCTTCACACATCAAATACTTTTCCAACAACATTGAAAATTCATAATAAAGTGGTCAAATTTTTTTCTTGTTTTTACTACTGCTCTAGTAAGACTTTATGATAGGAAATTGCTTAGGAAATATTCATTGTAGTTTTGCTAGACCACCACATCAGATTATACCATATTGGGTGTAACAGTCTAGTGTAGAAGTTTCCTAGTGATTCCTAACAGAAGAATAGCTCAGGTAAATGAGTTAATGCTGGTGCTGTCTATCAGGTTGCAGATTAACAGGATATATTTGTGTGAGGAGACTATGACTTCAGATTTTTATATCCAATGTAACACCCATTTGTCTTTGATCTTTTTTTCAGTAGATGCATTGATTGGGATTATGGTGTTACCTTAAAAATACAAATATAAGTTTGGCAGATAGTTATTGTGAGTTTCTATTAGCTAATAATCTGAATTTCAATACTTTACAAAACATCTCTATTTTTGACCAGGACTTATATAATTTGTGATAGTATTTCTCTCCTAATACCATATTGTACAATGTTCCCTCCCCCATTTTAGCATTGTGCAACATATATTGAGTCCACGAGTACTGTGTGACAATCGATGTAGAGAGATGGTTAACTGGAGAGAAAGGATAACTGTTTGGCATTGATCCTTGGATTTCATTCCTATTTTCTTTTGGCAAGTCTTGTCATCTCATGAACTTAAGCATCCATCATTAAACTCTAAAAAGTGAAAAAAAAATACCAACTTTGCTAGATCTGTTGGTGTTAGGATCTTTCTAACACATCTAACAATATTAGGTGAGCAGGTTACATGATAGCTGGAGAGAGATGTAAGTCATTAAGAGACATTTGGAGAGTATAATTTTCACTGACTTGTTGACAGTAGATAAGGAAAACAAGATTACTGAGGAAATATAAATTTGCTATACCTTGCTATAGGTATAGGCAGAGAACACTGAGAATGTTGAGAGATTATAACACCAGTATAACACCCACTTTGCCAGTATGTTGAGAGATTATAACGCCAGTATAACACCCACTTCTGCCTAATGCCATTCTAAAATGAATAGTTTGAGTTTAAGGGGTTATAGAATATCTAAGTAGGGATAAACTTTAGATGGGACTTCCCTGATGGCTCAGAGGGTAAAGCGTCTGTCTGCAATGCAGGAGACCTGGGTTTGATCCCTCGGTCAGGAAGATCCCCTGAAGAAAGAAATGGCAACCCACTCCAGTACTATTGCCTGGAAAATCCCATGGACGGAGGAGCCTGGTAGGCTGCAGTCCATGGGGTCAGAGAGAGTCAGACTTGACTGAGCGACTTCACTCACTTAAACTTTAGACAATTGAATGTATATGTGTTTCAGTTCAGTTCAAGTCAGTCTCTCAGTTGTGTCTGACTCTTTGAGACCTCATGGATGGTAGCATGCCAGGCTTCCCTGTCCATCAACTCCTGGAGCTTGCTCAGACTCATGTCCATTGAGCTGGTGATGCTCTCAAACCATCTCATCCTGTCATCCCTTTCCTCTCTGCCTTCAGTCTTTCCCAGTATCAGGGTCTTTTCCAATGAGTCAATTGTTCACATCAGGTAGCCAAAGTACTGTAGCTTCATTATCAGTCCTTCCAAAGAATACTCAGGACTGATTTCCTTTAGGATTGACTGGTTTGATCTTCTTGTCGTCCAATGAACTGTCAAGAGTCTTCTCTAGCACCAGTTCAAAAGCATCAGTCCTTTGGCATTCAGCTTTATTTATGGTCTAACTCTCACGTCCATACATGACTATTGAAAAAAAAACCATAGCTTTGACTAGACGGACCTTTGTTGGTAAAGTAATGTCTCTGCTTTTTAATATGCTGTCTAGGTATACGTGTTTGGATCTTGATAAAAGTGTTACAAATAACTATACCTACAATATTTTATTAATGGATTCACAATGTAAAAATATATAAATTGTGACATTAGCAACATAAAATATGTGTGTGTGGGGGGGTAGGTTAAAAGTTGCACAGAAATGTTCTGTGCAACCATAGTTGCCACTAGCTTAAAATAGACTGTTATAAATAAAAGACATGTTATGAAAGTCTCATTGTAATCACAGTGCAAACTCCTAGAATAGATACACAGATGATAAAGAGAAAAAAGCAAAACATACCACTACAAAAATCATGAGTTTAGAACTAAAGATTGCAAAAGAGGAAGAAAGCAACAAAGGAACTAGACACCAATCAGAAAACAATTATTAAAATAATGACAGTAAGCTTTTACACATTTATAAATGCTCTAAATATGAGCTGAACTTAAATTATCCAATTAAAAGCACATAGTGAAAATGCATTAAAAAAAAAGACAGCTACATGCTACATACAAGATACTCACTTAAGATTTAAAGATACTCATAGGCTGAAATTGAAGGGATGGGAAAAGATATTCCATGCAAATGAAAGCCAGTAAAGGCAGGGCAAGTTATACTTAAGTCAGATGAAATAGACTTTAAGTCAAAAGAAGGGTAATAAAAAAAAAAAACACATTCAGTTCAGTTCAGTCACTCAATCATGTCCAACTCTCTGCAACCCCTTGAACTGCAGCACGCTAGGCCTCCCTGTCCATCACCATCTCCCGGAGTTCACTCAGACTCACGTCCATCGAGTCAATGATGCCATTCAGCCATCTCATCCTCTGTCGTCCCCTTCTGCTCCTGCCCCCAATCCCTCCCAGCATCAGGGTCTTTTCCAATAAGCCAGCTCTTCACATGAGGGGGCCAAAGTACTGGAGTTTCAGCTTTAGCATCATTCCTTCCAAAGAAATCCCAGGGTTGATCTCCTTCAGAATGGACTGGTTGAATCTCCTTGCAGTCCAAGGGACTCTCAAGAGTCTTTCCAACACCACAGTTCAAAAGCATCAATTCTTTGGTGCTCAGCCTTCTTCACAGTCTTATATAATGGTAAAGAGTCAATTCATCAAGAAGATATAAAGTGATAAATATATATATATCCAAACTATACTAATAATAAACAATTATTAAAAGATCTGAAGGTAGAAATAACAATGCAAAACAGTAGGGGGCTTTCAATATTCCACACTAACAATGGAAAGATAATTCAGATAGAATCAATAAGCAAATAATGGAATTAAGCTATACCAGAATATTCCATCCAACCAGCTGCAACAGAACACACATTTTTCTCACGTGCACAGAAGTGTTTCCCAGGGTAAATCATATGTTAGTTCACAAAATAAATTTTAACAAATTTAAAATGATTAAAATTTTATTAAGTATCCTTTTCAAATACATGCTATGAAACTAGAAATCAAAGCAGGAAGAAAGCTGGGAAATTCACAACTATGTAGAAATTAAACAGTATACTTATGAACAAACAGAGTTGAAGAAATAAATATTTTTAGACAAACAGAAATTGAAACAAAAATTTATGACATGGAACACAAACAGTTCTAAGGGCTTAATGGTTATAAAAAGAAAGAACTCAAACAATCTAACATTATACCTCAAGGAAGAAAAAAAAGAACAGAGGCTAGAATGACAACAGAAGTAATCAATGAAATTAAGAGTTTTAATTTTAAAGATAAAATAGACAAAACCCCTTGATATTGATCTTGACAGTAGAAAAACTAATCCTTTATTTCCATTACTAATCAACTGGGGAAAAAAAATTCAGTTAAAAATGGGCAAAGGACTTGAATAGATATTTTCCCATTTCTCTATGTGGTAATGAATATGTTAATTATCTTGATCTTGACAATCATTCCATAATGTATATTATAACATATTGTCATGTTGTATACTCTAAATAAATACAGTTGCTGCTTGTCTATTGTTTCCCAATAAAACTGAGGGAAAAGTTTATTTCTAATTTGTGGATAGTCCATGCAGTAATTTAAGGATCCAGGGTCTGCCCTCCTATGGATCTGTTCATCAGCATGTAGCTTCTGAAATTACTCTGTTCATCTTCATCAAGCTAGCCAGGAGGTCAAGGTCATACAGCATAGATGAAGGGGATTTTAATGGATTTTAATTTAGGCAGTGATATACATTATTTGTTCTCACATTTTATTAGCTATTGCTTTGTTGTATAGTTGGCCTGAATGCAGCTGACTGTAAAGGAGTTTGAGAAATTTAATCTAGATGTAGGCCTGGAAATAAGAGGTTAGACAGACAATTTTCATGTTTATGCCACATTCACTAAGGTAAAGTCTTATTTTATGGGCTTTAAAAGTACTTAATTCTAGTTCACATTGGGACCAAATACAGTACGAAAATAATGTTTTCTACATAGGAGTACAGTGAAATAAACTTTGTGGAAGCACTTTAATCCTAGTCCTTATCTATTTTTGGTTTTGAAAGGTTGAGAAATTAGCATTTATTAAGTGCCAAAGTTCTGTAAATGATGAAACCAAACTGATACAAAGAAGATTGCTAGATTCCTCTGAACCCATTTTAAAATAAGAGAATTTTGTCTATGGCAGAATTGAGGGAAAACATGTCTTACATAAAGACAAATATGAATAACAAATTTACGTTGATGTTTAGTATTCCTAATACAGAGAAAATTTTAATTTAATAGAGGTCTGCCTTCAAAAATAACTTCTAAGATACTAATTAGCAAATAAGGGGACAGGAGTCTATGTAACTAATCAAAAACTTGTATTTTCTTCATTCATTAAAGTAAGATAAAAAGATCAAAACATTTTTCCTGTTCTATCTCTGACTCTGCTCTCTTGTCTTGCTCCCTATTCTCCCATCCTTCCTACACAAACATGGAAGACAAGTTAATAACCTGAACAGAAGATGAAAATCATATACATAAACAATTTTTGTTTCCATTTACATGGAAACAAAATAAAATTTTAACCTTAAACAAAACAGAAAAAGAACCTTAAATGTCCCCTCATTCTCTGATAAGATTATTTTCTCTTGAACATCAGTTTGAATTCTTTTAGTGACAACAGGTATACAGAATTACTGGTCATTAAGTTGAGACTCACCCTGAACTCCTAACATTGCCAAAAACAAGACATGGTCTTTTTCCTTTACTAAGTTAACATTTAAAAAGGGTGGGTTTTAGTTAGAAACTGGGGCAGTGTGCTTAAACTGTAAACATTCTAACTTGATAGACAGTATACAGTTGAAAAGCTAGATGGACTAAAGTATAGTAGATGGAGGAAAATGACTGAAAAAAATCAGGTTTGTGTATATTGCTGTGAAGATTTTAGCAATAATAATTATGAACTATGATACCAAGGGAACATTTCATGCAAAGATGGGCTCGATAAAGGACAGAAATGGTATGGACCTAACAGAAGTAGAAGATATTAAGAAGAGGTAGCAAGAATACACAGAAGAACTGTACAAAAAGATCTTCACAACCCAGATAATCATGATGGTGTGATCACTAATCTAGAGCCAGATATCCTGGAATGTGAAGTCAAGTGGGCCTTGGAAAACATCGCTACGAACAAAGCTAGTGGAGGTGATGAAATGAACAAAGCTAGTGGAGGTGATGAAATTCCAGTTGAGCTGTTTCAAATCCTGAAATATGAGGCAGTGGTAATGCTGTGAAAGTGCTGCACTCAATACGCCAGCAAATTTGGAAAACTCAGCAGTGACCATAGGACTGGAAAAAGTCAGTTTTCATTCCAATTCCAAAGAAAGGCAATGCCAAAGAATGTTCAAACTACCGCACAATTGCACTCATCTCACACGCTAGTAAAGTAATGCTCAAAATTCTCCAAGCCAGGCTTCAGCAATATGTGAACCGTGAACTTCCTGATGTTCAAGCTGGTTTTAGAAAAGGCAGAGGAACTAGAGATCAAGTTGCCAACATCTGCTGGATCATGGAAAAAGCAAGAGAGTTCTAGAAAAACATCTATTTCTGCTTTACTCACTATGCCAAAGCCTTTGACTATGTGGATCACAATAAAGTGTGGAAAATTCTGAAAGAAATGGGAATACCAGACCAATGACCTGCCTCTTGAGAAATCTGTATGCAAGTCAGGAAGCAACAGTTAGAACTGGACATGGGACAACAGACTGGTTCCAAATAGGAAAAGGAGTACGTCAAGGCTGTATATTGTCACCCTGCTTATTTAACTTCTATGCAGAGTACATCATGAGAAATGCTGGAATGGAGAAGCACAAGCAGGAATCAAGATTGCCAGGCGAAATATCAATAATCTCAGATATGCAGATGACACCACCCTTATGGCAGAAAGTGAAGAGGAACTCAAAAGCCTCTTGATGAAAGTGAAAGAGGAAAGTGAAAAAGTTGACTTAAAGCTCAACATTGAAAAACGAAGATCATGGCATCCGGTCCCATCACTTCATGGGAAATAGATGGGGAAACAGTGGAAACAGTGTCAGACTTTATTTTTGGGGGCTCCAGAATCACTGCAGATGGTGACTGCAGCCATGAAATTAGAAGACACTTACTTCTTGGAAGAAAAGTTATGACCAACCTAGATAGTATATTCAAAAGCAGAGACATTACTTTGCTGACTAAAGTTCGTCTAGTCAAGGCTATGGTTTTTCCTGTGGTCATGTATGGATGTGAGAGTTGGACTGTGAAGAAGGCAGAGCACTGAAGAACTGATGCTTTTGAACTGTGGTGTTGGAGAAGACTCTTGAGAGTCCCTTGGACTGCAAGGAGACCCAACAAGTCCATTCTGAAGATTGACCCTGGGATTTCTTTGGAAGGAATGGTGCTAAAGCTGAAACTCCAGTACTTTGGCCATCTCATGCGAAGAGCTGACTCATGGAAAAGACTCTGTTGCTGGGAGGGATTGGGGGCAGGAGGAGAAGGGGACGACAGAGGACGAGATGGCTGGATGGCATCACTGACTCAACGTGAGTCAGAGTGAACTCTGGGAGTTGGTGATGGACAGGGAGGCCTGGCATGCTACGATTCATGGGGTCACAAAGAGTCGGACACAACTGAGCGACTGAACTGAACTGATTTAGCATTAGTAACTATTTCTTTTGGGGGCTTCCCTGGTGGCTCAGAGGTTAAAGCTCTGCCTCCAATGCGGGAGACCTGGGTTCAATCCCTGGGTTGGGAAGATCCCTTGGAGAAGGAAATGGCAATCCACTCCAGTATTCTTGCCTGGAGAATCCCATGGACAGAGAAACCTAGTAGGTTGCATTCCACGGGGTCGCAAAGAGTTGGACACGACTGAGCAATTTCACTTCACCTCACCTCAACTATTTCTTTAAAGAGAGATTTAAATGTTGTTTAGATATTTAAAAATTTACCTATATTTAGGTATCCCTAAGAACTTTATATATATATATGAGGCTTCCTAGGTGGCTCAGTGGTAAAGAATCTGCCCTCTAATGCAGAAGACGCTGAAGATGCAGGTTCAGTTTCTGGGTTGGGAAGATCCCCTAGAAAAGAAAATGGCAAACCACTCCAGTATTTTTGCCTGAACAATCCCATGGACAGAGAAGCCATAGATTGCAGTCAGACACCACTGATCATGCACTCAAAAACTATAAGCAGAATGTCCAACAAGTTCTAATTATTGAATACTTTCCTGTATTTCATCATTTCTATAGTGTCCATTCTAAATTTTTCTTGGAACACTTGTCTTTTGCGTTCTTCACTCTGAGTAACCACAATGGAAGGTATGAATTACATCATGCTTGTATTTATGTTTTTGAATTTCAGGGTGAACAGTATATTCTTGGAGGAGAAGAGGTTGTGGAGAAACATAATGAAAGAAATTCAATCTGCCTTTGTACTTATGGCCGGGGTGAATCTAAAAAGAAAGTGAGATTTCTGTTGTTGGGGATGAGGGCTGGGATGAGTGACTGCTTAATATCAGTTTCAGAAGGTCTCTCATTGTTTAAGTATCTTGTAGCCTGAATGTACTTTTAGTATTTGAGGATTCATAATTGAGACACTAATGACTCTAAGTGCCAGTCAAAACTTCCATCTGCTGCCAGCTGACAAAACATCTGTCTGATTCATTGTTGGAGGAAAAGCTACCTTTGGTAGCATTATTGAATTATGATATCTTTACATAACTTTTATGGGATGGTCAAAGGAATTAGTCTCTTTGTATATAATTTGTTCACACGCAATTCCTTTTTTAGGAATTAAGAGCTGATTTTAGAACATTTACCCTGTGTAAAATGGGATTCTACTGGGTGGGATATATATATATATAATGCTGTATCATTTTTCCTTGTTCCATTTGTATGTTTATATTGGTCCCCGTATTAAGTGGGTTTATTTCTATTCTTCTCTTTACTTTTCCAAAGGATGGGTATTGTCATTCTTTCAGCATCATTTACATGTCCTGTTTTTCATGTCTTTACTTCATTCAATGATAGTTTCCAGAACTCATGTCTTTACTTCATTCAATGATAGTTTCCAGAACTCAATATTTAAAAATATTCTCAAAGTAATGAGGTGTACAATTTATAATTAAAAAAACCTCTTAAATCAGAGAATCATATGCCATAAATATTACTGGAGAAGGATCCATAAATGCATGTTAAAATTTATGAAATATTTTATGCTTCCAAATATTTAGAGATTATCATGAACCATCTAGTATAGAAAATGTTAAAGTATGGGAATAATTTGAAAAGGTGGAGCTTCAAGAAGATATCTCTTATAGTTAGATTAGGACAGGATATCAAGAAAGAAAAACATGGGAAGATCAGTAGCAAGCTTTATAGTACAGACAACAGTGGTCATCACAGCGGTAAGGCTCTTGTCTGTGCTGATAGATATTGTGCTGCAGGGGTATTGGAACTGTCTGTATTTGTAATATATCAAGAATCTTTGCGTGTTTTAAAATAAGCTGGATATATTAATACAGAAGTAAGGAGATTGACTGGTGGTTCAGACAGTAAAGAATCTGCCTGCAATACAGGAGAGCTGGGTTTGAACCCTGGGTTGGGAAGATCCCCTGGAGGAGGGCAAAGCAATCCACTCCAGGATGCTTCCTGGAGAAATCCCCATGGACAAAGGAGCCTGACAGGCTACAGTCCATGGGGTTGCAAAGCACTGGACATGACTTAGTGCCTAAGTACAGCACATGTAAATGATTTATAAATTGAAACATATATCTGGGTTTAGTTTTGGAGCCTGCCAAGCCAGAAATCAATAAGAATAAAAGGGACATCAAAAGATACTTTATGGAAATCAAACCTTTATTTTCTTACAAGCATTTCTTACTGCTCTTAATATGACTACACTTTTCTCCTGTAGACTAAAACTATAGTACAATTTCAAAATTGATTTTGTAGCCACTTACTATAATGTTAAAAGCTTTATCTGCAGTGGATTTGTTATATAAAGACTTGCAGAGGCTTAGAGGCTGCAAATAATGATGTATGTCTTACAAATAATGCATGTCTTGTATCTATAGCATATTTATGTAGGTTGTTGAGTAGGAAAACCTCACTTCTGTGTCTCTCCTTTATTCTCATACTGGTGCCACCCTCGTAACACTTCTGACACCAAATGCCTAGGTTTATTTTTCCCACATAAACAGTTCTTTCTGACACCAGCTGAGTGTCCCACCATTTAACTAAATTCTGTCTACCTGGACATAGGATTAGAACCTACATGATAAGGGCTCAGGCTCCCAAGATTGCACCACCCCCCCATTACATACGCCAATTACAAGTGGATCCCCAGGTTACCCACGACTTTTGTTGAACTTAGCGACAAATCAGAAGTTTCTATTACCTCCTCACCCTTCAGTTCAGTTCAGTCGCTCAGTCGTGTTCGGCTCCCCTGCGACCCCATGAACCGCAGCATGCCAGGCCTCCCTGTCCATCACCAACTGCCAGAGTTTTACCCAAACTCATGTCCATTGAGTTGGTGATGCCATCCAACCATTTCATCCTCTGTCGTCCCCTTCTCCTCCTGCCTTCAATTATTCCTAACATCAGGTTCTTTTCAAGTGAGTTAGCTCTTCGCATCAGGTGGCCAAGGTATTGGAGTTTCAGCTTTAGTTTTGATTATTTGCTACAATGGCTCATGGACTCACAGAAACACCTGTGTTTATCAATATATTATAGAATAAAGGAGATAATACAGAAGGACAGTCAGATGAGTAGATACATAGGGTGAGGTCTGGGAGGGTCCCAAACATAGGACCTTCTGTTGTCGTGGAGGGGAGGTGTGCATGGAAGTGGGAAAACCACTCTTCTAAAGAGTAAAGTTTTCTGGAAAATGTGATGAAAAAAAAAATCTATGCGTTATTTCCATGCATATTGTTTTCTGAAAAGCATAACACGAAAAAGTATATATTTATGTCTGAGAGATTCTATCATTTTACTTCAGAACTTTAAAGACATTGTTTTCTTTTATTATTCCTCAATGCTATAAACTATGCTAGGGATATTTATTCAATACATCATTGGCTGCCAAACAGTAATATATAAAAAATTAAAAAAAAATCTTCTCAGGAATAGAGCATGGATATATATGTGATATATAAGTTAGTAAGAAAGGCATTAGTTGACAATAACTACCAGTAATATATATCATACTTTATACCCATTAAGTGTGCTTGGTAATAATTTTTTTCAGTTGTAGTGTAACCTATGAAATTGTGATATAACCCTTATAGTGTTATAATAGCATTTTATCACACCACTGAGACATATTATTGTGGAATCAAAGTTTCTGTACAAGCAAAGGACTTGTAATGAAAACCAATCAAACTAGGCATGCAGAACATGGATATTTCCTTTGTATCAGATAAATGTGTGTCTAAGATATAGAAAGGGTGAACAGACCATTATTAACATTGCATGAATTTTGTTCTTGGCGCTTTAATGATCTTGAAGTGTAGGAAAATGTTTCTTTATTTGTCTGTCTGTAAATCCATTATTTGACATTCATCTGAAAGCATTATTATTTCTATCAAGAATATGGTTGTCTTTTCCAGTTTTTAATAACACATTTCAAAATGTATCCCTTTGATAGTCAATGTTGCCCTTTAATATTATAATTAGGCATCCAAAATCTGACTGCTTCTTAGGGAATGAAGCAGTTTTCTCTAGTAAAAGAAGGAAATAATATAAAGAACATATTTTCAAAAGATAAACACTTCTTACATTTTTAAAAATTCTGTAATGTCTGGATGAATATATCCACAAAGTTTTTGATCTTTTAAAAATTTTGTGTTTCATAATAATTTTTAATTATAACATATAGAGTATATACAATTCCATAATTTATCACCACATGGCACACTTATAATTTTTACTCTGGTCAAAATACTCCCAAATAACATTACTGTCACTCATATGCTCCCCATGTATCTCTTCCCAATTATAAATTCTTATCTTCTTCCTGGAAGAAACCTGTCCTGAGCTGTGCCTCTGATTTGGCTGTTGCTTTATGTTAGTATATAACTCAAACACATACACACACACACACACACATATATATATATACACACACACATACACGTATATGATTATTTACACACTATTTGTGTATAAGAAAAATATATGAATTGGTTTCTCCTAATAAATGCAAAAACAGAAAGTATATATATGAAAGAAGAGAAATAAAGAGGAAAAACTACAATTAAAACAGCGTACTTTATTTTCCTCTCTTTCAGTAAGATGCTGATGATCTGGCAGTAGGTAGAGAGATTAGTTATGGTTTTCTGTCTTTAGACATTGAAATGATAACCAAAAAACAAATTTCAGTTGTTTAAGGATTCTCCAGAATATCTTCATTATTTAACCATGGTTCAGTTCAGTTACTCAGTCGTGTGTGTGACCCCATGAACTGCAGCACTCCTGGCCTCCCTGTCCATCACCAACTCCCAGAGTCCACCCAAACACATGTCCATTGAGTCGGTGATGCCATCCAACCATCTCATCCTCTGTAGTCCCCTTTTCCTCCTGCCCTCAATATTTCGCAGCACCAGGGTCTTTTCCAATGAGTCAGCTCTTCCCATCAGGTGGCCAAAGTTTGGAGTTTCAGCTTCAGCATCAGTCCTACCAATGAACACCCAGGATTGGTCTCCTTTAGGATGGACTGGTTGGATCTCCCTGCAGTCCAAGGGACTCTCAAGAGTCTTCTCCAACACCACAGTTCAAAAGCATCAATTCTTTGGCTTTCAGCTTTCTTTATAGTCAAACTCTCACATCCATACATGACTACTGGAAAAACCATAGCCTTGACTAGACGGGCCTTTATTGACAAAGTAATGTCTCTGGTTTTCAATATGCTGTCTAGGTTGGTCATACCTTTCCTTCCAAGGAGTAAGCATCTTTTAATTTCATGGCTGCAATCACTATGGATATGTAAGTTAAAGGATGCCTCTGCAGTCTGACTGCCAGTATATGTTTTTAGCCCCTCTGTCCCAGTTATGCCAGACCTGTACCATTTCCCATACATAATCATTCACTAAGATACATGTTTTGCTTGGATAAAATATTTCAGAAGTGGAAAAAAGTTCTCATAGTGTGTGTGCTGACCTTCAGTGAACACTGTCAAATAGTATGCCAAAATCCTTGCACAAATTTAAAATCCCACTGGTTGTTTATGAGAGTTCCAGTTGTTCCGTATCTTCTCCAACAGGTCTTAAAAGTTTTTATTGAAGTATAGTTTATTTATCATGTTTGTTAATTTCTGCTATACAGAAAAGTGATTCATACACATATATATTCTTTTCAGTTATAGGTTATCACAGGATATTGAATATAGTTCCCTGTACCGTACAGTGGGGATGTTCCCTTATAGCTTAGACAGTAAAGAATCTGCCTGCAATGCAGGAGACATGGGTTAGATCCATGGGTTGGGAAGATACCCTGGAGAAGGAAACAGCAACCCATTCCAGTATTCTTGCCTGGAGAATCCAATCCCATGGACAGAGGAGCCTGGCGGGCTACAGTTCCTGAGGTCAATACAGTAGGACCCTGTTATTTATCCTCCAACATTTTATAACTACCTCTTCTGTAGGGTATCTAACAGTATCTCATTGTAAGTTAAATTACATTTTGGGACAGGGAAGCCTGGCGTGCCGCAGTCCATGGCGTCACAAACAGTCAGACTTGACTGTGAGACTGAGCCCTAGAACTAAGAGCCCCAGAGGGCAGAGTGGCATCGTCCTGTTCTCAGTCCTGTTCTCAGCTTGGGCGGGGCTGCGATGGGTGCCGCCAAAGAGTACTAGAGTCTGAAGGTCCTGGCAGGTGGAGGGGGAAGATAGAGCAGATTCTGAGGAAACGGAAGGAGAGGAATCTCCAGGCACTAAGCGCAGTCTGGCCTGTTGTAGGAAGGCATGAGAAGAGTGACCCTTCAGTGCTGGTTAGTAAATGCTACAATGCTACAGGATCAGAGTCACTTGGACTGCAAGGAGATCCAACTAGTCCATCCTAAAGGAAATCAGTCCTGAATATTCATTGGAAGGACTGATGCTGAAGCTGAAATTCCAATACTCTGGCCACCTGATGCAAAGAACTGATTCACTGGAAAAGACCTTGATGCTGGGAAAGATTGAAGGCGGTAGGAGAAGGAGACAACAGAGGATGAGATGGTTGGATAGCATCACTGAGTCAATGGACATGAGTTTGAGTAAACTCTGGGAGTTGGTGAAGGACAGGGAGGCCTGGCGTGCTACAGTCCATGGTGTTGCAAAGAGTGAGACACGACTGAGCAACTGAACTGATCTGAACAGGATCTGTGGTGGATTAAATCTGAGGATACAGATACAAAGGAACCATGGATATGGAGGACCAACTATAAGTTATATGAAGATTTTTAATGCAGAGTCAGCGCTCCTAACCCCCATGTTAAGGGTCAACTGTATATACAAATATTGAATCATTATGTTGTACACCTGAAACAAATATAATGTTATATGTTGATTAAACCTCAACAACAACAACAACAACAAAAATCTTTCAAGACCTACCCAAAGACTTTTGGGCAACCACTTTATACCATAATTGATTTAGAGATCCCAAGAATGGGAAATAAAGGAAACGGAAGCTAAAATAAATAAATAAATAAATTACATTTTTTGTTGGCTTATAGAATATGATGTTAACAGCCTTTCCTCTCATTTCAAAGATAGGTTACCTGAGATTCTATTCACTGAATCCTCCCTGCAACATGAACTCAGTGAGTTTACAGGAGTGTACAGTATACAAATATTATATACCAACCCAATCACCTGTAGCTCATTTTTGAGACTGTTCACTGAACAATAGATTACTGACGGGTGACATGTAATTGGTGAGGTACAGACAAACTGGAAAATGGTAGCTAGTCATATGCTCCTAAAGGAGCTAAAGGGATGTCAGTGTGTCTAGACATGTTAGCTTTACGGGTGTTCCAGGCCCAGTTGTTTTTACCACTGACTCCTTATACTCCAACTGGGGAGCTAGACCTTAGAAATCATACCTGGGAGTTATAAGACTCCTGTATGTTGTTACCGTACAAGTTGTCCTGTATTCTTTCTTGAAGTTTGGGTTCTGAGTAAAACGTATTGTATCTCACAAATTTGTCCATTCATAACTGTATTATTACCGTTTATCAGAGTGGACTATGTAACTTGTAAGTTACATAGTTTGTGGTTTCATGAGCCATAGTTACATGAACAATTTGTGGCCACTTGTTCATACTGTTTTAGAAAGCTTCTTTTCACTTTTTCGGTCCATTTTTTTCTATTGGGTTGTCACCTTTTTCATACTGATTTGAAAAGTTTGCTGTACATTTTGGTAAGTCCTTTGGCAGTTATATTTATTCTAAAAAACTTCTCCTTTTCATTCTCTTAATAAAGACTAGTCACAAGAAGTTAATGATTTTAATATAGTTTATTAATTTTTTTAATTTTCTTTAGGGCTTCTTGTGTTCTGTTTAAGACATTTTATTACTACTCTAAGGTTATGGAGATATTCTCTAGTGTTAACTTCTGAAGCCTATACATTTTGCCATTTACATTTGGATTTGCAATCCACCAGGAATTTATTTTTGTGTGAAATGAAGTAGCAGTAAGGTTTCATTTTTCCTGTGTGGAACTCAAATTGATCCATTGCCACTTATTGAAAAGGCTGCACTTTCCCCACTTTCTCTATACTGCCCGTTTGAAGAGAACGTATGGATTTGGGTCTGTTTCCAAATGCTCTTTTCTGTTCTGTTCATTCATTTCTATCCGTGGCTTTACTGCAGTCTGAATCATTGTTCTTTTGTAGTAAATTTTAATGTGTGAGATAGCAAATCTCTTAACCTTGTTCTTATCCAAGAAAATTTTTCTCTTTGCAGTGCTTTATATTTCTATATGAATTTTAGAATCAGATTATCCATTTCTATACACATATATACATACAAATATGCCTATGAATACTGTTAGCATTTGGCAGGAGGTAGCAATGAATTTATAAATTATCTTGGGGAGAATTGACATCTTTACAGTAATAAGACTTCCAATCCATACAAAGTTTGCCCATTAATTTCTTTAGGTCTTTTATATTTTTTCCTCACTTAATAATTTTCTGTATAGAAGTCTTACATACTTTTCATTAGGTATATTTCTACATATATGGTATTTATTGATACTCTTTTTGATGGTATATTTTATGATTTTATCTTCTTCTAAGGCTAGTATATAGAACTTCATTTCATTTTTATGTTTAACTTTGATTCAACAATCTTCCAAAATCCCTTCCAATGTGTATCTGTAGATTCTTTTGAACTTTCCATATGAAAAAATCATATGACCTACTTAGAATAATATTTTTATTACTTATCTGTTTGGCTTTATTCTGTTTTTCTTGTCTATTTGCATTGGCAAAGACCTGTAATACCTGAATAGAAATAGCCAAGATGGATTGTAATATTCTGGGTACTGTTTTAAATTGTAGTGAAATATGCATAATATAAAATATGCCATATTAGGAAGTTTTAAGTGTGCAGTTCATTAGTGCTAAGGACATTCAAGTTGTTGTGCAGTCATTACCACCAATCATCAGAACTATTTTCCTCTTGCAAAATTGAAACTCCTTGCCCAATAACTCACCATTGTTTCCTCCCTTCAGCCCTCACTATCCTACTTTCTGTCTCTATGAATTTGACCTACTTACAGAACAGAAGAAACTCTAGGTTCCTCATAAGTGATTAGTTGCTCATTTGTGTCCAGCTCTTTGCAACTCCATGGACTATGTCCCGCTAGTCTCCTCTGTCCATAGGGATTTTTCAGGCAAGAATACTGGAGTGGGTTGCTACTTCCTCCTCTGAACCCAGGGATTGAACCCAGGCCTCCCGCATTGCAGGTGGATTCTTTACCATCTGAGCCACCAGGGAAGCCCTCCTTATATAAGTGAATCATATCATATTTGATGTTTTGTGATTTATTTCACTTAGCTTATGTTTCAGTGTTCATGCATGTTTTAGTATGTCTCAGAATTTGCTTCTTTTGAAGGTGGAAAGATATTCCATTATATTTATATATTAATGCCACATTTGTTTATCTGGTGGCTCAGATAGTAAAGAATCTGTCTACAGTGCAGGAGACCCAGGTTCAGTCCTTGGGTTGGGAAGACCCTGGAGAAGGAAACGGCAAACCACTCCAGTATTCTTACCTGGAAAATCCCATGGACAGAGGAGCCTGGCGGGCTATAGTCCACGGGGTCACAAAGGGTTGGACACGACTGTGCGACTTCACTTTGCTTCACTTGTTTATCCACTTATCTGTTTTTGGATCCTCGGGTTGTTTCCGCCTTTTGGCTACTGTGAATAATACTGCTATGAACATGAGTGTAAGCTTGGGTTTTTAAAGTAAATATTTGCTCTCTTCCCACTGTGGATTGATTATACTTTCCTGCTCTGTTAATGGTGGGGCTGGTACTATGAACTGTTTTGACAAATGCAATGCGAGTAGATGTGACATAAGCAACTTTAAAACACTTTCTCAGCGGAACTTGTATACTTGTACTTCTACCATCCTCATGAGAAAAACATGACTGAGGCAGCTTCCTGAGCTTTGAAGGACATAAGTCATGTTGAATAAACCTAAACACTACTCCAGATTGAAGCCAAGCTCATTTGGTGATGATCCACAATTGTTCAAATACAAATGAAAAATTGTTATTTTAAGCCAGTATGCTGAGGAGAGGAGTATTATGAATCATTATTATGGCAAGACCAACTCTTGATACTTTGTCGTTAAATATGATTGTTGTAAGTTTTTAAAAAGAGGCCATTTATCATATTAGAAAATCTCTATTTCTAGGTTCATATTTTTTCCTTTTAAATATGTAATCTTATTGAAATATTTTACATATCATAAAATTTCCAATTTCAAGTATCACAATTCAACTATTTTTAGTAACGTTTCCCTCCTTCTAGTCTTCTAGCTAGCTTATGAATGGACATAGAGATATCAAATTCTATCACATGTCTTTTCTATATCTGTTGAGAAGCTTGAATTTTCTAAATACATTTTTTTAAAATGTGGTGAATTCCATAATTTGAATTTCACATGAAAATAATTATAACTGTAAAGATAAGATAGTAGTGCTAAATTGTCCTCATCTATCTCTTGATTTAGTGTTTATGAGATATGTTGTATTCTTATTTTTTCCTTTTGTAATGTCCTTATCTTGCTTAGGTATGCTTAGGTATCTAGGCTATTTTGGCCTTATAACATGGGTTGCAAAGCCACCTTTCTTATGTTCTCAAAACTTGATTAAAATTGGTACTAATTCTTTCTTAAATGTGTGATACAATTCACTGGAGACACAAATATATTTTTCTTCTTTCAAAGAAAATTATGTTTGTGCTAGAAACTCATAAGAGATTTAGGTAAAACAAAGACTAACCCTCTGTGTGGCTAATTTACAATGCAAATTGAATCTCCAAACTTACCAGGTCCGTTTGATACTGTTAGGCCTTGGTTAGAAAAGACAGAATCCTTAAATTCTGGATGGGGGTCTGTGTTAGAGTACCCAAGACCACCCTCACGCTTGATAGTTCACTAGAAGGACTCACAGGACTCAGAAAAGCTGTTATACTCAGTCATGGTTTACTACAGTGAAAGGATATAGATTAAAATCTGCAATGGGAAAGGACACATGGGGCAAAGTCCAAGAGAAACCAGGCACAAGCTTCCAAGTGCTTTTTGTTTCCCAATGGAGTTGCAAAGGGACAGGATTAATTACATCAGTCATGCGTGATAGAAAGTGCAACGTATTGCCAACCAGCAAAGCTGCTCCCTGAGCTCTGGTGTCCAGGTTTTTTATTAGGGGTCAGTCATGTAGGCATGGAGCACCCAGTCCCCAAGAGCAAAAACAGGTTTTCACCATAAATCACTTTGTTAGAATAAACTTACCTGATTATTTTAGTCTTGGCATGGCCCAAGGCCTCAGGCACACACAAACACATTATCAGGTAGAATATTCCAACAGCTCAGAGGATCTCCCTCCAGGGCTGTCCAAGGGCCAGTCCTAGAGGCTAACTTTTATTTAGAAACATGTTTCCAAAAGAAATTTCTTTGAGATGTGCTGGGTTTGAGCAACCTAGTCCTGCTGAGTTAACTGTTTCATGTACACCTTCTTTATCTCATGTTAGGATGCTTGTCTTAAAGTCTATTTTATTTAGCTACATTGTTTTAGAAATTATACTTATTGTGCACTTTTTTTTGTATTTTTGACCTTACTATGTCCTTATATTGAAGATTTGCCTCATAAGTAGCATAGTGTGTCTTTTTTTTTTTGACTGTTTTTATTCAATTTGAAATTTTAGTTCACTTATATTTTCTAAATTACTGAAATATATAGGTTAAATTGAACATAATCCATGTTTTATTTTCCCTTTTCTCATCTTTTTAATATTATGTGCTCTGTGTTAAGGGCTATTCCATTTCCACCCTATATTGTTAGATATATTTTACTACTTTAGTTCTGATCCTAGAAATTAAAATATGAATTCTTGGCATTTTAAGTTTGAAATGTTTATAGCTTGTTAAACAATATAAGGATTCTCAACATTTTAATTTCCTCTTCTGAGTTATTCTCTCCAGCCCATTCAAAGTCATTATTCCAGCAAGTCTCCCCTCAAGGGATAGAAATGAGAAGCTGGTATTACCATGGACCCTATAGCTAGATTTTATGGACTGAAACTCCAGGTCTTCAACTAATTGTATGACCTGGAGTAACTTAGTTACCTCTTTTGTGTCTTTTCCCAATTTTCACATCTTTTAAATATAAGAATATTAATAATACTTACATGATAGTACTGTGCAGAATAAATGTTATTTTTATAAGTGATTTAGAAGAGGGCTTTGTGATTGTTAGCATGATAATGACTTTAATTAATATATCTCTTCTGCATCATCAAATTTCATTCTCTGTTAGATTTTTTCCACTAATGCACAAATATGATCATTTTCTCTATCACTTAAAAAGTAAACTTGTTAACTCTGTTCTCTCCTCTAAACTCTGCTTTCTCCTTTAGCAACTGCCCTGTTTTAAAAGTCTCCTTTCTGGCCACAATCCTGAAGGGTGAGCTCTACTTCTTATCTCTCAATTCTTTTTTTCCCAGTCTCAGGTTTCTGCCTCACCACTCCTCTAAACTCGTTCTTCTCAAAGTTACAAATCACCCACCCCACCCATGTCGCTAAATACAATTAATTATTAATTCTCAACTCTTATATCACTTGAACAATTAGTATTTTGTATCCTTCTACAGTTAATTTCTCCCCTCTTAGATATTCTTTCTTTACTTGGCTTCAAGTACTCCTCACACATCTACCATCTCTTTGGTCCCATTTTGTAGTTTTCTAGTTTCTCCCTGGCTTGTAAATATTGGTAAGTGCCAGGGCTTTGTCACTGGTCCTTTTCTCTTGGTGTCCTCACTTTCTTAATGAGCTCCTTTCTTTCAATGACTTCCATCACAGGCCAGTGACTCTTAAATATGCATTCTTGCACAAAGGTATTCCTGAAGTCTAGAATAGCAATATACCAATACCCTCCTGACACTGCCAAATCACAATGCTTATACATCAATATCTGGATCTTCCCTCTGCAGATATGCTCACCCAATAGCTTCCCCCTCAATTTTAATTGGTCTCTATCCCTCTAATTGCTCAGGGTAACTTGGTATTATCCTTGATTCCTCTCTCATGTGTGTGCTTGCTAAGTTGCTTCGTTTGTGTCCAACTCTGCAACTCTGTGGACTGTAGCCAGACTTCTGTCCATGGGATTCTCCAGGCAAGAATGCTGGGGTGGATTCCATGCCCTCCTCCAGGGGATCTTCCCGATCTAGGGATCGAACCCATGTCTCTTAAGTCTCCTACATTGGCAGGCAGGTTCTTTACCACTAGCACCACTTGGGAAGCCGTACCCTATAATCAAATCTTATTGCTCCTGCCTTTAAAACGTATCTAGATCTCGACTGCTTCTCATCCCATCCCCTTGCTGCAATCTCTTATCATCTCTTGCTGGAATTTCTACAATAGCTTCCAAACAGGCAGTCTTGTCTCTGCCCTTGGTCACTGAAAAATGTAAGTCAGATCATTTTATCTCTCTACTCAAATCATTATCATTTTATTCAACGTCCTTAAAATGATCTATGACTCCTTAATTCTTCTCTCTGCTTTCCCCCATCTAGCCAAGACTTATTTCAATCCCCTCCCCTATTGCTTTCCTTCTCTTTTTGATTTGTTTACACTTTAGTCACATTGGTCTCCTTGCCTTATTGTATGGCTTTTGTCCTGCAGTCTGTCTTCGCCACATGGCTCAGTTCCTGACAGGTTTCAAGTGCCTGCTCTGATTTCATCTCCAAAATGAGGCCAAGTTCTCTCTCACCCTATTTAATCTTGCAGATGTGCTTTTTATGTGCGTATAATTCTTAATTCTCTTTGCTATTCTTTGATATTATTTATAGCGCCTAAACAGTCTTCCCTGGTGGCTCAGATGGTAAAGCGTCTGCCTGCAATGCAAGAGACCTGGGTTCGATCCCTGGGTTGGGAAGATCGCCTGGGGAAGGAAATGGCAACCCACTCCAGTACTCTTGCCTGGAAAATCCCACAGACGGAGGAGCCTGGTAGGCTACAGTCCATGGGGTCACAAAGAAAACACTGTAATATATTAGAGAGTTGATTTATTCATTATTTTAATTAATTTTCAGTCTCCCTGCTGGAATGTATCTGCCATAAAGGGATAGATGTTTACATATTTTTACTAGTATATCTCAAGAACCTGATTAAGTATGAATAATATGTATGTGTTAAATGAATGAATAAACAAAAAATAAAGAGTTGAAAAGGAGTCTCTCTTCTCCTTCCCTTCAACCATAGTACTCTCCTATCTTTGTCTAGGAAGTCCAGTGAAATAAAAAAAGCTTATAAACTTTGGATGAGTAAGAACAAGGGATACATCAACCACCTCATCGTTCACTGACAAATGCAGACTTTTTGTGATTTTATATATATATATATATATATGATTTAGATTATTTCTTACAAGTTAGTATTCTAAAGCACCTTTATTTTTAAACCTCTTTATGGCTTAGAAGAGTTTACTACATTTCCAAACATTTGTAATGCTGGATTTTACTTTATATGTTTCTCAAAACTATTTACTTCATAGTCTAAGTGTGGAGTATCAAGAAGTCAGTGTGTTGTATAAGCATCTACTTTGAGTTTGTGTAAGATCGAGTTCTCTTTCAGCTTGGCTAAGGCAGGTGGCTCTGTGCCTATCTCCAGGAAAGGCTGACTAATACTTGTCTTAAGATAAGGACGAGGCAGGTAGCTAGGGATTTATAAGATGATATTTGAATTTCAGAATGCTTTTGGAGATATCCAGGGATAGTCTGTTTACATATTCTTCAGGATATACCAAGGAATGACATACGGCCAGGTTTAATAGATCATATGCTCTGGCTTTGCTAGAAGATTCTTCTGTAAATATGCCCAAGCTCTCCTGCAAATAAGAGTCCTCACACATATCTTGGTGACTCACAATCATAAATAACAGCACATCCTGAGCTGATAAGGAACGACCCTAGGGGTCATTTTTTAATTTCGTGTGCTCCCAATCTTATCTGTGCTTTCTTTCTGCTAATGAGCTAGATCTTTTACCTTTATTGAGGGCATAATATATGCATGTAATCTATGTTAATGTTCAGTCACTAAGTCGTGTCCGACTCTTTATGACCCCATGGACTGCATCACACTAGGTTCCCCTCCTCTGCTGCCTTCAGTCTTTTCCTTCTCCTTTTGCCTTCAGTCTTTCCCAACATCAGGGTCTTTTCTGATGAGTCAGCTTTTCGTATCAGGTGGCCAAAGTATTGGAACTTCAGCTTCAGTCCTTCCAATGAATATTCAGGGTTGATTTCCTTTAGGATTGACTAGTTTGATTACCTTGCAGTCCAAGGAACTCTCATAGAGTGTTGTGAATTCTTCCATGATACTTGTGTAATTGATATAGCAATAGTACTTTTTCTTTCAAAGAATACATTATCTATTTTCAGTTTTAACTTACAACTTTATACCGTAAATTTTATAATACTTATTCAGAAAAGATATATTATTTTCATAGATTATCTGTTGTAAGAAACGTCAAACTTGTCATGTCATTTTCCCCCATTCTTTTGAAACATCTGTAAAATACTTTCAGAAGGACAGGCTTAAAATCAGATTTTCATTATTATGAAATGACTTGGCAATAGTTCAATCATATTAACTTTTGTATGTCATATAAACTTTTAAGGCCATGCTGTATTTTTGGATGTTTCTCTTTTCTCCTTAAAATAATAACATGGAATTATATTTTGCTATAACTTCTATAACTCTAGTTGCCAAATTTAATTTTAAAATTTGCTTCTGTTAAATAATTGAAAATACATTACTTTTTCCATTTATCCACAAAGTCTAGAAGAAATATTTCCTTGGAACGTTCTCTCTTTGTTAACATGCTGCATTTACTGGATGATTTTCACACAGCAAGAGAATTCCTAAGATGAACTTTAAGGCAAAGTCATGTCATCATTGATCTCTTGCTCAACAATCCTTGAAGCACTAATAATTCAAAATGGTTACATTATTTCATTACCATGGAAATTGGAAGTGATGGCTGTGACCTTGGTGTATGGGTTGGTGACCCAAAACATGTAATGGATTCAGTGTCTCAGGGTGCTTGGCAAATATGTTTATATAACCTTTGGGGATCAAAGTATTTTGATCCTAAAATGAATCCACTTAAATTTGTTGGTAACCTGCATATTTAGAAAATAACATTGTTACTCTGCTGCTTTTTCCAATTGAATACAGATTTAAATTATCTATTAAGAGGCTATTGTTGAATCAAAAACTATAAAAGCATCTGGAAATAATGCTATGCTTTAAAGAAATATTTGGATAGAAAACGTCAAAACACTCTCCGACATAAATCACAGCAGGATCCTCTATGATCCACCTCCCAGTATAATGGAAATAAAAGCAAAAATAAACAAATGGGATCTAATTAAAATTAAAAGCTTCTGCACAACAAAGGAAACTATAAGGTGAAAAGACAGCCTTCTGAATGGGAGAAAACAATAGCAAATGAAGCAACTGACAAACAACTAATCTCAAAAATATACAAGCAACTTATGCAGCTCAACTCCAGAAAAATAAATGATCCAATCAAAAAATGGGCCAAAGAACTAAATAGGCATTTCTCCAAAGAAGACATACGGATGGCTAACAAACACATGAAAAGATGCTCAACATCTCTCATTATCAGAGAAATGCAAATCAAGACCACAATGAGGTACCATTTCACACCAGTCAGAATGGCTGCGATCCAAAAGTCTACAAGCAATAAATGCTGGAGAGGGTGTGGAGAAAAGGGAACCCTCTTACAGTGTTGGTGGGAATGCAAACTAGTACAGCCATTATGGAAAACAGTGTGGAGATTCCTTAAAAAATTGCAAATAGAACTGCCTTATGACCCAGCAATCCCACTGCTGGGCATACACACCGAGGAAACCAGAATTGAAAGAGACACATGTACCCCAATGTTCATTGCAGCGTTGTTTATAATAGCCAGGACATGGAAACAACCTAGATGTCCATCAGCAGATGAATGGATAAGAAAGCTGTGGTACATGTACACAGTGGAGTATTACTCAGCCCTTAAAAAGAATACATTTGAATCTGTTCTAATGAGATGGATAAAACTGGAGCCAATTATACAGAGTGAAGTAAGCCAGAAAGAAAAACACCAATACAGTATAGTGACACATATATATGGAATTTAGAAAGATAGTAATGATGACCCTGTATGTGAGACAACAAAAGAGACACAGATGTATAGAACGGACTTTTGGCCTCTGAGGGAGAGGGAGAGGGTGGGATGATTTGGGAAAATGGCATTGAAACATGTATACTACCATATAAGAAATGAAGTGCCAGTCTATGTTCAATACAGGACACAGGATGCTTGGGGCTGGTGCACGGGATGATCCAGAGAGATGATAGCGGGTGGGAGGGGGCTGTGGCATTGGGAGCTCGTGTACACCTATGGCTGATTCATGTCAATGTATGGCAAAACCAATACAGTATTGTAACGTAGAATAAAGTATTAAAAAGAATAATAATAAAAAGGAAGGTGCATCTTAAAAAAAGATATTGATTACTGAGAATTTAGTATCCCATTAAACTTTTACCCAAGGCAAAAAAAAAAAAAAGAAAACGTCAAAGTAGAAACACTAAGAGTTAGCTCACAGCTATGCTTAGTTTATCTGTGCCCTTTATAAGCCATGCATTCTTTTCCCATAACATTTTAGTTTTTTGAAATAATCCTTTGTCTAGTCCAAAATTTAAAATCTCTCTGTGACAAACATTAGTCATGTGGTCATCATAGCCATTTCCTCCTCCCAGCCTTCCTTGCAGAGGGAGACTAGGACTGATTATAACCAACAGAATATTAGCAGAGGTGATGAACACCATCTGCAGTTCCCGATCTCTCAGGAGAGTTTCTACACTCTTTTCCCTCTTTTCTCCCATGTAGAAGATTCAGCATAGACTCTATATCCCTTGGGTATTATTGCAACATAAACTGTAAGGACCCTTGATTGGTGAATTACTGCTAGTATGAAATGTAGTTAGAACTCAAATCCATTCTATAGTTTGCCTCATTCATGCTTACACTATTAGGTGTCTCAAAAAAATTTAGTTGTCTCTAAAATCTAAAACCTTTAGATTTTAGGTTATTAAAAAAGAAGTTAGCATATTGTAACTAATGTGGCACCATACTTTCTGTTATGAAAAACACTTACCATCCCTAAATTGTCGTGACTATGGTACAAATTTTGGCATGTCTTTACTGATTAAAGTTTTCTAAATTATATCTTAAAACACAGGTATACTGCTGCTGCTGCTAAGTCGCTTCAGTCGTGTCCGACTCTGTGTGACCCCATAGACAGCAGCCCACCAGGCTCCCCCATCCCTGGCATTCTTTAGGCAAGAATATTGGAGTGGGTTGCCATTTCCTTCTCCAATGCATAAAAGTGAAAAGTGAAGTCACTCAGTCGTGTCCGACTCTTAACTGCAGCCTACTGATAGGAGATATAAAAAATAAGATACAGTCTAATTGTATTGCTTTATTTTGGGGAGGGGAGAAATGTAGAGAATATGTGTAATTCATCTTACTTCTAGGTTTATGACTATAATTTTAATACAAAATGTTACCTGATTGTCAAACAAATGAAATTTTTTAAAATGATGATCCTAAGCTTTCATATTATCCTTGCATGCATGCTAAGTTGCTTCAGTCACAGCTGACTTTGTGACCCTATGGACTGTAGCCATAGGGAGGAGAAGGGGGATGACAGAGGATGAGATGGCTGGATAGCATCACTGACTCGATGGACGTGAGTCTGAGTGAACTCCGGGAGTTGGTGATGGACAGGGAGGCCTGGTGTGCTGCGATTCATGGGGTTGCAAAGAGTTGGACATGACTGAGCGACTGAACTGGACTAAACCTATGATCATAATTCATAAGTTAGTGAACATATGGAAGAAGCTGTGAGACTGTGTTACAAAGGACATAATTTAATATAGAGAAATAGAGAGTACTTATGGAGAAAGGGACATTTACGTTGAGACATTATGAAAGAAAAGGAAAGAAAGAATGAAAGGGAGGAAATGAAGGAAGGAAAGAAAGGGAAAATAAAACACCCAGACCTGGTTAAGTTTGTAAGGAGATATACCTGTCAGTTTAACAAGTTTGAAAGTGAAAGTGTTAGTCACTCAGTCACTCTAGGAGCAAGCTAAGAGTTTTCAATCTGTAAAATTATTAGCTATAAAGGTAAAGGAACTTAAAAGTCCTCAGAGAGGCACTAGGGTAATTAATGTTAGCCGCACATTTAGATGTTTAGTAACTTGGAGTGTTCATTTACCAGTTTCTGCCTGTATCACAAGAGACTGAGCTTACCATAGAACATGCAGGATAGAAGAAAATATCCTGTAAACAAATTAGACATTTGTTATAAAGTTTCTCTGTGGAATGACATTGATTTCAATTCAAGTATCTCATTGAAATCACTCTTGCCTGGAGGTAAAGTACCTTAATGAAAATTGTCAAGTGAATTAATGACCAGAATAAGACAAAGATACCTCTACTGTAACAGTCCTTTGGTTTGCAAGGGGAAAGTTACTCGAATGCTACCATTTCTACTTAGTGTTTAAAAAATTTTAAATAAGCACATTAAGCATGACTTAAAATAGACGGGAAAAAATGCATGCTTTTTCTTCCTTAAGCTGTGTATAAAAATAACATGTTTAAGATAAAGATGGAAAATGTTCATTCATAATTAAACTACTCAATCACAGATAGCTTTTTTATATTCTCAGTTTAGTCTCCTTTAAACAATCTCTTTTTACATAGTTACATCACTGTATGCATGTAATTTATATTCTTTCTATATTATATAGTATTATTTAAATCAATAAAATGATTGCAAATGCAACAC
This sequence comes from Nanger dama, assembly GCA_917880005.1. Lineage (NCBI taxonomy): Eukaryota > Metazoa > Chordata > Mammalia > Artiodactyla > Bovidae > Nanger > Nanger dama. The sequence goes on along the minus strand of CAKJTW010000038.1, from coordinate 7,482,702 downwards.
TGAATAATTTGCATAGGTAACATAGCTACTTACCTCTTGCTGAGTAATCAAATTGTTTCTTAGTATTAACTGTCCCTGGTGGCTCAGACAGTAAAGAATGTGCCTGCAATTCAGGAGACCCGGGTTTAATACCTGGATGGGGAAGATCCCCTACAGAAGGAAATGGTTACCCAATCCAGTATTCTTGCCTGAAGAATTCCATGGACAGAGGAGCCTGGCGGGCTACAGTCCATGAGGTCACAAAGAGTCGGACATGACTGAGCAACTAAGACTTTCACTTTCTTTCATAAACTATGATATATAATACTAGAAGAAATTCTTTGGGACAGTTGTTATAGCTAATAAACAGAGGACTACCTACTCCTTTATTGTGATTTTCCAAAGCATAGTTAGCAGATCAAATAATCTGGAAGATAATACACTACTATTTATGTATAATCTAAATGTTTTCAATACCCTGTACCTATTTACATATAAATTTACAGTGTATGTAAGAATGACTATTAATTCTTTTTCATGATTCAAATACTTGATGATAAGTTGAAGAGTTAATAGTGTGATGCTGATTGCGTGTGTGTGTGTGTGTGTACTCAGTTGTGTCCAACTCTTTGAGACCCCATGGACTATAACCCACCAAGCTCCTCCTCTGTTCATTGAATTTTCTAGGCAACAATACTGGAATGGGTTGCCATTTCCTACTCTAGGGATTGAACCCATGTCTCCTGCAACTGGCAAGCTTTTTTTTTTTTTTAACCACTGAGTCACCTGGAAAGCCCTAGTGTGATATTACCAGCTTCTTTAATTCATATAACCATCTGGACATGTGTGTCTAGCATAGAAAATTTCTTGAGCTGTTTATTAATCTAACAGGCTGCAAGATGTATTTTGTCTCTAATTTCATTTTTGTCCAATATTTAAAATTTTGACAAATATGAAAGTTGAAATGTTAAAATGATAGGGTCTCAAGTTTGAATCACACAAATATAGTCAATAACTGAAATATGAAATACATAAGAAGGAATCAGCAATTGATAAGATGATACAGAGCAAAGAATCAGTGAACTGAAATAGTAGAAATTACTCATGCTGAACAGAGAAAGGAAAAAAATTTAAAAATGAGGATAGTTTATGAGACATCAGACAATATCAAGCACAATTATATTCACATTATAGGAATACCAGAAGAAGATAAGAGATTGAAAAGGGGGCATAGAATGTATTTGTAACAGAAAACTTTCCTAAACTGGGAAAGGAAGCAAACATACAGATCCATGAAGCACAGATTCCCAGACAAGATCATCGTAAATATAACCACATCAAGACATATTGTAATATAAAATGGCAAAAATCAGACAATATGAAAAGCATCAAGGGAAAAGGAACAAGTAATATGCAAGGGAAATGCCCATGAGACCATCACTGACTTTTCAGCTAAAACTCTGTTTGCTAGAAGAGAGTGACACACTATATTTAAAGTGATGAAAGGGGAAAATAACAAATGAACAATATTCTAACTGGCAAGGCTTTCATTCTGATTTGAAGGAGTGATCAAAATTTTACAGACAAGGAAAAGCCAAAAGAGTTCAGCACCACCAAACCAATTTTATAGAAAATGTCAAAGGGACTTATCTAAGTGGAAAGCAAAAGACCACAATAAGAAATATACAGAGAGAGTAGACTCATGGACATGGGAAGCGGGGAGGAGAGGGTGAGATGTATGGAAAGAGTAACATAGAAACTTACATTACCATATGTGAAATAGATAACCAATGGGAATCTGCTGTATGGCTCAAGAAACTCAAACACAGGCTCTGTATCAACCTAGAGGGGTGGGATGGAGAGGGAGATGGGAGGGAGGTTCAAAAGGAGGGGATATATGTATACCTATGGTTGATTCATGTTGAGGTTTGACAGCAAACAGCAAAATTCTGTAAAGAAATTATCCTTCAATAAAGTTAATTCAAAAAATATAAAAATTATGAAATGAAAAACTTCATTGGTAAAGACAAAAATCTAGTAAAAGTAGGTCAGCCACTTCCTAAGCTAATATCAAGGTTAACAGACAAAAGCAGTAAGATCATCTATATGCATAATAAGTAGTTAACAGATGCACAAAAGGATGTAAAATATGATGTGAAAAACAGTAAACATGGGGAGAAAGGAGTGAAAATCCATAGATGTTAAAATGCTTTCAAATTTAAGAGATTGGAAACTTAAATAATCCTATATAGAGATCACAGAAAAAGCAAGGGAATTTTAGCAAAACATCTATTTCTGCTTCACTGAATATGCTAAAGACTTTGACTGTGTGGATAACAACAAACTGTGAAAAATTCAAGAGATGGGAATACCAGACCACCTTACCTGCCTCCTGTGAAACCTGTATGCAGGTCAAGAAGCAACAATTAGAACCAGACATGGAACAACAGACTGGGCCCAAATTGGGAAAGGAGTATGTCAAGGCTGTATATTGTCACCCTGTTTATCTAACTTATATGCAGAGTACATCATCTGAAATGCTGGGGTGGATAACTCACAAGCTGGAATCAAGACTGCTGGGAGAAATATCAACAACTTCAGATATTCAGATGATGCCACTCTAAAGGCAGAAAGTGAAGAGGAACTAAAGAGCCTCTTGATGAGAGTGAAAATGAGGAGTGGAAAAGTTGGCTTAAAACTCAAAGTAAAAAAGCTAAGATCATGGCCTCGGGTCCCATCACTTCATGGCAAATACATGGGGAAAATGTGGAAGCAGATTTCATTTTCTTGGGCTTAAGCAGTGTATTCAAAAGCAGAGACATCACTTTGCCAGAAAGGTTCATAAAGTCAAACAATGGTTTTTCCAGTAGTCATGTATGGATGTGAGAGTTGGACCATAAAGAAGGCTGAGCACTAAAAACTGATACTTTCAAACTGTGCTGCTGCAGAAGGTTGTTGAGAGTCCCTTGGATCAAACCACTGGATCCTAAAGGAAACTGACCCTGAATATTCATTGGAAGGACTGATGCTGAAGCTGAAGCTCCAGTACTTTGGCCACCTGATGGGAAGAGCTGATTCACTGGAAAATACCTGAAGCTGGGAAAGATTGAGGGCAGGAGAAGGGGGTGACAGAAGATGAAATGTTTGGATGGCATGAGCTAGTCAATGGACATGAGTTTGAGCAATCCTCCTGAGATGCTGAAGGACAGGGAAGCCTTGGGTGCTATAGTCCATGGGGTCACGAAGAGCCAGACACTACTTAGTGACTGAACAACCATAAATATCACTATACACACATGTACATACACACACAAAAACTGAAATGTAGTTATCAAATCATAAATTCGATCGAAGAAGAAAAGGAATGTGTAAGAACTACCAAACAACCAGAAACAAATAAAGTGGCCCTAAGTATATATCTATAAAGAATTACTTTAAATGTAAATGAGCTCAATGCTCCAATCAAAAGATACGGTGTAGCTGAATAGAACAAAAACAGGCCCCATATACATATTGCCTACAAAAGACTTACTTCAGATTTGGAGACACACAGTCCGAAAGGGAGGTAGTGGAGAAAGGTACTCCACACAAGGGGAAATGAAAACAAAGCTGAGGAGTCAAAACATATCAGACAGAATGGGCTTTAAAATGAACACTGTAACAAGAGACAAAGAAGGACATTACATAATGATCAAGGGATCAAACCAGGAAGGAGTTAGAGCAATTGTAAATTTATATGCATTCAACATAGGAGCTTCTTGATACAGAAAGCAAATATTAACAGGAAGAAATTGATAGTAACACAATAGTAGGAGACTTTAATACCCCACTTGTATCAATGGACACACCACCCAGACAGAAAATCAATAAGGAAATACTGGTCCTCAGGAACACATTAGATTAAATGAAGTTAATAGATCTATACTATATAGAAGATTTCATCAAAGAGAAACAACAGAATACATTCTTTTCAAGTGCACATGAAACATTCTAAATGATAGATTATGTGCTAGACCACAAAACAAGTCTCAGTAAATTTAAGACTAAAATCTTATCAAGCAATTTTTTCTGAACATAATGCTATGAGCCTAGAAATCGACTATAAAAGAAACTCTAAAACACAGAGGTGGAGGCTAAAAACTGTGCTGTTTAGCAATCAATGAGTCACTGAAGAAATAAAAAGGAAATCAAAATATACCTGGAGACTAATGAGAATGAAAATACAGTATTCCAAAGTGTATGGGAAGCAGCAAAAGCAGTTCTAAGAGGTAAGTTTATGACCATAAAAGTCCACCGCAGGAAACAAGAATAATCCCAAATAAACAAACTAAGCTTACCCCTAAAGGAACTAGAAAAAGAATAAAAAACTCAAAGTTAGTAGAAGAAATCATAAAGATCAGAGCAGAAATAAGATCAATGAAGGTAAGAGCTGGTTCTTTGAAAAAGTAAATAAAATTGGTAAATGTTTAGCCACACTCATCATGAAAAAAAGAGGGCCCAATCAATAAACTCAGAAATGAAAAAGAAGAGTTACACCCATACCACAGAAATACAAAGGTTCATAAGAGATTACTAAAATCAACTAAAAATCAATAAAGGGAACAATCTAGAAGAAATGGACAAATTCACAGAAATGTTCTATTTCCCCAGACTGAGCCAGGAAGAAACGAAGTATAAGCAGACAAATTACCAGTAATGAAACTGAATTAGTAATAAATTCCCTAAAAAGAAAAATCCAGGATCAGATGGCATCACAGGTGAATTCTACCAAACATTTGTAGAAGTTAACACCTGCCCTTCTTGGAAAGAATGCTTCTGAACTCATTCTACAAGGCCAGAATCTCTCTGATACCAAAACCAGAGAAAGTTATCATAAAAGAAGAAAATTACAGGCCAATGTCACTGATGAATATAGATGCAAAAATCCCCAGCAAAATATTAGCATAATGAATTTAACAATATACTAGAAGGATCATACACCAACAATCAAGTGGGGTTAATCCCAGCATACAAGGATGGTTCCATATTTGCAAATCATCAATATTATACACCACATTAGCAAACTGAAGAATCAAAATCATATGATCATATCAAAAAAAGCTTTGGATAAAATTCAAGATCTATTTATGATAAAAATTCTCTACTGTGTGGTTATAGAGGGAATACGTGAAAGTGAAAGAGTTAGTTGCTCAGCTGTGTTTGACTCTTTGTGACCCCATGGACTAGCCCTCTAGGCTCCTCTGTCCACGAGATTCTCCAGGCAAGAATACAGGAGTGGGTTGCTATTTGCTTCTCCAAGGGATCTTCCTGACCCAAGAATCGAACCCAGGTCTCCTGAACTGCAGGCAGACTCTTTACCATCTGAGTAAAGAGTATATAAAAGGAATACACTTCAGTATAATAAAGGCCATCTAGGACAAGCCCACAGATGACTCATACTCAACAGTGAGAATCTGAAAGCACTTCCTCTAAGTTCAGGAACAAGACAAGATTTCCATTCTCACCACTTTTATTCAACATAGTATTGGAAGTCCTAACCACAGCAAACAGATAAGAAATAAAAGTAATCCAAATTGGAAAGAAAGAAGTAAAACTGTCACTGTTTGCAGATGATATGATCCTATACATAGAAAATGCTAACTAAAGATGTGACCAAAAAAGTATGATAACTTATCAATGAATTCAGTAAAGTACTAGGATAAAAAATTAATATGTATAACTTTATTTCATCTCTATATATTAACAACAAACTCTCAGGAAGAGAAATCTGAAAACTACAAATCAATTATAAAGTAAGCCAGTAGAAAAATGAGCAAAACACAATAAGCAGTATATAAAAATTAAGAATAAGTAAACCTAAGAAATAAAGTTTTTACTTCATAAATATTGCATTTATTTCATTAGTATTCATATTGTATTAGTATTTTTTACTTCGTTAGTATTACTTAATATTACTTCATTAGTATTAGAAATATGCTAATTATAGTCAAGAGTGACAGTGTTTTTGAATCTAGGATGGCAAAAATTAACAAGAGCTTTTGAAACATGTGAATGAAAGAAAACTAATATAGTGATGTTGGAATATAATTGGTCCAGCTACACTGGAAATCTATTGGGAATTATCTTGTGAAGCTGAATATGGTCATCTGTTAGAGCAATTTCACTTCCAGAATCATTACACAAATACATTCTTGCATAGCTGTACCAGAGGATACAAGCAAAACTGTTCACAACTAATAATAACTTTGTTATAAAAGACTGGAAATGACTCATTATTTTGACAGTAGAATGCACACAATGGGATACAGAGCAGGTAAGTATGTCAAGTGAATTTTTTCCTGAAGGTATCATACAGCATTATTTTTTTATAAAGGTCATAAAACCTCAGATTAAACAATGTATTTGGTAATTAATATACACTCTTTAGAAATAATAACTACAGAAAAGATTTTCTAAAATCACAAAAATGGTGGCAATTGAGATATATGCAAAGATACTACGTAGAATCATTATTAGTAATATTTAACTCTTTAGGATTTGAGATAACATAATTATTAAATAGAAATATTTAAATTCAATTTATATGTTTTGAAAGTATTACATTTAAAATTAAGGTCAATAAACCTAGGGTTTTTAAAAACATCCCAAATTTGGACCTAGGACTGATTTGTTTTACCAACAGACTTCTGAAGAGAGTTAAACACAGTAAAGAATTGCTTCTTTATAATAGATCACAGTCTTCATTTTATCTGGGTTATTTCTGTGAGAAACTATTTTATTCTTTAAGTACTTTTCAGGATATCTGAAGATTTAATATATACATGATATGAGAAATGCTGGGCTGGAGGAAGCACAAGCTGGAATCAAGATTGCTGGGAGAAATATCAATAAAAATAAATATCATATGCAGATGATACCACCCTTATGGCAGAAAGTGAAGAGTAACTAAAAATCCTCTTGATGAAAGTGAAAGAGGAGAGTGAAAAAGTTGGCTTAAAGCTCAACATTCAGAAAACGAAGATCATGGCATCTGGTCCGATCACTTCATGGCAAATAGATGGGGAAACAGTGGAAACAGTGTCAGACTTTATTTTGGGGGGCTCCAAAATCAGTGCAGATGGTGACTGCAGCCATGAAATTAAAAGACGCTTACTCCTTGAAAGGAAAGTTATCTTTCCTTGGAAGGAAAGATAGTATATTAAAAAGCAGAGACATTACTTTGCCAACAAAGGTCTGTCTAGTCAAGGCTATGGTTTTTCCAGTAGTCATGTATGGATGTGAGAGTTGGACTGTGAAGAAAGCTGAAAGCTGAAGAATTGATGCTTTTGAACTGTGGTGTTGAAGAAGACTCTTGAGACTTCCTTGGACTGCAAGGAGATCCAAGCAGTCCATCCTAAAGGAGATCAGTCATGAGTGTTCATTGGAAGGACTGATGTTGAAGCTGAAACTCCAGTACTTTGGCCACATGATGTGAAGAGCGGACTCATTTGAAAAGACCCTGATGCTGGGAAAGATTGAGGGCAGGAGGAGAAGGGGACCACAGAGGATGAGATGGTTAGATGGCATCACTGACTCAATGGACATGGGTTTGGGTAGACTTTGGGAGTTGGTGATGGACAGGGAAGCCTGGCGTGCTGAGGTTCATGGGGTTGCAAAGAGTCGGACACGACTGTGCGACTGAACTGACTGATGATGATGTATGGTAGTTTTCTATCACAAAGATTTGTTTTATTTATCATTTATATTTGGCCTTTTTCAATATAATTTAAAATATTCCTAGTAGAAAATATTCCTAGCAGATTAAGTCTCACTTTAATACTGATTTCAAAGAAATGATAAAAACCATCCTGCTGCTTTTCTAAGAACTCAGTATCAGTTGTCATTATTGGGTTCTAAATGCATGAACCTAATATAGAAATACAGAGGGATACAATATTTTGTGATGATATGATGTAAACTTGGCATCTTGTTTCTTTTTCCTGTGATTTTAAATAGCTTGCTGATACAATCCATACTTGATAAGGTCTATATTTTTGCCTGCCAACCAGCAAGCTAATGTTTCTAGAATAGTGTTGAGCAAGTAAAAGACTGAATCATTGTCAATATCAATAGTGTGCTTTAATTGTACTTTATATTAAAAGAATATCACAATTTATTATGTATAGAATCATTACATACTTTCTGAGATATACTTTCAAAGGAAGAATTTTCTTCCATTTTTAAGTATTTCATATGAGAGTTTACACTTTTCAAAATTGAATTTTTTTTTCCATAGCAAGCAACTAGGAAAAGAATTAGTGTAATAAGTTATTATGGATAAAACTGGGTATCTGAGTCAAAAAGATCCCCTGTCTTAAATATTTGGTTAAAACTGAATAGAAGGTGAACTTATTACATATAATTTTATAATATTTAGTAGCTATTTTTATAAGAGAAAAATATAAAGATTTCCAAACTATACATATTTACAAATCTCACTACTAAAATAGTCATTACAATTGGTTTATATAATTTGACATTTGGGCTTTGCATACTATCAATTTAAACAGTGGGCTGTATTCAGATGATAGGATACTGCCCATTTTCATACTCTTTGTCCTTCTGTTTTATGATTTGAATTTGAGCTACTTAAATATTTTCTGAGATGAATATTGCATACAATAAAATGATCCTTCTAGGCTGAACCAACTAGATTAGTTACAGCTCAGGGGAGACTCTGCAAAATATTACTATTGTTGACTTGTGCTTTCCTATTTGCTGTTTTTATTTTTATATCAGTGAAAGTACATTCCATACCAGAGCTTTATAAAAATAAAAATCATGCCTCCAGCAAAAGTACACTCTGTGTGCTTTAGCACCAAACAAAATATTCTACCAATAAAATCTGATATTTGTGTTCAGCTCTTAAAAGAACCTGATATTCAGACAGTGCATTAGAAAATGGATCAAATTGGGTGAACCCAAAACATCATCTAAGTCAAATCTATTTCATCTTCACATATTCATATTTATTGAATTAATATGCAAACAAATGAATTTAATCACAAATATTGGCATGCTACTCCAATATGTTATATTTTAAATATCTACATATTATTACCTTATAAGGTATCTTCCAAACCCAGGGATTAAACTCAAGGTCTCCCACACTGCAGGTATATTCTTTACCAGCTGAGCCACAAGGGAAGCCCAAGAATACTGAAGTGGGTAGCCTATCCCTTCTTCAGCAGATTTTCCCAAACCAGGAATCAAATCAGGGTCTCCTGCATTGCAGGCGGATTCTTTACCAACTGGAGCTATCAGGGAAACCCATATCCTACCTGAATAAATTATTTTAAACTGTTTATAAAATTTAATTGTATTAAATTATGTTAAACTTATACTTTATTTCACATATCTCAAGCCTAAAATTTATTTTAAAAAAACAAACCAAATATCAGTTAGCCTAGTAAGTTGTAACTTGATTTGAAATACTAGTAACCCTTTATTATCCATTTGCAGTACTATTATCTCTTTAAGAGATAGTATCTTTAGGAAGATTACTCCCTGTATATTATCTGCCATTCTATTTCATTAATAATTTTCTCACAACAACCTTGTCTGGCAGACATAATTACTGCGATTTACCAACTAAACTGCCAGTCAAATAGATTAAGACATTTATCTGTGAATTTAAGTAAAATAAAAGTTTACAGTAAAAGTGAAAGTTGCTCAGTCTTGTCCAACTTTTATGACCCCATGGACTATACAGTCCATGGAATTCTCCAAGGCAGAATACTAGAGTGGGTAGCCTTTCACTTCTCCAGGGAATCTTCCCAACCCAGGGACTGAACTGGGGTCCACTGCATTGAAGGCGGATTCTTTACCAATTGAGCCATCAGGGAAGGCCTTCACAGTATAAGGATCTGCTTTTAACAAGTTTGTGGACTTTTCACTATTGTAAAAAAGTTTGTTTGACTTACAGATTTAACAATCACTTGACAAGAAATGAATTAAATGTGTGATATTAGTTTGAAAGTTGAATGCTTGCTTCATTTTTTTGTTTTGTTTTGTTTTTGTTTTGTGGTAATAACACACCGCTCACTTGGTAAATATATATAGTGTTGTAAGGCTGCATCTGTATTAGTCTGTTAGATGTGCCATAACAGAGGACCATAGACAGGGTGGCTTGTGCAACCAGCATTTATTTTCTTACAGCTCTGAAGGCTAGCATTCCAGAACAAGGTATCAGCAGGATACGTTTCATCCGAAGGCCTTTCTATGGCTTGGAGATGGCTATCTTCTCCATAAGTGATCTTTCCCTTGGGTAAATCTGTATCCTAATCTTTATAAGGATACTAGTCCTACTGGGTTAGGGCCCATCCTAACAACCTCATCAGGCTTCCCTGGTGGCTCAGATGGTAAAGAATCCACCAACAAAGACGACGACCCAGGTTCAATCCCTGGGTTGGACAGATTCCCTGGAGAATGGAATGGCAATGGCTCATCTCAAGGATGGGGGCACTTCTGACAGTAGTCCTGGGAGGTATTCCTTGGTGTGAGCCCTCTAGGATTAAAGTTTTACTGAGAAGAGCCCTGCCCACTGGAGCAAGATCTGGTTTTTCTCATTGCCAGTCCCTCCCATCAGGAAGTCGCACAAGCCTCTTCGCCTCATCCACCAGCAGGTAGATAGAAGAAGTAAGAATCCCACAGCCTTAGAAGAAAAACCACATTCACAGAAGATTATTCATGATTAAAAGGAAGAGGATTATAACCCAGATGAAGGAATAAGATAAAATCCCAGAACAAAAATTTAGTGGAGATAGGCAACCATCCAGAAAAAGAACCCAGAATAGTGAAGATGATCCTGAATTTTGGAAAAAGAATGAAGAAGATGCAAGAAACGTTCACTAAAGACCTAGAAGAATAAAAGAACAAACAGAGGTAAACAATAAACTAGAAGGAATCAATAGCAGAACTAAGGCAGAAGAATGGATAAATGATCAGGAAGACAAAATGGTAGACATCACTGGGGCAAAACAGAATATGGAAAAATGAATGAAAAAAGTGAAGGCAGCCTAAGGGACCACTGGAACAACATTAAATGCACCAACATTTGCATTATAGCGGTCACAGAAGGAGAAGAGAGAGATGATGAAGGACCTGAGAAAATATTTGAAGAGCTAATAGCTGAAAACTTCACTAACATGGAAAAGGAAATAGTCAACCAAGTCCAAGAAACACAGAGATCCAGGCAGCATAAACCCTAGGAGGAACACAACAAGACACATAGTAATCAAACTGATGAAAATTAAAGGCAAAGATAAAATATTAAAATCAATAAGGGAAAAATGACAACATGTAAGGGGACTTCCATATGCTTATTAGCTGATTTCTCAACAGAAACTCTACAAGTCGGAAGGGAATGGCACCATATAATTAAACTGACGAAAGGGAAGAACTTATAAACAATAATACTCTACCCAACAAGACTTATTCAGATTGGATGGATAAATCAAAAGCTTTCAGTTCAGTTCAGTTGCTCAGTCGTGTTCGACTCGTGTACGACTCTTTGCGACCTCATGAAACGCAGCATGCCAGGCCTCCCTGTCCATCACCATCTCCCAGAGTTCACTCGGACTCACGTCCATCCAGTCCGTGATGCCATCCACCCATCTCATCCTCGGACATCCCCTTCTCCTCCTGCCCCTAATCCCTCACACCATCAGAGTCTTTTCCAATGAGTCAACTCTTCACGTGAGGTGGCCAAAGTACTGGAGTTTCAGCTTCAGCATCATTCCCTACAAAGAAATCCCAGGGCTGATCTCCTTCACAATGGACTGGTTGGATCTCCTTGCAGTCCAAGGGACTCTCAAGAGTCCTCTCCAACACCACAGTTCAAAAGCATCAATTCTTTGGCACTCAATCTTCTTCACAGTCCAACTCCCACATCCATACATGGCTACTGGAAAAACCATAGCCTTGACTAGATGGACCTTAGTTGGCAAAATAATGTATCTGCTTTTGAATATACTATCTAGGTTGGTCATAACTTTTCTTCCAAGGAGCAAGTGCCTTTTAATTTCATGGCTGCAGTCACCATCTGCAGTGATTTTGGAGCCCCCAAAATAAAGTCTGTTATTATTTCCATAGCTTCCCCATCTATTTGGCATGAAGTGATGGGACCAGATGCCATGATCTTCATTTTTTTAATGTTGAGTTTTAAGCCAACTTTTTCACTCTCCTCTCACTTTGAAAAAGAGGCTCTTTAGTTCTTATTCACTTTTTGCCATAAGGGAGGTGTCATCTGCATATCTGAGGTTATTGATATTTTTCCTGGCAATCCTGAATCCAGCTTGTGCTTCATCCAGCCCAGCGATTCTCATGAAGTACCTGGTATATAAGTTAAATAAGCAGGGTGACAGTATATAGCCTTGACGTACTCCTTCCCTATTTTGAACCAGTCTGTTGTTCCATGTCCAGTTCTAACTGTTGCTTCTTGAGCTGCATACAGATTTCTCAAGAGGTGTATCAGGTGGTCTGGTATCCCCAGGTCTTTAAGAATTTTCCAGAGTTTGTTGTGATCCATACAATCAAAGGCTTTGACATAGTCAACAAAGCAGAAGTAGATATTTTTCTGGAACTCTCTTGCTTTTTTGTTCCAACAGATGTTGGCAATTTGATCTCTGGTTCCTTTGCATTTTCTAAAACCAGCTTGTACATCTGGAAGTTCACAGTTCACGTACGGTTGAAGCCTGGCTTGGAGAATTTTGAGCATTACTTTTCTAGCTTATGAGATCAGTGCAATTGTGTGGTAGTTTGAGCATTCTTTGGCATTGTCTTTCTTTGGAATTGGAATGAAAACTGACCTTTTCCAGTCCTGTGGCCACTGCTGAGTTTTCCAAATTTGCTGGCATATTGAGTGTAGCACTTTCACAGCTTCATCTTTCAGGATTTGAAATAGCTCAACTGGAATTCCATCACCTCCACTAGTTTTGTTTGTAGTGATGCTTCCTAAGGCCCACTTGACTTCGCATGCCAGGAAGTCTGGCTCTAGGTTGGTGATTACACCATCGTGATTATCTGCATTTGAAGATCTTTTTGTATAGTTCTTCTGTGTATTCTTGCCACCTCTTCTTAATATCTTCTGCTTCTATTAGGTCCATAACATTTCTGTCCTTTATCGAGCTAATGTTTGCATGAAATGTTCCCTTGGGATCCATAATTTTCTTGAAGAGATCTCTAGACTTTGCCATTCTATTGTTTTCCTCTATTTCTTTGCATTGATAGCTAAGGAAGGCTTTCTTATCTCTCCTTGCTATTCTCTGGAACTCTGTGTTCAAATGGGTATATCTTTCCTTTCCTCCTTTGCCTTTCACTACTTTTCTATTCTCAGCTATTTATGAGGCCTCCTCAGACAACCACTTTGCCTTTTTGCATTTCTTTTCCTTGGGAATGGTCTTGATCACTGCCTCCGGTACAACGTCACAAACATCCGTCCATAGTTCTTTGGCACTCTATCTGATCTAATCCTTTGAATCTATTTGTTACTTCCACTGTACAATCATAAGGGATTTGATTTAGGAATATTCTTAGAGAGATGGGAATACCAGACCACCTTTCCTGTCCACGCATAATGTGTATGCATGTCAAGAAGCAACAGTTAGAACCAGACACAGAACAATGGACAGGTTCCAAATTGGAAAAGGAGTACTAGTCAAGGCAGTCTATTGTTGCTGCTGCTAAGTCACTTCAGTCGTGTCCAACTCTGTGTGACCCATAGACAGCAGCCCACCAGGCTCCCCCACCCCAGGGATTCTCTAGGCAAGAACACCAAAGTGGGCTGCCATTTCCTTCTCCAGTGCATAAAAGTTAAAAGTGAAAGTGAAGTCGCTCAGTCATGTCTGACCCACAGTGACCCCATGGACTGCAGCCTTCCAGGCTCCTGCATCCATGGGATTCTCCAGGCAAGAGTACTGGAGTGGGGGTGCCATTTCCTTCTCCGAGTCTACTGTTAGACCCTGCTTATTTAACTTCTATGCAGATTACATTATATGAAATGCAAGGCTGGATGAAGTACTAGCTGAAATCAATATTGCCAGAAGAAATATTGGTAACCTCACATGTACAGATGATACCACCCTTATGGCAGAAAATGAAGAGGAAGTAAAGAGCCTCTTGAAGAAGGTAAAAGAGAGTGAAAAAGTTGGCTTAAAACTCAGTGTTCAAAAACCTAAGGTCACAGCATCCAGTCCATTCACTTTATGGCAAATAGATGGGGGAAAAATGGAAACAGTGTCAGACTTTATTTTCTTGGACTCTAAAATCACTGTGGACCATGACTGCAGTCATGAAATTAAAATAAGCTTACTCCTTCAAAGATAAGCTATGAAAAACCTAGAAAGCTGATTCAGAAACAGACACACCACTTTACTGTCAAAGGTCCATATAGTCAAAGTTATAATTTTTCCAATAGTCATGTACAGATGTGAGAGTTGGACCATAAAGAAGACTGAGTGCCCAAAAATTGACAGTTGAACTGTGGTACTGGAGAAGACTCTTGAGAGTCCCTTGGACTGCAAAGAGATCACACCAGTCAATTCTAAAGGAAATTAGCCCTGAATATTCACTGGAAGGACTAATGCTGAAGCTCCAGTACTCTGGCCACCTGATGCAAAGAGCTGACTTATTGGAACAGAACCTGACGTTGGAAATGATTGAGGATAGGAGGAGAAGGGGGCGACAGAGGATGGAATGGTTGGGTGGCATCATGGATTCAATGGACAAGAGTTTCAGCAAACTCTTGGAGACAGTCCAGGACAGGGAAGCCTGGCGTGCTTCAGTCTATGAGGTCACAAAGAGTCAGACACAATTGAGTGACTGAACTTCAACAAGTTTATACCTAAAACAAGTAGAGAAAGAAGTACAAACAGATCATAATGTTAGTAGAAGGAAAGAAATCAAAGATCAGAGCAGAAACAAATGAAATAGAGATGAAGAAAACAATTGCAAAGGTGAATGAAATCAAAAGCTGGTTCTTTAAAAAGGCAAACAAAATTGATAAACCTTTAGCTTGACATATCAAGAGAAAAAGGAAGGGGACTCAAATTAAATTAGAAGTGAAAAAGGAGAAGTTGCAGCTGACTTCAGAGAAACACTAGGATCATAAGATACCACTGTGAACAACTGTATGCAATAAAATGAACAACTGGAAAGAAATGGATAAACTCTTAGAAAGGTATAGTCTCCCAAGACTGAGCCAGGAAGAAATAGAAAATATGAACAGACCAACTACAAGCATTGAAATTGAAACTGTGATTTTTAAAACTCCCAGAAAACAAAGGATCTGCTGACTTCACAGATGAATTTTATCAAACATTTAGAGAAGCATTAACATACACTTCTGAAATTTTTCCAAACAATTGCAGAGGAAGAAAAACTTTAAAATACATTATATTGGGTTACCATCACCCTGATATCAAAGCCAGACAAAGATACTACAAATGAAGAAATTTACATGCCAATATCACCAATGAATGCTGATGTAAAACCCTCGACAAAATAGCAGCAATTTAAATCCAACAATACATTAAAAAGATCATACACCATGACCAAGTGGGCTTCATCTCAGGGATGTAAGGATTTTTTTATATTTGCAAATAAATCAGTGTGATACACCACATAAACAAATTTAAGAATAAAAACCATGTGATCATTTCAATGGATACAGAAAAAGGTTTTTATAAAATTCAGCACCCATTTATAACTAAAACTCTCCAGAAAGTGGGGACAGAGGGAACAAGCCTCAACATAATAAAGACCATACATAACAAACCCTACAGCTAAAATTATACTCAATGGTCAAAAGATGAAAGCATTTCCTCTATGATCAGGAACAAGAGAAGAATGTCCACCCTCACCACTTTTAATTCAACATACTTTCTGAAGTCCTGTCTAAAGCAAAACAGAAGAAAGGGAAATTCAACTTGTCAAAGAAGTTAAAATTTCACTGTTTTCAGATGACACAATACACAGAATATATACATTGATTGTAAAAATACTACCAGAAAGCTACTAGAACTCATCAATGAATTTGGTAAAGTTGCAGGTTACAAAATTAATACACAGAAATGTGCTGTATTTCTATACACTAACAATTCCATTTATAATTGCACAAAAATGAATAAGATATCTAGGAATAAATCTATCTAAGGAGACAAAAGACCTGTACTCCAAAATGTACAAGATGCTGATGATAGAAACCAAAGACACAAAAGATGGAAAGATATACCATGTTCGTGGATTGGAAGAATATTGTTAAAATGACTACTGCCCAAGGGAATCTTCATATTCAATGCAATTCCTATCAAGTTACCAATGGCTTTTTTCAAAGAACTAGAACAAAACACGTTGAAATTTGTATGGAGGCACAAAAGACCCCAAATAGCCCAAGCAATCTTGAGAAAGAAAAATGGAGCTGAAGGAATTAGGCTCCCTGACTTCAGGCTACACAAATCTACAATAATCAAAACAGAGTGGTACTGGCAAAAAAATAGAAATATAGATCAATGGAACAGGATAGAAAATCTAGAAATAAACCCATGCACCTATGGTCAATTAATCTGTAATGAGGAAGGAAAAACTATGCAACGTTGGGAAGACAGTCTCTTCAACAAATGACGGTGGGAAAATTGGACAGTCACATGTAAAAAAAATGATATTAGATCATTCTTTAACATCATACAAAAATAAAGCTAAAAATAGATTAGAGATTGAAATGTGAAACTAGACATTATAAAACTCCTAAAGGAAAAACAGGCAGAACACGCTGATATAAATCACAGCAATATCTTTTTGATCTATCTCCCAGAATAATGGAAGTTAAAAAATAAACAAATGAGACCTACTTAAACTCAAAAGCTTTTGCATAGCAAAATAAAACAATAAATGAAACAAAAAGACAACTCACAGACTGGGAGAAAATATTTACAAATGACGTGACCAACAATGGATTAGTTTCTGAAACTTACAAATATGATGCTTGCTGCTGCTGCTAAGTCACTTCAGTTGTGTCCGCTGCTGCTAAGTCACTTCAGTTGTGTCCGACTCTGTGCGACCCCATAGACGGCAGCCCACCAGGCTCCCCCATCCCTGGGATTCTCCAGGCAAGAACACTAGAGTGGGTTGCCATTTCCTTCTCCAATGCATGAACGTGAAAAGTGAAAGTGAAGTCACTCATTCGTGTCTGACTCTCAGCGACCCCATGGACTGCAGACTACCAGGCTCCTCCATCCATGGAATTTTCCAGGCAAGAGTACTGGAGTGGGGGTGCCATTGCCTTCTCTGAATATGATGCTTACCACCATCCAAAAAATCAAACAATCTACAGATGGGCATAAGAACTAAATTACACATTTCTCCAAAGAAGACATGCAGATGGCCAAGAAGCACATGAAAAGATGTTCAACATCACTAATTATTAGAGAAAGGCAAACCAAAAGTACAATGACATATCACCTCACACAAGGGAGAATGGCTATCATCAAAAAAATCCATGAACAATAAATGCTGGAGAGGGAGTGAAGAGAAGGGAGCCCTCCTACACTGTTGGTGGGAATGCAAACTGGTACAGCCACTATGGAGAAAAATATGGAGGTTCCTTAACATGCTAGGCCCTGCAATCCCACTCCTGGGCATATATCTGGAGAAAAAAATGATCTGAAAGGATACATGCACCCTGATGTTCATTTCAGCACTGTTTACAGTAGCCAGAACTTAGAAGCAACCTAAATGTCCATTGACAGAGGAATGGATAAAGAAGATGTACATATATACAGTGGAATATTACTCAGCCATTAAAAAGAATGAAATAATGCCATTTGCATCAACATGGATGGACCTAGAGATCATCATACTGAGTGATTAATAAGTCAGACAGAGAAGAAGAAATATTGTATAACACCCCTTATATATGGAATCTAAAAAGCAGTGATACAAATGAACTTACTTACAAAACAAAGAGACTCCTAGAGAATGAACTTCTGGTTGCTAGGGGTAAGGGATAGTTAGGGAGCTTGGAATGGACATGTATACACTGCTATATTCTAAATGGATAACCAACAAGGATGTACAGCAGATGGAACTATGCTCAATGTTATGTGCCAGCCTGGATGTTAGGGGTGTTTGGGGGAGAGTGGATACATGTGCATATATGGCTGAACTCTTTTGCTATTCACCTGAAACTCACAACACTGTCAATCAACTATACACCAATACAAAATAATATTTTTATATTCTCATTTTTTAAATTGAAGCATAGTTGATGTACAATATTATATGTTCTAATGATTCATGATTTTTAAAGATCATATTCATTTCACAGTTATTACTCATGCTAGTAACCTTGTGCTCAAAATCCTTCAAGCTAGAATTCATCAGTTTGTGAACCAAAAATTCCAGATGTACAAGCTGGATTTCAAAAGGGCAGAGGAACCAGAGATCAAATTGCCAACATTTGCTGGATCAGAAAGAAAGCAAGGGAATTCCAGAAAAACATTTACTTCTGATTCACTGACTATGCTAAAACCTTTGTGTATATCACAACATACTAGACCACCTTACCTGTCTCCTAAGGAACCTCTATGCAAGTCAAGAATTAACAGAACTGGACATGGAACAATGGACTGCTACTAAACTGGAAAGGAGTACGTCAAGACTGTATATTGTCACCCTGCTTCTTTAACTTATACACAGAGTACATCATGCGAAATGCCAAGCTGGATTAATCATAAGCTGGAATCAAGATTGCCAGGAGAAATATCAATAACCTCAGACATGCAGATGATAACACTCTAATGGTAGAAAGCAAAGAACAACGAAAGAGCCACTTGATGAAGGAGAAAGAAGAGGGTGAAAAAGCTGACTTGAAACTAAATATTGAAAAATCTAAGATCACGGCATCCAGTCCCACCATTTCATAGCAGTGGTAGATTTTATTTTCTTGGGCTGCAAAATCACTGTGGATGGTGACTGCAGCCACGGAATCAATGCTCCTTGGAAGAAAAGCTATGCCAAGCCCAGATAAAGTATTAAAAAGCAAACATCACTTTGCTGACAAAGATCTGTATAATCTAAGCTATGGTTTTTCCAGTGGTCATGTACGAATGTGAGAGTTGGACTATAAAGAAAGCTGAGCACTGAATTATTGATACTTATGAACTATGGTATTGGAGAAGACTCTTGAGAGTCCTTTGGACTGCAAGGAGATCCAACCAGTCCATCCTTAAGGAAATCAGTCCTAAATATTCATTGGAAAGACTGATGTTGAAGCTAAAACTCCAATACTTTGGCCACCTGATGTGACGAGCTGACTCATTGGAAAAGACCCTGATTCTGGGAAAGATTGAAGGCAGGAGAAGAAGGGGATGATAGAGGATGAGATGGTTGGATGGCATCACTGACTCAATGGACATGAATTTGAGTAAACTCCGGGAGTTGGTGATGGAGCGGGTGGCCTGGTATGCTGCAGTCCATGGGGTCACAAAGAGTTAGACACAACTGAGTGATTGAACTGATTAATTAGCTACTACAAATGACTAGTCACCCTAAAACCAAGTGGCTAAAAGCAAACATTTATTTCTCAGTTCATGGTTCAGAAATTAATGCTAGTCTCAGCTGGACATCGAGTGTTCACAATCAGTGGTTTCAGTGAGGAATCTCTATACCTGGAGTTGGCTAGCTATGGGCACTCCTTGAGATGGCCTCTTACCTTGCAGCAGGCAAGATCTGACCTGGAGTTGGTAAGTTTTAAGAGAGAAGAAAACATACAAGATATTCTGTGGCCTAGGCTTGGAACTGCATATCACTCCTGCTACATTCTATTCACTAAAGCTACTACAAAGATATGATTCACAGAGTTGGAAAACAGTCTCCATCATTTGACAAAGGTAACTTGAAAATCACACTGCAAAGGAAACAGATACAGAGAGGGGTAAAGAACTCAACATTTTAGCACTTAGTCTAGCATTGTTTTTAATGAAATATTTGTTTATATTTATATATATCTTTAATGAAATCCTATTTTTTCTTCCATCTCAAATCATACTTTAGCATAATTATCTTTATTTCTCAAATACAGCAATTAGAATTGGTTTTAGAAAAATTTGTGTTGTTTTGTGAACTTTGAAGTTTTTGTTAATAGCTGAAATTTTGCAGCCATTCATAAAAGTGAGATTTTTCTGGGAAACCAAATCTGTATTGTTATCTCACCATTTCTAAGAAAATTTTCAGTGTTATCTGAATTTCATTATTGAGATGTCTAATTGTTATTCTTTTGAAAGTCTTTTCTCTAGGGCTTCTTTTAAGTTGCTTCTATTAGTTGCTTTTGTGCTCTGTAGCTTCAGTGGAGTATATGGGAATGTATTTTTTAAAATTTATTCTGTTTGTTCTTTATGTATCTTTGGATTTGCAATTTCATTAGTCCTGGGAAATTTCCAGCCCTTGTTTCTTTATTCTAGATACATACTCTATATACTAAATTGATGTCTATTCTCAGTGCCAATTAGATACACACAGATGGTGACTGTGGCCATGTAATTAAAAGATGCCTGCTCCTTGGAAGGAAAGCTATGACAAATCTAGACAGTGTATTTAAAAATCAGAGACATCACTTTGCCAACAAAGGTCCATACAGTCAAAGCTATGATTTTTCCAGTAGTCAGATGTGAGAATTGGACCATAAAGATGGCTGAAAGTCGAAGAATTGATGTTTTTGAACTGTGGTGCTGGAGAAGACTCTTGAGAATCCCTTGGAATGCTAGATGACCAAACCAGTCAATCCTAAAGGAAATCAACTTTGAATGTTCATTGGAAAGACTAATGTTGAAGCTCCAGTACTTTGGCCACCTGATGTGAAAAACCGACTCATTGGAAAAGGCCATGATTCTGGGAAAGATTGAAGGTAGGAGGAGAAAGGAGTGACACAGGATGAGATGGTTTGATGGCATCCTCAACTCAATGGACATGAGTTTGAGCAAACTCTGGGAGATACTGGAGGACAGAGGAGCCTGGCATGCTGCAGCCCATGGGGTCACAAGGAGCTGGATATGGCTTAGCAAATGAACAATACTACTATCCCATCTCACTCTCTGAGTTTTTTAATTTCTGCATATTTTTCATTTCCTTGTTGAATATATTGCATTCTAGATAATCCCTTAAATTATCTTTAGATTTATTTTCTCTAATCAGTTCTGTAAACTGTCCATTCAGTATTTCAACACTACTACATTTTTATTTCAGAAAGTTCTATCTCATGTTTTTGACAGACTCTTATTGTGAAATCAATGTTTTTTAGTTTTGTATTTTTAAAAGCATTTTATACTAAGTTATATATAAATTATATATAAAGGTGTATATTTGTTCTTTCTGTTGACTCACTCATGATTTTGCTAGTTGTTTAGTAGTTTTCTTATTTTAAGCTTGCATTTTTCAAAATTCTATCCCTGGAATTTTTGAGGAGATTTTAACTTTCTCCACAGAGAATATGTAGGTTACATTTCGTCAGAAGCTAGGGGTCACTATAGTCTAAGAACCCTTTTATCCTAATTCACGATCTTGGCTTGATATGGATTCTCAGATCAATTACTCCATCTAAGAAGTTCCAGAGCTTAGAACCCTGATCACTGCATTGTTAATACTGGCACTTACCTTTGAAGCCACCCATCTTAGTGATCCATGCATAGTTCAGTTCAGTTCAGTTCAGTTCATTCGCTCAGTTGTGTCCGACTCTTTGCGCCAGGCCTCCCTGTCCATCACTGACTCCCGGAGTTCACTCAGACTCAAGTCCATCGAGTGAGTAATGCCATCCAGCCATCTCATCCTCTGTCGTCCCCTTCTCCTCCCGCCCCCAATCCCTCTCAGCATCAGAGTCTTTTCCAATGAGTCAACTCTTCGCATGAGGTGGCCAAAGTATTGGAATTTCAGCTTTAGCATCATTCCTTCCAAAGAAATCCCAGGGTTGATCTCCTTCAGAATGGACTGGTTGGATCTCCTTGCAGTCTGAGGGACTCTCAAGAGTCTTCTCCAACACCACAGTTCAAAAGCATCAATTCTTCGGTGCTCAGCCTTCTTCACAGTCCAACTCTCACATCCATACATGGCTACTGGAAAAACCATAGCCTTGACTAGATGGACCTTAGTCGGCAAAGTAATGTCTCTGCTTTTGAATATGCTATCTAGGTTGGTCCATGATTAATCACTTGCTTATTGCATCTTCCCTGGTTCAACTACTGTATTTGTGTATTTGTATGTGTATAAGAGTTTGACCCTAGAGATTTAGATTATTTTCTAGTGAATGCAATAATGCAAAAAAATATATTTATTTATTGTACCACAGATATAATTGTATTTTACCAAGAAGACTCCTTCAAGTATGTGCTTTACCATTCTGTCATGAAAATTACCATTCATAATTGTTGCATAGAAAGCATAGTTTAATATAATAACATGTAGTTATTAGTAAATTTAAACTATATAAGATATTATCAAATTTTAAACATTATTTATATATATATTATTTCCAATGAATATATCTCTGTTCTGAATAGGATATGGAATTTTCAGATAGTACTGGGGTATGGTTTATGGTTTAGTTGCTAAGTAGTGTCCAACTCTTATGATACCATAGACTGTAGCCTGCCAGGCTCCTGTTTCCATGGGATTCTCCAGGCAAGAATACTGGAGTTGGTTGCCATTTCTTTCTCCAGGGGATCTTTCCCACCCAGGAATTGAACCTGGGTCTCCTGCACTGCAGGCAGATTCTGTATCGACTGAGCTACAAAGGGAAACCAAGTACTGGGGATGTGATTAAGTCAACAGTGTATGTAATAGTTTTGGGATCAATGTGGGGAAGCAATGAGGCATAATAAAATTCCCCAAATCATATGACTTATAAGCCATATCCTTTGAACTAACTGGTTGAAAAACTTCAAATAACTCCTTATGTAATGGTGATGATAATATTTTAAGTATTGTTTAAAAGATTAATTGAAATGCTAAACAAAATCTGAAATATGGCACATCTCAAATATTTAGTAAGTAATATAATAATTTGATAAAGGCTTATTTACTGAACACCTATGTGCTAGGCATTGTTTTGCTGTTTCTTTGGAGGCAGCGGATGACTATGGAAAATTACAGATTCTTTGAATTTTGAAGTCTTACTGAAGAGACAGTTATAAGGCTACATAAAATTAACTCAAGAAAAATTAATATCAGTTTTTAAAACTGTAGTAAAGATGAAGTATTCTGATAATAATGTAGGAAATGAAGAAAATAAAAGGAAGATTCAGGAAGACCTTTCGTTAGGTAAGATGTGAAGACAGCATTCAGATTCTTATTAAAAAGGAATTGAGACATCAGTGTTTCCTTTTACTACTCTAGATTCATGAGAATTCTATATTCAAAGATTGAAAGATTATGACACCTGAGTTTAAAATTCAATTACTTGCTAATTAAGCTGATATTAGCTGTTAAAAGAATTGTGAAAATATATTATAGAAATCCTGTAAATTATATTCTTCATGGAAGTGATAATAACAATAGTAATTTACTGTCTCATAAATATGGCTGTGGATGAAATATGTTAATTTAGTAAATCAAAACTGTGTCATAAGAATTTTCTACATTTGTGATCCCTACAAATGTCTGTTTTAATTTCATTAAAAAATGATATAAGCAAATAAGCTCTGTTCAACTTTATTTATTTGTCAAAAATTGCTTGGGGCAAAATTTTCCAGTAGAAAGTAAGAAATGAGATGGAAAGCATTAATGAGCCAAAACAAAACTTAAAAATAAAAGAAAGCCTATGGGGGTTTCTTTCATTTCTTCTATAAGCTATAAATATATTCCATCAGGTGAACTGTAGCAGAATTATAAGAATTAAAAATGAGATGCTTCCTAGAGGCTTGGGGTAGGGGGAAGTATCGATTTGAATTTTAACTGGAGTAAGAACAATTTCAATTTTTACATTGCACATGTTTCCCCTTGCCTTTCAGTTTGAGGGTACTGTATTATCGCCTCAGGGAGAGCATTGTAGTTGAATTTCAGGTGCTCTCCTAAGTCTATTAGCTTCGTACAATCTCAGGTTTTTTTCCTCCATTTTTAAAGATGGATAGAAAATATTTTAAGTAAGCATTGAATAACTAATAAGCATTATTCCTTGAACATCTCTGGTATGTGCATGCATGCTGGTGGTGGTGCTGGTGGTTAAATGGGATGGCAGTACAGAGGGCCAGAACAAAACAATCTCTTTTGGAAAGAACGGGATTCTATTATGTAGTTACCTTGGTATTATGTCCTGTACTTTTTATCTGTAATGATTTTGGCCCATATGACACTTTTTCAGAATACCAGTGCCAAAAGTATGTTAAAATTAATTTATATTTCTACCTGTATTGTCATTTAGTGGGAACAAAGGTGTACTAAAAGCAACGGGTCAAGGACACATGTATGTAAGGAGAGAAGGACAGTAATTTAATGAGGTATCAAGATAAGACTAGCAGTATTTTATTTTTTAATTAGCATTCTTGAGATGTAGTTTACATGTCATAACCAGTTTGGGTGTACAATTTAATGTTTGTTAGTGTATTTTTAGAGTTGGCAACCTTCATCACATTATAAATGTTACGCATTTTTATCACCCTCAAAAAAAATCTTGTATTCTTTAGAAATCCTATTGGGATTTCTTAGGGGGCCTTTCAAGATGGTTGAGGAGTAAGGTGTGGAGATCACCTTCCTCCCCCAAAACACACCAAAACGACGTCTCATGAGGAACAGCTCCTACAGAACACCTTCTGAACACTGGCAGAAGACCCCAGACTTCCAAAAAGGCAAGCTAGTCTCCACAGAATAAAATAGGGCAAAAGGCAGAAGAGAAAAAGAGACAAAGGAATTGTGGACTTATGCCTCAAGCAGGGAGCCCTGAAGGAGAAAAATTTCCACACACTCGGAAAACGCCTCATGGATGGGGATGGGGGCAACTTTGAAACCTCAGAGGGGAATGCAGCGACTGGTGCTTGGAAGGCAAAACAGACAGAATTCGCCACAAAAATGCCAATCAGCACTTCCCAGCCCGAAACACTTATTTGCATACCAGCTGAGCCAAGTGGAGGCTGGGTCCTAGGCTCAGGCTTCAGGGGTTACACCCCAGGGAGGGGACTGGAGTGACTGATGTGAAGATACTCTGAGGAAGCTACTATGAAACAGCTGAGTGAGTCCAGGGGAAAGCCTGGGCTGACGAGAGATCACTGTCATAGAAACACTTGTGTGCTCACAGACTGCAGGGTACTGTCTTTGTGAGTGCCAGAGGCAGAGGGCGAGATGAAACTGCAGCCTGTGACCACAGAGGGGTACATGCTGGCCGCCACCAAGGAAGGCGTGAGTGGCAGAAGTGGGACTAGCCACAACAGCAGTTTATGATCCCAAAGGAGGAGCGCCAGCCAGCGGGCACTGCAAAAGCCTGGGTGAGTGTCAGAGGTGGGGGACAGGAGTCCACTGTGGCAACACTCGGGGTTGCAGCTGCCACCAAGCTGTGACAGGTGCAGGCCACTGCCCATACCTTCCTGGGAGCATATGCAGGTTCACTCAGCCAAGGGACCTGAGCCCGACAGCCAGTTGCCCTGGGGGAGGGCACGATCCACCTCAGACTACAGCAGCTTTCCTCCGGCCTCAGCCGCTGCAGGCACTCCCCATACATGCCAACTCTGTCTGCTGTTCCCTCTGCTTCCCCAGCCCAACTGAGCAAGTGAGAGCTAATCAGTCCTTGCTTTCACCCCCTCTGTCTGGGCAGGGAGCAGACAGCAGAGGAAGGACCAAAACCAAAGCTGAGCACCAGAGGAAGAGAATTCACTCCTGCAACCATAGGTATGGCAGATCGAATCTCCCTAATTAGCCTGAGACTGTGGACTTTTGGGGGCAATCGTGGACTTTGGAAGCAAGTACAATCTGGAGCAAGGTCAGTTCTGAGTATGATTTGACCCCACACTGCCCACAGAAAGTCAGAGACCGTCCAAAATATTACAGGACTTCCCCAGTAGGCAGATTGCCTGGGGTTCACTGTGTGATGAAGACAACAGAGGACAGAGAAAGACATTCGTCTTATCACTTTCTATTTTGTGTTTTCTTTCTCATATTGTTTTATTGTCTTTTAAAAATTATTCCTTTTTTATTTTTACTTACTATTCCTGTTAAAAAATGTTATTTTTAAATAAATTGATTTGACTTTTTCCAATTTTTACTGTACTTTCTTGTAATATTACATTTTCCCCATGTTTTTTGTTTTGTATAGCATTTGTTTACTGGTTTGATTGCTCTCTTCTATTTTGTTAACTATTTTAATTCTTTTTTCTCTCTCAGTTTCTATGAGTGTGTGAGTTTCTATGGGTGTTCTTATCTGTTTAGTGTTGCTTCTACCATTTGTCGTGGGGTTTCGTCTTTCCATTCTTTTTTGTTTGTTTGATATTCTTTTTTCTATTTGTTTCCTGCCTTTTCTTCTCTATGATGTGTGGCTGGTGGAACCTTGGTGCTCCAGCCAGGGGCCAGGCCTGAACCTCTGTGCTATGCGACCTGAGCCCAGGCTGTTGAACCACCAGAAAACTCCTGACCCCATAGAATATTAATCAGTGAGAAATCTCTGAAAAGCCTCCATCTCACCACTAAGATCTGACCTACCCAAAGGTCAGCAAGCTCCACTGCCAGACATTTCACACCAAACCCAGCAAAATAGAAACACAACCTTAACCATTAGCAAACAGGCTGCCCACAGTCATACCAAGCTCACAGACAACCCCAAACACCCTACTGAGCATGACACCTGCCCTTCAGAGGGACTAGAAGAGAGGTGTCAGCCCCCCAGTCAGGAAAGCTTCACAAGGCACTGGTCCAATCCCACCTATGGGGGCAGATTCCACACATACGAGGAACAATGGCCTTGAAGCCTGTAGAAAGGAGGCCCCAGTCACAGTAAATTAAACAAGATGAAAAGACAGAGAAAGATGCAGCAGATGAAGAAATGTGGTAAAACCCCGCAAGACCAAAGAAATGAAGAGGAAACAGGCAATCTATCTGAAAAAGATTTCAGAGTAATGATAGTATGATGATCCTCAGAAAATGCAAAATAGATGGATGCACAAATAAACAGAATGGCACTACAGATTGAAAAGATACAAGAAATGTTTAAGAAGCATTTAGAAGAAATAAAGACTAATCAACAATGAACAATATAACTGAAATAAAAATACACTAGAGGCAACCAGTAGCAGAATACTAAGGTAGAAGAGTGGATAAGAGAGCTGAAAGAAAGGTGGAAGGAAAAAAGAATGAAATGAGGAAAGTCTCAGACTTCTGGGACAACATTAAGTACATCACCATTTAAATAATAGGGCTTCTTGAAGAAGTGAAAAAGAAAGGATAATGAGAAAATATTTGAGGAAATTGTAATTGAAAACTTACCTAACATGAGAAAGGAAATAGACACCCAAATCCAGGAAGCCCAGAAACTCTCATACAGGATAAACCCAAAGAGTAATATGCCTGAACACATTAATTAAACTAGCAAAAATTAAACACAAAGAAAATCTATTAAGAGAAATAAGGGAAAAGCAACAAATAACATACAAGGGATTCCCCATAAGGCTAACAACAGAAACTCTGGAGGCCAGAAGGGAGTGGCAGGATATATTTAAAGTGATGAAAGAAAAAATCTACAACCAAGGTAACTCTACCCAGCAATGATATCATTCAGATTCAACAGAGAAATCAAAAGCTTTACAGATAAGCAAAGTTAGGAGAATTCAGCACCACCAATTCAGTTTTACAATAAATGGTAATGGAACTTCTCTAGACAGGAAACACAAGAGAAAAAAAAGATCTATAAAAACAAGCCCAGAACAATAAAGTAAATGATAATAGGATCATACATATCAATGATTACCTTACATGTAAATGAATTAAAAGCTCCAACCAAAAGACATAAACTGGCTGGATGGATACAAAAACAATATACCTATATATGCTGTCTCCAGGAGACCCACTTCATATCTAGGGACACATATAGACTGAAAGTGAAGGGCTGGAAAAAGATATTCCATGCAAATGAAAACTGGAAGAAAGTGGGTGCAGCAATACTCAGATAAAACAGACCATTAAAAATAAACCATTTTAACAGACAATGAAGGACACTACATAATGATCAAGGGATCACTCCAAGAAGAAAATATAACAATTACAAATACATATACACTCAACATAGGAGTCAGAGAAGGCAATGGCACCCCACTCCAGAACTCTTGCCTGGAAAATCCCATGGACGGAGAGGCCTAGTGCACTGCAGTCCATGGGGTCGCTGAGTCAGACATGACTGAGCAACTTCATTTTCACTTTTCACTTTCATGCACTGGAGAAGGAAATGGCAACCCACTCCAGTGTTCTTGCCTGGAGAATCCCAGGGATGGGGGAGCCTGATGGGCTGCCGTCTATGGGGTCACAGTTGGACATGACTGAAGCAACTTAGCAGCAGCAGCAACATAGGAGTACCTCAATACATAAGGCAAATGCTAAAAACTATAAAAGAGGAAATCAACAGAAACACAATAATAATGGGGGACTTTAACCACTCACTCACACCAATGAACAGATCATCCAGACAGAAAATCAATAAGGAAACAAAAACATAAAAGAACACATTGGACCAGATTGACCTAATTGATATCTGTAAAACATTTCATCCAGAAAACAGCAGAATTCACTTTTTCTCAAGTTCACATGCAACATTCTCTAGGATAGATCACATCTTGTATCATAAGCCTTGGTAAATCTTTAAAAAATTGCATTTCTAGCACGCATTTTTCCTGACCAAAACACTCCAAAATTAGACATCAATTACAGGGGAAAAAAAAAAACTGTAAAAACACAAACACATGGAGGCTAAACAATATGCTTCTGAATAACCAAAAGGTCATTGAAGAGTCAATGAGAAAATAAATTACCTAGACACAAATGACAATGAAAACAAAACTCAAAACCTACGGGATGCAGTAAAGGCAGCACTGAGGGACGTTCAGGGCAATGCAAGCCTACCTCAATAAAGCAGAAAAGTATCAAATAAACAACTGAACTTACACCTAAAAAAACCAGAAAAAAGAACAAAGTCCCAAAGTTTATGGAAGAAACCATAAAGGACAGAGCAGAAATAAATGGAAAAGAAATGGAGGAAATAGCAAAGACCAAAAAGACTAAGAGCTGGTTCCTTGAAGAGATAAACAAAACAGACAAAGCATTAGCCAGACTCAGGAAGAATAAAAGGGAGAAGACGGAAATCAATAAAATTAAAAATGATCAAGGAGAAGTTACAACAGATAACACAGAAATACAAAGGATCATAAGAGACACTGTGAGCAACTATATGTCAATAAAATGGACCACCTGTAAGAAATGGACAAATCCTTAGAAAAGTATAATCTTCCAAGACTGAACCAGGAAGGAACAGAAAATATGAACAGGCCAATCATAACCATTGAAATTGAAACTGTAATCAAAATATTCCAATAAACAGAAGCAGAGGGCCAGATGGCTTCATGGGTGAATTCTATCACACATTTAGAGAAAAGCTAACATCTTTCCTGCTCAAATTTTCCATGAAAAAACAGAGGATTGGGAAAAACTCCAAACTCATCCTACAAGGGCACAATTACCCTGATACCAAATCCAAAAATATAATTATAGGTCAGTATCACTGATGAACATAGATGCAAAAACCTCAAAAATATGCTAGTGAACAGTATTGAACAACACATTTAAAGAATAAGTCGCCATGATCAACAGGGGTTTATCCCATGGATTATAAGATTCATCAATATATACAAATCAATGTGATACACCATATTAACAAATTGAAAGATTAAAACCATATGTGCATTTCAATAGATTCAGGGAAAGTTTTCAACAAAATTCAACACCCATTCATGATAAAAACTCTAAACAGAGTAGGCACAGAAGAAACTACCTCAACAAAATAAAGGCCATATAAGACAAACAAATAGCAAACATTATTCTCAAAATGAAAAACTGAAAGCATTTCCTCTAAGATCAGGAAGAGAAAGGTGTCCACTCTCACCACTAATCCATTGGAGGGAAGAATGAAAACCACAAGCACGGAAACTAAACAAACTGATCACATGCATCACATCCTTGTCTAACTCAATGGAACTATGAGCCATGCCAGGTAGGGCTACCCAAGATAGATGGGTCGGGGTGGAGACGTCTTATAAAACTGGACCACTGGAGAGGGAATGGCAAACCACTTCAGCATTCTTGCCTTGAGAACCCCATGAACGCTTTTTTTTTTTTTAAATGTTGAGTTTAAGCCAGCTTTTTCATAGTCAAAAAAATAAAAATAAAATAAAAGAGAGAGAGTTCAAAATCCAGTACTTGGGTACAATCTCAAAAATGACAGAATTATCTCTGTTCATTTCCAAGGCAAACCATTCAATATCACAGTAATCCAAGCCTATGCCCTAACCACTAATTTCAAAGAAGCTGAATGGTTCTATGATGACCTATAAGATCTTCTAGAATTATTCCCCCCAAAAGATGTCCATTTCATCATGGAGACTGGAATTCAAATATAGGAAGTCAAGAGATATCTGGAGTAACTGGCAACTTTGGCCTTGGAGTACAAAATGAAGCAGGGCAAACAGAGTATAGCCCAGAGAACATACTGGTCATAGCAAACAACTTCTTTCAACAACAAAAGAGATGACTCTACACAAGGGCATCACCACATGGTCAATACTGAAATCAGATTGATCATAATCTTTGCAGCCAAAGATGGAGAACCTCTATACAGTCAACAAAAATAAGACTGGGAGCTGACTGTGGCTCAGATAATGAACTCCTTATTGAAAAATTCAGACTTAAAATTTTTTTTTAAAAAGTATGGAAAACTGTCAGGAAGCATTTAACAGGAGGCTTCCTGTGTGCTGTTTTGGATCTGTCAGGAATTCTCTGTTCCTTATTAATTCCTGAATACTCAGGAATTAAGAGGAGTGGCAAGCCTTTCCCAGGGGCTGAGGAATCCAGGCATTTCCTTCATTAGTTTTTCTATATGGTGATAAGTTCCCTCTTCCTTCTTGTGAACCATAGGGTAAAAGTGATTGTTTACAACTCTCTCTCTCTCTCTCTCTCTTATAGATTGCCTATGTTTTGTAAGTCTGGAATTTTAATCTTTATCTTTGTTGAGAATAACTACCTTGTAAGACAGTATATATGCCCACACCATGTTGATTAAAATAGCTTTGCTCCATCAGAGCTTTGGTCTCCATGTCTCTCTCTCTCTCTCTCTCTCTCACTCTCGCTCTCGCTCTCGCTCTCCCTGTCTCTCTTTTTCAGGCTGATCCCCTGGAGTGCAGAGGCTCTCTGAGTTTACTTTCCTGCCCAGGCTTCTAAGACCCTCTTGAGATGGTGCCCTGTGCCTTCACCCCAACGAGAGGGCGCCTGAGGCCTTCGTGAACAGAGCAAGCCCTGTGCAGGGGCTTTATTGGCTTTCTGCATAAACCAAGGAATATCAGACTCTTTCTCTCTCCTTCACTTTCTTATCCGTAGACTCCAGACCACCAGGTTCCGGTCCATTAAAGAACATCAACAAGTGGTGCCTGAACAGGGACTTGCTACACATAGGTAGATTCTCAGAGGGAGTGACTGCAAGGCCTATTGAGGCCATTAAGTATTAAGACATAGGTAAAATGGCTGGAAAGCCCCATCACTTTTCTACTTTACTTCATCACTTAGTTAAACTTCAAGGATCTAGAGGGGTGGTCCTAACATGGCAGAGGAATAGGATGGGGAGACCACTTTCTCCCTCACAAATTCATCAAAAGAACATTTCAATGCTGAGTAAATTCCACAAAACAACTTCTGAATGCTGACAGAGGACATCAGGCACCCAGAAAAGCAGATCATTGGCTTCAAAAACAGGTAGGAAAAAATATAAAAGACAAAAAAAAGAGACAAAGGAGGTAGGGAGGGAGCTCCGTCCTGGGAAGGGAGTCCCATCCTGGGAAGAGACTCTTAAAAGAGAGGTTTCCAAACACCAGGAAACATTCTCACTGCCTAGTCTGTGGTGAGCTTTGGAAAAACAGAGGGCAACATAACAGGAAGGAAAAATAAATAAATAATTTAAACCAACTGATTATGAGCCCAACAGTAACTCCCCAGCGAAAAAGCAGCGCAGACACCTGCATCCGCCACTAGCAAGTGGGGGCGGGGCAGGGAGGCGTGGGAGGTGCAGGCTGCAGTGCTTTTTAAGAACTGGGCCATGGGAGGCATGGGCTGCAGGGCTCTTTAAGAATCAGGCCAGAACACCC
Organism: Nanger dama; assembly: GCA_917880005.1. Lineage (NCBI taxonomy): Eukaryota > Metazoa > Chordata > Mammalia > Artiodactyla > Bovidae > Nanger > Nanger dama. The sequence continues at coordinate 7,450,327 of CAKJTW010000038.1, read as the reverse complement.
CACGCGTAATAAGAACGAACTAACATGGGCTAGCAAACCAGACTGTGGGATAGCTACCACGCAAAACACTTGAACATAAGACACCACCAGGACTGCACACAGAACAAAGGACGGAATGGAAATAGCCGGCTGCAGACCATCCCCCTCCGGTGACAGGCAGCCAGAGCCTTAAGGGCTGGAAGCGGGCAATCACAGCCCAAGAGAGACATCCCCCTACCAAAATGCAAGCAGGCTTCTTTGCTAACTAAGACTTCTGGGGGTTCTGGACAGTCATCATCCGCCTGAGAAGAGATGCCAGTGGTACACCCAGAAAACTGAGCAGCAGGGATAGGCGAAAAGTCGCAGCAACTGCGCTCTACAAACTCTTGAGCTACTCGGACCTGGGAAGGGCACAAAACGCAAGCCCAACCGAATCTGTGTCTCTGAGGGCTACCTGAGCGCTGAGCCAGAGCAGCTGAGACCAGGGAGGTGTATGAAGCCTAGGGCCGGCCTCAGACAGTTCCCAGTGGAGCAACATAGAGACTGAGCGGTGTGCGCCGCGAGCAGGGGCAGGCCCAGTTTGAATGAGACACTACGAGCACACACCAGTCTTATTTGTTTACAGCATCCCTCCCTCCCCACAGCGTGACTGAACAAGTGAGCCTAAAAAAAAAAAAAAGTGTCCACCACGGCCCTCCTTGTGTCAAGATGGAAATGAGACACTGAAGAGAAAAGCAAACAGAAGAAGTTAAACAGAGGGAACCACCTTGGAAGTGACCCCACACTGCCCACAACACCAGAGAAAGGGCCAGATATATCTTTACTATTTTTACGATCATTCTTTTTGTGTGTGTGTGTGTGTGTTGATGTTGTTGTGTGATTGTTGTTTTTTCTTTCTTTTTCTTTTTTTAACTCTCTCAAATTTTTAAGTCCTCTATTTCTATAATTTTTATTTTTATAACCTACTATTACTTTTCAAAAAAAAAAAGACCCTATTTTTAAAGCAAACGCCGTATATAGTCTTTTTGTGGTTGTTGCTGTTGCTTTTTAATAATTTTTGTGGCTTTGTTTTTCTTTTCTTTAATATCGTATTTTTGAAAATCCAGTCTCTACTCCAGACTTTTAACCTTTGCTTTTTGGTATTTGTTGTCAATTTTGTACATTTAAAAACCTTATCTTCAGTACCCAATCTTGACCACTCTCTCCTCCTTTGGACTCTCCTTTTTCTCCACCAGATGGCCTCTGTCTCTTCCTGCCCCCCTTCTCTTCTCTACCCAACTCTGTGAATCTCTGTGTGTTCCAGACGGTGGAGAACACTTAGGGAACTGGTTACTGGCCGGATCTCTCTCTCTCCTTTTCATTTCCCTCTTTTATCCTCCTGCCCACCTCTGTCTACTTCCTACCTCTCCTCTTCCCTGTATGACTCCATGAACACCTCTGAGGGTTCCAGACTGTGGAGCGCACATAAGGAAGTGATTACTGGCTAGCTTGCTTGCTCCTCTTTAGATCCCATCTCATCTCATTCCAGTCACCTCTAACTACGCCCTCCCTCTTCTCCATGTAACTTAGTGAACCTCTCTGGGTGTCCCTCAATGTGGAGAAACCTTTCATTTTTAACCTAGATGTTTTATCATTGGTGCTGTATAGATGGAGAAGTCTTAAGGCTACTGTAAAAATAAAACTGAAAACCAGAAGCAGGAGGCTTAAGTCCAAGTCCTGAGAACCTCAGAGAAATCCTGAATCCAGGGAACATTAATCTATAGGACCTCATTAAACGCCTCCATACCTACACTGAAACCAAGCACCACCCAAGGGCCTTGTTGGCCAGAGCAAGACATACCACGCAAATTCTCCAGCAACACAGGAACACACCCCTGAGCTTCAATATACAGGCAGCTCAAAGTTACTCCAAAACCACTGACGTCTCATAACTGGACACTTCATTGCACTCCAGAGAGAAGAAATCCAGCTCCACCCACCAGAACTCCAACACAAGCCTCCCCAACCAAGAAACCTTGACAAGCCACTGATACAACACCACCCACAGTGAGGAAACTCCATAATAAAGAGAACTCCACAAATTCCAAGAATATAGAAAGGCCACCCCCAAAGCAGCAATATAACCAAAATGAAGAAACAGAGGAATACCCAGCAGGTAAAGGAACGGGAGAAATGCCCACCAAACCAAACAAAAGAGGAAGAGATAAGGAATCTACCTGTGAAAGAATTCCAAATATTGATAGTGAAAATGATCCAAAATCTTGAAATCAAAATGGAATCACAGATAAATAGCCTGGAGACAAGAATTGAGAAGATGCAAGAAAGGTTTAACAAGGACATAAAAGAAATAAAAAAAGTCAATATATAATGAATAATGTAATAAATGAGATCAGAAACACTCTGGAGGCAACAAATAGTAGAATAACAGAGGCAGAAGACAGGATTAGTGAAACAGAAGATAGAATGGTAGAAATAAGTGAATCAGAGAGGAAAAAAAGAAAAACGAATTAAAAGAAATGAGGACAATCTCAGAGAACTCCAGGACAATATGAAATGCTCCAACATTCGAATTATAGGAGTCCCAGAAGAAGAAGACAAAAAGAAAGACCATGAGAAAATACTTGAGGAGATAATCATTGGAAACTTCCCTAAAATGGGGAAGGAAATAATCACCCAAGTCCAAGAAACCCAAAGAATTCCAAACAGGATAAACCCAAGGCAAAACACCCCCATATATTAATCAATAACAAAGATCAAACACAAAGAACAAATACTAAAAGCAGCAAGGGAAAAATAACAAACACCACACAAGAGGATTCCCATAAGGATAACTGCTGATCTTTCAATAGAAACTCTTCCAGCCAGGAGGGAATGGCAAGACATACTTAAAGTGATGAAAGAAAATAACCTACAGCCCAGATTACTGTACCCAGCAAGGATCTCATTCAAATATGAAGGAGAAATCAAAAGCTTTACAGACAAGCAAAAGCTGAGAGAATTCAGCATCATCAAACCAGCTCTCCAACAAATGCTAAAGGATATTCTTTAGACAGGAAACACAAAGAAGGCGTATAAACCTGAACCCAAAACAATAAAGTAAATGGCAACGGGATCATACTTATCAGTAATTACCTTAAACGTAAATAGGTTGAATGCCCTAACCAAAAGACAAAGACTGGCTGAATGGATACAAAAGCAAGATCCCTATATATGCTGCTTACAAGAGACTCACCTCAAAACAAGGGACATATACAGACTGAAAGTGAAGGGCTGGAAAAAGATATTCCACACAAATAGAGACCAAAAGAAAGCAGGAGTGGCAATACTCATATCTGATAAAATAGACTTTAAAACAAAGGCTGTGAAATGAGACAAAGAAGGCCACTACATAATGATCAAAGGATCAATCCAAGAAGAAGATATAATAATTATAAATATATATGCACCCAATTTAGGAGCACCGCAATATATGACAAATGGTAACAAGTATGAAAGGGGAAATTAACAATATCACAATAATAGTGGGAGACTTTAATATCCCACTCACACCTATGGACAGATCAACTAAACAGAAAATTAACAAAGAAACGCAAACTTTAAATGATACAATAGACCAATTAGACCTAATTGATATCTATAGGACATTTTACCCCAAAACAATGAATTTCACCTTTTTCTCAAGTGCTCATGGAACCTTCTCCAGGATAGATCACATCCTGGGCCATAAATCTAACCTTGATAAATTCAAAAAAATCAAAACCATTCCAAGCATCTTTCTGACCATAATGCATTAAGATTAGATCTCAATTACAGGAAAAAACTATTAAAAATTATAACATATGGAGGCTGAAAAACGCTTCTGAATAACCAACAAATCACACAAGAAATCAAAAAGAAATCAAAATATGCATAGAAATGAATGAAAATGAAAACACAACTACCCAAAACCTGTGGGACACTATAAAAGCAGTGCTAAGAGGAAAGTTCATAGCAATACAGGCATACCTCAAGAAACAAGAAAAAGTCAAATAAATAAACTAACTCTACACCTAAAGCAACTAGAAAAGGAAGAAATGGAGAACCCCAGAGTTAGTAGAAAGAAAGAAATCTTAAAAATTAGGGCAGAAATAAATGCAAAAGAAATAAAAGAGACCATAGCAAAAACCAACAAAGCAAAAAGCTGGTTCTTTGAAAGGATAAATAAAATTGACAAACCGTTAGCCAGACTCATCAAGAAACAAAGAGAAAAAAATCAAATCAATAAAATTAGAAATGAAAATGGAGAGATCACAACAGACAACACAGAAATACAAAGGATCATAAGACACTACTATCAGCAATAATATGCCAATAAAATGGACAACGTGGAAGAAATGGACAAATTCTTAGAAAAGTACAACCTTCCAAAACTGAACCAGGAAGAAATAGAAAATCTTAACAGACCCATCACAATCACGGAAATTGAAACTGTAATCAGAACTCTTCCAGCAAACAAAAGCCCAGGTCCAGACGGCTTCACAGCTGAATTCTACCAAAAATTTCGAGAAGAGCTAACACCTATCCTACTGAAACTCTTCCAGAAAATTGCAGAGAAAGGTAAACTTCCAAACTCATTCTATGAGGCCACCATCACCCTAATACCAAAACCTGACAAAGATGCCACAAAGAAAGAAAACTACAGGCCAATATCACTGATGAACATAGATGCAAAAATCCTTAACAAAATCCTAGCAATCAGAATCCAGCAACACATTAAAAAGATCACACACCATGACCAAGTGGCCTTATCCCAGGGATGCAAGGATTCTTCAATATCTGCAAATCAATCAATGTAATTAACCACATTAACAAATTAAAGAATAAAAGCCATATGATTATCTCAATAGATGCAGAGAAGGCCTTTGACAAAATTCAACATCCTTTTATGATAAAAACTCTCCAGAAAGCAGGAATAGAAGGAACATACCTCAACATAATAAAAGCTATATGTGACAAACCCACAGCAAACATTATCCTCAATGGTGAAAAACTGAAAGCATTTCCCCTAAAGTCAGGAACAAGACAAGGGTGCCCACTTTCACCACTACTATGCAGTATAGTTCTGGAAGTTTTGGCCACAGCAATCAGAGCAGAAAAAGAAATAAAAGGAATCCAAATTGGAAAAGAAGAAGTAAAACTCTCACTGTTTGCAGACGACATGATCCTCTACATAGAAAACCCTAAAAACTCCACCAGAACATTACTAGAGCTAATCAACGAATATAGTAAAGTTGCAGAATATAAAATCAACACACAGAAATCCCTTGCATTCCTATACACTAATAATGAGAAAGTAGAAAAAGAAATTAAGGAAACAATTCCATTCACCACTGCAACGAAAAGAATAAAACATTTAGGAATGTATCTATCTAAAGAAACTAAAGACGTATATATAGAAAACTATAAAACACTGATGAAAGAAATCAAAGAGGACACTAATAGATGGAGAAATATACCATGCTCATGGATTGGAAGAATCAATATACTACCCAAAGCAATCTACAGATTCAATGCAATCCCTATCAAGCTACCAGCGGTATTTTTCACAGAACTAGAACAAATAATTTCAAGATTTGTATGGAAATACAAAAAACCTCGAATAGCCAAATCAATCTTGAGAAAGAAGAATGGAACTGGAGGAATCAACTTGCCTGACTTCAGGCTCTACTACAAAGCCACAGTCATCAAGAGAGTAAGGTACTGGCACAAAGACAGAAATATAGATCAATGGAACAAAATAGAAAGCTCAGAGATAAATCCACACACCTATGGACACCTTATCTTTGACAAAGGAGGTAAGAATATATAATGGAGTAAAGACAATCTCTTTAACAAGTGGTGCTGGGAAAACTGGTCAACCACATGTAAAAGAATGAAACTAGATCACTTTCTACACCACACACAAATTTAAACTCAAAATGGATTAAAGATCTAAACATAAGACCAGAAACTATAAAACTCCTAGAGGAGAACATAGGCAAAACACTCTCCAACATAAATCACAGGAGGATCCTCTATGATCCACCTCCTAGAATACTGGATATAAAAGAAAAAATAAACAAATCAGATTTAATTAAAATTAAAAGCTTCTGGACAACAAAGGAAACTATAAGCAAGGTGAAAAGACAGCCTTCGGAATGGGAGAAAATAATAACAAATGAAACAACTGACAAACAACTAATCTCAAAAATATACAAGCAACTGATGCAGCTCAATTCCAGAAAAATAAATGACCCAATCAAAAAATGGGCCAAAGAACTAAATAGACATTTCCCCAAAGAAGACATACGGATGGCTAACAAACACATGAAAAGATGCTCAACATCAATCATTATCAGAGAAATGCAAATCAAGACCACAATGAGGTACCATTTCACACCAGTCAAAATGGCTGCGATCCAAAAGTCTATAAGCAATAAATGCTGGAGAGGATGTGGAGAAAAGGGAACCCTCTTACACTGTTGGTGGGAATGCAAACTAGTACAACCACTATGGAGAACAGTGTGGAGATTCCTTTAAAAAAAAATTGCAAATAGAACTGCCTTATGACCCAGCAATCCCACTGCTAGGCATACACACCAAGGAAACCAGAATTGAAAGAGACACATGTACACCAATGTTCATTGTAGCACTGTTTATAATAGCCAGGACATGGAAACAACCTAGATGTCCATCAGCAGATGAATGGATAAAAAGCTGTGGTACATATACACAATGGAATATTACTTCACCATTGAAAAGAATACATTTGAATCAGTGCTAATGAGATGGATGAAACTGGAGCCTATTATTCAGAGTGAAGTAAGCCAGAAAGAAAAACACCAATACAGTATACTGACACATATATATGGAATTTAGAAAGATGGAAATGATGACCTTGTATGCAAGACAGCAAAAGAGACACAGATGCATAGAACAGACTTTTGGATTCTGAATGAGAGGGAGAGGGTGGGATGATTTGGGAGAATGACATTGAAACATGTATACCATCATGTAAGAAACAAATCGCCAGTCTATGTTCGATGCAGGATACAGGATGCTTGGGGCTGGTGCACGGGGATGATCCAGGGAGATGATATGGTGTGGGAAGTGGGAAGGGGGATCAGGACTGGGAGCTCGTATACACCCATGGCAGATTCATGTCAATGTATGGCAAAATCAATACAGTATTGTAAAGTAAAATAAAGTCAACATAATATTAAAAAAAAACTTCAGCCATGCTATAAAGAAAAATAAATAAAAAATTCATCCCACTTTATTATTAAAAAAAATTTGAGGGATCTAATAAACGTATGCGGATATTTTAGCTAGATTCAGTTCAGTTGAGTTCAGTCGCTCAGTCGTGTATGACTCTTTGTGACCCGATGAATTGCAGCATGCCAGGCCTCCCCTGTCCATCACCAACTCCCGGAGTTCACTCAGACTCACGTCCATCGAGTCCGTGATGCCATCCAGCCATCTCATCCTCAGTCATCCCCTTCTCCTCCTGCCCCTAATCCCTCCCAGAATCAGAGTCTGTTCCAGTGAGTCAGTTTTTCGCATGAGGTGGCCAAAGTACTGGAGTTTCAGCTTCAGCATCATTGCCTCCAAAGAAATCCCAGGGCTGATCTTCAGAATGGACTGGTTGGATCTCTTTGCAGTCCAAGGGCCTCTCAAGAGTCTTCTCCAACACCACAGTTTAGAAGCATCAGTTCTTCGGCACTCAGTTTTCTTCACAGTCCAACTCACATCCATACATGACCACTGGAAAAACCATAGTCTTAACTAGATGGACCTTTCTTGGCAAAGTAATGTCTCTGCTTTTCAATATGCTATCTAGGTTGGTCATAAATTTTCTTCCAAGGAGTAAGCGTCTTTTAATTTCATGGCTGCAGTCACCATCTGCAGTGATTTTGGACCCCCAAAAATAAAGTGTAACACTGTTTCCACTCTTTCCCCATCTATTTCCCATGAAGTGCTAGGCAAGATGCCATGATCTTCATTTTCTGAATGTTGAGCTTTAAGCCAACTTTTTCACTCTCCTCTTTCACTTTCATCAAGAGGCTTTTTAGCTCCTCTTGCCTTTCTGCCATAAGGGTGGTGTCATCTGCATATCTGAGGTTATGGATATTTCTCCTGGCAATCTTGATTCCAGCTTGTGCTTCTCTAGCCTAGAGTTTCTCATGATGTACTCTGCATAGAAGTTAAATAAGCAGGGTGACGATATACAGCCTTGACGTACTCCTTTTCCTATTTGGAACCAGTCTGTTGTTCCATGTCCAGTTCTAACTGTTTCTTCCTGACCTGCATACAGATTTCTCAAGACGCAGGTCAGGTGGTCTGGTATTCCCATCTCTTTCAGAATTTTCCATAGTAAATTGTGATCCACACTGTCAAAGGTTTGGCATAGTCTATAAAGCAGAAATATATATTTTTCTGGAAGTTTCTTGCTTTTTCCATGATCCAGCGGATGTTGGCAGTTTGATCTCTGGTTCCTCTGCCTTTTCTAAAACCAGCTTGAACATCAGGAAGTTCACGGTTCACCTATTGCTGAAACCTGGCTTGGAGAATTTTGGGCATTACTTTATAGCATGTGAGATGAATGTAATTGTGCAGTAGTTTGAGCATTCTTTGGCATTGCCTTTCTTTGGGATTAGAATGAAAACTGACCTTTTCCAGTCCTGTGGCCAATGCTGAGTTTTCCAAGTTTGTTGGCATATTGAGTGCAGCACTTTCACAGCATCATCTTTCAGGATTTGAAATAGCTCAACTGGGATTCCATCACCTCCACTAGCTTTGTTCGTAGTGATGCTTTCTAAGGCCCACTTGTCTTCACATTTCAGGATATCTGGCTCCTGGTGAGTGATCACACCATCATGATTATCCAGGTCATGAAGATCTTTTTGTACAGTTCTTCTGTGTATTCTTGCCACCTCTTCTTAATATCTTCTGCTTCTGTTAGGTCCATATCATTTCTGTCCTTTATCAAGCCCATTTTGCATTAAATGTTCCCTTGATATCTCTAATTTTCTTGAAGAGATCTCTAGTCTTTCCCATTCTGTTCTTTTCCTCTATTTCTTTGCATTGATCATTGAAGAAGGCTTTCTTATCTCTTCTTGCTATTCTTTGGAACTCTGCGTTCAGATGCTTATATCTTTCCTTTTCTCCTTTGCTTTTCGCGTCTCTTCTTTTCACAGCTATTTGTAAGGCTTCCCCAGACAGCCATTTTGCTTTTTTGCATTTCTTTTCCATGGGGATGGTCTTGATCCCTGTCTCCTGTACAATGTCATGAACCTCAGTATTGCCACAAGAGATGAATTCCCCCACCATGTGTCAGTACTACATAGCCCTTTGTCAGTAGCCAAAGCCCTTGAGCCTGTGAGAAAATTTCTAACTTTCTTGTTATTCACTATATGGATGATATATTGTTTTCGGGTCTATCTTAAAAATTGAACACATGTTTGATATAGCTCAACTATGCTTTAAAAACTCTAGATTAATCATTACCCCGGAAAAAATTCAAACCTCTACACCTTACTATTACTTGGGCTATGTTGTTAATAGGCAACATATTACTCCCCAACTTACTAAGATCCGTACTGATAAATTATCAAGCTTAAATGATTTTCAAATGCTCTTCAGTGATATTGATTGGATTAAACCTTCTTTAGGCATTGCTAATTATTAACTGAATAACCTCTTTAATACTTTAAAAGGAGATCTTGATTTAAACAGCCCTCGTTCACTTTCTCAAGAGGCAAGAGGGGAACTCTATTTGGTGCAAAATAAATTACAAAAACAATTTCTTACATAAAACTAGATTTACCTCTAAAATTGTTCATACTCCCCTCTTCTTGGAGAAGGCAATGGCACCCCACTCCAGTACTCTTGCCTGGAAAATCCTATGGACGGAGGAGCCTGGAAGACTACAGTCCATGGGGTCATTGAGGGTTGGGCACAACTGAGCAACTTCACTTTCACTTTTCCTTTCATGATTTGGAGAAGGAAATGGCAACCCACTCCAGTGTTCTTGCCTGGAGAATCCCTGGGATGGGAGAGCTGGTGGGCTGCCATCTATGGGGTCGCACAGAGTCGGACACAACTGAAGTGACTTAGCAGCAGCAGCAGCCCCTCTCCTTTCTCCCACAAGACTTCTTGCACAATAAGAACACCCAGTAGAATGGATCTATACCCGTTTTAGGGAAATACAGTCATTTACACCCTATGTTGATTTAATTGCTCTAATCATTATCAATAGAAGAAATAGGACTAAAACTCTCATTGGCTCTGAGCCTCATAAAATTATAATACCTATCAATAAATTTCAATTTGAGAATGCTTTACAAACTTCTACTGATTTCCAAATAGCTTTTCTGGAATATTTTAGAGAAATTTCATTTCATTATCCTTCTGGTAAGCTGTGAAATTTCTTTAAAAATACTGAATTTATTATTTCTCACGTTATCAGCTCACAGCCTATACCACAGGCCAAGGTTTTTTATATAGATGGGACTAAAAGCGCCAAAGCTTCATTCTGGTCTCTTAAGGAATATAAAGTCTTTTATATTAAATTTCATTCTGCTCAACAAAATGAATTATATGATCTTATTTGCATACATCCTTACCCCATTAATATAGTCTCTGACTTTATATATTGTTTTTGTATTAAAAATATAGAAACCTCCACCAAACTCCAATCAACCTATTATTCAACAGCTCTTTTTCCAGCTACAATCTGTTGTTAGAAAACACGATTCTCCTGTTTATATTACACATATTTGAACATATTCTTGTCTTCCAGGCCCCATGATTTATGATAATGAACAAGCTGATAAACTGGTTTCCTTTGCTACTCCCGAGGAACAACATGCCCTGTTATATAACAATGCTGGATCCCTACACCAGCTATGGAAAATCACATACCACCAGGCTAAAGAAATTATTAGTAATTGCTCTACTTGTAGACCTCTACCCATCACACAAGGTATTAATCCTTGTGGTTTACCACCTAAGGAACTATGACAAATGGATGTAACTCATTGCCCTGAACTTTCTCCATTTTCTTTCCTACATGTCTGTATAGACACAAATTCCTCTTTTATCTGGGCCACACCTTTTCGCAGTAAGGCTACACAACATGTTATACCATGTCTCTATTTCTAGACACTTTAAACAATTTTTACAATCTTTTTCTATTATACATATTACAGATATTCCTTATAATACACAGACATGAGACATAGTCAAACAAACACATCACACACTAAAGTTACAAACCAAAAAATTTAAAAAGGGGGAATACACAGGTATACTACTGTCTTCCTTATCTAAAGCAGAATTTACTAGATTCCAACATAAAATATTTTCTAAACCTATAACTATTGTTAATACAGCTTTATTTGTTTTACATTTTTAATCTCTTCTTAAGATTTGACCCAAGGGGGGCCCTGGCATTCAGAATGGAGATGAAACAACAAGAACCCCAGGAAGAAGAAATTCCAGTACAGGCTATGTCTGCTCTAAAGAACTCCAGAAAGCATTGCCCTCAGTGGCATCACCCCTGTGATTTCCCCACCTGGGGACAAATTAAAAACCCTTACTAACTGAGCTGAAAATTTGGTCTCTCAACAGAGATTGCCTCTGAGTCCTGAATACATTTTCCTGGCAATGCTCAGTCTTTTGGCCTGTACCTCCCCTGGCTCGAGCTTGGACTAATACCCAACCCCCTTCTATTAACAGGTGGTGGAATGGACATAGAGAAGACCAATCACTTCAACTAATGACTATTACATATGCCTTCTCCCTAGTACATGAAAGGGCCCTCACACCCTGGGGAGGAAAGAAAACTAATTAACATTTCTTTAGGCTATGAAGTCCTTTCCTTGTGCATGGGCCCAGCAAAATTGTGCATAAACATCAGCTGACAAACTTGGGCTTTCGTCCTGCCTCCAAAAAAGACTTTCGGACATTGCTTGGATTATTTACTGCCCTTTGTCTGTAAACCATGCTTATAATACTGAGACTTTAGGGAAAGAGTTTTAAAGAGTTACGGAAAGAACAAAGAACATTATGCAAAGGTTTTATAAAAACTTTACTTATACTCCTGTTCTTTGGGACAAATGGCAAACCAAATTTAAAAAATCAACGTTTGTGGCTAATCATACAATTGTTGATTGGGGACCACACGGTATTTGGTTATCTGATGGCTCAGATGATATTAACAACACTGTGTGTGATATGGAAGGTCACTGACACGATAATGGAACATTATTATGACAACTTCTTGAGTGGCTTGACGGTGGACTAGCCCCATCTCATCCTAGGATCGTCCTTGATAAACAGAGTGGGCCTGAACAATGGGACATTTGGAAACTTGCTGTGACCACCAGAGCACTGAAGAACTTGGACCGGACATTTCATAGGGACCAGTCGTGGTCATAGTAATTATTTCTTTCACTATAATCAGTCATATTTTACACAGGCCTGTGTCTCACTACCTTTTGTTATGGCCATAGAAAATTTACAATTTAATAAGACGTTATGTTCTGTAACTAGAGGGCAGACACACTGAAACCATACTCACAGAAAACTAGTCAATCTAATCACACTAGGATCACAACCTTGTCTAACTCAATGAAACTAAGCCATGCCTGCGGGCAACCCAGGATGGGCGGGTCATGGTGGAGAATCTGACAGAATGTGGTCCACTGGAGAAGGGAATGGCAAACCACTTCAGTATTCTTGCCTTGAGAACCCCATGAACAGTATGAAAAGGCAAAATGATAGGATACTGAAAGAGGAACTCCCCGGGTCAGTAGGTGCCCAACATGCTACTGGAGATCAGTAGAGAAATAACTCCAGAAAGAATGAAGGGATGGAGCCAAAGCAAAAACAATACCTGGCTATGGATGTGACTGGTGATAGAAGCAAGGTCCGATGCTGGAAAAAGCAATATTGCATAGGAACCTGGAATGTCAGGTCCATAAATCAAGGCAAATTGGAAGTGGTCAAACAAGAGATGGCAAGAGTGAACGTCGATATTCTAGGAACCAGCGAACTAAAACAGACTGGAATGGGTGAATTTAACTCAGATGACCATTATATCTACTACTGCAGGCAGGAATCCCTCAGAAGAAATGGAGTAGCCATGATGGTCAACAAGAGTCCAAAATGCAGTACTTAGATGCAGTCTCAAAACGGACAGACTGATCTCTGTTCATTTCCAAGGCAAACCATTCAATATCACAGTAATCCAAGTCTATGCCCCAACCAGTAATGCTTAAGAAGCTGAAGTTGAACGGTTCTATGAAGATCTACAAGACCTTTTAGAACTAACACTGAAAAAAGATGTCCTTTTCATTATAGGGGACTGGAATGCAAAATAGGAGGTCAAGAGATACCTGGAGTAACAGGCATATATTGCATTGGAGTACAAAATGAAGCAGGGCAAAGACTAATAGAGTTTTGCCAAGAAAATGCACTGGTCATAACAAACACCCTCTTCCAACAACACAAGAGAAGACTCTACACATGGACATCACCAGATGGTCAACACCGAAATCAGATTGATTATATTTTTGCAGCCAAAGATGGAGAAGCTCTATATAGTCAACAAAAACAAGACCAGGAGCTGACTGTGGCTCATCATGAACTCCTTATTACCAAATGCAGACTTAAATTGAAGAAAGTAGGGGAAAACCGCTAGACCATTCAGGTATGACCTAAATCAAATCCCTTATGATTATACAGTGGAAGTGAGAAATAGATTTAAGGGCCTAGATCTGATAGATAGAGTGTCTGATGAACTATGGAATGAGGTTTGTGACATTGTGCAGGAGACAGGGATGAAGACCATCCCCATGGAAAAGAACTGCTAAAAGGCAAAAAGGCTGTCTGGAGAGGCCTTATAAATAGCTGTGAAAAGAAGAGAAGAGAAAAGCAAAGAAGAAGAGGAAAGATATAAGCATCTGAATGCAGAATTCCAAAGAATAGCAAGAAGAGATAAGAAAGCCTCCTTCAACAATCAATGCAAAGAAAAAGAGGAAAAGAACAGAATGGGAAAGACTAGAGATCTCTTCAAGAAAATTAGAGATATCAAGGGAACATTTCATGCAGAGATGGGCTCAACAAAGGACAGAAATGGTATGGACCTAACAGAAGCAGAAGATATTAAGAAGAGGTGGCATGAATACACAGAAGAACTGTACAAAAAGGATCTTCATGACCCGGATAATCACGATGGTGTGATCACTCACCTAGAGTCAGACATCCTGAAATGTGAAGACAAGTGGGTCTTAGAAAGCATCACTACGAACAAAGCTAGTGGAGGTGATGGAATTCCAGTTGAGCTATTTCAAATCCTGAAAGATGATGCTGTGAAAGTGCTGCACTCAATATGCCAGCAAATTTGGAAAACTCAGCATTGGCCACAGGACTGGAAAAGGTCAGTTTTCATTCCAATCCCAAAGAAAAGTAATGCCAAAGAATGCTCAAACTACGGCACAATTGCACTCAACTCACATGCTAGTAAAGTAATGCTCAAAATTCTCCAAGCCATGCTTCAGCAATACATGAACTGATGTTCCAGCTGGTTTTAGAAAAGGCAGAGGAACCAGAGATCAAATTGCCAACATCCGCTGGATCATGGAAAAGGCAAAAGAGTTCCAGAAAAATATCTATTTCTGCTTTATTGACTATGCCAAAACCTTTGACTGTGTGGATCACAATCTACTGTGGAAAATTCTGAAAGAGATGGGAATACCAGACCACCTGACCTGCCTCTTGAGAAATCTGCATGCAGGGCAGGAAGCAACAGTTAGAACTAGACACGGAACAACAGACTGTTTCCAAATAGGAAACAGTCAAGGAGTACTCGAACAAATAGGAGTACGTCAAGGCTGTATATTGTCACCCTGCTTATTTAACTTCTATGCAGAGTACATCATGAGAAATGCTGGACTAGAAGAAACACAAGCTGGACTCAAGATTGCCGGGAGAAACATCCATAACCTCAGATATGCAGATGACACCACCCTTATGGCAGAAAAGTGAAGAAGCGCTAAAAAGCCTCTTAATGAATGTGAAAGTGGAGAGTGACAAAGTTGGCTTAAAGCTCAACATTCAGAAAACTAAGATCATGGCATCTAATCCCATCACTTTATGGGAAATAGATAGGGAAACAGTGGAAACACTGTCAGACTTTATTTTTTTGGGATCCAAAATCACTGCAGATGGAGACTGCAGCCATGAAATTAAAAGACGCTTACTCCTTGGAAGAAAAGTTATGACCAACCTAGATAGCATATTCAAAAGCAGAGACATTACTTTGCAGACTAAGGTCTGTCTTGTCAAGGCTATAGTTTTTCCAGTAGCCATGTATGGATGTGAGAGTTAGACTGTGAAGAAGGCTGAGTGCCAAAGCATTGATGCTTTTGAGCTGTGGTGCTGGAAAAGGCTCTTAAGAGTCCCTTGGACTGCAAGGAGATCCAACCAGTCTATTCTGAAGGAGTATCAGTCCTGGGATTTCTTTGGAAGGAATGATGCTAAAGCTGAAACACCAGTACTTTGGCCAACTGATACAGAGAGTTGACTCATTGGAAAAGACTCTGATGCTGGGAGGGATTGAGGGTAAGAGGAGAAGGGGACGACCAAGGATGAGATGGCTGGATGGCATCACTGACTCGATGGACGTGAGTCTGAGTGAACTCCGGGAGTTGGTGATGGACAGGGAGGCCTGGTGTGCTGCTATTCATGGGGTTGCAAAGAGTAGGACACGACTGAGCGACTGAACTGATATACTTGTTTTAACTCCTCTATTTCTTTCAGCTACTCAATTTTGTGTTAGTTCTGTTCAGTTCAATCATAGTGCCTACAACTGGGAACAAATAAAATTTCATTCACAAAATATACATGAGTAATGCCTCTCTGAATGTACAATTATTTCATAAGAAAATCTTTAAAACTTTTTCTAAAAATCTGCCCTCTTCTCCTAATTTGGAAACTTTAAGTGAACAAATTATCTGGGCTAGACCCACGAGGATAGTTTCAAAGTATTACCCACTGTATTGGGTCTGAAACTGTAACTTTGGTGATTGTCTTGATAATTATATTTGTTGTTTAGCATCACCTTTCTATAAGGTTGGTTAATACTAACCAAACTCATTTGGTCAAGACCTTTTTACAAATAAAGTAGAGGGAACTGTCAGGAAGCATTTAACAGGAGGCTTCCTGTGTGCTGTTTTAGATGTCAGGAATTCTCTGTTCCTTATTAATTCCTGAATACTCAGGAATTAAGAGGAGAGACAAGCCTCTCCCGAGGGCTGAGGAATCCAGGTATATCCTTCATTAGTTTTCTATATGGTGATAAGTATCCTCTTCCTTCTTGTGAACCATAGGGTAAAAGTGATGTTTACAACTCTCTCTCTCTCATTAATATGGATTGCCTATGTTTTGTAAGTCTGGAATTTTAATCTTTATCTTTGTTGAGAATAAGTACCTTGTAAGACAGTATATATGCCCACACCATGTTGATTAAAACACCTTTGCCCCATCAGAGCTTTGGTCCCCATGTCTTTCTTTCTCTCTTTCTCTCTCCCCCTCTCTCTCTTTTTAAGGCTGATCCCTTGGAGCACAGAGGCTCTCTGAGTTCACTTTCCTGCCCGGGCTTCTAAGACCCTCTCAAGAAGGCGCCCTGCACCTTCACCCCAATGAGAGGGCGTCTGAGGCCTTCGTGAACAGAGCAAGCCCCGTGCAGGGGGCTTTATTGGCTTTCTGCGTAAACCAAGGAATATTAGCCTCTTTCTCTCTCCATTAATTTCTTATCAGTCGACTCCAGACCACCAGGTTCTGGTCCATTAAAGGACCTCAAAGAAGACCTATATCAAATCCCTGATAATTATACAGTGGAAGTGACAAGTAGACTCAAGGGATTAGATCTGATAGACAGAGTGCTTGAAGAACTATGGATGGAGATTTATAACACTGTACAGGAGGAAGTGATCAAAACCATCCCCAAGGAAAAGAAATTCGAAAAGGCAAAATGGTTGTCTGAGGAGGCCTTACAAATAGCTGAGGAAAGAAGAGAGGCAAAAGGCAAAGGAGAAAGGGAAATATATACCCATCTGAATGCAGAATTCCAAAGAACAGCAAGCAGAGATAAAAGAGCGTTCCTAACGAAAAATGCAAAGAAATGAAGAAAACAATAGAATAGCAAAGACTAGAGATCTCATCAAGAAAATAAGAGACACAAAGGAACACTTCATGCAAAGATGGGCACAATAAAAGGCAGAAACAGTATGGACTTAACCGAAACAGAAGATATTGAGAAGAGGTAACAAGAATACAGAGAAGAACTATACAAAAAAAGATCTTAATGACCTGAATAACCATGATGGTATGATCACTAACCTAAAACAAGACATCTTAGAGTGCAAAGTGAAGTGGACCTTAGGAAGCATCACTACGAACAAATATAGTGGAGGTAATGAAATTCCAGTAGAGCTATTTCAAATTCCAAAAGACAATGCTGTGAAACTGCTGCAATCAATATGCCAGCAAATTTGGAATACACAGCAATGACCACAAGATAGGAAAAGGTCAGTTTTCATTCCAGTCCCAAAGAAGGGCAATGCCAAAGAATTTTCAAACTGCAGCACATTTGCACTCATTTCACAGGCCAGCAAGGTCATGCTCAAAATCCTTTAAGCTAGGCTTCAACAATACATGAACCAAGAACTTCCAGATGTACAACCTAGATTTAGAAAAGGCAGAGGAACCAGAGATCAAACTGTCAACATCCTTGGATCACAGAAAAAGCAAGAGAATTCCAGAAAAAATTTACTTCTGCTTCATTGACTATGCTAAAGCTTTTGACTATGTGGATCACAACAAACTGTGGGATATTCTTAAAGAGGTAGGAATACCAGACCACCTTACATGCCTCCTGAGAAACCTGTATACAGGTCAAAAAGAAACAGAACTTACATGGAACAACAGACTGGTTCAAATTTGGGAAAGGAGCTCCTCAGGGCTGTGTATAATCACCCTCCTTATTTAACTTTTATGCAGAGTACATCATGTGAAATGCTGGGCTGGATGAATCATGAATCAAGATTGCCAGAAGAAATATCAATAACTGCAGATGATACCACCCTTATGGCAGAAAATGAAGAGGAACTAAAGAGCTTTCTGATGAAGGTGAAAGAGGAGAGTGAAAAGGCTGGCTTAAAACTCAACATTCAAAAAACTAAAATCATGGCATCTGTTTCCATTACTTCATGGCAAATAGATGGGGAAACAATGGAAAAAGTGACAGATTTTATTTTCTTGAGCTTCAAAATCACTGGGGATTTTGACTGGAGCCATGCAATTAAGGTGCTTATTTCTTGGAATAAAACCTATCACCAACCTAGACAGTATATTAAAAAGCAGAGACATTACTTTGCTGACCAAGGTTCATCTAGTCAAAGCTATGTGTTTTCCCAGTAGTCATGTATGGATCTGAGAGTTGGACCATAAAGAAGGCTGAGTGCCAAAGAACTGGTGCTTTCTAATTGGAAGGAATGATGCTAAAGCTGAAACTCTAGTACTTTGGCCCTCTCATGCGAAGAGTTGACTCATTGCAAAAGACTTTGATGCTGGGAAGGATTGGGGGCAGGAGGAGAAGGGGACGACCGAGGATGAGATGGCTGGATGGCATCACTGACTCAATGGATGTGAGTCTGAGTGAACTCCGGGAGTTGGTGATGGACAGGGAGGCCTGGCGTGCTGCGATTCATGGGGTCGCAAAGAGTCAGACACGACTGAGCGATTGAACTGAACTGAACTGGACTGAACTATGGTGTTGGAGAAGATTTTTTAAAATTCCTTGGACTGCAGGGAGATCAAACCAGTCAGTCCTAAAGGAAATCAACCCTGAATATTCATTGGAAGGACTGATGTTAAAGCTGAAGCACCAATACTTTGGCCATCTAATAGGAAGAGATGACTCATCTGAAAAGAACCTGATGCTCAGAAAGATTGAAGGCAGGAGGAGAAAGAGGTGACAGAGCACAAGATTACTGGATGGCATCACTGACTCAGTGGGCATGAGTTTGAGCAAACTCTGGGAGATGGTGGAAGACAGGGAAACCTAGTATACTGCAGTCCATGGGATTGCAAAGAGACAGACACCACTGGGAGACTGTGAGAGACAACAACTCACCACTATTATTCAATATAATTTTGGAAGAACTAGCCACAGCAATCAGGAAAGCAAAGGGAATAAAAGGAATCCAGATTGGAAAATAAGAAATAAAAGTCTCACTGTTTATAGATGACATGGTATTATACATAGGAAATCAAAATATGCCACCAGAAAATTACTAGAACTAATCAATGCATTTAGTAAAGTCATAGTATATAAAATTAATATACAGAAATCCCTTGCATTCCTATACACTAACAATGGAAAATCAGAAAGAGAAATTAACGAAACAATTCTATTCAGCATTGCAACAAAAAGAATGAAATACCTAGGAATAAACCTACTTAAATAGATAAATGACCTATTTACAAAAAACAATAAGATGCTGATAAAAGAAATCAGACAACCAAACAAATGGAGAGATATATAATGTTCTTGGATTAGAAGAATCAATACTGTGAAAATAACTATACTATCCAAAGCAATCTACGGGTTCCACACAATCCCTATCGAACTACACATGGTATTTTCCACAAAACTGAACAAAAATTTCACAATTTATATGGAAACACAAAAGACTTTGAATAGCCAAAGTAATCTTGACAAAGAAAAATGGAGCTGGAAGAATCAACCTTCCTGACTTAAGACTATTCTACAATGCTACAGTAATCAAGGCAGTATGGTATTGACACAAAGACAGAAATATAGATCAATGGAATAGAATAGAAAGCCTAGAGATAAATCCATGCACTTACTAGCACCTTATATTTGACAAAGGAGGTAAGAATATACAATGGAAAAAGACAGTCTCTTCAATAAGTAGTGCTGGGAAAACTGGACAGCTACATACAAAAAAAAAAAAAAAGATGAAATTAGAATGCTTATAATACCATATACAAAAATAAACTCAAAGTGTAAGACCAGAAACTATAAAACTCTTAGAGGAAAACAGGCAGAACACTCTTTGACATAAATCACAGCAAGATCCTCTTGGACCCACATTTTAGAATAATGGAAATAAAAACAAAATTATACTAATGGGACCTAATTAAATTTAAAAGCTTTTGCACAGCAAAGGAAACTATAAACAAGATGAAAAGGCAACTTTCAGAATGGGAGGAAGTAACTGCAAATGAAATAACTGACAAAGAATTATCTCCAAAATATATAAGCAGCTCATGCAGCTCAACACCAGGAAAAAAAAAAAATTAAAAGGGGCAGAAGACCTAAACAGACATTTCTTCAAAGATGACATACAGATGGCTAATAAACACATGAAAAAATATTCAACATCTCTTATTATTAGAGACATGCAAATCAAAACTACAATGAGGTATCACCTCATACTGGTTAGAATGGTCATCATAAAAAATATAAACAATAAATGCTGGAGAGGATGTGGCAAAAGGGAACCCTCTTGCATTGTTGGTGGGATGTAATTGATATAGCCACTGTGGAGAACAGTGTGGAGATTTCTTTAAAAGTTAGGAATGAAACTACCATATGACCCAGCAATGCCACTACTGGGCATATAACATGAGAAAACCACAATTCTAAATGACACATGTAGCCCAATGTTCACTGCATCACTATGCACACAGCCAGTACAGAGAAGCACCCTAAATGTCCATGGACAGACATAGATAAAGCTATGGTCAGTCTGTCAGTTCAGTTGCTCAGTCGTGTTCCACTCTTTGCGACCCCATGAATTGCAGCACGCCAGGCCTCCCTGTCCATCACCAACTCCCAGAGTTCACTCAGGCTCATGTCCATCGAGTCAGTGATGCCATCCAGCCATCTCATCCACTGTCATCCCCTTCTCCTCCTGCCCCCAATCTCTCCCAGCATCAGAGATTTTTCCAATGAGTCAACTCTTCACATAAGGTGGCCAAAGTATTGGAGTTTCAGATTTAGCATCTGTCCTTCCAATGAAGACCCAGGACTTGTCTCCTTCAGAATGGACTGGTTGGATCTCCTTGCAGTCCAAGGGACTCTCAAGAGTCTTCTCCAGCACCACAGTTCAAAAGCATCAATTCTTTGGCGCTCAGCTTTCTTCATAGTCCAACTCTTATATCCATACATGACTACTGGAAAAACCATAGCCTTGACTAGACGGACCTTTGTTGGCAAAGTAAAAGCTATGGTACATTTATATAATAGAATATTAATCAGTCATGAAAAAGAAGAAATTTGAGTCAGTTCCAGTGAGATGGATGAACCTGGAGCCTATTATACAGAGTGAAGTAAGTAAAAATGAGAAAGAAAAATGCTGTATATTTACACATATATATTGCAATCCAGAAAAATGATACTGATGAGGCTATTTGCAGGGCCAGAACAGAGATGCAGACATACAGTACAGACTTGTGGATACAGCAGAGGAAGGAGAGGGTGAGACAAACTGAGAGAGTAGCTTTGAAACATACATATTACCAAATGTAAAGTAGAGAGCCAATGGGAACTTTCCGTATGTAACAGGGAGCTCAACCCAGTGCTCTGTGACAACCTGGAGGAGTGGGATGGGGTTGTGGGGGGGAGGTGGTGGTGAGGGTGGGAGGAAGGTTCAAGAGGGAGGGTACACATGTATACCTATGGCTAATTCGTGTTGATGTAAGCCAGAAACCAACAAAACATTATAAAGCAATTGTCCTCCAAATAAAAATTAAGAAAAGAAAAAAAAATCTTATTTCTAATGTTACATCCTTCAAACTGTTCTTCCTGTGAAGAGGAGATCACCAAAGTGATATCTCTATGAAAACATATTTAATAATCTCATTTCCTAATTTAAACACTCTTCAATAACAGTGACTTGCAGGATAAAATCCAAACTATTTTGTAGGGTATCCAAGGCTTGCTAGCTTCATGTCATTCCCTTCTTTTTCATTTCTATATCTTTTCCTTCAGAAAGTTTACTTTTGTCCATCTCCAAATGGTCTTGTAGTGCTGTGTGTGCTCAGCTGCAACCCCACAGACTGTAGCCTACCAGCCCCCTCTGCCCATGCATTTTCCATATTTCACCATAGTAGCATCTATATTTTATTGCCTTTGCTTGTTTATCTCCTTCATTAGTCTGTGAACTCCACAGAGCAGGAATTACATCTTCCATCTCTATATTCTCTATGCTTAGTTCCTTGGCTAACAAGCAGTAATTAACAAAGAATATTTTTGAGTAAATTGGCTTCTGGTCCTGATATCTATTTCCCTCCTACACTTTTTTCATTGTTAAGCCATGCCGTTGGCCATCCAAGTCCAGGTGATAACTCTCAGTTCTCTTTTTACCTAGGTATGGGCACATGAAAACATTCCAAACAATGAGAAGTGGGTAGAAATGTTAGGTGCAATTATAGTGTGAAATTAAATTTCTAAAAATGGAAACTCTTCACTTCCTCTTTCTCCTTGCTGCAGGCTAGACAGCAGTTATGGGGTGATAAGCCAGATTTAACTTTCATAAAAGAGCATCATTCTAGAAAAGGTAGAACAAGTGTCAAGAACTTTGGAAAACTTTATGGACGAATTCCCCATACACTCTTGACAGTTTTACACAACTTTGGATGTAAGGAAGAAATCTTTTTATTGAGGATTAGCCTATAGTACACACTGAGCAAGTGGGCTTAAAATTCAAAATTCAAAAAATGAAAATCGTGGCATCTGGTCCCATCACTTCATGGCAAATAGATGGGGAAACAAAGGAAACAGTGACAGACTTTATTTTCTTGGGCTCCAGAATCACTGCAGATGGTGACTACAGCCATGAGATTAAAAGATGCTTTCTCCTTGGAAGTAAAGCTATGACAAATCTGGACAGCATATTAAGAAGCAGAGACATTACTTTGCCAACAAAATTCCATATAGCCAAAGCTATGGCTTCTCCAGTAGTCAAGTATGGATGTGAGAGTTGGACCATAAAGAAGGCTGAGTGCTGAAAAACTGATGTTTTTGAACTGTGGTGTTGGAGAAGACTCTTGAGAGTCCTTTGGACTGTAAGGAGATCCAACCAATCGATCCTAAAGAAATCAATCCTGAATATTTACTGGCAAGATTGATGATGAAGCTGAAGCTCCAACACTTTGGCCACCTGATGCAAAGAACTGACTCATACCCTGATGCTGGGCAAGATTGAAGGCAGGAGAAGGGGATGGCAGAGGATGAGATGGTTGGATGAACTCAATGGACATGACTCTGAACAAGCTCCGGGAGATGGTGAAGGACAGGGAAGCCTAGTGTGCTGCAGTCCGTGGGGTTGCAAAGAGTTAGACACGACTGAGCAACTGGACAAAAACAACAAGCCTATACTCTAAGTGGCATATCTGGGAGTGCACTCAAGACTTTTGTTGTTTCTTTCATGGAACTGAACAGAAGTTCACTCTATTTGCTGAGATTAATCATCTGCAAGAAGCACCCTGCATCCTCTTCATCCAACTTCCCCAGGACTGATCTTTAAAATAGTCATGTATTTAATTTTGGAGATAGGTAGAAAAACATTTACTCTTGAGTTTTCTTTTTTGCCATAGTTCTTGCTTATCTAACATTAAAGAGAAAAATAAAGTCCTTCAGCTAGCAACTCTGCAAGTGACTAGGACTGAATTATTCTCTAGTAATTTTAAGTTATACTGTATACACAAGATTTCCTAGAAACTTAATTCAAATGATCTTTTTTTGGAGAATATTCTCACAATGTGACTACAGTGATGCTCTAGTATAATTAACATCCACTTAATTGGCTTGTTGAATTGATGGACATTCTGTTTTCTCTGTAGGCATGATTGCATGCTGAATCTTTGATGATGTCGATGTACCAACATTTGGGCTGCATTCTTTAGTAAGAGTCACTTATACCTGTTTCTGGAGTCTGGCAGCTCAGAAGGTAAAGAATCTGCCTGCAATGGGGGAAACCCAGGTTTGATCCCTGCTGGGAAGATCCTCGGGAGAAGGGAATGGCTACTACTCCAGTATTCTTCCCTGGAGAATTCCATGGACAAAAGAGCCTGGTAGGCCATAGTCCATGGGGTTGCAAAGAGTCAGACATAACTGAATGACCGACATTTTCACTTTTCATACCTGTTTCTAAACCTGAGTCTGTCAGTTAGCAGCCTGCATGATACACTGGTTAAAGTACCCATTCTAGAGTCAGACTGCGTTTAAGTCCTGACCTGCTATGTGCTAGCTATATGGTCTTGGGAAAGGTACTTCTATTTTGCAGTATTTCCTCATTTACTAAATGAGGATAATAATAGTAACTATGTCATTGGGTTCTTGTGAGGACTGCTTGTGTAAATATAAATAAAACTCTTAGAACAGTATAAAGGAATATACTATGAAAAACTGGCAATAAGTAAAATCAACTAACTGTAATCATGTACTTTAGTCAACTATTGTATAAACTGATGAAATTTGATTATGCAAAGACGTTGTTACATCTGTAGAAAGTAAGTTAAATCCTTTGAAATCATTCCGAAGAAATAAATATCACACATACACACACACACATACCAGCATGTGATTAGGGAATTATAACAGTTTTGGAAAAAAAAATTCATGATATCCCATAAGTATTCTTCATTCAAATAGCTTTGTAATTAATATTAAATCACTCCTAGAAAATTAGCATACATGTTTTTTTGTACAGAAAAGGCAATGTGGAAAACCACTCTGTGGAGTCATAACCAAAGAAAAGTCCTTGATCCCACTGAAAAGAATCAATGAATGAATGCTCATTAATATGTTTTATGTTATAGCAAAGTTTTTAGGTCTGTATAGAGTTCTTTATAAGAATTTTACCCTGTTAAACAAATGGTTATCAATCAACTAAGTACTAGTGATTCTACGTTGCTCTTACCTTAAAATGACTCAGTCTTATTCTCATTATTCAATCAGTTCCTATTACCTTAACCCAGGTCATTTCTATTGCTTTACCTAGATAAAAAGGGAAGAATTCTTTCCCCAAATTTTTTTAAAAAGTCAGTATTTTCTTTTTTCATTAGATAGATTCCTAATTTGAAAAGGATGGTAGTTCTAGCGATTAAATAATTAATAAGACAACAACAAAAATGGAATAGATAAGATCTGAATTTATTCAGGCATATTAAATGGCCTGCTGAGCACTCCAAATCTCTTCTACTTAAATATTAAAATTCAAAATTAATTTCTTTTACATGAAGGACAGAAAAAAAATTTCATAAAATTCAAAAAGACTTTAGTCTTGACAATTTTAAGAGTTCATACTAATTATTTTAAACCAATTTTGTCCATTTAACATATTAATATTTATAAAGGAGTTCTCTTATACTAATCTCAGAAAAATTATGTTAAAGCACATGGGACTTGATTTAAAACTAAACATTTAAAATTTCTCCTAGTTTTGTTAGATTAGTGGGTACAAATAGGTGAAAGAGAAACCATCCCATCTATAAGGCATCCTTTCTCTTGTTCATTCTGTTAGTATAATTTCTTGCTCCATGCATAGGACAGACTATGTGCTTATCCAGCACTTATATATATAAAGGAATGATTGAATCAGTTGATTAATAAATGAACATGTGGTCACTGCTCTAACAGAAGTTACCATTTAGGAAAAAACATATGTAAATACAGATAAGAAGAATATTAAAAAACAACTTAGATAATAAATGCTATCTAACTAAATAGAAATGCCAGGGTATTTTCAAGCAACATTGAAATATTTTGGAAAAAGTAACTAAGGGAGACCAAAGGTTTTCTCTCTGATGTCCTATAGAATAGACTCTGTCATCAATTCATTATAATTGAGTTTCACTAAAATAAATGGTTACCAGACAAATAACATTCTTCAGAGATAAAGGGCAAGCATATTTTCAATATTTTTAATATATTAGATTAAAATAATTTTTTCATGTTGTCATGACTGAAAATTCTAAATTGAATTTAATGCACATGAACCCATTTTCATTTTTTAAAAAAATATTTAACATCAGATATCTAAATATTCAGATATCTAAAGAATTAAAACATACATTGTTGTTGTTCAGTTGCTAAGTCATGTCTGAGTCTTTGCAACCCCATGAACTGCAGCACAGTGAACTGGCTTCCCTGTCCTTCACTATCTCCTGGAGTTTGCTCAAATTCATGTCCATTGAGTTGGTGATGTTGACTAACCATCTCATCCTCTGTCGCCCTCTTCTCCTTTTGCCTTCAGTCATACCCAGCAACAGGGTCTTTTCCAATGAGTCAGCTCTTCACATCAGGTGGCCAAAGTATTGGAGCTTCAGCTTCATCATCAGACCTTTCAATGAATATTAAGGGTTGATTTCCTTTAGAACTGACTGGTTTGATCTCCTTGATATCCAAGGGACTCTCAAGAATCTTCTCTGGGACAACTGGAAAGCATCAATTTTTTTGGCACTCAGCCTTCTTTATGGTCCAGCTCTCACATCTGTACATAACTACTGGAAAAACCTTTGTCAGCAAAGTGATGTCTTTGGTTTTTAATAGTGCTGTCTGGATTTGTCACACCATCCAAGGAGCAAGCATCTTTTAAAACCTACAGAATAATATCTAGTATTTGGTAAGTTAAAGAAGGATTAGGTTTAAAGTTTTGGTGCTGCAGATTGCCTATCTTTCATTAGTGTTATTTGATTATGCAAAATCATAAGCTTTATCAAAAAATTTCCTTAAGAATCAAATTTTACAATGATCTTTTGGTCTGCAGTTGGTTTTGGATGATTTCCAGAATAACTATTGGAAAAGTGGTTTTAGATAAGCTAGTGCTGATGCATACATCAATAACATTCATTTCCCATGTGTTTCAAATGATGAAGGCAACCAAACAGGCAATTAGTTTCTAATAAGGAGAGGTCTGTTTGACATCTGCCCTGAATTTTTTTTTCTTTGCTTGTCTAGAGTCAGTTTGAAATTAGTTAGAGACACTCTAAGCATAGAATAATTGCACTTTTAATAAGCCAGAACCTCTTGCTTCACTGAAAAGAGCAAACTGTCCTTTATTAAAGTTTATAGTTTTTTAAAACTTCAGTGAAACATAGTAGATTGTATACTTTGGTCTTTAGTTTAACTCCTTTCTTATAGGTAATAATGGTGTTTTTAAAAGGTTATAATTTGTAAAATGACAGATCTCATACATAGTTCTAAATTTTCAAAGAAAAGTGTTCTCCTATACTATTTATAAGATCAAAACTGAACTTCAAATTTAAATTTTACATTACATATTTTCTAAGTTTCAATATGTTAAGTTATTCATAGACAGTGATAGTTATAGAGCTATAACATCATATCAAAATTTACCTGGAAGTCTTGTGGTTAATGACAATCCCAGGCATGGGACTAGCGACGTGCAGAAGCATTACATTTCTGAATCAATGGTGAGGATGTGTGAGTGTGTGGTCAAAATTCATCCAATTTTTGGCAAAGCCAAAATATCAAAAACAAAACAATTGTGTTAGATACTTTTGTAAGGAGAAAAGTTTTTGACGATGGCCTTTTGAAAATTATTTTAAGCTTTTGAGAGTAGTTATATATTTTTAAAATAAGCTTTCCAGCCAGAACTGAAGAAAGATGATGTTATACATGCAAACGCACAATGATTGTGCTTTCTCCAAGCTTTAAAGCCTAATATAGTTTGTTTGAAATATATTTTTTTGGTTATGTTTCTTGCTGGGGCTCTACAAGGTTTATTGCTCCACCACGTGAAACAATGTGTATTAGTGATAAGAGTAGGTTTTAGAAACTTATTTTCCTTCAGAATAGTAGTGGGTAAAGAAGAGCAGCTCCCAAGGTCTACTTGGGATAGTTTGAATACTGAAAGTTTGCTGCTACTGAAGAACTTTAGATTGAGGAATTAAATGTTTTGATGTTAGCAAACAAGGCTTTTGGGATAAATTTCTCTGTTGTAAATCATTGTATCGTCTTTCTGTAAAATGTAACTTCATTTAGTGCTTCTGAAAGGGCACTGAAAACTCCTAGGTTAAGGTTAAACCTGGAAGGCGTGCGCCGCTGCTCCCTCTTGATGACTCAGGCCTCCTGCTGCTCCCTATTCTTACTGTCTTGTGCTTGTTTCCCTGTGTCTGACCTTTCCTCCAAAATGCATTTCCCTCCGGCACCGCCGGGTGGTCAGTCACTATCTCTACTAAATTACCTGTAAATCATCCCCACCAATCAATGTCTCCACTTCATCCTAGACCCCTTTCGCATTGTTCCCTCATTCCGATCTCATTCCCAGTTGTCTTTGATCTTTCTGCATAAAATCCCTTTCGGTGGTGTTCGGGGTTCCTCCTGGCGGGGCTCGACCCCGCGCGCTGGCTATTCCTCCTGCTGTTGCTCGTTCGAGTCACTGTGGTCTTTGTGGCGCGCTCCCAGAGGCCGTGGGTCTTACACTACGAGCTGTGTGTGACACCAGGATTTATGGCCTCTGGAGGAGAGGAACTAATCCAGGGCCAGGGACAAGGCTTGATCGCTCAGAGCGTTTTGTGAAAAAAAGTTTTATTAAAGCACAAAAGAGATAGAGAAAACTTCTGACATAGACATCAGAAGGGGACAGAAAGAATGTCTCCTTGCTAGTTTTTAAAAAGGAGTTATATACCTAATAGCAAAGCCGCTAATGAAAGAATGGGAACAACTGAGGGAGTTGCACCAGGCCCCTCACCCACACCGTGCATTCTGAGACAGCACTGGTTCAAGGTGAGTCATCAGGCGACAAAACAACTGACATGAATCTTGAACAAAGGCAGATTTTCAGACAAAGACATAGTTCATTAAGGATTAAAGGAAGATATTTCCATAAGAAAAATGCATCCCTTAGCTCAAAGTTTGAGAAAGTTCAGGTGGAGCCAGGTGTCACCAAGACAACACAGGATTAGAAGAGAAAAGAAAAGAGAAAAAAAAAAAAAGTCTGCCACTTGGAGTTTTATTTCCTCCTGCCACTTGGGGACCTCTGGCCTCCTTCCTGAGGCTATTAACACTCTCAATACCAAGCATTTGAATAGATCTCTATCCTGGATTCTAAGCATAAAATATACTCAAATAAAAAAGCTATTGTCTGATTTCTGTAATAAATACCCCACTTGCAACGATAGTTGGCTTGTGTCAAGATACTCTGATGAGGTTCCTAAGGCTGCTGAGCTCACAAAATTAATTTTAGAATCTCTGCCTAAGACATATTTAAGGCAGTTCAGGAAAGAATAACTGATTGAGAAACTGTATGATGAGTTCAAGACCTTTCTTAGTTATCAGTACCAGTTATTTGTCCTAAGAAGATACTTTTGGAAT
Source organism: Nanger dama (assembly GCA_917880005.1). NCBI lineage: Eukaryota > Metazoa > Chordata > Mammalia > Artiodactyla > Bovidae > Nanger > Nanger dama. Next base: position 7,420,893 of record CAKJTW010000038.1, on the reverse strand, counting down.
AACTGTAATGTTATATAAGAATATGGTATTACTCTGTTTTGGAGAATCTTTAAGTAACCATCATGTCCAAATAAATGAGAATGCTCATAACTTAGCTTTGATTCTTCCTTTCTCATTAGCTGTAACCAAATAATTCCATTACTTTTACTTCATATTGTTCTGTACTAAACTCCCTTTTAAATTTCCAATGTCTCAGTTCAAGCCTACTGTATAAGTTTTGCAGAAGTTATTTTTCCAATAGCTTCCTATCATTTCTTTTTTTCAAATATTTCCATCTATTCCATGCTCTGTTACCAGAATAATAAAAAAATGTTATCATGGTGAAGAAGGAATTCATAGGGCCTGTTCATGCTGATCATGCTCAGCCACCTTTCCAATGGACTCTGAACTCTGTGTTTAGTGCCTAAGAAAACAACAACAGAAGGATAAGACCCCCCTCAGACAGGGGAAACTTGAAGATCGTATCTAGATTACTCATCGCCTAAGAGAAAACATACACTAATCACCCCCTCCTCCAGGCAGGCCATAAATTTTTCTGTATCTATTGGAGTGTAACCTCGGGTTTATTGATTATTGGCTAACTGTTTAACTGAGCACATAGCACGTGAATGATAGGGTTATTGGGATTGTATTTTCCTTGGTTTATGTAAGTCTCAAGGAATTTGGAGTGGTGGGTTCAGACACGTACACATGGAGTATGAAAGATTTTCACAAATGCTGGTTGGGGTCCTTGGCTAAGAGGAGACTTTGCCTTGGGCCCGCCGGTGTAATAAACTGCATTCCACTATCTGCATTGTCCTTCTGAGTGAGTTTGTTTCCCAGAGCATGTGGCTACTGAAAGAGAGTCATTTCCTAGGCAGGTTGATAAGAAGTCTAGGGGTCCCCAAGGAGAGAGGAGTCTGGAATTCTCAAGGAGGAAGAAAATGAAGAAGGAAGTAAAATGTTTCCCAGGGTGTTGAATACTAGGTCAGCTTTACTGGGACGGAAAGCCCCAAAATTTTAAAGGGAACAATGGACACCAGGTGTGTCACTGCAGCGTTTGCTCTGCAACCTAAGAAACAGGATCTGGCTCTAGGAAACAGGGACTCGACGCTAACTGCAAATTGTCACCAATGGTTACATAAACCTTACCTGCCTGCCCACCAATCATGCTCTGCCGAGTAGCCTAGTCCCCCTCCTCCCCTGCACAATAGGATAAAAGGCTCCCAAAGCGGGTGTTCAGGGGCTCCCCACCTTCGATTGGCTTGGTGGGGGCCCGGATCTGAAATTGCCAATAAATTGTTTTTCTCTGAACTCCGACTGGTGGTCTCTATTGGCAGCTAGTCTCCCACAGCTACAACAATAGTACTGTCACAGTCAAAAATTTTGAGAGTTCTATAGTAATGATTCATATCATGCTTCTGGAGAAAAATATAATGAATTTAATGTTAACTTTGTGGGTATTTAAACTCCCTACACTGGAGACTTCTGGGTTTCAGCTACAAAATGTAAAGACCTTATTATAACAAGAAAACAGCTGAATTAGCCAAAAGTTAACTACTTTCCTTGGACCCCTCACAAAACTGAGATCACAGTGCTAGCCACCTCCAGGAAGTATGGAAAGACAGTCAAACCCAGAAGGCCATGGTTGAGATATACTTCCCTGGATGGAGCAGAGGCTTCTGGAGAAATTAACTGAGACTGGCATTTAAATGGTAACTGAGACAAACTGCCAAAGGCTGAGTGTGGACTAGCATGAGAGTAAGAAACACTAAATGACCACAGCCTTAGATTCTATGCTTTGTGTGTTTTAACTCCAACAACCCTACTGGGCTCTCACTGTGAAGATCTGATAAAGATCTTTTGGTAACTCTGGCAGAGGGAAGGGGAAAGTAACCAATGGAACTAGGCTTAGGAGAAGGGGGCAACAGAGGATGAGATGCTTGGATGGTATCATCAACTAAATGGACATGAATCTGAGAAAACTCCAGGAGATAGTGAAGGACAGGGAAACCTGGCGTGCTGCAGTCCATGGGGTTTCAAAGAGACAAGACTGAGATACTGAACAACACCCTAGAGCATTCTGCATAATAAAAGCATGCTGTCAGGGCTACCAGATGCTTGTTTCACCCTAAGGGAGTGAAAGTGAAAGTTGCTCAGCTGTGTCTGACTCTCTGCGAACACACAGACTATACAGTCCAGGGAATTCTCCAGGCCAGTATACTATAGCGGGTAGCCCTTCCCTTCTCCAGGGGATCTTCCCAACCCAGGAATGGAACCCAGGTCTCCCGCAGTGCAGGCAGATTCTTTACCAGCTGAGCCACATGGAAAGGGGCAGGTATTTTCCTGATTCCATCCCTCTCTAGTCTCCCTGTCTCACTAAGGTGGGGAGAAGTTATGCAACTCTTGTGAAGGACACAGTCCAGAGAGACAGGTCTCCTGAAAGGCTGATTTTAATTAAAAGACTGTGAAATGAAAAGATTTCCTTATATATTAATATACAAAAAATATCACAGCCATCAGGGAATTTTGGCCTCCAAATATGAATGAGGGCTCCCAAAACTGATCCAGGGGATGCTGCCACCCTCCAAAGTGACTGCGGAGGTGCTGCAAACATGCAAGAAGCCAAGTGAACAGGGAAACAGGACTGCACAGATAGCAGAGACGCGTATGGAAGGAATGAATTCCTCAAGCCCAGAGGCTTGCATCTTCCCATACGCAGCATGCTAAATTTCATAACTTGATAGCTTATCTTTGACGTTCAGACTGCCTGCTCCTTTTGTTGGAAACTTGTATATAGCCTGACTTCCCCTCCTGCTTCCTTGGAGCAGTTTTCTCAAAGCTACTGAGATGCTGTCTCCTGGGCTCAGAGTACTAAACATTCCAAACAAATAAAATAACTATTTTCAGGTTGTATTTTTTTAGTTGACAAGAACATAAGACAGGATACAGGATGCTTGGGGCTGGTGCACGGGATGATGCAGGGAGATGATATGGGGTGGGAGGTGGGAGCAGGCTTCGGCACTGGGAGATTGTGTACACCTGTGGCTGATTCATGTCAATGTATGGCAAAACAAATACAGTATTGTAATGTAGAATAAAGTATTAAAAAAATAAAAATGAAAAGATTTAAAAAAAAGTGGAAAAAAAAAGAACATAGGAAGCTTTCCTATTTCCACATCTTACCACTGTATTAGCAGGGCTCCTTGGATTACAGCTGAAAAAACTGCTGAATAGAGACTATCTAAATACAAGTTCTTGACAAGGACCTAAAGGTGATGGGAGAAACAAAAACAAGGAAACTAGAGGAATTTCAAGCCTATGGTACCTACAGTACCTAAACATAGCCCAGTCCCTAGCTAAGTTAACAGAAATCCCCAAACTAAAGGCCTATTTATCCCTGTTCCTATTATCTAATACCTCATGCCCATCGTTCAACAAAAAGTTCCAAGTCATGCAAGAAGGCAAAGTATGGTCTGAAGAGACAAAGCAATTATTAGAACCATGATCAGATGTCACAAATATTGGAATTATTAGATGGTAAAAAAATTTAAAATAACTATGATTAACATATTAAAAGTTTCCATGGAAAATGTAAACAACAAAAAGGCTGAATAATGTGAACAGAGAAACAGAAACTAGAAACTCTAAGCATGAATTTTTAAATGCTAGAAATAAAAAGAAACAGTAATTAAAATTAAGAATATCTTTGATAATTTTATCAGGAGACTGGACACAAATGAGGAAAGAATCGATAAGCCTGAAGATAGATCCATAAGAAGTCAGTAAACTGAAAGGCAAAGAGAAAAACCTCTCAGAACATTCAAGAGCTATGAGTCAACTTTAAACAACATCATGAAAAAAGCCCAACAGAAAAAGATCATCTTAACTATGGAGAAATAGGAATAACAGCAAATTTCTCAACAGAAACTATGTGAGCAAGAAGGGAAAGGAATAACATATTTAAAATATTGAAAGAAAAAAATAAACTCCGCCAATTCAGGAGTCTAATCTAATGACATTATTCTTCAAAACTGCAGGATATTAAAGACTCTCTGAGACAAAAACAACAGGGAGTTTACTGCCACTGAACCCTGGTCAGTAAAATGTAAATTTTCTAAATATATTAGAAAATATATTAGATTGTCACAGTGGAAAAAATAACAACAAATATATTGTCTACAAGAAACTCACTTTATAAAGACTCAGGTTTAAAGTAAAGAGATGGGAGGGTGATATATTATATGTGAAACAGAGCTGGAGAAGCTATGCTCCTTTCAGACAAAAGACAGTTCAGAACAGGAAATGTATTAGGGATAAAGAAAGGCATTTCATAATGTTAAGAGTTAATTCTCAAAGAAGACATAACAATCTGTAACAGCATGCACCAAAATTCCCCAAGCCTGGTCCCAAGCATGTAAAGCAGGAAAATGAGTGTTAGTTGCTCAGTTGTGTCCAATTCTTTGCAAACCCATGGATTGTAGCTTGCCAGGCTCCTCTGTCCACGGAATTCTCTAGGCAAGAATACTGGAATGGGCTGACATGCCCTTCTCCAGGGAAGATCCCAGGGATCAACCTGGGTCTCCTGCATTGCAGGCAGATTCTTTACCATCTGAACCACTAGGGAAGTACATGTAAAGATGAAACACCCATTAAAGAACTCTGTAACATTAGGAAATTGATAATTTGGTCCCACTTTCACTCCCACTCTCAATTACTGCTACTCTTCCCCAAGCCTACCTTTTGCACCCATGCCGATTGCCAGTAGTTTCATGAATACACCCACACGCTTGTTCAGGTATTTGCTTTTCACCTATACAGGTATCCTTCCATATCCACAGGGGATTGGTTCCAGGAGCCACACTGTATACCAAAATCCATGTATGCTCAAGTCCTTTGTATAAATTAGCTACAGTGCAATGAGTACAGCTGACCATTGTGAAATGAAATATTTTCTGTCATAACAGTAAATAAGGATGACAGGGTCATCAGAAATGACAGCCCTCCAGTATCCCTAAGGATACTCAGGAAGGAGAAGAATACCTGCAATTTGGCAGCCATCAGATTGCAGCCAGCCCCTACAGTGAGCCTCAAGGGAGTTCAGGATGTGAAAAAACACAGGATACTGGCCCAGGATAGCTGATACACATATGAAGGGAAGGATTTCAGTGAGCCTATACTCTTTATCCTCCCATAAACAGAAAAGTGCTAAACTTGAGATATCTGGTTTTCTCCAATTAACAATAATCTTTTGATGTTCAGATTACCTGTCCTTTGTTGCAAACCTTGTATACAACCTGGCTTCTCCCCTTGTCTCCTAGGAGCAGTTTTCTCAGGCTACTTGATTGAAGTCCTAAAATTCCCACTGAATAAAACATAACTTAACTTTGAGGTTGTGACTATTTTTTAAGTTGAGACCCTCCATATCTGCCAGCTGGGACCAGCAGATATTGAAGTGCAACTGTATGCTTATTGGAAGATCGTGCAGAATTGGACCCATGCAGTACAAACCCATGTTGTTCAAGGGTCAACTGTAATTTCTTCTGAGTGATCCTCCCTGTCACCACACTCAACCTGTTCACCTAACAAAATCTTCACAAACTTGCAAGAAATTGATACATATTAATTGCTGTGTTTTCTCATTGTTTTCATATAAATTGTAATGTTTCAAGAATTTAAAATTTTCCAAGGAATTTTTCAAAAATTTAATAGAATATTTCATAACACTAAGTATAATTCCCCTCATATTTTTCCTCCCTTTGTATGGGAGTTCCTGATAAAAAGGGACTGCGTACTATATTTTATCATTTGCACTTAGCAAAACAATTCGAATAGGACAAGGCTTAATAATGAAAGCACACCAGATTATTCATCATTCCTACAAAAAACAATGAATTTACATTTTTCATATCTTTGCATGGGTAATTTTTCTCTAATTAGATCTTTGTTTGTAATTATGCAGAGCTATTTTTGGAATATCTTTTGTTCCACTAATCTGTTTGTTCATTTTATTATGCCCACACCACAGACTTGGTTTCAGTAGCTTTATGGTAAATCTTGAAGTCAAGAAATAAAAATCCTCAAATTTCCCTTTTCTTTTTCAATAATATTTGACTCTTCTATCTAGATTCTTTACAGTTCCATGTACATTTTTTTAGTCCTAGTTTGTCAGTAATCACAGAAGAGCCTAATAGGATATTGATTATAATTGATTATCTTTGATTAAATTAGAGAAAATTGATATCTTTACAATATTCATGTAGGTCCTCTAAAATTTCTCTCATAGTTTTGTAGTTTTCAGAGTAGAGGTCTTGCTCAGGTTTCATTATATATATATCCCTAGGTGTCTTATCTTTTATGATATTGTAAATGGCATTGATTTTTAAATTTTATTTTCTGATTGTTTGCTGCTACTGTGTGGAATATGATTTATTTTTATATTGATCTCTAATCCTAAAACCTTGCTGAATTCACTATTACACCTAGGATATATTTTATTGTGTATGAAAAAAAAAAGTTACTTCCTTTCTTCCTTCCTCCTCCTCTCTCCCTCTCTTTTTCCTTGGACTAAGACCTCCTCTCCAAAAACACAGTGGATGCACACAGTGGATTACTAAGTACTAATACAGTATATTCTTGCCACTTCTTAATTTCTTCTGCTTGTGTTAGGTAAAGTGTCTATCCTTTATCATGCCCATCCTTCCATGAAATGTTGCCTTAATATCTCCAATTTTCTTGAGATTTTTAGTCTTTCCTCTTCTCTTGTTTTTTTCTATTTCTTTACATTGTTCACTTAATGCTTTCTTATCTCTCCTTGCTATTCTCTGGAACTCTGCATCCAGTTGGGTATATCTTTCCTTTTTTCCTTTGTCTTTCACTTCTCTTCTTTCCTCAGCTGTTTGTAAAGCCTCCTCAGACAATCACTTTGCCTTGTTGCATTTATTTTTTTCTTTGGGATGGTTCTGGTCACCACATTCTGTATGATATTATGAACCTCTGTCCACAGTTCTTCAGGTTCTCTGTCTACCAGATTTAATCCCTTGAATCTATTTGTCACCTATACTGTATAATCATAAGGGATTTGATTTAGATCATACCTGAATTGCCTAGTGGTTTTCCCTACTTTCTTCAATTTAAGTCTGAATTTTATAATAATGAGCTGATGATCTGAACCAAATGCAGCCCCAGGTCTTATTTTTGCTAACTCTACAGAGAGCTTCTCTATCTTTGGCTGCACAGAACATCTGATTTTGGTATTGACATGTGGTGATGTCCAAATGTAGAGTCATCTCTTGGGTTGTTGGAAAAGGGTATTTGCTATGACCAGTGTGTTCTCTTGACAAAACTCTGTTAGCCTTTGACTTTTTCATTTTGAACTTCAAGGAAAAACTTGTCTGTTATTCTGGGTATCTCTTGACTTCCTACATTTGCATTCCGATCCCTTATAATGAAAAGGACAACTTGTAGTTTTTTTTTGGTGTTAGTTCTAGAAGGTCTTGTATGTCTTCATATAACTGGTCAACCTCAGCTTCTTCAACATCAATAGTTGGGACATAGATTTGGATTACAGTGATGCTTAGTGGTTTGCCTTGGAAACAAACTGAGATCATTCTATCATTTTTGAGGTTGTACCCAAGTATAGTATTTCAGACTCTTCTATTGACAATGAGGGCTACTCCATTTCTTCTAAGGTATTCTTGCCCACAGTGTAGATAGCAGTAGTCACTGGAATTAAATTTACCCACTCCCATCTATTTTAGTTCATTGATTCCTAGGATATCTATGTTCAATTTTGCCATTTCCTGCTTGACCACATCCAGTTTACCTTAATTCATGGACCTAACATTCCAGGTTTTTATGCAATATTATTCTTCACAGCATCAGACTTTACTTTCACCACCAGACACATCCACAACTGAGCATTATTTTCACTTTGGCCCAGTTGCTTCTCTCTTTCTATTAATTGTCCTCCACTCATCCCCAGTGGCATATTGGACATCTTCTGACCTGGTTCATCTTCCACTGTCATAACTTGTCTTTTCATACTGTTCATCGGGTTCTTGTGGCAAGTATACTGGAGTGGTTTGACAAGGCTGTGACCCCTTAAGGGGAAAACGGTTGTTAGAAATTTTCAAATAAGTAATAAATTATTTCTATAAATGTAAGTCATTTCTCTTTGCACTCTCAACTTCACTGCCTTTATCTCAGTGAAATTGGGAAGGAGTGGGATCAGGAAGGTTGTTATACCAAAACAATTTTTGCAGCATTTGAAATTTCTTAGACTGTAGTCATTTCTCCCTGCTCAACAATTGCCAATATCTTGCCAAACTATTCTCCCATGGATAGAGTGTCTGGATCATTAGCAGGTATTTCTAAACCCAGTCCTAGTGTCTCCCCAGAAGTTGATGAAGGAAGCTCCTGGTTGCTCAAGGAGCTCTCTATGGAGATCAGTTTATCAAAGCTTTCTTGAATCCACTATTACTCTTCAATATTCCTAGAGATGAATATGGTTTTTGTGTTTTCTAGATTCTTCTTGTTGTTACCACAAAGTTCTTCATTCCTTTATATTTAGAAGCAGAACTATGGAACAATGTACAGCTGGGTTATCCTGATGTTGGTTTTTCAGCTGTGACCTTTGTAGACTCTCTAGATCCTCACCTTAAAGGAATAAACATTCTTCTAGACATATCTTACTCAGCAATACTTTGTAGAAAGTAATCCTTGTGGAAAGAGTCTCGCAAACATATATTTTTAATCAAATCATATTACACAGTGTGAATCTATCCTAATTCATTTAATCATTCTCTTAAGTGAAGTGCAATCACTTTGCTACTATGTATTTACAACTACAAATAATTCCGTGAAAAATATTCTTGTGTGTTTATTCTTAGATACTGATGCATTTCTATGATAGAGAATACTAAAATAGTGACTGCTAATTATCTATGAAGTAATTTAAATAGATGTTGCTAGATTTATTTTTTAGCAGTAATAATTTATCAGTTCAGTTCAATCATTCAGTCGTGTCTGATTCTTTGTGACCCCATGGACTGCAGCACACCAGACTTCCCTGTCCAACTCCTGGAGTTTACTCAAATTCATGACCATTGAATCAGTGATGCCATCCAACCATCTCATCCTCTGTCATCCCCTTTTCCTCCCACCTTCAATCTTTCCCAGTATCAAGGTCTTTACAAATGAGTTAGTTCTTCACATCCGGAGATCAAAGTATTGGAGTTTCAGCTTCAACATCAGTCCTTCCAATGAATATTCAGGACTGATTTCCTTTAGGATAGACTGGTTTGATATCTTTGCAGTCCAAGGGATTCTCAAGTGTCTTCTCCAATATCACATTTCAAAAGCATTTATTCTTCAGCGCTCAGCTTTCTTTAGAGTCCAACTCTCAAATCCATACATGACTATTGGAAAAACCATAGCTCTGACTAGATGGACTTTTGTTGGCAAAGTAATGTCTCTGCTTTTTAAGATGCTATCTAGGTTGGTCATAGCTTTTCTCCCAAGGAGTGTCTTTTAATTTCATGGCTGCAGTCACCATCTGCAGTGATTTTGGAGCCCCCCAAAATAAAGTCTGTCACTGTTTCCCTAGTTTCCCATCTATTTGCCATGAAGTGATGGGACCAGATGTCATGATCTTAGTTTTCTGAATGCTGAGTTTTAAATCAACTTTTTCACTCTCCTCTTTTACTTTCATCAAGAGGCTCTTCAGTTCTTCTTCACTTCCTGCCATAAGGGTGGTGCCATCTGCATATCTAGGTTATTGATATTTCTCCTGGCAATCTTGATTCCAGTTTGTGCTTCATCCAGTCCAGCGTTTTTCATTATGTACTTTGTATATAAAAGTTAAATAAGCAGGGCGACAATATACAGCCTTGATGTACTCCTTTCCTGATTTGGAAAATAATGTATATTTTCACTCATTATGTGAAGTCTATTTTACCCAGTCCAACAATAGGGGCATTATCCTTTTTATATAACTCTTATTATTTTGGTGTGTGTATATGACTGCTCATAGCTAATAATATTTTATTGTGTACATTCCTGACTATAAGAAAATTTTGAGCATTTGATTCTAGGGTCACAAGGGTGGCTCAGCCTCTGCAAAATCAATGTGATGATTAAGGGGATCAGACAAAAAGCAGAAATGGAATTACCACATTTCCCTGTCTGATGAATATCAAGATATATCATTTAGAACAATAATCATTTGGTGGGTGAAAAAGATGAAGTAGAAGATCCTCAGGCTTATCTCCTTTCATAAGCACACACAAAAAACACAGTTGACTCCTGATTGGCTATTGGTAAAAAAAAAAAAAAAAGAGTAGAATCTGTCAAAAGTGATAGTATACATACAAGGACATAAAGAAACAACATCAAGATGTTAGAAAGGGTGCACTCATAATATAATCTAATCCCATATCCCCTAAGTAGGAAATCTACAAAATGGAGAATAATTATATCTCAGAAGATCTCCCACAAAAGTGAGAGTTCTGAGCCCCATGTCAGGCTTGCAGCCTCAGGGTCTGACCCTGGGAGAATCCCTCCAAAGCATTTGGCTTCAATGGCTAGTAGGACTTGACTGCAGGAGTTCTACAGAACTAGGGGAAGCAAAGACTCCACTCTTGGCAGATACACAGAAGGTCTCACATGTACCAGGACCCAGGGTAAAAGCAATGACTACATAAAAATTGGCTGGACCTACCTGTGGGTCTTGGAGGGTCTCATAAGTGTGGTGTAGCTGTGGTTCTCTCAGGGAACAGGGATATTAGCTGTGGAGTTTTGGAGGAGTGTTCAGCTATATGAACTCCCCAGGATGCAGAGATATTGCTTGGGTCAGCAGCACCAAGACCTGGACGGACCCAACAGCCTGTTGGCCCCAGTACTGGGATATCTCAGATAAAACAACAAAAAAGGCAGGAACACAGTCCTGCCTGGTCAGCATCCAGGCTGCACAATGACATCCTTAGCCCAAAGGCACCTCCAGACATATACCTTGACAGAGTCCTGCCCAGAGAGGGCTGAGACCCAGTTCCACCCACCAGTGGACAGGCACCATTCTTTCCCCCAGGAAGCCTGCACAAGCCTCTAGACCAGCCTCACATCAGAGGGCAGACACCAGAAGCAAGAATACTATTAATACAGTCTAGTAGCCTCTGGAACTAAGTTTGCAAATACGGAAATTTAGACAAAATGAGACAGCAGAGGGATGTGTTCCAGATGAAGGAACAAGATAAAAGCTCAGGAGAACAACTAAGTGAAGTGGAGACAGGCTATCTACCAGAGAAAGACTTCATAGAAATGATCATGAAGATTACCCAATATTTCAAAAAAGAATGGGTGTAGTATGTGAGAAATTGCAAGAAATTTTCAAAGAAGAATTAGAAAACATAAAGTTAGAAAATATAGATAACAAGCAAACAGAGTTGAAGAATATAATAACTGAAATGAAAGATACAATAGAAGGAATTAATAAATGAGGCAGAAGAATGGGTAATTGAGCTGGAAAAAAGAATGGGAGAAATCACTGCCATGAAACAGAATAAAGAAAAAAGAATGAAAAGAAATGAAGACAGTCTGAGAGACCTCTGGGACACCAGTAAATGCATCAACATTTGCAACATAGGGGTCCCAGAAGGAGAGGGAGATGAAGGGCCTTAGAAAATATTTGAAGAGCTAATAGCTGAAAAATTCATGGGAGAGGAAATAGTCACTCAAGTCTAGGGAAGTGCAGAAAGTCCCATACAAGATTAAAAAAGGAGGAACACACGAAGAAACATATTAATTAAATGGGAACAAAAGTAATTTTAAAGAAAAAATATTAAAAGCAGCAAGAGAAAAGCAATAAATAGCATACAAAAGAATCCTCATATGATTTTCTGCTGATTTTTCAGCAGAAACTCTGAAGGCCAGAGGCAGTGGCATGGTATGTTTAACTGATCAAAGGAAAAAGGACACACAACCAACAAAACTATACTCAGTGAAGGCTCATATTAAGATTTGACAGAGGAATAAAAATCTTTACAGACAAGTAGAAGCTAAAAGAAATCAGGACCACCAAGCCAGTTTTACAACAAATGCTAAAGGAACTTCTCTAGGTGGAAAAGAAAAGGCCACAACTAGAAGAAAATTACAAAATAGGGAAAGTCAATGGTAAAGACAAACACACAGTAAAGGGAAGAAATCATCCACATATATATATATGATATAAAAATCAGTAATTTTCAGAGTAGTAGTATACCAGTGCAAAATATTTAAAATACATTAGAAACTAAGATCAGTGTTGATCAGTACAGATCAATAATGTATTTATATAGACTGCTACATCAAAACCTCATGGTAACTACTGAAATCTGAAATTTTACATTAGAAATTGTAGATTTTTTCCCATAAAATCAGAAAACTGAAAATCTACATTAAATACATACACAGAAAAAAATAGGAATTAAAACACAACACTAAAATTAGTCATTAAATCACAAGAGAAAAAAAAGAGAAAGGGAAGAAGAAAGATTTATGAGAAAATACAAAACATCAAACAAAATGGCAGTAAGATCATATGTATCAATAATTACCTTAGATGTCAACAGATTAAGTGCTTCAACCAAAGACACAGACTGGATGAATTGATAAAAGACAAGACTCACAAATACACTCTCTACAAGAGACCCACTTCAGATCAAGGGACATATACAAACCAAAAGTGAGGAGATAGAAAAAAGAGTATTCTATGCAAATGGAAATCAAAAGAAAGCTGGAGTAGCAATACTCATATCAAATAAAACAGACTTTAAAATAAAGACTGTTAGAAAAAGAGGGAAACCACATGATGATCAGAGGATCAACCCAAGAAGAAGATATAACAATTGTAACTATATTTGTACTCAACATAGGAACAAATCAATACATAAGGCAAATGTTAACAGTCATAAAAGGAGAAATTGAGAATAAGATGATGATAGTGGGAGGTAACACCCACTGTCATCAATGGACAGATCAACCAAACAGAAGAACAACAAGGCCTTAATGAAACATTAGACCTAATGTACTTAATTGATATTTATAAAGCATTCCATCCAAAAGCTGCAGACTGCACATCCTTTTCAAATACACAGGAACTATTCTTCTGAATAGACAACATGCTGGGTCACAAGGCAAGCCATGGTAAATTTAAGAAAATTGAAATCATATCAAGTATCTTTTCTGACCACAACACTATGAGATTAGATATTAAGTATAAGAAAAAAAAAACTATAAAAAAACACAAAGTGGAGGCTAAACAATATGCTAAAAAACAATGAATGGATCAGTGAACAAATCAAAGAGCAAATTAAAAAAAAATAATCTAGAGACAAATGAAAATGAAAACACGATGATCCAAACCCAAATGGGATGCAGCAAAAGAAATTCTAAGGGGGAGTTTACAGCAATAAAATATTACCTCAGGAAAAAAGAAAAATCTCAAATAAACAATGTAACTTTACACCTAAAGCAATAGAGAAAAAGAATAAACAAAACTGAAAGTTAATAGAAGGAAATAAACAGTATAGATCAGAGCAGAAATAAATGAAATATAACTAAGAAAACAACAGAAAAGACCAATTAAACTTAAAAGTTGGTTCTTTGAACAGATAAATTTGATAATCATTTAGCAAGACTCATTAAGAAAAAAGGGAAAGGGCCAGAGATCAATAAAATTAGAGATGAAAAAGGAGAAGTTACAACCAACATCACAGAAATAAAAACACCACAGTAAACTAACACAGACAACTAAACACAACCGTATGTCAATAAACTGGGCAACTGAGAAAAAGAGGACAAATTATTAGAAGATACAATCTCCTGAAGCTGAACTAGGAAAAAATAGAAAATATGAACAGAAGGACACTGATGTCATGATTAAAAAGTAAATAACCAAAGTTCAGGACAAGATGGTTTCATAGGCACATTTCTACAAATATTTAGAGAGGAATGAACATCTATCCTAGTGAAACCATTCCAAAAACCTGCAGAGGAAGGGACACTTTCAAGCTTATTATGTGAGGTAATCATCACCCTGGTATCAAAATCAGATAAAATACCATAAAAAAGAAAAATTGCAGGGGAATATAAGATGAACATTGATGCAAAAGTCTCAAGAAATACTAGCAATCTGAATCCAACAACACATTAAAAGGTTTATGCATCATGATCAAATTGTATTTATTCCAGCAAAGCAAGGCTTTTTCAATATCCACAAATCAATCCATATGATACACATTAACAAACTGTAGAATAAAAAACATAGGATCATCTCAACAGAGGCTGGTAAAACTTTTGATAAAATTCAAAATCTATTTATGATAAACAGACTCTCCAGCAAATAGGCATGGTGGGAACTTACTTCAATATAATAAAGGCCATATAAAACAAACCCACAGCTAACATCATAATCAATGATGAAAAGCTGAAAGCATTTCCTCCATGACCAGAAACATAAGGATGTCCATGCTCATCAGCATTATTCAACATAGTTTTGGAAGTCCTATCTGAGACAATCAAAGAATTAAAGAAATAAAAGGAATCCAAATTGGAGAAGAAGTAAAACTGTCACTGTTTGCAGATGACATAATACAATACATAGAAAATCCTAAAGGCATTACTATAATACTCATCAGTGAATTTGGTAAAGTTTCAGGATAACAAAATTAGTACAGAAAAATCTCTTGCATTCCTATACACTAACAATAAAAGATCAGAAAGAGAAATTAAAGAAACAATGCCATTTACCACTACATCAAAAAGAATAAAATACCTAGTAATAAACCTACTCAAGGAGAGAAAAACATGTACTCTAATAACTGTAAGACACCAACGAAAGTATTCAAAGGTGACACAAACAGATGGAAAGATATAACATGTTCTTGGACTGGAAGTATCAATACTATCAAACTGACTATACTGCCTAAGGCAATCTACAGATTCATTGCTACTACTATTCAATTACCAAGGTGGACTTAGAAAAGGCAGAACCAGAGATCAGATTGCCAATATCTGATGGATCACAGAAAAAGTAAAGGAATTCCAGTAAAACATCTACTTCTGCTTCACTGTCTACTCTAAAGCCTTTGACTGTGTGGATCACAACAAACTGTGGAAAATTCTTCAAGAGATGGGAATACCAGACCACCTCACCTGCCTCCTGAGAAACCTGCACATAGATCAAGAAACAACAGGTAGAACAGGACACTGAAAACGAACTTCTTCAAAACTGGGAAAAGAGCACATCAAAGCTGTATATTGTCACCCTCTGTATATTGTCATCCTACTTATTTAACTTCTATACTGTGTGTGTGTGTGTGTGTGTGTGTGTGTTAGTAACTTAGCTGTGTCTAACTCTTTGAGACTCCATGGGCTATAGCCCACCAGGATCCTCTGTCCATGGGTATTCTCCAGGCAAGAATACTGGAGTGGGTTGAGTACATCATGTGAAATGCCAGGCTGGTTGGAGCTCAGGCTGGAATCAAAACTGCCAGGAGAAAAATCAATAAGTTCAGATATGCCGATGATACCATGCTCATGGCAGAAAGCAAAGAGGAACTAAAGAGCCTCTTGATGAAAGTGAAAGAGGAGAGTGAAAAAGCCAGCTTAAAACTCAACATTCAAACAACTAAGTCAAGGCATCTGGTCCCATCTCTTCATGGCAAATAGATGGGGAAACAATGGGAATAGTGACAGATTTTTATTTTCTTGGAATAAAAATCATTGTGGGTCACTGAGCAAGAAATTAAAATATCTTCACTCTTTGGAAGAAAAGCTTTGGCCAACCCAGAAAGCACAGAAAAAGCAGAGATGTTACTTTACCAACAAAGGTCTATCTGGTCAAAGCTATAGATTTTCCAGTAGTCATGTATAGATATGAGAGCTGGACTATAAAGAAAGCTGAGCACCCAAGAATTGATGCTTTTGAACTGTGGTTTTGGAGAAGAATCTTGAGAGTCCCTTGGACTGCAAGGAGATCCAACCAGTCAATCCAAAAGGAAATCAGTCTTTAATACTCATTGGAAGGACTGATGATGAAGCTGAAGCTCCAATACTTTGGTCACTTGATGCAAAGAACTGACTCATTGGAAAAGACCCTGATGCTGGGAAAGACTGAAGGCAGGAGGAGAAGGGGGGTGACTGAGTGTGAGATGGTTGGATGGCATCACCAACTTGATTGACATGAGTTTGAGCAAACTCCAGTAGTAGGTGATGGTCAGGGAAGCCTGGTGTGCTGCAGCCCATGGGGTCGCAAAGCGCAGGACACAACTGAACTGAACTGACTATACATAACAGTATGGAGGTTGCTTAAAAACTAAAAATAGAACTTCCATTTGATCCTGAAATCACACTTTTGTGATGACTTTTGTGAACTGGATAAAACCATAATTCAAAATATACATGCACCCCAATACCCACTGCAGCACTATTTACAATATCAAAGATATAGAAGCAACTTAAGTGTCCATCCGCAGGTGAATGGATAAAGAAGTGGTATATGGATACAATGGATTATTACTCAGCCATTTACAAAAATTAAATATTGTCATTTGCAACAACATGTATAGGCCCAGAGATTATCATACTTAGTGGGGGAAGTCAGACAAGGAAATACAAATATTATATTACATATATGTGGAATCTAAA
The DNA here is from genome assembly GCA_917880005.1 of Nanger dama. Taxonomy (NCBI): domain Eukaryota; kingdom Metazoa; phylum Chordata; class Mammalia; order Artiodactyla; family Bovidae; genus Nanger; species Nanger dama. The sequence continues at coordinate 7,404,231 of CAKJTW010000038.1, read as the reverse complement.
AATAATGTAAAATAATCTATATTCAAAACAGAAACTTACAGATACAGCATACAACTTATGGCTATCAAATATAAAAGGGGTGGATGAGTAAATTAGGAGCATGGGACTACCAAATACATACCATTATAGACAAAATAAATAAGGATTTCTGTACAGCACGAGGAATTATATTCAATGCCTTGTAATAATGTATAATGGAAAATAACAAAAATATATTAGCTATACACCTAAAATGAATGTAATATTATATATTAATTATATTTTAATAAGAAAATAAAAGTAATTTGAATTTTTAAAAGTATATTTGGTTTTAGTGACCATTCGAGTCAATTATCTCTCACATTTTAAGTGTTTTTTTTTAAATTCTCAAAGACCTCTATTTTGTTTCATTCATTAAAATCTATGATTCTTGTTCAGTATATAGTGATATATTTGAATTTACACATCAACACATTCACTTTTTGGAAAACATGTTTTAGTGTGCAAAAGTTCTATAGGACAAGTGATAAATATCTTCCACAGGAATAATTGTTTTTTTTCCTTTTCCCAAAACTAGTTTCTTTGGTTGATAATACATTACATTTAGGTGTTTTCTACTATTTGTATAAATTCAGCTATTTTTGCAAAGATTTCAAATCATATTTTGTATGGGTATTATACTAAGCCAGAAATCACTTTTATTACTATTTTGTGACTGTCTTTCCATTTTTAAAAATGTCATCTGTTTGTCACAATCTTTCTCTTATTTCTTATATATTTACTTTTAGCACTTAATCATTTTCATTAAGATGGTGTATTAAAAATATTTTAAAATAACATCATATCTATTATATGAATGTACTAACAACTGAAGAAAATTCTTCTTGTTGGACTTCCAAAAATATTTCATACTTTATTAAAATTTTTTCATGCATTAGTCCATGTTGCTTTCTGATAGAAACCTAAAGCTGACGCTATTATGACATGGAGGACTGAATACTGGGAAAAGGAGAGGGACATCATATAAATTTTTCTTTGCGCTGCTGCTGCTAAGTCACTTCAGCTGTGTCTAACTCTGTGTGACCCCAATTTCTCTCTACTCACTCCAATAAATTAAGAAATTACACATTTCCCAGAAATTATATGAAAGCAGAATGTTTTTCTGCTTTCAGTTCAGAATTTTCATGAACTGGTTACCAAAAAACTTTCTTTAAAATTTTTAAATTTTATTTTTCAAGTTTCTTTGAATTTTAGTGAATATAGATATTACTTTAGTCATGTTTACTTTTCCACTATGTTAATTAATGCCAAAAGTTCCATTAAAGTAAAAATACTTTTAATTGCCAAATTAGAGATGATTTTTTTCTTTGTCTATTATTTTTAGCATTCGCCTGTTTTCTACAGTAGTATTTGAAAAAGTCTTTTAAGGTTAATAATACAACTGGCAATCTTGTCATTGTACATGCATACATTTTTTTCAAATTATTATTTATACTTATTAAATGTCTAGATTACTGTTAATAAATAGAAATCAGAAAAGTTTGCTACTCATGACTATGATTCATCACAGGGTCACAAAGATGGTTTAACATATGCCTATCAATTAATGTGATACACCACATTAACAGAAGACAAAAAGCACAGGATCATCTCAATAGATCAAGGAAAAGTATTTGATAAAAATGCTTATTATCATTCACGATAAACTCTTACCAAAGTGGGTATGCTGCTAAGTCGCTTCAAGCATGTCTGACTCTGTGCGAACCCACAGACGGCAGGCAGCCCACCAGGCTCTGCCATCCCTGGGATTTTTCAGGCAAGAGCACTGGAGTGAGTTGCCATTGCCTTCTCCAATGTATGAAAGTGAAAAAGAAAGTGAAGTCAACTCAGCCGTGTCTGACTCTTAGCGACTCCATGGACCACAGCCTACCAGGCTCCTCTGTCCATGGGATTTTCCAGGCAAGAGTACTGGAGTGGGGTGCCATTGCCTTCTCCGAAAGTGGGTATAGAGGAGATAAAATAAAAGCTATTTATATAAAATACAATGAACATTATACAGTAGTGGAAGGCTAAAAGACTTCCCACTGAAATCTTGAACAAGGCAAGGATGCCCACTCTCACTACTTTTATTCGACACAGTATTAGAAGTCTAGCCATGGCAATCAAACAAGACAAATAATAAAAGATATCCAAAGAGAGGAGGTAAAATTTGCATTATATGCAGAAGACATGAGAGTATACATAGATTCCACACAAATACTGCTAGAAATGATAAACAAATTCAGCAAGGTGGCAGGATAAAAGATTACCATTCAGAAATCAGTGGCATTTCTTTACAGTAACAATTAAATATCCTAAAGTGCATGTAAAAAAAAAAAACACCCTTTAAAATAGCATCAAAAATAATTAGGAATAAACATGCCCAAGGATATGAAAGACATATGCTGAGAAGTATGAAATATTGATAAAGGAAATTGAAGGTTATTCAAATGAAGATACCACACATCCTTGGATTGAAAGAATTAATATAGTTAAAATGCATACACTGCCCCAAAGCAATCTACAGATTTAATGTGACCTCTATCAAATTACCCATGACAATTTTCACAGAGCTAGAACAAATAATCCTAAAATATATATGGAACCATTAAAGACCTAGAATTTCCAAAGCAATTCTGAGGAAAAAGTACAAAGTGAGAGGCATAACTCTTCCAGACTTCTGGCAATACTACAAAGCTGAAATGATCAAACAGCATTTTATTGGCACAAAAACACACATAAAGATCAATGGAACAAAACAGACAGCCCAGTAATAAACTCATAAACCTACTGTCTTTGAAAAAGAAGGCAAGAATATACAACAGAGAGAAGACAATCTTTTTAGCAAGCGATGTATGGAAAGCTGGAGAGCCTCATGTAAATCAATGAATCTAGAACACAAACTCACACCATACACCCAAAAAACTCAAAATGGCTTAAAGATTTAAATATGATACCATAAAACTCCTAGAAGAGAACATAGACAAAATATTCTCTGACATAAATCTTAGCAATCTTTTCTCAGGGTAGTGTCCCAAGGAAATATAAACAAAAAATAAAATAAACAGGACATATTCAAACCTAAAAGCTTTTGCACAGGAAAGAAAACTATAGCAAAATGAAAAGACAACCCACCAACTGTGAGAAAATCTTTGCAAATAACGCAACTGACAAGGGTTCACTTCCAAATATATGAACAGCTCGCACAACTCCATTCAAACAAACAAAAATAACCCTGTCAACAAAGGGGCAGAAGGCATGAAAAGATACTGCAAAAAGAAATACGGTAGACCAATAGGCAAGGAGATGTTCAACACTGACAGCTATTCAGTTCAGTTCAGTCACTCAGTTGCATCTAACTCTTTTCGACCTCATGGACTACAGCATGCCAGGCTTCCCTGTCCATCACCAACTCCAAGAGCTTGCTCAAACTCAGGTCCATTGGGTAGGGATGCCATCCAGTCATCTCATCCTCTGTCATCTCCTTCTCCTCCTGCCTTCAATTTTCCTGGCATCAGGGTCTTTTCAAATGAGTCAGTTCTTCACATCAGGTGGCCAAAGTATTGGAGCTTCAGCTTCAACATCAGTCCTTCCAATAAATATTCAGGATTGATTTCCTTTAGGATTGACTGATTGAATCTCCTTGCAGTCCAAGGACTCTCAAGAGTCTTCGCTACACCACAGTTCAAAAGCATCAATTCTTCAGCACTAAGCTTTATGGTCCAAGTCTCACATCCACACACAACTTCTGGAAAACCACAGCTTTGACTAGATGCACCTTTATCAGCAAAGTAATATCTCTGCTTTTTAATATGAAGTCTAGGTTGGTGATAGCTTTTCTTACAAGGAATAAGTGTCTTTTAATTTCCTGCCTGCAGTGATGGGGCTGGTGCCATGGTCTTCATTTTTTAAATGTTGAGCTTTAAGCCAACTTTTCTCTCTCCTCTTTCACTTTCATCAAGAGGCACTTTTAGTTCCTCTTTTCTTTCTGCCATAAGGGTGGTGTTATCTTCATATCTGAGATCTATATTTCTCCTGGCAATCTATATTCCAGCTTATGCTTCATCTAGCCCTGCATTTCCCATGATGTACTCTGAATATAAGTTAAATAAGCAGGGCTGACAATATACAGCCTTGACGTACTCCTTTCCTAATTTGGAACCAGTCTGTTGTTCTATGTCTGGTTCTAATTGTTGCTTTTGACTTGCAATGAGACAAAATGATTGTCTGAGGCCTTACAAATAGCTGACAAAAGAAGAGAAATGAAAAGCAAAGAATGAAAGGGAAAGATATATCTGTCTGAATGCAGAGTTCAGGATAGCAAGGAGAGTTAAGAAAGCCTTCCTCAGTGATCAGTGCAAAGAAATAGAGGGAAAAAAATAGAATGAGAAAGAATAGAGGTCTCTTCAAGAAAATTAGAGATACCATGGGAACATTTCATGCAAAGGGGCACAATGGAGAGATGTATAGACCTAACAGAAGTAGAAGTATTATGAAGATATTATCATACAGATTTCTCAGGAGGCAGGTAAGGTGGGCTGATATTACTTTAAGAATTTTCAACACTTTGTTGTGATCCACACATTCAAAGATTTTAGCATAGTCAATGAAGGAGAAGTAGATGTTTTCTGGATCTCTCTTACTTTTTCGATTATGATCCAGTGGATGTTGGCAGTTTGATCTCCAGTTCCTCTGCCTTTTCTGAATCCAGCTTGTACATCTGGAAGTTCTTGGTTCACGTACTGTTGAAGCCTACCTTGGAGAATTTCGAGCATTATTTTGCTAGCATGTGAAATGAATCCAACTGTGCAGTAGTTTGACAATTCTTTGGCATTGCCTTTCTTTGGGATTGGAATAAAAACAGACTTTTTCCAGTCCTGTAGCCACTTCTGAGTTTTCCAAATTTGCTGGCATACTGGTGAGGCACTTTAACAGTATTATCTTTTAGGATTTGAAATAGCTCACCTGGAATTCCTTCACCTCCACTAGCTTTGTTCATAGTAATGCTCCTTAAGGTCCGCTTGAATTTGCACTCCAGGATGTCTGGCTCTAGGTGAGTGATCACACCATTATGGTTATTCAGGTTGTTAAGATCTTTTTTGTATAGTTCTCATGTGTTTCCTTTCCACCTCTTCATAATATCTTCTACTTCTGTTAGGTCTATACATTCTCTCCATTGTGCCTCTCTTTGCATGAAATGTTCCCATGGTATCTCTAATTTTCTTGAAGAGATCTCTATTCTTTCTCATTCTATTTTTTTCCTCTATTTCTTTGCACTGATCACTGAGGAAGGCTTTCTTAACTCTCCTTGCTATTCTTTGGAACTCTGCATTCAGACAGATATATCTTTCCTTTCATTCTTTGCTTTTCATTTCTCTTCTTTTGTCAGCTATTTGTAAGGCCTCAGACAATCATTTTGTCTCATTGCATTTTTTTACCCTTGGGGATGGTTTTGGTCACCACATCCTGTACAATGTTATGGACCTCCATAGGTACTCTATCAGATATAATCCCTTGAATCTATTTGTCACTTCCACTGTATAATCCTAAGGGATTTGATTTAGGTCGTATCTGAATGGTCTGAATGGTCTAGTGGTTTTCCCTGCTTTCTCCAATTGAAGTCTACATCTTACAATAAGGAGTTCATGATCTGAACTCCTGAACAAAACATGATCCGTGTTTTGTTTTGCTGACTGTACAGTGCATCTTCATCTTCGGCTGTGAAGAATATAATCAATCTGATGTTGGTACTGACCATCTGGTGATGTCCATGTGTTGTCTCTTATCTTGCTGGCAGAGGGTGTTTGCTATGACCAGTGCATTCTCTTGGCTAAAACCTGTTAACTTTTGCCCTGCCTCATTTTGTACTCTGAGGCCTAATTTGCTACTTATCAGAGAGGCTAAAATCAAAAGTACAATGAGGTCTACCATCACATCGGTCAGAATGGCCATCGTTAAAATGTCTACAAATAACAAACACTAGAGAGGGTGTGGAGAAAGGGAACCCTTCTACATTATTGCTGGGTATGTAAACTGGTGTAGCCACTATGAAGAACAGTTTGGAGCTTCCTCATAAAACTAAAAATAGGATTACCATATGATCCTGAAATCCCACTCCTGGGCATATGTCCAGATAAAACTATAATTCAAAAGATACATGCATCTCTATGTTCATAGTAGCATCATTTATAATAGCCAAGACATGGAAGCAACCTAAATGCCCAAAGACAAGTGAATGGATGAAGAAAGTGTGGTGTGTGTGTATATATATATATGTGTGTGTGTGTGTGTATATACAATGAAATACTAGTCAGCCATAAAAAAGAATGAAACAACGCCATTTGCAGCAACATGCACGCAACTAGAGATTAGCATACTAAGTGAGGAAGTCAGACAGAGAAAGACAAATATCATGATATCACTTATATGTGGATTCTAAAATATGACACAAATTAACTTATTTATGAAACAGAAAAAGACTCACAAACATAGATAACAGACTCGTGGATGCCAAGGGTGAGGGGTGTCAGACAGAGATAGACTGGGAGTTTGGGATTGGCAAATGCAAGCTATTATATGTATGCACAGCTAAATCACTTTGCTGTACACCAGAAATTAACACAAGATTGTAAGTCAACTATAACTCAATTTAAAAAAAAAATGAAAAATTTGGCTTCTAGTCTTGTACACTTCCTTAAAGATTTTTTTTTCCTACGTTAGCCTTAGAAATTCCTTCACCACTGTAAGGGGACAAACGTATATTTTTGTTTACTTTGTATTTATGTTTTGTTTTTTGCATTTCAGTTTTTACCGGAATTAAATTTTATAGCAATGTTTTTCTATATGACTAGTCAATTATCCCCGAACCTTTGTAGAAATCCTTTCTATGGATTTATGTTTATACTTAACAATTATGGTAACTAGAAATTCATAGAGATATTCTAACTCTTAAAACATTTTTAGAACTGAAAGCCTTCTTTTGATGTGCATGTCTATACCTGCTATAGCACTAAGCCCCATGGAATAAAGCAGTGGAAAAATCACTGCCTTTAGTAGCTGAGCTTCTCATCCACCCAGTGGAACCTATGCTGGATCCATCACTGTTTTCTGCTTAAGAAAGTGAAAGAAAGCGAAGTTGCTTAGTCGTGTCTGACTCTGCAGTCCTTCAGACTGTAGCCTGCCAGGCTCCTCTGTCCATGGAATTTTCCAGGCAGGAGTACTGGCATGGGTTGCCATTTAACCACACTATAATTCTTAATCTCTTTATGATTTTAATCTTAATCTCTTTTTGCACTCCCTAGTAACCTTGGTAACAGTGGCCTTGTGTCTATTTCTAATCTTCCCCTTCAAGTCAAATGATTGAATATATTTTTCACCCAAGTCTCCTGCCTTGCACGTGGATTCTTTACCAGCTGAGCCACAAGGGAAGCCCTCAAGCAGGCTGGCATCTCCCTATTTAGCAAATATTTGATCACACAACCAATATTTTAATATGTAACCAGTATGTTATTCTAAGTATACCACTACCTTCTAGCATGCGTTTCCAAAATAAACTCACTGGCAAAGATTTGCAAGTTCTTCTCTTTCTCTACTGTCATCCTTCTTTCTCACCATGGGTTCATTTTCAAAAAATAATATTACCATTTTTTTAAATTTATAAAAACAAAACAACTTCTTTAACTTCTATTCTAGCAACAGTTGCATAACTGCACTTTAAAGAATGCTTAAGCTGTAATCACTGTTCACACCACCACACTTCAAGTTCTCCTTCAACTAACTTCAATTTTGTTACTGTCCCACAACTCCCCTGAAAATGCTATATTCAAGATGAGCTACAATATGCAATTGACAAGGTTCTCCTTTTATCTTAATTGACTTCTGAGCAACATTAGTTACAGTTGGAAATTTCCTATTCATTTTGATTTCCATGATACTTTTCTCTCTGCTGTTTCCTCCTATTCAGCATCCTCTTTGAGTAGGACTCTGTTCAGTACTGGCTTATCACTAAATATTGAAGTTCCTACTACTTTGGCCTCTTCTTTTCTACTACCATGTTCTGATTATTTATGATCATTTGGTTTCTTGATATTAAGTGCATATACAGCTCCCCTTCTCTGTAGCACAGCTGATATGTTCTTTCATGAATTTTTTCTAGAAGCCTCAAAACATATACTCAATTATTGCCTTCCTTGGTTTTTCCTCAAGTTGACTGATAGTTACCTTAAACTTAACATTTCTTGAAAAATATCCTTTTCTCTTTTTCACCAGATCTTCTAATATCCTAATCTGTACCATCTTAGCAGATAGCAGTGCATATACATGTATATAAATCCCTGAAATTTTCAGTCTTGAAAGTGTGCACTTCTCTATTAGTCCCCTTAGACTACCATAATGAAATACCATAGGCTGGCTGACTTTGACAACAGAAGTTTATTGTCTCACAGTTCTGGAGACTGGGAAGTCCAAGTTCAAAGTGACAGCTAACCTGATTGCTACAGACTGCAGCCCTCTTACTGAGTTCTCAGATGGTAGAGGGAGGAGCCTCCAGTGTCTTTTCTTCTTCTTTGAGGTTTCTAATCTAAAGAAGGGCTCAATAAAGGACAGAAACAGTGTGGACCTGACAGAAGCAGAAGATATTAAGAAGAGGTGGCAAGAACACACAGAAGAACTATACAGAAAAGATCTTCATGACCCAGATAATTATAATGATGTAGTCACTCACCTAGAGCCAGACATCCTTGGATGTGAAGTCAAGTGGGCCTAAGGGAAGCATCACCACGAGCAAAGCTAGCGGTGGTGATGGAATTCCAGTTGAGCTATTTCAAATCCTAAAGATGATGCTGTGAAAGTGCTGCACTCAATACGCCAGCAAATTTGGAAAACTCAGCAGTGGCCACAGGACTGGAAACTGTCAACAGTTTTCATTTCAATCCCAAAGAAAGGCAATGCCAAAGAATGCTCAAACTACCACACAATTGCACTCATCTCACACACTAGTAAAGTAATGCTTAAAATTCTCCAACCCAGGCATCAGCAGTACAAGAACCAAGAACTTCCAGACGTACAAGCTGGATTTAGAAAAGGCAGAGGAACCAGAGATCAAATTGCCAACATCCATTGGATCATCAAAAAGCAAGAGAAAAAAGCAACATTCAAAAAATGAAGATGATGGCATCCAGTCCCATCACTTCATGGTGAACAGACAGGGAAAAAATGGAAACAGTGACAGACTTTCTATCTTGGGCTCCAAAATCACTGCAGATGGTGACTGCAGCCATGAAATTAAAAGATGCTTGCTTCTTGGAAGAACAGCTATCATCAACCTAGAAATCATATTAAAAAGCAGAGACCTTACCTTGCTGACAAATATCTGTCTAGTCAAAGCTATGATTTTTCCGTTAGTCATGTATGGATGTGAGAGTGGTACTATAAAGAAAGCTGAGTGCCAAAAAATTGATGCTTTTGAACTGTGATGTTGGAGAAGACTCTGAGAGTCCCTTGGACTGCAAGGAGATCCAATCAGTCAATCCTAAAGGAAATCAATCCTGAGTACTCACTGGAAAGACTGATGCTGAAGCTGAAGTTCCAATACTTCGGTCACCTGACACGAAGAGCCAAACAGGATTCTTTTGGAATCTTAAAATCTTGTGTTATTTATCTTGCTTGATTTTGGACACTAGCACCCTTTTTTTCTTTCTGATGTCTCCCTTTGGGAATGTGAACATCCATCCTATGTCTTTCCCATCACTGTATCTTGGAAGCACATAGATTGTCTTGTTTCACAGATTCACAACTAGAAAAGAATTTTTCCTTCAGATGAATCATATCTTGAGTCTCATATCTGATTTAGATATTTTCATGAGACTTTGAACCTAAGATATGAAACTAGAATGAGTCAAGAGTTTGGGGCTGTGGGGATGAAATGAATCTGTTTTGCATGTAATAAGGACATGAACTCGGGGGAGGGGCAAAATGCCATGGCTTATATTGTGTTCCACCAAAATTCATGTACTGAAGCCCTACATTCCAATGTGACTGTATCTGGAGATAGGGCTTCTAGGAGATAATTAAGGTAGATGAGATCATAAGGGTGAAATCGTGATCGAATAGGATTCAGTTCAGTTCAGTCGTTCAGTCAGGTGTGACTCTTTACGACCACATGGACTGCAGCAAGCCAGGCTTCCTGTCCATCACCAACTCCCGGAGCTTGCTCAAACACATATCCATCAAGTTGGTGATGCCATCCAACATCTCATCCTCTGTCGTCCCCTTCTCCTCCTCCCTTCAATCTTTCCCAGCATCAGGGTCTTTTCCAATGAGTCAGTTCTTCATGTCAGGTAACCAAAGTATTGGAACTTCAGCTTCAGCATCAGTCCTTCCAATGAATATTCAGGACTGAATTCCACATTAATACTACAGCACAATTCAGGCAAATCCTCTGTCACTTAAGTTTCATCTTTCCTCTAGTTTCTAATAACATGTTGTATTTGTGTCTGAGACTTCAAGAGAATGGCCCTTAACATCCACCTTTCTACCAACATTAGGGTCATAATTATTCACGTATTCTCTATGAAGATGAAAACTTTCTCTCCAGCTGTCCTTTTTCTCTTACCAGAGTTGCCTTTAACATTCACATTTCTGACATTCACCTCAGGACTCTTCCAGCCTCTGCCCATCACCTAGTTTCAAAACTGTTTCAACATTTTTAGATATTTGTTGCAGTAGCACCCATTTCTTCATACTAAAATTTGTATTTTGTCTGCTCATGTTGCTTTAACAAAATACCACATACTGGTAGCTTAAACAATAGATATTTATTTTCTTATAGCTCTGGAGGCTGAAAAATCCAAGATCAAGGTGCCAGCCAATTTGGTTTCTGTTGAGAGCTCTTTTCTTGCCTTGCATGTGCCCAATTTCTGTGTTCTCACATCATTTTCTCAGTGTGAGCATGTGGAGAGAGATCTGTCTTCTTATAAAAGTATTAATCCTATTGAATCAGGGATCTACTCTTATGACCTCTTTTAACCTTCATTACCACCAAAAAAATGCCCCCACCTCCAAATACAGCCACAATGGGTTTCCAAATATGAATTTTGTGGGAACACAGTTCAGTCCATAGCACTTTCCAGTTGCTAATTTTGTTTGTCAATAACACTTATTTGCATTTTGTAAATAGCAGCTCTTGGACTGCAAAAAGAGGATACTGAAACCACACCTTTAGAAATTCTGGGTGTTGCTCAAAGGAGGATTCAGCATGGAAGTATGAGTGTCTTTGGGAATATATTGTAAATCGTGGTTTTGCACATCATGTAACAGATTTCTTTGGGACAACTCTTCCTCATGAAACTCAACCCGAGCTTATAGGAACCTCCTGATTGATAGTTAAGCCTACAGAGGAAACAAAGAAAAGCTTACAGTCTAAATTCAGAGGGAAAAAAAATGAAATCAATAACGTATTTTTACCACAACGATCCATATTATTTCCTGGGAATTTAATATCATGTCATTATATTTATTTGGATTTTAACAGTAAATACGAACCATGTGCTTTATTTATCAGCACAAAATAGGGTATTGCTATGCATGCAATAAACTGAAATAATTAGGCAACTACTTAGATGATTTAGAGCCCCAAATATTTTTTCTAATAAATTTGGGAAATACAGACTTTCTATGTTACTTTAAAATATAGAAGCAATAGACTTCTGGTTAAAATGGCAATTTGAATGCAAGGACCTATTTGCTTTTTAGAATTTAAATAATTAAATAGATGTAAATGTACTTGAATTAATTCTGGAGCTCCTTATGTTTTAATCTTATTGCAATATTGAATTCAGAGAAATAGTGTATACAATCTAGAAATAAAATATGTAGTTTCATCTCCCCAAGTCCACTTAAGGATAATTTATAGCTCATAGCATGAGCTGCGAGTCTTCTTGCCTTCCTCTCTCCAAGTATCCGGCTGCCTTACAGCTCTTTCGGATCATCTCACTCTATCTCTTACTCGATCTCCTCACCAGAGCACTCACCTTCCTTATCTTCGGTGTTTTTCAGTATATATTTCCTGATCCACACTCTCAGGTGTCTGTTATCTATACTCGTGTTACATGCATTGATTTCTTTGCTGTACAGGATAGTTCAGTTCAGTTCAGTCGCTCAGTCCTGTCCGACTCTTTGCAACCCATGAATTGCAGCACACCAGGCCTCCCTGTTCATCACTATCTCCCGGAGTTCATTCAGACTCATGTTTATCGAGTCTGTGATGCCATCCAGGCATCTCATCCTTGGTCGTCCCCTTCTCCTCCTGCCTCCAATCCCTCCCAGCATCAGTCTTTTCCAATGAGTCAACTCTTCCCATGAGGTGGCCAAAGTACTGGAGCTTTAGCTTCAGCATCATTCCTTCCAAAGAAATCCGTGGGTTGATCTCCTTCAGAATGGACTGGTTGGATCTCCCTGCAGTCCAAGGGACTCTCAAGAGTCTTCTCCAGCACCACAGTTCAAAAGCATCAATTCTTTGGTGCTCAGCCTTCTTCACAGTCCAACTCTCACATCCATACATGACCACAGGAAAAACCAAAGCCTTGACTAGACGGACCTTAGTCGGCAAAGTAATGTCTCTGCTTTTGAATATACTATCTTGGTTGGTCATAACTTTTCTTCCAAAGAGTAAGCGTCTTTTAATTTCATGGCTGCAGTCACCATCTGCAGTAATTTTGGAGCCCCCAAAATAAAGTCTGACACTGTTTCCATTGTTTCCCCATCTATTTCCCATGAAGTGATGGGACCAGATGCCATGATCTTCGTTTTCTGAATGTGGAGCTTTAAGCCAACTTTTTCGCTCTCCTCTTTCACTTTCATCAAGAGGCTTTTAGCTCCTCTTCACTTTCTGCCATAAGGGTGGTGTCATCTGCATATCTGAGGTTATTGATATTTCTCCCGGCAATCTTGATTCCAGCTTCTGTTTCTTCCAGTCCAGCGTTTCTCATGATGTACTCTGCATATAAGTTAAATAAACAGGGTGACAATATACAGCCTTGACGTACTTTTTTTCCTATTTGGAACCAGTCTGTTGTTCCATGTCCAGTTCTAACTGTTGCTTCTTGACCTGCATACAGATTTCTCAAGAGGCAGGTTAGGTGGACTGGTAGTCCCATCTCTTTCAGAATTTTCCACAGTTTATTGTGATCCACGCAGTCAAAGGCTTTGGCATAGTCAATAAAGCAGAAATAGATGTTTTTCTGGAACTTTCTTGCTTTTTCCATGATCCAGCGGATGTTGGCACTTTGATCTCTGGTTCTGTACAGGATAACACATTAGTATTTTGAGAGGAGCTGGAATCCCTTCAATGCAATAAACTCTACAGACACAGAAGGGTTGGATAGGATAGATGGGATGAGTGGCTCCCAGACCCCACAGATGGAAAAAGAGGGCTGCTTACTCTGGGGAAAACTTGAGCAAAGGAAACTTCCTTTCACCTCCAGGAGTGTTTTAATTTGTGGGCTTAAACATTACTCTGCCTTCCACCACTCTATTATTTTGCAGTGCTCAAGAAATACTACAGCCTGTATAATAGCTAAGGGTACACAAAGCCTTAGCACTTTTGAGTGATTTATTGAATCAGAGGCAAAAATGCACATACATTTAAACTGGAAACATTTCCATTACAATATTCTACATTTCAACTCAAATTCTCTGTTCTTTTCTAATATGACAACTTGCTGTAATTTTCAGATTCCACAACCAAACTCACTCCTTGGAAATATAAAAGGTTCTCAGAAATATTTAGGGCATTTAATGACAAAAACACAGAAAAACATTTAAAGGTGCAAGGTAATAAAAGGAACCAATAAAAGACTACCATATGGCGATTCTGCTGGATTTTATTCTCCAATAACCAAAAGCAAACTCTTGCATTTGCTTTTGTTTGATCCAGACTGTGTTCAGAAACTGCTCTCCTGTGATAAATGTTCTTAACAACATTTTAAAACTGATATCACAAAAACTTCTTACTGTTTTAAAACAATATGGTTTTAATTGAAAATTATTTTAATCAATCAAGTGTGAACAGCACTGAATGTTTCTGTCTTAGCATTATGCATAATAAAAGACAAATGGCTCATATGGTGTTTTACTGGCATCTGTATAATTAATACAATCAGGCTTTTAAGAAGGGTGATGTTTCCTTTTGAAAAACTTCTGAACACTTATAGATTGGCAAAATATTTCAAAATAGCATTTAAGATGACTGATACACTGCAGTCAATATATATATTGCCCCTGCTGACATACTTACAACACTTTCACACATAGTTTCTCTGTCACAAGGAAGTCATTTTGCAAGGAAATAATAACTAATTCTTCAGGATGTTCTCTGATTCTTCACAAAAGAGGACTGATAGCAATCAGAGAGGTGTAGCAAAAGTCAAGGAAGCAAGAGTAGAAGAAGCATGGAACCAGCCACCTCCCAAATCCGTCCTTTAGGCCTTATGATTCCAAATATCCAGAAATTAATAATCACGTAGAAGATAAAAACATTGTTGCAGTTATTTTAGTTTTCAATGAATATTAATGATTCAATATACATAGGTTATTGACAGATTGACTTTTGGAGGTTAACAACATGGAGAATTCTGAGGCAGGGGATATAGGCTATGGGTTAACAGATTTCAATCTGTCAATAACCTATGTACGCTCAAATTCATGTCCACTGAGTTGGTGATACTCTCTTACTATCTCATCCTCTACCTCCCTTTCTCCTTTTGCCTTTGGTCTTTCCCAGCATTAGAGTCTTTTTCTAATGAGTCAGCTCTTCACATCAAGTGGCTAAAGCATTGGAACTTCAGCCTTAGTCCTTCCCATCAGTGGGTTTGATAAGACCTAAAAAATCTTTTGCCTGTTTTAGGCTCTCTGAGGGTCTAATTTCTCTTAAGAGGAAAGGCTTCTCTTCACCACTAAATCATATATACATACATACATGTATGTGTACAAATATGTGCATGTCTATGTATATATGTACACATATATATGAATTTTTGAAAAATATTTTAAAGGCCTGAAAGCATTAAAATGCCATATGTCTAAAGTATCACTGTGTATAGGATCTTTCCCCATTTTTGTAACCTACTGATTTCTATAGAAGGAATTCTGCAAAAAGATTATCTTTTAAAATAATCAGATTTGCTAATAACTTAAAAATTCTGGATTTTTTAATAGCCACATTCAGTTCAGTTCAGTCCCTCACTTGTGTCCGACTCTTTTCAACCCCATGAATCATAGTACGCCAGGCCTCCCTGAATATCACCAATTCCTGGAGTTTACTCAAACTCATGTCCATTGAGTTGGTGATGCCATCCAGCCATCTCAGCCTCTGTCGTCCCCTTCTTCTCCTGCCCCCAATCCCTCCCAGCATCAGGGTCTTTTCCAATGAGTCAACTCTTCTCATGAGGTGGCCAAAGTATTGGAGTTTCAGCTTTAGTATCAGTCCTTCCAATGAACACCCAGGACTAATCTCCTTTAGAATGGACTGGATGGATTTCCTTGCAGTCCAAGGGACTCTCAAGAGTCTTCGATTAAAAATAATTAAAATGCAATATTTTTGTTGAAACAAGATTTCTCAATCTTGGTATCTGACATTTTGGACCAGAAAATTCTTTACTATAGGGGATGTCCTGTGCATTGTCAGATATTTATTAGCATCTCTGTTCTCTGCCCACTAGATAACAGTAACATCTCTCAGTTGTGACAACCAAAAATGTATCCATTCTGTCCCTTGGGCAGAAAAGTCATCCTCAATTGAAAACCACTGCCTTAAAAGAAAATATTCCATTATTTGTCATCATTAATATATGACATTATGAATAGTAATGCCCACACTTGGATAACTGTGATGTGAATACATATAAGATTCTATATCCTAATAGAAATCAACATAATACATTTGTTCCCATTCAGTAGACATTTCTGAATTTTCGTGCATCTTATAGAAATAAATGCATATCTGAAGCTTAATTGAATAATCTTTTTGCTTTTGGATTAAAATTATAAGGACATTTAAATTCCTCTTCCCTGTGTCTATGCCCTTTTCTTTCTTGTTTCATACATTAAGGCAGGGGGAGATGATTTGATTATTGTCTCTACACAGTTCATTGATGACATCTGCTGCTTTTCCCTCAGCATCTCACAGAAATTTCAAGGCAAATTAATGACCAGATGGCTTTACCTGTTAAAAACAAACTTTTCTAGGTATCCAGTCTATTTCAGCATAGTGCCTTATGTCCTAAAAGGAAAGCCAAAGGTAATATAACGTCATGAGGCAGATTAAAATTTAGACAATGTGGACCATTTATTTTTAAAAATCCTATTTCTTCTAGGTATACATTTTTTCACTTCTGTAAAACTGCATCGTTTCTTTGTGGTGCCATCCTCCATTTAAAACTGACTGCTGTGAATATTGTATTTTTCTTCCTCATTCAAGTTTTGTAAAATATTATTTTAGCAACTTTCCAAGCCAATTTGACTTACATAGAGAAGGAAATTCATCCATGTTTAGGAAGCAGCTATATGCTTGTGGGCCTTATCTGGCTCTGTCTCCTGTCAATGGCCTACGCAGCTAGGTGTATGTCCAGATAGCTCCTGCAGCTGACCCTCAGCTCCTGTCACCCAGGTTCACTGCAATGTGTGTGCCCATGTGAGCCCAAAGGGGTGCACACTGACAGTCAAGGCCTCCACAGCTACTCTTAGGCCAGGACCTGGCCTCATGTCACAGGGATGCAGCATAGTCTATATCTAACTCCTGAATACTCCCAGCCCCAACGCCTGTCACTCACTTCTTCTACTGCACATGTGCCCATGGCTAGCCCGTGTACACCACGAGCCCCAATTCTTATCTCCAGCCCTCATTGCCACACACATGTCCATTGCTAGCCATTGATGCCACATGAGTTCAGGCTGAAACCTTGGCCCTCACAGCTTTTCAAGCGCCCAGCTCTGCCCTGACTTCTGTCAATGGTCTGCCCTGCTGCCTGTGCTGACAGTCGGCTCCTTTAGCAGCACATTTGCTCAGTGCTGGCCTCAAACTTTCATCACTGACACCCACTACTGAGAACACAACGATGGCAAGCCCCTGCAGTCACAGTGCATATGTATGTGCTATAGAATCAATGCAATATTTTTTCAAAATTCCAATGTTATTTTTCACAGATTTATAAAAGAAAATCTTCTAAAATTCATATGAAACCCCTAAAGACCCCAAATAGCCAAAGCAATCTTGAGAAAGAACAAATCTTGTCAAATGATACTTTTTGATTTCAAACTATATTACAAAGCTAGAGTAAACAAAACAATATTATGGTATTGGCATAATAAGAGACATATAGACTAATGGAAAATAATCAAGAACCTGGAAATAAACCCCCACATAGAAGGTCAACTAATTTTCACAGTGGAGTCAAGGCTACTAAGTAAGTGGTTTTGAATATTTACTTGAAAAACAGTGAGATTGGATCCCCATCTTATGTTGCTCAAAAATTAACCCTAAATTTACTAAGGACTTAAATGTAAGACATGAAATCATAAAAGTCCTAGAAGATGACATAGAAAGCTACTTGACATTAGTCTTGACAATGATTTTTGGATATGACACCAAAAGCATAAGCAACAGAAGTAAAAATAAACAGCAGAACTATATCCAACTAAGAAGCGTCTATACAGCAAAAGAAATAATCAACAAAATTAAAAGGCAGCCAAAAGAATGAGAGAAAATATTTTCAGATCATACATCTGATAATGGATAGCTACATAAGGAACTCATAAAACTCAGTAGCCCAAAAAAATCTGGTTAAAAAATGGGCAAAGAATGTGAATGTTTTTCCAAAGAAAACATACAAGTGGCCAAAAGACACATGGAAAGATGCTCAACATCACTGTCACTAATGATCAGGGAAATGCAAATCAAAATCACAATGAGATATCACAACATTCCTGTTAGAAAGGCTATTATCACAAAGACAAGAGATAAGTGTTGGCGAGGATATGGAAAAAAGGGGAAACTTTTACACTGTTATTGAGAATATAAAATGTTACCATCAATATAAAAAACAGTATGGTGATTCCTCTAAATATTTAAAGCAGAGTTACCATACAATGCAGCAATCTCATGTCTGAGTATGTATCTGAAGGAAATGAAATCAAGGACTCAGATACTTGCACTGCCATTTCCACTGTATTAAGAGTATCATTTACAACAGCTAAAATACGGAAACAGCCTAAGTTTACATCAAAAGACAAACCGACAATGAAAATGTGATAGCCACACACATACATATATGGCCGAATATTATTCAGGCATTTAAAAAAAGCAAACTTGAAACATTAATAATGGAATGTTAAGGTATTACGCTAAGGGATAAAGCAGAGAGAAAGACAAAACTCACCTTTGTGTGGAATCTCAAATAGATGAACTTATAGAAACAGAGTGTTTAATGGTGACTGCCAGGGCCTGGGGATGGGGGGAAATAAGATTTTGGTCAAAGGGTACAAACATCTAGTTACGAAATGAGTTAGTTCTGGAGCTCAAATATGAACCATAGTTAACAACACAATATTGTATACTTCCCTGGAGGAGGAGATGGCAACCCATTCCAGTATTCTTGCCTGGAGAATCCCATGGACGGAGGAGCCTGGTGGGTTATAGTCCATGGGGTCACAGAGTCGGACACGACTGAGCGAATTCACTTCACTTCAAAGTTGCTTAAGAGAGTAAATCTTTAATGTTCTCCCACAACAATAACGACAAGAAATGGTAATCAAGTGAGGCTATGGATGTGTTAACTACCCTTTTGGTAATAATTTTGCAACATATACATGCCTCAAATCATTGGGCTGTACATCTTAAACTTACACAATGTTATGTCAATTATATCTCAATAAAACTGAAAAATAAAATAAGCAGTAATGCCAATCTATATTTATAAAATCTAAATTAAAAAATCTAATATTTGCTAGGAAAATGACTTATGTTGCAGTATGATTTCAAATATTTTTCTAATTATATATACTTACTGTGTAAAGATGTTTGAAGAATTACTCAATGAGGAAAATAAGTCATCTATAAAATAAGCCCAGAGATTATGATTTCTAACTCCAAAGCCTGAGCTGTAGCCTAGCTATAAAAATAAAATATACACACACATATTCAAAATATATACAAACATTTGATACTTAAAAGTCACATATATAGAATATACTAATGAGTCAAAGAAATAATGTATATTTTGCTCTGTGTCCATAATCTTGCTTTTTATCTTTAAGAGACACATTTGTTAAAGCACTTCATAATCCCCGTGGGAAAAATATGCCAAAATTCTAATTATACTATAGAATAATCTGATCTCTTTAAAATACAGTGTTCTTGTATGTTTGGGAAGGAGTCTCAAAACTACAAACATCACTCAAAAATGCTGAAGGGAATGGAAGAAATGGTGTGTTTCCAAAGAAGTGAGAAGTGAGCCTTGTTCTGTGCCCAGGTGCACGTGTACTTTCCTAGCCCTAATCCCTTGATTAGATCTGTGAAAACTGGAAAAAAATTATCTTAAAAATAAATAAATATCGCGCCAGTTATCCAGTTATATACTTCACACTGTAACTTACTGGATTACTTACTATTTTGATTTGGTTTTGGTTGGGTTGATAATTACAAATTGCAACATATCTACAGGTGGGCTGAATTAGTATTTGTAACATTTATGAAAAATTTATCTAAAAATCAGTGGCTACTAGGGTTATTAACCAGGAGTTCTTTGGGCAAAAGCTTTTCTTTTTCTGTCACTATCAGAATGACTTATGAGTTTCTGCACAGTTTAGGCTCAGGTAGAAGAGGTGTATTTCATCAGTGTGACTGAGTTATGGCAGAAACCATGTAGAAAAAGCTGTGCAGCCACGGACACGAGAGCTGCTTAAGTGATCCATCTGTGCACAGCTTTTTATCTACAACGACTTCTCTCCTGTGGTACAGTTACTGTTCATACCATTGTATGATTTCATGCTCAGGCAATTTCTTTTTCTGCTATACAAACTGATAGATTTTCCTTTTTAAAAAAGTTTATTTTTTATCTACTTTCAGTTTAGCTGTGGTTTAAGTCACCAGGCATTGTTTATCTTACCAAATGTTTAGTACTATTGCTGTTGTATATTACAATGATATACTATGTATGTCGCAGTTCAGACTTGTTGAAATTGAATTTGGAGGAAGTATTCTACACTCATATTAATTCAGTTCTAACAGCGTGACAGAAGTACATTGTTTATGCACTAGAACTATTTGATAAAGGCATTAAAGTGATGTGAGAAAATTGCTAATTCCAGTAAAATTTATGACAATGTAGTCTCTTGAAATGGTTGATAAAGCTTAAAAAGAACTATTTCCTGCAAAATAGACAGCTACAGTATATACTTACAAATCTTTCAAAAACCAATTTATATTTGCCTAAAATTTGTAGGATATAAAATTATTTTTGCATTTATTAGAATGAACCACAAAGGAAGTACTTGTTTGGCCCTAAAGTAACTATTTATATTTACAGTCATTATAACTAGAAAACACTTGTTTATAGTTATTGCTAGTAGGACAGAATAATGTTATACTACTCCTCATCTTCAAGTTTTTTCCTTGAAAATATATTCAAATATAAAAATAGTGCTTATACAATTTTTTAAACTAAAGAAAACAAAAGTGAGGATAAAACATCAATAATTTTACACACATACACAAAACCCACACATAATCAATGTCAATACCTTGAAAGATTTCCCTCCTATTTCTGTTTTATATAATGAGAATCCAGTCTACTTTATTTTGTGTGAGACAGTACAGAATAATTGTAAGGGAAATGGATTCTTAATCCACATTGCCCAGGTTTGATTCACAGTATTGTGATGTCAGGCTGGTAAGTGGTTGGTTACTCTTTGATTCTCAGATTGTGCACAAGGTAGGAATAATAATAGTACCTAATTCATAAGGTTATATAAAAGGAGAGAGTATTATTGAATACGAAGATTAAAGAATCGAAAAATAAATGGAAATGTAGAAAGATTATGTGATGTATTAGATATGATCAAAAAAGGACTAGCATTTAGCATACATAAAACTAGGACTAAAGTAATATACTGGTTAGGACATTTATAAAACTAGTAAAACATAAAAGAAACATTCAAGAGATCTAATAATTCTCACATGAATCTGTAATTTTAAAATCAAATAACTGAAAATTAAGATTCAGAACAGACTAATACCAGATTCATGTAAAGTTCATGGAACTCCTTGAAATTAATTTTTACTGGCATATCTCATATTTTTTCATAGAATTCCTAATACTGTATGGGAAAACTGTAGAGGCCTTGAATGATGTTTACTTCTGCACAGCAAAAGAATTGGATTTCTTTCTAGCAGAGATTACATGCAGATTAGTCTGCATGAGCTCCATAAGAATGTCAGTATCCCTGGTTAAATTTTTTTAGTCTGCAAGGGCTCTTTTCTGCTTATTTGTATTTTCCAGCATTTTGTTCACTGCATTATAGGCTTAGGAGTTGGCAAATACTTAGCGAGAAGCTAGTGGAGAATTTCAGGCTCACATCTATGATTCTCTTGCTAGTATCATGACCCCTCAATTCCCTGCCCTCTGGCATTTCTGAACTCCAGTCTTTGCCTCCACAGCCCATTGGAATTTTTCCAAGCACCTATCCACCTACACACTTGCCCTTTCTTCACAGCATAGGAAATCTCAGATATCTGAATGAAGGAAACACTGCCCTCCCATCTTTCTTGGTAATCTTAAAGCTTATTCTTTTAAATGCATGTTTTAGACTTGCATTCTTTGGGAGTGTTAGTCTGATGCAAATTTCTCTGTTGAGACCACAGAACCAGTGGTTTTTAAATCCAGAATATATTCTAGGTCTCTGTAATGGCACTAACAGATGATAGGCTCCTAATTCGGAGAAGGCACTGGCACCCCCACTCCAGTACTCTTGCCTGGAAAATCCCATAGATGGAGGAGGCCTGGTAGGCTGCAGTCCATGGGGTCACTAAGAGTCAAATTCGCCCCTATAATACCAGTGTCCTTTTCAACTGTAGCCTTTGAGAACAATATTTAAAGCAGATCTTCTTAATACACAGAACATAGAATTGACAGGTTGATGAAGAAAACTTCATTCACAAGGTAGGTAATGCTTGATACTCTTCCTAGTAGGATTTCACAATTGCTAGAGACCAGTGAGGGCTGTGCACTTCTCATTATTTTCCACTTTTTATGGTAGTTTTAAAAAATTTTCCTTGTACTCTTGGATCACTCTCCAAATATATCATAAACAGGTAACTTATAATTCAGTTTATGTATCATCAAACCACAAGGAGTTATAGTCAGACCTGATGAGAAGGATTAAGCATTACCCAGATATCTTTTATTTTGACCTGGATGCCCCAAAAGATGGGGCTTTGCAGTATTTGTTTTAAGGAGGTGGGAAGACGTGTATATGAATGTTGTGTATGAATGTTAGGTGGCCAAGATGTGAACTGCAGGAGAGACTCTTTGTTGCTTACATAATAAATAGCCTTATGTACTAATCAAACTCTGATTTGTTGAAGGTACCACAGACTTCTAACTTTACTATCTTCTTCACTATCTAACTTCACCTTATGAAGGTAAAGCCAAGATAATCTCAGTCCTGGGCCCTGACCATTAAGTTCAGTTCAGTCGCTCAGTCATGTCCGACTCTTTGCGACCACATAAACTGCAGCATGCCAGGCCTTCCTGTCCATCACCAACTCCCAGAGTCCACCTAAACCCGTGTCCATTGTGTCAGTGATGGCATCCAACCATCTCATCCTCTGTCGTCCCCTTCTCCTCCTGCCCTCAATCTTTCCCACCATCAGGGTCTTTTCAAATGAGTCACCTCTCTGCATCAGGTGGCCAAAGTATTGGAGTTTCAGCTTCAACATCAGTCCCTCCAGTGAACACTCAGGACTGATCTCCTTTAGGATGGACTGGCTGGATCTCCTTGCAGTCCAAGGGACTCTCAAGAGTCTTCTCCAACACCACAGTTCAAAAGCATCAATTCTTCAGCACTCAGCTTTCTTTATAGTCCAATTCTCACATTCATACATGACTACTGGAAAAACTATAGCCTTAACTAGATGGACTTTTGTTGGCAAAGTACTGTCTCTGCTTTTAATATACTGTCTAGGTTGGTTATACATTTCCTTCCAAGATGTAAGCATCTTTTAATTTCATGGCTGCAGTCACCATCTGCAGTGATTTTGGAGCCCAGAAAAATAAAGGCAACCACTGTTTCCACTGTTTCCTTTCTATTTGCCATGAAGTAATGGGAGCAGAAGCCATGATCTTAGTTTTCTCAGTGTTGAGCTGTAAGCCAACTTTTTCCCTCTCCTGTTTCATTTTAATCAAGAGGCTCTTTAGTTCTTCTTCACTTTCTTCCATAAGGGTGGTGTCATCTGCATATCTGAGGTTATTGATATTTCTCCCAGTAATCTTGATTCCAGCTTCTGCTTCCTCCAGCCCAGCGTTTCTCATGATGTACTCCGCATATAAGTTAAATAAGCAGGGTGACAATATACAGCCTTGATGTACTCCTTTTCCTATTTGAAATCAGTCTATTGTGCCATGTCCAGTTCTGTGACTAGATGTGATAGACAGAGTTCCTGATGATCTATGGATGGAGGTTCGTGACATTGTACAGGAGACAGGGATCAAGACCATCCCCCAAAAAGAAATGCAAAAAGCAAAATGGCTGTTTGGGGAGGCCTTACAAATAGCTGTAAAAGAAAACAAGTGAAAAGCAAAGGAGAAAAGGAAAGATATTCCCATTTGAATGTAGAGTTCCAAAGAATAGCAAGGAGAGATAATAAAGCCTTCCTCAGTGATCAATGCAAAGAAATAGAGGAAAACAGCCGAATGGAAAGACTAGAGATCTCTTCAAGAAAATTAGAAACACCAAGGGAACATTTCATGCAAAGATGGATTCAATAAAGGACAGAAATGGTATGGACCTAACAGAAGCAGAAGATATTAAGAAGAGTTGGCAAGAATACACAGAAGAACTGTACAAAAAGATCTTCCCGACCCAGACAATCACAAAGGTATGATCACTCACACTCACCAAGAGCCAGACATCCTGGAATGTGAAGTCAGGTGGGCCTTAGGAAGCATCACTACGAACTAAGCTAGTAGAGGTGATGGAATTCCAGTTGAGCTATGTCATACCCTAAAGATGATGCTGAGAAAGTGCTGCACTCAATATGCCAGCAAATTTGGAAAACTCAGCAGTGGCCACAGGACTAGAAAATGTCAATTTTCATTCCAGTCCCAAAGAAAGACAATGCCAAAGAATGCTCAAACTATCACACAACTGCACTCATCTCACATGCTAGTAAAGTAATGCTCAAAATTCTCCAAGGCTTCAGCAATACATGAACCGTGAACTTCCTGATGTTCAAGCTGGTTTTAGAAAAGGCAGAGGAACCAGAGATCAAATTGCCAACATCCTCTGGATCATCGAAAAAGCAAAGAGTTCCAGAAAAACATCTATTTCTGCTTTATTGACTATGCCAAAGCCTTTGACTGTGTGGATCACAATAAACTGTGGAAAATTCTGAGAGAGATGGGAATACCAGGCCACCTGACCTGCCTATCGAGAATCCTGTATACAGGTCAGGAAGCAACAGTTAGAACTGGATATAGAACTGACCTTCAAGAGCAGCTGATAAAAACGCCAGCATCTGTCTCCTTTCTGACATTTTATAACATGAAAAATAAAGCTCTGAGCTGTCTGAAGTACTATACAATGATCCCTTTTCCTTACAGGTAAACCCCACAGTTTCAAATCTGTATTATTATGAGTAGTGAGCACCACACAATATTTTCTTTTCCTCAAAGGACCCTCAAATCGGCATTTTATGGAGCTGTCTACAAAACATATTTGTTTGCTTCTCTAGTAAAATGGCTTGAAACAGACTGACTATGATTCTTGCTTTGGGAATTAGATACAGAGTACAATATTTTTATATGACATGCCTTCAGTTGCTTTAATAATAGATTTAGAATAAGGGTGGTCAATAAGTCAAAGATGTGAAATTAAAGCCATATATTTCTTTGCAACCTGTATTCTAAATATATAAATGTATATGAGAACATCTATTCAGTGCTAAGCTATCAATACCACGATGTTGTACAATTCTATTTGCTAATGTCTGACTTTTATGCTGTTTATATGCTCATAGGAAACAATCATTTTGTGCTGTGGTTAAAACTTCGACAGCCTTATATTTAAATCCTTAAGTATTTGGATCTAAATCTCAGATGAGTTTTGCTTTCATTATTTTTTCTCTAGGATTCAATTTTGTGTACTCATCAAATAATTATTTTATCTAATGTCTATGAAAACATCTAGATTCTTGCAGATCAAAGAGGGTAGGGGGAAATACAGAGGAGAGGAGGAAGATTGGAGCGGGTTGAAGAAAAAGGCATAAACAAGAGGAAAGAGAGGGAGCAGAATGGTACTATTTTTTCTGTATTTTCTTTTACCATATACTAGAGTAACGCCATATATATAAAGTCATTTCATCTTTCAACAACATTACACAATAGGTACTATCATAACCATTTTAACATAAGAAAATCAAGATTTAGTATTTTATGAGATTCTCCCCAAGTTCAGATCAGCAGTAATAGAAAAAGGGCTCAATTCACTGTGCCTGTCTCAGAAACCAGTGTACCTTAGTAACACATAAACTGTATTTTCTCAGACCTTTCTTTATAACCAAAGGCCGAAATGTGGCAGAGGGTGAAACAAGGCAATGATTTTCTTCTCCCACACATCTTCAGTTCATTCTGCTGCTGACTTCTAGGATTTAATGTACCACTGCTTGAGAATCTCTATCTTAAGTCTGAAGTTTTACTGGGATTTTTTTCACCCAAAGAATACTAAAATTAAGAAAAAAAAATTCTAAGACATTTCCTATTTGAAATAGGACTGCATGCATGCTAAGTCATGTTAATTATGTCTGACTCTTTGCGACCTCATGGACTGTAGCCCATCAGGCTCTTCTGTTCATGGAATTATCCAGGCAAGAATACTGGAGTGGGTTACCATGCCTTTCTCCAGAGGAATCTTCCCAACCCAGGTATCAAACCTGCATCTCTTATGTCTCCTGCATTGGCAGGAGGGTATTTTTTTTTTTTTTTTTTTACCACTAGTGCCACCTGGAAATAGGCCTAGAAGCATCTAATTCAGTCCCTTCATGACTGAAGGATGCATTAACTCTTTAACCAGACTGTGAATAATTTGTATTCCTGAAGTGAGCGTCTCAGGTCACACATTTTGCATATGGTACAGCCCTCTAGGGAATCTGATGCTCCTTCAGAGTGTGTGCTCCGTCGTTAGAAGAGATTCTTAGATTTTCCAATGAAGATAGCTCAGTTTTTAATCACTCTTGTGTATGTGCTCAGTTGTGTCCAATTTTTGTGACCCTATGGACTATAACCTGCCAGGCTCTTCTTGTCCATGGAATTTTCCAGGCAAGAATATTGGAGTGGGTTGCCATTTCCTACTCCAGGGGATCTTCCCCACCCAGGGATTGAACCCATGTCTCTTGCAATGGACAGGCGGATTCTTTACCACTGAGTCACCTGGGAAGTCCCTTAATCACTCTTGGCCATGTATAAATTACACAATTATAGTTACTTACTTGACATTCTGCCCAAATCTACCAGTGAGAGCCTACAGTTACATTAGCAATATGTATAGATATATGTCCAAAGATCCAACAAAGTGTTTTAAGGTTTCATGTCACTTAATCACCATTACCCTCTTACTCTAGTGCTACTCACCACTACTTTCCCCTTGTCCCTTGGCAATGATCTCATGCCTCCAGACTGTATGAGATTCGGAGGTCACTGCCAAGGCAGCAATGACTTCCACAGCTGTGCTTACAAAATGAGCTACATCTGTAAGAGCAGATACCGTGGATAGAAAAGTGAGAAGTCACTTTATTTTGGTTTCTGCCTGAAAATCAAGAAGCTAAATATATGATCACTAGATAAACGACACTGCAATTTTGACAGCTGTCACGGTCAGATTAAGTGGGAAAAATCCTATTCTACTCCACAATTCCAGGTTTTGACACCAAGTGATTCCTTCAAAATATCTTTTTGATCAGGCATAATGATAAGTATGATGAATGACATTAGCAGATCTACTATACTTCTTACCTTTGCTTGATACCAACTAGACTAGAAGGATTTTATGTCAACAATATGCTGGCCAGAACCATCTTTTGCAGTAGATTTTATACAAGGCTCAGCACTTTAAGCCAACAAGTTGTGGTATCCATGTACTTCTAACACATTCATCTAAACAATATCTAAACACATACACACACAATTTGGATTAGCTACTGGGAAAGAGCAAGCATGCTAAGTTGCTTCAGTCACGTCTGATTCTTTGTAACCTTGTGGACTGTAGCCTGCCAGGTTCCTCTGTCCATGGAATTCTCTAGGCAAGAATACTAGAGTAGGTTGCCATACCCTCCTTCAGAGGATCTTCCTGACCCAGGGATCAAACCCACATCTTCTGTGTCTCCCACAATGGCAGATCTTTACCACTGAGGCACCTGGGATGCCCAACTGGGAAAGAGTAGGCATCCTCTTTTCCACACTCAAAACTGTCTCAGAGGCATGAGAGAGATACAGAATAGACTAAACCAAACATGTAGCTGAGACTGAACCTATTTAAGACTTGCTGGTAACAACAGAGATGCCCTCACATGGCTTGCAGACATAGGAATAAGAATAAATGTCATTTTAAGCCACTGAGTTTGGGGATGATGTAGTCTGCAGCCTTACTATGGCAATAGCTGACCAGAAGTTGACACTGGGAAATGAGGTGTCATTTCAACAAACTGTGATTTTGATCAGGGCTATAGGCTGCAATAAAATTGATATAAATGGCCAGAAAAAGTGAGGAAACTCTAATGAAATACTAGAAAAATCTGACCTGTGGATTTTAGTACTGAAACTTTTACTAAAGTTATTGCCTGCATTTGGAAGATTATGTGCCTGATAAACATACAGAGGTAACAAAAAATGATGAATCTGAAAAGAAACAGCCAGTTTTTAAGCAGTGTTTAGTAGTAGTAGAGATAATACAAGATTGCAGAGTTGCTAAATGAAATTATTTTTTGACAAATTAAAGGTGTGGCTAATAAGACAAGGAAAATGCCTAACTCAGAGGTTATTACTAAAAATAATCTCAGGATAAAGATTCAGTGAGCTTCTTATCTAATCTTTTATTAAAGATGAAAGAAAGGACACTAATAGATGGAGGAATATACCATGCTCATGGCTTGGAAGAATCAATATAGTGAAAATGAGTATACTACCCAAAGCAATCTACAGATTCAATGCAATTCCCATCAAGCTACCAGCAGTATTTTTCTCAGAACTAGATCAAATAATCTCAAGATTTGTATGGAAATACAAAAACCCTCGAATAGCCAAAGCAATCTTGAGAAAGAAAAATGGAACTGGAGGAATCAACTTGCCTGACTTCAGGCTCTACTACAAAGCCACAGTCATTAAGACGGTATGGTACTGGCACAAAGACAGAAATATAGATCAATGGAACAAAATCGAAAGCCCTGAGATTAACCCACATACCTATGGACACCTTATCTTCGACAAAGGAGGCAAGAATATACAATGGAGTAAAGATAGTCTCTTTAACAGGTGGTGCTGGGAAAACTGGTCAACTACTTGTAAAAGAATGAAACTAGACCCCTCTCTAACACCATACACAAAAATAAACTCAAAATGGATTAAGGATCTAAATGTAAGACCAGAAACTATGAAACTCCTAGAGGAGAACATAGGCAAAACACTCTCCGACATAAATCACAGCAGGATCCTCTATGATCCATCTCCCAGTATACTGGAAATAAAAGCAAAGATAAACAAATGGGATCTAATTAAAATTAAAAGCTTCTGCACAACAAAGGAAACTATAAGCAAGGTGAAAAGACAGCCTTCTGAATGGGAGAAAACAATAGCAAATGAAACAACTGACAAACAACTAATCTCAAAGATATATAAGCAACTTATGCAGCTCAACTCCAGAAAAATAAATGATCCAATAAAAAAATGGGCCAAAGAACTAAATAGGCGTTTCTCCAAAGAAGACATACGGATGGCTAACAAACACATGAAAAGATGTTCAACATCACTCATTATCAGAGAAATGCAAATCAAGACCACAATGAGGTACCATTTCACACCAGTCAGAATGGCTGCGATCCAAAAGTCTACAAGCAATAAATGCTGGAGAGGATGTGGAGAAAAGGGAACCCTCTTACACTGCTGGTGGGAATGCAAACTAGTACAGCCATTATGGAAAACAGTGTGGAGATTCCTTAAAAAATTGCAAATAGAACTGCCTTATGACCCAGCAATCCCACTGCTGGGCATACACACTGAGAAAACCAGAATTGAAAGAGACACATGTACCCCAATGTTCATTGCAGCGCTGTTTATAATAGCCAGGACATGGAAGCAACCTAGATGTCCATCAGCAGATGAATGGATAAGAAAGCTGTGGTTCATATACACTATGGAATACTACTCAGCCCTTAAAAAGAATAAATTTGACTCAGTTCTAATGAGATGGATGGAATTGGAACCGATTATACAGAGTGAAGTAAGCCAGAAAGAAAAACACCAATACAGTATACTGACACATATATATGGAATTTAGAAGACAGTAATGATGACCCTATATGTGAGACAACAAGAGACACAGAGGTATAGAGTGGACTTTTGGACTCTAAGGGAGAGGGAAAGGGTGGGATGGTATGGGAGAATGGCAATGAAACATGTATATTTTCCTGTAAGAAACGAAACGCTAATCTATGTTCAATGTAGGATGCAGGAGGCATGGGGCTGATGCACAGGATGATCCAAGTAGAGGATGTGGGGTGGGAGGTGGGAGGGGGATTCGGCATTGGGAGATTGTGTTCACCTATGGCTGATTCGTGTCAATGTATGGCAAAACAAATACAGTATTGTAATTAAAAAATAAATAAATTTAATTTAAAAAAAAAACTTCTAAATTAATTAACATCCCTTAAAATTATGCCTATAAGATGAACAAAATGCCATTCAGCAAGATAAAAGTTATGCTGGATGAATAAAGTAGTATTTTTACTAAAACATGATACATCCAAAATACATATACTTGAATCTAGAGAAAGAGGTTTGGGGAAAGAATTGTGGACATACTAATAGATTTTGGCAGAAAGTGAAAGTCAGTCGCATCCAACTCTTTGTGACTCTATGTACTATACAGTACATGGAATTCACCAGGATGGAATACTGGAGTGGATAGCCTTTTCTTTCTCCAGGGGATCTTCCCAAAG
Organism: Nanger dama; assembly: GCA_917880005.1. NCBI lineage: Eukaryota > Metazoa > Chordata > Mammalia > Artiodactyla > Bovidae > Nanger > Nanger dama. The sequence goes on along the minus strand of CAKJTW010000038.1, from coordinate 7,373,738 downwards.
ATCAAACCCAGGTCTCTCTCATTGCAGGCAGATTCTTTACCAGCTGAGCCACAAGGGAAACCCAATTTTGGCAGATTGGACCTGAAAAATACATTAAAAAAACCCCACATATATTTATGGGTAAAGTATAGTTGTGTTAGCAAAAGCACCACCATCTTAGACTAGAAGAGATTAAAAGTTCTTGAGATGTTAATTGCTCTTGGTCTTCAAACTTCTGCATGTAGTTAAATAGATTGCCAAAAAGATGTCTTCCAATCTTCTCTTCATAATTGACCAAGGAGGTGATTTAAAAAAAGAAATTAATTCCTAGAAGGCAGGGCTGAGAATAGTAGTCTATGGACCTATTAAAAGGATATAAGTCAAGGGATATTTTCAAGCCCCAGTTAGTGTCAAGTGGAATTTCAAAATTGTTATGGACCAGTGATTACTAAATCTTTCCCACCTTCCAAAATTAAACGGGAGAATTTGTTGATTATTCCATGACTCTTGTATCATCATATGAGAGATAATTTTACTTTAGTTTATAAGTCTTCAGATCAAGAGACTCTGCAACTAGACCTCAACCAGATCAAGAGATACTGGACTTTGTACCTGATATCACGATTGGGTGATACTTTTACAAGTCCTGTGATAATGAAAGGGAGAATCAGATGCTTTTAGCAAGACATGATCTTAGCTCTACAGTTAAAAATGAAATCATAGCCTAGTGATTAGGAGTATATTGAGTAGCTAAACTAGAATTTTAAATACTAACTCTTACTTGAACTTTATATTCAAAATGGTACTAATAATATATACCTAATCTTATTGTAATGAGTATTTAATGCACCATATGCAAATCTGACATACCATGATGACTCTGTATATTGTGGCCCATGCTGTTCTCAGCTGAATAACCAGTTTTAATTCATTTTATATCCATTTTGGCATATTAAAGGACTACATTTTCAATAGCGCAAAAAAGTCATGATGACACACAAAGACTTTGAAAGCTGATGAAATATTTTAACTGTACTTTGTTCTTACATATAATTCTACCATTAACAGATATTTAGTCTATTCAAATGTCCTATTTTTAATGACAATGATATACTTGCATAACTATGCTAATGATATATGTTAATTTCAACTATAAATTCTGGTTATTAAACTTTTGTATTACTGTTTATAGGAAGAGAATGTATTAATAACTAAGAAAAGGTATATTTAATACAATAATTTTAGGTCAGATTTTCTTCTTGGAAATGTTTTTTTGACTATACCTACATTAAGAATTTTCATCTGCCAAGTGGATATAGTAGTTTTGCAACTTACATTTTAGTTTCATATTTTTAAATTTTGAGAATCATCATTCAACCATTCTTTTGTACAAAATGCTATAACAGCACTTGTAGTGTGCTATGAGTCACTCTATTATAATTATGACAGAGCTATTCAGCTAACATTATACTATTGTTTGCAGAAACAAATCACAAGTTTTAAAAGGGACCTGCTCCTCATTTCTGCCATACACAAAAACAGCTAGCCACAAACACACTCAGGTTTTGGGGAAGCAAGTCTAAGTCATAAATCCTGATTGTATGTAAAATGAAGTTGCTATTATTATTTCATAATAATAACAGGGAAGCCTGGCGTGCTGCAGTCTATGGGGTCACAAAGAATCGGACTTGACAGAGTGACTAAATGACAACAAATTATTACTTTTAGAGGTAGATTTAAAAATTGGTTACATCTGGTTCTAAAAGAAGCTAAACTGAATTTTAGTAGGTTAATATTACTAAACAATTATGATCTCCAACACCCCAATATCCTGCGCCTGTACAACTACTTCAATGATGTGCACCGGGTGTACCTGATTTTAGAATATGCCCCAAAGGGCGAGCTCTACAAGGCACTGCAAAGGAGTCACATGTTTGATGAACAGCGTACAGCCACGATAATAGAGGAGTTGGCAGATGCTCTGATCTACTGCCATGAAAAGAAGGTGATTCATAGGGATTTTAAGCAGGAGAACCTGCTGCTGGGGCTCATGGGTGAAGTGAAGATTGCAGACTTCGGCTGGTCTGTGCACACTCCCTCTCTGAGGAGAAGGACCACGTGTGGGACACTGGACTACTGCCCCCAGAAATGATCGAGGGGAGAACATATGATGAGAAGGTGGATCTATGGTGCACTGGGGTGCTCTGCTACGAGTTCCTGGTAGGAAATCCACCCTTTGAGAGTGCCTCCACTAGTGAGACCTACAGACGCATCCTCAAGGTAGATTTAAGGTTTCCTCCATCAATGTCTTCGGGGCTCGGGACCTGATCTCCAAGCTTCTCAGATTCCAGCCCTTGGAGAGGCTGCCCTTGGTCTGGGTCTTGGAGCACCCATGGATCCGGGCCCACTCTCAGAGCGTGCTGCCCCCATCTGTTCATATGGCTTTCTGAGCCTTGTCCAGCCCTATCCCTTTGGGATTGCTCATGGAGCACCGTTGGCTCTGGTATCTCACTTGCCTTTTGTTTCTTCTCTTTTAAGTTGCATCGTTTTATTATCATACTTAATAAAAGTTGAATCATTGTGAAAAAAAAAAAAAAGGCCCCACGCACCCCGCCCCCACTGGAGACCTGCGTGGAGGCTGCACCCGGGGCTCGGGCTCCGACAACCCCCCCTGCCCCCGCTCCCCCCCCCACCCGCCCCCGCTCCCGCGCCTACCAGCGCTGCCCGCCAGGCATCCCAGCCCTTCCGCAGTGAGAGGTGCAGCCAGAGGCTGGGTTGTGGCCTCCAGGTGGGCTCTGGGAAGGATGAAGCAGGCCCTGGTGGATGATACTGAGGCTGTGTCCTTGGACTTTGGCAACGAGGAGGAGCTGGTGTTTCGGAAAGCCAAGATCAGGCACCCGGTGGCCACGTTTTTCCACCTGTTTTTCCACGTGAGTGCCATCGTCACCTACGTGGGCTGTGACTGTTCAGCAAGAGCTTTGTGGGCTGTTTTGTCACTGTGCTTCTCCTCCTGTCCTTTGACTTCTGGTCTGTGAAGAACGTAACCGGACGACTCATGGTGGGCCTTCGCTGGTGGAACCAGATTGATGAAGACGGGAAAAGCCACTGGATTTTTGAAGCCAGAAAGGTCTCTCTAGACGTGGTGGCTGCCACGGAGGCAGAAGCACGGGTCTTCTGGCTCGGCCTCATCATCTGTCTCATGATTTGGATCGTGTTCTTTTTAGTTCCTTATTTTCCTTGAAGCTCAAGTGGCTGGACTTTGCACTGGACTCTCTCTCAAGATCTTATTCACAGGTTTAGAAGTGATGTGGCTTTGTAACCCCTCTTGTCAAGTGTTCCTATCAACACTCTGTATCCAGAAAAAAATGAACACACTAATTAAAAAAGATACATGTACCCAATGTTCACAGCAGCACTACTTAAAATATCCAAGCACAGAAACAACACAAGTGCCCTTCAACAGATGACTGGTTTAAGAAGATGTGATCTTCATACAATGGAATATTACTCAGCCATAAAGAGAGTGAAATATTGCCATTTGCAGCAACGTGGATGGACCAAGGTACTATCCATACTAAGTGAAGTAACGTCACAGAAAGATGATTACGATATCACTATGTCATATAAAAATAATACAAATAAATCTACATACAAAACAGAAATAGACTCACAGACATAGAAAGCAAACTTAGAGTTAGGAAAGGTGAAAGACAGGGAGGGGACAAATAAAATAGGAGCATGATATTAGCAGATACAAGCTGGAAGTGAAAGTTGCTCAGTCGCATCCTACTCTTTGCGACCCCACGAACAATACAATCCACGGAATTCTCCAGGCCGGAATATGGGAGTGGGTAGCCTATCCCTTCTCCAGTGGATCTTCCTGACCCAGGGGTGGAACCTAGGTTTCCCACATTGCAGGCAGATTCTTTACCGGCTGAGCAACAAGGGAAGCCCAAGAATACTGGAGTGGGTAGCCTATCCCTTCTCCAGTGGATCTTCCCGACCCAAGAAATGAACCGGGATCTCGTGCATTGCAGGTGGATTCTTTACCAATTGACCTATCAGGGAAGCCCTAGATACAAGCTACTATAAATAAAATAGATATGCAACAAGGATTTACTGTGTAGCACAAGGGACTATATTCAACATTTTGTAATAACTTATAATGAAAATCAACCTAAATATATATATATATATATACACACACACATATATATGCACACATAAACTGAATCACTTTTATGTATACCTGAAATTGACATAATATTGTAAATCATCTATAATTAAATTTTTTAAAAAATGGAAAAGAAATAGGTGAGCAACTGGGCTTGTTTCAGATCCTCTCTTGCAGCCATATGCATAGGGACACTTGCATTAGACAGTAAAGGATAACATCCCATAAACATAGTTATCTGGCTAGTCCTGGCTAGTCCCTTGGGGAGAGTGGCCTTATGCTTTAACTTGGCTGTTTTTACTCAGAAGATCCTATCTATAATTCTTGTTTAGAGTAAGAAATCCTTTCTTCTAGGACAACTGTAGCCTTTGGCTCAAACGCTATTTCTCAGCCTGAGGTAACTATGGAAATCTCTTGAGTTCCTCATATTTAATCCTTAGAAGTAGAGTATCTTCTGAGACTTGTACTGATATCACTTAAATAGTTTGTTGCTTAATGTCATCACTGATTGTGTCCTATATATAACTGACAGGATAAATCACAGATACATACACTTTAAGTATATTCCACATAATTTGTAGTATATCTATACTTTTGGCATTTTTGCTTTCTCTTGTATAAGACCACCAGAATTTATTTGTAATCTTTAACAGAGAGTTGTTCGTATTTTGGTTTGTTGTCACAGCTTACTATTAGCTATTTTCTTACTTCTTTCCTTAGATCTATTACTACCCAGTGAAGTATTTCTTTCACAATTAGTACAGTCATAGCATATGGAATATATAAATCACTTCACTCTCCTCTTTAAAATTACTTGTGACAAAGCTTTACTAAGGGGTGGGAAAATGAGATGAAAAATCCTTAGCTCAACAACTGTCAACTCTTAAGCAATTAGTCAACCGTGAATTCTATAATGCATGGCATTTTGCGTTAGTGGAAATCTAACCTCACATAAATTTTCCAGCCTCAATACTGGTTTTTTTTTTTTTTTTAAAGGAAACCATTTGGTCCATTTGACTCTCAGAGACAACCAAGTAGATAGCCAGTGTAAAGTTTTGATAACATATGGGTTAATTTAATAAAGTCTAACCAGTCAGGGGAACTGTTGGATTTAAAGGCACTTAATAAGATTAGACTTTCAAACATTATTTGGTGCATTAATTCAGATATGCAAATTGGCACAACCCAGCGGCCCAGGCATTAGAAAAAAAAAGATGAGGGCAGAGAGAAATAAAATTAATTTTAGAAAGGTATTAAAATAAAAGTACACTCACAATCTGAAATTGAGAACCGGAATTAGAGTTACTCAGCCTATTAAAGCTCACTGCTATTAGGATTTGAGGCCACTAAAGGAGGTAGATTGGTAATGGCACAAGCAGGTATACATTTAAAATTAGAAATTATCATTTTTGGGGGCATTAAATTTGAATCTTCTATACAGTCTACTCAGATAATTGCTACCAATACTAGAGCATATTTAAAGTATTAAAAATAAGACAGCATTCTATGAATTATAATTGAGGATTTTTGCTCTATAGCTGGTTGGCATTTCAGGCTTATAATCTAATGCCTATCTGTTTACTTTGCTGCCTGTAATAGCCTATTGATAATTCAGATTCAGGCCAGTGTGTGACCCACAGAAAGAAAAAGTAAACTCTTGCTCTGAGAACTCAATACCATTGAAATCAACTTTGAAAACAGAAATAGAAAATCATTAAAAGCATATCTTGCCAGGCCCTTCTAAAATATAATATTTGTTGTATTTATGAGACAGCATGCTTTTCTGTAGTTAGTAAATTAAAACTAAAATAAAATTAAAATAGAGCCTGTTTCCACCATGTGGTAAATTAAAGTTACTATAATTCCACACCAAATATGAGTCAATTAATTCTACCTCAGCCAAAGCTCTGATGTTTCAGAGAACAGCAGATGTTACCCTTTATACTACTCCATTAATATACCTAGTCAGTTATTCCACTGTTCTCCCTAGGGCAGAGAATAAAGGCATATTTTCCTTTCTGTTCTTTAAGCAAACCTACTTGCTCCCCGAAGCGCAAGATTTAATTATCCTTACTGCATTATATTTGCTTGAATAGCTACGGAAGCTATTAATGGGCATAACATTTTCTGATCTTTTTCATGAAATTCAGCTATGATATTTATGCTGATTTAATTACATCTAGCACATTAATTAGTCTACTAGTAAGAATGAAGGACTTAGGATTTACAACAAAATTTATTTCTATTGATTATTATAATATGCGACAGTTTGGTTATTGGGAGAGTTTAGACATAGAATTCACATATGTATGTAAGTGTCTGGGAAGAAGGAACTGGTGACCTACTGTATTAACTAGCTGTAAATGAGAGTAACCACAAAGAAAGGCCCCTGGAGCCCTAGTGGGTTCCAGATCAATCACTAAGTGGCTGTATCACCTTAGAAAATAATTTAACCTCTCTGTGTCTCAGTTCTATCATTCGTAAAAAGGAAATAATGATAATCTTTATGTTACAGGATTCTTTTTATATTGGTTTAATTTCTGCAAAGCACTGAGAGCAATATCTGGCATATATATTCTCTATATTAAGTGTTACTGTTGCTTTTCTTATTATTATTGAAAATAAGCAGAAGAGACAGATTTTGAAAAACAGTGAGTTTATATTTGGTCACTTTGACTATTACATAGAATCTAATAAATATTAAAGTATTAAGGGCTATTTAGATGACCATGGATCTGGACTTCGAGTATGTCAAAATTATTGACTTCATAGTTTTGGGTAACATCAAATTGCAGTTACTATTTGAAGATAAGAAATGAAGGAGAAATTTGAGGGACAACATGAAAAATTAAGGAGTATTCTTGCCTGGAGAATCCCATGGACAGAGACACTTAGTAGGTTACAGTCCATGGGGTTGCAAAGAGTCAGACACGACTGAACGACTTTACCTCACCTCACCTCGCCTAGGACCAAACATTGGGCATTGAAAGAATTTTGTCAGGAAAGGAAAGGAATAAGGAATGTGAAGGATACTGGGGTGGAGAGAAAGAGATGGTTGGCTATAAAAGGAGCAAGAAAATCTACAGCACAAAAAACATGGAAAATGATGTACAGCGTTATAAGCAGTAAACTAAAGACATAAAGGAAGCTAATGGTTTTCAGTATGAAATGTCCTGGTATCCTTAGAGTGTAGTTTGAGAAGAATCTCAGGAAAGAAAGACTATAAACTGGGGAGTAAAGGTGAGCTGAAGCAAAGGAAACAGTTCAGAAAACTTTGAAAATTTAGGTGGTCAGAGTGGCCTTTAAACTTGAGTAAAAATGAAAGGGAACCAGTAACCGCAAGCCGTCCATAACATGAGATGTTACCACCTGACTGTCTTAAAACCCTCAAGCTCTGGGGTTAGTTTGAAGTGACTGAGTTGATAGTGGAAAAGCAAAAGCAGAGACTCACCAGAGAGACCCATTTCCACACAGACTTTGAATAATTCACATATTTAATGTTCCAGAAAATGTGAGCTTCTCATAGGAAATCAGAAAATGCCTATAAAAACAAAAGTATCATGAGTAAGATTTAGCAGAAGAAATGCAAAGCAGATTCAGAAACACAACGATGTCAGATATAGTTTAAAATAAGCACTTCTTAAAGTAATGAAAGAAGGGATTACAAATATGAGCAAAAAGAAACAGATTAGAAAAATGACTAAGCATAATGAAATGCTTATGAAATAAAATAAAATATAAATTCCAGAAATGAAAAGCATATTTAAAAAAGAAAACCTTTAAATGTTTTATTGTCAGTCAAAACATGAAGATGTAATTTTTAATCAAATATAGTTGATAGTTTAAAGTTATATATGCATGATATGTGTTAGTTTTCCATGCTGCATAACAAATTATTGCAAACATAACAGTGTAAAAACAACCCACATTTCTTCTCTGAAAGTTTCTGTGGGTCAGGAGCCTGGCCACAGATTATGCAAAGCTGCAATCACTGTGGTGGCTAGGACTGGGTTCTTATTGAGTAGCGTGATGTGGAATAAATCTGCTTTCAGGTTAACTCAGGTTGTTGCAGAAATGACTTCCTTGAAGGTGTAATACTAAAGGCCCTGGCTGTTGGCTATAGGCTGACCTCAACTCCAAGGCACATGGCCTCCCAGCATAGTCACTTTATCAAGCCAGTCAAGAGAGAGAGAGATTCTAAGTGAGTCTAGGACATTTCATCACCTTTGCCCTATTCGATTGGTTAGAAGCAACTCGCAGGCCTCATTAGCACTCAAGGGGAAGGAATGACGTAAGTACAGGGCATAAGTACCAGGATACAGGCATTACAGGGATTTACCTTACCTAGTCAGTCTGCCATACGGTAAAAATTAAAGCCATATAGAAATATATAACATGAAATACATAAGATAAAGTGAAAAGTAAAGGTTTACCTCCTCCTCTCCTAATCTCTTATTCTCCCCAATATTGTCTGCTATATGTAAGAGTTTCTTTTGCATTCTTCTGAAAATAAAATACTTTACCTTATATCCTCCCCAAATAAAAATGGCCATTAGTAGATGCTACTAACTAAACTATGTCACTTCTACCCCCAAATTCATATGCTGAAGTTCTAATATAATTGTATTTGGAGACAGTGTCTTTAAGGAGATAGGAATTAAGGTTAAGTGGGGTTACCAGGTAGAGACCTAATCCAATAGGACGGTTGTCCTTGTGGGAAGAGAAGAGACATCAGGGGGTGCATGTGTACAGACAAAAGGTCACGTGAAGACATAGTGAGAAAGTGGCAATCTGTAAGCCAAGGAGACAGGTCTTACCAAAAGCCAAACCTGATGGTTGATCTTGAATTTCCAGTTTTCAGAACTGTGAGAATAATTTCCATTGTTTATGCCACGCAACTTGTGGTATTCTATCACGGCAGCCCTAGCAGATCAATACAGTAGATCATACTTTTAGTGAACCTGAAGGTATATCTGAAGACATTAATTAGAATGTGGCAAAGAAAAGGATGAAATACATGGGAGAAATATCATGGAAGAGGAATAGAGAAAGGTACTAACAAAACTGCAGTAGGGCACCAGAAAGAACGGAGAAAAAGAATGTGACAAGGGGAATATATAAATAATGGCTTCAAGAATTATGCAAAACTAATAAACATCACTCCAGAGCTTTGAAGGGTTTGAGATTTTAGACTACTTGCAAGTTAACTGGCCAGTTTTACAGAAGTTGGCAGAAGACAAAAGATGCCTTGGTCAGAGAAAGGACTTTTATTACTCATGGACAAGTAGAGATAGTGTACTTCTTGTTTGTGTAAGTAGTTCCTGATCTCCAAATCTGATAAGATGAAGAGAAGGGTCTAGGAGGATAATATTCATAGTAGATTGTGTGACAGCTGGGGAATTCTGAGTTTAGGGAACACAAAATTTTAAAGTGGTGGTCCAGTGGCTAAGACTCTGCTTCCAATGCAGGGGCCACAGATTTGATCCCTAGCTGGAGAACCAGGATCCCACATGCAGTGTGAAACAGCAAAAAAAAAAAAAAAAAAAGTGATTTTAGCAATGCTGCCCAATTTACCTAGAGGGACACACTGTTTTATTATTCTGATCAGGAAACAAATTTCTCCTTTGATCTGGAGGAAAATTGTATATTCCAAGGCTGTTTTCTATGCACACACCCTTAAAAAGATAAGCTGGAACAAAGCTCCCAATATCTCTTCATGAGATGTACAGGAATGTAGGAGATCCATGTAGAACTGCTTACCAACAAAGTCATTGCCTCTCAGAAAGTCTACTAACTTTCACGATGGAAGAATTTAATGAAATTCTCATATGCATGGGAGTGTGTGTACATATATATATGAATTTTTATATGAAAATTAAACTACAAAACACGAAAGGCAAAGAGGAATCTCAGAAGCAGCCTGAAAGACAGTTTACTTCCAAAGAAAGGCAGTAGTCAGTCATTAACTTTTCAAAATTTTCAGTATTTAGTCCTGAATATTCATTGGAAGGACTGAGGTTGAAGCTAAAATGCCAATACTTTGGACACTCATGCAAGAACTGACTCATTTGAAAAGGCCCTGATGCTGGGAGAGATTGAAGGTGGGAGGAGAAGGAGATGACAGAAGATGAGATGGTTGGATGGCATCACTGACTCAATGAACATGAGTTTGAGTGAACTCTGGGAGTTGGTGATAGGGAAGCCTGGCGTGCTGCAGTCCATGGGGTCTCAAAGAGTTGGACATGACTGAGCGACTGAACTGAAGTGAACTTTTCAAAAGTGACAATGGAAAGCAGGCAGCAAGAACTAAAATAATTTAAGAAAAGATAACTATCCACCCCAAACTGAATAACCAGATTCATTTTTCCAAACAAAGCAACAACAGAACAGAATTTGCTACCAAGAGAATCTCACTGTTTAGCCAAAGAAACCTCATTATTTAGCCAGAGGATAAATGATCCTACTGGAAGACCTGAGATATATAAAGAGATATGATAAGCAATGAAAGTGTCAAATATAGTTATAAATCTACACAAATATTAACTAAAAAGCAGCAATGAAATTAGAAGGTGCTTACTCCTTGGAAGGAAAGTTATGACCAACTTAGACAGCATATTAAAAAACCAGAGACATTACTTTGCCAACAAAGGTCCATCTAGTCAAGGCTATGGTTTTTCCAGTATTCATGTATGGATGTGAGAGTTGGACTATAAAGAAAGCTGAGCACTGAAGAACTGATGCTTTTGAACTGTGGTGTTGGAGAAGACTCTTGAGAGTCCCTTGGACTGCAAGGAGATCCAAGCAGTCTGTTCTAAAGGAGATCAGTCCTGGGTGTTCTTTGGAAGGACTGATGTTGAAGCTGAAACTCCAATATTTTGGCCACCTCATGCGAAGAGCTGACTCATTGGAAAAGACCCTGATTGTGGGAAAGATTGAGGGCAGGAGGAGAAGGGGACAACAGAGGATGACATGGTTGGATGGCATCACCGACTTGATGGACATGGGTTTGGGTGGACTCCGGGAATTGGTGATGGACAGGGAGGCCTGGCGTGCTGCGGTTCATGGGGTTGCAAACAGTCGGACACAACTGAGCGACTGAACTGAACTGAACTGAGTGATAATTTTTGTGTGGGTTATGATAGAACTCAAATACACACAAAAAACCAGCATTTAAATCAGGAAGGGATTATAGAAGCTAAACTGCTCAGCAGAAGGATAAACATTAACTTTGAATTTAGAGTTTGATAAAATTTAGAAGGCACATTAAAATTTCTATAAAATTTACTGAAAGATCAGAAACAGTACATATCTTTCAGAAGAGTAAAGGAAAATAAAAGGACTGTCACAGATACCATGAACACCCCAGTAAAATGTTTAATATAGTAAAACTGATCTTTAGATTAATAGATAGACTCTGAGTAAAACAAATAGAACAATATTATCTCTCCAAAGGAAAAACATACAAATACCTTTGCTGAAAGTGTTTTGTCCAAGATTGCTGATGTAGTAACAATAGGTGAAAGAAGATATTTTCCCTAGATGAGTTTTACTGACTACAAATAACAGACTTTGGAAACTGACAACCAAAATCATTGTTTTTTAAACTTTTATGTGTCAGTATAGATCCACTTCAAGCTTTGTCTCATATTGGGCAAGTTGATTGTTTTTGTGAACTGTCTTACACAAATAGTATATTTTTCAGGAATGTTTTCCAGTCTATTATTTATTTATTTAAAGTTGTCTTGCTTTCTGAGTTGTTTCAGTGCCTCATAGATTCAACTTCAAAATGATGCAGACACTTAAACTGTCCATATTATATCAATTTTTGCAGCTATTTTGGGAAAAAAAAACACATGTTTTCAGTGAAAATCTGTTCAAAACCTATATAAATTAATCAGGATATATAAAAACTATATTTTGTAATTTTGACCAGTTTGATTTACTTTATCCTATTAGTGAGTTCCATTAACTCACATCTGCAATAAAACAGGAAAATACAAAATATGCTTTAATATAAAAAAAGATTACACATTCTGATACCATATAACAATATATTTCAAAAATGATAAAAAGTAGTACAGAATAAATCAAACATTCACAATTTTAATTGCTGTACATAAAAATATTTTAAAAACATAATTATAGCAGTGGCATTTAATTAATCCATTTCATACACTGACAGCATTTTTTATGATAACCTGTAATTATATCCCTCACATGTTAGAAGTTAGAGAAAAGATATGTATTATAAATATACAAAAAGACTCTCTTTAAAATAGAAAAACTACAAATGTAGAAAAAGGGCTGAATTTTGAAATGTAATAAATTACCTCTATTTTAATGTGTTCTTTTAAGCACTTGGCATTATCTATAAAGGTACTCTTCCCCAGAGGCTCAGCACCTTGCCCTTACATGGGTACTATTGTTAAAGACTTAAGTAAAGTTGGTAAAAGGTCTAATTATTGACAGAAAGTATTTGCTCCTTTTATTTTCTGATACACAGTGGTATCAGCATATTATGTTAATTATGGAACAGAGATTGCTTTATAGGTTTGATTTACTAGGCAGCAAAAATATTCTCTCAAAAATCAGTTCAAATGCATGCGTTGTAGAATTTCATGCATCTATATCGTTCTGACCCATCTCCTAGCTAATTATACGTTGACTGGAAAGGAGGCTAAAGTGCTGACAGGAGATCAAGTGGTATCTTCTGGTGACAGGAGAAAATGAGTAGGCACATCAATATGAATTGACATGCCTTGAAGCAGTTTTCTGCCACTGAAAAAGTTAAAACTAATGGACAAAAAGTATTCCTTCTATCTGGATAGGAGGCTAACTATAATTAAAGTTTCAGAAACAAAAAATAGAAAGTGTTGAGTTTCTCCGTTTAAGAGCTGTCATAATACTGAAAAATTTTAGAGTGGTTTTAATATGACTGGAGAAGAAAATTCTGTCCAGATAATCTCCAAAGGTTAATAGCTACAAAAATATCTTTCAGAGTTGTTTGTAAAGTCTGAGGGATCATTTAAAGTTTTATTTGAACAATTTAAAGGTTAAACATTTAGAAATTAGTTGACTCAAACACACCTACTCCAATACTTAATCCACCAATAACTGCCAATTACATTTTCCCTCTATTAATTATACTCTCTGAAAAAAATATGTTTTCTTGATTTTTTTACATCCATATAAGCATAAAGGATATCATGAGAGTCAAAATTTAAAAGCAAGGAAAAAAAAATAGTGGAGAAGATCAAAGTGGCAGAATAGACCGACCTGGAGCTCACTGCCCCTGAGAAATATATCAAAAATACATCTACATGTGGAACAATTTTCACAGAAAGGCAATTGAAAGCAGCAAAAGATTTCTTACATAACCAAAGCCACAGGAAAGATCCCCATGTAACTGGGTAGAACAAAAGGGAAAAACAGAATCAAATGGGACCTGTACCCTTGGGAGTGAGCTGTGAAAGAGGAAAGGTTCCCTTGCTCTGGGAAACTCTTTCACCTGCATTCCTGCTGGTGTGTGTGGTACCTGAGTGCTTAAACTCAGGCTTCAGTTCAGGCTTCAGTGCACAGAACTGGGGAAAGGACTCGGTGTGGCCACATGCAGACAGCCTGAAGGGCCTAGATTGTACAGGCAGCTATCGACTTGCATGGGATAGAGTGAGGGCTCACCAGAGGAGTTCCATTATTATCCTGCAGAGGGTGGGGGATGCATCTGCCGTAGGAGCCCTTTTGTCAACAGCCTCACAATGAGCTACAGCTCCAGTGGCTGCAGAAATGGAGAGCCTAGACTTGCCAGGAGTGGGACTGATGGCCCAGCCAACTGTCAGTGATTCTATAACAGGGAAAGGTCTGGAGCAACAGCAATGGAATTTGTGGGTGCACACAATGGGTGGCAGGTAGCCAACTGGTGACAGCTCCTGAGAAGGAAAAGGCACTGGCTATTTTTACAGAAGTACTGATTCAGTTCTACCTACCTTACACTACAGCTTAGAACTGGATCTAGGGGCTTCTGCTCCAACAACCAGGGAGCAGACCCTGCATCAACAGGGCTGTGAACAGCCAGAAAGCAAAGCAAAGACACCACCAACATCCAATGTAGGCTCTCATCACAACACCAAACACATTCCCTATCAAGGGATAAAGGCCAGGACATTCTGATGAAAGACACGGCAGGCATCTACAACAGAAGGGCACCGGCACCAAAAATATTGGACTCACCACACAGTCTACATCAGGAAGCTCCCACATAAAAATAGCCCTTAAAGGCCACAGTAGATAACTGTTTCTCCTAAATTCAGAGTAAGAGAAATTTAAATAAAATGAAAAAGCAGAGGAACTACTACCAACTAAGAGAACAAGAGAAATCCCCTGAAAGAACAATGAAACAGACCACACCTGTCTACCAGACCCTGATTTCAGACAGCAGGTAATAAAGATGTTAAAGTAATTAAGAACGGTTATAAAAAAGAAATGCAGATCACTGTAACAAGAAACTAGAAACTATAAGGAGCCAATTAAAATTAGACAACTCAATTGCCAAAATAAAAAAACAAGCTAAAGGCAATGAATAGTTCACTAAATAATGCAGAAGAATGAATAATCATTTGGAAAACAGAATAATGGGAATCATCCAATTAGATAGGTAAAAAATGAAAGCAACATATGGGATTCTATGAGATATTTAATAATATAATACATGGTAATGTACTCAAATAGGTATTCCAGAAGGAAAAGAAAAAGAAAAGGGGATCATAAATGCATTTGAAGAACTTATGACTGAAAACTTCCCAAACCTAAAGAAGGAAACATATCCAGGTGAAGTCACTCAGTCGTGTCCGACTTTTGCAACCCCGTGGACTGTAACCTACTAGGCTTCTCCGTCCATGGGATTCTCCAGGCAAGAATACTGGAGTGGATTGCCATTTCCTTCTCCAAACAGGAAGCACAGAGGGTCCCAAAGATGAAAAAGACTCACACCAAGACATATCATAATTAAAATGGCAAAGTTAAAGATAATTAGAGGATTCTTAAGGCAGAAAGAGAAATAAAGAGTCACTTACAAGGAAACCTCCATAAGGCTATCAGTTTTCTCTGTAGAAACTTCACAGAAAAGAAACATATATTCAAAGTCATGAAAGTGGAAAACCTGAAATCTAGGATACTCTACTGAGTAAGATTATCATTTAGAATAGAAACAGAAACTAAGAATTTCTCAGACAATAAAAAACTAAAAGAATATAATACTTAATCCAATCTAAAAAACAATACCTAAAGATCTTCCCTAAATAGAGAAACAAGAATCTATATGAAAAAGAAAAACATAATATGAAAGGCAAATATATAAAAGGACCGAAGATCACTTAAATCAGTACACAGATTAATAAAACCGTCAGAATTGTGTAAAAGAGACAAGTACAATTAATGGCAAAAAGATGTAAAACAGGAGATCAAAATAAAAAAATTTGGAGACAAAAGTAAAAACTGTAGGTTTTATAGAATGTATTTGAACTCATATGACTATCAATCTAAAGCTGGTAGATAAAGCTAAGGGCAACCACAAATTCAATAGTTAGGACTCTGTATGGAACAACTGACAGGCTCAAGACTGAGAAAGGAGTATGACAGGGCTGTCTGCTGTCACCCTGTTTGTTTACCCTATATGCTGAGCACATCATGAGAAATGCCAGGCTGAATGAGTTACAAGCTGGAATCAAGACAGATGGGAGAAACAGCAACAACCTCAGATACGTGAATGATACCACTCTAAAGGCAGAAAGTGAAGAGGAACTAAAGAACCTCTTGATGAGAGTGAAGGAGGAGAGTGAAAAAGCCAGCTTAAAACTAAATATTAAAAAAAAAAAACTAACATCATGGCATCAGGTCTCATTACTTCATGGCAAATTAGAAGAGGAAAAGGTGGATGCAGTGACAGATTTTCTCTTTGGGGGCCCTAAAATCACTGTGGATGGTGACTGCAGCCATGAAATCAGATGATTGCTTTTTAGCAGGAAAGCTATGGCAAACCAAAACACAGTGTTGAAAAGCAAAGCCATCACTGCCAAGAAAGGTCTGTATAGTCAAGGCTGTAGTCTTCCCAGTGGTCACATATGGTTTTGGGAACTGGACTATTAAGAAGACAGAGCGCAAGCATTGATGCCTTTAAATTGTGCTGCTGGAGAAGACTCGTGAGTGCCCCTTGGACAGCAAGGAGATCAAAATAGTCAATCTTTAAGGAAACCAACCCTGAATACTCATTGGAAGGACTGATGCTGAAACTCAAGCTCCAGTATTTTGGTCACCTGATGTGAAAAGCCAACTCATTAGAAAAGTCCCTAATGCTGGGAAGGATTGAGGGCAGGAAGAGGAGAGAGGCGTCAGAGGATGAGATGGTTGGATGACATCACCAATACAATGGACACAAACTTGGGCAAACTCCAGGAGATGGTGAGGGACAGGGAAGCCTGGAGTGCTGCAGTTCAGGGTGTTAAAAAGAGCTGACATGACTGGGCGACTGAACAACAACTACCACAAATCAAAAGCATAAATAGAATCACAAACATCAAAAAAAGGAAGTTAAGCATATAATGGACAGAATGCTTCAGTCAAAAGACAGAGAGTGGAAGACTGAATAGCAAAGGAAATACCTATAATATGCTGCCTACAGTAGACTCCATTTCTGGTGAAAGACACACATAAATTTAAAGTGAGATGATGGAAGAAAATATTTCTTGCAAACGGAAATGACTCAAAACTGGTAGTAGTAATATTCAAACAGAAAAAAACAGACTTATATCAAAGTCCGAAAATAGACAAAGAAGGCTGCTTTGTAATGGTAAAAAGATCAGTACAAGAAGAGGATAGTATGCTTGTTAACACATAGGCACATAATTTAGAAGCACCTAAAGATATAAACCAGAGATCAAATTGCCAACATCTGCTGGATCATCTAAAAAGCAAGAGAATTCCAGAAAAACATCTATTTCTGCTTCATTGACTATGACAAAGCCTTTGACTGTGTGGATCACAATAAAATGTGGAAAATTCTAAAAGAGATGGGAATACCAGACCACCTGACCTGCCTCTTGAGAAACCTATATGCAGGTCAGGAAGCAACAGTCAGAACTGGACATGGAACAACAGACTGGTTCCAAATAGGAAAAGGTGTACCTCAAGGCTGTATATTCTCACTCTGCTTATTTAACTTATATGCAGAGTACATCATGAGAAATGCTGGGCTGGATGAAGCACAGGCTGGAATCAAGATTGCCGGGAGAAATATCAATCACCTCAGATATGCAGATGACACCACCCTTATGGCAGAAAGTGAAGAGGAGCTAAAAGCCTCTTGATGAAAGTGAAAGTGGAGAGTGAAAAAGTTGGCTTAAAGCTCAACATTCAGAAAACAAAACATGGCATATGGTCCCATCAGTTCATGGGAAATAGATGGGGAAACAGTCTAAGACTTTATTTTGGGGGGCTCCAAAATCACTGCAGATGGTAACTGCAGCCATGAAATTAGAAGATGCTTACTCCTTGGAAGGAAAGTTATGACCAACCTAGATAGCATATTCAAAAGCAGAGACATTACTTTGCCAACAAAGGTCCCTCCAGTCAAGGCTATGGATTTTCCTGTGGTCATGTATGGATGTGAGAGTTGGACTGTGAAGAAGGCTGAGCATCGAAGAATTGATGCTTTTGAACTGTGGTGTTGGAGAAGACTCTTGAGAGTCCCTTGGGACTGCAAGGAGATCCAACCAGTCCATTCTGAAGGAGATCAGCCCTGGGATTTCTTTGGAAGGAAAGATGCTAAAGCTGAAACTCCAGTACTTTGGCCACCTCATGCGAAGAGTTGACTCACTGGAAAAGACTCTGATGCTGGGAGGGACTGGGGGCAGGAGGAGAAGGGGGACGACAGAGGATGAGATGGCTGGATGGCATCACCGACTTGATGGATATGAGTTTGAGTGAACTCCAGGAGTTGGTGATGGACCGGGAGCCTGGCGTGCTGTGATTCATGGGGTTGCAGAGTTGGACACGACTGACCAACTGAACTGACTGAAAGATATAAAACAAATCCTAAGAGACAGAGAATAGGACACTGACAGAAACACAGTCATGATGGGACTTTGTCATCTCACTGACATCAGTGAACAGATATTCCAGACAATATGTCAGTAAGGCAGTAGGGATGATAAATAACAATAGGACAGTTTGACTTACTCGATATCTACTGGACACTTCATCCAAAGACAACAGAACACACGTGCTTTTCATGTTCATTGAATATTCTCTAGCACAGACCACACACTAGTATACAAAACAAGCCTCAACAAATTTAAAAGAACAGAAATGATTTCAATCATCTTTTCTGATCACAATCATATGAAATTAAGAACCAACCACAGAAAGAGAAACAAGGAAAAAAATCTGATTGTATGGAGACTAAAAACATCATACTAAAAACCAACGGGTCATTGATGAAATCTAAGAAGAAATCATAAAAACCCAGAGACAAAAAACAATGAAAACACAACTTTACAAAAATCTATGTATTAAAAACAGTTCTAAGAGGAATATTCATAGTGATACAGGCCTTTCCCAATAAATTAAAAACAAATAAACATGCAAACAACCATATCCTACCACCTATAAGAATTAGAAGATGAACAAAAATCAGATTCAGCAGAAGGAAGAAAATAATAAAGATCAGAGAGGGAATGAATAAAACAGAGATTAAAAGAACAATAGAAAAGATCAATAAAACCAAGAGCTAATTTTTGAAAGGACAAACAAACTGACAAACACTTAGGCTAAAAGAGAAAAGAAGAAAAGAGAGGGGATCCAAATACATAGGAAATGAATGATGAGACATAGTAAATACTGCAGAAAAAAAATCATAAGAAAATACTGTGAAGAATTATAGGTCAGTGGATTGAAGAACCTAGAAGAAATGGACATGTTTCTAGAAACATACTGTCTTTCCAATTGAGTCAATAAACAGATAATTTGAAAAGATTAATCACTAGAAGTAAAACGATCTGTAAAAAAATCAACCAAACCAACCACCCCCTACCCCAACTCCTTGTAAACAAAAGTTCAAGACCAGATGGCTTCACTGGGGAATTCTACCAAACATACAAAGAAGACCTAACACTGATCCTTCTCCAACTCTTCCAAAAGACTGGAGAGTAGAGACACTCCCAAAGTCATGCTATGATGCTACATCACCCTGATATCAAAACCAAACTTTGATGAATATAGATGTAAGTCTCCAATAAAATATTAGCAAACTGAAACCAACAACACACAAAAAGGATCATAATACACTATAGTAGTTTGTCGCTCACTCGTGTCCGACTCTTTGCAACCCCATGGACTGTAGCACTCCAGGCAAGAGTACTGGAGTGGGTTGCCATTTCCTTCTCCAGGGGATCTTCCTGACCCAGGGATCAAACCCGGGTCTCCTGCATTCCAGGCAGACGTTTTAACCTCTGAGACACCAGGGAAGCCCATAATACACTATAATCAAGTTGAATTCATTCCAGGTTGAAAGGATGGTTCCTCACATGTATATTAATGTGATACACCACGTCAAATGGAGGAAAAAACCCATATAATGATTTCAATAGGTAAAAAAAAATGCAAGACTGTGCTTAAAAACCCTCATCAAATTGGGTATAGAGTGAACACATCTCAACATAATAAAAGCCATTTATGATAAACCCACAGTCAATATAATACTCAGTGGTGAAAAGTTGAAAGCCTTTCCACTAAATTTTGGAACAAGACAAGGAAGCTGACTCTTACCATGTCTGTTCAACACAGTATTGAAGTCCTAGCCAAGCAATCAGATAAGACATAAAAGGTAATCAAATTAGAATGGAAAAAGGTAAAATTATAATTATATGTAGATGACAGGATACTCTATATAGAAAATCCTAAATTCCCCACACTAAAACTATTAGAAGTGAGAAATGAATTCAGCAAGGTAGATTAATGCAAGATTAATATACAGAAATTTGTTGCATTTCATTACACTAACACTGAAATATCAGAAAGTAAAAAAAAAAATCCCATTTAAAACCGCATCAAAAAAAAAAAACATATGAATAGCCTAACCAAGGATGTAAAAGACCTATAAACTGAGAACTATAAAACACTAGTAAAGAATCATCAAGGAAATGGAAAGATAGTCCATGCTATTGGATTAGAAGAAATAATACTGTTAAAATGACCATACTACCCAACGTAGTCTAAGATTTAATGTGATCCCTATCAAATTACCTAAAACATTTTCCACAGAACTTGAACAAATAATCATAAAATTTAAACAGAACCACAAAAGACCAGAATTATCAAAGTAATCCTAAGAAAAAAGAACTATAGACATAACCCTCCAGTTTCCTTCAGTAAAAGCTGGAGACATAACCCCCTACACTGCAGACAATAGGACAAAGCTACAGTAATCAAAATAGTGTATTATTTGCACAAAAATAGACATACATATGGAACAGAATAGAGACCAGAAATAAACTCCACACTTACGATCAGTTAATCTTTGCAAAGAACACAAGAATAAACAATGGAGAAAAGACAGTCTTTCAGCAAGTGGTGTAGGGAAAGCTGGACTGTCTCATGAAAATCAATGAAATTAGAATACCCCTCACACCATATACCAGGATTCCCTGATAGCTCAGTTGGTAAAGAATCTGCCTGCAATGCAGGAGACCCAGGTTCAATTCCTGAGTCGGGAAGATCCGCTGAAGAAGGGATAGGCTACCCACTCCAGTATTTTGGCCTGGAGAATTCCAGAGACTGTATAGTCTATGGGGTCACAATGAGTCAGACTGAGAGACCTTCACTTTCACATTACTATCACACCATATACAAAAATAAATTTAAAATATTTTAAAGGGCTAAATAAAAGGCACAAACTCCTAGAAGAGAACAGAGGCAAAACATTCTTGGACAAAATTGTAGTAATGTTTTCTTTGATCAGTTTCCCAAGGCGAAATAAAAGCAAAAGTAAACAAATGGGATCTAATCAAACATAAGCTTTTGCACAGTAAAGGAAACCATAAACAAAAAGACAATCTACAAACTGGGAGAAAATATTTGCAAACAATATGACTATAAGGGGTTAATTTCCAAAGTATATAAACAGCTCGTATAACTCAATATTAAACAAGCAAACAAACAACCCAATCGAAAAAAATAAAAGGGCCAAAGACCTGGACAGACTTTTCAATGAAGACGTACAAATGGCCAAGAGACACATGAAAAGATGCTCAACATTGCTACTAATTAGAGATGTGCAAATTTAAAACTATGATGAGGTAGCACCTGAAACTGGTTATAATGGCTATCATCAAAAGTCTACAAATAATAAATGCTAGAGATGGTGGTAGAAAAGGGAACCCTCCTAAACTGTGGGTGGGAATGTAAACTAGTATAGATAGCTACTATGGAGAACAGTATGGAGGTTCCTTAAAAAAACTAAAAATAAAGTTAATATATGATACAGGATCCCCACTCCTGGGATATATCTGGAAAAGATGAAAATTTAACTGGAAAAGATACATACACCCCAATGTTCACTGCAGCACTATTTACAATAGCCAAGACATGGAAGCAACACAAGTGTCCATTGACAGATGAATGCATAAAGAAATGGCATATGTGTACAATGTCAGCCTTAAAAAGTATGAAATACTTCCATTTGCAACAACATGGATGGATGGAGAGATTACCATGCAAATATTATATGATATAAGTTATATGCGGAATCTAAAAAGCAATACAATGAATCTATATCCAAAACAAAACAGACTCAGAGATAGAAAACAGACATGGTTTCTAAAGAGGAAAGGAATGCTGGGATAAATTAGGAGTATGGGATTAGGAAATACAGACCACTATATATATATAACATGTAAGCAAAAAGGAATTTACTGCATGGTACATTGAACTATACTAAATATATTGTAATAACCTATAATAGAAAAGATCCTGAGAAAGTGTGTATATTTGTGTATTATATGTATGTGTGTGTATATATATATACACATATATATATACATATATATATGTATAGCTGAATCACTTTGCTTTATAAGTGTAGTTAACATGATATTGTAAGTCAACTACACTTGAACATAAAAGAAATAATATGAGTCTGTGTGTTATGTGGAAACAAAAGGAGCAAGTAATATGACACTCTAACTGTGAGCTCTATCACTTTCACTGAGAAAAATCAATCCATTTTTGCAAGTTTCCTTATCTATAGAATTCAGAAGAGATCAGTAAGATGATCTCTTCTAGTCTGAAAAATAATTTTTGTCTTGAATTAATGGATGTTAAATTCATTTATTTCCTAGGGCAGAGATTTTCTGGAATCAGAAAAATATCTGAGTTTGAAAAAGGTAGGATATTTTAGTGAAGTTGCATATTTTGTGTATGTGTTCAATATATATTTATTTTCCTCCCATATTTCACTCTTTTTAGTCAAATTAGTGAAGTTGGAAGGGGTTAGAAAAATGAAGTCAGAATTTTCTATAGAATATCAAGGGTCAATTTTCAAGGGTCTCAATTTCTTATTATGATGGAAAATCAAGACTGAGTCCACTCTGGGGATGTTAGCTTCAATTTTCATATTGTAATTGTTTACTAGTGTGTATTAACAGATGTAAAACTTTTACAAACTCATTACATCTCATAAAAATAAAACATTGGAGGTACTTGAACCCAGATTGTGATCTTTAAACACAAAGGAAAAAAAAAAAAATAAGGGCCACTATTTCTTCGAGAATTGTCTAAGTCAAATCTGGAATAGAAAATGTAGTGAAAATGAGTATATTACCCAAAGCAATCTATAGATTCAATGCAATCCCTATCAAGCTACCAGCAGTATTTTTCATAGAATTAGAACAAACAATTTCAAGATTTGTATAGAAATACAAAAAACCTCGAATAGCCAAAGCAATCTTGAGAAAGAAGAATGGAACTGGAGGAATTAACTTGCCTGACTTCAGGCTCTACTACAAAGCCACAGTCATCAAGACAGTGTGGTACTGGCACAGAAATATAGATCAATGGAACACACAGAAATATAGATCAATGGAACAAAATAGAAAGCCCAGAGATAAATCCACACACATATGGACACCTTATCTTTGACAAAGGAGGCAAAAATATACAATGGAGTAAAGACAATCTCTTTAACAAGTGGTGCTGGGAAAACTGGTCAACCACTTGTAAAAGAATGAAACTAGATCACTTTCTAACACTATACACAAAAATAAACTCAAAATGGATTAAAGATCTAAATGTAAGACCAGAAGCTATAAAACTCCTAGAGGAGAACATAGGCAAAACACTCTCCGACATAAATCACAGCAAGATCCTCTATGAACCACCTCCCAGAATACTGTAAATAAAAGCAAAATAAACAAATAGGATCTAATTAAAATTAAAAGCTTCTGCACAACAAAGGAAACTATAAGCAAGGTGAAAAGACAGCCTTCTGAATGGGAGAAAATAATAG
Organism: Nanger dama; assembly: GCA_917880005.1. Classification (NCBI taxonomy): domain Eukaryota; kingdom Metazoa; phylum Chordata; class Mammalia; order Artiodactyla; family Bovidae; genus Nanger; species Nanger dama. The sequence continues at coordinate 7,350,033 of CAKJTW010000038.1, read as the reverse complement.
CTAATGAAGCAACAAACAACTAATCTCAAGAATATACAAGCAACTCCTGCAGCTCAACTCCAGAAAAATAAACGAACCAATAAAAAAAATGGGCCAAAGAACTAAATAGACATTTCTCCAAGGAAGACATACGGATGGCTAACAAACACATGAAAAGATGCTCAACGTCACTCATTGTTAGAGAAATGCAAATCAAGACCACAATGAGGTACCATTTCACACCAGTCAGAATGGCTGCGATCCAAAAGTCTGCAAGCAATAAATGCTGGAGAGAATGTGGAGAAAAGGGAACCCTCTTACACTGCTGGTGGGAATGCAAACTAGTACAGCCACTATGGAGAACAGTGTGGAGATTCCTTAAAAAAATTGCAAATAGAACTGCCTTATGACCCAGCAATCCCACTGCTGGGCATACACACCAAGGAAATCAGAATAGAAAGAGACACATGTACCCCAGTGTTCATTACAGCACTGTTTATAATAGCCAGGACATGGAAACAACTTAGATGTCCATAAGCAGATGAATGGATAAGAAAGCTGTGGTACATATACACAATGGCGTATTACTCATCCATTAAAAAGAATACATTTGAATCAGTTCTAATGAGATGGATGAAACTGGAGCCTATTATACAGAGTGAAGCAAGCCAGAAAGAAAAACACCAATACAGTATACTAACACATATATATGGAATTTAGAAAGATGGTAATGATGACCCTGTATGCAAGACAGCAAAAGAGACACAGATGTGTAGAGCGGACTTTCGGACTCTGAGGGAGAGGGAGAGGGTGGGATGATTTGGGAGAATGACGTTGAAACATGTATACTATCATGTAAGTAACGAATCACCAGTCTATGTTCGATGCAGGATACAGGATGCTTGGGGCTGGTGCACAAGGATGATCTGGAGGGATGATGTGGGGTGGGAGGGGGTTCATGTCTGGGAGCTCATGTGCACCCGTGGCAGATTCATGTCAATGTATGCCAAAACCAATACTGTACTGTAAAGTAAAATAAAGTAAAAAAATAAAAAATAAAAAATAAATTAAAAAAAGAAAATATGCAAGATGATGCTAAAGTATTTTATGTACAAGAAATATAGGAAACTATACAAAATTATCAAGACTGTGAGATGGTCTGGGACCTGGACTCTCTCCAGGAGGGTCAAACTGGATAAACCTCTCCTCAAGCAACAGAATACAAATGAACTATAAAGGACCAAAAATAACTGCACACAAGTGCAGCTGGGGCAATTCTGAACAAAAAGGCCACATGCTAATCATCATGTTTTGATGTGTGGAGCTAAAGCAGGCTTCTGTGGATGATCCCTGAATACAGGACCACCAAAATGGTGGACAGACCACCCAAGCTATACCTCCCGCCCAATCCACTGATCCACTCCTGGCATTACTCTCTAGCCTCCTCTTGGGGAGTGAGCAAGAACAAAGCTTCTTGTTTTTGTTTTCCCATGCTGCAGCATGGATCTAAAAATGCCCTGCCTGAAGTCCTTGCTGGCCTCTTACCAATGTCTATTTAATTAAAAAGTTCAAGGCCCTAGGTCAGTAACATGTTTCGTGACCACTAAGGGATGCCCATGGAGCTTCTGTTTATCTTGCCCTTCGTTGGGAGGACCTAGGCACTTGAGGACTGCCAAATGCAGCTTCTTCACAGCTGACAAGTGGCCACCTAAACCTTTTGCCTCAATTTCACTGCATTTGGTGAGCCTGCTGTCAGGCCCCAGAACTCTCATTCAGGCACCACTTGTCCCTTCCTCTCGGTCCTTTCCCCTCTCATCGTTTCTACTTCTCCTATCCTCTCCTTCTGAGAAAGTGGATGTGGGGCAGCTGCAGCCTAATCCTCTCAGCTTATGATGCTAGGCTTCCTTGATTGACAACAGCTCACAATGACAGGTGACGAGCAGAGGTGAGAGAGGTTCACCTCATGCTGTACAGATCTTGGCCCAGCGGCCTCTCCTTGATAGGAGATTTAAGAGTGACAGAGGTTCAATGCTCATATCAAGTAGTGGCTAAAGTCCAATCATCACAAAATTCTCATCCCCACCCCCTCCCCCGCACCAAGAGAAGCTGTATCAGAAACAGGCTGAAGCAGTTAAGACTTTTCTGTGTGAAATGGTTGGTTCCTGGCCTTTCAGGAAATTGGAAGTGCCAGCATAGGTACCCACAGAGGGGGGCTTAAATGGTAATCTCATTCTCTCTCTGACTCTCCCTCTTACTCTCCCTTGGTCTTCAAAGCTATACTCCTGTCCCTTGATTCTTGGACACTCCATACTGGATCACCCTCTTCATGACCCCTAACATCGTTCTGTTTTGCATCACCAGCTCTGAGGAAGGGAATTCTGTGATCTCATTTGCCATCTCCCTCTTTGGTCTTGTTACTCTAGTCTCAAGGGCTCCCTCCATCCCCCCAGGATCTCTAGTTGTCAGCCCTCTGATTTATATGTAAATATGGAAAATGCATAAGCAACCCACTCCAGTATTCTTGCCTGAGAAATCCCTTGGACAGAGGAGCCTGGCAGGTTACAGTCCAGGGGGTCGCAAAAGAATCAGACACTGCTTTTAGCTACGAAACAATAACAAGACCCCCAGTCTAAGAAACTCCTCCTGTGTGTTTGCGTAGCAGCCTCTCTTTCTAACTCTGCATAAGACTGGTAGGCAGAACATGTCACAGATCTCTGCTTCCAGTGGCTAACTAGCCATCAGCTCAGCAAGTCTCCTCCTCAGAAACCTGTTTACTTCCCTTTAACATGGCTTTCAGCCTCTAGACCCACCCCCTTCCTTACCCTTTCAAGTCAAAAATTCCCAAATCAGAGCTCCCAGTGCTGTCCCCAATCTGGCTTAAAATTAGTTCTCACTTTTGCTTCACTGAGCCTTTATCTGTTCTACAAATAGCTGACAGAAATGGGGCAAGTACTAGAGTGCATGTCTCTTTCTCAATGGGAGAACAAAGACTCTATAAGGATAGGTTTGGCAGGTTCTTGGGAGAACCCCAACAAGTTTAGGGATGGGATTATCAGCTTTGGAATAAGGTTCTTTCTGACCTGATAGGACATCACAATTATTCTTGCCTGTGGTTACACCTCAGGTGATAAGAACGGATATAAGGAAGGCCAGAAAACATGCAGATAGCCTAATGGCAACAAATCTGCACCACCAGATTTATCAAACAGGGGTGGCCCAATCCCAGATTATGACCCACAACAGGACTATGAAGACCGCGTGCGCAAGGCTAGTATGAGCATTATATTACTTGTGTATCAGAAAGAGTGAAACTTGTATGGTGGGCCCTGTAAACTATGATGAAGTCTGCTAAGTTACACAGGAAAGAGATGAAAACCAGGCAGTCTTCATGAGCCAGGTGATAGGGGCATTCAGGAAGTACACTGAGACAGACCCTAATTCTGCAGAAGGGAGGCTGACATTGACTATGCATTTTATCACCCAGTCTGCTCCTGACATCAGGAGAAAATTTAAGAAGCTTGAGTTTGGGCCCCAAACCTCATGTCTTGGAAGAAGAGATCCTCAAGCTCTCTAATAACTGAGATTTGACGGAGGAAGCCAATAAGAACAGGATAGGACATTTGTAAAGAAAACAAAGCTTTTGGTTTCTCTGATTCACCCATCACCTTGAGGGAACCCTAGAGGCCAAGAAGATGAAAACAAACAAACAAACAAAACAGGGGAGAAGCCTCCTGGGCCAGAATCAGTGCACCTTCTCTCAAAAGGAGGGGCACTAGGAAGAGGGAATGTCCCAACTGCCCTCCTGTGAGATGCCAGAAGGACAACACTAACTGGCTCCAGTTCCTCCCAAGTTTCTCAGATTCCTAAACACAGATGGATGGGCCTAAAGTGCCCTGCCTAACCCTACTCAATCCATCCTTATCACCCCAGCAGAGCCCCGGGTCACACTTGATATGAGGAAGGAAGGAGAGTGGAATTCCTTATGAACACTGAAACTGCTTGCTCTGTTCTGACGTGGCTGGCTGGCCACGTTTCCAGCTATGGCTGTATTATGATGAAAGTTAATGGACAGACAAAGCTAAGGTGATTAATATTTCCTTTTACCTAATATTATTGCTCATTCATTTTTGTATATGTCAGAATGACTGTCCTCCGCTTCAAAAGGAAGAGACTTACTAAATAAAATGGGAGCCAGTATTTTCTTAGAACAAGGTGAGATTCAACAGATGACAAACCAGAGCAGGGAATACACCTATTGGTGACCTCAAACACCCTGCCTACTGATCCTAAGGTGTTTCCCAAGGACTTAAACAGGTAGACTTGGGGGACTGAGATATTTCTGTGCCAGGAAAGGTGAAATGTGTTTCCCTGATAGAAGATACAAGGGATGGAAAGAAGATGGTGGAGTAGAAAGACATGAGATCACCTCTTCTTATGAAGACACAAAACTACAACCAACCGCTTAAAACCCATTGGCAAAAAATGTTAAGCCTATCAAAAAAATATCCTATATCCAAAGATAAGTCTTAATATATCAAATCCTTTAGCCATAAACTGGAAGTAAGAAAAATCACTAGGCCATTCAGGTATGACTTAATCAAATCCCTTATGATCATACAGTGGAAGTGACAAATAGATTTAAGGGATTAGATCTGGTAGACAGAGAGCCTGAAGAACTGTGGATGGAGGTTCGTAAGGCAGTGAACAAAGCCTTCCCCAAGAAAAAAAAAAATTCAATGAGGAAAAATGGTTATCTGGGGAGGCCTTACAAATAGTTGAGAAAAGAGAAGTGAAAGGCAAAGGAGAGAAGGAAAGATATACCCATCTGAACGCAGAGTTCCAAAGAATAGCACGGACAGATAAGAAAGCCTTAAGTGAACAATGCAAAGAAAAAGAAGAAACCAATAGAATGGGAAAGACTAGAGATCTCTTCAGGAAAATTAGAGATACCAGGGGAATATTTCATGCAAAGATATGCACAATAAAGGACAGATACAGTATGGGCCTAACAGAAGTAGAAGATATTAAGAAGAGGTGGCAAGATACACAGACGAACTGTACAAAAAGGTCTTTATGACCCAGATAACCACAATGGTGTGATCACTCACCTAGAGTCAGTATTCCTGGCTTGTGAAGTCAAGTGGACCTTCAGTTCAGTTACTCAGTCGTGTCCAACTCTTTGTGACCCCATGAATTGCAACATGCCAGGCCTCCCTGTCCATCACCAACTCCCAGAGTTCACCCAAACCCATGTCTATTGTTGAGTCGGTGATGCCATCCAGCCATCTCTTTCTCTGTCTTCCCCTTCTCCTCCTGCCCCCAATCCCTCCCAGCATCAGAGGCTCTTAGGAACCATTACTACAAACAAAGCTAGTGGAGGTAATGGAATTCCAGGTGAGCTATTTCAAGTCCTAAAGGATGATGCTGTTAAAGTGTCACATTCAATATGCTAGCATATCTGGAAAACTCATTGGTGGCCACAGGACTGGAAAAGGTCAGTTTTCATTCCAATCCTAAAGAAGGGCAATGCCAAAGAATGTTCAAATGACCTCACAGTTTTGCTTGTTTCACATGCTAGTGAGGTAATTCTCAAAATCCTTCAAGCTAGGCTTCAGCAGTATGTGAACCAAGAACTTCCAGATGTTCAAGCTGGATTTAGAAAAGGCAGAGGAACCAGGTATAACATTGCCAACATCCAGGACCAGATGGCTTCACAGGCAAATTCTATCAAATATTTAGAGAAGCGTTAGTACCTATCCTTCTGAAACTATTCCAAAAATTGCAGAGGAAAGAACACTCCCAAACTCATTCTATGAGGTCACTATCACCTTAATACCAAAACCAGACAAAGATACCACAGAAAAGAAAATACCAGGCCAATAATATCACTTATGAACACAGACACAAAAATAGTCAACAAAATACTAGCAAATCAAATTTAACAATGCACTTAAGGGATCAAATACCATGACCAAGTGAAACTTATCCCAATATCTCTGATATTTTTCAATATCTGCAAAAAATCAGTGTGATACAGCACAACAAATTGAAGAATAAAAACTATATGATCATCTCCATAGATGCAAAAAAAACTTTTGACATAATCCAGCACCCATTTATGATAAAACTCTCCAGAAAGGTAACACATCTCAACATGAAAGTGAAAGTCACTCAGTTGTGTCCGACTCTTTGTGACTCCATGGACTATACAATCCATCAAATTATCCAGGACAAAATACTGGAGTAGGTAGCAGTTCCCATCTCCAGGCTATCTTTCCAACCCAGAGATAGAACCCAGGTCGCCCACATTGCAGGTAGATTCTTTACCAGAGCCACAAGGGAAGCTCAAGAATACTGGAGTAGGTGGCCCATCCTTTTCTAGCAGATCTTCCTGACCCAGGAATCAAACCAGGGTTTCCTGAATTGCAGGTGAATTCTTTACCAACTGAGTTATCAGGGAAGCCCTTTACTTCAACATAGTAAAATTCATATAAGACAAACCTACAACTAACATCATACTCAATGGGAAAAAACCGAAAACATTTATTTTAAGGGGTACAACAAAATGTCCATTCCCTGGTCACAACAATCATAGAAGAAAAAGAACATAACTCCAAATTGGACAAGAAGAAGCAAAACTGTCACTGTCTGCAGATAACATGATACTTTACATAAAAATTCTATTATTAGAGTTCATCAGTTAATTAGGTAGAGTTGCATAACACAACATTAACACACAGAAATTTCTTGCATTTCTACACACTAACAATGAAAGATCATAAAGAGAAATTAAGGAAACAATCCCATTTACCATCACATCAAAAAGAACAAATTACCTAGGAGTAAACCTACCTAAGGAAGCCAAAGACCCATAGTCAGACAACTATAACATACTGATAAAAGAAATAAAACGTGACCCAAACAAATGGAAAGATATACCATGTTCTTGGATTGGAAGAGTAAATATTGTTAAAATGACTATACTACTCAAAGCTATCTACAGAATGAATGCAATCCTTGCAAAATTACTAAATGCATTTTTCACAGAAGTATAATTTAAAAAACTTTACAATTTGTGTGGAAACACAAAAGACCCTGAAAAGCTAAAGCAATCTTGGGAAAAAAATTGGAGCTGGAAGAATTAGTCTTCTTGACTTTAGACTACATTACAAAGCTACATTCATCAAGAGAGTATGGTGCTCACACAAAAACAGAATTATGGATCAATGGAACAAGATAGAAAGTCCAGAGATAAACTCATGCACCTAAGGTCATCTAATGTGTGACAAAGGAGGTAAAAATATACAATGGAGAAAAGACCGTCTCTTCAATAAGTGTTGCTGGGGAACTTAAGAGCTACATGTAAAAAATGAAATTAGAATACTCCTTAACATTATACATGAAACTAAACTCAAAATGAATTGAAACTAAATGCAAGGCCAAACACTAAAACTTTTAGAGGAAAGCATAGAATACACTTTGACATAAACTGCAGCAAGATCTTTTAAAATCCATTCCCTGGAGTGATGAAAATACAAACAAAAATAAACAATGAGGACCTAACAGCAGCCCTCAGAATAGGAGAAAATATTTTCAAATGAATCAACTGACAAGGGATTAACATAAAAATATACAAACAGCTTATGTAGCCCATTATAGAAAAATAACAAAAAATGAGCAAAAGGTCCAAAGAGATATTTCTTCAAAGACGCCCTACAGATGGCCAAAAAAGTACATGAAAAGATGCTCAACATCATTAATTATTAGACAAATGCAAATCAAAACAACAAAGTATCTCCTCACATCCATCAGAAAGGCCATCATCAAAAAAATCTACAAATGATAAATGCTGGAGAAGATGTGAAGGAAAAGTAACACTCCTATACTGCTGGTGGGAAATAAATTGGTAGAGCCACTATGAAGAAGAGTTTGGAGATTCCTTAAAACACAAAATACAGAAACTACCATATGACCCAGCAATCCCACACCTGTACATATATCCAGAGGGAACTATAATTCAAAAAGACACAGGCACTCCAATGTTCACTGCAGCACTATTTACATTTATTCAGGACATGGAAGCGACCTAAACGTCCATCAATAGAAAAATGGAAAAAGAAGGGGTGGTACATGTATACAATAGAATATTACTCAGTTGTAAAAAGAAAGAAATAATGCTATCTGCAGCAACATGAATGAGCCTAGGGATGGTCATACTGCGTGAACTATGTCAGACAGAAAGACAAATATATGGTATCACTTAAAAAATGGTAAAAATGGGCTTATCTAAAACAGAAATAGAGTTACAGATGTAGAAAACAAATATATAATTACCAGCATACAAGAGGTAGAAGGGATAAACGGGGAGCTTGGAATTGACACCTGCAGACCGCTATATACAAAACAGATAACTAATAAGGACCTACCGTGTAGCCCAGGGAAGTCTACTCAGTACTCTGTAATGGCCTATATGGGTAAAGAATCTAAAAAAAAGTGGATACATATGTAACTGATTCATTTGGCTGTACACCTGAGAGTAACAACACTGTAAAACAACTATACTTCAATAAAATTTTTTAAAAATTAAAATAATATGGGCCAAGAAAAGGTGAAGAAATACACTAACAACAGGTAGTGTGTTTTAGTCACTCAGTCATGTCTGGCTCTTTGTGACCTAATGGATTGTAGCCCGCCAGGCTCCTCTGTACATAGAATTCTCTAGGTAAGGACACTGGAGTGGGTTGTCATTTCCTCCTCCAGGGGATCTTCCCGATCCAGGGACTGAACCCAGGTCTCCAGCATTGCAGGCAGACTCTTTACCGACTAAGTCACCAGGGAAGAGAAGTTGAAGAAACAATCCCATTTACCATCACATCAAGAAGGTGTGTCTGCCTGCTGCGGTCAAGGCAGCTGCAGGCCCGTGTGGAAAGGCGAGTGGAGGAGCTTGGAGACCTGGCTCAGGCCCACATACAATAATTTAGCGCAGCTACTGGCGAATATAATCCTTTTTAATTCTGGCTTCTGCATTTCTAGAAAAACTGAAACTTTTGTGTGAAGAAAACAAAGAATATTCAAATCCATTAAATCAACAACTTTACAAACAGGCTATTTGGACATATTTTGTGGAGAACAAGCTAGTAGATGAAGATTTTCCTGAAGATACTGCACAAAAAGAGTTGATCAATTTTCTTTCAGAACCAGAAATTTTAAAGAAAATAATGTGCATCCAAAACATTGTGATTTCCCTGGGGATTAACTCCTGGAATGTATCCCTTGGAGATGAGGAGCTCTGCTCTATATGTATTGTCATTCTCTGACCAAAAAGAGAAGAATGGCTCAGAAGAAAATCCAACTTGCTTAAAAAGTACCTTGTTGATGGAATCAGTTACTTGCTACAGATGTTGAATTTTCAGTGTCCCAACCAGTTAAATAAAGGTTTTTCTTTCCAAGACCTGCTGCTGCTACTGCTAAGTCGCTTCAGTCGTGTCCGACTCTGTGTGACCCCATAGACAGCAGCCCACCAGGCTCCACCATCCCTGGGATTCTCCAGGCAAGAACACTGGAAGGGGTTGCCATTTCCTTCTTCAATGCATGAAAGTGAGAAGTGAAAGTGACTTTGACTCTTGGCGATCCCATGGACTGGAGCCTACCAGGCCCCTCTGTCCATGGGATTTTCCAGGCAAGAGTACTGGAGTAGGGTGCCAATGCCTTCTCCTTCCAAGACCTAGACACAGCTAATTAACTGAGTGAAGGAATATATAGTGGCATTCATTTGCTGCCTGTGATGTACAGTGGAGAAATGTGTTATTGGGGATTGAAGAATTGTGTAGATCAACAGCCTGAAAATCATGAAATTATTAAATGCCATCACCATCTTTCTCAGGAGCCAGGTCAGGTGGTCAGTCTGGTATTCCCATCTCTAAGAATTTTCCACAGTTTGTTGTGATCCACACAGTCAAAAGCTCTGGCATAGTCACTAAAGCAGAAGTAGATGTTTTTTTGGAACTCTTTTGCTTTTTCAATGATCTAACAGATACTGGCAATTTGATCTCTGGTTTCTCTGCCTTTTCTGAATCCAGCTTGATTATCTGGAAGTTCATGGATCATGTACTGGTGAACCCTGGCTTGGAGAATTTTGAGTATTACTTTACTAGCGTGTGAGATGAGTGCAACTGTGTGGTAGTTTGAGCATTCTTTGGCATTGCCTTTCTTTGGGATTGGAATGAAAACTGGTTTTTTCCAGTCCTTTGGCTACTGCTGAGTTTTCTAAATGTGCTGGCATATTGAGTGCAGCACTTTCACAGACTCAGAAATCTGTATGCAGGTCAGGAAGCAACAGTTAGAACTGGACATGGAACAATAGACTGGTTCCAAATCAGGAAATGAGTATGTCAAGGCTGTATATTGTCCCTCTACTTATTTAACTTATATGCAGAGTACATCATGAGAAATGCTGGGCTGGATGAAGCACAAGCTGGAATCAAGATTGCCACAAGAAATATCAATAACCTCAGATATGCAGATGACTCCACTCTTATACAGAAAGCGATGAAGAACTAAAGACCCTTTTGACGAAAGTGAAAGAGGAGATTGAAAAGTTGGCTTAAAACTCAGCATTCAGAAAACTAAGATCATGGCATCAGTCCCATCACTTCATGGCAAATAGATGAGGAAGCAATGGAAACAGTTACAGACTTTATTTTGGGGGGCTCCAAAAACACTACAGATGGTGACTGCAGCCATGCAATTAAAAGATGCTTGCTCCTTGGAAGAAAAGTTATAAGCAACCTAGACAGCTTATTAAAAAGCAGACACATTACTTTGCCAAAAACATATGTCTACTGAAACCTATGGTTTTTCCAGTAGTCACGTATGGATGTGAGAGTTGGACTTAAACAAAGCTGAGCACTGAAGAATTGATGGTTTTGAATTGTGGTGTTGGAGAGGACTCTTGAGAATCCCTTGGACTGCAATAAGATCCAACCAGTCCATCTTAATCAATCCTGAATATTCACTGCAAGGACTGATGTTGAAGCTGAAACTCCAATTATTTGGCAACCTGATGCAAAGAACTGACTCACTGGAAAAGACCTGATGCTGGGAAAGACTGAAGGCCGGAGGAGAAGGGGATGCCAGAGGAAAAGATGGCTGGATGGTATCACCGACTCAATGGATATGAGTTTGAGTAAACTCTGGGAGTTGGTGATGGACAGGGAGGCCTGGCGTACTGCAGTCTATGAGGTCACAAAGAGTCAGACACAACTGAGTGACCGAACTTAACTGAACCGTTTTTTATTATATATCCTTAAACTTGTGAAAGAGTGCTTCTTTAATTAAAAAAAAATCGCATTTATGTTATTCTAACTCAATTTGAACTACTGATACCCTATAACTAATATTGAGGAATCCGTTTTATCTCTATAAAGATTTCTTCTATTACTTTATATTTTTCTTATTTTGGTACAATATGCATAACATAGAATTGAACCTTTTAACTGTTTTTAGATCATTCTTTAGTTTCCCTATTTTGAAGTTTGCTGTGCTTCAGAGATTAAAATTATGTCTACTCTTTGCTTTGGATATATGCTATGGATATATTTAAAAATTGGTAAATAGAAAAATCGTGACTCAAATCCAGAACAGTATTTCCACAATAAGATAAATAAAAGATTTCACATAAGAATTTTCATATGTTTCACCACATACTACTAATTGTATTTAAAAATTTTACTCTGTTATGCATTTTATAAAAATTTTACAGTGATTTCATATTTTGTTTAAAGGAATATGCATGGTCTCTTAAATGAATAATGAAGATAAAACCAAGTTAGATTTGTCTGTCATTAGTCATATCTCCAGGGCACATCTTTTCATACATTTTGAAATTTTAACATTTTTTTGTCTTTAATTGTAGGGGGTGAGTCTTAAAAGTTCAAAAGCCTAACTTGGCATCCTGCTGACAGTCTTTCTGTCTATCTCAGTTCCTACTGTCATCTTGGGATGACCTGTATGATGGCTTGCCAATATCCTTGAGCTGTTTCGACTGGCTTCATCACATTCCAGGAACTTAACTATCATGGCCATACCACAGATACCACCATCCTAAGTTTCTCTTTTTGTAATCTTAAATTTAAAAAACTAGTGAGATTCTCACCTTTCCAGCTTTTCACTTTCTCACTTCAACTAATTTTTCTCTCTCTTCTCTCTCTTTAGCGTCTTCATAGGTTCCTCCTCTTGCTGCCCCCTTTTCTCCTTACCATCACCGTCTTTCAGAATTTCTTCCTTCTCTGTCCAGCCTTGGCCTTATGCGACACCCTATGAAGTGCTCTCCACAGCCCTTTCAAATTTACCTTCCCCTTGCCCTTTAACCTAATCACCATCATTCCCTCTTCCTTTCTGGAATGCTGAGTTCCACGTGAAGTTCCCACAGCTCCTCAAACTGGAGTCATTCTAAGTATCTCGCCTTCAGCTTTAGAAGAGCCCTCAGTGCAAATAAAGCCTTTCATCTGTCACTAGCATGGCCCCTGTCCCTTTTCCACTGTGCCTAACCCAGACCTCTGATTTGCCTCTTCACTGTTCTCTGGCCCTTTGTTCCTTTCCCTATCACACAGCCCTTGGTCCTGTCTTACAGAAAATAGACTATAGGAGATCACTGTCTGCGTACCCACTTTGCCCTACTCATTTTCCTCTTTTTAGAGGAAAAGAGGTCTCTCCTGCTTCTTACGGAAGACCACTTTTCCTCTGTGCTGTTTTTCTCCTTTTTCCTGGAGCTTCTCTTTTTTCAGCCAATATCCTGTAGGTATTGCTCTTTCCCAGAGTACTATCCTTTTTCTCTTTTTTCATCCCTCTTCTCCCCTTTTCCCTTCTTTGCTTTTTCCTTTTCTTGTTTTTCACTTACTCTAAATACAGTTGACCCTTGAAAAACACAGGCTTGAACTACATGGGTCTACTTAAACATTATTCTTTTCAATAGTAAATACTACAGCACTACACAATCAGTGGTTGGTTGCATCTGAAGGAATCATAGATATGCAGGAATCACACACTCAGACTTCTGACTTCCAGGACGGTTGCACCCCTAACCCCCAGGTTGTCAAGGGTTGACTGTACTTTTACGTGATGTTATGCACAGCCAAGGTTTTTACAACCTGTAATGTTAGGTTGACTCCCAGACTTAACAGTTTGAATCCCTGCTTTTGCTCTCTTAACCTTCTTTCTAACTGCCTTTTAAATATCTTCACTTAGACATCCCCTAGCACTTTTAATTTCAATATTTTCAAACAACTAATCCTCATCTTTCAACTAAAATCTTTACTGGTTCATGTTTTCTCTTTTGCTCTTCCACAAAGCAGGGAAACACAGAAGGCTTTAACCTTCTTTCTTCCACCTGCCTTGCCAGCCTCATCTCTGCAGATCTCGCTGTGTGATCACATTCTAGTTCAGTGCTCCTTAGGCTCCTTTTTGATAAACATTCTGATAGTCCTTCTTGGAACAAGGAGAATCTCTCCCTATCTCTCCTTGTTCATCCTTACACAGCTCAAAGGATGTTTAGTCTCCTTATCATTACAGAGCTAAGATCTTTATTTAACTTAACTTTTAACAGGTTTTGCTATGAAAATACCTTTGTGCTTTCTGAATATTTAAATCACAGATTGCCCACCCTCATCCCACCCTTTCTGGAGCATCATGATCAGTTGCACCTATACCAGTTACTTCCTCCAGGTGCTGTGTGTTTTTTTCCCTCGATATCCTTGTGACTTCTGACTGGAATGCTCTGCCCTTCTATGTGGCCAAGTGAATACCTATTTAACTTCTGGAACTCAGCTGCAGTGATACTGCATTCAGAAGGCTTCTGCCAGCCCTTTTCAGTCAAAGTTGCATGTTCCTTTGCTTTAACGCTTGAATCTCTCACACTGATCATACTGTTTTACAGTCATTTTTCTTATGAGTTGGCAAACTCTATGTTTTAAAAATTTATCCTTATGGATAGCACTTAATGAATGGAAGAGCCTTGGTATTGTTTTTTGAATTAATAAGAGATGTGATTCCTAAGTGCCGAACTTTGCCAGAAAAGGGTTACTGCTCTTGGATTCCAAACTGCCATGCCCTCTGTACCAGTTGACAAGGCCAAGAGAGAATTATTCCTCAGAATAATACCCTCCAGAAGCTGGGAACTCCGTGTTGTCTTCATGATGCTTCTGAAGCACTTCACTTGGGTCTCTCACTGGTCAGCACACTAATGAGGGTGCTGGTGCTTCTTGCACAACATATTCATCCCCACAAAATTGGAGAATAATTTGTAGATCATAGCAGTTACAATGCTTTCTACTCTGATGCATTACAAAACAATGAACAAAAGCCCGCTAAAGTCAATTCTGTTTCATTTAGAATGGATTAACTTCAAGATACCAAATATTCCACCTAAGGAAAGTACTATAATTCACTCATCAACAATTATTATGTATTTACTACATGCTAGGTTCACACTAGGTATTAATACAGCTTTGTAAAACCCCGGAGTTTGCATTCTAATGGAGTAAGTTAATGCATTTTTAGAAATAAATGCGTAGTGTGGTGGGTGGTAAGGGCTCTGAAGAATAATGCAGGGCACGGGGCTAGTGTGACTTTCGAGAAAGATGGTTTTTTATTTCGGGTGGTTGGGGAGGCACCTCAATGCACCTACCTACTTCAGCATTTGTGTGGCTCCTCTGTTAAACATGATCAAATGCTCCAGTACACATTCAGTATATTCATAAAGTTTCTCTTTGTTATGGAAGTTTTGATGCTGAAATGAATGAATCACTACCTAGGAACTTCTCATTTTGACCTCATTTAAAGGATTTCTCCCGAGTGTGGGGTTAACTAATGGGTAAATGATAACCTAAAAGCCTTGTAGAATTTATTACACTTGGAGTTTCTCTCCATTTTGAGCTCTTTGATGATTACTAAAATTTTAACTCTGTTACAGCATTTTTCATAATCCTTAAATTGCATGGTTCTTTTCAGTACAAATTTTCTTATGTTAGCTAGGCTTTGAGACTTAGTTAAGTTTGTCTGCTTTGAGGCATTTACAGTGTTTCTGGCTGACATGAATTGTTGGATGCTGATTAAAGTGCACATCATGACTGAACACTTTCCCTTATTTCTTCACATACAGCAGAGTGAGGTGAAAGTCATGACTAAAACCTCACAATACAATTTCCATTCTTGCCTTTACAATCCCACTGGGAATTCTCTGGTGTTCTCTAAAGGGGGAATTCTCTAAAGGCATTCTCAGATTCATTTTAATACCGTTTTTAAAACCCCACAGCTGGCTGATACGCGAGTTGTAGATCACATGTAACTTTTCTCTCTCTACTTTCCGGGGCTCTTTTTTTTGGCTCCCATGAGGATATCCCTTCTGCTACAGAGTACAAGATTATGTAGTTCTCTAGTATAATCTCTTTGCATTATTTTTGAACACAATGTGAGCTATCATGTTATGGAAGTATTACATTAATATACATTTAATATATCTATAATTAAAGTGTTCATTATGTATTTGTGCTGCTGTTCCTTAATTTTTTGTTTTCTTATATCTAATGAAAATTTCCAAGTAGAATGTTTTGGAGCATATAAAATTTTAAAAAAATCCATAAAAAAGAATACAAGACCAAAGAATAAACAATGGTATGGTCACTCACCTAGAGCCAGACATCCTGGAATATGAAATCAAGTGGGCCTTAGGAAGCATCACTATGAAAAAAGCTAGTGGAGGTAATAGAATTCCAGCTGAGCTGTTATTTCAAAACCTAAATAATGATGCTGTTAAAGTAATGCACTCAATATGCCAGCAAATTTGGAAAATACATCATTGGCCACAGAACTGGAAAAGGTCAGTTTTCATTCCAATCCCAAAGAAGAGCAATGCCAAAGAATGTTCAAACTACCGCACAGTTGCACTCATTTCACATGCCAGCAGAGTAATGCTCAAAATTCTCCAAGCCAGGCTTCAATAGTACATGAACCAAGAACTTCCATATGTTCCACATTTAGAAAAGGCAGAGGAACCAGAGATCAAATTGCCAACATCCTTCAGATCATCGAAAAAGCAAGAGAGTTCCAGAAAAACATCTATTTCTGCTTTATTGACTGTGCCAAAGCCTTTGACTGTGTGGATCACAACAAACTAGAAAATTTTTCAAGAGGAAGAAATACCAGGCCACCTGACCTGCCTCCTGAGAAATCTGTATGCAGGTCAAGAAGCAACATTTAGAACGGGACATGGAACAAAGGACTGTTTCCAAATTGTTAATCCAGTATACTCTGCTATTAAATAAAAATTAAAAAAATAGATTAACACCTAAGAGAAAATACCCCTGGAAGAAACATTATCCTTTAAAGCCCTAGAACCTAAAGGGGATCCAACCATTGCTCACCAAATTCTGAAAACACAAACTCATTAGGCTCTGCAAATTCCCTTGCAACACCCTGATTCTCCCTGTTCCAAAGCCTAGTGGGGATTATTGGTTTGTGCAAGACATAGGAGCTGTAAATGAGTCATCCCTATTCACCCAGTGATGTCAAACCCATGCAGCCTCCTCACCCAAATGCCAGGGAGTGCTCAGTGTTCTGCGTTGGACTTACAGGGTACATTCTCCTATATCCACTTGCCTCTTGACTCAATACCTTTTTGCCTTTGAATGGTGGGACCCTGACACCCTGGAAGCTACTTGATACACTTGGCCAGTGCTTCCACAGGATTTTTGAGACAGCCCTCTTCTCTTTGAAAATGCTATAACAGAGTAGTTGAAAGAGAATGGAAGTCAGTTAAAAATCTTGATGACTTACTGATCAGTTGTGAGACAAAACAAGATTGAGATAAGAATACTGTTAAGGTTTTAAGTTTTCTGGCAGAAAAGGGATATGAAGTCTCATATATCAGATCTCAAGGCTCAGATCTCACAGTAGCAGATTCAACATTTAGGATTTGTTTTGATCCCAAGAGCCCTGACCATAGATCAGAAGACAGCAATTAGTGCATTACTATCTTCAACCACAAAGATACAACTCTAAGACTTTCCTGGGATGGCTGGGTACTGTTGTACCTGGACTCTGAATTATAGACTTATAGCCAAAACTCTGTATGAGACCTTGATGAGGGAGAAAGGGAACCACTTCAATGGAACAAGGACCACCAGCAAGACTTTAAGACTCTAAAGTATGAATTGAGCAGAAAACCAGCACTGGGGCTTCAAAATTTAGACAAACCCTTTATCCTATAATGTCATGAGAATAGTTCTAGGTGTCCTGACCCAAAAGCTGGGGTCAAAGATTAGCAGCTTACTTTTAAAAACAACTGGACTCAGTAGCCCTGGGATGGTCAAGCTGCCTGCAGGTGGAGCAGCCACCCTGTTGCTTAACTAAAGCAACATTTACACATATTAACTCCTCATCAGTTACAATCCATGCTAGAAGAGCATCACTTGTTGCCTGGGAAGGTTAAGATACCAGCCTTTCCTATTGGACACCCTCAACATTACCTTAAAGATGTGCTAGACTTTGAACCCAGTAACTCTGCTTCCAGCTGTTGAGAGACTTACTGCATCAGTCAAAAACTACAGAACAAAATTATTCCAGCAGGTCTGATCTTCTAGATGAACCTCTTGACAGCCCAAAGTTTGAGTGATTTGCTGAAGGGAGTGGTTTTATAGAAATCAGAAACTGAAAGGCAGGGAATGCAATAGTCCAGAAGTCATAGAAGCTGAGGCTCTGTCACCCTAGACTTTGGCCCAGAAGGCTGAAATAAATGTATTAGTGAGAACTCTGCAGTTAGGGAAGGATAACAAACTAAATATTTTTACTGACTCTAAGTATGGGTTCCATGTGCTGCAAGTTCATATCGCCATTTGGAACGAAAAAGGTATGTTAACTGCTGGAAACTCTCCCATAAAATATAAACATTCAATCCTGGCTCTTTTAGAGGCAGAGCAGCTCCTGACCCAGATGGCAGGAATCTACTGTAGAAGGGTGGATCTTTTTGTGAACCAAGAGAACAGAAAAGCTGATCCAGCTACAAAATAGACAGCTTGAGTGCAAGAGGTTGAGCAGGTTGTGATCGACCCCCTCCCCCCTTGGGGCTCCCTGGCCTTCTCCAGTGTTTCCAACAGGAATAAGAAAAACTGAAAAAACAGCGTTATGAGAAAAGAAGCATTGGTTGGTACATGAAGGAGGGCAAGGTGCTTATTTATCTCTGAGACTTAAACAGTGGAAATATGTTACAAGTTTACCTGCTGCCACCAACTAGGGGAGGGATACATGATGGAATTTAATGTTAAAGACATTTTTAGGGAAGGCGCTTAAAAGAACAGCAAAATAAGTAACACTGACCTGTGATCTGTGTGTTCATAGTAACCCACAGCCCCATACAATCCCCCACCCCCTCATTTCTCAAGCTAGTTCATCACCAACAGAAACACCCAGGGGAAAATAGACCAGTTTATTTCACCCAAATGACCCTGCAGTGAAGACATAAATATCTTCTTGAATTTGCTGACACCTTCACATGATGGGCTGGAGCCTTCCCTACCCCAACCAAAAAGGCTACTAAAGTCTGTAAGTCCCTCTTAAAGGAAATAAGTTCAAAATCACTCCAGAGCGATAACAAGTTCTCTCTTATAGCCAAAATCACACAGGGGCTCTCAAGTGTTCTAGGAATAGGTTATAACCTACCTACACGCCTCCATGGTAGCCCCAACCTTCAGGAAAGATAGAGAAAATGAACCACGCTTTAAAGAAAACTTTAGCAGAGTTTTGCCAAGAGACTCTTAAACCTTAGACCAACCGGTTTCCTATTGTACTCCTTAGGGTCTGTATAGACCCCAGGAGTAATCAGCAACTCAGCCCATCTGAAATGACCTATGATCTTTTCTTACTATTGACATTCTATCTGAAAACGAAATGAGCCAAACTGAGCAGTTCATTATTAATCTCAGACAAATTCAAATGGCAATCCTGGACTATGCCAACAAACCACTGCAATATCCTGCTTAAGAAAAAAAAAAAATTTAAAGGGCAGTCCCTTCACAAATTAACCCTGGAGACCAGGTTCTTCTTAAAACTTGGAAGGAAGGATCCCCTGATAGCGACAATCGCCAAAATGAAAGCGTAATCTGAGTACCGGCTACAGCCATCAAAATGCAAACAATACCTAGTTGGGTACATTTGTCCATAATAAAGCTCTTACCTCCAAAAACTCTGCAGGCCACGACAGAGGAATTCACCCATGAACTGGTGGAAGATCTGAGATACCTATGTAAAAGACAAGACAATCAACAGTAAATAACAACTGATGTGGTGGGTTGGATTTCTATCTGCCACTCTTGTTAGCGTATTTCTGCTTGCATTTTGCTGGTCTGCTCAGCGACTCCCACCAGGAATGCAGCTCCTTCGTCCTCACTAGGTCTAAGGGAAATATTCCACAAGCATGCCCCACCATTGATTCTGATCACTTCACTGGTCCCTGTAACCAGGGGACAATGGTGCAAAACTCACTCATCAACATTTCCAAAATCATTTAAGAGAATGCTGGATAAGCCATCAGCAACCTCAATTAGGTACTGTCCTTGCTTGCAGTCCCTCTAAATCTGTTAATTCCAGTGGTGATTAATGATCTAAATGGAGGATGGTTGCCACCCTCCTGATCTCTGTTAGCCGTAGCTGTGCCTTTCTCAGATGCCAGTAGCAAAGGCAGGCTACTGAGCATGATCCCTGCGCACAGTACCAGCAAAGGAGTGGGCAGACCACAGAAGCTATGCCTCCTGGCCAACCTGGGGACCCGCCCCAGGTGTTACTCCATTTAAGAAACTAGCTCACTCTCTCACTCAGGGAACAAGCAAGGGCACCTGTTTCTTGTTTTGCTCCCACACACTGCAGCATGAGCATCAGTAAAGCTTTGCTGAAATCCTCAGACCTGTAATAAGTTTCTATTGGATTACAGAGTCCAAGGACCCACGTTGGTAATAGTTGTGTCAAAAGAACTCAGGAGCCAGAATGAAGGGGGATTCTGTTGCCCAAATATAAAACAATTTGACCAATAACAATAACTGCCCTTGATTGAAAATAAGAGATACTTAAAATCCTAATATATATCTCATATACTGAAATAACATTTAAAGAAAATACTAATACATAAAAATACTAATTTTCAATGTTGTAGGGTACAAGTAAATCCATTCCTTATTTTGAAAATAAGGAAAATATTTGGAAAATAACGTGAAATAATTAAGCAAGTGAAATATGAGAAAGGAAGACTAACTTTATGGGAAGTTTTCAGATAATAATATAAGAATGACCAGAATAACATTTTGTAATGGCTTAATCAATTTATTGAATCTAAGTACTTGATCATCAGTTAACAGGTAGGAAGCAGTCCATTTCTCCAAGTCATACTGGAGTTTGATCTAAGTGGAATGTACGTTTTATGGGAAATCTAGAAGATAGAGGAAGATGTTTATACTTTGAGGATTCAATCAGCAAAATTCAGATGGAGAATGATTCTACAGTAGTTGGTTTTTCTCAAAAGAAAGTGGCAAGGAAAAAAAGATTAAAGAAATATGAGCATGTCAACCAACCACAAAGTGTGGGCTTTATTTGGATTCTGATTAAATAAACTGTCAAGAAGAAATGACACTTATGAAGAAATTAGAAATTTTACTCACTTATTTAAAGATAATAACCAACTTATTCTTATTATAATAGTATGGTTATGCCTTTTAAAACTATCATTGAGTGATAGTGAAATACGTATGGATGACATGACATGATGGCAGATTTGCTTCATAATGATATAGAGTTGGGAAATGGATGAATTCATGAGTCTCATGAATTGACAATTATTAAAACTAGGATGGGTACACGGGAGTTTATCTCATCATGGTGTCTATTTTAGTATGTTAAATTTATCCTGCCTAAAAGTTTTAAGCACAGATTTTGCTGCCATAAAGTATACCTTTTTAATCAATGGCCCACTATGAAGGTCACAGTGCAGCTCCTGACCTAAAGGTACATTTACTCCATCAGCTTTTTAATTACACTTGGATCTTGGCAGATAGCTTAACTTTCTCCAGGTTCATTTTATAAAAAAGGAGGAGGTCTCTTTTAAATGTTTATTGACAAATGAGTAAGCCCCTCACCTGGGATTATTTTGAATTGTTAATTTTTATTAGTATAAACAGGCTGTATTCCCTAGACCTCTAAAATCAACAAAAGATGTTTTTTCACATTTAACAAATTTAAATTCTATACTAAAACAAACTTGTTTTCTCAGTTCCAAATTTATTCTTTTTATTAGAGAAATTTAAGTTTTTAATTATATCTGTTTGCTTGCATCATCCTGCTTGTTACTCTTCCACCTTAAAGTCAGTACATGGAAAACTGTGAAAATAGTAGGATCTTAGTCTATCACTCCTAAGGGGCAAGCTTGTGTATTGTTTTATGTTTTTATCCTTACTAAAATTCTGCCTCACACGTTTTCATAATAATCTAAAACAAAGCCCATGGGACCTAGATCTGAGAGCATTTATCTGATATTAAATGTAATCCTAAATAGGTCATAAACTGTCAAGAACAAACAAATATGAACACAGTCATACATTTTACCTTTCTAAACGCAGAGATAATAGTATGGAATTGATTTCAGCTCGGCTTTCCCAGTTTCCGGACTTCTATGTCATATCTCCATCTTGGAGAATGAAGTCATTGCTGTCTTCTGCCGTGGTCTTCTCCAGGGAGTGGATTCACTATCTCCTCTTTCCTCATACTTATCTGAAGGCCCTCTGCTTGGGCCTGATCTGGGACCTGGGCGAGCTCCTCTTTTGCCAGCTTTGGTTTCTCTCCTGCATGGTCTCCCGTGCCAGGTATCTCTGGCCTTCCTTTCTTACTCTGCAATTCTCAACTCGCATCTTTGTTGTGCGGCGACAGCATGTCCATGATGCGCCCCACAGGCAGCAGCGGATCCTCATGCCAAGGAGGACACAGAGGAGCCAGCCAGGCCGAGAGAACATCCGGAGCTGGCAGAAAACCAGGCTCTGCGAGCTTGGCCTCGGGCGCGCGTGCAGGCTGGTCTCACGGGCCTGGGTCTTAGTGGACCTTCCTTAAAGGAGAAGGTGGAACTTGAGGTATAAGGACTGTTTCCTCCAGGCTGACTCCTTAACCAGGGATGCCCCAAACTGCTCCAGAGTCCATCCACCCTGCCCGTTACCTGGAAGCTCAGTTGAGTCAGAGGTGCTCCTCATTCACATTTAAGGCAGCTCTGGCCACACGGAGGCGGGGATGAGGGCCGGGCTCACAGAAGCCTGCGCATCCAGAGAATCCCGGCTTGCCTGCGCTCGCGGCGGGCCCTGCCCTGGCCTACAGCGGAGGGGTGGCATCCAGCGGAGGCGGAAAGCAGCTTGCTCCGCCGAGGCGAGATTTGGTCGTCAAGGGCCCTGCTCTGAGCCGTCCAGCCTCAGGCTCCGCCAGCCTGTTTGAGGGTCTTCCTGGGGAGCCGGGTCTCTGCATCCTCGGAACAGGTTAAAGCTTGGGTCACCCAGCTCGTCCCAGTCCACGCTGGAAGCAGAGGTGGGGGACAGGGCCCTCCTCTGCCTGCTCCGGGGCCTTTTCCTGGTCTCCCAGGGGAGGTTTGAGGCTGGGCCCCTTTTCCTAGTTTCCTTGGTGAGGGGGTTGGCTGGGGGGCTTTGTTGGCAGCGTCCTCAGAGATGTCAAACTCTGGCTTTAGGAGCCACTCCTGGAAGAGTCGTCTGCTCGGCACTGGCTCTTCCTTCTGAGGGCGTGGGCACGTGGCCCCTCCGGCCTTCAGAGGGCAGGCGGGTCAGTGTTTTCCGGACTAGGCCTACACTCTGCAGTGGCGGCGGCATGCCAGGGGCCCGAGCTCTGCGGGCTCCTTCCGGGGGCCACGCGGCGCAGGCGCAGACGCCACTCCAGCTTTCTCCTTTCGCGCGTGTACGCCTCTCTTCTGTCTTGGGAAGACACCGCCAGAGAGCCGTCCAGGACTGGGGGTTCTTATCTAGGGGAGAAGAACTAACCTTTTCCTTGACGGCTTGCTCGGGGCTGCCAGACACTCGTGCCGGAGATGCTACTTTGTTTTTTAAAAGACTTCTGGGGTCCGGCAAGAGTTCGAAAGATCTAGGAATTTTCAAAATTCCTAAACTTCTCCCTCTAAGCCACACATTAGTTGCATTTTGTAGATCTTAGTAAGTTGTATTTTAAGTTTTATTCAGTTAAAATATTTTTAGGTTTCCGCTTTTGATACCCTCCTGGGCCCTTGGACTGTTTAATCAACAGGAATTGGTTAGCAGGTGCAAGGAAAATTTCCGCCAAAGCTTTAATAGGTTTCGTGGTGCAGCTGGAGGGAGCAGAAACAAGAAACAGGTGTCCTTGCCCAGTTGGTTCCTTAAATGAGATAATGAGGTGGGGGGGTGGGTCTTAGGCTTGGGCGGGAGGTATAGTTTGAGTGGTCTGTTCACCGATTTAGTGGGCTCGGGTGCAGGCATCTCCAGCAGTAGCCTGGTTTTTCTTGTGGCATCTAAGAAAGACAGAGTTGCTTTGTGGCATTTTTGCGTCATTTTATTCATTACTGCCTAAGTGTGCAGTTAATTTCGGTCCCTAATAGTTTCTTTGTAGTCTGTTGGGCAAGGAGACATTTGTCCCGGTGCAAGCACTCTGGTAGAAGGTCTCAGGCCCCAGCCTATCTCACACTGACCCATTCCTTATTTAGAAATGGCGTTGCTTGATTTCTAAATCATTAGGAATTTTCATCTGTCTCTCTGATAACTGTTTCCTAAATTAATTCCACTGCTGATTGAGAATATCCTTTGTATAATTCCTGTTCTTTTAAAATTAAGATCTGTTTTATGGCCTAGAACATGGTCCATCTTGGTGAAATCATTAGCTTGAGAAATTTATGGATTCTGCTGCTGTTGAATTTCTATAGTTGTCAGTTAGATCAGGTGTACTGTAGTACAGGTTATGCAAAACTGCTGAATTGATCCATCAACTGATGGAGGATATTGATGTCTCTGACTGTAATGGTGAATATTTCTGTTTCTCTTTTCAGTTTTATTTTTTTTTTCCCCAACCTGTATTTTGATGTTCTGTTAGGTACCTCCGCATTTAGGAGTTTAATGTATTTTGAAGACTGACCCTTTTTATCATTATACAATGCCCTTCTTTTATCCTGGATAATCTTTCTTCTGAATAAGCTTTATATGAAGTTAATGTAGTTATTTCAGGTTTCTTTGGATGTTTGTTAGTATATCTTTCTCCTTTCCTTTCCTTTATACCTAGATGTAGTTCTGTATGTAGAGTGTGTTTCTTGTAGTCAGCATATTTTGGCGTTTCATTTTCTTTTTTTCTGTTTAAACCACTCTGATAATTTCAGTTTTTCAGTTGATGTTTTTCAGACCACTTGAAAAGTGATCATTATTATAGTTGGATTATTATCTAGTGTTTTAACTGAGCTGTTATGTGATTTCATTTCCTCACTTAGACTATCAATTGTATTTTTAAAAATATTATTTAGTGGTGTTCCTGGATTTTATAAGATACATATTTTTAACTAATCTAAATCCACCTTCAAAAAACAGTTTACCACTTTAAATGTAGTGTAGGTACTCAGAACATTCCTGATTTCTCTTGTTGCTTCTTATATTACTGTATTAGTCTGCTTGGGCCACTATAACAAAATACCACAGACTGTGTACCTTAAGGGCTTACCTAGTGGCTCAGATGGTAGAGTCTGCCTGCCGTGCAGGAGACCTGGATTTGATCTCTAGGTGAGAAGATCCATGGAAAAGGAAATGACAACCCATTCCAATATTTTTGCCAGTAACATCCCATGAACAGAGGAGCCTGGCAGGGTATATAGTCCATGGGGTCGCAAAGAGTCAGACATGACTGAGCAACTTCACTGCTTCCTACTGTGTGCCTTAAAGAACAGAAATTTATTTTTATCAGGTCTGAAGTTTGGGATGTCCAAGAACAAGGTGATAACTAGCTCAGTGGCTGACGGGAGCTCTCTTTCTGGCACGTATTTATATGGTTATCTTCTTGTTACATCTTCACATGGCAAAAAGAGTCAGAAGCTCTTTGATGTCTCTCCTTATAAGGATATTAATCCTATTGGTTTGGGGCCCCACTCTTATGACCTCAATCTTAATTATCTTCTTATATGCTCTGTCTCCAAATACATTGGGGTTAGGGCTTTAACATATAAATATTAAGGGGCACAGTTCAGTCTGTGGTAATTAACATCATTCATTTCACTGTAATCAGCCAATGCATTTTCACTAGTTTTACTTTAAGCAAAGAGTATCTTTTAGATCAATTAAGAATAGAACATTATTTTACCTTTATTCCTTCCCTGATAGTCTTATTTATGCAGATTGAAGTTCTGATCTATATCATTTTTCTTTTGCCTGATGATCTTAACATTTCATGAAAGGCAAGTCATCTGGCAATTTCCTGTTTCTTGTTAGTTTGAGAGTCTTCATTTTTTCTTCACTTTTGATGAAGAATTTACTGGATATAGAATTCCAGCTTGGCATTTTTTTTTCTTTCACCTCTGTATTTTTCTTAGCTCTCTTATATAATTTCTAATGAGAAATTTACTATAATCCATTTTCCTTTTTCTTTCACAATTTTCTTCTTCTGTTTGGTGTTCTACAGTTTAAATATAATATGCTTGGGTGGTTTTCTGCTTGTTTATATTCATCCTGCTTATTCATTGAGCTTCCATAAAATGTGTTTTGGTGACTGCCATTAATTTTACAGATGCTCAACCATATCTATAAACCAAAATTTTTGAAACAAAGACTGATTGAAATAAAGAGGAATATTTATTTGTAGTTTGCTAGTACTGAAGCCTGGGAGACAGATTCTTGTGTTCTGCTAGCCTGTAAAATGGAGAAAGCAATAGCACTCCATTCCAGTACTCTTGCCTGGAAAATCCCATGGATGGAGGAGCCTGGTAGGCTGCAGTCCATGGGGTCGCTATGAGTCTGACACGACTGAGTGACTTCACTTTCACTTTTCACTTTCATGCACTGGAGAAGGAAATGGCAACCCACTCCAGTATTCTTGCCTAGAGAATCCCAGGGATGGGGGAGCCCAGTGGGCTGCCGTCTATGGGGTTGCACAGAGTCAAACTCGACTGAAGTGACTTAGCAGCAGCAGCAGCCTGTAAAATAGAGGAAGCTTATAAAGGCAAAAGTTGTAAGGCCACAGTTAGTCACATACGTTTTTTGTCAAGATTTGTAATTGAATCTATGAAGAACAGTGCTTGTTAAGCAAGGATTTGTTGGGATCTGACATGGTTGCCTAGTTACAAGCAGTGAGAGGGACCTGAGACCTTAAAGTTGCAGTTGGTAGACATTGTCCCTAATACACCTGTGATATCAGTTGGTTTGATATAATTAGGAGAAAATTCAAGTTCTCAGTGGTCTAGAGATACATCTTGGACCAGATCCTAAATGGTTTCCTGTCCCCAGTTTTGTGTGCCTGAACTATAAATACTCCCTTACAATTTCAATTTGTCATCAGTCATTATTAAATTTTTTTCTGCTCCATTATTTTTTTTCTTTTTCTTTTCTCCAATTATAGGTTATGCTATAATTGTTTTTATATGTTCTCTTTATACTTCAAATTGGAATATTTTTGTTTGTTTGTTTAAAGAGACTTTGTTTTTCTAGAGGAGTTTTAGGTTCACAGCAAAATTAAGTGAAAGATAACATAGAGTTCCCACATACCCCCTACCTCCATCAACATGCAACCTCTCCTGCAGTCAACATCCAATACCATAATATAAAGATGTCAACAGTCAGTGCAACTTCACTGTCACATCATCACCCAAAGTCTGTAGTTTACACCCTAGTTCATTACTGGTTCATTAGCAAATTACATAGTTCATTATCAAATTTTATTGATATTCCTTTAAGGTCACCGATTCCTCAGTTGTGTTGTCTACTGATGAGCCCATGGGTGACATTCTTTGTTTCTGTTACTGTGTTTTAAATTCTAGTATTTGCTTTTGACTCTTTTTGTAGTTTCTATCTCTTTGCTGATATTACCCATGCCATTGCATATTGTCTCCTTTTTTTCCATTAGAGCCTTTAACGTATTAATGATTGATATTTTAAATCCACTAGGTCCAGCATCCATAGCCTATCAGATCATGTTTCTGATACTGCTGTGTCTCTTTAGACAGTGTTTATTTTTTCTTGCTTTTTGGCATAACTTTTAATTTTTTATTATAGAGAAGACAGATTTTACTGGGTAATAAGGCATCAGAGACATGGGTTTGATCCCTGGGTTGGGACGATCCCATGGAGGAAGAAATGGCAACCTACTTCAGTATTCTTTCCTGAAAAATGCCATGGACAGAGGAGCCTGGCAGGCTATAGTACAAAGGGTCAGTTACTGAGCATGTGTGCACACATACACACAAATGCATACACAATAAGAAATCAAGTAAATAGGCTTTTAGTGAGAATTTATATTAATTTGGCTTGGAGCTGCATTCACTGTTTGTTCAACTATAGTTGCAAGATGCTTCAAATTCTTCTAATGCCATTATTTTAATCTCTCCTCTTGACTTCGGGGCTTCTCTGTACTGCTACTCAGAAAGAGTAAGCATCTTTAGCTCTTTTAGCTATTATCTCCTGGAGAAGCCTCACTGTGGTGCTAAAATGTGGAAGAGAGGGAGCCCTCTACAATCTACATCTACAGATGACTTAACTGCAGCCATGAAATTAAAGACATTTGCTCCTTGGAAGAAAAGCTATGACCAACCTAGAGAGCATATTAAAAAGCAGAGACATTGCTTTATCAACAAAGGTCCATCTAGTCAAAGCTATGGTTTTTCCAGTAGTCATGTATGGAGATGAGAGTTGGACTATAAAGAAGGCTGAGTGCTGAAGAATTGATACTTTTGAACTGTGGTGTTGGAGAAGACTCTTGAGAGTCCCTTGGACTGCAAGGAGATCCAACCAGTCCATCCTAAAGGAAATCAGTCCTGAATATTCATTGGAAGGAAGATGCTGAAGCTGAAACTCCAATATTTTGGCTACCTGATGCAAAGAACTGACTCATTTGAAAAGACCCTGATGCTGGGAAAAACTGAGGGCAGGAGAATGGGACAACCGAGGATGAGATGGTTGGATGGCATCACCGACGCAGTGGAGATGAGTTTGAGTGGGCTTCAGGAGTTGGTGATGGTCAGGGAAGCCTAGTGTGCTGCAATCCATGGGTCACAAAGAGTCAGACACAACTGAGTGACTGAACTGAACTAGTTTATGGCTCTGGATCTCCCTGGTGGCTCAGATAGCTAAGAATCTGCCTGCAATGCAGGAGACCTGGCTTTGATCCATGGTTTGCAAGATCCCCTGGATAATGGAATGACAACCCACTCCAGTATTCATTCCTGGAGAATTCCATGGACAGAGGAGCCTGGTGGGTTATAGTCCATGGGGTTGCAAAGAGTCAAACACAACTCAACTACTAACACTGTTAACTTTTATGACTCTAGTAGCTTCTGCTCCCATTTAGCAGACGTTGGCTCTGATCCTTTAGCTTCACCTTTCTCTCCAGATTTAATAGTGGCAGTTTGTCCTGGAGATCTCAGATTGCTCATGGATCCAAGAAATGTCACCAATTTTTGGATTGTCCAGGTTTTTTCTTCTTATAAGAATCAGAGTGACTGCTTCCAAAATCTTTATATTTTTAACTGAAAGTAGAAATGCCTGTTTTTCTAATTTTTGAAAATTGATTTTGTGTAAATTTAAATGACTAAGCATTGCCATCTCAACTGCTTTTAGTTCAGAATATTTGAGCAGTATCACATATGCTGTAGCAATCTAATTTTTGCGTTAAATATTTTGAGGCATGCATATGTTAACATTTGAAAGTGAAAGTGAAGTTGCTCAGTTGTGTCTGACCCTTTGCGACCCCATGGACTGTTAACATTTGAATGAAATCTTAAATATAAATTAATCTGAATTGTTCAGGTATTTCTATTAAATATTTTAAAGTCTTGCACAAATATAATAGGTATAGATAGAAAAATATTCTTGGTTGGGGTGCAAGAAACACTTATTAATGTGCTATAGCGATTAACTGTGATTTACTTGAATGGAGATTTATTAAATACTTGAGGAGTTCTCTGTCCATGACTTTACAAAAGTGTTATCCCTTTCCCAAATAAGGGCTAAGTAAATTTGGTTTAAAATGCTAGTAGTCTAAGCCAGCAGAGGTGTTGGGAAGTTTGCTTTCACTGCAACTTTGAAGAGAACATCTTGATGTCCCATTAAGACTCTAAGCACTGACAGAAATGGAAAGACAGATTGTTTTCTTTTCATTTTAAAGGTTTTACTTACATTAAAACTACAATTTCATGTTAAAGGGAAAAGAAATCATTGTGACACTAAATCTGCAGCAAATTTTGTACATTCTGCTACTATACAAATTGGAGACCTACTAGGGTGAATTAGAGATGCTGATTCTACAGTTTTCACAAGTAAACAGGAGACAAAAATAGAATCAGTAACAAAGCACTAGAGAATTATAGCAGCATCCTATGATGTTGATTTTTATTTTAGCAAGTAGACTTTAACACATGTTAATGATCTGAGTGATTATCCATACAGGTACTATAAATAATCGGATGCACATATATGCATACTCTAAAAAATATGTGAAATAATTGCATTATCAGGTGATATTTTTCCTGTTCTTATATGTTAACTGGTCTGTATTTCAATTTCATTTTCTTATGAATTTAGTTAGAGATATGGTAATTCAAATATATTTTCAAAATAATCCTGACTTAAAAACCAATTTCCTTTTAACAATGTATTATACTCTATATCTGACATGTTTTTAGTACAATTCAGAACCAAATGGCTAGGTTTCTTCAGCCTAAATTGTTAATTTGTTCACAAAGTTAAATCACATTCAAGTACCTTAAGAAAAATTCTAGCAGAAATCTAATTACTAATATTATTATTATTAAATTAACATTAACCCGACCCAAAGTGAAATCACTAGCTGTGTATTACTTTGACAAAAATTTTACATTTTCTTGTAAATATTATCTCAGCTTTAGTAATGCCACTGAATTTTTATAGCATAGCACTTGTGCTTTGATTTATGACTTAGATTGTAGTTTTAAAAAATATTGTTCTCTCCGATTAAAAAATATCAAAGGGAAAAGGCACAGTAAGTTTTATGTGCTATAGAAACTAGAAAATTATGACAAAGTTAATGCATACATATGGCCAGTTTCCACCTAAAAACTCAAGATGCATGAGCCTCTTTTCACCGAAATCAACACTTCATCATTTTCAGCCTTGGCAATGAGAGTCTCCCCAAAGAAACAAGAAGTATCTTGTTTGCCCAGTTCTAGAATTATGTTTGACTGGTGCTATTTCTCAAAGTCACATCTTAATTTGTTTTCTGGGCTTCATTGAAAAGTGTTTGATGCATCCTCACCTTCATGTTTGCAGTCCTGCAAATGAATCTTTCTAGAATAAGAAGACTGGAGAGGACTTTTTAAAGGTCTTAAAATGAAAGTATATGACAAAGATAAAAATATTTTGAAGGAAAATAATCTTCAACAAATATAAACTCACTTGATGGTAAGGACTCTGGGAAATAGTAATGCAGTGTTATTTATGTTCTATACTCAATTGAGGCTTATGGGCAAATCATTTTAATTCAAGACAGAGTAAGTCATGCTTTAATAAATTTAGTAAAAATAAATTCTATAATGAAATAAAACAGATTCACAGTAGCAGTTATCCCTATTTGAACTTATCATTGATAGTTTATATGAAGAAGTGACAGCTGAGTCCTGACTTCAAAGTTTCACATCAGCAGGGGTAAAGGAAAGAGTCCAAGTTGAGCAGTCAGTGTGAACATTAGCACATAGCATTAGAATGTGGAAAATATTCTCTATAGGAGAAAATACTTCTGTTTCAGCCAGTGGAAGATACATGGTTGTTAGAATTTAGAACTGATACATGGGTATGGCCAGTTTGTTGAAGGCATGGCTTCGGCATTTAGAGACATTATTTTGGAAACACTTCTGGTCTGGGGCAATAAGGTAATTACAACTGTCATTTTTAATTTCACAATTACAAGGAAATAGGAAAATACTTTTGGAAATATAAATTAAAAAGCTAGAATATTGTGATAGGTTTTAGGGATAGAAATAATATATCTGGTAACTGATTAAAAGTGGTGAGAAAAGAGTCAAAGATAACTGACGTCAAACTTAAAGCCTTTGGGGCTGTTATGCTTTAATAAAATGTGAGGAAAAACAAAGAAAAGATTTTAAAGAATAAATTACTGTTTGTTTTGCATATCATGATTTTCAGGTGGTGATATGTTATTAGAGGGGCTTCCACAATGGCTCAATGGGTAAAGAATCCACCTGTAATACAGGAGACATGGGTTTGACCCCTGGGTTGGGAAGATCTCCTCCAGGGAGGTAATGGCAACCCACTCAAGTATTCTGGCCAGGAAAATCCCGTGGACAGGAGTCTGGCAGGCTACAGTCCAAAGGGTCACGAAGAGTTGGACATAACTGAGCAGCTAAGCATGTGTGTGTGTTAGTCACTCAGTCGTGCCCAACTCTTTGCAACCCCATGGACCGCAATCCACCAGGTTCCTCTGTCCATGACATTTTCCAGGCAAGGATACTGGAGTGGGTTGCCACTTCCTTCTCCAGGGGATCTTCCCAACCCAGAGATCGAACCCGGGTCTTCTGCGCTGCAGGCAAATTCTTTACCAACTGAGCTACAAACATGCACGCGTGATTTTAGAGAGCCCTTGTATTCATCATGATAATTTGCCTATACTATAGTTGATAAATTTAGCCTAAAAGAGCCTAAGGTCACATGATCTTGAGTTATTTAGCAGACATTTGAAATCAGTTTTGTCTAAAACAGCAGCTCTTTTTTATAAAGCACACATTTATTTTTTGTCAGTGTAAGTATGACAGGTTGTATTTAGTAAAGGACTCGAGAATGTGTAAGAAAGCCCAGACTAGCCAGGCTGCTCACTTTCTCCTACACCTTCTACTACTTGGAACATATCATTCAACCATGGTGAGTTTCAATGTAGGTTTAAAATGTGGATAATAGCACCCACCCTAAGCTTCTTGAAAGGACTATATGTAATACTGTTTTAATAAACTGAAGTAACATCAATATTCTTCAAGCCAGGCTTCAACACTATGTGAACTGTGAATTTCCAGATGTTCAAGCTGGATTTAGAAAAGGCAGAGAAACCAGAAATCAAATTGCCAACAACCATTGGATCATCAACAAAGCAAGAGAGTTCCAAAAAGCATTTACTTCTGCTCTGTTGACTATACCAAAGCCTTTGACTGTGTGGATCACAACAAGCTGTGGAAAATTCTGAAAGAGATGGGAATATCAGATCACTTGATCTACCTCCTGAGAAACCTGTATGCAGGTCAGGAAGCAACAGTTAGAACTGGACATGGAGCAATAGACTGGTTCCAGATAGGCAAAGTTGTACCTCAAGGCTGTATATTGTCAGTCTTATTATATGCAGAGTACATCATAAGAAATGCTGGGCTGGATGAAGCATAAGCTGGAATCAAGATTGCCCAGAGAAATATCAATAACCTTAGATATAAAGATAACACCACCCTTATGGTAGAAAGTGAAGAGGAACTAAAGAGCCTCTTGATGAAAGTGAAAGAGGAGAGTGAAAAGTTGGTTTAAAACTCAGCATTCAGAAAACTAAGATCATGGCATCCAGTCCCATCACTTCATGGCGAATGTATGGGGAAACAATGGAAACAATGGCAGACTTTATTTTGGGGGCTCCAAAATCACTGCAGATGGTAACTGCAGCCATGGAATTAAAAGACGTTTGCTCCTTGGGAGAAAAGCTATGACCAACCTAGATAGCATATTCAAAAGCAGAGTCATTACTTTGCCAACAAAGGTCCATCCAGTCAAAGCTATGGTTTTTCCAGTAGTCATGGATGGATGTGAGCGCTGACTATAAAGAAAGCTGAGTGCCAAAGAACTGATGCTTTTGAACTGTGATGTTAGAGAAGACTCTTGAGAGTCCTTTGGACTACAAAGAGATCCAGACTGTCCATCCTAAAGGAAATCAGTCCTGAATACTCATTGGAAGGACTGATGCTGAAGCTGAAGTTCCAATACTCTGGCTACCTGATGCGAAGAACTGACTATTTTGAAAAGACCCTGATGCTGGGAAATATTGAAGGCAGGAAGAGAAGGGGACAACAGAGGATGAATGTTTGGTTGGCATCACCAACTCGATGGACATGAGTCTGAGTAAATTCTGGGGAGTTGGTGATGGACAGGGAGGCCTGGTGTGCTGCAGTCCATGGGTTCACAAAGAGTTGGACACGACTGAGTGACTGAACTGAACTAAACAAAAAATAGAAATTTATATAAGATTGGAAAAAATTGGGTCCTATCCACAGACCATAAATATCAATGTTTTTTGCTAGACCAATACATATGACATAACATTCAAGGGTGACATCAACTTTTGACTCACATTTCTTAGGAAAGTGATTTATGAAAATGAAGATCCTATTACATCTTTGGAGGCCACAGAGATCAAGACAGTATGATATTATAGACAGACTGAGAATTCTAGCTTTGGCCTTTTTGCACTCCACTTTATCAGTGGTTTCAAAAGTGAACTACCCTTTACTTGTGGGGCAGTCACATACCTGAGAAACTACAGTTTATCACAGTATATATTTAGAGTATGTGGACATGCGACAATAAAGATAAACACTGTGACTTCCCCTATTATGACTCTTGATACAATAGGGATAACAACATTACAGCAACTCCAAGAAACAGGTTGAACAAGATGTCATATTTGTGTCAGGGAAGCTGGTGCTGGTGCATAGGACTCTCTAGAAACAAGAGTCTACAAGGAGAAAACCTTTATGTACTGGACAGTCAGTGGTTCAGCTACCTTCCTCTTCTTTGAAGAGGCTGGGTTACTGGGCTGGTAGCATAAACTGGCATCATCTCCCATCATGGCAAACACAGACCTCCCATTTTAGGGTAAAGGAGTAGGAGAATTTACTTGAGTTAGTGTTTGTTTCTAGGAGTTATTCAAGAATCTTCCTTGTCTCTCTTCTGTGAAGAATGACAAACACCTCTGCTTCTATTATAATAGTGATGAACTCTGTTTCTTCTTCTCTACATATGTTTTATCAGGTACTGGCACATCTCATCTCAATGGAATTGAAAATCTTGATATTTGTGTGGCTTAGGGGAAATAGGTCATCTTATTTGCTTTGATTTGAGTATTAGTCTATTGCAAATGAACCAAAAAAATAAAAATAAAAGTGTTCCACATGTTCCATGTCAGTTCATTCCCATTATCAGTGTAGTACATAGTGGTGTGGGACCTAAGGTCAAGTTATAATTAGCATAATATTTCAATTCCTCCACTTCTTGGTATGTATTCCTCTGCTTGAAATAGCCAGGACCAAGTCAGGACCCAGGGTAATGTCAATTTCCTGGTCAAAAGCCTGGTGACATCTTGTAAATATCATATGAAGTGAATTCACATACTTGTAAAGCTTTATTATAAGGTACAGACAAGGAGCCAATCTCTGTATTGGGACAAAAATCATAGACCGTTGAAGTTTTTCCATAAGCAACAAGAGAAGTTTGAATATCTTTAACTTATTTATTTATTAAAGTTCAGAAGGGCATTTGATGAGATCAAATAGCTTTAAAGGAGTCATGAAAAGTATAATAAAGATTATTGCAGAGGAAAATGTGATGACAATTTCTGCTTTAAAAGTGCATTTGGAGGGAGTAAATATAAGACAGGGTAATAGAAAAGCCCATTTTATGAAATAGAAGATAAAGTTAAGAAATTGATGAATGATAAAGGCAAAACATAGAAAACACGGAATAGATCTCAGATGCTCAATGTAGTTTCATTTAATTAATCTTTTTACATATTTGTTGATTATTATAATTTTATATAAAGCACTATCCTGATTGTTTGGGACCTAACACTTAGCATAGCAGACACTGTCCTTTTTCTGGAAGAGGCTAAAGTCAAGCAAATGAAACAGAAAATTGAGTAATTATGGTAAAGCATGATAAATTGTCTGATCAGGTAAGTATAGATTGCTAAGAGAATGAATAATGTTTATATGAGAGTACTCTTAATAGGATCACAGAATCTTCTTAGAGAAAATGACATTTAAAACGAGATCTGAAATATGATAGTAGGTAAAGAAAGAAATGATATGTAGGATTTCAGAGAAAATACCATGTATAATGCTCCATTAGGTCCATATAGAGGAGAGATCAGGCTTCCCTGTGGCTTAAATGGTAAGCAATCCACCTGTAATGCAAGAGACCTGGGTTTGATCCCTGGATTGGGAAGATCCCCTGGAAAAGGGAATGGTTACCCACTCCAGTATTCTTGCCCAGAGAATTCCATGGCCAGAGGAGCCTGACAGTCTGCAGTTTGTGGGGTTTCAAAGAGTCAGCTACAACTGAAAGCCTAACACACACACTTCACACACAAAGGAGAGAACAGGGCTTCCCAGGTGGCTCAGTGGTAAAGAATCTGCCGGCCAAGCCAAAGACATGGGTTTGATCCCTGGGTTGGGAAGATTTACTGGAGGAGGAATGGCAACCCACTCCAGTATTCTTGCCTGGAAAATCCTATGGACAGAGGAGCCTGGTGGGCTGCAGTCCATGGGGTCACAAAGAGTCAGACACAACTTAGAGACTAAACGATAACAATAAGAGGAGAGAACACAGTACCTTCAGAGAAATGAAAAGCATTCTGTTTTTGGTTGAACAGATGGTCCATTTTTTCTGTTGTATAATTCACTGGGTTAAGCTTAATTAGGCCAGATACTGGCAAACTCTGACTCAAGCCAAAATTTAAGGAGCAGTAGCAGGGGCCAGTGTGTCTAGAAACCTGCATTTCTTACTGTGACTGCAAAAAAATTGAGTGCACACAGACAGTAGGAAATTACTACATTTCATAGGACTTTGACGCATTCTAGTAGTTTATTGCAGTTTCTTACTTTTGATCATAGATGTTGTGTTCTTGGATCTATGAACATCCATTACTTTCATTAGAGTGCATTGAAAGCAAATATCTTCCAAAATTAATTTTAAATTAATTAATTTTTCTGTGAGATATCTCTGTATCAAATACATCTTTTATTTATCCTGAACCTTGAATACTGTATTTCCCATTTTTTAATCTACCAAGCACTATAATCTTTGCTATAACCCTGTAAAGTCAGTGCTTTTTTTTTTAATTTTATTTTAAACATGTATTACTTAACCAATGAGAAAACTAAGACACAGGGAGCTTGAGTTACTGGTCAAAATCTTCAGAGCTGCAATAGTGGGGATTGTTTTCCAGATACATTTATTCCCAGTGCACAGCTACCTTCTTAATCACTATATTAAAAAAACCTATCTATAGATTATTTTTTAAGTACTATCACTACTGATTTAAGATAAAGGAAATTAGTCAAGAAAGAAGAAAATAGAAAATTAATCTGAGCTGAAACAAGAAGTTTATTTCACCAAATGCCACCATATACTCCCTATATGAAATATGTGTGTTTATGAGACTATGTAGCTCTTTTTAAGTATCTAGGCCAAACATTTGTATTTTAAAAAGTAGACTGATAACAGGTTTTTTTCCTGTAATTTGAAATTTTTTTCTAAATTTATTGAGATTCTTTCACATTTTAATGTAAAATATAATATCAGAGTTTTGTACATAGAAAATATATGAATCTTGCGTGAAGTACAGAAGAAATTGTACCATTAACATACTCTTCATGAAAATGCCTCTGGATAAAGAATGCAAACTAGTAAAGTGAGCGCTAACTAGATGGAGTTCAAAGTCCTTATAGTGAGTGGTAGAAGTCTTCTGGATGAGAGGCATTAAAAAGCAGCCAGGGTGACTGGAACCAGGAGAGGAGATGGTATGGCAAGAAATAGACCTGGAGAAGCGGAATGATGAATTCGATCAGACAGGGCTTCATAAGCCAAGTTAAGTCATTTAGTCTTAGTAAGAATAGTGAGATGCCACTAGAAACCATTAAGAAAAATCACATTTAGGTTTCAAAAAAATCTTTGTTTCTAGCATGGAGAATGGTAGCGAAGGTGCTGAAAAATGAGTAGACAGAAGTCAAGTTGTTCTAGGATAATTCTAGTGTTTTTAATATCACCCTTTAATTTACTGTTATTCATAGTAACCTATGTAATGCAAAACAGAAATATTTTAAACATTAAAATTATATCTGAATGTTTTTAAAAATTTTTTAAATAATCTTATGACTATCTTCTGGGTAAATCCAACAAATGAACTGAAACACTATTATCACAAATTAAAGTTCAGTAAGATCATAGGTTCTGGCTACGATCATGGCATCTGGTCCCATCACTTCATGGGAAATAGATGGGAAAACAGTAGAAATAGTGTCAGACTTTATTTTTGGGGCTCCAAAATCACTGCAGATGGTGACTGCAGCCATGAAATTAGAAGACGCTTACTCCTTGGAAGAAAAGTTATGACCAACCTAGATAGCATATTCAAAAGCAGAGACATGACTTTGCCAAAAAAAGTCTGTCTAGTCAAGGCTATGATTTTTCCAGTGGTCATGCATGGATGTGAGAGTTGGACTGTGAAGAAAGCTGAGCACTGAAGAACTGATGCTTTTGAGCTATGGTGTTGGAGAAGACTCTTGAGAGTCCCTTGGACTGCAAGGAGATCCAACCAGTCCATTCTGAAGGAGATCAGCCCTGGGGTTTCTTTGGAAGGAATGATGCTAAAGCTGAAACTCCAGTACTTTGGCCACCTCATGTGAAGAGTTGACTCATTGGAAAAGACTCTGATGCTGGGAGGGATTGGGGACAGGAGGAGAAGGGCACAACAGAGGATGAGATGGCTGGATGGCATCACTGACTCAATGGACATGAGTTTGAGTGAACTCCGGGAGTTGGTGATGGACAAGGAGGCCTGGCTACTGCGATTCATGGGGTCGCAAAGAGTCAGACACAACTGAGCGACTGAACTGAACTGAACTGAAAATCATAGGTTAGAAGTATAGATAGTTTCTTTAATAGTGTGAACTAACCAAAGCTTCTTAACCTAACATCTGTCATAAAAATATATCCCAGATTAAACATGAGTTACAAGAAAAAAATTAAAATTGGTAGAAAATGTACATGCCAATATTTCTCAAGCATTCTATTTGAAATGCTTTTTTCTTAAACTAAACTCAAGGTAGAAACTGAGTGAAGTGAAGTGGTAGTCACATAGTTATGTCCGACTGTTTGCGACCCCATGGACTGTAGCCTGCCAGGCTCCTCTGTCCATGAGATTCTCCACACAAGAATACTGGAGTGGGTTGCCATTTCCTTCTCCAGGGTCTTCCCAACCCAAGGACTGAACCCAGGTCTCCTACACTGCAGGCAGATTCTTTACGATCTGAGCCACCAGGGAAGCCAGAGAAACTGTATAGGAATGTAATTGACAATGCTGCTGCTGCTAAATCGCTTCAAGTCGTGTCCAACTCTCTGCGACCCCATAGATGGCAGCCCACCAGGCTCCCCGTCCCTGGGATTCTCCAGGCAAGAACACTGGAGTGGGTAACAAAACAATGAAATATGCATAAAACAAAACAAAGGATATATCACCATTACTAAAGAAAATTTTGAGTCATGTGCATTAAGATGCTCAGGTAATCTGTGAGAAATTATGAAGATGTGAAGAAAAGGAAGACATTCTCTGAATGAACCTGTGAATTTATATACAGGAGCATAATAAGCAAGAGCAACTGACTATGGAGACAGAAAATGCAGTTCAACAAAGGAGGGGAGAAACAGTATCATGGAATGCAAAAAATTACGAGTTTCAGTGGTAAAATGTGTTCAAATGTTGAAGGCTACTTAACTTGAAAAAAATTAGAACTAGTTGTTGAATGGTCATATGTTGAGGGGTCATGATGATGTATAATTACATGGTTTATTTGGAGATATTTAAGTAAAATAGATCATTAATTGTAGACACATCTCAGAGATATTGTGCCTTTGTTTCCAGAACACAGAGATAAAGTAAATATTAAAGTGTGTGACACATATTTTGATTTTGCAATGCACATAAAACTTATGTTTATACTATACTGCATTTGAGTATAACATAAAGCCTCCAATAGCATTATGTCTAAAATAATTCACTCAACCTTGATTAAAAATAATTTTTTGCTTAAAGTGCTAAACTTCATCTGAGCCTTCAGTGAATCATAATCTTTTTTGTTTGTGGAAGTTCTTGCCTCCAGGTAGATGGCTGCTGACTGACTGATCAGGGTGGTTGTTGCTGAAGGTTGGGGTGCCTATGCAATTTCTTAAGATAAGACAACAATGAAGGTTGCAGCATTGATTGATTCTTCGTTTCACAAATGATTTCTCTGTAGTACCCAATGTTGTTTAATGGTATTTCACCCACAGGAGAACTCTCACAATTGAAGTCAATCCTCTCAAATTCTGTTGCTGCTTTAATAGCTAAGTTTATGCAATATTCCAGATCCTTTGCTGTTGGTTCAACAATTTTCATAGCATCTTCACCAGGAGTAGATTCTATCTCAAGAAACTGCTTTCTTTGCTGATCCATAAGAAGCAACTCCTCATCTGTTAGATTTTTATCATCAGGTTATAGCAATTTGGTCACATCTTCAGTGGTCACTTCTAGTTCTCTTCCTGTTTCTACCACATCTGCATTGACTTCCTCCACTGAAGTCTTGAACTCCTCACAGTCATCCATAAGGAATGGAATCATTGCTTTCCAAACTCCTGTTAGAGTTGATATTTTGACCTCTTCCCTGAGTCACAAATTTTCTTAATGGCATCTAGAATGACAAATCCTTTCCAGGTTTTCAATTTACTTTGCCCAGATCCATCAAAAGAATTGGTTTCTATGGCAGCTATATTGTTATGAAATGTAATTCTTAAACAATATGACTTGAAAGTCTAAATAACTCCTTGTTCCATGCTGCTGAATTATTGCTGTGTTAGCAAATATGGAAACAATATTAATCTCATTGTCCATCTCTAGCAGAGTTCGTGGGTGACCAGGTGCGTTAGCGCTGAGCAGTACCAGTTTGAATTTTTTTTTTTAGCTGTAGGTGAAACAGTGGGCTTAAAATAGCAGATAAACCATGTTGTAAGCAGACGTGCTATTGTCTATGCTCTATTATTCCATTTACGGAGCATAGGCAGAGTAGGTTTAACATAACTCTTAAGGGTCCTAGGGTTTTCAGAATGGTAAGTGAGCACTGGCTTTACCTTAAAGCCACCGGTGCATCCGTCTCCAGCAAGAGAGTCAGCCTGTCTTTTGAAGCTCTAAAGCCAGTCACCAATTTCTCTTATCTACCTATCAAAGTCTTCTATTGTATCTTCTTCCAAAAGAAAACTGTTGTATCTCCATTGAAAATCTTTTGTTTAGTGTAGCCACCTTTATTAATGATCTTAGCTAGATCGTCTGAGTAACTTGCTGCAGCCTCAATGTCAGCATTTATGATTTTATGTCATGGAGAGGTCTTCTTCCCTTAAACCTCATGAACCAATCTCTACTAGCCTCATACTTTTCTTCAGCTTCCTCATCTCTCTCATTCTTCATAGAAGTGAAGAGAGTTAGGTTAGGGTCTTGCTCTGAATTAGGCTTTGACATGAGGGAGTGCTGTGGCTGGTTTGTTCTATCCAGACCACTAAAACTTTCTCCATTTCACCTATAAGGCTGTTTCTTATTCTTCTGTTCACTGGAGTAGTACTTTTAAGTTCCTTCAAGAACTTTTCCTTTGCATTCACAACTTGACTGTTTGGCACAAGGCTAAGGTTTTGATCTGTCTCGGCTTTTGACATGACTCCCTCGCTAAGTTTAGTCATTTATAGCTTTTGATTTTAAGTGACTCTTTTTTTCACTTAAACACTTAGAGGCTTTTGAGGCTTATTAGTTGGCATACTTTCAATACTGTTGTGTCTCAGGGAACAGAAGAACCAGAGGAGAGGGGGAGAGAGAGGAACGGCTGATCGGTGGTAGAGTCACAATACGTGTAATATTTAGCCATTATTTATCATCTTATATGGGCACAATTCATAGTGCCTCCAAACAAATACAGGAGTAACATCAAAAGTCACTGATCACAGATCACCATAACAGGTACAGTAATGATGGAAAAGTTTGAAATGTTGGGAGAATTACCAAAATGTGACACAGAGACATGGAATGAGCAAATGCTACTGGAAAAGTGTCACTGATAGTCTTTCTTGGTACACAGTTGCCACAAAGCTTCAGTTTTTGAAAAATGTAATATCTGTAAAATGCAATAAAGCAAAGTGCAATAAAATGAGGTATGGATATATATCAATCAAATTTTATGGTATTTTAAATTCAGTGATGTTTGAGTATCTTTTCACTGACACTTGATAAACCAAATTAAATGACAAGGAAAAACTTTGAATTATGCATGTAATTGCAAAGAGGAAGAACATAATCAAGGCATGTGAATTTGTATTACATTCTTGAATTTATTTATAATAACTTTATCATTAACTTTCTTTTATAAAATGGAGTTCTGTCTGCTTTCATGTCATCTAAGAGGCACTTTACAAAATAAATAATGGTTGTGAAGCCACATTAAAACATTTGTAAGAATTTGATAGGTATAAGTATTCCTAGTACATCCCAAGTTTCTAATTGTTATGAAGCAAGAATGTAATAGATAAGTCTCAAATTTCTTGAATCTGTCAGCAGGAAAATTTTCTAGTTCTTATACTAAAATGCTATATAAAACTTCAATTGTTAGGTAAATTTACAATAAATTAAACAAAAATGGTTAATTCAGAGTTTGAAGAAATAACCACAGAAGAAAATTAAATTGGCTGTTGTTCCTTTCTCCTTCTTTCTTCATGCTAGGCATAACTTTTCTCACTCTTAATGGCAGAGATAAAGAATATGAAAAATAATATTTCCACTGTACTTTTTCTTCTAAATTTGCTTTTCTTTACCTATCTTGGGAAAAGTTAAGGCCACTGACTAGACAGGAGCTTGAGTTAGAAAAATAAACAAGAACAAGCTAGTAATTCTGTTATCAAAGAAATTCTGATCTAATATGTATTTTTAAATAAGAACTAGCTTATAATTCTGTTAGCCTCTTTTATTTATCATAGTGTGTTGTGTAGCATCAAATCCTTCACTCTTTGAGAATGAAGTGTATTTTCAAATTGTACACACCTCTACAAATTCCAGATAAGTTCCTAATTTAAATTATTGCTTTCTTTTGTACTCTTTGAGAGTATGACTACATATCACTATCTGCTCTTTCAAATTGGATCCATAAATAAATAATAAATACTGCTGTTACCTTCATTGCAAAAAAAAAAAATCCTGAATATTGTAGTTTTGGAAATAGTTATGTTTAAAACTATGACTTTCTTTGCTACTTGAGTTTGTTGTATTGCAGACTCAAATATAACTTGTGCTATTCTTAGAAGATATTTAAAGATTTTGTCAACAAACAGTATGTTTCATTTCTCTGAATTGAAGTGAGATTATGTCAGCTTTCAGTGAAATGTCTCATTTATATTAGGAAAAATAAACATTAGGTTTGTTATAAAATTTATGGTTTCTAAATCATGCACACAAATGTTAGCAATAAGTGCATTTTTAAATTGTTTTTAATTATAAATTAATGGAAAAAGAGATTGTGTTTGGCCAGACAAAATAACTAAATGACCTATGCAATTATTTATTCATTAAAATGATTTTTGTCACATGACTAATTACAATCATTTCATGCATTAATTTGTGTCCTATCTCATATAGAAATATTTTCATATTTCATGTTTTGTATTTCTAGAATATATTTTCCACACTCTAAATTATTGTCCAGGTGATTATTTCTAGAGCAAAGTATTTTAAACTTCTTATCTTGGTGTTATAGTCATTCTAGTATCTTAATATCGA
Organism: Nanger dama; assembly: GCA_917880005.1. NCBI lineage: Eukaryota > Metazoa > Chordata > Mammalia > Artiodactyla > Bovidae > Nanger > Nanger dama. The sequence continues at coordinate 7,306,965 of CAKJTW010000038.1, read as the reverse complement.
TTGCTTATACACAAGATGAAAGAGGTTATTTTCAGGATGTCATTGTTTTAGTGGCCTTGTTCAAACTGCTCAGCAGAAAAAGGCCAATGTGAGTGTCTGTTTACTGCATTATAAATTACTTGTGTCTTGTACATTGGCATTAGAGACAGACTGAAAAATGGATACTCTAAGGTGGAACTTCTTAAAACTGTAAATTTCTTAGGTCCTAGAACATCGCATACCCTAGAGAGACCTTTTTTGACTTAGCATGCAGTTTAAGAACTCTGTTCATAATATTGTAGGAGTTTCTTCTGCCAAATAGTTGTATGAGAAAAGAGAAAATCCTCCTATTTTCTTTATGAAATTCAAATGAGAAATTTGAAGCTAAATTTGAGAAACAAAGTATATACATAACCTTTAAGCAAAAAAAAATATATATGTATATGTATAAAATCTAAAATAAATTTTTACAAAAATTGATGGGCAGTAAAATAGCAAAGTTTCTTTTGCTCTTGACTATAAAATTTGATTAAAGCTGCATTGCAGAAGAAAGATAAGATTGTTTTCCTTTGGGATGTTGATATGTATCTTTGATATGCCCTATATTTTTTATTCTGGCAGTTGATTATCTTTCAGAAAGAGAACTAAAAGTATGTTTTGTTGAAGTTTACTGAACGTTGTCTCCTCTGGGAAGGAAGTAGAGTTTAGTGATTCAATTGTATATATTTGAAGTTAGCCTTGAGAGAGTTATGAATATGATATTGTCTCAAAAATTGTTTATCTGTGAAGATTCATTTTATAATGTGCTTTACATAAGCCATATTCAGTGTATTATTTCTTGATGGAATCCTTCATGTATCTAGCACTAATTTAAGGGACACTTTTAATATTGATGGTAAAAACAAAATGTGTACTCTAAAATGTTTTATTTGTCTTATCTTATTTGATTTTTCCTTGATTCCTGAAGATAGTTTAAGGAAACATTGTTTCCTTAAATTATTATTTAAGGATTAAATAATGATTATTGTTCCAATTTCACAAGCTGGGAAACTGATCCAAAGACTGTCAAGTTCGAAACCCAAGCTCATTAAACTCTATTGTCATGATTCTCTATTAGTTATGTAACTGAACACAAGCTGGAATCAAGATTGCTGGGAGAAATATAAATAACCTCAGATATGCAGATGACAGCACCCTTATGGCAGAAAGTGAAGAGGAACTAAAAGCCTCTTGATGAAAGTAAAAGAGGAGAGTGAAAAAGTTGGCTTAAAGCTCAACATTCAAAAAACGAAGATCATGGCATCCAGTCCCATCACTCCATGGGAAATAGATGGAGAAACAGTGGAAGAAACAGTGTCAGACTTTATTTTGGGAGGCTCCAAAACCACTGCAGATGGTGACTGCAACCATGAAATTAAAAGACACTTACTCCTTGGAAGAAAAGTTATGACCAACCTAGATAGCATATTCAAAAGCAGAGACATTACTTTGCTAAGGTCCATCTAGTCAAGGCTATGGTTTTTCCAGCAGTTATGTATGGATGTGAGAGTTGGACCGTGAAGAAGGCTGAGTGCCAAAGAATTGATGCTTTTGAACTGTGGTGTTGGAGAAGATTCTTGAGAGTTCCTTGGACTGCAAGGAGATCCGACCAGTCCATTCTGAAGGAGATCAACCCTGGGATTTCTTTGGAAGGAATGATGCTAAAGCTGAAACTCCAGTACTTTGGCCACCTCATGCAAAGGGTTGACTCATTGGAAAAGACTTTAATACTGAGAGGAGTTGAGGGCAGGAGGAGAAGGGACGACCGAGGATGAGGTGGTTGGATGGCATCAGTGACTCGATGGACGTGAGTCTGAGTGAACTCTGGTAGATGGTTATGGAGAGGGAGGCCTGGCGTGCTGCAATTCATGGGGTCACAAAGAGTCAGACACATCTGAGTGACTGAACTGAACTGAATGGAAACTGGAAACTCTTGCTTTATCCACAGAGTAATTGCATGCTGTGTATTTATTTTTAAATGATGATGGTGAAATGCTCCCAAAACTAAATCCACATCTTGTATCTGTTCATTGTGTTGTTTTGTTGAACCTTAATGTTTGAGTTCCGTTAGCATCCACTAAATGACTAGAAAATAAAATGTTTTAATAATAAAACAATCCTTATTTGCTCCCTGATGTAGAGCTATATCGGAAAAAGCAATGGCACCCCACTCCAATACTCTTGCCTGGAAAATCCCATGGATGGAGGGAGCCTGATGGACTGCAGTCCATGGGGTCACTAAGAGTCAGACATGACTGAGTTACTTCACTTTCACTTTTCACTTTCATGCATTGGAGAAGGAAATGGCAACCCACTCCAGTGTTCTTGCCTGGAGAATCCCAGGGACGGGGGAGCCTGGTGGGCTGCTGTCTGTGGGGTCACACAGAGTCGGACACAACTGAAGCTACTTAGCAGCAGCATAGAGCTATATCTTCCACCGTAAGGCAATGACAGTAGCATTATGTTAAGGAGTATTAAGTGTGGAAATTTTTCAAAGGGAAAAAAGAAGTTGAGAGATCTCCTTTGTCGCGATCTCTCCTTATGTAATAGACATCTACTGTTTTGCGGCCCAGCATCTGTATAACTTTCTGTAAGCAGCTCATTTTTGTATGTGGAAATTACCCTTCTACCAGGGTCTTCTTTGGCGGCTCAGCAGTAAAGAATCTACCTGTCAATGCAGGAGACCCCAGTTCGATCCCTGGTTCAGGAAGATCCCCTGGCGAAGAGCTAGGCTACCCATTCCAGTACTCTTGGGCTTTGCTGGTGGCTTAGATGGTAAAGAATCCACCTGCAATGTGGGAGACCTGGATTTGATACCTGGGTGGGGAAGATCCCCTGGAGGAGGGCATGGCAACCCACTCCAGTATTCTTGCCTGGAGAATCCCCATGGACAGAGGAGCGTGGCAGACTACAGTCCATGGGGTCACAGAGAGTCGGATATAGTTCAGCGACCAAATACAGCACAGCATAGAGACTTACTTTGGTGCTCATTTCCCCTTCAATTACTCTTAGTTTTCTTTTGGCTAGTTGTAAAGCACTCCCTTTTGATTTTTGAGCTACCCACTATCTGTCCAACAAATTCCCTGTCAATTGGTTTATTCTTTATCAATTTAAGTTGCTATGGTTAAGGAATATTGTCTTGCATTGTTTAACTGCTAAGATTTTTCACTTCTTTCCCCATAAATCATGCTTCTCAGTATGATTCTATCATTACAATACTGAAGAAGAGGCAGGAGTGTGAAAGAAAAATGTTAAGGAAGTCTGGATGAAAAAAAAATTAAGTAGAAAATCTACTTTCTTGGTCCCTAATTAATTTTAAGAAGAAGGAACATGGAGGGAGGGTGGCAAGTGTTGAGATAAATGTATCCTCTTTCCCCTTATTAGAATGGATGTTACTGAAGGAATATTTAAAAGAATTGTGGGAAAAGTCAAAACCAAGGGCCTTTTTATTCCTCAGCTATCTATTTTGTACTTTGGAAAATTAGTGAACTATGACAATATGGAATAAGTACACATGAATAGTATCTGTAGTGTAGAGTGTTTAGCCACCATGAATGCCTTCTTTTGGATTCCTTGAGTTCCCCTGAAGTACATTGTTTCCTGTAACACTCACAAAAGTATCAAAGAGTTCCCTCATTAATCATGTAGCAAGATGTGATTATGTGGTCAATAGCACAAGGAGATCACTTCCTTGATAGGATCTGAATAGAAGTCACAGTCAAATTTCAAGGGATATGAAGCACTGGCAATAGCTGAAATGAGGCAGAGTCAACCCGAAGTGACCTGTGGAGCTTACCTAGGATAGAGTAAACTCTTCCCAAACAGCAAAAAGGTGAACAGTGATGAAGTGGAGAGTAAATGCTAATGCTTCCAGGATCGGAAGGAGCAGATGTGCTGAGCAAAAACTGATCCTCACCAGCCACTTGGTAGCAGGGACCTAAGAGGGCCAGAAACAGTGGCAAGATGGAACTCTACTTTTCAGAGACCTCAAGAACAAAGAAATAATTCCTATAGCTCCCAAAATATCATCTTAGGAGGAATTACAGAGAGGAAGCAGAACATAGATGATTAATTTAATAGTTTGAAATGAAAGAGGCCATAACTGGCTGATTTAACATCAGTTCTTCTTTTTGGATCTGACTACTTTTATCTGCAAAGTCACAGAATAACTGATCAAAAGTGACTTAAACAAGATAACAGAGGCCTATTTTTATCTCACATAACAACAGTCCAGAGATGGACAGTCCAAGATATAGCACAGAGATCAAATTCTGGGTCTAAATTCCATTCATCTTTCTGATCTGTCATGTTTAGCATGTCAGCAAAGTCTTGCTTCCTGGTTATAGGATGTCTGCAGCAGTGCCAATCATCACATTCTAAACCCATTCAAAATCAGGAAGAAGGACGTTGAGGGATAGGTGATAAAGACAATAGTATATACATTGATTTCTTATGTATAATCATGTGTGTGTGTGTGTGTGTTCCTCTTTTTATTAGGAAAAATATATTTCTGAAAAACCTTAAGTAGACTTCCAGTTTCCAGTTTGTTATGTGAAAAACTTAGAAAACATCACTTCTTTCCTAACAACAAATAAAATGCTGAAAGAAAGTAAAATATCAACAACTCTTCTTAGATCCATAAGAGAAATGAGGTCACAGGGTAAACCGCTGCCCCCTTCCTCAAATTGGAGAGATTGACAGGCTAATAATACAGGGGATTATGGCTTATGTAAGTGGAAACCTACTAACCAAAACTACCATGAAAACTAGTGCCAGAGCCGTTTCCCTGAACTATAAGTGATGCATTTCTGAAGGCTTAGTATGTAAAAATGGGAGATAAAAACATCAAGTTTCCAGGCAGGATGGTTATGGCAGAAGATAGGCAATAAAAAATAAACATATGTCATCTGATATGAAATTAAAATGTTAGCTTTATGACAGAAGGGATTTTTGTTTGCTTTGCTTAGCCATTACAGCATTGCCTTATTGTAGCCATGGATTCTGGGGAACAAACTCATTCAGAAGGGCAATGCAGATAATGTAGTGAAGTTTATTACACTGGCAGGCCCAAGGCAGAGTCTCCTCTTAGCCAAGTACCCTGACCAGTTTTTCTGAAAACATTATATATCATAAGTGTATGTGCCCAAATCCACTTCCCCAAATTCCGTGAAACTAATCTGAACAAAGGAAAAGAAAGATACAGTCAAAGTTAACCCCTGATTTATATACCTTAGCCTGTCAATCTCTCCAATTTGAGGAAGGGGGCAGTGTTTTACCTGTGACCTCATTTGTCTTATATATCTAAGAAGAGTTTTTGATATTTTACTTTCTTTCAGCATTTTATTTGTTGTTAGGAAAGAAGTGATGTTTTCTAAGCTTTTCACATAACAACACAAGAGAAGACACTACACATGGACATCACCAGATGGTCAACACTGAAATCAGACTGATTATATTCTACGCAGCCAAAGATGGAGAAGCTCTATACAGTCAACAAAAACAAGACCAGGAGCTGACTGTGGCTCAGATCATGAACTCCTTATTACCAAATTCAGATTTAAGTTGAAGAAAGTAGGGGAAAACCACTAGACCATTCAGGTATGACCTAAATCAAATCCTTTATGATTATACAGTGGAACTGAGAAATAGATTTAAGGGCCTAGATCTGATAGATAGAGTGCCTGATGAACTATGGAATGAGGTTTGTGACACTGTATAAGAGACAGGGATCAAGACCATCCCCATGGAAAAGAAATGCAAAAAAGCAAAATGGCTGTCTGGGGAGGCCTTACAAATAGCTGTGAAAAGAAGAAAGGTGAAAAAGAAAGGAGAAAAGGAAAGATATAAGCATCTGAATGCAGAGTTCCAAAGAATAGCAAGAAGAGAGAAGAAAGCCTTCTTCAGCGATCAATGCAAAGAAATAGAGGAAAAGAACAGAATGGAAAAGACTAGAGATCTCTTCAAGAAAATTAGAGATACCAAGGGAACATTTCATGCAAAGATGGGCTCAATAAAGGACAGAAATGGTATGGACCTAACAGAAGCAAAAGGTATTAAGAACAGGTGGCAAGAATACACAGAAGAACTGTACAAAAAAGATCTTCATGATCCAGATAATCATGATGATGTGATCACTAATCTAGAGCCAGATATCTTGAAATGTGAAGTCAAGTGGGACTTAGAAAGCATCATTAGGAACAAAGCTAGTGGAGGTGATGGAATTCCAGTGGAGCTGTTTCAAATCCTGAAAGATGATGCTGTGAAAGTGCTGCACTCAGTATGCCAGCAAATTTGGAAAACTCAGCAGTGGCCACAGGACTGGAAAGGGTCAGTTTCATTCCAATCCCAAAGAAAGGCAATGCCAAAGAATGCTCAAACTACGGCACACTTGCACTCATCTCACATGCTAGTAAAGTAATGCTCAAAATTCTCCAAGCCAGGCTTCAGCAATAAGTGAGCCATGAACTTCCTGATGTTCAAGCTGGTTTTAGAAAAGGCAGAGGAACCAGAGATCTAATTGCCAACAACTGCTGGATCATGGAAAAAGCAAGAGAGTTCCAGAAAAACATCTATCTCTGCTTTATTGAGTATGGTGAAGCCTTTCACTGTGTGGATCACAATAAACTGTGGAAAATTCTGAAAGAGATGGGAATACCAGATCACCTAACCTGCCTTTTGAGAAATCTGTATGCAGGTTTGGCAGCAACAGTTAGAACTGGACGTGGAACAACAGACTGTTTCCAAAAAGGAAAAGGAGTATGTCAAGGCTGCCTATTGTCACACTGCTTATTTAACTTCTATGCAGAGTACATCATGAGAAACGCTGGACTGGAAGCAACACAAGCTGGAATCAAAATTGCTGGGAGAAATATCAATCACCTCAGATATGCAGATGACACCACCCTTATGCAGAAAGTGAAGAGGAGCTAAAGGGCCTCTTGATGAAAGTAAAAGAGGAGAGTGAAAAAGTTGGCTTAAAGCTCAACATTCAGAAAATGAAGATCATGGCATCCGGTCCCATCACTTCATGGGAAATAGATGGGAAAACAGTGGAAACAGTGTCAGACTTTATTTTGGGGGGCTCCAAAATCACTGCAGATGGTGACTGCAGCCATGAAATTAAAAGACACTTACTCCTTGGAAGAAAAGTTATGACCAACCTAGATAGCATATTCAAAAGCAGAGACATTACTTTGCCGACTAAGGTCCGTCTAGTCAAGGCTATGGTTTTTCCTGTGGTCATGTGTGGATGTGAGAGTTGGACTGTGAAGAAGGCTGAGCACCAAAGAATTGATGCTTTTGTACTGTGGTGTTGGAGAAGACTCTTGAGAGTCCCTTAGACTGCAAGGAGATCCAACCAGTCCATTCTGAAGGAGATCAGCCCTGGGATTTCTTTGGAAGTAATGAGGCTAAAGCTGAAACTCCAGTACTCTGGCCACCTCATGCTAAGAGTTGACTCATTGGAAAAGACTCTGATGCTGGGAAGGATTGGGGGCAGGGGGAGAAGCGGACGACAGAGGATGAGATGGCTGGATGGCATCACGGACTCGATGGACATGAGTCTGAGTGAACTCCAAGAGATGGTGATGAACAGGGAGGCCTGGTGTGCTGCTATTCATGGGTCGCAAAGAGTCAGACACTACTGAGTGACTGAACTAATCTGAAGCCTAGGTAGTTAACAGTAGAGAATTATCAATAGGCCTGTGTTCATGCCCCCAAAAACATAATAGAATTTATGATTGTATTCAGTTACACAGATAATTAGGGTATTCTTTTAGGCAACGGAGAGTCTTGGTATGAGCCCTGGAGGGCTTCCATCCAGGGGCCCTGGTTTTCCACTTGGTATCTCGTTTTCACAGATACTGGGCATATAGCTCAAAGTCTACAGTCCAGCCCAAGATGAAATCTTGCTTTCAAGATGGAGCCTGTTCTGTCTCTTTCCTCCTTCATTCCCTGCTCTTGATGCTCTTAACTCATAGTGTTAGTATCATTCATAGGGATATATTGCAATCTGACCCTCCGACCTCCAATTTGGGAGAACAGCATCAAACTTTGAGTTACAAAGTTCATAATACATTGTAAAATAAAGAGTCCATAAAGCAGAACTATCAAGGCAACTATAACCACGGTAAATATAGCTTTCCACCAATCACCCTTCACCCAAGATAGGACTGAAAGTCCAAAAAGGAAGATTATCATCAGACATAACTTTTACTTGACCTTTCATGTCATCTAGGGTGGCTGATATATAGTCAGATAAATCAGGAACATATACACAACGTTCAACTTTAATTATAGCACAGATCCCTCTTTGTATGATACCAGCAAGTCCTTGTAGCAGCAGTTGATTGTAGAGCTTCATCTCTTTTTCTGTTTGGGCATGTACACTTAGGGTATATAAGGTTTTCAGAAAAACTTGTCAGGGTCCTTGTCTAAAAGGAGACTCTGCCTTGGGCTGCCAGTGTAATAAACTGCACTCCACTATCTGAATTATTTTTCTGAGTGAGTTTGTTTCCCAGAATGCGTGGCTACAACATTTGGTGCGCTGGCCGGGAAACTCCTCACTTTGAGGAGATAAGTCCCATTTGGGACTACTCCGAGGCCTTGTGGCTCAAATGTAGAGTGGGAAGGCGCATCGCCCTTCTGGAAGGATTCTGCTGCTCAATGTCTGGACCTTTCACATTAGCAGGTAGTGGACAGCAGCATGGGGACTGAGTGCTCAGGTGAGGAGGAACCCACCTGGTAAGGTGGAAGAGAGGACCTGATCACCCCGGCTAGGAGGTATTAGAAGGGACACTGACCCACAGGATCCAGGAATAGTCAGGTGGCAACAATTGCTTGGAAAATTGGAAGTGGTCAAACAAGAGATGGCAAGAGTGAACATCGACATTCTAGGAATCAGAGAACTAAAATGGACTGGAATGGGTGAATTTAACTCAGATGACCATTATGTCTACTACTGCAGACAGGAATCCCTCAGAAGAAATAGAATAGCCATCTCCAAAAGAGTCCAAAATGCAGTACTTGGGTGCAATCTCAAAAATGACAGAATGATCTCTGTTCGTTTCTAAGGCAAACCATTCAAAATCACAATAATCCAACTCTATGCCCCAACCAGTAACACTGAAGGAGCTGAGGCTGAATGATTCTATGAGACCTACAAGACCTTTTAGAACTAACACCCTCGAAAAGATATCCTTTTCATTATAGGGGACTGGAATGCTAAAGTAGGAAGTCAAGAAACACCTGGAGTAACAGGCAAATTTGGCCTTGGAATGCGGAATGAAACAGGGAAAAGACTAATAGAGTTTTGCCAAGAATATGCACTGGTCATGGCAAACACCCTCTTCCAACAACACAAGAGAAGACTCTACACATGGACATCACCAGATTGTCAACACTGAAATCAGATTGATTATATTTTTGCAGCCAAAGATGGAGAAGCTCTATACAATCAACAAAAACAAGACGAGGAGCTGACTGTGGCTCAGATCATGAACTCCTTATTACCAAATTCAGACTTAAATTGAAGAAAATAGGGAAAACCACTAGACCATTCAGGTATGACCTAAATCAAATCCTTTATGATTATACAGTGGAAGTGAGAAATAGATTTAAGGGCCTAGATCTGATAGTGCCTGATGAACTATGGAATGAAGTTCGTGACATTGTATGGGAGACAGGGATCAAGACCATCCCCATGGAAAAGAAATGCAAAAAGCAAAATGGCTGTCTGGGGAGGCCTTACAAATAGCTGTGAAAAGAAGAAAGGTGAAAAAGAAAGGAGAAAAGGAAAGATATAAGCATCTGAATGCAGAGTTCCAAAGAATAGCAAGAAGAGAGAAGAAAGCCTTCTTCAGTGATCAATGCAAAGAAATAGAGGAAAAGAACAAAATGGGAAAGACTAGAGATCTCTTCAAGAAAATTAGAGACACCAAGGGAACATTTCATGCAAAGATGGGCTCGATAAAGGACAGAAGTGGTATAGACCTAACAGAAGCAGAAGATATTAAGAAGAGGTGGCAAGAATACACAGAAGAACTGTACAAAAAGATCTTCACAACCCAGATAATCATGATGGTGTGATCACTCATCTAGAGCCAGACATCTTGGAATGTGAAGTCAAGTGGGCCTTAGAAAGCATCATTATGAACAAAGCTAGTGGGGGTGATGGAATTCCAGTGGAGCTGTTTCAAATCCTGAAAGATGATGCTGTGAAAGTGCTGCACTCAGTATGCCAGCAAATTTGGAAAACTTAGCAGTGGCCACAGGACTGGAAAAGGTCAGTTTTCATTCCATTCGAAAGGCAGGCAACGCCAAAGAATGCTCAAACGACCACACAATTGCACTCATCTCACACGCTAGTAAAGTAATGCTCAAAATTCCCCAGGCCAGGCTTCAGCAATACATGAACCATGAACTCCTTGATGTTCAAGCTGGTTTTAGAAAAGGCAGAGGAACCAGAGATCTAATTGCCAACATCTGCTGGATCATGGGAAAAGCAATAGAATTCCAGAAAAACATCTATCTCTGCTTTATTGAGTATGCTGAAGCCTTTGACCATGCGGATCACAATAAACTGTGGAAAATTCTGAAAGAGATAGGAATACCAGACCAATGACCTGCCTCTTGAGAAATCTGTATCCAGGTCAGGAAGCAACAGTTAGAACTGGACATGGAACAACGGACTGGTTCCAAATAGGAAATGAGAACGTCAGGACTGTATATTGTCACACTGCTTATTTAACTTCTATGCAGAGTACATCATGAGAAACACTGGACTGGAAGAAACACATCTGGAATCAAGATTGCTGGGAGAAATATCAATCACCTCAGATATGCAGATGACACCACCCTTATGGCAGAAAGTGAAGAGGAACTCAAAGGCCTCTTGATGAAAGTGAAAGTGGAGAGTGAAAAAGTTGGCTTAAAGCTCAACATTAAGAAAACGAAGATCATAGCATCTAGTCCCATCACTTCATGGGAATTAGATAGAGAAACAGTGGAAACAGTGTCAGACTATTTTGGGGGCTCCAAATTCACTGCAGATGGTGATTGCAGTCATGAAATTAAAAGACGCTTACTCCTTGGGAAAAAAGTTATGACCAACCTAGATAGTATATTCAAAAGCAGAGACATTACTTTGCCGACTAAGGCCTTTCTAGTCAAAGCTATGGTTTTTCCTGTGGTCATGTATGGATGTGAGAGTTGGATTGTGAAGAAGGTTGAGCGCCAACGAATTGATTCTTTTGGACTGTGGTGTTGGAGAAGGCTCTTGAGAGTCCTTTGGACTGCAAGGATATCCAACCAGTCCATTCTGAAGATCAGCTCTGGGATTTCTTTGGAAGAAATGATGCTAACGCTGAAACTCCAGTAATTTGGCCATCTCATGTGAAGAATTGACTCATTGGAAAAGACTCTGAGACTGGGAGGGATTGGGAGCAGGAGGAGAAGGAGACGACAGAGGATGAGATGGCTGGATGGCATCACTGACTTCATGGACGTGAGTCTGAGTGAACTCTGGGAGTTGGTGATGGACAGGGAGGCCTGGCGTGTTGCAATTCATGGGGTCACAGAGAGTCTGACATGACTGAGCAAGTGAACTTTTCTGAACGATTGCTTGGTACACAGGTTGATCAGCGTGTTAGGCCTTAGGAAGGAAAATTGTGAAGGTCATTTAGAAGGTGATATCCACACTGTCTTGGGGAAAATTATTACCAAGCAATTGCCAGGGGATTTTTAGGAGAAGAAACTTGATTTCTGTGTGCTCGTATTCTGCCCTCTCCAAGGAGGTGTCACATCTGTTGTGAAATTTTTGACACTTTTGATGCCCTGAATTGTCAGGCTAGAAGGAGGGAGATATATAAGTGAGTACGAATTGGCATTTCCGGAGACAGCCTGGGAGGTGGGATATTTAACCTATCTGTATTTTTATCTGCACCTGATAATGTCCACCAAGGCAGAATGGACTTGAAAAGTTAAAGGAGAAACAGTCTTGGATCACGTGGTGTTCTGGTTTGGCCGTGCTGACCAGCAGGTGAAGACACGCTGATCCCCCTTCTCCCTCTGGGATCTGGCAGGTAAGGCTCTTCTCACCCCAATTAGGGAAGGAGGCAGAATGGCAATTTAAGTTTCATTGAGTGGAAATATCAGAAGTACACAGGGTACTGAGAACTTCATAGACAGAACGAAAAGGAATTGTAGAAGAAGGTCTGAGAAGGTAAGCAAGATGGGAGCAAGTGAATCTGGCAACTGTATTGAAGTGCATGATTAAAAATTTAAAGAAGGGATTTGCAGGAGACTGTGGGGTGGAGATGAAGCCTATCCGCCTCCATGTACTCTGTGAGGTCGAATGGCCCCCTATGGGAGTAGGGTGGCCACCAGAGAACACCATGAACTTAAAAATAGTGGAAGCAGTCTATACAGTAGTCACAGGAGGGCCAGGACACCCAGATCAATATATGTATATTGACTCATGGCTAGAGTTAGCTCAAGACCCTCCTACTTGGACAAGGTTCTGTATCCAAAAGGAAAGGGGAAAATATTAATGGCACAAAAATTGACTGATGATAAAAAAAGGAAATTCTACAGGATTTGGACAGGGATGACCTGACCCCTCCCTCATACTGGATAATGACGTGCCTGCCTCCCAGTGCTCCACCAGGACCGGAGGCTGCCTTAATGTCCAATCCAGGGCCAGGTGAAGCTCCTGCAGCTGCTACCAGCTCTCCTGGAGTTCATAGAGCTGCTGTTTCAGCAGGCTCCAATCCCAGGAATGGAGACCTCTGGTCAATGCCTCCAGAATTCCACCTCAACTGGACCTCCTAGATTGTATTCACCTCTCCCAGACAAAATCTCAGAACTGCACTGCCTGCTCACAGGTCAATGCTGCCTCTCAGCACAGACAGAAACCTCCAGGGATTCACCTGAAAGGCACACTGCCCTTTGAACACTTGGAAGTGGACTTCACTGAAATGAAACCTCACCAACACTACCATTACCTGATGGTCATAGTATGTACATTTTGGGGATGGGTAGAAGCTTTTCCTACCTGGACTGAAAGAGCATCAAAAGTAGCCTGGTGCCTGCTTAGGGAGATAGTTCCCAGATTTGGATTTCCTATCAGCGTTGGATTGGACAATGGCCTGGCTTTCATAGCTGATTTAGTATAACAATTAAGCAAAACTTTAAACATCTAGTGGAAATTACATACAGCATATAGGCCCCAAAATTCTGGGATGGTGGAAGGAACCAACTGGACACTTAAAGAGACACTCTTCAAGTGGATCTTAGAGACTAACTGTTCCTGGGAGTGGACTTGTTTCTAACGGCTCTCTCAGACTCAGGATGACCCTATAGTCCCTTGGCTCTTCTCCGTACAAAATTGTGTATGGGGGGCCCCTCCCATAATAAAATAGGTGTCAACAAATTTTCCTCAGGTAAAGGGCTTCCCTGGTGGCTCAGAGGTTAAAGCGTCTGCCTGCAATGCGGGAGACTTGGGTTCGATCCCTGGGTCGGGAAGTTCCCCTGGAGAAAGAAATGGCAACCCACTCCAATATTCTTGCCTGGAGAATCCCAAGGACAGAGGAGCCAGTGGGCTACAGTTCACGGGGTCGCAACGAGTCAGACACGACTGAGCGATTTCACTTCACTTCACTTTCACTTCAAGGGAGATGAGATTTCACAGCAGATGGAACAACTGGGTAAGGTAATAAATCAGATAAATAAGTTTGTACAAGAAAGGGTGCCATTCCCACTTGGGGAACAGATTCATGAATTTGTGCCCAGGGATCAGGTGTGTGGGTCAAGGACTGGAAACATGACTCCTTGGCCCCACATAGGAAGGGTCCATATACTGTTGTTCTAACCAGGCCTACTGCAGTTAAAGTTGCAGGTCTCACTCCCTGGATCCACCACAGGAGGGTAAAGAGCACATACTACACAGATCTGGAGGATTCCGAGTGGACTACACAAAGGGACCCTGACCAGTTTTTCTGAAAACCTTATATACCCTAAGTGTATGTGCCCAAACCCACCTCCCCAAATTCCCTGAAACTAGTCTGAACAAAGGAAAAGAAAGATACAGCCAAAGTTAACCTCTGATTCATATGCCTTAAGCCTAGGTAGTTAACAGTAGACAATTATCAATAGGCCTGTGGTCATACCCCAATAAGTGTAATAGAATTTATGATTCTATTCAGTTACACAGATAACTAGGATATTACTTTAGGCAACAGAGTGTCTAGGTATGAGCCCTGGGGCCCTTCCATACAGGGGGCCTGGTTTTCCAGTTGGCATGTCGTTTCCATAGATATTGGGCATATAGCTCAAAGTCCACAGTCTGGCACAAGATGGAGTCCTGCTTTCAAGATGGAGCCTGTTCTGTCTGTTTCCTCCTTCAGCCTAACATAGAGTAGAAACTCAATACATAAATGGTGATGAATGTTGCAAAAATAAGTATAGCATTATAAGGTGATAGTGAGCGCTACTTAGACTAGGGGGATTGATTTAACTTCACATCTTGGATGAGATGACATTTTAGCAAAGTCTTGAATATACTGAGAATACCTTGGAGAATGTTCTAGGAGAAGGCCAAACATAAGCAAATTTTCAAGGAAGGCAGTGTGCATGGCGCATCTAAGAAACCAGATCATGTAGAGCTTTGTTAGTCATAGGAAAGACTTGAATCTTATTAAATGTGATGGAGGAGATGGGATAGTAACAATTTGAGTACTGTTGTGATCTAATACATAATTTTACAATATCATTTTGGTTGATCTCTTGAACAAAGGCTGTAGAGGAGCAAGGATGGAAACTGAGAAACTAATGTTTATGCTAAGATTGTCGTTATTGTCACATTATTAACTCTTTTATTATTACTTCTTTCCTCATTGTTGAGAAATATTATTCTTCAATGTCTTCACCCAACCTAGAGCTGATTATATAGAATGAAATAAGAAAGAGAATAAACAAATATTGTGATATTGTGTGTGTGTGTGTGTGTGTGTGTGTGTGTGATATATATGGATCTAGAAAAATAGTGATGATGAGCCTATTTGCAGGGCAGGAATAGAAATACAGATATGGAGGACAGACTTGTGGACACAGACTTGTTGGGGAAGGAGAAGGTGGGAAGGCTTGAGAGAATAGCACTGAAACATATACATTACCATAAAGACAGATAAGTAGTGGGAATTTGTTGTGTAGCACAGGGAGCACAACCGGGTGCTCTGTCACAACCTGGAGGGGTGGGATGGGGTGGGGCACGAGGGAGGTTCAAGAGGGAGTGGACAGACATAGACCTATGGCTGATTCACGTTGTTGCATGGCAGAAACCAACACAACATTGTAGAGCAATTATCCTCCAATTAAAAAAAAAGAAGTATCTTCACCCAAATGATTTATACATTAAACCTCGAGGAAAGCACATGTGAAAAATCAATATCTATCGCTAGAAATGATTGAAAATCAGCATTATCATTAGCAAAAATTTAGTGGATCAATTAAAGAACAGATTGATACAGCTGAAAACAGAATAAGCTATCTGGAGCTGATCTGACGTATGAATTAAAAAGCAGTTTGGAGAAATATAGACGTGGAAAGTAAGTGAAATGTTAAGAGACACGGAAAATAGGTTGATAAGTTCCAAACATGATATTCAGGAAGGTATTAGAATTAGTGAAAGTAAATGTATGCTGGTATACAAGGTGAAAATTTCCTGGAGTTAATAAAAAGCATTTTCACAGTCAACAAATACAAGGAATACTGAGAACAATCTAAACAAAAAACCACCCTTTAATATTGTCGTGAAACTGCAGAACACAAAAATGAAAAATTCTTATGAAAGACACTGAGAAAAGACCTACTATTACAATTTAACCTGGCAAGAGATAGATCAACAGCAGAATAGAATCCAAAAGAAAAAGAAGCTATAACTTAAAATGCTAAAACTGATAAGATAAAATAGCTGTCAACTGAAAACTCTGTACCCAGTCAAATTAGCATTCAGGATTGAGGGGGAAGTAAACTTATGTCCACTAAGTAAAGACTGAATGAGTCTGTCATCCATGAAAACAATAATTCTGAAGAAAGGAAGTTATTCCAAAGAAAGAAATGAGATGTAAGTAGGAAATAAACAAATAAATTAGTGAAAGGTTGTTGCTGAACCTTGAAAGACGCCAGGATTCTTGGCCTCTGGAGGAGAAGAATTCAATATGGGGTCAGAGAAGAGGCTTGATCACTCAGAGCTTTTGTGTAATAGAATTTTATTAAAGCATAAAAGGGATAGAGAAAGCTTCTGACATAGACATCAGAAGGGGGCAGAAAGAGTACCCACCTGCTAGTCTTCAGCTGGATGCTGTTGTTACTAGTAGTCTCTAATGAAAGAAAGGAATGTCTTAAAACTCAGAGAATGGCATCAGGCCCCTCACCCACAAGGTGTATTTTGGGATAATCTTGTCACCAGGTGAGTCATCCCCAGGCCATAAAACAATTGACTTGAATCTTGTAGAAAGTCGGATTACCTTACAAATAGTTTCCTTTACATAGATTAGGAGAACAATGTCTGATTATAACATACTGGTTTGTCAAGTCAGTTCTGAGCCTTTAGGTGGAAGCTACTTGAAGACAGGGTCTGGGGTAAATGCATAGTGCATTAACATAGCTTAAGACAAACATTTCCATAAGAAAAATGCATTGGTTAGCTCAAAACTTGAGAAAAGTTAAGTTTAGGTGGAACCAGCTGTCATTATGGCAGCACAGTATTTTAAGAGAAACCTCTTTTAAATTTGTATAGAGAAATGGAAAAAATATATCACTAGTTTGTTTCTTCCTGCCTCTTAAGAGATAAAAAAAGTCTGACACTTGTAACCTATTTCCTCTGTTTGGAGACCCCTGGCCTTCCTGCCTGTTACCCTCTCATTAGTAAAGTTAAATCTATATAAGAAATGAAAATAGTGACTCATTTTGAAGTATGTAGTGGTGGTGGTGTTCAATTGCTAAGTTGCATTTGACTCTTTGTGACCCCAGAGACTGCAGCATACCAGGCCTCCCTGTCCCCCACCGTCTCTAGGAGTTTGCCCAAGTTCATGTCCATTGAATCGGTGGTGCTATCCAGCCATCTCATCCCCTGTCACCTTCTTTCCTTCTGCCTTCAATCTTTCCCAGAATCAGGGTCTTTTCCAATGAGTCAGCTCTTTGCATTAGATGGCCAGAGTTTTGGAGCTTCAGCATCAGTCTTTCCAATGAGTGTTCAGGGTCAATTTCCTTTAGTATTGACTGGTTTGATCTCCTTGCTGTTTAAGGGACTCTCAAGAGTCTTCTCAAGCACCACAATTCAAAAGCATCGATTCTTCAGCCCTCTGCCTTCTTTATTGTCCAACTCTCACACCCGGTGCATGACTACTGGAAAGACCATAACCTTGACAATACTGACCTTTGTCAGATAAGTGGTATCTTTGCTTTTAATTCACTATCTAGGTTTGTCATAACTTTCCTGCCAAGAAGCAGTCACTAATTTTATGGCTGCAGTCACCATCCACAGTGATTTTAGAATCCGAGAAGAGGAAATCTGTCACTACTTCTGCCTTTTCCCCTTGTATTTTGCCAGCAAATGATGGGACTGAATGCCGTGATCTTATTTTTTTTTTAAACACTGTGTTTTAAGCCGACTTTTTCACTCTCCTCTTTCACCCTCATCAAGAGACTCTCTAGTTCCTCTTTCCTTTCTGCCAGTAAGGTAGAATTGTTAGACCTCACAGTCTCCTGCCAGGGATCCGTCGCCCAAAAGAATCTCCAAGACTCGGACTCGATGCAATCAGCAAGAGGATTTATTAGGCCGGGCGCAACGGGGTTCGATCACCACCAGGGAAGAACGAACCCCGAACATTCATTACAAAGCAGTTTTTAAGCATAAAAGCCACAAACAGGTACAGCTAGGGTGGAGTGACCTGATTGGTGTACAGGTCTTGGCATTTTCAGGGATAGGTTCATTTGTTATCAGGTCGACATGGCTGGTCGAGCTGCATTTTTACTGTTAACTTGTTTTCCTGGAAAATAATTTCCTGGAATGGTTTTTGAGGTAAAACATCCCCCAGAAAGCCTCCCGGAGGCTGCATACCTGAGATATGAGCCCCCTACACATTCTTGAGATAGAGGTTTGTCTTAAGATTAACAGGAGGGCCTGTTTCATAAGGCTCTAGTGAAACTTTAACCTTTATTTTTATCCACCTTTCCTCTCAGAATCATCTGCATATATGAGGTTGTTGATATTTCTCCAGGCACTCTTGATTCTAGCTTATAAATCATCCAGCATGGCAATTTCTTATGATGTGTTCTGTGTGTAAGTTAGATAAACAGGTTGACAGTAAACAGCCTTGTCATACTTCTTTCTCAATTTTGAGCTACTCTGTTATTCCATATAAGATTCTAACTTTTGCTTCTTGACCCAAATACAGGTTTTTCAGGAAACAGGTAAGATGCTCTGGTATTCCTGTCTCTTTGAGAGTTTTTCACAGTTTGTTATGATCCACACTCTCAAAGGCTTTACTGTAGTCAATGGAACAGAAGTAAACATTTTTCTGGAATTCCCTTGCTTTTTCTATGATCCAGCCAGTATTGGCAATTTGGTCTCTGGTTCCTCTGCTTTTTCTAAGCCCAGCTTGTATACATCTGGAAGTTCTCAGTTCTTATACTGCTGAAGCCTAGCTTGAAGGATTTTGAGCATAACCTTAATAACATGGGAGATGAGCATGCTTTTCTGGTAGTTTGAACATTCTTTAGTACGGCCCTTCTTGGGAATTGGGATGCAGATTGACTTTTTCCAGGCCTGTGTTCACTGCTGGGTTTTCCAAGTTTGCTGACATATTGAGTGCAGCACTTTAATAGCATCATCTTTTAGAATTTTAAATAGCTCTGCTGGAATTCCATCATCTCCTGTAGATTTATGGGCAGCAGTGCTTTCTGAGGCCCACTTGACTTCACACTCCAGAATGTCTAGCTCTGGGTGAGTGACCACACCTTCAATGTTATCTGGGTCATTAAAATATTTTGTACAGTTCATCTGTGTATTCTCGCCATCTTTTTCTTGATTTCTTCTATAAGGGCTTTACCATTTCTGTCCTTTACTGTGCTCGTCTTTGGATGAAATATTCCTTTAATGTCTCCATTTTTCTTGATGAGCTCTCTAGTTATTCCCCTTCTGTTTCTTTCCTCTATTTCTTTTCACTGTTCATTGAAGGCCTTCTTGTCTCCTTGCTTTTCTCTGGAAGTCTGCCTTCAACTGGGTATACCTTTCCCTTTCCCTTTCTCCCTTGCTTTTGGCTTCTCTTCTTTTCTCAGCTATTTTAAATCTTCCTCAGACAACCATTTTGCCTTCTGACATTTCTTTTTCTTTGGGGTGGTTTTGTTTACTGCCTCCTGTACAATATTACCTGTACAATTTGACCTTTAAAATGCATAAACAAGGTCAATTAAAGTAATGGGAAAGTCATCAAAGAAGACATGAGGTGATAATTACAGTTAAAGTTTTCTAAGATCTTTTTATATTAACTTGAAATTTTTATGTCAAATATGTAGGTTCAAAATTTATTGCTATCCATAAAGACAAAGAAATAGAATGCATAATATCTAAAATAGTAAAGAGGGAAACAGAGCTAAAATATAAAGTTTAGTAATATACTTAATGCTAAAGAATAAATTTAAAAATAACATATTTAGTAATATGTGAAGTAATATAGCAATGTTTAAAACAAAGCTATAGCTTTAAATATATACAAATAATAATAATCATAATTTAGTAATCTAAATATTCCCATATAAGTCATTAGATAAAGAAAAATAAACATGGATAATATAGAAAGAAGGGATAATAAATACAAGAACATACTTGATAAGATAGGAAACAAAAATGTTTTATTAGGTTCTCTGAAGTTGTTCCTCTGAAGAGTTTAGTTAAATAGTAAATTATTTGTTGAATCAAAGCAAGAAAAATATATACTGTTAGAAATACAACGTATCTATAGGAAGGATTGAAAATAGTGAAAAAAGTCTTATTGGAATATATTTGGAAAGGGTAGATTAAATAGTTAATTTTGGGGGATGTAATGATATTTTTAAGGAGAAAAGTTATAATCTATAACCATTAAAATATTTGAAATCTAAAGTAATATCAGGTACAAATTCTATGTGTCTAATCTTACATAGATTAGAATAGAAAACAAAAATTTCTCATATTTGATGTCTCATATAATCTTAGTGTAGAAATTAAATAAGGAGAGATTTGATGTCCTGTTAATATGAGCAGGTAAGGTTTCCAGAATTGAATATAAATTTGGAAACGAGAAGTTATATAATTATTCTCAAACCTATTGAGTTAGACCCGACCAGAAATACTGAAACTGTCTACACTGATGTCATTTGCTCTCTCTTTATCTGAAGCCATGAGTGTAAACAATTATTAAATTCCTCAATAAAACAGGAAAAATTCAGTTCGGGACTTTTATTTATATAACATAATAGGAGACTACTTGGAAACACATATCACCATTTAGCCTTTTAAATCTAAAATTTTTCCTGTTTTTGGTTTTATTTTGGAATAGTTTTATTTGGAGATAAAATTTATAAGCTATGTGAACTGTGGGATTTCTTTGTCCCTCCTTCTGAACTTTTTAAAATGTTATGAGATTGTATAGCATCATGTTTATGAAAATACTTAAAACCAAACTGTTTAGATTATCTTAAGCAAACTGTATTTTCCACAATGCCTTATGTGAGAAAGTTGATGGCTAAGGGATTGCAATGAGAACAGGAACGTTCAAAACTAAAATATAGTTTGTTTGTCATGCAAGCTTGTTACTGAGTTATTTCTCCTTTGTACTTTGCCTAAATGACAGTCTTGTGGGTCGACGTAGGACAGAAGTGGAAAGAGGAAAGGGTGTTATCCATGATTGGTTTGTCTTACATTCTTTAGCTAGTATTTTTTGGTACTTTTATTTGATTTATTTTCTTGCCTACTTTTGCCAGAATTTTTACATGTAAAACTTTGCGGAGCAAATATCAAATGTAAACGGAAAATGAACACTCTAATAAGATAATAAGAATAAGAAAGCTGGATAATAAGTAAGCTGGATGAGCTTTCAAATAGTTATCCACCCACCTCATATTACTTACAGTGCAGAAAACTCAATTTTAAGTATAACTGTCCAATTCCATAGCACAGAAAATGAGACTATATATATCATTACAGTCCCCAGTAGAGATAATGAGAGCATATGCACAGCTACAGCTATCCATTGAGATAATGAGATTATAAATACTATACTCCTACTGCTTCCAGGTGTAATGAGAAGCTACCATTTTATGGTCATATTTCCTGCAATCATCCTTGAGACCAGGAAACAGTGAATTCAGAAATAACCTAATGAGGAATAGAAACAGATAACCATTTATCATAACCTTTCCAAAATCAGCTCATGAAGAAAGACGCAAACGGCGACAAAGTTACTGAATACATCCATTTGTTAACTAATACCTGCTGTTCTTAGAGAACCATGAACCATGAAGACATTTTTAAAGAGGCAATGACTTGAAATACTCCTCTACAGAGTTAAACATCATCCAACAGCTCTCATAAATGTAGGGTACAATTTAGAGATTTTTGGAAATACTCGTTTAATGAATTTCTTTCTCTTTCAAAGTAAAGAAAAATCAGTGTATAACATATTATTCATAAATAATGTTTTGGCAATGAAAAGAGTTATTTTTTTTGCAGCCAGAAGATATTTATATTCCTTAGATATGTACATATTTCTAGTGATATTTGTGTTCAAAAATATAATGTGAAAAGTGGCCCATGCTCAGTTTTGAATGGGGTGGGGATTAACTTCCATATAATCCAAACTGAAAAAATTTTTAAATATTCTTATGTTCAGTTTTGATACTTGAAATTTAATCCCCAAAGTAAAATGTCCTTGCATATAAAAATGTGATTCTAGTTTTAGGAAGATGGAATTAATTTTTTATTCTCTTCTGCATGAACTAAGTTGCAGATTTTTAATCTCTGATTAGTTTGAGCCTTTGCTAGAAGTTTTAAAGTAAAATCCAGATTTTGAATATTTCACAAAATTATTTCTGCCTACTTCTAAATTTCAAAATCCATCACTCACCTTCTATCCCCTGATGATCCAGAAACAGTGGTTTTCTTACTGTAATCCCATATGCACCGCCTTTTTCTAGACCTTGTTTGCAAAGTCTTAAACCCACTTCCTTAGCTAGAAAATGATTTATTCTCTCACTTCCTTTAGGTATCCAGGCAACAGAAGTCTGTCATTCCTAATCATTTTATTTAAGAGATCACTCTTAACCTATCAACCGAGTCAGGTTACTATATCATGATACATTTCCATTTTTTTCTTAGTAATTATCAAAATATGAATATATATTTCACTTATATTACTTAATATATGTCTCTCCTACAAAAACATGAGTCAAGAAATAAGAAAACATTTCTATATTGTATATAGTTATAAAATAAGAACATAACACATGCCTGAGACATTATAGATAATAAATGAGTGATAAATAGAATCAATTACTATGTATAGGTGACTATAAATAAACAAAAATAATTGAGGCTGTACTTATTCTATTTCAGATATGTATTTCTGGATACCTAAGATGGTTTCATACACACACACACACACACACACACACACTCACACACACATTGTTGTTGTTCAGTCACTTAGTTGTGTTTGAGTCTTTGCGACCCCATGGATTGCAGCACACTACAGTTTATTGTGATCCACACAGTCAAAGGCTTTGGTATAGTCAATAAAGCAGAAATTGATGCTTTTCTGGAACTCTCTTGCTTTTTTGATGATCCAGCAGATGTCGGCAATTTGATCTCTTGTTCCTCTGCCTTTCCTAAAACCAGCTTGAACATCTGGAAGTTCACGGTCCACGTATTGCTAAAGCCTGGCTTGGAGAATTTTGAGCATTACTTTACTAGCATGTGAGATGAGAGCAATTGTGCGGTAGTTTGAGCATTCTTTGGCATTGCCTTTCTTTGGGATTGGAATGAAAACTGACCTTTGCCAGTCCTGTGGCCACTGCTGAGTTTCCACATTTGCTGGCATTACACAGCCACCTGACCTGTCTCTTGAGAAACCTATATGCAGGTCAGGAAGCAACAGTTAAAACTGGAAATGCAACAATAGACTGGTTCCAAATAGGAAAAGGAGTATGTCAAGGCTGTATATTGTCACCCTACTGATTTAATTTATATGCAGAGTACATCATGAGAAATTCTGAGCTGGAAGAAGCACAAGCTGGAATCAAGATTGCCGGGAGAAATATCAATCACCTCAGATATGCAGATGACACCACCCGTATGGCAGAAAGTGAAGAGGAACTAAAAAGCCTCTTGATGAAAGTGAAAGAGGAGAGTGAAAATTTGGCTTAAAGCTCAACATTCAGAAAATGAAGATCATGGCATCTGGTCCCATCACTTCATGGGAAATAGATGAGGAAACAGTGGAAACAGTGTCAGACTTTATTTTTCTGGGCTTCAAAATCACTGCAGATGGTGATTGCAGCCATGAAATTAAAAGATCCTTACTCTTGGAAGGAAAGTTATGAGCAACCTAGATAGCATATTCAAAAGCAGACATTACTTTGCCAACAAAGGTCCGTTTAGTCAAGGCTATGATTTTTCCAGTAGTCATGTATGGATATGAGAGTTGGACTGTGAAGAAAGCTGAGCACACAAGAATTGATGCTTTCGAATTGTGGTGTTGGAGAAGACTCTTGAGAGTCCCTTGGACTATAAGATCAAACCAGTCCATTCTAAAGGAAATCAGTCCTGGGTGTTCATTGGAAGAGCTGATGCTAAAGCTGAAACTCCAATACCTGGGCCACCTCATGCGAAGAGTTGACTCATTGGAAAAGACTCTGATGCTGGGAAGGACTGGGGGCAGGAGGAGAAGGGGACAACAGAGGATGAGATGGCTGGATAGCATCACCGACTTGATGGCATGAGTGAGTGAACTCCAGGAGTTGGTGATGGACAGGGAGGCCTGGCGTGCTGCGATTCATGGGGTCACAAAGAGTCGAATGTGACTGAACTGAACTGAGTGGTAAAGAACTCACCTGCTAATTCAAGAGACTTAAAGAGACACGGATTTGATCCCTGGAGGAGGGCATGGCAACCCACTTCAGTATTCTTGCCTGGAGAATCCCATGGACAGAGGAGCCTGGCAGGCTATGGTCCATAGGGTCACAAAGAGTCAGACACAACTGAAGTGACAGCACACAGTATGTATCTAAAATAGCTTCAGCACTACTCCATACCCTTGAAAATGTTCTAGCTTTAACTAGAGGAGCATTCAGAATTCCAAAACACAGCTAATGGAAGTAGAGACTTCCTTCAAATTGAGAAATTCATTTTTAAAAAGACTTGGTCGAAGCTCATCTTTTGCCAAAGTGTTCTTAAACAAGTTCTCACTGCTTGCTGTTAATTTGATCTTTAGCTTTCTTGATTCCTTAAGAAACATATCCAGTCTAAGTTTTCATTTCAACCCTTTATCTAGCTTTGTGGAAACCTGCTTTTGTAAGCTGTATTTTATTTTGCCAATCTTATGATACCCAATTTCTTATCTTTGGTGTCTGGTTCATTTCAGAGCAGTTGCAAGCAAGAGTTGCCCCTGCTCCTTACTTACCATTGAAGAAATCAATCCTAAACCAGAAAGAAGGGGTAGTAGAAGCCATTTTACTCCTTAATCTTTTTATCTACTTATTTCCACCATTCCTACCCTCATTTAAGACGGTTGTTCTTTAGAAGTCCTTCTTTCCATTGATGACAGATCTACCCCATTCTGTCATATTTACACAGGCTAAAACTTTAGAGACATTGTTGATTCTGCCCTTTACTTTGTTTTTGAATTTAATTCATGGCTTCACAGTTTAAATTTTAAGTTAACTTTCTTACCTCTGATTGCTTTCATGTTTTTATGCCCAGGAGAGTCTTGTTATAATACAAACCTGCAGTACATTCTGCATGAGAAATTTTAATTAGTTGCCTCTATGTCCCAATGTAGTCTGCATACTGCTAAAAATAACCTTATTAAAGTAGCTGATGATTTATTTTCTCGGGCTGACTAGATCACAATAGATTTAAATGCAATTTCTTAATCAAACATTCCAATCTTATTATGCTATGATTTCAACCAGCATTTCTGGAGGGATCTTTGATCTTTCCCTTGACATCCATAGTACTAAAGTAAAAATAGAAAACTCTACATTCCCTGAACCTTCCTTTATTTTCCTTTTACCTGTATTATTTCCTTTGTGTTTCAGAAGAAAAGTTACACCAGTAAAGACATGGAGAAGGCGATGGCACCCCACTCCAGTACACTTGCCTGGAAAATCCCATGGAAAGAAGAGCTTGGTAGGCTGCAGTCCATGGGGTCGCGAAGAGTCGGACACGACTGAGCGACTTCCCTTTCTCTTTTCACTTTCATGCATTGGAGAAGGAAATGGCAACCCACTCCAGTGTTCTTGCCTGGAGAATCCCAGGGACGGAGGAGCCTGGTGGACTGCCATCCACGGGGTCACACAGAGTCAGACACAATTGAAGTGACTTAGCAGCAGCAGCAGCAGCAGTAAAGACATATTCAGTTCAGTTCAGTCTCTCAGTCGTGTCCGATCTTTGTTGCTCCATGGATTGCATCATGGGAAGCTTCCTTTTCTATCACTAATTCCCGGAGCTTGCTCAAACCCATGTCCATTGAGTTGGTGATGCCATGCCACCATCTCATATTCTGTAGTCCCCTTCTACGTCTTTGTTCTTTCCCAGCATCAGGGTCTTTTTCAATGAACAGTTTCTTCACATCAAGTGGCCAAAGTATTGGACCTTCAGCTTCAGCATCAGTCCTTCCAATGAATATTCAGGACTGATTTCCTTAAGGTGGACTGCTTGGATCTCCTTGCAGACCAAGGGACTGTCAAGAGTCTTCTCCAACATCACAGTTCAAAAGCATCAATTCTTTCACACTCAGCTTTATTTATGGTCCAACTGTCATATGCATACATGACTACTGGAAAGACCATAGATTTGACTGGATGGACCTTTGTCAGCAAAGTAATATCTCTGCTTTTTAATATGCTCTGTAGGTTGGTCATAGCTTTTCTTCCAAGGAGCAAGCGTCTTTTAATTTCATGGCTGCAGTCACCATCTGCAGTGATTTTGGAGTCCAAGAAAAGAAAGTCGGTTACTGTTTCCATTGTTTCCCCATCTATTTGTGATGAAGTAATGGGACTAGATGGAGAAGGCAACGGCACCCCACTCCAGTACTCTTGCCTGGAAAATCCCATGGATGGAAGAGCCTGGTAGGCTGCAGTCCATGGGGTTGCAAAGAGTCAGACACGACTAAGTGACTTCTTTCACTTTTCACTTTCATGCATTAGAGAAGGAAATGGCAACCCACTCCAGTGTTCTTGCCTGGAGAATCCCAGGGATGGCAGAGCCTGGTGGGCTGCCATCTCTGGGGTTGCACAGAGTCGGACACGACTGAAGTGACTTACCAGCAGTGGGACTGGAGAAGGCAATGGCACCCACTCCAGTACTCTTGCCTGGAAAATCCCATGGATGGAGGAGCCTGGTAGGCTACAGTCCATGGGGTCACTAAGAGTTGGACACAACTGAGCAACTTCACTTTCACTTTTCACTTTCCTGCTAAGGAGAAGGAAATGGCAGCCGACTCCAGTGTTCTTGCCTGGAGAACCCCAGGGACGGGGAGCCTGGTGGGCTGCCATCTATGGGGTCGCGCAGAGTCGGACATGACTGAAGTGACTTAGCAGCAGCAGCAGCAGCAATGGGACTGGATGCCGTGATCTTTGTTTTTTGAATGTTGAGTTTTAAGCCAACTTTTTCACTGTGCTCTTTCAGTTTGATCAGAGGCTCTTTAGTTCCTATTCACTTTCTGCCATAAGGGTGGTGTCTTCTGAGTATCTGAGATACTTCTCCCAGAATCTTGATTCCAGCTCTTGCTTCATCCAGCCCAGCATTTCTCATGGTGTACTCTACATATAAGTAAGTTTAATAAGCAGGGTGACAATATACAGCCTTGCCGTACTCCTTTTCCTATTTGGAACCAATCTGTTCCATGTCCAGTTCTAACTGTTGCTTCCTGACCTGCATACATCGTTTCTCAGGAGGCAGGTCAAGTGGTCTGGTATTCCCATCTCTTTCAGAATTTTCCAGTTTGTGGTGATCCACACAGTCAAAGGCTTCGGCATAGTCAATAAAGCAGATGTTTTTCTGGAAATCTCTTTCTTTTTTCAGGATCCAACAAATGTTGGCAATTTGATCTCTGGTTCCTCTGCCTTTTCTAAATCTAGCTTGAACATCTGGAAGTTCATGGTTCACATACTGTTGAAGCCTGGCTTGGAGAATTTGGAGCACTATTTTGAAAGTGTGTGAGATGAGTGCAATTGTGCAATAGTTTGAACATTCTTTGGCATTGCCCTTTTTTGGGATTGGAATGAACACTGACCTTTTCTAGTCCTGTGGCCACTGCTGAGTTTTCCAAATTTGCTGGCATATTGAGTGCACCACTTTCACAGCATCGTCTTTTAGGATTTGAAATAGCTCTACTGGAGTTTCATCATCTCCACTAGCTTTGTTCATAGTGAGGATTCCTAAGGCTCACTTGACTTCCCATTCCAGGATGTCTGGCTCTAGGTGAGTAACCACACATTTGTGGTTATCTGGATCAGTAAGATCTTTTTTAATATAGTTCTTCTGTATATTCTTGCCACCTCTTAATATTTTCTGCTTCTGTTAGGTCAATACCAGTTCTGTCCTTTATTTTGCCCCTTTTTGCATGAAAACTTCCCTTGGTATCTCTAATTTTCTTAAGAAGCTCTCTCTCTTTTTTAAATATTTTTTATACTCTCAAAATAATTAGCACATAAAAGTGAAATATTCAAATCCATAGCATCTATAGAAAATTAAACAACTAGGCTAATTCTAACACAAGATGTAAGTCTTCTAAGCTGAATAAACCAAAGTTGTATTAATAGGAAAAAGTCTCCTCTGTTTTATTTACAAATTCAATACCATTCCATTCAAGTTTTCAGAAGGTTTTTAAAATGGAAGTTGATAAGGTGATTTAAAAATTTATATGGAAATGAAAATGACCAAGAAAAGTCAAATTACTTATGTTAGTTTTCTGTTGCTACCGTTAAACAGTTGCTTTGAACAAAATTCACTTGTTATTTCACAGTTTCTGTCATTCTGAAAACCAGACCCAGCTCAGGTGGATTCTGTAATTTTAAGTCTCATAAGGGTATAATCAGGGTGTCAGCCATACTACATGCTCCTTTGGAGGACTGACTAGGGTTGGGTACACTTCTAAGCTGATTCAGGTTGTTGGCAGAATTCTGTTCCTTGTAGCTGTGAGGCTGAGGTCCCGATTTTCTTGCTTCTCTTAGCCACAGGTGCCTCTCAGCTCCTAGATATTGCCTAACTGTATGGCTCTCACAATACCTGATACTTATTTCTTCTACATGGTAGTCATATAAGGTTATGTAATCATGAGAATGACAGTCCTTCCATTTTTTCTATATAACATAAGCTAATCAAGGGAGCTATTAATCCATCATATCCTCAGATCCTGCCCATGCTCGTGGACAGGGTACTGTGCAGAATATGTATTCCAGGGGTTGGGAAACTTAATGGGCCATCTTAAAATTCTATCTGCCACAGTATTCCCTAAGCATAAGCATTAAGCCTAAAGATGTACACAACCAGTCATAAAGGCTAAATTAAAACTGGTTAGTAATGTCTATTATTGGCTTGAGAATACACAGATATAGTAATAGAAGAAAGCTGAATGACAGGAAATAGACCCACAGATATAGAACTGCTGTTTGGTTTAAAGATGAGAATGTAATGGATTGAAGAAAAGAATATATTTTTAATTAAGAATATTGTGTCAATTGGTTAGTTACCTAGAAAAATCTGAAAACAGAAATAAATCTTCACCTTCTACCTTATATTATAACACAAAAGTCAATTCCAAATGAATTGAATGTTTAAATGTAAGAATTAAAACAATAGAATTTATTTAAGATAACTTGAAAATATCTTCAGGACCATGAGTTCAGCAAAGATATTTTAAGGAAGGAATGGAAGGCAATAATCATACAACATGGATAGGATTAATGAGTTGCTAAGTTGTGTCCGACTCCCTGTGACTCTATGGACAGTAACCCCCAGGCTCCTGTGACCATGAGATTTTCCCAGGCAAGAATACTGGGGTAGGTGGCCATTTCCTTCTCCAGGGAATCTTCCTTACCCAGGGATCAATCCTGAGTCTCCTGCATTGCATGTGGATTTTTACCTACTGAGCCATCAGGGAAGATAAATTTGGCTATTTATTTATATTTGTCACAAGGATCATTAGAAAGTAAAAACACAATGCACAGAAATAGAAGATATTTTCAATATGTATCAAATAGCTCATACACAATATATCAAAAACTGACTTTTGGAGTGTGACAAAAAGTAGCCAATAAACATGAAAATTTATTTCACTTAATTTTTAATAATATGCACATTAACCTGACAATGTTATACAACTGCACATCTATCAGAATGGCTAAAATTTTTAAAAACCTAATACTTGGCAGTCCTTTTGATCAATATGTACAGTAATTAGAAATTTTGTGCATTTCTGTCAGGAACATAATTTGCTAAAACTATTGCAGAAAAAAAGCACAATTGTGTCTACAGAAGCTAGTCATGTGCAAATCTTATTAGTCAGGCCTTTTCTCTCATATATGCATCAAAAGATATGGAGATTATTCATAGTAGCACAGTTTGAATTTGCCCAATTTGGAAACAGCCCAAATGTATATCAGTAGTAGAATGGGTAAGTAGATTTGCTATATTCATGTAATGGAATGTTAAGGCACAATAAGATGAATCTCGTAAATATCGAGGCAAAGAAACCCTATGCAAAAGCATGAATTACTGATTCAATTTATATAAAATATAGAAAGAGAGATATCCAATAGTTTGTGATACAGGTCAGGGTGGAGACCACTCTTGACAATGGAAGTAAAGAAACTAGGAGGGCCATATGAGAGCCTTGGTGCTGAGAGGTCTGCTCAAACACAGTATGTGCAAGTAGTGAAAATTCGTTGAAGTGTACTTTCATGGTCTATGCATTTCTTGATATATTGTCTTAAAAACATAATCTTCAGCTTTGTAGGGTAATTTTACTTAATTTTTAATTTGCATTATTTATACACACATCAAAACTCTACACTTAACTGTGATATGTGTGTGTGTTGGTCACTCAGCCGTGTCCAACTCTCTGCAACCCCATGGACTGTAGCTTGCCAGGCTCCTCTGTCCATGGGATTCTCCAGGCAAGAATACTGGAGTGGATTGCCATTTTCTTCTCAACAGTTAACTGTGATAATTACCTATGAATGCATTTGTTTGTGCCTTATATACTGCAATACAGCCTTATGCTTTACTAGAGAATACATGATGTGACTACTAATTATTCAGTTAAAATCATGACATTGATAGACTTCCTGTCAGCCTGAACTTTGATGATAGTAATTTCAAGCAACGTACTCCATGTTTCCCCAAAGTGCTGTGTATTTGTAGTCACATGGGTACTGTAATATATTAATTTTATTCTTTTTTCCCCCAAGATAAAAGCAATATATGCTTGAAAAATTTTCCATGTCAATATATGTAATGCTTTCACATTGACTATTTGCAAATTTTATTTAAATTTCAAAGTTAACTTTGAGCTTAAGATTTTTGTAATTCTGATCTAGTTTGTCCATCAAGTAAGCACAATTCTTGGAAGATATACTTGGTGGTTTTGCATCAAATACCCATAAAATATCTTTTTACTGGGTTATGACTTTTTAGAAGTAGTCTTTTCTTCTCTATGCTAGTCTGAAGCTGAGAGATCAGGAAAAAGAATTTACAGTCATCCCTTGGTCTCCATCAGGGATTGGTTCCAGGACACCTTGCAGAGACTAAAATCTGCAGTGCTTAATCCCCTCATATAAAATACTGTCAAATTTGCTTATCTTTGTATATACTTTAAACCATTTCTGGTTACTTATGCTATCTAATACAATGTAAATGCTATGTTTCCACTATCACTGCAGATGGTGATTGCAGCCATGAAATTAAAAGACACTTACTCCTTGAAAGGAAAGTTATGGCCAAGCTAGATAGCGTATTAAAAAGCAGAAACATTACTTTGCCAACAAAGGTCCGTCTAGTCAAGGCTATGGTTTTTCCAATGGTCATGTATAGATGTGAGAATTTGACTATAAAGAAAGCTGAGCACCGAAGAATTGATGCTTTTGAACTGTGGTGTTGGAGAAGACTCTTAAGAGTCCTTTAGACTGCAAGGTGATCCAACCAGTCCATTCTAAAGGAGATCATTTGCTATTATTTTCTCCCATTCCAAAGGCTGTCTTTTCACCTTGCTTATAGTTTCCTTTGTTGTGCAGAAGCTTTTAAGTTTAATTAGGTCCCATTTGTTTATTTTTGCTTTATTTCCTGTATTCTGGGAGGTGGGTCATAGAGGATCTTGCTGTGATATATGTCGGAGAGTGTTTTTCCTATGTTCTCCTCTAGGAATTTTATAGTTTCTGGTCTTACGTTTAGATCTTTAATCCATTTTGAGTTTATTTTTGTGTATGGTGTTAGAAAGTGTTCTAGTTTTATTCTTTTACAAGTGGTTGACCAGTTTTCCCAGCACCACCTGTTAAAGAAACTGTCTTTACTCCATTGTATATTCTTGCCTCCTTTGTCGAAGATGAGGTGTCCATAGGTATGTGGATTTATCTCTGGGCTTTCTATTTTGTTGAATTGATCTATATTTCTGTCTTTGTGCCAGTTCCATACTGTCTTGATGACTGTGGCTTTGTAGTAGAGCCTGAAGTCAGGCAGGTTGATTCCTGCAGTTCCATTCTTCTTTCTCAAGATTGGGAGAAAATAATAGCAAATGAAGCAACTGACAAACAATTAATCTCAAAAATACACAAGCAACTCATGCAGCTCAATTTCAGAAAAATAAACGACCCAATCAAAAAATGGGCCAAAGAACTAAATAGACATTTCTCCAAAGAAGACATACAGATGACTAACAAACACATGAAAAGATGTTCAACATCACTCATTATCAGAGAAATGCAAATCAAGACCACAATGAGGTACCATTTCACACTAGTCAGAATGGCTGCGATCCAAAAGTCTACAAGCAATAAATGCTGGAGAGGATGTGGAGAAAAGGGAACCCTCTTACACTGTTGGTGGGAATGCAAACTAGTACAGCCACGATGGAGAACAGTGTGGAGATTCCTTAAAGAACTGGAAATAGAACTGCCTTATGACACAGCAGTCTCACTGCTGGGCATACACACAGAGGAAACCAGAATTGAAAGAGACACGTGCACCCCGATGTTCATTGCAGCACTGTTTATAATAGCTAGGACATAGAAGCAACCTAGATGTCTCAGTTCTAATGAGGTGGATGAAACTGGAGCTGATTGATTATACAGAGTGAAGTAGGCCAGAAAGAAAAACACCAATACAGTATACTAACACGCATATATGGAATTTAGAAAGATGGTAATGATAACCGTGTATGTGAGACAGCAAAAGAGACACAGATGTATAGAACAGACTTTTGGACTCTATGGGAGAGGGAGAGAGAGAGGGTGGGATGATTTGGGAGAATGGCATTGAAACATGTATAATATCATGTAAGAAACGAATCGCCAGTCTAGGTTCGATGCAGGATACAGGATGCTTGGGGCTGGTGCACTGGGATGACCCAGAGAGATGGCGTGGGGAGGGTGGTGGGAAGGGGGTTCAGGATTGGGAACTCATGTACACCCGTGGCAGATTCATGTTGATGTATGGCAAAACCAATACAGCATTGTAAAGTAAAATAAAGTCAAATTAAAAAATAATAATAAAGGAGATCAGTCCTGGGTGTTCATTGGAAGGACAGATGCTAAAGCTGAAACTCCAATAATTTGGCCGCCTTATGTGAAGAGTTGACTTATTGGAAAAGACTGATAGGGATTGGGAGCAGGAGGAGAAGGGGACAACAGAGGATGAGATACTGGATAGCATCACCGACTCTATGCCACATGAGTTTGGGTGAAGTCTGGGAGTTGGTGATGGACAGGGAGGCCTGGCGTGCTGCGATTCATGGGGTCGCAGAGTCAGGGTCGCAAAGAGTCGGACACGACTGAGCGACTGAACTGAACAGAACTGAAATGCTATGTGAACAGTTGCAGATATGTAGCAAATTCAGATATAGCTCTTTGAACTTTCTGGAGTTTTTCATTTTGTTTTTGGAATATTTCTGATGTGATGTAACCCATGGATATAGAAGGTCAATTGTATTTTATTTTCAGAATACCTTCTTAGTCCTCTTATGTTTATTTCTGTTACTTGGTGAGAAGAAAGCTTTGCGTTTCAATGAACTCATTTTAAGAAACTTTTCCCCTGCTTCTGAGAATAAAACTGTCTGCAAGTGTTAATACACTTACAGAGTTCACAAATCATTTATCCAAACTATCTCATAGGAAAGTAAACTGTAACTGTGACACCTCCAAATCGTAGAATAAACAGTATTTAACTACACTTATTTGCCCTAACACATAGGCTTAAAAGCTTTAGAAATATATTCTTATAAAATTATTTCAGATTAAAAACTAATTTCATCACTTTAAAACACATCAGGCTCTAAATCTATTTTTACTCAAGCATTTTTGAGTAAAGATTTTAAGAAATAGAAAAAAACTTATTTTGTCTATTTCTGGCCTAACCAGAGAAAAAAATCAGTGTGGACAGGAATGTTTTTCAGATAACTGAAGCCTAAGTAAATAATCATCAAGTTGTTTCATTTTATTATTTTTTTTTGATATAAGTAAGAATGAGGGCTTCCCAGGATGCTAGTGGTAAGAACTTGCCTGCCAAGGCAGGAGACGTAAGAGATGCTGGTTCAATCCCTGAGTCAGAAAGATTCCCTGGAGGAGGGCATAGCAACCCACTGCAGTTTTCTTGCCTGGAGAATCCCATGGATAAAGAAGCCTGCAGGCTACAGTCCATAGTGCCACAAAGAGTTGGGCATGACTGAAGTGACTTAGCAGCAGCAGCAGCAGCAAATAAGAATGAACTATTTAAAAAATCTGCCTGCCTTTTTAGAGACTAGAGAGGAAAACTTGGCCATTTCTAGGAGTCTTTCACACCTCAGACTGCTATAACAAAATTACTATAGGCTGGATGGTCTAATAAGCAACAGAAGTTTATTTCTCATAGCTCTAAAGAGTGGAAGGAAGTTCAAGATCAGAATGTCAGTACAATGAGCTGCTCTTCTAGGTTGCAGACTACCAACGTCTTGTATCCTCACATGGCAGAGTAAGGAGGTGAAGGAAACTCGGCACTCTCATAGGGCATTAATCTCATTTATGAAGACTCAATGCTCATGACCCCATCTAAGCCTAATTACCTCTCAAAGGCCCCAACTCTTGATATCATTAAATCAAGTCATGGTATTTCAACATATCAGTCTTCAGTGGGTGGCACATTCAGTCTATAACATTGACTCTAAAATGAGTCAGTTATTTTCACATGTTATCTAATCTGGGCCTCTATTATAATGGACCATAGCATGTTTTCTCCATTATACTGTCTTATTGAATTAAGTATCAGTAATGCAACTTTTTTCATTTCAGTTCACTGCAGCATGCCAGGCCTCCCTGTCCATCACCAGCTTGCAGAGTCCACCCAAACCCATGTCCACTGAGTTGGTGATGCCATCCAACCATCTCACCCTCTGTCATCCCCTTCTCCTGCCCTCAATCTTTCCCAGCATCAGGGTCTTTTCCAATGAGTCAACTCTTCACATCAGCTGGCCAGTGTTGGAGTTTCAGCTTTAACATCAGTCCTTCCAATGAACACCCAGGACTGATCTCTTTTAGGATGGACTGTTTGGATCGCCTTGCAGTTCAAGGGACTCTCAAGAGTCTTCTCCAGCACCACAGTTCAAAAGCCTCAATTCTTTGGTGCTCAGCTTTCTTTATAGTCCAACTCTCACATCCATACATGACCACTGGAAAAACCATAGCCTTGACTAGACGGACCTTTGTTGACAAAGTAATGTCTCTCCTTTTCAATATGCTGTCTAGGTTGGTCATAACTTTCCTTCCAATGAGTAAGCGTCTTTTAATTTCATGGCTGCAGTCACCATCTGCAGTGATTTTGGAGCCCAGAAAAATAAAGTCAGCCACTGTTGCCACTGTTTCCCCATGTATTTCCTTTGAAGTGATGGGACCAGATACCATGATCTCCGTTTTCTGAATGTTGAGCTTTAAGCCAACTTTTTCACTCTCCTCTTTCACTTTCATCAAGAGGCTTTTTAGTTCTTCACTTTCTGCCATAAAGGTGGTGTCATCTGCACATCTGAGGTTATTGATATTTCTCCTGGCAATCTTGATTCCAGCTTGTGCTTCATCCAGCCCAGCGTTTCTCATGATTTTTTTTTCCTCATGATTTTTCATTTTAGACTTTTGAAATATGTTTGAGGGAATACTTTACGTATTCATTTTTTTTTAAGATTGTTTTATTTTAATGTGGACCATTTTTAAAGTCTTTATTGAATTTGTTACAACATTGCTTCCATGTTTTGGTTTTTTTGGCTATGAGGTATGTGGGATCTTGCCTCCTTGACCCAGGAATCAAACCTGTAAGCCCTGCATTGGAAAACAAAGTCTTAGCCACTGGACCACCAGGGAAGTCCATAAGTGTTCTTATATTCAATGAAGAAACATTTGTTACATGCCTCTTATATGTCAATCACCATACTGAGATTTGGAGATTCAAAGATGAATTTAAAGGGACTCCAATCTAAAGAGTACATGGTGATAATGGTCAAGTAAACTTTAATAATGCTTGATATCTATACTATAGGTAGACACTAAAGACAATGATGATAAAAACAGAGACTACCTAAATGGAAAGATAAGGCAATTCTTTTGGGTTTGTTTCCTCCTTAGTTTAGTGACATGATACTTTAAAATTCACAAAATCACTCAATTAAATTGTAATTAATTTTTTAAGTATATGAAATTATGAGCTGTATCATGTAATAAGATTAAGGATTTTTATGTGAAAGTTTTTTTATTTTATACCTATATTCAAGCATATATTCATATATTTGTGTGCGGTTGGTTAGTCTTTAAAATACACATCATATTGGAAGTCAAAATCTAAAAGGTTTTAAGCTTTTTTTCTTCTTTTTCCATTAATAGAATAAGAAATAGCAGATACAAAACATAGATAAATTCAAAAATATACGTAAAACACAGACATACTCAATTAACTATAGTTTGGTTTGTCTGGAATGTAGACTGTGTGTTAGGGAAATAAATGGAGGGAAGATGTGTATAGGAGCCCTATATTGTAATGTTTTACATGCTCTTTAATGAATTAATATTTTGAAATTTATTTTATCAATAGCCCATGACATTCCTGTTGTGGCCTACTGCCACACTATAGGCCACACTTTTCTTTGATTATACATTAAGATTAAATTTTAACACTTTTCTTGATTATACATAAAGATTAATTTTAAAATTTTAATCTTCATACATGCAGATTAAATTTGAAGTTAAGAGGAAATATTTATTGTTTATATGTTACTCAAGGGACTGAAAAATTTGAGGGCAAGGGGATAATATTAATTTCTTTTAACCCAGGTGCCCAATCAGATATTCCAAGGTTAAGAGATAACTACCAGTGAGAATGAACAGAAACTGATCAGGTCTTTAAGCTCCAAAGCGGTTTAGCTGATGTGAAACAGAATCATTTAGGGGAGGAACAAGAAGAGTGCTTCAGGTTGATTTAGAAGCTTCAGTAACACGTGGGGACTGCCGATGAGAATAGATGACTTGGAATGTTCTGTGTGATGCCACACTGAATTTCTTTTGAGCCAGTCTTTGGAAGAATTTGAATCAGGATATTATAGTGTGAGGATTATATAAAGTCAAAAACAATCCAACAATTGTATAAGAGGTTGGATTGTACAATCCAACAATTGTACAATTGTTGTACAATTAAACAATTGTAAGAAACTAATTGGGCCCTATTTTTATCTTATTAAATGAATTTTAAATACATTTTGGCTAAATAGGAACATTATAATTATTGAATCAGAAGATATTATCATGACAAAAATTTTTCATGAATACACTGAGCATGTACCCAGAGTTTAGGGCAACTGGAAAAGTTATCTTACGAGGCAGCAGAAGAAGCAACATCAAGGCCAGAAGAAGAGATGAAGTGACCAGGGATGTCCCTAGCCACAGGCATAAGAAATAGCAGCAAGAAAGGGTCTGGGGAAGCTATGGAAATGGGACCAATATTCACTCATTAATTTATCAGTCATTTGCAGCACACAGGATGATTATGGAATTTGTTTGTCTCAGTATTATTAATATTAGTTAAACCTTAATCTAAAAGAATCTTCAAAGTTGTTTTGTTTTTTAATTACTTCTGCTCAGCACCTGTCTGGATGTAATTACTACAGCACATTATCATAAGTATCTAATCAAATCTTCCACACTGGAGTACACAATCCATTTCCTCATGAAAACTGTTCTAGTCGTTCACTTAGAAATGTTACTGCCTTCTATTAAGCCTGAATTTAAAGCATTCTATTCTATTTATCTGAAGGAAGTTCTGTTTTTGAATTTCAGTGGGCCCACTTAAATTCCCATTGTGTTGTTGGGTTACCTGAAAAAGTAAAATTCCTACATTTTGATGTCTAAGGTCAGCAGTGTCTTTTGCACAATTACAACTCAGCCTTGAGCCAGCCATCTGAAATACACTGTAGACACAAGGAACAATGCTTCAATTTGGTTATATTTCTGCTTTATATGGGCTGGAAATATTGCAAAATGTCATGTATATACATACATATGTATATACACAATTCGTTCTTGTCAATGTCATATTCACAGTCATTTCATAGATTAATAGATACAGAAAACAAAATCTGGGAAGTTTATTGTACAATAGGTATACATACATATTTTTCCTGGCTATCAAAAGCAAAATTTTCTTTGGCTCATACTGTATATTTTTAATGCATTTGAAGTAGTCACTTCATGTTGGATCTAGATGCATAGATTTATATTGATTCACCTTATCATCCTTCTTATTCAGAACCTATACTTTTGTTTTTAATCTCCTGTATCAATAATTTTCCATCTCATCATTAAAACACATTACCACAAATAAAATACTTAAATTGCCAGTCCTCCATTCCTATCTTTATATACAAATGTGCATACAAGTAAGTAATAATGTGTATTGTGTGTGGTTTAAAAATTATGTTTATTTAACACAATGTTCTACTGCAACTTTTTCATCTACTTTTTGAGGTAACCTATGCCGAAAAAGGATTTCCCAGGTAGTAAAGAACCTGTCTGCCAGTGCAGGAGATGTAAGAGACATGAGTTCAATCCCTGGGTTAGAATGATTCCCTGGAGGAGGGCATGGCTACCCACTCCAGTATTCTTTCCTGGAGAATCCCAAGGACAGAGGAGCCTGGCAGGTTATAGTCCATAGGATCACAAGAGTCAGACAATGACGCGACTTAAGACATGTTGAAAAAAATCAATAGATTTTGAGATCTATTTCTTTAATTACACAGTATTACGGCTTGTGTCACGCCCCATTTTATCTATCCACTGACCCAACTGAAGCACGTTAAGCTGTTTCTGAGGATGCCACATCCCTAAGATGTAAATCTAAGAATATTGCTTGGCTATAAAGGTAAATGTTCCCTTTATTTATATTACCAAATTGTTCTTTAATACTTTGTGGTATATAGCTTTACTGGCAGCATTTTTGGGTTTCTCTTTTCCCCATACCCTCAAACTTTGGTGCAGTCACACTTTCAAATTTGCCAGTCTAGTGTATGAAAAATGTTTTCTCCTTGTTTCAGTGTTCATTTCTTTGAGTACTCCTGACACTGAGTGGCATCATTACGTTTCACCTAGGAATTGCCTCCTTATAGCCTCTGCTCATATTTTCACTAGTTATCATTTTCTGTATATATATGTATTTGCATATTCCCGTTGTTTTCTTTTCTCTCACTACTAATCTTTTCTTACATGTTTTCAAATGTAAAGTGGTTATTTATCTATGGTACTTTTTCTATCTTCTGTAGTTAATCATATTAGCTCTTTTGTTTTAAAATTTCCTGATAGGCAAATTTGTTTGTTCCAGCAGATTTTGTTTTGGGGTGCTTTCACTGGAGTTCTTTTCCAAAACTTAGATTTCTTGTATATCCTTAGAGTATTAAGGAGTGAGCGTGTGAAATATCGGAGAAGGCAATGGCACCCCACTCCAATACTCTTGCCTGGAAAATCCCATGGACGGAGGAGGCTCGTGGGCTATGGGATCACTAAGAGTCAGACATGACTGAAGGACTTTACTTTCACTTTTCACTTTCATGCATTGGAGAAGGAAATGACAACCCACTCCAGTATTCTTGCCTGGAGAATCCCAGGGACAGAAGAGCCTGTGGGGCTGCCATCTATGGGGTCACACAGAGTTGGACACGACTGAAGCGACTTAGCAGCAGCAGCAGTGTGAAATATGGGTGGGTTTTCTGTCTATGGGATCATGAAAATTGTCTTTCTACTATTGATTTCTAATTACATTACATTGTAAACTAAGAATTTATCCTGTAAAATTAAAAGTTTTAGTATTTCTTCAGATAGCCACTTTTCTGTAATATGTGGGTAATGTTTCATAATATTTTTATTATGTGATGAATATTTTTTATTTTCTATTCCTTGAATATAAATTCTTTGAAATAGCAAGATCAAAGGTATGTAACTATATCATTTATAATGTTGATCTGCTTTATATGTTAACTTATGCAAGAAATATGTTAATTATGAAGCTAATCATTGTCCCTTTTATTGGCACATCAGCTGCTACTTCTCATCCTATTTCTTTTTCTCTCTTGTTTGGTT
Source organism: Nanger dama (assembly GCA_917880005.1). Lineage (NCBI taxonomy): Eukaryota > Metazoa > Chordata > Mammalia > Artiodactyla > Bovidae > Nanger > Nanger dama. The sequence goes on along the minus strand of CAKJTW010000038.1, from coordinate 7,266,840 downwards.
AATATTTATCTGATACATATTTTTCTATTATTTTATTTCCAAATTCTAAAGACAAATACTATTTCTATTGTGTCCCTTAGCATATTTTTGTGTCTGTGCTTTTTAATATTTCTCTTCCTTTTGCTACTTTCTACCTCTAATCCTTCTCTTCTGTCTTCCCCAGCACAGCTCCAAAATTTTAACGTTTGGCCTTTTGGTTCTGGACTTTTATGGGAGAATGCTATTGTTATTGGATAGGCAATAAAAAAATTCAGTTACTTACTTTATATGTCTTAATTTTCCTCTTGGACATGCATATATTTTTTTCTTCTTGGATAGCATTTAATAATCATTTCAGAGAGGGTCTCTGGGTGATAAGCTTTCTGAGTCATTTATATGTCTGAAAATCTGAAAATAACCACTATTTAAATATTACTCCACTAGAAATTTACTTTTATTTCCAAGTTTTTTTTCCACTTTGTATTCATTGTTTGCCTACAATATTGTTAAAGATAAATCAGTTATCAAATTTATGCTAATTAACTATAGGTATTTTTGTCAGTCTTTGAGATATTTAATAAGCTTCACTTTATCCTTGATTTCAGAAATTTTACTCCCACATAGGTAGAAAAGATTGCTCTTAATTTACATTTGTACACTACCTTGTTCCTTTTAAATATGCACTATGAAAAACATGGCATACTTTAGTTCTGGGAATCCTTTACTATAAAATTTTCAAAAGTTTCTTACTATTTTTTTCTTTCTTTTTGAACTTCCTGTGAATAAGATCGTGTGTGTGTTGGGGAGGGGGTGGGTGGTGGGGGGCGTGTGTGTGTGCTCACTCTCAGTTGTGTCTGACTCTGCCTCCCCGTGGACTGTAGGCTCCTCAGTCCATGTAATTTTCTGTTTAAGAATATTGGAGTGGGTTGTCACTTCCTTCTCCAGGGGATCTTCCTGACCCAAGGATCAAATGTGTATCTATTGCATCTCCTGCATTGGCAAGCAGATTCTTTACCACTGTACCATCTGGGAAACCCAATAAGATATTATACTTTAACATTTATTCTTTACTTCTATAGTTTTATTTTCCATTTTCCATACTTCAATTCATTTCTGTTTTAAACTGGGGAAGTGACTCTCTTTCCTAACTTGCCGATTGAATCTTTCTCTTTACCTATGTGCTGATTGTCTATTTTTTCATTTCCTTTTCATTTCCAGTATCTTTGTGTCTTCTGAACAGACCCTGGAACACTGTACCGTCACAATTTCTGGACTGCTTCATGTTCTGCAATTATCTCTAGTCTGCTTTAGTAATGTTCAAATCAGGATCATGTTATATAAAATTCTAAAGAATAAATAATTTTATTATCCTTTTCGAACAACAACTTCCAACTTCTTAACTCCCACTCCCTATGTACCTATTTCTTGTTTTCACCATTATCTCTTATAGTTTTTTTTTCTATCTTTTCATCTTGGCCTCTCTTTCATTCTAGGTGTTAGCCTATGATTCAACTTCACAAACAGAAAGACGTTTTAACACATATTTTATAGAAACCAACAGGTAAATGTAAACCCTGAAAATTCCCAATAAAATATTTGGTTAAAAATAAAGAACATGTAAAATTTCCCATTTATAATATTAAAAAAACTCATAGTGATAACTCTTCCATATTATTTGCTTCATATGCTGGTCAGAAACAGTAAAAATCTTTTCTTTTTTTTTTTCCAGCAGTGGCATTCTTCATCAATCAAAAAACTTAGTTGGTTCTTAGTCTTGTCAACCAGAATACTCTTCATTTCTGGGTCCACATAACTTTATCAGTGTATTTCTTATTGCCATAATTACGGGGCCTGGAAATTGTCATTTCAATTGTCTAGTAACCGTTTAGTCATAGAGATCAGTTCACTCTCTGAGAGGACTATAGTATTTTTTGTTTGCTTGTTTGTTTTTATCTTTTAGGGAACTCTGTGGACTGGTAGCAAAAATTAGAAATCTTGTCTCTTGGAATTGTCAGTGCTAGAGTTAACATAAGGAAAGATTTTGCTCATCTTTAAATGTCTTCATTTTTCCATTTTATTTTTTCTATTTCATTTTAAACACTTTATTTTAACATTTTAAACATTTGGGGGCATATGAGAAAATATATGTATAAAGTATACATGTAATATACTGTATGCATAATATACCTGTCTAAAATTATACTTTTATATTTTTCAAGTAAATGGATAATACTTTTTCACATTTTAAATTATATTCATGATTAAAATATATAGTCTTTCTAAATATGTAAAGTTTTTGATCTTTGATTTTTGGATTATGCTTGCTTATGGAAAAAAACATATATTACCTGAAACTGTAAATTCTTCCATGATACTGCCTTTGTCCCCTTTTTTATAAACATGATATATGTATTTATATGTCACTTAACATTGTTCAAATATACATCAATAACATTGGCTTATAATTATTAAAATTAAACTCAAACTTAGTTATGGTTAATATTATTTTTAATAAAAAAACATTAAATGCCATATTTATCTTTGAATACAGTTTTGGGAAAAGTTAATAAGCTTTAGTAGGCTTTGTTCTTATTTTTAAATCCTTAAAAACTGCAATTTACATTAAGATTTATACTTTTAATTTGAATCTTAGTTAATGTTAATGATTATAGTTTCTTATTTAATAAGAAAAATCATTAAATATACATTTTTCTCTGAGAACACAGTTTTGGAAAATTCTATACATTTTCATGTTTTGTTCTCATTATTTCTTATCTTTAAAAACTATAGCTAACTTTTGGTTTTACTCACAGATTTAGACATTAGATAAATTTTTCCACCTAAATGGTATTTTCCTTTACCTTGTATATACTTTTGTTATTGATTTTTGTTGCTTGTGTTACTTTTAATTTTTGAAGTGAGTCAATTTTGTATAAATGTTCTACATATACAAGAAAGTTGACTCTGTTCTTAGAGACAGAATTTGATATATTTTTATTTAACAGAACAAATAGTTTTACTCACATGAACTAAATTCTTAGTAATTTTTGCTGTTTGATCTATAAAGTTCTAAACAAATATGTTATGTTTAGTAGTCCAATGCAGCTATCCTTTCCTCCATATTTATTGTCATCTATTTAGGTATGTCTCTAGGAAAATACATATGCATTGATTGATGGATTTACTGTTTTAAAATCCCAGTGCCAATTGTTCCCAGCAGTAATAACTTCAGTGTGGGCTAAACCTTTCATAGAATTTTTCACTTGCAGGTAGTAACTGCAATTCTTGTAAATAAACTCTAATCAGATACTTCAGAGCCAGTTTAGTGTTTGAAAATGGGACTTAAAAACAGTTTTCCATTTATTGCAAAATGGAAAAGCAATACCTGATTTGATCTCAGAGAGGTGAGAACCTCCAAATTGGACTAGTAGCATTATTTGGCTATATCTCCACAATGTGTCACAAAGCCCCAAGTGTAGAAAATAATATGAGATTTTAGAGGATGTGGTAATGTAGTGGTTGATTCAGAGGTGGATAAGAGAGACAGCCTGTGTCTGTTGGCAGTAAGCAACTTTATCCTCTCCAAATTAAAGATATAAACCTTTGTGCTGCTACTGCTACTGCTAAGTCACTTCAGTCGTGTCTGACTCTGTGCGACCCCATAGACGGCAGCCCACCAGGCTCACCCGTCTCTGGGATTCTCCAGGCAAGAACACTGGAGTGGGTTGTCATTTCCTTCTCCAGTGCATGAAAATGAAAAGTGAAAGGGAAGCTGCTCAGTCGAGTCCGAGTCTTCGCAACCCCATGGACTGCAGCCTACCAGGCTCCTCTGCCCATGGGATTTTCCAGGCAAGAGTACTGGAGTGGGGTGCCATCGCCTTCTCCGAAACCTTTGTGCTAGAGCAAACTAAATGGGAATAGTCTGTTCCTATTCCTTGAGAAGTCACCATTCTCCAGTTTAAAGTTTATGAGAAAGGATTGTGTTGCAGTGAGTCAAACTCTGAGTCACCATACCTATGAAATCTCTGAGAGATTTTTTTACTCCTAGTGAAAGAAGAAAAGACAGGAGATATTGGGCTGTAAATGGAAGAAATACAAAGTACACATATAGCTACTAAATACATTTTTAGCAGTCTTCACCCCTGCTTACCAAAAGTGGAGAAATATGTCTTTCTAGAAGGACAAAAACTCCACATATTTTGTACTTTGATGGTACGTGCAGAGTGAGGATCTTACAGAAGTGGGAGCAGAGTATACAACTTTCAGTTCAATTCAATTGCTCAGTCATGTCCAACTCTCTGTGACCCCATGGAATGCAGCATGCAAGGCCTCCCTGTCAATCAACAGCTCCCCGAAGTCTATTCAAACTCATGTCGATTGAGTCAGTGATGCCATCCAAACATCTCATCCTCTGTTGCCTGCTTCTCCCATCTTCAATCTTTCACCACATCAGAATCTTTTCAAATGAGTCAGCTCTTCGCATGAGGGGGCCAAAGTATTGGAGTTTAAGCTTAACCATCAGTCTTTCCAATGAATATTCAGGACTGATTTCCTTTAGGTTGGACTGGTTGGATCTCCTTGCAGTCCAGGGGACCCTCAAGAGTCTTTTCCAACACCACAATTCAAAAGCATCAATTCTTCAGCATTCAACTTTCTTTATAGTGAAGAACTTTTAGATTGAGGAATTATAGTAGTTTTGATGTTAGCAAAACAAGGCTTTTGGGATAATGAATTTCTCTTTGTTGTAAATCATTGTATTCGTCTTTCTGTAAAAATGTAACTTCATTTAGTGCTTTCTGAAAAGGGCACTGGAAAACTCCTAGGTTAAGAGTTAAACCTGGAAGGCAGAATGCACCGCATAGCTTTCCCCCTTATCTTGATGACTCAGAGCCTCCTGACTGCTCCCTATTCTTAACTGATAACTTGTGACTTAGTTTCCACTGTGTAACTGACCTTTCCTCAAAAATGCATTTCCCGTACCAAATGCCGCAGGGTGATCAGCCAACCGTTTCAACTTAATTACCTGTAAATCATCCCCACCAATCAAATGTCTCCACTTCATCCTAAGACCCCCTTATCACATTGTTCCCTACATTCCGATCTCATTCCCAGTTGTCTTTGATCTTTCTGCATAAAAATCCCTTTCGGTGAGTGTTCCGGGTTCACTCCTGGAAACGGGAGTGAACCCCAGCGCTGGCTAAATAAATCCTCCTGCTGATTGCATCGAATTCGAGTCACTGTGGTCTTTGTGGCGACGCTTCCCGAGAAAAGGCCGTTAGGTCTTACATTTGGGGGCTCGTCCGGGATCGCCTCGCTCACTCAGACCCTTTGGCTTTTGAATTCGGAGGTAAGCTCGAGCAATTCTGTGTCTCCGTGTACGTCTGTAAAAGGCCTGTGACTAGTCTGCTCTGTGTTAAATCTGTATTGTCTCACTTTTCTCTCCTGCTGCTTGACTTAATCCTTCGGAAGTTTCAGTGAACGGGCGAGCGGTTGTGGGGCAACTGATTAGTCCCGGCCAGGGCTACTCCCTGGTGGACTTTGAAGGCCTTACGACAGGTGAGCCCCAGTAACTATCGCCCGGCTGGGTGAAACTTCCTGTCTTTCTTGTGAGGATCTGGCCTAATATTACCTTTTTGTGGGCACGGGTCAGGCACTTAAAAGCCATTAGGCGCCTGCCACTTGAAGACTCCCGTGACAGGATAAGGGGGTCGCGGAACGGGCCAGAAGCCGCTAGGGCGCCCGCCCCCAGCAAGACAACTTCCGTGCAACGGCATAGGCACACGAGTGAACTCAAAGCACGCCGTAAGTCCACCTCTCTGGCCGCCACCATTCCCGGCAGGATTTTCGGTGGCTATCCTCAGTCATCTTATCTCACTTTCCTCCCGGTTTCTTTCGGCTGCTGAAACAAAGATCTGTGCCCTCGCGCTCTTGTCTGTCTGTATCTGTAGGGCCCGCCTGTATCTGTGGCGTGTGCCAGGGACGCCTGGAACGCCAACCTGGGAGCGGGAGTCGTGAGATTCCCCTCCGCCTGTATCTGTGGCGTGTGCCAGGACGCCTGGAACGCCGACCTGGGAGCGGGAGTCGTGAGATTCCCCTCCGCCTGTATCTGTGGCGTGTGCCAGGGACGCCTGGAACGCCGACCTGGGAGTGGGGGTCGTGAGATCCTTCTCCGTCTGAATCCTGTGTCTGTGGAGCTAGGAAGCTCATCTGCTTAAGACTTGCCGAGGGCAAAAGCTTACAGCAGCCGCTTTTACTTGATTTCTCCGCTATTATTCGTCTTACTTAGTACTAGTTAAGTGTTCATTTTGTGACAAACTGACGATGGGACAGACTGTGACAACCCCGTTGTCTCTGACGGTAGATCATTGGACAGAAGTAAAAATCGGGCCCATGATCTTTCCATGACAGTGAAAAAGGAAAATGGCAGAGTTTATGCGCCGTAGATTGGCCCAGTTTCAATACCGGCTGGCCGCCAGAAGGGTCATTCTCTTCAGAACAAGTCAAACAGGTTAAAACTGTAATTTTCACCCCTGCTACTGAGCACCCGGACCAGGTGCCATATATTACGGTCTGGGAAGACCTGGTCCGTTCACCCCCGGTGTGGGTTCGACCTTCGCTTTCCCCACAGGAAAGCCATTGGAGCCTGCTGCAGAGATCTTTGCCCTAAAATCCACGGCAAGGAAGGAAGAGACAAAGGCTCCCGTCAAGAATATATATCCAGACCTGCAAACTGACTTCTTACTCTTAGATTCTCTCCCACCCTACCCGCCTGTACAGGTCCCACCTCCGGCACCTCAGAGGGCACAAGCGACCGCCTCGCCTGAGCAGCCAAAAGAAGGGGGAAGAAATGGGCCCGGCGGCAGGAACGCGGAGCCGTAGAGCTGTCACCCCGGACTCCACCGCTCTCCCCTCCGGGAGAACGGGCCCCTGATGACCGTGGGGTTCGGCCACTCCAATATTGGCCATTCTCTGCCTCGGATCTTTACAACTGGAAAAATAACAACCCCTCTTTCTCTGATAACCCCCAGGCCCTAACCTCCTTAATAGAATCTCTTGTTTTCTCACATCAGCCCACTTGGGATGATTGTCAGCAATTGTTGCAGACCTTGCTCACTACAGAAGAAAGACAGCGAGTACTATTGGAGGCTCGCAAAAATGTGCCAGGAGATGACGGACGTCCCACAGCGCTTCCTAATGAAATAGATGCTGGTTTCCCCTGACGAGACCTGACTGGGACTACAATTCTCCGGCAGGTAGGGAGCACCTGAGGGTCTATCGCCAGGCTCTGGTGGCGGGTCTCCAAGGGGCAGCAAGGCGCCCCACTAATTTGGCTAAGGTAAGGGAAGTGACTCAAGGGCCTACTGAGTCACCTACTGTATTCCTAGACAGATTGATGGAGGCATTCAAGAGATTTACTCCCTATGATCCCACATCTGAGGAACATAGGGCTACAGTGGCCATGGCTTTTATTGATCAGTCAGCTCTAGATATTAAGAGAAAGTTACAGAGACTAGATGGGTTACAGGGATTCTCCCTTCAAGATTTGATCAGAGAAGCAGACAAGGTGTTCAATAAGAGGGGAAACAGAAGAGGAAAAGGAGGAAAGAAGGATCCGGGAGCAGGATGAACGAGAGAGAGAGAGAGAGAGAAAAGACAGGCAAAAGACTTGGCAAAGATTCTGACTACAGTGATTAAAGAAGGAAAGAGAGATGATAGAACTGGGCCAAGAGACCGCAGTAAAAGCAGGACAGGAACCAAACCACCACTAGACAAAAATCAGTGTGCGTACTGTAAAGAGAAGGGGCATTGGCTCAAAGACTGCCCTCAGAAGAAGAGGGGAAGGTCCGCCACCCCCAACAAAATCCTGGCCATAGAAGAGGAAGATTAGGGGGACGGGGCTCGGACCCCCCCCCGAGCCTAGGGTAACTCTAAAGGTGGAGGGGAAGCCTGTACAGTTTCTGGTAGACACAGGAGCCCAACACTCCGTCCTATTACAATCCGGAGGGACATTGTCCACAAAAAGGCATGGGTACAGGGCGCTACAGGGTATCGACAATACCCATGGACTACCCGAAGAACAGTGGACCTTGGCGTGGGCCGGGTATCCCACTCGTTCCTTGTGATCCCTGAATGCCCTTACCCCTTGCTGGGACGGGACTTGCTCACGAAAGTGGGGGCTCAGATCCACTTTCACACCGAGGGCACCACGGTGACAGACGGGGAAGGAAGGCCGTTGCAGGTTTTGACCCTGAGGCTAGAAGATGAATACAGGCTATACGAGAGCCCTTCCCTGAGACCATGAATATGCAGGACTGGATGACTAAGACCCCCTAGCCTGGGCTGAAGTCTCGGGCATGGGAATGGCCGTCCACCAGCCCCCAGTGGTGGTAGAAATCAAGGCCTCTGCCACTCCCATCTCAGTCCGCCAGTACCCGATGAGTAAAGAGGCTCGAGATGGATCCGCCCACATATTCAAAGGTTTCTTGATCTGGGAATTTTGATAAAGTGCCAATCGGCCTGAACACCCCATTGCTTCCAGTCCGGAAGCCTGGAACGGGCGAATACCGGCCTGTACAGGACCTGAGAGAAGTCAACAAGCGGGTATCCGACCTACACCCAACAGTGCCCAACCCCTACAACCTGCTGAGCACCCTTCCCCCAGCCGGAAGTGGTACACTGTCTTGGACCTGAAAGATGCCTTCTTCTGCCTACGACTCAGCCCCGCTAGCCAGCCTATTTTTGCTTTTGAGTGGAAAGACCCCTTACAGGACTCTCCGGACAGCTAACGTGGACCAGGCTGCCGCAAGGATTCAAGAACTCGCCAACAATGTTTGACGGCCCTCCACCAGGACCTCGCGCACTTCCGCGCCACAAATCCCCAGGTAACTCTGCTCCAATATGTAGATGACTTGCTTCTGGCCGCAGATACCGCAGAGGAGTGCAGGGAAGGGACTGAGACCTTACTGACCGAACTTGGCACCCTCGGCTACCGTGCTTCTGCCAAAAGGCCCAAATCTGCCGGCAACAGGTTAGTTACCTGGGGTACCAACTCAGAGATGGGAAGCGATGGCTCTGGAGGCCAGAAAGGAGGCGGTGGCCAGAATACCGGCCCCCGAAAACTCCCGACAGGTTAGGAGTTCTTGGGCACTGCAGGGTTCTGCAGGCTCTGGATTCCGGGGTTCGCAGAGATGGCCGCTCCCTTGTACCCCCTGACAAAGGGCAGTACACCCTTCGTCTGGGGGAAAGAGCGAGCAAAAGGCTTTTGACAACATTAAGCGCGCCTTGTTGTCAGCCCCTGCCCTGGGACTTCCAGATGTGGACAAGCCGTTCCATCTCTATGTGGCTGAAAATAATGGCATCGCCAAAGGGGTCCTCACCCAAAAGCTGGGACCATGGAATCGGCCGGTGGCATATCTGTCAAAGAAACTGACCCCGTGGCTGCTGGCTGGCCGAATTGTTTGCGTATAGTGGCTGCCGTGGCAGTCCTAGTAAAGGATGCAGACAAGCTGACACTGGGGCAGAACTTAATTGCCACTGCGCCCCACGCTTAGAAAGTGTGATTCGCCAACCCCCAGAGAGATGGCTAACTAACGCCAGGATAACCCACTATTAGACGCTGCTCCTAAACTCTGAGCGAATCAGGTTCACGCCGGCTACCGGACTTAACCCTGCCACGCTGCTGCCGGACCCCAGCCAGTCCGAGGTGACCCACGACTGTCAAGAAATTCTGGCGGGAGTACATGGAGTTCGTCATGATCCTCGGACCAGCCGCTCAGGATGCCGAGGTGACATGGTATACGGACGGAAGCAGTTTTCTTGAAGAAGGATATGAGGTGCCAGGACTTTTTAAATTGGCTGAGCAAGTGGTCCTGAACTGCAGACCTTGCCAAGAGGTAAATGCCGGCCGAAACAAGACGGGCCAAGGCTGAAGGGACTCCAGCTGGTTCAGAAAGAGGTGTGGACTCAGCTTGCTGCGGCCTACCAACCCGGTACCCCAGAGGAGGCCCATCCGTTCCAGGTGGGGGACTCCGCTACGTTCACGGCATCGGCAGAACAACCTAGAGCCCAGGTGGAAAGGACCCTACATTGTTCTGCTTACAACCCCCACTGCCTCTGCTCAGGGATTTCAAACCAGCTTGAATATCTGAGATCTGCTAGATGGGACTCCAATAACAGCTTGATCTCCACGCTCCCATGCCAGAGCGATCGAGGCATTGTGTTCTGGCACTCATAGACTGCGACATGAGATACTCCAGCTTTTGTCTGACAGCTTTTCCAATGTTAAATGAGACTCTTAACAGGTAAAAAGGGAGCAATGTATCTATGGGACTGGATACAAACTCGATTCACCTGGTTTAAAAATGCCTTCTATTTGCTTGTTTTTGTTATTCTGCTTGTTGTAGTGTTTAAAAAAAAAAAAAAGGTTATGCTTGCCCAGGTCATGAAAGAGGAGCCCCACGTTGGGGACCCACAAAACCCCTGGATTAATTTAGCCCTTCAAGAGATTAACCGAGACAGATAAATAAAATAAGAGTTCTAGATGCTCATCATCTAGAGAGATTCCGCCTAGCCCCCAAGAGGTGGCTGGATAGCCAATGACGGGTAAGACTCTCAGAGGAGGGCAACCTAAGACAGGCACAGCCGCGAGAGGGGCTGGCGAGGCTGGAGGTTGGCCGCCTACAGCTCTATGCCTTGCTCTACAGAACAGCAATACAAATGTCTCGAGGGCTTAAATAAAATATATAAAAAAGGGGGATATGTGGGGCCCTAAATGAGAAACCTTAAAAACAAAGGGGCTAGCTTTGCGGTCGAAAACCTAAGATGGCGCCTGGCGGAAGAGATGCGGGCAGGGTCTATGTTGTCTGTCAAAGTTTTTAATTGGCTCTTGTAGACAGTGCCTACCGAGTCTTAAATGACACCAACCCGGAAGTTACAAAATCTTGCTGGCTCTGTTACACCGTCCCTCCGCCGTATTATGAGGCCACTGGGATAATAGGGGTTACTGGATTTAGATATCCTAGATCATGTGTGCCTTACCCCTTTATGATTTTGGTTGAAAATGTTTCTGTTAATGTCACCCAGAATGTTTACCATATGTCTTGTTTTAATTGCACTCTCACTAATTGTATCAGAGGCATGAGCGTCGGAGAGCAGATATTAGTGGTAAAACAACCCGCTTTTGTTATGCTCCCCGTCAAAATAGAAGAAGATTGGTATGATGAAACGGCATTGCAATTACTACAACACATCAATGCCGCCCTCGGCCGCCCAAAAGAGGCCTGGGATTAATTGCTCTGGTGTGGTTTCGCTGATCACCTTAATAGCGACCGCTGTTACTGCCTCTGTTTCCTTGCTCAGTCCGTGCAAGATGCCAAGGTTGTTGATTCTCTGTCTTATAATGTCACAAGGGTTATGGGAACACAAGAGGATATTGATAAAAAATAGAAAATAAGCTGTCTGCTCTGTATGATACCCTCAGGGTCTTAGGAGAAGAGGTCCAAAGCTTAGGACTCAGAATGAAAATTCAATGTCATGTTAATTACAAGTGGATCTGTGTCACAAAAAAACCTTATAATATATCTGACTTCCCGTGGGAAAAGATCAAAAGACATTTACAAGGCATATGGTATAATTCTAATATTTCTCTTGATTTACTGCAGTTACACAATGAAATATTAGATATAGAAAACGCGCCTTCGGCCGCTTTAGATGTTGTTCAAACTGCTGAAGATTTTGTGAAAAATTTGTTTTCTAACCTTCCCAGTCTTCATTCTTTGTGGCAGAGCATGGCGGCTGTAGGCATCGTGTTAGTCGCTATCCTTGCCCTGATGTGCCTAGCACCATGCCTTATTAAAGGCATTGTAAAAGAATTTCTGCATATAAAGGTGCTTGTCTACCGTAACATGCTGCACCATCACCATCTTTTAGAGCGCCTAAAAGATAGAGAAGAGGAGCTGCGAGAAAATCGTCTGTGACGGGCTAAATCTTGAAAGCCGCTCACTCTATGATTTCAAGATTGAAATCATGAACAAGAAGAAGAGGGGAATGAAGAACTTTTAGATTGAGGAATTATAGTAGTTTTGATGTTAGCAAAACAAGGCTTTTTGGGATAATGAATTTCTCTTTGTTGTAAATCATTGTATTCGTCTTTCTGTAAAAATGTAACTTCATTTAGTGCTTTCTGAAAGGGCACTGGAAAACTCCTAGGTTAAGAGTTAAACCTGGAAGGCAGAATGCACCGCATAGCTTTCCCCCTTATCTTGATGACTCAGAGCCTCCTGACTGCTCCCTATTCTTAACTGATAACTTGTGACTTAGTTTCCACTGTGTAACTGACCTTTCCTCAAAAATGCATTTCCCCGTACCAAATGCCGCAGGGTGATCAGCCAACCGTTTCAACTTAATTACCTGTAAATCATCCCCACCAATCAAATGTCTCCACTTCATCCTAAGACCCCCTTATCACATTGTTCCCTACATTCCGATCTCATTCCCAGTTGTCTTTGATCTTTCTGTATAAAAATCCCTTTCGGTGAGTGTTCCGGGTTCACTCCTGGAAACGGGAGTGAACCCCAGCGCGCTGGCTAAATAAATCCTCCTGCTGATTGCATCGAATTCGAGTCACTGTGGTCTTTGTGGCGACGCTTCCCGAGAAAAGGCCGTTAGGTCTTACAATAGTCCAACTCTCATATTCATACATGACTCCTGAAAAAACCATAGCTTTGACTAGATGGACCTTTGTTGGCAAAGCAGAGGATTTTTAATATGCTATCTAGGTTGGTCATAGCTTTTCTTCCAAGGAGCAAGCATCTTTTAATTTCATGGCTGCAGTCACCATCTGCAGTGATTTTAGAGCCCCTCAAAATAAAGTGTGTCACTGTTTCCACTGTTTCCCCATCTATTTGCCATGAAGAGATGGGACAAGATGCCATCATCTTAGTTTTCTGAATGTTGAGCTTTAATCCAACTTTTAAGCCATACAACTTTCAGAGAAGAAAAATTATAAGGATTCATTAAATAGAGAGGAGTGACATTCCAGTCTGCAGCTTAGATTTTTGTGGGGATGCAAGAATGAGTATGTGTAATACAAGTCCTTTCAACTCTAATCCTGCTTGCTATGAACCGAGCCTCTTTTCTGTGAGGACTTAAGTTTCCAGCACCTGAAGACAGACTGAAGGAGGAAACTGACAGAACAAGCTCCATCTTGAAAGCAGGACTCCTTCTTGGGCTGGACTATGGACTTTGGTCTATATGCCCAGTATCTATGGAAATGACACACCAACTGGAAAACCACACACCCAGATGGAAGAGCCCCAGGGCTCATACCTAGACTCTCCATCACCTAAAAGAATACCCTAATTATATGAATAACTGAATAGAATCATAAATTCTATTATGCTTATTGGGGTATGACCACAGGCCTATTGATAATTGTCCACTGTTAACTACCAAGGCCTATGACACATGAATCATGGGTTATCTTTGACCGTATCTTTCTTTTCGTTTGTTCAGGCTAGTTTCAGGGAATTTGGGGAGGTGGCTTTGGGCACGTATACTTAGGGTATATAAGGTTTTTACAAAAACTGGTTGGGGTCCTTGGCTAAGAGAAGACTCTGCCAGTGTAATAAACTTCACTCCACTATCTGCATTGTCCTTCTGAGTGAGTTTGTTTCCCAGAACGTGTGGCTACAACCAGACGTTTTTGCTAAACTTTAGAGGGCAGAACCATACAACACTCTAGGATAAAAATCTATATATACACCCTTTTAATTCTGAGAAGTAAAGGAAATGTTCACTATAATGTGCCTCTGTGGTGTTATCATTAAAGCCAAACAGTGTGTTGAAGTGAAAGTTGCTCAGTTGTGTCCAACTCTTTGCGACCCCATGGACTATACAGTCCATGGAATTCTCCAGGCCAAAATACCTGAGTCAATAGTCATTTCCTTCTCTAGGGGATCTTCCCAATCCAGGGATTGAACCCAGGTCTCCTGCATTGCAGGCAGATTCTTTACCAGCTCAACCACTAGGGAAGCCCAAAAACTGAAAGTGAAAGTTACTAAGTTGTGTCTAACTCTTGAGACCCATTGAGCTGTAGCCTGCCAGGCGCCTCTGTCCATGGTGTTCTCCAGCAAGAATACTGGAGTGGGTTGCCATTTCTTTCTCCAGGGGATCTTCCTGACACAGGAATCTAACCCACATCTCCTGCATTGCAGGCAGATTCTTTACTAACTGAGCTATGAGGGGAAGCCCATGGACTATACAGTCCATGAAATTCTCCAGGCCAGAATACTGGAGTGGGTAGCCTTTCCTTTCTCCAGGGGATCTTCCCAACCCAGGGATTGAACCCAGGTCTCCCACATTGCAGGTGGTTTCTTTTCTAGTTGAGCCACAGGGGAAGCCCTTAGTGTGTTCAGATGACTCTTATCCTAGCATCAGCGCACATTTCTGTTTAGAAAATTTCAGCTTCATTGTGTGTTTCAAGTTGTTGTCAGTTATCTTCTGAGCATATCACAGTCTTTCCATAAATACCTTCACCTGGCTTTATCAGAGGAAACAGCAACAATGCTATAATACAAAATACCCCAAGGGCTAAACAGGAAAATAAGAGAATGTGGAACTTCCTTATCTCCTGGTCTTGTCAGTTTAATCAAACTGGTAGAAAGTATTCATTGCAGGCCTATTATCTATCATCTACATTTGAGAATGTACCAGAGCTTTCTGAATAGAAACTAAGATCATTCTGTTAGTGACTCAATTGAAATACAATGCTCATCATTTTATCTTAATATAGCAAGGTTTGAAAGAAATAACACAAAAGCCTGCACAAATCTGTTTTGGCCTCTTGTTACAAGCAGCAAGAAGTTAGAATTGAACACAAGTGAGTTTTCCAGGTAGACAAAATGAAATAAAATGTGGATCACATTCTCTGAATGGTCAGTGTGATAAAGCTTACTGTTTCTAATCAGTATAAAGGGACTGGATTATGAAACCAGTTATAAATCTATTAAATAATGAGAGAAAACTAGGAAAGTCTTATGTGCCCAGCATGAAGCAGAGACAACTGTCAATGATTTATACCTACCAGTACATAATTTTGCTACAATATACCCAGCAATTTAATACTGACATGTATGTTATAATGTGTCATAATTGTGCAAGTAGGTAACAAGAAAACAGGCATGAAGGAAAGCTGACAAGTCTGAATTACTGGTGTTGATAAAATAAGGCCCGAGTGTCAAAGTTGGCTCTCCACTTCCTTTTGTAAATAAAGTTTTATTGGAAGTTATGGGGTTGCAAAGAGTCAGACACGACTGAGCAACTTCACTTTCATTTTCACTTTCATACATTGGAGAAGGAAATGGCAACCCACTCAGTGTTCTTGCCTGGAGAATCCCAGGGACGGGGGGAGCCTGGTGGGCTGCCGTCTGTGGGGTCGCACAGAGTCAGACAGGACTGAAGCGACTAAGCAGCAGCAGCAATAACACTCATTCTTTAGGTATGGTCCATGGCTGTTCTCAAGCTACAACAGCAGTGGTAAGTAGTTGTGATGAAAAACTTATAGCCCCCAAAGCCTAAAATATTTACTGTCTGGCCCTTTATAGAAAAAAAAATCTGCCAACTTTTGCTGCAGAGGATAATTTTAATACATCCAGACATCCTGATTAAGAAAATAATCAAAATAGTTATAGTCAAGCTTTGTGTTTTGTTTTGTTTTATTTTAGCAGAGAAATCTTTATAGCAGGGCCAAGCAAGGAGAGGGCTTCCCAGGTGGCTCAGTGGTAAAAATATGCCTGCCAATACAGGAGACACGGGAGACTGAGTTCAATTCCTGGGTTGGAAAGATCCCCTGGAGTAATAAATGGCAACCCACGCCAGCATTCTTGGCTGGAAAATTCCATAGAGAGAGAGGAGATTGGTGGGCTGCAGTCCCTGGGGCGGCAAAGAGTTGGACATGACTGAGCATACTGAGTGCAAGCAAGGAGAACAGGTGGCCTGTGCTCAAAAACCTGAGCTCCAGTTATAATTATGTTCTTAATGAGTGTTTGCTTAATTAAATATGTTACCCATATAATGAGAACTCCTTGAGTATGGCACAAAACCTTCATAAATGAACACATACATTGATTTGGTTGTGAACTGTGAAAAATTTAATTCTGTGAAAAGTTTAGCGTATCAAAGCCATTTTAAAATAGGAATTACATACTTCAGCATATCAGTAAGTAATTGATATTATAATTATAAAAGTAATGCATGCATGTGTTACAACATTGAAATAGTGAATAAATTAAAATTAGAGATGACATTCTTTCCATACTTACTGAGCTACTGTTCTTTTTTGTCTGTGTAGCCAGACTTTGCAACTTTAAATATACTTATTTTTAAATTTCTTATCAGTGTAAATAGTTTCTATTCTCCTTTTTCAGAAAATTGTGTTCTATAATAGACTTCCTCTTCGATTCTTATCCTATCCCACCGTTTCTTCTATAACATGTTTAATTGTATTTATTTTATATATTTTAAAGTATTTATAATATTTATAAACATACTTAGTATATGGTATTTTGATTTGCTAAAAAGTATAATTTTAACTTATGTTTTACTTCTAGGTTGATGATAAAATTGAGAATCAATAAATAGAATGAACATTTGACATTGACATTGAAGTCGCTCAGTTGTGTCCGACTCTTTGTGACCCCATGGACTGTAGCCTACCAGGCTCCTCCATCCATGGAATTTTCCAGGCAAGAATGAAGTATATGTTCAGCATCAGAATTTAGCTATCAATCCCACTTCATAAACATACTCAGCAGTTTCTGCTTTTTAATCTTAGGTGCTCAAATTCTTGGATTCCATTTCCAGATTTTTAAAAATTGTTTTCATAGTAATTTAAAAATCATATTAATCTATACATATTTTCATTTTGCTTTCAAATTTTATAGAAAAATTGACCAGACAAAAGATTCTGGTTTTAATGTAACTTTTTGTTTTTGTAATTCACTTCTGCTGAATAGAAATCTGGTATTAATTTAAAATTTACTCTTCTAGGAAATTTTGTTTTTCTTTTTAAAAATATTCAGTTTTCCTTTAATGGTTGTGAAGGAGGAAACAGACAGAGCTGGGCTCCATCTTAGGCCAGGCTACGAACATTAGGCCACACACATGGTCACCCTCCCAATGGACTCTGAACTTTGTGACTGGTGTCTATAAAAGTGGCATACCAATGGAAAGCCAGCCCCCTGATAAAAGAGCCTCAGGTCTTGTACTTGGACTCTCCGTTGCCTAAAAGAATATGCTAATTATCTTTGTAACAGCACAAAGTGGTAAATTCCATTATGTTTATCGGGGGTATAACCACAGTCCTGTTGGTAAATGTCTACTGTTCATCTAGTCTTGTGACACATGAATCATGGGTTAACTTTGATCATATCTCTCTTTTACCTTGTCCTGAATAGTTTCAAGGAGTGTGGGGAGGTGGGTTTGAGCAAGTCCACTTAGGGGGTATAAGGTTTTTGCAAAAACTGGTCAGGGTCCTTGGCTAAGAGGAGACTGTGCCTTGGGCCTGCCTGTGTAATAAACTGCACTCCACTATCTGCACTGTCCTTCTGAGTGAGTTTGTTTCCCGGAACGCGTAGCTACAACAGTTGAAATTAATATTTCATAGTATTTTATCTAAATATAGTGTTCTGGTCATTTATCCTCCTTGGTCTATGTGGTTTCTTTCAATTCAATCTTTTTCAAGCTTTGAGAACTTTCTCCTCTTAAACGTTCCCCTGAATTTGCTGAAACTACCACTAAGCAGATGTTGGACTCAACGACAGAATTAGAGTCCATGAGTATTAGTTTTTCTCTTCTGTTTCCTAATTATATCTTCATGCTTTATGTTCTGGTGGAGATTTTTATATTGCCTCTTATATTAGTAGCTTGTCTCTTATCTGGGACCATTTTATTGTATTTTAGTTCAGTAGTTACATATATTAATTCCTTACAATATTTTGTTCTCTTATTGCTATTTTCTCCTAGTAGTCTGTACTTAATTTGGTGATGGTTTAGTTGCTAAGTCGTGTCCAACTCTTGCTATCCCATGGACTGTAGCCTGTCAGGTCCTCTGTCTATGAGAATCTTCAGACAAGAATACTGGAGTAGGTTGCCATTTCCTTCTCCAGGGGGTCTTCCTGACCCAGGAATCAAACTCAGGTCTCCTGCATTGCAGGCAGATTCTTTATTGAATGAGCTTAATTTATAGATATGTTATCTTCTTAAATATCACTGATGTGAGTAATTTTAATGGATTCAAAGTTTACCTTTTGAAATATTTTCCCTTAGGTAATATTACTGTCATGACAATGACATTTCATTCAATCTGTATAACTGCTATGTCTTTCATCTATAGTAACCCTGTTTGTAATTGACAGAAAAGAAAGGAAAAATAGAAGAGGGCCCCTTTGTTCTGTGGTATTAACATTACTGTGACTTCAAGAAATCATTCAGATTATTGAAAGCCAAATAGCAAAATAAGCAAATTTTGTTCTGTGGTATTTGAAAGCCAAATAGCAAAATAATCAAATTTTTCTCATCAACTAGTAATTCTTGAGTAAATACATTCTGCTCTATTAAAAAACCAAAGGTTGATCTTTCTTATCTTGGGAATCAGTTCTGTTTGTTTGTATTAATCTTCCTCATTTAAAAAATAATCAAATAAATACATTGATTTATAGAAGTGGCTGGTACCATTTCCATCTACAATAGGTTAGGATTGATTTCTTAACAGGCCCCCTTGAAATAGAAGGGTGATTGCAGATTGGCATAAGTTAACAGATGATGTTAAGTGGTTGGATTCCATTTCAGGCATTTGGGTGGGTTACATATAGGCAGGCTTTTTTTTTTTTTTGCCTCCCACTGTTGCCAAAATGAGGAGTGCTTTTACTCTGGCAGCAGAGATATTTGAAGTTTTCCCTCTTGGGTAGAGCTACATTTTCTTCCTTTATTCTATTTGTTTCTCCTTTCTCTTAAAATAGTTATAATGGGGATCTCCAATAGATTTCTCATATCCTTGAGGAAATGTTTTGTGAGCTTTGGTGTCCGTAGTTGAAAGAAGGAATGACCCGAGTGACCCAAGTTTTTCAGTCAGACAAGCCGAATTTCAAGGACTCAATGCTCAAACTAAATCAGATAGTACAGTTATAGCACTTTGCCATCATTTCAGAAAAATCTGTTGAACAGCACGGGCCTAGTCTTCACTGATCTAGTCAATTCAGTTAATTCCATGATATTGTGACATGTAGGCATACACAGTAATGATATAATTTTCATTTTTTAAATTTGTTTTTTTAATCACATCATAAAGATAGTAAAAAACTAACATCATATATTCTTAGGGCTTATTCGGGCATAAACATGTTTCCTCTACTGGACTAGTCCAGTGTAACATATGATAGATGAAGAAAATTGAAGTTGTTATTATAATCCAATTAAATTACATGAGTATAATGATATTAAAAATTAAATTAGATTTACTCATTTATATCTTAAGATTAGTATATAAACAAACACTGAATAAATAAAGCTAGAAAGTATACTTGTTACTATAAAAATGAAAACTTTCCAAAGGAGAGTCACTCATTGAACAACTACTGGAAACAAGAATCCTATGACAGTTACTTTAAGAAAAGACATTGCATAAGAATATATGGTATGAATGTTATGCAGCCATAAAAAGGATGAAAAATGTCATTTGCAACAACATATATGATCTTAGAGGCTATCATAATGATTGAAGTAAATCAGACAGAAAGACAAATATCATATGATATCACTTATATGTGGAATCTAAAAAAAAAAATGACAAAAGAAACTTATTTACAAAAAATAAATAGACTCATAGACATAGAAAACAAATTTATGGGTACCAAAGGAGAAAGAAGGGAAGGATAAATTAGGGATTTGGGATCAACAGAGGCCTACTACTATATATAAAATAGATATAAAAACAAGAAGCTACTGCATAGTACAGGGGACTATATTCCAACTTAAAATGAAAAGGAATCTGAAAAACATATATGTTTAACTGAGTCACTGTAGACCTGAATTGTTGCCAATCAATTATACTTCATTTTTTAAGAAAGTGTACATCATGGATTATTATAGGTTACATCCACGCTAGTAAAAAGCATGTAAAGGATGAGTATAATCAATATAGCCAAACATGTCAATATTACACTACTAAATAAGTTGGTATGAGGAAAGAGTATCTTTAAAATATGAAGTTTTAATAATGTGATAATCCCAAAGTAAAAATTTAGTCTAAATACTTTGAATGAAAAGTTCATAATAAAGCAAGTGGGGGGAGGGAGTTCAGGATTGGGAACGCGTGTATACCCGTGGCGGATTCTTGTTGATGTATGGCAAAACCAATACAATATTGTAAAGTAATTAGCCTCCAATTAAAATAAATAAATTTAAATTAAAAATAAAGAGAGAGAACATGAAAGAAATAACAGTTGAATACCTAAAGCAGAGTGATTCTGGCAGGAAACTAATTTAAACAATATGTTGAGGGGGTTTTAAAGTTTGCCTTGAAATCAAACAAAATATATTGCTTGGTATAAACAACATAGTTGCATAAACATTCTCATAATTTTAGGATTAGTCTTCCAGTATATACTGTATATTTTATATGTGCTAAATATTATTATTTAATATAATACCTACAAAGCAACTATCTTGTTACCAGAATTAATTTTCTATTTTAACTTTATTTTAAAATTTAAATCAAATTTTCTAAATGAAAATTATCTCGGAATAGCTAATTATTGATAGCATTGTACTTTATTTTATTCTTTTGTTAGCAATTTTTATTTTGAAAAATATTAAACAGAAGAATACAAAAAGAATAGTGTGATGAGAGTTCTATATATACTACTTTTGTTTAACAATTGCTGATATTCTAATTGACAAATATTCCTTTAATCTCCCACCTTTGTTGAAATTTCTGTGATTGTTTCAAAATATTATTTTGAAGCTTTTAATATTTTAAACAAGAACATTGCATTTGATTTTTCTCTTTCTCTCTCAGAGTCCACAAACCCTTTTTATATGACTGATTTTTTGAGACACCAGAGTAATGGCCTTATAAAATGTCTTGAAAAGAAGAAAGTGTTAGTTACTCAATCTTGTCTGACTCTTTGGGACCCTATATGCTATAGCCACCAGGGAAATCTGGGCTTCTCACATGGCAGGCAGATTCTTTACCTGCTGAAAATGTCTTACAGGAGTGTTTTCTTATGGTGCTGGTCACCTTGTTCCTTCATCTGCCACATTTGCAAAATACTAGGATTTTTATTTGTAGGCCAGCTGAAATAGACTGACAGAGTCAGCTTGCATATTTTCGTTGAGTTACTTTTTCATTTGGCTCCTGAGGATCTTTTTTCTTGCAACCCCTGGTAAATATGCTTTTTAGTTGTAATCCAGTATTTCTCTGCACTGATAGCAGGAGTGTGAGATAGAGGGCAGAGTTGTCATCTCATTCTAACCCATATCTTTTCACAAAATGTTTTATAAATCCATTTTCTTTATTGAAATTTGTACATTCTATTATGCACAAATTCTTCATAAATTGTCTTGAGAAGAAAGCCTCTTGGTCAATTTTTAAAAAGTGGAGGTTGATATCATCTTTCTTCTGCACTGCCATTTCTTTTCCATCATTCTTCCATTGTCATTAGATCCATTCTCCCCTTACCTCTAAGTCACACATGCATAGTAATCCACGAGACTGGATCAGGGGCCCAGTGAACACAACTAGACAACTAACGTGAAACTGTAACAACAAATACTCCAATTTCTATCCACAACCTCCAAAATTCTTTGTTCTCTCTATTCTTTACTTTCACTTCAAATGCAAGTTGGTGCTATCAAAATCGTTATTGAGATGTAACTAACATATGACATTGTGTAATTTAAGTTGCATAGCATGTTGATTTGATACATTTATATATTGCAATATCATAACCCCAGTAGAGCTAGGGAACATGTCCAATATGTCACATAATTATTGTTTCTTTTTTATGTTAAAAACATTTAAGATTGTGTCTCTTAGCAACTTCCAGTTATAGACAGTATCATTTACTGTAATTGCAATGTTGCACATCACATTAGACTCTCAGAATTTACTCATCTTCTAACTTTAAGTGTGTATCATTTGACCAACATCTTCCCTTTTTCCCTATTCCCCATCCCTTGGTAAACACCATTCTACTTTCTTTACGAGTTCAGCTATTTTAGATTCCATGTAAAAGTGATATCAAGTAGTATTTATCTTTGTCTGACTGATCTCACTTAGTATAATGCCCTTAAAGTCTATCCTTGTTGTCTCTCTCAGTATCAAACTATCCTTATTTTTACTTCTTTCCCTTTATCCTCTGTCTGTGTGTTCATCATAAATTTTATTGCTTTTGCTGCCTTTCTTTCTAATTCAGCAGTTCTCTAAGCTAACATCAAAGAGCAACACTGTCAGCCACAACATCTGTTCATGTTTGCAGGCTGCAGAGCACAACTATAGGCAATCACAGACCCGTAGACTGGCACCCCCTCTCTATGTATTCACTCAACTGGATTACTTCACCAGGCAATTCTGTTTGCCCCTGATGTAAACAAAACAAGCAAAATCAACCAAAGAAACAATAACAACAAAAGGAGAAAGCAAATGAAAAATATCTCTTCTTCATAATAACTATTCAGTCATTTACTATAATTCTCAGACTCTATTCATATTTGTTCAGTTTTAGCAGATGCATCGTACTTATGGCTTCATGGTGAGAAAAGTATACCTTTTGTGTGAATTTGCTTCTCCAGCTTGCAGTTGTAGCTATAGCCTCTAGCATATTCTATTCTTTCAGGGACTCCATATACATTCTCTTTGATATCCTCAAACCTGCCTCCTCTGACTTCTATCATAGAATCTATAAACCCCAATTTCTCAAACTGTTTTTGCCTTCAGTTATTCAAAGAATATTTGTTAGAGATCAACTCCAAGTTAGGCTCCCTGTTATCATAGTGACTTAATATTCAGTGTTGTACAGAGCTAAACTTTCTGCTTCTGTAGGACATATCAATGTATACACACACACACACACACACACATACACAAGAAAATATGAGAATCTTGTTATTTATCATTTTTCCTTTATCTACAATTCTGACAAGTTTCTAGGAGACCTTTTATTACTTTATCGAATTATTAAAAGTTCAAGTTTTAACATAAAATGACCTTGGGGAGATAGTAAAATATTAATAAGTGTATCAGCTCTTAACATTTAAAATACTTTTAAGAAAACTTTTATAGCAATAAATATAATTTTAGAGATGTTTTTGCAGGGGGTTTCATTAGAGATTTCATTCTCAAGTAGGAGAGAGACTCATTTGCTACACAATATTGCTCACCATGGGCCTGGTCAGTGTCAGTACCATAAAGAAGTGTGCAGAAAGCATGAGCAGGAGATAAATAGGAACCTCAAGGATGTCAATAAATGGACTCCTGTTATATTATAGATTTATTCAGGTCACGTTCAACCCTGAATGGATTTGGTATTCATTGCCTGTATCAATATCTCCTGAGGTATCATATAAAGTTCAGATTTCTAGACCCAAAATCAGGTTTGTGGAGCTAAAATTCTTAAGTGTAGGACTTGGGAAATCTGTATTTTTAACCTGCTCCCCTGGGCTTTTTATATATTCTGAGTTTTTAGAACCACTGCAGTAAGAGGTTAACATGATAAATAGTAAGACCTTTAGATTTAGTCACTGCTTATGAAAATTGTGTTTGCCACTTAAATTCTCAACATTTACCTCACCATTTTTCAGGTAAATAGTTTCAGTTCTGTCATGGTGATCAACATTAGCCATTAATTTATACCATTGTTTGGATGTTTGAAAAATGAAACAAATTATATGTGTGTGACTAGTATTCATTTTACCAATCATAAATTTGTTTAGGAATGCCAGAATTTTGTTTAAATGGTAACACCTACTTACTATTCATAGTGACATTAGTTCTGATTTTAGGAGACTTTGAGCAATAGTATTATAATGAAAATTAAGCACTTTTAGGTACTGCCAAAGTAGCATTCTGGAAAAGGCAAATAATTCCTAATAGTTGAGTTCTCAAGTAATAATAATTTTAAAATCTATGTTATTTAAGCTTCATTTGAATATCCACATTTTGAAATTTTAAATGGAGCTATTACAATTCAATTGAAAGCTAAGTTATAAAACTTCACTTTCTGTCAATAGCTTGGAAAAAATAGATAAATTCAATACAAACACTTGCTATAGAATCACAGCTTCTAGGTGAACATTTATAACTGTAAAATACTAGAAGCTATGTTAAAAAATGCTCAATTCAAGATCCAAAGGAAAAGAAACCAAGTGCAACATAGTCCATTTTAATAGTTTGCTTTAAAAGTATAATTTATGAGAGAATGTTTCCATGAACATAGTTAAGAAAGTATTCTTAATAGAACACAAAAGTGCATGAATTGGAAAGAGATATATTGTAACTATGATATTTTCATTAATTGACACCATTAAGGTAGTGGTTAAATTAGAAGCTACATAACAGGCAATATATTTCCATGATTTATAACCAACAAAGAGCTTAGAAAACATGAAAAGTGAAAGTATCAGTCACTCAGTCATGTCCCATTCTTTGCAACCCCATGAACTGTAGCCAGCCAAGCTCTACTGTCCACGGAATTCTCCAGGCTAGAGTAGTGGGTAGCCATTCCCTTTTCCAGAGGATCTTCCCAACCCAGGGATCAAACCCAGGTCTCCCAGATTTCAGATTCTTTACCATCCAAGACACCAGGGAAACCCTAGAAAGCATAGAGACTTATATAAATCAAAAGGTAGAAAGAAACTAGTCCACAAAATGGGCAGAAGAATTAAATGGACAGATAGCATTAGCAAATAGATACATGAAGATATGTTTGATTCTTTACTCATCAGAGAAATCCAAGCTGGGATTACAGTGAAATAACACTGCACATGCAACTGAATGGTAAAAATACGGCACAAATGAATAAATACATGAAAAATTAAAATAGTGGTGAATACAGGCAAGAATGTGAAGCAATAGCAAATCTCATAGTCTGTAGGCGATACTATCAACTGGCGTAAAATTCTACCGAACTGTAATCATGTAAACTAGTTCAACTTCTTTGGAAAATTATCAGTATCTTCTAAACTCAAAAGTTATATATTGCTTTACCTCCCTCGTGGCTCAGACAGTAAAGAATCTGCCTGCAGTGTGGGAAACCTGGATTTGATCGCTGGGTTGTGATCCTCTGGAGGAGGGCATGGCGACTCACTCCAGTATTCTTGCCTGGAGAATCCCTATGGACAGAGGAACCAGGGAGCTACAGTCCATGGGATTGCAAAGAGTTGGACATGACTGAGCGACTAAGCACACAGCTTACTAATGTTACTGTACTCAAGTCTGGCTGCCTGCCACTCAAAAGTCAATACACAAGAATCATGTGTTGGTAGGAAAGAACGGTTGATTTAGTTAGAATGTTAGTAATCTGGGGAGAAGGCATACTTGTGTCCCCCAAAACCAGCTCCCAAGATTCTGCTCAGCCATGGCAGTTTTCAAAGGGAAAAAGAAGGGCAGTAATCTCAGTTAATCACTGAGGCGAAAGGTTAAGTTCAGCATCATTGTTTGTGAGTGCAGGCTGCCTGAATCCTCATGCTGTTTCTTCAGTTATTATTTTGCCCCTGTGGTCTGCCTGCAGGATTGCTAAGGGGCTGATAAGGATTGAGAACTAGTCATTGTTTAACTATTTAATTCTTCAATCTTACTTTTTTAATCTAGGAAAGAATCAAAGGTTAGGCAAGTATTATGTGCCTTTGCTGCTGCTGCTGCTAAGTAGCTTCAGTCGTGTCCGACTCTGTGCGACCCCATAGATGGCAGCCCGCCAGGCTCCCCCATCCCTGGGATTCTTCAGGCAAGAACACTGGAGTGGGTTGCCATTTCCTTCTCCAATGCATGAAAGTGAAAAGTGAAAGGGAAGTCGCTCAGTCGTGTCCGACCCTCAGCGACCCCGTGGACTGTAGCCTACCAGGCTCCTCCATCCATGGGATTTTCCAGGCAAGAGTACTGGAGTGGGGTGCCATTGCCTTTAGTAAAGTATAAATCAGGAGTTAGGCTACATGTTACCTAGTAATATAATTTAGGTTTAAAGGGAACAGAAATGGACAAACTGGAAAGGGGCAAAAGAGTTGCTTTCACTAAAGTATATCACTTCCAGATACACATACACCACAAAAGTGCACGTATTTGTGCCATACAACACATATGCCAGAATGTTTGTGGCAGCTTTATTTGTAATAGCTTCCCTTTGTAGACCAAGCAGAATTCCATAAACTATAAAATAAGTCTTGATACAGGTATCTGTCAGAGAAATTGTGAGTTCTGCCTCTTACCACCATGGTAAGCAAATATGACAATAAAGTGAGTCACATGAATCTTTTGGTTTCCCAGTTTGTACGAAAGTAATGTTTATACTATGTTGTAGTCTGTGAAGCATGCAAGAGTATTGTCTAAACAATGTACATACCTTAATTTAAAATATTTAAGAGCTAAAAAAAAAAAAGGCGGACTGGCATCTGAGTCTACAGAGTCATAATTGTTTTGTGTGTGGATGAATGGCTTGGCCTCAGTGTTGATGACCGCCGACTAGCTTGAGTGGTGTTTGCTGAAGATTGGGGTGGCTGTTGCAATTTTTATAAACAAGATAACAATGAAGTTTGCTGCATTGATTGACTTTTTTCTTTCTCTTGAACACTTAGAGGCCTTTGTATAGTTATTAGTCAGCCTAATTCCAATATTGTTATGTCACAGGAAATTGGAAGGACCAAGAAGGGTGAGAAACTAGGGAATGGCTGGGCAGTAATGCAGTCAGAATACATGCAACATTTACCAGGTAAGGTTGTCCTCGTGTGGATGAGATTCCTGGTGCTCCCAATTACACCAGATCACATCAAAGGTCACTGACTGCAGATCACCATGATGAATGTAATAGTCATGAGAAAGTTACCAGAAAGTGAAGCAGAGACACAGAATGAGCAAATGCTATGGAAAAATGGTGGCAGCAGACTTAGTTAGGGCAAGTTTGCCACAAACTTTCAATCTGTAAAGGAAAAAAACAACAACAATGAATATTTATGAAGTGCTACAAATAAAAATCAAAGGACAATAAAATGAGTAACTGTATATTCATAGAATGAATACTATGCAACTATGAAAACTTAAAAAAAAACAACTATGAATCTCACAAGGAAAATAATGAGCAAAAGAAAATGCATTTCAGTACAATACAACCATTCACTTATTTGTACGTTTTTCTTATTAAACTGTACTTTAATAAAAGATAAATAATTTAGCTCATGATATGATTATTATAGTGAAACTCAACAAATGTAGTCCACATGCAAAGAATTTCATCAACAAATTGGACTTGACAAGTTTTAAGTTTGTGGTACAATTAGTGAAACAACTTTCTCATTGCCTGAGGAGATCCCACAATTCAGTTCAGTTCAGGTGCTTAGTTGTGTCCAACTCTTTGTGATCCATGGATTGCAACACACCAGGCCTTCCTGTCCATCACCAACTCCCAGAGTTTACTCAAACTCATGTCCATTGGTAGGTGATGCCATCAAACCATCTCAACCTCTGTTGTCCCCTTCTCCTCCTGCCTTCAATCTTTCCCAGCATCAGGGTCTTTTCAAATTAGTCAGCTCTTCACATCAGGTGACCAAAGTATTGGAGTCCTTGCAATGAATATTCAGGACTGATTTCCTTGAGGATAGACTGGTTGGATCTCCTTGCAATCCCAGGGACTCTCAAGAGTCTTCTCCAACACCACAGTTCAAAAGTATCAATTCTTTGTTGCTCAGCTTTCTTTATAGTCTAACTCTCACATCAATATATGACTACTGGAAAAAACATAGCTTTGACTAGACAGACCTTTGTTGGCAAAGTAATGTCTCTGTTTTTTAATATGCTATCTAGGTTGGTCATAACTTTTCTTCTAGGGAGCAAGGGTCTTTTAGTTTCATGGCTACAGTCACCATCTGCAGTGATTTTCAGTTCAGTTCAGTTCAGTCACTCAGTCGTGTCTGACTCTTTGTGACCCCATGAATTGCAGCATGCCAGACCTCCCTGTCCATCACCCACTCCCTGAGTTTACCCAAACTCATGTCCATTGAGTCGGTGATGCCATCTAGCTATCTCATCCTCTATCGTCCCCAATGCAGTGATTTTAGACCTCACCAAAATAAATCATGTCACTGTTTCCACTATTTGCCATGAAAGTGGTGGGACCAGATGCCATGATCTTAGTTTCCTGAATGTTGAGTGTTAAGCCAACTTTTTACTCTCCTCTTTCATTTTCATCAAGAGGCTCTTCAGTTCTTCTTTCCTTTCTGCCATAAGAGTGGTGTCATCTGCATATCTGAGGTTATTGATATTTCTCCCAGCAATCTTGATTCCAGTTTGTGCTATATCCAGCCCAGCATTTCTCATAATGTACTCTGCATATAAGTTAAATATGTGGAGGTCCCACATATAATTTAAAACAATATAAAATAATGTGAAGTGAAGTGAAAGTCACTCAGTCATGTCCGACTCTTTGTGACCCCATGGACTATACAGTCCATGGAATTCTCCAGGCCAGAATACTGGAGTGGGTAGCCTTTCCCTTCTCCAGGAAATCTTTCCAACCCAGATATCAAATCCAGGTCTCCCACATTACAGGCAGATTTTTTACCAGCTGAGACACAAGGGAAGCCTAAAATAATGTTAAGTAAAAAGTTTATAGTATAGAAACACTAAATCTTGTCATTTTATCGAGTGTAAAGTTCTCAGAAGACATGTGTATCCTGCTTTAGAAAGATATTGTCCAATTCACAAAATGTTTATTGAATTCTTAAATGTGCATGAGGCACTTTGATAGGGGAAAAATAAGAAAAAGACCTAGCATTTCTTTCAAGGAAGTAGCCATCAAAATGTACATTACAGGAGTATTCACTCTTAAATTTAATATATTTTTACACTTTGATATATACTTTCAAAACAAGGAATAAATAATCACTGTGACAAGGTTCTAGTCTGTGTTCTTTATATGATTTTAAAAAGGGAAAACCCTTTAATCTAAAGGTGAAGTTCTTGCCTGTAGTTTAAAAAAAAGGTATCAGTGTGAAACCAACTGAAAAGGATTTTAAAGGATTGGGGAATGGCTATACTTATTACAGGGAATAATTAAGGTCAAGAGTGAGACAAGAGCACTTCAGGAAAAGATGATTTCTTGAGCTGAGAAGAAACTGTTGAAAACTGTGTGATAATTCCAAATAACAGCTGGTCATATTGTTTGCCAGCTTTGTAAAATAAAAATCTGAAAGAACTGTAAGATAAGATCTGGAAGTTATTGGGCTTATTTTACAACAGAGTTTTCCTTTTTAACTCAGAAGAAGATTACCTATTAATTTGTTAGGCAACAGAGGAAGTATCAAACTACTACGGACATTTTATGAATTAGTAAGACTTACATTAAATTGATCCTTTAGGAAGGCATAATAATAATCTAGATGAGAGTAAACAGGATGAAAGTAAGTAAGGAAATGACTATGAATAGTAGAAGTTATTTAACTTTTACAGAAAAAAAATCCAAGGATCATTGTAGAATATATTGGTCCTAGGTTTTTTGTTTTTGTTTTTTTTTGATTGCGCTATTATTGAATGACATTATATTAGTTTCAGTTTCATGTGTATAGAATAATGATTCAATCTTTTGCAAAGCGATTCCCACATATTGCATAATGATCACCATGACGTCTAGTTAACTTCTGTCACCATACATAAGTAGACATTTTTTTAATCATGAAGACTTTTATTATCTACTCTCGGCAACTTTCAAATATGCAAAAAATACCTTATTGAAGAGTCAGACATAACTGAGTGACTAAACAACAAAATTTTTAACTCTAGTCACCATGCTTTACATTACATCCCTATGACTTAATTTTTATAACTGGATGTTTGTATCTTTTGACCCCCTTCACTCTTTTCACCTACCCACCACCCCCAACCTCCACCTCTGCCAATCACCAATGTGTTCTCTCTATTTATGAGCTTGGCCTTATTATTATTTTTTTAATTTTGGTTTTTCTCTTTGTTTTTAGATTCCACATGTAAGATCATATAATATATGTCTTTCTTTGTCTGACTTGTTTCACTTAGCACAGTGCCCTTAAGGTACACGTTTCATCTATGTTGTTGCAAATGACAAGATTTCATTCTGTTTTATGGATGAATGAGGCATGCATTCTTGGTTGTGTCTGACTCTTTGTGACCCTATGCACTCTAGGGCCCCAAGCTTCTCTGTCCATGGGATTTTCCAGGCAAGAATACTGGTGTGGATTACCAATTCCTTCTCCAGGGGATCTTCCCGACTTAGGGATGGAAGCTGCATCTCTGCTATTTCCGGCATTGGCAGACAAGTTCTTTACTGCTAAACCACATGGGAGCCGTTATGGATGAATAATACCCCATTATATATTCCATGGCTTCCCTGATAGCTCAACTATTAAAGAATCTCTCTGAAATGCAAGAGACCTAAGTTGGATCCATGGGTTGGGATGATCCACTGGCGAAGGGAATGGAAAGCCACTCTAGTATTCTTGCCTGGAAAATCCCATGGACAGGGGAGCCTGGTAACCTACAGTCAATGGGGGTCTCAAAAGTTGGACATAACTGAGCAACTAACACTTTCATATATACCACATTTTCTTTATCCATTCATCCATGGATGGACAGTTACATTGTTTCCATATCTTGGCTTTTATAAATAACGCTGCAATGAACATACGGTTGTATATATCTTTTTGAGTTATTCTTGTTTTCTTTGGATAAATATCCAGAATTCCTTCTGTTTGGTTGAAAATCAGAGAAGAAAAATCTGGGATTTAAAAAGGATTTCAAAGTTTGGGGTATCAAGTAGTGAAAGAGTAGCCCTAGCCAAAATTAGTAGATTTTTTTCTTAGTGTTCATAGAAACTTGCCAATGAATGGAGAGAAATTAGAGGAAGGTCAAACTGAAGGCAGAGAAGGGTCAAGGGAAGAGATTTTCATCTTAGAGTTAAATCAATGCTTTATTTTTCTCTCATCACAATTTTTAAAACATTCTTTATATTCAAATGTGTTTTATTCTATTTTACTGAGAGAAAAATTTGAAATTGCTTTCAAATAGTTTTCCCAAAATCACTATTTATTTTACTTGCATCATTTTATGTATGTGTGTATGTGTGTGTTTGTTTGTCTGTGTTTGTATACCTGTTGATTACCCCCTTTGTCTCTTAAAAATAATTTTATACAGGTCTAGATCTTAAAAATAATTTTATACAGGTCTAGATCTTATCTATAATGTTTGATGATTCTTTCTCTTATTTCAAATTCTGTTTGAATCTCTCTATATATAGTCTTCCACTGATGATTAGGTCACGTCAACTACCATTTTCCTATTACACTGTCATTTTTTCCCATTTAATTTCAATATGAATGCAAATCTGTATTGTATTAGCACCTTTATGTGAATAACTGACTTTCCAAACTTAAAAAGTCTGTAAGCAAACTCTTCTCTTTAATATCTGATATTCCTCTAGCTTGTTTCTGTTCTCTAAATAGCACCACTGTTTGTCATGCTTTTATTTATTCAATCTTTCTGAATTTTGAAACCATGATACCTTTCAGGATTAGTGGGAGAGACAGATATGTAAATTCTGGGGTAGGATGCAAGCAGATTAGAGTTGGAGACCTTGACCTTGTGATTACAGGACTTCAGAGAAATGTTATGGTGTGTAGCTAAAATTCATCAGCTGGAAGAATGGATGGGATAAATGTTTAGCCAAAATCTTTAGTGCTTTATTGGAAAAGGATTGCTGTCCTTGTTAACTCTTCCAGACCTGTGAGCTGTAAGCAGCTGAGTACCAAGGGATTCTGCAGTCATCTGAGGTCCAAGTGCTGGAAAGCCTCAGGGCAGAAAAAGAGACTCTTAGTAGGTAGCCAGGGCAAACACACTTGAGTAACACTTAGCAGAATCTGGCCTGTGCTGGTCAGAAATTACTGGAGCTAATTGCTGAAGTCTTTGCCAAATAAGAGATGAGTGTAGAGAATGTGAAGCAATAAGGAATATCTGGCACATTGCAATTTTTCTACATTTTAAGAGACTAGATTACTTTCCAGTTATCAAACCTGACCTCTGTGTTCCCCTCTTGCTTATTGTGATCAAGTTAATCCCCAAGAAAAAGAATGCAATGTGGCAAAATGATTGTCTGAAGAGGCCTTACAAATAGCTGAGAAAAGAAGAGAAGCTAAAGGCAAAGGAAAAAAGGAAATATATACCCATCTGAATGCAGAGTTCCAAAGAATAGAAAGGAGAGATAAGAAAGCCTTCCTAGTGATCAATGCAAAGAAACAGAGGAAAACAATAGAATGGGAAAGACTAGTGATATCTTCAAGAAACTTAGTGATATCAAAGGAACATTTCATGCAAAGATGGGTATAACAAAGGATAGAAATGGTATGGACCTAACAGAAACAGAAGATAATTAAGAAGAGGTGGCAAGAATACACAGAACTATTAAAAAAAAAAGATCTTACTGACCCAGATAACCACAATGATGTGGGCACTCACCTAGAACCAGACATCCTGGAATGCTAAGTCAAGTGGGCCTTAGGAAACATCACTACGAACAAAGGTAGTGAAAGTGATGGAATTCCAGTTGAACTATTTCACTAAAAAATGATTTTGTGAAAGTGCTACACTCAATATGTCAGCAAATTTGGAAAACTCAGCAGTGGCCACAGGACTGGAAAAGGTCAGTTTTCATTCCAATCCCAAGGAAAGACAATTGCAAAGAATGTTCAAACTACTGTACAATTGCATTCATCTCACATGCTAGCAAAGTAATGCTTTAAATTCTCCAAACAAGGTTTCAACTATGTGTGAACTGCGAACTTTCAGATATTCAAGCTGGATTTATAAAAGGTGGAAGAACCAGAGATCAAATTGCCAACATCTGTTGGATCATTGAAAAAGCAAGAGAGTTCCAGAAAATCATCTACTTCTGGTTTATTGGCTACACCAAAGACTTTGCCTATGTAGATCACAACAGCTGTTGAAAATCCTTCAAGAGATGGCAATACCAGATCACCTTACCTGCCTCCATGAAATCTATTCAGGGCAAGAAGTAACAGTTAGAACCAGACATGGAACAACGGACTGGTTCCAAATTGGGAAAAGGAGTACGTCAAGGCTGTATATTGCCACTGTGTTTATTTAACTTGTATGCAGAGAAATCTGTATGCAGGTCAGGAAGCAACAGTTAGAACTGGACATGGAACAATAGACTGTTTCCAAATAGGAAAAGGAGTATGTCAAGGCTGTATATTGTCACTGTGCTTATTTAACTTATGTGCAGAGTACATCATGAGAAACGCTGGAATGGAAGAAACACAAGCTGGAATCAAGATTGCCGGGAGAAATATCAATCACCTCAGATATGCAAATGACACCACCCTTATGGCAGAAAGTGAAGAGGAACTAAAAGCCTCTTGATGAAAGTGAAAGAGGAGAGTGAAAAAGTTGGCTTAAAGCTCAATATTCAGAAAACAAAGATCATGGCATCTGGTCCCATCACTTCATGGGAAATAGATGGAGAATCAGTGGAAACAGTGTCAGACTTTATTTTCTGGGCTCCAAAATCACTGCAGATGGTGATTGCAGCCATGAAATTAAAAGACGCTTACTCCTTGGAAGAGAATTTATGACCAACCTAGATAGTATATTCAAAAGCAGAGACATTACTTTGCTGACTAAGGTCCATCTAGTCAAGGCTATGGTTTTTCCAGGGGTCATGTATGGATGTGAGAGTTGGACTGTGAAGAAGGCTGAGTGCCGAAGAATTGATGCTTTTGAACTGTGGTGTTGGAGGAAGACTCTTGAGAGTCCCTTGGACTGCAAGGAGATCTAACCAGTCCATTCTGAAGGAGATCATCCCTGGGATTTCTTTGGAAGGAATGATGCTAAAGCTGAAACTTCAATACTTTGGCCACCTCATGGGAAGAGTTGACTCATTGGAAAAGACTTTGATGCTGGAAGGGATTGGAGGCAGGAGAAGAAGGGGACAACAGAGGATGAGATGGCTGGATGGCATCACGGACTTGATGGACGCGAGTCTGAGTGAACTCCGGGAGTTGGTGATGGACAGGGAGGCCTGGCGTGCTGCGATTCATGGGGTTGCAAAGAGTCTGACACGACTGAGTGACTGAACTGAACTGAGAATACATCATGAGAAATGCTGGGCTGGGTGAAGCACAAGCTGGAATCAAGATTGCCAGGAGAAATATCAATAACCTCAGATATGCAGATGACGCCATCCTTATGGCAGAAAGTGAATAAGAACTGAAGTCCCTCTTGATGAAAATGAAAGTGGAGAGTGAAAAGGCTGGCCTAAAACTCAACATTCACAAAACAAAGGCCATGGCATCTGGTTCCCTCACTTCATGGCAAATAGATGGAAAGCAAGGGAAACAGTGACAGATTTTATTTTCTTGGTCTCTAAAATCACTGCAGATGGTGACTGCAGCCATGAAATTAAAAGATGCTTCCTTCTTGGAAAAAAAGCTTTGACCAACTTAGATAGCATGTTAAAAGTCAGTCATTACTTTGCTGACAAAGGTTCACCTAGTCAGAGCTATGATTTTTTTGGTAGTCATGTATGGAAGTGATAGTTGGACCATAAAGTTAGCTGAGTCCCGAAGAACTGATGCTTTTGAACTGTGGTGTTGGAGAAGACTCGTGAGAGTCCTTGGACTGCAAGGAGATCCAACCAGTCCATCCTAAAGGAAACCTGTCCTGAATATTCATTGGAAGGACTGATGCTGAAGTTCAAATGCCAATAGTCTGGCCACCTGAAGCAAAGGACTGACTCATTTGAAAAGACCCTGATGCTGGGAAAGATTGAAAGCAGGGGGAGAAGAGGTAGCACAGGATATGATGGCTGGATGGCATCACCGACTCAATGGACATGAGTTTGAGTAAGCTCCGGGAGTTTGTGATAAACAGGGAAGCCTGGTGTGTTGTAGTCCATGAGGTCACAAAGAGTTGGACACAGTTGAGCAACTGAAATGAATCTGTCCTTTTAGAGGCTTGTCTTCTCAGTTCTGTCTCTTCTGATTCCCACTGGTTTTTTAATTCTCCGCTCAAATTATCCCTCCTTGATTTTGCCGCATTAGTAAGAAGCTATTTCTTCCTCCTAATTCGTATATCCCAGTACAGGAAACTGTGGTTTCCCTAATGAAGTGAATGTTTGTTAAAGACAAGAGTAGTTTTTCTCTCCTTTTTTTTGTAGTGTTTGATTCTCTTCCAACTAATGAGTCTGGAGAAGTGTGTCATGATGATAGTATATCCGTGACCATATATGTGTGTGTGTGTGTGTGCTTAGTTGCTCAGTTGTGTCTGACTTTGCAACCCCATAGACTATAGTTTGCTAGGCTCCTTTGTACATGGAATTTTCCAGGCATGAATACTGCAGTGGGTTGCCATTCCTTCTCCACCTGATCTTCCTGAGCCAGGGATCGAAACTGATTCTCTTTCATCCCCTGCATTGGCAGGCAGATTCTTTATCACTGAATCATCTAGGAAGCCCATGGCCATATATATCAGTTTTCCATTCCATTTGAACCTTAACTTTCTTGCGTCTATAATCTGGGTTAATAATACCTATTTTGCTGGGTTATTTCCAGTATTAAATAATGAACTATAAGTAATAGGCTTTCACAGAATGAGTGAGCTTCCAAAGTTCACTTCTCACCTGCAAGACCACACTAGAAATTAGGCAGTTGATTGTTGTTCTCTCCCTTTATATTCTGCTGAGGTAATGCATTGAAAATTTAGTTGTTCCTGGCTGCTTCCCAGGTGGCTCAGTTGATAAAGAGTTTAGCTGCTCAATGCAAGAGACACAAGAGACGCAGTTTCCATCCCTGCATCACGAAGATCCCCTGGAGAAGCACATGGCTACCCATGCCAGTATTGTTTCCTATAAAATCCCATGGACAGAAGAGCCTGTTGGGCTACAGTGCATGGGATCACAAAGAGTTGGACATGACTAAGCATACACGTACTCATGGGTAATGTTTTTTCCCCTGGTGAGGATTACATTTCTTTTTTCAGTTTATCTGATCCCCTGATTGCCATAGAGATCATATTGTAAGCACTGTGGGGAGGGACAGTACAGCCTTGAGGTAAAGCTGATGCTGAGGTAGACAGAGCAGAGAGCAAAATGACCCCACTGTCTGTCCTTTTAGAACCTTCTCTACCTCTGACTTCTAATTTTATGAGCACATTTCCTAAATTTTCAGGCCTGAGCTGGTTTTTCTAGGTTCTCACTGTTTTAAAGTCTCTAAAATGGTATATACTTCATTCTACCTCTACTGATGTTTCTGCTTTCCATTTATGCTGTCCGTGCCATGAGGTCAGGTGTTGGCAAAATATTAGATCACAGGAAACACAATAGCCTCAGAGAAACATGACTCAGCACGCAGTGTGGGACCACTCAGGGCCCCTCCAGTGTGCACAGGGTTTGTTCAGCTTTCCAGGCTCCCCACAGCCTCTGAAGCTTGGCATCCCTGGAGGCCCTGCCCATATGCTTACCTTTATTACAACCTGTGGTTGCCAGGCATCTGCTAGATTACCATTTTGAATGCTTAATGGTGACTTCATTTGCATACAAAAAGGAGACTCTTTGCCCCTCATGGGGTCGCAAAGAGTCGACAGGACTGAGCTGAACTGAAGTTAAAATGGCAGTGCGCCACAGTGTAGAGCTTGCATATAGGTGTAGCCAAGACTTGAGCTAAGAGGCTTAGAGTCTTCAGTGTGCTGTGGGAACTCAGGTTGTGTTCATGTGTGCTTATTGTACTTTCTCAGAACAATAAAGTAAACAGATTCTCTCCTCGGAGAGAAAAGGAAGTTCAATAATGTAGAATTTGCTTTGCTTCTGTCTAAAGCCCTTATGTTTTTTCAACTCCCCCAAAACATATCACAGAGAATGTAGGAGAGTATTGGCAACATATAAAAGGATATAAAGGCAACAGAGCAGCAGATGTTCTCTGATCCTGTGCAAGCTGGATTCATAAGGTGGCTTCCTTCCTGCAAAGCTTCTAGTTCATTCTGTACCAACACCTGATTAGACAGCAGTGCTCTGCCACATTCCCAGCTGTCCTTTCCTTCCTCGGTTAACTTTTCCTGTCAGTGCAGTTGAGTTATCAAATGCTGGAAGTGCTATGTCAATACCACTTCAAATATAAAACACCAGCCATGCAAAGGCTAAAGCAAATTGTTTTCCAACTAACTGCTGGCAGCCTGCTCTTACAGATTAAGGCCAGGTCTCTCCACAAAGCACTGAAGCAGCACATTTAAAAGGAGGCAAATAGAACATAGACTATTTGGCATCAGAGATAAAACAGTTCATTACCTGGTTAATGTTTGCATTTTCTTAGTTTAGAGCAAGCATAAAATTACAGATAACAAAGTGACACTTCATAGATGCTGGACATTTCAAGAGAAATGTAATTTTTAAAGCTATTCTTCTACCATTCCTGGAAAAAATAAAGGTAGGATGAGGTGGGAAGATTGTATCAGGTACAAATCTCAAAGGCAGAAAATATAGGGGAAAGAACTATGGTCTGGCCCCAATTCTATGAATTGTTACTTATGGAAATTGGACCAAGCCACTTTCCTTCTAGCAAGGACTTAATTTTCAAATTTATTATACAGGAATTAAAACAGCTATGTTCTCTACTATGCAGAGTTGTGGCAAAAATGAAATAAAACCTCATATATAAATGTGTGTTAAAATGTGTTAGAAACTGTAAACCACAGTGACAAAATTTAAGCCATTCTTTTGTGTGAAGACCACTGAATTACACTGAATCTGCAATGTCAGTGCATAATAGCCTGAGAACAACGAAATCATGGAACACACAGTGGAGGCTGAGATGGTCTTGATTCACAGAGGTGTTTATACTTAACCCAACTCAGCCTCTCAGAGTTAAGAGGCCCTTTAGAAACTATCTAGTCCATCCATAGCTAGAGTCCTGTACTGCTCTGTCAAGGAGTTTTTTCTGCTTGTATTTGGACACATTTTGTGATAGAGAGTTCAGTACTTACTTATTTGATCCCAGTGTGCTGGGTGACACTTCTTATCTTAATGGAATGACCCACGCCTTCACATTAACTCTTAACATATAATATTAATACAGTTTTCTTGGGAAAGCTAATTGTTTTCAGCTTGGTTCTGCTAGCCATCCTCTTTCTAAATGGTTCAATAGTAACAGGATGATCTGTTCTTTACTCTCCCTAACTTTTGTAGGTGGAGGAGGCAGCCCCTATCAGCTAGGCAAAGTGGACAGATGTTTCTGGAAAGTTGAATTGGGTAGCTTAATAGTGATAATACTAAAAATTGTGTAATATACAATTCAGTCATTGAATATTTATTGAATAGTATCTTGACATTCTCAACTGGATTCTGACATTATTTATTCAAAATTGTCTATAATACTTTAAATATCTGTTCCCTATTTTAAATTATTAAAATAGTTTGTGTTTTCCTCCTTTGTTGGAAAACAGAATACATAAGAAAACAAAAATATGTATTAAAAGATTGAACTGTTTAAACATAATAAAAATATGAGACATTCACACAATAGATATTAAATTAATACTTGATTAAAGTATATATGATCAATATAAAATAGACATACCAAATGCAAACACTGAGATAAATATATTCAGGTGTTATTATTTTACTTGTACTTAGTCACTGAAGGATAGGAGTGACCATATTTATAAAATATATATTTCTATTTATAAAAATCATATGAATAGATGCTTATTGCCTACTTAACCTCTAGAGCAAGGAGTCTTTATGAGTTTTTAATGCCCAAATATCCAGCCCATTTTGATTAATTATTTATTTTTTTGTCTGCCAGACTGGATAAGAGTGAGAAAGAGAGTGATTTGGGGGTGGGAGTATAGATGGCTCCTTGGAGAAGGGAATGACAATCCACTCCAATATTCTTGCCTGGAGAATCCCATGGACAGAGGAACCTGGCGGGCCACAGACCATAGGGTCACAGAGTCAGCCACGCCTGAATGATTAACATGGCTACTACTATAGATGGCTCTGCAGGTAAAGAATCTGCCTGCAGTACAGGAGACATGGCTTTAATCCCTGCCTGGGTGAGGAAGATCCCCTGGAGGAGGAAATAGCCACCCCTTCCAATATTCTTACCTGGAAAGCTCCATGGACAGAGGAGCCCAGCAGGCTACAGTCCATGGGACACACATAATCTGACATGTCTGAGCACATGGCGCATAGATACATGCAGTAGAATCAGGAAGACTGTTTAATGTAGAGAAAACAATATTGAAAACACCATGTAGCAGTTGTCATTTTTCTGGCTCCCAAACATCTGAAAATAGTCAATATATTTAGGCGATTACTATTATTTGTTCATATACAAATCAATTTGTTTAACAAATATATGGATTGTTAACTGTGTGGCTGTTGGAGTGGGTATGCAGTGGGAATAATGTAGGCAAGGTTACTGCCTTCATTAAACTTAAATTCTAGAGGTTTACTATAGGAAAAGAGAGGTTACCACCCATTATAACTAAAGGAAAGATGCTTTGATTTTCAGGTCCCTTCAGTCTTCCCCCTTCCACACATCCATACACACAGACTGTTTGCAACATGAACAAGAGCTTTAACTTGACCTTGGCTAGTCAGAAACAATCATCCGTGATTTAGAATTCAGAGCTACAGATGCAAAGAATTGGCAAATCCATTCTGGTCATATCATTAAACAGCTCCTATTCCACTCATTACAAGGTGTATCACCAAATATATGTGATACCAAGGTGTATCACCAAATATATGTGATATGTAATTTATCCATGTTTATGATTTGTATAACTATTTACTATGTTCTAATATTTTATTCAGCTATAATGTTTCCTGTTTTATTCTTTAATATTTTAATACTGCTTTACTTTTATAAATGTCTATACCAATTTTCTACTTGGGGAAAAAAATGCTTACCTCTATATCCACAAAATTACTTTATCAGTGTTCATCTATTAATTAACATAATGCTTAGTAGGATTGTCTTAATGTATGTATACTTAAGGATTAAGTGTAATGTATGATTATCAGATGGGCCCAACCTGATGGGATAATTTATCTTGTCCCCT
The DNA here is from genome assembly GCA_917880005.1 of Nanger dama. Lineage (NCBI taxonomy): Eukaryota > Metazoa > Chordata > Mammalia > Artiodactyla > Bovidae > Nanger > Nanger dama. The sequence continues at coordinate 7,226,501 of CAKJTW010000038.1, read as the reverse complement.
GAATTCCTAGGATTGCACTAAATGTTAATGTCCCACTCGAGTCCCAATTTGTAGGAAAAGGCATGTCTTTTTCATAATGCTTGAAATTCATGACTGGTAACTGATTCTAAAACCTGAGTCTCTTTACAGATTCACAGGCCTTGAAAGAATGACCGGGTATTCTTGAGGCAGGTCCTACCTATATAGTATTACAGGTATATACTATGAATCATTTTCTCCAAAGACTTCTATGACCATTCTCTCAGTTTCTGAATATCTGGATCTTAAATATGATATGATTCAATATAAACAAAATACTGAAAAAGGTCAGTTTTCATTCCAATCCCAAAGAAAGGCAATGCCAAAGAATGCTCAAACTACCACACAATTGCACTCATCTCACTTGCAGAGCAAAGTAATGCTCAAAATTTTCCAAGCTAGATTTCAACAATATGTGAACTGTGAACTTCCAGATGTTCAAGCTGATTTTAGAAAAGGCAGAGAAACTAGAGATCAAATTGCCAACATCTGCTGGATCATTAAAAAGCAAGAGAGTTCCAGAAACTCATCTATTTCTGCTTTATGGACTATGCCAAAGCCTTGTGTGGATCACCACAAACTGTATAAAATTCTGAAAGAGATGGGAATACCAGACCACCTGACCTGCCTCTTGAGAAATCTGTATGCAGATCAGGAAGCAACAGTTAGAACTGGACATGGAACAACAGACTGGTTCCAAATAGGAAAAAGAGTACGTCAAGGCTGTATATTGTCACCCTGCTTATTTAACTTCTATGCAGAGTACATCATGAGAAACACTGGGCTGGAAGAAGCACAAGCTGGATCAAGATTGCTGGGAGAAATAGCAGTCACCTCAGATATGCAGATGACACCACCCTTATGGCAGAAAGTGAAGAGGAACTAAAGAGCCTCTTGATGAAAGTGAAAGAGAAGAGTGAAAAAGTTGGCTTAAAACTCAACATTCAGAAAACTAAAATCATGGCCTCTGGTCCCATCATTTCATGGCAAATAGATGGAGAAACAGTGGAAACAGTGTCAGACTTTATTTTTGGGGGCTCCAAAATCACTGCTGATGGTGACTGCAACCATGAAATTATAAGATGCTTATCCTTGGAAGAAAAGCTATGAGTAACCTAGACAGCATGTTAAAAAGCAGAGTCATTACTTTGCCAACAAAGGTCTGTCTAGTCAAAGCTATGGTTTTTCCAGTAGTCATGTATGGATGCGAGAGTTGGACTATAAAGAAAGCTGAGTGCCAAAGAATTGATGCCTTTGAACTGTGGTGTTGGAGAAGACTCTTGACAGTCCCTTGGAAAGGAAATCAGTCCTGAATATTCATTGGAAGGACTGATGCTTTAGCCGACTCTATAACATTTTGGCCACCTGTTGCAAAGAACTGACTCATTTGAACATTTTGGCCACCTGATGCAAATAACTGACTCATTAGAAAAGACCCTGATGCTGGGAAAGATTGAAGGTGGGAGAAGGGGATGAAAGAGGATGAGATTGTTGGATGGCATCACCGACTCAATGGACATGAGTTTGAGAACTCCAGGAGTTGGTGATAGACAGGGAGGCCTGGCGTGCTGCAGTCCACGGGGTCACAAAGAGTCGGTTACGACTGAGTGACTGAACTGAACTGACTAATATATACATGTATCTCCCCGGAAAGCAATATCAGTATCGTCCTATTGATTGCCTAGGTGAATAAAGAATGAAGGTAAATAAAATAAAGGCTGCAAGATTCTAGAAGTCCTTGAGTTTCCTTTTTTTAAATAATAAAAGAAAAAATAATGTCACATTGAAGAGAGGATGGTGAGCTTAGTGTAATTATCCAAGGCTTGAAAGGTTCCGATGTGATTTTTGGTATCACATTGACATTTACTTCTCCAGTTTGGTCATTACAGAAAATAAATGAGACATGGAAAATGATGATGGGATGTTTTAAGTCTAATATAGTGGTGACTTTAATTGCACACTGAGCACCAAATGTGATATTCTTTCAGGAATAGATAATGTGGACTTAGATACCTAAAATGAACCAGTGACCACGCTGGGTTTTGTTTGTTTTCCTCTTCCAGGAAGACTTGAAACTTAAAAGTAATTTGTACCCAATAGGGATAGCGATGCACATTCACCATCATGAATCTTCACCAGTAGACCACAACAGTTTGTGTTCCACAATTTAGTCTCCAGTTATGACAATCTCACTCTTACATGACATGGTATCATGCTGATTCACTATTTTAATAATGCACTAATCATGAGCACTGGTGAGCAGAAAGCAGCAGGAACTAATGGTAGTACATATTTCAGTAAAATTTCTGCTATTTGTTATAATGGAGCACCTAAGGATATCATCACTAAAGTGAGTCACTGGTTCTGATTCTAAGCAATAGAAACATTACATTGAAATTTTTGACTTTGTGTTCAACACATATTAAGTTTGAGTGTGTTACTCATACTATTTACCTAGTGTCCTAAAATGCTGCTAGCTTTGATAGAAAAGGCTATTTTAATGAGTCTAGACTGCACTATAATCTGTACCAACTCATCCTTTATGATCCATGGTAGTCAGAAGTTTTGTGGCTGATTGTGATACTGTATAGAATCTGTAACAAAACACAATATGAAAATCACAGAGAAAGGCACCAGTGTTTTGAAATGATGCCAAACTTTCTTGGGTTTAATAACCATTCTGTTTCTCAGAAATGTATTGCCTTACTTCTGCTATCTCACATATACTAAAGAGTTAACTATTTGACAGCAGATAAATTTGTGGCTCATTATGTTGTCATATCCATCTAGTCGTAAACTTGATTACAACCAGCAGCCCTACTGTAGGGCTTCAGCATGTGTAAGTAGTTGGCATAAGCAGGCTCTTCCAAATGTCTGTTCTGCCACACTGCTGGCTCTCCCTCAGTGCACAGCTATTGTTTCATGGAATATTTCCTTGACTACTCAGCTGAGGTCGGGGAGAAACTGAGTCTGAGTCACACTCTGTGGGATATGTTAGCAACAGCCATAGGTGGCCATAAAGAAGAATGGAGAGGAAAAGCTACACTGAAAACAGAACTCAGAGCATCACATCTCCCTGTGCATCTCAGCTAGCTTTAATAGAATGGCATCAGAATTTTAATCAAAAGTCAGATGAACAGAGCCCTCTCTGTTGGCTCAGCAGGTAAAGAATCCTTCTGCAAAACAAGATATACAAAAGACACGGATTCAGTCCCTGGGTAGGGAGGATCCCCTGGAGGAGGAAATTGCAACCCACTCCAGTATTCTTGCCTGGAGAATTCCATGGACAGAGGAGCCTGGCAGGCTACAGTCTATGGGGTGGCAAAGAGTTGGACAAGACTGAGCAACTGAGTGCTTATGCATGCAGAGGAACCAATGTGAGCTATTCCAAAATGCAACTAGAATATCATAATGATTATTCTTATTGATAGTAGATATATGAAACATGTAATATTTCATGACATTCAAACCTTAGGATCCCATCATCCCTCAGTTCAGCTTAGTCAGTCATGTCCAAATCTTTGTGACTCCATGGACTCCCAGGTTTCCCTGTACTTTACCAACTCCCAGAGCTTACTCAAGCTCATGTCCATTCAGTCGGTGATGCCATCCAACAATCTCATCCTCTGTCATCCCTTTCTCTTCCTGCCCTCAGTCTTTCCCAGCATCAGGATTTTTTCCAGTGAGTCAAGTCTGCACATTAGGTGGCCAAATATTGTAGTTTCAACTTCAGCATCAGTCCTTCCAATATTCAGGACTGATTTCCTTTAGAATGCACTGGTTGTATCTCCTTGCAGTCCAAGGGACTCTGCCAGGGTCCAGCCCCAGTGGATCCAGGGAATTCGAAGTGTTGACAGCGTTGGCGAGGAAAGACTTATTTATTTATTAATATAAGATTAGATCAGGAAGAAATAGTATAGTAGGAAATTTAGGCAAAGAAAAGAGGCTGAATAACTTGGTTATGTGGAAAGCCAATAAAGGAACTCTACATTGGGCCACTGGCACCCGTTTGAATATTGGAGAGTGCCCCACCTTGGGCTCTCTTTCTTATGGATCTTAGAAGCCGGGACAAGTAAGTAGACATGATGAGCCTCGACGGTCCAAGGGAATTCAGCCGAAAAGGGGGGAGAAAAAGAACGACATGGGGAAGTCCAGCATCGGTGCAAGACTCCAAAATCTATTTTTCAAAATCAGCTTATGTACCCCAAGTTGTACATAATGGAATATGCAGAGTTATGCAGGGGCAGCAGTCCTGACCCTCACTGACACAAGGCTTTCTTTTGCATACCCTCCTGTATACAAAAGGTCTCAGGTGGTTTACATTATCTTCTGGCCAAGAGGCTTGTTAACATTTTTATGGCTGTCTTCCTGGATAATTGTCTATCAAACCAGAAAACTCCTTTTCGCTAGAAGTGTTTTTTCTTTACTCTGCATCACCCTCAAAGTACTAAATAAAGTTACATTCCTGTAGAACAAAGGTGCAGTGGGTTATAACAAAGAAAGTACTTAACTCAAAGATCTAATGTTGCTAATATCAGGTCTACTACAAGTTTTCTGTCGTGAGACCTCAAACAATCACATGCGCAGCTGTACAAGTCCTGCAGGCAGGCTAAAAAGCCATCAGAGGGGTTTTTGGATTGAAACACACTTTCAAATGCAGAAGACTAAAGCCTTGAGATGACTTTTTCCAGAGTGTGTCAGGAGAGTGGAAGAGCACAATACAAAAAGGCAGGCATATTCTTATTTTGGGGGGGTACATGCTCAGGAAATACCAGGGGGAAAACCTGAGATCTGACTCGAACTTGCACATCAGATCTCTGCTGCATGACCTTGTTACAGGTGGGATTCCTCACGCTGGCTCCCCGCAGGACTCTCAAGAGTCTTTTCCAACACTACAGTTCAAAAGCATCAATTCTTCGGCACTCAGCTTTCTTTATAGTCCAGTTTTCACATCCATACACAACTACTGGACAGACCATAGCTTTGACTAGATGGACCTGCGAGGAAAGGTGAATAAAAATAAAGGTTAAAGTTTCACTATGGCCTTAGGAAAAACAGGCCCTTCTGTTAATCTTAAGACAAACCTTTATCTCAAGAATGTGTAAGGGGCTCATATCTCAGGAATGCAGCCTCCGTGAGGCTTTTCAGGGGATGTTTAACTCAAAAACCATTCCAGGAAATTATTTTCCAGAAAAACAAGTTAACAGTAAAATTGCAGCTCGGACAGCCATGTCGACCTGATAACAAATGAACCTATCCCTGAAAATGTCAAGACTTGAGCACCAATCAGGTCGTTCCACCCTAGCTGTACCTGTTTGTGGTTTTTGTGCTTAAAAACTGCTCTGTAACAAACGTTCGGGGTTCGTTCTTCCCTGGTGGTGATCGAACCCGGCGCGCCGGCCTAATAAATCCTCTTGCTGTTTGCATCGAGTCCGAGTCTTGGTGATCTTTTGGGAGACGGATTTCCAGAAAGAGACTGTGAGGTCTAACAGACCTTTTTGGCCAAGTAATGACTCTGCTTTTTAACATGCTGTCTAGGTTAGTCATAGCTTTTCTTCCAAAGAGCAAAGGTTTTTAATTTCATGGCTGCGGTCACCGTCTACAGTGATTATAGAGCCCCTGCAAAAGTACAGCCTGTCACTCTTTCCACTGTTTCCTCATCTATTTTCCATGAAGTGATGGGACCAGATGCCATGATGTTAGTTTTCTGAAAGCTGAGTTTTAAGCCAACTTTTTCACTCTTCTCTTTCACTTTCATCAAGAGGCTATTTAGTTCTTCGGCTTCAGCAATAAGGGTATATATCTGAGGTTATTGATATTTCTCCTGGCAATTTTGATTCCAGCTTGTGCTTCATCCACCAGCATTTCTCATGTTGTACTCTGCATTTAAGTTAAATAAGCAGGTTGACAATATACAGCCTCGCTTTACACTTTCCTCTATTTGGAACCAGTCTGTTGTTCCATGTCCAGTTCTAACTGTAGCTTCTTGACCTGTATACAGATTTCTCAGGAGGCTGTCAGGTGGTTTGATATTCCCATCTTTTTCAGAATTTCCCACAGTTTGTTATGATACACACAGTCAAAGACTTTGACATAGTCAATAAAGGAGAAATAGATGTTTTCTGGAACTCTCTTGCTTTTTTGAACATCCAACAGATGTTGGCAATTTTATCTCTGATTCCTCTGCTTTTTCTAAATTCGCCTTGAACATCGGAAAGTTCATGTACTGTTGAAGCCTGACTTTGAGCATTTTGAGCATTACTTTGCTAGTATATGAGATGAGTGCAATTGTGTGGTAGTCTGGGCATTCTTTGGCATTGCCTTTCTTTGGGATTGGGTTGAAAATTGACCTTTCCCAACATTTCTAAAGGGTTATTAAAAATAAATGGGTAATACCAACATGCATTTTATGGATAGATAAAATTTCTTTTCTGTGGTAAACTTAGGTAGGTTTTATATGTGTCTGTGTTAGATAATCTCGTTTTGACTGTTACAGCTGAAGATACAATAATTGTTTTAAAAATGGTTCACTGAGAATACTTAATATGCATGTCTGTATTTCCAGGTCTCAGACTCAGCTGATACCTGATTGTGAATATCTTCAATTAACTAGGATGATGCTTGTGTTCTTCCTGTATAGGCAAACTCATTTGAATGTGGTGTGCTTTTAACACTTTAAGATATTTGTTTAATACTGTAAAATGAATCCAAACACCATAAAAAGTGGTTTTTAAAATATACTATTTTTGTAAAGAGAAGAAAATCTATCTTGCTGAATTTAATAGCCTAAAGAACCCCTTTTTAAAGTTGGTAACTTTAATGAATTGGATACTTGTTTAAACAAAAGCAAAATTCTAGGTGAGAAGGTAACAGGCAGGAGGGCTCGGGGTCTCCAAATGGAGGAAATAGGCTGCAAGTGTCAGATGTTTTTTAACTTTCTCTTTAACAGAAAGAGGAAACAAACAAGTGTCAGATTTCTCCCCCTTCTCTATGCAGATTTATTTATTTTTATTTTCTTATATATTATTTTTTTTATTCTACAGTACAATACTGTATTTGTTTTGCCATACATTGACATGAATCAGCCACAGGTGTACACGATCTCCCAATGCCAAAGAGTGTTTCTCTTAAACTTCTGTGTTGTCATGATGACACATGGTTCCAGCTGAACTTAACTTTTCGCAAACCTTGATCTAAGCAATGCGTTTTTCTTATGGAAATATTTTTCTTAAGCTTTGTTAATGAATTATGTATTTACCCTAAACTCTGTCTTTCTTCAAGTCGATTCTGCTTAAGACAGAACCAATAAGGCTCAACAAACTAGTTTGTCTTACTCATACATTTTTCTCCTAATCTATGGAGAAGGAAATGGCAACCCACTTCAGTGTTCTTGCCTGGAGGATCCCAGAGACAGAGGAGCCTGGTGGGCTGCCATCTATGGAGTTGCAAAGAGTCAGATCTGACTGAAGTAATTTACAGCAGCAGCATGTTAATGAAACTATATATTTATTTGGAAAACGGCCTTTTTCAAGATTCATGTCAATCACTTTATGGCCCAGGATGACTCACCTTGTGTCAGTGTTATCTCAAAATGCATGTTGTGGATGTGAGGTCTGGTGCCAGTCTCTGAGTTTTGAGACATTCCCTTTCTCTAATTAGCAACCTGCTGGTAGCTATATAACATTCCACTAAAGACTAGCAAGGGGGCACTCTTTCTGCTCCCTTCTGATGATTATGTCAGAAGCTTTCTCTATCTCTTTTATACTTTAATAAAATTTTATTACACAAAAGATCCGAGTGATCAAGCCTTGTCACTGGCCCCAGATTCAATTCCTTTTCTCCAGAGGCCAAGAATCCTTGCATCTTTCAGGTCTCAGCAACAACCTTTCATAGGTATTTGAAAATAAAGCTAACCTAAGCCTGAAGTAGGAGTGCATTTGTAATTCAGGTAGTGTATTTAAAGATCCCCACTAATGAAAGGTATTGTAATTTTCTAATGCAGGTGTTGAGAGTCTGCAGCGGGCACATCAGATCTAGCCCTGTTTTTGTATAGCTGAGAAAAAAAAAGGAATACTTCAGTTCAGTTCAGTCACTCAGTCGTGTCCAACTCTTTGCGACCCCATGAATAGCAGCACACCAGGCCTCCCTGTCTATCACCATCTCCTGGAGTTCACTCAGACTCATGTTCATCGATGCCATCCAGCCATCCCATCCTCTGTCGTCACCTTCTCCTCCTGCCCCCAATCCCTCCAGCATCAGAGTCTTTTCCAATGAGTCAACTCTTCACATGAGGTGACCAAAGTACTGAAGTTTCAGCTTTAGCATCATTCCTTCCAAAGAAATCCCAGGGCTGATCTCCTTCAGAATGGACTGGTTGGATCTCCTTGCAGTCCAAGGGACTCTCAAGAGTCTTCTCCAACACCACAGTTCAAAAACATCAATTCTTCGGCACTCAGCCTTCTTCACAGTCCAACTCTCACATCCATACATGACCACAGGAAAAATCATAGCCTTGACTAGATGGACCTTAGTCGGCAAAGTAATGTCTCTGCTTTTGAATATACTATCTAGGTTGGTCATAATTTTTCTTCCAAGGAGTAAGTGTCTTTTAATTTCATTGCTGCAGTCACCATCTGCAGTGATATTGGGGCCTCCAAAATAAAGTCTGACACTGTTTCCATTGTTTCCCCATCTATTTCCCATGAAGAGATGGGACCAGATGCCATGATCTTCATTTTCTGAATGTTGAGCTTTAAGCCAACTTTTTCGCTTTCCTCTTTCACTTTCATCAAGAGGCTTTTAGTTCCTCTTCACTTTCTGCCATAAGGGTGGTGTCATCTGTATATCTGAGGTTATTGATATTTCTCCCGGCAATCTTGATTCCAGTTTGTGTTTCTTCCAGTCCAGCATTTCTCATGATGTACTCTGCATAGAAGTTAAATAAGCAGGGTGACAATATACAGCCTTGACGTACTCCTTTTCCTATTTGGAACCAGTCTGTTGTTCCATGTCCAATTCTAACTGTTGCTTCCTGATCTGCATACAGATTTCTCAAGAGGCAGGTCAGGTGGTCTGGTATTCCCATCTCTTTCAGAATTTTCCACAGTTTACTGTGATCCACACAGTCAAAGGCTTTGGCATAGTCAATAAAACAGAAATAGATGTTTTTCTGGAACTGTCTTGCTTTTTCCATGATCCAGCGGATGTTGGCAATTTGATCTCTGGTTCCTCTGCCTTTTCTAAAACCAGCTTGAACATCAGGGAGTTCACAGTTCATGTATTGCTGAAGCCTGGCTTGGAGAATTTTGAGCATTACTTTACTAGCATGTGAGATGAGTACAATTATGCGGTAGTTTTAGCATTCTTTGGCATTGCCTTTCTTTGGAATTGGAATGAAAACTGACCTTTTCCAGTCCTGTGGCCACTGCTGAGTTTTCCCAATTTGCTGGCATATTGAGTGCAGCACTTTAACAGCATCATCTTTCAGGATTTGAAACAGCTCAACTGGAATTCCATCTCCTCTACTAGCTTTGTTCGTAGTGATGCTTTCTAAGGCCCACTTGACTTCACATTCCAAGATGTCTGGCTCTAGATGAGTGATCACATCATCATGATTATTTGGGTCTTGAAGATCTTTTTGTACATTTCTTCTGTGTATTCTTGCCATCTCTTCTTAATATCTTCTGCTTCTGTTAGGTCCATACCATTTCTGTCCTTTATTGAGCCCATCTTTGCATGAAATATTCCCTTGGTGTCTCTAATTTTCTTGAAGAGATCTCTAGTCTTTCCCATCCAGTTGTTTTCTTCTATTTCTTTGCATTGATCACTGAAGGCTTTCTTACCTCTTCTTGCTATTCTTTGGAACTCTGCATTCAGATGCTTATATCTTTCCTTTTCTCCTTGGCTTTTCACTTCTCTTCTTTTCACAGCTATTTGTGAGGACTTCCCAGACAGCCATTTTACTTTTTTTTGCATTTCTTTTCCATGGAGATAGTCTTGATCCCTGTCTCTGGGGCAGCTGTGAGAAGCCACCTTGCACCTGAGGTCCCGGGCAGTGACCCTGAAGAGCCACCCCAAGCCAGAGGCCAGGGCTGGCGGCTGGAAGGAGCAACCCGAGGAGCAGTGGCTGTGCAGGTGCAGGAGGGCCTAGAGGAGCTATCCCGCATTGAAGGTCAGGATAGTGGCGGTAAGGAGATACCCCTCGTCCAAGATAAGGAACAGCAGCTGTCCTTTGCTGGAGCAGCCAGGAAGAGATATCCCATGCCCAAGGTAAGAGAAACCCAAGTAAGATGGTAGGTGTTGCAAGAGGGCATCAGAGGCCAGACACAGTGAAACCATACTCACAGAAAACTAGTCAATCTAATCACACTAGGACCACAGCCTTGTCTAATTCAATGAAACTAAGCCATGCCTGCAGGGCAACCCAAGATGGGTGGGTCATGGTGGAGAGGTCTGACAGAATGTGGTCCACTGGAGAAGGGAATGGCAAGCCACTTCAGTATTCTTGCCTTGAGAACCCCATGAACAGTATGAAAAGGCAAAATGATAGGATACCAAAAGAGGAACTCCCCAGGTCATTAGGTGCCCAGTATGCTACTGGAGATCAGTGGAGAAATAAATCCAGAAAGAATGAATGGATGGAGCCAAAGCAAAAACAGTACCCAGTTGTGGATGTGACTAGTGATAGAAGCAAGATCTGATGCTGTAAAGAGCAATATTGCATAGGAACCTGGAATGTCAGGTCCATGAATCAAGGCAAATTGGAAGTGGTCAAACGAGAGATGGCAAGGGTGAATGTCAACATTCTAGGAATCAGCGAACTCAAATGGACTGGAATGGGTGAATTTAACTCAGATGACCATTATATCTACTACTGCAGGCAGGAATCCCTCAGAAGAAATGGAGTAGCCATCATGGTCAACAATTGAGTCCGAAATGCAGTACTTGGATGCAATCTCAAAAACGACAGAATGATCTCTGTTCGTCTCCAAGGCAAACCATTCAATATCACAGTTATCCAAGTCTATCCCCAACCAGTAATGCTGAAGAAGCTGAAGTTGAACTGCTTTATGAAGACCTACAAGACCTTCTAGAACTAACACCCCAAAAGATGTCCTTTTCATTATAGGGGACTGGAATGCTAAAGTAGGAAGTCTAGAAACACCTGGAGTAACAGGCAAATTTGGCCTTGGAATACGGAATGAAGCAGGGCAAAGACTAATAGAGTTTTGCCAAGAAAATGCACTGGTCATAGCAAACACCCTCTTCCAACAACACAAGACATGACTCTCCACATGGACATCACCAGATGGTCAACACCTAAATCAGATTGATTATATTCTATGCAGCCAAAGATGGAGAAGCTCTATACAGTCAACAAAAACAAGACCAGGAGCTGACTGTGGCTCAGATCATGAACTCCTTATTACCAAATTCAGACTTAAGGAGTACTTAGTGACATGCAAAAATTATGTGAACTTCACATTTCAGTGTTCAAATATGAAGTTTTATCAGTCCAGCCTCACTCATCTATTTATGTATTGTCTATGACTGTTTTTGTAGTATAAAAGCAATTGAGTAATTGTGACAGAGACTCTATGGCCTGCAGAGCCTGAAATACTATGTGAATTTTACAGAAAAATTTTGCTGACCCCCGATCCAGTGAATAAAATGATAGGTTTTGTTGAGGGAGTATGTAATTTCCTGTTCTATTTCACCACAGCAAAAGTTTGAAGTGAGAGGTGCATCAGTGTTACAGCTCAGTTTTATTAGGAAAAACAAAGTATAGAACAGCCTCCAGGAGTAAGGTCAGGCCGACCCAAAAGATGAAGAGAAGAGAGAGCCTCAATCCTTCTAGGCTTCCTTCTTTTATACATTAGTCCCCTCCCCACTGAGGCTGCCCTATGTAAATGGGGCTAGCAGGGAGGGCTGTTTGTTTTACTTGAGGTCCTCACTCCAGTCTTCAGACCTTCCCTTGTTCTATTTTCATGGGCGTTTCCCTTCTTTGTCTTTAGCCACTGCCATTTTGGACTCCTTTTTCTATTCTGTTAACTACCTAACAGTTCTATGGATTTCATTCATTACTGTGTATTCCCCAGAAAAATAGAAAATCATTCTGGATTTGGTTATGTTTCCTCCAGCCCTGCACTTTTGGACTTAATATGTACATACTCATTTGCAGGAGCACCAACTGCAGCTGCATCCAGGTTCAGGAGTGGCCCTGCCTGTGGGGCCAGCAGCCTGTGTGTGCCCATGTTCTGAGCTGAGGGACAGGGTCTTCTGCTATAGGTCTAATTGACTCACTTCTCAATTGTCGTGAACCTTCCCAGAGATATCCTGCTTTCCTGGAGGTCATGAAAACTACCTAATATTCTTTCCATTAGTCTTCTTTTTCTGATTAAATCCAATAAATAGTTTCTTATAACTAAAAATTCTGATGATTACAAAACCAAACATGGCAATAAGCAAATAAAAAAGATCAAGAAGTTGTAAAGATGGGGACCTGTGTAAGCAGATGAAGTGATTGTACACAAATGCTCTCTGAATTCTATAAGTAACATCCAGCATCCAAGGACCTGTACTCATAAGACATCAGAACGAGTAAAGTAGATGTGACCCACAATCTCCCAAGAAATATGAAATATAAACAGATAGGCCAGAATTAGAGGAGTAAACTCAAGCAAATTTTAAATAAAATAACATGAACAGTAACACAATGAAAATAGTTTTTAAAAGTATATTTTAATTTTCCCTTAAAAGCAGCATATTTATAAAGAGTCACTGGGTGTGAAGGAAACAGTGACTTTCAATGTCACAAAAATGAGCAATCAAGAAAAGACTGGCAGAAGGGAAGGAAGGAAGGAACTTCTCCTCTCTATAATTTCTAAATTCTCCTGATTCAGCCAAGGCACTATTCTCATACTCTCAGTTTCCTCATCTTCAAATCTAGGAAAAATTTGACCTCCTTTTAGGGTTAATTGTGATGACTAAATACCCTGGTTAAGAGTGTGATTTCAAATCAGTCTGGGAATTAAATTCCCCCATCCCCAAAATTTAATATCAGGGTATATTTGGCCAGTTACATATTCTTTTAGTTTGGTGTTTCTCCTCTTTAAGTGGGGATTACAATATTAGTGTCTAATAGACAGGCTTTTGTGATGCATTAAATAAAGGATCATATTTTAGTTCTTGGCAGAGTGCCCACATATAAATGATAAATGAAAGGAAAGAAGCATAATGGTTTGCCTAGGGTGGTCAAATAAAAAGCGAAGTCAGTCCCCCACCTGCCCTTATTGTCTACTTTGGAACCACAGTGAAACACTCCTGAGCAGATTTCATTTACATAGGTAGGGATGACAATACATAAGAAGCAAGCACTTCTTTTTAGAACTGCACTGGCATCTTTCAAATTGGCCTCTGTATCCAGTTGTTGTTTTAGAAGTGCGGAGTGACACAATTTTGTGAAAACAAACCATGTGTTATGGAAGCTCTTTCATCCTATGTTCAGAATTGACTTTTCTCACAGCATTCCTCAGTCATACCCATGTGCTTTACATGACATATCAGGACTGACTTTTCATCGGCTTATTTATTTTTAAGGCAACTGCTTTAGAAACAGGTCTTATTTATTTTGACTCAACATTTATCTTGTTTAGAGAAGAAAAATTTTAATAACATTGTACAATCTAATTTTGCAGTCCATGGTTATCTAGGGGTACAGAGAGAGTTTCTATCTGCTTTCTCATCATAGCACTTGGCATGCATAAATATACATCAATTCATTTGACTTTATTTCTTAGTTCAAAAAAGCATGAAAAAAATTAAGAAAAAAAAATGGACAGTTAAGAGTCATGAGAAATGCTGGGCTAGAAGAAGCACAAACTGGAATCAAGATTGGCGGAAGAAATATCAATCACCTCAGATATGCAGATGACACCACCCTTATGGCAGAAAGTGAAGAGGAACTAAAAAGCCTCTTGATGAAAGTGAAAGAGGAAAGTGAAAAAGTTGGCTTAAAGCTTAACATTCAGAAAATGAAGATCATGGCATCTGGTCACATCACTTCATGGGAAATAGAAGGGGAAACAGTGGAAACAATGTCAGACTTTTTTTTTTCTAAGCTCCAAAATCACTGCAGATGGTGACTGCAGCCATGAAATTAAAAGATACTCCTTGGAAGGAAAGTTATGACTAACGTAGATAGCGTATTCAAAAGCAGAGACATTACTTTACCAACAAAGGTATGTCTAGTCAAGGCTATGGTTTTTCCAGTGGTCATGTATGGATATGAGAGTTGGACTATGAAGAAAGCTGAGCCCCAAAGAATTGATGCTTTTGAACTGTGGTGTTGGAGAAGAATCTTGAGAGTCCCTTGGACTGCAAGGAGATCCAACCAGTCCATTCTAAAGCTGATCAGTCCTGGGTGTTCTTTGGAAGGACTGATGCTAAAGCTGAAACTCCAATACTTTGGCCACTTCATGAGGAGTTGATTCATTAGAAAATACTCTGACGCTGGGAGGGATTGGGGGCAGGAGGAGAAGAGGATAACAGACAATGAGATGGCTGGATGGCATCGCTGACTCGATGGCCTTGAGTTTGAGTGAACTCTGGGAGTTGGTGATGGGCAAGGAGTCCTGGCGTGCTGCGATTCATGGGGTCGCAAAGAGTCTGACACGACTGAGCAACTGAACTGAACTGAAGAGTGTTTCACAAATGTGTTATATTAATATTTGAGAATAAAATGTAACACATAGTAACAAATTCCAGAAATTTCAGAATAACCGTGCTATGTACATGTGGTCAAAATATTTGGTCAGTCTAATTTAGTTCAAACCTAGAAGTGGTTTTGTCATTCTCAAAAGATTTTCAGAAGTTGAGGTCAATCAAAATGGCATACATTTTAGAGGTTTCTTAATTCTCAGGTGGCTCAGTGATAAAGAAACTGCCTGCCAAGCAGGAGACCTGGGTTTGATCTCTGGGTTGGGAAGATCCCCTGGAGAAGGGACTGGCTACCCGGTATTCTGGCCTGGAGAATTCCATGGACTGTATAGTCTATGGGGTCACAAAAAGTTGGACACATCTGAGCACCTTTCACTTCACTTCATTTCACTTAATTCTCTTCTGATCATAGATGCCTGGCATAGCATGCATATAAATTTAAACCTACTTGCTTATTTCTTGGAGAAGGCAATGGCAACCCACTCCAGTACTCTTGCCTGGAAAATCCCATGGACGAAGGAGACTGGTAGACTGCAGTCCATGGGGTCGCTAAGAGTCGGACATGACTGAATGACTTCACTTTGACTTTTCACTTTCATGCATTGGAGAAGGAAGTGGCAACCCACTCCAGTATTCTTGCCTGGAGAGTCCCAGGGACAGGAGAGCCTGGTGGGCTGCCATGTATGGGGTGGCACAGAGTAGGACATGACTGAAGTGACTTAGCAGCAGCAGCAGCAGCAGCTTATTTCTAGGTTTCAGTTCAGTTCAGTTGCTCAGTCGTGTCAGACTCTTTGCAACCCCATGAACTGCAGCACGCCAGGCCTCCCTGTCCATCACCAACTCCCAGAGTTCACTCAAACTCATGTCCATTGAGTCAGTGATGCTATCCAGCCATCTCATCCTCTGTTGTCTCCTTCTCTTCCTGCCACCAATCCCTTCCAGCATCAGGGTCTTTTCCAATTAGTCAACTCTTCCCATGAGGTGGCCGAAGTACTGGAGTTTCAGCTTTAGCATCCGTCCTTCTAATGAACACCCAGGACTGATCTTTAGAATGGACTGGTTGGATCTCCTTGCAGTCCAAGGGACTTTCAGAAGTCTTCTCCAGCACCGCAGTTCAAAAGCATCAATTCTTCAGCACTCAGCTTTCTTCACAGTCCAATTCTCACATTTATACATGACCACTGGAAAAACCATAGCCTTGACTAGACAGACCTTTGTTGGCAAAGTAATGTCTCTGCTTTTGCATATGCTATCTAGATTGGTCATAACTTTTCTTCCAAGGAGTAAGGATCTTTTAATTTCATGGCTCCAGTCACCATCTGCAGTGACTTTGGAGCCCAGAAAATAAGATCTGACACTGTTTTCCCATCTATTTCCCATGAAGTGATGGGACCAGATGCCTCGATCTTAGTTTTCTGAATGTTGAGCTTTAAGCCAACTTTTTTCCCTCTCCTCTTTCACTTTCATCAAGAGGCTTTTTAGTTCCTCTTCACTTTCTGCCATAAGGGTGGTGTCATCTGCATATCTGAGGTGATTGATATTTCTCCCGGCAATCTTGATTCCAGCTTGTGCTTCTTCCAGCCCAGCGTTTCTCAGGATGTACTCTGCATAGAAGTTAAATAAGCAGGGTGACAATATACAGCCTTGACGAACTCCTTTTCCTATTTGGAAACAGTCTGTTGTTCCATGTCCAGTTCTAACTGTTGCTTCCTGACCTGCATATAGGTTTCTCAAGAGGCAGATCAGGTGGTCTGGTATTCCCATCTCTTTCAGAATTTTCCACAGTTTATTGTGATCCACACAGTCAAATCTTTGGCATAGTCAATAAAGTAGAAATAGCTGTTTTTGGAGACTCTGTTGCTTTTTGATGATCCAACAGATTTCTAGGCTTATCTATTTATAATTATCTGCTATTCCTTTGAAGAAGACTTGGTACCTATCTAAAGCTATCATCAATAAACTTGGAATTATTATTAAAATTTTTGCATGCAGCTGAGTTATTGACAAACATCAAATCTGAGAATACCCAAATCTAATCCTTTTTATGAGATAAATTGAATTTTTTTATACTGTATTTTTTCAAAAGTATGTTTGGTAGAAAGGAAGGAGATTTATAAAAATCATTTTTTCAGTCAAAAATCAAAGATACTCTATTTACTAAGGATATTAAATTTATAAATTATTTAAGATTAGTGTAGTGAAGTATCTAAGTCGTATCTGACTCTTTGTGACCCCATGGATGGTAACCTACCGGGCTCCACGGTCCATGGGATTTTCCAGGCAAGAATACTGGAGTGGGCTGCCATTTCCTTCTCCAGGGGATCTACCCAACCCAGGGATCGAACCCAGGTCTAGAATAAACCAATTTATTAATGGTTTAAGATTAGAACATTATAACTTGCTTTAAACTTCTATTAGAAATAAGTTTTAATTTCTAATTTAACTAGATGTTGGCCAAATTTATACTTGTAATTACAAAAAGCAGCAATGTTACTGAAAATGTTAGTCTCAATAGCCAGTTGGACTAGTTTTAAGATAAGTAAATAGCAAGTGTTAGACCAGTTTTAAAAAAATAATTCTTCTGAAAAACAAATTAACTTAATTTTCAGAGAGATCATGAAGAGTATAACGTAAGAGAACATTAAATTAATTCTTTTTATAGATAAAGGACCAGAGTTGATGCTTTTGAACTGTGATGTTGGAGAAGACTCTTGAGAGAGTCCCTTGGACTGAAAAGAGATCCAAACAGTCCATCCTGAAGGAGATCAACCCTGGGATTTCTTTGGAAGGAATGATGCTAAAGCTGAAACTCCAGTACTCTGGCCACCTCATGCGAAGAGTTGACTCATTGGAAAAGACTCTGATGCTGGGAGGGATTGGGTGCAAGAGGAGAAAGGGACGACTGAGTATGAGATGGCTGGATGGCATCATGGACTCGATGGGTGTGAATCTGAGTGAACTCCGGGAGATGGTGATGGACAGGGAGGCCTGGCGTGCTGTGATTCATGGGGTCGCAAAGAGTAGGACAAAACTGAGCGACTGAATTGAACTGAACTGAACTGAAATGACCAGATGTCAGTAAAATTGACATCTGATGAGCTACTTAAAGTGCAAAAATACAGCTAATTCTTAGAATGTGGGGAATCAGACTGTCTGAGGAACAAAATACTCGAGAACAAAGGTATGTGTGCAAAAAATATTTTTTTCTCTTCTAATAATTTGAGAAGTGAGAAATCCTTACTGGAGAAATTGTTTTACATATCTGATTAAATACTTCCTCTTCTCCCTTTTGAAATATCATTCAGAAAGCTTGAAGTATTAATATATTAATTTTCCTATTTAAGAAGGCACACCACTTGCATAGCTAAGTACAGAAACATACCATTCAAAACTAAAAATTCTGTATTTCTAATTGAACAAGTGGAGAGGTTAGAAAAAGATGGGAAAAATACATGAAAATGAGATCTTTATGAATAAAGAGGTTTGAAAGGACTGATTGGTAGCTTTCTTATGTCTTCCCACCATGCAGAAGAATGAGTGATGCTGTTGAATAAATGACCAAAAAACCACTTTTCTCTTTATGTTGTATCATCGGACAATAATCCCTTACTGTATATATTCCTGTAGCAGTCCTATGTGTGTGCATATGGGCTCAGTCACTCACTTGTGTTCAACTCTTTGCAGCCCCGAGGACTGTAGCCTGCCAGGTTCCTCTGCCTGTGGAATTTTTCTGGCAAAAACACTGAAGTGGGATACCATTTCCTACTCCAGGGAATCTTAATGAATGAGGGATCAAATCCACGTCTCTTGTTTCTCCTTCATTGGTAGGCAGTCTCTTCACTAGCACACCTGGGAAGCCCAGCAAGTCCTCTAGTGATCTCTCACTGTGAATAGTGATGTCTATTCATATCCATATCATATTTTGTGGATTGAATCTGTAGAGGAGCAAAATTGACTACCCTTAAATATCTCTTTGGTGTGTGCATTCTTTCAAGCTGAAAACAATCAAGATCCAAAAGACCTTTCTCTTAACTGCCTAAAAGAATTTGTAGAGGACCTGTTCCTAGAGCAGAGCTTTTACCAGAAATGTCTGCAAGCAGTCTTGTTAGGGGAAGCACACTGATTGAAACTGCCCACCCTGGCCAGGTACCATAGTAACCATTTTCATGAGTTGTTTTTTGACAGTAGATCCTGAGAAGGAATACGGAACTAGTAAGCCACCACCAACCGGAAGAGTTCGGGAAAGGTCTTAAGGAGACACTGCATGTCCGTCCACTTTCTAGAATCCCTCTCGCTAGCATCCATCTTGGCTGAGCTATGCATGCACTATCAGGAAAGACTCGGAATTAGAATGATTGCCAAAGACAACCCAGAAACTAATCCCATCACCATAAAACCCGAGACTGTGCGCCACGCGGCAGAGCAGTTCTCCTGGGTTCCCTTACTCTACTGCTCTCCACCTGGGTGCCCTTTCCCAAGAAAAGCTCTTACTTTGTCAGCACATGTGTCTCCTTAGCAATTCATTTCCGAGTGTTAGACAAGAGCCCAGTTTTGGGCCCTGGAAGGGGTCCCTCTTTCTGCAACAGTCTGGGGTAGGTATGGAGGAGGAAACCTGCCAGAGCCTAGCGATCAGAGCCCACTCTGCATCCCAGGTTCTCTGCAAGGCCCAGCAAGCATTTATTCACCAACAGTAGCTTTTGAATCTACACATCAGAGAGCTATAAGTGCTGTTACATTATCAAATGGATTGGGTCCTGCTGCTCATTGCTTACAATATCAAACTCATAAATGTAGGTAGAGGGGAAAGTTGTTTTTAATCAGAATGCCAGCAATCTGGGGAGGTAGCAGACTCGGTGTCCCCAAAGCACCACTGATGAAGATTTTGTTCAACCATGAAAGTTTTAAAGGGAAGGAGGGAAGTACCCTCAGCTAATCATTGAGACAGAGCATCAGAGTCATCGCCATTCCCCACGGCATGCAGGCTCCTTGACTCTAACTCTGTGATCTTCCTCTAGACGTTATCTTGTTCCCATGGTCTGGTCACAGTTTGTTTGGGAGATTACTGAAATGGGAGCTAGGGAAGAGATCTGGTCTTCTGTCGATTACTTGTTCTTCATTCCTGTAACAGGGAAGAACAAAATCTTACTCCATGGTTGCATCTGTTTCTTTTACTTTAACCTTTGCTCTCCTTTGCTTTTGTGGCTACAGTCACTAAAAAGATGCTGTCTATAGCTATAAGTATCCAGAATGACGCACCTCAGGGAACTCTGCCCCTCTCCCTGACTGTTAAGCTAAAATGCCTTTGTTCAGATCAGGGAAAGACACTCTGACTCTGCTCATCTGTGAATAGCTGTAGAAAATAAGAAATTAACACATTCCCTGTGGCACCTTTATCAAAAAATCTTATGTCCTTCTTTAGCTATGGTATTGTATTAAAAATAAGTAAACAAAAACACTTCATGCCAGATGTCTGTGAATTCTCAGTCAGTTATGGTGCTGATTTTTGCTTTGGTCTTAGGAATTTCTAGTCTATTAAGAATGTGCATATAACCCTTTATTCTCCAGATGACAGCCTGAGGCAGGACACTGGAACTCTTTGGAAAGTGAGGGAAACAAAAATCCCAAGGGCTAGGCACCACTGACACATGTTTATTGTGTCATAGTCATTAATGACATAATGGTAAAATAAATTATAGATAATATTCGGAAGAAAAAGTGCTTCCATGACTTAAAAAAATAGAATGTATATTAATCTTATCAGAAAAGATGTAAAGATATGAAAAAGCTCCATGAAAAATATGCTAACCTCAGGTAGCTAAGTTACTATGATATGTTTCTTTCTCACATTTGAATGACAGGAAATGATTATGTGATGTAAATTGTTTAGTTACGGAAAATGCATAGAAAATTCCCACAATTTTTTTTTTTTAAATGAACACTTGTCAAGTTATAAGAAAAGAGAAAAAAATGAGAGTCAATAGAAAAGAAAAAAATATTTTATTGAATTGGAAGGAAGAAGCTTAAATGGTTGTGTGTGTGCTAAGTTACTTCAGTCATGTCTGACACTTTGCGACCTCCTGGAATGTAGCCCGCCCGGCTCCTCTCTCCATGGGATTCTCCAAGCAAGAATACTGGAGTGGGTTGCCATAACCTCCAGGGGATCTTCCTGATCCAGGGATCAAACCCAGGTCTCTATGTATCCTTCACTGGCAGGCAAGTTCTTTACCATTAGCACCACCTTAAATGGTGGAGTAGCTTCAACTGAGGCTTCCCTTGTGATTCAGGATAAGAAATCCACCTGCAAAGCAGGAGATGCAGGAGACCTAGGTTGGATCCCTGAGTTGAGGAGATCCCCTGTAGGAGGAAATAGCAACCCACTCCAGTATTCTTGCCTGGGAATTTCCATCAATAGAGGAGCCTGGTAGGCTACAGTCCATGGAGTTGCAAAGAGTTGGACATGACTAAGCATGCATGAAATCCACCCAGTTCAGCTTCGATTCAGGTTGATGTTTTTCCTCTGCAGAAATAGGTTTCTAAAATCCAATTAGGAAGAAAATTATCTGGAAGAAGAAAAATATTAAGATTTTGGAGTCATTCAAAACTAATTTACATATACTATAAAAAGTATCTATTGCATTTCTGCTCTGAAAGTTGAAATTTGGAACTATTAAATTATGTAATAGACATATTAATACTGATACTAGTTAATGTTCATATCAATATTATGAATTAGTTATTTTCCACCAAATAATGTGAAAAAACCCTGACATCTTAAGTGAAAAAAATGTATTACAAATCATTTTGTAATTATATATTATTTACCTTGGAATAAACTAAAATAATATCCTTAATATGACAATAGCTTTGACTGTGTATCTGGTTGACTATTTTTCTTTTTATCCTTTGTGAATTATTCCCTTTACTTCTACAATGTCTGTGTCTAATGTTAACCTGAAACAAATAGATAGACTGCCAGATATTTCTCTGACAAAGAGAGTATTGGGGATCAGCAGAGAATTGCAATTTGGGGTCTGCAATCATGGACGAGTTATGTGCAAGTCCAAACACAGCAGGGGAAGGCAAACATGTTTGTAATAGAGAGGAAAAGAAAGTTAGGCAGGCTATAGGAAACAACAATTCGGGGGCTTCTCATTGCCCAGAAAGAGGAAAAGTCTTCATTTTCCCTGCTAGATTCTGCTATGATTGTGAAATAACAACTCTATTTAACTGAGATCTCTGTTTATTAATTTTTACACTAATATGTAGTGTTTATAACAAAATATTTTAAGTGTGTACAATAGTGTACCAAGTATGTGCATGTATATGTATGTGTATCTGCATTCCCACTTTATTGGTAACCTTTCTTAGTGTCCTCCAAAGATGACCAGTAACACCAGTAGTTAAAGAAAGTTGGGTTTAATACTTGTTTCAGGAGGAAGATGCACCGCAAGGGAAAATGTGGGTGTCACAGAGGATACTGGAGTGAGGGCTACAGGAGTTAGACTTGGGTTAGGTAATTTGTGCTTGCATGGGGAGTTTTTCCTGAACTGGGTCATGGATGAAAGTGGGAATAATGATATGACTGAGTAACTTAGTGATTTTGACATAGGAGACAGAAAGAAAGGAGAGGGGGTAACATTTAACGGGTAAAGAAACAGCAGTCACTAGTATTAGTGTCTGGAGAGGAAGATGCTTGACGGTGTTTGTGGTTTGCACTAAATTCCAGTTTTTGTCAGTTGAGACATACTTTTATGATGTTTTCTTTTCCTTGTTCATTATGAACACAGAGTGTGACTTCACATTATTTTGATGTTTGCGTGCTGCGATTGATGGGGTCGCAGTCGGACACGACTGAGCGACTGAATTGAACTGAACTGAAAATTGGTTAACTAGGAACATCATAGCCTAGCTGTTAGTACTAGATGTCAAGGTTGCTTTATTTTTTCATGCTCTGGTTTACACTAGTGCCACCTGGGAAGCCCAGAAAACATCTTACCTATGCACAGATATTCTGAGTAAAGATGTTTATTTCATCACTGATGGAAATAGTATTACTACTAAGTCACTTCAGTCGTGTCCGACTCTCTGCGACCCCATAGACGGCAGCCCACCAGGCTCCCCTGTCCCTGGGATTCTCCAGGCAAGAACACTGGAGTGGGTGGCCATTTCCTTCTCCAATGCATGAAAGTGAAAACTGAAAGTGAAGTCACTCAGTCATGTCCGACCCTTAGCGACCCCATGGACTGCAGCCTTCCAGGCTCTTCTGTCCATGGGATTTTCCAGGCAAAAGTACTGGAGTGGGGTGCCATCGCCTTCTCCGGATGGTAATAGTAAAGGGTGTAAATATGATATAGTCCCTGGCTGAGGAATGGATAAATCATAGGGTATTTATAAAATGCTGTACAACCTTATGTTTAAAATAAATTACAGATGGTTCCCAGCTTTTGATGGTTCATTCTACTTGGGATTTTTTAACTTTACACTGCTGTGAAATGATACACATTCAATAAAAATCATACTTTGACATCTAGTGGAATTTTCAGGCCTGTGGTATGTTATTGGATACTCTCTCAAGATGCGGGGCAGCAGAAGTGAACTATAGCTCCCAGTCAGCTCTGTGGTCATGAGGGCGGCTGCTGCTGCTGCTAAGTCGCTTCAATTGTGTCTGACTCTCTGCGACCCCATAGATGGCAGCCCACCAGGCTCCCCCATCCCTGGGATTCTCCAGGCAAGAACACTGGAGTGGGTTCCCATTTCCTTCTCCAATGCATGAAAGTGAAAAGTGAAAATGAAGTCACTCAGTTGTGTCTGACTCTAGCGACCCCATGGTAAGCAGCAGATATACTTAATAGCCATTTTATACTCATGTAACCATTCTGTTTTTCACTTTCAGCACAGTGTTCAATAAATTACATGAGATATTTGGCAATTTATTATAAAACAGGCTG
This sequence comes from Nanger dama, assembly GCA_917880005.1. Taxonomy (NCBI): domain Eukaryota; kingdom Metazoa; phylum Chordata; class Mammalia; order Artiodactyla; family Bovidae; genus Nanger; species Nanger dama. The sequence goes on along the minus strand of CAKJTW010000038.1, from coordinate 7,202,817 downwards.
GTGTCAGATGGTTTTATCCAACAGTAGTCTATGCATGTTTAAAGTAGACTGGGTTAAGCTATGATGTTCAGTAGCTTTGATGTCGTAAATGTCTTTTTTGATTTACAGTATTGTCAACTTACAGCAATGGGTTTATCAGGACATAGCGCCACTGTAAATTGAGGAAGCCTATATATAAACTATATCAATGTGAGTGAATATAATGATGAGTGAATGCAGCAACTTGAAAAAATGTTACACATAATTTTAGTAAGTCTTAAAAGCTACATCTTACTTTAGGCACAATGTAGCGTATTGTAAAAATTTAAGAGCAACCACGCAAATGATTTGTACATCTTCAGCAGAAAAGTTGCTCCTTTGGGACGTGGGGCAAGGAGAGAATTCCGGGAGGTTTAGATATATTACTAATGTTTTATGTCTCTAAAGAGTAAGTGAAACAAACATAACAAAGTGTGATATTTAAAGATTAGACTAGGGATGGCCACTTAAGAGTTCTGGTCTGGGACTACTCTTGTCCTTCAGCCTAGTGCTAACAATGCCACACCGGTATCGTCTCCTTCAAAGCCTAGTTATTAATTCTGCATAGACTGTGAAGTTGTGTGTTTACAATTTAGAATAACCAGATAAAATGTCAAACAAAAGCAAAATGAATGAAACAAAAACTAGAAGCTGAATGTTAGATATAAATGTTTCTGGACTCCAGGATTAGATAAAAATGGCAGAATTTTCATACAGGATGTCTCATCTCAATCTCCCTCATTTCCCCTCCCCTGAGAGTCTCCACCCACATTCCACTCCCCTTTAGAAGAATCTACTTTGTACCCATGGGAGATGATCTCACCCTGGGTTTATACACAACATTCTCTCCCACAGCCTCTCCAACCATGTGACTAACTGCCGTGATTCACAAGAGCAAGGCAGGGTCCAAGTGAAGATAGTATTTCAGGTAAAAGGACAGTTTTGGTAGAATTGTTATAATGGGTATTTCCACTTTATGGACGATATTCTTTGATTTACTCCTGCATTCTGTTAGGATATTCCTTCACTGGATTTCCAGGCTTTTATGGAAAATTATGGTGCAATATGGGGCCTTCCAGGTACCCCAGTGGTAAAGAATCTGCCTGCCAAGTAGGAGGCACAATTTCGATTCCTGGATTGGGAAGATCCCCTGGAGGAGGAAATGGCAACCCACTCCAGTGTTCTTGCCAGGAATATCCTATGGACAGAGGAGTCTTGCTGGCTACAGTCCATAGAGTCACAAAAGAGACAGACATGACTTAGCTACTAAATAACAACAGACAACATTTGGCAATGTGTAGGCAATCATTCTCTCTCTCTGTGTCTCTCTCACACACACAGATACAAGATACAAGCACAAGTTTAAAAAAGTTATTATTCTTGGTGATATCATATTTTAAATTTATGTTAAGGAAAGGGACCACACTAAAATGCAGATTCTAATTTATAAGGTCTTCGTGGAGCCTGAGAGTCTGCATTTCTAGCAAGCTTCCAGATGATACTAATTTTGCCAACTGAGAATTATATTTTCAGTAGCAATGTGCTGTACTATAGTTCTAAATTACTGGGCAAAGGCCTCCTAATTCCTCTTAGAAGGACACAATCATAAGAAGAATTAACATATATTCATTGTTTTTTCTGGACTACTTCCAAACTGTCATTTATCTTTCCTTATCTCTGGGACTCATTGACAATAGAAGTGATCATCCTCAAAGCCATGTGTAACAATGGTTCTTCATAAATCTGTATTCACTGTAAAGTTGTTTTAGTTTACTTTTATTATAAAACAAACCATCCCCAAACTTAGGGTCTTAAAACAGCAGTTTATTACACGCCATCATTCTGTAGGTTGACTAGTTTTTCTGCTTTGATCAAGTGTTTGGGTGTCTGTAGTCAATCTGGAGGCTTGACTGGGATCTCAGATGGGCTGTCAATCTGGAGCCCTAGTTCTCTTCCATGTGGCTACCTGGGCTCCCTCATAGCATGATTTCAAGACGGAGCATTCTAGCAAGCACTCCAAAGACGGAAAGTGGAAGAATATCAGGCAAGTTAAGGGTTAGGCTCAGAACTGACACAGTGTGTCTTCTACTAATTTTTTTGTGTGTCAGATAAATCAGGTCATGAGAGGGGGCTTAGATAAGGGGTGGAAATCTGGGAAGCATGGTACACTAACGTAACAGTCCACTGCAGATACTTAAGAACGAGAAGTTTAGTTAAATTTACGTTTTTATTTAACTGTCATTGACTTCTGACATTTATTTTCTTTTTATCTGTTGACTATCACCGTTGTTCATTAGGTTAAAAAAATGTGTTTCTCTTATTTAAAGTAGACATAGAAAAAAGCAAGAGGATGAATGAGGAGAAAAAGAATATGATAGAGATGAGAGATCATTTAAACATTGGTTCGTTCAGTCACTCAGTTGTGTCTGACTCATTGCGACCCCATGAATTGCAGCACGCCAGGCCTCCCTGTCCATCACCAACTCCCAGAGTTCACTCAAACTCACGTCTGTCAAGTCAGTGATGCCATCCAGCCATCTCATCCTCAACTCACGTCTGTCAAGTCAGTGATGCCATCCAGCCATCTCATCCTCTGTTGTCCCCTTCTCTTCCTGCTCCCAATCCCTCCCAGCATCAGAGTCTTTTCCAGTGAGTCAACTTTTCACATGAGGTGGCCAAAGTATTGAAGTTTCAGCTTTAGCATCATTCCTTCCAAAGATCACCCAGGACTGATCAGCTTTAGAACGGACTGGTTGGATCTCCTTGCAGTCCAAGGGACTTTCAAGTCTTGTCCAACACCACACTTCAAAAGCATCAATTCTTTGGCACTCAGCCTTCTTCACAGTCCAACTCTCACATCCATACATGACCACAGGAAAAACCATAGCCTTGACTAGACGGACCTTTGTTGGCAAAGTAATGTCTCTGCTTTTCAATATGCTCTCTAGGTTGGTCATAACTTTTCCTTCCAAGGAGTAAGCATCTTTTAATTTCATGGCTGCATTCCCCATCTGCAGTGATTTTGGAGCCCCCAAAATAAAGTCAGACACTGTTTCCCCATCTATTTCCCATGAAGTGATGGGACCAGATGCCATGATCTTTGTTTTCTGAATGTTGAGCTTTAGCCAAATTTTTCACTCTCCTCTTTCATTTTCATCAAGAGGCTTTTTAGTTCCTCTTTACTTTCTGCCATAAGGGTGGTGTCATCTGCATATCTGAGGTTCTTGATATTTCTCCCGGCAATCTTGATCCCAGCTTGTGCTGCTTCCAGCCCAGCGTTTCTCATGATGTACTCTGCATATAAGTTAAGTAAGCAGGGTGACATATATACCCTCAAAACCAAACTAAAAGTTGTACTGCATTTGTGAAAAAAGATATTTGTTATATAGTACTATTTAATTATAGTAAATATAGTACATTTAATTGCCTTCAATTATATGAATCTGTGAAAGAATGGTTGTAGCATCCTTTTATGTTAAATTATTAAATAGTCCTTTTAGTTCACTCTTAATATCTAGATCTTGACTAGCTAAAGCTTTAAATTTTATGCAGCAGTCTTTCATATAATCTTTAGGCCCACTGTGATTTAGTAGAATTAAAACTTAAATAAGGTTGAATCGTAATTTCTGAAACTTTTCTTTATCTGATATTCTCAAGATCTGAATAAAATTCAATAGAAACAATATATGCTGGAGCAGTGGTGATATTAAACTAAACTCTTTTCTGAAGAAATAATATTGCAAAATGAAAATCAGTTTCAAGAGATGTTGAGAGAAATAAAATTCTATCTACTAAATCTGTAACAAGACAAAGAATTTAGACAACTGATTTTCTCCCTGTGCTTCAGTGTACTAGAAATCTCAGATACACAGTGACAAAAAGCTCTGAAGTAATATTTATCTAAATGAGTTTTTAGTTTCAATGTTTGATTCATGCCCAGAATAAGCCTAGCACATGTATTTAAGTAACTGCACTGGGAATAGTATAAAATACAATTTTACTTATTGTGCAAGAGCAATTTAGGTTTTAATGACTATCACATTTCCTTGTTTAAAAAATTTACTCTGTAATAGAGAAAGAAGAAATCTCTGTGGTACCTGTAATTGTTCAATGTGTTTAGTCATGTTTTTATACTGAGAGAAATATCTTTCTAATTACATAGATTTTTAAATGAACTTTATTTTGAACTAGTATTTAATTTTCAGAAAAACTGCAATCATAGTAGAGACAGGTCATGCATATCCTTTGTCTAAGTTTTCCCATAGTTAACATCTAACATTTCCATTGGTACAGTTGTCAAAATTGATAAAGTGACCTTGGTAAATTACTTTTAACTAAACCACAGTTTGGGGGCTTCCGAGGTAGCACTAATGGCAAAGAACCAGCCTGCAAATACAGGAGACATAAGAGACCTGGGTTCGATCCCTAGGAGATCCCCCGAAGAAGGGTTTGCAAACCACTCCAGTGTTCCTGACAGCAGTTTGGGTTTCAATGTTCCCAGTTTTCCCACTGATGTTCTCTTTTTGTTCCAGGATCCAGTCCAGAGCACCCCATGGCATTTATTTCTCGTCTGCTTTGGTCAGTGACAGCTTCTGAGTCTTTCTTTGTATTTTTATGACTTTGAATGTTGAGAAGTACTGACCAAGTATCACGCAGAACGTCCTCCAACCTGGGTTACTTAGGTGTTTTTCTGATGATTATTAGTCTGAGTTTATGAGTTTATGCAAAGAATACCACAGAGGTTACATGCCTTTATCAGCACGCTGTATCAGGGAGTATGTGATATACTGCTAAGTCGCCTCAGTCGTGTCCGACTCTGTGCGACCCCACAGACGGCAGCCCACTGGGTTCCGCCGTCCCTGGGATTCTCCAGGCAAGAACACTGGAGTGGGTTGCCATTTCCTTCTCCAATGCATGAAAGTGAAAAGTGAAAGTGAAGTCGCTCAGTCGTGTCTGACTCAGCGACCCCATCGACTGCAGCCCACCAGGCTCCTCCGTCCATGGGAGTTTCCAGGCAAGAGTACTGGAGTGAGGTGCCATTGCCTTCTCCGATGTGATATACACACATCATTGGGGATATTAAACTTCATCACTTGATTATTATTTGTCAGCTTTCTCCAGTGTAAAGTTTTCATTTCTCCCCTTACCTATTCCTTTCTTTGCAAGCAAGTTACTAAGTCAAGCTCAGCCTAAAATGTGTGTGTGTGTGTGTGAGTGAGTATTTGTGTTTGTGTGTGTGTCTGTGTGTGCTATAAGCATCACTATCTTGAAGCATGGAGTATATACATATATGAAATAAATCTCTTCTGTAAGAAATATTCATCTGTTCCTCATCATTTATTCATTCATTTATTTCAGTATAAACTCATGTGTATTTACTTTGTACTTTACATTATAACCTAATAACTTCATTATTTTTTTGGCTGCTCAAGTTGTTCCAGCTTTGGCCATAAAGAGCTCTTTACAGGTGGCTCCTTTGCTACTCTAATCTTTCCTCTTTCCTTTGTATTTTGCATCCTTCCTTACTCTCTGGTGGAGTAAGATGCTCAAAGCTCATTTTGTATTTTGCATGCCCCAGCCCTTGTACTGGTCATTTCTCCAAGGAACTTCATTCTTTTTATTAGAAAATAGTAGTTCGAAACTAAGATCTGGACACTGATATCCTTGTTGATGGGATGTTATTGTTTCTAGGTCTTACCTACAGACTATAAGTATATGTAGTCATAATAATCTACATGAACAATATATCTACTAATATAATTATTTTTATATCTTCATTTAAGCTGAATACTAGTTCACTGTAATGTTTCTGACTCTAATTTAGTACCACATGGTTTAGTCTAACCTTCCCTTTTGTTTATGTATTACAACTCTCTTTGAAAGTGAGAAACAGCTGCATGCTCATTCGCTTCCGTCATATCCAACTCTTTGCTACCCCATGGACTGTGGGCTGCCAGGCTCCTCTGTGAGTGAGACTTCCTAGGCAAGAATACTGGAGTGTGTTGCTTTGCCCTCCTGGGTAGAGACTGAACCAGATTGACCTAGGTCAGAGATTGAACCAACATCTCCCGAGTCTCCTGCATTGTCGGCAGATTCTTATTGCTGAGCCACAGGGGAAGCCTCAAAACTTAGCGAAATATACTTTATTTAAAAAATTTGTATATATTTTTAGCTTAATATTTGGGAACTGTCTACATGTGGGACATTACTTATATAGAACAAAAATCCATTAAATAAACATGTACATTTATCCATTGAGTGGATTATATTCTATGTATATATAGATTGTTAATTAGAAATATATTACATTTAATGTATGTATCAGCTGTGCTTTGCAAGGGATGAGTATAGCAAGAATCTAAAAGTAATGTTGAGTGACTAATCAGGCTTAATAAAATTACCCTAGTGTGAACTGCTGTTATTTGAAGCTGTAGATCAGTGGTTCTCAGTCACAACTACATGTAGGAATCACCTGGGGTGTTTTAAACAAATACTGATGCATGGTGCTTACCTCGGAGATTCTGATTTAATTTGTCTGGGTTAAGAATGAGAGCGAGTTCCTTGGAGAGCAAGGAGAGCAAACCAGTCCATCCTAAAGGAAATTAACCCTGAATATTCACTGGAAGGGATGAAGCTGAACCTCCAATACTTTGGCCACCAGATGTGAAGAGCTGACTCATTGTAGAAGACCCTGATGATGAGAACAATTGAGGGCAGGAGGAGAAGAGGGTGACAGAGGATGAGATGGTTTGATGGCATCACTGACTCAATGGACATGAGTTTGAGCAAACTCTTGAAGATAGTGAAAGACAGGGAAGCCTGTCATGCTGGAGTCTAGGGTGTCTCAAAGAGTCGGACCTGACTTAGTGACCAAACAACACCTACAAGAATGTGCACAGGGACTTTCAAAACTCCCCAGGTGGTCTTGATATGCAGCCCAGAGTAGGTCAAGTTTCAGAACCTCTGCTGTATTTGGATAAGCTTGATAATGACTGCAGCATTTTCTGTACTGTCCTGTTTTCTGAATGCATATATTCCAAGCTAAGTAAACTGTGAAATAGTAATGTGTATTTGAATTGGAACAGTGGGACACATTGTTTTGTTATCATTGTGTCATCCCTGAAGCGCTGTTATAACTGTTATAATAGGTTATCCAATGATGCTGTGGTCTCTGTCTGAGGAATAGCGTCACATGTTGCTTTTCTATTTTGAATTATAAAACACGGGGCAGCCACTAAAATTAAAAACTCCACAATAAGGTTCTATAGGAATAAAACCCCTGTAAAATTATGACCTGGACATATAAAAGCCTATGCCTGCCTTAATCCAAATTGCCCTCCAAGCAATTCCAAGGTATTCCTTTTCATTAAGAAACATAGTCACCATGACCCAGTGTTATAGGTTGAATTTGCCGCCCCCCACCCCAACTCTCTGTATATTCATAGCTTGAAGCCCTAACCCTTGTCTTTGGAGATAGAGTGTTTAGAAATATTTAAGGTTAAATGAAGTTAAACAAATTGGGCCTTGATCAATAGGTCTGGTGTCTTTCTAAGAAGGGGCAGAAATAAGGAGTGTGCATACACAGAGGAGAGGCCATATGAAGTCAGAGAGGTCTCACCAGAAAACAACCCTGCCAGCCTCTTGCTCTGGGATTTCCAGCTCCTAGAACTATGAGAAAATAAATTTCTGTTGTTTAAGTCATTGTAACATTCTGTCTGGCAGTTCTAGTGGACTAATACACCTAGCTTATATATCAACATATATATCTCGGTATATATGTATGTACACATTTCCAGAAATGCTCTAGGGAATTCCCTAGCAGGCCAGTGGTTAGAACTCTACTCTTTCAGTGCTGAAGGTATGGGTTCAATCCTTGGTTGGGGAGTTAGGATCCCACAAACTGTGTGGCATGGCCAAATTAAGAAAAAAAAATGAATGTTCCAAGATATTTATAATAGCTTTATTCATAATAAACCCCAAAATGCAGATACCTAAATTCTAACCTAAGTGGAACTATTCAATGAGTAACATATACACACAGTCATATAATCTAAACATATAACACAATATAGATGATTTCCACCACACTAGAAATTTCCTTCACATATTTTCTTAAAAGCAATTCATATTCAGAAAGTCTCACTTTTAGCTTTTTTCACTATAGATTAGTTATACCTGTTGTAGATCATAAAGGAAATGGAATTAAAAACATAGAGACGGGAACTATAGTTTTTCACCAGAAAAAAGATTTCTAGCATTTCACTACTTTCACTAAAGCTTTTAGTGTTATTTTGACACAGCATAGCCTACAAATATTTAAATATTAATATATAATGTATATAATATTATATATATAATTATAACATATATTATAAATGTAATATCATAATATTATAATATATAATATATTTTAAAATATTTAAATATATAATCTCAGTTCAGGTCAGTTCAGCCGCTCAGTCATCTCTGACTCTTTGCGACTCCATTAATTGCAGGCCTCCCTGTCCATCACCAATTCCCGGAGTTCACTCAGACTCGAGTCCATCGAGTCAGTGATGCCATCCAGCCATCTCATCCTCTGTCGTACCCTTCTCCTGCCCCCAGTCCCTCACAGCATCAGTCTTTTCCAATGAGTCAACTCTTTGCACGAGCTGGCCATAGTACTGGAGTTTCAGGTTTAGCATCTGTCCTTCCAATGAACACCCAGGACTGATCAGCTTTAGAATGGACTGGTTGGATCTCTTTGCAGTCCAAGGGACTCTCAAGAGTCTTCTCCAACATCACAGTTCAAAAGCATCAATTCTTGGGTGCTCTGCTTTCTTCACAGTCCAACTCTCACATCCATACATGACCCCTGGAAAAACCAAAGCTTTGACTAGACACACCTTTGTTGGCAAAGTAATGTCTCTGCTTTTGAATATGCTATCTAGGTTGGTCATAACTTTCCTTCCAAGGAGTAAGCGTCTTTTAATTTCATGGCTGCAGTCACCATCTGCAGTGATTTTGGAGCCCAGAAAAATAAAGTCTGACACTGTTTCCACTGTTTCCTATCTATTTCCCAGGAAGTGATGGGACCATATGCCATGATCTTCATTTTCTGAATGTTGAGCTTTAAGCCAACTTTTTTCCCTCTCCTCTTTCACTTTCATCAAGAGGCTTTTTAGTTCCTCTTCACTTTCTGCCATAAGGGTGGTGTCATCTGCATATCTGAAGTTCTTGATGTTTCTCCCAGCAATCTTGATTCTAGCCCAGCGTTTCTTATGATGTACTCTGCATATAAGTTAAATAAACAGGGTGACAATATATAGCCTTGATGTACTCCTTTTCCTATTTGGAACCAGTCTATTGTTCCACGTCCAGTTCTTACTGTTGCTTCCTGACCTGCATATAGGTTTCTCAAGAGGCAGGTCAGGTGGTCTGATATTCTCATCTTCTCAGAATTTTCCACAGTTTATTGTGATTCACGCAGTCGAAGGCTTTGGCATAGTCAATAAAGCAGAAATAGATGTTTTTCTGGAACTCTCTTGCTTTTTCCATGATCCAGCAGATGTTGGCAATTTGATCTCTGGTTCCTCTGCCTTTTCTAAAACCAGCTTGAACAGCTGGAAGTTCATGGTTCATGTATTCCTGAAGCCTGACTTGGAGAATATTGAGCGTTACTTTACTAGTGTGTGAGATGAGTGCAATTGTGTGGTAGTTTGAGCATTCTTTGGCATTGCCTTTCTTTGGGATTGAAATGAAAACTGATCTTTTCCAGTCCTGTGGCCACTACTGAGTTTTCCAAATTTGCTGGCATATTGAGTGCAGCACTTTCACAGCATCATCTTTCAGGATTTGAAGTTTGGCCGAGAGGATCTCCCCACATCCAAGGAGTAGTGGCTGTGCAGGCACAGGATGGCTGAGGGGAGCTACTTCACGTTCAAGGTCAGCAGGGGCAGCTGTGAGGAGATACCCCTCATCCAATTTAAGAGAAACCCAAGTAAAATGGTAGGAGTTGCAAGAGGGCATCAGACTGCAGACACATTGAAACCATAATCACAGAAAACTAGCCAATCTGATCACACGGACCACAGCCTTGTCTAACTCAATGAAACTAAGCCATGCCATGTGGGGCCACCCAAGATGGGTGGATCATCGTGGAGAGGTCTGACAGAATGTGGTCCACTGGAGAAAGGAATGGCAAACCACTTCAGTATTCTTGCTTTGAGAACCCCATGAACAGTATGAAAATATATAATCTAAGTGAAGATAAATAAAATTAATACTTTTTCCTCAAAGTTATTTATCTTTAATACTTTAGGGTACATCATTACCTTGGAAGCAAAGGTATTTATCATGTATAATCTTATCAATCTTAGACTTGCCTGCATAGTTCACTGTGAATTAAAATAGTGCTTCCTTTTACTTGAATCAGTGATTTACAGCAGTAAATGCAAAGTATTTGGAGTTAATGATTTATTATTCTTGCTGTATATATGTGGTTGATATCTTCTGTGTGTTCATTTTGGACCAATATGGATGTTCATAATGTCTGAACTCAGATATTTCAATTGTATACCTTGAAGGCATTGATGAATCACTTTTGATTTTACAGAATTACAAGAAAAATGGTACAATACTAGATTATATATTTTTTTCCAGCACAGTTACTTTTTAAAAGTTATACATTCAGTGTGTTAAAGGGCTTACCCTTATAATTTGATTAGTATTCATTTAAATGAGACATCTTAATAATAAATACTATATCAAAATACAAATTTAGGATACCGATTTCTATGGCTGTTATTGTAAAGATCAACCATATATTATTTTGTATTATTTTTACCTGAGGGAAAATAATGACTCTGATAGTCTTATTCTAGCCATATCAATGAATATTTTTCTCTAAAATATTCAGTATCCCATGCATATTTCTGAAAAAAAATTTCTAGTTAGGTGTGGTTTAACATGAGAGTGGAGAAAGAGCCTCCTCCTTAGACACAACAAAACTACAACTACATATGGATTAATTGCCTCAGAAAGGGACTTGAAAAGTGGATGAACAGAGCCTGCACAACAAAGGGTCAAAGGAGAGCATGAAGATGAGTAGGAGAAGTGAGATATGAGGTCACCTATCAAAAACTCACATCCTTCCTAGGGCAATCCACAGTCAGCAGGCATCACAAAGCTATGATCTTTTCCCTGAGCTGTGAGGATTCCAGCTCTATAGATCCTTCACAGTAGAGATGAGCCCCTAAATACATGGTTTTGAAAACCAACAGGAAATACAGCCAGGAAAACTATGAAATTGTAGGGGACAGAAAGTCTGCTTGTTAAGTGCCTGTGCACAGACTGACTCGACCCAAAAACCAGCACAAAAACAGCAAATTGAAAAGAACATGGACTGTGGGTGAAAGGGATCCACCTATTAGTCTTAAAGTACCTACTGTGGAGGCAGGAACCAGTTGGAACAGTCCCGAGGGACGGAGTTACTGGCAGGGGCCATTTGTACGACTTCACTTTGCAAAGCTGAGGCTGTCAGGTGTCCTTTACAAATTCGCCATCTAATCTGTTAGCACCAGTGAGTTTACTCTGCTGAGCCCCACCCACCTCTGCACCTTGCCTGGGCTTCACAGCCAGTCTGGGGACCAACTTTGCTCACGAGTGCCCTGTGGCAGCCCTGACCTCAAAACAAGAGGAGAGCACACGGCCCACATAGGGAACACCACTTGAGGACCTGGCAAAAGGTAAAGGAACTCATCATGCCACCAAACCAGTCACTAAGTAAGAAATATTAAAGGGACTTCTTTAAGCTAAAAAGGAAAGGCACTAATTAATAATAAGGAAACATACAAAAGTAAGCATCTCACTGGAAAAGGTAAATATATAATAAAGTAGACCATTTACTAATAAAGCAAGCATGAAATTTAAGACAAAGGTAGTAAAGATAACTAAAATTACAAGTTAAAGGATGCATAAAATAAAAATATGCAAAATGTCTCATTAAAAGTATAAAATGTGGGGGAAGAGTAAATGTGTTCACATTGAAGTTGCTACCAATTTAAAACAGGCTATGACCTGCATAGGATATCATAACTGAACCTAACAGTTACTACAAGGAAAAATATTAAATACTTGCAAGAAGATAAGAAAGGAATCTAAGCATGATGCTGAAGAAAACCACCAAAACACAAGGAAAGGAAGAAAGAGAAAAGGAAAGAAACAGGAATTTACAAAAGCATCCAGAAAACAATGAACAAAATAACAATACGTGTATAAGTGTGCTCAGTCGTATCTGACTCTTGTGACACTATGGACTATAACCTCCCCACTCACCCCCAGGCTCCTCTGTTCATGAGATTTTATAGGCAAGAAAATGGAGTGGGTTGCCATTTTCTCTTCCAGGGAATCTTCCCAAACCAGTGATCGAACTGGCCAAAGTACCAAATTTGTCACTCAAAGACTTAGAGTGGCCTAATGGATAAACGGAGAAGGCAATGGCACCCCACTCCAGTACTCTTGCCTGGAAACTCCCATGGATGGAGGAGCTTGGTAGGCTGCAGTCCATGGGGTCGCTGAGAGTTGGACACAACTCACTGACTTCACTTTCACTTTTCACTTTCATGCATTGGAGAAAGAAATGACAACCCACTCCAGTGTTCTTGCCTGGAGAATCCCAGGGATGGCAGAGCCTGGTGGGCTGCTGTCTATGGGGTCGCACAGAGTCAGACATGACTGAAGCGACTTAGCAGCAGTAACAGTAGCAATGGATAAAAGGGAAAAACCCATCTGTATGCTGCCTACAAAAGAGTCACTTGAGAAGAAAAGACACACGTATAAGGAAAGTGAAGTGATAGAAAAATATATCCTGAGGAATTGGAAATGAAAAGAAATTTCAAGTAGCTAAACTTTGGCCACCTGATGAAAAGAGCGAACTCTTTAGAAAAGACCCCAATGCTGGGAAAGATTGAGGGCAGAGGAGAAGGAGAAAATAGAGGATGAGATGGTTGGATGGCATCACTGACCCGATGGACATGAGTCTGAGCAAGCTCCAGAAGATGGTGAAGGACAGGGAAGCCTGGTGTGCTGCAGTTCATGGGGTCGCAGAGTGTTACATTAATTGAGCAACTGAACAGCAACTGAATAGCAACAATAAAACATGAATCAGACAAAATAGTCTTTAAAAAAAATTGTAATAAAAGACAAATAGGGCATTACACAGTGATAAAGGAGTCGATCCAGCAAGAAGATACAACATTATAAATGTATACAACAGAAGGTCACCAAAATATATAAAGCAATAGTAACAATCTCAAAGGGAGAAGTTGAAACTGGAGACTTTAACATCTAAATTACATCAATGAATAGATAATCCAGACAGGAAATCAATAAGGAACCCTTAGAATTAAATGATACATTAAATCAGACTTAAAAGTCCCTAGTAAACACCTTTATACCTAAAGGAACTAGAAAATGAAAAAAACAAAGCCTAAAATTAGTAGAAACAAGTAAATTATAAAGATCAAAATGGAAATAAATGAAATAAAAACTACAAAACAAAATCTCAATGGAACAGAGTTGGTTCTTTGAAAAATATAATTGACAAACCTTTAGTTAGACTAACCTAGAAAACAAGAGAAAGGACTCAAAATCAGAGATGAGAAAGAAGTTATAACTGATACCACAAAAGATAGAGGGTCATAAGAAAACTATGAACAATCACATGCCAACAAATTGGACAACTTAGAAGAAACAGATGACTTTCTAGAAACATACATTCTTCCAAGTCTGAATCGTTAACAAGTGGAAAATCTGAATAAACTGAGGATTCTTCTTATTTCTTGAGGTAAGCCTATATTGCTAAGAACTTCTCCCTTAGATCCACTTTTTGCTGCATTGTATAGATTTTGGAATGCCATTTTTCTTTTTCATTTGTCTCTGATGACAATGCCAAAGAATGCTCAAACTACTGCACAACTGCATTCATCTCACATGCTAGTAAAGTAATGCTCAAAATTCTCCAAGCCAGTCTTTAGCAATATGTGAACCGTGAACTTCCAAATGTTTAAGCTGGTTTTAGAAAAGGCAGAGGAACCAGAGATGAAATTGCCAACATCTGCTGGATCAGGGAAAAAGCAAGAGACTTCCAGAAAAACATCTAATCTATTTCTGCTTTATTGACTATGCCAAAGCTTTTGACTGTGTGGATCACAATTAACTGTGGAAAATTCTGAAAGAGATGGGACTACCAGACCACCTGACCTGCCTCTTGAGAAACCTATATGCAGGTCAGGAAGCAACATTTAGAACTGGACATGAAACAATAGACTGGTTCCAAATAGGAAAAGGAGTACGGCAAGGCTGTATAGTGTCACCCTGCTTATTTAACTTCTATGCAGAGTACATCATGAGAAACGCTGGGCTGGAAGAAGCACAAGCTGGAATCAAGATTGCTGGGAGAAATATCAATCAACCTCAGATATGCAGATGACACCACCCTTATGGCAGAAAGTGAAGAGAAGAACTAAAAAGCCTCTTGATAAAAGTGAAAGAGGAGAGTGAAAACGTTGGCTTAAAGCTCAACATTCAGAAAATGAAGATCATGGCATCTGGTCCCATCACTTCATGGGAAATAGATGTGGAAACAGTGGAATCAGTGTCAGACTTTATTTTGGGGGGCTCCAAAATCACTGCAGATGGGGGTTGCAGCCATGAAATTAAAAGACTCTTACTCCTTGGAAGAAAAGTTATGACCAACCTAGATAGCATATTCAAAAGCAGAGACATTACTTTACCAACAAAGGTGCGTCTAGTCAAGGCTATGGTTTTTCCAGTGGTCATGTATGGATGTGAGTTGGACTGTGAAGAAAGCTGAGTGCCAAAGAATTGATGCTTTTGAACTGTGGTGTTGGACAAGACTCTTGAGAGTCCCTTGGACTGCAAGGAGATCCAGCCAGTCCATTCTAAAGGAGATCAGTCCTGAGTGTTCATTGGAAGGACTGATGCTAAAGCTGAAACTCCAGTACTTTGGCCACCTCAGGTGAAGTTGACTCATTGGAAAAGACTCTGATGCTGGGAGGGATTGGGGGCAGGAGGAGAAGGGTACGACAGAGGATGAGATGGCTGGATGGCATCACCAACTCGATGAACATGAGTTTGAGTGAATTCCGTGCTGTAATTCATGGGGTTGCAAAGAGTCTGACACAACTGTGTGACTGAACTGAACTGAACTGATATTTTTGATTTCTTTAATTTTTTTTTGATGACTCACCAGCTGCTCAGTATCATATTGTTTAGTCCCAGGTATTATGAATTTTCCTGTTTTTCTCTAATGATTGATTTTTAGTTTTATACCTTTGTGAAGTTGTTTCACATGACTTCAGACTTCTTGAGTCTACTGTGATTTAACGTGATATCCCTGGAAAATATCCCATCACTGTGCACTTGAGAACAATTCTATCTTTTGGATGTAATGGTTTATAGTTATATTCTATATATATATATATATAAGGTAAAGTCTATGTGGTCTAGCCAATATTTATTTTTCCATGCTAACACTTGGACAAAGTACATTTCTTAGCTCCACTGATTTCATGGATTCTGTGGCTCACTTTGGCTTGTGGAATGACCACAGATGTGATATAAGCAGAAGCCTTGAATGTGTTGGGATATTTGGTTCACCTCTTGTGCTCCAGTGATCCTTAAAAAGAAGAGAATGGCCTTAGCACCTATTGCACTACAGTCTTGGCTTCAGAAGAAGACCTAAAGAAGACCTTCAGGAGAGGTAGACCTAAAACTCTACCCAAAGCCTGAATACAAGTTCTGATGAGCCACATTGTGAAACAGAACTATGTAGTTAATTCTTACCTTGGTTAGTCCAATTGCAGTCAACCTGATGACTCATGAAAGTTAGATTTTGAGTTTAAAGGTTATGTGATAGCAACTGAGACTAATACAGTCTTATACATAGTTAATTTTTGCTTATCAAGTGGGAGATATAGAAGCAAAATAGGACATGATCCTTTCCTTTCATATGTTTATAATCTACTTGTTGATCTAAGGGGGGAAACACAGGAAACTAGTCAGGAAAACAAGATTTATTGGTAAACCTAATTAGTTGGATGAAGATAGAGATATTTGTTTGGTGGGTCACAACTCACTTAGAAAAGTCATTGGGAAACTAAAGAGATAGGCTATTCTAATTATGTGTAACTATAAATAAACATCTTATAATCTAGTGTCTCAAAACTGCAATTTATTATTACCTTAATATTTACATGTATTAATATAGTCCAACTAAACAGTTTTCACTTGGGTCTCCCATGTGTGGTAATTGTTTGTCAGCTGGGGATGTCATCATCAGAACACTTGACATTGTTGGATACATGAAAGAGTTACTACATGGTATTTGGTGCTGGCTCTTAGCTGGGACTTTAGCTGGACTTTCCACTAAAGACCCACATGCAATCTCTTTATGAGGCTTGGACATCTCACAGCATAGTTGCTGGGTTCTTGCTGAGAGTGTCCCAAGAGCAAGGATTTCAAGAAACCTAGACAGATACTGCAAGGTTTTCTAATGACCTAACCTCAGAATGTCTATTACCATATTCTTTTCTTCAAGCAAGTTACTATGATCAGCACAGATTCAAGTTGAGGGGATGTAGACGCCAACTCTTCATGTGGGAAGCAGCATGTACAGACAGATGAGAAGAAACTGAAAGTGGCCATCTCTAGAACCTATTTACCATGGAGACTTCAATTTAATTTGTGTTTATAGTTTTATCTATAGACTTGCTCATACAATTTTTCATCCATATCATGGCATATTTAAGCGTAAAATGGACCCTGAGTATACATACATTGGAACTTCTCAGAACAACTGGGATTTCTATCAGTGTGTTGA
This sequence comes from Nanger dama, assembly GCA_917880005.1. Classification (NCBI taxonomy): domain Eukaryota; kingdom Metazoa; phylum Chordata; class Mammalia; order Artiodactyla; family Bovidae; genus Nanger; species Nanger dama. The sequence goes on along the minus strand of CAKJTW010000038.1, from coordinate 7,185,917 downwards.
TTACTAAGCTCTTACGTATTTGCTCTAACTCATCCTTCCATGTTATGCTTTGTGATGCTGGGCCTGTGATTCTAGAACTCACATTTCTCCTTTGCTAGCTGGATTTCTCTTAGGCTCTGCCACCAGGGGCGCTGAAGGGAGGCCCAAAGGCGGGTAGAGGAAGGAGAAGCTTGCCTATTCCTATTCCCATTGACACTGTCTCAGCAACACCTCCCTAGTGGCAGTATGTTCCATTTCCCAAGTTTGATTTTTTCACATTCCCCAATGTACTCCCTCACTTAGATAAATCAGCATCAATATATGACACCTCCTGTTTGGAGATGTGAGATTCCTGTAAGCTCCCAAGTTCTAACAACCGCAAATTCTTCTCTTCGTTCTTTCTGCCCTAGAGGTGTGAGCTACTCCTATTAGTCCTTCAATGCCTGTTTAAACAGTTTCGCACATTAAATTCATAGTCAAAAAAAAAAAAAGGATGTGGTTTCTGTTTTCCTATTTTCTTGACCTTGATGGATACCAGAATCTTATATACCTGGCCTTTTTCCTGGTATATTACTATGTCAATCAAAAGCTATACTAAATAATCAGAATTACAGTGAGCGTGTTCTGCAAAATAAAAAGATAAAAATAGTACAAAGCTAATTCTAAAAAACAGTTACATGTTACTTAGGGTGAATTTGGAGCACTGAAACAGTGAATGGCAAGGACTGGTCTCAAAGACATAATTCTGTTACTTCTGTGGTATAATTCATATAGTTACTGTTAAGTATTAAAAACTGTCCCTAAATTACTCTATCAATTTATTGTATGATATATAGACCTTGATTTCTTAACTGTAGAGAAGTGGATTCTATTATAAAGCAGTCATTCTCTAATTAATGTATATGTAAATAAGTTCAGTTCAGTTCACTTCAGTCGCTCAGTTGTGTCCTACTCTTTTCAACCCCAATGGACTGCAGTATGCCAGGCCTCTCTGTCCATCACCAGCTCCCAGAGCTTACTCAGATTCATGTCCATCGAGTCAGTGATGCCATCCAACCATTTCATCCTCTGTCGTCCCCTTCTCCTCCCGCCTTTAATCTTTCCCAGCATCAGGGTCTTTTCCAATGAGTTGGTTCTTCGTATCTGGTGGCCAAAGTACTGGAGCTTCAGCTTCAGCATCAATACTTTCAATGAATATTCAGGACTGATTTCCTTTAGGATGGACTGCTTGGATCTCCTTGCAGTCCAAGGGACTCTCAAGAATCTTCTCTAACACCACAGTTCAAAAGCATCAATTCTCCCTCAGAGTCCAAAAGTCCACTCTATACCTCTGTGTCTCTTGTTGTCTCACATATAGGGTCATCATTACTGAGAGGGAAAGGGTGGGATGGTTTGGGAGAATGGCAGTGAAGCATGTGTATTTTCCTGTAAGAAACGAAGCGCTAATCTATGTTTGGTGTAGGATGCAGGATGCATGGGGCTGATGCACAGGATGATTCAGGTAGAGGATGTGGGGTGGGAGGTGGGAGGGGGCTTCGGCATTGGGCGATTGTGTTCACCTATGGCTGATTCATGTCAATGTATGGCAAAACAAATACAGTATTGTAATTAAAAAAATAAATAAATTTAATTATAAAAAAAAAAAAGCATCAATTCTTTGGCACTCAGGTTTCTTTATAGTCCAACTCTCACATCCATACATGACCACTGGAAAACCATAGCTTTGACTAAATGGACCTTTGTTGGCAAAGTAATGTCTCTGGTTTTTAATATGCTGTCTAGGTTGGTCATAGCTTTTCTTCCAAGGAGCAAGCATCATTTAATTTCATGTCTGCCGTCACCATCTGCAGTGATTTTGGATCCCCCAAAATGCTAATGTGTATATAAAATAATTTTTACCATTCTATTATCTTATTAACATATAGTAAAGAGTATTTAATGCAGTGTCCTGATCTGCAGTATGTGAGAGAATCAGCATGATTTGGTGCAGATTCTGCAAATAGCAAGCTGATTCAAAGCTGGCAAATACTTTAATTTATATTCCACATAGAATTCTCATAGTAAATACTTTTAGTGATTCATACTCACACATATGATCTAACATAGATGTATTCACCTGTAAGGTTAATTATTTTTATTTAGAGGATCAAGGCCAAATATAGTGGAGTTTTTAGTGTTACCAATTACAAGACACTTTCAAGATTGAATTTGTATGTGTTTATAATGTTTAAAAAACATTAGAGATGCAGCATCTCTTTTATTTTTCTAAAATTTTTAGTAGTACCCCTGCTTTGCTTATGGCAAAATGGATGAATTGTCATGGCAGGAATTTTTCTAACATTTTATTTTCTCTTTTGCTTTTGTTTTGGTTTTTCTTGTCCCAAAAGAACAAGAAAATACGCTGACCCAGGTGACAAGATGATTCCCTTTGTCAGATAAGCCACTTAGAGATCATAGAAACTTTTTCTCTCCTTTGATGGAGACAGCATAGGTAGGTACTGCAGATACACAAGAAACATGTACTTTAATGGTTCTTTAATTAAAAGTACTATGCATCTTTCACTGGAGAAGAGAATGGCAACCCACTTCAGTGTTCCTGCCTGGAGAATCCCAAGGACAGAGGAGCCTGGCAGGCTACCGGCCATGGGGTTGCAGAGATATGGCTGAGTCACTAACATACACACACACACAGACACACACACACAGACACACACACACATGCATCCTTTATATGAGATCTGCTTATTTCAAAGCATTTGAAATTGATATTGTCAGAGATCTTGCTTTTAGAGTGTGTTGCTTAATTATGCTAAAGTAGCAGGATCTGCCTCTAATCCATAGTATCAGTAAGAGGCATAGCAAAATGACTGAGAAAATAGAGTCTAACAATTTTGTTGTTTTAGTCAGCAGGAAGGGGGCTTGCTGTGCATGCTGCATGCTAAGTTGTTTCAGTCTTGTGCGGCTCTTTGTGACCCCATGGACTGCAGCCTGCCAGCCTCCTCTGTCCATGGGATTCTCCAGGCAAGAATACTGAAGTGGGTTGCCATGCCCTCCTCCAGGGGATCTTCCTGACCCAGAGAGCAGTGTCTCTTACATCTCCTGTATTGGCAGATAGGTTCTTTACCACTACCACCACCTCGGAAGCTCTAAAAACTGATTTTGTTTTTTTCTTTTTAGTCAGCAGGAAGTGGGCTTGCTACAGATACACAAACCTGTGTCTGCAAAAGTGCAGGTGGTTGGTCATTTGACAGTTGTATATGTATGAGAATATGGACAAAGATATCTGGATACAAATAATACAGAGGGTAGAGAAAAGATAGCATAGGCAAAGAGAAGAAAGTATATTTTGAAAGGAAGGATGTTTAAGAAAGAAAGGTCAGAATTTGGGAGCTGTATGCTAAAATAACTTGTTTATATTTACATATCCTCTCTTTTATTGTTGTTATTAAGATGGATCATTTATGTCTGTCTTTCTAATGTGGGATGATATAAATGAAAACAAATTAGCTGAAATTGAAAAATGATTGTTTATCATAAGTTTAGTAAAATAATATTGGAGAATGATATTTCTGGCTAATATTTACTGTGAATATCTTACATGATTGATGGCAATCAAAACAACTATATTTATCCTGAAACCCTAATTTAAAACCTGTATTTATTCTTTAGTAATTTAGAAGGTTTGCAGAAATCTTGTAGGTTTGTAAGATTTTCCAGACTGATTCCTCATAGTTAAGGTTAAAAAGAGATAGATGACTGAGGAGACAAATTTAGTGTGTTAATACCCCATTCGTCTGACAGTTGTACCATTATCACCTGGGAGAAACTCAGGAAATATCACTGAAATCTTTTTACTCAAGAAGCATTCCCACTCACACACTTAAATTAATGCCCTACTCTTGATATTTCTGTAGACAGTGGGTTTTCTGGTGGAACTTGACTGACTTTCTTTGTAGCTTACCCATGGCTACTCATCAGAAATTCAAGTCTTGGAACTTAAAAAAAAACCATCTAATTCAAGCTCAGCACACTAGGGACTTCATTAAAACACTGTGAGGATACATCTACAAAGAATATATCTTTGTAAAGCAAGTGCTGTCCAATACAGTCATTGATTAAATACTTCTCGCTGGTATTTTGTGTATAACTCCTGTACAAATGGGTTCAATAAAAGGCACGGTTTTCTTAATAACTGGTTGAGCTACATAAAGTGACCACTTCAATAACACTAAAAAAATCCATGAATTTGGAGAATTGGACTCAAAAACAGGTTCAGTCTGAATTCCTTTTATTTTCTGTGGCACCTTGCTTGTAGTACTTCAGAATATATGTTATATATATATATATGTGTATATATATGTGTATATATATATATATATATATATGTGTATATATATATATAAAACCTCATATATTCTTATTCCCTTCCCCCTCCTTCTCTATACCATACACAGTATTTTTGCCCCATATGTTATCCTTTATAGTTATCCTGTTTCTTTCCCATACTATCTATTTTCTTAAACCATGTAGATGGTGATTCTGTTGCTCTCTCCTTTAGTCATACTTCTGTATTACTTTCAAGACCATGTAGAAATGACAGTGATGCAAAATGAAGTTCTAACTTTGGAGACTTTTATTATCATATGTTACTACTTTTGGAGGAAGGGTGTCTGAATTTAAGACTTAGATAACTCTAGAATTACCTTTAGGAACTGTCTGTCTATGGAAAGTAATAAATGATAATGAAAGGAAATACACTTTTAAGACTCTTTGTCCCCCATCTTTGTCTTAGGCAAAGATGTCCCCCATCTTTGTCTTATTATATCTCTTCTCCAAAAATAAAAGAAATTTTTTTAAGAATTATTTTCAAATTCTTCTTGAGAAATTTTAATGTGGGTTATTTATTCATTTTTACTAACATATGGTACCAGGGTCCAGCCCCTGTTGGATCCAGGGTATCTGAAGTGTGAATGGTGAGGCAAGAGAGGCATATAGATATAGATTTATAGACTTAGAGATACATAGAGAGATAAGAAAACAGTTAAGAAAATAGAGGAGAGAAAGATGCTGATATTCCTTGGTTTACACAAAAGCTAATAAAGTCTCAAGACAAGAGACTTGCTCTGTTCACGTAGGCCACAGGTGCCCGCTTGAATAGTGGAGGGTGCCCCGCAGTTGGGCTCCCTCTCGCGTGGGTCTTAGAAGCCCAGACAGAAAAGTGAATGCAGAGAGCCTCTGTGTTCCAAGAGATCAGCCCGAAAAAGAGAGGGAGAGAGAGAGAGAAAGAAAGAGAGAAAGAATTGACGTGAGGAGGCCAAGCTTGTGCAAAAACCCCATAACTTTATTTCCAAAAGGTGCTTATATACCCTAAGTTTTACATAATGGAAGATGCAGAGTCATGCAGGGGCAGCAGTCCTGACCCTTATAGATACCAGGCTTTCTTTCTGCATACTTTTCCATATGCAAAAAGGTCTCAGATGATATACATTATCTTATGGCCAAGAGGCCTGTTAACATTTTATGGCTCTTTTCCTTGATGAATGTTAATCAACTGAAAAACTCATTTTGCCTTGAAGTGTTTTTCTTTAATCTGCATCACCCTCAAAGTGCTATATAAAGTTACAGGTGCAGTGGGTTACAACAAAGAAAGTACTTAACTCAAAGATCTAAGTTGCTACTTGTTTTTTCTATATACCAACTATATTAATTAATGCACTCCCAGGTAAACAACAAATAAAGAATATGAAAACTTGGCAGCATGTATTGGCTCAACAAAGAAACCCTTAACCAGTTCTATTCTAATGATTTTAACTCCTCAAAAGGCTCTACATTCCTAGAATGTTTTAAGCTTCCTGTGCCTCTCACTGTTAGGAGGCTGTAAACAATTATATGCGTAGTTGTAAAAGTCTGGATAAATCTGTCTGGTAAGTTAGAAAGCTATCAGAGGGGTGTGAATTGAAACACTCCAGTTACGCCCAGGAGACTTATTAACTAGAGCTCTAAGATAATTTTCTTTAGAGAAAGGTGGTCGGGGATAGCCCCCCGTTAATGTCAGAAGAGTATAGTATAGCAAACAGTAAACAGAGAGATTTTGGTTTTGGGGTAGATGCTCGAGCAGAGGACCCCTTGAGACCTGATCCACCTTGCCTGCCAGGTCTCTCTGCATGACCTTGTCATGGGTGGGATCTCCCGTGCTGGCTCCCAGCATCATGGTAAAATCTGAGGAAAGGAAAATAAGAGTTCATGTTATCAGGAGTTAAATGTGACCAATGGAATTAAACTTCATACACAGTGCAATGGAGTTTCATTGCCTTGTGGAAAGTTACACCCTCTGCAGGTATGTCCCAGGGATTTTCATGCTATGAAGAAGTTAATATTCAGGAGCTGGTGTCCATTCCTCTGTCTTCAGTCTTATCACTTGCTTTCTGTACTATTTAACTTAGGAAAATGTCTCCAGTAATCTAAATTTTGATATATTTCTCCTAAAACACGCAGCAATTCTGTTATTCTATATTCTATTACACATATATAAACTAAAAGAAAAACAATCAAAACAAGAAAAAGAGTCCTAGGATTTTAACAAAAATAATTCTCATGCAGTTTTATCTCTATTTTGGATGAGACTGCTGCTGCTGCTGCTAAGTCGCTTCAGTCGTGTCTGACTCTGTGTGACCCCATAGATGGGAAGCCCACCAGGCTTCCCTGTCCCTGGGATTCTCCAGGCAAGAACACTGGAGTGGGTTGCCATTTCTGTCTCCAATGAATGATAGTGAAAAGTGAAAGTGAAGTCTCTCAGTCACGTCTGACTCTTCGCGACCCCATAGACTGCAGCCTACCAGGCTCTTCCATCCATAGGATTCTCCAGGCAAGAGTACTGGAGTGGGTTGCCATTGCCTTCTCCGCTGATTGAGACTAATGGTATTTAAATGCACCTGTCACAATTTAAATTCTTAATGTCTCTTTATATAATAAAAAATAATTCAAGAAATGATACATCTGCATTTCCAAATCCAGAAAAACATTTTTATGAAATTTGCTTCTCCAATAAGGTGGCTAGTTCAACATAGCTACATTAAAGTTGCTATCCAATATAACTGTAATAACCAGTCATAATATACATTTTATAAAGACCCTGTCACATTTTCAGAAGAAATTACATAAGAAAAATGAAACCTACAAAAATACTAAAATTTCACTTACAATGATAAAGCTATCATTTTCAGGAGAGAACTGACCAAATGGAAAGATTATTCCTGGTTGTAGAACTGTGATGGTTAGGTTTTAGGTGTCAAATTTCCTTACCTATAGTAGGCAGTTAACAAGGTATTAATCTATGTGTGCTGCTATGAAGGTGTTTTGTAGATGTGGTAAATAGCTACAATCAGTTGACTTAAACAGTATTTTTCTTAATGATATGGATTAGCCCCATCTTTTGAAAGGCCTTAAGAGAAAAAATATTTTCCTGAAGAAAAGAAAAGAAACTCCCCCTCAAGGCTGCAATGTGAACTCTTATCAGAGAATTCCAGGCTACTGGCAGGCCCTACGGACTTTTAAGACAATCTTTGAGCATAACCCAATTCCTTGAAATCAGTCAAGGATACATATGTGTGTGTGTGTCTGTTTGTTTGTGTGTGTGTACGTATATTTCCTAACATATCCTACTGGTTCTGTTTATCTAGAGACTCTGACTGATTTGATACAGAAGTGCCTAATTGTATAAGGGTATTAGTCTATCCCTATTAAATAATTCTGAAAAATGACTAAATTTGACAAAATGTTACCTGGAAAAACATATTGGAATGGTGAATATACAAATACCACAGAGGTCACACCATTGATGACAACACAGCAACCAGCCCAAGAAGCCAAACCACTTCCAGTTTCCCTGAGTGAGCAACCTACAATTGGAATTTTCTTGAAGACTCCTCTCTTTCTTCTCTCTCCGTCTATTCTACTCCTCTGCCTGCCTTTGAGTTTCTGCCAAATCTTTAAGTCATAACAACTGATTCCCTAGGTATAGCAAGCTCTGAATAAACAACCTCTTTTTATTTCCACAGTTTTCCTGGAGGTTCCATGGAGATACGGTCGGCACTGCCAATTGCTGTCAGTTTGTTCTCACCAGGTATGAATTCAGATATTCATAGGGGCCACTGGTGTCTTGTTACTCTTGGTTTATGGATTTCCTGTTCAGATATACTAAGTCAGCTTCAGGTTTGAACTGCATTAAATGCCTTGGTTATTGTCTCAGATTGGCACTCAGGATCTGTTACTAGTTTCAATTTGTTTGGCATCCTTGGAAGAAACAGACAATTGTGTTTCATTCATTATTGCTCTTTTGTGCTTCTGTTTTTTTATTGTGCTGTAAAACAGTGTTGCATGTCATCAAAAAGAGAATCACAGGTTAAATCGAGAGTCACAGGTTGAATCGCAGTTTAAAACCAGACACAAGCCTTATAAGCCTATTGTTGGAGCTAGCCTTTGTAAACTGGTTGAGTTTGTGATTCTCATCAAACTGAGTGCTGTGGGTCACCAATGAAACTGGACAAGTTATTTTTCCACCTAAAATTTTTGTTCTGAGAGCTTAGCTATGATACACTGAAAATGTCTTCTCTAGTGTCCATCTTCTGGGGGATGCAAATTATCAGCTCTGTGTCTGGAGGTGGCCATGATAAGGTTGGAAGTCCAAGACATAAAGTATATACATAAATAATAATACAGTATTAATATATTTAAGATGTTAATATAGGCAAACTGGCTATCAGGTATTTGGGAACACTTTACTATCTCCTCAACTTTTCTGTCAACCTAAATATATCCTGAGATAAAAATTTTAGTTCCTCCTCAAAAAGCAATTGGAATATTTTTTTGTGAGAATATATTTTAACAAAATTAAATATTAAAAAATTTAAAATATAAGTGAAGTAAGTATTGGGGTCGCGAAGAGTCAGACATGAGTTGATGATTGAACAATGGCAACAAATAATACCAACAGATTTTTTAAGTTCATGTTATGAAGATATTGCTGAAATAGAAAATGTTGATAATTTCAATATAATTTAGAGGATAACAATAACTGAATGGAATTAAGAGATGATATCCACTGCTCTGTAAGCCTTAGAAGGAAAGTACAGTTTCTTTAATCAGAGGTATTCTTTAGCAAAAATTTTGCTAAAGTTTCCTGAACTGTGTACTTCACTTCTGAAACTTAGTAGGATTGTCATGTATTGCTCTTTCACTAGAGCATCAAGATAGCATTTTTCAAAGTATGAAAGTGGAAGAAAGTAAAAGTGAAAGTCACTCAGTCATATCTGACTCTTTGTGTCCCCATGGAATTCCAGGCCAGAATACTGAAGCGGGTAGCCTTTCCCTTCTCCGGGGGATCTTCCCAACCCAGGGATCAAACCCAGGTCTCCTGCATTGTAGGCAGATTCTTTACCAGCTGAGCCACCAGGGAAGCAATGTATAGCTGGTATATTTATATAACAATGGACTTAAGCATGCCTGTTTTTAGTTTTACATTTTTTGGAAGAAACCTGGTTGAAGATAGACTATTTGACATCTGCTTTTTCCCCTTCTAAGCTCAGTTTTCTATATAGTGGCTCTGAAAAGCAAAACAACAACAGCCTTTCCCTCAAAAACGTAGAATGACTGCTTACTATTGCAAAACTTCAGATTTATCTGTTTTAGTACATGTATAACACTATACATTTAGACTACGTACTTCTGGAATGTAACCTACAAGGGAATAGCTGAGACAGTTTACTACTTCAGCAGTGCCTAGGACAATCTCTTACTCAGTTTATAAACAGTACTTTATAATAATTCCTAATATTATAGCTCCAGTGGCTGCATTCATTTGAAGTCATATAATGTCCATGTAAATATTAGGTTAACAAAATATGACTCTTGGTAGTTCAGCCATGATTCCCTTTGAAGGGTCTGAAAGATATAGATTAGGAAGGACTATATAATGTAAACTACATTCTTAGCAAAGTTGTATTTACATATTTTCCATGGGATTTTGCAAAATATTTATTCATAAGAATAAATGTATTTATATATAATTTAACTTCAACTATTTACCTGGTTTGATTTTCTGTTTATTGATCTTTCAGTAAAATATGGTCAAATCTACAGGAAAATTATAATCATAGTATTGACTAGGTGAGATGGAAATAAAATTTTTATTTAAAAATACTACATCCATTTTGTACCTACTCTTCCTTTCTATTAATATTTCTATAACACTTACTTTTATTGAACTTGAAAAAGTGAACTCCATTTTTGTCTATTTCATATAATGTAGAGTTCCAATATAGTTTTCTAAATATTTGCAATTTCACCTAACCTAATCTTATATGCATAAACTACATGATAATTGGATTCTTAGATTTGTTTAAATAGGTTTGTTATGTTTTAAGGAAAATGAGTCTACAATTTAATTCTTTTGACAATAGAAGTGATCTAAGGAAAAACTCTCCACTGAGTGATTTGTTTCACAATTTTTTATAATAGGATATCAAATCACAAGAAAGTGTATATTTGAAATGTTACCCTGGTGTGGGTAGGAAGCTGAGATTTTTAATGAAAGCATATTTGGAACTTTGTTTACCCATGTCTAAAAGCCCCCAAACACTCTGTGAATTCTAATGACTGCAATATCATCATTACCTAATTTGATCTGAAAATGTACAACCGCTCTTTATTTGTTTGAATTTCTTTGCTTGTAAATGGATAGTGAGGAATTTATATCCTATATAACTTTTATTTTCTTAAAATCATGCTGGGTTTCTTACCGTTACCATCACTTGCTCTGACAATGCTTTCAGTATTAATACAGAGAGTGGATGAAACAAACATTCAAGAAAGTTTAAACGTATACAACAGGAAGCCAAATAGAAATGGGATAATTTTTTTACAGTGGAGATAACTGAGCTGACTAGCCAATTAACAGAGAATATTTATTAAACAATATTTTTAACAGTTTCATAAAACCTCAAGCCAATAGGAACAGAGCTCTCTACCTGGGATTAGATTCAGACAGTTTTGACAATTTTATTTCTGCCTACATCAGAAATGTGATTAAACACTGTTGACATTTATTTTATTCAGTAGCTACATTGGCTTTTTACCTACATGGCTCTGAAGAAATACAAGTTGTTTGACTCAAGCTCAGCTGTAATGTCAGGATTAGGAAACAAAATAGTTTATGGTGTAAAATAGATGTTCTCTTTTCCTAGAGCAGGACATAAAAATACTTTAGTGATAATGGAATAAAACACATGAATAACTAGAAGGCCAACCCATTAGAAACAGTGATGGAAGGATATCATATTATCATCAGTATAATTAGGACAGAGAGCTACATAATGGCTGTAATCATTTTCTAAGCATATTTTCATTCAGAAATCAGAAGAATGAGTAGTTATAGCATATAGTACCATACCATCAGCACTGAAAATACTAAGGAAATAAAACAATTTACTAATTTATGTGTGCTCACAACTCACTAAAGGAGACCAACAATAAAACAAGTTCATTAGTATTTACTTTGATAATGGAGAGGGCATGTTTTTCAAATCATTGCCATTCTGTAGGAATAGCAAGCAACTCAAATTGGTCTACAGGGGAAAATGCTAAGGAACCATGCTGGGAGGTCCTACTTGAGCTGAACATTAAAGGACAAGAATTAGATTTCCAGAGCAGTTGTAGAATAACATTCCAGTGGATGGTAGCAGAATAGACACAATTTGCAAAGGCATGAAGATGCATAGCTTTGGGGGGTAAAACTTATCTGAGGGTAATTTGCCTGGTGATAAGACTGGACAGATAATTGGAAGTGAGTTAATCAACTATTCTCATATACTTCTTTTTCATCCATAACATATAGATAGTCTCCTGTATTAATCAGGATTCTCTGAGAAACAGAACCAATATGGAGTATGTATATTCTGTGCTTGTGTGTGTGTGTGTGTGTGTGTGTGTGTGTGGTCTGCGAATGTGGGGAGAGAGTTACTTTTAGAAATTTGTTCACGTAATTATGGAGGGTAGCAAGTCCAAAATCCATAGGGTAGGCTAATTTGTTTGGATACAAATTCTCCCTTTCTTAAAGGGGTACTATGCAACCTAGCTCAGCATTCAGAAAACAAATATCATGGCATCCGATCCCATCACTTCATGGGAAAAAGATGGGGAAACAGTGGAACCAGTGTCAGACTTTATTTTTGGGGCTCCAAAATCACTGCAGATGGTGACTGCAGCCATGAAATTAAAAGACGCTTACTCCTTGGAAGAAAAGACATGACCAACCTAGATAGCATATTCAAAAGCAGAGACATTACTTTGCCAACAAAGGTGCGTCTAGTCAAGGCTATGGTTTCTCCAGGGGTCATATACGGATGTGAGAGTTGGACTGTGAAGAAAGCTGAGTGCCAAAGAACTGATGCTTTTGAACAATGGTGTTGGAGAAGACTCTTGAGAGTCCCTTGGACTGCAAGGAGATCTAACCAGTACATTCTAAAGGAGATCAGTCCTGGGTGTTCTTTGGAAGGACTGATGCTAAAGCTGAAACTCCAGTACTTTGGCCACCTCATGTGAAGAGTTGACTCATTTGAAAAGACTCTAATGCTGAGAGGGTTTGGGGGTGGGAGGAGAAGGGCACGACAGAGGATGAGATGGCTGAATGGCATCACTGACTCGATGGACGTGAACCTGAGTGAACTCCGGGAGTTTGTGAGGGACAGGAAGGCCTGGCATGCTGCAATTCATGAGGTCGCAAAGAGTCGGACAGAGTGACTGAACTGAACTGAACTTTCCTCTTTTCTCTTTAGAGCTTCAGTCTGTTGGATGGAGTCTGACCACATTAAGGCTAATAATCTATGTTACTTAATGTCCACAGACCATGGCCTAGCTAAGTTGACATAAATTAGCCATGATGAATCCACCCTTTGTCAACTTGATACCCATAAGCATTTCCATTTTTAACCTCTAAAGAAAATAACAGTATCATACTTCTGTTTAACATGATGCACCTATTCAGTATACAACTGAAAACACACTACCCTTTGGACAGAAAAGGATCAAAAGTCCTTGGATGATGTTTACTCTTCTCTGTGATATCCTGTAATTTAAATACTGTGATATAAAGTCAGTGCATCTTATGTTATATGATAAGGGTGTAATAAGGGTAAAAACAGATATTTCCTAGATAGGTAGGCAGATAGATGTGAACATACACACAGATATAACCATATTCATAGAAAATAAGGAAGAAATACTCATGGTAATCACAGTCCTCATTTCTGTAACTGGTGATGTGGTCACGTGCAATATGCTAAGTCACTCAGTCGTGTCCGACTCTTTGCAACCCCATGGTTGCAAAGAAAGTTTAAGCCTATAAAGTGTAAGTACTATAGCCCACCGAGCTCCTCTGTCCATGGGATTCTCCAAGCAAGAATGCTGGAGTGGGATGCCATTTCCTGCTCCAGGGGATCTTCCCTATCCAGGGATCAAACCTCTGTCTCCTACATCTCCTACATTGGCAGGTGGTAACTGCCTTTTTCCATTGCACATTCCATGTTCCCTTTAGAGTTAAAAAGCACCTCAGATGGTTGTTATTCTTTACCTGGAATGTGGATAAGGGTGATCCAAACCTTGATTCCTGAGGGGTCTGGACCTTTAGCAGTCCTGTCTGAACTGGCTAGTTATAGTCTTCCATTGACTTTAATCACAAGTCATAGTAAAACTAACATTCCAAGTGATCTCTTGTATTCCGGACATGTTTTTTCCATATCTCTATTGTGGAATAGCTATCCAATTTCCCCTTCATGATTAGGATCAGTCAACCCAACCAGAGTGGTAACTCCTTTCTTTGCCTGCTGATGCAAAGGCATGAGAAACCCAAAGTGGCGGGGTGGCAATCTTAACTTCCTATTCAGCGGGATCATTGTTGTGTCTCCTGGTGGAAGCCTTCCTCCCTTTGAAACTGCTACTTCTGAGCCAGAAATTCATAAAGTCATGGCAATAAGAAGCAACTGTTTTGCTAGTGGGTCACTGGGGTCATAGTGAGTGATGCCACTTATATTTCCACCCTCTGATCCGTGGACCTGTGAATCCTGGGCTGTGGGAGAAACAGTGCCACATGTTGTACACTGATTGAGAGCACATGTAGCCTCCTAGAGAACTTTGCCATAACCCTGCAAAATATTGTCACCTAACTGACATAGTAACTTGAGTATTTAAAAGTCAATTCTACCAGTATCTCAAGCCAGGTGCTTCAGAATGGCGGGAAACATGGTGAGACCAGTGAATTACAGGAGCATGGGCCCATTGCTGCACTTGTTTTTGTTGTGAAGTGAGTTCTTTCATCAGAAGCAATGCCGTGTGGAATGCCGTTACAGTAGATGTGGCATTCTGTAAGTCCATGGAGAGTAAATGGTGGTAAATACACTGCATGCAGGAAAATCAGATCCACAGATGGAGAAAATGGCCATTCCAATAAGGGAAGAAAAAAAATCACTTCCACAACACAAGCTGTACAGTGTAATTAACTTGCTATCAAGTAGCTGGCTGACCATCCGTGAGGAAAGGTGCCAGGTTGAGGGTCTCAGCTGCTGTGTGGACACAGCATTGGCTATAGCCAGGTTGGCCTTGGCAAGTGGAAGTCTACATGCTGAACTCATGGGTTGCCTCTCTCCCTGCCACCATTTTATTAATAGTAGAATATAGCAGCAAAAGTCTCTTGTTTTAATTCTATATATTACATATGTGAGAAAAAATATTTTATCGCGTTTAATGTTGAACTTTATCACCCTTTGCAATGTTATGAAGTATGCCAATGCTCACTTTTATTTTTATGATACTTTCATGAAGTAATATTTAGAAATATTTAGCTCATTTGTATAAATTCTCACTTTGGCTTATGATGTAAGACTTAGTGTTTTAATTCAAAGGGATATATTCAAAATCAGTTAATAATAAGATGTAAAATGTCTAGAAGATTCTCAGAGCAAAAGTAAATGCACCAACCAACAAACACAAGCATATTTTGCTTTGTTTCAATAATGAAACATGAGTGGCATATTTATTACAGTTTAAGAGCCCAGCCATCAACAGCACTGTTTTTGTTCAGTGTCAAACAAACCTTGATGTGTAAATAACAGGGTTATTCCATCTATCAAGTACTGATGTTCTTTCAGGCTTGTAATTATTTGTTTGGAAAGCTTTAAAAACTGGTAATTTTATTATGCATTTCTTATAGTTTGATTCATTTTCTGTCCATCATATCAAAAAGAACAAATAATAAATCTTGGTCCTCTTCAATAATTGCAATTTTCTTGCTTCACTACAGTTTTAAACCTAATAAATCAAAGATACCTTCAACATGAAAAAGAGAAGGCACAGTATTTTTAAATTTTCTGAGTGAGAATTTTATTTAACTTGAGGATCTTAGAAAGAGTCATCAAAACTATACCTGCTGGTTCTACTATTTGACTTTTTAAAATTCAAAGTAAAAATAAACAAAAATGAAACGACCTAGGTATCTCATTTAGTAAGTCTAGTGGTATTCTAAAGCGCAGGCACCAAGACACATTAAACGCTGTTACTTCTATGGCTGTGTTGAGATGATTTAGAGTAATGCGTGGTTATGACTTGTTTTAATGACAGGGAAGTTTAGATTATGGCTTGATATAGGGTCAATGCAGTTCTGTTTACTTATTTTACTGTAGAAAATCCCTTTAGCTATTTTATTCTTTAATTTCATTGACTTTCCCTAGTTTTACGCAGAAAAGGTATTATATGGTTCTTAGATACATCAGGAAATAAAATACAGAAAACTCCTTATCTCTGTGAAGAAACATAAGTAAAAATACATATTACAAGTATATATATTTTGTAGGATGTTAGGAAACAAAATGCTTTGGGGAAAAGTAGATCAGGATAAGGGCTAAGAAGAATTAGATGTGTATGGAGGAGGATGGTTTGAGTAGGCCTAGTTGAGAAGGTAGCATTTGATTATACACCAGTATTTGTACTGAAAATTTCCACATGACTTCAGTCATAATCAATTTTATCACATTGCTATGAAATAAAAATGAATCTACAATATTAGAAATAATATCCTCTTAAGCAGGATGGGCTTCAGATGACTGTTTTTTTGATTATTTTCTTTATTGGCAATTAATAAATGTTAAACTTTGGTTTCAAATGCCTAGTATAATTTGAGAATTATTTCTGTTTTCTAGCAGAAAAGTTGACTGCATTGACAGAGTGAGTATTATGGGAAAGCTGCAGTATTTTAGTGAACTTTCAAGGTTCTGAAACTTCCTCAATCGTTGTCTAAGTCAAAGCCATTCCAGTATCAGATTCTTCTATTTTGCTTGTGTGTGTGTGTGTGTGTGTGTGTGTGTGTGTGTGTGTGTGTGTGTGTGTGTATGTGTGTTTATTTTTGTTTTGGTTTCTTAAGTGAAATTTCCTTTTAATCATACATGATGAAAGCGAGGCTCTTGTCCATGGATTTCTGCTAATTGCAATTTTTTAGGTTTAACTTGAAATAAATGTTGAAATGTGCTTCAAAAGAGTAATTTATTTTTAATGAAACTGGGAGAAGTACAAATGGCTTTTAATCCTTAAACAAAATTACAGTCCAGGCCAGCACACTGAATAAAGTAAGCAAAATATTCGCTTTCAGTTCTAAACTATTTATATTGAGTTTTAACTTTAATTAAATGCATAAGATGTATTTCTATATTCCCACTTATTTTTTAATTAACTTATTTTTATTGAAGGATAATTGCTTTATAGAATTTTACTATTTTCTGTCAAAACTCAACATGAATCAGCCATAGGTATACATATATTCCCTTCTTTTGAACCTCTCTCCCATCTCCCTTGCCATCCCACCCCTCAAGGTTGATAACAGAACTCCTGTTTGAGTTTTCTGAGCCATACAGCAAATTCCTGTTGGCTATATTTTACATATGGTAATGTAAGCTTCCATGTTACTCTTTCCATACATCTCACCCTCTCCTCCCCTTTTCTGTATATTCCTGTTTATTTTATGCTATATTTATGTGCCATTAAAGTAAGTTATATAGGGATTTTTATAGATAATCCAAGTATCAGTAAGCACTGATACCAAAATGAACTGTAAAAGTGAATTGGAATATAGAATACAGAAAAATTTTCCTTTTTTTTTTTTTTAATAGTTAGGCTCTGTTGAAATCAAGGGTGAGCCAGTTGAATGTGGGTGAGTGGAGGAGGAGAGTAGAGGTGTTTGAGGTATATGTAACATCTCTGGAAAAATACTGGGAAAATAGCATATTACATTCAGGGCATATCAATAAGAGAGAAGATTAAAAGATGTTGGAAAGTTAAGTAGAAACCCAACTGTGGCTCAGCTGGTAAAGAATCTGCCAGCAGTGCAGGAGACCTAGGTTCAACCCCTGGGTTGGGAAGATCCCCTGGAGAAGGAAATGGCAACCCACTCCAGTTTAGCCAGACTCATCAAGAAACAAAGAGAAAAAAATCAAATCAACAAAATTAGAAATGAAAATGGAGAGATCACGACAGACAACACAGAAATACAAAGAATCATAAGAGACTACTATCAGCAGTTATATGCCAATAAAATGGACAACTTGGAAGAAATGGACAAATTCTTAGAAAAGTACAATTTTCCAAAACTGAACCAGGAAGAAATAGAAAATCTTAACAGACCCATCACAAGCATGGAAATTGAAACTGTAATCAGAAATCTTCCAGCAAACAAAAGCCCAGGTCCAGACGGCTTCACAGCTGAATTCTACCAAAAATTTCGAGAAGAGCTAACACCTATCTTACTGAAACTATTCCAGAAAATTGCAGAGGAAGATAAACTGCCAAACTCATTCTATGAGGCCACCATCACCCTAATACCAAAACCTGACAAAGACACCACAAAAAAGAAAACTACAGGCCAATATCACTGATGAACATAGATGCAAAAATCCTCAACAAAATCCTAGCAATCAGAATCCAGCAACACATTAAAAGATCATACACCATGACCAAGTGGGCTTTATCCCAGGGATGCAAGGATTCTTCAATATCCGCAAGTCAATCAATGTAATTCATCACATTAACAAACTGAAAAATAAAAATCATATGATTATCTCAATAGATGCAGAAAAAGCCTTTGACAAAATTCAGCATCCATTTATGATAAAAACTCTCCAGAAAGCAGGAATAGAAGGAACATACCTCAACATAATAAAAGCTATATATGACAAACCCACAGCTCACATTATCCTCAATGGCGAAAAATTGAAACCATTTCCCCTAAAGTCAGGAACAAGACAAGGGTGTCCACTTTCACCACTACTCTTCAACATCGTACTGGAAGTTTTGGCCACAGCAATCAGAGCAGAAAAAGAAATACAAGGAATCCAAATTGGAAAAGAAGAAGTAAAACTCTCACTGTTTGCAGATAACATGATCCTCTACATAGAAAATCCTAAAGACTCGACCAGAAAACTACTAGAGCTAATCAGTGAATATAGTAAAGTTGCAGGATATAAAATCAACACTCAGAAGTCCCTTGCATTCCTATACACAAATAATGAGAAAGTAGAAAAAGAAGTTAAGGAAACAATTCCATTCACCATTGCAACGAAAAGAATAAAATACTTAGGAATATTCCTACCTAAAGAAACTAAAGACCTATATATCGAAAACTATAAAACACTGATGAAAGAAATCAAAGAAGACACTAATAGATGGAGGAATATACCATGCTCATGGGTTGGAAGAATCAATATAGTGAAAATGAGTATACTACCCAAAGCAATCTACAGATTCAATGCAATTCCCATCAAGCTACCAGCAGTATTTTTCTCAGAACTAGATCAAATAATCTCAAGATTTGTATGGAAATACAAAAACCCTCGAATAGCCAAAGCAATCTTGAGAAAGAAAAATGGAACTGGAGGAATCAACTTGCCTGACTTCAGGCTCTACTACAAAGCCACAGTCATTAAGACAGTATGGTACTGGCACAAAGACAGAAATATAGATCAATGGAACAAAATCGAAAGCCCTGAGATTAACCCACATACCTATGGACACCTTATCTTCGGCAAAGGAGGCAAGAATATACAATGGAGTAAAGACAGTCTCTTTAACAGGTGGTGCTGGGAAAACTGGTCAACCACTTGTAAAAGAATGAAATTAGACCCCTCTCTAACACCATACACAAAAATAAACTCAAAATGGATTAAAGATCTAAATGTAAGACCAGAAACTATAAAACTCCTAGAGGAGAACATAGGCAAAACACTCTCTGACATAAATCACAGCAGGATCCTCTATGATCCATCTCCCAGTATACTGGAAATAAAAGCAAAGATAAACAAATGGGATCTAATTAAAATTAAAAGCTTCTGCACAACAAGGGAAACTATAAGCAAGGTGAAAAGACAGCCTTCTGAATGGGAGAAAACAATAGCAAATGAAACAACTGACAGACAACTAATCTCAAAGATATATAAGCAACTTATGCAGCTCAACTCCAGAAAAATAAATGATCCAATAAAAAAATGGGCCAAAGAACTAAATAGGCATTTCTCCAAAGAAGACATACGGATGGCTAACAAGCACATGAAAAGATGCTCAACATCACTCATTATCAGAGAAATGCAAATCAAGACCACAATGAGGTATCATTTCACACCAGTCAGAATGGCTGCGATCCAAAAGTCTACAAGCAATAAATGCTGGAGAGGGTGTGGAGAAAAGGGAACCCTCTTACACTGCTGGTGGGAATGCAAACTAGTACAGACACTATGGAAAACAGTGTGGAGATTCCTTAAAAAATTGCAAATAGAACTGCCTTATGACCCAGCAATCCCACTGCTGGGCATACACACTGAGGAAACCAGAAGTGAAAGAGACACATGTACCCCAATGTTCATTGCAGCGCTGTTTATAATAGCCAGGACATGGAAGCAACCTAGATGTCCATCAGCAGATGAATGGATAAGAAAGCTGTGGTTCATATACACTATGGAATACTACTCAGCCCTTAAAAAGAATAAATTTGACTCAGTTCTAATGAGATGGATGAAATTGGAACCGATTATACAGAGTGAAGTAAGCCAGAAAGAAAAACACCGATACAGTATACTGACACATATATATGGAATTTAGAAGACAGTAATGATGACCCTATATGTGAGACAACAAAAGAGACACAGAGGTATAGAATGGACTTTTGGACTCTGAGGGAGAGGGAAAGGGTGGGATGGTTTGGGAGAATGGCAGTGAAGCATGTGTATTTTCCTGTAAGAAACGAAGCGCTAATCTATGTTTGGTGTAGGATGCAGGATGCATGGGGCTGATGCACAGGATGATTCAGGTAGAGGATGTGGGGTGGGAGGTGGGAGGGGGCTTCGGCATTGGGCGATTGTGTTCACCTATGGCTGATTCATGTCAATGTATGGCAAAACAAATACAGTATTGTAATTAAAAAAATAAATAAATTTAATTAATAAAAAAAAAAACAAATCTTTTTGATGGTGGCCATTCTGACAGGAGTGAGGTGATATCTCATTTTGGTTTTAATTGACATTTTCATAATGACTAGTGATGATGAGCATATTTTCACGTATAGGGATACGTCACTTTTCTGTATTTTGCTTTGTTGTACTTCTCAGATACTGTATTTTTTTTTCACACATTATATGTAGTAACACTGTATTGAGCAACATTACTGGTTCCATTTTTTTTCAACAGCAGCTGTTCAGTTTGTGTCTCTGTCACATTTGGTCATTCTCGTGGCTATTTCAAAAATTTTCACCATTATTGTGTTTCTTGTGGTTATATGATCAGCAAACATTGATGCTAGTATTGCAAAGAAGATTATGACTCATAGAAGACTCACATTATGATTAGCGTTTTGAGCAAGGACATATTGTTTAATGAAGGTATATATGACATAATGCTACTACACACTTAATTACAGTATAGAGTAAAAATAACTTTTATATATGCCCTGGGAAGCCAAAAATTTATATGACATACCTTTGATATTTGCTTTTATTGATGTGGTCTGGAACCAAACTCCCAATATCTCCAAAGTATGTTCGTGTCTACAGGCCATTTGTATATCTTCTTTGAAAAAATGTTTTTCAAAGGAAACACGTTTTTCCTTTGCCCAAATTTTAATTGGATTATTTGAGGTGGTTTTTTTTTCGCATTATATATTTATTATTAACTCCTTTATGCGTATGTTGTTGTTGTTTAGTTGCTAAGTCACATCCTGGATGTTCTTTGGAAGGAATGATGTTAAAGCTGAAACTCCAGTACTTTGGCCACCTCATGCAAAGAGTTGACTCATTGGAAAAGACTCTGATGCTGGGAGGGAAGAACTGTGTTCTTCCAGTTTATGAACACATACCTTTGCATTTGTTAGTAACTTCTTTGATTTCTTTTATCAGTGTCTTGTTTTTGGAGTAAAAATCTTTCACTTTCTTGGTTAAACTTACTCCTAAATATTTTATTGTTCTTGATGCTCTTGCAAATGTGATCATTTCTTTTTTTTTTTCCAGAAAATTTTTGTTGGTATATGGAAACATTGTTAATTTTCTATGCTAATTTTCTACCCTGCAACTTCACTGAAGTCATTAGTTTTAACAGTTTTTTTTTTTTTTTTTTTGGTTCAGTTGCAAGGATTTTTAATACATCAAGTCCACATAATCTGAAAGCAGATTCTTTTCTTTCCTGGTTGCTCTAGATAGGACTTCCAGTCCTGTGTTGATTGGATGTAGTGAGAGGCCTTGCCTTGTTCCTGATCTTAGAGGAAATTCTTTCAGCCTTTCACCATTGAGTATGATGTTAGCTATGGGTTTGTCATATCCATATATGTTCTTTGTTATATTGAGATATGTTTCTTTTATGCCTCATTTTAAGTGTTTCTATCACTAATGGATGTTGAATTTTGTCAAATACTTTTTCTGCATCTATTAAGATCATGAAATCATTTTTTTCTTTCATTCTATTAATGTAATGTATCACATTGATTTGTGTATATTGAACCATTGGCATCCCAAGGATAATTCACAGTTGAAAGTGATGAATAATAGTTTTAATGTGATGCTGAATTTGGTTTAGGATTTTTTGATAATTTTTATATCTGTATCCATCAAGGATATTGGCCTATAGCTTTATTTTCTAGTATTCTCCTTGTCTGACAGTGTTACCAGGATAATGCTGGCCTTGAGAATAAGCATGGGTGTGTTCCCTTATCTTCAGCTTTTTGGAAGGTTTTGAGGATTGATATTAATTCTTTAATTGTTTGGAACAATTTACTAAAGAAGCCGTCTGATGCTGAGCTTGTCTTCACCAAGAGATTTTTGATCACTCGCTCAATATCTTAACTACTCATTAGGCTACTCAGGTTTTCTCTTTGTCCCTAACTCATTCTTGGTAGGTTGTTTCTAAGAATTTTTCTGTTTCTTCTAGGTTGTCCAGTTTGTTGATGTATAGTTTTCCATGGTAGCCTCTTTTTTTCCTTGTGTTTTTGTGATACCAGTTGTAATGTCCTCTTTTTCAAAATTATAATTTTGTTGATCTTGGTCATTCCTCCTTCTTTTTTAGTGTATTTAAGGATTTGTCAATTTTGTTTATGTTTTCAAAGGACCAACTCTTAGTTTGGTTAAAGTTTTCTATTCCTTTTCTATTCTTCATTTTATTTATTTCTGCCCTAATCTCAATGGTTTCCTTCCTTCTGCTAACTTTGAGTTCAATCTTTTCTCTTTTTAAATATCTTTAAGGTGTAGTGTTGGGAAATAGATGGGGAAACAGTGGAAACAGTGTCAGACTTTAATTTTGGGGCTCCAAAATCACTGCAGATGGTGATTGCAGCCATGAAATTAAAAGACGCTTACTCCTTGGAAGAAAAGTTATGACCAACCTAGAGGGCATATTTAAAAGCAGAGACATTACTTTGCCAACTAAGTTCCGTCTAGTCAAGGCTATGGTTTTTCCTGTGGTCATGTATGGATGTGAGAGTTGGACTGTGAAGAAGGCTGAGCACCAAAGAATTGATGCTTTTGAACTGTGGTGTTGGGGAAGACTCTTGAGAGTCCCTTGGACTGCAAGGAGATCCAACCAGTCCATTCTGAAGGAGATCAGCCCTGGGATTTCTTTGGAAGGAATGATGCTAAATCTGAAACTCCAGTACTTTGGCCACCTCACGCGAAGAGTTGACTCATTGGAAAAGACTATGATGCTGAGAGGGATTGGGGGCAGGAGGAGAAGGGCACAACAGAGGATGAGATGGCTGGATGGCATCACTGACTTGATGGACATGAGTCTAAGCGAACTCCTGGGAGTTGGTGATGGACAGGGAGGCCTGGTGTGCTGTGATTCATGGGTCATGGAGTCAGACACGACTGAGAGACTGAACTGGACTGAACTGAACTGAACTGAAAGTGTAGTGTTACATTGATTCCTTGGATTTTTCTTGCTTCTTAACAGAGGCATTTATTGCTATGAACTTTCCTCTAAGAAGTGTTTATGTTGAACCCCATAAATTCAGGTAGGTTGTGTTTCCATTTCTGTTTGTCTCAAGAAATTTTTTATTTCCCCTTTAATTTCTTTTGAATTTATTGGCTGTTTAAATAAGTGTTTAATTCCACTTATTTGTGAATGTTAAATTTTTTCTCTTTTTATTGATTTCTAGTTTATGCTCTTCTGATCAAAAGAGTTACTTGGTATGATCTCTGTCTTCTTGATTTGCTAATTTGATTTTGTGGTCTGACAATTGGTCTGGCCTAGAAAATGTTCCCTGTGTGTGCCTGAGTACAAAATGTATTCTGTTGTTGCTGGACAGAACTTTCTATGTGTCTATTAGGGACATTTGGTCTACAGTATTGTTCAAGTCTGCTATTTTCTTATTGTCTTTGTCTGGATAACTTATCCGTTGTTGAGAGTAGGATGTTAAAGTCTCCAATTATTATTGTATTGCTGCTTATTTCTCCCTTGAGAATTTTTTTTTTTTTTTTTGCTTTAATATATCTGTTCAGTCACTCAAGTCGTGTCCAACTCTTTGCAACCCCATGAATTGCAGTACTCCAGGCCTGCCTGTCCGTCACCAACTCCTGGAGTCCACCCAAACCCATGTCTTGTAAGTCATTTATAGTGTTAATATATTCACTCCAATTTTTGTTTGTTCATGAAGTTCTTCATCCTTTCTTTATCTCTGGTTATTGCATTTTTAGTTAACAAGGTGTTTTTTTTGTTTGTTTTGTTTTGGAGTTGTTTTGGCGGTATTTTTAAACTGTGCCACATGGCATACAAGATCTTAGTTCCCTGACTAGGGATTGAATCTGTGTCCCCTGTGGTGGAAGCACAGAGTCTTAATCACTGGACCACCAGGAAAGTCCCCACCCTCTCACATTTGTTATTGTTATTGTTTTTTTTTTCTCCTAGTATTTGAACATGTCATTCTATTTTCTTCAGGTCTGGAAAGTATATGTTGGAAAATCTGCTGTTATCTTGTGGGGATCCCCTTGTATGTAATATCTCTCTCCTTTTTCCCCCTCTTGCTGATTTTTAAATCTCTGTCATTGTCTATTACTTTCAATGGTTTAATTATAATATATTTTGGTGTAGCCCTACTCAGGTTCAACATATTTGGGGTCCTTTGGTGCACATGGATCTGGATTTTTAACTTAAAGTCTATTTTCTCTGATATTAGTGTGGCTACTCTTGCTTTTCTTGGTTACTATTGTCTTAAAATATCTCTTTTTTTTTCCAGTTTAAATTTTATTTAAACTAGCTGCATAACAGAAGAAATTTCTATTCCCCTTCCCAGATTTTGAAAGTTTGTAGTCATTATTGCTTTAAATATATTTTCTGTACCTTTTTAATTCTCTTCTCCTTCTGGAATTTGCAATATGTGAATATTGCTTATTTTCATAAGCAATGTGCTATGAGCCCTGAAGCCTTTGTTTACTTTTTTTTTTCATTTGTTTTCTTTCTCTTCCCCTGACTGGAAAATTTAAATGCCTTATGCTCCAGTTTACCAAATCCTTCTTCTGCATGTTTGAGTCTTCTTTTAAAAGTCTCTAATGAATCATTCAGTGATTGTATTTTTCACCTCTAGGGTTTCTGTTTGTTTTTAGTTTATGGTTTCCATTTCTTTATTGAACTTCTCACTTTATTCATGCATTATTTTCCTAATTTTTCTTAGTTGTTGGTATGTTTTTGGAGTCCATCAAACTTCATTGAGAAGATTATTTTGAATTCTTTGTCTGACAGTTCACAGAATTTATGTTTTTAGGGTCAGTGACTGTGCAGCTTCATTAATTTCCTTTCATGGTATTATTTTTACCTGATTTTTACATTGTCCTTGATTCCTTACATTGCTATGTACATGTTTGGGTAATTAGGCTTCTCTTCAACTTTGCAGAATTATTTTGACATAGATCTTTACTGTTAGCTCAGTTTGGGTTTCTTTGTGTGTCTGCTGATAATGTCCTTCCCTAGGTGGGGCTTGCTATTATGACCTATTTTTGAGAGGCACTGTTTCAGCTCTGCATATCATAGAGATCTCCTATAACCCACTCTTCAGATTCAATCATTTGCTAGGGCAGCTTGCAGAATTTAAGAAAACATTTTACTTACTAGATTGCCAGTTTATCATAAAGGATATTACTCAGGAATAGTTAGATGGAAGAGATACATAGGCCAAACTCTGGGGAATGGATACAGAGTTTCCATGCCCTTTCTTAGGAGCATTACCCTCCAGCATCTACTTGTGTTCACCAATCAGGATGTTCTGTGAATCCCTTTGGTAACTGTCTTTAATAGCAGCTTTAAAATATGGGTATGACTGGTTAAGTCATTGGTCAGCTCAGTTCAGTTTCTCAGTCGTGTCCGCCTCTGTGACCCCATGGATTACAGCATGCTAGGCTTTCCTGTCCGTCACCAACTCCCGGAGCTTGTTCAGACTCATGCCCATCGAGTCGGTGATGCCATCCAACCATCTCATCCTTTGTCATCCTCTTCTCCTCCCACCTTCAATATTTTCCAGCATCAGGGTCTTTTCCAATGAGTCAACTCTTCACATCAGGTGGCCAAAGTTTTGGAGCTTCAGCATCAGTCTTCCAATGAATATTGAGAACTGATTTCTTTTACGATTGACTAGTTGGATATCCTTGTCAGTCCAAGAGACTCTTAAGAATCTTCTCCAACACCGCATTTCAAAAGTCATTGGTCATTGATGATTAACTCAACCTCCAGCCAGTTTCCCTTATCTGGAAGTGGGAGGGTGGGGTTGAAAATTTCAACCCTATAATCATCTGATGGATTCCTCTTACAGCCAGTTCTCCATCCTTGCAGGCTTACCAGAAGTCACCTTATTAAAACTTGGGTGTTGTTGAAAGGGACTTGATATGAATAACCAAAGATTCTCCTCTTACCTTTATTGCTGTCAAGATATTTTGCTGTGACAGAACCCAAATATTATAACAAAAGATGCTATCATTCTTATCTTCTAGGCAACTACAGTTGTTTTGGGAGCCTTAGCCAGGAGCTGGGAGTAGAGACCATATATATATTTCTTATTGTCACAACCTGGTTCTCTTTCTCTTAGAAGAGCAACCTCTGTTAACCTAAAATCTCATTCCCTTGTTTATGATATATTTTACATGTGGGTGACTAGGCTATTTTTCTCTCTATCTCTATGTTTTGAGTTACTGTGCAGCCTTAATCATAGCTTTAATTCTTCCTTTTAGAGCTGAGAGAGAGTTCCATTTCTCTATTCAAACTAATATTTGTGCCAATCATTTTTAGCTTGTGCTGTATTTAAACCTTGGGTCAGGGGCAATAAGATTTCCAGTCACATTTAAGATATTAGTATTTCAACTTCATTTGGTACTAAATGCAGTCTTTTCCTTTTCTCTTTCACTCTCAGGATTCTTGCTCATTCTTCCAGGTAGTTTTGGTAGATCTACAATCTTGCTTCTGCCACTCTCTCTCTCATTTGTCCCCACATCTACCCAACTTTTCATCCCTGTGGCCCTGATATTGTTTTAATAAGAGCAGTTACCTCACAAACCACACACATACAGAAAAATGCAAAAAAATAGACATCCCTCAAACATCATAATCATCATGATTTGGGGAAGAGTAAATAACAGGAACAAAGGCCCAGGATTTATAGCTCCAGCTGAAATCCCAGCCAACTGCGGGCATCAGTTTGCCAGCCATGGAAATATACCATGTTAAAAACTGAGAGTCCTCAAACAAATCAAATTGCCTCAGCTGATGTCACATAGAGCAAAAATAAACTGCCATAAACCTTGAACAAATTGCAGATTTGTGAACAGAATAAATAAAACTTCAAGCCATTAAGTCTGATGGTGGAATGTTACACAACAATAGCTAAGTGTTGTAATTGAAATAATATAGGACAGAGAGCTTAAAGTTCTAATTTGTTCAGACCTTTGTCCTCAAGCATAGCGAATTACGCATTATTAGTGTAAGAAAGGGAAAACTGATGGCAAGTTTAGGCCAAATGGTGTAACCTTTACAAAATACTTTTATAATTAAAAAAAAATCCTTCAGATATTGTTATATGTAGACACTTTGTCAAGAGCATCTAAACTAACCTCAGGTTCTGGGTCTCAAGGTGAACAAAATAGTTAGACATCACTTTTATTGAGTTCTAGGGATTTGCATTTAATGGAAATAGATATTTATAATTGTATTTTTAAAATTGAACACATGGGTAGGTGAATCAAATTTAGGAGCCATATTAAGAATGACTTACTCAATACATTTGATTAATTTTTCTTCATATCACCCCTTTCATGTTTAAAAGTATTTTGTCTACATTCTGTGTATTTGAAAACTCAAAATAATATGTTTTCCAGTGTTACATAGTAAATTTAAAGTGAGAATTCACTTTCTAGAGAGATATAATGTTATATGTTCTAGTTTTAGTTAGGTTTGGTTTCAGTGCATGAAAACAAGAAAAATATTCTAAACATGAGTATCATTTCTGCCTATTTAAATACTGATCCAGAGTGGTTTAAGTTGGAAACTTTTTGTTATTTCCCACTAGTCTTAAGTATCAAATGCATATTTAGTATAATTACCAGAATTAAATAATTTTGGTAATTTAAATAATATAGTACACATATTTTTACTTTCCTTCATCCTCTGCTTGTGACAGTCCCTGTGAAAGAAGCATGAATTCCTGATGAATCTACTATATTCTATAATTATGTAATTTCTAAACAGAGATGTCAGTGAATAATAAAACCTTTAACAATTGAAGATATACATACCCATACTTCCTGATTTTGTGACAACATGAAAAGTTGCATGTTTTTATCTTTCTTTAAAATTCAGTGGAATGTGTCCACAAAACTTCAAATGTGTCTCATTTTCTATGAACGATTTGTTTTGGTTCATTTCCTTTTTCAATTATGTTAACATTTGATAAAATACAAATTATAGAGAAGTACTCAAAATGGTAATTTTCAAAAAGATTGTATCTATAGGGCAGAATATACACTAAAGGAAAGAAAATGAATTCTAATGAATATTTCAATAAGTGAAATAAGTGAAAGTCATTTAGTAGTGTCCAGCTCTTTGCAACCCCATGGACTGTATAGTCTATGGACTTCTCCAGGCCAGAATACTGGGGTGGGTAGCTTTTCCCTCTCCAGGGGATCTTCCAAGTCATATGATAAATTATGCCCTTTATTGGGTACTTTTAATATAAATTAAATTGTATTTCTATTGAATATCTTTTTGAAGTTTTTGCTAACATTTACTAGTTAATTTACATGTCTATAAGTTTTGTTTAATGGAAAAAAGGTTTTCTTAGAAACAGATGACATACCCCTACAAAGGAAATAGTCTCACTACAGTAATTAATGGAAAAGCTCAGACCATCAATTTCCAATAAAAAGATAATGATTAATGGTAATTATTTGATTCATAGTAGGTAAGTAGACGGAGTAACCTGGTAGGCTGCAGTCCATGGGGTTGCAAAGAGTAGGACACGACTGAGCGACTTCACTTTCACTTTTCAGTTTAATGCATTGGAAAAGGAAATGGCAATCCACTCCAGTGTTCTTGCCTGGAGAATCCCAGGGACAGAGGAGCCTGGTGGGCTGCCATCTATGGGGTCGCACAGAGTTGGACACGACTGAAGCAGCAGCAGCAGTTAAGTAGAGCTCTTTTTCTGAGAAGTCCAAAGCATTCTTTACACGCTATTACAGTTTAGTTTTCTGAGTTCAGATAATAATAGTACAAAATTTATTTAGGTTTATTATCCAAAACATATGAACCTTTTTATGGATGTTTTTGAGCTCTTAATTGATAACTACTGAGCAATTCTGAAATACTTTAGATATTTTAATGATAAAACATTTATAAATATTAAGTTATTAGAAAAAGTTGGCTCTTTACCAGTTGAAGGGTGTCAGTCCTCTTGAATTCTTACAAATCGTGAAACAATTGCATAATTCCTATACATATGTAATATTAACATATTCCTCTAAACTTATCTTATTCTAGAAAATAAATTGAATCATTAAGTTAATCTAGTAGTCAAATTTTAATCTCTTTCTTGAAAATTGAACAAACTATTTCAAATGTACCCATTTTATAGAAGTTTCTTAAGGTTTTTTAATTAAAATATTGTGATCTATTTCACATCAAGTTGAAAGATGGGATATCATCAAAAACAAAGTGAAGAAATAGATAAATTATTACTCAAGTCCTAGGCTTGAGTTCTAGGTTCTATTTATTTTCTTAGTCATTATTGTTCAATGTTTTTGAGTAGGAGAGATAAATGGTTATAAAGGTAGAAATTATTGCTTCCAGAATATGCATAAGATCTAATAAGAATATTGTAAAAGAATTCCCATCTTTCCACTTCCCATGTATGCTTCATCAGTGTCACTTTTTTCTTATAAAATATATATTTTCCACCCTATATAGCTATAGCATGATTCCAATTTTATATGTATCAATGTGTTATTCTCAATTCAAATTTCTGAGACTAGAATATAGTAATTAGTTAGCCTGTTTTCTTTTCTTTTTCTTTAAGTTTTAGGTAAGGTAGATTACTATGCTTATTCCAGGAATGTCTGGAATTCTGGTACTGACTCCTGGTCATTTTATGGACAGATTAAATTTGCTAGTAATAAAAGGTAGATGAAATTATAGGAATTAAAGTTGACATTAATTATGTAAATGAAAGTAATACCAAAAGAATTATAATGTTGTTTTTTCAAAAAGATGTACACTTACCTGATTAAGGAAAATTGAGAAAAGATAATGGATAAAAATCCTTAAAGGGATAATAGAGGAACATCAGTACAAATTAAAACGACTGTGAAAGGATATCATAAATACATTTATATCAATAAATTTGAAAATTTAGGTGAAATATCTCTTTCTATATAAATAACGTAGAAGAAGAAATAGAATATTTAAATACAAGAAAGTGAAAGTTGGAGAGATTACAGAAATTGAATATATTACTAAAAATTTCCCACAAGGAAACTTCAGGCACATATAATGTTACTAGGGAGTCATTTCAAATATTTAAGGACTAAATGATGCTAAACACAGAAACATTTAGAATATGAATTGAGAAAACATACCTAATTTAATTTATAAGTGCAATACTATTCTGATAACAGAAATCTTAGAGGGATTTTAAAAATGAGGAAAAAATTAAAGGCCAGTCTCAGACCTAAATATAAATGCAAAAATTCTAAACAAAATATTGTTAAATCAAATCTGACAGTGTATACAAAGAATAATCATACATACACATAAATACACATACACAGATATCACAAACTACATTAGATTTTTGCAGGAAAATAAGTTTGCTTCAAAATTAGAAAATATATCTAAGCAAAGTAGCAAAGTTAAGATTAAGATGCAGATAAAATACAAGCATACCTCAGAGATATTATACATTGAATTTCAGACCACTGCTATAATGTGAATATCATGAAGTGAGTCACCAATTCTTTGGTTTCCCAGTGCTTAAATTTTATGTTTACTATATATTTTTATTTATTAAGTGTGAAATAGCATTATGTATTAAAAAAACAATGAACATACCATAATTAAAAATATTTATTGCTAAAAATGCTGTCATCAGAGCTTACAGTGAGATATGATCTTTTTGGAGGTGGAGCTTCTTGCCTCCGTGGTGAGAGCTGCCAACCAATTAGAGTTATATTTGCTGAAAGCTGGGATGGCTACAGCAATTTCTTAAAATAAGACAATAAAAATGTTTGCCATATTGATTGACTCTTCCTTTTTAAACAATTTCTCTATAGCCTGCAATGATGTTTGGTAGTATTTTACGCACAGAAGGACATTTGAAATTGGAGTCCATCTTCTCAAATCCTTTCACAGTTTTGTTAGCTAAGTTTCCTACTTCAGTGCATAAAAGTGAAAAGTGAAAGTGAAGTCACTCCATTGTGTCCGACTCTTAGTGATTCCATGGACTGCAACCTACCAGGCTCCTCCGTCCATGAGATTTTCCAGGCAAGACTACTGGAGTGGGTTGCCATTGCCTTCTCCATAACTAAGTTTATCTAACCCTAAATCCTAAATCGTTTGGTGTCATTTCAACAATTTTCATTGCATCTTGACTAGAAGTAGATTGTATCTTAAAAAAACTATTTTAATTTTTCATCCATAAGAATTAACCCTTCATCTGGTAATGTTCTGTAATGAGATTCCAGGAATTCAGTCACATCAGTCACATCTGCATGGTCTAGTTCTCTTGCTCTTTCTACCACATCTGCAGTTATTTCCTCCACTGAAG
This sequence comes from Nanger dama, assembly GCA_917880005.1. Taxonomy (NCBI): domain Eukaryota; kingdom Metazoa; phylum Chordata; class Mammalia; order Artiodactyla; family Bovidae; genus Nanger; species Nanger dama. The sequence continues at coordinate 7,154,083 of CAKJTW010000038.1, read as the reverse complement.
TCTTGAATGCTTCCTTTTTATCTGTAAGGACTGGAGCCAACTTTTTCCAAACTCTTGTTAATCTTGACACAGTTACTTCATCCCATTAATCAAAAATGTTATTAGTGATATCTAGAATGGTAAATCCTTTCCAGAAGGCTTTCAATTTACTTTCCATAGACCCATCAGAGGAATCACCATCTATGACAGCTGTAGCTTTATGAAATGTATCTCTTAAATAATAAGACTTGCAAGTTGATGTGTGGCAAAACCAATACAGTATTGTAAAGTAAAATTTTTTAAAAATTAAGAAAATAAAAAGAAAGTTGAAATAACTCCTTGATCCATGGTCTGCAGAATGGATGTTGTGTTAAGCAGGAAAACAACATGGATCTCATTGTGCATCTCCATCAGAGCTCTTGGATAACCAGGTGTGTTTCAATGAGTAGTAACATTAAAAATATCTAAGTAGTAGGATTCAAGAATAGGCTTAGAATATTCAGTAAGTTCAGTTTGGTCGCTCAGTTGTGTCCAACTTTTTGTGACCCCATGAATTGCAGCACACCACGCCTCCCTATCCATCACCAATTCCTGGAGTTCACCCAAACCCACATCCATCGAGTCAGTGATGCCATCCAGCCATCTCATCATTGGTCTCCCCTTTTCCTCCTGCCCCCAATCCCTCCCAGCATCAGAGTCTTTTCCAATGAGTCAATGCCTCCCATGAAGTGGCCAAAGTACTGGAATTTCAGCTTTAGCATCATTCTTACAAAGAACACCCAGGACTGATCTCCTTTATAATGGACTGTTTGGATCTCCTTGGAGTCCAGGGGACTCTCAAGAGTCTTCACCAACACCACAGTTCAAAAGCATCAATTCTTCAGTGCTCTGCTTTCTTCACAGTCCAACTCTCACATCCATACATGACTACTGGAAAAACCATAGCCTTGACTAGACACGCCTTTGTTGGCAAAGTAATGTCTCTGCTTTTGAATATGCTATCTAGGTTGGTCATAACTTTTCTTCCAAGGAGTAAGCATCTTCTAATTTCATGGCTGCAGTCACTATCTGCAGTGATTTTGGAGCCCCCCAAAATAAGGTCTGACACTGTTTCCACTGTTTCCCCATCTATTTCCCATGAAGTGATGGGACCAGATGCCATGATCTTAGTTTTCTGAATGTTGAGCTTTAAGCCAACTTTTCACTCTCCTCTTTCTTTCACTTTCATCAAGAGGCTTTTTAGTTCCTCTTCAGTTTCTGCCATAAGGGTGGTGTCATCTGCATATCTGAGGTGATTGATATTTCTCCCAGCAATCTTGATTCCAGCTTATGCTTCTTCCATCCCAGTGTTTCTCATACTCTGCATATAAGTTAAATAAGCAGGGTGACAATATACAGCCTTGATGTACTCCTTTTCCTATTTGGAACCAGTCTGTTGTTCCATGTCCAGTTCTAACTGTTGCTTCCTGACCTGCATACAGGTTTCTCAAGAGGCAGGTCAGGTGGTCTGTTCTCATCTCTTTCAGAATTTTCCACAGTTTATTGTGATCCACACAGTCAAAGGCTTTGGCATAGTCAATAAAACAGAAGTAGATGTTTTTCTGGAACTCTCTTTCTGTTTCAGTGATCTGGAGGATGTTGACAATTTGATCTCTGGTTCCTCTGCCTTTTCTAAAACCAGCTTGAACATCAGGGAGTTCACGGTTCACATACTGCTGAAGCCTGGCTTGGAGAATTTTAAGCATTACTTTACTAGTGTGTAACATGAGTGCAATTCTGCAATAGTTTGAGCATCCTTTGGCATTGCCTTTCTTTGCAATTGGAATGAAAACTGACCTTTTCCAGTCCTGTGGCCACTGCTGAGTTTTCCAAATTTGCTGGCCTATTGAGTGCAGCACTTTCACAGCATTATCTTTCAGGATTTGAAACAGCTCAACTTGAATTCCATCACCTCCACTAGCTTTGTTGTAGTGATGCTTTTTAAGGCCCACTTGACTTCACATTCCAGGATGTCTGGCTCTAGGTGAGTGATCACACCATCGTGATTATCTGAGTCATGAAAATATTCAGTAAATCATGCTGTAAATAAATGTTCTTCAGGCTCTGTTATTTCATTTATAGAGCACAGGCTGTAGATTTAGCATAATTTTCAGATTTGGGGAATGATAAATACACATTGGCTTCAACTTACAGTCCCAGCTGCATTATCGCTTAGCAAGAGTCAGCCTATCTTTTGAAGCTTAGAAACCAGACATTGTTTTATCTTCTCTAGTTTTGAAAGTCCTCCATGGCATCTTCTTCCAATAGAAGACTGTTTTGTTTACTTTGAGAAGTTATGGTGTAGTGTAGCCCCTTCATTTGGAGAAAGAAATGGCACCCCCGCTCCAGTACTCTTGCCTGGAAAATCCCATGGATGGTAGAGCCTGGTGGGCTGCTGTCTATGGGGTCACACAGAGTTGGACACGACTGAGCGCCTTCATTTTCACTTTTCACTTTCATCTATTGGAGAAGGAAATGACAACCCACTCCAGTGTTCTTGCCTAGAGAATCCCAGGGACAGGGGAGCCTGGTAGGCTGCCGTCTATGGGGTCGCGCAGAGTCGGACACGACTGAAGTGACTTAGCAGCAGCAGCAGCAGCAGCACCAGCAGCACCAGCAGCGCAGCCCTTTCATTAATGATCTTAAATAAATCTTTTTGATAACTTGCTGCAGGTTCTACATCAGCACTTGTTGCTTCACGTGGCACATTTCGTTACGGAACATGGCACATTTCGTTATGGAGGTGACTTCTTTCCTTAAACCTTGTGAACCAACCTCTGCTAGCTTCAAACTTGTCCTCTCCAGCTTCATTACCTCTGTTGGCCTTCCTAGTGTGGATAAGAGTTAGGGCCTTGTTGAGGATTAGGCTTTGGCTTAAGGGAATTCCATGACTGTCTGATCATCTCTTCAGATCTCTGAAACTTTCTCCATATCAGCAATAAGGCTGTTTCACTTTCTTATCATTCCTGTTTTCACAGCAATAGCCATTTTAATTTCCCCTCAATAATGTTTTCCTCATTGCATTCATAACTTGTCCAACGGTTTGGCTCAAGAGACTTAGCTGTGACCTATCTTGGCTTTCAAACTGCTTCTTCACTGAGCTTAATCATTTCTGGCTATTGATTTAAAGTGGGTGATATGAAACTCTTGTTTTTTCCACTTGAACACTTAGAGGTCATTGTAAGGTTATTAACTGGTTTAATGTTAATGTTGTCTTGTTGCAGGGAATAGAGGGATCCAAGGAAAAGGAGAGGGATGGGGGAATGGCCAGTTGGTGGAACAACCAGAATACACGCAAGGCTTTCTAGTTAAGTTTGTTCTCTTTTATGAGCACAATTTATGTCACTGCAAACTAATTACAATAGTAACATCAAAGATCATTGATGACAGGTCACCATAACAAATACAATAATAAAAATTAAATATTTCATGAATTACCAAAATATACAACGACACTGAGCAAATGTTGCTGGGAAAATGGTGCTGATAGACTTGCTTGATGCAGAGTTGCTACAGATCTTCAATTTTTTTAAAAACATAGTATCTTTGAAATGCAATAAAGTATAATAAAGTAAAAAGATATGCCTGTATTCCAAATAAATATGGGAATAGTACAGGACAAAATTAAATAATTTTATATCTAATATGATTAAAAGTATTTCAGCTACATAGAAGTTAGAAAATTCTTCCTCTGATTAAGGATATCTATAAAATGTAAATAGCAAATATCTTACTTAAGGAGAAATATTCAAAGACAAGTATAACTTCTAACAACACTACTATTCATCACGTTGCATATCCCAATCAGTGTGGAGGCAAACAAATATTAAAGAATTAAAGCTTTCATGTTTTTTCACAATTAGCAGATGACAGCATTTTTATGTAAAAATATTTGAAGAATAATGCAATTAAATTATTAGAATTGAGTGATATTTAGCACATTTTCTGGATACAGATTAAAATATTTTGTATTTGTGTGTATAGATAAATACTTATAATGAAAGAAAAAGTATGTTTACCATTTATAACAGAATTCCAATTAACAAGTCACAAAAATATGTATTATATGTAAACACAGAAACAAGTAAGTTTCATAAAAGATTAAAACTTTTAACTAAATAGGTTAGTTTAATCCTTAATCCAGGAACAAGGATAAGATCCCTGTTCATGAATTAGGAAATTCAATATTGTACAGTTATCAGTTCTTAAGAATGTAATCTATGGATTTATTTTGGTAGGAAATAAAATTTCATTAGGTTGTGTGTATATGCAGTGTTTGTGTACCTGTGTGTATTTCTAATTTGTCAAGATGGGTTCTGAAACGTTATGGAGATTCAAAAAGTCAAAATAGAATAGTATGGCACTTTTGAAGAAGGTGGAAACATTTTTTGAGAACTTGAGTATCAAGCTTTACTTTAAAGATGTTACAAAGCTATAGTAGGTAGGTAACTTTTTAGAGTACAAGAATACACACATACAGGAAAGAAAGAAAAAAAAGTGAAGACACGGTCGTGTCTGACTCTTTGCTACCCCACGGACTGTAGCCTACCAGGCTCCTCTGTCTATGAGATTTTCCAGGCAAAAATACTGGAATGGGTTGCCATTTCCTTCTCCAGGGGATCTTTTTGACCCAGGGTTTGAACCCAGGTCTTCCCACATTGTAGGCAGACATTTTACCATCTGAGCCACCAGCCAAGTCCATACATGCATAGAAAACTGGAGCTAATTATTCCAGAAATAGAACCAGGCACATATGAATATTTGATCTAAAACAAAAAACTTTGTGTTAAATCATGCTAGGCAAATTAGATATCCATAGGCAAACTGATAAAATCTGACCACCACTATATATCACACAAGAAAGAAACAGCTAGATGTAAAACACAAATTAATATTCTATTACAAAAATGGACTATTTGTTAGGATTTGGGAGTCTTAAAAGTTTTGTCTTCTTTATTTGCTTAAACTGATTGGACTTCATTAAAATTAAAAACTTTCATTTATGAAAGGAACTATTAAGAGACTGAAAATGCAGGAGACAGAGAAGGATATGGTGTTTCTAAGATATATAACAGTCAATGGGCTCATTTCTTAACTCTACAAAGAATTCTCACAAGACTATGAAGCAATACAAAAGAAAATAGTATTTCACTATAGTATAAATAGTATTTCACAAAAAGTATATTAAATGTCCAATGAAAATATGAAAAGTATTCAACTATTCAACCTTATCAGTTACTATGGAAATGTTTATTAAAGTCATGGTGATACACTGTAAAATATCCATCAAAATATATAAGATTAAATACACTGTAATACCTTGTCATACTGAATGCAGAAAGAAATAAATTATTTTTTACACATTATTTAGGAAATTGACACAGACACTTTGAAAACTGGCATTATCTGCTGAGGTTGAGCACATAAATTTCCTATCACATACCACTTGCACTCATATTTCTATACCCAGTATAAATCTGGGTTTATGCCTATAATAAGATGGATACAAGAATGTTTGCAGTTACATTATTTATACTGGTCATGTATTAGCTTGCTAGAGCTGCTGTGACAAGTGCCACAAACTGGATGGTTTCAACAACAGAAATAATCGTCTTATATATCTGAAGATTAAAAGTCCAAGATCAAGATATTGGCAGTATTGCATCCTTCTGAGGGCTCCAAGAGAAAAATCTCTTCTCTGCCTCTTGCCAAGCTTTTGATAGTTTGTTGGCAATCTTTGTCTTGTATGGTATTTTTGCGTGGAATACCTTATTCCACAGAAAGAGGAGCCTGGCCATCCCCAGTCCATGGGGTTGCAAAGAGTTGGACATGACTGATTGACTAACACGATCAATCTTTGTCTTGTGTAAATATCACCCAAATTGCTTTCTTCATCTTCATACGGCCTTTGTTCTGTGGGTGTGTGACTCCAATTTTCCAATTTTTATAAAGACACCAGTCAGATTAGGAACCCCCTTAATGATTTTATTTTAGCTTCATTTCCTCTGTGAAGACTTTATTGCTAATTAAAGCCACATCTAACGTATTGGAGTTTGGTCTTCAACATATGAATTTTGAGGGAATGCAGTTCAACCCATAAGTCCAAAACCAGAAATATACCAAATGTGCAACAATATTAGAGTGATAATTAAACTGTGGCATATCATACAGGAGAATAACAAGCAATTATTAAAGCTGATTAAATATCACTGTAACAACTGTATTTCACAAACATAATTTAGCAAAAGAAGGCAGGCACAAAAATATGCATACTTAAATAATGCTAGGTAAATTTCCAAAAAGACTGAAGAAAGTTAAAATATATTATTAGAAATTGGCATAGCAATTAACCTTGGAATGTGGTTCAGTTCAGTTCAGTCTCTCAGTTGTGTCCGACTCTTTGCGACCCCATGAATAGAGCACGCCAGGCCTCCCTGTTCATTACCATCTCTTGGAGTTCACTCAGACTCACGTCCATCGAGTCCGTGATGCCATCCAGCTATCTCATCCTCGGTCGTCCTCTTCTCCTCCTGCCCCAAATCCCTCCCAGCATCACAGTCTTTTTCCAATGAGTCAACTCTTCGCATGAGGTGGCCAAAGTATTGAGTTTCACCTTTAGCATCATTACTTCCAAAGAAATCCCAGGGTTGATCTCCTTCACAATGGACTGGTTGGATCTCCTTGCAGTCCAAGGGACTCTCAAGAGTCTTTCCCAACACCACAGTTCAGAAGCATCAGTTCTTCGGCGCTCAGTCTTCTTCACAGTGCAACTCTCACACCCATACATGACCACAGGAAAAACCATAGCCTTGACTAGATGGACCTTAGTTGGCAAAGTAATGTCTCTGCTTTTCAATATGCTATCTAGGTTGGTCATAACTCTTCCAAGGAGTAAGCGTCTTCTAATTTCATAGCTGCAGTCACCATCTGCAGTGATTTTGGAACCCCCCAAAATAAAGTCTGACACTGTTTCCACTGTTTCCCCATCTATTTCCCATGAAGTGATGGGAAGAGATGCCATGATCTTAGTTTTCTGAATGTTGAGCTTTAAGCCAACTTTTCACTCTCCTCTTTCTTTCACTTTCATCAAGAGGCTTTTAGTTCCTCTTCACTTTCTGCCATAAGGGTGGTGTCATATGCATATCTGAGGTGATTGATCTTTCTCCCGGCAATCTTGATTCCAGCTTGTGCTTCTTCCAGCCCAGCGTTTCTCATGATGTATTCTGCATATAAGTTAAATAAGCAGGGTGACAATATACAGCCTTGACATACTCCTTTTCCTACTTGGAACCAGTCTGTTGTTCCATGTGCAGTTCTAACTATTGCTTCCTGACCTGCATACAGATTTCACAAGAGGCAGGTTAGGTGGTCTGGTATTCCCATCTCTTTCAGAATTTTCCACAGTTTATTGTGACTCACACAGTCAAAGGCTTTGGCATAGTCAATAAAGCAGAAGTAGATGTTTTTCTGGAACTCTCTTGCTTTTTCCATGATGACAAGTGGATGTTAGCAATTTGATCTCTGGTTCCTCTGCCTTTTCTAAAACCAGCTTGAACATCAGGGAGTTCACAGTTCATGTACTGCTGAAGCCTGGCTTGGAGAATTTTGAGCATTACTTTACTAGTGTGTAACATGAGTGCAATTATGCAGTAGTTTTAGCATTCTTTGGCATTGCCTTTCTTTGCAATTGGAATGAAAACTGACCATTTCCAGTCCTGTGGCCACTGCTGAGTTTTCCCAGTTTGTTGGCATATTGAGTGCAGCACTTTCACAGCATCATCTTTCAGGATTTGAAACAGCTCAACTGGAATTCCATCACCTCCGCTAGCTTTGTTCGTACTGATGCTTTCTAAGGCCCACTTGACTTCACATTCCAAGATGTCTGGCTCTAGATGAGTGATCACATCATCATGATTATCTGGGTAATGAAGATCTTTTTTGTACAGTTTTTCTGTGTATTCTTGCCACCTCTTCTTAATATCTTCTGCTTCTGGTAGGTCCATACCATTTCTGTCCTTTATCAAGCCCATTTTGCATGGAATGTTCCCTTGGTATCTCTAATTTTCTTGAAGAGATCTCTAGTCTTTCCCATTCTGTTCTTTTCCTCTATTTCTTTGCCTTGATCGCTGAAGAAGGCTTTCTTATCTCTTCTTGCTATTCTTTGGAATTCAGCATTCGATGCTTATATCTTTCCTTTTCTCCTTCGCTTTTTGCTTCTCTTCTTTTCATAGCTATTTGTAAGGCTTCTCTAGACAGCCATTTTGCTTTTTTGCATTTTTTTTCCCATGAGGATGGTCTTGAACTCTGTCTCCCGTACAATGTCACGAACCTCATTCCATAGTTCATCAGGCACTCTATCTATCAGATCTAGGTCCTTAAATCTATTTCTCACTTCCACTGTATAATCATAAAGGATTTGATTTAGGTCATACCTGAATGGTCTAGCATTTTTCCCTACTTTCTTCAGTTTAAGTCTGAATTTGGTAAGAAGGAGTTCATGATCTGAGCCACAGTCAGCTCCTAGTCTTGTTGACAGTATAGAGCTCCTCCACCTTTGGCTGCATAGAATATAATCAATCTGATTTCTGTGTTGACCATCTGGTGATGTCCATGTGTAGAGTCTTCTCTTGTGTAGTTGGAAGAGAGTGTTTGCTATGACCAGTGCATTTTCTTAGCAAAACTCTACTAGTCTTTGTCCTTCTTCATTCCGCATTCCAAGGCCAAATTTGCCTGTTATTCCAGGTGTTTCTTGACTTCCTACTTTAGCATTCCAGTCCCCTATAATGAAAAGGACATCTTTTTGGGTGTTAGTTCTAAAAGGTCTTATAGGTCTTCATAGAACCATTCAACTTCAGCTTCTTCAGCATTACTGGTTGGGGCATAGACTTGGATAATTGTGGTATTGAATGGTTTGCCTTGGAGACGAACAGAGATCATTCTGTCGTTTTTGAGATTGCATCCAAGTACTGCATTTCGGCCTCTTTTATTGACAATGATGGCTACTCCATTGCTTCTGAGGGATTCCTGCCCGCAGTAGTAGATATAACGGTCATCTGAGTTAAATTCACCCATTCCAGTCTATTTTAGTTCGCTGATTCCTAGAATGTTGACGTTCACCCTTGCCATCTCTTGTTTGACCACTACCAATTTGCCTTGATTCATGGACCTGACATTCCAGGTTCCTATGCAATATTGCTCTTTACAGCATCCGATCTGGCTTCTGTCACCAGTCACATGCACAGCTCGGTATTGTTTTTGCTTTGGCTCCATCCTTTCATTCTTTTTGGAGTTATTTCTCCACTGATCTCCAGTAGCATATTGGGCACCTAATGACCTGGGGAGTTTCTCTTTTGGTATCCTATCATTTTGCCTTTTCATACTGTTCATGGGGTTCTCAAGGCAAGAATACTGAAGTGTCTTGCCATTCCCTTCTCCAGTGGACCACGTTCTGTCAGTCCTCTCCACCCTGACCCGCCTGTCTTGGGTTGCTCCACGGGCATGGCTTGGTTTCACTAAGTTAGACAAGGCTGTGGTCCTAGTGTGATTAGATTGACTAGTTTTCTGTGAATATAGTTTCAGTGTGTCTGCCCTCTGATGCCCTCTTGCAACACCTACCATTTTACTTGGGTTTCTCTTACCTTGGGCATGAGTATCTCTTCATAGTGGTTCTAGCAAAGCACAGCCGCTGCTCCTTACCTTGGACGAGGGGTGTCTCCTTACCGCTGCGTTCCTGACCTTCAATGTGGGATAGCTCCTGTAGGCCCTCCTGCGTCTGCGCAGCCACCGCTCCTTGGGTTCTCCTCCCAGCCTCCGGCCCTGGCCTTGGGCTTGGGGTGGCTCCTCCTAGCTGCTGCCCCTGGCCTCGAGCGCGAGGTGGCTTCTTCCAGCTGCCCCTGACCTCGGACACGGGGTGTCTCCTCCTGGCCACCCCTGACCCCAGACGTGGGGTGTCTCCTTCTGGCCACCTCCTCTGACCTCAACGCATAGCTCCTCCTGGCTGCCACTGACCTTGGACGTGGGGTAGCTCCTCTCGGTCACCGCCCCCAACCTCAGACAGAGGGTAGCTCCTCTTGGCCTTTCCTGCCCCATCGCAGCCTGGCACTGTAGGCTGCTGCCCCTGACCTCGGACGTGGGGTAGCTCCTCTCCACCATGCTTGGTTTGCTGGCCCAGCTCTCGCAGCCACCTGTACTTGGTGCGCCAGCCCAGCTCTCGCAGCTGCCTGCACTTAGATATAAGAGCAGGAGAAAGCTTTTGGGGCTAACAGTGTTCTGTTTTTTTTTGCATGGGTGATAGTCCTATGGATATTTGTTTGTGATAATTCATTGAGTTGTATCATTTTTAACATCTTAGGCATATGTGTTGTGCTTCATTAAACATTAAATAAGGATTCTGGATAGGTAGAAAGTTAAATATATAACATATATATTTTATATGTTTGTAGGGTATATACACAACAAACTGTTAGATTAATTAAGAAAATAGCCTTGGAGAAGTGAGGTAAAGAGACATTATTAACTTTTTCTTTTATTCTTCTTTTCCCATTCACTTACTATAGAGGACATTCCTACAAAGAAAATATAAAATGCTACAGAAAGCAAGCAATAAGACAATAAGATTGAACGGAAACTTGGTCAATTGCTTTTCAGGTCACACTTAGACAGGAACATTGTTTAGAATTTGCCTTTGTTCAATCAATCTTTCTCACCATACATTTGGAACTTGTAAATATTTTGTTAAATATGCATGCATTCTCTTGCCATAGATAGCAAAAGTAGTAATGAAACAATAAGAATAACAGAAGAGCTTCTAATATTTGAAACCTCATTATCATAAATATGAAATTGAAATACCTTGTAAAATAGTACATTCAAAGAGTGACACAAAATAACTTAAAAGGCCTTTCAGAGTTTAAGAAAAGGGCTAAACTATTTCCTGTGAGTGTAAAATCATGTTCACATTTCTTGTGTGTGTGCAAAATCACTTCTCTTTGCAACCCTATGGATTATAGCCCATCAGGCCCCTCTGTCCATGGGATTCTCCAGTCAAGAATACTGGAGTGGGTTGCCATTTCCTACTCCAGGGAATCTTCCCAACCCAGGGATTGAGCCCACGTCTCCTGTGTCTCCTATATTGGCAAGAGAGTTCTTTACCACTAATGCCACCTAGGCATGTTCTATCCATTTGAAAGCTCTCCAGTAATCCTAAAATATTTAAGAACCTAAATTTGAGTTCTGAAATAACAAAACTGCTTCAAAGCCCATTGTACTTTTCAATTAGATTACATTAATTTTGCATATAAAATGTCAGATGATTTTGCTATATATTTATATACTATTTTACCTATCTTTCTCATCTCATTCAAGTTTGAGAACACATTTTGTAAATATTAAAAAAAAAATTGAGATAATGCGACTCTTCTCCTTTTCTTGTCTGTTGTGGTTTAGCCTGTAAGTCCTATCCAATTCTTTGGCAATCACCATGAACTGTAGCCTCCGAGGCTCCTATCCATGGAATTTACCAGACAAGAATACTGGAGTGGGTTGCCATTTCCTCCTCCAGAAGATCTTCCCAACCTAGAGATTGAACCCATTCTCCTGAACTGGCAAATGGATTCTTTACCACTGAACCACTAGTGAAACCATTTAATTGTCCACTAAATATTTTAATAATCTATATTTTTAAATTTGATGTATCCTCATAAGTTTGTTATGAAAATGAAGAAATGAGTTAGCTTTAATGAGAAAATGATAGCACTTTTAAAGTTGCATTAGCCAGAGGGGTGAAGGCCAAGGTGTCCTGAACTGAATGAAGAACAAGAAACCTCAGAAAAAAAAAATAACACACTAAAATATTTCTTACATCTATTTGTTAACCCTAAATATCTAAACTGAGACTGGTACTCTTGCCCTCCTTTGTTTATTCCTCTGAAATATGCTTTATTCAACAATGGTATTCTTTGGATATAGCAAAATATTGTACATTTTAATATATTAATCACTAATTGTTTATTGGAATGTTCTAAGAAACTATAAGGGAGGCTAAATAATTTAGGCAGTATCTATGATTGTATTAACTAAATGAATGATACACTTTTCCACTACAAACAACATTTACGTCTGTTACTATTCTGAATGAAATATAAACAGTAGCTACCTTTAGATGGCAAGACTTTTCATGAGATTAATGTTTTCAAAATATATTTTAATTTAAATAAATGTGTGTTTTTGGTAAGCATTATGCTAGCTGATAGACTATGAATATGACTAGCATATAACCCCTGATACCACAAAAAATTGAAATTAAGTCACTAATATTTTGTAACAAGTACTTCAGAGAGATTGTACACAAATACTATGAAAGCATCAGTTCAGTTCAGTCGCTCAGTCATGTCTGACTCTTTGCAACCCCATGAATTGCAGCTCACCAGGCTTCCCTGTCCATAGGAAAAGACAATTAATTATATGAAAAAAAGGAGGAGGGCTTTACAAAGATAATGTATGACCTAAGATGTTGGGTAGAGTTATATTTTTAGATATAAAATATTTTGTGTAGAAAATAAAATATAATCAACTGCATGGAAATATGAGATCAAAACATGGCAAGTATTCTGCTAGAGGTTCACAGGAAAGGACTGATGAGAAAATATCAGCATATGGAGCATGAGATTTGGGGCCTGAATGTATCATAAAAAACTATATAGGATATGCTTCCCTTCAGTTCAGTCACTCAGTTGTGTCTGACTCTTGGCAACTCCATGGACTGTAGCACGCCAGGCCTCCCTGTCCATCACCAACTCCCAGAGTCCACCCAAACCCATGTCTATTGAGTCAGTGATGCCATTAAACCATCTCATCCTTTGTCATGCCCTTGTCTTCCTGCCCTCAGTATTTCCCAGCATCAGGGTCTTTCCAAATGAGTCAGCTCTTCACATAAAGTGGCCAAAATATTGGAGTTTCAGCTGTAAAATCATTCCTTCCAATGAACATTCAGGACTGATGTTCTTTAGGATGGACCGGTTGGATCTTCTTGCAGTCCAAGGGACTCTCCAACATCACAGTTCAAAAGCACCAGTTCTTCAGCGCTCAGCTTTCTTTATAGTTAAACTCTCGCATCCATACATGACTACTGGAAAAACCATAGCCTTACTAGACGTACCTTTGTTGGCAAAGTAATGTCTCTGATTTTTAATTTGTTGTCTAAGTTGGTCATAGATTTTCTTCCAAGGAACAAATGTCTTTAAATTTCATGGCTGTAGTCACCATCTGCAATGACTTTGGAGCCCCTCAGAAATAAGGATTGCCACTGTTTCCACTGTTACCCCATTTATTTTCCATAAAGTGATGGGACCAGATGCCATGATCTTACTTTTCTGAATGTTGAGCTTTAAGCTAACTTTTTCACTCTCCTCTTTCACTTTCATCAAGAGGCTCCTTAGTTCTTCACTTTCTGCCATAAGGGTGGTGTCATCTGCATATCTGAGGTTATTGATACTTCTCCTGGCAATCTTGATTCCAGCTTGTGTTTCATCCAGCTCAGCGTTTCTCATGAAGTACTCTGCATATAAGTTTAATAAGCAGAGTGACAATATACAGCCTTGACATACACCTTTTCTATTTGGAACCTTTCTGTTGTTGCATGTCCATTTCTAATTGTTGCTTCCTGACCTGTATACAGATTCCTCAAGAGGAAAGTCAGGTGGTGTGGTATTCCCATCTCTTTCAGAATTTTCCACAGTTTATTGTAATCCACATGGTCAAAGGCTTTGGCATAGTCAATAAAGCAGAACTCTTTTGCTTTTTGATGATCCAGCAGATGTTGGCAATTTGATCACTGGTTCTTTTTGCCTTTTCTGAAACCAGCTTGAATATCTGAAAGCCTACAGTTCACATACTGGTGAAGCCTGGCTTGGAGAATTTTAAGCATTACTTTAGAAGTGTGTGAGATGAGTGCAATTGTGCAGTAGTTTGAGCATATTTTCTCATTGCCTTTCTTTGGGACTGGAATGAAAACTGACCTTTTCCAGTCCTGTGGCCACTGCTGAGTTTTCCCAGTTTGCTGGCATATTGAGTGCAGCACTTTCACAGCATCATATTTCAGGATTTGAAACAGCTCAACTGGAATTCCATCACCTCCACTAGCTTTGTTCGTACTGATGCTTTCTAAGGCCCACTTGACTTCACATTCCAAGATGTCTGGCTCTAGACGAGTGATCACATCATCATGATTGGGTCATGAAGATCTTTTTGTACAGTTCTTCTGCGTATTCTTGCCACCTCTTCTTAATATCTTCTGCTTCTGTTAGGTCCAGACCATTTCTGTCCTTTATCGAGCCCATCTTTGCATGAAATGTTCCCTTGGAATCTCTAATTTTCTTGAAGAGATCTTAGTCTTTCCCATTCTGTTCTTTTCCTCTATTTCTTTGCATTGATCGCTGAAGAAGGCTTTCTTATCTCTTCTTGCTATTCTTTGGAATTCAGCATTCAGATACTTATATCTTTCCTGTTTTCCTTTGCTTTTCGCCTCTCTTCTTTCCACAGCTATTTGTAAGGCTTCTCTAGACAGCCATTTTTCTTTTTTGCATTACTTTCCCATGGGATGGTCTTGAACTCTGTCTCCCGTACAATGTCACGAACCTCATTCCATAGTTCATCAGGCACTCTATCTATCAGATCTAGGTCCTTAAATCTATTTCTCACTTCCACTGTATAATCATAAAGGATTTGATTTAGGTCATAGCTGAATGGTCTAGCGTTTTCCCCTACTTTCTTCAGTTTAAGTCTGAATTTGGTAAGAAGGAGTTCATGATTTGAGCCACAGTCAGCTCCTGGTCTTGTTGACAGTATAGAGCTTCTCCATCTTTGGCTGCATAGAATATAATCAATCTGATTTCTGTGTTGACCATCTGGTGATGTCCATGTGGAGAGTCTTCTCTTGTGTTGTTGGAAGAGGGTGTTTGCTGTGACCAGTGCATTTTCTTGGCAAAACTCTATTAGTCTTTGTCCTTCTTCATTCCACGTTCCAAGGCCAAATTTGCCTGTTACACTAGGTGTTTCTTGACTTCCTACTTTAGCATTCCAGTCCCTTATAATGAAAAGGACATCTTTTTTGGGTGTTAGTTCTAAAAGGTCTTGTAGGTCTTCATAGAACCGTTCAACTTCCACTTCTTCAGCATTATTGGTTGGGGCATAGACTTGGATAACTGTGATCTTGAATGGTTTGCCTTGGAGATGAACAGAGATCATTATGTCATTTTTGAGATTGCATCTGCTTCCCTTAGGTCCATACTATTACTGACCTTTATTGAGCCCATCTTTGCATGAAATGTTCCCTTGCTGTCTCTAATTTTCTTGAAGAGATCTCTAGTCTTTTCCATTCTATTGTTTCCCTCTATTTCTTCTCACTGATCATTGAGGAAGGCTTTCTTATCTCTCCTTGCTATTCTTTGGAACTCTGCATCAAATTGGTATATCTTTCCTTTTCACCTTTGCTTTTTGCTTCCCTTCTTTTCACAGCTATTTGTAAGGCCTCCTCAGACAGCCATATTCCTTTTTTGCACTTCTTTCTCTTGGGGTTGTTCTTGATACCTGTCTCCTGTACAATGTCACTAACCTCTGTCCATAGTTCATCAGGCACTCTGTCTATCAGATCTAGTCCCTTGAGTCTATTTCTCACTTCCACTGTATAATCACACGGGATTTGATATAGGTCATACATGAATGGTCTAGTCGTTTCCCTACTTTCTTCCATTTAAGTCTGAACTTGGCAATAAGGAGTTCATGAACTGAGCCACTGTCAACTCCTGGTCTTGTTTTTGTGGACTGTATAGAGCTTCTCCATCTTTGGCTGCAAAGAATATAATCAGTTTGATTTTGGTGTTGATCATCTGGTGATGTCCATGTGTAGAGTTTTCTCTTGTGTTGTTGGAAGTATGTGTTTGCTATGATCAGTGTGTTCTCTTGGCAAAACTATAGTAACCTTTGCCCTGCTTCATTCCGTATTCCAAGGCAAAATTTGCCTGTTACTCCAGGTGGAGAAGGAAATGGCAACCCACTCCAGTATTCTTGCCTGGAGAATCCCAGGGACAGAAGAGCCTGGTGGGCTGCTGTCTATTGGGTCGCACAGTCGGACATGAGTGAAGCGACTTAACCTCTGCCACTGCCAGGTGTTTCCTGACTTCCTACTTTTGCATTCCAGACCCCTATAATGAAGAGGACATCTTTTTGGGGTGTTAATTCTAAAAGGTCTTCTAGGTCTTCCTAGAACCGTTCAGCTTTAGCTTCTTCAGCATTACTGGTCAGAGTATAGACCTAGATTACCATGATATTGAATGGATTGCTTTGGAAACGAACAGAGAAACAAACTCATTCTGTCGTTTTTGAGATTGCATCCAAATACTGCATTTTAGACTCTTTTGTTGACTATGATGGCTACTCCATTTCTTCTAAGGGATTCTTGCCCACAATAGTAGATATAATGGTCATCTGAGTTAAATTAATTCACCCATTCCAGTCCATTTCAGTTCACTGATTCCTAAAATGTTGACATTCACTCTTGCCATCTCCTATTTGACCACTTTCAATTTGCCTTGATTCATGGACTTGATTCATGGATTCCAGGTTCCTATGCAATGTTGCTCTTTACAGCATCAGACCTTGCTTCTAGCACCGGTCAGATACAGAACTGTTTTTTTTTTTCCCCTTTCTGGCTCCGTCTCTTCATTCTATCTGGAGTTATTTCTCCACCAATCTCCATTAGCATATCGGGCAACTACTGATCTGGGGAGTTCATCTTTCAGTGTCCTATATTTCTGCCTTTTAATACTGTCCATGCGGTTTCCAAGGCAAAAATACTGAAGCGGTTTGCCATTCCCTTCTTCAGTGGACCACATTTTGTCAGAACTCTCCACTGTGACCCATCCATCTTGGGTGGCCCCTCATGGCATGGCTTAGTTTCATTGAGTTAGACAAGGCTATGGTCCGTAGATATGCTTAAGATGTAGCAATATTTACTCCAGATTTTAAAGAGCTAATAAAATATTCTATTTTATAATTATCATGTAAAATTATAATCAGATCCATATTCTAGAAACATAATATTAGTAGTCTATAATAGATTAATTGGAGAGAGGGAAGAATTCAGAAGCAGATAAAATTACTTGGTGATTTTTATGTATGATAAAGGGGCTTTCCCAGTGGCTTGGTGGCAAAGAAACCACATACAGTGTAGGAGCCACAGAAGATGTGGGTTTAATCCCTGAGTTGGGAAGGTCCCCTGGAGGAAGGCATGGCAGCCCACTCCAGTATTCTTGCCTGGAGAATTCCACTGATAGAAGAGCCTGGTGGGTCCACAGAGTCACAAAGAGCTGGACACAGCTGAACAACTTAGCACACACCACACATTATTAAGATAGTGTCTTTAAAATAGTATATCCAAAAAATTCTTGGTTTTTTTATTTTTAAAAATTCTATTAATGTAAAATGCTTCACATTTATCTCTTATTATTAATCTTGAAATCAAGGATTTCCAAAGATTATATAGTTCAATATAATTTGTACATAATCTTTGATTTAGAGAAAATTAAGAGGAAAGAGTAGGGCGATATAAGAAAATTGGAAGTTGTTTGGAGTATAAAGTCATTCACATCTCAGTTGTATATTATGATCAGAAGGATGGTGTGATCAAAAAGTTGTATCTTTATACAGAAGTGGATGTATTTAGTGTTATTTTAATATCAGCTTTGTCAAGAAAGATGTTTAATATAACAAAAGTTATTCAAGTTAATGTTTTGGGGACAATTAACTTCAGTGACTGGATAATTGTATTTAAGTGAATGACCATTTATTATCTCCAAAATGTTTAAAAGCTGTCTTCTGAATGTGGTAAAATCTGCTATTGAAAACCATAGTCTAAAATATCAGCACTTCATTCTGGGATGAATATATGCTCCTTCAAAACTCATTCAAAGATAAATTTAAGTATTTGTTTATTCTCCCATAAAAATTCCTGAAAGAGAAATTCCTGGCACTTATTCTTTCAATTCTTTTAATATATGGTATATTTCTAATAATATGAAGATAAAAGATTTCACCTTTAATAAAGGTAGATTTTCAGCAAAATTTCTCATGTGCCTTTGTATTTTAATGTGTTGACATTTTTATTTGTTATGCTTATAGTAAAAGGTGAGTATGAGGGAATATAATTCAAAAATACAACTGGATGTAGCTATCAAACAATGTAGGAGAAAATGACCTTAAATTAAAAACTTTGGTATAATTGTCACATTAATACTGGACATGACCATTTTCTTGCATTTCTCTTAAGTACAAAAATGTTATGATTAATTAGCAAAGCAAAATAATACTAAAATTATATGAAAGTTTGCAGGTTTCTTTCAAAATAGTTAAATATTTTATAAAAGCATAGAAGTAATTATCATAATTTCCAAATTTGCATACTTGATTAAGTAAGTTAAACACATTTCTCCAAGAGAATATAAAGACAGAAATGTTTTAATAATAAATAATAAGCAGATGGAAAATTGAGTTATTAAGCTTACTACATGTAATTTAAAGAAAAATTAGTAGTATGAAAGAAAAAAATGCCACCTCTCATGGTTCAGCTTTTCTTCAAACCATCGAACATTGGAGAAGGAGAGATAATTCACAGCAGTGTGTTTTATTCATCTTACAGAAACACATGGCCATAAAATGTTACTGACTCGGATAAATACGTAGTATGTGCATTTGTTTCTTGAGTGGTCTATTATAAGCATTAAACTTTGTATGAACTTGACTGTGTACATTTTCTGTAGAGTTCTCACTCCGATAATACGTTTTCAAAATGAAAACTACAATACCATTGCAAATAACATCTGTTCACAAGGATTCAATGACCTCAGTTCAGATGACATAGCTTCTCAGGTCTTGTCTTCAATAAACTGTAATTTGTAAACTTTCACATCTAAAATATAAATAAAATATCTTAGTGTTTTAACATTTAATTCATCAAATATTAAACTTATATTACTTAAAACCTAAAGAGGCAGAATAATAATCTGGTATGCAATAATGAAATCAGATTTTCCTAAAGTAAATACTACTGAGCTAGAAAGAAGCTAAATAAATTTTGGAAACCTAACTTATTGCTATTATCATTGTGAAATCTCAGAGGAGGAAAATAAAGTGTTTCTGAAGTATTTTTAGGGCTTCACAGGTAGCTCAGTGGTAAAGAATCAGCCTCTGGGTTGGCAAGACCCCCTGGAGAAGGAAATGGGGAAATCTTGTCTCGGAAATCCCATGGACAGAGGATCCTGGCAGGCGATAGTCCATGGGGTCTCAAAAGAGTAGGACATGACTTATCCACTAAACAACAACAAGAACAAGTATTTTTACCATATTGAATTCCTTTTCTAATCAGCAGAACAGTTTTTGAAAATGACCCAGAAAATTAGTTATTTTAAGGATAATACATAAATGTAAAATCAGTTATATATTTTTGATGTTTTTCACTTTTGAATTATTTACAAATTGTAATGCAGATCATGATAATGGTTTACCTGGTGGAATAAAGGGCATGTGTTTATCGTAGTCTTTAAGGTTCTCACTGAGCTTCCTCTTTTCTCTCTCACTGTTACATTTTCTGCCACCATGGCCGTTATTCATTGCACTAATGATATTTTTGTCTCTTTGTCTATCCACACTCAGAAATTTTTTTCAAACTTGATTTTTTCCTACAGATACATAGATAATATTTTCTCTGAACAAAATTCTTTTTCCATATATCTTCACCTGAGGAGATCTCATTCAGTTTTCAGGGATTATTCTATTCATTGAGAATAAGAAACAATGCTGTATAAAATACATTTTTAAATATATCCTTTATGTTAGTGAAATCTAATAATAAGATTTAACACAATAAGAAACTCAAAGGCTAATTTCTGCACTTAGTCTGTAGTCAAAAAAGTAAGGTCTTTTCTGAGCACTGAAGTTATTTATTGTCACATGGACATTTATAACCAATATAGCAAAGAATGACCAGAACTACTTAGGGTAGGAAGTCTTGTTTGAAATATCTTTTAATGAGGGAGGTCAGAGGGGACCACGATTTTAGGATGGGGAGGCATTGTAACTGGATGACCAAATCACTCCTTGCCTAAATAATATTACAAATAAGAGGAAGAAGCATTTCTGGAATGACAAGGTTAAAACCTTCAAAACTACACTCTGGTAAGCAATGAGAAAAATGCAAACATTTTAAAAATTAAACTATAAAATTAAAACTGTAAAGTTAGCCAGAAGTTTGTAAAATCTACAAAATGTTTAATCAGAACAATTACTGAATTTTGGTAAGAATGACAAGCTTTGTGGCCTATTAACTTGTTCCAGTGTGTTTTCTCTCCTAAAGGCTGTAGCAGACTGAAAGCCAACATTTTCACAACAACCTAAATAAACAGATAAATATCCTATACTTATTTATTTATTGGGTGATTCCATTTGACTAAAATGGAAATACACCCAATTTGATGAACAAACAACACAATCTTTATGCTCTTTATAATCCCCAGCTTCTTTTTTCTCAGAAAATGATAAGCTTATCATACCATTCATAGGGAAAGGCAAGAATCCAGGGTATTCAAAACAATATTGAAGAAAGTTGAAGGACTCACATTTCCTGACTTTAAAGCTTACTCTGAAGTAAGTAATCAAGACAATGTGACTCATGTGTGGGTAGATACTTTGATTTAGGGTCAGGGTTAGGGTTAGAGTCAGAAATAAACTCTTGCAGTTGCAGCCTTGATTTTCAGCAGGAGTGCCAAGATAATATATTTGTGAAAGAGTAGACATTGTACCAAATAGTCCTTGGATACGTGTGTGTGTGTGTGTGTGTGTGTGTGTGTGTGTGTGTGTGTGTGTGCTCAGTCACTCAGTTGTGTCCAGCTCTTTGCAACCCTGTGAACTGTAGCCCCACCAGGCTCCTCTATCCACAGGGTTTCCCAGGAAAAATACTGGAGTGGGTTGCCATTTCCCCCTAGGGGATCTTCCTGACCCAGGGATCGAACCTGAGCCTCTTGCACCTCCAGCATCGGCAGGCAGATTCTTCACCACTGTGCCACCAGGGAAGCCCCAGATATACAGATATTCAAGAGCAAAAGATTGAAATTCTCTTTTCTCACACTTTTGTTATGTGAAATATACCTCAATAAAGTTACAGAAACAAAGAAGAAAACAAAGACAGAAACAGTTCTGGGCATATGTCTGAGCACTGACACAGAAAGAAGGGCTATCAAGGGTTTAAACCTGATATGAGACAAGCATTACTTGCAGAGCTCCTAGTCTTTAAGGTAGATGCAAATCTTCTTTAGAGGATAACACATTCATCCATGTTTTTTAAAGTGTTGCTACAAATAAATTTCCAAGTATAGATCCATCAGACAATCAAAAATTAACAGCACAGAATAATTTTTAATAAGAACATACCTAATATATATTACTGAACACACCTTCAAAGGACTTGAAATGGTGGAACTTTAAAAAAATTAAGGTTAAATGAGATATATTTAAAGTTTCAAAAATTCATTAAGTTGAAAATATCTCTAGAAAACAGGAAAAAATATTTTAAAATGACATAGTATAAATAAGGATAAAATAGAACTTTAACAACAAAAATTTAACTGAATTTACTGTCTGTTGGATATATATTAGCAGATTATGAGAGCAAGAATTCATAAGTGGTGATTTGAAAAATATATCCATGAAATTAATAATAAGCAGATAGGAAAAACATGGAATCTGTAAGAAACAAGATTGAAGGCCAACAGAATTAGATAAGCATATATTTGATAGGAATTCGAGAAGGAAAGAAATGAGAGAAATAAGCAACTAGATTGGAATCGGTATTTGTAGAGTTAATGACTAAAAGAAAAGATTATAACCCATACATTAAAGGAGTCTGACAAATTTCAGGCATAATACCTGAAAATACATCAAGACAATTCATAATAAAAGACACATAATTTTTTAAAAGGGAAATATTCAAAATAATAGAGGAACTAGGAAAAACAATAATTGGTTAGCACACTCCTCAATAGCAATGGTAGAAGTCAATAAATAGCAAAACAGATTTTAAATGTTCTGAAAGAAAATAAACAGTAACCTGGAATTATATATTTAAAATTATTTCAAATTGAAATGAAAATTATGACTTTATCAAACACACAAAACCTGAGTTTGTCACCTGGACTCTTTTCCTAAATGGAATTCTAAGCAATATTTAGATTGATCCCAGAGGGAAAGTGCAAAAATAAACAAACTAAATGAACAGAATAAGTGATAAGTATTAAAATATGATTTGAACATTCTTTGTATTAAAAGTAATGGAATCAAGTGAGATTAAAATTAAACACAATAAAATTTTAAAACACAAGAAACATGCGGATAAATGTGTTAGTGGAGGAAATAAATGGGTAAAGGAAGGTAAATGTTTAACAGCTTTTATATATTCAAGGTATTTTATGTATTCAACATCTATTTCTGCTTCGTTGACTATGCCAAAGCCTTTTACTGTGTGCATCACAAGAAACTGTGGATAATTCTTCTTCTTCTTCTTTTTTTTAAAATTTTGTAGACAATTCTTAAAGACATGGGAATACAAGACCACCTGACCTGCCTCTAGAGAAACCTGTAAGCAGGTCAGAAAGCAACAGTTAGAATTGAATATGGAAAAACAGACTGGTTCCAAATCAGAAAAGTACTTCAGGCTGTATATTGTCACCCTGCTTATTTAACTTATATGCAGAGTACATCATGTGAAATGCTGGACTGGATGAAGCACAAGCTGAAATCAAGATTGCCAGGAGAAATATCAATAACCTCAGATATGCAGATGACACCACCCTTATGGCAGAAAGTGAAGAGGAACTAAAGGGCCTGTTGATGAAACTGAAATAGGAGAGTAAAAAAGTTGGCTTAAAGCTCAACATTCAGAAAACTAAGATCATGGCATCCAGTCCCATCTCTTCATGGCACATAGATGGGGAAACAAGAAAACAGTGAGAGAACTTTCTTTTTTGGCTCCAAAATCACTGCTGATGGTGACTGCAGCCATGAAATTAAAAGATATTTGCTCCTTGGAAGAAAAGCTATGACCAACCTAGACATCATAATAAAAAGCAGAGACACTACTTTGCCAACAAATGTCCATCTAGTCAAAGCTTTGGATTCTTTGGAATATCCCATGGATGGAGGAGCCTGGTAAGCTACAGACCATGGGGTCACATACAGTCTGACAATACTGAGCAACTTCACTTTCACTTTCATACATTAGGGAGGGAAATGGCAACCCACTCCAGTGTTCTTGCCTGGAGAATCCCAGGGATGAGGGAGCCTGGTGGGCTGCCATCTATGGGGCTGCACAGAGTCGGACACGACTGAAGCGACTTAGCAGCAGCAGCAGAAGCAGCATGTATGGATGTGAGAGTTGGACTATAAACAAAACTGAGCACCAAAGAATTGATGCTTTTGAACTGTGGTGTTGGAGAAGACTCTTGAGAGTCCCTTGGACTGCAGGGAGAGCCAACCAGTCCATCCTAAAGGGAATCAGTCCTGAATATTCATTGGACGGACCGATGTTGAAGCTGAAACTCTGACACTTTGGGCCCCTGATGGGAAGAGCTGACTCATTTGAAAAGACCCTGATGCTGGGAAAGATTGAAGGCAGGAGGAGAAGGGGATGACAGAGGATGAGATGGTTGGATGGCATCACTGACGCGATGGACATGAGTTTGAGCAAGCTCTGGGAGTTAGTGATGGACAGGGAGGCCCTGCATGCTGCAGTCCATGGGGTCACAAAGAGTCTGAAGTGAATGAGTGACTGAACTGATATATTCAAGGAATATGTCTATCTATTTATTTAAAATATAGATTTTTTTATATGCACCTTAATGTTCATAGCAGACTATTTACAAATGCTAAGACACAGAAGTGACCTAAATGTCCATTGACAGAAAATTGGATAAGAGGATGTGGTGTGTGTGTGTATGTGATGGAATATTACTCAGCCATAAAAGAATGAAATATTGCTATTTGCAGCAACCTCGATGGACCTAGACATTATCATACTAAGTGAAGTAAGTCAGAAAGAGAAGACAAATACCACAAAATATCACTTATGTGAAATCTAAAATATGATAGAAATGAACTTATTTACAAAACAGAAACAGACATTGGAAACAAATTTATAGTTACTAAAGGGAAAGGGAGGAGGGTACACAGAGAACTGTATTCAGTATCTTATAATAAACTACATTAGGAAAGGATTTGAAAAAAATTATACATATATACATATATATATATGTATATATAAACTGAATCACTTTGTGGTACACCAGAAACTAACACAACCTTGTTATGAACTAGACGTCAACAAAACAAATACATTTTTAATTATAAGAAGGATTTAGAATTAGTGACCAGTAATTATTTATGAACAGTTCTCAACAAATTTATAAGGAATGTAATCACATTTATTTTTGATCACATAGAATTAAATTAGAAATCTAATATAAAAACACAACTTAGAATGTGCATATGTTTAGGTATTAAAAATATATAATAACCCATAGGTCAAAGAAGAAATCATAATTGTATTGAGAAACTATTTTTAACTGATATAAAAATTACTGTTTATCAACATGGCTTCAGTGAAAGCAGTAATTAGACATTTATGACCTACAATAAATATATTAAAAAATAAGGCTAAAAATCATTGTGTTCATTTTTCTCTCGAACTTCCCAACTCATTCCATGAAGCTAGTCCAGCAATTCTCAGATTTTGGCACCTCAGGATTCCTTTCCACTCTAAAATTTGTCTTCTCTCCAGTTACCAGTAATTGAAAAAGGATCCCTACCATCAGACAGATTTGACTGAATACTGAATACAGGGTGTTGTAATGGGTTGAATGGTGGCCCCACAAAAGATGTGTTTGCCTCTTACACCCAAACCTACGACTGTGATCTTATTGAGGAAAGGGGTCTTTTCAAATATATTTACGGGTCACCAGGTAACAGAATTTTGAACCATTCTGGTGGATTGTAATCCAATGGCAAAAGTCCTTATAGACGATACAAACGAGAGGCAGCGGCGCAAGCCAAAGGCTCTGTGAAGATGAAGACAGAGATCGGAGTTATGCAGCCACAGGCAAGGAGTGAGTGCCTAAGATCTGCCGAAGTTTCAAGAGGAAAGAAATTATTTTCCTTCCATTAGAGTATTTGGAGGAAGGGAGGCTCTGCCAAAGCCTTGATTTTGAACTCCTTGCCTTGAGAGTATGAGATACTCTATTTCTGTCATTTGAAGTCACCAAGTTGGTGGGCATTTGTAACAGTCAGTAGCCCTGTGCTCTGCTAAGTCGCTTCAGTCATGTCCAACTCTTTGCAACCCTATGGACTGTAGCCTGCCAGGCTCCTCTTTCCATGGGATTATCCAGGAAAGAATGCTAGAGTGGAGTGCCATGTTCTCCTCCAGGGGACCTTCCCAACCCAGGGATTAAACTCATGTCACTTATGTCTCCTGCATTGGCAGGTGGGTTCTTTACCACTGATATCACCTGGGGAGCACTCAGGAGCCCTAGGAAACTAATACAGGTGTTAAAGTCATTTTGAAGTAGCAACCCTAAGTCTTCTAATAATAATATAATTGAGACATTTAGGTTAATTGGATAACATCTAAAGAGTTGGAGACTAGAACCATATAATTGATTTTGGCTTCCTTTGCTGACTGCACTCTAGAGGTTGAATACCTAAGATAGGATGAATGAATTTAAAGATATTTAAAGAGCTAAGAGTACATCAATGAGACTGCTTTCCTTGTAGCTAATGATCTTCTAGATCTGTGTTGCTATGCATTTGTAGTGAAAGGTGTAATCAATCTTTTCTTGTTTAAATGACAAGGGTTTATATTTCTTGCCGTTGTTTTGAGAAATCCAAAGAGTGACTATGAACAAGAGAGTAATTCAGATATGAGAATTAGGACACAAACTAATATTGCCTTTATTTGTTAGGAGGAATTAATGGAAAAATCTATGTTGTTGGATAGGAAGTACTGATTCTGTTGCCGATGCTCAGCCTCTGTTCACTAGTGCTGAATAGAAATGCAGACACAGAGTTTTGGGTGAAGCAGAAAATAACAGCTTATTGCTTTGCCAGGCAAAAAGGGCCACACTGGGCTAATGCCCTGAGAACTGTGTGCCCCACCCTGGAGAGGGTTAGTGAGGAGTCTTACAGTGTTCAAGAAGGAGGGCCTAATTGGCTCCTGGACATTCTTCTGATTGGTTGGTGGTGAGGTAATGGGACTCAGTATCATCAGCCTTCTGGTTCCAACCTGTCTGGGGTCTATATGATAGTGTGCAGTATAACAGTTAACTTCTTACAGGGGTTTCAGTATCTGTAAAACACATACTATTTCAGACGACGTGGCTCAGAATATTATCTGTAGTCCTTGAGGAAGAACTAAAGGTCAAGGGACTACGCTTATTGGCTAAAGTATTATTATTTTGTCTTTCTTGACTGTTTTTCTTTCTTTTGCATTTTTCACGTCTCTGATTAAATTTATTTTTGACTAAAATTTTCCTGCAGACAAAAGGCAGAGGGAAGGCAAAGGTGGGGGTCTATTCTGGAAGGCCTCATAGGGTCTTGTTCAGTTACAACTCCAAATGAACAGAGAATCCTATATTATATCTACATGCTCATAGTTTTTAATCCTATATCTCTGCCAGTCATTTTTGATGTTTTTATACAAACTGCTTCTCCTCTGTTTTTCTGTATTGTTTTTGTTCAGTTGCTAAGTCATGTCTGATTCTTTGTGACCCCATGGACTGCAACACAGCACTCTTCTCTATCCTTCACTATTTCCCCTTGTTTGTTCAAATTCATGTCCATTGAGTCAGTGATCTATTAAACCATTGCATCCACTGCTGCCCTCTTCTCCTTTTGCCTTCAGTCTTTCCCAGGATCGGGGTCTTTTCCAATGAGTTGGCCCTTCACATCAGGTGGCCAAAGTGTTGGAGCTTCAGCTTCAGCATCAGTCTTTCTAATGAATACTCAAGGTTGATTTCCTTTGGGATTGACTGGTTTGATCTTGTTGCTGTTCAGGGGACTCTCAAGAGTCTTCTCCAACAGTACAATTCAAAAGCATCAATTTTTCATCTTTCAGCCTTCTTTATGGTACAACATTCATATCCTTACATGACTACTGGAAAAAATGGACCTTTGCTAACATCATACTGTCTCTGCTTTTAAATATGGGGTCTAGTTTTGTCATAGCTTTCCTCCCAAGGAGCAATCACCTTTTAATTTCCTGGCTGCAGTCACTGTCTGCAGTGATTTTGGAGCCTAAGAAAGTAAAATCTGGTAAAATCTGTCACTACTTCCAATTTTTAACCGTCTATTTGTCATAAAGTGATGGAACCAGATGCCATGGTCTTAGTTTTTTGAATGTTGAGTTTTAAGCCAGCTTTTTCACTCTCCTCTTTCACCCCCATCAACAGGCTATTTAGTTCCTTTTTACATTCAGTTATTAAAGTGTTATTATCTACATATGTGAGATTTTTGCCATTTCTCCTGGCAGTTTTTATTCCAGCTTGTTCTTTATCTAGACCAGCATTGCTCATGATGTATTCTACAAAAGAAGTAAGGTAGTTTCTGAGCATTGAAGTTATTTATTGTCACACAAACATTTATACCTATATAGCAAAGACTGTGACCAGAACCACTTAGGGTAGAAAGTCTTGTTAGTGATATCTTTTAATGAGGTGGGTCAGAGGGGATGATGACCTAAGGATGGGGGTAGCATTATATCTGGATGACCAAATCACTCCTTGCCTAAACGATAGTAAAAATAAGAGAAAGCAGCATTTCTGGAATGGCAAAGTTAAAACCTTCAAAATGACACTCACATATAGTTAAATAAATAGGCTGACAACATACAGCCTTGTTGTACTCCTTTCCCAATTTGGAACCAATCAGTTGTTCAAGGTTCTAACTGTTGCTTCTTGAACCACATATAGGTTTCTCAGGAGACAGATAAGGTGGTTTGGTATTCCCATCTCTTTAAGAATTTTCCACATACCTATGTTGGTGTTTCTTATTTCCTCCATTCATTTTTGCAGTTTTATTTACCATTTATATATCATTTACTCCCAAATGGACATTTCTGACCCAAACTTCAGACCGGGATGATCTATTCCTTGGGACAGCTCTACTTTCATTTTCTGCAGGCATGTAACTTCAAAGTTAAAAATCTGACAGTTAATAAAAAGTCATCTTCAACCTTCTCTATTACCTTTCTTCCCTTTGAATATTGTGGATCTACCAAACCAGAATTAGAATCTGGTCCTGAATTTCTGTCTCTTACTCTGACATACAAAGTTCATTACTGAATCTTGTTGAGATTATCTATTTTATATTTCCTGAATTGTTCCAATTTTTTTGCCTTGTACTTATTTTTATTAAGATTTCAATCATCATCTCTTGCCTACAAAACTTTAACAGCTTGTAACCTCTCTCCCCCAACCTGTCTTGTTTCTTGGACTATTCTTCCATCCATTGTCAAGATGATCTTGCTAAAGCATGGACTCCTCCTACAGAAACTCCTTCAACATGCATTGTCATATCTTGTCCCCATTGCTGACTGTACCATCATGACTGATTGCCCTTCAGCTAAACTCAGAATTCCCAGTGAATGGCATGGCTTGTGGGATATTCACTTAACATGTCTGTTCCCTGAATCCTTTCTCTTCATGCTTCACTGAATTGTATATATCTCTCCAAACTTGTCATAGCAGACTTTGTTACATTAGTACAAAACAGTTCTTGTAATCTCTTATTTGGATATTTCAACTCTATTCAATGGGACTTTTATTAGTATCTTAAAAATATACTTATTTGAATCTAGATAGCCTTGATTTTTGAATATGTAAGTAGAATTATATTTTCAACATAATAAAAATGAAAAAAGTTTTCTGAACATTTTCAAATAAAATAACCATCCTATGCATTTTAATATAAATGTTATTTTGGAATATTATTTTAAAGCCTTTTTGTTATATAAAATAGAGAGGGATATGTATCAAATAATTATGTGCAAAGATACAATCTTGTGGGACATTGCACGTTTTGAGTAGTATTTTTCAATAAGTTTTCATTTTTTAAAAAAAGATCCATAGAAATAAAACTGATTTGTAAAAACATTTTTCTTCTTTGACAGACTTCTACAAATTACCGCTTACCTAATTGACAACATATAAATCATATTTCCCCATCTAACTGAGTAAATCATATTGTACTATAGCAACACATTTTTGGTGTAGGGGTTGCAAATTTATGAATTAGATATTCACCTAAATGTAGAGGGCTTATTGGAAATAATTTTACACTAAAATTAATTTATATCTTATGTTTTACATATGATATCGAAGCAAACCTGAAAGAATAAAAAGTAAATCCTATGAAAGTAAAACTTCTGAAAAGTGGAAACAAGTATACTGTATATGCTATTCAGTTATTACCATATGCTGGTTTCAGATCCAACTCTGACCTTAATTTCATGCTGTCTGCTTCAGTTCTGCTTTGTAAACACAAGTGGTAAAACATCTTCGGTGAGTGAATATATCATGTTTACACAACAATTATTTGGAATGATTTCATTTTTTAAGACTGCAACAATATTAAACTGTCATTCACTCTGAAGCACCCTTAGAAACTTGTTTTCTATTGTGATAGATTGTGCCTCTTGGATACAAACAGAAATTTTATCCCCTTTAGGATTCCCTTTCAAGTTAGCTAGTGAGGATGTGTGTTCAGAGCTATTTCAGATAGTGTGAACCTTTCTCACTTTTTACCTGAATTTTACTCTGTTAATGTGAAAAATCAACATTTCCTTCCAAAGCCAATTTACTAAACATTGGAGGGATTCACACATTTTCATTATTATTAAAGTCAGTGGTCTTTGGAGACAAAATTATGACAACTGTTTTTGCCACTTCTAAGTTATTTAAGCACAGTTTATGAGGATATCATTGTAGCAAAAGTTGATTTTTAAACTAAAATTTCCCAACAATCTATTGAGAATAACTCAAAGTATAGCTCTAAGAATACCTTATCAACTTACATTTCAGGAAGAGTGTGTCAGTATTTAAAAATGATAGTTCAAATCAGCAGTTTTTCAGTTAAATAATATATATCTATGTCATTACGTTGCAAAATGCTCAGAAAGGAAGTGCCATGTTAGGAAGGAAAGTCAGTTATTCTGACACTGTTAAATAATTATTTTTAAAACAATTTAGAATATTTAAATATTTGATGGCTTTTACAGGTGTTTGAAAATAAAAGTATTGTTATGGGATTTCTACAACTATTAAAAGCAATGTGAAAATGAAAATTACGGTTAGACTTGTAAAGAAATTAATGATATATGGTGAGAGAAATGTAAATTAGTTGGTGTGAAGAAAATAAATAAGAATTCTTTATAACAGGACCAATGACAGCATATCAGTGCTGTCAGAACACAAAGAAAATCTACACTGTGCTTTCACTGACTGATACAGACCATTTAACCAAGAAACAGACAAGTATGTATCACAGGAGCATAGAAAAGGTTATGCCCTATACTTTTTTGTTGGTGGATTCTTCACATCCCTTTCTCATATCATTTAAATAGTTTATTTTCTTTTCTGAAAAATATGCTCCACAAAATAGTAAAATCACATTAAAATATCCATACTCATCAAGGGTCAATCCACTAATTCATGAACTTTAGATCCTTGTAGTGTGTGCCTGCACATATGAATGTGTGTTATTTGTGTATAGTAAAATACTCTCATACTCTTTGTAACCAGTTTTTCATATAAAAAATTTCTGATTTTTGAGTACATACCCTTAGACTCTGAACTTGAAACCTTAAGTGTTTCTACAAACACTGACGTTTTGTTCACTCTTTGAAGAAACATAAAAATATCCATAAAACTGCTATCAAGTTAGTTTATTGTAGAAAAAAAAATTTAGATTCTCTTTTATGAATTTATTCTAGAATATAACCTATCACTAGATAGAAGGTACAATTGAGACACATTTTTCATTGTAAGAGTTTTAAAAGAGCTATTTTTATATAGGAATTTTGTTTATATAATACTTTAGGTGTCTTAAAATTGTGCCCGATTTATTATAAATTCTTTTGACTTCTCTTATATTTATTCCACACACAAAATTTTGCAATGTTAACAAAACATAACATAAATGAGAAAAAAACACAGAAGAGTGATTGCCCAGATTGGATCAGGATCTTGTTTATCTATAACACATTTCTCAGTTCCAAGCCGACCTGGAGGCACTGTTTTGAAAGTCTTTTGGCTGTTACATAGAAATCCTGATGCACCTCCACATTTGACGTCCCAACAGGCACTATCTTCAGTAGCCTCAAAGCGGGTGTGGTGCCAGGAGCCATCTTGAGGAATCCCGCCTGTGGCAAAGGTCATGAGGAAGAAAGCCAGAAATACGCAAAGGCTTCAGGGGTTCCCCCTGGGTTTTCCTGAACATCTACCCCCAAAACCAGAGTCTGCCTGCCTTGTTGTACTGTGCTTTCCACTCTTCAGACATAACAGGGGGCCATCCCCGATCACCTTCCTCTAAATTCTCTCTAAAAGGAATTAACTTAGGGCTACAATTAATAGTCTCCTGCAGTGTGGTATTAAAAAAAAATCTTCTACTCAAGAGTTCTTCTAGATCAGACCTCTGGCCTGTTTCATGTCTTCCCTGGGCTTGTTTGTAGATGAAGTCCGCTTGATCATTTGTTTTCATATTGAACTTAATTTATACTTAAAATCTACTTCATAGATTAGAATTTTGAATTCACTTTTCAACTGTCTACAATTATCAGTTACCAGGAAGCCCCTATGTATTTCCTCTTTTAACTCTAGCTCCCAAATTTCCAGATTGTTAAGAGGAAGATGATGAATTCTGATCTCACAGTTCCTATTTCTACTCTAATTTACTTCTGAAGTCATGCCTTTTAAACATTTTCTCTAGAAGTGGAAGAGCAATGTTGTTGATGTACTTAAACTGAATAAAGTGAAAGTGAAAGTTACTCAGTCATGTCCAACTCTTTGTGACCCCATGGACTATACAGTCCATGGAATACTCTAGGCCACAATATTGGAGTGAGTAGCCTATTCTTTCTCCAGTGGATCCTCCCAACCCAAGAATGGAATTGGGGTCTCCTGCATTGCAGGTGGATTCTTGACCAACTGAGCTATCAGGAAGCCAAAGCATGGAGAAACTACATTTACATATTTATATTCACCTATATATGCATACAGAGGTACACAGCAAAACTGATTAATTATAGGCAATATTTTTTTCCAAATTATTATTCAAAAGCATTTGACTCCAATAAAATTATGTTTTTGCAACTCCCCAACAACGCTTCTGTTCATGTCTATTTTTCCTCATTGCACTCTCTGACATTTGGTATATGGTATTCATATATTTATAATGCTTAAAGCTCAACATTCAGAAAACTAAGATCATGGCATCTTGTCCCATCGCTTCATGGGAAATAGATGGGGAAACAGTGGAAACAGTGTCAGACTTTATTTTTTGAGCTCCAAAATCACTGTAGATGGGGACTGCAGCCATGAAATTAAAAGACGCTTGCTCCTTGGAAGGAAAGTTATGACCAACCTACATAGCATATGAAAAGCAGAGATATTACTTTGCCAACAAAGGTCCATCTAGTTAAGGCTATGGTTTTTCCTGTGGTCATGTATGGGTGTGAGAGTTGGACTGTGAAGAAAGCTGAGCACCAAAGAATTGATGTTTTTGAACTGTGATGCTGGAGAAGACTCTTGCGAGTCCCTTGGACTGTAAGGAGATCCAATCAGTCCATTCTGAAGGACATCAGTCCTGGGTGTTCATTGGAAGGACTGATGTTAAAGCTGAAACTCCAATACTTTTGCCACCTCATGCAAAGAGTTGACTTATTGGAAAAGACGCTGATGCTGGGAGGGACTGGGAGCAGGAGGAGAAGGGGACAACAGAGGATGAGATGGCTGGATGGCATCACTGACTCGAAGTACATGAGTTTGGGTGAACTCCGGTTGTTGATGATGGACAGGGAGGCCTGGCACGTGGTGGTGATTCATGGGGTTGCAAAGATTGGGAAACTGAATGTATAAATTTAACATATATTTATTTATACATAATATGTAAATATCATCTCTCACTAAAATATAAATTGAGTGGGAAGACCGATTTTTTCCTATTGTGTTCTCAGTTTCTAGAGTTCAGTTCAGTTTAGTTCAGTCATTCAGTTGTGTCTAACTCTTTGTGACCCCATGGCCTATAGCAGGCCAGGCTTCCCCATCCTTCATCAACTCCCAGAGTTACTCAAATTCATGTCCAATGAGTCGGTGATGCCATCAAACCATCGCATCCTCTGTCTTCCCCTTCTCCTCCCACCCTCAATCTTTCCCAGCATCAGGGTCTTTCAAGTGGGTCAGCTCTTTGCATCAGGTGGCCAAAGTATTACAGTATCTGCCTCAGCATCAGTCCTTACAATGAATATTCAGGACTGATTTCCTTTAGGATGGACTGGTTTGATCTCCTTGCAGTCCAAGGGACTCTCAAGAGTCTTTTCCAACATCTCAGTTCAAAAGCATCAATTCTCTGGCACTCAGCTTTCTTCACAGTTCAACTCTCACATCCATACATGACTACTGGAAAAAAAAAGTTTTGACTAGATGGACTTTTATTGGCAAAGTAATATCTCTGTTTTTTAAAATGCTGTCTATGTTGGTCATAACTTTCCTTCCAAGGAGCAAGCGTCTTTTAATTTCATGGCTGCAGTCACCATCTACAGTGATTTTGGAGCCCCAAAACATAAAGTCTGCCACTGTTTCCATTATTTCCCATCTATTTCCCATGAAGTGATGGGACCAAATGCCATGATCTTAGTTTTTTGAATGTTGTGTTTTAAACCAACTTTTTCACTCTCTTCTTTCACTTTCATCAAGAGGCTGTATAGTTCTTCTTTCTGCCATAGGTGGTGTGTCATCTGCATATATGAGGTTATTGATATTTCTCCCGGCAATCTTGATTCCAATCTTGATCCTCCCAGCGATCTTGATTCATAGGGTAGTAGCTAGCAAAACATAGGCACATCATATATATTTGTTTAATTAATGAATGTACATATTATTTCTTTGTTAAGGTTTTATTTAGTTCTTTTAAGTATAGCATGTTAAAGGAGAAATAGGTATTCAATTATGAATGAATAAAAAGTAGAGTCCTTGGTTTGCCTATGTTTTGCACCAAGAAATCAGATGGAAAGAAACTGGGACAGTTCTATAATTTTATCAAAGTGTGTTCAATCCACAATATCTACAGAGAAGATTAAAAACAAGATGGAAGAAAATTTCCATCCTTTCTATAAAGTTAGGGCAGCACACTTCAGAGGTCAAAAGGCAACCATGAAAATATCTAAATTCTTACTATCCTTTCTCTTACCCTTAAAACTACTATGCAGATGATTTTAAACTTCTCAGAGTAAGGACATAATAATGTGTCTGATATTAAAAAAAAGAGGTCGGCATCAGTGCAAAAGCATTCATCCATTCACTTATATATAGTATAACTTCAGTTAAGAAAAGGTAACAATGTTCACCTAACTCTTATTACTCAGCTTTGCAGTCATATAAGGGGAACCACAGGTCCTATTAATCATTACCAGGATAGCTTGGGGAACAGAGACAGATGGTTTGATGAGCTTCTTTATCTCCTTTTTATCTTAGTAGGTATAAATAGACCAACATTAGCTATCAAATCCCACTGTTAATGATAACATTGGTTGAGTGTGAAACCACATTTTAAAAGTTCTGACACACCTAATAATATGCATGTACCATATAAGAGTTTTATATGATTACCCACTTTTCCTCCATGCAGCTCACCAAAAGAATGAATCTTTCTACTTTATTCTCTTTTAGGCACATTGTATAGCAGCTGTACAAGTCAGATTTTAAATTTAACTTCAGCTTTTCAAAATATTGTCAATAATATTTCACATTGCACACTTTCAGCAGTTGTTTGTTGCATAATCAGCATGAGGTCTAACAAAACTGTACACCAAAGAAACTCAAAGACATCTGCCTAACTGCTTTATCGAATGTCTGAGCAATTCTGTTAGAAGCTTTGCTTGTATCACCTGTGGTGGAACAGATGTGGTACTGTGTGAAGCATATATTAGGCTTACAGAATACCTGCTAGAAAGAAGTTCCAAATGCAGAAAAATGTATTTTAGCTTATGAAAAGGGCCTCGAGGGATCCAAATCACCTTCTCTTATTACACAGTTATAGACTGAAAAGAACATATCATACAAGACAAATCTAGCTGAATAAGGATTTTATGTTAAGAGCCTGAATAAATTATAGTTTTAAAGTTTGTTGTTATTTTTCTTAAATATTAAAACTTTCTGTGTTGAAAGTCACAATGATTAAATATTTGGTTGAAGTTGTTTAATTTTTATTCTTATTTAAATAAATTTTTATCAAGAGAGATTTTGAGGGTATTACACAAAGTATGTTTTGTAATATTTTGAATAATTAGTGTTTATACCAGTTCTTTAGTTCAGTTCAGTCGCTCAGTCGTGTCTGACTCTTTGTGACCCCGTGAACTGCAGCACACCAGGCCTCCCTGTCCATCACCAACTCCAGGAGTTCACTCAGACTCACATCCATCGAGTCAGTGATGCCATCCAGCCATTTCATCCTCTATCGTCCACTTCTCCTCCTGCCCCCAATTCTTCCCAGCATCAGAGTCTTTTCCAATAAGTCAACTCTTCACATGAGGTGGCCAAAGTACTGGAGTTTCAGGTTTAGCATCTGGGTGTTCCAAAGAACACCCAGGGCTGATCTCCTTTAGAATGGACTGGTTAGATCTCCTTGCAATCCAAGGGACTCTCAGGAGCCTCTTTACAAAAGGATGAGATAGAGGAAAAAGTAAAAGTTATAAAAATATATAAAATAAGAGTGAACAATAAGGACTGTGTCACAGTAGGACTCTTCTATTCCACTCTTGACATATCCACGGAGAGGGGCTTTCGATAAGACCTCACTCTCCACTTCTGTGAGTCTGGGATGAAGAACACATCAAGTATATGCTAGTTATTTTGGTTTCCCTGGTAGCTCAGTAGTGAAGAAACTGCCTGCTAATGCAAGAGGCACAGGTTCGATCCCTGAGTTGGGAAGATCCCCTGGGGAAGGAAATGGCAATCCACTCCTGTATTCTTGCCTGGGAAATCCCAGGGATAGAGGAACCTGGCTACAGTCTGGGGGCTGCAAAGAGCTGGACACAAATTAGCAAATCAACAACAACAACAGAAAATTATTTTGAAAGAAAATACTCTAACATTTATGGGGAAACCTGAATACATACCATTGGACTTAGAAGATTTTTGATATCCAGTTCTTCATTAGGTTAATTTACCTCCTTAAAGGCTATGAAAGAGATTAATTCTAATACAGTTCAATCTTGAGGGGAAAAGGTAGGGCAGTGATCATGGAATTATAAATACATTTAAGAAAAATATACAGATGAGACAGTTATTTGACCAAACTGTATTAATCTTATAATTCCTTAGAGGATTTTCAGCCCTCAGAGGGATCAAATCTACACATGTGACACTCCACTCACCTTTCCTCTAGCCAAAAATAGGTAGCAGTGAATGTAAATCAACTGTAAATATCAATTTTAAATGACAGTTTAATTAAACATAGTAATTTAAAGATAATTCAATGGCTATATTATTTGGTTGAGATACAGTCCAACACTGATTAATCTTTTGAATTAAATATTCATATTGTTCATATCTCTAATTTACTAGGCCTCTGAAATCTTTGTTCAGTTCGGTTCAGTCACTCAGTTGTGTCTGACTCTTTGCAACCCCATGAATCTCAGCACGCCAGGCCTCCCTGTTCATCACCATCTTTCAGAGTTCACTCAGACTCACGTCCATCGAGTCCATGATGCCATCCAGCCATCTCATCCTTGGTTGTCCCTTTCTCCTCCTGCACCCAATCCTTCCCAGCATCAGAGTCTTTTCCAACGAGTCAACTCTTCTCATGAGGTGGCCAAAGCATTGGAGCTTCAGCTTTAGCATCAGTCCTTCCAAAGAACACCCAGGACTGATCTCCTTCAGAATGGACTGGTTGGATCTCCTTGCAGTCCAAGGGACCCTCAAGAATCTTCCAACACCACAGTACAAAAGCATCAATTCTTCGGCATTCAGCTTTCTTCACAGTCCAACTCTCACATCCATAGTTTTCATTAAATTTATATTCCCTCTTTACCTAAAGAATTGACAAAAAAGTTTATTAGAAAAGATGTGACCAGGGCTTAGCTGTTTAGCAGTCTCCTGTCTTATGCTACTTTTAAATTAAAATTTCCTCTATTTCTTGCTGAAATAATTACTGCCTCTAAGCCATTTTATTTTTTCTGTTGAGTTTACTTCATGGAACTTTCAGAGACTCTAGGGGACAACTCTGAACCTTCTGGTTTTTTTTTTTTTTAAATTTTTTTCTTTGTCATGTTATTTCCCTCATACCATTGTCTGTGTTGTCTATTATTTCATGTCCTCTTAAGCATTGCACACAAACATTCTGTCTTCTTTTCCCTCTCCTTTTGTTCTTTGTTTTTAAAAACCCTTCTAAGTGTAAATGGTTATATACTTTTACTATAAGAAACTCAATCATTTTAAAAGATAGACCTAGCAAAGTGGCAAATCTGCCAGCATAACAGTCTCTTAGATTACAGACCCTTCTTGCCTCAGCATCGGGGGCATGGGCGTTGGGGGTGCACCCCAGGATTTGAGGGGTGCACCCCAGGCGGCTGAGGATGGACCCCAGGAGCCAGAGGATGGACCCCAGGAGGAGGGGGGTGGGCCCCAGGAGGCTGGAGGTGGATCCCAGGGGCTGGTGGGTGGACGCCGGGAGCTGGTGGATGAACCTCCGGAGCCTGGGGGTGAACTGCAGGAGCTGGTGGGTGCACCACTGGTGCCTGGGGGTGAACACCGGCAGATGGGGGAGGGTGGACCCCTGGCGCTGGAGGGTGGACCCCGGGGCAGGAGGGTGGACCCCCGGGGGCTGGAGGGTGGACCCCGGGGCAGGAGGGTGGACCCCCGGGGCAGGAGGGTGGACCCCGGGGCTGGAGGGTGGCCCCGCCCCGGGCAGGAGGGTGGGACCCCCGGCGCTGAGGGTGGCCGCGGCTGGAGGGTGGACCCCGGGGCTGGAGGGTGGACTCCCGGGCTGGAGGGTGGACTCCCGGGGCAGGAGGGTGGACCCCGGGCGCTGGAGGGTGGACCCCCGGGCTGGAGGGTGGACCCCCGGCGCTGGAGGGTGGACCCCCGGGCTGGAGGGTGGACCCCCGGGGCAGGAGGGTGGACCCCTGGCGCTGGAGGGTGGACTCCCGGGGCTGGAGGGTGGACCCCGGAGCAGGAGGGTGGACCCCCGGGGCTGGAGGGTGGACCCCGCGCTGGAGGGTGGACCCCGGGCAGGAGGGTGGACTCCCCCCCCGGGGGGGTGGGACCCCGGGGCAGGAGGGTGGACCCCGGGGCAGGAGGGTGGACTCCCGGGGCTGGAGGGTGGACCCCGGGGCAGGAGGGTGGACGGGAGGGTGGACCCCCGGGGCTGGAGGGTGGACTCCCCGGGCAGGAGGGTGGACCCCCCCCTGGCGCTGGAGGGTGGACTCCCGGGGCTGGAGGGTGGACTCCCAGAGCAGGAGGGTGGACCCCGGGGCAGGAGGGTGGACCCCTGGCGCTGGAGGGTGGACTCCTGGAGCAGGAGGGTGGACCCTGGTGCTGGAGGGTGGACCCCTGGGCTGGAGGGTGGACTCCCGGGGCTGGAGGGTGGACTCCCGGAGCAGGAGGGTGGACTCCGGGCTGGAGGGTGGACCCCGGGGCTGGAGGGTGGCCCCGGGGTGGAGCCCTGGCGCTGGAGGGTGGACTCCCGGAGCAGGAGGATGGACCCCTGTCGCTGGAGGGGCGGGGCCCCGGGGCAGGAGGGTGGACTCCCGGGACCCCGGGCAGGAGGGTGGACTCCCGGGGCTGGAGGGTGGACTCCGGGGCTGGGGTGGGCCCCGGGCTGGAGGGTGGACCCCGGAGCAGGAGGGTGGATCCCCGGGCTGGAGGGTGGACTCCCGGGGCAGGAGGGTGGGACCCCCGGGCAGGAGGGTGGACCCCGGGGAGGGTGGACCCCGGGCTGGAGGGTGGACTCCCGGGGCTGGAGGGTGGACTCCCGGGGCTGGAGGGTGGACTCCCGCAGGAGGGTGGACTCCCGGAGCAGGAGGGTGGACCCCTGGCGCTGGAGGGTGGACTCCCGGGGCTGGAGGGTGGACCCCGGGCAGGAGGGTGGACTCCCGGAGGGGGTGGGACCCCTGGCGCTGGAGGGTGGACTCCCGGGTAGGAGGGTGGACTCCCGGGGCTGGAGGGTGGACTCCCGGAGCAGGAGGATGGACCCCTGGCGCTGGAGGGTGGACTCCCGGAGCAGGAGGGTGGACTCCCGGAGCAGGAGGGTGGACTCCCGGAGCAGGAGGGTGGACTCCCGGGGCTGGAGGGTGGACCCCTGTCGCTGGAGGGTGGACTCCCGGAGCAGGAGGGGGTCGGGGCTGGAGGGTGGACCCCGGGGCTGGAGGGTGGACTCCCGGGCTGGAGGGTGGACTCCCGGGCAGGAGGATGGACCCCTGGCGCTGGAGGATGGACCCCTGGCGCTGGAGGGTGGACTCCCGGAGCAGGAGGGTGGACCCCTGCGCTGGAGGGTGGTCCTGGGGCTGGAGGGGGTGGGACCCCCGGGGCTGGAGGGTGGACTCCCGGGCTGGGGGAGGGGGGACCCCGGGGCAGGAGGGTGGACCCCCGGGCAGGGTGGCCCCGGGCTGGAGGGTGGACCCCGGGGCAGGAGGGTGGACCCCGGGCAGGAGGGTGGACCCCGGGGCTGGGAGGGTGGACCCCGGGGCAGGAGGGTGGACCCCGGGCGCTGGAGGGTGGACCCCGGCGCTGGAGGGTGGACCCCGGCGCTGGAGGGTGGACCCCGGGGCTGGAGGGTGGGACTCCCGGGGCAGGAGGGTGGACCCCGGCTGGAGGGTGGACCCCGGGCTGGAGGGGACGTGGCCCGGCGCTGGAGGGTGGACCCCGGGCTGGAGGGTGGACCCCGGGGCAGGAGGGTGACCCCTGGCGCTGGAGGGTGGACTCCGGGCCTGGAGGGTGGACTCCGGAGCAGGAGGGTGGACCCCGGGGCTGGAGGGTGGACCCCGGCGCTGGAGGGTGGACCCCGGGGGGTGGACTCCGGCGGGTGGGGGTGGACCCCGGGGCAGGAGGGTGGACCCCGGGGCAGGAGGGTGGACTCCCGGGGCTGGAGGGGTGGACTCCCGGGGCAGGAGGGTGGACTCCCGGAGCAGGAGGGTGGACCCCGGGGCTGGAGGGTGGACTCCCGGGGCAGGAGGGTGGGACCCCGGGCAGGAGGGTGGACCTGGCGCTGGAGGGTGGACTCCCGGGGCTGGAGGGTGGACTCCCAGAGCAGGAGGGTGGACCCCGGGGCAGGAGGGTGGACCCCTGGCGCTGGAGGGTGGACTCCTGGAGCAGGAGGGTGGACCCCTGGTGCTGGAGGGTGGACCCCTGGCGCTGGAGGGTGGACTCCCGGGCTGGAGGGTGGACTCCCGGAGCAGGAGGGTGGACTCCGGGGCTGGAGGGTGGACCCCGGGGCTGGAGGGTGGACTCCTGGGGCTGGAGGGTGGACCCCTGGCGCTGGAGGGTGGACTCCCGGGGCAGGAGGATGGACCCCTGTCGCTGGAGGGTGGACCCCGGGGCAGGAGGGTGGACTCCCGGGACCCCCGGGGCAGGAGGGTGGACTCCGGGGCAGGAGGGTGGACTCCCGGGGCTGGAGGGTGGACTCCCGGGGCTGGAGGGTGGACCCCGGAGCAGGAGGGTGGATCCCGGGGCTGGAGGGTGGACTCCCCGGGCAGGAGGGTGGACCCCCGGGGCAGGAGGGTGGACCCCGGCGCTGGAGGGTGGACCCCGGGGCTGGAGGGTGGACTCCCGGGGGGCTGGAGGGTGGACTCCCGGGGCTGGAGGGTGGACTCCCGGAGCAGGAGGGTGGACTCCCGGAGCAGGAGGGTGGACCCCTGGCGCTGGAGGGTGGACTCCCGGGGCTGGAGGGTGGACTCCCGGAGCAGGAGGGTGTGGACTCCCGGAGCAGGAGGGTGGACCCCTGGCGCTGGAGGGTGGACTCCCCGGGGTGGGGGGTGGGGGGGGGGGGGGAGGGCTCCCGGGGGCTGGAGGGTGGACTCCCGGAGCAGGAGGATGGACCCCTGGCGCTGGAGGGTGGACTCCCGGAGCAGGGAGGGTGGACTCCCGGGAGCAGGAGGGTGGACTCCCGGAGCAGGAGGGTGGACTCCCGGGGCTGGAGGGTGGACCCCTGTCGCTGGAGGGGTGGACTCCCGGAGCAGGAGGGTGGACTCCGGGCGGGGCTGGAGGGTGGACCCCGGGGCTGGAGGGTGGACTCCCGGGGCTGGAGGGTGGACTCCCGGAGCAGGAGGATGGACCCCTGGCGCTGGAGGGTGGACTCCCGGAGCAGGAGGGTGGACCCCTGTCGCTGGAGGGTGGACTCCTGGGGCTGGAGGGTGGACCCCTGTCGCTGGAGGGTGGACTCCCGGGGCTGGAGGGTGGACTCCCGAAGCAGGAGGGTGGACTCCCGGGGCTGGAGGGTGGACTCCCGGAGCAGGAGGGTGGACCCCTGGCGCTGGAGGGTGGACTCCCGGAGCAGGAGGGTGGACTCCTGGGGCTGGAGGGTGGACTCCTGGAGCAGGAGGATGGACCCCTGGCGCTGGAGGGTGGACTCCCCGGAGCAGGAGGGTGGACCCCTGGCGCTGGAGGGTGGACCCCTGGAGCCGGGGGTGGACCCCAGATGCTGGTGGGTGAACCACTGGTGCTGGGGGGTGGACCCCAGGAGCAGGGGGATGCACCCCAGAGGCTGGTGGATGGCCCACTGGTGCCGGTGGGTGGACTCCAGGAGCCGGTGGGGGCAGCTGAGGAGGGCCTGGGGGCCCTGATGGTGCAGGCCCGCTGGGCGGCATCGGTGGCAGGGGCAGGCCTCCTGGTGGGGGCGGGGGCAGCGACTCTGGTAGTGGCCGGCGACGGGGCAGGCCGTTCATCAGTGGGGGTGGGGGCCGTTTCACCCCAGGAGGCCCAGCAGGAAGGCTCGGTAGGGCTGGTGGCTTCTCCATCTTGAAGTGGAACTGGAGGAAAAATTGCTTGGTTTCCCGGTTCCAGTGAGTCCAGAACTTGCCTTCAGCCTTGTCTATCTCTCTGCTTGGCACCTTGAAGGCGATGGTCTCATAGGGCTCAGCAGCTGTGAGTAGGTACTGTCAGCACCGGTCCGGGGGCTCAATCCTTTGCTCATAGGCAGACATGAAGCGGTGTCGGGGCATGATGGCCTCGGCAATCTCGGGGTAGTCGATCTGGAAAAGGAGGCTCTGCTGGCCCACCTCTGTATCCCTCTGCTCGGTTACTTTGTAGCCCAGGCGGCTGATCTTCACAAACTTCTTCACTTCTACCTTGACCTTCTCTGGTGCTGGCTGAGCAGGGGCCTCCTTGGCCTCCTTGGCTGCTCGCCGGGCCCCAGTTGGTCTGACGTTTCTTCCCCTGGGTGTGCGCGAGGTAACTCCCCTCATTGTTTTGTAGCGTCAGGCACAGCTTGCACTCATAGGAGCCCAGATGGTTCTTCATGAAGTAGGGATCCTTATTGATGTCAACGGTTTCTAGGGCCAGCTGTCGCAGGCGCTCCCTGCGGTCCCGGTTGCTCTTGGAGGAAGAGGCCACGCCCCGCTCCCAATCTTGCCCCCGGGGAGATGCTGGAAGTCCATGGTGAGAGGCTGGGCACTCTGTCAGACCAGGGGAAAAACCCACGATTTCGTCAAGTCCACGGTCTCCTCACACACTGCCTTGGTCTATTCAGGCGCCACAGCCACCGCGACGACCTCGTCCTGCGCACGCATGCCGAAAGTTGAGAAAGCACTTCCCTCTAACTAGAACATGAATCCCTGAAAGAAGTAGTGAGGTCTTAGTCTTTGTATGTGTGACTCATGTATGTTGTAGGTGCTTACCCAGATTTCATTTCATATGCTGTCTTAAGGGAGAGAAAGGACAAGTGGAGATGAATAACATTTTTTAAAAATCAACAAAAGTTTGGGATTGATAAAATAATAAAGAGTGGAGAAACACCTACGAGAACCAACTTGTTAATGACCTAGTTAATAGAAATAAGGGCTTCCCTGGTGGTCCAGATGGTAAAGAATCCACCTGCAATGTGGGAGACGGGTTTGATCCCTGGGTCGGGAAGATCCCCTGGAGAAGGGAGTGACAACCCACTCCAGTAGTCTTGCCTGGAGAATTCCATGGACAGAAGAGCCTGGTGGGCTACAATCATAGGGTCTCAAAGAAATGGACACGACTGAGAAGCTAACACACACACACACACACACACACACACACACACACTATAAGTAAGGTGGTTTAATAAACCACAATACAGTATGTAAAGAGAAAAGATTATGAGTTAAGGATGCTCTTTTAGAATTACTGAAACTAAATTTATATATGAAACATCTGGAAGGATTTTCACAAGATGAAATCTGATGTTCAGAGAGTAAAAACTGGGGTTGGGCGTAATTGAAACTGTGTTATATAATGTTTTAAATTCTGACTTTATTCATTTTTAAAATGTGCTGTCTTATGTACAACTATAAATACTTTTTCCTCACAGAATTCTGGAAACGATAGGCCTTTCTATTGATTTGCATGCGTGGGTCATTTGTGAAACAATGAT
The DNA here is from genome assembly GCA_917880005.1 of Nanger dama. Lineage (NCBI taxonomy): Eukaryota > Metazoa > Chordata > Mammalia > Artiodactyla > Bovidae > Nanger > Nanger dama. Next base: position 7,110,151 of record CAKJTW010000038.1, on the reverse strand, counting down.
GATGTTATTTCAAATCAAAAGGATCAGTAAATGATTTTTGAAGGGTATTCAGTTTTCTTCTATTGGAAATGATAATGGGCTTTCTTAGTTTCTCACAATTATATTTTTTATTTTAGATTCTTTTTGAGTTCATGAAAGGTTATTAATGACAAAATTCAGTGAAAGAAAGAAAGCATAGAGAAGTCACAGCCTTCGTATTTCAAGTATATTAATCACATTCACATTTTTATTCTTTTATGGTATGAATAATTATGCACATTGATATGCTTTGTTCTTTGTGTTTTTCCTCTGATTCAGATGATCACCCACTCCATTCATCAAACAATAAATACTCTCATAATCTATCTCACTTTACTATTCATAGTAACCCATGCTTCTGAATATTAAATAAATCAATAGGCATAGCTGTGGGAAAGAGTCATATTTTATAAGGCTTTCTTAGTTAGGGATGCTAAAACCAGCTTTCAGACTCATTGTGGGAACTTTAAAAAATTGTTCATGGGATTAATTAGAATCTTAGTTCTATTTGATTAAATTCTATTTGTACCTTTAAGAAATTAGAAAAGTCAAATTTTGACGTACAGTTGGTTAAATTGTAGCTATCTGACTACTTTTTCTAGAAATTAATTTTCCTTTACATATATGTATAAAATGTTTTGAGACTATTGACTAACACATCAATCATCCACATTTATATAAAATGTATAAAGGTGGGGAATAGTAAATAAACTTGTTCCAGATATATAGATTATATTTCACTATATTTCTATATATAGACTATATTTCTCATCCCTTTTTCAATCCCACCATCCACACCTGAGAGTTACCTCTTAAATATATACTAAATATTTACAATTCTTTCTTACCTGGATCTACCATCTTCTCTCATCTGATTAATCTGTCAGCCTACAAATACACTTAAACCATTCTATGCTCCTTCTCTTTACACTGTGTTTTTTTTTTTTTTAAGTTATGTTATAGTCAACTTCTTTCCCCCTCTCTCTGCACTCAAACCTTAAAGACCTTTAGTGGACATTCTTAGAATGAAAACCAAAACATGGAGTTCGATTCTCATTTCACCAGTCTGGTCCGGATTCTCTGCACTGTTTAGCTACAGCCTTCTGGACCTGGTCCTTGGTGTGTAAAGTATCTATAGGAAAAAAAAAAGTGCATTGGACATACTAAAAGCATCACAGAAAGATTTATTCGAGACTATTGAAACAGGAGAAGGAGATTGAACTCACCTGTGCTAGAACAAAAGGTGGGAGAATTTTTGTAACCCTGGTGTAAGCTAATGGGAAAGTACTGGAGGATATTAGCTGGGAGGTGATTCCTGTGACAGGCTGTCTGTTTTTGCCAATTGTCCTCATTGAAGTTACACTACTCTTCTACAGAGATTAGGAGATTGGGTTCCTGCTTTTCTTAATGACTGCATTTCAAAGGAATGATTTCCAGATCCTTAAAAAGACATTCCTGAGTTGTAGAAGATTTACATAAGAAAGGGTCAGAAAAAAAGAATTTATAATTGCAAGTTTTCTAAGGGAAATGAAGTATAAAAGGGACATCAAGGGGCCAATAGTCAGGAAGAAACTTGTCTGATATTTGTGTGTGTGTGTGTGTGTGTGTGTGTGTGTGTGTGTGTGCGCGCTCAATCAAGTCTGGCTCTTTGAAACCCCTCTGGACTGTAGCCTGCCAGGCTCCTTTGTCGATGGGATTCTCCACTGGAGTGGGTTGCCATAGGCTTCTCTAGGGGATTTTCCTCCCCAACAGATCCAACCCGTGTCTCCTGTGTCACTTGCATCTCCTGCCTTGGCTGGTGGATTCCTTATTGGCTTACCTATTAGTGTCATTGAGTCAAGCTTGTCTTGGCCAAGGGATTCCCTGGTGGCTTAGTGGTAAAGAATCTCCCTGCAATGCAGGAGATGCAAGTTTGATGGCATCTGTATGCAATCAGGAGGAGGATATGGCAACCCACTTCAGTGTTTTTGCCTGGAGAATCCCATGAACAGAGGAGCCTGGTGGGCTACAGTCCATAGGGTTGCAAACATTCAGACATGACTGAAATGACTGAGCACATATGTCTTGGTCAAACAGAAGATTTGGAATTTGTAAATCTCCCTCTTCACAAAGCTTGCCTGTTAAAATTATTCCCCAGTTATACACTTGCTAGGATCTTAAAGCTCATCAAAGATATCACTTTTCTTAATAATACTCGACGTCTCCTTCTCAAGGATAAGGAAGAGCACAATGATTTAAGGAAGTTATATCACTGCCATAATGAATAAACTCTTAAGACGTTGCTAATTACAGAGCTTTAGAGCTCAGCTTCTGAAGTTGAACGTTGTATGAATAGCATTTGGCTTTCTTTCTCTAATAATCTTTCTATTATTTTATCTGCAAGATGGAAGTTATAATAGCACTTCACTGGCAAGATTTCTGAGACAGTAAAAAGAGATGATATATGCAAATGCTTTAATAAGATTGACTTTTCAGCAGATATTCAATGCATGCTAGTAGTTCAGTTCAATTCAGTTCAGTTCAGTCGCTTGGTCATGTACAACTCTTTGTGACCCCATGAACTGCAGCACACCAGGCCTCCCTATCCATCACCAACACCCAGAGTTCACTCAAACTTATATCCATTGAGTCGGTGATGCCATCCAGTCATCTCATCCTCTGTCATCCCCTTCTCTCCTCCTGCCCCCAATTCTTCCCAGTATCAGGGTCTTTTCCAATGAGTCAACTCTTCGCATGAGGTGGTCAAGTATGCTAGTAATTACTATTAGTTAATATTGTAAAAACTTTGCTTGCATCTAGTAATGGGCTAGCGATGTTGGCTTGTTTAACATTTTAACTAGAGTAAGTGATTTTCTTTTTTTTAATATAAATTAATTTTAATTGGAGGTTAATTACTTTACAATATTGTATTGGTTTTGCCATACATCAACATGAATCCACCACAGGTATACACATGTTCCCCATCCTGAACCCCCTCCCCTCCTCTCTCCCCATACCATCCCTCTGAGTCATCCCAGTGCAGTAGCCCCAAGTATCCTGTATCCTGCATTGAACCTGGACTGGTGATTCGTTTCATATATGATATTATACATGTTTCAATGCCATTCTCCCAAGTCATCCCACCCTCTCCCTCTCCCACAGAGTCCAAAAGACTGTTCTATACATCTGTGTCTCTTTTGCTGTCTCACATACAGGATTATTATCATTACCATCTTTCTAAATTCCATATATATGCATTAGTATACTGTATTGGTGTTTTTCTTTCTGGCTTACTTCACTCTGTATAATCGGCTCCAGTTTCATCCACCTCATTAGAACTGATTCAAATATATTCTTTTTAAGGGCTGAGTAATAGTCCATTGTGTATATGTACCACAGCTTTCTTATCCATTCATCTGCTGATGGACATCTAGGTTGCTTCCATGTCCTGGTTATTATAAACAGTGCTGCGATGAACATTGAGGTACACGTGTCTGCCGGGGTCCTGCTCCAGTGGATCCAGGGAATTCGAAGGGGAGATGGCATAGGCAAGGAAAACTTATTTATCTAATTAGAAATATGAAGAGAGATTAGGAAGAAATAGTGTAGTAGGAAAATTTAGTGGCAAAAAGATGCTGAATAACTTGGTTTATGGGGAAAGCCAAAAAACTTCAGGACAAGAAGTTTGCACCATTTACGTTAGGCCACTGGCATCCATTTGAATAGCGGAGAGTGTCTTGCCTTGGGCTCCCTCTCTCACGGATCTTAGATGCCTGGGCAAGTAAGTAGACATGGCGAGCCTCCATGCCCCAGATGGTAATTAAGCCAGAAAAAAGAGTAAGAAAAGAAGACACAAGGGAAACCAGTCTTTCCAGTAACTAGCCCCTCCTCTATTGTCCGGAAAGGCCTTTCATACCTTTTTTTTGTACATAGAAGTCAATGGATAATATAAAATTATGCAGCATCAGCAGCCCTGACTCTTATCAAGACCAGGCTTTCTTTCTGCATACATATTTTTATACATAAGTCTTAGGTGATTTACATCATCTTCCAGCCAGAAGGCCAATTAACGTTTTACAGCCCTTTTCTGATAAAGGTTTGTCAACCAGAAGACTTATTTGTCTTAAAAATGTTGTTCTTCCCAAAGTCTGGTGCCACTCTCAGAAAGCACTAAATAAAGTTACAGTCTTACATAGCAAAGATATAACAATTTATAACAAGTAAAAGGAGTACAGTGATTTATAACAAAGAGAAAAGTAATTAACTCAAAAGTCTAGTGGTGCTAACATCAAAACTACTATATTCCTTTTTCTATATCCCAATTACATTGATTAATATCCTTCAGGTGCCTAAAAGATAAAGAATATGGAGGCCTGGCAGCAGTCATTGACTCAACAGTGAAAACCTGTTACCAATATAATTTTTAGCTCTCTAGAAAAGGCTCTGTATCTTTAAGATGCTTTAAGTTTTGTGCCTCTCACGGTTGGGGGTGCTGTAAGCAATTCACAAGTTGTAAAAGTCTGGGGGAACCTGTCAAGCAAGTTAGAGAACTATCAGAGGGGTTTGAGCTGATACATCCCTTTTATATGCAGGAGACTGTTAACTGGAGCCCTAAGTTAATTCCTATTAGAGGCAGAAGAGTAGAAAGCACAGTACAATAAGGCATGAAGACTCTGGTTTGGGGGGGTAGATGTTCAGGAAAACCCAAGGGGGAACCCCTGAAGCTAGATCACGCCTTTGCGTATGTCTGGCTTCCTTCCTCATGACCTTTGCCATGGGCGGGATTCCTCACGCTGGCTCCCGGCACATGTCTCTTTCAAGCCTGGTTTCCTCATTGTGTATGTCCAGCAGTGGGATTGCTGGGTCATAAGGCAGTTCTATTTCCAGTTTTTTAAGGAATCTCCACACTGTTCTCCATAGTGGCTGTAGTGATATCTACCCTCCACCTGGGTGATAACTTTTAAAGAATGAAAAATAGTTTGTGTGAAAACAGTGAGAGATTTAACATTTTTCCTCCCTATATGTGTCATGTCCTTCCCTCAATTAAAAAAAAAAAGTGGGAAATAGACTATTCCAACTAATTAGCTTTGGTTTCTAGGCAGGACACATGTGTAACCTTCTAATCAGGGCCTATTAATCAGTTTTTGTCAAAACTCCTTAAATTTCTTACAAAGTGCTTGTGTTCATTGCAGTCAGCTGGTATCCTGTCTTTTAAAGAATGACATTCCTCTATTTCTCAGAGCGTTATGTAAAGCACAAACTAAATTTAAATAAGGAATCATATGAAACAAATTTGTATTTTCCTGGATTTACAATCTAATTCATACACCAATGTAGTTCTGTACATTTAAGCAAGAGAAAATATATTTATAATTCCATGACATTTATTATCTATATAAAAGGAGAAGACAGTTTCTCTGTTTACCTAATCTCTATGCTATATCCTGTGATGCCATCTATCCTAACCTATATGCCACATCTGTCATACTTTGGATGGGGTGCCATATCTGGGAACATGTGACTGTATACAAGTCTTGCCTTAAAAACTTGAAATAGCTGACTTTGGAGATACTCAAATTAAAATTTTGGCTACTTCAAGTCATCTGATTATATTACTCTATATAAATGAGATTAAGAAGGTGATGCATTAAAATGTGACATGTAAATTACAGACTAGATCATGAATGACATTTAGAGAATAAACATTCTTCACTCCTATTTATCTTTGATTCCCATATTTAAGTGACAGTAACTGAGAGTGAACAATATGAAAATAAACTATAATTGTGCACACAAAGAAATCTATGAAATCCTTTCTAAAATATCCAGTGATATAGGATAAAACTGCCTACTTTCTCTTTGGTTCCTTTTCAAAAGCATAATTACCTTTTCTGATTGTAATTTTTTGACTTGAAGTTTTGAAACAAACAACAACTTATGGAGGACTAGAGAGATATGCATGTAGTAGTAAGTCATAATAATATCTTGAATATTAATCTTAGCTTTGGCATAACTTTTGAAAATATCACAAATACATTGAGATATGTATTTGTATGACAAAGCTAATGGCATAATCTATATTGATAACCCAGAGAAGAGAGTCTTTCAATAAGATTATGAGCTAGGAAATCTTGGAAGTTATTTGAGTTAAATTAAGCATGCTAGTATGCAAACATGCCAAATAATGCCAAAATGACTAATGATAAGTAAATAAAATAATTCAGTACTAAATAGTGGTCCTGCTATGCTGATCTGATACTGACAAGACAAAATGTAGAAAAGAGCTTCCCCTGCAAGGAGTTTGTCTTGATTAATGTTTTTATTTAAAAGACTTTTCTATGCTTCTTCAATACATCCCTGGTTTTCCAGTGGTTAAGAATCTGTGCCTTCACTGCAGGGAGCATGGGTTTGATCCCTGGTTTGGAAACTAAGATCTCCAAATGCCGTCTGATGTAGCCAAAAGACTTCACTTGGGGGCAGGAAGTTCTTCTTTGGGAAATGGGTACCTGGGAATTGAGGTTATATTAGAAATCCTTTGAAATTGTTATAGTTTAGAAACTAAGATATCATTTCTTAGATATAAAGAGACATAAAAAGATACTGCTGAGGATATCCTACCCACTATAGTAGACTGCGATTTTTTTGCCTTGATTCTTTCAAATGGGATTTGAAACAGATTTAAATGGAAATCATATACAAGTAAGTAGTTCTAGCAACACGATCCTCGCCATTTTTCTAAGTTTGTGTTTCATTTTCTAAGACATTTAGATGAAGATCTCATTTCTTAGGGCAAAAGATGATGGAGTGTAGTAAATAGAAAAACATATTTGTGTATGTGTGTGTGATTTTTGCCAAGCTTTTTAGTTTGTTTTATTTTCTTTCTGGAAAATAAAATCTAGTGTTTAAAAAGTGATTATATTGTATTGAATGCAGAAAGTACTAGATTTTTTTCTTATAATTTTTATGAGGAAAAGAAATCAAATAACTAAACAAAGTTATTTCAGTATTATTTCTAAAAAGCAGTCTACATAATTTTATTCATTATAATTCCTTTAGCACAGAAGAAAGCACTCTAGATTTCAATGAACCTTCTTTCTATTTAATAGAAATAATTAATAGCTTATAGGAGTGAGGTTAGAGAAGCTGCTGATAGGGTGCAGGAAATGAGAAAGCAGGAATCCCAGGAAACTACTGACAATTTTGGCTGCCAGCAATAAATGGTTCTTTCCAGCAGAACAGTGGACCTTTTGGCTGTAAGTTTCTGAGGCAATGATGACATCTTATTCTCCAGTGTCTTGCAGAGTTTGTGCAAGTCTCTCTACTATGAGAGAAACTTAAATTGGAACCCCACTGGCAATGGAGCTTATAAATTTATATTTTTTCAAGGTTTTGCATCCCTGCATAACAAGGAGAGTGTTGAAGAGAAAAAGAGTGATTCATGTAGTATCCTGGCTCAGTGATCTACCCTGTGCTCAGTGATTATGAAATCTGATGTCCTATATCTTTTATCCTACACATAACATATTGTTTGGGTATTTAAATAATGTAAATGTTAATTCATCAAAGGAAATGTAAGTTGTAGAGAACTATTTTATCTCTGCTTAAGATTACATTAAATTTTTAAATGAGTTCACACAGAGTTACAACCAAGTGGATTTTCTTTTTAGCCTTTCATGTAAGGAAATACAATTTAGTGATCAGCCATTCCAGTTTGCCCAGTACTGAGAGGTTTCCTGGTGCAATGGAGTGAATTTTGTGCTTTCAAAATGTTATGTGTTTCAGCCCTAAACCTCAAAGTGAGTGTGTATTTGGAGATAGAGCTTTTAGGAAGAAATTAAGGTTGGAAGAAGGCATGGCGGCCCACTCCAGTATTCTTGCCTGGAGAATCCCATGTATAGAGTCTGGCAGAGTGGGACACAGATGAAGTGACTTTAGCATGCATGACAGTGACAGCATGCTTGCAAGGTCATAAAGGGCTCCCCAAGTGGCACTAGTGGTAAAGAAAAGTGAAATAATTAGTCACTTATTTCTTGTGATCTGATTCTTTGCAACTCCATGGACTATAGTCTGCCAGGCTCCTCTCTGTACCCGGAATTCTCCAGGCAAGAATACTGGAGTGGGTAGCCATTCCCTTCTCCAGGGGATCTTCCCAACCCAGGGATTGAACCCAGGTCTCCCACATTTCAGGCAGATTCTTTACTGTTTGAACCACCAGGGAAGCCCCACCCACCACCTGTATAGGATATATAAAGACACAGGTTCAAACCCTGGGTTGGGAAGATCCCCTGGAGGAGGGCATGACAAACCACTCTAGTATATTTGCTTGGAGAATCCCATGGACAGAGGATACAGCTAAAGCGACTTAGCATGCACACACTCAAGGTCATAAAGCTAAGGCCATAACCTTGTGAGAAGAGAGATCTCTCTCTTTCTGGTGTCACTCATAGCAAGGGCCTTGTGATAATGCAGTGAGAAGGGGGCCATCTACAGCCAGAAAGAGATCTATCATCAGACACTGAACCCTACCCAAACTTTGACCTGGGACTTTTCATCCTCCAGAACTGTGAAAAAAAATATTTCTGTCATTTGAGGTTCATGGTCTGTGATATTTTGTTATGACAGTTTTAGCAGAATAATACATTTGGGGTGCAGGACTTTCAGTGTGAAAATGAAAAATTGTGAGCAAATCGTGAGGAAATGCCCACCTTAGGATACGCTTTTGAATGAACAATATTGTGCCATAAGATTCTGCTGAGCTTCAGTTCAGTTCAGTTCAGTCGCTCAGTCATGTCCGACTCTTTGTGACCCCATGAATCGCAGCACGCCAGGCCTCCCTGTCCATCACCAACTCCTGTAGTTCACTCAGACTCACGTCCATGGAGTCAGTGATGCCATCCAGCCATCTCATCCTCTGTGATGCCCTTCTCCTCCTGCCCCCTATCCCTCCCAGCATCAGGGTCTTTTCCAATGAATGAGCTCTTTGCATGAGGTGGCCAACGTACTGGAATTTCAGCTTTAGCATTAGTCCTTCCAAAGAACACCCAGGACTGATCTCCTTTAGAATGGACTGGTTGGATCTCCTTGCAGTCCAAGGGACTCTCAAGTCTTCTCCAACACCACAGTTCAAAAGCATCAATTCTTTGGCACTCAGCCTTCTTCACAGTCCAACTCTCACACCCATACATGACCACTGGAAAAACCATAGCCTTGACTATGCTGAGCTTAAAGTTGGTATTTATTCAGGAAATTTCAAATATCTGATCTATAATAATATCCAATTACATCTGAGCTCATTCAAGTGAATCATATTTGCTGTATATTACTTAAATATGAATCTTCTATTCATAAGAAAAAGGAGTAACATTCTTCCCTTTGAATCATCCGAAATGAGATTAGTTATTTTTAATTTTTTATTTTAACATTTCTGAAAGCAGCTTGTGTCTCACAGTCAGTGACATGTGACAGTTACAACCAACAGCATTTTTTTTTTTTTTCTCTTAGAGGATGTAAAATACTGGTGTATCTTACAATAGTTGTTGAGTGAAAGTGTGAAATGTTAGTTGCTCAGTCCTGTCTGCCTCTTTGCGACCCCATGGACTGCAACCCACCAGGCTCCTCTGTCCATGGGATTCTTCAAGCAAGAATAATGGAGTGGTTGCCATTCCCTTCTCCAGGGGAACTTTCTGACCCAGGGATCAAACTTGAGTCTCCTGCATTGCGGACATTCTTTACTGGCTGAGCCACCACGGGGCTGGCATCACAACTGCTAGTTGTCTTAACTGCGAGAGAATATGTAGTGACATTTATGAATTTAGGTGCAGACAAAAACTTAGACATATAGATATACACAGGTAGTCTCTATCATTTCGATTGCCTAGTGAGGTGTTTTATGTTACAGTTTTTATTGGGCTTGTGATCAAATAAACAACCAAGTTCGCATGGTAAAGAAGTACTGGGAAATTGTCTTGACAAAATGAGAAGAAATAGAAGGAAATATTATTCACTGAAATGATGGGATGATACTTTGATCATTGCTTATAAAGTCAGATGGCACAAGAACTATTGAGCAGGTGTCTTTTCATAATGAAGATTTGTTTACTTTAAAAAAAAATATTGGCATCATTCCAGAGGTGGGATGAACCTAGCTGTGGATGGCTATGAAGAAGGAATAGGCAGAGGAAAACATCAGCTAGACTTCAAACAGCTTGACAATCTAATAGGCAAGCCACCATTATTTTGTAATCTGTATCATTTAATATAAGAGTAGTCAATCTCTTGATTAAAGGGAAGGAAGTTGGAATCGCTGTCATTGTTCCAGTAAACCTCATAGATGATGAATAACTTCATATGATCTAGAGGAGATGGAGTAGTCTAAACAAAATTTTGTATCAGATCATTGGCAGCATAACAGATAGAAGTAAATATTAATAAAGTGTGTTCCTATATATTGTGTATACATACATATGTATATATCCACAACTATAAAGGCCAGTCAAAGAGAAAGAATTTCCCAGTGAATTCAACTCTCTGCAAGAAAGGTTTATGCAAATATTCTCCTTTAAAAGACTACTGGGGTTTTATGAACTCTTGGGTATTAAAGGGAATAAAAGGGCAAGACTACAGTCACAATGCAAAACTTAATTGGTATAATAGAAAATTGATAAAAGGAAATGCTCTAAATGTACACTTTTTAAGGATATGTATTATCTATGTAGATAGATAATACATATATACATATAATACATATAATACATATTATAATTCATAATTCTCCCTTCTCTAACCAGCAATTGAATGGCCTATAATATGGGCTCCATCCATTCACAGAAAATACACACAATAAAGAATTAGAGACCCATTTTTTAAAAAGGGCCTAATAATCACTGTTGTATGAAATTCCAAATTATATTAAGTGAATAAAACAAAATATATAAAATGAAACATACAATATTATACACTTCATTCTTTAGAGAGATTTTTACCCATGAGTTTTCTCTTACTAAGGAGTTGATAATAGTTTGATGAGATGAAGAATCACTGCCTTTTCCCAGTTTGAAGCAGATCTAATGAGATTTATAATATGAATCCAGAAGACTGAAAGATTATAGACAATGAGATGTTACAAATATTTTGCTGGTGATGCTTTAAAGCCTGTGTAGTAGATTTGAATTTCTGTAAAGCAGCTTTTTTTTTTTTAATTGAGCTCAAAGACTTTATCCAAATGGATATAAGTATGCCTTTGAGAGACTGTTTAATCTTAGAATTGTAGATAGGTAAACCCTGAGAAGACCACACACTATAGATTGTGTCAGGGCCATAAGGAGAAGAAGAGTTTAAGAAGAGAAAGAGAAATGATAGGTGTAGAAAAGAGAGTTTCATTGCAAGGGTAGAATACAGAACAAAATCAGGATGGGAGGGAAAAAGTAGAGAGAAAAAAAAAAAACACAGCAGAGAGACAGGGTATACTAGTAATAATAGCAATATTATTTGAAAAAGAGTTTGTATAAATACTTCAAAACTACAGTCTTCTGGATTCATATTATAAATCTCATTAGATCTGCTTCAAACTGGGAAAAGGCAGTGATTCTTCATCTCATCAAACTATTATCAACTCCTTAGTAAGAGAAAACTCATGGGTAAAAATCTCTCTAAAGAATGAAGTGTATAATATTGTATGTTTCATTTTATATATTTTGTTTTATTCACTTAATATAATTTGGAATTTCATACAACAGTGATTATTAGGCCCTTTTTAAAAAATGGGTCTCTAATTCTTTATTGTGTGTATTTTCTGTGAATGGATGGAGCCCATATTATAGGCCATTCAATTGCTGGTTAGAGAAGGGAGAATTATGAATTATTACCTAAGCTGGGATTCCTGCACAGATAGCCTTATTATCAAGCCTTATTAACCTAAAGCTGATAAGTTTACAGAGCGTTCCTTCATATTACATTCCTCAAATGTAATTCCTGTTTTAGCGGCTTGTGGTGTATCAGTGAACAAACCAAGAAAGACTTCTGCTTTTGTGGAGCTTATGGTCCGTAAGGGAAGACAGAAATAAAGTAAGTTTTTGGAAACATAAAGCAAACATTACAGCAGAGTGAGGGAATAGAGTGTAGGGGCTAGAGGGCAGCAGGGAGTGGGGTACAAGAGATGAAAATCTGTGAGTTGAACTTTGAGCAGAGAGTTAAAGGATGTGAGGGAATTCAGCACACAGCTATCTGGGGAAAATTGTACTTCATTTTGAGAAAACTGCTAGATTCAAGACCCTAATTATTTGGATACCATGCTGGTGTTTCCTAGGGACTAGATGAAGGCCATTGTGTCTGGAACAAGGCGGGGGTAGGACTAGATATGATCAGAAGTCACTGGAAGGGATGTTTCCATAATTCTATTTGCAGTTGTTCCCTGTTGGTTTGGTACAGAGGAGGAACCTGATGTGACAAATTTTAGCAAATCCTTCTGGATGCTGTGTTAACATTGATGTAAGTGGGGCAAGTGAGAAGCATACCGATTGGTGGAGGCTGGGATGGATGAGGAGGCTGAGGTCATGATAGTTTCAATGGCATTGGTAAAAATGTAAAAGATTCTGGGTTTATTTTGAAGGTGGATCCAAGGGAATTTTCTAATCAACTGAGTGTAGGTTTGTGAGGAAAAGAGAGGTGTCAAAGATAAATCTGATTTTTCTGGCGTAACAAATGGAAGGACAAAGTCAGTATTAAGGAGATGTGGAAGGCTGTGCATATGGCTGTCTTGGGCTAGAAATGAGCAGAAGAAAATTGGAGTTCTCTGTGCTCAAGCGTTATAAGGATATAGCAAAATTGCTAACATTTTAGCAATAGGGGACCTAGCATAGTTAAGAGAATCATATTCACCACATTATCTCATGTAACCATTTTCTGTCAGGATAAAAATCTCCCTCTTCTCCCTTGTGAAGATGTCTGTGCTACGTGCTAGTTGCTTCATTCATGTCTAACTCTTTGTGACACTATGGACTGTAGCAGGCTAGGCTCCTCTGTCCAGGGGATTTTTCAGGCAAGAATACTGGAGTGGGTTCCTGGGCCCTCCTCCAGGGGATCTTCCCAACCCAGGGATCGAACCTGTGACTCTTTAAGTATCCTGAACTGGCAGGTGGGTACTTCACCACTAGTGCCACCTGACACTCCTATGTAATCCTATTGCTGTAAAATGTCATCTAATGCGCACAGCATTTTCAAGGATCAGGCCTGTGATTCTAGTGTTCCCCATCTGCAGGCTGAAACAAACATACTTGCTTTCACTAGGGCTCTGCTACCATGGAACTGATATTATCCACTTCTGCCATCCTTGCAATTTTCTTTGATTGATTTGCTAATAACTTAATTTCTCACTTTGTCATCTGCAGACATTTCATACTAATTGTATTTAATGGACTGTGAGCTACTGAAATATTTAAAGTTATTGCTAGTAAGTGCAAAATATGCTTACTGATAGAATATAAAAATAAGCAATTGGTAAACCAATGAAGATGTGCATTATCTGGGATCATTGAGCTTATAAAAGTTTAATGAAGGCTAGAAGAAATATATCATTACAATTCTAAGGAACTAAAAAAGTCATAGGCAGATTGATGCAGCAAACTAATATTTGAATAGACTGAAAGTCATCTTGTTATTCACTGATAACTTTTAAATTTATTATAGCAAAGATTAATATCTTCCCCTGGCTGGTGATTTTTACAACCAAATTCATTATACTTGACTATATCAAGAGCTACTTTTCTCTTCATTTTCTTTTTCTATCATTTAATACTATCATTTTTTGCATATTTGTTAGCATTAATATGAATAAACTCTATCCAACATCAAATTCTACATTTACCTTTGATGTTAATGTACTTTAAATGTATAAAAAGATACTTTTGGCTTCATTATTCATTTTGTTTATTTACCTATTATGATAAAAATTGATAAGTAATAAAATTCTCAAAGCTGTTTCACCCGAGTTTTTTTGTTTGGTTGGTTTACACTTTTCTTTGCCTCCTCCTGTTCTGAGATGTTGATTGGATATAACAGAATGCAAGTAGGCAAATAAGAGTGATATATGTGGCAAGAAAAATATTTCTACGTGATTCTTTAAATTTATTAAGATGAAATATTTTGGCATCAAGGAATGGTAGAAAATAAAGCTTTGTAAATAATAATGAAAATCACACAATACTACCTGAAGGAAAGTTACATAGCTCAAAATAGCCTGGAGTTAAAACTTCCCTCTGGGTCCTGCCCACTGTTCTATGCAAAACAAAGAATTCTCTCACAGGAAGGAAAAAAAAAAAGGGACATTAAGGTTGATTATGCCCAGCTCCCAGCCACAAGTCCCAGCCTCTGGCTGATCTCCAGAATTCCTTGCCCCAGCTGTTTAAGAGATAACTACTCTGAACAACTTTGGAGAGGAACAGGCCCACTTAAGACAGTAGCTTTCCACATATATGCCTATATATACTCACTCTTTTCTTGGTTTAGTGCAGCAGCTCATTAATCTGACTGCTGCCCCTTCTCACCTCATTAAAGGTGATCTGTTCCTGTAAAGTGCTGGTCTCATTCTTTTTCTGAACCTCGACTTCTCTAACTCCCTTACCCTACACTATAGCTAAGAACAACTGGCCTCATCTTATAGTTGAGTTAACTGAGGATACAAACATGCTGTGGTTTCAATGGCTGCAAGAGGTAGAAAGAGGATTTTTTCTGAGGTCATTATTTCTACAGATGATGGTCTTTTATTCAGTCTAGTATCCTGACTTGCCAAGGTGAAACAATTAGTGATGCCAAGGATGCTAAAAGATACCAAGACTTATCCTGACGTAGTATCCTCTAAACAGTAATGAATTATTCAAGGATTTTAATAAGGAAGTCATGAAAATCATAATACTGTAGGGAGATTTAATTTAATACATAACTGGAATTGGTGTTGGGGAAGAGGGAGAAAACAGTTAACTTGTTATTCCTTTAGCTGTAAGTTGATAATGATAGTAAATGCAGGATTGGTAATATAAATAAAGAAGAATTATTAAAAAATTTCAAAGAAATGGAGCAAGGTTTACTTGTTGGGCTGAATGTAAGTAAAATGACGGTAAGGTATTGCACATTATGAGCTTCCCTGGCAGCTCAGTCATAAAGAATCTGCCTCCTAATCAGGACATGTGGATTCAGTCTGAGTTGGGAAGATCCTCTGGAGAAGAAAATGGCAACCCACTCCAATATTCTTACCTGGGGAATCCCATGGGCAGAGAAGCCTGGTGGGCTGCAGTCCATGGGGTCACAGAGTGTCCGACATGATTTAGCTACTAAACAATATTGCATATTACAGATGCTCTAAATTCTATTTGATGGCCACTGTCCACTTGACTGATCTTGTACTAAGCATTTATTCTGTCTTTTCTACTTCAGAGAATTCTTATAGAAATTCATAGAGCATAAGGTTCTCGAAAAGGTTTTATAAACAGTAAAAGCCCCAACAAATATAATGTGGCCTTTGTACTATGACTTTAAAAATAATCAAAATAGTGTTATTAAAAAATAATTTCCATTTCTGTCACAGGTCTCAGGGATCAATATTATTCAAGTAGATGAAGTTTTGGTGAATTTTCATATTATGTTCATATTCGCTTATCAGCATTTTCTCTCTCTGCTCAGGGTGTATGTAAAAGATAGCAAGTTTCTACCTTCACCAAAGAGTTCAAAATAGAATGGGTATAAGAGAAAGCCACAAAAGTCAGAACACAATCTACTTTCCATATTAAATCTCCATATTTTGGCTAAGACACATAATCACTATTGTAGCACAGGGTTTTAACTAGGGCAGAAATGCTGTGTGCTTTCAACATAACCTTCCTATTGTCATAGAAGTCTTAGGGAGATTATTCCCTGTTGAGAAGAGTCCTGGGACACTGCGATAGTCACAACTATTGATTTTGTTGGGGGTAAAACTGTCGCTAATTTAGTCCAGTTCAAAATTGTTGTGAAGATGTGTACACACCTCTTGGATGATCAAGAACTTTAATATGTAGGCCAGACTTTAAGGACATAGAACTTATGAGAGAAATTTGAAAGATTTGGAGTGGGGGCCACACAGAGCAGCAAGCGTCAAGCAATAGAGAGGACGTGGATTTCACATGCCCTTTAAAGGCTCTTTATTACCATTTCCTGGTTTAGCCCATCCCTGAAAGGTCTAAATCACAAAAAGCAGAGAAAAGGTGTGGAGTAAAGGAAAGAAAGGAATGGAGATGAGGCAACAATTCTACTAGAGAAAGACCCACTAAAAGAGCTGTTAATCAGAAATGAAAAGGTTCAGTAATTCAAAAAGAGTTTTTCAAGAGGAGTGATATGGAGAGCAATTCTTGAGACAGAACAGAGGGCCAGTGGAACACAACAATGGAGGACAGCAGGAATGAGTTCAGAGAAATGTCCTGGTGGCTTAGAGCGTAAAGTGTCTGGCTGCAATACAGGAGACCTGGGTTTGATCCAGAAAATCCCCTGGAGAAGGAAATGGTAACCCCCTCCAATACTCTTGTCTGGAAAATCCCACGGACAGAGGAGCCTCATAGGATACAGTCCATGGGGTCACAAAGAGCCATGTTCTCCACTTCTCTGCTCACCTTAAAATTTCTTAGGATAGTAATGTGGAGGAGAGCAAGAATAGACTGGAAATGGTAGATGAACATTAAACTGAGAGAATCACTCTAAAGATGGCATACCAGGGCTCTATGGCAGGTTAAGGAAGAAAACATAGTTAAACAAACTGAGATCGATGTATTAGTGATTTAGAATCCCATTTTCCAATTTACAATATTTTAAATGGAAAACAAAACCAGACAGTTGTTATCGTACCTATTACAACTTTTGTTCTTTTTAGGCAATGTCCAATTATATCATTAAGTTTGAGAGAAAGCAAAGTAGTCCACTGAATTATCTCGTTATTTTCAAAAATTTTACTATATGTCTGGCTGGGTCCTACTTTTTAATTTCTTTTTGAAATGCTATTTATTTTTATCTTAATTTTTAAAAAATTTTATATTGGATTAGAGTCAATTTATAATGCTATGTTAGTTTTTTGGTTTATAGCAAAGTGATTCAGTTGTACATACACATATATTTAATCTTTTTCATTTTATTTTCTCATATAGGTTATTACAGAGTATTGAGTAGAGTTCCCTCTGTTATACAGTAGGTGCTTGTTGATTATCTGTTTCATATATAGGTATTCATGTTAATCCAAACCAACTAATTTATCCCTCCCCGTGACATTGCACCTTTGGTGATCATCAATTTGTTTTCTAATTCTGTGAGTCCATCTCTCTTTTGTAAAGTATTTAATTTGTATTACTCTTAAGATTCCACATGTAAGTGATATCATGTGATACTTGTCTTTCTCTCTGACTTACTTCACTTAATATGATAATCTCCAGGTTCATCCAAGTTGCTGCAAATAGCATTATTTAATTCTTGTTTAATGGCTGAGTAATATTCCATTGTATATATATACCACATCTTCTTTATCCATTCATCTGTTGATAGACATTTAGGTTTTATTCTAATGAAAACTTACGGCGAGATAATTTGCAGGATTTCACTAATTCTATGCCTCTGTGAACCTCAGCAATCCAGAGAAGATGCACAGTATTTGGTGGTGATATCACACTCCCTCTAAGAATTGTTTGTGTGCTTCGGAAATGTTTACACTGTATTCTAACTGTTGGGACACCCTGATGGTTCCTAACCATAGGAACACACTGATGGTTTGATGCCCTTATGATGCTATTTATGCATGTACCACTTTTAGCATATCAGAACTGAAAATAGTACCATCTGAAGTTTATCAAATAATGCAGCTCAAGGAAGAAACTCTACTGGTTTTTGACTATTCAAAAGTCAAGTCACTTAGGGAAGTGGTGGTGGCTAGAAAATCAGCATGATACTGAACACAAATCTTAATATATTCCCAATAATAACAGGGAAAAGAACACACAAACCATAAGGTATTTATGGTCACAAGAGAAAATACAGTATGAAATCTGACGTGTGGAAATTTGACATCATCAAGTGTTCTAAGTTATAATCATGTCATATAAGTAAGGGCTTCCCAGGTGGTGCTAGTGGTAAAGAACCCCCTGCCATTGCAGGAGATGTAAGAGATGCAGGTTCGATTATGGATGGGGAAACCCCCTTGGAAGAGGGCTTGGCAGTCCACTCCAGTATTCTTGCCTGGTGAATCCCATGGACAGAGGAGCCTGGAGGGCTATGGCCCATAGAGTCACAAAGACTAGGATATGATTGAAATGACATAGCGCACACATACACATACATGTCATTGTATTTGAGGACATTAAAGACATCCAAGAAAAATACATTACTAGTGACTTTAAAATACTACTGCAGTCATTTAGGAAAACATAAGAGAAATGAAAACCCCTGATCAAGTTTTGAACAATTGAGAATAGTGGGACTGTATCCCAGAGGTAATTCTTAACAGGAAAAGAAAAGGTGATTTTACTTTCAAAGGAGGAAAGTTTTAGAGAGACAACAAAAACAGCAAGGAAATGATGAAATAAATAGAAGAGGAACCAACAGAGCCAAGGCTCAGTGTGAAATTTATATATTATAAATAATTTCAATCCAATGTATATAAGTTGGATTATACATATATAAATTGGAAAATTCTTGTTAACTGTGAAATTTTTGTTAACTGTGAAATGACTAACAGTAAATCAAAATAGGTAAAATAATAGGTAAAAACATTATTTCAGTACAAGTAATTTTTATCATTGAATTTTATATTCAATGATATTCAATGTGCATATTTATATCTTAGTTTGCTTTTCTTTAATACAGAAGTAGAATTATTTTAACTTTCTATTTTAGTAGAGTTTCTATTCTTTATTTCTTTTTTTATGTTCTTTTAATCAAAAAGGCTTCAGTACCAGCTATTGATTGTGTGACTGTAATTGATCTGGCAGTGGAATGTGGAATTTTTTCAGTTGATGCAGTGATTAGAATTGATTTAGCAGTAGAACTCATAAAAGAGTCAATAAAATACAGAGAATAAGGCAACAACCACTCTCAGAAAAGATTGTAATTCAATTACAGCAGTCAGTTCTGTCTACCTTAATTAATCTAGTCAGCATTCAGCGGGAGACTAAAGTTGCTTTTTCGTTTGGTTCTTGAAAAGACACAGAGTTTTCAAATGAGCTGTTCTCCATAGGATTTTAAAACTAGTCACATATTTATATAAATATTTTTCTTCACTTTCCAATTAAATACAGGTTCCTAAGTTTAGTCTGTTGTATATTTGCTCCAATAAGTTAGTACTTATTAAATTGTGATAAGCTCTATATTGAGCTACTAGGTTGAGTTCCATTTCAAATTTGTGAAGTGACGTGAAAGTCGCTCAGTTGTGTCAGGCTCTTGGCAATGCCATGCGCCATACAGTCCATGGGATTCTCCAGGCCAGAATACTGGAGTGGGTGGCCTTTTCATTCTCCAAGATCTCTTCCCAAGCCAGGTATAGCACTCAGGTCTCCCGCATTGTAGGTGGATACTTTACAAATGAGCCACAAGGGAAGCATTAGGTATGCCATTTTGGAAATTCTTAGTAGTTATTGACAGAATACTGTGATATTTCTGGAATGTGTTCCTTTCTTGTTCCCAGTATACTTCTGTAATATTCAGGATTGTAAAACATGTTTCCTATATTTATTTGTATTTATTATAAGCTATTGTGGCTCAGTGGTAAAGAATCAGCCTCCAATGCAGGAGACGCAAGAGACATAAATTCAATCTCTGGATCGGGGAAGATACCCTGGAGTAGCAACCCACTCCAGTATTCTTGCCTGAAAAATTCCATGGACAGAGGAGCCTGTGGATTAAAGTCCATGGGGTTGCAAAGAGTTGGACACGACTGAGCATATGAGCCAGAGTCCTGTGGCATGCTGCTGGAAACTTTCTAGTGATTATTTATAATGATATCTTTCCTTCATTTTAATAATTTTTATCTTCTCCTCTGCAATGCTTTTTCTCTTTTTTAGTGCTTTTAGGCTATTTTCACTTTATATTTGATTCATCTAATGTTTTATTATTTTATTTTTTCAAAGTTCTTAAACATGATTCAACTATTGTACTCATAAAATATTCAGATCTTTGATATGCAAATCAAAATGTTCTCAATATATGTGAAATTATTTGATCATAAACAAACTCTTAATAGTTTTTATAATTCTATGTAAAATCAATTAAAATTTTTATCAAAGTAATACATGTATATGGATAAGAGTATACCAGTGCTAAATGGCTTTCATGAAATATAGCAATTTCATTATATTGCAAATTTTCATTATATAGCAAATATAGCAAATTTTGCTGTCAGCCCTTGCTCAGCTTCAGCATTGTTTGCAAAGACAAACAATGTTAGCATGAGCATTTAAAAACTTTCTTCAGTATATCTTAATATTTTTCTTACACTGCTGTCTTTGATTTATATATTTTAGATAATCATTAACTTCATCCTGTGTAATGGGAAAATATAGCTCTTTCTGTATTAACTGTTTTTACTTCTTCTGTCAATCTTCACAACACTTTTGTCAGAATTTTTGTTTAAACTCATAGCCAGAAAGCTATACTAACATAATAATACTCAAACTGCAGGGGTTGCAATAGAAAAAGGGGCCCTTGTAGGAAAGAAAATCAATATATTTCTTTCCTAGAGAAAATCTGGTATGAAAAAAATAAAATACCTGCAGGGGTAAAACAATGTGCTCATTGATGTAGTTGATTTACTGAAGCTACTTATCTCCTCACTACATGGTAACGCACAGTTGAGGACTGGTAGCCAGTCAGAGAGCACGTTTTGAAGAACAATGTTAGTGTTTTATCATATTATTCTCTTGTTATACAGCTTGCTTATTTCCTTGAATTAAGCATTATTTCACTTTTTCCCATTTGCTTAGATTGATGATTTTTTGAGTCCACAACCCCTGGTCAAATATTTTTCCAAATACCAACACTTTAAATCCAGAAACATCAGTAAATTATCAGTTGACATTATTTTTAATAGTCTTTGTTCACACACTTCTCTGCCTTCTTGCTACAGTGGGGATTGGGAGCTCTCTCCGCCTGCTCCAAGTCTTCATCCTGCTGTCTCCTTTACTCTTGTGACCTGCGGTTGAATTCTTAGCCTCTTTAATCCTATCTGCTTTTTTCATTAACTCTCATGTTGCTGAATAGCAAAATCAGTTTTGCGACCTCACTAAATTGGGTATGTATAGAATTCTAGGATGGAGTTATCTTCCCTCAGAATGCTGAAGGTGTATTTCCAGTGTCTCCTAGGATACAGTATACTATTGAACTTTCTGATACCATTCTGAATACTGTTTGTGTTTGCATAATGTTTTTGGTTCAAGGAATTTAAAACTCAAGCTTTCTCACTGATGTGAATTACATTCAGTCATTTAGTCCACAATTAAGTGTGCCCGTTCAAATGGTGAAGAATCCACTTGCCAGTGCAGGAGATGTAAGAGATATGGGCTTGATCCCTGGATTGGGAAGATCCCCTGGAGAAGGGCATGGCAACCCACTCCAGTATTCTTGCCTGAAAAATCCCACGGGCAGAAGAGCCTGGAGAACTACAATCCGTAGAGTCGGAAAAGTGGGACACGACTGAAGCGACTGGATATGTGTTCAGTCAGCAATTTTGGACTTCAAGTCTTGGACATATATTTCTAATTTTCCTTTGATAGGTCATTTCTTTCTCTTCCTATCATTTTCCTTTTGGAAATTATATAATAAAAGTCCTTGTCTTTTTATTCTAATTTTATTATTTCACTTAAAAGTTAGGCATCCTATTTTTAATATCTAGAAGTTGTTATTTCTCTGCTACTTTATTATTCTTACTTTGTGAACAAAACATCTTTATTTTTCTGAGGACATCAATTATAGATTTTACTTTTAAAAAGATATGTTCTACTTCATACATTTTTATATTTCCTCTACATTGCTTGCCTTTTTTATTTCTTTGTTTTAGTTTCTTCCCTTTTTTGATAAAGGTTTCAATAAAGCATTTATACTTGAAAGTAAGGCATAAAGCATAGATTACAACTGATATTTACCATGAGTGCTGCTGCTGCTGCTGTTAAGTCGCTTCAGTCGTGTCCGACTCTGTGCGACCCCATAGATGGCAGCCCACCGGGCTCCCCCATCCCTGGGATTCTCCAGGCAAGAACACTGGAGTGGGTTGCCATTTCCTTCTCCAATGCATGAAAGTGAAAAGCGAAAGTGAAGTCAGTCAGCCGTGTCCAACTCTTAGTGACCCCAGGGACTGCAGCCCACTAGGCTCCCCCATCCATTGGATTTTCCAGGCAAGAGTACTGGGGTGGGGTGCCATTGCCTTCCCCCGTTAGTTCACTAAGTGAATGGTTTTGTTACAGCATGATTAGGTGGCAAGCAAGCTTTTCATGAGAGATGCTTTCAGCATTCCACCCCCCACCCCCATCATTTCTGTTTAGCTGTTTAGTTTCAGGAGTCTAGTGTCTTTCATTACAATAGACACTTTAATATGAGCATTTCACTGCAAGACAGGTGAAGTCTGTTGGTGATATCAGTTACATTCAAAGAGAGGGGGACAGGTGGTCCTATTTGAACACAAAACTTTCACCTTTCCTTACCTTTCCCCCATACCTGACCATTGGTTTTGTGTTATTTGGTGGAACCACCAATTGCCAGTCCTTCAGCAGGTGATACGTAATACGGTCTCCCTTTCACTTGTCTCTCCCATGCCAAACATTGCATTTGTCATTGCTTTCATAAGTTAGATTCTGCCAGTTGTTTCCTTTTCCAAAATGTTTTGAAATCTTATGCCTACTATTTTTTCCTGTTTTCCTTATATGTGTAAGCAATGCTTTATTCTTTCTTACCGTCAGGTGAATGACTTTGTGAAAGGAAAGAGAAATGGATGCAGTTATTCTGCAATCTTTAATAGACTACAAGGATGTTTATGTGGTGTATTTGTTCAAAATTCCATATGTATTTTAACTCTAGGCATGGTAGTATTTGTTCAATTAATTTCAAATCACTAAGTAAATAAAACCATAAACAAATATATGGTGTTACTCCTAATTCATCACCTGTCATTATGAAAACACAAAAACTGCTGAGCATATTTGGAGTCACCAAAATCACTAGCTTCCTCAGTCCAATGATTACTTGAAAATTTTGTTTGGTTGAAATGAATAAATGTATTGAAGAATTATACACATATATTTATGCATGTATCTCTGTAAGTTATACACAAAGATACATAGATATATATGTTCCATTTTTTAATTGAACATTTATTTTTGACAGTTCCTTTCCTTTTTCTCAGATAAAACACTTTTCACTAAAAAGGCAGAGTTAACTTTCTTTTCATATATGTGACAGAACTGTTGCAGAAACATTATTTTATTACACAATTTTAGGAAAATTTTGTGTCTGTTATTGAATACTTAAATAATTAGTCTTTCTTGGTTACAGATAGAACTGAAACTTAAATTAATTTCAAACTCAGGGAGAATAGGTACCCCAAATACTTGGCAGGGTAGGATGAATCAGTAAAGGAGGTAATCTCAGAATTTTTATGTATTTATTTCTAATTCAGTAATGTTATTTTCACCAGTCATAAAATGACATGACATGTCTTAAAAGCCCCAATGTAATTCCCTGAAAACTTACTGTTACAAAAGAGCAGTGGTAGGTCTTTGGAGTGGAGTTTAGAAGAGGAAGATGGCTCAGACACAAATCCTACTTTTAAAGTGCTTACAGTCAAATATAAGGGATATACTAAAAGACATGCCACTGAGAATTTCAGTCTGAAACCTATATACCTCAAGAGTTATTAAATGAAGCCTGAATATTTGAGGCTGACCTCAAACAGAATATCTGTATCTGTCTAATAACCTCATTTTTTAAAAAAATTAAATTTGAGACTGTAATGGTGCTTAACCTGGAGTGATAATTCATATATTATGATGTTAATGGACCTAAGGCATCTATTCAGAAATTATTCTAGTTTTAACACATATCTGCTTTAGATATGCACAATGCTTCTACATTTTTGGCATAATTATATATTTACATATGTAAGTAAAAATCTATAAAACTTTTCAGATGTAAGTCATGAGGCTTATTATCATGAAAGAATGGAATGAAAATGTATTCTGTCACATGCAATATACACAATCAGTCTCTTTCAACAATAGTTTTAGGAATGAGTGTAGATGTTTAGAGTCACAAATTAGGCATTGTTTAAGTTGATTAAATACATCTACCTTTACAAATTCCCTGGGTCCCTTGCTCAACAGATTAGAAGAGAATGAAAATGTAGCTTGCTAATTACACTGATTGACAGAGAAGGCAATGGCACCCCACTCCAGCATTCTTTCCTGTAAAATCACATGAATGGAGAAGCCTGGTTGGCTGCAGTCCATGGGGTCGCTGAGTTGGACACGGCTGAGCGACTTCACTTTCACTTTCATGCATTGGAGAAGGAAATGGCAACCCACTCCAGTGTTTTTGCCTGAAGAATCCCAGGGATGGGGGAGCCTGGTAGGCTGCCATCTATGGGGTCACACAGAGTTGGACATGACTGAAGCGACTTAGCAGCTGCATGAACTATGGATGGAGGTTCATGACATTGTACAGGAGACAGGGATCAAGACCATCGCCATGGAAAAGAAATGCCAAAATGCAAAATGGCTGTCTGAGGAGGCCTTACAAATAGCTGTGAAAAGAAGAGAAGCGAAAAGCAAAGGAGAAAAGGAAAGATATAAGCATCCGAATGCAGAGTTCCAAAGAATTGCAAGGAAAGATAAGAAAGCCTTCCTCAGAGATCAATGCAAAGAAACAGAGGAAAAAAACAGAATGAGAAAGACTAGATAGAGATCTCTTCAAGGAAATTAGAGATACCAAGGGAATATTTCATGCAAAGATGGGCACAATAAAGGTCAGGAATGGTATGGGCCTAACAGAAGCAGAAGCTAAAATTAAGAGGAGGCAGGAATACACAGAAGAACTGTACAAAAAAATCTTCATGACTCATAATCATGATGGTGTGATCACTCACATAGAACCAGACATCGTGGAATGTGAAGTCAAGTGGATCTTAGCATCACTACGAACAAAGCTAGTGGAGGTGATGGAATTCCAGTTGCGCTATTTCAAATCCTGAAAGATGATGCTGTGAAAGTGCTACACTCAATATGCCAGCAAATTTGGAAAACTCAGCAGTGGCCACAGGACTGGAAAAAGTCAGTTTTCATTCCAATCCCAAAGGAAGGCAATGCCAAAGAATGCTCAAACTACCACACAATTGCACTCATTTCACACACTAGCAAAGTAGTGCTCAAAATTCTTGAACTTCAGCAATATATGAACTGTGAACTTTCAGATGTTCCAACTGGTTTTAGAAACAGCAAAGGAACCAGAGATCAAATTGCCATCATCTGCTGGATATTGAAAAGGCAAGAGTGTTCCAGAAAAAAAGTCTACTTCTGTTTTATTGACTATGCCAAAGCCTTTGACCATGTGGCTCACAATAAACTGTGGAATTTGAAAGACATGGGAATTCTGAAAGAGATGAGAATACCAGACCACCTGACCTGCCTCTTGAGAAACCTATATGCATGTCAGGAAGCAACAGTTAGAATTGGACGTGGAACAACAGACTGGTTCTCAATAGGAAAAGGAGTATGCCAAGGCTATATATTGTCACCCTGCTTATTTAACTTCTATGCAGAGTACATCATGAGAAACGCTGGACTGGAAGAATCACAAGCTGAAATCAAGATTGACAGGAGAAATATCAATAGCCTCAGATATGTAGATGACACCACCCTTATGGCAGAAAGTGAAGAGGAACTAAAACGCCTCTTGAGGAAAGTGAAAGAGGAGAGTAGAAAAGTTTCTCAGCATTCAGAAAACGAAGATCATGGCATCTGGTCCCATCACTTCATGGGAAATAGATGGGGAAACAGTGAAAATAGTGTCAGACTTTATTTTGGGGGCTCCAAAATCACTGCAGATGGTGACTGCAGCCATGAAATTAAAAGACGCTTACTCCTTGGAAGGAAAGCTATGACCAACCTAGATAGTATATTCAAAAGCAGAGACATTACTTTGCCAACTAAGGTCCATCTATCTAGTCAAGGCTATGTTTTTTCCAGTGGTCATGTATGGATGTGAGAGTTGGACTATAAAGAATGCTGGAATGCTGAGCGCCGAAGAATTGATGCTTTTGAACTGTGGTGTTGAAGACTCTTGAGAGTCCCCTGGACTGCAAGAAGATCCAACCAGTCCATTCTGAAGGAGATCAGCCCTGGGATTTCTTTGGAAGGAATGATGCTAAAGCTGAATCTCCAGTACTTTGGTCACCTCATGTGAAGTGTTGACTCATTGGAAAAGACGTTGATGCTGGGAGGGATTTGGGGCAGGAAAAGGGGACGACAGAGGCTGGATGGCATCACCGACTTGATGGACATGAATTTGGACATGAGTAAACTCTGGGAGTTGGTGATGGACAGGGAAGCCTGGTGTGTGGTGATTCATGGGGTTGCAAAGAATCAGACACGACTGAGCAAATGAACTGAACTGAACTTTTGCCCCATCGTAACACTGTAAGCTTTAAAGGAGAATGTGAACATAAAACAGCATATAGAATTTTGAATGAAACAAGATGAAAAATGTAGTATTTACAGATAAATTTCTTATATATCCTTTAGCAATTTGCTAGCTCAATTTCAGTGTAACCTTTTAGATTCATGTTGTTACATGCTTTATATTTAATAGAGGTCAAGTTGGAACTGATTACCATACTGCTTAGCCCATATCTTCATTCATTAGCTGTTATTTCCTTAAAAATATTAAGAGAAATGAAACTACATTTGATGCAGTTAAGGCCTGCTCTCTCCCTCCTACTTTCTCTCCCTTCTCTTTTCTTTCCTTTCTCTCCAAATTTTTAAGTTACTTTAAAAATAATTTTTACAGCCTTTGTTTTAAAGTCTATTTTATCGGATATGAGTATTGCTACTCCTGCTTTCTTTTGGTCTTTATTTGCATGGAATATCTTTTTCCAGCCCTTCACTTTCAGTCTGTATGTGTCCATTGTTTTGAGGTGGGTCTCTTGTAGACAGCATATATAGGGATCTTGTTTTTGTATCCATTCAGCCAGTCTTTGCCTTTTGGTTGGGGCATTCAACCCATTTACATTTAAGGTAATTATTGATAAGTATGCTCCTGTTGCCATTTACTTTATTGTTTTGGGTTCGGGTTTATACGTCCTTTTTGTGTTTCCTTTCTAAAGTCTATCCTTTAGTATTTGTTGGAGAGCTGGTTTGGTGGTGCTGAATTCTCTCAGCTTTTGCTTGTCTGGAAAGCTTTTGATTTCTCCTTCGTATTTGAATGAGATCCTTGCTGGGTACAGTAGTCTTGGCTGAAGGTTATTATCTTTCATCACTTTAAGTATGTCTTGCCATTCCCTCCTGGCCTGAAGAGTTTCTATTGAAAGATCTGCAGTTATTCTTATGGGGATCCCCTTGTGTGTTATTTGTTGTTTTTCCCTTGCTGCTTTTAGTAATTGTTCTTTGTGTTTGGTCTTTGTTAGTTTGATTAAAATATGTCTTGGGGTGTTTCGCCTTGGGTTTATCCTGTTTGGCACTCTCTGGGTTTCTTGGACTTGGGTGATTATTTCCTTCCCCATTTTAGGGAAGTTTTCAACTATTATCTCCTCAAGTATTTTCTCATGGTCTTTCTTTTGTCTTCTTCTTCTGGGACTCCTATAATTCGAATGTTGGAGCGTTTCATATTGTCTTGGAGGTCTCTGAGGTTGTCCTCATTTCTTTTAATTCGTCTTTCTTTTTCCCTCGCTGATTCATTTATTTCTACCATTCTATCTTCAATTTCACTAATCCTATCTTCTGCCTCCGATATTCTACTATTTGTAGCCTCCAGAGTGTTTCTGATCTCATTTATTGCATTATTCATTATATGCTGACTCTTTTTATTTCTTCTAGGTCCTTGTTAAACCTTTCTTGCATCTTCTCAATCCTTGACCCCAGGCTAT
The DNA here is from genome assembly GCA_917880005.1 of Nanger dama. NCBI lineage: Eukaryota > Metazoa > Chordata > Mammalia > Artiodactyla > Bovidae > Nanger > Nanger dama. The sequence goes on along the minus strand of CAKJTW010000038.1, from coordinate 7,082,034 downwards.
TTATCTGTGATTCCATTTTGATTTCAAGATTTTGGATCATTTTCACTATCAGTATTTGGAATTCTTTCTCAGGTAGATTCCCTATCTCTTCCTCTTTTGTTTGGTTTGGTGGGCATGTCTCCTGTTCCTTTACTTGCTGGGAATTCCTCTGTCTCTTCATCCTGGTTATATTGCTGCATTTGGGGTGGCTTTTCTATATTCTGGGAATTTGTGGAGTTCTCTTTATTATAGAGTTTCCTCTCTGTGTTTGGTGTTATATCACTGGTTTGTCAAAGTTTCTTGATCAGGGAGGCTTGTGTTGGAATTCTGGTGGGTGGATCTGGATTTCCTCTCTCTGGACAGACAACACAGAAATACAAAGAATCATAAGAGACTACTATCAGCAATTATATGCCAATAAAATGGACAACTTGGAAGAAATGGACAAATTCTTAGAAAAGTACAATTTTCCAAAACTGAACCAGGAAGAAATAGAAAATCTTAACAGACCCATCACAAGCACGGAAATTGAAACTGTAATCAGAAATCTTCCAGCAAACAAAAGCCCAGGTCCAGACAGCTTCACAGCTGAATTCTACCAAAAATTTCGAGAAGAGCTAACACCTATCTTACTGAAGCTATTCCAGAAAATTGCAGAGGAAGGTAAACTGCCAAACTCATTCTATGAGGCCACCATCACCCTAATACCAAAACCTGACAAAGACACCACAAAAAAGAAAACTACAGGCCAATATCACTGATGAACATAGATGCAAAAATCCTCAACAAAATCCTAGCAATCAGAATCCAGCAACACATTAAAAAGATCATACACCATGACCAAGTGGGCTTTATCCCAGGGATGCAAGGATTCTTCAATATCCGCAAGTCAATCAATGTAATTCATCACATTAACAAACTGAGAAATAAAAATCATATGATTATCTCAATAGATGCAGAAAAAGCCTTTGACAAAATTCAGCATCCATTTATGATAAAAACTCTCCAGAAAGCAGGAATAGAAGGAACATACCTCAACATAATAAAAGCTATATATGACAAACCCACAGCTAACATTATCCTCAATGGCGAAAAATTGAAACCATTTCCCCTAAAGTCAGGAACAAGACAAGGGTGTCCACTTTCACCACTACTCTTCAACATCGTACTGGAAGTTTTGGCCACAGCAATCAGAGCAGAAAAAGAAATACAAGGAATCCAAATTGGAAAAGAAGAAGTAAAACTCTCACTGTTTGCAGATGACATGATCCTCTACATAGAAAATCCTAAAGACTCGACCAGAAAACTACTAGAGCTAATCAGTGAATATAGTAAAGTTGCAGGATATAAAATCAACACTCAGAAGTCCCTTGCATTCCTATACACTAATAATGAGAAAGTAGAAAAAGAAGTCAAGGAAACAATTCCATTCACCATTGCAACGAAAAGAATAAAATACTTAGGAATATTCCTACCTAAAGAAACTAAAGACCTATATATCGAAAACTATAAAACACTGATGAAAGAAATCAAAGAAGACACTAATAGATGGAGGAATATACCATGCTCATGGGTTGGAAGAATCAATATAGTGAAAATGAGTATACTACCCAAAGCAATCTACAGATTCAATGCAATTCCCATCAAGCTACCAGCAGTATTTTTCTCAGAACTAGATCAAATAATCTCAAGATTTGTATGGAAATACAAAAAACCTCGAATAGCCAAAGCAATCTTGAGAAAGAAGAATGGAACTGGAGGAATCAACTTGCCTGACTTCAGGCTCTACTACAAAGCCACAGTCATTAAGACAGTATGGTACTGTCACAAAGACAGAAATATAGATCAATGGAAAGCCCTGAGATTAACCCACATACCTATGGACACCTTATCTTCGACAAAGGAGGCAAGAATATACAATGGAGTAAAGACAGTCTCTTTAACAGGTGGTGCTGGGAAAACTTGTCAACCACTTGTAAAAGAATGAAATTAGACCCCTCTCTAACACCATACACAAAAATAAACTCAAAATGGATTAAAGATCTAAATGTAAGACCAGAAACTATAAAACTCCTAGAGGAGAACATAGGCAAAACACTCTCCGACATAAATCACAGCAGGATCCTCTATGATCCAACTCCCAGTATACTGGAAATAAAAGCAAAGATAAACAAATGGGATCTAATTAAAATTAAAAGCTTCTGCACAACAAAGGAAACTATAAGCAAGGTGAAAAGACAGCCTTCTGAATGGGAGAAAACAATAGCAAATGAAACAACTGACAGACAACTAATCTCAAAGATATATAAGCAACTTATGCAGCTCAACTCCAGAAAAATAAATGATCCAATAAAAAAATGGGCCAAAGAACTAAATAGGCATTTCTCCAAAGAAGACATACGGATGGCTAACAAACACATGAAAAGATGCTCAACATCACTCATTATCAGAGAAATGCAAATCAAGACCACAATGAGGTATCATTTCACACCAGTCAGAATGGCTGCGATCCAAAAGTCTACAAGCAATAAATGCTGGAGAGGATGTGGAGAAAAGGGAACCCTCTTACACTGCTGGTGGGAATGCAAACTAGTACAGCCATTATGGAAAACAATGTGGAGATTCCTTAAAAAATTGCAAATAGAACTGCCTTATGACCCAGCAATCCCCCTGCTGGGCATACACACTGAGGAAACCAGAATTGAAAGAGACACATGTACCCCAATGTTCATTGCAGCGCTGTTTATAATAGCCAGGACATGGAAGCAACCTAGATGTCCATCAGCAGATGAATGGATAAGAAAGCTGTGGTTCATATACACTATGGAATACTACTCAGCCCTTAAAAAGAATAAATTTGACTCAGTTCTAATGAGATGGATGAAATTGGAACCGATTATACAGAGTGAAGTAAGCCAGAAAGAAAAACACCGATACAGTATACTGACACATATATATGGAATTTAGAAGACAGTAATGATGACCCTATATGTGAGACAACAAGAGACACAGAGGTATAGAGTGGACTTTTGGACTCTGAGGGAGAGGGAAAGGGTGGGATGGTTTGGGAGAATGGCAGTGAAGCATGTGTATTTTCCTGTAAGAAACGAAGCGCTAATCTATGTTTGGTGTAGGATGCAGGATGCATGGGGCTGATGCACAGGATTATTCAGGTAGAGGATGGGGGTGGGAGGTGGGAGGGGGCTTCGGCATTGGGCGATTGTGTTCACCTATGGCTGATTCGTGTCAATGTATGGCAAAACAAATACAGTATTGTAATTAAAAAAATAAATAAATTTAATTTAAAAAAGAATATATAACAGCAAAAAAATAAAAATAAAAATAAAAATAATTTTTAAATATATTGAAGTAGAGTTGACTCTTTTAGATTTTGCGATTTAAATCAATATAGTGATTTGATTTTTATAGACTGCACACCATACAAAGGAGAAGGCAATGGCAACCCACTCCAGTACTCTTGCCTGGCAAATCCCATGGACGGAGAAGCCTGGTGGGCTGCAGTCTATGAGGTCGCTCAGAGTCAGACACGACTGAGCGACTTCACTTTCATGTTTCACTTTCATACAGTGGAGAAGGAAATGGCAACCCACTCCAGTGTTCTTGCCTGGAGAATCCCAGGGATGGGGGAGTCTGGTGGGCTGCCATCTCTGGGGTCACACAGAGTCAGACACAACTGAAGCGACTTAGCAGCAGCAGCAGCAGCAGCAGCAGAGTTGACTCTGTTAGATTTTGGTGATTTAAATCAATATAATGATTTGATTTTTATAGATTTCACACCAGACAAAGGTGTTATAAAATACTGAGTGTATTCCCTGTGCTGTCCATTATGTTACTTTGACTTGCTTTATAACCAGTAGTTGTTACTCTTAGTAACTGTCACCTATCCCACCCCTCCCTCCAACACTCTCCCGCTTTAACCACTGACTTATTTGCTATACTGTTGGGTCTGTTCTGTGTTGTTACATTTGCTAATTCACCTTGGTAGGGGGCAAGAGCCATAGCTGGGTTTGAGACAGGACTTTCCATCTGCTCAGTGGACATCACTGCCCTTTCTGGGTGGGGTCTGATCTCAAGCTGCTGAAGCAGAAACCATGAGGGTTGGGCCGGAGCCGTCCCTGTTACTTGGTGTTTTCCCCTCTCACCTTACTAAAGCCTTGCCCTAGACAGCACATTAAAAAGCAGAGACATTACTTTGCCAACAAAGGTCTGTCTAGTCAAGGCTATGGTTTTCCCAGTGGTCACGTATGGATGTGAGAGTTGGACTGTAAAGAAAGCTGAGTGACAAATAATTGATGCTTTTGAACTGTGTTGTTGGAAAAGACTCTTGAGAGTCCCTTGGACTGCAAGGAGATCCAACCAGTCCATCCTAAAGGAGATCAGTTCTGGGTGTTTATTGGAAGGACTTATGTTGAAGCTGAAACGCCAATACTTTGGCCACGTGATGCAAAGAGCTGACACATTTGAAAAGACCCTGATGCTGGGAAAGATTGAGGGCAAGAGAAGAAGGGGATGACAGAGGATGAGATGGTTGGATGGCATCACTGACTCATGGACATGGATTTGGGTGGACTCCGGGAGTTGGTGATGGACAGGGAGGCCTGGTGTGCTGCCCTTCATGGGGTCACAAAGAGTCAGACACAACTGAGTGACTGAACTGAACTCAAAGGGGAAAGTGCTGAAGCAAGTGGGGTCTGTGTGTGCTCTCAACTTATACTGGCCACAGTTAGGGGTCCAAGCTCTCAGTGATGTACTGCTTGTGAAGGCATTGCTATATGTTCCCTTGTTCTGTTCAGATGTCAACAGATGTCTAGATGAAGAGTGAAGTGTGAGATGTTTTTAGGGATCAACACCATGAAAAGAAGAGGATGGGTGCAGTTTTGCTTAGAAGGAGAAGGTGAACTACCACACAGGTCCTACAATTCCCAGGCCAACCTGGGTGGAGGGGGAAGCCCTGGAGCCACTGCTGACTCCTCAGAGTGTCCCATATTGAGTGAAGTGTGCAGGGCTTGATGCACCTGTCTTGCTCAGTCACTGTATGCCAGCTGTTCAGGCTCAGGTATGAACTCAAGGGAAAGACTCTGCAGCTGAAGAAAACCACGAAGGAAATAGTGGAAGAAATATAAAAACTGACTGCTGACCCCTGCTCTTGTCTGAGGGCTGGAAAGGAAGTCTTTCCTAATGCTAATTCTCCATGGCTCATGTCTGTCTTTACCACAATTGCTTTAGGAAGAAAGTCAGTGTTGCCCCGACCAGAGTTAGTGAGGGGACAACTTGTTAAGATCCAGGATTGAGGTATGAGAGGGATAAGCCTCCATACAGAAGGTAGTTAGGCCATGTTTCACCCATTCTGTATTTGGAATTAGTAATCTTTTTTGTGTGTCTGCATTATTTAAGATGTTTTTCAAGTTAAAAATATTTTATTCATGTTTTTGCATGTATCATATACTCTTTTTCCTTGCTTTACGGTAGTTCATATTATAAATATCCATTTTCCTCAGATAGACATCAGAGTTGTTTCCATATTATGAACAAACATAACATGAACGTTTTTTACGAGATTATTTGTGGATCAAATTTGCTCTTTTCTTGGGGAAATGCTTAGAATTGGAATTGCTAGATCATAGAATAAAAGTTTAATCTTCCACAAACAGTTTTCTGAGGTGGGTGTTATTCCCCTCCCCTATAAACTTTGAGAGTTCATCTTCAACATTTGATTTGGTGTTTTCAGTCATTTCAATTCAGCCATTTTAGTGGGTATATAAGTGAAGTGAAGTGAAGTCGCTCAGTCATGTCTGACTCTTTGCGACCCCATGGACTGTAGCCTACTGGGCTCCTTCATCCATGGGATTTTCCAGGCAAGAGTACTGGAGTGGGCTGCCATTTCCTTCTCCAGGAGAACTTCCCGACCCAGGGATTGAACCCCAGTCTCCTGCACTGTAGGCAGACGCTTTACCGTCTGAGCCACAAGGAACTTTCTCTAGTGGGTAAATGCTAAGTAAAATCAAAATACTATATAGTGGGTATCTACTATAGTGGATATACAGTATTTTGATTTTACTTAGCATTTTTCCTTTGGAAAATTTATGATAGACATTTGTTCATGTGTTTATTGGCCATTTGTATATCTTTTAGGAATTGTCTGATCAAGTCCTTTGTGTGTTTTGTTTTGTTATTTAATGGTTCATTCTTGCATGCAAGAATTATGTTTTATATTCTGAATACAAGTCCCTTTTCAGATAAATGTGTTGCCAATGTTTTCTGCTAATTTTTATGAAGACCACTATTCCATTTTTCTCTATTATGCTTTTGCCATCATATTTCCTCTAAAGAGATCTTCACTTATGCCACGATCTTAAGGCTATCCCTCTATATTTTCTTCTAGGAGCTTTATTGTTCTGGATTTCATATTTTGGGTTATGATTTAATACATTTGATTTTTGTGTATGATGTGAGGTAGGGGATGGGTTTCTTTTCCTTTCACATAACTATCTAGCTATTTCAGTATTTTTTGTTGAAGAGTTTTTTTTCCCCTCTTCATTCAATTGTTTTGGCCATTAAGTTGAAATGTATTTAATCACTTCTGAGTGATGGCCTTTCTATTTTGTTTAATTGATTTATATGTTTATCATTTTACTGATATCAGGCTATCTTGATTAGCATATCTTTTAGTAACACTTGAAATCAAGTAGGATGAATTCTTTAAATTTGTGATATTTTTTTGGATTTTTGCCTTTCCAAATAAAATTTTAATTTATCTGATTCATTTTCTGTTTGTATTTGTATTAAGATTGCCATAAATCTATACTTGAATGTGAGGAAAAATGCTATCTCAAAAAGATTGAATCTTCCAGTCTATGATCATGGTATAGCAGGCCATTTCCTTTATTTTTAATCTCTTGAAAATGTGTTATGTTTTTTTAATGTAAAGGCCTTGAACATATTTTATTTTATTTATCCATAAGTTTTATAGTTCTTTATGATATTATAACTAATGTTTGTATTTCATTTCTAATTGTTAATTACTGACATGTGTGTGCATGTGTGCATGCTAAGTTGCTTCAGTTGTGTTTGACTCTTTGTGACCCCATGGACTGTAACTTCCCAGGCTCTTCTGTCTATGGTATTCTCCAGATAAGAATACTGGAGTGGGTTGCCCTGTCTTTCTCCAGGAATTACTGATAAAAATAAAATTGATTTTTGTAGATTGACTGTATTTATTAAATTTTATTTACCAGTTTTGGTAGATTTTTGTAGATTCCTTAGGATTTATCTGCAAATCAAGAGAGCTTTACCTCTTCCTTTCTAGTCTTGTTTGGCTTTTATTTCTTTTTCTTCTTTCTATTTCTCCTTTTCTTATTTCTTTTTCTTATTGTTCTCCCTAAGACCTCCTTTGCTGCTGCTAAGTTGCTTCAGTCATGTCCGACTCTGTGTGACCTCAGAGACAGCAGCCCACCAGGCTTCCCCGTCCCTGGGATTCTTCAGGCAAGAACACTGGAGTGGGTTGCCATTTCCTTCTCCAATGCATGAAAGTGAAAAGTGAAAGTGAAGTCACTCAGTTATGTCTGACTCTGAGCGACCCCACGGACTGCAGCCTACCAGGCTCCTCCCCTATGGGATTTTCCAGGCAAGAGTACTGGAGTGGGGTGCCATTGCCTTCTCCAAGACCTCCTTTAAATAATGCTGAATAAAAATACTGAGGTTGTACATTTTTTTATTGGTGTCTGTTCTAGAGGCAAAGCATGTGATATTTCAGCTGTGCGTTTATTGTTGGTTTTTCATATATGTCTTTATTAGGTTGAGGAAATTCTTTCTGTTTCTACTTTGTTGAACATTAAAAAAGTAATGTATTTTGAAAAAATGCTTTATCTGCTTCTATTTAAATGTGTACCTAATACCTCTTCCTTCATCTATTAATGTGGTGAATTACCTTGATTTTTGTATCTTGAAATAATTAGCATTCAAACTTGACCATGTTGTATCATTGTTTTATATAGTGCTGGATTTTAGTTGCTAATTATTTTTGTTAATATTTTTGTATCTATATTCATGAATGGTATCAGATTTTACTTCCATTTTCTTGTATTATTCTTTTTCTGTTCATAATAAAATTTTCATATCTTCTTCCCTTAGACCAGGTAGGTTGTTGTTTGGGGAGTTAGATCCTAACACCATGAATTTAATTTACCCATGTTTCTTATCAAAGCCTAACTCCAAAGTTGAAGTAGACAGAGGGTGGGCAGAGCAGGCTCCAAAGGGTACTTCTTTCTTCTTGTTTTTTGGTCCCAGTGACAAATTCTGGGGAAGAATAAAACTGTTACCCAGCATCTGTTACAGTAGTATGTTGCTGTTTAGTAAATATTTTCATTTATATTTTTCATAAAAGGTATATAACAGTATTGTATGTTAAGTAATATTATCATTAATGTAATTTGTGGTTTAAATGGGAAACCACATTTCCCATTAATGGGAAAATCAATGATATATTTGTTATTAATAATATATCCTTCTAACCACATAAGTGATTTTTAAAATTTTTAAGCCTTTCTATACAAAAGGGCATTTGTACTGTAGAGAATTTGGGCTGCTTGGAGTTTTGCTATAAAACACTTGTATACCAGGTTTTATATTTCAATTGCTTTCCCGGAGTCTTATAAATTTCATTCTCTGCTCTTTCAGTCATATGCTCAAAATCAATTTCCTCTCAGAGACCTGGAATTTTAGTGAAAAATAAAACGAGAACAAATACACCCTCCTGACTCAGTGTTCACCTTGGATGTGGGTTGGAAGAATGCCTGACATTCATTTCTAAGCAGTTGCTATGGATGGTGGAATCCTTTCTTATGTGAACCATTAACACTAATATTTGAAAAGCTTCATTTCCAAGTGTTGTCAGAACTGAGGATAAGAATAAATTGAGCTAATTTGAATTCATAATATTGCATTAAAACTGAGAAATATGTCAATAACTATAGTAAAATTCTATGCTGATTTATATGTATAATCTAATAATGAAGAAAGAGGTTCAGATCTTAAAGTAGGATATCATCAGTCTTTGATATGGACAGAATAAAATCTCTGTGAATAACCATAAAAATGTTTCTTTCTCTCCTTTCAGTGACACATGGCAAAAGAATGTTATAAACAGTGATGTTACTATATTTCATAAACTAATTTTAGAAGATTTTTAGGTTTAAAATATTATATGTTAATATAGTTCATACACTTTAGTTTTAGAAGAGTTTTAGGTTTTTGTTAAAAAATTGTGAAGATAGCATAAAGGGTTTCTATACAGCCCATACCTGATTTGCCTTTTTGTTAGCATTTTGCGTTACCAGTCAACCAATAATGATACAGTGTTATAGTACATTTTTTTAAATTTTATTTTTGCTTTATTCTACTTTACAATACTGTATTGGTTTTGCCATACATTGGCATGAATCAGCCACAGGTATATTCAGATGTGCTAGTTTTATCATGATGCCCCTTTTCAGATCCAAAATACAACCCAGAATGCAATGTCACATTGATTCATCATTGACTTTCCTTGGCTTTGCCAATTTCTAGAATTTTCTTATTTTTTCCATGATTTGGCAGTTTTGAGGAGTACTCGTCAGGTATTTTGTAGAATGTCTCTCAGCTGGGCCTGATCTGATATTTCCCCTATGACTTCACTGGGCTTGTGGGTTTGGGGAGGAGGACAACGCAGGTAAAGTCCAAGTGCCATATTATTCACACCATATCTAGGGTGTGTGTTAAAAGTATGTGACATCATTACGGACACTGTTACTACTGACTTTGATCATGTGGCTGTATGGTGTTGTCAGATCTCTCTTTCAAACTTGCCATACTGTACTCTCGGGAAGGAATTTACAATAGACAGCCTCTACTTAAGGACTGGGGAATTATGCTCCACCAATTTCAGGTGGAATATTTGCACAGATTGTTAGAGCCTGTCTTATTATGTTCATATTGATATAAGTAAATTATTTAATAAAAAATAAGTGGAGAAAAGCAGACAAATCCTATGCAGAAGAACTCCAGAGGAGCCTGGTGGGCTCCATGAGGCCGAAAAAAATCAGACATGACTAAGTGACTAACACACACACACACATAAAATATTCTAAAAATGTTGAAGTAACACCTAGAGAAACAGGAAAAGAGAACAAAAGAAAAAGAAAGATAGGGAAGAAATAGGGAAAATAAAATAAAATGGCAGAATTAAGTCCTAATTTTTTTCATAATTAAGTAGCCTAGATATAGTAATTAAATGACAGAGCTTGGAAGAACTGGTGGAAAAACACAAGCCAACTGTATGCTGTCAACAAGCTCACTTAAAAATAACACATAGGATTTCCCTTGTGGCTTAGTGGTAATGAATCTGCCTGTCAATGTAGGAGACATGGCCTATCCCTAATGTGGGAAGATCCCACATGCCAGGGACAAATAAGCCCCGGGGCCACAACTTTTAAGCCTGTGCTCTGAACTGTGGTGTTTGGGAAGACTCTTGAAAGTGCCTTGGACTGCAAGAAGATCCAACCAGTCCATTCTGAAGGACATCAGCCCTGGGATTTCTTTGGAAGGAATGATGCTAAAGCTGAAACTCCAGTACTTTGGGCACCTCATGCAAAGAGTTGACTCATTGGAAAAGACTCTGATGCTGGGAGGGATTGGGGGCAGGAGAAGAAGGGGATGACAGAGGATGAGATGGCTGGATGGCATCACTGACTCGGTGAATGCGAGTCTGAGTGAACTCTGGGAGTTGGTGATGGACAGGGAGGCCTGGCGTGCTGTGATTCATGGGTTCGCAAAGAGTCGGACACGACTGAGCGACTGAACTGAACTAGAGGCCAGGAGCCACAACTACTGAATCCTATGAGCCCTACAGCCCAAGCTCTGCAACAAGAGAAGCCACAGTAATGAGAAGCCTGTGCAATGCAACTAGGGTGTAGAGAAAAGAAAATTACTGAAGACAAAGAGGGTCATTATATTTTGATAATCGTATCAGTCTACCATAAGACATAGCAGTCCTAACTGTGTATGCACCAAAATTCAGAGCCTCAAAGTAAGTGAAGCAAGTCAGATCTAAGTGAAAGGAGAAATAGTCAAGCCCATAGTTAGAGTTGGGAATTTTAACACCCACTCTCAGGACCTGATAGAACACCTTAGTGGGGAAAAACAACAACAACAAAACTTGGCATGAAATTAGAAAATCTGACCAGCACAACCAACCAATAGTTTATAGGGTGTGTGTTAAAAGTATTGCCATACATGGGACATATTTATAATTGTATGTGTTTTTTCCAAGGGCCTAAGGAATATTTATCAATATAGTCAAAACTCTAGACTATAAAATATGCTTCAACAAATTTAAAAGCACTGAAATTATACAGTATATATGCTCTGGCCATTCTAGAACCAAACTGGAAAGTAATAGCAGATAGCCATTTGGAGAAACCTAAATACAAGAAAATTAAACAGTACACTTCTAAATAATCTGAGCTAAAGAGAAAGTATCATCAAAAACAAAATAGTAATATAGAACTGAATGAAAATGAGAACATATATAAAGCATTTGAGATGAAAATAGTACCACAGGGAAATTTATACCACTCAGTACTCACACTGGAAATAAGAAGTGTCAAACCAATAACTAATTTCCAATTCCCTGAAAAAAAAAAAAAACAAAGGAAGCCAAAAGTAAGCATAAGGAAGGAAATAGTGAATGTAAAAGCAGAAATAATCAAGTTGAAAATAAAAAGATGCAGAAAATCACCAAACAAATTATCTTCAGAAATATCAACATAATTGATAAACCTCTAGCAAGACTGATGAAAATAAATGAGAGAAAAGTCAGCAATAACACAGTTGAAGCCTGCACATTACTGCACATCCTACAGCCATTAAAAATAATAAGGGAATAATTTAAGCAAATTGACATTTATAAATTTGGCTTTTTGAAAAAGGACAAATTATCTTCTGTGCGTCACTGACTCCACGGACGTGAGTTTGAGCAAGCTCTGGGAGTTGGTGATGGACAGGGAAGCCTGGCATGCTGCAGTCCATGGAGTTGCAGAGTCAAACATGACTGAGCAACTGAACTGAACTGAAGGAGAAATTCATCTAAAACCACAAACTACCCGGGCACAATTCAGAAAAAAAAGGGCTACATTCGGGCCTGCAGCGTAAACCAATTTGGTCAAGGTGAGAGAATTTCTTCATTAGTAAAAAGTATTACCACCTACTTGATTAATCTTTCCTGGTTTACTTTTGTAGACTTAACCATATTATACTCCCACACAGTACTGGACACCCTTCTCTCTTGATAAGATTTGGGGTTAAAATATGTTTGTAGAATTTTGGCACATTATTCAAGCATACGTTAGGTGTAGTAACAGTAAATTTTTGCACCTTACTGAATGCCTCACAATAAATGTGTCCATAATTAATGCACTTAAATGAAAAGATATGTAAATACTTCATACTAAACAGTTTTAAATAGTCTTACAACTTAAACGTGAGCATTAAATAATCATTTTTGTATGCCATCCATGCAAAGTTATATTTTGAACATGATTTTATTTCCATGTATCTTACATTTTTGCAGAATGTATTAACCAGAGTATGTATGTGTGGTTATTCCTATTAGCCTTTTATATTCAGTTCAGTTCAGTCACTCAGTCGTGTCTGACTCTTTGCCACCCCATGGACTGCAGCACACCAGGCCTCCCTGTCCATCACCAACTCCCATGGCTTGCTCAAACTCATGTCCATGGAGTCGGGGATGCCATCCAACCATCTTATCCTCTGTCATCCCCTTCTCCTAGCATATAAATAAAAATGCATGGAGGAAGTACAGCTGCTGGTATACCATCTCAGCAAGAGCCAGCAATGGCCATCCTCACCCCCTTCAGATTCAGAGCCGGGTCCACACCTGCTCCATCCTCCCCACTGCTCACTCTCCTCAGCAATAATTGTCGTTGCACTAGTGGAAAGTGACACTCAAGGCAGAGAGTTGAGAGGGCGTGCTTGGCTCAGACCAGGGTGTGCAATAGGGCAGTCATATGAAACAGGCCAGAGCCCGGGGAAGTTTTCATCTGCTTCTGCCACCCTGTTGCTGGCAGCAAGCGTGTGTGTGCTTTTCACTAGCAGAGTCTAGGTTTCTTACAACCTTTCTGTTTTCAAACCAGATAAGGCTTCTCTTCTCAGTTTGAGGCCACAAGGCTAGGGTGCATAATATGTTGTTCAGACTACTTATTCCCCAGGGAAAATCTCTGAGCCTATGATAGTCTCCTCTTCTGTGTCCCCTCTCTAGGGGTGCAGGTCCCAACCTGATCATTTCTCCCCATTCCTTCCTGACTCCACATGGACTGTCTTTATAGCTTTGGTTGCAGAAGAATCTTTTTGCCAATCTCCAGTTTGTTTTTGGTGAGAACTGCTTCACTGACTCAGATTGTAAAGGATCTGTCTGCAATGTGGGAGACCTTGGTTCGATCTCTGGGTGAGGAAGATCCCCTGGAGAAGGGAATGGCTACTCACTCCAGTATTCTTGCCTGGAGAGTCCCCATGGACAGAGGAGCCGGTCGGGTTACAGTCCGTGGGGTTGCAAAGAGTCAGACATGACTGAGCGAGTAACACAAGCACTTAGATGTGTTTTTGATGTTCTCATGGCAGGAGGGAACTTAGCTTCCTCCTACTTTGCCATCTTGATCTCTTCTCCCCTAAATGAGTTTCTGAGAAACAATTTTTAAATACTAAAAGTAATAGGATATGTTATATAGTAAAAGAAACATTTCTGAGGGCAGATCAGTAAGCTGGCATAAATCCAAAGAGTCATTTCAGTTTATTCCACCATTTTCTCCAGGGATATAGATTCATTCTCCCCAGTCAGAAGTTACTTGGTGGTGCTGCTGCTAAGTTGCTTCAGTTGTGTCCAACTTTATGCGACCCCATAGACGGCAGCCCATCAGGCTCCTCTGTCCCTGGGATTCTCCAGGCAAGAATACTGGAGTGGGTTGCCATTTCCTTCTCCAGTGCATGCATGCATGCTAAGTCGCTTCAGTCGTGTCCAACTCTATGTGACGCTATGGACAGCAGCCCACCAGGCTCTTCTGGCCCCAGGATTCTCTAGGCAAGAATACTGGGATGGGTTGCCATTAAAAATACCATCCTGCACACTATCTAAAGAATTTAATAAGTAAAATTGAACCAAACATCTTTGACCAATGAAAAGAAAGCCTCAATTATTTTATGAATTTAAGTCTTATGTCAAAGTTTCTGCATTGCCAGTACAAATCACAAAACATTCAGCTTCTGCTGAAACCTTTTCTCTTTGTAGTTCAAACTGAGCCACAAGAGCCTCTCAGAGAGGTACAGAGTGCTGAAAAGCAGATGCCTTTCAACTTTCAAAGGTATATTATATATATATATATATATAGTTTATAAATAGATTTATTTATTATAAACAGAGGTTGAATAGTGCCTGTAGGATGTGGGTATTAAATTGTCTGTAACATGTGATGCCAGATTCTAAGGGTTTACTCTTGAACAGCACTAACCAGTAGAACTTTCTTCTTTGACTGAATGTTTCATGTCTGCTCCGTCCAATCTCATGTACATATTGAGTACATGAAATATTTCTAGTACAGCTGAGATATATATGTAATTGGGAAAAAAAAGACCTTAAGACAAAGAGATGAGCATTTATTAGGACTTTTTAAAATAAATTGTTATAAGATAAATCTTGTCATATTCTTTACAGTAAGCCACTGCAGCAATTGCTAGGAATAAAATATAATACCCAGAGTTTTAGAATGAGAGAGAACTGAAGACTGAAGGTCTTCAATCGTTCATTCCTTCATCAAACATTTATGTTTTATTATAGTGAAGGTAATTTTTAGATGATGAACATTTGAAAACATAGGATTTTTGCCTTCAAAACTCACACAGATTAATGAGAATGATTTATAAGTGAACTTTTCCAACTAATTTTAATGCATGTTAAAAGAGTAATATATAAGATTATAACCTTGGCAAGAAGTAACTTTCCATAGGATTGATTGCGGGTTGAGCAAGGGTAGAAAGGAGAGACTCTCAAGCTGTTTCATGAACAATGAGTCAATGTGGGGCATTTCAGGTAAGGAAATATAGCTATGCAAAGCTGTTAATTCATGGACGAAATTAGTACATTAAGGGGAATTCTTCAAGAGTTCATTATGGTTATAGAATATGCAAGCAATAGCGGGACAGTCAGTCTCAGGTTAATATTAATAGTATAGAAACCCCATCAGGCTTTCAACAAAGAGATTATTTAGAGAGTTAGATACAGCCATTGCTGCTGTTGCTGCTAAGTTGCTTCAGTCGTGTCTGACTCTGTGTGACCCCCATAGACGGCAGCCCACCAGGCTCCGCCGTCCCTGGGATTCTCCTGGCAAGAACGCTGGAATGGGTTGCCATTTCCTTCTCCAATGCATGAATGTGAAAAGTGAAAGTGAAGTCGTTCAGTCGTGTCCGACTCTTCGAGACCCCATGGACTGCAGCCCACCAGGTTCCTCTGTCCATGAGATTTTTCCAGGCAAGAGTACTGGAGTGGGGTGCCATTGCCTTCTCCGGATACAGGCATTAGAGGGCTAGAAAAGCAAACTCAGTATAAAATAAGATAATGGCAGTCAAAACAGCCATCAACTCTTGGTCTCTAGAAACAAATGCAAGAAATCAATGGTATAGGAACAGAGACACTTGGAAGTGTGTACCTATGAAGCTGGGGCTTAGATCTATGAGGGGAAATTACTGCTTACCTCGTGCTGATACCTTTGAGGGTACATAATTTAGTTTTAGTGAGAGAAAAGAAGCTGGAGTAACACTGACAAGAATAGCAGCTGAAAGGAAAACATAGTCCAATGACTCTTCCTAGTTCCTGTTTTCAACTCTTCTTAGAGACTAATATAAAATAAAACGAGAACAAATTTTAAAGGTATTTGTGATGCCTCCAGGCTTAGCATCCCAATGAGGAGGTACAGTTTGAAATGGGATAAAACAGTCACTATCATAGTGGATTTCATTGGTCAATCAGCATTTATACATGCCCTTCTATTAATGTAACTTTAACACCATGACAATTATACGAATAAAACACTTTCACTGTCTCTACAAAAATGTGAGTAACAAAATACCAAGAATTAGTATGATTTGGGGCCAATAGTTCCAGGATCCATCTCTGAGTAATATAAATTACTCTTCTCGTTCACTCCCAGTCTCTCCAAATAGTCTATAATTTGGGAGATCAACTTATAAAACAAACTACCACCAGGAATTCTTATATAAACTGATGAGTAAAGGACAAAAGTATAGTTAATATTAATAAGAATAGTATAAACCTGTGTACATGAGACAGTATGCACATGTGTGCACACATAAAATACAAAAGGAAGAATGCATAACTGTATCAATTCCTGTTTCTATAATAGGTTAATTGCTGTATTTTCCTTCTTTGTCCATCTGTTTTTGTTGTTTTTGTTCATTATCACCCAGCTAGCACTTTAGGTTTCTTATCTGGTCAGGTAACACAAACATTGTCACCTGCCATGGGAACAAAAGCCTTAAAATTAACATTGGCCAAATTTGTAGGGATAAAAAGCCAAGTTTGTATAAATAAATTATTATGTGTAATCAGAGAGGAGCAGGAGCAAATCTTGATGTCAACATTTGATTTCTTGACTCATTTATTTTAGTTTGGGCTGAACCACAACATATAACATGGTTATTCAGTGTTTAAACTCCAGTTTCAGCATATTGTCTCTCAATCTGGGCTGTAATAGAGTCTTCACTAGACTATTAGGCTATTGTGCCATTCTCTTATCCCAGAACCTTCAAAGTGACACTGTAATTCTATAGGCAGGAGTGAATATTATAGGCAGGATCCAATTCTAACACTTTGATATGAAATAAATAAATAAATAAATTCCTTGTTGACAAAAACAACTTTGGGAAGAATACTAGAGCATAAAGTAAATCATTCCCTAAGTTCACAGAATGTTGCAGTAGTGGAAGAGTTGTGAACATGACATGCATGTCCACTGAAGGCGCTACATGTTTATTTCAGTGAAGCAAAGTAGTTGACATCTCCATATTGGAAGGGATCCAGCTGTGTGGCTGGTCCATCTAGAGAACTGTGACAGCTCTGTATCATGGCAACATTTGACTCTACTGTTGGTAGATAAGACACTCAGATAACCAGGTCACACTCAGTGAAGAAACCTCATTTCTGCTGAGTCCATACATAGACTCTATCTTTTTTTTTTTTTAAATTATGACCACAATATACTTAAGTACCAGACTGGCTGGGCAAGAGACTTAGTGTTTTCCAGTATGTATATATACTCATTCTGCTGAGTTTCAAATAAAAGCAGACATTATAATATCCATTATCTTTTTCTCAAAACCTATGCTTTTTTATGTTCTAATCGTTTCATTCTCTTCTTTCCAGTTCTTGACAATAAGGCCAAAGCAGAGCTATCCACCCATTAATCTGTCCAGATCCATATTTCTAACCATTTCTTAATATAAAATAGATAATTTAACCCTGAGTTTTGCCTATTGGTAGCATTTCTCTGCACTGCTGTCTTTCTGGGAAGTTGTTGAGTAGTGTTCCAGCAGTCCAATTCTGACTGTTACAAGAATGGCCTGAAAACAATTTGTTAAACCAGCAAAAAGTTTATACCTCCAGTCACATGGTGGTGCCTGTGTATGTCCAGATTGTAGATGCAGATTGAGGAAAGGAAAGGATGAAACTCTGCTCTGAGAGTCTCAGCCACCTACTGGTGCACCTCTCTTGTGCCTCTGGTTCCCTAGGGGCTCAGATGGTAAGAATTTGCCTGCAATGCAAATTGCAGGGTTTGATCCCTGAGTCAAGAAGATCCCCTAGAGGATGGCTTGGCAGCCCACTCCAATATTCTGGCCTGGAGAATTGCATGGACAGGAGCCTGGTGGGCTACAGTCCATAGGGTCGCCAACAGTCAGGCACGGCTGAGCAACTGAGCACGCATGCGTGATCTCTTGAGGCCGCACATTTGGGTTGTCAGATGATACGCTCTGGTTATGAATGCCCAAACTTCTGACTTGCTGAGCTAGATAACATGCACTTCTTGGTAGACAGCTGAGGTACCTTCATCATTTGATCTTTTATGTCAGGTATTCAGTCTCTGACAAGGGTTTAAAAACAAGACAGGAGTAGTTTTTGACTAAGATAATCATTATCTTCTGATTTCATGGTTTTGCAGTCTCAGTGCCAGAATACCAATGGATAGTGGTAGATTTGGAGCTGAGATACAACAATTTAAATATCACAGTTGGTCTGTGAGAGTGAAAGGTAGGATGAGCTGGCATCATAAACATCTCTTACCTTTGATAAAAAGCTTCATTTTCTAATAATATAGTTAGCAACTCAACTGGGTTGATATAGAGAGTAACATGGTGCGTGTGTGTGTGTGTGTGTGTGTGTGTGTGTGTGTGTGCTAAGTCATTTCAGCCCTGTCTGACTCTTTGCGACCCCTGGCCTGTAGCCTGCCAGACTCCTCTGTTCATGAGATTCTCCAGGCAAGAATACTGGAGTGGGTTGCCATGCGCTCCTCCAGGGGATCTTCCCAACTCAGGGATCTAACCCTCCTCTCTTATGTCTCCTGAGTTGGCAGGTGAGTTCTTTACTGCCAGAGCCACCTGTGAAGCCTGTAACATGGCATATTTTCCCTTTAAAAAGAAAAATCTAGCAACATAATAAATAATAAATTTGAGAGTAAGGAAGATAATGTTAGTGATAGGAAATCTAATTAAGGTATTTTTATATTAGGTCAAGGCAGAGATGGTATGGGAATGAATAATGCATAAGCAAGGGAGAGGAGGAGGTACGGGAAACTGAGGTCACAGTTTCCATTATTTGATTACTAATTGGGTATGCACTGTGAGGGGGAAAGAATGAACATTCATTAACATTAACTGATTTCTTATGTGGATGGTAATGGTCTTAACCAGGATAGTAATATATAAAGAACAGCATGTTTTAGGGACAAAAATTTCATTTTAAGACCTCTGACAGTGGTTGAAAGATACGTGTGATAGGCGGAATAATGGCCCCCACAGAGATGTCAATGCTCTACCAGAGCCAGTGACTGTGAATTTACTTAGTGAAAGGAGTTTTTCATGTGTTAAGGACCTTGAAATGGGAAAGTCATCTGGAATTACAAAAGTTGCCCCAGTGTAATCAAAGGGTCCTTAAGACTAGAAGGTAGGAGTGTCAGAGAAAGATACACAAAGATGCTACACAGCTGCCTTTGAGGATGAAGGAATGGCCATGAGCTAAGGAATTGCCATCAGCCCCAGGGACAGAAAAAGTCAAGGAGACAGATTCTCTACTAGAACCTCAGAAGGAACACTGCCGTTTTGACACCTTGATTCCAGCTCTGTGAGACTGGTGAACTGTAAGATAACTCTCACAATTATGTATGTCATTTTAAGCCACTAAATTTGTGCTTCCCAGGTTGTGATAGTGGTAAAGAACCTGCCTGCCAATGCCCCGAAGGAAGGCATGGCAACCCACTCTAGTATTCTTGCCCAGAGAATCCCATGGACAGAGGAGCCAACTGGTCTACAGTCCATGGGGTGTCAGAGTCTGACACGACTGAGCGACTAACCACAGCAAAGCACAATAGGATATTCAGAGAGAGTGGATGTTTCCAAATAGTTTCCAAAGTGGTATCAGATGATATTCCCATTAGCAGAGTATGAGTGCTAGTTTCTTCTGCATCCTCATTAGCAATTGTCAGTGTTGTTTTAGCATTTCTGTTGGATCCCTAGAGGCATCCCTTCATGGCTTTACTTGAACCTTCTGTGATGAAATATTTGTCTCATTTTTCATGTTGGCCTTCAGGTCCTATTTTTGTGAGCTACTTATTCAAGGCTTTTGACTGCTTTTTAAAACGTAGTTGCCTTAATTATAAACATTTTATTTTAGGAATTCAAAATACATTATGGAGTTGGACACAACTGAACGACTTTCACTTTCTTTATTTGTTGTGGATTAAATAACTGTATTCCTATAGGTCTATTTCTGGACTTAGATCTGTTCTGTTGGTCTGTTTGCCTATTGTTTTGCCAAAACCACCCTATCTACATTATTTCAGCCTTACAAGGATTATCAATTATCAGATAGTAAATGTACTAACTTCTCCATTTTCATAAAATAGTCTGGGATCATGCTGGCTCTTCTCGATCCATTGTGGTGCCATTTATATTTTAGAATCAATTTTTCTTTAAGGCCCACACACACAGATACACAGACATACACACCTTCTATAGTTTTTTGATGTGACTGAATAGATAATACACAGTTCTTATTTATTTTATGGATTACTTTCTGATACTTTTACACAAAAAATGTTTTCAATGTAATTTCTAGTCATTCCTACGTGTTTTCTTAATGGGATGAATCCATAGCATCACAAACATAATGAGTTACAAATCTAATATCAAAGCATTCTATTCATGATAGCATATAGAATTTTAAATTGAACCTAACAATCTATTAGCAAGGCATATATTCCTGGTTCATATTTTAATTACTGACTTAAAAAGAAGTACAGTTATCTCACACACTAGTAAAGTGATGCTTCAAATTCTCCAAGCCAGGCTTCAGTAATACGTGAGCTGTGAACTTCCAGATATTTATGCTGGTTTTAGAAAAGGCAGAGGAACCAGAGATCAAATTACCAACATCCGCTGGATCAACAAAACAGCAAGAGAGTTCCAGAAAAACATCTATTTCTGTTTTATTGACTATGCCAAAGCCTTTGACTGTGTGGCTCACAATAAACTCTGGAAAATTCTGAAAGTGATGGGAATAGCAGACCACCTGACCTGCCTCTTGAGAAACCTGTATGCAGGTCAGGAAGCAACAGTTAGAACTGGACATGGAACAACAGACTGGTTCCAAATAGGAAAAGGAGTATGTCAAGGCTGTATATTGTCACCCTGCTTATTTACCTTCTATGCAGAGTACATCATGAGAAACACTGGGCTGGAGGAAGCACAAGCTGGACTCAAGATGGCCGGGAGAAATATCAATAACCTCAGACATGCAGATGACACCACCCTTATGGCAGAAAGTGAAGAAGCACTAAAGAGCTTCTTGATGAAAGTGAAAGAGAAGAGTGAAAAAGTTGGCCTAAAGCTCAACATTCAGAAAACTAAGATCATGGCATCCAGTCCCATCACTTCATGGCAAATAGAAGGGAAACAGTGGACAATGGCTGAATTTATATTTTTGTGTTCCAAGATCACTGCAGATGGTGATTGCAGCCATGAAATTAAAAGATACTTATTCCTTGGAAGAAAAGTTATGACCAACCTAGACAGCATATTAAAAAGCAGAGACATTACTTTTCCAACAAAGGTCCATCTAGTCAAGGCTATGGTATTTCCAGTGGTCATGTATGGATGTGAGAGTTGGACTATGAAGAAAGCTGAGCACTGAAGAATTGATGCTTTTGAACTGTGGTGTTGAAGAAGACTCTTGAGAGTCCCTTGGACTGCAAGGATATCCAACCAGTCCATCCTAAGGGAGATCAGTCCTGGGTGTTCATTGGAGGGACTGATGTTGAAGCTGTAACTCCAATACTTTGGCCACCTGATGTGAAGAGCTGACTCATTTGAAAAGACCCTGATGCTGGGAAAGATTGAATGCAGGAGGAGAAGGGGGCAACAGGAGATGAGATGGTTGAATGGCATCACTGATTCAATGGACATGGGTTTGGCTGGACACCAGGAGTTGGTGATGAACAGGGAGGCCTGATATGCTTCAGTTGATGGGGTCACAAATAGTTGGACATGACTGAGCGACTGAACTGACCTGAGTGATGTTAAAAACTTGCATAGTAATATTACACTCTTCAAATTTTTATGCTTTTGCTCCTTCCTTTCTTTATTCCTTTTCTTCAGTCTGTTCTTCATCTTATACTTTCTTCACTATAGTTCCCATGTATTGAAAAGAATAATAATAATAAAACAAAAATAATAAACTTTAATTCGTAATACTTACAGCAAGGCACTTACCATTCCCTGTAAAATTAGCCAATCTATGTTCAATGTAGGATGCAGGATGCATGGGGCTGATGCACAGGATAATTCAAGTAGAGGATGTGGGGTGGGAGGTGGGAGGGGGCTTCGGCATTGGGAGATTGTATTCACCTATGGCTGATTCGTGTCAATGTATGGCAAAACAAATATAGTATTGTAATTAAAAAAATAAATAAATTTAATAATAATTAAAAAAAAAAAACAACATAGGCCATAGATCTAAATTGCTGGTTCAAATCCTAGTTCTGCCCTTATATACAAGGGAATTTCAGAAAGTTATGTAGCTTTTCTATCCCTTTGTTATTTCAGCTATAAAATAGAGATAGTTAAGATATCTAATTTTTTGTGGGATTTAAATGAGTTACTGCATATAAACTACTTTGAAAAGTTCCTACTGTGTATTTATTTTCATTATTAAAGCTATCTTTTTGTAATGTTTTTAAAGTGAATTATTATGTGAAAATATGTGAAAGAATTTGAAAAAGCAAGACGTGTTATACAAAAGGAAAACAGCCACCATTTTGTTTTCTAGGAGATACTGTGATCACTAGCCCAGATTATTTGTTTGCATGTTCATCTCTAGCCAGCATTAGAATAGCATTGAAAACTCTCATTGTTTTCTTTACATACATATAATATATATCATTCATATAACATTATCAAAAAAACCTGAAAATCTCTTTGTAAACTTTGCAACTTTTTATCAGCTACAGATACTTTTACATTATTTTCTCTCTCCCTAAAACTACACTCTGAGCAAAATTCAAATTTGGCACTTGGGTTATATAGGCTAGTATTATTTGAGAAAGAGAAGAAATTGGATCAATTACTTAAATCACTAACTTTGTCGTATGGACTTATAATAAGTTCAGTGAAGGATAAGAAACAATTTCAGGCATCTGATCAAATTTGAAAGTCATACATTTTAAGTCAAATTGGAAGATATATTTGAGTGACAAGGAATGAAATTTACATCTTAGAAGTCTGATATTGAAACTCTAGACGTGAAATTAGACTTTGGGTGTCTTTAATCCCATTTTTAATAAAACTTTGAAAAATAGCCATTTCTGGGCTGTCTAGTATAAAATGTCAAACATATCAATTAACAAATGCTCTATAACCACAACAGATATACATACTATTCACACTAGCCTAGAATTTTCAAAAATATATAAATAATAATTTATTCTCAATAATAAATCTCTTAAAGGAATTTCCTTTAAGCAGTACTAAAAACTTAGAACTTCAATATGGTGATTAGTTAATGGAAACTTCACTAGAAATCATTCTATAGATAATAGACATATTTGATCTTCAAAGTCCAGACTAATACTATTCAGTACAGATATAGTGTAAATCAAATTCATAATTTAAATTTTTCTCATAGAAACACTTAAAATCTAAAATAGAAACAGATGTAATCAGTATTAATTATAAGCTTTATTTAAACAGTTACATCTAAACTATCATTTTGACATGTACTCAATATAAAAAATCAATAATGATATATTTCACTTTTTTTTTCTCTTTTTTGGTCCTGATGTTTTCAATCAAATGCATATTTTGTACTGAAAACACAGCTTGACGTGGACTGGCCATATTTCACATACTCAGTAGCTACAGGAGACTAGTGATTTCTGTGTTGGATAGAGCTTCTCTAGATGGAATAGAAGATGTAGGTGACCTCTATACAAATAATGACTGTTGTGTTCTCATCTCTGACCATAAGGAGTACCAGTGCAGTAACTGATTCTTGGTGGAAGTAATTTCTAGCCCTCAAACATTCCTGCCAAGTAGAGAAAAGTTTCCAAAATCTCCCTATCTCAATTCTTGTGAAACATGCATGTGCCAGGTTTATGTTCCCTACTCCTTAGACTTCCAGCCTGTTTTATAAAAAGTTCATGTATCAGCCAGTCTTTAAATTAGGGAAGCAGAAGTGAAAGCAAGGGGAAAATTTTGATAGTAAGAATTCAGGGCTTATCTTATTACTATTGGAAATGCAGGGTGTTATAGTCAGAAGACCATCTTTGAGAAATCTGGAGGTACACGTCAGTCATGAAGATCACCACCAGTTATCCCAGCTACCAACATAAACTAATGGAACTTGTATTATCTGGAGCAATGATACTTTTCCTAACAGGGAAATTATGAACTAGATCTTAAATCCTCACCTGAAAAGTGATACTTGCCACTTTCTGTAGAGTATAATCACCATACATAGTAAGTCACACATCCAAGCTCAACTCAAGAGAGATGTCATGTGCAATTCTTACATGTACAGAAAAGAGGAGAAATATAGTTAAAAACAGCCCTAAAAATTCCCTCAGGACATAGTAGAAGCCATGTTAAATGAGATAGTGACAGCCTGTTTTAATAATTTGATGAAAGTCACATATATCTGGATTGAAAAGATACACTTAATTCCTAGAGGATTAATAAGAATTAGTTCCAGACTTAACTACTCAGTGGTAAAATAGATCAAAGAGAAATATTAAGAACATTAGACAAAAGATAAATTGATATAATTAGATCGACAGAAGATTTCTATAAAACTTCCAGAAAAGACATGTTCCAGCATCTCTTTTAGGATGTCCAGTTAGCAAGTTTGAACATGGTAGAATGACCATAACTTTCCAGTCTTACCATGCATGTTCTAGCCTCCTCATGCTTGTTGGGTCCTAGTTTATTTCATGAGATTAACCTTGTCTCTGTTCTCCCCATTATATCTTGATTTTCCACCCTTTTCTACTTCAGCCTTCAGCTTCAGACACAAAGGCACTAAAAAGACTATTTAACTCACTGCCACAATTGCATGCTGTCAAATCTCTGTAATATAGCTCTCACTTCACGTACTGGAGTGCTTATGCTTCTTCTGTTGAACTCTAATACAAACTTTGATATTGATACTGTTTCTGACAGAATGGAATCTAATGCAAGTGTCTACAAAAGGCAAAATTCCTAGTGACAGAGCATTTGTTGCCATAGAGAATGTCAGTAAGTTGAGGGATTATATTGACATATCATAACAGCACTGGAGAGCATCCAGAGAGAACATGCTAAGCTCAAGCCTAATAGTTCTCACCTCAAGGTCTACATAAGGGACCTAGAAGCTTTTGTGATTGCTCTAAAAGTAATACTTACCTTTTGTAGCCATAGGGCTGTGCTTTCTGAAAATAATATCCAAAACCTGATCCTGCAGGTGACTGAGTTACAATGCAAATTATAGTCCTAAACATACAGTGTATCTCAGGAATGGATGGGATCTTAAAAATGGGAATGTGGCCAATTGCAGACCACAATCTCCTCATGTGGCCAATGAGCAGATTCCAGTGGAGCTAGAAACCATGAACTGTTAAGTCCTCCTGAACTTTCTTTGCCAGCAGAGGTATCCTTTACCTATATGAAAGACACTCTGCTTGCCTGAAGAAACTGTCCCTCCAGTGGTGGTGATTTCATTATAGTGGATTGCTAACCCTTTCCAGTATTTATCCCTACCACATTTCTCTGCTTTTAAATATTTAACTAGACTGAATTCCCAGCATGTATTAAAGAGTGAGATATAAGAAGTGATCCATAAGAAGATATGCTACATAACAGGGGAATTGCATGACTTTCCAATTTATAGAATTCTGTGATTGCTATGAATGTGGGACTAGAGTATAAATAATAACAAGTCAAATCAGCACACATTTATTGATATAGCATCATCAGCAGAAAGCCTGAATTCATGGCTAGACTTGAGAAGCTGGTAATGGCTCTAATAGTTTACTTGGTTGGGTGACTGACTTATCAAACCAAAAATGACCTACAATAATTTAAAATGTCAGAAGGTATTTAGAAAGGTACACAAAGGCTTAGCGGTGTGGAATACTTGAGTAGATTTATTGTGCAAGACATTCTTTACTTATTTCTTTAGTATGTCCTCTGGAAAATCCACAGAGCATTTATTTCATTGAGGCTGCAAGAACTTCATGAGGGGAGCAGCAGCACCCTTGAGCATCTCCGTGGTGGCTTTTCTCTGTAGTCCACAGTGAGATTTGTTTCCATCATACCGGGATCCCTAAATTCAATAAAAATGCAAAGTTCACACTAGTCGCCAAGGAAAAGATGAACTTACTTACCATAAAGGAGAGTGAACTGAGAGGCCGAATGTACAAATGGACAATGGTCAGATCATGTATAAAAACAGATCTCTGACCCACAACCTGAAGTTGTACAACAATCTACCCAGGAAACCAACCCCTTAACTACAATAAACAACCCAGGAACCAAGCTGATGTAAATCAGAATTGCAGATTACTATCTATAGTAATCCAGGACACTAAACAAGAACATCTGTAACCATCGGCTCACAAATGGTGAGGACTTGAAAGACTGATAGCTTCTCTAATTTTTGTCCCTGCTTCCAAATTAGTGCCAGTCATAGAAAGTCAAGTATGCACTCCTAACCAGTCACACAGAATACTCTACTTCTAATGAGTCCACCTTCCGCTTCACCATGCCAACCATCTTCCAGAATCAGTTACCCTAAGTCTGTGCGCTTTCTTTTGGGTGATAAAAACCATCTCTCAGGAACATAACATACAGCACAATGCCAGGGGCAACTCATACTAACCTATGCCAGGAAGAAACTGTTACAAAGTTAATTAGAATGAAACCAATAGCTTGCTATTTGTCTTCCTTGAGCTTTCAATTTTCTTTAAATTTATCATGGACATGGACCAGTCATTGTTTCAAGGCAGAGCTGTACTGACAGAATAAATTAAATTTTGGAACCAAATTCACAATCCAGATATTTAAGAACTGAAGAGTTGAGAATGTAGTATTTCATAAAATAAAATTTTAGCGCTGCCTTTTTAATCTATTTTTCCCAATGAAGAACAGAATGAACTTTTTTCACTAAAAGTTGTAACTTTAGATTACCAATGGATTGTATTTCTTAGTTGCTCCACTCAACCAACAGTGGTGGACTGTGCAATAATATTGATGGGCAAAATTAGTAAAAATGTGCACATCACATAGTAAGTATTTCATTTTACACTATAGCCATTAGTGAATATATTGCTTTTCTTGGTACAATATATTGCTCTTCATAGTACATTAAATTGTTCGTCGTACATGAAAGAAATCAGGGCATGTGGTGAAAGCTTGGCATATTATTGCATTTACAGTGCAAACCCTAAAGGTTAGATGCCATATTGCCATTTTAGAGAAGCAAAACTGAAGTTCAGAGAACTTAATTAACACATTTGTTGTTGTTCAGTTGTTCAGTCATGTCTGACTCTTTGCAACACCATGGACCGCAGCACACCAGGCTTTCCTGTTCTTCACTATCTCTGTGAGCTTACTCAAACTCATGCACATTGAGTCGGTGATGTCATCCAACCATCTCATTCTCTGTCGTCCCCTTCTCCTCCTGTCTTCAGTCTTTCCCAGCAGCAGGCTCTTTTCTAATGAGTCAGCTGTTTGCATCAGGTGGCCAAAGTTTTGAAGCTTCAGCTTCAGCACCAGTCCTTCAATGAATATTCAGGGTTGATTTCCTTTAGGATTGACTGGTTTAATCTCTTTGCTTTCCAAGGAACTCTCAAGAGTCTTCTTCAACACCACAGTTTGAAAGCATCAATTCTTCAGCACTCAGTCTTCTTTATGGTCCAACTCTCACATCATACATGAATACTGGAAACACCATAACCTTGACTAGATGGACCTTTGTCAGCAAAATAATGTCTTTCCTTTTTAATTTGCTGTCTAGGTTTGTCATAGCTTTTCTTCCAAGGAGCAAGTGTCTTTTAATTTCATGGCTGCAGTCACCATCTGCAGTGATTTTGGAACCCAAGAAAATAAAGTCTGTCACTATTTCCATTTTTCCCCATTTCTTTCCTTAAAGTGATGTGACCAGATGCTGTGATCTAATAGAAAGTTTTAAAATCAGGACTCAGATATACATCTAAAATATCTCAGACTGATAATTTGTAGCTTACTGTTAATAGTATTTGTACTTGTTCAAGGTCTTTTTTTTTTTTCTTACAACTTTGGTTTGATGTTATAGTCATTCAAGTTGAAATGAAAGAAGAATCATCAATCCATCATCACTATCACTGCTTTGTTTTCCACAGTTCATACATGTCTTATTGCATTCAATTCTATCCAAAGGCTTTTCAACTTTTCTATGCCATTATTATTTAGATGGTCTCTCTTCATTAGGCTGAATAAGAGTGCAGAGTTTTTATTTCTTGGAGAGATTCAAAACTGTCTATCTCTGTTACCTCTTTATTCTTTTTCAGAGTCTCATTTTTTACCATCTGTTAAATTTCAAAGACCAAAACTCTGATTCAGAGATAAAAAGCCAAACTTGGAAGCATACCTTAAGAGAAAAGAAATGGAATCTCGAAGGGTTAGGGAAGTTTCAATGTACTAATTCATTTGATTTAAGGATCAAGACTTTGTATTTCATTTTTGGTTTTCTTCATTAGTAGATCATCTATTTTACCAAGACAATTTTTACATACAGAGTTCTCATTTATTTTTGGATTAGTTTCTATTGCTTTTCCATTCATTTCTATGAATCAGATATACTCTTCTTTTAGGATCCCTTTCACAGTTATTTTTCTTGATGTTCAGAACGCCTCTTTTTCAGTCTTTTGACTTTTTTCTTTCACTGAGCCCATCGTCCTCTCTTTTCACTGCAACTGTTTAAAAAAAAATCAGAAAGCTATTGATGTCACTATCTTTCTCTTCTCACTTTCATCAGAAAAAATGGGAGTTCCAATGTGCAGCATCCAGTTGCTTAGCAACAATATTTTCAGCATCCTTGTCAGTATGAAAAGAGTGAATCTGTGTCTGCTAATGTGGCTGCATTACCAAAAAAGAGCATATTTTGAGTGGAAATGGGAAAAAATAAGCCCTGAAAATTCAACAATCTCAGGATATAATGAATGCAGAAAAGGATGAGCATTTTTCAGTGGGAGATTTCTTTTTACCACGTGACACATCACTTGCAGAGAAGTTTGTTCTCTATAACAGCATTTCAGCAGTTGTGCAATCAAAAATGCCAACACGACTATGTTCTGCATCAAATTACTACTCTGCTGGATTACCTTATTTTCATATACATGTATCTACAATTCTATGAACAAATCACTTTACTGTGAATACTTTTGTTACAAGCTATATTAGAATGTATATTATTTTTAATTATATCTTTTCTAAAGTTTGTTATCATTATTTGTTTTAATGAACAAGAACTGATGGCCTACAATGTAAGTGTGTGAATGCATTTCAAAAGTTTTCTGTAACTTCATTTTAATCATGAACTATCTTTTTTTGTTTTTGTGGTAATAGAGCCATGTATCTTTCCTGGTTTGGTATCTTTATAGATGTCTGATTTTTAAATAAAACATTTTGATTGCTTTATGTTTATGTTGTTCATTGTTATGTGTTCAAAATTGGTTAGATTATAGAAAGATTGAAAACTGAGATTCACAATCATCATTAAATATAAAGATATCCTTTAAATTAGAAGAAAAATAGTATTTAAATGTGCCTTATATATTGCTAGCTTCTCATTTTAAATATAAATTTTATCATATACTACTTAGGAGTTCCTTTTTATTAATTTAAAAATCTAATTATAAACTTATTTAAATGTTCTTATTTGTATTTAATCCATTTTAATATAGTGGAGAACAGGGAGGCCTGGTGTGCTTCACATGGAGTCACAGAGAGTCAGATAAGACAGTGACTGAAGAGCAACAACATTTTAATATAATGTGGTGATATGAGCAGAAGTGCAGAAGCGGTTATCTTTTGTTTCAAATTTTGCTTTGACCTTTATCTGCTTTGTATCTTGGAACATATCTTTTAATCTAAGAACAAGATTGTGCATCTATAAATAAGAATAATACTTACTAATTTCTGTTCTACTACAGAAATTAAAATGATATAATGAATGCAAAACACTAAGCATGTCTGATATTCAAAAAATATTCAGCAATTTAAACCTTTTGTTACTTAGAAATTCTCAGAAAATAGGTGACCTAAACCAGATGTATTTTTCCCAGACACTTTTCTTTTTATAACATACATTTTTTAACCATTAAGATATGCTGAGACATATTCTTGACATTAAAAGTTTTAAGCATATAGCATCCTAAGAAGTTGATGAGATATGAATAATTGAATATGTTAGTACTAACCATGAATATTGAATAGGTAGACATTAATATTTATTAATGTTTTTGAATGAAAATATAAATAATAGACTGTAGAAAATATCATAATTATAGGTATTTTTGTTTCATACAAACAGTCTTCTGTTTAAAAAGTAAAAATTAACTTCATATTCAAAATGGTAGGAAATTATCTAAAGATCACAAATAATAAGGAAATATTTTAAATAATATAATCTCATCAAAGGCTGCACCATCAGCAGACATTGCCATTTAAAAAGATTCATAAATGTGGAAAAAGACTGAGTCTTTAATTGAGAGTGAAAAATAGGTGCTATATGTCAGAAAGAAGTCAGTTGCATTTGTGCCCCATTGAAAGTACTCATAACTTAGAGAAAATGAACCGGGCAATATAGAATGTGGAATTGAGATATGAGATTAAGAATGGGGAATCAGTTGGAAGTTAATATGTAAAACAGCAGACAACTGTGTTCCTGATACCTTAAGGAACACATTTGTAGGCAGGAAAAAAATAATAGCCTCTTACAAAACCCCTAGCGTTTTGACATTTAAGAATAACTAATACGATAGCCATTTTGTGGCCAAAGAGAAGCTCTCTATACTTGCCCTACAAAAATTCATAGACAACAGTATTTATTGACTCTTTCTTAAGTAGTGCAAAATCATAAGAATTTGAGGAAAACTTGGAATACAAAATATATCAGTTCAGTTAAGTCACTCAGTCGTGTCCAGCTCTTTGTGCAGCACGCCAGGCTTCCCTGTCCATCGCCAACTCCTGGAATTTACTTAAACTCATGTCCATTGATATATAATCCAAAATAAATTAAATAATATGTCCAGAGAAACATAAAACTCCTAAGATATTCATAATGCTATTATTTACAATATTATATCTGTAACAAGTAAGGCATCTAAAAAATAATAATACACAAGCATATCTTATACATCAAAATTCTGGTAGAATTTTTGTTTAAATTGATTAAATATCTTCAAAGAGAACACAAATTAAATAAATATGTATGCTACCAAGATATGAAACAAGAAAATGCAATCTAAAAATTCAACTTTTAACTGACATGATTTATATGTGGAAATAAATAAAAACGTGGAGAGAATGAATTTTTAAAGTAAAAGTGATTCCTAGAGCTGAAGGGTAAAATAATGAGTTTATATAATAAAATCAGTAAATGTCTACCCCCAAAATTAAATAATATGTGTATATTGAAAATTTGTATTATAAAATTGAAAATTTGTATTACAGTAATAAAAAATACAGAACATCAATGATAGACATATTAAAAGCTCTAGGAAGTAAAAAATATAATCCAAAAAGAATGACCTTCAGAAATTTGCATAGAATGGGACAATGCATTTACTAGATGGAAGGAAATTTATTTTAGGTGTAGGGATATGCCCAGTTGCAAAGAATATAATCAATCTGATTTTGGTGCTGACCATCTGGTGATGTCCACGTGTAGAGTCTTCTTTTGCATTGCTGGAACAGGGTGTTTGCTATGGACAGTGTTTTCTCTTGGCAGAACTCTGTTAGCCTTTGCCCTGTTTCATTCTGCACTCCAAGGCCAAATTTGCCTGTTACTCCAGGTATTTCTTGACTTCCTACTTTTGCGTTCCAGTCCTCTATAATGAAAAGGACATCTTTTTTGGTGTTAGTTCTAAAAGGTCTTGTAGGTCTGCATAGAACCATTCAACCTCAGCTTCTTCAGCATTATTAGTTGGGGCAGAGACTTAGATTAGTCTGATATTGAAAGATTTGCCTTGGAAATGAACAGAGATAATTCTGTCATTTTTGAGATTGCATCCAAGTACTGTATTTCAGACTCTTCTGTTGACCATGAGGGCTACTCCATTTCTTCTGAGGGATTCCTGCCCACAGTAGTAGATATAATGGTCATCTGAGTTAAAGCCACCCATTCCAGTCCATCTTAGTTCACTGATTCCTAGAATGTTGACATTCACTCTTGCTATCTCTTATTTGACCACTTCCAATTTGCCTTGATTCATGGACCTAACATTCCAGGTTCCTATGCAGTATTGCTCTTTATAGCATTGGACCTTGCTTCTATCACCAGTCATATCCACAACTGGGTGTTGTTTTTGCTTTGGCTCCATCCTTCATTCTTTCTGGAGTTAACTTCACTGATGTCCTGTAGCATATTGGGCACCTACTGACCTGGGGAGTTTATCTTTTCAGTGTCCTACCTTTTTGCCTTTCATACTGTTCATGGGGTTCTCAAGGCAAGAATACTGAAGTGGTTTGCCATTCCCTTCTCTAGTGGACCACATTTGTCAAACCTCTCCACCATGACCCATCCATCTTGGGTGGCCCCCACACAGCATGGCTTAATTTCATTGAGTTTGACAAGCTGTGGTCCATGTGATCAGATTGGCTAGTTGTCTGTGACTGTGGTTTCAGTCTGTCTGCCCTCCTATGCCTTCTCTCCATGCCTACCATCTTACTTGGGTTTCTCTTACCTTGGACGTGGTGACTGCAGCCATGAAATTAAAAGATGCTTATTCCTTGGAAGGAAAGTTATGGCCAAACTAGATAGCATATTAAAAAGCAGAGACATTACTTTGCCAACAAAGGTCCATCTAGTCAAGGCTATGGTTTTTCCAGTAGTCATGTATGGATGTGAGAGTTGGACTATAAGGAAAGCTGAGTGCCAAAGAATTGATGCTTTTGAACTGTGGTGTTGGTGAAGACTTTTGAGAGTCCCTTGGAGTGCAAGGACATCCAACCAGCCCATTCTAAAGGAAATCGGTCCTGGAAGTTCATTGGAAGGACTGATGTTGAAGCTGAAACTCCAATACTTTGGCCACCTGATGCGAACAGCTGACTCATTTGAAAAGACCCTGATGTTGGGGAAGATTGAAGGCAGGAGTAGAAGGAGAAGACTAGGATGAGATGGCTGGATGGCATCACCGACCTAATGGATATGAGTTTTGAGTAAACTCTGGGAGCTGGTTCATGGTGTCGCAAATAGTCAGACATGACTGAGCAGCTGAACTAAACTGAATATACCCAGCAAATATATTAAGTCAAGTGTAAAGAAAAATGAGCAATATTTTTAGACATACATGATCTCAGAAATTTCACTCCCACACTCTTTTATCAGAGAATTTCTAAAGGGTTTCTTTTTCTTAATCTAAATGCAAAAAAAGAAAGAAAAAGGCACAAAATATGGGGGAAAATCCATTAGATGTGGTTAGCAGTCATGAAAATTAATTGCTTCAGACAGAAACAAATATATATGGGCACACACCCATCACACGAGGGTAAAGAAACAGGAATTCAGAGATTTTTATATCATCTATAACAATATGAAAGTACCTAAAATGTGATAAAAATGTCAGTTCTATTTTTTTTTAATAAAGGGAATCTAAAACTGCAGGAAACACAAAATGCTATGTTAGAAAATGTGCAGTCGTATTTTACTTGTCTGTGCTTCAAATAACATTAAAAACTAATCATGACAATAAACTCACTTTGAGTTTATTGTGAGTACTTAATAGCAACCTGTAGACAAACAACGCTGTTAAGTATTGACTAATAATATACAGGTGAATATAAATGACAGAAAACTTGACAAGGTGAAAGTAGAAGTAACTGAATTTGCAGTTAAGTTGCAAATAAAACAAAAGATAAATAGTAACTTCACTTAATAAAGTAAGGAGTTTATATATGCTTTCAAGAAATGATGGAAAAATAAATAATTCTTTAACCTTCTGTAATTACAGATAAAGCACAGAGAACAATTAAGAATCATGTTATAACAATTGTGTGATGGTGGAAGAAAGGGATGGTTTGTGATAAATCCTCAGATATTTTATCAGGCAATAAATAAATTATGCCTAAAAGGATAAATCAAAGACTAATGATTTAAACATGTATTTTAGAACTATAGATAAAATAAAATACTCTTTAAAATCAAGCATTTTCTTAATTTATAAACTAGACAGTCTAGAAGCAAAGGCATACTTCTTTTCATTATTAGCCCATTAACAGTATTATTTTTTCATCAAGTGTATACATTATTTAAATAAAAATGTGTATTTTTGTGCATTTTTATAGTCAATGATAAAATTAGCTGTGCTATGTGCTCAGATGCCCAGTCATGTTCAATTCTTTGTGACCCTGTAAACTGTAGCCCGCCAGGCTCCTCTGTCCATGGGATTGTCCAGGCAAGAATACTGGAGTGGGTTGCCATTTCCTCCTCCAGGGGATCTTCCCGACCCAGGGAAGGAGCCTGTGTCTCTTGCATCTCCTGCACTGGCAAGCAGATTCTTTACTGCTAATGCCACATGGGGAACCTGATAGAATTAGAGGCCCTTCTTTACAAAAAAGAAGAACAAAGATTTAAGTTTCTTTTTAGAATTGGTGAATAATTTTTAAAGGATAGTCATTATCTATAAGATCTAAGGTTATTTAAATAAGAGGTTTCAACATAAATGCATCAAAAACCTGGTAAAAGATATTAAAAAGAAAAACTACAGGGCACAGATACTTAAATAGTAAAAGACTAAGCTCTTTCCCTCTTTGATCACAAAAAATCAAGGATATCTGTTCTTGCCATTCCTATTAAATAATTCAAATATAAATATGAATGCAATAGTAATAAAAAGATATCAAAGACAAAATTTAAAAGGAAGATTATTTAAAATTATATTACGGTGACGATTGCACAATTGTATAAATATTCTAAAAGCCTTTGAATTGTTCACGTGAAATGGATAAGCTTTATGGTATTAAATTATATCTCTATGCAGCTATTAAAGAAAAGAAGTAAATCATTTATTCATATATGATTCTGAGAGTAAAAGTCTTATTGATTGTACTGAACACACTACATCTTACATATGCTTAGCAATATGACAGGATGCACAGTATTGAAGTAGAAAAAGTTACTGTATTTCTACACAGTATCAGTTAACATTGGGAAAATAATTTTAATATACACTTATAATACCACCAAGACAATAGCTAATGCCTAGAAATAAATCTAAATCAAATTATGCAGTATCACTTTAGAAAATGACAGTAAATTTTAGAAAAAATAGTTTACAAAAAATATTACTGAGAAGTGTTAAACAATGAATATATCATGTTCTCTTTTCATGAATTTAAATAAATTACTTTCAATTTTCTCTAAACTGAATTTTGCATTTCAGCACAATACAATCTTAATCCAATTGGCTTGTTAAATATATATATTGATAAGCAGATACTAAAATTGATATAGTAAAGCAAATATTCTAGAATAATCAAAGTGTTTTTTTTTTTGAGAAAAAGAAGAGCAAAGATGAAATACTTGTGCTATCTAATTTCAGACATAATTTCATCATTAAGACAGAGTGGAAAATATCTTTATGGTAAGTAAAATATATATAATTGTATATAAATTATTTGGTTCTATAATATGGCAAATATTTTCTTCCCAATAAGAGCATGTAAAAATAACTTTGCATATTAATAGTTAAATAATTACAGAGGCTACCTTAAGAAAAAAATCTAAAAATAATTAAATTGAAAACAGTTTTCTTTCCCTAACTATAGTTTCTTTCTATGGCTCCTGAATATAAGGACTCTCCTAGTTCTTGATGGAATTACATACATCTGTCTATAAATTCTCACATATTGATTATTAAGGAAATTCCACTCAATCTACCACTTTTCAATATTTTTTAATTGAGAAAACAACTTGGTCAAAATGAATGGTTTAGAGAATTTCTGTTAACTTTATCTTTTATTTTCAGCACACTCAAGATAATGCTTACTTAACATGTAGTGTCTGCACACTCAGCCACTAAGCCATGTCCAAGTCTTTGAGATCCCACGGACTCTAGCCCACGAGGCTCCTCTGTGGGATTTGCCAGATAAGATTCCTGAAGTGGGCTGCCATTTCCTTCTCCAGGAGACCTTCCTGACCCAGGGATTGAACTCACATTTCCTGCATTAGCAGGAACATTCTTTACCACTGAGCCAAAAGGGAAGCCCTAAACACATAGTAGACAATCATAAATGTGTGCTATATATCAAACATATAATTCCAAAATCAAATAAGCTTCCATAACATCTACTATGATCACCTGTTACTCATCACCATGATTAACCTAAAAGAATTAGAAATACCATTCAGTTCAGTTCAGTTCAGTTGCTCAGTCGTGTATGACTCTCTGTGACCCCATGAATTGCAGCACACCAGGCCTCCCTGTTCATCACCATCTCCCGGAGTTCACTCAGACTCACGTCCATCGAGTCCGTGATGCCATCCAGGCATCTCATCCTCTGTCATCCCCTTATCCTCCTGCTCCCAGTCCCTCCCAGCATTAGAGTCTTATCCAATGAGTCAACTCTTCGCATGAGATGGCCAAAGTACTGGAGTTTCAGCTTTAGCATCATTCCCTCCAAAGGAATCCCAGGGCATATCTCCTTCAGAATGGACTGGTTGGATCTCCTTTCAGTCCAAGGGACTCTCAAGAGTCTTCTCCAACACCACAGTTCAAAAGCATCAATTCTTCAGCACTCAGCCTTCTTCACAGTCCAGCTCTCACATCCATACATGACTACTGGAAAAAACATAGCCTTGACTAGATGGACCTTAGTCGGCAAAGTAATGTCTCTGCTTTTGAATATGCTATTTAGGTTGCTCATAACTTTCCTTCCAAGGAGTAAGCATCTTTTAATATCATGGCTGCAATCACCATCTGCAGTGATTTTGGAGCCCCCAAAATAAAGTCTGACACTGTTTCCACTGTTTCCCCATCTATTTTCCATGAAGTGATGAGATCGGATGCCATGATCTTCATTTTCTGAATGTTCCGCTTTCAGTCAACCCAAATAAATAATTTTAAAAGGATGTCTGTAATATTTTAATCTCAAAAGAAAGCATGGTAGAAAGAGAAAGATGATTTCATTGGGAAGTCATCATTATAGGAAAAAAATTTTACTGGAATTCTTTGGTGAGCAGGGAGAAATTTAGGTGCTAATGCTTTTTAAACAATGGTTTAGGAAAAAAAAACCAAACCTTAAAAAACATAGCTAAGAAATATGGAGACATGATATTTTTGGAACTGATTCTATGACAGTAGAAAATTCTGTTTTTTGAGTTTCTCAACATCTTTCCTGGACTGGAGCACACAGAATGTATTCTATTCCTTCTTCTTCTTTTGTTAAGCAATAGATTTTTTTTTTTCTTTTCACATACACTAAGGATTTCCATTGTTTATTCATGGTACACAGATTACTTTGTTAATATTCGAGACATACCTCAGTCCTAAGTTGCCTGTCTTTCCAAATTTTATGTCTCTATCTCTCACCATGCTCATCTCCTACTTGCCTTCTTTTTAGAGCTCTCCTATAAGCCTTGCACTACTTTCTGTTTCATTACAGATATTTGAGTGAATGAAAAATGAACTCTTTTGGTCAGTTATAATGGGAAAATATAAATATATTGTGTATGACCAAGAAAAGAGGGAAGTCAATATTTGTTAGCCACTGTATTGCCACTGTGTTGATGACGAGCAACTGAACTGAATTGTGTTGACAATCTTGAATACCAGGTATAAAACATAAAAAGACATCTTTATTTCCTAAGCATACATATGATGTGAAGAAAGAATGTGCCAAGAATTAAGTATGACTTATAAGTTAGATTGTTGTTGCTGTTCAGTCTGTCAGTTGTATCCAACTCTGCGACACCATGGGCTGCAGCATGCCATGCTTCCCTGTCCTTTGTCCTCTCCTGGAGCTTGCAAAAGTTCATGTCCATTGAGTCAGTGATGCCATCCAACTATCCCATCTTCTGTTGCCCCCTTCTCCTCCTGCCTTCACTCTTTCCCAGCATCAGGGTCTTTTCAAATGAGTCAGCTCTTTTCATCAGGTGGCCAAAGTATTGAAGCTTCAGCTTTAGCATCCGTCCATCCAATGAATGTTCAGGACTGATTTCCTTTAGGATTGACTGGTTTGATCTCCTTGCAGTTCAAAGGACTTGCAAGAGTCTTCTCCAACACCACAGTTCAAAAATAACTCTCACATCCATACATGACTACAGGAAAAACCATAGCTTTGACTATATGGACCTTTGTTGGCAAAGTCATGTCTCTTGTTTTCAATGTATTGTCTAGGTGTCTAGGTTGTCATAGCTTTTCTTCCAAGAAACAAATGTCTTTTAATTTCATGGCTGAAGTCACCATCTGCAGTGATTTTGGAGCCTAAGAAAATAAAGTCTGTCACTGTTATTTATCTAATATTTTCTGTTATAGATGTTTAAAGGTAGCTCTCAGTTACTTCATTTTGTAAAGCTTATTTTATAATATTATTGGGTGTTGATAGTTTTGAATAGAACAATACCAGAATAACATAATTGTCATTCCAGAGTAGACTCTTAAACATGATCTGCGAGGGTTGTTTTCTAAAGGTTATGCCATGGGAGGACAATCATTCATCCTACTGACATTTTGGCAGCGAAAGGATTGTAAGGTCCACCCCCACCGTGCACGCCATGTTATCTTCTATGTTCTGCGATGTTAGTATTATATTTGCTCTTTACATTTATTCCTGTGAATATGACCCATATCTCTGAGTACCATAGTTTGTGTTTCAGCTAAAAACCTAGACGTACATGTTGAAGTATTGTAAAGGACCTTCCTGATGAGAGGCATTCTGTGTCAAAATTGGAGAGCTACCTTCCAGAAACATCTATCAACTGTTCTTTGGAGGAAACCATTGCTTGCTATAAGAATGTTAAACAAAACAAAACAAAACTCTGGAGAAGAGTAAGTAACCTCATCTTTGAAGCAGAATGGTTATGAATCTGTAGGTAGACAACCTAGGTTAGTATTCCAATCCATTACTTTAAAGTTGGGCTTCTCTGGTGAGTTTACTTATTTGGTGATTCAATTTCATTATTGATCAGATTGCAACAATATATGTACCTCATAGGCTTATAGTGAGCACTAACTTAATGAAAAATGCTTTGAGTTATGACTGGTGCTGCTGCTAAGTCACTTCAGTAGTGGCCGACTCTGTGCGACCCCATAGATGGCAGCCCACCAGGCTCCCTCGTCCCTGGGATTCTCCAGGCAAGAACACTGGAGTGGGTTGAGTTATGACTAGCGTTAAGTAAATTCCATCAATATTATATATCATTACTATGATTAAAAAAAGGAAATACATAAAAGGCATGAATATAAGAGACCTTTCAATTTCCTTGTTGAGAGAGTTCTCCATGTTCTTTATGAATTTTTATACCAGTTTTTGTTATGGAATGTCCATTCAAGGGTATTTTTATAGCACACCATCCTTGGAAGTTATAGTGCCTGCCTCAGAGAAAGAGAGGTTTATTTCCTGATTAGTATAGTACAGATAACGTCTCCCTCTCTCTGGAAAGCCTTGGGCAGGTTGGCTCATAGTTCCCTTAAATGATTGGGGGTTCCCTAAATTTAGAGTTCATAACTGTGATATAAGCCCACTGTGTGTGCCTGGGCTGCCTGTCTCATCTCCCCTGTATGACTTTGGTGGGGGCAAAGGAACATGTGAGAAAAATGAAGCTCATTCTGCTTGATGCCCTGTGAGTAATAAAGCCCTTTGCCACTGATCAGGGGTCTTGCCTATTTTGCCAGCTTCTGTGAAACTGCGGTAGCCTAAGACTCCAGCTTACAACCAGAATAAATAGATTAGATCCTTCACAGTTCTTGACATTCACTACCTGAAGTTTGGAAGAAATGAGGGTGAATCTTCAACCTTTAAAAGGTATGACAGTCAGTAAATATACAGATTTTTTTGACTCACAAGGCAATTATACCCCAATAAATACAGCATAAATAAAAAAATATCATTAGAAAATGCATTTAATACATCTAACCTACTGAACATATAGCTTAGTCTCACCTACCTTAAACATGCTTAGAACACTTCCATTAGCCTATAGTTGGGCAAAACCATCTAACACAAAGATTATTTTATAATAAAGTGCTGAATATCTTATTTAATTTATTGCATACTGTACTGAAAGTAAAAAAACAGAATGGTTGCTTGGGTACAGTATGGTTATAAGAGTATTGGTTGTTTATTCTTACGATGGAGGTGCTGACTTGGAGCTAAGCCTCACTGTCTACCACCAGGAGAGGTTCCTACTACATATCACTAACTTGGAAATAAGATCAAAATTCCTAAAGTGTGTTTTCTTTCTTATCTTGTTAAGTTGTTAAATGCTCATCTGAACAATCATACATTAGGGACCGTGTGTAGTAGAATATCTTAATATTCAGCAAACATTCATTTTCTCCTCCATCCTTCATGGAAGGGGTGTATGTTCCCACTGAAATTGTATCCCAGACATTTATCCATGTGACTGACTTTGTGTGAACAAAGGCTTTGTACCTGATCATGTGAGTTACTTTGACTTCTTGAAATCCTGTCTTCCACTATAAGAAGAACATTCCAAGCTAGCTATTGGTCCCAGAACGTGGCAAGGAATAAAATTGACTTAACCCAATATCTGGCTTAAATTGAAGTTCAGCTGCTGTCTGTCCCTATCAGCTGAATCTATTTAGACCATGTGAACAATAGCTGCAAAACAGGCCTGCAAGAGAAAAGCAATGTTTGAAGCCACTGATACATGTGGTCATCCGAAAAGTATGCAAGTAAGCCTTAAGCAATAGATATTGATCCCAGGAATTATAGGATCACTTTAATATTTCAAAAATGTTGTCACCTCAAGCTACAATTATTTTTACCTGCAAGATCAAAATTTCTTCTAAGGGAAGAATATGTAATTGAAATATAATGTTTCTTTGCTTATGAAACTCATAATGAGGACCTTAGCACTGTTGTAGCCCTTTCAGAAATGCAAATTACTATAGTCCATGGAGTCTCACAGAGTTGGACATGACTAACTGAGCACACATACCTGTTTTTACTGTGAGATTGAGAAAATGAGAGGATTCAGGGATGGATTTTATACAAATTT
The DNA here is from genome assembly GCA_917880005.1 of Nanger dama. Classification (NCBI taxonomy): domain Eukaryota; kingdom Metazoa; phylum Chordata; class Mammalia; order Artiodactyla; family Bovidae; genus Nanger; species Nanger dama. The sequence goes on along the minus strand of CAKJTW010000038.1, from coordinate 7,040,732 downwards.
TTAGACTGCAGACTAGCTCTGAATTCTAGAAGCAGTGATATTTCTGCACCCTGAGATAACCAAGAAAAATAATCCATAGACCATAAAATTAAAGTAATTATTTATGGGTCATAATAAGTTTCTAGTATCTTTTTAAGAGATATAGATTCTCAGGTCCCACTCCAGACCTAGTGAATCAGAAGCTGGATTTAAACAAAATGTGCAAGTGATTTAATATACATTGAAGTACAATGTATGCAATGAGTATAATGCCCATGAGCTGAGACATTTCTGTAACAAATGCCGATAAACTAAGTTGTGAGGTACTGAGCAGTGTTCAGTAGAACTTTCTGCAATGACAGAGAACTTCTTTACTTGTGTTTTCCAATATGTTAGCCATTGAAGATGTGTAGCTTATCAAAATCACTTGATATTTGGATAGCATGATGGAGGAAGAAAATTTTCTATCATTTTAATGAAAAAAAAAACATTTAAATGTAGATAGCCACATGTTGCTGGTGACTACCATGTCAATCTTGGATTGTCTAGACAATGCTGTTCTGCCCAGCTGTTACTGTTAGACTGACCTTTCTGGTTTCAGGACATTGCAAACAAAGTTTTGTATTTAAGGGAGTGGTCACAGGATTTGGACTGAGTTAAAATTCATCTCAATAATTTACTAGCTGTGCAACCTTGGGTAAATTCCTTATTCTAAGATGCCTTATTTTTCCCATCTACAAATGAGACAGTGGTAACTACTCATGATTATTATAGAATAAAATGAAATAGTAATTTAAACCTAATAGAGCACGGTTAGAGAAACAGTAATGCTAAATATGTGCTTATTAAATTAATAAATATCCCACCAGGCCTACTTGAGTTAGAACCTAAAACATTAAATCAGTGAGTTCTAATCACTTTTTTTTTCTAAATTCAAGTACCATATTTCCTCCAGAAAAGTCTGTTAAATACAGTTAATACAGAAATTAATTGAGAAGGAAGTAATATTGTGAGAGAATCATATGAATCTGGATTTGAAAGTAGCTTGAAAAACTTTTCCTAAAGATATTCTGTCATCTGGGTTGAGAATGATTGCCATAGAAGCTTCTTTAAATTCTTTGGTGTCTGGATATTTTAGTTGCCCTGAAGAAGCAATGTAACATATGAGAAGCAACCTGTAATTATAGCATCCACAGACACCTGGATCCTGTCAGTTACCGGCTTTCTGTGTATCAAGATCGTGTTCGCTTAGGAAAATGTCTAGGAAAAGAAAGCTAAACTATTGGCTGTGTATTAGGTCCAGAACTTTGAGGCAAGCTTTTAACTTCGACTAGCTAGCCTTCTGTAGCTTATCTAGCAGGAGTCTCATGCTAACTCTGCTTGGTATCACAGAGTGTACAGAGCTGGGGATACATTTTATGCAAAGTAGGAGGAAGGTCTAGGACCATTTGCTTCACTGGATAAAAGAAGTAACGTGTGTGTTGTGCATGTTACCTGTATGTGGTTAAAAAAGACATGACTGAGTGACTAAACAAAGCACAGTACACAAAACATGGAGAGAAAAAAAAAAAATCAAGTAGACTTAGAGAAATGGCCACACTGCTCTTTAAAAAAAAGTGAATTTCACTAAATGGTCCTGTCACTCCAGCTGCTAAGCCAAAAACAAGTCCAAGTACACTTGACATTTAACAGGAAACCTGGCATTTAAAATGTCCTTGATTTTGACCTGTAAAGGCCTTCCTCCTCCTTAAGAATACAGTTAAATCAAAGTAATAACTCAGGTTTGTAACTGCATCCACTTAAGTTTTCAATTACCTCTTCAGTAATTAAAAAAGGCATTTGCAAAATAAAATTTCCTAGAAGACAGTTAATTTATGTGTCAAGGAGGAAAAGTAGATAAAAAATTGATATACTACCAAAAAAAAAAAAATGCTGTCCAGGGTGAAAATAGACAACTTCTAAATTACTGTACAAGGGTAGCTACAGATAATAACAGCATGGTAGGAAAATCTTGATTTAGGTGGTCCATTTAGTTTAATTTATTTCATGATCATCCATATATAATTACCTATAGCTTTATTATTTACTCGTATTTTCTCTCTTACGTCTTACTAATAACTAAAATACAAATAAAAACAGATTCTCGTCAAGGCTGTGGTTTTTCCAGTGGTCATGTATGGATGTGAGAGTTGGACTGTGAAGAAAGCTGAGCGCCAAAGAATTGATGATTTTGAACTGTGGTGTTGGAGAAGACTCTTGAGAGTCCCTTGGTGTGCAAGATCTAACCAGTCCATTCTAAACAAGATCAGTCCTGGGTGTTCATTGGAAGGACTGATGCTGAGGCTGAAACTCCAATACTTTGGCCACCTCATGCGAACAGTTGACTCATTGGGAAAGACCCTGATGCTGGGAGGGATTGGGAGCAGGAGAGAAGGGGACGACAGAGGATGAGATGGCTGGATGGCATCACTGACTCTATGGACATGAGTTTGAGTAAACTCCAGGAGTTGGTGATGGACAGGGAGGCCTGGTGTGCTGATTCATGGGGTCGAAAAGAGTCGGACATGACTGAGCAACTGAACTGAACTGAACTGAATAACTAAAATACAAATAAAAACAAAGATAGTTTTTAAAAATAGCATTGCAGTTTTAGCTAATATCAGCCTTCTTTCAGAAGAGAAAATTCAACTAAAAGTCAAAGATATTTACATTTTTTTCCTTTTTTTTTCCTTTTGAGGTAATGATTTTGTTAAACACGTGCTTCATGGTAGACTACGAAATCCAGTGGAAATTATATCAAACTGCATCTGTTTTGTAAACTTTTTTTTCTGTTCTAGATTCTTATGGATTAGCCTGAAATTTAAATTCTGACCACTCTTTTCATCTCCTTCCAACCCACTCACAGCACATTTTCACTGTGCCTACACCAAATAGGGGTTAAACAACTATATTACATTTGGAGTTGGTTATTTACATTCAGATAATATTCTGGTACAGAGTTCCTTTTTAATATCCTAGAAGAGCAAACATTTGAAAGTGATTATTAGGTTAGTTGTATTACTTTACTTTTTGAAACAAAAACTTAAGTGACAGCACAATTCTTAAATGATTAAATATAGTAAATTGTTTCAATGACTATACTATTTACTTCAATTCTTTGTTAGTCTGGTAATTAATATGCATGTCATTTAATTATCCTTTTTTAAAACAGTACCTATGAGAATGTCTTGTTTCATTTCCTCTGATGGCTTTTTAATTTGGGGCTGTTTTTGATTTATGCAGTTTCTTGATTTAGTGGTTTTACTTTTTCTAATTAGGAAAGTTAAATTAGCTTCCTACATGGTAACTGCTATATTTTTATAGCTCTGGAATAACTCAACAGCTTTTTGATGCTTGCTTCATAGTAATGCCCTTTCTACCTTGATTCTACCACAGAGCTGATCTAAAGTACCTGGACAGTATTACCTTCAGCTGAAGATTGTTATATTGAAAAAATATTGTACTCTTACAGGCATTGTTAGAGAAAATCTTGTATGTTTTTATTTGAGAAGTATGGCCATCCTCAGAGAAGGAAATGGCAACCCACCCCAGTATTCTTGCCTGGAGAATCCTGCAGACGGAGGAGCCTGGTGGGCTGCTGTCCACAGGGTTGCACAGAGTTGGACATGACTGAAGTGACTTAGCCTGCTTGAATGCATTGGAGAAGGAAATGGCAACCCACCCCAGTATTCTTGCCTGGAGAATCCCAGGGACGGAGGAGTCTGGTGGGCTGCGGCCTGTGGGGGTCGCACAGAGTCAGACACGACTGAAGTGACTTAGCAGCAGCAGCAGCATGGCCATCCTCAAAGTCTAATTTTACTACATAATTTGGAGTCTTTATGTTTTTCTATCATACCAGTAACAAATATAATAATTTAAATATAAAGAAAATGTATTAATAAAATAGTCTTATGTCAAAAAATGTCATTTTGTCCAATATTATACAAATGTACAAGACATAATGGTCTGTAATGCTGGGTTTTTCACTCAAGACCCCAAAATTTCTGAAGACTTTTTTATATATATAAAAGGATACCATCAACATGAATTATGCCTTTAGCAATCTTGAAGGATAATGGAAAGCAAAAGTGAAGGAGAAAATAAGAGAAGTTAAGATCAGGGCAAGTGAAAATAATTGAACAAAAGAAATTAGAGGCCCTGATTTTGAAGAGTGAGAGTTAAGAAAGCCAAATGAGAGAAATAACTTAGATATATGAAATAATTCAAGAATGTCAAATATAATATAACCATATGTTAATATTACAGGAAAGGTGGGGGATTTTTAAATTTTAGATCTTATTCTCAAATGATTTGTGTTATTTTTATTTTCTTTCAACTTTGGGAGAAACTGTTACTTAATATTACTGAAATTTAAAATCTATTTTATTATGATTATTTCAACTTCCCTTTCCCAATCTGCCCAAATTTTTCAACCATATAGTAGATATCCAATAAATTCTCAATGACTAAATAACTGAATGACCACATATTATCATAACAAAAGAACTACTAATAGTAAGTAAGGAATTTGGCATTCATTTGACAGTTCTTTTATATTTTAAAATATTTCATAATGAATCTGATAAGTGCTATGATGCCAGGTGCCATGCTATAGAATCTCTAAAATTTCAGGAAATCTCCAACTCTTGTGGAATAAGCCCTATAGATTTTTTAAAAGTAATTATTAAGGGCTTATAACATACTGAATACTGAATTAAATTGAACATATTTAATTTATGTTTCAATTATTTTCTAGTTTGTGTTTGTTACTAATTTTAAATATTAGGAGGCATAAATAAGCTTGGAGTTTTATGTAATTAACAGCCTTTGTTTTATAAAAATTTCTTTTCTTACTCATTAAAAGTTATGTAACCAAACATTATTTAGAAAAAACAATTATGTATATTTTATCTTTTTGTAAAAGTAATTATACCTTCAAGTAATTTAGAGTTTATTTATTTATTTTTTGTGACTGAGGAAGGCATCTATGGTAGAGGGCATTTGGTATCACTCAATTAAATTATAGCTTTTACTTTTTCAGTAACAGAACCCTGAATTTATTTGGGGGTAACAAAGCTTTCAGCTAAACACAAAAGAAGGCTACCTTACAGCTAAGTATAGTCATGTAAATAAATCTATGTATGAGATATGATTAAAGACATTGTGTTGGACTTCTGGGAGAGCTTCTTATATGGAGTTCAGTCAGGTAGAATGCACAAACTTATTACTGTTTTCAACTGTAATTTACTACCATACAGATCATTCTAGGCTTTTTTTTGCATCGCTCGTCACTCCAGATGTATGAAACTTGGTTTCCAGAATCTGCTATCCACTTATTAATTGTTCAGTTTCAATACACCTGTTTGTGTGGTTTCATGTATAATGGTTTCAGAATTGTTAACTGACTTAGCATGCACACTGTGGGAAGTAACTTTATTAACTAGAACACAGTGCTTATATCCCATTACCTTTGCCTTCAGTATACATTCTTCACCCACTTCCAAATTACTTTTGGTTAGCACCTTTTACATCATCTTCAGTGAGGTTATTTCATTCTCTGAAAAATTATCAATAGCAACATTGTTTTGTTAAAGACTTATTTCCTCCTGGGAACCCCTTATTTCTTGAATGATTTTTATGTAATTTGTATACATTAAGCTTCACTTTGTGCTGAAAAGTTCTACTGATTTTGAAGAATGCATAATGCCATATATCCACCCCTATATATCAAGCAAAACAGCTTCATTGCCTTAAAATTCCCTTTGAGCTCCCATATTCAGTTCTTTTCATGTACCATAAAATTGTCTCTTATCTGTAGATTATTATCTAAAGTCAGAATTTCAACGTATCACTGGGGAATAAGGAACAAGAGGAGAAAGTCAAAAGGAGAAGGTCATTTCAGTACTGACAGCTAGAATGATGACTGGTCTGGTAGCTGTTCCCCAACCATCCATGCCTTCCCATATCCATGCTCATGTGTGAAAACCATTCAAACCTACTGCACAATTGACTCAAAACCTGTCAACTCTTAATTATGCTTAGAAGAAATGTCTCTCCATCTAATGTAGACTGCAGGATAAGCGTATTATCTAGAGAATCAATGATGCTTGGCATGTCTGTAACTAATGAGAAAGTATATAGGCCCCAAAGTAATTCCTAATAAGGAAGTATATTAGAGATTGCAATCTTTTAGGACAGTAAGTGAATCGCTTTTGAGAAATAGTTTTGACATGATATATGGCCCTGAGAGGGAGAGTAGGTACTGTACAAGGGCAACAAATAACTATCCAACATGAATTGAATCACTGTATACTGCTGACCACTTTAATAAGCAGCAAACATCCACTCCTGCACTCCAATATGGTATTACCTTCTAGGAGGACTAGCTAACCCAACTGGTTACATGTTGGTTACATTGGACACTTCATTATGGAAAGATCATATATTTGTCCCCACTGAAACAGAAGCTTAGATTTACAATTTTTAAAAATCTACAAACATGATCACATCATCAGCACTGCCATTCTCAGATTTTCTGAATATTTTATTTGTCATTATTGCTTCTCCTGTAATATTATTCTGTATAAAGAAATTATTTTCCAGTTAAATTGTAGATAATTTATTACAACCCTTAGCTGTTGCATTCCCTCAGTCCACCAAAGCACTGGCTATGTAGAAGGCCATAATGACTTGTTAAATCTCATTACAGCAATGGTCCAGAAAAAAAAAAGAACAACAACAACAACAAAATCTTGAAAATATGAGCTGCCATTCTAACGACTGCGAATTATTCTATGAAATATTCAGTATATATTGGCTTTTCCAATAAACAAAGGGAAAAATAAATTTTGCACATGCTCAAAATTTCTGACAAACTTCTTCGTCACTCTGAGCTCTACTTTTTGGTGATTTGAAAAATGGAATACTTCTATCAGGAGATAATCCAAATGAATTGGAAGTTGTGACCACTAGTACCTCCTTGTAGCACAGCCAAAAATAGGGAGAAATAATGTTGGATTGAGGGATGGATTTTGTTAAAGAGCAGCTACCATAAAAATTAGATAAAGTTAAAACATAAAGATTTTGTTTTGAAACCCAAAGAAAATGCTGGGAATATTTTAGAACTTCTCTGATTCTGTCCTGGAAACACCCTTTTATTAAAATTTAAGGTGAACTAGGTAACCCAATTTTTCCTCTTAATTTTGAAATTGATCAGTTCTACAATACATCAGTTTAATGAAATATTTGTTAAAGCAGGTACTAAATGCACAAAGCATAAAGTAAAATATAGATGAATTTAACTAGATTATAATTTAAAAACTTTACTTCAGGCCAAAAAATGCTCATAAACAATGAAAAGGCAATATTTGCCTTTACAAAGCATGCATTAATTCATGTTATGCCTTCAATAAACTATAAACATCTTGATGTTAGGAATTATCTTGATGGTGTAAATATTATTAACTTAAAAAAAAAACACTGAACTTGATTATTATTATCATGTGTGTGTGTTAGTCACTCAGTCATGTCTGACTCTTTGCAACCCCATGGATTGTAGCCCACCAGGCTCTTCTGTGCATGGGATTCTCCAGGCAAGAATACTGGAGTGGGTTGCCATTTCCTTCATCAGGGGATCTTCCCAACCCAAGGATTGAACATGGGTCTCTTGCATTTCAGGAAGATGCCTTACCATTTGAACTACTAGGTATAGCATTCAATCTACAGTCAACGTAACAGCCATACACAATGGGTTATGGTGTAATTTGTTTCAATTGTGTGTGGCTGTTACACTGACTGTAGAACTGAATGCTATCACAGACAATAGTGTTGTTTATGTTTATGTACAAGTTTGGAAATAATATTTCAAAACTTTATAACACATCCTTCTTCATTTCCATATCTGTTTTTAATGAAGCCAAGTACAAATCATCAAAATCGTTATCAGCAAAATATGGAAGACATGTAGCAAGCCCCACTAAAAATAAAGACACAAATAATAACAACAAAGCCCTAAACATGTAAAAACTAATACTCATTCAAGATGCATCTGACTTAAATAGTCTCCAGATGGCAGTCTAACACTACCTCAGTCAAAAAACTCCAGCTAGAGACACTTGGTGTCTCTTGCGTTCTTAATTCCTAGCAAAGACCAACCTGTTTGCCATTCTCCTTGTGGTACTAATTCACTAAGTAGTTGGTGAAAACTCAATTTAACAGTTTGCTGTTGGTGGCTTTCATAAGAGACAAGAAATAATCCTATACTATTTATAGTTAGTTTTGAAAGCAATTATGCATTTTCACTTTTAATCAGTTCTATATTTTTAAAAAGATAAGGATGCATTTTAGAGCACTGAGTGTTTTCCTGATACTATTACATTTCAATGTATATAATACCCCATCAAAGTCTAAGGAACAGCTCTTCTACTCAAAGAGGCAATACTTCCATGAGATGCATATTCAGATAAGATCAATTACTTGTAATGATAAAAAAGTTCTTTTCACATAAAATTTCAAAACAAAACAAAAAACTAGACTTTAGTTCATTGTTAGCAATGTATAAGAGAGAAATCTTACCCTAATGCAACATTTCAGGTTTTAAATTTAATATTGCAGGTTGTCACAAACAATTCCGCTTGTCTATTTTTAAATTAAAAATACATATAAATATACATTATTTTCTGTAGTCTTCATTGTATTAGCATAGGCTGGCATACAAATACTGTAGTTTGTGTAACTTAAACAACATGAATGAATTTTTCTCATAGTTCTAGAGGCTGAGAAGTTCAAGATCAAAGTACAAGTGGCTTTAATTCCTGGTGAAATCTTTCCTGGTTTGCAGTCACTGCCTTTCCTCTTTGTCCTCTCTTGGCAGAGGTCTCTCTTCCCATTCCTCTTAGGCTACCAGTCCTTAGGTTTAGGTGTATACCCTTGTAACCTCATTTAACCTTAATAACCTCCTAAAGGTCTTAACTCTGGATACAGTTATGTTTTGACTTATGGCTTCAACATATGAATTTTGAGGGACACAATTCAGTCCATAGAATCTACTACACACAAGATTAAATGGCTTCACTATTACAGGTGAGCCAATTTCCTTTCTGGGCATATTTCACGTAAATGAAAACTTAGAAATATATCTGCTATTTCTTATTTGGTGAATTCTCTGTTAAAGTATCTGCTGACTTCTATTACAAAGTAGAGAAATTATGATACTCAGTATAACAAATCTAAAGTGAAAAGTGAAATAGAAGAAAGAGTATATACTGTACTAGGAGAAAAGCAGCAGGTAGAAATTATCAAAAAATAGAAAAAAAAAAAAAACCAGATGTCAGTGGTTATAGATATAACGTATAGTTTCTTTGAAGAATTTTTTTAAATTAAAAACAGAATGTAATTGAATAGAGAAGAATCAGAGGAATAAAGAAACTTAGTTGGGGAAAAGTGTTTCAAAATATAAGGCTGTGAATGGGAATTCACTTTTAAAACCAAGTAAGATTAGAAGAATGGAAGTGAAAGAAAATCATTATATTAATCTGATACTAAATGCATTGTGTGAATTCAGAAAGTGATTTTAAATCAAGTCAAATGTTTTATGAATATTATAATGTAAGACACTAAATTACATTATCACACCCATTATTTCAAGGCATATAGTCACGATTTTCACATTGTACCAGGAACTACAAACATAGGAAATTATGCAAAATAAGTCATAGCAATAATTTTCTAAATGCCATAGTTTAATATAAAGGCTCTATCTACTTTTTCCTCAGAGGAATTAATGAAATACAAGTAAGAATATATTATCAGAAAACAAAATTGACTGAAAGTTTAAAACATACGGTTTTTACCAATAGTGAGAAAAATAATCATTTAAATCTCAGCAATTAGTTGAAAGCCATAAATGGTAAGCCACTATCAGAAAAGATTCAGTAACTTTGTAAGCTATAGATTTTTATATGAATATAGAACAAAAAGTAAAATTCCAGAAAAAATAGCAAAATGAACCTGTTTTAATCATGAAATGAATGCAATATTACATTTTATATCACTTTATAAATTTGATGGCATATCATGTATTTGTATTTTTGATATATTAAAGAGTAGTTGGAGGTTAAAAATATTGAATATTGAAATACACTTAATCCCTTTTGTATCACCATCTCATTCATTATTCCTTGGGAAACAATTTAATTATTCATTAAATTTGTGTTTTCATTTATGATCAGTACATGAAAGTTTGGTACAGTGTGAGGATTTCTTGACAATTGTTTTTCTGAAAACCAGATGAAATCATATAAAAATCCTTTGAAATTTTATATCATTATAATTTTAACTAGGAAATGGATAGGAAATGGTCTTCCACTGTCTTAGGCATGTTATTTTCTAAACTTCCTTTTATTAGAGAGATTACTAATGTAAAATATGGAGAAGACTGTTTCCTATATCACTTAAGAAATGATGGCATTTGATCCCATAACTTCATGGCAAATAGATAGAGAAAGAGTGTCAGACTTTATTTGGGGGACTCCAAAATCATTGCAGATGGTGACTGTAGCCATGAAATTAAAAGATGCTTACTCCTTGGAAGGAAAGTTATGATCAACTTAGACAGCATATTAAAAAGCAGAGACATTACTTTGCCAACAAGGTCTGTCTAGTCAAGGCTATGGTTTTGCCAGTAGTCATGTATGGATGTGAGTGTTGGACTATGAAGAAAGCTGAGCACCAAAGAATTGATGCTTTTGAATACTGTGGTGTTGGGCAAGACTCTTGAGAGTCCCTGGGACTGCAAGGAGATCCAAACAGTCCATCCTAAAGGAGATCAGTCTTGAATATTCATTGGAAGGACTGATGTTGAAGCTGAAACTCCCATACTTTGGCCACATGATGCAAAGATCTGACTCATTTGAAAAGACCCTGATGCTGGGAAAGACTGAGGGCAGGAGGAGGAGATGACCTATGATGAGATGGTTGGATGGCATCACGGACTCAATGGACATGAGTTTGAGTCAACTCTGGGAGTTGATGATGGACAGGGAGGCCTGGCATGCTGCTGTCCACGGGGTCACAAAGAGTTCGACACGACTGAGTGACTGAACTGAATTGAACTGAAATGGCCCCATCATCCCATATCTATAAAGTAATATAGAGAAAGCAAAGAATGATCAAAGAGGGATTCTGTGACCATGTTTGTCAGTGGGGTCCCTGAAAGAATCTTTGGCACATTCAACAAAAGCAAATTGTGCTAAATTGCTCCAGTCATGTCAGACTCTTGCAACCCCATGGACTATAGCCTGACAGGCTCCTTGGTCCATGGGATTCACCAGGCAAGAATACTGGAGTGGGTTGCTGTGCTCTCCTCCAGGGGATTTTCCTAAATTAGAGAGAGATTTTAATGAAAGGACTATTGCATGCCAAAGTAGAGACCCACAGAGGGGATGCTACAGAGGATAGATTAGAAACATTGTTCTTCAGTGGAATTGTAGCCAATCAAGGGCTACAAATAATGAAAGTGGAGTGGTTTCTGGAAACTAAGAGAGTCATATACAGAGGGATTTTTGGAGATGAGTGACCTTCAGTAAAGAGACACAGTAGCCACTCAGCAGGAAGAGAACCAAAGCAATGTGTACCTAACCTCAGTCTCCTTCCCTTCCATGTCCTGCCAAGTCCCCTAGTTAGCTGAGCTCTGTCAGAAGCCAGCATACAAAGGAGCCTTTTGATGAGGTTTGTGAAAGTCAATATCAGGATACAGAATAGGGTGTAGAAGTACATTTGTGTGTGTGTTTGTGTATATGTGTGTAGAAAAAGAGAGAGAGAGAGGCTACTTATAGGAATTGGCTTATGAAATTATTAAGGCCAAGAAAATCCCAAGATCTGTAGTTTGTAAACCAAGAAAGCCAGTGGTGTAATCCAGTCTCAGTCCAAAAATCCAGGAACCAGGGGAGCCAATGGTGATAGTACCAATATGAGTAGAAAGGCCTGAGAATTGAGGGTCATTGGTGTTAAGGTTCTATCCAAAGACATAATACCCAGTGGTGTTGATGTTGGAGGGCAGGAAAAGACAGATGTCCCAGCTCCAAGAAGAGCAAATTTGCTTTTCCTCCATCTTTTCATTCAATTCAGTCCCTTAATGGATTGGATGATACCAGCCACATTCATGGGAGCAGATCTCCTTTACTTAGTCTGTTCATTAAAATCCTAATTTCTTCCAGAAATATTCACACAGACATACCCAGTAATAATATGTTACCAGCTATCTGGGCATCCCTGAGTCTAATTAGGTTGACACATAAAACTAACCAGAATAGATCCAGAGGGGCAAATTGTAACTATCTGAAAGATAGTGTCTTTCCAACAATCTTTGGAAAATATCTATGAAATAAATATAGCAAAAATAGGAGCCCCTATTTGGTTGATAAATAACCTAGTTCAGTTCCAATAGAGGTTTAAGATGAAACCCTTTTAAAGTTGTATGTGAAATGACAGGCTTCCCGTTTTCTTGAGTTCTATATCCAAGAAAGTTCTGGAATTTTCTAGGTCATATGCTAGTTGATTCAGTTTTTCATTCTCTTTTAAAGATACCTTTAATTTTCCATGTGTCCCCAGAGTATACAGAATAAACCACAGCCTACTTAATCTCACATTTAAGAATCTTCTCTTTCTAAAATCAATGTGTTATTTTCTACCATGATATCTGTGGGCAAATCATTAAAAGCAACCATTTCCCATTCTTCTTGAGTATTTTAGCTCTTTTCCTCTAGAAACTTGATAAAAATGAGATGGTAACTTTTATTAGGATGTTTAGTCATTGCAAAAATGATCCACATTTGGCAGACTATATCTGGATTAGGAGAAATGAAAATATTAGTAGGACATATCTTTGGATTTCCCTTGAGTCTAATGATTCTTATCTGCCTGTCCTGTGCAGGAACCTACAAGCTGTCTCTGGAATCGTCACAAGTGATAATGGCTTTTGAGGGCCATGTGGTGTCATATTATTCCTACAACTGCCTTACAAATTCTATTTTATTGCTTCTGAAACCATCATTTGGAGAGGCATAGATAATCACTCCTGGATAGCTCTATGGACTGCTCTAAGAACTATCCTAGGTGAAGACATGGATCTTCACGTGCAATGAAGATGTGCCATCATGCCCTGGAGGCATGTTCTCTGTTGTCTTCCTTAATCATCCAAAGAATCTGCTGCCAAAGTTGACCTTAGCTAAGATATTAATATTTAGCAATTTCTCAATATAGAAAGAGAGTTAAAAATGAGAGTGGGAAATAAAAATGCAATATGTCCCCCCCCCCCCACACACACTATCTAGGTTGAATAATGGTGCTTGGTGAGCCAATTAGGAATTATATTTCAGTGGTAATCCTAGTGATCAGAAATACAGATACTTAAATATTTTAGAGGTTTATTTTTCTTCAAAGTTAAAAAAAAAAGATGGAATTAGATGTTCCAAGTCTAGAAGTATAATTCACCTATAATATTGCTGACAAAATGTAGCCTCCATCTATCTTTCTGCTCTGCCATTCTATGTAGTTTTCTCCTTAAACTTGCATCATGATAACATAGAGGTTCAGCAGTCCCATGTATCCTATGCAAGGGGTAAAGAAAGGTTGCTGAAAGAGATGCAAGTCAGATGAACTAGCTACTTCTTCCTTTACTTTCAAGAAGTGCTCCTAGATACAGTGCTCAACAAATTGTATTAAATTTTTACTGGGTTGCCACAAAGGAAGAAGAGGAGGAGAATAATCAGAGGAAAGGTTTACGTATTCTTTCAGTTTTCTATATAGATGTTCATATATAGCCTATAAATGGAGAACCAAAAAATAAAACCAAGTGCTTACATTGAAAGTTGGATTTTAACTTGGTCTGGACCAGTGGCAGTTCTTTGGTTACATTACTCTTCTTTTCTTTCCATCTAATATTTCAAATCCTGAAAGATGATGCTGTGAAAGTGATGCACTCAATATGCCAGCAAATTTGGAAAACTCAGCAGTGGCCACAGGACTGGAAAAGGTCAGTTTCATTCCAATCCCAAAGAAAGGCAATGCCAAAGAATGCTCAAACTACCACATAATTGCACTCATCTCGCATGCTAGTAAAGTAATGCTTAAAATTCTCCAAGCCAGGCTTCAGCAATACGTGAACTGTGAACTCCCTGATGTTCAAGCTGGCTTTAGAAAAGGCAGAGAACCAGAGACCAAATTGCCAACATCCGCTGGATCACGGAAAAATGAGAGAGTTCCAGAAAAACATCTATTTCTGCTTTATTGGCTATGCCAAGGCTTTTGACTGTGTGGATCACAATAAACTGTGGAAAATTCTAAAAGACAGGAATACCAGACCACCTAACCTGTCTCTTGAGAAATATGTATGCAGGTCAGGAAGCAACAGTTAGAACTGGACGTGGAACAACAGACTGGTTGCAAATAGGAAAAGGAGTACGTCAAGGCTGTATATTGTCACCCTGCTTATTTAACTTCTGTGCAGAGTACATCATGAGAAACGCTGGACTGGAAGAAACACAAGCTGGAATCAAGATTGCCGGGAGAAATATCAATCACCTCAGATATGCAGATGACACCACCCTTATGGCAGAAAGTGAAGAGGAACTAAAAAGCCTCTTGATGCTTAAAGTGAAAGAGGAAAGGGAAAAAGTTGGCTTAAAGCTCAACATTCAGAAAACTAAGATCATGGCATCTGGTCCCATCACTTCATGGGAAATAGATGGGGAAACAGTGTCAGACTGTATTTTTTTGGGCTCCAAAATCACTGCAGATGGTGACTGCAGCCATGAAATTAAAAGACGCTTACTCCTTGGAAAGAAAGTTATGACCAACCTAGATAGCATATTCAAAAGCAGAGACATTACTTTGCTAACTAAGGTCTGTCTAGTCAAGGCTATGGTTTTTCCAGTGGTCATGTATGGATGTGAGAGTTGGACTGTGAAGAAAGCTGAGCACTGAAGAATTGACGCTTTTGAACTGTGGTGTTGGAGAAGACTCTTGAGAGTCCCTTGGACTGCAAGGAGATCCAACCAGTCCATTCTGAAGGAGATCAGCCCTGGGATTTCTTTGGAAGGAATGATGCTGAAGCTGAAACTCCAGTACTTTGGCCACCTCATGCGAAGAGTGGACTCATTTGAAAAGACTCTGATGCTGGGAAGGATTGGGGGCAGGAGGAGAAGGGGACGACCGAGGATTTGTGGCTGGATGGCATCACTGACTCAATGGACGTGAGTCTCAGTGAACTCCGGGAGATGGTGATGAACAGGGAGGCCTGGCGTGTTGCGATTCATGGGGTCGCAAAGAGTCGGACACGACTGAGCGACTGAACTGAACTGAACTGAACTGAACTGAATGAACAACAGT
Source organism: Nanger dama (assembly GCA_917880005.1). Lineage (NCBI taxonomy): Eukaryota > Metazoa > Chordata > Mammalia > Artiodactyla > Bovidae > Nanger > Nanger dama. The sequence continues at coordinate 7,025,327 of CAKJTW010000038.1, read as the reverse complement.
TATCTGCCATGGCATCTCCGATTCACTCAGCTCTTTTTACTTTTACTCTTGCTCCTAGCTGGCCACCATTCTTATTATTTTTAAACCCAAATTTTGGAGTGAATTGACTGATAAGCTAATTTTCCTTCCTACTGAGTACAAGCCTATGTTCAAGTCTCATCCATGGAGAAGCTCAGCCCACATCTTTACATGTTGTTGTTCAGTCACCCACTTGTGTCCGTTTTTTTTTGTGACTGCATGCCAGGCTTCCCTGTCCCTCACCATCTCCCGGAGTTTGCCCACGTTCATGTCTCTTGCATCGGTGATATCGTCCAGGCATCTCATCCTCTGATGCCCTCTTTCCCTTCTGCCCTTATCTTTCCCAGCATGAGGGACTTTTCCAATGAGTTTTCTGTGTTCATCAGATGACCAAAATACTGGAGCTTCAGCGTTAGTCATTCCAGGGAATATTCAGAGTTGATCTCCCTTAAGATTGACTGGTTTGATCTCCTTGCTCTCCCAGGGACTTTCAGGATTCTTCTCCAGCACCACAGTCGAAGGCATCAATTCTTCGGCATTCTGCCTTCATTACCTTTCTGCTCTCACAACTGTATGCGCTACTGGGAAGACCATTACCTATTGGGGCCTTTGCAGGCAGAGTATTGTCCACTTTTCAACCCACTGTCTAGGTTTGCCATTTCTTTCCTGCCAAGAAGCAATCATTTTCTGATTTCATGGCTGCAGTCACCATCTGCAGTAACTTTGGATCCCAAGAAGAGGAAATCTGTCACTGTTTTCCACCTTTTCCCCTTCTATTTGCCATTCAGGGACTTACATGTATATATAAATTCTTTATAACTTATATAACTTCTTTATAACTTACAGTCTGACTTTGCTTTTCTGAGTAGAGATCAGTTTCAGTAAAAAATGATCATGGACTTGAAAGAAATTGTGACTGAACTGTACAGAATAGGAGTTTACAAACCATCTTTGGGATGATATACTATTTGGAGAAGGTGTTTGAGCTTCAGAATGGCACATTACTTTTTTCCATTTTGTAATTGCCATGTGGATTTTTAATAGATTATTTTTGATATCCTGAAGAAGTGGTTTTACCTTCAAAAAGAAATGAGAAAGGAAGAGAATGTACATAAATATGTGTTTTCTCCTATGTTTTATATGGAAATTTACCACCCTATATATTCAAAGTATTCTTAACTGGCCATCCTAATGCTATTTAGATTTATGTAAATATGTACATGTTTAAATCCTGTTGAGGGTTATAGCTGAGATACCGAGAGAATTCTCAGCGTATTCCTAATGCATATAAATTAAGGAAAATTAGGCTTAATGATTTCTAGTTGTATTTGAGAACACTTTTTCTTCTAGAGAATGGAAAAGGACAAGTGAATAATTATCACCTATTTTGTGGGGAGGGTGACATTCATTTATTTTTACAAAAATATCTTTATTTACTAAAATACTTTGTATTAGGCAGCATTATATTTAAATTTCTATTTTAAAGAAACATTTATGTTCTGTCTGCTTATTTTGATTTTTTTGATTTAATTTTTGCTAGGGCCATCTAGCTATTAACCAGTTATCCCTTGAAACCATTTTGAATGTAAACAGATATTATTGACAGCTCATCATTGATAAATGCTGGCTTCTGAAGAAATTATAGAAATAAAATCTCTTTATAAAATTATTATCAGTCTTTTTTGTATAAGTGTATGCCAATTATATAAATGTTTTAGGTGAATATATATTTATTAATTTGTCCTTGGGTGGTAGTTTTCTCAGACTTGAAGCTTGGTTTTCTAGACATGGGTTTTAGAAGATGCTGTATTGCTACAGCTTCTTGTTCTGTCACTGTTATTAACTTACTTACAAATAGCATAAGCAAACCATCAAATGTTACTTATTGGTACCAAAATAATCACATTTTAATGAACCAGCAAGGCATTATGTATGTTTATTTTTCCCTATGGAACAAGTTAAGGAAAGAAAATATAGGAATGCCTTTAAGTGGGCATATATTCCATGAGATTACTTAAAATTGTTTTGAAATATGTTAACAGCACACCAAAATGGACAAACAGCGGTTTAATCTCAGTTTTCACATAACTAAGCTGTGACTAGAAAATATAGTATAGCTCAGATGATTACTCTAATACCACTTCTTATGCAAGTGTCTTTTACCAAAAAAAAAAAAATGAGCTAAAGCCTAAAATGGAGAGAGGAAGAGAGCAAGTTTCATATATTACTTTCTCAATTCTGCATTTGACTTTACTTCATAAGCAGCAGAAAAAGTGTTTAATCATGCTGACCTTCAGATTCCTTTTCCATAAAATGATGTAGTATGCTTTACTTCTTAACAACTATGAGACTATTCTTTAAATAATAAGAAATTCAGGATCTATCAGAAGATATTTTAAAATTAAAGGTATTTTTCAGCTGCCACTTTCAATGAAAGGCCATTACATATTAAAAGAGAAATATGTAAATTGTTTCTGTTGCTAAAAGTAAATGCATTGCCATATCTTTTATTTCTTTACAAATTAAATGAGTCAGATCAAGCCACTGAATTACTCATGAGGCATTTGTAATAAATATATGTTTGCTGTTTCAGATTTCTAGCCAATAGTACAATAGATTGACCACAGCAGAAGCTTTTCATGACTATTAAAATTTTAGTTACCAAAAAGTGATTTGAAATGGAATGCACAAGGAGTGTACACAAAACTGGTTTAAATATGAATACATTTGACATCAAATAAAGGTACAAAGAAGATATGTATCTGTGGAACACAGACTGCCAGTAAGATCCAGACACCAGAAAGAAACATGCTCTTCATCAGCATCCTTCAGAAAGCCGTGTGAGCCTGAACCTAGAGGAGCTGCCTGATGGTACTTAAGAAGCAATGACAGGAAGAAGTCCAGATGCTGTGATGCATCCCTCAGGCTCAGACAGGCTTTCAGTTTTAGTTTAGTGCTTGTGGCTGCCACATGAGCCAGAGGGTGGCCTTCCCCTTAATACTGCCTAAGGATTTCAAAAATAGCTTCCTCACTATGAGTAAAAGACAAAATAAAATTTTGAAAAAGTTGAAACTCCTACTGCTGGCTGCCGTAAGAAGAGCCAAAGCCTCTTCATCTGTGCTTACACACAGCACTTGGAGGGATCACCATTAGTCCATTAGTGCGAGAGCGGAGCTGGGGGACGCTGCTTGCTGCGGTATTAGGAGCATCAGGTGTGGCTCCTCAGCCATCCCACAGGATCATAGCGCGGACCAGACAACAGCCAGCCCTGGAGCCATCTCAGCAGGCACCTGTATCTTCTTGGGAAAATTGTCACTGTTGTTACTTTCTTACAGATGGTATTAAGTTCATGACATGGAATATAATGATATACAAAATGAGCATATGTGTCCTCAGGGATATTATTCAAATTTCTTTCATAAGCTTGCTCTATAGCTTGCATATCTATTATCTGAATGCGGCGAATGAGGGACAAGTGGGGAGTTATGTCCGAACTACTTTATAGCACTCTCAGTCTTTGAAGTTTTGGGAACAAGTCAATTTTGTACTCTCATTCCTAAAATCTAAATACAGCCAATAAAATCAGCTTGGTCAGTCAAGCTGTTTTATCTAGTTTTGAGTCATAAATACACTTATGAGTTTTAAAATCTCAATTTCCTTGAGATTATTTGATACAATATTATCTCTGTTATAAAATTAGTTCTGGGAGTAACTTTCTCCATATATATATACATATATGTATAAATATACATATATATACACATGTATATATACATGTATACATATATACATGTATATATACATATATGTATACATACATACATATACATATATATATATATGCCTTTTCCCAGTTTTGTATGGGAACTGTCAATATTATGTTTTCATTCAGGATATTCCAAAAGCCTAAAAGTTTTCACCATCCAAATTATTGCCTCTGAAGTATAATACTTGAAATATATGTTAGTTTCCTAATTGAAAGAAAGAGGCTATATAGTTAGAATTTGAATTTAATGAATCTAAGCATCAGATCAGGAAACAAGCTTTTATCAAAGCTACAGGAAACAGTGACCTGACAGGGAGATTCTTTTTCCTGGGAAAGGAAGTATTATATTTGATCACGCAGACAGATCTAATTGAACATTCTTTAGCATTACTCTCAAGTGAAGCAGATATTCATCAATGATAAAAGTTTAAGAGTTTTTGATATTGTCCTCATTGGCACATTATTTTATCATTTCCTGATTGATTTAACTGGACATATTTGTAGTACATGCTAAGTTACAGTGTGATTAATAATTTTAGTGATATAAGGCTTTGATTCCTCCTTCATTGCACAGCTAGTAAAATATATCAAAGGATGGTTTCAGGCAGCTATGCATCCCCATCTATGGAATCCTAATTCAGTCTATTTTTAATACAGTCACCTAAAAGCAGGCAGAGTGATGCTTTAGAAGCATAACCATGATTATATAGCTGACACCTGTACCCATGCCCTCTATACCTTATTAAAATACCTCAATAAGTTTGCTATGCTCCCAGGACAAAAAGACAGATCATTAACATGCTGGATGGCTTTGTATGGTCTGGCCACTTCCTCTGTTTTCTACCTTGTTCTTAGTACATCTAATCTCACTGTAAGTGTCTTTACAGAATCTGTTTCCTTTGTCTAGAACATTTTCTTTTCCTTTATCTAGTGAATTTCTCCTCTTCTTATTTTTGCTCTATTATAACTTTCTCTTCTCCATGATTAGGTTGGTATTTCTCAGGTTATGCTTTTATATCAATATATCACCAAATAGAATATGATTACAAATAGCAATTACAATTTTACAATATTTTTGCATGCAATAAGAGAGCCTAATTAAGCAGAGATTCCCCCCCAGTTCCCCTTATGTTCAAGTGGGTAACAATTCCCTTCTCCAGGGGATTGTCCCAACCCAGGGATCAAACGAAGTCTCCTGCATTGCAAGAGGATTCCTGGTGGCTCAGATTGTGAAGAATCTGCCTGCAACACAGGAGACCTGGGTTCGATCCCTGGGTTGGGAATATCCCCTTGAGAAGGGAATGGCAACCCACTCCAGTATCCTTGCCTGGAGAATTTCATAGAAAGAGCATGGTGGGTTGCAGTCCATGGGTTCACTTTCAGTTTTCCTTTTTTTTTTTTTTTTACCATCAGAGTCACCAGGGAATCCCCAACAGTTTCCCATATTACCTCAAGTTCAGGTATTCTGCTCTATACACTTGCTTTTAATGAATAAAGTTACATATATTTTTATGGTGATGAATGTAAATAACTCATCATGGTGATCATTTAAAATATAAAGAAATCTTGAATCACTATGCTGTGTAATGGGAACCTAACATAGAGTTGTACGTTGATTATTATTCATTTAGTATATAAGTAGATATTACAGATTATATTAAAATTTTTAGCAAGTAACTGTTATAGAACTAGTCACAAAACTATGTAGCTCTTCTACAAGTAAATACTGTACAAATGACACAATATTTTAATATAAAATTTGCATTGTTTAGCTGCTAACCCATATCAGACTCTTTTGCAACCCCATGGACTATAGCCTCCCAGCCTCCTCTGTCAATGGGATTTCCCAGGCAAGAATACTGCAGTAGGTTTCCATTTTCTCTCCAGAGGAAATATAATTTAAATTTCTATTAAGAATTTATAAATTAGGAAACCAGAATGTCCCATAAGTATAAAGAACACCAAATATCCAGAATTCTTGCAAGCTAAAATATTGCTAGTTACAATTCCACACTTACCATTTTGATTAAAGAAAAATGATAGTTGTAGCACACTGAGGAACATGCAGAGAAAAGAAAACTCTCTACTAGACTGAGGTCTATGAAACAAGAATATGACAGTAATTTTCATTTCCTCAAACCTGCATTCTAATAATTATGTGACCCACTGAAAGAGGCAGTTTTAAAACATGCAAAAGAAGACAAAGCCAGAGCTATGAAATAGGAATTAGAGGAATGGGGCATTGCAATTAGTAAACTTCTTGAGAGAGGCTAATGGACTGATAGATTCTTTTGTATGTTTTAAGACCCGTGCTTTATTGACTACGTCAAAGCCTTTGACTGTGTGGATCACAAAAAACTGTGGAAAATTCTGAAAGAGATGGGAATACCAGACCACCTGACTTGCCTCCTGAGAAATCTGTATGCAGGTCAGGAAGCAAGAGTTAGAACTGGGCATGGAACAACAGACTGGTTCCAAATAGGAAAAGGAGTACATTAAGGTTGTATATTGTCACCCTGCCTATTTAACTTATATGCAGAGTAAATCAGATATGCAGATGACATGACCCTCATGGCAGAAAGCAAAAAGAACTAAAGAGCTTCTTGATGAAAGTGAAAGAGGACAGTGAAAAAGTTGGCTTAAAAACTCAACATTCAGAAAACCAAGATCATGGCATTTGGTCCCATCACTTCATGGCAAATAGATGGGGAAGCAATGGAAACAGTGACAGACTTTATTTTTGGTGGCTCCAAAACCATTGCAGATAGTGACTACAGTCATAAAATTAAAAGACACTTGCTCCTTGGAGATCCAGCTGCAAGGAGATCCAACCAGTCCATTCTGAAGGAGATCAACCCTGGGATTTCTTTGGAAGGAATGATGCTAAAGCTGAAAATCCAGTACTTTGGCCACCTCACGCGAAGAGTTGACTCATTGGAAAAGACACTGATGCTGGGAAGGATTGGGGGCAGGAGGAGAAGGGGATGACCAAGGATAAGATGGCTAGATGGCATCACAGACTCGATGGACGTGAGTCTGAGTGAACTCTGAGAGATGGTAATGAACAGGGAGGCCTGGCGTGCTGCGATTCATGGGGTTGCAAAGAGTCAGACACGGCTGAGCGACTGAACTGAACTGATCTGCTCCTTGGAAGAAAAGTCATGACCAACTTAGACAGCATATTAAAAAGCAGAGACATTACTTTGCCAACAAAGGTCCATCTAGTCAAAGCTATAGTTTGTCCAGTAGTCATGTATGGATGTGAGAGTTGGACTATAAAGAAAGCTGATGCCAAAAAATTGATGCTTTTGAACGGCAGTGTTGGAGAAGACTCTTGAGAGTCCCTTGGACAACAAGGAGATTTAACCAGTCCGTCCTAAGGAAATCTTTCCTGACTATTCATTGGAAGGACTGATGCTGAAGTTGAAACTCCAATACTTTGGCCACCTGATGTGAAAAACTGACTCATTTCAAAAGACCCTGAAGCTATGAAAGACTGTGGGCAGGAGGAGAAGGGGATGACAAAGGATGAGATGGTTTGATGGCATCACCGACTCAATAGTCATGAGTTTGAGTAAACGGGAGTTGGTGATGGACAGGGAGGCCTGGTGTGCTATGGTCCATGGGGTCACTAAGAGTCAGACATGACTGAGTGACTCAACTAAGAACTCATGAATATGAAAAGCAGTCAGATTACAATTAATACAAAAGTACATATAATTACTGTTCTTCACCTGATGTACAATTCTACAAATATCACATTCTCATTCTATCAATATCACATTCTCATGTAAATCATTTGATTTATAAATGAATTATATGTGAATCTAGTATCAAACAACTAACTAGTGCTGTAGATAGACCATATTTCAGCATCCCAGATAGGTAAAGTACCTTCTTAAAATTCCTAGTAGTCAAATATCCAGTGAAGTATTCAGTCATCTTTATGGAAATGCCTCTCTTCAATGTAGTATGATATGAAAATCAATACATCTGTTATAAAATGAACGTGAGTATATATAAATAGAATGAGTGAGTGAATGAAGAGGTTTTAGGGGAGAAGGCTATAAGAAGCATCATCAATTAAGTGTGAAGAATAGGAATGAATCAAAAACTATAATCTAAACTTATTTGCAGATTTAGGCTGTTGAGTTTTTGTTTGTTTGCTTGACTGAATATTTTCTCTTGCTGCAGGTCTCAACCATATATGGTTTAGAAAAAAAAAATTGGCTAGGCCAAGATGATCCACTGTAGAAGGAATAGGTTTACCCACTCCAGTATTATTGGGCTTCTCTTGTGGCTCAGATGGTAAAGAATCCGCCTGCAATGTGGAAGACCTGGGTTTGATCACTGGGTTGGGAAGATGCCTTGGAGCAGGGAAAGGCTACCCACTCCAGTATTCAGACCTGGAGATTTCCATGGACTATATAGTCCATGGGGTCACAAAGAGTTGGATGTGATTGAGTGACTTTCACTTTTCAGTTTGGGTGCAGTGCAGTGCCCCCACCTTTGTCCCACCATGCATCAGGACCTGGATCTAGTGCAGAGACTTCTTCATCCTGAAACTCAGGTGTCTGGAAAGGTGGCCACCCCCTTGCCCATTACCCACTGCACATTTGTAGGGAATCAATGCTAAATCATTGATGGAGGACCTGCCTCTGTGTGGGGGTTTCTATACAGTAGCAGAGCAGCTCCCTTCCTGTGATCTACTGAAAGTCAGGTCTCAACAAAGAGTTTGTAAAGAAGAAAAAATACATATATTGGCATCATCATTACGTACTTGTAACTGCTAGGACTCAGTACAGCAGAATAGCTTTGAACTTTCTAAGAGGCCAATTTTATTTCCAATGTTGAGGAGCCATTGTGGAAACCTAGAAATAGGAAGCAATAACAACTTGGGAAGTTGCATATTTGTATCACCAAAATCATCCAATCACTCACAAAACAGTGTATGTTAAACTGAATTAAAATAGACATTGAAGATTTCAGAACTTTAGAAAATGTTCTGACAATCAGTCAAGTTATAGTTTATGAGTTCCAACACCACTCTGTCCTGTCTCTCTGTAGTCATCAATTATTCATTAGCATATGTGTAAAAGATGAAAGCAGTTACATGAAAAGGGGTTATAATCTAATCTGGATTATAAGGATGCTATATTATTAATCCATTTATATATGAACTATTATTTTAAAAACTCTTAGTCATTACTTTCATCATGAATAGCTATAAGAAAGCCTAGTAAATTATTCCATAGTTTCATCATTACATTGTCATTTCTCAGGTAAATTAAAATTTCTCTTATGTAGAAGGTTAGATAATAGGGCAATTTACAGAGAATACAGAGCCCCATTCTGTATAGAATCTGGGAACTACTAACAGTCATAAAGAATAAGGAGAAAACTCGCTTTGAATATTCTGTCTCTCACTGGGTGAGTGACATATGCCTTGACAATAAAACAAAGAGAATTTTGCTCTGAATAATCTCCCCAATAAATTCAAGAAAATGATGTATATATAGTCTATGAGAAGATATTGTTTTGACATATACTGGATGGAAATATTTTCTTTGAGAACATACCATGGCTGTGGATTTAGCTTTACTATTATAGTAACTTGTATATGAATAGTCCAATATATTTCAACTCCTCATCTTTTCTGCCTGATGGGCTTCTAACCAATTGCCAAACTAAGATTTTCATTCTTCCAAAAATGTGGGTCAAAGTGAACAAGGAAGACACTGTGTTTTAATTAATGTATTTTTAAGAAAGTAATTATTTGATTGGCTGTAGCATCATTAGTACACAACTTAGTCCATCCCTCAGTTACTACTAGCCAGACAGAAAGTGAAGAAATTCATCCATTTCCATTCATTAAATAAAATTTATTTCTAAATACCATTTTAAATGTAAAGGGATATAACTGGAATTAAATAGGCATTAGAATCTCATTTTAAGAACTGAATTAAACCTCCTACAAATTAATTAAATTACACCCTCAATTTTTTGTTGTATCATTTTACTTCACTAAAAAATGAACACATGAAGAAGTGTAATATATTCACAATGTCCCTTTATGTTGGATCTGCATTTGGAAGTGTAAGCCAAGCTGTGAAAAATCACATGTAGGCAGAGAGCTCTCTATGGACACAGACATTTAAAGAGGTGGCTACGTATCATCCATTTTGGCAAGTACATGAACTACCTTATGCTGAAGTGTAGCATAACTACCTTTAATTTTCAGTGGGAGTAGTACATGCATATATGGTGTGTATAACTGAAACCTCTCTTCTACTGAAAGAGAAACTATTTTAGATAATTCAACAGGTGCATTAGTCAGACACTGTACTCATTCCAGCCTTTCAGGGCACCAAAGTCACCAATTAAATACTCTCTTAATGCTGAAATGTAAATAGCTTCAGAAGTATTAGCCATCCTTTGCTTTTAGGTCCACTCTTCCAACATAGAGTTGTACAACAACTTTGTATAGTAAAGTATCTAGCTTTTTCCAAAGAGTAAACCTAATTTTACAACTAAGGAAAATATAATATAGACAAAGTATAAGCCAACTTGTTCAACAAAAATACAGTTAAAAACTAGATGTATTTCAGATAATATTTAGCCTTTAAGCAACTACTATATCTATATCAAGGAGCTAAAGAAAACAAAAAACTAATTTACGGTAGTGTTGCTAACCAAGCTGGAGACAGAGTTGTCCTCAAGGGACATGTTACTTTTGTGAACCAAAAATATATTTAATCCTCAAAATTGCATCTAGTGACATGTTTTGTACGGTCCAAAACAAGTTGAAAATACTTTTTGATCCTCACAAGTTTTCATTTTAAGACAGATTTTGACATGAATCACAGGTTGCCAAAAGAGTTGAACAAAAAGTCACATAATAATTTATGTTTAGAATAACAAATCATAATTCTTCACAATATAGGAGTTTTCTACTTAGAATTATTAGGAAAATAAATGGTTATTTTTTACAATCAGATTGATTTGGGAGAAGAAAATAAAGTTGAGAATTATTTCATGGTTTTTTAAAAAAGCTTCAGGCATATGGTGAAGCATAATAGATATCTTGTAGGCAAAAATCACATGATTGGAAAAAAATAAAAATGTGGAAAAAATATTTGGAAAAAAATAAAAATATTTCCTGAAAGGGTGGACAATGGAAAAGGAAATGAAACCTTCCAGAACAACAACTCTTAAAAAGAAAATGATCTTTCCTTTTTAAACTGCTCAAGAGAATAGTTACATGACTACGTAATTTGATCCAAGACAGCCTCTCCTCTGCAGACTGGGCCATTGGAATAGTAGCAGGGATATAACAGAATATCAGTTGTCTTGCAATTTGAGTTTTGTTAAAGAATGGAATGATGTTGTAACATACCTATTAGATGCAACAATAACAATACATTTAGTTCTATTCTCTTCTAGGTCTGAGACAAAAATAATCATTTTCCCACCTAGAATTTGAAATCAAATTACAGAAAATCTTAATGTAGCCAATCATCTCAAGTAACTGTCAATTTTATAAGGAAGATTGACTTAGGTAAAGAGCTTTTGGAGGAATTTATTTTGGCTCTCTTCTCAAAAGACACAATGACTGGGTGGCTAAGGCTATAAGATGCCACACTGAATTTTAAAAGTCTGCCCCACATCTCTGTATCAAAGGAATAACCTGACTTACTCAAATCTGTGAAAGCCAGTTTGATTTTACCAGTGAAATATTTAGCCCTCAGACTAGTAATTGTAAGGGACCAAATAGAAATACACATGTAATGATACACAGTGAAAAACTGCAAAATGAAAATGAAATGAAAATTTACTATGCTAAAAATGATTGTTAAAATCCATTAAACTAATTGTGGTGTTGGAGAAGACTCTTGAGAGTCCCTTGGACTGCAAAGAGATCCAACCAGTCCATTCTAAAGGAAATCAACCCTGGGTGTTCTTTGGAAGGAATGATGCTAAAGCTGAAACTCCAGTACTTTGGCCACCTCATGCGAAGAGTTGACTCATTGGAAAAGACTCTGATGTTGGGAAGGATTGGGGGCAGGAGAAGAAGGGGACAACAGAGGATGAGATGGCTGGATGGCATCACCGACTTGATGGACATGAATTTGGGTGAACTCCGGGAGTTGGTGATGGACAGGGAGGCCTGGCATGCTGCCCTTCATGGGGCCACAAAGTCGGACATGACTGAGCGACTGAAATCAACTGAACTGAACTGAACTGAAAAACCTACTACACTAAAATGCCATGATGCTGGGGAAGATTGGGGGCAGAAGGAGAATGAGGTGACAGAGGATGAGATAGTTGAATGGCATCATTGACTCAATGAAGTTGAGTTTGAGCAAACTCCAGGAGATAGTGAAGGACAGGGAAGCTTGGCATGCTGCAGTCCATGGGGCTGCAAAGAGTTGGACAACTACTGAGCAACTGAACAACAACGAAAAATCGCTACAGTGATGGAGTTCATTGAACTTTAGAAATAGTTGAGAAAACCCTGATATTAGGAAGGATTGAAGGCAGGAGGAGAAGGGGATGACAGAGTATGATATAGTTGTATGGCATTGGTGACTCAGTGTGTGAGCAAGCTCCAGGAGATGATGAAGGACAGGGAAGCCTGGCGTGCTGCAGTTCATGGGGTCACAAAGAATCAGATACAACTGAGCAACTGAACAACAACAAAATCTTCCCCCAATTCCATATAAATTTGATTTGCATCAGAATTAAACTTCTGTTAAATATGATCTGTATTTCCTTTACTTGAATAAAATCTAAGTAGATTAGCTTTAGAAATCAATCAATAATTGCCAACTATCTTTCAAAAGCCACACAAAGATAAGAAGAATTTAAAACTTCATAAGACTGAATCAGTTAAAAAAATCAATCCATATTATTTGTTTTATTTTGAGTACTCTTATCTATTTGTGAGAGTAGGAGGATCAATTATATAGATTAATCACTAGTAACATTTGTTACTTTAATAAACTTAAGTACATATATACCTTCCAAAACTTAAGGGACCATATGTCTTGATTTTCTTAGGACACTTACAACTTATGAGATATTCTAAAGTAATTTTCATCATTCTCAAAAGTTTTCTAGTTTGAATGAAAAATTATATGGTCCCCTTATTTATAATTCTTAATGAAGATAATATGGTTTTCATGTTTGTCTACTACACACATTAGGGCTTCCCTGATAGCTCAGTTGGTAAAGAATCTGCCTTCAATGCAGGAGACCCTAGTTTAATTACTACATGGGAAGATTCGCTGGAGAAGTGATAGGCTACCCACTTCAGTATTCTTGGGCTTCCCTTGTGGCTCAGATGGTAAAGCATCCCTCTGCAATGCAGGAGACCTGTGTTCGATCCCTGGGTTGGGAAGATTCCCTGGAGAAAGAAAAGGCTACCCACTCCAGTATTCTGGCCTGGAAAATTCCATGGACTGTATGACTGAGAGACTTTCACTTTCACACACATTAGAAATTGCTGGAAAGTGTAACAAATAAAAATCAAGGACATTTCATTGAGGAAATCAAATCAATTTGTGTGCTTTTGTGTAGTAGATTTTTGCCTAATTAATGATTTTCTGAGGAAACATTTTTCTATTATCAACAACTCATTCATTATCATTTTACTTTAAATACTTTCTTTAATTCACATAATTCTAATACACAGAATAAGTAGAGTTATTTTAGGGTTAATGTGGATAGAGACAGACAGGAGCCCCAGAAAATCTAGGTTAGAGATTTGAGAGCGCTGCTAAACATGTTTCATCCTGGGCTGTTTAAATGAACCTTGCAACTCTGAAACCCTCATTTGAATTTCATTGTGCCCATATATCCTAAGTTCAGAGTTATTTATTCGAGATTGCTTATGGCAGAAATCTTGAGTCAAATAGCTGTGGATTTTCCTCTTGTCAAATCTGAGGAGATGGCTGTAGCTAGCATTTGCATTTCTCCTGAAGCTGCCGCCATCTCCACAGGAAATAGAGTTAATGACTAAGGAGTTGGCACATTTTCTAAAAAACCAGTAAGGAAATAAGAGTGCCCAAATTACTCATGGAGGATAATTCTGATGTGACTACCTTTCAGACTGCATCAGTAAATCTAAATATAGTTTAAGCCTTTCTATTTAAGTATGATAAATTGTTAAACTCTGATTTGCATTTGCAGTATAACTTAAGAAACAAGCATGAGATGGTACTTAAATTGGTCATAAACCATCATAAGGTGCTGAGTCACACATCATTCCTTTTAATATTTCTCAAAGATGCTCTCCATGGTTTTGTACTCTAATCATGAATTTTTCCTGCCTAGAGGTAGATAGTCAAGTTGCCAACTTCTCACATTATGGAGAAAGCTTGCTCAAGGAATGTTTGTTGAAATCTCAGAATGGAAGTGATATTCAAAATAATAAAAACTAATGTTAATAGTAGATCAGATATGGGTCAAAACCAAAAAAAAAAGAGCAAGAGTGAAATTAAGCAGACAAGTGAATCACAATAGAATCAAGAAGATAGGAAAATTCTAAGAGAAAAAGATCATTTGCAAAATATGGCTTAGAAAGTTCAGTAATTAAGATTTTAGGTTTATTGGGCACATTTACAATCTTTAAGATGACGGAGTACAGATAAGAATGAGTTCGTGTTAATATTCAAGAAGTTCATTGAATGCCAGTTTGGGTATTGTTCATAATTCTTCTATGGGTTTAGATAAATTAAGTGCTTATATAGTCAAAGTTAATGACTTGTGGTCTTTGAACTTTTACTTTTTATTTCTCAATAATACTTAAAGAAACTCCTTGGAATGGATGAAATGAAAGATTCTAATAGAGTAAAGGAGAAATAACAGTTTCAGGGTTTGGATGAAGAAAATGTGAAATAAGAAAAACTTCTCCAGAAAAATGAGCAACATGCTTTGGGCAAAGTTTTATTTTACATGTCATGAAGTTACCCAATTATAAATATCCAAAGAAAAACAACAACAACAAGAATTTCAGGTGCAAGAAACATTGAAAAGTACAGTATAGAGTATGCTGCCAAGATGCAGTTATGTTACCTGTCATAAAGTTTTAGAGAAATTTGAGTGGCTAATGAGAATTTTAAAAGACATAAACTGTCAGAAAGAATTCATGAGTCTCTCTGCATTTGTTTAAAAGTATACAATTTGTCACTTTCTCCACACAACATTGACAAGCTGTGGAAAATAATTGGAAACATAAACTTCGTTCTGCCCTGAGATACTTTGGTTTTCAGCAGTTTATGGTGTTCCTCTGTATGGTGGTGTATCTATGCACAGCCATCTTTGATTTCACTTGCTTGGGCTTTGCTGGACATTTTAGATTTGTAGGTTGATATTGTACATCGATTTAGGGGAATTTGGGACCATATTTCTTCACAGATTGTTGTGTCCTATTCTCTTTCTTCTCTTCTGCCAAGATTCTAATTATTGTGTTAATCACTCATGCGTGTGTGCATGCTTAGTCACCCAGTCATGTCAGACTTGTTGCAACCCCATGCACTGCAGCCTGTGAGGCGTCTCTGTCCTGGGGGACTCTCCAGGAGAATACCTGAATGGTGTGTCATGCCCTCCTCCAGGGGATCTTCCCAACACAGGGATCAAACCCAGGTCTCCCACATTTCAGACACTCAGTTGTGCCCAACTCTTTGCAACCGCATGGACTGTAGCCTGCCAGGCTCCTGGGTCCATGGAATTCTCGAGGCAAGAATACTGGAGTGGTGCCATTTCCTACTCCAAGGGGTCTTCCTGACCCAGGATTTGAATCTGGGTCTTCTGCATTGCAAGAAGATTCTTTACCTTCTTACGAACATTAAATTACTTGACATTATCCAACAGATTATTGAGTTTTCATTCATTTTTTACACTTGTATGTTGAAGTAATATTAGGCTTATAAACATGTTGTTGAAATAGTATAGTCAGTTCCAGCTTGTTCTTTATTTGGCTTCTCATTATCATTACAAAACCATAATGCAGTGATCAAAATCAGGTAATTAAGACTAGTGTAATAGCAATATTGGAAAAGACTCTGATGCTGAGAGGGATTGGGGGCCGGAGGAGAAGGGGACGACAGAGGATGAGATGGCTGGATGGCATCACTGACTTGATGGACATGAGTTTGAGTGAACTCCAGGAGTTGGTGATGGACAGGGAGGCCTGGGGCGTGCTGCAGTTCATGGGTTTGCAAAGAGTCGGGCACGACTGAGTGACTGAACTGAACTGAACTGAACTGAACTGAAGAACAATAACTAAACTACAGATATCATTAGACTATCGCCAGGTTTTCTTCCCCAATGTCATCTTTTAAATTTTAGAATCCAAGTGAGGATCTCACATTGCATTTAATTTTTTTCTGCTTAACCTTTAACAGTTCCCATTCTTTCCTGTCTTTCATATCCTTCACACTTTTGAAAAAATTCCGGTCTATTATATTATAGATTGTCTCTCAGTTTGGGTTTGTTGATATTTTCTAATGATTAGGTTGGGTTGTGTATTTGGGGTAAGAATATCACGTGTATTTTTTTATGTCCAGCCAGTGTGCTATATCAGGGGTTACCTGATGGTGACATGCTTTTTACTAATGATGTTAATCTTAACTTGGTTAAGGGGATAGCTGATGTGTTTCTCTATTTTTTTTTCTATTTAAAACTTTTTATTTTTACTTTATTTTGTTTTACAATACTGTATTGGTTTTGCCATACATTGACATGAATCCACCATGGGTGTACATGAGTTCCCAATCCTGAACACCCTTCCTACCTCCCACCTCCCACCCCATATCTTCTCTCTGGATCATCCCTGTGCACCAGCCCCAAGCATACTGTATCCTGTATCGAACATAGACTGGTGCTTCATTTCTTACATGATAGTATACATGTTTTAATGCCATTCTCCCAAATCATCCCACCCTCTCCCTCTCCTCCCACAGAGTCCAAAAGTCTGTTCTTTACATCTGAGTTTCTTTTGCTGCCTCGTATACAGGGTTATCATTACCATCTTTCTAAATTCCATATATATGTGTCAATATACTGTATTGGTGTATTTCTTTCTGGCTTACTTCACTCTGTATAATAGGCTCCAGTTTCATCCACCTCATTAGAACTGATTCAAATGTATTCTTTTTAATGGCTGAGTAATAGTCCATTGTGTATATGTACCACAGCTTTCTTATCCATTCATCTGCTGATGGACATCTAGGTTGCTTCCATGCCTTGGCTATTATAAACAGTGCTGTGATGAACATTGGGGTACATGTGTCTCTTTCAGTTCTGGTTTCCTCAGTGTGTATGCCCAGCAGTGGGATTGCTGGGTCATAAGGCAGTTCTATTTGCAATTTTTAAGGATTCTCCACACTGTTCTCCATAGTGGCTGTACTAGTTTGCATTCCCACCAATGGTGTAAGAGGGTTCCCTTTTCTTCCACACCTTCTCCAGCATTTATTGCTTGTAGACTTTTGGATGGCAGCCATTCTGACTGGCGTGAAATGGTACCTCATTATGGTCTCTGATTTGCATTTCTCTGATAATGAGTGATGTTGATCATCTTTTCATGTGTTTGTTAGCCATCCACATGGCTTCTTTGGATTAATGTCTATTTAGTTCTTTGGTCCACTTTTTGTTTGGATCATTTATTTTTCTGGAATTGAGCTGCATATGTTGCTTGTATATTTTTGAGATTAATTGTTGTCAGTTGCTTCATTTGCTATTATTTTTCCCATTCTGAAGGCTGTCTTTTCACCTTGCTTGTAGTTTCCTTTGTTGTGCAGAGGCTTTTAATTTCAATTAGATCCCATTTGTTTATTTTTGCTTTTATTTCCAGTATTCTGGGAGGTGGATCATAGAGGATCCTGCTGTGATTTATGTCGGAGAGTGTTTTGTCTATGTTCTCCTCTAGGAGTTTTATAGTTTCTGGTCTTAAATTTAGATCTTTAATCCATTTTGAGTTTATTTTTGTGTATAGTGTTAGAAAGTGATTTAGTTTCATTCTTTTACAAGTGGTTGACCAATTTTCCCAGCACCAGTTGTTAAAGAGATTGTGTTTTCTCCATTGTATATTCTTGCCTCCTTTGTCAGAGATAAGGTGTCCATAGGTGTGTGGATTTATCCTGGGCTTTCTATTTTGTTCCATTGATCTATATTTCTGTCTTTGTGCCAGTACCATACTGTCTTGATGACCATGGCTTTGTAGTAGAGCCTGAAGTCAGGCAGGTTGATTCTTCCAGTTCCATTCTTCTTTCTCAAGATTGCTTTGGCTATTGGAGGTTTTTGTATTTCCATACAAATTGTGAAAGTATTTTTTTCTAGCTCTGTGAAAAATACCACTTGTAGCTTGATAGGAATTGCATTGAATCTGTAGATTGCTTTGGGTAGTATAAACTCATTTTTACTATATTGGTTCTTCCGATCCATGAATATGGTATATTTCTCCATCTATTAGTGTCCTCTTTGATTTCTTTCATCAGTGTTTTATAATTTTCTATATATACGTCTTTAGTTTTTTTAGGTAGATATATTCCTAAGTATTTTATTCTTTTTGTTGCAATGGTGAATGGAATTGTTTCCTTAATTTCTTTTTCTACTTTCTCATTATTAGTGTATAGGAATACAAGGGATTTCTGTGTGTTGATTTTATATCCTGCAACTTTACTATATTCATTGATTAGCTCTAGTAGTTTTCTGGTGGAGTTTCTAGGGTTTTCTATGTAGAGGATCATGTCATCTGCAAACAGTGAGAATTTTACTTCTTCTTTCCTAATTTGGATTCCTTTTATTTCTTTATCTTCTCCGATTGCTGTGGCCAAAACTTCCAAAACTATGTTGAATAGTATGGAAGTTGAAACTGTTATCAGAAATCTTCCAGCAAACAAAAGCCCAGGTCCAGATGGCTTCACAGCTGAATTCTACCAAAAATTTAGAGAAGAGCTAACACCTATCTTACTGAAACTCTTCCGGAAAATTGCAGAGGAAGGTAAACTTCCAAACTCATTCTATGAGGCCACCATCACCCTAATACCAAAACCTGACGAAGATACCACAAAAAAGAAAACTATAGGCCAATGTCACTGATGAACATAGAAGGAAAAATCCTGAACAAAATACTAGCGATCAGAATCCAACAACACATTAAAAAGATCATACACCATGACCAAGTGGGCTTTATCCCAGGGATGCAAGGATTCTTCAATATCTGCAAATCAATCAATGTAATTCACCACATTAACAAATTGAAAAATAAAAGCCATATGATTATCTCAATAGATGCAGAGAAGGCCTTTGACAAAACTCAACATCCACTTATGATAAAAACTCTCCAGAAAGCAGGAATAGAAGGAACATACCTCAATATAATAAAAGCTATATATGGCAGACCCACAGCAAACTTTATCCTCAATGGTGAAAAACTGAAAACATTTCCGCTAAAGTCAGGAACAAGACAAGGGTGTTTCTCTATTATAAAGCATTCTTTTTTCTTTTGTAATCAGTAAATTTACTGAGGAAGGTCCTTTGAGACTGTTAATATCCTGTTTTTCTCTAAGGTTTTACCCACTGACTTTATTGTGAATCATGATTTCATCAGTTATTTCTGTGGTGTTTGTTTAATGATTATTTTGTGTTTCTCTCATTTTTTAACTTTTATTAATTAGAATTGTTGTGTACTTAAGAGCTCCCCACCTCTCTCTCTCATACATGTACACACACACATGTCAGTATGGATATATAGAGATTTATAAATCATATGGACTCACTAATTTTTACTGTGTTATATGGATGTAATTCAAACCTGCTTTTTGTTGTTGTTGATCCTAAATTGTTCCAACTTTGGTTGTTGATACCTCTGTTTGATTGGCTGCTTAATATGCCCCATTCTTTTTTTTTTTTTTTGAGAAATTGATTATTATCAAGCATCAGAAGATGTTCCAGCCTCATTTCCCCCTGTCCCAGCTCTAGTTTCAGATTCTTTAAGAGAGCCTTTGTCCCTTTAATTGGAAAATTGTATCTAGAAAGCTAGCTCTTGGCCCTAGATGTGCTTATTACTAGTGAGATGCCATTGCATCTAGAAGCCTACTCTCAATGAGCAAAACCATGAAACATATTCATATATGCTAACCAACATACATACATTTACATGTTTTTATTTCACCACCTGTATGTGTACACATACACACACATGTGTGTGTTATGTATAAATAAAACTATGAGTTTATGCTGGTGTCTCTGACTCTAGTCCAATACCACAAAATTCATTATTGTCCTCTCTTTCCCTTGTCTGTAACTTGTTTCTTTAACATAAAAACTTGACTGTCAATATCTACCATACTTTTACTCATTTGTTTAATCCTAGTATACATATAAAGTAGCTACAAAGTGGATAACCATACCTAGAAAAGAAAATTCATTAAATTCAGTGCAGTATTTAGGCTTCCCTAGTGGCTCAGTCAGTAAAAAATCCACCTACAATTCAGGAGACCTGAGTTCAATCCCTGGAGAAGCAAATGGCAACCTACTGCAGTATTCTTGCCTGGAAAATTCCATGGACAGAGGAACTGGTTGTCTACAGTCATGGAGTAATAAGTGTTGGACATGACTGAGTGACTAAACCAACTCCACCACCATTTTTGGTTTTAGCTTTAGATTACTTTTTTTTTCCCCACCTTGTTCAGTATGGTTATGTTCTTCATTTGCAATGTAAGCAATCTCTTTGTACTACTGGATTTATCTTGGTCCTTCTGAATTCCTTGTTGCTTCTGTAATTTTATATGTTTAGTATGTATCCTTGTATGTAAAATCTTATGATGGTAAAGTCAAATATATCATTAAGTCAGGACCAGACTAGAATCGAATTTGTCAGGCACCTTGATTGCTTCAGGCACTTTGCCCATACCGTTATTTCCCCTACAAGATGGTATAGTTAACAAATAGTGCTCCCTTCAAATTTTATAAATTAAAAATAATTTTTTATTTTTTTTATATTTTTGTTTTTTTTTTTTTAATTTTTTTAAAAAAAGAGAGGGTAAATATATATTTATAATGAAGAGAAAAATAATATAAATAATATTTTTTTAGATGGTTTAATTGAAAAGAAGGCCCAAAAAAAACCCCAAATCAGCTCTGAGATATCTTGTTTTAGGGGGTACTCTTCTAAAGTGTGGACCTTCTACAATTTTTCCAACGTTTGACTATTACAAACAATGTCAAAGTGGATAACCTTACACATATGTATTTTCATATTGTTAGATATGTATATTTCAGTCAATTCCAGGATGATACTAGATAAGAAGTTTAATATATACATAGCTTTTTAGATATTGTCAAATTTTCCACATATTTATACTAATCTGCATATCAAGCAACAATATTTGAGGGTGTTTTCCCACAACCTGACTCAGAATGTGTTGTTATGTACTTTTTCAGTTTAGCTCAGTGGTGTCTGACTCTGCAACCCCATGAATCGCAGCATGCCAGGCCTCCCTGTCCATCACCAACTCCTGAAGTCTGCCCAGACCTATGTCCATCAAGTCAATGATACCATCCAACCATCTCATCCTCAGCTTTCTTTATAGTCCAACTCTCACATCCACACATGACCACTGGAAAAAACAGCTGTGATTAGAGGGACCTTTGTTGGCAAAGTAATGTTTTTGCTTTTAAAATATGCTGGGGTCATAACTTTCCTTCTGTAAGCTTAATGTGCTGCAATCAATATCTGCAGTGATTCTGAAGCCAAGAAAAATAAAGTCAGCCATTGTTTCCACTGTTTCCCCATCTATTTGGCACAAAGTGATGGGACCAGATGCCGTGATCTCAGTTTTCTGAAATTTGAGCTTTAAGCCAACGTTTTTACTCTCCTTTTCCACTTTAATCAAGAGGCTCTTTAGTTCTTCTTCACTTTCTGCCATAAGGGTGGTGTCATCTGCATATCTGAGGTTATTGAAATTTCTCCCAGCAATCTTGATTCCAGCTTGTGCTTCCTCCAGCCCAGCATTTCTCGTGATGTACTCTGCATAGAAGTTAAATAAGCAGGGTGACAATATACAGCCTTGACGTACTCCTTTTCCTATTTGGAACCAGTCTGTTGTTCCACGTCCAGTTCTAACTGTTGCTTCCTGACCTGCATACAGATTTCTCAAGATGCAGGTTAGGTGGTCTGGTATTCCCCTCTCTTTTAGAATTTTCCACAGTTTATTGTGATCCACACAGTCAAAGGCCTTGGCACAGTCAATAAAGCAGAAATAGATGTTTTTCTGGAACTCTCTTACTTTTACCATGATCCAGTGGATGTTGGCAATTTGATCTCTGGTTCCTCTGCCTTTTCTAAAACCAGCTTGGACATCTGGAAGTTCATGGTTCATGTATTGCTGAAGCTTGGAGAATTTTAAGTATTACTTTACTAGCATGGGAGATGAGTGCAATTGTGCGATAGTTTGAGCATTCTTTGGCATTGCCTTCCTTTGGAATTGGAATGAAAACTGACATTTTTCAGTCCTGTGGCCACTGCTGAGTTTTCCAAATTTGCTGGCATACTGAGTGTAGCACTTTCACAGCATTATCTTTCAGGATTTGAAATAGCTCAACTCGAATTCCATCACCTCCACTAGCTTTGTTCGTAGTGATGCTTCCTAAGGCCCACTTGACTTCACATTCCAGGATGTCTTTCTCTAGGTGGGTGAGTGATCACATCATTATTATCTGGGTCATGAATATCTTTTTGTACAGTTCTTCCATGTATTCTTGCCACCTCTTCTTAATATCTTCTGCTTCTGTTAGGTCCCTACCATTTCTGTCCTTTATCGAGCCCATCTTTGCATGAAATGTTCCCTTGGCATCTAATTTTCTTGAAGAGATCTCTAGTCTTTCCCATTCTATTGTTTTCCTCTATTTCTTTGAATTGATAGCTGAGGAAGGCTTTCTTATCTCTCCTTGCTATTCTTTGGAACTCTGCATTCAAATGGGTATGTCTTTCCTTTTCACCTTTGCTTTTTGCTTCCCTTCTTTTCACAGCTATTTGTAAGGCCTCCTCAGATAGCCATTTTGCTTTTTTGCATTTCTTTTTCTTGAGGATGGGTCTTGATTCCTGTCTCCTGTACAGTGTCATGTACCTCCATCCATAGTTCATCAGGCACTCTGTCTTTCAGATCTAGTCCTTTAAATCTATTTCTCACTTCCACTGTATAGTCATAAGGGATTTAATTTAGATCATACCTGAATGGTCTAGTAGTTTTCTCCACTTTCTTAAATTTCATTCTGAATTTGGCAATAAGGACTTCATGACCTGAGCCACAGTCAGCTCCCAGTCTTGTTTTTTCTGACTGTATAGAGCTTTTCCATCTTTAGCTGCAAAGAATATAATCAATCTGTTTGGTGTCGACCATCTGGTGATGTCCATGTGTAGAGTCTTCTCTTGTGTTGTTGGAAGAGGGTGTTTGCTATGACCAGTGTGTTCTCTTGGCAGAACTCTATTAGCCTTTTCCCTGCTTCATTCTATACTCTAAGGCTAAATTTTACTGTTACTCCAGGTGTTTCTTGACACCCTACTTTTGCATTCCAGTCCCCTATAATGAAAAGGACATCCTTTTGGGGTGTTAGTTATAGAAGGTCTTGTAGGTCTTCATAGACCTGTTCAGCTTCAGCATCTTCAGTGTTACTGGTTGGGGCAGAGACTTGGATTACCATGGTATTGAATTTTTTGCCTTGGAAACAAACAAAGATCATTTTGTCATTTTTGAGATTGCATCCAAGTACTGCATTTCAGACTCTTGTTGACTATGATGGCTACTCCATTTCTTCTAAGGGATTCCTGCTGACAGTAGTAGATATAATGGTCATCTGAGTTAAATTCACCCATTCCAGTCCATCTTAGCTCACTGATTCCTAAAATTTGATGTATTTTTTACTAGTTAGATAAACAGAGAATGGAATTTACTATTATTCTAACTTACATTTTCCCAAGTAAGGTTGATTTTGAATATTTCTTCATATATTTGAAAACCATTTTTACACCTTTTCTTCAAGTGTGTCTTTGTGTGCTTTTCAAAATTTCTATTAGTGTTTTTCATCTTCCTAATATTTAAGAATACTATTTTGTTGTACAGTTGCTCAGTCTTGGCTGACTATTTGTAACCCCATGGATTGCAGCACACCAGGCTCACCTGTCCTTCACCATCTCCTGGAGTTTGCTCAAACTCATCTCCATTGAGTCTGTGATGCCATCAAACCATCTCATCCTTTGTCCCCACCTTCTCCTCCTGCCTTTAGTCTTTCCCAGCATTAGGGTCTTTTCCAGTGAGTTGGTTCTTCGCATCACGTGTCCACAATGTTAGAGCTTAAACTTTAACATCAGTCCTTCTAGTGAATATTCCGGGATGATTTCCTTTAGGATTGACTGGTTTGATCGCCTGGCAATCCAAGGGACTCTCAAGAGTCTTCTCTAGCATTACAATTAGAAAACATCAGTTCTTCAGTGTTCAGTCTTCTTTAAGGTCCAACTCTCACATTTGTACATGAATACTGGAAAAACCATAGCTTTGACCATTGGACCTTTGTCAGCAAAGGGATGTCTCTGCTTTCTAATACACTGTCTAGGATTGTCATAGCTTTTCTTCCAAGGAGCAAGCATCTTTAATTTTGTGGCTGCAGTCACTGTCTGCAGTGATGTTGGAGGCCAAGAAGAATACTCTAAACATTAGGAAAATTAGCCCTTTGTAGGATAGTTTGTAAATATTTTCTCCCAGTTTATCAGCAGTTTTTAACACTTTTGTGGTGTTTTCTTGTAATTTAGTAGGTTTTTTTCTTTTTTAAAAATCATGAAGGTTTGATTTTGTCAAAGATCTTTTCAGAATTTGTAGTGCAGATTGTAAGATTTTCTTCAGATCTATGAATGTACTATATAATATTAATAGATTTTCTAATGTTGAACCAAATTTTCACTTGTGTAATAGATCCCACTTGTTAATTATGTATTATTTCCTCAAAGCGGGCTAGATTCTCTTTTCTAACATTTTATTTGGCATTTTACACTGGTATTAATGTCATATTAATCTATACTGGTTTTTGTTGTTGTTATATTGGTTTTGATCTAATTTTGGTGTTAATGCTTTACTGATGTTAAAAAGAAAAAGGTACTAAGATGTTTTCCTCCTTTAAATGCTCAAGAATGATTTGTAGAGCATTGAGGTTACCTAATCTTTGAAGATTTGCTGTAGTCTCGTCTGAAACTGTTTGACCCTGGTGTTTTTGGTTGGGTAGTTTCTTAACTATCTTTATTTCTTCTATTATTACATATTTTCTGCTTTCTAGTAATATAAGGACAATGGTGGCAATCTGAGTTTCCATAGGAAGCTACCCACTTCGTCTGGGTTTTCAAGTTTATTTGCAAATAGGTCTGGCGGTAGGCACTGATAACTGCTTATTTTTATTTTATTTTTTTCTGATTCAGTATTACTTCTCCTTATTTATTATATTTTATTTGTGCTTTATACCTTTTAAAAATGAAGCTGAATAGTGGTTTGTTTATTTGTAATTTTTAAAATAGAATTTTAATGTGTTAAATTTATCTATTGTTTTTCATTTTTCTAATTCATAACTTTCTGTTTAATCATTATTTTTTGTGCTCACTAGCTTATGTTGTTGTTCTTTTTCTAGTTTTATGACCTAAGAGTTTTACTTACATTTTCTATCTTCTCATATTTATGGGTAGAAAATTTTAGTGAAATGAGGTGTTGTGTACTTTCTGCTTTTAAATGCATCCCATAGACTCTGATTTAAGTAGTATTTTTTTTTTCATCTTTTAAAAAAGTCAAGCAATTTTTGGTAGTGTTTCTCCTTTGACCAAAGAGGTACTTAATAACATTCAAAATAGATTTTCAGCTGGTTGTGATTGGTTTTGTTAATAATTATTTGGGCATGTGCTGTATATTTAAGGTGAATATGTGTTATATATTATCAGGTGTAGATTTCAATGTGTATTCCTAAAATATACAGTCTTATATATATTGTTTAGATCTTATATATTCTTACCCTTTTTTGCACACGATTTGTCTTGTACTGATATAGTGAAGAACACCCCCTACAAGCTATCAAAACCAGGAAGATATTTAATAGTCTGTTTTAGAACATATTAGGGCTTCCCTGATGGCTAAAATGGTTTGATGGCATCACTGACTCCATGAGTCTGAGTAAAATCCGGAAGTTAATAATGAACAAGGAGGCCTGGTAAGCTGCAGTCCATGGGGTCACAAAGAGTTGGACACACTGAGCAACTGAACTGAACTGAACTGAACTGAACTGAACCGATGGCTCAGATGGTGAAAAATACACTTTAAGTAAATTTCCCTTCACACAATCCCGATAGAGTTTGATGATTCAAGGGTATGTCTAAGCAATAGCAGGAGCATAATTTGAGTAAATACAAGAAAAAAAATAAAACATAGAAAGCACATCATCATTTTGAAGTAATAGTGTGGTTCCACAGAGAATCAACAAGACTAGTAGAAGAATGTAAAAAAAAATCTGTACTGAATTTAGAGCATAGGCATACTTCCAACAGTACCAGTTTGAAAATACTCAGTAAAGTAGAATGTCAATGCTTTACCAACACAGTTACACTGCTATGAATATCCTTTGGAGTCTGTTAAAAATGTTCACAAAGATGTTTGTGGTTATACATTGCAGCACTGTTGCAATGAAGTCCATTACAAGGGAAATAAGTAATTTGATTTATACGTGTGTTCTAATAATAGTACTAAATCAGTTGTTGAAATAAAGTTTCCCAACTATATGTATCAATATAGAAAAACATCAAGAACATTAAGGAAATAATACTGTATAATTTTCATTCAGCATGACACCATTTATGTAAACTTGAGAAAACAAAAATTCTATATCATAAAAAATTGAAGGGTCTATATAAAGTGTAAACATATAGACAAGGTATATACCAGTTCATGGAAATTACTGTGTCTAAGATGAACTAGGGGAAAGGGAACTAAAGAGTGACACAAAATGGACTTCATAACACATCCATAAGACAGGAAACAAATATGGTAATATGTTAGCTTGTGTTCAGTTGTAGCAGTGGATAGATGTGTGTAGGCTATATTGGTCCATGGCAATTTCACTATGTAAAGTTTCAGTACAGAAACTATTTAAAAATTAAGGTCCATTCTTATCTAGGAGTATAAGCCCTTTCAGGGCAAATTATTCAATCAATTACAATGTAAATGTTCATATTTATATAAACAAGGATTAGTCCTCACATTTTTAAACAAACAAAATGATCAACAGTTCATTGACTGGAAGAATAAATTTCAGGCTTGAAAAGTTCATGGGTTAAAATACATTAATTCATCAAATATTCTCTTTGGATTTCCTAATTTCTGATGTTAAAGATAACATTGATTTAAAAGAAAATGCTGACCTTCCTATGAGTCCAACCTCTTTAAAATAGATCTGTTATGTTAAATTATAAACAATGCTTATTACTTAATTTTAAAATGATCATGTGAAGTCCCACAAACTACTGCTCAAGAGATAAACTTTCAAATATTATACCAGTTCCTATTTGGCACATATATTTTTCCATGCTCTCCCTATTGATTTTCTTAATTATATTATAGAAATATTGGATTAATAAAATGCAACTTAGTTGGAGATAATTTCATTATAATTAAATGTGTTTAAATTTTTTATTTTGTGTGTGTGATATAAAGCATGGATTCCAAATAAAGAACTTATAAATCAAGATAAAAGTGTGAAGTCTTTACCTTTCTTAATCCATCTGGTCCTGTCACTTCATGGCAAATAGTTGGGGAAACAGTAGAAACAGTGGCTGACTTTATTTTGGGGGCTCCAAAATTACTGCAGATGGTGACTGCAGCCATGAAATTAAAAGATGCTTACTCCTTGGAAGGAAAGCTATGACCAACCTTGACAGCATATTAAGAAGCAGAGATATTACACCATCAACAGAGGTCCATTTAGTCAAGGTTATGGTTTTTCCGGTGGTCATGTATAGATGTGAGAGTTGGACTATAAGGGAAGCTGAGCACCGAAGAATTGATGCTTTTGAATGGGGTGTTGGAGAAGATTCTTGAGAGTCCCTTGGACTTCAAGGAGATACAGACAGTCCATTCTAAAGGAGATCAGTCCTAGGTGTTCATTGGAAGGACTGATGTTGAAGATGAAACTCCAATATTTTGGCCACCTGATGCGAAGAGTTGACTTGGAAAAGACCCTGACGCTGTGAAAGATTGAGGGCAAGAGGAGAAGGGGATGACAGAGGATGAGATGGTTGGCTGGTATCACTGACTCGATGGACATGGGTTTGGGTGGACTCAGGGAGTTGGTGATGGACAGGGAGGCCTGGTGTGCTGGGGTTCATGGGGTTGCAGAGTCGGACACGCTGAGCACCCATGCCTACACTGCTGATTTAGATTAAAGTTAATTATCTTATTGGAGAAGGAAATGGCAACCCATCCCAGTGTTCTTGCCTGGAGAATCCCAGGGACGACGGAGTTTGGTGGGCTGCTGTCTATGTGGTTGCACAGAGTCGGACACAACTGAAGCAACTTAGCAGTAGTAGTAGCAGTAATTATCTTAAAGACTATTTTGAATTATTGTAGAACAACAATCAGTAGGAGATAGCTAGAAAGGGCAAAATATTATAATTTTTAATGTGTCAGCACTCATAAGCACATGCATGTCTCAATCATAGAAATTCATACTAGAATACAATTTTCAAGTAAATGGTCATTTAGCTAGCGTAACTTAGATCTGCAAATAATAGTGTCACTTGGGGAAAAGTAAAATAGGAGAGAACTTACAGGAATTTTGAATGTTTGAGAGATTCTAACATTTTCATTGCTAAGTGAGGAGGCCTCTGGCTGAATATTTCAAATACAAAACAATATCGGAAGTTGACTGAGGCAAAGATATAGAGCAAGACTGAAGAGTTTGTGAATTAAGAGTTTGAGACCTTGCCTTTGGTGGCTCAGAGGTTAAAGCGTCTGCCTAGAATGCAGGAGACCCGAGTTTGATCCCTGGGTCAGGAAGATCCCCTGAAGAAGGAAATGGCAACCCACTCCAGTACTCTTGCCTAAAGAATCCCATGGAGGGAGGGAGCCTGGTAAGCTACAGTACATGGGCTCACAAGGAGTCGGACACGACTGAGTGACTTCACTATCAAATGCCAACTACTTTCAGTGTAACTAAGACTAGATATCTCTTCTGAAAAAAAGAGGTTAAGAAATCTTTTCATTGGTCAGGAATAGCAAGCTCCATTCAGGTGTTGTTATAATGGTAACTAAGAACAAGTGTTGGGTCTCTGATAGGAGGAAGGTGTGCATTACAGCAGTCATTTATAAAAATGATTAAAGAACTGTTTGGCCATCTTGTTTTCCAATTGTCCAGCATTACTTATGTCCTTGATTGAGTGGTTGACTATTGCTTGCTGATTTAAATTTATATCGTGTGATGCAGAAATCTAGGATTTGTTGTGAGGGTAAAACGGAATTGTTTTATAGCTATCAATGTATAGTCTTGTCTATGCCTACTTCTCTACCGAATGGATCCTCTTTTAAGTTAACTGCTTCTAAGTCAGCTGAAATAATTAGCGTCGGCTACTCCTTGTTATGTTAGTTCCACTTTGTATTTTCGCCACTTCCTTTAACAAAAATTGTCTAAAATGGAGCTGGAAATACATAAAAATATGACTTGATTAAACACAGTAGTTTGTGTCTTCAACATATTATCTAATTTTTCTAATAAACATATTTGGTCATTAGCCATCTAATTACCACATTAGTGCTGCAACTGAAATAAATTAGCTAAATTGGATAAATACACAGAGAAAAAACCAACACAAAAGCAAATAATATTTTACCTCAGACTTTAAATTAGTGAAAAGAAATGCCATTTTTCAAAAGATGAAAAATACATAATTAAATAGACTATTTCAACTATCAACATATCACATGAGAAAAATATTCTAAAATATGTTATTGACTTTAACAAATAAGATAATGAAAAAATGGTAACAAGTATAACAATCTGTTAATTTAGAAGTAATCTTTCTATTTTACCTTTGTATCTATGTTCAACTGGCCAATAAAATTAGAACCTGAAGTACATTTATATCATGTTTTATATCATGTTTATAAACCTTATGGTGATGAGTGCTAAGTACAACTATTTAGTGTATTATATATATGGATATACAAACAGATAAGTAGAAAAGATGGAAACAGTCTTCCTACATTAACACGTGAGTTTTATTAATTCTTTTAATTGAGGCATATTTGATAATTGTGAGTTTTATACTTTGATATACAATTTGATGATTTTATATGCATTTACTTTGTGAAAAGATCACCACATTCAAGCTAATTAATATACGTATACCATAGGTCACTATTACTTTCTTGTGTGTGATGAGAAAGAACACTTAGAAAAATCTCGACTATATAATAAAGTATTGCTAACTATATTCATATTGTTTTATATTAGACTTCATTGACTTATTTATCGTTCAGAAATGAAACTTTGTATCCCCTAACAAATAGCTTCCAGTTTCTTTCTCCTCCAGCCAATTGTTACCATTCTATTTTACGCTTCTACAAATTTGACTATTTTAGATTCCACATATAAAACACTGTGTATTTTAAAATACCTGGTTTCAGAGATTAAGAAATGCCCAAGCCTATTTGTAGTAGATACATGTTATTTGAAATGTTATTGCTTCATTAGTGTGCTAGTGAGCAAGTATTCAATAATCTTAGGAAAATTTATTTTAAATACTTAATTCTGACAGTGATATAATTTAATGTAAAAATAACTTTTTAAAATAATTATTAAGTATATACATATTTGAACTAATTTAACAGAAAGTATTAAAAAGAAAACATAAAACATGAGAGGATGAAGTTGGAGAAGAAACTGAAAAGTAATTAAATGAAAAGAAACTGCATGCATTTAATTTATTAACCTTCGAGATAAAAGTCGATGAATTACTCGTTCCTACCTCAAGACTCCCAGATTGGTGAATTTCGTTTTGTCAGTATCATGACATCACATCAGGTGTACCTGTTATTACTATGACTTATCAGTTTTCAAAAATTGTGGTAAGATATGCACAACATAAAATGTACCTTTTCAAACTTTCTATTTTGGAGAATAATTGATTAACCATGTGTGTTAGTTTCAGGTGTTCAGCAAAGTGATTCACTTCCACACATATCTGCTGTTGTTTTGTCTCTAGTCATCTCCAACACGTTGTGACCCCATGGACTGCAGCATGCCAGGCTTCCCTGTCCTTCACTATCTCCCAGAGTTTGCTTAAACTCATGCCCATCGAGTTAGTGATGGTATCCAACCATCTCAGCCTCTGTCCTCTGCTTCACCTCCTGTCTTCAGTCTTTCCAGGCATCAGGGTCTTTTTCAGTGAGTCAGTTCTTCATACAAGGTGGCCAAAGTATTGGAGCTTCAGCTTCAACATCAGTCCTTCCAATAAATTTGACTGATTTCCTTTAGGATTGACTCCTTTGATCTTCTTGCTGTCCAAGTGACTCTCAAGAGTCTTCCTCAGCACCACAGTTCAAAAGCATAAGCTCTTGGGCACTCTGCTTTCTTTATGGTATAAATTTCTCATCCATACATGACTACTGGAAAAACCATAGCTTTGACTAGAAAGACCTTTGTTGGCAAAGTAATGTCTCTGCTTTTTAATATGCTGTCTAGTTTCATCATAACTTTTTTTTCTGAGGAGCAAGCATCTTTTAATTTCATGAATGCAGTTATCATCTGCAGTGATTTTTGAGCCCCCAAAATAAAGCCTGTCACTGTTTTCATTTTTTCCCCATCTTTTTACCACATAGCAATGGGGCTGGATGCCATGATGTTATTTTTTGAATGTTGAGTTTCAAGCTAGCTTTTTCACTCTCTTCTTTCACCTTCATCAAGAGGCTCTTTAGTTCCTCTTTGCTTTCTGCCATAAGGCTGGTGTCATCTGCATAGCTGAGGTAATTGATATTTCTCCTGCAATCTTGATTTCAGCTTGGGCTTCATCTAGCTGAGCATTTTGTGTGATATACTCTGCATATAAGTTAAATAAGCCAAGTAACAATATGCAGCCTTGATGTACCCCTTTTCCAGTTTTGAACCAACCCGTTGAACCATATCTGATTCTAACTGTTGCTTCTTGACCTGCATATGGATTTCTTAGGAGGCGGGTAAGGTGATCTGATACTCCCATCTGTTTAAGAATTTTCCACAGTTGGTCGTGATGCACACAGTCAAAGTCTTTGGAGTAGTCAACGAAGCAGATGTTTTTTTCTGAAATTCTCTTGCATTTTCTATGATCCAGTGCATGCTGGCAATGGGATCTCTGTTTCCTGTACCTTTTCTAAATTCAGCTTGTATATTTGGAAGTTCTTGGTTCACATACTGTTGAAGCCTAGCTTGAATGATTTTGAGTATTACTTTGCTAGCATGTGAAATGTGTGCAGTTGTGTGGTAGTTTGAATATTCTTTGCCATTGTCCTTCTTTGGGATTGGAATGAAAACTGACCTTTTGCAGTATACACGTATCTGATCTTTTTCAAATTCTTTTACTCTTTAGTTTGTAACATAATATTGAACAGTGTTATCTGTGCTGTGCCTGGATGTGTGGAAGTTGCTTTAGTTGGGTCTGACTCTTTGCGACCCTATGGACTGTAGCCTGGCAGGCTCCTCTGTCCATGGGATTCTCCAGGCAAGACTACTGCCCTAGGTTGCCACTCCCTCCTCCAGGGATCTTCCCCACCCAGGGACTGGACCTGCCTTTCTTCTGTCTGTTGCATAGGCAGAGACATAGTTTACCACTGTGTGCTTTACCACTACTGCTGCCTGAGAAGCCCAGTGTATACAGTAGGTCCATTTTAATCATTCTTACTGTATAGTTTTGTGACATTAATTACATTTGCATTCTTGTGCAAATATCACCACCATCCATTTCTGGAACCTTTTTTTCTCTCTTTACCTGACTGAAACTGTGTACCAAATTAAACATTACCTCCTCATTCCCCTCTCCAACTATTTTTAAATGGATTTTTCTGAGAATCAAATTTTAGACATTTGCCTTTGAAGTGACTAGAGAACTCTATTAAATACAGGCACTTTAACTTTAATGTTGGCATGATCTGGGTGAAATTTAAAAATGCTATCAGTTTATAAAATGCATATAGTTCTCTTATAATAGTAGTAGTAAGGCATTATAATTATATATACACACAAACACATATATGTACTTATTCAGATACACTAAAATGATCTGACAGCTGCATTGATATTCCCTATTTTTCACCAATAAGACTTTTTATCAAAAACCTCTTGACTCAGAAATGATATCAGATTTATTGAACATCAAAAATAACATCTTCCTAGATTTTTAAAGGTTCCACAAGTAATTTTCTAGGTGTTCATTTATTAATTGACTATTTTCATAAATAACAAAATTATCCTTAATATATATTGTTTCAGGCTTTTCTTCTTTTCATAATCCATCTATTAAAAGGATATTTAAAAGGATATTTTGGCAGTTTATTAAAATTATATACTTGACTGAGTTCATAATAATGTGAAAATTTGCTTTTGCATTTTGTTTACTTCTGAGTACTTAATTAATGAGTAAATATGCATTTTAACTGGTAGATATGATACTCTAGTTTTTAATTGATAATTAATTCTGAATACTTTTACTGCTGCATTTCTGCCATTTTCCTCTCAGATTACAGACTATTTAATTAAAGGTGAATATTTTGAGTGGACAGCTGTTTTATTACACTGTCTTAATATGTAATTGCAAACATTGCATATTTTTATATTTAATGATATTATTAATTTGGTGATAATCACCTGTACATTTTCAAAATCTAGATATAGAAGTAAATATATAATTTTTCCCCAAACATTTTCCATTTCTATGCTTTGTTCATAATAAAATGCATCTAAAAAAGTGAGTTCAAAAGCTACAAAAATTAAAACCCTACTGTTAAATTGTCTTCACATAGGTCCCTCTCACAGGAAACAAATCAAAGCGTTTTCTAATATTGTTAAACTCATTGTATTACCTAAAACCTAAATTGTAATTTTAAATTACCCAAACCTATATTGTATTACTTAAATATATACTTTGTTATCAATTATGTATCATAATTCATAATACAGAAATAACATATCAAACTAGGACTTTTTAAAATTAATCAAAATATTAGGTACATAGTGAAGGATAATTGTGCATCTGACATTATAGTAGCTGATTAGTGTGTCATTAAGTGAATTTTGTCCACAAGCTGGCAACTCAGCTTTCATGGAACTTGTGAGGACAGGAGCAACAATTAAGTAGAATAACCTCTTTGTAGCATAGTAATAACTAGTAGAAAATCTGCTGCCAACCCAACCCCCTCCTCCAACACAAATGAAAGCTATTCAGTGTTCAATTCTCTCACTTTTTTCAGATTTAAATCATTAATTTTTTCCTCCACTCCCAACAAATGTATTTAGAAACAAGGAGATTATTTTAACAAATACTCAGTTTCTATACTATTGATTTTGGACATTTCTTCATATACTAAATATAAGCTGTTTATCAGATATGTGGTTTCCAATTATTTTCTCTCAGTTTGTACCTCATCTTTGCATTCTCCATCAAATTATTTTGCAGACAAAAGGTTTTTAATTTTAATGATGTCTGATGTATATTTTGGGCTCCAAATTCACTGCAGATGGTAACTGCAGCCAGGAAATTAAAAGACGCTTACTCCTTGGAAGAAAAGTTATGACCAACCTAGATAGCATATTCAAAAGCAGCGACATTACTTTGCCAAAAAGGTCCATCTAGTCAAGGCTATGGTTTTTCCAGTGGTCACATATGGATGTGAGAGTTGGACTGTGAAGAAAGCTGAGCACCGAAGAATTGATGCTTTTGAACTGTGGTGTTGGACAAGACTCTTGAGAGTCCCTTGGACTGCAAGGAGATTCAACCAGTCCTTTCTGAAGGAGATCAGCCCTGGGATTTCTTTGGAGGGAATGATGTTAAAGCTGAAACTCCAGTACTTTGGCCACCTCATGTGAAGAGTTGACTCATTGGAAAAGACTCTGATGCTGGGAGGGATTGGGGGCAGGAGGAGAAGGGGACGACAGAGGATGAGATGGCTGGATGGCATCACGGACTCAATGGATGTAAGTTTGAGTGAACTCCGGGAGTTGGTGATGGACAGGGAGGCCTGGTGTGCTGCGATTCATGGGGTTCCAAAGAGTTGGACACAACTGAGCGACTGAACTGAACTGAACTGAACTGATGTATTATTTGCTCTTTTATGGCTTGTTCTTTTGGTCTTGAGTCTAAAAATGAAATTCCTGCCTGTAGATCTTGATGGTTTTGCTATTTTTTTTTAAAGTTTAATTTTAATTTGTATGTTTAAGTCATGACCTGTTTTGAGTCGTTTTGTGTAAGATGTGAGGTTTAAGTTAATGCTCACTTTTGTTTCTGGATGTTCAATTATTCTAGAGCAATTTGCTGAAAAGGCTATATATTCTTTCTATATTGAATTTCTTTTACAGCTTTGCAAAAATAAGTTGGACATGTTTGGTTTGGGATCTAATTCTGGGTTTTATAATTCTATTTTGTTGATATCTACCTGTCTTTCCTTGGGCTAAAATTGTCTATATTGACTATTGTACTGAATAGTAGGCTTTAATAGCAGATGGAATGGTTATTGTTGTTTTATTTACTTATCTTTATTATTGTTTTAGCTATTCTATGGCCAATCCTTTCCATGTAAATTTTACTTTTTATTTTTTTGGGGGAGGGGTACATGCCATACGGCACACAGAATCTTAGTACCGTGACTAGAGCATGAAACCTGTGCCCCCTCCAGGGGAAATGTGGAGTCTTCAGTACTGGACTGCCAGCGAAGTCCTCTGTATAAATTTTAGAATTAATTTGTCTATATCTACAGAAACTTTGTTAGAATTTCAATTACTTGCATTCACTCTGTAAATCAACTTGAAGAGAACTAACATTTTTTAATGTAGTGACTGCATGAATAATTTTCCCACTTATTTGTCCTCTCTGATTTTTTCCAAAGAATTTTAAAATTTTCAACATAAAGATTCATAAGCATCCGGTTAAGTTTGTATCTTAGCATTTAATTTTCTTTGTGTGTTTGTGTTTTGATATTGGTTTTCCACCTGTCCATATAGAATTGAAATTGAATTTTGAATATTGATATTGTGCCCTGTGACTTACTAGTTCTAGGATTATTTTTGTAGATCCCTTGGGATGGTTTTTATGCACAAAAAATGTAATCTGTAAATAAAAACACTTTTACTTCTTCATTTCCTTTTTTTTTTTTTTTTGTGGGGTTCACTCTGTGCCTGGGCTACAGCCAGGTCAAGTGCTTGCCTTATTCAGATGGGAAATGTCTGAGTCTGGCTCAGCTCCAGACTTTACACATTGTGAAGGCAACTGGGAGTGAAGCAGGCATCTAGAAATATAATACATGGATACCGACAATGGAGAAAGGCCATTCCACAGGCTGGCAAAAATTGTGCATTTGGTATCAGTGGCAGGAGTCACTTCTATCATTGGTTAATGGATCGGCACAGGTTACACAGGTGGAGAAATAAGCTCATCCAATGGCAAAGAAATGTTCAAACAACCACACAACTGCATTCATTTAACATGCCAATAAGATAATGCTCAAAATCCTTCAAACTAGGCTTCACCAGTACATGAGGTGAGAACTTCCAGGTGTACAAGCTGGATTAGAAGAGGTAGAGGAACCAGATCAAATTGCAACATCCTTTGGATCATAGAAAAATCAATGGAATTCCACCCCCCAAAAAAGAAAAACCCATCTACTTCTGCTTCATTGACTACACTAAAGCCTTTGACTGTGTGGATCACAACAAAGTGTGGAGAATTCTTAAAGAGATGAGAATATCAGACCACCTGTCTTCTGAGAAACCTGTATGCAGGACAGGAAGCAACAGTTAGAACCAGACACGGAACAACTGACTGGCTCAAAATTGGAAAAGGATACATCAAGGCTCTATATCGTCACCCTACGTATTTAACTTATATGCAGAGTACATCATGCAAAATATCCAGCTGGATGAATCACAAGCTAGAATCAGGATTGCCAGGAGAGTTATCAACAATCTCAGATATGCAGATGACACCACCCTAATGACAGAAAGCAAAGAGGAACTAAAGAGCCTCTTGAGGAAGGTGAAAGAGGAAAATGTAAAAGCTGGCTTGAAACTCAACATTTGAAAAACTAAAATCATGTCAGGTCCCATCCCTTCATGACAAACAGATGAGGAAAAAAAGTGGAAACATCGACAGATTTAATTTTCTTGGGCTCCAAGATCACTTTGGACAGTGACTGCAGCAACACGTTAAAAGACACTTGCTCCTTGGAAGAAAAGCTATGCCAAATCTAGACAAGGAATTAAAAATCAGAGAAATTTTTTGCTGACAAAAATCTGTATAGTCAAAGCTATGGCTTTTCTAGTAGTAATATATGGATGTGAGAGTTGGACCATAAAGAGAGCTCAAAAACTGATGCCTTTGAATTTTGGTGCTGGAGAGGACTCTTGTGAGTCCCTGGGACAGCAAGGATATCAAACCAGTTAGTCATAAAGGGAATCTGTATATTCACTGGAAGGACTGATGCTGAAGCTGAAGCTCCAATACTTTGGTACCTGATGCAAAGAGCTGACTCATTGGAAAAGACCCTGATGCTGGGAAAGATTGGGGACCTGAAGAGAAGGGAGTGACAGAGGATGAGATGGTTTTATGGCATTATCAACTCAATGGACTTGAGTTTGAGCAAACTCTGGGAGATTATGAAAGATGAGAAAGCCTGGTGTGCTACAGTCCCTGGGGTTGCAAAGAGACATGACTTAGAGACTGAACAAAAGAACAACAACATTTGAAGACCAATCAATGCAATTCACCACAGCAACAGGCTAAAGAAGAAAAAAATTTGATCACATCAATTGATGCAAAACAAAATTGATAAAGTCGAATAGCCTTCATGATAAAAACTTCCAGCAAGTTAGGAATAAAGAAGAACTGCTTCAGCTTGATTAACTGCATGTGCCAAAAAAACCTCTACACTAACGTCCATCGTTAATGCTTTTACTGCGATGTCAAGAACAAGGCAAGGATGACTGCTTCTATCCCTTTTATTCAACATAGTACCTAAGAATTTAGCCACTGTAACTAAGCATAAAAATGAAGTAAAATAATATAGAACATACAGATTGGGGAAAAAAAATAAAGTACTTCTGCTTAGACTAGAGTGATAGCATAAGGCCTGTGCCCTACTCCCCCTAAAAAGTCAGATCACAGGTAATCTTGCAGCTATTTTGGGGTACATAAGTGAAAGTACTCAGACCAAAAGAGTTGCTCGCTGACCTTCAAGTTCCTTAGCTAATAAATGCTTAATAAATACTGACTGTCTTAAACCAATGATTTAGATGCTGTGTTGTGTTTAGTTGCTCAGACCTGTCCAACTCTTTGCAACCCCATGGACTATAGCTGAACAGGCTCCTCTGTCCATGGGGATTCTCCAGGCAAGCATACCAGAGTGGGTTGCCATGCTCTCCTCCAGGGTATCTTCCCAACCAAGGGTCAAACCCAGGTCTCCCAGATTGCAGGTGAATTCTTTACTGTCTGAACCACCAGGGAAGCCCTTGCAGCAAATCTTACCAGTATAAGTTCAGTCTTTTAAGAATGTGACATCAGAATATTTATTCTCCACAACAAACAGAATTTTATAGAAAACTTAGATATTCAAAGGAAAAAAAAAGACAAAGATTCACTGCTAATCCAAGATGCTTTAATTTAGGAAGTGTAAAATGCATAAAAACTTAGCTTTCACAAACGTTGCCTCTTCTTTTGTATCACCATGTAGAAGAATCATTTAAATTTATTAAATATTAAAACCATCTTATAAGAAAGCAAGTTAAAGTTGTTGATTAATAAGCAAAGTGAAAATATGCACACACATTGATTTAAATGAAGGAATATGCATATTCAGGTGTACCACATTGTCAGGTTAAGAACAAATTCATTGTCATCATGAAAGTATTATGGAGAAAATAAAAAATCCAGGAAGACAAGTGAGATTAGGAGAGATAAATGCATGAATACTGTTAAAGAAACATCATACAAAGAGATTGAGAAAACTTTGAACCCCTTATTTGATATTAAGAAAAATAAAAGAAAAAAATCAAGATTATGTTTAAGACAAGCTTATTGGTTTTTAAACAACCTCTGTTTACCTTCATTTTAAATAAGCTCATAAGCTCTAGGCTTCCCTGGTAACTCAGATGGTAAAGAATCTGCCTGCAATGCAGGAAACCTGGGTACAATCCTTGGGTTGGGAAGATCTCCTGGAGAAGCAATGGCTACCCATTCCAGTATTCTGGCCTAGAGAATTCCATGAACTATACAGTCCATGGTGTTGCAAAGAGTCGGACATGACTGATCAACTTTCACTTTCACCAAATAAGCTCTACATTCTGAAGAATATTCACAAAATCTCACTGAAGTATCACAGCCACTCATTAAGCTATGATTTTACCCCATTCATAAATTAGTAAAGTGAAGTCTCTCAGTCATGTCCGACTCTTTGTGACTCCATGGACTGTAGCTTACCAAGCTCCTCAGGTGACAATCCATGGAGTTTTTCAAGCAAGAGTACCTGAGTGGGTTGCCATTTCCTTCTCCAGGGTATCTTCCCAACCCAGGGATTGAACCCGGGTCTCCCTCATTGCAGGCATACTCTTTATCATCTGAGCCACAGAGAAGCCCTTCTTTTTATTCATAAATTAAGATGTTGATAATTTAATAGATTTTAAATTGCCTAAAATGCCATTGTATTCTTAAAACAGAACTAGAACTAGGGAGTACTGGAGTATTTTCTCTCTGCAACCAATGTAATCTATGCTGTACCAAATTCCTTGTCTTTGCATTTAAAATGTACAGACCTCATAAAATAAGTAAAACAAGGAAAATTTCCATTGGAAATTTATCAATGTATATTGATGTGATTTTAAAACTATAGAAATAAATACATGAACATGCCCAGCAGAAAAGCAGGCAATGTTTCTTTTTATTGAATTTTATTAAATGAATGTTAATTTTGTGTTAAAAACATTCTTACCTAATTCCTTAAAGAATACCATGTTTAATTGATTTAAGTGATTTCATATGAAAATGATTACTTTAAACACAGCATGATACTATGTATAAAATATACACTAGGGGAATAATATATTAGGTTTAGAAAATAGACAAGGAAGGTTCAGTCAAGTGAGTTATAGTTTATTGTTATCTGGGCAGACTATAACTGGGAGGTAGTTTATAATACTGTATTTTGCTAATAGCTTTTAAAATAGACTTTTATAAAACTGTATTAAGGATCTAATGCATATCAGCCAACGTATCATTATTTAGGTGTGCTAAGCAAAATGTGATAATGTCCTTGTAAATTTCTCTTTTTATATGCCAGAGTTCCTTCAGACAAGGGAATTCTTTTTCATTTTCACAGTCCCAGATTTCTGTTTGGTGATGCAGCTCATAGAAATTATGCACAAAGTTTGAGTTAAGCAAAACTGTGGTTGTAAAAACTCCAATGAATTAAAATATGAGAAGTGCTATAGTTATATACTGATGGCATAGAAACCTTGAAATTTGAGAAAAGGACTGAGATCTCAGGAAAGGTAAATGGTGGAACAATGAGTAAAATTATATTTTAAAATTAAATTTTTACTGTGAGTTTTCATAATGCAGAGGTACTAGCTATTCCCTTTTTTCTGGGAAATTATCTCCCAGGTCAATGGCCTCATGCCTTCAACATCTTTAAATTCTTGATTGAATGTCATCTCTCAGTGCGACCCTAAACTGACCACTCAAAGTTTAACTGAAGTTCTTCATCCTTTTTC
Source organism: Nanger dama (assembly GCA_917880005.1). Lineage (NCBI taxonomy): Eukaryota > Metazoa > Chordata > Mammalia > Artiodactyla > Bovidae > Nanger > Nanger dama. Next base: position 6,984,517 of record CAKJTW010000038.1, on the reverse strand, counting down.
CTGTTTAACTCAGTGTTTGTTCCATGACAATTGTAGCCTTCTAAAATATTACACAATTTGAATACATTATATTTTTTGTTTGTGATTTGTCTTTCTCCTCCAGAATATAAGGTACACTAGGGCAGGTACATTTATCTGGTTTATGCTTCAATGTTTTCTAAGCACCGTAATTGTACCTGACTCATTATCTAACAAGTGAATAGATAAATGCATGATAGTTAATATTTTCAGATACATAAATCTACTTAACATTTTTTTGCTTGTGACACTCTTGGAACAAAAACAGTAATGCCTGTCTCCTTTGGCCCTATTTCTTTTACATTTTCATATTTTTTAGTTAAAAATTTGTGTTTAAGAATGAGACAAAAAATACTCAAAGTATCAATCGTCTGGTCCCTCTCTATTTTTCCAATCCTATCCATCCCTAATTAAATAAGAAATAGTATGTTAATTTTAGTATTTTTCTCATGCTTTAACATATTTATATATATGCACATATGTATTTTGTTATTATTTTATTTTCATAATAAGCATATTGTACATGCATTCACTTGCAACTTTTGGACATTATTTGACAAAATACTCTGAACAAAACTTTGATTGGACAAAATCAATGATAGTTAATCATTTTACTTAGCTTTTTTTTTTTTTTTTGAGAAGACAAATAGAATATTATAGGTACAATTTCTCTATGGTCAGTTATTTCTTTTTTTCCCACTTCTCAGTGCCATATTGCAATATTTCTGTTGGTATGAATTCCAAAATTAAGATTACATGGTCATAGTGTATATGCATTTTGTTTTCACTATTATTTCCACTTGTTTTAAACATGTTTTAGCTTTTACTTAATCCATAAGACATTTTTGCATAAGTCCATATGCCATTGTTTTTTTTCCTTCAACAGAACACACCAGTGTTCTAAAGCCAACATAGAATTTGAGATTTGAATATAGTCATAGATTTGGACACACTATTTTTAATGAAAATTGTTGACATGTTTCAGGTTCAGATGTAGTTTTCTGTATCTGTTATCAAATGGTGTTATTTTCTCTTTAATTACTTTCTGTTATTCAAAAGCCTGCTGATGTCTTGCATGCAGCAGTTATTCCATAACTCCACTGAATGACTGGAAGTTGACCAGTTGCCCATTGCAAGTAAGTTCTCATTAAAAGTCATCATTATCATGGACAGTTGACTGGACTGCTTTAAGTGTATGCTGGAATAAGTTTATAGTCTCTGAGTACCTTTTACATGCTGAAGTGCTACCCTAATCTATCAGCTTTTTAAATAAGTTCATCTTGCTTGAGTCATTTACAGAAATTTTAAAACATAATGTTTTGAGAAGGATATAATTTTATTTTCCTTTCACTAGCATATTTTCTTGAATTGAAAATATGGTCTTGAAACTTTGATTTGAGAAACCTCTATGTACCACAGGTGACCTGTTTCAGTCTACTGTTTCTGTTGTGGATGTTATTTAGGCAATAGCAAATTTTCTAAATGCATTGGCAGGAAGAAGTGATGATGGGCATCTTAGTAAGCAATTTGGATTTTTGAGCCAGCAGAGTATTAGCACTTTAGAGCCTGTCTCTTACAGAAATAAGTCAGTAACAACAGATCATTTTTTTCAAAAAGTCAGCATTTTTTTTTTATTCTTGTTGGCTAGTTGTGGGGAGTGGGTAGGATGAGAAGGAAAGACAAAGAGGGGAAAACCAGTCCTCTACCCAAATGTTATTTATTACTAAGAATAAAACCTTCTAGAATCATGAATTTTCAGCCAAAGAGAAATGAACTAGAGTAGGCTTGCAATATAGAACAAAAGTGGCTCTGGACAGAATCTACTGCCAGTAAGTGTGTGAATTAAGGCAAATTATCATGATAATTTTCCCCACTGTGACTCCAAGTTCCTTGCAGATCATTATAATTCTAAAGTTACCACAAATCAGTTATTACATTTAAAAAGTCATTTTCTAAAATAAACCTAGAGTAATTAAGCCTCTCTTAAAAGCAGGCATATTTATGATTTATACAGAAACATTATGAGCTAAAACTTTTTCAGGAGGTAAAATGTTATAGTCTATGAACCTGTTGGAACCCCAAAGCTGCAGGTGCTTCTTTGAAAAATGACATTTCCATCATCTACCTGACAAGTACAGCTGAAATATCAAAGTTATAAACATTCTGGTTCTGTGTGCCAGCTGCTGTTTCCCTGGAAACAGCCTGAGTTGCCAAAGGAAGGTAAATGTCCTTAACATATAATTGTGAGGCTAAATATTTAACAAAATATGCATTTGGATATATCTTTTTATTATAAAATTTCCATTTTGATCATTTTACATATATATCTGTATATCTACATATATAAGATCAAATACTATTAAAATAAATTACATTCACTTTTATTTTAACTTTAATATTGTATTATATAAATATAGGTATAAATTATAAAGTAAATTATATCATAAATATTACTCATCATTTAAATATTATAAATTGTTCAAAAATTAAAAACATATGGAACAAAAGGACATATTTAATGTATTTGTATTTTTGATATAATCTACAAATAACTAAACAAAGGGGAAATTATTTGTTAGTCTCAAAATAAACTGACTTTAATTTGCACTGATTATCCAGATTACTCTGTCAAAAAGAAACAAATTCATTATTGGATTTATGTTAGTGGATTCTAATATTTTTACATTCCCCTAACTTGCTTTGATAATGCGACATATATTTTGTAATACAAAGAGCTCTGCAATTTTTTTTCTGCTGCAAAATAGTAGTTAAATATGGAGCAATTTTGATATTTTCTTTATCTATATAATATTTAGCATTGTGATATATGACATAGTCAGTGAAAAACTTTCACCCTGTTCATTATACATTTGTACACTTGGAAATGGTAAACAATAGTAATTGCATACCTTCAGGAAAGATTAAATTGTAACTTTATGATCCTTCAGTGTATGAGCCAATGAGATTTCAAATAAACATGTTCTAGGTACTAACATCATAGCATCATCATATTACTGGAAAATACACTTTGCTGTTTAATAATTGAGCATTCTTAAATGTTGCTTATACTATACCAGTTACTTGGGATATTATTATTTAATAGAGATGACAGTCACTTCAAGAGTGTTAAAAAGACTAATAGTTAACTTGCATTTTAAAGATACATAACCTTGGACTGGCTGAGTCATTGAGAAGGTCTGTATCATCCTCAAATCTTACTTAGCTAAAAGATTTTTGTTATAATTCAAGACTTCTATGATTTGATAAGACAGTGCATGTATTAATCTCATAATTTTTAGGGAATTAATTACATTGCCTTTTTTCTTGGTAAATTAAGTGGAATATATATTGATCTTTGATAAAAGCATTTCAGGTTTCTTTTTAAATTGAAATTTATTTGACTGACAGTATTGTGTGATTTGCAGAAGTGCAATAAAGAGATTCAGTGTTTCTTAGGTTTATATTCCTTTATAGTTTATTACAAAATATTGAATGTAACTCCTTGTGCTCTAGAGTAAATCCTTGTTGCTTGTCTATTTTTAATAGTAGTTTGCATCTCTTAATCCCATACTCTTAATTTGTCTCTCCTTCCCTATCCCCTGTGGGAGCAATATATTTGCATTCTGTTTGTAGGTGTGTATTGGTTTTACTACAGATTCATTTGTATTATTTTTAGATTCCAAAAATATAGTATTTGTCTTTCACTAAGTGATTTAATTCACTAAGTAGATATTCTCTTCAGTTCAGTCGCTCAGTTGTTTCCGCCTCTTTGTGACCCCATGAACCCACAGCACACCAGGCCTCTCTGTCCATCACCAACTCCGGGAGTCTACCCAAACCCATGTCCATTGAATCGGTGATGCCATCCAACCATCTCATCCTCTGTCGTCCCCTTCTCATCCTGCCCTCAGTCTTTCCCAGCATCAGGGTCTTTGCAAATGAGTCATCTCTTTGCATCAGGTGGCCAAAGTATTTGGAGTTTTAGCTTCAACATCAGTCCTTCCAATGAACACTCAGGACCGATCTCCTTTAGGATGGACTGGTTGGATCTCTTTGCAGTCCAAGGGACTCTCAAGAGGCTTCTCCAACACCACAGTTCAAAAGCATCAATTCTTTGGGGCTCAGCTTTCTTTATAGTCCAACTCTCACATCCATACATGACCACTGGAAAACCATAGCTTTGACTAGACAGATCTTTACTTTTACTTTACGGACCTTTACCATTACTTGGCAAAGTAATGTCTCTGCTTTTGAATATGCTATCTAGGTTGGTCATAACTTTCCTTCCAAGGAGTAAGCGTCTTTTAATTTCATGGCTGCAGTCACCATCTGCAGTGATTATGGAGCCCCCAAATAAAGTGTGCATTGTTTCCACTGTCTCCCCATCTATTTGCCGTGAAGTGATGGGACTGGATGCCATGATCTTCGTTTTCTGAATGTTGAGTTTTAAGCCAGCTTTTTCACTCTCCTCTTTCACTTTCCTCAAGAGACTTTTTATTTCCTCTTCACTATCTTCCATAAATGGTCTTGAAGTGCAATGAAGTGGCACCATCAGTTCAAGGCTCTCTCCTCTTTGATTGTCAGCAAGCCAGTACACACAATCCTTCTGAGTAGAGTCTAGGCTTCTCTAGTCTGTTTATCAGTCTCCCTGGATTTTCAACCAATCAAGAGAGCTTTCTCTTCTTCTCAGAGCCCAAAGACTAGGATGCCCAGGTTTTAGATTGAGCAGTTCACTTTGCAGGGTGAGATTTTACCCTTACAGACATTTTCCTCCTTATAGATGCCTCCTGGGGGCTCAGGATCAAACCTTATGTACCCTCCCCCTTTTTTTTCTGTTCTACTTGGTTAAATGGAGATGTTTCTTGCAGTTTTAGTTGTATAGAAGTTCTTTTGCTAGTTTCCATTTAGTTTTCCAATTGAATTATTCCACATGTAGGTGCATTTTTTCTTTTAAGCATTTGTCTTCCTACTTTGCTACCTTGTTCTCCTCTTAAACGCTCTGCTTTTAATCTACTTCATTATGTTGAGTACATTTCTTGTTACTTCATCTCCTTATACTTAAATCCCAAGTCTACAATTCTTTTAGTATCCCCCACTGTGCCAGGAGTGACCGTGGCACCCCGAAACTGCTACATAGACCATGTACTTCTCTAGAACAAAAGCCACAAGGACGTATGCACAGACCACTGGGGACAGAATCAAAGCATTTCAAGTTCCTGAAGTAGATCTTTACATTAATATTTTTAAAATAGCAAAATGAAAATATAAAAACAATTACAATGCAGATAATACACATATAACATATTCACTACGTGGGATAATTTTTAGTGATTGTGTTTAATGTGTATTTTAAAAATTAGATATTTAAGTAAAGATTATGAACTTCAGTAGTATAGCAATGAGTTTTCTTATTCTTGGGTAATCAATCATTCCACCAAACTGTGAAACTGCCAGAAGTTAAGTCATCTGTGTTAACCTTGATTCTATTCTTGAGTGCAGTAGCAGATGACAGGCAGGATCCCAGGCTGAGAAATGTGAATTTATTGCAGCTATACTATATACCTCAGCACAGGACTGAGAAATTCAGTCAGATTCTACCTGGGCTATTATTTTTAAACCAACTTTGGTCTTGCTAAGAATAAATATCATACTATTCTACCATTTCCCCCTCTTTTCCACTCTTTGAATGGATAAGGTGTATTCATTTTTCCTGTTACTTTTATGTGTCTTTTTCTCCTTTCAGTTCTCAAGCACAATTCTTTGACAGTACTCCTTGAAAAATTAAGTGTCATTCATCTTATGTCTGTCTGTATTTCATATTACTGATTAAAAATAAATCATTTATAAACTATACTGTTGGTGGAAAATATAAATGGAGAGTATTCATTTTCATCCAATGTTAATGTATAAAATATAATGTAGTAAAATACCATGTGGCTCTATCAGTCACAAACCATTTTACTCTGTATCATAACACAGTAGAATTGGAAAGGTTAGAGGGTAGACCCTGAAAGGTTAACACCTTGACCGTGATTAGCTAGCTAATTAATGATAAAGCTAAATTAACTCAAACTCATTTTTATTTGTTGTCCTTTATTAATTGCACATAATTTTGTATTGAAATCATTTCAAGGTCAATATACTCCAAACCACAGTGTCTATTCTTCTTTCCTTAACACAGTTTTTACTTCCTTTTTCCCTCTTACAGTCCTGGTGAGGTAGATTTCTCTACTGTAGTAGAAAATGAACTAAATATTAGCCCAAATTAAATAAATTATATTAATAAACATAAATTACAAAATATAATTCATTTATTTACAATTTTATAAAATTATTGTATTTTAAAAATTCATGAACCATCTTATCTACTTAGCACAATAACCTATTAAATTATTTATAAAACACACAATGAGGGTTCAACATTTTAATTATTTTTTAATTTATTTTAATTTAGTTATTTTATTTATTTTAATTATTTTATAAAAGACACAAATTAAGTGGAAGGAATCACTTCTTCTGGAGTCATTCATTGTTGAAAATGTAATTTGATTTGCTTTATTTTATGTTAAATGAAACATTAAAAGATTCACTTCAGTTCAGTGTCTCAGTTGTGCACGACTCTTTGTGACCCCATGAACTGAAGCACGCCAGGCCTCTCTGTCGAACGCCAACTCCCTGGAGTTCACTCAAACTCATGTCCATTGAGTTGGTGATGCCATCCAGCCATCTCATCCTCTGTCGTCCCCTTCTCCTCCTACTCCCAATCCCTCCCAGCATCAGGGTCTTTTCCAGTGAGTCAGCTCTTTGCATTAGGTGGCCAAAGTATTGGAGTTTCAGCTTTAGCATCAGTCATTCCAAAGAACGCCCAGGACTGATCTCCTTTAGAATGGACTGGTTGGATCTCCTTGCAGTCCAAGGGGCTCTCAAGAGTCTTCTCCAACACCACAGTTATTCTTTGGCTCTCAGCTTTCTTTATAGTCCAACTCTCACATCCATACATGACCACAGGAAAAACCATAGCCTTGACTAGACAGATATTTGTTGGCAAAGTACTGTCTCTACTTTTTAATATGCTATATAGGTTGGTCATAACTTTCCTTCCAAGGAGTAAGCATCTTTTAATTTCATGGCTGTGGTCACCATCTGCAGTGATTTTGGAGCCCAAAAATAAAGTGTGACACTGTTTCCACTGTTTCCCCATCTATTTCCCATGAAGTGATGGGACTGGATACCATGATCTTCATTTTCTGAATGTTGAACTGTAAGCCAACTTTTCACTCTCCTCTTTCACTTTCATCAAGAGGCTTTTTAGTTCCTCTTCACTTTCTGCCATAAGGGTGGTGTCATCTGCATATCTGAGGTGATTGATATTTCTCCCAGCAATCTTGATTCCAGCTTGTGCTTCATCCAGCCGAGGGTTTCTCATGATATACTCTGCATATAAATTAAATAAACAAGGTGACAGTATACAGCCTTGATGTACTCTTTTCCTATTTGGAAGCAGTCTATTGTTCCATGTCCAGTTCTAACTATTGTTTCCTGACCTGCATACAGATTTCACAAGAGGCAGGTCAGGTGGTCTGGTATTTACATCTCTCTCAGAATTTTCCACACTTAATTGTGATCCACACAGTCAAAGGCTTTGGCATAGTCAATAAAGCAGAAATAGATGTTTTTCTGGAACTCTCTTGCTTTTTCCATGATCCTGCAGATGTTGGCAATTTGATCTCTGGTTCCTCTGCCTTTTCTAAAACCAGCTTGAACATCTGGAAGTTCACAGTTTATTTGCTGAAGCCTGGTTTGGAGAATTTTGAGCATTGCTCTACTAGTTTGTTAGATGAGTGCAATTGTGCAGTAGTTTGAGTATTTTTTGCCATTGCCTTTCTTTGGGATTGGAATGAAAATTGATGTTTTCCAGTCCTGTGGCCACTGCTGAGTTTTCCAAATTTGCTGGCATATTGAGTGCAGCACTTTCCCAGCATCATCTTTCAGGATTTGAAATAGCTCAACTCGAATCCCATCACCTCCACTAGCTTTGTTCGTAGTGATGCTTTCTAAGGCCCACTTGACTTCACACTCCAGGATGTCTTTCTCTAGGTGAGTGATCACACCATCATGACTATCTGGGTTGTGAAGATCTTTTTGTACAGTTCTTCTGTGTATTCTTGTCACCTCTTCTTAATATCTTCTGCTTCTGTTAGGTACATACCATTTCTGTCCTTTATCAAGCCCATTTTTGCATGAAATGTTCCCTTGGTATCTCTAATTTTCTTGAAGATATCTCTAGTCTTTCCCATTCTGTTGCTTTCCTCTATTTCTTTGCATTGATCACTGAGGAAGGCTTTCTTATTTCTCCTTGCTATTCTTTGGAACTCTGCATTCAGATGCTTATATTTTTCCTTTTCTCCTTTTCTTTTCACTTCTCTTCTTTTCATAGCTATTTGTAAGGCCTCCTCAGACAGCCATTTTGCTTTTTTGCATTTCTTTTCCATGGGGATGGTCTTGATCCCTGACTCCTGTACAATGTCATGAATCTCTCTCCATAGTTCATCAGGCGCTCTATCAGATCTAGGCCCTTAAATCTATTTGTCACTTCCACTGTGTAATCATAAGGGATTTGATTTAGGTCATACCTGAATGGTCTAGTGGTTTTCCCTACTTTCTTGAATTGAAAAAGATTAAACTAGCAATTATAAATTATCTAACAGAAGTTCTATAGCTGATATTTTAGTAATTATCTAGATTCATAGTGTAACTAATCTTTGTCTTAATTCTAACTTGATAATTCACTCCAACATGTACATTTTTTAAGAAATTGGAGTTGTATGTAGGGTTTTCATTTTAATATTAACAATTAAATAAAACGTGAAGAACTGCTTACAATCATACTCAAATATGAATTTAGATTTTTCTAATTATTTGTTTTTAAATATTATTAATAATTCTTTAACAAAGTAGAGACTCCATTCCTTACTGATGCAGTAAAAAACACCAAAATTTCTCTCTCTGGCTCTCAGTTGGACTGAGAGCCACTCAGAGGGATGCTTGCCATTGTTATCTGCCCTAACTTCAGAGTCCTAGCTTAGTGGTTCCTGGCTCTTAATTTTTACAGAATTACTCAGCTGGTAATACAAATCCACATCAACTAAAGCATTGTATAATTATATAAATCAGTAAGAATATATATTTTTCTCATTTTCTCTTCATTTGTTTTAAAAGCTATTGTATATAATTGTGCATGCTGTAGATAATATATAATACATATTTACAAATATTGTATATCAGTCTTTACATAATATATGTGTATATATTTTATGTATAATTTGTTGTAGGGCCTATGACAAATAGAAATATATTTGCCAATACAAAGCACAAGAGAGGCACATGAAAGCAAGGGCTAAGGATATTACTATCGATGCTAAGTAGTAATTATAATAACATAGTGTTTACTTTGCACATTAATGTGATGTGCCTGTGATGATACCACAATGAGAAAGAAATGAAATAGACATAAAGATATAATTTTGTATATAATGCTAGAATTAAGCTAGTACAAGTTGGAAGCTGATTCAGTTGAGATATACATGGTAAATTTTATAACAGCTAGTACAAAAAAATGTAAAATATAGTTAAAATTATTAAAGAAATTAAAATGTTACATTAGAGAAAGACAAGTATCAAATGATGTATCTTATATGTGGATTCTAAAAAATGACTATAAATGTACTTATCTGTAAAGCAGAAATAGAGTTACAGATGTAGAAAATAAACATGGTTACTTGAGGATAAGAGGGATGAGGAATAAATTGGAAGATTGGGGTTGACACAGGCACACTGCTATGTATAAGACAGATAACTGATCAGGGCCTATTGTTCTTAGAGAAGGAAATGGCAACCCACTCCAGTATTCTTGCATGGGAAATCCATGGACAGAGGAGCCTAGTGGGTTGCAGCCCATGGGATCACAAGAGTCAGAGATGATTTAGTGACTAAGCCACCACCACCACCACATGGGGCCTACTATATAGCACAGGGGACTCTACTCAATACTCCATAATGGCCTATGTGGGAAAGGAAGCTAGAAACATGTGGATATATGTATATGAATAAAAGGTTCCCTCTACTGTACACTTGAAATGAACACAACATTGTAAATCTACTATAACCTAATAAATTAAAAAAACAATTGAAAAGGAAATGATTTACTATTATACAAAATAAGACGTTCATGGTAATGACTCTGCTTAAATCTTCTAATGGCACATTGATAATAGCTTGTCTTTTAGATAGCTGTGTTTTTGCTAGATGGGCTGGGATACTCCTGGTACATATCTCTTTAGCACATCTTTCAGTTGTGGCCTACTTGGTACAACAGGCATGTAAGAAATTGATACAGAGCAATGCCATGATAAACGAATGGAAAGTAATCAGATTTTCTTATTTAAACAAGAAAATGTAAAGACACTGTAAAAGTTGAAATATATGTGGGCCTATTAAATTTATGAAAGAGAAGAAACTAGTAGAGGCAGTCAAACAATATAGACAGAGGAGTACACAGGAATTGAACAAGGAAAAAGCAAAGTCAAAATTCATGAAAGAGAAATCATGTAACATATGATGAAATTGTAGCCAGATACCTCTTGATACTATAAAGATTATCCATTTAATCTTGACAGTATTTGCACTTCAGAAGTGAGCAGTACTGTTTTATACAGAAATTTGACATTTACTTACAAAAATAAATCTTTGAGAATCATATTAAGTCAACTTCTCAATAGAAGCATGTTAAAATTCTCTTTTAAGTTTTTTTGAGATAAAGGGATCCAGGTGTTTATTTCTTTAATAGTCTTTCTTTCAAAAGTCCGTAAACATGGCCATGTAATTTAACTTATCCTTGACATCTTGACCTTTTTCCCTTTAACAACTGTCATCTATTACTAGCAGCAGTTTCACATCAGCACTTTCCTAACCAGAATACCAGAAATAAATGAATACAAACTTTGATGGCTCTGAGAGTAATGCTTACAGTTCTCTAAATGGTATAGATCTTGAGTTTTCATTCATGAAATAATGTTATTACTAAGGTACTATTTCCAGTTATGTATATTCAACAATGAAAGTCTATTAATGTCAGAGTGCTCATACACTTTGCTTTTGTCAGAATCTTTACATTTTCCCTCATAGATCAAAATAGTGCTTGTGAAGTGAATCAGTCTTTAAAAAGAACTAAAATATTCTCATTAATGAGCCTTAATAATATTTAATAATGTTAGTGTAACTTGTTAACATTACAAGGCCTGACATATTTTCTCTCACTCAAAATAAAAAACCTGTAAATATATTCATTAAAAAATGAATACAAAAGCATTGAATAATATGAGAAGATGGAAATATGAGCTTTAAAAATTTATATTAATCTCAGTATATAGGCATTTGCACAAAGAATGTGCTAACCATCAGACATTGGCACTCATCTCCAGTTCCAGTAAGGTCATGCTTAAAATCTTGAATGCTGGGCTTCAGCATTATGCAAACTAAGAACTTCCAGATGTCCAAGCTGAGTTTAGAGAAGGAAGAGGAACCAGAGGTCAAATTGCCAACATTCACTGGATTATATAGAATGCAACAGAATTTCCAAAAAAAACCCATCCATCTCTGTTTCACTGACTATGCCAAAGCCTTTGTGTGGTCATGACAAACTCTAGAAAGCTCTTAGAGAGATGAGAATACCAGAACATCTTACCTGTCTCTTGAGAAACCTGTTTGTGGGTCAGGAAGCAGCAGTTAGAACCCGGTATGGAATAACTGATGGGTTCAAGATTGAGAAAGGAATACAACAGGGCTGTCTGTATCACTCTGTTTGTTTAACCTATGCTGAGCATAGCGTGAGAAGTGCTGCTGCTGCTAAGTCACTTCAGTCGTGTCTGACTCTGTGCAACCACAGAGACAGCCCACCAGGAGAAATGCTAGGCTGGATAAATTACAAGCTGGAATAAATATAGTTGGGAGAAACATTATCAACCTCATATATGTGAAAGATACCACTTTAATGGCAGAAACAGAAGAAGAACTAAAGAGCCTCTTGATGAGGGTGAAGGAGGAGAGTGAAAGAGCCAGCTTAAGAGTAAATATTTAAAAACCTAAGATCATAGCATCCAGCGCCATTCAGTTCAGTTCAGTCGCTCAGTCGTGTCCAACTCTTTGCGACCCCATGAATCGCAGCACGCCAGGCCTCCCTGTCCATCACCAACTCCCGGAGATCACTCAGACTCACGTCCATCGAGTCTGTGATGCCATCCAGCCATCTCATCCTCTGTTGTCCCCTTCTCATCCTGCCCTCAGTCTTTCCCAGCATCAGGGTCTTTGCAAATGAGTCATCTCTTTGCATCAGGTGGCCAAAGTATTGGAGTTTTAGCTTCAACATCAGTCCTTCCAATGAACACTCAGGACCAGTCTCCTTAGGATGGACTGGTTGGATCTCTTTGCAGTCCAAGGAACTCTCAAGAGTCTTCTCCAACACTACAGTTCAAAAGCATCAATTCTTCAGCACTCAGCCTTCTTCACAGTCCAACTCTCACATCCATACATGACCACAGGAAAAACCATAGCCTTGACTAGATAGACCTTAGTCGGCAAAATAATGTCTCTGCTTTTGAATATGTTCTCTAGATTGGTCATAACTTCCAAGGAGTAAGTGTCTTTTAATTTAATGGCTGCAGTCACCATCTGCAGTGATTTTCGAGCCCCCAAAAATAAAGTCTGACACTGTTTCCACTGTTTCCCCATCAATTTCCCATGAAGTGATGGAACTGGATGCCATGATCTTTTTTCACTCTCCTCTTTACTTTCATCAAGAGGCTTTTTAGTTCCTCTTCACTTTCTGCCATAAGGGTGCTGTCATCTGCATATCTGAGGTTATTGATATTTCTCCCAGGAATCTTGATTCTAGCTGTGTTTCTTCCAGTCCAGCATTTCTCATGATGTACTCTGTATATATATCAAATAAGCAGGGTGACAATATACAGCCTTGACGTACTCCTTTTCCTATTTGGAACCAGTGTGTTGTTCCATGTCCAGTTCTAACTGTTGCTTCCTGACCTGCATACAGATTTCTCAAGAGGCAGGTTAGGTGGTCTTTTATTCCCATCTCTCTCAGAATTTTCCACAGTTTATTGTGATCTACACAGTCAAAGGCTTTGGCATAGTCACTAAAGCAGAAATAGATGTTTTTCTGGAACTTTCTTGCTTTTTCGATGATCCAGCGGATGTTGGCAATTTGCTCTCTGGTTCTCCTGCCTTTTCTAAAATCAGCTTGAACATCAGGAAGTTCATGTTTAACGTATTGCTTAAGCCTGACTTGGAGAATTTTGAGCATTACTTTACTAGCATGTGAGATGAGTGCCATTGTGCAGTAGTTTGAGCATTCTTTGGCATTGTGGCAAAGAGAAGGGGAAAAGGTGGAAATAGTGACAGATTTCCTCTTCTTGGGCTCAGAAATCTTAGACAGTGACAGCAGCCATGAAATCAGAAGACAACTACTTCTTGGCAGGAGAGCTATGACAAACCTAGGCAGTGTTTTGAAAAGCAGAAACAATACTAAGACATAGTCAAGGCTATGGTCTTCCCAGTGGTCATGTTCCATTGTGAGAGCTATACTATAAAGAAGGCAGAATGCCCAAGAATTGATACCTGTGAACTGTGGTGCTGGAGAAGATTCTTGTAAGTCTTTTGGCCAGCAAGGAGATCAAACGAGTTAATCTTAAGGGAGATCAACCCTGAATATTCATTGGAAGGACTGATGCTGAAACTGAACCTGCAGTACTTTCATCATCTGATATGGACAGATGACTCATTGGAAAAGTCCCTGGGAAAGACTGAGGGCAGAAGAAGAAGAGGGCATCACAGGATGAGATGGCTGGATGGCATCACTGATGCAATGAACATGAATTTGGACAAATTCTGGAAGATAGTGAGGGACAAGGAAGCCTTTCATGCTGCAGTCCATGGGGTCACACAGAGTCAGACATGACTGGCTGACTGAACAAAAACAACATAGGCATTTGCATATTATTATAGAGACTTCCCTGGTGGCTCTGTCATAAAGCATCCACCTGCAATGAAGGAGACACAGAAGATGTGGGTTTGATCTCTGCGTCAGGAAGGTCCCTTGGAGGTGGGCATGTCAACACACTCCAGTATTCTTGCCTGGAAAAATCTCATGGACCGAGGAGCCTGAAGAGCTACTGTCCATGGGATTGCAGAAGAGTCAGACACAGCTCAGTGAGTAAGTGAATACTCACAGTTGTGACATCTGCATACAGTGTGGCTTAACCAGTAACTTGGGCATGGGCAACTGAGAATGGGGGTAGATGACAGGAGTAGTGCAGAGACTTCCCTTTCCTTACTTTCTCCAATTCAGGAACATTATGCCTACCTATTTCAGAAACTAGAAAATCAACTATCTAACCAGAGTTAAACTAAGAAAAATTCAGCTGAATATTTGCCCAGATCATCAATGTGCAAAGGACCTTAAAACATTGTATTAATATGACCCCATAGATTGCAGCATGCCAGGCTTCCCTCTCCTTCACCATTTCATGGAGTTTGCTCAAACTCATGTCCACTGAGGCATTGATACCATTCAAGCATTCCATCCTCTGCCACCCTCTTCTACTGCCTTCAATCTTTCCCAGCATCAGGGTCTTTCCCAGTAAGATGGCTCTTCGCATTAGGTAGTCAAAGTATGGGAGCTTAAGCTTCAGCAGCAGTCCTTCCAATGAGTATTCAGGGTTGATTTCCTTTAGGATTGACTGGTTTGATTAGTAGAGAAGCATGTAAATAAGGGAAGTAATAATTTTTTCTCCAAATCCCTGTCTATATTGTATGTGGATCTCCAGAGAGTAAAAGAGAATGGAAAACTAATAATGACCTGCAAAAATAATTTCTTAAAACAGAATAAAAATGAGGATTTTTCTAAAGATCTACCATATGTGTATTAATTTTTAAAAAAGCACCAATGTAGAGTATAATGTTGAACATATAGAAATTTAGGGTGAAGAAAAATCTCCCCACAATTTCCAGATCATTAAAAAGAAAATGTACTGCTACTCACAAATAAAATTCAATTTAACTGCAGATTTCTTATAATTAACAATTTAGACTATAGAAAGCAGCAGATTAATATTTGGGAGAAGATTTTTATAATCTAGAATTAATACCCATCCAAAATAGCATTCTAATATAAAGGTAAATTTTTTGAATATTGATTATGTAATGATACACAAGGTTATAATTTAAAGTCAACATCTGAAACAATTATTCTGGAACAAGTAGAAAAATAGTTAACCAACTTAATAAAGAAATCAAAGAAAGCAGAGGGATGATGTCAAATACTAATATAAAAATCTCTTTCACATTCATATTTACATGAAAAATTTTCATTTGATGAAAATAATTTTTAAAGGAACTGGAACTAAAATGACAAAAAGCAGACAATGTGAGAAGAAAAAATAAATAATAGTATGCCAAAGTTTGTGTCTTATTTTTGGCAAAATTAAATGCTTGTTGATATCTTATTAATACAAATGATAATAAACATGTATATTTCATAATAAAGATAGCTGCATAAGAATAGAAATATACCCATTATTTTTCTAGCAGTGGAATTGTAATAAGGAAACAAAATTTTATAATCCGGTAATGATCATTATAAGCAATTATAAATTATGGTAGCAAAAAGACACGCTGAGCCCCCTGACATGTAAAAAGATTGGAAGTCATTACACCTATCCTTGCCAGAAAAACTGAACAGATGAAAATCAGTGCCTTTTCATGGATCCTTCAGAAAATCTGGTTGTAAGGCAAACCAAGTGCAAGATACAATATTGTGTCTCTATCTGCTTACCTGGAGCAGAAGCCACCAGATAACACAGCTGATGAAAAAAATGCTTTTAAATGATAATTTTGAAAAATTACTTGGAGGCTGAATACAGAGAAATTGAGGGTTGTTTCACCTGGACTTTCTGCTATTTTCATGGATTTCTTTCTAGGAAACAATGATTCTCATGTGGAGAAGCTGAGAGGAATCATCTGAAAGAGTCCTGAGAGGGAGGAGTAGACTAACCACGATGAAATTCTCCTAGACTCTTTCCCCTAGTAAAGAGCCAGCCTCCAGGAGGAAGGGATTCCCAGGGGACAATTCTGAAACCTTATCTGGTGTAAAGGAACGGAATTGCCCAACTCCAGGCAGTTTTAGCCTTCATGTCTTCTCTGAAGGAGATACAAATATCACAGCCACCAGGGGTCAGGGATTTAAGAAAGAAGTTGGAGTGACTCCAGACAGGGAAGAGAATAGCAATAGGGGCATGTCCTTAAAAAGGGATAAATACTTGTGAAGGTCCAATAAAAGGGCACAACCAGAAGATTGTAGAATGTCCTCTGCCCCTTTCTCTATCCACACACCATAAACCTCCAATATAATAACAGTGTACTACATTGAAAGACCTACATCACACTGAGTCTCTCTCAGTAGCAATTAATGAGAGGATTTGAAAGCCTACAAGTGAAACTAAAACAAGGACCAAAAGTGATTTTGAAACTTCTTGTACCTATTACTATAACAAATGTTAAATATGGACCAAATCCCAGGCAGATTATCATAAATCTTCACACTAAAAGAATATTTATGTTAGCACTAATTACCTTATATGACATACCCTATTTTCAATTTTTTTTTATTTTTACTTTATTTTACTTGACAGTACAGTATTGGTTTTGGCATACATTGACATGAATCAGCCATGGGTGTACACGAGCTCCCAGACATGAACCCCCCTCCCACCTCCCATTCCACATCATCCCTCTGGATCATTCTCGTGCACCAGCCCAAAGCATCCTGCATCCTGCATCGAACATAGGCTGGCGCTTCATTTCTTACATGATAGTATACATGCTTCAATGCCATTCTCCCAAATCATCCCACCCTCTCCCTCTCCCTCAGAGTCTGAAAATCTGCTCTACACATCTGTGTCTCTTTTGCTGTCTTGCATACAGGGTCATCATTACCATCTTTCTAAATTCCATAAATATGTGTTAGTATACTGTATTGGTGTTTTTCTTTCCGGCTTACTTCAGTCTGTATGATCTGCTCGTTTCATCCATCTCATTAGAACTGATTCAAATGTATTCTTTTTAATGGCTGAGTAATACTCCATTGTGTATATGTACCACAGCTTTCTTATCCATTCATCTGCTGATGGACATCTAGGTTGTTTCCATGTCCTGGCTATTATAAACAGTGCTGCGATGAACACTGGGGTACATGTGTCTCTTTCTATTCTGGTTTCCTTGGTATGTATGCCCAGCACTATGGAGAACAGTGTGGACATTCCTTTAAAAATGAAAATAAAACCACCTGTTTTCAATTTAAAAAATTACAATGGCATACCAAAAAGTAAGAAAAATACACTGAAGAGACAAAGCAAACCAAATAAGACTCAGATGTGACATATTTGTTGGTATTACAAATTGAGGAATTTAAAATAAGAATTAATATATTATGGGCTCTAATGAAAAAAGTACACAACATTCAAGAACAGATGGGTTATGGATGCCATCAAAGAGAAGAAACCATAAGTATCAAAATGAGACACTAGAAATCAATTACACAGTGACAGAGATGAGTAGTGCCTTCACTGTGCTCATCAGTTAAGACAAGGATGAAGAAACTTCAGAGTAAGTCAATATGAATCTCCCCAGCTGAAATGCAGAGCAAATATGAATGAAAACAAAAAGTCCTGGAACTTTGAGATAATATGCAAAAGTGTGATATGTCCACACTTTTGATAGAATCCAAAACCATATCCAGAAAACTCTTAAAAAATAAAGAAGTATAAATATAAAAACAAAGCAAAACAAAATATATCGCACACATGCATCCTTGGATATATCACAATGAAACTGCATAGAAACTCAAAGACAAAAAGAAAATCTTATTATGAGAAGTCAGAAGATAAATACCTAGAGGAAAATTAGGCTAAGAATTGCAACTGACTTCTAATAAAATACCATGAAAGTAAGAAAAGAGATTGGGTTAGATACTACTAGTTATCTCATACCTAGCATAGATAATGAACCTTAATGTATGTGAATAAGACAAAATGAAGGAATCTGGAGAATTCAGGGTGAAATTCAGATGGTGACAAAATAATTTATTAAAAATGTATGATATAGCATCACTCAATACATTGGAGGAAAAAAAATGTTCTTAGCTAAGTAACTCTGGAAATAAGTGGAGACTCTAGGAGAAAAAGGAGCTGATCATTAGCTCTGTACTATAGTTGGTATAATTATTCCCCATAGGGGTGTGGGTTGATGCGTCACATATACACTGAGATTGAACAAATAAGCAAATGAATGGAACATGGTGAAGCAGGTTTCTCATTGACATCAGTGGAGTGTATAGATTTAAAAATATATTTATATAAAATGCCAGATGACTAGAATGAACTATGTGATATTGGATTAGGGCTGGATACGTCAGTATGGATTCACTCTAATCTAATACAGATTGATATAAATACACAGAATAACATATAGTTGGAGACGAACAACAAGCACATTTAGTGCTCAGAGCTTGATTTCTAATACCAGTATGGAAAGGGAGGAATATGAAAAACAGTAGAGGAACCTGACCAACACAACCTCAGTCAGGTGACCAAAGTTATTATCAGTAACCCATACACCCAAAACAATGATGGAAGAAACATCAGGCAAACTCATGTGGAAAAGTAGTTTAAAAATTTCCTTACCAATACTCCTCAAAATGCATAAAGTCATCAGAAACAATGACAGTCTTTAAAATTGTGACTGCCAAGAGACATGATGGCAATATATAATGTGGTAGAGCAGAACAGAAAAAAGATACTAAGCAGAAAAGAAGGAAATCTGAATAAATGAGGGTTTAGTTAATAATCATATATTGATATTGTTCATTTGCATGACAAATGTACCCTACTAATGTAAGACATTAACAATAGAGGAAACTGAACATGGTGTAAAAGATAATTATTATCTTGGCAACTTTATGTAAATGTAAAAATACTATAATAAAAGCTATTGTGAGTAATGTAAGTATAAAAACTATCCTGTAATTAAATGTTTATTTAAAAAGTAAAGGAATGAATTAAGGGTAAGATTTTTATGACCCTAACAAAACCCATTCCAATTTCTCTTTAAAAAATAACATAGTAAATACTAGACAGAAACTTGGTCAGCAAATAAGTGTCCAAACAATCTAAGCACATATACCAATAGTAAACTTTAACTTTTTAAAAATGGATAGTTTGCAGGTTGACTTGTAAAAACTGAGTCTGTATTCCAGTGATGACTTTTATGCATCACTTATCACTATTGTATACTATGGAAAGGGCTGTTATTTTTAATTTTCAAGTCTGAGAAAAACTAAACACTAAAATTGACAATGAAATATACTGGCCATTGTTTGTATTTTACCTAAAGAAAATGAAGATTTATAAGGTGAAGTTATTTGCCTTCATTATTTTCTGTTATTGCTGGTAGTGGTAGTAGTAGCAGTGATATTGTTTCAATTTGTTTGATTTTTATTTTATTTTGCCTTTATTTCTATTTCTCCCTGAGTTCAATTATTTATTGGGCTCAAAAGCAATTTCCTCACTTATCATTAAAGAAAAGAGGCCATCTTTCTATTTGATATATTTCCTCTTTTAAGTTCATTACCTTGTTTCTCCATTTCTCAGCAGTAAACCTAATATATAATCCTGAACTGTAGTTAAGACTTGACCTGAATGTGGGTGTACTTGAGAAGAGATTACTAAAGTCTAATGTATTGGATCATGTTCTACTTGTTTTAAAAATGGTCGATTTTTTCCAGTGAGGTTTCAACCTTATTCTAAAAAGCAGCAGCCCTTGCCAGCTTGTGCATCTAGTTAAATATTAGGACTCTGCAACAGAAATTATTTAGTGTATAACCCAGTTTGTGAAGAACATCACCTTTTCGTCACTATTATAGAAAAGAAAAATACAGTAGGTTTCCATTATAATTAGATAAGAGGGTAACATCTTTTTGCATGCAATAGACAAATAGAAGCTTTTGTTTTTTAATTTAAATTTAATTTTTTGGTAACTTTTATTTATTCATTTTTTAAATATTTAAGTTTTTGTTTTTCTGATTGGGCAAACTGCATTAGGGTTGAAATGCTGGTTTCTTGTCCATAATTAAAATTATAGTCAACTGAGAATTACATATGTATTATTCATATATGTCATTGAAAATAGCCACACCTAATGAGAAATTAACTGATGAAGATCTTAAAATGAAGACTTTAGGAGATCTTAAAATCTCTTGAAGGAAGTGTGTCTTGCTTCATGGGTTTTTCATGGAGATCGCTGTATAAAAGACAATCCACAACTCTTCAGACAGCCAATGAAACATCTAAATTGCAATCAGTACAACCTTAATCGTAGTTACAGTCCTTTAGTATACAAACTAGTTACACTATGTACACAAATAGACAATAAGCAAAACAACTTATTGAGTAGTGTATATATATATATACTGTTTAATACTGAGAAACTTTAGTGTATATTTAGAACATTCTTGCTTAGCCCTCTTCCCTACACACTACTTAGTCCCTTTGCCTTCAGCAAGCACCTCAGCTGGTCAAAATTCTTTGCCTTGTCAGTATTCCAAAATTTTATTACCAAGAGGTTATAGCAGTTATGAATCTTTTCTGTGTTGGGTTGCTGTAGATTTCCATTATTTTTTCCTATTGGATATGAAATTACTAAGATATAATTAGGAGATCTTCTAACTTGCATATTTCTCACTATCTCTATTTTGTGATATCAGCTGAATGAATCTTCCCAGTCTGCACAGCAAGCTCCCGTGTGTGTTGGCTCAGTTGCCATGAGCCAAATGACAACCGTGGTCTCCAGTTTATCGTTCAATCCTGATAGTAGTTTGTCCCCTGAAAACTGAAACTTATGTATTAGCTTTCTGTTGTTTTGCAACATATTACCACACACTTGGGATCTTAAAACACTCATTTTATATGTTTTTGTATGTGAGAAGGTCACAGCAGGGCTCAATTGGAGTTCTCTACTTGCGGTCTTTGAAGGCCAAAATCAAGGTGTCAGTTAAGCTGGACTCTTATTTAAGTGGAAGATCTATGGAAGAATACACTTCCAAGCTCTTGTATGCAATTGGAAAAGATTATTAATATTTTTGTATAGTTTTAGGACTGAGTCTCCTGGCTGTTGGCCAGGGGAAGGCCCATCTTCCAGACACTGCTGGGATTTCTCATTGCATGGCCCTCTCCCTCTTTTAAAGTCAGAAGCATTTTCCTGAATACTTTCCTGGCTTGTTCTTTTACTTCTAGTTTTTAAAGGTACACCTTACTGAGTCAGATATAACCAGATACTCTTCACATCTTAAGGCTGATTGACTTGCGATTTTGATTATGTCACAAAATAATGTCATCATGTAAGTGCTTTAATGTTTGAATAACCAGGGAACAGGGATTCTGTGTATATGTGATAGGGTGAGAAGGGAGCAGATCGTTAGAATTTTGCCTGTCATTGCCTCTAATCCATCCAACAGAACCCATATTTTCAAAAAGATGGTAATAAAAAAATGTGAAGTCTTTTATTAGGTATAATGTGAGAGGAAGTGCTATAAATTTTATCCTTCTACTCACAGAACCATGAATCCAGGGAATGGGAGAAACAACACAATATATTGATTCTTAGCATATATACATCAAGGAGGATGTTATCCCAGCCCTGCGGTGTTGTCATCAGCCAGCACCATGACTAAATTTGCAAAAGATTTAGTCTGTAAAGGTCATTCAACTGTTTAACAGGGTGATGGGGAAAATGATAAGACTAGCAACTTCCCTGACCAAAAACTCATTAGCACAGTTCATTTTATAGACAATGACTTCCCTGATAAGAATCACAGATATTGGGAAAACATAAGCAATGTTGTTGGCATAAACTTGATGAGATTTGTGCATACATAAGCATATAAGTAATATTTTTTTTTTTTTTTAGTCAGAAGCATTCAAAGCAGGGAATGCAAATCAGTATTTAAATTAGCCATCCCAGTGTGAACAAATCATTCCACCTTCCATTATAAAATTCACCCAGTGTGGACAGAGAGACTTCTCAAGGAATGGTGGCATGTTGTGGGATAAGTATGTTAGTCTCTCTTTCTGGCAGGTTTGACACTTAGCAGTGGCCATCACCAAATGACTCTTGGTGAGTGGAAGTTCACGTTGCTTAATCCATACATACCCTCCATTCTTCCCCTATGACCACATTAGACAATGCCCACTGGGATGTCTTGGAGGGAATTTGACTGACTGACATTCAAGGGATAATTTATCTTGTCTACCTGATTATTCTTTTTTTTTTCTAAACGTGGCCATGGGGCATAAGTATATTTGTTAGAGATGTTCATCCCTGTAACTTTTCCTGTCCCCCTTATCAATAATTTTTTTCAACCATATTCCTTCCATGCCCCTAACTCTCAAGCCAAACTGTTCACCAGAGGTCAGTGTAGCACTAAAATTCTGGACATCTCTTCTTCTAGTCAAAGTTAACAACAAGGTAAACTGCTTGGTAGATGGATTTTCTCTATAAATGTTGCTTCAGAGCTACTCCTGAGTAGTGTGCTAATGCTGCATATCTTCACTTTTGGGTTGTACCAAAACATTTTAGAGAGTAATTTTTAAGCCAGCCTTACTAAATACTGTGCATAAAAAATTTCTCATGGACCATAAATGCCAGTAAAGGGAACAGGGAAGCTATATAGTGGAAGGAGAAGTCATGAAAACAGGAAGTTCGTTTTTTTAGTAATGAGTCTTATTTTAACTGGGAAGCGTTAATTTTGACTGCATACTGCATCCGCTTCTGTGACTTCAATTCTTATTTTGCCGCTTTTGTTATTATAGGTGTACATAATGGCCTGCTTCAGGGAGATCTGCTGGCCTCCCTCTTCTTGACTCTTGGGCCATAGGGTGGCTTTTTTGGCTCACAGAGAGTGAGCCTGACCCTGCCCACTTGTGAAGGACTGTGACATTCTTTAGTTCTTTGTGTGGGAAATAGCACCTCTTGTCTACTGCTTGCCAGTGTGGCTCAGCAGTGCACATTTGGGAGCTGGAATCACAAATAGCTGTGGTATCTTTGTTTATTGATATAACAGGAGATATTCCATGAAATGACTGTAACAGACTGAAGCTAACGCATCCACCTGCCTGAGCCTTGCCATTCTAGGAGATATTTGCAAGAATTAAAAGGTCTTTTTACTGTGATTCCTCAACCCACCTTCGTCTCTTATCCATAAAAGAATCTGTCATCCAGGCCCTGACAAGACGGTTATTTTGAGATGTTAGTCTGCCATCTTCTTGGTCAGTTAGCTCTCTGAATAAAGTCATATTCTATGCCTCACACCTTGTCTCTCAGATTTATTGTCCTATCATGTGTCAAGCAGAGTGAGCTTGGACCCAGTAACATTGTTTGTGTGTATGCTACCTACTTTTAAAGATTGAGTGCTACTTGGCACACTCATCTTTATGGCTTGATGAGTCAGACAACACCCAGTTAATGGTGGGCATATGGAATTTTATGATAAATTGGTGTGTGTGTACTTAGTCACTTCAATCTTGTCTGACACTTTACAACCCTATGGACTATAGCCCACCAGGGTCCTCTGTCCTTGGGATTTTCCAGAGTACTGGAGAGGGTTGCCATGCCCTTTTCCAGGGGATCTTCCCAACCCAGGGGACAAACCAACACCTCCTGTGTCTCCTGCATTGCAGGCAGATTCTTTACACCTGAGCCACTGAGGATGCCTGATAAATTGGGGGACAATTTTAAATATTTAGTCACTTCTGCTACAGTCCTTGGAAGGAAAATTATGACCAATCTAGATAGCATATTAAAAAGCAGAGATATTACTTTGCCAACAAATGTCCGTCTAGTCAAGGCTATGGTCTTTCCAGTGGTCATGTATGGATGTGAGAGTTGGACTGTGAAGAAGGCTGAGCGCCGAAGAATTGACGCTTTTGAACTTTGATGCTGGAGAAGACTCTTGCAAGTCCCTTGGACTGCAAGGAGATCCAATCAGTCCATTCTGAAGGAGACCAGTCCTGGGTGTTTATTGGAAGGACTGATGCTGAGGGTGAAACTCTGATACTTTGGCCACCTCATGTGAAGAGTTGACTTATTGGAAAAGACCCTTATACTGGGAAAGACTGAGGGCAAGAAGAGAAGGGGACAACAGAGGATGAGATGGCTGGATGGCATCACCGACTTGATGCACATGAGTTTGGGTGAACTCCAGGAGTTGGTGATGTACAGGGAGGCCTGGCATGCTGCGATTCATGAGATTGCAGAGAGTCAGAGATGACTGAGTGAGTGAACTGAACTGTATTGAACTGAGGGCCCCAAAACAAGCATGAAGTATTTTCCCTATCATGTGAATAGTTATCTGTAGAGATCAACATAGCTTACTCCAAAATTATGGAAGTATACGCTGTGAATTGGGCTTCCCAGGTGGCTCAGTGATAAAGAATTTGCCTGCCAGTGCAAGAGACATGGGTTTGTTCCCTGGGTTGGAAGATCCCCTGCAGGAGGAAATGGCAATACACTGCAGAATTCTTGCCTGGAAAATCCCATGGACAGAGTGGCCTCATTGGCTATAGTCTATAGGGTTGCAGAGAGTCAGAAATGATAGAACACACACACACGTACTGTGAATCACCAACATTGTCCTGCCAAATATGACAAACTTTATCCCTATCATCCTCAGCACCGTTAAATCTGCTGGCTCTTAGGGACAGTCGCCATCATAGCCTGCACAGCAGTCTGAGCTTATTGCACTACATTTTCTCTGCATCTTATTCAAAACTAGCATCTTTTCATCTTATTAGGCAAATGGATTAGAATTGCAAACTCAAATGAAATATATGTTAGTCCCCAAATTCAAAGGCACCAGGCACACTGCTTCTCTTTTATAAGAAGGAAATGTTATTCATCAGGTCTATAAGTTCAACGGATAATTTTTCCCCATATTTTCTGCAGAAACTAGTGCTGCCAAAATTCCTAAGACAGGGCACGTTTTTCACTGGACTAAAATTTCCCTTTCAAACTTTACTAACATTCTCCTTAGGACCCTTCTAGCTTGCCCCTGACAGCGGGTCCCAAAGCCAATCCACATATTTCAGCCTCTTATTACAGCTACAGCCTAATTTTGTTACCAGTATCTGTTTAGGTATCTGTGCTGCATGGCAAATCTATTCTAAAAGCTGCTGGATTATTTGATAATGATTTTATTTTTAATTTCTCATGATTCCATTTGTTGATAGTGGCTCAGCTGGATGGTTCTTCTGCTCCAGGTCATTGTCATCACCGTAGTTTATACTGGACTGAAATGTTCAATCATTTAACGTATGTGCTTCTAGTTAATACTGGTTCTTGGCTAGGAGCTTCTTCATGGATCTTAGTGAGAATGACAAAGATTCTGTCATTATGATCTCTCCATGTGACTTTGACTCTTAACAACAAGGAAACTATTTCTTTTCGAGGGGTGGGTGCTGTGCTGGGTCTTCATTACTCTGCACAGACTTTCTCTAGCTGTGGTGAGGGGTCTACTCTCTAATTGCAGTGCATGAACTTCTCATTCTGGTGGCTTCTCCTGTTGCAAAGCACAGGCTCTAGGCACTTGGGCTTCAATAGTAGGTGC
Source organism: Nanger dama (assembly GCA_917880005.1). Lineage (NCBI taxonomy): Eukaryota > Metazoa > Chordata > Mammalia > Artiodactyla > Bovidae > Nanger > Nanger dama. Next base: position 6,958,716 of record CAKJTW010000038.1, on the reverse strand, counting down.
ACAGTCTTAGTGGCTCTGCAGCATGTGGGTTTATCCTGACCAGGGACTGAACCTGTGCCCCTGCATTAGCAGACAGATTCTTATCCACTGCACCACCAGGGAAGTTGCAAGATCAAGTTTTTAAGGGCAAATGTTTTAAAACGTAAAGGGGCACTTCAGATCTTCTAAGGACTATCTTTGGAAGTTACACAGAATTACTTCAGCTGCATTTTATTGATCAAAGAAAGTAACAAGGCAAGCCCAAATTCGATGAGGGGGCATACACTGTGTGTGAGTACCTGAAGTTATCATTCATTAGGGGCCATTTCTGTGGATTAGCTATAGTAGAAAAGCTTTGGAATGTTTGTGTCAAATATACACAGTGTTAGCACCTCAAATCCTATAATCCTGAGCATTATAATATGTTCTGCTTATTCACTTCTCTTTAGTTGTCCATGCTCAGATCCTTGTTACTGCTCCTAGAATGTTCTGTATAAGCACAAATCATACATATCTTTCTACTTATTGACTGTTTATTGACTCCCTCAGATTTTAGAATAAAGATTATACTACATATCTTCTAGTTTCAGCTCTTTGTACAGGAGTGAGAATGTAGTCAATGCAAAGACAATTTTATCAATGGTTGAATGAATGACTAATGAAGCACCTTGGAGTGTAAGCTTCTCTAAGTGGCATTTTCAGTTTTCAAAACCACGAAGTAATATTTAATTCCTTTACTTTTATTTAGAATAGGATCTGATTGCTACCCTCAAGGAATTCAAAGCTTAGTAAGAAAGACACATATACAAAGTGATAAGGAAGGTACAGTATGGTAAATGTCATAAAAGTATATTTAAGAAAAGTAATTTACAAAGGAGAGTAGTTTAAAAGATGTATAAAAAAGACATGTACACATGCACTGAATTTTTTTGAAATCTCAAGTTTATAACTGTTCGACTGATGACATCTTTTTAAATTGTAACATTTCAGTTTATACAATATGTTATAGATAATTCCTTTGAAAAATGAAAGATGGATATATGTAGGCAAAAGTGATTTATTTTTACATTGTACACTCAAAAAGCACTCCTGTATAATATAAAAATCACTTAAATAAGTTTTCATCTTGTGTGAAATGTGTAAATAATAGAGCACACCATTGGTATGCATTGGCTTCTGGTAGTAAAATAACAGCAATAAATCTCTTTGGCACTATAATGCACACATTTATTTTCCTAATTATTCCTATAGTAATTCAAAAAAGTATGATGTTGATTTAATCTGATTTTTAAGGTATTATGAGTACATGATAGGAAGCAGATTCCCAAAATTGCTGACTTCAACAAGCTCACTCCTTGGAGGTTATATTTATAAGTATCTTTTCTTACTAGCTGTCATTATATGACATTTTAAAATCTTCATTCCTGTTTAGCTTATCTATTGAAAATGATATGGCTTTTGGTCTAGGCATGCCCATATAGATATCACTTTGAAGGTCTGAAAAGAATCAGTCTTGTACATACCTACTTCTCTCTAAGACTAACAGCACATATTTCAGATATATTGAAAGCTGGCATTAGAGTTAAGACAGTGCTTTCCATTTAGATTTCCCATGTTGTCATAAAGTATGTATGTCTGTACTTTCTTGCAGACATAAGATTATAACATGGTTAACTTTGTATACAACCACATGAAATAAGCTTAATGCAATATTTTTATTGTAATCTATTTTCAATTTATATTTACCAGATAGTTGAATTTCTTCACATATATTTGAATTTGATCATGTGCACACTTAATTTTATCCTCAGATATGCAGATGACACCACCCTTATGGCAGAAAGTGAAGAGGAACTAAAAGCCTCTTGATGAAAGTGAAAGAGGAGAGTGAAAAAGTTGGCTTAAAACTCAACATTCAGAAAACGAAAATCATGGCATCCGGTCCCATCAGTTCATAGGAAATAGATGGGGAAACAGTGGAAACAGTGTCAGACTTTATTTTTTTGGGCTCCAAAATCACTACAGATGGTGACTGCAGCCATGAAATTAAAAGACACTTACCCCTTGGAAGAAAAGTTATGACCAACCTAGATAGCATATTAAAAAGCAGAGACAGTACTTTGCCAACAAATATCCGTCTAGTCAAGGCTATGGTTTTTCCAGTGGTCATGTATGGTTGTGAGAGTTAGACTGTGAATAAGGCTGAGCACTAAAGAACTGATGCTTTTGAACTGTGGTGTTGGAGAAGACTCTTGAGAATCCCTTGGACTGCAAGGAGATCCAACCAGTCCATTCTGAAGGAGATCAGCCCTGAGATTTCTTTGGAAGGAATGATGCTGAAGCTGAAACTCCAGTACTTTGGCCACCTCATACGAAGAGTTGACTCATTGGAAAAGGCTCTGATGCTGGGAGGGATTGAGGGCAGGAGGAGAAGGGGATGACAGAGGATGAGATGGATGGATGGCATCACTGGCTCGATGGATGTGAGTCTGAGTAAACTCTGGGAGTTGGTGATGGACAGGGAGGCCTGGTGTGCTGCGATTCATGGGGTAGCAAAGAGTCGGACACAACTGAGCACTAAACTGAACTGAACTGACACTTAATTTTGGTAGTTTTTCCCTGATCATTTAACTTGGAAGCACTTCCTTATATGACCCCCAAGGCCCACAGTACCTCCTTCTCCATCTAGTGATCTATATCAATAACTGAACACGTATTCTTCCATATTTTTCCTTCAGGCTCATAGGATCCAGGAAAGGCAAGGCAGACAATAAAGGCATGTAATCAGGCAAGTTAACAATGTAAGTCCCTGGAGTCTAACACCTATTGTAGAACTTGAGGGGTCACTGTAGCTCATGCATCTCAAATTATCCACCCAATGGGGACAGGAGAAATTGGGTGCTTATCCAGCAGGTCCAATCAGGTTCTGGTTGAGCACTCTTACTGAAGACATGCCATACAGGCAGCACTGACAGCCTGTGGTGTCTGCAGGCAGAGCAGACCCAAATTTTCAAAGAAAGCCCTCATTTGAGTGGTGCATGCTGGGGGTTGGAACACAGGCTGAAATGTACTACACCAGTAAGCTCCAAGAGGTTTTGAACAGGGTAATGCCAAAATTTTCTGACAAAGAAACTTTAGAAATTACCCGTGGAATATGGAAGAGCCTTTATCAGTCTGTATTCTTGAGTGCCTATGTTCAGTCAGCATCCCAATGCTGCAGACTGGACTTTAGCAAGTCATAAATCATACTTGTTAAAGAATAAAGATTTGGGTGTTTATGTATTACAACAGCAGCTGTTAATGAATATCTGTTATTTCTCTGACTCTAAAGGACTCTAAAAATGAAGTATTAAATTTTCAATTGCCCTAATCCTTTACTGGATATCAAGATCCCATAGCATACATTTTAAATACGTTATTTACAATTCTTCAAAAGAGGTACTGAATACTCTTTATAATTCTTGTTCTGAATTTCCATGGAATAATACATAGGACATTAGCTTATGATTTGTTTTCCACATGTCAATGTCTTGCCTGCTAATGTGTTACGAGAATAATCAGAGCTTTTGAACTTGACTATAACTTTGCTGGTGTTTCAGTGGTAAAGAATCCACCTGCCAGTGCAGGAGATGTGGGTTTGATCCCTGGGTTGGGAAGATCTCCTGGAGAGGGAAATGGCAAACTGCTCCAGAGTATTCTTGCCTGGGAAATCCCATAGACAGAGAAGCCTGGTGGGCTGTTAGTCCATGGGGTCACAAAAGAGTCAGACACAACATAGCAACTGAACAACAACATATCTTTGCTAGTGACTGAGGACTCTATAGGCTTCACTGATCAATTTTACAGAAACCCTTCAGTCTCTAATACCTCTTTACTCCTTTAAAAAAAATATCACTTTGTCAAGAGATTTTAGCACCTCCTAGACATTAAGGTAAGAATAAACAGAAAAAAATAGAGATTTTTAAGGTCTTAAAATATTAAGGAAGACCCTCAGTGGTTTATTCTCACTTGAAAGTGAAAGTGTTAGTCGCTCAGTCATGTCCAACTCTTTGGGACCTTGTTGACTGTAGCCTGCCAGGCTCCTCTCCATAGAATTTTCCAGGCAAGAATACTGGAGTAGGTTGCCATTACCTTCTGCAGAGGATCTTCCTAACCCAGGGACTGAACCCCAGTCTCCAGCATTGCAGGAAGATTCTTTACCATCTGAGCCACCCTGAGTTTATAGCTTTAGTACTTCCCTGACTTGCTGCCTTCCCATTTAGCTTGTGTCCTGTTTATTTGGCTAGGTCATTTTCAAAATTACTCTCCTTCCTTGGGTCTCTAATAGCCTATAAATGAATTTAAATTCCATATGCTTTTATTACTCTGTTATCAGCTATCTTCATCATATTCATAGGAATTAATCGGTTACTTATTAAACACAGAAAACTCAGACCAACTGTTCATGTACATTGTACATTTTAATCATCATAAATATATAGTAGAACAGGCATTAATGTTTTGATTGACAGATTAAAATGTCAAGGTTTGTTGTCGAAGTTTTTAGGGATATTAAATCGGCAAGGCTAAGTGTAACTCAAATCTGGTTAACCCAATATATTCACTGTCATGTACCACCCCCCTCACTGGATTTGTTGTCCAGTGTAGTAATATCTGATGCTCAATGTTACAGTAACAGAAAAACAGATTAAGACTCCATATCATAAAGCATAGTTAGAGATATTTATCATTGACTTCAAAGTTTAAGAACATTTCCTAATATTGAAAATATTCATTTGTGGAAATTCCCATTTGTAATGTTAATCTTAGGTTGCTTTGCAAAAATAAGAAACTGGACCACCCTCCAAAAAGTAACATAAAGCACATTGCTCCCAACTTATAGAAATATCAATGAATTGCCATTAACAAGTTATTCTAGGTACATATTCTGGCTTAGACAACTTGTGTATGTATATTTGGCAGAGTCCTCTATTTGTTGTTATCTGAAGAAGCCTATTAATTTCAAATGCCTGGCATATTTGAGTAAAGTAGGAGAAAATAATTAATGTGGTGCAACAACACTGTGTGGGATTTACTCGTGTTACTGCCAAGATGGAGCAGAATGTAAGAAATTAGCGTTGATCATCAGTGTCTCACAATTTCGTTCATCAAGCTAAATCACAGTCACATCTGGAGTCTTTAATTGTGCCTTACAATACGCTTAGCATACTGTAAGTGCTGATTTAAAAAAGAGTTGAAAAAGCAACATGAGGGTAAGCAGCTTGGGGAAATAATATATTTCTCTTAACCTGCTACTAACGCATATAGTTATAGAATTACCCTTTCATTTCCACTGTCTTATACTTAGAAATTTGAATGTCATGAAGAACTCCAGTAAATAGACATATTTCTTCCTTTTTGGTTTACTCTGTCTTGTTTGCTTTACAATTGTTATTCTTTAAACTCATAATCTTTGTTCACATTGAAACATTTTATTTAAAAAGCTTTTTTCTTCTCATTCAGAGTAGAGGTTGCAATTTGGTTTTGCAAAAGGTTTTAGCTTCCTCTAAGAATGACTGTAGATAAATTCCCAAGGAAAGAATCCTACTGTGGGGAACAGAGCATAGTACACTGGGTTCCATATGTCAGTGTGCATGTGTCATCAGGATATTTTGAAAAAATTATAGATTTTAGGACCCTACCTTAAGGCATTTTAATTCTATACATAGGAGGGGAAGCAAGAAAATGAACTTCAATATGCAAATTTGTGGATGTGATTTAGGTCGCCTGATACCAAAAATCATTTGTGCAGACTCCAAGAATAAATGATCTGATAAAAAAAATGATGGAGGAGGGGATATACATATACCTTTGGCTGATTCATGTTGATATATGGCAGAAACCAAGCAATATTGTAAAGCAATTACCCATGGTGGATTCATGTTGATGTGTGACAAAACCAATACAATATTGTAAAGTAAAAAAAATTATAATCATAATTTTAAAAATAAATAAAAGAAAAAGAAAAATAGAAATAAATGAATTGAAAATTAAAAAAAAAAGATTCAGGAAGTCTTTGATTGTCAGCCCAGATTGGTCTCCATGGAGCAGACATCTTAAATTTAATCCCAAAATTTTCTTGAGTTGCAGTCGACCTAGATAGCATATTCAAAAGCAGAGACATTACTTTGCAGACTAAGGTTCGTCTAGCCAAGGCTATGGTTTTTTCCTGTGGTCATGTATGGATGTGAGAGTTGGACTGTGAAGAAGGCTGAGCACCGAAGAACTGATGCTTTTGAACTGTGGTGTTGGAGAAGACTCTTGAGAGTCCCTTGGATTGCAAGGAGATCCAACTAGTCCATTCTGAAGGAGATCAGCCCTGGGATTTCTTTGGAAGGAATGATGCTGAAGCTGAAACTCCAGTACTTTGGCCACCTCATGTGAAGAGTTGACTCATTGAAAAGGACTCTGATGCTTGGAGGGATTGGAGGCAGGAGGAGAAGGGGACGACAGAGGATGAGATGGCTGGATGGCATCACTGACTCGATGGACATGAGTCTGAGTGAGCTCTGGGAGTTGGTGATGGACAGGGAGGCCTGGCATGCTGCAATTCATGGGGTCACAAAGAGTCGGACACGACTGAGCGACTGAACTGAACTGAATAGTAACAAGCAATCCCAACTCGTAAATCTTTCCTGCTCCTGGAACCTCAGAACAGACATTTAGATCTATCCATCTTATGCCAGTAATCTTAGCGGTATTTTTACTGGCCTCTCCACCTATCTCATCTCCTCTGAAATTGGGTACTGAAGGATAGTGGTGGTGTCTGGTTGGCCTGTTTGCACCCTCCTTAGAGTGGGTGACCCTCCAGTACTCTTGCCTGGAGAGTCCCATGGACAGAGGAGCCTGGTAAACTGCAGTCCATGGGGTCGCAAACAGTCGGACACGACTGAGCGACTTCAATTTCACTGTTCACTTTCATGCTCCAGTATTCTTGCCCGGAGAATCCCATGGACAGAGGAGCCTGGTGGGCTACAAGTCCATAGGGTCACAAAGAGTTGGACACAACTGAAGCGACTTAGCACACACATATGAACAATGTTTATATGGCTAGATTTTGTTATCCACGTCATATTTTTTTCCTTTGATAATCACACATAACTATTATTTCTGACATTGGTTTGTAGGAGTGAAAAAGATGGCTTAAAAAAACTTTAGTAAAACATCATTTAACTTGATTCTTTAATGCTTCTGAAGAGATTCTAGGGTAGCAAAGGAGAGAAAATGGTGATCAAAATATAATTTGAAATCGAAGTGAGAAAATATGCTAGTATCAAAAAACTCCATTAACCTGCTTCAAACTTCTAGGAGGACCCAACCTTCATTGCTCTTTCATTAGGAACCAAGTATCCAACATACGCTCTGACTAATAAACAGCCTATATGAAAATCCTGGTTTTAACGCTTCTGAAATTATAAGCAAGTACCAAAATTATCCAATTAGTATATATACCTATGTAAATCAGAAGAGTCCCTGGAGCTACCACCTGCTACCAATTTCTGCTAGTTTTGGGGCAAAATTTATAGGAATTAGATTGACTATTAATTAAAATTGAAACTGCATGAATATCACCGTATATGCAGAGGCTTGTTTCACTAATACATTAGCAAAAAGGGCCTTCAAGAATTATTGACAAAAATACATTTGAATATGTTGGTCATAAATCCTTACAATATATTATCTAATACATATCTAAGCTCAGACTCAATTTCCTCAACAGTGTTACAAATTAAATATTTCACAAATCCATGCATTTTGATTGATAGTTATCTAAAACTTTCAGAAAGAAAAATAAAGCTAATTTATATTAAAAAAATTGACATACACAGTGGACTCAAGTGTTATGTCTACTATCTTCAATTTCCTATCCTCAGTCAAAGGTTAGTTATGCTGCAAGATTAAAATGTAAGAACATAGTGCCAGGTAAATATACAATGTTATGAGAATCAGAATAAATCTTACTAATACTGCTATTTCCATTTCTGAATTGAAAATCAGAAGAAATCTTAAGGTTTTTCCCTATATTCAGTCATTCCCTATATTCAATTCAGTTCAGTCACTCAGTCCTGTTTGACTCTTCATGACCCCATGGACTGCAGCACACCAGGCATCCCTGACCATCATGAACTTCTGGAGATTACTCAAACATATGTTCATTGAGTCAGTGATGCCATCCAACCATCTCATCCTCTGTCTTCTCCTTCTCCTCCCGCCTTCAATCTTTCCCAGCATCAGGGTCGTTTCTAATGAATCGATTCTTCACATCAGGTGGCCAAAGTATTGGGGTTTCAGTTTCAGCATCAGTCCTTCCAGTGAATATTCAGGACTGATTTCATTTAGGATGGACTGGTTTGATCTCCTACAGGCCAAAGTACTCTCAAGAGTCTTCTCCAACACCACAGTTCAAAAGCATCAATTCTTTGGCACTCAGCTTTCTTTATAGTCCAACTCTCACATCCATACATGACTACTGGATAAACCATAGCTTTGGACAGACCTTTGTTGGCAAAGTAATGTTTCTGCTTTTTAATATGCTATCTAGGTTGGTCATAACTTTTCTTCCAAGGAGTAAGCGTTGTTTAATTTCATGGCTGCAGTCACCATCCGCAGCCATGCAGTGATTTTGGAGCCCAAAAAAACAATGTCTGTCACTATTTCTGTTGCTTCCTCATCTATTTGCCATGAAGTGATTGGACAAGATGCCATGATCTTAGTTTTCTGAATGTTGAGTTTTAAGCCAACTTTTTCACTCTCCTCTTTCACTTTCATCAAAAGGTTCTCTAGTTCTTCACTTTCTGCCATAAGGGAGGTGTCATCTGCATATCTGAGGTTATTGATATTTCTCCCAGTAATCTTGATTTCTGGAGCTTGTGCTTCTTCCAGCCCAGTGTTTCTCATGATGTACTCTGCATATAAGTTAAATAAGCAGAGTGACAATATACAGCCTTGACATACTCCTTTTCCTATTTGGAACCAGTCTGTTGTTCCATGTCCAGTTCTAACTGTTGTTTCCTGACCTCCATACAGATTTCACAGGAGGCAGGTCAAGTGGTCTGGTATTCCCATATTTTTAAGAATGTCCCTATATTAAATAGATAAAAATAAAACACATGTAATCTATGTAGCCCATATGAATGATACCATTCATTTCTAAAAGTTTTTATATTTTTAAGTTTTCAAATATACCTTTCTAGTTTTAGATTTATTTAATATCATTATATAAACTTAAGGTTTATAGCATAATGATTTGATGTATATATTTACTGTAAAATGATTAACACAATAGATTTAGTTTACCATCATCTCACATAGCTACAGTTTTTTGTTTTGTTTTTTCCTTGTGATAAGATTAAGATCTACTCTCTTAGCTGATTTCAAACACAGAGAACAGTGCTGTTAACTGTGGCAATCCTGTTGGAAGTTATGGCCCCAGGGTCAGAAAGATCATGGAGAAAGGAATGGCTAATATGCCAAAGCCTTTGACTGTGTGGATCACAATAAACTGTGGAAAATTCTGAAAGAGATGGGAATACCAGACCACCTGACCTGCCTCTTGAGAAACCTATATGCAGGTCAGGAAGCAACAGTTAGAACTGGACATGGAACAACAGACTGGTTCCAAATAGGAAAAGGAGTACATCAAGGCTGCATATTGTCAGCCAGCTTATTTAACTTCTATGCAGAGTACATCATGAGAAATGCTAGACTGGAAGAAACACAAGCTGGAATCAAGATTGCTGAGAGAAATATCAATAACCTCAGATATGCAGATAACTCCACCCTTATGGTAGAAAGTGAAGAGGAACTAAAAGCCTCTTGATGAAAGTGAAAGAGGAGAGTGAAAAGGTTGGGTTAAAGCTCAACATTCAGAAAACGAAGATCATGGCATCAGGTCCCATCACTTCATGGGAAATAGATGAGGAAACAGTGGAAACAGTGGCTGACTTTATTTTTCTGGGTTCCAAAATCACTGCAGATGGTGATTGCAGCCATGAAATTAAAAGACACTTACTCCTTGGAAGGAAAGTTATGAGCAATCTAGATAGCATATTCAAAAGCAGAGACATTACTTTGCTAACTAAGATCCGTCTAGTCAAGGCTATGGTTTTTCCTGTGGTCATGTATGGATGTGAGAGTTGGACTGTGAAGAAGGCTGAGTGCTGAAGAATTGATGCTTTTGAATTGTGGTGTTGGAGAAGACTCTTGAGAGTCCTTTGAACCGCAAGGAGATCCAACCAGTCCATTCTGAAGGAGATCAGCCCTGGGATTTCTTTGGAAGGAATGATGCTAAAGCTGAAACTCCAGTACTTTGGCCACCTCATGCGAAGAGTTGACTCATTGGAAAAGACTCTGATGCTGGGAGGGATTGGGGGCAGGAGGAGAAGGGGATGACAGAGGATGAGATGGCTGGATGGCATCATTGGCTCGATGGATGTGAGTCTGTGTGAACTCTGGGAGTTGGTGATGGACAGGGAGGCCTGGTGTGCTGTGATTCATGGAACTATAAAGAGTCAGACATGACTGAGTGACTGAAATGAACTGAACCCATTCTAGTATTCTTACCTGCAAAATCCCATGGACAGAGGAACCTGCCAGACTACAGTCCATTAGGGTCACAAAGAGTCATGCATGACTGAGTGAGTAACATGGTAATGCTATTTTTAATTTTTTGAGGAACTTTTATACTGTTTTTCATAGTGGCTGTTTGGCTTCTCTGGTGGCTCAGCAAGAATCTGCCTGCACTGTGGGAGACCTGGGTTTGATCTCTGGGTTGGTAAGATGCCCTGGAGAAGGGAATGGCTACCTTCTCCAGTATTCTGGCCTGGAGAATTCCATGGACTCTTCCATGGTGTTGCAAAGAGTTGGACATGACTAAGTGACTTTCACTTTCAGAAAGTTTAAACTATACATTGTGAGTATATGTACTTGTCAAGGTTCTGTGCTGTTGGAGATTATATCTTACAAAGCAGGGAGAGCTTGGATTTACAATAATATTCTGAATGATCTTTGAAGAAAAAGCTTAGGATATGACTTTAGGCTTTACACCTACTCTTCCCTCTAGAAGAAAGAGAGCATTATGTAAGTCTGAATTATTGTCCATCAGAGGAAACTGAAAGGTATAATCCACAATGCCAACATGGAAATACTCACCATTTTGTTATATTTATGTCTATACAGATACTTTTGTATTGAGTCATTTAACTTTTATTGCAAAATTATGACTGAATATAATAAACACATTACAATTTTGAATTTAGTTGTAGAATTTGTCAGAAGAATAAAGCAATACAATTGTACTGTTTTATATACTTTGCAAATTGTAGCACAGTAATATATATTCTGACATCCATAATTATTTCTAAGTTTGAATTTGAGCAAATTCACACTTTCTATTTGTAATACTAATATCCTAAAAAATAGCAAACATCAGAGAGTATTTAAAATAACATAAAAGTTGTATATATTACTTTTCAGTCTTCCTGACTGGTAGTCACTATATAGATTTAAATATGGCTACTATACATTAAGATGCCTATATCTTTCCTTTTCTCCTTTGCTTTTTCACTTCTCTTCTTTTCACAGCTATTTATAAGACCTCCTCAGACAGCCATTTTGCTTTTTTTAATTTCTTTTTCTTGGGGATGGTCTTGATCCCTGTCTCCTGTACAATGTCACAAACCTCCGTCCATAGTTCTTCAGGTACTCTGTCTATCAGATCTAGTCCCTTAAATATATTTCTCACTTCCACTGTATAATCATAAGGGATTTGATTTAGGTCATACCTGAATAGTATAGTGATTTTCCCCACTTTTTTCAATTTAATTCTAAATTTGGCTTTAAGGAGTTCATGATGTGAGCCACAGTCAGCTCCTGGTCTTGTTTTTGCTGACTGTATACAGCTTCTTCATCTTTGGCTGCAAAGAATATAATCAGTCTGATTTCAGTGTTGACCATCTGGTGATGTCCAAGTGTAGAGTCTTCTCTTGTGTTGTTGGAAGAGGGTGTTTGCTATGACCAGTGCATTTTCTTGGCAAAACTCTATTAGACTTTGCCCTGATTCATTCCATACTCCAAGGCCAAATTTGCCTGTTACTCCAGGTGTTTCTTGACTTCCTACTTTTGCATTCCAGTCCCCTATAATGAAAAGGGCATCTTTTGGGGGTGTTAGTTCTAAAAAGTCTTGTAGGTCTTCGTAGAACTGTTCAACTTTAGCTTCTTTAGTTGGGGCATAGAATAGGAAGCAGAGATAAGAAAGCCTTCCTCAGCTATCAATGCAAAGAAATAGAGGAAAACAACAGAACGGGAAAGATTAGAGATCTCTTCAAGAAAATTAGAGATACCAAGGGAACACTTCATGCAAAAATGGGCTCGATAAAAGACAGAAATGGTATGGACCTAACAGAAGCAGAAGATATTAAGAAGAGGTGGCAAGAATACACAGAAGAACTATACAAAAGTTCTTCATGACCCAGATAATCACGATGGTGTTATCACACACCTAGAGCCAGACATCCTGGAATCCTCATCTCACAAGCTAGTAGAGTAATGCTTAAAATTCTCCAAGCCAGGCTTCAGCAATTCGTGAATCGTGAACTTCCAGATATTCAAGCTGGTTTTAGAAAAAGGAGAGGAACCAGAGATCAAATTGCCAACATCTGCTGGATCACGGAAAAAGCAAGAGAGTTCCAGAAAAACATCTACTTCTGCTTTATTAACTATGCCAAAGCCTTTGTGTGGATCACAATAAACTGGAAAATTCTGAAAGAGATGGGAATACCAGACCACCTAACCTGCCTCTTGAGGAATCTATATTTAGGTCAGGAAGCAACAGGTAGAACTGGGCATGGAACAACAGACTGGTTCCAAATAGGAAAAGGAGTACATCAAGGCTGCATATTGTCAGCCAGCTTATTTAACTTCTATGCAGAGTACACCATGAGAAATTCTGGGCTGGATGAAGCACAAGCCTGAATCAAGATTGCCGGGAGAAATATCAATAACCTCAGATATGCAGATGACATCACCCTTATGGCAGAAAGTGAAGAGGAACTAAAGAGCCTCTTGATGAAAGTGAAAGAGGAGAGTGAAAATGTTGGCTTAAAGGTCAACATTCTGAAAACTAAGATCATGGCATCTGGTCCCATCACTTCATGGGAAATAGATGGTGAAACAGTGGAAACAGTGTCAGATTTTGCTTTTGGGGCTTCAAAATCACTGCAGATGGTGACTGCAGCCATGAAATTAAAAGACACTTACTCCTTGGAAGGAAAGTTATGACCAACCTAGATACCATATGAAAAAGCAGAGACATTACTTTGCCAACAGAGGTCCCTTTGATCAAGGTTATGGTATTTCCAGTGGTCAAGTATGTATGTGAGAGTTGGACTGTGAAGAAAGCTGAGCGCCGAAGAATTGATGGTTCTGAACAGTGGTGCTGGAGAAGACTCTTGGGAGTCCCTTGGACTGAAAGGAGATTCAGCCAGTCCATCCTAAAGGAGATCAGTCCTGTGTGTTCACTGGAAGGACTGATGCTAAAGCTGAAACTCCAATACTTTGGCCACCTCATGCATAGAATTGACTCATTGGAAAAACTGATGCTGGGAGGGATTGGGGGCAGGAGGAGAAGGGGACAATAGAGGATGAGATAGCAGATGGCATCACCTACTCGATGGACATGAATTTGAATAAACTCTGGGAGTTGGTGATGGACAGGGAGGCCTGGCATGCTGTGATTCATGGGGTTGCAAAGAGTCAGATGTGACTGAGCGATTGAACTGAACTATATATTACAAAAAAATCGCAAGTCAAAAAAGAAAAAAAAAAACAAAACCCTGCTGGATTTGAACAAATCTGTAGGTGTTTGGAAATTAAATTAGTCTGTATTTTGGTAAAAATAAAACAAACAAAAAAGTAGATGTTTTATATTAGGTTGAGTCTCAATGATTTTGAATGAAAGCAACACCATATGACACATCTTGTGTGCATTTTGTTGAACAAAATCAATTTCATAAATTATTTATTTTGTTGTTCAGCCGCTCAGTTGTATCCAATCTTTGCGACCCCATGGACTGCAGCACACCAGGCTTCCCTGTCCTTTACCATCTTCAGAAGCTTGCTCAAACTCATCTTCATTGAGTTAGTGATGCCATCCAACCATTTCTTCTGTCATCTTCTTCTCCTCCTGACTTAAATCTTTCCCAGCATCACAGTCTTTTCCAAAGAGTCAGCTCCTTGCATCAGGTGGCCAAAGTATTGGACCTTAGTGGCCAAATGGCCACAAAGTGGAGCTGTGGCCAAAGTGATCCACAGCTTTAGCATCGTCCTTCCAATGAATATTCAGGGTTGATTTCCTTTAGGATTGACTGATTTGATCTCTTTGCAGTCAAAGGGACTCTCAAGAGTCTTCTCCAACTCCATAGTTCAAAAGCGTCAATTCTTCTATGCTCAGCTTTCTTTATAGTCCAACTCTTACATCCATACATGACTACTGGGAAAATCATAGCTTTGACTAGATGGACCTCTGTTGGCAAAGTGATGTCTTTGCTTTTTAATATGCTGTCTAGTTTTGTTGTAACTTTTCTTCCAAGGAGCAACCATTTTAATTTCAGGGCTGCAGTGAACATCCACAGTGATTTTAGAACCCAAGAAAATAAAGTCTTTATTTCCATCTGTTTGCCATGAAATGATGGGACCAGATGCCATGGTCTTAGTTTTTGAATGCTGAGTTTTAAGCCAGTTTTTTTTACTCTCCTCTTTCTCCTTCATCAAGAGGTTCTTTAGTTCCTCATCGCTTTCTGACATAAGGATGCTATCATCTGCATATCTGAGCTTGTTGATATTTCTCCTGGCAAATCTGACAATCCACTGGAGAAGGGAATGGCAAATCACTTCAGCATTCTTGCCTTCAAAACCCCATGAACAGTATGAAAAGGCAAAAATTTATTTATAGACATTGGTAAACATTTCTGTTTACAATTTAATTAATTAAGACTATTTTCATCAGATAAGCAGGAGATATTTAAAATTGATATTTGAGATTTTGAAGTTAAAAATATACTTTGTAATCTGTCTAAACAGCACTAAACCCTGTATTAATTAACATGATTATCCAGTCCACTTAAAAGCCAATTTTTCCAGAGAAGTATTTCCTTTGTATTTTTCAGAAGTCTTCTATGTACATGCATGATATCTAGGTTTCTTATAAATTACTTTAGTGAAAATCTTTATGCTTATGATAAAATTACTATTGTGTTAAAATATATTAAAAATTGTACAATTTAAAAGGGCACAGGGGAATACATTTTCATAAAGGAAGCATATTTGGGTGACATCAGAAGAAGTATTGTGAGTACGTGGAATGCTACTGCTGTTTAATCCCTAGTCCCTAAGTCGTGTCCAACTCTTTGCAACCCCAAGGACTCTAGCCCACCAAAGCTTTTTCTGTCCATGGGGTTTTCCAGGCAAGAACACTGACATGGGTTGTCCTTTCTTTTTCCAGGGTATCTTCCTGAGCCAGGGATTGAACCTGCCTCTCCTGCTTGGCAGGCAGATTCTTTATCACTGGGCCATCTGGGAGGCCAAGCAGCTAAAACAGTGCTATTTTAAAGCTCGGACACCACAATCTACAAGTGGAAATATTATATTTAATTGAAATGGGATCATTTGAACCCCGTGCACAAATAGCCAAAGCAGTATACAACATGCCCTAGGGAGAGTGGTGGTAAACAAAAAGGAAAATGGGATTGGTGTTGCACAAAGAAGAGAGGGAAAAACAAGAATGAACTCAGGAATTCCTAGGATATTCCTGTGAATTGTCTTATCTTGTGGAAGGTTATATTTACTCTGAAGAGGCTGGACTAGCAACTCTCAGGAATGATGATCATATCATCAGATAAATATCCAAAATATGGAGCGAGTGCTGAGAGAAAAGGGAACATGAGATACATACATGGAGCTGAGAAACCGTGAATACTAAGGAAAACATTTTGATCAGCCTCAAAAATCTAACATCTAACTAAGTAGATTTTAGATATTTTAACAAATTTTCCTCTGTTTTTATCAACTTTTCCCTACTACTGAGATAATTGATATACAACTCTGTAAGTTTAATGTATACAGCATCAGTTCAGTTCAGTTCATTCGCTCAGTCGTGTCCGACTCTTTGCGACCCCATGAATCACAGCACACCAGGCCTCCCTGTCCAACATCAACTCCCGGAGTTCACTCAGACTCACGTCCATCGAGTCAGTGATGCCATTCAGGCATCTCATCCTCTGTCGTCCCCTTCTTCTCCTGCCCTCAATCCCTCCCAGCATCAGAGTCTTTTCCAGTGAGTCAACTCTTCGCATGAGGTGGCCAAGGTACTGGAGTTTCAGCTTTAGCATCATTCCTTCCAAAGAGATCCCAGGGCTGATCTCCTTCAGGATGGACTGATTGGATCTCCTTGCAGTTCAAGGGACTCTCAAGAGTCTTACAGCGTAAGATGGTATTATTCTAAGAATATTTCATAGACTTATCTGCTTGATTAATAACACCTTTTGGGAATGAAAGTTTTCCTTTAATATAAACTTATGTTGTTGAGCTTAGATATTTCTCAGCACTTAATGTGTGTGTGTCTGTGTATAGATAGAAAAGCACTGTGTCTTCAATTCAGTTCAGTTGCTCGGTCCTGTCCGATTCTTTGTGACCCCATGGACTGCAGCACAGCAGGCTTCCCTGTCCATCACCAACTCCCAGAGCTTGCTCAAATTCATGTCCATCGAGTTGGTGATGCCATCCAACCATCTCATCCTCTGTCATTCCCTTCTCCTCCTGTCTTCAATCTTTTCCAGCACCAGGATCTTTTCCAATGAGTCAGTTCTTCAAATCAGGTGGCCAAAGTATTGAAGCTTCAGCGTCATTCTTTCCAGTGAATATTCAGGGTTGATTTCCTTTAGGACTGACTGATTTGATCTCCTTCCAGTACAAGGGACTGTCAAGTCTTCAACATCACAGTTCAAAAGCATCAATTCTTCAGTGTTCAGCTTTCTGTATGGTCCAACTCTCACATCCATACATGACTACATTGACCATACGGACCTTTTATAGTAAAATTTTAAAAAATTTACTATAAAATCTTCCTGTAGCAAATAAGAACCTAAGTTGGAATTATTTATTTGTAGTACTCACCTGTGAGGGTCTTTTAAGAAACATACAGTCTTCTATTCATTTTTAGGATATGCAATTGTATTCAGTTTTGCTTGTAGTCATGCTGAGATGGACCACAGAACTGCTTTGTTTCCTCAGCTTCTCTTAGTTCATGTATGGTATTTCAATGAGATAGTAAGAAATATTGATTCCTATTGCATACAAAGAAAATGGAAATTTCCAATATCTGTAGTTATCAATTTATTTTTTCTGTCTCTGCTTATTTTAACTGACATTTTTAAATGTCAAATTTCCAAACTACACAGGCAGTAAGATTTTTAAAGTTATTTTATATGCAATATGTAATTTCCTTATTTTTCTTCAAATTATATGTTCTTGGCCTTGGTGAAATTATAACTTTTTGACAGTCTTATAGTTCATATTTATGTCATGCTTACATTTACTTGTGACAGCCAATAGTCCAGTGAAACTAATGAAGATTTTCCAAAAGATTATGCATCATATAATGCTACTCTTAGTGGTGAACAATATGATTTGGCAATTATCATAAGACTTTTTATGTCTTATAGCATTGCCTCACTCAGTTTATCAACAGATTGTAACATAAGTAACTGTATAAATTTTTCATTTCTATGTGACTATCAAGAAAAAAATACCAGTACTTGGCAAAAATTAACTTTGCTTTATCTTCCTTGTATAACACACATGATGTTTCACTGAAACTTTTTATCTTTTGCAGTTTGAGAATACATGGTTTGATACGCATTATAAATATATCTTTTCTGAACATTTCAACACCTGGGGGTGAATTATGATAATTAAGTACTATATCGTTATGTTCTTACTTTTCCTTTTCAGCCCCTACTGTGAAAATTCAATTTCCAGATGCTTTTGATGTTTCCAGTTTAAAGGTGTGAAAAGATCTGCCTTTTCTAAGTGCTCAGGTTTGTCATATTGGAGATTCATTTTATAGCATTTTTTCAGTAGTTTCTTATTTCTCTAACCAAAATGGGACATGTATTTTTCAGGGGAAATAATAGATTCTGCATTTGCAGGTTGGATTTCATTGAATGGATTTTAATATTTCAAGTTATTCTAAACAGTACTTTTAAGAAAACAAGAATATGAAGTATAGTTAAAATAACATTTAGTTTGTTGTCTGAAGACATATAATTAAATCTCAGCTCAGCTGTGTAATCTGAATGACACATTAATAATGTGGTCACATTATTTGATCACATGGATATAACCTTTTCTTGGTAGAAATGCAGTGTACATTAAATGACATAACTAATATAATGTATTATATAAACCCTACAATGCTGTACAAGGAATTAAGGTAGTGTTGCTGTTGTTGCATTGATCTTGATTTCCTTTACATATATATTCCTAGGCTTGATCCTGGATGGAGAAAAATACTATATACTTTGTTTTGTTGTTGCAAAATATATAAAGGTAATTATTTGTAGAGGATCATGGAAAGACAAAGAACATGATTTTTAAATTAGCTTAAAGTGGTTAGCTAATTTCCTTTATTCCTTCCTAACTGACAGGTCAAATTTGTTGGTAGAATATTTAATAATCATGGATATATATGTGTATATATATATGTGTGTGTGTGTGTGTATAGTTTTTCCTTGAGTGTTTATCTGAATCTTCAAAAGTCCTATGCAAATTATTTTGATATAATTAGCTAAAATGTGTAATTTCCTAGAGAAATGTTAATGATAAACTAACAGTGTTAAACAGTAAACTAAATGGCATTGTAGTCATTATACTTTTCATAAATAAGTAACTATCTTCCACTGAGGAAAACCTGAGATTCACATGTATAAAGACACTAATTCTACCAAATAATAGAGAAATAGATAATTTGAATCTTATAGTAACTAATTCAGAAATGAGATAACATTCACAACTCAAATTATCGAGTTTGATACTAGATATTAAAGAAAGATAAAGACAGAATTGAAAACTGAATACCATTCTAATCACTTTTTTAATGAGTTCAACTTCTTAAATTTTCATATACAAATGATATCAATCATTATTTGTCTTTCTCTGTTTGGCTTATCTCTTCAAATGATGAGTGTGTCAAGGGAAATATATATAATACCCAAATATAGGGGACTATTATTCAGTCACAAGAAAGAAGGAAAAAAGGTAATCCTGCCAATTATTACAACATGGATGGGCCTGGAGGGTTTTATGTTAAATGACAACGTACTGGTTTGATACATCTCTATATTGCAAAAGAATTACTGCTTTTTTTCCTCAAACTGCTTCAGTGTAATGAATACCAGAATAAATATATCTGTTGTTACCTTAAAGCATATAGTGTCACACTGCTAATGATTCCCTGTTTATGCATGCACTTAAAACTTGAACCTCAGACCCATCTTTCAATGCTCCCAATCTGAGGATTAGCCTTTCATTGATAATATATATATTTTCATAAATTTGGATTCATATAAAATGATCATTCATCTATAAGGTCATTCAATGTGTGTTTGTATAAAGCATTTTATTTGCCAAGCAGTCTCAATAAATTGGAAGTCATTCAGATGCACAGTATTATAATAAAATTAGTATGTCATCAAAGACACTTTCCCCCACAAGCTGTGTGTACAAATATATTTTGGTCAGAGTGATTATGTGAATTTATGTAGTGAGATTATTGCATTAAGTGATTTAGTCATCAGAACACTAATTTCTGTTATCACAATATAAATATAAAATTGATTACAAATCATCAAAGTAAAGCTATTTGCAATGTAAATGCAATTGAGATGATAAGAGGAGGAAATTAATGTTGAGGTAAATGAGGTTGTTGAAAACACCTTAAGTTGTGATTGCATTATTTTGATATTCACATTCATTTGAAGAATTTGAACATGCAACAAAGTGATAATTAAGTTATGTGATTTTCATTTTTTATAGTATTTCTAAAATTTTAAATAAATCTCATCTCTAATCAAATTTCTTTTCTAGAAACATATCAAAGTCTTGATTTGTGAAGAAAATTTGCATGTAGAGGATTTGAAGTTGAAGAATTCCTCCTCTCTCCTGAGCTCCACACCAACTTCCCACACAATTCAAAAAAAGGTAATCATTCCTATGATGACAGTACAACACTATTTTACTGATAGGTAAAACTAAAGTGTCTTATTATGGTCTACAAGTAACTTTAGAAGCTAACAGTTTTTACCTGATTCAATCTCCTTCTACTTTACATTAGTTTATGTACTCGTTTACCATTATACAATTGCTACCGGCCCACTCTTTGTTTAAAACTGCTTCGGTGCAATGGATACCAGAACAAATATATCTATGTAGTTTTGAAGCACATACTGTAACACTGCAAAATTCTTAATTCCCTGGATAAACTATTCTGTTTCAGGCCTTAATGCTTTGGTTTATGTTTTGCTTCATTTTAGTAGCACTCTTAACACTTTACCACCTTGTTCACTCGGCAAACTTTTTATTAATATAAATTTATTTTTCAGAACTTTGACAAGGCATAATTGCTGTGAGGCTTTCTCTAACAGAAATCACCATTAGAGGCATGTACTAATTCTTTAATTTTACATATCTATCCAGTACAAGTGGCTCCATTGGTTCCAATAAAATCTACTTAAAGGAAAAAAAAAAAAACTTTCTAAGACTGCATTTCTTCCACTCAGGGACATATACAATCTACACAATGTCTCAAACTCTTAGAGGGAAAAGAGAAAAGTTCTGCTGTCTATCATTCTATTACAGTTGTGCTGCTCTTGGTCCTTGCTGCTGCTGCTGCTAAGATGCTTCAGTCATGTCCTACTCTGTGTGACCCCACAGATGGCAGCCCACCAGGCTCCCCTGTCCCTGGGATTCTCCAGGCAAGAACACTGGAGTGGGTTGCCATTTCCTTCCCCAATGCATGAAAGTGAAAGTGAAGTCACTCAGTCGTGTCCAACTCTTAGCGACCCCATGGACTACAGCCCACCAGGCTCCTCCATCCATGGGATTTTCCAGGCAAGAAAATGGAATAGGATGCCATTGCCTTCTGCGCACTTGGTCCTTCATGATAAAAAATGTCTCTGTTTTATGTGGCCTTTCAACATTGGGTCAATAAATTAAAGCCATGCTAGAGCTAAATCCTGCAGATCCAACTTCCAGCACAAATCAATTTGGTTTAACAGAGAAAAAAAAAATAAAATGCTCCTCTGTTGATATTAGGCTCAACATAGTGTGCTCTAAACTGTGCTTTTCAGTCCATAAATTTTAAGGTCCATTTAATCTTTTAGGTAACTCTTGTAGATATTATCCTTTGAGGCCCCAATACCAGAAGTACAGTCTCAGAATTAATTTAGATTTTCACTTCTATTCAGTTCAGTTCAGTTCAGTCGCTCAGTCGTGTCTAACTCTTTGCGATCCCATGAATCGCAGCTAGCCAGGCCTCCCTGTTCATCACCTTCTCCCGGAGTTCACTCAGATTCACGTCCATCGAGTCCGTGATGCCATCCAGCCATCTCACCCTCTGTCGTTCCCTTCTCCTCCTGCCCTCAATCCCTCCCAGCATCAGAGTCTTTTCCAATGAGTCAACTCTTCACATGAGGTGGCCAAAGTACTGGAGTTTCAGCTTTAGCATCATTCCTTCCAAAGAAATCCCAGGGCTGATCTCCTTCAGAATGGACTGGTTGGATCTCCTTGCAGTCCAAGGGACTCTCAAGAGTCTTCTCCAACACCACAGTTCAAAAGCATCAATTCTTCGGCTCTCAGTCTTCTTCACAGTCCAACTCTCACATCCATACATGACCACTGGAAAAACAATAGCCTTGACTAGATGGACCTTAGTCAGCAAAGTAATGTCTCTGCTTTTGAATATGCTATCTAGGTTGGTCATAACTTTTTTCCAAGGAGTAAACGTCTTTTAATTTTCTGGCTGCAGTCACCATCTGCAGTGATTTTGGAGCCCCCAAAATAAAGTCTGACACTGTTTCCACTGTCTCCCCATCTATTTCCCATGAAGTGATGGGACTTGATGTCATCATCTTCGTTTTCTGAATGTGGAGCTTTAAGCCAACCTTTTGCTCTCCTCTTTCACTTTCATCAAGAGGCTTTTAGCTCCTCTTCACTTTCTGCTATGAGGGTGGTGTCATCTGCATATCTGAGGTTATTGAAATTTCTCCCGGCAATCTTGATTCCAGCTTGTGTTTCTTCCAGTCCAGCGTTTCTCATGATGTACTCTGCATAGAAGTTAAATAAGCAGGGTGACAATATACAGCCTTGACATACTCCTTTTCCTATTTGGAACCAGTCTGTTGTTCCATGTCCAGTTCTAACTGTTGCTTCCTGACCTGCGTAGATTTCTCAAGAGGCAGGTTATGTGGTTTGGTATTCCCATCTCTTTCAGAATTTTCCACAGTTTATTGTGATTCATATGGTCAAAGGCTTTGGCATAGTCAATAAAGCAGAAATAGATGTTTTTCTGGAACTCTTGCTTTTTCCATGATCCAGCAGATGTTGGCAATTTGATCTCTGGTTCCCCTGCCTTTTCCAAAACCAGCTTGAACATCAGGGAGTTCACAGTTCACATACTGCTGAAGCCTGGCTTGGAGAATTTTGAGCATTACTTTACTAGCATGTGAGATGAGTGCAATTGTGTGGTAGTCTGAGCATTCTTTGGTGTTGCCTTTCTTTGTGATTGGAATGAAAATTGATGTTTTCCAGTCTTGTGGCCACTGCTCAGTTTTCCAAATTTGCTGGCATATTGAGTGCAGCTCTTTCACAGCATCATCTTTCAGGATTTGATACAGCTTAACTGGAATTCCATCATCTCTATGAACCAACCAAATTGATCCCCTGATTCCAGATTTTAGATCCCATCAAGATTCTGACTAGTTGCCTTTTCAGTCCATGAAACACAGTAGGAGCTCTACAACTTCTTGACACAGTGCTTGATTACTCCAGTGAGGCAAAACTGAAATACTAGTGTGCTTTTTTAAAATTATAAATTTATTTATTTTAGTTGGAAGCTAATTACTTTACAAAGTTGTATTGGTTTTGCTGTTTTTGTATTATCTTGGAACGCCCATATTTGCTTAACAGTGTTTATTTTGCACAGTCAGTACAAATGGCTCATGTTAATAATTCTTGGCCTTTCATTTGGTCCATATCAACACCATCATCCTTTCATTCTCCAACTCACAATCTGTGGTTTGGGGAAAATATCTATAAATCATCTCTTACAAGTGACAAAGTTGACAGCTTTGATAGAGCAGAGAGCAGTAAAAGACACACACCATCGATGTTTAATCTAGAAAGCTCCATTATGCTAAACATATTTCTGGTTTGTACTTAAACAATATTTTGTAATGATGTCTTTAGTGCCTAACAGTCATGTGAAGACTTTGAAGCCAGCTGCCATGTTTATTTATCATTTTACCTGATTCACAGTGATTTAAGTTACTGACATTTTATTTTTCTTGAATTAGTATTATATTCAACTTTGGGTAGTCTATTATTATAGTTACACTGGAAATAAACTTCTGTAACATGATAGGAGCTCCTATTTGAAATATATGCTTCAGAATCATACTAAGACATATGTTAGTTGGATCTCTGACTCTTGATGAGATCACTACAGGGATATGTAATGCAAAACAAAGCACCAACTAGAGACCCTTGACAGATAATGTCAGCTGAGTGGCAGAGGAAGAGCCTTCTGTGAAGCAATAGATATGCAAGGAGATTAAGCACCAGGGAGAAACTACTGACAGTAATTTTATAAACCATCAAGTTTAACAGTGTTTTTCAATAATGAAAAATAATGCAAATTGTTAAGAAGGAGCACAGATATTATTAGAATTAGCACTTAGGAGGCCACTGTAAATGTTCAGAAGTATATGAGGAGAGCATTGAAAAATATAGTAGAATGGATAAAGTGGGCCAAAGAACTAAACAGACATTTCTCCAAAGAAGATATACAGATGGCTAACAAACACATGAAAGGATGCTCAACATCACTCATTATCAGAGAAATGCAGATCAAACCACAATGAGGTATCATTTCATGCCAGTCAGAATGGCTGCCATCCGAAAGTCTACAAGCAATAAATGCTGGAGAGGGTGTGGAGAAAAGAGAACCCTCTTACACTGTTGGTGGAAATGCAAACTAGTACAGCCACTATGGAGAACAGTGTGGAGGTTCCTTTAAAAAAATGGAAATAGAACTGCCATATCACCCAGAAATCCCACTGCTTGTCATACACACTGAGGAAACCATAATTGATAGAGACACCTGTACCCCAATGTTCATGACAGCACTGTTTATAATAGCCAGGACATGGAAGCAACCTAGATGTCCATCAGTAGACGAATGGATTAGAAAGCTGTGGTACATATACACAATGGAGTATTACTCAGCCATTAAAAAGAATGCATTTGACTCAGTTCTAATGAGGTGGATGAAACTGGAGCCTATTATACAGAGTGAAGTAAGCCAGAAAGAAAAACACCAGTACAGTATACTAACACATATATATGGAATTTAGAAAGATGGTAACAATAACCCTGTATGCAAGACAGCAAAAGAGACACAGATGTATACAACAGTCTTTTGGACTCTGTGGGAGAGGGTGAGGGGAGGATGATATGGGAGAATGGCATTGAAACATGTAAATTATCACATGTGAAATGAATTGCCAGTCCAAGTTTGATGCATGATACAGGTTGCTTGGGACTGGTACACTGGGATGACCAAGAGGGATGGGATGAGGAGGGAGGTGGGAGTGGGGGTTCAGGATGGGAAACCCATGTACACTCATGGCAGATCCAAGTCAATGTATGGCAAAACCAATACAATATTGTAAAGAAAAATTAATTAATTAAAAAAATGTTTAAATTAAAATTAAAAAAGAAAGAAAAATATAGTAGAATGGATTAAAAAATTGTTGGGAATAGTGAAATAGGACAAGTAAAGAAGAATACCAACCAGAAAAATAATTTTAAGTAGATATTTCAGAAAGTAAATTTAGCAGCAAAACAGTGTTCTCAGATTGCCTGTGGAACCAAGTTTCCCATCCATGGATGTTTCCTAAATCAAAGTCCTTCCTAATATAGAGTAACAGTTTATAGATACCCTTCTCATGGATGCATTTTATGTCCTCAGTTCTAAGACTGGGAGAAAGTAGGACCCAGAAATGTTATCAAAGGTCACATGTAGGTGGAGAGGTGTGGGGGCGCTCCGCAGAAAGAGTAGAGGCAATGGAACTGCCCTCAGCAAAGCTGAGGGGTTCCCGAGGAGAGGTGTGCCTGCTGTCCGCCAGCCCAGCCCCTTGGCGAGCGAGAGACAATCAGACACGACAGGGGTTGCGTCGAAGCAGTTCCCGTTTGTTGTTGCAAACTCCCAACTTATATAGACAAACAGGAGGGTTTTAGGAGGGACTTTCCATAGTTGCACCAATCACGTTAAAGGTCAAATCATCATGCACCTTCATTATAACAGGAGTCTATGGAGATCACACACTGTCTACATGCATGGAAATCAAGAGAGCCAATCAAGAAACTTTGACAGACAACATAGACCCTGCCCCCATCTCTTCCGCCAGGTGCCATCTCAGGTTTTCGACTGCAAAGCTAGCGCCTTTGTTTTTAAGGTTTCCCATTTAGGGCCCCACAGAGAGGAGCAAGACATGGACCTAGTTTCTAACAAATGGGCTTTATGACAACGACGGAGCAGAAATGACATAAACAGAACTAAGAAGGCAAGAGTAGGAACAAAACAAGGCTATGATGAATTTTTATGTCCATACTTGCTTAATTAGGGCTTCATATTGTTTGGATTTGAAACTAGATTAATACCAGTTTGAGCCCTTTGCTGGAAAATTAGGGATTATTTTCAGTTTGAGAAATGACCTCGATTCATAGAATTGGAGAGATTGAATAGTGTGTCCATTGTTCCTATCACTGAAGACATCTTCTCTATTTATTTATATTGGTTGATGCAAATGTGGTGCCCACAGAACAGAAACTGAGTGTATGTCTTAAAGTCTTTTGAAATGAATGTATTAATGTTAATTATATTCATACATTATTCAATTGGTGCTATTTTCCCTCTATGAATATATATATTATAAAACATGTATATTATTATATAAAATAGGACTTATTTCATGCAGAGAACTAGGCAAACATTCCAAAACTACTTGCAAATTGTGTCATACACCAGAATTTTAAAATATTCTCCTAAAATCTTAAGTATTGCAAGATTGCTTGAATACTGGCATGTTCTCAACCGAAAGGTTTTAAATTTAATGTGTTAGCAATCAAATCACATCAAAATATTTTCTGATTACAAGCACAATGTGCTTATTTAATGTTTTAGTTCATTTAAAAATACTGAAAAGATCCAAAGGATATTAATTTAGAATTCTATTATTAAAAAAGAATATGTTGAACTATACAGATTTTTTTTTCTGTTTTGAAAGAAGTACAACTGTATGGTTTTTGATAAAATGATAAAGCAGTCCTTAGTTATACATACTCTTTTTGTGCATTTGGCTCAGCCTGATAATACAGATCTTAGCTTAAAAATTTATCTCCCAAGTTTTTCTGGGATCACCTGATCTGAGGTAAGTAATTACACATTTTATTCACATATTGGCACCACTGGATATTAATAAGCAATCATAACTATCCGTTTTTCACCATTGAATTGATAGTACATCATGGCATGCTGGTAGACAAAGTAGGAGGGTTTAGGAGAGAAAGAATGTGAAATTTTCATTTGGGGAAATGGAAAATCAGATGTCATTGACAATTGTGATGTGATTCTTTCTCTTTGCCTTGATGCCATGAATTTCCAATAACACTAAGCAAGACACTTTTGTGTTGCTTTCTCACCGGCGTTCATTCTACTTAGCTGCAGTCAAAACAGGAACTGATAATTGAGTTTAACTTGAGCTCCTGTCACTGTAAGAGAGAGTGCAATTTAGGGATCCTGTGAGGGACTAATAATGATTGCCAGGCATTGTAATATGAATAGGTTCAGAAATAAAAATGGTAGGATTAGCGTGTGGGAAAGCAATGAAAGTGGATTTTTCATATTACAGTAGATGAGTTTTGATTGTTAGAGTTGAGAATGCTTGAAGTGTACTTTCTAACATGCTGTCATTGATACTAAAAAGCCAGACAGATAACAAGACGATAGGCGCGAGAATGTGAGGCAAAATATATTTGTAGATGAGGCAGTTGAGTACAGTGGGGTTAGACTAGGACAATGCTGTTCACCAGAAAGATTATGTAAGCCCCAAATGTGAGTGACATGTGTAATTTAAAGTTCTTATTAAACACATGAAAGGAAAAAGAGACATATAAAATTGTTTTAAATTTAATAATGTATTTTTAATCCAGTATATAGAAAATATTATGTTTTACATTGAATTAGTATACTATTTTAATGAAATATTTACATTTTATAGATTATGTTTGCATAGTAAGTCTTTGAAATGTTATGATTTTATAGTTTTATATACTTTAATTCCAGTTTCAATTCATCCCAAGTTTTTATCAGCTACATGTGACTGCTGCTGCTGCTGCTGCTAAGTCGCTTCAGTCATGTCCTACTCTGAGCAACCCCATAGACGGCAGACCACCAGGCTCCGCTGTCCCTGGGATTCTCCAGGCAAGAACACTGGAGTGGGTTGCCATTTCCTTCTCCACTGCATGAAAGTGAAAAGTGAAAGTGAAGTCACTAGTCGTGTCCAATTCCCAGTGACCCCATGGACTGCAGCCCACCAGGCTCCTCCGTCCATGGGATTTTCCAGGCAAGAGGTCTGGAGTGGGTGCCGTTGCCTGCTCCTACATGTGACTGGTAGTTGCTAATATATTGGACAACAAATAACTAAAAGCCAATAACATTAATGTACCTGGAAAAGCCTATATTTGGAAATGAAATTCCACATTTTTCATAGACCATAGATGAAATCACAAGAGAAATTAGAAAATATTTTAATTGAATTACATTGAAAATATAACTATCAAAATTTACGGAATGTAGCTGAAGTAGTGTTTAGAGGTAAATGTAATTTTAAATTATGTTACTAAATGAAACAAAAATAAAATACATTTCTATGTGTATTATATTCTTATTGTTGCTATATTACCATAAACTTAGTGACTTAATACACAGAACTACAGTATCTTACCATTTGGAGGTCAGAAACATGAAAACAGACAGGCAGGGCTGCATATCTCCTGGAGCTTCTACAGGAGAATAGCTTCCTTTCCTTTGCTAGATTTTATTTTCTTAATTTTTTTCTTATTATATATTTTAATTTTGATAACAAGTTTTTCTATTTACCACTTTTATCCAGAAATGATGCCATTCTTAGTCGCACAGTATGTGACTTAAGTCAACTGATCAAAATAACTTATTAACATGCTAGGAATATTAAATATGCTTCTAATTTTCCCCTCCAAAATTCTAGTGTGTGTGTGTGTGTGTGTGGTGTGTGTGTTTTTTAAACCAGGAATGGGGTTAAAAGTGGATGTGGCTTTTGGAGTGAAATAAACCTGAATTTTGTAGCTGTGTCATTCCTTGTTTCACTTTTAAGGGTGTTTCAGCAGCTAACTGTAGCCCCTTATGTTTCCATGCCAAGTTGTTCAGGATTAATTATTTCTATTCTCACTCTGTTTATAATCTTACATATGATAATACTATACATTATCATTTCTAGTAACAAAAAGCTCAAAGTTGTTTTCATCTAATTACAGTGATAGAGATCCAGTAGAGTTACTCAACTGATACCTGTGGTAAACAATTGCTGAACAATACCTCTCTATATTGAAGTCCTATCAATGTAAATACTACATAGAATGATGAAACGGGTCTTTAAAGTGGATGTGGCTTCTGGGATGAAATAAACCTGAATTTTGTAGCTGTGTCGTTCCTGGTATGTTTCTTAAAATCTTTAATCCTCAGATTTCCTCATCCTCAAAATAGAAAAAAATAATGTTTGTCATATGATTATTGTAAAGACAATATTGTAAAGTAATTAACCTCCATTTAAAATAAATAAATTTATATATTTTTTAAAAAGAACATTTTTAAGGGTTTTAAAATATGAGTTATAGGCCTGCTGTTTGAGAGGTAGACATTTTCATTTAGTTTATAGAAGCAAAACTCTTTCAGTGTCCTTTTATTTATTTATTTATTTTGTCTCTGCTCTTAGAATTTATTATATATATATATTATATATATGATATATATATATATATTTTTTTACTTTATAATACTGTATTGATTTTGCCATACATTGACATGAATCTGCCACAGGTGTATATGAGTTCCCAACCCTGAACCTCCCTCCCACCACCCACCCCATATCATCTCTCTAGGTCATCCCAGTGCACCAGCCCCAAGCATCCTGTATCCTGTATCGAACCTAGAGTAGCAGTTCGTTTCTTACATGATAGTATACATGTTTCAATGCCATTCTCCCAAATCATCTCACCCTCTCCCTCTCCCACAGAGTCCAAAAGACTGTTCTTTACATCTGTGTCTCTTTTGCTGTCTCGCATACAGGGTTATCATTACTGTCTTTCTAAATTCCATATATATGTGTTAGTATACTGTATTGGTGTTTTTCTTTCTGGCTTACTTCACTCTGTGTAATTGGCTCCAGTTTCATCCCCCTCATTAGAACTGATTCAAATGTATTCTTTTTAATGGCTGAGTAATACTCCATTGTGTATATGTACCACAGCTTTCTAATCCATTCGTCTACTGATGGGCATATAGGTTGCTTCCATGTCCTGGCTATTATAAACACTGCTGCAATGAACATTGAGGCACATGTGTTTCTTTCAATTCTGGTTTCCTTGGTGTTTATGCCCAGCAGTGGGATTGCTGGGTCATAAGGAAGTTCTATCTGCAATTTTTAAGGAATCTCCACACTGTTTTCCATAGTGGCTGTACTAGTTTGCATTCCCACCAGCAGTGTAAGAGGGTTCCCTTTTCTCCACATCCTCTCCAGCATTTATTGCTTGTAGACTTTTGGATCACAGCCATTCTGACTGGCGTGAAATGGTACCACATTGTGGTCTTGGTTTGCATTTCTCTGATAATGAGTGATGTTGAGCATCTTTTCATGTGTTTGTTAGCCATCCGTATGTCTTCTTTGGAGAAATGTCTATTTAGTTCTTTGGCCCATTTTTTGATTGGATCATTTATTCTTCTGGAATTAAGCTGCTAGATTTTAGAGGCTGCCTGTATTCCTTGGCTCATGAATTCTTCCAGCAATGTTGTTACTCTGACTTCTACTTTTATTTTTGTTCTTGTTTAGTCAGTAAGTCATGTTTGACTCTTTTTGTGACCCCGTGGACTGTAGCCTTCCAGGTTCCTCTGTCCATGGGTTCTCCCAGGCGAGAATATTGGAGAGGGTTGACATTCTCTTCTCTAGGGGATCTTCCTGACCCAGAGGGATCAAACCTGTGTCTCCTGCATTGGCAAGTGGGTTCGTTCTTTACTACTGAGCCTCCAGAAAAGCCCATCTCTACATCTATGATCTTCTCTAATTTTGATGCCTTTGCCTTCCATTATAAGGAACTTATAGATTACTTTCTGCCCACCAGTATAATCCAGAAATCTCCCCATTTCTATATCCCTAATTTAATTGCACCTTCAATGTCCCTTTTGTCATGTAAGGTAGTTTACTCATAGGTTTGGAGGACTGAAATGTGGGTATTTTGGGAGAGGTATTATTCTGCCTACCATGTTAAAGTCCAAAAATGAGAAAGTGGGGGAAAAAAAAAAAAGCAAAGTAAGTTGAAAAGAAATAGAAATAAGTAATGGAGATGATTGCAGAAATCCAATTTAAACAACAAACAAACGTAACTGAGTGATTAAATGATCAAAAAAATTGGCAGACCTCCAAACTGGACTGGTTATTAAAATCAAGAATGAATCAATGCATCAATATCCGGAATAAAAATAAGGATTTTCATAACAAATCCTACTGACATTAAAATAATAAAAAGATTATGGAAAAAGAGTTGCAACAAATCAACTGCTTAGATGAAATGAAATTTTCCTAAAAATACAACTCACTAAGGGAAAAGAAAGCAAAAGTTTGAATAAATCTCTATTAAAGAAATTAAAATGTTTATTCAAAAATTACATAAAAGATAACCCAGGCCTGCAGAATTCACAATTTCACTCAATTTTATTGAGTATTTAAGAATAAAACACTAATACTACATGTTATTTTTTTAGAAAATAGAAAAAGTACTATTTTGCTGGCATAACATTCATATACCAACATCTGACATAAACATAATATGCTAAAATATGGTTACATTAGTGCAAATGCAATTTTACATGAAATATAGAAATAAACTGAGCATTAAGAATGCATCTTGTTTTGTGGCAGAGGTACACAATTACTTTATATGTTCTCACATACATGTTTACTTAATTTAATGAACACATTATTTAACAAACACGTGCAATTTTAACAGAAATCAATACACTATAACTTGACATTTCATGCTTTGTAAAACACACTTGGTGCCTGAAACTAGCCTCATTCTGAGAAAGCTCTGTAAAACTTGGATTTGATGATGGTCTACAGGAGTAATTGTTAAATTTTAGTGTAAGAATCACTTGGAGGTCTTAGTAAAACACAGATGATTGAGGCCTCCACCCAAGGGTTCTGATTTGATATGCATGGAAATGTACATTTCCAATAGCATCCCAAATGATATTGATGCTGCTGGTTCTGGCACCATAGTTTGATAATCATATGCCTACAGTGAAAATCATATCAAAACTAATATTCCCTTGGGAAAATTTGAGAAAAGTTTCTAGAAATTTAGGGACTGCTTGTGTATTACCTGAGAATCCATCCCACAAGAGCCTAGGAGACAACTTCTTTAAGGAAAAAGAAAAGAAACGCATCAGTCATGAGAGTATCAACATACTGAGAAGCTCAATAGTGACTGTCTTCAATCTTTAACAGTGACTAGCGTTGACATTAGGAATGTTGCCATGGAAAGTGAGTTCTCTAATATCTTATGTGACACAATCCCAGAATTACAAAGACAGGGTAGCTACATTTAAGCAGCCAAAGGAAATATCATTTAAGCAATGAGAGTAGCAATCAGAATGCCATCTGATGATTAAGAACACCTCTGTAGTAGACACCCTTTTCTTGGGCATGCACAATGTGCCCATTCTGAAATGTCCACCCATTTATATCTTCCATAGTCTTTTTGTCACTGACTTCTCAATCCTCTTTCTTTTGAGTCCTTGACCATTCAGCCAAACTATTGCCAGCGTTTTCAGATTTGTTCCTGAGTAGGCTTGAATACTTGAACTTTCCCACTAATTCAGATTGTGCCATTGTATAATGTAGAGTAAACTGTAATTCACAGTTAGATTTCTTCCTTCTCAGTCATTTGGTCATAATGAACTTCTGAGGATATCATAGCATGGATTTAAGGACAAGAGGCAAAGCAATAGGAATAAGTATCAAAAGAGTCCAAGTCAACGTTTCATTCAACCTACATTAATTTCTGAGTCTACCTGAGCTCATTTTCTTATAAATCATTTTTATTTGATGATACTCAGATGCTGCACATGCCCCGCCCCCGCCCCACTCCAGCTCTCCTTGTGAAGAGTTAGATCAGACAGTGATAAGTTCATAATGGGAAGCTTAGATCTCATGATGACTGGATGTTCCTGGTTAGGCATTCGCTGTCTACCCAAGTCCATTAACAAGCCATAGTTATTTGTCAAAAGGAGAATAGACACCTGCAGAAGAAGGGAGGTATACCAGAGCTCTGGGCTATGAATTTCCCATTGATCTTTTCAGAGGTTTCTTACAACATTGGTTCTCCAAGCATCAATGATTCTGTTAGATCATTAGTTCAAGTTGCAAGTCTTAGGGCAGCTGTTACTACAGTTTGGATTTGCTGGAGAGCTTCTTTTGCTATGGCCTTGAAGGAAATGTAAGTCTAAAAGGTGAATCTATGATGAGTTGATAGCTGGGCTTCTCTGATGGCTCAGGGTAAAGATGCAATTCAGGAGACCCCCATTTGATTCCTGAGTCGAGAACATCCCCTGGAGAAGGGATAATCTACTCACTCCATTTCTTGGGCTTCCCTTGTGGCTCAGCTGGTAAAGAATTCACCGACAATGCAGGAGACCTGGCTTTGATCCCTGGGTTGGGAAGATACCCTGGAGAAAGGAAAGGCTACCCACTCCAGTATTCTGGCCTGATAATTCCATGGACTGTATAGCCCATGGGGTTGCAAAGAGTCAGACACGACTAAGTAACTTTCACTTTTACTTTCAAAATCAGTTGACATAGCTCACACAACTATGGCACACTTAACTTCCAAAATCCTCAAATGCCTAAAATGATTATTATTTTTCTTTTTTTTTCAGAATAAGTGCTATGAGCCTTGACAGCTTAGTTTTCACTTTGATGGGAATATCTCAAAATGCTGAAAATCACAGAACTCCTACAAACTTTATTGAGTGAAAAATACCTTTGACTTTTTTTCAGGTTGATATCCCACTGTCTGCTTTATACATGTTTTACTGAGGCATCTAAAACATTTGCTTTCTATTCACAAGTCAAATCAGTGTAAAAATAATTAACATAGTGGGTTAACCTGATGTTTCATTAAATTTCAAGATTAAAAATCTCTGGAGACAATTGCTACCTCTTGCCAAATGGAATGAGTCATTTATTTTGCTCTCCTTAAATAAACAACTAAAAACCTAAAATATAGAAACAATTTTTTTCAGATATTGACTATCTGAAAAAAAAAAAAGAAACAAATGACTAAGTTCTGATATTGCCATAAATTAAAGCCTAAAGATAATTTTCTAGCTGTAGCAAAGGAAGAAGGAGCCTATCAGAGCACAAAGATATCCTTGAATGGAGGATATAGAGTTAGAATCCTTGGGAGTTCCCGGAATCTTGTTTTCGCAAAAGAGGGTTCCAGAGAAGAGATATGCATACTGAAGCAGAGCTCTAATGCCCTGTTACTCCATCATGGCTGGAAGAAATTTGATGATGGATACTTTTTTTTATTCTTGCAAATATTATTGAGATTTGCTGTGGATTGTATTTAAACTTCTTAGAGATAGACTGATCTCTTCATAGTTTATTAGGTGAAACCTGAGCAGTCTTAAGCTCATTGTCCTGCACAGCCACCTAAAACTGTATAAAATGCTTGACATAATATATTGAATATCATTTAGAGGTCAGTGATCCTTGAGAGACAGGGAACAGATTCTGTAAGCACAAAATTGCCTAAATGAACTATTTGGAGAGATAAAAGACTGAGAATAACCCGTGTCTCCACCAGCTAGCATGAGAAGTCTCATAATTCAGGGAACACTGGCCAGAGTACTCAGAAAGCTTTTGCCTCAGTAGAGAAGATAATTATTGCTAGACAACATACTGTATCAGTACCACCTAAAAGAGATTCATATTAGTTTATTTCAAATTTGTGGCCAAAGAACCATTTATATAAATTTAATAGAATCATTAAATTTTTTTTCTATTTCTACTGAATATGCAAATATGGTCACAGTTGATAAATGATTTTCTTCTTTCAACAAATTAAAACAGGAATACTTGCACAAACCTTACTTATTAAACACTTATTTACTTATTATACAAATCCGTAAAAAACAAGTTTCAATTCAAATGTTATCTAAATTTTCATATATATTAGTTAAATAAGGTTGCTGTTTTAAGCCACAGTATAGCTAGTTATTGTAATTAGGTCATGCTGTTTTATTTTGATAATGAGCTCAAATATTTCACTGGTGATATATTAATATTGATAAAATACTCTGTCAAAATGTGTTAAAACTCAACCCCACTAGTCTAGGGCATTTGAAATACACTGCCAAAGATTCCATGCAAACAGTCAAGTGATAAATTACATGTTTAATTTATTGTTGAAAACATAAAAGCACCTTTTCTTTAATGATTTGTATATTTTCTTATAAGTTTAATGATATAAAGATAATACCAGGAATATTGGTACTGGTATAAACACACACTTTTTAATGTACTCTTCAAGTGTGAATTCTTAGTCAGTCATGTTTGGCTTTGAGACCTCATGGATTTTAGCCTGCCAGGCTCCTCCATCCATGGGGATTCTCCAGGCAAGAATACTGGAGTGGGTTGCCATGTACTTTTCCAGGGGATCTTCCTAACCCAGGGATTGAACCTAGGTCTCCCGCATTGCAGGTGAATTCTTTACCAACTGAGCCACCAGGGAATTGCATATAAACAATATTCATGTAGATAGGTTGAGATAATTTAAAATGATAATGTGTGCCAACTTATAAACAACATCTATACCAGAAATTACAGGTATAGATCAGGCTATTCTGCTGTTATAATGGTAGTATTACAACTAGATCAGGCATTTAATAAACACATGAAGAGATCTATAAAAATAAGTCATGTATATAAGTATTTTTTGTTCAATTAGAAAAAATAATTTCAAGATGAAACCATCTAGAAAAAAATCCTTTGATATTTTCTTTCAAAATACATTCTTAAGTAGATATGAAACAGATATGAAATGTTAAAATATTCATTGTAATATAAATCTAGGAAATAGATCTTCTAGAATAAGTTCTCTGTTAGCTTGTAAATGGTCCTGAATTATTTAATGTATTTCTAAGATCTTCAGTGAATCATGGCCCAATAATTTTTTCATGAATTCAGTCATCACAATGGTAGAATTTTAAGGTTTTTAAAATTCATTTTGTTTTTCCTACTTTGAAGAGAGTAAAATCACTCTTCAGGTCATAAAGACCTATTTCCCTAAATTGATAAGGATGCCTGATTTCACAGCTTTTGTATAAATGTGAAGTTACAATATGTTCAATGTGAAATTCAGATATTTCTTATATTCTGTTTCTGCTTAGGTATCAAAACTCAAAAAAACGAAAAGTAGAGGGCCTGAACTGCTATGAGATTTACATAAAACTAGTCAAGAATTAATCTCAAACAGTCTGATGATTTTCAGGGCATTACAAACCTCAAGGAAATATAAAGGAAGGCTCTGGAAATGATCAGAGACTACAATTTAGTTCAGTTCAGTCACTCAGTCGTGTCCGAATCTCTGCGACCCCATGAATCACAGCACACCAGGCCTCCTTGTCCATCACCGTCTCCCGGAGTTCGCTAAGACTCACGTCCATCGAGTCTGTGATGCCATCCAGCCATCTCATCCTCGGTCATCCCCTTCTCCTCCTGCCCCCAATCCCTCCCAGCATCAGAGTCTTTTCCAATGAGTCAACTCTTCGCATGAGGTGACCAAAGTACTGGAGTTTCAGCTTCAGCATCATTCCTTCCAAAGAAATCCCAGGGCTGATCTTCAGAATGAACTGGTTGGATCTCCTTGCAGTCCAAGGGACTCTCAAGAGTCTTCTCCAACACCACAGTTCAAAAGCATCAATTCTGTGGTGCTCAGCCTTCTTCACAGTCCAACTCTCACATCCATACATGACCACAGGAAAAACCATAGCCTTGAATAGACAGACCTTAGTCAGCAAAGTGTCTCTGCTTTTGAGTATGCTATCTAGGTTGGTCATATCTTTGCTTCCAAGGAGTAAGTGTCTTTTAATTTCATGGCTGCAGTCACCATCTGCAGTGACTTTGGAGCCCCCAAAATAAAGTCTGACACTGTTTCCACTGTTTCCCCATCTATTTCCCATGAAGTGATGCCATGACCAGATGCCATGATCTTCGTTTTCTGAATGTTGACCTTTAAGCCAGCTTTTTCAGTCTCCTCTTTCACTTTCATCAAGAAGCTTCTTAGCTCCTCTTCACTTTCTGCCATAAGGGTGGTGTCATCTGCATATCTGAGGTGATTGATATTTCTTCCAGCAATCTTGATTCCAGCTTGTGTTTCTTCCAGTCCAGCATTTCTCATGATGTACTCTGCATAGAAGTTAAATAAGCAGGATGACAATATACAGCCTTGACGTACTCCTTTTCCTTTTTGGAATCAGTCTGTTGTTCCATGCCCAGTTCTAACTGTTGCTTCCTGACCTGCATGCAGATTTCTCAAGAGGCAGGTTAGGTGGTCTGGTATTCCCATCTCTTCCAGAATTTTCCACAGTTTATTGTGATCCACACAGTCAAAGGCTTTGGCATAGTCAATAAAGCAGGAATAGATGTTTTTCTGGAACTCTCTTGCTTTTTCCATGATCCAGTGGATGTTGGCAATTTGATCTCTGGTTCTTCTGCCTTTTCTAAAGCCAGCTTGAACATCAGGAAGTTCACAGTTCACATACTGCTGAAGTCTGACTTGGAGAATTTTGAGCATTACTTTACTAGCATGTGAGATGAGCGCAATTGTTCAGTAGTTTGAGCATTCTTTGGCATTGCCTTTCTTTGGGACTGGAATGAAAACTGGCCTTTTCCAGTCCTGTGGCCACTGCTGAGTTTTCCATATTTGCTGGCATATTGAGTGCAACATTTTCACAGCATCGTCTTTCAGAATCTGAAACAGCTCTACTGGAATTCTATAACCTTCACTAGCTTTGTTCATAATGATGCTTTCTAAGGCCCACTTGGCTTCACATTCCAAGATGTCTGGCTCTAGATTAGTGATCACATCATCATGATTATCTGGGTCGTGAAGATCTTTTTGTACAGTTCTTCCGTGTATTCTTGCCACCTCTTCTTAATATCTTCTGCTTCTGTTAGGTCCAGACCATTTCTGTCCTTTATCAAGCCCATCTTTGCATGAAATGTTCCCTTGGAATCTCTAATTTTCTTGAAGAGATCTCTAGTCTTTCCCATTCTGTTCTTTTCCTCTATTTCTTTGCATTGATCGCTGAAGAAGGCTTTCTTATCTCTTCTTGCTATTCTTTGGAACTCTGCATTCAGATGCTTATATCTTTCCTTTTCTCCTTTGCTTTTCGCCTCTCTTCTTTTCACAGCTAGGTGTAAGGCCTCCCCAGACAGCCATTTTGCTTTTTTGCATTTCTTTTCCATGGGGATGGTCTTAATCCATGTATCCTGTACAGTGTCACTCTATGTATCAGATCTAGGCCTTTAAATCTATTTCTCACTTCCACTGTGTAATCATAAGGGATTTGATTAGGTCATACCTGAATGGTCTAGCGGTTTTCCCTACTTTCTTCAATTTGAGTCTGAATTTGGTAATAAGGAGTTCATGATCTGAGCCACAGTCAGCTCCTGGTCTTGTCTTTGTTGACTGTATAGAGCTTCTCCATCTTTGGCTGCATAGAATATAATCAATCTGATTTCGGTGTTGACCATCTGGTGATGTCCATGTGTAGAGTCTTCTCTTGTGTTGTTGGAAGAGGGTGTTTGCTATGACCAGTCCATTTGGTAATAAGCAATCCTTAGCACAGCACTGGCTTCTAATATTGTATTTTTTCCCTTATCCCTCTATTTACATGAAATTATTTTCAATATTTATATTTAGAAATCCTAGTGTGCAGCCACTGGAACTTGCAGGAGGAAAAAAACAAACAAACATGGACCAATTCCTGAGTCCCTAGTGATTTAAACAAACATCCTAAAGCTAAGAGTACATTGGAAGACCTGTAGTGAAAGAAAGTAGCTTACAAGCTATTGTAATCATGAAATAATATGTGTTTTCTGATGGGCCAAATGGACCTGTGGAATGGAACCACAGTTCAGTTATGATCAAAGGGACTTGATCCAAGAGGCTTAAAATAGTGGAAGGATGGGGTACACACAGACATGCTTGTGTCTGGGGAGTTGTACTTGAAACTTTAGGAGAATGAATTTTAAAACATAGCTTTTGTGTTTCTGTGATACCCAGACTGAACTATTATTAATCCATTCAGACATAACAGCCTAGCCACATTTATCTGATTCCTCTCTTCACTGATCCTGAGTTTGTATAATTTTTAATTCATACTTTGTTGTAGATGAAAGAACAGAAACCCATGTTTCCTCCTGTGAGTACCTCAACATAGTCTGGACAGAGTGAGAGCCAAGTTTCCAGGTGCCAGAGTAGCTGATTAAAGCAACAAAACCGACAGGTAAGAATTAGGTCTTTAATCACTTAATGAGAGGGTGTTAGGTCAGAGTCTAAAACTCAATATTCCAATTCCTCCTACTGTATTTTCACCCATGGAAGAGTCCCGAGCTGGAATATCAGGTGGATCAGCATAGACATTGATGTGGTCATTCTATATTTTGAGGAATTCCTGAGCAAATGGCAACTCACTCCAGTATTCTTGCCTGGGGAATCCCATGGACAGAGGAGCCTGGCGGGCCACAGTCCATGGTGTTGCAAAGCATCGGACATGACTGAGCAACTATCCCCATGCCTGAGCAAAATGCTTTGGCAGTTTCATGGACCCTGGACTTGGGGGAGGCAAAGGGAAGGACCAAGAGTGAAAAGTGCTGGGTTCTGAGAAATATGCCTCCAAGGTTTCTCTCTCTTGCCCTGCTTAAATGCCCTTAAAATACCATGCTAAAGCCCTCAGATAAGAGACCTGGGAATTCAGGTGACTAGACTTCGAATGTCAATATGCAAAGACAGTGGCTGGACAGAGTGCCAGCATCACTGACTGCAACTCTCAGTCTGATGTGGGGACGGCAGCTCTTCCGCAAGGAGCTTGCGGAATAAAGCTTTGTTAATACCTGCTCATCTAGAGCCAGACATCCTGAAATGTGAAGTCAAGTGGGCCTTAGAAAGCATCACCATAAACAAAGCTAGTGGAGGTGATGGAATTCCAGTTGAGCTTTTTCAAATCCTGAAAGATGATGCTGTGAAAGTGCTGCACTCAATATGCCAGCAAATTTGGAAAATTCAGCAGTGGCCACAGGACTAGAAAACATCAATTTTCATTCCAATCTCAAAGAAAGGCAATGCCAAAGAATGCTCAAACTACCACACCATTACACTCATCTCACATGCTGGTAAAGTAATGCTCAAAATTCTCCAAGCCAGGCTTTAGCAATTCGTGAACCGTGACCTTCCTGATGTTCAACCTGGTTTTAGAAAAGGCAGGGGAACCAGAGATCAAATTGCCAACATCTGCTGGATCATGGAAAAAGAAAGAGAGTTCCAGAAAAAAAAAATCTATTTCTGCTTAATTGACTATGCCAAAGCCTTTGACTGTGTGGATCACAGTAAAATGTGGAAAATTCTTCAAGAGATGGAAATACCAGACTACCTGACCTACCTCTTGAGAAATCTGCATGCAGGTCAGGAAGCAACAGTTAGAACTGGACATGGAACAACAGACTGGTTCCAAATAGGAAAAGGAGTATGTCAAGGCTGCATATTGTCACCCTGCTTATTTAACTTCTATGCAGAGTACATCATGAGAAACGCTGGACTGGAAGAAACACAAGCTGGAATTAAGATTGCTGGGAGAAATATCAATCACCTCAGATATGCAGATGACACCACCCTTATGGCAGAAAGTAAAGAGGAGCTAAGAAGCCTCTTGATGAAAGTGAAAGAGGAGAGCGAAAAAGTTGGCTTGAAGCTCAACATTCAGAAAAGGAAGATCATGGCATCTGGTCATGGCATCACTTCATGGGAAATAGATAGGGAAACAGTGAAAACAGTGTCAGACTTTATTTTTGGGGGCTCCAAAATCACTGCAGATGGTGACTGCAGCCATGAAATTAAAAGACGCTTACTCCTTGGAAAAAAGTTATGACCAACCTAGAGGGCATTTTGAAAAGCAGAGACACTTTGCTGACTAAGGTCCATCTAGTCAAGGCTATGGTTTTTCCAGTGGTCATGTATGGATGTGAGAGTTGGATTGTGAAGAAGGCTGAGCGCTGAAGAATTGATGCTTTTGAACTGTGGTGTTAGAGAAGACTCTTGAGAGTCCCTTGGACTGCAAGGAGATCCAACCAGTTCATTCTGAAGGAGATCAGCCCTGGGATTTCTTTGGAAGGAATGATGCTGAAGCTGAAACTCCAGTACCTTGGCCACCTCATGTGAAGAGTTGATTCATTGGAAAAGGCTCTGATGCTGGGAGGGATTGGGGGCAGGAGGAGAAGGGGACGACAGAGGGTGAGATGGCTGGATGGCATCACAGACTCGATGGACGTGAGTCTGAGTGAACTCCAGGTGTTGCTGATGGACAGGGAGGTCTGGCATGCTGCGATTCATGTGGTCGCAAAGAGTTGGACATGACTGAGCA
Organism: Nanger dama; assembly: GCA_917880005.1. NCBI lineage: Eukaryota > Metazoa > Chordata > Mammalia > Artiodactyla > Bovidae > Nanger > Nanger dama. The sequence goes on along the minus strand of CAKJTW010000038.1, from coordinate 6,917,348 downwards.
ACTGAACTGAACTGAACTGAACCTGTCATGGGTCCTGAAAAATCACACATGGATTTTAAATCAAGAACCAGACTCCTCACCTCCCTTCCAAACAGAAGATTTCTACATCCAATATAGATATTAAAAGAGAAAGAGGAATAAGCCTTATTTGGATGAGACACTGGTATTTTGTCATTAAAGTAAACTAGAATTTTGTTCTTAAATATTTTTATAAAACCTGTGAAATAGATATGGGACTAAGGGTCTGATAACTAAAGATATTGGTGAAGATATATTAAACTTCTCTCTGATTGAATGCTGCCCGGTCAGCTTGATTGATAAATTACACATAGTTATGTTAAAATATTTCACATTTGAATTTTCCTTATTATGAAGGCTGTATATATTAGGTATAAGAAGCTTACTGCTTAAGTATTAAAATAAGTAAGGCATAAAAGAATTGTCAGGTGCCCTGTATTCCATCAGTTTGTGTCCCTAGACAAGTTCTTCTTTGCTCATACAAACATATTGAGGCTTATAAAATATGTATATCTTTTTGTCTGTATGTCTTTGTTTTAATTTACCAAATAAAATCATACAACTTTTTCTAATACTCCACTTCCCTAGTGCCTGCTGTATTGTTGTTATTCAATAGCTCAGTTGTGTCCAACTCTTTGTGACCCCATGGACTGCAGCACACCAGGCTTCTCAGTCCTTCACCATCTCCCGGAGTTTGCTCAAGCTCAATGTCCATTGAGTTGGTGATGCCATCCAACCATCTCATTGTCTGTCATCTCCTTCTCCTCCTGCCTTCAGTCTTTCCCAGCATCAGGGCCTTTTCTAATGAGTCAACTCTTCATGTCACATGGCCAAAATATTGGAGCTTCAGGTTCAGCATCAGTCCTTCCAGTGAATATTCAGGATTCACTGATTTCCTTTAGAATTGATTGGTTTGATCTCCTTGCTGTCCAAGGGGCTCTCAAGGGTCTTCTCCAACACCACAGTTCTGAAGCATCAACTCTTCACTGCTCAGCCTTTTTATGGTCCAGCTCTCACATCCATATATGACTGCTGGAAAAACCATAGCTTTGACTAGACAGACCTTTGTCAGTAAAGTAATGCCTCTGCTTTTTAATCCACTGTCTAGGTTTGTCACAGGTTTTTTCCCATGGAGCAAATGTCTTTTAATTGCATGGCTGCAGTTACCTCTGCAGTAATTCTGGAGTCCAAAAACAAACCTCTCACTGTTTCCATTGTTTCCTCATCTGTATATTTACATATGCTCTATATTTAAAGTTAACTCATGGTGAGACCTAGTCATGTGATTGTTTTGCCAATTCTAAGCATAGGAACAACTGAGGTCGAATTAGTATCCACAAAGCACATAATGAACATTGATGCTATTATTATTAATTTCTTGATTTCGCATAAGTGCCTAGTTGGTTTAGCATGTGACCATGAAGAAACAAATTCTCTAGTAATTTGAAGAAAATATAGTTGAGTTTTCCAGTGCTGAGTCCTGTGAGGAAGAGGGGAGAACCACAGATGTAAGAGCAAAAGAGGGGGTTTGTTGTCAGGCACCACAGTGGGTGTCCTTGAACAAGGGTCAGCGAGAAACATCAGGAAGGTTCTGTAGGGTCACTGGGGTGACAGAAAAACAGAGACCAACTCAATTGTTATCATGAGATTATGGAAACTTTCTGCCACATCCAGTTACTAACTTGAACTGGAAAAAGCAGAGAAGTCTCTTTTGAAGCAGGGGGAGGGAAGTTTGATGACAACTTTTAATTTTTAATTCAATGAGAATATTTAAAATGGGATGTGTTAGGCTTAAAAACTGATTTAAATTTTAAAATGATTATCTACTTTTCAGTGATAAGATTCAACAAAATATTTGTATCCTGTCAAGAATGGACATGAGTCTTCCTGAGAAATTTGAGGTTTGTTATAAATAATAAAGTAAACTATATATCTTTCGCATATTTGAAGTGAATCATCTTGATTCTAGAAGTGAGATAAACAATTCAAGAAATTATCATTGAATGAAAATGAAAGGTATATAAACTACATTGTATAAAATTAGGGGATGAATGGGATAGAATTTTGAAAGTTAAAGAGGAGTAACTATAAACTCAGCTTCTTTCATGATATGATATTAATCTGTATAATTTAACTTAAAATATTGTTTAGAATAAAGAAAACAACATAACTTCAAACTCCTCATAGTATTCCATTTTTTCCTCTTTGCCTTGAAGAAACCAGCATCACTTGTGGGGAAGAAATAATCTTTGATTCTGCAATTCCTTCTGTTCCTTTCACCACTGAACAAAAGTAAAATCTAACATTTTATAATATATGAAATACACATATACACACATACATATACCTATGTACTCATGGGTGTGATTTTTCTGTGTGTGTATGTGTGTTTGCTCAGTCATGTCCAACTCTTTGCAACCCCATGGATTATAACCTGCCAGGCTCCTCTGTCCATGAGATTTTGCAGGCAAGAATATTGGAGCCGGTTTCCATTTCTTACTCCAGGGTTTTCTCTATATATAACATAGTCATCTATACAGTCACACATGAGAATAATAGTTAACTTATCTAAACTTTTCTCTGTGGGACTTAGTGCTAACTCAGGATTTTATAATTTGGTCCATGCAACTATCATCAAGGGCTTCCCTGGTGGCTCAGAGGTTAAAGCATCTGCCTCCAATGTGGGAGACCCAGGTTTGATCCCTGGGTCGGGAAGATCCCCTGGGGAAGTAAATGGTAACCCACTCCAGTATTCTTGCCTGGAGAATCCCATGGACGGAGGAGCCTGGTAGTCCATGGGTTCACAAAGAGTCAGACACGACTGAGCGACTTCACTCACTCACTATCATCAAACTGCACAGGAATATTTTTAAATGACTACATATCCACAGTTGAATATAAGAATATTTATTCTTTGCAAGAAAAAGTTAAGACTTTCTGGTGGTGGTGGTTTGGTCACTAAGAAGTCATGTCCAACTCTGTGATCCCGTGGACAATAACCCACTAAACTCCATGGGATGTTCCAGGCAAGAATACTGAGATGGGTTGCCATTTGGCTGGTGCTCGTAATCTGGTACGTAAATTGGACACTATCTTAGCATTACATGTTAAATACAAAGCAGATCAAGTCAGCATAAATGCCAAAAATGACAACTTAACTCTAGAGTGTTTAAGTTCTCAGCAATCATCATGTTGCCTTCAGTTTGTCAAATGGCTTTCCCTGGTGGTTCTGTGGTAAAGAATCTGCCTACCAATGCAAGAGATTGAGGTTCCATCCCTAGGTCAGAACGATCTCCTGGATAAGAAAATGGCAACTCATTCAGGTATTTTTGCCTGGGAAATCCCATGGACAGAGGAGTGTGGCAGGCTACAGTCCATGGGGTCACAAAAGAGTCAGACATGACTTGGCAACTAAACAACAACAACTTGTCAAATATGGACTGAAAGGAATAACAGGAAAGTTATCATCTCCGAGTAGATGAGAAATAAAACACATACATAGTATCATAGGTATAAGAAATGTATATTTCAGTAATAACTCTGTAAGTTAGAGCATAAAAATTCAGATATGCACTTAAGCATGGCTGGCTAGAGTATCTATTTGCTTAATGGTAAATAAGTTGTTGGAGTGAAAATTTGGACTTGTAGAAGCCCAGTGTCTCTGAAGTGAAAAATTGAGTGAACGTTAAGAATTTAGAGAATTTGTATTGCAAATAAATATTGAAATCCTTCACTAAAGAATAAGTCATCCCATTTCCAGAATATCTCAGAGCATTCTAAAATATTTCAATTCTTGTAACTTTATATTATTTGATGTTCAGTTTTCTTTTTAATTTAAGGAGATATGTTTATATATGTATGTAACTGAAATCTGTTAGAACTGAATTGATAAAAATAGTTTTCTTATCCAGAAAAAGTCTAAGTGAAATAATAAACCTACAGTATGCTACCCAGATCACTGATGTCATCTCCTGTTTTAATTCAGTATTTTAATAGCCTATATAGTATATATACTGAGCTTCCCAGGTGGTGCTAGTGTAAAGAATCTGCCTACAAATGCAGGAGATGCAAGAGATGCAATTTTGATCGTTAGGCTGGGAGACACCCCTGAATAGGAAACGGCAACCCAGTTCAGGATTCTTACCTGGAAAATTCCGTGGACAGAAGAGCCTGGTGGTTGGCCATCTATGGAGCCATGAAGAGTCAGACACAACTGAGTGACTGAGCACCTAGTATATATTAAAGTGATTTTTTTGCCTTTCACTTGTATATATTCTTGTTAAATACTATAAAACTCTCTGTGAACATAGATTCTTTCAGGAAGTAAATAAAAGAAACAGTGCAGTTGGTAAATTTATCTATAAACCTGAAAATTGTTAAATTCTGAATGAATAAAGCATCACTAACTTTTATACATCTTGGCAAGAGATATTTGACATTATATAAATGATCTGGGTCTTCCCAGGTGACTACTGGTAAGGAACCTGCCTGCCAGTTCAGGAGCCACAGGAGACAAGCGACTTAGCATTCAGGCATGCAAGAGATCTAGACTGTTGTTTTCTGACTTTATAGGATACATAAAGAATTAGTTAATTTATACTATTTTTAATCATCAAGCTATTAAAATTATTCAGGAAACTATGTAAAATGGTTTACAAAATTATTTCCAAATTATCTGTGAGGAAGGAAAAAAAAATGACTTCCAGTTCTTTCCTTTGGGTGAAGAATTTATCCTAATTCTCAGCTGCTCAATCTCATTTATGCACATATGGCAAATGGAATAATAGAATCATTTGCTTTTGCCCAACTTTTAATGTAATTTAACCAAAATTTTTTCAGAATGGAACTGCTTCCAGAGGACTTTTTAAAAAACAACTTATTTTTCCCTATTATATTTCAAATACTTGTTTTATTTTTAAACTGGAAGGAAAGATTTTGATTTCTTAATGAAAAGTGACTAAATATAGATCCCTGGGTATGGAAGATCCTCCAGAAAAGGAAATGGAAACCCACTATAGTATTTTGCCTGGAGAATCCCATGGATAAGGGAGTCTGGTGGGCTACAGTCTTACGATTGCAAAGAGTCAGACATGACTGAACCACTAACACATAATCAAAACAAAGGGGAATCTATATTTTAAAAATTGATTTCTTACTTCAGGCAATGCAATTTTGCATTGTAATATAGAAATTAGAACGTTTATAATCTGCTTTATATTAAATACAATCGTTAATGACTCTCCAGCTTCAATGGATAGAACTTCGTAGGTTTTAAAAGTCATTTTCAAAGGACAACTCATTTTCTGGTAGCCTTTATATTTATTTAAAAGTCTCAAAGTAATGGTTTCTATTTAGTAAAACTGGAGCCTTATGAAATTGCTGATGTCTGAACTTTCTGACCAACAATAAAAATTTTATATGATTCAGACCAGAGACTTTGAAAACAGATTGCAAGTGCTAAATACTGAATTAAATGATCCATCTCAGCCCTGTGATAGTGTTTTTCTATAGGGAAAGAGATGTTAAAAAGGAAAGAGTTGGGATTATAGCTATGTATTTACAGTTTTTTTATTAAAAATAAAAGATAGATGAAAAAAATTTTCATTAACAAGAAATGTTGCTTTGATATATATTTAACTATAAATACAAGTAATGATGTGAAAAAACTATAATGCCTTCTATAGGGACTAACATTAACACCTTATTAAATGATGAGATAAAGCACAATCTAATATTAGAATTTAGGAGTGAAGTGAAAGTCACTCAGTCGTGTCTGACTCTTTGCGACCCCATGGACTGTACAGTCCATGGAACTCTCCAGGCCAGAATACTGGAGTGGGTAGCCTTTCTCTTCTCCAGGGGATCTTCCCAACCCAAGGATCGAAACCAGGTCTCCCATACTGCGGGTGGATTCTTTACGAGCTGAGCCACAGGGAAGCCCAAGAATAATGGAGAGGGTAGCTTATCCCTTCTCCAGCGGACATTTCCAACACATGAATCAAACCGGGGTCCCTGCATTGCAGGTGGATTCTTTACCAACTGAACTATCAGGGAAGCCCAAAATTTGGGACAGTTACTTTAATTTTTGTTTTAAGTAAAGAATAGTTAAGTTCTGATGAGAATATTTTTCATTGGAAAATTGAAAATACTATATTTTATTTGTATTCATAAAGCAGTGAACATAAAAATCTAATGACTGAGCAAGAGTATTTTCATATATATAGACCAGCCTGAGCCTGTAGCTTGCCAACTCATGCTGAAGTTCTTGGGACCAGCTAGCCTCCGTAGTCATGTGAGTCAATTCAGTAATGTAATTCACTTTATAATAATAGTTATTACTAGTAATACAATTAATTGATAATAACTAATAAGTTATGATACTGGTGTAGGTATCCTTCTAAGAAAAGGAAATGGCAACCTACTCCAGTATTCTTCCCTGGGAAATCCCACAAACAGTGTAGCCTGGTATGCTACAGTCTATGGGGTTGCAAAGGGTTAGACAGGACATACCATGTTATGTTATGTTATGTTACGTTATATTATTAATGTAAAATACTATGTAGCCATTACAGTTTTTAAAATGAAGATATCCATATGTGAAGTTTAAAACATATCCATAATATGTGAAATTTAAAAACATAACCATAACATGTAAAATTTAAAACATGAAGAAAGTCCAAGATAATCTTGCTGTATGATTTACTTAACAAATAATACCAAAAAAAAACCCCACCTAAAACTAAGACAATTTAGAGAAGAGAAAGTAAGGCAATAGATAGAGCAGTATGAGTTAAAGATAGGAAATTAGAGATTTAACAATACTACTTAGTTTGAGATATCATCCCCTCAAAATGCATAAAACAAACATTCAAAACTCATTACTGCTAAAGATGGGGTAAAACTGAGAGCAGATTGGAAGGCTAACCTTCCATGATGCTAAATATTTACTTCCATGTGCATATCTGAATTAAAAATATCTCTATGTAGGTTATATGTATGAGTATGGTTGGGGTTGATAGTGAGTTTCCATGACATGATGGAAAGTACACTTGAGTTAGAGAAAGATGGATTTTAATTGTGTCTCTGTCTTTAGCTATAAGATTCTGGATACATTTCTTCTCTCTTTTTATGAAAATACAATAACTATAGAATAACTATGTATTTATTTTCCTATGTAATTTACAAAGTGAGATTCAACGTCTTACCAAACCAGAGAGCGAACCCAGGTCTCCTGCATTGCAGATGGGTTCTTTACCAGCTGAGCTATCAGGGACGCCCAAGAATACTGAAGTGGTTAGCCTATCCCTTCTCCAGCAGATCTTCCTGATCCAGGAATCAAACCAGGGTCTCCTGCATTGCAGGTGGATTATTTGCCAACTGAGCTACCAGGGAAACCCTCAACATCCATACATATACTTTAAAAATCAGCAGCATTATTTAGACAATTGGAGGGAGTGTTCTGCTCAAAATTTCAATCTATAATTTCTATTTTCTCATTCTTACAGCTCTGCTGTATCCATAAAACTTGTGGTACTAAGTAAGAGATTTACTTCTTAAATAAATTCATGTTTAATATAAGAAAATGGATTAGTGGCATTGTACTTAATACAAAATGGGAAGCTAGTAATGTTTGGAACACTAAGTTAAATGCACTATGTACCAGAATTTAAATGTTGCCATAATTCATAAGGCAATATCTAAAATAGGGATATATTTTGGGGAAGCATGTGTGAATGTTTCAGCAAAATTTATAGAGGAATAACTTAGATGCTATAATTGGGCATTACACTGGCAATGATTTCTAAAATAGGCCAATGTTATGGACAAAGAAAAGAGTCAAGATATTAGCGGCTACTATTTGTCATCTTGTTTAGAATAATTAGATCTTCTGAAATGATATAAGTGTGTGTATATATATATATATTTATTTATATATATGCTGACCACATGTCAAGCATTATACCAGGATTACCAGGATCTAGAAACAAGATTAACTGATAATCTATTGGGGCTACAAAGAAGTGAAATAAGAGCAGTCACATTAGAGATAAGTGCAGGTGTCCTAGAATATAATCAACATTTAATAATGAGTGGCATGTAGTTGAACCTCATCACTTACAGTTTTAATGAGATTAAAAATTGTCATTCAGTAAATATTAAGATCGGTAGAGTGGCAAAGTACATTTATCTCCTTAAGATAGTGCATACACAATTACTTAATAGTCATATTGAATATGTAGAACAAAATGCATGGCATTAACATTCCTGTTAAAACTAATGAATCTGAGAAACACTTTGACCTCATGAAATATTTGCAAAATTACAATAGAAGTAAAGATTTAGAGTCTAAACATAGACACTTCCCCTGTTCTATTGATTCATTAAGACATTTAAAATTGTTCTGCTATTCTGGGTGAGGCTGTGGAATACAAGTGCTTTAGAATTAATGTGTCCTTTATTCCCTGATCTGTGCTTTTCCTGATTCTTGCTGCCAATAATTTAACTCTTCATTGCCACAGAAGTCCCTTTCTTCACATGACCAACTTTTACGAAGGGAACATATTCCTTAAAGCTTCACTTTCATAATACTTTCTCAGCAGAATCTTCAAGGAAATTTGTTTTTCTTTTATTCTCTATTACAAATAATGTGTATCCTTTAGAATGTGTGGAGATTACCATCATGAATCGAAATTCAGTATTACCCCTGTGAAAACTTTCTCAATATGTGATATAGTATTTCCAAATAATAATTCATTCCCTTATTTATATAATACTTCAGCTCTCAGTTTGTGGACTTCCTTGGCAGCTCAGACAGTAAAGCTCTGCCTACAATGAGGGAGACCTGGGTTCAACCCTGGGTCAGGAAGATCTGGAGAAGGAAATGGCACTCCATTCCAGTATTCTTGCCTGGAAAATCCCACGAATGGAGGAGCCTGGTAGGCTATATTCCATGGGGTCGCAGAGTCTGACACGACTGAGCGACTTCACTTCATTGTGATAAGTACCAAAATCTTGAATTATAAACTGAAACTACTTGTTCTGAAGTGTTTGATATGTGTTTATGTGAGTATGTAGATAAAGCTTTTTTTTTTTTCTACAGGAGAAATATGTAGTTTCAGTTCAGTTCAGTTCAGTCACTCAGTCATGTCCAGCTCTTTGTGACCCCATGAATTGCAGCACGCCAGGCCTCCCTGTCCATCACACATTCCCAGAGTTTACCCAAACCTATGTCCATTGAGTCAGTGATGCCATCCAACCATCTCAATTCTCTGTCTTCCCTTTCTCCTCCTGCAATCAATGTTTCCCAGCATCAGGGTCTTTTCAAATGAGTCAGCTCTTCACATCAGGTGGCCAAAGTATTGGAGTTTCAGCTTCAACATCAGTCCTTCCAATTAATATTCAGGACTAATTTCCTTTAGGATGGACTAGTTGGATTTCCTTGCAGTCCAAGGGACTCTCAAGAGTCTTCTCCAACACCATAGTTCAAAAGCATCAATTCTTCGGTGCTCAGCTTTCTTTATAATCCAACTCTCATATCCATACGTGACAACTGGAAAAGCCATAGCTTTGACTAGATGGACCTTTGTTGACAAAGTAATGTCTCTGCTTTTTAATATGCTGTCTAGATTGGGATATTTTCATATCCCAGGCTATTTTTAAATCCTAGTGTTGTTGGTACTGACAGTATTAAATGGAGGGATGGCCATCACTTAAGTAGTCATGTAACTGGTTTTGCATGGAATCTTTCCCTGGTGGCTCAGAGGTTAAAGCGTCTGCCTCCAATGCGGGAGACCTGGGTTCGATCCCTGGGTCGGGAAGATCCCCTGGAGAAGGAAATGGCAATCCACTCCAGTATTCTTGCCTGGAGAATCCCAGGAAGGAGAAGCCTAGTAGGTTACAGTCCATGGGGTCGCAGGGTCGGACACGACTGAGTGACTTCCAATTACCACCACTAGAATCTGAATAGTCAGTTTGATTTGATACAAAACCAAAAATCATTTTGTATTTTTTTAGAATGTAAAAATCTCTAGCTTAAAAAAAAGCATTTTTAAACTTTTTCCTTAAATAAACCAGTCTTTTGCATGTATCATTTTGAATTATAATTTCTTCTGGGTATATGCCCAGGAGTAAGATTGTTGGGTCATACGGTAATTCAATTTTTAGTTTTTTAACGAACCTCCATATTGTTATCCAGAACAGCCTTACCAGTTTACATTCCCACCAACAATGTAGGCGAATACCCCTTTGCTCTACACCTTCTCCTACGTTTGTTGTTTGTAGATTTTTTTGATGATGGCCATCTGACCAGTGTGAAGTGACATCTCAATGTATTTTTAATTTGCATTTCTCTAATAATTAGTGATGCTAAGCATGTTTTCATGTGCTCTTTGTATATCTGTATGTCTTTTTGGAGAAATGGCTATTTAGATCTTCTACCCATATTTTTATTGAATTGTTTGTTCTTCTGATATTGAGCTACATGAGCTCTTTGTATGTTTTAGAGCTCAATCCCTTGTCAGTTGCTTCATTTACAAATATTTTCACCCATTCTGAGGGTTGTCTTTCTGTTTTACTTATGGTTTCCTGGACTGTGAAGAAGGCTGAGCGCTGAAGAATTAATGCTTTTGAACTGTGGTGATGGAGAAGACTCTTGAGAGTCCCTTGGACTGCAAGGAGATCCAATCAGTCCATCCTAAAGCAGATCAACCCTGGAATTACTTTGGAAGGAATGATGCTAAAGCTGAAACTCCAGTTACTTTGGCCACCTCATGCGAAGAGTTGACTCATTGGAAAAGACTTTGATGCTGGGAGGGATTGGGGGCATGAGAAGAAGGGGACAACTGAGGATGAGATGGTTGGATGGCATCACTGACTCGATGGACGTGAGTCTGAGTGAACTCCGGGAGTTGGTGATGGACAGGGAGGCCTGGCGTGCTGCGATTCATAGGGTTGCACACAGTCGGACACGACTGAGCGACTGAACTGAACTGAACTTACTATGCAAAAGTTTTTAAGTTTAATTGGAGAAAGAAATGGCAACCCATTCTTGCCTAGAGAATAACAGGGACAGAGGACCCTGGTGGGCTGCCATCTATGGGGTGTCAGAGTTGGAAACAACTGAAGTGACTTAGCAGCAGCAGCAAAAGCTTCCATCTGTTTATTTATTTATTTTATTTTCACTAGGTTGTGGGTCAAAAAAGATCTTGATGTGATTGATGTCAGAGGTTTCTGCCTATGTTTTCTTCTAAGAGTTTTATAGTATGTGACCTTACATTTAGGTCTTTAATCCATTTTCAGTTTATTTTTTATATGGTGTTAGATGGTGTACAAATTTCATTCTTTTACACATAGCTGTCTAGTTTTCCCAACACCACTTATTCAAGAGACTGTCTTTTCTCCATTGTATTTTCTTGCTTCCTTTGTCATAGATTAGGTGTGTGGGTTTATTTCTAGACTTTCTATCCTGTTCCATGGATCTGTACTTCTGGTTTTGTGCCACTCCCTTACGTTTTAAAGCTTCTGTTGGCTGCCTGTATTTCTTTTTCTTGGGGATGGTCTTAATTCCTGTCTCCTGTACAATAACATGAACCTCCATCTATAGTTCTTCAGGCACTCCGTCTTCAGTTCAGTTCAGTCGCTCAGTCGTGTCCGACTCTTCGCGACCCCATGAATCACAGCACACCAGGCCTCCCTGTTCATCACCATCTCTCAGAGTTTACTCAGACTCACGTCCATCGAGTCCGTGATGCCATCCAACCATCTCATCCTCTGTCGTCACCTTCTCCTCCTGTCCCCAATCCCTCCCAGCATCAGAGTTTTTTCCAATGAGTCAACTCTTCGCATGAGGTGGCCAAAGTACTGGAGTTTCAGCTTTAGCATCATTCCTTCCAAAGAAATCCCAGGGTTGATCTCCTTCAGAATGGACTGGTTGGATCTCCTTGAGGTCCAAGGGACTCTCAAGAGTCTTCTCCAACACCACAGTTCAAAAGCATCAATTCTTTGGCACTCACCCTTCTTCACAGTCCAACTCTCATCCATACATAACCACAGGAAAAACCATAGCCTTGACTAGATGGACCTTAGTTGGCAAAGTAATGTCTCTGCTTTTGAATATGCTATCTAGGTTGGTCATAACTTTTCTTCCAAGGAGTAAGCGTCTTCTAATTTCATGGCTGCAGTCACCATCTGCAGTGATTTTGGAGCCCCCAAAATAAAGTTTGACACTGTTTCCACTGTTTCCCCATCTATTTCCTATGAAGTGATGGGACTGGATGCCATGATCTTCATTTTCTGAATGTTGACCTTTAAGCCAACCTTTTCACTCTCCTCTTTCCCCTTCATCATGAGGCCCTTTAGCTCCTCTTCACTTTCTGCCATAAGGGTGGTGTCATCTGTATATCTGAGGTTATAGATATTTCTCCCAGCAATCTTGATTCCAGCTTGTGTTTCTTCCAGTCCAGCATTTCTCATGATGTACTCTGCATAGAAGTTAAATAAGCAGGGTGACAATATACAGCCTTGACGTACTCCTTTTCCTATTTGGAACCAATCTGTTGTTCCATGTCCAGTTCTAAGTGCTGCTCCCTGACCGGCATACAGATTTCTCAAGAGGCAGGTCAGGTGGTTTGGTATTTCCTTCTCTCTCAGAATTTTCCACACTTAATTGTGATCCACACAGTCAAAGGCTTTGGCATAGTCAATAAAGCAGAAATAGATGTTTTTCTGGAACTCTCTTGCATTTTCCATGATCCAGCGGATGTTGGCAATTTGATCTCTGGTTCCTCTGCCTTTTCTAAAACCAGCTTGAGCATCAGGAAGTTCACGGTTCACGTATTGCTGAAGCCTGGCTTGGAGAATTTTGAGCATTACTTTGCTAGTGTGTGAGATGAGTGCAATTGTGCGGTAGTTTGAGCATTCTTTGGCATTGCCCTTCTTTGGGATTGGAATGAAAACTGACCTTTTCCAGTCTTGTGGCCATGGCTGAGTTTTCCAAATTTGCTGGCATATTGAGTGCATCACTTTCACAGCATCATCTTTCAGGATTTGAAATAGCTCAGCTGGAATGCCATCACCTCCACTAGCTTTGTTCGTAGTGATGCTTTCTAAGGCTCACTTGACTTCATGTTCCAGGATGTCTGGCTCTAGATCAAATGATCACACCATCACGATTATCTGGGTCGTGAAGATCTTTTTGTACAGTTCTTCTGTGTATTCTTGCCACCTCTTCTTAATAGCTTCTGCTTCTGTTAGGTCCATATCATTTCTGACCTTTATCGAGCCCATCTTTGCCTGAAATGTTCCCTTGGTATCTCTAATTTTCTTGAAGAGAACTCTAGTCTTTCCCATTCTGTTCTTTTCCTCTATTTCTTTGCATTGATCGCTGAAGAAGGCTTTCTTATTTCTTCTTGCTACTGTTTGGAACTCTGCATTCAGATGCTTATATCTTTTCACTTCTCTTCTTTTATCCTTGGCTTTTCACTTCTCTTCTTTTCACAGCTATTTGTAAGGCCTCCCCAGAAAGTCATTTTGCTTTTTTGCCTTTCTTTTCCATGGGGATGGTCTTGTTCCCTGTCTCCTGTACAATGACATGAACCTCATTCCATAGTTCATCAGGCACTCTATCTATCAGATCTAGGCCCTTAAATCTATTTCTCACTTCCACTGTATAATTATAAGGGATTTGATTTAGTTCATACCTGAATGGTCTACCAGTTTTCCCTACTGTCTTCACTTTAAGTCTGATTTTGGTAATAACGAGTTCATGATCTGAACCACAGTCAGCTCCTGGTCTTTTTTTGTTTACTGTATAGAGCTTATCCATCTTTGGTTGCAAAGAATATAATCAATCTGATTTCGGTGTTGACCATCTGGTGATGTCCATGTGTAGAGTCTTCTCTTGTGTTGTTGGAAGAGGATGTTTGCTATGACCAGTGCATTTTCTTGGCAAAACTGTATTAGTCTTTGCCCTGCTTCATTCCGTATTCCAAGGCCAAATTTGCCTGTTACTCCAGGTGTTTATTGACTTCCTACTTTTGCATTCCAGTTCCCTATAATGAAAAGGACATCTTTTTTGGGTGATAGTTCTAAAAGGTCTTGTAAGTGTTCATAGAACCGTTCAACTTTAGCTTCTTCAGCGTTACTGATTGGGGCATAGACTTGGATTACTGTGATATTGAATGGTTTGCCTTGGAAATGAACAGAGATCATTCTGTCGTTTTTGAGATTGCATCCAAGTACTGCATTTTGTACTCTTTTGTTGACCATGATGGCTACTCCATTTCTTCTGAAGGATTCCTGCCCGCATATAGACATAATGGTCATCTGAGTCAAATTCACTCAATCCAGTCCATTTTAGTTCACTGATTCCTAGAATGTCGACATACACTCTTGCCATCTCTTGTTTGACCACTTCCAATTTGCCTTGATTCATGGACCTGACTTTCCAGGTTCCTATGCAATATTGCTCTTTACAGCATCGGACCTTGCTTCTATCACCAATCACATCCATAGCTGGGTATTGTTTTTGTTTTGGCTCCATCCCTTCATTCTTTCTGGAGTTATTTCCCCACTGATCTCCAGTAGCATATTGGGCACCTACTGACCTGGGGAGTTCCTCTTTCAGTATCCTATCATTTTGCCTTTTCATACTGTTCATGGGGTTCTCAAGGCAAGAATACTGAAGTGGTTTGCCATTCCCTTCTCCAGTGGACCACATTTTGTCAGAAATCTCTACCATGACCCGTCCATATTGGGTGGCCCCAAAAGCATGGCTCATTGTTTCACTGAGTTAGACAAGACTGTGGTCCACATGATCAGATTGGTTAGTTTTCTGTCATTGTGGTTTTCAGTCTATCTGCCCTCTGATGGAGAAGAAAGTGAAAGTGAAAGTGAAGTTGCTCAGTCCTGTCGGACTCTTTGTGACACCATGGACTGTCCCTATCAGGCTCTTCCGTCCATGGGATTTTCCAGGTAAGAGTGCTGGAATGGATTACCATTTTCTTCTCCAGGGGATCTTCCCAACCCAGGAATCAAACTGGGGTCTCCCACATTGCATGCAGATGCTTTACCATCTGAGCCTCCAGGGAAGCATAAGAGGCTTATGGAAGCTTCCTGATGGGAGAGACTGAAGGAGGGGGAAACAGGGTCTTGTTCTGATGGGGAAGGTCTTGCTCAGTAACCCAATTTTCTGTTCTTTAATCCAATTTTCTGTTGATGGGTGGAGCTCTGTTCCTTCTCTGTTTTTTTTTACCTGGAACCAGACTATAGTGGAGATAATGAAGACAATGGCGACCTCCTTCAAAAGGTCCCATGCATGTACTGCTACACTCAGTGCCCCCAACCCTGCAGCAGGCCTCCACTGGAGACTCCTGGACATTCCCAGGCAAGTCTGGGTCAGTCTCTTGTGGGGTCACTGCTCTTTTCTCCTGGGTCCTGGTGTGCACAGTGCTCTTTTTGTGCCCTCCAAGAGTCTGTTTCCCAGTCCTGTGTAAGTTCTGGCAGCTCTATGGTGGGGTTAATGGTGACCTCCTCCAAGAGGGCTTATGTCATACCCATGTCTGCTGCATCCAGAGCCCCTACCCCTGCGGCAGTCCACTGCTGACCCGTACCTCCACAGGAGACACTCAAACACAGTTCTGTCTCAGTCTCTGCGGGGTCTCTCAGTCCTTGTGTGAACAAGGTTTGTTTGAGCCCTCGAGCATCTCTGGCAGGAATGGGGTTTGTTTCTAAAAGTGAATTTGTTTGCCCCTCCTATCATCTGGCTGAGGCTTCTCCTTTGCCCTTGGGCATGGGGAATCTCCGCAAAGATGCTCCAGTGCCTTGCAGCTGCCTCTCTGGTATTTTTGACAACGTACAGGAGACAGGAATCAAGACCATCCCCTAGGGAAAAAAAATGCAAAAAAGCCAAGTGGCTGTCTGGGGGAGCCCTTGCAAATAGCTGTGAAAAGAGGAGAAGTGAAAGGCAAAGGAGAAAAGGAAAGATACACCCATTTGAATGCAGGGTTCCAAAGAATAGCAAGGAGAGATAAGAAAGCCTTCCTCAGTGATCAGTGCAAAGAAATAGAGGAAGACAATAGAATGGAAAAGACTAGAGATCTCTTCAAGAAAATCAGAGACACCAAGGGAACATTTCATGCAAAGATGGGCACAATCAAGAAAAGAAATAGTAAGGACCTAACAGAAGCAGAAGATATTAAGAAGAGGTGGCAGAAAAACACAGAACTATACAAAAAGATCTTCATGACCCAGATAATCACAATGGTGTAATCACTCACCTAGAGCCAGATATCCTGGAATGTGAAGTCAAGTGGGCCTTAGAAAGCATCACTATAAACAAAGCTAGTGGAGGTGATGGGATTCCAGCTGAACTATTTCAAATTCTAAAAGATGATGCTGTGAAAGTGCTGCACTCAATACGTCAGCACATCTGGAAAACTCAACAGTGGCCACAGGACTGGAAAAGGTCAGTTTTCATTCCAATCCCAAAGAAAGGCAATTCCAAAGAATGCTCAAACTACCACACAATTGCACTCATCTCACACACTAGCAAAGTAATGCTCAAAATTCTCCAAGTCAGACTTCAATAGTATGTGAACCGTGAACTTCCAGATGTTCAAGGTGGTTTTAGAAAAGGCAGAGGAACTAGAGATCTGATTGCCAACATCTGTTGGATCATTGAAAATGCAATAAAATTCCAGAAAAAAAAATCTATTTCTGTTTTACTGACTATGCCAAAGCCTTTGACTGTGTGGATCACAACAAATTGTGGAAAATTCTTAAAGAGATGGGAATACCAGAGCACCTGAACTCCTTCTTGAGAAATCTGTGAACTGGACATGGAACAACAGACTGGTTCCAAATAGGGAAAGGAGCACTTCAAAGCTGTATATTATCATCCTACTTATTTAACTTATATGCAGAGTACATCATGAGAAATGCTGGCCTGGATGAAGCACAAGCTAGAATCAAGATTTCCGGGAGAAATATCAATAACCTTAGATATGCAGATGTATCCACCCTTACTGCAGAAAGCGAAGAAGAACTAAACAGCCTCTTGATGAAAGGCATTTAAAAAAAAATAAATACAATATCTTTATTTGGCATTGGTATCCTGACATTTGTTCTTGATAATCCCTTAAAAAACAAACCAAAAATTCAGAAAAATTATCAAAAATAAAGATCCAATGGCCCTATGTACATATAGCAAAGACAGCCTGGGCTGACCTGTCTTTGCATATGTCTCTCATGCAAGCGCACGCACACACGGATGCACATACATACTCCCCACATATCTGGGAGACAGTTAAGGGGTTAATAAGCCTTGGGGAGTGAAGGGGGGTAGGTTCCACATTTCATAAATTTAAAGACACCCTTCCATATGAAGTAAGTGTGCCTCATACAGCCACTGGGGTATCACAAGTGTGGCTCGCAGCTCTAGTTTCCATTCCAGATGTCTCAGAAAATAATCCTGCATTCAGCAACTTACAGTGTCTTAGATTCCATGAGACTAGGCCACTTCAAGGACCTCCCTTCTCCATTTTTCCCACACCCTCTTGATGAAAGTGAAAGAGGTGAGTGAAAAAAACTGGCTTCAAACTCAATATTCAAAAACTAGGATCATGGAACCCAGTCCCATCACTTCATGGCAAATAGAGTGGGAAACAATGAGGAACTTTAATTTTGGGGGCTCCAAAATCACTACAGATGGTGACTGCAGCCATGAAATTAAAAGACTCTTGCTCCTTGGAAGAAAAGCTATGACCAACCTAGACAGCATATTCAAAAGCAGAGACATTACTTTGCTGACAAAGGTCTGTCTAGTCAAAGCTATGGTTTTTACAGTAGTCATGTATGGATGTGAGAGTTGGACTATAAAGAAAGCTGAGTGTCAGACAATTGATGCTTTTGGACTATCGTGTTGGAGAAGTGCCTTGAGAGTGCCTTGGACTGCAAGAAGATCCAACCAGTCCATCCTAAAGGAAATCAGTCATGAATATTCATTGCAACCGAGAAGGCAATGGCACCCCATTCCAGTACTCTTGCCTGGAAAATCCTACGGACAGAGGAACCTGGTAGGCTGTAGTCCGTGGGGTCACTAAGAGTCGGACACGACTGAGCAACTTCACTTTCACTTTTCACTTTCATGAATTGGAGAAGGAAATGGCAACCCACTCCAGTATTCTTGCCTGGAGAACCCCAGGGATAGGGGAGCCTGATGGGCTGCCATCTATGGGGTCGCACAGATTTGGACACGAATGAAGTGACTTAGCAGCAGCAACAGCATTCATTGGAAGGCCTGATGCTGAAGCTGAAACTCCAATACTTTGGCCACCTCATGAGAACTGACTCAGTTGAAAAGCCCCGATGCTAGGAAAGATTGAAGGTGGGAGGAGAAGGGGATGACAGAGAATGAGGTGGTTCGATGGCATCACTGACTCAACGTATGTGAAGTTTGGGTAGATTCTCGGAGCTGGTGATGGACAGGACGACCTGGCGTGCTGCAGTCCATGAGGTCACAAAGAGTCAGACACAACTGAGCGACTGAACTGACAGAGGCTGCCTGCACTCCTTGACTCATGTCCTTCTTCTCACATCATTCCAACTTCTTGCTTCTGTTGCTGCATCTTCTGCTTCTTCCTCTGCCTCCATTCTCTTTCTTTCTTAGAAGGATCTTTGTGATTACATGTAGGGTCAACTTAGATAATCTCCAGGTTAAATTATCCAAGAGAATCTCAAAAATAATACTAGAATTACTCAAGATAATTATCTAGGACCATCTCCCCAACTCAAGATTCTTAATTTAGTCACATTCCCAAGTGCATTGCCATATAAGGTAATTCACATATTCTGGAGATTGTGATGTGGGCATGTTTGAGGGCCATGCTACCCATGCTACAGTTTAAATCTGTACATGTCGGTAATTTGAACTACTAAAATTTCTACCCTTATCCCCTTTGCTTTGTAGAAGCAACACGTACAGATGTTCCATGAATCTCTTTATCTGTTTCACAACACAGTTTATGTTTTCTGTTTATGTTCACTCCATGCATATCTGGTAGCTACCCCATGGTGAGGAAAAAGTAGAGCAATGTAAACACTGGAACAGAGTCATCAGTCTTTCTCACATAATAATGAGATGTAAGTGACTTCTGGCTTTTGGCTAATTACATAATTGGAATGGTAAAAAAATATTTGTTTTCTTGAACTCTGGCCAACTTAGATCTTGAGGCAGCTATTTATTTGACTCATTTCTTCCCCTGACTCATTAATTTCCATCTATTCAACTCATGTTATGTGAAATTTATCATCAAATTAACATTAATTACTGATGTCTCCAAAGTACTCCCTTTATTATTCATCAGGCATTTTCCTGTCAACTGTTCAATACTAGGGTGAATTAACATTTCTAGAGTAGCAAAGATTTCAGGAACACTTAATTTTAAAGTAGTCTGAAGAAATGTCTGGAAGGTGTGCTTACATGATTAATTACTTCTAATAAATGGTAAAAGTTTGAAGCTCTCCTCTCCTAAATTGAGTGTTGAACCTGTATCACTGTGAATATAAGACACTAATTGGACTTCGTGGAACTGTTGCGCGTGTGCTAGTCACTTAGTCAAGTCTGACTCTTTGTGTTCCCATGGACTATAGCCCTGCAGGCTCCTCTGTTCATGGACTTCTCCAGGCAAGAATACTGGAGTGGGTTTCCATCCCTCCTTCAGGGGATCTTCCCAACCCAGGGATTGAGCCCATGTCTCTTATGTCTCCTACTCTGGCAGGTGGGTTCTTTTCCACTAGTGCCACCTGAGAAGGCCTGTGGAGCTGTTACCTATGGTTTTTCCAGTTTGAGGAATCATTGACACTAATATATTAATCTTAGCAATTAATTCTGTAAGAAGACCCAGATGCAGTGGGATTGCCCTGGGTTTTGGAACCAGAGACACAGGGGATCATCTGCATATCTATTACTCATTTGTTGGGTGATTTTGCCAAATTCCTGTAGTCTTCATATTGCAGTTTTCTTTTCTATAAAATGGTGTTAACAAATGCTATCAATTTTTCTGGAGTAATTTTGAAAGGTTGATGAAATAATATCTATAATTACCCTCTCACAACTTAAACACTCAAGACAAGTTTATTTCTTCCTGTTTCATTATTTGTCTTTTATCCATATTTATATGCAAAATCCTAGGTACTCAATTTAAGTTCTTTCTAGTAGTTAACCATTTCTATGTTTAATTATGATAAAAATCATACTTGGGGAAAGTTATAGTGCAGAATACCCTGCTAATTTCTTTTAAGTATTTCTATATTATAGCTATTCCCAAGAAAAAAATTTTAATTATGTCACGTGATTGTCCATTAGATCTCTAATATCAGAAACAATTTTTCCAGATTGAAAGGCCATAGGTCCTTTAGGCCTTCTTCAAAACTTTATTCATACCAATATATCAATATGTCCTAAGGAAAAGTCCTCGAGAGAACCAATTTCTTAGATTAGCAAATAAATACATATTATTTCAAGAGGTGGGCTTAATGGTGAGACAGCATAATAATTGAAAGAAGCAACTGTAGGTGAAAAGCCAGAATGAATTTTGTTATCTGATTCACATTTTGGACACACCTTCAGCTTTTCCTTCTGCTCAACCTTATTTATTTTCTTTCTTTCACAAATATTGATCCCTGGTCAATGCTGCACCACGTATTGCATCTTAGCATCTGCTTCCAGCAAACACAACCTTCAGAGTTAGATATTAGGGGTAGTCCCAGGAGCAGGTTATAAGATGAGGTTTTTGAGCTGATTGTACATTACTCAGCCAGCATTGAGAACCCTATCAACATCTTCTGATGCAATGTGGAAGTTTGTTGTTAAAACATTTGTTGCTGGTATATTTGGACAGTAGCAGTTGAATAGAAAATAAACACGTGTATTATATTTCAAACTTATTGGGAAAAATTAAACTGGAAGGATCATGGGATTGGATTCCTTTGCTAAACAACTGTACTACTTTAACATAAGATAATGCACTACTAAAGAAAACTAATAAGTAATTGAAAACTGAGAGTCATGGCCAGAGGGTTTCTTTGAAAAATAAATGAAGTCCTCCTCTCCTGCAGAAGGAAGGTAAAGAAATCTGAAGACTAAGGTGAAGATGTAATAAGAGCTGAGTGACTTCAGTTTACAGAAAGCCAAATATCCAACAAAGCAGATCTACCATTTCAAAGTCAGGGCTCTGCTTGGTAAACACTAGAAATTTGATGACTGAGGTGGAGATATGGTGGTTATTCCCAAAGATTTGACCAGCCAACTTCCTCTGAAACTTCTGAGCCTGCAGAAGTAATCTGCCCCTCCCTACAGGAACTGGAACTCTGCATTTACTGGGGGAAAAAGAAAAAAGTAGAGCCCTTGTGTGAGATGAGACTACCACACAATTGCACTCATCTGTCCCTGCATCAGGGCCTTTTCTAATGAGTTGGCTCTATGTATCAGATGGCCAAAGTATTAGAGCTTCAGCTTCAGCATCAGTCCTTCCAATGAATACTCAGGGTTAATTTGCTTTAGGATTGACTGGTTTGAACTCCTTGCTGTCCAAGGGACTCTCAAGTCTTCTCCAAAACCACAGTTCAAAAGCATCAGTTCTTTGGCACTCAGCCTCCTTTATGGTCCAACTCTCACATCTATACATGACTACTGGAAAAACCATAACTTTGACCATATGGACCTATGTTGGCAAAGTGATGTCTCTGGCATGTGATTCTATTTCATTTAATATGGTTTCTTAGAAAGGCCACATCATTGAAAAATTTAGAGTTGAAGGCACATTCCACTTCATTTATGCTTGCTCTTCATTGTTTAATTAAGAAAATGAAATCTCAGATAAAGTGGCTCATTTAAATTTGAAAGATTCACATCAAATTTTTAGCCCAGTCACCACATTTTGTACTTTTAAAAGGTTCTGCAACATCATTGGGGAAATAAGTCTCTTTAAAAAATTGTGTTGATCAAAAACATGTATTTTGATTACTTAGTTTTACACTATCTAGATGAAAATTAAATGGATTAAAGTATAGTTAATATACCTGAATAATACACCTGAATAGTTAATATATATGAGTTGTAGAATAATCATAAGATCTATTGTATCTATTTTATGTATCCATTTTATCCAATCTTTTCAATACCATACAAGGATCTAGGAGGATTTTCACTTGACAGGCTTACAAACTGAAATGCAGAGCATGCTATAACTTATTCACATTGAAAAAATTAGTAAGTGGCAGAGATTTCTCTTCCAAATTGTTTTTTTTATTCTTTAAAATTTATATTTAAATTACACTAAACAAATATGTATTATTTAATAGTCACTAATCAAGTGCTCACCATGGTAAAAGCATTGCCCTGATTTTGAGAAATACAAAATAATATAGGATGGATGGATGATCACACTTCAAACACACTAAGGTCAAACCGTTCTTTAAGCTTAGTCTTTAGGTCACTTGTGTGATCAGAAGTGTCTTGTGAACTTTTAAACATGGAGGCTCTAACTACAAAGAGTCAGAATATGAGAAAGCAAGTCCTAGATTTGTGTTTGTACCTTAAATCTCATATGATTTGAATGCACATTAAAGTTTGAGAACCACTGGCAATACTAGTAAACATATGAAGATGAATGCTGTGTGGATGCTGTGTGAATCCCAGAATGGAGCATTATTCTTTTACATTAGATTAAATAAAATAGCTTTGCAACATCTCTGAACCATGAATATGAATATTTATTCATGTTTCTATATGAAGAAATGATCTAGAAAGTCCAAATTATATCCTCTAAAATGTACCCTAAAAATAATATCCTAGAAAACAACTTCTGGGGCATCAGGATTTAGCCTTAACTTTTCAGATGAATCTTGTTAAGCTTTTTCTAAAATAGCATTGTGATTTTTGAAAATTCTAACAAGTAATTTTTTGGCCCATGTCAATATTTTCAGAGGGATGTTCAAGTGGGTGGGGACATGGGTAAACCTATGGCTGATTCCTGTTGAGGTTTGGTAGAAACCAACCCAATACTGTAAAGCTGAATACTTTACTGAAAAATATTTTTAAAAGAAAATGTTTAGGAGTAAAACATTCATCTTTTTTATTATGGTCAGTTGTTTTCAGACTTTTGAAGACATTGATGTCAACTGAAATTCCTAAAACTTTGGTCATGAAGAGCTTTTTCAGAAAAGCTGAGACGGGATATGAGCTAGCATTTATTTTCATATAGGCTCTTTAGTTTGTTTTTTTTAATTAAATTTATTTATTTTTTAAATTACAATACTGTATTTGTTTTGCCATACATTGACACGAATCAGCCATACGTGAACACAATCTCCCAATGCTGAAGCCCCCTCTCACCTCCCACCGCACATCCTCTACTTGAATCATCCTGTGCATCAGCCCCATGCATCCTGCATCCTACATTGAACATAGATTGGCGCTTCGTTTCTTACACGAAAATATACATGTTTCATTGCCATTCTCCCAAATCATCCCACCCTTTCCCTCTCCCTCAGAGTCCAAAAGTCCACTCTATACCTCTGTGTCTCTTTGTTGTCTCACATATAGGGTCATCATTACTGTCTTCTAAATTCCATATATATGTGTCAGTATACTGTATTGGTGTTTTTCTTTCTGGCTTACTTCACTCTGTATAATTCGTTCCAATTTCATCCAGCTCATTAGAACTGAGTCAAATTTATTCTTTTTAAGGGCTGAGTAGTATTCCATTGTGTATATGTACCACAGCTTTCTTATCCAATCATCTGCTGATGGACATCTAGGTTGCTTCCATGTCCTGGCTATTATAAACAGCGCTGCAATGAACATTGGGGTACATGTGTCTCTTTCAATTCTGGTTTCCTCAGTGTATATGCCCAGCAGTGGGATTGCTGGGTCATAAGGAAGTTCTATTTGCAATTCTTTAAGGAATCTCCACAGTGTTTTCCATAATGGCTGTACTAGTTTGCATTCCCACCAGCAGTGTAAGAGGGTTCCCTTTTCTCCACATCCTCTCCAGCATTTATTGCTTGTAGACTTTTGGATCGCAGCCATTCTGACTGGTGTGAAATGGTACCTCATTGTGGTCTTGATTTGCATTTCTCTGATAATGAGTGATGTTGAACATCTTTTCATGTGTTTGTTAGCCATCCGTATGTCTTCTTTGGAGAAATGCCTATTTAGTTCTTTGGCCCATTTTTTTAATTGGATCATTTATTTTTCTGGAGTTGAGCTGCATAAGTTGCTTTTATATCTTTGAGATTAGTTGTTTGTCAGTTGTTTCATTTGCTAATGTTTTCTCCCATTCAGAAGGCTGTCTTTTCACCTTGCTTATAGTTTCCTTTGTTGTGCAGAAGCTTTTAATTTTAATTAGATCCCATTTGTTTATCTTTGCTTTTATTTCCAGTATACTGGGAGTTGGATCATAGAGGATCCTGCTGTGATTTATGTCGGAGAATGTTTTGCCTATGTTTTCCTCTAGGAGTTTTATAGTTTCTGGTCTTACATTTAGATCTTTAATCCATTTTGAGTTTATTTTTGTGTATGGTGTTAGAGAGGGGTCTAGTTTCATTCTTTTACAAGTGGTTGACCAGTTTTCCCAGCACCACCTGTTAAAGAGACTGTCTTTACTCCATTGTATATTCTTGCCTCCTTTGTCGAAGATAAGGTGTCCATAGGTGTGTGGGTTAATCTCAGGGCTTTCTTATTTTGTTCCACTGATCTATATTTCTGTCTTTGTGCCAGTACCATACTGTCTTAATGACTGTGGCTTTGTAGTAGAGCCTGAAGTCAGGCAAGTTGATTCCTCCAGTTCCATTCTTTCTCAAGATTGCTTTGGCTATTCGAGGTTTTTTATATTTCCATACAAATCTTGAGATTATTTGATCTAGTTCTGTGAAAAATACTACTGGTAGCTTGATGGGAATTGCATTGAATCCGTAGATTGCTTTAGGTAGTATACTCATTTTCACTATATTGACTCTTCCGACCCATGAGCATGGTATATTTCTCCATCTATTAGTGTCCTCTTTGATTTCTTTCATCAGTGTTTTATAGTTTTCGATATATAGGTCTTTAGTTTCTTTAGGTAGGAATATTCCTAAGTATTTTATTCTTTTCGTTGCAATGGTGAATGGAATTGTTTCCTTCTTTTTCTACTTTCTCATTATTAGTGTATAGGAATGCAAGGGATTTCTGAGTGTTGATTTTATATCCTGCAACTTTACTATATTCATTAATCAGCTCTAGTAGTTTTATGGTTGAGTCTTTAGGATTTTCTATGTAGAGGATCATGTCATCTGCAAACAGTGAGAGTTTTACTTCTTCTTTTTCAATTTGGATTCCTTGTATTTATTTTTCTGCTCTGATTGCTGTGGCCAAAACTTCCAGTACGATGTTGAAGAGTAGTGGTGAAAGTGGACACCCTTGTCTTGTTCCTGACTTTAGGGGAAATGGTTTCAATTTTTTGCCATTGAGGATAATGTTAGCTGTGGGTGTGTCATATATAGCTTTTATTATGTTGAGGTACGTTCCTTCTATTCCTGCTTTCTGGAGAGTTTTTATCATAAATGGATGTTGAATTTTGTCAAAGGCTTTTTCTGCATCTATTGAGATAATCATATGATTTTTATTTCTCAGTTTGTTAACGTGATGAATTACATTGATTGACTTGCGGATATTGAAGAATCCTTGCATCCCTGGGATAAAGCCCACTTGGTCATGGTGTATGATCTTTTTAATGTGTTGCTGGATTCTGATTGCTAGGATTTTGTTGATTTTGCATCTATGTTCATTAGTGATATTGGCCTGTAGTTTTCTTTTTTGTGGTGTCTTTGTCAGGTTTTGGTATTAGGGTGATGGTGGCCTCATAGAATGAGTTTGGAAGTTTACCTTCCTCTGCAATTTTCTGGAATAGCTTCAGTAAGATAGGTGTTAGCTCTTCTCGGAATTTTTGGTAGAATTCAGCTGTGAAGCCGTCTGGACCTGGGCTTTGTTTGCTGCAAGATTTCTGATTACAGTTTCAATTTCCATGCTTGTAATGGGTCTGTTAAGATTTTCTGTTTCTTCCTGGTTCAGTTTTGGAAAATTGTACTTTTCTAAGAATTTGTCCATTTCTTCCAAGTTGTCCATTTTATTGGCATATAATTGCTGATAGTAGTCTCTTATGATTCTTTGTATTTCTGAATTGTCTGTCATGATCTCTCCATTTTCATTTCTAATTTTGTTGATTTGATTTTTTTTTCTCTTTGTTTCTTGATGAGTCTGGCTAATGGTTTGTCAATTTTATTTATCCTTTCAAAGAACCAGCTTTTTGCTTTGTTGATTTTTGCTATGGTCTCTTTTGTTTCTTTTGCATTTATTTCTGCCCTAATTTTTAGGATTTCTTTCCTTCTACTAACTCTGGGGTTCTCTATTTCTTCCTTTTCTAGTTGCTTTAGGTGTAGAGTTAGGTTATTTGACTTTTTCTTGTTTCTTGAGGTATGCCTGTATTGCTATGAACTTTCCTCTTAGGACTGCTTTTATAGTGTCCCAAAGGTTCTGTGTAGTTGTGTTTTCATTTTCATTCGTTTCGATGCATATTTTGGTTTCTTTTTTGATTTCTTCTGTGATTTGTTGATTATTCAGAAGGGTGTTGTTCAGCCTCCAAATGTTGGAATTTTTAATAGGTTTTCTCCTATAATTGAGATCTAACCTTAGTGCATTATGGTCAGAGAAGATGCTTGGAATAATTTCGATTTTTTTTTGAATTTATCAAGGTTAGATTTATGACCCAGAATGTGATCTATCCTGGAAAATGTTCCGTGTGCACTTGAGTAAAGGTGAAATTCATTGTTTTGGGGTGAAATGTCCTATAGATATCAATTAGGTCTAACTGGTCAATTGTATCATTTAACATTTGCGTTTCTTTGTTAATTTTCTGTTTAGTTGATCTGTCCATAGGTGTGAGTGGGGTATTAAAGTCTCCCACTATTATTGTGTTATTATTAATTTCCCCTTTCATGCTTGTTAGCAGTTGTCTTACATATTGTGGTGCTCCTATGTTGGGTGCATATATATTTATAATTGTTATATCTTCTTCTTGGATTGATCCTTTAATCATTATGTAGTGGCCTTCTTTGTCCCTTTTCACAGCCTTTGTTTTAAAGTCTATTTTATCGGATATGAGTATTGCTACTCCTGCGTTCTTTTGGTCTTTATTTGCATGGAATATCTTTTTCCAGCCCTTCACTTTTAGTCTGTATGTGTCCGTTGTTTTGAGGTGGGTCTCTTGTAGGCAGCCTATATAGGGATCTTGTTTTTGTATCCATTCAGCCAGTCTTTGCCTTTTGGTTGGGGCATTCAACCCATTTACATTTAAGGTAATTATTGATAAGTATGCTCCTGTTGCCATTTACTTTATTGTTTTGGGTTCGGGTTTATACATCCTTTTTGTGTTTCCTTTCTAAAGTCTATCCTTTAGTATTTGTTGGAGAGCTGGTTTGGTGGTGCTGAATTCTCTCAGCTTTTGCTTGTCTGTAAAGCTTTTGATTTCTCCTTCATATTTGAATGAGATCCTTGCTGGGTACAGTAGTCTTGGCTGAAGGTTATTATCTTTCATCACTTTAAGTATGTCTTGCCATTCCCTCCTGGCCTGAAGAGTTTCTATTGAAAGATCTGCAGTTATTCTTATGGGGATCCCCTTGTGTGTTATTTGTTGTTTTTCCCTTGCTGCTTTTAGTAATTGTTCTTTGTGTTTGGTCTTTGTTAGTTTGATTAAAATATGTCTTGGGGTGTTTTGCCTTGGGTTTATCCTGTTTGGCACTCTCTGGGTTTCTTGGACTTGGGTGATTATTTCCTTCCCCATTTTAGGGAAGTTTTCAACTATTATCTCCTCAAGTATTTTCTCATGGTCTTTCTTTTTGTCTTCTTCTTCTGGGACTCCTATAATTCGAATGTTGGAGCATTTCATATTGTCTTGGAGGTCTCTGAGGTTGTCCTCATTTCTTTTAATTCGCCTTTCTTTTTCCCTCGCTGATTCATTTATTTCTACCATTCTATCTTCTATTTCACTAATCCTATCTTCTGCCTCCGATATTCTACTATTTGTAGCCTCCAGAGTGTTTCTGATCTCATTTATTGCATTATTCATTATATGTTGACTCTTTTTATTTCTTCTAGGTCCTTGTTAAACCTTTCTTGCATCTTCTCAATCCTTGACCCCAGGCTATTTATCTGTGATTCCATTTTGATTTCAAGATTTTGGATCATTTTCACTATCAGTATTTGGAATTCTTTCTCAGGTAGATTCCCTATCTCTTCCTCTTTTGTTTGGTTTGGTGGGCATGTCTCCTGTTCCTTTACCTGCTGGGTATTCCTCTGTCTCTTCATCCTGGTTATATTGCTGCGTTTGTGGTGGCTTTTCTATATTCTGGGAATTTGTGGAGTTCTCTTTATTATAGAGTTTCCTCTCTGTGTTTGGGGTTATATCAGTGGCTTGTCAAAGTTTCTTGATCAGGGAGGCTTGTGTTGGAGTTCTGGTGGGTGGATCTGGATTTCCTCTCTGGAGTGCTGTGATGTGTGAAGTAATGGGTTATGAGACGTCAATGGTTTTGGAATATTTTGAGTTGCATGTGTATTGAAGCTCAGGGGCTTGTTCTTGTGTTGCTGGAGAATTTGCGTGGTATGTCTTGCTCTGGAGCTTGTTGGCCCTTGGGCAGTGCTCAATTTCAGTATAGGTATGAAGGTGTTTGATGAGCTCTTATTGGATAATGTTCCCTGTATTCAGGAATTCTTTGATGATCTCAGGATTTGGAATTACACCTCCTGATTCTGGTTTTCAGATTTATTTTTACAATAGCCTCATGATTTCTCCATCTATTCAGCACTAATGTTAAAACATCTAGGTTAATGATGATAGGTTTCTCCACCTTGAGGGTCGTCCCTAGAGGATCGGTGAGTTACTTGGAGGAGAGAAGAGGGAGGGAGTAGTTAGAGGTGAGTGGAATGGGATGAGGTGGAATCAAAAGAGGGAAAAGCAAGTTAGCCCGTAACCCCTTTCTTGTGTGCGCTCCGAAGTCTGGACCGCTCAGAGGTGGTCACAGAGTTATACATGGAAGAGGAGAGAAAGGAAGTAGATAGAGGTGGACAGGAGGATAAAAGAGGGAGATGGGAAGGAGGGATACAGATCCGGTCAGTGACCAGTTCCCTTAGAGTTCTCCTCCTTCTGGAACACACAGAGATTCATAGAGTTGGGTAGAGAGGGGGAGGGGGAGGGGAGGAGACAAAAGCCACCTGGTGGAGAAAAGAGAGATTCCAAAGGTGGAGAGAGTAGTCAAGCCAGTAGTCTTGCACTCATGTAAAACTGGGTACTGAGGATTAGGTTTTTAAAAGTACAAAATTGGCAACAAATACCAAAATGCCAAGATTAAAAATCTGGAGTATAGATTGGATTTTCAAAGATAGATTATTGAAGAGAAGAAGAAGAAGGAGAGAGAAATTTTAAAAAAAAATAGAGAAAAAAGAAAAAAAGTAAAATATAATAAAAGACTCCAGAATTATTAAAAGACAACTTCCTCCACCAATAAGACTATAAGACTATATACGGCGTTTGCTTAAACGATAGGGTTTTTTTTTTTTTTTGAAAAGTAATATTAGGTTATAAAAATAATAAATAGAAATATAGAAGACTTAAAAATTTAAGCAAGTTTAGGAAAAAAGATGAAAAAGAAAAGAATAAACAAATTTAAAAAGGAAAAAAAATAATTATTAAAGAAAGAAAAAAATTCTTAAAAAAAATCACACTTCCACATCATCCCCTCATCCCCACCCCCAAAATTTTTTTTGATCATAAAAGTAGTAACGGTGTATCTGGCGCTTTCTCTGTCGTTGAGGACTGTGTGGGGTTGCTACCAAGGCAGTTCCCTCTGTTTGACTTCCTCTGTTTGCTGGTCTCTTCTGTGTCTGATTTCTGTCTTGCCACAGGGAGGGTGGTGGTGAGCTCTGCACTGGGCTTGCCCCTTCCCAATCCGCGGGATAACCGTGTGGGGCCTGCCCTATGTTTCATGCAATTCCCCGGTTTAAGCCGCTCAGGTTTGGTGCTCAGGAAGCCCCCTCCAGGTGTCGGGTTTGGTTCCAAGTCCGAGTGGCTAGGGAGTTTGGCGTGCACTATTGTTGCGTCTTCTGGGCTTTCCGGGTCGCTCAATTTTCTGGGGATCTCCGCCGGGCTCTTTCTCAGGCAGATGATGACTATTCAGAGACCCCAGAAGTCTCAATAAAGAGGCTTGCTTGAAATTTGGTAGGTAATGTCTCTCTTGAGCTGCGACTGCCCTCTTCCAGCGCTTAAGGCTCTGGCTGCCTGTCGCCGGTGGGGGATGGTCTGCAGCCGGCTATTTCTGATCCGTCCTTTGTTCTGTGCACGGGCCTGTCAGTGTCTTATGTTCGGGCGTTTCGCGTGTTAGTTATCCCCCAGTCTGGTTTGCTAGTCCGGGTGCGGACCCGATTCTGGCCCCGTTATGCCCTGATTCTCGAGAAAAGCCCTGCAGCCTACGTCTCCCGCAGCCCAATTCTTAGAAAGCACTGTCGCGGGTGCGCTCCTCCTTCGCCCAACCCCCACTGCTGTCGGATGCAGGCGTTTGCGCTGCTTATCCGCTGGGGGTTATACTGTTGAATTCGTAATCTGTTGGTTTTCATTATTTATTTATTTATTTATTCTTCCTTCCTGTTATGTTGCCCTCTGTGCTTCCAGGGCTCGCCCCATGCACAGCTGTGAGAAAGTTCCCCAAATTTAGGGAACCTCTCTCTTTAAGAGTCTCTTCCTGGGACGGGATTCCCTTCCCGTGCCGGGGTTCCCCTCCCTACCTCCTTTGTCTCTATCTTCGTTCTTTAAAATAATTCCTACCTGGTTTTGAAGCCAGTGATCTGCTTTGCTGGATGCCTGATGTCCTCTGCCAGCAGTCAGAAGTTGTTTTGTGGAATTTGCTCAGCGTTGAAATGTTCTTTTGATGAGGTAGAGAGGGAGAGAGTGTTCTCCCCATCCTATTCCTCCGCCGTCTTTTTTTCCCTCCCTAGGCTCTTTAGTTTTGAAGATTCTAAAGAAGCTGATAATTATTTTTAATGATCCCTTTCCCTTTCATTTGTACTGTAGCTAGTTCACATTTCCTTAGTTTTCTTGTAACTTGGTGACCTTGAAACAGTTTTAACCAATGAACTATGAAAGAAGATTCTGAAAACTGGCCTCCTTGCTCCTCTGTGCTCTTTCTTCTTCTTTTTGGCCAAGATGGAAACCCAAAGAACTAATTTGTAAGGCATATGTTGAGGATGACTTAGGTTACCACCAAAATTTTTCTGTTGCATAAATTAAAAAAAAAATGCATTTCAGCTTTTAGAATTTTAGAGACCAGTCAAGGCAGCCTAGCCTTAGTAATACAAAAAAGAAAACAAATTTTAATTAATTTTGGATAGGACACCAAAATTTAACCATAAGTATTAAAAGCAGGAAAATGAATAAAGAATAATTGAAGTATATTTACACATTTTAAAGAAAAACTATCCTGTTTCACTGTGCTGAATTACAAGGTTTACTTATGCAGAAAAGTCCAGTATATTAAATATTAAAAAATAACCTAAGTTCATATATTCTTTTGCTGTATTGCTTGCACAATTTCCCAACGTTAGGATATTGTATCATTTTGTGAAATCTGTCTTCTTGATTTTTACTGCTTCACTAAATCTCAAAGACTCCTAAGGCAATGGCCTGATAGTGTATTTGCTAAAGCTGAATTACTGAATAGTGCTCTCAGATGTCTGAACGTCCTTTTCAAATACTCTTTGAGTCCCTTGACTAAGGGATATTTTGATTTTTGTGAGTCACCTTTTCAAAACAGATTCATCTCTTCCCTTGGCATCTCTGGTACTTAATAATTCATCCTGGTCTCTATTTGCAGGGATGATGGGCTAGGTGCCCTTCTTTAGTATTTCCAGAAATAACCTTTCTAGAGAATCACATTACAGTTTTTCTTTTAATGAGGCTTAACTATTGAATAGATAAAACACAATTTTAAAGAGTGAAACCAGCTTTTAGTTTTCAAAGAATGAGTTTCAATCTAATTCAAAAATACAGTTCTGTCTTACTTTAACCAATGTTCTTCCCTTTACGAAGTTTATATAAGTAAATCCCATGGACAGAGAAGCCTGATGGGCAACAGTCCATGGGGTCACAAAGAGTCAGACATGCAGAAACATGTAACTCCATTCCTTTAAAAGTGATGATCTAGTCACCTGCAATCTAATGACCATAAGCACCATGAGGGGAAATTACTGCATCTGATCAGAAAATACCAGAGTACTGGGGAAAAAGATCATGCATGTTTAGGGGGAAAATATATGTTTTAAGATTATTTTAAAAAATATGTATTGAGATAAATACATTATAGTATATTTATATGCCAAAGTAGCATGCAGATATTAATACTTGTGTTTTAGAAGGTCTTTTACTGCTATGGAAAAGAATTCAGGGTATACTGCTGAAAAGTTAGTATTTAAAACAATGTAAATTTATATTTAAAAAAGAGAAAAAGAAAATGCATATAGAAAAATGAGTGATGAGGAATACAGTAAATATTCATTATCTTCTTTTTGAAAATTATGGGCAAGCTTTGTTTCTTCTAGGTGATTTTTATTTTTTATGTTATAAATTTATTATTTTTATAATCAGTAAAGCATTTGAAATAGACACTTACTTTTTCAAAAGTTAAAGAACTTCAAAATATCCAGTGTGTCTTCCTTCTAACTTATAGCAACTTTTTTATTACTAATTGAAGTTATTTTAGTAAAAATAGTATAATGTTTATTCAAAGTCTAAATTGACATCTTTCCCCATAACCATGCACAATTTTATAAAATGTAAACAAGCAGCTAAATTTTAGTTAACCAAATATTTTACTCTAACTTACCTGATTTTTTAATCTTTCAAAGTTGCATAAACCTGATGAGGAAGTAGAGAGAAAATAATCCATGAAGTATATACTTGATTTTAATATTAGAGTGCAAAATATCAGTCTTTACAAAATCTTATAAAATACTAACTTAACTTTGGTATTATTTACCTTCCAAATTAATTTTTTTTAATTTCAAATGCAGACCCACACTATTTTCAGTATAAAGAAAATACCCCAATTACTAGAATCTTTAAATCATGAATTCTTATAAAATTCATACTTTTAAAAGTTAGATTCTCTTTACTTCAATTAAAGCCACAATTCATCTTCTACTGATTGGTGTTACAGTCATTTCAAGATGATAAGAATCTTGGCTGCTATTTAATTTTGAAATTTAAGCTATTATGGTGAGGCATTTGAGTTGCTCAGGCTTCCCTGGTGTCTCAGTGGTAAAGAATCAACTTGTACTCCAGGAGAAGTGAAGCTCTTGAGTTCAGTCTCTGGGTTGGGAGGATCTCCTGGAGAAGGACGAGGCAACCTACTCCATTATTCTCCAGTATTCTAGGGAAAGCCCATAGACAGAGGAGCCAGGTGGGCTATAGTCTTGGGGTCACAAAAATCGCACATGAATTAGCAACTAAACAGCCACTAGCACCAAGAAATGCTCAATTCCTGGCTTTCATGTTCATTTAAAGGAGCCATAATAGTATCTGTCCAAATGTAGTATAGAAAATAGGAAGACTGATATAAGGAGAATGCACACATTGGAATAGGATTGCCCAAAGTCTCATATGATGGTTTTCAGATATGTTACCAAAAGCTCTCTACCACAACATGTGTTGTTTAATGTAATCTTGACTTAAAATACATTTAAACATGTGTTAATATATTATGATTTAAATGAAAAAATCTATCATCATTAATTAATCTTCACAATTTTATCAATAGGTACCATTTGAAATAAATGAATAATTAACAAATTTAAATGTGCCAGTCATTTCAAAGCCATAAGAAACATGTAAAGTTTATATATTACTTTTGACTAATTTACTTGAAATTCATTCAGTGGGATCTAAATAAATGTCATTTATGAGATATAGATGGAATTCCTTGATGAAGAATCTGTTTGCTAATGTAAGAGACTTGGGTTCCATCCCTGGGTCGGGAAGATCCCGTGGAGAAAGAAATGGCAACTCACTCCAGTATTCTTGCTTGGGAAAATCCCATGGAGAGAGAACCCTGGCAGGCTACAGTCCAAGGGGTCTCAAAGAGTTGGGCATGACTTGGGGACTAAACAACAAAAGCAACACAACAACACATGAGATGTAGATATCTCTTCTAGAAAGAACTCAGAACAAGGGAATAGCTTCTTTGAGTTGTTTCTTCTCAGTGACTGGCACTGTTAGGGGAAAAAAATATATATCAAAATATTTTTTTTTCCTCTGAATGCAAATTAGACTGAGACACATTTATTATGAGCTGTAGGTGATAATTTGACAGATAATATAACTGAGCAGTGGGTTTTCAGTGCCCTTTACTGGTCAGAATGAATGTCACTAGATTGGAATTCTCATTTGCATCATGATTATGAACTGTTTTTCACACAGTGGTCATTTTTCAGTAACTCTGAAAAGGATTTTGCCTCTGAGCCTCACAGGACAGTGACTGTGCCATGATGAAGCACACGTATCATGGAACAGGGCTATGGCACATATGGCACGATATCACCCTGTGCTGAGGTGGTTAAAAGACGGAGGGATATTTCACTACAACATTACCTAGAATGGTAATGCTTACCATGTATCCCAAATTCTATTTCAGAAGGGGTGATTGTCGGGAGGAGGAGTGTTTTACTGGGCAACACAGTTTTTATAGTTACATATTTAGTGTATCATTGAGGCCAACCCACACTCATGTTTCCAGTACACAGTGTGAGCCCAGGAGGAGGATGGTAATATGTATATGGAGCGTTTGTATCACTAAATTAATAGGACAGTATTCCTGAGTGCAATTTTGAGATTAAATCATGTACCTTCATCCAAAACTGATAGTATACCATGTTAATGACTATGTTGATACCTTTGAACTGTGGGGCTGGAGAAGACTCCTCAGAGGCACTTGGACAGTAGGGAGAGAAAGCCAGTCAATCTTAAGGGAAATCTACCCTGAATACTCATTGGGAGGACTGATGCTGAAGCTGAAACTCTAGTATTTTGGTCAGCTGATTCACTGGAAAAGTCCCTGATGCTGGGAAAGATTGAGGGCAGAAGGGGAAGAGGGCATCAGAGGGTGAGATGGCTGGATGACATCACCAATGCAATGGACATGAACTTAGGCAAACTTGGGAAGATGGTGAGGGACAGGGAGGCCTGGCGTGCTGCAGTCCATGGGGCTGCAAAGACTTGGACTTGACTGGGCTACTGAGCAACAACAACAACTACAATGACTATAGAATAGGATGTGTTTTGAGGACAATGAGCGGGTGATGAGGAAGATGAGGCACAGTAGCCCTCTTAAGGGAACTATCAGAGCTGCCCATGTTATTGTAAAACAGAATTAGAAAATGTGTACATAACCATTCTTTCCTTGCAGTTGGACCATGGAGTTAACTACTCAATGGTACAATGATGATGGTACAGACATATATGTATGTGCCATGTCACTCCAGAGCGCTCCAAGGATACTTGCTGCTGCTGCTCCTGCTGCTGCTAAGTCACTTCAGTCATGTCTGACTCTGTGCGACCCCATAGATGGCAGCCCACCAGGCTCCCCCATCCCTGGGACTCTCCAGGCACAACACTGGAGTGGGTTGCCATTTTCTTCTCCAATGCATGAAAGTGAAAAGTGAAAGTGAAGTCACTCAGTCGTGTCCGACTCTTTGAGACCCCATGGACTGCAACCTACCAGGCTCCTCTGTCCATGGGATTTTCCAGGCAAGAGTACCAGAGTGGGTTGTCATTGGCTTCTCCCCAAGGATACTTAGAAATCAATATTGTTTGTCTTTTTCTGATTTTTGTTTGGATTTGTTTTATTTTCAAACTGAAGTATGGCTATAACCCCCAGAATTTCTGAATACAATATTTAATTATCATTGGCTTTACATGACTACTCCTGTTTACACAAACATATGGTAAATGTGATAGGCACCATTTTGCTGAGAAAGACAAATGCTTGGTATAGTAAACATTCATTTAATATTTGAGCAATTACACATAATTACTTATTGTAGTATTAATAGCCTATATACAAAACAAGGTGAGGATATTTGGTGTAGTAAACATTTATTTAATATTTTATCTAGTGCTAGCTATGTATTAAAGGAATTATTGACAATTTCATGGACTTTAAGCTCACTGTTTGCTGATGAGCATACTGGACATAGAAAGTTGCTTTGGGAAATTAATGGGGCTAATTGAAGGCATACTATCACTACCCTGATGTTCTAAATCATGTTAATCATTGACATGCATGCAACATTTTAGTGTTATAAATCTCTCCATAAAGAGAGACTCCACAAGATAAGAGAACACTTTGCCTATCAGTATATTAATCCAGAGTCAGAGGGTGGACCAACAGATCTGAGCTCTTTTCTTAGACCCAGGGATGCCTAGGATACGTTCTAGAATTTACCTCTTGCAAAAGTTGCCCCCCCTCCCCCACCAAATAAGGTAAATGTAGAGTGTTAACTGACCTAGTTGATCATGCGTATCAGAAATGGTTAGTCTTCAATAATTGCAGTGACCACAGAAGTGGAGGGCTTGGCAGTCCTCCTAGAGGGGCTGTGTGACAGATGTGTTAGAAGATCAGGATGGAATGGAGTAGTTTCTCCAAGTTAACCTGTGAAATAAACCCATCTGAAATGTCAAGATAATTCTCCATGTGATCACTATTTGGCTGAGAACTATATTGCTTGTTTTATATATTTAAAGCCAGGTTTGTATTATA
Organism: Nanger dama; assembly: GCA_917880005.1. NCBI lineage: Eukaryota > Metazoa > Chordata > Mammalia > Artiodactyla > Bovidae > Nanger > Nanger dama. Next base: position 6,880,436 of record CAKJTW010000038.1, on the reverse strand, counting down.
TGTCATTTGAACAAGCCCTATAGTTTCATGATATTTGGACAGTAGTCTTGTGGCATGCAATGATGAAAGCTGTTATCATGATAAATTTCTTTATTTTCTACAAAATCTTTTTTTTTTTAATTCTAAAAGAACCCATACTAATTGAATTAAAAAGGAGGAAACTACTTTATAATACAAACAAAGCAAAAAGCAGTACACTTCTATAGAATTTGGAGAAGTAAAGAGCTTATTTTAAATATAAGGAAATGGCAACTCCAGTATTCTTGCCTAGAGAATCCCATGGATGGAGGAACCTGGTAGGCTACAGTCCACAGGGTCACAAAGAGTTGGACACGACTGAGCGACTTCAGCTTCACCTTCACCTTCATAAATGTATTGGGAGTTCCGTGGTGGTCCAGTGGTTAGGAATCCACCTTCCAATGCAGGGAACACAGGTTCAGTCCCTGATGCAGGGAGATTCCACAGGCCACAAAGCGGCTGAGGTCATGGGCCACAGCTGCTGAAGCCTACCCACTCTAAAGCCCATGCTCTACAACAACCACCTCAACGAGTAACCCACGCACCACAGCTAGAGAGTGGCCCCCGCTCACCGCAACTAGAGAAAGCCCACATGCACCAAAGAAGACCCAAGCAGCAGCCAAAAGTAAATAAATACAAAATAAATTTAAATGTGTCAATGCTGTGACTGACTCAAAGTGAAGCTAAGCTGACTAGATGGGCTTCCAGAGCAGGTCTCTTGAAGAAAGATTTGCTGACTCTGTGTGATTCAGCACAGGACTGCTGTCAGCCAGTCTTGCCGTGCCCTGTGGATATGCCTGAGGAAACGGTTAAGGTCCTTCAGGCAGGAGCGGAATTTCCCATTCTTCAATAAGATAGCCATTGCTATTGCCTTGTGTTATATATAGAATATTTATAAAAATGAATTTGACTAACATTGACAGGGATGAAGAAAGACTGAAATGTGGTCACTTGGCGTGTTAGTTTTCTTACACAGAACACTTTAATTTTATATTTCATTAATTAAAAACATGAGGCCATACTGACTTGTTTAATATTCAGATAATATAAATGTTTTACTTTCAAATATATCAGTGATAATTATGCATTTATCATCCAAATCTTGTCAAAGAGAAATATTATTTTTACTTATATTAACATTAAACTAATCAAGCTTAACTCTGATTTAAATAAATGAACCAGTAGTAATTAAACCCTGAAGAAGATATATATCTCCGGAAAGTAAGGCTTCTAATATTTACAGCTTTGTGGTGATGAGATCTCTGGCAAGCTGGTTCTGCTCTAATAGAAAAAGCAGGTTGGAGAGTAATACAAGGGGCCCAGTCTCTGTTAGTAGTTGAGGTTGCCGTGGAGAATACACAGATTTAAATGAGAATCTGAGACCAAGCTAAAGCCATGTCTTCTAGCCATTTAAAAAGGAGAGTCTCAATAAGGGGCCTTTCCACTACCATTCACATCTATCCTGAAGAAAAATGTCACATGTTGAGACTCCCTTTCTGAGACAGAGGATAAATGATTAGTGTATTGGCCAAGTAGTGACATTTGTAATTTGTATTACAATTAAACCAATTGAATCAACACATCATTATCTAATACCTACCACATTTCTGGCAGCACAGTGAGTCCCAGGGATACAATGTTTGCAAAATCAGGCATTGTTCCAACCCTCAGAAACCTTACAGGAAAGGGCAAGATAAATAATAAAAAGAAGATCATACAAATGACTGCAAAATTAAAACAAAAACAATTGCTATGAATGCAGGTTCTCATTTTGTACAAATGGCAACAAAGATCCTGTAATTTAGGAGTTCAGTGTTTATTTCTAAAAATGTGATTTCTGATGTGCCTGTAGAAGAATATGTAGGTACTGATTCCTGGAGGGAGATGGATGTGGGTAGAGCTCAAAACATAGGGAACAGTTTCTTCAGATTCCCTAAAGAAGGCTCTTATGGTATGAAGGTGGAGCCCAAAATCATTGATGATAATGGTGGAGGATGAAGCTAGAGAGGCAACGATGGGCAAGACTTGTACGATTTTAAAGGACATTTTAAAGATTTTTTTTTTTTTAATCATGAAAGGAATATGACTCTTTAGAGAATTTTAAACCAAACTAATTTAATTGTGTTTAAATTTCAAAAAATTTATTCATTTTGCACTATTAATTTGGAACTGGAAATGGTGAAAAATGCAACAATGAGATTTTTACAGTAGTAGAGGTGAGAGATGAGGGCAGGTCTGACTGAAGGGACTGCATTTGAAAAACAAACAAAATAAAATTGATTCAACAGAAAATAATAAATAGAATCTCTTTTGGTTGGTGCCCGATTATTGAATAATGATGAATTTTATCGATATGTGTAGGTATTCCAAGAAGAACATAAATTAGGTATATATAATTTAAGCCATTCATACTTATTCCTCCAGACTTTTCTCAAAATTTATTTTTATTATGTACTTTCTCTAAACTATGGGCTTTACCAACTATAGAATGACTTAAATTCCTGAAGAATATTTTCTAACTTAATCATCAAAAAACCTCTAGGGTAACTATTATTCTTTTTACTGTATAACTGAGTAAGTTAAGTAAGCAGTCAGATTGTTCAGAAAATTTCAGAGCAAATAATTCAAATTTAGGTAGTGTAAAGCTCAAGTCAAGGATTAATCACTGTTTTTAAATGCAGTAGGTGGATATGTACAAGTACTATACTAAGAAGGTTAAAGAAAATGTAGCTTATTTCCTGTCATGATTTTATTTTTCTCATATGCATTCATGTATTATCCAATGAGATCCAGTTCAGTTCAGTCACTCAGTCATGTCCGACTCTTTGCGACCCCATGAATTGCAGCACGCCAGGCCTCTCTGTCCATTACCAACTCCTGGAGTTCACTCAAACTCACGTCCATTGAGTCGGTGAGGCCATGCAGCCATCTCATCCTCTGTCGTCCTCTTCTCCTCCTGCCCCCAATCTCTCCCAGCATAAAAGTCTTTTCCAATGAGTCAACACCACATGAGGTGGCCAAAGTACTGGAGTTTCAGATTTAGCATCATTCCTTCCAAAGAACACCCAGGACTGATCTCCTTTAGAATGGACTGGTTGGATCTCTTTGCAATCCAAGGGACTCTCAAGAGTCCAAAAGCATCAATTCTTCAGTGCTCAGATTTCTTCACAGTCCAACTCTCACATCCATACATGACCACTGGAAAAACCATAGCCTTGATTAGACGGACATTTGTTGGCAAAGTAATGTCTGACAGAATGTGGTCCACTGGAGAAGAGAATGGCAAACCACTTCAGTATTCTTGTGTTAAGAACCCCATGAACAGTATGAGAAAGCAAAATGATAGAACATTGAAAGAGGAACTCCCCAGGTCGGTAGGTGTCCAATATGCTACTGGAGATCAGTGGATAAATAACTCCAGAAAGAATGAAGGGATGGAGCCAAAGCGAAAACAATACCCAGCTGTGGATGTGACTAGTGACAGAAGCAAGGTCCGATACTGTAAAAAGCAATATTGCATAGGAACCTGGAATGTTAGGTCCATGGATCAAGGCAAATTGGAAGCGGTCAAACAGGAGATGGCAAGAGTGAACATTGACATTTTAGGAATCAGCAAACTAAAATGGACTGGAATGGGTGAATTTAATTCAGATGACCATTATATCTACTACTGTGGGCAGGAATCCCTTAGAAGAAATGGAGTAGCCATCATAGTCAACAAAAGAGTCCAAAATGCAGTACTTGGATACAATCTCAATAATGACAGAATGATCTCTGTTCATCTCCAAGGCAAACCATTCAATATCATAGTAATCCAAGTCTATGCCCCAACCAGTAATGCTAAAGAAGCTGAAGTTGAATGGTTCTATGAAGACCTACAAGACCTTTTAGAACTAACACCCAAAAAAGATGTCCTTTTCATTATAGGGGACTGGAATCCAAAAGTTGGAAGTCAAGAAACACCTGGAGTAACAGGCAAATTTGGCCTTGGAATGCGGAATGAAGCAGGGCAAAGGCTAATAGAATTTTGCCAAGAGAACTCACTGGTCATAGCAAACACCCTCTTCCAACAACACAAGAGAAGACTCTACACATGGACATCACCAGATGGTCAACACCGAAATCAGACTGATGATATTCTATGCAGCCAAAGATGGACAAGCTCTATACAGTCAACAAAAACAAGACCAGGAGCTGACTGTGGCTCAGATCATGAACTCCTTATTGCTAAATTCAGACTTAAATTGAAGAAAGTGGGAAAAACCACTAGACCATTCAGGTATGACCTAAATCAAGTTCCTTATGATTAAACAGTAGAAGTGAGAAATAGATTTATGGGACTAGATCTGATAGATAGAGTGCCTGATGAACTATGGAATGAAGTTTGTGACTTTGTACAGGAGACAGGGATCAAGACCATCCCCATGGATAAGAAATGCAAGAAAGAAAAATGGCTGTCTGGGGAGGCCTTACAAATAGCTATGAAAAGAAGAGAAGCGAAAAGCAAAGGAGAAAAGGAAAGATGTAAGCATCTGATGAGAGTAAAGACTGTTAAACTGAAGCGGGTATTGGGAGGTGATATCTTATCAGAAGCATCTTGCAACCATTTCTTTCACTTTCATCATTCTTTCATACCCTGTACTTGAGCAAGATGGCATTAACATTCCCCTAAATAGCCTAATATTTACAAAGATTTCTTAACTATAGGCCCTAGGCCTCTGTTTTCTTAGAATTTACTTAGCTTTAATTTTATTAAAATATTTTATTTATTATATTGCAATAATAAATTCTTCCTGGCCTTTTTGAAATACATGTATATCTTTTCTCAGCCTCTTGTCAATTTTACAAGAGAAAAGCATTTCTCAAAGACATAGAAACCAATCTTCCAGTATCTGTGGTTGGTAGGACACAATGTCCAGATACTCAATGGACACAAATTAGGAAATGGAGATGGCTCAGTTACAAAGAAGTTGGCAATCTCAGGAATAACTCATGAGCTAGATACATCTACTGATCAACTTCCTCCCTAAAGTCCTTCAGCACTTTTCCACAAGTTCAGCTCAGTACTCAAAAGCCTCCAGCTTTTTGCTTCATCAAAGTTGAGTTCAGTTTATAATAAAATCTAGCTTATATGTTTAATTTTTTCTGGCACTTGTTTTTTTTTTTTTTTTTTGCTTTGACATGATAAATGCTTCTTAGGTACATATTTTTGTCCTCTGAGTTACTCTATAGTGACTCAAGATTCCTGGTGTCGCAGATGGTAAAGAATCTGCCTGCAATACAAAAGACCTGGGTTCAATCTCTGGGTCAGAAAAGTCTCCTGGAGAAGGGAATAGCAACCCACTCCAGTATTCTTGCCTGGAGAATCCTGTGGACAGAGGAACCTGGCATGCTACAGTCAATGGGTTTGCAAAGAGTTGGATGTCCCCATTTGCCATCACTACAGATGATATCTGGTGCCATTTTTCCAAACTTTATAACAGTTTCCTCACCATCCACTGTCTGTTCCACAGTAAATGCCACGTATTTCGATTTTTTCCACTTTGGCAGTGTCCCATTCCTAATACCAGTTTCTGTAAGAGCCAGCTATATCCATAATAATGTCACATAGCAAACTGTGCCCAAATTTAGTGGGTGTATACATATAATATTTTATTTTTCTCATCAGATTGGCAAGTAAGCTAGAGGGGCTCAAGCTTCAGCTGTAGATCTAAAATTCAGCTGGTGTGACTCTGTTGCAGGTTAGAGATTGGCTAGGCTTGGCTCCAGTTCCTGGATCTGCACAGTTGTAAGTGGAATTTAAGCCACTCTGTCCTGAATATTCATTGGAAGATTGGATGCTGAAGCTGAAACTCCAATACTTTGGCCACCTGATGTGAAGAGCTGACTCACTGGAAAAGACCCTGATGCTGGGGAGGGATTGAGGGCAGGAGGAGAAGGGGACAACAGAGGATGAGATGCTTGGATGGCATCACTGACTCAATGGACACAAGTTTGAGTAAACTCCAGGAGTTGGTGATGGACAGGGAGGCCTGGCGTACTACAGTCCATGGGGTCGCAAAGAGTCAGAAATGACTGAGTGACTGAACTGAACTAAACTGAACAGGGTCAGAAGCCTTCTGCTCCTTAATATAGATTTGAAAAGATTCACAAAGCTGGGATGGTCTTTTGTGTTTGTATCCCACCAATAGAGTTGCTCTTTCAGACCTTCTACCCTGCCTCCATCCTCTCTTGTGAGCACTGGGTGGAGAGTTGGTAAGTGGGGACTCTTTTTGCTTCTGGGACTCCAGATAACTCTAAACTGTTATTCTGAGCCACATTAGGATCTTAAAAATCCATTAAAATTTTACTGCCTTTTTCATGTACATTTTTATTGCTTTTACCTCTTCTTCCCATGTTGTGCTGGAGGTAAAATAGTTTTTCCTAGAAAGGGCTTGTTTAGCTCTCTGGAATTTAGTTTATATGGCTGCCTTGAAACCTCAGCTCCCTGATAACCTTAAGAATATTTATGATTTTGGAGATTGAATACCTTTTTCTCATCAGGGGAGTGCATTCTCTTGTGACTTTCTACATCCTTAACCACTAATCTATAAGCTCTTATTTTCAGGAAAGTAAGTACTTAACATTCAATATATTACTTGCCCTAAACACAGTCCATGAGATAGTTATCATTTTCTCTTTTTCAAATGAGAGAGCTGAGTCTCAGGAAGATTAAGTCATTTGCCTCAGGTCAATCATTTGTTATGGCTAGATGTAAATTGCACTGTACCATGCCTGCCCCAAATGATATTTCTGTTTGCTCCTTTCCTAAGTACTAGACTAATCTTTTGTGCCATAAATTACACCCTCTCATGTTTTTCTTCGTATTGTTCTTTCTGCCCTATAATACTATTTTACATGCACTAAGCATGTGTTTATATTACATTTTTGCATTATTTTTCTTAAAGATAGTCCCCCAAATCAGGTAAGCATCAGCCTCCATAAAACCTGATCTACCTTTCCCTTTGAGTATTAATTGGCGATTAATCTGAATTTTAAATTGGTGGTACTCATGCAGTCCCTATGATGTATCTATAGCAAAATTAATAACATGTGCATACATAAAATAAGAGACTAGTTAGGCAGAGTAATGATAACAGATATTGTTGGCATTTACTTTAGAAGAAAAGATCTTTTCATTTTAAAGGGCATACTAATTTACACCCGGAAAGTGGAATTGCTGAAGCACAAAACTACTTTGACATCAAAATATGTCTGAATTTTCTTTTAACTATGATTGAATTGTGTTTTAAGTGATGGATCTTTTAATATTGTTAGTCAGATTTACTAAATGCAGCAGTCACAGCCTACTTTAAAAATGTCATGTGGCACTATAGATGTTATGAGAATATTTTGTTAAAGAGGAATTGAAGTAAAGCGATCCATCTTGGATCTCCCTTTCAGCTAGGTAATGCTATTATAGTCCTGTCTCTGTGTAATAGAGATGCTTTCTCTAAATGAGAAATAGCATCACAGAGAAGTAAGACGTTTTGCAGGATCCCTACCAATGACTCTGCCTCATTCTATGTGTTTAATGATGCCTGTAGGAAAGCTTACTTACTCTGACAAGATATTTCCATCAGTGTCCTTGAGTTGAGCAGAATAAAAATGATGTGAAGATCATGTCTGCTTTTATTTGAGTGAAAATCATGCCCTTAATTGGTTGTGTTTTTGGTGATATTTTAAAAATACATAATTCTGTGATATAATTTTCATCAGATAGTGAATACATGTTTCAAGATGGTAAAATTATTTCTTCATGGCGAAAAACTAAATTTAGTCTAGCAGCAGATCATTTTATCTCAAATTCACATTTTTATGTTTTCTGTAGATTGACATATCAATACATTAAATTGCCAAGTACTAAGAAATACCTAAAATGTCCTTATAAAATGGACCTTGCTGTCTTAATCTTTGAATCTATTGATTTAGTTTTGTACCAAAAATAAATAAAGAACTTAGCTATAAAAATATCAGCATTTACATTGTCAATATACTTTCATCCAAAGCGTGTCACATTTATTATTATAGTGATAATAAAAGCAGTTGATTTGGGTTTATTCACAATGGAGTTAGACACTGCTGTGAATGTATTGTTTATTAACAAATTTACGTGAAGGATCTAGAGAAAATTACCTTGTAAAAGTTACTAACTTTCCCCATTAATTAATAAATGTTATAAATATGGAAATATAGTTCTTCAAACAATTTTTCTGTACTAACTATACCATCGATTGATGATTATTACTAGAATAAATATTGCCTGAATTAATTATTTTTATTTTTTATTTCAGTTGACAGTGATCATTTAATTCTACCATTCTACATTTATGTAGGTTACATTCTACTTTAGGATATAACTTTCCTTATTTGTTTATTTATATTGTTGTGGACACGTGGATTCTTTTTTGTTGTTGTTGTTCATTGGTTCATTGAGTTTAATTCTTTAGTACCATTATTTTGGGGCATTTAAGTAAAGCACATAATCTTAGTGGTTGATACAAATTTGGGCAATAGGTGTTCCATTTCCTTTTCATATACTCTTATTTTTCTTTGAACAATTTTTTCCCTTCTAGCAAAGCATATTGTTCCAAGTTTCTTCATATCTTCCCTGCCTGAGACCTGGAATCAGCCATTTCTCTGAGGAATCTTGATTCCTTTAAGTGAGGAATAATATTTAGATGCTGATTCTAGACACTGGATGTGCTAATTCCTAATTAGCAACATTTATGGACTTGCTCAGTGTCACAGTAAAGAATCTGTCTCCAATGCAGGAGACAGGAGTTCGATCCCTGGGTTGGGAAGATCCCTTGGAGGAAGGAATGGCAACCCACTCCAGTATTCTTGTCTGGAGAATCCCATAGACAGAGGAGCCTGGTGGGCTACAGTCCATGGGTTCGCAAAGAGCTGGGCATGACTGAAGCAAATTAGCATGCATGCACAGCATTTTATCACACACTTTAGGGAACATAACTAGGAAAATGGTTTTATAAAATAATTGCAAGTTTATATTGATACCTCACATTGAACACAGCACCACGTTCCCCCCGCTTTCTTCCCATGTTTCACAGTTACATCATCCTTCTTCCACAGTGAAAATACTGTGTCCCAAACACAATATGTTTGCTTATTTGCCCTATGTAAGAGGAAATTTCTGATACAGGTCACTTCTTGCATCATATAAATTCACATTTGCTCTTCTATTACATTTACTCACATAGCTCTCATAGAGTAGGATACCTCTATACTAATGGAAACATGATGCCCATTTCCTACTCAAAAGGGAGGTAAAAGAACAAATAATTACCTTCAAAGTGTTAGTCAGCCTCAGTTTAAAAATAAAGATAGATTTGGTAGCCATAGCTCATTCCCCACTCCATATCTTCCTTGCTGTGAGTTAACATCATGTGGCATTCCATGGTGATAGATCAATCATTTCGTAAGTCATGAGAAGATAATGCTGTAGGAGGCCTCTGAGCAAGAAAGATAATACATATCCAGAGTATATATCTATTCTGGTGATGATGAATCAATGTCCCTCAAAGAGCTTCTTTATAGTGGCTGACAAGCCTCCTTAAGTAGGGTTGCCATATATAAGGCTCAGCAAGTTCTTTGCTACCAGCTACTGGACATTCATCCTGGCAGCAGTTAGATAATTATTGATGATAACTAGTCCATATTTTAGTTCCACACAGAGTCTCATCATGAACTCATTGTGTTCATTAACACTGGGAGGCTAATGAGATACACTTCTTAACATCCAAAGAATGAATGGCATGTACCTAATCTTTGAGAATTTGTGTTAATTTCCTGTGGATGCTGTATAAATTATTACAAATGTAGAAGCCTAAAACAATGTACATTCACTCTCTCACAGTTCTGGAGGTCAGTGTAGGCTAGAATCTTCTCTTCCTCTTCCAGTTTCTAGTGTCTGTTAGCACTCCTTGGCTTCCTTGGATTTTGGTCACATCACTAAAATGTTCACATTGACACTTCCTCTTCTCCTGTGTGTCTTCTGTAGTGACAACTGCCACCAGATTCAGGGCTGATCTGGATAATACAGAAATATCATTTCAAAAACCTTAATTTACTTCCATCTGCAAATATGTCTTTTCCAAATAAGGTTACTTATACACATCCCAGTAATCTGACATGGACCTGTTTTGGAGGCTACCATTTGAACCACTTTGCTGATTAAGATACATATAGTCAAAGCTATAGTTTTCCCAGTAGTCATATATGGGTGGATGTAAGAATTGGACCATAGAGGAGTGCCCCCAAATTGATGCTTTCCAACTATAGTGCTGGAGAGAACTCTTGAGAGTCCCTTGGACAGCAAGGAGATCAAGCCAGTCAATCTTAAATGAAATCAACCCTGAATATTCATTGGAATGACTGATGCTGAAGCTGAAGCTCCAATACTTTGCCACCTGATGTGAAGAACCAACTTACTGGAAAGACTGATGCTGGGAAAGATTGAGGGCAGGAGGAGAAGGGAGTGACAGAGGATGAGATGGTTGGATGACATCACTAACTCGATGGTCATGAGTCTGAGCAAACTCCAGGAGATAGTGAAGGACAAGGAAGCTTGATGTGCTGCAGTCCATGGGGTTGCAATGAGCTGGACAAGACTTAGCCATTGAACCACAACATTTAAACCACTGCTGCTGCTAAGTCACTTCAGTCGTGTCCAACTCTGTGCGACCCCTTAGATGGCAGCCCACCAGGCTCCCCCCGTCCCTGGGATTCTCCAGGCAAGAACACTGGAGTGGGTTGCCATTTCCTTCTCCAATGCATGAAAGTGAAAAGTGAAAGTCAAGTCGCTCTGTCGTGTCCAACTCTTAGTGACCCCATGGACTGCAGCCTTCCAGGCTCCTCTGTCCATGGTATTCTCCAGGCAAGAGTACTGGAGTGGGGGTGCCATTGCCTTCTCTGTTAAACCACTATATGTGACAAAGTATGAATTTCAGCCATGTCACCCATATTTTATCAAACTTAAATCAAGTGCATACTGATAACATGATTTCAGTGAGGATATTTTAAAAAATTATCAACCAAAAATCCAAGGTAATGCTATAGTCCCTATTCTGCATCCTCCTTATTTACACATTCTAGGATGTGTAAATTCTCAGTTTATTCTGAGACTTGCCATATTTGATTCATAGCACAAAATTAAAGTCAAAGTTTTTCGTGGTACTTTCTTTCCAGGTCCTACATCAGAACTGCTGTGAGTAGAAATCCTGGAAATGTGAAGATGATCTAGTGGGTGGGGGTGGCCCCTATACACACAGGCCTAAAGAGCCTACATGCATGACAAGTGTATGGTAGCAAACTGCACATACATGCTCCAGGCCAGAGCATCCAGGATTCATGGGCTGGGTCCCAGTGTCTGTGCCTGGTAATTCTAGGGCCCTGAGCTACAGAGAGGCTCTTCTTCGTAACACACCATGCTACCCAAGTCCAGCCTGCCACAAAACACAGACGCCAAACTACATTTGAACTCATTAAGACATTTTTCTCTTACTTAGAAACAGTACTATTTTACCAAAAAGTTAGTAATTTATAATCAATGATATTACCACTATAAGATTTATAAGGAAATATAGCAATGATATCACAAACAAATATTCCATCTTTTAACATAAATGTTTAAATATAATTTATTCATAAGGGTCATCTAATTTTCATCAAGCATATTTATGTTCTCAGTTGTCATTATTATTAGGGGTGATCACCAACCAACTTTAAATCATAATATAATTTTGTAACTTGCCATAGATTAGAATATATTATGTTCTGTCCATCCATTAACAGATATTTGTTCATGTTCCAAACATATTGATGGAAATTTTGCATTTTAAAATGGTTACCTGTGAAATAGGCATGGGGTAAATATCAGTTTCAACATTTCTGCTCAAGTTAAAATTCTTCAGTGATTGATTGGGTCCTCACCATTCAGAAAAAGGAAAAAAGATTTTACAGTTTTAAAATTGAGCCTTTCAGAATGTGTTGATAGATTTTTAGGGAAGAATAAATAGTCTCATTATACACTTTGGCCTCTTCCTCCAAACAATCACAGGTGAAGGAGCAAAGGGCATGACAACGAGAACTGGAGAGAAGGAAAATATTCAAAGCCTTTCAGAAGCTGTTTGTTTTGTTTGTTTGTTTATTTGCTTGCTTTTATGAGGTATTATGGTGTCTCATGAAAAGAATAAAGCCAGAGAAATTTCAAGGCAAAGCTGAGCAAACTTCTCGAATAGACGATGGAGCATCCACTGGAAATACATAAAGACTGAAGTTTTCCCTGAGTTTTCAACTTAGACTTTCATGTATGAGACACTGAGGGAGTTTTGTATTTAAGTGTTATTCACTTATAGAAGTGCACTGGAGTTGTTGGGAGTATAGACCTCCAGTCAGTGAGTTTAGATTTAAATTCCAACTTCACAACAGACTAGCTCTGTGACCTGGGGAAAATTAATTAACTTTTCTAGCCTAGTTTGTAAAAATGAGGTTTGTATAGAGATTAATTAAGCAATTGCAGATAACTTGTGTAGTACAACACCAGGTACATGGAAACTATTCAATAAACTGCTAAAGTGAAGGTACAGCTGTTATTACTATTATTAGTGTTATTATTGGCTACATATTTCACCGATCCCAGATCTTTGCTCCATTACTACATCCGTGAGAATATTCTTATGTGTTTATTTGTGTGTATAACCCTGGCCCCTTTCCAACTTTTTCCCTGGCCTATTTTACCTCAGATCATTTATCACCATTGGAGGAACTCTATTTTATTATTTAATAATTCATTATGTAATAATTTAACTTTCTCTATATACCTCCCCCTCATTAAAATTTAAGTTCCTTGAAAGAGGAATTTTATTTGCTTTGTCCATGACACTTTCTCCAGTGAGTAGATTCTAACCCCTAGAACAGTATATATCTAATATTTTTAAGTAATTAATAAATACTATTAAACTTTTGTGAACTTCAGCATATAAGAAGAGTTTTAGAACCCAAGAGAATACTCATCTCACAGATAAAAATTAAATCTAAAAATTGAATGCAGGAGACTTAACAGACTCAGTTTCAACCCCTGGATTGGAAAGATCCCCTGGAGAAGGGCATGGCAATCCACTCCAGTATTCTTGCCAAGAGAATCCCATCTCAGTAAGTGTCTTATCCAAAGTCAAAATGCAATGTTCCTCTGATGCCTAGAAATCTTTTGCTCACTTGATAATCATAATCTTTTATAGTTATGTTTTATTGAGGATTGATAATATGACTACTGTTATAATTGATGTATGTATTGTAGACAATTTTAATTTTCCCCATAAAGTTAAAACATAGTATCATTTCCCTCATTTTTGAATATGATTTTGAAGGCTCACTCTCTGCCTCCTCTCATTTTTTTCCCTCCAACTATCATATCGATCAAAATTCTTCAATTTTCTTGGATAGCAGCCTTCGTTGTTTGAAGAACTAGCACCGTTTAATCACAGAATCTGCTATCATGTCTTCCCCTCAGATTCCCATATTTTACAACAAATAACATACTCTGATTGCCAAGCAAGACAGTGCTTCCTCTTGTACGACAGCATCTATTACCTTTGAAATACTCTCCAAAAATAAACTCGCTAGTAGAAGGAAATTTTAGCTTTTTATTACTGTTCTACAGGGTCACATGTAAGCATGTATTTACTGATCCTAGAGTGACAATGTCTCTTTGAGGACTTAGGAAAACTTACTCCTCTGTTAAACAAAACTCTGATTTAAATTGGACTGATGGTTGTTTTTTTTCCAAAAGAAATTATATAAAGTTACAATTAAATAAATTCTATTTATAACAAAGGAAATAAGTATTCAGAACTCCTCACTTAATCAATTGACTGCATTATTCTACTATCTATGCTATAGAGATTGTTTGTGTCTATTACCTCTTACGGTGAAGATACTATATGGTATTTGCTACTACACGTCTGTCTGCACATCTTTTCCCAGCTTTGCATTCAGTGAACTCATATTGGTAGCTTGAAACTGGCCACAGTGAGAGTCTTTGCACCACAGCAATTGGCAAATGCTGCAAATCAGAGTTTTCCTTCTGGGAGCCAATTATCAGATATTTACCTGTGCATCCGTGGTCACAACCTTTGTGGTAGGTATTAATCATTTCCCTTGAACAGATGAAGCAGTTGAGGCTCAGAAATGCTAAATGATGTGCCTAAGGCCAACTGCTAGGAAGTGATGGGGCTAGGGTAAGATCCAAGTATATGCCATTTCCACCACCAGGATACACCTTCATGTCTCCTGAAGACAGGAAAAAAAAAAAAATCCAGAAGCTCACTTTTTTTCCAACTTATCTGATCTCCAGCTGCTGCCTTGTCTTTGGTGAATGCCAGCCATGCAGAAGACCTCTGATTCAGAGAAGAGTGGTAGATAAATCCTTGGCCTCGGGTGGTCTCGCTGTTTCACCTGCCTGGGCTGGGCAGGGCTGAGAGAAGAGGGTCTCTATGGCCCAGAGGAAGGGCAGTGTGGGCGGCATTCACAGGATCTGGGCCGATCGAGCCTCCCAGGCTGAGTAGTGCCAACCGGGCATGTTTCTGGGCAGAGTTTCCTTCCGGAGGGGAGCTGGCTGGGCAGGAAAGAGCCAGGACTTTGGGATCCAAGAGAGCCGAGAGGGCAGACTCTGACTCGCCCCCTCCTGGCTGGGTGACGCTGGCCCAGAGACGTCTCCTGGCGCTGGATGAAGGCCCTCATCTTGTTTCATTGTGCTTCAGAGACAGCGCATTTTTAACCAATGGGAGGTCTGTGGCAACACTGCCTCGCACAAGTCTGTCGATGCCATTTTCCCAACGGCATTTAGGCCTGGACTGATGATTTTTAAGTTGACCAATGAAGCTGGTCAAATTGTGCCAGATATGCTGCTTTGGCTTTGCCTAATTTTTATGTCTTGTCAATTGCATTTCTACTGAAAAGATATTTAAAGAAGTTATTTTGATCTCAAAAACAAGTGAAAATAGAGAAATATTAATTTTTTAAGTGACTACTCTTTACTGAGCATGTATCAAGACTCTCTTAGTCACTTTACATATGTTATTTCTGAAAAGTAGTAGCATTCCATTTCTCCACTGGAGAAAATGATGCTCACAATGTATAAGTAACTTGGAAAATGTTTCAAATGAATGAACTTTCAAATCTTCTTACATGTAAAATCAAACCAGGGTAATTTTAATCATGCTATTACGGTCACTTCACCAGGACAGAAAATAAGACATAATAATATGCAGAGCATTATTTCTATTAGAACTCCACCTTCTCTCCCTCTCACCCCCTTTATTATAAAGAGAAAAAAAAATTAAAGGATTCTTCATGGATTATTTATTATATCTTTTGTGTTTGCTTGTATTATGAGACTAGGACATACTATATCTCAAGCACAACTTAAATAAATAGATTTCTACTATTTCTATAAAGATTTATAGAAGTTGCAACATACTGAACGGTATTCCCCTTATCTCTCTTCAGTGATCATAGAAGTCCACTTTCCAAAGCATTATCAGAGAAGTTAAATGTAGCAAAATGCAAGGTAATTCAGAGCCATTTTTCCTTGACAGTTGTTCAGTAATCCTAATTTGTCCTTATACATACTTGGCATCTTCCATTAAGTTATACTCAATATTTTGTATTCATTACACTCTAATGCACTATATCTTACATGAATATGTCAATAGGTAAATTCAGCATAAAATGTACCCTCAAGAACTGAAGAAAAATCATACAGTTATTCCTCAAATTTTGATCCGCTAATATTGCTTAGAGCAATGTGTATCCATGCCCCCATCTACTAATATGTGAAACACCAAAACTACATAAACATTTAAATATTAGAAATAGGAAAATATCTCAGTCCTACTATTTCTGGTATTCTGAGATATAAACAAAGGCAGATGACCAATTATCAGATGTTTTGGTTCTCGGACATGAAAATATGGGATGCTGCGGGATTCTGGGAATAATGTACCCCTCCGTAATACAAGGATATAGGTCAAGGAGGACTGAATGAAGGTGTATGCTGTTTAACTGTGATAAATGTATTTCCATGCGTTTTATTTCTATCATTCAAGGAATCGTCTTATGTGATCATAGGCATTGGATAAGCAAGTCTGAAATGCGTAGACTGGAACCTCTCAAGCAGGAGCTGATGCTGAATCCCATAGGGGAAATTTCCTTTTTTTTTTCAGGAAAGCCTTAGTTCTTCTCATAAGACCTTTCAGCTAATTTGATCAGATCCACACCAATTAATCTCCTTAACATAAAATCAATTAATCGTAGATGTGGCTCACATCTACAAAGTACTTTCACAGAAACTCCTAGATTAGTGTTTGACTGAATAACTGGGGACTATAGCCTAGCCGTGTGGACATAAAAAAATTGATGATCTCAGTTCACCTCTTGTCAGTTCGGCATCCATGCACAATCTCTTTAATCCACCCCTGATCTACAAAGAGACACACCAAAAAGCCAGACTTCCACTGAACATAATACAACTGTTCTGTATCTAACCAAAAGCATGCTAAACTCTCCCCCAGAAAGTAATTCAAAATGCATACTAAGTTGCTTCAGTTGTGCCCAGCTCTTTGCAAACCTATGGACTGTAGCCTCCAGGCTCTTCTGTCCTTGTCTCCTTCATGTCTCCAGGCATGAAGACTGGAGTGGGTTGGAATCAAATTCTCCTCTTGTATGTCTTCTGCGTTAGCAGGCGGGTTCTTTACCACTGGGAAGCCCCAATTCAAAATACTTATTCTTAAATAACTTTCTTGTTATCACATACTTAAGTCCTGTAATATAAAGTAAATTGTTATTAATATTTTTTATAGTATAGTATAGGGCTTCCCTGGTGGCTCAGATATAAAGTATCCACCTGCAATGCACGAGACCTAGATTCGATTCTTGGGTTCAGTCTCCAAGAGCCCCTGGAGAAGGAAATGGCAACCCACTCCAGTATCCTTGCCCAGAGAATTCCATGGACAGAGCAGCCTGGTGGGCTACAGTTTTGGGGGCCACAAAGAGTGGATATGACTGAGTGACTAACACTTTCCCTTTCATGGTATACTATAAATGGATAAGGAAAGAAAGATATAAATATACATTTATAAATATATACACACTCATACAAATATATTTATAACAATGATAAAGAATATTCATCACAATCACAGTCTTTGTTTTTGCAACTAGTCACACTGTTATAGTTGGTGTTTACAACTGCCTTCCTCTACTAATTGCACATCCTTTACCCTTGGCATCACTTCAGCTGGTTGTGGTTCACTGCCTGCTGGAGTGATGTGAACTTTCACTGCTAAAGGTTCTTGGCCATTAGCAGTACTCTGTGGGCTGAATCACTGTAGTTCTCCATTGACTTTAATCATAGGACATGGAAGAAATGAGGGACGACCTAAGAGACCCACTGTGTCCCACACAAACTCTTTGTCAGAGCCGCATAGTTACCCCTTGGTAAGCAGGTGAGTCACCTTACTCAGGACAGGAATTCCCTTCTTTGTCTTTTGATTCAGAAGCATGAGGAGTCCAAGTACCACAGTAGCATTTTAATGGAATTGTTGTGTTTCTCTTTGGAAGATTTTTTTCCCTTTGGAATTAAGACCTCTGTACCAGTATAACTTAAGGTTGTAGGGGACAAGAAACAAATATTTACTCATGGATCAATCCCTAGAGATAATATTTAATAGTGCCACTTCTTGACTCCTGGGCTTGTGAGTCCTATTTATGTTGTGATGAGCACCATGCAGTAGAGGTTAGTTTAGAGCATATTCAGCTTCCTGGAGGGCATTATCCCTGGTCTCAAGGTGTGGAGACACGCTGGCATTGTAAATGAGTCTTCAAAAGGCCATTTCACCTTTCTTTCAAACCACGTGTTTAAGGATAATGGAGAACTTGGTTGAACAAGTGAATTCCAAGATCATGAGCACACTGGCATATTTCACTTACTGTGAAGAGAGTTCCTTGATCCTAAACAATCCTGTGTGGAATACTGTGACAATGGCTAAGACTGAAAGTCCACAGATGGTAATTACTCAAAGGATTATTTGCAGAAAAATAAATCTATATCCAGAGGGTCAATTCCAGTAACAAACAAATGCACTGCCCTTTTTAAAGATGGAAGCAGTACTAAGTAATCAACCTGCCACCACATAACTGGCTAATCACCATAGGGAATGATGTTTATCAGAAACTCAGTGTTTCAGCACTGCTGGTAGGGTGGATACTTGGCAGGGGCTGTAACCAGGCAGTCCTTGGTGAGTGAAAGTCTCTATTGCTAAACCCAGGCATTATCTCTATCCTTAACACCAAGGTCACTTTAATTATGAGCTCACTGAATGATCACAGGGCTGGCTGGGAAAAGAGACTGATTGGCATCCACGAATGGGTTGTCTTATGCATTTGATTATTAAAATCTCCTCCTTGGTTAACATTCACTTGGGGCACAAATACATTTATGCTCACTGTTCATTCTAAGAGCAGTGAGCATAAATATCCATATCCCTTCCCCAGACTTCCTTGCTATCAACTTTTAATAATGTTCTTTCCAGTTCTTTAATGATCCAGCTAAACCGTTCAACATTGCACATAAAATAAATCAGTGTTGACATGTACCTTGGCCATTTCTCCTTTCAGTGCAAAATAGCAGATTGAGTACAATACACAGATTTTTACCCATGGGGAAGACTTCCCTTCACTACTTTCCCCAGAGATGTCCCTAAAAGAGGCTGTGGTATTATAGCTATCTACTTTTAGATGATGCCAGTATATCACACAGACTTATTTATAAACCAGACCAAGTTTTCTCTTTACTAGTCGGCTGTCTATAGGGCACTCTCTACAAGGCCACAGCATTACTGGGAGAGATAAGGTCATATAGCAAGAGAAGGGATCACATTTAGGCCACTTCGTCATGTAACTTACCTATGCCTTTCATAAGTAAGTTACTCTGAAGAGCCTCTCAAACCTATTATCACCTGGTAGGACAGAGAAGTCTGGTGGGCTACAGTCCATGGGGCCACAAAGCCTGGGACATGACTGAGAGAACAAGCACAGCACAGTAGAATGCTACTATTCACAGCCAATATTGGGACTGCATGGGCTAGAAACGATGGGCAACCAAGATAGCACGATATCTTAGTAGTTCAATCTCCACTGAGGCCCAGTAGCTAGCCAAAAGTTATTTCTCAAAGAAAGAGTAGTTATTCTCAAAAGTTGATAAAGCTTTGATCCAAAACTTGAAGAGATTGAGCCCTATGGGAGGCCTGCCAAAGGCAACAGGCAGTCTTTCATTCTGCCACTGACACTTCAGACACCATTGGATTTGCTAGATTAGATGATACAAGTGGCAGAGCATTTTGCAAGACAGTCTAGATGTGTTACAGAGCCTTCTCTTATTCAGACTGTCTTGGTCATACTCAAGACTAGCAGCTCTTTGGGTTATGGTGAAATAGGATAGGATAGCATATATGTTGCCTCCAAAATTCAAATAGGTTCACTCTGTGTTATGCCTCATTTTTATTATAAGAGGGGTCAGATACTTCTCTTTCTTTACATGTGTTATACCACTGACCTTCCAGAAATTTCACTGAGTTTTCTGGAGTTTAGTCAAATTTATTATCCACCTTCTGATATGCAAATATCTTACTGATATGTCTACAGTCATTTCTATTTCTTGCTCACCAGTTGCAGTATGCATAATTATCAACATAATAGACCTGCAATGTCATATGAAATTGGAAGGTAAGCAAGATTCTTGCAGACTACATTAGTAAATAAGGCTAGAGAGTTTATATGGCTAAGGTAAAGTAAGTGAAGGTCTATTACTGGTCTTACCAGTTGAAAGTAAACTGCTTCTGTTGACCTTTACTGTGTATTCAGGAAAAAAAAAACAAAAAACATTTTCCAGCTCCATAGCTGCTTACTATATACAAACATTTATATTCATTTTTAAAGCAGATTAGGATCATTTTACATTTTGATTCAGCAGGAATTCTTTACTGTTAATTCAAATGAGGCACTTTGAAGAGAGATATATCTCTCTATCACAGTTTTGAGGGTTATGAATCTTTTTCAAAAACTAATCAATTTCTAGTAGCCTGAGGTTGTATTTATGTGCTGGATTGAATGGATTGCTCCATTTATTTTTTAAAGAACTAGGTTATTAACAATTAGTTTAGTAACTGTCAGAATTGTTAGAACAATTTTTTTAACTTTAAGAATTAACACATTTTTTTTTGATGTATAAAATACCTTGGAGTAGTGGAGTTATGTACTCCTTGGCTGAGAATACCAAGTTATGTAGCTCTGTTTAGTGGAAGACTCTGGAAGTTAAAATATAAAACATGAGTCTTTTTATAGTGGGCATAGCTATGAGGAAGATGACCCATGTGAATAAAAATGTTTCATAATTGTAGAGATATTGACTATATCTGATATGTATGTGTATATATATATATAAATATATATGGTTATTTCTGGTATATATATATAAATATATATGGTTATTTCTGGTGTATGTATGTATGTATGTATGTGTGTGTGTGTGTATATATATATATATATATATATATATAGGTTATATCTGGTGTGTATATATTCTGAATCTAGACTGATACAAGATTCTTGGTGAATCAAAATGTAAAATAACCTTAACTTACAGACAGTTTTTCAAGGTACAACTTAGGAAATTTTAAATTAGCATAGAGCAATTTTTTAATGAATATTATTTCACTTTCTCTTATGCTAACCTTGAAGTATATCAATAATTTTTTTAATGTAAAGAAGAAAACCTTATAAGCTGAAAAAACTGTTATTCAGTGACATTCAGAAAACATTGCATGAAGAAACTGTTTGAAACAATTATCGTTGTCACTGTAATACAAATATCATTATAAGACTCAAATTGGAATTTAGCCTAACTTCTAAAAAATGTCAGCTCATACATGACTGAGTATAATGGGATTTCAGCAAAGTCTGAAACTATTTATAATTATGCTTTTCCATTCCCTGATGAATTTTATAAGGTACCATATTAGTAACATTAAATTAAAAATAGAAAGCATTTCTCTTTCTTCATGTAATTGTTTTATGATAGCTGTCTTTGGCAATTTTTTAAGCTATTAAAAATATATTTTTTAAAATCCATCAAGTGGACGCTTGGTTCTCTTGAACAAAATGTCTGGGAAAGCATTTCAGTGTACTGTTGATCTTAATACAATTATTAAGTATTTCTCCAGCAGTATTTTTCTGCCAGTTATTTCTTCAGCAAAAAATAGGCTTAAAAGGGATCAGCCAAGAATGACAATTTGGAATCTGCAACCATGAAGAGCCATGTGCAAGTGACAAGGAGTGAACTCTTTTACAGAGAGGAAAAGGAAGATAGGAGGGCTTGTGTTAACAACGAGTCTGATAATGAAGGAATCGTAAGTTCTGAGTCCTGTGATTTTCATTGGCTGAGTTGTGATGCACTTTCATTGGCTGAAATCTTGTCAGGCAAAAAGAAGTCTTTCTTCTTTCAGTTAGGTTCTCCTATTGTTGTAGGGAATGAGAGCTCTCCCTTGTGGCTTCCTGACTTTATTTTAACTGAGATTTCTGTTTATTAACTTTTATGATATCCAGAGAGTTAACAGATATACCTCATTTATTTCCGGCATTATAATCTACCATTGCCTATAGTAATGCAATTTTAAAAGTTAGAGTGATATTTTTAACTACAAAGTTATTTCACTTTATTGACAAAATAATTTGGTGGTGGTTAATGGAATACTGGAAACACCAAGGGAGCATTCCACACAAAGATAAGGACAATCATGATAAAAATGGTAGAGACCTAGTAGATGCTGAAGAGATCAAGAAGAGATGGAAAGAATACATGGAAGAATTGTATAAAAGAGATCTTAATGACTGGATTACTATGATAGTATGGTAAGCCACACAGAGCCAGACCTTCTAGAGTGCAAAGTCAAGTGGGCCTTAAGCAGCACTGCTGTTAATAAAGCTAGTGGATGCGATGGAATTCCAACAGAACTATTTAGATCCCTAAAGGATGCCATCAAGGTTTCGCATTCATTATGTCAGCAAATCTGGACCCAGCAAGTCACCACAGGACTGAAAAAGGTCAATCATCATCCCAGTTTCCCAAAAGTGTGTACCAAAGATTGTGCTAACCATCAGGTAGCCAGACTCATCTCCCATGCTAGTAAAGATTTTAATGCTTAAAATCTTGCATGCTAGGCTTCAGCATGATGTGAATAAAAACTTCCAGATGTCCAAGATGGGTTTAGAAAAGGAAGAGGAACTAGAGATCAAATTGCCAACATTCACTGGATTATAGAGAAATCAAGAGAATTTCAAAAAGAATCTATCTCTGTTTCATAGATTATGTGACTATGCTAAAGCTTTTCACTGTGTAGAGCATGACAAACTGTGGAAAGCTCTTAGAGAGATGGGAATACCAGACCATCATACTTGTCTCTTGAGAAACCCGTATACCTGTTAAGAAGCAACAGTTAGAACCCTGTATGGGTTCTTGAACCAATCAGTTGGACAAGAAAGGAATAGGACAGGGAAGTCTGCTGTCACCCTGTTTGTTTAATCTATGCATTGAGCACATCATGAGAAATGCCAGACTGGATGATTTACAAGCTGGAATTAAGATAGGTGGAAGAAACATCAACAATCTCAGATATGCGGATACCACTCTAATGGCAGAAAGCCAAGAGAAACTAAAGAGCCTCTTGATGAGGGTGAAGGAGGACAGTGAAAGAGCTGGCTTAAGACTAAGTTTAAAAGAAAAAATCACTAAGATATAAAGAAAGCTGAGCACCAAAGAATTGAAGCTTTTGAGCTGTGATGTTGGAGAAGACTCTTGAGAGTCCCTTGGATTGCAAGGAGACCCAACCAGTCAATTGTAAAGGAAATCAGTCCTGAATATACATTGGAAGGACTGATACTGAAGCTGAAGCTTCAATGCTTTGGCTACCTGATGTGAAGAACCAATTCCTTGGAAAAGACCCTGATACTGGGAAAGATTGAAGGTGGGAGAAGGGGACGACAGAGGATGAGATGGTTGGATGGCATCACCCATGCGTTGAATGTGAGTTTGAGTAGTCTCCATGGGTTGGTGATGGACGGGGAATCCTGGCGTGCTACAGTCCATGGGGTCACAAAGAGTTGGACATGACTGGTGACTGAACAACAACAAATAGAATATCCAAGCAGTTGGTTTCTTCCCTTAATTCCCATTATATTAATTAGAAGGTTGTATGTGGTTAAACTCAAAGAGAGTGAGAATTTAATCTGAGCTCAAATTCTGACTTGAAACAGTGAGAAGAATAACAAAGTTGACTGTGAAATCCTATAGCACTTTAAAAGTTTACCTTAGAGGAAAGGTGAACATAGCTTGATGGAGTGTTGAGATTGCGAACTAAAGGAAATATGAAAATTGTCAAAACCAGAAAAAAAAAGTGGAAAAAGAAAGTTAATAAGCAATACTAAAAAGAATATGCATGTACCAATACTTAGTTTTGTTTTGTTTTGTAGCTTTCTATATTCAACTGTATTAATGCATTTCGGGTTCAGCCCATTACCTGGTGGCATAACGTATCAGAGTGTTGGAAACAATCCAACTTCTGCCAATGCTGATGTCATTTACCTATATTTTCAGTCATCCATGAGCTAACTGATACTAGAGAATCACTCGCAGCGAATTAAGATTTACTTTCCAAATTCGTAATCACTTCCTTCCTAAAATGCAGGGAAACAATAGCTTTCATAATTGGGTGTGATGTTAGATGTGGGTTTTCCATATATGATCGGGCTTAGAAAGTTCCATTTTATTTCCAGTTTGACACAGTTATTTTTTTCTTTTAAGCAAATTGGAGTTGCATTTTGTCAATCTTTTTCTGCATCTCAAGATGATACTATATTTTAACAACATAACTTTTAATATGTTCTAACATTGACTGACTTTCAAGTGATTAATCATCATTTCTTTCCTGTGATAAATCTTACTTGTTAAAATTATCATGTTTCCATGTTGGAGTCTAGATACTAATATTTTGTGAATAATGGGGAAAATTTTTTTCCTATTTCTTATCATGATTTGATAGTGCAATCCTGCCCTCATAAAATGAGTCTGGAAGCATTTCACCTATCTTTTTCTGAGATATTTTGTGCAGATTTGATATTATTTCTTTTAAAGATGACTTTGCAAATCAAATCACAATGATTACGCAAAGATTATTCAAAGAATAGGTAAAACATATGATGATGTGGGCTCATAGCAATTTATCTTGTTAAAAAGAGACTTATTTAAGAAAGAGAAAATTATCATATGCCTATGTAAAGGGAAGTCATCAAATATTCACTTAGGTTAAAAACTGTTCTCATGAATGTACAGTTATGACTTCTACTGTATTAAACAAATTTTTCAACTTGTGAAATAAATGCTTAATAAAAATGTTAAATCATATTATTAAAATTTCATGATAGCAAATACATACATACATACACATATAAAATTTGTTGGTGTTTCTTGAATAAGAAAGTTATATTCAGTTAAATATAACAAGTGTACTATTTATGTTATTTTGTAATTATTATCTCATTTTGATGATAACATTATTTTACATTAATACAATTTTGGATTCTTTTGAAAATAATAATGATAATTTCTTTTTAAAAAAATATACATTTATTATTTTTTTCTTGTGTTACATCCACTAGTGTTAAAGCTATATTCAAAATTCATTACAATTACTCTGGAAAAATATTAAATTGACTTTCTGTAATAATTCCATTACATCTTAGAAAATAATCTATTCTGTGATTAAGATCAGCAATGCAATAAGTCAATATTTAGTCCATCTGTTTACAATGAATTGCATATCATTTTGACCTAGTTGGATTTATTATAAAATTCATGCTGGAAAATATTTATTTTCCTAATTCCTCTTTGCTACTGAAATATTTTTTCAATTACAGTTGGATCCATTTGAAACTATCTGGAACCAAATATATTTTGAAATTTTGTATTTTTAATTACAAATATTTAGATATAAACTTTTCATGATACAGCTTTTCATGTAAAAGTAACAAGCCAATTCAGTGAAAAGCTTGACTTTATGTTATTTTTCATACCTCAAAAGTGTAAATGCATTCTATTTAGTGAGGATGCTGGCATACTTAGTCATTTGCTGAGGCAAACACTGAAGTAACAAATTTATTAAAGAAGGCAGAAATCAGAAATCAATATTTTTAGTTAAAAGTTAATTTTAATAAATGTACCTGTGGTTTAAAGCAAGTACACATACTTCTTAATCTCCATAAATAATTAAAACCACTTGTCAGTATTTAAATTTCAAGCATACCCAGATTCTAAACATGTAATGATCAAAGACAACCTGATATCCTATTTGATCCTCTCATATGTCATATTTGGTCAATTACACACACACACACACACACACACACACACACACACACATCATTCCTTATCCACTTTACCTCATCAACAGCATGGAAGAAATAGAGAACAAATAAAGAAATCAATATTTTTGTAGTTTCCTAAACTATAGATAGAGATATTTCCCAATATATCATGGTGTTATGTTTGTAAAATTGTATTTAACTGTAAGATACAAATAATTTTTATTGCTCTATAAACAACTTTTATTTAATCTCATGGAATTTTGTTAGTTCATCAATAATCATGCTTAAGAATCTCTGTTGTTCATTTTTATGATGTTAAAAATCTGTTTGTTCTTCCAGTTTTTCTCTTAGCTAAATCTTAGCTCTATTTTTAGAATCCCTTCTGATTCTTATGTTTACATTAAAAGTTCTTATCAGGTCACATGACTTTGCATAATATTTCTAAATGACAAAGTCCAAAGTGATATCTTCAATTCTAGAATTCTTCACTGGGCACAGAATAACATATTCAACTGTAACACTTTCCCAAGTGAGGACTTGGGAGTCATTTTTGAGTCAGCCACCCTTCTCTCTTATGATTTCTTGCAGAGTTTGACTTCTACATATTTTTCTAATCAAATCACTTCTTTTCATCTTCACTACTGCCATTCTGGTTGAAACCACCAGTACTTCTGAAACTTATTGTTACAATTTCTAATTTCATTTTTAATGTCATATGTCAATGCATTCTCTAGACAATATACTCTTATGCCTGTAAACATATTAGGTTGTATCACTCCCCTGGGAGAAGGCAATGGCACCCCACTCCAGTACTCTTGCCTGGAAAATCCCCTGGACAGAGGAGCCTGGTAGACTGCAGTCCATGGGCTCGCTAAGAGTTGGACAGGACTGAGGGACTTCACTTTCACTTTTCACTTTGATGCATTGGAGAAGGAAATGGCAACCCACTCCAGTGTTCTTGCCTGGAGAATCCCAGGACGGGGAGCCTGGTGGGCTGCCGTCTACGGGGTCACACAAAGTTGGAAACGACTGAAGCGACTCAGCAGCAGCAGCAGCAGTCACTCCCCTGCTTCAGTGTATGCTTTCACTTTCCTTTACTCAGACAAAATTCAAACTTCCATATCACTCTTTTATCTAGTTAACACTAGATAATTATCCCAGTGAAAGTGAAGTCACTCCGTCGTGTCCGACTCTTAGCGACCCCATGGACTGCAGCCCACCAGGCTCCCCCGTCCCTGGGCTTCTCCAGGCAAGAACACTGGAGTGGGTTGCCATTTCCTTCTCCAACGCATGAAAGCATCCCAGTAGTAGACTACAAATAGATAATCATGCTCATTAGTGATATATGTATGTGTATATATATAATGAATAAATTGACAAAGTATAAAGCTATTATATGATAATATTAGGAATATTAAGCAAAATATGGGACTAAAAAACAGGGACTCATAAGAGGAAGAGTAAAAGAGGAAGAGAGAGTTAGAGTTCTGTATAATTTTCTGCGACCAGAGACACTTTAAGCACAAGGATACGTGTCTGTTTCAGAAAGGAACTGGCAAATCATTTAGATTCTCTCTCTGTAGTGTTTGCTTGAGTGTATGTATGTGTGTTTGTCCACGTCATTTATGCCTTCTCTGGGAAATGTTGTTTGGTTTTTTTTTTTCTTATTAGATTGAGGGATTGATAAACTTCATAAAATGATCTATGAATACATGTTCCCACAACCTTTTTCATTCTTCTCTTGAGACGTGCCAGTGGGAAATTTGATTTACTTCTTCCATAATACATTAAAATATTCTATGCTTCTTAATTATCTGCCTTCCAATTAAATCCTCTATTCCCCCTAGAAATTTGTTTCAGCTAGTTTTTAAGGAGAAAACTAATGTGCTAAAGAATAAGATCTGAATAGAATGAAATGTTATCATGACATAGAAGCTGATGTTTATTAGGTAAACAGAGTGGACTAGAATACACGTTTTTACACTACAAAGAGAGGTTTTTGATAATTTCAAGAACAGTAAGTTTTTAGCTCCTTTAATCTTCTTAAAAAAAGAGTTCAATACCTTACACTGTATCATTTGAAGTATAGACTGCAAAACAATATTCCCAAAATATTATATTAATTTCTTATTAATGTATTTTAAGAAGAAATGATAAACTGCTATATACCTAACAGCACAAATTTCATGATGAAAGAACTTGAAATCATGTGATAAACAAAATTATTGCAGGCATTAAAATATTTTAATTTGACATGTTTGTTCTTTTAAGCCTAGAATGTTTAAAAGATTATTTTTACATATTTAAGGATGCTGAAGAAAAATAATTTGAATCTTCACTTCTTGTTTTAGAGCCATGTCTTTAGAGTCATCAAGTACTTATTTGAGAAACAAAGGTAAAACTGCAAATCATTATTATATACTAAATTTTCTATGTAGGTAGAAATCCAAATATCACATATTTGGATTCTTAAAATAAGAATTCTAAAATCTGTTTGCTTTACATATCAATGAGTAAACTGAACTCACAGAGAACTTCAAATACCTCACTGACCTTACTAGAAAAGGAATCAGATTACACATTTATTTAGCACTTATTAGAACCATTCCCATTTATTCTTGTACTTTTTAGAGCAAACCTAATTGTTCCTGCTGCCTTAACATTTTTACTACTTTATATGCCTCATCAGTTTAAAACATTTACTTCTGTGACTGCTGAACCATTGAGCACATTGGTTCTTCAGATCAATATTCTTGCTCCAGAAAGGAAAAAGTCATACACAGGTGTCTGGCAATGTTTATTTACTGAAAGCAGTTCATCTTCTACTGTTGATAGTTGGCAAAGTGACACTCCATTTTAGGTCTTTAATCATTGAAACCATTTCCTCAGAAAACTGCAACTTGAGAAAAAGAGTGAAAGCTCAATGTACTATTAAATAAAAATGGCCAATCAGTCAACATAGGCACCCTCTCTTCACAGCAATCAGCAACAGCTGTATCCCAATTAAGGCTATGATTTTGCAGGTGCTCACAAAAGTCTATGTCAAAATAAATCCACTTATTTAAAATGTTTTGAAGCATTATAAAGTCTTTATAGCTAAGTTCAGGCAAAAAAATGTGTACGGATTTTCAGACAACTTATTTATGAATGTCAAGATTCTTGGGTAAAAGAAGGAAATGATATCAAAACAAGGAAAAGTCTTTGGAAAAACATCATTCTCTTATTAGCAGTAAAGATAGAGAAGGAGAGTTTGAATAACACTACAGGCAATTGGTAGAAACAGATGCTACCCTATTCAGTATACTTCTTAACCACTAATATGGAAATATTCATTTGTAACTATCGAGTTCAATCTATGTGTGTATGTCACAGTATATACAGCTAGGATTAAACTTCTTAATTCCCTTTATGTAGATTTTAATAAATATCATTTACCTATAAATTCTAAAACTATAGTCTTAAAGTTTCCTTTACATAAAAATGACAGGATGATGTTACATAGTACATTCCATTTCCCTCACTCTACTTCTAGAGATTCTGATTTTGTAGGTGTATAGTTAGTTTTGTCCAAGGAACCTATATTTTTTTGTATCAAATACATCTAGTAATTATGATATTGATGTCCCACTCAGTCCCACTCAGTAGTTTTGAGAGAACCTGCTCTAAATTTTTGCAAGTAAAAAGTCACAGTTTTAAATTTTCTTTCAAATGTTTATACTTTAATAACAACACTTACTTCCAAAGCAACACACGTTCATTTCCTGACATATACCAAGTGTTTTCTGAGAATATATTTTCTTTCTTTGTGTCCACTCACCACTATAATGATATTTTTATCTCTAAAAAAATAAACATTATCATGAATCTTTATTTATGTACATCTTTAGGAAGTTGTAAATCTTAATTATTTAATGTTTGCATGGTGCTCTGAAGAAGAGATATTCTGTTTAAGAGCTAAATATTATCGTCACTATTAAACATCTGTTGTATTCTAGTTAGAACTTATATCATTTGAAAGCAGCACATGAATTTATTCCCATAGGAATTTATAAGTTGTCTAATTTGAACATACCACACAAGATGACAAGATATTATTGATTTAAAAGAAGAGTTTTAGTTGTTCTTAGTACTTTTTAAAAATTTTGAGAAAAATATCAGATTAATTCACATTAGGAATCAAAGTAGCAATACTTTGACCTAGAGCTCATTTCTCAACCAAAACGATGAAAGACAGAAGACAATAGAATTATTTCAATTAAAGTGCTGAGAAGAAATAACTGTCAATCTAGAACTGTTTCTATAGAGAAAAATTCAAAAATTATTCTTTAAGTCATTCCATAGTTTCAGGTAGAAAATTAAATTACTACAACAACTTATTTGTCTTACATTTCAGCTGAGGTATCACAATTTTTATTGAAGTGTAAAGGACATCAGTTATAAGTATAAAGCCTAATGACTTTTTAGAGTGTTAACATAACCATTAAGGAAAACCCAGATCAAGGTGTAAAATATATTTAGTACTTTGGAAACCTCCTTCCTGCCCTGTCCAAATCATTACCTTCCTTAAATGTAATTGTTTTTATGACTTTAAACCCTTTGATCTTAGACTAGTTTTCCTTGATCTTGAGATTTATGTGAATGGAATCATACCTTATACATTCTTTCCTGTCTGGCATCTTTCATTTAGCAATATATATGTGTATGTGTGTGTGGTGTGTGTATATTTATGTATGTGTGCGTGTGTGTGTGTGTATGTATATATATATATATATATATATATATATACATATATATTTTAAGATTCATGCATGTTTTACATGTATTGTACAATTTACTGTTTTTATTTTTCACTATACTATGTTACAAATATCCTACAACTTACTGTATGATTCTATTACTATTGATAACCATTTTGGTTGCAGAGTCGTGTGTGACCAGATGTTGTGGTTACCTACACAGGTGGGGTAGATTCCCTACACCAAATTTATTTCCAATGTTGAAATCACGATGATGCACACACGTGCCAACTAAATATGAATTTATTACTCACTAGTGCAGCTTGCTGGGGAGAGCAGGGTGTCGGTCTGAAAATGGCTTGAGAGCGCAGGAAAGAGCAACGACCTCGGGTTTTATATTGGTTAAGGGACAGGGGCTGGGGCAAGAGTTTATGTGAATGAAGGCAGGGCTTGCATAGTTGGAACCTTCTTCTTGTTCCCAGGAGAAGGCATGCCCACTTTCTTATCAGTTTGCACATATATGGGGCAACTGGGTAAGCAGGAGGGGGGCTGAAGTTTGTCAGCAATCAAACACCAACAATGAGTCATACCAGATCCTGCTGGCTTTAACTCATAGCTAGAAGGGAAGCCAATTTAAAGGTATTGAGCAAGCAGAGTCATGACATAATCTGAGATAGTTCTACGTTGAGTGTTGTGTTGAGAATGGAAAGAATGTGAATAAAGGAAGATGCCTGGAAGTCAAACATAAGCATTTACTTTAATTTAGTGAAAGATGGCAGTGGCTCAGAACAAGACATTAGCAGTGGGTCTGGTGGGAATTGATTGTACTAATAAAAAGCAGGATTTGTTCATGAAAAGGTTATGCTATGAGCAAAAAAATGTTTGATCCTGAAAAACTGGAAAGAAGAGACTTATGACAACTGATAGAGGGAAATTCTGAAACAAATGATTTTGAAGGAAATTTTTTAAAAAGAAGCTATATTTGCTACTGAAATTGAGGGCTTGAATATATAAATGTGGGGGCTAGGCCAGATCTTTGGAGAAGAAAACGGCAACCCACTCCAGTGTTCTTGCCTGGAGAATCCCAGGGACGGTGGAGCCTGATGGCCTGCAGTCTATGGGGTCGCATAGAGTTGGACATGACTGAAGCGACTTAACAGCAGCAGCAGCAGGGCAGATCTTAGCAGAGATAATATTCCCAGGCATAGAACTGGAAATGAGTGTATATAGAAATGACTCTATATTAAAAAAAACTGTACAAGGGTTTATCCATATGACACTGTGAAGTTCAGAGATCAATTAGATGTTGATAAATTAGCAAAGAAAGCTGAGAGACTGGCAGGGCTGGGAGTAAAGGAGGCATCTAGGATATACAAAGATAAAGTATGTCAGGTTTGGAATAGTAAACTGTAGGTCCAGTTTCCAGAGGAGAGATGAGAATGAAACTTGCCTGGAGAAAGTTTGAGAGTGGGAAGAGGAAACATTTAGACAAGTACAACTTACTTTGAGGAGGAACTTTGCTCTAAAGGAAGAAACACATGGATGGTAAATTTTAAAGGGTTATATTTTAAAGTCAGTGGGCGAAGTAGCAGCATGTTTTTCTGTCAATATGAAATAGTCGGTAAAGTCAGAAAGTTTCCGATGCATGAGACAACCAAATTACTTGGATGAGATTGAGACACAAATGACTGTTTGTCCTTTACTAATTACACAAGAATTAAAAGTGTCTGAACAAAATAAGCTGAGGCATATTAACACAAATTCAGGAGATGGAGTCATAGATTTCTGGGGAGCTTGTGAATGTTTTCCTCTGAATTTTCTCTGTTCTCAGTGAAATAAGCATCAAAACCACTAAGTAAATGATAGGGAAGAATTGTTAGAAGTTTGAGAAGCGAGGGTATGATATAGTGTAGTCTTGAAATTCTACCCTGGTGCATCAAAGAGCACCCAGACACTGCAAGGAACTCACATTGAAAACAATTTTTTTGAAGGAATCACAATGATACTTGATAACTAATAGATGCTATGCTAACTACTCTGAGTTGAAGTTTTTGCAGTTCCAGTATTAGATTGTGCTGCATTCCTTTAGATAACATCATTCATTTGCAAAGCTGAGCTTTAGTTGTTGCTTTGTGATGTACAGCAAGTAGTACATGAAAATCAGTGTGAAAGCTGGAAATGAAGGTGGTGGCATCCCACATAGTTCCTAGGACTGAAAAATTGTGCCTCACTCAACAAGGTTCTTATGTCTTAATAAGTGATTGCGGTCATTTAAAGTTGAAATTACAATGTTTTATTTCAATTTGTATGTATATATTTTGTCATTTTTATATAAATCCTTACACATTTCTAGGCTTCCCTGGTGGCTCAATTTTTAAAGAATCTGTCTGCAATGTGGGAGACCTGGGTTTGATTGCTGGGTTGGGAAGATCCCCTGGAGAAGGGACCTGGCTACCCACTCCATATTCTGGCCTGGAGAAGTCCATGGATTGTATAGTCCATGGGGTGGCAAAGAGTCAGATAGGACTGAGCGACTTTCACTTTAACTTATACATTTCTTAATCTAATAACCTTATAATAATAACTGTTCAGTATTTCTTTTTATCTAAGGGTGCCATGTGAAAATTAGCAAGACACTAAGGATTCTATGAAATGAGAAATTTGAGGTAATTGTGATGGTATCTCCAGCACAGCAGAAGGACCTGCAGACCAGGTGACTTCTAATCCAATAGCTAGATGTCATTATAAGTGCACTGCATGTTCCCAGCCAGAGTTCTGAAGTGAGATAAGATACTATGATATTGTGTTTTTCTTCAGCCTTTTCAGCTACACATATGTAGTGTGTAATTTGAGGGTATTTGACTTCAGTTTTGTGATGTTTTTCAACCAGTTAAAGTAAGTCATGGAGAACTGACAGGAAGTCGAAAATATATTAAAGGGAGTGATGGCAAGGCAAAGTATATTGCATTGTAAAAATATATTAAAGGGAATGAGTCCAGTAAATAATATGTTGTAGGATCAGAATGGCTTTGGGTGCCACTGATCTTGTTATTTAAGATGGACTGAGTGAGTGAGTGAAAGGCACTCAGTCATGTCTGACTCTTTGGGACCCCATGGACTATAACAGTCCATAGAATCCTCCAGGCCAGAATATTGGAGTGGGTTGCTGTTCCCTTCTCCAAGGTATCTTCCCAACCCAGGGATTGAACCCAGGTCTCTCACAATGCAGGTGATTCTTTACCATCTGAGCCACCAGGAAGCCCAAGATGGATTGAAGTAAAATAAAAATCAGCAGTAGATTGTTCCTGTCATTGTCCAGTTACTAAGTCATGTCCTACTCTTTACGACAACATGGACTACAACATGCCAGGCTTCCTGTCCAAATGTGCTGGCATATTAAGTGCAGCATTTTAACAGCATCATCTTTGAGAATTTGAAATAGCTCAGCTGGAATTCCGTCACCTCCACTAGCTTTGTTTTTTTTTTTTTTAAATTAAATTTATTTATTTTTTTAATTACAATACTGTATTTGTTTTGCCATACATTGACACGAATCAGCCATAGGTGAACACAATCTCCCAATGCCGAATCCCCTCCCACCTCCCACCCCCCATCCTCTACTTGAATCATCCTGTGCATCAGCCCCATGCCTCCTGCATCCTACATTGAACATAGATTAGCGTTTCGTTTCTTACAGGAAAGTATACATGTTTCATTGCCATTCTCCCATACCATCCCACCCTTTCCCTCTCCCTCAGAGTCCAAAAGTCCACTCTATACCTCTGTGTCTCTTGTTGTCTCACATATAGGGTCATCATCACTGTCTTCTAAATTCCATATATATGTGTCAATATACTGTATTGGTGTTTTTCCTTCTGGCTTACTTCACTCTGTATAATCGGTTCCAATTCCATCCATCTCATTAGAACTGAGTCAAATTTATTCTTTTTAAGGGCTGAGTAGTATTCCATAGAGTATATGAACCACAGCTTTCTTATCCATTCATCTGCTGATGGACATCTAGGTTGCTTCCATGTCCTGGCTATTATAAACAGCGCTGCAATGAACACTGGGGTACATGTGTCTCTTTCACTTCTGGTTTCCTCAGTGTGTATGCCCAGCAGTGGGATTGCTGGGTCATAAGGCAGTTCTATTTGCAATTTTTTAAGGAATCTCCACACTGTTTTCCATAATGGCTGTACTAGTTTGCATTCCCACCAGCAGTGTAAGAGGGTTCCCTTTTCTCCACATCGTCTCCAGCATTTATTGCTTGTAGACTTTTGGATTGCAGCCATTCTGACTGGTGTGAAATGGTACCTCATTGTGGTCTTGATTTGCATTTCTCTGATAATGAGTGATGTTGAACATCTTTTCATGTGTTTGTTAGCCATCCGTATGTCTTCTTTGGAGAAATGCCTATTTAGTTCTTTGGCCCATTTTTTTATTGGATCATTTATTTTTCTGGAGTTGAGCTGCATAAGTTGCTTATATATTTTTGAGATTAGTTGTTTGTCAGTTGTTTCATTTGCTATTGTTTTCTCCCATTCAGAAGGCTGTCTTTTCACCTTGCTTATAGTTTCCTTTGTTGTGCAGAAGCTTTTAATTTTAATTAGATCCCATTTGTTTATCTTTGCTTTTATTTCCAGTATACTGGGAGTTGGATCATAGAAGATCCTACTGTGATTTATGTCGGAGAGTGTTTTGCCTATGTTCTCCTCTAGGAGTTTTATAGTTTCTGGTCTTACATTTAGATCTTTAATCCATTTTGAGTTTATTTTTGTGTATGGTGTTAGAGAGGGGTCTAGTTAAGGAAACAATTCCATTCACCATTGCAACGAAAAGAATAAAATACTTAGGAATATTCCTACCTAAAGAAACTAAAGACCTATATATCGAAAACTATAAAACACTGATGAAAGAAATCAAAGAGGACTCTAATAGATGGAGGAATATACCATGCTCATGGGTTGGAAGAATCAATATAGTGAAAATGAGTATACTACCCAAAACAATCTACAGATTCAATGCAATTCCCATCAAGCTACCAGCAGTATTTTTCTCAGAACTAGATCAAATAATCTAAGATTTGTATGGAAATACAAAAAACCTCGAATAGCCAAAGCAATCTTGAGAAAGAAAAATGGAACTGGAGGAATCAACTTGCCTGACTTCAGGCCCTACTACAAAGCCACAGTCATTAAGACAGTATGGTACTGGCACAAAGACAGAAATATAGATCAATGGAACAAAATCGAAAGCCCTGAGATTAACCCACATACCTATGGACACCTTATCTTCGACAAAGGAGGCAAGAATATACAATGGAGTAAAGATAGTCTCTTTAAAAGGTGGTGCTGGGAAAACTGGTCAACCACTTGTAAAAGAATGAAACTAGACCCCTCCACTAGCTTTGTTTTTAGCAATGCTTCCTAAGGCCCACTTGATTTCACACTCCAGGATATGACGTGACCACAGGTGAGTGCTCCAGGTGAATGACCACACCATTGTGGTTATCCGGGTCATAAAGACCTTTTTGTATAGTTCTGTGTATTCTTGCCACCTCCTCTTAATCTTTTCAGTTTCTGTTAGGTCCTTGCAGTTTCTGTCCTTTATTATTCACATCTTTGCATGAAATTTTCCCTTGGTATCTCCAGTTTTCTTTAAGAGATATGTAGTCTCTCCCATTCTATCATTTTCCTTTTTTTTTCTTTGCATTGCTTACTTAAAAAGCCTTCCTTATCTCTCCTTGCTATTCTCTGGAACTCTGCATTCAGTCGGGTATGTGTGTGTCTGTGTGCTTAGTTGCTTAGTCATGTCCAACTCTTTGCAACCCCGCACACTTTAGCCCACAAAGCTCTTCTGTTCATGGGATCTCCAGGCTAGAATACTGGAGTGAGTATAGCCTTTCCCTTCTCCAGGGGATTTTTCCAACCCAGGGATTGAACCCTGCTCTCCTGCATTGTAGGCAAATTTGTTATTATCTGAGCCACCATGGAAGCCCTCAGTTGGGTGTATCTTTCCCTTTCTCCTTTACCTTTCACTTCTCTTCTTTTCTCAGCTATTTGTAAAGCCTCCTCAGACAACCATTTTGCCTTCTTGCATTTCTTCTTCTGGGGATGATTTTGGTCACTGCCTCCAATACAATGTTACAAACATCTGAAGGCCAGTAAATAATATGTTATCACGTCAGAAGGGTTTAAGGTTCCACTGAGTTGTAGTCTGTGCATGAGAATGAACAGAAATGAGAGTAAGAGCCTGACATTATCAGTTATAAACAGTTATAAGGTCTGTGTATAAGAATAAATATCTTAGGAAGAGTGAAGAATGAAAGTAGATTTACTGGATGTCTAACTTGAAGTTTTCTGTGATTATGGTTTCAGTGTGTCTGCCCTCTGATGCCCTCTTGCAACACCTACTGTCTTACTTGGGTTTCTCTTACCTTGGATGTGGGGTATCTCTTCACGGCTGTACCAGCAAAGCACAGCCACTGCTTCTTATCCTGGACGAGGGGTATCTCCTCACTGCCGCTCTTTCTGACCTTGAACAAGGAATAGCTCCTCTAGGCCCTCCTGTGCCCATGCAGCCACCGCTCCTTGGATGTGGGGTTGCTCCTCCCAACCACTGCCACTGGCATTGGGCAGTGGGTAGCTAGTCCCAGCCGCTGCCCCAGACCTCAGACATGGGGTAGCAAGATGATGCTGTGAAAGTGCTGCACTCAATATGCAGGCAAATTTGGAAAACTCAGCAGTGGCCACAGGACTGGAAAAGGTCAGTTTTCATTCCAATTCCAAAGAAAGGCAATGCCAAAGAATGCTCAAACTACCACACAATTGCACTCATCTCACATGCTAGTAAAGTAATGCTCAAAATTCTCCAAGTCAGGTTTCAGCAGTATGTGAATCGTGGACTTCCAGATGTTCCAGCTGGTTTTAGAAAAGGCAGAGGAACCAGAGATCAAATTGCCAACATCCGCTGGATCATGGAAAATGCAAGAGAGTTCCAGAAAAACATCTATTTCTGCTTAACTGACTATGCCAAAGCCTTTGACTGTGTGGATCACAATAAACTGTGGAAAATTCTGAAAGAGATGGGAATACCAGGCCACCTAACTTGCCTCTTGAGAAACCTATATGCAGGTCAGGAAGCAACACTTAGAACTGGACATGGAAAAACAGACTGGTTCCAAATAGGAAAAGGAGTATGTCAAGGTTGTATATTGTCACCCTGCTTATTTAACTTCTGTGCAGAGTACATCATGAGAAATGCTGGGCTGGAGGAAGCACAAGCTGGAATCAAGATTGCTGGGAGAAATATCAACAGCGTCAGATATGCAGATGACACCACCCTTATGGCAGAAAGTGAAGAGGAACTAAAAAGCCTCTTGAAAGTAAAAGAGGAAAGCGAAAAAGTTGGCTTAAAGCTCAACATTCAGAAAATGAAGATCATGGCATCTGGTCCCATCACTTCATGGGAAATAGATGGGGAAACAGTGGAAACAGTGTCAGACTTTATTTTTGGGGGCTCCAAAATCACTGCAGATGGTGATTGCAGCCATGAAATTAAAAGATGCTTACTCCTTGGAAGGAAAGTTCACGACCAACCTAGATAGCGTATTGAAAAGTAGAGACATTACTTTGCCAACAAATATCCATCTAGTTAAGGCTATGGTTTTTCCTGTGGTCATGTATGGATGTGAGAGTTGGACTGTGAAGAAAGCTGAGAGCCGAAGAATTGATGCTTTTGAACTGTGGTGTTGGAAAAGACTCTTGAGAGTCCCTTGGACTGCAAGGAGATCCAACCAGTCCATTCTGAAGGAGATCAGCCCTGGGATTTCTTTGGAAGGAATGATACTAAAGCTGAAATTCCAGTACTTTGGCCACCTCATGTGAAGAGTTGACTCACTGGAAAAGACTCTGATGCTGGGAGGGACTGAGGGTAAAAGGAGAAGGGGACGACAGAAGATGAGATGGCTGGATGGCATCACCGACTCGATGGACGTGAGTCTGAGTGAACTCCAGGAGTTGGTGATGGACAAGGAGGCCTGGCGTGCTGCGATTCATGGGGTCGCAAAGAGTCAGACATGACTGAGCGACAAACTGAACTGAACTTGAAGTTTATTGAAGTTAGCTCAAGAGAAATTGGGGATAGAAACTTGAAAATAGCAAGCATAAACAACTGTTTTGAAGAAAAGATTCATTCTAATGGGAAAGAAAGACAAGGTCATAGAGAGATAGAATGTTAAGAATATAAGAAATGACTTTCTATTGTAACTTCTGCAAAATACTTGTTTTTGAATGAGTACTTACCATAGTTATAGAAAATACACTTAATAAATTAAAAGATATATAATAGGGTTGTTTTGATAATCATATTTGTGGCTAGAAAAGATGATTATAAGTTAGTATATTTTGGTCTGTTGTACTAAAATATTTTTCTTGTGTGTATAATTTAATACTATTAAATAATGTATGCGTATACTTCAGATGATGGACAAATATGTCTGCTTCATTCATGTAGATGATTTTCTGTCTAGACATATGTCATGGTTGGATGGCATCACTGACTCAATGAATGTGAGTTTGAGCAAACTCAGAGAGATAATGAAGGACAAGGAAGCCTGGCTTGCCACAGTCCCTGGGGTTGCAGAGTTGGACACTACTTAGGGTTTCCCTGGTGGCTCAAAGGTTAAAGCGTCTGCCTACAATGTGGGAGACCAGAGTTCGATCCCTGAGTCGGGAAGATCTCCTGTAGAAGGAAATGGCAACTCACTCCAGTATTCTTGCCTGGAGAATTCCATGGACGGAGGAGTCTGGTGGGCTACAGTCCATGGGGTCGCAAAGAGTTGGACATGACTGAGTGATTTCACGTTCACGTTAGCGACTGTACAGCAACAATACTTTCATTTACCAAAAAAAAAAAAAAAGTATTTTAAATTCACCTATGTTAAGGTTTTTCTTTTCCAAACTAATTGAATAGGTTTATTTTCATTGTTTTAGTGTTCTTTCCAGCTAAATAAATAGCTTCTAAAATATCAGATATATTTGTACTTCTCATCAAAGAAAATAAGTAAACTAAATTTCATCCTCAATAGGTAATTGCTCTATAAAAATTCTAATACACTAGTAACTGAATGCATACCATGAACAGAAGGAATAGTGAGTAAAGCATTGCAACATTATAATTTCGCTCATTGATGTATGTCTTAAGATCTATAAAATAGAAACTTCTACAATGAATAAGGTGAATGAAATTAAATGAATTCATAATATAAACACAAAAAGGCAGAAGAATTCAAGTTATTGTAGAGAAGTACAAAATTAGCACAGGGAAAATTTCATTATAATAGTTTAGCTAGTGTATACAGTGAAAATAAAATTATATATAGTAAATGTTTTTAAAGCTCTTCTGCTAAAAACATAGACTTCAGGGTATATTATCTTACCACTTTTTCTCTGATTACATTTATTTCAGCATGATATTTTACATAAGAATCATCCTCAAATATATTCATCCACAAATATCTTCTCCACTAGGAGGATTTGTGAATTCTTTTCAGATGATTAAAATCAGATTTTTGTAAAGTTTGAGTGAGTAACTCACAGAATTGAGAAATACATTGAATATGGTCTGAGAGATAATTTGAGCATCTGGGAAAATCATCTAGGGTGGGTCAGAGTTTCTAGGGTTTAACGTGTGATGAGAAAGAGTAATTTAAGATTATAATTATTTAAATTCGACAGATATAGCTTTTGAGGTAAAAACATATGGACACTAGACCCAGAACAGTGTGGTAATTAAGAAGAATACAGAAAGAGAGGAAAGATCAAGTTAAAAATTAATTTCCCACTTTATAATTCTGCTGAAAGTGAAAGTGTTAGTTGCTCAATCCTGTCTGACTCCTTGCAACCCCATGGAATGTAGCCCACCAGGTTACAGAATTCTCAATGGGAATTTGTTTTAATAAATTTTAGATGCCAGTCTTAGCATTAAAATTCTGTCCATAAAATTCTCCAGGCAAGAATACTGGAGTTGGTAGCCATTCTCGGGGGATCTTTCTGACCCAGGAATCAAACCCAGGTCTATGGCATTGCAGTCAGATTCTTTACCATCTGAGACACCATGGAAATCTCCTTTCTTTGTTCTTTCTCTTTTTTGCCTAATCAAGAATACTTACCCTCTTGCAAAATAACTTTTTAAAAAGAAATAAACCACTGATCAGGTGTGTCCATTTTATGAACTTTCTCATTTGATCAGGACTCTGGATCCAGATTGGAGAAGGCGATGGCACCCCAGTCCAGTCCTCTTGCCTGGAAAATCCCATGGACAGAAGAGCCTGGTGGGCTGCAGTCCATGGGGTCGCTAAGAGTCGGACATGACTGAACAACTTCTTTCTTTCTTTCACTTTCTGGATCCAGAAATAATTTTAAATGGTCAAAATTATAATATTGTGTCACTTTAAAAAGAGAATCATAAGTTTCAAGATTGTGCCAGTGATTATATATAAGGATTAAGGATTTAAGATTTACAATGAGAAGTTATATAAATGACTGAATAAATGAAAACAAATTTTAGAGGATTTGTATATGGAGAAATATTGAAAATAAAGTGTTCAGATTGGTAGTGAGCAGAAGTAACTGCTATCTTGCTGAAGACAAACTCAGGTAATTCATATTCTAATACCCTATTTCATGGGCTTCCCAGGTAGCTCAGCTGGTAAAGAATCTGTCTGCAATGCAGGAGACCCTGGTTTGATTCCTAGGTCAGGAAGTTCCCCTAGAAAACGGATAGGTTACTCATTCCAGTATTCCTGGGCTTCCCTGGTGGCTTAGACAGGGAAGAGTCTGTCCATGATGTGGGAAACCTGGATTCAATCCCTGGGTTGGGAAGATACCCTGAAGAAGGGAAAGGCTAGACACTCCAGTATTCTTGCCTGAGGAATCCCTATAGACAGAGGCGCCTGGCAGGCTACAGTCCATGGGGTCACAAAGAGTTGGACACGACTGAGCAACTAAGCACAGCACAACCCTATTTCACATACATTATAGAATTCAGTTTCAGGAAGAATCTAGTTATTCTTTTGAGTTTCCAGGCCTTAGGAAAGGAAATGAAAACCAATCGCATTTTCTTGTTTAAGGAAGGCAATATGCATAGAATTTAAAAATTTGCAAAGTCTTTTAATATGTATATAATATTTCAGTTTCCCATAGATATATCTATATAGCCTATTTTAAACCATTTTAAGTTGTTAATTATAAACATAAAATTTCGTCTAATAGTAGGATATTAGAGTAGAAAAAGGTAGATAACATTTATTATGCTATATTCTTACAGAATTTTAATGCTAAGACTGGCATCTAAAATTTATTAAAACAAATTCCCATTGAGAATAAAGGAAGGATAGAAAAACTTCATTAAAACTTATTTCATAATCTATTTAACATTTTAATGCATATGGCCCCCAATATGGAAAGCAGCATAATTATTTTTTCTGAATGCATTTTACCATGGAATTCACTCGCCGGCAAGGTTTCCAGGATATCTATGAATTCTTTTACTCCTCCAAAAATCTGAATTTCTTTTATACACGATTTTTTAAAATATTACTTTCTATGTATCTTTATTACAGTCTTGAGATGTTCAGTTCTTGCAATTGAGACTATGAAGAAAATATTTCCTCATTGTATGATTTGTAAAGAGAACAGATCTACTAGAGAAAAAAAAAAAGGTCTAAAATGGAAACCTCAGTAGAACTAGGACTTTTGCAATGAAGCTCTGTAAAAGTAAAGGAAATTGGGGAAAATTAATATTGAATTTGAGGATTGCAATCATATCTTTTGATTTGGGTAGCTGTGATGTATGGACAAGAGGCTGTTACAGGGTACAGTCATATTCTGAGGTTTCCTAGCAAAAATTATTAAATGTGTCATTGCCATAGAAAAAGTAACTTGTTAAAACATACATATTTGCAAATGTGAATTTCCCTCCAGCGGAGTAATAATTAAAGTAATTTACATTCTCACAGTAGTTATAGAATACAACTGTTTTTATAGTCTGGGGACCATGTGAAAAAATAAATATAATACTATACTGGAAATGGAAACCCTAGTGCTGTTCAGTGCAAGATTTGCACAGACATGTGGTA
The DNA here is from genome assembly GCA_917880005.1 of Nanger dama. Classification (NCBI taxonomy): domain Eukaryota; kingdom Metazoa; phylum Chordata; class Mammalia; order Artiodactyla; family Bovidae; genus Nanger; species Nanger dama. Next base: position 6,838,007 of record CAKJTW010000038.1, on the reverse strand, counting down.
GCTTTGAACATAGAACATTTCTGTGAAAGGAAAAGTCAATGGATTGATTAGTTCAGTTCGGTTCATTTCAGTCGCTCAGTTGTGTCAGACTCTTTGCGACCCCATGAATTGCAGCACGCCAGGCCTCCTTGTCCATCACCATCTCCCGGAGTTCACTCACACTCACGTTCATCAAGTCATCCAGCCATCTCATCCATTGTCGTCTCCTTCTCCTCCTGCCCCCAGTGCTTCCCAGCATCAGAGTCTTTTCCAATGAGTCAACTTTTCACATGAGGTGGCCAAAGTACTGGGGTTTCAGCTTTAGCATCATTCCGTCCAAAGAAATCCCAGGGCTGATCTCCTTCAGAATGGACTGGTTGGATCTCCTTGCAGTCCAAGGGACTCTCAAGAGTCTTCTCCAACACCACAGTTCAAAAGCATCAATTCTTTGGCTCTCAGCCTTCTTCACAGTCCAACTCTCACATCCATACATGACCACTGGAAAAACCATAGCCTTGACTAGACGAACCTTAGTTAGCAAAGTAATGTCTCTGCTTTTGAATATACTATCTAGGTTGGTCATAACTTTTCTCCCAAGGACTAAGTGTCTTTTAATTTCATGGCTGCAATCACCATCTGCAGCGATTTTGGAGCCCCCAAAAATAAAGTCTGATACTGTTTCCACTGTTTCTCCATCTATTTCCCATGAAGTGATGGGACTGGATGCCATGATCTTTGTTTTCTGAATGTTGAGCTTTAAGCCAACTTTTTCGCTTTCCTCTTTCATTTTCATCAAGATGCTCTTTAGTTCTTCACTTTCTGTCATAAGGGTGGTATCATCTGCATATCTGAGGTTATTGATATTTCACCTGGCAAACTTGATTCCAGCTTGTGTTTCTTCTAGTCCAGCATTTCTCATGATGTACTCTGCATAGAAGTTAAATAAACAGGGTAACAATATACAGCCTTGACGTACTCCTTTTCCTATCTGAAACAAGTCTGTTGTTCCATGTCCAGTTCTAACTGTTGCTTCCTGACCTGCATACAGATTTCTCAAAAGGCAGGTTAGGTGGTCTGGTATTCCCATCTCTTTCAGAATTTTCCACAGTTTATTGTGATCCACACAGTCAAAGGTTTTGGCATAGTCAATAAAGCAGAAGTAGATGGTTTTCTGGAACTCTCTTGCTTTTTCCATGGTCCAGCGGATGTTGGCAATTTGATCTCTGGTTCCCCTGCCTTTTTAAAACCAGCTTGAACATCAGGGAGTTCACGGTTCACGTATTGCTGAAGCCTGGCTTGGAGAATTTTGAGCATTACTTTACTAGCATGTGAGATGAGTGCAATTGTGTGGTAGTTTGAGCATTTTTGGCATTGCCTTTCTTTGGAATTGGAATGAAAACTGACCTTTTCCAGTCCTGTGGCCACTGCTGAGTTTTCCAAATTTGCTCGCATATTGAGTGAAGCACTTTCACAGCATCATCTTTAAGGGTTTGAAACAGCTCAACTGGAATTCCATCACCTCCGCTAGCTTTGTTTGGAGTGATGCTTTCTAAGGCCCACTTGACTTCACATTCCAAGATGTCTGATTCTAGATTAGTGATCACATCATCGTGATTATCTGGGTCATGAAGATCTTTTTGTACAGTTCTTCTGTGTATTCTTGCCACCTCATCTTAATATTTTCTGCTTCTGTTAGGTCCAGACCATTTCTGTCCTTTATTGAGCCCTTCTTTGCATGAAATGTTCCCTTGGTATCTCTAATTTTCTTGAAGAGATCTCTAGTCTTTCTCATTCTGTTGTTTTCCTCTATTTCTTTGCATTGATCGCTGAAGAAGGCTTTCTTATCTCTTCTTGCTATTCTTTGGAACTCTGCATTCAGATGCTTATATCTTTCCTTTTTTTCCTTTGCTTTTGCCTCTCTTTTTTTCATAGCTTTTTGTAAGGCCTCCCCAGACAGCCATTTTGCTTTTTTGCATTTCTTTTCCGTGGGGATGGTATTGATCCCTGTCTTCTGTACAATGTCATGAACCTCTGTCCATAGTTCATCAGGCACTTTATCTATCAGATCTAGGATTGATTAGTACAGAAGTAAAAAGTACATTTACAACCTTATCTTTAAAATTACATCAGGCAAACAAAATGGAGGGATAGCGCATGGACTGTAGCCTATCGGGCTTCTTCATCCATGGAATTTTCCAGGCAAGAGTACTGGAGTGGGCTGCCATTCCCTTCTCCAGGGGATCTTCCCAACCCAGGGATTGAACCCGGGTCTCCTGCATTGGAAGCAGACGCTTTACTGTCTAAGCCACCAGGAAGTCTCATTTAGTACTCTTTAAAAATATTAAAGTCCTGGTGATATGGAAAGCCTAAGATCTATTAGAGATTAGAGAAGATCTAGGAGACCTGACTGAATGCAACATGATACCACAGATTGTGTCCTGGAACAGAAGATAAAAACAAAACAAAAATGTTTAGTTGAAAAATCTAATCCAAATCTCTAGTTTACTTCAGACTACATATTATATCAAATTAATATCTGTTTTGATAAATATACCATGGTTATATAAGATTTTGAGATTAGGAGAAATTGATGGAAGGATATATGGAAATTCTTAGTATTATTGAGTTTCAGCAACTCTAAAATTATTTCCAACACCAACTATTCTTTATTTATTTTTAATTGAAGAATAATTACTTTAAAATATTGTATTGGTTTTTGTCATATATCAACATGAATCAGCCATAGGCATGCATGTTACTGTTTCTCCTACATTTCTTTCTCCTTTTTAACATTAGAAGCTTTAGCATGTTAGTTAGAATCATCTAAAATTTTCTGTTACTTCTTCCATCTGTGATTTTGAAAACTGGTTGTCCTTTTGATCTGTTATTCTTACTTTTTAGTATGCCTCATAACTTTTGTTGAAATCCAGCAGTATTGCACTGCTGTGTGTTACTCAGCTCTTCTTAACCTTGTGGGGAGAGACTAGTCAGTGCCGAAGGGGAAGTAGGGGAAGGAGGTGAAGGAGGAGGAATTCTTTCTAATCAAACCTTACTCTAAATCAGGCACCGTGATCCTGGGTTTGCTTCCCTAGTCTTCCTGGTTCTCCTGTCACTCTTCTAGCTATAACTCTGTCTTATATTTTTGCCCCTGCTCCTTTTCCATTGCAATGATCAAAAGTACTACTCAGACTTCTACATAAATCACCCATCCTAGGTAAATCTTCCACATCCACCCTAAGAAAGCTCCAAATGCCAACCACACCCCTCTCAACTTGTTTTCCCATAGATATTATCCAGAGAAAGGCCGCTATGTGGTACATCTAGAAAGTTCAGTTAAAATTTTCCTTCAAGGTATTTATTAACTTCTGTCTTCCATTACTGGAAATGGACATTGTTGAGACCTGACAGAAGCCATGACAAGCTTCAAGGACTAAAGTAGCCAGAGCTACAATCACAGAAAAAGCTGGGTCACTGCCCAGAGGGAGCTGAGATCATCCTCCTGACCTTGAGACTTAGCCGGTCAGCATATTCCCTGTAGCCTGGTTAGAACTAGCCCAGATAACACGAAAAGTCCCCTAAGTGAGCCCTCATGCACAAAATTTAGCCAATTAATAGATGCCAAGGACCCCTTGCAACCAATCCGCCCTTGCCAACTCACTGTCTTTGTTCTGAGTCTATAAATGCTCCTGTAATTCTGGGCTCAGGGCTCTCTGCCTCACTCCACTGCGTTGGATGTGACAGAGTGCCCTAACTCGAGTTAGCAATAAACTCCCTTCTTGCTTTTGCATTGCCGTGGTGGACTTGTTCTCTCAGTCTATTTGGAGACTTGGACTTGGAGCGTAACAGATATTCTTGTAAATAGATAAATGAACAGATTGATTAAAAGTGCATAGATGTAAATTTTGAGCTGTGTATTTAAGAACTAGATTTAAAAAGTTGCCAAAGAAGTATAGAAACTCAAGGCAATTGTGACAGTAGTAGCGTTTTTTTTTTTTTTTTTAAAAAATTTAATTGTTTAAAAACTTATAGTGTTGTGTTGGTTTCTGCCACACAACAGCACAAATCAGCCATAATTAGACATGCATCTCCTCCCTCCCTAGCATCCCCCCATCCCATCCCTTCAGGTTATCACAGAGCACCAGACTAGGCTCCCTGTGCCACACAGGAACTTCTTACCTTCTCACCAGCTATCCATCTCATACCAAATAGTGTATATGTGTTGATGCTCCTTTCTCCATTTGCCCCACTTTCCCCTCCCAACTGTGTTCACAAGCCCATTCTCTATATCTGCATCTCCTTTCCTTTCCTACAAATGATGAATGGATATATAAGATGCAGTACATATATATAATGAAACTGATGCAGCCATGAAAATGAATTGAGTCAGTTCTACTGAGGTGGATGAACCTAGAGCCTGTTATACATATAGTAAGTCAGAAAGAGGAAAATGAATATAGTATTTAATGCATATGTATAGAATCTAGAAGAGTGGTAAGGCATATTGAAAGTAGTAGCTTTGAGGCACTACATCGCATGATCCACTTGTGAGGTGATAAGGGATTCAACAAGTTGGAGCTACGGTAACTAGAGAGAGAAAGATAAACCATATTTTTCAGAGACTTATATATTATGCTATGGCATAAAAATGAGCTTAATGAAGTATATGGCTGTCTTCATGTATTTGGGTAATTTTTTTTTCAGAAGATAGTCTTAACAGCAGTGTGAAGCATATTGTGATATAGGAAGATAAGCATGGTGTCCATATAACTGTGTCCAAAAGTAAAGTAGTTCCCCAGAGACAAATATCAGCTCCAATTATTAGAGCCACAGGGGGATATATCTGGAATTCAAGTATCACTGTCCACACAATTGGCTTAGAAATATAAATGTCTAGCTTCAGAATACTCAGGTTCTAATGTTTCAACATCAACTCCTGTATGACACCGTACATGTATTTTCCCTTAGCCATCCTATATTGACTTTCTTTTCTTTTCTGTAATCAAATGGTTTATACCTGAAATACCCCTTTCATTCCCATTATCCATAAGGAAATAGGACATTCAATTTATAGCAACAACATTTTATAACATCAAAAACAAGTTTTAAATGTTCACTTGTTACATTGGTATTGATGGTAGAGTTAATCATTATTTTTTTAAAAAGCATTTGTGCTTTTAACATAAGCTGGATGCTGTGTTTTTTCAAATAAATGTTTGGTTTAAAAATAAAGTTTTTTTTTTTTAAGGAATTTAGAAAGGAATAGATGAGGTACATGGAAAAATAGGAAATAACAGTACTTTGAAAAATGCCTCATCAGAAATAAAAAGTCACACGTCCTTCTAATAATAATTTATGACACTTTCAAAATATCTTTTAAATTTTGATTTCTCTTTAAATCACTCTGATATTTTATTATTTTTAAAAATATGTATGTATGTATGCATGCATGTATGTATGGCTGTGCTGGGTCTTCATTTCTGCATGGGCTTTCTCTAGTTGTGGCGAGTGGGGGCTACTCTCTAGTTGCAATGCTCAGGCTTCTCACTGTGGCGGCTTCTCTTGTTGCATAGCATAGGCTCTATCTAGAACAAGCAGGCTTCGGTAGTTGCAGCTCACAGGCTCTAGAGTGCAGACTCAGTCGTTGTGGCACAAGGGCTTAGCTACCTCGTGGCATGTGGGGCCTTCCAGAACCAGGGATAAAATTCATCTACCCTGAATTAACAGGTGGATTCTTAACCACTGGACTGTCAGGAAAGTCTTAAACCAGTCTATTATTAAAATCAGGTATACAGTTAAAAATGCTTTTTATCTTCCCTTAAAATATGTGCTCTGATCTATTAAAATGTGGCTTTCTTTAACATTCAAAGTATGTTATTGATTTAGAAATAGTGAGAATAATTAAAATTTACTTAATGATATTAATAGTATGGAAAGAATGGGGCTTCCGAGGTGGTACAGTGGTAAAGAATCTGCCAACCAATGCCAGAGACACAGGTTTGATCCCTGGGTCAGGAAGATCCCCTGGAGTAGGAAATGGCAATCCACACCACTTATTCTTGCCTGGAAAATTCCATGGACAAAGGACCCTGGGGGCTACAGTCTCTGGAGTTGCAGAGAGTTGGACATAAGCACTGAGCACATATGCACTATGGAAAAATAGAATTTATGAAAACATTAGGGCACAAGTAATTCCCAATGAACAAAGGTAGACATACACATAAAATGCTGCTTCTCTGAGGGAAATAATATAAATTTATAAAATATGTAAGATATTTATTGAACTATGACCACTGGGTACATTTAAACTCTTTTGAGTAAGATATGAAAGAGACATACAGTAATGAATATTTCAGTGCCTGCTATTTAGCTGAATTTTAAGCTTCTTAAGTGATCTCTGTTTAGGCAAGAAACTGTTAATAAAATCAAGTTCTGAAATAGTATGCTACAAAATAAATCTTCAGAAATAATCTGCTGCAAAAAATTCTTCAGATGATGAATAATCAAGAGAATATCCTATTGAGAATATTGAAGCCTGATGCTGCTTTGTACAATAGCTATTAGTTTTGACCAACAATAAACAACTCTTGTGAAATGACTGCTTACATTTTAATTTGCTAGCTAGTACTTTGTTTACAGTATGAGAAAAAGCAGGTTCCAAAGCCCCTTTTCAAATTGTGCCTAATGGTCTACGAGAACACAGATTTATCTATTGTAACAAGCTGTGCAGTTCTGTGCAATAGTTAGAGGCAAGAGTGATCTTGTAATAATCCACTATTTACTGACAGACCAAAATATGTTTTTGAGAAAAACTGCCATTATTTCCTTCACAGATGAAGTACAATATCCTTGAAGCAGAAGGATCTGAAGAAGTTGTGTGTGAACCCAATTCAAAGCAAACAGACAAATAAGATGTTAGACAGCAAATGCTGGCATTAGGAGACAATTACTTAGTTTTCTAACATTTTTTTCTTCTGACTTTTGAAATTAGGAATAGATTGGGGCAGTGTGTGTGCATATGTCATCTAATTAAAAATAAAGATATGTGCCGTAGGTAATAACATGGCTTATTTCAGAAAAAGAGACATTCAAACAGGGTTGAATAGAACTGAAGCAAAGCACCTTATAGAGAAGTTTTGTGGCTTTAAAGAGCAAAATCAGAGCTGACAGGAGTTACCGATCTGAACTCAAAATGGTTCAGAGTTGAGGGGTGGGGGAATTGGATGAAGGTGGTTCAAGGTACAAACTTCCAGTTATAAGATGAATAAGTCCTAGGGATGTAAGGTTAAACATGACTCATCTGATTAACACTGGATGTTACATGAAAGTTGTTGAGAGTAAATCCTAAGTGTTCTCATTACAAGGAATAAATTTTTTTTTGGTCTTAAAAAAAAAGAAAGAAAGACGGAACATACAGTCTGGCTAAAAACAAACAAATGACAACAACAATAACAAACACAAAAAGCAAATAAAATCAAAACAAACCAACCTGCCAAAGGAACCTAAGACAAAGAAAAGACGAAGCAACCTGGGAATAGTAAGTCCACTAGAACAGGACAGATGACTAAAGTTAGCTGACAGAGATTAAGCAGAAACTGAAATACACAAGATAACAGCTGCAGGAAGTATGAATATTATAGGCATCTTGAGAGCCCAGTCATTTCTGCACTTCTGAACCATAATGTGTGTGCTAGGATGTGGTAGGGAACTGAAATGTTATCATCACCATATTAAATGGATTAAATAATTTTCATGACCAAAGCATTGAACTAAGTACTGATATTATTGAAAGGATAAAAATGAGGAAAAAATTGGCTTTTAATTATTTGCATGTATGAGTGGAACAAGGAGTGGCTTAAACCCTAATTTAGTCTGCCTAAACTAAACTAGTGGGAGTCCTGCCCACTGCTGGCCTTTCTGGGATTCCAGGTTCTGGCCAGGAGGGCAACTGAAGGAAAATATTTTCCTCAGCCTCGACAGCAGCCAGCCTCTTGTAGGTAAGGCTAGACACTTTCATCCTGTCCTTCCAAACAGAATTTTTTTCCAAAGGAAATAACTGGAAACATATAGTGTCAAACTTAAGAAATTATCTTTACTTTGCTGTATTAATGTATTTGGTAAATTTTGAAAACAAGTAATAATTTATGCTAAACATATATTTTCATTTAAATAATGCTGCTTTCTTAGTTGTTATTTATAAAACTACAAGAAACTGTATAATGCACTTGATATAAAAAGTACAGTATAAATCACAATAAATGAGCTCCCTAAGGCTAAAACATTGTTTCAACACAAAAAATATTCAGCACGGAAATATTGCTTCTGCCAGACATCATGGAGCAAAAGTACGTTTTAAACTCGATTTAATAATCTGCTTACTAAATTTGTTACACGGTACACACAGGTTTTTCTCATTTTGTTCAAAAACATGTATATATTGAATAAAAGTTTCTAATTTTATTCCCTGGTTTCAAAAATATTTCTTTTTGCTATTAAGATTTAATGCATTGACTGTGTTTTTCTTTCAGTATTTTTCTCAGTATTGTAGCTTTAGATACATTTACTGCAATGACTTGGTATATTTTATAATCTGGCATTTATTGAAAAAAATATGTTCACTATTCTTTTTCTTCAGTTGCATCATAAGACTGTTTATAATACATGAAACTTGATAGTAAAAAGTTTTCACTCACACTTCGTCACCTCCTAATAGCTGAAGAGACTGTAATTGCAGTTTTTAAGACATGTTTAGCAGTGAATGGAAATCTTGACATGAGGGGCGGAGAATCACCAAGTGTGATTGATGAGAGGGGCAAATCAGAGTTTCTGAATAAATAGAGACTCTAATGAATGTCAGATGGATAAAGAGTCTCACAGCTATCCTCAGTATTGCCTAGAAAGTTTGGAGTTCAACATCCATTACCTTTGAGATGATTTTAACTTGTGTTCACATGCCCTATGCTGAGCTGTTCTTAGTCATTCAATTGTATCTGACTCTTTGCAACACCACAGACTATATAGCACCAGGCACCTCTGTCCATGGGGATTCTCCAGGCAAGAATACTGGAGTGGATTAAAATGTCCTCCTCCAGGGGATTTTCCCACCCCGGGGGTTGAACCCAGTTCTTCCACACTGCGGTCAGATTCTTTACCATCTGAGCCACCAGGGAAGCCCAGTCCCATGCCCTAACTCCATCCAAATTTTGCTTCTGAAGTATACCTTCTAGGAAAAGCAATTCATCCCCATAAACTTTAAAGGGGCACAATAATATATATGGGGAAAAAATAATTACATTCATTCTCTTTTTTCCATGCTTTCCATTTTCTTCTTTTTATTATATCTTAGGTCAAGGTTAAGGAATATGATATAAGGCATATGAGCTAAGTTGCTTCAGTCATATCTGACTCTTTGTGACCCTATGGACCATACCCGTCCAGGCTTTTCTGTCCATGGAGTTTTCGAGTGGATAGCCATGCCCTCCTCCAGGAGATCTTCTAAACCCAAGGATCAAACCCGCATCTCTTGCATCTCCTGCACTGGCAGGTGGGTTCTTTACCACTAGCACCATGGGAAGGCCATGATATATAGCATAATATTTCAAATATTACAACATCTTTTCATATGCAGTGCAAATGGGTGATAAGAGACTCGGATCACACCCTCTGGCTTTGCCAGGTGGTGCAGTGGTAAAGAATCTGCCTGCCAATGCAGGAGACACAAGAGATGCAGATTCAATCCCTGGGTTGGGAAGATCCCCTAGAGGAGGAAATGACAATCCACTCCAGTATTCTTGCCTGGAATATCTCATGAACAGAGGAGCCTGGCAGGCTACAGTCTGTAGGGTCACAGAGTCAGTACCACTGAGTGACTCAGCACTCCACACCTTTAGTATATGTTTTGATTTATCCAAGATACTGATTCATTCAGCCTATCCTCATAAAGCTTTCCCTGACTCCTCGCTCCATCATGTGCACCCTGCTGCAAGTTATCCTGTCCTAAGGTAGGGTGATGCAAAAGCTCAGGAAAAGCTCAGTTCTTCTAGACTAACAATCTTTTTATATTAACCTATTGCTGAGGAGTAACTTTCATGAACAACCTGTGTGCTTCCTGGTAAGGAAACCGTTTTTCCTGTTTTGACCATCACAGTCACCAGGTACACGTCTTCACTCGTGTTAACTGTTGGGTTGCACCGTGCAGGCCTGTATGCCTTCTAGTTGCCTAGCCTGGAAGGGCCAAGAGACAGCAACAGAGATCTCAGTGATTTATTGGGTAGGGAATCTTATAAGTCTAAAACAAAGGTCCTGAAGTGACACCTCACTTTGGACAGCAGCTGGCCGGCAGAACCCAGCAGTAATCCTCACTACTCAGGGGAGAAGGCTGTCATTTATACGGGGACTTGTCATCCAGTTGGCTCATAAGTTACCAGGAAAACCAGCCACTGGGGCAGGGTGCAAGCATGTACGCAGTTAACAATTAAGCTCTATAATTAAGAGGATTGGGTAGTCATGTGAGTGAAGCAGGGACTGGTCAAGCACAGGATGTACAGACAGCTGCTGCTGCTGCTGCTGCTAAGTCACTTCAGTCGTATCCGACTCTGTGCAACCCCATGGACTGCAGCCTACCGGGCTCCTCTGTCCATGGGATTTTCCAGGCAAGACTACTGGAGTGGGGTGCCATTGCCTTCTCCGGTACAGAGAGCAGTCATCCTGAAAAGCCTGACCTTACAGTAACAGAGGGCATCCAAACCCAGGTACTATTTTATCTCTTATTTTAGGTTTTAAAAAATTTCAAAGTGCCATTTAACTTTAGCTCTTTATGGAAACTGTTATGTGGATTTCTTTGTAGTTAAATAATCTCTGTAAATCCAGGTTTTCCACTGACTTTCCTTGTGTAAATTTGGTGAATTGTGTCATTGAATTTGTAAAATGTATTCCATTTAGGGGTAGGCTCTCTAGGGCCCATAGTTGCATAAAGCTATCACTTTGTTTTCTGAATTGAACCATCAAACTCTGTACTAGGAATCTTGGCTTCAAGTGAGCTCAAAGCAGAAATTCCCAGCAGGAGTTTTATGCCCTTCTAATCGAATAGGCATGTCAGGCTATTTAAACTGTTATGCTAAATAATAATCATTAATAAGCAAAGTGACCTTGGGGGTTGCTATAGGAACTTCTGATTTCTAAAAGCATGTCTTAAATTCCATTGTCCTTATGATGGCCAAGGGTCAAAACCAGACATCCAGGCCTTCCTGGTGAAGGCAGAGTTTTTTTTTCAGTTCCACTATAAATCAGCTCTATCCTACACAACTGTTTGTTAGCTAGTAAGTTTACACCAGATACACTTTATACTTTTGAAGAAATCTTCCTGTTCTGTCACACATTATGAATTCCGACAGTTACAATTACTGTTATAAGGGATTATAAACAACATAACATAGTCTTACGCTGAGAAAGCAAAATTTTATATATCTATATATCTATATCTATCTATATATATATACACTCAATAATACAGTAATACTCTATTCATAGAACTTTGGTTGTGTGCTCAATTGTGTCTGACTCTGCAACCACATGTATTGTAGCCCACCAGGCTCCTCTGTCTGTGGAATTTTGCAGGAAGACTGCGAATAGCAGGTTGCCATTTCCTACTCCAGGGGATCTTCCTGATCCACGGATTGAACCCATCTCTTTTGTCTCCTGCACTGGAGGAGAACTTATGTGTGGCATAAGCTCTATGCTACATATAGAACTTACTTTAGGTTTAGAACATTTCAGTCAGCTCTTATTTTTCTCTAAACTTTATGAGTTATTAACATAAAGTTAATAATTTACTAACAGACATGAATATTCGAATTAGATCTGTGCTAAAAGAATTAAGTGCCAAATGTACAGTAATTTTGCTTTGAAGAATTTAAATGCCTCATGAATTTTTTTTCTAATTTTTTTGATAAAAAGATGCCAGAATAAATCTGAGCATGGTCAAAATGACTTAACTGCATTTCTATTCTCAGTTTTTGTCTTACTGTACTATTTTTGCCTTTGTCTCTGACTGCTCAAACCATCCACCATCACATAATGTCATTGGTAAATTCAAAAATACATAAACTGAGCTAAATTTACCATATATGTAATGTCAAATACACACTAAATTCAAAATACATTAAACTCAACTGTGGTGGGAAGCCATGGAAGTAAAAGTGAAATTTTAGCTACCTTTAGTAGCTAAAGCTGAGATGCTGAAAACACCTGAGTCCTTTTATTACTGATGAACCACCACAAAAGACAGTTGGATCCAGCTGAATTTAATTGAAAGGCTTTTGAGGTGAGTCTCTTTCAAAGCAAATTGATGCTACTGAAAATTTTGCAGTCTGTGGAGTTGTTTGAAGTTTATCAGAAAGAATGCAGTTGGCACATTTGCTCAGTTATACCGGGTCATTCCAGGGTTTTTTTTTTCTGTGTGTGTTTATGAAATAAATCTTACTATTTGAATTAATATGTTTGAAACTTTGGATCTGTCTGTTTAAAGTGATAAGATTAAGAATGAAAAAAGTGAATTTTAAAATAAATTTGTTTACAGAAATAGTGTAGCTAAATTCCATCAACCTGAGATGTTAGACTCCAACATGCAGTGTTTTATATCTTTCTATATAGAAAATAAAAATCTTTATAAATTAAAAAAGTACTTCACTTTCAATGATGGCATTTTATTGCTCAGTTTCCAAAGAATTGTTCGAAATGCATAATTATTTTTTAAATGATGCCTAATGCCAATCATTTTATTTCCTTTCCATGGAAAGTGAAAGGCCCAAATCTCAAAAGAGTTTTGGAACATTCAAAATGGTTTTCATCCATTTATAGTCCTATTGTTGCTATGTCAAAGGAAATGTATTTCAAGTTTGAATAAAAAGCCACACAAATGAGTCAGATGTAAGTGAGGATTACTGCTTGCTGTGATTGTATTTTAACCTAAAAAGAAAAAGTGTGTCTGGAGGAGACCACGTAGGAAAGCAGAAGTAGGGGCTTTAAATTTATTATTCTTCCAGTTTGTTTACTGATATTCAACACATCTGTTAACCTGCTTTATGACATTTTCTTGTGGTAAAATTGTAACAGTTAAGCTATTAATTGATTTAATGAGCACTTAAGTATGAAATGATAGTTTTGTTCCTTTAAGCAGGTTTTCCTTTGCTTACTTTGAATTGTTTTATTATTTGCCCCTCAGGACATAAATGAGGAATATTTTTAAAATATGAACTAAACGGAGAGAGAAACACAGACTCGCTTTTTTTTACCAAGTGTCTTCAAAACTCTATTGTTATTACACCCATAAGAAGGAACCCCAGAACTGTGAAAGTAACTTTCAAATGCAGTGAATAAAATAGATTTGTAGCCACATGTGATAATAATAATATGTAAGCTGTGCTCAAAACATTGCCTCAGTCTTCACAACAACCCTATTTAAAACCACAAAACAATGCAAAGCAGTTACTTTTTAATCGCATCTTAAATGTCAATAAACTGACATTTAGAAAAATTTTGAAATTTTGCCCTACATGATATGTCCAGTGAATGATATTGCATTAATATTATGACAACTGTTCCAGTGATTTTTAAGTTTTATAATTATTAAATTAAAAAAATGCTTATATACAAATATAAAAATAAAATTTTAAAGTATAAAATATTAAAAATTATAAATATATATATATATAGGAGGATGCAACACGTCATGGCAATAGATGGGGAAATAGTGGAAACAGTGGCTGACTTTATGTTTCTGGGCTCCAAAATCAGGGCAGATGGTGATTGCAGCCATGAAATTAAAAGACACTCCTTAGAAGGAAAGTTATGACCAACGTAGACAGCATATTAAAAAACAGAGACATTACTTTGCCAACAAAGGTCCATCTAGTCAAGGCTATGGTTTTTCCAGTGGTCATGTATGGATGTGAGAGTTGGATTATGAAGAAAGCTGAGAGCCAAAGAACTGATGCTTTTGAACTGTGGTGTTGGAGAAGACTCTAGAGAGTCCCTTGGACTGCAAGGAGATCCAACCAGTCCATCTTAAAGGAGATCAGCGCTGGATGTTCTTTGGAAGGAATGATGCTAAAGCTGAAACTCCATTACTTTGACCACCTCATGCGAAGAGCTGATTCACTGGAAAATACTTTGATGTTGAGAAAGCTTGAGGCCAGGAGGAGACAGGAACGACAGAGGATGAGATGGTTGGATGGCATCACCGAGTTGATAGACATGGGTTTGGGTGGACTCCAGGAGTTAGTGATGGACAGGGAGGCCTGGTGTGCTGCAATTCATGGGGTAGCAAAGAGTTGGACATGACTGAGCAACTGAACTGATATAGGAGGACTGGGGTTAAGACATTTGTTATATATACTTTCAATATGTGGTGAAATTTAATATTTTGGGACTTATCTGTAAACAAGGATGTCACAGCCATCAGGGATTCCAGCCTTCCAAATATAAATTTATGTGGCCAGATAGAACAATACCAGCTATACTCAGCCATCAGCTACTTCTCTGGTAAGCACTGAGGAGTTGGAGGATGTGAGAAATCTCAAGAGGAAGGAGAAAAATATCACAATAAAACACACAGCAAGTGAGGATGACCAATTAGTTTAAATTTGTGTTAAGACTAATCAGCTTTAATTAGGCAAAGACCAATTATTTTAAATTTGTGTTAAGTATAATCAGCCTTAATTAGGGCAATAGTGTTAAAAATAATCCACAAAAATTTGGATAATTGAATGTGAAGATAATCTCTACTTAGTTTCTGAGAATAGAGCTATTTGAAATTTTTAGCATCTTTAAACTGTTATAGATTTCCCATAATAAACTTATTTTATTAAACATTTTATTTATTAAACTTATTTTACTATGATCAAATAGTTATTGCTTCTTTTCTTTTTTTATTATTAAATTTATTTATTTATTTAATTACAATACTGTATTTGTTTTGCCATACATTGACACGAATCAGCCATAGGTGAACACAATCTCCCAATGCTGAAGCCCCCTCCCACCTCCCACCCCACATCCTCTACTTGAATTGCTTCTTAATATAAACAGAAAAGCTATTGAAATTGCTCACCTATACACAATAGCACAAATATGAGACATTTTTGAAAATTTAAGTGTAAATAAAACAGTTTCTTTGTCTTTGTTTTAGTTTAAGCATATTTTATTGAACTACTTTGTTGAATGTCATCCTATGAGTAAACTTTACAGAGAATTTCTTTTATTTTCACTTTTCTTCATACAAAATGGCTCTTCTCCAAAACTGAAAACAATACTGTCTTCCTACACAGCATGTTGGACTGATATATAACCTTTGCTTCCAGAAAGTATATTTTTCCTACAATTGTACTATTCTTCATCCTGCAATTTTTATATGTTATTAAGTCATGCATCTTATAGAACAGCAAGAATAAGCATGATCACAACTTAGACTTTAATTATTTTTATAAAAAGTCCCAATATGTTATCTCGAAAAAGCTTTTATAAAAATAATGTGAAAAGCTGTGTTGAAGTGATCATCTCACCAGAGGGAAGAAATCAATGAGGAACGATAAAAACATCATGTTTCATTTTTCCCCCAGTCTCAATGCTCCGAATGTGTTCTGACAATTGGATTTTATTTGGAACAAATAACTCAGAGTCTTCATAAAGAAAACAATCCAACTGAATAAGAATAATAATTAACTTTACTGCAACTTTTAAGAATCAGTGTGATCCTTCTGGCCAAGAGGGAACAAGCTGAGTCACTCTGTCCAAGAGTGTCAAACTAGACCACTGTTTAATAAATTTTCATTGTCACTAAGGACATGGCAACAAAGTGTTGTCTATGGAACCATGGCATTGACAAGGGGAACAAAATAAGGTGGGCAATTTTTCTTTAATTATCTGTAAATGGGCTTAGAGCTGGGTCAGATTGGAACATTTGACGGTAAGGGAAAGAGCTGAAGTGTTTTGTTCCCTAAACCATGTCTTCATTTTCCAGAACAAGGATAATTTATATAGAATACTTTATATAATTGATGGATACAGTTTACCTCTGAAGTTTCCTATCTGTTAATAAATGCTTATTTTCCAGAACTCTGCACTACTCTAAAGTCACAACCAAAGACAAACAGCTTCCAGTAATCCACAGATCTTTACCATAATGAACCACTTTGTTCCTGTTGGTCCAGAAGCTATCTAAATGGAAGCTCTGAGTTCTAGGACCGGATGCTCTTATATATAGGCATACTATGGAAATATTGAGGGTTACATTTCAGACCACCGTGATGTCACAATAAACGGAGTCACACAAATTTGTGGATTTTCCAGTGCATATAAAAGTTAGATTTACACTGTACCATGAGAATAGCATTTTGTCTAAAAAAAAAAAAAGTAATAATTTAAGAAGATATTTCATTCCTAAAAGATGCTAACCACCATCTGAGCTTTCAGAGTTCAGTTCAGTTCAGTCGCTCAGTTGTGTCCGACTCTTTGCGACCCCATGAATCGCAGCACACCAGGCTTTCTGTGTTCATTACCATCTCTTGGAGTTCACTCAGACTCACATTCATCGAGTCCGTGATGCCATCCAGCCATCTCATCCTCTGTTGTCCTCTTCTCCTCCTGCCCCAATTCCTCCCAGCATCAGAGTCTTTTCCAATGAGTCAACTCTTCGCATGAGGTGGCCAAAGTACTGGAGTTTCAGCTTCAGCATCAGTCCTTCCAAAGCAATCCCAGGGTTGATCTCCTTCAGAATGGACTGGTTGGATCTCCTTGCAGTCCAAGGACTCTCAAGAGTCTTCCCCAACACCACAGTTCAAAAGCATCAATTCTTCGGCGCTCAGCCTTCTTCACAGTCCAACTCTCACATCCATACATGACCACAGGAAAAACCATAGCCTTGACTAGATGGACCTTAGTCAGCAAAGTAATGTCTCTGCTTTTGAATATACTATCTAGGTTGGTCATTCCAAGGAGTCAGTGTCTTCTAATTTCATGGCTGCAGTCACAGGTAATCATTTTGCTGGTGGAGGCGATGCCTAGAAGTTAATGGACCTTGACTGACCAGAGTGGTGGCTGCTGAAGTTTGGGGTGGCTAAAACAATTTCTTAAACTGAGACAGTAGTGAAGTTTGCCACATAGATTGACTCTTCTCAGAAATGATTTCTCTGTAGATTTCTGTGCAGTGTGATTTGATGGCATTTTACCCACAGGAGAATTCCCTCCATAACTGGAGTCATTCCTCTCAAACCCGCCACTGATTTATCAAATGAAATGTATGTAATAGTCTATATTATTGGCTGTCATTTCAACACTTTCACAGCATCTTTATCAGGAGTAGCTTTTTCTCAAGAAACTTTCTTTGCTCATCCATAAGAAGCAACTCCTAATGTGTGAAAGTTTATCATGAGATTGTGGCAGTTCAGTCACATCTTCAGGATATAATTCTGATTCTAGTTTTCCTGATGCTTCTACCACTAAAATATTTCTACTTCCACTGAAATCTTGAACCCCTCAAAGTCATCCTTGAGGCTTGGAATCATCTTCCTCCCAACTATATTAAGGTTGATATTTTGACCTCTTCCCAGGCAAAAAATTGCTCTTAATGGCATCCAGAATGACGAATTCTTTCTAAAAGATTTTCCATTTACTTTGCTTAGATCCCAGAGGAATCACTGTCTATGGCAGCTATAGCCTTACAAAATGTATTTCTTACATAATGAGACTTGAATATTGAAATTAACCCTTAATCTATGGGCTGCAGAATGGATGTTGTATTAGCAGGCATGAAAACAAAATTAATCCAGTTGAATATCTTCATGAGATCTCTTAAATGACCAGGTATATTGCCAATGAACAGAATATTTTGAAAGGAATCTGCCCCACACACCCAGGAATAGGTTTCAATAGGGGGATTAAAAGTATTCAATAAACCATGTTGTAGATAGATGTGCCATCATCCAGGTGTTGTCGTTTTGTGGAGCATACGTAGAGTGGATTTAGCATAACTCTTAAGAGCCCTATAATTTTCAGAATGATAAATGAGCACTGGCTTCAACTTAAAAGTCTTCAAGTGCATTTGCCCCCAATAAGAGACACACCTTGTCCTTTGAAACTTTGAAACCAAGTATTAACTTTACTGCTCTAGCTATGAAAGTCTTTGATTTTAGCATCTTCTTCCAATAGAAAGTTGATTAGTCTATGTTGAAAAATCTGTTTTACAGAGTAATTAATGCTTAGCTATATCTCTGGACAGCTTGGAATGCTTGACTTCAACACTTTTGTAATACTATCTGTTGGCTATTCTTCAATCACTTTCCTATTTGATTCATGGCTATCTCTCCTTTGTTATATACAACTCTCTTCCTATAATTTATTCTTCAAACTAGTATCACATAGTATCTCAACAGAGTCATTGACATGTAATTTCCTTGATATTTTCATGTGATTTGTACCATCCTGTAAATTGTTATCCTGAGATAGTCAAATAGCAGTGCTGTTTGAACAGTATCCTCTACATGAACTACTAATATTTTCATTAACTTTGCATGGTCCTAAAATTCTAGATCTCTATCATTCAATACAGTAATAGTGTCTAGCCATATGGGGCTGTTAAACAGCTGAAATGTGAATAATCAAAGCAAAATGAGTTTTAAGTGCAAAATGAACATCCGAGTTGGAATTTATTACAGAATAAAAGTAGTACAGGTTGAAAAGCAAAGTATCTCATTTACCTTTTTATACTGATTACATGTTTTTAAAATTATGTTAAATGAAATATATTAAGTTAATTTGAGCTACTTTACATTTTTAATGTGGTCACTATAAAACTTACTGTATGTGGCTTTTATATGTGGCTCACATTATACTTCTAGTTTCAAATTAAGGTTTACTTGAAATCATAAAAGCACATGAAGTGTGAGTGGTAGCAGAGGCACAGAGAAATACATGGATGAGGCTGAGGGAGAAAATGTGAGGGGAAAATCATTTGACAGTTTTTTACTATTGTAAATTGCTGGTAAGTTCTAGAAGAGTTGGCAGTAACCTTTTGCATGGTGCTTTATAAATGCATAGAAGTGTTGATGATTGTTAACCTTTATGTCTGCCTCCTCTAAACTGTAATCTTGGAGACCAGGAAGGGGCAAAAATCTTATTTAGAAATTCTTATTTCTTACCAGGAGTATACTAACTTCTCAATTTGTGTACAGATAGTTAAATTGAATTGGGAAAGAAAATCGAAGATGTGTAAACCCATGAAACTTGAGTAGTGAGACATCAAATGTACACAAAACAAAACTCATATTATCCCCCAGATCTTCCATTTCTCATTGTTCTCCCACAAAAGGTCAAGACCAAAATGAAATAATTGTTAACCCCTCCATGTTCCTGAGCATCCACACCTGACCTCTCAGTAAGTCTATCTGTAACTATGAACACCATTGATCCATCCCCTTCTTTTCATCTTTTCTACTCATAGTATATTACAAATAGCTGTTCTCTCCTTTGTAAACGCACACATGAGTCTTCTTGTCTTTACTCTTGTCCTTTTAAATTTATTCTTCAAGGAGAAATCAGTGTGATCTTTAAAAAATGCCAATCATAGCTTTTTATGTATTATGGAAAATCCTCCATGGATTGATGTTGAATTTGGGTTTAATCTACTCTCTACTAGCTCCCAGGCACTACAGGTCCTAAAGGCTGCCTAATTCTCCATCCTCAGGTCATATCACAGCGATCTTGTTCACCATCCTTTGTTTCTTCAACGTGCTATATGCATTTCTGATTAGCCCGTTTTGCTACATAGATCTTTCTGTGGTGAATGTCTCAATTCAAATATTATTTCCTCAGAGATGAATTCCTACAGAGAGGATTTTCTACAAACTAATTTGTCTTTTCATACACATCATGATCATCTTTTATTTTCTTCTTGTAAGTTATTCCTAACTGAAATTATCTTCATCACTTATTTGATTATGTATTAGTATATGTTTCTCTTACTATAAATTGCAGTTTTTCACTGGAACATGGATCTTCTTTGTCTTGTTTCTCATGCACCATTAATGGTTCTAAGTAGTTATTGCTAAAAATATGAGTTAAGTGAATTATCCAGAAAGTTAATGCTAAGAAATATAGTTCATGCTAAATGTATAAATTAAATTATGCAGAAAGGCAAAATAAGATGATCATTAAATCATAGAGGAGTTAAGAAATGAAAATGAGATACTGAAAGAAAGGTACCTTTGGCACCAAAAGAAATCTCACACTATCTTTTTAAATTAATTTATTTTTTAATTGAACGATAATAGCTTTACAGAATTGTGTTGTCTTCTGTCAAACCTCAAAGTGAATCAGCCATAGGTATACATATACCCCCTCCCTTTTGAACCTCCCTTCCATCTTCCTCTCCATCTCACCCTTCTAGGTTGATACAGAGCCCCTGTTTGAGTTTCCTGAGACATACAGCAAATTCCCATTGGCTATCTATTTTACATATGGTAATGTAAGTTTCCATGTTACTCTCTCCATACAGCTAACCCTCTCCTCCCTTCTCCCCATGTCCATAAGTCTATTCTCTATATCTATTTCTCCATTGCTGCCCTGTAAATCAATTCTTCAGTACCATTTTTTCCAGATTCCGTATATATGTGATATTTATCTTTTTCTTTCTGATTTATTTCACTCTGTATAATAGGCTCTGGGTTCCTCCACCTCATTACAACTGACTCAAATGCATTCCTTTTTTATGGCTGAGTAATATTCCATTGTATATATGTACCACAACTTCTTTATCCATTCATCTGTCACTGGACATCTTTGTCGCTTCCATGTTCTAGCTATTGTAAATAGTGTTGCAATTCAGTGAACAATGGGATACAAGTGTCTTTTCCAATTTTGGTTTCCTCAGGGTATGTGCCTAGGAGTGAGATTGCTGGGTCATGTGGTGGTTTTATTCTTAGTTTTTAAAGAAATCTCCATACCATCTTTCATAATGGCTGTATCAATTTACATTCCCACCAACAGTGCAAGAGCATTCCCTTTTCTCCACACCCTGTCCAGAATTTTTGTTTTTAGACTTTATGATGATGGCCATTCTGATTGGTGTGAAGTGATATCTCATTGTAGTTTTGATTTGCATTTCACTAATAATGAGTGATGTGAGCATATTTTCATATGTTTGATAGGCATCTGTATGTCTTTGGAGAAATGTCTATTTATGTATTTTTCCCACTTTTTCATTGGGTTGTTTGTTTTTATGGCATTGAGTTGTATGAGCTGCTTATATATTTTGGAAATTGTTATTTCATTTGCTATTATTTTCTCCCATTCTGAGGGTTGTCTTTTCACCTTGCTTATAGCTTCATTTGCTCTGCAAAAGCTTTTAAGTTTAATCATGTCCCACTTGCTTACTTTTGTTTATATTTCCATTACTCTAGGAGTTTGGTCATAGAGGATCTTGCTTTGATGTGTCATTGAGTGTTCTGCCTGTTTTCCTCTAACAGCTTAATAGTTTCTGGTCTTACATATAGGTCTTTAATTATTTTGAGTTTATCTTTGGGTATGTTGTTAGGAAGTGTTCTAATTTCATTCTTTTACACATAGCAGTCCAGTTTTCCAAGCACCACTTATTGAAGAGGCTGTCTTTTCCCCATTGTATATTTTTGCCTCCTTTGTCAGAAATAAGGTACCCATAGGTGCATGGGTTTATTTCTGGGCTTTCTATCTTGTTCCATTGGTCTGTATTTCTGTTTTTGTGCCATTACAATAATGTCTTGATGACTGTAGCTTTGTATTATAATCTGAAGACAGGAAGGTTGATTCCTCCAGCTCCACACTTCTTTCTTAAGAATGTCTTGTCTATTCAGGGTTTTTTGTGTTTCCATATGAATTGTGAAAATTTTTGTTCTAGTTGTATGAATGACATTGGTAATTTGATAGGAATCTGAGTCTGTAGATTGTATTTGGTAGTATAGTCATTTTCACAATATTGATTCTTCCTACCCAGGAACTTGGAATATTTCTCCGTTTATGTCATCATTGATTTCTTTCATCAGTATCTTATAATTTTCTGTGTACACTTTTTCTATCTCCTTGAAGTGAAGTGAAGTCGCTCAGTCATGCGCTACTCTTTGCTACCCAGTGGATAGTATCCTGCACCAAGCTCCTCCATCCATGGGATTTTCCAGGCAAGAGTACTGGAGTGGGTTGCCATTTCCTTCTCCAGGGAATCTTCCTGACCCAGGGATCGAACCCAGGTCTCCCGCATTGTAGACAGACGCTTTACCTTCTGAGCCACCAGAGAAGTTCTTACCTAAGTCTCTCTCCTTAGGTAAGTGTATTCCTTACCTTATTTATTCCTTGCTCAATCATGTCTGACTCTTTGTGACCCCATAGACTGTAGCCTACCATAGACTGTAGCCTACAGGCTTCTCCATCCATGGGATTTTCCAGGCAAGAGTACTGAAGTGGGTTGTCATTTTCTCCTCCAGGGGATCTTCCCAACCCAGGAATCAAACGTGTGTTTCCTGCATTGCAGGCAGGTGTTTTACCCTCTGAGCCACCAGGGAAGCCCAGTTTATTCCTAGATAGTCTTTTTGTTGATTCCTTGATTCAACAATTGATTTCTCTTTCTGGTTTTTCATCATTATATGGAAATGCAACTTATTTCTGTGTATTGATTTTGTGTCCTGTGACTTTGCTAAATTAACTGATTAGCTTTAGTAATTTTCTGATAGTATCTTTAGGGTTTTCTATGTACTGTATCATGTCATCTGCAAACAGTGAGAGCTTTCATTCCTTTCTTTCCAACCTGGATTCCTTTTATTTCTTTTTTCTTCTCTGCTTGATGTAGCTAGGATTTACAAAACTATGTTGAATAATAGTGGTGACAGTGGACAAGGGTCTTGTTCCTGATCTTAGGTGAAATGCTTTCAGTTTTTCACCACTGATAATAATGTTTGCTATAGGCTTATCATATATAGTCTTTACTATGCTGAGGTAGGTTCCCTCTATGCCCATATTTTGAAGGGTTTTAATCATAAATCGGTGCTGAATTTTGTCAGAGGCTTTTTCTGCATCTATTGAGATTATCATATGGTTTTTACCTTTCAATTTGTTAATATGGTGCATCATGTTGATTGATTTGTGTATACTGAAGAATCCTTGCATCCTTGGAATAAACCCAACTTGATCATGGTATATGAGCTTTTTAATATGTTGTTGAAGTTTGTTTGCTAAAATTTTGTTCAGGATTTTTGTGTCTGTATTCATCAGTGATATTGGCCTGTAGTTTTCTTTCTTTGTGTTGTCTTTGTCTGGTTTTGGTATCAGAGTGATGGTGGCCTCGTAAAAACAAGCTTGGAAGTGTTCCATCCTCTGCAATTTTTGAAAGAGTTTTAGAAGAATAGGCATTAGCTCTTCTCTAAATGTTTGATAGAATTCTCCTGTGAAGCCATCTGGTCCTGGGCTTTTGTTTTTGGGGAGATTTTTTTATCACAAATTCAATTTCAGTGCTTGTAATTGGGTTGTTCATAATTTTTGTGTCTTTCTGGTTCAATCTTGGAAGATTAAACTTGTCTAAGCATCTGTCCTAGGTTATCCATTTTATTGCCATATAGCTGTTCATGATAGTTTCTTATCAGTTCAGTTTATTTGCTCAGTTGTGTCCGATTCTTTGCAAACCCATGGACTGCAGGATGCTAGGTGTCCCAGTCCATCGCCAACACTTGAGTTTACTCAAACTCATGTCCATCGAGTTGGTGATGCCATGCAATCATCTCATCCTCTGTTGTCCCCTTCTTCTTCCACCCTCAATCTTTCCCATCATCAGGGTCTTTTCCAATAAGTCAATTCTTAGCATTAAGTGGCCAAAGTATTGGAGTTTCAGCTTCAACATCAGTCTTTCCAATGAATATTCAGGACTGATTTCTTTTAGGATGGACTGGTTGGATCTCCTTGCAGTCCAAGGGACTCTCAAGAGTCTTCTCTGACACCATAGTTCTAAAGGATCAGTTCTTCTGCACTCAGTTTTCTTTATTGTCCAAATATCACATCCATACATGACTACTGGTAAAACCACAGCTTTGACTAGATGGACCTTAGTGGCAAAGTAATGTCTCTGCTTTTTAATACGTGGTCTAGTTTTGTCATAGCTTTCCTTCCAAGGAGTAAGTGTCTTTTAATTTCATGGCTGCAGTCACCATCTGCAGTGTTTTTGGAGCCCCCACCCCCAAAAAAATAAAGTCTCTCACTGTTTCCAGTGTTTCCCCATCTATTTCCCAAGAAGCAATGGGACCAGATGCCATGATCTTAGTTTTCTGAATGTTGAACTTTAAGCCAACTTTTTCACTCTCCTCTTTCACTTTCATCAAAAGCCTCATTAGTTCTTCACTTTCTGCCATAAGTGTGGCATCATCTGTATATCTGAGGTAACTGATATTTCTCTTGGCAATCTTGACTCCAGTTTGTGCTACATCCAGCTCAGAATTTCACATCATGTACTCTGCATATAAGTTAAGTTAAGCAGCATGACAATATACAGCCTTGTTGTACTCCTTTGCCGATTTAACAGTCTCTAATAATCCTTTGTATATCTGCATTGTCTGTTGTAACCTCTCTTTTTTCATTTCTAATTTTGTTGATTTGATTCTTCTTTTTTTCTTGGTGAGTCTGGCGAAAGATTTGTCAATTTTGTTTATCTTTTCAAAGAACAAGCTTTTAGTTTTATTAATATTTACCATTGTTCCTTTCATTTCTTTTCCATTTATTTCTGCTCTGAACTTTATAATTTCTTTCCTTCCACTAATTTTGTTTGTTTGTTTTTTGGCTCTTTTTCCAGTTGTTTTAGGTGTAAATTTAGATTGTCTATTCGATGTTTTTTCTTGTTTCTTGATATAGGATTGCCTATAAACCTTCTTCTTAGAACTGCTTTTGCTGTATCCCATAGGTTTCGAGTTATCTTGTTTTCATTGTCATTTGCTTTCATAAATTTTTTTATTTCCCTTTTGGCTTCTTAACATATTGTTTAATCTCCATGTGTGTGTGGTTTTACATTTTTTTACCCTTGTAATTCATACCTACTATCATAGCATTGTTGTTGGAAAAGAGTCTCAATATGAAGAAATCTCTCACTATTTATATTTTTTGATGAGCCACTCTGTGCTATTGGATTTATTTTTTGTATTTTATGTGATATTATAAGAAATTACATACTTTCAGATGCTAATATTGACTACCACTGAGAGGTAAGGACTGATTGTACATAATAGCATCTTATAAGTTTAGTTATGATGAAGTTCTGAGACTCAAAACTAAAATGGTGGTGGTTTAGTCACTAAGTCATGTCCAAGTTTTGCCAGCCCATGGACTTGAGCCCAGCAGGCTCCTCTATCCATAGGATAGAGGCAAGAATGCTGGAATGGGTTGCCATTTCCTTCTCCAGGGGATCTTCCAGACCCAGATTTGAACCCAGATTTTTGTACTGCAGGCAGATTTTTGACCAACTGAGCTACAAGGGAAGCCCTCAAAACTAAATAGAGTTCTATCAAAATAATAGACAATTGACATTCACTCAATTAGCCTATTGCCCCCAAGGATCTCTTGGAGTAAACCCACAGGTGACAGAAATGATACATCATAATTATTCCAAGTAGATATTCACTCATGTGTTATAATTTTAAGCATATCAGATCAGATTACCCTATCAATATTTGCTCCCCCATGAATTGACAGAGGTTTACCATTAGATATTAACCTCTAGAAGCAATACTTCCAAACTATAAGTATTTGCTGATATAGAAACACACTCAATTTAGATGTGATATTAATATCAGACCATATGATGAAGAGCACCAGATTTCTGAGAGAAGAGCTCCAAGAAAATGAGAATTTGGCAGGTGGAACTGAAAGTAACTTGAGAGTATTGATCTTTGGCTTTCAGGTATGGATGGTTCCCAAAACCAGGTGGTAACATAAAAGTGCCTGAAAAGTGAGCACAGATCGCCTCAAAGATGAATAGATTATGAGCAGGCTGCTAAGTCACTTCAGTTGTGTCTGACTTTGTGTGACCCCAGAGATGGCATCCCACCAGGCTCCCCATCCCTGGGATTCTCCAGGCAAGAACACTGGAGTGGGTTGCCATTTCCTTCTCCAATGCATGAAAGTGAAAGTGAAGTTGCTCAGTCGTGTCCGACTGTTCGCGACCCCATGGACTTCAGCCTACCAGGCTCCCCCATCCATGGGATTTTCCAGGCAAGAGTACTGCAATGGGGTACCATTGCCTTCTCTGGATTATGAGCAGGAGAAGATGAAAATTAAAATATTCAAAATAAGTGCTTGTGCTAATTCTAATGGGAACCAAATAAGATAGCTTTAGGGCCGAAAGAGAAGGAATATAATTTATCTTCTAATTTTATAAATGAACACATTAAAAATATTTACAGAAACTCATAGTTCACAAAGTAGTCTAGCATGAATTATAATTATTTCATTGCAGAGTCACAGTATTCTGTCAAATAGGGAAATTATACCCTTGTAATAGAGTTAATATTTAGATCCCTATGTATTAAACAACTGGCCCAATTTACACAATCAGTGTCTCTAAACCATACTTATAAACTACTCCATTTATTTGTTTTAGAACACTACTTCTGATGTAACTATAGAAAAAAAAAAAAGAGATTCTTCGTTTGATTGAGGGAGATAGAATAATTTGGAATTGCGAGTTTTGTCTTCATGTTGATGCTTACTGTCTCTACTTAATACTAAAGAATAATATTCAAAGTTACACTATAAAACAAAGATAAGAAATCAATACATATAAGTTTAAAAAATTAAACCTATAAAAGGAAATTCCATGAAAATGGTCATTATTAACTCCAAGTCCTATAAGAACACAGAGACCAACTTGATCAGAGAGGCTGCTGTTTTCTTGTAGAAGAACAAAGGCATCTTAGTGATGGTTTGGGGCTTACCATCTCATTTGGGATTATAGTAATCAAACTAATCATTGTTTTAAAATTATAATGCTATTAATAAGTATTTTCTTAGTGATCTACTTTATTTTATTATTTAAGATATATTTTGATATGTAATTGTATTATTAATAGGCTATGTTTGATTATGACATGTGTGTGCTTGCATGCTAAGTTGCCTCAGTCATGTCTGACTCTTTGTAACCCTATGGACTGTAGTCTACCAGGCTCCTCTTCCACCTCCTTGGGATTCTTCAGGCAAGAATACTGGAGTGAGTTGTCATGCCATCCTCCAGGGAATCTTCCCAACCCAGGGACTGAACCCAGATCTCTTACATCTACCTGCATTTGCAGGTGGGTTCTTTACCACTAGCACCACTTGGGATGGCCTGGTTATAACATATGTTCTCTTATTTAGGATCTATTAATTTCATACAAAGAAAAATGCATGCTGCTGCTGTTGCTAAGTCACTTCAGTCGTGTTTGACTCTGTGCGATTCCATAGACAGCAGCCCACCAGGCTCCGCCATCCCAGGATTCTCCAGGCAAGAACACTGGAGTGGGTTGCCATTTCCTTCTCCGATGATTGAAAGTGAAAAGTGAAAGTGAAATCGCTCAGTCATGTCCAACTCTTTGCGACCCCATGGACTGCAGCCTACCAGGCTCCTCTGTCCATGGGATCTTCCAGGCAAGAGTACTGGAGTGGGTTGCCATTGTCTTTTCCAAGAAAATGCATCAGGGTATGAAAAGAGGAGATAAGTCAGTTTGAAAACAGTAAATTAGGGAAGTTTAAGACTTTTTTTAAACAAAAAATGATCGAGATGTAATAGATTATGGTTCAGAGTTGGTCATTTATTTTCTTCATTTCTTTAGGGAAGAGGGAAAACTATAGGAGTTACATGCTAACTGTGTAATTAAGATACAACAAAGAAAGAACTACAATTAAAGAACTTAAAACAAGGTAATACATTGGAAAAGATGACTGGTTTATAAAACTTTGTAGTAGTTATTATTTAGTCACTAAGTCGTGTCCAAATTTTTGTGACTCTGTGGACTGAAGCATACCAGATTTCTCTGGCTTCTTTGCTCTGTCCCTGAGTTTGCTCAAATTCATGTCCATTGAGTCAGTAATGTTATTCCAGCCATCTTATCTTTCATCTCTTCCTTCTCCCTCCTGCCCTCAATCTTTCCCAGCATCAGGGTCTTTTCCAGAGCATCATGTGTTCAAAGTATTGGAGCTTTAGTTTCAGCAACAGTCCTACAGGGTTTATTTCCTTTAAGATTGTTTGATTGGATCTCCTTGCTGTTCAAGGAACTCTCAAGAATCTTCTCCAGCACCACAGTTCAGAAGTATCAGTTCTTTGGTGCTCAGTCTGCTTTGTGATCCAGCTCTCACATCTGTACTTGACTAGTGGAAAAACCACAGCTTTGATTATATAGAACTTTGTTGGCAAAGTGATGTCTCTGCTATCTAATACGTTGTCTGTTTGTGGTAGGTTTCCTTCCAGGGAGAAAGTGTCTTTTAATTTCATGGCTGCAGTCACTATCTGCAGTCATTTTGGAGCCCAAGAAAGTGAAATCCATCACTGTTTCCACTTTTCTCCCTTCTTTTGTCATGAAGTAATGGAACTGGATGCCGTGATCTTAGCTTTTTGAATGTTAAGTTTTGTTTGTTTTTTTTTTAATACTTTATTCTACATTACAATACTGTATTTGTTTTGCCATACATTGACATGAATCAGCCACAGGTGTCCACGATCTCCCAATGCCGAAGCCCCTTCCCACCTCCCACCCCACATCCTCTCCCCTGAATCATCCCGTGCACCAGCCCCATGCATCCTGCATCCTGTATTGAACATAGACTGGCACTTCATTCTTACAAGATAGTATACATATTTCAATGCTGTTCTCCCAAATCATCCCACCCACCCTCTCCCTCTCCCTCAGAGTCCAAAAGTCCGTTCTATGATAAGTTTTAAGCTAGCTTTTCCCCTCTCCTCATTCACCTTCATCAAGTGTCTCTTTAGTTCCTTATAGACCTTACAAGGTCATAAACAGTGAGACGGTTGTTACTATATTAAAAGCCTATTTGAACAGTGCATGCTGAGAGGAATATTCATTTGACAGTGTATTTTGCAACTACACATTTATAGTAATGTCCTGTATCCATCCCAGGATGAATTTAATTATTGGGTCAATAACGCTTACTCTTAATGCTATGTGTTGATATTATTAACAGTCTGGTTTTACCATTACAAGCTATTTTTAATTATTTGAAATATTCCCTAAACAGCATATGGTCAATTAAGTTAAAACTACAGTCTTTTTTCCCACTATATATCCAAGTTTATAATGAGGGGAGTAGCCTAATATTTTGTAATGCTGTTTAATAGAAAAAGATCAGACTACAATGACCTAGAAAGAAATTAGTCTAGATAAGAAATAAAAATATGACATGTTACTATGTCTCCTCACTTTTAAAACTTTAAAATGGTATATATGCTTTGTGTGATAGTCCTGCAATATGTTGGCTACTAGGTGAAGAACTCTAAATTTACTTTTAGATTATTAAGATGTTACCAACTTTAACAACATAAATTCATACCAGTAAGTGGAAATAAGGGAATTATTATATTCAGAAATGAAATTCTAAAATAAATCCCAATTAAACATTTTGTACATATCTCTTTTCTTCTAGAATATGGAATTTTATTTTAAATTTCACTGTATTATTTTAAGTATATAGTAGTTACATGTCCCCTCATATATTTCCAGTATACCCCAACTGTTTTTATTGTAATTATTCAGTGGTAAAATCATTTCTAGAATATATTCTAAAATCATTTTAAGAGTGTTAAATCACTTTTGAACATGTGGATCTTTTTCTTATTGAAACTGCATCTCCAGCGTGCTATCACTTTATGCCAAGATTTTGTAAAATAACTGAACTAGATTTACTGAGTCAAATTTATCAACAGCAGCATTTAGTAAATAACTCAATATCAGACAAAAGAAGCCCATTATTGCCCTAGTAAGGGTAAAGGATTTTTCATCTTTTTCTGTATTTGTGCTTGATTTAGTGCTGATGCTGCTAAACCTGACTATCTGATTTTAGCTGTTCAGTCTCATTCTGTACTGAGACATGATTCTCTGTGGGACTTTTTAACACAAAGTTTCACAACTATTTAATTCATTTTAAAAGTTCCTTATATAGTTTTCTTCAGCTAGAATTCTTCCATTAAACACTAAGTAGTCATATGATTTAATCCTACCACATCCTTTTATCACTGATCGAAATCCTAAAATGCATTTTTAAACTGGTACCTCCTCTGAATTGTACATAACTCTTGTTGTCCACAATGTACTATTCATCTTTTGTGCTTCAACTTAGGTTTTCTTCAAAATATTTTCATAGATGTAGTCTCATTCTTGCTGGAAAAATCCAATGGAAAGAGGAGACTGTTGGGCTACAGTCCATGGGGTCGCAAGGAACTGAACACGAGTGAGCAAACTGAGCACACAGCATAGAACAGTCTTGGAGACACTCACTGCCTAGCCTAATCTAGCTGCCCTAAGGATGGCCTGCACAGACACCAAGCTGGCTTTATGCCAACTCCTTCTCTAAGAACATGTATTCTGCCATCCTCTTTGCCTACTCATTCACCTAAGGCATAACAGAGCACATGGCCCTCAGTTACCTTGCAGCAAACTATTGCTCTCACATAGGATTGCCTATAAATAGGTATAAATCATAAAATTAAACAGCAATGCATATGATTGTTATTGGGATCTTAAGAGTATAAATATGAATTATTCTTAACCCCAAATGATACATATAAACAGGTAACAAAATTTATTCTAGACACATAAAGAGGAAACAGGTCAAAATGTGCAAACTGTACTAAGTAAATATTTCCTACAGTTGTAATTTGGGACATGTAGAGTAAGTTTAAAATATATAATTAATATTATCAGTTATATGTAAGAATATGGCATATCTATTAAAGACATGATTTTAATTATAGAAATTTAGAAAAACATATACCAAATAATCAATAGTATTCTGAAAAGTAATCTCTTAGAGTGATGAGATAACAGATGAAAAACATCACTTTCAATTTGTTTTTGGTTGAGTATGCTTTAGGTTTATGAGATAATTAAAAAAATCTCAAAAATAAGACCAACTGCCCATTTAGAAAGAAACGTACCAAACATATCAGGGATTTGGAAATATATTTTTAGTACATGTAACTGAAATATGTTAGTGTGCTAAATGTAGAAAAAAAATTCCTATAGTCAAAAGCACCAACAAAAATAAAATGAGAATTCAATGAGGATGCATATCATTGAAGAGGAAGTTGTCACTTTGTAAGGATTTATATATATTAATACATGATAGAATATAAAATATAAATGTGTTATATGCTTATATATATTTTACTGACAGTTTTTTCACATATTATAATTCATATATATATGTATGAATTTAATATATATTGTTTATACTACATGTTATAGAAATATTATATTCATATATTACATTTATATTACCTATTTATATTAAGTATTTTATATATAATGGCATGTTTAAATATGGGACTTCCTTGGTGTCTCAGATAGTAAAGAATCTGCCTGCAATGCAGGAGACAAAGGTTACTATAAATCATACATGTAATATATTATATATATGTTACATATGTAATGGTGGATGCATATAATACACTGTATGTATATAATACACACATTATATAAGTAAATATATTATATATGTTATATGCTGCTGCTACTGCTGCTAAGTCACTTCAGTCGTGTCCGACTCTGTGCGACCCCATAGACAGCAGCCCACCAGGCTCCCTCGTCTCTGGGACTCTCCAGGCAAGAACACTGGAGTGGGTTGCCATTTCTTTTCTCCCATGCATGAAAGTAAAAGGTGAAAGTGAAGTCGCTCAGTCGTGTTCGACTCTTAGCGACCCCATAGACTGCAGCCTATCAGGCTCCTCCGTCCATGGGATTTTCCAGGCAAGAGTGCTGGAGTGGGTTGCCATTGCCTTCTCCGATATATGTTATAAACATATCCAATAATGTATGTGCATTGTGCATAAAAACTCAAATCCAAAGGTGAAGAGGGAAATGCAAATTTAAAGCACAGCAACTCCAGTGTTCTTGCCTGGAGAATCCCAAGGGACAGAGGAGCCTGGTGGGCTGCCGTCTATGGGGTCGCACAGAATCGGACATGACTGAAGCGACTTGAAGCAGCAGCAGCAGCTGCAGCAATGCCATGTTATTCAACTAAGGGAATAAATAAGTTAAAAATTCTCCTGATACAGGAAAAAGATGTGCCCATACTGAACTATTATACATATGCAGGAAGAGATATGCTAGTGTTGCAGTTATAGAATAATGCAAATGGTAGAGATACAGGCATGAACATGGATGAATCTCACAAATTATTTTAAGCAAAAAAGCAAATTGAAGAATATATAGAGTACAGTTCTATTTACATGAAGTTCAAAAACAAGCAAAATAAAATATTTATATATGTATATTTGGTTAAAATGTGAAAAGCAACATAGTTAATGTAAAACATAATGGGATTTCCTTGGAGTGTGAGACACAGGGCTGCTGTCTGGAAGGGGTATAAGGTCAACTAAAAAGATACTGATAATATTTTATTTCAAATATGACTGGTGGGTGCATGGATGCTCATTTACAATTTATTTAAATCATGAATTCTATCATTTACATTATACTTGTAAAATAAGAAAAGGTATTTTAACAAATTTATCAAATAGCAGTTCAGTTCAGTCACTCAGTCATGTCCGACTCTTTGTGACCCGATTAACCATAGCACGCCAGGCCTCCCTGTCCATCACCAACTCCCGGAGTCCACCCAAACCCATATCCATCGAGTTGGTGATACCATCCAACCATCTCATCCTCTGTTGTCCCCCTTCTCCTCCTGGCCTCAGTCTTTCCCAGCATCAGGGTCTTTTCCACTGAGTCAGCTCTTCGCCTCAGGTGGCCAAAGTATTAGAGTTTCAGCTTCAGCATCAGTCCTTCCAGTGAACACCCAGGACCGAGCTCCTTTAGGATGGACTGGTTGGATGTCCTTGCAGTCCAAGGGACTCTCAAAAGTCTTCTCCAACACCACAGTTCAAATAATTGTGTTCACATATGGCTGATTCATGTCAATGTATGGCAAAACAAATACAGTATTGTAATTAAAAAAATAAATTAAAAAAACAAAACAAAATAATTATCAAATATAATTAATTATCATTTGCTAAGAGGGTTACAAGGGGCTTCCCAGGTGGTGCTAGTGGTAAAGAACCTGCCTGCCAATACAGGAGACATGAGTGATGCTGGTTTAATCCCTGGGTCAGGAAGATCCCCTGGAGGAGGGCGTGGCAACCTATTTTAGTATTCTTGCCTGGAGACTCCCAGGGACAGAGGATCCTGGCAGGCCACAGTCCATGGGATCCCAAAGTGTCAGACACAACTCAAGTGACTCCACACACACACACACACACACACACACACACACACACACACACACACACACACCACGAGGGTTATATTATTTTTGGTAACCTATTAAAGACATTGTAATCCATTGTGTACCAGTTATTTACCAGAGATATTCTCGGAAAATAGTAATTATGCTATTATTCCTGTACTATCTTACATTTTTCATAAATATCTAATTATTTAAAAATGCTTTCTATATATTTGGATCCAAAGTGAAAGATGAGCAGTCTATTTAAATAATATCACCTGACCAGAATTTCTACATGTTCCTAAACCAGAATTATTATGCAAATTATCTCTGTAACTGTCAGAGAGAGAAAATAAACTTAAGGTCATATTCAGCTGTATTTTCCTAATCATTAATTATTTTCATAAATATTTTTGAACCTTTGCAATTCACAGTTTTATAAACTATATAAAACTAAGCTGCACGTGCATCCATTCCCCTACCAGAAAGCAGGGAGATATGGGGATGTTCTGCATCATCTCACAGTCTGGTACACTGTATGCTGTTGGAGGTTTCAATGGTAGGGAATGGCATAGTAATCTACTTATGGCAAGTCTCAACAGGAGAATAAATATGTAAGAGCTGAAATTCTATAATAAGGCCATACTTTCATCAGCAGAGGCTTGTATGTCTTTTAAAATTCTTGACATGTCAAGGCCTTGGCAGAAAGAGAACATTTTGATCTTGGGACACCAAGTGACCATGCCCCTGGAACTTCTCACTATGATCTGGGTTCTATTGGTCTCACCAAGTCACAAAGATAACACATATCCAGAAGCAAACCATCACAAGATGGAACTGGTATATCCAGGATGGAGTCTGAGCATGACCAAAAAGCATGTGTAAAATGCAATAGCAGATGAGTAGACCAGATGCCCACATCACCCACCAAAGTTGTACCAGTTCAACTTACTGTTTGTTCCTGTCCAGTGGGAAGGTTCCATGTCACCAACTAAAAGAGGAAGAAAGAGCCCAAGATTAAATTTCAGATTTTTTAAATCAAAGCATAGTTGATTTATTATATTAGTTTTAGGTTTACAACATAGTAATTCAAATTTTTTATAGATTATACTCCATTTAAAGTTATTATAAAATATTGGCTATATTCTCTTCTCTGTACAATATTTCCTTGTGGCTTATTGATTTTATACATAGTTGTTGGTACCTCTTATTCTCCTGTTCCTATCTTGCTCCTCCTCACTTCCCTCTTCTCACAGGTAACTACTAGTTTATTCTCTATATCTGTGAGTCTATCTCTATTTTTGTTATATGCATTTATTTGTTGAACCTTTTATATTCTACATATAAGTGATAGCATAGAGTTATGATCCTTCTCTGACTAATTTCATCAAGATAATACCCTCCAGGCACTTTGGTTGCTTCCCTATCTTGGGATACACAATAGTGTACATCCACTGCTCTGAACATTGGGGTGCAGGTATCTTTATTAGTTTTTTTCATTTCTTAAGATATATACCGAAGAATGAAATTGCTAGGTCATATGTCAATTTTAATTTTAGTTGTTAGAAGAATCTCCATTCTGTTTACCACCGTGGCTGAACCAATTCCCCAGCAATGTATAAGAGTTCCCTTTTCTTCACATCTTTGCCAACATTTCTTATTAATGATCTTTTTCATGATAGTCATTCTGCCAGGTATGATTTGACATCTCATGGTGGTTTTTGTCTTCATTTCTCTGATACTTAGTGATGTAGAGCATCTTTTCATGAGTCTTTTTGCCATCTATATTTCTTCTTTGGAAAAATGTCCATTCCAATCTTCTGTCCATTTTTTAAATTGGGTTGTGTGTGTTTTTTTTTTAATTGAGTACTATGAATTGTTAATATGTTTTGTTAATCACTTGTTGGTCATATAATTTGTGACACCTTTCTCCCATTCTGTAGGTTGTGTTTTCATTTTGCTGATGGTTTCCTTTGCTGTGCAAAAGTTTTTAAGTTTAACAAGGTCGCATTTGTTTACTTTTGCTTTTCTGTCCTTTGTCTTGTAGACAGATCAAAAAATTTGCTATGATTTATGCTAAAGAGTGTTCTGCCTATATTTTCTTCTAGGTGTTTTTGGCTTCTGATTTTACATTTGGGTCTTTAATCCATTTTGAGGGTTTTTGTTTGTTTGTATTTTTATGGTATGAGCAAATGTAATTCCATTCTTTAGCATGTAGATGCCAAATTTTCCCAGCATTACTTGTTGAAAAAGCTGTCTTTTCCTTATTGTATATAGTTTTGTCTCCTTTGTCCTAGATTATTTGACCATAAGTGCATAGGTGTAGTTCTAGTATCTCCATTCTATTAAATTGATAAAGATAAACATTTTTAAAACATATTTTATATTTTTCCTCTAAGTCTTATTTATTATTAAAATAAATTCCATAGTAATAATACCCTCAGATTGTCTTCCAGAGAAAAAGTAATATAGGGTAAGTTGGATAATAAGAATGAAATATTCGCTGTTATTATAAGTCAAATTTTTATTATTAACATTTCTGTATATTATATCATTTGGAGAAGGAAATGGCAACCCACTCCAGTATTCTCGCCTGGAGAATGCCATGGACAGAGGAACCGGGCAGGCTACAGTCCAAGGGGTCGCAAGAGTTGGACACAATTTAGTGAGTAAACCACCACATATTATATTTATAATTCAGTTGCTCTGCTTTTGTTATTTCAGTGAAAATAATCACGTGCCCTTTTAAAAACACAAATAACAAGACAAGTCCCGGTGGCACAGTGGCAAAGAATCTGCCTGCCACTGAGGGAGATGCAAGAGATGTGGGTTCGATCCCTAGGTTGAGAATATCCTCTGGAGTAGGAAAATGGCAACCCACTCCAGTATTCTTGCCTGGAAAACTCCATGGACAGAGAGGAGCCTGGCGGGCTACAGTCTATGAGGTTGGGTTGCAGAGACTGGGCGCAGACACACAAGTGACTGAATTGGATTTTCTGGACTAAGTAAACCAATTTTGGGAGCCTGGAATATGTAAAAGATTTTTCCAAATTACATTTAAAAATTTCTTTCTAACATGTATGTTACCATTTTATTGTCTTAGCAGTTGCTCATATATGTAATTCCTTCCAGATTCCATTGATCAATTTTCCTATTCTTTTACAAATACCACAATTTGCTTTCATTGTTGATTCTTAGTCTCCTCCCCCTCCTCTCTCTTCCCTTGACTCTGCTCCCAACACCCCTGCTTCCTTTTCCTCTTCCTATACTTTCTAACTTTTCTTTTGGAGAGAAAACAAAGTAACACAGTGACTCAGCATAAGATGTCTTCCTATAAATATCTTAATGGGACAGATTATCAATTCCTCTACATTAAAAATAATATAGACTATAAATTATAAGTTTGCTCTGGAATTAGATTGCCTGGATTTGAATTTCAACTTTGACACTTGTTAGTTGTGTAAATCCTGCTTTACTACTCTTTTTCTGTAGTGCTTTTTTATAATTTATAAAATAGGATTTTTTATATTAATAGTAACCACCTCATAGGGTTGCTTTGAGATTAAATACTATGTTTAAAGACAGGGTACAGTTCCCAACACTGAAAAAAGCTCTCAGTGAATGCTAGCTATTTTATTTAATACTCTTGGATTATTCCATTTGTTTACTATTAATAAACATGTGTAGAAATAGAAAAGGCCTGCTTGTCAAAGTGCTTGGTTGCTAGTGGATTGTTTATTATGGTATTGAAAATAGGCAGCAGTTAATTTTTACAAGGTAATTCTCTTTTCCTGCTTCTTTCCTGAACTCCCATGATATTATATCAAACTTCTTTCTGTGTTTTCTAAAGCAATTGAGGGTCTTATTTAAAGAATAACACATGAAAATAAGGCAACCAGGTCTTAGATATTTGATTTTTCTCCAAGATGCCAAAACAAACAAATACCAGTGTTTTCTGAAGCAAATGAACTTTAAGGCAGATGCTCACAACAGGAAGAAACACTGAAGTTATTCAGATTGCTAAAGATCTCTGGTGAGCAGAGTCTCTTGCTTTTTAAAAGCAGCAGAGGATTTTTAAATTTCCACCTAATGCTATGAAGTGTCTGCTCTTTCTGTTTTTCTTGCAGACTTGTTTCTATAGAACAAGAACAGGCCCATTGCATCCTATCCAAACACTCCATATTACAGTATCATATTATCATAGTTGTTCAATTGTAATGACTTATCTTCTGTGTTCAGAGCTTTCCCTGCAGAGACCGCTGGCTTGTATATACTTTAGCTGCAACTGGATCATATAATAACTCTTAAGGCAATGACAGTACAGGCATGTGGTACCAGCATAATGCCTTACGGACGAGACTGTAGTCAGGAGGCTTGTCAACTTTTTTATGGAAAGTATCAAGGCCAGCCTTATAGTCCAATAACTAGAAACAGTGTAGGATAAAGTTTAAGGATGTAGTGTGACTGGGTTAGAATCTTAACTTTGCCATATTCTAGTGGCTGAAATTCTCTGAGTATTGATTTTCTCATCCTTATAAATAGACATAATGACTGTACTGATCATAATAAATATACTTCTAAAACCCATTCTCAACAAGCATTAGTTATTACTGCTATCATATACCTACCGTTAGATGCAAATGTCAAGTTCTGAGGCCTGATTTTCCTGTCAGGTAGAGAAACACCCAAAGAGTAAAACTCCTGACCCTTCTAAATGTATGCACACAAATGCCTCCAGAGAAGGGGAGTGAGTTGACTAGTGTGTTTCAGAGCATGACCAGACATGGGTAACAATGCTCCTTCTCATTTTCTCTGGAGACCTTCAAGAAACAGATCTCCTACTCTGTTATTCTATTCTGTAAATGTTTTCCAGAGAAGCCCACTCTGAGGGAAGCCTATGATTTTTCACTTTAGACAAATTAGTAAGTAATTACTCGATTCATTAAATCTAATTTTCTGAGTCATTCTTAAAACCTCAGTGTTGCCAAAGTGTCACCTAAGTCACTTGCTCCAGTATCAGCTAATCTTTTCATTTTGAAATTGTCTAAAGGTGAAAAAAATACTTAGAATTTTAGCCTCCTCAAAGCTCTATATCTCCTACTCTAGTGTATACTCTTAGGGGACCAAGTTTTAATTATCTTTGATTCCCAATTATCTTTGAATGATAAGTTTCATTCAAATTTCCTGATATGTAATATATTTTATAGTTTATATTTAACACTTTGCATAATAAGATTCTATATCCAGGTTAGGATATAACCATTTAGCTTCAAGCCTGCCACTCTCTCTTTTCATACAACCTAACGTGATCTGTCATCTCATTCCTTGCCATCAGAAAATAACACTACCAATATACATTGAACTAACTATCTGCTTTGTGTTCAGCTCATTTCTAGAGACACTGCTTAGGATTCAAATTTTCTTTGAAGTTTCCCTGAGTAGTGGAGTCAGCAAATATTTATTGAGCATTATATGTTTCCTACACTGTAGTAAACACTGGGTAAAAAAAAAAAAGATAAGTATGACAATATATTTCTAGCATAATGGAATAGACAAGCCCATTATAAACATATTTATGATTTAAACCAGTATGTATTTGTAACATGCTGATGCAAATTGAGGGAGAAAATGTTAAAGCCTTAGTGGTTCAAGTAAAACTGACAGAGGCTGAAAAACATTTAGAATAAATATAATGTCATTTTTATTTTGAAGAATGTTTTGAAGATAGAAGATATGTGTGGCTGTATAAAACAGTGTCATTTTCAAGATGGGCAAGCAATTGTTAACGGCAAAATATAAGCCAGATTAAATT
Source organism: Nanger dama (assembly GCA_917880005.1). Lineage (NCBI taxonomy): Eukaryota > Metazoa > Chordata > Mammalia > Artiodactyla > Bovidae > Nanger > Nanger dama. The sequence goes on along the minus strand of CAKJTW010000038.1, from coordinate 6,798,736 downwards.
TGAAGAGACTTCCTGAGATCTGTCATTTTTAAAGTTCACTGCAAACAATATTGAAGGGATAGGATAATGACAGGAAAGATACAGAGCAAAGATAGAGTGCTCTGAGAAGCAAGTGGCAGATAGTAAGTGGAGACTTGAAGAAGTTTGAATAAAAAGTGAAGTGATTTGTTAGAGGGAAATGTTGGAAAAATATTTTTAGGATGGGCAAATTTGGATGTGTTTACTGACTGAGAGAAACAAAAAATTAGATAAGTGTGTAGTAAATCATAGTATCCAAAGATATGGCTGGCTTTTCCCCTAAGCTTCTGAGAGATGCTCTCTAAGCGCTTGAAATGTCCTGTCTTTATAAGACTGTCTTTGTTCGCCAAGGGAGATTATTTAATCTAACAATGTGGTTTAAGATAGGACTTTAAGTCATGCATTCTCAGTCTGACCTCCAGAGGTGTTGCAGACAGAGGTTGCCATATAGGCAGTTGACCATACAGCCACAATAAAAATCTCTGAGCCTCAAGGCTCAGATAGACTGCCTGCTCAGCAGTGTTTCACATGCCTTGCAACATACAGATGAGACTCTTCTCCACAGGCAGAGGACAACGGAAGTTTCATGGTTGAAACTTTCCTGGGTTCTGCCTTTTGTGCTTTCCTACCTTGGCAGATTTTAATTATATCCTTTTCTGGTGATAATCCATATCTTTGAATATAACAGCTTTCAGTAAGTTCTAAATCTTTCTAGTGAATTACCAACGCTGAGGGTAACTTGGGAACTCTCCACCCCCAAACTTGCAGTTGGTACCAGAAGTGAGTGCAGTCTTGCACACTCTGTGTGCTCCTCCTGTCTTTGTAGAAGGATGTTGAAAGCTAATAAGAATGCATATATAGCCAATCAAGGTAGTGAAAGAATGCAATAAGAATAAGAATTGTGGGACAGGCACATATTTGTCCAGATGAGGGGGCACCACAGTCTTGACACTTTGAGGGAAAGAGAACATGGGATGGGTGGTGTGGTATAGAAAAACTTACTAAAAGGATGAAAAGTTCTTGAAATTTATAGTAGAGGAACCCATTGTTCTTCATGAATGAAACAGAATTTGTCTTATAAGTGGTTTTAAATAAAGGTTAAAATAAGGATACTGAAGAATGGAAAAACTGCAAAAGAAGCTAAGAGGTGTTGTGGTCAGCCAAATGAGGTCAGAAACAACCATAAAACTGTAAATCAAGCCAGTCTCTAAATGTGAATATTTACCCACAGCACAGCTTTATTCCTCCTTTTCCATTTTGGTGTAGTCAGCTGTGAGCTTTATCGAGTCTTCTGCCACAGCAGGGCACCCAGGCAGCAGTGGGCAGAGAGAAGGTACTCTGTGAGCAGAGTGCTTATTGACAGATATTTCTTCAGGGAGGTAGAGAAGGATTTAGATAGGAAGAAACACTTGGGCCTTGTTTCCAGATAGTTCCAGTTAATATATGATACCAGTCAAAGGGAAAAAGCTAGTCATAGATAATCTGTGCATTTCTGCTCAGTCACTTCAGTCATGTCTGACCCTTTGTAAACCCATGGACCATAACCTGCCAGGCTCCTCTGTCCACGGGATTTTCCAGCCAAGAGTACTGGAGTAGGTTGCCAAATCCTCCTCCAGGGGACCTTCCCAACCCAGGGATCAAACCCAGGTCTTCTGTGTCTCCTGTGTGGCAGGGGGACTCTTTACTTCTGAACCACTGTGGAAGTCCCATATTGATAACCACCGAAAGAGAAAATTCTATTGAAAAGCTAGATAATTGATTGCCTATAAATAGGCAATAATGTGGCTACTACACAATGGACAGGAAGAAGGATGTCTGGGCCTGTTATATTTTCTGGGCTTGGTACTCACCTGTCCAAAATTAAAGTGAAAACTATACCAAGCCAAAATAAAAATACCCAGTAATGACAGCCTCCTTAGGAGTGCATATTTTTGCCAAATAAATAGTTATGTCCAGTTTAGGTTCTGGATATGGCAAAGCAAACATTGAGCTGAAACTGGGAAAAGGCCACGTAACTCCAGCCACGTAACAGTTTCAGGCTGAGGATGATAGTAAATATGCATATTTTTCTTCCTTGCTTTGATATTTAACTACATTAAATATTTTTTCTTCCATTTCCCACTATCTGATAATAGATGTTAGTTGTGTAAATAACATTCAACTCTATAATTCAGCATTTAAGTTTCAGTATATAAACTGTTGCTACTAGGCAAAGAGAGAAAAATGTTACCCCTTTTAGGGAAAATGTCAGCATGTGTGTGACTGTTCAAAGAGCAAATACATCACATCAGACAGGCACAGTGCTGTTATCCTCTTCATTCAGAAGTGAACTGTGTGTCAACAGGTCGCCTATAAATACAGATTTGAAATGGTGGAGACCACTGGGTTGTCTGTCATCAATTTATTCTCTCTTCTGGTCTCCTTTGCCTCACAGAAAATAACACAGAGCTTAATTTTGCAAAATCTCCATTCACATATGGTTTCAGGTTAGAGTTTGACATTGAACGACATTCACGAGTGATTTACAAGGGAAAGACAAATCTATTCCTCAGGGACAGTTGAATTGAAGTGAACTTCCTGGCAGGCTTTTGAGAAGAGACAGCTGCCACGGACTGAGGTAGATGGTGAGAGCTTAGCAAAAATCTTTAAAAATTGCTCTTACTTTATTTTGAGTTCTTGAGAACCACACTCTTCAGGATTTAAGGTGGAGATATTCATTAGAAGCTTCTATGTTCATCACTCCTCAGCTGTGCCTTTTGGGTGAACCTATGATTCCCAAATTAATGTCTTTATTTCTGGCATACATGTCCTTGCTTTTATTTTCTTAACCAAACCCTGACAGAAACAGCAGATAATTTCATTATGTAGATGTGAAAATGTTCTAGAATCTTATTTAGTGGGTTTTTATATGAATTGAATCATGTGAAATTTGTCCCAGGGTTTAGGAAATCAAATTTATTTGAGATTACTTAAAAATATTTATGTTGGTCATTTGTCATTCACTTGGCTTAATATTGAATTTTCCTGTGATGGCAAAGAATTATTGGCAAGCTGATTGCCTTTATGAGTGTTAAAATAAGCAAATTTCAAGAAAAATGCAGGAAAAAAATCCAGAAATAGAAGGTAGTGTTTATATAACATATAAACATATAAGACATATATATTTAATATATAACATCCTTTCAAAGTATGAAAATAATGACTTTTTGGACAGTGGATTCTTTGAAGCTGGAAAGTTGCTATGGTTGTTTTTAAAGTGGATGACATTTCTGTGCCTTAAAGATCAGCACTTCTTGCTTCTGTTTCCTGCATGAAATATAGGCAGGACCAACATTTCTCAGGATACTCAAACAGTACCTCCTCCTCTTCCAGCTCCTCTGCAGTTCCCACAGACTGAGGAAGCAAGGTAGATACCTGCTCTGCAAGCCTCGATATAACTTGTTCTCCCTCCTCCCATGAGTTCTGGAATGTTCTGATGCTAAGTGTTTTGTTAGATTTGGGGTGAGTAGTATGAAGACCCTTCATGTTGTTAATATTAGCTGGGTGCTTCATCTCAATGTTCACTTGAAAATCCTGCACTGGGATATGTCTGCTACTAGCCTAGTTATTAGGAGAGTAGGACATTTTAAGAAATTGAATAGCAGGTTAATTTTTTTTATTCTATTTTACAATACTGTATTGGTTTTTCCATAATTTGACATGAATCAGCCACATGTGTACATGTGCTCCCAATCCTGAAACCCCTCTTACCTCCCACCCTATATCATCTCTCTGGATCATCCTCGTGCACCAGCTCCAAGCATCCTGTATCCTGTATCGAACATAAACTGGCACTTCGTTTCTTACATGATAGTATACATGTTTCAGTGCCATTCTCCCAAATCATCCCACCCTCTCCCTCTCCCACAGAGTCCAAAAGTCCGTTCTATAAAATTACAAATAGATCTGCCTTATGACCCAGCAATCCCACTACTGAGCATACACACCGAGGAAACCAGAACTGAAAGAGACACGTGTACCCCAGTGTTCATTGCAGCATTGTTTATAATAGCCAGGACATGGAAACAACCTAGATGTCCATCAGCAGATGAATGGATAAGAAAGCAGTGGTACATATACACAATGGAGTACTACTCAGCCCTTAAAAAGAATAAATTTGAATCAGTTCTAGTGAGATGGATGAAACTGGAGCCGATTATACAGAATGAAGTAAGCCAGAAAGAAAAACGCCAATACAGTATACTGACACATATATATATGGAATTTAGAAAGATAGTAATGATGACACTGTATGTGAGACAACAAAAGAGACACAGGGTAATTTTTAAGTGGAAAAAATTAGAATTTGTAGCCATGGTGGCTCAGACAGTAAAGAATCTCTTGCAATGCCAGAGACATGGGTTTGATCCCTAGGTCAGGAAGATCCCCTGGAGAAGGAAATAACAACCCACTCCATTATTCTTGCCTGGAGAATTCTATGAACAGAGGAGCCTGGTGATCTACAGTCCGTGGAGTGACAAATTCAGACACTACTGAGCAACTACCCCATTTTCATAGGATGGATAAACTTTCTGATTTTTCTTCTCTATATCCTTAGAAAAAAATTACTAGGAGCAATCTTAATTAATATCAATGTGGTTAAGCGGAAAAAAGATGCATAGTATAAAATATTATTCCTAAGTCAAGCATACAAAAGGATTCATTTGAACCAATATGGCAAAACCATAAACTGCTTCTAAATTTAAAAAGTTATTAGGATGCAGTAAGTACAATATCATACATTTTCTAAAGTCATATAACACAATGATTTATAAATATGTGTTTATGAGTATGTGTGCATAAATATATAGAAAAAGAATGGAAGCATACAGACCATAATATTAATACTTGTATTCCCTGAAGCTATGGAATGAGACATGTATTTGGGTGGGGGAAGTTACATTACCTGTAATGGAGATATTTTTGAAACAGAAAATATGAATATAATATAGTTTCATAAATAAGTATACTTTTTAATTAAAAGAAAGAGATAGCATCGTGAAATTATGCATAATCTTAACAATCAACATCCCCAACTACTGAAATTCAGTTCAGTTCAGGTCAGTCACTTAGTCATGTCCGACTCTTTGTGGTCTCATGGACTGCAGCATGCCAGGCTTCCCTGTCCACCACAAACTCCCAGAGCTTACTCAAATGCAAGTCCATTGAGTTGGTGGTGCCATCCAACCATCTCATCCTCTGTCATCCCCTTCTCCACCTGCCTTCAATCTTTCCCAGCATCAGGGTCTTTTCAAATGAGTCAGTTATTTGCATCAGGTGGCCAAAGTACTAGGGTTTCAGCATCAGTCCTTCCAAAGAATATTCAAGACTGATTTTCTTTAGGGTGGACGGGTTGGACCTCTTTGCAGTCCAAGGGACTCTCAAGAGTCTTCTCCAACACCCCAGTTCAAAAGCATCAATTCTTCTGAGTACAGTTTTCTTTATAATCCAACTCTACATCCATACATGACTACTGGAAAAACCACAGCTTTGACTAGAGGAACCTTTGTTGGCAAAGTAATGTCTCTGCTTTTTAATATGCTGTCTAGGTTGGTTATAACTTTTCTTTCAGGGAGCACGTGTCTTTTAATTTCATGGCTGCAGTCACTATCTGCAGTGATTTTGGAGACCAAAAATAAAGCCAGACACTGTTTCTGTTGTTTCTCCATCTATTTGCCATGAAGTGATGGGACCAGATGCCATGATCTTAGTCTTCTGAATGTTGAGATTTAAGCTAAATTTTTCACTCTCCTCTTTCACTTTCAGCCAGAGGCTCTTTATTTCTTCTTCTCTTTCTGTCATAAGGGTGGTCCCATCTGCATATCTGAGATTATTGATATTTCTCCCAGCAGTCTTGATTCCAGCATGTGCTTCATCCAGTCCAGCATTTCTCATGATGTATGCTGCATATAAGTTAAATAAACAGGTGACAATATACAGCCTTGATGTATTCCTTTTCCTGATTTGAGACCAGTCTGTTGTTCTATGACCAGTTCTAATTGTTGCTTCTTGACCTGCATAAAGATTTCTCAGGAGGGAAGTCAGGTGGTCTGATATCCCCATTTCTTTAAGAATTTTCCAGAGTTTGTTGTGATCCACACAGTGAAAGGCTTTGGCACAGTCAATAAAACAGAAGTAGATGTTTTTCTGGAATTCTCTTGCTTTTTCCATGATCCAGCAGATGTTGGCAATTGGATCTCTGGTTCCTCTGCCTTTTCTTCATCCATCTGGAAGTTCATGGTTCATGTACTGTTGAAGTCTGGCTTGGAGAATTTTCAGCATTACTTTGCTAGCATGGGAGATGAGTGCAATTATGTGGCAGTTTGAGCACTTTTTAGATGTCCTTTCTTTGGGATTGGAATGAAAACTGACCTTTCCCAGTCCTGTGGCCACTGCTAAGTTTTCCAAATTTGCTGGCATGTTGAGTGAAGCACTTTCACAGCGTCATCTTTCAGGATTTGAAATAATTCAACTGGAATTCCATCACCTCCACTAGCTTTGTTTGTAGTGATGCTTCATAAGGCCCACTTGAATTTGCATTCCAGAATGTCTGGTTCTAGGTGAGTGATTACACCACTGCGGTTATCTGAATCTGAAATAGTTATTGTATAGTTCTTCTAGGTGAGTGATCACACCATTGTGGTTATCTGAATTTGAAATAGTTATTGTATAGTTCTTCTGTGTATTCTTGCCACCTCTTCTTAATATCTTCTGCTTCTGTTAGGTCCATACCATTCCTGTCCTTTATTGTGCCCATCTTTCCATGAAATGTTCTCTTGCAATTTTTAATTTTCTTGGTGAGATATCTAGTGTTTCCCATTCTATTATTTTCCTATATTTCTTTGCTTTAATCACTGAAGAAGGCTTTCTAATCTCTCCTTGCTATTCTTTGGAACTCTGCATTCAAATGGGTATATCTTTCCTTTTCTCCTTTGCCTTTCACTTCTCTTCTTGTCACAGCTATTTTAAGCCCTCCTCAGACAACCATTTTGCCTTTTTACATTTCTTTTTCTTGGGGATGGTCTTGATCCCTGTCTCCTGTACAATGTCACAAACCTCAGTCCATAGCTCTTCAGGCACTTTGTCTGTCAAATCTGATCCCTTGAATCTATTTCTCACTTCCACTGTACAATCGTAAGGGATTTGACTGAGGTCATACCTGAATGGTCTAGTCGTTTTCCCTACTTTCTTCAATTTCAGTCTGAATTTGGTAATAAGTTCATGATCTGAGCCACAGTCAGCTCCCAGTCTGGTTTTTGCTGACTGTAAAGAGCTTCTCCATCTTTGGCTACAAAGAATATAATCAATCTGATTTCTGTATCGACCATCTGGTAATGTCCATGTGTAGAATCTTCTTTTGTGTTGTTGGATGAGAGTTTTTGCTATGACCAATGTGTTCTCTTGGCAAAACTCTATTAGCCTTTACTCTGTTTCATTCTGTACTCCAAGGCCAAATATGTCTGTTACTCCAGGTGTCTCTTGACTTCCTACTTTTGCATTCCAGTCCCCTATATTGAAAAGCACTGAAATTATGGATAGTTTATTATTTCTTTTTGTATTCTCCAATTCTTCACCCAGTCTAGGGGGAGGGAAGTAATTCTTTGACACCCACCTGGTGTCCTACAATTTAATACAGTTCTGACACTGCTTATCTGGAGATAGCACAAGATCTCACAGGTTAAGAACTCAGTCCTAACCTATGACTGATTCCTGTTGAGGTCTGGAGAGAAAACACAAAATTCTTTAAAGCAATTATCCTTCAGTTAAAAATAAATAAATTAAAAATAAAAGAATCCATCCTAAAAGAATGCCCCCCACTTCCCTTTAGCTAGCAACTTGGAAGTCTGGGTTGTCACCTCTGCTTCTGATTAACTGGCTATCAATAGGGGTTTCGGCTGACACCCTCCTCAGTTCAGTTCAGATGTCCATGTATAGAGTCTTCTCTTGTGTTGTTGAAAGAGGGTGTTTGCTATGACCAGTGTGTTTCCTTGACAAAATTCTGTTAGCCTTTGCCCTGCTTCATTTTGTACTCCAAGGCCAAACTTGCCTGTTACTCCTGACTTCCTACTTTAGCATTTCAGTCCCCTATGATGGAAATGATATCTTTTTTTAGTGCTAGTTCTAGAAGGTCTTGTAGGTCTTCATAGAACCATTCAACTTCAGCTTCTTTAGCATTAGCGGTTGGTGCACACACTTGGATTACTGTGATGTTGAAGGATTTGCCTTGGAAATGAACAGAGATCATTCTGTCGTTTTGGAGATTGCACTAAGTACTGCATTTCAAGCTCTTTTGTTGCTGTGAAGGCTACTCCATTTCTCCTAAGGGATTCTTGCCCACAGTAGTAGATAAAATGGTCGTCTGAATTAAATTCACCCATTCCCATCCATTTTAGTTCACTGATTCCCAAGATGTCAATATTCACTCTTGCCATTTCCTGCTTGATCACATCCAATTTACCTTGATTCATGGACCTAGCATTCCAGTTTCCTATGCAATATTGTTCTTTACAGCACTGGACTTTACTCACACCACCAGACACATGCACAATTGAGTGTCATTTCCACCTTTGCCCAGCTACTTCATTCTTTCTATTAGTCATTGCCCTCCACTCATCCCCAGTAACATATTGGACACCTTCTGACCTGGGGGCTCATCTTCCAGTGTCAGATCTTTTGCCTTTTCATAATGTTCATGGAGTTCCTGGGACAACCATTTCCTGAGACCACGTTTAATCAGAACTCATTATGACCCATCTGTCTTGGGTGGCCCTGCATGGCATAGCTCATAGCTTCACTGAATTACACAAGCCCCTTTGCCACAACAAGGCTGTGATCATAATAAAACCTTGCACCCCTAATTGAGAGTCAAACCCATGGTCTTTTAACTGAGATCACACAACTGGCTTCAGGATTTACTGAAGCTCACATTCTTGATGTTTCATTGCAGAAATAATTCAATGAGAGACAAAGTGATGGTCAAGAATTTTTTTTTTTTTTTTTTTTAGAGAGAGAACCACACTTCACAGAGTATGGGCTATGTAAGAAGGCAAGAGTGGCCCCAGGGTATGGGGTTGTCAGATTTTTATATGGGTGGGTAATTTCTTAGTCTAAAGAGTGGGAGGAGTATTCCAGCTCTTTGGGGGAAGCTCTGGAGATTTCCATGAATTGGGCCACCACCCACTTTTTCACCTATATGGTCGGCCTTGGAACTGTCATGTACCTATGCATATGCTATTTAGCTTGCTGTTGTGTTACAGTGAGTGTATGAAAAGTGAAAGTGTTAGCCCTTTCGCTAACCCTCTCATGGCCCTCCAGGCTCCTCTCTCCATGGAATTTTCCGGGCAAGAATACTGGAGTGGATAGCCATTCCCTTCTCCAGGGGATCTTCTTGACCCAGGGATCTGCACTGCAGGCAGATCCTGCATTGCAGGCAGACTCTTTACCATCTGAGCCACCAGGGAATCCCACAGTGAGCATATACTGAGGTTCAAAGTTTAGTGAAAGTTAACTTGTCTGCCATCTTGGGATCTGTTTTGTTCTAATCAGTTTATCTTGTGTACTCGGGCAATGTCATTCTTTTAAAGGTTGTGCTCTACCCCCATTCCATCTTGTTCCCTCCATCAATATCACATATACGTTTAGAGATTACCTTAAGTTTTCTTTGTATGGTCAATGTATCACACACACACACACACACACACACACACCCCTCCTATTCCTTATCATTTGTAATTTAGCATCCACATTTTGAATTGAAAATATTTAATCACTAAATTTGACAGGTCTGTTTATTCTATAAGTGGGTTAATTTTATGTTTTTTTGTTCAAAAAGCAAATTTCTTATCTATTCCAAGGCTTGAATACATCAAGTACCTTTCAGATACAAACTGATGTTCTTAAAAATAGACTTTTAATAAAGATGCTGGTTTCAGTTCTGTTATGTCAAGAGCTTGGAAATGGTCATTCCAGTCAATAACATTTTAATTTCTTACAGTAAAGAAAGCCTGAACAGACTCAAAAGTAATGGCTTTTCTTAGATCCATTAAACAATTGAGAACTTAGAGCAAACTATCACCTTGAAGTTTAGGGAGACAGGTATATCCAGGGAGTCACAGCTGAGATCAGTTTATCTAGAACAGAAGCTGCTAGAGTCATAATCTGGAGGAGTACTTAAGTGATAATCACAAATTGCTAGAGGTTGAATGTGGACTATCTTAATCATGAGAAACTCCCAAAGGAATGAAGTTTTAGGGGTTCCTAACACAATTGTGAGTTCTCCCAGTGAAGAGTCAAAATACAATACTGCTTCTGGCAGAAGGAGGGGAAAATAATCTGTTTCAAGAATATGATCTGTTGTCTACAAGAACCATTGTAAATATTAAGAGAAAGGGATACAGAAAGAGAAAGCATAGTAACATTTTTTTAAGTCTTAAATAAACAAAATGTTGTTCCATAGATAAATGAGACAAAATCAAACAGGATAAAATAACTATAGCCCAAGATTATCTCTAAGCAGAAGTTTCTTATAAGGCATTAATAGTTTTATTTAAAAATGCAGAACATAAAATAATAAACTTAAATTACTATGTGATCATGCCCTATATTTGCTTATCCCATAACTGCTCAGCTCCAATGGACTAGCAATTCCTACACATTTTCAGAAAAGGTAACTACTTGAAGATCATAATATAAATGTCAGTTGTAACAAGTCTCAAGTGAATTAATGCTTTCCTATTCATTAGATATTTAAAATACATTAAAATAAACAATGTGATTGTTATATAATTGTGTCATAGCATAATAATAGTATGAAGCACGACTTGTATAATAATTTATTTTATCCATGTACATGACAACAGGTAAGGCATCCCACTTGTTCCTTTCTTCAGGCACATGTGATTTTGATTATGACCCTAAAGTCACAAAAATTATTTTCTATCTCATAACATGTAATTCACTTGTAAAACGCTAATATAATCTGTTGGGTTTTGCCACTGTTGCTAAGTTCATTCAAAAGAGTTATCAAATTATAATTAAATGAAGCGGGATCTACTTGCCCTGTGTAAATATTATAATTGGTTCATAAATATGTAAAGCCATTTGTGCTGTCCCAGGTAATGTTGAAATAAGTATTGCTGTCTCCATGGCCATCTTATACATAAAATATTTTATCTCCCAAGAATATAGTTTGAAAAAGAAATTCAGTGTTTAAGTAGAACTTTCCTAAAAAGTAAAGACTATGAAAATACTAGAATTATGTTTCATATATGGATGAAAATTGCCAAAGACTTTGATGGATTATTCTATAGGACTGTTCTCCTTTACCATCATAGTTAATGGAAGGTGCTGCAAGATTTCCCATTCCCATGAAATGGCTACAACCCTACCCCATTAGAAATACCCATGGAACATGACAAGTTGTACCAACTCTTGTCAGTTCCATTTCTTTACAATTAAAAATTTATATTCACAGAGAGAGTTGATTGGTCTTTAGAGACATATAATGCACATTTTTCATTTTAGGAGTAGACTACATAAGACCTCACAGTGACTATAAAGTTGTTCACTTTTTACCCTTTCTCGCTTTTTCATCTTGATTTTTATCAAGTTTATTGCTAAAATGTTGCATTGTCATCATCTGTCTTTTCACTTCTATATGTTCTAAATGTTCTTTAACGAGCAGATTAACTTTCAGTTTTAAAAGATTCAAGAATAGAAGGTTTTATTTTTTGCCATTTATTGGCTTCCTGCTAGCTCAGTTGGTAAAGAATCTGCCAGGAATGCAGGAGATCTGGATTTGATCCCTGGGTTGGGAAGATCCTCTGGAGAAGGGAAAGTCTACCCACTCCTGTATTCTGGCCTGGAGAATTCCATGAACTGTATCGTCTATGGGGTCACAAAGGGTCAGACACGACTGAGCAATTTTCTCTTTCATTTTCTGTTCTCTTGGTTCAGATTTAAGAGAACAACGTGACAGATGGCTATATATTGTCTTCTTTATTGGAATCACTGAAGATTTTACCATAATAGTTAACACCTTTAAAAACTGTTAAAGCCATTTTACTTTCAGTAATCCTGTTCATTCATGACTCTTCCTCTATTTTTATTTAATATTTCATTTAGTTCAGTTCAGTCGTTCAGTCATGTCCGACTCTTTGCGACCCCATGAATCACAGCACGCCAGGCCTCCCTGTCCATCACCACCTCCCGGAGTTCACTCAGACTCATATCCACCAAGTCAGTGATGCCATCCAGCCATCTCATCCTCTGTCATCCCCTTCTCATCCTGCCCCCAATCCCTCCCAGCATCAGAGTCTTTTCCAATGAGTCAACTCTTCCCATGAGGTGGCCAAAGTACTGGAGTTTCAGCTTTAGCATCATTCCTTCCAAAGAAATCCCAGGGCTGATCTCCTTCAGAATGGACTGGTTGGATCTCCTTGCAGTTCAAGACTCTCAAGAGTCTTCCCCAACACCACAGTTCAAAAGCATCAATTCTTCAGTGCTCAGCCTTCTTCACAGTCCAACTCTCACATCCATACATGACCACAGGAAAAACCATAGCCTTGACTAGACGGACCTTAGTTGGCAAAGTAATGTCTCTGCTTTTGAATAAGCTATCTAGATTGGTCATAACTTTTCTTCCAAGAAGTAAGCATCTTTTAATTTCATGGCTGCAATCACCATCTGCAGTGATTTTGGAGACCAAAAAACATTAGCCCAACAGAATAGTAATTCTGCTGATTTATTTATTCTGTTATTAAGTGATTTCAAAAAATAATGAATTGTGTCCTCATTAAATTGTTTGACTAAGAGTATAAAGTAAAAAGGGGGTAAGCAAATAATTATGTTAAATTCAGTTATTAACTAGATGAGGTAACAGGCACTTTGTTTTGGGGACTGAATAATGTTCCTTTAGAATCATATCTTGGCAATTTAAAATAAGCACATTTCACCAGGAAACTTCTGGCATTAATATAGCATCTATAAAATATTCATTCATTTGCAGATTTCATTTATGTCAAATCTTGTTAGAACAGTTAATTTTACATGAAAGTTATTCTCAAAGGAAGCTCTTAACAATTGGATATTAGCATTTTTGAATGAGTCAGCATTTTTCATGTAACAAGATTCCTGTCTTGTTAAATTTGCATAATTTAATCATTGCACAGTACGGCATAGATCTAAGAATGCCATTTTCTTGGGTTAAATATCAAAATTATGTGTATAGTAAGGTCATCAATTATGAGAGTATATTTTATTAGAAAATTAACAGGAATGAAATATGGCCTTAATTCATTGTTTTGTACTCAAAATGTTAAATCACTCATAGGAAGTAAGAATTCTGTCATCTGGACATGTAGGTGCTGCTGCTGCTAAGCTGCTTCCATCGTGTCCAACTCTGTGTGGCCCCATAGATGGCAGCCCACCAGGCTCCTCTGTTCATCTTTGCTGGGATTCTCCAAGCAAGAATGCTGGAGTGGGTTGCCATTTACTTCTCCATGGTGAATAGCATGTATTCTTAATACTTCATTAACTGTAGTTGCATTTTATAGACAGTTATTGTAGATTGTGTGGGGTATGCTGTGTAATGCTATATCACTTCAGTTGTGTCTGACTCTTTGTGACCCTATGAACTGTAGCCCACCAGGTTCTGGGATTTTCCAGGCAAGAATACTGGAGTGGATTGCTATGCCTACCTCCAGAAGATCTCCCCAACCCAGGGATCGAACCCACATCTCACACATTGCAAGTGAATTCTTTCCTGCTGAGCCACCGGGATGTCCCTATTGTAAATTAGTATAATAATTTGCCACACAAGATTATTTTGCCATTGAATTTAAATTTATATCCAATAGAAATACAAGAGTTTTTCTTAGTTAAAAAATATGTTACATTTACCACCTATTAAAAACCCTGAGATTTTCTTTGATTTCTTTATTAAAAAAAAAGATAATGTTGCTAGTAATTAGGTTAATACTCAAGATTTTTAGCAAATGGCACTCTGAGTCTGTCTTCTACCTCTTCCATTACTAGCTCCAAACATAAGCCTCTTCTCAGATGCTTCTTTGGTATTAGAGTGAGAGTTTGGTCCTGAGAAAGATAGCCTTACCCTTTCCAGCAGCTTAATTGAACTTTAGCCAGACTTCTTGCCTCTAGACCCTGCCCTTCCTCTCACCAGGGCTCTTCAGAAAGACAGCCTAAGCATACAGGTCCCTTCTCTCCCTTTTCTTAGAGTATTTACTGAGAAAACGTGTAATTATAAATCTCCTCTCTCTATATATATTTGTTTAAATATATAACTAAATCATTTTAAAAGTTTCTTCTCAGCTTTAAAACCCAGGACCTGGGACTTTCTCAATGACCTGGTATTCAATCTTTTGAAATGAATCATCAAATATAGTGTCTGTATCTCCTATCTTTGGGGCCTCCCAGGTGGTGCTAATGGTAAAGAACTCACCTGCCACTGTAGGGGATATAAGAGATTTGTGTTCCATGCCTGGGTCAAGAGGATCACCAGGAGAAAGTCACGGCAACTCACTCCAGTATTCTTTCCTGGGGAATCCCATGAGTAGAGGATCCTGGGAGGGCCATAGTCCATAGGGTTGCAAAGGGTCAGACACAAATGAAGTAATTTAGCATGCATCTTCTATCCTCAGTGAGGATCTCCACTTAGGTGGGCACCGTTCTCCAACGTGTAAAACTACATCTTGTCAAACAGAAGTGAGAAAGTTTACTTTTCCTTTGGGTAAAGCCAATGAAAGAGCAGATGCCTTAGCAGCTCCACCCCAGCTTTTATAACCTCTTCTACCTTTTGTCTCAGTGAGGTTGAATTCAGACTGTGTTGTGGTTCCTGTCCGTATTGAATAATTTCTTCCTAATTATCTCTGGTATGATTCTTGTTTTGACCGTCACAAAAACTGATTTCCTTGGAAACACACGTGACAAGACTTGCAGATTGGATGTGCCAAGCCACTCTCGTCCCTGAGTATTGGAGGGCACAATGATTAGAGAAGCATGAAGTTTTCTGCAAGGGACTTCAGCCACAGACTGGAGGCCTTTTTACTCAGTTGGCTCATGGTGGGGAGAGACTGATTGATTTCCTTTCTCCAATTTCAGAACTGAAGATATTTACGAAGTGAAAAGGAAGTCATTCAGTTGCATCCAATACTTAGAATGAATAATAATAAAGACCTAAGTTGTGATATATAAATGAATATGGGAATGATTAAACAAACCTACAAGTAAATATCTAACCTTTCACAGGGCTCTGCATCACAAAAGAGGGACAGTAGATAGGGAGAGAAGCCACATAATCCATAAAATAAAGCTGCAGCAGGGAAGCAGATGGCAACATAATATTTTAGGAAAGCAATTTAATGAGTAAATTGATGCTACCTTTAAGTATTATGGGAAATAGATGGGGAAACAGTGTCAGATTTTATTTTTGGGGGCTCCAAAATCACTGCAGATGGTGACTGCAGCCATGAAATTAAAAGATGCTTACTCCTTGGAAGAAAAGTTATGACCAACCTAGATAGCATATTCAAAAGCAGAGACATTACTTTGCCAACTAAGGTCCATCTAGTCAAGGCTATGGTTTTTCCTGTGGTCATGTATGGATGTGAGAGTTGGACTGTGAAGAAGACTGAGCGCTGAAGAATTGATGCTTTTGAACTGTGGTGTTGGGGAAGACTCTTGAGAGTCTTGAACTGCAAGGAGATCCAACCAGTCCATTCTGAAGGAGATCAGCCCTGGGATTTCTTTGGAAGGAATGATGCTAAAGCTGAAACTCCAGTACTTTGGCCACCTCATGGGAAGAGTTGACTCATTGGAAAAGACTCTGATGCTGGGAGGGATTGGGGGCGGGAGGAAAAGGGGACGACAAAGGATGAGATGGCTGGATGGCATCATGGACTCGATGGATGTGAGTCTGAGTGAACTCCGGGAGGTGGTGATGGACAGGGAGGCCTGGCGTGCTGTGATTCATGGGGTCGCAAAGAGTCGGACATGACTGAGCAACTGAACTGAACCTTTAAATTTATTCTTGAGGGTTTAAAAAAATAATCTTATTTATTTTTGGCTGTGCTAGGTCTTCTCTGCTGTGTGGGCTTTTCTTAGTTGCAGCAAGTGGGGGCCAGTCTCTAGCTGCGACGCTCAGTCTTCTGGTATAAGTGGCTTCTCTTGTTGCAGAGCATGGGCTCTAGGGCACCTGGGCTTCAGCAGATGCGCGTCCCAGGCTCAGAGCACAGGTCAATAGTTGTGGTGCACATGCTTAGTTGCCCCACAGCACGTGAGATCTTCCTGGATCAGGGATCAAACCATGTCTCCTGCACTGGCAGGCAGATTCTTTAACACAGAGACACCAGGGAAGCCCTTATTCTTGAGTTTTAAGAGGTTTTTTTAATATACATATATATATATGTGTGTGTGCGTATGTGTGTTGGATAACAGTTCTTTTCAGAAGTGTCTTTTCATATATTTTCTTCCAGTCTATGACTTGTCTTCTTCTTTGATGTTGCCTTTCACAAAGTAGAAATTTTTACTTTTAATTAAGTCTACTTTATCAGTGACTGTTTTCATTGAACAGACCTTTGGCATTATATCTAAAAAAGGCATATCATATCCAAGATCATATAGTTTTTCTCTTATGTTTTCTTCTAGGATTTTTTTTTTTATAGTTTTGCATTTTACATTGAGCTCTTTGATCCATTTTGAATGAATTCTGAGGAAGTGGATCTACATTCTTTTTTTTTTTTTTTCCCCATATGTAGATGTCTAGTTGTTCCAGCACCATTTGTTGAAAAGACTATCTTTGCTCTATTGCAGGGGTCCCCAACCCCAAGGCCATGGACCAGTACCAGACCATGGCCCATTAGGAACTGGGGCCACACAGCGGGGGTGAGTGGTGGTGAGCTAGGGCATGGAGTACCATCTATATTTATAGCTGTTCCCCATCACTGGCATTACTATCTGAGCTCCATCTCCTGTTAGATGAGCAGAAGCATTCGATTTTCATAGGAGCAAGAAAACTATTGGGCTTGAATCATCCCCAAGCCATTCTCTTCTTTTGCCCCATCCATGAAAAAAATTGTCTTCCAAGAAACTGGTGTCTAAAAGATTGGAGACTGTTGCTCTATTGTATTGATGTTGCTCCTTTGTTGAAGGTTAGTTGACTGATATTTATAGTGGAGTATTTATGGGCTCTCTATTCTGTTGCATTATTCTATTAAATATTTTTTGCCAATACTGCACTATCTCTTTTCATTTTTATCTGCTTATTTTTAACTGGAGGGTAATTGCTTTACAGTGTTGGATTGGTTTCTGCCATACAGCATGAATCAGCCCTAAGTGTACATATGCCCCCTTCCTCTTGAACTTACTTCCCACCCTTCAACCCATTCCACCCCCTAGACTGTCACAGAGCATTAGGTTGAGTTCCCTGACTACATTGTATTGATTACTGCAGCTTCATAGTAAGCCTAGAAATTGGGGCTTTCTATTCTCCAACTTTGTTCTTCTCCTTCAGTATTGACTGGTCAGGGCCTTTCATCATGCCATATAAACATTAGAACCAGTTTGCTGATACCATAACGTACTTGCTGGGATTTTGATTGGGACTGCATATAATTTACAGAGTTGGGAAGACCTGACATTTTGACAACATTGAGTCTTCTTTTGCATGAACATAGAATCTCTCTATATTTACTTAGAACTTTACTTTCATTCATCCGAGTTTTGTAGTTTTATTCTTAAAAATCTTATATTTTGATAGATATATACATAAGTAATTCAGTTTTGGTGTGCTGTGTAAATGGCTTTGCATTTTTAACTTCAAATTTCCTCTTCATTGTTGGTAGAAGAGAAATTGTCTTTTTCATATTAATTAATTGATTTTAATATTAAATTAATTTACTTTTGCATATTAATTAACTACACAGAAGAATATATTAAAAGATCTTAATGACCCAGATAACCATGATGGGTGATCACTCCCCTAGAGCCAGACATCTTGGAGTGGGAAGTGAAGTAAACCTTAGGAAGCATCATTATGAACAAAGGTGATGGTATTCCAGTTGAGCTATTTAAAATCCTAAAAGATGACGCTGTGAAAGTGCTCCACTCAATATGCCAGCAAGTTGGAAAACCCAGCAGTGGCCACAGGACTGGAAAATGAGTTTTCACTCCAATCCCAAAGAAAAGCAATACCAAAGAATTTTCAAACTACCACACATTTCACTCATCTCACATGCTAGCAAAGTAATACAAGAAAGGCTTCAACAGTATGGGAACTGAGAACTTCCAGATGTTCAAGCTGGATTTAGAAAAAGACAGGGAAGCAGAGATCAAATTGCCAACATCCATTGGATCACAGAAAAGAAGTTCTAGAAAAAAAACATTTTTCTGCTCTATTGACTAAGCCAAAGCCTTTGACTGTATGTATCACAACAAACTGTGGAAAATTCTTCAAGAGATAGGAATACCAGACCACTTTACCTGCCTCCTGAGAAATCTGTATTCAGGTCAAGAAGCAACAGTTAAAACTGAACATGCAACTCTGGACTGGTTCCAAATTGGGAAATGAGTACACCAAGGCTATATATTGCCACCCTATTTATTTAACTTATATGCAGAATACATCATGCAAAATGCAAGACTGAACGAAGCACAAGCTGGTATCAAGATTGCCAGGATAAATATCAACAACCTCATATATGCAGGTGACACCTCCTTAATAGCAAAAATAAAAATAAAAAGAACTAAAGAGCCTCTTGATAAAGGTGAAAGAGGAGAGTGAAAAAGCTGGGTTAAAACTCAATGTTCAGAACACTATGATCATGTCATCCAGCCCCATCACTTCATGGGAAACAGATGGGTAAACAATGGAAACAGTGACAAGCTTTATTTTTCTGGGCTCCAAAATCACTGAAGATGGTGACTGCAGCCATGAGATTAAGAAACACTTGCTCCTCGGAAGAAAAGCTATGACCAACCTATATAGTGTATTAAGAAGTAGAGACATTACTTTGCCAACAAAGGTCCATCTAGTCAAAGATATGGTTTTTCCAGTAGTCATGTATGGATGTGAGAGTTGGACCACAAAGAAAGCTGAGCACCGAAGAATTGATGATTTTCATCTGTAGTGTTGGAAAAGACTCTTGAAAGTCCCTTGGACTGCATGGAGATCAAACCACTCATTCCTAAAGGAAATCAGTCCTTAATATTTATTTGAAGGACTGATGCTGAAGCTCCAGTTATTTGGCCACCTGATGTGAAGAACTGACTCAATGAGGATCCTGATGCTGGGAAAGACAGAAGCAGACAGCAGAGGAACAGATGGTTGGATAGCGTCACCGACTTGATGGACATGAGTTTGAGCAAGCTCTGGGAGGTGATGATGAATGGGGAAGCCTGGCATGCTGCAGTCCATGGGCTCACAAGGAGTTGGACATGATTGAGGGACTGAACTGAAGTAATATTAATTTTAAATTTTGAGACCTTGCATTAACCACTTATTAGTTCTAGGAGTATTTTTGTCTCTTATTTCATAATATGGTCATGTTATCTGCAAAAAGACAATTTTATATCTTCTTTCCCAACCTGTGTATCTTTTATTGCCTTTTATTTCCATATAGCATTAACAAAGAGTTTCAGTATGACATTAAAAAGATGAGAAGTTAGCCTGACTGAAACCTTGATTGATCTTGTAAGACCCTCAGCACACAATCAAGCTCAGCCAAACCAAACTGTTTATCTAACAGAATAATAAATAATGAATGTATAATGGAACTATAACTGGATATGGTTTTAAGTTGATTGTGATAATTTGTTATGCAGCGAAGAATGAATCAGTTCTTATTAAAAATAGAAGCTTCATATGCTTAATCAAGTAGATTTGCCTGTTAACCCCAAAATATAAAAACTGAGCAAGACAATAAAGTATTTCATATATTACCCTGGGATATTCTTTATGAATATCCTTAATTCACTCAGTTGAATTATGATGTGGCCTTTTATGGTTAACTACTAATTTAAAATATTTCTAAAATGTTATGATGGACAATTTAAGTTTTTGGTATCAGTTGGCTACAGTACTGCAGAATATTGTTTAATGTAGGAAAAATTCTTGTAAGCATTGAGATAAATAAAATACCAGTAATGTCACTGCTCTGTCTACAAAGTCATAGTAGGTCTTGTCTTGAAACCTATGATGAAACTGCTAATTTATTGTTGTTTAGTCACTAAGTTGTGTCTGGCTCTTTTGCGACCCTCTGGACTGTAGCCTGTCAGGTTTCTCTGCCCATAGTTTCCCAGGCAAGAATACTGGAGCAGGCTTCCATTTCTTTTTCCAAGGGATGTTCCCAACCCAGGCATCAAACCTGTATCTCCTGCATTGCCAGGCAGGTTTTTAACACTGTGCCACCAGGGAAGCCAAAACTGATAATTAAAACTGGGTAAAAGAGGGCAGTGATTCAAGAGATGTGAAAAATGTGAAGTTTTCTCCACTTTCTTGTTCAATTTATTTATAACTCTCTAACAGAGTAGTCACTAAAACTAATGGCAAGATAAACTAAAGGCAGAGCTGAACTAGTGCCTTAAAATGAAAGTTCATTTTTCCTGGTAAAAGCAAAACCTACTGCACTATGGAGAGCTGGATCCCACAGGTTCATGGTTCTAGGGAATTAAAAAAAAAAAATAGTTATTCTGAATTTATGCTCCATTGATTCAGTGATGATAATAAAAGGTGTTTCTTTGATATTCTTAATATGCACTCTGATAACTGGTTTGTCAGCTTAATAGGCTTCATTATCCTAGTGTTTTCACAAGTATAAACAAAATGAGTGAGTGGATAAAAATGCATTGTAAAGTAGGTGGTTAAAACGTAGTCTTGATATAATGAAAGATTTCATATGCAGAAGAACTAGACATTTAAGGAAATACTTTTAAGAAATAAAAATATTACTTATACAAATTATTTGATTTGAAAGCAGATAATTAAAACCAAGTCATGTATACCCATTTTATGGCTGCCATTCTTTCTTGACAATGTGACTGGATTTTCAATCCCAAGTGTTATCCTCTTTTGTAGAGAAGATAGATGGAGAAAACCCTTTTGAAATGATCAGTTTTCTTTGCTTCCTCAATAACATTTGTTGATTACATATTTCATCTGCTCTATGAAATGTTTCCTTGTCCAATTAAAAAAACAGCTTTTATTTCTAAAATTTAATTTCTAGAAAATACTCTCAAGATTTGGCTTCCCCATAGCTGATAAGAACTGACGAGACAGAGCACAAGTGTAGTCTCTTTTTCCCAAGTGGATTTCAGTACAATTTAATTTCATCATCTCCTATAGGCTTATTCATTCATCTTGTTGATTAATGCAGTTGGCACTTCCATTCTGGAATATCTGTTATGGTTTACTATATCTTCAGGATTCATTCCAGTTGGTATGAAATCTACTTCATCAAGACAATAGATTATAAATAAAACAAATAGTGTTATGGGAAATTTAAAATAGTCTGAGTCCAGTGTTAGGTTAAAGCAAAAAAAAAAAATTACATTCCCAAAGCTATAAAATATAGTTTTAGAAGTTTTCAGTAACTATCTGCTAAGATAATCTTAAGCTCTTTTATTGTAGATTTTTAAATAAAATTCTAGCTGCCAACATAAATGGGAAAATACAAAAAGAAAAGAGTTAATTGTTTTTTTCCTAAAGCATGGACATATTTTCCATCCATAGGGAACATAAAGAAAACTCCCAGAGACACCAATTCAAGAACAGAACTAGCAGCAAGCAGTAAGAATGTTAGCCAACAAACCTGAAACTAAAATTGACTTCTGTCTGAAAAATCCTAAATATCAAGTAGTAACAAAAATGATATTATACATTGCATTTATTTTACTGTCTAAAGTAAAAATAAAATAGTTTTCTGACGTGAACAACTTTCTGATAAAGAGAACAGAGTATATTTGAAGGAATTTTCTTGTCACTAGATATTTTTCATTACATTTTTATTAAGAGTTAGATGCATGAAAATGTACTGAATACCCAGCATCCAAAGAGGGAAGCAGGGAGCAGATGTTTAATAATGTATTCTTCTAATCCTCTATCATGAATGATTTTGGTTACCTTTCTAGCATTAAAAAAAAAAAAAAAAAAAAGAATGTATCAAATGTCTTGAATTTTCCCTCTTTAAAGAGTTAATGTTATGTCTACTTTGTCACAATAGAAACAATTTAATTCATATGCCTTGAGGGAAAACACATTTTTCCCAAGCTCGATAAGAAGAAAACTCACAAATATACCTATAGGACTCTCTCGGTATCGAAATCTGTGCTGTTTAAAACTTTTCCCCGGTGGTCACATGTGAATATTGAGGCTTAATCTGAGGCTACTGCAGCTATGCAGTACTGCAAGCACCATGGGCCAACCTCCAGAAAGACCATAGAAAGCTGACAGTTTTCACGAGTTAACAGCCAATTTTTACAGCCTTAAGACAGAACATTCCTGATGGAAGGTTGGTATTGGTTGATTGGTTGGGGGCTGCAGAAAGTTTACTGGAGTGGGCATCTTTGCCTAATTTGGAGTCAGAAAGTTTATTAGTGATGACTGGGGGCTTTTGACATGGTTACAAAGGGTCTCAGTGAACTTTGGAAGTGTTTTTGGCTTTGGGCTCCACTTCTTGGCCTTGGTACAAGGTCTCGTACCTGTGACCCAAGGGCAAGACTCAATGTCTACCCTCTTAATTATACAACTGGAATATGTCATAGGTTGACTAATGGAAAAAATTAGTTAAATAAGAGAATTATAAAAATTAAATTTATAAGCACAATTTTAATAATTTATTTAAACTTACAACATAAGCTTATACTCATCCATTGATTGGCTGTTACTGGTAGGAACAAGGCCTATTCACCAAGATGCATTTTCTACCATTACTAACTTCAGTTTCTCTAAAATAATGTGACAGATTTTTTTTTTAATGAATCTAAGAGCAGGATCTTAAGATATTTTTGTGTTTTTTTCCTCAGTCTTTCACTGTTTTCTCATCCATACCTAATTCAACTTTTAAAACTCAAGCATTTCCAAAGCATTCAGCCTTCTTTTTACTTTTCTATGTCAGTTAACCTAAGTTTTAATTAAGTACACAACTGTACATGTAAAAGTGGTATGGATATTTTGGGGACCCACCCGACTGACTCTTGATGTATATACAACCCAGTACTGTGAAAGTTGAATCCAGCCACAGCACTGAGCAGGAATAGCTGGGTCTAGGCAATGGCACTCCACTTCAGTACTCTTGCCTGGAAAATCCCATGGATGGAGGAGCCTGGTGGGCCACAGTCCATGGAGTCACTAAGAGTCGGACACGACTGAGCGACTTCACTTTCACTTTTCACTTACATGCATTGGAGAAGGAAATGCACCCCACTCCAGTGTTCTTACCTGGAGAATCCCAGGGACGGGGGGCCCTGGTGGGCTGCCATCTGTGGGGTCTCACAGAGTCGGACACGACTGAAGCGACTTAGCAGCAGCAGCAGCAGCAACTGGCATCAGTGCTCTACAGAATGCAGACAAAGAGATGGATAAGTGGAAACTGGCTAAGGGAATTTCTTCTGCCCTAACAAGAAATGACTGGCATTGGCATTTGATCTACAGAAAATAAGGGGGCAATTCTGAAGTGGGAATGACTGGATGAGGCAATGTGTGTGTGTGCCTGTGTGCTTCAGTCATGTCTGACTCTTTGAAACTTCATGGACTGTAGCCTGACAGGCTCCCTCTGTCCATGTGATTTTCCAGGCAAGAATACTGGAGTGGGCTGCCATGCCCTCCTCCAGGGAATCTTCTTGACCCAGGGATCAAACCTGCCTCTCTTGTCTCCTGCATTGATAGGCAGGTTCTTTACCACTAGTGACACCTAGGAAGCCCTATGGAGAAGGCAATGGCACCCTACTCCAGTACTCTTGCCTGGAAAATCCCATGGACAGAGGAGCCTGGTAGGCTGCAGTCCATGGGGTTGCTAAGAGTTGGACACGACTGAGCGACCTCCCTTTCACTTTTCACTTTCATGCACTGGAGAAGGAAATGGCAACCCACTCCAGTGTTCTTGCCTAGAGAATCCCAGGGATGGGGGAGCCTGGTGGGCTGCTGTCTATGGGGTCGCACAGAGTTGGACACGACTGAAGTGACTTAGCAGCAGCAGGAAGCCCTATGTATTATTAGGTTGGTACAAACATAATTGTGGCTTCAGATCAGCAATTTTAAGTCATTATAACTAGACTAAAGCATGTCTTTATTAATCAAGATAGTAACCTTTACATATAATAACCTCAGATATGCAGATGATACCACCCTTATGGAAGAAAGTGAAGAGGAGCTAAAAAGCCTCTTGATGAAAGTGAAAGAGGAGAGTGAAAAAGTTGGCTTAAAGCTCAACATTTAGAAAACGAAAATCATGGCATCTGGTCCTATCATTTCATGGGAAATAGATGGGGAAACAGTGGAAACAGTGTCAGACTTTATTTTTTTGGGCTCCAAAATCACTGTGGATGGTGACTGCAGCCATGAAATTAGAAGACGCTTACTCTCAGAGACATTACTTTGCCAACTAAGGTCCGTCTAGTCAAGGCTATGGTTTTTCCTGTGGTCATGTATGGATGTGAGAGTTGGACTGTGAAGAAGGCTGAGTGCCAAAGAATTGATGCTTCTGAACTGTGGTGTTAGAGAAGACTCTTGAGAGTCCCTTGGACTGCAAGGAGATCCAACCAGTCCATTCTGAAGGAGATCAGCCATGGAATTTCTTTGGAGGGAATGATGCTGAAGCTGAAACTCCAGTACTTTGGCCACCTCATGGGAAGAGTTGACTCATTGGAAAAGACTCTGATGCTGGGAGGGATTGGGGGCAGGAGGAGAAGGGGATGACTGAGGATGAGATGGCTGGATGGCATCACTGACTGGATGGACGTGCGTCTGAGTGAACTCTGAGAGATGGTGATGAACAGGGAGGCCTGGCGTGCTGTGATTCATGGGGTCGCAAAGAGTCGGACATGATTGAGTGACTGAACTGAACTGAACCTTTACAATCAACACATTTTTGCCAATGAGGAATAAGTTATTTATTCTCATAGCATAAAAATTCATGCTTTGGGATTTGATGCACTCTTGGAAAGCATTTTTAGCGTCCTGCTGGTTGTGAAAGTGTTTTCCCTGCAAACAGTTGTTGAGATACTTGAAGAAGTGATAGTTGGTTAGCCAGAGGTCAGGTGAATATGGCAGATGAGGCAAACCTTCATCAATCAGTATGACATTTATCCATGCATTGCTATGGAGAATTGGGCCCTTTCTGTTGACCAGTTACAGGCATTACAATTTTGGTGCATCTCATCTAGTTGCTGAGCATACTTCTCAGATATAATGGCTTCAGTGGCATTCAGAAAGCTGTAGTAAATCAGACCAGCAAAAGACAATCAGTGACTATGACCTTTTTTGGGTGCAAGTTTGCCTTTGGGCAGTGTTTTGGAGCTTCTTCTCAGTCCAACCACTGAGTTGGTCATCACTAGTTGTATAAAATCCACTTTTAATCATGTCACAATCTGATCTAGTAATGTTTCATTATTGTTGCATAGATTAGATGACACTTCAAAACAATTATTTTATTTATATTCAGCTCATGAGGCACCTACTTATGAAACTTTTTCATCTTTCCAACTTGCTTCAAATGTGAAATGACCTTTGAATAGTCAATGCTGAGTTCCTCAGCAACTTACCACGTGGTTGTAAGTGGATCAGCTTCGATGATCCTTTCAATGGGCTATTATCAACTTCCAATGGACAGTCATTGTGCTTCCCAACTTCAAGGCTCTTGTCTCCTTTGCAAAACTTCTTGAATCACTACTGCACCGTGTGTTTGTTAGCAGTACTGAGCCAAATACAGTTGTTGATGTTGCAAGTTGTCTCTACCACTTTATGACCTATCTTGGACTTGAATGAGAAAATTGTTTGGATTTGCCTTTTGCCTAACATCATGTCCATAGTCTAAACTAAATATAAAATAAGCATCAAATAATATCATTTGCAAAAAGAAAAACATTAAATGAGAAAGTGAAAGTGAAGTCACTCAGTCGTGTCTGACTCTTTGTGACCCCATTTACTGTAGCCTGACAGGTTCCTCCATCCATGGGATTTTCCAGGCAAGAATGAGAAACGTGAATTAAAATGATGTATAGCATAACCATATTTATTTAAGAATGTATTCCAGTTCAGTTCAGTTCAGTTGCTCAGTCATGTCCGACTCTTTGCGACCCCATGAATCACAGCACGCCAGGCCTCCCTGTTCATCATCATCTCTCAGAGTTCACTCAGACTCACGTCCATCGAGTCTGTGATGCCATCCAGCCATCTTATCCTCGATTGTCCCCTTCTCTTGCTGTCCCCAATCCCTCCCAGCATCAGAGTCTTTTCCAATGAGTCAACTCTTCCCATGAGGTGGCCAAAGTACTGGAGTTTCAGCTTCAGCATCAGTCCTTCCAAAGAAATCCCAGGGCTGATCTCCTTCAGAATGGACTGGTTGGATCTCCTTGCAGTTCAAGGGACTCTCAGGAGTCTTCTCCAACACCACAGTTCAAAAGCATCAATTCTTTGGCTCTCAGCCTTCTTCATAGTTCAACTCTCACATCCATATATGACCACAGGAAAAATCATAGCCTTGACTAGATGGACCTTAGTCAGCAAAGTAATGTCTCTGCTTTTGAATATACTATCTAGGTTGGTCATAACTTTTCTTCCAGGGAGTAAGCGTCTTTCAATTTCATGGCTGCAGTCACCATCCGCAGTGATTTTGGAGCCCCCCAAAATAAAATCTGACACTGTTTCCACTGCTTCTCCATCTATTTCCCATGAAGTGATGGGCCTGGATGCCATGATCTTCATTTTCTAAATGTTGAGCTTTAAGCCAACTTTTTTCACTCTCCTCTTTCACTTTCATCAAGAGGCTTTTTAGCTCCTCTTCACTTTCTGCCATAAGGGTGGTGTCATCTGCATATCTGAGGTGATTGATATTTCTCTTGGCAATCTTGATTCCAGCTTGTATTTCTTCCAGTCCAGCATTTCTCGTGATGTACTCTGCATATAAGTTAAATAAGCACGGTGACAATATACAGCCTTGACGTACTCCTTTTCATATTTGGAACAAGTCTGTTGTTCCATGTCCAGTTCTGACTGTTGCTTCTTGACCTGCATACAGATTTCTCAAGAGGCAGGTTAGGTGGTCTGGTATTCCAATGTCTTTCAGAATTTTCCACTGTTTATTGTGATCCACACAGTCAAAGGCCTTGGCACAGTCAATAAAGCAGAAATAGATGTTCTTTTCTGGAACTCTCTTTCTTTTTCCATGATCCAATTTGATCTCTGGTTCCTCTGCCTTTTCTAAAACCAGCTTGAACATCAGGGATTTCACGGTTCACATATTGCTGAAGCCTGGCTTGCAGAATTTTGAGCATTACTTTACTAGCATGTGAGATGAGTGCAACTGTGCGGTAGTTTGAGCATTCTTTGCAACTGGCTTTCTTTGGAATTAGAATGAAAACTGACCTTTTCCAGTCCTGCAGCCACTGCTGAGTTTTCCAAATTTGCTGGCATATTGAATGCAGCACTTTCACAGCATCATCTTTCAGGACTTGAAACAGCTCAACTGGAATTCCATCTCCTCCTGTAGCTTTGTTCATAGTGATGCTTTCTAAGGCCCACTTGGCTTCACATTCCAAGATGTCTGGCTCTAGATTAGTGATCGCATCATCATGATTATCTGGGTCTTGAAGATCTTTTTGTACAGTTCTTCCATGTATTCTTGCCACCTCTTCTTAGTATCTTCTTCTTCTGTTAGGTCCGTACAATTTCTGTCCTTTATCGAGCCCCGTCTTTGCATGACATGTTCCCTTGGTATCTCTAATTTTCTTGAAGAGATCTAGTCTTTCCCATTCTGTTGTTTTCCTCTATTTCTTTGCATTGATCGTTGAAGAAGGCTTTCTTATCTCTTCTTGCTATTCTTTGGAACTCTGCATTCAGATGCTTATATCTTTCCTTTTCTCCTTTGCTTTTCACCTGTCTTCTTTTCACAGCTATTTGTAAGGCCTCCCCAGACAGCCATTTTGCTTTTTGCATTTCTTTTCCATGGGGATGGTATTGATCCCTGTCTCCCGTACAGTGTCACGAACCTCATTCCATAGTTCATCAGGTACTCTATGTATCAGATCTAGGCCCTTAAATCTATTTCTCACTTCCACTGTGTAATCATAAGGGATTTGATTTAGGTCATACCTGAATGGTCTAGCTGTTTCCCCTGCTTTCTTCAATTTAAGTCTGAATTTGGTAAAAGGAGTTCATGATCTGAGCCACAGTCAGCTCCTGGTCTTGTTTTTGTTGACTGTATAGAGCTTGTCCATCTTTGGCTGCATAGAATATAATCAGTCTGATTTCGGTGTTGACCATCTGATGATGTCCATGTGTAGAGTCTTCTCTTGTGTTGTTGGAAGAGGGTGTTTGCTATGACCAGTGCATTTTCTTGGCAAAACTCTATTAGTCTTTGCTCTGCTTCATTCTGCATTCCAAGGCCAAATTTGCCTGTTACTCCAGGTGTTTCTTGACTTCCTACTTTAGCATTCCAGTCCCCTATAATGAAAAGGACATCTTTTTTGGGTGTTAGTTCTAAAAGGTCTTGTAGGTCTTCATAAAACCATTCAACTTCAGCTTCTTCAGCATTAGTGGTTGGGGCATAGACTTGGATAACTGTGATACTAAATGGTTTGCCTTGGAAACGAACAGAGATCATTCTGTTATTTTGAGATTGCATCCAAGTACTGCATTTTGGACTCTTTTGTTGACCATGATGGCTACTCCATTTCTCCTGAGGGATTCCTGCCCGCAGTAGTAGATATAATGGTAATCTGAGTTAAATTCACCCATTCCAGTAGCAAAGGACAAAGTTAAACAATGCAAAGCCCCAGTTTTGCACCAAACTCTTATCAGGGAAGTCCTAAACTGTTATCTAGTACTGCAAAACAAATTACTCTATGCTCAGCAAGTTGAAACAACACATGTTCATTCTCTAACAGTTTATTTTGGTTGTTGTTTGTGATTTTAGTACCAGTTTTGGTGGGAGGTTGTACAGCATGTTGATACATTTAAATATTGCAATATGATTGTCACTGTAGGCTTGGCTAACACCTGTTTGATATTTCCTTAATCAGTTTATTTAGCTATAAGCAAAACAATTCACTCACTTATATTTTAATAAATATAAGTTTAGACTAAAATTGTGAAGCAGTACAAAATAATTTTTGTATTAACTCAATATTATTATTCTGGTAGGACTACATTTGACTTTAATGGCAGCATTGTATACAAAGGTATTATTGCTGATTTTTTGTGTGCCTGTTAGATGTCTACTTTGTTGCCAGAAATGCACAGGAAACAAGTCACTTATCCACTTTGTGTCCATGGATTCATTTAGAATAATCAATATATTAATTTTATACTTTATACTCTAAGATATAAAGGTAAAATTGTCATGTGGTAATTTGGATACTTTATTCAGACAGCATGAATTATAGAGATACCTATGAAAATCATCAATGCTAGATACATTGAAAATAATGCAAATTTTAACAAAATTATTTCCATGATTAAATCATAAATACATTTAAAAATGCAAAATGAAGACATACTACTTACTGATGCTCTGTTAAGCAGAGATACAGATGACATTATGAAGATTAGAACTTTAAAGGAAAATATAGATGGAAAAAGGGTCTGTAACAAATATCATAGTATGAGAATCACAAATTGCTGTGAGAGACAGAGCCTAACACAAAGTTGTTTTTGTGTAAGCTCTTTTGAAGATAATAATGTGGACAATATTAATATTTTCAGCAAAATGTATCAGATCGTCAATTAAGCATGAAACATTTATTTTTAGAACATAAGCGTTTCTAAAAATACTGAGTATTAACTGAGTCAAAATTTGAAAATTAAAATCTTTCTTTAACATTACACAAGTCAAGCACTATAAGATGCTAACCGTTAATACTTTGTCTATGTTTTGTTTGATATGACTTCAGTTCACTGCCCTGATAATCTAATTCATTTTATGAATATTTTAGAATCATCTTAATCTGCTAATAAATAATTTCAAGTAGATATGAAGAAATTCACTTCTGTAATTTTAAATAAAGACTTCTAGATATATTATAAAAAATCAGGGCTATTTGCACTTTTAAAATAGAGATAATTGTTGATAATTATATAAGATTCCACAATATGACGCAAAATGAAAATACTGTGACCTTATGAAAAGTACCATGCAGTTATTTAAAATGTCCAATATTTATTTGTAAATACTAGTAATTAACTAACACAATTTATTATTTCTAGTGATGATGCTGATGTAACCCTTGTAGAATCCTCACTGAACCTTTTACCTCATAAAGGCTCATTGAGCACTGCTATTTATTTTTACTAAAGAAAAATCTCTGTGATACTCTGATGAAAAATACAGGGATAAATAGATAATGTCAAATACATGGATAAATGTTAACAAAAAGAATTTAGTGTCAGAAAATAGCAGAGTTTCTTTCGATCACAGTGGCAGCTCAGTTATGAAAACTCTTGATGGCTTTAGGTATAAATTGAATATTTATTTCAGTAGGTTTTTTCACTAGTCAGCTTTCCTTCCTGCTACCTCCACCTCAGATTGTAGTCTTTAGGGATCTGTTGCAATTTGTTTTCTAGTTAGAGCACTGGAATTAGTAACAGAGTATTAAAACTACATTAAACATAATAGTAAGTTTCATTTACTCTTTGTGTATTTTCATCTTGCACAATACACCAGAGTTTTGTTTTATAACCCAGTTCTTACTGAGCAGATACAATAGCTACCAGGGAAGCAGGACTAAGAATTTACAGTGGAAATACATTGTTGTAATAATGTTTGCTGAATGTTATTGAAATAGGGAATAATTTGTCTTAGAACATGGAATACATTTTTCCTTGGGAGGGAAGAAATTGAAGGATTTTTATAGTGTAATTTTTTTATTAGCATAGTTAGTAATCATTGAAATGACTCTGATTGCCAAAGTAGGCAGAAAGAAAGTTAAATCAATTTTGTGAATCCTGTATACATAATGAGAACAATTGTATTCACACTGACTTACTCTTCAGCATTAACTAAAAAGTCAAAAAACAGGTTTCTATGTAGACCTGGGTTGGAAATTAGGGTGAACAATCTAAAGCCACTTTTTCTTATTAAGTGCAAGATTATTTCCTCATTAAAACTTCAAAAGAGCAACATGTAGAATTATGACTTGTTGAGAGATGTTTTTCTTTTTGTGTACAAAATAATATTCCATTTATAAGTTAAAGATTCAGTGATACTACAGAAACATGGAAATGACCAGAATTATTCCAGGGTAATTCATTTTACTCTTTCTAAAAACAAACAAACAAACAAAAAAACACCTCTGCCCAAAGTCAAGTACTATTTATGCTTCCAGGATGGGTTTGTAAAATTTTGACAAAATTCTTTTCTGTTAAGTATAAAACCTGGACACACACAAAATCTACAAGAGGGATTTGGAGAACAAAACAAAGTAGACATATTTTGGGAGGCAGCTGAATTTTGGGGGAAAGGGTTGATGTGGTGCGAGCTGATATTGCTAAAGGTCCTTCAGATGTGACACAGGATGGCTAATGGCCTGAAAGAGTGGGAGCAAACTTTGGGACTTATATCGCCCATACAGAGTGAGGGGTTACTGAGCAAAACAAACAAAAACCCTGAACTATGGTAGTCCCAAATTCTCTTTGTTAACTTTATTCATCTCTGGCTGACCCCAAGCCAGACACATGCAGACAGACTCAAAGCAATGAGTATACAAGTATTAATGAGTTGCCCCTCACCACCAAGGTATAATAAAACAAATTTTGCTGTTTAAATTGTTGTCATTATTTAGTCACTAAGTCCTCTCCAGCTCTTTTGTGACCCCATGGACTGTTAGCCTGCCAGGCTCCTCTGTCTACAGGATTTCCCAAGTAAGAATGCTGGAGTCAGTTGCCATTTCTTTTTGGCGGAAACTTGCTGACCAAGGGATTGAACCCAATTTTCCACATTGCAGGCAGATTCTTTACCACTGAGTCACCAGGGAACCCACAGTTGGAACATAACCAGGTTAACAGCTTTCTTAAATAAAAATGTTGACACTCTACACAAGTATATATCAGGATGCTGATTTCTCATAACATTGACAATATCACTGTTACACCAGAAATCAATAGGCATACAAGAAAGAAGCATATGACTCATTCTGAAGGAAAAGTAATATTCATATCAACAGAGGCTAGTGCAAGATGACTTGATTTTGAAATTATTGGATGATGGTATTAGAGCAACTACTATACTTATGCTTGCTGCTGCTGCTGCTAAGTCACCTCAGTCATGTCCGACTCTGTGTGACCCCAGAGACGGCAGCCCACCAGGCTCCCCTGTCCTTGGGATTCTCCAGGCAAGAACACTGGAGTGGGTTGCCATTTCCTTCTCCAACGCATGAAAGTGACAAGTGAAAGTGAAGTCGCTCAGTCGTGTCTGACTCTAGTGACCCTGTGGACTGCAGCCTACCAGGCTCCTCCACCCATGGGATTTTCCAGGCAAGAGTACTGGAGTGGGGGTGCCATTGCCTTCTGTTAATGAGGTATATATTCACAGCAAGACAGTAGGCCCCATCTATGCCACAACTAGTTATGCTGAAGAAGCTGAAGTTGAACGGTTCTATGAAGAGCTACAAGACCTTCTATAAATAACACCCACAAAAGAAGTCCTTTTCATTATAGGGGACTGGAATGCTAAAAAGTAGGAAGTCAAGAAACACCCGGAATAAAAGGCAAATTTGGTCTTGGAATACGGAATGAAGCAGGGCAAAGGCTTGCAAGAAAATGCACTGGTCATAGCAAACACCTTCTTCCAAAGACACAAGACAAGACTCTACACATGGACATCACCAATACTAAAATCAGATTGATTATATATTATATATTGGTTATATATTATATATATTGATTATATATTATTATATATTGATTATATATTATATTCTTTGCAGCAAAAGATGGAGAAACTCTATACAATCAGCAAAAAAACAAGCCTGGGAGTTAACTGTGGCTCAGATCATGAGCTCCTTACTGCAAAATTCAGACTTAAATTGAAGAAAGTAGGGAAAACCACTGGATTATTCATGTATAACCTAAATCAAATCCCATACAATTTTATAGTGGAAGTGACGAATAGATTTAAGGGATTATATCTGATAGAGTATCTGAAGATCTGTGGACAGAGGTTTGTGACATTGTACAGGAGGCAGCAATCAAGACCATCTCCAAGGGAAAAAAAAATAGAAAAAGGCAAAATGGTTGTCTGAGGAGGCCTTACAAATAGCTGTGAAAAGAAGGAGGCAAAAGGCAAAGGAGAAAAGGAAATATATACCTATTTGAATGCAGAGTTCCAAAGACTAGCTAGGAGACGTAAAAAGCCTTCCTCAGTGATCAATACAAAGAAATAAAAGAAAACAACAGAATGGGGAAAATTAGAGATCTTTTCAAGAAAATTAGAGATACCAAGGTAACATTTCATGCAAAGAAAAGTTCAATAAAGGATAGAAATGGTATGGATCTAACAGAAGCAGAAGATATTAAGAAAAACTGGAAAGAATACAGAGAAGAACTGTACAAAAAGATCATCATGGCGCAGTTAATCATTATGGTGTGATTACTTACCTAGAACCGGGCATCCTAGAATGTGAAGTCAAGTGGGCCTTAGGAAGCATGACTAAGAACAAAGCTAGTGGAGGTGATGAAATTCCATTTGAGCTATTTCAAATCCTAAAAGGTGATGTTATTATAATAGTGCTGCACTCAATATGCCAGAAAATTTGGAAAACTCAGCAGAGGCCACAGGACTGGGAAAGGTCAGTTTTCATTCCAATCCCAAAGAAAGGCAGTGCCAAAAATGCCCAAACTACTGCACAATTGCACTCATCTCACATGTTAGCAAAGTAATGCTCAAAATTCTCCAAGCTAGGCTTCAACAGTATGTGAATTTCCAGATGTTCAAGCTGGATTCAGAAAAGGCAGAGGAACCAGAGGTTAAATTGCCAACATCCATTCAATCATGAAAAAAGCAAAAGAGTTCCAGAAAAGCATCTGCTTCTGCTTTATTGACTATATCAAAGCCTTTTACTATGTGGATCACAACAAACTGTAGAAAATTCTGAAGGAGATGGGAATACCAGACCGCCTGATCTGCCTCCTGAGAAATCTGTATGCAGGTCAAGAAGCAACAGTTAAAACCAAACATGGATCAATGGACTGGTTCCAAATTGGGAAATGAATACACCAAGGCTGTATACTGTCACCCTGTTTATTTAACTTATATGCAGACTATAAAGAAAGCTGAACACTGAGGAATTGATGCTTTTGAACTGTGGTGTTGGAGAAGACTCTTGAGAGTCCCTTGGACAATAAGAGATCCAACCAGTCCATCCTAAAGGAAATCAATCCTGAATATTCATCAGAAAGGTGATGATGTTGAAGCTGAAATTTCTATATTTTGGCCACCTTATATGAAGAACTGACTCATTTGAAAAGACCCTGATGCTGGGAGTGATTGAAGCTGAGAGGAGAAGGGAACAGAGGATAAGATGGTTGGATGGCAGAACTGACTCAGTGGACATGGGTTTGAGTAAACTCCAGGAGTTGGTGATGGATGGGGAGGTCTGGCGTGCTGTAATCCATGGGGTCACAAAGAGTTGCACACAATAGACTGAATTGATTTTATATATATATACACACACACACACACACACACAAGCATATATGTATATATATGGTGTAAGTGTGTATATATATATATATATATGTGGAGAAGGCAGTGGCACCCCACTCCAGTACTCTGCCAGGAGACGCCCATGAATGAAGGAGCCTGGTAGGCTACAGTCATTCGGGTTGCGAAGAGTTGGACACGACTAGCAACTTCACTTTCACTTTTCACTGTCATGCATTGGAGAAGGAAATGGCAACCCACTCCAGTGTTCTTGCCTGGAGAATCCCAGGGACAGAGGATCCTGGTGGGCTTCCATCTGTGGGATCGCACAGAGTCAGACATGACTGAGGTGACTTAGCAGCAGCAGCAGCAGCAGCAGCAGCAGCAGACATGTATGACATAAAAGTTAAAGGTTCAGTGATACATTGTGTATATACACAATGAAGAATGAAAAGGAATTTCAGCAGAGGACTACAAAAAACAAAATACTGAATGCGGATTTTAGAGTTAAAAGTTATAATACAGAAATTTTAAGAAAATTGACTGGGAAAAGGGAGATACACATGCTGGACAATTCCTAGACTGACCACCAAAACTAACTGCTAAGCAACTTCTAAATTAAAATAAGATTCTAAAAAGCTCAAAAAATAGAGGACAAGAAAAAGAAAAGGGGAGAATGCCAAAACTAAAAATGTCTTTTCACATCATGTAACATATATTCTACAGTTTTTACTTTATATTTTATCACTCTTATCCTCCAGTGGAATGTAACTTATGTGAAAACAGGGATACTTTTCTTTTTTTCTGTTTTAATGTATTTATTTGTACATGCCCATAGGATTCTCTCAGGCGAGAATATTAGAGTGGGTTGCCATACCAAATGTGCCTGCAATGCAAGAGCCGCAGGAAACGCAGGTTTGATCCCTGGATGGGGAAGATCCCCTGGAGGAGGGATGGCAAGCCACACCAGTATTCTCGCCTAGAGAATCCCATGGACAGAGAAGCCTGGCAGGCTGCAGACCATGGGGTCGCAAAGAGTCAGACACAACTGAAGTGGCTTAGCATGCAGAAGCACAAGGTAGACCTAATAATCTAATGTGAGCCAAATATAATCACTTGAGATAATAAAGGAAATCATCTATATTCTTTACCTGAGGGCTCAATTCAGTTGCATCTTTTCTGAAGCTTTCTATTATTATAATTATGCATTCTTTTTTAAAAAATGTATTTTGTATTCAGGTATAGCTGATTAAAAATGTCGTGATAGGTTCACATGAACAGCAAAGGGACTCACTGTAGATGTCCACATACATGTTTCCATTCTCCCCCAAATTCCGCTACCGTCCAGGGTACCACGTAAGAGTGAGCAAAGCTCCATGTGCTAAACAGTAGGTTCTTCTTGTCCAGCTGCTAAGTTGTATTGGAATTTTTGTGATCCCATGGATTGTACCATGCCAGGCTTCCCTATCCTTCACTATCTCCATGAAATTTCTCAAACTCATGTTCATTGAGTCAGAGAT
Organism: Nanger dama; assembly: GCA_917880005.1. Lineage (NCBI taxonomy): Eukaryota > Metazoa > Chordata > Mammalia > Artiodactyla > Bovidae > Nanger > Nanger dama. The sequence goes on along the minus strand of CAKJTW010000038.1, from coordinate 6,762,297 downwards.
ACCATCTAACAATCTTATCTTCTGTCATCCCCCTCTCCTCCTGCTCTCAATCTTCCCCAGCATCACAGTCTTTTCCGATGAGTTAGCTCTTCTCATCAAGTGGCCAAAGTATTGAAGTTACAGTTTCAGCATCAATCCTTCCAATGAATATTCAGGGTTGATTTCCTTTAAGATTGGCTGGTTTGATCTCCTTGTTGTCCAAGAGACTCTCGAGTGTCGTCTCAAGCACCACAATTCAAAAGAATCAGTTCTTCGTCACTTTGCCCTCTTTATGGTCCAACTCTCACATCTGTACATGACTACTGGAAAACAACAGCTTTGATTAGACAAACCTTTGTGGACAAAGTGAGTCTCTGCTTTTAAGATACTGTCTGGGTTTGTCATAGGTTTTCTTCCAAGAAGCAAGCGTCTTTTAATATCGTGGCTGCAGTCACTGTCTGCAGCGGTTTTGGAGCCTAAGAAATTAAAATCTGTCACTGCTTTCACCTTTTCTCCATAAATTGATGGGACCAGATGCCATGACCTTAGTTTACTGAATATTGAGTTTTCAGCCAGGTTTTTCCACTCTCCTCTTTCACCTTCATCAAGTGGCTCTTTAATTCCTCTTCCTGTCATTAGGGTGGTATTATCTGCATGGATGAGGTTGTTGATATTGCTCCCAGCAATACTGATTCCAGTTTGTGATTCATCCAGCCTGGCATTTCATGTGATATACTCTACATAGAAGTTAAATTAGCAGGGTAACGGTAAACAGCCTTTTGTACTCCTTTCCCAGTATGGAACTAGCCCATTAATCCTTGTCCTGTTCTAACTGTTGCCTCTTGACCTGCTTAGGTTTCCCAGGAGGTGGGTAAGATGGTCTGATATTCCTGTCTCTTTAAGAGTTTTCCAAAATTTGTTGTGATCCACAGTCAAAGGCTTTAGTACTGTCAATAAAGTAGATGTTTTTTCTGGAACTCTCTTGCTTTTTCAATGATCCAGTGGATGTTGGCAACTTGATCTTTTGTTCCTCTGCCTTTTCTAAATCCAGATTGAACATCTGGAAGTTCTCAGTTCACACACTGTTAGAGTCTAAGTTGAAGGATTTTGAGAAATACTTTGCTAGCATATAAAATGAACACAGTTGTATGGTAATTTGAACATTCTTTGGCATTGTCCTTCTTCAAGGTTGGAATGAAAACTGACCTTTTCCAGTCCTGTGGCCATTGCTGAGTTATCCATATTTGGTGGCATATTGAGTCCGGCACTATAACAACATCATCTGTTAAGGTTTGAAATAGCTCAGCTAGAATTCCATCGCTTTTACTAGCTTTGTTCATAGTAACACTCCCTTAGGCCCACTTGACTTCACACTCTAGGATGCCTGGCTTAGGTGAGTGACACCATCATTGTGCTTATCTACTTTTTGGTTACCCATTTTAGATATAGCAGTGTATAGTCACATATTATCAGCTTTTGAGTTGTAATGTAATTTCTGAGTAGTTGGCAGCTCAAATCCTATCAAGAAAAGCCTGATGAAAGATGAATGACTCTCACTGAAATCTGGTAGTACTCAGATTAGCAACATTTCCAATTGCTTTATGGAGATACACATACTATGTGAATTTCTTAATTCTCAAACTTGTTCAGTTGAGCTACATAGTCCTTGAGGGACCGTGTTATAACATTTTGATATTCTAGCATGTGGTCTTGGAAGTAGCAATTCAGTTGTAGGAGTAGAAGCTTGATAGGCGTGTTATTTGAATTTAATGATTTTATGTATATTCATAATTACTGGTTTTATCATTCTGACATTTGGAATTCATTCATATGTTTTACATTAAATAGTTTAAGTATATAAAGTACTTTTCAAAGTATCTGTCACATTATTTGTCTTAAAATATAGGTAAATAGAATCTGATGAACTTAAAACAATGATTTCTCTTATTTCATACTAGCTTTGTCTGTTTATGTGGATAAGCAAGGCTAAGATTACCTCTGAGTTTGCTAAGGGTCTTGATTGGAGACAGAGAGAGATGATATGAGAGAGAGAGACAGAGAGACAAACAGACAGAGACAGTTTGAGTGAAAGTCATTTCCAATATTTATTTCTACATTTCAACAGATTACCACAGTGCAAGAAAAGATATGCCTAACTATTACAGTGTGCTCACTCAAGCCAACAACTATAGCTCCTGGGTATCTGGAAAAATTAGAATAGAGAATGAGAATGACCCAAGAGAGATGAATTATTTCTATAGTCAATCATGTTAAGGTGTTCCTTTTATGAAATACACATTTTAGTAAATGAAGAAACATCAAGGCAGCTCAACCATCTCACTGAATCTTTAGCAAAGTCTTAATTGGGGGTTGGGGGAAGGCAAGGAGACCAAAAAAAAAAAAAAAAAAACTCCAATAGAAAGTCGATCAAACATGGCCTAATTCTTTTTTTTTTTTTTTTTTTTAAATTTATTACAATACTGTATTTGTTTTGCCATACACTGGCATGAATCAGCCACAGGTGTCCATGATCTCCCAATGCCGAAGCCCCCTCCCACTTCCCACCCCATATCATCTCCCTGAATCATCCCGTGCACCAGCCCCATGCATCCTGCCTCCTGTATTGAACATAGACTGATGCTTCGTTCTTACAAGATAGTATACATGTTTCAATGCCTTTCTCCCAAATCATCCCCCCTCTCCCTCTCCCTCAGAGTCCAAAAGTCCGTTCTATACCTCTGAGTCTCTTTTGTTGTCTCACATAGAGGGTCATCATTACTATTCTTCTAAATTCCATATATATATGTGTCAGTATACTGTATTGGTGTTTTTCTTTCTGGCTTACTTCACTCTGTATAATCGGCTCCAATTTCATCCATCTCATTAGAACTGAGTCAAATTTATTCTTTTTAAGGGCTGAGTAATACTCCATTGTGTATATGTACCACAGCTTTCTTACCCATTCATCTGCTGATGGACATCTGAGGTTGTTTCCATGTCCTGGCTATTATAAACAGTGCTGCAATGAACATTGGGGTACATGTGTCTCTTTCAATTCTGGTTTCCTCAGTGTGTATGCCCAGCAGTGGGATTGCTGGGTCATAAGGCAGTTCTATTTGCAATTTTTTAAGGAATCTCCACACTGTTTTCCATAGTGGCCGTACTAGTTTGCATTCCCACCAGCAGTGTAAGAGGGTTCCCTTTTCTCCACATCCTCTCCAGCATTTATTGCTTGTAGACTTTTGGATTGCAGCCATTCTGACTGGTGTGAAATGGTACCTCATTGTGGTCTTGATTTGCATTTCTCTGATAATAAGTGATGTTGAGCATCTTTTCATGTGTTTGTTAGCCATCCGTATGTCTTCTTTGGAGAAATGCCTATTTAGTTCTTTGGCCCATTTTTTGATTGGATCATTTATTTTTCTGGAGTTGAGCTGCATAAGTTGCTTGTATATTTTTGAGATTAGTTGTTTGTCAGTTGTTTTGATTGCTATTGTTTTCTCCCATTCAGAAGGCTGTCTTTTCACTTTGCTTATAGTTTCCTTTGTTGTGCAGAAGCTTTTAATTTTAATTAGATCCCATTTTTATTTTTGCTTTTATTTCCAGTATACTGGGAGGTGGCTCATAGAGGATCCTGCTGTGATTTATGTTGGAGAGTGTTTTGCCTATGTTTTCCTCTAGGAGTTTTATAGTTTCTGGTCTCACATTTAGATCTTTAATCCATTTTGAGTTTATTTTTGTGTATGGTGTTAGAAAGAGGTCTAGTTTCATTCTTTTACAAGTGGTTGACCAGTTTTCCCAGCACCACCTGTTAAAGAGACTGTCTTTACTCCATTGTATATTCTTGCCTCCTTTGTCGAAGATAAGGTGTCCATAGGTGTGTGGGTTTATCTCAGGGCTTTCTATTTTGTTCCATTGATCTATATTTCTGTCTTTGTGCCAGTACCATACTCTCTTAATGACTGTGGCTTTGTAGTAGAGCCTGAAGTCAGGCAAGTTGATTCCTCCAGTTCCATTCTTCTTTCTCAAGATTGCTTTGGCTATTCGAGGTTTTTTGCATTTCCATACAAATCTTGAGATTACTTGATCTAGTTCTGTGAAAAATACTGCTGGTAGCTTGATAGGAATTGCATTGAATCTGTAGATTGCTTTGGGTACTATACTCATTTTCACTATATTGACTCTTCCAACCCATGAGCATGGTATATTTCTCCGTCTATTAGTGTCCTCTTTGATTTGTTTCATCAGTGTTTTATAGTTTTCGATATATAGGTCTTTAGTTTCTTTAGGTAGGTATATCCCTAAGTATTTTATTCTTTTCGTTGCAACAGTGAATGGGGTTGTTTCCTTGACATCTTTTCCTACTTTCTCATTATTAGTGTATAGGAATGCAAGGGATTTCTGAGTGTTGATTTTATATCCTGCAACTTTACTATATTCGTTGATTAGCTCTAGTAGTTTTCTGGTCGAGTCTTTAGGATTTTCTATGTAGAGGATCATGTCGTCTGCAAACAGGGAGCGTTTTACTTCTTCTTTTCCAATTTGGATTCCTTGTATTTCTTTTTCTGCTCTGATTGCTGTGGCCAGAAACTTCCAGTATGATATTGAATAGTAGTGGTGAAAGTGGGCACCCTTGTCTTGTTCCTGACTTTAGGGGAAATGGTTTCAATTTTTCACCATTGAGGATAATGTTAGCTGTGGGTTTGTCATATATAGCTTTTATTATGTTGAGTTATGTTCCTTCTATTCCTGCTTTCTGGAGAGTTTTTATCATAAATGGATGTTGAATTTTGTCAAAGGCTTTTTCTGCATCTATTGAGATAATCATATGATTTTTATTTTTCAGTTTGTTAATGTGATGAATTACATTGATTGATTTGTGGATATTGAAGAATCCTTGCATCCCTGGGATAAAGCCCACTTGGTCATGGTGTATGATCTTTTTAATGTGTTGCTGGATTCTGATTGCTAGGATTTTGTCAAGGATTTTTGCATCTATGTTCATCAGTGATATTGCAAACATGTGCTAATTCTTAACAAACTCAAATGGAAATTTTTCTCCACTAAAATTTGAGATAATTATTTGTTTAGTTAAAGAACTATTAACAAGGCCTCTTGGGAAGTTTCATTAAACCAGAAATATTCCTTAAAAAAAAAAAAAAAACCTAGTTAATTCTCAAACACTTTCTCATGAATTTAAACATTAAATCCAGTGGAAGCTCTCTCTTAGAAGGACAGCTGAGTGCCTCACCTGCACCCTGGAGGACTCACTTTCAGGACTGATAGCGCCGGCCACCGTATGCTGCCTGCTGTGGGCACGAAGCTCAGTAGGGCACTTCCGCTGTTCTCAAAGCTATTTCTGCAGGTTACTGGAGCTTTTGCCAAGTAGGGTGGCTTGGTTACAAGAGGGATTATCACTGGAAGGCTGAAACATACCCCATTTTGTGACATCAGTTCAGAGTTACACGGAGTCATTTATGCTGCACTTGTTTATTGAACCAGTCAGAAAATTCTACCCAGTTTCAAGGGAAGAAGATATAATCAATCCCTGATGAAAGAGGGGTAAAATTCTAGACACAGAGTAGCGGCAGTCTTTAGAAAATCCCTACTTCCACACTTGGCCACTTTATGATCTACCCACAATATTTCTGTCAAAATAAGCTCTTTAACCCTCAGTAAACATAAGAAAAACCCACGTTTCCACACATATTATTTAAGCAATTTTAGATACTTAAGTTCAACTTTGATGGGGAAAGTTTTAGTGATTCAGTTGTTCTGCTATATTTATTCACAAATATTTATAATTGCTGGCTTATATTTACCACTTTGCATAAATCTAGGAAATACCGTCATGCAAATATGCTAATTTTTATTATACTGAATTAAAAATGTATGTAATTATTTCTAAAATTTGCAAAAGTTCTTTACATCAAAGCATAATTAACCAACCTATTGATACTGATTTTTTACTTCCCTTCCTATTGACTTTATTTTTTTACTTCTATTCCTTTTAACTTCAGATTTCCCTATTCTAAATCATATTTACATTAGAAAATTTTTAGAACTTCACTTTTGGCTTTATTTTAGAGATAGAGAGTATCAATTTGGTATAACATAGTATCTCTTAGATATTTCTTGGACTTATCTTTCAAAATAAATGAGGAAATAGTTATTTCTAAATTTTTAAAATAAATTTATTTTGTTTCTTTATTATATATTAAGTTAGTAGCAGTTTCCGATTGTTTTCCAGATATATAAATACATTTTGATAATCTAGAAAAATTCAAGTGAATATTATGAATATAGTAATGTGAAATATATACAAATCTTCTGATATATACAGATATTAGCAACCTATCTCAGTATAGATGTTGGCCGTGATTGTCAACTGATAGCTAAATTGTTGATTTGGGGTTCTTTTGGGCTGAGCCAACTAAATGAGTCACCTGAATTCTAATCTACTGTATAAGATATACATGGTTCTCAAAAGTGAGTTCATATATCAATAAGTATAATTATTAGTAATTATATTGAAACTTTTCCTGGTTGTCCAGTGGTTAAGACCTCCCTTATAGCTAATGGGTGTTCCATCTCTGGTCGGGGAACTAAGATTTCACATGCCTCCTTGTGTGGCCAAAAAAATGATAACATGTGCAATAGTCCAATATAAGTATCTTTCTAAGTATAGTTTTTCATATATATTTACCTCAATATTTCTAATGAAGCAAGTCATGAATATAAGCAGTGATTAGAAAGCCTAAGATAATTGTCTTCAACATTCCTCTCATTTTCCAGTTGAAATTAGTGGGATAATGTGTGGTGACAGTACAAGTCAAAAGGAACTGTACAATTGTTTTACTAAATGGATCAGATGAAATTTGGGATCAGATTCCCTGGTGGCTCAGACGGTAACGTGTCTGCCTGCAATGCAGGAGACCCAGGTTTGATTCCTGGGTTGGGAAGATCCCCCTGGAGAAGGAAATGGCAATCAACTCCAGCACTCTTGCCTGGAAAATCCCATGGAGGGAGAAGCCTGATACGCTACAGTCCATGGGGTCACAAAGAGTCGGACAGGACTGAGCAACTTTACTTTCACTTTCACCTTACTAAATGGATCAGATGAAATTTGTGATCAGGTGCAGCCTTTCTACTTGGTTTGCTTCAGTTTTGCCTCTGTTTGCATTTCAGCAACTAAATGTGATTGGTAGCCAAAACAAATTTCTCTTTTGTTGACTTTCATTTTATGGAATTTCTAGAATCATGAAAGATTTCCAGTGTGTAGAGGCATGGTTATAAAATAACAAGAATATTTAACCTATTAAAATGTTCATCAGTTCAGTTCAGTTGCTCAGTCATGTCCAACTCTTTGCGACCCCATGAATCGCAGCACACCAGGTCTCCCTGTCCGTCACCATCTCCCAGAGTTCACTCAGTCACGTCCATCGAGTCTGTGATGCCATCCAGCCATCTCATCCTCGGTCGTCCCCTTCTCATCCTGCCCCCAGTCCCTCCCAGCATCAGAGTCTTTTCCAATGAGTCAACTCTTCTCATGAGGTGGCCAAAGTACTGGAGTTTCAGCTTTAGCATCATTCCTTCCAAAGAAATCCCAGGGCTGATCTCCCTCAGAATGGACTGGTTGGATCTCCTTGCAGTCCAAGGGACTCTAAAGAGTCTTCTCCAACACCACAGTTCAAAAGCATCAATTCTTTGGCGCTCAACTTTCTTCACAGTCCAACTTTTGCATCCATACATAACCACTAGAAAAACCATAGCCTTGACAAGACGGACCTTAGTCGACAAAGTAATGTCTCTGCTTTTCGATATGTTATCTAGGTTGGTCATAACTTTCCTTCCAAGGAGTAAACGTCTTTTAATTTCGTGGCTGCAGTCACCATCTGCAGTGATTTTGGAGCCCAGAAAAATAAAGTCTGACACTGTTCCCACTGTTTCCCCATCTATTTCCCATGAAGTGATGGGACCAGATGCCATGATCTTCGTTTTCTGAATGTTGAGCTTTAAGCCACCTTTTTCACTCTCCTCTTTCACTTTCATCAAGAGGCTTTTTAGTTCCTCTTCACTTTGTGCCATAAAGGTGGTGTCATCTGCATATCTGTGGTTATTGATATTTCTCCCAGCAATCTTGATTCCAACTTGTGCTTCTTCCAGCCCAGCATTTCTCATGATGTACTCTGTATATAAGTTAAATAAGCAGGGTGACAATATACAGCCTTGACGTACTCCTTTTCCTATTTGGAACCAGTCTGTTGTTCCGTGTCCAGTTCTAACTTTTTGCTTCTTGACCTGCATCCAGGTTTCTCAAGAGGCAGGTTAGGTGGTCTGGTATTCCCATTTCTTTCAGATGTTCTTAGAAATTGTTAATTATATAAAGCCCATTAAATTGACCATCATTTGTTGTCTTTCACAAATGTTACATTTTTATTCAATGAAGTTTCAATTGATTAAATATTTTGGTATTCTCTCCTTGAAAATGTTTCCAAAAGATATGAATAGAACACAGAATTTTATTGTGCTTCGTATCTCTAATGGGAAAATTATTATTCCTCATTGTTAATTTATTATTTTTTTAGTAATTTTGTGTTCTTGTTTAGTCTCCAAGTCATGTCTAACTCTTTGCAGCACCATGGACTGCAGCATGCCGGCTCCCCTGTTCTTCACTGTCTCCCCGCAGTTTCCTCAAATTCATGTCCATTGAATCGGTGATGCTATCCAACCATCTCATCCTCTATTATCCTCATTTCCTCCTGCTCTTAATCTTTCCCATAATCAGGGTCTTTTCCAATGTGTCAGCTCTTTGCATCAGGTGGCCTAAGTATTGTAACTTCAGCTTCAGCATCAGTCCTTCCAATGACTATTCAGAGTTGATTTCCCTTAGAGTTGAATGGTTTGATTTCCTTGCTATCCGAGGGACACTCAAGAGTCTTCTCCAGCACCACTGTTTGAAAACATCAGTTCTTCAGTGCTCAGCTTTCCTTATGGTCCAAATCTCACCTCCATGCATGACTATACAGACATTTGTGGGCAAAGCGATGTCTGCTTTTTAATACGCTGTCTGGGATTGTCATAGCTTTGCTTCCAAGGAGCAAGCATCTTTTAAAATCATGGCTGTAGTCACCATCTGCAATGATTTTGGATCCCAATAAAATAAAAGCCTTCACTGATTCCACTTTTTTTCCAGAAAGTGATGGGACCAGATGCCATGATCTTAGATTCTGAATGCTGAGTTTTCAGCAAGGTTTTTCCACTCTTCTCTTACATCCTCACCAAGAGGCTCTTTAGTTCCTCTTTTTTTTTTAAATTTATTTATTTTTTTAAATTACAATACTGTATTTGTTTTGCCATACATTGACATGAAACAGCCACAGGTGAACACAATCTCCCAATGCCAAAGCCCCCTCCAACCTCCCACCTCCCACCCCACATCCTCTACCTGAATCATCCTGTGCTCCAGCCCCATGCATCCTGCATCCTGCACTGAACATAGATTGGTGCTTCGTTTCTTACAAGAAAGTATACATGTTTCAGTGCCATTCTCCCAAACCATCCCACCTTTTCCTTCTCCCTCAGAGTCCAAAAGTCCCTTCTATACCTCTGTGTCTCTTTTGTTGTCTCACATATAGAGTCGTCATACTATCTTCTAAATTCCATATATATGTGTCAGTATACTGTATTGGTGTTTTTCTTTCTGGCTTACTTCACTCTTTAGTCCCTCTTGACTTTCTGCCATTAGATTGGTACCATCTGCCTATCTGAGGCTGTTGATGTTTCTCTCAGCATTCTTGAATCCAGCTTGTGATTCATCCAGCCCATCATTTCAGATGATGTACTCTGCATAGAAATTAAATCAGCAGGGTGACAGTACATACCCTGGTCATCCTCCTTTCCTAATTTTCAACCAGTCAGTTGTTCCATGTCCAGTTCTAACTGTTGCTTCTTAACTTGCAAACAGGTTTCTCAAGAGGCAGGCAAGGTGATCTGGTAGTCCTGTCTCTTTAATAATTTTCCACAGTTTGTTGTCATCCACACAGTCAAAGGCTTAGCAGAGTCAATGAAGCAGCAATAGATGTTTTTTTCTGGAATTACTTTGCTTTCTCCATGATCCAACCAATGTTGGCAATTTGGTCTCTGGTTGTTCTGCCTCTTCAAAACCCAGTATGTACATCTGCAAGTTCTCAGTTCATGTATGTACTGCTGAAGCCCAGCTTAAAGGATATTGAGCATAAACTTGCATGTGAAATGAGCACAACTGTCCAGTAGTTTGAACATTCTTTTCATTGCCCTTCTTTGCGATTGGAATGAAAACTGACATTTTCTAGTCCCATGGCCACTGCCAAGATTTTCAAATTTGTGAACATATTGAGTACAGCCTTTAACAACATCATCTTGTAGGATTATAAATAGTTCAGTTGGAATTTTGTCACCTCCACTAGCTTTGTTCATAGTAATACTTCCTAAGGCCCACTTGACTTCACATTCTAGGATGTCTGACTCTAGGTGAGTGACCACACCGTCATGGATATCCAGGTCATTAGTAATTTCCGTGTATAGTTCTTCTGTGTATTCTTGACACTTCTTCTTAATCTCTTCTACTTCTGTGTTTTACCACTTCTGTCCTTTATCATGCTCATCCTTGCATGAAATGTTCCCTTGATATCTACCATTTTCTTGAAGAGAGCTCTATTCTTTCTCATTCTATTTGTTTCCTCTAAATCTTTGTGTTGTTCATTTAAGAAGTCCTTCTTATCGCTCCTTCCTATGAAGTTTAAAGTTGGTCATTCAGTTGTGCCTGACTCTTTGTGACCTCATGGACTGTAACCCACCAGGCTCCTCTGTCCACAGAATTCTCCAGGCAAGAATACTGGAATGGACTGTCCTCCTCCAGGGGATCTTCCTGACCCAGGGACCAAACCTGTGTCTCCTGCATTGCAGTCAGATTTCTTTACCATCTGAGCCATCTGGATTCTTAACCATTGGCCCTTTCTGTCAGTATCTTATACTAAAAATAAATCCAGATTATTCAGGTATCCATTATACATGGGAAACATTTAAACTATACCATATTGATCTGTCATAACATGCCTTGATGTCTTCCTAACAGACTATGAAGTCTGGAAACAGACTACTTGTGTTTCAATCCTTGGTCTACCATTTGTTCTCACCTTAGAAAGCATTTTACCAAACTCCTTCAGTGCTATCTATAAGATGGTTAAAGTGAAAAGCTATATCAGTTATGATATTGGCCTGAGAATTAAATGTTTTATCTAATTATCTAGCATATAATCTTTTAAAAATAATATATCTTACTCTTTTTTGATGATGCTTCTCCCCAAGACCATATCTTTAGGTGATGCAAATTATTTTAGATTTGGTCTTATCAGAAATAATTTTTAGCAATGTAAATACTAATTTCTACAAAAATTAATTCTATCAAAAGCAAATGAAAATGACATTTAAAATTTCTTTTTGTTAATGTTTTTTCTATAACTTTCATATGTTATTAACTTGAAAGGGGAAAAGCATCACTTTATCTCATTGTTTCTGCCTCATAAACACTGACTTTCAGAAAACAAAAAAATAATTTGATACTGATTGCAGATTTTCTAGTGATTCATTTCACTGATTCAGCACCCTTGTTGGATAATAATCACATATTTATTTTCTGTTTGCAAATTTTACAATGCAGTTGTCTCAGTATTTTACGTGAGAAAACTCAATATTATAAATGAATTTAAGCAAGCACAGCAAAGCACACCTGTGGTTTTTTTCTTGTATTTATTCATTTACTTATCCAATAGAGGGAAATAATACTTACAAGTATTATGTCCACGGTGCATTATAATGGTTGGTCTACTAGATGTTATCAAGGCTCTTTACTCTGACATCTTTCTAGTAACTGTGTTCTTCCCTCAGAATCAGAGTAAAGCCAAGAGATAATAGTTCTTCAATTACGTGGTTTTCAGTATGCTGATAACCTTTCACCTCAGCTAGATTATTGAGAACTAAAAAAGAAAAAAGAAATTTAGAACACAGATTCACTTTACAGATGTCCTTGGGGAAAATTAGAAATATAGCTCATATATTTTGCTTTATTAACTATGCCAAAGCCTTTGACTGTGTGGATCACAATAAACTGTGGAAAATCTGAAAGAGGTAAGAATACCAGACCACTTGACTTGCCTCTGGACATGGAACAAAAGACTGATTCCAAATAGGAAAAGGAGTTCATCAAGGCTGTATATTGTCACCCAGGGCCCTCACCAACAGATAGAGCAAGCAGAATCTACAGGCAGTTTACCATTTTTTCTCCTCTAATATGTCATGATTTGAACCCATAGTGCCAGGAGACACCACTGGGCACAAACAGAGGGAGCTCCAATACAAAGCCTTTAGTCTGGCCAATGAGTGTGAAAGGGGACCTCTAACACTCACAGAGTGTGTATAACTATGTGTTTTGTTCTTTCTTCCATCTTCTTGCCCCCCCTGTAGCTTCAGCTGGCAACAATAGATCCTAAAGAAGCCAAAATTCAAAGAGAGAGGAATCTTTCTTCTTCTTTTGAACTGTGTTTCCAACAGAGTAGGTAGAATTCCATTTTGTTTCTTGTTTGTTTTGGTTTTTTCCTGTCCTTGTTTTGCTGGATTCTGTATGCAGGAACAGTTTTGGGCCTGATCAGCAAGGCAGAGTATAGAATAGAGTTCCAGAGATGAATTCAAAGAAACCAAAAGTATAAGAGATGATATGTAGAGGGAAGTGCTGAGGAAGGAGATACACTAAGCTGTGTAAACATTTCTTATCTCTTCCTCAAACTCTACATGTGTGCATCTGATCCCATTCAAAACATCAAATGCTTTAAGAATTGAACAGGTAGACCACTGCCTAGGTCTGGATATTGACTGGTACACACATGTAACATTTCTGAATAATGCAAAAAGGATTGGAATAAAAACTGAATTTAAAACAGTAGCCCATGGAAGGCTGTCAAATTAAATCCTGTTCACAACAGGATTTAATCAAGACTCAGAGTCTCATTGTCCAACAGTAAATATGTCTTGGGTAGAATTCAGAATTCCTTGGAATTTGAAGAATCAGGAAAATCTTATCTCATGATGGGGGAAAAAAATCAAGACACACCAGTGATGAAGTGACATATATATTGAAATTATTTGACAAAGACTTTAAAGACACTATTAAAGCTCTAGAAAACAATTTAGAAAGATATCTGAAACCAAATGGAAAACTAGTTTCAGCAATGAAATGTAAGATACGTGTTACTTGGGGGAAAAAAAGAAACAAACACAAATCACTGCACACAGGGAATAATTAGCAGAGTAGAGATGACAGAGGAAATAATGAAATTGAAGATAAAGTTTAATTATCTAATTGAAACATGAGTGAATAAAATTAATGACAATAGCCTTATGCTCTACAACAAAATATGTATATTAATTCTGTCTTTGGAGAATCAGGAGAAGAGAAAGAGCAAAGTGCTGAAAAACTTTGAAAAATCAAGAACAGAAACTTCCTAAACATGGTGCTGAGATGTAAACGTACTAGTTGAAGAAACTTAGTGAATCCCCCAAAGGGTAAATCAGACTCCATGACCAGACACTACGGAAAATGACATATAAAGAAAAGTAATATTTCAAAAATTCTCAGAGAAAACAAAATAGCAAAGCACTGTCTGTAGGGAACAGAAAATTAATGACTGCAGATTTCTCACTAGATACCATGGGCTCCTGAAAATAGAAGAAGCTCTGCTAAGTGCTGAAGGGAAAAAGCTGTAAACACAGCTTCAGTATTCAGGCAGATATCATTTAGGGATAAAGATAAAATCAGAGCTTTCTCAGATGAAGCAAAACTAAAGTCATTGCAAGAGAACTGCTCTAAAATAATCACTTAAAGGAGTTTCTTCAAAAAGAGAATGTTGAGGGTTGATGTGTCTCCCCCTAATCTTGCCCATAAAGATATATGGAAGCCCCATATTTCTTACAGAGGGAATCAAGTGATCATTGAGGTGGTCTCCAATCCAATATGACTGGTGTCATTATATAAAGAATTTTGGACACAAAGACAAGGAAGGAGGGAAGAAAAGATGGAGACATGGAGAGGAGTGGAACAAATGTTCCTTCACAGACACCAGAAGGAACAAATCCTACAAACCACTTGATCCTGGACAACTAGCATCTAGAACTTATGAGACAATAAGTTTCTGTTTTGAAGACCATCCACCAAGTGTATGGTACTTTGCTTGGCAATCTTAGGAAACTAATACAAAGGGGATATGACAACAGAAATTTGAAATATCAGAAATGAAGACAAAAAGCAGTAGCTTAAATATAGAAATTAAAGAGAGCATGAAGACATTCTCAAATAATGGGAAACAGAATTTGTTGCCAGCACACCTGTGTAAATGAATGGCTAAAGGAAGTTCTTTAAGCAAAATGTCCATAATAAAAGAAGGAATCTTGGGACTTTAGAAAGAAAGAAAGAACATGGAAATAGCTAATATGTGGGCAAATTCTTTTTTTTTTTTTTTTCAAGTTTTCTATTTGATGAGTGAAGTACAAATTGTAACACAGATACATGTAAAAGGAGTGATTAAGATATGCTTTCAAACTGTGGTGCTGGAGAAGACTCTTGAGAGTCCCTTGGGCAGCAAGGAGATCAAATCAATCAAAAAGAAATCAAGCCTGAATATTCATTGGAAGGACTGATGCTGAAGTTAAAGCTCCTATACTTTGACTACCTGATGTGACGAGCCGTCTCATTGGAAAATATCCTAATGCTAGGAAGGATTGAGGGCAGGAGGAGAAGGGGGTAACAGAGGATAAAAATGGTTGGATGGCATCACTGACATGATGGATGTGAATCTGAACAAACTCTAGGAGACAGTGAAGGACAGGGATGCCTGGAGTGCTGTAGTCCATGGGTTGCAAAGAATAGGACACAACTGAGCAACTGAACAGCAACATAGAGATTGAGCAGGCATCAGGAGAACAGCAGGAAGAAGGCGCTGGGGGTGAGGAGTATGCAAGCTACGTGGTGTGTGAGTCAAGCTAGGGCAGCTGCCCCTGGGCACCGTTGAGATAACTCTAGTCCCTTTGATCCTACCCACCCTCTCCACCACCAAAAGATTGAGTCTTTCAGAGAGTGGGTTACCAATGATGCAGAACACTTGGTGGAATACTTTTCCTCAAAGATGTTGTTATAACCTGTCAGTTTTTTGAATGAACCAATCCTAAACATTCATAACCTAACTCAGATCCACTTAGACCTGAGTCTGTGGTCCCTGGCCCTGTTCTAGTCACCACTAGCCACAATGGACTGGAAGATCCCACTTCCAAGGAGTGAAGATTGAGTGAGTGTGAAGAAGCCTTCCATGGAACCAGGGTGTTTGTGGCACTGGAATGCTAAAAAGCAACCAGCAATTAGTGGACATTTTTGAGAAAGTGAAACCTGAGATCTGGCTGCTGATCCTGAAATGTGACATGGCAAAAATGTGGGTATAGCTCCTAACTCCTAGGATAGATGATGAGGATGACTTTGAGGTATATATTCCGGAGAAGACAGTTACAGAACTAAGAATGTTGATAGCTGCATCTCATCTGAATCAATTTCTAGACATTATGTTACAAGAGCCAAGTCAATTTTCAAAATAGCTGAATATCCCCACGTGGAGGACTTTCCTCCTGAACTATGACAGAGATTGATGAGACAGAATATGGCAGCCTTCAACTCATTGTATCAGAGCTAAGGGGTCAGTATGTCACTCTATATGACATGATCCTGAAAAACATCAAAATGATCAAATGCAGAGACTCTGTACCAAGACGAAGGCCAGGGAACTTTGTGAGCCTGGCTCAAGACCCAACATCACCTTGGTCTGTTACATGACTATGATCATGGGGCTACTGCTGCTAAGTCGCTTCAGTCATGTCCGACTCTGCGCGACCCCACAGATGGCAGCCCACCAGGCTCCCCATCCCTGGGATTCTCCAGGCAAGAACACTGGAGTGGGTTGCCATTTCCTTCTCCAGTGCATGAAAGTGAAAAGTCAAAGTGAAGTCACTCAGTTGTGTCCAACTCAGCGACCCCATGGACTGCAGCCTACCAGGCTCCTCCATCCATGGGATTTTCCAGGCAAGAGTACTGGAGTGGGGTGCCATTGCCTTCTCCATGATCATGAGGCAACTGGCTGGAAATAGTAGTCATAATTCTCTGTTTATAGTTGGAGTCTAATGAGACTCTCATGTAGTTCTGTAACAGCCGCATCTCTTTTTGCAGGCCTCAGTGCATGCGTACTACGTCACTTTGTCATGTCTCACTCTGCAACCCTATGGGCTTAAGCCTGTCAGGCTCCCCTATCCATGGGATTTCCCAGGCAAGGATACTGAAATGGGTTGCCGTTTCCTTCTCCAGAGGATCTTCCAACCCAGGGATCAAAACCATATCTCCTGCATTGGCAGACAGATTATTTACCACTGAGCCACCAGGGAAGCCCTATCTTAAGCTAATAGGAAAATGCATATTTAACCATAGTTATAAATATACATCTATTAGAATGTCTATAATTAAAAATAATGACAACACTAAAGACTGACAAGGACATGGAAAAACTAGATTGCTCATATGTTTCTGGAGGAAATATAAAATGGTTCAGTTGTTCCATAGAACAGATTGGCAATTTCTTGAAAACCTAAACAAGCAATTACCATCTGAACCTGTTATTGCACTCCTGGACATTTATTCCAAGGAGATGAAAATTTATGTTCACACTAAAACCTGGGAATGGATGTTTATTCAAAGCAGCTTTATTTGTAATGGGCAAAATCAGGAAACAACCCAATTATCACTTGTTAGTAAATGTTTAAACAAACTGTACTATATACTTATCATGGAATACTATTAATATTCAAGGATAAAAAGAAGTAACAGTTGATACAGGCAACAAACTGAATGAGTCTCCAGAATATCATGTTTTTGTAGTGTACTCCTGAATTCTCTTATCCTCTTCTGTGTCTTCAAATAAGCTACAACTCTAAATTATTGGCACAGGTTTTGCATTTGTAGAAACCTAAGATAAGTCCCATTACTTCATGAGAAATAGATGGGGAAACAGTGGAAACAGTGTCAGACTTTATTTTTGTTCCAAAATCACTGCAGATGATGACTGCAGCCATGAAATTAAAAGACACTTACTCCTTGGAAGGAAAGTTATGACCAACCTAGATAGCATATTCAAAGTGAGTGAAAGTGAAGTTGCTCAGTCATGTCTGACTCTTTGCGACCTGTGGACTGTAGCCCACCAAGCTCCTCCATCCATGGGATTCTCCAGGCAAGAATACTGGAGTGGATTGCCATTTCCTTCTCCAGGGGATCTTCCCAACCCAGAGATCGAATCCAGGTCTCCCACATTGCAGGTAGATGCTTTAACCTCTGCACCACCAGGGAAGCCCAAAGCAGAGACATTACTTTGCCAACAAAGGTCCATCTAGACAAGGCTATGGTTTTCCAATGGTCATGTATGAATGTGAGAGTTGGACTGTGAAGGAAGCTGAGTGCCGAAGAATTGAAACTTTTGAACTGTGGTGTTGGAAAAGACTCTTGAGTCCCTTGGACTGCAAGGAGATCCAATCAGTCCATACTAAAGGAGATCAGTCCTGGGTGTTCATTGGAAGGACTGATGCTGAGGCTGAAACTCCAGTACTTTGGCCACTTCATGAGAAGAGTTGACTCATTAGAAAAGACCCCAATGCTGGGAGGGATTGGGGACAGGAGGAGAAGTGGACGACAGAGGATGAGATGGCTGGATGGCACCACTGCCTCGATGGACATGAGTTTGGGTAAATTCCGGGAGTTGGTAATCAATAGGGAGGCCTGGCATGCTATGATTCATGGGGTCACAAAGAGTCAGACATGACGGAGTGACTGAACTGAACTGAAGATAATTCAATTCTAGAATCTGTTTTTTTTTTTTTAGTTTGTTTTGTTTTGAAGAAATTCTTCAAAGTATACAGCATATTCTTAACTTTAGGAAGTGCTAGTTCAACATAGGGGTGTTTCCCAGGTGGCCCAGTGAGAGAGTTCACCTTGCCAGTGCAGGAGATGCAAGAGATACACATTCAATTCCTGGGTCAGGAAGATCTCCTAGAGGAGGGCGTGGCAACCCACTCCAGTACTCTTGCCTGGAGAATCCCCATGGACAGAGGAACCTAGCAGATGGGGGTTCATGGGGTCACAAAGAGTCAGACACAACTGGAGCAACTTAGCACCCACACAGTTCAACATAAATGCTCTTGGCACACAAGTGGAAAACTATCTAGCACTGCTGAATTTTATATAACAACATTCACTGAAATTGAGCTGCTTTATAAACATTCTTTGAAATTGAGCTGCTTTATAAAGTTGGTTTTTGAAGGACAAATTATTCTGATAAAAAACATGATTGGAATTAAATATAGTTTAGTTTGTTGCTCAGTCATGTCCGACTCTTTGCGACCCCATGGACTGTAGCCTATCAGGCTCCTCCCTCCATGGGATTCTCCAGGCAAGAATACTGGAGTGGGTTGCCATTTCTTTCTCCAGGGGATCTTCCTGACTCAAGGATCGAACCCAGGTCTCCCGCATTGCAGGCAGATGCTTTAACCTCTGAGGCACAAGGGAAGCCCCGGAATTAAATATATGTACCAAAAATATTGTCACTACATGCATATCAATAACATAGTGTGATTTACATATCTTCCAAGATTATCAGCAAAATGTCTATCTAACTTGGTAATTTTATACCAAATAACAAATCTGTGTGTATATTCACATTAATAAGCCAATATTCAAAATATTGAGCAGGTGATTTTCTGCCACCTTCACTGCAACTCTCCCTAGGAAGTATTATCCCCATGTTATTGATGATGATATGGCTATGAGGACTGTGACTACTTGTTCTAACAAGTGGCAAATCAAAGAGCTCTTCATTGTTGTCATAGTCTCAAACTCTACACTCCTTTAACTCTGTGCGGTCTTACTAAATAAACCTCTGTATCGGTATTGCAACCTTGACCGCCATTCCCTAGGGTCCAGGTCTCTGCCAGGACCCAGGATTTGTCTGAGCCCCCAGTCCAGTAGTAGTGTTTTCCTTTGTTTATTTAAAAATTTGTTTAGGTGTTATTTTTTTCTCCTATAATCAATCACTCCAGTTACAAAACTCTCTATAGATTGCCCATAGCTGTGTACTACTCAGTAGGTTTGAAACCTCAGTGTTGACAATTTAAATATCATCCCTCTTGTATCTCAGAGAGCCTTTGGTGTTCTGCTCCTTGAAGTAGTTTAGTCCATCTGCCCACTTCCTCTCCACATGAGATGTTTGTTGTCATGTGTCGATTCTTTTCCATCTTCACCACCATATTTCACTGACAGCAGATCATATAAAGCTGTAATTGTAAGAATATATGCAAATGAGCTTGTTGATAAATCTTTGAGGGGGAGAAGTGAAATTAACCTTATGGGAAAAAAAAAAATCTGCCAGACGCTTAGCAAAGGGATCTAAAACTAAAAACTGACATTTTCCTTTTTAAATCCTCTTTATTCAAGTACCTAAAAAGAAAGAAAACCTTGTCACCAGACATCCTGGAAACCCTAAGAAATGGAAAGTCACTTTGATCTTGGTGGGAAATCACCTAAATGATTAATACGATGTAAACATAATTTGTATCTAAACATAACTATGGTAATTAAAATATAAATGGTAAGAAACTGCCTTGGATTATTTAAGTGACTAACAATTTTCTAAAACATCTGATTGACACTGGAATATAAATTCTGATTAGGAGTCCAATACTTATTAATGATGGTAAGGAAGGCTTTATTCAAAAAGGACTACCCCAAGGAGGTGTTGCAGTAGAGGAGCATTGGGCTGTACTCTGACTATAACCCCAACTAAAAAAGAAAGAGGAGATGTATAGCCAAAAGCAGGGTGGGAATCCGTGGATGGTTGCCTTCTAAGGGGCAACCATCAAGGGAAAAGAGGATTCTGGCTAAACAGACCCAATAAATTTCTTGCTGAAGGCAAGTCAGGGTTCTCAGATATCACCTGGGGACTGGCAAGGTGAGGAATCTGATCAGAAATGGAGAGTAGTCAGATATCAAGATCTCAGAGATGAGGATTCTGGCTAAACAGAGTAGGAATCGAGAATACAAAGATTGAGATAGAAATTCAAATCTAGAAACCTAGCTGAGACTATGTCTTAGAGGAGACTGTCTGAAGTTTGGTCAAAAGAACATCTTCATGATACTTTATAATGTACATCCTGTTAACCTCCTTTAGCTACAATATTCTCATTATATTTGTGATTTTTAAGAGCGTGTATACCATCATATGTGTTTAGAAATACAAAATGCTAGACTAGAAAGGGAACTTAATATGTGAGTAATAACTAAGTTTCTTAGTTTTAGTTTTATATTTTGTTATATAAAAACAGATATTTTTAATGTTTAAGAGGTTTTCCCTTTTACCAAAAGAACATTACATATTCTTAAGTGAAATTGTTCAAAAACTGCATCCAAATGGAATAACATTAGCTTTATTTATAAATTTACCAGTTTCTCAAAAAGTAACTGTGGAAACATATTAACAGTGTGTTATAGCTAGGTAGTTTGATTCTCATGGATTCCTTTGTTTGATTCTCGTTGTGTGAATCATATCCTTTTCATAATGTTTATAGGTATACATGATTAATAACCTGATATTTGACAAACTTGTACTCAATTTTCATAAAAGATTCTACCAAAATCAGATGTGTGGATTTTGTGCTCCTGAAAGTAAGGATAATAAATCCACTAAAATGTCAGTGGCTATTTTGAAATAAAATTGTGGAGGTTCTTTTTTAAATAACAATCACCATTGACTTACATCTTCTACTTATGGCCAAGGAAATGTAATGAAATAATTGTGAAGTTACCCTTATATAGATTGTCCAGGTTAATTTGAATGTAAAATGGTACATATTAACAATATCCAGATTCTTGTGGAGGAAGAAAGGAGAAAGGAAGGGAGGAAAAGGGAGAAAAAAAATGAAGATCTATTGCCAAAGATGAGACAGATATGGAATAAATAATCAAATGAATGAAGAAAATATAATGGGCTTAAGAGAGTAAATATTATATTTTTGTAAAGTGATAGCTAATTCACTTTCACTATATACTTCTCTCATGCAGTAATGCTGCTCTTACCGTAAAGAAGTCTCAACAGATAATGATTTCTCCTCCTCAAAGACAAATGAAGTGAGTTAGGAGTAAAGAAAAGTGGAAAACACGATGACTTGGGGATTCAGTTCAGTTGTTCAGTCATGCCCGACTCTTTGCAACTGCATGAACCACAGCATGCCAGGCCTCACTGTCCATCACCAACTGCTGGAATCTACCCGAAGCCATGTCCATTGAATCAGTGATGCCATCCAACCATCTCATGCTCTGTCATCCCCCTTCTCCTCCTGCCTTCAATCTTTCCCAGCATCAGGGTCTTTTCAAATGAGTCAGCTCTTCACATCAGGTGGCCAAAGTATTGGAGTTTCAGCTTCAATATCAGTCCTTCCAATGAACACACAGGACTGACCTCCTTTAGGATGGACAGATTGGATCTCCTTGCAGTCAAAGGGACTCTCAAGCATCTTCTCCAACACGACAGTTCAAAAACATCAATTCTTCTTCTCTCAGCTTTCTTTATAGTCCAGCTCAAATCCATCCATTACCACTGGAAAAACCATAGCCTTGACTATATGGACCTTTGTTGGCAAAGTAATGTCTCTGCTTTTTAATATGCTGTCTAGATTGGTCATAATTTTCCTTCCAAGGAGTAAGCATCTTTTAATTTCATGGCTGCAGTCACCATCTACAGTGATTTTGGAGCCCCCAAAATAAAGTCTTATACTATTTCCAGTTTCCCCAACTATATGCCATGAAGTGATGCGACTGGATGCCATGATCTTCGTTTTCTGAATGTTGAGCTTTAAGCCAACTTTTTCACTTTCTTCTTTCACTTTCAACCCAGGATGTTTAGTTCTTCTTCATTTTCTGCCATAAGGGTGGTGTCATCTGCATATCTGAGGTGACTGATATTTCTGCTGGCAATCTTGATTCCAGCTTGTGCTTCCTCCAGCCCAGTGTTTCTTATAATGTACTCTGCATAAGTTAAATAAGCAGGATGACAATATACAGCCTCGACATACTCCTTTTCCTGTTTGGGACCAGTCTGTTGTTCCATGGCCTGCTCTAACTGTTGCTTGTTAACCTGCATACAGGTTTCTCAAGAGGCAGGTCTTGGAGGATTTTGAACATTACCTTGCTAGCGTGTGAGATGAGTGCAATTGTGCGGTAGTTTGAGCATTCTTTGGCATTGCCTTTCTTTGGGATTGGAATGAAAACTGACCTTTTCCAGTCCTGTGGCCACTGGTGAGTTTTCCAAATTTGCTGGCATATTGAGTGCAGCACTTTCATAGCATCATCTTTCAGGATTTGAAATACCTCCACTGAAATTCCATCACCTCCACTAGCTTTGTTCGTAGTGATGCTTCCTAAGGCCCACTTGACTTTACATTCCAGGATGTCTGGCTCTAGGTAAGTGTGAGTGATTACACCATCATGACTATCTAGGTCGTGAAGATCTTTTTGTATAGTTCTGTGTATTCTTGCCACCTCTTCTTAGTACCTTCTACTTCTGTTAGGTCCATACCATTTCTATCCTTTATTGAGGTCATCTTTGCATGACATGTTCCCCTGGTATCTCTAATTTTCTTGAAGAGATCTCTAGTCTTTCCCATTCTGTTGTTTTCCTCTATTTCTTTGCATTGATCACTGAGGAAGACTTTCTTATCTCTCCCTGCTTGGGTATATCTTTCCTTTTCTCCTTTGCTTTTCACTTTTCTTTTCACAGCTATTTGTAAGATAGCCATTTTGCTTTTGCAGCTATTTGTAAGATAGCCATTTTGCTTTTTGCATTTCTTTTTCTTGGGGATGATCTTAATCCCTGTCTCCTGTACAATGTCACGAACCTCCATCCACAGTTCGTCAGGCACTCTGTCTATCAGATCTAGGCCCTTAAATCTATTTCTCACTTCCACTGTATAGCCATAAGGGATTTGATATAGGTCATACCTGAATGATCTAGTGGTTTCCCCACTTTCTTCAATTTAAGTCTGAGATTTGGGGATGATGTATAGGTATTTATGATGCTGTTAATAGCTATTACCCTTTATCGAATGCCTGATATATTTAAGGTACATCATCAGCATTGCTTAATACATTCAAACACCTTTTCATTTGTCTTCCCTCGACAGACACTTTATATTGAGGTAATTAGTGACCTGTTCCTCTTCTGTCATTCATATTTCTTCTTTTAAGGAAAGACATAAAGAGATTAATGAAAAAGTGGAAAAGTTTCACTTTTACTACTAGATAACATATGCTTGTTAGTGAAGGAACGATTCTGTACTTAAATTTTGTATTTCTTACCTTCATGTTCAATGTCTTTTTCTATTTTCAGATTTCTTTAATGCATTCATCCCCTTGTCGCTGTAAGGCTCAGCTTGATCTTGTCTCCTTTGCTCCGTGAGCGGAGTTGTGTCAGGTACAAGTCATCCAGGCCCTTTGTCCTTGTCAGCTTTCCTTCCAGTGTCATGAGAATTGACAGCACGTCGCTGATCCCACCTCCCTCTGCATGTTCACAATACAGGTGTCACCTTCCTAAGTGACACCTTTGAAAACTGCTTAATTTGAAAAACAAGGAAGCTTTTGGTTTATGGAAAGTACAGTGATTTTTTTTTTTTCCTTTACTTGCTTTCTGGGCCAACTGAATGTCCTGCAAATGTCTGAAGAACTCAGCTTCCTAATAGTTAAAATTGAGTTTAAGGAATCTAAACACAATCTGTACCCTTAATTTCAGCCAGAGAAGAGGCAAAGTGGTTAACTGAATCTATTAATTGTTAACATATAAGTGCTTCCGTTAACTTAAAAAGTTCGTGCATGTTCTAAACTCTTTGCTAGCATTCCTTCATTTAATAATGAAAAGTGCAATATGAGATGTCAGATTTGTGCACGTGTTCGTCTCATGGGAGAAGAAACCAAGGCACAGAGAAATTAACTGACTTCTCTAAGCTCGTTCAGCTCACCAGTGGTGTCACACATTCTAAGACAGGTCTTTTTGACTGTAGAATTCTCATTCTTAACACCATGCTTTCTAGTCCCTTTGGGAGAAAGTACAACATTATCATTTTTCCTTCCTCTGGCAGATGAATCTTTGTGGTTAATGCTAATCAGTCTCTCTCTGTAAGACAACAGCATAATTACTTTGTGTTTTGTAAGATTTTCACTGTGACCTCTTACTTCTGTCTTTAAAAGGAGAGCAGGAGAAAATGCCACAGAAAATCTGGGTGATTATTTTCAAAGCTACTGTAAAATAAAGGCTAAAATATATATTTAGAACAAGGCTAAGAAAGAGAATTGAGTGAAAATTAATTAGTTTCTAAGTCCCTTCAGTATTCCTGACAACACAGAGACCTATGATTTTACAGATCTTAGAGTTTATTTTATAATTCATAACTTATCTAAACATTTACGTAACTTATTTTGACTTTTTCCTGACTTATTTAAGGATTGAAGGTATCTTCTCACTGTGGGTGGCAAGTTTTTATTTTCAAACATAAAAGCATTTTCAAATGTTTCAAAATAAGACTGATGGAGCATAGGAGCCTTTCAAACAATTGTGTACATGCTAAGACAACAGACTTGTGAATTCTATTCGTAGTCATAGTAATTAAAACAGAGGTTTATATAAATTTATTCATTTACTTTAAAATTCTCTAGGTGGCAGTTACTATCATCAGCCTGATCCTACGAACAAATATATTGAGATTTAGATTGATGCAACTTGTATTTTAGGTAGATAAAAATAAGCAGCAACTTGGAATGCAGAAAAGCTGAAGGCCCAACCTATGTTCCTAACAATTTACTTATCCTTATGCATCTTTCGGGCTTCTCTTATGGCTCAGCTGGTAAAGAATCTGCCTGCAATGCAGGAGATCTGGGTTCTATCCTTGGGTTGGGAAGATCCCCTGGAGAAGGGAAAGGCTACACACTCCAGTATTCTGACCTTGAGAATTCCATGGACTATACAGTAAAGAAGTCTCAACAGATAATGATTTCTCCTCCTCAAAGACAAATGAAGTGAGCTAGGAGTAAAGTCAAGTCCATGGGGTCACAAAGAGTCAGATATAACTGAGCAACTTTCACATGCATCTTTTGGCCTTCGCAGGTGGCGCTATTGTTAAAGAACCAACCTCCAAGTGCAGGAGATGTAAGAGGTACCGGTTCCATCCCTGGGTTGGGAAGATACTGTGGAGGAGGGCCTGGCAACCCACTCCAGTTTTCTTGCCTGAAGAATCCCATGGACAAAGGCACCTGGAAGCCTACAGCCCTTTGTGTTGCAGAGTTGGACATGACTGAAGGGACTTAGCATGCATGTATCTTTTGTCACAATTAGTGGTTGAGGACAGAGTCCATGAACTATATATAGTCACTATCACCGTGGTTTTTACTGTCAGACAGTTTATATATACATATTAAATTGTGGGTATATTAATGAATAAATAATTGAATTAATAAATGTTCTTAGATATTTTTGCTCAATCTCAGAATATCTGTTAGAGTTTGTCTCATTTTGGTATATCAGTGCATCTGATATGGTGAGGATTTATTTTTTTATTTATCTTTAACACTTGTCCTAATTGAGGAGTTAACAGCTTTGAAGTGATTTTTGCTTTGGTCTTGATAAGATGTTAGAAACGATTCCATTTTTCTCCCTATTTAATAAACTCATTAAGATGATTGTATATTAACCAACGATATAATCAACCAAGACAACAAAAGGTAAGCTAGAAGTAGAATAATGTTGGTTATATAATAGTGTACTTCTGAGAAAAGTAAGCAATTAGACAGTTTTTCTATAACAGTTTGATAAAATATTAAAATAATGATAGTAATTATATAAACTTGTCTGCTAATGTCTATTAATAGATATTGCTAATATCCCTCAATTCTTCCTTTGGGTGTTAAACAATTTTATAAGGCTGTCCCTAAGTATGACAGCTCAGTTTGAGAGAAGTGCTGAGAGAAATGACTGTTCTACACCATCAGATTTTCTGTAAATTAATTCAGATATATTTTTCCTCCCTACTCTCTATTTAGAAAGTATCCAAAGAAAAGCTCTTAAACTATGAGTTTTCTTAGGTGCCAAAATAAAAATAATATATGTTAATTATAGTTTGTGATCACAACATATTTCAATGACTTTGTTGCTGTGCTATCTCCACTTTATGTAAATATAATTGTCATTTAAAATACATTCTTAAAACCTAGAAGTCAGTTGACAAAATAACAACCTCTGTGACTATTCTGTAATAAGTATGGGTTACTGATTACAGTCCAATCTAACTGTGGTAAGAAATGAAAACATATTTTTGTTATATTTTAGTTGAAAAGTGAAATTAAAAGTGTTAGTCACTCAGTCATGTCCAACTCTTTGCTACCCCATGAACTGTAGCCTGACAGGCTCCTCTGTCCATAGAATTCTCTAGGCAACAATACTGGAGTGGGTTGCCATTTCCTTCCCAAGGGGATCTTCCCAACTGAAATCAAACCCAGGTCCCCTGCATTTCAGGTGGATTCTTTCCAGCTGAGTCACAAACGAAGGCCAGCCCCTATCCTATAAATATGTTAATCTAAGCAAACTGAAGAACAATTTTGCATTTTGTTAGATTAGATAAAAGAATATTACTTAAAGATGATAAAAATGTACTGTGTGGAATTACAGTTGCAAGTTGTTACTCAAAGGAAGTTCCAATTATCAAGTCGCAATAATTTATCTATACATATTTATAATTTCAAACCAGACTTAGTGTCCTCTAGAATAGCCTTCTAAATAAAATAATCTCAAAAGCAATTTGTGATAATGAATAAATATTCAAGCTTAATTTATTTTGATAGATTTGATAGAGCTCAAATAGAGGATTTAATCTCTTGTTACACTAGAGAGCAAAATTATTTGACATGCAAATACATACTTTGAATTAAGATTCAAAGGGTTTACACAGCATTGATTTTTTTATTTTTTTAAGTGGGAAGTGGAAGTTCTGGACAAGAAGTCTAAGGCTTGATTTTTCTTTTGTTCTATGAAATAAATTAAAAATGACTTTCAAATATTACACTTTTGAAGTATTTTTCAAACTCTTCTAGAGAACAAAAGAATCAAATATTTCTAACTTGTTTTTATGATTCCAGCTACCAAAAAGGAAAGTAATTGGTATTAAGAAAGTCAAAATACATGATATCCATGATAAAGAAGGCAACTAGAAGTACATTTTTCTCAAAAATCCAGATGTGAACATTTTAAGGCAAATATTGTCAGATCAAATGTAGCACTTACCGAATGATATACTATAGCATGACAAAGTGGTTTTATTGAAGAATACCTGAATTAGAAAATGTGTAAATATCAGTTACCATAGTACCATAAAAATGATGTTATATAGTAATTTCTCTAGTATGTGAATTCACCACTAACTCATCTATAGATTTAGTTCCAATGAAAATTCCAACAAATTTTTACATGAAAATTGTTAGGTTGATTTTTAAATTTACATGGAAGATTAAAAGGCTGAGAGAAGCTCACATCCTATATTCAGAAAAAGAAGAATATGAAGGGTAGACTTTTCCTTCCCATCATGATATGTTATTATAAAGACCTTGTAAATAAGATATTATAATACATATTTTTTCCCTTTTGGTTGGAGTATAGTCCATTGAAATGTAAAAATAAACCAACGTAGAGCTGAGATATATATGGAAATGTTATATCTGCTGAATTTCATGCTTCATAGCTTTGGGTCAAGGAAGAATGACCCAACTTTACTAAGATACACTTAATATACAAAAATTTGCATATATTTAATGTATACATTTGTATGAGTTTGTGCATATGTATATACCCATGATACCATAACAACAAAAAAGGTAAAAGACATATCCACCACCTCCAAAAGAGTCCTTCACTCTTCTATCTTTTCTCATTTTCTTTTATTCTATGTGTGTGTTGAGGGGAGGGGTTGGAGGGCAGGTAAGAACATTCAATATGAAAGCTACTCCCATAAGTTTTTAAGTGTACAATACCATATTGTATCACTTCATGGGAAATAGATGCAGAAACAGTGTCAGACTTTACTTTGGGGGCTCCAAAACCACAGCAGATGGTGATTGCAGCCATGAAATTAAAAGGCGCTTACTCCTTGGAAGAAAAGTTATGACCAACCTCGATAGCATATTCAAAAGCAGAGACATTACTTTGCCAACTAAGGTCCATCTAGTCAAGGCTATGGTTTTTCCTGTGGTCATGTATGGATGTGAGAGTTGGAGTGTGAAGAAGGCTGAGCACCAAAGAATTGATGCTTTTGAACTGTGGTGTTGGAGAAGACTCTTGAGACAGTCCCTTGGACTGCAAGGAGATCTAACCAGTCCATTCTGAAGGAGATCAGCCCTGGGATTTTTTGGAAGGAATGATGCTAAAGCTGAAACTCCAGTACTTTGGCCACCTCATGGGAAGAGTTGACTCATTGGAAAAGACTCTGATGCTGGGAGGGATTGGGGGCAGGAGGAGAAGGGGACAACAGAGGATGAGATGGCTGGATGGCATCACTGACTCGATGGACGTGAGTCTGAGTGAACTCTGGGAGTTGGTGATAGACACGGAGGCCTGGCGTGTTGTAATTCATGGGGTCACAAAGAGTCTCTCAGACATGACTGAGCGACTGAACTGAACTGAAGGTAGGAACTACAACTAATTAGCAAAGGGAAAAAAAAAAAAAAAGGAGCCTGGTTAAAAAAGAGGCAAAAGACTTGAATACATATTTTGCCAAAGAAGATATACAAACAGCCAACAGGTTAATGAAAATGTGTTCAGTTTCTCTAACCAGAGAAATGCACATCAAAACCACAGTATGATAGATGTATTTGCTTTTATTTCAGGCTCAAATGAAGTTCGTATTTTCAATATTACAAACATGGCAGAGCAATGGCTAGGATCTTAGACTCAAGAAGGTAAAAGGAATCTGTGAGGAGACAGTGTTTTCTGAGTTCCTTAAAGTTGTAGCTGCTTTAGGAATGTTGTGGTTAATCTTTCCTTGGTTCATAATGATCAGATTCGTGATGAAAAGACTAGAAATCTATATCAAATCTATATTTATTTATAGTTTATTGCAAGTATTTACACATACCTGTTAGCAAATCATTCTGCCAGGGTTTACCATATATTAAATAGTAAAGGTTATCTGTACAAAAATTAGAGATAGTATCAAGAAGTTGATTACTGTATTGGATATTGGTCAGAAATGGATTCTAGCAGGAGGTGATACCTAAGTCCATTGATATGCATGGCAGTAGAAGGAGGAAATGATTTTTAGACCAAAAGTGCGGATGTGTGAAGAATCACCCTTGTTTCTTCTTTTCTGATTTCTGTCACTAACTCCCACTGGCTTAACTGGCTCACAAAATAATTAGAAAAAGCCTGAGTGATGCCACTTCATAGAAATAAACCTTCCAGGATACAGAGTAGAGACTGAACCTAGAAGAATGGTAAAGAAATGGGAAAAGCAACACATCTATTTTAATTACACCGTTCCAGTAAATCACAGCCTCATGTATCCCACTTACCCCGTCCTACGTTTAATTTGGCTCATTAAAGCTTTCATTGCTGCCATTACTGGTTATATCCCCCAGGGGAAAAAGGACATTATCTCTTTTATTCACTTATGTATCCCAAGTACCTAGAATATTGCGTAGCACGTGGTGGACATTTAGTAAATATTTGTTAAATAAGCAACATAAAATATTTCTCCATTTAAATTACTTCATTATTTATAAAACATCTTGCAAGTTAAAATAAAATTCATTTCAAGAAGGCTCAATCCTTGATATACTAACTATATTGTATACTATTGATATACTAATTGATATACTATTATGATAAAATAGAAATTTAATTCAACTTTTTTCCCAAATCTATGATATGTGCTCAACCTAATTATAATTTCCAAAGTATCTCATTTAGCCATTCCATAGTTTTGTGAAGTATACTTTATTGTTTCCATTTATCTAGAAAATGAGCCAAGAACTCATAAAGATTACATAACCAGCCCAAAACACACAGCTGATATGACAGAAACTGGATTTAAAATAATTGATTTTTCCCCATTTTATTTTCCCACACCCAGATTAGATACATCACCTCCTGCTAGAATCCATTTCTGATCAATATTCAATTACAGTGATCAACTCCTTGATACTATCTCTAATTCTTGTACATATAACCTTTACTATTTAATATATGGTAAACCCAGACTGAGTGCCAAAGAATTGATGCTTTTGACCTGTGGTGTTGGAGAAGACTCTTGAGAGTCCCTTGGACTGCAAGGAGATCCAACCAGTCCATTCTGAAGGAGATCAGCCCTGGGATTTCTTTGGAAGGAATGATGCTAAAGCTGAAACTCCAGTTCTCTGGCCACCTCATGCGAAGAGTTGACTCATTGGAAAAGACTGATGCTGGGAGGGATTGGGGGCAGTAGAAAAAGGGGACGACCGAGGATGAGATGGCTGGATGGCATCACTGACTCCATGGATGTGAATCTGAGTGAACTCTGGGAGTTGGTGATGGACAGGGAGGCCTGGTGTGCTGCAATTCATGGGGTCACAAAGAGTCAGACACGACTGAGCGACTGAACTGAACTGAACTGAAACCCAGACAGAATGATTTACTATGAGTTGTGTGTAAATATTTGCAATAAATCATAAGTAATATGTAGATTTGATATAGATCTCTAATCTCTTCGTCATGAGTCTGATGAAAATTCTTAGGCAAACATGAATATAATGTTGTATTTTTCCTTGACAAGTTCAACAGAGTTCCTCTTTTGTTACATTACTCACATTTTCCTATCTTTTTCTTTTGGCTAAATATGATTCTAATTTCACAACAATCTTTCCTAATTAAAAAAATGCTCTTTTATTTAGGCCTTTTAAACTCCTGACTGAATACCTTTTTTCTCTACTCATGCAGTTGGATAGTTCACTTAAGAAACTTAAGAGATTATCAATACTTTATCACATTAGTTTGCTCATACTGCCGGATCCATGTTGTGCCAACATGCATTATTTGCATTTCACTGTAACAATTACAGTGAAGTACAATGGTATTTAATATTGTTGGGCAGGGTGGTTGGTTGTTGTTCAGTCACTCAGTCCTATCTGTCTCTTTGTGACCCCATAGACTGCAGTATGCCAGTCTTCCCTGTTCTTCACTATCTCCTGGAGTTGCTCAAATTCATGTTCATTGAGTCAATGATGCCATCCAACTATCTCATCCTCTATAGCCCCCTTCTCCTCTTGCCCTCAATCTTTCCCAGCACCAGGGTCTTTTCAATGAGTTGGTTCTTTCCATCAGGTGTGCAAACAAAGTACTGGATCTTCAGCTTCAGCATCAGTCCTTTCAATGAATATTCAGGGTTGATTTCCTTTAGGACTGACTGATTTGATCCCCTTGCTGTCCAAGGGACTGTCTAGAGTCTTCTCCAGTGCCACAATTTGAAAGCATCAGTTCTTTGGTGCTCAGAGTCAGGCAAGGTAGAGGTAGTAATTCCAATGCACTATAAGGTCTATGTAACTAATTAATCTGTTCAGTGGAAATGATATATAGGTCCATTTGTCTATCTTTTTAAAGAGAATTTGTATGTTTATAGCAGAATTGATGGGGAGGTACAGAGATTTCCCAAACACCTCTTGCCCCCACACACTGCATAGCTTCCCACATTATCAACATCACCCACCACAATGCTACATTTTTTTCTTTAACCAAGTTTGTCAGTATGAACCCATACTAACACACCATAATCACCCATTGTTCACAGGTTAACTGAAGACTTACCTTGGTGTTGCATATTCTATGGGTTTGGACACATTTTTAATGACATATATCTATAATTATAATATCATGTAGAATATTTTCACTGCCCTAAAAATTCACTGTACTCTGCCTATTAATCCCTCCCCCATCAACAACCACTGATCTTTTTTGTTATCTCCATAGTTTAAACTTCTCCAGAACATCGTATAACTGGAATCATAGAGTGTGAATCCTTTTCAGATTGATTTTTCACTTAGCAATATACATTTAAGCTTCCCTATGTCTTTTCATGTATTGATAGCTCATGTTTTAGCTCTGAAGATTACATTGTTTGGATGTTTGTTCGTGCACAAAAAAATAAAACCAAGAATTATTTATCCATTCACGTTCAGGAAAACATCTTAGTTGCTTCCAAGCTTTGGAAATTATGAATAAAACTGCTATAAAAATCTGTAGGCAAGTTTTGATTCATACATAAGTTTTCAAGTCCTTTGGATTAATACCACAGAGTGCAATTGCTGATCAGATGGTAAGAGTACATTTGGTTTTGTAGGAAACCACCAAACTGTCTTCCAAATTGGCTGTACAATTTCACCTGTGTGCCAGGCATATATGAGAGTTCCTGTTGCTCCACATCTTTACAGACATTTGATGTTGTTCGTGTTGTCTTTCTAACAGGTGTCTAACGTCATCTTATGGTTACATTAAGTTTCATTACCCTGATGACATGTGATGTGGAACATATTTTCATAAGTTTATTTCCCATCTGTCTGTCTTCTTTTTTTTTCTGTCTATCTTCTTTACTGAGGTGTCCATTAACATCTGTTTCTATTTGCTTTTAAGTCTTTATTCTATTTTAATAAAAAAATTTTGTTCTTTCTGTATTTTATGAGTCACTAGAGGAAATCGTCTTTAGAGTTAGGAATCAGATGACATATATTTGTAAGAGAGGAGATTACAAGTTTTTTAACCATCTTGATTAAGGCCATAAATTGAAGTTAGGTGGCAAAAGTAGAAAAGAAATATAAAAATAATAAATATAATAAAATTACAGACATTTATCAAATGCTTGCTAGGTTTAATTATTCCTCAAAATAATCATATCATATGGTAGCTGATACTATTAATTCCAATTTATAGAGGTGTCACTAAAGTATTAAGAGGGAAACAACTTGCCCCAAAATCATGCAGATAGAATGTGATGGAACTACAGCATTCCAACTTAACACAATGTCATAGTTCTATGCTATTAGCACTAAAGAATTTTTATAACGCATTTTAAAAATAGTTTTATTTATTTACTGGCTATGTTCGGTCTTCATTGTTGTGTGGGCTTTTCTCTAGTTGCAGCAAGTGGGGGTTAATTGCACTCTGTGGACTTCTCATTGCAGTGGTTTCTCTTTTTCCAGAACGTGGGCCACAGGGTGCTCAGGCTTCTGTAGCTGCAGAGCTTGGGCTGAGTAGTTGAGGTTCCTGGGCTCTAGAACACAGGCTCAATTCCTGTGGCACACAGGCTAAATTTTTCTGGGGCTTGTGGTATCTTACTGAACCAGAGATCAAACCCATGTCTCCTGGCAGGCTGATTCTTAACCAGTGAGACACCAAGGAAGCATTATACCACTTGTTTTGTCTGGAAATTATTTGCTAATATGAGTTAAGAGTAAAGATATGCTTTATTCATATCAGTATCCTCAGCTTCTCTTGATGTCTGGCCCATAGTTAAACACTCAATAAACTTGTTCATTCATGTATTAAATATTTACATTACAGATACAAAGACTCATGCCCTCATGGAGCTAATGTTTAAATAGGAGAAATAGCCAATAGAAAGAACAAATATCTAGCATGTTAAGGCTTCTGTGTGGCATAGGATCCTGTGATTGAAGAAGAGCACAAATGTTGATGTGGCTAGAAGGAAGTCAGAAAGGTAGAAGTAATCATTGAGACTGAGTGAGGCCGCACAGTCTTTGTCTTTGAAAACCATGCTAGAAATTTGGATTTTATTTACACTCTTTAAGTCAATAAAGGAATTTCACAAGTAAATGATAGGATCTGACATATTTTTATAAGTCAGAGGAAGTCTATGACTGTTTAGTAGAAAATAAACTGTAAAAGATTAAAGCAAATTGACTTCAATACTCATTGAATTACATGTGTCTTTAAAATTAGGATGTGATGCTCATAAAAACTTCCCTAAAATCGGTTCAGTTCAGTTCAATTGCTCAATCATGTCAGTGATGCCATCCAGCCATCTCAACCTCTGTTGTCCCCTTCTCCTGCCTTCAGTGTTTCCAAGCATAAGGGTCTTTTCCAATGAATCAGTTATCTGAATCAGGTGGCTAAAGTATTGGAGCTTCAGCATCAGTCCTTCCACTGAATATTCAGTTCTGATTTCCTTTATGATTGACTGTTTGATCTCCTTGCAGTCCAAAGGACTCTCAAGAGTCTTTTCTAACACCATAGTTCAAAATCATCAATTCTTTGGCGCTCAGCTTTCTTTATGGCCCAACTCTCACATCCATACATGACTACTGGAAAAACTATAGCTTTGACTAGATGGACCTTTGTCAACAAAATAGTGACTCTGCTTGGTAGATGCCTACAATATAATAAAAACAAACATAAACACAAAAAGTCATATTTAAGATATTTTTGTATTCATAAAGGGATGAAATATTAGCTCGGATATTTTTTATTTTTTTTATTTTTTTATAATTAAATTTATTTATTTTTAAATTACAATACTGTATTTGTTTTGCCATACATTGACACGAATCAGCCATAGGTGAACACAATCGCCCAATGCCGAAGCCCCCTCCCACCTCCCACCCCACATCCTCTACCTGAATCATCCTGTGCATCAGCCCCATGCATCCTGCATCCTACACCAAACATAGATTAGCGCTTCGTTTCTTACAGGAAAATACACATGCTTCACTGCCATTCTCCCAAACCATCCCACCCTTTCCCTCTCCCTCAGAGTCCAAAAGTCCACTCTATACCTCTGTGTCTCTTGTTGTCTCACATATAGGGTCATCAT
Organism: Nanger dama; assembly: GCA_917880005.1. Classification (NCBI taxonomy): domain Eukaryota; kingdom Metazoa; phylum Chordata; class Mammalia; order Artiodactyla; family Bovidae; genus Nanger; species Nanger dama. The sequence continues at coordinate 6,727,269 of CAKJTW010000038.1, read as the reverse complement.
TACTGTCTTCTAAATTCCATATATATGTGTCAGTATACTGTATTGGTGTTTTTCTTTCTGGCTTACTTCACTCTGTATAATCGGTTCCAATTCCATCCATCTCATTAGAACTGAGTCAAATTTATTCTTTTTAAGGGCTGAGTAGTATTCCATAGTGTATATGAACCACAGCTTTCTTATCCATTCATCTGCTGATGGACATCTAGGTTGCTTCCATGTCCTGGCTATTATAAACAGCGCTGCAATGAACACTGGGGTACATGTGTCTCTTTCAATTCTGGTTTCCTCAGTGTGTATGCCCAGCAGTGGGATTGCTGGGTCATAAGGCAGTTCTATTCGCAAATTTTTAAGGAATCTCCACACTGTTTTCCATAATGGCTGTACTAGTTTGCATTCCCACCAGCAGTGTAGGAGGGTTCTCTTTTCTCCACACCCTCTCCAGCATTTATTGCTTGTAGACTTTTGGATCGCAGCCATTCTGACTGGTGTGAAATGATACCTCATTGTGGTCTTGATTTGCATTTCTCTGATAATGAGTGATGTTGAGCATCTTTTCATGTGTTTGTTAGCCATCCGTATGTCTTCTTTGGAGACATGCCTATTTAGTTCTTTGGCCCATTTTTTTATTGGATCATTTATTTTTCTGGAGTTGAGCTGCATAAGTTGCTTATATATCTTTGAGATTAGTTGTTTGTCGGTTGTTTCATTTGCTATTGTTTTCTCCCATTCAGAAGGCTGTCTTTTCACCTTGCTTATAGTTTCCTTTGTTGTGCAGAAGCTTTTAATTTTAATTAGATCCCATTTGTTTATCTTTGCTTTTATTTCCAGTATACTGGGAGTTGGATCATAGAGGATCCTGCTGTGATTTATGTCGGAGAGTGTTTTGCCTATGTTCTCCTCTAGGAGTTTTATAGTTTCTGGTCTTACATTTAGATCTTTAATCCATTTTGAGTTTAAAATGCACATTAGCAATTAAGCTATTAACAGGAATCAGTAAAACAAAAACATTGATTAAGAGTTACTTTCGGCAAGAGAAGAATATTTATAAAATAACTAGTTATATTTTATGTTGATGTTTTGATAATTTTAAGATGAATATTTCACAGCCTGGAAAATGAATCCTGTTTTATTATTGTTTTTAACGCAACCCAATATGAAATTCTTCTGTCACTGGTTACTGAACAAAGGGAATGATAACTTCTGTTATTTGTCAGCATCACTTTGACAATGTCTGTGAAAACATGGAAATGTTTAAACAGCATTTATATTTCAGAAAATTCTTTCATACTGTATGTGAATAGAAAAGAGATGGATAAATTCACAACTTTGACTTAAATTTATATGACTAGGAAATGAGCATAATATTTTTCTTTCCTTCAGGCAAAAGTTGATACTCCTCATGGCACTGTTCTCTTGTGTTGTAAATCTTGTGCATGACAAGAAATTTTCCTACCATGACTTTGCAGAATTTAATCAATCTATAGGTATACAAGTGCATTCATGAGCTTAATTTCCATCTGTTGTATTTTACACATGAAATATACACGTAATTGAATAAAAGCCCTTTAATTTTGTTTTATGTTATTCATTAATATGGTTTATATGACATAAAGGCAATCTTAAATACTTTATAGTCACCAGGAAATGTAAGAATCCAACCTATTTTTAATGATAAGTTTCTGAGACAACTTTAGCTGCAATTGAAGCTTAATTAGTTAAAGCCCACAAATTATTTTTAAAATCCAAAAAGTTATTAAAGATTATTGTTTCAAGTTATGAGTATCTAAGGGATTTAATGCGCACAGAATGTCCACAAAAATCTCCTTGAGAATAGAGATGTATTGTGTTATAGATAGACTATGTTTGTGGAGTCTGACAAAGTTGGCTTTGTAGCTGTGCTTCTTCACTTACTAATTGTGTGGACTTGGACAAGTTATTTAAATTCTCATTTTCAGTATCTTTGTGGGGAAAAAAAAGAAAAACAATGCCAAAAAAGTTTAAAAGAAAGAAAGAATCAACCTAATAGCAAAAGTATTTAAAGATTTGTAGGTATGTTAGTCTGGGTTTTCCAGAAAACAGAACTGAGAGGCTATGTATGCACACACATACATAAAGAGATTAATATAAGCAAATGTCTTATGTTATTATGGAGGTTGTCAAGGGAAAGATAATTTTTCAGTGTGAGTCAGAAGGCAGAAAAAAAAAAAATGATGTCCCAGGCAGAAGCCGGTCAGATGGGAGGAATTCCCTCTTAACTCATAGGAGGATCAACCTGTCTTCTCTATTCAGGTATTTAACTGGTTGGAGGATGCCCATCCATTGTGGAGTCTAATCGCTTTAGACTTTAAATGTTAATTTCACATAACCCATTAATGTTTGACCACATATCTGGTCACCTCATGGCCTAGTCAAGTTGAAACATAAAAGTAACCATTACAAGAGAGTTAATTTGAAATAACATTGCTGTAAGGCCTTGAACAGGGTCTGGTACATAGTAAATACTAAATGAATTGCCTTCATAGATCACAGCTTTGTCATGAAGGGACTTGTCTAACTCAATGAAGCTATGAACCATGCTGTTCAAGGCTATCCAGGACAGACCAGTTATAATTAAGTGTTCGGACAAAACTTGGTCCACTGGAAAAGGAAATAGCAACATACTTAATATCTTGCCATGAGAAACCCATGGACTGTATGAAAAGAGAAAACTAAATAATGCCAGAACATGCACCCTACTGGTGGGAAGGTGTACAGTATGTTACTGAGGAAGAGTAGAGGGCAATTACTCCAGCATGAATGAAATGGCTGGGCCAAAGCAGGAATGATGCACAGCTGTTGATGTGTCTGGTGGCTAAAGTAAATTCTGATGCAGTAAAGAACAATATCGCATAGGAACCTGGGATGTTAGGTCCATGAATCAAAGTGAATTGGATGTGGTCAAGCAGAAGAAGCAAAATGGTTGATACCTTAAGAATCAGTGAACTAAAATGGACAGGGACGGGCAAATTTAATCTGGATGACCATATATCTGTGACTGTGGGCAAGAATATCCTGGAAGAAATGGAGTAGCCTTCATATTCAACAGAAGAGTCCAAAATATAGTACTTGGGTGCAACATCTAATACAACAGAATTATCTCAATTTCTTTTTCAACATCAGGGTCCAGTAGTCATGTACAAATGTGAGAGCTGGACCATAAAGAAGGCTGAGTGCTGAAGAATTGATGCTTTTGAAGTGTGATGCTGGAGAAGACTCTTGAGAGTCTCGTGGACTGGAAGGAAATCAAACTAGTCAACCCTAAAGGAAATCAACCCTGATTATTCATTGGAAGGACTCATGCTGAAACTGAAGTTCCAATACTTTGGCCACCTGATGTGAAGAGCCAACTCATTGGAAAAGACCCTGATGCTGGGAAAGATTGAGGGTAGGAGGAGAAGGGGGCAACAGAGGATGAGATGATTGGATGTTATCCTCAACTCAATGCACATGAGTTTGAGCAAACTCAGATAACAAAGTACAGGGAAGCCTGGTGTGCTGCAGTCCCTGGAGTCACAAAGAGTCAGGCAGGACTGAGCAGCAAAAACAATAACAATAGAAGTGATTTACTCCTCTGATCAAGCTGAGAAAAATCACAGCCTCCTTGAGAAAAAAAAAATGTTAAATTTTCTAATTTTTACCATTCTATATTTGAAAACAATTAAACATTTTTTAGGTTTTTTTCTCTGTAAAGGTCTAAAATTAGTGTGTAAAAGCTATGACTTTGTTCCACACATAAATGGAACGAATATTATTTGAAGTCTCTTTACTGGCTCATGTCATTCTTCACTGAAATATAGTTGTGTTCATAGCTTCAATAAGAGTGAATCTACTTTCATATCTGGCTACAGTTTTTTAAGCTTCTGAGAGCTCCACAATTACAGGTAAATTCCATTTTATTAGCTACAACACGCTATGGAACTTTGGAACAAGATCAACCCTTCATATATACCTAAAATATCCTATCAGTACCAGGATGTTTATCTAGTATTTACTAAATGGTTTAGTTCTAGTAATGTGATCTCACATTAAGAAACATATGGGGAAACCTTGAGAGGAAACACTGGATTCTTAATTTCTGTCCTTTAAACATAAAAAGTGGTAATAGGGCAGTAAAATAACATTATTTTAATTTCTGAGAAAATAGAAGTAATCAAAAATATAGCTCTGGATTCCTGTTTTTAGGAAGTGTCTTGACAGAAGTTCATTCTCTTACCTTAGTTCATATGCATCACTTGTTAGAACTAAACCAGACCAAGAACTTTACATGTGTTAAGAAGGCAAATAAATTCAAACATACAAAATATAAAATTTCAGGTCCAAAGACTAACTGAAATATCTACCATGGAAACTGAATTGCAAAGAGATTTTTGTTTGGAAAATTTCCCTTAATGTGGTAAATTTATTTAAGAGAATCATATCAATGTATTTACAATATTACTAGCAATTATGATTGTATATTTACTGTATAAATTGGTGAATATCTGTATGGAATTTTAAAAGTAATAAAATAACCAACAAATCCAATTAGTAACTTTTTCAGAAGTAAGCAGATCTTTATGCACTGGAACTGAAAAAGAAAATGGTCCTAAGTCTTTTGGATACAGAACATCCTTGTAATTCAGCCATTTGTGGGCATATTTGGTATTCTGAATTAAATACTTGAATGATATTTCGATAGACTTTAATGAAATTAAAATTCTTTGGAAATTTAGGATCACTAGTCACGTGATAGGATAGTTTAATAACCTTTAGGCAGATAGTCCAGCATTTTACTACCTTCTTATTTATACTAACTCTTCTTCTCTCCCTCCACACCCATCCTCCCCAAGCTGGGGTTTATTTTCTTCTTCTCTTCAAGTTTAAATTTAATTTTGACACATGGTTGTAATTTTTTTAAGAGAAATTTATTTAATATTATATTCATCCCAACAAATGTGAATGCATACATTCATCAGTGAAAACAGTGCTATGCATTAAGTTTTTCAGAATCAAGAGGTACAATAGATGGCACAGATTGCTTTTTACCTGAGGTCCTCACTCCAGTCCTCAGACCTTCCTTTGTTCTATTTTCTCAGGCTTTTCCCTTCTTTGTCTTTTAGCCACCTCCATTCTGAACTCTTTTTTCCTATTCTAGCTACCTAACATATGAGATTAAGACATACAAACTGCATAAAAATCTTCAAGCTGCAAACTTTTAAGATCTGAACTTGTGCTTACATGTCAAATCATGTAAGTTTAGTTCACACATCTGGCATATGTTGTCATATGCGTGCATCCTCTATAAGTCATTGTGCTTTTGTGTACTTTACAGTACTGTACAGAGTACAGTAGTACAGTATATTTATTTCAAGCCTAGGATATCTGGATAAAGCAGTGGTGATATATCAATAGCTGGTATTACTGAAAACCAAAGAGATTCACAGTGTGGTAAGTGGCAAGGGGATTTCTTTATTTGAAGAGGCCCTGTTAGTTTTTGAAGCACAGGATCGAAACTTTAAACCATACAGGAAGATTGCAGCAGCCATTCAGATAATCCAGTAATACCATGTCATCTATGATGAGAGAAAAAAGACTACTATCCAGACATCACTGTATCATTTTTTTGCACGAAAGTAGAATTGACTTCAGCAAGGAACCAGAACCTGTGCCATCAACATCAGGTGTGAATGAAATTGCAGCCTGCTCTCTTTCCTGTATTGCTGATGATCCTTCAGCTCTACTGTCTCCCACCTCCTCTCCCTCCTCCAGTCAGTAACCCTTCTTGCCTATTCACTCGATGCGACCCCCTGTATGTCAGCTGTTGTACTGTACTACTGAACTTTTCAAGATATTGTACTGTAAGATTGAACATGTTTTAACTTTCGTGTATTGTTATGTATTACTTGTGTGTACTCTATAAAAAGACTTTCTTGTCTTTCTCTTAACTATAATCATATACAAGGAGGAGTTGGGGGAAAAAGTTACTTCTGTACTGTAGTATACAAACAGGCAGTTTAATTGAGTATATTCTCAAGTGGCATGAAATGGACCTACTCTTTATCTTCACCATAAGGTCTGATGTGTTTTCCTACCATATCTTTGCTCAGCTTTTACTGTGCCCACCATCAGCACTACAAGGAAAGTTCTTTCTGGATTCCCTTTTCTTCATCCACACCCTTCTATTTTTTCCAAGATCATGAGCAAATTCTGTCTGCTTTGTAAGTTTCCCTCTGGGTATTCTAGATAGCTTCAATATTTCTTTTTGAACTGTATTTGAAATTACATATGATGTCTCACTGTATTTTTTATTTATTTCAAGAGTCATCTCTTTCTGCTTTCAAAAAAAAAAAAAGCACCTTCTTAAGTGAGACACAAAAAAGCAACAAGTTCTTTAGAAATAAGTACAAAGATATGCTTTTTGAATATGAAACAGACATGAAAGGTATCTGGCTAAGTTACTTGGTTTTTTAGACGAAAGTAATGTCTTGGAAAACCTAAGGGATCTGTGTGTACAAAGTTCTTGGAGAAAATATATTATCTATCTGAATGAAGAGAACTTGGCCTCTTGGTTGTAAGTCTTAATCTGCCACATTTTTAGCCTCTCACCTTGGGCAAGTTTACTCAAATAATTTCTTCATCTATAAAATGTCCTCAACATTTTCTCTGATGAAATAGAACTTGGTCTTATAAAAATACTTTGGAAGGATACATTTTAAAGGAGCATTCAGTATTTTAACATTTAACATTATATTTCTTTATTAAATCAAGAAAGCCATGTACAGTTTTTGGAAATAATATATGTAATATTTAGCTTATAACTTTTCTCCATAGACACATACCAGTTTATGCTATTTTTCTATAATGGATATCATTATCTGAGACAGAAATGATAGCAAAAATCCATCCATTGTCATGAAATCTAAGTAAAAATAATATGTGAGTAGTTTTAATTTTAAATTATATATATGTAAGTATATATATATATTCTAAAGCAAATGGAGGCTTATTAACAATTTAAAAATAACTAGACTATACAAGTTATGCTCTTTACTAAATTATAAATCAATTCTCTAAATAATGGAAATGGAATAATTGATGCATTAGTGTTAGCATCATCGCATAGAGATTGTGGATGTTATGTGCACATTTGAATTTTCAACAGAGTACAATTTTTATATTGCTAATTACTTGATATTTTGCCTTGTAAGATAAAGCCCTTATTTCTCAAACAAATGAATTTCAGAAGATTAATTAAGGCTTCATTAATAAATAATTAAGCATTCTGTCTCTACATTGCCTGAAAGCAAGTGTAAATTACATCTTGCCTGTATTGCTAATTTGATGTACAGCAAACAGCCTTGCCCATGGAAATTTTGTAAATCAAGTTTATGATATATCCATAGTTTTCTTATCTTTTAATCCTTGGTTGTTGATAATGCAAGTCAAGCCACATGAATGAAAACCTATCAGAAAACACTGCTTTGGAAAGCCATACTCACATTAATACTAACTGTTCAGAGTAGTTATACAGAACATTTCTTTCTATAATTAAAAAGTCAAACATGACAAAGAATATGCTGTTTCATCAAGTTTTGCTTGGGGATCATTCCCAAAGCGAACTTGTATAAGGGGCCCCATGAATTCTGTCAAGAAAGAATAACATATAAAGTATCATGGTACTTTAATATACCTAAATCAGCAGCAGACATCAAATATGCATAATAAATTTAATATTTAATTATGTGTACTATGAAGTTTTAAACTAAAGTCTGCTTAGATGTTAGAAGTGCACATGGTTTTATCAAGACAATAGTTGAGACTATTACATGAATCTCCAACATTGTATTCTAGGCACAGCTTTCTTAAAGATCACTTTCTCTATGAGATAAATCAGTCCAGTGAGACTGTGTATTTTTCTTCATAGGACTACTAACCACTAGATCATATCTAGTGAAAGCATTCAGTAAAAAGTTGTATGTAAATAAAATTACTACAGGAAAATAAGAAAATAATGGCATTTATGAGTGAGCTTATTAAGCTTTATCATTTACTCTAAGTCATTCATTTCTATTTAGAAAAACTAGTTGTGTCCTGGAGAGGTTACTTAACTAAAGAAAAGGAACATAAAGGAGCATCCAAATAAGCTAGGCTCTGCCTCAGAAAGAACTGATGGAAAAGGAAGATGGAAAATGTGGTAGTTTAATCTGGTTAAGACTACTGACCTCAGAATGGACCAGGCAGAGACACAATGCATGCTTTTCTTGGTTGAAGCCACAGGGCTGCTAAAACTCAGTGCAGATCTTAATTTGGATCTGTATGTCAAAAGTTAGTTTCCTACTCACTGTTGTCAATTACTACCTCCTGAGTATATTTTATACGACAGATACTGAATAAAATGTTGTTTCACTAGCTTAATTGAAAGGAGAAGGCAATGGCATTCCACTCCAGTACTCTTGCCTGGAAAATCCCACGGACAGAGGAGCCTGGTAGGCTGCAGTCCATGGGGTCACACAGAGTCGGACACGACTGAAACGGCAGCAGCAGCAGCAGCTTAATTAAAAAAAGGAAGCTTAAAGAAGCCTAGAAATTCTTAATACCATAGTAATGGAAATGGAAATTTTTCATATATATAATTTTCAGAACAATTTCCTATTAATAATAATAGAGCTCATAGTATATAATATATGTGAAGTGAAGTGAAGTCGCTCAGTCATGTCCGACCCTCAGCGACCCCATGGATTGCACCCTTCCAGGCTCCTCCGTCCATGGGATTTTCCAGGCAAGAGTGCTGGAGTGGGTTGCCATTTCCTTCTCCAGGGGATCTTCCCGACCCAGGAATCGAACCAGGGTCTCCCCGCACTGCAGGCAGACGCTTTACCGTCAGAGCCACCAGGGAAGCCCGATATATATATAATATATACTATGGAAATTTTTCATATACATAGTTTTCAGAACAGTTTCCTAATAATGATAATAGAGCTCATAGTATATAATAACACCTAATGACTCAAAATATAAATTATATATTTAAGTTTTACACTTTTGCCAAATAGTAAAGTGAACCACTGATTTATATTGTTCTGTACTACTCATCTAGAATCATTTTGCACCTGTCTCTTAACAGGAATATTCACAAAAGTAACTCAAGAAATAAGCTATAAACTGATCAATATTTTATTCTTTTCCTTAAAGCCTCTTATTTTAACTGTGAAAGGTTTCAGTGCATTAAGGCAGTGCTTTATAATGTAAAATAAATCTAATAACATGCAAATATGACATTATAACAAATCACATGTTTTTAGCAAACATTTGCTTGTGCATTTTTACATAACTGAAAATGTTCAATCTTCATGCCTTGAAATAATTTGCATTTAATAATGGCTACGGAGTTGAAATGTAGACACTAAATTCTTAAAGGTTGAGACAGAAGTTATGTTCTTCAGAGGGCAGATGTCAAAAGACAAAGTTTAATACTTAATATTATTCAACGTTTGAGTAGAAATGTACATATTTAGCCACTTCCATAAGTATGGGTGTCTGAGACAGAAAATGCATGTCACTCTCAGGAGAATGATAAAGGGTAGAGCCTTATAGTGATGAGCACTCTGTGCACTTCCCACAGCTGTTCATCCACTAAGAGCACAATCAGCAAGAGACAGAGGAGAAGATTGACAACTTGACTGGTTGTGCCATTTTCTTAATATTATGGGCTGTGTCACTTTTTGAGCTTCCTAGATAAGATCCAATTGCTCCTTGGTCCTTTTTAATTACCTTTCAGGATTCCTTTGTTACAGGATTTGTTACTGTGTATCCAAGAGACCTTGTCTTGTCACTCTGACAGAAAGGATTGGGCTATTTAACCAGAACTAATGAATATCTTCTATTTCCTTCGTGAACAAAAGTTATAAATGTTATGCTGCTTCCTGGATTGCATATGTAATTGACAGCAAGTAACAGCCTTGGAATAGTAATAATACAAATCTTCTTTGTTAACTCCAAAGCTTAACTGCAGAAATTTATAGAAATATAATCTAAATTTCTTTCATTTTTCTTTCCAACCGAAATTTGCTGAGAAAATACTTATGAATGCCATGTCAATTTAGTTTTATAATGAGAGAATGATTTATTCCTGTTTTCATTTTAATCACAATTGACCAAGTAATTCAGGTTTTACAGCAGCCGATGACTATCACATGACATGTAACATGATAATAAAGAAAATAGCATTGTTTTCTAACAAAAATGATTATTTACATTCTCTAACCACCAGTGACACATTTCAGAGCGTGAGTGTGTTGTTATATTATTTACATTGTTGTTTTCTGTTTTCCTGGTTATGTAATTGGTCACTGCCAGGTTTATGATTCTTTTCTGTGTAATAAATGCATCACACAATGTGCAAACAGTCTAATAGTAATGCAACAAGCCAGAGAGAAATTTCCATTTCCTAAATAGATTACTTGAAATGTCAACATATGCTAAAATTGATATTATCTGTCGATATGTTGGGATTTCCCTGGTGGCTCAGTGGTAATGCAGGGTATGCAGGTTCAGTCCCTCGGTCAGATAGATCTGGAGAAGGAAACGGCCACCCACTGAAGTATTCATGTCTGGGAAATCTTATGGATAAAGGAGCCTGGTGGGCTATAGTACAGATAGTTGCAAAGAGTTGGATACAATGATTACATAAGAATCAATATGTTGCTCCAGTTTATAACATACTACAGTCGATAGGGTCGCACAGAGTAGAAAATGGCTCAAGCAGTTGAGCATGCATACTGAAATCTATTTAAATGAACAGATCTGAAATTTTCAGTCATATATTTCTTTACTTTTATGTAATTCTCCATTTTATTTCAAGATTAATATAGTTTTTATAAAAGCTTCTCTTTGTAAAGCAAGAATTTTGGCCTACTTTATTAAATGTGGCACCAAACCTTCCATATTTACTTATATACGCTAAAATAGCTGGGGTTTTAGATGCAGAATATTATATTAAATTAATACATTTTATGCAACATGTCTTCTGTGCATAACCAGTTTAAATAATTTCTTTTATTTTATATCTTATCCTTTGCATTCCTGTATTCTAATCTTTGTTTCTTTTCTGAGTCAGAAAGAGGTTATAACTTTTGATTTTATGCACATTTTAAAACATCTTTTTGCTTTTTCTTCTGTAAATGTTAAAATTATTTGGTCCTACATTTTGGAACAGAGAACATAACACAGCAACATAGTCCTTATTATAAAGCCTGAGGTCCTAGCTCTAATTCCTATGTCAATCATTTCATAAGATCTATCCTTGGATAAGAACTTTAAGCCATCCATGCCTCAATTTCCTCACTTCTTAAAGAGAGATAACACTAGTTCTTACCCGATAGGGCTTTTGCTGTGGATAAACTGTGCCAGACACATAGTAAACCTCCAATATATAGTCATCATTTCTAACCCCAGTACTTGACACTGTGCTGACTTCTGGCATTTGAAAACAGAAATCCAAGGAAAGTCTGAATTTTGTTACACAGTAGGTTATATTTTCCTCTAATCTGATGTATGTAGCGTTTACTTTACCTTATAATGTTAAAAGACAATTATGTGACAATTATATTTTACCTTTTGGTTCTTATTTCATTGAAATTTTTTCTTGAATATGTCAAGTTTTTTAACTACTTTCTTAGATTATCCTTCAGCTGAGAAAATGGCTTGAATCCATGTTCTGTAATCAGCTGAAAGGTACATGATACTTATTCTCCATCTTTCTTTACTTAGTTATTAGGCGAATCTCCCCTCAGAGCTACAATCACAGCAAGAAGTCAGTTATAAGATTCTAGTCAATTCCCTGTGACGAATACAGTTCTGCTGTCTTGAGATAACATTATTCCTCACTGAGATTCCTAGTCCTGTGACATAGAATAGAGTAGAAAAGTCTTGATTATCCTGTCATCATATGCTGCTACTGAAGTGTTTTTCTTTAAATGTACTGCATCAGTTATCTAACCCCAGTCCAACCCTGCTTCTCCTTCCTTCAACTATTTCTAGGAATGTGCAGCCTGCAAGTAACTGTATGTAATAAAAGAAAGTAGAATCTTCAGAAAACAACTTTTACACAGATGAAGAATAGCTCAGGTTTCTCACTGGTACAAGGCTTCCCCTGTGACTCAGCTGGTAAAGAATCCGCATGCAATGTGGAAGACCTGGGTTCAGTCTCTAGGTTGGGAAGATGCCCTGGAGAAGGGAAAGGCTACCTACTCCAGTATTCTGACCTAAAGAATTCCACTGACTCTATGGTCCATGGGGTCGCAAAGAGTCAGATACAGCTGAACGCCTTGCACACGCTCACTAGTGCAAGACTTGCGTTTATAAGCCAGATGCTCAGAAAATAATTCCAGACTCATACTCTTTCTTTTAATGATACTAAGAAAACTTAACAAGAGATGGACCCTCTTAATAGATTTTTAAATGTATAATACCCTATCACTATTTATAGTTGCAGTATTGCACATCTGATCTCTAGAACTTACTCATCTTGCATGACTGAAATTTCATACACCCTAATCAGAAATTCCCCGTATCTACCTCCCTCAAGCTTCTTAAAACCACCATCCTATCCTCTGCTTCTACAATTCATTATTTTATATACCTCATTTAAGTGGCATCGTGGTATTTGTCCTTCTTAGATTGGCTTATTCCACTTACGTCCTCAAGTTTTATCTACATTGTCACAAATGACAGGTTTTCCTTCTCTTTTCTTTTTTCTTAAGGTTGAATAATATTCTACTGAATGTACAGTTGACCCTTGAACAACATGTGTTTGAACTGCCTTGCTCCACTTACACCATTTGTTTGTTTGTTTCAAAAAGTAATGTACACCATCTTTGGTTGAATCTAAGCATGCACATCTTGGAAATGGACAACTGACTGTAAAGTTATGTGAAATTTCAAATTGCTAGCAGGGTTACCACCTTAACCCTCATATTGTTTGCTGTTCAAGGTTAACAGTATGTCCCATTTTCTCCAATTTACTCAGTACACTGATGGATATTTAGATTGTTTCTACATCTTGGTCATTGTGAAAAGAACTGCAATGAATAGTTTAATATGTTTTTGAGACCCTAGTTTCAAATATTTTGATAGCTAATCCAAAAGTGAGGTTGTTGGATAAAACAATAGTAGCTCTGTTTTTGATTAGCATTTTCTGATGATTAGTGATGTTGACAATTTATATGTCTTCTTTGGAGAAATATCTGTCCAAGTCTTTATTCCATTTTTTAAATTGGGTTATTAGGGTGTTTTCTTTTTGCTACTGAGTTGCAGGAGTTACATATGCATTTTAGAAATTAACTTTTTATCAGACATAGATTTCGCAAATATTTTCTCCCATTCCATAGGTTTCTATTCACTCTGTTGTTTCCTTTGCTGTGCAGAAGCTTTTTGGTTTGATGAAGTCCCACTTATTTATTTTTTATTTTGTTGTTTGTGCTTTTTATGTCATTTCCAAAACTAATATCATGAGGTTTCCCCCTTATTCTAGAGGTTTTATATTTTTTATTTTATGTTGAAGTTTTTATCTGGCCTGGAAAATCCCCTGGATGGAGGAGCCTGGTGGGCTGCAGTCCATGGGGTCGCTGAGTCTGACACAACTGAGTGACTTCATTTTCACTTTTCACTTTCATACATTAGAGAAGGAAATGGCAACCCACGCCAGTGTTCTTGCCTGGAGATTCCAAGGGATGGGGAGCCTGGTGGGTTGCCATCAATGGGGTCACACAGAGTTGGACACGACTGAAGTGACTTAGCAGCAGCAGCAGAGCTTAATTTTGTGGATTATATAAATGTGTTAGTTGCTCAGTCGTGTCCGACTCTTTGTGACCCCACGGACTGTAGCCCACCTGGACTTTTTGTCCATGAAATTCTCTAGGCAGGAATATTGCAGTGGGTTGCTGTTTTCTTCTCCAGGTTATTGGATATGATAGTTTATTTTTGTGTATTCATTTTCCTACATGTGGATTTTCAATTTTCTCAGTATTATTTATTAAAGAGCTTATCCTTTCCCACTGTATTTTCTTGGCACAAATGTCAAAGATCAACTGACCATTTATGTGTGGATTTATTTTTAAGAAGCACATTCTTAAAAGCTCTACCTTAACTTAGTCTGGAATGTTCTAAGTTGAAGCGGCATCTTAGATACTCATAGTGTCTAGTAGATTAACAAGCAGTCTACTCTGCTCTGAGGCTCACCTCTCTCCTCAACATCAGATGCTATTTTCCTATTCCTAGAAATGATCAAATTATATTCTTTAAGTGTCTTTTTTCAGTATTTATGCTCATATGTCTAAGAAATATGCTTGTACTATATTTCTTAAATTTTCACATTTGGCCATTAGCTATTTAGCAGTTATCTTGGGAAATGAGTATTTAGCTAACTTTTACTCACTTATCTGTTCACCATCCTCCATGTACAACTTTCCTGTCCCCCATATATCCCCATATGTTTGTGTACATATACACAATGTACACATACATAATAGGTAATTTTATTTTCACATCTATATAAATGTAGTTCACAGCTAATCAATACGATATAATATGACTGTTTTTGTTCATTTTTGAGATTTTAATTTTCCCTTTTTAAATAAGCTTCCTAATTATTGGTTGCTGTTGGGATTGTTTTTTTCCATTCTTAAAGCTAATTCATATCTAACCCATACCTTAATTGTCTACGTATTTTTCTCAATACAGTAAAACATATCCAGTATTCTGTCAATTTTATCTTCTTGAAATCATGTCTACCAGAATTTCTGACTTGCTTCAATAAAGATATGTTGCTCTAAAAGTCAGCTGTACAGTTATCATTTAGGGACTGTCCTTATCCTTAACCTAAGGTATTCCTTTACTTCTCTTGTAGGTTGGATCAACTGCTTCTTGGATCCCAAGCTTTCCCTCTTGTTTTATTCCCTCATCTCATGGAAGCATAGTGTCTAGTATTTTCCTGAAAAAAGATGGTTGTGGAAGACAAAATCCACTGAAATCTTGCATGTCTGCAAAGCTTTTTATAATTACATAACTCTGAAGTTTGGAATAGAATTTTTAAGGGGAATTTTTCCCACAGCTTTAGGAAACTGTTTCCTCGGCTTTTGTTTACAGTTATGCTTTAGGAGTCCCAGCTGTTCCAATGGTTAGTCATTTGTTAATACATTTAATGTTAGGACATGCAGTGTCTTTGGGAAAAGTCCTCAGCTTTTCCAATGGTTTAGTCATCTCTTGTATCTATCTCATATAAATATGTTACTGATATCTATATATTTGATAGTCCTTTCTTGACATTCAAACAGTGATCTTCCTCCCATAGCCCTCACAGAATCTTCTGTTTAGCATTAACTCCTCTTGGAACAATCCTGCATCCTAGACTGGGGGTGACCAGGGATCAAGACCTTATAAAAAATTCAGACAAAGAAAGGGGGGGACGGTGTTGTGTGGGAGGGGGGGTTGGGGGGGGGGGGGGTGGGGGGAAGAAATGCAAAAAATCAATGCAAAATGGCTGTCTGAGGAGGCCTTACAAAGCTGAGAAAAGAAGAGAAGTGAAAGACAAAGGAGAAAAGGAAAGATATACCCTTTTGAATGGAAAGTTCCAAAGAACAGCAAGGAGAGATAAGAAAGCATTCCTCAATGATCAATGCAAAGAACAGAGGAAGTCAATAGAATGAAAAAGACTAGAGATCTCATCAAGAAAATTAGAGATACCAAGGGAACATTTCATGGAAAGATGGGCACAAAAAGAACTGAAATTGTATGGACCTAACAGAAGCAGAAGATATTAAGAAGAGTTGGCAAGAATACACAAGAATACAACTGTACAAAAAGATCTTCATGACTCAGATAACCATGATGGTGTGATCATTTATCCTGGAATGTGAAGTCAAGTGGACCTTAGAAAGCATCACTACGAACAAGCTAGTGAGGTGATGGAATTCCAGTTGAGCTATTTCAAATTCTTAAAGATGATGCTGTGAAAGGGTTACACTCAATATGCCAGCAGTTGGAAAATTTGGAAAATTCAGCAGTGGCCACAGTACTGGAAAAGATCAGTTTCATTCCAATCCCAAAGGAAGGCAATGCCAAAGAATGCTCATATTACTGCACAACTGAACTCATCTCACACACTGGCAAAGTAATACTCAAAATTCCCCAAGCCAGGTTTCAACAGTATGTGAACCATGAACTTCCAGATGTTCAAGCTAGATTTAGAAAAGGCAGAGGAACCAGAGTTCAAATTGACAACATCTTTTAGATTATTGAAAAAGCAAGAGAATACAAGATAAACACATACTTCTGCTTTATTGGCTACATCAAATCTTTGACAGTGTATATCACAATTGTGGAAAATTCTTAAAGAAATGGGAATACCAGACCAACTGACCTGCCTCCTGAGAAATCTATATGCAGGTCAAGAAGCAAGAGTTAGAACCAGACATGGAACAGACTGATTCCAAATAGGAAAAGGAGTACATCAAGGCTGTATATTGTCACCCTGTCTATTTAACTTATATAAAGGTTACATCATGAGAAACGCTGGACTGGATGAAGCACAAGCTGGAATCAAGATTGCCAAGAGAAATATCAATAACCTCAGATATGCAGATGATGCCACTCTTATGGCAGAAAGCAAAGAACTAAAGAGGCTGTTAATGAAAGTGAAAGAGGAGAGTGAAAAAGTTGGCTTAAAACTCAACATTCAGAAAACTAAGATTATGGCATCTTGTCCCATCACTTTATGGCAAATAGATGGGGAAACAATGGAAACAATTACAGACTTTATATTTGGGGGCTCCAAAATCACTGCAGATGATGACTTCAGCCATGAAATTAAAAGATTCTTGCTCCTGGAAAGAAAAGCTATGATCAACACAGACAGCTTATTAAAAGCAGAGACATTACTTTGCCAACAAAGGTCCGTCTGGTCAAGGCTATGGTTTTTTCAGTAGTCATGTATGGATATGAGAGTTGGACTATAAAGAAAGTTGAGTGTCCAAGAACTGATGCTTTTGAACTGTGGTGTTGGAGAAAACTTTTTATGAGTCCCTTGGACTGCATGGAGATCAAACCAGTCCATCTTAAAGGAAATCAATCCTGAATATTCATTTGAAGGAGTGATGCTGAAGGTGAAGCTCCAATACTTTGGCTACCTGATGTGAAGAACTGACTAGTTGGAAAAGACCTTGATGCTTGGCAGTATTGAAAGCAGGAGGAGAAGGGGATGGCGGAGGATGAGATGATTGGATGGCATCACCAACTCGAAGCCATGAATTTGAGCAAGCTCCGGGAGTTGGTGATGGACAGGGAAGCCTGATGTGCAGCAGTCCATGGGGCTGCAAAGAGTTGAACACGACTGAGTGGCTGACCTGAACTGAACTGAACATTTTGCTTCTCTTAACTTTCTTTTACTTGTATTTTCTTTAATTTTTGATGTGTCCTTGAACTTACTCAAGAAATACTTATTGAATTATGCTATAATTATGCTTTTAACATCTCTTTTTAATATTAATAATGTGCTTTTACCAAAACACTCTTTTTCATGGATTTTTATATTCAGTTATTCACTGAGATTTTGGAATTATCTTTACTTTGTACAGTTTCTTACTCCTCCATGTTTCTATTTTTCACATATTTAATATGTGTATATATATATATATATATGCATACCTATATATAGTTTCATTGGTTTATTTTTGGCTGTGCTGGGTGTTTGTTCCTGCTCAAAGTTTTCTCTGGCGAATGGGGACTACTCTCTAGTTGTGGTGTGTGAACTTTTCACTGCAGCGACCTCTCTTTGTTTTGGAGCATGGGTTCTAGGGCATTCAGGTTCAACAGTTGCGGCTCCCAGGCTCTGAAGCAATAATAGTTGTCGCACGCGGGTTTCGTTTCTCCGTGGCACGTGGGATCTTCCTAGATGAAGGATTAAACCCATGACTCCCGCATTGGCAGATGGATTCTTTACCACCAAACTACCAGGAAAGCCGTATTTTCTTGTTTTGTCTCAGTGTTACATCTTAGACATTTTCTTCAGCTATCTAGCCTCTCTTGACTGTCTATGAAGAAATGAAGGCAGCACTAGATTGATGGAAATTTCTGTGTATGTGTACATGGCCATCCCTTCTGAGCATCAGTGGAGAAGCATGTGAATGGGCTTTTTCCCTGAAGAATTTCCTATCAGTAACTAAGGCTGTTTCTCTGGCATGTCCCGAGTTCATAAGGAAGCCTTTTGCAGTCTCTGTCTTAAGTAGAATAAATCTCCCTGTCAGTATTCTGAGAGTAAAGTTTGGATGAGAGCTGGTATATTTGGGACCCTGTTTCACAGAGTCCCAGTTTTCACTATAATCTTTAACATCAACTGGATCTGAATTTTCTAGATATCTCATACTCTCTAGACCAGAAGTCCCCAGCCTCCTGGGGATCTGAGGTTGAGCTGATGTAATAATTATAGAAATAAAGTGGCACAATAAAGATAATGCACTTGAATCATCCCGAAAGCATCCTTCACACACCATCCATGGAAAAATTGTCTTCCACGAAAACAAGTCCCTAATGCCAAAAGGTTGGGAACTGCTGTTTTAGGCAATAATTCTCTAGTCTGCTTGTCAAGTTAAATGGGTATTTGCCTCATAAAAACTCTCAGCTTAAATTTTTCTTTTATGCTCCTCCTTAAACTCTGCTTCCAGAGGCATGTCCTGAGTTTTTGATCTTTTCTTTGTTAATCATGTTGCTTTCAACTTCTCCCACCAAAGACTTAGAGTTGCCACATAACATACAGGATTTTCAGTTAAATTTGAGCAGACTTATTCTAAAATAACCATTCCTTGTTCTTCTGAGATTCAAATTTAACTGGACATCTTCTATTTTTATTTGCTAAATATTGCAATCCTATTTAGCATATGACTTCCCTGGGTTCAATCAGCTATCACCTACCCTCTAGCTTACAGTTTCCAACATTTTTGACTCTCTCATATCTCCTGTTCTCTTTGTACTTATGTATTTGAACTTTTAAAAGGAGTTTATTGTCATTTATGTGACTTGAAGACATTAACTTTTGTTCTGTTCACTACCTTAATTGAAAAAGTTCTTTTCAATGAAAAGTGCAAGATTTTTTCTTAGTTACCAAAGGAGAACCTGAATCCTCTTGATTTAACTATGCTTAGAAATACAATTAACCTTTAATGAAAATATACATGAACTTGCTTTTAAAGTGATATCATCAGTGGGATTACAATGCCTCCAAGTCCAAAGGAAACACATTTCATGAGCTATGAACGTGAATGTTTGGACATGGAAGCTAAGTCATACTTTCTATATATACTACTTAAACAGTCTCATAAAGCAGGAAAGACAAAATTAAAGCTCTTCAGGAGTTATTGTTAATTCATTGTCCTGATTGTCATTTTACCAGAGTGCTGTGTTAGTTTGGACAGGCTAAGGAGATTATTTTCAGGTTCATTATATAAAATTCATGCCAAGTTTAATCAGTAAACCTGCCCATAAAATGACATATAAGAGAAAGGCTGAAATTTCTCTGGGACTAAAATATGAAAGCTAGAGGAGATCTTAAAAATCATTTTTTCCTCTGTCTTTCTGATGGCTCTTTATATGACTCTTATCTCCTTTACATGTTCAACTTTTTGCAGACTTATTAAAGCATGTACATTTTAAAATGCATTCTTATAAATAGCATAATATACAGCATGCCAGTTGGGATTCTTTTTCTGAATTCTTGGAATATATTTAAGTTTAAAATAACCTGATTTTACATAAAACCTTAATCCCTTGATTTTCATACTAGTAACACTTCGTTTTTTTCAAATACAAATTAAAATAAGGCACAAAGTATTTATTTATAAGTGACAGAGTCAATATAATATTTTATTGTATATCTTAGGGCAGCTGTAGTGAATCATGGTTAAGGAAAGTTAAACATATATAAACAGTGTCCATAAGTTTTGTGAAATTGTTGGAGAACTATTTCTACTACCCTAAATTGCCTTGGATACCATTATGAGAAGTTATCTTTTAAGGGAAGTCTCTGGGGGTACAGTTTATGAACAAATGTCCTTTAAGGGTGATGCTTAACTTCTACACATGAACTTCTTAATGTAGTTCAGTGCTGTGTGTGTGTGTGTGTGTGTGTTGTGTGTGTGTGTGTGTGTAAAACAAGGGTCTCTGATGTGTTTGTTTCTCCTTTCTGACAGTTAGCATTATTGCACTCTGACAATTGGGTCTGTGCTACCATCTGTCACTTGGGGAATGTGTCTGTCAATTAGCACTTCGACAATACTATCTGTCGACCCACAAAAATTACCAGGAAAATAACTTGAAAGCTACTGTCAGGAGGAAATTGAACTAGATATTGAGTTCTTTGGAAGTACATTTATTTCACAGCATCTGTGTGTCAAGTAGTGATGAATGCCCTTTTAACTAGGTGAGAAAGTGAAATTTGTCTCCTTAAAGAAGCTTCTATAGTGTAGGCTATGCTCTTTCAGCAATGCCAATCGGTCTATAAAATGATTTTCATATTTATTCATTTATAATTTTCAAGTATACTCAGGAAAAACCTTACAATTTTAAAAGTTTAGATGTAAGAAATGACTAGTATCTATATTTAAGAAGTGACTAATGCAAAAATGTCTGATTCCATTTATTCTGGTGGTGGTGGTTTAATTGCTAAATCATGTCTGACTCTTGCAACCCCAAGGACTGTAGCCCGTCAGGCTCCTCTGCCTATGGGATTTCCCAAGCAAGAATACTAGAATGAGTTGATATTTTCTCCTTCAGAGGATCTTCTCAACCCAGGGATCAAAGCCAGTTCTGCACTGCAGACAGTCTCCTGCACTGTAGACAGATTCTTATCAACTGAGTCGCCAGGGATGATTGCTTTTATTCTACTTTAACCTCAATGCATAATATCTTGCGATTCAGTTATTGAGGGTGAACATACTTTCCAAAAAATTCCTCCTTGTATTTTCATGATGTTTCTCTAAAGTTTGTATGATCAGGCCACTCAGGATGGCTGTTCTCCTGCTCTCTATACATCGCTTGCTCAACCAACACCTGCTTCTCCCTCACTCTGTTCACATCTGACCTTCCTACCTTGCTAATGATGATTGTTCTTACCAAAGTGGCAGTGAAGGATGTGCCCTGGTTTCCCTGGTAACCAATGAGCCAACTTGCTGTCACTTCCTGCTGAAACTGTAACCTCCTGCAACCACCCCCTGCACCCCTGGGAACAAGGACTGCCATCATGTCCTGACTACCATCTGTTGTACACAGTGAGGTGTTGCTCCAGGACTTTCCTTCAGACTTATAAGATCCCCTATCCATTAAACCACTGATGTCTCTATTGCACATACCGGCCTCTTTCTTTGGTCTTTAATTTGGGCAAGTATGGACCTGGGAGGCCCATGAAGTACAACCAACAAGTTCATTAGAGATTATCCGTGAAGTCTTAGGTCAATAAGAGTATTATACCTATATCAGGTTTCCCTGATAGCTCAATTGGTAAAGAATCTGCCTGCAATGTGAGAGACCTGGGTGCGATTCCTGGGTTGGAAAGATTCCCTAAGGAAGGGAAAGGCTACACACTCCAATATTCTGGCCTAGAGATTTCCATGGACTGTATAGTCCATGGTGTCACAAAGAGTAGGACATGATTCAGCAGCTTTCGCTCACCTATTCAAAGGATATATTTCTAAAACCTAAATGCACTGGAGAACAACTGTGAAGGTATAAGGCATAGTCTTGTCAGTTGTCTTCTTTTCTGCTTGTTCAAATACATCCTCTAATTATACATTTTAGAGCTCAAAAATAAAAAAATCTCTTTAGTCCAAGGGTCTCATCAACAACCTTTGTTATTTACCTTTCTAACACTAAACAGAATAAATAGATCATGAACAACTGTGAGTGTATGTGTGTATGTAGTATACACACTAACTATATATGCATTTTGCTATATATACAGTTCTTATAATAAATGGACTTTATTATCCTTTAAAAGTAATTTCACACATTTTTGTAATTTTTAGTTTTTCTAACCTGTTACACTGCAAATAACAAAAATATTTACACATGAGAAAATACATGTATACACACACACTTTAAGAAACATGCCGTAATGAACACTGGGGTACACGTGTCTCTCTCAGTTCTGGTTTCCTCGGTGTGTATGCCCAGCAGTGGGATTGCTGGGTCATAAAGCAGTTCTATTTCCAGTTTTTTGAGAAATCTCCACACTGTTCTCCATAGTGGTTGTAATAGTTTGCACTCCCACCAACAGTGTAAGAGGGTTCCCTTTCCCTCTCCAGCATTTATTGCTTGTAGACTTTTGGATCGCAGCCATTCTGACTGGCGTGAAATGGTTCCTCATTGTGGTTTTGATTTGCATTTCTCTGGTAATGAGATATGTTGAGCATCTTTTCATGTGTTGTTAGCCATCTGTATGTCTTCTCTGGAGAAATGTCTGTTTAGTTCTTTGGCCCATTTTTTGATTGGGTCGTTTATTTTTCTGGAATTGAGCTGCAGGAGATGCTTGTATATTTTGAGATTAGTTCTTTGTCATTTGCTTCATTTGCTGTTATTTTCTCCCATTCCAAAGGCTGTCTTTTCACCTTGCTTATAGTTTCCTTTGTTGTGCAGAAGCTTTTAATTTGGTACGGGGAGGGAGGTTGGAAGGGGCTTCAGGATGGGGAACACGTGTATACCCATGGCGGATTCATGTTGATGTATGGCAAAACCAATACAATATTGTAAAGTAATTAGCCTCCAATTAAAATAAATAACTTTATTTTTAAAAGAAATTAAAAACATGCCATATACATATGTATATATATATACATACATATACATACATGCACACACAAACCTACACTTTTATACATATATATTTGTGATTGTGTATATGTGCGTATAAGTACATGTGTGTATATATATATATATGTATTTATCTTCAGTATAATAGGTTAGAAAAAATAGAAAACTATAAAAATAGGTTAAAATTACTTTAAAAAGACAACAGAGTTCATTTAGCATGACAACTGTATATGTACTCGCTAGTGTGCAAGATGTCTTGGAATCAAACAATGACTCAGATCCACCACATTTTAGCAGTAAAATAGCATTTTTTAAAAAAAACTTATCAGCATGAGGTTTCTAATTTATAAAATGAAAATATTCTAATGAGTATTCAAGAAAGTAATAAATATAATGCTCTTAACTAGAAAGTGATACATGATAAGAACTCAGTAAACTTTAGCTAAAAGTAGTCAAATCGTTTTATAGATTTCAGACATCTCTAAAGGTATAACTGCATCATAACACAGTGAATAATTTCATAATAATAACATTGAGCTATCTGAGTCATACATCATGAGATTGTACGAAAGGAAAAGGATGGATAGGGGATCGTCAGTCAGTCAGTTCAGTCGCTCAGTCGTGTCCCACTCTTTGCGACCCCGTAAATCGCAGCATGCCAGGCCTCCCTGTCCATCACCAACTCCCAGAGTTCACTCAGACTCACGTCCATCGAGTCAGTGATGCCATCCAGCCATCTCATCCTCTGTCGTCCCCTTCTCCCCCTGCCCCCAATCCCTCCCAGCATCAGAGTCTTTTTAATGAGTCAACTCTTCGCATGAGGTGGCCAAAGTACTGGAGTTTCAGCTGTAGCGTCATTCCTTCCAAAGAACACCCAGGGCTGATCTCCTTCAGAACGGACTGGTTGGATCTCCTTGCAGTCCAAGGGACTCTCAAGAGTCTTCTCCAACATTATATAATAAATCGGAATCTCTGAAATCCTTGATGAAGAAAAATGTAATGGTTTTCAGTTTTCTGTGTTAACTCAATTACAGAAATGTATAGTTGATCCTTGAACAATATGAGGGTTAAGAGCACTGACTCTCCATGTAGTCAGAAATCTGCATGTTACTGTAGGCCATCTGTATTTGCCTTACCTGACATTCTACATCTATGAATGCTGTCAACCACAGATCACATAGTATTTAGTGAAAAAAAACCATGTGTAAGTGGACTCATGCAGTTCAAACTCATGTAGTTCAAGGATCAATTGTATAATGAATTTTTGAAAACTACTCACAACATGTGAATATTTTTGATCATTGTTGTCCTCTAGCTTCAGTGTTATTTAAATTCTTGGTATCTGCCATTCAGATCAATAGGATGATATATTTTAGCACATCCTCTAGAGAACTGACTCTGCATACCACAAACCGTTCATCATTATATGTCTGCAAAAACAATACTTGTAACCATAAAAAGGTCATGCTTACACTGGAGTTCAAATAATGTCTTTGGGGATGTATGAGAGTTGTGATAAGCCCCAACTTGGGGTCTTCCAAGTTCTGATATCATTGCCACCAACCCAAGTGTTGTTCACATGAAAGCCTATGTTGGGAAAGAAGAAATTTCTCTCTACCCTTCTAAGTTCTCCTGACTGATATAAGAACTAAATTGACATGATACTGAGCAACAGGAGAAGATCAAACAAAAGCTTAATGACATGTGTAAGTAAGAGAGACCCAGGAAAACCAAGTAATTCACTAAAATGTCCAAAATTCTCACCTTAAATACCACCTACAATGAAAGACAAAAGAGAATATTTAGGGGTAGTGGTTTGGGACTTCAAAAGGGAGGAAGACAATTCATATGGAGATGGATATTTATGTCAAACCTCCAGCCTTATCCTCTATGGGCTCTGTTACATGTCCATCTTTGTTATCAGGGAAAATGTTTATACTTCTCAGTGCAAGGATATATGAGGAAATACTTCAATAAAACACAAAAGAGGAATTGTTGCCTTTTACAGCAGTTTGAGATTCTCCCCAATATTATATTATAAAGTATAACATTTCATTCAGAATATTTCCTTGTGGTCTGAGGTTCTTTCATCACATCATTCTTCCACTTTTTTTTTTTTTGGTAATAGTTTAGCCATTTTTAAAACTGTCTGGCTTGATCAATAAACAAAATTTTGCCTACAAAATAGAAACTGTTAAGGTCAGGATGTATGAATTTCATTATATTATGTAATTTTACCATCAGAGCAAATGATTCTCAATGTCCTTTCTTGTCTGTGTTAGAATTTGGGCAGTAAGTTAAAAGAGCCTAATTCAGACAGATACAAAAGAGGAAAAAATGACTCATTGGTCTAGAAGGAAAAATGAAATAACATGGTATGAAAGATAAGTATTAATTTCTGGGTTTTATTCCTCAGCAAGGGGGCAAGTCCCTTAAAGTTAGATAACCTGTTAAATTCAAGAAGAGTGTGTTGTTTTGAAAAATAAAGAGTGTGCAGATTTAGAAGCTACTTGGAAATTTAAAGATAAGAGACCCTGACCCTAAATTAGGCAGGTGGGAAAGATAGGCCATTTCTATCTGCATATTGGCAAACAGAAAATTTGGATGTCAGAATGAAATCTTCCCAATATCCATTATGATATATAGTATGATGGTGGTTTTTCATGGTATAATTGTTGTTTTATCATATAAAATATTATTTTATAGGAACTATTTAGTTGCTGTAATTTGTGTTTTTCCTTTTATTCTCACTCTTAAACTCTGTCTCTGTCTTTCTTTTTGTGTAAAGGGGGAACATAAACTTCAGCACGGAGGAAGAAATGGAGTGAGACACGATGAGTAAGAGGAAGACAGTTTTGAGTGACATCAGCAAGATGGAAAACTAGATGTTTCCTGACTTCAGTTCCCCTTAAAGTGACCAGCATCTGTCCACAGACAAGATATTTCTATGAAGATCTTAGAACCTGGGGGTAAAGATGAAACATCCCGCTAGACCAAAAAACTGAGAAAACCTATGTTAAAAAGGTAAGAGGAGTAGTTTCACCTTGACTAGATTGCCCCTCCCCAGGCTGATGTGATGCTATAGTAAGGAGGTCCCCCTGGACTGACAGCGTCTCCAGTGGTAACACTAGAATCTAAGGCAGACATTCATATTCCCCCAGCATTCCCAGATGCTTCCTGAGAGGCCCACTTAGGTATTGCCTCATGGGACTGAGGACCCACAGCAAGAAGCACATGGATCTTGGCAGACTGCATTCTTAGGTGGATGATATCCAGGCAGAAACCCTAGCTGGTGACTCTGTTCCCCTGCAGAGCCAAGCCTGGGGCACCATCTAGCCTGAGATCTCAGTTGGCAGTTATGCCCAGTTTGAGTCCCAAACCATTGATTGGACCATTCCATCTGTGGGGCTGTATCTATGCCCCTGTCTGGACAGGGAGCCAGGCCAGCAGCCACACCCATCTTGGAGCATAGCTTGTGAACCTGCCTGACCAGGGAGCCAAACCAGAAACCCTTGGCAGTCATGGGGCCCTTCCTACAGACCCTCTAAGGCAAAGAGCCACACCAATAGTGATACTCTACTAGGAAGCATGGCTTCTGGCCCCACCTCAGCAGGACACTGAATGATGACCTTGGGCAACCCTGGAACTCAACTCCAAAATGAGGCTACCCTTGTTTACTCAGGGGTGCTTTACTCAAAATATTAAATGGCTTAATCTCCCTAAAATAGGAATGATTTTATTAGAAAGGCTGAAGTAATCAATGAAAGCTCCTCAGTGATAGCAGGCATTCATTGCAGAAAATCCAGGTAGGATTCTGACTGAATTTGAATGGAGCCATCATCATATGTGGCTGCAATTACTATTTGGAACTTCATGTGTTCTTTCGGTGATTAAGCAAGGGTGTCTTCATCTGTAGAAGGAATAGTTGTATTAAGCAAAAGTATGATTTGTTGTTAATTTTGTTATATGAAAATATACATATTGAAGGGATCCCCTAATTGTCCTGTGGTTAACAATTAATACTGACACTGCAGGGGACGTGCCAATCCTTGTTCAGGGAACTAAGATTCTGCATGCCACATGGCGTGGGCCAAAAAGAAAAGAAGTATTGAAAAATAGTGTAAGGAAGCTAAATAGCTAAAGAGTTAGATCTGGATAGTCTGTTGCTTCTCAGTATAGCTCACTTATTAGGGCTCTTTGTTATTAGGGCTGCAAGTCTATAAACAAATTTTCCAGATACACCTGCTAGTTGATTTCCTGTCAGGTTTTGCTTTATACTTGCCCTAAAAATTGCTTTTTGCAAAAGATGGTCTCATTCCATTATAACTGCATTGTTTAAAAGGTAAAGTGAAGGATAACTGGCAATCTGAGGCCATCCAGGCCATCTACACTGGTTGTTTTCTGATACCCACCATGACAAGCAGGCACATTATGGTCATACTGCCCCACAGCCTTTAGCTGACAACCATTGCTTTTTGAAAAGCAAAGAGGAAAACACTGATCCACACAAAAATGTTGGCAAAGAGCACAAATCAAAAGCTCTTCCTTATTTTATCCCATAGTTAAGTCATCTGGTTCTCTCCTTCTCTGGGGACCTTTAGTTTTCTAAAAATCCAAAACATCTTATGGAATCATAAGCCTATATTTTATTTTCTTATATTATAAATAAAATCTAGAGGAACTCTAATGGTACTTGTTAGAAAATTAAGATTTTTTGGCATGCTATTTTATAGATTTATGCTTTTAGGACTATGAGCTACTCTTCTACAGTAATATTTCAGTGATATTTATAGATGTCAGAATATTGCATGTCAGATTAACAAGATTGATTTTAAAGTGACTTTTTATCAATATATTTCTACTTTGCTCTATTGTGGAATATTGAATATTTGATAAAACATGCAGACAATGAATCAAGCAGAAACTTTAACAGTCTAAGTTTTCTTTAAAGAGAAATTTCAACTCTTTTCTCAGAAAAAGAGAATGTATTTTTAAAGTGTATATATTGATTTATTATTCAGAGCTCTGAACGATAAGGGATGGCTCTACAAAATATGTATGAAGCTGATCCTCCTCCCTCCACACCACCACATTTCTTTCTCACTTCTGTTTTTGGATCCTTAACTACAGTTGCCTTTTGCTCTCAAACTTCCTAATTCTCATACTCTTCCCTTCTGGATTTGCTCACAGTCCAGCAACCATCCCTTGTTTATGTATAAAATGCTGGTAAGGGAGTCTATATGTGTGCTAAGTTGCTTTAGTCATGTCCCACTCTCTGTGACCTCATGGAGTGTGGTCCGCCAGGCTTCTCTGTCCATGGGATTCTCCAGGCAAGAATACTGGAGGGGGTTGCCATGCCCTTCTTCAAGGGATCTTCCCAACCCAGGGATCGAACCTGCGTCTCTTATGCCTTCAGCATTGGCAGGAAGGTTGTTTACCACTAGCACCTCCTGTAATCTATATAATGCCTAATTCAAAATAATTTTTGTTAGAGGAGAATTTCTGAAATCAAAATTTTGGTAGAATGAGTCTTTGTGAAAAAACTCTCAATCACACAGACATAGTAGCTTGTAACTCTTTGTAGTCATAACTCTGGGAATCACATAAAATGGAATACAGCTCATTATAATGCAAGCAGGTGAGCTAGTGAAAGAGTAGACCATATTTACATGTACCATCACTGTTAGCATTCTTATAAAAGTATAATGCTAACATTTTAGTGATTACATTAAGTTTGAGCTATGTGGTTTCTTCATAGATAGCTACAAGATACATTACCTATGGTATACACACTTGACAAAAATGGTTCTTTTGCTGAAAATAGTTTCACATATTGGAAGAAATATATCTTAATCCTTAATATAAGTCTGTGATTATGGAACAGACATGATATTTACTTAACAGTTTCCAAAAAATCATTCATAAATGTTAATGAGTATTAAAGTTTAATAACTATCCAATATTATTAAATTTTAATTATAAAGTAGTAGGTGAATATGTTTTTCCATATAACATATGCATATTGTTAACAAAATTAAAATTATCCCCTAATTATTATTCCAGACCCTTGTCACTTCTCTTCCTCACCAGAGACAATCATTATTTTTTAAAATCATTCATGATTGACTTTGAGCTTTTATGTATAGTTAAAACATTATAACAACTGAAGATAGTATTTTGTATAGTTTTCTACATGTTTTAAGGTAAATTATTCTTAAATACTGCTCAGGGACTTTTTTGAATACCCATAATAAGTTATGTAGATTGAATTTTCATTTCATGCTTTGTATTAAATTGTAGGTTGCATCAAATTTATATAGACATTTATTTTTGGTGGGTACTTAGATTTTTTTTTAATAATAAGTGATATAAGATCTGGGACTTCCAGTGTATAGTTGGATTTTTTTTTCAATGTTAGACTTTCAAAGTAAAAGTTCTGGGACATAGGTAGAAACATTGTTAGTTTCAATTGATGGCACTATGCTAGAGTGATGTTGTGATTTATTATAAATATTTATTTGATCCCCCATTCTTGGTATACAATTCTTAAAATTTACAATTTCCTAAGTAATGAGAGTGATGGAGTATCTTTTGTTAGAATATTTATAGAGTATTTATGTCTTCAAAAGCTACATTTCCTGAAATAGTTCCAGGGTAAATAGCTCCAAAGGTAAAAGTGAGGATTTTTTTTTTTTTAAATAACCAGCTCCTTTTAACCACCCTGGGAGTTTATATTAATAAAGTAACTTTTGGAAAGCCCATACACATGGGGGTTTGTTGCCAGGAGAACCAACTGTGTGAACAGAGGGTTAGAATTTTCAGCTCCTACTCCAACCTCTGGGGAAGAGAAGCTAGAGGTTGAATTAGTGATTGAACCAGTGATTTAATCAATCATGCCAATGTAATGAGGCTTCCATAAAAACTCTAACTGAAGGGGTCTGGAGAGTCTCCAGGTTGGTGGTAAACGGTGGGGAGAGTGGGCCGATGGTAGCCTAGAAAGGGCGTGGAAGCTCTGTGTCCCCTCCCACATATATTTCTCTGTGCATCTCCACCATCTGACCGTTCCTGAGTTATATCCTTTCAATAAACCAGAGATTTAGTAAGAAAACTATGACTTGGTTCTGTGAAGCATTTTAGAGAAAGATTGAACCTCACTAGGGGGTCTTGGGAACTTCTGGCTTATAATGGGTCAGACAGTAGCCCACATGATCTCTGGCCTTGCAATTGGCATCTGAAGTTGGGGATAGTGTTGTGGGGTGGAGCCCTTAACCTCTAGAATCTGACATTATTTTCTAATAGTGTCAGAAGTTAAATTGAAGGATACCGAACTACTGTCACAGACTACTTGGTGTGGAAAATCCATGTATTTGGAGTACAAAATTATTCAGTGAGTTGAAGGAAAAAAAGAGCTCTGTTATTGGCTCTAAGTAGAAATCTTTTCTTCTTCAGTTACCATCACATTTTAAGTAGATCAGTGATGTTTCTAAAAAAAAAAAAAAAAAAACAACCAACTTTTTTTTAACATTACGAAACTAAATTCAGGATCCCTATAATGCTGTACTGGTGAGAAGTGACAAGTTTTATAATATGTATAAAATATCTTCTAAAAACCTCAATCATAATATAGGCTTGACTTTCTCTTTAAAGTCCCCGAAGAATGAGGCATCTTTTGGATTTATTATAAGGGCTTCCCTGGTGGCTCAGTCAATAAAGAATCTACCTGCATTGAAGGAGATCCAGGTTTGATCCCTGGGTGGGGAAGAACCATTGAGAAGGAAATGGCTACCTACTCCAGTTTTCTTGCCTGGAGAGTTCCGTGGACAGAGGAGCCTGGTGGGTTACTGTCCATGGAGTCACAGAGTCAGACACAGCTGAGCCGCAGACACTGTCGCTTCACTATCAACCATGTATTAGTCTGTAAATTGAGTTAGTTATGATGGTGGATTGGCAGTATCCCTCTGCCTCCATAAATGAATCCTAAAGATAAAGATATTTCTCCATAGAGAAATCCATAAAATAAAACTCTGATACAAAGAGGAACATGGGCAGGAGGGAACAAAACTAATATTTCTATTTAAAAACCATTAAACAGAACCACAGCATAATTTACTAAAGTGTGATCATTAGCAGTTTATTTTAATTCCATGGGAACTCAGTTTCTATTCTCTATTCTCAAAATGTCTTCAAATTTAGCACTACCTCATTTACCTAAATATCATTAGATTGTGAGTATGAAAGGAAGTGTATCTTTTATTTTGTACTGTCTAGCAATTTATATTGAGATTCTGTTTTCATTGGACACTTTAAATATAATTCCACCAGGCTTTCTTTATTTAAGAGAAAATATTAGTGTATTTATTTGGCAGAGGGGACTTTGGTGAGGAATCATTTTTCCAGCAAAGCAAGTTAATGCGATGTCACTAAAAATGTTATTTAACTACATGATGGTACATCTGGGAGTCCTCAGAAATGGACTCCTTTGTTTATATTAGGCATAAAGACATTTTAAATCCAAGACCTGCATTGGGGATTTACACACATTCTCTCTTATTGTGGCTAATAAAAGCATTTTGCTTTATTCTATCATTTTAATTATGTTTTCTTCCTTTGGTCTCCTCTAGGGATTTCATTACTTTATATGACCAGCTCCAATTGACATTTTGTTCAGTGTTTCATAGAGGGGAAAAAAGTAGGGAACCCATTTGTAATTTGGGAAAATAATGAATAGGCTATCATCCTCCAGCAGAGGAGAGCATGCCCCCAGGCAGAGGCACACACAATGAGCTGCCAGACCCTCTCCTCTTCTTTCCATTGATCACAGTCTCTTTTCAAAGTTCCCAAGTAATCAATACAAGATATGCTAAGAAACAGTTGACAGAATGTCCACTTAGTAAATGAACATTTAGTACCAGGACTTTACTGGAAAAAACCCCACAATTCCCCAACTTGCATAATGGCCTCCTGGAATAAATTTTTACAGTTCCTTACTTGATTTTAAGCAACTTGAATCTAATTAGGAGACAATTTCTTGTTAAAGTCAGTCTAATTAAGGGGGGAGGGAGCTTCCCTGTGATTACTTTTTCCTCATGGGACCAGCTGTTAAATCAACAGCACCTGTGTGCTAAATAAATGTGTACATTATAAGCATTTTTTTAAAAAGTCACTTATTAAATGCATAGTAAAGCGTAATAGGAAAAAAAAAAAAACTTGATGAAACAACCTGACTTCTGAGAAGAATAACGCCTGTAGTTTGTAGTTGGTACTTCAAAACACTACCATTGGTGACTAACGGATCTACAGAATTTGCCATTTAAAAATGTAGGAAATAGCAGCAGTTGTCATTGTAAGAAGATAATTGAACTAGAAAAGCAAAACAACACAGCACAAAAGTTTATCAATAATGTATTTGAGATCAAGTAAAGTGTGTGTGTGTGTGTGTGTGTGTGTGCATGTGTGTGTTGAGAGAGATTGTGGAATCAACAAAAGAAATACAAGTCAGGGCAATGCAGCTGAAGTTTCAAATGTCCATATGAAAAACAAAGAGAAACTCAACATTATTAGTCAGTATAGAAATGCAACTATAATGAGAACGACAAGCCTCTACACATCCACGCATGTTTGGTCACTCAGTCCTGTCTATTGTGAACCCATGGACTGTAGCCTGCCAGGCTCCTCCATCCATGGCATTTCCCAGGCAGGAACACTGGAGTGTGTTGCCATTTCCTTCTCCAACACATTCACTAAAATAGCTCTAAACAAAATGACAAGCAATAATAAGAGTTGGTGAAGAACTGGAAGTACTAAACCCCCTGTATTTCTGATGTGAACGTAAAATGGCAATGGCACTTTGCAAAACTGTTTGGCAGTTTTAAAAAAGTTAAATTTACCATGTGACCTAAATTTTCCACTTCTGGGTATCTATCCAAGAAAAATATAAAAGCAAGTCCCCAAAAGACTATGCATTTTCAAACCTGTATTATTTATAATAGAAGGAAATGGCAACACACTCCAGTGTATTTATTTATTAAAATGGAGCTATTACAAAAGTTTATGGCTCACGGTTAATGGCTAATCAAACTGTGACAAATCTACATAATGAAATACTATTCAACCGTAAGAAAGAAATAAAGTATTTATACACAACAGAGATGAATCTTAAAAGCATTATGCTCAGTTAAAAAAAAAGATGCAAGAAAAACTACAAATATTATGCATCTGTTTATCTACAATATCCGGGAAAGATAGAAAGTCTATAAAGACAGAAAACAAATTAATGAATTTGTGAGACTTGGGTGGGCTTTCCAGGTGGTGACAATGATGAAGAACCCACCTGCCAAAGCAGGACATGTAAGAAACTCAGGTTCGATCCCTGGGTTGGGAAGATCCCCTGGAGAAGAGCATGGCAACCCACTCTAGTATTCTTCCCAAGAGCATCTCCATGGACAGAGGAGCCCGGTGGGCTACAGTTCATGGGGTTGCAAAGAGCTGGACATGACTGAAGCGACTTAGCATGAACACACACACACTCACTGGGACTTGGGTGGAAGCAGAAACTGACTGTTAACAGGTAGGAATTATCTACAGAGTAATTGAAATATTCGAAGACAGGTTTGTGGTGATGTATGCACATGTCTGTAAATTTCATAAAAATCATTGAGTTGTACATTTCAATATAAAATAGGTGAACTTTATGGTATATAAGTTACATCTCAATAAAATTGTTATAAATATAAGAAACATTTCAGCAAATCCAAAAGAATAAAAAAGGAGAGAGAAGGCAAAGTTGGGAAAACTAAAAGCAGAAACTAGCAAATCACACAGAATCTAACCCATACGGCACAGATTGTGTACTTTCTTCTGGAATTTGATGTTGGGTTAACTATAAAATCCTAGTTCAGTAGCTGAGCAGTGAATGCTGTAGATGAGGCAAGATAGGGGAAAAAAAAAAAGGCATGCATTTGCAAGCACTTCTATCTGAAGGGCAGCAAACCCATTGAATAGCGCCATTGGATGAGACTGCTAATCAGAAAGATACCTTTCTTGGGGGGCAGATGTTGGAGATACTTAGAGTTGGTTTCAAGTTTAGTGAGGAGTCTGACTCTGTTTTTGGATATCTGACATCTCTTAAGGCTCAGCCCTCCCTCTTTCAACTTGTGCCCCATATCTTGGCCAAGTGATAAGACACCCTCAGTGGTCTCTGCTTTGGTGGAGATGGGAGATTCAACCCTCATCCAGGCCCCACCCCCTGACCACAATAATCATCTAGGTCAGTCTCCTTTTTTGCACACTAAAGCTATTTCATATCTGCAGAATTTTGTAAGTAACACACTTCCTATACCTTTTGGAGACACATCAGATATGTGGTGTCATCAGCCTTGATATCTGAACTGAACTTTGAATAGAAGCCCAACTGCCTCACTGGTGACCATAAAAATTGTCTTTTGCCATATAGAACCTGATGTGCAAATTGGAAAAGCTCATAATCCTTTAACATAGACATTTATATTGTGTGTGGTAGTTGTAACTATTTTCTTACTCAATAGTTTATTCATTTATTGTTCAGGTTGACAATTGACAATATACTTAATTTTTAAAAAGTCTCCACCTTCACAGCTCCACAGATTCCTTTTTAATTAAAGGAGATCCTTTGACCACGTTCTGACCAGAGAGATGTAAGCAGACATATAAGATTAAGATTTCATGGAAATCTGCTGTTTTCTACCTAGTGAAAAGGTTTTTCAGTGATACGTGTCACTTCTCCCTTCTTCCTACCTAGTAGGAGGATATGATGCTGAAAGTTGGTACAATCATTGCATAAGGATAAAGATGTAAGTATCATGTTAAGACCAGTGGATAAGAAGATGAGGTCATGGAAATACTATTCCAGTCCTACTGTGCCTGCCTCATGATGCATTAATGAGAGAGAAACAAACAAACAAACAAAAATTCCTTGGGGTGGTGGGAAAAGAAAAGTCACTAAGGCAAAAGACTTAATTCAGATAGCCCTCCTAAAAAGGCCATTATTCTGTGAGAAAGATAAGTTATGGTAATCAGCTGGTACTGGGAATTTAGATTTTAAAAAGACCATTATAAACTCAACAAAGAATTAGACAATATGCTAAAAGACAGAGATGGGGAAGAGATTGGCTGAACTCAAGAGAGCTATTAGCCCAAGGAAAATGTTCCGGGATACTAGCCCCAGGACCACACGCTATAAACCCTGGGAAAATCATGGCTCCCCTAAGCTATGGCATCTCACAAATGATGAATGCAATTGATGTATATGTTCTCTTACAGATGAAAATTATCATTTAAATATAAACAGGACATCAATTTATACAGTTGATGATTATAAGAAATATATTGAATTTGGCTATTTTCCATAGCTGCTGCTGCTGCTGCAAAGTCACTTCATTCATGTCTGACTCTGTGTGACCCCATAGATAGCAGCCCACCAGGCTCCTCCATCCCTGGGATTCTCCAGGCAAGAAAACTGGAGTGGGTTGTCATTTCCTTCTCCAATGCATGAAAGTGAAAAGTGAAAGTGAAGTCGTTCAGTCCATAGAGGAAGGTGAAAAATAATTGTAGAAGAATAACTTTGAGAACATATATCAGACCAACATTTTTTCAAAAAAAAGTATTTTAGCTATGCCCACCAAAGATCTGGAATTTGGAATTTATTGAAACTTGGTTCTTGATATATACTTAACTATATGTTAATCTTGATATATGAGTAAATGACAGTTTTTCTGGAAAGGGATAGATATTCCTACACTAAGTTAACGTATTTCTTTTGTTAGTAATGAACACAATCCATAAAATAATTGTTTTGTCAATCTTTATTACAAAATTAATTTGTTTAAAAAACAGGATAATGATGAAAAATAAACCAGTTTCCATATGACACAGAAAATGCCACTTCTCATTTTAAAGCCCTAGATATCCCAAAACAATGAACTTCACCTTTTACTCAAGTGCACATGGATCCTTTTCCAGGATAGATCACATTCTGGGTCATAAATCTAACCTTGATAAATTCAAAAAAATCGAAATTATTCTAAGCATCTTCTCTGACCATAATGCACTAAGGTTAGGTCTCAATTATAGGAGAAAAACTATTAAAAATTCCAACATTTGGAGGCTAAACAACACCCTACTGAATAATCAACAAATCACAGAAGAAATCAAAAAAGAAATCAAAATATGCATCGAAACGAATGAAAATGAAAACACAACAACACACAACCTTTGGGACACTTTAAAAGCAGTCCTAAGAGGAAAGTTCATAGCAATACAGGCATACCTCAAGAAACAAGAAAAAAGTCAAATAAATAACCTAACTCTACACCTAAAGCAACTAGAAAAGGAAGAAATAGAGAACCCCAGAGTTAGTAGAAGGAAAGAAATCCTAAAAATTAGGGCAGAAATAAATGCAAAAGAAACAAAAGAGACCATAGCAAAAATCAACAAAGCAAAAAGCTAGTTCTTTGAAAGGATAAATAAAATTGACAAACCATTAGCCAGACTCATCAAGAAACAAAGAGAAAAAAATCAAATCAACAAAATTAGAAATGAAAATGGAGAGATAACGACAGACAACACAGAAATACAAAGAATCATAAGAGACTACTATCAGCAATTATATGCCAATAAAATGGAAAACTTGGAAGAAATGGACAAATTCTTAGAAAAGCACAATTTTCCAAAACTGAACCAGGAAGAAATAGAAAATCTTAACAGACCCATCACAAGCATGGAAATTGAAACTGTAATCAGAAATCTTCCAGCAAACAAAAGCCCAGGTCCAGACGGCTTCACAGCTGAATTCTACCAAAAATTCCGAGAAGAGCTAACACCTATCTTACTGAAGCTATTCCAGAAAATTGCAGAGGAAGGTAAACTGCCAAACTCATTCTATGAGGCCACCATCACCCTAATACCAAAACCTGACAAAGACACCACAAAAAAAGAAAGCTACAGGCCAATATCACTGATGAACATAGATGCAAAAATCCTCAACAAAATCCTAGCAATCAGAATCCAGCAACACATTAAAAAGATCATACACCATGACCAAGTGGGCTTTATCCCAGGGATGCAAGGATTCTTCAATATCCGCAAGTCAATCAATGTAATTCATCACATTAACAATCTGAGAAATAAAAATCATATGATTATCTCAATAGATGCAGAAAAAGCCTTTGACAAAATTCAGCATCCATTTATGATAAAAACTCTCCAGAAAGCAGGAATAGAAGGAACATACCTCAACATAATAAAAGCTATATATGACAAACCCACAGCTAACATTATCCTCAATGGCGAAAAATTGAAATGATTTCCCTAAC
This sequence comes from Nanger dama, assembly GCA_917880005.1. Taxonomy (NCBI): domain Eukaryota; kingdom Metazoa; phylum Chordata; class Mammalia; order Artiodactyla; family Bovidae; genus Nanger; species Nanger dama. Next base: position 6,690,052 of record CAKJTW010000038.1, on the reverse strand, counting down.
TAAAGTCAGGAACAAGACAAGGGTGTCCACTTTCACCACTACTCTTCAACATTGTACTGGAAGTTTTGGCCACAACAATCAGAGCAGAAAAAGAAATACAAGGAATCCAAATTGGAAAAGAAGAAGTAAAACTCTCACTGTTTGCAGATGACATGATCCTCTACATAGAAAAATCCTAAAGACTCGACCAGAAAACTATTAGAGCTAATCAATGAATATAGTAAAGTTGCAGGATATAAAATCAACACTCAGAAATCCCTTGCATTCCTATACACTAACAATGAGAAAGTAGAAAAAGAAGTTAAGGAAACAATTCCATTCACCATTGCAACGAAAAGAATAAAATACTTAGGAATATTCCTACCTAAAGAAACTAAAGACCTATATATCGAAAACTATAAAACACTGATGAAAGAAATCAAAGAGGACACTAATAGATGGAGAAATATACCATGCTCATGGGTTGGAAGAATCAATATAGTGAAAATGAGTATACTACCCAAAGCAATCTACGGATTCAATGCAATTCCCATCAAGCTACCAGCAGTATTTTTCACAGAACTAGATCAAATAATCTCAAGATTTGTATGGAAATACAGAAAACCTCGAATAGCCAAAGGAATCTTGAGAAAGAAAAATGGAACTGGAGGAATCAACTTGCCTGACTTCAGGCTCTACTACAAAGCCACAGTCATTAAGACAGTATGGTACTGGCACAAAGACAGAAATATAGATCAGTGGAACAAAATAGAAAGCCCTGAGATTAACCCACACACCTATGGACACCTTATCTTCTACAAAGGAGGCAAGAATATACAATGGAGTAAAGACAGTCTCTTTAACAGGTGGTGCTGGGAAAACTGGTCAACCACTTGTAAAAGAATGAAACTAGACCCCTTTCTAACACCATACACAAAAATAAACTCAAAATGGATTAAAGATCTAAATGTAAGACCAGAAACTATAAAACTCCTAGAGGAGAACATAGGCAAAACACTCTCCGACATAAATCACAGCAGGATCCTCTATGATCCATCTCCCAGTATACTGGAAATAAAAGCAAAGATAAACAAATGGGATCTAATTAAAATTAAAAGCTTCTGCACAACAAAGGAAACTACAAGCCTGGTGAAAAGACAGCCTTCTGAATGGGAGAAAACAATAGCAAATGAAACAACTGACAAACAACTAATCTCAAAGATATAAAAGCAACTTATGCAGCTCAACTCCAGAAAAATAAATGATCCAATAAAAAAATGGGCCAAAGAACTAAATAGGCATTTCTCCAAAGAAGACATACGGATGGCTAACAAACACATGAAAAGATGTTCAACATCACTCATTATCAGAGAAATGCAAATCAAGACCACAATGAGGTACCATTTCACACCAGTCAGAATGGCTGCGATCCAAAAGTCTATAAGCAATAAATGCTGGAGAGGATGTGGAGAAAAGAGAACCCTCCTACACTGCTGGTGGGAATGCAAACTAGTACAGCCATTATGGAAAACAGTGTGGAGATTCCTTTAAAAATTGCAAATAGAACTGCCTTATGACCCAGCAATCCCACTGCTGGGCATACACACTGAGGAAACCAGAATTGAAAGAGACGCATGTACCCCAATGTTCATTGCAGCGCTGTTTATAATAGCAAGGACATGGAAGCAACCTAGATGTCCATCAGCAGATGAATGGATAAGAAAGCTGTGGTTCATATACACTATGGAATACTACTCAGCCCTTAAAAAGAATAAATTTGACTCAGTTCTAATGAGATGGATGAAATTGGAACCGATTATACAGAGTGAAGTAAGCCAGAAAGAAAACCACCAATACAGTATACTGACACATATATATGGAATTTAGAAGACAGTAATGATCACCCTGTAGGTGAGACAACAAAGAGACACAGAGGTATAGAGTGGACTTTTGGACTCTGAGGGAGAGGGAAAGGGTGGGATGGTTTGGGAGAATGGCAATGAAACATGCATATTTTCCTGTAAGAAACGAAGCGCCAATCTATGTTCAATGTAGGATGCAGGATGCATGGGGCTGATGCATAGGATGATTCAAGTAGAGGATGTTGGGTGGGAGGTGGGAGGGGGCTTCGGCATTGGGCGATTGTGTTCACCTATGGCTGATTCGTTCAATGTATGGCAAAACAAATACAGTATTGTAATTAAATAAATAAATAAAAGGAAAAAAAAAAAAGAAAACCCTAGATAATCAAAAGCATGTATCTACATAGAAATGTGAACATGAAATGAGTGAATGTTACCTAGGGAGAATCCTGGATAAGCTTGAGGACTTAGGTTTAGAGTATGTATAGACAGAGGGCTAAATCTACAGTTGAAAAAATGGTGACCTTTTTCAAAGAAATAAAAGAGAAGTATACATCCCCCACTTGCCCCCCCCACCGCCATTTAGAGTATTGGTCTTTATTTGCGAAGTTCTTATAGGGTTTTATTTATTTTGGGACAAGATATATCTTTCCTTTCCCTAATCACTAACTGAAATACAGCATTTCTTTGAGTTTTAATTGTAGTCAACAAACCACAGTAGTATTAGGGGTACCTGTGCCTTTGTTACAAAGTATACTTTTCATAAGTATACTTTTGATGCAAAGCTGTTTTAGAGAACAGAAAATTGACACAGAGGGAGTTTTCTAATGGAATTTGTCGATAAGTCATGTCTTATTCCAGTGCCTGTAATAATGTGGTTTATAAGATGGCCAGGGATGGAGGTGGTTTATAGAAATAAGTGAGTGAAAGTGTTAGCTGCTCAGGTGTGTCTGCTTCTTTGTGACCCCATGGACTGTAGCCTGCCAGGCTCCTCTGTTGGTGGGATTCTCCAGGCAAATAAGAGCTGCCTAACTCATTAAGTTCAGAAGAGAAATATACACAGGCATAAGTACCCAAATTGATTTTAATCAGCCTAGTAATCTCTTAAAGCACAATCACATGTCCACAAATGCATATTTATATAAATAAAGTGATTTAATAAGAACTAAGTTATATGAGAAAGACTGATTTAAATTTAGCTGGCCCTCCATATTCACAGGTTTCACACCTTCAGATTGAACTAACTTCTGATTGAAAATATTTGAACAAAAATTTCCCAAAAAGCAAAACTTGAACTTGCTACATGCCAGCAACCACATGCATAGCATTTACATTGTATAAATTTTTATAAGTAATCTAGAGACAATTTAAGTATACAGAAGGCTGTGCTGAGGTTGTATGCAAATACTGTGTCATTTTATATAATATATTCGAGCATCCAAGAAATTTGAAATCTACAAGGGATTCCTGAACCAATTCCTCTTGGATACAGAGGGATGACTGCATACCTCATGAATTCTTACCAAAAAGTTGCTAAAAATGTTACTAATCCCAGTTTACTTGTTAAAGTCATTCTTTGAGTATATATTTCACTATATTTATAGCTAAATCAGTGAGCACTTAGTTATAATTCAGGTAAATATTGAATACAAGTGTTAAAAAGTCACAAAATATGGGTCTATCTTATGCATCATTAGTCATAATTTTTTCAACTATGCACATGTTTTTTCTTTCAAGACTTGAATCAATAGTCCCTTACAGAATAAATTTTAATATTTGAAATAAGTGAGGATTTAATCCCAGCTCAGATATGTTTATTTTATAAGACTGGAATTAAAACCCCTCAGTTCCTCTAGGCCACCAGTAATTGAGTTCAGTAAAAGATTCAGTTCAGTCGCTCAGTCATGTCCGACTTTTTGTGACCCCATGGACTGCAGCACACCAGGTCTCCCTGTCCATCACCAACTCCTGGAGTTTACTCAAATTCATGTCCATGGAGTCAGTGATGTGATCCAACCATCTCATCCTCTGTCGTCCCATTGTCCTCCAACCTTCAATCTTTCCCAGCATCAGTGTCTTTTCAAATAAGTCAGCTTCAACATCAGCCCTTCCAATGAATATTTAGGACTCATTTCCTTTAGGATGGACTGGTTGGATCTCCTTGAAGTCCAAGGGACTCTCAAGAGTCTTCTCCAACATCACAGTTCAAAAGCATCAATTCGTCAGTGCTCAGCTTTCTTTATACTCCAGTTCTCACATACATACATGACCACTGGAAAAAAACATAGCTTTTACTAGACAGACATTTGTTGGCAAAGTAATGTCTCTGCTTCTTAATATGTTGTCTAGGTTAGTCATAACTTTTCTTCCAAGGATCAAGTGTCTTTTAATTCCATGGTTGTAGTCACCATCTGCAGTGATTTTGGAGCCCCCAAAATGAAGTCTGTCACTGTTTCCATTGTTTCCCTATCTATTTGCCATGAAGTGATGGGACCAGATGCCATGATCTTCATTTTTTGAGCTTTAAGCTAACTTTTTCACTCTCCTCTTTTACTTTCATCAAGAGGTTCTTTAGTTCTTCTCCACTTTCTGCCATAAAGGTGGTGTCATCTGCATATCTGAGGTCATTGATATTTCTCCTGTAAATCTTGATTTCATCTTGTGCTTCATCCAGTCCAGCATTTCTCATAATGTACTCTGCATATATGTTAAATAAGCAGGCTGACCATATACAGCCTTAACATATTCCTTTCCTGATTTGGAACCAGTCTGTTGTTCCATGTCCAGTTCTAACTGTTCCATCTTGACCTGCATACAGATTTCTCAGGAGGCAGGTCAGGTAGTCTTGTATTCCCTTATCTTGAAGGATTTTCCACAGTTTGTTGTGATCCACACAGTCAAAGGCTTTGGCATAGTCAGTAGAGTAGAAGTTTTTCTGGAACTGTCTTGTTTTTTCAGTGGTCCAAAGGATGTTGGCAATTTGATCTCTGCCCTTTTGTAATCCAGCTTGAACATATGGAAGTTGATGGATCAAGTACTGTTGAAGCCTCGCTTGGAGAATTTTGAGCATTACTTTGCTAGCATGTGAGATGAGTGCATTCATGAGGTAGTTTGAACATTCTTTGGCATTGCCTTTTTTGGGATTGGAATGAGAACTTACTTTTTCCAGTCCTGTGGCCACTGCTGAGTTGTCCAAATTTGATGGCATATTGAGTGCAGCACTTCCATCATCTTTTAGGATTTGAAATAGCACAACTGGAATTCCATCACCTCCACTAGCTTTGTTTGTAGTGATGTCTTTCTAAGGCCCACTTGACTTCACATTCCAGGATGTCTGGCGAGTGACCCACACCATCATGATTATCTGTGTCATGAAGATCATTTTCCTATAATTCTTCTCTGTATTCTTGCCACCTCTTCTTTATATCTTCTGCTTCTGTTAGGTCCATACCATTTCTACCCTTTATTGTGCCCGTCTTTGCATGAAAATTTCCCTTGGTATATCTACTTTTCTTGAAGTGATCTCTAGTCTTTCCCATTCTATTGTTTTCTTTTATTTCTTTGCATTGATCACTGAGGAAGTCTTTCTTATCTCTCCTTGCTATTCTTTGGAACTCTGCATTCAAATGAGCATATCTTTCCTTTTCTCCTTTGCCTTTTTTTTTCCCTCTTATTTTCACAGCTATTTGTAAGGCCTCATCAGACAATCATTTTGCCTTTTTAATTTATTTTTATTCGGGATGGTCTTGATCTCTTCCTCCTGTATAATGTCATGAACCTCCGTCCATCATTCTTCAGGTATCTGTCTATCACATCTAATCTCTTGAATCTATTTGTCATTTCCACTGTATAATTGTAACAGATTTGATTTAGGTCATACCTGAATGATCTAGTGGTCTTCCCTTCTTCCTTCAGTTTAGGTCTGAATAAGATCATGATCTGAGCCACAGTTAGCTCCTGGTCTTGTTTTTGCTAACCGTAAAAACAAGTAAGTCTCAGTAAATGATTGAGATTCACTTTTTATTAGTACTCTGTGATTGACTGAAACATCAAATTTCTAGCAGGAGAAGACAAGTCTAGCACATAAAGTACAAGAAATAAAATTTATAAAGGAAATTGATAAGTATGGCTGTTTTGAAACAGTCCAAATTAGTAATTGTACAAAATAAATCTGTAAACACAAGATAGGGATTCCCAGGTGGCACAGTCGTAAAGAATCCACCTGCCACTGGAGGAGACACAAGAGATGCAGGTTCGATTCCTATGTCAGGAAGATTCCCTGGAATAGGAAATGGCAGCCTGCTCCAGTATTCTTGCTTAGAATTCTATGGACAGAGAGGTTGGCGGGCTAGTCCATGGGATCACAGAGTCTGAGACGACTGAACATGCATGCATACAGACACAACCTAGTTTGAATAATTGAACAGTTAATCAAGGTTATCAAACTGTGTGATTTGAAGCACATGTAGGGAGAGTGGGCTTTCTTCTCAGTATTAAGATACCCTGCTGTTCCAATACAGCAGTTCATTTTATACCCCAAGGAGTTTAGAATCTTAGTGTTAATAGTGCTTCCTTTACAATGTGAGAGAGAAAAATTTAAAAACACAAATTATTTACTAAATGGAGTGCATACAAAGTTGCTTCACTTGTATCTGACTCTTTTTGACTCCATGGACTATATAGCCTGACAGGCTCCTCTGTCCACAGTATTGTCCAGGCAAATATACTGGAGTGGGTTGCCATGCTCTCCTCCAGGGTATCTTCCCAACCCCAGGATCAAGCCCACGTCTCCTGCACTAGCAGCCAGATTATTTACCTCTAGCACCACCTGGAAGCCTGAATAAATGGAGATGGAAATCTATTTACATTTGAGTCTTATATATATTGAGACCACAGTATCTATTGAAGTTTTTCATGTTTATGACATAGATTGCAAAAATTTTCAAATAAGAGCCCTTGCTGCATGCTAGGCAGTATGTTTAATGCTGCATATCAGTGAGGAATACTTAAGACAGATGTTCCAACTATTGTGGATATATATATATATTTTTCATTCTGGGTTTAGTTTGCATATAATATTGTAAATAAAAAAAGAAGAAATGTAATAGACACTTTCATTTTTAAATTTCATCAAATTAAGATTAAAGTTCATTAGTATGTATATATTTTAGAATTCTAAAATTTAATATATATTAAAATTGTATAACATAAACTATTCAGCTCAGTTCAGTCACTCAGTCGTGTCTGACTCTTTGCGACCCCGTGGACTGCAGCATGCCAGGCCTCCCTGTCCTTTACCAATTCCTGGAGCTTACTCAAACTCATGTCCATAGAGTCGGTGATGCCATCCAACCATCTCATCCTCTGTCATCCCCTTCTCCTCCTGCCTTCGGTCTTTCCCAGGATCAAGGTCTTTTCAAATGAGTCAGCTTTTTGCATCAGGTGGCCAAAGTATTGGAGTTTCAGCTTTGACATCAGTCCTTCCAAAGAACATTCAGGACTGATTTCGTTTAGGATGGACTGGTTGGATCTCCTTGCAGTCCAGGGGACTTCAAGAGTTTTCTCCAACACCACAGTTCAAAAGCATCAATTCTTTGGTGCTCAGCTTTCCTTATAGTCCAACTCTCACATCCGTACGTGACCACTGGAAAAACCATAGCCTTGACTAGACATACCTTTGTTGACAAAGTAATGTCTCTGCTTTTAAATATGCTGTCTAGTTTGGTCACACCTTTTTTCCAAGGTGTAAGCATCTTTTAATTTCATGGCTGTAATCACCATCTGCAGTGATTTTGGAGCCCCCTCCAAAAAAGTCTGCAAGTATTTCTACTGTTTCTCCAACTATTTGCTATGAAGTGATGGAACTGGATGCCATGATTTTTGTTTTCTGAATGTTATTAATCAGTGTCTATTTTATTTTATCCTCATCTAAAAATGAAATTTCTTGAAGGTCCAACGGTTAGGACTTTACTTTTCCACTTCACGGGGCATGGATTCACAGCACAGCCAAAAAAGAAAAAAGTATCAATAAAAATGTAATAGTTTTTTATAATTTATGCTATGAAAACTGTGAGTGGACACAAAATTCAAAACAGTTTATCCATACCTAAATCTAGTATCATAATAATTTAAAGAAAGCAAAGTTCCAACTAAAAGCTCAAAGCAAAACTGCGACTGAAACAATAGCCATATTGAGAAAAACTTTGATTTAGTCCAATAAGATTTTATCTCACAATATTAAATAATTCCTTCTTTCTCTCAACAAGCACTGATTCAATTACATTAATCATTTTTTCCTTGTTACTACTCTAATCTACTAACAAGTGTAATAGCAATTTCATTTGACAAATTATATTTAATCAAGATAAATTTGGTATGAATAAAATAAACAGCTTCCACATCAAAGTTGTTCAAACCCTTTGTTATCTTAAAAGATATTCCTTCTTTTTAGAGAAAAACATATTAGTCAATATATTCTCACCATGAAAAGTTATTTCAGGCCATCATTCTATATTATCAAGACTTAATATACAATTAGTTTCAAAGGATATACATTAATAAAATTGGCCATTATGGAGTTCATAGCAATTCTTTGAAATTCTGGGTGATTTTTACCCTTTTATCCTTGTTATATATTTGTTCTTGAACAAGGAAAAAAAAACCCTCCTTTTATAAGTACTGTAGTATTATTCATAACTCATTCACAAAATTTTGCTAATTCCAAACAGCAAAAATATCTGCCAATAGATGTAATCTATACACAATTTATTTGAAACTTTAAAAATTTATTTTACATTTTTCCCCAATTTGTGTTTCTCTCAATGTGTAGGAATTACAAAGGGACCAAAGTTTTGACTAAATATAATTCGTGTTAAAATATATGTTAAGAATAGGAAAACTAAGCAAGTACATGTCACCTAATTTCAGGTCATAATTTATTAAAAGTAGCAACTGTTTAGTTATTTAAATTTTGTTTCATTTTGCAAAATTTTATTGTTACTACTGAGTTATTGCCTTATACAATGAAGGGGACAACAAGAAGTATAACTTGCAGTGATCAGTGATGCCCTTGAGGAAAGCATTCAAAATATTTTCCCAAACTTTGGTATTATAATAATAAATGTTATCTAGAGATGCTTGCTAAAATACAGATTCCTGAAAATCATCTTTCATATACTACATTAGAATGTTTAGACAAGAATTCTTCATTATTTTCACATACAAAGTTACCTTGAGTTAAGCAAAATTTATTAAGTGGAAATTTTCATTTTTGCAATGACTGGAATTGAAATAGAAATATTGAGACCATAAGCTAAAATGCCACAAGCTGAGAAAGATTCGAGAGAAACAAATTTTTTTAAAAATTTTTAATTCGTTGAGCATTTGCCACAATTCTATTGCTCACATCAGTTATTTGTTTTATTCGGTATTGGGCATCTCATGGGTAAGTACTGCCCTATTTGATCCTAATGCGTTAGTCTGGAAACTAAAATATTAAAAATTTTAAATACATGCCACAAAAACCCTTCATATTATAGATTTTATATATTATTCATAGTAATATCTCATTTATGATATCTATAATTTAAAGTCTTTCTCAAAATTTATTGCTATGGACTGTAGTAACAGATAGCATGGTATAACAGGACCGACTCTGGCCTAGGAGTCACAAGTTCTGGTATCTTAAAGTTCTATTCCTTTACCATACAGTATATATAAAATGGAGAAATACACTTATAAGATTATTCAGTTAAAGTATTATAATCAATTATCATTAGTCTACAGTCAGTAAATCACATCAATAATTAAAGGAAAAAAGTTTTTCAAATTTGGCTGAGAAGATGTAGATGGTTTATTATACGTTGCCTTTAATGTAGTTCAGTTCAGTTCAGTTCTGTTCAGTCGCTCATTCGTGTCCGACTCTTTGTGACCCCATGAATCGCAGCACGCCAGGCCTCCCTGTCCATCACCAACTCCCAGAGTTCACTCAGACTCACATTCATCAAGTCAGTGATGCCATCCAGCCATCTAACCCTCTGTCGTCCCCTTCTTCTCCTGCCCCCAATCCCTTCCAGCATCAAAGTCTTTTCCAATGGGTCAACTCTTCTCATGAGGTGGCCAAAGTACTGGAGTTTCAGCTTTAGCATCATTCCTTCCAAAGAAATCCCAGGGCTGATCTCCTAGCTCTTATAAATGAATGTGGGAGATTTAGCAGATCTGGTAAAAAAAAAAAAAAATTGAAACTGTAGAAATTATTAAATCTTATCATGGGAAATTAACCAATTTTAAAAGCCCAAGCTTATAGAATAATTCATCAACTTGAGTTTACTTGTGTCCCTTCATTTGTGTCTATGTGTGTTACAAGAATGTTTAATATGAATGCTGAAGCATTGTTAAAGTGTACAAAGCTGTATTGTTAACTACAGACACCGTATTGTACAGCAGTCTCTACAATGTATTCATTTGCCTAATCAAAACTTTATATCCATTGAACTACAAAGCTCCATATCTCCCAGCCCTCAGCCTCTGATTATCACTCATGTTCTCTGCTTTAATAAGCAAGTGAAAAGTAAAAATGAAGTTGCTCAGTCCTGTCCGACTCTTTGTGACCCCATGGACTTTAGCCCACCAGGCTCCTCCATCCCTGGGATTCTCCAGGCAAGAGTACTGGAGTGGGTTGCCATTTCCTTCTCCAGGAGATCTTCCCAACCCGGGGATCGAACCCAGGTTTCCCACATTGTCGGCAGATGCTTTACCATCTGAGCCACTAGGGAGGTAAGCAAAGAAACTTACTTATGAGGCTTGTCTTGAGTAGATCTCTGCACTCACCTGTCAAATCTTAAAACTTTAGGTGGATATCTTAACTGGGTTGAGTCATGTATACTATCCAGATCGTCTCAATATCTTACTCTCTCAAGGATGTGTCCTTGAAACAGTTCCTAATGTGGGAATGATGGGCAGAATATCATTCCAAGGTCGGGGGTGGGAGTGAGGACCATTTGATCACCAGGATTCAGCTTGTGAATAAACCAGCAATCATGTCCTCTCAATTCCTGACCCCCTCTACAACATTCCACCCTTCATGATCAGTTCTTAGGATCTTATACCACCTTCTCTTCCCCAGTGTGCCCTAAGAGGTCAGCAAGGGGTTTCACTTGGACAGAGGTGGCTTGTCTGGTGATTATCTGTTTGCCCTGGAGGCAGATACCACAGTAGTAATAGAGGCACGTGCAAGACAAAGCACAGATAAAGATAATGATTATCAAATAAGTGATAATGTTTTCTATCAAGAGACCCATATCAGAACCACTGATTTTTTAAGTTTTTATACTGGATTATATCCTTAAGGGTGTTTATCTGTGCTTTCATATGACTTAATAAAGATGATGCATTAGCAGACTCATCAAATATGAACACAGAACATCTTGTTTTAATAATGGCACAAGTGCCTTCTTGCAAAGCAGTAATAATTTCCAAGTCCATCCTACTTTGGAAAACATCTTTTCTCTTTAGAGATATTTCAGTGTTTGGTAAGGATGGGCATTGCTAGCTATCATCTAAGACTTGCTGAGTGAACTTAGTAAGAGCTTACTTTTTTAACTTTTTATTTTGTATTGGTATATAGGTGATTAACAAACAATGATATGATAGTTGAAGGTGAACAGTGAAGGAATTCAGACATATATATTCATGTATCCATTCTTCTTACCAAGTTCACTCCCATCCAAACTGACCCATAATATTGAGTAGAGTTCCATGTCCTTATAGTAGGTCCTCATTGGTGATCCATTTTATAGCAGTGTTTACATGGTCACCCCAAACTCCTTAACTATCATTCCTCTCACCCTTCCTCCTGGACTTTCTATTTAATACCCTCCAAGGCCAATGAGGGAACAAAGATGGTGGCCAAATCATATCAGTGGAAAACAGAACATGCCTACCTGGCCTTGAAGAGTAGAAGATTGGTAGCTTTAGGGACTTGATCTAGTCCTGTACATCATGCTTGTACAAGACGCTTGCTCCTTGGAAGAAAAGTTTTGACCAACCTAGACAGCATATTAAAAAGCAGAGACATTACTTTGCCAACAAAGGTCCATCTAGACATAGGTGTGGTTTTTCCAGTAGTCATGTATGGATGTGAGAGTTGAACTGTAAAGAAATCTGAGTGCTGAAGAATTGATGCTTTTGAACTATGGTGTTGGAGAAGACTCTTGAGAGTCCCTTAGACAACAAGGAAATCAACCAGTCTATGAAATCAGTCCTGAATACTCATTGCAAGGACTGAATGTTGAAGCTGAAATGCCAGTACTTTGGCCACCTGATGCAAAGCACTGACTCATTTAAAAAGACCCTGATGCTGGGAAAGATTGAAGGTGGAAGGAGAAGTGGGCAATAGAGGATGAGATGGTTGGATGGCGTCACTGACTCAATGGACATAAGTTAGATTAAACTCTGGGAGTTGGTGATGGACAGGGAGGCCTGGTGTGCTGCACTCCATGAGGTCGCAAAGAGTCAGACATGACTGAGCAATTGAACTGAACTGTACTTGTTGCTCAGAGGAGATACCACTATCAGATGTAAGGAGATGGATTGGACAGGTATGCCAGACCACTACCCACTTTTCTCCTTTCTTTCAATGATATATGTTCCATTTCAGGTAGAGTGTCTTTCAACATGTCCAGTTTGCTGCAGGACAACAGAGATTGAGTAGTTTCCCCTCATGGAGGAGTGCAAAGGAACTCACCCATCCTGGCAGTATATCTCATTACATATTCAAATAGACAGTTTCTTTTCCAGGCATGATGAAGTCTGATGTTCTCAGCAGCATAGCACATTGATCCATGGTGAGAGTCGATGTTTATGTTACTGAGTACCTCAGTAGGGTAATTCAGTCTCTTATATGGGGCAGCAGGCCTTACTGGTTGATCACTCAAATATATTAAATCCTTGACAGTACTTTAGTCCATCCAGCCAAAGTGGTTTTATCCTTCAATAACTTTATCTGCTGCTTTATCTTTCCAATTTTCCTTTCTTTAAACCCTGCTGATTGTGGGTTATAGGACAGATGGAACCTCAATACAATGCTATGTTCTTTTGCCCAGACTTGCATATCCTGACCTTTGAAATGTGACCCCTGATCACTGTCTACTTGCCAGTAGCATCTGTATATGGTAGTCAGTTTCTCTAATCCTCTAATGGTGGCAGCCTGGTTTGCTTGGTGATAGGGAAAAGTTTGGGTTAAACCAGACACAGTGTTCACACAAAGCAAAGCATATTTCAGTTCTTGCTCAGAGCTTTCACTGGTTGGGAACTCTAGTGTATGGCAAAGGGATACATTTATTTTTTTCTTAAATCAATTTTATGTTTTGTTGATTTTAAGCTTGTTACTTTGAAGATAATTTTAAAATTCAAATGTTATAAATTATCTTAATTTTCTTGTTCATATGCAAATGAGGTGAATATGCTGACTATGGATGCAAAGGAATTATTCTTGGCAATGCCTCAAGAAAATCATTTATCTCAATTTAATATTTCCAGGGAAATGGAAATAATTTAATTACATTTTAAGTGTATGCTGTAATTTAAATCATAAAACCGTAAATCAAAGTCAACTATTTCTGCCACATAATATATTTCTGTTGTTTAAAAGAGAACAGAGACAATATCTATGATATAAAATATTAATGGTGATTATTTTATTCTAATATGTATATAAAAAGTTCATCTGGTTTCTCCTGCTCTTACATGCATACAAATACATTTTAATTTATTTTCAGTTAAAATTATATAATTTTACTTGAATTCTTATAGACTTTAAGGACAAAATATAGCCCACAAATCCTGAACTGCTACTGACATACTTGGTAAATAAATAAACTTGCTTTTGAATGTCAATGTTTCATATTCCCTATTTTATCCTACTGAAAATGTATTTAATCTATACTTATATTTAAATATTAATTAACTATTAGTTAATCATCATTGACTCTATTTTCCTAAATTCCTATTTGTGTCCAAAATTTCTGTTACTATTAAGTAACTAGCTTTTGTACTGGAATGGTTAATAAAGTGGAGTCGCTCAGTCGTGTCCAACTCTTTGCGACCCCATGGACTGTAGCCTACCAGGCTCCTCTGTCCATGGGATTTTCCAAGCAATAGAAGTGGAGTGGATTGCCATTTCCTTCTCCAATGGACTGAAATGAAACCATTTATTTAAAAATAAGTGCATAGTCTTTCATAGTGATACATGATATTACAATATTTGATCCACGATTGAGAATAATGTGAGTGATTACTAGATTTTTTACTTATTTCTGATAGAATATCATATAGTATCAGTGGGGTTTTCTATTTCATATTATCAACTTTTTTTTGGTTCTGAAATTGAGAATCCTCATGATTTACATACTAAATGTAACTTTAACTTTCTGATCAACATCTTTGTGGGTGGGTTAGTCACTCAGTCGTGTCTGATTCTTTGCGACCCCACAAACTGTAGCCCGTCAGGCTCCTCTATCCATGGGATTCTCCAGGCAAGAATACTGGAGTGGATTGCTGTTCCCTTCTCCAGAGGATCTTCCTAACCCAGGGATCAAACCCAGGTCTCCTGCATTGCAGGCAGATTCCTTACCATCTGAGCATAGCCAAAAATAAACAAGTTTAAATGAAAATCCATTGAACATGGCTTTAAAATACTCCATAGAATAATGCCAAATTGGATGTCTGATAAAATTTAAATTTTTTTGAAGAAATCATTCTGTGCCTCTTTTATGCTCCTGAGAATTAATTTTAAAATACAAGTATAACAATGCCATAAGACTAAAAGAGCTCCAACTTATCATTTGTATTTTAAAATAACTTTACACATTCATTGAAAAATGTTAAAATAACTTGCATGGCTTAGTGTAGGCAACAGTGTTCAAGGATGCTAAAAGAAAAATTACAAAAAGATAGAGTGTATTTCTTATTAAAAATAATTTATCAAACATTTACAATATGCTACCATTGTAAACACAGTGGAATTAATAATGAATTATGGTCTCTGCCTTGAATCAACTCAGTCTAGAGGGATGAATAAGACACTTACAATTCAGTATGACAAATATTTTGATAGAAGTTGCTTTAGATACTAGCAAGGAAAAACCCATTGGTGGGTTATCAAAAATTTTCAGGGGGATATAACCAATCAACAGACCTTATGAAATTAAAAATAAAAATGGATAGTAATCCAACATTTTTGTTCCCCTTAGGAAAAGGGACTTTTTTTTTTTTAATTTATTTTATTTATTTATTTATTTTTTTAATTAAAATACTGTATTTGTTTTGCCATACATTGACACGAATCAGCCATATGTGAACACAATCGCCCAATGCCGAAGCCCCCCTCCCACCTCCCACCCCACATCCTCTACCTGAATCATCCTGTGCATCAGCCCCATGCATCCTGCATCCTACACCAAACATAGATTAGCGCTTCGTTTCTTACAGGAAAATACACATGCTTCACTGCCATTCTCCCAAACCATCCCACCCTTTCCCTCTCCCTCAGAGTCCAAAAGTCCACTCTATACCTCTGTGTCTCTTGTTGTCTCACATATAGGGTCATCATTACTGTCTTCTAAATTCCATATATATGTGTCAGTATACTGTATTGGTGTTTTTCTTTCTGGCTTACTTCACTCTGTATAATCGGTTCCAATTTCATCCATCTCATTAGAACTGAGTCAAATTTATTCTTTTTAAGGGCTGAGTAGTATTCCATAGTGTATATGTACCACAGCTTTCTTATCCATTCATCTGCTGATGGACATCTAGGTTGCTTCCATGTCCTGGCTATTATAAACAGCGCTGCAATGAACATTGGGGTACATGTGTCTCTTTCAATTCTGGTTTCCTCAGTGTGTATACCCAGCAGTGGGATTGCTGGGTCATAAGGCAGTTCTATTTGCAATTTTTTAAGGAATCTCCACACTGTTTTCCATAATGGCTGTACTACTTTGCATTCCCACCAGCAGTGTAAGAGGGTTCCCTTTTCTCCACACCCTCTCCAGCATTTATTGCTTGTAGACTTTTGGATCGCAGCCATTCTGACTGGTGTGAAATGGTACCTCATTGTGGTCTTGATTTGCATTTCTCTGATAATGAGTGATGTTGAGCATCTTTTCATGTGTTTGTTAGCCATCCGTATGTCTTCTTTGGAGAAATGCCTATTTAGTTCTTTGGCCCATTTTTTGATTGGATCATTTATTTTTCTGGAGTTGAGCTGCATAAGTTGCTTATATATCTTTGAGATTAGTTGTTTGTCAGTTGTTTCATTTGCTATTGTTTTCTCCCATTCAGAAGGCTGTCTTTTCACCAGGCTTGTAGTTTCCTTTGTTGTGCAGAAGCTTTTAATTTTAATTAGATCCCATTTGTTTATCTTTGCTTTTATTTCCAGTATACTGGGAGATGGATCATAGAGGATCCTGCTGTGATTTATGTCGGAGAGTGTTTTGCCTATGTTCTCCTCTAGGAGTTTTATAGTTTCTGGTCTTACATTTAGATCTTTAATCCATTTTGAGTTTATTTTTGTGTATGGTGTTAGAGAGGGGTCTAATTTCATTCTTTTACAAGTGGTTGACCAGTTTTCCCAGCACCACCTGTTAAAGAGACTGTCTTTACTCCATTGTATATTCTTGCCTCCTTTGTAGAAGATAAGGTGTCCATAGGTATGTGGGTTAATCTCAGGGCTTTCGATTTTGTTCCATTGATCTATATTTCTGTCTTTGTGCCAGTACCATACAGTCTTAATGACTGTGGCTTTGTAGTAGAGCCTGAAGTCAGGCAAGTTGATTCCTCCAGTTCCATTCTTCTTTCTCAAGATTGCTTTGGCTATTCGAGGTTTTTTGTATTTCCATACAAATCTTGAGATTATTTGATCTAGTTCTGAGAAAAATACTGCTGGTAGCTTGATGGGAATTGCATTGAATCCGTAGATTGCTTTGGGTAGTATACTCATTTTCACTATATTGATTCTTCCAACCCATGAGCATGGTATATTTCTCCATCTATTAGTGTCCTCTTTGATTTCTTTCATCAGTGTTTTATAGTTTTCGATATATAGGTCTTTAGTTTCTTTAGGTAGGAATATTCCTAAGTATTTTATTCTTTTCGTTGCAATGGTGAATGGAATTGTTTCCTTAACTTCTTTTTCTACTTTCTCATTGTTAGTGTATAGGAATGCAAGGGATTTCTGAGTGTTGATTTTATATCCTGCAACTTTACTATATTCACTGATTAGCTCTAGTAGTTTTCTGGTCGAGTCTTTAGGATTTTCTATGTAGAGGATCATGTCATCTGCAAACAGTGAGAGTTTTACTTCTTCTTTTCCAATTTGGATTCCTTGTATTTCTTTTTCTGCTCTGATTGCTGTGGCCAAAACTTCCAGTACGATGTTGAAGAGTAGTGGTGAAAGTGGACACCCTTGTGTTATTCCTGACTTTAGGGGAAATGGTTTCAATTTTTTGCCATTGAGGATAATGTTAGCTGTGGGTTTGTCATATATAGCTTTTATTATGTTGAGGTATGTTCCTTCTATTCCTGCTTTCTGGAGAGTGTTTATCATAAATGGATGCTGAATTTTGTCAAAGGCTTTTTCTGCATCTATTGAGATAATCATATGATTTTTATTTCTCAGTTTGTTAATGTGGTGAATTACATTGATTGACTTGTGGATATTGAAGAATCCTTGCATCCCTGGGATAAAGCCCACTTGGTCATGGTGTATGATCTTTTAATGTGTTGCTGGATTCTGATTGCTAGGATTTTGTTGAGGATTTTTGCATCTATGTTCATCAGTGATATTGGCCTGTAGTTTTCTTTTTTTGTCGTGTCTTTGTCAGGTTTTGGTATTAGGGTGATGGTGGCCTCATAGAAATGAGTTTGGAAGTTTACCTTCCTCTGCAATTTTCAGTATATACTTCTGGAAGAAGAAGATCAATGTTGGCCTTAACTCACCTTTTTTTTTTTTTTAATTTTAAAGTACCCTATTGTTTGATTTAAAATCAACACCCATCTGTGTTTAACATATTCACTATTTTCTGATTAGAATCTTGAACAAATTAAAACCTGACATTGATTATATTTCATTAAGAGTAAACAAAACAAAGCAAAATGTTTCTTCTTTATTTTACACATTGAAGCCAATTCAAATTTTAAGGAAAAAATAAATCCAGTTTTTTCTTTTCATAAAACCAATAATTTCTCACCATTTATTAAACTCTTTATGTTGATGATTATCTTAAGAGCATGTCTATATCCCTTCTCTTACCGATAAAAAGTACAGTTTTGAATAGAGTTTCCATAGTCCAGATCTGTATTGCTTCAGACTAACTGCTCGGAATATTTTTAATGATGCTTCATGTCAGTTCAGTTCAGTTCAGTTACTCAGTCGTGTCCGACTCTTTGTGACCCCATGGATTGCAGCATGCCAGGCCTCCTGTCCATCACCATCTCCTGGAGTTCACTCAGACTCACATCAGTCGAGTCCATGATGCCATCCAGCCATCTCATCCTTGGTCGTCCCCTTCTCCTCCTGCCCCCAATCCCTCCCAGCATCAGAGTCTTTCCAATGAGTCAACTCTTTACATGAGGTGGCCAAAGTACTGGAGTTTCAGCTTTAGCATCATTTCTTCCAAAGAAATCCCAGGGCTGATCTCCTTCAGAATGGACTGGTTGGATCTCCTTGCAGTCCAAGGGACTCGCAAGAGTCTTCTCCAACACCACAGTTCAAAAGCATCAATTCTTCAGCGCTCAGCCTTCTTCACAGTCCAACTCTCACATTCATACATGACCACAGGAAAAACCATAGCCTTGACTAGACAGACCTTAGTCGGCAAAGAAATGCCTCTGCTTTTGAATATACTGTCTAGGGTGGTCATAATTTTTCTTCCAAGGAGTAAGCGTCTTTTAATTTCATGCTTCATGTAACAGAGTTCAAATACCTGAAGTCTGTTACTCAATACCCTTGTAATATCTTTGAATTTAAAAATGGCACCTTATTTTAGATATGTTTAATTTGTCTACCACTTGAGATAATATCTCAATGTCTTAGAGAACTTTTTAAAATCTATTTGGCATAGGTCATCCCATCTATGCTGCTGCTGCTAAGTCACTTCAGCTGTGTCCAACTCTGTGCAACCCCACAGATGGCAGCCCCTGAGGCTCCCCTGTCCCTGGGATTCTCCAGGCAAGAACATTGGAGTGGGTTGCCGTTTCCTTCTCCAATGCATGAAAGTGAAAAGTGAAAGGGAAGTCGCTCAGTCATGTCCAACTCTTCATGACCCCATGGACTGCGGCCTACCAGGCTCCTCCATGCATGGGATTTTCCAGGCAATAATACTGGAGTGGGGTGCCATTGCCTTCTCCAATCCCATCTATAATTATGGATAATTTGACTATGAACTAATCCAAAGTTTCTGTTCTGGTAACCATATTAGGCTACTGTTTTTTGACTATTTAGTACATAATAAAGAATTGCAAGTGCAGCCATTCAGTCATATCCGACTCTTTGCGACCCCATGGACTGCAGCCTGTCAGGCTCCACTGTCCATGGGATTTTCCAGGCAAGAGTACTGGAGTGGGCTGCTGTTTCCTTTCCAGTAGTACATAATAGGAACATAATAAATATAGAATGATATGGTATATTATTAAACATTTTCAAAATGGATTACTTTTAGATTCATCTCCTTGAAACTTTTGCAGTTATATTTGAGAATGAATATTCAAGCATTTATATACATTGCTATTATATTAAGTCTTATAAATTTACCCCATTATGCAAATATAAATGTCATCCTAATTTTGTCATCAATTCTCATTATTAACAGCTTTTAATAACATTTCAAATATGTCTTTATTTAGGTCATTAATTTAAAATGCTAGAGTGGGTTAAGGCAGAGTAGTGATTCCTTATGCATAACTAAGAGTCCTCCTAGAAAATGGCATTCTGTCTTTAGCCAACTTCTTCTAGTTGAAGTCATTGATATGTTACTAATTTACCTAATTGATTTGGCATCAAACTTATATGATTCTTTATCTTAGTTATAAAAATGTGAGAGACTTCATATTACATGTTCTGTGGATTTTCCAGTGATATACCGTTAAGATGTTATTTAGGTGGAAGGTGGCTCTTCCTTTTTATTTAATTTTTAATTTTTAAAAATCTATTTATTTTTAATTGAACAGTAACTGCTTTAAAATATGTTGGTTTCTGCCGAACATTGACATGAATCAGTCTAGGTATACATATGTCCCCTCTCTCTTGAACCTTCCTCCCACCTTCCACCCATCTAGGTTGTCAAAAAGCCCATGGATGGAGGAGCCTGGTAGGCCACAGTGCGCGGGGTCGCGAAGAGTTGGACATGACTGAGCAACTTCACTTTCACTTTTCACTTTCATGTTTGAGTTCCCTGATTCATGCAAGGCTATCTGTTTTACATATTGTAGTGGATATGTTTCAATGCCTCTATCCCCTTTGTTCTCACTCTCTCCTTTCTGTCTCCAGCCTGTGTCCATAAGTCTGTACACTATGTCTGTGTCTAAACTGCTGCCCTGCAAATAGATTCATCAGTACTGTCTTTCTAGATTCCATATATATGTGTTAATATTCAATATTTTTCTCTTTCTGACTTGCTTCACTCTGTATAATAGGCTCTAGGTTCATCCACCTCATTAAAACTGACTCAAACGCTTTCCTTTATATGGCTGAGTAATAGTCCATCGTATATATGTAACATGCCCTCTTTATCTATTCACCTGTTGATGGACATCTATGTTGCATCCAGTGTCCTAGCTATTATAAATATTGCTGCAATATTTATAATATTATGGTGCGTGTATCTTTTTCAATTATGGCTTTCTCAGGGTACATGCCCAGTAGTGAGATTGTTGGGTCATATGTGAGTTTTGGGCTTCCACAGTGACTCAGTGGTAAAAAATCTGCCTGCAGTGCAGGAGCCACAGGAGATACGGGTTTGATCTCTGGGTCAAGAAGATCCCCTGGAGGAGTGCATGGCAACCCACACCGTATTCTTGCCTAGAAAATTTCTGGACAGAGGAACCTGGAGGGCTGCAGTCCATAGGGTCACAAAGAGTTGGACATAACTGAAGCAACAGTACACACAAAGATAGTTTTATTTTTAGTTTTTTAAGGAATCTCTGTACTGTCTTCCACGGTTGCCGTATCAGCTTACATTACAATAGTGCAAGAGGATTCCCTTTCCTCCACACCCTCTCAGGCATTTATTGTATGTAAATTTTTTTGATAATGGCCACTCTGACTGGTGTGCGGTGATGTTTTAGTTTTGGTTTGCATTTCTCTAACAGTGAGTGGTGCTGAGCATCTTTACTGTGTTTAGGAGCCATTTGTTTGTCTTTGGAGAAACGTCTGTTTAGGTCTTGTGTCCACTTTTTGATTGTGGTGTTTGTTTTTATCGTAACGAGTTGCAGGAACTGCTTGCAAAACTTGGAAATTAATCCTTTGTCAGTTGTTTCATTTGCTATTATTTTCTCCCATTCTTTGGGGTTTTTCACCTTGTTTATAATTTCCTTTGCGGTGTAAAACTTTTAAGTTTCATTAGGTCCCACTTGTTTATTTTTGTTTTTATTTCATTACTCTAGGAGGTGGATCATAGAAGATCTTGCCTTGCTTTATATCATAGAGTGTTCTGCCTATGTTTTCCTCGAAGAATTTTATAATTTCTGGTCTTACATTTAGGTCTTTAATCTATTAATCTAGTTTATCTTTGTGTATGCTGTTAGGAAGCATTCTAATTTCATTCTTTTATACTTATTGATTTATTTAAAGTTTAGTTATAAGTAAGCTAGATATACTGGGGAATGTTTAGAGTTAACATGTTGCAAATAGTGAAAAATTGTTTACTTCAGCATTCTGCTTGACCTATGCCTGTTTTCCTTTACCTAAAAATTGAGGGTTTTTTGTCATTGTTATTGACCTTTAGTGAAAAATTAATCCATATAAACTCATTAATAATGCTTAAATACATGAAATATTACCTCTCAAGTAACTTAATAGCATTTAATCTTCAGTAATTTTTTTCTGAAAATAATATCTTATGTTGAGACATCAAAAGTGTGGAAAAGCTCTAAATAGGTTATTTCTCAGAGCTGGGATTATTGAGAGTTGGTTTATGCCTCATAATTTGAATCCTTTGTATTTTTAAATAGCAAAAACATTCCACAACATTAAAGTTGTCATTTTGAATTTAAATACTTTCTTTAGATTGATTCCTCAGAAAGGAATTCTAAGATATCCAATGCCATATTATTGTTGATATTAAAAAAACACACACACAGTTTTATATGGCAGGCACTGTTCATTTCTGTGAAGATTAGCATTATAAAAACTAAAAGAAAAACTTTCAACCATTATATTTTTCATATGACATACTTAAAAGAAAATAATATTGTACTTGGCAATATATTTTTGAAATGGTTACTTTGTGTTGTGATCACTTGCCTGAACTCTTAAAAAAACTATATATATATATATATATATATATATATATAAATTGATGATGGCTGCCAGCAAACTTTCTGTTAATTTGCAGAATTCTAATCCATAATGTTAGTACCAGAAACCACAGTTCAGAAATTCTCATTACTGGTTTATACTACTAACTCTCAGCTATAATAATAAACAGTTTACTCAACATAATTTAGGAATTCATCATTTGCATTAACCTATTTACTATCACTTCTAATTGATCCAGGTTTTATTTTGATTTTATGTGTCTGTCCTCACATACTTCAGCAATATAGATGACAAATATGAACTGAAGAAAATATGAAGTTTGAAATAAAATTTCCACAATAAAGTTAGAATATATTTCTTAAGGCGAATAGCTGGAACTGGAATACAGATAGTCTGACTTGAAAGCATGAGCTCTTAACTACTAAGAAAAAAGAAAAACCAGGAAAAATTTTAGTACATGAAATTGATCTTACATGTTTTACCCTCTAATAATTTTAGTATGTAGCTCATCACCTTGCTATCCTTTAAATATACACAGATTTATACATAATCCTTCTGGTATTAATGAAAGTAGTAATAGCAATGGAAATAATAATCATAATTAAAGTAACAAGAGTAGAAAAAAAGAATAACTTGAATAGCATGTTAACATTTTAAAAATGTTTTCCAGTTTAATAGTCACACAGTAGTATCTAGGAGGTTGACTCTATGAGTATACAGATGTGCATATCAGGAAATCAGATTAGTGGATCAGGAAATAAGATTTGCAGATCAGGAAATTAGGCAGAATAAGGCATTGAAATTTGCTGCACAGTATTGTGAAACCAGCTTTCTAACCCAGATGGTGTGAGCTTCTAATTTGTACTTTTAATGATGATAATATATCTGTTTCCTATTTAATTTAGTCCCCTCCATCTCTTATTTCCATCAAACAGGATATAGAATCATGACTAAAATGTCAATCAGGCAAATAAAACTTCTTTCAGTAAGAAATTATAGTTTCTCCAGTAAATAAAAGCCTACTGCTATGTTTTATACTTGCATCTGGTGGCGCAGTGGCAAAGAATCCACCTTCCAATGCAGGAGATCTTTGGAATGGGAAAATCCCCTGGAGTGGGTAATGGAAACCCACTCCAGTTTCTTGCCTGGGCAATCCCATGAATAGAGGAGCCTGGAAGGTGATAGCCTCTGGGGTCTCAAAGAGTTAGACATGACTGAGCAACTAAGCACAAACACAATCACGTGTAACTTGAAGCCAAAATAAGCCACAATAGGCTTCCACAAGTAACATTCACAGTTCCCTTATTACCTAGTTATATTCAGTATGATGAAAACAGGTCCTAAAACCATGAAGCAAACTAACACTTTTATGTTTTACATGTTTTAAATAAAAACTTAAGTTATAGACTTTATCAGCAAATTTGTTGACTATGTAGGAATTTGCTGAAAGGTACAGCAGACACCTTGCTACAGTTTGCTATTTGAGGGCTGCCAGGACTTTGCAATTCTCAGATAATTTCCCACTGACTTAATGCTAAATGCCAGCCCTAAACTCTTAAGAGCTTCCCCAGTGTCTCAGCAGTAAAGAATCCTCCTGCACTAGTTGGATCTCTGGGTCAGGAAGATCCGTTGGAGAAAGAAATAGCAACCTACTCAAGTATTCTTGCCTGTGAAATCCCACTGACAGAGAATCCTGACAGAGAGACTCGTCTGAGCACATACTCATGCAACGTCTTAAAGATGACCATTAAAACTTAAATATGTTTCCTGGAAATGATAATGGTATAGTCCATTGTCAGTCAGTTAACAATTAAAGTAATAATAAATTTATTTATTATTTATTAAATAGATTTTTACATTATAACGGATAGTCTCTTCAGTTCAGTTAAGTCTCTCAGTCGTGTTCGACTCTTTGTGACGCCATGAACCAACAGCGTACCAGGCCTTCTTGTCCATCACCAACTCCCGGAGTTTACACAAACTCATGTCCATTGAGTTAGTGATGCCATGCAACCACCATGCTCTGTTGTCCCCTTCTCCTCCTGCAATCAATCTTACCCAGGATCAGGGTCTTTTAAATGAGTCAGCTCTTTGCATCAGGGGGCCAAAGTAATGGCATTTCAGCTTCAACATCAGTCCTTCCAAAGAACACCCAGGACGGATCTCCTTCAGGATGGACTGGTTGGATCTCCTTGCAGTCCAAGGGACTCTCAAGAGTCTTCTCCAACACCACAGTTCAAAAGCATGAATTCTTCAGCGCTCAGCCTTCTTCACAGTCCAACTCTCACATCCATACATGACTACTGTAAAAACCATAACCTTGACTAGATGGACCTTTGTTGACAAAGTAGTGTCTCTGCTTTTTAATATGCTCTCTAGGTTAGTCATAACTTTTCTTCTAAGGAGTAAGCATCTTTTGATTTCATGACTGCAATCACCATCTGCAGTGATTTTTGGAGCCCCCAAAAGTAAAGTCAGCCACTGTTTCCACTGTTTCCCATCTATCTGCCATGAAGTTATGGGACCAGATGCCATGATCTTTGTTTTCTGAATGTTGAGCCTTAAGCCAACTTTTTCACTCTCATCTTTCACTTTCATCAAGAGGCTCATTAGTTCTTCTTCACTTTCTTCCATAAGAGTGGTTCATCTGCATATCTCAGGTTATTGATATTTCTCCTGGCAATCTTGATTCCAGCTTGTGCTTCTTCCAGTCCAGTGTTTCTCATGATGTACTCTGCATATAAGTTAAATAAACAGGCTGACAATATACAGCCTTTTCCTATTGGAACCTTCTGATGTTCCATGTCCAATTCTAATTATTGCTTCCTGATCTGCATACAGATTTCTCAAGAGGCAGGTTAGGTGGTCTGGTATTCCCTTCTCTTGAAGAATTTTCCACAGTTTACCATGATCCACATAGTCAAAGGCTTTGACATAGTCAATAATGCTGAAATAAATGTTTTACTGGAACTCTCTTGCTTTTCTAACGATCCAGCGAATGTTGGCAATTTGGTCTCTGGTTCCTCTGCCTTTTCTAAAACCAGCTTGGACATCTGGAAGTTCATGGTTCACATATTGCTGAAGCCTGGCTTGGAGAATTTTGAGCATTACTTCGCCAGTATGTGAGATGAGTACAATCTTGCAATAGTTTGAGCATTCTTTGGCATTGCCTTTCTTTGGGATTGGAATGAAAACTGACCTTTTCCAATCCTGTGGTCACTGCTGAGTTTTCCAAATTTGCTGGCATATTGAGTGCAGCACTTTCACTGCATCATCTTTCAGGATTTGAAACAGCTCAACTGGAATTCCATCACCTCCACTAGCTTTGTTCATAGCGATGCTTTCTAAGGCCCACTTGACTTCACATTCCAGGATGTCTGGCTCTAGATGAGTGATCACATCATCATGATTATCTGGGTCGTGAAGATCTTTTTGTACAGTTCTTCTGTGTATTCTTGCCACCTCTTCTTAATATCTTCTGCTTCTGTTAGATCCATACCATTTCTATCCTTTATTGAACTCTTCTTTGCATGAAATGCACATCCAAGGTCAGGAGTGGTGGCCAAAAAGAGACACCCCACATCTGATGTCAGGAGGGCGGCCGAGATGAGTTAACCCACATCCAAGGTCAGCAGCAGCAGCCATGAGGAGATAACCCATGTCCAAGGTAAGGAGTAGTGGCTGAGAGGAGTTACCCCACATCCAAGGTCAGCAGCAACAGACATGAGGTGTTACCCCACGTCCAAATCAGAAGCAATGGCCGAAAGGAGTTATCCCACATCCAAGGTCAGAAGTGACAGCCATGAGGAGATACCCCACATCCAACATAAGGAGTAGCGAATGAGCTTTGCTGGAGCAGCCATGAAGAGATACCCCATGTCCAAGGTAAAAGAAACCCAAGTAAGACCATAGGTGCTGAGAAGGGGTATCAGAGGGCAGACAGACTGAAACCACAGTCACAGACAACTAGTCAGTCTGATCACATGGACCATAGCCATGTGGTCACATGGACCACAGCCTTGTCTAACTCAGTGAAAGTAAGCCATGCTGTGTGGGATCACCCAAGATGGACTGGTCATGGTGGTGAGGTCTGACAAAATGTGGTCCACTGGAGAAGGGAATGGCAAACCACTTCAGTATTCTTGCCTTGAGAACCCCATGAACAGTATAAAAAGGTGAAAAGATAGGACACTGAAAGATGAACTCCCCAAGTCGGTAGGTGCCCAATATGCTACTGGAGATCAGTGGAGAAATAACCTCAGAAAGAATGAAGGGATGGAGCCAAAGCAAAAACAACACCCAGCTGTGAATGTGACTGGAGATAGAAGCAAGGTCCGATGTTGTAAAGTGCAGTATTGCATAGGAACCTTGAATGTTAGGTCCATGAATCAAAGCAAATTGGAAGTGGTCAAACAGGAGATGCCAAGAGTGGATGTCGACATTCTAGGAACTAAAATGTACTGAAATGGGTCAATTTAGTTCAGATGACCAGTATATCTACTACTATGGGCAGGAATCCCTTAGAAGAAATAGAGTAACCATCATAGTCAACAAAAGAGTCCAAAATGCAGTACTTGGATGCAATCTCAAAAAGGACAGAGATCAATATTATGGTAATCCAAGTCTATGCCCCAACCAGTAACACTGAAGAAGCTGAGGTTGAATGGTTCTATGAAGACCTACAAGACCTTTTAGAACTAACACCCAAAAAGATGTCCTTTTCATTATAGAGGACTGGAATGCAAAAGTAGAAAGTCAAGAAAAACCTGGAGGAACAGTCAAATTTGGCCTTGGAGTACAGAATGAAGCGGGGCAAAGACTAACAGAGTTCTGTCCAGAGAATGCACTGGTCATAGCAAACACCATTTTCCAGCAACACGAGAAAAGACTACACATGGACATCACTAGATTGCCAACACTGAAATCAGATTGATTATATACTTTGCAGCCAAAGATGGAGAAACTCTATACAGTCAGCAAAAAACAAGACCAGAGCTGACTGTGGCTCAGATCATGAACTCCTTATTGCCAAATTCAGACTTAAATTGAAGAAAGTGGTGAAAACCACTAGACCATTCAGGTATGACCTAAATCAAATCCCTCATGATTATACAGTGCAAGAAAAAAAAAAAAAACATTTAAGAGACTAGATCTGATAGATAGAGTGCCTGATGAACTATGGACGGAGGTTCTTGACATGGACAGGAGACAGGGATCAAGACCATCCCCATGGAAAAGAAAGGCAAAATGGCTGTCTGAGGAGGCCTTACAAATAGCCATGAAAAGAGAAGTGAAAAGCAAAAGAGTAAAGGAATAATATACCCATTTGAATGCAGAATTTCAAAGAATAGCAAGGAGAGATAAGGAAACCTTCCTCAGTGATTAATGGATAGTCTCTACTTTTCCTTTTATCACAGCCAGTCTTAAATTGTCTTTCACAATATCCACCAAAATAAAGCTTCTCCAAAAGAGTAATAAGTATTTGCTTAA
Source organism: Nanger dama (assembly GCA_917880005.1). NCBI lineage: Eukaryota > Metazoa > Chordata > Mammalia > Artiodactyla > Bovidae > Nanger > Nanger dama. The sequence continues at coordinate 6,662,188 of CAKJTW010000038.1, read as the reverse complement.
ACAGAGCGTATATACAGCAAGTCACTTTTAAGTGAGCTAGGAAATATCTGAGGCATGTGTGCCAGTGTAGGAAATGTTGACTTGGATTAAATATCCCAAGGGGCTGTTCCAAGCAGGTAGGAAAAGAGCAGGAGGATACTGGTCAAAACCGCAGGTCTCAGAGTTGGAAGTAATGTGAAAGCCAAAGATTAAGCTAACTCAAAAATAGAAATGGATCTAATAATGAACTATATTTATATCCACTTTTTATCAGAATGTAATTTAAGGCATTATTCTAATGAATATTAGAAATGCAAATAATACATTTCATCATTAAAAAAGATAAGTTTACCCAGGAATTTTTATTTGAACTTTACCAGATATTCAAAGAACAGTCCAATCTACTACAACTTTTTCTTTTTCTACCCCCCAAAAAAAAAACTGAAAAAGAAACTGAATAACTTATTTTGTCAGGCAAGTGAAACCTTGATAACAGAGGCTGACAGGCTTGGCAAAGAAAAGAATATCATAGGCCAATCTTAATACTGAACATAGTTATAAATTATAGCATAGTTTATAACATAGTTATAAACAGGAAGTAGTCACAAAATTTTTTTAAAAACACATATAGTACTCTAGATACAAAACTTAATGCAACTTAACCTGAAAAAGATAGCTAATAATTACAAAAAAAACAAAAACAAAAAAAAAAACAAAAAAACTATAGCATTCATTAACTCAATCCATTTAACATACTAAAAAGTATAACGTTAGTCAGTAACAAGACATAAGTTTCATACTACTTTTCTATTTAACAATCAAATTTTAGGCACCAGGTTCATACATGTAGTTTTAGGCACTAGCAAGTAAAACAAAAATCAAAAATAATATGACATTAACAGATGCAATAAAAATTTTGAACACTTCAAATAAGTATAAAATATGTTCATGATCTTATAAAGAAAATTTCAAGTGCTTTGAAATATATTTTAAATAGATCTAAATAAATAAAAAGTCAGCATTCACAAAACTAAGATCATGGCATCTGGTCCCATCCTTTCATGGCAAATAGATGGGGAAACTGTGGAAACAGTGTCAGACTGTATTTTTTGGGCTCCAAAATCACTGTAGATTGTGATTGCAGCCATGAAATTAAAAGACGCTTATTCCTTGGAAGGAAAGTTATGACCAACCTAGACAGCATATTCAAGAGCAGAGACATTACTTGCTAAGAAAGGTCTGTCTAGTCAAGGCTATGGTTTTTCCTGTGGTCATGTATGGATGCGAGAGTTGGACTGTGAAGAAAGCTGAGCACGGAAGAATTGATGCTTTTGAACTGTGGTGCTGGAAAAGACTCTGGAGAGTCCCTTGGTCTGCAAGGAGATCCAACCAGTCCATTCTGAAGGAGATCAGCTCTGGGATTTCTTTGGAAGGACTGATGCTAAAGCTGAAGCTCCAGTACTTTGGCCACCTCATGCGAATAGTTGACTCATTGGAAAAGACTCTGATGCTGGGAGGGATTGGGGGCAGGAAGAGAAGGGGATGACAGAGGATGAGATGGCTGGATGGCATCACTGACTCGATGGACGTGAGTTTGAGTGAACTCTGGGAATTGGTGATGGACAGGGAGGCCTGGCGTGCTGCGATTCATGGGGTTGCAAAGAGTCAGACACGACTGAGCGACTGAACTGACTGAACTGAAATAAATGAAGTTACCTACTATTTTTATAAATGAAAATATACGAACATTAAATTGTTAGTATTTCCCCAATCCATCTGTAGATTTATTGCAATTCCAAACTCATAAGTAGGATTTTCATGAAATTTGACAACTTGATTCTATAACTTATTTGAAGATACAACTGTCAAGAAAAGCCAAGATATTTTGGAGAGCACAAAAAGATAAATTTGCCATAATTCTTTATGTTAATTATGAAGCTATAGTATTTAAAATAATATGCTATTGTGTAAGGATAAAAAATTAAGTAAATAATATATTTCCAGAAAAAATGACCAAAATTATCTGAAATCCTAATTAATGAAATAGATGGCATTTCAGATCATTGGGAAGTTAGAGTGAGAGATAACTGAAAAATTGATTACTCTTGTACTTACAGATAGAAATGTGATTTCTTCTTGACACTTTACATATATTTAATTTCTGATTGATTATGGACTCAGCATTGCTTATTTGCAGTTACAGGATCATTTCTAAACAAGACATAAAATTACAAAGTATAAAAAGATTGATATAGTCAACTACGTGACAATGAAAATAGTATGAATACCACAGAGGTTTATTTATAATTCTTAACTGATATAAAATTCATTTTTAATATAAAATAATTACTGTACAGTAGTAAAAATGAGTTTATGGGAAGAAGAAAGATGATGTCATGTTCACTGAAGCCCAATATTGCAAAAAAATATGATAAATACTCTATCTCATAGAAATTGAGACATACAAATAGCAAGATAAATGTTTGTAACCACTAGGCTGGTAAAAATATAAAAATAAAATAGACTAAATGTTAATGAAAAAGTGATCTTCTTTCCCTCCTACCCATAGTTTACATAAATATAGGTATGTAAAAACTATTTTTCTTTACTAAATGTAAGTTTAAATGCACATATACAATGATCTGGGCTTCCTTGGTTATTCAATTAGTAAAGAATCCACCTGCAATGCAGGAGATCCAGGTCCAATCCCTAGGTCAGGAAGATCCCCTGGAGAAGGTCTGGCAACCCACTCCAGTATTCTTGCCTGGAGAATTACATGGACAAAGGAGCCTGTTGGGCTCTAGTCCATGGGGTCTCAAAGAGTCAGACACGACTGAGTGACTAACACTTTCACTTTCATACAATGATCTAAGAATTTCAGTAACAGTATACACTACAAAAGATATTTTATAATTCACCCAGTAGATATATTCAAGATTACTTCTTTCAACATTATTCGTAACAAATCTGGACACAATCCAAATCTCCATCAACAACAAAGGAGACAAATAAACTATTGTTTATATGCTCAAAAGAATCTCACACAATGGTAGAAACTGGGAACTAAATGAATCTCAACATAATATGGAGTAAGCAAACAATATTGTTTATAGTATAATTCCATTTATGTATATATAAACTGATGATGCTAAAGCTAAAACTCCAGTACTTTGGCCACCTCATGCAAAGAGTTGACTCATTGGAAAATACTTTGATGCTGGGAGGGACTGGGGACAAGAGGAAAAGGGGATGACAGAGGATGAGATGGCTGGATGGCATCACTGACTCAATGGACGTGAATCTGAGTGAACCCCTGGAGTTGGTGATGGACAGGGAGGCCTGGTGTGCTGTGATTCATGGGGTCACAAAGAGTCAGACATGAATGAGCAACTGAACTGAACTGAACTGAAACTCAAGAGGCAGGTCAGGTGGTCTGGTATTCCCATCTCTTTCAGAATTTTCCACAATTTATTGTGATCCACACAGTCAAAGGCTTTGGCATAGTCAATAAAGCAGAAATAGATGTGTTTCTGGAACTCTCTTGCTTTTTTGATGATCCAGCAGGTGTTGGCAATTTGATCTTTGGTTCCTCTGCTTTTTCTAAAACCAGCTTGGACATCTGAAAGTTCACGGTTCACATATTGCTGAAGCCTGGCTTGGAGAATTTTGAGCATTACTTTACCAGTGTTTGAGATGAGTGCAACTGTACAGAGGTTTGAGGATTTTTTTGGCATTGCCTTTCTTTGGGAGTGGAATGAAAACTGACCTTTTCCAGTATGTGGCCACTGCTGAGATTTCCAAATGTGCTGGCATATTGAGTGCAGCACTTTCACAGCATCATCTTTCAGGATTTGAAATAGCTCAAATGGAATTCTATCACCTCCACTGGCTTTGTTTGTAGAGATGCTTTTTAAAGCCTACTTGACTTCACATTCCAGGATGTCTGGCTCTAGGTAAGTGATCGTAACATACCATCATGATTATCTTGGTCATGAAGATCTTTTTGTACACTTCTTCTGTGTATTCTTGCCACCTCTTCTGCTTCTGTTAGGCCCATACCATTTCTGTCTTTTATCGAGCCCATCTTTGCATGAAAATTTCCCTTGGTATCTCTAATTTTCTTGAATTAGATTCTGAAAGAGATGGAAATACCATACTACCTGACCTGCCTCTTGAGAAACCTATATGAAGATCAGGAAGTGACAGTTAGAACTGGACATGGAACAACAGACTGGTTCCAAATAGGAAAAGGAGTATGTCAAGGCTGTATATCGTCACCCTGCTAATTTAACTTATATGCAGAGTACATCATGAGAAATGCTGGGCTGGAAGAAGCACAAGCTGGAATCAAGATTGCCGGGAGAAATATCATTAATCTCAGATATGCAGATGACACCACCCTTATGGCAGAAAATGAAGAGGAACTAAAAAGCCTCTTGATGAAAGTGAAAGAGGAGAGTGAAAAAGTTGGCTTAAAGCTCAACATTTAGAAAACGAAGATCATGGCATCTGGTCCCATCACTTCATGGGAAATAGATGGGGAAACAGTGTCAGACTGTATTTTGGGGGCGAGGGGCTCCAAAATCACTGCAGATGGTGACTGCAGCCATGAAATTAAAAGACACTTACTCCTTGGAAGAAAAGTTATGACCAACCTAGACAGCATATTGAAAAGCAGAGACATTACTTTGCCGACTAAGGTCCGTCTAGTCAAGGCTATGGTTTTTCCAGTGGTCATGTGTGGATGCGAAAGTTGGACTGTGAAGAAAGCTGAGTGCCAAAGAATTGATGCTTTTGAACTGTGGTGTTGGAGAAGACTCTTGAGAGTCCCTTGGACTGCAAGGAGTTTCAACCAGTCCATTCTAAAGGAGATCAGCCTTGGATGTTCTTTGGGAGGATTGATGCTAAAGCTGAAACTCCAGTACTTTGGCCACCTCATGCAAAGAGTTGATCCACTGGAAAAGACTGATACTGGGAGGGATTGGGGGCAGGAGGAGAAGGGGATGACAGAGGATGAGATGGCTGGATGGCATCACCAACTCGATGGACGTGAGTTAGAGTGAACTCTGGGAGATGGTGATGGACAGGCAGGCCTGGTGTGCTGCAGTTCATAGGGTTGCAAAGAGTTGGACAGGACTGAGCAACTGAACTGAACTGATATCTAAACTCATGGGGAAAAACGATCCTGTGATTCTTTTGTATAAATATATGTGTGGAATATCAACTAGAAATTCAGTTAAATTCCTATTGATTGATACCTTATTATAGTAGCTCAAGTAATTTAAGATTTTATTTTCAGCAGAAAGAAGTTAGAGGTAGATAATTCAGAGATTGCATGGAAAGTCCACTAAAATTCCTTTTTTCTTTTTTCTGTAATGCTTTTCCTTACTTAACATTGCTTCTGCGTTCAAGTTAAAAAGGTGACTATTGAAGCTTAGACATCAAGAACACATTCTAGACATTAATAAGAGGTAGAGAAAAGGACAAATAGAAAAAGAATTCTGCTGGGTGCCCCATTCAATGACTTTCACTTAGATCTTGTAGAGGTCACCATTATCTTTAAAGGAAGCCAGAGAAGGCAGCATTTTAGCTGAGCACATTGTCACCTACAATAAAATCAAGGCTCTGTACCAAGGAGAATAGGGAGAAGGGGAAAGGAAATGGGATACATAACTGGCAATCCTTCCCTCTTATGGTTGTTGAAAACAGTGCTATACTTTTTGACCTAGATTATCTTCTAGGAAGAGAGTCTAAATCTATATAGGGCAGTGACATTGTCAGGCTCTAGATGCATACTTTATATTTTGTTATATGAAAAAAAAAGTCATTTGTCTTTTATTACCAGTAGATAATGTTTCTATTTTCAGAAGAAAACAAGGCACCTTGCATGTCTCAAGTGACTCTTCCCTGAATATGACAGTTAAAACAGATCACACATGCATTTTGAACTCTTTATCTTCTTTATATCTTATGTGTGTCTTCAAATAATTTATTTTCTATCTTCAGACAAGTCCTTTTCCTGTATGGATTCCTCATATATTCAATTGCCTTACTGGTGCTTGACACACATTAATGATATGTTTTCCACATATATTATTAAATGGATGGACGCAATAGTGTTAGGGTATATCAGATTTGTTATTCCTTACTTAACTAGCTCTGAGGAGTTAAAAACAAACAAACATAACTTTCAAAGCTAGCTTTAGACTCTGAAATAAAAGAAAACTATTTAACCCAGTGGAAGTAGCTAATGCACCTGAAAAATCTGTTTTGGCACAAAGTACATTTTTCTTCTGGTACTTGATTATTTTGTTATCTTTGGTAACATTGAGAAGTAAGGACTAACAACAGAAATGATACACCGGTACTCAGAAAGGGGAAGAAAAATGGGAGCTGTGAGAACAGGCTAATTAGTGGATAAATGATGGTGTAGATGGAACTAATCACAAATCAAAAGTCTAACAAACAAAATTCACGGAAGCCTGAGTTATTTTGTATATATTCCTTCAGGGTTATTAGACTTCAGCATAAGCGCAATATACCCATTTAAGAAGATATCTATTTAAAAACCTTATTAAATTATAAGAAATCAAGTCAGAACTTTATTATATCATCATTCATTGAAAGATTTTTAGAATTATTCTATTTAAAATGGCAAAAATTGAAAGTGTTAATCACTCAGTCCTGTCTGACTCTTCGTGACCCGATGGACTGCAGTCTGCCAGGCTTCTCTGTCCATGAGATTCTCCAGGCAAGAATACTGGGATGGATTGCCATTTCCTTCTTCAGGGGATCTTCCTGTCCTAGGGATCAAACCCAGGTCTCGTGCATTTCAGGCTGACTCTTTACAATCTGATTCACCAGGGAAGCTCTATGTGTAGTGATCTCTGCCCTGCTTACTGGCACAGAGCTCATAAAACCCTACAATTTCCTAAGTGATAAGAACTAGGACCACCTGTTATTCTAATATTTGTTTGACTCCACCTCTAAAACAGGATCTTAAAATCCTTGCACATGCCTAAATGGTAGGAGTACGAGGAGCATTTATTTCCTGCTGAGGTGACTCTTGCTGGGCTCCTGGGTGGCGCTGGTTATCAAGAAGACCAACCCATGATTAACAACTTAGTTTTCAGCTCCATCACTCATCTTCCAGAGCAGGGAGAGGGGCTGGAAAAACTAAGAATAGTCATGCCTATGTGGGGATTCCACATCAAGAAGCAACAGTTATAACTGGACATGGAACAACAAACTGGTTCCAAATTGAGAATGGAGTACATCAAGTCTGTATATTGCCACCTTGCTTATTTAACTTATATGCAGAGTATGTCACGAGAAATGCCAGGCTGGATGAACCACAAGCTAGACTCAAGATTGCCAGGAGAAATATCAATCACCTCGGATATACAGATGACACCACCTTAATGGCACAAAGTGAAGAGGAACTAAAGAGCCTCTTGATGAAAGTGAAAGAGGAGGGTGAAAAAGCTGATTTAAAACTCAACATTCAAAACACTAAGATCATGGCATCCAGTCCCATCTCTTCATTGCAAATAGATGGAGAAACAGTGGACACAGTGACAGACTTTATTTTGGAGGGCTCCAAAACCACTGCAGATGGTGACTGCAGCCATGAGATTAAAAGACACTTGCTCCTTGGCAGAAAGGCTATTACAAAACTAGACAGCATATTAAAAAGCAGAGAAATTACTTTGCCAACAAAAGTCCATCTAGTCAAAGCTATGATTTTTCCAATAGTCATGTATGGATGTGAGAGTTGGACTATAAAGAAATCTGAGCACCAAAGAATTGATGCTTTTGAACTGTGGTGTTGGAGAAGGCTCTGGAGAGACCCTTGGACTGCAAGGAGATCCAACCAGTCCATCCTAAAGGAAATCAATCCTGAATATTCAGCATCAATACTGATGCTGAAGCTGAAACTCTAATACTCTGGCCACCTGATACAAAGAACTGACTCATCTGAAAAGACCCTGATTCTGGAAAAGATTGAAGGTGGTAGGAGAAGGGGATGACAGAAGATGAGATGGTTGGATGACATCACCAACTCAATGGACGTAAGTTTGAGTAAGTTCTGGGAGTTGGTGATAGACAGGGAAACCTGGCATGCTGCAGTCCATGGGTTTGCAAAGAGTCAGACACAACTGAGTGATTGAACTGAACTGATGTGTGAAAGCCTCTATGAAATTCCAATAGTATGGAATTTGGAGAGCTTTCAGGTTGGTGATGGAGAAGGTGATGGCACCCCACTCCAGTGCTCTTGCCTGGAAAATCCCATGGACAGGGGAGCCTGATGGGCTTCAGTCCATGGAGTCGCAAAGAGTGGGACACGACTGAGCAACTTCACTATCACTTTACACTTTCATGCATTGGAGAAGGAAATGACAACCCACTCCAGTGTTCTTGCCTGGAGAATCCCAGGGACGGGGGAGCCTGGTGGGCTGTGGTCTGTGAGGTTGCACAGAGTCAGACACGACTGAAGTGAGTTAGCAGCAGCAGCAGGTTGATAAACACGTGGAGGTGCTGGAAGAGCAGAGTATCCTGGAGAGATGGAAGCTCTATACCCCTTCCCACACACCTTACTCTATACATCTCTTCCTTCCAGATGTTCATCCAGATCTTTAATCATATTCTTAATAAACTAATAAACATAAATGTTTCCCTGAGTTTTGTGAGCCACTCTAACAAATTAATCAATCCCAAGGAGTTGAATCATTGGAACCTTTGTTTGCTAGCCTAATCAGAAACACAGGTGATGCCCTGGCTTGCTATTGGTGTCCAAAATGTGGGGGAAATGGGAGACAGTCTTAAGGGACCGAATCCTTAATCCTCTGGGATCTGGCCCTAACTTGAATAATACTGTTAGATTTAAGATTAGTTGCAGGACACCCAGCTAGTGTGGGCTTTCCTGGTGGTTCACACAGTAAAAAAATCTGCCTGTAACACAAGAGACCCAGGTTCAGTTCCAGGGCTGGGAAGACTCCCTGCAGAAGGGAATGGTTACCCACTCCAATATTTTTACCTGGAGAATTCCACGGTCAGAAGAGCCTGGCAGGCTAGAGTCCATGGGGTTGCAAAAAGAATCAGACACGACTGAGCAACTAACACTTTCACACTTCTTTAGCTGGCCTAGCAGAGACTTGCTTGATGTAGGGGAAAACCCTCATACATACATTTGGAGACCAAAATTGAAGTATTTATGTGAGTAACAAAGGAGAATCACAGGAGAGAAAGATGTAGTAGGTAAGAACTGAATTATTCCATATATGGGAGAGGTAAAATCTGCTCATTTTTCCTTTAAAGTAACTTTTCTGGATATGTGCTTTTATACAAAAAAAGACTTATTTTCTGATATTACTGGGCGGGTGAGCAACATTATTGCATTTTATTTTATGCAAAGTTATTTTCATGGTTGTCTCAACAAAGTGGAAATTATAGGCTTGTACTTCCATAGCTAGGACTGTACTATAGCATTTCTATTTGTCATAACTGTATTCACACAGACCCTTGTGAGTTCACAGCTATAACGACCTTTAGGCAAGATGGTTATAAATAAAGTGGATTAAATATTTCAGTAGGGATATAAGGATTTTTTTAATTAAAAAGCATGATTTCATTTTAAATTACACATAAGGAAACAGTAAAGTATCTGGAAAAAACAAAAGAGGTGAAGTTAAGAAAAAGAAACGACTAGGAGATACTGCAGTGATTTTAGTCTTTACCCTTTGGACTCTTCTTGAACTAATTTGTAGCTAAGGTCTAAACTTAACAAAGACTTTCCTGTAACATATAAGTTACAGAGTCACCACTCGCTTTTTTTCCTTTCTCCACAGAGCAATTTCAACTGAGTTATATACAGGTGTTAGGAAACCAGGGTATCACTGTTCTTCCTGTTGGTAGTAGAGCCACAGCAAAACACTTAGATATCAGCAGCTAATGATTTATACTCAAATAAAGCATCTCTGTTTATAAAATATCCTCCATTTTATTCCTAAAACTTTTCTTTCTTTCTTTCTTTCTTTGGGGTCGGAAACAGCTGGAGAAAATATTTTGAGGGTTCTCTTTTAACTTTTTTCTTCTGTTTAATGACATGAAAATTTTGCCTTTTAATCACTACCTGTTTTAATGAGTACTTTTTAAGTGTAAGTTTATATGTCTGATACAATGCTTAGTGCTCAGGATTCAGTCGCGAGACGGAGGGAATATGTCCTTGGGCCCACCATGATCAAATCCTGGTGAGAAATAGTGTTAACTGAGACACTGAGACAAAGATGATGACATTGAATGTATTGAGATAGCAGCCACAAATAATCGATTTATTAAATGATTGATTGTCAGTGGAGAGAGTGTGAAAGGAGGGAATGTTCAAAATAAAAATTTTTATTGCCAGCAATTTTCATTTTGAAAAATCAAATAAATTAGGCTTATGTTACTCTGATAATGGTTTCAGTTACTCCACTTGGTAGATACAAAGTAATCAAGGAGGCAACTGCAATTGCCTGAGTGTCGTCAGATGTGGCTTTTGCCACAGGGTAGGTGATCCATGAGTGAAAGCAACTCCTGTTGCTAAGTCGCTTCAGTCGTGTGCGACTCTGTGCGACCCCATAGATGGCAGCCCACCAGGCTCCCCTGTCCCTGGGATTCTCCAGGCAAGAACACTGGGGTGGGTTGCCATTTCCTCCTCCAGGAGATCTTCCTGACTCAGGGATGAAACCTGGGTCTCCTGCACTGCAAGTGGATTCTTTACCTCCTGAATCACCAGGGAAGCTCCTAAGCAAGTAAAATTTATTTCAGTAACTAATTTTTAAAAAAATTCAACTTGTAAGTTTAGATATAGTTGAATGCTGCTGCTAAGTAACTCCAGTCGTGTCCGACTCTGTGCAACCCCATAGACGGCAGCCCACCAGGCTCCCCGTCCCTGGGATTCTCCAGGCAAGAACGCTGGAGTGGGTTGCCATTTCCTTCTCCAATGCATGAAAGTGAAAAGTGAAAGGGAAGGAGCTCAGTCGTGTCCAACTCCCAGCGACCCCATGGACTGCAGCCCACCAGGCTTCTCCGTCCATGGGATTTTCCAGGCAAGAGCACTGGAGTGGGGTGCCGTTGCCAGAGGCCATATGTGTTTTATGATTTAGCACCAGAAGTCATGCACTGACACTTCCGTAATGTAGTGTTGGTTACACAGCTCTATATAATGCGAGAGAGGCTACATTAAGGAGGTGAATGCCATGAGTTGAATGCTGCCAGGAACCATCTTGGAAGCTGGCTACCACTTTCAGAATCATTTCAGTTACTCTTTCTATGAGATATTTTCCATTGAAAGTCTGTTTTACTTCGAATAAGTGATGATCATATGCAACATATTTTCAAATCTATGTAATAGATGCTATCTTGTTTGTAATTAAATAAGTTTTTCTAAAGTCATAAGGTAAGACCCTTAGAATTAAACATCGGTTGTACTTCCTTTATCATGTGATCTAAATTATGAAGTCTGCATTTGTTTTAGAAATTCATAGGCTGTCTTTGTTCCTGATGTTAGCTTGTTTTCATGCAATGCTTTTGAAGTTAAAAATTATATATATATATATATATATTTTTTTTTTAATTTAGAGATTGCTTAGTGTGTGTATATTGAACTTCTCAGTCATGTCCAACTTGTGACCACATGGAGAGTAGCCCACCAGGCTCCTCTGTCCATGGAATTTTCCAGGCAAGGATGTTGGAGCAGGCTGCCATTTCCTACTCCACGGTGTCTTCCTGACCCAGGGATCAAAACCACATCTCTTGTGTCTCCTGCATTGGCAGGCGGGTTCTTTACCACTGGTGCCAACCACCTGGGAAGCCTAAAGATTGCTTTATCCTGCTCATTTATTTTACATATGCGGTTTCTCATATCCAGACAGTTTGGCTAACTAAGGTTACAAAATTTGGAATAAAATCTAGGTATCATGACCCCTAATCCTTTTTCTTTCCTTTACAACTTACTAGCAGCTGGTTAGTTTTCAATAATTTCATGCTTCTGTAAGAAAGCACTCATAAATTCAGCATTAGAGATTTGCAGGATGTCTATAATGGAACACAGTGCCAAGAGCTATAAACTTTCGTGTATGATTACCTTCTTTTCATTACACTGGAGTTTCAGCTCAGTATTTCAAATCCCTAAAACAATGAAATAAGACTTCTCTCGGGGGTGGGGGGCGGGGAGAAAAGAGTGCAAATATGAGAGAACTGCAGTTTTAGAAATTTGTTGATTTCAAAGTTTTGACAACAAAGCAACATTTTAGGAATCTATGTATATAATTCATGTGTTGTTTGACATGCTACATTGAACAAATGAGAAGACTGTGGAGACTAAATAACACACATATTTATGGCTCTTTTAGCCCTTAATATCTACTTAGCACATCTATGTTTTCAAATATATTTTATTCCCTTTCAAATAAAAATAAATTTCCTGTTCCCAAACTAACTTATTGGTGCTAGACGCAGTACACTTAAGGACTGAATCACTTCAGGAGTTGTATAAAATTAAAAATTAATTTATCAGTGAGAAAAATAATGTAGATACAATAGTGGGTCACAAATTATTAGAACATGCTATTTTCTTGGTGTGTTGACATTTGATACAATATTTTGTGATCTTTATCACCTCTGCTCTTAACTTTTATTCTTTATAAGATGTAAAAAGAAAAAAACAAACAATGCTACAAAGCTAAATAAATTAAAATTATATACTTGAATACTTTAAACTTGGTTTTTAATAGATTGTCTCATCAAAATAACTGCAGTACAACACATCTGTAAAATAACCAAAGGGAAAGTAAGTTAACAGAGCCGCCTTCTAGTTCCCGAAGTAACGGTTTTGTAAAAAGAAAGAGAAACTTGTATTTATAATCAGAACTTAGTATTTCACTTTAGCATTTCACCCCAAATATCATGGTGCAGCTCCACTTTAAAATAAATTTCTGTTTTAGAACAGTTTTAGGAATATAAACAACTGAATAGTCAAAAGAAAGAATGTCAACACACCTCACACTGGTTTTCCTAATATTAATATCTTATATCAGTATGATGCATTTTCCCAATTATTAAATCAGTATCTATATATTATTATTTTTATTAACCAAAGTTGTAAGGAAGATCAAAGGAGTAAAAAGAAGTACTTTTTTTTGTAACACATGTATATAACTGACTGATCAATGCTGTAACCCTATCTCACTCTTTTCATTGTGAGTTCAACTTCATGTTTTCAGGACTTATCATAAATCAAAAGAGTATTACCAGTCAAGTGTATGGGATTAAATTCATGTCTGTGAAGTATAGATGCCACCAGACAAGTTTGATGAAGTCTCTAGGCTTTTGTAAACATGTTAATTTTTAAAAGTCTGAATAAGTTATCTAGCTTTCTTCATAAATATTGGAACCTGAAGCTCTGAAAATTATATTCAACTTGATGACTGTAATATAAATGTCATATCATCCTCTGTTGTAAATCTGCAAAACTTCATGTTATTTTTACATCCAGAATAAATTTCCTAAGTTAGATTCTTTATGAATTAGTTTAATGATCCTTATGAATGGTATTTATTTTAAATTTGATAATTTCACCTGTAAGATTTTTTTTTGTTTCATAACTATTAATAGTAAAGTTCAATTTTGATTAAGTTCTGAATATATTAGCTATATAGTCTATCAATTTTGCATAATTATTTCCTGACAGAATATCAGAGGACATGTATATTAAATATGCTATATGTATATAGGTCATTGCTGTGGAAGTGTTATCTAGATATATGAAACATAAGCACATTTATGAAATGTAATATAAGTTTGAATTATACTTCATATTTTAGCTGTCATATGAAGTATAATAATATATAATGTGGAAAAAAATTTTCTTTTTCTGGTAGAAGCTGTTACCCTCAGAGTAAATATTATTGTCAAGCCTGAGATAAACTGAAAAATTCTATATCAAGACCCTTTAGATACACAATTGACATGACAATAATCATAATGGCTGAATCATTCCTTTTAAAGGAGCAACCAAAACATCTAATTTTTCTTTGAGAAAGAGAAGTTTTAAGAGTGAGTGAATAAACTGGTAACTCTTGACAGTACTAGTGAGTTGAAACACTTGACCTTGGTTGGAGTAGAGTTTGGACAGAGGTTCTCAAATTCATCTCAAGATGTTGTTAAAACACAGATTTGAGTCCCATCACTAAAGACTGTGATTCAATTGTTTAGTAAGGGACCTGAACATTTGAATTTTTAAAGTCCCAAGTGTTGTTGGTGCTGCTGTTGTCCATCTACTTCCTACTTTAAGAACCAAAGGCTAGTGTGTGAGCTGTGTGACCTAAAACAAATAGACTGTCAGTTATTTCTCCAGCGAAAACGGGTTCATCTGGGATCAGCAAAGAATTTCAATTTGGAGTCTTCAACCATGGCAAACCGTGTGCGATTCCCTAGCAAAAATGGAAAGGAGACCTCTCATAGTAGGAAAATAAAGTTCAAAGAATTATTGGGAAATGAAGGGTCCATGATTTTTTCATTGGTTGAGTTATGACAGTCTCTCATTGGCTCTTGCCAGGAAAGAAGAGGAAGTCTTTTTCTTCTTCCTGTTGGGCTCTGCTATCATATGACTTGAGAGCTCTCAGTTATGGTCTCCTGACTCTATTTGAGACTTATATCTATTTATTTATTTATTTATTTTTACTTTTCCTCATTTAAATACTTTGAGGTTTCAAATGCTATTGTCCAGGACCACCTATAAAATTGGGTCAAGGTTGTTGGTCCTTAATAGAACATATAGGGCTTTGCCCATAGAAATGTGGAATCCAATTTCTACAATAACCACCTATCCCTAGGAAACTTCACAGTCAGCACTTAGATTTTGGAAAACTTAGAATACTATGAAGTTGTTGTTGAGTCACTAAGTTGTGTCTGACTCTTTGTGACCCCATGGACTTGCGGCATGCCAGGCTTCCTTGTCTTTCACTATCTCCTGGAGTTCAGATTCATGTCCATTGGGTCAGTGATGCAATCTATACATATCATCCTCTGCCATAAAGCCTGTTGGTATCTAATGTAAGCCTTGTTCAGGTATCAGACACCCTAAATATTGAGCCTGGGTTTGGACAAACTGCAAAGTTTATTTTGTTTTGTTTTAGGTAACCTCATGTAGCTTTAAGAGCTTCAGTGTAAAGCTTTCATGCTTTATCAGATAGATGCTATCTCCCTATAAAGAGGCTAGAGAAGGAGCACAGAGAAGCAAATCATTCACATACTGTGAGAAAGTAGAGCCTATATCATCCAGATTAATCCTCAGCATTTGTATGAAATAAGAACTCTCAGTAAAACTGAGTCACTACTGTCCAGGTGAATGGTTTTTCTTCCCAAGTGAAGACAAAAATCCATTGACAAGCTTTATCAATAGCAATATTAAAGAATGAGCTGCACAAATCATCACAGTAAAGAATTTGCTTCTAGTGGGGAATGGATGTAATAATGGATGAAGATTGGGAACAAGAGTGTGGAGAGGGATAGCAATGTTTTTTATTGCTCAGAGGTCCTGTACAAAACTCCACCTTCAGCCGTTAGGCTTTCTCACCAGTGAAATACAATATTACAATATTACAGGACTGGTACAGAGGAAAATGAGGCCTTGGCCCTTAAAATCATCTGCTACTGCCTTTATGCCTCGATAGACTTATTTACTTATAAGGTATTGATTAATTCTAGGCAGAAGTTTTGTGTGATCCATTTGAATCTTGATGGGAGGTGCTCCGTGAATTTTACCCTTGTCAGTTGGAGATTTTGCACACAAGACCTATGGTATAACTGTCAATAGGGACAAATGACCAGTGTTTCCAGAATCAGTTCTAATACTACCACAGATGGAGCAAATAAAAGATATCAAAGGCCATTTAATAAACCTGGTTGGCTGCTTTGATGACTACTGCAAAATTCTGCAATTATTTTCCCCCTTTTCATGAGTATCTAAGTCTCTGCCTAATAAATGGCACCAAAAGAACATAGGAGAAAAGGATATGTATCATTCAAAGGGCCTCAACAAGAGGAAATAGTTTTGGAAACAGGAACCCCTTGCAGTTCATTAGACATCCTTAGAATCTGAACTGTTTTTATAAGCCAGGACAGGGATTGTTTTAGTGGCTCTGGTGTCAATTAGAACTGGAAGAGATTTTTCCTCAATCTGGAGAAATGTTTTTCTAAACTGATTATGAGGGAGAATTGAAAGATCCCTTGTGGTTTCTCAGAGCCCCATCATTGATAATTGAAAGATCATTAGAAAGGCTGGCTAGAGGTCTGAGAGCAGCTGAAACATTTAAATCTATAATATTCTGTCCATGTCCTGGCTTCTTGCAATAATAGCGGAAACTAGGAGGGTTTGGGTTTCATTTAGGGCCTTCATTTGCTGTTTTGAAGATTAAGAATCTTGGTAGTCTTCCTTGGAGGAAAGCTGGTTTGACAGAGTAACTAAATCTGGAAGTTTTTCATTTCATCCTGGTTTTTTCTCACTAGAAGGGAAAAGTCCCGGTTCAGCCCATAAATAAACACAGTGTTAAAAGCTACCTGGGTGGAATAAACATCTGAAAAAGACCAGAATTTCCTCTAAAAATAATCAGAAGTCAATTGTAATGGTCATAAACCCTTTATCAGATTTTTGTGTGTGAGTCAAATTTTAGGTCCCATCACCCAGCTTTGGAACAGCCCTAGAAATTGGAACAGTCCAATGAAGTAGCCTAGTGATTTTCCAAGCCTGCTCATATAATAATAGGCTAGTCTCCCAGTTTTTGCTGTAGAAACCTTTACGATTTCCCCAATTAGCATTTTTCATTCAATGCTGGGACTGGCCTTTACTGACAAGTATATTAACTAGCTGAGCTTCTCCGGTGGCTCAGATGGTAGAGAATCCACCTGCAAGGCAGGAGACCTGGGTCTGATCTCTGGGTTGGGAAGATCCTCTGGAGAAGGGAATGGCAATCCACTCCAGTATTCTTGCCTGGGGAATTCCATGGACAGAGGAATTCTGCTGGGCTGAATGGGCTGGTGGGCTACATACAGTCCATGGGTTTGCAAAGAGTTGGACATGACTGAGCAACTTACACACACACACGCACACACACGCACACACACACACACATGCGCGCGCACACACACACACACACACACACACACCACGCTAGGTGACGTAAGTCAGAGAAACCAGGTTGGTAAATTTAAATGACTGTATTAAATTCATCAGCAAATCTGTGAGAATCTTCGCTTACTTTGGAAAAATCTTTGACAATAGCTCACAGTTCAGCGTTCAGTTCAGTTCAGTTGCTCAGTCGTGTCCAAATTTTAGCAACCCCATGGACTGCAGCACGCCAGGCCTCCCTGTCCATCACCAGCTTCTGGAATTGACTCAAGCTCATGTCCATTGAGTCCATGATGCCATCCAACCATCTCATCCTTTGTCATCCCCTTCTCCTGCCTTCAATCTTTCCCAGCATCAAGGTATTTTCCCATTGAGTCAGTTCTTCGCATCAGGGGCCCAACGTATTGGAGCTTCAGCTTCAGCATCAGCCCTTCCAATGCATATTCAGGACTGATTTCCTTTAGGATGGACTGGTTGGATCTCCTTTCTGTCCAAGGAATATAAGAATTAGTCCAGGGAATATAAGAAGTTAAGAGTTATAGTGTTTAGCTCCTCAGATGTCCTAATTTTAAAGGGAGAGATTCTGAAAATTTCGGAGGACGATGAGGTGGAGAGAGCTTCAGGGAAAAGGGAAGTTCAGGGAGAGAATCATTATGGAGGAACTGAGGGTACAGAGGAGGTATCGGAAGTATAAAAGGGAGGGAGGAAGATGGGGCCTAAATGTGAGGAGCCCACGGAGACAGACAAGTTGGAGCCTGAGACAGTCTGAGACAAAGAAGCCAAGGAAGAAGAGCATTAGGCTTTGGAAGTTATTTGATCTTTTTCTTGATGTCTGTTTGCATGAGTTAATCTTAAAATCTTATTTGACAAAGACACAATTTTAGACTTCTGATAACATTTGGGAGCCTCAAAATACCAATCAAAATAAGCATTTCATTCAGTTTGGGAAATTGTAGCGCTATGGTCGTTTGATTCTATTTTAAGAAAAGTATGTTTGGGGATTTCAAAAGTTCCCCATAATGTCCATTGATATTCTGAATTCTATTTGGTTAGATTTATGCATTTCATTAAAAATGTTCATGAGGATAGAGTGTGGTTTTCAAACATAAAATCGGACAAGGTTTCTGCAGGAGTGGGGGCATGGGGTGCCCATAAAATATTTATATAACTGAGATTCTATTTCTCAGGGGTTTTTCTCTAGAATAAGAAAATAATTTTCAAACAGGCTAAAAAGCTGAAATAGTTTTTAACCTGCAGCTAAATAACCTAATACCAGCCAGTTTTAAGGGAACAGTCTAATCCTGGGGAAGCCAGGCCAAAAGCTGCTTAGCACAGTTCCAATAAAAAACAGCCCCTGCTCCAAAATGAATGGGCCAAAGCCTAGCCAGCTGCAGCTAAAACAGCCTTCTTTTAAAATCAGGCTAAAATGTCAAAGGAGTACTCACATATTGAAAAAAGCCTTAACCAGAAAGGAAGGGTCCTTAAAATAGATCCTGAATAAAACCTAAAGGACTGTAAAACTGCAAACAGGATGGAAGCAGGGATCCAGGAGAGAGATTTGTCCTCCAAGCCCAGGTTTGTCAGGAAGCATTGCTCATCTGTTTGTTCACCTGCCTCAGAATCATGAAGAGTCTTCTGTGGATACCTGTACAAGTTGCCAAAATGCTGACCTGAAACAGAGAAACAGACAGTCATGTTTCTATCAAAAATAGGTTCATTTGATGTTAGCAAAGTTCCAATTCAGGGTCTGCAACTATGGTGAGCAATACACGAGTCATCAGCAGAAATGCAGAGGAGAACTCTTTATATTACAGAGAGCAAAAAGGAAGTTGAGAGGTCTATAGTCAGCAAAATATCTATGGTATTTATTGGCTGAGTTGTGACAGTCTTCTTGGCTGAGATCTTGCCAGGAAATAATAGGGAGTCTTTCTTCTTGTTGTTGGGTTTAGCTGTCATCATACTGCTTGAGAACTCCCTTTTCTGGTCTCCTGACTCTTTTTCTTTTTTAATGGCTTTTTAAAATGCTAAAACTATGGTGATTAATTTTTTTATTTTTTTTTTTTTACTGAGAGATAATTGCTTTACAGAATTTTGCTCTTTTCTGTCAAACCTCAAAGTGAATCAGCCATAGGTACATGTATGTTCCCTCCCATTTGAACCTCCCTCCCATCTCCCTTCCCACCCCACCCCTCTAGGGTGATACAGAGCCTCTGTTTGTGTTTCCTGAGACATACAGCAAATTCCCATTGGCTATCTATTTTGCATATGGTAATGTAAGTTTCCATGTTACTCTTTCCATACATCTCACCCTCTCCTCACGTCTCCCCATGCCCATTAGTCTATTTTCTATGTCTATTTCTCCATTGCTGCCCTGTAAATAAATTCTTCAGTACCATTTTTCTAGATTCCATATATGTGCATTAGAATATGATATTTATCTTTCTCTTTCTGACTCACTTCACTCCATATAATAGGTTCTAGGTTCATCCACCTCATCAGAACTGACTCGAATGTGTTCCTTTTTATGGCTGAGTAACATCCATTGTGTATATGTACCATGCTTTCTTTATCCATTCACCTGTTGATGGACATCTAGATTGCTTCTATGTTCCAGCTATTGTAAATAGTGCTGCAATGAACAACAGGATACATGTGTCTTTTCAATTTTGGTTTCCACAGGGCATATGCCTAGGAGTGGGATTGCTGGGTCATATGCTGGTTTTATTCCTAGTTTTTAAAGAAATCTCCATACCATCTTCCATAGTAGCTGTATCAATTCACATTCCCACCAACAGTGCAAGAGCGTTCCCTTTTCTCCACATCCTCTCCAGCATTTAGTTTGTAGACTTTTTGATGATGGCCATTCTGAACAGGGTGAGGTGATATCTCATTGTAGTTTTGATTTGCATTTCACTAATAATGAGTGATACTGAGCATTTATTCATGTGTTTCTTAGCCATCTGTATGTCTTCTTTGGAGAAATGTCTGTTGAGGTCTTTTTTCCCACTTTTTCATTGGGTTGTTTGTTTTTCTGGCATTGAGTTGTATGAGCTGCTTATATATTTTGGAAATTAATTCTTTGTCAGTTGATTCATTTGCTATTATTTTCTCCCATTCTGAGGGTTGTCTTTTCACCTTGCTTACAGTTGCATTTGCTGTGCAAAATCTTTTAAGTTTAATCAGGTCTCACTTGTTTACTTTTGTTCTTATTTCTGCTATTCTAGGAGGTGAGTCATAGAGGATCTTTCTTTGATTTATGTAATCGAGTGTTCTGCCTATGTTTTCCTCTAAGAGTTTTGTAGTTTCTGGTCTTACATTTAGGTCTTTAATCCATTTTGAGTATATCTTTGTGTATGGTGTTAGGAAGTGTTCTAATTTCATTCTTTTACATATAGCTTTCCAGTTTTCCCAGCACCATTTATTGAAGAGACTGTCCTTGCCTCGTTGTATATTCTTGCCTCCTTTGTCAAAAATAAGGTACCCATAGGTGCATGGGTTTATTTCTGGGCTTTCTATCTTGTTCCATTGGTCTATATTTCTTTTTTGTGCCAGCACCATACTGTTTTGATGACTGTGGCTTTGTAGTATAACCTGAAGTCAGGAAGGTGGATTCCTCCAGCTCCATTCTTCTTTCTCAGAACTACTTTGGCTATTTGGGGTCTTTTGTGCTTCCATATGAGCTATGAATCTTTTTGACCTAGTTCTGTGAAAAATGCCATTGGTAATTTGATAGGGATGACACAGAATATGTAGACTGCATTTAGTAGTATAGTCATTTTCAAAATATTGATTCTTCCTACCCAGGAACATGGAACATCTCTCCATCTGTTTATGTCATCTTTGATTTCTTTCATCAGTGTCTTATAACTTTCTGTGTACAGTTATTTTGTCTCCTTAGGTAAGTTTTTTCCTAGATATTTAATTCTTTTGTTGCAATGGTGAATGGACTTGATTCCTTAATTTCTCTTTCTGATCTTTCATTGTTAGTATACAGAAATGCAAGTGATTTCTGTGTATTGATTTTGTATCCTGCAACTTTGCTAAATTCACTGATTAGCTCTAGTAATTTTCTAATATCATCTTTAGGGTTTTCTATGTGCAGTATCATGTTTCCTGAAAACAGTGAGAGCTTTACTTCTTTTCTGATCTAGATTCCTTTTGTTTCTGTTTCTCCTCTGATTGCTGTAGCTAGGACTTCCAGAATTACGTTGAATAATAATGGTGAAAGTAGACACCCTTGTCTTATTCCTGATTTTAGGGGGAATGCTTTCAATTTTTTATCACTGAGAGCAATGTTTGCTGTAGGCCTTTACTGTGCTGAGGTAGGTTCCTTCTATGCCCATTTTTTGAAGAGTTTTAATCATAAATGCATGTTGAATTTTGTCAGAAGCTTTTTATGTATCTATTGAGATGATCATATTTTTTAATCTTTTAATTTGTTAATATGGTGTATGACATTGGTTGATTTGTCTATATCAAAGAATTCTTGCATTCCAATTTGATCGTGGTATATGAGCTTTTGGTGTGTTGTTGCATTCTGTTTGCTAAAATTTTGTTGAGGATTTTTGCATCTATGTTCATTAGTAATATTGGCCTGTAGTTTTCTTTTTCTATGTTGTCTTTGTCTGGTTTTGGTATCAAGGTGATGGTGGCCTCATAGAATGTTTTTGGAAGTGTTCCTTCCTCTGCAATATTTGGAAAGATTTTTAGAAGGATAGGCATTATCTCTTCTCTAAATGTTTGATAGCATTTTCCTGTGAAGTCATCTTATCCTGGGCTTTTGTTTTCAGGGAGATTTTTGATCACGGCTTCAATTTCAGTGCTTGTACTTGGGTTGTTCATAATTTCTATGTCAGGCACATCGAGGGGCCCCCTGGCTGGGGTCATACTCTGCAGATCAGCACATCAGACACTTAAAAGGACACCCTATGTGGGGTGCTACTCTGCAGTTCAGTACATCAGGCATTTGATGGGCCAGCCTCTCTATTGTTCAGCTGCGTTGCTGGCGTGTGAGGGGAGAGAGGCTATGGTGATGGCTCCACCCCCAACCCATGGCTCAGCTTTATTGCCTTGCTTCTGTGGCTCCCTGGCTTTCCTCCACAGGCATTTCCCACCACAATTTCCTCCCTCACATGCCCTTGATCTGCTCTCCACAGTCAACAGCAGCCCTTGCCTTGGGATTGCTCCACAATCCCTAAACTCCAGCTCCCAGCTGTTGCACCTTCCAGGGGATTATGTCCCTATCCAGGGTATATACAGCTGAGGAAAGGACTGTCTGATTCTTGTTCCATCTAGGCTGCCATAAATCAGCTGTTTCACTCTCAGCCTTAAATGTTTCTCCTCTGACTCAGACAATTGCCTCAATGTGGGAATCAGACCCCTGCTTCAGTTCCCCCACCCACTGAGGGCAGGTCTAATCCTACTAACACTCCTGTTTTTCTCCCTAGTTCCTTTGTTCTACTGAGTTTTACGTGGGCCTATATATTCTTTTCCTCTGGTTCCACCAACTCTTGTCCATTCTCAACTGGTGCTCTGCATGCTCCTCTGTTTCTGAAGCTGTTTTCCTGATGCATTCATGGAAAAAGATGTACTCCGTGTCCACCTACTCCTCCACCATCTTGTTCTTCTCCTGATTCTATTTAATTGAGGCTTCTGTTATTGACTTTTTGCAGATATTATATTCATTTATCCCTTCCTAAAGAGATATCTCTAAAGAAGAAATTATTCTTATTTAGAATAAGTTCCAAGTGTAGAGAAATGGAGTTAATTCCTCCAAAATTCAAATAATCTGTCATATAAAAATCAGCTGTCTGTCCTCATAGTCACATAGTATATTTTAAAGTACAATATCCAAAAGGCATGATGGCTGTGTATCACTGGAGGGATTTTGTGAGCAGATATCAAGAATCACTTCATGATTCTTAAATCTATGTTATTTTTTATAGGTTATTTGTTCTGAGCATTACAAAATTGAATGCAATTAGGTAGAGAGAAAATTAAATTAAAAGTACACAAAAAAATTAAAAGCTAATAATTGAATGTTTTAAAAGTCATATTTTCCTACATGTTTTGTGTTATTCAAGTGGTACGTATTTTTTTTCTACCTTTGTTTAAACAGAAGAAATCAATTATTTTCAGTGACACTGATGATTCTGTTAAAATTGGCATTTCTGAAATGGCTTTCACATAATTTAGATAATCAAAATGACCATTTCTAGAGAATTAAATGACAGATAATTATTTAATGCGTATTGAAATTAGCTTCTGAATTTTTAAATCACAATACATTCAAATACTGTCTGTGCTTTGAGTGAATACAATACTACTAATATTATTGTAGCCTGTCTTTCCACTAATAAATATCCAATTTTAAATCATCACTAGTTTAGAAATAATATAATGAATACTAACCCAATATGCCTGTATATCCTATACTGGCATTCTGTACAATCAGTTCACAGCTCTCTACACAAAATTATGATTTCTGCAAAGATACTAACATTATAAGACTATAGTAAAATTTCCCTCTCGTCTTCTTTGAAATATTGTCCCAAAGCATGTCTCATCAAAAGGAGAGCGTTTACAGGGGTAAATAAAATTGCTTTGAAATTTAGCTTAGATATTTTCATACTGTAACTTCTTTTTTAAAAGAGCATACTTTTGGGTATTTAGTAATTACCTAATATTTTCATCATGAATTCATTTCAGTTAAGGAGTAATTACAAAGTAAATCAAGCTATGGTGAGACAACAATCAAGATGAATGCTTAAATGCAATTTCCTGAGCTTAAGTCAATTCTCATTAAAGTTGCAGACACTACACATATAACATTATATGTAGAAAATGTTTATCAATAACCTAATAAAATATCTATTTTAAAATAAGTTATATATTGATATAACTACAGATCAACTTTAATATAATATATAAATATATTTTTCATGAGAGAGTTATATGTATTGAAATGGTGGAACCCTATCTGAATTGTTTTTTCCTTCAATACAACTGAATAACCAGTTTGTTTAAAAAATAATTACAAATTAACTTTAAAATTAATTCCAATTAATTTGGACTCCTAAGGATAGTGAAATGTCAATGTTTTAAAATTCAACATAAATCATACCCTATTTTCTAACATCAAATATTTCAATATTATTTAAATCTCTCAGGCCATTTCTGAGGGAATAGAAAATCTCTGGATCTATTTTGACAATGTAAAAATCTTACTGAACATTTCTTATTTGATTTCACCTAAAATTAGACAAAATTCAAAATCATAAAAGTTATGAACAAAAGAACATACTGGCACTTTCAAAAACAAAAAAAAAATAGAAATCATAGTTGCAAATGGTATAGTTTCAAATAGATAAATCACTGTTAGGTATCATTTATAGATCTTTTCTGTCTAGCTTTTTCCCTGTGGTTAGAGAGGAGTGAGGGGAACAAAATAAAACAAGTGAAGAGTTTGAGAATGGAAATTCATTCCTTCTGTTGATGCCAGTGCAGGGATTTAACAAGTCAGTCAACAGTGGAGAGTTATCAGTTTTGCTGCAGAAATTAGACAACAGATGTCCCATAAATTCCAGCACTATAGCAACAGGGGTGTTAACCCCTTTTGATCATCTCCTGATTTGCTATATGACCAAGTCTGATGCGCCCCCAGGCACTTGCATGGTTGTTCTGATTCTGCCCTTCAACCGCTGTTTAAATTGATTTATTCTACATGATGTTATTTATGGAAATGAAATGAAATAGTAAATTTATCTTAAAAATGGAGCTGAGTATTCCCCAATGGGGATCATTGTTTATGAGCATGAAATTTGAATAATCTAATTAAAATCTTTTTTTTTTTTTGGTCATTTTTCTAGTGAAATGTCTTTGTAGCTTCTAGTAATTCATTAATATGTCACTGATACCTTGTAGCATTTGGATCTTCTGATTCCAGAAGTCCAAAAAACAGTACTATATATTTATTTTACTAAAAACAAAATAGAAGTATGAGCTCTTGAGTAAAAGTTATCTAATTTCCCAATGAATTTCCAGTTTGGAGCATTTACATTTTATATTAATAATAGTAACCATGTTTAAATTGTGTGTGCTATATGAAATCACTATAGATTCAACGACAGCAATCAGCTAGGGCTTCAGTGTGGCCTGTTGATAGTTTTGGTGTGTGTCAATGGCATAGTTGTGTCCAACTCTTTGTGACCCCATGGACTGGGACCCACCAGGCTCCTCTATCCATGGGATTCTCCAAGGTAAGAGTATTGGAGTGGGTTGCCATTTCCTTCTCCAGGGAATCTCCCTAAACCAGGGGTCAAACCTGGGTCTCCCACGTTGCAGGCAGATTCTTTCCCATTTGAGCCACCAGGGAAGCCCCTGTTAATATTAGAATTTATTAATTTCATTAAGAAATATCTCTAGTCACTATAACAATATGCCAGTTTAGGTCCTGGCAAGAAACATAATTAAATTCCATCAACACAAATTAAAATATTTTAATACCAGAGCTACCTAGAAGTCTGGATTAAAGAATATACTAACACAGAATGGACTGGTTGGATCTCCTTGCAGTCCAAGGGGCTCTCAAGAGTCTTCTCCAACACCACAGCTCAAAAGCATCAATTCTTCAGCGCTCAGCCTTCTTCAGAGTCCAACTCTCACATCCATACATGACCACAGGAAAAACCATAGCCTTGACTAGATGGACCTTAGTCAGCAAAGTAATGTCTCTGCTTTTGAATATACTATCTAGGTTAGTCATAACTTTTCTTCCAAGGAGTAAAGTTTAAAAAAAAAAAATGAACTAGGGATGATGCTGTACTTGGAGACCAGCAACAGCAATTGGTCTTACCCCACAGCTGAAAGGACTAGGAAAAAAAATTGTCACTAGTGCTATGTGAGACCTGCTGTCTAGGTAAGGGGATGGGGGTGTCAGCCTGGAGCTGTGGTCTCCAGGAATGCATCTAAAATACAGAAGAGAGGCACTGAAGTAGGGAGTAGCAATGAAAAACTGACAAGATAAGGGGAAAACACAAGGAACTCCCAAAGCCCACTGGGCAGCTTTGTGGAATGTCTGCTCTTCGCCCTATTTCCTTCAGATTCGATCACTCGCGTTTTTGCGTTCTTAGTCAGTTTCTCCTCCCTCAAGGGCTCAAATTGACCTCTGACTACTGGACCACTTCCCTCAAGTGTCATATTTTACAAGCCCACCCTGGATCACTCTTAGAGGCATGATTAGCAACTTGTAGAGAGAAGGAGGAAGAGCAGGAGGAAAAAGAGAAAGGAGGAGGAGGCAGCCAAAGAAAAGGAGGACGGGAGGGAAATGGGGAAGGAGAAGGAAAGGGGAAGCCTTTCTTGATCCTGGTCATGCTAACCGATTTCTCCTTTTTAATATGTTACTCCTTCTTCATTTGTGAGTGGGAAAGAATTAAATGTCCAAGCAGATTTTCAGGAAGAGTTCAGATACTTTTTTTTTCTTTTTCTCATATCTGTAACTTTCTTTTTTACTTACCACTGAACACTGACTAGACTGAGCAAATATTAAAAGTTTCATAAGTTTTCCTGTAACATTTCTTAGATCTTGTTCTAATATCCATGGGCATCTAATCTTCTGGGGAAGTGTGAAGCAAGCTTTATTTCTTTGGAGGATGATCTGTATTATTTCTGGATAAAATTTAAGTATTAAAAAATAAATAAATTAATTAATTAAAAAAAATTTAAGATTCTGTCTTTCCTTAAATTTAGTAATTTCATCAAGATTAAATTTATTTTTTTCAATCATTTATGCTTCTTTTATGTCTTTTCAATTTCAGGTTAAGATGTTTCTTTATGTATATATACATATGTGTGTGTGTGTGTGTGTGTGTGTATGATTTAGTCATGTATGAATGTTAGTGTTGGACTATAAAGAAAGCTGAGTGCCAAAGAATTGATGCTTTTGAACTGTGGTGTTGGAGAAGACTCTTGAGAGTCCCTTGGACTGCAAGGAGATCCTACCAGTCAATCCTAAAGGAATATTGAATATTCCTGAATATTCATTGAAAAACTGATGTTGAAGCTGAAGCTGAAGCTCCAATACTTTGGCCACATGATGCAAAAGACTGACTCATTTGAAAAGACCCTGATGCTGGGAAAGGTTGAAGGTGGGAGGAGAAGGGGATGACAGAGGATGAGATGGTTGGTTGGATGGTATCACTGACTTAATGAATATGAATTTGAGTAAGCTCAAGGAGTTGGTGATGGACCAGAACGCTAGGCGTGCTGCAGTCCATAGGGTTGCACAGAGTCAGACAGGGCTGAGTGACCAAACTGATATATGATTTTCCCCTAACAAATAGTAAATATATATTTTTTTACCTCTTTTTTTCTTCCTTCAAAAATAGTTATCCTATGCACACTTAATCTTTGTTTATTCTTGCCTGTATGTAGTTTTTTCCCTCTAAATCATGCATATGTTTCACTTTTTATTTCTTGTCTTTTGGAGTTTATTCCAGACACTTCATTGATGCTGAAGATTGTGAGAGGCTGCCTGAAATGGACTATTGCAACAGAATAGAGGGCTTGAGTCTGTGAAAGCTACATGGAGTCTGTTAGGATAAAGGATGTGTGGAATTGTCTCCTTAAAAACAAACCAAAAACCACATAAGAATCCACTAAAACACCCAGGAGAGAAGGATAAGGCTTTAACATGTGCTAAAGTCTGAGCAAAGCCAAAGTTGTGAAGTAGGAAATTTGGGGTCTCTCCTACATCTTTGCTCTAATTTGTATATTCTTTGTTCCAAACCTGGAGGTGATAAAACAACTTTATTTAAAATGCACCATCCTGATAATTTGATAAGCATCCATACTATTTAACATTTAAGTCATAAAAAATTTTCCAGGCAGTAATTAAATGTCTTTTCTCATGAAATCATCAGAAGTCTGATTGAAAATTAAGCACTTTTTGTAATACATTAGTTAAGCTTGTGTCCTAACTTATCTCTGAGTTTCATGTCTAAATTGCTACTTGCAAGATTTGGATTATTTTTCCTATATTTCATTATTCAGAGAATAGCTAGCCTATAGTATTATTAATAAGGCTAATTACTATGTCTATTGCTTTGAATAATTCTTTTTGTTCCCTTAAATACACACACCCTGAGGCAGGAGAAGGCTGAAGGCAAAAGGAGAAGGAGGCAGCAAAAGATGAGATGTTTAGATAGCATCGCTGACTCAATGGACATGAATCTGAGTAAACTCCAGGATATAGTGAAAGATAGAGGAGAAGGAAATAGCAGCCCACTCCAGTGTTCTTGCCTGGAGAATCCCAGGGACAGGGGAGCCTGGTGGGCAGCTGTCTATGGGGTCGCACAGAGTCGGACACGACTGACGTGACTCAGCAGCAGCAGAGGAGCCTGGTATGCTACAGTCCATGATGTTGCAAAGAGTCAGACGTGACTTAACAACTGAACAACAACAAGCTATTAGAAAACTTGTATTTAGGTGTTTAGTCAACTCACGTAACTATCCATTAACCACATTCATTGTTTTCCCTTATGCACACAATATGTCATCTCTTTCCTCTGTTAAGACTGACTTTAAGGCTCATCCATTGACAGTATCTGCCTTGAAATTGGAATCTAGCATATGTGGTCGTTGTATCTTAGGGTCTGATAACCTGTAACCTAAACAACAGTTTATGTTTGGCTAGTGCGTACTCCACAGTGGCACCAAAGGAAAAGAAAGCAAGGCCTTTTCTTCAAAAGGGTCAAGGGAAAACCTTGAAGTAATTATTCATCTGTTGCAAAAATCAATGTTAGTTGATGTGACTGTGAGGACAGCCTGCTCTTTTAGCTAACACAAAAGCCCTGCTTTCACTGTTGGAAGAATCCTACGTATGCGTTACAACTCGTCATGGTCATTTCTGAGTGGCTCACAGGGAACGACACTCTTCTGGCAGGTTGCGTGGATTTATCAACCCATTTTGAGTTGATGGAGTTGTAAGCTTTATAAATTACTTTAGAGTTAGAACCATCACATGCTGTTCCAAGCTGTACCTGAGGTTCCATATTGGCAAAAGTGTTCCTCTCAAAACTTTCAAAGATACCTATTAGCTTGAGTTGTATGTGTCCCTAAACACAATCAGGATCTTTCATCAACAGTCTTTGAGTTTGAAGATTATAATGTTTCATTTACTAGGCTCTATCTTTTGCCTAACCTGTAGGTTAATGGTGACACCATTCCATTTTTCCACTATACAGAGTAGTTTTGTGGTTTCACTCTACCATTTCATTTGGCAAAAAAATCTTAATAGATGGTGCTCAGAAGAGTTTGAGGTCTCAGTTATATATATTGTTAAAGCAATCACTTGACTTTCTCTACTAATAGACTCAATATGTATGGAAATGTAGCTTTTTCTACCTGGCAAGTTTCTGAGCTGGAGAAATCTGAGACAAGGTTTATTTCATGCTGTAAGCAGAGAGCACATCTCTTCACACAACTGATTTTATTCCCTGCCATCTCCCTTGGCAGTGAGGTTAATTCTGCCTTCAGTTCAGCCGTCTCTTCTAGAACTTTACTGAAAGCTGAACAAGATTAGCAAAATCAGACTAACAATAAGTTTTTGCTAAAGTTGTTATTGCTGTTTTGTTTTATCCTATATAATCTACATACGGTGCCACTGAGTGTCTAGTCTGCATCCCAATGAATGTAGCAGGTGATCTTGAAGAGTAATTTTCTATCACATAACGAGGGGCTGAGTCATTTTCCAACCTGCAGTGGATATGTACTTAATTCTCACTGATAGACAGAGTAAGCCAGTATCATTCATTTGTCCCACTGCCCAGTACATTTTGAGCATCTTTCTGTAGCTTGGGAAATTCTCCACCTTATGTCCCCAAAGTAGAAACTAGAACATATGCTTCTCCATGCTTCTTTGTGTCTTGGGCACGAGCAGGTGATGCCCTTGAATGATACAAAGAAATGAGAGCAGAGTGAAAGGAAGGTGGAAACACGCATTCCCATTCTGAAGACATCAGTGATTGCGGGAGAGGCTATATTGTTTGTGGCGGAGCAGCAGCTGAAGATTATGTTCATGGCAGGATTATAGACACCAAATAGGAACTTCCTGGCTACACTATTCAAGGTAGCTGTGGCAAAGGCATTGGTGACCTCCTGTCAATTGCGCAAAGTAGATTAAGGCATGATCCCCACAAAACTAGCTTCAAGCAAGTTTCTCCAGCTCTCCCAATATTCCAGTGAGGTCATTCCCCTTCTTTTACTGCACTCTTTTCCTACTTTCCCCCTCTTTCTGTCAGCTTTAGGGTTGCTTGAAATTAAGAACATCAGTATACAGAAAGTCAGTACATCCTAATGAATATGCTTGGAAGCACCAAATACATCTAAAGGAGAATAGGAGAGTATGAAGTTATGATGATTAGAAAACATGTATGTGTGTTTGTATGTTTGTGTGTGTAGACATCATTTATTAAATGCTGCAAATGCCATCAGTTTCTGTTTTACAATATTCACAGAGACAGACGTGGGTACACACACATACCAAAAAGAAATAATTATAAACATGAAAGTCAGTACTCCTAGGAAAATTGCTTATAGGGATGGAGGCATTTTGTCTTCATTAAGATAAAGCATCTTGTTAAAAATAAAGGTAAACTTTTGTCTTAGGCAAAATTCATTTTTTCTAAAGCACTTTTATTCTTACAAAATACTTTAGAAGAAATAAACTTTCTGTTCTGTATGTATGTCAACTAAAATATAATTAATCATGAAAATTACTGATTAAAGAAGTTTTAAGAGAATTGATACAAATAAAAATTCTTGCTAAAATAGAAATGAAAATTTATTCATCTACATATAATGCATACTAAACATTTAATTATATACATATATTATTTTATTTACTGGTTATTTTATTCACTTATTGTTGGTTAGGGGTCCTAATCTTGCTCTTATATTTTCGCTAGATAAGTATAACACAATATGCTCTCTCCGTTAACTGAATCAGTAAGACTGAGCTTCCTCAACTCAGTAGCTTGGAACATTGTTATGATGTCATGAATCTGGTATGAAAGTACTGGCACTTTCCAAAAAGATGCTGGGGAAAAATTAAATAGTACTTATTTCTGATTCTGTTACTGAAAAATTGTGTATGATCGCAATCAACCAAACTGGTGACCAAATATGATTTTATTCTCTTGATACTTTCTATTTCTATATGTTTTAAATTCAACCAGTGTAAATTTCTTAGGTTGTTTTTGTTTACTTTTACCCTGAAAATTTGTAGCAGAACACAGGCAATAACAGTCTGCAAGTTAAGGCTATTTTGACTCAAACAATGCAAACCAGACGTACCTACTTATCTAAGGCATATTAAATTAGAGCTATAAAAAACATTCTACTTTCTTGGGGAAAAAATACTACATTAAATTTCCCATAAATATTAAATGGAATTTGAAAAAAATGAACAGCAGAAGGAACAAATTATAAAAAGGAAACTATAATATAAAAATGGTATTTTACTTATCTTTTTAGTTATTGTTGCCAAGCTATCAAAAATGAAGGAAAGCAACTTAAGTGCCTCATGTTAATCAAGAAGCATATGCATGTATCATCTGTATAAAATAACTTCTAAAATGTTTAAATGTTTATAAAATTATTTATAATTTTCAGAAAAATCTCACCTTTGCCTGTGTTTCCAGATTTGATTGGGAAACATTCAGGAGAGAATTTTACTTGTCTTGATGCAAACTTCCTTTCCACCAGCTGATAATTCACAATTAGAATATTTGGTTGTCATACACATAGAAAATATCTTTTCAGACACTCCTTCCTGTAATATCACTATTGGTAGGGAATTGAATGGAGCTGAGTTGATAATTTATTTAAAATATAGTCATAAAAGTAAAGAGAAATTTAATGATAACTTAACAGATAGTTATACCCCTATTACCCCCAAGAATATAAAAAGCTGCACTGATCCATTGACGCTTGCCCTTGAATACATTAGCTATTCAGAAGTGCAGCATAATGTTAAATTTAATCATAATGCTAAATCAGAATACAGTACTGAGGGATTTTGTGCGTCTTGAGCTACTATTATATATAATTTGGTTAGTTTACCCAGAAGTGCCAAATTTCACCTTGTTAATCATCTCTCTTACCCTCTAGATTCTCAAAGAAGATAAAAATTCTGGATAACACATACACACAGAAATTAACAAATGGTACAGCAATGTCATACTGATTATCAGCCATTCTAGTACCTGATACCAAAACATGAGGTTCCCATATAGCTTTGTTAAATCCATTCAGTTTCATCTCTTAACAACAAGAAAAGACTACAAACAGACTATTTTACAGAATCTGCCTACTTGGCCTTTATTATTTCTGATTTTGCACACTTGACTGTATGTATGGTATTCATTCACTTGAATCATTCTGAGTAACCAGGTAAATGGAGAGGAAAAAATCTATACTAGGGCTTGTTGATTGTAATTGGAAGTTTATACCACTGACTTGGACCTCAGAAGTTGCAAGTAAATTTTCCAAAGTAGTCAGCAATTTTGCATAGAATTAAAAGTTTATTCCCTAAGTATTAATATTGTTTTTGTCTTCTTAGTTTCTATTTTGCATGCATGCATAGATGCTAAGTTTCTCAGCTGTGTCCTACTCTTGCCGACTCTGATGGTAGGTAGCCCACCAGGCTCCTCTGTCCAGTCTCCAGGCAAGAATACTGGAGTAGGTTGCCATGCCCTCCTCCAGGGGATCTTCCCAATCCACGGATAGAACCTGTGTCTCTTATGTCTTCTGCATTGGCAGGTGGGTTCTTTACCACTCATGCTACCTGGGAAGCCCCCTATTTTCTATACTAATGGGTTAAAGAGAAGTTTATGGATCTCAGTATATAAGCCATTCTTGCAAAAATGCTCTGAAATATCATTCGGTATACTGCAAGAAGCAAATTTCTGTGTTCTGGGAAGAAACTGGTGAGTGACGAATTGGTTTCCATAAGTAATTTGGAAGAATATTTTCTCATTTATTTGTTGTGTCTTTGTTGTTGTAGTTACTTAGCATGTGTTTAACCTGATTAGAGAGAGGAAGAGAAGGGAAGGCCAGAAAAGATGACAGAAGGGCTGAATAGCATATATAATATTAGACACTTTATCTTTGCAGCAAAATAATCACTCTCCCCTCCTCGAAATTTGGTAGAGTTGGAACTTCCATGGTGGTCCAATGGTTAAGACTGAGGTTCCAGTTCAGGGAGCGTGGGTTCACTCCCTGGTCAGGGAACTAGGATCGCTCATACCAAAAAAGAAAAATAAAAACCGAGAAAGTCAGCCATATACAAAGACAATTTAAAAATAAATGGAAAAATATCTATATTATCATAATCACATGTGTACTTTATCCCATATTTGACACTAAGTACTTAATGGTTATTCTTTGTATTTTAACTATTCTTTATTTACTGAAGTGCCACGAACTAGTGCACTAATGGGGTTCAATAACTGTCAAATGAAATTATATATTGGATCTTATATTTATAAAAAGATATCTGAACTTTAATCATGAAAATTTGTTAGTTTTTAAGTCAGTTATTTTTAGCAATCAATTAAAATTATGTAAATACATCAGGTTTATAAAATTCACTTCCAGAGAAGTTTAACATATAATTACAAATTCCTTAAACATTATAGAAAGACTGTTATTACAATTAACGTGCAGAAGCAAGTAGCAAAGTTAAACATGTGCTAATTTTTTTTTTTTTTAGTGAAGAAAGCAAATCTAGAACGATACTCCGACAAAAATAAAAACTGCCTTTCATAGTAAGATACTAATTATTTATTCAAATATTAATAAATTCAAAAGATTTTGTTAAAAGCGGAATCACATTCTAGTTAAAGCCATTTTTTCTGTTGTAAGATGAAATTTAACTCATGATTTCCAAATGTGGGTTGAGGACCAGAAAGTAAGAATTCAGTTTTCAGTTCTAGCATTTACTGATCATTTGATTCTAGAAAATTCTCTCAACCTCTCTGAGTTTAAATTTCTGCATCCACAAAGTATACAGGCCTCCTTGGTGGCCAGACAGTGAAGAATCTGCCTGCAATGCAGGTAAACCCTGGGTCAGGAAGATTCCCTGAGAGTAGGAAATGGCAACCCACTCCAGTATTCTCTCCTGGAGAATTTCATGGACAAGGAGCCTGGCAGGGTACAGTCCATGGGGTGGCAAAGAGTTGACAGGGCTAGTGAGTAACACTTTCACTTTTCCTGAAGTATACACTCAGTTCAATGTTTCAAAATAATAGGCTTTCTATAAATACTTAAAATATAAATAATTGACCATAATTATACATGTAGAAGAAACAAGCCATACAATTCCCATCAAATTACCACTCAGAAGCCCTTAAAATAATAGCTTGCGAAGTTGTTTTTTAAAAAGTTTGTTGTCAGTTTTGAGCAGAAAATTGGAAGTCAAACAGCTAGATATTAAGGTTTCTGAAATGCACTTATGTAACATAATCTTTAGCATAATCAGTATGAGGTTACTATGTTAAATAAGTGAAAATATTTCATCATGCAAACTCCTTTCTTCAAGATCTAAAACTATTCATGATATTAAAACCTTTGCTTTAAATCTTTTAGTGTTGTCTTAATGCATAGAGATTAAACTATAAACATAGTAGGATATTATCTTTTCATTCCTTCCTTCCAAATTGTGCCCATCATAGTCTTACCTTTCCTGTCTGTATTTCAGCTATACTGTTTCTAACTGTGCCATACTAGCTTCTATAACAGTATGAATATGATATTCTCTTTATCCAAAGCTTTTCATCTACCATGTAAATATAAATTTATATGTTTTTATGTGTGAATATGACACACGTTCCTTCTATGAGACCCTAAAGTAGGGGACTCAGTTGATCTAGGTAACAGTCAGGGTTAAGTCCTTTTTGCTATGATTACCCTCTGTGCACCTAATACTTTGGATCCCTCAAATGATGTCCTGTGTGTAGAGGTGTGGGTTGAGATACAGGATTTTTTTTTCCTCAGGATCTGCTCTGCTTTCAATGTGTATCTTTGCACTGTGAAAATCACTTAACATATATTGGATATTCAATTGCTAACTCATGAGAAACAAAGAAGAAAAAGAAAGAGGTTCTTCTATTAATCTGCTTTGCAAAAATTTCATTCTTCCAACTACAGAAACTTAGGGAATAACTTTTTTTTTCCTCCTATGTGTTTTCACTTCTTCTTCTTCTTTTTTTTTTTTTTTTAACTTATGAGTATGTAACAGGATGGACATCTCAGATTATAAACTGATAGATTTTTTCCTTCTTACATTTCTAAATTTAGGCATTTTCTTGGTTTCCAATATAATTTTTTTTTCTTTTTAACCTTCAATTTGAAATAGTTTCAAACCTTTGAAAAGTTGTAAAAGAGTACAAAGATATCACATGTGCTCTCTCTCATCCAGATTTTCTAAATTTTGACATTTTACCACATTTGTTTCATCATCCTCTGTCAACCTACCAATGTAGCAATCTATCTATCTACAGGTATATATGGATATAGACATATAAAATACTTTTATGAAACACTTATGTTGCAGGCACAATACCGAATTGCTGCTTACCATTTTAGTGTGTATTGCTTACAGAGAGCAAGATTTCTTTTATCACAATAGTACAACTGTCAAAATTAGGACATATTCACTAGTAAAATTCTCTCATCTATCCCTGGGATGTTAAAATGTTGCTGCTGATTCTAATATTTCATTTTATAGGGTCAAATCCAATTCAAAATCGTTTAGTTGACATCTATTCAGGTTTCTTCAGTCTGGAAAACTTCCTGAGTTTTTCTATGCCTTTCATTACTTTGGTATTTTTGACCCAAACAGGCACTTATTTTGTAAACTGTACCTTAACTCAAAGGTTTTTCTGATCACTTAAAAAAAAATTGATTCAGTACAAGCATTATATTTGTTAATGAGAAAAACATATATAATTATATTCTCCACAAAATAATCAGATTTATTTAAATATATACTAAATGAAGGAAATAACTAAAAGAGATATTTACAGGAGAGTAACATTTGTTTTATTTATTTACCAGCTATATAGAATTACGATATGAAATGCTTATAAATCTGTTAAAGTCAAACAACTAACCCTAGCAGTAGTGACCTGATTAATTCATCCCATCTTATATAGCGATAACATCTTTTTATTCTTCCAGATTTTCGTATACATCAGAAGAATGTGCTGGAAGCTAAGTCTCTTCAGTAGTGTCCAACCCTTTGCGACTCCATGTACTGTAGTTTGCAAGCCTCCATGCCTCATGGGATTCTCCAGGTGAGAATACTGGAGTGGGTTGCCATGCCCTCCTCCAGGGATCTTCCCAACCCAGGGATCGAACCCATGTCTCTTATGTCTCCTGCATTGGCAGGCGGGTTCTTTACCAACTGTGCCACCTGGGAAGCCCACACCAGGTAAACAGGACCAGTTCATTTCCTGGAACTGAGAATAAAGTACCAATTCCTGCCATGTCGTTTTGTATAGAAGGTTGGATTCCTTTCATTCTTGCTTGGATAATGTCTTTATCCAAGCAATGTAGTTTTCTTAATTACCTTGAAAGTAGTAAGCTGGTTGCTTATATTTGGTAATCGTTCAAAAGTAGCTGTTCAATCAAACTGCTATTCCTTAGCTTCTGAGCTTCTCTCATCTGTACTTTGATGATATTAAGGCTGAAAACATTATTATTATGTTCTATGATCATGAATAAAATACACTAATCTTTGTCTAAAAGTTGGTTCTAAAAGCAAGAAAGGGATACATACCATTTATCATATACTGATGTGAGTATAATGCTTACTTCTGTGTCAGACAGTTGGAGTTCAAGGGAACACAGGTGGGCTCTTTTCTCTGGGTCTTGAGTTCAGGTTGGGTCTGTTCTGTGTATTTCTCCTTCTTGAACAAGGCTGTCCAAGGACGGTTTTCTCCTAGAGGTGGGAAAATGTAAGAGGAAAACTGCTTGGTTATTGGCACTTCTGTATCACTTTGTCAGGTCTGAAGTGTTCTTTTCTGACAAAGAGGTAACTTTTGGTATGATAAATCAGCTGCTTCATGAAGTAAAGCAGTAAGAATCTCTAACATTCCAATAGGAAATTTTTATATTTCTATGAGAAAAAGATATATTTAAAGTATAGGCTTTTTGAGTCAGAAAAAAAATCTTGGTGGCATTCAAATTTTGGCAATAATGAATATAGGTACTGTAAACATCCAGACATAGGCTTTCATGTGGAAATATGACTTTACGTCCTTTAGGTGAAAACTAAGGTGCCCATTTAATGGATCATATGGTAAGAGTATGCTAGAATTGTAAGAAACTTTCAAACTGTCTTCCACCGTAACTACAATTTGCCTTCCTTCCAGGAATGCATGAGAATTTCTGTTGTTCCACGTGGTTGCCAGCATTTGGTGTTCTCCGTGTTTTGGATTATAGCCATTCCAATAGGTGAGTAGTGGTAACCCAAATTTGTTTTAATTTGCATTTTGCTAATAATATATGATGTGGAGCATCTTTTCATATGCTTCTTTGCCAACTGTATATCTTCTTTGCTGAAAGGTCTTGGTTTGGGCTGCTATAAAAACCACTATAGATTGGGTGGCATATAAAAAGCAGAAATCAATTTCTCATTCTTCTGAAGAATGGAAGTGTGAGATTATGGAGACTGAGTTCAGTCTCCATAAGGGAGAATTCAACTAAGGAAAGTAGGTAAAACTCAAAACAGTATTTTCTTAGTTTATTAGATTAACTTGGTTGTTTTTACTAAATGTGAAATTGAGGAATGAGACAATATGATCTATAATTACCTGGGGAAAGAGGTACCACATGTTACATATGTAATGTCTTATATGTAATTGTTTTTAGAACAGTGAGTAGTGTGAGTTCCAAACTCATTCAAGCATCAGGCTAGGCAGAGGCAAGAGGAAACAAACTGTTTAAAGATAAAAGAGAATAATCCTTAGAGTTATAACCTAAGATAGAGAATAAATTCACTTTGAACTAGCAAGATAATTAAAAGAGATCAAATCATTTAAGACAGATTGACAACAAATAAAAGAAATGCATTTTGTTGTTTGAGATATTCATATTAAATACCATGGAAATTTAAAATAGCAACAGCTTTAAGGTGAAGCTGGATCAGAAAACTTTGCTGAAACATATATGAGTTTATTAATCACTATCTATTTATAATATTTTTATGTTTAATTTTTCACAAGTATTAAAACATATACTTGCAATACCACTTGCTGTTAGTTTTGACTGTGAACATCTTTGTTGGTCATCGTTTAAACATACAAATACAGTAATTGATTCTTTATAAAATTATAAAACAACTTGAGGTTAATTGCTTAAACTACGTAAATTTGAGTTAAAATTTATCTGCTCTGTGCTTTAATTCTTTTTAAAAAATCTCATGAATTTTATTATTTGGGTTAACTGATTATTCCATGAGCATTTATAATTTATTTCCCAGAGAACTAATGGAAATACTAAAACTTAATTTCAAAATTTATAAAAATGTGAAGCCTTAAATTCTAAAAGAGTAGAGTGATGTGAAATTTAGCACAGAAGAATATGGGTAAGTTCTTTCTACGCATATATCCAGAGGCATTTGCCACAGAGTAAAATATAAGTTGAATTGTACATACAGAATTTGAACTAGAGTTTGTCAATCAAAGTAAACGCAATTAAAAGTCAAATAAGAAAATGCAATTTTCATAGTCTCAAAAATGTGTCCCAAGATATTTGTTAACCACAAAGAAAAGACTAACTTTAGAGTGAATGATTTTGACAGAAACCTTCTTAACTAATTGATCAATATCAGAAGTGAACTAGTGTTAAAACATAACATGATGGACGAAAAAATACACATAATTTTTCTGGTTCCCTGAACAAGTAAGTAATTTCAGTCCAATACTGTGAAAACTTCTGACAAAGCTAATTTTAGGGACATTCAGGAAAATGACTAGTGAACTTCAAAAATGTTAACTTTAAGATGGTGGAAAAAATAAAAGACACACTTAAGAACAATGACAGATTGCAGAAACCTGTGGAGAATAAAAGCAGACAATTACAAGGGTGGATTAAAAAAAAAAGACAGCAGTGGAAAAACTGGTGAAATTCCATAAGGTCTTTAGTTTCCATAGTGGCCCTGATAATTTTGTAAATTGTGAAAATTATGTAAGATATTATCTTCAGTGTAAACTGAGTAAGGGATAAACGGAAACTTTCTCTACCCCTTCCGTAACTACTTCCCTTTAGTCTAAATATAGTTTAAAATAAAAGTATTTAGGAAGAAGCTACTATAAAATTGGGAAAAAATTGTATTTTGTCAGGACTTGGTGTAG
Source organism: Nanger dama (assembly GCA_917880005.1). Lineage (NCBI taxonomy): Eukaryota > Metazoa > Chordata > Mammalia > Artiodactyla > Bovidae > Nanger > Nanger dama. The sequence continues at coordinate 6,622,621 of CAKJTW010000038.1, read as the reverse complement.
GTGGTGAGACTGATTACCAAATGGTAACAGGAGGAAATTCTTTTTGATTTTGGAATTATCTTGATTGTGGTAGTGGTTGCATGATTGTCTGCATTTGCCAATGTGCATAGAAAGGTAAACCAAATACTTTATTCTGTTGTATGTAATAATAAATAAATGCAAAGATAAATACAGCAAATAACCTGGGGAAGCATTTGCAACAGATATGTAATATATTAATAATGAAAAATAAAAGATATGTTAATAAAACTTCCCCTACATGAACAGCAATTCTTTCCACAATTCCAAATAACAGCTATAAAAATAATTGTGGTAGCTATTCAATATCTTAGTTTATTATATAGAATTAGAGTGAAATGTCATTATAAAATAATATACATATAAATAATATTTAATTTTTTAAAAAAGTTGATAAGGCATTGTTGGTAAATCACTGTATTACAAATATTTAAATATAGCTATTATGTCTTGAGGGACTTCTCAGGTGGTACAGTGATAAAGAGTCCACCTGCCCATATAGGAAACTCAAGAGATGAGAGTTCTATCCCTGGCTCTGGAAGATCCCCTGGAGGAGGAAATGGCAATATACTCCAGTATTCCTGCCTGGTACAGTCCATAGTGTCTCAAAGAATTGGACATGACTGAGTGGCTTGAATTCATTATATCTTGAGGCTTTAAAATTAATTGTGTCAATCTATTGATTCAGTTTTTTTTTAATCTCTCAATTTTATTTAACTAATTTTGCTGTCCCATCACTTCATGGGAAATAGATGAGGAAACAGTGGAAACAGTGTCAGACTTTATATTTTGGGGCTCCAAAATCACTGCAGATGGTTATTGCAGCCATGAAATTAGAAGACGCTTACTCCTTGGAAGAAAAGTTATGACCAACCTAGATAGCATATTCAAAAGCAGAGACATTACTTTGCCGACTAAGGTCCGTCTAGTCAAGGGTATGGTTTTTCCAGTAGTCGTGTATGGATGTGAGAGTTGGACTGTGAAGAAGGCTGAGCGCTGAAGAATTGATGCTTTTGAACTGTGGTGTTGGAGAAGACTCTTGAGAGTCCCTTGGACTGCAAGGAGATCCAACCAGTCCATTCTGAAGGAGATCAACCCTGGGATTTCTTTGGAAGGAATGATGCTAAAGCTGAAACTCCAGTACTTTGGCCACCTCATGGGAAGAGTTGACTCATTGGAAAAGACTCTGATGCTGGGAGGGATTGGGGGCAAGAGGAGAAGGGGATGACCGAGGATGAGATGGCTGGATGGCATCACTGACTCGATGGACGTGAGTCTGAGTGAACTCCGAGAGATGATAATGAACAGGGAGGCCTGGCGTGCTGCGATTCATGGGGTCACAAAAAGTCAGACACAACTGAGCTACTGAACTGAACTGAATTTTGCAGTAAATATAAGGTGAACTCCAACTGTGTACCAGGTACTATAATATTCATGGGCTTACAATCATGGCAGAGACAGAGGTGATGAAAAGTTAAAACAATAAATGGGAAACTAAATTGATGCAAAACTCTCTGCTGCAAACAAGGAGTTATGCAAAAAAAAAAAAAGAAAGAAAGAAAGAAAGAAAGTGAGATATACATATGAAACACATACACACCTCAGTTCATGTAAATGGACAGAAAAGGTACCTCAGAGTCAGAATTGAAAGTTTAGGCTGGTCTCCAATTAACTAATGTTCCCTGGTGGCTCAGCGGTAAAGAATCCACCTGCCAATGCAGCAGACACAGGTTCGATCCCTGTGTGGGGAAGATCCCCTGGCAAAAGAAGTGGCATCTCACTTCAGTATTCACTGAGGAAATCTGGTGACCAGAGAAGCCTGGGGGCCTATATTCCAAAGGGTCACATAGAGTTGGACATGACTTAGCAACAAAACCCTGCCATTAGCTTCTGCACCTGGGAACTGAGGTTGTAATCAGCAATATGAGAAACAGCCTTCCGTTGCGCAGCAGGACCTAGCACTGAGACTTCCAATTAAATGTAACTCTAAGTGGTCTGATCTTTCTACATAAAGGATTTCACAAATACTTCACTCAGTGACCTTATAAAAGAGTGTGAAATATTATTGATACCTTCAGATCTAGATGGATTAGAAGGGATCCTGTGAGAAAGCCCAAATTAAAGTATGCTGAAGTATCCTGCTTGCTCCCACAAACTCCTTTTTGCTCTCTGCCTGAGACTGACTTGGGTAGGTTAGAGTAATGGAACTCTCTTTACTGCATCTTCTGGTCATTTGAGTCAAATGGAAAACTAACTGAAGAGCAAAGAGAGTAAGGAAAGTGAATTTTGGTTGTTTAATCCCACTGCTCACCTTTCAATGTAGGCTTGCTAAATTTAGAGGGAAAAAAGATATTCAGATAACTGAATTTCATATCAACAATGAATAATTTTCTTAAAGTGAAAGTATGCTCATGTAACATTTGGGACATACTTTTATGCTGTTGTGTATCTAAAATTCAAAGTTAAATGACAGCCTGTATTTTATCTGGCAACCTTACTTCAATATTTTTGCCATGCAGCATCCTTCAAAGATTATGTAATGTGGTAAAAATGTTAGCTAATGCTAGACTGGTAATCATTTGCAAAATGTAAGTGTGTCAAATCAACATATTGTTTACCTTAAGCTTTATGTGTGTGCATGCTCTGTTGCTCAGTCATGTCCAACATTTTGTGACCCAAAATGGACTGTAGCATACCAGGCTCCTCTGTCCATGGAATTTTCCAAGCAAGAATACTGGAGTGAGGTGCCATTTCCTACTCCAGGGGATCTTCCAGATCCAGGGATCAAACCCATGTCTTGCACTGGCAGGCAGATTCTTTACCACTATGCCACTAATATGTCAATTGTATCTCAATACAGCCAAAAAAGAGCATGAATATTTTCAAGGCAACTCCTACAAACAATTTCCTCATACAGGATCCTGCTATTTTCAAACTCCCAACCCCTTTGTGGAGCCCTGGTCTCTCTCTCTCTGATGAGAACTGTACTCAGTTTAAAAAAAAAAAAAAAAATCCATGTCCATATCACTCTAAAATTCAGGCAATGTAGAAAAGGAAAATGGAATTTTTAAACCCCAAATTAGTCAACCACTTATAAATCCTTTATTTTGTGGATCTTATGAATTGCTTTTAGCTTTAGATACAATGAGGTCACTGTTGAGATTCCACTGATGCTCTTCGTATGAATTGATAACTGGACATCCTATGAATCTGAAAATATTGTCCTCAACCTAGATCCTATTTATTATGTACAAGTAGACTGTGAGATCACGAACTGAGGAATCTTAAGAATTCCCTAGAAATAGATGATCTTGGTTTAAGAGCAATTAAACCAACACCTTCAAATCAAAACAATATCGGCAGATGATAGAAAGCTTCCATCTACAATCACAGAAAAAGAATCTTGTTCTGAGATCTGTGCTATTCTTTTCTTCTTACTTTGTTATAAATTTTCTTATTTTATGTAAATAAACCTTAGCAATTACTGAAAGGGATCTTTCAAAATTGTTTTATACTTTTCTGCTATTATCACATTCTTAACTCCCATTTACCTTTCTCTATTGCGAAAGAAAGTCACTCATCTCTGCATTTATCTGAATCTATACGATTGTTGAAGCCAGTTTCATTCACTTAAGCCCCTGATGAAGATCTAATTAATATACAGTTTTAAATACTACAGAGGGCAGATTCCCTCCACCAGGTCCCTTTCTGCTTAGGAATTATTCTCACATGTTAATTCTCACTCTCAATCTTGTAGTAATTGGACCCTGAGCACAAATCACCAGAATGTTTCTGTATGGAGCATTTCATCCCGTGGGCATAAGTGAACTCACCAGGGGGAACAAGTGATGCAGGAGCTATTCTCACCACAGTAGACAGTCTGTTCTTTTCAGAGAGTCTCCAGCCTGCTTCTCAGGAATTATTCATTTCTGCTAAGAAAATCTACTAATCTCAAGGATGGATAATTGGCTTATCCCTGATGTGATAAACTGTACAATATGTTCCTCACCAGGGTATTAATTCTTAAGTGGAAAGCAGACTTTCAATTGTCTACTGCATACAACTTGCCTTGTGTTCATGCTACTGTCATTAAAGATTTTCATATATTAAGAATCCTTACTTCTCTAAGAGACAATGTTCCACTGGAATTGTACCTGGAAATCTTCAAACGAAGGCATGCACATACTACTTAGGATTACTACCTGGAGGGATAATAGATGTTCCTATGTACTATCTGGGCTGATGTTCCAACATCAAGAAATAAGCAACAAGAAAAACTGAACTAAGAGTTTATCATTGAAACTGGTAGGAGTAAAAAGAAAAACAAAACACTGATTTTGCTTGAGAGGACAAATTTACATTCATTAACCAAGGTCTAGCACTGCTCTGGATTTATTTTTGCTGCGACAAGAGACTTAACAGTTAGTAGTCCATGTTTATTAATGTAAATAGCACTGGTCAGGTGAAACTATATGCATCTAAACTTAAGGAAAAGAACATCTGTCTTCCTAGGATTAAGCCCAATTTAACATTAAGACATGTTTCTACGGCCTAGACAACATTTGCATGAGTGTACTCATATTATTTTTTGAGGGATTTAATAATCCCTTAAAAATTTAATTATTTCTCTTATTTCAGTTGGTTCTACATCCTTTGAGTCTTAAATGTTAGGATTCAGTCATTTCGCATCAGATGATTTAAGAGCTCCTGCTATGATAAAAAGAAACAACAAAACATACTCAAGAATTGATATTTTATTCCAAGTGAAGATAATACTTTTATAAATTGACAATCAGGTCAAGATTTTGTATTGATATATAGTTAAATAATATATCAGTCAATCTTTAAACTACAAATTAGTGTGTTTTTTTTTTTTTACTGTATTCACAAGGTTTGCAACCATCCCCACTATCTAATTCCAGAATATTTTCTATTTGTATATAATTTTTATATTTATTCTTTGTGGAAATATCTATTCATATCCATTCTCTATTTAAAATTTTGATTATTGTTTTTTTATTGTAGAATTATAGGTGTTCTTTCTATATTCTGGATACCAGAATTATACCAGCTATGTAATTAAAAATATTTTCCCTGATATTATGGGGTGACTTTTCATTTTCACCATAAGTTCAGTTTAGTTCCGTCACTCAGCTGTGTCCAACTCTTTGTAACTCCAGGACTGCAGCATGCCAGGCCTCCCTGTCCACCACTAACTCCCAGAATTTATTCAAACTCATGTCCATTGAGTCAGTGATGCCATCCAACCATCTCATCCTCTGTTGTCCCCTTCTCTTCCTGCCTTCAATCTTTCTCAGCATCAGGATCTTTTCCAATGAGTCAGTTCTTTTCATCAGGTGGCCAAAGTATTTGAGTTTAAGCTTCACCATTTTCATCATAGTGTACTTAAAAATATATTTTTAATTTTTATGAAGTCAGTTTATATATTTTATTTTTCACCTGTGGTTTTGGTGTCATATTTAAAGGAGCCTTAATCTAACTCAAAATCCTGAAGATTTACTCATTTTTTTTTCTATGAGTTTCATAAATTTCTCTCTTATATTTAGGTTTATAATTTACTTTTGAATTAATTTTTATGTATAGTGGGAGGTAAAAAACTAGTTCCATGATTTTGATAAAGTTAATTCTTTGGCCCAAAACCACCAGTCATAGCAAGAAAAATCTTACTGTAACAGTAGTAAAATACTACTCAAGCATGAAAATATTTAAATGCTTACTTTACAAAGATAAGACTAAATATTAAAATTAGAAAGAACAAAGAAAAAGTGATACTTTATAGTGACAATTTCTCCAAATAAAGTGGCCCCCTGACGTATGATAGAATTGTATTATCTGCAGGTTTCTAATCGGGTGGGGCTACATTTATGGAAAGAATATGAATCTATACACACAGGGCATCATTACTTCACCAACCTTAATTTTTAAATCTAGTAGCTCTGCAGTGTTCCTCATTAAAGAATTATGTATGTAAATACATGCACACTGGACTCTCCCCATGTTGTATTACTAGTTAGTTTTGAATGCCATAGTGGATCTTGAGGTCTCTAACATCCTCTTCTATCTCCAGCTATTATGTAATGTATGAGTGGAAGACACATGACTGTTCCCTCTGCATTTAAACCATTTTGGATGATCTTATACTTTTTACCACCATTACTAGTGCTATTGTTTAGTTGCTAGGTCTTATATAGTTTGTAAATCCCAGGCCGAGAACAATGGTGTGTGTCTGTGTGACACTGGTCTGAGCACAAAAATGGTTTACACTTTGTTCAATGTATTTGAATTTCAGAAAATTTGCTAAGAATACTGAAACACAGATAATTTTCTTCATGATGTGATGTGTAACTTGAAGCTTGGCTCTGCTGAAGCCATTTGCTTCTTTAAGACAAGCCATTGTATATATGTACCACATCTTTATTCCTCTGTTGATGGACATTTAGGCATTTAGGTTACTTTCACGTCTTGGCTATTGTAAATAGTGTAGTGAGTATTGGTGTGCATGAAGCCTTTCACACTGCATGTTTCTCTGCATATGTGTCTAGGAGTGGGATTGCTGGTCATATGGTAGCTCTATTTTTAGTTTGGTTTTTTTTTTTCTTTTTATTTTGCTTTACAATACTGTATTAGTTTTGCTATACATTGACATCCTTGGATAAATGATAATGGAAAAGAATATGAAAAAGAATGTATATATCTGTATAACTGAGTTACCGTGCTGTATAGCAGAAACTTTCACAACACTGTAAATCAACTGTACTTTAATAAAAATTTCTAAAAACCAAAAAAAAAAAAAAAAAAAGACAAACCAGTTTGAGGATGAAACTGTCACAAAAGGAAAGAATATTTGATAGGAACATAAAATAATGGAACTTTAGTTAAGAATCCTGACTAAAGGAGTAAGAGTCTATATCTTTTATTCACTTATTAGTGAGTTTTAGTTGGGTTAGTATTTAACCAACTTTTAAGGCAGCAGATGCATAAATCACACGTTATTATTTTCTATATATGTTTATTTAAAACATAATATGCATCAAGTGTCTATATAAAACCTCTGCTGATTGACAAACTTTAAGGTTAAGAGTGGAACTTTCATATCACATTTACAGTTGACTTTCACATGTCTAAAATATCAAGTTTCCATGAATAGGATAAAAGAATCCACCTGTCAGTGCAGGAGACACAGGTTGGATCCCCGGCATGTAGAAGATCCCACATGCCACGAAGTAACGAGACCCTTGCACCACCACTATTGGGCCTGTGTCTAGAACCCATACTCTGCAACACGTGACATCACCCCAGTGAGAAGCTCATGCGCTGCAACTAGAGAGTAGACCTCACTCACTGCAACTAGAGAAAGACTGTGCACATCAACGAAAGCCCAATAAATAAAATTGTATAAAAAAGTTTCCGCCAATAAAAATAACATGCTCTTGATGATGTTTATGACTTGAATCTTCCTGACCCAGGTATCAAACCTCATGTCTCCTGCATTGGCAGGAAGATTCTTTACCACTGAGTCACCAGGGAAACCCGGGGATGACATTAAATCTCACTGATTTTGGAGATTTAGCTAAATTTTTGACAGTAGTTTAATATTTTTATTGATATAATTAACATTTATTAAACACCTACTATCTAATAAGCACTATAATCACTGTAGCCAAATCCATTCACAGTTGATGATTTTCTTTAAAATTTAGTCACAGAGGAAAATACATATTATTGTAAATGAAATAGTGCAGAGATAATGACTTGCCCCAGGGAGAAGTCTGTTTTCACTCTGTTTCAGATATTTCACTCTGACTAGAAGGTCTTATCTTGGTGGAACCATGAGCTTTGTGCATTTCTTCTGACCTAAATATACTCTTTGATATGTAATGAATTAGTTTAAAAGCCATTTAAATAACTCTAGAAAACCTATTTTCCCTCTATTCTTACTCAAGATTTTGTTTTTTATATTTAAAGAGATATTTTCTAAACATGCATTAAGGAAATTTTGTTAACTGTTCTATCCTGTATATGAATAGCATCTGCATAAATATATTGATGATAATATCTAGATTATCATACTTAATACACAATTCATATTATTATAATACTACTACTGGAAACATTTCTACCAAACAGATATATTTCAGTTTTGATTATGATCTGGCTTGTGGAAGCCAATGTGTACTTCTGCCCATATTAAATTTGAACCCACTAAAACAGTCAAAAATTTTGAAAAATCTTTTTGGATCATATTATATGAAATATGTTCACTCATAAATGTATAAAATGCATATATGCATAATCTCACCACCTAGTACTGATGCTTAAAATTTTCATAGACCTCCTCTCTTTCTTAAAAAATGAAAAATGTAATACATACTGATATATCTTGTTTATTTATTATATTTTGAAGACTTCAGTACTCCAAGACATGTTTTAGTGACAACAGAATGGACTATTATTTTATAAGGATCCTTTATCATTTTGATATTATTCTAAATTTTGGGCAATTATGCTGTTTCCAATGTATTGTTCAACGTAGACAGAAATGTTATGAATAGCCTATATGTAAGTCCTTAAAGAAGAAATATAGTATTTTGCCTTAGTTGAAAGTTATTAAAAGCAGTCATACCTTTTAAAGATGCTAAAACATTGTCAAATCACCTACCAAACAGTCATGTGTGTTCTAAGTCACTTTAGTCATGTCTAACTCTTTGTATTCCTCTGGACTGCAGTGTGACAAGCTTCACTGTCTATAGGATTCTCCAGGCAAGAATGCTGAAGTGGGTTGGACATGCCCTCCTCCAGGAGATCTTCCCACCCCAGGGATAAAGCCTGTCTCTTCTGTCTCTTGCACTGGCAGGCAGGTTCTATACCACTAGCGCCACCTGGGGAAACCAGACAGTCATACAGATTTACAAATGATATTATTTCAATGTATTAATTAAGATAGACTAAAGTTTTATAACAAAATATATTGTTGTTGTTCAGTTGCTAAGTTATCTCCAACTCTTTGTGACCCTACAGACTGCAGCATGCCAGGCCTCCATGACCCTCACCATTTCCCAGAGTTTGCCCAAGTTCATGTCCATTGAATCAGTGATGCTACCCTCCTCTCCTTTTGTCTTCAGTCTTTTGGTCTTCAATCTTTTCCAATAAGTCAGTTTTGCATCAGGTGGCCAAAGTATTGGCCTAAAATAATATAACTTGTTGCAAAAAAAAGAGAACTTTTATTTATGGATATTCCTTTCAGTGAGGCCACTGTCAATCAGTCAATAAAGACCAAGTTTCATCGTCTTTGGCATCTGCATCAAGGAGGATTGGAGGTAGGAGAAATAACGACCGCTTGGAAAACCTTGGCCTGTCTGGGACACTTTGTTTTGAGCTGCTTCCAACCCACAGCAATATACTATGGGAGGAGACAGACAGTATTTTTACTCTGATCCAAGTTTGGGCACCATTCTACCCACTGAGGACATGTCTACATCCTCCCCGCCCCCTTCCCAAGGAAGACGACTCAAATTTACCTCCACTTACGTTATCCACCTAAAATCCAGGTTTACTGGATAATGTAGAAATGTGGTTCCTTTTGGTCTGGAAGTTGTTCAGGTTGAGGTAATTTCTCAAGAGTGTTCAGTTTTTCACTCCAACCCTCAACTATCTGTGAATCCTCTGCCACGAAAGAGTGCTTATTTTCTTAAACATGCAGGCTACAGTCCATGGGGTTGCAAAGAGTTGGACACAACTGAGCAAGTCAGTGCTAACAACTGAGTAGAACTGGTAAGTTTAATTCATTAATGTGTTAGTTTATTTAACTGTCAAGAATAATTCCTGCATGCTTCTATTCATGGTTATTTGCATATAAGTGAATGTATTAGGTATATTTGTCATTTATAATTCTAAATTTCTATTAATTTTTTCCCCAAGAACTACTATTAAACCTGATCTCCAGCTCTGAATTATTTTGTTGCAAATCAGAAATATCATAATCCTGCTTATAATAGCTTGTCTCTTTAGATTTCCATCGTATTTTTAAAAGTATTTTATTTTTCTTTGTATAACAATAGGCTCAGCAGAAACAACTAACTGTCTTTACACTATGATATCAGAATCTTTACTTTCATTCCTCAGCCTTTTCATAATATAGATGACCCAAATGGATACTGGAATACTTTAACTTTCCCTTGTGGTCCAGTGCTGTTATACTTTGTAACATGTTCACTGAATCCACATAATATCGATACTTTTCTAAACCTGTCTGAATACAGGTTTTCACATATCATCTCCTTTTTCATTCATAGTTCAACATCTATTTGTGGAATATAACACCCATAAAATTGCACTGTACTGAGATAATGAAAGTGATATGCCTCATCTTCAAAAACAAAGTTTTTTCTATCTCATGTAGCGTATTAATTGTTGATTACAAGGGAATGAATTCTGGAAGCATTGCCTTTAGAGTACTTACTATTTGGGCATGGATACATACCACTCACATTTATACCACTAAACCTCATAGAAAAACTTGCAGTTAGGACAGGTGAAGATGCCCTCCTTAAAACCTAGTAGTTCAACTAAATTGCAAAAGCTGTGTATTGGGTATAAACAGGGCACATCGCCTCACATCACAGTGCCCTTTGTACTAGTTCTCTTAAGCTGTTATAATAGCTTGTCATAGACTGGGCAGCACATAAGCAATGGAAGTTTATTTCTCACAGTTTTAGAGGATGGGAGTCAAAAATCAGACTGGATTTTGGTGAAGACTCTCTTCACGTGCAGATAGCTGCCTTTGACAGTTCTCACATGACAGAAACTGTGAGAAAGTTCACTTCTCCAACAGTAACTACTTTCAATTTGATCAAATTTACATCTGTATGCTTGAAGTTAGACCATAAGGAAAGCTGAGCGCTGAGAATTAATGCTTTTGAACTGTGGTGTTGGGAGAAGACTCTTGAGACTCCGTTGGACTGCAAAGAGATCAAATCAGTCCATCCTGCAGGAAATCAGTCCTGAATATTCATTGAAGGACTGATGCTGAAGCTGAAGCTCCAGATACTTTGGCCATCTGATGGGAAGAACTGACTCACTGGAAGAGACCCTGATGCTGGGAAAGATTGAAAGCAGGAGGAGAAGGGGATGACAGAGGATGAGATGGTTGGATGACATTACTGATTCAACGGACATGAGTTTGAGCAGGCTCCGGGAGTTGGTGATGGACAGGGAAGCGTGGCGTGCTGCAGTCCCGAGGGTCACAAAGAGTCAGACATGACTGAGCGACTAAACTGACCTGAACATCTATATGCTTGGACTCTATACATATACATATATATAATGATTTTCTGTTCTGAATGTTCTGAATTGAAACTCATCTGTTTCACAAATTATATGACAGTTAAACCTAACATTTTACTATCAGCAATGCACTTAAGTGAACTAAAGAGACAAAATTATGACAAACATGATCATTTTTTTGTACACAATGAGCAATGACAACTATGCAGTAACTATTCAAGCAGCAGTAATATTAAGGTGATATCACTTTAAGACAAAGCTCAGTTTCAAAGTCATGTGGAATGCATGACTCTTAGAATTATGAAATGTAGTGAGATATAAATAGTTGTAATCTAATAGATTTCTAGAAAGAACTCTAGGTAGAAAAAAGAAAGAGATGCATTCTAAATTCATGATTTTAAAAATTGGCTTACTTTAGAAAAGTTAAGTACTTTAATATCCTTCAATTAGTTATTTGACTGTGGTGAAATTTAGAATGCAGTAATAAAGCAGAGACCAAAATATATCCAAAATGAGCATACAATACATTGAAATTGACAGTAAACATATACAATTTTCTGTTACAATTTGAAAGCTTAACAAAATTTAAATAAATAAAATCAGAAAAGATGAGGAAAATTTAATCTGCAGTGGGTTAAACTCTTAGAGCTTTCAAGTTGTAAGTATCATGATTTCAGATTTCAAACTGAGCACTTGAATATCTGCCACTATGACCTAAAAATTAAGTTATGGAATTCATTTTTGGTCAGCAGGAATTCCTAAAAGGAAGACTGTACTAAGTATGATAGAATTTCCTTTAGAAGCAGCAGTACAAAATTGACAGAGGGCGGCTCTTGATATAATTTTCTGACCTTTAAAAAGGCTTTTGTTACTCTGTTTTACAAAGAACTATAATATAATGGAAGAAAGTATGGCCTTGAAGACAAGCCGCTTGAATCTGTGAAAGGATGCTTTCCCTATCAAAGGAAAATTATACTAATTGAAATGGTTTGGAACTGAATAGAATATTTGAGAACTTAAAATAATCTAAATTCTAATTATTTCCTTTACTTTAGCAACAATTCAAATGAAATATCAAACAAAGGTAGAACATGTGTATCCATTATAAACCTTGCACACTGGGACAAATGAAGCTCAGTCATTGATAAAATGCCATTCAATTATTAATTCTAATTAAATGCATTAAAATAAAAAGGCAGACATGGTGAGATTACTGATATAAATATTCTATACTCTAAATACATACTTTATTTTCATACACATACCACAGCATAATTAAGTTTATGGGGAAGGTTGGTTAAATAAATATTCATGTATATGTATTTATACATGAAAATAGCTTGCAGCTGTGCTTACAGAAAAGAACATAAAAATAAAATTTTCTAAAGTTAAAAAAAAAAAAGAGAAAAGAACTGTCAAATTTTTAGCTCAAGACACACCTCTGTTAAAGCATTAAGAGGTCCATATGTTGTTGTGCTTAGTGTTCTTGGAGATTGCTTTATTTTTTTATTTAATTAATGCTCAGTTCAGTTCAGTCGCTCAGTCGTGTCCGACTCTTTGCAACTCCATGAACTGCAGTACGTCAGGCCTCCCTGTCCATCACCAACTCCAGGAGTTCACCCAAACTCATGTCCATCAGGTTGGTGATGCCATCCAACCATCTCATCCTCTGTCGTCCCCTTCTCCTCCTGCCCCCAATCCTTCCCTGCGTCAGAGTCTTCCAATGAGTCAACTCTTCACTTGAGGTGGCCAGAGTACTGGAGTTTCAGCTTTAGCACCATTCCTTCCAAAGAACCCCTAGGACTGATCTTTAGAATGGACTGGTTGGATCTCCTTACAGTCCATAGGACTCTCAAGAGTCTTCTCCAACACCACAGTTCAAAAAATTCACAGCATCAATTCTTCAGTTCTCAGCTTTCTTCACAGTCCAACTCTCAACATCCATACATGACCACAGGATAAACCATAGCCTTGACTAGACAGACCTTAGTTGGCAAAATAATGTCTCTGCTTTTGAGTATGCTATCTAGGTTGGTCATAACTTTCCTTCCAAGGAGTAAGTATCTTTTAATTTCATGAATGTTACTTTTGTATAATTTACTTACAGGAAAAGCGTAGATCAAAAGTGTACAGATCCACGAGCTCTGTAGCTTGGGGGAATGGCGGCAAATTATCCCTGCCCTATGACCCCGCCCTTGGCCAGAATGGTCCCATAGTGACTCTGGGGTGGCCTTGTGACTTGGGCTGGCCGATGGTATACTGAGCATGAGACATAAGCAGAGATGTGAAAAGTCCGTTCACACAGACTTGCTAGAGTGCTGCTTTTGAGCGTGTGCATGTTAAGTCACTTCAGTTGTGTCTGACTCTTGCGACCCCATGGACTGTAGCCTGCCAGGCTTCTCTTTCCATGAGATTCTCCAGGCAAGAATACTGGAGTGGACTGCTCTTTCGTTCTCCAGGGGATCTTCCAGTCCCAGGGATGGAACCTGCGTCTCTTATATATCCTGCAGTGCCTGGAGGATTCTTTACCACTAGCGCCCCCTGGGAAGCCCCAGAGTGCTGCTTTTAGGAACCCTCCAAGTACACTTGTGTGAGGGTTGTGACTTTTGTTAAATTAACATTTGTTGGAGTAGAGCCCCGATAGAGTGTCAGCTGGTGGGCCTCTGTTCAACAAAGACAACATGGTGCTGGGGAAAGAACAGGGCAGCCTTGAGTTGCCACTCGGAAGGTCAGGGCAGCTGCAGGCGGAGGGTGAGCACTAGAATCTGCAGCACGTGCCTTTATGAGCCACAGGAGGGGGGGCGCTTTGAGCTTTCATGGGGTAAGGCCAGATTGTCAGTCTAACCCAAAAGAGTGAAATTATGGTAAGCTCCCAGGGGATCTTACCTAAGGAAATATAGGAGGAGAAGGAGCTGGAAGGCGGGAGAGTGTTCTTATCATTCACGAATTAGGGAAGGCTTATCAGAAACTTACTTGTGATGCTACAATATAGATATATTTCACAAACAAGGTGGATTAAAGGAAATAGACACAAAATAGTGTGTACTCTGTGATTTAGAAATAAATTCAGATTTGAGAATGATGAGGAGTGTATGATAGGCAGCTTTTTTTTTTTTAATCAGAATTTTTTCCATTATTTCATTTCTCATTTTATTTTTGTTCAATATGAACCATACAATTTATAATACCAATCTGTTGGTTTGTTGTTATTTTTCAGTAGCTAGGTCAAGTCCAGCTCTTTGTGACCCCATGGACTGTTGCATGCCAAGCTCCTCTGTCCTCCACTCTCTCCTGGAGTTTGCTCAGATTTATGTCCATGGAGTCAGTGATGTCATCCAAACATCTCATCCTCTGCTGCTCTCTTATCCTTTTGCCTTCAGTCTTTTCCAGCATCAAGGTCTTTTTCAGTGAGTTAGCTCTTCACATCAGGTAGCCAAAGTACTGGAGTTTCAACTTCAGCATCAGTTTTTCCAATGAATATTCAGGGCTTATTTCCTTTAGGATTGACTGGCTTGACCTCTTTGCAACCCAAGGGCTCTTAAAACTCTTCTCCAGCACCAACTTGAAAGCATCAATTCTTTGTTGCTTAGCCTTCTTTATGGAGCAATTCTCACATCCATACGTGGTTACTAGAAAAACCATAGCTTTGACTATGCAGGCCTTTGTCAGCAAAGTGATGTCTCTGCTTTTTAATATGCTGTCTAAGTTTGTGATGGGTTTCTGGCAGTGGCTCAGTGGTTAAGAATCCGCCTGCCATGCAGGAGACTAGGGTTTGATCCCTGAGCTGGGAAGGTCCCCTGGAGAAGGAAATGGCAACCCACTCCTCCAATATTCGTGGCTGGAAAAATTCTGTGAACAGAGGAGCCTGACGGGCTACAGTCTATAGGGTCGCAGAGAGTCAGGTGTGACTGAATGACTGAGCATGGACTAGCTTTGTCATAGCTTTCTTTCCAAGAGGCAAGTCTTTTAATTTCATGGCTGCAATCACCATCTGCAGTGATTTTGGAGCCCAATAAAGTAAAATCTTCCACTTCATCTCCTTCTATTTGCCATGAAGTAATGGGACCAGATGCCATGATCTGTCTTTTTTAATACTGAGTTTCAAGCCAGCCTTTTCCTTCTCCTCTTTCAACAACAGCAACAACAACAGTCTATTGGTTGTGCTATCTTAAATTCTCGGTGCTCTAGTCCTAGTATTAGGAAATTCCATAGACAGAGGAGCCTGGTAGGCTACAGACCATGAAGTCGCAGAGAATCAGATACAACTTAGCAACCAAGTGCACACATGCACGTGCACGCGCGCACGCACACACACACACACACACACACACACACACACAATCATATTATTAAAAGGAAATTTAAGTTTAAAATGATAATCTTACATTTCCTAACTTGGTTGGTGGATATATAGTTGATTTCCCTTTGAAAGAATTCATTATGCTGAACACTTATGATTATAGAACATTTTAAAAATTAAACGTACTTTAAAAATGTAGATGGAGTATCCAGTTTCCTCGGGAAAAAAATTACATACCAAAACTTACTATACAAAAATTAGAAATTTTAATATCTTGATGAAAGTTGATGTAATGAATTTAACTGCTAAAAATCCTATCTACCATTAACATCAGATCCAGATAATTTTACAAAATTCTTACCACTCAGGAATGCAATAATTTATACCTCTAATTACACTTAATCTAATTCTGGGAAAGGCAGGTGAGAAAGATGCTCATAAGAGATTTCAACTATAGCTATAATGTTTATTTCATTAAAAAAATCTCTAAAGATAATATGACAGCATGTTAAGATTTAACATAGCTCAGCTTGAATACACAAGAGTATTTGCAAGTATTAGACATCTCCATTCCCATAATGGGCAATGCATGATTTTCAGTCACATATTCTTTTAAAAATTGGGATGGCCTATCATCTATGGCTCCAAAGAGACCATGCTGATCCAGATAGAAGAGACCAAGGAAAATTTTAAGTTTTTAAGTTTTCCGATGCTCTATAATGATATAGTAGGGCTATGTGCTTCCACCATTCAGAAATAATTATTTCTGAATTTATTGTTTACTGAACTAATTATTATTTGGGGCTTTCGAGGTGGCCCTGTGGAAAGAATCTGCCTGCCAATGCAGGAGACTCGAGAGATACAGATTTAATCCCTGGTTCAGCAAGATGCCCTAGAGTAAGAAATGGCAACCCACTTCAGTATTCTTGTCTGGGAAATCCCGTAGATAAAGGAGCCTGGCAGTCTATAGCACATGGGGCCACAAAGAGCTGTACATGACTGACCATGCATGCACAAATCAAGCTATTATTTTACATGCTTTTGTTATATAAGTAATTGTGATTCTTGTAGAAATGTGAGAAATGCAGAATATTTTTCACAGGTTGTTAGACAATATGTCATAGAGGTTAAAATACACTTTGTAAACAAACTCTGTAACTTTATTACTAGCTCATTTCAGTTCATTCGCTCAGTAATGTCCAACTGTTTGTGACCCCATGAACCACAGCACTCCAGACCTCCCTGTCCATCACCAACTCCCAAAGTCTACCCAAACCCATGTCCATCAATTCAGTGATGCCATCCAACCATCTCATCCTCTGTCATCCCCTTCTCCTGTCCTCGATCTTTCCCAGCATCAGGGACTTTTCAAATGAGTCAGCTCTTCGCATCAGGTGGTCTAAGTATTGGAGTTTCAGCTTCAACATCAGTCCTTCCAATGAACACCCAGGACTGATCTCCTTTAGGATGGACTGGTTGGATCTCCTTGAAGTCCAAGGGGCTCTCAAGAGTCTTCTCCAACACCACAGTTGAAAAGCATCTATTCTTTGGCGCTCAGCTTTCTTTATAGTCCAACACTCACATCCATGCATGACTGCCGGGAGCTGCCACGGGAGATCCCACCCACGACAGGGTCATGTGGAAGAGAACTGTTAAGCAAGGCTTCAGAGCTCCAGGGGCTCCCTCGGCTTTCTCAAGCATCTACCCCCAAACCAGAATCTGTCTGTTTTACTGTTTCATGACTTTCACCAACTCCTCTGACATTAACAGGGGGCTAACCCTGACCACCTTTCTCTGGAGAAAATCAACTTAGGGCTATAGCTAATAAGTCTCCTGGACATGAGAGGAATATTACAAATCAACCCCCTCTGTTAGCATTATAGCTTGCTTGGCACATATATCCAAACTCTTGCAGCTATGCATACAATTATTTACAGCCTCCCAACTGTGAGAAGCATGCAAAACCTAGAACATAGAGCCTTTGAAAGAGTTAAAAATTATTAGAGTAGTGCTAGTGCTGGTGTAGGATTTCATTATTGGGCCAATGCTTGTTGCTAAGTTCCCATATCTCTTATCCACTGTGCACCTGGGAATGTGTTAGTTAACATAGTGAAAATGCAAGAAAAACATGTGTAGCCTTGAATTTAACCATATCGGACTTTTGAGCTAATTGATTCTTTCTTGTAACTTGCTGCACCTTTGCTCTGTGAAAAACATAACTTTGTTTGGCATTTTCTGAGGCTTACATAGATTAGAAACATAAAGAAAAACACTTTGAGGGAAAGTAAGTTTTTGGTTGAGCAGCCTTTATCAAAAGAGGGCCATGCAATGTTCACAGGCCTCCAAGGCCAGAAGATACTGAACACAACATTATTTGTGAGAAAGGTATGCAAAAAAATCATGGTTTCAATAAGGGCAAAACTGCTGGAATGTTGGGCTGATTCTGTATGACCTTGCATCTTTCATTTCCCTCTATGTACAAAAAACTATATAAGTACTGTTTAAAAATAAAGCTATGGATCTTGCTCGTCAAAGCAGCTTGATCTCCTCGTGCCAATCATTTTCCTCCTCTTACTCTCTCTTTCAGGCTAGTTCCCATCTGGAGAACAGAGATCCGCTGTGCCTACTTATTTGCCTGGGTTTCTAAGACCTGACCGGGAAGGCGCCCTCTGCCTTCACTCCCTCGGGAGACCGGGAAGACACCTGCGGCCTCACGTAGACAGTGCAAGTCTCTTGTCTTGAGACTTTATTGATTTTCTATATAAACCAAGGAACATCAGCCTCTTTTCTTCTCTCCTCTATTTTCTTATCTACAACATTCTTATCTGTCTCTCTCCCTCTCTAAATCAATCGCCGATGCCGTTTCTCCTTCGGGTTTCCCTGGATCCTGCGGGGCTGGACCCCAGCGCATGACCACTGGAAAAACCATAGCCTTGACTAGACGGAAATTTCTTAGTAAACTAATGTCTCTGCTTTTGAATATGCTGTCTAGGTTGGTCATAACTTTCCTTCCAAGGAGTAAATGTCTTTAAATTTCATGGCTGCAGTCACCATCTGCAGTGATTTTGGAGTCTAAAAAAATAAAGTCAGCTACTGTTTCCACGGTTTCCCCATCTATTTGCCATGAAGTGATGGGACCAGATGCTATAATATTAGTCTTCTGAATGTTGAGCTTTAAGCCAACTTTTTCACTCTCCTCTTTCACCTTCATCAAGAGGCTCTTTAGTTCTTCTTCACTTTCTGCCGTAAGGGTGGTGTCATCTGCATATCTGAGGTGATTGATATTTCTCCCAGAAGTCTTGATTCCAGCTTGTGCTTCCTCTAGCCCAGAGTTTCTCATGATGTACTCTGCATATAAGTTAAATAAGCAGGGTGACAATATACAGCCTTGACGTACTCCTTTTCCTATTTGGAACCAGTCTATTGTTCCATGTCCAGTTCTAACTCTTGCTTCCTGACCTGCATACAGGTGTCTCAAGAGGCAGGTCAGGTGGTCTGGTATTCCCATCTCTTTAGCTGATATTAAAATACATAATATCTGTTTGCCTCAACTTCCACATCAAAATCAATACCCATGAGAAGTTAATTCTCCCAGACAAATTTGTTACTTAGGCTATCCAGCTAGTACAAACCCAGGGTCTCCCCAGGTTTAGTCAAGGCAGCCCTGTTATACAAGCGTGTGTGTGTGCTCAGTCGAATCAGTCGTGTCTGACTCTTTGTGACCCTATAGTAGCCCGCCAGGCTACTCTGGCCATGGGATTCTCCAGCAAGAATACTGGAGTGGTTGCCAAGTCCTCCTCCAGGAAATCTTCCTGACCCAGAGATAGAACCTGCATCCCTTATATCTCCTGCATTGGCAGGCAAGTTCTTTACCCACGAGCTCCATCAGGATGGTCATACAAATCACGTGATCCCTTTCCAAGTCAGCTCCAGCCGAAAGCAAGCAAGGTGAGCATGGAGGGCCCTGGTATTTGTCAGAGGAAAAGATGCTGGCAAGAATAAGTGAATTTGGATCAATAAATGTTGCTTTTAAACTTTTATTCTTAAAATTTACTGTATGCAATATTTTTCTTTTTACAGTGAAGAAAATACTGCAACAAATATGTCTTGTAGTTTTTAATCACTGGACTACTGGTGGGAGCATTTTTTAAAATCGTATTCCTTCTATTATAAATATTTTCAGTAAATATTTTTGCCACCAGATCTTTGCAGTCAGTTTCTGCATGTGGATTAGCTGTGTCAAATGCTACATACATTTTTGTATATGTCATTTTATACATGCCATTTTATACATTTTATTGTATGTCAAATACTACATACAGTTTTAAATGTTAAGGATGTTGTTAGTTTGTTTTCCTTCCTGAATAATTGTGCCAATTTACACTTCCTAAGCTGTTTGCTTTACTTGCCTACATTTAGTCTTGTCAATCTGAGTTCTTAATTTTTAACTCTCACAGTTTAACTTGGGGAAAATGTGTAAAGTGTTGTTTTTTCATTTTATTTTTTAATTTTAAGTGATTTTGAATTATTTTCTATTTTTTAACCATCTACACATATTTTCTCAATGATGTGTATATTTTAATCTCAAAGTAAATTATTGCTATTATTATTTCCTATTGCTATTTAGCACACTATATTTAAGAACATACATCCTTCATAGCAAATTCTTCCCAGCAATCATTTGCCTTTTCCCTTTTTATTCACTGGTGACTATGCCATAAGATCTATTGTTTTCCTGTTATTTTTAATAGAAGTAGATCTAACAGTTTTTATGTCTTCTCTTAAATGTCATTTTAAAGAGATTTTCTCATCATTATGGAAATACACATTTTAAGTTATATTTTATTATAATGATGTTACTTATTAATACATGTTTAATAAACAGATTTTGTGTTGGCATGGTGATTATAAATTATATATTACTAGTCGTAACATTATCTGTACATAACTTTCTTTTACCTCAAGATTTTAATGTCATTTTTATCCTGTGTTTTCTAACACATATTTACATCTCTTTCTGAATTTTCTGAATATAACCAGTATGTTGCACACAGACCTACAGTATTAACATCACCTAAGAGCTTGTAAGAAATGTGGAAATGCAGAGTTACTGACTATGAAAGTGTATTTTAAACCAAACCCCAAGGTGATGCATAAACCCATTAAAATGTGAGAGGACTATCTTAAATAGAACCTTAGGAAAAAAATATTAGTTACACTTTCCACATGCCATCTTCAGATTTGCGTGTCTTATCAGAGTCTGTACTAGTGGGAGCCAGCACTAAACTGGCTTGCTTTCCTTTCTGCCACCAGTTGTCAGTTCTCATGTGTCTTTCCGATATTCAAGTCTATATACCCCGAGTGTGTGCTTTTTCATTATAGATAAGGCACATAAATGAATTCTTTGTTTTCTTTACTTTTCTTTTTGGTCTTCTCTATTTGCCTGGGCATGCTTCTTCAAAAAAGGGAGAACCTGGCCTTTTGCCACCTTCATTTTGTTCCTTTCTAAACTCAATATTGGAGAAAGAAATGCCAACCCACTCCAGTGTTCTTGCCTGGAGAATAAAAGAAATGATTCAATTTTTTACACAATATATCATTCTTAATTGCATTCTACTCCAGTATATATTTCATTCTTTTTGTGTAATTTTTTGGTCAACTATATGGGGTTCTGGTCATATAGGCATCAATAAACAATTCATTGTTATTTATTATCTGGCAACTACCAAAGTCCTGAATAATGAATCAACCAAGTAATCATATGCCTTTTCTTTGTTGATTTTACTCTATTTTGTAATAGTGGTATTTCTCTTTTGGGCTTGGTCATGTCAATTCAGCCATTATGAATTATATAAAATAAGACTTACTATGAAAATTAAACTTTAAATTTGTAGGTTAAAGCTGGGGAAATAAAGATCTGAAAGATGACAGTTAACAACAACAAAGAAAAAGTTACTCACAATTGACCACAAAGGTGTGCTGGTAAAGAAGTTTATAGAAGAATCTTATTCCTTTGTCCATGGTAGGTCTAAAGTTGCTATAGGTCAATCCTGTATGTAGTCTGGAAAAAATATGGACATGGAATTAGGGAATACTAGAGAACACTGGAACTTACGAGGAAGAGTATACAACCAGTGAGAACCACTGACAGCTACTTCTGCTTCACATGCTTTCTACACACAGCCTCCTTAATGTTATGTGTGGAATACTGTGACAATTACTCGAGATGGAAGCTAATAAATAAGTGTTTCTTACATTTTCCAATATATGAAAAATATACTGAAACCTCATCTCTTGGGAGATATTATTACTAATTCCAAATTAAGAATAAACCTCAATAGTGTCTAGAGATATTGACACAAGATGGCAAGTGGCATTCTGAGGTCAAGATATAGTTGTCATAACTGTAAGTAAATATCTGCCTATGTGAGTCCATCCCAGGTTGAAGGATTGGGAAAGAAGTTGAGGAGTGTTCAATATCCAAAAGTTATCATCATCATAGTATATTTCTTAAGTAATGAGTAATAAGATGTTTACTTAACAAGATAAATACAGTAGTGGATGTAACTTTCTTTAATAGTTACTGTCTGCAATTTAAAAATAAGTATGCCTTTTATTGATTTTATTAGGTATTAAACCAAATGCAAACTAAGGAATCATTTAATTTTGCATTGCTGTATAAGAACATTTTGCACACACATCAAAAATTACAAACAAGTATATAAACAAACTCTAAAAATTCTTATCAGAGGATTCTTTTTATGCACGACAGCTGTTCAGGGAAGTGACTTGGCTAATATTACTCTGTGGACCACTAAACTCAGCAGTATCTAAGACAAATATTTAAAGCTTACATGAAATGAATTATTTGTAACATGAAAAATATATTTTCCTTACATTTTGATAAAATTCAAAACCACTACTAAATCTTGCTTTTATCATATGAAAATAGAGAATTAAAACTTTAATAGTTCTAAACTGGAAAAGGCAATGGCAACCCACTCCAGTACTTTTGCCTGGAGAATTCCATGGATGGAGGAGCATAGTGGGCTACAGTCTATGGGGTCATGAAGAGTTGGACACGACTGAGTGACTTCACTTTCACTTTTCACTTGCATGCATTGGAGAAGGAAATGGCAACCCACTCCAGTGTTCTTGCCTGGAGAATCCCAGGGACGGGGAGCCTGGTGGGCTGCCATCTATGGGGGTTGCACAGAGTTGGACACGACTGAAGCAACTTAGCAGCAGCAGCAGTTATTTTAAACTATTAATAGAAAATTTTTTTCTGTAAAACTTTAATAGAAAGAAAAATAGGACACATGAAGAATAGTGAATCATTAATATGACATAAAACAGTATCTTATTTTCTGGACTACAGCTGATATTATAAGCATGTTAACTTTTTGACAAATAGTTTATCATCAAGTTCAGGAATGATGTGTCTTTCTGTAAAATTTTAATTCAGTTGAAAACCTTGAATCCAAGATGTGGTAAAAATATGAGAAATATACAGATGAAAGTAAAGAACAGATATAGATTACATAAACTATAAGTGACAGCATGTCTGAAAGAGATTTTGGAAAGCAATAAATATTGTTTACTAAAATATGTTCACAAAATTAGAATATATGCTACGGGTAAAAAAATTAAAACTGAAATTTTAACATCATTCTTACTTCATATGCGCTGATATGATTGAGAGACCTCAAAAGAAAAGAGGCTGTGGGAAAGTGACTAGCTAGAATAGGATTGTAAGTCAGTAACAGAATATGTAAATATAAATATTAAAGGGAATGGTAAAATGTTGGATATTATTTAGATGAAAGTGAAAGTAGTGAACTGATATAACTCACAAAGAAAGAGAGCATCATAGGAGATTTAAAATCTGAACTAAAAGCATTGAAGGCAAGAAAATCTTAACTTTTATATGGTTAAATCAAAATCAGATCATCTAATAAATTCTGTCTTTTCTGATAACCTGCATTATCATTGACTGCAATCACAACTGACTGATTAAACTTGAAATCAAGTTTAATACACCAAAGTGATTATTCCGTTTTGTTATGCACAAGGACAAATGAAACGAAGAGGAAATAGCGTATCTTGAAGTGAATTTCTCACAGAGTATACTTCTATTTTTTCATTTTAAAAACCTGAATGAACCTTTGGCCAACCCAATATTTTCTTATTGTTTTACTTTCAATATGGCTGTATTTTTAATTAAGTTTATCCCTCGTGTAGTTTAAATACTGTAACCATCATATCCTTTCATCTACTGAAGCCCATAATGTACTGTTTTAAAAGCTGGAATTAGTTGTGCTTCAAATAAGTTTTATGAATTTAAAATATCTCATATTTTGCTGTATTTTAGATTTTTCTTCAGTTTTTCTTCTGTATCCAAACCTTTCCTGTTTTCATTACCTTTAGTTTGAAAAACTCGTTATTAATTCTTCAGCTAACAAATAATCACAGCTTTTGTTTTTTAAATGTCTTTATCCCCCTCTAAAAATATTTCTTTATCTTCTGGTCCCTATTATTTCTAAGACAAAATCAGATTTAGTTTGTATAATTGATTTCCTTTATATAATGCATTGACATTTTCTCTAGCTACATTCAACATTTTAATTTTTTAGTTTTCAACAGTTTTTCTACATTGTAGGTGTGGTTTTCTATGTAATTATCATGTTATGCATCTGCTGAGCCTTTTGAAATTATAAATTTATATTTTTCATTAATGGTGAGAAATTTTAAATCATTAATTCTGTTTTTATTGCTTTTGCTTAATTCTGCCTTTCCTTGCCTCCTGTAGCTCCAATTGTACATTTGGTATTCACCTAGCATTTTTCCAGAGGTCACTAAAGACATTATCACTTTACTGAAAACTTTTTTTCTCTGTCATACAGATAGATTCTATTGGTTTATCTGCTAAGTTACCAACACTTTCTCTAACTTTTTCCAGTATGATACAAAGCTCATACAATGAAGTTTTTATTTAAGATATTATAGTTTTCACTTAAACAATTTATATATATTCTGTAGTACTTCTTCAGCTGTTTAGTCATTATGACTATATTTTACTTTAGGTTCTTGAACATATGTATAATCCTGCTTAAAAGCCATCTTCTAATTCTAGTATTTGTATATATTTTTGTAATTTGTTTCTACTTATTTTATTCTTGTCTATTGGTCTACATTTTCCTGTTTCTTCATATATCTAGGGTTTTTTTCTCATTTTATTTATTTATTTTATTTCTGTATGTTTGACTGTGCTGGATCTTCGCTGTTGTATGGGCTTTTCTCTAGCTGCAGAGAGTAGGGGCAACTCTCTAGCTATTGTCCTTGGGCTTCTCGCTGCTGTGGCTTCCCTGGTTGTGGAGCAAGAGCTCTAGGGTGCTTGGGCTTCAGTAGCTATGGCACATGGTCTCAGTGGTTGTGGTGCCTGAGCTCTTGAGCACAGGCTAAATAGTTATGGGTCACGGGCTTAGTTGCTCTGCCACATGTAGGATCTTTCGGAACCAGAGATCAAACCCATGTCTCCTGCATTTGCAGGCAGATTCTTTACCACTGAGCCACCAGGAAAGCCCATCTAGTGTTTTGAATTGTGTACTCTATATTGCAGGTGGTGCACTGTAAAATCCCTAATTCTGTTATCTTTCACTGAATAATTTTTATTAGATTTTAGCAGGTTGTTACCTAGGGCTTCCCTGGTGGCTCAGTGGTAAAGAATCTGCCTGCAGTGCAGGAGACACAGGTTCGATCCCAGGGTTGAGAAGATCCCCTGGAGGAGGGCATAGCAACCCACTCCAGTATTCTTGCCTGGAGAATCCCACTGACAGAGGAGCCTGGCAGGCTGTAGTTCATAGGGTTGTAGAGAGTCGGACATGACTGAAGCAACTAAGCAGCATCAGGTAACTAAGGTTGTTACCTTAGTTACATGGAAATCGCAAACTCAGTCTCGCTTGAAACATCAGGGAATAGCAGCTGAAATTCCTGTTCAACCTTTTTAATGCCTCCAGCTGTTGTTTTCTGCTCAGACCTTCAGAGACCCTGCATATGTTCTGTTCAGGTGTCTTTCAAGGAATTAAGCCTAGTTTAATGAACATTAAAAAAAAATTTCCAATACATCTTTCTGTCTGGTGCTCTCCTTCTGAATTTTCAGAAGCATCATAGCCCCAAACTTATTCCTCTAACGCCTGAATTCAATAAAAATTTTATTTGAATTTTATAAGTACCAGATTTTTTTTTTTGGCTTGGATTATAGCTGTACTACATTCCATAATTTAAAGAAGGACTTCAGGTAAAATCCATATGAATGTGAATCTCATCCAGCATAATTTTCATCATTTGTGAGTATATTCTCTAATTTCTGCCTACATTTGGTCAATCTCCAGTGTCTTTGATTATTATTTTTTAAATCTGAAGTTTACAAAATTGCTTTGCTACTGGAAGTAGAGCTTTTGTTTGTCTGATTTTCCTTGCAGACTTCTTTGAGTTTCATTTGCAGGAAGGTATTGCACAGCATTCTTGCTCAATATGTGGGAGTCAAAATATGATTAATTATGGCATACATACTAATAAATTATAAGTACAAGCCTTTGTATTTTATCAAAGTGAAAATGAATCTATTTTAGCATAAAGCGTTTTCTTAATAGCCTGATCTCCATTAAAGGTTTTAAATTATTCTATAATTCATTAAAATACTTTTCATTTAAGCTTTTATTTTTCCTATTTTCATATGTACTGTCTTCACTTATTTAAGATAGTTCTCTATTTATTCTATTTGACCTTTCCTTTTCACCTTGCTTGCTCCTAGTGTTCTTTAATGATGCACATTATTAATACTGGCAGGAATATAGACAAATATAAATCTGATGCTCATGAAGAAGACAAATCTATATAGTCAAATTATCATTATTTCACAATTTATTACCTGGATAAAAAAACTATCATATGACATCTGGTTGATTCTTTGTAACACAGTAATAATCATCAGATATTAGTTACATAATTGACTTCTTTGAATATTAGTGACTTATATTATTGATATGGAAACTTTAAAAAGCAGAAAGAGCTTTGAGATAGCAAATTTGAGAGCTACAGGAAAGAAGGATAATTAATGATAACTTTTGCTGATGCATTATCTTGTCTGGTCAAAGACCTAAGTGTTATGATTTACCATAGGAATGTACCAGAGAAAAAATACTTCACTTTTTTTCTTTTCTCTTGGCAAACATCAATTGTTGATAAGCTAGTTAAAGTCCCATTTATTGATTTCTGCTCTGCTGTGGGAGAGTTCTATTGAATTAGAAAATATCACAGAGTTGCTGAAGCTGCTATAGTCACAAATGCAGACTTTGAATAAAATAAAGGGCGCATTTGTCAGTCTTTCTCTGTTTACTGTTTTTAGTTCCATTCTCCCAACACCCTGAATTGCTTAATGCCAACAGTCGCTTAGCTTTCTTTCACCTTTAAGTATGCATCTTTATAAGAAGCAAGATTAATTCAGTGGTGCTTAGCTCAGTTACCTGGCCCTGTGTTATACATTTGTAGTATTCTCTCATCAATCTAACTACAGAGTTCTTAGTTTGTTTTTGGTATTTCATTACCTTCCTATTCCACCTCCCCCAAAACTCAAGCCGAGTCCCCACCATTTCACTGGTTTTATTAAAAGGAATTTAATTGTGTGCCCTAATCTTGTGATCTGTCTTAGTCAGATTTGTGGAAGTTTTAAGACCCTTCTGAGTACAAATTTAGTTAAACCTTGGGAGATTCAAATCATTCACCTAGTATCTTTTCATGATTAATTTTTTGGAGATATGTGTTTTGTTTTTTTTTTTTTACATTTGTTAAAATGTATGTAATGTGAAATTTAACACATTATCCATTTTTAGATGCAAAACTCAGTGTCAATGTACATTGGCAGTGTTGTGTAACACCACCCTGTCCATCTCCAGAACTTTCCATCATCTCAAACTGATACTCCATACACAGCAAAAAATAAGTTACTATTTCCCCCGTTAGTCCCAGTTAAACAACTCTTCTGTTTTTGTTTCTATGATTTGACTATTCCAGCTGCTTCACATAAGTGGAATCACATAGTATTTCCTTTTTGTGACTGGTTTATTTTCCTTAACATAATGTTTTCAAGGTTCATGCACGTTGTAGCATGTATCAGAATTCCATTTCTTTTTAAGGTTGAATAATATTATATGGCATAGACCTGGGTACGATTCCTGGGTTGGGAAGATCCTCTAGAGAAGGAAATGGCAACCCACTCTAGTATTCTTGCCTGGAGAATCCCATGGACAGAGGATCCTGGCAGGCTACAGTCCATGGGATCCCAAGAGTCAGACACAAGTTAGTGACTAAACCACCACATACCAAATTTTGTTTGTCCATTCATCTGTCAATGGACATTTTAATTGCTTCCATCTTTTGACTATTATGAATAATATTTCAAGCAGGCTTAAATTATGGCTGCATCGTTTGGCTCAGCTCTTATGATTCTTTCCTTATGAGATTTGTGTATGCCAGCCATCTGTCTACTAGTACTGACATTCACATAGAGCTGACCTGGTCCTAAACCTGGAGTCAAACCTACCTTGAAGCAACACTCTGGAGCCAAGCAGAGACTATATTGGTCAAACTGCACTCACTTTGGAAACCTGTGTGAGAAACTGTTTTTGCTTTCTAAGCTACTGAGCTTTGGGAGTATTCCAGCATAAAGTGTATTATTGCAAAAGTAGATAACAGGTGTATGCATGCATGCTAAGTAGCTTCAGTCATATACAACTCTGTAACCCTATGGACTCTAGACTGCCAGGTTCCTCTGTCCATGGGGTTCCCCCAAGCAAGAATACTGGAGGGGGATGCCATGCACTCCTCCAGGGGATCTTCCCGACCCAAGGATCACATCAGCATCTCTTAACTTCTTCTGTGCAGACAGGTGGGTGTTTTTTTTTTTTTTTAACCACTAGCACTACCTAGGAATCCCCATATAACAGATATCATTTTTTTCCCCATGTTCCACCTTGACAGTCTAATTAAGCTGCTAATATTTGCAAAAGACATATCTGACAAAGTCATGTTATCCAAAATATATTATGAAGAGCATTTAAAACACGACAGTAAGAAAATGAACAACCTGATTTAAAAACAGGCCAATGACCTTAACAGACACCTCACCAAAGAAGATATACAAAAGGCAAATAAGGATATGACAGGATGTTCTGTATTGTATATCATTATGATATGGAAATGCAAATTAAAACAGCAATAATAGCAATGAGATACCTCCGCACATCTATTAGAATGAACAAAATCTAGAACACTGACAATAGCAAGTGTTGGTGAGAATGTTGAGCAGTAGGAACTCTTTCATTGCAAAATGGTACAGCCATTTTCAAACAGTCTGGAGGTTTCTTACAAAAGTAAGCATGTTTTTACCATACTATCCAGCAATTGGTTTCCTTGGTATTCACCAAAAGAAGCTGAAAACGTGTTCACACAAAACTTGTACACAGATATTTATAGCCTCTTCATTCATAGTTGCACACACACACACAAACACACAAAAATTTGCATCTAGGAGTGTTTTGAAATTGTCCTATTTTGTCTATACATTAAGTGTATATTATGAGTCACTCATAATGATATATACCATCATGATATATTTTCTTTTTAACATTTCATTATTTATAAAGAAATATGAGAACTTTGATGTAAACTCATCATCATATGGAGATCAAGATTAAATAATATTTGCTGAGATTATTCAAATATCAAATAATACTGAAGTATATTCTAAATCACCAACTCAGCACAACTCTAGTTAAAATAACTTTTTCAGTTTGAGCTTCAAGTGTTCAGGTTTCTTTTCGTAGCAGGATACCATAACACTGAGTTTTACCTAAGATGGAAGCAAGTGAGAAGACTAAAAATTAAACAGATCACCAAATAATCTATTATTTGATTGAGAATACAGAAGAAAGGAATGAGCAATGGTTTAGGAAATATGAAGACCTGAATTAATATTTTTCTTAACAATGGTGTGAAATCATCATGCCTCTAAAACCAAAGTGGGCACTTACCCACCTGGAGTTGTATTAAGAATCAAAAACTTTATGTTGTCAAAATCTATTAGTAGATGCAGATCATAGAAAACTTGAAGAGTTTAACTGGGAAACAGAGTCTTGTCAAACATTCATGCACAGCATCACCCAGTCCAGGCAAGCCATTCACCACATTTCTCTTGCATGTCTTCACAGAGAGAAACAAAATCCAGAGAAAACTGCAAAGACAAAAAGGGTAATAAACAGGACAGAGATTGATCAAAAGTTATCCCCAGGATAGGAAACTCCACTCTATGTATTAAAATACTGAAAAAGTCTATCGGTAGATCAAAGCACTAACTACAGAAAAGGAAATTAAGGGCACACAGAGAACATAAGACTATTGCTTTAGAATGGTAATGCCCCAAGGACAGAAGAGAAATAGAAGCAAGTGTGAGGAGCCCTAAGGAAATAGGCAGCAAAGAGAACAACCACGACCCATAAGGGAAATTTAGTGCAGAACAGCAACAAAAGAGAAAAATAAAAATGGAAAGAAACACGAAACTCTCCCAAACTTTATTTGAAACAGTTTGTTCCAATAAAGAAATCATACTTTGCTATACTAAAAGAAAGGAGTGAGTGAGTGAAAGTCACTCAGTCATGTCTGACTCTTTGTGACCCCATGGACTATACAGTCCATGGCATTTTCCAGGCTAGAATACTGGAGTGGATAGCCATTCCCTTCTCCAGGGAAAAGAAAGGAATGTTCTTGAATTAGAAAGTTGATAAATGAAATAATTGTCATTCTTTTCCACAGAAGTGCAAAAGAGCAAACTTCTTCTATATAAACTGTATTTAATCAATATAAAACATTTAATGCTAAAACAGAAAATGAGAATCCCAATATCCCAACAAACAACCCTGACCCCTCCTCTGCACCTGTGCATGTGCGTGCGTGAGCACACACACACACATATACACACACAGTAGCAAAGTGGAAGAGATGTATAATGCAGCACCCCATGCTGAATTAAATATCTTTTCTGCCTCTGGCCAAGAGACATGGAAAGATAACATCAAACAGAAAAGCTTTTTAAGAATCATGTCTGAAGATGACATGCATCACATTCACCCATAACTCATTGTGCTGCTTTGCTTAGCTGTTCAGTCATGTCCAACTCTCTGTGACTCCATGGACTGCAGCCCTCCTCTGTCCATGGGGATTCTTCAGGCAAGAATACTGGAGTGGGTTGCCATGCCCTCCTCCAAGGGATCGTACCAACCTAGGATTGAACACAGGTCTCCCACATTGCAGACAGATTCTTTACTGTCTGAGGCACAAGGGAAGCCCATGAATACTGGAGTGGGTAACCTATCCCTTCTCCAGGAGATCTTCCCAGCACAGGAATCAAACTGGCTCTCCTGTATTGCAAGCAGATTCTTTACCAGCTGAGCTACCAGGGAAGCCCTACCATAACACACTGGCCAGAGCTAATTTCATGACGTCAACTAAATCTAAGAGGACTGACAAATGTTCTGTAGCCAAACCCAAAACAGAAGCACACTACAGATATTTGTGAGAGCCAGCAGTCTTTATCATGGCTTTATCCATTCAATGGACTTCACTCGTGGCTTAGATGGTAAAGACTCTCCTGCAGTGCAAGAGACCCAGGTTCAATCCCTGTGTCTGGAAGATGCCCTGTAGAAGGGAATGGCAACCCTCTCCAGTATTCTTGCCTGAAAAATCCCATGAACAAAAGCAGCCTGGCGAGCTACAGTTCATGGGGTCACAAAAGAGTCAGACACAACTTAGTGACCAAGCAATAAATAGCTTGATCAGGGTGATGAAGGAAAAGGGAAGGTTTCAGACCACAGTCAAGGAAGGATTCCATTTAGATGTTTGTTTTCCTAATTACAAAGTCAGTGAGATCCCATAGGGCTAAAACTCAAATGAAGAGCCAATGGGACAAGGTCCTAGATGCTTCAAAAACATGGAAATGAGAGTAAGGCACCTATACCAACAAAGGAAATTGTAAAAAGAAGTATGGAGATTGGAGGAAAACAAAACCAAGGTACAGTCAAGGACTCCTTAGAAAGAGACATCCTATAAGGAATATTAATTGCAAATTAAAATGCGGGAGGCTTCTGGGAAGACAAATAAAATGTGTTCTTAGAAATAACAGCTGGATTAGGGTAAGATGATGTCATTTGGTGACATTTTTGTTAGAGTCATTGGGGATAAAAAGCAGCTAAAATGAGTAGAAGAAAGCGTGAGACTAAGACGTACTGCAGTGATTCAGACTGGTCCTTTAGGCTTTCCTTAATAAGCCATTACCGCACTAAAGGAAGAACTAGGATAAATACATTAATAAAACATAACTTCAGCTCTCGAGAAACCCACAATTTACTAGCTAGCCAATTCACTAAATCCGATTTAATGTTTTCAGCTTTATACTAGCTGTGGAGAACATGGCTCACTGGGGAAACAAAGAAGGACACTATAAGCTTAATTATTCCATTGTCTCTGAAGACAAGTGATGAGTGAATATTTCTATCTGCTGTCAAAGTTAAAATATATTCGTGGCCTGACATTTATTGGTAGCTGTCATTCATTTATACATTTAAATTTCTTTATATAAATTTTCACCACTTGTCTTTGTAAATTTTAATATTAAGAAAATATTGAACTGCATTTACAATATAATATTACTTTGTATTCTCCTGAGCCTCTATATGCTCTTCCATTTCCCTATTTTTTGTCAATGAATTTTGCTTATCAGTCTGATTGTATTTTTGTCCTAGATTATAATAGTGAACGATGCTTTTAGAGGTAGTTTTTAAAGTAAGATTACATAAATAATTTTTGAAATCTTATTCCTTAAGTAAATTTAGCAAAATAATTTTTGTGAAATGATTTAGGATCATATAGTGAAGGCAATGGCACCCCACTCCAGTACTCTTGCCTAGAAAATCCCATGGATGGAGGAGCCTGGTAGGCTGCAGTCCATGGGGCCGCTAAGAGTCAGACACGACTGAGCGACTTCACTTTCACGTTTCACTTTCATGCATTGGAGAAGGAAATGGCAACCCACTCCATTGTTCTTGCCTGGAGAATCCTGGGATGGCGGAGCCTGGTGGGCTGCTGTCTATGGGGTTGTACAGAGTTGGACACGACTGAAGCAATTTAGCAGCAGTGATTTATCTTTTTCCTCTAATATGAGGTCACTAAAGAGGAACAATTTAATAAAGAGCATTATGTTTCCTATTAAGTCATATGATAATTCAATATTAAATTCCTACCCAACTAATTAAGCTCTAAATGCAAAATATTTAACAAAGGCACTTGATATTTTGATTCTCTTTTTAAAGAATAATCTCAATAACAGGATACTGAGATGAACTAATAAGAATAAATATTTCATGGTCTTCAAAAGCTATATTACCTTATGTGGAAAACTCATAAAACTGATAAATAATGAAAAATCAATTATACTTGTTAAATTAACAAAATATACTACTTTATAAACATATTTTATTGTATTTATATATCTAATAGCTTTTCACCAAAATCAGCAATTTGTAATATTTCTTTTCAATATTAATGTATACGAGTCATTATTCTTAAACTAGGTGAGTAGCATTTTTATTGTTATTAGATTATTGCTTTTACCTAAAAATTGTTTTATTAGTTGTGAAAATTTTTTCAATATATTTATAAAAAGCCACACTTATCTTAATATTTAGTTAAAAAGGAGAAGCTGAAAAATAGGATTGAATGCCTGCACTACTTTTAATGTGAGTTTGAGAAGAGACTTTTTTCATAAATGTGGTTTAAACACTTTCCACATTTCAGACTTAATTATATAATTACCCTAACCTGTAAGAAGCTAACCATAGCATTATAGTCAAATCTCTAGATATTATCTAATCCATTCCCTTTTATTTGTGATCTTGTGAATTTCCAACACATATAGCAAACAGTGCTCTGAGAATTTCCTCATTTTGATATGAACCAGACATTTCCCTTTTAGTTCTACTCGAACTGTAATTGTTTATCACCAGTAGAACATCTGAATAGCAGAACATAAAGCATAACTCTATCTATGTTATGCCTTTGTCAAGCTCCTCTAAGGCTATCCCTTCCCAGGGTGAAGGTCAACACAGTTGCCCTGACCTAAGAGGCCTTCATGATTTGGCTCTAGGTTTGGAATCTGTCTTCATCTGTGACTCCAAGCCCATTTTTCTTTTTTTTCTCTCTCTCTTCTAGTCACAATATTCTCCTTTCTATTCTTTGATCACATCATGCACATCATTTGCTCTGGTGTTTGTTCTTATTCTTTTTTTCCCCATTGGAGAATAGTCGATTTACAATGCTGCGTTACTTTCAAGTGTACAGCAAGATGAATCAGTCATACAAATACATATATCTGCTCTTTGCTTTTTATTTGTTTGAGATTATTCCCCATATATGCCATTACAGAGTACTGAGTTGAGTCACCTATGCTATAGGGTGGGTTCTTATTAGTTATCTATTTTATATATAGTAGTATGTATATGTCAATCCCAATATCCCAATTTATCCCTCCACTTCCTTCTCCCTTGATATGTTTTTTATCAATTTATCCCATAAATTTGTTTTTACATTTGTGACTCTGCTTCTATTTTGTAAATAAGCCTATTTGCAATTTTTTTGATTCCACACAAAAGTGATATCATATGTCTTTCTGTGTCTGACGTACTTCATTCATTATGGCAATCTCTAGATCCATCCATGTTGCTACAAATGGAAGTATTTTGTAATTTTTATGACTGAATAATATCCCATTGTTTATATGTACCACATCATCTTTATCCATTTTTCTGTAGATGGGCATTTAAGTTGCTTCCATGTGCTGGCTATAGTAAATAGTGCTGCAATGAACATTTAGGTTCATATGTCTTTTTGAATTATGGTTTTCTCCAGGTGTATGCCGAGGAGTGGAATGGCTAGGTCATAAGCTAGTTCTGTTTCTAGTTTTTTAGGGAACCTCTGTAGACAAAAATGAATTCAAGAAGGATTAAAGATCTAAATGAAAGGCCAGGCAGTATAAAACTCTTACAGAAAAACATAGGCAGGACACACTCTCTGACATAAATTACAGCAAGATATTTTGATCCATCACTGAGAGTAATAAAAATAAAGACAAAAATAAAGAAATGGGGTCTAATTAAACTTTAAAGGTTTTGCACAGCAAAGGAAACTAGAAACAAAATGAAAAGAATAGGAGTAAATAGAATGGGAGAAAATATTTGCAAATGAAGCGACCAATAAGGGATTAATCTCCAAAATATACTAATAGCTGATGCAGCTCAATGTTAAAAAATAAGATTTGCCTCCTATTAAAATAAATAAATTTAAATTAAAAAAATAAATCAGAACTAGAAAAAAGAGAAAAGAATAGAAAAATTTTTTTAAAAAACTGAGATTTGGATATGACTGAGCATGCACATGCATGAGAAATGACTATTTTGCAGTAAATGCCTTCAATTAAATATTTAGATTATATCTCATAGTGTAAATTTAATGGAAAAGAAAAAAGTATAGGTTCATCAGGAATCATCCTGAAAGGATCATTGGAATTCAAGCAAATATGTGTTTTTTTTTTAAATACATCAATTATTTAACTTTATTTTCTAGGTAAGATGTATTCCAAGGTACAAAGGAAAGTACTGAATTTAAATCTAAAAGTATCCAAATTCCTTTTTAAAAATCATACAAGTGTCCCCTGGGGAGGGCATTGCAACCCACTCCAGTGTTCTTCCTGGAGTATTCCATGGGCAGAGGAGCCTGGTGGGCTGCAGTCCATAGGGTCACAAAGAGTTAGACACGACTGAAGCAATTTAGCATGCATGCATGCATTATGAATTAAAAATATATTATATGCATAAATATGTATATTATATAGCTCCTCATTTAAAATGATAAAACTGGATTGTTAATGATTACAAGCATTTGATAGCAAGCTGTATTGAGTGTCTGCAAAATTATCCATTCACACATTGATGGTATTGTAAAACTGCTATAATCTCAATGAACAGCAATGTGAATATAACTTAAAAAAATTAAGTGCTCATGGAGCAGAATGGACATACAGTTAGATTTCTAATGTTAGTAAGTGAATACAGAGAAATTCTTATATGAGAAAGCAGAAAGCTTTTCAATGAAAATTTTAAAAACTAGATTTTAGATATGCCCTGTTTGTAGTCTGTTGACATAGATAGCCTCGATGGGCCAACTAGAAATGGGGCATCCTATGTGATTGGTCAGGAAAAATGTGTTTGGATTTCTCTGGTTGGCCACAAGTGGAAGTGAAACAAGGTCAAGAGGGAATGATCAGTTACTAATCAAGTACTGCTCTTTGGGGCTAATGCTTATAGGGGTTATGTTTGGTTTCCTGGACCCATTGCTAGAGATAATGATCTGAGTTTCCATAAGTCTGATTTATAGATAGCAGGCTGGCCTCCTGGGCTGGTTACTGGAAATAATGGATTGGTTATTTCAGAGAAAAGGGAACCCTCTTACACTGTTGGTGGGAATGCAAACTAGTACAGCCACTATGGAGACAGTCTGGAGATTCCTTAAAAAAACTGGAAATAAACTGCCATATGACCCAGCAATCCCACTGCTGGGCATACACACTGAGGAAACCAGAATTGAAAGAGACATGTGTACCCCAGTGTTCATCACAGCACTGTTTATAATAGCCAGGACATGAAAGCAACCTAGACGTCCATCAGCAGATGAATGGATAAAAAAGCTGGGGTACATATACACAATGGAATATTACTCAGCCATTAAAAAGAATACATTTGAATCAGTTCTAATGAGGTGGATGAAACTGAAGCCTGTTATACAGAGTGAAGTAAGCCAGAAGGAAAAACACCAATATAGTATACTAATACATATATATGGAATTTAGAAAGATAGTAATGATAACCCTGTATGCGAGACAGCAAAAGAGACACAGATGTATAGAACAGTCTTTTGGACTCTGTGGGAGAGGGAGAGGGTGGGATGGTTTGGGAAAATGGCACTGAAACATGTACATTATCACATGTGAACTGTATCGCCAGTCCAGGTTTGATGCATGATACACGGTGCTCAGGGCTGGTGCACTGGGATGACCCAGAGGGATGGGATGGGGAGGGAGGTGGGAAGAGGGTTCAGGATGGGGAACACATGTACACCCATGGTGGATTCATGTCAATGAATGGCAAAACCAATAAAATATTGTAAAGTAATTAGCCTCCAAAAATAAATTAATTAAATAAATTTAAAAATAATAATGAGGTGGGAAATCGTCAAGGTGGAAAGCCCAATAAGAAAAAGATTGCTCCATGACCATGCTGCTGCTGCTGCTGCTAAGTCACTTCAGTCATGTCCGACTCTGTGCGACCCCATAGACGGCAGCCCACCAGGCTCCCCTGTCCCTGGGATTCTCCAGGCAAGAACACTGGAGTGGGTTGCCATTTCCTTCTCCAATGCATGCAAGTGAAATGTGAAAGTGAAGTCGTTCAGTCGTGTCCGACCCTCAGTGACCCCATGGACTGCAGCCCACCAGGCTCTTCCATCCATAGGATTTTCCAGGCAGGAGTACTGGAGTGGGGTGCCATAGGATTTAGCAATTAAAAAATCATTAGTAGCCTTTGAGAGAATAAATTTTAGCCAAGATATGTAGGAAAGGCAGGTGAAAGTAGATTGAGATGTGACTCAGGCCTTAGAACATAGAGGAAAATATGAATTAATATTTAGGGTAGTTTGGCAATGCAAAGGTAAATTATAGGACCCATAAAATAGATGAATTAGAAACAATGAGATTTCTGGTTTTGTTGAGATGAGAGGGATTTGAGTACACTTGAGTAAAAAGGGCAAGAAACAGTGAGGTGATTAAAACTGCAAGAGTAATTAAGCATAGTTCCTGGGAGACAAGAGGGAAGAAACAGGCTCTGAGCCAAGCCACAGATCTCCCTTAGTGTTTAACTTCTCTGAGAAAAGAGAAGCCACACTTTTAAATGTGGCATCTCTGGAATCTGTTTCCTGAGATATAACATTTCTACTCTTCCTCAAAGTGAACTCCAGCAGTGCTCCTCTTTCTGATCTGGTTTTGCAGAGGTTGAAGAAAACAAGGAGAACCTTTCTTTTCCTCTTTGCAGTGTAATTTACCAGTTCTTCATCTAAGAGAATTCTCCCCGACTTCCAAAGTGTCATAGAAAAGGCACCCTCCTATTTGCCTGTGGACTGAGACTCATTCTGCCTCCAGTGCTTTTTTCTCCCCTCTCTCTTCCTCACTATGGAATGATTTGTGTGATCTTGTTCATGTATGGTTACGAAGGTTTCCCTTCTTTGGTTCTAATTCTTTACTATTACATATTTGCCTTCCTGATTGTACTAGTTGATTGTATCCTATTTTTATTTTTTCTGTTATGCACCTAAGTTATTATTTATCTTTGTTACAGAGTTTACTATTATATATTAAATTCAAACATAAAGTAATAAATCATAATCAAGTGAAGTTCCCATTTTCATAAAACTATTAAATTTTGCAGCATTAGCAGATTCTTAATCTTCCAATAGATTCTACAAAATTTTTCATGAATATGCTCATTACTTGGTACTCTCTGATCTGCTTTTTTTTTTTTTTTTTCACTCTCTTGGAAAATGCCAGCTTCGGTTGGATTATCTGTACCATCCAGCATCTCTCTCGTACAGCTGCAGTGTAATAGAGTAAAGACATTATGCAGGCTTTGTATTAGACAAGAAAAGTCACTTCTAGATTAGATCTTAACTGGAAAATAGTCCTAAAATGGGCAAAAATTGTTCATATAAAATAACCTTGAAAAGCATACTCCCTGATATGTGCCGTGTGCTCAGTTGTGTCGGACTCTTTGTGACCCTGTGGATTGTAGCCTGCCAGGTTTCGCTGTCCAGGGGACTTTTCAGGCAAGAACACTGGAGTGGGTTGCCATTCCCTTCTCCAGGGGATCTTCCTGAATCAGGGATTGATCCTGCGCCTCTTGTATTGCAGGTGGATTCTTCACTTGCTGAGCCATCAGGGAAGCCCACTCCCTGATATAACAGCTCTTAGTTTTTTGTTTATATATTTTCAGACCTCTACAAGATAAGCTGTTACAAACTGAGAGTAAGCTTCCCTTTGGAAGTTTGCCTTTAGGAGGTTTTCTGAAGTAAGATAGGTCGAGTGTTTCACAAATCTTTATTGTTGTGTATACTTTACATCATGCCAAATGTGTTTAAATTTTATTTTTTCATACGTTGTATTATTGTTACATTTGGCTTTTCTTTTACAGCTTTTTGGAGATATAATTGATAAGCAAAAAACTGTACAATTTATGTGTAAATTTGATGAATTTGGATATGTGCAAATATCTGATATTATCACCACTCTCAAGAAAATAGAAAGTAGACAACACTTTCCAGAGTTTCCTTGTGGTTTTTTTCTTGTTGTTGTTAATTTGAAGTGCAAAATACTTTGTTAACTGTAGTCAGTAGGTTTTATAGCAAATCTCTGTAACTTACTCATTATAGCATATACTTGACTTTTCAAAAGGAATATTGCAGTTTGAAAAAATGATTGGTTTTTAATCAGAAATAGGTAGCCATTT
This sequence comes from Nanger dama, assembly GCA_917880005.1. Taxonomy (NCBI): domain Eukaryota; kingdom Metazoa; phylum Chordata; class Mammalia; order Artiodactyla; family Bovidae; genus Nanger; species Nanger dama. The sequence continues at coordinate 6,583,288 of CAKJTW010000038.1, read as the reverse complement.
TTATAATTATCTAGATATAAAATATTGATATTTGGTAACTTCACTATATAATAAATGTGAAAAGTCCAACTGAAGGAAAATCAAAAAGGCAAGAGATTTCCTGATGCCTGGTTATAGTGAAGTATAAAAATAATGAAAAAATAAATCTATTAAGATATTCATTTGAACCAATTTACATTTCCACCAACATTGCTTTCAAATTGACTGGCATTAAAAAGATAAGAAATAGCAAGTTTTGGCAAGAATATGCAGAAAAAGGAAATGTGTCTTTCATAAAGTACTGATATAAGACTGTCTTGATAAATCAGAAACATTGATTATAGAAAGACATTGGAACAAAAGTTTTCAAAATTTGGAATTAGTATTTTTATGGACCAAGAATTGTGTACTCCATTGTACTATCAGGTAAGTGTGAGGCTCGGTTACTCTAGCAACAACAACAACAAAAATAAATAGCAATTTTGAAGGACAAAATTATTTTGAAAATTCACTACTCATTATGCCTTGACAAAAATTAGCAAAACAAATATGAGAATCAAAGAAATGGATGTTAAAATAATAAATATATGTCTGAAAATGATTTTGCAATAAAACATACACAAATTAAAATCACACGGCACACATAAAAATCAGTTGGTAAAAGTTAAAATACAGAATTACCAGGCTCCAATGGTAAAGTCTTCTGAAACAAAAAATAAAATACATTAACCAAACTAGATTAAATCACCACTTGGTTGTATTTCATAAATATAGCATTTTCTTGTGAAAAAGAAAAATGAAAGCTATAAAGTTAAAATATAAGAAAAAGACATAATTAATATATTTTACAAATCATGTTTTAATATTGCATAATTTTTGAAAAATCAATGACTCTATAACAAATACAAGTTAGTTTTACCTGTATAATAGCAACGATTGTCTGATTAGAACAGAAGTTATTAAATCTTATCTTTAAAGAAGGAAAAATAATTCTACCTACTGTTGGACCTTTATTTAAAAATTGTTTACTACAAAAATGATACAATGCAAGCATTGTCTGTATATTCAGTCAACCTATAAAACATTCATAGAAAAATAGAATATTTTTACAGAATGTAATTTAAATGTTATCAACTTTGACAGGTACTACTTAAAATGAGAAATTGGTAGATGAAAAGAATGAGGAGAGGAGAGAGATATCAGGGTGACATGTGTGTTATTCTAATATATGAGTACATAAAGGAAAAACTTTGGAAATATCAAAACTTTGAATGTTGATATAGTGGCAGCTATTGGGAAACCCAAACAACAGAAGTTCCTGGAGCAAATTATCTAGTGTAGTAAGATTTCTAATCTAAGACTTATCCTTCAGAAGCCCAAAATTAAGAAAACTCCTGAGAATTCTCCTGAAGACTGTCCCAAATTTAAAGTCTTTTTAAAACTAAATCTTTTTTTTTCCCCTGAATTAATGGAAAAAGTTGTGAAGAAATATGTGAATCCTGGAAGCTTATTCAAGTGCTAAACTTTTTGGCAGACGTAGAGCATCTAGACCTACAGTTTGAGAAAAGGATGTTGTCTGAAGCTAAAGGATATTCCTGCAAGGGAATGGAATTCACATTTCAAGCAGTTGTATAAATATTGACAGAGAAATGAGAGCTGTGACCATAACATAAACACTTATAACGTGCACCAACTCCCATTTTCATCCTCTTCAGTTCAGTTCAGTTCAGTCACTCAGTCTTGTCTGACTCTTTGCGACCCCAGGAATCGCAGCACGCCAGGCCTCCCTGTCCATCATCAACTCCCAGAGTTTGCTCAAACTCATGTCCATCGAGTCAGTGATGCCATCCAGCCATCTCATCCTCTGTCGTCCCCTTTTCCTCCTGCCCCCAATTCCTCCCAGCATCTGAGTCTTTTCCAATGAGTCAACTCTTCGCATGAGGTGGCCAAAATACTGGAGTTTCAACTTTAGCATAATTCCTTCCAAAGAAATCCCAGGGCTGATCTCCTTCAGAATAGACTGGTTGGATCTCCTTATAGTCCAAGGGACTCTAAATGCTCAAACTACTGCACAATTGCACTCATTTCACACGCTAGTAAAGTAATGCTCAAAATTCTCCAAGCCAGACTTCAGCAATACATGAACTGTGGACTTCCTGATGTTCAAGCTGGTTTTAGAAAAGGCAGAGGAACCAGAGATCAAATCGCCAACATCTGCTGGACCATGGAAAAAGCAAGAGAGTTCCAGAGAAACATCTATTTCTGCTTTATTGACTATGCCAAAGCCTTTGACTGTGTGGATCACAATAATTTTCACTGTGGAAAATTCTGAAAGAGATGGGAATACCAGACCACCTGACCTGCCTCTTGAGAAACCTATATGCAGGTCAGGAAGCAACAGTTAGAACTGGACATGGAACAACAGGCTGTTTCCAAATAGGAGAAGGAGTATGTCAAGGCTGTATATTGTCACCCTGCTTATTTAACTTATATTCATTCTCTTGGTCTATGGTAAATATGGATAGACCTTAACTCTGAAGTTGTTCAATAACAGTTAATGGTAAGTTCAAAGGATAACTCAACTCTCTCAACTCTCTAATAAAATTTGGAAGTCTATTTTTGCATGCACTTTATAGATATGCAATAATTCCACCCATTTTTTTCTTAATAGAGGCTTTCCAGGTGGCACTAGTGGTGAAGAGCACACAAGCCCATGCAGGAGACATAAGAAGCGTGGGTTCAATCCCTGGGTTGGGAAGATCTCCTGGAGAAGGGAATGGCAACCCATTCCAGTATTCTTGCCTGGGAAATCCCATGGACAGAGGAGACTGGCGGGCTACAGTCCACAGTGTAGTAAAGAGTCAGACCCAACTGAAGTGACTTAGCACATGCACATTTTTCCTAAAATAATTCTTTATCTGGAATTGGTCAGAAAGGTTTGTGAAAGTAGGTAGATGTTCAAAAATGTTTGGTACTGAAAAGCATGAACGTGAACTATGTAAATCACTTTCAATTTCATCCAGCTCATTGCTGAATGTTTTATTTATTTTTATTTAAAGATTTTACATTATTACAAAGAAATCCATCACAAGTTTCATGAAATTGTTTTTTTACCAGCTATTGAGAACCTACTGTAAAGATGGGATATTTAAAATTTTTGTTTTGTTTTTCAGGATGAGTCTTACATTTTTAATGAAACCTTCCATCTGTTTTGTCAAAGTAGCTATTGGGACATAGTTAAATCTTTATTGTAAATGCTGAATGAACAGTGACGTTGCCTCCAATGAAAGATAAAGGTACATTTTCATCACTCTCTAGATAAAAGAAACCACTCACTTCCACTAAAAGGAGTTGTAGTTCTCAGATTCGAAGATACATGGATTACTTCTGAGCTGCAGTTATACTGATGCCTGACCAGGCACCACTTATTTCCCTATCCCAGATAAACACATTAAAGTCCTTTGTGTGGGTGGTGGTGGAGAGGGGTGAGGAGAGAGACAGAGAGATTGATATTTGACTGCAGATGATGATTGCAGCCATGAAATTAAAAGACGCTTACTCCTTAGAAGAAAAGTTATGACCAATCTAGATAGTATATTCAAAAGTAGAGACATTACTTTGCTGACTAAGGTCAGTCTAGTCAAGGCTATGGTTTTTCCTGTGGTCATGTATGGATCTGTGAAGAAGGCTGAGTGCAGAAGAATTGATGCTTTTGAACTGTGGTGTTGGAGAAGACTCTTTAGAGTCCCTTGGACTGCAAGGAGATACAACCAGTCCTTTCTGAAGGAGATCAGCCGTGGGATTTCTTTGGAAGGAATGATGCTAATGCTGAAACTCCAGTACTTTGGCCACCTCATGCGAAGTGTTGACTCATTGGAAAAGACTCTGATGCTGGGGAGGATTGAGGGCAGGAAGAGAAGCAGATGACAGAGGATGGGATGGCTGGGTGGCATCACTGACTCGATGGACATGAGTCTGAGTGAACTCTGGGAGTTGGTGATGGACAGGGAGGCCTGGCGTGCTAAGATTCATGGGGTCGCAAAGAGTCGGACACGACTGAGCGACTAAACTGAACTGAAAGATACAATAATTGAAATATCAGTATCCACAATGATATGTGAACTATGTAAATCACTTTCAATTTCATCCAGCTCATTGCTGAATGTTTTCTTTATTTTTATTTAATGATTTTACATTATTTTGTCTATGGTATTTTAAATATGATTACTTGAGATTACACAGACAAAGAGTAGTTTTTATGTTGCTTCTAATTTTAAAATTAATAGACAAAAACAGGATCTTTTAATATTATTTATTTATTCATTTATTTGGCTGCTCTGGGTTCTGCTTGGGGCATGCAGGGTCCTGAGTTGTAGCATGTGGGATCTCATTCCTTTGACCAGGCATTGAATCCAGGCCCACTGCATGGGGAACTCAGCCTCATAGCCACTGGACCACCAGGAAGTCCCCCATGTTGTTATACACATGTATGTTCACATAGCTGGGTATTTATTTATTTTGAAGTTATTTATATGTGAATGCATATCACAGAGAATATATTGTTTACTTGTGACAAATTCTTGCCCTAACCCTGATTATACTCAGCCCAACATCTTCTCCATCTCCATACCAGGTAGCTGAACATGTTTGGGGAAAAAGACAAAACTGTGTCCACTGATCTCATTTTAACTTAATGACCACAAACCTACATGAGCCCATAGTGTTAATATTAGTAAGTCTAATACATTTCCTAGTTTGTTCCTGTTTCCAATTTTAGATGAACATGGTCACCTCTTTTCTCCTCTTTTTAATTTTCTAGCACCTCCTGCCTCCTCCTTCACCCCTTGTGGATAATCTTCTTTTCTGTTTCACTGGTAAAACATGAAAAAAAAGAGATGATTTCCACACATTACCAATCTGTCCGTATTCTCTCTCTGCCTTCTTTTCTGCTATTACGGATAAGTTGCCCATTCATATTTATGAACAACCCGTCATCCATTCAAGAAAGCACTGTATCAAAGTACATCATTGTATCAAAGTGCTCCCTTTCCATCCTGCATTGTCAACTTCTGCACTCTGTTGAATCATTCTCATGATCATGTAAGTTTCATGTAATACTATCCTATTTAAAACAAACGAAACTTGAAGCACACATTTCTTTCCAGATACCACCTGCTCTCTCTCTTAATGTCAAAAGACTTGTCTACTTTTGCTGTTTATAATTCTTTTTTTCTTGTTCTGATTTAAACCTTCTTAATTAAACTTGTTTTCACTGTTCTTTTGCAGGTTTTTGTTCAAACCATCAATACCTGTCTTATCAGTTTTCAACTTCTTTGACATAACGTCTCTCATCTTATTGATGTATTGACTTCATCACGTTCTCCTTGATACGTGATCCTGCCAAAATTCCTTTTTGTTTTCTTTCTATTTCACTTTCCATTCCTTCATAATCTCATTCATGGGTTCCTTCTCATCTCCTTATCTCTTGACTGTCAGTGTGCCTCAGAGTTCAGTTGTGGCTATTTCCTTCATGCCTTCACTGTCTTGATGATCTCATCACGTGGCTTTAAATGCCATGTATGTTAAGAACTCCCAAGTCTAGAACAGTTGCCTGAAATTCATCATTGTGATTCTAGTTGTCAATTCAGCTTCATAAATTGTCTGACACATTTCAAACTCAATGTATTCCCAAACTCCTTGTTCTACATCTCTTCCGCTTGTGTTTTTCCCACAATCTTCCTCATCTCAGTATATATAACTCTTTTTAAAAACTTTTTATTTTACTTTGGAGCACATCTGATTAATAATGCTATGATAATTTCAGGTGCACAGAAGAGCAACTCAGCCATACAACAAATTCACACTTAGAGAACAACCTTATGCTTCCCAGCAGGGAAGGGTGGGAGGAAGGGATAGTTAGTGAGTTTGAGATCAGCATTACACACTGCTAAATGTAAAATGGATAACCAAGGTCCCACTGAATAGCACAGGGAACTATATCTAACAGTAGATATAATGCTTATGGATGCTTTATAACATTCTTACAGATACTCATGTGACAACCTTGGTGTCCTCTTTGACTCTTTTCTAATCACATTCATAAATCTGTTAATAAGTCCTGCAGTTTACATATTCAAAGCACATATAGAATCTTACCATTTCTACAAAATCCACTGAAGCTATCTTGGTCCATAATGCTATCATTTCTCTCCTGGCTTCTTACCTTTTCTTCTGAAGTCTAATACAGTCCTATTAAAACATATTTCAGTTGATGTTACTTGTACTTTCCAAATGCCCTAATGACTTCTCATTTCTCTTAGACTAAGACATAGGTTTTTGAAAGTAGCCTATAAGTCCCCTCTGGAGAAGGCAATGGCACCTCACTCCAGTACTCTTGCCTGGAAAATCCCATGGATGGAGGAGCCTGGGGGGCTGCAGTCCATGGGGTCGCACACAGTCGGACACGACTGAGCGACTTCACTTTCACTTTTCACTTTCATGCACTGGAGAAGGAAATGGCAACCCACTCCAGTGTTCTTGCCTGGAGAAGCCCAGGGACGGGGGAGCCTGGTGGGCTGCTGTCTATGGGGTCGCACAGAGTCGGACACGACTGAATCGACTTAGCAGCAGCATAAGTCCCCTCTGGAACTTCTGTATTAAATCTCCCACGCTCCTCCCCTTTATCCCTCAGTGCTAGAGTGATGGACTGAGTCATCAAATTATTTACTGAGTTCCTATAATGAGGTCAGGACTTTTGAAATACTATGGACAAAGTGGTAAACAACTCCTGGTGGCTTCCTTGCATTTCCTCAAAGATAATATACAAACCATCGTGAACTTTTCATTTGCTGGTTCTGTCGGGAACGCTCTTCACCATATGTTTACATGGATGGCCACTTTCTTCCAGTCTCTTCTGCAGTAAAGGCTTCGTTCATCTCACTTCTTCCTTCCCACCTCAGAAATATACCTTAATAACTGTTACCCTTTTTTTTTGTTTTATTTTTTCATGCCATTTATCACTAACTGACATGCTTTACATTTGTTTATTTAATTATTTCATATCTCCACCGATTAGAATATATCAAAAACTTTATGACCATAAAATACAATAGAAAAGAGAAAGGAAGAATAAATATAGGTCATGTTTTGTTTTAAACACAGGCAAAAGGCTTTATTTATTACAATTTATTTCACTTAAGTATATGTTATTTTGTCTATACCATTTTTACCAATATTAAGGCAACAAATACCATGTGACTTATTTGGGATCACTTGTGAATAATAATTTTTCATTAAGACAGATGTTTTACTAGGCTTTTTTAAAACAGCAATAGTGCTGAATACAATATTTCTGATTATTTATCAAAATATTATCTAAATTCAAACTCTATGTACACAGCCAAAATATTATCTGTGTTAATTAAGAACTAGAGTCCTTGCTGGGAGGATCCAAGTGGCTCTCAACTCTGTTCATGGACAGGAGCCAACTCTAATCTAGTTGTTGGCTGCGTTCATCACCCCAAAATATTCTAATGTAGTCTAATGCAATCAGAGTCTTTATTTCAATGTATATTTATATTTTAGTTACGTATTAAAGCACATCATAAAAACCTCTTAAATAATTTTCAGCCTTTGTTGTTTAAAGTAGTTATCTTTTCATTAGCAAGACAGAGAAGTAGAAACCAAATTTGGAAGATAGATTGCTTATGAGGCAAATATCCCAAAGTTATCCCTCTTATCCCTCAGATGTATGATCTGTAATTTGATAAACCATCACTAATCTGAGATAGGACTTTGAAGTTACAAAATCCAGACTTCTTTCTAATCTTGTTATCTATGTAATGGCTAGTAGACTATTGTTTTATAGTATTATTTTAAAATATTTAAAAATAAAGCTTAAAAATTACATTCATAACACAAATATGGTGCCAACATACCCTGACATATTAGTTAGTCCTTTAGAAATTGATGGAAAAGAGGCCCCAATTTCTGATCACAGCATTGAAGCTCTTTCAAAACATACCCTCAATCTATCTTTGCAGCCTCCTAAACCATCTCTTTCTACAACTATATGACTAGGATTTTCACTATTTCTCAAACACCTTCATGTTTCTCAGCCTTTGTGGGTGCTGCTGATTTTTGCAATTCCCTTATACTTCTTTTCTTTCAGGTACACATATTTTGCTTCTTCTAACAGATTAAGTGTGCAATACCTTATTGTTAACTATAGATACTATGTTGCACTGATGATCGCTAGAAATTATTCATCTTGATTAATGGTAACTTTTACTCATTGAACAACAAATCACCATTCCCCCTCCCCAAACCTTGCAACCACTATCCTATTTTATGTTCCTATAATTTTGACTATTTTATGCACCTCATTTAAGTGGAATTGTGTGTTCTTCTGTGGCTGACTTATTTCACTTCACTTAATGTCTTTCAAGTCCATTCATGATGTCATATAATATAATTTCCCTCCCAAGTGGCACAGTGGGTGAAGAATCTGGCTGCCAGTGCAGGAGGTATAGGTTTGATCCCTGGGCCAAGAAGATCCCCTGGAGAAGGAAATGCCAATCCACTCCAGTATTCCTCCCCAGAAAGTTCCAGGTACAGAGGAGCCTGGCAGGCTGCAGCCCATGGGGTGTCAAAGAGTCCGACATGACAAAGGACACACACACAAATAACATTCCATTGTATGTGTATACCACATTTTCTTTATCCATTCATCTACCCACAGACATTTAGGTATCTGTAATTGGCTATTTTAATAATGCTGTAATGAACATGAAGGTACAGCTATCTCTTTGAGATCTTGATTTCAATTCTATTGAACTGGAATTCTATTGAAATGGAATTGCTAGATCATATGATAGTTCAATTTTTAATTTTTTGAAAAAATTCATACCGTTTCCAACACTTGTCTCTTATCTCTTTGATTGTAGCCATTCTAACAGATGTCAGGTGACATCTCATTGTTTTTTTATTTGCAGTTCCCTAAGGGTTAGTGATATTCAGCATCTTTTCACGTGCCTGTTCACCATTTACATGTCTTCTTTGGAAAAATTATTCAGATCTTCTGCCTAATTTTAACAGGATTGCTTGTATTTTTTTTTTTACCATTGAGTTATTAATATATTCATTCTTCATGTATTTTAAATATTAAGTTTACTATCTTTGAGTGAAAACCTATAAGTTAAACTTTATTAAAATTAAGAAGTTCTATTCTATAAGAGCCATTACTAAAAGAATAAAAAGACAAACCACAGACTGGAAAAAAAAAATGATACAGGACTTATGTTCAAAAAATACAAAGAACTGTAAAAACCCATCAGTTAGAAAATTAACAGAAAAATTATCCCCAAATCTAAACAGTTACCTCAATTTAAAAACCTATAGATGGAAAAACATGTAAAAGCAAAAACATGTGAAAGGATCCCAACATCATTTGCTATAAAAGAACTCAAATTTAAACAACAGTAAGATATCATTGTTAGAATAGCTACAATTCCAAGCATGAGCAGTACCAGTTGCTGGCAATAATCAGAGCAACAATAATGCTCTTTCACTGCTAATGGGAATACAACATAGTACAGCCACTTTGAAAGATAGTCTGGTACTTTCTTACAAAGTTAAATAGACTCTTATGGTTTATCTCTTTCACTCCTAGGTATTTACTCAAATTAGTTGAAAACTTATTTCTGCACAAGACCTCCACATAAATGTTTATATCAGACATATTCAAAACTATCCCAAACTGGAAGCAATTAAGATGTCCTTAAGTAAGTGACTGGACTACCAAACTGTTATATATTAATACAATGCAATATTATTTGCTGATAAAAAATGAGTTCTCATTCCACAAAAAGACATGGGTGAATCTTAAATGCATGTTCCTTAGGGAAAGAAGCCAGTATGAACAGGTTTAATCTATAATTCCAATTATATGACATTCCAAATAGGCAAAAATAGAGATAATATACAGGTTCATATTTGCTATGAGTTTGCTCGTGGAGAGGTAGGGTGGTTTGAATAGGTGAACCACAGGTGATATTTCAGATGGTAAAAATATTCTGTATGATACTGCATTTGTCAAACCCTTTGGGATTTTGTATGAGCTTCCCTCATTGCTCAGTTGGTAAAGAATCTGCCTGCAGTGCAGGAGACCCAGGTTCAATCCCTGGGTCGGGAAACATCCCCGGAGACAGAAATGCAACCCACTCCAGTATCCTTGTCTGGAAAATCCCATGAACAGAGAAGACCTGGTGGGCTGTAGTCTGTGGGGTCACAAAGAGTTGGGCATGACTGAGCGACTAACACTTTACTTAGACTTTTATAGCAGAAAATGAGAGCTTCACTTAATGCAAATAAAACAATCATTTAGAAAACTGAATGATGCAAGGATAGAATGCAGAGTGTAATGAAACAACTTAGTATGTCAACCACTCATAGGAAATAGCCTCAGTGAAGGGAGGTGAGGAATAGGCTGCTGACCTAATGACACTGGGAAGGAGTCTAACATTATAAAGGGACCCAATGCAAGTCCTTTAACATTATGAAAGGACTCAATGCAAGTAACACTGTACTCTAATTGATCAACCTGTTCCCCATGGCGTACAGGTTAATAATTATGGTACTGTTCATATTAGTTTCTAGAGACTACCCTAACATGTACCCCAAACTAGGTAGCTTAACCTCAGAAATATATTATCTCCCCCTTCTAAAGACCAGATATCTGAGATCAAGGTGTACTTAGGGCCAGGCTCCCTCCAAAGTCCGTAGGGAAGGTCCTGCTCCAGGTTTCTCTCAAGATTCTGGCAATTTCTTGGCTTGTAGCAGGGAGATGTTTAATCTTAACATAGTGTGTGTTAGAGGAAGTCATCTAGAAGATACAACCACCCACAGACCCAGGATCTGGACCAAACCCATCTGAAGTTCTTCATCCCTCACATATGTTGGAATTTACATTCTCTCTACTGGTCCCACAGTGGGAGTCATTTTCAAGGATGAAGCCCTGAAAGAGTGATATGTTATTGAGACCATCGGGATGGTATATGTGACTCAACCCAAGTGATCCCTTCTATGTAAACCCTTCAGATTCTGACAGATGGGTATGAAGATCTATTCAACTTATCGCCACCCAAGACAAAACTTGCAAATTAAGTTCCCTTGCTTTTTAAACTTGTCACTTATCGATATGGCTAGATTCCCCTCTTTTTCTTGGTCTGTCCTTGCCTTGTATATATGTGGACCAGTTTCAGATTTACTGGGAATTCCTGAGGTTTTTGAATCAACTGTGTTGCTCTTTTGTGCTTATCTGTGTCCAAATTTCCCCTCTTTATCAGAGTCCCAGTCATAACAGATTAGGGGATCTACTGTGCTTCAGTAGGACAGCATTTTAACGATATCTGGAGCAACTCTATTTCCAAGAGAGATCACATTCTGAGTGAGGGGAGGAGACCAGAAGGATCCAAGGGGGATTATTGGAAAGAATATGAATTCTTTATCTTAATATACAAATAAATGGTTATAGACATACTCCTCCCTCAAAGAGGACAAGCATACCTCATTTCTTAAGTGTGAGTCATTTGCGATAACTTTATTTTAAATAGTACAGCATGAAAAGGGGGAAATATCTTACAAGTGAACAAATCTAATAAACACCATCTTGGCTGGGTGATAAAGGTTAACCTTTACAGTAAGTCACATATGCTGTCACACCTTTGATATGAGGTGATGAAAATGGTATTTTACCTCCATAGTCTTCTCCAAAACACATTGGACCAGCTGAATTATGGTAAAAACTACGAAATCATGATGAAACCCTAATTGAGGTAAATTCTTGACCAGTACTTCTCAAAACTGTAAAAATTATTAGCAATAAGTCTGTGAAATTATTGGAGCCAAGAGAAGGTTAAGAACGTATGATAAATATACTATGATAACTGGATGGGATCCTAGAATAGAGAAAGGACATTATATAAAAACCAAGGAAATCCAAATCATGGAATTTCAAATAATAATCTATTAAAATTAGTTAAGCATAGCAAACATACCACACTGATATAAGTTGTTAATAATAAGGGAAACTGGATGTGTAGTACATGAAAACTTCTGTAGTCACAGTTTTTCTGTAAATCTCAATTTATCTCCAAATAAAAACTAATAATAACAGTTTAAATAGGAATGAATGCTTACGTTGGGCCTGTAACCTATTCTAGCATCCTAAATACTTTTTCTCTAAGGCAATTAAAGATAATTGCTTATATATTTCTATAGCCTAGTTACTATTTAGAGAATATGAATTAAAACTTTTTACTTTTGTTACTTTATTAAATTTGAAAGGCAATGCTATTACAATTTCTCCCTTCATGTAGTTGCTACCTTGAAGTAAAAACCTTCCCTATTATTCCAGAAAATGAATACTGGATTAAGAAATAATGTCAGGTGTTTGTCCTCACCTTTTAACCACTAGATATTTAACTTAGGCACATCATTTAATGAAAGATAAATAATTTCCAGTTTTTAAATTTATCTTTTAATTTTTCTCTATATAAATCCTATACACACACGCATGCATGCACATTTAAATTATATATATTAAATGATTCAAAGTCTCATAAAGAATCCACTTGCCAATGCAGGAGACACAAGAGACACTGGTTCAATCCCTGGGTGGGGAAGACTCCTGGAGGAGGCAATGGCAACCCACTCCAGTATTCTTGTCTGGAGAATCCCATGGACAGAGGAGCTCAGTGGGTTACAGTCTGTGGGATCACAAAGAGTTGGATACTATACTCACACATCATGAGCAGGGGTATACTTGCTTCCATAAACTCACCATAATTCATATAAATTCAGCTAAAACAAAGACTCTTAAAATTTTGCTTATTCTGTGCAAATGTTTAGACCTTTTGAAATATTAAAGCTAATGTGGATACTTCCAATACTATATTAGCTAAACTGAGTCCACAAATCCCAAACAGAAAACTGCATTACTAAATAACCTCAAGCTCAATAATTCTACTAAATAAATAATTGATTGTATTTAGACTAATGAATCCCAACTCTAGTTCTTTACCTTTCTAAAATGTCTGGATTGTATAAAGCAGAGGGGTCCAAAGTTTACACATGAAGCCAAAGAAAAAATGTATATATGCATTTATGGTTTCATGATTGCTGAAGTTTCCAAGGTCATTAAGAAAGCAACATAGGAAGCTGCATTTGCAGTCAGCAGGAAAAACACCTCTTCCACAGTTAATGATTTTTTTTTTTTTTTTTTTTTGCTTCACGCAGCAGGGGTTTCACATAAGTGGTAATTTAGAAGTGGGCCTGAAAGAAACTTTTCTTTTTGGAAATATAAGATTTCAAGCCAAAAGGGAAGAGCAGAGGGCATGAATGCATGAAAGCATCTGTTTTTTCTTTACAGGCACCAGCTTCCCAAATCAGAGTCTTCTCCTTCAGTAAGTCTTTTATAAGGTAAGTGTTTAATAAACATTGTCTTATCATGATAAAAGGGTAACTTTTAAATGGTTCTTCTGTGTATGATGAATTTAACCATGATTAGAATTTCCACTGCATTCTGAAACAAGATTTCTATTTTGTTATCTGGATCTATGTATTATAAACTCTAGTACTAGTTATTTCTTTGTCTCACTAGCTATCTAGCTTTAATTAAACACACAGTTAATATGTGAAAATTAAGTGCTTTAATTTTCACACTCCAGTAAAAAGAAAAATACTGTTTTCCATTAAACAGATTATATGTTTTTATTATAATATAATTCTACTTGAGAATATTTTGGTATATCTGTATCACTACTATGTGAGATAGCATCATCATTATGTTATAATAATAGTATGAAGAATTATTACTTTCTAGATATTTATGTTTTTCAGAAAATTATTATATTTTTAAGTTAATAGCTCAATAAAATTGCATCTTACTGTGTTCAGAGTTGTGAGCCACTTTTACTATAATAGCTGATATTTTTATCCAAGTAGGCAACATTTACTTTTAATCTCATAAAGACATTTTATAAAAGTTAAATGAATTATTTTCTTTTACATTTTTGCTTCTAATATTATCACAAATTATATATATTGCTAGAGTGTATATGTATCATAAGACAATTATATCTTATCTCTGATTTCATAATGTTTGCATTAATATCTTATATTCATAAATGCTGGTAATTTTAGACCTTCCAACTGATGCCCTTTTGAAAATCTGAGGAAAATATTGTGTGGTTTTAAGGAAGAAACTACTGAATGTGAGCACATTATTGTTGAAAGGCTGTTTTCATTTTGCGTTAATTCCAAAGTGATTGAAATTCTTCCTTGGAACCATTCTTTCAGTGTGAACTAATATAAGATTTTTAAATTTAAAGTCAATATGTTTAATAAAAAGGAGTTTAAATATTCTCCATTAAATCAGCTGTCTTCATCCCTTTCTCCTTTTCCTATGTTCATAGACTAAGATGATTACTTCCTGACTGACTGACTGACAGCGCCTAAAGACAAAATTAAATCTTTGAAAACAGGTGTTCTAGTTATTTTTAAGATATCCTCTTCTAATCCCACCTCTTCACTCCATTACAGTGAAAAAGAATTCCATAGAAAGGGATGCTTTTCTTCTGCCTTTTGTAACCCAGATCATCCCAGACACAAATGATTTCTAACCACGTGCTGGACACGCATTTCTGGCTCAGATTTTCTATTGTCTCCAATGCATTTTTAGCAGATTGCACATATCTGTACTCTGAAGTATCCCTTAATTCACATTTCAGCACAATGCTCTGCAGACTTACTGTACATAAAATTGCAGATTCGAATTCAGTAGTTTTAGAATAGGATTGATATGTATATTTCTATCTGTTCCCATGATACTAATGCTGTTAATTGGAGAACCACCTTTGGAGTATTAAGGCAAAAGTATCACATTAAACTCTGATCACATGAAGGCAACCCTGATCACATTAAAGCTTATGGTAAAGGAACCTATTTAACCTTCACCTAAAGTTTTATGTTTTCACTAGAATATATATTTTTTCTTCCCTGGGATACTATTTCATACTTTCTGGGACTAATGATCCATGAAACACATTCTGAGAAATGTCACACTGGGATTAGTAGTTCTCAGCCTTTAAAGTGATTCAGAATAATCTGAAGAGCTTTGATCAAATAAAGATTTCATTCCCTGCCCTGGGATTTTCTGATTCAGTAGAACTGAAATAGGACCTTAGTAGTCACAACACTAACAAGATCTTCCATGATGCTAACTCTTCTCATCTGTAGACAACACCTTGAGAATCATTGCTTTACTTTCCTAAAATTCTTCATCTGTGGCAAGTCAGATTACTAGCAACCTTCAATCTTATTTCAGTTTCTTTAGTCTTCCATAGAAAGTTCCTTAGGGCTGTGATTTAAACTTATGCCTTTGGTTTTCTAGAATGTAACTTAAAAACATATATACAAATACTATGGAATATAATTTTATAAATATCTTGTTGAAAGACTTGACTAGTACTTATGTCCATATTCTTTAAATAAGAAATCTGAGATATTATTGTTAGTATTTTCATCTTGAAAAAAAAATTTCATGATAGGACAGAACATTTTATTTATGAGAGTACCTTTGTACATACATACATACACACACATACATTATTTTCTCCTCTCTCATTTGGGACTTGATTCTTTTCTGATCTCATTGTCTAATGTTTTCTGATGTCAGTGTCTATGTTGAATATATATGTGCTTAATATGCATATATGTTTATACCAAGCTTCTCATATTCTTTTGAAAAAAAATCAACAAAATAAATAATATACCACAGCATTTAAACTCACTTATTTTTATTTACCCTATTACACATTACTGCAACCTGAAATCACAAGAAATATTATTTCAATACTATTCCAAGCCCTTATTTTCTCAGAACTTATACATTGAAGAATTATAGCACTGTAGAAACATTATAGCAATCTGACTTGTAGACATTTGATTTGTAGCATAAAAATTATGCTATGTTATTAGAAGGAAACTTTGCATAAATAATAATTAAAATGTATTTATAGATTCAAAATTTCTAAGTTCTATCCATATATTTTTGTTGCAGAATAAGTTAACTACACTAAATACATTTCTTTCTCTATGGTAAAGAATTTGCCTCCTGCAGGAGATGTGATAGGCACAGGTTCAATCCCTGGGTCAGGAAGATCCCTGGAGGAGTGCATGGCAAACCTCTCCAGTATTCTTCCTAGAGAATCCCATGGACAGAGAAACCTGGTGGGCTATAATCCGTGGGATTGCAAAGAGTTAGACACAACTGAAATGACTTAGCAAGCATGCAGGGTCCAAAAGAGTACATTGTCAGTTTGTCTAGCTATCAATGTCTGAAGTTCAAATTTCTCACAGTCTGTGTATTGCTAGGAATTTAGTAGGTATTTATTAATGTGATAATATAAACATAAATTCTTTACTACTCCTCTTCAAAAAGTTTTATACTTTCTATTACTAAAAGATACAATTGTCAGAGAATATATGTGTACTTCTTTATGAAACTGAATATATAAAAATTATGAGAAATATACTTTGTCATCTCACATTCTTCAGTTTAGTTATTGTTCAGATGTTTAAGAAGTTGGATGCATCACTCTTCAACATTTTACCCTTAGTAAATGGCAGGATATTAGTCAGCTGAGTGGCACTGCTTCTATAAAATAAGCATTTTGATTTAGAGTTTTCTCCTATTTTGCAAGGAAATAAAGTGTGTTGTCAAAAAGTAAATAGCACTATGGCTTCACAATAAAATTATATATAGTAGATTTACAGTTTTTGTTCTTTTATGTCAAGGGAGGATTTATCAGTTAAACTGCTTGATCAGTCTGAGGTGAGACAGTTTTAGCGGTGCTCTTTTTACTGCTTTCTAAATATGCTTTAGGGTTTGCTGCTGCTGCTGCTTTAGGGTTTACCACATAGAAACTTGTCTAGCCAGCACCTGTCAATCATTCAGAGGCTTTGCAGTAGGCATCCAGGTATAGCATGAAAGAATAATGTGCTGCAAGCGTTAGTCTGTGAGTGCAGGGCATAGCAGAATGAAGACCTTTCATAAAACAATGAGAGCTGGTTCTTCGGGGAAAGCAATTGTGGTAACTTTTAGACAGGGAAACTATCCATCTGAGAGCTGAAAGTAGCTCGTACAGCCCCTCTTGCATTACTGGTTTCTATCTTTGAGTAGCTGTTCAAAAATAGAATGCTAGGCCAAAAGCAGAAAATAATCAGTATCAGAGCAGAGATGGAAGCAAAGAGAAAAATAGACAAGAATTCTGGGAGACAATGACAACCAGATTTCAGTGTTTTCTGGGTTAATCCAAATTAGGCATTTATCTCACTTGTGTAGAATTTTGCTTTATATTACTTGGGAAATTAGGAAATGAAAGCTATCCACCTATCCTAAAAACTCTGCTTAGTGGTTTAGAATAATAATCAAGGTATGATTATTGTAGATTTTTATTCTCCAGACTCTTTATAGATTTTTAAATTTCTATATTCCCTCACTCATGAAAAAAAAAATCATTCTCTTTAAACTTATGCACGCCAAACGCTGGCTATTCCTAGTACAAACAAAGAGGACAATTACAAGCAATTCAAGTATGTTTCTAGAAATATAGATCCCAAACTATTATACCTGTGATAATTTATCATACAACTTCAAATTTATTGTGAGAACTACAGTTAGAAAATACTAATATTGTCAATTTTAAGAAATTAAAACAGTGTTGTCTTGCTTTTGAAAGAAAATATATTCTTTTTTATTTTGTGTCTTTAAAAAAAATGGCATATAAGTAGACTTTATTTGTTTAGAGCAGTTTTAGCTTCACGGCAAAATTCTGTGAAAGGTAGGGAGATTTCCCATTGCCCCTGGTACAATGGGATTCTACACAAACACATCATCAGTGTGTCTATGTATCACACTGGCATTGTACCTTCTCTGGGTTTTGACAAAAAATGACCCACCATTACTGTAGCATACAGAATAGTTTTACCCCCTAAACATCCTCAATGCTTCACCTATTTATTCCTTCCTTCCCTCAAGCCCTTGCAACCTTTGAACTTCTTACTATCACCATAGTTTTGCATGTTCTAGAATGTCATATCATTGGATTCATAACATGCAGTCTTTTAGGCTGGCTTTTTTTTTTTTTTCACTTAGTAATATGGTTTTCAGTGTCCTTCATGTTTTTTCGTGGCTCGAGAGTTCATTTCTTTCCAGCACTGAGTAGCATTTCATTATGTAGATGTGCCATAGTTTATTTATCTATTCACCTACAGAACAAATTGGTTGCTTCAAAGCTTTGGCAATTATAAATAAAGATGCCATAAACATCCATATGAAGGTTTTTGTGTGGACATAAATTTTCATTTAATATGAATACATGCCAAGGAGAGTGCTGGATTGCACAGTGAGAGCATGTTTAATTTTGTAAGAGACTGACAAACTGTCTTCCAAAATGTCTGTGCAATTTTGCATTCCACTGACAATGAATGAGTGTTATTTGTGCTCCACATCCTTATCAACATTTGATGTTATTGGTATTTCTGACTTTGGCCAAAATGTTTTTAGAAGGAAATAGTCTTTCTGGTTCATTCACTCCCTGTGAAACTTGGTTTACTGTTTCTCATTTCTTGAATGCATTCTTTGGTCATCTCTGGACCAAGTGTGAAAGTGAAAGTCACTCAGTCCTGTCCAACTCTTTGCAACCCCATGGCGCTCCAAATCTGTGTCCTACATCTTTTGCATTTGCAAGCACTTTTGTTGTTTTCAGTCACTCAGTCATGCCTAACTCTTTGCAGCCCAATGGACTGCAGCATGCCAGGCTTCCCTGTGCATCACCCAACTCCCAGAGCTTGTGCAAACTCGTGTCCATCAAGTCGGTGATGCCATCCAACCATCTCATCCTCTGCTGTTCCCTTCTCTTCCTGCCTTCAGTCTTTCAAGGCATTATGAGTCAGTTCTTCACATCAGATGGCCATAATATTGGAGCTTCAGCTTCAGCATCAGTCCTTCCAATGTATATTCAAGATTGATTTCCTTTATGATTAACTGGTTCGATCTCCTTGCAGTCCAAGGCACTCCTTGAAAGCACTGTACCACTATTTTATTTTCCTTGTAGAATTTTGGGCTGAACTTGTGTCTCTTATACCGTAGTTCCCTGTAAAGCCAAACTCTATTGAATCTTTGAAAAATGAAGCAGTATTTATTTTTGGTAGTGTGTGGGTTCTCTGTCTTTTTCCAGTATCAAGAAAATCATGTACGTAAAATGATGGTAGGAAATGTAGAGTGCTGTGTTTTCTTTGGTGATATACTGAGGGATCTTAGTAGAAGAATGGTCATTGTTTCATTTGAAAAGTAAATTCTTGAACCTTTAAAATTTATGACAGCAGCTATGAACAATAGCTTGTGAGTAAAACAGATTCAATTTCAGTGCCTATAAAGGTGAAAAATATTCTCCCCCCTCAGGCAAACATATTTTCTCTGTAGGTTTTATTGAAAGCTGACTTTTTGTGAAAAAAAAAAAAAAAGTAATAGCCTGGAGTTATGATCTCAATAATATAAAACTTTGCAGACAATTTTAGATGAATTTGTTCCTATGTACATATTATTGGTTATATATTCAATTGTCTACTAAGATTAATCAGATGGTAATTAAAAGGAATTAATGCATGAAAGTTAATAATTTGGAGAAAATTACAATAAAGTGTCCATGGTTTAAGTTCAGATTTTTGTTGTTTTCTTTGTACTTTCTCTTCTGGTTATTGTCTTTGTGACTTTCCATAGAATTATCTAGACTAGGTATACAAATCACTCCATCAAATTTATAGGAATGAAAAAGATTTTGCTTTCATTATAGTCTGAAGTTTGTGTCTGCTCAATTTACTATAAACATATATCTACTATCAAAATAAAGTTCCGTCTGAGAAAAATGTTTTTCCAGCTTAATTTTGAAAATGTTCTTTATACCTTCTGTTCACTTTTCTGTTAAGTTTAAACAATTTTCCAGGAAAATGCTTTCAAGTTTTCCTGTGTCACATAATAGCACTATGTTTTTGAAAAAAGAAACATAAAAATTGGCTTACTTATTTTGATAGCAAATAGGGATCTCTAAGGGATTTTGTAGTACTTGAAAGTAAAAGTGTTAGTTGCTCTGTCATGTCCAACTCTTTGTGACCCTATGGACTGGAGCCCACCAGACTCCTCTGTCCATGGATGTCTCCAGGCAAGAATACTGGAGTGGGCTGCCATTGCCTTCTCCAGGGGATCTTTCTGACCCTGGAATCAAACCCAGGTCTCCTGCATTGCAGGCAGATTCTTTACTGTCTGAGCCACCCGGTTAATCTGTAAGTATATATTTGATAGCAAGTAGATAGTTTTATTTTTCCCACTGGTTTATTAAACCTTCCAACAGAAGATTAATGTTTTTCTACACTGATTAATTTTCCCAAATAGTATACTGGAATCTGTATGAAACAAAATATTTCATGCATTTCAAAATCTTTTCCACATGTTGTTGGGCACATAGTTGACCCTTGCTGAATAATAGAATGTAAATAGAAGAACATATGGCAATAAAGGGAACTTTATCTAAATCTACTAGAAGAGACATGGCATGTCCAAGTTAGCCTGTAAGAAAAGTCCCTTGAAGAGCACCATGGCATCCTGGCCAGTAGCCTTCCTACTGCCAGTTATGAGAATAATGATATCTTAGACCATTTAGCTCTAGCCGAGCCACCAGCTGGCTGCAGCCACACGTGTCAGCCAGGCAAGATCAGCAGAACTATTCATCTGAATTTAGTCCAAATTGCTAATCTATGTTTTGTGAACTGATGAATGATGGTTTTTTTCAGTCCACTAAATTTAGGTGGTTTTGTTACACAAGAAATTGCCAATACATATAGTATTCCATGTGCAATAGAAGTTGTTCAGAATAACTTAAAACATAATTGCAGAGATACTTATGTAATGTTTTTAAAATAAAGTGTGAATTGCTTTCACATTTAGAAATAATGAATCAGTGCAATAGGTGAAAACTTGTTGTGAATAAATATATCTTATTGTGGCTCAGTTGGTAAAAATCTGCCTTTGATGTGGGAGACCTGGGTTTGACCCCTGAGTTGGAAAGATCCCTGGGAGAAGAGAATGGCAACCCACTCCAGTATTCTTGTCTGGAGAATCCCATGCACAGAGAAGCCTGGTGGGCTATAGTCTATGCATGGGGCCTCAAAGTGTTGGACATGATTGAGCAACTAACACAGTTATTATGAAGAATATTCATCTAGTATATATCTATAATGAACCAATAAAATATACCAATATATAAATAAAATGTAGCAAAATGTAATTGAATATAATAAAGAACATGTTGATCCTATTTGTCATGCCTGGGGGAAATGTACTGAAAAACCAGTGCAGTTACAGGGACTATGAAATTCTCTATTGAGTCACATGGATTGGCTGTGATAAATCAGACTTTAGCATAAGTGCCTAACATTAAGCTTTTTGATTGTAGTGTAAATGCTTGATGTCAAGCTTTTGACTGCTGAGGTGTCTACTTCCAAAGATACCCATCTTGAATCAACATTGCCAGCTATCTGACACAGCTATGAGCAAAACAATCAGTTCAGGAATTAGGTGCACCTAGGCATGAAGGTTTCTCTTCCAGAAAGCCTTGGATGCTTGAGTGATCCCACGTCTTCCTTCCCATACCCCACTTCCTTCTCTTAAACTTTAAACTAGCCAGTAAAGTGTGCACCTTATTGGAAAAGACCCTGAGGCTGGCAAAGATTGAAGGCAAAAGGAAAAGGGAATGACCAGAGAATGAGATGGGTAGATAGCATCACCAAATCAATGGACGTGAATTTGAGCAAAAGCCAGGAGATAATGGAGGACAGGGGAGCCTGGAGTCCTGGAGTCCGTGGGGTCTCAAAGAGTGAGGTATGACTCAGTGACTGAACAACAATAACAAGGGAACTCTAGACATCCCACCCTTGTACACTAACAAAAGTAAAGCCCCAGGTTTGCTCTTTGATCTCACTGTGCAGCCTTTGAGCATACTGTATACCCTCCTGGACTTGGAGATGTCACAAAAGTGATGCATCTTATCAAAGTGTCCGGAGAGCTTTTGCTAAAGTGCTTTCTGCCATCATAAGAACCAAAAGGGCCAGTCCAGACACAACATAGGCCCCAGTGGGGGAACATGTCTATGGTGGCTCCCTATGAGAAATATAGGTCAGGCATTTCTAGCCCAGAACATCACCTTCAGTACAACACAACACACACATAGACACACACAAACACAATTTCGTGATTCTGCTCTATGAGAAGAACTGAGGTATTGATGTGCCAAGGGTCATCACAACCTACCCACTTTCCCTAGGCAGCAATTTCAAGACCCAGCTCAGTACTGCCAGTGAACATACCATGGGAAGAATGAGCAGCTCTACAGTGAGTCTGCTGCTGTGCATTAGAGGCCCAATTAACAGACCAACACAACCCACCGCACCACTACAGCTCATGTATGCAGACAAGCAAAACCCATATGTTTTCTCCCATAAAGGATTACAGGGCACAGACAAAAGGCTAAGATTGTCAGCATTTCAAATGGATTTGTAGACTAAACATGTTTCTTATTTGAGTTTTAAGCATGAGCCGGAATCCTGCAATGTTTTGTTCTTTTTCCATTGTGTGAAGTCCCATTAGAAAAAGAGACAATCAGATACTCATACTTTTTTCAATCTGGAGAAGGAGCCTGAGAAATGGCTACCCCATCCAAGGAAGGCAGCGGGGACACAGATTACCCAGGGAAGCTCTTGCATGAAGATAAGCAAAACCCATATGTTTTCTCCCATAAAGGATTATAGGGCACAGACAAAAGGCTAAGACTGTCAGCATTTCAAATGGATTTGTAGACTAAACATGTCTCTTATTTGAGTTTTAAGCATGAGCTGGATTCCTCCACAGGGCTTCCCTGGTGGCTCAGATGGTAAAGCATCTGTCTACAATGTGGGAGACCTGGGTTCAATCCCTGGGTCAGGAAAATTCCCTGGAGAAGGAAATGGCACCCACACTCCGGAACTCTTGCCTAGAAAATCCCATGGACGGAGAAGCCTGGTGTCCATGGGGTAGCAAAGAGTTGGACACTACTGAACGACTTCACTTTCACTTTTTCAAACCAGTTTGGGAGAAATATGAAGGACAGTTGCAACTTCTCTTGGTATTAAGACCAGTGGAATATCCCCCAGTAGGTTCACAAAAAGATAACACTACTATGCAATATAGTATCATCTGGCTATACAGGTAAATCTATTATAATATCTCCCAGTGCAAGCTGAACAGATCAAAACAAACAGAGCATTTACAAGGATAATTTTCATAAGTATATCCAGTCCATTTCACAAAGGCTGGTCTATGGAGTATTAATATTATGTGAATTAATGGACAAGGTTTTCTGTATGTTTGGGGCATGCAATGGAAATGGATACTTCTGAATATTGTATACTTTATACTACTTTTGGAGATTTATAAAGTATATGATAGTTTCTTACAGGCTCTGCAGAATACTGTAGAAGAGAATTCTGTTTAACTTAGTTTAGCTTATCGTGTTCCTTGTGCATTCACCACAGAAATTTCTTGGTGTGTTTTCCTACTAATAATTCTTGGAATATTTATGTTTTCATGAACATAGTTTGAGTAATACCTGTCTATAAAACTGGATGTCAGTAATAGCCTACAGAAAATTCTCATAAATGCTGTTGCTCACAGTCAAGTTTTTGAAATTTCTTAAGTGGAAGCAAGTTAAAGATTAATATACTGACAAAGTCTATGCATAGCTCTTCAACTAAGGTTAGAATTAACTTTCCCTGTGACAAGAGAGTGTCCCTGCACAGATCACCTAATTGGAAGGGGGCGGCAGAGGGGGAGGTTGTATGCCTCACAATGAAAACATAATTTGACTGAGTATAACATTCTTAAGAGAACATATTTTCTTCCTTATATCTTTGCATTCACTGTTGCTTTCTTTTAAAGTATTTACTGAGGCAGAAGAAAACCATAGTTTGTCCTGGTTTGTGCTTACTTATGAATAATCTCGCTTTACACTCTTCACTTTTTCCTCACTAAATGCTTATAGTTGTCTGTCTCAAAAATTTTGTTGTCTGGGCTGGGAAAATTGCAAATTATTTTGTTCTATAATTTGTGTCACTTTCAGATCAAGAATATTTTATTTTATATTTCATGATTGCTTTTGCTCCTGTTCTGCATTTTTCCTCGATACTATGATGAGGCCTCCATTTTGTTGGAGGCACATTTATCACCTTCTCACTCATCAGTTTTTATCTTTTCCCTTTTCTGCTTCATTCTAGGAAAAGGAAAAGTTACTAAGTTTATCTTCTTCATTACTTCTCCATAAACATTCCAGTCTTGCAAACTCAAGAAAATGAAAGTCACTGGGTCATGTCCAACTCTTTGTGACCCCATGGACTATATAGTCCATGTACTTCTCCAGGCCAGAATACTGGAGTGGTTAGCTGTTCCCTTCTTCAGGGGATCTTCTCAACCCAGGGATCAAACCCAGGTCTCCCACATTGCAGGTGGATTCTTTACCAACTGAACCACCAGGGAAGCCCAGGAGTACTGGAATGGGTAGCCTATCCTTTCTCCAAGGGATCTTTCTCACCCAGGTATCGAACCAGGTCTCCTGCCTTGTAGGTGGATCCTTTACCAGCTAAACTACCAGAGCAGCATTAATTCAGGGTGACAATATGAAGCTTTAATGTACTCCTTTCCCAATTTGGAACCAGTCCATTGTTCCATGTCTGGTTCTAACTGTTGCTTCTTGACCTGCATACAGATTTCTAAGGAGGCAGGTAAGGTGGTCTGGTATTCCCATCTCTTGAAGAATTCACTACTGTTTGTTGTGATCCACATAGTCAAAGGCTTTGGTGTAGTCAATAAAGCAGAAGTAGATATTTTTCTGGAACTCCTGTTTTTTCTATGATCCAACAGATATTGGCAGTTTGATCTCTGGTTCCTCTGCCTTTACTGAATTCAGCTTGAACATCTGGAAGTTCTCAGTTCACATACTGTTGAAGTTTGTTTGGAGAATTTTGAGCATTACTTTGCTAGTGTGTGATATGAGTGCAATTGTGTAATCGTTTGAACATTCTTTGGCATTGCCTTTCTTTAGGATTGGAATGAAAATAACTTTTCAGTCCTTTTCTAGTCCTGTGGCCACTACTGTGTTTTCCAAGTTTTCTGACATATTGACTGCAGCATTTTCACAGCTTCATCTTTTAGGACTTGAACTAGCTCAGCTGGAATTCCATTACCTCCATTAGCTTTGTTCATATGGGCTTCCCTAAATATTCTCCTAAAATTTCTCTATACTCCCAGAAGCCTTTAAATTTTGTCTCTGTTTATTTCCCCCATAACACTTGTCTTCTTTGTATCATCTGTTTCCCCTAAAAGAAAGCAAGTTTCATGCATTTTGTCTGCTGTGTTTACTACTGTCTCTCACACATGGAATAATGTCTAGTGCTTGTTCAGTAAGTAGGTTTTTGGGGAAATAATAGTGGGTCCAATTATGATATTCTCATTTTATAGCTAAATAAACTGAGGTTCATGAACAGTATGAAAAGGCAAAATGATAGGATACTGAACTCCCCATGTCAGTATGTACCTGATATGCTATAGGAGATCAGTGGAGAAATAACTCCAGAAAGAATGAAGGGATGGAGCCAAAGCAAACACAAAATACCCAGCTGTGGATGTGACTGGTGATAGAAGACTCTAGAGAGTCCCTTGGACTGCAAGGAGACACAGCCAGTCCATCCTAAAGGAGACCTGGGTGTTCGTTGGAAGGACTGATGCTGAGGCTGAAACTCCAATACTTTGTCCACCTTATGCGAAGAGCTGACTCATTGGGGAAGACTCTGATGCTAGGAGGGATTGGGAGCAGGAGGAGAAGGGGACGACAGAGTATGAGATGGCTGGATGGCATCACTGACTCGATGCACATGAGTTTGAGTGAACTCCAGGAGTTGGTGATGGACAGGGAGGCCTGGCATGCTGTGATTCTTGGGGTCGCAAAGAGTTGAACACAACTGAGTGACTGAACTGAACTGAACCGAAACTGAGGCTCAAAATTGTAGATAGTAAGTAGCAAAACTAGGATTCCAACACAAGTCATTCTGATTTCAAAGTCCATGATCTTTTCTGCTAATCAGCCTTGTCATTAATAATGGTCAAGACAACTTAGCCTAATTTTGAAATTTAGAATAATAAGTACATCTTGATATGTGTGTGGATATTTTCTCAGTTATCTAAAATGTGAGATATGGCCCAAAATTCCTGGTGATTGAGGAAGCTCTAAAAAAAAAAAATGTCAAAAGGGGGACTTCCCTGGTGGCTCAGATGGTAAAGAGTCTGTCTACAGTGCAGAAGACCCGGGTTCCATCCCTGGGTCAGGAAAATCCACTGGAGAAGGAAATAGCACTCCACTCCAGTACTCTTGCCTGGAAAATCCCATGGACAGAGGAGCCTGGTAGACTACAGTCCATGGGTCACAAAGAGTCAGACACTATTGAGAAAGCTCTGCTGCTGCTAAGTCACTTCAATCGTGTCCGACTCTGTGTGACCCCATAGATGGCAGCCCACCAGGCTCCCCCGTCTCTGGGATTCTCCAGGCAAGAACACTGGAGTGGGTTGCCATTTCCTTCTCCAATGCATGTAAGTGAAAAGTGAAAGAGAAGTCGCTCAGTCGTATCCAACTCTTAGTGACCCCATGGACTGCAGCCTTCCAGGCTCCTTTGTTCATAGGATTTTCCAGGCAAGAGTACTGGAGTGGAGTGCCATTGCCTTCTCCAGAGAAAGCTCTACCAGCAGCAAATAACCCCACACTTCTATTTCTCAACTTCTACTTATTACTGTCTTCAACTCATAAATTTTCCTCTTCATACCATCAAATGGTTTAGAGAAATTAAATATCTTATCACCAGGAAAAAAAAAAAGATTATTTAATTTTACATGGAAAATTCTTGGTGCTTAACTGACCTTCAGAAAATAAAAATCCAACTCCATAAAGTAGTGTTTCAGGCTCTGTGATAGACAGAAATAAAGGTAATTTGGCACCTGGCTGTTATCTGTACATAGGCACCAGGTACTCCTTTTATTCCTAAAACTATATGTGTACTTTGTACATAGTAACATGTCATTTGGTATTTCAATGTCCTTTTCATAGTAAGCAAACTTCTCTAGTTTTTATAAGATGCTTTTATACACTAATTAGAAAATTAGAAAAGTTTTGGAATATAAAAATGAATGTAAGCAGAAAATGAGAAAGGAAAATTACACTAGGTGCTAGTTTGTGATATTAATGCCTTTGACATTTAACTTCTAAATTTGATTTTTGCTGTGGGAGTTTGCATCTGGGAGTTGTCAAAATGCACAACTTCAGTGGTCTGAATAGCACCATTTATGAGATAATCTATCAGGGAAGTCAATATGGTGTTGGGACTCAAAGCATGAAAGATTGCAGGGTATTTAAAATGCTGAAGAAGAATATTTACTCTCTAGGTTATCTAACTTTCGAACTATGATGAATTAAAGTGCTAAATATAGAATTGTACACACTGGAATATAACAAAAGTAGGATTACAGAAATACACAGAATTCAATATGCTGAAATATTTTGCTGAAATGTAAGATTGTCACTTAAGTTATTATTAATTGTGTAATCCTAACTCTACTGCTCCCATGAAGAATCTATGAAGATAGGACATTTTGTCTGCTCATTATTCGATCCCCGTTTCCAGAACAGTGTTGACATTTGCTGTAACTACTGAACGAACAAAGTAAAAAGTTAATAACGTGGGCCTTGAATGTGACTATAGTCGAACACGCTACTTTAGACAACTGGTCTGATGTTGAACTCATTTGAAGTTTATATTTTCTTCACTTGCATAATTTATGAGTCAGGAATTTGACTGACTCATGAAAGGCTCAGCTAGAAAAATCTAGAAAAATTACTCATCTCCATGTGACACTTAATTGTGGTTCCTTCCTGATTTGTTGAGCAGCTGCTCTGGTCTTAAAAAACTAAATTGGTTTTATTCACATATCTGATGCCTTTGTGAAGATGACTGGACCCTTTTCCATTTCCATGTTATCTTAAGGCCCCTAAAGACTCTCTGCAACTGATTATCGGAATTCATATGCAGTCCAGCCCCACAACTTCCTACTGGTGAGGTTTTAAGCCAATTATTTAACCTTCCCAAACCCCAAATCTTATTTCTAAAGTTGCTAAACGTACCCACCATATTGTAATATTGTAATGGTAATTTCATAAATGTTTGGCACAAGGACTTGTACATAAATAATCATACTTATGAACCATTAATGACTTATGTACAAGGCAAGTGAAAAACTGGCTTAAAACTCAGCATACAAAAATTTAATATCATGGCATCTGTACCCATCACTTCATGGAAAATAGATGGAAAAATGGGGGAAAAAAAGATTAAAAAATGGATATAGTGGCAGGTTTGATTTTCTTGGGCTCCAAATTCACTGTGGACAGTGACTGCAGCCATGAAATTAAAAACACTTGCTGCTTGGAAGAAAAACTATGGCAAATCTAGACAGTGTATTAAAAGCAGAGACATTACTTTGCCAACAAAAGTTGATATAGTCAAAGCTATGATTTTTAAGTAGTCATGCGTGGGTGTGAGAGCTGGTAAAGAAGGCTGAGCGATGAAGAATTGATGCTTTCAAACTGTTATGGTGGAGAACTCTTGAGAGTCCCTTGGATAGCAAGGAAATAAAACCAGACAATCCTAAAAGAAATCAACCCTGAATATTCATTGGAACGACTGATACTGAAGCTGAAGCGCCAATACTTTGGCCACCTGATGTGAAAAGCAGACTCATTGGAAAAGACCCTGGTGCTGGGAAAGACTGCAGGTAGGAGAAGAAGGGGGTAACAGAGAATGAAATGGTTGGATGGCATCATAGACTCAATAGACATGAGTCTGAGCAACCTCCAGGAGATAGTGAAGCACAGAGAAGCCTGTGTGCTATAGTCCATCGAATCACAAAAAGCTGGACACAACTTATGACTGAACAACAGTAAACTGTTATTATTGAGTTAGACTTTTTAAGCATTTAAGCTTTGGGATATTTTGCTGGGTAAAGGAAAGAGGGAGGTATCCTGGTTAAAGTGAATGTTTTAAGCCAAATTAGCGTAATGAAAATAATATGGAAAAATACTGAGGGGATTTATTTGAAGGAAATAAAATATGGGAGGTATTAAGAAATCATTTATGCATAGGGTGAGTATGAAATATAATAGCAGGTTTTAAATTAGTAGAAAGTAGCTTCACTGGTAATAACAATAGCACATCTTAGTAAAAATTAAACGCATATTGGATCACTGCTCAATCTGAATAGCTCAGCTGGTAAAGGATCTGCCTGCAATGCAAGAGACCCTGGTTTGATCCCTGGGTTGGGAAGATCCCCTGGAGAAGGGATAATCTACCCACTCCAGTATTCTTAGACTTTCCTAGTGGCTCAGATGATTAAGAATCTGCCTGCAATGCGGGAGACCTGGGTTCGATTCCTGGGTTGGGAAAATCCCCTGGAGAAGGGGAAAGGCTACCCACTTCAGTATTCTGGCCTGGAGAATTCCATGGACAGAGGAGCCTTGTGGGTTACAGTCTTTGGGGTCTCAAAGAGTCAGACACAACTGGGCCACTTTCACTTTCATTTTCTTGCCTGGTAATGAAGATTTTTCTCTAAGTATCAGGTGTAAAATTGACTTCTTTTAAATAATCTGTTTCTTCACATGTGCAAATGAGTACCATGACATAACAATTGACATTTTGTTTATGGATAAGTGTATAAATTCACACTTCATGGAATAATATTTTTAAATAATTATGAAGTCATTGACTTTCAGTTCAGTTCAGTTCAGTCACTCAGTCTTGTCCGACTCTTTGCGACCCCATGAACCACAGTGTGCCAGGCCTCCCTGTCCATCACCTCTTTCCCCAATATTCCCTTTTCTAAAGTGTTGTCTTAATAGGATACAGAGATTGGTTATCTTGCTTTAAGGAAGAAATATTTATCTAAATACTGGATTTTATGAGTCAGCTAGGAGTTCTATGTAAACCAAAGGAAGCTGCTAATACTGATGTTATAGATGGGATTATATACTCCTGGAAGATGCTTGCAATTTAATCAGAGTGATTTTGGAGCTTTGGAAAAATATGCTGATGTGTAGTTTAGCATGGAATTAACAGATTGTTTTTATCCTAAAGTCTGTAATTACTAATTTTCTTCAGTCATGGAAAGCAAAGCTTATTTTGTAATATTGTTCTATTCATTGGGTATAAAATTATAGTAGTTGCTTATCCCCCTTGGTAGCTCCAAATACTGTAGCATGTAACTTGTATACTTATTAAAATCTTTATTGAACTTGTACTACTTAAACATTACTTGTGCTATGCTCAAAGTTCTTTTTTAATGTTTTTAAAATTTTATTTTATCTTAAAAAGTTTTTGCCATGCTGTGCGGCTTGTGAGATATTAGTTCCCTGACTAGGGATCAAACCCTTGCCTTTGGCAGTGAAAGGTCAGATTTCTAACCAGTGGACCACCAGGGAATTTTTAAGAAATAATTTTTTTCAAAATTATAATGTTTCTAAGTTATATACTCACACATACAAACATGTGCATAAGCATAAACCCATAGACACTCTAACTGTTGATCATTTTTTTCAGTTCTGTAAAATACAGGATTAAGTGAGAACACTGCACTTTTGGGTTTTTCCTGTAGTTAAAAAAAAAAGTATATATTTGAATATGTAAGTACCCAAAGTATTTTTAAACATTTTGTTGGCAAACAAATATGGATTAAAAGTAGTTACTTGTGTAACTCATAAACTTTCAGGAACAATGACTGAAATTAATGTCTACACAACTATCAAACTGAAAAAGGGCGTACTCTGAGCAATATAGAACAGCTGTATTTTATAAGAAACCTTGTATTTTAGGAATGTTATTTATTACTTACTTTTTAAATAACTCTAAAGCATAAATCAATATTAAAATCACTGTCTTCATATATTTCAGAAATTCTTGGCTTCAAGTTCTAATTCCTTCTAAGCCCACCCTATACTCTCTCTCTCTCTCTCTCTCTCTATATATATATATATATATATATACTTTTATTTATTATTTTTGGTTGTGTTGCATTTTGCTGCTGCACAGGTTTTACTCTGGCTATAGCAAGCAGGGGGTACTCTCTAGCTTTGATGCACAGGCTTCTCATTACAGTGGCTTCTTTTCTTGCAGAGCATGGGCTCTAGGGCATGCGGGTTCAGTAGTTATAGTTCAAGGGCTCAGTAGTTGAGGCGCTCAGGCTCTAAATCACAGGCTCAATAGTTGTGGCACATGGGCTTAGATGCTCCATGGCATGTGGGATTTTCCTGGATCAGGGATTGAAGCCGTATCTATTGCATTGGATGGCAGATTCTTTACCATTGAGCTGCCAGGGACCCCCCTGCCCTATATATTTTAAACTAAAATTTTTTTACTTTTATCTGTTATCAGAGATAGTGGGTGATAAAATACCATAAGTTTTGAGAAACTCATGATTAAAATCATAATCATAATAGATATGACTTGACATGCCAAGCTAAAATCAAAATTTAATTAAATTTAGGTTATGATCAGTCCTATGAAGAAATAGGTGTAGTCATATGAAGAAAGATGGAAACCATCATCATGAAACTGTATTGTTTAAAATATGGAGATTCTTTACCAACCTAAAAATAGAGTTACTATATAATCCAGCAATCCCACTCCTGGGCATACATACAGAGAAGATGAAAATTATGAAAACTGTAATTTGAAATGTTTATAGCAGCGATATTTATAATAGTCAAAATATGCAAACAACCTAAATGGCTATCAATAGATGAATATGGGACCAACCTAGGCAGTATAGTAAAAAGCAGAGACATTACTTACCAACAACAGTCCATCCAGTGAAAGCTATGGTTTTTCCAATAGTCGTGTATGGTTGTGAAAGTTGGACTGTGAAGAAAGCTGAGCACTGAAGATTTGATGCTTTTGAACTGTGGTGTTGGAGAAGACTCTTGAGAGTCCCTTGGACAGCAAGGAGATCCAACCAGTCTATCCTAAAAGAGGTCAGTTATGAATATTCATTGAAAGAACTGCTGCTGAAGCTGAAACTCCAATACTTTGGCCCCCTGATGCAAAGAACCGACTCATTGGAAAAGACCCTGATGCTGGGAAAGATTGAAGGCAGGAGGAGAAGGGGACGACAGAGGATGAGATGGTTGGCTGGCATCACTGATGCAATGGACAGGAGTTTGAGTAGGCTCCGGGAGTTGGTGATGGACAGGGAGGTTTGATGTGCTTCAGTCCATGGGGTTGCAGAGTCAGAGACAACTGAGCAACTGAACTGAACTGATACACATAATGGACTATCACTCAGTCATAAAAAATGAAATACTGTCATTTCTGGCACCATGGATGGACTTAGAGATTATCATACTGACTGATGTTAAGTCATACAAAGACAAATATCATGTGATATCACATGTGTATGGAATCTAAAAAAATGATGCAAATGAACTCATTTGCAAAACAGAAACAGACTAACTGACAGTGGAAACAAACTCCTGGTTACCAAAGAGGAAAAGGGGAGAGGGATAAATTAGGAATTTAGGATTAACAGAAAAGTATTATTATAAGTAAAACAGATTTTAAAAACAAGGATCTACTATATAGCACAGGGAACTATATTCAATATCTTGTAATAACCTATATATAAGTGAATCCAAAAATGCATATATATATATATATAAAAATATATATAAATCACTTTGCTGCATACCTGAAGCATTACAAATTAACTGTACTTCAATTTTAAAGGTATATAGACCATATTCTTGGAAACAGAAAAAGAAGCCATGCTATTTGGATATCTTTGCCTATCTACAGGATGGTTTCTTTGATCTAAATCAAAACAAGCAAAAAGCAAACAAACAAATATACAACCTCCAAAACTCTATGGTTGGGAAATGTAATGTAATATATAATGGTGCTTTGTCTACATGAGTTTAAATCCAGGCTCTACAATTTTCTAGTTGGTGATCTTGGGAATGCTATGCAACTTCTCTTCACCTCAGTTCTGACACAACTCAAAGTGTCTTGTGAGAGTATTAAATAAAATCATCTGTGGAGGCTCAGCATAATATTTAGTACATAGTAAATATATTAGTTATTATCTGTTATTGGTGATTTAAATGTTATTATTGTTATGTTCAAGCAATAACCAATTTAGAATAGTTTCATTAAAATAATATTTATAAATTTGGAATTATTATTTTTGCTTTTTATTCTGAAACAATTGTAGGCTCATGGGAAATTGCAAAATAATATAATAGGAAGTCTCATGAACACTTTACCATTTCCCCTAGTATAAGATCAACACCAGGAAATTGACACTGGTACTATTGGGGAGGAAGAAATTTTACTCTACCCTTCTAAGTTATTTTGGCTGTCCACATGATGATAGATTAACAAGAGAAAAGCATACAAAAGTTTAATAACACATGCACATGAGAGAGACACAGGAAAACTAATTCACCCAAATGGCTGAAATCCTCACTTAAATACCATATTTAGCTACAAAAAAAAAAAAAAAGGGGATATTGATGATAATGATTTGGAATTTAAAGGGTAGGGAGGCAATTGACATAGATAGAAAAGCAAATGGGTTAAATAAAAAAAGTTTGCTGTACCATATAGAGACAATGGGACACAAGGTGGCCTCTGATCTCTAAGAAATTCCCCCAAACACATCTAGCCCATATTCACTGCAGATATCTGATAATAGTTTTTTTTCTGGGAACAGATTGTCTAAATTCTTTAGGCAGTTTTGGGGGAGGTCAAAGTGTTTCTCTGATTTGTCTGAGGCTTCATAATCTGCATCCCAAAGAGCCATTTTGGGGTGGCAAGTTTTGTTCCCCTACAGTACAATCCACAGAGTTCATTCAGGTTTTATCAATTATGCATATTCTTCCATTCCAAAATAGGCTGGAAATGAGGCATCTGTGGAACTTTCTCAGGCAGATTAAAATCTGAAGGGGCTAAAATACAGCATCTTTCTAGCCCAATCACTAAACTAATTGGAAGAAAACAAACAAAAGTAGCTAATAAATCTTAAAATATTACTTTTATTACTCATAGAAACAAGATTGGAGAATGTTTTCAACATGTTCCTATTCTTTCCTTTTCTAGAATATTGGACTATCTTTTTCTTTATTCAAATGTTAACAAGGAAGTGTTTTGTTTTGGAAAACAGATGGAGTAATGTACCTATAAGTTGCAATTCTGTTCACTTATAAGTTTTCTATATTACATTCAGTTTAGTTCAGTTCAGTCACTCAGTCGTGCCCGA
The DNA here is from genome assembly GCA_917880005.1 of Nanger dama. Lineage (NCBI taxonomy): Eukaryota > Metazoa > Chordata > Mammalia > Artiodactyla > Bovidae > Nanger > Nanger dama. The sequence continues at coordinate 6,548,760 of CAKJTW010000038.1, read as the reverse complement.
CTCTTTGCGACCCCATGAATTGCAGCATGCCAGGCGTCCCTGTCCATCAGCAACTCCTGATGCCATCTCATCCTCTGTCGTCCCCTTTCCTCCTGCACCCAATCTCTCCCAGCATCAGAGTCTTTTCCAATGAGTCAACTCTTTGCATGAGGTGGCCAAAGTACTGGAGTTTCAGCTTCAGCATCAGTACTTCCAAAGAACACCCAGAACCGATCTCCTTTAGAATGGACTGGTTGGATCTCCTTGCAGGCCAAGGGACTCTTAAGCATCTTCTCCAACACCACAGTTCAAAAGCATCAATTCTTTGACTCTCACCTTCTTCACAGTCCAACTCTCACATCCATACATGACTACTGGAAAAACCATAGCTTTGACTAGGTGGACCTTTGTTGGCAAAGCAATGTCTCTGCTTTTGAATATGCTATCTAGGTTAGTCATAACTTTCCTTCCAAGGAGTAAGCGTCTTAATTTCATGGCTGCAGTTACCATCTGCAGTGATTTTGGAGCCCCCAAAATAAAGTCTGACACTATTTCCACTGTTTCCCCATCTATTTCCCATTATAGTTCAATAAAAGAATTTAAAGGTACAGAGAAAAGATTCTGTGTGTAGATGTGTGTAGGAGGAAGATAAGGATAGACACAAGAATAAGGATAGACACAAGGAGATTCAGGTGGGATTTGCAGCACTGTATGGCGTTTAGAGCCCAAAGTCATGCTAGCTATGTGTGTTCAATAACACCAATGCATAAAGCTTCTTTTGCTGTGGGATGACACTGATGTTTTGCTTTTGTGACTCTTGCTGAGTTGATAGCTAACTGTTCTTCAGAGGTCTTAGATAACAGAGATGTTTTCACTGAAAATAACCCAAACACAAAGTTTTGACCCGTTTCCCCCCTTTTCCTTTCAGCAGGATTTTTAAAAGAGTTTGATCCCTCTGAGAGAGTATGATATAGTCTTCAGGCTTTATGTCAGCTATCTCTGCAGCATTTCAGCTACTGACCTCGATAGTTAGAAAAGCAACCTGAAAAGTTACAAAATTGAAAAACGAGCAGAAAAAAAAGGTTGGGGTAAAAATAAAACTATTAGTATCATCACCTATTATATTTAATTTAGATCATGTATATATTTTTAGCATATTCTACAGACTGTATTTAACAATAAAAACAAAGCCTTGTTAAAAAGGTCTGTTTGTGGAGAACAGTCTACAAAAGGAATAGTTTTGATGCTATGTGTACGTTATTACATGGAAAATAATTATTTGAGGCTATTTTAAAACCACTGAAAAGCCTATTTACCTTAACAATTATAGCCTGATACCTGTATTGCCCCCAATTTTTCATTTTTATAATTATCTTCCAAAGTTTCCTATTACTCATGTCTCAATTCCTGCCCTGCAAATATAGCCCATCAGTACCATTTTCTAGGTTCCATACATATGTGTTAATATAGATTGCTTTTCTCTTTCTGACTTCACTCTGCATAACAGGCTCTAAGTTCATCCATGCAGATGTAGAGAATAAACTTGTAGATGCAGCAGTGGAAGGAGGGAGGAGATAGATATATGTATAATTTGTGACTGATTGGCCTTGTTGTATGGCAGAAACTAATACAACACTATAGAGCAATTTTCCTCCAATTAAAAAAATAAATTTAAAAAAGATTCCTATTACTCATGGTAAGGGAGTATGCCCATGACAGTGTGTAAGCTCTGCCTTTAAAAACGAAGACTTAGATCATTAAATACACACACGGCTATATTCAAATGTATGGCATTAGCTGTCATCATTTGTCTTCCTCTTGACTCTGTCATGATTATCATGTTAGTTTATGAAAGAGCATTTTCATTATTACATCTTACAGTAATAATTGTTTTATGATGTTTCTCTTTCTCTGCATGGACTCAGCTAGCTCTCCCTGTGTAAACATTCTCATGTGTCAATGTATGGAACTCTATTGATCTTTTTCTCTGGGACTTATTATTTTCCAGTATAGATATTTTATAGTCTTATCAGAAGTTTGCCATTTTATTGTTGTTTTCAAGTACCTTCTTGGACTTATCCTAACTTACTCTGACATTTTTCACGTTTCATTTCTAATTGTGAAAATCTTAGTCTTTCTTCAGAATACAGAGCAAATGACAATTTATTCATGATAACTATCCAGATGACTCAGTTAAATACTATTTTTCTACCTGTTCCCATGTAAAAATCTTTGAACAGTGATTGTTTCTAAGTAAGGAATCAGTAAGGAAAGCGTAGCATCATCACCACCAGCATCGACTTTGACACTGAGCACACTTACATTGCCTTGTGTATTTGTGCCTCTGCCACTAGAACTCTTTGGCTCTGGAGAAAGCAAAATTCCAAATAGTCTAGATATTTCTCAGTTCTATATTTAAACATTGAATTCAGTTTAGTTCAGTCACTCAGTTGTGTCCAACTCTTTGCGACCCCATGGACTGCAGCACACCAAGCTTCCATGTCCATCACCAGCTCCCAAATCTTGCTCCAACTCACGTCCATTGAGTCGGTGATGCCATCCAACCATATTATCCTCTGTTGTCCCCTTTTCCTCCTGGTTTCAATCAATTAATTTGCCATATGAGATGATTGTTATCAAATAAAGTGTTAAGAAAACTTTATATAATGTGATTTTTCTAAGGAGAAAATTTTGTAAATTTACAAAACAGGATAATGAGTAGGGGATGAAATAGCAGGATGTACTGCCATGCCAGGGGCGGGGTGGCCTGGGAGATCACTGAATATGAAAGTTCTGGTCACCTGGGTACAGGGTTGTGACGAGGTGAAGATAAAGAAGAAAACCTTAGTGAGTGGCTTACTCAAAATAACTAAAAATAATTTAGGAAACTTCACTATGGTTATATCTGATAGGAGAACAAACCTATGGTAATGTTATGAATGCTGAAAATTATTAGGCATATAATTGGATGTTATTGGATAACTGAATTTTGATTCCCAACTGATTCAAGTAGAATAGAATACAGCCAGTGAAGCCAAAATCTGATTCCAGTATACATTATATTAGTACTTCACTGCTAAATTACACAGAGATTCTGTGGTTCTATTACACTACTACATCATGGCAAGGCTGTAATATTAAATCATATATGACAGAAAATAAACAATTTAAAGTGCAGTATTCAGAAATGAAAGTACCTTAATAAAATTAACTATTGTTCTACTAGCATTAGGTGAAATAGATTAGTTTTTATAGCACATGAAAAAAACGTGAATTAAGTATATGTAGACATTATATTTTGGCCTACTTAAAAAAATAAGTGAATTTCAACCTGATTAATCATTATTATTATTATTTATTATATATGGATCAATAAGACCCTTAAAATCTTATAGCTGGCTATAGATATAAAATATATATGACCTTTAGCAAAGAAGTATTTTGAAAATGTCAGAATCATGGTATTTAATGTTAAGGTTAATGCTGCTCCATTAGAAATTATTTGTAAAAAGAAGGTGCTTTCATTCTTTTCTAATGTTCCCTGTTTGAAAATGAGCTGGCATTGATTTTGAATTCAAATCTCATATCAAATTAATGGATCTTTAAGAGTGCAGCCAAAATAGAAAATAACCTTCATCCTTATGTATGCAAGGGGGCCTAGTTTCTATTATACCTAAGTTTTGTTTTAGAACTATGTAATCTAGTCCCCATTTCAAAGGTTATTAGCTTATTTGGTGCCAAAAGGTCATCCATATTAGCAGTAATTGGCTTTTATAAATATTGCTCATTATGCAAATGCATTATTTACAAGCACCATTAGGCCAAAGTGGATTTTAGAACTTGGTAATAGGTTCTCTGCATTCATTATGAGGCAAAATATTTGACAATAGATAAATTAGGAGTTCATCTTAGATATTAAAGTATAATTTAGAACATGAAAAGTTTGAGATATTTCCTAGCTTATAAGCACTAAAACAGGACTTTTGGAGAGACAGAAATGAAAACAGATGGGGTATGAATATCTGAATTTGGAAGACTCATCCTTAACGATCTGAGTTGGAAGTACTTGTTAATGCTTCCAACCAATCTAGTATGTGGCCATAATATACCAAGTCAGTATCAGCTTATTTTGTTGGAACTAACACCAAAATATTTCGTTCTGAACACATAGTGTACTAGAAGTAATCTTGTTTTCAAGTTTTATGAACATGCAAATCTTACTTTCTTCTAGACCTAGAAAGGCAGTTTCTCTCTAGTTTAGATGATTTGAAATTCTGATATACAGCATGCTGACCATAATTAATAATACTGTATTGAATTCTTAAAATTTGCTAAGTGAAATTTTAGGTGCTCTCATCATTCACACATGCAAATAGTAACTAGCTTGTGAGTAAAAGAAACGTCAACTAGCTTGTAGTAATCATTTCACTATTTGTCGTTGTTTAGTCGCTCAGTTGTGTCCAACTCTTCGTGACCCCATGGACTGCATCACACCGGGCTTTCCTATCCTTCCCATCTCCCAGAGTTTGCTCAAACTCATGTCCATTGAGTCAGTGATGCCATCCAACCATCTCATTCTCTGTTGTCCCCTTCTCCTGCCTTCAAACTTTCCCAGCATCAGGGTCTTATCTAACGAGTCAGCTCTTTGCATCAGGTGGCCAAAGTATGTTAATTCATCATGTGTACATCTTAAATACACACAATTTTCATTTTAAAAATTAATTTAAATAAACATAATAAAGGTCACTCTGCAAGAAAGCACAGGGCTAAAGGAACAAGCAGACCTCTACTGAAATTGTCTAGAACCATGGTGAAAGCAGCTATGGTAACTGCTAAATTGTGACAGGTACTCCTTGATCATTTCTTTTAGCTAGTATTTATTGACATTTTTGTTCAATATTTTTTTAATCATCTTAATCTATGTTTCTTCATTTCTACCGATTGTCCCCCATCTCTTCACAGCTTAGTGATCGCTTGAGTACACAATCACGTTTTCTTCAAACCTTAAAAATGGAAGGCTTTTTTCTTTACCCAATAGACCTTGGTGTGGGTTGCAAGCATATTTCAAAGTTCAGGCACTTTTTGAACCTGCCTTGGCTTATCCCTTCCTGTGTTTCCTCTACACGCTTGCAGTTTCCTGGTCAGTCAGGAACACATGGACATATTGGACCCTCTTTAGTATCCCTTTGGATGCATGTAGTCTCACACTAGGCCCCAGGACTATGGAGAGAGTATCAAACCCTCTCTGTGGCTTTCTCATTCCTAAGATTTCTCTTTAACTCTTTGGTCTTCACCATTTGCTTCCCACTGAGATCACCCACTGAAACTGCTATATTTTATTTCTTCTGTATCAGATCAGGTAAACACTCCCCACCAGCAAGGTTTCTTTCACAACCAGCCACACCCTTGGAGAACGTTTTCCTTTTTAAAGAAAAGGCAATGCAATATACTATACTTAGTGTATTTCCAATTTTGCCTTGTGTGAATGACCAGGATAATTTATCAAAAGCCTCAAAGAGAGCATTGGCATTGAAGTAGGTATGAAAAGAATTCCTGACCAAATATGATTTTATAAGAAATCTAGAGACAGAACACTCATTAAGCTTAAGAAACATTCAGGTACAATAAGACGGCTTTTGAATTATGGTAGAAGCAATAAGAATGAAGTATCTATGTGATACGATGTGAAAAAATTAACCATATGATGGTGAATATAATTTTGGAATTTTTAGCGTACAAAAGATAGAACAATAAATCAAAGGAGAATTCAAGAAAAACTTGATTTCAGAGGAGGGCAATACATTATCTTTTAGGCATGTTAAATTTGAAGTGCCAGTAAAGGACCTTCAGATGGTAAAATCTAATAGACATTGAAAAATGAGACACAGGTATTAGGAAAAAGTAAGACGTGGGGATAAGATTTGTAAGTCATTCTCACAAGTAAGATTATTTAATTTATGGGAAGAAATAAATTTTCTAAGATTATATGTAATATAGATCATATATAATCTAGTTTTCTAATCCATATTGTGTGTATGTGTGTGTGTGTGTATGTGTGTGTGTTTGTATATATATGAATTCTCTCAAGTTCCTCTGAGTCAGAGATTGCTAAGAGAAATAAGAAGCAGAAGAATGACAAACTACTTGCCAAGGTCTAATAGAGAGAGAGAGAAAGGGAAGTGGGAAGGAGAAAGGGAAAGAGAAAGAAAATATAAGATAAACAAAAATTGAAGAAGCTTCTCCCTGAAGGCAAGAGAGGAGGAAGGAATCTCATTAAAGGAGACAGAAAAAGAATGATCAAGGAGGAAGGAAATAAACTAACAGAATCGCGTGAAAATTAACAGTGGACAAAGTTCGAAAGAGAAATCTGGATTGTGTCAAATGCCACAGAGAGAGAGCAAGAGGATGACTGAACACAAGATCTTAGTCATTAGGTTGTCATTGGAGATCTTGCCCACATAACTCCCAGGGAGTCTAAATTTGTGGTGGATAGCAATTTTAAGCAAGATTTTTTTACAGAAAGAGAATATTATAGCTAATTAGATTCATGCAAAGTCTTATTTTAGAAGTTTTTAAAAATTATTTTGATAATGATGAGTTCAAAATCTTTTCTACTCCATCTATTCAGCAAATACAGTAAGATGTAGTTCAGTTCAGTTGCTCAGTCGTGTCCGACTCTTTGCGACCCCATGAATGGCAGCACACCAGGCCTCCCTGTCCATCACCATCTCCTGGAGTTCACTCAGACTCACGTTCATCGAGTCTGTGATACAATAATCATATTAATAACTATTCCTCTAAAGTGTGTCTTCTTTTTCCTCTTGATTTTAAACATTATTTTTAAAAGACTTTTTGAATACTGACTACTTTTTGAATACAGACTGAACCCAATGCTTTTATTTCCTGTGTAATATCATTATTATAAATTCCACTGAATTAGAGACTGTATAAGAGGTTTTTCGCAGGTGGGGCAGCTGGTTAAGAATCTGCCTACCAGTGCAAGAGATGCAAGAGATGCAGCTTTGATCCGTAGATTGGGAAGATCCCCTGGAGTAGCAAATGGTAACCTACTACAGTACTGTTGCCTGGAAAATTCCATGGGCAAAAGAGTCTGGTGGGCTACAGTCCATGAGGTCACAAAGAGTTGGTTACCACCGAGCACATGCACACAAGAAGAATAAGAGTGAAAAGGGTGGCAAATCACTTGTCATGATCAGATAGCCAATGAGTGAAGGAGCTGAGATATGAACCCACATCTGTTAGAGCCAGTAGTCATTCTGCTGAGCCAAGCTGCTGAGGAGCAGAGGACACGCACGCCCATGTGCCCATACAAACTCACAACATTGCTCACAAAAGCAGAGTTTCATCCATGCCTACTCTCTGTGCTGTGATTCATACTCTGATTCATATTCATACATCTTACCTACGTTTCTTCCTCTGCTAATCATTCCCCACTTCTAATTTTACTTTCACGCTGCTGTCTCCATGATCTTTTAAAAGTAAAATAGTCATCATCAAATCAGAATATATATATATATATATAAAATATATATATATATATATATATATATATATACACACTCTTGCCTCTTTCTGTGCTATTGTACATATTTGTTAACATTTTCTTTCATATTACATACATTTCTCCTATTTGGATTGTCATTGACTCATCTTACTCCTGTGTCCTGGCCTTTATTTCCACACAACTACATTAACACTAGATTGTAAACCATTTAAAAGAAAGAACAATATGTTGTAAACTTGCTGTTCCCACCTCCCAACATTTTAAAAATAAAAATTTTGATAATACTTATGGGATTTGCTGAAACTATGAGTTGTATGTATGTGACATTAAACACTTTAGTATGTGGCACCTTTTTCTCTCAGATACTTAATATGTACTTATTGAATATGTTCATGGATATAGGACTAAGTGAAAAAGAAAATTTTAATTGGCTACCAGGTGTGCATTACTCGTCATGTATATGCTGCAGCTTATCTTTACCCACTGTTTTTTTTTCTTTATTTGTTTGTTTTGTTTTTTAATAAAAGGTCAGGATAAAGGAATAACACATTATCTTTGGTCAAATAAAGGTATATTTCTTGGAAAATAGGAGTGATTATCATTTAACTAAACTACAATTTTAGAGGCCCACAGATGTCTCAAGTGTATGTAATGTGTATGTGTGTATGTCCGTGAGAGTTGGAGTGGAGAATTATGTAAAAGAGAACAGAATACTGCAGTTTTAAACTTAGGCCAAGTACACACATGGGGCTTCCCCATATGGTGCAGTGGTAAAGAATCTGCCTGGATATTCTCATTTTTCAGGAGACACAAGAAACATGCATTCAATCCCTGGTTTGGGAAGATCCCCTGGAGGAGGGTATGGCAACTCAACCTAGTATTCTTGCAGGGAGGATCCTGTGGACAGAGGAGCCTGGCTAGACTATAGTCCATGAGATCACCAAGAGTTGGACATGACTGGGGGACTGAGAAGGAATGCAAGTACATACTTTTCTATAGCTGAAGTTTAAGGCAACACAGCAACTAAAAAGTAAATTTAAAGAAAGGGTAGTCAGTAAATTGGCTTTTTCTTAATAATAGCTGGTGATAAACACAGCTTTTGATTATCGGAATTTTTACTTTTTAATTAGCTGTGTTGAAGATTGGTACATGGTCCAAAATAGTCAAGCACATTGTTGCAACTTTACATAATCCAAACTAAATGTGAGTAGAAATTATTCCATGATATTTCAAACAGCATTTGGAGATCATTATGAATACCAATCTTCTCTCCCTATAGCTAAACAATGGATAAAGTTGCCAATTACAAATTAGGAGTAAGATGATAAAATTATTGGTTGTATTCTGATACTAGGACCATAATCACCAACAGAATATTTTTGCTTCACTGAGTGCTGATGGAATTGCTCGAATCAGCAGGTGCTTCCTTTCTATGCCAAGAAATCTCTTATTTGAAATCCACTAAAGAATTAGAGCTCTGTAATGAGGGAAAAATAATACAAAGCACCTGGATCCAGGTCTAGTTTGATTTTCAGGATTGATGAGGGGAGTTAGAGGTGGATGAATAAGTAAAGACAACAGAAGGCTTACATGTTAAGCAGATATGTATTTTGGTGCCCTTTCCATATTTAATATATGTACAATTTCCTAGAATATAAAGATTAAAATAAAAAGCATTTTCAAGATAGTAGTAGAATGTTAGCAATATTAGTTCCATATCAATTAAATTGCCTGATGGAGAATACGTACTACCTCTAGTCTTTCAAGTTACTTTTTCTCAGATTTTAAAATTATAGGGGATAAATAACAATACCTAATTAAACTTTATGTGAAATTTTTATTTCCTTTATAATATTTTAAAAGAGGCACATCTGATAATATGTTGTTATCAGCTTTCAATTATCATTGACTATGGAGATTCATGTTATATCATTTTTTGGACTTAGTTTTAAAAAAGAAAAAAATGTTTCTTGATAAGTAAAAATATTTCAGTGATTTCAAATGTTCTCTTAAAAACAGTATAAACATTTCAAGATATTGTTTTCATATAATAATAATGTTAAGGATGTTGCAAAGCACTTTGATGGCTTGAGGAAGCAGTTACACTTTTATTGTCTTCAGACTCTTAGTAGAGAATTCATTGTAAACTGAAACTGCAATACCTCAAACAAAAACCAAAACTTAGGGATTCGTTGGAAAACCATGGCTTCTTCCTTCTTCTCACCTCTTTTGCTCTAACTAAGTTTGCAAAGGGGAATATAATAACTTTTAATCAAATGTCCCTACATATTGAAGGATTTGTACACATATATTCAATTTATTGCAAAAACTATCAATTTGTTTCATAACCATCCTAAAAGAACATCAGTTCTGTCGCTCAGTTGTGTCCAACTCTTTGTGACCCCATGGATTGCAGCACACCAGGCTTCCCTATCCATCACCAACTCCCAGAGCTTACTCAGACTCATGTCCAAGCGAGTCAGTGATGCCATCCAACCATCCCATCCTCAGTCATCCCATTCTCCTCCCACCTTCAATCTTTCCCAGCATCAGGGTGTTTTCAGATGAGTCAGTTCTTTGCATCAGGTGGCCAAAGTATTAGAGTTTCAGCTTTAGCATCAGTCCTTCCAATGAAAATTCAGGACTGATTTCCCTAGGATGGACTGGTTGGATCTCCTTGCAGTCCAAGGGACTCTCAAGAGTCTTCTACAACACCACAATTCAAAAGCATCAATTCTTCGGCACTCAGCTTTCTTTATAGTCCAAATCTCACATCCATACGTGACTACTGGTAAAACCATAATTTTGACTAGACGGACCTTTGTCGGCAAAATAATGTTTCTGTTTTTCAATATGCTCTCTAGCTTAGTCATAACTTTTCTTCCAAGCAGCAAACATCTTTTAATTTCATGGCTGCAGTCACCATTGTGTAGCGATTTTGGAGCCTCCAAAAAAATGCTCTCACTTTTTCCATTGTTTCCCCATTTATTTGCCATGAAGTGTTGGGACTAGATGTCATGATCTTAGATCTAGATCTTAGATCTATATCTATATATATGTTCTACACACATATATCAGGCATAAAACTTAGTATCATTTCCCTTTATATTTTTCTCACATATCTTTTTCTAAGCTCTTCCTTATAGTATTTAATAGCAAGGTTCATGTTTTCTCCTTTAAATTAAATATACATGTGTAAATAAATCTTTCTTGTTTTTTTGTGTGTGTCCATTACTGAATTACATATTATTTTAAAATAGCATTTTCAAAACAATCCATATAAATTATAATTGACTTTCATATAAACACTTTTACTGTATTACCCTAAGTAATAAGGAACAAAAACTAATTGGAGAGTAACTGTTTGCTTCTAAAGGCTATGAGCCCCCATTCACTCACGGGCTTTTCATGTTCTAATGATCTAGAGTCGAGTATGTAAGAACTCTTTCACAGCTTGTATAAAGACATCCATGAGTGACATGGCAGCACACAGGTCCGTATACCATGTGTAAGTGAGGAAGTGAGTGTGTGTGTTCAGCTGCTCATTCGTTTCCATCTCTTTGTGACCCCAGGGACTACTGTAGCCTGCCAGGATCTTCTCTCCACGGAATTTTACAAGCAAGAATACAGGAGTGGGTAGCCATTTTCTACTCCAGAGGATCTTCCCAACCCGGGGATTGAACCCACATCTCCTGCATCTCATTTTGGACCAAAATTAGAATTTACTTCTCTGAGCTCAAACTATCTTTTAAAAGCATAACATTATCATGCTAAATAAAATTATGACTCTTTACTTGAGTTGTTATATTTCTTTTGGAGACTACATAAAAAAATTAGGTTCATAGTCTACCGTTTCCTAAATGTTGCTCAAAGTAATCCTATAATGCTAAAATTATGGTTCATTATTATCAAATAGAAAATAAAACTATAATTTTAGCTTGTTTCTGCCTATTTTAAATTTTTTTCAGTTCCAAATCTCATTGATTTATAATAAGTATTTTCTTCCTCACGTAATATGCTCCTAAGTATGAGTCATTGACTTATCAGAGACTCAGTGTGAAGGAACAGCCTCTAGTTGAACACGAAGGTCTCATTTCAGAAGAGAAAGAGCAAGTTAGCTTCTGAAATATAATGACTCTTCAGTCTTCTGCCAGTGGAATATCTATTCACATTCTATTGGTCAAAGAAAGTCACATGACCAAGCCCAGCATCAGCAGCAGGGGTTCATCCTGCTCCTACAATAGGCGCTGCAGTTCCTTGGAATGTAATCCTTTTACAGTCAGGAGGCAAAAAGCTGTGAACCGTATCTATACATAGTGTTTCACACAACTCAGTGAGTGATGACACAGGACTTTTAATCTAAACCTACTGGCTTCCTGGTTGTTCAGACAGTGAAGAATCTGCCTGCAATGAAGACCTGGGTTCAACCCCTGGGTTGGGAAGATCTGCCGGGGAAGGAATGGCAACTCACTCCAGTATTTTTTCTCTGGGAAATCCCATGGACAGAGGAACCTGGCAGGCTATAATCCATGAGGTCGCAAAGAGTTGGATATGACTGACTAATACTTTCACCCTCAACAGACCTCACAATCATTGGCCTTTCAAAGATAGCTTATTTTATAGATTAAAATAACATTATAAATATGTGCATTATTTGTCCTTATGATTAAATGGACAGAAGTTGAATCTCAATTATCGTAGGGGACAGGCCCATTTTAATTATAAATTCCAATATTGGTTTTCTTTAATGAATCACTTCTGCTTCTTCTATCTTGGCAGAAATTGTATTTGTATATTTCACATGATATTAAAGAAGATGTTTAGAAAGCAATAAGTGGTTAATATGACAGTTCTTTTCACAGTTTACTAATTTAACAAAGGTTCTATTTTTGTCAAAATAGTCAACTGTGCCTGAGAATATTGCCAAATAATTGAATCAAAGTTTTCTGTTTGTTTCCTGGGTTATGGCTGTCGAAAAACTGTATGTCAGGTCTATAAATGGGATGCAAAATATAAAGCTTGAAAGAATTAACCACCCATTTCAGAAGCCAATCCCTTGCTCAAGCACTGAGTGACCAAGTGTGTTTGACTCATGAGATTTGAAATTGGAGATAATCAAAGGCAATACAATAACCTTCTCTTTCATGTGTCAAGAACGCATTGCAGCCACGTCAAGAAAGGGCTTGTCATCACCATTCCTGTTCTTCTTGTCCATGTCCCTGGAGGTGTCTGGTATAACTAGGAATAATTAGCACTCTACCTCCACTGTGTACCACCTCCATCAGTTCTGGCGTTCTGATGAACAGAATCCAGGATTGTCTGGATGTTGCTGGCAAGTTCAGATAGCCAGGCATAAAGAGAGTAGGAAGGGAACTTGCAGCATAATAAGCTCTCCATTGCGTGGAAGCTCAGAAACATTTATATCTTTATTTTTGTATACAGAGAGGTACTATAGTTTAGTTGTTTTTCTCAGTCCACACTTCTCTTTGCTTGAATCTCATTCTAATATTTTCTAGTTGTTGAACATTTTCCAATTTACTCAGTATTACAGATTCTATATTTATAAAATGAGGATAATAGGTTTGTTATGAGGATTACATGAATTTTATATCTATGTATCTCTAATATAAATAAATATAGACATATATATATAAATTTTAAATATAATAATTAATAGATAAATTTGAATTTATCTACATTTAAAAAATATAAACATATTTTGTATGTTTGTATTTGTATCTCTAATAACTCAGAGCTAATACCATTTGAAAAACAGCTGGCTAAGTGACAGCTTAACTGAAAAGGATTCACATCAGAAGACAGTATATCATCAATATTAGTTTTGCCTGGGAAATCCCATGGACGGAGGAGCCTGTGAGGCTGAAGTCCATGGGGTTGCTATAGTCGGCCACTACTGAATGACTTCACTTTCACCTTTCCCTTTCATGCATTGGAGAAGGAAATGGCAACCCACTCCAGTGTTCTTGCCTGGAGAATCTCAGGGACAGGGAAGCCTCGTGGGCTGCCACCTATGGGGTCAGACACGACTGAAGCAACTTAGCAGCAGCAGCAGCAATGCTTCACTTGAAATCATTCTATCATTCAATGGCTTAATACAATAACAATAATTTATTATTTCTCATGGCTCCTGTGAAACTTGAGAATGGCTCAGCTGAGATTCCATCTCGGAGTCTCTGTGAGTTTTCCATCGAATGTCACTGATGCCATAGTCATCTGAAGATTGGAATGGAGTTGGAAGATCATTTCCAATGTGGTTTGTACATGTAGTTGGGATATTGGTGCTGGCTGTTGGCCAGTGTCCTCTTTTTATTTCCACACTGGTCTCTCAGTGGTGTTGCTTGAGTGTTCCAACAGTAGGTGGCTAGCTTTCCACCAAGCTGGAAGCTGCAGTGCCTTGTATGATCTAGCATTGAAAGTCATGTAGTGTTATCTGAACTGTATTCTATCAGTTACTCAGCCCAGCACTGTGTCAAGATGAGAGGGTCTCTACAAGGACAGTAAATTCCAGGGAAGTAAGGGTCCCCAGGAACCTTTTGAGGGGCTGGCTAACATCATAAAGCAGTGAGCGTTAAATGGAAAAGAAAATCAATTACTTAATTTGCAATATGAAATAAAACATTTAGAAAAGGATCTGTATGCTTATGTTAAGGTGACATTGTGTTCTCCTATTAATAGTATTTCCAAAGGTGAACTTTAATAATAATTGAAGCACAGCTTGTTGATTATACATTTTAGCATAAGGAAAGTTAGGTGGAGAGTATTTAGTCACAGTCATATTTAGTCACAGCAGGCAATAAAAACCCGATACTTTCCATTTTGCAGTTGCAGTTATACCTGTTCCAGATTTAAATCTGTGAGCCAAAGCCCTACTGCCCACTCACTTTCAGTGTGCTTTAGTTTCTCAGTCATGTCAACCCTTTGAGATCCTGCGGCTGTAGCTGGCCTGGCTCCTCTGTCCATGGAATTCACCACTGGAATGGGTAGCCATTCCCTCTGCAGGGGATCTGCCTAACCCAGGGATCAAACCCAGGTCTCCTGGTTTTCAGGCAGATTCTTTACCACTGAGTCACCAGGGAAGGCTCACTAGCTGTTCCTGGATAAGATTTGTCAGCATTTCCTTCTGCCATTCTTCAAAAATCTCTCGTTCCATGTAAATGGCAACTCTTTTCTTCATTCAGATCTTTGCTTCGAGAAACTCTGTTCAACTAAAGCCAATTGAATACTTTCATTTGACCAGTTGCCTTACTGATCTTACAGTCAAACACTTTGAGAAAAGTCTCATCAGAAATGATGGGAGACATCTCAGTGTTCCCTCTCTGCACTGTGTATAAACTCTATGCCTTGTTCCATCCTCCCACTTTCCTTGGCTTTGTCAGAATTTATACTTCAGGCCCCACATAGGTCTTACAGAATTTCTTCCCAAATTTGACCTTTACTTCCTCCTATTAACCTGACTGATTAACCTATCACTATTAACCTATTAACCTAGGCTATTAACCCATCACTCTTGGCCTCTCTCACCCAACTCACCCCTATTCCTCCAAAGGGACAAAAGACTGTATCTCTCTTGGAGTGAACTGCATTTGGAAAGTATGTTTACCTTTGGGTTTGAAAGCATTTCAGGAGCAGGGCCCGTGAACAGAAGCTAATTCTTGTCTGAGATGATACTGCTAGCTTAGAGGGTACATTTAGCTGAATTCTTTGTTTTTATATTTGGAAACCAAATTACCTTAAAATAAAATTTGCAATCTTTATCATAATAAAGATATTTGACTTACTGTATAAAACTACCTAGAGTATCCTATTATTTACTATTTCTTCAGGAACTTTCTCTTTGGTACCAAGGTGATGGGGAATAACAGATTATAATGCCAAGATAGCAGCTGCATTCCAACAATTTTTTTTTTTTTTTCATCATAAGCCTTTCTGTATGATAGCCCCTATATGATTTTTTGGCTTCATGGGATCTTCGCACATGAAACATACCTTTCCTTTTCTTGTATAGGATCTTGTTTATTAATTAATTATTGTTATTTACACTTTGTTTAAAAAGGATTCTATCGTGCTTTAAATACTATGCTAGACAATACATTCTAAATGTCTTGTGAACAAATTCATTTTCTCTTATGTTGCTGCATAGTCCTATTTGTAACATCAGTTTTCCAAGTGGCTGTATGGTATTGATGAATAGCTCAGAGACTTGAATTCAAGTCCTAGCTTGTGACTCTGGATAACTCATTTATATAAAACTCAATTTGTGTATAATTATATCTATATATTATAATAGCTGTGAGATCAAATAATTTATGTAGAAGAAATTCAAAATTACTATGAAAGATTACCACAGTTATAAACCATTAATATCATAAAGTATATTTCTAAGAGTTATAAACTTAAGATACTTTTTCAAGTCTTTGGTGGTTATGGGGGAGATGATTATATTCCCATTCTAGAAGATGTTTATAGTCATTATTGAAATGATATTTTAAACATGTATTGCTATTTTATTGATACTGTATTGATTTTGTATTGATATTATATTGATTTAAACATGTAATGATAGTTTAAACATCATGTTAGAAAGACAATTCAAAACCTTCTTTTCAAATGTGATACTTTAATCAGAATCTAGAGATAACAGCTTGAAGTTGTTCCTGACAAATGACTAAAAAGTATCCTTGTGACTTGCTAATGGTAGATAAAATGGTTATGTGTATAAGAAACATTTTTAGTATCAAAGAAAAACTTGTGCTAATATAACAGGAATGGGAGTGCTAACCAAGTATATTCACTGCTGATAGCTGTAGTTTATATTCTGTGTTATTCAATGCCAAATTAATTGCAGATTCATGATTGTGTGCATCTAGTATTTCTATCTGATTTGTCTCATGGTGTTTTTACTCATTGTCTCATTGCAATTCTTACTCTAAATGTTTTTTTCTGTCTCCATTTTCATCCAGAGGTAACAACCTTGTGATCCAAGGACAGAAACTGGCTCAGAAATACTCACATTTTTTAAGGCAATGATTAAAATCTGAACATTTTGTATAAAAATACACTGGCTAGATTCTTTTGAAAAATTGAAAATAAGAAGGATTTTAACAGTAATCATTTCTCCATGGTTGAAATTCAGTGGAGCCAATATTCCTTCTTTTAATGAGATAAATTCAAATTCACCATAGCCAACTCTTGCCACATGCCTCAAATTCCCTCATCTTCTCCTTGTTTCAGTTCAGTTCAGTTCAGTTCAGTCGCTCAGTCGTGTCCGACTTTTTGCGACCCCATGAATCGCAGCATGCCAGGCCTCCCTGTCCATCACCATCTCCCCGGAGTTCATTCAGACTCACGTCCATCGAGTCCATGATGCCATCCAGCCATCTCATCCTCAGTCGTCCCCTTCTCCTCCAGCCCCCAATCCTTCCCAGCATCAGAGTTTTTCCAGTGAGTCAACTCTTATCATGAGGTGGCCAAAGTACTGGAGTTTCAGCTTTAGCATCATTCCTTCCAAAGAAATCCCAGGGCTGATCTCCTTCAGAATGGACTGGTTGGATCTCCTTGCAGTCCAAGGGACTCTCAAGAGTCTTCTCCAACACCACAGTTCAAAAGCATCAATTCTTCGGCACCCAGCCTTCTTCACAGTCCAACTCTCACATCCATACATGACCACTGGAAAAACCATAGCCTTGACTAGACGGATCTTAGTCCGCAAAGTAATGTCTCTGCTTTTGAATATGCTATCTAGGTTGGTCGTAACTTTCCTTCCAAGGAGTCAGCGTCTTTTAATTTCACGGCTGCAGTCACCATCTGCAGTGATTTTGGAGCCCCCAAAATAAAGTCTGACACTGTTTCCACTGTTTCCCCATCTATTTCCCATGGAGTGATGGGACCGGATGCCATCTTCATTTTCTGAATGTTGAGCTTCAAGCCAGCTTTTTCGCTCTCCTCTTTCACTTTCATCAAGAGGCTTTTTAGTTCCTCTTCCCTTTCTGCCATCAGGGTGCTGTCATCTTCCTTTGTATGTTATCTGCTGACTCCTGGGCTTCCCTGGTAGCTCAATGGTAGAGAATTAGCATGCAGTTCAGGAGACAAAGGAGACAGGGGTTCAGTCCCTGGGTGGGGAAGATTCCCTGGAGGAGGAAATGGCAGCACATCCCAGTTATTCTTGACTGAGAAATCCCAAGGACTGAGGAGCCTGACAAGCTACAGTCCAGAGCGTCTCATAAAGTCAGACACGACTGAGCAACTAAGTAGATGCTAACTCCTAGCTCTTTGGATCCTGTCACGTTTTCATTTGTTTGTTGTCTACTTGAGTTTTTTTTTTTTTTCTTTGACTTGTGTTTACTATCCCTGAAATACTTCTTATTTTGAAGTAGTCCTTCTAATTTAAATCTTAATTGATGAAATTTTAACATAATTATTTTTTACTCTTAACATTCATAATTCTTTTTTATTCTGGGTTCTTTGACTGTATAAAGAACACACCCAAAAAAGCCAAAAAAAAAAAAACCAAAACAAAATAAAACACTTATGGATCTTCACAGCTTAAGGGTAGGAATTTATACAGTAAGGACTTTTGGCCTCTGAGGGAGAGGGGGAGGGTGGGATGATTTGGGAGAATGGCATTGAAACATGTATACTATCGTAGAAGAAATGAAGCACCAGTCTATGCTCAATACAGGATACAGGATGCTTGCGGCTAGTGCACAGGATGATCCAGAGAGATGATATGGGGTGGGAGATGGGAGGGGGCTTCGGCATTGGGAACTCATGTACACCTGTGGCTGATTCATGTCAATATATGGCAAAACCAATATAGTATTGTAACGTAGAATAAAGTAGTAAAAAAATAATCTAAAAAAAAAAAACTTGAAGAGCAGAAGTGTTTGAGAAAAGCAAATTGAGATCATGAGGTACTTACTGTAATGTGTCAGATAATTCCAAATTATCTTGTCTTTTGTTTCTCATTTTCACTGTGGCTAGTCAGTCTTGCCTAGGCTGCCATCTGTGGGGTTGCAGAGTCAGACACAACTGAAGTGACTTAGCAGCAGCAGCAGCAGCAGTCAATCTTTTCTTTACCAAATCTGCTTTACAAAGTGACTGGCATTAAAAAAAAATATGAAATATCATCTGTTAAATGAATTCAATGGATAACACCTGGACATTTTTTAATGAATGATCTTAAATTCTAGGGGAAATTTAGCAGGTTGTGTGCAAAGTATTAAGTATCTTATGTCTCAGAAGAGGGTTTCTTAGGTGGATTCCTTAGAGTTATTGAAATATTCCCACTGTTATAGCTTCTTTGTTGAGTTTCCATATCTGTTTCCACACAAAACAGGTTGTGAAACATCTTAGGAATGATTTTGGTTTAAGCAATGTCTCTATAAGCTTCCCCAGTGGCTCAGTGGTAAAGAATAAGCCTGCAGTGAAGGAGATACAGGTTTGAACATCGAGTCAGGAAGATTCCCTGGAGGAGAAACTGGCAATCCACTCCAGTATTATCGTCGAAAAAATCCCATGGACAGAAGAGCCTGGAGTCCTTCGGATTGCAAAGAGTTGGACAAGACTGAGCCCACACAGCACACAGTGTCTTGATAAATGGTTCCAGTTTAGATCATTGGGATGGGTGGAGCTTGTGCCTAATAGCTCTAGTCAGGCATAAGGTAAATGTCTCACTAGTATCCCTTTGGTTTGGGATCATTTTTGAATAAATTTCAAAGAATACTGTCCTCTATAGTGAGGAACACTGTTTCAGCATCTGAGAAGAACCTGTCTTGTTATCTCTCAGGAATACTAGTACTCTTGGTAGGCACTAAAGAGAAGCCTTTTTGCATATGCACTGCATCCTTGGATTCTTGTTTTCTCTGAGTTTGGTTAAAATATTTTATTTTTGAAGTAATTAGAATTTGGGGATTCCTAAATTTCAGGTTAGGACACTTATTACTCTTCCATATGTTTTACACATCTGGCATAGAAATTCATTCTACCTTGCATTTCAAATAGACCTGTATTTTGTGTGTGTGTGCTCAGGCACTTCAGCTGTGTTCTGTTCTCTGTGACCTTATGGACAGTAGCCAGCTGGGCTTCTTTGTCCATAGGATTCTCCAGGCAAGAATACCACAGTGGGTTGCCATGTCCTCCTCAGACCTATATTCTATTTCTACCTAAAAATTCTTTACAATCTTATCAAAGACTTTGTTCTTCACCTGTATTTCTGTCTTAATCTTCAGCTTGCCATTTATTACCATGAGATCTTAAGGAAGCATTTTGCTTTTCTCAAAAATATAACAACCAAACACATCTCTATTTATACTTTCAGAAAGGTCATACTTGATATAGTATAAACTGTGGTTTTAGTTATAGAGAAGGTAAAAGGAAGATGCCCTATCTCAGACTTCCTGTTATCATCTATTACTTTGCAGGGCAAAGCTCCAAGCTCAATGCTCATTTATCTCAATTACTAATAGAACACTATTAGAGCAAATTAATTCTGTGACAAAAAATCTCTTGGGAACTGGTGCTATGTTCCCAAACACTTACGAGTGTCTTCAACATTTTTTAGACTGTTGCTCTGTTTCCGGCTCACTACCATGACACTGATTAGGACAGAGTATAATCCACATGAATTAAGTGGTCTGGTTAAGTAATTATACATAACAAGATGGAAGGAAAATATTATAGTTCATTTGCATATAAGAAGAATAATTTATAAGCTAGTACCTAGTTTGCTAAATTTTCAGGAAGAGCATTGTACATGTTAACAAGTAATTTCTAACTATTAAGTATTTGTCCAGAAAATCTGATTTACTTGATAGAGTTATTGACAATACATAATGCTTTTATAGAATTCTATTCAGCCACTCTGTTCACAGCACATGTTCAACTGTCTTTTGTTCCTCTCCTCTATAACAAACTCTCAAGCTCCTTATTTTAGATAAAGATTCCATTTAATGTAACCAGTTTAGAGATATGCTCTCTGATTGAATCCAGCCTATCCAGCTCATAGATATTTTGTCTCTAGTACCAACTGTCAGCCTCCTAATATTCTTTCAGACTGAATGTCACCAGAGTGTTACTCGTTGTCGATAACATTGCTTTGACCTCAGAAAAAGGCTGTCCACAGACTCAGCTGCCTAGATGTTTTCTACCTGATTAACTCCTTTTCCCAGCAGCAGTGACAAGCTTTCCTTTTTATCACCAAAGTGGAGAAATATTCATTCAAAGTTGTGTATCAGGGATTTACAACGTTTTCTATTAACATGTGTATACTCTTTTCAAATAATACAACAAATATTACTGCATAAAATTAAAACCAGATTAAGCTTGAAAATAGTAGAATTAATATATAGCTTCATTAAAAACTATATGTAACTAAAGGTAATTATATTACTTCATTATTTTACAACTCAGGTTTATTCATATATATATGGGTGGTGGTGGTTTAGTCACCAAATCATGTCTGACTCTTGTGACTCCATGGACTATAGCCTACAAGGCTCCTTTGTCTATGAGATTTTCCAGGCACGAATATTGGAGTCGGTTGCCATTTCCTTCTCCAATACATATGTGTATATATCTTGTATTTTATTTTGTATATATATATATATATATTCTCCTTTATTCAGTCTTTAACATTTTCAGGACTCCCAGAAGGCAGTTTCACATACAGTTGCAGAGTATTTGCAGTAATAATGTGGCAACTCTGGTTCTATTTTTATCCTTTTCCTCAACCTCCTTTGAATGGGCACAGACAGGTGCTCTGGCCATCAGTGACCCTCTTGCTCTGTGCTATAGCTGGTGTGCTCCCTGGTGGATTTGTGTGCTCCCTGGTGGATTTTTGGATCCACTGTGTTTCCCATATAGCACCCAACTTTTTAGACTGGCTCTGTGGTCTCCTGACTTCATTTCAGCGACACCAGAGACAAATCAGGTTGGAAGGTATGCCTCTTTCTCCTTTTCTGTTTCTGCAACAAGTGGGCATTTAAGATTTTAGTGTCTCTAGTGTAGTTTTTATGGATAAATGTGGCCTCTGAGTTGGGAGATGTTCATAGTGATAAGCAATCTACAACATTACCAAGTCAGAGGCGGAAAAGACCAACCATGAACAGGTGAGATGTGGCTGGCTGCTGATTTGGGGAAACCTAGAGATACAGTGGTCAAGTCAAAGACTTGGAAATGGGAACCATGGTCAGAAGCGATGTTTTGTACTTTAGTAGTGGTGTTTCACAAACATTGTTGGTAGGAAGTAGGGCTTTGGTGTGTTAGACTAAAGCTTAAAAAAGGAGGCCAGGTTAATTTTGCCAAAACAGTGTATCTGTCCAGTCTCTGGGGAGCTGATCTACAAACAAGGCTTGAACCATGGGCATGAAGAGTGGGTTCTCCTGCTGGATGCTTTGTGCTCACTTGGCTGCCCTGTGTATCTAGTCCCTTCTCTATCTCATAGTTTTGTCCATTCATCCATTTCTCTTCTGGGCTGATAGTCCATTTGTTAACATATTCTACAATAAGATAACCACATGAGTGCTTAACTAAAAATACTGGGTTTTTAAATAAAAAGTATCTTCAAAATTTCAAATATAGCCATGTGCAGCTGATATATCATCAGCTCAAGCACCTGGGAATGGAGACAAATCTGAAAAACAAGCATGATGTTTCCCTCAAAATCATCCAGTCCTCCTTAAGCCTAAATTTTTTATATTAGTTCAAACTCATTTGCAGTATTTTTCTTTGTTTAGACTGTTTTATCTTTCCAGGAAAGCAATTTCTGAAAATAGTCTTCTGTTGGACCTACACAAGTTATTCCCAAATATACCTGAATTGAACTGCAAATAAAACTCAGACCATGGAAGAGGCATCTTCTATATTTGTATTGTATGAACAAATAGCATTTGTTGACATAATTTACATGACCACAATATTTAGCAGCTATTTCAGATGTCACCAATCACATACACATTTCTCCATTTAGCTTTTGAGTGTTATTTACAAATTTCAGCGTTATAAGTAGCAAAACACATTCTTTAGTTGCTTACTTCGTTTTATTATCTCCAAAGTCAAATATGAATAGTTTGTAACTCATATATTCTTCCTTTTTGTTCATTCAAAAAGTTTATTGAGCAATATTGAAATTCAAGGCATTCAACTATAGACTGGCTACATATATGGTAGACAAAATAGACATATTTGATACATTTATGGTGTCTTTATTTATTTATTTATTATTTTTTAAAATTTATTTATTTTTTTAATTACAATACTGTATTTGTTTTTCCATACATTGACATGAATCAGCCATAGGTGAACAAAATCACTGAACTATTAGATATACAATGCAAATAATTAAATGGTGTAGTAGAGTTACAAAGAAAAAAAAAATAGAGTGATCATTTAGACCTGGAATTCCAGGAAGTTCCCTATTGTAAGATTTGAATCATCTATTCTCAAAGCCAAGAACCAAGGAAGAATTGCTGCAATTTAACAGGATGAGGGTCACTATGGTTCTATGGTAGTGAACCACACAATAGAAGTGTAAGAAGAGGTGGGCAAGATGAAATGCAGGTGCGTAGTGGCAAATGGGCTCGTAAGTATTTAAGAGGATATCCCAAGTCTATTGGGAAGCAGTTGAAAGGTTTTAAGTGTGAGACAGATGACAATTTCATTTATTTATTTTTTTAAAAATATCACTTTGTTTTCTGTTTGATAAATGGAGGGGTAGAGTGGAGGACTGTAGTTAGGGAAACCAATCTGCAGATATTTACAGTAGCTCAAACAGTAGGTGATAGTAAGTGGTTCTGTGTTAGTGGGAATGGAAATGGACAAAATGCAGAAATGAGAATAACCTTTTGGAGGTAAAATTGTAGGATGTGGTGAGCGTAAGGTGTCAAATTTCTTTTTCATATCTAAGACTTGAGGATAAGCCTCAATTTGATGAATATGTGTTATCTCATTTAAAGTTGAGAATACTTAAAACTTATCCATAAGTTTATTTCTTTCTTCGAGTATGATTAATCAATTGTGCACTTATTCAAAACGTTTATTAGCATAGCTTGTGTGCCAGGCATTTTACTAGGTATTGAAGATATAAAAATGAATAAGATATGGTCCTTGCTTCAGAAGCCATAATTATTCTGCAAGAGATTGACAAATAAACAATTACATGCAAGCAAATTTTGTTCATGAATATTTATGAAACAATCCAAACAAAGTATTAGCAAAACAAATCCATTGATGTACAAAAATGATAGCACATCATAACCTAGTTGGTTTTGTCCTAGGAATTCAAAGGTCAGTTAACATTAGAAAATATGTAACGGATTAAAAGGGAAACGTATATAATCATCTCAGTGGGAACTTAAAAAAATCTGGGAAATTCCAATGCCTCTTCATGACTATAAACCTTAATTGAGTAAAAAGAGAAGGAAATTCCTTTCACTTGCTGAGAAACCTACAGTAGGTATTGTTTGGGAAAACTTTAGAAATTTTCCCTTTAGAATTAAGAAAAAGTAAAGAATGCCCATTATCCCACCTTTTAAAAATATAATATAATTTATTTATTACTTTTGGCCATGCTGGTTCTTCATTGCTGCAGGGGCTTTTCTATAGTTGCAGTGAGTGGGGGCTATTCTCTAGCTGCAGTGGGATTCTCATTCCAGTGGTTTCCCTTGTTCCAGATCATGGGCTCTAAAGCATACAGCTTTCAAGTAGGTATGGTTCAATAGCTGTGGCTCCCCAGCTCAAGAGCAAAGGCTCGATAGTTGTGGCTCTTGAACTTAGTTGCTCTGAGACATGTGAGATCTTCCAAGATCAGGGATTGAACCTGTGTCCCCTGCACTGGTAGGCAGATTCTTTACCACTGAGCCATCAGGGAAGGCCTTTCCCACCCTTTTTGTCACTGCCCTGGGAACCCAACCAGTACAGGAAAATAAGAAAGGATTATATTCCACAATAATAGGGAAGAACAAACAAGATTTAAGACTATTCTGTGTCAGGTTGGACTAAGCTTTTAAGGTAATAGAAAAGCACCAGGGGGTTAACATGAAAACTTTTTACTTCTCGATAATATAATACTGAATTCAGTACAAGAGTTGTGAAGGATCTGATATTTTACCCTACTTGCAAGCGATAAATCAGCACAATCCATCAGAGGTAACTGATTTTATTACCCATGGCAGCAGGCAGCCTGTAGAGCATGTTTGCTCTGTTCTTATGGCCCAGTTCCCATATGACAACTCAAAGAAGGCCAAGTTACATATCATAGTCAGGAGACTGTGTTACAGAAGAACCCTGAGCCTGAGAACCTGAATGTTTTATACTAGAGAGTAAGTGTGTCTGCTTTTGGAACAATGCAAGACTATTTCAGTACTCCAACGTTGCTGACTACACAAACCCTCTTGAAAAGAAAGTCCAAACAGAGACAGTCAGTGCTTTTGGTAAAACGTGCATAAACATGAGAAAACAATGAAGAAATTGTCTCCTAAGACAGTAAAACTGTTGTTCTCGTCCCTTCCTTGAGGATTCAGACTTTCTTCTACATCTCACATGTGATCTTATCACCAAGTGAAAAGAAGAGAAATTTGTGGAGAAATCACATGTATGCATGTGTGAGTCACTTCAGTCATGTCTGAATCTTTGCGACCCTATGGACCGTAGCCCGCCAGCTTCCTCTGTCCATGGGATTCTTCAGGAAAGAGGACTGGAATGGGTTGCTGGGCCTTCCTCCAGGGAGAAATCACACCCATTCCCAAATGTCTCATTTCAGAAGTTTCAAGCATTATTTTCTCTCCTACTCCACTGTGTAAATAAAAGCCTCAAACTGAAGGTATAGGGATTTGGCAAATATACAGTGTCTGCCATAATTTCAAATCAATATTGCACTACATGCATAGTATGCAAACACACTAGAAACAATATTAAATGAGATAATTTAAAATAAATATATGGGATAAATCTAGAAACATAAAAACTGAAAATAAACAAGAAAAATATGAACACAATTTCTGGGTGATTATTTCTTCAGGGCCAGAGGTGGTCTGAAAAAGAAAAGAGCAATTGGTAGTTTCAATGGTTTAAAAGCCATCTAGTCTGTAAGCCGAATGGTAAAGTATGAAGTGTTCATTTTATTATTTTTATATTTCAAAACATATTTGTGTGATAGCATGTTATACACACATATGTATTAGATATGCAACATGAAAGGGATAAAATTAATTCTCTGGGTTAATAATAATTGACTATTAATTCTCTGAGTCTAAGTGTATAAAGGGGACAACAACTGGGGAGAATTTGCAAAGTACCTTTCTGTCAGGTTAGGAGACTGGAACAAGGCAGTCTGAGCAGAGAGTATTTAACAAAGGCTAGAAGTTGTAAAACTGCCTAGAATGTGTAGAAAAGTCAAGCATTCATAAGGGCTATGGTGTAAGTTAGTAATTAATAATAATTATTAATAATAAATAATAAGTCTGAAAATTTTGCTAGGGTCAGATGTTTTTCTGAAATTATGTTTTTAGTTGAAATATAGTCAATTTACAGTGTTGTTACTTTCAGGTATACATAAAAGTGATGCAGTTGTATGTGTGTGTTCAGTTGTGTAGTCATGTCTAACTGCTTACAAGGCTATGGACTGTAGCCCTCCAGGTGCTCTGCCTGTGAGATTTCCCAGGCAAGAATACTAGAGTGGGTTGCCATTTCCTCCTCCAGGGAATCTTTGTAACCCAGGGATCAAACCTGCCTCTCCTGCATCTCCTGCATTGTGTGTACCACTGAGCCACTCAGGCAAGTCATACACACACACACACACACACACACATAGCTACCACTGTTGTCTGTTGTCTCACAAAAGGATGCAAACTTCCCTTGAAACCACTGGCCATCTTCTCCAGGTTGACAAGTTGAATCCCAGCATAGACAAAAGCAAGGTACCATAATTGTATGGGAAAATAGAGCTTATGTACTGAGAGAAGTGTGGGACTTTATAGTTAGTATTAGTAGGAGGCTGGGGAGTATATGAATTGAATTAAATCCTCCCCAAAAGATATCTTCAAGTCATAACCCACAGTACCTCAGAATGTGTTTTTATTTGGAAATAGTCTTTGAAGATGCAATCGATTCAAATTAAGAACTTTAGCATAGATCCTAATCTGACTGCTATCCTTATAAAAGTGGGGAAATGTGGACACAGAGGCAGACATGCAGGTCAGTTCAGTTCAGTCGCTCAGTCGTGTCCGACTCTTTGCAAACTCATGAATTGCAGCACGCCAGGCCTCCCTGTCCATCACCAACTCCCAGAGTTCACTCAGACTCACATTCATCGAGTCTGTGATGCCATCCAGCCATCTCATCCTCTGTCGTCCCCTTCTCCTCCTGCCCCCAATCCTCCCAGCATCAGAGTCTTTTCCAATGAGTCAACTTTTCTCATGAGGTGGCCAAAGTACTGGAGTTTCAGCTTTAGCATCATTCCTTCCAAGGAAATCCCAGGGCTGATCTCCTTCAGAATGGACTGGTTGGATCTCCTTGCAGTCCAAGGGACTCTCAAGAGTCTTCTCCAACACCACAGGTCAAAAGCATCAATTCTTCTGCACTCAGCCTTCTTCACAGTCCAACTCTCACATCCATACATGACCACTGGAAAAACAATAGCCTTGGCTAGACGGACCTTAGTTGGCAAAGTAATGTCTCTGCTTTTGAATATACTATCTAGGTTGGTCATAACTTTTCTTCCAAGGAGTAAGTGTCTTCTAATTTCATGGCTGCAGTCACCATCCACAGTGATTTTGGAGCCCAAAAAAATAAAGTCTGACACTGTTTCCACTGTTTCCCCATCTATTTCCCATGAAGTGATGGGACCGGATGCCATGATCTTTATTTTCTGAATGTTGAGCTTTAAGCCAACTTTTTAGCTTTCCTCTTTCACTTTCATCAAGAGGGTTTTTAGTTCCTCTTCACTTTCTGCCATAAAGGTGGTGTCATCTGTATATCTGAGGTTATTGATATTTCTCCCAGCAATCTTGATTCCAGCTTGTGTTTCTTCCAGTCCAGCGTTTCTCATGATTTACTCTGCGTAGAAGTTAAATAAGCAGGGTGACGATATACAGCCGTGATGTACTCCTTTTCCTATTTGGAAACAGTTTGTTGTTCTACGTCCAGTTCTAACTGTTGCTTCCTGACCTGCATACAGATTTCCAAAGAGGCAGGTTACGTGGTCTGGTATTCCCATCTCTTTCAGAATTTTCCACAGTTTATTGTGATTCATACAGTCAAAGGTTTTGACATAGTCAATAAAGCAGAAATAGATGTTTGTCTGGAACTCTCTTGCTTTTTCCATGATCCAACAGATGTTGGCAATTTGATCTCTGGTTCCTCTGCCTTTTCTAAAACCAAGTTGAACATCAGCGAGTTCATGGTTCACGTATTGCTGAAGCCTGGCTTGGAGAATTTTGAGCATTACTTTACTAGCATGTGAGATGAGTGCAGTTGTACGGTAGTTTGAGCATTCTTTGGCATTGCATTTCTTTGAAATTGGAATGAAAATGGACTTTTTCCAGTTCTGTGGCCACTGCTGAGTTTTCCAAATTTGCTGGCATATTGAGTGCAGCACTTTCACAGCATCATCTTTCATGATTTGAAACAGCTCAACTGGAATTCCATCACCTCCACTAGCTTTGTTCCTAGTGATGCTTTCTAAGGCCCACTTGACTTCACATTCCAAGATGTCTGGCTCTAGATGAGTGATCACACCATCGTGATTATCTTGGTCGAGAAGATTTTTTTTTGTACAGTTCTTCTGTGTATTCTTGCCACCTCTTCTTAATATCTTCTGCTTCTATTAGGTCCAGACCATTTCTGTCCTTGATCAAGCCCATCTTTGCATGAAATGTTCCCTTGGTATCTCTAATTTTCTTGAAGAGATCTCTAGTATTTCCCATTCTGTTCTCTTCCTCTATTTCTTTGTATTGATTGCTGAAGAAGGCTTACTTATCTCTTCTTGCTATTCTTTGGAACTCTGCATTCAGATGCTTATATCTTTCCTTTTCTCCTTTGCTTTTCACCTCTCTTCTCTTCACAGCTATTTGTAAGGCCTCCCCAGACAGCCATTTTGCTTTTTTGCATTTCTTTTCCATGGGAATGGTCTTGATCCCTGTCTCTTGTACAATGTCATGAACCTCATTCCATAGTTCATCAGGCACTCTATCTATAGAAAGTATGATTTGATGACAGTCAGGGAAAGATGGCTATGTTGCTGGTATGATGCAGCTAAAACTCAATGAACACCAAAATTTACAGGCAAATATTAGAATCTAGAAGAGACAAGGAAGGACCTTGCTCTAGAGCTATCAGAGAGTTTGGTATAGCAAACACCTTGATTTTGGACTTTTAGCCTCCAGTTGTGTGACAGTAAATTCTGTTATTTTAAGCCACCCAAATTTTGGTACTTTTTTAAAGCAGCTATAGAAAGGGGCTAATACACTATGTGGATCAAATAACTCTTAAATGAGTGAAGTTGAAATATCAGCTTAGTTAGACTCAAATTCATGGATGCCCTCACCTGAGATTCAGGATTTAACATAGTAGCTTGAGCATTTGGGACTGGTTTTTCACTACATTGATGAATTGATGCTTGGACTCATTGGTGGCCTTGCAGTTAATGAGGGTGAATTTCTAGACTTTCACTGGCATGCTGAAAAGAAGTATGAATGCTTGGGAAGATGATAGTTTTGAATGGATTATGAAATAATTGCTCAACTACTCCCTCGGTATCCCCTTCAATTGGGCCCAGAGGATATGCTCCTTGCCAAGAAGTAATGAATAGGGCCTTGATGAATTGTGGGGGCCATCATGGGAAGCCAGAGTTAGCTGTGGTAGATTTCCTAACCTTAATGGAAATAATGAGCCCCATGGGGATAGAATTAAATGGACACACAATTATAAAAATAAGTCACAAGGACAGAATACACTTCTGACCTGTTGACATTTTGGGCAATGGCACCCTGAATCCCAAATATATTTCATAATAGAATAGATGACATTTGACATATATAAGTGCTATGTTAATAATATTGGCTGCATAAATTACTCCAACATTTAGCAGCTTAAAACAATAGGCATTTATTAACTCACAGTTTCTAAAAATCAGGAATTTGGGAGCAACTTAGCCTGGTGGTTCTGGATTCAGGGTGCTCATGAGGTTGCAGAAAATATGTCAAGCCAGAGCTTCATTCATCTGAAGGCTTGACTGAGACAGGAGAATCCA
Source organism: Nanger dama (assembly GCA_917880005.1). Lineage (NCBI taxonomy): Eukaryota > Metazoa > Chordata > Mammalia > Artiodactyla > Bovidae > Nanger > Nanger dama. The sequence goes on along the minus strand of CAKJTW010000038.1, from coordinate 6,518,992 downwards.
CTTGCATGGCTATTGGCAATCTCAGTTCCTTGCTAACAGTTGGCAGAAGGTTTAAGTTTCTTGGTACAGAAACCTCTTCATAGGGCTGCTTGTGTTTCTTTTATGACATAGCAGCTGAGTTCCCTCAGGAAGAATGTAAGCAAGGATGAAACCCAAATCCTTTTTGGATCTAGTTACAGAAATAATATAGTATCATTTCTGCCACTTTGTCTTTTCAATAGAAGTTAAGCCATTAAATGCAGCCCACACCTAAACAGAAGAGAATTATGTTTTGCCTCTCTGTGGGAGTACTTGTACCTTTATTTGCTAGATGACATCGAATTCGAATCACCATAGTGATGAATTTCCCTGGGTGGCTCAGATGGTAAAGCGTCTGCCTACAATGTGGGAGACCCAGGTTCAATCCCTGGGTTGGGAAGATCTCCTGGAGAAGAAAATGGCAACCCACTCCAGTATTCTTGCCTGGAAAATCCCATGGATGGAGGAGTCTGGTAGGCTACATTCCATGGGGTTGCAGAGTAGGACACAACTGAGCAACTTCACTGTCTTTCTTTTGTTTTTAAAGTTATTTAATTGGAGGCTAATTACTTTACAATATTGTATTGGTTTTGCCATACATCAACATGAATCCGCCATGGGTGTACACCTGTTCCCCATTCTAAAGCCCCCTCCCACCTCCCTCCCTATACCATCCCTCTGGGTCATCCCAGTGCCCCAGCCCCAAGCATCTTGTATCCTGCAGGGTGGCAATTCATTTCATCCTGTATCCTGGACTGGCAATTCATTTCTTATATGATATTATACATGTTTCAATGCCATTCTCCCAAATCACCCCACTCTCTCCCTTTCCCACAGAGTCCAAAAGACTGTTCTATACATCTGTGTCTCTTTTGCTGTCTTGCATACAGGGTTGTTGTTACCATCTTTCTAAATTCCATATATATGCGTTCAGTTCAGTTCAGTCGCTCAGTCATGTCCAACTCTTTGCGACCCCATGAATCGCAGCACGCCAGGACTCCCTGTCCATCACCAACTCCTAGAGTTCACTCAGACTTACGTTCATCAAGTCGGTGATGCCATCCAGCCATCTCATCCTCTGTCATCCCCTTTTCCTCCTGCCCCCAATCCCTCCCAGCATCAGAGTCTTTTCCAATGAGTCAACTCTTCACATGAGGTAGCCAAAGTATTGGAGTTTCAGCTTTAGCATCATTTCTTCCAAAGAACAATGCAGGGCTGATCTCCTTGCAGTCCAAGGGACTCTCAAGAGTCTTCTCCAAAACCACAGTTCAAAAGCATCAATTCTTCAGTGCTCAGCCTTCTTCACAGTCCAACTCTCACATCCATACATGACCACTGGAAAAACCATAGCCTTGACTAGACAGACCTTTGTTGGCAAAGTAATGTCTCTGCTTTTCAATATGCTATCTAGGTTGGTCATAACTTTTCTTCCAAGGAGTAAGCATCTTTTAATTTCATGGCTGAAGTCACCATCTGCAGTGATTTTGGAGCCCCCCAAAATAAAGTCTTATACTGTTTCCACTGTTTCCCCATCTATTTCCCATGAAATGATGGGACCAGATGCTATGATCTTCGTTTTCTGAATGTTGAACTTTCAGCCAACCTTTTCACTCTCCTCTTTCACTTTCATCAAGAGGCTTTTTAGTTGCTATTCACTTTCTGCCACAAGGGTAGAATATGTGTTAGTATACTTGTATTGGTGTTTTTCTTTCTGGCTTACTTCACTCTATATAATAGGCTCCAGTTTCATCCACCTCATTAGAACTTTCTTTTGTACACATACATGTCTGTTCACAGACTTGGAGCCCTTCAAATGGTGGAGATCAGAGTGCTTTGAGTAAGAACCCTGAGATGCAGCCAATATGATACACTGTGACTTTTTCTCAAGTCTTTACAATTTACTGTGACTCTACTGGAGAAAAGAAGATGCTGGGACTTTATGGAGGATATTAGATACTGATTCTGAACTACTGCTAATCCCCAGAAACACAAAATGTCATTGTGGCTTACTGTTCAAAGTACTAGCAAAGGAAGTCTGGTGAGGCCAGACATTGTGTTCCAATTCCAACTCATATTAAGATAGAAAGCTAATGAGGCAGTAGATAGCCTTTTTTTTTTTTTTTTCCACTGTGGAGGTTGGTATTTTCATTCAGACAGGTAACAAGATTAGGTACTGACAGAAAAGGAGTGCTGGACTCTGCTAGATACTTTTGGTCTCTCCAGACCCACACTTTGCCTTGTTTTGTGCCTGGGAAGGCTCAACTGAAGGGACTTTATCAAAAATCCTACCTTAACCTAAGCATTCCAATTAAGTGTAACCAGTAGTAAGCACTAGTGGAAAATCAAAGGGTTGCAGGAGAGTGAAGGTTAGATATTTATCTCCCTACATCCACCTTCTTCTCTTTCTGCAGATAAGCACTGGCTGCTTCTCTGTTGGAGATCATGGCTCCTATAGCTACTGCTATCTCATTGAGTAACCAAGGTAACTAGTCCCTTTAGATAATAATTTCCACTGGGATATGTTGAATTTGAATTTAAATGTGACTATCTCAAGCAAGTAGTTAAATACATGACTTTGAATCTCACACGCACATACACACACATATATACACACACACACACATATATGATATGAATATTATCCATTTAATGATGGCAGCTCAAGTGTTGCTGGTTGATGGAGAATCTTCATAGAAAATGTACACAGTGAGAAGAGAAGAGGACTGATGAGTTTCTTTGGGGAAAACTCATGGGCTGTTTAAGTGACAGTCTAAGAAAAAGTACTTTCAAAGGAGATTAAAAACACATGGCCCATTCTAATAATTTTCAATCAGGAGAAAATAGTGAAGAAGTAAAAGATTTTATGAATCTTGTTTGTAGAGGAGAAAAAGTAATTAGAAGATGTACTGGGGGTGGGGAGAGAATGAGAAGTATATGGTGAGGAAGAATAATTTCCTTCCACCCTTCTAGATTTTTGGTCAAGACTCCTCTGTAGTAGAAGACAGATTAACAGGAGAAAAATGGAAGTATAGAAACATGTATAATTTCTGTATAGGAGGTACCCAGGAAAAACTGAGTGACAAATTTAGTGTTTCAAGCTGCCACATTAAATACTATTTTCAGCTAAAGGTAAAAGAGGTTGGCATTCAGGGAAGCCAGTTATGGGAGATTGTCAGGAAAAGCACAGTAAACAAGAGTAAGATTGTTATAGAAATCTAAATCTTGTCCTTCTCCATCTATCTAGACATTTAGTCATCTTTCTCTTTCTGGAACAGAGAGGAAAACACTCCTAGAAATGAAGTAAAAAGTATTTATAAAACATTTACTCTTATAAAAGTAATGTCTCTTACAAAAGATACATAACCCAATTATTCATTATAACAGAAATCAGGCATTCATGATGTTAAAGAAAATATTATTCTGAAACTTGTTAAAATAGTAAGAAAGACTTTGTTCAAGTCTATTGCAATAGGGGCTAACTCTATGTTAATAAGAAAGAAGGATTTTTTAAAATTAATTTATTTTAATTGGAGGTTAATTGCTTTATAATATTGTGGTTTTGCCAGACCTTGACATGAATCAGCCATGGATGTAATTTGCTTAACTCAAAATACAGTGAAGAAAACTGGAGATTTATAGCCAAGGAGCAGAGTAATGGGGGGTTAGTGAAAGGAAAATAAACAGACTTCAAGGGATTTTTGCTAAACTGACAACAGGATTTTTGCGGGAAGTCAGGCCAAAGTGACCAAATACCAAGGGTAGAACATGAGAAACTTGAGCAGATATCTAGGACTGGTGGACTCTTGCTAAACCATCTAAGCAGTGTCCTTTGCTGAAGCTGTCTCAGGTAGAAGCCTGAATGAGAAGGGGGATCAGGGAGCCTAACTAAAGTTTGGTTGAGGAAGAAGTTTCGTCAGTAATTACAGTGAGATTAACTAGTTGGATTGACTTGAATCTGATTTAAAATACTTGCTAATGGAATCCAGACAGTTTTATGCTCATATTTTATGACTCAACAATGTAAATCACTACCTTACTGTATTGAACACGATTGCATTATGCTGGAAGGGGTTCATACTATTGAAGAAACAATGAAAGAGAACAAAATAATGTAACATCCAGTGTAATTATTTTATCACTTACTAGGTTAAACAGAGCTATGTGGAAAATCATGCAATAACACATTGTTAATCATAAGAAATTTCCCCTTTCATACTAGCTACATAAGTTATTTCCACATTAACTTGTCCAGGGAAACATTTAGTCAGAACTATAACTTTCTCTTTTGTGCCTATGATTTTCTCCCCCAGAGAAGGGTATGTCTAACCACTCCAGTATTCTTATCTGGAGAATCCCCTGGACAGAAGAGCCTAGTGGGCTACAGCTGTAACTTTCTCTCTCTCTCTTTTTCTGTTTGCTTATTATTGACTACTGTAAACAATAAAATGGAAATAAACTGAGAGAGAGCTAGTCATAAAAGAAAGAAGTGCAAGACTCCAGTGAACAAAAAAGAACTCTCTTTGTTTTGCTTTCTTAGCATGTTATTTCTCTCAATTATATTATTTGGTAGTATGGAGTCTGCAAATCAGCAGTTTAAATAAATTCACATTGACTGTGCATGTCCTACTATTTAGAGTCAGTGAAAAAGAGGGTCTCAAAAGCAAAGTAGCAACAGAACTCAATATTTTTACTATTGTTCTATTTCTGTTAAACTTGAGATAATATACAAATAAATGATAATTTACAACTCACTCCAGTATTCTCATCTGGAGAATCCCATTGGTAGAAGAGTCTGGTGGACTGCAGTCCATGGGGTTGCTAGGAGTCGGACACAACTGAGCAATTAATTTTCATTACCTTTCAAATGCTGAAAGCAAAAATGAGCTATAGTTTCTCCTGAAGCAGTGCAAGGTAGACATCATTGTTCTCAATTTTTTTTCATATGATATATCAGTAATTGCTTTTGAGTGGGAAGATATTAAGAATTTAATTAATCTTTCCAACACTGATTAAAGAAATAATCATTCAGTAAAGCCAGATTGGCTCTAACATCAACCAGTATTTTGCTGCTTATTTATATATTCAGTCTTATGTACTTTAATGTAAGCAAAGCTGTTAGTGAAAAATACCAAGGGATCTTTTACAAGGAACTCTGAAAAATCTGTCAACTTTTTATATTTGCCAAATTAAAAAAAAAAAAAATTCCCTCTGGTTATTTCCACTTCTTTTCATCATGGAGACTGCATTGCATTTTGCAGAGTTAAACCAGATGGCTGGTAAAAGAAATTTATCATCACGCTTAACTAGTGCATTTCATAGAAATTTTTCAATTTATACATGGAAATTTTATGAAGTGTTTCTTCTGCAGATCCTTATGTAAATTAACACAGGCCCTAGGGCCCAAAGTTTGACGTAAAAAAAAAAAAAAAAAGGTAAAAGGTGAGGTGAGGTGAAGTTGCTCAGTCATGTCCGACTCTTTGCGACCCCATGGACTAATGCCTACCAGGCTCCTCCATCCATGGGATTCTCCAGGCAAGAATACTGGAGTGGGTTGCCATTTCCTTCTCCAGGAAAAAAAAAAAGGCCAGACTTAAAATCCCCAGGCTGCCATTTCCTTCTCCAGGGGAAAAAAAAAAAGAAGCCAGACTTAAAATCCCCAGGCCATGAAGAAAGAAGAAGCATAAAGTCAAGACACAACACTAATCTATACTCATGCCTTCAATTGTACTGACTCATAGTCTGGTCATGATTCTGCATAGAGGAAGTTAGAAAAGGCTGTCAACTTAGAGGATTAAAAAGAACATATAATCTTATCCAAATAGTTAAGCCTTCTTCATCTTTATGTCCTTGGTTTTTTTGTTGTTGTTGCTTTAAAGTAAATAGACAATTTAAGTAGTTTAGCCAGTTTGCCAGAGCTGGCTTTCTCTCTCTATGCTAGTCATTGCTTTTTTTCCCTTCCTTCGTTTCCCTGTAGTCATCTCTAGAATTAATATTTATAGCTCTGATGGTATGAGCACTCTGATGAGATTCCATTTTCAATCTTCATTTTATTGCAGGGTACAGCTTTAGAGGGTGAAGAGTAGATCAGATTAGGGTTTACTCTGCCAGGAGTTTCTATTCATAGACTTTCTTGAAAAGTAGGATGTGAGAAAGACGTTAATAATGAAATACATCCTGTCCTTCATATTTGAGGATGATACTGTGACGTATTACCATTTCAGGTTTTGGGTGTGGTTGAAAACCCAGAGCTTTTTGTAGCAGGTTTTTCTATGCTCTTAGAATGTTAAAGAGCATCTTTTGGCCTGCAGCTGCTGATACAATTCACTAAACCTCATGCAGCTTGAGCTGTTTTCCATTTCTTTTTCATAAATTAATTCCAGAACATAGAAGGATTTTGGAATGAGCATATGTTGTGGCACACATGCTAATAATGTATCAGTGAAAAGCCTCCAGTTGTAAGTAACAGAATGTGACTCAGTCTAAATGAAAATAAATTTATTATCAGGACACTAGGAATCAAAAAGAATTTTTAAGTGTGAAAATCCTATGTAGCAATGAGGATAATCCATATTGAAAGTTAAGCACAGATGACTGGTCTTTTCTTTTTTTTTTTCTTTTTTTTATTAAATTTATTATTTTTTTAATTACAATACTGTATTTGTTTTGCCATACATTGACACAAATCAGCCATAGGTGAACACAATCTCCCAATGCCGAAGCCCCCTCCCACCTCCCAACCCACATCCTCTACTTGTCTTTTCTTCATTGATGTTGGAAAGACAGATGTCGAATAGCCTCTTACCTTTTTGCAAAGATGCTTGAGATTCAAATTCTAGAGAAGGAGAGAATTTGATTGACTAGTTTGGAGGCATAGTGAATGGCGGCTCTACCAGAACACTGTGGAGTTGTGAAGGGTGGTAATTCTGAATTAATTGATCCTGAAAGGAAATGAAAGGTCTGATCAATGGGCGATTGGTCTTATTACACTACTGCCACTGGTTTTTGAATATTGTGGTCAGTAAAGATTTATTTTGGATCCTGATTTCCACAGACTCTCCAAAACATATCAGACATTAGACCTAACCCAACCAAAAATACTACTAAATCTAGAAAAGAGAACTCTCCTACATGGATAAGGGAGTAAACTGTGCTTCAGTTATGGACAAACAAGCATTTAAATTCTGAACTGATTTTTGCCAATTATGGGTAAATATGTAAGAAAGCCTCTGCTGAATAATATCAATAACATTATCCAATATAAGGATACTTAATATAATCATATTTAAAAGGTTTAGACAATTATGGTGGAAAAACTGTTTGATTCCTAAAATTTTACAGACAAAGCTGTATGTGTTTTGACACTTCCCATTTAAAATTGGGAAGTGCTATACAGCAGGCATTTGTACCAACAGAGTCATGGAAATGGCATCTTTCCATTGTGGCTCATTGCATTTTTAGTGATGAGAACATGTATAGTTTTACACTGCTGAATTAAAAAGATTTTTTTCTTCTTCATTTTCATAGATGTTAAATATCTATAAAGCATCTTCTTAAATTTTCTGATAAATATATCAATAAGAATAATAATAATGACTAACATTTAATGTTGGGTATATGCCATAACATTAAAAGTATTACTCATTTGATCTTTACCACAAATGAAACAGATCTGAGTTTCTCAATTTGAGCACTTTTGACATTTGGGGCCAGATACATCTCTGTTGGGTTGGGAAATCAAGGGCCATCTTGTTCAATAAGATGTTTAACAAGATCTATAGTCTCTACTCATTAGAGGCCATACAAGCCCCTCCCCTCCAAGTTGTGACAATCAAAAATGACTCCATATACTGCCAACTGTCCCATTCAAGAATCACTGTAATAGATGTATTGTATTCTGCCTTCAGAAAAATATGTTGGTCAAGAAAAGCTTGCTTCACTTAAATTTACTGCAGCAGGAAATAATACCACTTTGTAACACAACAGATACAAGCTAGTTCAATGTATTTTCAGAGGTTTCTTATTTAGGCTCAAGAAGTTAAGGTGGGTCTTTCAAAGTAGGGGATTATAGCACAGGGAACTCTGTTCAATATTAGGTAACAACCTAAATGGGAAAACAATTTGAAAAAGAATAGACACATGTATATATATTGGTGTTTCCCTGGTGGCTCAGTTGGTAAATAATCCGCCAGCAATGCAGGAGATGTGGGTTAGACCCCTGGGTCAGGAAGATCCCCTGAAGAAGGAAATGGCAATTCACCCCAGTATTCTTGCCTGGGAAATTCCATAGACTGAGGAGCCTGGCAGGCTACAGTCCATGGGGTCACAGACTCAGACACAACCTAGGGACTAAACCACCACCACCACCACACGTGGATATATAACTGAATTGCTTTGTTGTACACTTGAAGCTAACACAACACTGTTAATCAACTATTATCCAATACTTTGCCGGCTAAGGTCCGTCTAGTCAAGGCTATGGTTTTTCCTGTGGTCATGTATGGATGTGAGAGCTGGACTGTAAAGAAGGCTGAGTGCCAAAGAATTGATGCTTTTGAACTGTGGTGTTGGAGAAGACTCTTGAGAGTCCCTTGGACTGCAAGGAGATCCAACCAATCCATTCTGAAGGAGATCAGCCCTAGGATTTCTTTGGAAGGAATGATGCTAAAGCTGAAACTCCAGTACTTCGGCCACCTCATGCGAAGCGTTGACTCATTGGAAAAGACTCTGATGCTGGGAGGAGAAGGGGGACGACAGAGGATGAGATGGCTGGATGGCATCAAAGACTCAAAGGACGTGAGTCTGAGTGAACTCCGGGAGTTGGTGATGAACAGGGAGTCCTGGCGTGCTGCGATTCATGGGGTTGCAAAGAGTCGGACACAACTGAGCGACTGAACTGAATATAAAATGAAAAGTTAAAAAAAGTAAACTAGAGGATTGATTAGGACTGGGTAAAGTTCATGTAAAATAGTTCATGTTTGGAGGACCTAGGAAGGAATATGTCTTCAGGTGAGTCTTATTGTTTTAATGAAAAGAGAGCTGTTTCCTGAAATGAGCAAACTCTTTGCCAGATATATTTATTTACAATAATCTCCTAGTGTAAACAGTAAGGTTATTTATAGGTTTGAAGTCTCATCTTCTCCCTAAGAATTTCCTGGTACAAACTGTTTGATACAAGTTGTCTAAGTTTTCCATCCCACCAGTTACATCCATACAGGTAGTCTGATTTCAGTCCCTCCAGTCTGGTTACATTGATACAAATTGTCTCGATTTTCAGATTTCTATTATCAACTCTTTTGAGTCTGTCCTCAACAAGGGTTCTCCCTTCCAGTGTCATGTTGAGCCGGTAGAACACAAAAAGACTGAGCTCAGTTCAGAAACAAAGGAAAAATTGACTCTGGTCCAATAAAGTAGATGCCAGGTCAGGCCCTTGAGCTCCTGCTCTGTGGGACAGGCTGTGGGCAGGGATGCTTTATGAGATCTTGTCAGTGGGGAGAGGCAGGGAGGAGTTCTCAGGGTGGCACAGGTGTACTGCTCAGGGCAGCAGATCCGCACACCCTGGCACAGTGCTTTTGCCCATGGTGTGCAGAACAAAAGCTTTGGGTGTAACCATTTTGCACTAGGAACTCTGATCTGAAGACCCCAGCAAAAAGCCTCTGCATGCTGTACCCTGTGAGCAAGTAAAACTAGAGGAAGCATGCACAAAATAAATAAATAAATAAAGGTTAGACTTTATTTTAATTAACCAGATTCTATTTTTTTGCTTAATTTCCCCGGAATTGTTAATGGGCTTTAGTGGTGAAAATTTTAATCCTTCTCTAGACGGAGCTGAGCGGAGAAAGCAATGACACCCCACTCCAGTATTCTTGCCTGGAGAATCCCAGGGACGGGGGGAGCCTGGTGGGCTGCCGTCTATGGGGTTGCACAGAGTCAGACACAACGGAAGCGACTTAGCAGCAGCAGCAGCAGATGGAGTTGAGGGGTATAATTACCATATGGGACATGATTTACTCAAATCTGTACTGATGTATGAGGTGTTAGTATCGTGTATTGTGCTTTGTAGAGTGGTTGTTTTACCACCTATTATCAAATGTTTTTGTTCTCTCTTTTGCTCCATCTCAGTCATTTGATGGGACAACATTTTGATCACTGTAACTGGTATGGGCTGAATCACGTTTCTATCCTCTCAAAGCTCATATGTGGAAGCCCTAAACCTCAATTTGATACTATCTGAATTTTGGGCCTTTGGATGATAATCAGTTTAGGTTAAGGTAATCCCTCATGATGGGATTAATAAATCTGCAAGCACCTTGATCTTGGACTACCCTGTCTCCAGCACTGTGAGATAAATGTGGTGTTTAAGCCACCCAGTCTATGGTATTTTGTTATAGCCACCTGTGCTGATAGTAACACTGGCAAATTCTAAGAAAAGAGTACAAGTGGGCTTCCCAGGTGGTGGTTCAGTTGTACAGAATCTGCTTGCTGGTGCAGGAAATGCAAGAGACCAGGGTTTGATCCCTGGGTCAGGAGGAACCCCTGGAGGAGGGCATGGGCAGAGGAGCATGGTGGGCTGCAGTCGGTGGGGTGGGTGGGCAAGAGTCCGATGCAGCTGAGTGACTAGCTCTCATACCTCTGTGTATTAGATTTTATTTTTAGACATATTAATGGTGTCACCTGTTTTTCCTTTGTCATACTCATAAAATCAGCACTTTTTAAGTTTTTACTTTATCTATTTCTGAACTATATGCTCCAAGAAATTAGGATATTTAAACCCTTACTTTTATATCGTCAGTGTCCAGCAGAGTTCATGGCATATACCAGACAGACAGTAAACATATTTTGCGAATTGATAACATGACAAATGTTGCATTTAGAAATTACTTTAAAATCTAATGCATTGGACATAGCATAGCATTGGACATCTCATTTATATTAGGTATCTTTTTTTTTCTTCTTAGGTAACGATTGTTTCCTTCCAGACAGACATAAAAGTACAACTATCATTGAGCATTATTTCTGAACTCTATGCCCATTTTCACCTTATCAAATTGTTTCAATGGATTTCTCACACTATTAGTATAATAGATTGGCAGACACTTTTAGGTTTGATTATTACACAGCTGGCTGTTGTACGCTCTACACTGTACAAAAATGTGCTAAAAATAATATTTTTATAGCTTGTATTGACTTTGTGGGCAGAAGTAGACACAAGCTAAAATGTTATCAAGGAACCCCTGTTACTCCTAAGAAAGTCCTTCTGGAAATGAGGTATAAATACAGTGTTTTGACAGATCAGATAGCAATGTCAACTGTGTCAGTTTAGGAATAGCATTTTGAATCATTCTCTCTTAAATTTTAAATCTTAATGATTTACAGACATTTTGTAAAGTTGAGTAAACTGAATGTCTGTTCTGTTACATTGAGAATGGAAATATGAAGTCATTTTCTACATTAATAGTTTTAATGACATGGCATCTTAATTATCATATCACTAATGGCTATTTTATATGAAGTTTTATATTTAAAGGGACATAGAAAAGGGAAGTAATGATGAGGATGGGAATACTAGGTGTGTTCCATGTATTGAGCAGCTCTTGTGTGTTAGGGCTGGCTATAGATCTGTTTGGTAAGGACCTGTGTTCCTCTGGAAAATACATGGAGAAGAAATAGATTTTTTTTTCACATTTATTGCTTTCTGTATCTGCTATTTAACTTCAGAACGTATTAAAACTTCTCCTACTAGTCTTATGCATGGTCTATATACATTATAAAAGTTTGTGATTTTGCTTTTCTCTGTCTTAAATCATGGATTATTTACAATTGGCTCAAGAACACCCAATTTATATATGTTTTCTTCTTCAACAATTTCTCATGAGTCTTTCACAGTAGCAGTGACTGTGCATGTCACTGACTCTCATATAACCGTTTTTGAAATTGGATTTTAATTGTTTGCTTATTGATCTGTCTATGATCTTCTTGGGGCCAAACTGCATTTTAATTATCTTTGGTCCTTCTCCCTCTTCCCATTTCAAAGTTATCATGATGTATACACTGACCACAATTAAGTGGTAGGATCAGTTCTTTCAATTTCTGTATATGTCCTTTCTTCCTTCCCCATTCTAGGCACACCAGCTTTGAGCAAACAGAGAAAAGAAACATATACTCTGTTAAAGTATGCATCAAATTCATATGTGGTCTATATCAGCAAGCAAAGATTTATTTGTCTTGGAGACATTTTACCTGGAAGAGTGAGAAAGACAAACACCCTTACTGTTGACAGATTGAAACTGATCCTATTTTATGAGAGTTACAATACATTACGTTCAGTGGGGATATGTAAAACGATCTAGAAATTTCATGGAGAGATTGAGAAAGGGACCTGAAAGATAGCCATTTTAGGTTGACTTGATAGAGAAATTAAAGAACAGACATGGAACAACTTCTATAGATTAAGTATATTTTAAAAATGCATTGAGTACATTTTTTCCAGTGATAATACTTTCTGATAAAGTGTTGCATTTCATTCACCTAGATATTATGGCCACACAAAGCACTTACTAAATTTTGTGAAATAAACAACTAGTTTCACTTTTATAAAACTACATACAAATATTCTTTGTCACAAACTATACACACTCTGTTAAAAGATAAACTGAGGCACATCACGATTTTTAGGTTTATTTGAGCAAAAATTCACTTGAATTGTTGTTCAGTTGCTCAGTCATGTCTGACTTTTGGCAACTCCATGGCCCGCAGCATGCCAGACCTCCCTATCCATTGTCAACTCCTAGAGCTTACACAAACTCATGTCCATTGAGTCAGTGATGCCTTCCAGCCATCTCATCCTCTGTCGTCCCCTTCTCCTGCCTTCAATCTTGCCCAGCATCAGGGTCTTTTCCAAAATCGGGCAGCACCAATCAGGAAGTGGTTAGGGGAGGCTCCACTCACAGGAGCTGAGGCGGGACTTTCATGGAGAAGATATGGAAGCAAAATAAGGAAATGATTGACTGAATGTAGCTCAAACACTGCTTTGCTGTTTGTGATAGTTTATCCTGAGGTTTTAATTTCATAACCTTGAACTGTTTATAAGCTTAGATTTTGCTTTGCTTAAGAGGCATCCCAGGTCCTTAAAACAACCTCAGTCTAACAGCTCCCTTGTTTAATTAATTTAGCACTCCTAAAAATATAGTTTGTAAATAACATCTTTGCTAGCAAGTAATTCTTCATTTAAGGAATCATATGAAAACTTTTTATGAGTGAGTATTCATGCTTTTTCTGTTTTGCAAATATTAGCATTTTTATTGGTGATTTTCTTTGAAAACATACTTCATAAAATGCATGTAACCTATAGATGGACTAGAAAGGTTCAGTACATTTACTTATGAAAAGATGATTATTTTCTACAAGTTTTTCAGAGTGGTATTATTTAACAAATCTGGCTCCTCTAATGCATTAAAATTATGTACTTTATTTTAAAAACCTCGTTTTATAAAAGCACATATTGTGTACTAAATATTTTAGTTTTGTTAATATTTTGTTTTAGCAAATTTTTCCATCCATTTATGTGAATATGTTTTTCACTACTCCCTGACCTTTTGCTGTTCACTGACATTCACACAGTCAATCCTTTAATGATTTGATTATGGCAAAGAAAAATATCAGATTATTATGTTATATAATGTTGAGAGAAATTGGTAGGGTTATATGCTCTAATTTTTGAATTACAATATTTGAAATATTACCAAAAAAAAACACCCCACACCAAAATAGCCCAATAATGACACTTACAGGGTTCATGAAAGCCTAATAGGTATGGTGCATGCACTTTTGCTTTTCAATTTTTCTCTGAGAGACTGAGGTCTGTTCAGTGGTGTGCACTGAACTGAATCACTTCTGTTTGCTAAATATATATATATGCACACACACACACACACACACCACACACACACACACATATATATATAGTTTTTGTTTTTAAAAGATGTTTCTTTGCTAGATGATTATTAAACATAACTATATATCAAGAGACCTACTTGAAGATTTAAAATATGCTATTGTCATGCTTGTAAAAGAAATAAAATCTCACTTTCTAATAAAGACAAATGCAGTCCTCTTTTTCTTCCAAGTATTCATTTTTTTCTGGCTTGCCTTTCAAAGGCATTGAGCTTCATTATATGTTAGCCAGAAGCTTGACAATATGGTTACATTATGCTATTTATTAAATGTACAGGAAATATTAATATCTGATACTTTATGTGAATGATCCCAACCCCAGAGTTGTTCATTAGTCCCTGTGTTTTATTTTTTAAAATCTTCATTAAATTTAGAAAGTGTCGTTACCTTATATTATTCCTCACCTCTCAAAATCACTTTAGCAAAATGTGTTACCACAGAAACTGGCCCAGCATTATTTCAATATAAGAGGAAAAATTAATGTTTATATTATATATACAACTGAAGTTCATTCTTTGCGTTCTATTTTCTTTTAAAATACCTTGATATGAAGATAAATATATGATGTAGATGATAATCAACAGAATTACCAATTCCTGTCTAGACCATTGTGATTTTACTTTATCATTTGTAATACTGGTTTTTTATCATGTTATATTTGGAGGTGTTGGGAGAGTGTGTGATTTCCTTGGTTCTGTCTCATCACAACAAAAATCTGAAGCAACAGACCAGTGTTACAGCCCTCGGAAGGACCAGTGACAGCCCCACGTTACAGATCAGGTTTATTTAGAAAGTAAAGGAAGTACATCGTCAAGGCATGAGGGCATGCTGCCCTAAAAGATGCGAAAAGACAGAGAGACGCCCAGCCCTTTGGCTCCTCTTTTTCCATGTTTTGTCTCCTCCCCCTGGGCCTGCCCTTGTGTAAACTGGGCTAGCCAGGAGGGCTCTTTGTTCTGCCTGAGGTCCTCACTCCATTCCTCAGACCTTCCTTTGTTCTATTTTCACAGGCTTTCTCCTCCTGGTCTTTTAGCCACCGCCATTCTGGACTCCTGTTTCCTATTCTACCTACCTAACAGAGGTGTCTATAGTTTTTAAAATTGTAAACTCCTCACAGTATAGAAGAACTATTCTTTAAAATATGTTAAATAAAAAAGGATAGGCCCCAAGGTTGCTTATGGTAGACTTCATGTCACCAAAACATTTACAGTTTTGGCTCACCCGGAAATGATAAATTAAACTCGTTAATCAGGATTCGCTTGACTAGCTTTAGTTAGGTAATCCACATGATACCCTCCGGCAGTCTCCTATAAGGAAGCTAACTGCAATAATCAACCCTCTTTTGTGAGCAGCCCAAATTCCTTTTTCTTACTTCCTTTAGTCTATACACTTTCTTCCCTTGTACGGACCTTCAGTCCTTTCTGTTTCCTATATTGAATATTACCTGAGTCGTGAATTACTAAAGTCAATTTAAATTCTTAAATGTACTAAATTGAATTTTATTTATTTAAAGTAAAAAGTCTAAGAGAGCATCATGACATATATTTATAGCAAGGTTTCTTTTTTAAAAATTTACGAATTTTAATTGGAGATTAATTACTTTACAATATTGTATTGGTCATATATGAAATGAATCACCAGTCCAGGTTTGATGCATAATACTGGATGCTTGGGGCTGGTGCACTGAGACGACCCAGAGGGACGGTACGAGGAGGGAGGAGGGAGGGGGTTCAGGATGGGGAATACCTGTATACCTGTGGCAGATACATGTAGATGTACGACAAAACCAATACAATATGGCAAGGTTTCTTTTTGCTGTAATAAAAAGATTGACTTCAGTTTAGTTCAGTTCAGTCGCTCAGTCATGTCCGACTCTTTGCAACCCCATGAATTGCAGCACACCATGCTTCCCTGTCCATTACCAATTCCCAGAGTTCACTAAAACTCACGTCCATTGAGTCAGTGATGCCATCCAGCCGTAACATCCACTGTCATCCCCTTCTCCTCCTGCCCCCAATCCCTCCCAGCATCACCCTTTTCCAGTGAGTCAGCTCTTTGCACGAGGTAGCCAAAGTACAAGAGTTTCAGCTTTGGCATATTCCCTCCAATTAACACCAAGGACCGATCTCCTTTAGAATGGACTGATTGGATCCCCTTGCAGTCCAAGGGACTCTCAAGAGTCTTCTCCAACACCACAGTTCAAAAGCATCAATTCTTTGGCGCTCAGTCCAACTGTCATATCCATACATAACCACTAGAAAAACCACAGCCTTGACTAGACGGGCCTTTCTTGGCAAAGTAATGTCTCTGCTTTTGAATATGCTATCTAGGTTGGCAATAACTTTCCTTCCAAGGAGTAACCGTCTTTTAATTTCATGGCTGCAGTCACCATCTGCAGTGATTTTGGAGCCCCCAAAATAAAGTCTGACACTGTTTCCACTGTTTTCCCATCTATTTCCCATGAAGAGTTGGGACCAGATGCCATGATATTCATTTTCTGAATGTTGAGCTTTAAGCCAACTTTTTCACTCTCCTCTTTCACTTTCATCAAGAGGTTCTTTAGTTCCTCTTCACTTTCTGCCATAAAGGTGGTGTCGTCTGCATATCTGAAGTGATTGATATTTCTCTTGGCAATCTTGATTCCAGCTTGTGCTTCTTCCAGCCCAGCATTTCTCATGATGTACTCTGCATAGAAGTTAAATAAGCAGGGTGACAATATACAGCCTTGACGTACTCTTTTTCCTATTTGGAAACAGTCTGCTGTTCCATGTCCAGTTCTAACTGTTGCTTCCTGACCTGCATATAGGTTTCTCAAGAGGCAAGTCAGGTGGTCTGGTATTCCCATCTCTTTCAGAATTTTCCACAGTTTATTGTGATCCACACAGTCAAAGGTTTTGGCATAGTCAATGAAGCAGAAATAGATGTTTTTCTGGAACTCTCTTGCTTTTTCCATGATCCAGCGGATGTTGACAATTTGATCTCTGGTTCCTCTGCCTTTTCTAAAACCAGCTTGAACATCTGGAAGTTCACGATTCATGTACTGCTGAGGCCTGGGTGGAGAATTTTGAGCATTACTTTACTAGTGTGTGAGATGAGTGCAATTGTGTAGTAGTTGTGCAGTCTTTGGCATTGCCTTTCTTTGGGATTGGAATGAAACTGACCTTTTCCAGTCCTGTGGCCACTGCTGAGTTTTCCAAATTTGCTGGCATATTTAGTGCAGTGCTTTCACAGCATCATCTTTCAGGATTTGAAACAGCTCAACTGGAATTCCATCACCTCCACTAGCTTTGTTCGTAGTGATGCTTTCTAAGGCCCACTTGACTTCACATTCCAAGATGTCTGGCTCTAGGTGAGTGATCACATCATCAGGCTGATCTTGGTCATGAAGATCTTTTGTATAGTTCTTCTGTATACTCTTGCCACCTCTTCTTAATATCTTCTGCTTCTGTTAGGTCCATACTATTTCTGTCCTTTAACGAGCCCATCTTTGCATGAAATGTTCCCTTGGTATCTCTAATTTTCTTGAAGAGACCTCTAGTCTTTCCCATTCTCTTGTTTTCTTCTATTTCTTTGCACTGATCAGTGAGGAAGGCTTTCTTATGTCTTCTTGCTATTCTTCGGAAGTCTGCATTCAGATGCTTATATCTTTCTTTTTCTCCTTTGCTTTTCACCTCTCTTCTTTTCACAGCTATTTGTAAGGCCTCCCCAGACAGCCATTTTTATTTTTGCATTTCTTTTCCATGGGGATGGTCTTGATCCCTGTCTCCTGTACAGTGTCATGAACCTCAGTCCATAGTTCATCAGGCACTCTATCTATCAGATCTAGGCCCTTAAGTCTATTTCTCACTTCCACTGTATAATCATAAGGGATTTGATTTAGGTCATACCTGAATGGTCTAGTGGTTTTCCTTACTTTCTTCAATTTAACTCTGACTTTGGCAATAAGGATTTCATGATCTGAACCACACTCTGCTCCCAGTCTTGTTTTTGCTGACTGTATAGAGCTTCTCCAGCATTGGCTGCAAAGAATATAATCAGTCTGATTTCAATGTTGACCGTTTGGTGATGTCCATATGTAGAGTCTTCCCTTTGTTGTTGGAAGAGGGTGTTTGTTATGACCAGTGCATTCTCTTGGCAAAACTCTATTAGCCTTTGCCCTGCTTCATTCCCTATTCCAAGGCCAGATTTGCCTGTTACTCCAGGTGTTTCTTGACTTCCTACTTTTGCACCCAGTTCCCTATAATGAAAGGACATCTTTCTTGGGTGTTAGTTCTAAAAGGTCATGTAGGTCTTCATAGAACCATTCAGCTTTAGCTTCTTCAGCAATCCTGGTTGGGGCATAGACTTGGATTACTGTGATATTGAATGGTTTGCCTTGGAGACAAACAGAGATCATTCTGTTGTTTTTGAGATTGCATCCAAGTACTGCATTTTGGACTCTTGTTGACCATGATGGCTACTCCATTTCTTCTGAGGGATTCCTGCTTGCAGTAGTAAATATAATGGTCATCTGAGTTCAATTCACCCACACCAGTCCATTTTAGTTCGCTGATTCCTAGAATGTCAACGTTCACTCTTGCCATCTCTTGTTTGACCACTTCCAATTTGCCTTGATTCATGGACCTGACATTCCGGGTTCCTATGCAATATTGCTCTTTACAGCATCGTACCTTGCTTCTATCACCAGTCACATCCACAGCTGGGTATTGTTTTTGCTTTGGCTCCATCCTTTCATGGAGTTATTTCTCCATTGATCTCCAGTAGTATATTGGGCACCTACTGACCTGGGGAGTTCCTCTTTCAGTATCCTATCATTTTGCCTTTTCATACTGTTCATGGGGTTCTCAAGGCAAGAATACTGAAGTGGTTTGCCATTCCCTTCTCCAGTGGACCACATGCTGTCAGACCTCTCCACCATGACCCATTCATCTTGGGTGGCCCCACATGGCATGGCTTAGTTTCACTGAGTTAGACAAGGCTGTGATCCATGTGATTAGATTGACTAGTTTTCTGTGCTTATGGTTTCAATGTGTCTGCCCTCTGATGCCCTCTCTGCAATACCTACCGTCTTACTTGGGTTTCTCTTAGCTTGGACGTGGGGTATCTCTTCAAGGCTGCTCCAGAAAAGTGCAGCCACTACTCCTTACCTTGGACGAGGGTATGTCCTCACCGCCACCTCTCCTGACCTTGAACATGGAGTAGCTCCTCTTGGCCCTTCTGCACCAACTATGAATATAATTGGGTGTTTTGTGAAGCCTTTGAATCTATCTGCAGATTTTTATGCACATGTGCATTTTTCTGAAGAAAGAATTCATGATCACCTAAAATGTTAAGAAAAATGTTCCCTAAGTTAGTGATCTCTATAGCCAAAGACAAAATAAGGAAGTTAGGCAACATTAGAGATAATATATACTCATTTATATGTATAAATATACATTTTGCAATGCAAAATATATACATTTTGGTTTAGGCTGATAGTAGAAAGCCTTAACTTTTTCTTTTTTCTCCACTATGCTAAGCCACTTCATGTAAGAGATATGTAAAAGTTGAAGAAGGGTGGAATCTTTAAATAAGAAACACAATTTCACATTTTGTAATAAGCTAAATGGAAGAATTTGAAAAATAATGGACACGTATAACTGAATCACTTTGCTGTGCAACTATAACTAACACGTCTCTGTTAATCAACTGTACTCAAATATAAAAGTTAAAAGCAGGCAAAAGAAAACCAAAATCTTTCTAGAAAAAAAAAAATCACAATTTAGATGGACTAAATGAATTCATGCCTAAATGTTATAGGTGGTCTCAGATAGTAACTGCTAGCTTTTCATTAGTAGGTATTGCTTCAGTTGATCAAGAAAGTTTGAGCAACTGCAAAATCTTGCTTTCTCTGCTTCCAAAATCTTGCCAACGAATGTCCCTGTCGATTTTTCATAAAGCAGCTAAAGAAAATTTGTATAAACTCCAAGCAGATAATAACCCTCCTGCACAGGAACCTAATTGCTTCTCATTCCAATTAGAACAAAATCTAAAATGTTAAGTATGACTTGCAGAGTAGGGTGTGACCCCTGCCTGTGTCTCTGATTTCATCATGTACAGACTGCCCTGTTGTCCTTTATGCTTCAGTCTGAGGGCCTTTGCTGGTCTCCAGAGCCTGTTCTCTGTTGGAGCCTTTGGATCATCTTATCTCTTTCCTTTGCCTGAAATGCTCCTGCGCTTGACCTTTTCAAGGAGACTTACTCTATCGGCGTTCACATTTTTCTCCCGTCATTTTCTCTATCACTTCACCATGATTTATTTTCTTCCTATCACTCACTATTGGTCATAAATAGCTCATGTGTTTGCTCACAGTCTGCTTGTAGACAATTAAATGCAAACTTCCTGAGAGCAAGAATGTTGTCCTCCTTGTTCATGTCTGTATCTTCAGTGGAACTATGCCTAAATGTGGAAGAGACGCAACAAGTGTTTATGGAGAAAATAAATAAAAGCAAGTCTTATTGAGTAAGAGAATATGTATATGTAGTTCCCAATTGTAGTTACTGAAGATTGGTGATGAGGAATAAGAAATCGTTAATCCTTTGACAATAACGTGCCCAGTTGTGGTCGATCCAGAAGAACATCGGTTATGAGAAAAGTTCTGCTGTTCTTGTTCATGCCCTACATCTTTATCTTTCTCTCTGAGATCTACATGAAATGGAAACAACTATGGACCATATAAGAAAAAAGAGGAAACTATCTACTTTTCCCTGAATGATCTTGAAAATGGCACTGATATTTCACACTTCATAGTCTACTTCACTTTCTCACTCTGTCTCTCTTTCTTTATATAGAGGTGTGTGTACCTGATATTCCAGTTTGATCTTTAGGAAATGATTCAAAATCTCATAATTTGACAAATAAAATGTCTCTAGATACAAAGAAAAAGTAAGAGACTTCCAGAAAAAACATCTATTTCTGCTTTATTGACTATGCCAAAGTCTTTGACTGTGTGGATCACAATAAACTGTGGAAAATTCTGAAAGAGATGGAAATACCAGACCACCTGACCTGCCTCTTGGGAAATCTGTATGCAGGTCAAGAAGCAACAGTTAGAACTGGACATGGAATAACAGACTAGTTCCAAATAGGAAAAGGAATACATTAAGGCTGTATATTGTCTCTGTGCTCATTTAACTTATATGAAGATTACATCGTGAGAAATGTTGGGATGGATGAAGCACAAACTGAAATCAAGATTGCCTGGAGAAATAATTTCAGATGTGCAGATGATACCACTCTTATAGCAGAAAGCAAAGAAGAACTAAAGAGCCCCTTGATGAAAGTGAAAGAGGAGAGTGAAAAAGTTGGCTTAAAACTCAACATTCAGAAAACTAAAATCATGGCATCTGGTCCCATCACTTCATGGCAAATAGATGGGGAAACAGTAGAAACAGTGACAGATTTTATTTTGGGGCTCCAAAATCACTGCAGATGGTGACTGAAGCCATGAAATAAAAAGATGCTTACTTCTTGGAAGAGAAGTTATGACCCACCTAGACAGCATATTAAAAAGCAGAGACATTACTTTGCCAACAAAGGTCCATCTAGTCAAGGCTATGGTTTTTCAAATAGTCATGTATGGATGTGAGAGTTGAACTATAAAGAAAGCTGACTGCTGAAGAATTGATGCTTTTGCACTGTGGTGTTGGAGAAGACTCTTGAGAGTCCCTTGGACTGCAAGGAGATCCAACCAGTCCATCCTAAAGCAGATCAGTCCTGGGTGTTCATGAGAAGGACGATGTTGAAGCTGAAACTCCCAATACTTTGGCCACCTGATGAGAAAAACTGACTCACTGGAAAAGACCTTGAGGCTGGGAAAGATTGAAGGCAGGAGGAGAAGGTGATGACAGAGGATGAGAAGCTTGGATGGCATCACTAACTCAATGAACATTAGTTTGAGTAAACTCCGGGAGTTGGTGATGAACAGGGAAGCCTGGCATGTTGCAGTCCGTAGAGTCACAAAGAGTCCGATATGACTGAGTGGCTGAACTGAACTGAGATTCAAAGATGCATATAATTTGTATTCATTGTACAGAAATTGATAACATTTCAAAATCAAATATTTCAAATTACTAATGAAATATCATCTCAGTTCCTAAGAGTGTAGTTATCAAAACATAATTTTTTTAGTAACAGTGAGTAAGCTACCTACTTCACAAGAGAGCCCATTCTAGTTTTAAAATGTTTTTAATTTATTAAGTGTTTATGTCAACACTGAGAATAAAATGGTTTCTCTGTCAATTTGATTTATTAAAAATTCAAATTAAGTTCTCGCTGAACTATAAAATGTTAAAATACTAGATTTACACCTTTTATCCCTTCATTTCACAAACAACTACTAAGCTGTCTTATATTTGATAATAGGATATAGCATTTTTTTTGATTTGACAAAATACTTGCTCTAATAGTATCTAGTACAAAATTTTCCCTAGAAATGAACCTGGATTGTACTTTCAATAATAACAATATTTTAATAATGAATCTTTCAGTAAACAAAACCATAATACATGAAAGAAATAATAATTTTATGAAAACATCTAACAGCTCATAAGAGAGAAGTAGTGTTTGGCTAAAGCTCACAAGAAAGAGAAAATCCAAAATGGTTAACTTTGGATTTGAAATCACTTTTACCTTGGGAGAGTTTGCTGACCTGTGAAAGGTATCTTGAGATTGTCAAACAGCTTTGAAAGCCTTAATAAGCTAGGAGAACAAAAGAAGGAGTCTGAATGCCACCAGGAATATTGGCTATGCAATGTTTGGACTGAGAGGATGATAAAGTGGAATTGAATAGGACCTATAGAATAATCACTCACTGCAGCACAGTCTGGCAGGCACAGACTGGTTGGATCTCCTTGCAGTCCAAGGGATTCTCAAGAGTCTTCTCCAACACCACAGTTCAAAGGCATCAGTTCTTTGGTGCTCAGCTTTCTTTATAGTCCAACTCTCACATTCATAAATGACTACTGGAGAAGCCATAGCTTTGACTAAATGGATCTTTGTTGGCAAGGTAGTGTCTCTGCTTTTTAATATGCTATCTAGTTTGGTCATAACTTTTCTTCCAAGGAGTAAACGTCTTTTAATCTCTCAAGGCTGCAGTCACCAAATGCAGTGATTTTGGAACCCCCAAAAGAAAAATCTGTCACTGTTTTCCCATCTATTTGCCATGAAATGATGGGACTGGATGCCACGATTTTCATTTTGTGAATGTTGAGTTTTAAGCCAACTTTTTCACTCTCCTCTTTCACTTTCATCAAGAGGCTCTTCAGTTATTCTTTGCTTTCTGCCATAAGGGTGGTGTCATCTGTATATCTGAAATTATTGATACTTCTCCCAGCAATCTTGATTCCTGCTTGTGGTTCTTCCAGCCCAGCATTTCTCATGATGTACACTGCATATAAGTTAAATAAGTAGAGTGACAATATACAGCCTTGACGTACTCCTTTCCTGTTTAGAATCACTCTGTTGTTCTGTGCCCAGTTCTGCCTATTGCTTCCTGACCTGCATACAGATTTCTCAAGAGGCAGGTTACATGAGCAGGTATTCCCATCTCTTTAAGAATTTTCCAGAGTTTGTTTTGGTCTACACAGTCAAAGGTTTTAGCATAGTCAATAAAGCAGAAGTAGGTAGTTTTCTGGAACTCTCTTGCTTCCTTGATGATCCAACGGATGTTAGCAATTTGATCTCTGCTTTCTCTGCATTTTCCAAATCCAAATTGAACAGAGAACACACTGGTCATAGCAAACACCGTCTTCCAACAACACAAGAGAAGGCTCTAGACGTGGACATCACAAGACGGTTAATACCAAAATCAGGTTGATTATATTCTTTGCAGCGAAAGATGGAGAAGTTCTATACAATCAGCAAAAACAAGAATGGGAGCTGACTGTGACACAGACCATGAACTCCTTATTGCCAAATTCAGACTTAAATTGAAGAAAGTAGGAAAACCACTAAACTGTTCAGGTATGACCTAAATTAAATCCCTTAACAGTGGAAATGACAAATAGATTCAAGGGATTAGACCTGTTAGACAGAGGGCCTGAAGAACCATGGATGGAGATTCGTGACATTGTACAGGAGGCAGGGATCAAGACCATCCCCAAGGAAAAGAAATGAAAAAGCCAAATGGTTGTCTGAGCAGGCCTTACAAATAGCTGTGAAAAGAAGAGAAATGAAAGGCAGAGGAGAAAATGAAAGATATACCTGGTGGCTCAGAGATTAAAGCCTCTGCCTCCAATGCGGGAGACCAAGGTTCGATCCCTGGGTTGGGAAGATCCCCTGAAGAAGGAAATGGCAACCCACTCAATTATTCTTGCCTGGAGAATCCCATGGATGGAGAAGCCTGGTAGGCTACAGTCCACGGGGTCACAAAGAATCGGACACGACTGAGCAACTTCACTTAACTTCACTTTGCCTTCCTCAGGGATCAATGCAAAGAAATAGAGGAAAGCAATAGAATGGGAAAGGAGAAATAACAGATATCAAAAACATTCATTTAGGTCTCCAGATATTGGAATTATGAAAATTTACTGTAAAGTGACTATATCTTCTGGGTTCAAATAGAAAAGACAAACTCCAAAATTTCAGCAGGTAACTGGAATCCATACAAAGTGACATGGCAGAGATGAAAAGAAAATCATTAGAAATACCAGGTACTAGAAATTAAGTGGCTGATATTAATAATTAGTACTATGAATTGCATGGAGATTGGTGTATAATCTCAACTTTACTAGATAACTCCACCAAATTGCTCTCCAAATAACACTATGTCTGGATTTATACTGGCAAAATTGTGTGCACATTTGCACTAGAAGACACATACAAGTATGTTTATAGTAGTGTTGTTTGTAATAACTAAAATCTGTAGAAACTGCAGTTTATTAAGAGATAACTGTCATATCATTATTCTAGTACAATATTACATAACAATTACAGGACACAAACTATATAAAAATAGATGAATTTAACAAATATAAATGAAAAAACCATTAGACATGAAATAATTCATAGATTATGATTCAAAAAACAGACAAAATTTAGTGGCCTATTTAGGAATGCTTATAATCTATTGGAGAGATATGACAAAAATAAGATAGAATTTATAAATTTTAGTATAATGGTAAAACATAATAAAAACCTTTATAATTTTAAATACACATGCAAGTGTGTTCTAGGGGTGGTAGCCATATTCTATTTCTTAACCTGTATTTTTAAATATTTAGATTTTTATTTTTTGATAATTTTTAAAAATCATACAATTATATCATATAGTATTTTTATTTGTTTTCAGTGTTTCAAAAACAAAACTACCTAATCCTGAACACTGAACAAATATTTAAGAGTATTTTATATATATATATATATATATACATACATACACACACACACTGTAAAATGAATATGAAATGGCACACAAAACATAAATATTCCTAGACATATAATTAGATAAAATAAAAGCAAAATAGTTTTCTATATTTGAAGATTTTTATAATGTCCTCCTGACCATCTTCTCTTCTTTGACCAATTAAAAGTTCATCATGTTTTGCTTTATTATTCTAATCACTCTCTTCTGGACTAACTCCAAGTTTTTTATCAGGTATTATAATAGTGAACTGAAGGTACTGTCATTGCTGTATAACATTTAGCATTACAGAGAAGATTCTTTTCCCCAAATAATTTAGAGACCAAATTTCTTCTACTTTGAGTTTTCTTTTTCTCAGTTGTTGTCTTTGAATGTTTGGAGATTGGTTACTGCCACATTTGCGTTCTAGTCAGTAAAAAGAAATTCAGCTTCTATTCAGTTTACCTTTAAGAATTTCCATAAAGAAACAATAATTAGAGTTGATAATTATACCTAATAGTAATTGATTAATTAGTACAGGCCAAGTGCTAATCTCAGAACTTTGTAATATGTATTTTGGTTCCTGGCATAGTTGTAAGTCTTTAAAATAAGACTCTTTTTGCTAGGATTTTTAATCCTCTGGTTAATTCATAAAATCTTTCCCTAGTGAAGGCTGACATTTGTTAAGTACTGTAGATGCTTCATAAGGTCAATTGAGAAGGAGGTGAAATCAACTGGATAAACAAACATGTACTCTATAGATAGATCAATATGTATCAATTTATTTATTGCCAGGTCAGAAGAGATACAATATACCTGTAAGTGAAAAGTTTAACACCATGAACAAAATTAATGAACAAATTATGGACTTTGAAAAAAAAGTAAAACACACGTGAAAAATATTCCTTAAGGAAAATACTTCAAGATGTCCTGTGAATTGTGGGAGAAATAAAATAGTTTAGTGTTAGGAACTGGTCTGCCATCAATGATCGTGATTTTTCTATAGTAGTAGAAGTTTGTAAAATATTCTTAATGTTTAAAGACATACATCTTTTTGTCTTTTTATTTACACATTAGTCAATTAAATTTAGTTTTTCATAATAATCATCAGAGACATTACTTTGCTGACTAAGGTCCGGCTAGTCAAGGCTATGGTTTTCCTGTGGTCATGTATGGATGTGAGAGTTGGACTGTGAAGAAGGCAGAATGCCAGAAGAATTGATGCTTTTGAACTGTGCTGTTGGAGAAGACTCTTGAGAGTCCCTTGTACTACAAGGAGATCCACCCAATCCATTCTGAAGGAGATCAGCCCTGGGATTTCTTTGGAAGGAATGATGCTAAAGCTGAAACTCCAGTACTTTGGCCACCTCATGCGAAGAGTTGACTCATTGGAAAAGACTCTGATGCTGGGAGGGATTGGGGGCTGGAGGAGAAGGGGACGACCGAGGATGAGATGGCTGGATGGCATCACTGACTCGATGGATGTGAGTCTGAGTGAACTCTGGGAGTTGTTGATGGACAGGGAGGCCTGGCGTGCTGCGATTCATGGGGTCGCAAAGAGTCTGACACGACTGAGCAACTGAACTGAACTGATAGCATATTGAACAGATATAGTGTCCCATATAAAATATAACTTATACGTGTTTTTATTAAGATATTTAGCAAAATATTTTTTTGAGAATGATTAGTTAGGGTACACTAGCTGATGTAATACTATATCCATGGATGTCACTAGTTTAAAACCATGGAATCCAATCTCATCCCAGAAAATGGTCAATTGTAGATGTGCTTGTCTCTATGTGGCTTTTCTCCACATGACAATTCAGGGACCCAGACTCCTAGTCTGCATCCTTATCATCCTATAAGGACAGAAATTATTGATGGGTAGCTTGCTATGTGTGACATAAGGGGATTTCATAAAATAGAGGATTGTCATAAAAACGTATTGATTTGGGCTTAAATAAAACCTTGGATCCACTTGAGATCTATCTATCTATCTATTTATCTATCTATCTGTCTATCTTCTATTTATCATCACCACCTTCTGTCATCACTAGAATGTAAATCTCTTTTAAATGCTACCTCCTCTATTTGTTGAGACAAAAAAATACAAAAATTTAAGTATATGTGTCATAAAGATTATTCTGAGTTCTTCTTTAATACAGTTGAAACACATGTGCATATATAAATTTATAATTACCTGAAAGATAAGGCAAAAATAGATTAAGAATAGAAATGGCTATGGCAGAAAGTGAAGAGGAGCTAAAAAGCCTCTTGATGAAAGTGAAAGAGAAGAGGGAAAAAGTTGGCTTAAAGTTCAACATTCAGAAAACGAAGATCATGGCATCCGGTCCCATAACTTTATGCGAAATAGATGGAGAAACAGTGGAAACAGTGTCAGACTTTATTTTTTGGGCTCCAGAATCACTGCAGATGGTGACTGCAGCCATGAAATTAAAAGACGCTTACTCCTTGGAAGGAAAGGTATGACCAACCTAGATAGCATCTTTACAGTAGTGTTCAAAATATTCTGGGTCTGTTAACTCATATTATTTTAAAGACGTCCAGGATTTTCTTTTCCAGGAGAACTTTCTCTAAAGAAAATGGGGTCACAGATTCTTACATCATGATAGCTTGCGTAGGGGGACCTGTTGGAAAGAAAAATGATAGTTTGATCAAAGTCTAGTGTTAAGTAAGGGCAATAAAACTTCTGATGAAATGATGAGTCCGGTCTATGATCTTGACTTAAAGACCAAAAGTATATATCAGAAGGCTCACTTCAGCACAATGCAGATGATACAGGAAGTTTCTCCATGCCAAGCCAACTGGCCATAGTGGGACTCTAGAAAAACATGTACATGTGAAATAAAAACATTTTTAACTGGCATCCAACATAAGGCACTCATTGAGCTGCTGTAGATGCATGTGTCTATAAATTTGGGCTTGACCATAATGTATAAGTAAGAGGGAAGATCACCAGCACTAACAACAATGGGGTCGAATTGCTCTCTCATCTTACTGTTTGCAGTAGATTTAATTTCCATCGATTCTAATGAGTGTCTGAAAATCATAGGGCCAAGACTTTAAAGAGAAGTTGTGAGGCTTCCAATGAGCATATTTGGGGAAACAGAAACAATGCTACGTATATCAGAATTGTATTTTCACTGATAAATCATCTTATCAATTCAGTCTCTCAAATTCAATTATTTTGAAGCATCTGCTCAGTGAAAAGGATACTATGGAGTGAAATGTAAGAGCTAAAAGTATATTGAATTATTTCATTCTACATAATGGTATTTATAAGAATGTATGTTAAAGAAGGTTTTGGAAAGAATAACTATAAACTTCCAAGTATATCCTTCCAAAACATTGAGCATTTCATAAGCATTAAGTAGCTAGATGTCCAAGCACAGGAAATGAACAGTAATATACAAAAACAGATAAAGCAAGGTGACAGAAACAAGACAACCTGTTTATGGTAAAAGGTAATATTTTTATTATTAAAAAGAACAGGTAAGAATGAACAAAGAAAAAAACAAACATAAAGAAGATATAAAACAGCTAAAGAAGTTAAGAGAGAGAGAAGCTGCATAAAAGAATCAGGAGAGACAAACTGATGAAAGTAGAAGCAAGTGAATTAAAAATATTTTTACAGTAAAAATTTGACAAGTGGATTCAAAGAATAATATATTAATTATTTTTAAGTAACCAAAAATTTATTTAAGAAATAAGAATAAACACTTGAAGATATGAGGTTAGTAATAACCTAATAGTGCATGAGGTTAAAAATGATAAATTATGTGTCAAGTGCAGTTATCTGGTCTATAGTATAGACAGAGTGATTATCAAAGCAGGCATAATACTTACACTCATGGAATTCAAAATTTAATAGATGAATGTAACAATGAGAACCCAAAATATTAATTACACATATTGCAAACTGTGACAAGTTCACTAGAGGAAACAACAGACATCTTGTAGTAAGAAATATTAGGCTGTATCAGATTTACATAGATGGTAAATGCAGATTTATCTGAGGAGGCAGCATTTCAGCTTATACCTAAAAGATGAAGGAGGAGAATATGGTTACAGTTAAAAGAAACAGAGTATTCAAAGGCTCTCAGATGACAAACACTTGGAGTGTTTGGACAGTGTTGATGTCAACATGGCAGAAGATTCAGTCGTGTCTACTTTAGTAAATTTAAGCAGATTCAAGATTGTATTTATAAGACTGTTTTTCATAAATTTTGATGACTGATACATTTCTTTTGTATATGACAAATGGTAGAATTATACTAAATATTACTTATGATCAGAATATGCCTGTTAAGGTTTGTTTTACATTTAAATTTCATCTGCGATATGAGTTTCAGCAATAAGGAAATACGGGGAAAAGGCTCACTGCGTAAGAATTAGGCTTCATTAGTGGCTCAGACAGTAGAGAATCTGCCTGCAATGTAGGAGACCGAGTTCGATCCCTGGATTGGGAAGATCCCCTGGAAAGGAAATGGCTACCCATTCCTGTATTCTTGCCTGGGAAATCCCATAGTCAGAGGAGCCTAGTGAGCAAGAGATTGCAAAGAGTCAGACACAACTGAGTGACTAATCTTGCACACGAGAATTAGGTAACGAAAACAAGTAACTGGACTTTTTCAGCAGTGAGTTCTAACTTTTTGTCTAATGGCTTCTTTACACTCTTACTGATTATACTGGGAATCATTGAGAATCTCCTCTACCATTGTTCTTTCCATGCCAAGCCTGTTTTCTACGTAGAATGCAATTTTATCTTTATGTGAACATTTGAATCTTTTCCTCTAGTTTTTCTGAGCACACTCTATTTTTACTAGAATCCTTTGCCTAGAAAATCAAGTTTGGTTGTTTTAAATCACCACATAACCAGCTATTTATTTCCCACTCATGATAACTGAACTGCAAGGGAAAATTAACTTGTAGTCCGAATTTCAGTCTACTATATGTGAGATCCTTCTCACTTGAAAGGGATATTGAAGCTATTCTGTCTCTGGGCATTTGTTGCCGAGTAAATCAACAAAGTTAATATCATAGTTTTTATCAGTCTCAGAGGATTTCTGTTACTTCTTTGATACAAATATCAGGAAACCATATTTGCGGAGATGGACATCACGCATACCTGTAACTAACTGTACTTCTGAATGAAGAATTGCTGAGGACCACTGATATTTGACATGAAATATTGAGTACCTACAATCAGCTTTTTTCCTAAACTTATTTATGGTTTTATAGAATATTTTGTCTTGCTTTTTTGTGTGGCTCAGAGTATTCTTCATGGAGTATTAAACCCATTGTCCTGCTTCAGGGTTTAAGATTTCTTTTTTATTCTTTCCACAAAGAAACTACAGTTCCTTTGACTCAGTTTCTCTGGATGTCTTGCATTGTACTTGACTATGACATTCTAAAGCTCTATTACTTGTTTTCCTATTTCTAGTTGGGATATAGAAAAGATAGCACACATAAGTATTGGCTGTCTTAAGAAGGAAGACAAGCATCTTCGTGACTAGCAGGCACTGTCAGAATTACAAACATAAGAGCCCATGTTGAAATAGCTCACTTGAAATAGCATTCAATTTATGCATTCCATAGAAATTCTATATACTTTTATTATCCAAAGGCTTTTTTTGTACAGACATATGATTCTTTCATTCTTAGAAACATACTTCTGCTAAAATGACAAGTGTTCATAAACAGCAATGTTTTGTCCCAGTTATTTTTTTAACAGAAACCCATTATAACAAATGGTATCACATTGTAGGCCCCCAACTACACTCTCAAAATGATCCATTCAAAATGCAAAATGCAAAAAAAAAATGCTTTTTGCATTTCTTGCTGACAACAACAGTTTTATTGTTTCAGTATAGAATTATATTTTAAATATGCTTGAATGTATAGAGTTTATATCTCATATAATAGTATTTTCCAAATATGAGATGTCTCAGACTTATAGAGGACATATGTAATAAAATTGCTCTTTAACTTTGTAGTATGTAGTATTATTTGTAATTAATCATTAGTGATGTATGTTTTATTTGCCTCTCATTCTGTTCATGTCCTTTTCATGGATTTATCTTATAGGAAAACCTGTATCTGTGCTTGAAATAAAATAGTGCTAGGTGCTCAGTTGCTTCGTCCATGTCTGACCCTTTGCGACCCCATGGACTATAGTCTGCCAGTCTCCTCTGTCCATGGGATTTCTTTTCAAGCAATAATGCTGGAGTGGGGTCCTATTTCCTCCTCCAAGAGATCAAGACCCAGGGATTGATCCTACATCTCCTGCATTGGCAGGCAAATTCTTACCACTGGCCCACCAGGAGAGTCTGGTTGAAATAAAATGAAGAATGCTTTTAGTACTTTTGTATTTTCAATATATATTCAACCTGAAAAGAATCATGATGTAGTGGAGAGAACATGACCTTTAGAGATTGTTAAAGGTGGATTTGAATCCTGTTTTCTCCCTTCTAACACGTGTGTATGTATAAAAGTTTTAAGAATTTTTGATGTTGGAATTTAAGTCAATATGTCAGTGAAATATTTTTTGATTAGGAAATAATTTGAGCTCTTCTTATATTATTCAGCAGTCTGTCTATATAAGACTTTAAAAATGCCTAAGTGTGTGTTTTAGGCATTATTTTCCACTTTTCTTCCTTTTCTCATATTTCTATTGAAAGACACTAACATAGTCTGTACTTCTAAGATAACTTTTAATATGAATGCTGTTCAGTCCTTTTTCAAGCAGCCTAACTTCTTTCTGCTCCCATTCCTGCCTGTCAAAGTAATGTCCTTATTACAAGGTTCATCTCAAATTTCAGTTTCCAGATAAAGACTTCCTAAATCTCCAGGTAGTTTCTCTTGTGCCTATAGAATTTAACCAAGGCACCTTGGTTCCTTTTCAAATATTAAAAAGTTCTTAAAATATTTGATAACCTTCTTCATAATAGGCTGTGCTAGCCTACACTTGTTCTCCAAAAGTTTTTCTGCTTTTTCTCAATTTGAGGCATTTCTTATGTTATTCTTTATGCCTGGTGCTCGCCTCACTCTTCATTGTTTCATCTGGCAATTTTAAGCCATCTTTAGACATCTCTTTTACCAGGAAATGCTATATCATTTTCATGGTGCAGACTGGATTAATGCACTTTGTACTGTTTGCTCAGTTCCTTTTATTATGAGTGCACAAACATCCTGTGAGCATTCATGTCATTGCAATGTATTTGCTCATATATCTGGCTCTTCTTCCATTGTAATGTAAGCTTTCCTAGGAAAAATAATTTTTCCCGTTTACTATTATTGCATGCTTAAACACCTGGCAAAGATATGGTTGCACATGAATATTGTGTCAGCATCCAATATATCTCTATTAACTAAAAGATTAACTATAATTTAATAAACTGATGACTTTTTATATTTTATATTTGAAAGATGTTTTTATTTATCCTATTATATATTAAGTTGCTTGAAGTCAAGGACTTTTCAAAAATCTTTATTATTCACCAGCTATACTAGTGCTCAATTGGCATATTCTAAATTTATTGTATTTATATTCAAAGAGTTTGTATATAATATTGTGTAGTTATAAAAAATAATATTTATAATACTTTAAAATGTAAGAAGCTGATATCAGTGCTCTTTAAATGAGTGTACAAGAACATGCCTTTTTGATTCTATGGTAGGCTGAGCAGTTGACATGCAAAGAAAATAAACTCCATAACTTAAATTTTTCTCCTAGGACTGAAAATCAAAATGTTTGTTTGATAATATTGATGCCCAAATTAGGATGGGGAAATGCTTCTGTTGAACTATTTGGAAGAATTTATCTTAAAACATCAGATATATTCATAGGTATTTCATCACTTAAATAAAATTGAACTAAAATTAGAGAACCCAAAATTAGAAGTTTGAAACTGACTTCTAGTCCTGTAGTAGAAGTCAGTTACTTCAAGTAACTGTAGACTTTGTGGCAAGACATCTAACTTCTGTGTATACACAAGAATGGTCTCTATTTCACACCAGTCAGAATGGCTGTGACCCAAAAGTCTACAAGAAATAAATGCTGCAGAGGGTGTGGAAAAAAGGGAACCCTCTTACACTGTTGGTGGGAATGCAAACTAGTACAACCACTATGGAGAACAGTGTGGAGAGTCCTTAAAAAATTGCAAATAGAACTGCCTTTTGACCCAGCAATCCCACTGCTGGACATGCACACTGAGGAAACCAGAATTGAAAGAGACACATGTACCCCAATGTTCATCACAGCACTGTTTATAATAGCCAGGACATGGAAGCAACCTAGATGTCCATCAGCAGATGAATGGATAAGAAAGCAGTGGTACATATACACAATGGAGTATTACTCAGCCATTAGAAAGAATAAATTTGACTCAGTTCTAATGAGATGGATGAAACTGGAGCCGATTATACAGAGTGAAGTAATCCAGAAAGAAAAACACCAATACAGTATACTGACACATATATATGGAATTTAGAAAGAGGGTAATGATAACCCTGTATGTGAGACAGCAAAAGAGACACAGATGTATAGAACGGACTTTTGGACTCTGTGGGAGAGGGAGAAGGTGGGATGATTTGGGAGAATGGCTTTGAAACATGTATACTATCATGTAAGAAATGAAGCCCCAGTCTATGTTCGATACAGGATACAGGATGCTTGGGGCTGGTGCACGGGGATGATCCAGAGAGATGATATGGGATGGAAGGTGGGAGAGGGGGTTCAGGATTGGGAGCTCGTATACACCCGTGGTGGATTCATGTCAATGTATGCCAAAACCAATACAGTATTGTAAAGTAAAATAAAGTAAAAATAACATTTAAAAAAAGAATGGCCTCAAAGTACATGATTTTAAAATCCTTTGAATGGATTTTTAAAATCCTTTTCAGCTCTAAAATTATGATGCAACATGAGAGGTCAAAGATGAACATGCAGCAAACTCAAGTCATACAGTTTAATTTTATCTCTGTTTTATTTTAAGTTGACTAAAATCCTTCTTGGTGTTTAGTGGAAATGGTTGGAATATGAATTTAAAAATCATAATAGATATAAAACATGAATTGGTCTAATTATAATTGTATGCAATTTAATGTATGACAAATTCTCATGTATGCCTGTTAATTTATTTATTCTTATTTTTTTGCTATCCTCTTCACATATCCTGGGTAGAGTGTCAGATTAAATTAGTTATCACCTGCAGGGTGTAAAAACTTTAATAAATAAGATGTCCTGGAGGTTACTTATTTATTGGGCCATTCTAGATGTTTATAATATCTGCATAATAACTGCACAGGAAGAATATTTTATTTTTATGTCCTCATGGGGTATTTGTGTGTGTATATGTATGCATGCATACACATTTTTAAGCCCCATCTATGGCCACAAAAACTCTATTATCATGAAACAGTAAGAGAACAAAATATGCTATGAGCAAAATTCTCTGAAAAGCAATTCAATAACAGCAGTGGCACTCATAAGAAACATAAATTTTAATAGTCATCTTGTCCATTTTTGCTAATGTAATCAACTAAGAAAGAGCAACAAAATTATTCAGCTATATTGAATTTCTGATAGAGAAGAAACACAAAAACAATGATGCTTAAATATTTTGTAACAACTCCTATTAAATGCAGCTGACCATTCTGAGGATAGTATTTTGATAGTGTAATGGAAAATTCTTTGTTTCTCCATCTATATTTATATATTATAAAATATTTTGCAACTCATAGACATGAAATGTTTTTATCTATCATTAAAGGCACGCAATTCCTGCTTACTGTGAAGTATTAGTTTACTTTATCTCTGTTTGCAATAAAATATAATGTAGTGTAATAGTCATTCTAAGGGCCTCCCTGGTGGCTCAGTGGTAAAGAATCCACCTGCCAGTGCAGGAGATGCTTGTTGGATCCCTGGATGGAAAAGATTCCTTGGAGAAGGAAATGGCTACCCACCTAATATTCTTGCCTGAGAAATCCCATGGACAGGACTCCATGGACAGAAATCCCATGGATCCTGGCAGGCTACAGTCCATGGGGAACCAAGATTTGGAGATGACGTAGAGTCTAAACAACAGCAACAACATTCATTTTACACGAACTTCCTCTGTTGAAAACTATCAACAATCTCAAAAACTTTTGTGACACTATTGCTCTGAATATAGTATCTGAGTGGCTCTGTTTTCATTTGGAAAAATAAATCCACAGATTTTATGGAAGTAGGCATGATGATATATCTGTTAAGTAAGGTCCAAATATTTGCCTACTAAAAGGGCTTTCTTATTTTCCTCTCAGAAATGAGTCCAGGGTCAATAAACCCTTTGATCTGCTCCAATATTTGTAAGGTTTTTCACTCAAAATGTAGCTTTAGTGATAAGTATAATTGCCTAGAACCTGATAGTGAAGAATAGGAAACACTGATGCAACTTTTTTTTTGCAATACGGCCAGTTTTTTCAGTACCATTAGTTTATCATCCTAACAAACAGTTGTAAAATTCTCAACTTATTTTATTGATATATCACATGAATAGTTGATATCTTCAAACTCCCTACAGATTTTAACTTTTTTCTTGATTTATGAGAAATACTAGCAGTGAGATGATTATCAGGACAATGACAGGGGCACAATAATTGTTTACTAAAACAGTTTTTTACTGTTGTATACAATATATATCTAGATCTACAGATATTATGTTTTGTAATTTTTAAACATTGAAGTATTGTTGATTTACAGTGTCATGTTAGTTTCAACTGTTCAGCACAGCAACTCAGTTATATGTGTGTGTGTGTGTGTATTCTTTTTCAGATTCCTTTCCCCTATAGGTTATTATAAAATACTGAGTATAGCTTCCTGTTCTATATAGAAGGTCCTTGTTGGTTATCTATTTTATACACAGTAGGGTATATATGTTATGCCCAAACTTCCTAATTTATCCCTCCTCCCCCCTTCCCCTTTGGTAACCACTTGTTTTCTATGTCTGTGGGTCTATTTCTATTTTATAAATAAGAGCATTTGTATCTTTTATTTTTAGATTCCACATGTAAGCAAAATTATATATTCGTCTTTCTCTGGATAACTGCTTACTATGACAATCTCTAGGTTTATCCATATAGCTAAAAATGACATTACTCCATTTTTATGGTTGAGTAATATTCCATTTGTATATGCACCGCATCTTCTTATCCATTCCTCTGTTGGTGGACATTTAGGTTGTTTTCATGTCCTGACTATAAATAGTGCTTCAGTGCAAATAGTGCTACAATGAACATTGGAGTGTACTTTTTTGAATTGTGGTTTTCTCCAAATATATTCCCAGGAGTGGGGATGCTGGATCATAACGTAGCTCTATTTTGAGATTTTTAAGTAAGCTTCATACTGTTCTCCATAGTGATAGTATCAGTTTACATTCTCACCAACAGTGTAGGAGGGTTTCTTTTTCTCCACACTTCCTCCAGCATTTATTATATGTGGACATTTTGATGATGGACATTTTGACTGGAGTGATGTGATACCTCATTTTAGTTTTGATTTGCATTTCTCTAATAATTAGCTATGTGGAGCATCTTTTCATGTACCTCTTGGCCATCTGTATATCTTCTTTTGAGAAATGTCTGTGTAAGTCTTCTACCCATTTTTGATTATGTCGTTTGTTTTCTGGTATTGAGCTATATGTGCTGTTTGTATATTTTGCATATTAATCCCTTGCCAGGTGCATCATTTGAAAATATTTTCCCTATTCTGAGGGTTGTTTTTCATTTTGTTTATGGTTTCTTTGGCTGTGCAAAAGTTTCAAGTTTATTTAGATCCCATTTATTTATTTTTGCTTTTATTTTCATTACTCTAGGAGATGGGTCAAAAAGATCTTGCCGTGGTTTATATCAAAGAGTGTTCTACCTATGTTTTCCTCTAAAAGTTTTATAGTATCTGGCCTTACCTTTAGACCTCTAATCCTTTGTGAGTTTATTTTTATGTGTGGTGTTAGGCAGTGTTCTAATTTCACTTTTATATGTAGCTGTTCAATTTTCCCAGCATCACTTATTGAGGAGACTGTCTTTTCTCCATTGAACATTCTTTTCTCCTTGTTGTAGGCTAAAGGCAAATTGTGCATTGGTATTTTTCTGGGATTTCTAGCCTGTTCCTGTGATCTATATGTGTTTTTGTGCCAGTATCATAAGTGCTTTGGTTACTATAGATTTGTAGAATCATCTGAAATCAGAGAGTTTTATTCCTCCAGCTCCATTTTTCTTTCTCAATATTGCTTTAATGAAATTAATAATCCCAACAGTGCAGGGTCATTGTCATGCTTTGAGACAGAATATGTAGATTGAGTGGTAAATTTCAATCAATAACTTTTATTATATTATATATGACAAGTATATTACTTTCTTGCTCTCAAAATTTTAAGCATTTTTCTAGTGGAAGGGAATGAGAGGAGCAAATCCTTTTTAACACACTGCATGAAAATTCATCAAGATAGCTGAAAAAAAGAGAGGCCTGGGTTGGTTTACATATCTTAAGAAAGTATGTGAATAACTTTACAGTGTGTATAAATGCTGAATAACAGATCAATTAATTTTATTTGGGAATGTAAACAATGATAGCCAACACCGTGTTCAAATTGAATGTTAACCTTGCTTTATACCAAATAACACAGGGATATGAACTCTATGGGTGTTAGAACAAATCTGTGTGTACACACTCTGGACTGTAGATGCATATGAATACATGATCTTTGCAATTAAATGTGAAGATATAATACATATCCTTTAGAGAACAAATGAAAAGTAGATTTAGATCTATTCAAATAGATCTATTCAAGATCTAGAAGCACAGTTTAAGAACAGGGGTTTACCTTGTTTTAAGAGAAAGATTATATTTTGATGACTATATCTTTTTAAAAATAGTTTTGTAATAAGAATGCTACAGTGTTAATTTTTAACATTAATTTTGATTACATAATTTATATAGCCGGAAGTGAAGTGAAGTGAAGTCATTCAGTTATGTCTGACTCTTTGTGACTCCATGGACTGTAGCCCACCAGGCTCCTCCGTCCATGGTATTCTCCAGGCAAAAATACTGGAGTGGGTTGCCATTTCCTTCTCCAGGGGATCTTCCCGACCCAGGGATGGAACCCAAGTCTCCGCATTGCATGCAGACACTTTAACTTCTGAGCCACCAGGGACGCTCATATAATATATAATATAGCTGGACTTTCATATAATATATAATTGTATATACAATGGTATTTACTTCAGTACACTTAACAAAATAAAAATTATGCCTATGTTCCCTTTCTTTTGTTTTTATTACCTAAAACTCCTTTTGGAGGTCAACAATTCCATACTTGCCTTTTTTTTTTTAAGAACAAACAAAAAAATAAACACATTATGATAGTAAAAAAAAATCCAGAATAGTTCATACTGTGTAAGTAGAACATTGAGCAATCTTATTATTATTTTATTGTAAAGTTTATTTTATACTTTGTAAAGTATAAATTTGACTTTCTTACTCCTTCCTCAAATCATTTCTGATTGAAGCAGGATTATACTGGGAAGATCATTTAGATAACAAGATTTATGGTTTCATTTCTACAACTGATTTCTAAGAGATCAAAATACCTTGTTAGCATATGTATGCTTCAGTTTTTTTCTAATTCCTCTTTCTAAATGAGGTATTTAAAATGTGCAACTGGGATGTTGAGATAATTTTTGCCAAAGCATTTATTCTTAAATCTGAAAATTTTTATAGACAGTAAAATGGTTTTGTATAACTATAGCTTTAATGCTTTATTTTTCTAGGAGAAATTACCAAATTATTATTCTTTCATCAAGAACTAAATATATTCTTTTATATTTCCAAAGCATGGTCCCTGCTGACAAGGACAATTGAACATAGTTAAAAAGGAAGCAGCTTTTAATTTATTTTCAGTTGGCAACCACAAGAATGGATTCTTTCTGTTATTTATTTTTATTTAATCTTTGAGGCCAATGGCTCCCTAGTGAGAGGATAATATGAATTCAGCAATCAGGACATTATTTTAACATCCCTTACATGCCATGTTAAGTTTCTGCATAGCATTCCCTTGTGTCAGGCAGAAGACAGAATGAAAAAAATCTTTTGCAGTATGATTTTTGAATGTTTGTTTATTCTTTAGAAACATCAGAGGTTCCAATAATACCTGAAAATACAGTTGCAACCTATCAGATTATACATGTTCCAGAAAAGTTAAGTGGCACTACCTGGCTCTGTGTTGAATGCACAATTGTACCAGGTATATTTCCTGCATTTCACAACAAATCAGAGAATAACAAAAGAATTGAGTTGCATTTCAAATAAAACCAACTCATAAGTGGACCATTAGTTTAATGGAAAGGAAGTTTCTGATCCTCATCTGCCTTGGCCTTCCCAGATATTATCCTTATTTCATTTATGATGAGTTAATAGTGTATACCGTGGAGGTATGAGACAGCAGAGGACTGCTGCAGGGCCAGGGACTCTGGGTGCAGCAGACTTGTGTATGGCATAAGCCCTCTTGGAGGAGGTTGCCATTAACCCCACCATAGAGCTGCCAGGCAGGAAGAGAAGGGGGACAACAGAGGATGTGATGGTTGGATGTCATCACCGACTCAATGAACATGAGTTTGAGAAAATTCTGGGAGGCCTGGCATGATGCAATCCATGGGGTTGCAAAGAGTTGGACACAACTGAGTGACTGAATTGAACAGAGAGAAGCCAGAACTTACACAGGACTGGGGCAACAGACTCTTGGTGGGCACAAACAGAATGTTGTGTGCACCAGGACCCATGAGAAAGGAGCAGTGACCCCACAAGTGACTAAGCCAGACTTGCCCATGTGTCCAGGAGACTCCGGTGGAGGTGTTGGCAATGGCCTGCTGCAAGGTTAGGGGTACTGAGTGTAGCAGTGCATACATGGGATCTTTTGAAGGAAGTCATCATTATCTTCATTACTTCCACCATAGTTTCAGTTCAGTTCAGTTCAGTTCAGTCGCTCAGTCGTGTCCGACTCTTTGTGACCCCATGAATTGCAGCACATCAGGCCTCCCTGTCCATCACCAACTCCTGAAGTTCACTCAGACTCACATCCATCGAGTTCAGTGATGCCATCCAGCCATCTCATCCTCTGTCTTCCCCTTCTCCTCCTGCCCCCAATCCCTCCCAGCATCAAGGTCTTTTCCAATGAGTCAACACTTCACATGAGGTGGCCAAAGTACGGGAGTTTCAGCTTTAGCATCATCCCTTCCAAAGAAATCCCAGGCTGATCTCCTTCAGAATGGACTGGTCGGATCTCCTTGCAGTCCAAGGGACTTTCAGGAGTCTTCTCCAACACCACAGTTCAAAAACACGTCAATAGTTTGGCCCCAGGTAAATAACAGGGAGGAAACACAGCCCCATCCATTAAACAGAAAATTGGATTAAAGATTTACTGAGCATGGCCCTGCCCATCAGAAAAATACTTAATTTCCCTCTCAGTCAGTCTCTTTCATCAGCAAATTTCCATAAGCCTTTATCCATCAGAGGGAAGACTGACTGAAAACCGCAATCACAGAAAACTAACCAATCTGATCACATGGAACACAGCCTTGTCTAACTAAAAAAAAAAAAAAAAAAAAACAACAACAAAAAACTATGAGCCATGCCATGTGGGGGCACTCAAGAGAGAAGGGTCATGGTGGAGAGTTCTGACAAAACGTGGTCCACTGGAGAAGGGAATAGCAATCCACTTCAGCATTCTTGCCTTGAGAACCCCATGAACACTATGAAAAGGCAAAAAGATAGGACACTGAAAGATGAACTCCCCAGTTTGATAGGTGCCCAATAAGCCACTGGAGATCAGCAGATAAATTATACCAGAAAGAAAGAAGAGATGGAACCAAAGCAAAAACAACACCCGGTTGAGGATGTGACTGGTAATGATAGTAAAGTCTGATGCTGTAAACAGCAATATTGCATAGGAACCTGGAACATTTGGTCCATGAATCAAGGTAACTTGGAAGTGGTCTAACAGGAGATGGCAAAAGTAAACATTGATATTTTAGGAAGCAGCGAACTAAAATGGACTGGAATGGGTGAATTTAACTGAGATGACCATTATATCTACTACTGTGGGCAAGAATCCCTTAGAAAAAGTGGAGCAACCATCATACTCAACAAAAGAGTCTGAAATGCAGTTTAGTTCAGTTCAGTAGCTCAGTCGTGTCCGACTCTTTGTGACCCCATGAATCACAGCACACCAGGCCTCCCTGTCCATCACCATCTTCCGGAGTTAACTCAAACTCACGTCCATCAAGTTGGTGATGCCATCCAAGCATCTCATCCTCTGTTGTCCCCTTCTCCTCCTGCCCCCAATCCCTCCCAGCATCAGGATCTTTTCCAGTGAGTCAACTCTTCACATGAGGTGGCCAAAGTATTGGAGTTTCAGATTCAGCTCAGTCCTTCCAATGAACACCCAGGACTGATCTTTAGGATAGACTGGTTGGATCTCCTGGCAGTTCAAGGGGCTCTGACGAGTCTTCTCCAACACCACAGTTCAAAAGCATCAATTCTTCAGCACTCAGCTTTCTTCACAGTCCAACTCTCACATCCATACATGACCACTGGAAAGATAATAGCCTTGACTAGACAGAACTTTGTTGACAAAGTAATGTCTCTGCTTTTTAATATGCTATCTAAGCTGGTCATAACGTTGCTTCCAAGGAGTAAGTTTCTTTTAATTTCATGGCTGCAGTCACCATCTACAGTGATTTTGGAGCCCCCAAAATTAAGTCTGACACTGTTTCCACTGTTTCCCCATCTATATTTCACATGAAGTGATGGGACCGGATGCCATGATCTTCGTTTTCTGAATGTTGAGCTTTAAGCCAACTTTTCACTCTCCTCTTTCACTTTCATCAAGAGGCTTTTTAGTTCCTCTTCACTTTCTGCCATAAGGGTGGTGTCATCTGCATATCTGAGGTTATTGATATTTCTCCCAGCAATCTTGATTCCAGCTTGTGCTTCTTCCAGCCCAGCATTTCTCAAGATGAACTCTGCATATAACTTAAATAAGCAGGGTGACAATATACAGTCTTGATGTACTCCTTTTCCTATTGGAACCAGTCTTTTGGTGCATATCCAGTTCTAACCGTTGCTTCCTGACCCGCATATAGGTTTCTCAAGAGGCACATCAGGTGGTCAGGTATTCCCATCTCTATAAGAATTTTCCACAGTTTATTTTGATCCACCTATCAAAGGCTTTGGCATACTCAGTAAAACAGAAATAGATGTTTTTATGGAACTCTCTTGCTTTTTCTATGATCCAGCGGATGTTGGCAATTTGATCTCTGGTTCCTCTGCCTTTTCTAAAATCAGCTTGAAAATCAGGAACTTTATGGTTCATGTATTCCTGAAGCCTGGCTTGGAGAATTTTGAGCCTTACTTTACTAGTGTGTGAGATGAGCGCAATTGTGTGGTAGTCTGAGCATTCTCTGGCATTGCATTTCTTTGGGATTGGAATGAAAACTGACCTTTTCCAGTCTGGTGGCCTCTGCAGAGTTTTCCAAATTTGCTGGCCTATTGAGTGCAGCACTTTCAAATCATCATCTTTCAGGATTTGAAATAGCTCAACTGGAATTCCATCACCTCCACTAGCTTTGTTTATAGTGATGCTTTCTAAGGCCCAATTGACTTCACATACCAGGATGTCTGGCTCTAAGTGACTGATCACACCATTGTGATTATTTTGGTCATGAAGATCATTTTTATGTATAGTTCTTCTCTGTATTTTTGCCACCTCTTCTCAATATGTTCTGCTTCTGTTAGATCCATACCATTTCTGTCTTTTATCGAGCCCATCTTTGCATGAAATATTCCCTTGGTATCTCTAATTTTCTTGAAGTGATCTCTAGTCTTTCCCATTCTGTTGTTTTCCTCTATTTGTTTGCACTGATCACTGATGAAGTCTTTCTTATCTCTCCTTACTATTCATTGGAACTCTGCATTCAGATGCTTATAGCTTTCCTTTTCTCCTTTGCTTTTCACTTCTCTTCTTTTCACAGCTATTTGTAAGGCCTCCTCAGACAGCCATTTTGCTTTTTGCATTTCTTTTCCATGGGAATGGTCTTGATCCATGTCACCTGTACAATGTCACGAACCTCCGTCCATAGTTCATCAGGCACTCTATGTATCAGATCTAATCCTTTAAATCTATTACTCACTTCCACAGAAATGCAGTACTTGGACTCAATCTTAAAAACGACAGACTGATCTCTATTCATTTCCAAGGCAAACCATTCACTATCACAGTATTCCAAGACTATGCGCTGACCAGTAATGCTGAAGAAGCTGAAGTTGACTGGTTCTATGAAAACCTACAAGATCCTCTAGAACTAACACCCAAAGATATGTCCTTTTCATTATGGGGGACTGGAATTCCAAAGTAGGAAGTCAAATAATACCTGGAGTAACAGGCAAATTTGGCCTTGGAGTACAGAATGAAGCATAACAAAGGCTAATAGAGTTTTGCCAAGAGAATGCACGGATCATAGCAAACACCCTCTTCCAACAACACAAGAGAAAACTCTACACATGGATATCACCAGATGGTCAGTACCAAAATTACATTGATTATATTCTTTGCAGCCAAATATATAGAAACTCTATACAGTCAGCAAAAATAAGACCAGGAGCTGACTGTGGCTCATACCATGCACACCTTATTGCCAATTTCAGACTTATAATGAAGAAAGTAGGGAAAACCACTAGACCATTCAGGTATGACCTAAATCAAATCCCTTATGATTATACAGTGGAAGGGAGAAATAGAATTAAGGGATTATATTGGATAGACAGAGTCCCTAAAGAACTATGGATGGAGATTCGTGACATTGTACAGAAGGCAGGGATCAAGAACATCCCCATGGAAAAGAAATACAAAAGGTAGATGGTTGTCTGAGGAGGCCTTACAAATAGCTGTGAAAAGAAGAAAGGTGAAAGGCAAAGGAGAAAAGGAAAGATATACCCATTTGAATGCAAAGTTCCAAAGAATAGCAAGGAGAGAAGAAAGTC
Organism: Nanger dama; assembly: GCA_917880005.1. Lineage (NCBI taxonomy): Eukaryota > Metazoa > Chordata > Mammalia > Artiodactyla > Bovidae > Nanger > Nanger dama. Next base: position 6,474,551 of record CAKJTW010000038.1, on the reverse strand, counting down.
TTCCTTAGTGATCAATGCAAGGAAAAGAGGAAAACAATAGAATGGGAAATACTTAAAATCTCTTCAAGAAAATTAGAGATACCAAGGGAACATTTCATGCAAAGATGGGCTCAAGAAAGGACAGAAATGGTATGGACCTAACAGAAGCAGAAGATATTAAGAAGACATGGCAAGAATACAAAGAACTATACAAAAAGATCTTTATGACCCAGGAAATCACAATGGTGTGATCACTCACCTAGAGCCAGATATATAGGAATACAAAGTCAAGTGGACCTTAGGAAGCATCACTATGAACAAAGGTAGTGCAGGTGATGGAATAACAGTTGAGCTATTTTAAATCCTAAAAGATGATGCTGTGGAAGTGCTGCACTCAATATGCCAGCCAATTTGGAAAACTCAGCAGTGGCCACAGAACAGGAAAGGTTCAGTTTTCAATCCAATCCTAAAGAAATTAAAAGCCAAAGAATGGTTAAACTACCACACAGTTGCACCTATCTCACAGGCTAGTAAAGTAATGCTCAAAATTCTCCAAGCCAGACTTCAACCTTACATGAACCATGTGCTTCCTGATGTTCAAGCTGGATTTAGAAAAGGCAGAGGAACCAGAAATCAATTGCCAACATCCATTGGATTACTGAAAGAGCAAGAGAGTTCAGGAAAACATCTACCTTTCCCTTAGTGACTATGCCAAAGCCTTTGACTGTATAGATCACAACAAACTGGAAAATTCTTCATGAGGTAGGGATACCAGACCACCTGACCTGCCTCTTCAGAAATCTGTATGCAGGTCAGGAAGCTACAGTTAGAACTGGACATGGAACAACAGACTGGTTCCAAATCAGGAAAGAAGTACGTCTAGGATGTATATTGTCACCCTGCTTTTAAACTGACATACAAGGGGGCATCATGAGAAATGCTGGGCTGTATGAATCAAAAGCTGGAATCAAGATTGCTGGGGAAATCTCAATAACCTCAGATATGCAGATGACATCACCCTCTGGCAGAAAACAAAGAAGAATTAAAGAGCCTCTTGATGAAAGAGGTGAGTGAAAAAAGTTGGCTTAAACCTCAACATTCAGAATACTAAGATCATGGCATCTGGTCCCATCACTTCGTGTCAAATAGATGGGGAAATGGTGGAAACAGTGACAGACTATTTTGGGGGGCTCCAAAATCACAGCAGTCATGAAATTAAAAGACGTTTGGTCCTTGGAAGGAAAGTTATGACCAACATAGACAGCATATTAAAAAGCAGAGACATTACTTAGTCAACAGAGGTCCATCTAATCAAAACTGTGGGTTTTGCAGTAGTCATGTATGGATGAGTTGGACTGTAAAGAAAGCTGAGCACTGAAGAACTGAAGCTTTTGAACTGTGGTGTTGGAGAAGACTCTTGAGAGTCCTTTGGACTGCAAGGAGATCCAACCAGTCCAGCCTAAAGGAAATCAGTCCTCAATGTTCATTGGAAGGACTGATGCTGAAGCTGAAGATCCAATACTTTGGCCACCTGATGCAAAGAACTGACTCACTGGACAAGATCCTGATGGTGGGAAAGATTGAAGGCAGGAGGAGATGGGGACAACAGAGGATGAGATGGTTGGATGGCATCACTCACTCAATGGACATGGGCTTGAGTAAACTCTGGGAGTTGGTGATGAACAGGGAGGCCTGGTGTGCTGCAGTCCATGGGGTCGCAAAGACTCAGACAGGACTAGTGACTGAACTGAATGGAATATAGTCATATTTTAGCCAATTTTTAGTTTTACTGAGCTAGCATTTGGTGTATCACTTTCATGTGCCTTTTCTCACTACAAATGAAGTACACCTTTCCAGACAACTTAGCAAAACAGGCTATTAGTATTCATGTATTATGAGGTTGGATGAGAAAATGGCTAATTACAGAAAAATCTGATAGAATATGCCTCTTTGTCATTTCTTTGTGATCCTATCTTTTAGGTATTGATGGCAAAGCAAGGTATTACCTTGTTACTAATCCAAGATTTAGAGTGAGAATGTAAAATTCAAAATAATTATGATGGTCCATTTTTGATACATGAAGTATTTCACTTTTTATTCATGCTTGATTGCATTAATTTTTAGATGAATTCAGCCAAGAATGATGTTGCACAAGATATGGATTTGGGGCAATGACAGAAAATGAAATACTGTTTTTGAGCTTTTTAAAAAGTGATTACTCATTAAAAAAAAAAAAACACCTAAGATTTAGAAATAACAAGCTTAGCCGTATCATCTAAAACATCAATGCAGATAATGTAATAAATATTATATTGTTATTAAAAAAAAAACTTAAAACCCCTCAAACCTGTTTAGAACGTACTAATGTTTCACATAGAAAAAGGAGGATTAGTTATATTCTATCAAATATTTTTCACTACTTAGAAACCTAGTTTTAGGGCTATTTATTAAAGTTAATAGTTTTGGATTTGATTTTATTAAACAAAAAAACTGTATAAGAGCCCTTTTTAAAATAAAACTAATGTAGCAGAATTTGGGATAAAGCTATTTGTATAACAAATCATATTAATAGAAGGATGCAAATGGAGAAGAGGAAAAGTTTCTAGTTGGATTATTTGTTGGTTGGCACACAGTGGAGAGAGTAGGTAACACTATTTTATCTGAATGAGAGCTCATGAAATGAGTACAACTAAGAAAAATGTTGTAATAAAACAAGTGACTGACTGATTTTACTATATTAACATTGATTCACATTTTAACCATTTATGAAGTCATATAAATTTAAAGATCTGGTCCATGTGATCAGAGCCTTAAATTTATATGCCTTTACAAATCTGTATGCAGGTCAAGAATCAACAGTTAGAACTGGACATGGAACAACAGATTGGCTCCAAATTGGGAAAGGAGTACATCAAGGCTGTATACTATCACCCTGATATTTAACTTATACGCAGAGTACATCATGAGAAACACTGGTCTGGAAGAAGCACAAGCTGGAATCAAGATTGCCAGGAGAAATATCAGTAACCTCAGATATGCAGATGACACCACCCTTATGGCAAAAAGTGAAGAAGAAATAAAGAGCCTTTGATAACAGTGAAAGAGGAGAGTAAAAATGTTGGCTTAAAACTCAACATTAGAAAAATACGATTATGGCATCTGGTTCCATCACTTCATAGCGAATAGATGGGACAGTTGAAACAGGGACAGACTTTATTTTTAGAGGCTCCAAAATCACTGCAGAGACATTAAAAGATGTTTGATCCTTGGAAGGAAAGTTATGACCAACATAGAGAGCATATTAAAAAGCAGAGACATTACTTTGCCAACAAAGTTCCATCTAGTGAAAGTTTTGGTTTTCCCATTAGTCATATATGGATGACAGAGTTGACTGTAAAGAAAGCTGAGCACCAAAGAACTGATACTTTTGAACTGTGGTGCTGGAGAAGACTCTTGAGAGTCCCTTGGACTGCAAGGAGATCCAACCAGTCGATCCTAAAGGAAATCAGTCCTGAATATCCATTGGAAGTACTGAAGCTGAAGCTCCAATACTTTGGCCACATGATACAAAGAACTAACTCACTGGAAAAGATCTTGATACTGGGAAAGACTGAAGGCAGAAGGAGAAGGGGAAGACAGAGGATGAGATGGTTGTATGGCATCACTGACTCGATGGACATGAGTTTAAGTAAGCTCCAGGTGTTGATGATGGACAGGGAAGCTCCGCATGCTGCAGTCCATGGGGTCACAAAGAGTCAGACAGGACTAAGCGACTGAACTGGACTGATAAATTTAAGAGATTCACATTTAGCTACTTATTTCTACAGTCTGTTTTTAAGGTGTCTCATGTGAGCAATGAATGCAGTGCTAATTTGTGAAGCCTTTTAAAAACATCCATTTATTGGTAGGTGTTTAGCTTTACTCTGAATAACAATAAAATTGAGTAACTGGTTAATGATCAAGCTGCCATGATTTTAGGGTTCCTACATTTATCACAGAAATAGACTTTAAATAAATTTGGGGAGATGCTGAATTCATCTGTAGAAGTGTAAAATTAGACATCAGAAGTCTGTCCCTATTTGACTAGTTTTGAACTTTTATCATAATAAAAGTGTACATTCCTTAAAATAAGTGCTTTGTATTTTAAAAAGGAATTTTAGGACATAATTTCTCAAACTGAAAAAATTTAGTAACTTTAATTAGCCAAAATATTCTTGTGACTACTCAGACATGGATTTAAATGCAGTCATATTAATGTATATAATATTTATGTCCAAATCTTATCAATCTGTACTTCAAACTAGAGTTTCACTGACTCTTTCTTTAAAGCTACCAATCTATTTAACTGTTTAAAATCCAATAAATACAATCTTTTTTCCAGATGAAATGAAAGTGAAAGTGTTAGTTGCTCAATTATGTCCAGCTCTTTTGATCCCATAGACTCTAGCCCTCCAGCCTCCTCTGTCCATGGAATTCTCCAGGCAAGAATAATGGAGTAGGTAGCCATTCCCTTCTCCAGGGGATCTTCCTAATCCAGGGGCTGTACCCAGGTCTCCTGCATTGCAGGCAGATTCTTTACTGTCTGAACCACCAGGGAAGTCCAACAAAATCTTTTTTTTTTTGAAAATATTTGGGAAATCACTGGGGCAGTGTTTCTCAAGTTTAGGATGCATTTAACATCACCCAAAGAGTGAATCCCATTCCAGAGATTCAGTTTGTTAAGTCCAGGTCATAGCTCACTGTGCATTTCTAAGCATTTCTAATGTCCCAAGTTGACTCTCATGGTACTGATTCAGGGCTCACACTTTGAAAACCACTACTTTAAGGAATGCTTATGAATTCTGACTCATTTTGTTTTTTGGTCATTGCATTAGCATGCCAGCTGACTATAATATTCTGAATTCAATTCCTTTCTTGTTTGACCACTTCCCAGAAAGAGGACACTTAAGACAGTATCTCCAACTACTTCCTTTGAACTAATGCTGCTCAATCCAGTACCACTTTGTTCTCTTACTGACACAGGTCTACTTCTTTATTTTCCTTTACCCAGCTAAGGCTCTCTCCAAACCCACTTTAAAGTCAAGTTCATTAACAAGGGAAAATACCTTCCTATTCAGTTCACTACTTAAACTCCCCATGGATTTCTCTCGCCCTCTCTGAGTGTATAAATGTCCTAAGTTCCAGACATTTCATTCTGTCTGTCTGTCGGTCTGTCTGTCGGTCGGTCTGTCTGTCTCTCTCTCTCTCGCTCTCTCTCTCTCTCGCTCTCTCTCTCTCTCTCTCTCTCTCTCTCTCTCTATATATATATATATATATATATATATATATATATGTAATGAAAGTGTTAGTCACTCAGTCATATCCAACTCTTTGCTACCCCATGGACTGTAGCCTGCTAGGCTCCTCTGTCCATGGAATTCTCCAGGCAAGAATACTGGAATGGATTGCCATTTCCTTCTCCAGGGATTTTCCCAACCCAAGGATCAACCCAGGTCTCCAGCATTGCAGGCAGATTCTTAACCATCTGAGCCACCAGGAAACCATATATATTATATATTATATTACATCATATCATATATAATATACACTATATAAATATTTATTGATATATACATATACTTACATACATATATTCATGTCTCCGATTTTCGAAGTTACTCCTTGCCCAGTAGAACTGCTGGATTTCAATCTTGCCATGCTTCTTGCCACTCAATACCAATTCAATTTCTTTTCAGACATACACTCAACATCAATCACTGTTCATTTGAATTCTTTTTACAAGAGGCAACTTATCAGCATGTAAATATTTGAGACCAATAGATGAAGTGCATTAATAGGAATCAGCCCCCAAATTCACATAAACAATCTCAAATTTACCTTAATGCTACTACTATCATTTCTAGCATAGGATCTGAAAAATCATGGCTTGTAAAAAAATATAATTTATTACAGCAAGACATACTAGTAAGACATATCTCAGAGTCAATTTTATAGGTAGAAGTCATGCATAATAGAAATTGATATTAATATGAAGTGAAATATTGTTCGCATATTATGCTGAGGTGATAATACATCCTACAACCACAAGTAACTTTATAGTGATTATGATGATGCTATAAATAGTCATTCTAGTTCTGCTCAGTTAAGGATGGATTGTTTCCAAATTTAGAGAATTAGTGGGCACTTGGCTTCCCTGTGGCTCAGATGGTAAAGTGTCTGCCTGCAATGAGGGAGACTCAGGTTCGATCCCTGGGTCGGGAAGATCCCCTGGAGAAGGAAATGGCAACCCACTCCAGTACTCTTGCCTGGAGAATTCCAAGAACTGAGGAGCCTAGTGGAGTCGCAGAGTCAGACACGACTGAGCAACTTCACTTTCACTTTATTCTATTAGCCTGATTTTACATGAACTAAAAAGATAATTGAAATGTGGGAAATAAATTATTTAAAATAAATTTGTTATGTAAATTGCATAAACCACAACCCATTTTTCCAGAGAAGTAAAAATAAATGGCAAGATTTGCAAACAAAAATTACAGATATTTCTCCGATGCAGGCACAAGTGTCATTTTACATGCTTATCTTCAGATCTTTTAGAAAGTATCTCAGCTCTTAACAAACCAAAGGCTTCTTTCCTGAGATACACATTTATCAGTAGAAAATAAATGCTAGTGAGTGATTTAGCACCAATTCCCCTTACTTTTAGTTAGAAAACTTTGAATTTTTGAAAATTTCATAATAAGACCATGATCTAAGAAAATACTACATGCAGAACTAACCTGAGGTAGGTAATGTTTTGACTACTATAGGAACAGATAGAAGGCCAAGAAGGAGAGTGGGGTTAGGGTGTAGAGAAAGGTTTGAAGTAATCATGAGGTTATGGGGTTCCCTAATAGCTCAGTTGATAAAGAATCTGCCTGCAATACAGGAAACCCTGGTTTGACTCCTGGGTCGGGAATATCTGCTGGAGAAGGGAAAGGCTATGTACTCCAGTGTTCTTGGGCTGCCACTGTGGCTCAGCTGATAAAGAATCTGCCTGCAGTACAGGATACCTGGGTTCAATCCCTGGGCTGGGAAGATCCCCTGCAGAAGGGAAAAGCTACCCACTTCAGTATTCTGGGCCTGGAGAATTCCATGGACTGTATAGTCCATGGCATCACAAAGAGTCAGACACAACTGAATGACTTTCACTTATGACAACAGCGAGATTATGAAAAGTCTTGCAGGCTGTTAGAGAGTTTTTCTTTTATCTTAAGATAAGGGGAGAGTATAGACATTAATCTTGGGATATATATATTTTTTAAATTATTCTAGTGATTTTGTACAATTAAGTTAGAATAGATAGAAAAAGATTTATTTCGCTCAAAATTTTGTCCATTAATTTTATTTCAGATTTTCTGATGCATGACTCTAGCACGCTACTTTTCTTAGGATATGGGAAAATACTTGATTCTTAGAGTCATCATATGTATGCTCAGTCACTCAGTCATGCCTGACTCTGTGACCCCATGGACTGTAGCCCACCAGCCCACTCTGTCCATGAAATATTTCAGTCAAGAATACTGGAGTGGGTTGCCCTTTTCCACTCCAAGGGATCTTCCCATCTTATCCATGTTCATTTCTAAAATACATATTTCTTGATTACAACAAACATGAAAATACTAAATATGTCAATATATAATGTCATAAATTATTTGAAATTTTGCAGTATATTTGAATGCAGCAAATGTTATATTACATAATTATTCTAAAATAAAACAAATTAAATATGGCTATTGTCTTAACTTCCCTACTGCTTTTCCCAATATCCCTGTGGCTTTTCCAAATGTCCCATTAGTATTTATCTGTATCTATATCTACAGTAAAACTAGCAAAATCCAGTGAAGGAGAAAAGGAGTTATTTATTAATTCAAGAACCTTCTATCAAACACATAGTTCACTCAGAGGTCTCTGAAGCCCTTTGTAGATGAGACGATCTCAATAAGGGCTGCCTATGACTTTTTCTATTATGGTCAATGCTGAGATAACTGGTTATTCAGCCTAATTAGTTGAATTGAAGGTGGGTAGCTGTTCTTCTTGGAGAAGGCAATGGCACTCCACTCCAGTACTAACTTATATAACATAGCTTTGGAACTCCTAAAATTATGGTCATTTGGAAATATCAGGTGGATGGGGAAAAAAGCTTAATAAAATCTACCTGTGGAGAGTTATTGTCAACTTTCCTAGCTTCCCAATAAAGAAATAAACTCATATAGTATTTGACTTAGGCTGAGTTCCACCATAAACAGACCCTAATTCAAGAGTTTTAGTGTTGGTAGATTATTTGGGTGATTCCTTGAAAAAGTGAGATTAGAAGGGTATAGAAGTCATTCAAAGCATATTAATGAGTAGAGGCTCGCACAGTGTCCAATGGGGGCTAATTCACATTGGAGCCTTGGAAGCTATTTGGTCCGTTAATAAGGACAGAGCTGTAGTATGTATTCATCAATTTCTCTTCTTCATTGGTTGAGGGTTCTTCTTGAGAATGTTAATTCTTGGCAATTCCAGCCAAGGAAAGCTAATGGGCAAAGATCCATATGTTTGTAGCAACAGTGAATGCTGAGAAAAAAGAGAGGCAGGAAGCATGAAGCATGAGTTGTAGTATTATTTAAAAAGTCCAAGTATGTACCTCAGCAAGTATGATTAACTATTTAATCACCCAGAGAACATAAGTCTTACATTACCTAGATCTTTGCTTCAAGAGTTGTTAGCATGAGAAAGGAGAGATCATATATAAGGCAGAATGGGGAGAGGAGAAACTAATTCATAACTATAGATACATTTCCAGTGCTTTACCCCATCATATGTAAAACGGGGCCAAAGATAATCTGTCTCATAAAGGTTTTAAGAGAAATAAATATGGCTATGGCTGGCAAATAGCAGAGTCTTACAACTGGTTAATATTTGTTAGTATTGTATCTTCAAAAAATCAGCTGTTAGTTTCTTTGATATTTTTCTGTTGTCTCTCTTGTCTATATGTTTATCTTTATTTCAACCTTTGATATTATCTTCAAAAATAAAATATAAAAAAAACTTTTCCTTTAAGAATAGTAACAAGACAAGGTAACTACCCTAATCATTTAGTTCAGTGTAGCATTAGAAGTCTTAGCCAGAGCAATTAGGCAAAAATGTATTTAGAAAAGACAGAGGAACCAGAGATCAAATTGCCAACATCCACTGGATCATAGAAAAGGCAAAGGAATTCCAGAAAAATATCTATTTCTTCTTTATTGACTATGCTAAAGCTTTTGACTGTGTGAGTGAATGAGTGAGTGAAGTCGCTCAGTCGTGTCCGACTCTTTGTGACCCTGTGGACTGTAGCTCACCAGGCTCCTCCATCCATGGGATTCTCCAGTCAAGAATACTGGAGTGGGTTGCCTGTGTAGATCACAACAAACTATGGAAATTGTTAAAGAGATGGGAATACCAGACCACCTTTCCTGACTCCTGAGAAACCTGTATGAAGGTAAAGAAGCAATAGTTAGAAATGGACATGGAACAAAGGACTGGTTCCAAATTTGGAAAGAAGTACGTCAAGGCTGTGTATTGTCACCCTGCTTATTTAACTTATATGCAGGGTCCATCATGCAAAATGGATGAAGCTCAAGCAGTAATCAAGATTTCCAGGAGAGATATCAATAACCTCAGATATGCAGTTAGCACCACCCTAATGGCAGAAAGCAAAGAAGAACTAAAGAGCCTCTTGATGAGGGTGAAAGAGGAGAGTGAGAAACCTGGCTTAAAAGTCAGCATTCAAAAACGAAGATCATGGCATCCACTCCCATCACTTCATGGCAAATAGATGGAAAAACAATGGAAACACTGACAGACTTTATTTTCTTGGGCTCCAATCACTGTAGACAGTGATTTCAGCCATGAAATTAAAAGATGCCTGCTTCTTAGAGGAAAAGTTATGACAAACATACACAGTGTATTAAAAAGCAGAGACATCACTTTGTTGACAAAGGTCGATCTAGTCAAATCTATGGTTTTTCCAGTAGTCATGTATGGGTGTCGGAGCTGGACCATTTAAGAAGGCTGAGCACTGATGAACTGTTGCTTTTGAACTGTGGTGTTAGAGAAGACTCTTGAGAGTCCCTTAGACTGCAAGCAGATCCAACTGGTCAATCCTAAAGGAAGTCAACCCTGACTATTCATTGGAAGTACTGATGCTGAAGCTGAAACTCCAATACTCTGGCCACCAGATGCAAAGAGCTAACTCAGTGGAAAAGACCCTGATGCTAGGAAAGACTGAAGGCAGGAGGAGAAGGGGATGACAGAGGATGAAATGGTTTGATGGCATCACCAATTCAATGGACATGAGTTTGAGTGAACTGTGGGAAGTGGTGAAGGACAGGGAAGCCTGGCGTGCCCCAGTCCATGGGGTTGCAAACAGCTGGACATGACTGAGTGATTGAACAACAATAACCATGAAAATAAAATGAAATAAAATAAAAGGCATTCAAATTAGAAAGGAAGTAAAACTGTCTCTATTTACAGATGACATAAAACTGTATATAGAAAACCATAAAAACAGAGATATAGATTAATGGAATAGATTAGAGAGGCCAGATGTAAACCCATGCATATATAGTCAATCATTCACAACAAAGATGACAAAAATATATAATAGGAAAAAGGATAGTTTCTTCAATTAACAGTGCTGAGAAAATGATGTCTGTGGGGGTGTGTGCTAAAAGCCGTTCCAGTAGTGTCCTACTCTTCACAGTTCCTTGGACTGTGGCCTGCCAGGCGCCTCTGTCTATGGAATTCTCCAAGCAATAACACTGGAGAGGGCTGCCATGCCCTCCTCTAGGGGATCTTCCTGACCCAGAAATCGAACCTGTGTCTCTTAGGTCTCTAGCAGTGGCTAGCAGTTTCTTTACTGCTAGCATTGCCTAGAAGCCCGAGAAAACCTGGTAGCCACTTGCAAAAGAATGACACGTGGTCACTGTCTTATGTTGTTGTTATCCAGTTGCTTAGTCATTGCAGACTCTGTGACACCATGGAGTGCAGCACACTAGGTTTCCCTGACTGTACATGACAATCAACTCAAAATGGATGAAAGACCTACAATCATAAAACCACATAACACCTAGAAGGAAACACAGAGTAAAATTATTTGACCTGGGGCTTGGCAATAATTTTTTAGATTTGATACCAAAAGGAAAGACCAAGCAAGAGCAAAAATAAAGTAGATCAGCATCAAACTGAAAGCTTTGCACAGCAAAAGAAACTATAAATAAAATAGACAGGCAACCTATAGAATGGTAGAAAACATTTGCAATTATGTGCCTGATGATGTGATGACATCCAAAATACATGAAGACCTCATGGCTGTGTGCTCAGTTGCTAAGTTGTCTCTGACGCTGCAACCCTATGGACTGTAGACCACCATGCTCTTCTGTCCATGAGGTTTTCCAGCCAAGAGTACTGGAGTGGGTTGTCATTTTCTCCTCCAGGGGATCTTCCCAATCCAGGGATCGAACCAATGTCTTGCACATCTCCTGCACTGCAAGCCAATACTTTGTCACTGAGCCATAGGAACCATCCCTAAAAAACTCATATAACTGAAAAAAAAATTCAAATAACCTGATCAAAAGAAAAATTGGGCAGAGGAACTGAATAGACCCTTTTTCCAAAGACGACTTACAAATGGTCACAGATACATAAAAAGGTGCTTGATATCACTAATTATCAGAAAAATGCAAATCAAAACCACAATGAGATATCACTGCACAAATGTTAGAATGACATCATCAGAAAGACAAAGGATCCCAAGTGTTAGTAAGGATATAGAAAGAAGGAAACCTTTGTGCACTGTTGGTGGTAATGCAAATTGGAACAGTCATTATAGAAAAAATATGGGGAATTTCTAAAAATTAAGAATAAAGCTACTATATGATCCAATAATTTTAATTCTGGGCATATACCCAAAGGAAATGAAATCATTGTCTCAAAAAAATATATTCACTTCCATGTTTATTATAGCATTATTTAGAGTAGTCAAGACTGAAAACAGCTCAAGTGCTCATTGAAGGATAACTGGATAAGGAATATATGATACACACACCACATGCAGAAACATTGAAATATTATGCAGCCATTAAAAGAAGGGACTCTTGCAGTGTTTGACAACATGGATGAACCTTGTGGGCATTATGCTAAGTGAAATGTCAGAGAGAGAGAAATACTATATAATCTTACTAATATGTGGCACCTAAAAGTACTGAATCATAGACACAGAATGGATTGGTGTTGCCCAGAGGTTCTGGAGTGAGAGAAAATGGATAAAGGTAGTCAAAAAGAACAAACTTCCAATTATAAGAATAAATAATAGTACAGATGTACCTTATATTGACTATAGTTACCAAAATGCTACTGTATATTTGAAAGTTGTTAGGAAACAGATTTTAAAAGTTCTCATCACAGGAAAATTATGTAACTGTGTGAGGTGACAGATGTTTACTGAACTTTTGTGCTAATTATTTTGCAACAATGCATATATCAAATTATTATGTTGTACCAGTTAAACTAATATAAAGTTATATATCAATTCTATCTCAATAAAATATAAAAAAGAGTTAGATATGAAATATTCAGAAAATTGATAAGTAAACATAAAAACAGTAAGCTATAGACATATGTTTACCCAAATTACTAGGAAGATTTGAAAAAAAAAAAACAAAACTTCTAAATCTAAAAAACATAGAAACTGAAATTGATCATGGCACAGTGAGTGGGTTAATTGATAGGTTACATACAGATGAAACAGAATTTGTAAGGTAGAAGAAAGAACTCCCTGAAGGAACTCCTGAGAATGCAGGAGACAAGAGATATAGAGACCACAAAATGTGAAATATATCAGTTTAATAGATTTGGTAGATAGACTGAATCATTTCTTAGAATAGAAAATAGAAAAGATGGTTGAGAATTTTCCAAAATTAATGAAAGATATGAATTCATAAAGGTAGAATAAACAGATCATCTCCAAAGGAAAGACAGTGATACTGGCAGTAGACTTCTCAAATGAAACAATGGATGCTAAATAAGTAACAAAATATTACAAAAGTACAGATATAAAGTTAAACCTTAAATCAAGTCCCAAGCAGATCTTTCATAAAAAGATCAACATTTTCAGATAAACAAAAACTGAGAGGACCATTAACAGATGCACAGCATAAAAATACACTTCAGAAATAAAGGAAATTAGCCATAAGCTAGGTCTAAAGTTGAAAAGAATGATAAACAAAGCATTTTGCTAACTATGCAAATGGATCCAAATAAATATTGTTATAAAGCAATACTAAGACATCTAATTTATGGGCTTATAAGGAAAAATATCTAAAAAGAAATTGAATTAAAATTATAGTCAACCATAGCAGTAGCCTACATTAGAAGGTAGGGATAATTAGATTTAATATATTTTAAGTTGATGTTTTAGAGAGGTGTTAAGTTAGTAATTGGGCTTCCCTGGTGGCTCAGAGGTTAAAGGATCTTCCTCCAGTGCGGGAGACCTGGGTTTGATCCCTGGGTCGGGAAGATCCCCTGGAGAAGGAAATGGCAATCCACTCCAGTATTCTTGCCTGGAGAATCCCATGGACAGAGAAGCCTAGTAGGTTACAGTCCACAGGGTCGCAAAGAGTCGGACACGACTAAGCGACTTCACCTCACCTCTAGGTTAGTAATTAAATATGAAATTTATTTAGCATTATTACAAATTGTGTTTAACTTCCTGTAATAGAAATAGAAAAGTGGCTGCCTTAAATAGCTTAGGGACTTATTTTCTATCATATAAAATAAGACAAAAGGTATGCAGTCTAAGGGAAATGTGGGCTGCTCCACATTTTTTAGAAATCCAGACTCTGCACTGCTATCTTTTGCGTTTGATTGGAAGTCAGGGACTGTAATTTCTTGCACTGTGGCCAGTTGGTAGTCACCAGGACAAAGACAGCAGGTAGTAAGAGCTTGTCAAAGGCAAATAATTTCCCGATTAACTCAGACCACTCTTTGAAGAAAGCTTTGCTGGAAATCTTAATCCCAAACTTCAACCTATATTATGTTGGCTATATACTTAGTCACATTTGCTGAAATTTCACAGGAAATTGGAAGGTTGTTTTCAAACAGCCCCCAACTAGGTGAAGGTTCTCTTAGAGACAGAAAATTAAAAAAAAAAAAAAAAAATTATTGGTTAGAAATCTAGCAGTTTCTGTTTCTGACAGATTTAGTAAAACATGCAGAGCTATCAGAAAGTATAAACTAGAACTGACAACTTCCAAATCAGTAGGGAAATGGAAATGTACCATTTGTTGAAAATACCATCTTTTCATCAATGAAATATTGGAATCTTTGTGAAAAATCAATTAACCATATATTTAATGGTTTATTTCAAGAGTAGCAACTCTATTCCATGGATGTATATATTTTCCTTAGGCCAGTACCACATAGTTTTGATTTCTGTAGCTTTATAGTAAGCGTGAACTCAAGAAGTGCAAATCTGCCAACTTTTTTTTTTTTCTTATTACTTTGAGACTTTTTGGTCCACTAAATTTCCCTATACAGTTTAGCATCAGACTGTCAATTTTTGATTTTGATAAAATATATCTTCAATAATTTTAATAGAATATGCACTGAATCATTTTGGGGAGAATTATCATCTTAATAATATTGAGCATTCCTATCTGTGAATGTGGAATTGATTCTCTTTTCCTTTAGCTTCTTTTTATTCCCTCTTCAGCAATGTTTTAGTTTTGCATTTATGAATTTTCACTTCTATATATTGTCTTGTATCCTGCAAACTTGCTATGCTTGTTTATTAGATTCCATGTTTATGAGTATGTATGTATGTGTGTGTATATAGTGTACATCTGTGTATGCATGCATATCCCTTTGGATTTTCTGCATAATCATGGCAGTTGTGAATAAAAACATGTTTAATCCTTATTTGATAATCTATGTTACTTCTATGTATTTTCTTTGTCTGAGTGGATAGAATCTCCAGTGCAATACAGAATTAAAGTGGTGGAAGTGGACATACTGCCTTATTCTCAATGTTAGGGAGAAAGCATTCATAATTTCATGGTTAAGTATGATGTGACATGTAGGTTGTGGAGAATTAAGGCTGCACACTTGGAGGAGGGGTTTTCTGGAAACTATGAATTAACTTGTTGAAAATGGGAGAGGGGAGTGAATAAAGCTATGACTTGAAGATTGACATTTTGATACATAAATGAAAGAATGGACCTGCTAAACTGTTGCCGAGGCCTTTAAAAATCTTCTAATGTCCTGGGCTGCCATCTATGGGGTCGCAGAGTCAGACACGACTGAAGTGACTTAGCAGCAGCAATGTCCTGATAGGAGTTTTCAAACTGATTTCCACAATTTCATTGATTTTAAAGTATTCTGAACTAGAATCGTGTCCATTTCAAGTTTTAGGATCAGTACTACAGACTGCTTGTTGCAAATAGTTGCTATAAGTAATATGATGTCAAACATAATAAAATTTCTCAGATTGCTGGAGTCTATAGAGTTTTGTGCCCTAAGGCTAAGGACCAAAACCTGGAATTATTTTTCAGAATTTGATCAGTATCAGTACAGGGCAGGAAGTACTGATGTGATGTGAGCTCAGTGTTCTTGGCCTCTGAAAGAACTGTAATTGCCACAGAAACTTCTGCTTGTAGTAGGCTTGGAAGCGCATGCGGTAGTCTAAACAGCAGGCAGTGGTGAACGCAGCCCTGGAAGACCGAAATGATAATGGGAGTTAACAACAGACACTTTAAAGCAGAGATTAAAAATGACACTTTTTAAAAAATTAATCACTCTTTCTGTGTAGGAATTGAGAAGAAATTAATCTTTGAGGGGTTCAAGAATCTGCATCACCTTGACCATCTGTGCACTGCTTCCCTCAATCACAGGCGAGGAAATATTTCTTGTCAGGCTTTCAAATTCTGTTCCTAGTCACTTAGCAACACTTTGGATTTTTATCATAATTGTGTCTGAGCCAGCTGGATTTCAGCTAGGTTGCTGAAATGCAACAGTTGGAAGACTGGTTATGGAGAAGATGTCAGTTAGCTAGGGATCATTTTAATTTAAGTGGGTTTGCCAAAAGAAACCTGAGGAGAATCCTGACATTCATAGGAAAAATCACTTACCATATTTTTCAAGATCTCACATTTGTGAATTATCACATAAGCACAAATATAGTTGTGAAACCGTGTTAAATGATGAATTGTGCCATGACAGGAGTGTTTGAAAGTTTTAATAGACTGTCTGAGTGGAAGAATGAAATTTTTCATTCTCTTTTTTTGTTTTGAATTAACATATAGAAGAGCCATAACTGCAACATTCCACATGGCCAGAAATATAGGAATCAGTGTGTGCTTTGCTGTATTTAGCCACGATACTCCTTTTTCCTAGACATTTTGTCAGGAATTTCATCAGAGTTGAACTCTTGTTCCCGCTTATATCTCTTCCTTTCTGAGACCCACCTACTTCCCACTCAGACTGCAGGCGTTTCAGGAAGAAATGCTAATGCTGTCTCTTTTCCTTGTACTGTCACAGATGCAAAGAGCTCTTTGAAATAGCCCCATATTTCCTGGGACTATATTACTTGAAAAAACAGAGTACTTGCTTTTAAAATTTCACTAAGTTCTGTTACTATTATTGTTCAACTTTTGCAGTAGGGGTAAAACTCCATATACTATATTTGCTGCATGAATATATATATAACAGCTTTGAATATTATAGATCTGGAACCTTTGGGAATTTGCTATTCAAAAAAAATTTTTTTTTTCTGGATGAGAAACACTTTAGACTTCTTAACCTTACATTCAAAACATTGTTGTTTCCTTTTTAGCCTATGAAAATAGGACTTCACTTTTATTTTCATGAGTTATTGCCTACATAAGCATAAGAAAAGACCAAAGAAACAAGATTGAAAGTTAAATGCTGAATGGTAGGCCAGATTTCCTCTACAGGTATGGGCCTCTATCCCATATTAGCCTAATTATTTATGTTTCAGTGTTGCAGCAGTGTTAAAAATCATTACATGTCATGGACTTCTGGAGTGGTTTGCATTTTTCTACCAATCCACCAATACAATTTTTAATTAATTTTTAAAGTGGACTATAGTGGATTTACAATGTTGTGTAGTTTCTGCTAAATTTTCTTAAAGGTTTTTAGGGCCCTCTATACACATACTAATCTCTTCACCATTGTCAGCCATAAAACAGAAAAAAATGAGTCTCTGAATTCAAGACTTTAGAACACAACCTCAGGCCTGTTACAATTTTTAATTTGGTCCATATTTTAGAAAAATGTCACTCTATAACCACCTTTATTCTTAAAGAAAACAACATGATAAAGTGGAGGAAAGATATGGTTTCTAGGGTTAGGTGTATATTTTTATTATACATTCTTTTGTTATTTTTTGATTGCCTTTACATGTTACTTAATTTGCCTTTACCTGCCTCCTGAGAAATATGTATGCAGGTTAAGAAGCAACAGTTAGAAATGGACATGGAACAACAGACTCCAGGACATGAAACCTCAGATATGCAGATGACACCACACTTATGGCAAAAAGCAAAAGACTAAAGAGCCTATTGATGAAAGGGAAAGAGGAAAGTAAAAATTTGGCTTGAAAACTCAACATTCAGAAAACTGTGATCATGGCACCTGGTCCCATCACTTCATAGCAAATAGATGAGGAAACAATGGAAAGAATGAGAGATTTTATTTTGGGGGCTCTAAAATCACTGCAGATGGTGACTGCAGCCATGAAATTAAAAGACACTTGCTCTTTGGAAGATAAGCTATGGCCCACCTGGACAGCATATTGAAAAGCAGAGACATTACTTTGCCAACAAAGGTCTGTCTAGTCAAACTTATGATTTTTCCAGTAGTCATGTATGGATGTGAGAGTTGGACTATAAAGAAAGCTGAGTGCCAAAGAATTGATACTTTTGAACTGTGGTGTTGGAGAAGACTCTTGAAGAGTCCCTTGGGTGGCAAGGAAATCCAACCAGTCCATCCTAAAAGAAATCAGTCCTGAATATTCATTGGAAGGACTGATGTTGAAGCTGAAACTCCAATAATTTGGCCACCTCATGTGAAGAACTGACTCAGTTCATGAAAAGACAGACCATGATGCTGGGAAAGACTGAAGGCTGGATGAGAAGGGGACAACAGAGGATGAGATGTTTGAATGACATCACTGCCTCAATGGACATGAATTTGAGTAAGCTCCAGGAGTTGGTGATGAGCAGTGAATCTTGTGCAGGCCATGGGGTCACAAAGAGTTGGACCTGACTGAGCAACTGAACTGAACTGAATTTGCCTTTTCCCTAAAAAAAAAAAATGTAAATAATGAATTAAAAATTATATTTAGGATCAAATGAAGTAATGCTTCATTTTTGATTGATAAATTGTATAGTTTTCCATCTGCTTATTCTAGGAAAAAAAGTTATGTGGCTTGCAGTGCTACATAAAGTGTCTGGCTAAAAATAGAGTGAAAAGAATTGGGGAAAACATGGTTGCACCAAAATGGAGCCAGGATACTTACAAAAATTATATCAGCTTCATAAGTACCATGATCATTTCTCTTGGGAGAGATGAGTACATAGTATGGTGATAACATAATGAATAAACAGCATCAACAATATCTTTATAACAGTCCCAAATTAGAAATTTCATGATTATTTCTTGCAAAATCTTTAATATAAATGGGCATTATTATTTAAAAGGACAGATAAAGAAAACTATATTTCGGGAGGCCAAAAATGTGCAGTTCTGATATT
This sequence comes from Nanger dama, assembly GCA_917880005.1. Taxonomy (NCBI): domain Eukaryota; kingdom Metazoa; phylum Chordata; class Mammalia; order Artiodactyla; family Bovidae; genus Nanger; species Nanger dama. The sequence continues at coordinate 6,455,739 of CAKJTW010000038.1, read as the reverse complement.
CATTTAAGTTTCTACTTTATAAAGAATAAAGAACTAGTGGACATTTTCTCTGACACAGTCTGTCCTGAATACCCAGCTTTCCTTGCACTTCTTTCTATGTCATCCCTTCTGAAAGGCCAAATTCCATTCAGTTACGCTATCTAGCTTAAAGCCCAGGATCTCTACTAGATGTATAATCTTTCCTCATAAGTCTGATAGAGTTATCGTCAGTCTCGAAACAAAGCATTTGCTGGTAGCATGCATGCTCAATTTAAAGTGATGACATAGACCAGGGTCAGCAAACTTTTTTGTAAAGGGCCAGATGGTATGTGTTTTCAGCTTTGAAGACCAGAATGTCTTGGTTACAACTATTCAACTGCCACTGAGGAGTGAAAACAACCAGATATGAAGCTAGATAGGTGTGGCTGTTTTCCACTAAAAATTTTATTTACACAAACAGGCAAACTGGATTTGGCCTGTGGTTCATAGTTTTCTTCTCCCAACATATATGCATGAAATAAAGCATGAAATTCTCATTTAAGGAAGAGAATAAGAAATACATAGTGATTATTGTAAGTCTATTGCAATGATCAAATCTTGCTGTATGTAAATCATAAAGTACAAGTTCTTTGGCTAGTTCAACTGGTAATATATAGCTCTCTGGGAAGTTCTTCTTCGACTGTTTTCTTCCTTCATAATATCTTGAGTGAACATTGTCAAAATGTCCTTTTGGAAGACTATGTAATTTCATAGCCAGAATCCTAGTGATATAGCTGGTAAGTGTGTATGTGTGTGTTGTGGAAGGAGGGAGGGAAAGCTGTTACTGTTAGATTTGAACGATTACCATCCTTTTGCAAGCCAAGAATGATTATCAAAGTAATTCTCTAAAAACTTAGTTTTTGGACTGTATGTAAATAAGGAAAGCTAGCGTTCTTGCTTGTGCTAAGATAGTGTTTGAGTCTAAATGACTTTTTTTTTTTTTTTAACAGATTGTGCTCCATCCACTCCCTACATCCCAGTCTTCCATTTTCACCAAAACTGTTGCAGCTATTTGGAGGCCATCAGATTAAAAAATGCTTGAGTGACATGGTGCCATGTTATTTCCATCTTTGACTCCAGGCTTGTGTCCTTTGGTGCCAAGGTAACTGTTTTATTCTTCTAAGGCTACCACTGAGAAGGCCTCTATCACATAGGTATACCTAGAGCCAAGGGAATAGAAGATGTAGTATTTATACAAGTCAGAATGATGTGTCCACCTAAAAATGAGGTCATTTTTGTATGTGTGTTTCTGTGTGGTTGGGAAGAATGATTAGCAGAGAAAGCCTACTCATTATCATAGTATCCTATTTTTTGTGGGCATGACTTGATCTAGGATGTATTTTAGAATACCAAAATGGCAAATATGATATATATATATATATATATATATATATATAGTTGTGTGTGTGTGTGTGTCATATAATATGATTATTGTTTCTATTAGCTATAACAGGACAGGCTATACAGGCTATACAAATTATGTAAAAGATGAATAATAAATACTTTTTAAGAAAAAAAGGAAGAGAATAAGAAAATGTTTCAGTTCAATTCAATTCAGTTGCTCAATCATGTCCGACTCTTTGCAACCCTATCAATAGCAGCATGCCAGGCCTCCCTGGAGGCCATGCCAACTCCTGGAGTTCACTCAGACTCAAGTCCATCTAGTCAGTGATGCCATCCAGCCATCTCATCCTCTGTCATCCCCTTCTCCTCCTGCCTCCAATCCCTCCCAGCATCAGAGTCTTTTCCAGTGAGTTAACTCTTCACATGAGGTGGCCAAAGTACTGGAGTTTCAGCTTTAGCATCATTGCTTCCAAAGAAATCCCAGGGCTAATCTCCTTCAGAATGGACTGGTTGGATCTCCTTGTAGTCCAAGGGACTCTCAAGAGTCTTCTCCAACACCACACTTCAAAAGCATCAATTCTTCGGTGCTCAGCCTTCTTCACAGTCCAACTCTCACATCCATACATGACCACAGGAAAATCCATAGCCTTGACTAGACAGACCTTTGTTGGCAAAGTAATGTCTCTGCTTTTCAGTATGCTATCTAGGTTGGTCATAACTTTTCTTCCAAGGAGTAAGTGTCTTTTAATTCCATGGCTGCAGTCACCATCTTCAGTGATTTTGAGGTGAAGTTGCTCAGTCGTGTCCAACTCTTTGTGACACCATGGACTGTAACCTACTAGGCTTCTCTGTCCATGGGGTTCTCCAGGCAAGAATACTGGAGTGAATTGCCATTTCCTTCTCCAAGGGATCTTCCTGACCCAGGGATAGAACCCAGGTCTCCTGCATTGGAGGCAGATGCTTTAACCTCTGAGTCACCAGGGAAGCAGTGATTTTGGAGCACCAAAAATAGTCTGACACTGTTTCCACTGTTTCCCCATCTATTTTCCATGAAGTGATGGGACCAGATGCCATGATATTTGTTTTCTAAATGTTGAGCTTTAAGCCAACTTTTTCACTCTCCTCCTTCACTTTCATCAAGAGGCTTTACAGTTCCTCTTCTCTTTCTGCCATAAGAATGGTGTCATCTGCATATCTGAGGTTATTGATATTTCTCCCGGCAATCTTGATTCCATCTTGTGATTCTTCCATCCCAGCATTTCTCATGATGTACTCTGCAAATACGTTAAATAAGCAGGGTGAAAATATACATCCTTGACATACTCCTTTTCCTATTTGGAACCAGTCTGCTGTTCCATGTCTAGTTCTAACTGTTGCTTCCTGACCTGCATATAGGTTTCTCAAGAGGCAAGTCAGGTGGTTTGGTATTCCCATCTCTTTCAGAATTTTCCACAGTTTATTGTGATCCACACAGTCAAAGGCTTTGGCATAGTCAATGAAGCAGAAATAGATATTTTTCTGGAACTCTCTTGCTTTTTTGATGATCCAGCAGATGTTGGCAATTTGATCTCTGGTTCCTCTGCCTTTTCTGAAACCAGCTTGAACATCTGGAAGTTCACGGTTCACGTATTGCTGAAGCCTTGGTTGGAGAATTTTGAGCTTTAGTTTACTAGCGTGTGAGATGAGAGTGCAATTGTGTGGTAGTTTGAGCATTCTTTGGCATTGCCTTTCTTTGGGATTGGAATGAAAACTGACCTTTTCCAGTCTGGTGGCCACTACTGAGTTTTCCCAGTTTGCTGGCATATTTAGTGCAGTGCTTTCACAGCATCATCTTTCAGGATTTGAAACAGCTCAACTGGAATGCCATCACGTCCACTAGCTTTGTTCATAGTGATACTTCCTAAGGCCCCCTTGACTTCACATTCCAGGATGTCTGGCTCTGAGTGAGTGATCACACCATCATGATTATCTTGGTCGTGAAGATTTTTTTGTATAGTTCTTCTGTGTATTCTTGCCACCTCTTCTTAATATCTTCTGCTTCTGTTAGGCCCAGACCATTTCTGTCCTTGATCAAGCCCATCTTTGCATGAAATGTTCCCTTGGTACCTCTAATTTTCTTGAAGAGATCTCTAGTCTTCCCCATTCTGTTCTTTTCTTCTATTTCTTTGCATTGTTTGCTGAAGAAAGCTTTCTTATCTCTTCTTTCTGTTCTTTGGAACTCTGCATTCAGATACTTATATCTTTCCTTTTCTCCTTGGCGTTTTACTTCTCTTCTTTTCCCAGCTATTTGTAATGCCTCCCCAGACAGCCAGTTTGCTTTTTTGCACTTCTTTTCCATGAGGATGGTCTTAATCCCTGTCTCCTGTACAGTGTCATGAACCTCCATCCATAGTTCATCAGGCACTCTTTCTATCAGATCTAGTCCCTTAAATCTATTTCTCACTTCTACTGTATCATCATAAGGGATTTGATTTAGGTCATACCTGAATGGTCTAATGGTTTTCCCTACTTTCTTCAATTTAAGTCTGAATTTGGCAATAAGGAGCTCATGATCTGAGCCACAGTCAGCTCCCGGTCTTGTTTTTGCTGACTGTATAGAGCTTCTCCATCTTTGGCTGCAGAGAATATAATCAATCTGATTTCGGTGTTGATCATCTGGTGAGGTCCATGTGTAGAGTCTTCTCTTGTGTTGTTGGAAGAGGGTGTTTGCTATGACCAGTGCATTTTCTTGCAAAACTCTATTAGCCTTTGCCCCGGTTCATTCCATACTCCAAGGCCAAATTTGCCTGTTACTCCAGGTGTTTCTTGACTTCCTACTTTTGCATTCTAGTCCCCTATAATGAAAAGGACATCTTTTTGCATGTTAATCTAAAAGGTCTTGTAGGTCTTCATAGAACCATTCAACTTCAGCTTCTTCAGCAATACTGTTTGGGGCATAGACTTGGATTACTGTGATATTGAATGGTTTGCCTTGAAATGAACAGAGATCATTCTGTTGTTTCTAAGATTGCATCCAAGTACTGCATTTTGGACTCTTGTTGACCATGATGGCTACTCCATTTCTTCTAAGGAATTCCTGCCCGCAGTAATAGATATAATGGTCATCTGAGTTCAATTCACCCACACCAGTCCATTTTAGTTCACTGATTCCTAGAATGTTGACATTCACTTTTGCCATCACCTGTTTGACCACTTCCAATTTGCCTTGACTCATGGACCTGACATTCCGGGTTCCTATGCAATATTGCTCTTTACAGCATCGGACCTTGCTTTTATTACCAGTCACATCCACAGCTGGGTATTGTTTTTGCTTTGGCTCCATCCCTTCATTCTTTCTGGAGTTATTTCTCCATTGATCTCCAGTAGTATATTGGGCACCCACTGACCCGGGGAGTTCCTCTTTCAGTATGCTATCATTTTCCCTTTTCATACTGTTCATGGACTTCTCAAGGCAAGAATACTGAAGTGGTTTGCCATTCCCTTCTCCAGTGGGCCACATTCTGTTCAGACCTCTCCACCATGACCCACTCATCTTGGGTGGCCTCATGGGTGTGGCTTAGTTTCATTGAGTTAGACAAAGTTGTGGTCCTAGGGTGATTAGACTGACTAGTTTTCTGTGATTATGGTTTCAATGTGTCTGCCCTCTGATGCCTTCTTGCAACACATACCGTCTTACTTGGGTTTTTCTTACCTTGGACGTGGGGTATCTCTTCACGGCTGCTCCAGCAAAGCACAGTTGCTGCTCCTTACCTTGGATGAGGGGTATCTCCTCACCACCGCCCCTCTGACCTTGAATGTAGAATAGCTCCTCAAGGCCCTCCTTGCCCACTCAGCCACCACTCCTTGGATGTGGGGTTGTTCCTCCGGCCGCAGCCCCTGGCCTCAGCCATGGGGTAGCTCTCTGCTGCTCCTGCGCTGTAGCAGCCTGGGACTCTCAGCCACCACCCCTGACCTCGGACATCAGGTAGCTCCTCTGGCCACTGCCCCTGACCTCGGACACTGCGTAGCTCCTCCCAGCCTCCGCCCCTGGCCTCGGGTGGGGGATAGCTCCTCCCAGCTGCCCCTGACCTCGGACGTGGGGTAGTTCTCTCAGCCGTGCTCTGTGTGCCATTGCAGCCGTCAGAGCTATGTGAAAATGTTTACACCTCTTGAAATTTCCAGCTAGTCTACCTAAGCAATCTATCAAACCTGATACTTCACTGCAGTATGTGATTCAGTTTCTGAGTGTTGACAATAATCATGGTCTTCTTTAAGCTCGTGCAGATTACATTATAACTATTATTTCTAGTCTCAAAGACCAAAGTCTGGAAAGGGTTAATATGTAAGATCAAAAATAACTTGTTCCTGGAGGAGTTCGTAGGAACATATAACAGTAATCCGTGTGGAAAAGCAATAACTAAAGCCATCCTGTTCTTTGGTCAGAGTATTCACGCAGTAATTCCAGTTTACCTTCTAGAAAGGAAAATAACTGGAATTTTATTTAGATGAAATATTCAGGAAAGAAACAAGTCAATGTCTTGTAAGGAAGAGAGGGTCACCATTTTGGAGCTGGTGCAAATTGTAGGAGATAGAGGTGGACAGTATGGTGTTAGTAATTCAGAGCTTGCTTGCCTTCTCAGGATACTTAAATGGATTTAGGATTTTAAAATGAACTGAAAGCTAAAAATATTAGTAGCCCACAATTATAATATTCTTTGAAAACTACAACAGTTGAATGGTTTCTAAATGCAGAGTAAGAAACCGTTTCAGGAATCAGTGGCACTTTGTGCCTCTGTGGCTTCATTTACCAAATTTGTGCTTTGTCCAGCCCTCTGTGTCAAGACTAATGACCCAGCTTAAGTTTCTGGTTCCTATGAATTTTTTCCTCAAAGAGAATTTGTGGTTATGCTTAAGATTTAATATGTAAAGTTGTAAAACATTTCAAATATTCCAAAACTTAAAGGCAGTTATACTTATTGCTACCTAATCAGTTTAAAATGTTTTCTATTAAAAATAAAATGCTAAATATATAAAAAAAGACCCACAGAGCACCTTTGGTCTCTTTTTTGTAAGACATAGGAAATATCCTGATTTGGTCATTTCATTCCTATGCATATTTTTCCATTTTGCTAAACTAAATTTGGCCATTCCTTATTATATATGGTATATATGTACAAATCCACCTGCATGCTGAATTCTATTTGTAATGCAAAATCAATACTCATGCACTTTTGTCATGTCATTCACTGACGTATAAAAGTTTTCCAGCTGAGGTTGAACAAGACAAAACTCTGCCTTCTTGTTTCAGTTCTCATACTGTGTAAACAAATGTCCTTTTCATAGTCTATTTTGTACCACTTTTTAAAAATGTGTTTTCCTCTTCCCACGTTTGGTGAGTGCGCCATTTAAAATGGCTCCCAGTGCAGCACTGAAGTGCTGTCTAGTGTTCCCAAGCGCAAGAAAGCTGTGATGTGCCTTATGGAGAAAATGTGTATGTTTGATGGGTTTCATTCAGGCATGAGTTATAGTGCTGAGGGCCATAAATTCAATGTTAACGAATCAAAAATATCAAGAAAAGAGGAAACTTGCTGATTGTACATGAAACCACTTTGCAACATCTACTATGTTGTTACAAAGCTACAAAAATGACTGAAATGGGGCTAAATTTACGGATTCGTGAGCGGGCAATCATCTTTTTACAAAGTGTAGTCGACAACGTTGTTGTGAGGCTGAAATTCAAAGAAATTTATGATCACATTACCCAGGGTCAGAAAAATGATAAACCCTTTTCAGCTAGTGCTCACTGGCCCACATGTTTCAAAGGGTGATATGGCATAAAGAATGTTAAACTTGCAGGCTCTGTGTAACCAATAGCGGTGCCATGAGCATCACTGTACATATCTCTTTACCCTCACGTGTGGGGATTCGTCTATAACAGACATAAGTGGACTTTCCATACCACATATCAATACATATCCACTTAAGAAGCTATATGAATCACTCCTTTTCACACTAGTGATGTGTGACAGATCACTGCGGAATTCAATGGCATAAGGACAGAAGATACTAACCTTTCCCATGTGTCTGCAACTTGGCTGCTCTTCAGCTGATGGAGGCTACATTTGGCAAGGCTTTGCTCTGAACTGAGCATTGAGTCAAAGTCACCACATTTCTTTTATCTTTCTGTTCTTGAATCAGCAGCTACCTTGTACATATCCTTCATATAACAGAAGGAAGGAACCCTAAGGACAGACTTTTTTTTTCATTTACACTTTATTATCTTATTTACAATTGTTACAGTATCACTGTAATATGGATGCTGATTCAAGGTGAGTTGTCTAGAGACACTAACCGAACAACCGATTTTTAACCCAAGGCCTTTCAGTACCTAAACTCTTTGCAGAATGTGCTAGATAGCAGCCTATAATAGCTGGTGGCAGAATTTGGGGATAAAAACAATATCCTAAAATTTTAATATATTTTTTCTTATTCCAAAAAAGTATTGGCTGTGCTGTACTGTGCTTAGTCACTCAGTCATGTCTGACTCTTTGCAACGGCTCCTCTGTCCATGGGATTCTCCAGGCAAGAATATTGGAGTGGGTTGCTATGCTCTCCCTTCATGGGATCTTCCCAACCCAGGGATTGAACCCAGGTCTCCCTCAGTGTAGGTAGATTCTGTACCATCTGAGCCACAAGGGAAGCCCCCAAAGCATTTGAATATGTAGAGAATAACAAAATTTAAAACAATTGCAACTACAGCAACTTGAAATTTAGGTTTGTTGTTCAGTCTGTAAGTCATGTCTGACTCTTTGCAACCCCACGGACTGTAGCATGCCAGGCTTCCCTGTTCTTCACCATCTCCCAGAATTTGCTCAAACTCATGTCCATTGAGTGGATGATGCTATCTAACCATGTCATCCTCTGCTGCTGCCTTCTATGCTTTTGTCTTCAGTCTTTCCCAGCATCATGGTCTTTTCCCACGAGTTGGCTGTTTGCATCGGGTGGCCAAAATACTGGAGCTTCAGCATCAGTGTTTCCAATAAAGATTCAGGATTGATTTCCTTTAGGATTGACTGGTTTGATCAGAATTCTTCAGAATGTGCAGTGTGACTTAGTCACTTGGCTTTGTAGATTCCCCTTTTACAGATTTGTAAGCATATTTGAAGTCTCTGCTTATGTCACATTTGTTAACCTCTCATTGACTACAGCAAATCACCAACCAAGCAATACCAAAATCATCGTGCAATTCCTTCTATAGAGATTGGAGAGGAAGGGGGAATAACTATCTGCTGAACGATAATTGAACTTAAGACTTTAGTCCTGTGTTTCTACTGAAATGACTGTGAATATACCAGTTTGCATTAGTAAAACAATACATAATTTATAATAGTAATGCCTATGATTTCCTTTTGCCTCTGTCTGTGCCAATAATAAATGTTAGCAGCATTTTCATTTTCTGACTCACGTTGTGTTATTAGGTAATACCACATTATTTCAGCTTGCACACATTCATGGGAAGTGTGAGAGTGAGAGGGCCTCCTTGGCAGCATTGCAAAGATTCCTCTCTGGCATCCAGATAGAAGACAGAGGTGAATATTAATTTTAGGAGTGACAGAATTTCAAAGAAGCCTCAGCAAGTCAGAGACCTAAGAGGAAAGTGGTCAGATATGAAATTTCAGATAGGTATCCTAGATATATGCAGTTAAAATCCTTGAACCCACAGATTCCCACAACTGGGGAAAATGTCAGCAGAATTCATAGGAGTATTTCTGGGCCTATCAAAGGAAGAGAGGGATTCTGTGCAAAGAAGCTATAGGAACTAGTTAACATTACTAGCTAGGACTGTGAAAATATGCCTGAGAATTTGAAAATCAAACTTGAGAGGCCTGGACCAAATAGGAGGGAAAAAAAAAAAAAAACGCTAGATAAACAAGAGGGAGTTTGTTTATTTATAAGCCCAGCTAGATTATGTAGAGACTTCCCCCAAATCGTTAGTTTGTTCAAATAGGAATTCTTTCCTGTGACATAAGATTTATATCATATCAAGGGCCCAGGAGACTGTTTAAAATACACTGCTTGGATGGATCTTGGAAGCTTTATAAAAGTGATGGCATATGTGAAATGATGCCAGAACTGCTGTGATAGATTTTAGATGGAGAGGGAAAAGGCTCAGAGAAGGCATGCTAGAATGGATGTACTAGCTCCCCATCTGATTACATCCCATAGGAGGGCTCGGGAACGTTCCACTTATCGAGTTAGTATGGAATGCCCTGATGAGAGGGGCACAGCTGTTACTGAAAGCTCATTAATTTTTGTTCTCTGGATGCCAAGGTGGTAGTAAGAAATGTCATTAAAGAGCTGGGCTTTTTAGTAATAGGGATAATAGGATGTCAGAATTATGGGTCTTAGTGGAAGACCTTAACTGGTAGAAGCAATGTGGGTTAAGTTATAGCTTCTGAGTGGCAAAATCAGGATTAAGCCCACATCTATCTTCAAAGTAAGGACTGCTGACAATACCTCAAGAGAGTGTTGTGTCAAAATGTTGAGACTCAAATATGTAGCAAGGTTTAATGACAGCAAGGCAATCTGGATCCATGTGGGATCTTTGGAACTGGCTAAGAGAATTTGGTATTTATAGAAGCAAAATATTTGGGCAGCCAGCAAGGACAATATATATAATATACAGGGTATATATATCTGTATCTATCTATCTTTTATATATATATATATATGTATGTATGTATAGATATATGTGCGTGTGTCTGTATCTATATCTTCACCCATATCTATCTTTATATAACTATATTTTTCTATTATTTTCCTATATTTATAGATCTACATGCATATATATACATACATACTTTCTTGATATTTTATGTATGAACATATATTGATGTGTGTGTATGCACACACAGAGAAAGCTAACCTTATCTTTTCCTTACATGCAGAATATATATGTTCTGCGTATTTATTCTCTGTATGTGTTCTATATGTACAGGAAAAGATCATGAATGGATGAAAAAGAAAACTCTCAGATTTTTTTAAAAGGTTATTGATACAAAACCTAAGCTGATAGTGATTTACAGATAATTAGTGTAATTATCACCCCATTTTAGGGTATATAGAACTCTACCAGTATTCTTGCCTGGGAAATCCCGTGGATGGAGGAGCCTGGGAGGCTACCGTCCATGGGGTTGCGAAGAGTCAGATATGACTTACCAAATAAATAACAGCAACAGGAGTCCACTCAAAGGGTTCATCTTACCTTCAGCATGCCAGTTATAACTTTTTCAGTTTTTGATGATATAATCATAATGGATATACTCAGCATTTGGCAAAGATTTCACACTGGTTCTTTCATCAGTACAGTAAGTACTAATATAATAGAAAAGGTCAATAGAACTTCCATCTGTAATGGCAATGGGAAATATTGATTCCACCATTTACTGCACCATTCTCAAATTGCCAACAAAGAGCCCTTTTGAACTACCACTTGTGGGGGTACCTGAGGTGCCAGCTTAAAGATGATACCTTGTGAGAATGAGGAATTATCCTTTAAGATATGGTGTATGTCTTAAGCAGTGGTCATTTTTTTGTTGTTGTCTTGGTTCCTCAGTAGAACGTTTTCCTGGGTCTGGAAACCAAGAGGTAGAAATTTCCCTACTCACCATTCCTTTCAAAATAGGTGATCTGTACTCCTGTCCCTAAATGTTTAGACTCCTGGCTTTAGTTATCCTGGGTGCCTAAGGAGTGATCGGTTTCTCAGGGGTAAGGAGGGGAATAAGAATCCCATTAAATGCAAAGCCTTAGTTTCCATTGGTTCATGTAGGATTTACTGTGGCATAGGAGTATTTCACTGTTGGAGATAGTTGGCTCTGTTCATCATGAGAGTTAAGATGCCTCATAATGGAGCTAGGGAGGGATATTCTTGGTACTCAGGTGATTCGCTGGGCCCTCTTCTGGTAGTCGCCTGTTCTATTCGTTTGTTCTTAGTTTCACACAACAGGAAATTGTCTTTATTATGGGCTCAAATACACATATCCACACCCACATACATGAAAGTAACCATGCACATACATTACACCCCAGCATTTCCATTTGAGGGATTTAATGTTTTCCTAATTTGTCACTAACAGACCCACAGATCAGAAGTTGTCACTATAAATCTTGTAATAACTCACTAAATTTACTATGGGCCCTTGGTTATCTGAGCTCCTCAGGTGGCATTAGTGGTAAAGAACCTGCCTGCCAATGTAAGAGATGTAGGTTTGATCCCTGGGTCAGGAAGATTCCCTGGAGTAGGAATGGCAACCCACTCCAGCATTCTTGCCTAGAAAATTCCATGGATAGAGGAACCTGGTGGGCTACAGTCTATGGAGCCACAACAAGTCAGACACAACTTAGCATGTGCACACACACATTTGGATATCTGATCTTCTAAAACAGAAAGCTCTTCCCTAGTGTGTCTTCCCTGGTGGCTCAGAGGTTAAAGCACCTGCCTGCAATGTGGGAGATCTTGGTTCTATCTCTGGGCTGGGAAGATCCCCTGGAGAAGGAAATGGCAACCCACTCCGGTATTCTTGCCTGGAGAATCCCATAGATAGAAGAGCCTAGTGGGCTACAGTCTACGGGGTCGCAAAGAGTCAGACACAACTGAGCGACTTCACTCACTCAATACAAAGAAAGGGAGGGGACTATATTTTTTGTGAAATGTCATTATTACTGGTGGTATTAAGTTATGCTTGATTTATTGGAAGTGAGGCAAGGGTGCTGAAAGATGCCAGCTATGGAATGTTAGTAGTTCTCAATATCAATAATACATTTTGGATGAACTTTAGTGCAGGTCACAAATCCCTACATTCTCCTGATTAGTTCTGTATTCTAGAACATATTCTGGAGATTAAGTATCAAGAACAGTGAATTTCCATCAGATCCACAATACTGATTCTAGAAATAATTGGTACTAGGGATAAGAAAATGGAGAAGGAAATGGCAACCAACTCCAGTGTTCTTGCCTGGAGAATCCTAGGGACAGGGGAGCCTGGTGGGCTGCCATCTGTGGGGGTCACAGAGTCAGACACGACTGAAGCGACTTAGGGATAAGAAAAGAGGTGGGTGACCACTGAAAATTGTATTCTACAGCACTGGCACCCAGTTTGAATTGACGAGTAGATTTGAAAACATGCAAATATTCAATGTCACCAAATTCAATTTCTCACTAGTTTTCTTCAATATTTTTACTTCTGATTAATATGTTCTTCTTTGTGGGCCAAGCACACTTCTCAGTTGTCAACAACTGCAGTAAGCATTTGAACAAATAACTACAAATATTTAGTTCTTCTATGGGATGCTTACAATTAATATATTTCACAGTTTCAAAAAGTGAGCCTATGTATGTGTAAACAAAGTAAATACAACTTGCAGAGGAAAACACATGCAGCAAATCAAAATAAATTATCACGAAGGCTCTGAATCAAAATAGAAGAGAAAGATTCATATTGGAGGAAGGGAAAGCAGGCTAAGAGAGATAAGGAGAGTCATTAGAAGTTGAACTGGACAATGTTCTTCCCAGATTGCTGAAGAGCTTGTACAAGTGAATCCATTTCTGTGGGTTCCACATGATTCAACCAACTGCAGATCAAAAATGCTGAGTAAGGAAAACACTTCCAGAAAGTTCCAAAAGCAAAACTTGAATTTACCACTTGCTGAAACCTATTTACATAATATTTACATTATATTAAATATTACAAGCAATCTAGAGATGTTTTAAAGTATATAGGAAGATGTGCATAGAGATACTATGAAATTTTATGTAAGGGACTTCAGCATCCCCTGATTTTGGTATTTATAGGTGTCGTGGAGCTAATCCTAGCAGTTGCTGAGGGACAGCTGTACTCTGAAATTACTAAAGATGGGAGGAAGGTAAATATAACTCAGATTTTTTTGCGGATACATCCTATTTTTATCTACTTATGATTACTTAAAATGAAGAATGAAAACATATTTAAACCTACATTTTTCTAGTTACCTGTATTAAAATTGAAACAGGATCATTTCTACATCAACATTTAATACAATTTTCCCTTCCTCCCTTTCTTTTTCTATTTAATTTTCCTATTAAAAATATAAACTAAATTTTAGAGATTTAGAATAATTTTATTAATTTTGAATTTTCAGTTTTTCTCAAAGAAGTTGCTTTGATATTTATATTAAAATTTGAGATTGATCATTCTAGAATTTTTCTGTTTTATGATTTTTTTAAATGCACTGTTTCTTAACCACCGCTGCTTTTGATCCTAATTTCTTTATTCTTTAATTGTTTATCTGACCAAAAGGAGTATGTCTTTGAGCATTTTTTTTTTCCACCAGCAAGTCTGAGTGGGAAGTTGCTGTTTTTTTTTTTTAATATGGGTATATGTAAATATCTTTTGTCATAGTTTAATAGGAAGAACAATTTACTTAAATAGGATCTTTTTTTTTTAAGACTGCATGAAGTGTAGCCTACCAGGCTCCTTTGTCCCTGAAATTTCCCAGGCAAGAATACTGAATGAAGATATGATTTTTAAATATATTTATTTTAATTGGAGGTTAATTACTTTACAATATTGTATTGATTTTGCTATACATCAACATGAATCCACCACAGGTATACTCGTGTTCCCCATCCTGAACCCCCCCTCCCTCTTCCTTCCCTGTACCATCCCTCTGGGTCATCTCAGTGCACCAGCCCCAGGCATCCAGTATAATGCATTGAACCTGAATTGGCAATTCGTTTCATATATGACATTATATATATTGATTCTCAAGCTTTTCACACAAAACTCTCTAGCGGCACTTGTCAACTATCCTTACTTTGAAGACAGACATGGGTTTAACCCTGGCTCTGCCACTCAGAGGCTCTAACTTTGGAAAACATGCCCTACTTTTGAGTAGCAGTTATTCCCAGAGTTAACAGAGGCAAAGTGTTATCATGAAGGTTGTTTCTATTATTATATACCCTTCTTTATTATGGCCTTTATACTTGTTGAGAAGAATGAGGGCAAAATGTTTTTGTCTTGTTTTTGTTACCCTGGCTTTACATAGAATTTTTTTTAACTTCAAACTTAAAAATTCACAGTAGGATGTGTTGAGGTATCACCATTATTCTTTGGACAGTAAGTCCTCCTGTATGTGGACCTTCAAGTTGCTATCTTTCAGAGACACAAACGTGCGTTTGCCTGTCCAATCACGGAAATGAATTCACAGGTCTAGCATACAGTGTTATGTGCACGCATCCTCTACAAGTAGCTGTGCTTTTGTGTGCTTTGATGTACAGCCCTGTATAGAGTACAGTAGTACAGTATCTTTGTTTCAAGTCCAGGGTGTCTGGAAGCAAGGGTAGAAGCAGCAGTGATGTTACTGATGTTGCTAAGAAGCACCAGAGGAGACAAGAGGAGGAGGTAACCGGAGAGACCAGAGAGATTCATGATGCAAGAGATGACAAGGGAATTTTCTTTATCTGAAGAGACACTGTTAGTTTTTGAGGCATGGAACCTGAACGTATTACAGTATGCAGAAGTCTTAGGAGCTTTCAGAATGCAATCCAATGCTACTGTGCCATCTTATGAGAAAAAAAAGAGCTACTATCCAAATATCACTGGGTCATTTCTTCAACAGGCTAGATAGAATTGAATCCAGCAAGGAACCAGAATCTGTGCCATCAATGTCAGGCATGAGTGTAACTGCAGCCTGCCCTCCATCTCCTACTGCTAGCAGTCCTTCAGCTCTACCATCTCCCACCTCCTCTCCCTCCTCCGCTCAGTAACTCTTCTTGCCTGTTCACTTGATACCAGCCCCTGTATGCCAACTGTTGTACTGTACTACTGTACTTTTCAAGGTACTGTCCAGTAAGATTAAAAATGTTTTCTTTACTTTTTGTTTTTTATGTATTATTTGTGTAAATATTCTTTTTTTGTTTGTTTGTTTTATTTATTTATTTATTTATTTATTAATACTTTATTCTACATTACAATACTGTATTTGTGTGAATATTCTTATAAACCTACTACAGTACAGTACCATATAGCTGATGATTGTTTTACTTGGGTACCTTGGCTAACTTTGTTGGACTTAAATGAACAAACTGGACTTATGAACAGGCTCTTGGGAACAAAACCCATTCATATGTAGGGGACTTACTGTATACTCACCAAAAAATGTTGTCAATAAGCCAAATAATCTTTCTTGACTTAGCAATTCTCTTCTAAATCCTTAACAAATTTGAACTGTTATGCCATAGATGACATGTTTTCTTATCTTGTTGAGACTGTAAGTTAAATGTTTTATACAGTCTTTTCCTATAAGCTTGCAGTAATTCTATTACCTAGGAAAGAGCTTCTTCTGATTATTAATGTAGGCTCCTTACATGTAAATATATTTTTCCTGCTCATCCTTACAGTGGAAAGCCTAGGCTTAATTAGCCCTGGAATAAAAGTTTGTAAATCCCAATCAGTGAAGGAGAAAAATCTGCAATGAAGGGGAAATGAGTTTGGATTTGTTCTTGTATGACTTTGGTGGTTCAGCAGTAAGAACAGCCCTAGCAGAGAAGGAATGTACCCAAAGGGAGGCAACCATACCACTTTGGCAATGCAGTAAAGAAATGTTCTTTGTCTCTGTTTTAAGGGGTAACAAGCAGTTGGTTCCTACCATAGCCTCTCTCTTTGTCAGTTAGCAATAGTGTTCTGTGCTTGGCACATCCACCTAAACCAAGGGTGTTTAATGTATGATACCATTTCTAGAATAACTGGTTCTTCCCAAATTCACCTCTCAACTGCTCTTCATTTTGTTTTGTTTCTCAAGTTAGCTGGAGTTATTGAGATTTTGTGAGAATATGGTCTCCTCCATTTAACACCTAGGCAAAGGCTGTCTTCACAGACAGTTACATTTAAGTCACTCTTCCTTCATTATAGTCAACTAAAAAATATCTACAGATACACAGGTCTATGTAGTAAAGAATTTAGCCTTCGCCAAAAAGATCTTTGGCTTTAGTCCTAGGCTCTAGGGAAAGTTAAAGTGTTGGTAGCTCAGTCGTGTCTGACTCTTTGAGACCCCCATGGACTATAGCCCTGCCAGGCTTCTTGGTCCATGGGGTTCCCCAGGCAAGAATACTGGAGTGGGCAGCCAATCCTTTCTACAGGTGATCTTCTTGACCCAGGGATCACACTTAGGGATCTGCCTTCTCAGGCAGATTCTTTATAACCTGAGCCACCAGGGAAGCCCAAGACTCCAGGTAAGTAACCACTAAATCCCAGTGATAGAAGTGCATTCATGGTGAACCCTTCTGATCACACGTGATAGCTTATGCTAATAAGATATTGAGGCCACATCCAAAGTCAATCTGACTTCTGGATGAAGGACTGCTGGAGACTATGTTCAAGCCATGAATGATTAACCCAATTAATAAAAATTCTTAAATGAGTGTGCCATAAAATCTCTGACACCTAACCTTATATGAGCTTTCTTGTTTGGAAATACTTTGTGAGTATCATCACACATCCTAACCAGGAGGAGGAAAGCCCTTGATGACTATGTGGGGAGAGGATGACCTACAGCCCTGATGAATTTTGATCCTCCTCCTAAACTCTGCCAGATGCACCTTTCTTCCATTGCTTGACTCTAATTTGTGTCCTCTCTCTGTAATAAACATTGTGAATATAATAGCTTTCAGCAAGCTCTTGAAATCTTCTAGTAAATTCCCTAACTAGAGGGTAGTTAGGTAAACCCTCAAACCTGCCATTAGTGTCAGAAGTGAGGAAAGTTTTGTGGAGAGTGCAGCCTAAATCTCAAAATTTGTCAAATTTTGGCTGTGGTCTTTTTCCAGACCTTATATTCTGCTTCAATACTTACTTTTCTGTTTCTGCACAATCAAACTGATGCAATCAGTTTAAATTTGATACAATTAAATACAACATATCTTGATACATGATATATGTATAATAGAATGATTGACTCACTCTGTTCTTTTTCAACATTGTTTTAACTATTTTATGTACATTTAATCTTCTTTATAAAAGTTAGACTCAGCTGTCAACCTCAGAAAATAAAACTCAACAGTGGCCACAGGACTGGAAAAGGTCAGTTTTCATTCCAGTCAAATGAAATGCTCAAACTACCACACAATTGCACTCATCTCACATGCTAGCAAAGTAATGCTCAAAATTCTCCAAGCCAGGCTTCAACAATACATGATCCGTGAACTTCCAGATGTTCAAGCTGGTTTTAGAAAAGGCAGAGGAACCAGATATCAAATTTCTGACATTCACTGGATCATTGAAAAAGCAAGAGAGTTCCAGAAAAACATCTACTTCTGCTTTATTGACTATGCTAAAGCCTTTGACTGTGTGGATCACAACAAACTCTGGAAAGTTCTTAAAGAGATGGTAATACCAGACCACCTGACCTGCCTTCTGAGAAATCCGTATGCATGTCAGGAAGCAACAGTTAGAACTGGACATGGAAAAACAGACTGGTTCCAAATCGGGAAAAGAGTACATCAAGGATGTATATTGTCACCCTGCTTATTTAATTTATATGCAGTGTACATCATGAGAAATGCTGGACTGGATGAAGCACAAGTGGAAATAAAGATTGCTGGGAGAAATATCAATAACCTCAGATATGCAGATAGCACCACTCTTATGGCAGAAAGTGAAGAAAAACTAAACAGTCTCTTGATGAAAGTGAAACAGGAAAGTGAAAAAAGTTGACTTAAAGCTCAACATTCAGAAAACTAAGATCATGGCATCTGGTCCCATCACTTCAAGGCAAATAGATGGGGAAACAGTGACAGACTTTATATTGGGGGATCCAAAATCACTGCAGATGGTGCCTGCAACCATGAAATTAAAAGACACTTGCTCCTTAGAAGAAAAGCTATGACCAACCTAGACAGCATATTAAAAAGTAGAGATATTACTTTGCTAACAAATGACCATGTAGTCTAAGCTATGGTTTTTCCAGCAGTCATGTATGGATGTGACAGCTGGACTATAAAGACTGAGCACTGAAGAACTGATGCTTTTGAACTGTGGTGTTGGAGAAGACTCTTGAGAGTCCCTTGGATGACAAGGAGAGCCAACCAGTCCATCCTAAAGGAAATAAGCCCTGAATATTCATTGGAAGGACTGATGCTGAAGCTGAAACTCCAGTACTTTGGCATCATGATGCGAAGAACTGACTCATTTGAAAAGACCCTGATGCTGGGAAAGATTGAGGGCAGGAGGAGAAGGGGACTACAGACAATGAGATGGTTGGGTGGCATCACCGACTCAATGAACATGAGTTAGATTAAACTCTGGGAGTTGGTGATGGACAGGGAGACCTGGCGTGCTGCAGTCTATGGGGTCACAAAGAGTCAGACAGGACTAAGTGACTGAACTGGACTGAACTAATGTGTGATGAAATTATACTGAATTTGCTAATTAGCTTGAAAAACCAGTAAACTCCTGATTACTATGCAAAACATAAATTAATTCAACATTTATGATATTGAATCTTGCTATCTATAAAGATTATTACTTATAATGTACCTCTGTCTGTACTTATCTATACTTATGTATAGATATCTACATATTACAGATATCTAAATATTAATTAGTCTTAAAATACAATATATTGTATGTGTAGTATTTTTAGATGTGCTTGTACACTGGAAATAAAGAGGTGAACAGAACAAACTGAGAGCTCAGTTTTGGTAGGAAGGGGCAGTAAATGTCAATTATAAAGTAATTTCAGGCAATAGATTGTTGCTATGAAGAAAAAAGATGAAGTTAATTGAATAGTGATGAACAAGGGGTTCTTTTATAGCTATTTGCTTAGGGAAGACCTTTCTAGTAAACTGGTATTTAATCAGAGTCAGAAAAAAACAAGGTAAGAAGATAATTCAGTGTGGAATAAGAAGCATGCTGCTGCTGCTGCTCAGTTGTGTCAGGTAAGAAGCATACTCAAAGACTGTTATGACCCAGAGATGTACATGATGGCTAGTCGGCTCAAGACAAGTAGGTAAGTGAGTTGAGTAAAAGTGAGCATGATAAAAAAATGAGGAGGAATAGGGACTTGGTGGTGGAGGGTCAAGTCTCTTAACTGCCATAATTGACTGCTGGGTATTTTTGGACAGGAGAGGGATGTGATCTATATATTGTTTAAAAAAATATATGATTCTGAAAAATAGATGACAGTTAGGAAAAGGAGACATACCAAAGAAACTCATTTTTATATAAATCAATGAATGATTACAATAAAAATATTTTACATTTAATTAAATTATAAATAATTGCTTGATGTTTCTAATCCTTTTCTAACATATTTCCCTTCATCAATGTATTCATTAGTTAACTTACTCATCTACTTATTTTATTAAAAGTATTGAACTCTTTTCTGGTCTTGAACTATGCTGGATGCTAGAAAATCAGCAAAAATCAGGAGAGATGTGATTTACATGGAGAAAACAAGAAATAGTTAATGATGTAACAAGAAAAATTATAACCAACCTAGATAGCATATTCAAAAGCGGAGACATTACTTTGCCGACTAAGGTCCGTCTAGTCAAGGCTATGGTTTTTCCTGTGGTCATGTATGGATGTGAGAGCTGGACTGTGAAGAAGGCTGAGCACCGAAGAATTGATGCTTTTAAACTGTGGTGTTGGAGAAGACTCTTGAGAGTCCCTTGGACTGCAAGGAGATGCAACCAGTCCATTCTGAAGGAGATCAGCCCTGGGATTTCTTTGGAAGGAATGATGCTAAAGCTGAAACTCCAGTACTTTGGCCACCTCATGGGAAGAGTTGACTCATTGGAAAAGACTCTGATGCTGGGAGGGATTGGGGGCAGGAGGAGAAGGGGACGACCGAGGATGGGATGGCTGGATGGCATCACTGACTCGATGGACATGAGTCTGAGTGAACTCCGGGAGTTGGTGATGGACAGGTAGGCCTGGTGTGCTGCGATTCATGGGGTCGCAAAGAGTCAGACACGACTGAGTGACTGAGATGAACTGAACTGAACTGAACATAGTAACAATGATGAGAACCTGTTGTTCTTTTAGTCACTAAGTTCTGCCTGCCTCTTTTGCTACCCCATGCACTGCAGTCTGCCAGGCTCCTCTGTCCATGTGATTTTCCAGGCAAGAATACTGAAACCGTTTGCCATTTCTTCCTCCAGGGGATCTTCCTGACCCAGGAATGAAAATATGTGTCTCCTGCATTGGCAGGCAGATTTTTTTTACATTGAGCCACCTGGGAAGCCCATAAAAAGTACAGTGATGCAAATCAACAAATAGTATTTATCAAATATCCAAAGAAACAATACAGTTTGAAATTTTTATTTTTATTAATTCCTGTTTGTTCTAGTCCAGCTTCTTCATTTCTCAGGCCATCCATATTCCCCAGGCAATTTGTCTTTATTTTGCATTTCTTGTTCTGTCTACTTCAATCTGTTTGGGCTTGTTCCAGCTGTGTGTGGGGGGTGGGTGGGTGGGTAGGGCTTTGGAGCATTATTAAAGGGACTTAACTATGTGTTTGCAGTTTATTAGAGAGAAAGTGTTAATTTATTTCTTAGCATTTTTAATTAGTTCTGGAAACCTCTAAGCATCTTTGCAGTAATTCCAGGGAAACTAGGGCTTTGTGGTGAGTAGAGTGATCTTCTACCTTTTCAGACCTTCTGGCCTCATCTGCCTCTTGTGGTAAAAACAGAAGGAAAAAAAAAAATCAGGGTTCTTTTCTGCCTGTTCGCATTTATAGTTTTTAAAAAAATTGCATTCAAGAGACTATTCCCCTGAAAGGAAGGATTATATCACACCAACAGATGTCATCATCCATCTAATCTTTGAAGCTTGATTTTCTTGCAAAAGTGATTGTTCTGGAAATACTGAAGATTATTCATTAGGTAGGCTATACATTCATAATAGTGTTTCAGCTTATTTGCTGTGCATTTGCATAAACTAGAAATATTATAATAATAGTTATTACAAAAGCTATTATCATTGTCTTATTTAAAATATGTCTATAGTTTTTTAAATACATTTTTACATTAAACAAAAAATATTCAAATAGTGTTTAATTGTGATTCTTGCACCTATATAAAATGAACAGATGGTGAAATTTTTATTTAACATATTTATTAAGAAAGGAACTGATAACACATGAACTCAGGTTTGTTTGCTTGTCGCTCCAAGCTAAAAAGCCAATACTTGAAAGACAAGTGTGGTAGGGAAAAAAGTTGCTTTAATCAGAAAAGCTAGCAACCTGCAGAAAAGCAATGTCCCCAAAAACAACTCCAAAGCTTCTGCTCAGTCAAGTACATTTTTAAAGAGAAAAGGGGAAGTAGTCTCCTCTAATCATTAAGGCAGGAGGCCAAGCTCTGCTACTCTCCATTGTATGCGGGTTGGCTGACTCCTCGGGGGTTTTCTTTAGATACTGTATGTTCACACAGTTTGTTCAGGAGATTATTGAGGGGGAAGCTAGTGAAGAGATCTGAGCATTTGTTAATTACTTGACCCATTCTACTTCTTTGAATCACAGAAAGAACCTGCAAGTTAGGCAGGCATTGTGAGATCAAAAGATTTGAAAGGTATGCTTGGCCAGAGATGAGTAGAGCATGGGGACTGGGGGTGGTGGTGGGGGTGCCTGGTTTAACATTAGCTTCACTAAAGTGACAAAACAAAAGGGGCCTCCTACAGAGAGCTCTTTCCTTCCAAAAGCTGCTTACACAGCTGGTACCAAGAAGAATCTGAGCAGAAACATATATTAGAAATAGGGAATTGTATGATACATTTACAAGCAGATGCAGAATGGATATCCGTGTAATAGTCAAGTCTATTGCACAAGACTCCATTACGTTTGAAACTCTATAATCGATAATATTGTTGCAGAAAGAGAGATCCCCTTCCAGGCCCTAGAGTGGGCTATTGTCTAACACTTTGAAATGAATTGTCCGAGGAGACACATGTGCTGACAAAGCAAGAGATTTTCTTGGGAAATGGCACCCGGGTGGAGAGCAGTAGGGTAAGGGAACCCAGGAGAACTGCTCTGCTCTGTGGCCCACAGTCTCAGGTTTTATGGTGATGGGATTAGTTTCCAGGTGGTTTTTGGCCAATCATTCTAACTCAGAGTCTTTCCTTGTGGCGCATGCATCACTCAGCCAAGATGGATGCTAGCGAGAGGGATTCTGGGAAGTGGACGGACACGTGGTGTCTCCTTTCAACCTTTCCCTGACTCTTCCAGATGGTGGTGTCTTATTAGTTCTGTATTCCTTATCAGGATCTCCTGTCATAAAACTCATGCAAATAGTTACTATGGTGCCTGGCCAGGGTGGGCGGTTTCAATCAGTGTGCTTCCTCTAACAACTCCCCCTGAGAGACTTCATACTCAAGATACTTCTTGAGAATTGGGGCCAAGGTCTCTTTCTTTTGTAACTTCTTCCCACTGTGCATGGGCATAGGCCTGCCTAGCAGAGCAGAAATCTCTCTACCAGATCTAAGTTAAGGTATTTTTTGCCTGAAACCAGCATTCACTCTTGTAATATCAGCAATTTAGTTTGAAACTGTTGGTCCCTCTCAGAGATGAAATAGACAGGGGCCAAACAGAAGACCTAACAGGATGGTCATCTCTGGTCCCTGGAAACAGAAGGCAACATTTGGGGTGAGGGTTGCAGTATTTGTAACCCTTTTGATTGTTGGTGAGGCAACAGAGCTGTGCTCCAGGAATCTTGTGCTCAGTCTGAGGTTACCATTCTCCTCCTGGGTGGGGGCTCTAGTTCTGTAGAAGAACTCAAAGACATTGTTATGCATATTTCTTTGACTAGGAAGGACTCTGTCTGGAGGCTGTAGCAACTTTTATTTCTCCTGTTTCTGTATCTCCTAGTGAAGTTGCTCAGTCGTGTCCGAGTCTTTGCGACCCCATGGACTGTAGCCTACCAGGCTCCTCTGTCCATGGGATTTTCCAGGCAATAGTACTGGAGTGGATTGCCATTTCCTTCTCTAGGGGATCTTCCCAACCCAGGGATTGATCCCGGGTCTCCCGCATTGTAGACAGATGCTTTACTGTCTGAACTACCAGGGAAGTCTGTATCTCCTACCTCCCCTGATTAGCAATTGTTTGAATCCACCCTTTGGAACTCAGGGAAGGTTAAGGAGGCTGAATGAAGCCTATATCCTACAGACAAGAAATGGAGAACACAGAAATGATCTCTACTCCAGAGACCCACAAAGTTCTACTCGGTTTTAATTTGGGGAACTAGGTGTTAGGTAGGTAGAATAGGGAAAAGGAGTCCAAAATGGAGGTGGTAAAATACAAGGAAGGGAAAAGCCTGCAAAAATAGAATAAAAGAAGGTCCGAGGACCAGAGTGAAGACTTCAGGTAGAACAAACAGCACTCCTGGCTAAGCCCAATTTGCCTAGGGCAGGCCCAGGTGGAAGCAAACATATAAAAGGAGGAGCCAAAGCGCTTTCTCACTCTCTTCCTCTCCTGCGTGGCTGCTCTCTCTCTCTCTCTCTCTCTCCCTCTCCCCACTCTCCCATGCACTCTTCCACTCTCTTCCCTTCAAATCTTTGGGTTGGCATGCCCTCACACTTCGAGCATGGATTCTCCTGCTATCTTCTAAATAAAATAGAGCTGTAACACTGATTTGCCTAAGAGCTCTAACATGGTTTGTCCAAGACCCGAGAGCTGTGATGCACCGAGGGCTTTAATGTCCGTTGCTCCAAATCTTTGGTGTGACGAGGTAAAGAACCGAAAAACATACACTCGTGTGACATAGGCAACTATGACTGTGATAAATTCCTGTCAAAATGGAGCATAGGACTGCCTCAGCTTGGAGTATAGACACTGAATTGGAAGTATTTCTGAGTTCCAAATTCTAGATCTGAATTTTGTGTGATTAAAATCTCAATCCTTTGGTCTGCCATTTTAGTGTAAAATACCCAATTAGAAGTAGTTGGAGGAGTGATAACTGGAATTTAGTAGAGAAAATAAATCTCATTTCTTTTTAGAAGAATAGGCCTGAAAGCCAGTCTGGACCTAGCACTTCAGGGAGACTTGTAGCCAGGGAGCCATTTGCCTAGTTTTTTAAAAAGTAAGGTTGCAGTTACTAGCTTCCAGTAAACATTGTTTTGAGAATGGTGGCATCCAAGCCTGACACAACTCAAAAAACTCAGGTGTTTAGCAATACAAGGTCAATCTGAAAGTATACTTTTAGCATCATCTAGTTGTTCCCCAGGATATCTGAACCATAGCTACTCTATTTTGACTTTTAATTGTAACCTTTCCCTTAGTAGCCAAAGCAGATTTCACCATTAATGATGTCAGTGTTTCTCTTGGTATGAGAAGATGCAAGAATTAGGACTCATAAAATCTTCTCCTGAAAAGATCTGACTATCTGAAGGCCTGTTGTGCCAGTTTTTCCCAGAGCACAGAGAGCCTCATTCCTGATTTTCACCCTGAACTCCTTTCAGGAGCATTGAAAGTCAGCAGTTGCAGTGGCCATGATTTAATCTTTGTAGATGTAGATGGCAAGTGTCAGTCCTCAGTTGCCAGAGCCCCGTTTTGCTCATCAACTTGACCATCTTTTGAGGGGGTATTTCATGACCATTTTATCCCATGGTACTGAGAATGTCCATTCTCATGTTTGGCAAAGATTTTGTTGACAGGCTACTCAATGTGCTGTTACTGGACTAGGCCATAAAACAGTATCCAAAATTCTCTGAACTACCTGTCTTACTAGCCTCTTGGTCCAGGAAAATATTCCCTCTTGTTGCTTCTTCCCATATCTAGAGTTACACTGTTACCATCATCAATCTCATATGGGACTATATATTATTCTATCAAAGGCCTCAGACAAACATTTGGCAGTGTAAGAATCAGCAATTTTGTAAAAGAGGTGAAATACAAATAACATAGCCAGTAGTATTAGTAAAGTCACAAGTAAGACTTAAGAACTTCCATTAGATGTAGTCCAGTATATCTCAGGTCATCTGACTTAGTCTGCTCTGTAGAATCTTTATCTTCCAGGGAAATTATACATTGGCACCATCTATAAGGCACATAGCCCAGTTTTCTAGTGTTACTAGACTGATTTCCCTTAGTATGATTTAATAGTTCCCAACACAGAGGAGACTTTAAACCTAAATTACCATAGCCTGGTGTTATCTATATAAATCTATCTCATAATTGTGGGAGATATTTTCTCCTTTGCTGAAACTTTTCTTGTTGCTCTGATTGAGCTTGAGTAATAGAAAAAAGCTCAAATTTATGGCCAGAGTCAGAGCAGGCATTATTAATTGGCCTGGTGAGGGGATCCCATCTAGTAATATCACAGTGACCTGAATATGACTATATATTTTTTTAAAGTAAATTTTCTCAGGGCCAACCAGTTAAAGTCTTGTATTAGAAAAATTTACAAAGGTAACCCAGAACTAGACACAGGTAATCGGCCACAAACCCAACAACTGAATTGATTTCTAAAACTAGCATAGAATCAGGCCTATGATAGAAAAGCATTTGATTTATATGCAAAGGTCTAAGAAGTCAAGAAAACATAAATGATCGTATGAATCAGGTCCAGCATCTTGGGGAAGCTGTCTACCTCTGATGTCGTCATCTTATCATCCTGGTATGGTGTAGTTTCCCCTGCTGATAAAAAAAGTCCTTCCATCCAGGTTGGAGACAGTCCCTTAAATTATGTCTTTTTCCAGTCCTTGTTGGAGGTCATGAGGCATTCTGATCTTCATTCAAAGATAGATTACTTAGATAAGCTTCAGAAACAAACGTAGGGTGTTCTTTAAGAATTCAATTAAATTTTACATTGATATCACATAACAGCAAAGAACTATCCAAGAAATGAGTCTTACTACATGCAGACCTCCATTAACAAACTGGGATTTAACATTTATTGAAACATCTATTTCTCCCTAAGATTATCCTCATTTTTATCAAATATAACCAAATTAAGACTAGCTTGTTTGCAAAATGAAATGAAGTGAAGTCGCTCAGTCGTGTCCGACTCTTTGTGACCCCATAGACTATAGCATACCAGGCTCCTCTGTCCATGGGATTTTCCAGGCAACAGTACTGGAGTGGATTGCCATTTCCTTCTCCAGGGGATCTTCCCAACCCAGGGCTCAAACCAAGGTCTCCTGCATTGTAGACGGACGCTTTACCATCTGAGCTACCAGGGAAGTCCTCAAGACTTCAAGAGGTGGCAAGAATACATGGAAGAACTGTACAAAAAAGATCTTCACGAGCAGATAATCATGATGATGTGATTACTAATCTAGAGCCAGACATCTTGGAATGTGAAATCAAGTGGGCCCTAGAAAGCATCACTATGAACAAAGCTAGTGGAGGAGACGGAATTCCAGTTGAGCTGTTTCAAATCCTGAAAGATGATGCTGTCAAAGTGCTACACTCAATATGCCAGCAAATTTGGAAAACTCAGCAGTGGCCACAAGACTGGAAAAGGTCAGTTTTCATTCCAATTCCAAAGAAAGGCAGTGCCAAAGAATGCTCAAACTACCGCACAATTGCACTCATCTCACATGCTAGTAAAGTAATGCTCAAAATTCTCCAAGCCAGGCTTCAGCAATACGTGAACCGTGAACTCCCTAATGTTCAAGCTCGTCTTAGAAAAGGCAGAGGAACCAGAGATCAAATTGCCAACATCCGCTGGATCATGGAAAAAGCAAGAGAGTTCCAGAAAAACATCTATTTCTGCTTGATTGACTATGCCAAAGCCTTTGACTATGTGGATCACAATAAACTGTGGAAAATTATTCAAGAGATGGGAATACCAGACCACCTAACCTGCTTCTTGAGAAATCTGTATGCAGGTCAAGAAGCAACAGTTAGAACTGGACAACAGACTGGTTCCAAATAGGAAAACGAGTATGTCAAGGCTGTATATTGTCACCCTTCTTATTTAACTTCTATGCAGAGTACATCACGAGAAATGCTGGACTGGACGAAACACAAGCTGGAATCAAGAGTGCTGGGAGAAATATCAATATCCTCGGATATGCAGATGACACCACCCTTATGGCAGAAAGTGAAGAGGAGCTAAAAGCCTCTTGATGAAAGTGAAAGAAGAGAGTGAAAAAGTTGGCTTAAAGCTCAACATTCAGAAAACAAAGATCATGGCATCTGGTCCCATCACTTCATGGGAAATAGATGGGGAAACAGTGGAAACAGTGTCAGACTTTATTTTGGGGAGCTCCAAAATCACTGCGGATGGTGACTGCAGCCATGAAATTAAAAGACGCTTAGTCCTTGGAAGAAAAGTTATGACCAACCTAGATAGTATATTCAAAAGCAGAGAAATTACTTTGCCAACTAAGGTCCATCTAGTCAAGGCTATGGTTTTTCCAGTGGTCATGTATGGATGTGAGAGTTGGACTGTGAAGAAAGCTGAGCACCGAAGAATTGATGCTTTTGAAGTGTGGTGTTGGAGAAGACTCTTGGGAGTCCCTTGGAGTGCAAGGAGATGCAACCAGTCCATTCTGAAGATCAACCCTGGAATTTCTTTGGAAGAAATGATGCTGAAGCTGAATCTCCAGTACTTTGGCCACCTCATGCGAAGAACTGACTCATTGGAAAAGACTCTGATGCTGGGAAGGATTGGGGGCAGGAGGAGAAGGGGACGACTGAGGATGAGATGGCTGGATGGCATCACTGACTCGATGGACGTGAGTCTCAGTGAACTCCGAGAGATGGTGATGAACAGGGAGGCCTGGCGTGCTGCGATTGATTCATGGGGTCGCAAAGAGTCGGAGATGACTGAGCGACTGAAGTGAACTGAACTGTTTGCAAAATAGGTCTGTTCTCTCTAATTTTGGTCTGATGATTTATATAATCATACTTTAACGTAGTCGTTTTATTTTGCTGAAACTTTTATAGAATCTCAGAGTGAACTTTTAAAATAAAACAGGGCTGGGAAACTCACACCAAAGGCTTATCACAGATTTTGCCTATCAAATCTAGGTGAATTCTTCCCTTTTTAAGGTCTCAAAAATTTACTGAGATTTTTGTTCCCTGTGAGATAAACTTCCTAACTCCTTTGATAAACTTATTGGAAACATAAGAATTTCCAATTTTAGGAGGAGTCAGATAGAGAGAAAATATAATTGTTTTGTTTATAACATTTAATTTTACCAAAGCATTGTCATAATTAGTTTGAGAGGAAGATTTTCCCTACTCCCTGAAAACCTGATTCAAACCCGTAATTTTTCAGATAGAAAACATAAAAGTTATAAGTATATTCGCTGGTTGATTCAGTCCTTTGTTAATTTTTGTGAAGTCATCAGGTTTTTCATTAGAATACCAGGACATATCAGAATATTAAGAACTCCATATAATTTCTAGGATATCTGTATTAGTAATTTTATCATACATTATAACATGAGTGGATTTATTATTCATTTGATAATCTTTTTCATGTAATTTAACCAACCAAATAAACACAGTTTAATATCTCTCTTTGGGATGTTTCAGGGGCCCTCTGAAGCACCCCAAAGTTAGCTAGAGGTCAAAAGAACTTCAAAAGAATTCTATTTAGGAAGTTTCATCAAAAGATCAATTAAAAGTATTTAGAACGGTCAGATTTAGTTACTGTTGACAGGTATATCATTTAGCTTGTTGATATGTCACAATAGGCCTAAATACCAAGGCTCAAGGTCTAGTGAAAATCAGCTATGCAATCTTGGACCTAGTTGACTCTAACCAGTTTTCTTATGGCTGTGTCATTTCTAACAAAATCCATTTATCTAACTAATTGTAATCCAATTTTAGAAAATCCTGATCATGTATAACTCTTTTTAGTATTTTTTCATACCTTTTTTTCCTTTTTTCTTTTTACTGAAAACACATATCCTACTTTCCTTTAGCAACAAAGAACTAACTTTTATATTAGCATTTTATAGATTGGTGAGCATAAATACCAATGATAAATTCTAAAACCCTTGCTTTCTTAGAACATTTTAGGATGATACCAAATATTATTCATTTATAGTCCCAAAACTCTTTAATTTCTCTGTAAAAGAAAATTAGTGTTTAGTAGTAAATGTTTCAAAATCTTATTTTATTTGGAAATGATCTAACTGTTCAATAGACATCCAACACTTAGCACACTTGGCACAACCCTTAGAAATTTAAGTTACGCCAATCTGGAGAGACTATTTTAGACAGATATTTCTAAAGAATAATTATTCTTAATAGAGCTTATATAAAAGTTCATATCTCATTTACATTTTTTAGAAGTTTCTTCACTCAAGGTAATTTCCTTGTTGGTAAACTTGTAACAGATATAATATTTTACTTATATTAAACCTAGGTACAATGAAAATATTCTACTTAATGTTAATTACTCTAAGACATGTCTATATTAGATAGGTCAACAAGCAAACATTAATATCAGGTATTTAATACTGAATATTTCCCAGCTCACATGAACCTGGAATTTATTGTTTAATTTAGAATTATTTGATTTGTAAGCACTTACCTTTTTAAGCCAAATAGAGCTCATTTACAAATTAACCTCAAAAATATTACCCAGAGACAAAGACATAGCAAGACATATTTAGACAGACACAGTGCAAAATCTAGCTTCATTTTCTAAGTTTAGTCATGAATTAGATATTACAATATAAAATTTACTAGTTTATAAAAAAACAGTTGAAATAAATAAAATTTTTAAAGTCTTTTTCCCCTTTCCTCTCAGTCTCAGGAGTTAGAGATGGTCTAGATAAGTGTTCCTGAGAGCCACACAGGGAAAGAAAATCAAGTTCTAACAAAATGGTGGCAGATCTAAACCAATGGTGGCCAGACAAAGCAAAAGGCCATCAAAAATCACAGCACAGAACACAGAGTTAAAACACACACATATAAACCTGGCGGTCCTCATCAGACACTCCCTTAAATACAAGAATACTGTCTCTCAGAAAACCTCCTATAGAGACCCAGAACTTCAGATCCAAGTACTGACAGAGTAAAGGAAAATATCTCAGGTCTTCAAAGATTTCAAAGGGAGGAAAGGAAGCCAGGTTGAAAGAAGAAGGGGGAGGAGGTGGGAGAGGGGGGCAAAAGAGGTGATCTTACAGACATCTCCTGCCACCTGCAGATAACCAGGCATTATGGGACTTTACCCTGGGCCTCCAGAGAAGGGGGACTGGAACTCGGCCCTACCAGAAACCAGACCAGACCAGAACCAGAATAAGAGTTTTCTGCCAAGAGGAGGTGATCAGCCTCCAATCCTCAGCTCAGGCTGAAGCCCTTCGACCAGATTCTTATGTCCAGGATCAGGGAGCTAGAAAAACGGGTAAGGATAGGAAGGGTTAAGGAGAGGAAAGAGAGAGGGAAGGTGAGAGAGGTCAATAAAGTCTCTTGTTCCTTACCGGTCAGGGCACTCTGGCCAGTTGTCCGCATCAGGAGAAGACCAGGGACCAAGGGTCCCAGTTGCGGCCGCTGGGTCTGGTCCATTGGCAGGCAAGCTGTTCCCTGAGTACCCCGAGAGGTCAGGATGTCAGTCTCAGCAAAGAAGAATCCCACCAGAGTCGCCACTTGTTGCAGGAAGGGGGACCCCTTCCAGGGCCTGAAACTGGGCTTTTCTCTAACACTTGGAAATGAATTGTCTGAGGAGACACATGTGCTGACAAAGCAAGAGATTTTCTTGGGAAAGGGCACCTGGGTGGAGAGCAGTAGGGAAAGGGCACTTGGGTGGAGAACTGTAGGGTCAGGGAACCCAGGAGAACTGCTCTGCTGTGTGGCGCCAAGATGGATGCTAGTGAAAGGGATTCTGGGAAGTGGATGGACACGTCGTGTCTCCTTTCTACCTTTCCCGGACTCTTCCGGTTGGTGGTGGTTTATTAGTTCTGTATTTCTTATCAGGATCTCCTGTCATAAAACAACTCATGCAAATAGTTACTATGGTGCCTGGCCAGGGTGGGCGATTTCAATCAGTGTGCTTCCCCTAACATATCTACTAGTGTTATTTTATACTGAAGGTGGAAACAGACAGAACAGGCTCTGTCTTAAAAGCAGGACTCCATCTTGGGCTGGACTGTGGCTTTTGAGCTATATGCCCAGTATCTATGGAAAGGACATACCAACTGGGAAACCAGACCTCCCCAGATGGAAGAGGCCCAGGGCTCATACCTAGACTCTCTTTCACCTAAAGGAATTCTGTGTAACCAAATACAATCATAAATTCTATTATGCTTATTAGAGTATGACCACAAGCTTATTGCTAACTGTCTACTGTTAACTACTTAGGCCTAAGGCATATGAATCACGGGTTAACTTTGATCTTTCTTTTCCTCTGTTCAGACTAGCTTCAGGGAATTGGGGGAGATGGGTTTGGGCACGTACACTTAGGGTCTATAAGGTTTTCACAAACACTGGTCGGGGGTCTTGGCTAAGAGGAGACTCTGCCTTGGGCCCGCCACTATAATAAACTGCACTCCACTCTCTGCATTGTCCTGCGGAGTGAGTTTGTTTCCTGCAACTCGTGGCTACGATAACACATTTAAAAATAATTCACAACCCACCCTATTCCAAAGAAATACAACTTTCAATCACAAAATCAGGCTGATTACATTACATTTGGCCTGATTAGTTACATATGTTGCGAAGAGTTGGACACAACTGAGGGACTAAGCACAGCCAACACAGAAAAAGTGTTAATTTACTATATAGACTTCCTTAAGTTTATTTTGTAAAATCTACAGCTATATAGTAGTGAACTGTTACTAAGACAACAAAATTAACCTCCGTCTGGAAGTTTTCATAAGGAATTTGATATTGGACTGTCAAAGGTCTCTATTATTTGATAACCTGAGGCTAAGAAACTAAGTCCAAGAGAATAGTAAACTATCTCATGAACTAAAACAAACAAACCAAAAAAAAGTACTGGAAAACCCTTACTCAGCATTTGGTATGATCTGAATGTCGTCTAAATAATGTCAACCCAAATCCTATACCCAGGAGTCTGTTCTTTGAAATGTCAAACAGTTTTTGTTTTCTACAAGAAAATATTTTTGTTACTTGAGAGAAACTAGTCCACAAAAATGAAATAGTTCACGCTGATTTATTTATAACTCATTATAACACATTTTAGATAACAAAAAAGCATACAATACAAAAAAAAATTAGTTTACAGCTTCAGATTTTTCCAGTCAGATTTGCATTTGAATCAGATGTTCAGTATATGTCAAGAAATAATTACTAAGTTCAATAATAACACAAGCAAAATGCTAGAACACTGCCTAGCACAGAATTATCTCAGTACACTTTAGTTGAATATTGAAATATGATTGTGTGAGTCAATTTGAATGTATTTTAGAGCAGGTAAATAAAATTACTAAATGTATTGTTGTTGTTGTTCAGTCGCTAAGATGTGTCTGAATCTGTGACCGGTGGACTGTAGCAGACCAGGCTTCCCAATCCTTCACTATCTCCCAAAGTTTGCTCAAACTCATATCCATTGAATCGGTGATACAACCCAACCATCTCATCCTCTTTTTCCCCTTCTTTGGCCTTCAGTCTATCTGAGCATCGGGGTCTTTTCCAATGAATTGGCTCTTCCCATAAGGTGGCCAAAGTATTGGAGCTTCAACCTCAGTATCAGTTCTTCCAATGAATATTCAGAGTTGATTTCCTTTATGAAAGATTGGTCTGATTTACTTTCTGTCCAAGGAACTCTTCGATGCTCAGCCTTCTTTATGATCCAACTCTCACAACAGTATAGTACATGACTACTGGAAAAACTCAGCAAAGTGACGTCTCTGCTTTTTAATATACTGTCAGCAATACGTGAACCGTGAAATTCCAGATGTTCAAGCTGGTTTCCGAAAAGGCAGAGGAACCAGAGATAAAATCGCCTACATTCACTGGATCATCGAAAATGCAAGAGTTCCAGAAAAACATCTATTTCTTCTTTATTGACTATGCCAAAACCTTTGACTGTGTGGATCATAACAAACTGTGGAAAATTCTTCAAGAGATGGGAACACTAGACTGCCTGACCTGCCTTTTGAGAAATCTGTATTCAGGTCACAAAGCAATAGTTAGATTGGGGTTGTCCCTTTCTTTTACTATGTGCTTGTAAAATAACATGGGCTTCTATCCATGTGCTTGTTCAAAGCCCAGGCTTCCCCTAACAGTTTCCAGAATTCACACTTCTTATTTTGTAAATGCTTACCCTCTTTTTAAAAAATTTATGTGTTTTTTTTTTTTCATTGAAGGATAGTTGCTTTACAAAATTATCTTTCTGCCAAACATCAACATGAATCAGCCATAGATATACATATCTCCCCTCCCTCCTTGAACCTCCATTCCATCTCCCCCGACCCCCATCCCATCCCTCTAGGCTGTTACAGAGCCCTGATTTGAGTTCTCTGAGTCATAGACCAAATTCTCATTGGCTATCTAGTTTTCATTTGGTAATGTAAGTTTCCATGTTACTGTCTCCATAAAGCCCACCCTTTCCTTCTCCCTCCCTCCTCCCTCCTGTGTCTGTTCTTTATGTCTGTGTCTCCATTGCTCCCCTGCAGCACTGGTAATTTATTGTGAATCTCTGTAGAGATTTGAGTTAGAAGAGGCATTTGCTCTACTGGCCACATAGTTATCCTGGTTGAATGTTCTTCCCATTCTGAGATACGTATTGCATTCATAAGGAAGGCAGATGCTTAAGAAGTTTTGCTTAGTCAGCAGTTTGAATTGAGCAATTTGCCTTTCTCTTTGATCTTAAATTTATATTAAAAGAAGAGATTTAAATCGACTTAATTTGGTACTAATCTGAATGGTATGTTTGTAGTTTTTTTGCATTCTCATCATCTATTTCAGAATTTAGGAATCTCTCTTCCGTCTTCCTGCTATGTGTTTACTTCCCATCTAGTGAAGCATTCCCCAGCCAAGACCTCTGTCACTTTTTTTTAGCAAAAGGCTTAATTTGCTTAATTAAGCAAAGTGTATAGAATAACAAATAGAAATGTTATGAAAGAATGGAGATGAAACAGTGATGGTAACTGAAATGAAATTGTTGAAGCCACTTTCCTTAGAATTGTATCTGGCAGGCATGGGGGAATTCATGGTCCATCTATATATTCTGACACATTCAGATAGAAGACTTTGAGATGACACAATGCAGGCATCTTCTGTCATCCAATTCAATAATATTTGGGGTTGCTGTGAGCTCCAACAACAGACTTCAACAGACTGTCATAGATGTCTTCACTTTTTTGATCATCAGGATTAATTGTACTCTTCGGATAAGTCATCAGATGGAGAGAATACTTTTATAAAAGGAGAAAAACACATTTTAGGAGTACTGTATTCACTTAGAACACAGGACTTGCTTTTTCACAGTAGAAGAGAACCTGAATCATAGTCATGAAAAGCCTTAGAAAAATGTGTTTTAAGTTGTTCTTTCATATTCCTTTATGCCATGCCTATCAGACTCCTTTGCTTTTCTACTTATATCTGGATGTATCTGTGTATGTGTACATGTGTGTATGTGCACAGCAAGGATGTTTGAGAGAGGAAACTGCTGCATCAGTTAATAATCTTCTATAATTTAAGCATTTAGTTTTGCTAGACAATCTGCTGTGAAAATATGGTGCAAGTATAGGTCTCTTTTCCCCTTTAATTTAGTCAGTCTTATCTGCCTTTTATCAAAAATTGTATCTGTCCTGTTCTTTATCTCAACAGACTTCTTAATATCCTGTTACTTTCTTTTCTTTCTCTCTGACCACCCATACTCTCTCAGTTTTTCTTTTCTAAAGGAGAATATATGATCAGCATTAGGGGTTGAGCAAAATATTATAATTGTTTCAATGACCACAGCCCTCACAATATTTTTCTTTTACACTTTCTGACTCTCTGGTTAACTGGTAGATACAATTTTATAATTTTAGTAAACATCTTCAGAATAAAGATGCCAATGTCTCAAAATTCATGATAACATTTTTATAACTATGTATCTTATAAACATACAGAAACAAGTATCTAATAACAGGGTTTAATATTTTAAAGTTAACGTTAAGAATAATTTCATCTTAAGATTCAACTTTAATTTTTGCAATAACTCCTAACACTGAAGTTTGTTATAGTAAAAGTTATTTATGGGAACTTCCCTGGCAGTCCAGTGGTTAAGACTTCATGTGTCCATTGTAAAGAGCATGGGTTCGATCCCTGGTCAGGGAACTAAGATCCTTGCATGTCTCTAGTGCAACCAAAGCAGGGCGGGGGGTGGGGGGTGGGGGGTAGTGGCGGGCAGTGGTGGTGGTGAAGAGTCATACATGAAGTTAAGAATTAACTTAATGATTTCATTATTTTAATACTTTTAACAATATTAGAATTGAAATTTTTGAGAAATAAAAAACTATTGGAAAAGAAAATTAACTTTTTCTTTACAAAATCTTACAAACAAATAGGGTACTCTAGGGATACTCCAAAGAGAATCTTGAGATCATGTTTAAAATAAAAGGCATAGATAACAGTATGAAAATATATAGATTAAAATATTTCTGGATATCATTAGGAAACAATCCAAGTTTCTTTTTAATACAAATGTAGAACAAATAAAGTATGATAAAGCTCCTTATACTTTATACATATCTGTGCTAGTAATGTAAAGTCTGTGGATTTCAGGATTCTGAGTATGAGTGTTGTGTGTGATGAAGAAGGGGGAGATAAGTAAACATGTGAGTGTGGTGACTGGTGAATATGTAGTGTGTTATGGATGTAGAGTGTGTGTCTGTTTGGTGTGATTGACATGTGTATGTAGATAATATTATGTGTCTGTCATGTACATATCCTATAACTAACAGGAGCATGTTTTGTTAGTATGTACATATACATATACATATCCTATATATATACTACATCCCGTAGTATACTTTATATCCTTGACTATTTTTCACTTTTGATAAAACTTTGCTATGCTACATGCAGCTCTAGGATGGAAAGAAAATAATTCCAAAGGGAAGATTTGAGTATTGGAGATAAAGATGAACTATGAATCGCATATTATTGCTTCTCTTGTGTGTGGTAGAAGGATGATTATCTTTGTCTTTCAGTCATTCCCAAACCGTTCTTTCCCCCATGGATGTACTAGACTGATTTTATTCCATCCCACCCAGCCACCTCTGTCCCATGTCTGGTTTTCCCTATAATCAAGATTGTATACTATACTAACTTATTAGAATGAAGAGCTGAGGAATAGAAAGACACTTAACATTTACAGTCTCCCAAAGTACTTAACAGGAGTGATATGCCATGAAGATGGGAGTTGGACTGAGGCAAAAGGCATCTAAATAAAAATCATTAAAGATAAGTGAATTTTGCTGATAACAGGAGGAATATTTTTCTACACAGCTTTCAAAAATGACCATGAGTAAGAAAGTTACATAACACTTTTGGCAGCTGACATAGTGAAATAGCTGGGCTTAAAGTAACAGCAGATTGAATTTTACAATGAGCTAATTATTAGTGAGAAGAAATAACAGCTGTGAAGTAACAACTTTCATAAAAATTTCCCCCATCAAAAAGAAAGAAGAGGGATGATCTATAAAAATATAATTAGGAGGAGAAACATTTATGTTCATAAATATGCCTTGTTTAACAGTCTTGACATTAGGTGACTTTGACCATAATTTGTCCCAGTTTTTCATTCATGTTACTTTCCTTGCATTAATAAAAATTGTTTTAAAATACTGAGTAGTAATAGAAACTTGGGGTGTAAAATGTTTACTGGCTTATTAGATATGAAGTGATAGTTATTAAAACTTTAAAATATTTTAAACTTTAAAAGAATGTTATACTTTTTAGAGAGGAAACTTAACAACTAGGATCTAATTATAATTTTTATCAAAGAATCCACCAGACCTTAGCAGTAGTCAAAAATACATTACTATTTATGTTTGAATAATGACCTCTAGAGTCAGTTCAGTTCAGTCACTCAGTCGTGTCTGACTCTTTGCAGCCCCATGAATCGCAGCACGCCAGGCCTCTCTGTTCATCACCAATCTCCCAGAGTTCACTCAGAGTCATGTTCATTGAGTCCGTGATGCCATCCAGCCATCTCATCCTCTGTCATCCCCTTCTCCTCCTGCCCCCAACCCCTCCCAGCATCAGAGTCTTTTCCAATGAGTTAACTCTTCTCGTGAGGTGGCCAAAGTACTGGAGTTTCAGCTTTAGCATCATTCCTTCCAAAGAAATCCCAGGGCTGATCTTCAGAATGGACTGGTTGGATCTCCTTGCAGTCCAAGGGACTCTCAAGAGTCTTCTCCAACACCACAGTTCAAAAGCATCAATTCTTCGGTGCTCAGCTTTCTTCACAGTCCAGCTCTCACATCCATAATGACCACAGGAAATCAAATTGAAATCATTGGTGCCATAACCTTAAATTGTAAGAAATATCTATCTATGTAAATGGGAGAAAAATAATCCATTTAGTGAAGAAGGGACTCTGAGAGTAATTGAATCACCCCACTCCACCCTACCCCACAATTTTTTTTTTAATGTGGAGGTTATATCTAGGGTTAGTATTTCCAAGCTCCACTTCCCTGAGTACAGATTAGGTTGCATTTACAGTATCTCACAGCTTGATATTTGGACTTCCCTCCCTGGTGGCTCAGAAGGTAAAGAACCCACCTGAAATGGGTTGGGGGCAGGGAGGGAGACCTGGGTTCCATCCCTGGGTTAGGAAGATCCCCTGGAGGAGGGCATGTCGACCCACGCCAGTATTCTTGCTTGGAGAATCCCCAAGGACAAAGGAGCCTGGTGAGCTGCACTCAATGGGATGACAAAGAGTCGGGCACAACTGAGCGACTAAGAATGCACACATACACAACTTGTACTGGTGATCTCTCATCATTACTTACATGGTGTCATATGACCAGAATTAGCACAGGATTGGTGAATAGAAGTCATGTGTCATTGCAGGGCCAAAGTCTT
This sequence comes from Nanger dama, assembly GCA_917880005.1. Lineage (NCBI taxonomy): Eukaryota > Metazoa > Chordata > Mammalia > Artiodactyla > Bovidae > Nanger > Nanger dama. The sequence goes on along the minus strand of CAKJTW010000038.1, from coordinate 6,417,426 downwards.
TAGTGACTGGAGGGAGACATTTTCACACTGACTTCCTGTACTACATAGACTAGGGAGACTATGAGTCCTGGACAGAGTACCCAGAAAGCGGCAGGAACTTCACTAGCCTGAATGGCTGAGTTGCTACAGAGAACAATTGCCCTGGAGAGATGCTCAGAGCCTCAACCGACTTGGCAAAAATTAAAACTAAACATTTACTGTGTTAACTTCTAAGATTTTAGGGTTATTTGCTATTTCAACGTATCTTTTAGTTTACTCCAACCCTTGAGTATTCCAAGTCCCCTATCTTGACCAGAAGGAATTTCTGACATTTCTAGGATTTTGAAACATGACTAGAATCTTATACACATTTTGTATCCATTCTGCTTGCATCTAATCACATCTAATGAATTGAGAATCCTCAAGAGAAGATTCTGCAACTTCTGTCCTGCAAATCTTAAGGATGAGATTTCTCAGTCTATTCATCCCCATTTTTTGATCTGGGTTTGTCAAGCACTCTAACACCTGTGGTTCAGGCAGGGAGTTTGACATCAGATGCCACTACTACCTCTCCCATATCAAAAAAAGAGCAATACATTTGTCAAGGTTTATGCCTGAAAGTCCAAGATTTTATTGATTAAACCAGAAGAGACCCACAAGGGAGCTATTTTTGGTCAATTTCTCATACCTGCTGGCTTTCATGCAACAGGAAATTTCAGTTGATTTGCTTAGATACTAGATGCTGCTGCTGCTGATGCTAAGTCGCTTCAGTCATGTCCAACTCTGTGCGACCCCATAGACAGCAGCCCATCAGACTGCCCCATCCCTGGGATTCTCCAGGCAAGAACACTGGAGTGGGTTGCCATTTCCTTCTCCAATGCATGAAAGCTGGCTCCATGAAATGAGGACAGTCTCTCCCATCCCCAAATATCAGTTGAAGAATGTATCATGATCAAGTGACTGTGGCACTGTGTTGCACCTACTAGCAAAAATAGCTCTTTCAGTTCACAGAGAGAGCTATTACCCCAAACCATTTTTTTTTAGTCCTACAGAAGTGAAATCTTACCATGCTTGGAATCACCATGCATATACGTATACAATCATTCTCAAATTTATTTCAAAGTATCTCTAGATTTTCATTTGTGTGCAGAACACTTTAACTCAAGTTTTTCAGCTACTGTTTGCAGGCTTTCCACCATAATCCACTGTACCAATATGACCTTTCTTGGAGCCCTTAATAAGAATAATGTTCCTCTGGGTACAAGCTTGATGACCATCTTCATTATATCATTTGCCAGACAGTAGGTGATGAAAAATTAATCCTTTCATATCTATGAGTCATTTGTCTCCCAGAACATGAAGCATAATTATTGTTCCCAAGGCATCACATAATCTTTTGTAATAAGAAAGAATGCTCTTGAGTCTGGCTCCAGGCCAAAATCCTATGTCTGAACTTTCAGGACTGACCATATATAATTACAGAGACCATCTCAAAGATTTCATGAGAGAAAACTGTCTTCCCCCAATCACGCCTTTCATATAGAGTATGTGGCTGTCTATAGTGGGAACTGCAGTCAAAGGCTCAGGCTACCTTCCCCATGAAGTGGAGTGAAGTGAAGTTGCTCAGTCATGTCCTACTCTTTGTGACCCCATGGACTACTATACCCTACCAGGCTCCTCTGTCCATGGGATCTTCCAGGCAAGAATACTGGAGTGGGTTTCCATTTCCTTCTCCAGGAGATCTTCCCGACCCAGGGACTGAACCCAGGTCTCCCACATTATAAGCAGATGCTTTACCATCTGACCCACCAGGCAAGTCACCTTCCCCAGGCTCATACATTTATATGTATTCTTACCTCAGACACCTCACTTTTAAAGTCTTCATCTGAAAACCTTGACTGAGGCACTTTTCAGCAACTCTGCCCAGATCTCCTTATTGTATGATATTTATATATTTTTCTCTTCTATGATTTAGTAGTTTTCCATTCTTAGGTCTTTCCCTTGTCACCTCTCCAGCCTCTCCAGATCCAGGGAAACAGCTGGAAGCTCCTGTGGTGGGACATTTTCCACGCCTGCACCATTTGTAATCCAAGTGACCCACACCCGATGCTGGTCTATGGGGCAAAATGAATCATTTTATTTCTTTGGCTCTTACATATACCATCACAGAAAGTGCATTGGGGCTTGAATGTTGCTTTTAGTTTTGGGATTGTCCTACTTGTTTTAATCAACCACCTTGATGCCCAAGAACTCAGCAAACTACAGATATTTTCTTCCAACCTTTCTCCTTTAGTGATACAAAACTACTATGCTGATTGAGTTTAAGAAGAGGACTGGGTGCTCTATTACCTCTATTGTTCCTTTAACCTCACCCTTAGTGTTTTGTTTTTTTTCTTTGTTTGTTTCTATTTCTTTTGTTTGTGGGTTTGTTTTTGTCTTTGGCCCTAGAATGAATAGAAAGAGCCAATAGTTACAGGCTCATTAGCAAAACACAAAATCTCTATGAAATAATAGACTGCAAACAGCTATAGCTATTATTCTAAAAAGACCCCCTACCTGCCAATCAACCTTTCCTTTTTTTTTAGGGAATCAGTTTTAATGGTGTTATCTGTTGTGAATTCACTAGTGCTGTCTATTTCTTTGTGAACCTCATTGACTAACCATTTAAATTGGATAAGTATTTTTCATCAAGAGTCAATCTCTATAATTAAACTACTATTTATCATCTTTAGCTAAAATCAGGTCTACATCATTAGGACTCTTTATAAATAGATGCATACATTGAAAATTCAGGTAAGAATAAATGATAGCTTAAAGAGATCTAAAAGCTTTGAAAACACTCCATTGCAACAAAAGTATTTTGGCATGAGTGCTAAGTAACTTCAGTTGCATCTGACTCTTGTGACCTCAGGAACTGTAACCAGCCAGGCTCCTCTATCCATAAGATTTCCCAGTCAAGAACACTGAAGTGGGTTGCCATTTCCTCCTCCAGGGGTTCTGTCCAACCTTGGGGTGAGCTTAAATTCAGAGCCAAAAGAGGCTCTTGGAAGTAGCAAGGTGACTTTGGAATGCATATCTCTATGGATGTTATTGCTCAGTTGCCATGTTAATGTCAGCTGTATAGTTTATATTCAATGAATATTTTAAAAATGAATAAATAAAAGGAGGATTAGGTTAATACTGAAACCATGATAGCCTAAGGTAAATGCTTGTCCTAGTGTTAGAAACTTTTTCCTTGACATAAAAATCATTTCCCATTATTCCTCTAAAAGCATATTGAAGAATATTTTAATATAAAACACCATTTCCATATTAAGCAGTGTGGTCATATTATGAAATTTTATATTAAAAGAGCATGAAATATTATTTGCTATGAAATACTGCTTGTAAAATTGGTTCAGTAAAAAGCAATAGAATGGGATTTAAATATATATGGAACTTCATGTTGATCATCTGAATCATACTCTAAATATTTTAAAGGAATAAGACTATTAATAGCAGAAGAAAAATATAGTTTTTAAATGTGTTTTACAATACAGACTCGTATTCAGATAGACTAGTTGCTGTCAGTTGTGACATGAAACAGTTGCTTAAAAAATATCCTCGCTTATTAAGCATTAATATGTTCTCAAACTAAAAGTTCTGCTGAAGACTTACTCGAAGAACATGCTTATCTTTAACTGGACATTTTAGAGCATCAGTATTCAGAAATACTACAGATCATGCTGTTGAACATATATATCATGGTTTATTATTCTAAAAGATAAATAAAAAATAGCTGAAATGAAAATTATTAGCAAGAATAGGAGCATATCTGTAACATGGAGGAGCAGGGGCCAGAGATGGAAAAGTCAAGTAAAGAATTTTTTAAAAAGGAATAAAAATTTGATTTGATGTGAAAGGAATGATAACATCACTAAGAGACCACTAAAGATACACATTATATAATTTTCAGTTCAGTTCAGTTCAGTTGCTCAGTCGTGTCCGACTCTTTACGACCCCATGAATCGCAGCACACCAGGCCTCCCTGTTCATCACCAACTCCCGAGTTCACTCAGACTCACATCCATCGAGTCAATGATGCCATCCAGCCATCTCATCCTCTGTTGTCCCCTTCTCCTCCTGCCCCCAATCCCTCCCAGCATCAAAGTCTCATTGGAATCTTTGCATGATATTGCCAGAGTACTGGAGGTTCAGCTTTAGCATCATTCCTTCCAAAGAAATCCCAGGGTTGATCTCCTTCAGAATGGACTGGTTGGATCTCCTTGCAGTCCAAGGGACTCTCAAGAGTCTTCTCCAACACCACAGTTCAAAAGCATCAATTCTTCAGCACTCAGTCTTCTTCACAGTCCAACTCTCACATCTCTACATGACTACTGGAAAAACCATAGCCTTGACATAATTTTAGTGCAATTATAAGATTAAAATCAGCCCATCTGGCTGACCAACAGCACATACATAAATAGAGTGAAATCAGTATATAAAAGCAAACATAATTTAATGAAAACATGGAACAGTTTATAGATTAACTTCAATGTTGAGTCAAATCTCTTTGAGAATGCTCATGTTATTTTACAAAATCAACTATTTCTTTTTAAAAATTTACTCAGTTTATATGGAACAAATTGTAGATTATGTGTAAAATGCAGTGTGAGTGATATGTTTTTAGCTTAAAATTTTAAATCTGATTATCTAATTATTTGATTGGTTTCAGAGGTTGGGTATCGTACCAGATAAATTACATTATTTTCTCCATCAAAATAGCTCATGATTTACTTGTTTGGGAAATTGTTTAATTTTTTTGTACAAAACATTCACAAATAGGTGTCAATTTTGTGATAAGAAAACAAGCTTAGAAGCTGGAAGGTAGCAGTTATTTTTGTTTAGATATTGCTTCAACACAAACTTCTCAGGTATTGTATAACTCATGCTCCATTTCAGTACTTTTGGTTTCATTTCTATACAGGACATTAGGTCACGTAAGACTGAGCTAACAAAGTCTGCAAATGCTCCAAATAAATATGTGATGACACCATCCTATAATAGTTCACCTCATACTTATGGAACATTTTTGCTTCCTTCTCCAGCCCCTCCTATTGATATTAATTGCTAGGATGCTATGAAATCTACTGGCTTCATAAGAGCAGAAAGTAAGGGGGAATTTAGTGCTCCATGGAGCAAACCATTGACCGACAGGAAGTGAGAGTAAATAAATTATTTCACCCCTTCATTCAATAAATGGTCTGGAGAAGCATTTATATAGTTGAAAGGATGATGATTCTAAGCTTTAAGCAGTTTAAGTGGTTACACTTGATAGCTAAAAAATCCAGTTGGTAAAACGCTCTTGTCTTTCTCTCTTTTCTCTTTTGCTTCCTTTTCTTTTTCTTTTTTTTCCCACATTTCTGTTCTTTGGAATTGCAAGTCAAAGTCACAACAAAGTAGGGGCAGAAAAGCCTCTGTCTTATATGCTGCTGCTGCTGCTAAGTCGTTTCAGTCGTGTCCGACTGTGCGACCCCATAGACGGCAGCCCACCAGGCTCCCTCATCCCTGGGATTCTTTAGGCAAGAATACTGGAGTGGGTTGCCATTTCCTTCAATGCATGAAAGGGAAAAGTGAAAGTGAAGTCGCTCAGTCGTGTCCAACTCTTTGAGACCCCATGGACTGCAGCCTACCAGGCTCCTCCTTCCATGGGATTTTCCAGACAAGAGTACTGGAGTGGGGGTGCCATTGCCTTCTCCAGTCTTATATGCTACTGACATGAAACTAAGGCTAGGATGATGGAACTAGTGTGATCCTGAAAAGCAGCCTCTGTGGATAAGATTCAGAGCCAGATTTTTCTCTGTATGGCAATTAGGACCTTACTTCTGATGACAAGTGAGATGGTGATAACACTTTGCATATAAGTGGCACAGTAGCACCAATGGTTTAACTTGTGGTTAATTGGGATACTTCACAAGAACAGGGTGAAGTGTTAAGAAATGCTACAAACATGGTAACTGAAAAGTACTAGAGCAATGGCAGTTATAACACTGGGGCTCAGAATGGTTGCTCTTGTAAACAGTGGAAACTTTGGAGAAAAAAAAAAAGGTGGGTAGGCCCAGTGCATCCAGTTCTCAATACTAAGATGTAATAAAGCTGCTATCTTGAAATGGAAGATTTGGAAGGCAGATGCCTCCAAAAAACTGGCCAAAGATCTAGTCATAAAGTTAGAAAAGCTGCAAAGGAGACTAAATGCATATTTCTGAGATCTGAGATAGGAAAAATTGGGTGCATGAGCCTGAAAATCTAGTGTACATGTTTTCCTGAAACCAATGAGAAGAAAGAAAAAAGTAAGATTAATCTGCACAGGGTCAAGAAGAAAATCCTGAACCTGACCTTTTCCACTTCAACCAATATAGTAATTAGAAACGGCATTGCAAGAAGAAAGAATTTGGAGATTAGTGTCACCATAAAACACATAAAGGTGTAGGGGAGGTAGACCATGTCATATTCCTGTTTAATCACATATTTTGGCTAAGAGAAGCTTTATGGATATTGAAAAGGGGAGATAGACTACGATAAACAAACAGGCAATAGTCCCAACTGCAGGTGCTATGTTGAACTGGATATCTTTATCACAGCAGATAAAATTCATACAGAACTTTTAGTTCTTAATATATTCCCATTGATGTGGCAAATTGTTTCTTCTCCAACACTATCAGTAGGGAAGATCAAGCACAATTTGCATTTATATGTTAATGATAGCAATATGCAATAAATGTTATTCATAGATAATTTGCTCATGCATTACCAGCAAAGGACAGGGGTTAGACTAAGTGTTAAACAGAGTGATTGCTTTATCATTTTCCTTTTAAAATATAACATTTTCTAATTATTGCATGATGTCATGAAAAATTCTGGTTTGTTATTTCTTTGATGGAAAGATAATGTTAACAGTTGTGGATTTCCACAGAACTTCCACAGTTATTGGCACATGTAAAATTTGAATTTTAATTAACTTTAAGCATTTAGGAGTTTTGCTTCAAAGATTTCTTCCAAGATTCCATTCTCATCTGAAAACACTTTTCTTGTCAGAATTAATCAAAGACCTTTACATGTATTTAAAACTCAATCAATCACTATAGTAATCACTTCCCTTTTTAAAAATAATCCATTGCTTCTGAAGGCATACCTGTGTTAGGATGAGTAAAATGTTTTCTTTATAAGTTGTCACACTAGAAAAGTATCCCATTAGTTAATTAACTAACAACCTCTTCCATTATTTATTATTTTATACTTACTTTTAGCAGCAATCATTGTACTGAAGATTTTCCAGGTTTTGTTTGCCAAAGGGTTCAGGCTTAAAACCAATTACACACTGAAATATATACTAAACTGTACTTCCTTTTCTTTTTTTTTTTGTAAATTTTGAATTTGGTTGAAATGAACATCAATGTACACCTGAGGGAGAAACAAGTGGCAAAACCAGTTCAGCCTAAAGGTATCAATGGAAAGGAAAGCACTGTAAACAAGAGAGAGATGTGAACTTTAAAATATCTGGGTTAAATTCTTGACCCTTTTGCTTTTCAGCTGTGGGACTTGGGGAAATTACTCAAGCTCTATGAAAATAAGCTTTCTAATCTATAAAATAAATATACCTCCATCATAAATTACTTCTATGGAATTTTAAAAAGCTTGGTGGAATGTATATAAATCACAGCAGGATCCTCTATGACTTACCTCCTAGAGTAATGGAAAAAAAGCAAAAATAAACAAATGGGACCTAATTAAAATTAAAAGCTTTTGCACAATGAAGGAAACTATAAGCAAGGTGAAAAGACAGCTTTCAGAATGGGAGAAAATAACAGCAAATGAAGCAACTGACAAAGAATTAATCTCTAAAATACACAAGCAGCTCATGCAGCTCAATACCAGGAAAATAAATGACCCAATTAAAAAATGGTTCAAAGAACTAAACAGACATTTCTCCAAAGAAGACATACAGATGGGTAACAAACACATGAAAAGGTGGTCAACATCACTCATTATCAGAGAAATGCAAATCAAAACCACAATGAGGTACCATCTCATGCCAGTTAGAATGACTGCTGTCAAGAAGTGTACAAACAATAAATGCTGAAGAGGGTGTGGAGAAAAGGGAACTCTCTTACACTGTTGGTGGGAATGCAAACTAGTACAGCCACTATGGAGAACAGTGTGGAAATTCCTTAAAAACTGAATATAGAACTTCCATATGACCCTGCAATCCCACCACTGGGCATACACACTGAGGAAACCAGAATTGAAAGAGACACGTGTACTCCAATGTTCATCACAGCACTGTTTACAATAGCCAGGACATGGAAGCAACTTAGATGTCCATCAGCAGACAAATGGATAAGAAAACTGTGGTACATATACACAATAGACTATTATTCAGTTATTAAAAAAAATTGAATCAGTTCTAATGAGGTGGATGAAACTGGAGCCTATTATACAGAGTGAAGTAGGTCAGAAAGTAAAACACCAATATAGTATATTAACACACATATATGGAATTTATGAAGATGGTAACAATGACCCTATATGTGAGACAGCGAGAGAGACACAGACGTAAAGAGCAGACTTTTGGACTCTGTGGGAGAAGGCGAGGGTAGGATGATTTGAGAGAATAGCATTGAAACATGTATATTACCATATGTGAAATAGATCGCCAGTCCAGGTTCTATGCATGAGGCAGGGTGCTCAGGGCTGGTGCACTATGACAACCCTGAGGGATGGGATGGGGAGGCAGGTGGGAAAGGGGGATGGGGGATATATGTACATCCATGGCTGATTCATGTCAGTGTATAGCAAAAACCACGACAATATTGTAAAGTAATTAGCCTCCAATTAAAAAAAAAAAAAAGCTTGGTGGAATGTATAGCAAGTTGAAAACTTCTTCAGACCTCCAATTTTAATTTACCTATGGTAATTGACAATTTATTTTTACTAAAAAATTGTTTAGGTATTATCTAGCTGTAGCTACCATTGGTTTTGATTATTGTTTTTACTTGTAACACCAGATGTGTTTAATGCTTATGTGGGATGTAAATTAGAAGTGATATACTCATGTCATGATAGTACTCTCAATATAAGTAATTGCTTACCCAAATGACACTGTCTCTTTCTTGACTAATAAGAACTCTGTATTTTCCCTGAGAGATATATACCAATTAAAAATATTTATCCTCTCACTTTAATTTGGGACCACAGAAGGTCATTATGATGCAGTTTTGGCTCATAGACTTCAAGAAGATTCAGGGTTAGACTTGCAGAAAAGTGGGGATCCTTTATAAAAAGAATTTCAGCTTGTTTCCTCTGTCTTTATTTGGTCTTTATTTTGGTTTCCCTTTTCACTTTCAATATGATAACTGGATATCTGGGACCATAACTGTCAACTTCTAAACACTGGAATGAAAGCCATAGGCAAAGGTGATGGAACAGGACAATAGAAGTGGTACAGATGCCTGGGACTTCCATACCAACATGGACTATCAACCCATGGCTATCTTATTGTGCAAGACACATAAGCTCATTTTTTCTAAGTCACTGTTTGTAATGCTTTCTATTTGTAGCTGACATACCATAATTAATAATAATGTTTAGGTAGTATAGCCCCTGACTAGGTAATACATCATTGACCATACGAGAATAAACATGTACAAGGAATCATTCCTTAAGGCAATTTATGGAAAGGTTATTAAATTTGTCCTTTAGGAGCAAATGAATTTCAATTTGATTTAAGGGCTACATATACAGTTGTATTGAAAGAGTAATTTCAACAGTTTATAAACTATGTATGTATATAAATGCATAGAGATATATGTAGTTGTTAGGAAAATGTCTACCTTGAATCTAAAAGTCAGTGTATCAATCTTGTTTCTTTTCTGCCTTAACCTATCATTATTTCTTACTCCCCCTGTCTTTCTTTTCATGATCATCATTTTTATAAATTATATTATTTTTCTCACTGATATGGTTTGAAGGACTTGAGTATATCCATGGCTGAAGCAGAAGATATTAAGAAAAGGTGGCAAGAATACACCAAAGAACTATGCAAAACAAATCCTCACAAACCAGATAATTATAATGGTGTGATCACTCACCTAGAGCCAGACATCCTGGAATGTGAAGTCAAGTGGGCCTTAGGAAGCATCACTACGAACAAAGCTAGTGGAGGTGATGGAATTCCAGTTGAGCTATTTCAAATCCTAAAAGATGATGCTGTGAAAGTGCTGCTCTCAATATGTTAGCAATTTGGAAAACTCAGCAGTGGCCACAGGACTGGAAAAGGTCAGTTTTCATTCCAATCTCAAAGGAAAGCAATGCCAAAAAATTGATTTGGCATCTCACATGCCAGTAAATTAATGCTCAAAATTCTCCAAGCCAGGCTTCAGCAATATGTGAACTGTGAACTTCCAGATGTTCAAGCTGGATTTAGAAAAAGCAAGGGATCAGAAATCAAATTGCTAGTATCTGTTGGATCATTGAAAAAAGAAGACAGTTCCAGAAAAACATCTACTTCTGCTTTATTGAATACGCCAAAGCCTTTGATGTGTGGGTCACAGCAAACTGTGGAAAATTCTGAAAAAAGAAATACAAGACCACCTAACCTGCCTCTTGAAAAATCTTTATGCAGGTCAGGAAGCAAACATTAGAACTGCACATGGAAAAACAAACTGGTTCCAAATAGGAAAAGGAGTATGTCAAGGCTGTATATTGTCACCCTGCTTATTTAATTTATATACAGAGTACATCATGAGAAACCCTGGGCTGGATGAATCACAAGCTGGAGTCAAGACTGCCAAGAGAAATATCAATAACCTCAAATATGAAGATGACACCACCCTTATGGCAGAAAGTGAAGAGGAACTAAAGAGAAGAAAATAAAAGAGGAGAGTGAAAAAGTTGGCTTGAAACTCAACATTCAGAAAACTAAGATCATGGCATCTGGGCTCATCACTTCATGGCAAATGGAACCAGTGACAGACTTCATTTTTGGGGGCTCCAAAATCACTGCAGATGGTGACTGCAGCTATGAAATTAAAAGATGCTTGCTTCTTGGAAGAAAAGCTATGACCCACCTAGATAGCAGAGACATTACTTTGCCAACAAAGGTCCGGCTAGTCAAAGCTATGGTTTTTCCAGTAGTCATGTATGGATGTGAGAGTTGCACTATAAAGAAAGCTGAGCACCAAAGAATTGATGCTTTTGAACTGTGGTGTTGGAGAAGACTCTTGAGAGTCCCTTGGACTGCAAGGAGATCCAACCAGTCCATCCTAAAGGAGATCAGTTCTGAATGTTCATTGAAAAGACTGATGATGAAGCTGACATTAATACTTTGGCCATCTGATGCGAAGAACTGACTCATTTGAAACGACCCTGTTGCTGCTGCTGCTAAGTTGCTTCAGTCATGTCCGACTCTGTGCGACCCCATAGACAGCAGCCCAGCTGGGTAAGATTAAAAGCAGAGGAGAAGGGGATGACAGAGGATGTGATGGTTGGTTGTCATCACCAGCTCGATGGACATGAGTCTGAGTGAACTCCTGGAGTTTGTGGTGGACAGGGAGGCCTGGTGGGCTGCAGTCCATGGGGTCGCAAAGAGTTGGACGTGACTGAGAGACTGAACTGATTGCTGAACATTAGCAAAAGAGGGATTTTCACTCTAATAATATATATATATAATATTATATATTTATATTAATATATGCTGATGTATATATAATATAGAACACTTTATGTTCTTATTATAGCATATATTTTCTCTTCCTTATTGGTAGTAGGTCTTTAAACCCCAGGAAACTGAATTTTTTTCAGATTAAAATTTCCTTCTGTCAGAGGGAGAGTGAAAAACAGATTCCTAGTCACTGACTATTGTTGTCAAACAACCTAAATCTGGGACATTTCTGGTGTTTTGAAGATGTAGTCTGAAAATTCTCCCAGGGCTGGTAAATTAATCTAACTTAGAGCAGTTAGAAGCCCATCTTAATACTGGAAGATGGGTTTTTCTCCTGTATGATATTTCTAGAAATGTTTGATCCCAGGGATGCTTGTGAACATGATTCTAGTTCAATGGAGAAAATAAAATTTATAGCATGAGATTGATAAACCGGGAGACATATGGACCAGAAACAAAAAGAGAAAGGAGACTTGATAGTGTCCTGTCTCTCTCTAGTGTAGCTGCACCTAGGCTCTTGAAATAGACAATTTAAAAGTTACTTCAGTTGGGTTTTAGTTGCTTAAAACAAACCAATTCCTGTTTTCTTTAGTTGGATTTTTTTTTTAAGTTGTTTTTGATTGTTTTTTTTTTCCTTTGTTTAACGAGGCTGAAATTGCTTTCATATTTATGTAGGAAATACAACCTCTACATAAATGTAAAAAGAAAAATTTCTCTCTCCCTGCACATAAGAAACATTTTAAGCTAATCTTGAAAGCATAGTTTTTGCTTAGGAAATAGACCATTTAGGAAACTTTCCATCCAAGATAATCTTAGATCGTGTCTCTAAATGATTCTTTATGTTTTTATGTACCTTTAGCATCTGAGAGGGCTCTTTGACAAGAGACTGGAATTGCTAAACTAACCTCGTTAATATCATTATTTAAACTATATTCATGTCAATTTTAAATATCAGATTAAAAATCACCAGAAGTGAGCTATATATTTTGTAAAAGCTGCTCTAATCCACCCATCAAGTTTGCGTGATTTGAAGAGTAATGAAACTAAAGGACAACCAATACAAATTATAGTCACAGTGTCACATCGCTTGTAAGTGAGCAGCAGAGCACAAAGCTGAACCCAGGGCAGTCCAATTTCAAGACTGAGCCTTTTCAGGTCACCCTAAAAATGAAGGATGAAGAAGGAATGACCCTGATTTTCCATATCTCTGCCACAGCATATTCACCTGGCAAGCTGGCAGTGTTTCATAGGCTAGTCTTTCAGTTTCTTTAGAGCATAATCTCTTAATAGTTCATCTGGTTTGTTCATCTGGTCTCTTTGTAGTTCAAAATTGTTGGTTTTTCTCCACCAACTTCCCCATTAAATTACTCAGAAATTCAGCTTCCTTTGAAGGCATAAAGTCTCACTGGTTTTATAAAACCGTAAAAACAAAATTTAGATTCAGTTTTGAAGTCAATCCACATTAATTTTATCTTTTATGTTTACTGATATTCCTGGATAATTCAGCAAATTTGCTTTTAAATGTGGGATTTTTTTGAGAATAGTTAGTTGAGATATATATGCATACATACACACACACACACACACACACACACACACACACACACACATACACATATGTCTTATTGCACGTCATTAACCAGAACAGGCAAGACTCTTTAAAACTTTCCTGATAAATACAATTTTGAACAGTGATGTTTAAGCATAGTAACTGCTGATTATATAATAACAGCATTGCAGTAACCGTAGGAAAGACACTCTGTGGCTTTGTGATAGATGTTGACAGGAAAATGATCATGAGCCGATGCAGTGCAAGGTTCATCATGATGCCCTTTTGAGCTTGACAAGAAGAGGACATGCTTTATAGTAGAAGAAACAATAAAAATTGGGTATTGGCAATATGACATAGAAGGCTAAAATATGAATCAGTCTTTATTGTAGCAAAAATGAAAAAGTATTAACTCCTTCCAGAGAGGAAGCATAGCTTCAGTCTGCTTTAGCACTTTAATGGAGGCAAATCATGCATATAGGATTTGTCTGATATAATTTGTTAACTCTTTGATGACATTGTTGCTACAATTCTAAAGTTCATTAATATCTTTGACTATGGAAAAACCTTCATGATTCCACAGTCTCCAACTATAGTGATTTCACTCAAATAGATGCTTTAGTAAATTGAAACAGTCAAATGTCTACTGATTATTTAGTTCTAGAAATATATCTTTTCAAAGAGATTAAATTTTGTCTAGATGTCCAATCTTCTCTATGCTTAAATTTCACTTAAAAATATGTTCCAGGGAAAAGAACATTATTTTAATTATTTTGATGAAGACTGTTTTTTTCTTTAACATGTTTCTTTTAGCTAAAATACACAAGTCTATTCTCACTTTCCATCTGTGGTTGATGTGGCAGATAAATCAGGTTCTACACTAAATACTGTCATTGAGATTTTACTGCTTTGCCTTACCATTTAGCTTAATTTTATTAATCAGGATTATATTTTCTGGAGGTTTTTTTTTTCCCCTGCTGCTATAGTTGTGCTAAATCAGAAGCTATTAAGTTACAGGGAATGAATGGACTGAGATATTACTGTGATTCTTTAGAGGACATACAAAAGTGGCAGGGTCGAATAAGTTTTACTACACCTTTTCATTAAAACTGATCATTATTCATTTGAAAATCTGTAATACTGTGATCTGTTCTAGGCAGTCATTAGTATAGATTTCTGAAGGTCATTTTATAATGTATTATCAACTTACATTATATCTTCAGATGTGAAGGGAGACATAAAAGGAAAAGAATGATCACAATTTTCCTACTGCATCAGAGCCATTTTTATTTCAACATTAGATCCTGTTTTACATTGCCTCTTCAGTATTAACTCTGAGATGTCCAATTTGGCTTTTAATTAGGGAAATTTTGCAATATATAATTTCTCACATAAATACTTGGTCATTATACTGAGAAATAGTATAAAGGATATATGCTATATAATCTCCTTGGGGATATTTTAATATTCATTCTTCCTGTCAGTATGATGTTACAGAAAAGCCCAAAGAAACTTTTTGTCAACCCAATACTTAGACAGTCATCTAGTTAAGCTCTGCTAAAACAGTTTCTCTTCATGAGAGGCTTCTTTCTCTCTTTTTAAGCAAAAAAATAATCTATTTGTTAGTAAATATGAAAAAGAAAATGTTTCCAGGACTGCTACCTTAAGGTATGACTGGATCAAGGTGTCCAGATAAATGTCTAGTCTTTGACTTTCTCTAGCACTTGGCTCTACTCTCTATGTTCATTTCATTCTTTTTCTTCATATGAAAAATAAAAATGGCTATAGGCATCTACTACCTCACATTCTGTAACACCAGGGAAATAATTTTCCTTTCTTTTTTTTTCCTGAAGTATAATTGACTTACAATATTTGTTATTTTCAGATGTACAATATAGTGATTCAATATTTGTATACATTATAAAGGATCACCAAAATTAGTCTAGTCACTGTCTCTGTCAATTAAATTATAATATTATTGACTATATCCCCTATAAGATACATTGCATCCCCATGACGTTTGTTTTATAATTGGAAGTTTGAACTTTGTAATCTCCCTCACCTGTTTCACTCATTCTCTCACCCTTGTCCCTCTGGCAACCATCAGTTTGTTCTTTGTATCTATGAAGAGACTTCACTTTTGTTTCTCTACTAAGTAACATCTATATAATACATAAGCAGATTCAATGAGTGCTAAGAGAATAAATAAAGTAATTCTTTCAAGAAAACATGTAGAATTAGAGGATAGGTTTGTGTGGTGTTGGATTTTTACTATTTAAAAGACTGAAGTTGTAATCTGAGTGAAAAGAACAAGCTGAATTGTAGAAGTTGATATTACTAACAGACAGACAAGTCTGGTTAAGGTGGGGGTCGGGGAGGCTGTTACCAGAGAAACGGAGAGTTGAAGAGGACCCTCCAATGAATCTCCATTCTTGGTAAGGACACAAAGAAGAATCTGAGGTCTTACCCTTGGCAAAACAAGTTTATTAAGTAAAGAACACCTCAAGGGAGAGGAGGCCCAAGCCAAAGAGGCACTGGCCCTGAAATAGTGAGGTACTGGGTTTTTCAAGGCAGGGTTTTTACATATTCATCTAGGTGGGTGTGGATTGAGTTTTGATTGACAGTTTGCAAGTTACAGAACAACAGGCTGTATTGCACATTTTTCCCATAATTCACTCTGTTATAGTCAAATGTATGAATGTATAGAATATTTATGAACCCTTAGTGGGCTCCTGGCTGCCTAAGGTCACGTGAGAGCATAGCTGTGCATGAAGGGTGCATGGGCTGGAGTTGAAGGAGCCCCTGTGGTTGGTTTGTATCCAATGTGGGCTTAGGACGCCTTTACTTGAGTTGGGAACAGTCTCTGTGGTTATTTTCTGTCATATCTGTGAGTTTTCCTGGGCCACACTGGGCAGGGTCTGGGGTGAGGTTTAGAGCTCAGTTCAAATCTTTTTCAGCTATGCCATCTCTCATTGATCATGCCTAACTTTCTACCTAACAGAGAGCATCTTATTTTCTATGTTATGTATCTAGCCAGGTGACTTTGGAGATGCCTTGAAAACCCTGTCTACAAGGTCCTTTTAGGTCTAGTAGAACTTTACATGTTTTGCCTATTCTTGCATGCTCAGCAATCAAGCCACTATTCTTCTGTCATGGAGGAGAATCTCAGTAGGGCATCTGAGGCCCTATCTTATAAACACTCCAAACAACAGCTTCTGTTTCTGAAATATTGCTGCTTCCCTCCTTCTCTACCCAGGATGAGGGATTATCTTCCCTTGATTTTGGTTTCATAATAGCTTTCTGCTTGAATGGGGCCAAGGCTATTGGGAGAAAGCCATATGGGGAAATTTGTTAATATTTTAAAATATTCTCTGGAAAACAGCTCCTCCTAAGATGTTAGTGTGGTTCACATGGCAGAGAACAGTGCTTTTAACGATCTGACTTCACCTACATTTTCAGTCTTATCTCTCCTCATACTTAAACAGTTGGTAGGTTCCATTCTGCTCATTTTTGAGACTCAAGTCTAATATCACTGTCTCAGTAAAGACTTTTTATTACTGAAAATAGTTTTGTTTTTGTATTTTCCCATAGTACCTACAGTGCCCTTTTACAATGAAGTGTACACTTTAGCACACTGATTTAGTTACATGGCTATTTCTACGTGATATAATAGCTGTTTCTCTCCAATTAGGACACATTTGAGGTTTGTAAACTTGCTTTATTTCCAGGGCCTACTGTGTCTTTCACACAGAAGGCAGAGTACTTCTTGAGTGCACTTTGCATACCACAGTGCTGACCTTCGATCAGGAAGAACTGCTGCCCTACTCTTCATGGAACTTCAATAGATGAGTTTCAAATAAAGGCCAAAAAAAAAAAAAAAAAAAAAAGTACATACCCTGTAGTACTTAGTGTTGCCCCTAAGAAGTTCCATATCCAAAGCCCTTTTCCAAACCTTCCATACATGGATTTTTCTACACACTTTATCCCTGTTGATCAAAATCTCCTTCCTGGGGTGCTCTCTTCCCTTGGTTCACCTAATGCTGTGTTCTCTTTCACTGTAATTGTTACCATGTTTTCACATAGATCGACTACTTTTTTCATACATAAATGCAGTCATGCTCCAGAAATCTACTTTCAATGCACTTGCTCTAATAAAATCTCTCTAGAGGACCTTTTCCATTTACAGAACATCCACCATTTCCTTTAGTAACTTCCTAATTTTTGTCATTTACGTGACATCTTACTTGAATATCATAACTATTTTTCACAGAAATGTCTCATTCATTTATACCTTAAATATGAGACAAAATGAACTATTTTTTTCTATTGGCATGTTATTTTCCTACTAAGCCAGAGTGAATATTAAACATTTTACTTGATCCTTCTTTCATTTTCTCACACTCCAATAATCATGACGTGATCATATAATATGTTTTATAACCTCTTTAGAAGTTTTCCTCCTCTCTTTTTACATTTCTACTCTTGCCATCCCACTTTCAGCCATTGATGCCTTATGCTAACTTCATATCATGACATTTCCCCATCTCTCTTCTGCTTTTTCTTTCTCTGATTTGTTTACCATATAGCAATACAGGATTTTCTCTAAAGCGTATTATCCTTCACATCAGTTATCATTTTCAGAAAACATTTGATCATTTTCATTACCTATTAAGCAGAATTTGAATTGACTGACTGGCACACTCTGCCAAAATCTGACACCAAGCTTCATTTTCTTGTTTTTCCTTCAAATTTATCCTCATCACAAATATAAAATAGTCTAGCAAATGTGGGTGTTTAATTTGTGGTCAAGTAAGCAATGTATTTCTACAGAAACTTGGAAGCAGGAAATAGGACTGAAGTATGGATTTAGAAGTCATCCAAATATTTAATATATCTATATTCCATAGTTAGAATATAGAATATACAGATAGAATATAGATGCAAAAATTATAATAAAGCTATATCAACCAAATATGTATATAACGTGAGATAACTCTAAGACAGAACATTGGGGAATCACATTTGATTAAGGGGTGATAATGACGGTGGTGCTCCTGAAGAAAAGGAAAGAAGTAGGAAACTAAGAAAAATATTTCAAAACCCAGGGAACTTGAGAATATCAAGATATCAATATTTCAGAGCATTCTCTTGATGAGAACCTAACAGTGCATCAGATTTGAATGTAGAGAAGTATATAGGTAATTGAGCACAATGATTTCAGTGTTTGTTTGTTTTAATATGATCTTAGATTCTGGAAGATGGAGAGGTGGTATCCTGTAAATAATAAGGAGCTTGTCTATAAAAGGAGAGGAGATATTAGGAAATAGAGAAGATGATAGGAGATATGGAAGTCACTAAAGAAATGCAGAGGACCTGTGGTATCAGTACATTTTCTTATCACACTGGGGAAGTAGTAAGTTAGAGAGGGAGAAGTTAAACATACAGAGAAAGCAGGGTGGGTGGCTAATGGTGCAGATTTTGTTTTCCTATGATGCAGATTTTTATCCAGGACACAGGTAGATGCGTGTATGAGACATGTATGAGAAGACAGGATTTCTTCTCATACTTATCTATTTATCTATCCTTTACAACACATGAGTTAAAAAGAAAGTATGGTGCAGCCACTATTAAAAACTGTATGGAGATTTCTCATAATTAAAAATAGACTAGTATATAATCTAGTAATTCCACTTCTGGGTATTTACTTGAAGAAAATGAGAACATTAACTTGAAAAGATACATACACCCCTCATTCATTGAAACATTATTTATAATACCCAAGATATGGAAGCAATCTAAATGACCATCTATGAATGAATGGATAAAGACAATGTGGTATATATACAATGGAATACTATCCAGCCATAAAAAGATATGCAGTCTTGCCATTTGGTAACAACATGGATGGATCTTCAAGGAATTATGTTAAGTAAAATAAGTCAAACAGAGAAAAACAAATGTTGTTTGATTCCATTTACATGTGAAATATGATAAAACTCAACAAAAACAAGCTTATATTTATATATACAGAGAGTACATTGATAGTTAGGACAGGTCAGAAGTAGGAGGTAGTTGAAGTGGGTAAAGAGGGACAAAACATATAGACTTAAATAAGTCATAGGATGTAATGTACAGCCTGATGACTATTGTTAATAACACTGTATCACCTATTTTAAAGTTGCTAAGGGAGTAGATCTTGAAAGACCTCAACATTGTAAGTATATAAAGAGCAGATGATAACTATATTCTGTGGTTAATGTTTTATAGTATATACAAATTCAAATCATTTTGTTTATGTCTGGTACTAATATAATCATATATTAATTATACCGCAATAAAGACAAAAGAAATTATAGTGAAGATAATACAGTCGTTATGACTGAATGAAAATAAGCTTACCACATATCAAAATTCTGGAATAGAGTGAATGTAGTAATTACAAATAAGTTTATAGCATTAACATGATTTAGCTTTAAAATTTTTGAAAATAAGCAAATTCAGCATTCATCTCAAAAACTAGATACATCTTAACAGAATAAATCAAAGAAAGTAAAAGAAAAAAATTCTCAAAGAGCTAAAAACCAGGGATTATTGGACCAGATAATAAAAATCAAGAGCTGGTTCTTAACAAAAGAATAATAAAATCAATGTGCTTCTAGTAAGAATAATCAAGAGAAAAATGAGAACAATAATTATGAGAAAATCATATTTTAAAATATGGCCTTTTATCTCAAGAAAAATAAATCATAAGAAAATATTCATTTCTTAATAAATAATCATAGAAGAAATTGAGCTAGTAAATAAACCTACCCGCAACAATGACTCATGCTCCAGCTGGTATTACAGGTGGTTTTACCAAGCGGTTAACAAAAAAATAATCACCATGTAAAACAAAATCTAAGACTGATATTATTAAAAGAAGAAAGTCTCCAACACAATATTTAAGGTCAGAATAAATTTTATCAAAATATCAAACTACCAAAACAAGGAGAGGGTATATCAAATAGGGATCTTTCAGATCAATCTCAGTGTTAGTATTATATGTATGTCCCTCTATGAAGTCACCACCAACTTAGCAGTTTCATATAATGTAATTTCTAAGAGTTTTGAGGGTCTCAAACCCAGCATGGGTCTCACTGGACTAAAAGTGTTCCAGGACTGCCTCCCTATCTGGAGACTGTCAAAGACTATCTGTTTCCTTGCCTTTTTCTGCTTCTCCAGGTCACCTATACACTTTGGTTCCTAGTTCCCTACTCCATTCTGACCATCTTCGCATAGTTACTTTTCCCTCTGCCCAGAGTTGGGACCTTTACGGATCCATTTAATTAGATTGAACCCACTTGGATAATCCAGGATACCCTCCCCATTTCCAGATTCTGAATCTCGTCACACCTACAAAGTCTCTTCCATTTGAAACAACATAATCATAGATTCTGAAGATTAGGATGCAGGTACCTTGAGGTAAGGGTGGACACGATTCTGCCTAGTGAAGTTGCTCAGTCATGCCTGACTCTTTGCGACCCCATGGACTGTGGCCTACCAGGCTCCTCCATCCATGGGATTTTCCAGGCAAGAGTACTGGAGTAGGGTGCCATTGCCTTCTCCAGAGGATCTTCCCAACCCAGGGATCGAACCTCGGTCTCCAACGTTGCAGGCAGATGCTTTACCGTCTGAGCCACAGGGTAGCCCCTTGTGAATAAAAATAAAATCTTAAAATTTCATCAGTCCTTATCTAACTTTGTATGTGTGTGTATCACAAAACTATTGACTTCACCGTAGGAATGAAAGCATAATATGACAAGAAAACCTATAACTGTAATGCATCACACCAGTAAAGAAAAAAACAAACAAAAATTGCAGCGGCTAGATGCTGCAGGAGCGCGGGTGGCTGCGCCGGCACCTGAGCACAGCCGAGAGAAGCTACCCCACGCCCAAGGCAACAGAGACCCAAGTAAGCGGGTAGGAGGAGGAGGGGACCCCAGAGGATGGGATGGTTGGACGGCATCACCGACACAATGGACATGGGTTTGGGGGACTCCAGGAGTTGGTGATGGACAGGGAGGCCTGGCGTGCTGCGATTCATGGGGGTTGCAAAGAGTCTGATAAGACTGAGCGACTGAACTGAACTGAATAATCTTAACTGGCACAATTTTTTTTTTAAATCAACAATCATTTTTTAAAAAGAAAATCACATGCTGACAAACTAAGAATAGAAGCGAATTTTATTTTTGCAGTATGTTTACCAAAAATTTTGTTGTAAATACCCCAGATATCTCTGGTTCTGTCTTGGACATCCCTGTGACCACAGCCCTAATTTCCGCTGGAAGTGGAGTTGACAGTCCTATCTGGATTTGACTCTGTGCTCTTAGTATTTTGCCTCAAACACATGCCTGATGTCTTAATCTTCTTCTCAGGCTTCCTCTAAAATTACAGATGTTAGTGAGAATGTGCATAGTCCTTGCACTAGTGCAGACTGATGACAGAATTAACATCCCTGGGGCAGTGTTTGACCAAAGGAAGATGAGGGTCAGACAACTGTTGGAGACACTCTGTAAGCTCCTGGAGTTCCTTGCAAAATTGGGTCTCATTGCCCACAGCAGTGACCTCAAAATTTAACCTTTATTTTGACTCTTTTCCTTCTCTTTTTACTCTCCCTAGTCTCTTATTCCAGTTTCCTGGGGTCACTTTTCAAATAACACAGCTGTGGAAGTCATCTTATGCTCTGCTTTTCAGGAATCCAAGTTAAGACAACAAGTAAACAAGGCACCCTCATTCAGTCAAAGGGTCAGTATGAAAACAAACTCTCTCTATAACCCTTAGTTCTGTGAAGAACATTTTAAAAGGTGAAATGGTCAGAAGCTTGTAGAGAAAAATGAAATAAAACTAAATAAGCCAGCAAGCAAACAAACAAAAAACAAGAAAACATGATGAAGCCACCAGAAATAGCGACCACAGGGTGAAGGCTACCACTCCAATGGCTAATACTTGAGGGACAAAGGGAGGAGGTGGTGTTACTCAAGACAAAGATCTAGGGCCATCTATTGAGTCTTAGACACAAGATAGGATCTGAGGCAGTTATCACCACAGAGAGATGGGCTATCTGGTAAAAGCTGGGTTTATATAGGAAAGCCGTCACTGCTGGAGACACACTACAAACCAGAGAGAAGAAATATATAAATATTCTAGTTTCGCTTTGGCATTTAATCTCATCTCATCTCAGTGTCTAACTTTGGCTCAAGCAAGGTATTAACTAGTTGGCAAAGAAGCCTGTGAAATGTAGTTTGCAGATTCCTGTGTACAGAGCAGAAGAGAAAAGGAAGCAGCAAAGGGATCTAAAAGCAAACACACAAATTGGGCTTATCCAAGCAAATAAGAGGTTAAGAGTGGGAAAGAACTAATTTCATTTCAGATGATTTGAGTATCTATGTAGAGAATCCAAGGGAATTGGTAGATTAAAAACAGCTGTTAGAATTACTGAGTGCATAGCAATTTTGCTAATTACAACAACACAGTAAGAAAATGGTATTTTTATAAACTTACAGAGAACAGAAAAGAGCCATTATACAAGATAAATATGAAAGATAAGAAACCTATGGATAAATCTAATAAAATTCTATAAAGAATCAATGGAAAAAGCACAAAATATTATTCATGGATAATTACACTAGATAATATTTAAGGCAGAGACATCACTTTGCCAACAAAGGTCCATCTAGTCAAGGCTATGATTTTTTCAGCAGTCTTGTGTGGATGTGAGAGTTGGACTGTGAAGAAAGCTGAGTGCCAAAGAATTGATGCTTTTGAACTGTGTTGGAGAAGACTCTTGAGAGTCCCTTGAACTGCAAAGAGATCCAGCCAGTCCATTCTAGAGGAGATCAGTCCTGGGTGTTCTTTGGAGGGAACGATTCTGAAGCTGAAACTTCAATACTCTGGCCACCTCATGCGAAGAGTTGACTCACTGGAAAAGACTCTGATGCTGGGAGGGATTGGGAGTAGGAGGAGAAGGGGATGATGACAGAGGATGAGATGGCTGGATGGCATCACTGACTCAATGGACGTGAGTGTGAGTGAACTCCAGGAGTTGGTGATGGACAGGGAGGCCCGGCGTGCTGTGATTCATGGGGTTGCAAAGAGTTGGACATGACTGAGCAACTGAACTGAACTGAAGAATATTTTGTGTGTATACCTCAGTGAAGAAGCTATTTTAAAAGACAATACATCAGTACCTATTTGCAGAGCAGAACAGAGGGCACAGATGTAAAGAATGGACTTGTGGACATGGGAAGGCAGAGGGGAGGGGGCCAATGAATCGAGCAGCATTGATATATATACAGTACCGTGTATAAAATAGATAGCTAGCGGGATGTATAGCACAGGAAGCTCATCTGGGTGCTCTGTGATGACCTAGAGGGCTGGAATGGGAAGGTGAGAGAGAGGCTCAGGAAGGAGGGGTTGTATGTATGCATATGGCTGATTTGCAGTATTATACAGGAAAAATACAACATTGTAAAGCAATTTTATTTCAATTAAAAAAAAAAAAAGACAATGACTATTTCCTTCCACAAAGCATCTTGTAGTGCCACTGATAGGAATGGATATTAGGGAGGAGCTGAGTATATGTCTAACTCAGGTAGGCTTTATTTTTTTCCACAATGTTATAAATATTGGTGGGTCTGAAAAATGTGAATCATCAATGTGGTCACAGTGGATAGACTGGTAAGGAGAGAGGACCCTACTAAAAGTATATGATATAGGAATCATTATTAATTCTGGAACATAATTTGAACATTGATATAGAACTAAGACAATAGACCAGTAGATGAATAAACATTTTTGCTAAAATTGTTTTAGATAAATGAATGAATTTTAGTAATTTGATGGCTTCTTCAACTACATAAACTTTGATCTTAATTACTGCTATGGAAAGAAAAAAAAAAACTGTTGTCATTCTTTTATATGGATTTTTGTGTTTAGGAGACACACAACTACTATTCTTAAAGCCAGGCAGAAAGATATACGTGATGCTTTTGTGTGTGTGTGGAGGCAGGGGATGCTGGATTTTTGCCTTTGTAAGTCTGAAAGTTGGTGCAAGTAGGCCAAAAATAAGGTAGTTAAACATGCATGTGCAAAACAGAGAGAGAAGGGTGAACTTGTGATTACTACTCTAAGGAGTCAGAATAAATAAACCATTAGAAGCAAGGAAGGAAAGAAAGAAAAAATAAGAGAAAAGAGAAGGGGGAAAAAGATCTTTCAGGTAAAGATACCCGGACATTATCAAGGATAGACATTCTATCTTGCATTCTCCCACAGTACACTCACTACATTGGAAAATCTTGTCTTCTCCAGAGTGTTCCCTCTCCTAATTTCTCTCTTCCTATGAAGGAACTCAAGGCATGATTCTTTAATTGTGGACAACAGATGATGAGAGGTTTTGCTGGTCCATTCTTCATTGAATCCAGAAGTTTCCTATAGGTGGAAAAAGTTAATAGATATATTATTTTCTGTTTTCCTCTTACAAAGAATGTAAAATGATAATTAACTCGACAAAGATTACAGAGAATGTAAATACACTGCCAGAGAATAAAGTCAGAGTGGCTATTTAGGAAGCATGAGGCAGTAAAGATCTGCCCAAAGGTGAAACAGAGCACAACAAAAGCAAGATAAATCTTAAGAGAAAGCGCTACATGGAAATAAAATTAGTTACAGAGGCTGAGTTAGGAAGAAAAAAGAAAAGACTGATAGCACAACACCATGGTTTCTCCTTTTTTTTTAATTTTTTAAAATTTATTTATTTTTTTAATTACAATACTGTATTTGTTTTGCCATACATTGACACGAATCAGCCATAGGTGAACACAATCTCCCAATGCCGAAGCCCCCTCCCACCTCCCACCCCACAATACTGTATTTGTTTTGCCATACATTGACATGAATCAGCCACAGGTGTCCACGATCTCCCAATGCCAAAGCCCCCTCCCACCTCCCACCCCACATCCTCTCCCTGAATCATCCCATGCACCTGCCCCATGCGTCCTGCATCCTGTACTGAACATAGACTGGAGCTTCATTCTTACAAGATAGTATACATGTTTCAATGCCGTTCTCCCAAATCATCCCACCCTCTCCCTCTCCCTCAGAGTCCAAAAGTCATAGGACATAGTAACCTACAGAGAGGTAATACAATATACTAGTTAAGATAGACCGAGTTTTTAATGCCAAAGCTGTCAATTAGTAGTTTTGTGACATTAAGCAAGTTATTCCACTTGTCTAAGCCTTGTCTGCTTATTTGTAAAAGAGGGATAATAATATTTAGCTCACAGAGTTGTTGGGAGTATTAACATTGAATGATAAATATATAGCAGTTCACACAGTGCCTAGAGTTTAATATTCATTAAATGTTAGCTTATTGTTTTTGGAATTTTCATTACTATGATTTAGTGCATATTGTGATGACTAAATTGTTTTGAACGAATCAGAAACATTAGACATAATTCATAGCTCTACTTGCATTTGTTAAGGGTTTGTGGAGGGAGGGAAATAGAGAGGTAAAGATAAGTTTGTATAAGGCTAGAAAGGAAAACAAAAGAAATGTCAACTTGGCGTTATTTCCAATAGAAGGAAGGTTTTTAAAAAACTTTTAAATGAGTCATGTCAACTTTTGTATAAATGTAACCAAATAGTAATTATGACTCTGAAAAGTCAATATTTAGCTCATTTTTAGTAGCTAGTGTTACGTAAGGAGGTGAAATATCAAAATTTTCTTGCATTTCAGCTTAATGAATCAACAAATAATTAATTTGAATTTTATAATATTGAATTTCTGAAATATAATAAATAGTTGTAACTGAATGTAAATTTATAATTATCCTGAATTCATTCATAATCAGTAGTAGCAGCCACAAATTTGCTTTTATTATGCTATTAATATTAGTTTTAAAAGTAGAGGAATGAAGACAATACTTTATGTGATGTCTAGTCTTATTTGATTTAATTGGAGATATCAACAAAAACAGTCAAATAGAAATTAAACTTTGAATATAAAATTGCATTTATTATGTTACTCCATGAGACAAAAAATGATATGAAAAACTTTCAACTGCTGTCTCTGAGGATCTTGTACTTTCAGAGAATTAACTTGAGATATAGGACAGTATTTTCTCCCTCCCTAATGAGACTGATGCCTCAGGGTAAGCATAGAAGCCTGAAATACTGAATGAGTTTTATCTGTCGGTAAATTACACTAATCACCCCCTTTTGAGCTTCATTTGATGTCTGCTTCTCAAATAGAACTGCCTATCTTCAAAAAAGTTTTTGATTTGTTGTTATCTCTTATATATTTGTACTTAGTATTTAATGAGCAAGTTCAAATACTTTTAATAAACTACCTAGGTTAATTCACAAAGAAGTTATATCTATTTCTAGAAATTCCACCATATGTGTGTGTGTGCGTGTGTAATTTAAATTAAATGATTTAAGATTATGTTTTAAATAAAAATGGAGGTCATAGTTTTAAAAATTAAGATAAAGGAATTATTTTGATCTACTCCAGTGCAGCTAAATATCTCAGAAGTTGTGTGGTGTAGTTTCTGTGGACTCCTGGAATAAGATGATAAGCAGCATAGATTTCAAGTATAATTATTATCATAATCAAATCAAGTATTTAAAATCGTATTAATCCATTAGGAATGTGAAACAATAGTATGCTATTTTAGATACTCCAAGGGTTTCAGAAAGGAGAGCATGTTGTTACAAAATAATTCTTCATCTTCCCTTGGAAGACTTTCCTCAAAGGTCTTCACTACAATGTCAGCCATCAGGGGAGTAAGCTTTGGTGCTTCAAAGTATAAAATATTCCTGGAGAGTATAGAGAAGCTTACACCTGGGGAGGGGTATAAATGAAGGAAGCAGAGTGGGTAAGTTAATCATTTATCCAAGGAAACAGAGTGTACTCAACATTTTATTTCAGCAGGAATTTTATTAAAAAGATTAAGACAGCTTAGTTCAGTGTAATGCACCTGATTTATTTCAATACTAATTACAGACTTATATGAAGTAATATGGGATTCCTTGGTGGCTCAGATGGTAAGGAATCCACTTGCAATGCAGGAGAGCTGAGTTTGATCCTGTGGGACGATCCCATGGAAAAGGGAACAGCTGGAAAAGAGAACCCACTCCAATAGTCTTACCTGGAAAATTCCATGGACAGAGGATCCTGGCAGGCTGTAGTCCGTGGGGTCCCACAGAGTCAGACATGACTGAAGGACTAACACCACATAATAATTTGTGACACATTATTTTTACTCAGTCATTAGAGAGTTGATGACTCTTAGGCTAAGGTTGAGTCAGTGGAGACAAAAGGAAGTATAACTGAGTGACATAATTATGACCTAATTCTATACCTACATTTGCAAAATGACCACCATTTTGGAACAGCAGATATTAATTTAATGTCTTTTGTTTTAATAACAATGGATATTAATTTTCATTTAATATTATTAATCATGGGCCTTATTATAAAGGCCCATGTGGTAAAAAGATAGATGCATGTTATATAAAATAGCATTAAACTTTTAAAATTAAAAGTAGAATTAATTAGAGCTGTCTTTTAAAGGGAAAATATACTCTTCATCAAAAGGTTAGAAAGTAGATATAAAAATTGTCTCATGTTTGCATAATGTTCAGTTTACCAAATCTTTAATACACACACTTCTTTTGTTTTCTACAACCATATGAGACTTTTATGTTTACTAGTATCTTTTATATTTGAATGCTAAATAGTTACATGATGTTTTCAGGAATGTTTTTTATAACTATACTTTTTGATATCAAGTAGTTTAACATCATATTTACATTTTAATGCATTTAGTTTTTCATTCCAGAATATCTTTTATTAACCACTCCCTATACTGCATGCTGGATATGAAAAAAAAGTCAGATATTCCATAAAAGATTACTATTTAGAAATGGAAGATAGACATCTAAACAAACATAATGAAATAGCATAGATCCTTTGGTATCAGTTCAGTTCAGTCTCTCAGTCATGTCTGACTCATTGTGTCTCCATGGACTGCATCAGGCCATGCTTCCCTATCCTTCATTATTTCTCAGATTTGCTCAAACTCATTTCCATTGAGTTGATGATGCCATCCAAATATCTCATCCTCTTTCCCCTTTCTCCTCCTGCCTTCAATCTTTCCCAGCATCAGAGTCTTTTCCAAGAGCTGGCTCTTTGCAACAGGTGGCCAGAGTACTGGAGCTTCAGCTTCAGCATCAGTCCTTGCAATGAATAATCAGGGTTGATTTCCTTTAGAACTGACTGGTTTGATATCCTTGCTTTCCAGAGGACTCTCAGGACTTTTTCTAGCAAGAAGTTTGAAAACATCAGTTCTTCAGCACTAAGCCTTCTTTATGGTTCAACTCTCACATCCATATATGACTACTAGAAAGCCATAGTTTTGACTATATGGACTTTTGCTTGCAAAGTGATGTCTCTGTTTTATTTATTTTATTTTTTTTTAATACAGATGGTGTATTAAAAATCAGGTGGTTACAGCCATGAAATTAAAAGATGCTTACTCCTTGGAAGGAAACTTATGACCAACCTAGATAGCATATTCAAAAGCAGAGACATTACTTTGCCAACAAAGGCCCGTCTAGTCAAGGCTGTGGTTTTCCAGTGGTCATGTATGGATGTGAAAGTTGGACTGTAAAGAAAGCTGAACACCAAAGAATTGATGCTTTTGAACTGTGGTATTGAAGAAGACTCTTGAGAGTCCCTTGGACTGCAAGGAGATCTAAATAGTCCATGCTAAAGGAGATTAGTCCTGAGTGTTCTTTGGAAGAAATGATGCTAAAGCTGAAACTCCAGTACTTTGGCCACCTCATGTGAAGAGCTGACTCATTAGAAAAGACTCTGATGCGGGGGGGGGGCGGGGTTTGGGGGCAGGAGGAGAAGGGGATGACAGAGGATGAGATGGCTGGATGGCATCACTGACTCGATGGATGTGAGTCTGAGTGAACTCTGGGAGTTGGTGATGGACAGGGAAGCCTGGCGTGCTGCAATTCATGGGGTCGCAAAGAGTTGGTCACGATTAACCAACGGAACTGAACTGAACTGAACTGAAGTACATCAGAGATTTTCTTTCAAGGAGCAAGTGTCTTTTCATGTCATGGCTTCAGTCACTATCTGCACTGATTTTGGAGCCCAAGAAAATACAACGTCTGTCACTGTTTCCATTGTTTCCCCATCTATTTGCCATGAAATGATGGGACCCAATATTGTGTTCTTAGTTTTTTGAATGTTATTGTAAGCTAGCTTTTGACTCTCCTCTTTCACCTTCATCAAGAGGCTTTTTAGTTCCTCTTGGCATTCTTCCATTAAGGTGGTGTCATCTGCATATCTGAGGTTGTTGATATTTCTCCTGGCAATCTTGATTCCAGCTTGTCCTTCATCCAGCCCTGCATTTCTCATGATGTACTCTGTATATTTAACTTGTATGCAAAGTACACCCTCCTTTTGAACAGGCAAATGTAGACTGTAGTAGTGACAACATTTTAAGATAGGGTTAAATAATCTGATAATTAATAATTATTCAAAAATAATAATTTGACATCTTTTCTAAAACATGGTGTATTATTAGTGTAAAATTAAAAAGGATATCAGGTGTATAGGACTGAACATTTTGAGGTGAGAAAAGAGCTTTCATTTTGAGTAGAGAATGATCAGTTCATGTCTTTGTCACGTGAACTGAGACCTTGCTATTATCTTTGTTTATTCTCCATTATGGAATAGAGACTAAGAATTTGCTTTAAAAGTGCATTTTAGTAGTCACTGGGGAGTCTGTTGGTGCTAATTCAAGTACCAATTTGGGCATTAGCTATATCACTAGTCACAAAAGGGAAATAATGGATGGTTTAGAACATAAATGTATAAAACTCCAACACCATAACTGCAGATATATATGTGAGGGGGGTTGCATTGGGGCTTGTGTATGTGCATGCATGTGTGTGTGTGTGTGTGTGTGTGTGTGTGTGTGTTTACCTGGTGTGTGCTGTGTGCCTTTTAATTGGACATTAGGAGAAAAAATAATATAGGTTGATAGAGAAGTCTGTAGTTAAATAGAAAAAAAACCACAGTAATTGACATCAGGAATATGTATCTAGATTTAATTTTTCACTATCAGGAAGATTTTGCAAGCTTGTTAAATTTTCTGGGTCCTAGTTTCCTCTTTGTATAAGAATGGTCATGACTAAATTAACTAAGTTCCTACTAGTATAAAGCCATCTGAAGGTATCATTAGACTTTTCATTGTTTTTTATGTTATTTTGTATTTTCAGTTTGTTACTATTGTTTTTTGTTAATGGAAGCTCTTGTAATTCATTTTAAAAAACATTTAAGAAACAAAAACATGGAATCATACAATAGCATAATCAGCCTATAAGATATAAACTTAAATTGAAATATTGCTTTAAAACTCTCATCCTAATATGTACCTTGGATAAATAGTTTAGCCTTTCAATTTCTTGTTTTTATCTTCAAAACCATAGCTACATTTATTCATCTCTTACTATGTGCTAAAGGATTACTATAGAAAATTTACATTTCTTAATTTCCTTTTTAAAATTATCCTGATAAATAGATATCCTTCTCCCTTTATGAATGAGAAATTGAGATGACAGAAGTTCAGCAACTTAGCCAAAATTACAAAGTATTTTATGGTGAAGCTTTAGAGAAAAGAAACATTTAATTTAGGGAGAAATGTTTAAAAAGTTGTACATCACTCAGAGCCTCTAACAAAAAGTGAAAGTTAGCAATAGTAACGTACGTCATATACACACTGTTCCAATTCCTTTTTTTGGTGAAATGAAAATTTCCACAATGATGGGCCACTTCTAGTCATCATTTACCACTGATATAATTTGACTAATATATAAACTATATATATATAAGAACGTCCTATAAAATAAAAGTAGATGAATATTACACAGCATAAATGGCTCTATTACTTATTTTAGAATATGCCTTCAAAGTAGTTTTAAAATTTGGTTTGTTTTATTATGATTAAATGTGATTGCTCATATATGCAAAACAGAGTTGTAACTCCTGGACAGACAATTAAAGTTACGGTACTCTTTCTTGAGGGCAGCCCCTAAATTACAATTATGAAATTATGATGATTTAATTGAGCATCAAATACACTCATGATGCTTGTAAAACATGAGGCAGGTGTGCAGCTGTTTTTCCTTTGTAATGCGTGCCCACCCGAATCCTATCCTTTGCACCACTGCCTTCATGATTCAAAATTTGCTTTTTACTGTTTTGTGTACACCAGTTTACACCTGTGACCAATCTTTTTATTTATGGCACACACTGAAGTTGACAAAATTTGGTTCCATATGACAATATCCATTATATTCTTGGAAAAATTCCTGGAAAGTGGCATTACCACAGATGCCAAGCAACACGGATAAAGTCATCTATTCTTTGCTGCCGGGAGCCATCATGAGGAATCCCTCCCATGACAAGGTCATGCGGCAGAGATCTGATGGGCAAGGTGAGTCAGATCTCAGGGTTTCCCCTGGTATTTCCTGAGCATGTACCCCCAAAACCAAAATCTGCCAGCCTTTGTACTCTGCTTTTCTACTCTTCTGACACACTCTGGAAAAAGTCAACTCAGGGCTTTAGTCCTCTGCATTTGAAAGGGATGTATCAGTTAAACCCCCTCTGATAACTCTCTAGCTTGCCTAACAGGTTCCCCCGACCTCTTACAGCTTGTAAATTGCTTACAGCCCCCCAACTGCGACAGGCACAAAGCTTAAAAGCATCTTAAAGATACAGAGCCTTTTCTAGAGAGTTAAAAATTATATTGGTAGAGGGTTTTCACTGTTGACTTAATGTTTGCTGCCAGGCCTCCATATTCTTTATCTTTTAGGCACCTGGGAGAATGTTAATCAATGTAAATGGAATATGGAAAAAGATATATAGTAGTTTTGATGTTAGCAACACTAGACTTTTGAGTTAATTACTTTTCTTTTGTTATAAATCACTGTACTCCTTTTACTTGTTATAAATTGCTGTTTCTTTGCAATGTAAGAATGTAACTTTATTTAGTGCTTTCTGAGAGTGGCACCAGACTTTGGGAAGATCAACACAAGTAAGTCTTCTGATTGACAAACCCTTATCAGAAAAAAAGGCTGTAAAATGTTAGTTGGCCCTCTTGGCCAGAAGATGATATAAATCACCTAAGACTTGTGTATACAACCAGGTATGCAGAGAGAAAAGCTGGGTTTTGATAAGAGTCTGGGCTGCTAACACTGCATACTTTTGTATTACCCATTGATCTCTATGTACAATCAAAAGGTATAAAAGGCCTTTCTAGACAATAGAGACCAGGCCAGTCCCTAAACTGCTTTCCCCCATGTCTCCTCTTTATTCTAAATTCTGGCTAAATTCCCATCTGGGACGTGGAGGCTCGCCATGTCTACTTACTTGTCCCGGCTTCTAAGATCCATAAGAGAGGGAGCCCAAGGTGGGGCACTCTCAGATATTCAAATGGATGCTGGTGGCCTAACACAGATGGCGCAAGTTCCTTGTCTGGAACTTTATTGGCTTTCCATGTAAACCAAGTTATTCAGCCTCTTTTCTCCACTAAATTTTCCTACTACACTATTTCTTCCTAATCTAATCTTATATTTCTAATTAAGTAAATAAATAAGTTTCTCCTCGCCTATGCTGTTCACACTTCGAATTACCCTGGATCCACTGGGGCTGGACCCCAGCACTTTGCTTTCAATTCTGAACATTCTTATTAGGTAAGAGAATCATTTTGGGAAACAACTGAGTGTGGTTATAATGAAATCTTCAAGTTATAAAAATGCTTTGTTCTGTTTCAACTGCCATAAAATATAATTCTTATGTAGTGGAAATTTTTTAATGTGATTTGCTGAAATGAGAAATAGCTGGGCACAGAAGTCAGATTATAGGAGCATATGTGAACACCTGAAATTTCAGAACTGCCAAAAATGAAATCTACTGCAACTAACTTTTCTTTTCTAGTTATAGGATTACTCTGATAGATGCTAGATCAATGGGAATACATGTTGGTCAATGTTTGATGGATTAAAAATATTTGTCTATCTTCATTCCTTTTAGTAACTATGCTAGAATTATCCTCTGTATAATGTTATCAATAGATTTAATTGAAAAACTGATATATAGAACAGCTTTAAGTAAAATGATAAATGAACTTGCAATAAAATAATTTTTCACTTACTGTAAAGGTCAAGAAAGACATGTATGATGTACTCATCATGCATTAAACAGAAAGTATTTTTATCAAAATAACACCTGAATCCAAAAGTTTTATGTATTATATAGAACTTACAAAAGTATAATCGTTTGAACACTATAAAGACATATTACAAGCAAAATATAAGTAACCTAAAATTATAACTTACAGTACAAAATGGGATACTTTGATTATAAAATAGGAATGGTTATTTGTCTTGAGACAAGAGGCATAAACCAGTACTAAGATAAGTTCGGATATATAGTCCTCTAATTATATGCAAATTTACTTAACATATAATTAAGAAAAGCATGAGTGCTGTGAAGTACTTATGCTGATAACTTTAGTATTTTATTTTTGTATTTAAAAGCATATAATTACTTAAAAATTATGTACTGATATTCATGGAGAGTTTAAATTCTCCTTGTTGTATTTTCTTAATTACTTTCATTGACATGTGTATGCAACATGGTTTACACATTTTCATGGCAGCCAGGGAGAGCCATGGGTTCCTAGGCTGTTCTCTGAGCATTGGGTAATCCACCTCGCTCATCTTACCTTTGCTCTCCTCTGCTGGCATCCACTGCCATTTCTGGGCTCATTCTTGGAGAAGGTGCCCAGAAGAGCAGGGATTTGTCCTGTACTTCATATCAAGTGAGCCTCAAACTTTCCAGATAAAGACATGGTCTTCTCAGAACTTCTTTGTTGCCAGATCCCCAAGAAACACTGATGTGTCCTCTGGCTTAGGGAGATTTATCTCAGGTCTACTGCCTAGGAAACAGCTTTCTTATGAAGGTGTTCTCCTTTTCCAGATATTCTTGGTTTCTTTTTCAATCTATCTATGGTTTCTAAGTATTTATTGTGTCACCCAATTTAGAAAGAAAATATAAATA
This sequence comes from Nanger dama, assembly GCA_917880005.1. Lineage (NCBI taxonomy): Eukaryota > Metazoa > Chordata > Mammalia > Artiodactyla > Bovidae > Nanger > Nanger dama. The sequence continues at coordinate 6,383,019 of CAKJTW010000038.1, read as the reverse complement.
ATAATTTTTTTCAGAACGAACTCCAATAGAGTTTAAAAGTCTGCTGAAAGTATCAATGGCTTGTCTGAGCTTTCAAGCCTGAGTTAAAAATGTGATTATGCAAAAAAGAAAAAAATGTAGTACATCAACAAGTAAGAAGGTATGAAAATAGCAAAATAATTATGTTTTACACAGTTTTTCCTAACTAGAATTCTAAATATTTCCATTCATTGAAAATATATTGTAAAATATACAGTCTAAATACAAAAATGCATTTATATAGATCATTAGAAGAAAAGACAATAACATACATATACATGTAGTTATGATAAAGCTAGAAGACTCTGAATTTATTTATAACTGGAGTTAACTATTTACATTACCAAATTAATTTTTTCAAGAAATAAATTGAAGAATTAATTTCTATATGAAAAGTTTAAACAACAGTGAATATAGTTTAATAAATAAATTTGTAACAATAGTGATCTTCTATTGAGACCCTATGATGTCTTTTGCACATTATAGACTCATTATTTATAGTACTTTTAATGCTCTGTACAATTCTAGGAAGCATTTGGTCACCTCAGTTTATACCTGAGAGATGGAAAATGAGAGAAGCCTGGATTTGTCTAAATGAACACAGTAGTTCTTAAATGGCACAGCAGAAGTTCAAATACAGGTTCATCTCATTTTAAACTTCTGAGTCTTTTTGTTTCTCTAGTCTCTCTTCACTTCAAAAATACAGACATTTACTAAATTTTAACTGTAATTGAAGCTTCACATTTTATATAATGTGGAATATGCTATTACCAAAAGAGCACCATCAGGAATGTGAATAGTGAAGGCAGATATCAAATGACAATCAGTTCATTTCTACAAAATCAGTGTGGTATTTATGAGATGAGGCACAACCAACAGAACTGGCAAATACTAGCTCTAAAACTAATGTTTTCCCTTTTGAAAAATATCAGACAATTAGCTAATATTTTTGGCTGCATCATTAAAAAGAAACCTTCCTGATTCTTTCATTTTTTATTTTTGACAGTAATTTTTGTAATCCATTAACAGAGTTTGGCCATTAAAAAGAGCATGTTTAAGGTACCATTTGATAAGTTTCATACATTTTATTCTCCAACATATTTTAGAAATAAAGCAAACAGTAAATGATAGGAAATAGAAAATATGACAGTCATTTTACCTTCCCCCCTTAAATAAATAGAGTTCTAAAACACTGGATCATTTTTTCAGAATGTGTCATGTAGTATGCATAGCTGAATGATACTAATAAATCATTAATAATGTAAAAGTTGGACATCTGAAATACATGGGACTTTATTTCACATATGTTTAAAGTCAAGGTGATATAAAAGGAAAGCATAGTAATTCCTCAATATGATACACTATTATTATGCCTTAAAAATATATAGTTTCAATAGTGAAGTTTTGATTTTATAAATCTATATGATTAGATCTTAAAATAATTAAAATTCTACATCCTTCATATTTTCATTACTAATCCAGAGTTAGGTCTTTGTGTGAAGATATTGGAAGAAACATTAATTTTTCATTTGGCTCAGATATTTTGATATGTAATCTCTAGTTATCTGAGCATTTCCTGAAACATCTGGACACTTGGATGCTTAATGAAGATGGGCCCAAAGCCAGTAGGAAGAGTATAATTATATAATGCACTTCATTTTATGAAGTTATTGCAAACGAATTTATTCACAAATGCCTAGTATTCTATGTGCAAACAAAATATACTCAAAAGCTGAACAGTTAAACTGGGTTTGTGCAAACTCTTTAAATTATAATTTGCCTCAAATAATTAAGGTAAATTGTAAGATTGAAATGAAGCCATCAGAATGAAAAAGATAGCTCATTAACTAATGTTATATTCAAACCAATAAAACTTTTTTAACCATAACCTGAACATGAAAGGGTGTCTCATTAAATCCTATAGGATATGTCTTCCACTAGTAGTTGCCGTTCTATTTACATTAAATTAGTTAGGACAGTATTTTCTGATTGAATAAAAGGAATGTTTCATTAGTTTCCTTTAAGTACTACTCTGGACTTCAATTGTTGTTTTTAGATATATGAAAAGTTTTCCTTATAGGATCAATAGGACCCACATTAAAAAAAAAAAAAAAAAGGAACATGGAGAAGCAGGCTGCTAAAGAGACATGGGGAATGTGATCAACTGACAAGATATAACAAGGCGATGGCACCCCACTCCAGAACTCTTGCCTGGAAAATCCTATGAATGGAGGAGCCTGGTAGGCTGCAGTCCATGGGGTCGCTAAGAGTCGGACACGACTGAGCGACTTCACTTTCACTTTTCACTTTCATGCATTAGAGAAGGAAATGGCAACCCACTCCAGTGTTCTTGCCTGGAGAATCCCAGGGACAGGGGAGCATGGTAGGCTGCCATCTATGGGGTGGCACAGAGTCGGCACGACTGAAGTGACTTAGTAGTACCTTATAACAAGGTAACAATTCAATCTGCCACAGTGTGTAGATGGTGATGGAAGACATGGAACTCTTGAGGCAGAGAGAGAAATGTCATTACCTACTGCAGAAGCAGGAGTCAGTTTGTCTTTGCTCTCTGACCCCCAATTCTGGTTGAGTAGAATGGACGGTCAGATGACACTTACCCATGCAGTGGCTTGTCTTAAGGGGGAGGGACCCAGGGTTAAGGGCCCAATTCTTTTTTCCAGTTTTACTGAGCAATACTTGGAAAAAAAATGTTAGTGTTTATTTTGTAGTGTGATATTTTGATATGTGCATACACTGTGAAATGGCTACTTAAGTTAATTAACACATCACCTCACAGTTTTGTATGTGTGGTGAGATCATTTAAAATCTAATCTCTTAGCAAATTTCAAGTATACAATCCAATATTATTAACTATAGTCATCATACACTAGATCTTCTGAACTTTTTCATCTTGCATAAGTGAAACTTTGTATTCTTTGACTAATATCTCCTTATTTCCCCATCACCAGGGCCCTAGCCACCATTATTCCAACTAACTGCTTCTATGAGTTTAATTATTTTAGATTCCACATCTAAGTGAGATCACACAGTATTTGTTTCTCTGCTTGCTTTATTTCCCTTAGCATACTGCCTTCCAGGATCATCAATGTATTTGAGCTAGCGTAAACGTTCCTGCATGCAAAGAACAAGCCAATTCTCCTCCCTGCAGGGAGAGAGCATTTATTCTCTCTGTCTCGACCTACTTAGTTGCTGCTGTGCCTAACTATGGAAACAACTGAGTATCAGGAAAAGCATAAGTTTTGCAGTAGGGAGCCCTTGGCAAAAATGTGCAGGGATACCCAGGACCCAGAGTGGACCACCTCTCTAAAGAGCCAGTTATCCATTTAGTGGGTTTTTTTTGTTTTTTTGTTTTTTTTTTTTTTTTTTTGCTTAGTCTCTTAAAGTGAAATAGTAATCTGAATCTTTGGCATAAAGTATCACCCTGAGGAAATACTGTCACATGCACTTAAGAAATAGTTTGACCTCTGAAGTTTACTCCTTCAAATTGCTTCTTCCTCCACTGGAGTATTTAATTGTTTCTTTTGTAGGTTATATTTAACTGTTGTTGACATAGCTACCCATTGAGCTTTGTGTTGGTCCAGGTCCTAGAGAAGCAAAAATTAAGAAAGGATTCAATGTGCAAAAATTTGGGTGGGGGCAAGGGGCAAAACGCCTAGAAAAGGAAATGTGGAAGAGACTGGAAGGCTGGAATAGCTTTATGATCACCATGCAAATATGACTGTAAGTAAAGGAGAAAAGGAAGGGAGATTGGCTGGGAAAGTCCTAGACTACTATAAAGACCAAGGTGTGTCTGTTAAGGCCATCAGGATTCCTCAAGTCAAACCTGGCATTCCAAGGAGTACCTTGTCTTCTAGGAAAGAACCTGTGGTCATCAGTAATTGGCTGGGAGTATGGATTCCCAGTCTCTGTCTGTCTGGTCTAGCTGCATTCCCTGTAGATGGGGTCTGCAAGGAACATTCTCCTGGCTGCCACAGTCTCTTCCTGAAATAGATACTATTTCAGTGCTGCACCCTCCTGATGAACGGACAGCCACTCACATTTTTTTTAGGATTTTACATTGATATAAAGTAAAAGTGAAAGTCAAGTCGCTCGGTCGTGTCTGACTCTTTGCGACCCCATGGACTGTAGCCTATCAGGCTCCTCCATCCATGGCATTTTCCAGGCAAGAGTGCTGGAGTGGATTGCCATTTCTTTCTCCAGGGGACCTTCCCGACCCAGATATCGAACTCAGGTCTCCCTCATTGCAGGCAGACACTTTACTGTCTGAGCCACCAGGGAAGCCTTACATTGATATGTGAACCTTTAATATCAGCTCCAACTTACAGCTATCAGAAACTGTTCAACTTCTAATGACTGAATTTCTTGAAATTCTTATTGAGGAAAAAAAAAAATCAGTCCCCTTTAAAAACCTTGATAACATAAAAAATAAAATATTTCAAATAGTTTACCATGGGTTTAGAAAACATTTTCTAGAAATACATTATTAGCAGCTTTATCATATCAAAGTACCCCACTAATATGAATTAAAATAGAATATTTTTGTATGTTTAGCTATATGTACAAAACTGCTTCTTGTGTTTTTGTTACATAGGCATTCAATATCTATTTATTGACTAAATGACTGCATAAATCCATATGATTTTAGTTTTTCTTCTTTTAAATTGGCCTTTCCTTGTAACTCAGCTGGGAAAGAATCTGCCTGCAGTGTGGGAGACCTGGGTTCAATCCCTGAATTGGGAAGATTCCCTGGAGCAGGGAAAGGCTAAAACAATATATTCATGGTTATTAATATCAAGACTAAAGTACAATACTCTCATTGTTCAGTTGCTAAGTCATGTCAAACTCTGCAACCCCATGGACTGCAATACACCAGGCTTCCCTGTACTTCACCATTTCCTAGAGTTTGCTCACACTTATTTCCATTGGGTTGATGATGCCATCCAACCATCTCATCCTCTCTTGTCCCCTTCTACTCTCAGTCTTTTCCAGCTTCAGGGTCTTTTCAAATGAGTCAGCTCTTTGCATCAGGTGACCAAAATATTGGAGATTCAGCATCAGCATCAGCTCTTCCAGTGAATATTCAGGGTTGATTTCCTTTTCGATTGACTGGTTTGATCTCCTTGCTATCCAGGGGACTCTCAAGACTCTCTTCCAGAACCACTCCTCAAAAACATCACTTCTTCAGCCTTCTTTATTGTCCAACACTCACATCTGTACATGACTGCTGGGAAAACCATCGCTTTGACTATATGGACCTTTGTGATTTTAGCAAAGTGATGCCTCTGCTTTTTAATACGCTGTCTAGATTTGTCAAAGCTTTTCGTCCAAAAACTATTTCTAACAACTTTTTTCTTCCAAAACCCTTTCTTCAAGGAACAAGTGCCTTTTGATTTCATGGCTGCAGTCACCATCCACAGTGATTTTGGCGACCTAGAAAATAAAATCTGCCACTGTTTCTGATTTTCCCCATGTGTTTGCCATGAAGTGTTGGGACTTGATGCCTTGATTTTAGTTTTCTGAATGCTGAGTTTTAAGCCAGCTTTTTCACTCTCTTCTTGCACCTTCACCAAGAGGCTCTTTAGTTCCTCTTCGCTTCCTACTGTTAGGGTTGTATCCTCTGCACATCTGACATTGTTGAAACTTATCCTGGTAATAATGTGGATGAATCCATTTTATAATTTACAAATAATTTTCATTGTATTTACTTATAGATGACTTGTTAACCTGACATTTAAATCATCTTTTCTTTGCGTTTTTCTTTCTTTTATGCTTTGTGTATTTTTACATATCACTTTTCCATTTTAAGCAAGCATCTTGAGTTGGTTTTTGTAACAACTACTATAGATAGATGGAGATAATTGAAGAGTTTTATATATGGATTGACAAATTGCAGCCATCAATATAATACTATTGTAGCTGAGTAAAACATGGGGATTTTTGAAGGTGTTTTCTCTTTCCAAAATTATTATTGTTGCCCCAAGTCTCTCTGTTCACTGGATCAGTGCTTTTTATTGATTTAAGGAGAGGGTGGATACAGTGTAGGAAATAGAAGTCAGTACAAATTCACAAAGTGGCTCTAAAAACTCAAAGGGCAAGTATTAGCTTGAAACCAAACTCAGCCTACTGAAACTGAAAATAGTTCTTTGAAATCTGAAAGATCTTAGAGTAGAATATAAAGTCAGAAAGCAGAGTATTTATTGTACTAATGCAAATTGTAGAGATATATTTGAGATCTAAATTAAAGATGGTTTCCAACCCCAGTCAAATTCTTTCCCACACTAGAAGAGGAGGCTGAAGAATTTTAGAGATGAGATGGTTTTAAGGCCAACCCCTTTTTATTTCATGTGAGATGGAAAACTGGAAAGCTGAGAATAGAAACCCTAAGGTAGTTTTGAGAATTTTAAAACAAAGATGGTTTCTGCCCTTCTATCTGCTGGGATTCTTTGACCAGGTAATTGGAAAAGTGCCCAACAACAAAAGAATTGAACTCAGAAGAGGATTAGAGATAGCTCTTCTGAGAGAGAGCATCTCTATAGCCCTACCTTGCCACTGAATCCTTGTAATCTGAGATGGTGTGGAGAACATCAAAGGGATCACTGGCCCCAAAGGGCTGAGAGGCTAGTGGACTGCAAGAGACAGGATTTGAATGAGGTCACAGAGTAAGCAGATCTTCTATCTGGAGATCTTGTGTTGAACACAGATAATACCAATAATGATGTTTGCAAGTGTCATAGATCAAGCAGGTTGTACTACCTAAACTGAAACCAGTGAGTCCCATTTCTATGGAAATTTTCTACTTTCTATGAATGAAGCTTGATCCCAACATGTCGGTATAATATATAAACTACTCCACAAGTCCAGGTGTCACCAGAGGAGAAGGCAAGGAGGAGGGACATGAAGAAAAACACTGCAAGACTAAGTATTGATCTAGAAAAATTAAATTATTATCAAAAAGTTAAGTTTACACTGGTAGTGATGACATTTGCATGAATGGGCAAGTTCATTTTGTTCAGAAAATAGTGTTAGACTGAGTTCAGTTCAGAACAATGAAATCATGTACTCAGTTCAGTTCAGTCATGTCCAACTCTTTGTCACCCCATGGACTACAGCACGCAAGGCCTCACTGTCCATCACCAACTCCCAGAGCTTATTCAAACTCATATCCATTGAGTTGGTGATGCCAGCCAACCATCTCATCCTCTGTCAACCCCTTCTCCTCCTGCCTTCAATCTTTTCCAGTGTCGGGGTCTTCCAATGAGTCAGTTCTTCACATCAGGTGCCCAAAGTATTGGAGTTTCAGCCTCAGCATTAGTCCTTCCAATGAATATTCAAGACTGATTTCCTTTAGGATAGACTGGTTGGATCTCCTTACTGTCCAAGGGACTCTCAAGAGTCTTCTCCAACACCACAGCTCCAAAGTATCAATTCTTCAGCACTCACTTTTCTTTATAGTCCAACTCTCACATCCACACATGACCACTGGAAAAACCATAGCTTTGACTAGACATTTTTGGCAAAGTAATGTCTTTGCTTTTTAATATGCTGTCTAGGTGGGTCATAACTTTTCTTCCAAGGAGCAACCATCTTTTAATTTCATGGCTGCAGTCACTATCTCCAGTGATTTTGGATCCCCTCAAAATAAAGTCTCTCACTGTATCCATTGTTTCCCTATCTATTTGCCATGGAAATGGGACCAAATGCCATGACCTTAGTTTTCTGAATGTTGAGTTTTAAGCCAACTTTTTAATTTTCCTCTTTCCCTTTTATCAAGAGGCTCTTTAGTTCATCTTCATTTTCTGCCATAAGGGTGGTGTCATCTGCATATCTGAGGTTATTGATATTTTTCCTGGAAATCTTGATTTCAGCTTGTGCTTCATCCAGTCCAGCATTTCTCATGATATACTCTGCATATGAGTTAAATGAGCAGGATGACAATATAAAGCCTTGATATACTTTTCTGATTTGGAAACCAGTCTATTGTTCCATGTCCACTTCTAAATATTACTTCTTCACCTGCATACAGGTTTCTCAGGAGGCAGGTCAGGTGATCTGGTATTCCCATCTCTTGAAGAATTTTCCACAGTTTGTTGTGATCCACACAGTCAAAGGACGTGGGGTAGCTCTCTGCCACGCTTAGTGCACCGGCCGCTGCTGCCACCTGTGCTTATAACGCTGAAGAAGCTGAAGTAGAATGGTTCTATGAAGACCTGCAAGACCTTTTAGAACTAACACCCAAAAAAGATGTCCTCTTTATTATAGGGGACTGGAATGCAAAGTAGGAAGTCAAGAAACACCTAGAGTAACAGGCAAATTTGGCCTTGGAATACAGAATGAAGCAGGGCAAAGACTAATATAGTTTTGCAAAGATAATGCACTGGTCATAGCAAACACTCTCTTCCAAAAACACAAGAGAAGATCTACACATGGACATCACCAGATGGTCAAATACTGAAATGAGATTTATTATAGTCTCTGCAGCAAAAGATGGGGAAACCCTATACAGTCAACAAAAACAACACCAGGAGCTGACTGTGGCTCAGACCATGAACTCCTTATTACCAAATTCAGGCTTAAATTGAAGAAAATAGGGAAAACTGCTAGACCATTCAGGCATGACCTAAATCAAATCCCTTATGATTATACAGTGGAAGTGAGAAATAGATTTAAGGGCCTAGATCTGATAGATAGAGTGCCTGATGAACTATGAAATGAGGTTCATGACATTGTACAGGAGACAGGGATCAAGACCATCCCCATGGAAAAGAAATGCAAAAAGCCAAATGGCTGTCTGGGGAAGCCTTACAAATAGCTGTGAAAAGAAGAGAGGTGAAAAGCAAAGGAGAAAAGGAAAGATATAAGCATATAAACGCAGAGTTCCAAAGAATAGCAAGAAGAGAGAAGAAAGCCTTCTTCAGCGATCAATGCAAAGAAATAGAGGAAAACAACAGAATGGGAAAGACTGGAGACCTTTTCAAGAAAATTAGAGATACCAAGGGAACATTTCATGCAAAGATGGGCTCGGCAAAGGACAGAAATGATATGGACCTAACAGAAGCAGAAGATATTAAGAATAGATGGCAAGAATACACAGAAGAACTGTACAAAAGGATCTTCATGACCCAGATAATCACAATGGTGTGATCACTCATCTAGAGCCAGACATCCTGGAATGTGAAGTCAAGTGGGCCTTAGAAAGCATCACTACAAACAAAGCTAATGGTGGTGATGGAATTCCAGTTGAGATGTTTCAAATCCTGAAAGATGATGCTGTGAAAGTGCTGCACTCAATGTGCCAGCAAATTTGGAAAACTCAGCAGTGGCCACAGGATGGATAAGGTCAGTTTTCATTCCAAGCCCAAAGGAAGGCAATGCCAAAGAATGCTCAAACTACCGCACAGTTGTACTCATTTCACTTGCTAGTAAAGGAATGCTCAAAATTCTCCAAGCCTGGCTTCAGCAATACATGAACCATGAACTTCCAGATGTTCAAGCTGGTTTTAGAAAAGGCAGAGGAACCAGAGATTAAATTGCCAACATCTGCTGGATCATGGAAAAAGCAAGAGAGTTCCAGAAAAACATCTATTTCTGCTTTATTGACTATGCCAAAGCCTTTGACTGTGTGGATCACAATAAACTGTGGAAAATTCTGAAAGAGATGGGAATACCAGACCACCTGACCTGCCTCTTGAGAAATCTGTATGCAGGCCAGGAAGCAAAGTTAGAACTGGACATGGAACAACTGACTGGTTCCAAATAGGAAAAGGAGTATGTCAAGGCTGTATATTGTCACCCTGCTTATTTAACTTCTATGCAGAGTACATCACGAGAAACGCTGGGCTGGAAGAAGCACAAGCTGGAATCAAGATTGCCGGGAGAAATATCAATAACCTCAGATATGCAGATGACACCACCCTTATGGCAGAAAGTGAAAAGGAACTAAAAAGCCCCTTGATGAAAGTGAAAGCTGAGAGTGAAAAAGTTGGCTTAAAGCTCAACATTCAGAAAACAAAGATCATGGTATCCGGGAGACAGATGGAGAAACAGTGGAAACAGTGTCAGACTTTATTTTCTGGGGCTCCAAAATCACTGCAGATGGTGACTGCAGCCATGAAATTAGAAGACACTTACTCCTTGGAAGAAAATTTATGACCAACCTGATAGCATATTCAAAAGTGGAGACATTACTTTGCCAAGAAAGGTCCATCTAGTCAAGGCTATGGTTTTTCCTGTGGTCATGTATGGATGTGAGAGTTGGACTGTGAAGAAAGCTGAGCACTGAATAATTGATGCTTTTGAACTGTGGTGTTGGAGAAGACTCCTGATAGTCCCTTGGACTGCAATGAAAGCCAACCAGTCCATTCTGAAAGAGATCAGCCGTGGGATTTCTTTGGAAGCAATGATGCTAAAGCTGAAACTCCAGTACTTTGGCCACCTCATGCAAAGAGTTGACTCATTGGAAAGACTCTGATGCTGGGAGGGATTGGGGGCAGGAGGAGAAGGGGACGTTGGAGGGTGAGATGGCTGGATGACATCACCGACTCGATGGATGTGAGTCTGAGTGAACTCCAGGTGTTGGTGATGGACTGGGAGGCCTGGTGTGCTGCGATTCATGGGGTCACAAAGAGTCGGACACAACTGAGTGACTGAACTGAACTGAACACAGTCAAAGGCTTTGGCATATTCAATAAGCAGAAGTAGATGTATTTCTGGAACTCTCTTTCTTTTTCGATGATTCAGTAGATGTTGGCAATTTGATCTCTGTTTCCTTTGCCTTTCCTAAACCCAGCTTGAACATCTGGAAGTTTATGGTTCATATACTGTTGAATCCTGGCTTGGGGAATTCTGAATATTACTTTCCTAGTGTGTGAGATGAGTGCAGTTGTGCAGTAGTGAGCATTCTTTGGCATTTCCTTTCTTTGGGATTGGAATGAATAGTGACCTTTTTCAGTCCTGTGGCCACTGCTGAGTTTTCCAAATTTGCTGGTATACTGAGTGCAGCACTTTCACAGCATCATCTTTCAGGATTTGAAATAGCTCAACTGGAATTCCATCACCTCCACTAGCTTTATTCATAGTGTTGCTTCTTAATGCCCACTTCACATTCCAGAATGTCTGGCTCTAGGTGAGTGTCACACCATTATGGTTATCTGAGTCATGAAGATCTTTTTGTATAGTTCTGTGTCTTCTTACCACCTCTTCTTAATATCTCCTGCTTCTGAAATCACGTATGTGCTTATCCAAATTGTAATAATGCAGTTTAAACTCATTTTGTAGGTTTAATCTTTCATTTATTTATATTTACTGTTCAATTTTGGCTCCTGGAGGATATGCCCTGATTCTTCAATACTGAGATTTTTTTCTTCAGTCCTCTTAATGTGATGTATAGTGACCAGAATATGTTTAATATATATCAATGATTTAGCTGTTTGAGTTGTTGAAAGAAAAGCTCTTTGTAAAGATGCTCTTCCTTTAGTCTATTTTGAATATATAACACGAGTTTGGAGTTTCAGTGGAATTGCTTGGCATTCACTATTTCCAAAGAGCTATCATAGATGTGGTTCTAGTTTGTGTGTTTATTTGATTTGATGTGTGTCTGTTTGTGTGTGGATGTGAGAGGGCATGTGAATAAATTTGGACAACTTTGAGTACTGGGACATTCTCAGTTAAAAATTCTTAGTCTCAAATGGTGTTTATGTGAGTTACTATGAGTATATATTCACACTGAAATCTATTTACTAGTCCTAGATTAGGAGGTAACTGATATCTGAGACAACGGCAGTGCCTTTGTTGCATGGAGGTGACTGTGGACTCCTGTAGGTTAGTATGAGTTTGTAGGACTCTGAATCTGTGATAAGGATGAAGCTGAACAGACACTTTAACCTGTTTACAATTTTCTGGGATGATATTAGCGGCTTGTTACAACCTTTCAAAAAGGAAAAGAATATGAATGAAACTCAGTAAGAGTTTTCTGGAAATTAAAATAACTAATTTATATGCAGATATCAGGAAAACAGGTGTAAGTAAAATTATTTTAAGGTTCTTACTTAGGCTTTAATTGCAGCAAACAATGTCAAACCAGGTCAGACTGAATTTTCAGTCACATGTTTGTTAGGACACCCACCTGTATGTATCAAGGATCCAAAAGAAAGAAACACTAATTAGTCTACTGTATAAATCATTAAAAAAGAGAGAAAAAAAAAAAAACTAAAGGGTGTACACTCAGGGAATGCTGCCCTACTAGCAGAGGAAAAGATATCTAACACCTAACTATGGCATAATCAAATATTCTGTAAGAAGAGAGAAGGAGATAAACAGAAGGCCTTGGAAACCTGATATTCTCAAGGCTAGATGCTTTAGATCATTTGTGCATCCAAATAGATCAGGTCAGATGTCATATCACTTAGTACATCATCCGAAGAGTGTGTTATTCTAATGCTAACGTTGACTATTCTAACATCCTTTGACTTACTATCAGAGCCAGCGTTCAAAGAGTATGCGTGGTCACTAAGTCGTGACCAACTCTTTGCAACCCCATGAACTGTGTGTAGTCCATTGTGCTCCTCTCTCTGACGGGATTTCCCAGGCAAGAATAGTGGAATGGGTTGCCATTTCCTTTTCCAGGGAATCTTTCTGACCCAGGGATAGAACCCACATCTCCAGCACTGTCAAGAGGATTCTTTACCACTGAGTTATATAAAGGCTTCCCTGGTGGCTCAGTGGTAAAGAATCTGCCTGCTAATTCAGGAGGTGCAGGAGACACAAATTCGATGTCTGGGTTGTCAAGATCCCCTGGCAAGAGGACATGATAAACCACTCCTGTATTCTTGCTTAGAAAATTACATGGACAGAGGAGCCTGGTGGGCCACACTCCGTGGAGTCCCAAAGAGTCAGACACAACTGAGCATGCATCCTCAAAGAATCTGTTAAATATGTGCTAAAATATGGCTGCTGTATATAGATAACATTTTGAATTATGTGACTAATGATATACTCAAAATACACGATAGTCTAAAAAATTCAAACATTAATTATTATTTAGCAAATATTGTTTCTGCTGAATCACGTAGTATCACAGATTTGGGGAAAACAAACCACAGAAAGAGTTCCCCTCTGAGGGAAATTAGGTGAACTATTTAATTTGTTAGTACCTCAAAATCTTTATCTGTAAAATAAGTGATGTAATGAAACATACCTAGAGTTACTGTCATTAAATGAGATAATAAATTTTAAAGGCTTAGGCCAATTGGTGTTATTATCAGCACGATTAGATTATTAAGATTACCAATGGGTCAATTATACCAATTACAAAGAATTTACATATATGTTATGATTTAATATATACTGGGAGTTTTTTTTTTTTTTAATGAGTTGAGAAACCAAATATCCTTTACCCACTCAGTCTAGCATTATCTGGTCAACTGAGGCATAAATAAGAAGTGCCAAGGTCATAGGGAGCAAAGGCAGCCTGCTCTCTTGCCCTGTTTGTCTCTTAATGGTTCAGTGGGTGGCCTTTTAAGATTGTTTATCTCAGATCTCTGGCCTAGTCCAAAAGTTTATTTATGCATAGATGGCATCTTAGGAGGAACTTAGAAGCAGTTGGGGCAGTGCAGGTCAGAAGCCTCCCAGATTTATTGCCAGAGAATTGTGCCTGCTCGAGCAGGATCACACCCAGTCACAAATCATGTGTCTAGGCTCCCTGGGCAGCACCACACACCACAATGCTGAAGACGCTTCTTGTCTGGAATTGCATTTGTTTTCATTTGACCTCTCTCCCCATTAGTTTCCTTCTCTGAAAACGGAGATAGTATCATTACCTTATAGCCTTGATCTGAGAAATGAGAGTCAAACTCCGTAAATCAATTAAGTGGCTGGAATATAACAAAGAAAACTAACAATTCAATTCATTGAGAACTGAATTTACTGAATGTTCACACCTTTTAAGATATAGCAGGCTTCAGCGGTAGCCAATAGTGAAGTGTGTCTCATTTCTTTCGTAACTTGGCTACATAGTGGGTGCCATTCTCTAAAAAGCATAGTTTCTGACAGGTTCTGAAATTAATGAGCACTTACATTTGCTATTCAAACTTCCATTCTTGGTCACATAAATTCTGCATGAATCAGGAATGGCAGGAGTGCTACACTGCCTCCTCTGCTCAGATCTTAGAGTTTTCACTATGGTGATTAAAATGGAGTTTAACGTCTCCAGTTTATGGAAACACTGAGAGGTGGGGGGATACAGAGTGATTTTAGACATTTTTAGTACCAGTGTAACAATGTGGAGAAAGTTTTATTTTCTTTGTAGCTTATGAGGTTTCTCCATTCTTTCATCCTCATTCCCTTCACTAAGATCTGTTTTTTTGTTTTTGTTTTTGTTTTGTGGGGTTTTTTTTGAGAGACTATTTCAACAAATTCTTTGGAATTATACAGATGGTGGCAAGCAATGAGATTCATCAAATGTATACTCAAGTATAATAGATGGTCCTTGGACTGATTTTAGGAGAGGTAGCAGGAGGTAATTCCTGGACTTTGGAGCTTTATTAAAACTACAGATTGTGAGTTCATAATGGTAATCCCAAGGGGAGGGGGCATGGAAATGGAGATAGACATGGAGTTAAGGGACTGACATAGAAACGAAAACTTTGGGGGAAAGGACAGGTCTATTTAAAGAGATATCTCCAGATACATTTTTTTCTTGACATATGATACAAATTTTCTTTCCCATATTCTTACTAAATAGTAAATTTAACCTCACTTCATAAGTACCTCACAGAGCTGGAGCTATAGAGTTGGGGAGGTAGATTTGCCACATTTGGAATTTTTCAGATGGAAGGAATTACGTAATAAATAGCAGTCAATGTCCTTTCTTGATTTTTGTGATTCTGCAGAAATATGTTATATAGTCTTAGAGATATCTCTTGATTACTCATGTATATATATATACATATATATATATATATATATATATATAACACACACACACACACACACACACACACACACGCAGTGTTCATGGTTTCGAGGGCTGCCCTGGTGGCTCAGACAGTAAAGAATCTGCCTGTAATAAGGAGACCCAGGTTCAGTCCCTGGGCTGGGAATTTTCCCGTGGAGAAGGGAATGTCTCCTCACTCCAGTATTCTTTCCTGGAGAATCACATGGACAGAGGAGTCTGGCAGATTGCAGTCCATGCAGTCTCAAAGAGTCAGACATGATTGAAAGACTGATACTTTTCACTTTCATGGTTCCAAAAAGAGGAAAGTGTTCATTTGTATGTGAAATTGGCACTGAACAGTGAACTATCACATTTTAACACATATAGTCTAGGTGTACTCAAATACAGTATTGTAATGTAGAATAAAGTATTAAAAAATAAAGATATTAACATTTTTGAAACACTAAAAAAAATAATAATAATAACTATGGTAATGGGCAAAATTCTGGGGAATTTTTAAATGTTACAATGAGCCTGCATGTTATGTGCTCAGTTGCTTAGTCGTGTCTGACTCTTTGTGACCCCATGGACTGTGGCCCACCAGGCTCCTCTGTCCATGGAATTCTCCAGGAAAGAATACCGGAGTGGGTAGTCATTCCCTTCTCCAGGGGATTTTCCTGACCCAGCGATCAGACCCAGCTCTCCCACATTGCAGGCAGATTCTTTACCATCTGAGCCACCAGGAAAGCTCAATGTAATTATACATACACACACAAATATATGCATAAAGATATGTATGTGCATATTCTTGCCCGGGGAAATCTCAAGGACAGAGGAGCCTGGAGGGCTACAGTCCACGCGGTCGCAAAGAGTCGGACACAACTGAGTAACTAATACACCTGAAGAAACTGCTGTCACCATCAGAAATCCGAAACTTCAGGGAGAGTAAATAGATTGCAATAATGCTAAGATGAACTATAGTAATTTGAGTGTAATGGCATATTGACTCATTCAATGTCAGTCACTCTTCTACTGAACAACATAGATAAAAACCTCCATTCTTGTGGAATGTCAGCTCCAGCAGAGGGAAGACAGGAAGTAAATCAATCAACAAATAAATTATGCATAAGAATAGTAATTGCTGTAGCTCATAAAATTTTGTTTGCAGGATGATTTCCCTTATCTTACTTTTATACAGGAGTGTCTTTGCTCTTCTCTGACCTTGCCTGTTCCATGTAAAAAATTAACTTGTAAAATGAAAAACTTTCAAGAGTCATCACTAAGATAACAGAAATTAGGTACAAAATTCCTAAACTGGTGGAAAAAAATAGTAATGAGAAAACTGAAGTTTACTGACTAAAGTTCAATCCAAATGTTTTACATCTTTGCCAACAATTAATTATTATAACCTATCTTTTATATGTTGGCCTTCTGCATGGAATTATAGCAATATTCATTTCCCTGATGAGAACTAGTGAAGTTGAGCATCTTTTAATATGTTTACCGGTCATTTGTGGGTATCTTTGGCTATTCTTTTGAAAATTGTCTGTTCAGTTATTTTGATCCTTTGAAAAATTGGGATGTATGGTTTTTTATTGGTACATAGAACTTTTAAACATATTCTGTGAAAAACCTCCTTTATCAAGTGTATTTTGGACAAATGTCTGCTCTGTGGCTTGCCTTTTACACTTCCCTGTGGATTTTTGATAAACAAAAGTTCTTCATTTCTTGTGACCAAATTTATCAATTCTTCTCCTTGTTATTACTGCTTTTGATACCCTGTTTAGGAAATGGCTATGACAAGGTAATAAAGAGATTCTGTTCTGTATATATAGATATATATTTTAATATTATTGATTTAACTTCATACATTTAGATTTATGAATCACCTGAGATGTTTCTGTTTATAGTAGGGTTCACAACTGATTTTTTCCATGTGAGGATTCAATTGATTCAACAAGTTGTATTGAAAATCCCACCCTTCTCCCATATTTTTTCCAGCATAAAGTTCATCATAAATCATACAATGGGGTATGACTCTAGTTTCCATTCTGTTCTATAGGCCTGTTGAACTATTTGGGGGCCAACACATCACCTTCTTATTTCCCATAGTATTAATAAATCTTCTTATCTGGTCATGAAGTCCTACTGTTCTCTTTTTGCTTCAGAATTAATTTGTCTCTTCTCTAAACTTTGCATGCCATGTAAGTTTGAGATCAACTTATCAGTTGCCTTCCTGAAACCATTCTTGATATTTTGATTATGATTTCAAATAAATCTTATAGATCAGCTTGGAGAGAATTGACAGTTTATGATCATGCTTATGGTCTATTCTTCCATGATTAATTCCTTAATTTCTCTCAGTCAATTCAGTTTTCCAAGTAGAAATCTCACATACTGTTCATTGAATCTTTTTTTGTTTATCTAATTTATTATGCTATCAGAAATGGTTCCCATGTTAAATTATATTTTCTGTTGCTACTGGCATAGAGAAATAGAATGGATTTTTGTTTACTGAACATGCTTCTGGCAAACTTGTTACTAATTTATTAATTTTAATAGTGTCTGCAGACTTTCTTTCTATCTTCACAACCATGTCTTTGGCAAATAATGATAGTTTAAAAATTTCTAGATGAACTTTTATTTTCTTTATTGTACTGGCTAGGGCCTCCAGTTCTTTTATGCTGTGCCTCACTTACTACTCCTTTAACTCAATTTCAGAAGACTAGCCATTCCCAATGATTTATATACTCAATGCATTATATTTCTTCATGTCACTTAATATATTTGATGTCATTTCTCCTTTAATAGAATGATTGTAAGCTCCAAGAAGGCAGGCATAGTAGATTCTTTGTTTGCCATTATATAGATAGCATTGTATTTAGACAAAGTAGATGCTCAATAAATTTTGTTAGGGGAGGAATAAATGATGAAGGAATAAATGAGATATACAATATGTATTTTTATTTAGAATCTTAGTAAAACAGTTTATGTTTTTATAATACTCTCTATAACAAAAAGCTCCCTTCAACTTTGTTTTCTTCCATTTAAAATCTTTTTTCAGAGAGTAAATATTTATGTTTCTTATTCCTCAAATTATACTGTATGTTTCAAAAATTGATGCTTCTTTGTTGAAAGGACAAGAATTTCTTATTACCTAGTCTCAAACTGCTTTTGAAAATCTTGCACTAAGATGAACTTTTGCACTTATTGTGGCATGTGAAATAGTAAATGTCTAAACTGTAAAACTTTGCACTTGTTTATGATTTTTGCTAAAGTATCTATTCCTTCCTTATTTATGATGCTGCTGTGTATTTTACATTTTCAGGTGAGCTGGGCACAATTGAAAATGCTTCAAATAAAAATAAAGTAATAATAATGATAAGCAGCTACTATTTATCAGATATGTTTTGGTATACATCAGTGATTGCAAACTTTTTCTTTAAAATGTTAGAGGGGAAATATTTTGGGCTTCATGGGCTAAATTGTCCTTATTGCAACTACTAAAATCTATCATAGTAGAAAAGTAGACACAAACATTATAGAGGGGAATGGATGGGACTTTGGATTAGATCTATAATTAGATCTATAAATGTTCATTTCAGTAACTTTTTGTGGGGGGCACTCCGCAGAAAGAGTAGAGGCAGTGGAACTGCCCTCAGCAAAGCCGAGGGGTTCCTGAGGAGAGGTGAGCCTGCTGTCCGCCAACCCAGCCCCTCGTGAGCGAGAGACAATCAGACGAGACAGGGGTTCCATCGAAGCAGTTCTGGTTTATTGTTGCAAACTCCCAGCTTATATAGACAAGCAGGGGGATTTTAGGAGGGACTTTCCATAGTTGCACCAATCACGTTAAAGGTCAAATCATCATGTGCCTTCATTACAACAGGAGTCTATGGAGATCACACACTGTCTACATGCATGGAAATCAAGAGAGCCAATCAAAAAACTTTGACAAACAACACAGACCACGCCCCCATCCCTTCCTCCAGGCCCCATCTTAGGTTTTCGACCACAAAGCTAGCCCCTTTGTTTTTAAGGTTTCCCATTTAGGGCCCCACAACTTTTATTTCCTTTTTTTTTTTTTTTAAATTTATTTATTTTTTTAGTTACAATACTGTATTTGTTTTGCCATACATTGACACGAATCACTAAATCTCTTGATTATTGTTTTTCCCCCTATTTTTGTAGAATCTTACAATATATGACTCGGAGAAGGTGATGGCACCCCACTCCAGTACTCTTGCCTGGAAAATCCCATGGATGGAGGAACCTGGTGGGCTGCCATCTATGGAGTCACACAGAGTCGAACACGACTGAAGTGACTTAGCAGCAGCAGCACAATATATGACTATGTCTCATCTTGGTTTTTTCATCTTTCCTCCTTAATCAAGATCTTTATTCATTATTTTCATTTCTTTTTGCTTTCCCTAATTTGGTGAGCACTTATTGAATTTAGTTTGTCATTAAATTTCTTGAATTTAATGCAGTTTTACTTTTTCTAGTGAATTACCAGAGTTTTTGGTAGTCTGTACCTTTGATCTTTCCCCTTTTATTTTGCCTGTATTTTGTATTATATTTTGCTTGTATTTTATATTATTTTGCTAGTATTTCACATTATTCTAACTTTTAATTTTTTAGCCATATTTAGGAAAAATATGTCTCTAATTGGGGGTTTGAGATTGACATATACATGCTGCTATATTTAAAATAAATAATCAATAAAGACCTACTATACAGCACAGGGAAGTCTGTTCAATACTCTGAAATAACCTAAATGGGAAAAGAATTTGAAAAAGAATCGATGCATGTATATGTATAAACTGAATCACTTTGCTGTACCCTTTAAATTAATACAACATTGTTAATCAAAGGTACATACTAAGTAACTTCTGTTGTATCCTATTCTTTGCTCCCCTTTGGAATGTAGCCTGGATGGCTCCTCTGTCCATTGTATTCTCCAGGCAAGAATACTGCCTGGGTTGTTATTTCCTCCTCCAGGGGATCTTCCTGACCCAGGGATTGAACCCATGTCTCTTTCATCTAATGCATTGACAGGTGGATTCTTTACCACTAGCCACCTGGGAAGGCCATACTCAGATGTAAAATAAAATTTTATACATAAATAAATAAATTTTATGAATGATTCCCTCTATATTTGAGTTGTTTCTTCTCAGTCTCTTGAATGAATGACTTTTGAAGGTACATCTTTCTCTGTATGTTTAGGATATTTACTTGTTTTCACCTAATTTTTTCCACATGGATTCCGATTTTTCACTTATTTTGTACTTCTCAAATACTAACCATTATCCTTCCATTCAAAGAACTTAATGACTTCTTATTTTATTGGTATATGGTATTATTTTCTTTTTATGCTAACTTTTAAAAATTGAAGTATAATGGATAAGTATACTATATATTTTAAGTATACAGTATGATGATTTAATATATGTATACATTGTAAAATGATTACCACATCCGTCACTTCATTAAGTTATCTTCTTTATGAGAATGCTTAAATTCTGCTCTCTGAGAAAGTTTCAAATATACAAATATATTAAGTGCCATCACCATGCTGTACATTAGATAATCAGACTTATTCATCTTATAAGTAAAAATTTATGATCGATATCTCCCTATTTTCTTCACCACTCCCCAGCCCATGGTAACTATTATTTTACTCTCTATTTTTCTGCTTTTTAAAAAGAGATTCCGCATGTAAGTGATATCATATAGTATTTGTCTTTCTGTGCCCAACTTACTTCACTTATTATAATGCTCTCTAAATCTATCCATTAACTAAAATGCTTTTACATAGTAAACAAAATAACCAAAAAAAGCAAAGGCAACCTATGAAATGGGAAAAAAATCTTTGCAAACTGTATGTATGATAAGGAGTTAATAACTAAACTAAATAAGGAATTCATGCAACTTAGTAGCATAAAATGAATATCTTGATTAAAAATAAGCAAAGGACCAGAATAGACATTATTCTAAAGAAGATATATTGATAACCCACTGGTACCTGCAAAGATGTTCAATACCCCCTAATCCTCAGGGAAATGCAAATCAAATCATAGCAAGATATCACTTTATGCAGTTTAAGATAGGTATTACAGAAAGACAAGAGATAATGAATGTTGGCAAGGGTATGGATATAAAGGAATCCTTGTACACAATTGGTTGGAATGTAAATTACTACAACCATAATGGAAAATAGTATGAAGCTTCCTCAAAAATTTAAAAATAAAAAAATCGTATGATTTATTAATTTCATTTCTAGGAATATATATGAATGAATGAAATCAGCATCTCAAAGAGATATTTACATTCCCATGTTCATTACTCATAATACGAAGTGGAAACAACCCAAGTTCATCCTGAATGAATGGATCAAAAATATCACACAAACCAAAAAAACTGGGAATATAATTCAGCCATAAAATGAAAGAAACCTTGCAGTTTGAAACAACATGGATGAACCTGGAAGAAAGTAAATTAACTTACATGAATCTTTATAGTGAGATTACTCTGGCTATTTCTTAAATTTGATTTCTGAACACATATCCAGGGAAACGTGGCATGCTGCAGTCCATGGGATCACAAAGAGTCAGACATGACTGGGTGACTGAACAACAACACATTCCTATACAAGTAAGTTTATATATTCAGTGGCTAAGATTCAGCCTTTGTATGTCTGCTTCCAATACTGACTTTTTCTGGACTGCACTTTTTGCATTCTCAGTAACAGTGCATTTACTGGTCTTTCCCTAGGTACAGCTCAAGTCATAACATATTGGGAAAATTTTCTTTGAGGTTTTATTCCATATTAGTGCTCCTGATTTCCTGAAACAATTGTTTCCTACCATCCTTATGAAACATGTGTTTATCATAAGCCTTCAAAAAGACAGTAATTAACCAGGACCCAGTGAAGCAAAGAGTAGATCCAGATACTTGCTCTTCACCTCATACAGTGATGACATCTTCCGTTACTGTTATTTATTATGACATGTTTTATATATACATTTGGTCTAATTTTATAAATAGGCAATCACAGAACTTGTGAAATTAAGAAAATTACTCTTATCAAGAAAGGATTCAACTAAAATGTCAGAATCCAAATTCCTATGCTATCTGTCTGTAATAGCTATGAGTTATTTTCCTACCTACTCATTCAGCTCTCCAGCCATCTGATTTTTTTGTGATTTATCCTGTCCCAAACACAATTTTGAGACCAGGGACTGTATCTTGGCATTATAATACCTCACAGAATTTGAAGCAAATATCAAGACACAATAAATATTTACCATTGAGAGTGAAAATAATCTGTATTTATGGAAATATGTTTATTGAAAACTTTATATCACTTAAATTATGTAAACTTTTTGTTAACCAAGCAGAACATCTGCTCTGGTATGGGGCTTATTTAAAATAGTTTCCTTACATTTTCTATTGAAAACTTGCTAAATTACAGAACACTTCTTTATGAGAGTGATAGCTTTTGTTATCAAAAGCCCTGTTTATTCATGTTCTTGGAAACTCATGTTTAAGCAATATATAACAAGGCATATCTGGCAGCTGCAAAGTGACAAACCCAAACCTCTCCCAATAATAATACCCAGTAATAGGCACAGAGAAGAGGTACATTTCAGCATGTGGTTATCCAGGCTAAGTCATTAACTGAACTAGCTGTGATAAAAACAGACTTATCATTTATAACCCGAGCTCAGCAGTCTCTCTAAAAGTGTACCTTTAATCAAAAAATGCTTATGAGGCTAATGTACAAGAAATTCCCACCATAAATGTTACAAAATGCAGGGTGAACATGGCATTTTAGGAAATCTAAAAAAATTAAATAGAATTGTAAACATTTTAAAGCCAAATGGTGTGGCCATACATTGTGACAAAGTGCTTCTTGAGAGGCATCCATTCTCAAGTATATTAAAGTAAAATAGCACTTTAGGTTCGAATATCATGAATAAAAGTAACAGAATAATTTTAGTTTTAGTTTGTTGGGTTTATAAATGCTAATTTGTTTTTTGAGCAAAACCCATTTTAATATGAAATAAATTACAATTAACTGATCCATTTTAAGAAGCAGATAAAATTTATATAGTCATTATAAATGGGATTATAATGTGGTAGCTAAAATAGCACATATTCTAGGATCCCAGCTCCATCACCAATAATGTATGTACTCAGATAAGATACATAGTAATTTGGTTCCTGTTCCTCAGCTTCCCGTTTGTTAAACAGAAATGATAATAGAACTTGCCTCAGTAGGGTTGTTATTATGATTAAATGAGCCAGTATTTTTAGTATATTATTCATATATATAATCTATCCTGTCAAAAAACATTATAAAATAATTTAAAACATAAAAATTTGAGCATATTTCTGTTCATCAATATCTAATGTGATCTGAACTAATTTTTTTCTAATTTTTAATAAAAAGTGATTCATAGTAAAAAAATAGAAAAAGAAAATGTAGAGTAAGTCCAGGTAAAGTTAAAATAAATCTTATCTGATAGAGATAATACTATTTTTTCTATGCACATATAATCATATATGATATAAAATTTTGTATCCTGTTTTTCTTACATAATGCTATTTTAAACACATTTATGTTGTTTTGAATGTCTTTCATCTTTTGATAAACAACATTTTAATGAAAACATACATGTCATAATAAGAATACATCATTATTTATTTGGTTATTCCTATTTGGGGACTTTTATAATTATATTATAATCTATTATATATTATAAAATCTTTGTGCCTACATCTTAGCTCAGATATCAAGTTATTCTATTAGAATAAAATTAGGAGTCAAATACTGATTCAAGTTATCTTTCCTCCATCTCTTAGTCACAAGTGTATTTCCACTGAGATTAAGTCCACTTTTACTATTCATCTGGTCTACAAATGTGGTAGAAATCCCAAGATTCCTTTAGAGAATGATAGAATTTTAGGAGGAAATTACAAAGTGACATTTATCACTGACAAAGTGACAAATGATAGAATGACAAAGTAGTTCCTCAAATATGTTTGGTCCTTACATAAGCTGAAGCCTGAAATCAAGCTTGTCTCTACTGAGAACTCATTGTAATATTTGGGAATAGAAAGAACTATGTATTCTAACAAAAGCTAGGCTGTCATAACAAAGGATGTGACATTTTGTAACTGGTGTTCAAACTGGGTTGTTGAATTTGAAAGTTGATTCTAAGGAAATTGGCTGCAGATGGTGACTACAGCCATGAAACTAAAATATACTTGCTCCTTGGAAGGAAGGCTATGACCAACCTAGACAGCATATGAAAAAGCAGAAACATTACTTTGCCAACAAAGTTCCGTCTAGTCAAAGCTATGGCTTTTCCAGTAGTCATGTATGGATATAAGAGTTGGACTATAAAGAAAACTGAGCCCCGAAGAACTGATGCTTTTGAATTGTGGTGTTAGAGAAGACTCTTGAAAGTCCCTTGGACAGCAAGGAGATCCAACAAGTCCATCCTAAAGGAAATCAGTCCTGAATATTCATTGGAAGGACTGATGCTGAAGTTGAAACACCAATACTTTGGCTACCTGATGCAAAAAACCGACTCATTAGAAAAGAGCCTGATGCTGGGAAAGATTGAAGGCGGGAGCAGAAGGGGATGACGGTTGGATGGCATCACTTACTCAATGGACATGAGTTTGAGTAAGCTCCGCGAGTTGGTGATGGACAAGGAAGCCTGGTGTGCTGCAGTCCACGGGACCGTAAAGAGTTGGACACGACTGAGCAACTGAACTGAACTGAATGGAAGAAAATTGGTAGCTATATGTACAATACCTTGCTTTTATATACTGGAAGCAAAATATTTACTTGCTTTAGCAAAACAAATTTCCCAATTTACAGTTATAAAAGATATGGGGAAACCATCAAGTAATCAGTACCAGCATTAAGAAAATTCATATAACCTGAGAAAATGGTAACAGCTTTTGGAATATGCCAGGTAAATATGGGGCTCCATTGTCAAGAAAGCATCATCTGCCTGGATCTAATAGGTGACAGCAAAGCTTTCCCTACCGTGGAAGTGCTGGCTGTCCTGAACAGGTCAGCATCCCAAACCATCCAAGTCATATTTCAAGCATGGCATCTATGGGGTCTCAGATTGTTTCTGTTGCTTGCAAATGTACTAGACTGAAGCTGGTATTAATTTTCATCTTAATAAAATCTAGAAGGCAGCCTTCAATTCTTACAATTTGCTGATCTGCTACTTCTGATGTGATCCTATCAAGTTCATTCTTGTAGAATATTTCTTAGACTCTATTTCCCTGTGAAGCTTGGCTAGTTCATTGTATGAGGTAAACTCAAGCTATGGGTTAGATATCTAGGCAGGGCAGAAGGGTAGGGCAGAAAAAAAAAAAAAAGCTTTTCAAGAAAACTGAATAGTATACACACATCTGTCACAGCAGTGTAAATCAATTATGAAAGAATGGTGTTAGAACTAGGTTTTTCTAGTAGGCAATTTAAATCTTCAATAAAATCTGATTAAATTTGAATTATTGCTTTCTAATAACCTATTTTATAAATTTATATTCCATAAATAAAATAATTAAGCAAAAATGTTTTAAACAGAATGAGCTATAGTTTTAAAAAATTGATACATTTAAAATGGAGGCTTCTGTTTGAAATTTTGTGGTGAAAAAGATTTGAGGAGTACCATGTTTTGAAATATACTTTCCAGTTTTCTGATTTAAATTTTCTTGAGATGTGTATTTTTATAAACCTATAATCATAAATAAAAGCAGTAATTTAAAATTTACCATTGCAAGGCATTAGCATATTTGACTAGAGTTAATTTAGGATATCATGTATGACCTGCACAGTCCAAAGGAATGAGATCCAATTCATTTATTCCATAGTTTCCAAGACAGAAATCATGACCCCATAAAATAAAAGAGTGTAATTTTTCCACTGTATGTGGTAATCCTAAAGTTAGTTTTAGTCATCAGTAACTCTAAAAGATTCTTAACAACTCAGTAAAAATGTTCTTAATTGCCATTTCCAGTGAAGAATTTTTCTACTCTAGAAAACATATCTGCTGATACTTTTCTGCTCCTTGGGCCAATTTAGGGATTCTCCCAATAATTCAGCAGGTAAAGATCTGCCTGCAATGCAGGAGACACTGGAGACATGGGTTCAATCCCCGAGTTAGGAAAATCCCCTGGAGGAGTAAATGGCAGCACACTCTAACATTCTTGCCTGGAAAATTCCATGGACAGAGGAGCATGGTGGGCTACAACCCATGGAGGTGCAAAGAGTCAGACATACCTGAGCATATGGCATTGCAACAATTTAATCAAATCATATTTAATGATCTCCACAGGTAAAATGCTAACCTTTGGGGACACAAAGATAAGATTGACACAAGACCTTCACTGAGGAACTTGAAAATTAATGGAAGAATTTTGGTAGAGTGATTAATGCACCGAGAGCTATATGAGGATAGGGCAGTTGTTCTTTTCCTGGAACGAGGAAATTATGGGTTTTCCAGGAGGATGAATTTCTGAGAAATCTCAAAGGATGATCCTTGAAAAACTAACAAAAAGAAGGCATTTCAAGGAGAGGAAACAGAATGGAAATGAGTAAAGATACACAACATTTCATGTAGTGCTATGACACTACAATCATTTTTGATGGTATTTGCACACAGATTGTGAGGTGGAGGTGGAAGAGATGATGCTCATTGTTAAACAGGAGAAAGGTATTGGAGGACATGGACTGGCGAGGCGCAGAGCTTATGCTCCATCTGGCATGATAAGTAAGCTTGAGAAGATTTAGGAAGTGAATGAGATTCTATCACTGGCCTGAAAAGAATTTGAGGAAAAAAAAAATCATGCAAAGAAAGATAGCAATTAGGAGCCTATTTAACAATCCAAGGGGCAGATGGTGAAGGCCAGACTGCTAATATGGAGAGCAAGTGAGTAGGAGATGAGTTTAAGAAATATTTAGGAGGCAAAACTGACAAGAATTTGCATTTGATTGATACTGGGTGTTTTATGGGGCAGACATAACTCAAAATATAAGTGAGAGGATTTAAAGGAATTAAAAATAATCTTGTCAGATGATAACATTTGAAGTGTTTCTAAATAAGTAGGTCTCAAACCTGGCTGCACATAAGAGTCATCTGGGGAGATTAAAACTATACCAAAAAAAAAAAAAAAAAGAAGAAGGCCTCCTAAGACCAATTATATAAGAATCCCCAGTGATAGGATTCAGGCATTTGTATTTTTAAAAAAGCTTCCCTAGTGATTCTAATGTGCATGCAGTATTGAGCACCACTGCTGTTTAAATCATTTTCCAGATGTGGTTTTTACTTATGAAACAAAGAAGAAGTATATGGAAAATGAAAGTAGCATTAAGAACCAAGTTGTATTCTACAGTCCCTATAGGAAGAATATGAAGGCTAGTGCTTATTTTATATCACACTAATCTTATACATCTGTTTATTGTGAATGTTGAA
This sequence comes from Nanger dama, assembly GCA_917880005.1. Lineage (NCBI taxonomy): Eukaryota > Metazoa > Chordata > Mammalia > Artiodactyla > Bovidae > Nanger > Nanger dama. The sequence continues at coordinate 6,355,548 of CAKJTW010000038.1, read as the reverse complement.
GTCAATTTCTCAAAATCATCCAACCAGCACAGGCTAGTTTTGAACCAGAATCAGTCATGTAGCTATTGTTCAGTTACTAACTTGTGTCTAACACTTTGTGACCCCGTGGACAGTAGCCCACTAAATCGTGTCGAAATCTTGTGACCCCATGGACTGTAGCCTGCCTGACTCCTCTGTCCATGGGGTTTTCCAGGCAAGAATACTGGAGGGGTTGCCATTTCCTTCTCCAGGGGATCTTGCTGACCCAGGAATCGAACCTGGGTCTCCTGCACTTTAGGCAGATTCGTTATCTACTGGCTACCATTTCCTTCTCGAGGAGATCTTCCCAACCCAGGGATTAAACCCACATCTCTTGCATTTCCTGCATTGGAAGGCAAGATTCTTTTACCACTGTGCCGCCTCTCACCTCTGTACTATATTTACAGCCAGATAGTAATGGCTTTACTCTGAAATTTATTCTTGTAATTAAAAAAAAATATATAGACATTTGAAATATTCTTTTCTCCCTATAAGATTTTGGAAATTCTATGTAAATATTTAATAACTTGTTCCAGCATATACATAGTAAGTAGAAAAATGGTCTTCGGAAAAATGAAAGTTTGGGTGATTGTAAAAGTGATAACAGCTCTTGGGTTTGTTTTTTTTCCAGAAACTAGAAATACAGAGAAGATCAAAGATGCACATAGAAAATATCTTGTTCAATTCTTTTAGAATTTTGTCTGTCACTGACTTGGCACATTTCATGCCATATTTCCAAAACAATGAAAGTTCTGTGAAATAAGGGATTTTTTTCCCCCATTTTCCTGTTTTACTTCTTAATAGTCAAGGAACAATGTCTTATGCATGTAATATACATATAATATGTATATTGAATGTGATACTGAATATTCTGTATCAAATGTCCCTGGAAGAGAATTATCAAAACAACATCTTAAAGACTCTCAATTTAATAGAAATTCCTTTGGAGTATATGATTGAACATATCTTTTTACTATCTGTTGACTTTTCTGCTTCAGAAATACACTTTACGTTTTATCTTGATTTTCTTTTGTCTTCCATACATATATCTTGATTGGTAACTAGTTAATTGATTTGTTTTCCTTCATCAGTGTTCAGTTTGGTTTTTAAAGTTTTTTTTTATAATAGCTAAGTTTTCTGTACTATTGTATTCATACTTGCTATGTTTCATTAATTTAGTAAGTCCCTAGTGATATTTCCTCATTTTCAATGTTTTCTCAGGTGTAGAATTTTACTTATTTTTGTTGTTGTTTTGTCATCTCATCTTTATGATCTTTTGCTTTCACTTCACTGATCTACAGCATTTGGGGGATTCCTTAAAATTTCCTTTTAGGGTGGTTCTCTTTTATATTATATATCTTTTCTTTCTTTCTTTTTTCATGCTGTAATGTTTTAAGTATTTCCTATTTTGTATCTTTTCATCTTGCTCATGTTTGGATGTTGCTGCCAATATATAATTTTTCAAAATCTTTGGATTCTTTTTCCATTATATCTAAGACCAGTTTGATTTTTCCCACAACTATATTGTGAGGACTAGGAATTTTGTATTCTCTGACATTTTTCTAGCTAAAGGAAATGGTGAGGTTTAGGGCTTGGTTTAGAGAGTCTCTGTTAGACACCTGAACTCTGCTCTGCTGTCTTACTGAGTTAATTTTTTACACAGTGGTGGATGTCACAAGTTTACTTGCTATATACCATACTCTCAGGTGTAGATTACTTTGAAGATTTCATTTTCTTCTTAGAGAATCAAACTCATTTATTTGCTTTTCTTACTTTGCTGTTGTCTCCCCAGCAACCAGTATCAATGAAAGTGAAAGTGACATTGAAAGGCGCTCAGTTGTGTCCGACTCTTTGTGACCCCATTGACTATACAGTCCATAGACTTCTCCAGGCCAGAATACTGACGTACATAGCCTTTCCCTTCACCAGGGTATCTTCTCGACCCAGGGATCGAACCCAGGTTTCCCACATTGCAGGTGGATTCTTTACCAGCTAAGCCACAGGGAAGCCCAAGAATATTGGAGTGGGTAGCCTATCCCTTCTCCAGTGGATCTTACCAACCCAGGAATTGAACCGGGGTCTCCTGCATTGCAGGTGGGTTCTTTACCAACTGAGCTATCAGGAAAGCCCTTTCATTTGATAGTCCAAACATATATAGATTTCCATTTAATTGGTTTATCTGGAAATTTTGTCATCTTTCTAAATGTCCTACATTTAGTCTTCTCAACAGTGTAGGTTCTAGGGAGTACATGCATTTAGAGATGAAATCTTTTCTTCTTTGTGCCAATCTGAAATCCTTTCCTCACTTCTCTGTTCTCACCTTTTTGAAGTTCAATAAATTATGCTCTGCACATTTTTTTCTTCCATTCTTCCTTTTCTGATTTGGTAGCTGTTGGTATAGACATTTTCAATTTCTTTTTAGTCTTTTCTTTAACTGTTTCTTTTGAGTGGAAGGAAATTCTGAGAGTTCCACATTTTAACCTTCTTTTTCTTTGGAAACATGAACATACATTACAAGCTTTAAGAGAGAGAACTGAGACTGAGAGGTTAAACTGTTGAAGGTTACAAGAATGAAGTTGCTTCAGCAGTGTCCGATTCTTTGTGACCCCACAGACTACAGTCTGCCAGACTCCTCTGTCCATTGGATTCTCCAGGGAAGAATACTGGAGTGGATTGTGTGACCTCCTCCAGAGGATCTTCCTGACCCAGGGATCGAACATGAATCTCTTAAGCCTCCTGCAATGGCAGGCGAGTTCTTTACTATCAGCACTACTTGGGAAGCTCAGCTCTGTCTGAGCAAGAAAAATAGAGCAATGAATGTAGATGGATGTGAATGCAAGTAAATTTGGGAGGGATGTGGGAAAATGAGGGGCTTCATGCTTAAGTACTATATTTTTAAAAACAAGAAGGAATTTGGTGGAAAGAAAATGCATTTTAGTAGATGATTGAATGAATTGAAGGAAAAAGAAACTGAGAGAAGATGGTACAAAGTACCCTTTACAGAAACTTCCATATGTAGCTTTTATCTTTCCTTTCCACGCCTATCTACACAGGCTATACAATCGTTGTTTCCCTTTTTGTTTGATTGATTGCCTCCTTCTCTCTTTCTTGCTCTCTTCTTCTCTATTAGAATGTTCTATGCTATCTGGGGATTCAGAGTCAACAACCTCTGCAAGGTAAGGTAATCTTAAGTGACAGTGAGGTATTGTACCATAAACTTAATTATTCAACTGAATGAAGGGAAAGCATTCATGCAGCTAAGAAAAACATAATTTGTTTGCTTTTGGCATGTCTGTGATGTTGCTCAATTCAAACAGTTATTCTCTAATGTTTAATTTTCCTAGATTTATATAAAACTAATTCTTGTCACCTGGGCATAGGGTCAATAATAGTAAGGGATGAGTGGAAATAAATTTAATTGTGCTTAGAATTATAAGAAAAGTCAAGTATTAAATATTTCCCCTAAAATATGTATCCAGGAAATGTTGGAAGACAGATAAACTTAGCTTGTAGTTTACAAAAGGTATTATTCAAAACTAAAAAAAAAAAAAAGACTTGTTAATGTTATGTATATAACAAAAGGTGCTCTGGGATTGGGAAGTTTTAAGTATTTCCTGTATTTCTCATCATAGTTTAAATTAATGTGATCACTTACTTTCAATGTTAATGTGTGTGTGGAAAAGTAAGAATTGCTTTTATCTTGATTTTATATGTCAGAAACAAGGAGATTGAAAAACGATCAAGTACTTTCATTTATTTCCCTTTAGTGTTGTCAGAATCCTGACTTTATCCTACTCTTGGGATGACTGAAATTGTGATTAAGAAGAGTAAGATATCCTTGCTTAGTCTAGGGCCCCTGCTTTTTTAAAATACCTTGCAATGGATCTTTGCACCTAGATTTTTAAAGGGCTGCTTTTCATTTGGAAAGGATGTATTTGTTTTCTGCATTTTTATTCTAACATGTGGATAAGCTGCAAGGCACTTAATGTGATCTCAAAGCCATTCATCCATTGAACCCCCTGTAGTGACAAACAATGAGAAGAGGGAGCTGTTTCTTAAGCTTCAGGCACATGTATAAACTACTCGTCCTAGTTTCTTTATTTGAGCACAACTTCAATGATTCATTTAAAAATATTTTGTCATTTTAAATTAATTCTCTGAATCAAATGAGTGGAATCTGCCTTAAACACACTATATTCTACAAACTGTATGTATACACAGTATGAAATAACAATTCATTTTTCTGTCTGTATGGACACTGTGAAAACATACTTCTGAAAACTGCTTGGATGTATGATAAGAATAGACTGATTATTTGTGGTTGAGATGATTTTTCCAGGTGTAAGGCACTATCAGTACTTACTTTCTTTGTCTGTGTGCCCTATACACCAATGGCATGAAAAACTAAATAATGGAAACAGCTTTGCTGAATATTGAAAGTGAAAAGCTTTACCAGATAAATACAGAGTAAATGCTATTTTTAGTGCATTTGTGTATTCTTTGTCTATATTCTGACATAGTTACAAGTGTGTTTTATGATGAAGGAATAATCTGCAAGTAAAAAATGTTAATAAGCTTTACACATCGGTTGTATGAAGGATGTGGTAGAAAATCATTTCAGAGAAAAAATTAAGGTTATGAAGAGCCTGGAATTACATGCTGCAAAGTTTTATCACCTTTTTTTTTGTTTGTTTTAAGCAAGTGGAGATTCACTGATGAATTTAAAAATAAAAGAGGCACTTATATGGGCAAATTTACATTTTTGATAGCTCTTAAGATGGTAATGTTGAGGACTAATATGCTTGTAGTGAGCCAGAAGGCAAAGAAAGGATGACAGAATTGTAACATTCCAGATGAAATAGGGGGATACAGGCAAGGGGGGCTCTAAGAAAAGGAAGGTTAAAGAAACAAAATCAAGTGAAATCTATTTAACATTAGTTGAAGGAGAGACATCTCTAGAATAACTCTTGAGGTTTTGGTCTATGTAGTAAAGAAAGCTATTACTTACATCTAACACAGATGAAAAATGGAAAATGCTTAGGAACTAACCTGTAAAGATATTTCTTAGTTGGTTATGTCAGGGGATTGCAATTTGCAATTTCCTTTGTTCTGTCTCCTCGCAACATTAATTTGAAGTGACGGATGGACCAGCGTTATAGCCTTCTGATGGGCCAGTGTTACAGCTTCATGTTACAGCTGTTTTAATAGAAAGGAAAGAAAAATACATCCAAAAGTCGTGAAGAAAGGCCCCGGCCCAATTTTGGCTCCTCTTCTTATATGCTTTTTCTCCTCCCCCTGGGCCTGCCCTATGTAAATTGGGCCAGCCAGGAGTGCTGTTTGTTTTACCTAAAGTCCTCACTCTGGTCCTCAGACCTTTCTTTGTTCTATTTTCACAGGCTTTTCCCTTCCTTGTATTTTAGCCACCACCATTCTGACTCCTTTTTCCTATTCTAACTATCTAACAGTTATATGGGTCAGAAATATAAGGGCAGATTTTAAGGCAGAAACCAGCTTTGGGAACCATTCACCTATGAGTAGTAGAAGTTAAATATTGTGTGTTGTTGAAAGGGCACACAGAGCAAGAAAAAATAAAAATATAAACCCCACTGAGAAATGAAATACAAATTGGAACACACACTGGATTTATAAAAATCAGCTATTGCTCCCTCTCGTTCCATATATTCTTTTCCATTTGTTGCCTATCATATTGTGTAATTTACCTCTTTGCAGTCCATTAAGGACCACATTGCTTGAGTTTCATTTACAAAGCTATTTGTTTCCTTTCATTCTGTTAATAACACTTCCCTGGAATCCTCTTTATAATTTTGATTAAAAAGGATATTTGTCCCAATACACTGATTAATGTTTCCTCTGATGTGCTTCTTATTCGTAAGGTGAGTTATAGTGCTATTCATGGTGTTTTTCAGTAAGGTTTAGCAAAAAGTGATACATAATATCACATAAGCTAAATAATGTTGCTGTAAAAAATAACGTCCACATATCGGTGACTTAAAGAGAAAATGTTTATGTCTTACTCATGCACTATGCTGATGCCCTTTCCCCATTTCTCTTCACAGCAGAACCTTGAGGTGGCTCTCACACATCATTGCTTTGCATGTTTATTGTCCAAAGCAAGTCACAAAGCTAAGCTTGATGTCAGTGGGCCAGAGAAAGGGACAACAAGTATTTTAAATAATACAATCTGCCAGGTAAGCTCTAGCTTATTTCTATGATTACACCAATACAAACATTTCAGCCACATCTCTTTTTCAATCTGTTTTGTCCCTCTCTGACAAATTCCTCTCTTCTCAGGAACAGCAACATTCAATGATGTTTTTCCCCCCAAGGGGGATGCCATTTATCTCCTCTCCATCTATGACTCTGTTAGTGGCTATTTCTGGTATTTTTTCCTTTAACATAGTTGTAACTAAGCATTAGAGATCCTGTTTCTTGAAATAAATAACAAACACAAAATTGCACCATAAGTTATAGGTCTGAGTTTCAGCAGTGATTTACTTCACTTACATCTGCTTCCAATAAGATGCATAATTTCTTTAAGCTAGGGTCTGCTTAACATTTTTTAAAAATTATTGTCACAATGTTGGTTCAACTTTTCTCTTTATTTTATTGTGAGACAGTTTTTATTGCATATATTTTGGCTAAAATCCTCTGCCAGATTCAGCATAGAAATAATGATTTATTATTGTCCTGTGCTTACATATTTCTCCTTCTGTATGTGAATATAAATACCTTTCCATCTTATAGTTTCCTCTTAAATATTAAAATAACATCAGTGTCCAGTACATATCCTCTTATTAAGGTAACAATACCATTGATCAATCAATCCTATTTTATCATACTAGGAAAATTCTGCATATACTAAACAGGGTTATGTTTATTTCTTAAGATATAAGATATTTGACCCTGTCTTTCACTTTTTCAATAAAATATCATTAAGTAGGTATCAATATATGTACTACCCTCAAAATTGTACTGTTGCATCATTACTTTGAATCTAGTACCAAAGACCTATTTAGTATTTTAGTTCTAAAATGATTCTGTTATTATGTATAACCCCATTCCCTTCAGCCTTATGAGTCATAGTATTCTTATTTCTTTTGAAATAAGATAATAAATAAATGAAATAAATAAATCCTTTATTCTGTGCCATGATATCAGTCCCTCTGACTCTTGACCACGTCAATCATGTTTTCTGCCTCCAGATAACTCTTATAGTTCTCCATCTATTACCCTATACTTTTGCAAATCCACTATTTCTGATGATCCATTATTTTACATTCATCTCCACTTTCCTAACTTTATCACCCAAACTCAATGAATACAAGCCAAATATTCAAAATTGCAAGTTGATAATAAAATATATGGGCTAGAAAATTTACATCATGGTCTTTCAATATAAAAATAGATTTTGGTAATAGATACTGAATTGCAAGGATAATTAATTCAGATGTTTTCATATATTCTATGTTTATATACCTCATAGTAACTATAATCAACATGGTTTCAAAAAAATACATGTATTACACTAATTTCATTTCTTTTAAACTATTCAGTTGACCTTTGATACTGATGTATTAACAAAGCTATATGGATGCAGCATTTCTGAAAGAAATTTGGATACAGCAATGACTCCATACATTTTCTAATTTAAGATTATGAGTATTGTAAAAATAAATGTTCTTCCAAGTCAAGAACAATCTTCCCTGGTGGCTCAGTGGTAAAGAATCTGCCTGCCAATACAGGAGACTCGAACTCAATCCCTGAGGTGGGAAGATACCCTGGAGAAGAAAATAGCAACCCACTCCAGTTTCTTGCTTGGGAAATCCCATGGACCGAGGATCCTGGCATGCTACAGTCTGTGGGGTTGTAAAAGAGTCAGACAAAACTTAGATACTAAACAACAATATTCCACTCCATATCCAACTTACTTTCTCATCCTCTAGTTCCTAACTTTACTTTTAAATCTGTAACAGTTTATTTTAAACTAGCAGTAACATATAAAATGTTAGTTTAGGGGCATAAGGGACTTCCCTGATAACTCATCTGGGAAAGAATCCATCTGCAATGCAGGAGACGCTGGTTTGAGTCCTGGGTCAGGAAGATCTGCTGGAGAAGGGATAGGCTACCTACTCCAGTATTCTTGGGCTTCCCTCATGGCTCAACTGTAAAGAATCCTCCTGCAATGCAGGAAAACTGGGTTAGATCCCTGGGTTGGGAAGATACCCTGGAGAAGGGAAAGGCTACCCACTCCAGTATTCTGGCCTAGAGAAGTCCATGAACTATCCATGGGGTCACAAAGAGTTGTACATGACTGAGTGACTTTCACTTTATTTCTTTCTTAAACAGAAAAATTAAAATTTTAAAAATTAAAAAACATAAAAATTAAAATGGTTCTATGAACACCTACAGGATCTAGAATTAATACTAAAAAAAAAAAAAAGTGTCCTTTTCATCATAGGGGACTGAAATGCAAAAGTAGGATGTCAAGAGATACCTGCAGTAACTGGTAAATTTGGGCTTGGAATACAAAATGAAGTAGGGCAAAGGCTAACAATTTTGCCAAGAGAACGCACTGGTCATAGCAAATGCCCTGTTACAAAATAGACTACTTGACACATGGACATCACCAGAAGAAGGTCAATACCAAAATCAGATTGATTATATTCTTTGCATCTAAAGATGGAGAAACTCTATACAGACAGCAAAAACAGGACTGGGAGCTGACTATGGCTCAGACCATGAACTCCTTATTGCCAAATTCAGACTTAAATTGAAGACAGTACGGGAAACCACTGGACCACTCAGGTATGACCTAAAGCAAATCCCTTATGATTATACAGTGGAAGTGACACACAGATTCAAAGGATTCAATCTGATAGGCAGAGTGCCTGAACAACTATGGACAGAGGGTCATGACATTGTACGAAAGGCAGTGATCAAGACCATGCCCATGAAAAAGAAATGCAAAAAGTCAAAACAGTTGTCTGAGGAGGCCTTACAAATAGCTGAGAAAAGAAAAGGAGTGAAAGGCAAGGGACAAAAGGAAATATATACCTATTTGAATGCAGAGTCCCAAAGAATAGCAAGGAGAGATAAGATAGCCCTCCTTATGTGAACAATGCAAAGAAATAGAGGAAAACAATAGATCTGAAAGAGTAAAGAGCTATTCAAAATACCAAGGGAACATTTCATGCAAAGATGGGCACAATAAAGGACAGAAATGGTATAGACCTAACAGAAGCAGAAGATATTAAGAAGAGGTGGCAAGAATACACAGAAGAACTATACCAAAAAAAAAAAAAAAGTCTTCATGACCCAGATAACCATGATGGTATGATCACTCACCTAGAGCCAGATATCCTGGAGTGTGAAGTCAAGTGGGCCCCTTGGAAGCCTCACTACGAACAAAGCTAGTGGAGGTCATGAATTCCAGGTGAGCTATTTCAAGTCCTAAAACATGATGCTGTGAAAGGGCTGCATTCAATATGCCAGCAAATTTGGAAAACTCAGCAATGACTACAGGACTGGAAAAGGTCAGGTTTCATTCCAATCCCAAAGAAATGCAATGCTAAAGAATGCTCAAAGTACTGCAAAATTGCACTCATCTCACACGCTAGCAAAATAATGCTCAAAGTCCTTTAAGTGAGGCTTCAATAGCACGTGAACTGAGAACTTCCAGATGTCCAAGCTGCATTTGCAAAAGACAGAGGAATGAGAGATCAAATCGCCAACATGTGTTGGATCATTGAAAAAGCAGAAGAGTTTCATAAAACATCTACTTCTGCTTTATTAGTTGCACCAAACCTTTGACTATGTGGATCACAATAAACTGTGGGCAATTCTTAAACAGAGGAGAATACCAGTCAACTTTAACTGCCTCCTGGGAAATCTGTATGCAGGTCAAGAAGCAACAGTTAGAACCAGATATGGAACAACAAACTGGTTCCAAATTGGGAAAGGAGTACTTCACAGCTGTATATTGTCACCCTGTTTATTTAACTGAAATGTAGAGTACATCATATGAAATGCTGGGCTGGATGAATCACAAGCTGGAATCAAGATTGCCAGGAGAAATATCAATAACCTCAGATATGCAGATGACACCGGTGACCCTTATGGCAGAAAGCAAAGAAGAACTAAAGAGCCTCTTAATGAAAGTGAAAGAGGACAATGAAAAAGCTGGCATAAAACTCAACATTCAAAAAACTAAGATCATGGCATCTGGTCCCATCACTTCATGGCAAATAGGGAAACAATGGAAACAGAGACAGACTTTATTTTGGGTGCTCCAAAATCACTGCAGATGGTGACTGCAGCCATGAAATTAAAAGACACTTCCTCGTTGGAAGAAAAGTTATAACTAAGCTAGACAGCATATTAAAAAGCAGAGACACTACTTTGGCAACAAAGGTCCATATAGTCAAAGCTATGGTTTTGCCAGTGGTCATGTATGGATGTGAGACTTGGACCATAAAGAAAGCTGAGTGCCAAAGAATCGATATTTTTGAACTGTGGTGGTAGAGAAGACTCTTGTGAGTCCCTTGGACCTCAAGGAGATCAAACCAATCTATTCTAAAGGAAATCAGTCCTAAATATGGGAAGGACTGATGTTGAAGTTGAAACTACAATATTTGGCCACCAAATGTGCAGACTCGACTCACTGGAAAAAATCCTGATGCTGAGAAAGACTGAGGGCAGGAAGAGAAGGGGACGACAGAGGATGAGATGGCTGGATGGCATCACTGACTCAGTGGGCATGAGTTTGAACCAGCTCCAGGAGTTGGTGATTAGCAGCGAAACCTGGCGTGCTGCAGACCATGGGATCACAAAGATTCAGACAGGACTGAGCGAATGAACTGAACTGAACTGAAAATTTGATTTTCTCTCTTCATTCTGAAAACTCAAAATTTCTAGAGGTTATCTTCTTTCCTTCATCCCCTCATTTTTTTTTCACTTTTACACAGTTTGTTCTCAGTTTCTTCTCCAAAATCTACATCATATTGTATCAAATTAAATAACTTTCTTTATCTGTGTCATCACATTTATCTTTTGGACAATTAATTTATAAACATGGATCACAGAAAAGCAGAGGGGAGTTCCTGGTCTTGAATAGAATGAAACTCACTAATGGATGTAGGTTTTCTCTTAATGATAGTGATGATTTCTCTTAATGATAGTGATGATTACTCTTAACGATAACTCAAAGCTTTTTTATTTATTTTTCATTGTGATAGTGCCTGAGCTTTATACATGAAATGGTGTTGTTGGAAAACTTTCTTCTGCTATTACCATTTATTTTTTTGAAGTGAATTTTGACTCTTTGAACATTCATCCCACATTTTTTTCTGGAGACTTTCATCTGAATATCAATAAACTCTGAGTTTCATAAGCAAAACTGTAAATAAAACTCTGATCTCTTCTTTGGCAAACTTGTGATGTGGAGGACTCAGATATATCCCCAAGATAAAACACCCACCAGTAAACCTTTTTGGAGATATCTTTTTGAATACAATATGGCCTGAGCTCACTGGGTGTCAGTTCAAACAAATTTTAATCTTTTGAATATCGAGATATTTTAGCAACATTCTGTGAATTAGGATCAAGTCCCCTAATTCTAACATTTAATCTTGCACTCTATTCCAATGCACAACTGGGCAGATTCCAATAGCAAAGAATATCATTTTCAGAAGTACCAAGAAGATATGTTCTCAGACACATTAGTCTCCCAAAGCAAAGCTTCTTTATTTTTGCAGCTTATTGACAGAAAGTAAAGTCAGATACCTCTGAATGTCATATTGTGACTTTTTTTCTCAAAATTAGCAACAAGTAATCATCTTCCAAGAAACAACAAACAGCTGCTTGGTATTGGTAGTAACTACCCAGAGTCATAATTCCAGTAACAGTATTTTTCCATGTATCAGAGTCATCTGTTATTTCACATTTTGAAGTGATCATTTTACTAACTGGAGCAAAGATGTGGCTTTAATTTTTTTTGTATTTTTAGAGACAGAAAAATGTGTTATCATCTTTATATAGCAAATTAAGCTTTGTGTTAAAAAGGGACAAGCCATTTGTATTTTCTGATTATGTGTCCCTGTTTTCATATGCAATATAAACTGAATATTCATTTCTTGCTGTTCTATTATTGCAAGGAAGTTACATTGACATCAAAATACTTGGTTATGTCGATTTGGATCAATCCAATATAACTGATATATTTTGCTGTCTCATGTGTGTTCAGTCGCATCTGATTCTTTGGGACCCAGTGGACTTTAGCCCGCCAGGCTCCTTTGTCCATGGGATTTCCCAGGCAAGAATACTGGAATGGGTTTGCCATTTCCTCCTGCAGAGCATCTTCCTGACCCAGGGGTCAAACCCATGCTTCGTGTGTTTCCTGTATGGCAGGTGGATTCTTTATCACTGCACCACTGGGGAAGCCCTGTATATCTATATCATATATAACTAGTTTTCATTTTGGATAGAAAAGAAAAACTATAGGCCATAGGTGTTTAGTTTATTGCTAAAGCTTTAATTATTGGATAAATTGTAAAACTGTTAAAGATATCCCTATTATCCACCATCAGATCAAGGAACAGAACCAATACATTTAAGACTAAGTTGGTCAATCTCTGTGTGTGTTCAGTTGTATCTGACTCTTTGCAGCCCCATGGACTGTAACCTGCCAGGCTCCTCTGTCCATTGGATTTCCCAGGCAAGAATATCTGAGTGGTTGCCATTTCCTTCTCCAGGGGATTTTCACCACCCAGAGATCAAACACGCATCTCTTGCATTTCCAGCATTGGCATACAGGTTCTTTACCACTAGTGCCAGTTGGTCAGTAGCATCCCCTAAGTGGAAGATGAACTGCCCCTTTTCTATAGTATCTTGCCACTCTATTGGATACCCGTTTACAGTGACCATTCTTCAGATTGGTGATTGGTGTGGAAAAAGCCAGATCCATGATCTTATCATGGCATTAATATAAACAGATGTGTGGGTGCTTCTCGTTAGCATCAAAATTCCTCTAATTACGATATTGGTCATTAATATAGCCCACTGCTATGCTGGCTGAAATAATCTCTCATAGGTAATAACCAAGAAATCAGGAAGTTTATCAGAGAAGGCAATGGCACCCCACTCTAGTACTCTTGCCTGGAAAATATCATGGGTGGAGGAGCCTGGTAGGCTGCAGTCCATGGGGTCGCTAAGAGTCGGACACAGCTGAAGTGACTTAGTAGCAGGAAGTTTATGTTCAATATGAAAGTCTTTATCAGAATATCATCTATATGGTCCCACAGTTTAATTTTTTAAATCAAAGGAACACCATACGGCAGCAGATGGTAGTTGGGTTGAGTTAGAATCCAGTTACCAAATATTGTGTCTGTGCAATATGTGTACACATTCTTCATGGTTACAACTTTATTAAAAGGACCCAAGAGATATTAGCCGGAGAAGACAGAAGAGCCTGATGGATTACAGTTCACAGGGTCACATAGAGTTGGACATGACTGAGCACGTATGCACAGCAGAATACTGGCAACCCAGGGAAGCCTTAGTTTTCTCCTGTGGTTCATTCGATAGTGTCAACAGAAACCCTGTTAGCTGTAATATGCACAGAACCTTACCTCTATGGTCTGCTTGCTGGCAACCATAAAGAACCACACAAAGGCTCTCATCCTCCACTATATCTGCTCAGACACCTGTGTTTACAAACTTAATTTTGATTTGATTAATGTGTTTAATAGAGAACATTATTAAATATTTGTTTTTGGGGAGAAATGCTTAATGTAGGTCTAAGATCTTGTATATAATTGTTTTTCCTTTGCTCACAGAGACAAAACTTTCTTTATTAATAGGTATAGGATCCCTGGGACACTACACTTTCCCCTCTAAACATTGTTCAATGATATTGACAATACTGCTTGAATATCTTCTGGAATTTGATGGTGTAGATACAAAATCTGAAGCTGTTATGATCCGACATTTGGGTTGTAAGTATACTTTTTGAGGTTAGATGTCAGATATTGTTATTTATCAATGAAATCATAATTTCAAGTACAGAAAGATTTTCTTCCATTTTTTCTTTGTTTATCAAGTTTGCTTAAATTATTCTATTCTTTCTTTGGAAAATTTTTCAACTTGAATACTTTTTCTAAAGTAAGCTGTCTTTATCCTCATAACATCTTTACCACTCTTTGATTTTTCTTTATATTCTGAGAAATATTCTCAGCTTTTATTAGATATTTTTTCAATCAGTGATTCAGTTTTCATTTGCCCGTGTAGCCCATGATGCTCACCAGGATCCTCTATACATGGGATTTACCAGGCAAGAATACTGGAGTGGGTAGCCATTCTTTTCTTCAGGGGATCTTCTTGACCCAAGTATCGACCCCTGTTCTCCTCCTTTGCAGGCAAATTCTTTACCGTCTGAGCCACCAGGAAAGTGAATTTTTTTTTTCACAATGTTACTTCTATATAAGATATTAACTTATTATATATCATAATATTTACATGTCTTTATTTTTCTTTATATTCTTCATAGCATTTTATTAAACATAATATATTCTTTTTGAGGAATGTTCAAACAAAACAAAATATATGTTCATATTTTGATCCTAAAGGCATGCTTTAAAATTTAATGAATATATAAAATTTACCCCGAGAAAGGAAAATATTTGATTAAATATTATTAGTTGGCAAATCTGTTGTACCAAAATAATAACTGACTAACATATTCTCAAAATGGCGGTTAATGTTAGGTTGGTCAAAAACATTTTGACATTTTGAAAGGCTGGCTTATATTTGTTACTGTTACCAGAACAACCTCTCACTATTTATGCTCCCTAGAGTTGACAAGTTAATTAATGAAGAGAAAGATCAGAATGTCTTGTAACTTAGGAGATTTCATTATTTCCATAAGTGAATGAGCTTCATAGAAAGCATGCTTCCTGATTTCACATGCTCAAATGAAAGAAGTACATTTATTGTTTAAATCCATTATTTGTAGAATCATACACACAAGTACATACAAACACATAAATGCACACACACATGCAATTCCCTCCATATTTGATATATTTTAAGCTAAGTTTTAGAAATAGCCTTTGGAAATCCTGTTTCTTAACATGAGAAATTTCTTTAGTGTTTGGGAATGGCTACCCACTCTAGTATTCCTGCCTGGAAAATTCCATGGGCAGATGAGTCTGGTGGGCTTCAGTCTATGGGGTCACTAAGAGACAGACACACCTGATCAACTTTCACATGTGCTTTCAGCAGTGCTTTCATAGGTCCTGTTCAGTACTATATTAGTCATTATGGCAGCCAGAACTAAAACAGAATGTCATAGACTGGGCCACTTAAACAACAGCCATTGTTTTCTCACAGTTTTGGAACCTGGAAGTCCAAGATCAGAGTGTCAACAGGGTCAGGTTGTGGCGAGGGCTCTCTTCCTGGCTTGCAGATAGCCACTTTTTTACATGTCCTCGCATGATAGAGAAAGAGAACACATTTTCTTGTTGTTCCGTTGCTCAGTCATGACCGACTCTTTGCGACCCCATGGACTGCAGCACTCCAGGCTTCCCTGTCCATCACCAACTCCTGGAGTTTGCTCAAACTCATACCCATTGAGTCAGCAATGCCTTCCAGTCATCTCATCCTCTGTCATCTCCTTCTACTCCTGCCTTCAATCTTTCCCAGCATCAGGGTCTTTTCCAGTTAGTCAGCTCTTTGCATCTAGTGGCCAGAGCATTGGAGCTTCAGCATCAGTCCTTCCAATGAATATTCAGGGTGGATTTTCTTTAGGATTGACTGGTTTGATCTCCTTGAAGTCCAAGGGAATCTCAAGGGTCCTCCACCACCACAGTTCAAAAATATCAATTCTTTGGCACTCAGCTTTCTTTATGGTCCAACTCTCACATCCATACATGACTACTGGAAAAACCATAGCTTTGACTAGATGGCTCTTTGTTGGCAAAGTTATGTCTCAATTTCAGTACACTGTCTAGATTTGTCATAGCTTTTCTTCCAAGGAGCAAGTATTTTTTAATTTTGTGGGTGCAGTCACCATCTGCAGTGTTTTGGAGCCTCTGGTATCTCGTCTTATAAGAGCACGAACTCCATCATGAAGGCCCCTGTCTTGTAAACTCATCTAACCCTAATTACGTCCCAAAGTCCCTGTCTCCAAATATTGGGGGTTAGGGCTTGAACGTGTGAATTTTGGGGATGTATCATTAGTCTGTAACAAGTACCTACTTTAAGTAATACAATATCTCAACTAGATCTAAATGGATAGTCTAACACTAAATTCTTCTCCATATCATCATTGACTAATAGAACTTATATGATGAATGAATATGTTCTTTATCTGTACTGTCCAAAGGGATAATCACTGACCATATATAGCTAGTGAACACTTGGAATGGGGCACAAAATAATTTTAATTTTGTGTAATTTAAATGTAAATTTAAGTAGATTTATATGACGATCCCTACTGGGGTGGTACACTCAGTTCATTCACTGATCAACATCAATAAACCAATATAAATATATATAAATACAGAGATACAGACTAAAGGTAAAACAATATGTAAAAAGAAAATTTTTAATATTACTTAATGAATTAAAACAATACCTAATGTGAGTAAAAAGAGTTTCATATCAGTAGTAGCTTAAAGTAGTAAAAATATTGCTTGAAACTACAATTTTAAATATTTATAAAATATCAAAAAAATGTAAATACAACCTACTAGATATCCTAAAATGTATTTTAAAAGCATAAAAACAATAACCTACAATACCAATTATTTCTACTAATTATTTATTCATATATATCTGGTCATAAATATGTAAAATATTCATTTGAAATTAAATGTAAAGCATAGTTAAAATATTAACTCATATAAGCATAATGATATTTCTACATTTTGGAAAGTTACTCTTCGGTTAACTTTGATTCTTCCCTTTAGTTGAATGAGATCACAACTCTGAAAGATCAAAAAAAAGAAGTTTATAGTCTAAAAATTTGTACATATACATGAACTGTGGTGTTGGAAGAGACTCTTGAGAGTCCCTTGGACTGCAAGGAGGTCCAACCAGTCCATCCTAAAGGAGATCTATCCTGTGTGTTCACTGGAAGGACTGATGCTAAAGCTGAAACTCTAGTACTTTGGCCACCTCATGCGAAGAGTTGACTCACTGGAAAAGACTTTGATGCTGGGAGGGATTGAGGGCAGGAGGAGAAGGGGATGACAGAGGATGAGATGGCTGGATGGCATCATCGACTCGATGGGCATGAGTCTGAGTGAACTCCGGGGGTTGGTGATGGGCAAGGAGGCCTGGTATGCTGCGATTCATGGGGTCGCAAAGAGTCGGACAAAACTGAGTGACTGAACTGAATTGAACTGATGCATTTTATGTTAATTAAGTATTTTGAAAATATGGAGCAATATATGCATTTCAGGCATGGTATTATCCCCTGAGAATATAATAATAACTAAAAATTGCTTCTTGGAGTCAAAGATCATAATCTAGTTGAAGAAATGTACACGTAAAAAGAACTTACAAATATAGAACTGTAAGTGGAATCGTAAGGGTATACTCAGCGTAGTGGTGATAGAAATGAAGCAGTTAGCATATTTTGTGAGTTACGAGGATGATTTCGAGAGAAAGAGTTGCACACTGACCAAGTAGCCTTCTTGGCATTCCCAGGCAAAATTAATTACCCCTGTCTTTTTTACCCCTGTATATTAGTCATACACAGTGTAGAATAGTTTTCATTCTGGTTTCATTCTGTGCTTTATATTATTGACAAACTGTTTTCTTGTTTAAATAATTAATTCCTTTAGGTAGTATTGAATATCCTTTTCTATCTGTGTACATCCAACATGTAAGATCGTTAGAAAGTGTCAGTATTTGACATATACATATATACATATATTCAATATTTAAGTAAATAACACATATGAAGCATATCTATAAAGCAATATATATATTTATATTTTAGTTTCACTGAAATTTCACTGAGAATAAAGATAAGAGGGTTTTAAAATATGACTAAAAAGTTAAATATATTTAAATGACACCATTTTACATCTTGTAACTTAAAATTTTGAAGCATTTTCCTATTATTTATGAGATTTACTATAGCACAAATCAATAAGGTTTTAGTAGACTATATTCAGAGGGAGGCTTTTTATTCTATTCTTCCCATCAAATAAATGATTTTTATCTTCATATAGTTAAATATGTAGGTATATTTCTTATGACAGACTTTAAAATTATGTGAAATAAGGAAGACTGTTCTTCATTAAACATTATGAACATAACTAAGTTTTACAAAAGAGAATATACTTGTTAAAAGCTTTGCATATATGTATGGATCTATGGAAAAATAAAGCAAGCATTCATAAAAATACCTTTTTAGGAAATGCATGGAATAACATAACTCCACATATAAAAATAAAGTCACTGTGTGTCATGTGCAGTAAAGTTGTGCTCATTGAAAATATTATTATCTTCTCAAAATAGGCATATTAATATTAGCCCAAAGTATATGGTTAAGCATAGTACTATGGATTTTCAAAATAATTCTAATATGAAATTATATGTTCTTCTGTTCATACTTAATTAAATATTAAAATGTAACAAGAGAAATTGGAGGCTTTATTACTGAACTAGAAAAATCTTGACAATGATCCTTGAAATTATCTTTGAACTAAGAAGTATCTGCAATCAAGAATAAATATGCAAGTTGGCTTTATTCAATGCCTGAATATAAAGAGCTGACCATTTACCATCTCAATATTTCAGCATTTAAATTATTGTATTTTTAAAGACCTGCATAAAGCACATTCTGACATCATTAGCTAAGAGCCTAAGCAATTTTACCATTATTCATTTTGTTTATAGGCACATGAAATACACGTCAGATAAACACAAGGAAGGTGCTCAAAATGTAAATATGAAAAATCCTTTAAATGTAAAATTAACACAGCAAACTACAAAACCTTTTTTTAATACAACCTTTATTCAAGGTAATCGCTTCTTCCTGTGTCATGTTCTACAGCAATAAAAATCTTAACTGATATCCCTTGTCTAGAGGCTGAAGAAAACTGCAGCTGTTCATCAAGAGCTTTTTCGTTTTTACCAGAGCCACAGCTGTAATGCACATAATTCATGTGGTCCTTTGGAGCTGTCCATCTGCTGGGTGCTGTATTCATGGTTGACTAATCATCTGTAATAGAATGCCTGTCTAGTTGTTTGTGCATAATACCATATTCTAGTAACTCCAGATCATTTATCCTGCATGGATTTAGAGCAAAACATCAAGCTATTTCCTCTGGAGAGATGCCCTGAAAACAATATTAAAATGTAATTTCATTAGGAGCAAAAACAAAACTCTGCTCATTTTGAAGCATTTATTTTAGTATCGATCAATTATCACCCTACTAACATGGACTTATACAACTTTAAATCTGTATGAAATTGTAGTGTTGCAGAGGTCTCTCAGTGCAACTTAATTTGGCTGATAATAGGTAATAGTAAGCCCTAGCATTTACTGAGGGCTTACTATGAGTCAAGAACATGCTAAGGACATATGAAAGTGAAAGCGTTAGTCTCTCAATCGTGTTTGACTCTGAGACCCCACGAACTGCAGCCCACCAGGCTCCTGTATGCATGGAATTCTCCAGGCAAGAATACTGGAGTGGGTAGCCATTCCCTTCTCCTGGGGATCTTCCCAATCCAGGGATCAAAATGGGTCTCCCACACTGCAGACAGATTCTTTACCATCTGAGCCACCAGGAAAGATCCTAAGAACATATAGGCATCAGCTTATGTAAGATTTATAACACTTCATTATTTCAGTACATTGATTATAACTATACTAATTTAGAATATTAAAACAATTAGCCTGATTATTATAGTACTATTATTGAGTTTTAAGAGGAAATAGCAGTTGGAAAAGTGATACAGTTACTTTAATTATTCACTTATCCAGCAAGCATTTCATTTTAACTTGTAGATTTATACTCTAGCCACTTTGATGGATGCTTAGGTAGAAATAATAAACATATTTTACTTGCCTTCTTTTGCCTTTAGGTAGCAAGGCAAATGCTACAGAGCGAGCTAGCAGGAGTAGAGGATATTGGCTATGCATCCAACTGTACTGCATATCTGTTTTGCTGACTCAGTGTGTCTATTTCTGTTCCTTGGGTAACAATATCCTACTTTGTTTAGGGAAACCACCTTTTTCCTATGATTTGAAGCACATCTATTCTCCAGCATCAGGGATAAACAAGTAAACCATGAGTGGCTGAGTAGAACATTCCATCCTTCTGGCCACAGTGATTTGTTCAGAAGTATAAGCCAAGTCAGGTCAAGAAAGCACTCTGGATAGTGTAAAAATAAGAAGGAAAGGAAAGTTCTTTTTCTCTGAACCAGAATCTGAGAGGATAAATCAAGGTGAAAATTACAGAGCCTTTAATACTGAGAGAGCTGCAGAGGAGAACAGTCAGCACAGAAAATACGATCATCACAAGGACAGACAGACTAGGTCCTGGTAACATTATTGAAGGATTGGATCCATCTGTGCTTTAAGCCATCTCTGGATCTGTGTGTGTAGTTATATTACTGAAAAAAAAAAAAAAAACTTAATTCTCCCTGAACCAGTTTAATCCGATTCTCTGTGCCTTGCAACCAAAAATCCATGGTAGTTACATACACACACAACCAAGGCCTGGAGAATTAGAAAAGACACTGAATCTTATGTATGAAAACACATATAATTAAGCAGATGAAAAGGCAGGAGGAAGAGTTCAGAAGAGAGGAAGAAGTTTCAAAAAAGCACATTTTTTTGAAACCTCAGATATGAGAAAGAATATATCATTTTTTAAATAACTATACAGTGCTATTTATGTGCTGATTTTCCTAAGTGCTGGCTAAAGAATGCTAATCAGGATGAAGAAAATCCTTATTCTTAGCTCAACATTGATCAAGTGAGCCTGAAATCATGGAATGCATTATGAATGATCAAGCATTCTAAATTTCATTATTGCTCTAGCTTAGAATTTGAGAAAATAAAGGAAAGAAATTAAACCAGGCACAAATTTCAAATCTTGCAGTGACTGTTAAATTCTGTTCTGGTGGTTAGTTTCATGGGGTTTCCTGGTGGCTCAGAAAGTAAAGAATATGCCAGCAAAGCAAAAGACCTGGGGTTCAATCCCTTGATTGGGAAGATCCTCTGGAGCAGGGAATGGCTACCCACTCCAGTATTCTTGCCTGGAGAAGTCCACGGACAGAGGAGCCTGGCGGGCTTCAGTCCATGGGGTGGCAAAGAGTCAGACATGACTGAGGGGCTTCCATTCATTCATACACTGTGTGGCTCTGATCTTCAGAAGATAGTTATTGACCACAAACACGATCAGTGACTGAGCCAGACAATAAACAAGCCTCCTGACTGTCAGTTTATATTTTTCTTCCTTCACAACATTTATGAGCATATTAGAATTAATAAACATTATTTATTATTCCAAGCTTTTGAATATGCCAGGAATGCTTTAGAACCTCAGATATTTCATTTTCCGATTGATAATCACCCTCAAATCACTTTGTACTAAATAAACAAAAATGTGGATCCATGTTTTTAATTCTTGTGCCCCTGCTCTCTCTTATTTCTATCTCTATTTTTCTTTATCTCTCTGACCTCAAATACATATATTTCTCCTTTGGATATTTCCCCTTTTCCTATTCAACTAGCCTAACTTCTGGCTTTAAATTAAAACTCAAAGTATCCATTTAAGCCATGTATGGGATTAGGGGACTAATCATAACAGTCTAAATTGCATATACCCTTCAGTTGATCTTGATTTTATGATTCTATTAATAATAGAAATGTTGGTAGTATTAATTGATAGCACAATGACTTATAGTCAGGTAGAAGTTGAAAATACAATTTAGGAAACTGAGAAAACCTATACTGCTAATAATATCTTACTTTGTTGCTGTTCAGTTGCTCTCATGTCCATCTCTGCATGGAATACAGCATGCCGGCCTTCGGCTTCCCTGTCCTTCATTATCTCTCAGGGTTGGCTCGGATTCATGTCCATTGAGTCAGTGATTCTAACCATCTTATCCTCTGCCACCTCCTTTTCTTTTTGTCCTCAATCATTCCCAGCATCAGAGTCTTTTCCAATGAATCAGCACTTCACATCAGGTGGCCAGACTATTGGAGCTTCAGCTTCAGCATCAGTCCTTCCAATGAATATTCAGGGTATATTTTATTTGGGATTGACTAGTTTGATCTCTTTGCTGTCCAAGGGGCTCTCAAGAGTTCTCCAATACCACAGTTCAAAAGCATCAGTTCTTCAGCGCTCAGCCTCCTTTATGGTTCATCTCTCACATCTGTACTTGACTACTGGAAAAACCATAGCTTTGACCATATGAATCTTTGTCAGCAAAGTGATGTCTTTGCTTTTTAGTACATTGTCTAAGTTTGTCATACCTTTCTTTCCAAGGAGCAAGAATCTTTGAATTTCATAGCTGCAGTCACCATCTGCAGTGATTTTGGAGCCCAAGAAAATTAAAATTGTCACTGATTCCACTTTTGCCCCATCTATATGCCATGAAGTGATGGGACTGGATGCCATGATCTTCATTTTTTGAGTGTTGAGTTTTAAGCCAGCTTTTCACTTTCCTCTTTCAGCTTCATCAAGAGGCTCTTTAGTTCTTCTTAGCTGTCTGCCATTATAGTGATATCATCTGCATATCTGAGTTTGTTGATATTTCTCCTGGCAATCTTGATTCTAGCTTGTGTTTCATCCAGCCCAACATTTCACATGATGTACTACTATTCATAGAGTTAAATAAGCAGGGTGACAATTAAATGAGATCAAAATTTTATCTCAAATGACAAGAAATCATTGTAATTTCCAGAAAAATTATTATTAACCTGGTTAAACTTGAGACAAACCAGGTCAAAAGCATAGTTTATAATACTTTAAAGTTATTTTTTATCTTATTCCTCAAAATGCCAAGTTGTGAGAAAAAAAATGTTTAAAGTTTGAAGAATTTGCTTTGCCAGCATTTTTCAAGAAATATCCAATTCCACATATTGAACCAACCTCTCCTATATATTTGTATAATTTTTTACATTTACAATGTGACAGACAGCTTAGGTTTGCAAAGATATTATTTAGCTTTGATTTAAAGTTTGCTTCAGGATTTTAATATTTGAGAGAAGATCAAGCTTCATTTTTCAAAAATACATTTAAAGGCTTAGTATGCTAAACACTGACATTTATTTTTATAACTTTCCAAAAGTTGTGTTCATGTGTACATGTTCACCTATTCTTTAGTGTCTTTATATTACAGGTAAAATTTCCCACATGATATCAATTAATTTCAGTAATTACATTATAGCTATTATAATGTTAGCATTAATGTGTCAGGTGCCTTCTGTGAAAAATAAACAAAATCTCTCTGCCCGTTTGCTCTCTCACAATTATTCTACTTTCAGATTTATTCTAATCTACCAGATAAAATATTATGAGATCCCAATGTTCTGCTCTGGAAGACCTTCTCTTTTCATTCCACATTCTCTCCCTAGGTGATATAATCTCACCCAGAGCTTCTAAGACCTCCAGCTCCCCAACATATTTACCTCTCCACTCTGAGCCTCTCTGCTAAGATAGAGTTGACATTGCATTCCTCTATTAGTTTGTTACGAGGCATCTCAAACTTGAAATCTCAAAGTAAAACTTAAGATCGTTCTCATCTGAACATATTTTTCAGGCAAACTGCAGCATCACTCATCTTTTTGCATTGTCAGAAAGCTGAAAGGTGCCATTGTCATCTATATATCCCTTACCTTCTGTCTCCAATTTTTCTGCACATTTTTATGGCGTAATTATCTCTCAAATCCAGTCACTTTCATCTCTGCTCTTACTATCCTAGACCAAAGCTGCCATCAATTGTCACCAAGATGGCTTCCCATTGATTTAGTAACACTAAATATTCTTGTTCCCCCTCCCCTAATCCAACCTCTACCCTTCATGCCAAACTTTTGCCTGAATAAGCTAAATGGAATGTATTGCTTTTAGGAAAAAGAAAAAATAAAGAAAAACCTTTACAGAGTGCAGGCCTGATCTCTACAGTTCTTTTTACTTTTTATTATCCAGTTACAATGTAGGATTACACATTCCACTATGGTCAGAACAATATGTCACATGCCTCATTATGACCTTACAATATGATGTTTGTTCCTCCCACCCAGAAATGGCATCTTAAATATCCTCCCATTCGATCTGGTTGGACCTTGGACCAAAATCTAAGTTTCTTGGATACCATGGCAGATTTTAACTCTGCAATAGCCACAGCCCCTGACCCTCTTTGCCCCCTAGACAAAATTGTAAATCAAAACTAACAGTGCTTCTGATGCATTGATGATAGAGATTGTAGTCACCAAGCTAAAGGATACAGAGATGGAGAGTCCTCTTATATATCCTTTTAATTCACCTCTGCAGCAATGGGATGGATCCTAGAGAAAAACTGTAAACTATCACAAGCTCAGGAACATAGTAGCACTGGTTACAGATATACCATGCCGGATTTGATGTTGTTGCTCAGTTCAGTTCAGTTCAGTTCAGTAGTGTCTGACTCTTTGTGACCCCATGAATCGCAGCACTCCAGGACTCCTTGACCATCACCAACTCCTGGAGTTCACTCAAACTCACGTCCATCAAGTCAGTGGTGCCATCCAGCCATCTCATCCTCTGTCATCCCCTTCTCCTCCTGCCCCCAATTCCTCCCGCATCAGAGTCTTTTCCAATGAGTCAACTCTTTGCATGAGGTGGCCAAAGTACTGGAGTTTCAGCTTTAGCATCATTCCTTCCAAAGAACACCCAGGACTGATCTCCTTCAGAATGGACTGCTTGGATCTCCTTGCAGTCCAAGGGACTCTCAAGAGTCTTCTCCAACACCACAGTTCAAAAGCATCAATTCTTTGGCGCTCAGCTTTCTTCACAGTCCAACTCTCACATCCATACATGACCACAGGAAAAACCATAGCCTTGACTAGATGGACCTTTGTTGGCAAAGTAACGTCTCTGCTTTTCAGTATGCTATCTAGGTTGGTCATAACTTTTCTTCCAAGGAGTAGGCCATGGCTGCAGTTACCATCTGCAGTCATTTTGGAGCCCCTAAAAATAAAGTCTGACACTGTTTCCACTGTTTCCCCATCTATTTCCCATGAAGTGATGGGACTGGATGGCATGATCTTAGTTTTCTGAATGTTGAGCTTTAAGCCAACTTTTTCACTCTCTTCTTTCACTTTCATCAAGAGGCTTTCTAGTTCCTCTTCACTTTCTGCCTTTTAGAGCAGATTAAAAAGGACTTAAGTACATAATATGCCATTAATTTGGTAAATTCATTCCTTTCCATTCACATGAGAAAAAGTGATAAGAAGAGCCTGTGCTTTTATTTGAGCATTAAAATATTCATTTGCATATTATGTCTTTCTTTTTCTTCCTCTTCTTCATCAGAGATAACTCTCCTGCCCTGTCAGCAGACAACCATCTGAACTTTCCAAAGAACATCACCTTGTTGATACAAAGCTGATAGGACAAGACCAATAAGAGCCGGTAAGTGCATTGGAGAACCTGAGATGAGAAAATAAATCTATGAGGATTCAGGAACAGCTCTGTGATATGCCATTTCTGTGAAATTTCAAGGGATCCATCGGTCAGGAGATTAAGGGAACATGGCCTTCAAATCAGAGGACAAATCGATGTATCGCCTACCATAAAGAAGGCTACTTTGACCAATTAACTTACAGATTTGGGTTCATATTAAATTTCTGGCTCTCCAGATTAGTCTTTTTCTACTGGAATTTTACTTTTTATATAGTCATTTATACCTTTCTAGCATGTTAAAGAATTTACTTATTTTAGTGTCTATTAATTATTGCCTATTTCCTCCTGCTAGCATATAAGAGTCACAAGGACAAGGATCTTCAAAATGTATCCCATATACCGATTATCAGTGTTTGGAATAGTCAGTTCAGTTCAGTTCAGTCGCTCAGTCGTGTCCGACTCTTTGCGACCCCATAAATCGCATCATGCCAGGCCTCCTTGTCCATCACCAAGTCCTGGAGTTCACTCAGACTCACGTCCATTGGATCAGTGATGCCATCCAGCCATCTCATCCTCTGTCATCCCCTTCTCCTCCTGCCCCAAATCCCTCCCAGCATCAGAGTCTTTTCCAATGAGTCAACTCTTCCCATGAGGTGGCCAAAGTACTAGAGTTTCAGCTTTAGCATCATTCCTTCCAAAGAAATCCCACGGCTGATCTCCTTCAGAATGGACTAGTTGCATCTCCTTGCAGCCCAAGGGACTCTCAAGAGTCTTCTTTAACACCACAGTTCAAAAGCATTAATTCTTCGGCGCTCAGCCTTCTTCACAGTCTAACTCTCACATCCATACATGACCACAGGAAAAACCATAGCCTTGACTAGACAGACCTTAGTCGGCAAAGTAATGTCTCTGCTTTTGAATATACTATTTAGGTTGGTGATAACTTTTCTTCCAAGGAGTAAGCATCTTTTAATTTCATGGCTGCAATCGCCATCTGCAGTGATTTTGGAGCCCCCAAAATAAAGTCTGATACTGTTTCCACTGTTTCCCCATCTATTTCCCATGAACTGATGGGACCAGATGCCATGATCTTCGTTTTCTAGAATGTTGAGCTTTAAGCCAACTTTTTCACTCTCAGCTTTCACTTTCATCAAGAAGCTTTTGAGTTCCTCTTCACTTTCTGCCATAAGGGTGGTGTCATCTGCATATCTGAGGTTATCGATATTTCTCACGGCAATCCTGATTCCAGCTTGTGCTTCTTCCAGCCCAGCATTCCTCATGATGTACTCTGCATAGAAGTTAAATAAGCAGGGTGACAGTATACAGCCTTGACATACTCCTTTCCCTATTTGGAACCAGTCTATTGTTCCATGTCCAGTTTTAACTGTTGTTTCCTGACCTGCATACAGATTTCTCAAGAGACAGGTTAGGTGGTCTGGTATTCCCATCTCTTTCAGAATTTTCCACAGTTTATTGTGATCCACACAGTCAAAGGCTTTGGCATAGTCCATAAAGCAGAAATAGATGTTTTTCTGGAACTCTCTTGCTTTTTCCATGATCCAGCAGATGTTGGCAATTTAATCTCTGGCTCCTTTGCCTTTTCTAAAACCAGCTTGAACATCTGGAAGTTCATGGTTCATGTATTGCTGAGGCCTGGCTTGGAGAATTTTGAGCATTACTTTACTAGCATGTGAGATGCTAGTTTTTCCTGCAATTGTGCAGTAGTTTGAGCATTCTTTGGCATTGCCTTTCTTTGGAATTGAAAAGAAAACTGACCTTTTCCATCCTGTGGCCACTGCTGAGTTTTCCAAATTTGTTGGCATATTGAGTGTAGCACTTTCACAGCATCATCTTTCAGGATTTGAAACATCTCAACTGGAATTCCATCACCTCCACTAGCTTTGTTTGTAGTGATGCTTTCTAAGGCCCATTTGACTTCACATTCCAGGATGTCTGGTTCTAGATTAGTGACCACACCATCATGATTATCTGGGTTGTGAAGATCTTTTCTTGTACAGTTCTTCCGTGTATTCTTGCCATCTCTTCTTAATATCTTCTGCTTCTGTTAGGTCCATACCATTTCTGTCCTTTATCGAGCCCATCTTTGCATGAAATGTTCCCTTCGTATCTCTAATTTTCTTGAGGAGATCTCTAGTCTTTCCCATTTTGTTGTTTTCCTCTATTTCTTTGCACTGATCGCTGAAGAAGGCTTTCTTATCTCTTCTTGGTATTCTTTGGAACTCTGCATTCAGATGCTTATATCTTTCCTTTTCTCCTTTGCTTTTCACCTCTCTTCTTTTCACAGCTATTTGTAAGTCCTCCCCAGACAGCCATTTTGCTTTTTTGCATTTCTTTTCCATGGGGATGG
This sequence comes from Nanger dama, assembly GCA_917880005.1. NCBI lineage: Eukaryota > Metazoa > Chordata > Mammalia > Artiodactyla > Bovidae > Nanger > Nanger dama. The sequence goes on along the minus strand of CAKJTW010000038.1, from coordinate 6,327,516 downwards.
TCTTGATCCCTGTCTGCCATACAATGTCACAAACCTCATTCCATAGTTCATCAGGCACTTTATCTATCAGACCTAGGCCCTTAAATCTATTTCTCACTTCCACTGTATAATCATAAGCAATTTGATTTAGGTCATGCCTGAATGGTCTAGCAATTTTCCCTACTTTCTTCAATTTGAGTGTGAATTTGGTAATAAGGAGTCCATGATCTGAGCCACAGTCACCTCTTAGTCTTGTCTTTGTTGACTGTATAGAGCTTTTGGCTGCAAAGAATATAATCAGTCTGATTTTGGTGTTGACCATCTGGTGATGTCCATGTGTAGAGTCTTCTCTTGTGTTGTTGGAAGATGGTGTTTGCTATGACCAGTGCATTTTCTTGGCAAAAATCTATTAGTCTTTGCCCTGCTTCGTTCTGCATTCCAAGGGCAAATTTGCCTATTATTCCAGGTGTTTCTTGACTTCCTACTTTTGCATTCCAGTCCCCTATAATGAAAAGGACATCTTTTTTGGGTGATAGTTCTAAAATGTCTTGTAGATCTTAATCAGGTCTTGGTCAGTACTTAATCAATATTTTTTAAATGAATGATTTAATTTTTTCAAATAATTATATTATTTGTCTAAGTGAGTAGATTACAATAACGTAGCCTGCCATTGCCAAATTGAAAGAATAATTCTATGGGCAGAGGAGCCTGGTGGGCTACAGTCTATGGGGTCACAATGAGTTGGGCATGACTAAGTGACTAACTTTCACTTTCAGGAAGAAGTAGAGAGCTGCATATTTCTTTATAATTAAATTTTGATTTAATATAGTGGGAAAAAAGTGGGTCAGTGAAATGTTATTTTTAACTGGCTAATTATATTCTGATATCAGAAGTGTAGATATTATGTTGCTTTTTGACAGAGGTGGCTAAGATGTTTCATTAATATTTAAAATTATATTTTCTAACTTTGAACCAGATGCTTTGATATTGGCATTAATTTCACCAAATACATTCCCCAGATTATCCATTAAACATATACTACATTTCCTCTTCCTGGCTGCCCCACACGTGTCTGTTTAGCATAATATGCCTCCACACATCATCCCCTTAATCACTAACACCTTGTGCTCTACCAATCAGCTCTTGGCCGTCACTTTTCTTCCTTACTAAAGACCCTTTTGTCCTATAGACAAATGCATTTTCTGATGAGTACTGGTCATCATTTTTAATGCTTTTAAGAAAATATGTATGTTAGTGATCTTTTTCTGCTTATGGGCAGACTGAGGTTAGAAGGGAATGAGATATTCCACACTAAAAGTCTGGAAAGTAAAACCAAATGAAATCTGTTTTTATAAAGATCTTGTCACTTTTCCCAGTCCTAGAAAGGACTTTGCTGCCTCTTATAGTTTTCTTCGGTTAGTATCAGGCTGAAGAATATTCTCTAGTTAAGAACCAACAGCAACATACTCACTTGCCTTTTTCATGACATGTTTTTGGGAGGGAAATTAGGGGTGACATTGTCTTTCACCTGATCCTTAAATTTTCTCTCTGTCACCCTGTCTCTGCTTCTACTTCTTCCTCTCCCCCATCTTCCAACCCCTTTGTCCTCTTGTAGCCCACTCCTTAATTTGTAATATTTTTGGCTTTAATATCAAAATCTCACAGTTGCTGTGCAAAAAAAAGAGAGAAAAGTTTCATTGTTGGAAATCACTTGGGAAGCAGTTAATTTTATGACATTTCCCAAGAAAAGTTTTCATTCATTTAAATTGTAAAACCTTTGAATTGTGTACTTTATTTTCAGTAACTCACTGTTTGAAGATACTTTTTACTGGTTCCCCATTTTCTACATAATGTATCCTACATTATGTTCATGCATACACATTGTAACACATCTGTGCTTAATAAAATACACAATAGAACATTCTGTATGTACTTTTTATTATGTGCCATCTGCTCAATAGTATTATTTTTCAATGCTAGTACATATAATGTCATGATGATTTTAATTGATTTTCATTATTTGCCTAAATCTTCAGAAAGATTTAGGCATTTAAGTTAATTTTAAGTTATCTATATAATATTTATATAAGTGAAAAGATATCTATAAAAATATTATTCATACATTTTGTATGGTTTTAATAGTATTCTCTAAGAGGTATTTATATATTTATAGTAAATAAATTGATGTATATTGTCATTTACAGCATGACCAAAGAAATAAATAATGAGCATATAAACTTGGAAATAATTTTCTTTGGCCAGTGCAAAATTCTAGCTTAGTTTTTATTCTATAAAAGTTATGAAAAATAATCTTAAATTTGCCATAGGTAGGAGTTGGTGTTAAGACACACACAAACTACCATAATATTATCTGTAACATTTATAACACATGAACAGGCATCAACCTAGAACTGAAGATATTAAACATCACTTCTGAAAATAGGAATTATAGTGTAACATTTAGACATATGAGATAGAGCAATAAACAATGTGATTCATATTAAGATAAAATATGTAAAATATTTGAAATACATGAAATATTGAAATATATATTGCCATAATGCTATTGTTCAGTTCAGTTCAGTCACTCAGTCATGTCCAACTCTTTGCAAACCCATGGACTGCAGCACACTCTGCCTCCCTGTCCATCATCAACTCCCGGAGCTTGCTTAAACTCCTAACTATTGACTCAGTGATGCCATCCAACTATCTCATCCTCTGTCAACCCCTTCTCCTCTTGCCTTCAATCTTTCCTAGCATCAGGGTCTTTTCCAATGAGTCAAGTCTTTGAATAGGGTGGCCAAAGAATTAGAACTTCAGTTTCAGTATCAGGGATTGATTTTCTTTAGGATTGACTGGTTTGATCTCATTCCTCTCCCAGGGAATCTCAAGCGTCTTTTCCAGCACCACAGTTAGATAGCATCAATTCTTCAGTGCTCAGACTTTATGGTCCAACTCTCACGTTCGTACATGACTACTGTAAAACCATAGTTTGAGTATATGCACATTTGTCAGCAAAGTGATCTCTGTGCTTTTTAATTCACTGTCTAGCTTTCTCATGGCTTTTCCTCCAAGTAGCAAGTGCCTTTTAATTTGTGGCTGCAGTCATCATCTTCAGTCATTTGTGCTACAGTCACCGTCCTCAATCATTCAATCCCCAATAAAAGGAAATCTATAACTATTTCTACTTTGTCCCCATCTATTTGTCATGAAGTGATGACACCAGATGCCATGAGTCTGTTGAGTTTTAAGCCAACTTTTTCACTCTCCTCTTTCACCTTCATCAAGAGGCTCTTTAGTTCCTCTTTGCTTTGACCACTAATGTGGTATCATCTGCATCTGAGGTTGTTGATATTTCTCCTGATAGTCTTGATTCCAGCTTCAGCTTCATCCAGCCCCACATTTTGCATCATGTACTCTGCATATAATTTACATAAACAGCATGACAATATACAGCCTTGATGTACTCCTTTCCCAATTTTGAACTAGTCCGTTGTCTCATGTCTGGTTTTAACTGTTGCTTCTTGACCTGCATACAGGTTTCTCAGGAGACAGGTAAGGTGGTTTACTATTCCCACCTCGTTCAGAATTTTCCACAGTTTATTGTGATCCACACAGTCAAAGGCTTTAGCATAGTCAATGAAGCAGTAGTAGATACATTTTTGGAATTCTCTTTTTCTATGATCCAGTGGATTTTGGAAATTTGATCTCTGGTTCCTCTGCCTTTTCTAAATCCAGCTTGTACATCTGGAAGTTGTTGGTTCACATGTTGTTTAAGCCTAGCTTGAAGGATTTTGAGCAATACTTTGCTAGCATGTGAAATGAGCACAGTTGTGCAGTAATTTGAACATTCTTTGGTATCCCCCTCCTTTGGAATTGGAATGAAAACTGACTTTTTCTCACCTTGTGCCCACTGCTGAGTTTTTCAAATTTGCTGACATATCGAGTGCAGCACTTTCACACATCATCTTTTAGGATTTTAAACAGCTTAGCTGGAATTCTATCACTTTCACTACCTTTGTTTGTAGTGATCCTAAGGCCCACTTGACTTCACATTCCAGGATGTCTGGCTCTAGGTGAGTGACCACACCATTGGAGTTATCTGGGTCATTAAGACCTTTTGTACAGTTCTACTGTGTAATCTTGCCGCTCCTCTTAATCTCTTCTGCTTCTGTTAGCTCCCTGCCATTTCTGTCCTTTATTGTGCCCATCTGTGCATGAAATGTTCCGTTGGTATCTCTGACTTTCTTGAACAGATCTCTTGTTTTGTCCATTCTGTTGTTTCCCTCTATTTCTATCCATTTTTTACTTAAGAAGGCTTTCTTATGTCTCCTTGCTATCAGTTAGGTATATCTTTCTCTTTCTCCTCTGTCTTTTGCTTCTCTTCTTTTCTCAGCTATACATAAGGCCTCGTCAGGCAAACTCTTTTCCTTCTTGCGTTTCTTTTCTTGGGAATTGTTTTAGTCACCACCTCCTTTATGATGGCATGGACCTCTGTCCGTTCTTCAGGCATTCTGTCTACCAAATCTAATCCCTTGAATCTATTTGTCACCTCCATTGTATAACCATAATGGATTTGATTTAGATCATACCTGAATGGTCTAGAAGTTTTCATAACTTTCTTCAATTTCAGCCTGAATTTTGCAATAAGCAGCTCGTGATCTGAGCCACAGTCAGCTCCATGTCTTGTTTTTGCTGACTGTATAGAGCTTCTTGATTACCTACCTTTGCATTCCAGTCCCCTATGATGAAGAGGACATCTTTTTTTTTTTTTTTTTTTGATGTCAGTTCTAGGAAGTCTTGTAGGTCTTCGTAGAGTTGTTCAACTTCCGCTTCTCTGGCATTAGTGGATGGGCATAGACTTGGATTGCTGTGCTGTTGAATGGTTTGCCTTGGAAACTAATGGAGCGCATTCTCTCATTTTTGAGACTGTACCTAAATATTGCGTTTAGGACTCTTTTGTTGACTTAGAGGGCTACTCCACTCCTTCTAAGGGATTCTTGCCCAGAGTAGTAGATATAATGGTCATTTGAATTAAGTTTGCCCTTTCCCATACTTTTTAGTTCACTGATTCCTAAAATGTCAGTGTTCACTCATACCATCTTCTGTTTGACCACCTCCAATTTATCTTGATTCATAGACTTAACATTCCAGGTTCCAATGCAGTATTGTTCTTTACAGCATCAGACTTTATTTTACAACCTGACCCATCCACAACTGGCAGTTGTTTCTGCTTTGGCTCAGCCTCTTCATCCTTTCTAGTATTATTTCTCTCTTCTTCCCCAGTAGCATATTGGGCACCTACCAACTTGGGTGGTTCATCTTTCAATGTCATATCCTTTTGCCTTTTAATACTATTCATAGGATTTTCAGGGCAAGACTACCAAAACTGTTTGCCATTCCCTTCTCCAGTGGACCACATTTTTGTCCGGCCCTGACTAGAAGGGACATGCCCTTTAGTCACTCTACATAGCTGGATGACACGCTCAGTGCCCTGATTGTCCTACTGCTCATCCTCTATGAGTGTGTAAACCTTCACCAGCTGTTGGATATTGGTCAACATGCTGCCTGGGGGCCAAGGTAGAGGCCCTGCTGGAGTCACAGGGAAGGAAATCCGGGAAGGCTGGAGCTGATGTTGGAGAATGCCCAGGAGCAGAGGGCACTCAGCCTCTTCACTGCCATTGGCCACCCTGGGGCCAATCCATCACCTAGGAGTATAGGACAACAGTTTTTATACTACCTCAGAAATGCACTATTCTAAGGAAAGCTATTCTAAACAAAGTATAAACTAGTAAGTGGAAATTTGGCCATGATGTGCAAACAATAAATCCAATCCCTTGAAGTAATCTTTCAAAAGTCAGAGATCTTGCATAATAAATGACCAGAAATGTTTTTCTGTACTTGCAAGGCATCTATCAACTTAATTCAAAGAGTTGATATGAAAAATGATCCAAAATCAGTTATTTTCTGTTTTTCATCTTACGCCCTATCATGCCTTAACTTCTATTTCATTTTGCTCTGAAATATTTCACTAGAAATAATTCATTCTAGCAGCAATTCATTCGGTAATCTCTGAATCTGTACTCTATTTAGGATGTGTAATATAAATGAAGACAGGAACACACCCATATGAATAAATCTGTTAATTGGTTTATAGATCGACAGTCCCCATGTGTAGATCACAAATCTGTATGATATTCCTGGACCTACTTTCACATTCAGATTCAGAACTGGATGAAAGATGAGTGTAATTACGTGGAGCCAGATGGCTCTCTTGTGACTACACATTTACAGAAGCTTTAGCAGGTTGTTTATTCCAACAAAATTTGGAATAACTCAACCTCACATGAGGTTTTTCTGATTTTTTAACTGAAAAACAGAGGAAGTACTTTGTTTACTTAAAATAAGACATCTTTGCGCACAGAAGTGTATATTTATAGCTATTTCACATCAAATGCTTTCTGGAAAATGTTAAGTTGGACTATACTTTTGTGCACTGATTTTTCTCATTTTTGATGATCATTGCTTAGCATGTGTGAATTTATGCTATGCAGTTAAACTGAAATATTGATTATTAAGTGGGATCAAATTATACAGTTTTTGAATATATAGTTAAACACAACAGTCAACAAGACTTACACAATGGTCAAGTCTTAAATACATTTGCTATTGAAATATATAATGAAGAAACAAAATAATCTAAATTGTCTACAATTTATTCTGAAATATATTTTCCTTAGTGGGAGTCTGGAGTTAAATTTCATTTTTCTGGCTATTTTTAGATTATACTTATCATTTAACCATAATCATTATGTTTCATTACATATGTAGTAAGGGTTCCCTTAGCTTTGGTGTTAAATGGGAAACATAGGGTATGTGAACAGAAATTATAAAATATGCACATGAAAGATATCTTCCTCTAAATCTTATACTGTTCACTCTTTTTAGAAGTTCCCTCTCATTTGATAAAAAGGACTCAATTTTGTGTGAATTTTTTATAGGTCCTGGCCTTTAGTTTTCCATGTATGAGAATTTATAGATCAGGTTTCGTACCAACAAGAAATATGGGCTGAAAGATGTGCTGATCTAAAGATTAAACTACATTTTTCAGTAATTCTTTTGATTTCATCACACTTACTCTACATTCTCTAGCCATTTTAGTTTTCAATGGGAGAAAACACTGACTATATGAAAAGGGAAGTGAAATATGAAGGTTTATGTCAATCTCAATGTTGACTGTTGGAGATTCCTGTTTCTCTCCTATGCCAGATCTTTTAGTTTTCCTTATTGGCCAAGACAAATCTAATTTGGAAGGGAATATGAATTTTTTTGGTCACAAATTGATTTTGCTATCTGTTTTTTCAGAACAACTGTCTCTGGTTTATCCCTTTTATTATTCCCTCTCAATTTTGTGTCTTGGACAACTATTCCTCCACTGGTATCCTGCACATGCAAACTTATCAAGAAAGAGACAGAATATCTCCATTGCTTCTGAGTTTGCATAATTTTACTTCCTCCTTTTTCATTCTATCCTCCAAATGTAGAATTGGAGAGAGAATTTTACATTATTTCTTATTGGACTTTCCAACATCAGAGTGAAGACAAAGTTTCCTTTCTTTCTCCTTTATCTTCATTGCTCTAGGGATGAGAGCAAGATTATAACTACCTAGATTAAAAAAAAAAAAAGAAAGAATACAAATCAGATAAAGCTTCTACCCCCACAAGAAAAAAAAGTACATATTTTACCCATTCACACTAAGTAAATTTTTTATTTTATTTTTATTTTTTGGCCTTTGCCTCTGACTTTATTTTTTTATTGGCATATAGTTGATTGATAATATAGTGTTAGTTTCTGCTGTACTGCAAAGTGAGTCAGTTATACATACACGTATGTACACTAACTAAATCTTTGGCAAGAGAAGAAGTAATGAGTTCTTAAATGTGTGTTTCATCTCCCTCCCTTCATTAATACTCAAAAGTGGTGGATGCTAGAGGGTGTTAGATAGATCGTGGAGAAAGATATCAGAAGGACCTTTTCCTTCATTCTTTTAAAATCTTGGTGTGAAAAGCGCACAAATAGTAGTGGCAATAGTTAAGCAGTAAAATAGTGAAGTTGAACCGAATGCTGCAAAGCAGTTCTCCTGGGAACTTACAACCTGGTTGTTATGTGGAAGAGACCCAGAAGTGCCTCCATATCCCAAGGAAGGATGTAGGTGGTAGCTCAGAGTCTTGACAGACTAACTTTGCAGTTAGTGTAATATAAGAACTGCATTGGGATAAAATAACTTTGAACTTGGAGCATGCTAGGTGATATGACTGGCCCTGGAGAAGGTGGATTTAACCATGAGGTTAATGAAACTGAAACTTAAGAGCCCATTAGTGTGTGTGTGTGTGTGTGTGTGTGTGTGTGCTCAGTCGTTCAGTTGAGTCCAACTCTTGGTGACCCCCATGGACTGTAGCCCATCAGGCTCCTTTGTCCATGGGGATTTTCTGGAAGGGAATACTGGAGTGGGTTTTCATTTCCTTCTCCAAACGATCCTCCCGACCCAGGGATCAAACCCTCATCTTCTGTGTCTCCTGCATTGCAGGCAGATTCTTTACTGCTGAGCTACTAGGGAAGCCTCCCTCAGTGTATGGACTCCTTCAAAGGCCCTATATCTCATTTTGTATCCAAAATTATTCTGCTCTTTTTCTCTAAAAAAATGACCTAAAATTTCACAAGCTCTGCAGCCACAAAACATGAATCCAACCCTGGATCTGGGATTAAATATGAATCATTATCATATATTAAGTGTAGAGGTAGGGAAGTCCCATTCTGTGGGAGAACAAAGCTAAATCACTAAGGCCTAATTAAGAGAATATATCATTAGCTAACTCTGGACTACAGCAGCAAACACCAGAATGCTGTATATGAACAGCATCAATCAAAACTTAAAAACTCAATAGATACACATCAGCTTAGGATAAAAGCAATGCTACTGCAAGGCAGTATAATACCAGAAGTCTTCTCTTCACCCAAATGCCATGATGACTATAAAATTTCCTTTATACTCACATGTAATCTCTGAGAAAGGAAGTAGGAGATTTAATAATGAAATTGAAATGTGAATTAACTGAATATGTACTCAGTATTCATATCTCTAAATGTTTATGGTGGAAAAAAAAAGGAATTGCAGTAAAACAAACTGACCAGAGAATTTCAGTTAGGTCCCAGATATAAAATAAAATGATGTAATTACAAAAAGTATTTACACATCCTTTTGGGAAAATTATTAGGAGTGAACAAATAAAACTTTTTTTTCTTTTTCAGCCGAAGCCTCATATAACTTGGAAATCTATTAATAGGTCATGACAAGTTTAAAGATATTTGAAGGCACAGCTAACTAGCATGTCCTAAACAACTCAGCTACCATTAGTAATCTATGGCTGCAGTAATAGATTACCAAAAGCTTGGCAGTTTTAAAAGCAACATAAATTTGTTACCCTACAGTTACATAGATTAGGAATTCACACAGATCCACCAGGCTTAAATCAACTGATGACAGGCTTCATTCCTTCCTGGAGGCTCTATGTGAGAATCTATCTCTTTGATTTTTCCACCTTCTTGAGGCCTCTCAACTTTAATCATAGCATTAGGCTCTGGTGGTGGCCAGGCAAGGAAATCACTGTCTTCAAGTAAAATAATCTTTTGTTTTATCTGCCTAAATAGATAAATTAAGCATCCCAAATAGGAAAAGGAGTATGTCAAGGCTATATATTGTCACTCCGCTTATTTAACTTATATGCAGAGTACATCAAGAGAAACGCTGGACTGGAAGAAGCACAAGCTGGAATCAAGACTGCTGGGAGAAGTATCAATAACCTCAGATATGGAGATGACATCACCCTTATGGCAGAAACTGAAGAGGAGCTAAAGAGCCTCTTGATGAAAGTGAAAGAGGAGAGTTGAAAATGTTGGCTTAAAGCCCAACATTCGGAAAACTAAGATCATGGCATCTGGTCCTATCACTTCATGGGAAGTAGAGGGGGAAACAGTAGAAGCAATGTCAGACTTTATTTTTGTGAGCTCCAAAATCACTGCAGATGGTGACTGCAGCCATGAAATTAAAAATGCTTACTCCTTGGAAGGAAAGTTATGACCAACCTAGATAGCATATTGAAAAACAGAGACATTACTTTGCCAACAAAGGTCCATCTAGTCAAGGCTATGGTTTTTCCAGTAGTCATGTATGGATGTGAGAGTTGGACTGTGAAGAAAGCTGAATGCTGAAGAATTGATGCTTTTGAACTGTGGTGTTGGAGAAGACTCTTGAGAGTCCCTTGGACTGCAAGGAGATCCAACCAGTCCATTCTAAAGGAAATCAGTCCTGGGTGTTCACTGGAAGGACTGATGCTAAAGCTGAAACTCCAGTACTTTGGCCACCTCACGTGAAGAGCTGACTCCCTGGAAAAGACCCTGATACTGGGAGGGACTGGGGGCAGGGGAAGAAGGGGACAACAGAGGATGAGATGGCTGGTTGGCATCACGGACTCGATGGACGTGAGTCTGAGTGAACTCCAGGAGTTGGTGATGAACAGGGAGGCCTGGCGTGCTGCGATTCATGGGGTCGCAAAGAGTCGGACATGACTTAGCGACCGAACTGAACTGAGCATCCCAAATAACATAATTTCTTATTCACCTTAATAATTTGTGGAGTCAAGTCACAGCTGAAGTTTAATTGGGAGGACTTGTGATAGCACAGGTACAGTTTCCTCATACTGAGGTGTCTCCCTGCAGATATGCCTCACTTCTTGTCACCAAGGGCACCTCCTGCAGGGTTGTGAACTAGAAGCTGTTCGGACTCTCAATAAATGTCTTGATGCTGCAGGTGCTGCGTGTCCTGTCCTGCATCATTTCTTCAGTAAATCTAGTGCCTGGATAGTTTATCTCATCCTGAAAATTCCTTTGCTGATATGAATCTGATATCACTGTTGGTTGTTGTTTACCATAGGAATGCCATCTTTAAATTGTTAGTGCTGTGATAGATGTGAAGAATTTACTTTTATTCTTGCTTTATTTAGTATCACTCTAATTATTAGATATATTGTGGTTCAAATTTTCTGTCCTCTGAATTTTAATTACTGCTTCTCTTTTAAGAACCTGTTAATACAGAGAAACATGTCACTGTCGTTCATTTTCTAACTTGAGTTTTAAACTTTAATTTTCTAGTTTTAACTTTTATACTTTCCCATAGAAAGGCTAGAGGTGTTACTTTAGTTGATGCCTAGTTTCATATCTCTTCTTAACTTAATTTTATTTAAAATTTCATTTAATGAAACTCTTGCAATTTCTGTATATTTCATTATTTTATTGCTATGTGATACTTATTTCATATAAATTATTGAAAAATGTAAATTCTAGAATATTATATGGAAAACAAATATCATTTCTTGTTTTACATCTCTCTAAGTATAGCTATAATTTTGCTTCTTTCCAAGAAAGAACTGATTTTTGTGTACAAACTGCTTCATTTTTTTTTACATATTAAATAGTTTTAATATGCTTTTATGGGTAAATATTTTTAAATATAGCTTCTCTAATAATATATTTAATGTTTCCCCCAGTTTTGGACATTTCTGTCATTTCCAGCTTTTGCTGCTACAGAAGTGTTATCATAATATTTGGCCCAATAAAATGCCATACTAGAATTTGACATTTATACATAAATATCTAAAAATTTCATGTAGTAAATGAACATGTTTATTTAAAAGCTCAAGTTTGTAATATTTTGTGTTTTTAGATTCAACAGGTAGACTTTGTGTAGGATAAAACATAGCTTTGTTCTTATTATTTTTAATAAAAGAATAAGAGGAATTTGATTTTCTTGATTTTTTGAGGGTAGCTAAGATTTGTGTTCTGGGTCCTTCTAAGCTTGGTAAGTGACCAAGAGAGCTTGTGTCTTTTTGTTTTAAATTTTAGGACATCCCAATAGAAATTGCCACATACTCAAATGAAGGTTTCCACATTTTTTTGTTGATCTATTTTGGGTAGTTGTTTACTGTTGTTGTTTTCAGAATTTTTTCTGATTCTGGGGAAAACATTTTTATTTTTCAGATTTTCAATGTGCCTAAATTAGTGCTCTGAGCAGGAACAACCTCCACGTCCATGTGAAGTGCTATGGAAGTAGCAGACTGGAAGTGAGAATGTCTGTAAGGTATGACCAGGGAAGCATGAGTCAGGTGCTACCTAGGCAAAGGCCTCAGAGATTTGAAACAACCAACCTTGACAAAAAATATTTGCATTTTGAGGAGGACTGTTAGCAGCCATGGCCAGGGTCACCCAAGATCAGGGTATCTTTTCTGAATAATTAGGACTGATTAAAAGGAGATTGGTCCTGGGTATTCTTTGGAAGGAATGATGCTAAAGCTGAAACTCCAGTACTTTGGCCACCTCATGTGACGAGTTGACTCATTGGAAAAAACTCTGATGCTGGGAAGGATTGGGGGCAGGAGAAGAAGGGGATGACAGAGGATGAGATGGCTGGATGGCGTCACTGACTCGATGGATGTGAGTGAACTCCAGGAGTTGGTGATGGACAGGGAGGCCTGGAGTGCTGCGATTCATGGGGTTCCAAAGATTCGGACACGACTGAGTAACTGAACTGAACTGAACTGAACTGAAAAACCCCAAGACTATTGAACAATCCTGGGAAAGAGGAGGTATCACCATCTCTTGAACATTGAGGTATAATACCCTGCCCACTGGGAAAGTGTGACTTCAAAATAATTCTATTCAACTGAGGTAAATAAATACATGTGCAATTGAGTGGTAATCACTTTTGATACATCATTTGATATATTTTGTATGTGATAACATTTGCAATAATATTCCTAGAAAATGATGAGTTTCTGCTAGCCATACTTGCTGTTCCCATGCTGGGAACTTATGGGAGACCTCCTTGTTAGACTTTTACTCTGAAAAATGGAACCCTGTCCTTAATATAACAATATGCTTCCTTCTCAATAGAAAATACTTGCTGCAAAGGAAATTTCAAGAAATAATTAGCAGATATTTACATTTTATCATACTACACAGCTATGAGTTTGTTTTGAATCTCTGATGTCTAGTGTCTTGTTGATATTTATCTTTTCATTCAGTACCATAATAGAGTACTTCCTAGTCTCCTGGTGTTTGAGGAAACAATATTCTAGCTTATTTATTCTAAGAAGCAAAAATTTCCTAGTCAATCTCTGCAGCCATAAACATGTTTTTCTAGCTCCCCTGTCAGAAGTTACTTTTCATTTCATCTGAAAAATTTATCCAAATTTTATTTTTTTATGTTTTTTTTGTTTGTTTTTTTTTAATTAAATTTATTTATTTTTTTTAATTACAATACTGTATTTGTTTTGCCATACATTGACACGAATCAGCCATAGGTGAACACAATCTCCCAATGCCGAAGCCCCCTCCCACCTCCCACCCCCATCCTCTACTTGAATCATCCTGTGCATCAGCCCCATGCCTCCTGCATCCTACATTGAACATAGATTAGCGTTTCGTTTCTTACAGGAAAATATACATGTTAAGCAACTTATGCAGCTCAACTCCAGAAAAATAAATGATCCAATAAAAAAATGGGCCAAAGAACTAAATAGGCATTTCTCCAAAGAAGACATACGGATGGCTAACAAACACATGAAAAGATGCTCAACATCACTCATTATCAGAGAAATGCAAATCAAGACCACAATGAGGTACCATTTCACACCAGTCAGAATGACTGCGATCCAAAAGTCTACAAGCAATAAATGCTGGAGAGGGTGTGGAGAAAAGGGAACCCTCTTACACTGCTGGTGGGAATGCAAACTAGTACAGCCATTATGGAAAACAGTGTGGAGATTCCTTAAAAAATTGCAAATAGAACTGCCTTATGACCCAGCAATCCGACTGCTGGGCATACACACTGAGGAAACCAGAAGTGAAAGAGACACATGTACCCCAATGTTCATTGCAGCGCTGTTTATAATAGCCAGGTCATGGAAGCAACCTAGATGTCCATCAGCAGATGAATGGATAAGAAAGCTGTGGTTCATATACACTATGGAGTATTACTCAGCCCTTAAAAAGAATAAATTTGACTCAGTTCTAATGAGATGGATGGAATTGGAACCGATTATACAGAGTGAAGTAAGCCAGAAAGAAAAACACCAATACAGTATACTGACACATATATATGGAATTTAGAAGACAGTAATGATGACCCTATATGTGAGACAACAAAGAGACACAGAGGTATAGAGTGGACTTTTGGACTCTGAGGGAGAGGGAAAGGGTGGGATGGTATGGGAGAATGGCAATGAAACATGTATATCCAAATTTTAAAACTTACTTTTTATTTCCTCCACCTTGCTTAGATTCTCTCATTGTATTTTATTCTTCCCTTATCGTTGTAGATCTCTTTATAGTCAATTCTGTGGGGTGGTTATCTTTCGTTCCCTTCTTGCTCTATTCATTTTAGCTCTGTTGAGAGAATATCTTTGTGAAGCAAACCGCATTTCTATTAAATATACATAAGGAACATTTATGTTGATTCAGCAGAAGTCTTTGTCTGATGGAAAAAGGAAAGCATGAAATTCACATATATTTGGGCAATGGATTATTCATTATATTTCCTGGCATATGATGGTTTTTAATAAATTATATCTCAACTTTTTGAGTTTATGGACTGAGTTTTGCAACAATCCAAGTTCACAATTTTGGCACCAAGTTACAAAGAGACAGCTGTTAATGACATCAGTGAATCCCTCACCTCAGCAAATCTCTTATATCAGTATATATTATGTTTGAAAGTTTTAAGATTTGGGTTTTTCATTTTCCTATGAACATTTAAGTTTTTTTCATCAGCAGGCGAAATTAGCATTTTGAAGAAATGTAGCTACTACTTTACAGAGACAAGCTCAATGCTAATAAAGTTTGGAGAAAGCCAGTGATAGAAAGGTATAGGACACATCAAAGGATAAATATACTTGTAATATATTCTGTATTGGGAATGAGAATCTGGGGTTTTATCAAAAGGAAAGATCAGAATTTTTTGTCCTTTGATTTAGTTTTTATGAATCCTAAATAAAAAAAATTGAGAGATAGCTTTCTGGTTTTTCAGTCACTTCGTCATATCTGACTCTTTGCGACCCCATGTACTGCAGCACACCAGCCTTACCTGTCCTTCACCATCTCTTTCAGAATTTTCCAGGTTGTTGTGATCTACACAGTCAAAGACTTTAGCAGAAGTAGACGTTTTTCTGGAATTCTCTTTCATTTTTCTATGATCCAATAGACGTTGGCAATTTGATCTCTGGCTCCTCTGCATTGTCTAAATCCAGCTTGTACATCTGGAGCTTCTCAGTTCACATACTGTTGGAGCCTAGCTTGAAGATTTTTGAGTATTATCTTGCCAGCAAGTGAACGAGTGAGTGAAAGTTGTTCAGTCATGTCCAACTTTTTGTGACCCCATGGACTATACAGTCCATGGAAATCTCCAGGCCAGAATGCTGGAGTGGGTAGCCTTTCCCTTTTCCAGGGGATCTTCCCGACCCAGGAATCAAACCCAGGTCTCCTCCATTGCAATTATAGGGTAATTTGAACATTCTCTGACTTTGCCCTTTTGTGAGATTGGAAAGAAAACTGACTTTTTCCCATCCTGTGGCCACTGCTTAGTTTTCCAAAATTGCTGACAGTTTGAGTGCAGCGCTTTCATACCATCATCTTTTAAGATTTGAAATAGCTTAACTGGAATTCCATCACTTCCACTAGCTTTGTTCCCAATGATGCTTCCTAAGGCCCACTTGACTTCACACTCCAGGATATCTGGCACTAGGTGAGTGATCACACCACCATGGTTATCTGGGTCATTAAGATCTTTTTGTACTCTTCTGTGTATTCTTGCCATCTCTTCTTAATTTCTTCTGCTTCTGTTAGGTCCATACCATTTTTGTCCTTTATTGTGCCCATCTTTGCATGAAATGTTCCCTTGGTATCTCTAATTTTCTTGAAGAGATCTCTGTTCTTTCTCATTCTATTGTTTTCCTCTGTTTCTTTGCATTGTTCACTTAGGAAGACTGTCTTATCTCTCCTTGCTGTTCTTTGGAACTCTGCATTCACATGGGTTTACATTTCCTTTTCTCCTTTGCCTTTCATTTCACTTCTTTTCTCAGCTATTTGTAAGGCCTCCTCAGACAGCCATTTTACCTTTCTTTTTCTTGGGGATGGTTTTGATCACTGTCTCCTGTACAATGTTACAAACCTCCATCCATAGTTCTTCAGGGCACTCTGTCTGTCAGATCTAATCCCTTGAATCTATTTGTCACTTCCACTGTATAATCATAAGGGTTTTAATTTATGTCATACTTGAATGGTTTCAGAGAGTAGGAATTTAAGATCTCACTTTATGAGAACATACTGGGAAAGAAAAAGTAAGTACCAGTCTATCAAATACAGTTGAATGTTATGACTTTATTAGATTGTTTCCTAATGGATTTTCTACTTCAGCCTCTCCATATGCTGTATGGTTTAACTGATTGTTTTTTTAAGGAGTTCTATTGTGATGAAATGTTTGATTTACTACATTTTCATTCTATGTATCAGTGACTGCATATCAAGTATTGGTCTATGTAATTAGGAATATAAAGTCAATGGAACCATGGTCCTGGCTTTGAAAGTTTTTCCAGTGTAATCAAAAGTGGTGACAAATAAGCCTTTACAACATATTGTAAGTGCTACAACCAAGCACTGCAGTTTTATTACAGGATAGATTTGGATATGCAGGACCAAATTTTAGATTGTAGAATACAATTCTTCCTGAAGGAGGTGACATTTGGGCTGAATTTTGAAATATGACATAATATTTTAACTTAACAAATACCTCTTATATGTACTATACAGCAAAGCACCACCGTATAATTACTCTAGCTTGGATACTTTCCTATCACTTCAGTTGGGTCCTTCTCTTTTTTTGTGTGCCATAAAAGGTCCCATTGCCCCCTGGTGGACTCTACTTTACATTGTTGGCATGAGGGACATAGAGAAAGGAACTAATTTCAGAGCCTATGACTCGATTTAATTTCAATTCTCAAATTCTTTGTTTGTTTCACTTATGCAGATAATGGAGCTTGGTGTGCTCTACATGACAAGTTACTTTTTCCCTATTGTTCTTAAAGTCAGCTATCCAAGAAATGCAAAAGACAGCAATGCCAGGTTACCTTTAATATTGGTTTAGATGTTCTCATTTTAGACCAGGCATGCCTAGGAGATCAGTGGGTGCTGCTGCTGCTTCTAAGTCACTTCAGTCGTGTCTGACTCGTCACGACCCCATAGACGGCAGCCCACGAGGCTCCTCCACCCATGGGATTTTCCAGGCAAGAGTACTGGAGTGGGGTGCAATTGCCTTCTCCGAATGATGTCCTGCTTTTGTTGCAATTTTCAATGTAAGGAAGATAATCAGCTTGTTTATATACCAGACATTTAATAAATTCCAATATATGGATGTGATGGCTGGATGGCATCATGGACTCGATGGACGTGAGTCTGAGTGAAGTCGGGGAGATGGTGATGAACAAAGAGGCCTGGCGTGCTGCAATTCATGGGATTGCAAAGAGTCGGACACGACTGAGCGACTGAACTGAACTGAACTGATGGATTGACAGCAATGTCTTTATCTCCTGTCTCCTAACAACCACAAATGGTTCCCAACTGAGGAGAGGACTGGTCCTCCTTCTCTTCACCATCCCCATCCCTGCCACACTGGGGAACACTTGGTAATGTTTTAAGACATTGTTGGTTGTCACAACTGGAGTAGGTTTGTTTTTATCATCCAGTGGGTAGAGACCAGGGATACTGTTAATCACCCTGCATGCATGAAACGACCCCTCAGAACAAAGATTTATCTAGCCTCAAACTGAAAGTGAAGTTGCTCAGTCGTGTCCGACTCTTTGCAACCCCATGGACTGTAGCCTACCAGGCTCCTCTCTCCATGGGATTTTCCAGGCAAAAGTACTAGGAGTGGGCTGCCATTTCCTTCTCCAGGGGATCTTCCCAACCCAGGGGTCGAACCAGGTCTCCTGCATTGCAGGCAGGTGCTTTACCATCTGAGCCACCAGGGAAACCCCAGACTGGGATAGTGCTAAATGTAAGCATGGCTGCAACAGAGTAATATGATTTTTCTTTTGTATTTAAAAAAACAATCTATCTGTACTTTATCTTGCTCATGTTACATCATTAGCATAAATACATTTTACATTCTTTTCATTAGTAAAAATTAAATGTACAAGCTGTAACACTTTTAGAATTTGTTAGATGAAAAAGGAAGTTTACAAGAGAAGCCTACAGTGCAAATTTTTAAGCTTATGAGAGATGATGTAATCTTAGTCAAAGATTCTAATTTTGCCGTATCTCAAAGAGTTTTTCCAGCATAGTTCATAAAACCATGAGACTCTTGGCTGGTGGTGTAATGTTAGATGAGACTGCAGATATGCTTTGTAAACCATTTATTTGAGTTCAGATTGTACAGATAATAGTGCATCATTTGGCATTATCCAACATACATAATGTTTACTAAGGTGTGTATTAAAATGTTCCTCCATATATAGAAGAGTTTTGATTTCAAAAAAAAAGAAAATAGTCATTTGAGATCTATCTTGTAAAGCAACAGGAATTTTCATGATTATTTAATTTGAGACTTGTCAAAGAGAAATCATACTGGACACGTTTTAAGCAAGGGAGCCTTTTTTCAAGACTATTGTGGTGGGCACTCCAGCTATTGCAATAAAGAAGAAAGATTGAATTTGATTTTTCTGAAACAAAAACTTGAATTTTTAAAAATATTTGGGGTGAGTTAATGGAAAAGTACTGAAAGGCACTAGAAAGGAAGATGGTAAAAGGAATTAAGCCATCTGTGTTTGCTAATTCTCACTTTCTGAAATTAGGGTCCTACCCACTTATTGAAAATGAGAGATAGGAGTGCTATCCCCTCTGATGATTGCATTCAAAGGAATGACTCCCAAGTTCACAAAAAGACATTTTCTGGGTTGTAGAGGATTTATATCTCAAAGGGGCAGAGAAAGAATTTACTGCTGCCAGTTTTGTGAAGTAAATGTTCTAAGGAAAGGGACATCTGGGATCTGCAGTCAAGGCATGACCTGGCTAAAGTTTAGTAAAGCTGAGAGGAACATGAAAAGTATTGTGATTAGACTCTAGGAAAACAAAATTATTAGGAAAGATTAAACTAACCACCTGGAATTCTAACTAACTGTGGTAAATAATATATTCAACATTATATAAAGAATACTTATTTTTCATATGAATGTCAACACCTATTTTTGAATGTTAAAAACAGTGTATTGAGAATGTTAAAGTAAGAAGTGTTCATTTTATACAATAAAAGATATCTACAGAGGGAACTATTATGTCTTTGATGAAAGATGAAATACACCTTGATTTGAAAACCTATATCTTTCATTATCTGCATTTGAGTAGCAGATTATTTTCACTCTGCTGTACGTTGTTTCACAGATATCACTGAATCTTTTCATATTCCCAGGATTTTCTTATTCCAACCCACTGTGAAATGAAAGGTTGTTCTCCAGTGTGGCAGGCAGAATTCAAAGCTGGTCCCCAAGATTCTCATGTCTTGATGTATTCATGCTGTAGAATGTTTTTCCCATGAGGCTGGACAGGACCCATGACTATATTAGAAAACTTGCTCACTTGTGAGGTTACCTCATATAGCAAAGGTAATTATTTAACTCCTCTGCTGTTATAATCTGACTTATCTGGGTCCTAGGTATCCCCAATCATAAAATGAGAGGATTGAATAAGATTAGTATGTATCCCTAATGGTTCTTATGAAGAATATATTCTCCTTGAGATAGTAATTGTATTCTGAAGTGAAGAAAACAGTGTCCTTTCAGCAAATAAGTTTGGAAAACATGAGTTAAACAAAGTAGAAGAGCTTTCTTTAGTGCAAGACACCTTAGAGTCTTTAAAAGACTAATGTACACTGAAACTCTGTGAATAGATTTTACTATTCAGAGATTCTTATTTTACCAACTTATTTTTAATACTCTATTTGTATAAAACAAAATAAAATTCAATGAGGTCAACGTTTTCTGGAATAGATTTTGGGAGAAATCTGTTCCAGAAATCTTGTTATTAAAGAGTGAAAGAAATATCATACCCTAAAATAATCATAATATTAAGATATTATCTACACACTGAATGAATTCTTGCATGTAAAATGAATAATACACTATGTGCAAATATGTTTTGATGTTGTTTAATATGAATGATATTGGCCATGAAGATTTTAATTTACTTTTCATTGCATTTAAATGTATCCCTTTTTATTGAAAAAAGGTCCAAAGATTTTAAATTTCTTAGTTTAACTAAGATTCTCTAATATTTTTGAGTTCTTCAGATAATCAATTTATCAGTTAAGCTGTAAACCTTAATTCATCTCTCTCCTCTATATTTACACATCCATTTTATATCCATAAAAATACACATATATATTTTCCACTTAACAAGCACAATTGAATGCACTGATTTTCAATCAAAGATTGTTTAATCACTGTTTATACTAAGGGACTCATTAACTTGAAATTACATAATTCTTCAAAAACATGTCTCTTTCAATATAGACCTAATTACCTAAGACATTTTTCTTAAGAAATGTCAGCTGATGAAGCAAAAATAAATACATAATATTTATTGTAACCCACTTTTTATGTACTATACTTTACTTTTTAGAGAAAGTTCCAAATTTAAAGGAAAATTAGGCAGAAAGTACAAAGTTCTCACTTCCTTTCTTTAACCCCACCCTATTTTCTTTTATTATTATCTTGCATTGGTATATGTACTGCACAGTTACATTTGATGAACCAATATTAATACTTTCTTATTAACTGAATTTCATAGCTTGCATTAAGGTTCACTGTGTTGTATAGTTTTATGGTTTTTCCAAATACAAAATGCCAGCATCTACCACCTTTTCAACTCAGCACAACAATCAGAGAAACTTTTTAAAATTATAGGACAACTCACGTCAATGCCCTTCAATATCTTTCCATTTTTAGAAAGTAAAAATTAAAAGAGAGACTTTAGATTCAACACCAATAGGGTGAAATAACGATTAAAAAAAATATTTACCATGCAAAGACAAAGGGGGGAAAAAGCACTGGAACATCTCTTAAAATATACTTTAAGAGAAAAATTATAATTTTATATTTATATAAATTTTTTTAATAAAAAATTATAGGGGCCTGGAATGCAAAAGTAGGAAGTAAGAAACACCTGGGGTAACAGGCAAATTTGACCTTGGAATATGGAATGAAGCAGCACAAAAGTTAATAGAATTTTGCCAAGAGAGTGCATTGGTCATAGCAAACACCCTCTTCCAACAACACAAGAGAAGACTCTACACATGGACATCACCAGATGGTTAACACCGAAATCAGATTGATTATATTCTTTGCAGCCAAAGATGGAGAAGCTCTATACAGTCAGCAAAAACAAGACTGGGAGCTGACTGTGGCTCAGATCATGAGCCCCTTATTGCAAAATTCAGACTTAAATTGAAGAAAGTAGGGAAATCCACTAGACCATTCAGGTATGACCTAAATCAAATCCCTTATGATTATACAGTGGAAGTAAGAAATAGATTTAAGGGCCTAGATCTGATAGATAGAGTGCCTGATGAACTAAGGACTGAGGTTTATAACACTGTACAGGAGACAGGGATCAAGACCATCCCCAGGGAAAAGAAATGCAAAAAGCAAAATGGCTGTCTGGGGAAGGCTTACAAATAGCTGTGAAAAGAAGAGAAATGAAAAGCAAAGAAGAAAAGGAAAGATATAAGCATCTGAATGCAGAGTTCCAAAAAACAGAAAGGAGAAATAAGAAAGCCTTCCTCAGGAATCAATTCAAAGAAATAGAGGAAAAGAACAGAATGGTAAAGACTAGAAATCTCCTCAAAAAAAATTAGAGATACCAAGGGAACATTTCATGCAAAGGTGGGCTTGATAAAGTACAGAAATGGTATGGACCTAACAAAAGCAAAGATATTAAGAAGAGGTGGCAAGAATACACAGAAGAACCGTACAAAAAAGAGCTTCAAGACCCAGATAATCACGATGGTGATATCACTCACCTAGAGCCAGACATCTTGGAATGTGAAGTAAATGGGCCTGAGAAAGCATCACTATGAACAAAGCTAGTGGAGGTGATGGAATTCCAGTAGAGCTATTTCAAACCCTGAAAGATGATGCTGTGAAAGTGCTGCACTTGATATGCCAACAAATTTGGAAAACTCAGCAATGGCCACAGGACTAGAAAAGGTCAGGTTTCATTCCAAGCTCAAAGAAAGGTAATGCCAAAGAATGCTCAAACTGCCACACAATTGCACTCATCTCACACGCTAGTAAAGTAATGGTCAAAATTCTCCAAGCCAGGCTTCAGCAATACGTGAACCGTGAACTTCCAGATGTTCAAGCTGGATTTAGAAAAGGCTGAGGAACCAGAGATCAAATTGCCAACATCCACTGGATCATGGAAAAAGCAAGAGAGTTCCAGAAAAACATCTATTTCTGCTTTATTGACTATGCCAAAGCCTTTGACTGTGTGGATCACAATACACTGTGGAAAATTCTGAAAGAAATGGGAATACCAGACCACCTGACCTGCCTCTAGAGAAACCTATATGCAGGTCAGGAAGTGACCATTAGAACTGGACATGGAACAACAGACTGGTTCCAAATAGGAAAAGGAGTACATCAAGGCTGTATATTGTCACCGTGCTTATTTAACTTATGCACAGAGTACATCATGAGAAATGCTGGGCTGGAAGAAGCACAAGCTGGAATCAAGATTGCCAGGAGAAATAGCAATAACGTCAGATATCAGATGACATCACTTATGGCAGATAGTAAAGAGGAACTAAAAAGACTCTTGATGACAGTGAAAGAGGAGAGTGAAAAAGTTGGCTTAAAGCTCAACATTCAGAAAACTAAGATCGTAGCATCTGGTCCCATCACTTCATGGGAAATCGATGGGGAAACAGTGGAAATAGTGTCAGACTTTATTTTTCTGGGCTCTAAAATCACTGCAGATGGTGATTGCAGCCATGAAATTAAAAGATGTTTACTCCTTGGAAGGAAAATTATGACCAACCTAGATAGCATATTCAAAAGCAGAGACATTGCTTTGCCGATTAAGGTCCATCTAGTCAAGGCTACAGTTTTTCCAGTGGTCATGTATGGATGCTGGACTGTGAAGAAAGCTGAGCACTGAAGAATTGATGCTTTTGAACTGTGATGTTGGAGAGGACTCTTGAGAGTCCCTTGGACTGCAAGGAGATCCAACCAGTCCATCCTAAAGGAGATCAGTCCTGGGTATTCATAGGAAGGACTGATGCTAAGGTTGAAACTCCAGTACTTTGGCCACCTCATGTGAAGAGTTGACTCATTGGAAAAGATCTGATGCTGGGAGGGATTGTGGGCAGGAAGAGAAGGAGACGACAGAGGATGAGATGGCTGGGTGGCATCGTCGACTCAATGGGAATGAATTTGGGTGAACTCCAGGAGTTGGTGATGGACAGGGAGGCCTGGCGTGCTGCAGTTCATGTGGTGGCAGAGTTGGATACGACTGAGCGACTGAACTGAACTGAACTGAAGAGAAAAACTGCTATTGGGGCTAGAGCCAGACATCCTGGAATGAGAAGTCAGGTGGGCCTTAAGAAGCATCACTACGAACAAAGCTAGTGGAAGTGATGGATTCCAGCTGAGCTATTTCAAATTCTAAAAGATGATGCTGTGAAAGTGCTGCACTCGGTATGCCAGCAAATTTGGAAAACTCAGCAATGGCCACAGGACTGGAAAAGGTCAGTTTTCATTCCAATCCCAAAGAAAGGCAATGAGAAATATTCAAACTACTGCAAAATTGTACCTATCTTACATGCTAGCAAAGTAATGCTCAAAATTCTCCAAGCCAGGCTTCAACAGTGCATGAATCAAGAACTTTCAGATGTTTAAGCTGGATTTAGAAAAAGCAGAGGAACCAGAGATCAAATTGCCAACATGAGTTCGATCATAGAAAAGGCAGGGAAATTCCGGAAAAGCCTCTACTTCTGTTTTATTGACTATGCCAAATCCCTTGATGGTGTGGATCACAGCACACTGTGGAAAATTCTTAAAGAGATAACAATACCAGACCACCTTACCTGCCTCCATAGGAATCTGTGTGTGGGTTAAGAAGCAACAGTTAGAACTGGACTTGGAACAACAGACTGGTTCCAAATTGGGAAAGGAGTGTGTCAAGGCTATATATTGTCACCCAGATTATTTAACTTATATACAGAGTACATCATTTGAATTGCTGGATTGGATGAAGCCCAAGCTGGAATCAAGATTGCTGTGAGAAATATCAGTCACCTCAGATGACACCACCTTTATAGCAGAAAGCAAAGAAGAACTGAAGAGCCTCTTTTTAAAAAATTAATTTATTTAATTGGAGGCTAATTACAATATTGTAGTTGTTTTTGCCATACTTTGACATGAATCAGCCAGGGGTGTACATATGTCCCCCATTCTGAACCCCCTTCCACCTTCCTCCCCATCCCATCCATCAGGGTCATCTCAGGCATCAGCCCTGAACATCCTGTCTCATGCATCGAACCTGGACTGGTGATCTCTTTCAGAGATGGTAATATACATGTTTCAATGCTATTCTCTCAAATCATCCCACCCTCGCCTTCTCCCACAGAGTCCAAAAGTCTGCTCTTTATATCTGTTTCTCTTTTGCTGTCTCATATATAGGGTCATCATTACTATCTTTCTAAATACCATAGATATGTGTTAATCTACTGTATTGGTGTTTTTCTTTCTGACTTACTTCACTCTGTATAATAGGTTCCAGTTTCATCTACCTCATTAGAACTGATTCAAGAGCCTCTTGATGAAAGTGAATGAGGAGAGTGAAAAGGCTGTCTTAAAACTCAACATTCAAAAAACTAAAATCATGGCATCCAGTCCCATCACTTCATAGCAAATAGAGGAGAAACAATGAAAACAGTGACAGACTTTATTTTGGGGGCTCCAAAATCACTGCAGATGTTGGTTGCAGCCATGAAATTAAAAGACACTTGCTCCTTGGAAGAAAAGCTATGACAAACCTTGACAGTAGATTGACAAGCAGAGATATCACTTTGCTGACAAAAGTCCATATAATCAAAGCTTTGGTTTTTCAAGTAGTCATGTATAGATGTGAGAGCTGGATCATAAAGAGAGTTGAGTGCTGAAGTATTGATACTTTTGAACTATGGTGTTGGAGAAGACTCTTGAGAATCCCTTGGACTGCAGAGAGATCAAACCAGTCAATCCTAAAGAAAATCAGTCCTGAATATTCATTTAAAGGACTGATGCTGAAACTGAAGCTCCAATTCTTTGACCACCTGCTGAGAAGAGCTGACTCATTAGAAAATACCATGATTCTGGGATAGATTGAAGGCAGGAGAAAGGGATGACAGAATAAGATGATTGGATGGCATAACCAACTTGATGGACAAGAGCTTCCACAAGCTCCAGGAGTTGGTGATAGAATGGGAAGCCTGGTGTGCTGCAGTCCATGGGGTCACAAAAAGTGGGACAAGACTGAGCAACTGAACTGAACTTAATAAAAGGAGATAGATAGATAGATAGATAGATCAATATAGCTTCAAAATACAATAAACGTTCACATAATTAAAAGGAGGAATAGGTAATTTAGCAATAATAGTTGGAAACTTCAGTAGCCCACATTAAATAATGGATAGAATGACTAGGCAGTATAACAACAGGAAATAGAATATTTGAATAACCTATAAATCAATTGGCCTCTGGTGGTTCAGTCAGTAAAGAATCAGTCTGCAATGCAGAAGACCCAGGTTCAGCCCCTAGGTCTTCAAGATCCCCTGGAGAAGGAAATGGCAACCCACTCCAGTGTTCTTACTTGGGAAATCCCATGGACAGTGGAACCCTGTTGGCTAAAGTCCATGAGGCCACAAAGAGTTGGACGCGACTGAATGACAAACCCTTCAAAAAATCAACTAGACCTAACAGACACTTATCAAACACTTTGCCCAATAACAAGTTAATAAATACTTATACCAAGTGCACACAAAATATTCTCCAAGATAGACAATATACTAAGCCATAACATGTTTTAACAAGTGCAAATATACTCATAAAAGTATATTCTATGATAAAAGAATTAAAATAAATATATATTCCCAATCTACTCCTAATCATAGGAATAAATTTGTATAATTCACAAAGTTGTGGAAATTGGACAATGCACATATAAGTATCCAATGAGTCAAAAAGAAATCATTAAAGGAAAAACAGAATGCAATTTGAGATAAATAAGAATGAAAATACAACGAAGAAAACTTCTGGGATGCAGCTAAAGCAGTGCTTAGAGGAAACTTGAAGCAGTATATACCAATATTTCAAAAGATAGAAAATTAATAACCTATCCTTCTGTCTTTAAAAAAAGAGCAAACTAATCCCAAAGTATGCAGAAGTAAGTAATAAACATTCAGAGGAAATAATATTAAAAGAAAGAACAGAAAACCGATAGAGAAAAGTAACAAAAATTCAGTTTTTAAAATGATCAACAAAATTGGCAAATCTTTAGCTATACTGATGAAGAAAAAAATAAAAGGAAACTCAAATTATTAAATCAGGAGTGAAAGGAGGTGCATCACTACCAATCTTACAGAAATAAAAAGCATGTAAATTGGTACAGCCTCTATGAAGAAAAGTATGCTGCTGCTGCTAAGTTGCTTCAGTCATGTCTGACTCTGTGCAACCCCATAGATGGCAGCCCACCAGGCTGCACCGTCCCTGGGATTCTCCAGGCAAGAACACTGGAATGGGCTGCCGTTTTCTTCTCCAATGCATGAAACTGAAAAATGAAAGTGAAGTCGCTCAGTTGTGTCCGATTCTTCACGACCCCACGGACTGCAGCCTACCAGGCTCCTCTGTCCATGGGATTTTCCAGGCAAGAGTAGTGGAGTGGGGTGCCATTGCCTTCTCCAAAGAAGAAAAGTATGGAGATTTCTTAAAAAATAAAATAAAATAAATAAGATCTAAGACTAGAGTTACCATATGATCCTACAACCTCACTTTGCTATTTGAAGATTCTAAAAGCCTCACTATATAATCAGGCAAACAAATAAACCTATGGTATCTGGAAATGGAAATGAGTTTAGGTGAATTCCAGGAGCTGGTGATGGACAGGGGAGGCCTGGCATGCTGCTCTTCATGGGGTCACAAAGAGTCAGACATGACTGAGCCACTGAACTGAACTGAACTGAATACTAACGATGTTAAACATTTTCATGTGCTTATTGGTTGTTTCATATGTTCTTTGGGGGAAATATCACAAGTGATATTAGTCTGCAGATTTATTTTGGCAAACCTCTAAATTAGGTTTTTGTTTTGTTTTTTAATATATGCTATAGTAGTTCACAAAAAATAATCTGGTAGTTTTCCTTCTTATTTTTTTTTCACTTAAATAACATTAGGTTTATCTGCTTTTTAAAGATTTATCAAAATAAACTCATGACCATATAATTTCTTTAAGGGAGTATATTTTTGAAACTTACTTTGCTTATTATATAAAATATGTATTTTGTTAGTCTTTGGTATACTTTGTTAAATTATATTTGCTAAACCATCTGTTATTTTTTATAATTTTCATATTTGTTTGAATAATGGAGATTACAGGGTAGAATAATCAATATAATCAAGGAGTTGGACACAACACCTCTTTGTGTCTCCTGCATTGGCAGGTGGTGTCTTTACTACTGTCACCACCTGGGAAGTCCAAGTGTTTGAGTGAAGTGAAAGTTGCTCAGTTCTGTCCGACTCTTTGCAAGTCTACAGACTGTAGCTGTCAGACTTTTTCACCAAAGGACCGAGGATCAAACCTGGGTCTCTTGCATTGTAGGCAGACTCTTTACCATCTGAGCCACCAGGAAAACTATGTATTTGAATGGAATTATATAAATATTTTGGGCTTTCCAGGTGGTGCTGGTGGTAAAGAAGCTCTGGAGATCTGGGTTCTATCCCTGGGTCAGGAAGACCCCCTGCAGAAGTCATGGCAACCCACTCCAGTATTTCGGCTTGGAGAATCCCATGGACAGGGGAGCCTGACAAGGCTACAGTCCATAGGGCCACAAAGAGTCAGAATGTCTTAGAATGCAAGCATGCATATAAATGCTTTATATAATTAAAAAACAAAACTAAAACAAATTTTTTTAAAACCCTAAGCACTGAAGCTAAACTAAAATGAAAGAAATCTCACTTTATATTGAATTGGTGGCACAATATTTTTAAAAAGAATTATTCCCAGAGACTTAAAATATGCTAACAAACTATACATAACTATTAATGGAATATATACTAGAAACAAAGAAATTGCAAAAGACCCTACCTATGAGTAAGAAAACTGATATTCTTTGTGACACTGTTGATTCTGTTATTTTGAGGCTGCCGTGTGTATATTTTTGGCTAAATCTAATGACTAGTTGGGCTCCTCTGATGGCTCAGTGGTAAAGAACCCACTAAACAGTGCAGATGCTGATGCCATCCCTGCGCTGGAGGATTCTCCTAGAGAAGGAGATCAAAACTCACTCCAGTATTCTTACCTGTGAAATCTCATGGATAGGGCAGCCTGGAGAGCTATAGTTTGTGGAGTCTCAAAGTCAAACACAACTGAGTGACTGAGCATGCACAGTGACTAGTTGTTAGTATTACTGAGAATAGCATTTTTAGCATTTTTGAAAATAAATAGTGATATGAGGTTAATTAGGTTAAGTAACACTTTATATAACCCTACTTGTGTAGTGTAAGTCTTGGTATAATCTCATATGTAATTTTTGACAGGATTTCATAGACCTTTCAAAGAAAGACCTAGGAACAAAGATGAACTGATAGCATTGAGTGCTCAGAATAGAGTCTCAAAAATACTAGTTTCTACTAAGAGGGTACAAGGTTCCTTGAATAAATGGATAATTACAGGTATGGGATAGGAAATAAGCAAGATAAGCTTGGAATGTAATATAACATCAAAAAACTATAAATACTATCAGGCATATCAAGAGAATTCAGGAGCCAACTTTTGAATAGTTAAGCAATGAATATATATATTTTATATATATATATAAATATAAAATAGGCTTCCCTTATGGCTCAGCTGGTAAATAATCTGCCTGCAATGTGGGAGACCTGGGTTTGACCCCTGGATTGGGAAGATACCTTGATGGAGGGAAAGGCTACCCACTCCAGTATTCTGGCCTGAAGAACTCCATGGACTATATAGTCCATGAGGTAGCAAAGAGTCTGACATGACTGAGCTTTTCACTTAATATATATATCTGTTTTACAAATATTTATATATAAGGCTTCTCTGGTTGCTCAGACTGTAAAGAATTTGCCTGCAATGTGAGAATCCCAGGTTCAATCCCTGGGTTGGGAAGATCCCCAGGAGAAGGGAATGGCAATACATATATATAAACATATATTGTTTTGCTGTGCTCAGTTACTCAGTCGTGTTCAACTCTTTGCAACCCTGTGGATTGTAACCCACCAGGCTCCTCTGTCCATGGAATTTTCCATGCAAGAACACTGGAGTGGGTGGCCATTTCCTCCTCCCAGGGAACTTCCCAAGCCAGGGATCAAACCCACCTCTCTAGAACCTCCTGCATTGGCAGGTGGCTTCTTTACCACTGAGCCACCAGGGAACCCCCATATAAATATATATTAGTTGTATATAAATATATACACAAATATATGTATACATATAAACTGTCTGTGTGTGTGTGTGTGTGTGTGATATATATATATATATGTGAGTGAAGTCACTCAGTCATGTCTGACTCTTTGCGACCCTGTGGACTGTAGCCTACCAGGTTCTTCTGTCCATGGGATTCTCCAGGCAAGAATACTGGAGTGGGTTGCCATTTCCTTCTCCAGGGGATCTTCCCAACCCAGAGATCGAACCCAGGTCTCCCGCATTGGAGGCAGACACTTAACCTCTGAGCCACCAGGGAAGCCCCCATATATGTGTGTGTGTGTGTGTATGTATATATATATATTTAGATGATTGAATTATATCAAATTAATCCATGGTGTAATAATGACACTATAAAAGAAAGAAAAATGAAAGAAACTAACTTCATTTGGAAGGTTTTAGGGAAACTTTGCACAATTCTGAAACTAGTAAAAAAAGAAAAGAAATTAAAAATGTATCCCTGAAATTTCTATACAATTGGTTCCTGCAATTAAAAAGTAAAAATATCATAATGAGAAGTCTTTTAATAAAGATAATATGGTGTATAAATGAAGAAGAAATACTAGAACTAGAAAATTGTCATATTGAAGCTCCTTGGACTTCCCTGGTGGCTCAGTGGTAAACACTCTGCCTGCCAATGCAGGAGCCATGAGATCAATCCCTGGTTCTGGAATATCACCTGGAGAAGGAAATGGCAACCCACTCCGGTATCCTTGCCTGGGAAATCCCATAGACAGAGGAGCCTGATGCGTTGCAGTCCATAGGAATGGAAAAAGGGTCACACATGACTTAGCAATTAAACAACAACAACAGCAGCAATGATATAATGTATGTGGGAAGTATTATATACAGATGGCAATATCATGAGAAGAGAATCACCAAGCATTATGGGACTACTCATAGAAATATGCAACATAGCTTTGTAAAGAAACAGATTCATAAGAAAGAGATCAAATTTGTGGTTATCAGAGGCAGGAGTTGGGGAGACAGGGAACTGGATGAAATGGTTAAAAATACAAACTTGCAGTTAAAAAAATAAGTCCTAAAGATACAACATAATTAATATAATTAACATTTCTATGCTATAAGAAAATAGTGAACAAGGAATTTTTTGTTTTTTTAATTTGTATCTGTATGAGATGATGGATGTTAACCAAACTTCTTGTAATCATTTCTTGATATGTGCAAATCATATAATTATACTATATATCTTAAACATATTGTATAATGCTATAAGTCAATTATATCTAAATAAAACAGGAAGAAAAAAATCACCAAAATAAATAAATAAATAAAACTTAAGTCAGGTCAATGCTTTAAATCTCATACCTTACTAGTTTATAAGAAATACAAGAGATGAATAAACAGATTAAATCACAGTAAGAGGGAGTAATTGGCAAAATCCACATAATGAGAAACTGTATCAGAGTAAAAAGTCCATTTTCTTTCACAAATACAAAAGAGAAAAGGAAATTTATAAAATTATGAGAACATTTTTAAAATAAGATGAAAAACAAAACAAAATGTCAATGAATCTGAAAGACTAAAAAAATAGACAAAACTATCCTGAAAATGAGAAACTACTAAAGAAGGCACACATGGATAATATTATGTATATAAAAGGAATATAACTCTTCCTAGAGAAGTGAAATGATAAAAGCAAATGTTATATAAGAAATTAATGTAAAGATTCTGAATCCTAGACAAATTTATTTGCCTAAATATATGGACCTAAGAGAAAGTAAACTATGAAAATTTTGTCTACCTTTTCCCAGGGCCGGATATTTTTAGTTTTTAAGTTACTGCAAATTTGATAGGTAAAAATTAACATTGCATCTCTATGTGTAATTCTCTCTTGTTGAAGAGGGAAGCTATCTCCTTACATAAGCATCAGCCTCTTGTATTTAATATTTTATGAATTGCATTTTTATATACTTTGCCAAGTTTTATTTGTAATAACTCTTTATAGATTAAAGTTGTTAGCATTTATTATGCATATGAATAATACTTTGTGCCAATTTTCTCATTTGTCTTTTTAAAGAACTCACAAATTTAGTAACATTCAGTTATTTATTCAAAGAAAATTTTACTTTATTTCTTGATGGTTTGAATGCTCTTTCTTTGCAGCTAACAGAGATAGTATAAAAAACACTTTAACTAAATAATGTGTTAAGTCACGTCAGTAGTGTCCAACTCTTTGCAACCCTATGGACTATAGCCCGCCAGGTTCCTCTGTCCATGGGATTCTCCAGGCAAGAATACTGGAGTTGATTAACTAAATTTAATGCAATCAGTTAAGTATTCTCTTTAAATAGTGTCTTCACGGTTTCTAGTTCCCCTCTCATCTAGGCTGCTAGATAACGTTGAGTCTCCCTTAAATTCTAAAATCTTCTATGTGTGCCATGTAGGTTAACTTGAGAAGTGCAATGCAAGAGTCTTACCCAAAGGTATAAGTAGGAGAATTGGTTATTGGTTGAATGATGATTCAAATTCCTTCTGGGTGTGCAACTACATATTGGTTAACCTCTTTATATTTTTAAGTGCATGATGAGAAGTATTCATCAACCATCAGTTGATCAGACAGATTTTGCCAGTTCAATTGTTGTTCAGGTGGATGAGCAGATCCCAGGTGCCTCCTACTCCACCATCTTCCCAGGGCCCTCGCTTATTTCCAATTACTTTTGAATTTCAATTTGAAATTTATTGAAAATCAAGCATGTTACTTTCACTGTGATATGTAATATGATTAAGGCCTATTTTTACTGTTGAGTAGCTCAGAATATAGTGTATACATGTATATGGCAAAGAATGGATTCCACGTCATTTATCTACTAAGAATAGTATCATCTGATGAGCTCTACAGTGAATTTAGGATGGACACAATTGTTACATCTGTTTAGAAAAGGTGGGAGTAACCTTCAGGTGAAAGTAAGCACAGAAATGAATAGGATATCTGAGATGAACCTTCCTCCAACAAACATAGACTGAATGTCCAAAATATTACTGGCATTGTGCTAAGTGCTAGGTTTACATATTCACTTAAGGTATAAACTCAGCCCTTACAGAGCCTGAGACAGTCTATTAAGCACCTTAAAGGGTAAATGTTTGTACCCTATTCAACTTCTAAATACCAATGCCAATTCTGATGCTAACTAATGATTCACACACCCATTCTAACATGGAGATACAGAGATTTTTCCCACATCACTAGTAATTCAGCAATATTATCTGGGTGTCCCACAATCTAACTCAATGTTAACATGATCTACCTGGAGATAACATCAGATCCCACAAGTTAAGGACTCAGTCCTAAAAGACTGCCCCCCATCCATTCCAGATGCCAATTTCAAGTCCAGGTTGTTACCTGTGCTTCTGAGCCACTGGCTATAGATTTGTAGTTCTAAGACCCACCCCTCCACCTTGGGTTCCATTAATTTGCTAAAGCAATTTGCAGAATTCAGAGAAACATTTTCCTTAGTAAATTACCAATTTATTGTAAAAGGTTATAATTCAGGAACAGTCAGATGGAAGAGATACATAAGGCAAGATACAGAGAAAAGTGCTTGGAGCATCCATGCTCTCTCCAGGTATGCCAAGATCCCAGCATATCCTTATGCTCACCAACCTGGAAGCTTTCTGAACTAAGTCCTTTGAGTTGTTAATGGAGGTTTCATTGCATAGGCATGATTGATAAAATAATAGCCATGGCCAGGTCAGTCTCTGTGAGTGTCCAGCGCCCATTCTCAGAAGGTCCAGGAAAGGAGGGTGGAGCCCTGGGGTCACTTGGTTGATTCTCCTGTAACCGCCCATCCTTTGTTACCTGTTTGTGTGTGTGCTAGTCGCCTCAGTCGTGTCCAGTTCTCTGGACCCCATGGCTAGCCCACCAGGCTCCTCTCTCCATGTGATTCTCCAGACATGAATACTGGGGTGGGTTGCCATGTCCTCCTTGAGGAGATCTTCCCAACCCAGGGATCAAACCCGCAATTCTGTTTCCTGTATTGGCAGGCGGGTTCCTTACCACTAGTGCCACCTTTTCAAAAGTCATCTCACTTAGGAAGTTTCAGGTTTAGGACCAGAAAATATTTCTGTGTCAGAAAAGGGTGGAAGACAAAAGGTATATTTCTTATTACAAACTGCAATATCACAAAGGGTGAGTAAAATTTTATCAAGATAGATACAAATAAAAGAAAGGGAAGACAAGTCTACTTAAAAATACTGCTGGCATAAAGGCAAGAAGACTCCAAATGTTATTTATTAACTGATCAGTGTTGTTGAAGGCTGTGAGACATTAAACCTTTCATTTAACATCTTGAGCCATAGGACAAAAATTTCTAATTTTTAGGCAATAGTGGTTGGATATATGGGCTTCCCTGGTGGCTCAGCTGGTAAAGAATCTGCCTGCAATGTGGGAGACCTGGGCCTGATCCCAGGGTTGGGAAGATCCCCTGGAGAAGGGAAAGGCTACCCACTCTAGTATTCTGGCCTAGAGAATTCCATGGACTGTATAGTCCATGGGGTCACAAAGTGTCAGACATGGTTGGATATATATTTATATTTCATTCTACTGTAAAGTACATTGCTTTTAAGCCTCCATAAAGAACTTTTTAAATTTTTCTTAATGAATTGAGATCATTTGAACTAAATTAAAGATACCTAGGTCATGTTCAGTAAAAAGCTGAATTGCCTAAGAATTGTTTTTTGTTTTTTTGTGGTTTTTTTGCTTCTGTTTCTCTCAAACACTTTCCCATTTTCATTACTCCAAATCTTTGCAATCACCTGGTGGTTTTATTATTATTATTATTACAATGCCAAAGTTTTTCTGAGCAACTGAAGAGTCACAAAACAATATTTTGCAATAATAAGATTAAAATTGCTCATCCCTGAACCATCAGAGAATTCTGTTAAAACTACTAGGAAAATTCTTACACTTTACCTGTCTTTGGGCATGTATATTTTAGAACTAAAATTTGCATCAGCCAAAGCTAGGGATTTTACAGATGACTGATGCCTGTGAAAATGAGATTTTTCCCCTGAACTTGCTTTAATTAAAATGCTGTAAGTAAGGGAAGATTTTAAAATGCCAATCTCCATGTTTGGTTAGTGCTGGCTTTCTAGAAACATGGCTTTCGTTTGCATATCAAAGAGCTCAGGTGCACAGGTTCTGCACTGTATATATACTGGCTGTTTAACACTCCTGGTATACATACAGAATGGGCAAAATGAATAAGAGGTCTTTAGTTAATTACACACCTTTTGTTCCTGTTTTTTTTTTTTGTCACTTCTTTTTTATATTATGTTAAGTACTTAAATTGGTAATGATAAACTTCTATACCAGGGACCTTGAGGTTGAATATAAAGCCTAGAATTGAGGACCCAGAGAAGCTATGTTTGAAATGACTCTCCATCTTTTCTTCATAGGAATTAGAACTTTGATAAGCACCATGTCCTCTTACAGTAACAGAAAAATTCATTTTCCACAGGTCATTTTTCCTGTAATTTCAGATCACAGGAATGTTCATAGGCAGACTGGTCAAGGTTATCTAGTAATAACCAAAGAAGAACAATTTTATTACCTTGTGATAATTACTTGTGGATGAAACAAATACTGTACATTGTACCCTCATTTAGTCCCTTTAACACATTATATGTGTAAGTATGTATACCTTTTGTTGGATAAAATCTATACTCATATCCATCAAAATTAATTTATAATATGTATATCACTATATATATATAGGTTATAAAATATAAATATAAGTATTAATAAATTATATTAAGATCAGCAACTAAGCTCAGTTTCAAAAGCAATAGCTTAGTTAACTTTCCTGTGACAATATCAATAAAAGAAACAAATACATTGATAGCACTATAAGCTTCAGTTTTTATTTTATTTTTTCAGTAGAGACATTTCTATAGAATATCTGTGCACATTATTGTTTAAAAAGGCAAATGATTTTATTATATACTTACTTATTCCCCAGGACTGTACTAAATACTTCAGTATATTTATTTTTGAAGCCCACAGAATAAACCTATAAAGTAAGAATTTTGCTTTTATTTCAAAAAATGAGGCACTTACTAGTTATGTATCTTCTCAAGTAGTTAAGCCAAGAAATGAATCCAGAAAGCCTAACTCCAGAAACTCTGTTTTTACTGCTTTAATCTTATGTTTTATGAATCAATTATTTTTCTATATATGTATTTATTTATTTTCCCCCTTCCCAAATAAGCAAATGTCAGAGATACCAGAGGCAGGATATGTCTCAAGAGTTCGTATTCTGAGTCATCCTGCTCCAGTGTCTGCCAGACGTGAGAGTGAAAGGAAGGCTGTAATGGGAAAAGTCTCACTTAGAATGGGAACATAACATAAATAGTGTACTGTGGAATTCCTGGATGAACTCTAGAGATAAATTCTTGGTGAATTCTGCTTCCTCCCTCTCTCTCTCTCTCGTATTTTATTGTACAATAGAATGCATAAGAAATTATATATTCTTACTATATATGCATATTTTACACACACACGTGTGTGTGTATGAAGAATTACATTGTGAACAACATCACAGATCAATTAATTAAACACTAATGGAACTACTGAGGCCTTTTGCTTCTTTCTGATCCAACTTGCTCATCTAGAACTTTTTGACAGTTATTTTCCTGATTTTCTTTGTATTTTTATTAGCTATGCATGCATTCCTAAACCTTACAGTTCAATTTTGATTGTTTTAAACTTTATGTGAATAGAATTTTTTTGATATATGTATGACTTTAAATTTTTATATTAGTTGTATTTCTTATAAATACATGTATATTCAGTTTTGATGAGGCTATAATTTTATGCTATTTTCATTCAGAGATGAATCAAGATTCTAATAAATAGTTAAAACTGATGAAAAAAATCCCACCTTATTTATTTGATCTAGAGATTTTTTTATTGGAGGGATAATTTGTTTACAATGTTGTGTTGGTTTCTGCCATACAACAACACAAATCATCTGTAAGTATATATCTATCCTCTCCCTCTTGAGCATCTCTGGACCTAGAATGTTTAAACAGTATTATCTTTATTTGTGGGGCTTCCTTGGTGGCTCGGATGGTAAAGAATCCATGGGATTCTTCAATGTGGGAGATGTAGGTTCGAAACCTGGGTTGGGAAGATCCTCTGGAGAAGGGCGTAACAACCCAATCCAGTATAATTTAAAAGAGCTTGTGCATTGAATGTTATGGGAAATAATTATAAAAGTTCTTGCTGTGTTTTTGTTTATGCTGATTATTTTGTGTCTAGGTTTGATGTGGATCAATGTTTTAATAATGTTACCTATTTCATATTCATATGAAATTCTAAATACTCCTCTGTTAAATGTGTCTATCTACTCCCTTTTAGTGAGTCACACATTTTTCCACTCATAATTTTTGATCTTATGGCTGAAATCTCTTTTACTTTAAAATTATTTGATTGAATTATCTAATAGTTAAAAGGTAAGGAAGCATTGGTTAATTGGTGAATAACTCTGATGATCTCTCTTGCTAATAACATTATCTTGAATAGCATTAATTTGTTTTATTCTGTAATTGCAATCTTGATGTGTATTTTGACAACAAAAATTCCCTGAGAAAGTATTTTTAAATTGCTACATGGCTGGAATACTTTATTCATTTATTTTTTTATTTATTTTTATTGCTTTACAATAGCAAAATATATCCTTTAGTGTTTCTCTTATAAAATTCATTTAGCTATATTTCTAGTTGTTAAGGCTTCTTTCTATATTTTCTTTAATGTTTTCTTTTTAAAAATTTTCATGTGGAAAGCAAAAAGATAACATCTAAACAGTGTTTAAAGTATATTTATATTACTGTAAGACAAAACTGCCTTATTTTATTGGAGTAATACTTTCGGTCAATATGACCAATATATTTGTCTAAATCATTAAGATTTTGTGACTTTGCAGAATACAATTAAAAAGTTGCAATATAATATTAAAATGAAAGCATTAAAGCAAAAATTTATTTTAAAACATGTTGATATGGAAATCATTCTAAACTATTTCTGCTAAACTATTTCTTTCCTTTTTCACAATGTTGAAAACTTAGAAGAAACAGGAAAGCTGATAGATATATACACAGCTTTATAGTTGCCCTGTCAATTACCTTGTTAACAAAATTACCTCCTTCCAGAACTATTTTTATTAAAACATGTGTTTATCTTCAGGGGAAAAGTTAATGTCTTATGCATTTTATGGTAAGTGAAAAGTAGCCTCTCTCTTATAAAATATTATAGAATTCTACCTAAATTGTCCTTCATTTAAGTGGAAAAAGTATCAGAGAATATATATTTTCCCAAAAGTTTAATAACATGACATCAGGAGGAATCAGATATATACAACTGAAAATTGTGTCTTATATCATAAATTCTGCTTAGTGAACATTTTTATCAAAGACATACAAAACATCCTTTATTTTTCTTCACAGAATTTGTTAAGTGATGATAAGACTTGCTTTCACTCTGGGAAAATCTGGTGAACAAGATAGCAAGTCAAAGTCTTACGATATGATAGTTATCTTTTAATTAAGGTACAAGTTTCTTTACTATTACTATTATATCTCTTCAGACTTTCTATAAACTAGATGGGGAAACAGTGCCAGACTTTATTTTTGGGGGCTCCAAAATCACTGCAGATGGTGATTGCAGCCATGAAATTAAAAGACACTTACTCCTTGGAAGAAAAGTTATGACCAACCTAGATAGCATATTCAAAAGCAGAGACATTACTTTGCCAACAAAGGTCCGTCTAGTCAAGGCTATGGTTTCTCCAGTGGTCATGTATGGATGTGAGAGATGACCTGTGAAGAAAGCTGAGGGCCAAAGAATTGATACTTTTGAACTGTGGTGTTGGAGAAGACTCTTGAGAGTCTCTTGGACTGCAAGGAGATCCAACCGACTCGATGGATGTGAGTTTGAGTGAACTTCGGGAGTTGGTGATGAACAGGGAGGCCTGGTGTGCTTCGATTCATGGGGTGGCAAAGAGTCGGACACGACTGAGTGACTGAAGTGAACTGAACTGAACTGATGTGCTTGACTTTGACTTAGGAAGGGGGGATTAAAAAAAAGAAGTTAATATATTTGTAGAATTAAATTTACCAGAGAGGAGTTATTTTAAAATATAATGAAAAGATCTGGAATGATAGTGGAACAAAATATGTATAGATGGGAATAGGTTAGAAATAGAAAGAAAGAATAAAAATAGATTTGAAATTTATGCTTATTCTTTGTATGCAAGATTTTCTATTTTCACATTTTAATTGTTTACTTAGGATAGATAGAAAATAAAAGCAGTAATTTTCCAAGGCAGCATACATGTTTTAAAGACTCAGCTGTCATTCATATTAAAGTTATTTACATAAAATCTCCAACAAGGAAATATGCAATCATTGAGAAAGTAAGTTCATAAAATGTTCTGCATCTTAAACTTTTACAGAAAATGAAATATTTACATTCAATAATAATAGATAATTGACATATAATTTTCTACAAATTTACATGGTTAAAAGCACAATTTTAGAGATTGTGCTTAATAAAATTTAGTATTTTTCTTAATATTAAAAAAATCTATTACACCTATTGTAAATATTTTTAAATATGAATATAAAAAAATTAAGTGTATCCCACAGTTTAGTACCAATAGAAGTACCAATAGAAGACCCTAGTTAATATTTTGGAATGTGTGTCTTTACTTTATTTTATGTTATTTATTGTGTAGGGGAGAGATAGTGAGAAAGAGAGGGAAAAAGAGAAATTTATCTTCCTTAAGTCATAACCATAGCCCTGACTAGACAGACCTTAGTCGGCTATTGTTTTCCCAGTGGTCATGTATGGATGTGAGAGTTGGACTGTGAAGAATTGATGCTTTTGAACTGTGGTGTTGGAGAGGACTCTTGAGAGTCCCTTGGACTGCTAGGGAGATCCAACCAGTCCATTCTGAAGGAGATCAACCCTGGGATTTCTTTGGAAGGAATGATGCTAAAGCTGAAACTTCAGTACTTTGGCCACCTCATTCGAAGAGTTGACTCACTGGAAAAGACTCTGATGCTGGGAGGGATTGGGGGCAGGAGGAGAAGGGGACGACAGAAGACAAGATGGCTGGATGGCATCACGGACTCGATGGACGTGAGTCTGAGTGAACTCAGAGAGATGGCGATGAACAGGGAGGCCTGGCGTGCTGCGATTCATGGGGTTGCAAAGAGTCGGACATGACTGAGCGACTGAACTGAACTGAACTGAAGTCATAACCAAGGATGGGCAATAGTACTGAGAATATTAGATTATCTCTGGAAACTAAGGAAAGAAGAGATTAAAATATAAGAACTTTAACAAGTTATTCACGTGTGTGAGATATATGGGATTAGATTA
Organism: Nanger dama; assembly: GCA_917880005.1. Lineage (NCBI taxonomy): Eukaryota > Metazoa > Chordata > Mammalia > Artiodactyla > Bovidae > Nanger > Nanger dama. Next base: position 6,287,272 of record CAKJTW010000038.1, on the reverse strand, counting down.
ATAAAAAATGAGCAATAATAATTGAAATACCTAGTGACTAACAAACATACAGGGCTATAAGAAAATGTGTGTGTGTATAATTCCATATGATTGAAACTCCATGCTTGAAAGAGCAAAAGTAAGGAGATCAAAATAGAAATTTCCATTTGAAGTGTTTAATTGCTGCTGTCTTTTTTTTTTTTTTTTGGGGGGGTGGGAGGGGTGGTGGTTGTTAGTTCTAAAAGGTCTTGTAGGTCTTCGTAGAACCGTTCAACTTCAGCTTCTTCAGCATTACTGGGGCATACACTTGGATTACTGTGATACTGAATGGTTTGCCTTGGAAATGAACAGAGATCGTTCTATCATTCCATAATCACTGCAGATGGTGATTGCAGCCATGAAATTAAAAGACGCTTATTCCTTGGAGGAAAAGTTATGACCAACATAGATAGTATATTCAAAAGCAGAGACATTACTTTGCCTACTAAGGTCCATCTAGTCAAGACTATGGTTTTTCCTGTGGTCATGTATGGATGTGAGAGTTGGACTGTGAAGAAGACTGAGTGCCAAAGAATTGATGCTTTTGAACTGTGGTGTTGGAAAGACTCTTGAGAGTCCCTTGGACTGCAAGGAGATCCAACCAGTCCATTCTGAAGGAGATCAACCCTGGGATTTCTTTGGAAGGAATGATGCTAAAGCTGAAACTCCAATACTTTGGCCACCTCATGCAAAGGGTTGACTCATTGGAAAAGACTCTGATGCTGGGAGGGATTGGGGGCAGGAGAAGAAGGGGACGACAGAGGATGAGATGGCTGGATGGCATCACTGACCCGATGGACGTGAGTTTAAGTGAACTCCGGGAGTTGGTGATGGACAGGGAGGCCTGGTGTGCTGAGATTCATGAGGTTGCAAAGAGTTGGACACTACTGAGCGACTGAACTGAACTGGACTGAACTGCATTTTGGACTCTTTTGTTGACCATGATGACTACTCCATTTATTCTAAAGGATTCCTGCCCACAGTAGTAAATATAATGGTCACCTGAGTTAAATTCACCCATTCCAGTCCATTTTAATTTGCTGATTCCTAGAACGTCGACGTTCACTCTTGCCCTCTCCTGTTTGACCACTGCCAATTTACCTTGATTCATGGACCTGACATCCCAGGTTCCTATGTAATATTGCTCTTTACAGCATTGGACCTTGCTTCTATCACCTGTCACATCCACAGCTGAGTATTGTTTTTGTTTTGGCTCCATCCCTTCATTCTTTCTGGAGTTATTTCTCTACTGATCTCCAGTAGCATATTGGGCACCTACCAACCTGGGGAGTTCCTCTTTCAGTATCCTATCATTTTGCCTTTTCATATTATTCATGGGGATCTCAAGGCAAGAATACTGAATTGGTTTGCATTCCCTTCTCCAGTGGACCACTCTCTGTCAGACCTCTCTACCATGACCCGTTTGTCTTGGATGGCCCCACATGGCATGGCTTAGTTTCATTAAGTTAGACAAATCTGTGGTCCTAGTGTGATTAGATTGACTCGTTTTCTGTGATTATGGTTTCAGTGTGTCTGTCCTCTATGCCCTCTCAAAACACCTACCATCTTACTTGGGTTTCTTTTAGCTAGGATGTGGGGTATCTCTTCACAGCTGCTCCAGCAAAGCGCAGCCACTATTTCTTACCTTGGACAAAGGGTATCTCCTCACCACCACCCCTCCTGACCTTGAACATGGAGTAGCTCCTTTCAGCCCTACTGCCACAGGACTAAAAAGGTCAGTTTTCATTCCAGTCCCATAAAAGACAATGACAAAGAATGCTCAAACTACTGCACAATTGCACTCATCTCACACGCTAGTAAAGTAATGCTCAAAATTCTCCAAGTCAGGTTTCAGCAGTATGTGAACTGTGAACTTCCAGATGTTCAACCTGGTTTTAGAAAAGGCAGAGGAACCAGAGATCAAATTGCCAACATCCGCTGGATCATGGAAAAAGCAAGAGAGTTCCGGAAAAACATCCATTTCTGCTTTATTGACTATGCCAAATCCTTTGACTGTGTGGATCACAATAAACTGGAAAATTCTGAAAGAAATGGGAATACCAGACCACCTGACCTGCCTCTAGAGAAACCTATATGCAGGTCAGGAAGCGACTATTAGAACTGGACATGGAACAACAGACTGGTTCCAAATAGGAAAAGGAGTCCATCAAGGCTGTATATTGTCACCTTGCTTATCTAACTTATGTGCAGAGTGCATCATGAGAAACACTGGACTGGAAGAAGCACAAGCTGGAATCAAGATTGCCAGAAGAAATATCAATAACCTCAGATATGCAGATGACACCACCCTTATGGCAGAAAGTAAAGAGGAACTAAAAAGTCTCTTGATGAAAGTGAAAGGGGAGAGTGAAAAATTTGGCTAAAGCTCAACATTCAGAAAACTAAGATCATAACTAAGATCGTGGCATCTGGTCCCATCACTTCATGGGAAATAGATGGGGAAACAGTGGAAACAGTGTCAGACTTTATTTTGAGGGGACTCCAAAATCACTACAGATAGTGACTGCAGCCATGAAATTAAAAGACACTTACTCCTTGGAAGGAAAGTTATGACCAACCTAGATAGCATATTCAAAAGCAGAGATATTACTTTGCCAACAAAGGTCCATCTAGTCCAGGCTATGGTTTTTCCAAAAGTTATGTATGGATGTGAGAGTTGGAGTGTGAAGAAGGCTGAGTGCCAAAGAATTGATGCTTTTGAACTGTGGTATCGGAAAAGATTCTTGAGAGTCCCTTGGACTGCAAGGAGATCCAACCAGTCCATTCTAAAGGAGATCAGTACTGGGTGTTCATTGGAAGGACTGATGATAAAGCTGAAACTCCAGTACTTTGGCCACCTCACGTGAAGAGCTGACTCTTTGGAAAAGACCCTGATGCTGGGAGGGAGTGGGGGCAGGAGGAGAAGTGGATGACAGAGGATGAGATGGCTGGGTGACATCGCTGACTCGATGGACATGAGTTTGAGTGAACTCCGGGAGTTGGTGACGAACAGGGAGGCCTGGCATGCTGCAGTTCATGGGGTCGCAAATAGTCAGAAACAACTGAGAGACTGAACTGAACTGAACTGAATTGCTTTCATCAGGAAAAATTGAAAAATACTTGAAATGTATGTAGTGAGAGAATATTGGGTACCTTCCTCTTGGTTATCTGATTCTACAGGTGACTTGTACCTTTCATTGTTACTGAGATATTTTATTATCCCTGTAAGCTGCAGATAACTCGCCATTAGTGTAGATATGTTTTCCATGGGTGTGTAAACTCTGTGTTGGAATGCAATTACTTATTGCCTGTGGATATAAAAAGATTTAACAGTTTTTACTTCTTTTTTAAATGTACTTCAGCATTTCATATTAGCTACATAATTCTATTCAAAAACTCAAATGTTTCCTTTAAACTGGTTATAAATTTTTATTTGCAGTTTCCCTTATTAATTAATGAGTTGAATATAGAGCATATGAGCAATTTATATTCCCGTGAAAGTTATAGTATTACCTTCTTAAAAGATTCTTTAACATTTTGGGGCATTATTAACTGAGGTGTCCAGTGGATTCACCTGAAGCCTGTTAAAACATCTTGCTGGGAAAATATACAACTTGGGATGCTTTTGTTCAGGCACTACTTTTCTTGTCTTCCACAGGGAAGTTTCAAGCCCCAAAATAATTTAACTCTGCTGATTCTTTGTTTCTGTAGACTTTTGGGGACTTCCCAGGTAGTGTTAGTGGCAAAGAGACCACCTGCCAATGCAGGAGATTTAAGAGATGTGGGTTTGATTCCTGGGTTGGGAAGATAACCTGGAATAGGGGAAGGAAAGTACTTTTTACTCTCCTTTATTGATTTTATTTTGTTTCTATTTCTGCTTTGCTTATATCTGATAAATGATTTCCCAGCTATGACAGTGGTGACTGAAATTCGTTTTATGATGTTATCATTTCAGTTCAGTTCAGTTGCAATCATGTCAAACTGTTTGTGATCCCATGGATTGAAGTATATCAGGCTTCCCTATACATCACCAATTCCCAAAGCTTGTTCAAACTAATGTCCACCCATCAGTGAAGGCATCCAATCATCTCATGCTCTGTCATCGCCTTCGCCTCCTGCCTTCAATCTTTCCCGGCATCAGGGTCTTTTCAAATGAGTCTGTTCATCGCACCAGGTGGCCAAAGTGTTAGAGCTTTAACTTCAGCATCAGTCCTTCCAGTGAATATTCATGTCTGATTTGCTTTAGGATGGATTGGTTGGATATCCTTGCAGTCAAGAGACTCTCAAAAGTCTTCTCCAACACCACAGTTCAAAAGCATCAATTCTTTGGTGCTCAGCTTTCTTTGTAGTCCAACTCTCATATCCATACATGACTATTGGAAAAGCCATAGATTTGACTAGAGAGACCTTTGCTGGTAAAGTAATATCTCTGTTTTTTAATATGCTGTCTAGATTTGTCATTGCTTTTCTTCCCAGGAACAAGCGTCTTTTAATATCATGGCTGCAGTCATCATCTGCAGTGATTTTGAAGCCCCCAAAAGTAAAATCTGCCACTGTTTCCCCATCTATTTGCCTTGAAGTGAAAGGACCAGATGTCATGATCTTAGTCTTCTGAATGTTGAGTTTTAAGCCTACTTTTCCACTCTCCTCTTTCCTTTTCATCAAGAGGCTCTTTAGTTCTTTTTCACTTTCTGCCATAAGCATGGTGTCATCTGTGTATCTGAGGTTATTGATATTTATTCTGGAAATCTTGATTCCTGCTTGTGCTTCATCCAGTCCAGCATTTCTCATGATGTACTCTGCATATAAGTTAAATAAGCAAGGTGACAATATATAGCCTTGATGTACTCCTATTCCTATTTGGAACCAGTCTATTGTTCCATGTCCTGTTCTAACTGTTGCTTCCTGACCTGCATACAGATTTCTCAAGAGGTAGGTCAGGTGGTCTAGTATTCCCATCTCTTTAAGAATTTTCCAGAGCTTGTTGTGGTCCACACAGTCAAAGGTTTTGGCATAGTCAATAAAGCAGATGTAGAGGTTTTTCTGGAGCTCTCTAGCTTTGTAGATGATCCAACGGATGTTGGCAATTTGATCTCTGGTTCCTCTGCCTTTTCTAAAACCAGCTTGAACATCAGGGAGTTCATGGTACATGTATTGCTGAAGCCTGGCTTGGAGAATTTGAGCATTACTTTATTAGTGTGTGAGATGAGGGCAATTGTGTGGAAGTCTGAGCATTCTTTGGCATTGCCTTTTTGGGATTGGAATGAAAACTGACCTTTTCCAGTCCTGTGGCCACTGCTGAGTTTTCCAAATTTGATGGCGGGCATATTGAGTGCAGCACTTTCACAGCATCATCTTTCAGGATTTGAAATAGCTCAACTGGAATTCTATCACCTCCACTAGCTTTGTTTGTAGTGATGCTTCCTAATGCCCACTTGACTACACATTCCAGGATGTCTGGCTCTAGGTGATTGACCACACCGTCATGATTATCTGGGTCATGAAGATCTTTTTTGTACAGTTCGTCTGTGTATTCTTGTCATCTTTTTCTTAATATCTTCTGCTTCTGTTAGGTCCATACCATTTCTGTCCTTTATTGTGACCATCTTGGATGAAAAGTCCCCTTGATATCTCTCTTTTTCTTGAAGAGATTTCTAGTCTTTCCCATTCTATTGTTTTCCTCTATTTCTTTGCATTGATCACTGAGGAAGTCTTTCTTATCTCTCCTTGCTATTTTTTGGAACTCTGAATTCACATGGGTATATCGTTCCTTTTCTCTTTTGCTTTTTGCTTCTCTTCTATTCACAGCTATTTACAAGGCCTCCTCAGACAACCATTTTGCCTTTTGCATTTCTTTTTCTTGGGGATGGTCCTGATCACTGCCTCCTGTACAGTATTATTAGCCTCAGTCCGTAGTTCTTCAGACACTCTCTCTATCAGATCCAGTCCTTTGAATCTATTTGTCACTTCCACTGTTTAATCATAACAGAATTGTTTAAGTCATACCTGGATGTTCTAGTGGTTTTTGCTATTTTCTTCAATAAGAGGTTTATGATCTGAGCCGCAGTTAGCTCCCAATCTTGTTTCACTGAATGTATAGAACCTCTCCATCTTTCACTACAAAGATAATCAATATACTTTCACTACTGACCATCTGTTGATGTCCATGTATAGAGCTGTAAATGGATTAATAGATTTATAAATTATCATTTTATTTATATAAATTGTTAATAAATTTTTGTTTAAATTAAAAATTAGAATAAGAGATCTGTAAATGAAGTAATAGGTTGATAGAGATCTATTCTCTGTTGTGGGTCTTACCTGGTGGCTCAGTGGTAAAAATTTGCCCTAGAATTCAGGAGACCATCTGCAATGCAGGAGATGTGGATTTGATCCCTGGGTTGAGAAGATCCCTTGGAGAAGGAAATGGCTACCCACTCCAGTACTCTTGACTGGGAAATCCCATGGACAAAGGGGCCTGGTGGCCTACAATCCATGGTGTCCCAAGAGTCAAGAGTCAAACATTACTTAATAACTAAATGACCACCACAGTCTCTATTGGGTTAGAGATAACAGTGATTTGGTTTGTTAGGCTTGTCACTGTAATATATTAAACACATATCAACACACTGGAGAGCAGAATTACTCTTTGATATCAGGATGAATGAATTTGGCCTATAGCCAAAACTGTATAATGCTAAATATCTCCATCTCTATGTGTATGTGTATGTGGTTTAAAAAACAACCTTTCCTTCTCATTATATGATTATATAAAACTGATCTAATTTCAGAGAATATCAATAAATTAGACTTAAAGGAATTATTTTCTGGTCAGCTTATAGAGAAATACTCCTAAAATTAGATAAAGAAACTGAACTTATAAAACTTTAAATATATTTGAAAAGTTATTCTTAAAGAAGCTCAGAACTATCTTAAAAATCCAAGATATATATTTTAGATAAATCTGTAGTAAATAAGACTAGTTTAACAATTTTGGCTTAATAAAAACTCTCCTTTGATTTATGTGTTAACTGTAATTCAAGTTATGAACTTACATTTTAATTCTACTTTGATTTACTTTTCCCAAACATATAGAAATATAATAGCTAACATGAATGTGTGCTCAATTCAATATAATAATTATTTTGACAAACATTTATTTCAAGGTAATTATGTTTTAGAGTATATCAAACTGAAGATAATTTTCAAGATCTTTGGGTAACTTAAATCTTTGGACTGATATTGAATGGTTATTATTGATAGTCATCAAATACTTATATATATTCTAATTAATATAGAGCAATTACAGTTAAAAGCACAATTTTAAAGTTATATACTCTGTTCACATGTTTATATCTTACAGAGACTCTGTAACTATGGTTCATGTCAATGAATATTATCATTTTGTCACTTTAAGAAGCTGCATATGGCATTCTTAGGAGATAGAAAGTGGTTTTATGTATATTTATGAATTCTACTCAGAGAAGGCAATAGCAGCCCACTCCAGTACTCTTGCGTGGAAAATCCCATGGATGGAGAAGCCTGGTAGGCTGTAGTCCATGGGGTGGCTAGGAGTCGGACATGACTGAGCAACTTCACTTTCATTTTTCACTTTCATACATTGGAGAAGGAAATGGCAACCCACTCCAGTATTCTTGCCTGGAAAATCCCAGGGACGGGGGAGTATGGTGGGCTGCCATCTATGGGGTCGCACACAGTCGGACACTACTGAAGTAACTTAGCAGAAGCAGCAGCATGAATTCTACTGGAAAACCAAAATGATAGGGATAATGAATGATCTAATTTATCCACCTTCCAGTTTTATCTGTGAAATAAAAATTATTCACCGGGTTAAAAGTTATAATTGATTTAGTGGTTGATATGCTGCCAGGAATGATAGTGAAAGAAAGATACAAATGTGAATGTATTTTTAATTTTTAAGTAAAGAAAATGAGGGCCTTGCGAAAAGATGGCAGAGGAATAGGATGGGGAGACTACTTTCTCCTGCACTACTTCATCAGAAGAACATTTCAACACTGAGTAAATTCCACAAAATAACTTCTGAATGCTGGCAGAGGACATCGGGCATCCAGCAAAGCAGATCATTGGCTTCAAAAACAAGCAGGAATAAATATAAAAGACTAAAAAAGAGACAAAGGAGGTAGGGAGGGAGCTCCGTCCCGGGAAGGGAATCCTGACCCAGGAAGAGACTCTTAAAAGAGAGGTTTCCAAGCACCATGAAACATTCTCACAACCGAGTCTGTGGCAAGCCTTGGAAGCACAGAGGGCAACATAACAGGAAGGAAAAATAAATAAATAATTGAAACCAACAGATTACGAGCCCAACAGTAAATCCCCCAGTGGATAAGCAGCGCAGACGCCTGCATCCGACTCTAGCAAGTAGGGGTTGAGCAGGGAGGAGCAGGAGGTGCAAGCGGCAGTGCTTTCTAAGAATCAGGCCGCGGGAGACGGGCTGTAGTGCTTTTCTCCAGAATCGAGCCATAATGCCCCGCGCGTGGCCAGAACGAACTAACTTGGGCTAGCAAACCAGACTATGGGGTAGCTACCACACTAAACACTCGAACATGAGACACCACCAGGACCACACACAGAACAAAGGACGGATCGGAAACAGCCGGCTGCAGACCATCCCCCTCTGGTGACAAGCAGCCAGAGCCTTAAGGGCTGGAAGGGGGCAATCGCAGCCCAAGAGAGATATTACCTACCAAATTGCAAGCAGGTTTCTTTGCTAAGACTTCTGGGGGCTCTGGACAGTCATCATCCGCCTGAGAAGGAACCCCATCAGTACTCCCAGAAAACTGAGCAGCACGGAAAGGCCATCAATCACAGCAATTGCGCTCGCCAAACTCCCTAGCAACTCGGACCTAGGAAGGGCAAAAAATGCAGGCCCAACCAAATCTGCGCCTCAGAGGGCTTCCTGAGTGCGGAGCCTGAGTGGCTTAGACTGGGGAGGTGCATGAAGCCTAGGCCTGGCCTCAGATGGTTATCGAGTGGAACAATGTAGAACCTGAGTGGTGTGTGCCGCGAGCAGGGGCAAGCCCAGCGTAGAGTCCACCACCGCCCTCCCTGTGTCAAGACGGAAATCAGACATGGAAGAGACCAGCAAAAAGAGGAAGGTAAACAGAGGGAACTGCCTTGGTAGCGACCCCACACAGCCCCATATCTGGCCAGAGAAAGGGCCAGATATACCTTTACTACTTTTATGATCAACCTTTTTTTTTTTTTTTTAGTTGATGTGGATGCATGATTTTTCTTTCTTTTCTTTTCTTTTTTAAATTTTTTAAAAAATTTTATTTTGTCTTCTTTTCTTTTTCATCTTCTTTTTCTTTAACTTTCTTAAATTTTTAAGTCCTCTATATCTCTAATTATTATTTTTATAACCTATTATTACTGTTCAAAAAAACCCCCTATTTTTAAAGCAAATGCTGTATATAGTCTTTTTCTGGTGGAGGTTGTTGTCTTTTAATAATTCTGGTGGCTTTTTTGTTCTTCTATTCCCCTCCTTTTTCTTTTCTTTAATATTGTATTTTTGAAAATCCAATCTCTACTCCAGATTTTTAAACTTTGCATTTTGATATTTGTTGTCAATTTTGTACATTTAAAAACCTAATTTTCAGTACCCAATTTTACCTGAGAGGGAGATTACTGGCTTGACCACTCTCTCCTCCTTTGGACTCTTCTTTTTTCTCTACCAGGTGGCCTCTGTCTCCTCCCTCCCCCTTCTCTTCTCTACCCAACTCTGTGAATCTGTGTGTTCCAGAAGGTGGAGAACACTCAGGGAACTGGTTACTGGCTGGATCTGTCTCCCTCCTTTTCATCTCCCTCTTTTATCCCCCTGTCCACCTCTGTCTACTTCCTCCCTCTCCTCTTCCCTGTATAACTCTATGAACACCTCTGAGGGTTCCAGACTGTGGAGTGCACATAAAGAAGTGATTACTGGATAGCTCACTCTCTCCTCTTTTGATTCCACCTCATCTCATTCCAGTCACCTCTAACTACCACCTCCCTCTTCTCTCCTCCATGTAACTCAGTGATCCTCTATGGCTGACCCTCAATGTGGAGAAACCTTTCATCTTTAACCTAGATGTTTTAACATCAGTGCTATATAGATGGAGAAGTCCTGAGGCTATTGTAAAAATAAAACCGAAAACCAGAATCAGGAGGCTTAAGTCCAAATCCTGAGAACATCAGAGAATTCCTGAATACAGGAAACATTATTTGATAGGAGCTCATCAAACGCCTCCATACCTACACTGAAACCAAGCACCACCCAAGGGCCAACAAGTTCCAGAGCAAGACATACCACACAAATTCTCCAACAACACAAGAACACACCCCTGAGCTTCAATATACAGGCAGCTCAAAAATATTCCAAAACCATTGATGTCTCATAACCCATTACTAGACACTTCACAGCACTCCGGAGAGAAGAAATCCAGCTCCACCCACCAGAACTCCAACACAAGCCTCCCTAATCAAGAAACCTTGACAAGCCACTGATACAACCCCACACACAGTGAGGAAGCTCAATAATAAAGAGAATTCCACAAATTCCCAGAATATAGAAAGGCCACCCCAAACACGGCAATATAACCACGATGAAGAGAAAGAGGAATACCCAGCAGGTAAAGGAACAGGAGACATGCCCACCAAACCAAACAAAAGAGGAAGAGATAGGGAATCTACCTGAGAAAGAATTCCGAATATTGATAGTGAAAATGATCCAAAATCTTGAAATCAAAATGGAATCACAGATAAATAGCCTGGAGACAAGGATTGACAAGATGCAAGAAAGGTTTAACAAGGACCTAGAAGAAATAAAAAAGAGTCAACATATAATGAATAATGCAATAAATGAGATCAGAAACACTCTGGAGGCAACAAATAGTGGAATAATGGAGGCAGAAGACAGGATTAGTGAAATACAAGATAGAATGGTAGAAATAAATGAATCAGTGAGGAAAAAGAAAAACAAATTAAAAGAAATGAGGACAACCTCAGAGACCTCCAGGACAATATGAAACTCTCCAACATTCGAATTATAGGAGTCCCAGAAGAAGAAGACAAAAAGAAAGACCATGAGAAAATACTTGAGGAGATAATCGTTGAAAACTTCGCTAAAATGGGGAAGGAAATAATCACTCAAGTCCAAGAAACCCAGAGAGTGCCAAACAGGATAAACCCAAGCCGAAACATTCCAAGACATATATTAATCAAGTTAACAAAGACCAAACACAAAGAACAAATATTGAAAGCAGCAAGGGAAAAACAACAAATAACACACAAGGGGATCCCCATAAGAATAACTGCAGATCTTTCAATAGAAACTCTTCAGGCCAGGAGGGAATGGCAAGACATACTTAAAGTGATGAAAGATAATAACCTACAGCCCAGACTACTGTACCCAGCAAGGATCTCATTCAAATATGAAGGAGAAATCAAAAGCTTTACAGACAAGTGAAAGCTGAGAGAATTCAGCACCACCAAACCAGCTCTACAACAAATGCTAAAGGATAGACTTTAGACAGGAAACACAAAAAGGACGTATAAACCCAACCCCAAAACAAAAATGGCAACGGGAACATACTTATCAATAATTACCTTAAACGTAAATGGGTTGAATGCCCCAACCAAAAGGCAAAGACTGGCTGAATGGATACAAAAACAAGATCCCTATATATGCTGCCTAAAAGAGACCCACCTCAAAACAATGGACACATACAGACTGAAAATGAAGGGCTGGAAAAATATATTCCATGCAAATAGAGACCAAAAGAAAGCAGGAGTAGCAATAATCATATCCCATAAAATAGACTTTAAAAACAAAGGCTGTGAAAGGAGACAAAGAAGGCCACTACATAATGATTAAAGGATCAATCCAAGAAGAAGATATAACAATTATAAATATATATGCACCCAACATAGGAGCACCACAATATGTAAGACAAATGCTAACAAGCATTAAAGGGGAAATTAATAATAACACAATAATAGTGGGAGACTTTAATACCCCACTCACACCTATGGACAGATCAACTAAACAGAAAATTAACAAAAAAAATGCAAACTTTAAATGATACAATAGACCAGTTATACCTAATTGATATCTATAGAACATTTCACCCCAAAACAATGAATTTCACCTTTTTCTCAAGTGCACACAGAACCTTTTCCAGGATAGATCACATCCTGGGCCATAAATCTAACCTTGATAAATTAAAAAAAAAAAAAATTAGAAATCATTCCAAGTATCTTCTCTGACCATAATGCACTAAGGTTAGATCTCAATTACAGGAGAAAAGCTATTAAAAATTCCAACATTTGGAGGCTGAACAACACCCTTCTGAATAACCAACAAATCACAGAAGAAATCAAAAAAGAAATCAAAATATGCATAGAAACGAATGAAAATGAAAACACAGATACCCAAAACCTGTGGGACACTATAAAAGCAGTGCTAAGAGGAAAGTTCATAGCAATACAGGCATACCTCAAGAAGCAAGAAAAAGTCAAATAAATAACCTAACTCTACACCTAAAGCAACTAGAAAAGGAAGAAATAGAGAACCCCAGAGTTAGTAGAAGGAAAAAAATCTTAAAAATTAGGGCAGAAATAAATGCAAAAGAAACAAAACAGACAATAGCAAAAATCAACAAAGCAAAAGCTGGTTCTTTTCTTTGAAAGGATAAATAAAATTGACAAACCATTAGCCAGACTCATCAAGAAACAAAGAGAAAAAAATCAAATCAATAAAATTAGAAATGAAAATGGAGAGATCACGACAGACAACACAGAAATACAAAGGGTCATAAGAGACTACTATCAGCAATTATATGCCAATAAAATGGACAACTTGGAAGAAATGGACAAATTCTTAGAAAAGTACAACTCTCCAAAACTGAACCAGGAAGAAATAGAAAATCTTAACAGACCCATCACAAGCATGGAGATTAAAACTGAAATCAGAAATCTTCCAGCAAACAAAAGCCCAGGTCCAGATGGCTTCACAGCTGAATTCTACCAAAAATTTTGAGAAGAGCTAACACCTATCTTACTGAAACTCTTCCAGAAAATTGCAGAGGAAGGTAAACTTCCAAACTCATTCTATGAGGCCACCATCCCCCTAATACCAAAACCTGACAAAGACGCCACAAAAAAAAGAAAACTACAGGCCAATATCACTGATGAACATAGATGCAAAAACCTTAACAAAATTCTAGCAATCAGAATCCAACAACACATTAAAAAGATCATACACCATGACCAAGTGGGCTTTATCCCAGGAATGCAAGGATTCTTCAATATCTGCAAATCAATCAATGTAATTCACCACATTAACAAATTGAAAAATAAAAGTCATATGATTATCTCAATAGAAGCAGAGAAGGCCTTTGACAAAATTCAACATCCATTTATGATAAAAGCTCTCCAGAAAGCAGGCATAGAAGGAACGCACCTCAACATAATAAAAGCTATATATGACAAACCCACAGCAAACATTATCCTCAATGGTGAAAAATTGAAAGCATTTCCCCTAAAGTCAGGAACAAGACAAGGGTGCCCACTTTCACCACTACTATTCAACATAGTTCTGGAAGTTTTGGCCACAGCAATCAGAGCAGAAAAAGAAATACAAGGAATCCAAATTGGAAAAGAAGAAGTAAAACTCTCACTGTTTGCAGATGACATGATCCTCTACATAGAAAATCCTAAAGACTCCACCAGAAAACTACTAGAGCTAATCAATGACTATAGTAAAGTTGCAGGATATAAAATCCACACTCAGAAATCCCTTGCATTCCTGTACACTAATAATGAGAAAGTAGAAAAAGAAGTTAGGGAAACAATTCCATTCACCATTGCAATGAAAAGAATAGAATACTTGGGAATATACCTACCTAAAGAAACTAAAGACCTATATATCGAAAACTATAAAACACTGATGAAAGAAATCAAAGAGAACACTAATAGATGGAGAAATATACCATGTTCATTGATCAGAAGAGTCAATATAGTGAAAATGAGTATACTACCCAAAGCAATCTACAGATTCAATGCAATCCCTATCAAGCTACCAGCAGTATTTTTCACAGAACTAGAACAAACAATCTCAAGATTTGTATGGAAATACAAAAAACCTCAAATAGCAAAAGCAATCTTGAGAAAGAAGAATGGAACTGGAGGAATCAACTTGCCTGACTTCAGGCTCTACTACAAAGCCACAGTCATTAAGACAGTATGGTACTGGCACAAAGACAGAAATATAGATCAATGGAACAAAATAGAAAGCCCAGAGATAAATCCACACACCTATGGACACCTTATCTTCCACAAAGGAGGCAAGAATATACAATGGAGTAAAGACAATCTCTTTAACAAGTGGTGCTGGGAAAACTGGTCAACCACTTGTAGAAGAATGAAACTAGATTACTTTCTAACACCCCACACAAAAATAAACTCAAAATGGATTAAAGATCTAAACGTAAGACCAGAAACTATAAAACTCCTAGAGGAGAACATAGGCAAAACACTCTCCGACATAAATCACAGCAGGATCCTCTATGACCCACCTCCAAGAATACTGGAAATAAAAGCAAAAATAAACAAATGGGATCTAATTAAAATTAAAAGCTTCTGCACAACAAAGGAAACTATAAGCAAGGTGAAAAGACAGCCTTCTGAATGGGAGAAAACAATAGCAAATGAAACAACTGACAAACAACTAATCTCAAAGATATACAAGCAACTTATGCAGCTCAACTCCAGAAAAATAAATGATCCAATTAAAAAATGGGCCAAAGAACTAAATAGGCATTTCTCCAAAGAAGACATACGGATGGCTAACAAACGCATGAAAAGATGTTCAACATCACTCATTATCAGAGAAATGCAAATCAAGACCACAATGAGGTACCACTTCACACCAGTCAGAATGGCTGTGATCCAAAAATCTATAAGCAATAAATGCTGGAGAGGATGTGGAGAAAAGGGAACCCTCTTACACTGTTGGTGGGAATGCGGACTAGTACAGCCACTATGGAAAACAGTGTGGAGATTCCTTAAAAATTGCAAATAGAACTTCCTTATGACCCAGCAATCCCACTGCTGGGCATATACACCGAGGAAACCAGAATTGAAAGAGACACATGTACCCCAATGTTCACTGCAGCACTGTTTATAATAGCCAGGACATGGAAACAACTTAGATGTCCATCAGCAGATGAATGGATAAGAAAGCTGTGGCACATATACACAATGGAGTATTACTCAGCCCTTAAAAAGAATAAATTTGACTCAGTTCTAATGAGATGGATGAAACTGGAGCCAATTATACAGAGTGAAGTAAGCCAGAAAGAAAAACACCAATACAGTATATTGACAGATATATATGGAATTTAGAAAGGTAGTAATGATGACCCTGTATATGAGGCAATGAAAGAGACACAGATGTATAGAACGGACTTTTGGCCTCTGAGGGAAAGGGAGAGGGAGAGGGTGGGATGATTTGGGAGAATGGCATTGAAACATGTATACTATGATGTAAGAAACAAAGCACCAGCAGCTTTATTCTTATAGGAGCTATTAGCAATTGCCCTCTGCTCTTCCCCTGTAGCTTACTGGGACTGATGTGGGTGGCTCATTTTCCAGTGTCCTATCCTTTTGCTTGTTCATACTGTCCATGTGGTTCTTGTAGAAAGAATACTGGAGTGAATTGCTATTTCCTTCTCCAGGGGACCACGTTTTTTCAGAACTATCACTCATCTATCTTTACCCCTGCAAAGCATGGCTCATAGCTCACTGAGCTCATAGCCTGGAGCTCATTCACATACATAAGCCTCTTTCTCATGACAAGGCTGTGATCCATAAAGTGTTTGGTAGTTTTATTAATTTCATTTTCCATGCCATGGAAACAACTGTATTTCCTTGTTAGTTGCACTAATTTTATTGCAAATTCTAATTAGACTTTTCACATTTAGCGTGGTAGCTACCCTGTAGTCTGGTTTGCTAGCCCAAGTTAGTTCGTTCTGGCCACGCGCGAGGCATTATGGCTCGATTCTGGAGAAAAGCACTACAGCCCGTCTCCCGTGGCCTGATTCTTAGAAAGCACTGCCGCTTGCACCTCCTGCTCCTCCCCTGCCCAACCCCTACTTGCTAGAGTCGGATGCAGGCGTCTGCGCTGCTTATCTGCTGGGGGACTTACTGTTGGGCTCATAATCTGTTGGTTTCAATTATTTATTTATTTTTCCTTCCTGTTATGTTGCCCTCTGTGCTTCCAAGGCTTGCCACAGACTCGGTTGTGAGAATGTTTCCTGGTATTTGGAAACCTCTCTTTTTAGAGTCTCTTCCTGGGTCAGGATTCCCTTCCCGGGACGGAGCTCCCTCCCTACCTCCTTTGTCTCTCTTTTCATCTTTTATATTTTTTCCTACCTGTTTTTGAAGCCAATGATCTGCTTTGCTGGATGCCTGATGTCCTCTGCCAGCATTCAGAAGCTGTTCTGTGGAATTTACTCAGCGTTGAAATGTTCTTTTGATGAAGTAGTGAGGGAGAAAGTGGTCTTCCCATCCTATTCCTCCGTCTTTTCCGCTCCCCCGAGAAAACTCTTTAAAGCTCTCTAATTTTAATGTAGTGACTTTGCTTTTGTAAACTCAGATGATACACCGTGCCATCCCAGAAATTGTAAACACTTATTAAATCTAATTACTTTTCATGGAAATATATTTATTTGCATAAATTCATTAAGTATCTTCTTTTTTTTCACATGATAGAATTGGATAAATTAATCATGTGACTTAGGTCTCAGTGGAGTGTCATATTTAAAATATTGTTGATTTAATCAGTTATGACCATCACTTTAAGGAGCTAAAGTGTGTGCTGTGCTTATACAGTCAATGCCTACCTAGCCCTCCTATGTCCTGGTGTGTTGCTTATAGGAGTTCCAACTTGAGAGTTAGTAAGGACATTCACTTTTTAGGCCAGGAATTTTAGGACATTTTCAGAACCTCTGGAATGGAAAGATTCACCCCAACTTCAAATTAAATTAGGTGAAATTTGATGGAGTTTCTTGTACTTGTTTTCTGGTCTCAAATAAGAGAGACTTTATAAATTCAATCTGAGGTTCCTTATAGAAACTTCCAGACAGAAGTTAATTTTGCAGACATTAATTTTTCAATACTATAAAACTCTAGATTTGAAAAATAATTTCAAGAAAGTCTGTGCAATTAATCAACCCTTTTGCAGCAACTAATGTAAATAATCAGCTCAAATCAAATGAAGTAGCCTGATTTGGGGATAAAAATTATGTGTTTGAGATTATTATAGTTACAAGGAGGAGTTGGTGCTGTGAAGGAAAAAAAAATTAAGATTTTGAAACAGAGAAAAACATTCCCAGCTTAGTTCTTTTTTCTAGGTCACTTGATCCCTTGGAAGCTCTGCACATTGCTTCTGAGCTACTCTACTGTTGATTGTCTTATTAGCTCACTACTACCAGTTATAGAAAATTGGAAGTAGTTTCAATGATTTCTTTCCATACAAATAAAAACTGATCAAATGCCTGTCCATATTTATGTTTCACGAATTTTTGCATCTATTTGTCAGTTCATTAAAGCATTATTCACCTGACTGTACAAGTATGATCTGAAACAGTTGAAATATTAATGAATTAAATACATCTTTGAGGGATCTCCCTGGTGCTTCAGTGGTTAAGAATCTGCCCTGCATATCAGGGGACATGGATTCCATCCCTGACTGAGGAATGAAAGTCCCACATGCCATAGGGACTCTAAGCCCATGTGCTGCAACTACTCAGCCCTCATGCTCTAGAACCCACAAGTTGCAACAAGAGAGAAGCCCACACCTCATGACTATGACTCATCACTGACAAATAAATGAATAAATACTTAAACAACAACACATCTTTGATGCTTGAACCATTTATATTTGTATGAACATCATTAGAATGAATAGACTCTAAGGTAATCTCTCTGCAATGATTTCCCAGTTCTAGGGTCTACATCATTGTATAATCCCCTCACACTGAGTGCCAACAATATGTGTAAATTGTTTCTAGCCACCAGAATGTAGCACTTCTATGGGAATGTAGGGATGTCACTCCCTTGATTACATGATATGTGAGACCATTTAGCCGACTATAGTGAAGGATTATCCATAAGCAACTATGTTGAAGAAGTTCTTGTGGGAAAAAAAAGAAACAAGAGCTGAATGGGGCCACATGAGACTATGAGTGACTTCTTGAACCTAAATGTGGCCTCTAGCAGAGAGAAAGAAAACCACTGGAGCTGTCAGCCATTCAAGCGCAGAGTAGTTCAGTTCAGATGCTCAGTCGTGTCCGACCCTGCGACCCCATGAATCGCAGCACGCTAGGCCTCTCTGGTTTTTCGAGTGGTCATGTATGGATGTGAGAGTTGGACTGTGAAGAAGGCTGAGCACCAGAGAATTTATGCTTTTGAACTGTGGTGTTGGAGAAGACTCTTGAGAGTCCCTTGGACTGCAAGGAGACCCAACCAGTCCATTCTAAAGGAGATCAGCCCTGGGTGTTCTTTGAAAGGACTGATGCTAAAGCTGAAACTCCAGTACTTTGGTAACCTCATGTGAAGAGTTGACTCACTGGAAAAGACAGAGGAGTTACTTCTCCCAATAATCTGGGTGCTTAGAAGTATATTCTTCCCCATGCTATCCTCCAGAAGAAAACTCAGCTTGGCCAATACCTTGATTGAAACCATGTGAGACACTGAGCAGGAAATTCAGCCACATTAGCAATATTATGCCATCTCAGACTGTGAGATGATAAATCTGACTATTATTTTAAGCCACAAAATGTGTGGTAATTAGTTACATATGTAGCAATACTGAGAAACTTATATAGTTATGATTTTATGTTTTGTTGTCATTTTTAATAATGTGATTTGTAATACTTTATTTTGTAATACTTTATTTCTAATTACAGTAGATGGTGACTACCGTGACCTTAAAAAGATGCTTGCTCTTTGGAAGGAAAGTTATGAACAACTTAGACAGCATATTAAAAAGCAGAGACATTACTTTGCCAACAAAGGTCCATCTAGTCAAAGCTATGGTTTTTCCAGTAGTCATGTATGGATGTGAGAGTTGGATTATAAAGAAAGCTGAGCCCCAAACAATTGATGCTTTTGAACTTGGTGTTGGAGAAGACTCTTGAGAGTTCCTTGGACTGCAAGGAGATCCAACCAATCCATCCTAAGGGAAATCAACCCTGAGTATTCACTGGGAGGACTGATGCTGAAGTCGAAACTCCAAGACTTTGACCACCTAATGTGAAGAACTGACTCATTAGAAAAGACCCTGATGGTGGGAAGGATTGAAGGCAGGAGGAGAAGGGGATGACAGAGGATAAAATGGTTGGATGGCATCACCAACTCACTGGACATGAGTTTCAGTAAACTCTGGGAGTTGGTGATGGACAGGGAGTCCTGGCATGCTGCAGTCCATGGGGTCGCAAAAAGTTGGACATGACTAAGCAACTGAAATGAACTGAACTGAATTATTATAATTGCAGTTGCAACTGTACATGTAAACAAAAGGAGCAGAAAACATAAGGTAGCTCAATTATTTCCACACTGCAAAGCAAATGTCTTAATGTGATGATTGTTCCTCAAACTAGATACCCTACACTAAGCAACAAAGTTTGGGAGAATTGTAACAATTGTAACAATTCTGAGAGAAATTTTTCAAGGAAGTTATTTTCTTTTTTTAACTTGTATTTTAAATATATATATATATATATATATATATATATATATATATATATATATCTCCTGTACAAGAAGGAGGAAAACCATAATCAATTGACCATATGGTATATTGGCTTTTACAAAAATAGAGCAGAAACTGCTGAAGGCTAAAGCAATTCATAAATTATATTCTTCTTATGGGAATACCATGGATCTGATGCATTCCTTACTTATTTTCAGTTTTAAAGTTAAGAGAAGATTTATACTACTTTACAAAGGAAAAAAGAAATATACATTTAAAAAATTAATACATAGGGATTATTGTCTATTGAAGGACTATTCCTAAGTACTAAAATTAACTCATTATAGAATTATGCATTGCAGCATTTAAAATATGATAACAAATATTGAATAATATTTCTGAAATAAAATATATGTACTATAATATGATCACTTCTGAAATGTTATATTATATTATCTTTTCCAATATAAGGAAAATATATAGAAGATGTGAGGAAATCAAAAACAAAAACATACCCATTGACCTAATCGGCTAATGGATCACTCACCCAGAGCCAGACATCTTAGAATGTGAAGTCAACCTGGCCTTAGGAAGCATCACTATGAACAAAGCTAGTGGAGGTGATGGAATTCCAGTTGAGCTATTTCAAATCTTAAAAGAAGATGCTGTAAAAGTGTTGCACTCAATTAGCCAGCTAATTGGAAAACTCAGCAGTGGCCACAGAACTGGAAAATGTCAATTTCCATTCCAATCCCAAAGAAAGGCAACGCCAAAGAATGTTCAAAATTACTGCACGATTGCCCTTATCTCACACGCTAATGAATGCTCAAAATTCTCTAAGCCAGGATTCAACAGTATGTGAACTATGAACTTCCATATGTTCAAGCTGAATTTAGAAAAGGCAGAGGAACCAGAGATCAAATTACCAACATTTGTTGGATCATTGAAAAAGCAAAAGAATACCAGGAAAACATCTACTTCTGCTGCATTGATTAGGCCAAAGCCTTTGACTGTGTGGATCACAATAAACTGTGGAAAATTCTTCAGGATATGGGAACACCAGACCACCTGACCTGCCTCCTGAGAAATCTGCATGCAGGTCAAGAAGCAACAGTTAGAACTGGACATGGAACAACAGACTGTTTCCGAATTGTAAAAGGAGTATGTCAAAGCTGTATATTGTCTCCCTGCATATTTAACTTATATGCAAAATACATCATGAAATGACAGAAATGACAGGCTGGATGAAGCACAAGCTGGAATCAAGATTGCCAGGAAAAATATTGATAACCTCAGTTATGCAGATGACACCACTCTATGGCAGAAAGCGAGGAAGAACTAAAGAGCTTCTTGATGAAAGTGAAAGAGGACAGTGAAAAAGCTGGATTATCAACATTCAAGAAAATAAGATCATGGTATCCAGTCCCATCACTTCATGGCAAATAGATGGGGAAACAATTAAAACCGTGACAGAGTTTATTTTTCTGGGCTCCAAAATCACTGCAGATGGTGACTGCAGCCATGAAATTAAAAGTTGCTTGCTCCTTGGAAGAAAAGTTATGACCAACCTAGACAACATATTAAAAATCAGAGGCATTACTTTGCCAACAAAGGTCTGTCTAGTCAAAGCTATGGTTTTTCCAGCAGTCATGCATGGATGTGAGAAAGAAAGTGAAGTCACTCAGTCATGTCCCACTCTTTGCAACCCCATGGATGGTAGCCTACCAGGCTCCTCTGTCCATTGGATTTTCCAGGCAATAGTACTGGAGTGGATTGCCATTTCCTTCTCCAGGGGATCTTCCTGATCCAGGGATCAAACCCGGGTCTCCCGCATTGTAGACAGATGCTTTACCATCTGAGCCACCAGGGAAGTATGGATGTGAGAAGTGGACCATAAAGAAAGCTGAGCACTGAAAAATTGATGCTTGTGAACTGTGGTGTTGGAGAAAACTCTTGAGAGTTCCTTGGACTGCAAGGAGATCCAACCAGTCCATCCTAAAGGAAATTAGTCTTGAGTGTTCATTGGAAGGACTGATTTTGAAGCTGAAACTCCAATACTTCGGCCACTTGATGGGAAGAGCTCATTCATTTGAAAAGATCCCAATGCTTGGAAAGATTGAAGGCAGGAGAAGTGGACAGAAGATGAGATGGGTTGATGGCATCACCTACTTGAAGGACATGACTTTGAGCAAGCTCCAGGAATTGGTGATAGACAGGGAAGCCTGGCATGCTGCAGTTCTTGGAGCCACAAATGGTTGGACATGACTGAGCAACTGAACTGAACTGAACTAAATTGACCTTAACAAGAGATAGTAAATGCATTTATTTCTGAATATGTCATTTGAAAAATCCTTAAGGCAGTATATAGGTAAAATCAAAAATATATATATTATGCAAATTATTAGGGAAGTTTATCTCGACACTAAAAACCCCATGATCTATGAAATCTTCCTAGCCGAAGTCAAGTTTTTGTTGTTGTTACTAACTTTTTAAATTCTCTGAAGTTTAAAGAATGTGATGGTTTCAGAGGACAGTTAAGCATTACATAGATAGCTTTGAATTATGGTACTGGAAAAGACTTGATAGTCCCTTGGACAGCAAGGAGATCAAACTGATCAGTCCTAAAGGAAATCAACCCTGAATATTCATCAGAATGACTGATGCTGAAGCTGAAGCTCTAATAATTTGACCACATGATGCAAAGAGCTGACTCGTTGGAAAACATTCTGGCATTGGGGAAGACTGAGAGTCCCTTGGACTGCAAGGAGATCCAACCAGTCCATTCTGAAGGAGATCAGCCCTGGGATTTTTTGGAAGGAATGATGCTAAAGCTGAAACTCCAGTACTCTGGCCACCTCATGTGAAGAGCTGACTCATTGGAAAAGACTCTGATGCTGGGAGGGGGTTGAGGGCAGGAAGAGAAGAGGACAGGAGAGGATGAGATGGCTGGATGGCATCATGGACTCGATGCACGATGCACGTGAGTCTGAGTGAACTCCGGGAGTTGGTGATGGACAGGGAGGCCTGGCATGCTGCGATTCATGGCGTCGCAAAGAGCTGGACATGACTGAGCGACTGAACTGAAGGCATGAGGAGTAGGGGGTCAAAGAGGTTGAGGTGGTAGGATTGCATTACTGACTCAATCGACATGAGTTTGAGCACATTTCAGAAGATAATGAAGCACAGGGAAGCCTGGCGTGCTGCAGTCCCTGGGGTCTCAAAGAGTCGGACACTACTTAGTGACTAAACAACAGCAAAGCATTAAATGTAGGAAATCTGTGAAATAGTAAATGTATGATAATAATCTGTTGAAGCAACATAAGGAAGAAAACTAAAATCACCATACAAAGTTTAGAGACTTAAACCATTCAAGACAATATGTGAAACATTTTTTGCCAGCTGACTTATTGAGTTTGTTTCAACTATTTTTGAAAATTTTCTTTTATGATTAAACTTAAGCCTTTATGGCAGAACATCTTTGCAAATTTACCTCTTTAAAATTCAGGAATAAATGTGCTAACATTATTCATTCTTTTGTGTTTTTATACATATATGGGTTTTGCACCTGTAATACCAGTAGTGATTTTTAATCAGAAAATAATTAATATAAAGTACTAGATAATTCTGTCCATGCTTGAGTATTTCCTTTCTTCTCAATGACATTCAGTGTTGTCAAACGGTCATACTTTTTGGCTCTCTTCATTCTTCATTTGGTATTTCATGACTTAATATCTCCTTTCTAGCACAGCACTAATATTGGCATCCCTTCTGCTATCTAACCCCTTAGCCTGACCTGAAGTCTTTCTTATTAGATGTGATTGTTAAAGATTGCATTTTTTCTGAGTTCAGAGCAACCCTGGTTTGCTCACTAATATTTGCTCACTAATATTGCTCACTAATATTAATCATAATATTAATAAAGCCATCTCATGCTGCTAATTCTTGCCTGCAGACACAATAGCAACACAGGCACTTATTTCTTCCCTAATCTACTCTTTTTATCCAGCGTATCTTTTGACTTCAGAACCAATCAGCAGACAGGGTAGAGACAAAGCTCATGGAATCACAAAGCTGGAAGTGTCTGAAATGTGTCTAAATTGTGTGTATTTATCTTTCTGCAAAATATCTTGCTGACTTCTTAGACTTTGTTGATAGTTATTGTTTTTCTTTTTCCTTCATGTGATTTATGAATAAAAAGATGATTTTAATGATAAATGATAGATCTTTCTCTCACCTACCCTAAAATGTATATTCCTTATCTTAGGAATGAGGTTTGTGAGTCCCAGGAAAGAACAGGCGAACTGCTTCTTGATTATAGGAATTGAGCATTGAGTATGTCAGGAGAAGTGAAAGTCTGTTCACTGAGTGTTCATTGCTTGTCGCTCAGTCATGTCTGCCTCTTTGCGACCCCATAAACTGTAGCCCACCAGGCTCCTCTGTCCATGCAGTTATCCAGGCAAGAATACTGGAGTGGGTTGCCATTTCCTTCTCCTGCTGATCTTCCCAATCCAGGGATCAAACTCAGGTCTCTTGCATTGTAGGTGGATTCTTTACCATCTGAGCCACCAGGGAAGTCCTCACTGAACCCTCTGTTCACTGAGCCATCTGTTCACTGAACCTGGGCCGTTTGGCCATACCGATGGCTAAGGATTATATAAAACTTTACACAGTGTTTGAAACAGCACAAGGAATCCAGCTCTTTTCTAATTAAATGCACAAAAATTCAAAGAAATCTAATATAAACTATAAAACTCCTAGAGGAAAACATAGGCAAAACACTCTCCGACATAAATCACAGCAGGATCCTCTATGATCCACCTCCCAATATACTGGAAATAAAAGCTAAAATAAACAAATGGGATCTAATTAAAATTAAAAGCTTCTGCACAACAAAGGAAACTATACGCAAGGTGAAAAGACAGCCTTCTGAATGGGAGAAAACAATAGCAAATGAAACAACTGACAAACAACTAATCTCAAAGATATACAAGCAACTTATGCAGCTCAACTCCAGAAAAATAAATGATCCAATTAAAAAATGGGCCAAAGAACTAAATAGGCATTTCTCCAAAGAAGACATACGGATGGCTAACAAACACATGAAAAGATGCTCAACATCACTTATTATCAGAGAAATGCAAATCAAGACCACAATGAGGTATCATTTCACACCAGTCAGAATGGCTGCCATCCAAAAGTCTACAAGCAATAAATGCTGGAGAGGATGTGGAGAAAAGGGAACCCTCTTACACTGCTGGTGGGAATGCAAACTAGTACAGCCACTATGGAAAACAGTGTGGAGATTCCTTAAAAATTGCAAATAGAACTTCCTTATGATCCAGCAATCCCACTGCTGGGCATATACACCGAGGAAACCAGAATTGAAAGAGACACATGTACCCCAATGTTCACTGCAGCACTGTTTATAATAGCCAGGACATGGAAACAACCTAGATGTCCATCAGCAGATGAATGGATAAGAAAGCAGTGGTACATATACACAATGGAGTACTACTCAGCCCTTAAAAAGAATAAATTCGAGTCAGTTCTAATGAGATGGATGAAACTGGAGCAGATTATACAGAGTGAAGTAAGCCAGAAAGAAAAACACCAATACAGTATACTGACACATACATATGGAATTTAGAAGGATAGTAATGAAGACCCTCTATGTGAGACAACAAAAGAGACTCAGAGGTATAGAACGGACTTTTGGACTCTGAGGGAGAAAGGAGAGGGTGGGATGATTTGGGAGAATGGCATTGAAACATGTATACTATCTTTAAGAATGAAGCGCCAGTCTATGTTCAATACAGGATGCAGGACGCATGGGGCTGGTGCACGGGATGATTCAGGGAGAGGATGTGGGGTGGGAGGTGGGAGGGGGCTTAGACATTGGGAGATCGTGGACACCTGTGGCTGATTCATGTCAATGTATGCAAAACTAATACAGTATTGTAATTTAAAAAATAAATAAATTAAAAATATATATATATATAATTTTATAATTTATGGTTTGTTCCTCGTTTTTCCTGACTTATCGTTACAACTTTGTTACAAAATGTGATTTGGCAAAACAAGTGCTACTGTTGTTTCAGACAAAATATCATAGCATTAAGATTTATGTTTATGACAAGTAAAACCTGGAACTAAAAGAAGAATCCTGGAAAAGTGAATCTTCGGGGATCAGAAATGTATTGTCAACTAAGAAAAAGATAGGAGAACCATCAGGGACTGTAATTGTACATTTTTCAATTTATTTAATACCATTTCCCCCATCCACTCTCAGATAACTTTGAATAATAGCCAATGAATCATCGCTTTAACTGAAAATATTCTGCAGGTATCCCTAAATAATATGCACTCTTAAAACACAATCACAACATCACTATAAATCTAAAAATTAACACTAATTCTTAATGTCTTCAAGTATTAACTTTTATGTTTCTTTGTAGTTTTAAATAGTTTAAAAATTGTGATTAAAATATACATAAAATGAAATTTACCATTTTAAACCATATGGCTACATAGCACTAAGTAAACATATTGTTTTACAACCATTATCATCATTATTTTCTGACTTTTTATCAACTGTTTCTAAAATATTTTGTTTGAATGATTATTCAAACAATTTTCATATATTGGGACTTGGAAATATGACTTAAATTTTGTTTACTATTTCAAGTTCTCTTATACGTATTTTATTTTTCTTGAATATTTTATTGAAGAAAACAGTTTATAAATCTTACAAGGAATCATAT
Source organism: Nanger dama (assembly GCA_917880005.1). Lineage (NCBI taxonomy): Eukaryota > Metazoa > Chordata > Mammalia > Artiodactyla > Bovidae > Nanger > Nanger dama. The sequence goes on along the minus strand of CAKJTW010000038.1, from coordinate 6,260,722 downwards.
TCTGGACACGGATAATTCCAGACACAAAGTAATTTCTTATGACCTGGTAGTATACTTGGTACTACTTCATATAAAATTCTAAGTACTTCCTTTCAGGGGTGTGATTGTTAATTTTATGTCAACTTGACTGGGCCACAAAATGCCAAGATATTTGATCAAACATTAATTTGAGTGTGTCTGTGAGAGTATTTGTGGGTGAGATTATGGTAGGCTAAGTAAAGCAAATTGGCTTGCCCAGTGTGGGTGAGACTTATCTAATCAGTTAAAGTCTGAGTGAAATAAAAAGGATGATCCTTCCATGAGGAAGAGAGAATTCCTCTTGCCTGACTGACTGAGCTGGAATATTGATATTTTTCCATCTCCAGATTGAAACTGAAACATACTTTATTGGATTCCAAGCCTGCCAGATTTCAGATTGGAACTTAAAACAATGGCTCTTCTCATTCTTGGACCTTTGGACTCAGATTGGAACTAAGCCATCACCTCTCTCCTGAGATCTTAGGACTTCTCAACGTCCATTTCATGTGAGCTAATTCCTTATAATAAATCTTTATAAGAATAAAGAATCATGTTGATTCTGATTTTCTAGAGAATCATGATTGATACCAGGGATACATACATCTGGTTGCCTTCCTTTTTTGACATTGCCCCAGATGAACATTATTTTATGTTGTAACTTAATTAAGGATTACAAAATAGTGAATTCTTATTTGTTCACTTACTTATGTAATATTTTATAATTAAAAACTTTCACTGACCAAAACATTTATTTATCCTTATGTTCCAAATATATTGGAATGAAAAATAAATGGACAGCAAAGGAAGCCATCAGCAAAATAAATGGACTTACAAAATGGGAGAAAATCTTTGCAAATCGCATACCTGTTATGTGATTTCCAAGATATAAAAAGAGCAAATATCCAAGATATAAAAAGGACATTCACAACTCAATAGCAAAGAAAAAGACATTTTTTCTTTTTCCAAAGAAGATACACAAATGAACAACAAGTGCTTGAAAAGATGCTCAGTGTAACTCACAGCCAGGGAAATGCAAATCAAACCCACAATGCGATATTTTCTTAAACTTGTTAGAATGCCATCATCAGAAAGACAAGAGATAACATTGCATATCACATTACATATATTTGCATAACATGAATGGACTTTGAGGGCATTGTACCAAGTGAAATAAGCCAGACAGGGAAAGACAATTATAATATCACTCATACATAGAATTTTTTTTTTTAAGACAAACTCATAGAAACAGAGTAGAAAAGTTATTGCCAAGGACTGGGAGATGAGAGAAATAGAGACAAGTTAGAAAAACAGCACAAACTGATAAGAAAGAAAGGCATGTATAAGAAGTTTAGCTTCCATTACCCTTTACTTTTTTCTAAAGGGAAAAATTTATCTAAGTATATTTATGGTTTACTTTTCTATTTTTAAACAAAGAAGTATTATAGAATCAAATAAGGCAAAATAAGAAAGCAAGTATGAGACCAAATATATTCTGATCAATGTTTGAATGTAATAAACAATAAATCAATTTTTTAGTAATTTTTAGTCTATAGAAATCAAGTAGTTTTTTAGTATCAGTAGTGTTCATATCCATTTGGTAGAAAATTTGGAAAACCATATTGTAGTTATATTGTAGTTATTTATGTAAACATAGAGCACTTACTTGTCAGTTAAATAAGCTTTATCCCCTTTGGTAGCCTTTAAGGAACTTAAAATACATGATTTTATGGAGCATATTTTACAATGAATATCCTCCCATTATTTTGTTTCTACATTTGTCTTTTGTTAAGGACAAACTGTGCCTATCTATATGTGGAAAATTCGGTAGTATATATCATAACAATTGGAGAAAGTCAATATTGAAACACAAGGAACAAGACACAACAAGTTTTTTACCTATGTTCTACCAGAAGTATAAAGTTGTAGCTGAGTCAATTAGAAATTTTTTACCTAGACATAAAATGCACAATGACTAAAGAGTACCTTTCAGAGTATAAATGCTACATAGAAATATGCAGTTAAATATATTACTAATTTCTCCCTAAATTTAATTCCAGAATTAAACATGTTTAGATTAAACTACAATTGTTATTAGAAACATATTCTGATTATTAACTTGATGGCTTAAATTTTTATGCCAACTTTTAATTCCATGATATCAATAAAATAATAATGCCTTATCACAAATTTAAATATAGTTTTATATATAAGACATTACATAAATTTCTGTGACTATATATGTCTTATTGAACATAAGGTTAAACACGATTCAGCTTTCTAATCAATCTTTAATTCTACTTGTGTTTCATTTTAATAACTATTTCATAATTAACATGAATGTTTTCTGGAGACTTGAAAATATTTTTTCAGGTGATTTTTGCATATACACTTACTTAATCTAATTATGAGGTTTGGTCCAGTGGTATTTTTTAAAATTGGTGGCACTTGCTGCTATAAAGTATGAAAAATACAGATAAAAAAATATTTGTTTATAAAGAGAAAATGGCATTATAAAGAAAATTTGAAATAACTATAGATTTCATATCACTTTCATCTGTTACATTTAAGTATCCACTTATTAATTCAAAATTTTCAACATAAACTAGCTGCTTAAATGAAATATATAGAGTATCTTTTATTAATGAAAGAAAAATAAATGCTTCGTGAGACTTAAAAATATAATGTAGAAAAATAAAGCAGAAGGAATAGCTTGAATAGCCAAAAAGTCTCTGGGCTAATATCCAGTATGAAACTTGAATGAACCAGCCTCTTTGACAGAGTATCGTTAGGTTATTTGCATAATATTCATTGGATTGAAGCTGAGCTTCTAGATGTAGGACTAAATTTTTCTTATACATCTGCTTCAGTGCACTAATGTGGAATACCTTTAATATTTAAAACTCAGATAAACATCTCTAGGTTAGAAGTAAACTGCTTGTCAGAAACAAGCAAACAAACAAAAAATAACACATGAATATTACATAGACCTAATACAGAATATGATAGTTTTGAAGGATTTTAAAATGTGTCCACAGAATGTCTAATAAAATAGGTGCCCCCAAATTAGACCACAATAGAATAAAAATTTGCTATACAGTTACATTGGAATTTTAGTTACATTGGTAGTTCCTCCACGTTTATGCCTATTTCTTTATATTTCAAATTAGGTAAATGATATTTACTTCTACCCTACAACGTGTTTATCAACAATCAATGAGATGTATTTTATTTTTAATGAGATATATAATTAGAAATAATGTTAAATGTCCTATATACAAAAAAATTATTATAACCCACAATGGATGAGTATGAATGGAAGCAGATAAAAAGCATTATAGAGATTAATAGAACATTTCAATGTTAGTTATAATCTCAGAATTTATTCTGGTTTCATTGTTTTATTATTACACTGTGAACCTCATATGCTATAAATGGGCCTTCTATGAAGTTATAGGATAAAAAGAATTGGGGTCTTAAAACTATCTGACAAATATCATCCATCACTCACTATTTTCTCAGTAAATTATTTTATCTGTTCCAATAGAAAACATGCAAAAACATTTATATTTGGAGCATTTTCCCCAAATTATGTATTGTGTATATCCTGCCCAATGATGATTTAAGGTCAGATCACTTGTATATACTGCTTACAGCAGCACCCATTTAGTAAATGGCAATGTATTATACTTACATGTGAACGATCAGAGACTTTCCTTATATTAAAATCCTGTTCATTTTTTTTAAACATTGTGTTTAAACAGAATATAAAACACTTCTAGTCACAGAACCTCTATAAATGTTTCAAGAACCAGTTCTTTGAATATAATTTGGGAAATATAGAGGTAGAAAATTGCCCATATTTTTAGTTATCTTCTTAACTCATATACCAAAACTGCATTGATTTTTTTGGGTAAATTCTAGCTAAGCTTTCCTGCATTTCTGAAAGAACTTAGACAGTCTATCTCCTTTCAGTGCTTTCCAGAAACGTGTTCTTTCTGGACTCTACCATTTCCATTCTTCTGATTATCTTTTATAGATCTTTTATTTTTGTTGGCACTGGCCAATTAGTATTTTATATAACTTGTTTTAAAGAGTGTCCTCTCAATTGTATATAACTAGTTCCAGAAAACTCTTCTCTCAACTATTCAATTTAAAACATTGTATGCTACATAATCTTATGTGAATATTTTATATTCTAATTGTATCATAATTATGTCATAAAAATATTTATATATAAGTTTTCAAAACACTAAGACATATTTGGCATTTTGATTGTGCTTTCTTGATTTGTGTACTAAACAAATATCCATAAAGCACTTAGAGCATTTTAGAAAAAGTTAAATTATTTGTGAAATAGATATTATAGTCTATATATCCCAATATATAGGCTTCATAGTCACAAATTTGTGAAATAAAATTCTTCATTTGTAGACTCTCAATAAAACACTATGATTTATAATGTATTTATAAAAGATATATTATTATCCATAAAATTCAGCTACTGATATTTACTAGAGTAGACTTCAACAAATGAGAAAAAGTTCTTATGACCAGCACATCTTAAAACTGAAGATAATCAAAACATGTGGCTGGAAGAAGTTCTGATATAAGTGAACAAAAGGAAAGAGAGAATATAGTAAAAAATACTCTAAAACATAAATTTCATCAAAAATCTTGGCAATTTCAAGACATTAAAAAGTACATTTAACTTACATTGCTTAACTCAACTATTGGTAATTTTAAATTTAACAATTTTGGTTACCTTCTAAATTATATTAGTAATATTTCCTACATTGTATAAATTTTTAAAGATATGAACCCATAACTTTTGGGGGAAAGAAAAGAACTTGTGATAGTAGAAGGCCAGTTTGTAGGAAATTTCCCTTGAAATATTTCTTTGTAGATGTATTTTTTCAATTTCTTTTAAAACTCCCTGTGGTAAAATTTTTACATGCTTCAGCTACCAACACAGTTACTGAAAAAGATGTGTAAAACATTTATCCTAATGGGCTATGGATGGAACATTGATTGTAAAGTCTCTGAGGAAAACATATAATGGGGTTCATGTAATTTAAGTTGATACTAGAATGCATAATCCACACTTTAAATAAATGCTATGTGAATTTGAGTTTTAAAAGAAACTTATTTTATATTTTAAAAATGTGTCTTACTGAAAAACATATTCTTTTTTTCCCCTCTCTGCACTTGGATTCTGCTCCTTCCCATGGAAAATTAGTAAATTAAAAAATTAAACAATACAGTTGTCCCACAGTGTATGCAGGGCATTGGGTCCAGGACCTACCATGGATACCAAAACCACTGAAGCTTTAGTCTCCTATATAAAATGTCATAATATATGCATATAACCTACACCTACTCTCCCATATACTTTAAATAATCTCGTTTTGCTTTTTGGAACTTTCTGAAAATAAAAAGAAATTTTTTTTTTCATCCGTGGTTGGTTGAAAGTGCAGATGCAGAACCTGCTGATACAGAAGCCAGACTGTATAATATTTAAATGTTTTACATATAGCTTATATATTTTTTGTTTGCAATACCAAGAAAACTTTACAATGAATTGTCAGATTTTTTTCTAAAAATAAATGATACTTAAATATAAAATACAAAAATTCAAAGAATTTTTCACCTAAATTTTGGAGAATAAATAACATACATTTGATAAAGCTCTAAACAGAAACAATACAAATACTGTAATCTCTGTTTAGAAAGTCAAATGTATGTAATAAAGTTGATCAGCAAGTTCAGGCAATAGCATAATGAAAGATCTCTTAATAATCTCAGCATTAGTATCAACAATGTGCCACAACAGAACTTTGTAACTGCTATTATTAAAGCATTTTTGAAAGAAAAGACCAGCTCCTCATGAACTAAGATAATTCAATTCAGTTCAGTTCAGTCGCTCAGTTGTGTCCGACTCTTCGCGACCCCATGAATCGCAGCACGCCAGGCCTCCCTTGTCCATCACCAACTCCCGGAGTTCACTCAGACTCACGTCCATCAAATCCGTGATGCCATCCAGCCATCTCATCCTCTGTCGTCCCCTTCTCCTCCTGCCCCCAACCCCTCCCAGCATCAGGGTCTTTTCCAATGAGTCACCTCTTCGCATGAGGTGGCCAAAGTACTGGAGTTTCAGCTTTAGCATCATTCCTTCCAAAGAAATCCCAGGGCTGATCCCCTTCAGAATGGACTGGTTAGATCTCCTTGCAGTCCAAGAGACTCTCAAGAGTCTTCTCCAACACCACAGTTCAAAAGCATCAATTCTCTGGCACTCAACTTTCTTCATGAAATTACAAGATGCTTACTCCTTGGAAGGAACTAAGATAATTAATGGTAATCAATTATAACAACTATGAGAGAAGTTCACCATTCTCTTTTTGTTTTTCAAGTAGAAATGTTATTCCAAAAGAAATAACTATAATTTTTAGTATCTTGTCATTTGAATTATATATAACAAAAGTTAATTTAGGAATATCAAACTTTATAGAAGAAATATTTATATATGAAAATAATTAATTTGAAGTTATATAATCATCCGTATATGGGATTCTTAGTTATTTAGGAAAGATTATCATTTGACATGCTTTAGAGTCCACTAGATTCTTACTGATTCAGCTTCAGGAAACATCATTTATGTTTCTAGTATGGATAGATATAGTCACTAACCTTCAATAGTTTACTATGCAGTGCGAGAGACAGATTAAACAATGTGACGCATAGATACCAGTGAAATGAATGAAACATTATGGAGTCATTTGGGTTGTATAAAATCATTAAGACTGGTTGGAAACCAAGAAGTTGCTATGATTTTGTAAAATAATAGAATTTTTTCTGTCCTTAAAGTAGAATTTCTTTTGTAGAAAAGAATTGTGCCTACAGGACATGTATTGTCCTTTAATGAATAAAGTCCATAAAGCTTTCTAACAATCCCTTCAACTTGGCCAAGTTTTAGACAGGCTTCTACCTGACTCTGAGACCCTGATCCCATTTTTCCTAAATCTTTACTTTAGAAAACTTGCAAGTTCTATCTCTGCCCTTAGGAGATTTAACTCTTTTTAAAACCTTCTTACCAGTTTTATAACTCATAATTGTGTTTTTTCAAGAAGCCTAGAGCCATCCCTTTGAAATGTAATCCTCAAGGGAAATAGTGCCATAACTTTAGTCTCTGGAAGAAAAGGATTGTAAATTCAGGAGAGCCTTGCTCTAGACTATGAAACTGCCTCTTCAGGTACCTATCATGAAGATAGCAGAAAACTTATTTTTTGTTTGGATAAAGACAATTAGCAAACACAGTTGGTCTATGATCGCTCCACCACCGCTCTTAAACCTCTCCCACCCTTTATTTCAGTTTCCAGACCTGGCCTATGTTCTCTTCCTTATTACTAGCAATAATATTAAAATATAATCAGCTTCTGTTACTCACCTTGTATATCAAAATGTTTTCTTTAGCAATAGGATTAGCTAGTAAAATGCCAAATATTTTTCTTTATGTTGCTGTACCATCTCTTCCTCATCCGCCCCCTTCTCCTCCTGCCTTCAGTCTTTCCCGACACCAAAGTCTTTTCCATTTAGTTGGCTCTTCACATGAGGTGGGTAAATATTTGGAGTTTCAGCTTCAGCAACATTCTTTTCTATAAATATTCAGGGTTTATTTGTGTAGGGTTGAATGTTTTGATCTCCTTGCAGTCCAAGGGATTCTCAAGAGTCTTCTCCAGCACCACAATTCAAAAGCACCGATCTTCTTACTGCTGAGCCAGCATAAAAGTTTATCTAAGTAAAAATTTGGGGGAGTTATGTTTGATTATGGTGATGGACAGGGAGGCCTGGCGTGCTGTGATTCATGGGGTCACAAGCAGTCGGATACAACTGAGCAACTGAACTGAACTGAACTGATGTTTGATTATTTTCTGAGTGGAGCTAATTAAATTTAGTATATAAGTAACTTAACTAGTCCTCCAGTATTTTAGCATTGTGATACCATATTTCATATTTCCAGGTCTCTGTTATAAAACCCATTTCTTCTCACTACCATATTATCTTAAGAGATGAAAAACAAAATGTAAATTGAGACTAAATTGGGCTACAAATCAAGAACATTTCAAGAAAAAGAAATGTATTTATATTTCAGTTAGTACATTAAGAAGCTACTTTGTTGAAGCAGACTCAATATTTTTAATAGTCTGAAATATGCATAATAATATACCCTAAGAAATCTGAAGTATAATATAATTTTTAATATAAAAATACTTCAGGGAAAACAAAATATTATAAAAATGTTAAGCATTAGTACTATTCTGAACCTTCTAACACTGTCTTCCTCATTTATTAATGAAACTGTACACTATTGAAATGGTTTTATTTTTAATAAGGCCTCACAAAATATGAATGTTTTTGATTCCATTGGGTCATTATGCACACTATCAGGCACAGCTATTTGCAGATGAGTGACCAAGCAAGAGTCTGGCTCCATTTTTTGATGTCTACCTGCTAATAACTTTTAGGTATCACCCTCCCCTATTCCGGGTGCCCACATCTGGGCAAGCTAATAAGAAAGCCTCAGTGTTCTTTCCTTTGACACCTGCAGGAAATTCAAATGACACAGGCTTCCACCTCAGCTCTGTCTCATCCCAACCACAGTAAAAACCCCTGAGCCAGCCTCCTTTCTTGGCTCTCTCAAGACATTTGAGACTTCCCTGAGAGCCCTGCCCTGTAACCTGTCACCACTCATGACATCCGATTCAAAATTTACTGGAAATGCCCACGGCAAGTGCTCCCGCTGCTTTTTCAGGGTGACTTCAGCAGAGTTTGACTCAGGCAGGACTTAATCTACTGAGTAAAACAACCCATCAGCTATATGATTGGTAAATAAACAGAAAACTCTTTCCACTTTTATTACTTTGGTTTCATACAACTGTTCAGAAAGTACACAATACCTAAAATATCATTTTTAATATTTCACATGGAAATAAATAAGTCCCAATAAAGTATGCTAAGACTAAAGCAATCTGCACAATTTAGAAAACATGAGGATGTTAATTTCTACTAATTTTGAATATATAAGATATTAAAATATTGATAAGGTAAGTCGCTCAGTCGTGTCCGACTTGATACGTACATAATTACCTTAATTTATTTAAATAACTTTAATGTTCAATGTTAGCTTAAAAAGTACTTGAAACAATACAGATCTAATAATCAACTTTCATTGTCATAACTATTTCCTTCATATGCTGGTATATGTTTTTATCTCCATAATGCAAAATAAGCAATGATATATATATCTCTGGCTGCAAAACTTTTAGTGAATATAATGGCTTCCTTTTTATGGAAATACTCCATTCAGAGGTTTATGGAATGGTAATAACAATTACTAGTTATAATGTTCTTTTATAAAACTTTCAGTAACTTTGAACAAGCCAGCATCTTAATCTGTTAAAGTAGTGAAATAATAATTGTGTTCCTTTACATTTAAAAAGCTGTAAATTGCTGCTCTCAGAATAGTTTTGGACTTTTGTGCAGATAGAATATGTATTTATGTAATAAAAATTTCTTCTTATGAAATTGTTAGTTGCAGCACACACTAGATAATAAGGTTTGAAGTCATAATAATCCAAGTTAAGTGATAAGCGTCTAGAAGATTTAAGTACTCTAGGAGAAAATATTTTTACCTTAAAAGCCAGATAACTTTTTTAAAAATATTTTATTTCAATGCTATTCATTTATATATTTTTTTAATTTTAAAGAAATTGTAAAGAAAGATTGGAATTCTTACAATGTCCATGGACAGATAGCCTCTAGTTCTGGTTAGCACTAACCACTTTCAAAACTTAAGTTGCAGAGACTTGAGCACAAATATTCTGCATTGAATTCTCATCCCAGGCAGGCAGATAGAATAATAGATTTTTTTAAATGGTCACAAGTTCGTTTAGCCGATGGTAGTTTCTATAGACTAAATTTGTGTCTCCCCTTCAAATTTATATGCTAAAACCCTAACTCCTGATTTGATAGTATTTGGAGCGGGGTGTGGGTGAGGTGGGAGGAGTTTATGTGAAGTCTCCCATGAAGGAAATTAGTTCCTTATATAAAGGACTTCAGAGAGCTTCTTCACTCATCCTGCCATGTGAAGACATAGCAAGAAGTTGGCCATTTATGAACTAAGAAGTGTGCCTTAACCAGACATTGAATCAAGATGTGCCAGCATCTTGATCTTAAGACTTTGCAGCACTGTGAGAGATAAATCTCTGTCTTGCAAGTCATCCATCCTTTGGTATTTGTGTTACAGCAGCCTGAAAAGGCAAGACAATAGTTGCTGCTAGAAGTAGGTTTTGCTGTAACAAGTAACTGAAAATGTGGAAGTGGCTTTGGAACTGGGTAATGGATAGAAGCTGGAAGAGTTTTGAGGTACAGGCTAGAAAAGTCTACCTTGCTATGAACTTTGAACAGACTGGTAAAAGTGATTCTGGTAAAAGCTCAGAAAGAAAAAGGGAGCTGTAGAGAAAGCTCAGTCTTCTCAGAAATAACAATTACGAGTAATCACAAACAGAATGTTGGTAGCAATGTGTGTCATAAAGGCCCATATTGATGAGATCTCAGATGAAAATAAAGTATTAGTTGCTCAGTTGTGTCTGACTCTTTGCAACCCACCAGGCTCCTCTGTCCATGGAATTCTCCAGGCAAGAATACTGGAGTGGGTAGCCATTTACTCCTCCAAGGGATCTTTCCAACAAAGGAATTGAACCCGAGTCTCCCACAGTGTAGGCAGATGGAAACAGGGAGCATGTTATTTGAAACTGGGAAAAAATGTCACCCTCATTGTAAAGTGGCAAAGAACTTGACTGAAATATGTTCATATTCTAGTGTTTGTGGAAGGTAGGATTTGTGAGCAAGAGCTGAAATTGTATATTTTGCTGAGATATAAGCAAAGAGTGGAAGCTGTGACTTGGCTCCTCCTGACTGCTTACAGTAAGAAATGAGAAAAGGGAAATGACTTAAAGATGAAGTTGCTGAGCAAAAGGGAAGCAGAACTTAAAAGATTTGGAAATTCTCAGCCTATCCATATGGAAAAAATGAGACCACTGTGGGTATGGTCAAGCTGCTGCTGCTAAGCCGCTTCAGTCGTGTCAGACTCTGTGCGACCCCATAGACGGCAGCCCACCAGGCGCTCCTGTCCCTGGGGTTCTCCAGGCAAGAACACTGGAGTGGGCTGCCATTTCCTTCTCCAGTGCATGAAAGTGAAAAGTGAAAGTGAAGTTGCTCAGCTACTGCTTGATAAAAAGATTAACATGGATCAGCCATCTCAGCATAAGCTGGAACTATTTTCTAAAACAATTGAAGAGTGACTTGGAAGGCAGTTGAGGGAGCCTCAAGACTGCCACTCCCAGTATTGACCTAGAGTACAAGGGCTTATAAGGACAGAGTGTTTTCAAAGAGGGGGAGGGCTCCATCTCCAGTTCTGGTAGGCTAGGATGACTCCACCTACTGGCCCACAGGTGGGACTCCCACAGAAGCTGCGGTGTGGACTGCAGTCAGCAGAACTTTGAAGACATGGCTGCTTTTACTCAGGTTTCAGAGGATGTTACCACTTTTCAGAGTCCCAGACTCCAGATCCCCATCCAGCTCTAGAAAACGAGAACATGGAGCCATTTATACCCTCTAACTCTTGGTTTGGAAATTTTTATTTTTAAAGAACTAGATATTAAATGTTTTGGTTTGGCATCCATATCTTTACCACATCTATACACCTCTGTCCTTGTAGTGAAAAGCAGATTTTGACAGTAAGTTGATGATAATCATGGCTATACTCCAGTAAGAATTTATTTACTGAAATTTAACTACTGTCCCTGTACTTGAAAATTATTTAAATTTCATGTCATAAAATATTACTTTTTATTCAATCTTTTAATTATACTAAGTCATGCTTTAAAAAAAAAAAAAAAACGGTGGCTAGCCAGATTTGGCAACAGAGCTAGAATTTGCTGACCATAGCTCTAAGTCATAGTTCTTAATCCTATGTCATAATGAAGTCAGCAAGGAACTTCCAAGGCTCCCAAACCAATTACATAATTAATTAACAAAGAGTAAGGTCCATGTATTGACATGGTTTTAATACTCTCTGTTGACAGAGAAATGACATATAAGCTGAGGTATTCTATTTTGCTGCTTTCTAAACATTCACCCTGATTACCACTCTTTTGGATTCATCTGGCTTTCCTTGGACAGAGAAGCATTTAATTTTTTTAATATTTTATTTATATATACAAGATTACATTTTTGCTATATCTGCTTATTCATACATACAGAAGATATTCATTTATTTAATTTTTAACAGCTTTATTGAAGTATAATTTGATATATAAAACTTGCACATATATAACACATACAATTTGATGAATTGGACTTAAGAATATACCCGTGAAATCAAAATGAAAGTAAAAGACATATTCATCATCTGGTAGGCTACAGTTATGGAATCGCAAAGAGTCAGACATGACTGAGAACATACACACACGCATACACAGACTATAAGTTTCCTTGTGCTTTTTGTGTGAGAGAGATGAGAACATTCAACATGAAACCTACTCAACAAATTTTTAAGTGCAAACAATCATATTCTTAACTCTAGGCATTGTGTTTTACAGTAGGTCTCTAGAACTTATTTCATCTCCCATAACTGAAAAGTTATGCTCACTCAGTAAAAATTTCCTATTTCCATTATTCCCCGGCCTCTGAAAACAATCATCCTGTCCTCTGCTTTAATGAGTTTGATTACTCTTAATCTGTGTGCTCAGTTGGTAAGTAGTGTTCAACTCAATGCAACACCATGGACTGTAGCCCACCAGACTCCTTTGTCCATGGAATTTTCCAGGCAAGAATACTGAAGTGAGTTGCCATTTCCTCCTCCAGGGGATCTTCCTGAGCCAGGGACAGAACCTGCATCTCCTACATTAGTAGGCGGATACTTTACCACTGAGCCACCTGGAAAGCCTTCAATTACTTTAGCTACCTCATATAAATGGAATCATGTAGTACATACCCTTCTGTGACTGGTCAACTCAAAATGGATTAAAGACTTAAAGGTAAGACCTGAAACAATTCATTTTTGCAAACTTCACTGTATTATCATTTTCTTTCCAGCATGTGTGAAAAATATACATACATACATGCATTTTGTTGTTTAGTTGCTAAGGCATGTCCAACTCTTTTACGACCCCATGGACTGAAGCCTTCCAGGCTATGCTGTCCATGGAATTTCCCAGGCAAGAATACTGCAATGAGTTCCCATTTCCTTCTCCAGATGGTCCTAATGATTCAGAAATGAAACTTGTGTCTCCTGCATTTCAGGAGGATTCTTTACCACTGAGCCACCAGTTCAGTCACTTCAGTTCAGTTCAGTCACTCAGTTTTGTCCGACTCTTTGCGACCCCATGAATCACAGCACTCAAGGCTCCCTGTCCATCACCAACTCCTGGAGTTCACTCAAACCCATGTCCATCGACTCAGTGATGCCATCCAGCCATCTCATCCTCTGTCGTCCCCTTCTCCTCCTGCCCCCAATCCCTCCCAGCATCAGTCTTTTCCAGTGAGTCAACTCTTCATGTGAGGTGGCCAGAGTATTGGAGTTTCAGCTTCAGCATCAGTTCTTCCAATGAACATCCAGGACTGATCTCCTTTAGGATGGACTGGTTGGATCTCCTTGCAGTCCAAGGAATTCTCAAGAGTCTTCTCCAACACTACAGTTCAAAAGCATCAACCCTTCGGCGCTCAGCCTTCTTCACAGTCCAACTCTCACATCCATACATGACCACAGGAAAAACCATAGCCTTGACTAGATGGACCTTAGTTGGCAAAGTAATGCCTCTGCTTTTGAATATGCTATCTAGGTTGGTCATAACTTTCCTTCCAAGGAGCAAGTGTCTTTTAATTTCATGGCTGCAATCACCATCTGCAGTGATTTTGGAGCCCCTCAAAAAATAAAGTATGACACTATTTCCACTGTTTCCCCATCTATTTCCCATGAAGTGATGGGACCAGATGCCATGATCTTCGTTTTCTGAATGTTGAGCTTTAAGCCAACTTTTTCACTCTCCTCTTTACATTCATCAAGAGGTTTTTTAGTTCCTCTTCAATTTCTGGCATAAGAGTGATGTCATCTGCTTGTCTGAGGTTATTGATATTTCTCCCGGCAATCTTGATTCCAGCTTGTGCTTCTTCCAGCCCAGCATTTCTCATGATGTACTCTGCATATAAGTTAAATAAGCAGGGTGACAATGTACATCCTTTACGGACTCCTTTTCCTATTTGGAACCAGTCTGTTGTTCCATGTCCAGTTCTAACTGTGGCTTCCTGACCTGCATACAGATATCTCAAGAGGCAAGTCAGGTGGTCTGGTATTCCCATTTCTTTCAGAATTTTCCACAGTTTATTGTGATCCACACAGTCAAAGGCTTTGGCATAGTCAATAAAGCAGAAATAGATGTTTTTCTGGAACTCTCTTGCTTTTTCCATGATCCAGTGGATGTTGGCAATTTGATCTCTGGTTCCTCTGCCTTTTCTAAATCCAGCTTGAACATCTGGAAGTTCATCGTTCACATACTGCTGAAGCCTTGTTTGGAGAATTTTGAGATTACTTTACTAGTGTGTGAGATGAGTACAATTGTGCAGTAGTTTGAGCATTCTTTGCATTGCCTTTCTTTGGGATTGGAATGAAAACTGACCTTTTCCAGTCCTGTGGCCACTGCTGAGTTTTCCAAATTTACTGGCATATTGAGTGCAGCACTTTTACAGTATCATCTTTCAGGATTTGAAACAGCTCAACTGGAATTCCATCACCTCCACTAGCTTTCTTGATAATGATGCTTTTAAGGCCCACTTGACTTCACATTCCAGGATGTCTAGCTCTAGATGAGTGATCACACTATCGTGATTATCTGGGTTGTGATTCTCTTGTTTTGTACAGTTCTTCTGTGTATTCTTGCCACCTCTTCTTAATATCTTCTGCCTCTGTTAGGTCCATACCATTTCTGACCTTTATTGAGTCCATCTTTGCATGAAATGTTCCCTTGGTATCTCTAATTTTCTTGAAGAGATCTCTAGTCTTTCCCATTCTGTTGTTTTCCTCTATTTCTTTGCATTGATTGCTGAGGAAAGCTTTCTTATCTCCCCTTGCTATTTTTTGGAACTCTGCATTCAGATGCTTTTATCTTTCCTCTTCTCCTTTGCTTTTCGCAAATTCTTTTTGCAAAGAAGAGACGCAAAAAGCAAAGGACCCACCAGGGAAGTGCCTATAGACATGCATATATTATATATAAATACACATATATATTAGGGATTTTTTTTTCTTTTAAATTTTGTTACTATATATTTTTTTATTTTTGAAGAATTTCTCAAAATTTGTCTCTGCCTATGTCATTCATCTTGTTTTACTTCATTGTTTTTAATTCATTATTTTTCTCATATCACTTTATCTTTTCTTCAGAATATTTTTGTAGGTATTATAGACTCTTCAGTTCATATTCTATGTTCAATCTTCTCTTTTATCTAATTTTCATTACATTTTGCAAAATAAAAGGCAGTAGTAAGAAGAAACACTAAATAAAGTTATTGTGAAAGAAATGTCTGTTTTATTTGATCAGCCAGCTACTTATTCTTGTTTTTTTTTTTTTGAAAATTAGTCCAAAAGACTTTCTGTGATAAACTTTTAATCCTATACAGCACAACTGAGAACAGAAAACATGGCTAGAAATATTTTAGATGCATTATAATTATAAAAGAATATCACAGATTTTAAAATATGAAGTAATTTTGAGAACATTAAAATAGTTAACTTTCTAAGTTTGCTTTGATCTCACCTGGTAAATTATTTTTGAAAGTGAATTTTTCCTGACACCTTTCCTGTTATATGCATGCTATAAAATATTTTTAAAAGGCATGTATGAATGAGAAGACTTTTATCCTCAGATTTGCCAGTGGAGAGGGAAGAAAATCCCCTCTCTTCATCTTCAGTATACATTTGGTTACAGTCAGAATTTGCATCTTAATCAGGCATCTCCCCTAGGAAAATCTAGTAGAGATTTATCTTGAGAGTCTCTGGAATGGAAGGGATGTTTCCTTTTATTTCTCTTGCTTTTCCTGGAACTGCTGTTGTGACTGAGATTGTTTTTCTAGAAGTGCTCTGTTATATTTACCACAATAAAATGGGCACATAAAAATGAAAACAAGACCGAACAACAACAAATATAAGCATTGCCCCTTTATATATTCTTTCATCTTCACTGTGATACTTCCTAACACTCATTCCTGTATCTTTTCCTACTTTTTTTCAGTATTTCATTTTCTCACAGATATGTAACAAGAGCTACTCATTTTGTTTGTTTGATAGATATATAGACTTTTAGCCTAACAATTGCTATAGAGTAGACAAATGCAGTGTGGGAGTATGGAGCAGTGTGAATATCAACTATTTTCTACTTTAGCTCAGTTCTTGGACTTCATCAATCCATTCAGTCTTTCCTTAGAGGTAATGTCTCTATGTTTCTGGAAATAGTTGATTGATATCTGATTTCTCTAATGTCATTTTATGAGTATTTCAAGAGAGACATAGCAAAGAAAGAAGGAAAGGGAGGAAACTGTTGCTAGCTAGTTAATATTTTAATGTGAGACAATAATTGTATTTGTTTCTTACTTAATGGGAATTATGAGTCTTTCTAAGATAACAATTCACACGGAAACAAAACATAACACAATAATAACTCAGTAATAACTCTGAACTTAAGAATATGCTATTTCTCATCAATAATAATGAAAAAGGATAGAAATATTTCACTCGAGTTTTTAAAAGGCAATATGATTCAACAATATAGCACATTACGTTAAAATCAAACATAAACATAGTCCTCAGTTTTCACATGTGTTTTCCTAGAATATTCACCATCATCCAAAAAGTTAAAGTGTGGGATGATATTGTTTTCCTGTATTTCCTCCTTACATAAAGCTGAGGCTGTTTTACTAAAAGTTTATTAATATATATTTGAAAATACAACTATATTCTCTGCCATAGTCTGGCCATTTAGTTATCCAGACATCTGCATTTATCCCTCTTCTAATTAAAAGAATATACACAACCAGTTCTGAAACAAGGCATACCTGGTGTTTCACCCAGCTTCTGCATCACAGCCATCCCCATCAGCAGCTTTCTGAGGTTCTGGGATCTAGAAACACTCTGGGCAGAGCTGCCTGCTTTTCTCCCTGGGCCTTGATTCTGCTTTCTGAGAGCCTTTTCTTTGTCACTCTTCACATAAAAAGGGTACTAGAACATACACCCTCCTGAAGACTGTGGACTTTCCACAGTTTTCTACTTGGGGTAGAGTATTAGAGAAATATGAGTTTCTTTACGGGAAAAATAAGCTTCAATCCATATTTCAGTATAAAAACTTCCTTTCTTTCTATGAGAATAGGTATCAGTTATTCATTAAATTGAATGTAATAAACCCTCTTTCTAAACTAACCTGTCTCAGTTGTTTCTTGCAGAGATTCCAGGGATTGGTTGTCAGTGTAATATACACTGTAATATACATTTAATATAAATTGGCTGTGTCACCATGCCTCTTGCTGGGTTTGTGTGTGTGTGTGTGTTTGAGTCTACACAAAATACACACATGTATGAATACTCTGTTATATATAAGTATATGTGTACATGTGTATATTTGTATAGAGATAGATATAAAGACTGAGATAATTTAAAACATTTTGTTTTGATGTTTAACTTTAATTAAATATTTTTTTTCTGATTTGGCATTTAATGCCTAGAACAGGCTAAAGTATCTAGGTAATGAAAAGGTATTTACTTCTTCACCAAGAGATTAAAGCCAACAGTTTTTAGGTATCTATTATCACTAAAAATGAGAAGTTGAAAAATTTCCTTTGAATCACTTTCGTTTGCTTCTTTTAAGTAAGAGTAAGCAAATGACATAATAACATAATTCTCATTTTTTACACATTATTACATTGCAGAAAGAAGGATTTTCTGAAAAGAAACATGCATTTTGAACTGTGAAGAATTTTGTGCCATCTTTAATTAGAAACTCAGTGAAAGCATGAAAGCAGAGAATGGAATTACTTGTGTACTTAAATAATAATTAAAGCTTTCTTTCTAATTTATAGAATAATGTGTAATATTCATATGCTATTTTACATGAATTATAGAGCATTTTTAAACATAAAATACAATGACTTTTCCTAAAAATTTGGGGTAAAAACAGTAAGAAAAACAAACCATTCATATACATTATTCAAACTATATTATACATTATAAATTATTCATTATATATTATTATCAGTTCAGTTCAGTCACTCAGTCGTGTCCAACTCTTTGCGACCCCATGAACTGCCTCACGCCAGACCTCCCTAGCCATCACCAATTCCCGGAGTTCACCCAAACTCATGTCCATTGAGTCGATGATGCCATCCAACCGTATCATCCTCTGTCAACCCCTTCTCCCATCTTCAATCTTTCCCAGCACCTGGGTCTTTTCAAATGAATCAGCTCTTCGCATCAGGTGGCCAAAGTCTTGGAGTTTCAGCATCAACATCAGTCCTTCCAATGAACACTCAGGACTGATCTCCTTTAGGATGGACTGGTTGGATCTCCTTGCAGTCCAAGGGACTCTCAAGAGTCTTCTCCAACACCACAGTTCAAAAGCATCAATTCTTCAGGGCTCAGCTTTCTTTATAATCCAACTCTCACATCCATACATGACCACTGGAAAAACCATAGCCTTAACTAGATGGACCTGAGACTTGAGAACCCCATGAACAGTATGAAAAGGAAAAAGATAGGGCACTGAAAGATGAACTCCCCAGGTCAGTAGGTGCCCAATATGCTACTGAAGATCGGTGGAGAAATAACTCCAGAAAGAATGAAGGGATGGAGCCAAAGCAAAGACAAAACCCAGTTGTGGATGGGACTGGTGATAGAAGCAAGGTCTGATGCTGTTAACAGCAATATTGCATAGGAACCTGTAATGTCAGGTCCATGAATCAAGGCAAATTGGAACTGGTCAAACAGGAGATGGCAAAAGTGAACGTCAACATTATAGGAATCAGCAAACTAAAATGTCCTGGAATGGGTGAATTTAAGTCAGATGACCATTATATCTATTACTGTGGGCAGGAATCCCTTAGAAAAATGGAGTAGCCATCACAGTCAACAACAGTCCAAAATACAGTGCTTAGATGCAATCTCAAAAATGACAGAATGATCTTTGTTCGTTTCTAAAGCAAACCATTCAATATCATGGTAATCCAAGTCTATGCCCCAACCAGTAACACTGAAGAAGCTGAAGTTGAATGGTTCTATGAAGACCTACAAGACCTTTCAGAACTAACAGCCAAAAATAATGTCCTTTTCATTATAGGGGACTGGGATGCAAAAGTGGGAAGTCAAGAAACACCTGGAGTAACAGGCAAATTTGGCTTTGGAATACAGAATGAAGCAGGGCAAATGCTATCAGAGTTTTGCCAACAGAATGCACTGGTCATATATTATTATGCATTACTCAAATAAGCAATGAAGGCCAACATACACTAAACAAGTTGGTATGGTAAAGATGGCTAGTTTTTTCACTGAGTTCATTCTGCATTGCTCACATGACCATCCAACAAGAGTAAATTCACAAACTTCCCTCCAACTGAGTATGATCTTATGACTAAATGATGGCAAATGAAATACTGACTAAAAGGGATATTTGTGATTCTGATTTGTACTCTTCTATGGAAGAAGCATATCTTTTCATCACTTTGAACTGTTTCTTGTCAATTGGATGCTAGTCACATGATGAGTCATTCTGACAATATAGATAAGGAAGGATACGCAGAAAGGTAGAAGCAATTTTGTCACTTTCATATTCAATGTAGCTAATTTTAATTAACATGTTTAATTAAAATAATAGTTAATAAAAATGGCATGTAAAATAAGTAGTTTATATAATAAATTTTATAAAATGCATTTATACTATGATTTCCATTAAACTGAACATTTTAAAGGCCATAGCAACATGTTAGCAACTTTTATAAAAATTAAAGAAAAAAATGTATCTTTACCTGTAATATATAAGATTTAATTTTAAAGATGATGATATTTTCTGATATTTTTTCTGCTGATGTTTTCACATTTTTGCTAAATACAATAATAGCATGCAATAGATTGCAAATATGGAAACTAAGTGAATGTGAATAAAAATATGCCCCTGGTTATGGGCTAGAGAAACAAAGTGAAATATTCATGAAACAATGGAAATACTTTCAATAAGATAACTTACTCTTCATGCATATTTTAAAGTCCCTTGAAAGTTTGGAAACAATTCCATTCAGAACTTTGTTTTGTTTTGCTTTGAGCACTGATTAAGTCATCAGAAGGAAAGGGAAAACACCCAACTGAGATTTAACAAGAGAGGGGGAAAAATTATATTTAAATAGTGAAAGTGATTCTAGACTCAAGTAATCAGTGGGTGGTAGGAAAGCACATAAAGACATAAGCAGAAACAAAATCTGAAGCACATCTTAAGGAGATAATTTTAAGGTACAAAACTCATTTACAAAACAATTTGTACTTTGTCATTTCAAACTGCTACTATATTTACCTCAGTAGATAATTACTCCTTAAGAACACATCGTTAGCCATTGGATCACCATTTTTATTAGCCCACACTTCTCTTTTCACTTCTATTACTCTTGTTTGCCTTATCAGTTAAGTTTATGAATAAGATGGCAAACAAGAAGAAATCATTTTTATAAAAGTATTTCATGTACATTTCCTGGAGGAAAAAGAAATGTCATTTCCATTAAACCATTTGATGTAAAAGTCCAGATACTCCATTAACCAAAGAATGATGGCTATCGGTTATTGGCGAGACCGCCACTCCATAGTTGAGAAGCATTTTTCATACTTTCACCTGGTTAAGGCTATGTTCACTGACTGATACATTTTAATAAAATATTATTATTTTCTTCACTTTCTTTACTTCAGGTTATTTTAAGGCAAATTTGAAAAGATATTTGACAGACATTAATTTACAAGTAATAATGCATTAGTGCTGAGTCAGAGTTGTCATGTGCGACTCTTTGTGACCTTTTCAACTGTAGCCTGCCAGGCTCCTCTGCTCATGGAATTTTTCAGCGAGAATACGGGAATGGGTTGCCATTTCCTCCTCCAGCAGATCATACAGACCCTTAGATGGAACTTGCATCTTCTGTGTCTTCTGCATTGCAGGCAAATTCTTTACCCACTGAGCCATCAGGTTCATTTGGAGTTACTCTTAAATGCATATGTTGAGTTCAAATTCAACGTAAATTCAATGTAAAAGGTCAACTCTGAATATTCCCACAATAAGTTCATTCTAAATTAATAGTGTTAGGAATAAGTCCATACAATCAGTGGTGATATACAATATAATGTCAAATATAATTAAAAAGCAATTAAAAAATAAAGATACTCACCTTCTTTGTCATTATGAAAAACAATACACCTATTTATATCAAGGTCTAAATTACATGGCTGATAAGAAATGATAGAACATACCAGTTAATTTTATTTAAAAAATTAATTTACATTTTAAAATATTAAAAAATGAAATTCAAGAATATTCATTTAATATATGTTAGAATTTTAATCTGTATTGTGCTTTTAAATGGAAGTGTTGATATAAGGGTGGTTGAGAATTTGTAGCTGATAGCAATTGATTTTATTCTTAGTGAGATCAATGTTTGTTTCTTGCTTTTATTGTGCACAGGAAAAGCAGACAGTGATGAATTACATGAATGTCTTCCTGATTTATTTATTAACCACCGTCAGGACAGCTGGTCAGTTGTGCTAGCTGACCTATTTGCCGTCCAAATATTTGTGCTCTCTTTCCAAAGGATTAAACCATACAGGTGAGAAATTGTCTTTTCCTCTGAAATCGAGCAGCTGTAAAATATCCAAAATTCTGAGGCTGCATCAAGGGACTGAAGTCAATGTGTTGATACTGCAGAAATATGTCCTGTTACTTCAATCAGGCATCTACCAGGAGACTGCTGTTTTTCTAGAATACATTCTCTAGCCAGACTCAGCAATTCTGAAGTCAGAATCCTGACAGGCTCTAACTAAATTTCCTCACCATCTGTGTTTTCTGAAAATGATATTTCTCATGGATAAGACTTCTTTCCCAGTGATTTGAGTCCTGGACTTTGGAGAGCTGATATTCAGAGAGGATTGGACAAAAATCTATGAAATGCATTAGCACAAATTTCTTTTCAAAATAGAAAAATGTTTAGAAAACATTACATTATTAAGATTTAATTATGTAATAAAAAGCAATAACTTTCTTTTTAATTATAGATTTCATTAGGTACCCACCATAGGAATTTAAATATAATGCTCATTCTGGGAAATACAGAGGAGAAAGTAAAAGAAATAAGTGAGAGGGGAATAAAAAGTATTTCTCTTGTGATCACATATTTATATTTAAAAGATGGTCCCTTCAATGACTGCTTGTGTAGATTTAGGTAAGTGGTTTAATGTTTTTGACTATTAAGTGTACTCGTTTCCAAATGCTAATAATAATATGTGAAGTCTTTACTGTGAGAAATGTTGATGTTGTTTAGTTGCTAAGTCATGGCTGACTCTTTTTGTGACCAGGCTCCTCTGTCCGTGGGATTTCCCAGGCGAGAATACTGGAGTGGGTGGTTGCCATTTCCTTCTCCAGAGGATCTTCCCCACCTAGGAATCAAACTCTCATTTCTTGCATTGGCAGGAAGATTCTTTAGTTCTGAGCCACCTGGAAATCCCGATTGTGAGAAATAGACACATGTAAAACGTCCAACAGGGGGCTGGTTGCAAATTCCAGATGACACATGGAGAATGTAAAGATCTATCAGTGGAGGTAGATAAGCAGTAAGCAGCTGTCTTTGTTAAGAGCAGCAGGGCAGCATACACAGGGACTTATATGGTTGCTGTTACCTCTCAACACTAGCAGAGGATCAGGAATTAATAAGGAGACACTCTACTGCAAAGGTTACAAAAGTGAGAGATACTGAATTGTGATCCAAAGTTCCTGATGTGTGTAAACCAGTGAGCAGGGAATCTGAAGTCAATTTTCAAGCATTCAATCAAGTTTCTTTCAGGTATACAGGGAGGATACCTAAGAACAAGAACACTGCCATCATTTCTCCTGTTCATAGACCTATATACAGCAAGGCTCAGGGATAATGCATTGTATTTAAGTCAAATTAATAATCAGAAATGAATCAACAGAGGATGTCAGGAAAAATAAGAATAGCAAACATTATATTTTAAAATATTCATTAACATATATCCAGTAAAGGAAGGATATACCATGCTCCAAGCAAGAATGATCAGTATTATAGTTTCAAGTTCTCCCCAAATTATTTCTTAAGCACCCATTCAATGGGCACAGTAATACCACAATTTTGAGGACACAGAAAATCTCAAAGATTCTGAAAAAAATGTTCAGATAGTTCATTTTTCCATAGAACTAAAAATAAAGAGCTATCAGAAGAGAACAAAAAGCAAAAAGACCTATCATACAAGTTTCTCAGTGAGCATAGAATATACTCTACATACTTAACTCAATAAGAGTAAAAATTCTATAGCATTTCTGAACTTCAGAAGCAGGTTTTAATTTTCCTATATAAAAATACATTTGCAATAATAACAAAAAAGTAGTAAATTTAGAAGAAACTTGCTATCAACATATTTTAAAATGCATAAAATTTGATTAAAATAATGCAATATAGTTAAATAGTTCAGCAGAAAATAAGAGTCTAAAATATACTGAAATCCATATTAATAAATGTGTTATTGCTTATCCATGGAGGAAATAATAGATTGTTTTATAGACTTTTTTTAAAGAACTGCTCTTTCTCAGAAGAATTAAAATTTGAAAGTCATTAAATTAAAAGGGATAAATTTACCAGCATATAAAAAACAAATTGTTATATAGTTAGAAAAAAATACCATGATTGAGGTATAAAAATATAAAGGAAAAGAGGAGATTCACAACATATAACAAAGGGATAAATTTTAATCTTATAACAGATTCAAAGACTCATTAAGAAAAAGTAAACCAATGGAAAATAGTCAAGACTTCTCACAGGAAGACATCATCAAGCTGATAAAACTTTTAGCGTTAAAATAACACAACTTTGTCCCAAAAAAATTGCTCTTTTCCCAAACCCAGATTCAGTATTTCAGCCATCTTGCAAACAGGAGGGCTAGACCTAGAGCCTTGTAGACATCATAACATCCTAAATTTCCAAAACCCCTAACTCAGTGTCAGCTGCAAATTTTTGAGCCAGTTGGTTATTGTTAAATTGGATTCCAAATTTCTATTTTATGGCCATTTTTGTGCATGCTGTGTGCTCAGTCATGTCCGACTCTTTGTGACTTCGTGGACTGTAGCTTGCCAGGCTCCTCTGTCCACGGACTTCTCCAGGCAAGAATACTGGAGTGAGTTGCCATGCCCTTCTTCAGGGGATCTTCCCACCCCAAGGACTGAACCTCTGTCTCTTCTGTCTCCTGCATTGGCAGGTGGATTCTTTACCACTGAGCCTACTGAAAAGCTCAAATCTCTGTATGTTTTACTAAATAATAACAACCCCAACCCAATTATGTTGAAAAGAACTGGAAGACATACCCTCAAGGATCTTGATGAACCCATCTGCCCGTGTGCATTCTAATGATCAGATCCCCTTTTGTCTTTTTTATATGTAAAGGAAGGGAATGCCCTTGGAGTACTCATCCCAAAACTCAGGGACCATCACTGACCCATTGGGCACTATAGTCATCGACTGGCCTTTGTGGGATGAGGATACCACCCTTGCCTTACAGCAATCACTGTCACTGCCCTTTTGGTTAAAGCCACTGAGAAAATGAGCATGTTGCCATTTAGCCATTTCTGTACCTGTTGCAGTAGACACTTTCCTGAATTCTCATCACAGTCAACATTTCTCAGTCAACCACCTCACCTCCTATGAAGTTTTTTGTTAGCATCTTCTCCTCTTCTTTCCTGGCAGGGACTTAGCCAAAGAAAGGCCTTGGGCCCATTGTTCTCTACAGTCCTCCCAACTTCCTTTTTCCTCTTAATGAAAGAGTTCTCTTTCCTTTGCTTTGTGAGGACTTAACACTTCAACTCTTCTCTTTATCAAGCCTGAGAAAGTTCTCCACATGTTTAAGAGTGCATGAAGTTAGATTCAGTTCAGTTCAGTTCAGTTCAGTCGCTCAGTCGTGTTCAACTCTTTGCGACCCCATGAAGTTAGATTGGACCAATCCAAATAAGACAGGATAATCTTTCTGCCTCAATGTTCATAATCATAACCATATATTAAAATTTCATTATTCCATAAAATGCAACATATCTACAGATTCCATGAACATCTTTGGGAGGCCATGATTTTGACTACAACAAACATATTCAAGAAAATAAATTGAAAACATTCAAAAGTAGAATTAAAAGAGGGTAATATAATACACATTAAAACATCAAATGAGGCATACATATATGTATATGAGTAATTGTTAATTCTTTTATTTCTGAATACCATCAGATATTTCTATATGTGTTATTCCAATGAACCAATGTTATTAATTGGTTCATGCTTTTATGGAAAATTTTAATGTATTATGGTTGAAAATATTCTTGTTTTTAGAAATTCTATTTCATATCTCTTCATATCTGTTCCTCTATTTTATTTTCTTCAAATTACATTACTCTTTGTTATTTTTTCAGACTTTAAATCATTCCTCATGCTCTCTCTTCCTCTAAAATTTTCTTCCTAATCATTATATACATATTTTGCCTGGTTCCTGACTTACAGTTTTCATTTAAAAATTTGTTCTCATTTTTCTTTTAGCTTTTCTGGTACTGTTGAAGTTATGCATAACTCTATAGGCTATTGAAAAACATTAATTCTGTATTTTAAAAATTATAGTATTACAAATGTTATCCAGATCAAAGACATACTTTTTGTATAAAACTATTTTCTCCATTCTTGGTATTTCTTAGTATGTTTTAGTCTTTCTACACACTCATCATTAACCACTCTCAGTTGATGAGTTTGGAGGTAAAAAGCCAAGCATGTGTTGTCTGGCTGCTGTTTTCGTAGCTCATTCTGGAATCAGTTTGCCTGCAGAGATATCCCCTTTGGTGTTGGCGTACCATAAGCTTAGCCCTGTCTTTGTAGGCCAGTCCCAGGGATTTCTAGCCAACTTTGTGAGTAGGAAGGAATATCAGTTACACTCTGAATTTCACCAATTGGGAAGCCGCTTTTGTCCCATAGATCAAATTCTTTCTTTATTATCTCTAATTGCATTGATATTTTACTTCCATCAATCACTCTTTATTTTCCAATTATTTATGAACCCAGGGAGGGAAAATGGTGCTATTTATTGGATCTCAACAAACCTCTAAATGTACAAAAAGTCATCGTGGAGCTGAGACAAAATACTATATTCTCTAGTGCCTTTTATGTGGTCAGGTGTTGAAATAGCTATTGTTTGTGATTTAGAACGCTGAATTCTAAAAATGACATTGGCAGTTAATTATTACCTATATTTTAATGAAGAAGCCACAGATAATTTAATGTGCCAACAGTCTCAGACAGGAATAACCAAGGTTCAAGTAAGAAGCCATCTTATAAAAAAAAATGTAACTGTGAGAGTAATTTTGGTGCCATCTTCTGTTTATCACAAGAGATCCTGCTATTTTACTGCTTCTTCAATAATTTATACATATTTTTATTTTGAATTTTTTACACTAAGTATCATATTATTCATAGAAGCTCACTGTTATTTGTGACTCAAATTATAGTCAAATAGCAGTTTCTCATTAATTAGTTTTTAATCAGACATCATCTAGCAATGTCTTTTATTTAGTTGTAAACAGCAAAACTAAGCCTGAACATTTTAATTATAAAAATGCAACTAGGGGATGAAAAATAGGATAATTTGCAGAATTAAAGGAACTGTTGAAAACTAAACCTTCAGAAGGGTAAGTACCAAGGAAGATTCTGGGACCCGAGCAACAAGAATATCCATGGATATTCTGTCCAGAGGACTCCCAATAATACAATTTAGATTCAAACTCTCCTTGGTTGTGTTTCTTTTTCCACGTTTTAAAATTCTGGGACAGAGCATATGATTGATTAAACTTGAATCACACATTTATTTTCCCCTTGACCTATCCATCTTGAACATGGGACAGAAAAATCTTATGTGCAGATGCACCCAGTGGAGGTCCACTCATGTGCATTGAAGGACATGTCCAGAAAAGGAGTACCGCTGCCAAAAGCCTGACATAACCTGTGTTGAATGAAATACTTGCATGAATTATCATTCCATTTTTATTTCAGACATAAATACTGTTTAAATCTTTACAACTTTATTTCTGCCTTAAATATTCATTGATATAACAGTGCTATTTTGAAAATAAATTTAACCTACAATAGAAAGGATACAGTGTTATTAAGACAAATTTGGAAATGTAGGGTAAAGTTCCTACATTCATGGAACCAAGTCAGATTGTCTATTTATGTCTTTAGATGGGCCTATTTCTACATTTTATTTTCCTGTTAAATATTTATTATGGCTTCAGTGTTAACACTAAGAATGGCACTATAACTTATTTACAAAAACAAAAACAAAACCTGTTATCTAAGACAATAGACGTGACACACCAAAGAAATCTGACCACCTACTTTGTATTTTCTCCATCGTATTGTCTAAAGGCATGGTTAACATGATCTGATAAGAAATATGCCTTAAGATACTCCATAAATCAAAAGGACATGCAATGTTATTTAGTCAAGGAAATATATGAAGATAATGGTGGTATTGTATTTATTATATTAAAGTCTATCACTTTTATCTTTGGCACCAACATCCTTTTCTTAACTTTTCCTATATTGGCCATCTGGGTAAAGTAGAAGATGCTATGTAAGTGACCAACAAGTTTTGCTGCAGGCCGTACATTTGCTTTTCTTCAACATTTCATATTCTTTATACTCTGCCACAGGTGTTTTATCTCGCTGACAATTACTGTATTAATGGAGAATGAAGGATAACTATCTGAAACTATCTATCTACCTTTGAGTCAGGAGCTTCCCAGGTGGCTCAATGGTAAATGCCTGCCAATGCAGGAGACGCAAAAAGGCAGGCTAGATGCCTGGGTTGGAAAGATCCTCTGGAAAAAGAAATGGCAACCCACTCCTGTATTCTTGCCTAGAACATTACATGGACAGAGGAGCCTGGTGGGCTACCATCCAAGGGTTCACAGAGTCGGACACGATTGAGCACACATGCACCTTTACGTTATTACTTAAAAATATAGGGTTGTCCTGATAGCTCAGTTCGTAAAGAATCTGCCTGCAATGCAGGAGACCCTGATTCTATTCCTGGGTCTGGAAGATCTGCTGGAGAAGGAATAGGCTACTCACTCCAGTATTCTTGGGCTTCCCTTGCGGCTCAGCTAGTAAAGAATCTGCCGGCAATGAGGGAGACCTGGGTACAATCCCTGGGTTGGGAAGAACCCTCTCCAGTATTGGGTAGGAAGGCTTCCCACTCCAGTATTCTGGAATGGAGAATTGCATGGACTATAGTCCATGGGGTTGCAAAGAGTCAGATACGACTGAGTGACTTTTTGCTTTCATAGGCAATATTAAAGAGAGATGCACAGTTTCTGAAAAAGCCAAACAAATTTTTCTACATGACATAAAATGTTTTAATTACTTTTATTTTCCTTTGATACCCAGACCTTTTATAGTATAGAATTCCTGGGAATTTATTATCTTCATAGATTCTAATGCATTGTGTATTTCATTGATAAACACCTATATAGTGTTTGCTCTGTGCCAGGTGCTATTCTAAGTGTTTCTCATGTATGAGGTATTCTTATATCTATTTCATAGGTGAGAAAATTAATGCACAAAGAGTTTAAGTGATTGCCCAAGTGCTGAAAAAAAAAAGGCTTTACCATTTATATAAATGTGTAAGACACAAATTAAACTATGTCTGGAGTCTGGAAGAAGCTATGGGGAGTGAGACTTTGTTAACTTTTTCCAGTTCCTTTATATTTATTCCTCTGTAAGAAATTTATTTTATTCACTTACATAATATTTTAGGATTGTAGTGAATTGTTATCCTTAATGAGATATCCCTCTAAAAGTAAATTAATATATCATAGTATTAAAACTCTACTACATTTTTATTATAACAGATGGTACATAATACTGATTCATTTTTATGGCAATAAATATAATTTCCCTCCTTATAATAAAAGGTATACCATTAAAATTATAATTAAAAAATGTTATATAGTTAAATGTTATTTTAATTAAAAATTGTTTTGACTACATCTCTCACTGACCACAAACTGTTACTTTTTCTTGCTCTCTTGTCTCTTTTCTTCTTTAATGTGGGCAACTACATGCCTAGACATAGTTTTGCTCTTCTTTTCTTGTTTTTCTTCTTAAAGAGTTCAATGATTATTTCCAAATTTATTTATATTTTAAGACCAAGAAATACAGAGTATTATATTTAAAATCTTCTCTGTTCAATTGTATAACCAAAAAAACTGAATTTCTATTTCTCAAGATCACCATAAACATTCTAAACTTTCCAATATTTATTCATGAAATTTGTTCATTGTCTGATGAAAATGTGATTGTGTGCCTTTAGCATCTGAAGGCTTTGCACTATTAGTCTTTCTTGACTCCTTTTGAAGTAAAATAAAGGTTTATCCCTTAGGGTAAATAAAGGCAATAAGTTGTACAAAAACAGCAAAATATTGTGTGCTATTCTTAGAATGATGTACACATGAAACTTCTAATATTTTCTTTCATTGAATATTATCATATGAAATCTAATTTTCTCCTCTTCTGATCACTCGAATTCAATAGCCTCACAAGAAAATATTTTCAATTCCAACCCTATAATTAATAACATGTGAGAGCAGAGCTCAATAGCTGTCAGACTTATAAAAAAGAGACACCTTGAAATCTCTAATTAAATAAAGCTAGCAT
This sequence comes from Nanger dama, assembly GCA_917880005.1. Lineage (NCBI taxonomy): Eukaryota > Metazoa > Chordata > Mammalia > Artiodactyla > Bovidae > Nanger > Nanger dama. Next base: position 6,230,617 of record CAKJTW010000038.1, on the reverse strand, counting down.
AATTTACCAACAGAAATACTGAATTTTAATTTTGCCAAGGGGTAGCTTTAGGGCATCATTTAATCCAATAGATTGCCATCCAAACAACTATCAAATCAAAGGCTATTAGCTAATATTCAGTGAGAAACTGAAGATTTGAAAAGTTTTGTAAAACACCCCTGAGGTGAAGACTGATGATTATTTTATCTAAACAAATATGAGTATGATTTATTTTCTTTTAGTGTCTTTGTGACCAGACATCAAAGGCTATAGACTTTGTGGTTTGTTTTCCATATGAGAAACCAAATGCGAGAAAAACAGAGAAAGAACTGAACTGCACTTGAAATTCTATTGCACTTCCAGATACAAAAATTTCTATCTGACTCATTAAGTAAATATACTCATTATGTAAATCACTGAATAAAGGCATATGTGTATCCTTACTTTACCAACACAAATCTTTCTCATTCAATAAGCAATCTTGAGTAAAAACAATAAAAATCAAGTTATTTATTGACAATGTGTTATTATATATAAAATGCATTTTAATGAACCATAAAATTATGTTTTGTTATTGCTATAGTACAATTTTTCTGATGACTTGTAAAATAAGAACCAGTTACTTAAGCATACTTTGAGCATAAATTCTTTGATACTTAGACTTGTTTAAATGGTTAGCACCTTTAAAACTCTGAATACTGCTCAGAAAATGATGGCACCTCTGGCAGATTCTGTTGGCATGCCACTCATATCCTCTTGGACTTTAGTTTCTAACCGTGTTTACTTGACTTTCAACTGCCACCACTTGCGTGCTTTTGCTCTTGGGCTTTTCTGGCTGACAAAGCCTGCTCTGCCCACAGGCAAGGCACGCAGCAAGCACCCAGGAGTCATTACCTTCATACCTCAGAAGCATTCCACAGGAGACTGAGAAATTAGGAAAGCACTCTACTGATGGAAAGTATTAAAAAAAAAGAAAAAAATTCCCAGAGTCCCTTTAAGGGTGGCCTTAAAGTTCCCCTCTGCTTGACCAAACTTCAGAGTATTATTCCTTATTCTAGGCCACTGACGTTCTTTTTCTTAGTGTTATTACTTTAGAAAGATTTTAATTGTAAATAGGTCTTCTGCCACTTTGAGATTTAAATCCTTTAGAAAGCCTCTTCATAGTTTTAAAACCCCTGTCTGTCTTTAGCCAGGACCTCAGAACCATCCCTCTGAAAGGTAATCAAAAGGAAGATAGAGACCCACTCTCCAGTTTCTGAAGGAATATTGGAACCAACCTCAGACGGCAGCCTTGTTTCAAGTTGTAGAATACCTCCTGTTAAGAAGATGGACTTCCCTGTTGGCTCAGGTAACAAAGAATCTGCCTGCAATGCAGATGGACCTGGGTTCAATCCCTGGATTGGGAAGTTCACCTGGAGAAGGAAATGGCAACCCACTCCAGTATTCTTGCCTGGAGAATTCCATGGACAGAGGAGCTTGGCCCGCTATAATCCATGGGGTTGCAAAGAGTCAGACATGACAAAGGGACTAACACTTTCAGTTTCAAGAAGATGGGAGGTTTATACTTCATTCCTTTATATATCTGAAATAATATGCCAAGTGAAAAAAGCCAGTCACAAGGGCCATATATTGTGTATTTCATTTACAAAAAATGCAGAATTGACAAATCTAAAAAGACAGAAAATAGACAAGTGGTTGCCCAGAGTTGGTGTGGGGCAGGGGTAGGGGGGATTTGGGGGTGAAATGAGGTCTAAGGTCTATCAGTGAGATGGGGTCTCTCTTTGGGAAAAGAAATGTTTTAAACTTGATTGTGGGAATGGTTGCACACCTCTGTAAATAGATTAAAAACCACTGCGTTGTTCACTTTAAATGAGTGAATATATCTCATTTAATAGCTATATCTCAATAAAGCTTGGAGAAGGAAATGGCAACCCACTCCAGTGTTCTTGCCTGGAGAACCCCAGGGACAGGGGAGCCTGGTGGGCTGCCGTCTCTGGGGTCGCACAGAGTCGGACACGACTGAAGTGACTTAGCAGCAGCAGCAGCAATAAAGCAATTAAAAAGAAAACTTCAAATTAAAAAAAAAAAGTAAGAACCATTTGGTTTTCATTTGGGAGACCACAAACACAGATAACCTAAGGTCTCTGTCTCACCCCATTCTTTAAAAAGCTATTGCCATTTTTTCTTTTCTTTCTAAAAAATTATTTCATGATTATTGAGTGCAGTCTGAAATCTGGCCTCTCTCCTTGGGTCTTCCTTACCTATTTAATTTTGGTGTAGTTTTTGCTTTGACAGCCCCTCAACACAAGACTGGAAAAGAAAATGGCAACCCACTCCAGGGTTGCCAGAATCCCAGGGATGGGGGAGCCTCTTGGGCTGCCGTCTATGGGGTCGCACAGAGTCAGACACAACTGAAGTGACTTAGCAGCAGCAGCAGCAGCAACACAAGACACTTGGAGCAGACATCTTCTGTGTTTGTGAAGAGATGGGTGTTGTTTTGTTTCTCATTTGTTTTTTAAGGGACCATATTTTGACTGAATTTTTGACTCAAAAAGGATGTGGGTTCTAAAGTTTTTTTTTGTTTGTTTGTTTTTAAAGTACTATAATAGAAGATAAGATTTTTTTGCATCAAGCCAATTTCCTCATTTCTTTCAGCATTTCTAGTCAAGGGAGAAAACAAAAGTTTACACTTTGGACATAGAGAATGAGCACTCTGAAAAGAGCTTATTAAAAATTGTTAGATGGGTGCTAATCCAGACAAAAGAAAAAAAAAAAGAAGAAGAAGAAGAACGTGATCCCTTTGTTACTGTCCCTCTTTAGCTGGTCTCCAAAAAGGTCCTTAAAGGGCTTCCCTGATAACTCAGTGGTTTGAGAATGCGTCTGCAATGCGGGGGACCTGGGTTCAGTCGCTGGGTTGGGAAGATCCCCTGGAGAAGAGAGTGACTACCCACTCTATTCTTGCCTGGAGAATTCCATGGATGGAGAACCTGGTTGGCTGCAATCCATGGGGTCACAAAAGAGTCAGAGGAGGCTGAAACATCCAACACTACTGAAGAGTCAAATGCAGCGAAGCGAGGCTGCTGTGTAGTGTTCTTGGCAGCAGGGAGGGGCCAGAGTTCTCACAGGGAGAACTGTGAGAACTGCAGGTGTGCAGCTCACAGCTCACACGCAGCCAAGTGCAGCCTCTCTGCACACAGCCCCTCGCCGTTGAGTGCATTTCTGCTGGCCGCCCGAGGAACTGAGGTGTTCGACGGCTGTTTGGCGCTAGGAACTCTGAAATGGCTGGTGAGAGGCCCTGTGAGCACGGGAACTAGACTAAGCCCAAAGGAAAAGAAAAAGGTTAGATTTTATTTTATTACCTAGATTTTTCTCCCTCTAAACTGAGGTGTCTGACAGCTGTTTGGCTGTAGAATCTCTGGTCTGAAGTACCAGGTAAGAAGCCCTGGGAGCAAGGGAAACTAGACTAAGTCAAAAGAAAATAAAAAGGTCAGCTTTTATGTTTATTACATTATGCAGACTTTATTTTTATGTCCAGGGAATTGCTAATGGACTTCAGCATTGATGGTTATGGAACTTTTAAAAGATTCATGTAAATTATTTGAAATTCCTTCAGTTCAAAGATGGAGTCTTCCTCCCCTCCCCTAGGTATGAACTAGACTTTGTGATGTGGTTCTAATAAACAGAATATGGCCAAAGTGACTGATTTATAAACTAATGGGCTCCTACCAGACTGTGTCTATCTTGGGATACTAACCTTTGGAACCCAGTCACCAGGTTTTAAGAAAGCTCAAGCCTTGTGTCAAGTCTAGGTCCTCAACCCACTGAGTTACTGTCAGTCTTTGAGTTTTCCAGTTGGAGACTTAGTTATCATAGAGCAAAGACAAAATTCCTTGAAGTCCTGTACATATTCTAGAACCACATAATCCATGTGGGTTGATATATAATAGTATATTCTGTAGCATATTTATTCTGCAACATTATATAAATGGAATGTATACATACTCTTATAAGACTTTTATTCAGATGTTCCATAAACCTAAGAAAAATGTATATATATTCTTTTCAATAGTGAAAAACATTTGGTAAAGTTCATCAATCTTTTCTTCTTTCTGTATCAATTTATTTTTAAGTAAATTTTTTAGAGAGTTTTAGGTTCACAGAAAAATTAAAAGGAAAATATAGAGATTTTTCCGTATACTCCCTGCCCTTACACATGCAAAGCCTTTCCTCTTAATCAAAGTTCCTCACCCGAGGAGTACAAACATTAAAATTAGTGACCTGCATTGACACCATGATCAACCAAAGTCCATAGTTTATATTACAGATAAAGGCAGAGGAACCAGAGATAAAATTGCCAACATCTGTTAATTATCGTAAAAGCAAAAGCATTCCAGAAAAACATCAACTTCTGCTTTATTAACTCTGCCAAAGCCTTTGACTCTATGGATCGCAACAAGCTGTGGAATATTCTTAAAGACATAGGAATACCAGACCACCTGATCTGCCTTCTGAAAAAACTGTATGCAGGTCAAGAAGCAATAGTTAGAACCAGACACAAAACAGAGTTGTTCCAAATCAGGAAAGGAGTACATCAAGGCTGTATATTGTCACCCTGCTTATGTAAATTATATGCAGAGTGCCTAATGAGAAATTCTGGACTGGATGAAGGACAGACTGGAATCAAGATTGCCAGGAAAAATATCAATAACCTCAGACATGCAAATGACACCACACTTATGGCAGAAACAAAGAAGAACTAATGAGTCTTTTGATGAAAGTGGAGGTGAGTGAAAGAGGAGAGTGAAAAACTTGGCTTAAAACTCAACATTCAGAAAACTAAGATCATGGCGTCTGGTCCCATCACTTCATGGCAAATTGATGGGGAAACAGTGTCAGACTTTATTTTGAGGGGCTCCAAAATCACTGCAGATGGTGATTGCAGCCATGAAATTAAAATATACTTGCTCCCTGGAAGAAAAGTTATGACTCACCTAGATAGCATATTAAAAAGCAGAGACATTATCTTGCCAACAAAGGTCCATCTAGTTAAAGCTATGTTTTTTCCAGTAGTCATGTATGGATGTGAGAGTTGGACTGTGAAGAAAGCTGAGTGCTGAAGAATTGATGCTTTTGAACTGTGGTGTTGAAGAAGACTCTTGAGAGTCCCTTGGACAGCTCAAGGAGATCCAACCAGTCCATCCTAAAGGAAACCAGCCCTGAATATTCATTGGAAAGACTGATACTGAAGCTGAAACTCCAATACTTTGGCCATCTGGTATGAAGAACTGACTCACTGGAAAAGACCCTGATGCTGGTAAAGATTGAAGGCAGGAGAAGGGGACAACAGAGAATGAGATTGTTGGATGGCATCACCGACTCAATGCACATGAGTTTGAATAGGCTCCAGGAGTTGGTGATGGACAAGGAAGCCTAGCGTGCTGCAGTCCATGGGATTGCAGAGAGTTGGACAACACTGAACAACTGAACTGAACTGAACTGAACTATTTGGTATTGCACATTCTATGGGTTTGAACAAATACATAATGACATGTTAGAGGGCATGGTAACCCACTCCAGTATTCTTGCCTGGAGAATCCCATGGACAGAGGAGCCCAGCAGGCTACAATCCATAGGGTCTCAAAGAGTCAGACATGACTGAAGCAACTTACCACAGCATATAATGACATGTATCAACCATTGTATAATGAATTAGAATATTTTAATGATTATCAAACCAATTAGAATAATTTAATATGCCAAAGCCTTTGACTGTGTGGATCACAATAAACTGTGGAAGATTCTAAGAGAGATGGGAATACCAGACCACCTGACCTGCCTCTTGAGAAATCTGTATGCAAGTCAGGATGCAACAGTTAGAACTGGACATGGAACAACAGACTGGTTCCAAATAGGAAAAGGAGTACGTCAAGGCTGTATATTGTCACCCTGCTTATTTAACTTCTATGCAGAGTACATCATGAGAAACGCTGGACTGGAAGAAACACAAGCTGGAATCAAGATTGCCTGGAGAAATATCAATAACCTCAGATATGCAGATGACACCATCCTTATGGCAGAAAGTGAAGAGGAACTAAAAAGCCTCTTGATGAAAGTGAAAGAGGAGAGCGAAAAAGTTGGCTTAAAGCTCAGTATTCAGAAAATGAAGATCATGGCATCCGGTCCCATCACTTCATGGGAAATAGATGGGGAAATAGTAGAAACAGTGTCAGACTTTATTTTGGGTGGCTCCAAAATCACTGCAGATGGTGATTGCAGCCATGAAATTAAAAGATGCTTACTCCTTGGAAGAAAAGTTATGACCAACCTAGATAGCATATTCAAAAGCAGAGACATTACTTTGCCGACTAAGGTCCGTCTAGTCAAGGCTATGGTTTTCCCTGTGGTCATGTATGGATGTGAGAGTTGGACTGTGAAGAAGGCTGAGCGCTGAAGGGTTGATGCTTTTGAACTGTGGTGTTGGAGAAGACTCTTGAGAGTCCCTTGGACTGCAAGGAGATCCAACCAGTCCATTCTGAAGGAGATCAACCCTGGGATTTCTTTGGAAGGAATGATGCTAAAGCTGAAACTCCAGTACTTTGGCCACTTCATGCGAAGAGTTGACTCATTGGAAAAGACTTTGATGCTGGGAGGGATTGGGGGCAAGAGGAGAAGGGGACAACAGAGGATGAGATGGCTGGATGGCATCACTGACTCAATGGAGGTGAATCTGAGTGAACTTCAGGAGTTGGTAATGGACAGGGAGGCCTGGGTTGCTGGGATTCATGGGGCTGCAAAGAGCTAGACATGACTGAGTGACTGAACTGTACTGAAGAGCTTATTTACATTAGAAAAGACATAAGTGTTTTCACTGTCCTAAAATTGTCTGTGCTTTGCCTGTTCATTTTTATGGTTTTCACAATTTTGCCTTTTTCAGAATGTCATGTAATTGAAATAATACAGATGTGCTCTTTTCAGGTTGGCTTTTGCTTATTTGTCAATTGTATGTATACAATGAACCGACTCATTGGAAAGACCTTATTGCTGGGAAAGATTGAGGGCAGGTGGAGAAGAGGGTGACAGACGATGAGATAGTTAGATGGCATCACTGACTTAATGAACATGAGTTTGAACAAGCTCTGGATGAAGTGAAGGACAAGAAAGCCTGGCTTGCTGCAATGCAAAGAGTCTTTGCAGTGCAAAGAATCAAGCAAGAGTTAGCAACTGAACAACAACAATACATTTATTTGGTCTTATTTATGATACATTTATTAAGGTCTTATTTATAAAATAAGACCTTAATTTTGTCTTATATGTAGTAATTACATATAGTGTGTGTGTATATATATATATATATATATATGTATATGTAGTATATACAAGCATCTATATTTACAGTTTTATATCAAATATGTTAGTTGTGGGCCTCTGTATTTTTGGACTTACATATATAATTTTAAATTCTTCCCAACTTTGACCATATTCCAGGTGATATAAATTGAACAAGTGTTACATTTTAATCAGAAAAATACTCAGATCTTAGATTTTTTTAAAATCATTTTTATTTAATAAAAGGAGGAAGTTAACAGCCATAAATATTTTACAGTTGGAGATATTTTAATGATTATCATACCAATTAGCACAATTTAATGGCTTATTTACATTAGAAAAGACATAAGTATTTTAAAGTTATTGACCTATCCTTTTTGATTAAGCATGCAATTATTTCTCAATAATTTCTCAAATAAATGCAGATATGTCAGGATTGTAGCATAGCAGAAAATGAAATAATTAGCACCCCAGCATGAAATTATTTCAAATGATCCTTTTAGAGTTAGAAAGTAGTTCTAAATGTATTTCAAAGTTTTGTTACAAAATATCATAAACAAGGAAATAACAGTCAAAAGCACTGCCTGTACTGTGCTTTCTTTGTATATTTTAATGTGCTTAGAATGAAAACTATTTCTGTTTAGCTGATCAAAGCTGTTTTGGATTTCTTATTAAGATGGCAGAGCTTCACCTGTGAATTTTTATAGAAGCCTGGGGAAACACTCAGCAGGATCTAACTTTTTGTTGTGGGTAAAAACATTTTCCTTCTGTGTGAAAGTTTGCTCTTTATTTGGCAGACAGAATCCCCTGGTGAGGTGAGTGTTAGTAGAAAAAAATACAATAAAACATACATCTTGAGAATGGAAGACTTCAAAGTGAGGAATGCACAATTGACCATTTATTCATTATCTATGTTATCAAAAATAATGTTCTGCTTTTGAAATAGATGATAGACCCTTAAAAGTGTACCTGTTATATGAAGCATTTAGCTTTGTCTTTAACGGAGGATTTGTGGATCTTATACAGTGTTAAATTCAAAACTCCTGGTTGCATTCTCCCCACTCTGTTGTTTAATTTGTATACACTATTAGCCACTATATAATCCGATCATATATGTTTGGTACGATAAAATTTAAGACATATAAAATTCACAAACAAATTACCAAAGTATGCTTTCAGAGTCAATGGTGGGTTTTCTTCATTTTTATTTTCAAATGGAAATTTGTTTTAAAAATAAATATATTGTCAGATGCTTAAAGAAGTATTTGTACTATAGTCATGGATGAATATATCCCTCCTAATTCATACGTTTAAGTCATAACCCTCATTACCTCAGAATCTGATCTTATTTGGAAACAAGGTCATTGCAGATGTATTCAGTCAAGATGAGGTCATAGCAGAGTAAATGGGTGTCCTAATCCTACATAACTGATGTCCTTACAAAAGGGAAATTTGGATACACAGGCAGGGAGGTTACCAGGTGAAGGCTGAAATTATGCTGCTACAAGCCAAGAAAGATTGCTGATAGACATGAAAAAGATTCTTCCATAATGACGTCTAAGGAAGTGTGCCTCTGTTGACAACTCGATCTCAGATTTCTAGTCTTCAGAACAGTGAAACAATAAATTTCTGAGTTTGTGGTACTTTGTTCGAGTACACAGAAAAAGTTAAAGATAGTTAACTAATTTGACAAGTAGAAAACTAACAAAGTATCAGTAGAATAAAGTATGGATACATGTCAGAGAAAAGTATTCTAACAATTTTAGTTTTACAAGTGCTGAATAGAGGTCAACATCAATAGATTAAGTTTACTATTGATGTTTAATCCAAGACAGTTGTAATAGATAACTGCTTTCAAATTACTATCTAATTATACCGAGACAGCTCTAATCCTATATATGCAGTTGTATTCAGACAGTTATTTCATGAGTCCCATACAAGTACATCTTTCACGGAAAAAAATTTAAGACTTTATATGACTTCTGGAATTGATTTTAATCTTGCTCCAACTTTCTTTCCAAATGATTAAGAATGAAGTTACTTCCATGTTGACCTGTAAAAATTATGTTAAGAATTAAAAGTACTGATCAAGGGATGAGTCAATCAACTTCAAAATAATTAAAGGAAAATCAATGTATTTATTGATAATGAGCAGTTCACAGTACACATGAAGATGAATTATTCTGTACTGTGTGAAATATCACCACAGGGAACCATCCCGCTGAGCTCTAGGACTGCTGGGGAGAGAGGAGGATGCCTCCTAGGAACACTGGAGTCTCTGTATGGCTGCTGCTGCTAAGTCGCTTCAGTCGTGTCCGACTCTTTGCGACCCCATAGACGGCAGCCCACCAGGCTCTGCCATCCCTGGGATTCTCCCGGCAAGAACACTGGAGTGGGTTGCCATTTCCTTCTCCAATGGAGTCTCTGTAATTTAGTACAAAATAAAGAATTGATGAGGGACTCAAATTTCTTAATGTAAGATATTTCTGTTCTAATCATTACACCATATAACACTGGTTTGCAATTCAGTTTTCCAAGGAAAAAGTGTCTCACCAATAGTTATTAACAATTATTAGATAGGATACTGATAGATACTTGCCCAAATCCACTATTTTAAATGCAAGCTTCCTAGGTGGCACTGGGTTGGAAAGATCTCCTGGACGAGGGCACCCCAACCCACTTCAGTATTCTTGCCTGGAGAATATATTGGACAGAAGAGCCTGGTGGGCCATAGTCCATAGGCTGGCAAAGAGTTGGACCCAATTAAGCACCTTGTCTCACATGCACACACTATTTTAAATGCACTGAGTTTATAAATGTCACATTTATATAATAGATAAAATTAATATATTTTAAATAATGCTGAGACAAGAGGATATTAGCAAGACCTGATCTCTGTTCTGCATATGATATCTCAATAAATACATTGTAGGAAGTAACTGCTTTACTAACATAGCTATGTCATCATTTTACTATTCTTATTTGTGTATTGTAGATAAAATTCATTACTAGAAAAGATAGAGGAGAATTAAGATGGCTGGATTAAAAGATAAAATGTCACTACAGTGTTCCCTAAATTATAAAAGGCAGTTTTTTTAATTTTTTCTCTTTGTACACAATATTTCCTCACATCTTACTTTCTGTTATAAATATGTTAATAATAACTGCAGAGTGAGTGGTTTTGTTTTGTTTTGTTTTTACTGGCTCCCTGCTTTTAATACTTCTTTGAAGATCAGAAAGATCCTGCTTCTAAAACTTTGTACTTTCTGTCAGATACAGAAATTTCTGGTTATCTGCAAATCGGTGCTAAACTTACATTTTTAATCTATGATGTATTGTATCCAAAGAAAATCATTTTAAATTACTTTTATAACTAGAAACGTATGCCACTTCAGCCATTGTCTTAGTTCAGGATGCAAAAATAAAATATCATAGACCAGGTACCTTAAACAGCAAACTGTTTTTCACAGTTCCAGAAGACTGAGAGGTCCAAGATTAGGTGAGGGCAAGGCAGGCTCCTGGCTCTCTTCCTAGCTTTCAAATGGCTGCCATCTTTCTGTGTCCTCACAAGTGGAAGAGCTCTGGTTTCTTCTTTTTATATTTTTAAATGTTCTTTGTTGAAAGTGATACTTTTCTAGTTAGATAATATCTATAGTGAAGTCATAACTAAAAGTAAAAGATTATAACAATTTTCCAGGCTCTATAGAAAAATTTCTTCCAAATAAACCTGAAAAATATAAAAAGACACCCAACTATAATTCTTATGAAAAATATCTAAATTCAATAAAATGAGAAATTTTAAAGGTTATTTCCAATTTTTTTCTTCTAACTACAAAACTCCTGGGACATGTTAATTTTACTGAAAATTGAAAGACTATAATTATGGGTGCTTCCCAGGTGGCATCAGTGGTAAACAACCCACCTGCCAATGCGAAAGACATAAGAGATTCAAGTTTTTTCCTGTGTTGGAAAGCTCCCTGGAGGAGGGCATGGCAACCCACTCCTGTATTCTGGCCTGGAGAATCCCATTGACAGAGGAGCCTGGCAGTCTACAGTCCATAGGGTCACAAAGAGTTGGATACAACTGAAGTGATTTAGCACACATAGCAATAGGAGGATCTTAAGGACTCATAAAAAGAAGTTTACAATTAAAAAATATTGTTATGCCATTAAATTGCTTTAAAACTTGCATTCACAGTCATCTCTGTTCAGTTCAGTCACTCAGTCATGTCTGACTCTGCAACCCCATGAATAGCATCACGCCAGGCCTCCCTGTCCATCACCAACTCCCGAAGTTCACCCAAACTCATATGCATCAAGTCGGTGATGCCATCCAGCCATCTCATCCTCTGTTGTCCCCTTCTTATCCTGACCTCAATCCCTCCCAGTCTTTTCCAGTGAGTCAACTCTACGTGTGAGGTGGCCAAAGTATTGAAGTTTCAGCCTCAGCATGAGTCCTTCCAATGAACACCCAGGACTGATCTCCTTTAGGATGGACTAGTTGGATCTCCTTGCAGTCCAAGGGACTCTCAAGAGTCTTCTCCAACACCACACTTCAAAAGCATCAGTTCTTCTGCACTCAGCTTTCTTCACATCCAACTCTCACATCCATACGTGACCACTGGAAAAACCATAGCCTTGAGTAGATGGACCTTAGTCGGCAAAGTAATGTCTCTACTTTTTAATATGCTATCTAGATTGGTCATAACTTTCCTTCCAAGGAGTAAGTGTCTTCTAATTTCATGGCTGCAATCACCATCTGCAGTGATTTTGGAGGCCACAAAAATAAAGTCTGACACTGTTTCCACTGTTTTCCCATCTATTTCCCATGAAGTGATGGGACCAGATGCCATGATCTTCGTTTTCTGAATGCTGAGCTTTAAGCCAACTTTTTCGCTCTCCTCTTTCACTTTCATCAAGAGGCTTTTTAGTTCCTCTTCACTTTCTGCCATAAGGGTGGTGTCATCTGCATATCTAAGGTTATTGATATTTCTCCTGGAAATCTTGGCTCCAGTTTGTCTTCTTCCAGCCCAGCGTTTCTCATGATGTACTCTGCATAAAAGTTAAATAAGCAGGGTGACAATATACGGCCTTGACATACTCCTTTTCCTATTTGGAACCAGTCTGTTGTTCCATGTCTAGTTCTAACTGTTGTTTCCTGACCTGTATATAGGTTTCTCAAAAGGCAGGTCAGGTGGTCTGGTATTCCCATCTCTTTCAGAATTTTCCACAATTTATTGTGATCCACACAGTCAAAGGCTTACAGACATCCATTTAGGGAATGAGAAGATATGGTTTAATCAAACTAAAGATATTGACTTTTGTATATGCCCCATTTTTAGCATACTCCTTTATATTCCTTCTTTCTACATGTGACTATTTTCTTTCTCTCAATCTAAAATAATATATTTATTACTCCACTAAACAATGGATAGTATTTATAATCCTCACTTATTTCTGAAGTAATATATATTGTTATATTTGTTTCACAGGTGTCTAATTATAAATAATATGCAAAGAACAAACTGAAAGCTCTACAAAAGTACCATGGCAAATGTAGGGCACATTAGAAAAGAATTAAATAGAGCAACCATAAGGGAAAAGTTGCCATTTTAAAAATTAAACAACTATTAAATAGCTGAAACAAAAAGACTTCAGATGACAGATTCAGCAGGCAAAAAACTAAACTAGAGGAAATCATTTGGAGTCAAAGAGAGACACGGACATTCAAATGAGAAGGACAAAAATAACACTCTAATTTGTGAATGGTTAAAGATCTTGTTGGAGAGGTATTATTCAAGGAAATAATGAGTGAAAATTTACCAGAGTTATTTTCAGAATTATTTCTCTGGAATCTTAAAAACAAACAAAAAAAAGATGGAGAATGGAACATACATACATTTTTTTCCAGGGTAACTGAAATCCCATGAAGCAAGTGCCCTTTATCTTGGGAATGATCATAGGTAAGGACAAGTTCCTGCTCCTTGGAGGTATTTCCAGAATCCGTGTATCCGTTGTCTTTCATGACTTCTGCAGTTTGCTTTCATGGAGGTTATCTCTTTACAATTATATTTTTTAACCACATCTGAGAGAAGATATAAAATGTGCAATCCCTGGAGGCTGAGTAGCCCTCCTCTTCTAATGTAGAATTTGAGGGGTAGAGGATGACTTCACTGGAGAAGGCAACGGCACCCCACTCCAGTACTCTTGCCTGGAAAATCCCATGGATGGAGGAGCCTGGAAGGCTGCAGTCCATGGGGTCGCTAGGAGTCGGACACGAGTCCGACTTCACTTTCACTTTCACTTTTCACTTTCATGCACTGGAGAAGGAAATGGCAACCCACTCCAGTGTTCTTGCCTGGAGAATCCCAGGGATGGGGGAGCCTGGTGGGCTTCTGCCTATGGGGCCGCACAGAGTCGGACATGACTGAAGTGACTTAGCAGCGTAGCAGGGTGACTTCATATCAGTGTAGGGCTTTTCGGTAGATCTCCTTTCCCAAGACTTAGACTTTCACTTGTCTTTTTCTTTTCCAAGGAACCACACCTTTGCTAAGAGCTGATTCAGTTCCATACTTTTCTATTTCTAGAATAAATTGCACATGCTTTGAGCCTGTTAGGATTTCAAGGAGACCAATACTTCTAGAATTATTTAATCTTTTTAGTATTATATCATCTTTTTACTTAACCATTTACCCAGCTGAAATGATTCACTCATTGCCCTGTAAATCCAGTGAGGATTTTTATAAGGGAATGATGGATCTTTTCTTGATCTAATGCTTAGCAGTAAACCAAGCTTTAAGTCACCCATGTCACTCAAATTGTTCTTAATTTTATTTTTTATCAATTGGCGATAATTAATCCTAAAAGTTTCTAAGAATGTGTTATTCCTTTTCATCTCCGCTTAAAAATATGAGCCAATGAGCCAGTTCTTTCTGTGGGTGTATAAAATTACTTTAATAGCCTATCAAATGCAGAAAGAGCATATAACCCACCTTTTCATTTTTAACTTCTTTAAAGTGGAAGTTTAGTGAATACACCTTAGACATTCCAAATGATCACGTTACAATTTTAAACACATTTTTACACTTCATAATATGGCTAGATATTTTTGACTTTCATTAACAGTTTCCTTAGGCTTTCTGCCTAACCCCCAAAATAGTGCCACATATTTTAATTTCTGTTACAGCAACCACTCCGTATTAACTTCTGTTTTGGATAGTTTGTACAAGTTATGTAGCAGTGAAAAGAATGTTAAAATTTCAGCAGCTTACAAAAATAGGTATTTATTTCTCTATCACGTTACCTAATGTCGCAGATTGGCTTCTCTTCTCTCCTTCATTCAGGGGTTCAGGCTGTTGGAATATTGACAAAACAGAATGTCTAGTATTTCTCAAGATTTACTAGCCATGTTACGAAATGGGGCTATAAGAAAAAAATCAATTAAGCAGATTCATAGTCAATTCTACTTATTAGCATTATCACAATTTAATTTAAATATATATAGAATTAAAATATGATAGCCAAATTTCAAAATTTGGAAACATAAGACTCTAAAGCGTTTTAAGACTGTTATTTGAGAAGTACTAAGAGATCTGATAAATTAGAATGTAGCTTGTCAAGAATATCTATTGAATTTGTAAAGTAACTCTTACGATTAATATAAAAGAGTGTGTGACATGGGGAATAGAGGGTGAGCTGAGTAATAATTAATGTTTATTTACTCTAAAAAAAAGTAGAAAAGCAATTTAAAAAATAGTAAATTGTAAAGTATTTGAAATATTTGTTGCATTTTACATTTAGTATGTTGATTATTGTGTTATCTTGTCCAGAAAATATATTTTATCACTATGTGTTGTAAAGTTATTTTGAGGTTTCTCTCCCCGCTTATTTTAAATAGAGCAGAATGTCATGTTGTACATTGTCTCTGGGAATAGGACTGATAGTCAGCTATTGAAGGAGGTGTCAAAGAACCAACTATGGCTTCAGATATCCTGTTTAGAATCCAAAGTCTACAACTTGGGTCCATGTGACCTTAAAGTATTTAACACACTATGCCTTGGTTTCACCATTTTTAGCATGGAGAATAATAAGCCTTAAGGGATAAATTTGTTAGGAGTTTTAAATAAGTCATCTGTGATGGTTGATTTATGTGCAAACTTGACTGGGCTAGAGGATGCCTATATAGCTGGTAAATCATTATTTCTAATTATGTCTCTGAATTTGGTAATAAGGAGTTCATGATCTGAGCTACAGTCAGCTCCTGGTTTTGTTTTTGTTGACTGTATAGAGCTTGTCCATCTTTGGCTGCATAGAATATAATCAATCTGATTTCGGTAATGACCATCTGGTGATGTCCATGTGTAGAGTCTTCTCTTGTGTTGTTGGAAGAGGGTGTTTGCTATGACCAGTGCATTTTCTTGGCAAAACTCTATTAATCTTTGCCCTGCTTCATTCCACATTCCAAGGCCAAATTTGCCTGTTACTCCAGGTGTTTCTTGACTTCCTACTTTAGCATTCCAGTCCCCTATAATGCAAAGGACATCTTTTTGGGTGTTAGTTCTAAAAGGTCTTGTAGGTCTTCATAAAACCATTCAACTTCAGCTTCTTCAGCATTACTGATTGGGGCATAGACTTGGATAACTGTAATATTGAATGGTTTGCCACGGAGATGAACAGTGATCATTCTGTCATTTTTGAGATTGCATCCAAGTACTGCATTTCAGACTCTTCTGTTGACCATGATGGCTACTCCATTTCTTCTGAGGGATTCCTGCCTACAGTAGTAGATATAATGGTCGTCTGAGTTAAATTCACCCATTCCAGTCCATTTTAGTTCACTGATTACTAGAATGTTGATGTTCGCCCTTGCCATCTCTTGTTTGACCACTTCCAATTTGCCTTGATTCATGGACCTGACATTCCAGGTTCCTATGCAATATTGCTCTTTATAGCATTGGACCTTGTTTCTATCACCAGTCACATCCACAGCTGGGTACTGGTTTTGCTTTGGCTCCATCCCTTCATTCTTTCTAGAGTTATTTCTCCACTGATCTCCAGTAGCATATTGGGCACCTACTGACCTGGGGAGTTCCTCTTTTGGTATCCTATCATTTTGCCTTTTCATACTGTTCATGGAGTTCTCAAGGCAAGAATACTGAAGTGGCTTGCCATTCCCTTCTCCAATGGACCACATTCTGTCAGAGCTCTCCACCATGACCCACCAATCTTGGGTTGCCCCACGGGCATGGCTTGGTTTCATTGAGTTAGACAAGGCTGTGGTCCTAGTGTGATTAGATTGACTAGTTTTCTGTGAATATGGTTTCAATGTGTCTGCCCTCTGATGCCCTCTTGCAACACCTACCATCTTACTTGGGTTTCTCTTACCTTGGGCGTGGGGTATCCTTATTACCAAATTCAGACTCAAACTGAAGAAAGTAGGGAAAACCACTAGACCAATAGGTATGACCTAAATCACATCCCTTATGATTATAGAGTGGAAATAAGAAATAGATTTAAGGGACTAGATCTGATAGACAGAGTGCCTGATGAACTATGGAATGAGGTTTTTGACACTGTACAGGAGACAGGGATCAAGACCATCCTCATGGAAAAGAAATGCAAAAAGCAAAAAGGTTGTCTGGGGAGGCCTTAACAAATAGCTATGAAAAGAAGAGAGGCGAAAACTCAAGGAGAAAAGGAAAGATATAAGCATCTGAATGCAGAGTTCCAAAGAATAGCAAGAAGAGATAAGAAAGCCTTCTTCAACGATCAATGCAAAGAAATAGAGGAAAACAGAAAGGGAAAAACTAGAGATCTCTTCAAGAAAATTAGAGATACTAAGGGAACATTTCA
Organism: Nanger dama; assembly: GCA_917880005.1. Taxonomy (NCBI): domain Eukaryota; kingdom Metazoa; phylum Chordata; class Mammalia; order Artiodactyla; family Bovidae; genus Nanger; species Nanger dama. The sequence continues at coordinate 6,213,460 of CAKJTW010000038.1, read as the reverse complement.
TGCAAAAATGGGCTCGATAAAGGACAAAAATGGTCTGGACCTAACAGAAGCAGAAGATATTAAGAAGAGGTGGCAAGAATACACAGAAGAACTGTACAAAAAGATCTTCATGACCCAGATAATCATGATGATGTGATCCCTAATCTAGAGCCAGACATCTTGGAATGTGAAGTCAAGTGGGCCTTAGAAAGCATCACTATGAACAAAGCTAGTGGAGATGATGGAATTCCAGTTGAGCTGTTTCAAATCCTGAAAGATGATGCTGTGAAAGTGCTGCACTCAATATACAGGCAGATTTGGAAACTCAACAGTGGCCACAGGACTGGAAAAGGTCAGTTTTCATTCCAATTACAAAGAAAGGCAATGCCAAAGAATGCTCAAACTACCACACAATTCCACTCATCTCACATGCTAGTAAAATAATGCTCAAAATTCTCCAAGCAAGGCTTCAGCAATACGTGAACCATGAACTCCCTGATGTTCAAGCTGGTTTTAGAAAAGGCAAAGAAACCAGAGATCAAATTGCAAACATCCACTGGATCATGGAAAAAGCAAGAGAGTTCCATCTATTTCTGCTTTATTGACTACGCCAAAGCCTTTGACTGTGTGGATCACAATAAACTGTGGAAAATTCTGAAAGAGACGGGAATACCAGACCACCTGACCTGCCTCTTGAGAAATCTGTATGCAGGTCAGGAAGCAACAGTTAGAACTGGACATGGAACAACAGACTGGTTCCAAATAGGAAAAGGAGTACGTCCAGGCTGTATATTGTCACCCTGCTTATTTAACTTATATGCAGAGTACATCATGAGAAACGCTAGACTGGAAGAAACACAAGCCAGAATCAAGATTGCTGGGAGAAATATCAATAACCTCAGATATGCAGATGACGCCACCCTTATGGCAGACAGAGAAGAGAAACTAAAAACCTCTTGATGAAAGTGAAAGAGGAGAGCGAAAAAGTTGGCTTAAAGCTCAACATCCAGAAAACAAAGATCATGGCATCCGGTCCCATCACTTCATGGGAAATAGATGGGGAAACAGTGGAAACAGTGTCAGACTTTATTTTTTGAGGGTCTCCAAAATCACTGCAGATGGTGACTGCAGCCATGAAATTAAAAGACATTTACTCCTTCGAAGAAAAGTTATGACCAATCTAGATAGCATATTCAAAAGCAGAGACATTACTTTGCCGACTAAGGTCCGTCCAGTCAAGGCTATGGTTTTTCCTGTGGTCATGTATGGATGTGAGAGTTGGACTATGAAGAAGGCTGAGCACCAGAGAATTGATGCTTTTGAAGTGTGGCATTGGAGAAGACTCTTAAGAGCCCCTTGGACTGCGAGGAGATCCAACCAGTGTATTCTGAAGGAGATCAACCCCGGGATTTCTTTGGAGGGAATGATGCTAAAGCTGAAACTCCAACACTCTGGCCATCTCATGCGAAGAGTTGACTCACTGGAAAAGACTTTGATGCTGGGAGGGATTGGGGGCAGGAGGAGAAGGGGATGACAGAGGATGAAAAGCTGGATGGCATCATGGACTCAATGAACGTGAGTCTGAGTGAACTCTGGGAGATAGTGATGGACAGGGAGGCCTGGCGTGCTGCAATTCATGGGGTCACAAAGAGTCGGACACGAATGATCGACTGAACTGAACTGAATTATGTCCCTGAGGGTTTTTCCAGAAGAGATTAACAATTGAATTGGCAGACTGAATAAGGAGGTCACCCTCACCACACTAATGCACATGAACATCACCCCAAACTTTTGGGGCCCTAAATAGGCAAAAAGGCAGAGGAAGGGCAAATCTGTGCTTTTTCATAAGCTGAGATATACACCTCCTCTAGCGCGTAGATATCAATTCTCCTAGTCCAAGGCCTTTGGACGCAGATCAGGTGCAATACAATCCATCCTTTAATTCTAGGATTTTGGACTTGAACTTTAACCATGAGTTCACCTTGTTTTCAAATCTTTTGATTCAGACTGAATTTTACCATAGGTTTTCCTCATTCTCCAATGGTGGCACATCGTGGACTTCCATGACTCTATAATCCTGTGAGACAATTTTCATAATAGATAAATATCTATACTATTGGTTATGAATCTCTAGAGAACATCGACTAATAAAAATCTGTATAAAAGTAATAAACACAAGGTCAAGCATAGAATCAGTGCTATATTATTAGTTAGAATGTATGGTTTTCCCAGTAGTCATGTATAGATGTGAGAGTCGGACCATTAAATAAGGCTGAGTGCTGAAGAATTGATGCTTTTGAACTGTGGTGTTGGGGAAGACTCTGAGAGTCCCTTAGACTGCAAGGAAATCAAACCAGTCAATTCTAAAAGAAATAAATCCTGAATATTCATTGGAAGGACTGATGCTAAAACTGAAGCTCCAATACTTTGATCACCTGATGGGAAGATCAAACTCATTAGAAAAGACCATGATGCTGAGAAAGACTGAAGGCAGGAGGAAAGGGGATAACAGAGGACAAGATGGTTGCATGGCATCACTGACCTAATGGACATGAGTTTGAGCAAGCTCCAGAAGGTGCGAAGGACAGGGAAGCCTGGCATGCTGCAGTCCATGGTGTTGCAAAGAGTCAGACACAACTGAGCAACTGAACAACAACAACAAATTATTTCTGTACATCAAGTAGGTAGGAAAAGTCATTTTCATTGGTGAATAAAAAGCACTGGCTCTTAGTTGTTGAATTAAAAAAAAAAAAGATAAATCCTGCATTTAGTTGTTTACAAAGAAGAACTGAAGATTGGTGGTCTGAGAAGCAAGTTTTCTAAATTACAATACAATTGCATTGAGTTTTCCCTAAGGAAGAACTTGCCAACAGTAACCTGGACCCACTGTCAGGTCTCAGCCCATGCACTCTTCTTGGATGGATATAACAGAATTCTTCAGTAAATGGAGAAGACCTACTCTTTTTGATTTAAAAGATATAGGAAACTTCTAATTGTAAAGAATCAAACTGAACAATCAATCAGTCAATTCAAATTGATGGGAACATCTGTTACTATTCGAAAAACAGTTATTGGCCTAAAACTATATGAATTTCCCAAGTTTCATAAAATAAGCCTAATTGTGGCTTTGTATAATGACAATTCACTTTTGCAGTAAGACTGTTTTTCTCTGACTTTTGAAAATTACTTCTAATTTTAAATGCTTAAACCCATGTCTGTGTTTCAGTTAACTGACTGACATATATGAGCTGTACTGAGTTATGAAATCTATTTATGCTAGACTTTTCATCTGGGCTCTGCTATGGGAATAATGCTATTATATTGTACTGTCATATTGCTATACAAGACCCTCTCTTTTCTATGTTTAAACTAGTCTTTCTTTGTTTTGTAGGCTAAACTGAAATGTAAGAACATGACTTGAATATTTCATGCTGTACTGGTATGTATAATTCATGATTAAATTCTTCAAAAAGAAATAGATAAGAAGTACTGAAAGCTATAAATGAAATATTTTTATACTTAACAGAAGCACTGCATAGAGATCTTTTAAGTCTTGTCTGCACTGATACCATGAAGAATTATGAGAAATAGCAAGCCACTAAAAAGAATCAAAGAAAGACAGAGAGGGGAAAAAATAGAAAGACAGAGAAACAAGTAAACAGAAAAACAACTTTCCATATAAATTGCAGAAGTAGTTTTCTCACAAGTAATATATGAAAATGTTAGCAAGTTCTAATAATATAGTTTAGTCTGTTACTCTTTTCTTTCCTGTTGTGGATGCAAAGTCAAGTTTTTAAAAAGTATACTCCAAAATATCTTTTAAAAAAACAAAATTAGGGATAACTGGAGTCAGTTCATTCATTTACTTACTTTTTTAAATTAATTTATTAATTCCATGAATCATTGAGTGATCATCACATTTACCATGTTGTCTGGTGGTTGTTAGGCATATAGAATTTATAAGTGGAGTGGCCATATAATTTATCATCCATACTGGGACCATTTTTTATATACAGGATGTTGAAGAGACAGTTAAAAAATAAATCTCTGGTAAAGCAAGGCATATAAACAATGTATTTCCAAGACTTGCTCTTTGACTTTAAGGACTTCATTGTATACTTCAAAATTAACATAAAACTGTACTGTGGTGTGACACATTTTTAATGTGAGTAGCTCCAGTATAGTAGAAGTGTGTATAGAATGGATGTGACCAAATTGTTTGAGATCATAAATTTTGTTTGGTGAAAGTAATGTTAAGCTGAGGAAAGGATAGGAAAAGGAAAGTGAAAGTGAAGACACTCATGTCCAACTCTTTGCGACCCCATGGACTATAACCTACCAGGCTCCTCTGTCCATGGGATTTTTCCAGGCAATAGTACTGCAGTGAATTGCCATTTCCTTCTCCAGCGGATCTTCGCAACCCAGGGATAGAACCCAGGTCTCCCCGCATTGTAGACAGATGCTTTACCATCTGAGCCACCAGGGAAGTCCAATATTGGTTAAATCACACCATATAATAATTGTATATCAGGCTTAGAAAACTCCTAAAAGTAAATCTGAAATCTTCAATCAAATGAAATACTCAGAATAGGAAGAAGTTATGTAATTCCTACATAAGAAATAACCAGATTTTTTTTTGTCTGTGCTTTCCTGCATTTATTCTGTGGATTACTGGCCTTCAGTTTCACTTGGTAATCTCTGAAATATCTAATCTCATCATCCTATTGTAAGGTTATTCTGCCTTCCTTACCTGCAGTGATGGCTGAAATGCTAAGATTTGAAATACCATTTTCTCACTGGAATTTAGGGAAAACAGATGCTTTCATCATATAGGGAATACTATATTTTATGCAATATCTGCTAAACACTAGTGAATTATAAGGCTGTTTCTCAGTTGATGTTGCTCGTTTGCTAAGGTATGTCCAACTCTTTGAGACCCCATGGACTGCAGCATGCCAGGCTTCCCTATCTTTCAGTATCTCCCAGAGTTTGCTCAAACTCATCTCCATTGAATCAGTGATACCATACACCCATCTCATCTCTGTCACCCTCATCTCTTGCCCTCAATTTTTCCCAGAATCAGGGTCTTTTCCAATGAGTTGGCTCTTCACATCAGGTAGCCAAAATATTGGTGCTTCAGCTTCAGCATCAGTCCTTTCAGTGAATATTTAGGGTTGATTTTCTTTAGAATTGACTGGTTTTATCTCCTGGTGGTCCAAGGCACTCTAGTATTATAAAGCTCTAAAAAGTGATGGATATGTCTAACAAATTGACTGATGTTTTAAGCTAGAACTGTAGCAATATCTATTATGTCCTATTATATAATGAAGTCTCTGTTTTGACAAATACCTTCAATTAGCTTTCATTAATTACTTAATAAATGTAAATGCATGTATTTGAGTGAAACATTTAAATTATTTGTATGTGCAAGGTATCTGTATATTATCTTGAGACAAAATTTTTTAAATAATTTTTTAGAATTTTCTGGAAGCTATGTATTTTTCAAAATGTTATTTAATCTTTAAGATGTTTCCTTTAACTTTGTTCTGAAGTATTTTATTACCTCTATAAAATAGCCCTATACATTATATAGGGCTTTGCTTGTGGCTCAAATTATCAAAAATCTGCCTGCAATGCTGGAGACCCAGATTGGATCCCTGAATCAGGAAGATTCCCCTGGAGAAAGGAACAGGAACCCACTCCAGCATTCTTTCCTGGAGAATTTCATGAACAGAGGAGCCTGGCAGGCTGCAGTCCATGAAATCGCAAAGAGTTGTACATGACTGAGTGAATAACACACTATATATCATATATATCATATCATATCATATATGCATGTATATATCTTTTCGGTTTTTTTTTCATCTTGTAATAAAAAAACGATGACTATAAACCCTAGATTGCAGTCATTCTCTTTTGCCCTAAGGTTGCTCTTTTTATCAGTAGATTGGATCCCCTCCCATATCCACATCAATGTGGAAAAGATTCTAATGCTATTATCCCACATTAGGCATGTCAAGAATTGCCTGAATGGTCTGAATTTTACCCTATTTGCAAGCTAACAAATCAACAGTTTATCAAAACTAATGAACAATTTCATTCAAGCTGACAAGAAACAGAAGACTGCTGGATCAGAGAAAAAAATCTATTTAAAGCAGAAATAGGACCCTCATGTTCATGCCAGTCATTATCCCTTGGCCCCCAAGTCCCTGGTGGGTCTGGATGAATTGGGTACACACAATTGATTTGTGACACAGCAGCTGAAACCCCAAATTAGTAATTTCAGCCTTTAAAATGGAATGCAAGCAAGCCTGCTGAACCTTTGCTCTGCAAGAAAATATCTTTATTCCATCAAACAGTATACAAACCCACCCTCTGTAGCAGTAAAATCTCTTTCTCCCAAGGCTGTTTGCTTTATGAACTTCTTTGGAAAAGTAATCTGTAGCTAAGGGACATCAGGGCCTCTGCTGACAAGATAGACAGAAATGTGAGTGTCCTGTAGAGGACTGTCTCCTGACAATGCAGACTTGCAACCAGTCTCATGTGGTTTCACTAGAGGGAGATAAGAGTTTTTTCTTTTCGTATTATACTTTCTGACACTCGTTTGGGAATCTGTGATCTCAACTTTTAAATTTGCTTTTACTTAATAATACTTTACTTCTAGAAGATGATTTATTGAGTGCAGCACTTTGGGGAGCTTCCCTTGTGGCTCAAATGGTAAAGAATCTGCTTGCAATGCTGGAGGCCTAGGTTTAATCTCTAGGTCGGGAAAATCCCTGGGAGAAGGAAATGGCACCTCCCTCCAGTATTCTTGCCTGGAGAATTCCATGGACAGAAGAGTCTGGCAAGATATAGTGCAAGGGGTTGCAGAGAGTCAGACTTGACTGAGCTACTAACTGTGGCCTTTTAGGATTTTTAAGAGCTCAGCTCAAATTCTGTCACCTCCACTAGCTTTGTTCATAGCCATGCTTCCTAATATCCACTTGACTTCCCACTCCAAGATGTCAGGCTCTAGGTGACTGACCACATCATGGTGGACATCTGGGTCATTAAAACATTTTTTGTATAGTTCTACTGTGTATTCTTGCCACCTCTTCTTAATATCTTCTGCTTCTTTAGGTTCTTATCATTTCTGGCCTTTATCATGCACATTCTTACATGAAATATTACCATGATATCTCCAGTTTTCTTGAAGAGATCTCTAGTCTTTCCCATTCTATCGCTTTCCTCTATTGTTCACTTTAGAAGGCCTTATGGCCACTTGCTGTTCTCTGAAATTCTGCATTCAGTTGGATATATCTTTCCCTTTCTCCCTTGTCTTTCATTTCTCTTGTTTACTTCACTATGTGCAAAGCTTCCTCAGGCAACCACTTTGCCTCTTGCATTTATTTTTATTTGGGATGTTTCTGCTCACTGCCTCCTTTACAGTGTAATGAACTTCCATCTATTGTTCTTCAGGCCCTCCGTCTACCAGATCTACTCCCTTGAATCTATTTGGCACTTCCACTTAACAATATAAGGGATTTGATTTAGGTCATACCTGAATAGCCTAGTGGTTTTCCCTACTTTCTCATTTTAAGCCTAAGTTTCGGAATAAGGGACTTCCCTCATAGCTCAGTTGGTAAAGAATCCACCTGCAATGCAGAAGATCCCAGTTTGATTCCTGGGTCAGGAAGATCCTCTGGAGAAGGGATAGGCTATCCACTGCAGTATCCTTGGGCTTCCCTTGTGGCTCAGCTGGTAGAGAATCTGTCTGCAATATGGAAGATCTGGGTTCAATGCTTGGGTTGGGAAGATCCCCTGGAGAAGAGAAAGGCTACCTATTCCAGTATTGTGGCCTGGAGAATTCCATGGACTGTATAGTCCATGGGGTCCCAAAGAGTCGGACACAACTGAGTGACTTTCACTTTCACTTTTCTTCTACAATATAGAACTCATGATCTGAGCCACAGTCAGCTCCAGGTCTTGTTTTTTCTGACTATATAGAAGTTTTCCCTCCTTGGCTACAAAGAACTTAATCAATCTGATTTCAGTATTGACCATTTGGTAATGTCCATATGGAGAGTCTTCTCTTGTATTTGGAAGAGGGTGTTTGCTTTGACCAGTGTGTTCTCTTGACAGAACTCTGTTTCCTTTGCCCTGCCTCCTTTTGTACTCCAAAACCAAGCTTGCCTGTTAGTCTGGATATCTCTTTACTTCATACTTTTGCATTCCAATCCCTATTGTGAAAAGGGCATCTTATTTTTGTGTTAGATCTAGAAGACATTGTAGGTCTTCATAAATACAGTCACCTTAACTTCTTTGGCATCAGTTATTGGGGCATAGACTTGAATTACTGTGATGTTGAAGGATTTGCCTTGGAAACAAACTGAGATTATTGTGTTGTTTTTGAGATTGCACCCAAGTACTGCATTTCAGACTCTTGTTGATTGAGGGCTACTTCATTTCATCTAAGGGATTCTTGCCCATAGGAGTAGATACAATGGTCATCTGAATTAAATTCACCAATTGCTGTTCATTTTTGTTCATTGATTCCTAAAATGTTGATGGGACTATTTGGCCACCTACTGTGAAGACTGACTCAATACAGAAGACCCTGATGCTGGGAAAGAGTGAAGACAAAAATAAAAAGGGGCAGCCAAGGATGAGATGCTTAGATAGCATCACTGACTCAATAGACAGGAATTTGAGCAAACTCCTGGAGATAGTGAAAGATGTAGGAGCCTGTTGTGTTGCAGTCTGTGAGGTCTCAAACAGTCGGACATTACTTAGTCCCTGAAAAGCAAACAAAATGTAGATGTTTAGTCTGGCCATCTCCTGCTTGAAGTGAAAGTGAAAGTCGCTCAGTCTAATCCAACTCTTTGTGACCCTATAGACTGTAGCCTGCCAGGTTCCTCTGTCCATGGAACTCTCCAGGCTGGAATACTAGAGTGGGTAGCCATTCCCTTCTCCAGGAGATCTTCCTAACCTAGGGTTTGAACCCAGGTCTCCTGCATTGCAGGCAGATTCTTTACCACCTGAGACACCAGGGAAACCTGCCCGATCACATCCGAAATACCTAGTTTCATGGACCTAACATTCCAGATGCCTACACAGTTTTGTTCTTCACAGAATCAGACTTTACTTTCATCACCAGATGCATCCGCAACTGAGCATCATTTCTTCTTTTGGCCTTGCTGTTTCATTCTTTCTGGAGCTATTAATAATTGCCCTCTCCTCTTTCTCAGTAGCACATTGGACACCTTCCAGCCTGGGGGGCTCATCTTTCAGTGTCTTATCTTTTTGCCTTTCCATACTGTTCATGGGATTCTAGAGGCAAGAATATTGGAGTGAGTTGCCATTTCCTTCTGCAGTGGACTATCTGTCTTGGGTAGTCCTGCATAGCCTGGCTCATAGCTTAATTGAATTACATAATCCCCTTCAGCAAGACAGTTTTCCATGAAGAAGTTGGTCAGGTTGGTAACTCCTGTTTTAATGTAAACTATATTGTGATATTATAAAAATTAGGTCTTATGCAACAAACCTATAGTAACTTTTATTATAAGTTTACTAAGCCCTGTCTAACTTCACTATGTCTTAAAAATATGATTTACCACACCTCTGAAAGATCCCAAGAGAGGATAATATTTTGTTTACTCTCACACAGGAACTGGCTTATTTTTTCCCCATGACTTATATTAGGGACCATCTCAGACTAATAATCTTCTTGAGATTAAAAAAAAGTATACAAAAAGCTACATATGATTTAATTACACAATATGATAAATTTTGTCCTATGTATACACTCAAAACCATCACTGTAATTGAGAAAATGAATATATCCATCATTTCCAAAAGTTTCTTCATGCCTGTTTATAATCTTTCTGCCAAGCCTTTCCCAGCTACCCCCACCTCGCCCAGAGGCAACCAAACTGTTTACTTTTTATCTTTATAGAATAGCTGTATTTTTCATAAGTTTGCCAAATATAATCCTGCAGCATTAATATTTGTCTCTCTCTACTCATTCAATGTAATTGTTTTGAGATTCATACACATTTTGTGTTTACCAGTAGCTCATTACTTTTATTTCTGAGTAATATTCCATTTTATGAAAGTACAATAACTTTTTTATCCATTCACCTGTTCATAGATGGGCTTCCCAGGTGGCTCAGTGGTAAAGAATTTCCTGCCATGCAGGAGACTGGGGTTGGATCCCTGGGTCAGGAAGGTCCTCTGGAGAAATATTCTGGCTAGTCTCATGCCAGTATTCTTTCCTGGGAAATCCCATGGACAGAGGAGCCTGGTGGGCTACAGTCTATGGGGTAGCAAAAGAGTCAGGCACGACTTAGCAACTGAATGGCAACAACAGCTGTTCATAGAAGGTTGTATTGTTTCCACTCTGGAGCTATTACGAGCAAAGAAGCTAGACATTTGTATGCAGTTGTGGATATATGCTTTCCTTGGCATGAAATGGCGGGGAGATTTTATGCATATCTCTATCTTTTCCATAACCTGTACTTTTATGAAGAGTTGTATTATTTTACATCCCCACCAAGATTGTATGAGAATTCTAGTTCTTGCGTATCCTCACCAACAGTTGATATGATCATTATTTTTACTTTTGTCCATGCCAGTAGGTGTGCAGGAGTAACTCGTCTGATTTTATTTTCATTTTGCCAATGGCTGATGATGTTTAGAAGCTTTTCCTAAGCCTTTTTGTCTTTCACATGTCCTCTGTGATCATTATGAAAACCTTTTGTCCATTTGTGTTATCCTTTCTATTATTATTGAGTTAAGAGAGGTCTATGTTCCACTTGACAGTCTTTGCCACATACTGTTTGCACTTTACACACTTTACTCTAATGGTAACATTTGGCAAAATTCTCTTATAATATCACTACCAGGATATTGATGTCTATACATTCCTCCATCTTATTCAGTGAAGTGAAGTCGCTCAGTCGTGTCCGACCCTCAGCGACCCCATGGATTGCAGCCTTCCAGCCTCCTCCGTCCATGGGATTTTCCAGGCAAGAGTGCTGGAGTGGATTGCCATTTCCTTCTCCAGGGGATCTTCCCGACCCAGGAATCGAACCCAGGTCTCCCGCACTGCAGGCAGACGCTTTACCGTCAGAGCCACCAGGGAAGCCCATCTTATTCAGATTTTCCTATTATTACCTATATGCTTGTGTGTGTATCTGTATTAAATCCCATACAATTTTTCCCATCTTGGTTTTTGTATCTACTATCATGATCAGTATTCCGAGAAAGAATCATTTTTATACACACATCCATGTCTTTGCTATCACTTCCCAGGACCTAATTTTGGCAATCATGAATCTGTCTTTCATTTCTATATTTTGTCATTTCAAAAATGATATATAAATATACTAAATAGTAAACCTTTTGTAATTGGCTTTTTTCCTCATTATACAGTATCTCTTGAGATTCATTCAACTAGTTACGTGTATTAATAACTCCTTCCTCTTTACTGATAAATTGTCTTCTGTGTTATGTTTGTACCCCAGTTGAATATTTTACTGTTGAAGGAAATCAGGACTGAGTACAATTTGGGGCTATTACAAACTAAGCTGTTGCAAATATTTGTGCATAGGTGTTTGTATGGTCAATTTTTTTAATTTCTCTGAGATAAATACTCTAGAGTACAATTGTTGGGTTTTACAATTGAATATTTAATTTTTTAAGGAATGACAAATCTTTCAGAGTAACTGACCATTTAATATGAGTGGCAGTTTCTCCCCATTTTTACTAACATTTGGTGTTGATTTTTTTTTTTTTTTTTACCATTCTGTTAGGTTTATAGTAATATAACCACCATGGTTTTAATTTGCATTCCTCTAGTGGCTGGTGATGTTAAATAACTTTTCATGTTTTTTACTGGAAAGCTAATTTTCCAAAAATATTAACTTTATAAATGTTTTGAGTTTTGAAATTTTACATTTAGAAATATACACACATTTGTAGTATAGTTTATGCCTATTGATTCTCTTCTGCCTGCCAGAAGATGTAACAACCTCAGTCACTACCAGAGGTCATAGAGCTTCCATCCTGATTCAGTGTTGCCAAATTTTATGGGCAAATGGAGGTGGAAAAGTTGGACATATAAGAGCTCCTATAAATCCTTCTCTGGCAGAGTACATCATTACAAGTAACTTTTAATGACCACAGATTAGACTATTACAAATATGTATGTGGGCATAAAACATGAAATGAAATCAAAAGGAGATGCATGGTAACATTGGCATGGAATAATATGATATTATTATATCAAATTTCTTACTGATTAACTTAAGAGGAATCTTCAACATGCTTTATTTAAGAAACATCTGCTTAATTTCAAAGTGAAACTATCATTATGCCATCCTTATTTTTATAGGTAGATATAGTTTCTCTGATTACTTAGTTGTGCTAAAATGTAGGGAAAATATATTCTCCCAACTTAAGTAATGTCACATTTTATCTGCCTCATAATAAAGAAAATTTGAACAACATATAAAAACTGTAAATTTGTTTGCTAATAGTCAAAATAGTTTTTAATTTCTTCAATGGTGGTTAAAGTCATCTAAAATTAGACATCTTTATTATTAAGGTTTTTTTCTTCAGAAGTTAGGATGGTCAACTTTTTAAATATGAATAAGTAGATCATCAGTGAATGCCCTGCTCAATTCTAAGCCATCTATTTCTAATATTTTGCTATTTAATCTCATTTTAACCAAAGCAGAGCTAAATCTAATTTATTCACTCTAATTATTTTTAAGCCAGTACTTAATAAATGGCTTCCATAAATCTTGCAATTTAGATTTTAATTGTAATTATCTATGGTAATCTTTTTTGTTCTTGTGAATAATGTAATTTTCAAAGTTTTTTGCAAAAGCTTTAAAAATAATAGCTTTTCAGAAAGTCAAGTCCTGACCTTCAGAACACTCATGTAAAAAGTGACAATTAATAAAATAGTATATAAACAAAATTACTAACAATGAGGAACCAAATAAGAATTGATTGGCAAGATAAATCAATTTACAGCTAAAATAAATATTTCTGCCTCATTGATTTTCATAGCTCATTGAACAGTTAGCATTATTTGTGTTACATCTGTTTGGGTAGTGATTGTGCCCCAAGCTACACTAAAATTGTGGTCAGAATACCTCCACAATGGTGAAGAATCAGGTAGAATGCAATATCCCATAAGACTAAGTTTTTAGGTGTTTCCTTTCAGGGTAGCTTTTAGAGGAAAAAAAGAAAACAAAGATTTCTGAAAGGCTGTAGGATTAAGACTGTAAGTTATATTATCTAGCTCCATACACTTACCTGGGGCATTGAAACAGTCAGATGTATGGTGGTTTCTTTCATCATTTTTCATTAGTATTGATATATGACAGCAAAAAGGCAGAGGAACCAGAGATCAAATTGCCAACATCCGCTGGATCATTGAAAAAGCAAGAGAGTTCCAGAAAATCATCTATTTCTGCTTTATTGACTATGCCAAAGCCTTTGACTGTGTAGATCACAGTAAACTGTGGAAAATTCTGAAAGAGATGGCAATACCAGACAACCTGACCTGTCTCTTGAGAAACCTATTTGCAGGTCAGGAAGCAGTAGTTGGAACTGGACATGGAACATCAGACTGGTTCCAAATGGGAAACGGAGTACATCAAGGCTGTAATTGTCACCCTGCTTATTTAACTTATAAATAGAGTACATCATGAGAAATGCTGGCCTGAATGAAGCACAAGCTGGAATCAAGATTTCCAGGAGAAATATCAATAACCTCAGATATGCAGATGACACCACACTTATGGCAGAAAGTGAAGAAGAACTAAAGCGACTCTTGATGAAAGTGAAAGAGGAGAGGGAAAAAGTTGGCATAAAACTCAACATTCAGAAAACTAAGATCATGGCATCCGGTCCCATCACTTCATGGGAAATAGATGGGAAAGCAGTGGAAACAGTGGCTGACTTTATTTTTATGGGCTCCAAAATCACTGCAGATGGTGATTACAGCCATTAAATTAAAAGATGCTTGATCCTTGGAAGGAAAGTTATGACCAACCTAGACAGCGGATTGGGAGCTCGTGTACACCTGTGGCTGATTCATATCAATGTATGGCAAAACCAATACAGTATTGTATTGTAAAGTAGAATAAAGTAAAAATAAAATTAAAAAAATAAAGGTTTTGAAAACCTTGAAAAGAAAATAAAAGTATAATGAATCCCTTAAAAAATAAATGACACACATCATTAATTATTAGAGAAATGCAAATCAAAATGACAATGAGTTATTGCCTCATACCAGTCAGAATAGCCATCATCAAAAAGTCTACAAATAATAAATGCTGGAGAGGTGTGGAAAAGAAAAAGAGAATACTCCTGCTATTTAAGCCCATGAGAAAGCTTAAGAATCAACATTCAAAAATGAAGATCATGGCATCCGGTCCCATCAGTTTATGGCAAGTAGATGGGGAAGCAATTGAAATGGTGACAGACTTTATTTTCTCAGGCTCCAAAATCACTGCAGATGGAGACTGCAGCCATGAAATTAAAAGACACTTGCTCCTTGGAAAAAAACTATGACCCTAGACAGCATATTAAAAGGAGAGACATTACTTTGCCAACAAATGTCTTTATAGTCAAAGCTATGGTTTTTCCAGTAGTCATGTATGGATGTGAGAGTTGGACCATAAAGAAGGCTGAGTGCTGAAGAACTTATGGTTTTGAATTGTGACGTTGGAGAAGACTCTTGAGAGTCCCTTGGACTGTAAGGAGATTAAACCAGGCAATCTTAAAGGAAACCAGTCCTGAATATTCATTGGAAGGACTGATGTTGAAGCTGAAGCTCCAGTACTTTGGCCACCTGATGCCAAGAGCCAACTCATTAGAAAAAACCCTGCTGCTGGAAAAGATTGAAGACAGAGGAGAAAGGGAAAACAGAGGATGAGATGCTTGGCTGGCATCATTGACACAATAGACATGATGGTGAAGGACAGGGAAGCCTGGTGTGCCACAGTTCATGGGGTCGCACAGAGTCAGACATGACTGAGCAACTGAACAACAACAAGCTACACTGTTGGTGGGAATATAAATTAGTACAACCACTGTGGAGAACAGTATGGAGGTTTCTTAAGGAAACTAAAATAGAGCTACAGCTAGGAATCCCACTGCTGAACATATATCCAGAAAAGATGAAAACTTCAGTTCACAAAGATACAGAGCACCCCAATGTTTATTGTAGCACTATTTACAATAGCCAAGACATGAAAATCGCCCAAGTGCCCATCAACAGTTTAGGGAGAACAGATGCATGTGTATATAAGGCTGAGTCATTTTACTGTCCACCTGAAACTATCACAATGTTGTTAATCAGCTATATCCCAATACAAAATAAAAAGTTTGAATAATAAATAAAAAATAAAAATAGAAAAAAAACATGGCTACAAAGGAGAAATATAGAGAAGAGGGATAAATCAGGAACTTGGAATTAACAACATAAATATACTACTGTATATAAAATAATCAGTGAGAAAGAAGGGAAGAGAAATTATTTAGCTTAGTGATCAGCTAAAATTCTTAGGAGGTTTATTAAGAGAAGAACGGGAGAATGGATATATTTAGACAACTAGCTATCTTTGCTACAGTGGATCATGTCCTGTAGAAAATTTCTTTAAGTCAAGGAAAATGATTTTTATTTCTTTCATTAAATTCCCCTCTCCATGTTTTTCATTCCTTTCTTCTAGTACTCATGGTAGAGAGATACTGGTTTCCAAGATTTGTCTTGAAAGATCTAAGATTTATCATGACTCTTGCCACTTATAATTTCTATCTCTGGGTCCATTGATAGATTTTCAACTTCTTAATTCAGTTTTAGTTGATGTCCATTCTACTGTTTGGATGATTTGTTAGTTTTTTTAAAAAATCTTAGAAATCATGTTTTTAATTTGCTAACTGGTGATCATTTTCACAGTGCTCTTTTATAGCTGTACATCCTACCAAATCTCTTGAAGATAATCATTATATATTTAAATTTATATTCACTATTGTCTATAAGCTCATATACAGGAATTGCTTATTTTGATTTTTTAATCTTGTATCTCTTTCATCTGTTAGCTTTCCTCAAAAGTTTTTTTTTTATTTTGACATTCTTATATTCATAATTTGGAATCTATATTGCTAAGTACTAGTAGTTGGAATAGATTTCTTCAGCTTAAAGGAAAATAGATATTCTGGTAGATTATTGCTGGAATCAAGATTGCCAGAAGAAATATCAATAACCTCAGATATGCAGATGACACCACCCTTATGGCAGAAAATGAAGAGGAACTAAAAAGCTTCTTGATGAAAGTGAAAGAGGAGAGTGAAAAAGTAGGCTTAAAGCTCAACATTCAGAAAACAAAGATCATGGCATCTGGTCCCACCATTCCATGGGAAATAGATGGAGAAACAGTGGAAAAAAAATAAATAAAAAGCAGAGACATATTACTTTGCCAACAAAGGTCCATCCAGTCAAGGCTATGGTTTTTCCAGTAGTCATGTATGGATGTGAGATTGGACTATAAAGAAAGCTGAGTGCTGAAGAATTGATTCTTTTGAACTGTGGTGTTGGAGAAGACTCTTGAGAGTCCCTTGAACTGCAAGAGGATCCAAACAGTCCATCCTAAAAGAGATCAGTCCTGGGTGTTCATTAGAGAGGCTGATGTTGAAGCTGAAACTCCATACTTTGGCCACCTGATGCAGAGAGCTGACTCATTTGAAAAGACCCTGATGCTGGGAAAGATTTAGGGCAGAAGGAGAAGAGGATGACAGAAGATGAGATGGTTGGATGGCATCACTAACACATTGGACATGGGTTTGGGTGGACTCCGGGAGTTGGTGATGGACAGGGAGGCCTGACGTGCTGTGGTTCAAGGGATCACAAAGAGTCAGACACGACTGAGCAACTGAACAGAACTGAATTTATTGTTGTATGTATTTTAATAAACACTCATTTTCAGACACAAATTTTCACATGCTCTTAAAATATCTCCAAGCAAAATTATTACCATAATTGTTCCAGATTCTTTGTCACATTGTGGGACCTTTTTAAGTTATTTCATGAGGAAAAAAATACATATATATATATATATATATATATATATATATATATATTCTGCAACTCACTTTTGTATGTATTTATTTACTATATTAAAGGTGTAGAATTATTTGGCATATATATACTTTATATCAGTTTTCTCTCTCTAGGTCTACTTTCACAGAACTTTTTTGCTTTATAAATAAAATTACAGAACTTGTAATTTAATCTCTTGTCAGAATCTTCAGTGTTGAGTTAGTCGAATTTCAAGACATGTTGAAGTCTCCTAGAAAGTTATTTCATTGAGAGACTTACTATCTTTTATTTCATATGTTGTAAGTTATCTCTGTGTCTTACTATATCATATGTATATTTCCACATAAATTTCACTATTAATGTAGTGAAATAATTCCTTAAAGAACATTGTGTGATTTAAATGGTATAGATCTTATCTAAAATTTGAATTATTAATTTGTCTCATGTTTTAATGATAGTATACATGAATGTCTCTACAAACAATTCTTTCTGAGTACTTCCAGATTATATAACTCAGTGATTTCCCATTTTTGCTTTGACTGTCAGTATGGTCTAAATTTGCTGCTAAATGGAAGTAATTAATATGTTCTAGTTGATGGAAACCTTTTTGTCCTATTGAATATATATGAGAGATAAATCATGAATAAACTAAAATAATTCACTCATGAAAAATGACTATAGAATTAAGTAGATGAATGATACAAAGCAACAATACAGTGCATTCTGTTTCCATGATTTATGGCATTTGAAGCAAAATTAGTATTTTGCAAAGGTATTGATCATGAAAAGGTTATCCATTTCATTTTTCTCTCCTCTATCTGAGACAGTGATAAAGTGTTACTTTGTTATTCCCTAAAACACAACAGTTTAAAGCGTTTATGTAGTGCACTACTAAATATCTTAACAAAAAGAATGAGCCCCTTCATTTTATTCCTCTCAAGCCTAATTAAATGGCAGATCCATATTTTGTATACAAAATATGTAGATAGTTTGTTTACAAAAGTACTTTTACTAAATATTGATTTAATCATCAGTTAAAATATATAAAATAATATAGAATTTTATAGTCAATTTTGAGAATGAAAAAGATGATATAAAAATCAAAATGAATCACCGAAGATGCTTCGGATAATATTGCTTCAGTTTGATGATTTTCTCTTTATTTAAATCATCTTTTACACATAATAAACTTAATGGCAGCAGCCTACCTTAGAATGCATTTGAAAGAGAAGAAGTAGGAAATAGTATTTCTCCAACTCTTTTTCACCTTTAAATAAATATATCTTTATATATAAATCATTTGAATTCATTTCCCTGTAGTTTTCCAAGTACAAGTCTGAATATCTTACAAAAGTAATAGGAGGAAGACATGAAATGAGAATACAAACACATGATTCCCTCTTTATCTAGCCCACAAGCCTATGCTAGAAGATAAAAATAAAGACTTATGGACACTTCCTGTGGTGGAAACTATGGGTTTTGTAATTAATACAGATTCAAATGCCAGTTCTGCCATTTATAGGGCTTGCTGCTTCACTCATGTCCCAGCAGTTCGATGAGTTTAGTTTCCTCATCTGTAAGTGGAAGTAACAATCCTGTGTTATTGTATTGTTATGATGTCATGAGATGATAGATGCACTGTGCTAAATCCACTGTGCACACGATTTACAAAAACTGTAATTGTCAAGCCCATCTCTCATATGCCCTACTTTTAATAGTGCAAATGTGATCCTGCTGTCCTGGTTGACAATGAACAAGACTAGACTTTTCTCTTGAAGGAAAATACCATAATATAGTCAAAATTGAATCCTCATAAAATATTCTTTAAACTTAAGACTGGTATTAATAATAGATAGAATAGAGTTTTTATATAACTGTGGAGAAAATTCTACACAATCTGGCCTCCTTGTATGGATCAGTTTATTTCTGGGAAGGGGAAAATTGTCTTTTCAAGGAAATTTTGCCTTGACAAGGAAATTTCTCTGCCTTTGTGAGTACTCAAAAGAACTTTACATGTGTATCCAAGTAGTGCTTTATTTCAGCAAATAAATGTCATGAGGGTGGATATTCTAAACAGAATTTGATACCTGAGATATACATGAATATGCTTTGGCCCTATGATGGACACAGATCTAGACTAAATTTACTTTGAGTGAACAAAAGATTTCCTACAAAGATCTGCACTACAGACATTGTTGCACTACAGCAATGTTTTTAGAAAGTAATTTTAATTTGTTCTCATGATATTTTCTTTTCCCTCTTTCAGAAAGGCATCCAATGCCCTTGGTTTGTCTCATTTGGGGCAGGGATGTTTGTATTTTGAAGACAAAAAGCTAAAAATAATAAGAGACAACATCTTTCTTTGATTTTATTTTGCAAAAGCCTAAGATCTAGAGTGAATTTGGAGGGGAGAGGAAGGGGAAGAGGGATGAAGGAAAAGGGAAAATGGATATTTCCTCTAGCGCAGAATGGATATGGATATTGACAGTCCCACATATAGTAAGAATTCAGTCCCAAGTCTTTCGGAATCTTTTGAGAATGACCATCTCATCCTCAGAAAGGGAGGAGCTGGTGGTGCACCTAGAAAGTTGGCTCAACAAACAGTGATCAGTACTCCCAGGCTTGGCAATGCCATTTATTTTCAGAGAATAATACAATGAGCTTCTTGTCTATGAAGATGCCTTACTAAATTTGGAGAAACTTCTTTAAGTTTTCAGCAATAAATCTAGTTTCTACATGGCAACAGTTGATATGAGAAAGGTAATGATGAATACTGAGTAGTATGCACTGGACATCATATTTGTGTCAATTTTATGGGACATTATCTGGAAACAGATGTTTGAAATCATGTTGTGGTGGTTGTACAATCACTAAGTTATGTCCAGCTCTTTGTGACCCCATGAACTGCAGCATGCCAGGCTCCTCTATTCTCCACTGTCTCCTGGAGTTTGCTCAAATTCATGTCCATGGAGTCAGTGATGCTATCTAAGCATCTCATCCTCTGCCTACCTCCTCTCTTTTTTCCTTTTGCCTTCCATCTTTCCCAGCACAAGAGTCTTTTCCAATAAGTCAGCTCTTCACATCAGGTGGCCAAAGTATTGGAGCTTCAGCTTCAGCACAAGTCCTTCCAATGAATATTCAGGGTTGATTTCCTTTAAGGTTAACTGGTTTGATCACCTTGTAGTCCAAGGGACTCACAAGAGTCTTCTCCAACAACACAATACAAAACCATCAATTCTTCAGTGTTCAGTCTTCTTTATGGTCCTGTTCTCACATTTGTACATGATTACTGGAAAAAGCATAGCTTTGAATATATGGACATTTGTTGAACAAGTGATGTCTCTGATTTTTGATATATTGTCTAGGGTTGTCATAGCTTTCCTTAAGGGGCAAGTGTCTTTTAATTTCATGGCTGCAGTCACTGTCTGTGATGATTTTGGAGTACAAGAAAATAAAATCTGCCACTGCTTCCACTTTTTCTCCCTCTATTTGCCGTGAAATGATGGGACCAGATGCCATGATCTTCAGTTTCTGAATGTTGAGTTTTAAGCCAGTTGTTCACTCTTCTGTTTCACCCTCATCAAGAAGATCTTTAGTTTCTCTTCACTTTCTGTCATCAAACTGGTATTATCTGTGCATCTGAGTTTGTTATTTCTCCTGTCAATCTTAATTTCACTCTGTGATTCATCCAGCCTGGTCTTTCGTATGATGTTCTCTACATATAAATCAAATAAGTAGGGTAACAATACATGACTTGTCATAATTCCAATTTTGAACCAGTCAATTGTTAACATAAGCTTAAAGGACAAGTAAGGAGGAACTTTCTACTTACATATATATTCTGACTGCATTTAACTTTTTAGCTAGAATGAGAATCCATAGAGGTGACATGTTATGGATATCCACCACAAGATTTCAGGCATGAGTTGTGTCCATGTGTTGACTTTTGGAATTTATAGATACTCAAAAATTGGCTTACTGTACCACATGAAAAAGCAACGAAACCAGTTTAGCTTTTATTTCTCAGGACTAAGATTTATGATTTGGAGATGGCAGTGATAATAAAAAGATAGGATGCTTTGACCTACCTCTTACCTCTGGATTAAGTAATCTGTTTAAAGTGAGATGAAAGAATATCACTCAAGCTTTGGCACTGTGGTTGAATAGAATGACTTTAATTTGTTTGTCATTCACAACCCTGAGGTTCTATCTCTGCAGGTGCTCTGGCCGAGTTCCTAATAAAAGCAATGTTAAAAAATCTAAAGAGTAAGTTATACAAACTAATTAAGCAAACTAGAAGTTAAAAAAAAATAATAATAAAATAAAATATACCAAGAGAAGCCCTGTCTTCTTTGTTTGGGAACTGAATGAAATAGGTTTCAAGTTTTTGGAGAGATGCCCTTCCCCCAAATCCACATAAAGACAAGCTCAGCTTGAATTAGTTGAGATAAGAGAATGGCCAATAAAAAAAAAAAAAAAGGGAACTTTTTCTTAATTATTAAGCAGCCAGTGTCCATTGGCAGCAGTGGGAACAACTGAAGCAATAAGGCCTGAAGATTGGCACAACTGTATTCTGAGAAAATTTAATAACTTATGCCAGTTACAAAGGAAAAGAGAACCCTGAATACTTGTGGAATCCTAGGAGAAGGTGCAACTGAGAGCTATGTTCTTTCTTATAGAGACTCTAATCCATTGTCTTTACTATAATCCCTCTGTCAATATGACCTAGCAAGTGTGAGCTTTATAAAATTAAAATATTTTTTCTGGTGTTCAAAGGATAGGTACAAATTTTTGCAAAAGACACAATGAATAAGGGCATTAAATGTAAGTTATTTTTCAAAATATTGTATTAGAAGTCTTACTATAAAGGGAAAGATAATGGTGAGAAGCAATTTCTATTTTTCTCCCCTGCTTGAAAAATAACTTCCTTTGCTTAAGAAAACAGAAAACAAAGGAGTTAGAAAATATCAATGACTTTTCTTATATCCTCAACAAGCAGTATTCACAGGACAGCTATTGAAAATGTCAAGAAACTCAAAGTTAGCACCACTGATATGCCTAATCAGAGAACTCAGTAGCATCTCCAATTTATCCATTGTATAAGCCTTGACTGCAAGCACCATTGAAATCACCTTCAGTTGTCACCACTAAAAATCTATTTGTAACGGTTAAAATAAATTATTTTGTTTTCCACATCTGTAACATCTATTTCTGCTTTATTGACTATGCCAAAACCTTTGACTGTGTAGATCACAATAAACTGTGGAAAATTCTGAAAGAGATGGGAACAAGACCACCTGACCTGCCTCTTGAGAAACCTATATGCAGGTCAGGAAGCAACAGTTAGAACTGGACATGGAACAACAGACTGGTTCCAAATAGGAAAAGGAGTACGTCAAGGCTGTATATTGTCACCCTGCTTATTTAACTTATATGCAGAGTACATCATGAGAAACTCTGGGCTGGAAGAAGCACAAGCTGGAATCAAGATTGCTGGGAGAAATATCAATAACCTCAGATATGCAGATGACACCACCCTTATGGCAGAAAGTGAAGAGGAACTAAAAAGCCTCTTGATGAAAATGAAAGTGGAGAGTGAAAAAAGTTGGCTTAAAGCTCAACATTCAGAAAACAAAGATCGTGGCACCTGGTCCCATCACTTCATGGGAAATAGATGGGAAACAGTGGAAATAGTGGCAGACTTTATTTTTTGAGGGGCTCCAAAATCACTGCAGATGGTGAACTGCAGCCATGAAATTAAAAGACACTCCTTGGAAGGAAAGTTATGACCAACCTAGATAGTATATTCAAAAGCAGATACATTACTTTGCCAACTAATGTCCGTCTAGTCAAGGCTATGGTTTTTCCTGTGGTCATGTATGGATGTGAGAGTTGGACTGTGAAGACGGCTGAGCGCCAAAGAATTGATGCGTTTGAACTGTGGTGTTGGAGAAGACTCTTGAGAGTCCCTTGGACTGCAAGGAGATCCAACCAGTCCATTCTGAAGGAAATCAGCCTTGGGATTTCTTTGGAGAGAATGATGCTAAAGGTGAAACTCCAGTACTTTGGCCACCTCATGCGAAGAGTTGACTCATTGGAAATGACCCTGATGCTGGGAGGGATTGAGGGCAAGAGGAGAAAGGGATGACAGAGGATGAGATGGCTGGATGGCATCACTGACTTGATGGACATGAGTCTGAGTGAACTCTAGGTGTTGGTGATGGACAGGGAGGCCTGGCATTCTGGGATTCATGGGTTCAGCTATGGCTGATTCCTGTCAATGTATGGCAAAACAAATACAGTATTGTAATTTAAAATAAATAAATAAATAAATTTAAAAAAATAAAAATAAAAATAAAAAAACGAAAAAAATAAAATTAGAAACTAAAAAAACAAAAAACAAAAAACAAAGAGTCAGACACGACTGAGCGACTGAACTGATAAGTTCATTTGTATCCCTTTTTTTCCACACATAACCAATGTCATATGATATTTTTCTTTCTCTGACTTAATTCAGTCAGTATGATAGGTTCATCCATGCAAATAGCATTATTTTGTTCTTTTATGGTTGAGTAATAGTCCATTGTATATGTGTACCACATCTTCTTTATCCTTTTCTCTGCTGATGGACACTTAGGTTGCTTCCATGTCCTGGCTATTGTAAATAGTGCTGCAATGAATATTGGGGTTCAAGTATCTTTTGCAATTATGACTTTCTCTGAATATAGGCCCAGGAGTGGAATTGCTGGATCAAATAGTAGCTCTGTTTTTAGTTCTTAAGGAACTTTCATACTGTTCTCCATAGTGGCTCTACCAATTTACATTCCCACCAACTGTGTAGGAAAGTTCTTTTTCTACACTCCCTCTCTAGCCTTTATTGTTTGCAGATTTTTGACAATAGCCATTCTGACTGGTGTGAGGTTATACCATCTTACAGTTTTGATTTACATTTTTCTAATAGTCATGTTGAACATCTTTTCATGTGTCTATTGACCATCTGTATGTCTTCTTTGGAAAGATGTCTGTTTAGATCTTCTGCCCATTTTTTGTTTTTATATAATATATATATAACATATATTATATATATATAATATATATAATACATCATACACAAAAATAAACTCAAAGTGGATTAAAGACCTAAGTCGAAGGCCAGATACTATAAACTTTTAGAGGAAAACATAAGCAGAACACTGTTTGACATAAATTCCAAGATCTTTTCAATCTACCAAAATTGAAATATATATATAGATAGATAGATAGATAGATAGATAGATAGATAGATATAGAGAGAGTTGCATTGCCTATTTGTATTATATTTTGGAGATTAATCCCTTGTAGGACTTCCCAGATGGCCATAGTGGTAAAGAATCCACCTGCAAATGTAGGGTTCGATCCCTGCATCAAGAAGATCCCCTAGAGGAGGGCATGGCAACTTACTCCACTATTCTTGCTGGGAGAATTCCATGGACAGAAGAGCCTGGTGAGCTACAGTCCATGGGTTCACAAAGAGTCAGACACAACTGAGCAACTAAGCACAGACAATCTCTTGTCAATTGCTTCATTTACAAATATTTTCTCCCATTCTGTGGGTTGTCTTTTCATACTGTTTATGGTTTCCTTTGTTGTGCAAAAACTTTTAGGTTTAGTTAGGTCCTATTTATTTATTTTTGTTTTTATCTTAATTACTCTAGGAGGTAAATTGAAAAGATCTTGTTGCAATTTATGTCAGACAGTGTTCTGCTTATGTTTTCCTCTCAAATGTTATAGTATCTGGCCTTACACTTAGGTCTTTAATCCATTTTGAGTTTATTTTTGCGTTTGATGGTAGGGCGTATTCTAATTTCATTCTTTTACACATATTGTCCCATTTTGCCAGTACCACTATTGAAGAGGTTGTCTTTTCTCCATTGTATATTCTTTTCTTGTTAGTCATAGATTAGGGGACCTTAGGTATGTGGATTTATCTCTGGACTTTTAATCCTACTCCATTGATCTATATTTCTGTTTTTATGCCAACTAATAAAAACCTTCTATTGCACGGGGAATTCTACTCAATTCTCCATAATAACCTATATGGGGAAAATCTTTAAAAGACTGGAATATATGTATATGTATAACTGATTCATTTTGCTGTACATCTGAAACTAACATGATGAAAGTGAAAGAGGGGAGTGAAAAAGTTGGCTTAAAACTCAACATTCAGAAAACTAAGTTCATGGCATCAGGTCCCATCACTTCATGACAAATAGATGGGGAAACAGTGAAAACAATGACAGACTTTATTTTGGGGGACTCCAAAATCACTGCAGATGTTGACTGCAGCCATGAAATTAAAGATGGTTGCTCCTTGGAAGAAAAGCTGTGATCAACCTAGACAGCATATTATAAAGTAGAGGCATTACTTTGCCAACAAAGGTCTGTCTAGTCAAAGCTATGGTTTTTCCAGTAGTCTTCTATGGATGTGAAAGATGAACTATAAAGGAAGCTGAGTGCCAAAGAATTGATACTTTTGATCTGTGGTGTTGGAGAAGACTCTTAAGAGTTCCTTGGAAAGCAAGGAGATCTTACCAGTCAATCCTAAAGGAAATCAGTCCTGAATAGTCGTTGGAAGGACTGATGTTAAAATAAAAACTCCAATAATTTGGCCACATGATGCGAAGAACTCAGTCCTTGGAAAAGATCCTAATGCTGGGAAAGATTGATGGCAGGAGGAGAAGGGGACAACAGAGGATGAGATGGCTGGATGGCATCATCAACTCAATGAACATGAATCTGAGTAAACTCCAGGAGTTGGTGATGGAAAGGGAAGCCTGGCGTGCTGTAGTCCACAGGGTCACAAAGAGGTGGACATGACTTGGTGACTGAACTGAACTGAAACTAACACAACATTGTAAATCAACTATACTCTAAAATTTTTTTTTAATAAATTTAAAAAAGAAAAACAAGATATAAAATTAGTTAAAAGGAAAAATAGAATGAACGAAGCAGTCATAAAATTTTTGTGGCCCCTTAGAATTCTCTTTTAGACCCAGGAACAAAGCCTCAAATAGACTTAAACTGCTTTATGAGATACACTTCTCTGATAATGAATTTACTTAGTTGTTGTGTGAATCCAATAAGCAGCCATTTGAAAACATACAAAATTGTTAAAGATAATTTTAATGAAAATGTAAAATCATGATTTTTATACAAATATACAGAAGTATAAATATTTTATTTATAGTGAGGGAATCAAGAAAATATTTTAAGAAATTCAAAGAAGAATTCAGAGACACACTTATAGGACAAGAATACATAAATAAATGTAAAAATGGACACAGAACTAGATTGTTTCATAGTCAGGGAAATAAGTCAACTGAAGCTTCATCAGAAAGAACAGAATTTATACAGAAAAGAATTTGTCTACAAGAAATAGTAGTTTTGCTTCACGACCAGATATAACTTTCTTGTTGTTATTTTAGTTGCAAAATTGTGTCTGACTCCTTTGTGACCCCATGGACTGTAGTCCAACTAGCTCCATGGGACTTCCCACGCAAGAATATAGAATGGTTGCCATTTTCTTCTCCAGGAGGTATTCCACACTAAGGAGTCGAACTTACATCTCCTTCATTGGCAGGTGTATACATTATTACTGAATGAGTCACCAGGGAAACCATCTATAATTTACAGAATTATAAAATAGTTTCTATAAAATAAGAATTGTATAATTTGAAATGATATTCTATAGACAATACATGACAGTCTATGAAGGTTGAATTTTTTTCAAAATGAATTTTTGTAAACTATGTGGTAATGTTATAGTACTCTATTTCCTTATTTTCATGTTTAACCTTTTAATGTATTTATCTATAGAATTATTTGTCTATAGACTTGTCTGTCTCTTTAAATATGTCATTCCTTGAGCCTTTTTCAAAATATATTTTTCTAAAACTTAGAATAACCAGAGTCAATCAGAACAACTTGTTAGTTTAACCTCTACTGTAGTATGTTCAATTGTGCTAAAATTAAATATTTCAGCTTTTCATTATGAGTCTTTCTTTTTGCATGTAAGCTGAAACTAAATTGTTGAATATATTGATTTTCTAAAAACCTAAAATAAACATTTTTGTAGGAAACAAAGAGTAATATTTCTACAGCATTCAAATCTATCAAAGCTGAACAGCTTAATGAGTATTCTAAACTTACCAAATGATTAAATATAACAGTTTTCTTTATCTTTGTTTGCCCTTAAAATACTAGAAAATATCAAAATGAAAAATCAAGGGAAGGGGAAAAAGGGCATATTAATCATATACTAACTTGAGCCTAGAAGAAAAGTTTTCAATCTGGAAAAATTTTATGAAATAGTAAATTGCTTTTTATAGCTTTTGATATTAACATAAATTTGTTCAATACTTAACCCAGATGCTTGACTTGTAAGAACACTGTTTTGAAAATAATTATTATGTACTGTATCTTTATAATGGAAATATAATTTATATCTTTAAGTCTGTAGACACCCTGATAATAGATATATATTTTTCTTGCTTCAAATTAACATAACTTATTAAATACTATATTGTATCACAATGGGAACTGAATTTTGACATAATGAATTATTTATTTTTCTAATTGTATTGTTTTATAATGGCATCTGGTACAGAAACTCCTTGAAGTGTTAATAAAAGTAATAGTTTCATTTATCTCAAAACAAATAATGGAAAGGTATAATTTACTATGTAAAGAGACTTTCATCTAAACTCTTTTTCTAATCAGTATAGAGCAATGATAACTGGCCTTCAATGGATATTAAATATTATACATGTTTAAGATTTTCAGATTGGTTTGTCCTCTCATTCTTGCAAATTCTTCAGGTTTGTTGTTATTGTTTTTGGTTTGTTTGTTTCAATTGTTAGAAGAAAAACAAACTGATTAGATGCATTTACTCTGAGATCTTAGTATGTGAGAATGATAACTATCCAGGGACATATAATCAAACTGAATGACTGCTTACAGAAATAAAAGTCTACATTTTGTGTTATTTCAAACTCTGGTGAAGGTTTGGGAGATTTTTTTCCTGTTCTCAGATTCTCCTATTTAACCAGAAGTAAATTTGTATAATAACATTTGGATGTTTAACACATATTACTTTATATTATGGTAGGTAAAATAAGATACTAATCAGATCAGAAAATACTACAGTTGGTGTTTTATTTTCATATTGAAAGATTCAGATTAGGATTCTGCCTAGTGCTGTCAGGGTAACTAAGTGCTCTCTATGTCTGCTCTAGCACTTACTAGCTACAAACATTTGGTATGTCAGTCAACATATGTTTCCTTATAGATAAAGTAGAAATTATACCAATATCACTAAGGCTTCTGAAGATCAAATACACTACAGTGTTTTCAAGCTTTCTGAAGAGCAATTAGCTGCAGAAAATTACTTTCAAGAAATTACTGTTTAAATTCCCAGAATATAAGTAAATATTTTACAGAGAAGTTCTATTTCAGTGGTTGGCAGAGTATAAAGGGCCACAGAGTAGCGTTTTAGGCTTTTCAGGCCACACAGCATCTGCTGCAGCTCCTCTGGTCTACAATTGTAGAATGGACATGCCGACAGACAATCAATGAAAGAATGACTGTGCCTGTGTTCCAGTAAAATTTATTTATGGACACAGAAATTTGAATAACACAGAATTTCATTTGTCATGGACTATTAGTTGTTTTACAATTATTAAATTATAGTTATGTGATAAAGGATTTTAAACATGCCAGTCATTCAAAACAGGCAATTAAGACAGTTTTGAAGGGATCTTAATATTCCTGCTTATTGGCTTCTTCCTCTTTGGTCAGGGAAGCCCCTTCATAAACCCAAAAACGTCCCAGGGAATGGTTGGAAAGTCAATGATATGATGCTTCCAAGTCACATAAATTGTAAGTGAAGTGAGTGAAGTCGCTCAGTTCTGTCCAACTCTTTGCGACCCAATGGACTGTGGCCTACCAGGCTCTTCTGTCCATGGGATTTTCCAGGCAGTAGTACTGGAGTGAATTGCCATTTCCTTCTCCAGGGGATCTTCCTGACCCAGGGTCTCCAGCATTGTTGACAGATACCTTACCATCTGAGCCACCAGGGAAGTCTGACTAAGATCTCTGATAAAAACAATTCTTGAATTTATTGGGAGTCAAGAAAACAGTCCGGAGAAGGCAATGGCACCCTACTCCAGTACTCTTGCCTGGAAAATCCCATGGACAGAGGAGCCTGGTAGGCTGCAGTCCATGGGGTCGCTAAGAGTCAGACAGGACTGAGCGACTTCACTTTCACTTTTCTCTTTCATGCATTGGAGAAGGTAATGGTAACCTACTCCAGTATTCTTACATGAAGAATCCCAGGGACGGGGGAGTCTGGTGAGCTGCCATCTATAGGGTCGCACAGAGTCAGACACGACTGAAGTGACTTAGCAGCAGCAGCAGCAAACTAGTCATTATTCATTAAATTATTACAAAAAATGACACATTCCAAGCTTCAATTGGGAAGTTTATAATACATTTTTTCTATTTAAATAATCTTTAGAAATAATTTCATCAATTAAAAAGTTCAGGCTAATAAAATAGAAGATATTATTTCTGTTTATCAGTAAAGATAACTAACACAATATATTAACTGCATTAATATTTACAGAATTTTTAATTGCTTCTTGAGCTCAATGAGAAAAAGGACTGCATCATATCCTGCTTTGTATTTCTATTACCTAAGAGAGTATTTGGCTCTCAATAAGCTGAAATTTTAAAGTTAATTAAATTATAGATAGCAATATATTGTGGCTCAGATGGTAAAGATTCTGCTTGCAATTTAGGAGAGACCCAGGTTTGGTCTTTGGGTAGGGAAGATCCTCTGGAGAGAATTGCAACCACTCCAGTATTCTTACCTGGAGAATTCTATGGACAGAAGAGCCTGGCATGCTATCTCAGTCCATGGGATCGCAAAGAGGCACACATGCCTAAATGACTAACAAACGCACACAGACACACATATTCAGTGTAAATGAGGTTTAATTTATTATAGTATTATGGCTCGTCAGTACAGAAAAGCTATGTTTGTATTATGCAAAAATATAAGCACTTTATAAGTAGATATATACAGAGGTAGAAAGAGCTGGACCTGTACCAATTTGGATTTTTATTCTTTAAATTGGCATATGACCCTTAGTGATCCACTGGACCTCATTCAGCTCTGGTAGTCCAGGAAAGTAGCTAATGTCTATTATCTCTTTTTAATACAATGTCATTTAGTTATAGTATAGGATATATAACATAAGAGATTAGGAGTGCATCTTTCTTAAAGACAAACTACAAACTGAATTTGCACTAATTAATTTTCCAAATCTGTGTCCTAATTCTAGAAATTGGCAAGAGTTTAAGATGTAAATATAGGTTCTATACATTTCTTTACTTCCTTTTATTTCTCACATTACTTTTATTTTTCATTCTAAATTATATTTTCACTTTTACAATATCAATCTGTATTTCGAATGGACCGGGTCACACTCTATCTTCCTGAAGTCAGGCTTTATTTAGAACAAAGAACTGAAAGTAGCATTCCATAAAGAGCTTAGGGATTGTGTTAGTTAGGGTATAATTGTGGCTGCTTTGAGAATTCCAAAACCACACTTAATTAAGTGTATTTTTATCTCATATAAAAACCTAGGCTGATAGGGTAACTTTGCTCTTCAAATAGAACAAGGCTACTACTATTTTGTTTCCACCTCTATCCTTATGATGCTCTTTACCCTCATGGCCCAAGATTGCTCATCACATATCCACAATGTAATCCATGGTAAGGAAAGAAGAACTTGAGCAATCATACCCTTCATTATAAATATATGAACTAAATATCACATACATCCTTCCTGCTTCTGCTCATGTTAACTTGTGATTAGTTACATTGTAAGCTTCACTTCAGAGGAGGCTGAGTAATATAGGCTTATTCTTGGCAATCACGTATTTGCTCAGCATTGAGGTTATATGACTGTACAAATGGAAGGAAGAATGGATGTGTGGAGACAGTAAGCTGTCTCTGTCACAAGTATATGTAGAATTTGATGAAAGAAATTTTTTTGTGAAGAGACAGAAGAGATTGCAGAATAAAAGAGTGACTAAAAGTTGCCACCAAGGAAAACAAAGCAGCAAACTGTAATGAAAGTGAAAGTGTTAGCCACTCAGTTGTGTCTGGCTCTTCACAATCTTCATGGACTAAAAGCCCACCAGGTTCCACTGTCCATCGGATCATCCAGGCAAGAATACTAGAGAGAGTAGCCATTCCCTTCTCCAGGGGATCTTCCTGACCCAGGGATCAAACGTTTTTCTCCTGCATTGCAGGTGGATTTTTTTATCATCTGAGCCACCAGGAAAGCAAACTGTCATATAAGCATATAATAGGAAGAAACTGGTAGAGAGCAATCAGGTTTAAGTTATGGCAGAATTCGATTGTATGAGTCTAAGGAAAATTCTTGTGTTAAGTTACGCCATTATCAATATATGTTTAAAGCCTTCTCTTGGTTTTTCTTAGCTCAGAGATTATGCATCAATATTTTATATACTTTTAACATGAACTAGTATATTTAACATGAGAATGTAACATTTCGAGAAAGAAATGCTCTGACAAAGCACTTCTAATAGTAAGACCAAAAAAATTTCCACCCCTCCACCCAGCAACCACAACACTTAATGAAGTGGTGTGAAGCAGGGCTAGTCCACACCAACCTTCACACCCCCACCTAGGTGTCCATAGTCTATGCAGGGAGTTGAGCCTCTACCTTCATCTGTCATCACCAAAGTGGAATCAAGTGAAGTGAGTCTGGGTAGTAAACCCTGTTTTTCCCCCAACTCCTGATGTCAACAGAGAAACATGGAGAACTAAGCTCAACTCTAACCCATCTAGGAGGAAGAATGAAGTGGTAGAAAATGGAATGATTGGTACCATGCTTCCCCCATGTCATTAGGTCCTGGCAGGAAACTAACTTTCTGCCCCAGCCATGCTCCAATAAAGTATGTGAGTTGTCCTCCATGTTCCCTCTCCTTAATGACTCTGGGTCTACAGAGGAGCTCTCAGAGGAAATGAAACATTGCAAATTTGTGGCCTCCTTTCACTGGGAAGCTGCCGGCATGATGAAGTGGTAGCTGAACTTGCACCCAGTCTGTCTGCAAGGAGTCATTATGAGTACTCATTTCACATTTACTGGGATCTGGTGGAAAGGTCAATATATATATACTTACCATGAATTCATGCTACAGCTCAAAAGGAGGACTGATTCTTGAAATCAAAACATTTTTTAATAAGGATACAGTGCCTCATAAAAATAATATCCTAAATGTCCAAGCTACAATCAAAAGTCACTGGTCACATGAAGAATCAGGAAATCAACGTAAATGAGAAAAGACAATCGACAGATGACAACACCCAGATGATGCAGAGTTTGGAATTATTTAGACCAGAATTTTAAAGCAAACATGATAAAATTTATTAAACAATTAACTATGAAATATTTTGAAACAAAATAAAAATAGTAAATTTTCAAGAAATAGAGGTCATAAAAATAACTAAATGAAAATTGTGGAGCTAAAAATACATAGCAGAAATAAAAAGCTCAATGGATGCCCTGGACAGTGACACTGGAAGTTGAAGTGACAGAAGATGGAGTTAATGAACTTGAAGACAGATCAACAGAATTTACATGATCTGAAAAAGAGAGACTTGAGGACCTGTAAAACAATAACAAGAATGCTATATCCCTATAGCTGGAGTTCCAAAAGGAGAAGACAGAGTAAGCAGGACTGAAAAGATTTTCAAAGGTGGAATGACTATTTCCCAAATTTTGTTAAGCATATAAACTTACAGATTTAAGAATGTGAGTAGATAAAGTGACCCATGATGAGATTTATCATACTGAATTTCTGAATACTGAAGACAAAGAAATATTGAAAAATGGTTACAGAGAAACTGAGAAGTTACTTACAGGGAAATACCAATTCAAATAGCGGTAGATTTCTTGTGTGTGATATTATGGAGGCCAGAAGGAAGAGGCCTAAATATTTTCAAGCACTGAAAGAAGAATTATCAATATTGAATTCTATATTAAATGTAAATATCCTTCAGGAATGAATAGGGAATAAAGACATTTTCAGAAGAAGGAAAACTAAGAGAAGGATCCTGGTTATTTGTCTGTACCTCTGCCCATCAAAATAGAATTCACAGTGAAAATAAGATACAATGTATATTCAGAGTTTTAAAATTATTAATACTATGTTAGTAAAATGGAACTGAAAAATGAAAAATCCAGTTATGGGTAGCTAAGCTTTGCAAACAGGTAAAGGTAACATGGGATGGGCAACTATGTGTCAGAGTGCAGAAAATCCAGGATAACCATGGAATATTCTTCTGAAGTATCAATTTCAATCAGTGAAACTAATTGGAAGCCTCCATTATGTAATTTTCATGGTAGATCAACTACTTCCACAGAGTTAGTGCTTCATGGGCTATGATGCGTAATATTAATATTACAAAGTTCAGGTAACTCCTCAAGGGTTGCTCTTATGTGGAAATGGAATTTATAAATCAAGTGTAATTCTGTCCACTGAAAAAATATTTTTATTCAGTTCTTAATTAGTTATGAGTCATGCACCTCTTTCAAGAGACATCAGCTAAATAACTGATACTCAGAATTAATAATTATGGAACTGTTTCAATAAAAAGTATTAAGTAATGTCTCTCAGGAAATTAGATACCATTCTAAACTATAATAATGGCTCACTATTTCTTTAATAAGAATATATATGCATTCAGCCCCTCAAAGATTTTCTCAGCTTATTGTATTTGACTCTTTTGCTAAACCTATATTATTAGCTTTATATTATCTCATGTCACAGTAATTATTCTATGTTATTTTCTGAAAACCAAATCTGTCAGAGGACTGAAATGTTCCAATTGAAGGTGAGAAAACATCTAGCAGAAAAAAAGTCAGAAAAAAAAAATTCGCAGACTGACAAGGAAATCAACATTTTAGGTATATAACATGACCTAAAACAGTCTGATGCTATTGCCAAAGAGGCCCCTTCTTTCCTGAAGACAGTGAGTTAGAAAAGTTTTTGGAAGCATTCACTCTTCAGATTCTTTCTTACACTCATATCCAGGAAATCTTTCTGCAAAGCTAGCTGAACTATCTTCAAGGATTGCTCACTGCAGAGTTAGATCTTATGAGCAACAAAGCAATTCCAGTTACAGGAGAAAGCATGTACTGGATTTTCAGCTCTATGAAAGCTCTCTTAAAGCCCAATGCTTCCAAATTTAGACTGAATGAAACAGCAATCAAAATTTAAATGTAAAGTGAAGTGAAGTGAAAGTCACTCAATTTTGTCTGACTCTTTGCAACCCCATGGACAATACAGTCCATGGAATTCTCCAGGCCAGGATATTGGGGTGGGTAGCCTTTCCCTTCTTCAGGGCATCATCCTAACCCAGGAACTGAAACAGAGTCTCCTGCATTGTAGGCAGAGTCTTTAAATGTAAAAGTCTAGTTTAATCAGAGCAACAAACCAAGTCTTAAGAAAAAAAAATCATAATCATCTTACAGTACCAACTAGCATTATTAATGTCATTTGCTAAGTCATCAAGGCAGAATAAGTCTTTTCAATAGTAATGCTGAGGCATAACTTAAATATGGTTTTGGATATTTTTATAAAATAAAAAATACATATTAAAAACATGTTTGCCAACAAGTAAAACTCCCTGGTGCCAGGAGAATAAGAACTGGCAACACAGATGAAGTGAACAAGTAAGAATTAAGGTATATTAATTGATTAATCAATTAATTAACTCAACATTTAAAAAGCTAATATCATGGCATCCAGTCCCACCATGGCATCCAGTCCCACCATGTCATGGCAATAAATGGGGGAAGGGTGTGAAAACAGTGACCAACTTTGCTTTCCTGGGCTCCAAAATCACTGCAGACAGTGACCACAGCCATGAAGTTAAAAGACAGTTTTCCTGGGAAGGAAAGCTATGACAAACCTAGATAGCATATTAAAAAGCAGCACCATCACATTGTCAGCAAAGGTCCATATAGTCAAAGCCATGGTTTTCCCAGCAGTCATGTATGGAAGAGAGAATTGGACCATAAAGAAGGCTGAGCACTGAAGAATTGATGTTTTCAATCTGGGTTGCTGGAGAAGACTGTTGAGAGTCCCTTGGATGGCAAGAAAATCAAGCCAGTCAATCCTAAAGGAAATCAACCCTGAAAATTCATTGAAAAAGATGCTGCTGAAGCTGAAGCTCTAATACTTTGACCACCTGATGCAAAGAGCCAAGTCACTGGGGAAAAACCTGATGCTGGGAAA
The DNA here is from genome assembly GCA_917880005.1 of Nanger dama. Lineage (NCBI taxonomy): Eukaryota > Metazoa > Chordata > Mammalia > Artiodactyla > Bovidae > Nanger > Nanger dama. The sequence goes on along the minus strand of CAKJTW010000038.1, from coordinate 6,178,011 downwards.
GATTGAGGGCAGGAGGAGAAGGGTCAACAGAGGATGAGATGGCTGGATGACATCACTTACTCAATGGACATGAGTTTGAGAAAACTCAGGGAGATAGTGAAGGCAAGAAAGCCTGGCATGCTGCAGTTGATGGGGTTACAAAAGTCAGACACAACTGAGCAAGTGACAACAACAAAGATATATTAATTGATTAATCAATTGATTTTCATTAAAGTGATGTAAAAATAAAAGAAGAGGGCCTGTATAAAGCAGGGGGTAGGGTATATCACATGAATAGAACTAGAAAGATTATGGGGAAAATATCTGTGGAAGTGATCTAAATGTAGATAAATTCAATAACAAGTAGCATCTGGACCTTGAGCCATGAAGACTAGTTAAAGCAGAAATAGCCAAAAGGACTGCTGGATGACTTACCTGGCTAGGCTGCGGAGACCAGTGAAGCTGAGCCAACAATGGGGACGGCTGAACAGTACATTTCTTGGGTGAAGAGGACATTCTTTGTTCTTTTTCTGGTTGTCTAAGAACTTCTGGGCTTTCCTCATAGCTCAGTTGATAAAGAATCCACCTGTGATGCAGGAGACCCCAGTTCGATTCCTTTCTCAGGAGGATCCACTGGAGAAGGGATAGGCTACTCACTCCAGTATTCTTGGGCTTCCTTTGAGGCTCAGCTGGTAAAGAATATGCCCGCAATGTGGGAGACCTGGGTTCAGTCCCTAGGTTGGGATGATCCCCTGGAGAAGGGAAAGTCTACCCACAGAAGTGTTCTGGCCTGGAGAATTCCACGGACTGTATAGTCCATGGGGTCACAAAGAGTTAGACACAACTGAGTGAATTTCACTTTCACTTTCTAAGAACTGCAACTATGCCTGAAGGTTTTCAGAATTCTCACTGATAAAACCAAATACCACCTGACTCTTGAGTTGACTCTGAATTAATGTAATACAACTGATATCAGAGACCTTGACACTCAGAGGGGCAGAAGTGTTAGGAAAGGAGGAGAGGCAGCATCAGCACTTGGAAGGTATTTGCCAGTGCATTAAACCTCAGTTGTAAACATTTCATGTGTTTTGTTGTATGTGAAGTTTCCTAATATATAAGAAAATTCCTCGGGCTTCCCTGATGCTGCTGTACAGAAAATGGGCTTTTGTCACAGGTGACAAACTTCAAGCAAGGGAATTATGAATATTTTATAAATTGTTCAAAGAAGACATTTTCTTGATTATACTGGACAGTAAACAAATATGACCTGTTTTCCAGAGGGAGACCCTATTTCAGTCTTCCAAAGCTGTTTGTTATATGAACATCATTGAAAATATAGACAAGATACTAGATGCTACTAGATGCAAGACATACAATAAATCCAAAAAGAACAAACAGCAGAGTTAAAATACGTAAGTAAATAATTGACCTGGTGCATAAGTTTTGTTATTAACCACACTCTGTACACTTTAAATTACTTTTTTATTACTTTACACAACTAAATTTCTTAAATCTAGATAAATCATCCATAGACACTTAAATTTTGCTTCCTATTTTAAAAATCTATATAGCTAATTTTATTTTTCTTATCTGATTGCAGTCATCATAATTTTCAAAAAAATGTTAAGCATTGTGTTGCTAGTAATCAATAATCATATGTTCCTCACTTTAATGAGAATATGACTAGATTTTCATTGTTAAGCATAATTGTTGCTTAGTGATACATAGATGAAAACACAACATGCATATACACATTCCTTTATCAGACTTAAAAGTTCAACTCTATTCATTACACAGGAAATTTTAACTGGGTTCATGGCTAAACTTCAGGGGATTTCTTCTTTCCAGGATCCTTTTTTTTTTCTAACAGAAATAAAGTTAAGGGAATTTCTTAAATCTAGATAAGTAATTCAATACTACAGGAAATATTTCAAAATTCTCCTTATACTTAAGAAGGCTATGACATAAAGTGAAGGGTTATGGTTTCAGAATTTTTTGCTTTTAAGTGTAAGTCTTTCTTGGTGACTTAAGACAATAAATTCAATCCTTGGGTCAGGAAGATCCCCTGGAAAAAGGCATGGTTACCCACTCCAATAATCTTACCTGGAAAATTTAATGGACAGAGGACCCTGATGGGCTACAGTCCATGTTCAATTCAGTTAAGTCACTGGGTCATGTCCGACTCTTTCCGACCCTATTGACTACAGCATGCCAGGCCTACCTGTCCATCACCAACTCCCAGAGTTCACTCAAACTCATGTCCATTGAGTCGGTGATGCCATCCAACCATCTCATCCTCTGTCGTCCCCTTCTCCTCCTGCCCTCAATCTTTCCCAGCATCAGGGTCTTTTCCAGTGAGTCAGCTCTTCGAATCAGGTGGCCAAAGTATTGGAGTTTCAGCTTCAACATCAGTCCTTCCAATGATCACCCAGCACTGATCTCCTTTAGGATGAACTGGTTGGCTCTCCTTGCAGTCCAAGGGACTCTCAAGAGTCTTCTCCGACACCACAGTTTGAAAGCATCAGTTCTTCAGTGCTCAGAGGTGAAGTGAGGTGAGGTGAAGTCGTTCAGTCGTGTCCGACTCTTTGCGACCCCGTGGACTGTAACCTACTAGGCTTCTCTGTCCATGGGATTCTCCAGGCAAGAATACTGGAGTGGACTGCCATTTCCTTCTCCAGGGGATCTTCCCGACCCAGGGATCGAACCCGGGTCTCCCGCATTGGAGGCAGACACTTTAACCTCTCAGCCACCTTTTCACATCCACACATGACTACTGGAAAAACCAAACCTTTAACTAGATAGACCTTTGTTGGCTAAGTAATGTCTCTGCTTTTTAATATGCTGTGTAGGTGGGTCATAACTTCTTCCAAAGAGTAAGCGTCTTTTAATTTCATGGCTGCAGTCACCATCTGCTGTGATTTTGGAGCCCAGAAGAAAGTCTGCCACTGTTTCCATTGTTTCCCCATCTATTTGTCATGAAGTGATGGGAACGGATGCTGTGATTTTAGTTTTCTAAATGCTTAGTTTTAAGCCGACTTTTTCACTCACCTTTTTCACTTTAATCAAGAAGCTCTTTACTTCTTCTTTGGTTTCTGCCTTAAATGTGATGTCATCTGCATATCTGAGTTTACTGATATTTCTCCAAGCACTCTTGATTCCAGCTTGTGCTTCATCAAGTCCAGAATTTCTCATGGTGTACACTGCATATAAGTTTAATAAACAGGGTGACAATATACAGCCTTGATGTACTCCTTTCCCAATTTGGAACCAGTCTGTTGTTCCATATCCAATTCTAACTGTTGCTTCTTGACCTGCATACAGATTTCTCAGGAGGTAGGTAAGGTGGTCTGGTATTCCACCTCTTGAAGGATTTTCCACACTTTGTTGTGATCCACACAATCAAAGGCTTTGGCATAGTCAATAAAGCAGAAGTAGATATTTTTCTGGAACTCTCTCACTTTTTCGATGATCCATCGGATGTTGGCAATTTGATATCTTGTTCCTCTGCCTTTTCTAAATCCAGCTTGAACATCTGAAGTTCACAGTTCAAGTTACTGTTGCAGCCTGTCTTGAAGAATTTTGAGCATTACTTTGCTAGTGTGTGAGATGACTGCAATTGTGTGGTGGTTGAACATTCTTTGGCATTGCCTTTCTTTGGGATTGGAATGAAAACTGACCTTTTCCAGTCCCGTGGCCACTGCTGAGTTTTCCAAATTTGCTGGCATACTGAAGCACTTTTATAGCATCATCTTTTAGGATTTGAAATAGCTCTGCTGGAATTCTATCACCTCCAGTAGCTTTGTTCATACTGATGCTTCCTAAGGCCCACTTGACTTCCCATTCCAGAGTATCTGGCTCTAGGTGAGTGATCATATCATCATGATTATCTGGGTCATGAAGGGTTTTTTTGTGTATTTCTTCTGTGTATTCTTGCCACCTCTTCTTAATATCTTCTGCTTCTGTCAAGTCCATACCTTTTCTGTCTTTTATTGTGTCCATCTTTGCATGAAATGTTCCCTTGGTATCTCCAGTTTTCTTGAAGTGATCTCTAGTCTTTCCCATTCTATTGTTTCCTCTATTTCTTTGCACTGATCACTGAGGAAGGCTTTCTTTCCTCTCCTTGCTATTCTTTGGAACTCTGCATTCAGATGCTTGTATCTTTGCTTTTCTCCTTTGCCTTTAACGTCTCTTCTTTCCACAGCTATTTATAAGGCCTCGTCTGACAACCATTTTGCCTTTTTGAATTTCTTTTTCTTGGGAATGATCTTGGTCACTGCCTGCTGTATAATGGCAGGAGCCTCTGTCCATAGTTCTTCAGGTATTCTGTCTATCACATCTAATCCTGTGAATCTCTTCATCACTTCTACTGTATAATCCTAAGGGATTTAATTTACATCATACCTGAATGGTCTAGTGGTTTTCCCTACTTTCTTCAATTAAGTCTGAATTTGGTAATAAGGAGTTCATGATGAGGGTTTCTAAAAACTAGAAACTATGGAGTGATTAACACTTTCACTTTTATTTCTAAAATATTTGCTAACAGCCTATGTGTCCTAAGGGCACTGACCTTCTCACTCTTTCTTTTATCTCTACTCCACCCTCATCTCAATGGTTTTATTAATAAGTCACCATTTTATAATAATATTGCTCATAGCATTTCATATTTTTACATAATCATGAGTGACAAAGATGTTTAACTTCTTCATATTTTAATCATGCTAATCCATGCTCATTAGCAGTCATCTTACTTCATATTTTTTCTTAAAATTTTCTATTTTTAGTCTTCCTTTACTCTCTCTTAATTTAATTGCTAATGAAGTTTATCATATCCTTAAGAATGATTTATATGTAAGTTCGTGCTTGTGAATGCCTGCCTATTGTTTTTATATTTGAATGTGAATTTGGATGAGTAAAATGTTCTTAAGACACAATGTTTATTAATATTGTGACCTTGTTTATAAAAAAAAAAAAAGAAAAAAAAAGGGGGGAGGGCAAGAAGGGGAAACTAAATGTTTTGAACTTAATCTCAATGTTAATCTCTGATAGTGGTCTTGACATTCCTCTTGTAACAGTGTTCTGCCACTTGTTTTCTTTTTTTCTTAAACAGACTTTACAAATATTTACAGCAGTTTTAGGTTCATATTAAAATTGAAAGGAAGGTGCAAAAATCTTTCACATATCCCCTGCTCCACACGTGCATAGCCTCCCCGACATCAACATTCCCCACCAGGGTGGTAACTTGATACATCATAATCACTCAGAATCAATAGTTTATATCAGAGTTCACTCTTGGTGGTGTACTTTTTATGGATCTGAACAAGACAGTGTACGACATGTATCCTCCAATATAGTATAAGACAGAGTATTCCACTACCAAAAAATCCTCTGAGCTCCGCCTATTTTATTTACTGCATCCTAGATTTTCCTACATATTATTAGCATATTTTTTTAACAATTAGGTAGTTTCTACTTAAATATTTTATTAAATCAGCTTCATACTGATAAGAATACATTTAATTATTTCCAGGTGTTGGCTTGTATTTACAAAACCATAATAAGCACTGCTGATAGAACATCTTGAGGGCACCTTTGTGAGTATGTGCTGTGTTCAGTCATGTCTGACTCTTTGCGACCCCATGGACCCTAGCTCACCAGGTTCCTCTGTCCATGGGATTCTCCAGGCAAGAATATTGGGGTGAGTTGCCATTTCCTTTCCATTTGTGAGTTTATCTGTAGGATAATGAAAGATTTTAAATAAGGAGGACAAAAGAATGAGTCAGTAAATATGAACACAGTCATGCACAGAACCAGGCAACAATGAGAGGATAAATGAGAGACAAGAAAGAGATGGGAAACTAGCATTTGTTCCATGCGTACTATGTACCATAGGTATAATCACATTTTGCTGTGAACAAGATTTCAAGTTAATAAACATCCCCACTTTTAGAGAATTGACCTTAATCAAGTTCAGAAGAGAACAAATGGCTTTATGTGGTTGTTGATGTTGGGAGATAGAACTGGCCTTCAGACCAAAACGCGTATTCCTATAGAGAAGTTTTGAGGCTAAGGCACTTACCTTGGGCTATCTGCAGGCTTTGTGGTGGAGCAGGTTTTGAACCAAGGCTGGCCTGTCCCAGAATCTGCCCTCTGTTCTTATTACAGTACACCGCTCCCAAGAGGAAAACTGTCAAAAACAAAGTAGACACTATTCCTCAAATTCCTGAGGTTCTGCTTCAGACAGGTAACAAGATAAGGATATTAGCACTGGGATAAAGGCTTAACTGAAACTGAACTGAAAGACAGATGTCCAGGTATGACGAGCTGGGGAGATTATCCTTAGCCAGTCTGGTAGCAAGTGGTCCTTGTTGAGAATTCTAGAGAACTGGACCTTCAAGTGAAGCTCAAGTGGCCTATGAAAATATAAATGTGAATATTGGTAAAGCTTTGAATGTTCTATTCTGATTTGGAGCAAAATCATTATTAGAAAAATGTTAAGTAAATGCAACAAGAAATACTGTATGTAAAACTATACAAGCGATGTCTGTCATAATGTAGGTACTAAATGGTCACTGAAATTTTATTATTTTAAAAGGTTGTACATAGTTAATAACAACCTATAACTGATAAAAATCTGCCCGCTTATGCAGGAGACCTGGGTTCAATCCCTGGATCAAGAAGACTCCCTGAAAAAGAAAATAGCAACCTACACCAGTATTCTTGCCTGGAGAATTCCATGGACAGAGGAACCTGCCAGGCTGTAGTCCATGGGGTCGAAAAACAGTTTGACATGACTTATTGACTGAAAACAACAATGTTAGAAGTAGGCCTTGAATATATTTAATTCATTCAATGGAAACTACAATTTCTAAAATTCACACATTAAAATAAAGCAAGTAAAACCATAAACATAATTTAACATGTAACTATTTCTAGACGCAGAAGGAGCTAAGAACTTTAAAGGATGCCCTTATTGAGAAAACTAAACGAAACTAAATATCACCTAATAATATATAAATGTCTCTTAATGTATACGAAGTCCTAAAAATTATAGGATTTTTAAAAAATCGATTCAATCAAACCAATTTCTAAATTACTGTGCTTTAAGAGCTTCACTGTATATTAGATAGGCATATTATTTAACAGTGGATACAACAATTGAAATTTCAAGTATGGCTGAATTCATTAATGGAGGAGACAAGTGATAATATTCCCCATCATAGTTTCTCTCTCACAATAGAAAAATGTATTTCATTCCACCGTGTGTGCTCAGTCACTCAGTCATGTCCAACTCTTTGGTACCCTATGGACTGTAGTCTTCCAGGCTCCTCTGTCCATGGGGTTCTCCAGGCAAGAATACTGGAGTGGGTTGCAGTGCCCTCCTCCAGGGGATCTTCCAAAGCCAGGGATCAAACCCACATCTCTTACATCTCCTATACTGGTGGACAGGTACTTTACCACTAGGGCCATTTTTACCATTATTTAATTCTGAAGATGGGTATACATGCTAGGTATTTTTCTTATATTTGTAAACAGATAGATAAGTTAAGGCTTAGAGAAGTTAAATAACTAAGTTCCTAAGGGAGCATGACTAGAAAATGGAAAAACCTGAGAAGCATGGAGGCTTTATTCCACCAAATACATACCAATATGACTTGAGAATAAAACCAATCAGTGATATGATTATACCTAATTTTAGCAAAATGTGATATGTGACTAGTTTTACAAAGTTGTTCATAGTATGATGCTAGACTTTCTTGTTTTATAAGCAAATTTATTATAAAATTTGTTAAATGTGTTCTCTAATGCACCCTTAACACTTTTTTCAGGCACATAAAAAGCAAGCACAGTTGAATAAGGAGGAATTTGAAAGCATGTTATGATCAAATATAATGATCTTTACTATGCACACTGAACCAGTTTTCTAAACTGCCAGTCAAGAATCAGATTTTCACAAGCCTATAGAGAAAAATCTATAATTTCAAGGGAAAAAGAAATTAATACTTTCTCCTCCTAGAAAATAAACAGAGAGGGGAAAGGGAGGAAAGAGAAGTTTCTCCATGTTATAGCTCCAAAACTATTCCTCTGAATCCAGAAGATTTCTGTAAACTATAATCAGGAAATACTAAGTTACTTATTTTGGTTCAACCAAAATTAAGTGAACTACTGAGAAGCTGGCACTGCACGTTGCACTGGTTCAGAACACAGATGTCAGGGCTGTACCAGCTGGGTTCTGACACTTAATCAGCTGTGAGCCGTTAGCTAATTCCTTGGAATCCAGTTCCTTCATCTGTTTCCTCATCAGTAAAACATTTGCTGATGTTAATAGTAATAAAAATTTCTTCAAAGCATCATGAGGATTTTGAGTTAACATATTCAAAGCACCTAGAATAGTGTCTAGAACATAGCAGATGAACAGGTGCCTTGTCAAGTTCAGCTGTTATTGTTGGGTCTTTTTATATAAATTTTATTTCCACTCAAGTATCTCATAGTCCAGGCTCCATTAAACTTGTCTAGAGAATATGAGAAAGAGGTATTAGTGCAATGTGTAAGTATTAAGATTACTACCTGCAGAGTGCTTCATACCTTACAAGTAAAATGCTTATTATATAACTTGCTTAAGAATAGGTCTGGAGAAGGCGTTGGCACCCCACTCCAGTACTCTTGCCTGGAACATCTCATGGACAGAGGATCCTGGTAGGCTGCAGTCCATGGGGTCACTAAGAGTCAGACACGACTGAGTGACTTCACTTTCACTTTTCACTTTCATGCATTGGAGAAGGAAATGGCAACCCGCTCCAGTGTTCTTGCCTGGAGAATCCCTGGGACAGGGGGAGCCTGGTGGGCTGCCATCTATGGGGTCACACAGAGTCAGACACGACTGAAGCGACTTAGCAGCAGCAGCAGCAAGAATAGGTCACAAGGGCAGTGAATGATGAAACCAGAACTCATACTAGGTGGGTTGACATCAGAGTCCACATACTTAATCAATATGAGATTCTGCTTTCTTGGAGTGAAAGACAGTCTCTGGATGCTCTGTATTCTGGAGTCTTGCTAAGTTCAAACCCACTCTACCAAATATGACTCCATTAATTTAATTCTTAAAATAGGTTTACAAATGAAGTATTTTCTTATATTTTTAAGCAGCTAGATAAGTTTAGGCTCAGAGAAATTAAATAAGTTCCCTAAGGAAGCATGACTAGAAAATGGAAAAGCCAGCATTTGACATAAATTGTTTTGACTCTAAAGTCTATGCTCTTCCCAATACACTAAAAGACTTAGAAGGGCAACAGTTCTTTCAGTTTATTCACTCAGTCGTGTTGACCTCTTTGCAACTCCATGGACTGCAGCAGGCCAGGCTTCCCTGTCCATCACCAACTTCCAGAGCTTACTCAAATTCATGTCCATTGAGTCGGTGATGCCATCCAACCATCTCATCCTCTGTTGTCCCCTTCTCCTCCTGCCTTCAATCATTCCCAGCATCAGGGTCTTTTCCAATGAGTGAGTTCTTTGCATCAGCTGCCCAAATCATTGGAGTTTCAGCTTCAGCATCAGTCCTTCCAATGAATATTCAGGACTGATCTCCTTTACGGTTAACTGGTTTGATCTTTCAGTCCAAGGGACTCTCAAGAGTCTTCTCCAATGCCACAGTTCAAAAGAATCAATCAATTCTTTAGTTCTCAGCTTTCTTTATGGTCCAAACCTCACATGCATACATGACTGCTAGAAATATCATAACTTTGAGTAGATGGACCTTTGTCAGGAAAGTAATGTCTCTGCTTTTTAATATGCTTCTAGGTTTGTCATTGTTTTTCTTCCAAGGAGTAAGCGTCTTTTAATTTCATGGCTGCAGTCACCATTTGCAGTGATTTTGAAGTCCAGGATAATAAAGTCTGTCATTGTTTCCTTTGTTTCCCCATTTATTTGTGGTGAAGTGATGGGATTGGATGCTATGACCTTAGTTTTTTTTTTCTTAAAAAATTTTTTTTAACTAACTTACTTTAATTGGAGGCTAATTACTTTACAGTATTGTGGTGCTTTTTGCCATACATTGACATGAATCAGCCATAGGTGTACATGTGTCCCCCATCCTGAACCCCCTTCTAACCTGCCTCCCCATCCCATCCCTCTGTGTTGTCCCAGTGCATAGGTTGCATGCCCGGTTTCATGCATCTAACTTGGACTGGTCATCTGTTTCACATATTGTAACATACATGTTTCAATGCTATTCTCTCAAATCATCCCACTGTCACCTTCTCCCACAGAGTCCAAATGTCTGTTCTTTACATCTGTGTCTCTTTTGCTGTCTTGCATATAGAGTCATTGTTACCATCTTTCTGAATTCCATACATATTCATTAATATACTGTATTGGTGTTTTTCTTTCTGACTGACTTCACTCTGTATAATAGGCTCCAGTTTCATCCACCTCATTAGAACTGACTCAAATGCATTCTTCCTAATGACTGAGAAATATTTCACTGTGTATATGTACCACAGCTTTCTTATCCATTCATCTTCTGATGGACATCTACGTTGCTTCCATGTCCTGGCTCTTATAAACGGTGCTGCAATGAACATTGGGGTACATGTGTCTCTTTCAATTCTGGTTTCCTCAGTGTGTATGCCCAGCAGTGGGATTGCTGGGTCATATGGCTGTTCTATTTCCAGATTTTAAGGAATCTCCACACTGTTCTCCATAGTGCTGTACTAGTTTGCATTCCCACCAACAGTGTAAGAGGGTTCCCTTTTCTCTGAATGTCGAGTTTTCAGCCAGCTTTTTCACTCTCCTCTTTCACTTTCAAGAGGTTCTTTAGTTCCTCTTCACTTTCTGCCATAAGGGTGGTGCCATATAACAGACCAGGATGATATTGCTATACAATATTTGGAAAGTTTATTTTTGGAACTGAGTCTACACTATTTGGAATTTTTAAGAGAGTTTAAACATTCACTTAAATCATTTAAAATAAATATTTTATTGATATATTCCTCATCTTACCAACAAATTATTTAAGGAGTCTTTAGAATAGTATTTTATATTTACTAATTGATGATCTCTAGAAAGTATCTTCTTTTACAAATGGAATTACTGATGATAAAAGTCATCCTTGATTTAGAGATTACATTATGCATGGCGCTTGGAGCAAACAGATGGCACACTCAAATTAGGATTATCTGGGGAGAGTTTATTGATACGTCAATGAGTTTTAAAGGCGTGGGGAAAGTGTGGAGAAACCACAAGGACTGGAGTACATGTCTGAAGCTGCTACCATGCCTTGTCCTGTGTGGATGAGGGAAAGGAGAGGCTGCTGGAATCTGGGAAAGATTGAGAGTTGTGTAGAAAAGGCCAATTTAAGTAAGCAGTGACTTTCTGTCACTAGCCATACCAGTCTAAGGTAACTGCAGAGGATGAGTTAAAAGGGAACTACTGACCTATATTTCTACCCTCCTGGCTTTTAATCTTCTTTCTGTGCCTCAGATTGGCCTTACTTAATTCTAAGTCAGAGGGTGGGAAAGTATGGATGTTAGTTATACAGTTTGGTCTCCCAGGGTAAAAGTATGGTGGAGAAGGGCAGAGAGCATAACTGAAGGCCAAATGGAAATATCCAATATAGAAACCAGCACTCATATGAACTAATTATGTACTCATGTATTCATATACAGTTTATATAATCAATTTGCATATATATGCTGCTGTAGTAGCAGTGAAAGTAACTCAGTCATGTCTTACTCTTTGTGACCCAATGGACTGTAGCCTGCCAGCCTCCTCTGTCCATGGAATTCTCCAGGAAACAATGCTGGAGTGGGTTGCCATTTCCTTCTCCAGGGGATCTTCCTGACCCAGGGACTGAATCCTGGTTTCTTGGATTGCATGCAGATTCTTTACCATCTGAACCACCAGGAAAGCCCCTACAATATACAAATGCTTTAGAATACTGATGGTGATGGTTTAGTTGCTAAGTCATGTCTGACTTTTGTAACGTCATGGACTGTAACCCACCAGGCTCCTCTGTCCATGGGATTTCCCATATTAGAGTGGGTTACCATTTCCTTCTCCACGGGATCTTCCTGACCCAGGACTAAACCTGGGTCTCCTGCATTGTAGGAAGCCTTGTATTAGCCCTGCATTATGATACTAATAACTGTGATTAATATTGGCTAATTATAAATACATAGGATCTTCCCTGTTGGTTCAACAGTAAAAGAATCCACCAGTAGTGAGGAGAAATGGGTTCGGTCCCTGGGTCAGGAAGATACTCCAGAGAATAAAATGGCCACTCTCTTCAGTATTCTGGCTTAGGAAATCCCATGGACAGAGGAACCTGGCAGGCTGCAGTCCATGGGGTCACCAAAGTTGGACGTGACTCAGCAACTAAACCACCACCACCATAAATACATAAATATTTGTTATCTATCTCCTAACAAGAAAGCAAATGAGGCCAGAGTATTATTTTAGAAAACTCAAACAATGATGAGTTAGAATGTCTACACTTAAATTATCCATTGACGGTATGATCTTACATGAAGCAATTAACCTCTTAATATTTCAGCTTCTGTTCTGTAAAAAGACAATATATGCCCTAACTCTCTCATGAGCATGTGGTGATAGTCTGTTGGTTTCACTGAATGAGACAATATTTTGAAAATATAAAATATTATTTGTTTTTGAGAAGAAAGTGTCACATTGAATTAGATCATCTGGAAAACAATCTAAAATTTGTTGTATTCATTCATTGTTTTAATGAAACTCATATTAAAAATTATGTGTACAGATTATTTTTATAAATATGAACATTCAATTTAGCTTAACTTTAAAGTCTTGATTTCTATTTTTAAGCACAATTGTCTTCTTTCTGAAAAATTGAAAAATATAATACCATATGATCTCTTTACATTTGCCTGACATATTTATTAAAGGAAAAAATGTAGCAAGTATACTTTGCCACTCTGAAAATGTCAATCCTATATTAACAGTTGTGCTTATTTAGATAAGGAAATTAAAATGCTCCAGAAGCATAAAATAATTTATGCTAAGTTCTTAAATATGAACTTAAATGTTAGTCATCTTCCTATTTTCATTCAATATACTCTTCCTGACATATTCACAATGTGACTCATTCTATCAGTTATAAGGCAACAACTTCCAGGTTGTTATTATCATTATTGTTAATTATTATTCATTGTAGGTATCTCTACTTACAGACATCATAGGTACCTCTAGTTCAATGTGATGAGACTAAATTAGATGATTTTTTTATCCAAAATGGCTCTTCTCCTTATTCAGCAATTCATTATCTATCCAGACACCCAGAAGTTTGAATGCTAGCAACTAGTCACCACCTTTTAATCACCTATGTTTAGTTCATTGCAAAATGCACAATTTGGTGCCCTTTGTCTCTAGACTAACATTTTCAATCTACTATTCACAGTGTTGTTGTAGTGATCTATTAAAATGCAAACAAGAATAGTTCCTTTTCTACCTAAGATCTTTTATTATCTTCATAACAGGGTAGTATCTGATGATGAGTGATCATTATTTGAGCTCTGTCCAGTCACTTCTTACTTTATCAGTACTCCCATTCTACCATAGGCCCCAGGCTTCCCTGGTGGCTTAGTGGTAAAGAATACATCTACCGGTGCAGGAGATGCCCGTTTGATCCTTGGTCTGGGAAGATCCCATGGAGAAGGAAATAGCAACCCACTCCAGTATTCTTGCCTGGGAAATCCCATGGACAGAGGAGCTTGGCGAGCTACTTTCCCATGGACTTGCAAAGAGTCAGACATGAGTTGGCAACTGAACAACAGCAACAATCTTAAACACCAACATATACAGATATACCTTACCCTCAAGCATTTTCCTAATGACCCATGGTGTTTCAGGTCTCCACATCTTTTGGTCACTATGTTCATCCCATAAAATAGACTTCTTATTCTCCACCCCATCACCATCACCAGTCTGGCAAACACTTATCATCAGAATAAGCTCAAGGCTACCGCTTCCGTGTGTGCTTCGCACTTTCCCAAAGAATAGGCCACATCCTCTTCTGTGGTCTTTTATCATCACAGCCTGACTTTTTATCCATCCCTGTTCCCTTCAGTTCAGTTCAGTCACTCAGTCATATCCGACTTTTGTGACCCCACGAATGGCAGCATGCCAGGCCTCCCTGCCCATCACCACCTCCCAGAGTCTACCCAAACTCATGTCCATTGAGTGATGACATCCAGCCATCTCATCCTCTGTCGTCCCCTTCTCCTCCTACCCCCAATTCTTCCCAGCATCAGAGTCTTTTCCAATGAGTCAACTCTTCGCATGAGGTAAACAAACTACTGGAGTTTCAGCTTCAGCATTAGTCCTTCCAAAGAACACCCAGGGCTGATCTTTAGAATGGATTAGTTGGATCTCCTTGCAGTCCAAGGGACTCTCAAGAGTCCTCTCCAACACCACAGTTCAAAAGCATCAATTCTTCGGTGCTCAGCTTGCTTCACAGTCCAACTCTCACATCCATACATGACCACAGGAAAAACCATAGCCTTGACTAGACGGACCTTTGTTGGCAAAGTAATAATCTCTGCTTTTGAATATGCTATCTAGGTTGGTCATAACTTTCCTTCCAAGGAGTAAGCGTCTTTTAATTTCATGGCTGCAATGACCATCTGCAGTGATTTTGCAGCCCCCAAAATGAAGTCTGACACTGTTTCCACTTTTTCCCCATCTATTTCCCATGAAGTGATGGGACCAGATTCCATGATCTTATTTTTCTGAATGTTGAGCTTTAAGCCAACATTTTCATTTTCATCAAAAGGCTCTTTAGTTCCTCTTCACTTTCTGCCATAAGGATGGTGTCATCTGAATATCTGAAGTTATTGATATTTTTCCCAGCAGCTGTGAAGAGATACCTGTTCCCTTACTGGTATGTAAAACTCCTTCTCAGCAGTGCTAACTTGGTATTTATAATGAGTAGAAAAGCAGAGGCTTAGAAATTACATGTCAAATGACAGAATGACTAGAGAGACAAGATTATAAAAGAATAATTTTCTTACTTTTATAAAACAATTTTGTCTCTGGATTGGATTTCCCAATTGTCCTTGATAAACCTAAAAATAATCATTGTTTTTGATACAGTAAGAGGAGTGTACTAAGCATGTATTACAGTGGCATGCCGCTGCTGCTGCTAAGTCGCTTCCAGTCATGTCCAACTCTGTGCGACCCCATAGACGGCAGCCCACCAGGCTCCGCCATCCCTGGGATTCTCCAGGCAAGAACACTTGAGTGGGTTGCCATTGCCTTCTCCGAACAGTGGCATAGTTCTCACATAATGTTTCCCAACAGAAAAAAAAAAAAATGCAAAATTGCAAAATAACAGCAAATCTATTATATTTTACTGTTTCTTTGTTGGACTAAGCTCAGGATTTTATTCATAATTTTATCACATAGCTATTCTTTCACACTGAACTTTCTGCCTCAAAAGAATTAGATACTAAGGGAGATAAATGCCCTTTATTTTTTGCCAAGATGAAAGAATTCGCCACTAAATTTGTTCTATGGTAAAATAAGATAAGAATTAAAATACATAAATTTGCATTCTCAATATAAAAGTTTACATGTAACAAATCAAAATGTGAGTTAGTCATGTCTTTTAAGTCTAGGAACATTTTAAAATTAGGAGTGTACTTATGTGCACTTAAAAATAGACTTTATCATTTTCAAGTCTCAATTTTTCCACTTCAAAAATTTTTCAGATCAAAATTTCTCTAACTACCATTATGTTGAACTGATATAATTTTGTACTATTTGATTTAATGATAGACTTGTATGAACATTATTTATCTGCTGTATTTTACTGAGACCATCTTTTTCCAATCATATATATTGTTAAAAGTAAGATTTAAAATCTATGTTCTTATCCTGTTTTTTCTAAAGTAAAACAGAGAACACTATCATAGCATTAATGCCAGGGGAAAGATTTCATAGGAAATACAGCAAATATATTTTCAGTATGTTTCATATAGTTTAAAAGAAATGGAATTTCTTAATGTTCAAATATTTTCAACAAGTTTAAAAAGAAACCAACTTCGAAGAGAAATTTCTAGAAATTCTTTTTACAAGATTTACAGAAATCTTGTAGAAGGCTCTATTGTAAGCCAGAGTAGGGAGGCCTTCTAACAGAAACTGTGAATTGTTTCTATTTATCATATGGCCCTATAGAAAGAATGAGCTGACTGCTAAGTCATAGCACAGTTTACTTCAAAGCTTGTTCACTTAAAAATAGGAGTCACAAAGAGGTAAGTTAATGAAGGCAACTAAACAGACAGCTCTGGATGGAGCATGAACGGCATTCCTCTCGCCATGACTTGTTACTGCTGAGAGAAATCAGACTGGCATCGTCTGATGTGTGCATTTTTTTCCTTTCAATGTATTTTTGTGTGTGTGCATGGCCAGAGATCGAACCCGTGACTCTTACAGTAGTAGTGCAGAGTCTTAACTACTGGCCTGCCAGGAAATTACTTTTTCTGCTGAGATACAATTGACAGATCATATTGCATAAGTTAAGATATACAACATGTTGATCTGATACATTTATATATTCAATATGATCAGTATCATAGAAGTCACTACCTCCTCTATCACATTACATAATTATCATTTATTTTTGGTGATTAGAAAATTTAAGATCTAGCCTCTTAGCAACTTTGAATTATATAGTATGGTGGTGTGCTAATTTTTGAGACAAAGAAACAAAGGTAAATCAAGTTTAAATGACCAGTCCTGAATTACATAGCCAAAGTCGATCAATTCAGAAACAGTTACATCCCCTTAGAGTCCTTTTCTCCTATCCCATCGCCTAATTCTATTCATAAGGTGTTTCCTGAGAAAAATGCCTGATGCTGAAATAGAAAAGATCCCAAATATCATCAGATATGAAGGTAGAGACGTACACAATTGTGTCAGCAGTTGCTGTGATTCCTGGGTTAGCATGAATATGAGGGCAGAGGCGTAGTTAGCTGTAGAAGACATTTTGTCATAAAAGTCTCACTTCTGGGTCTCATGCTTAAGACTATTTTTTTCCAAGTGTCAATCATAATTCTACATAGCCTCCATTTTCATAAAGCACTATAAAAAGAGAAGTTCTGTTACATAATGACTTAAAGAGTAATGCAGATTTTCAAACTCAGGACTGAATTTTGTGGAAAAAAAATGTTGGTGTTTATTTAGGTTCAAATTATAGCCCTCGTTTGAGGAAACATTAATCTCTCCACACTTCATAGTCCCTGATTATCAAGTGGCAAATTAATAGTATTTTAATGTGTCATTGTGAGGGAAACATGAGTTAAAATACTTAAAGCCTATAAGCAGTGACTGGCACTCAATAAACCTCTGCTTAAATTTTGGTCATTATTGTTATTTTATTATCAAACTTTAACAAAGGCATTCACCTCTAAATAACAATATGGACACAGTTTTTCCTTGAGTTTTTATGATATATATAAAGCATACAAACTATATGTGTTAGTATTTTAAGGTATGCATTTATGACTCAGAAAATGACAAACAGGAGTACAGTGTAGTGGCAATTCAATTATCACAAATCTATTTATACTGCTAATCCCCTCACCTATAGGCTTACAGAGGGCAGAACAATTGTAGCATCATATTATTTTAGATAAGTTCTACCCGTTTTACTTGAATCTGATGATAATTGCACTTTCTGATTTTATTAGTGTGATAAGCCTCTGAATTTATAATGCTTACATTTACTTTTTTTTTCAATTTCAGTTCCCACTAGACTGTTTCAGATTCTTCCCCCTTTCAAAGCTGACAATGTTTCACCCCTGTTTCGTTATTCAACCTCATTTCTTATTTATCCCTCCTCTTATTGTTTTCCAACCTGGCTTTCAGCTTCTGAACTCTCCCAAGCCCTAAAGAAGCTGAAGGACATTCCTTCACTCACTGGATGAGTCCAATATCTAGTAAAGAAATATAAAGAAGATAAAGAAGCCAGCACATTAGTTGATCAGCTGGAAAATGGCCTTATACTCAGGCTATCCCTTCCCAGAAAGGAATCTCATGTGCTTTGCTCATAAATTCCTTTACTAATTCATTTAAGAAATATCCATTGAAATCTGTTCTGGGCCAGGTTTCTACAAGGAAATTGTGTGCCCAGCTTCATGCTAGGTATTAGGAGAAAGTCTACTTTTAGGGAAAAATACAGTGATATATATCAATGCTGATGCTTTATGTATGTTAACTAACCTACTTCAAGAATGGGCTGGCCAAGTTGTTATCCAGAGTATTAAATAAAATTTTTCTACCAATCAGACTCAAGTGTGTTATCTGGTATTATTTGGGCCTGATTGTTGAGAATACTCCTTGAATTACTGCAAACCTTTGATTAATTTTCAGAGTTCTGAAAAAGCTGACTTTGACAATTTTTGCTACGATTGTTATTATTTTTATTGAAGTGCAGGTTTTCAAGATCCTTACTCCATCATTCTGAAATCTCCTTCCTGTTGTGGTTTTAAATTCACTTCCAGCATTGCATTCTTATCTCATTCTTTGTGACCATGTTCATTGTCATCCTTCAGTGACATTAACCAAGTCTTGGCCCTGATATGTTTTATAATAATTCAGTATTTCCATTGCTGAAATGGTGCCACCTAGTTTAATCCATCTTCCTAGAAATCATGTTGCTGAATCTCAGTATTGATCCTTACTCTCTGCTTAAAGACTGTTTTAGAAAGGTGATGCCCTTGTGACTCTGTGTATATATCTGACATAGAATTTAAGAAAGGGATGAAATCACTTCTGATATCCTTTTATATTTGTCCTGGGATTAATCCTTGTATATGGTGTAACTTATATAGAAAAGAAAGTCACTTTTCTCTCCTTGGGCCTTATTCTTTAGACTTAGGAAAAATTATCCTAGGTATACATTTAAAAGATTGTTGTTTTCCTATGAAGGCAAAAATCCCAAGCACAAGATGAGAAAGCTATATTTTAAAATGAACTGTCTCAAATGACTGCTACTCTGAGTTTATTTTCTTTTTAACAATCTCAGTAAATTTCCATGCAGAGATTTTAGCCTGGTCTACAGTGTACTCTGGGCATGTAATGGAAGAGTATTTAGGTGTCAAGGGAGTGTACCATAAGCCTTAAGGTCAATATAGAAGAGAAACCTATACTTAGTGAGAGAGCTCCAAGAGAAACATTTATATTTTTTCAGGATATAAATAAGATTAGAAGGGCCACTGCACCCTTAGTAAACTTGGAACACTGGAAGTTATGGAAACCTAGATTTTCCCCTTACATAGATAACATACACTAACTATGCTTATCCCTGAACTTCTTGAGGGACCTCCTCCAAGAAGATCTAAGTACTTACTCCAGAAATCTCCCCTGACCTCCCTCACCAACCATATGGTGGATTAGATGCATCCTTCATGTACTCCCACCTCACTATCGACACCACAATTACTCTATTAACTCTTCCTTAGCCCATGGACCTACAAGAATTTTGACTTACCTTTGAATTTCAATTTCTAGAACAGGACTTGGTATTACTAGATGCTCAATAAATCGCTTGTGGAACTTTTATTTAACATTCCTCTTGCTTGTTCAGACTTCTTTTCATTACTCCCCCAAAGTCTGTCAAGCTGGGCTATTTGTTCCTGTAGGATTTTCTTGCCCTTTAGAGTTCAACCCATTTGATTTCAAGAGTCAACTATACTGTTGTCTAACTCTATTTTGCCACTGGCATTGTATTTTTCTGCTGCTTTCCCTTTAAAACACACTAGTATTGCTTTTCCTTTCTTTAACTAGCAAGGATCATATTGGGGAATTTAGCTTCCTAAATCTGTTTCCTCTTCATTCATTTTCTCCTTCTTGCCTTTCCCCCTTTAATGTAATTGAACCTATATTAGGTATCACAAACTCTTAGTCTGTAAATAAATACTGTTTTCCTCTACTCCCATAATTCTAAACAGTTTCACTTTACTGATCTATTTCACTTTCTTAAACCTTCTCCCGAGTTGTAAAACTCTTCTCATGCTTGAATCGTGACCTCCTTTGGTAGAGCTCCTTTGTCATGCCTCCACAGGCTACACCCTTCTCTTTGAAGCATCTGTGACACTTATCAGCTATGAAGGAAAACTGCTTAGATGGGGTTAGAAGGCAGGTGTCCCTTTCCTGTGATTTACTCACCTGCAGATGGTTTGGATCCAGAAATACTTCCCTTATCAATGCAAATTCCATTTTTCACCAACCATGTTATATTTGATTTGAGCCCTGTGTTGTCATTGTGTACGATGTTTTATTTTATACAGTGACCATAACTCTGCTGTAATTGCTGTCTAGATCAGGGGGCGACACAAAACTCCACTCCTCCTGCTCAAACTCTGTCTGCTGGCCCACAGAGTGGTGTGCTGGCAATGGGGATTTCAGCCTCACTTCTGCTGGAAAGACTCATGAACCACCCTCAAGCTTTCCCTTTCCCTTTCCCTGACTCTCTCCCTTCCTTTCGCCCATCTTCCCACATGCTTTTCCCTATTCTGTCTTCCCTCACCTCCCTTATCACTCACCAGTCTAGTCTTAACATGACTTGCCCCATTCTCCTCCTTGGATGGTCCTCAGCTTCCCATCACATTTTATGACCACAAGTCTCTTTAAAACTTATTTGATTTGCTTGTGTGTATGCTCAGTCCTGTCTGAGTCTTTGTGACCTCAGGGACAGTGGCCCACCAGGCTTCTCTGTCCATAGAATTTTCCAGGCAAGAATTCTGGAGTGGGTTGCCATTTCCCCCTCCAGGGGGTCTTCCCCAACCTAGAGATAACTCACATCTCTTGCATCTCCTGCATTTGCAGGCAGATTATTTACCACTATGCCACCTCGGAAGCCCATTTTCTTTGCCACTTTCTCTTAAAACAGTAACTGAATCTGCAATGCCATTCAATAAACATCAGCCTTTATTATTATTTTACTTATATTCATTCCACATCCTGGGAAGGCCCATGGTCTAGGAGTTTCTCTGACACAATTGCCTGTGCTGTGTAGTCTACCTCAAGTCATTTTTCCCTCTGTCACCAAATTGTGTGTATGTGTTTGGGGTAGGGGCATCAGGATCAGTTGACTTAGTAGAGCTTTAAGACCTTCAGTTATATGACACTCATGGAAAACTATTTACTGGCACATGGAGATGACATGTAATTCATCCCATGGCTTCTTTGGTCTATTTCTGTTCTACCTGTGATCTATTTGTGCTCATCTTTGCTTTCCAGGGTTTTCCAGATGGTTTAGTGGTAAAAGAATCCACCTGCCAATGCAGGAGACTTGGGTTTGATTCCTGGGTCAGAAGAACCCCTCGAGAAGGAAATGGCAACCAACTCCAGTATTCTTGACTGAAAAGTCCCATGGACAGAGGAGCCTGGCAGGCTACAGTCCATAGGGTCACAAAGAATGAGACACGACTGAGCTCGAGCATGAGAGAAAGAGTTTGTGTTCCAACTTTTATTTTCAGTTCAATACACAGGAGCCTACCATTTTCACTGATCTTCCTTATCCATTTCAAGCCATAGAACTGTTTTCTTTCGGACTCCTCAAAATGTTCCAACCATGCAATCTCTTGCATGATTGTTACTTTTTGTATGCTCTTGCTCCCAATTTTATTAGGTCCCTTGAAAACCCAGTCTCATTTATGTGTTGAGTGCATATGGGCAGCACATAAACAAACACCCAGGTTCATGCTCACACACTCAAGAATGAAAAATTTTCCTTAAATCTAGAATAACTAGTCCAAATCTAAGACATTATAACAAGTTAAATCAGAAAAGACAAAGAACAAATGTACAACTGTATCATAATAAAACCTTGCACATTCATAAAAATTTCTGCCAGCATAAGGACTGTTCAATTAGACTCTTTGATGGTAAAATTTATTCTAAATAAAACCTCACCTCCATGCTGTGCCCATTCTACATTAGAACTGGAACAAACTACGCAGATCCTGCACCTGTTGAGTTATACAGAAAATCTACAGGAAGTCAGGACTGCGAGTGTGTGTCATTAAATACAAAAGATTAGAATAAAAACCTTAGGTGGCTATGGTTTCTGCTGTTATTTTAACTCTGCATGCTCTTGTGCATTATATATCATTAGTGGGCAAAAAAATCACATAATAAAAAAATTACTAGACTTATGCTTAAAGTTCTTAGACAATGCACATTATGTGAACATCTATGGCTATTCTGAGCATACAAAATGATTAAGCCAAACAGAAAGGTTATCACGTTGCATTTATGAATTTTGATAACCAGTGGCCTTGTGTTCTGCGTGTCTGTGACTCTGAAGAGCAGATTTGGGTTGAGCCTTGTGGCAGCTCCTGCGGGGCTAATCAGGAGAGCTGCTGTGACTAAAACTCAAGTGGAAGTTGCAGCTGCCTGGGAGATGATGTTTATTAAAGCTGCCTGCCAGTGTCAATACAGAATCCAGACTGGATTTTAGAAGTAAAATGTGGCACTTGCAAGGCAACTTGGGCAGTATTTATAATTTTCTAAGGGCATTGCATCTTTTCACTAAGAATAGAAAGGAAATGATTAAACAACTATTAACATAAAATTTACCAAACTGGCTAAATAATGAACAGTTCCACATTTCCTTCTAAATAATATATATGAAAATTTTGCCATTAAATATATACATCTTTAGTATTTGAAAATAAAGGACAGTTATGGACAGAGATTATAGTATAATCCTGAGTTGTGGTAAAGTAATGGAGAATATTTTTCTTCTTTTTTAATTATAATTATTGTTATGCTCTTTTATCACAATGAAATAAATGTAAACATTTGGGTAACAAACTGGTCCATTTATTGACAAAGGTTAATCTGGAGTTAAAATTATCTTTATAATGCTTTCCTTTTTTCCTTGGTTTCAAAAAGTAACTCAATTTATAGAAAATTTTCTAGTAAGAGAACAGATGTTTAGCAAAAATCCCACTACTTATATTTAATTCTGTACCAATGGTAGTTAAGAAATACCTGAAAATCCATGATTGCTGACCAGAAAAATTTAGATTTTTGTTAACAGCATACATGTATAGTTGTATCATTTAAGACAAATGCAATAAAATGCCTCTTATGTTAATCATCAGGATCTAAACTTTTTTTTTAATTGCTGAAAGAAAAATGAAACCAAACCAAAGAATCCACGAGGGAAGAAGTATGTTTTCTAGACATCACTCACATTACCAGAAACTGGAGCTAGTTAAAAACATTACTATCTTAGAACAAATGAGCACCTTCACATTTTCTTCAGATACAGAACTGCACTGTTGTTTACCGTAAAAATATCTCAAGGTAATACAAACCCTAGGAGAGATATAAATTGCTCAAAGAAGAAGAGAAAGAAATGGTGCTGCTTGATAAGATGAAATTTCCAAAAGGCTGTAGAATTTGTCTAACTCTATGCGTGAGGTTGACCCTCTGCTTACAAAAGTCAAATGATGGACTCAATATTTATTATATATCAAGCATTGCTCTAAAACCTTTAGATGAATTAGCTCACCATGTTATTTCTTATTATATATGAATAACAGAAACCTAAGAACTTATAGAAATATGAGAGATTTTATCTTGTTGCACATGTGGTTTTAATTACTTTTCTGAGTGATTGTGCTTTATGAGTAAGAACTTTCTGTCATGAATTGAAAGAATAAAACATTGAACATGGCTTGAATTGAGAAAAAAAAAGTCAAGTGATGATTTCTCCATTTTTTAAAAATGGAAGCCATTTTTAAATGTGTCTGTGTCATTTGAATGTGTGTACATAATAAGTAGATGTAAATACCAAAATTTTTTCAATTCAATTACTGTTTAAGTCTCTATAGAATTCTAGATCAACTCTTCTATTTCAATTTCAGAATACTACTACTTCAGTTCAGTTCAGTTCGGTCTCTCAGTCATGTCCGACTCTTTGCGACCCCATGAATCACAGCACGCCAGGCCTCCCTGTTCATCACCATCTCTCGGAGTTCACTCAGACCCACGTCAATCGAGTCCATGATGCCATCCAGCCGTCTCATCCTCGGTCGTCCCCTTCTCCTCCTGCACCCAATCCCTCCCAGCATCAGAGTCTTTTCCAACGAGTCAACTTTTCTCATGAGGTGGCCAAAGTACTGGACTTTCAGCTTCAGCATCATTTCTTCTAAAGAAATCCCAAGGTTGATCTCCTTCAGAATGGACTGGCTGGATCTCCTTGCAGTCCAAGGGACCCTCAAGAGTCTTCTCCAACATCACAGTTCAAAAGCGTCAATTCTTTGGTGCTCAGCCTTCTTCACAGTCCAACTCTCACATCCATATATGACCACAGGAAAAACCATAGCCTTGACTGGATGGACCTTAGTCAGCAAAGTAATGTCTCTGCTTTTGAATATGCCATCTAGGTTGGTCATAGCTTTTCTTCCAAGGAGTAAGCGTCTTTTAATTTCATGGCTGCAGTCACCATCTGCAGTGATTCTGGAGCCCAAAAATAAAGTCTGACACTGTTTCCACTGTTTCCTCATCTATTTTCCCATGAAATGATGGGACTGGATGCCATGATCTTCATTTTCTGAATGTTGAGCTTTAAGCCAACTTTTTCCCTCTCCTCTTTCACTTTCATCAAGAGGCTTTTTAGCTCCTCTTCACTTTCTGCCATAAGGGTGGTGTCATCTGCATATCTGAGGTTATTGATATTTCTCCAAGCACTCTTGATTCCAGCTTGTGTTTCTTCCAGTCCAGCATTTCTCATGATGTACTCTGCATAGAAGTTAAATAAGCAGGGTGACAATATACAGCCTGGACGTACTCCTTTTCCTATTTGGAACCAGTCTGTGGTTCCATGTCCAGTTCTAACTGTTGCTTCCTGAACTGCATACAGATTTCTCAAGAGGCAGGTCAGGTGGTCTGGTATTCCCATCTCTTTCAGAATTTTCCACAGTTTATTGTGATCCACACAGTCAAAGGCTTTGGAATAGTCAATAAAGCAGAAGTAGATGTTTTTCTGGAACTCTCTTGCTTTTTCGATAATCCAGCAGATGTTGGCAATTTGATCTCTGGTTCCTTTGCCTTTTCTAAAACCACCTTGAACATCAGGGAGTTCACAGTTCACGTACTGCTGAAGCCTGGCTTTGGAGAATTTTGAGCATTACTTTACTAGCATGTGAGATGAGTGCAATTGTGCAGTAGTTTGAGCATTCTTTGGCATTGCCTTTCTTTGGGACTGGAATGAAAACTGACCTTTTCGAGTCCTGTGGCCACTGCTGAGTTTTCCAAATTTGCTGGCATATTGAGTGCAGCACTTTCACAGCATCATCTTTCAGGATCTGAAACAGCTCAACTGGAATTCCATCACCTCCACTAGCTTTGTTTGTAGTGATGCTTTCTAAGGCCCACTTGACTTCACATTCCAAGATGTCTGGCTCTAGATGAGTGATCATATCATCATGATTATCTGGGTCATGAAGATCTTTTTGTACAGTTCTTCCATGTATTCTTGCCACCTCTTCTTAATATCTTCTGCTTCTGTTAGGTCCAGACTGTTTCTGTCCTTTATCGAGCCCATCTTTGCATGAAATGTTCCCTTGGTATATCTAATTTTCTTGAAGAGATCTCTAGTCTTTCCCATTCTGTTGTTTTCCTCTATTTCTTTGCATTGATCGCTGAAGAAGTCTTTCTTATCTCTTCTTGCTATTCTTTGGAACTCTGCATTCAGGGTAATTGCTCTCCTCAGTTGATCTCTCCATCTCCAGGAATCAACTTTTATTATTTAGACTAGGATTTCCTAATTCAGGATGCTACTCCAGTTTGCCCTTCTCACTAGTTCATTTGCTCTAGGTTTTATTCCTCTTCTTTCCCTTATTAACATGCTGAGTTGGGTTCACTATTAATGCATAGTTGTATAATCTGAAACTGAATTTTGGTTTCTGAAACAGAAATAAGTTTCCAGCTTTTACAGTCTGTCTCCTCTCGACTAAGGCTAAGAGAGTAAGTAATGTGAAAATATCAGATCATAGCACAGGGTCAGTTTGTGAATAATTTCCCAAGATCTACCTGGTACATGTACATGTGCATTTTCTACACATCCTGAAGTCTGACTCTGTATGAAAAACCACAGTTAAAATTAAAGTCTTATATAGCATAGAGTTTCTGTATGTATCCCTTATATAAACACATATAAGAAGGTAAATAGACTTTTTTATAGTTATACTCAAATTCTATTTTGAACCATAAGAAGTCCTTTCCTAACCTGAGTATACATGTGTCAATTTTACATGTATTTTAAATAGAAATCTCTGATTACGATTAATAGTAACAAGACTGTAGACTTTGTAGAAATAGATACATGCCCAAGCTGCACCTCTGGGAATTCCAACTTAGTGCTAGAAAGGACCAAATCATCCATTTAGTTTTTCATGATCAAAATTTATTATTTAAATTATTAAGTTATTTAAATTTCAAGATCAATTAGATTCAGAAATACTGTTTTAAGTATAATCTCTTAAGTATGTATTAATATATCCAATTCTATATCTCAGGACTCATGGAAGAAATAAATAGCAGTCAAAAAATGCAAATTTTTCTGCTGATTTATTTCTTAACCATTTATTTAAAAGAAACCCAATATCTCCTTTAACTTTCTCTACAAATAACTTGGTAGAAGTGTTAAGAATCAGTAATCAGATGAAAAGTGAATATCAAGAGTAGATGAGATTAAAGTTAAATAAGATGAGATGGTGTGTATTTGGCAGTGGGTTAATCGGAAAATTTTCCCTTTATGCAAACTTATATTCTTCTGATAACAGTAACTTGTGTACATTGGGAACAGCTGAAAAATTATATTGACTCTAGTATTCTACTTTCAAAATAAACTGTTTTTCCATAGACCAGGTAACTAACAATGACTGTCAGTATATTTGGACTTTGATATCTGAAAATCTCCACAAACTTTTATGTCACTAATAATAAGAGTAATGAATCATTGCCTTCAAATAGCAACTGAATTTTTAAAATTTTTAAAAGGACTAACACTGTAGATATGCAGTTGTTGTTGTTGTTTAGTTGCTCAGTCATGTTAGGCTTTTTGTGACCCCATGGACTGCAGCACACCAGGCTTACCTGTCCTTCACTATCTCCCAGAGCTTGCTTAAAATCATGTCCATTGAGTCAGTGATGCCATCCAACCACCTTATCCTCTGTTGTCCCCTTCTCCTCTTTCAGTTGCATGAGTGTCTTTTCCAGTGAGTCAGCTCTTCACATTAGGTGGCCAAAGCATTGGAGCTTCAGCTTCAGCATCAGTCCCTCTAGTGAATATTCAGGATTGATATCCTTAAAGGTTGACTCATTTTATCTCCATGCTGTCCAAGGGACTCTCCAGAGTCTTCTCTAATACCACAGCTCAAAAGCATCAATTCTTTGGTGCTCAGCCTTTTTTATTGTCCAGCACTCACTTCTGTACATGACTACTGGAAAAAAACCATAACTTAGACTGTATGGACCTTTGTCAACAAAGTAAAGTCTCTGCTTTTTAATATGCTAAGTTTGTCAAAGGTTTTCTCCTAGGGAGCAAAATTCTTGTAATTTCATGGCTGTAGTCACTGTCCACAGTGATTTTGGAACCCCAGAAATAAAGTTTGTGACTGTTTCTGTTGTTTTCCTATCTATTTGCCATGAAGTGATGGGACCAAATGCCATGATCTTCATTTTTTGAATACTGAATTTTAGATTTGCTTTTTCACTCTCCTCTTTCACCTTCATCAAGAGGCTGTTTAATTCCTCTTCACTTTCTGCCATTAAGGTTGTGTCATCTGCATACCTGAGGTTATTGATATTTATCTCAGTGATCTTGATTCCAGCTTGTGCTTCATCCAGCCCAGCATTTCACATGATGTACTCTGCATATAAGTTAAATAAGCAGGGTGACAATATATGTACAATATACATACAATAAGCCATGACTTCTTTCTCAGTTTGAACCAATCTGTTGTTCAATGTCTGATTCCAAGTGTTGCCTCTTGACCTTCATACAGGTTTCTCAGAAGAGAGGTAAGGTGGTCTGGTATTCAGAGGTCTCTAAGAATTTTCCACAGTTTGTTGTGATCTACATGGCAAAGGCTTTAGCCTAATCAATGAAGCAGAAGTAGATGTTTTTTTCTAGCATTCTCTTGCTTTTTCTATGATGCAGCAAACATTGGCAATTTGATTTCTGGCTCCTCTGCCTTTTCTAAATCCAGCTTGAACATCTGGAAGTTCACAGTTCACATACTGCTGAAGCCTGGCTTGGAGGATTTTGAGCATTACTTTGCTAACATGTGATGTTAAGTGCAATTATGCAGCAGTTTGAACATTCTTTGTCGTTGCCCTTCTTTGGGATTGGAATGAAAACTGACCTTTTCCAGTCCTGTGGCCACTGTTGAATTTTTCAAATTTGCTGGCATATTGAGTGCAGCACTTTAACAGTATCATCTTTTAGGATTTGAACAAGCTGAATTCCAGCACCTCCACTAGCTTTGTTTGTAGTGATGCTTCCTAAGGGCCACCTGACTTCTCATTCCAGGATGTCTGACTCTAGATGAGTGATAACACCATCGTGGTTATCCAGCAGATATGCAGTACTGTCTCCTATTATCTCTCTCTTTCTCTCTCTCATACACACATACACACACACACACATGTGCACACATACACACACACACATGTGCACACATACACAGAATCAGTACAATTGGAAGCGGTTTCTGAAAAACCAGCCTACCTATTTTATCTTAGGCATAATACATTTTTAAAATAATAAAACTGTAGTTGTTAGATAATTATCACTTTGGTGGCATTTATACTGCAAAGTTTTAAGCAAAACTAAAATAAAAAACCTCTGTTTCCTCAAAAACAGAGAAATATTAGAAACTTTACCAAGTTTTTCAATTTAGCAGTGAATGATGGGCTGTATTTTATGTAGAATTATGCATATTGCTGTGCAGATCATATTTACATAGTGAAAGTGAATGTGAAAGTCACTCAGTCATGTCCAGCTCTTTGCAACCCCCTCTATAGAGTCTATGGAATTTTCCAGACCAGAATATTGGAGTGGGTAGCCTTTCCCTTCTCCAGGGATCTTCCCAACCCAAGGACAGAACCCAGGTCTCCCGCATTGCAGGCAGATTCTTTACTAGCTGAGTCACAAGGAAAGACCCTATTTACAAAAACAAAACAAAACAAAACTCGACAGATAGAATGGTGGGAAAAAATGGGATAAGAAAAAGGGGGAAATTAGCTAAACTATAAAAATGCATACAAGAAATAAAGTACCCATAGCTGATAAGGCCAGTGCCTTATCTTCTGTAACTGAATACAAGACCATGATTGGTATTCTGTCTTTTTTTTTTTTTTTTAGCAGCTACACAAAATTCCTATCTTTATTCACTGCTTCAGTTCTCACAGCTTTAGGATGGAGATTTGGTGATTCAAATCTTTATTCCTAAGGAATCAATCGTTTGTAGTCCTGACTAAACAGATTCTTCTGATATTAACCGCTAATGGTGATGCAAGCATGGGACTTCACATGCCCTAGATGCTGTTCACACTTTTTCAGGCCCACCTTTACAGCATCATTTTCCCTTGATGGGAAGGATTTTAACCCCAGTCCACACTGAAAACTCCTTAGTTCATTCAGAGACATGCAGAGCCTCATACGAGCATTTTCCCATGGGCATTAAAATCTCTACTCTAGCTGACCTTAAATTAATAGGGATGAGAAGCAATTGTTTTTTGCCAAGAGATCATTATATATTGAATAAGAGTTACTACCTCCATTCTACCCTATTGGTTCTCAAACTTATGTACTCTAGTTATGTGGAGAAAATATTTTATATTGTTCACTGGCTTGGGGCATATGGCGTAGGCTACTAGAGTGCACCTCAACACTGACGACACACTGCCGCTTATCTATTACCACGACTACCGTTTTTTAAACTGTGAAATGAAATTATTTTAGAAAGTGATAGTTTGTGAAATAACATGGTGTTGTAGAAGGCATTCAGAAATTCCTCAGAGGATGATTCTGGCAGAGACAATATGAAGAGAAATAAATTCAAATCCAGACTATGTCTGTTTATGTATGAAAACAAATGGCTAGCTCAAGGGAACGGGTCCATGTAATGTTTGTAGTGATGCTTCCTAAGGCCCACTTGACTTCACACTCCAGGATGCAGTAGTACGCATGCAGTACAGATCCCTTCAGGGTAACATTTTCTACCAGGGCTCAATATGAGCCTCTATCTTTAGAGTGGTCATTTGTATGCCCTTACTGAGAAAGCCTGAGCAGGTAATTTTCTTTATTTATTTTGAGGACCTTGTGTGTGAACATTTACATGGTCAACTATTATCAGATTCTGGCCCTAGGCTCATTATGAGTGGCCTATCTACTCCTGTCTTCCACAAACCTCTTTCTCGCTAATGTTTGTTCTAAGTCCTACAGCACCTAATCGTTCTCATGAGACTATGTAGGTACTAACTTCAAGCCAGCTCTGCTGGTAAACAAAATAGACAACAAAGTATACTGCTGGATGTGCAGCCCACTGGGAGGATGTCTTTCCTGAACACTCCTCCAGGGCCACTCTTCAGTGAGACACAAGTGCCCTTCTGGCCTGTGCAAATACGTCATGCTGAACATTCTGTGGCCCACCCGCTAATAGTTCACTCCTTTATTAACAAGTGTTGGAGACTCTATGTGTGTGTGCATACTAAGTTGCCTCAGTTGTGTCTGACTCTGTGACCCTATGGTTTGTACCCTACCAGGCTCCCCTGTCCATGAGATTCTCCAGGCAAGACTCCTACAGTGGGTTGCCATGGCCTCCTCCAGAAGGTCTTCCCAATGGAGGAATCGAACCTGTGTCTCATACCTCCTGCACTGGCAGGCAGGTTCTTTACCACTAGCCCCATCTAGAAAGCCCTATACATGACTCCAGTTTTAGAGCAAGGGAGATAACAGAATATGCAGAATCAGGCACTGCCAGGAGCCAGCGTGAGGAATCCCACCCATGACAAGGTCATGCGGAGAGGCCTGATGGGCAAGGCGAGTCAGGCCTCAGGGTTTCCCCCTGGTATTTCCTGAGCATGTACCCCAAAAACCAGAATCTGCCTGCCTTATTGTACTCTGCTTTTCCACTCTTCTGACATTCTCTGGAAAAAGTTAACTCAGGGCTCCAGTCTTCTGCATTTGAAAGGAATGTTTCAGTTCAAACCCCCTCTGGTAACTCTCTAGCTTGCCTAACAGGTTCCCTGGACTTTTTACAGCTTGTGAATTGCTTACACCCCCCCCCGCCAGCTGCAAGAGGCACAAAGCTTAAAGCATCTTAAAGGTACAGAGCCTTTTCTAAAGAGCTAAAAATCATATTGGTGACGGATTTCATTATTGACTCAATGATTGCTGCCAGGCCTCCATATTCTTTATCTTTTAGACTCCTGGGAGGATATTAACCAATGTAATCAGGATATGGAAAAAGGTATATAGTAGTTTTGATGTTAGCAACACTAGACTTTTGAGTTAATTACTTTTCTTTTGTTATAAATCACTGTACTCCTTTTACTTGTTATAAATTGCTGTATCTTTGCCATGTAAGAATGTAACTTTATTTAGTGCTTTCTGAGAGTGGCACCAGACTTTGGGAAGATCAACACAAATAAGTCTTCTGGTTGACAAACCCTTATCAGAAAAGGGCTGTAAATGTTAATGGCCCTCTGGCTGGAAGATGATGTAAATTACCTAAGACTTGTGTCTACAACTAGGTATGCAGAGAGAAAAGCCTGGTTTTGATGAGTCTGGGCTGCTAACACTGCATACTTTTGTATTACCCATTGATCTCTATGTATAATCAAAAAAGGTATAAAAGGCCTTTCTAGACAATAGAGGCCGGGCCAGTCATTGGAAGGACTGGTTTCCCCCGTGTCTCCTCTTTATTCTAATTTCAGGCTGAATTCCCATCTGGGACATGGAGGCTCACCATGTCTACTTACTTCCCCCAGCTTTTAAGTTTCATGAGAGAGAGAGAGAGCCCAAGGTGGGGCACTCTCTGATATTCAAACGGGTGCCATTGGCCCAACATAGATGGTGCAAATCTCTTGTTCTGATATTTTATTGGTTTTCCACGTAAACCAAGTTATTCAGCTTCTTTTCTCCACTTAATTTTCCTAGTACACTATTTCTTCCTAATCTAATCTTATATTTCTAATTAAATGAATAAATAAGTTTTTCCTCACCTATCCATCTCCCCTTCGAATCACCCTGGATCCATCCGGGCAGGACCCCGGCAAAGCATCCTTAGAATATGATGATTAAGAAGAAAAAAACCTGAAAGTCACACATTGTCACAATACTTAAGTACAACATGTCATTCTCACGTCCAGAATGGCTGCTATTGTGTGGACAATGCAATGTGGAATCTAAGAAAAGATGATTTTTCAGAGACATACTTAACTAGGTTAGCAGGCAGTTGTCATGACATTGTTTGGGGAAAGCAAGTTATCCAAATAAACACCAGGTAGGAGAGAAATGGTATTTTCAGACGAAGTGTGGGTTTAGAGTCAGGAAATCTAGATTACAATTCTAGTTCCTAAGAGGGCCAGTTCAGAAATGATAGAAGAATGAACTCTAAAAATCCATCCCTGCATGTGAGTGGAGGAATGGGAATATTTGGAAATACTTTTAAAAAATCAATAAATTTTGAAGTCAACCTTTTCAGAACTTTGGAAACTAGCTAAAAATCTGCAACAATCTAAAGTGTGTTTAAGAAAAATGGCAGCATCTCAACAAGAGCAGCAAAGTATGTTTAATACTTTAATCTCGTTCTCTGCCTCTCCAGCTCTGCAGTAGCCTTGAAAATTAGCTGCATGACAGCTATAACTGCTGTGAAAATCAGCCACTTGGAAGCTACTGGATAAGATGACACGGGATTGGAGTTCCCCAAAACCTCAAGAGGACTGTCACTATTTGACCTATCTGGCAGCTATAAAAAGCTCCATTCTCGACTATCTGATCTGATTCAGGCTCTGTTTTGTGAAACCACCTATCCTGAGGACATTTGTCCAAAAAAATTACCATCGTCTCTTGGTATTTGCAGGGGATTGATTCCAGAATCACCATGGATACCAAAATTTGCAGATGCTCAAGGCTCATAGTTGACCCTCATTTTGTGCATTGTCACATCCGTGCAGTCAGCCAACCTCAGCTCAAGTAGCTCTGTGTACCCTTATTGGAAACAATTCACATGTAAGTGAACCTGGCAGTTCAAACCCATCTTGTTCAAGGGTCAACTGTAGTTGTAATTTTTCTCAATATACCTGCCTAGGTAGCATTACAAGTTTGAGGCCAACAAGAGGCTGATCAAAAAAAAAAAAAGAGAGAAAACTAGGGAACGATCTGTCCTTTCAAAACGCCAGCATATTCCTGGGAGTCTAGAAAGCTGTATCTATGTGCAGGACCCTGCACATGCTAAGGAAAGACCGGAGAAAGTTCTTCTCTCTGATCCCCAGTTGACCTTGAGGGTCTACACAAGCAGAGTGAATACTAAGAGAGATTACCAACTGTTTGACAGCATTTACGGTATGCTCCAATATAAACACAGCACCTGTGGCAATATCAAGGAGATTTAACAGTTCAAAGCATTGAAAGAACTCTCTGTTCAATCATGAGTTGATCACTAACTGAAGCAAGCAGGGACTTCAGTAGCACATATGACAAAGAATACATAGTCTACAGTAGTAGTCTCCAACCCCCAACCAAACTAGGGATGGTTTCACGAAAGACAATCTCTCCAGGGACAGGGGATGTTTCAGGCAGTAATGTGAGTGATGAAGAGCGGCAGATGGAACTTCACTCCTTTGATGGCTGCTCACCTCCTGTTGTGCAGCCTAGGTCCTAATAGGCTGTGGACTGGAACTGGTCTGTGGCTCAGGGGTTGGGAACCTCCTGCTCTGCAGTATATGTCCAGGAAAGTAACTAAACAAACAAACAGCAACAATGAACTCAGAGAAAGGAGAGCAATCTAGTTTCCAGAGCTGTAACATATTATTACTTAAAGTCTCCATTTTTTAGCAAAAATTATGATCCATGCAAAGAGGAAATTATGAACCAGACACTGGAATACAAGCAATTAATAATAATGCCTTTGAGTAATCCCAGATGTTGAACTTACTAAACAGAATTTAAACCAGCTATTTTAAACATGGTCCAGGAACCCAAGGACAATATGTATGAAGAACAAAAGGAAAGTATAAGAAAAATTTACCAAATAGAAGATATCAATATAAAAGATATGTCATAAAAATGAATCAAATAGAAACTCGAGTTGAAAATACAGTAACTGAAATAAAAATTCACTGATGGATAACAAAAGCAGGTTTGAGCAAGCAGCATCAGTGAATTTGGAAAATAGGTCAATTGAGATTATCCATTTTAAGGAACTGGGGAAAAAAAGAATGACAAAAATTGAACAGAGCTTCAGAGATCTGTGGGACAACATCAAGTATACCAACATACATTTAATGAAAGATCTTAAAGGAAAAGAGAGACAGAAGGAATATTTGAAGATATACTGGCTGAAAATGACCTCAATTTAATGGAACACATTATTCCCTGCCTCTAAGGAGATTAGTGTACTCTAAGTAAGATAAATTCAAAGAAATCCACATGTAAGGATATCATAATCAAAGCTTTGAAAGACAAGGACAGAGAGAACTTGAAAAGTAGCAGGAAAAAAAGTGACTCATCACATACAAAGGATTTTCAGTAATATTGACAACTGACTTCTCAGAAATCAAAGAGGCTAGAAGCAAGTGGGATGATATGCTAAAAGTGCTGAAATAAAAGGCAGTGCCCATTTAAAAACTCTATATTCTGCAAAATTATTGTTAAAAAATTAGGGATGAATTTAGACATTCCAAGATGGGCTTCTCTGGTGGTCCAATGGCTAAGGCTCCAAGCTCCCAATACAGGGGGCCTGGGTTCAACCCCTGCTCAGGGAACTAGATCCCATATACCATAACTAAAGATCCTGCATGCCTCAGCTAAGACTTGAAGCAGCCAAATAAATAAATAAATATTTTTAAAAAAGACATTCCAAGATAAAAAGAGTTTATTGCTAGCAGATATACCTTGGAAGGGAGTTCTCCAGGCTGTAGTGAAAGCATACTAGGTGTTAATTTGAATGCACACATGAAAAATTAAATGCAGTGATAAAGGTAAAATACAGGGAAACAGAAGAGGCTCTATAAATGTAGTTTTTGTCCTTTTATTATCTTTCATTCTACTATCTGATTTAAGATACAATTGCATAAAGTAACATTTTAAAAACTGTGTTGATGGGCTTATAATGCATAAAGATGCAATTTGTGTGAAAATAATTGTACAAAGAGGGAGGAGAGATGGAATTACATTGGAGCAATTTTTTATACACCATTGAAATTGACTCAATAGTAATCTGATTTGTTATTTTTATTAAGATTTAATTGTAATCTCCAGGGTCACCAAAAACAAAAAGTATGTAACTCAAAAACGATAGTGAAAGATACAACTACCACATTAAAATATAAAAATGGGACAATTTAAACCACCAGATCAGTAAAAACTAGTTTAAAAATCAACCAGAATTGATAATACCTTTAAATAAATACTATGTTGGTGTTTACCCTTCTAATGTGAAAAAAATTACATGTATTTGTACACACATATGTATCTTCATTTAACATGACATTATAAATCTTCTCTAGACTCGTTTGGATTTGAAATTTATGGTGGGGAATTTTAAACTAATTTTTGTATATTATAGCTTCTGTACTTGTACACATGTAACCTGATATTTTTAAGTTGTATATAATTGAAAGGTATACGGATTCATGACATGTTTATGTTAAACATGAAATATTTTAAAATAATTGATTATGATTTCATAATCAGTTACACCCGTGGTGGATTCATGTTGATATATGGCAAAACCAATACAATATTGTAAAGTAAAAAAAAAAGTGAAAAAAAGAATGAAAAAAGTTAAAATCAAATCCAATTATAAATATTTGCATATTCACATTCTATAAGATCTACCAGTAATATACAAGCTGATACTTTTCCTTTCTCTAAATGAGTTTTATTAAACTGAAAACAGTTTAAAGAATTGTTTAAACATAAAGTGTTATAAAGTGTTTTAATAAGCAAAAGTTGATATACAGTAATTTAAAATAAGTGCCCCATTCAAATGCTTTTGTTTTGTAGGTACATGCAAATTTACTCAGCATTCCCTTCACAGGGGGATTTGTGTGATGTTTGTTTTCACTAAGAAGGAGAAAATGGAAAAGCTATTTCAGAACCTGATTTGATTGCTTTGAAAATAAACAAACAAAAAGTGCTTTTTTCTTGTGGCTTTGGGCTAATTGCACTTGCCTTCAAATCTCTGGTTTTTTTGGTGCCTGGTTCCCCCTACTCCCTTTATCTGTGTTTCAAGGTAGATTTAATGCTTATGGGAAAAACTTGTTTATTTCTTCCTTTTAGAAAAGGTTTTATTCTCTATCTTTTCCTGTTTTACTCCAAAGTTTTGTTTTAGTCTTAGCATGTTAAGGAATTAATAATGTATGTGACTGATTTTTTTTTCTGATTTTTTTCAGCTTTTAAGAGATCATGCCTAATGATCTGATCCTGGAAATGATACATCCTCATTTCAGTTCTGCCTCTGAGAAAAACTATATTATCTCCAGAGAGCCATGATACAGTCTTAGCCACTTATCAATTGTCTTACCTATGACAATAGGAAGGGAGAGAAACTCATTTTAGATGAAAGCACTTTGAGTTAAATAAAAATGGTTAAGAAATTTACATAATTTTAATGATGTGAAAATCTAACATAGATATGCTCATGCCCTCAGTAATTGCTAACTTTAACTTCAGTACTTGCTCTTGAAATCTCTGTATCCAAGTGATTTTTTATGCTATTTTTCACACAGAAATAATAGCTACTGTTAATTGAACATTTTCTATGTACAAGGCACCATTCCAGGCCCTTAGTATATGTTACTTCATTCAATAATTTTAAGTCAATTAAGTAGATACTGTTATTACTGCATCTACTTAATTGGCTGTTAAGTAGATACTGTTACTACTACAGGGCTTCCCAGGAGGCACTAGTGGTAAAGAACAGATGTGCCAATACAGGAGACATAACAGGCGTGGGTTCGATCCCAGGGTCAGGAGGATCCCCTCAAGGAGGGCATGGTAACCCATTCTAATATTCTGGAGAATCCCATGAACAGAGGAGACTGGCGGGCTACAGCACATAGGGTCACAAAGAGTTGGACACAACTGAAGTGACTTAGCACGCATTACTCTTGCAGAGGATCTGAAGTAGAGAGCGGTTGAATAACCTGCCCCAGGATTTGACTTCCAATAACTTTATCATATAACCTGCAGTTTTAATCTCTATCTATTGTTAACTATGAAAAAGTTATCCACAGGAGAATTCCATTTAGGATCAGAAATAGCTAGTGGCTTTCCTACTGCATAAAAAATGTGGACACTTATGTGGGGTTATAAACAAAAATGAGCATGTCAGAGGCCCTCCAATAAGTAAAGCTCTATTCACTATAATGTAGAAAGCTTAAGCAAGATTTGGAAGTAGACATCTGTCAAACATATTTTTGATGCTGATTTGACAAAATGTAAGATAATCTAGTCTTAAACAGAAAGCAATGTTTTTAAAGACCTCTCCAAAAAAAAAAAAAAAAAAACAACCACTAGTAGTAGTTTTGACTTTCATGTTTTTATTAAGGAATGAAAATAACAGTTCTATTAAATATATGCCAAATTAATATTTGTGGTTGGGTCAGAGGCCTTTCTGACTAATGCATTAATTTATGGGTTTAGGATAAATTTGTAATTTTTCTAAAGTATGTTTGAATGAAAACAAGAACAAAAAGTAAAGCCATATACATTTGGGCCTAACATTTAAAATGTTAATGTTTAAAGTCTTAAAAATTATATATATTTTTGTTGTACACATATTTTGCACCAGGTGCTCCTTTATGTGTTCCACAAATGTTGCTTCATCTTTGTGCCTGTGGTGTGCAGTGACTATTATAATCCAAATTCTACAGATTAAGAAACTCAGAAAAGTTAAACATCTTGGCCAAAGTTATACAGTTGAGATGTGGCAGACATAGGAAACAAAACTTCAGGTCTGATTTCTAAATTTGTGATTATACCACTATCCTATATTATGTATCTTGGGCTTTTTAAATTGACAACACTTCTCTCTCCCTCCCCACACAGAAACGCAGACACACACACATAAAGTAAAGCAATCCAAGTCTCTAAATATGTCTAACCTTTATTTGATGGATCAGATCATCCAGAGGAATTATTGCAAGGATTTGTTAATGTATGCTTCATGGAAATTATATTACTATATAGTCTGTGTATATACATACACTATACACACACATACACACACACATTCACACATTGTGAAAGATAGTGGCCCTACATGTAAGCTTTTAGTTATACTCCTACATGTAGGTCTTTAGTTATACTCCTAAAATCAGCCCATATATTTCATGATGAGTATTCAGAATTTTTATTACTAAAGTTATTTCTAGTAGCTTTCTTTGCATTAATTGGTAATAAAGTTTTAAAGTCATGGTTAACAATGAAGTATTTATTTATTTTCAAATAGAGTTGGATAAATGGAATTTTAAATTAAAAGCTTGAGATTCTGAAATGAATAAGTATTCTGATTTTTCACCATTCATCATTCTGAGAAGATACTCATTAACCATTTCAGTGTGAAAAAAGTTACCTTACCATGAAG
The DNA here is from genome assembly GCA_917880005.1 of Nanger dama. Taxonomy (NCBI): domain Eukaryota; kingdom Metazoa; phylum Chordata; class Mammalia; order Artiodactyla; family Bovidae; genus Nanger; species Nanger dama. The sequence continues at coordinate 6,139,162 of CAKJTW010000038.1, read as the reverse complement.
GCATTTGCTGCTGGACTCTTTTTTCTGTGTGCCAGCATATCTCAGAGACACTGCAGGTTCAGTCCCAGACCACCACAACAAAGTGTCTGTCACAACAAAGCATGTCTAACGGTCTTTGGTTTTACAATGCATATAAAAGTTGTGTTTATACTATGTTACAGTCTATTAAGTCTTTTTAAAAATGTAGAAAATTTAATTCTAAAATACTTTATTGCTAAAAAATGCTCACCATCATCAGCTTCCAACTACTCATAATCTTTCTGCAGTCAGAGGGTGGCACCTCAATGCAGATGATGCCAAGTGATCAGAGTTGTGGTTGCTAAAGACAGGGTGGCCGTTTCTTAAAATAAGACAACAGTGCAGGTTTTGCCACATTGATTGACACTGTTTTTCACAAACAATTTCTCTGGGCATTGCATTTTACCCACAGTATAAATTCTTTCAGAATTAGAATCAATCCTCTCAAAATCTGCCACTACTTTATCAATTAAGTTTATGTAATATTCTAAACCTTTTGTTGCCATTTCAACAATCTTTACCGCATCTTGATCAGGGATATTTTTCATCTCAGGAAACCACATTCTTCACTCACTCATAAGGAGTGACTCCTCATCCATCAAACTTTCTTACATTACTGTTTTTATTTTTATACAATTGTAAAGGTTGTACTACATTAAAAAAGTACTCCATTGCAAAATATTGGCTATATTACCCATGTTGTATAATACATCCTTATAAATTTTAATCATGAGATTGCAGCAATTCAGTCGCATCTTCAAGCTGCATTTCTAATTCTAGTCCTCTTGCCGTATCTACCATATCTGCAGTTACTTCCTAAACTGAAGTCTTGAATCTCTCCAAGTCATGCATAATCATTGAAATAAACTTCTTCCAGACTCTGTGAGTGTTGATATTCTGACCTCTTCCTCTGAATCATGAATGTTCCTAATGATGTCTAGACTGTTGAATCCTTTCTAGAAGGTTACAAATTGCCTTTGGTCATATCCATCAAAAGAATTACTGTCTATGGCAGCTATAGCCTTACAAAATATATTTCTTAAAGAAAAGACTTGAAAGGTGAAATTACTCCCTGATCCATGACCTGCTGAATGGAGCTGTGTGTGCGGGCATGAAAACAACAATAATCTAGTTGTGCTTCTTGAGTGACCAAGTGCATTGTTGATGAGCATTAATTGCTGATGAGTTTGAAAGAAATATTTTCTGAGCAGTAGGTCTCAACAATGAGCTTAAAATAATCAGTAAACCACCTTCTAAAGATATGTACTGTCATCCAGGCTGTATCATTCCACTGAGAGGGCAAAGGCAGAGTAGATTTAGCAGATTTCTTAAGGATGCTAGGATTTTCAGAATGGTAAAGGACTATTAGTTTCTTTAAAGTCACCAGCTACATTAGACCCTAATAAGAGTCAGCCAGTCCTTGAAGCTTTGAAGTCAGGCATTGATTTCTCTTCTCTAGCTATCAAATTCCTAGACAGCATCTTCTTACAAGGCTCTCTTGTCTAAGTTGAAAACTGGTCATTTTGTGCAGCTTTCATTAATTTCTTTAGCTAGATCTCCTGGACAATTTGATGTAGCTTCATCAGCATTTGTTCCTTCACCTGACCCTTTTATGTTACGTAAATAGCATCTTTCCTTAACCTCTTGAACCAAGCTCTGCTAGCTTCAAGCTTTTCCTCTGAAGATTCCTCATCTTTCCCAGTCTTCATTAAAGTGAGAATTAGGGGCTTCTCTGGTGGCTCAGGTGGTAAGGAATCCACCTGCAATTGAGCAGGAGACCTGGGTTTGATCCTGGGGTTGGGAAGATGCTCTGGAGAAGGAAATGGCAACCCACTCCAGTATTCTTACCTGGAGAATCCCATGGACAGAGAAGTCTGGCGGGCTATAGCCCATAGGGTTGTAAAGAGTTGGGCACGACTGAGTGACTAACACTTCACTTCTTCAGTGCCTTGCTCTAGATTAGGCTTTGCCTTACTGGAATGTTATGGATGGCTTGATCTTCTATCTGGACCACTAAACCTTTCTCCATATTAGCAATAAGGCTGTTTCACCTTCTTGTCATCCATCGGTTCACTGAATTAGTATTTTTAATTTTCTTTAAGAACCTGTCCATTGCATTCACAGCTTGACTAACTGTTTGGTGCAAGAGACTCAGCTTTCAGCCTATCTTGGTTTTCCACAAACCTTCCTCACTTAGCTTAATCATTTCTAACTTTTTTAAAAGGGTTAAATTTATTCTATGAAATTTTATTTTGTTTTATTTTTGGCCACAGTATGCAGCTTCTGGGATTCTAGTTCCCTGACTGGGGATTGAACCTGGTCCCTCAGCAGTGAGAGTGTTGAACCTAGTCCCTCAGCAGTGAGAACATGGAGTTCTAACACTGGACTGCAGGGAATTCCCAATTCTAGTTTTTGATTTAAAGGTGAAGATGTGTGATTCTTCTTTTCACTTAAACACTTAGAAGTCATTTTAGGGTTATCAACTGATCTAATTTCAGTTTATTTTGTCTTAGGGAGGTTCAGGGAGAAAGAGAGAGACTAGGGAACTGACAGTGAGTGGAACAGTTGGAACACAAAAAACATTTATAAAGTACTGCATCTTATATGGGCACAGTTTGTGGCATCAAAACAATTGCCACAGTAATACCAAAGATCACTGATCACGGATAACCATAACAAACACAAAAAAATGAAAAAGTTTGAAATATTGCAAGAATTACCAATGTGTAAATGCAAAGACATGGACTGAGCAAATGCTGTTGGAAGAATGGCATCAATAGACCTGGTTGATGCAGAGATACAACAAATCTTCAATATGTAAACAATAAAATGTGTGTAGCACAATAAAGCATATTGCAATAAAATGAGGTACACCTGTATTCAGGTTTGCAGAAGATTTTAAAACTTAAACAAATTATAGGTAAAAATATACATAATATTCAGCCATTTATCATGGCTATGAGAAACCAAGAACTCATATTTTCACTCACATTTCATAAATAGAAGTTAACTTCATATACAATATCTTTAAGAATCTTAAGTTACATTGTTGCTTAGTTGTGTTCGACACTTTGGAAACCCCATGGACTGTAGCCCTCCAGGTTTCTCTGTCCATGGGTTTTCCCAGGCAAGAATACTGGAGTGGACTGCCATTTCCTTCTCCAGTATCTTCCAAACCCACGTTTCCTGCATTGGTAGGCAGATTCTTTACCACTGAGCCACCAGTGGAGCCCTTAAGTTACATAGGTAGGAATATTCCCCATATTTTTGAATCAAGATAAAATAATCAATACTCACAGAGTACTGTGATTGCTGATAATTACCTGGGTGGCTTTAAGAAAAGAATAACTCTTCTGCACCTTAGAATTTAACCTACAGAACAGGGTTGCTAATATACACTTGTATTACTTCAAGGGATTTCTACTAAAACTAAGAATAGGCAGGAGAAAATTAACTGCATACTGCAAAGAGTTTTCCTTTGCCTATTTTCCCATGTGTAAAACATGAGTTAATGTTAAGGCACTAAAGTATCATGAAAATTCTTTCTGGAACAAAAATTTCATTATATAAGCATAAAATATTATTGGTCACTCACACCTAGGTTTTCAACTTAATTTAGCAAGACTTTAGGTTATTAGTATTAATATTTTTCTTCCTCTCAGTATTCATATTGTACAATTAAAATTTTAAGACATCCTGCTTCTGTTTTCCTGGCTTGGTTTTACTCAAGGTTAAGTTTGTAATGAGAAATGCTAAGCTGGAAGAAGCACAAGCTGGAATCAAGATTTCGGGGAGCAATATCAATAACCTCAGGTATGCAGATGACACCACCGTTATGGCAGAAAGTGAAGAAGAACTAAAGAGCCTCTTGATGAAAGGGAAAGAGGACAGTGAAAAAGTTGACTTAAAGCTCAACATTCAGAAAACTAAGATCATGGTATCTGGTCCCATCACTTCATGGCAAATAGATAAGGAAACAGTGGAAACAGTGGCTAATTTTATCTTTTTGGGCGCCAAGATCACTGCAGATGGTGACTGCAGCCATGAAATTAAAAGACGCTTGCTCCTTGGAAGGAAAGTTATGACCAACCTAGACAGCTTATTAAAAAGCAGAGACACTGCTTTGTCAACAAAGGTTCGTCTAGTCAAGGCTATGGTTTTTCCAGTAGTCATGTATGAATGTGAGAGTTGGACTGTGAAGAAAGCTGAGCACCGAAGAATTGATGCTTTTGAACTTTGGTGTTGGAGAAGACTCCTGAGAGTCCCTTGGACTGCAAGGAGAGCCAACCAGTCCATCCTAAAGGAGATCAGTCCTGGGTGTTCATTGGAAGGACTGATGTTGAAGGTGAAACTCCCAATACTTTGGCCACCTGATGCAAAGAGCTGACTCATTTGAAAAGACCCTGATACTGGGAAAGATTGAGGGCAGGAGGAGAAGGGGACAACAGAGGATAAGATGGTTGGATGGCATCACCGACTCAGTGGACAGGAGTTTGGGTGAACTCCAGCAGTTGGTGATGGACAGGGAGGCTTGATGTGTTGCGGTTCATGGGGTCACAAAGAGTCAGACTCAACTGAGCGACGGAACAGAACTGAAGTTTGTAATGCATTCCTCTTCTTCTTTCTCACCCTTAATGGGATTAAGAGACTTGCCAGGTCTATCTGGATTTTAAGGGAAGCATAACAAACAACAGCAGGGCATTTACTTTTGAGGAATGATATTTTTCATGCTCTTCAGATAAACAACCTCTCTCATGTAAAGCCTAATACGTGTTGGCCCAAAAACTGGATATTAGCCAATACGTATTGTTTTTATAGAATGAACTGATGCCTCAATTTAAATGTATTAAGTAGACTCATATAAGTCTAGTAATTGAAACTCCTTTAAAGATACAATTTCATTAGACCATGACCCCAGTTAAGATATCATTTACAAAGCCTTGGGTCATCATTTATTACAAATAGTTTTAATCAAAGGAAAATGCTTAGAGGAACAGAACTGGCCAGTATTTTGTGTAATGCACTAGCTCCCCCATTTAACAGATTAATGAATATAGACTGGAATTCTTCTTTTGATAAGTAATATTAATAACATCTATATTTTATTTTACCAATTATATTTTCTTTCTTAACTCTTTCAAAGTAGAGAAACCTTATCATTGATATGTAACTGTTCCTAAAGTATTCATTATTTCTACATGACCTTCTAAGGACATAAAATCCTTACAGGACACTGAAAATATCTCAGTGACTATGATATTTAAAATTTATCTAATAAATATGAATAAATATCGATATTTTATATCTTTTAGCATTTCTAGGAAAATATAATTTTCATTTATCTTCTTATAAGTTTAAAAATGATGCTTGTACTTGAAAAGTCTTTTTTTTAAGTTTTCTATTTTGATAACTTAATAACATTTTCAGGTTTTCTATCCAAATTAGTCTGACTCAATACTTAAACAAATATTTATTCAACACTTTCAGACTTGCAAAGTAGTTTAAGAAATTACAAAGTAACTTACTTCAGGTATCCTTAATAATGATTACATAAATAATTCAATTAAAAATCCTAAAAATTACTTATTCAAAACACTTGGGTAAAAGGACTCTTTTCTGAAATTAATAAACAGCTTCATTTACATATATAAAATTAATATATGCAAATTATTTCATATATGAATTAAAATGTTCAACATTCAAAGTTTTACCAGGCCCTGTATACTGTAGAATTCTCTAATATATAGCAGTATGAAACAAACACAAATTGTATGAGAGCCATAAGAAAAATAGCTCACCACATTAAAAAACTTCTTAATAATGAATAAAACAAGAGAACTGCAGGTACTTTTTTATAAAGTAGTTATTCAACAGCCTACTAAATGTAAAGAAGATTTTTAAAAAATTATCTTTTAATACTACATCAAAGACATGTCCCAATTGGAGAAAATCATACCTCCACCCCCTCAAACACCACCACTAGATTTCCTGAGAGCATTTGGCAGAGAATTTGGACTTCCCTGGTGGCTCATGTGGTAAAGAATCTGCTTGCAATGTGGGAGACCCAGGTTCAGTCCCTTGGTAAGGAAGATCCCCTGGAGAAGGGAATGGCTACCCACTCCAGTATTCTTGCCTGGAGAATCCCATGGACAGAGGAGCCTGGTGGGCTACAGTCCGTGGGGTCGCAAAGAGCTGGACCTGATTGAGTGACTAAAGCAGCAGCAGCATATTGATTAGAGCAATGGGATGTTTAATAATGGAACCATGTGAGGAAACTTTCAGAGCCCTACAGCCATTTGTATGCTGGGGCCAGTTTATTGGCTAGTTATGTTAGGGGAAGCACTCTGAAACCGCCCACCCTGGGCAGGCTCTCTAGTAACCATTCTCATAAGTTGTTTTACAACAGGAGATCCTGGTAAGGAATATGGAACTAATAAGCCACCACCAACTGGAGGAGCTCGGGAAAGGGCAAAAGGAGACACTGCATGTCCATCCACTTCCCAGAATCCCTCTTGCTAGCATCCATCTTGGCTGAGCAATGCATGCACCACCAGGAAGGACTCTGCATCAGAATGATTGGCCGAAGATAACCCGGAAACTAATCCCATCGCCATAAAACCCAAGACTGCGAGCCACGTGGCAGAGCAGTTCTCCTGGGTTCCTTTACCCTGCTTCTCTCTACCTGATAAAGTCTCTTCCAGTAAAGTCTCTTGCTTTGTCAGCACGTGTCTCCTTGGACAATTCTTTTCCTAGTGTTAGATAAGAGCCTGCTCTTGGGGCCCTGGACAGGGCCCCAACCCCCACCTCCTACAACAGTTAAAGCAAATTGTGTGTATCTCTTCCAAAATCTGTGGTCACTGGTCTCATACAGTAGCTTGAAATCACCCAAGTCTGAATCATTTAAACCAAAGACAAAGATTATGTATCAGACCTTTACTCCTCCCTTCCCCAAATCCACCTTAGTTGGTAAACATTTATCAGCACACTCTAGCTAGTAGTAATCCCAAACCTATAAAATATTTTTAGGCATCAAGATTTCCCTTATTGCTAGGCACTCTATGAAACATTTCCCAAATTCTGAAATTTCTACTACTACTCTTAATTCTCTGGCTCTAGGATGCAAGTACAGAAATCTAGAATTTTTTTTTTTTTTTTTTAATAAAGGTTAGAAATCTGAGATCAGGGTGTCAGCATGGTCAGGTTCTGGTCAGGGCTCTTCCTGGATTGAAGATAAATGCCTTCTTACTAAGTCCTCACATGACTAAGAGGGACCACTGTGGTTTCTTCCTCCTATAAGGCCACCAGTTAGTTCCTTCTCATATTCTAGAGACTGCATTCCTTGGCTCCTGGTCCCCTTCCATCTTCAAAGCTATCAGTGTTGCATCTCTCTAACCTTCTTCTACAGTCATATCTCCTTCTCTACAATATCTATTTTTGCTTTTATATTCATATAGTATAAATTGCAGATCTACATTTGGTAAATGAAAACCATTATCTAATACATGAATTTTGATCTGAAAATGCCATGATTTGTCATCTTCCATAAAATTAAACATTGCCATACATAATTGATTCCATAGACTCTGCTGTTGTTTAGCTGCTCAGTCGTGCCCAACTCTTAGCAATCCCATAGACTACAGCATGCCAGGCTTCCCTGTCCTTCACTATCTCCTGAAGTTTGCTCAGACTCTTGTTCATTGAGTCAGTGAAGACATACAACCACCTCACCCTCTGTTGCCCTCTTCTCCTCCTGCCCTCAATCTTTCATCGGGCTCTTTCCAGTGCATCAGTTCTTCGCATCAGGTGGCCAAAGTACTGGAGCTTCAGTTTCAGCATCAGTCCTTCCATTGAAAATTCAGGGTTGATTTCCATTAGGATTGACTGGTTTGATCTCTTTGCTGTCCAAGGGTCTCTCAAGAGTCTTCTTCAGCACCACAGTTGGAAAGCATCAATTCTTTGGTGTTCAGCCTTGGTCCAACTCTGACATTAGTCCTGTTATTAATTCTCAGAAGAAAGAAAAATTTAAATTAATATAATAATTTATTTACTTTAAGACTATACTTCATTTTTGACACTAATTTATATTTGTAAATATGCACAGTATTAGAATATTTTGCATACTTTAAGCATTTTTCGTAAACATCAACAGATAATTTAAGCCAACTATACAAGTACAATTAGAAAGGAGAAAAAATTCAAAGACAGTAAACTTAAATAAACTGCATGTTTATTACAGTGCTTATGTTTTTTAATTCAAATATGTAGTGAAATAATCAATGGGCTTCAGTATTTAAGAAAATGTTTTATCATTTAAACAGAATTAATAACATGCTTTAATATTTAAAATTAATATAAAATTAATATTTGTTTTGCATCAGTTGATTCTTAATAGTTATTATAGATAAATAACCGCCTTAAAAACAGTGGTTCTCAAAAGACATGGAGTACAGAATCACCCAGAAGGCCTGTTAAAAGATTCCTGGTCCCCAGCCTAGAGTTTCTGTTTCAGTAGGTCTGAGACAGATCTGAGAATCTGCATTTCTAGCAAGATGCTGGTCCAGGGACCACACACTATGAGAAATGCTACTCTAAAATGAAAGTCTTCTAAATACTGACTTTGTCAAAGCTAAGCATTCTGATATGCACAAATTACTCATATCTTTGAAAAGTGCAAATTGAGCCATGATCTATTTAGTAAGCCTAAGCAACTTTGCTTTTAGAAGCATTTATTTTGAAAATATTTTGAGTTTATTATCCTGTAATTCTCAGTTTCTTCATAAAGTATTATTTTTGGAAAATCAACATGCTTTTGTGTGCTTTTAGAAGAAAAAAATTTATCTGAATTATAGTAAAAGTTGTGATAATTGGTGACAGAACAACTGTGTCATTGAACTCATTTTGTCTTCTTTTTTTGTTTACATAAAATTTTATGTTGACCTTGATCATTTATTATTGAGTTTTTTTAATATAGGTTGACTGTTAATTTGTTTACAGGTATTTCATGGATAGTTTTTGTAATAATACATCTATCACAGAACCTTTGTATCTCAAAGACAGATATTTGGATAGTTTTACTATCTACTAACATCCTCAATTTAATTAACAATATTAATAAGAAAAGTCATGGAGTAGTTACAGAAGAGCTTAGACAAGATAATATGTGCCAGCCTCTGTCATGATTCTAGAAACCATGAGGTTAATCCCTCATGGGTAGGATCTTCTTGTAACCTCTTGGGTATCTTGCTCTAGCATTATTCTTTTCCTTGCATTTTTATTTTTTATTCCTTAATGGGATCTGACTTTATATATCGTTCAACCCTATCCATCTTCACTTCAGTCTTCTCATGTGAATGAATGATCCATACTCCTATTTCAGATTTCTCATTTGCTGTTTTCTCCTTGACCCACTGAAAGAAGGCACAGGACTCTGATCTCGTCACCCCACTGAAAATACTCTTGCTAACATCGCCAGTGACGCACCATGAATCTTCTCCTCTCGTTTTACTGTTATTGATCTCTCTGCTACATTTGCTACTGTTCTACAGTCTACTTCCTGAAATTCTGTGTCCTTGCTTTTCCTGATATTGTTCTCTCCAACTCACTATTAAGATATGTTCAACATTCATCAATTCCTTGGCTTTTGCTATACTACTCAAGTCCATCTTTAGTCAGATGTGCTCACTCATGCATGCTCATTTAATCCCATGATTTTAACTGTCACCTATACGTTAATGCTTTTCAAACTGTATCTCCATCCTAGATTGCTCCTCTGAATTCAACTTACACATCCAAATAGTTCCTGAGAATCTTTCTTTCAATCATCTTATTCTCATAAAATGTGTAAAAACTGAATTAATTACTCTCACCCGAACTGCCTTTCATTTTACAACCACATATTGGTAGACTAGAGATTTCAATGTTCTTTCCTGTATCTAGACCATGTCTCAGAACAGCTCTTCTTAGAGTCTAGCTCCCATGGCTGTTTGCTGAATAAGTAGCAGGGCATATTACTGCATCCTCTGAGTGTAGCTGGGACAGTCTGATCTCTTCTGGAGGCTGACACTGAGACAGGCAGAATGTGGTATTAGCAGTGAGTGAGATGATCATACATGGGCAACGTTCTCTAATTATCAAGCAGGAAAAAAAAAAAAAAGCCACAGGTCTGAAGATAAAGGTTCATTAAAGCCCAGGTGAAGAGCACAGTAGAAATGAGAGTGTTACACTAGGAAGTGAAAAAAATGGATAGGGTAGCTGCCCTATTGTTTAATAACTCCCAAGTTCTTCTGTATATCCTTTTCTTGGGATACTAAGAGATACTCTTGTATGGTGACAGTACATTCTGACTGAGATACCTAAGAGAGTTAACCTAGTCTATCCCGAAAGTGATCAAATTAGTCATTAGACTGTATGAGCATTTTTTTTCTTAACTTTTGCATCCAATCCGTTTTCCCCCATTCAGAGCCATACTCTCGTCTCACCTCAACTACTATAATTTTTCCATCTGAGCTTTTTTTCTTTTTCTCTATTATAGGTGACTTCACCCTCTATCTTTCATTCTGCTACAGGACCAATCTTTATAAAGAATCTAAAATGATTATTCTTCCGCATAATGCCATCTGTCATTCCTCTGGTAGTAAGCTCCCTGCTTACTACCAGAGGAAGTAAAATGCTTTAAGCAGAGCATGTTTACTCTCTGTCCAGGACCTGGCCAACTTTAATTCATCCTGAGGATTTGCTGAGGTTTCCCTGGTAGTTGAGCAGTAAATAATCGGCCTGCAATGCAGGAGACACAGAAGATTCAGGTTTGATCTCTGTGTTGGGAAGATACCCTGGAGAAGGAGATGGCAACCCACCTCAGTATTCTTCCCTGAAAAATCCCATAGACAGAGGATCCTGGCGGGCTACAGTCTATAAGGTCACAAAGAGTCTGACACGACCGAGCATGCCGACATGAGGGTTTGCTGCCTTGTGCTTTATATTTGGCTTGTTATTCTTCTTGCCTGGAGTAGCTTTCTCTACCTTGTTGCCTGGATCATTCTTACTCATCTTTTCAGACCCAATTCCAGTGTCTATATTTGCACATCTTCCCTGGCCTACCAAGTAGGGCTGATTAATTCTTTCTTTGGAATCTATCTATCTTGTATTTACTTACGTAAATGCCTTTCCTTCATTCTAGAACATGAATTTGTTATTGATAGAGAGCAGTGTTTCATTATACATCTGGCATTTATTTATTTTTTATGATCTGAGTAAACTCAAGAGGTTATTGAGGCAATCCAAAGTAGATCTGTTTCCTGGATCCTAATGATTAACTACTGGTCTATGTGTTAACCCAAAAATCTACTTCAATTTCTCTTCAAGAGGACAACTTTACAATTATTATAGTTCATAATGCAAAATTCATTTTTTAAATATCAAGGTGCTCACGTTATAAGACAAGCTGAGGTATGTTAAACTTTCCAAGAGTTTATTTCAGCATGCATCAATTCAAAATACGCAGCACCAAACCAGAGATGGTTAGGAGTACTCCACCCACAGCAAGTAAGGGAGATTTATTTACAGAGATGTGGAAGCAAACCAAGGAAGTAATCTGACTGGCTATACATAGTTTAAGCAGTTGCCCTATTTGGGAAAGCATAGTTGACTGTGATTGATTGTTCTTAAGTATCACTTTCTTAGACTGGAGGATGTTAGCTTTGTTTTAGGTTTTGTTTTGCTTGTTTAGGTTTTCAAAGCATTAGTCACTTAGGTTAATGGTCTCCTTGTTTAATTACTTTACACTCATAAATCTCTAGTCTTATTTAAATTAATGCTTTTCTTCACAGTACTTCAAATTGTGACATATTTGGCTGTTTCCTTAGAATCAAAATTTACTTTTTCCTACTCAAATTCCAGAAGTATTTTTAAACCAACTCCTTTTGTCCAAAATGTGGGGAGACTTACTAATATGATTGAGAGTGGGAGAAGGAGGTAGTAAAATCACTAGATCACACTCTATGAAGCTTGAAAAGTTAGTTTAAGATCTCAATGTTTCAATTTTGCAAAACAAAATTAGAAGTTGAAATAGCTAATCTATAAATACCCTCCTTGGAAAATCAAAACATTCCTAAATATTAATAAAAAGAATAATTTGGAAAGTAACATTAGTGGAGAGCACGCATACTTACGTTAATACTGAAAGGCACTTATTACTGCTATGTAAGCATAAATTAAAATATATTAAGGCATTTCTCCATTCTTAGGTAGAAATATCACAAAACATTTTATTACATTCAGTCAGTCAGTCAGTTCAGTCGCTCAGTTGTGCCCAACTTTTTGCAACCTCATGAATCGCAGCATACCAGGCCTCCTCGTCCATCACCAACTCTTGGAGTTCACTCAGACTCACGTCCATCGAGTCAGTGATGCATTACAGTAACATACCTATAAAAATATATGGGCTATATATTAATGCAAGTTTTAAATACCTGATTTTTATTTTTAGAAAATTAGAGACATAGTACAACAAAATGTGAGATTAGACAGAAAAGTATTTATTTACTTGAAGGTAACCTCCAATAGACTGTGTTCCAAGAATGTTTCATCATCAGTTCATGCTGTTAAAAGCCTGAAACAAAAACACTACCAGAAGCAGCAAGTGGAACAAAGCGTCAATTGCTTTTGCATCGTGACTGCTAAATATATAACGATTTCTTATTTTCATGGACTACAGTTTCTTAAAGCAGATGTTCTGTTTCACCCATTATAGTAACTAGATTAGAAAAAAGTAAAACAAAAATACATTTAACAATAAATACCTTATACCTTGGACAGTCTGTTCCATGTAAATTTTATGTATATAGCTCTTTTTAACATAACAATAACAGAGAATCCGTTTGAGCTCACCAAATATATGGTTTTAAGAAAGCCTACCACATTATGCATATGCACATTATCTTCCTACAACACTTATGTGATACAGGAATAAATTACTAAAGAAAAGACAAAAATTAAGGAAGTCTCTGCATTGACTACATTTAAAAAATATTTATCACTTTGTGTAAATGTGGTCCATGTAGACTATGAAACACTGATTTTGCTGTCTGGATCATGGCTGAAACTACAGACATGACTGGGAACATTGTAGATGGTGCTCAGTCACTTTCTTTTCCAAAATTTAACAACTTTGTTTCAATCCAGGGTTTATTCTCTTGGGCTCCTCATTACTGTTGCCTTTCAATTCCAGCATTTGCTTCTTAGTCTAGCCATGGCACAGATCCATTGTACAAAAGCACAAAATAGCAAATGAACCCCAGTGGGAGACACTTTATACCTACAAGTCAAAGTAAAACCCCATAAAGAAAGTAACTATGCCTTTATACATTTCATAAAACAGAAAAATGTTCAAAGGAGAGTAAAATTAACTTTCAAGATATATTTGCCCCTTGAACTAGACATCTGCTCTGAAGTGAAAGTCACTAAGTTGTGCCTGACTCTTTGTGACCCCATGGACTATACAGTCCATGGAATTCTCCAGGCCAGAATACTAGAGTGGGTAGCTGTTCCCTTCTACAGGAGGTCTTCCCAACCCAGGGATTGAACCCAGGTCTCCTTTACTGCAGGTGGATTTTTTTACCAGCTGAGCCACAAGACATCTGCTACATGAGTGTAAAATAAACTTGCATATTTTTATAAAGAGTATTTTCACATTTACAGAAGGTTATCTAGGTATAGCCAGTCTATACACATTATTGCTATTTAACATTTTAAGATTTATTGTAATTTCCAGATGAGATACTCTGTAAAATTTCCCACAAGCCTCTTAGTCCTAACTATTCATAGAAGTACTCAGAAATTCTCCAATTCCAAGCAAAATATTCCCATGTTGCTTGGTGTTAGAAAACAGGCATACATTTTACCTATAAAATGGTATTCTCTTGCCAAGAATAGATCAGAAGTGATTAACAAAAGCAGGAAAGAGAAGCTACTGGCATAGTATAAAGACAGAATACAATAGGCAGAAATGAGTTCAGGAGGTCAGGAATCCATCTCCTAGCTCACTGGTAATTTTCTAAATGAATGAGTAAGTGGAGTACTACTGAATCCAATGAAGGTTTCCAAGATGAGGTCATGAGAAAAAGAAACTGTCTTCTTCAAGTTCACTGCCTCAAATAAATGTCCATCATTCAAATTTAATACTTTAAGATGAAGTTAAGATTTAAAACTACATTTCAAACTCTCCTTCATTCACAAAGTGAAAAATAAAAAGTTTAACATAATATAAAGATCTATTGTATGTGCCTAGGGATATGTGCGTATTTGACATAATTCTCCTTGTCTTTCTTATAAATCCTCCATTTATCCCCATCTTATTTAAAGTCCATATTTAAACATCTCAATGGGATTGTATGAAAATGCTTTTGGAAACAGAGAATTAATGTTGAAGTTAAAAAAGCATTCCCGGACAACATAGAGGGAATTATTTTTGTAGTTCTAAATATTATTAGCTTTACAGCTTACCCTCATTTTTTGCTTCCCCTCTCTTTTTTATTCTCTTTCAAGATATATTGTCCCTTTTAGTATAAATCAAAATTGGAGAACAATAACATATCTTAGCATATGGTGGCAAGAGCAGGAAGAGCCTAATCTTGAAGTATAACATGTAAATAAGTGAGTGAATAAGTGTATGAATGAATTCAATGCCAAGGATTTCACGCTTTCAGCTACACTAATCAGTACTACTGAAAATCAGGAGAGTCTGAAAAAATTTCTACCAGAAGTGGAGCAAATTACCATATTTGTAAAATTACAAAAGCTAAGTATAATCAATCATGTTTTGAAAACCATGTGGAAAGCATGCAATCTCATATACTGTTTCGCAATCATTTACCATCTAAGTTTTTGTTAGTTCCTAAATTCTGTTGCTGGGCTTCCCTGGTGACTCAGATGGTAAAGTGTCTGCTTTACCCTGCAATGCAGGAGACCCAGGTTTAATCCCTGGGTGGGGAAGATCCCCTGGAGAAAGGAAATGGCAAACCACTCCAGTATTCTTGCCTGGAAAACTCTATGGACAGAGGAGTCTGGTAGGCTACAGTCCATGGGGTCACAAAGAGTTGGACACAACTGAGCGACTTCACTTACTCAAATTCTGTTGCTAATAAAAGCAATATAAAATATCTGATATGTCCCAACAATCAGGAAGTTATGATGTTAATTGTTCAATGGGTTTTTTTGTTATGTTTTCAAAAAGGCTGTAATTTTATAATACTACCAAAAAGTTAAAAACATGGCAATTTAACACAAAATAAGCAATATTTTGCTTACATATGTCATATCCATTCAGAAACAAAAGATAGAACAGATGGATAATAGTTAAATATACGTTGTCAATATACAAGTTCACTTTAGAGAAGCTGGGACAATACCACTGAATGGCAATATAATGCAATAAAAAGAAAATGGGTTTATGTACCTCTCTGAAATGGGAAGGTATTTAAGGAACTACTACAAATCTTACAAAATACACTTTGAAGCTTAATAGTATCTGAAGAAACTTGAGTACTCAAGACTTTGCTAATATGTGACCAAAATTACAGAATATTTAATATGAAAGAATTATGAAATACAGAGTATTTAATATAAAATTAGTAGAATATTTTAGGCAACTTCCTGAAGATTTTTATCTCACTTTTATAAGCAAATTTTCTTGATTAAAAAAACAGGTTATTCTGAGACTCTAGATTATTTGTAGTATCTTTTCATTGAAATTAGCTATTCATTACATAATTTGAAATAGACTAATGGCAAAGAACAGAAATTATATGTATGGAGTACTTGCTTATAGTAGCTTTGGTACTGACTACTTGCTTGGGTAATTACACAGGTGAAGTTAATAAAATCTCTCAATCAACCTCAAATTAAATATTCTAATTTCTATTTTATACACAAAAGCATTAAAGATTTGGGCTAGAGTTGAATGATTTCACAGGCAATGCAGTGAATTTCAGAACCAAGACCGAAACTCAAGCGTTATATTTTAACATTTTATGGAATATGCTGGGTTGTCCTTCAATAAAGGACTGTGTCTGGATATTTCATAGGCTACCCATCAAGACAGTTTGAATCAGTATGAGAGAAACAATGAAACTCAGAGCAATGAAGAAACTATTATTGGAGTATATATGGGCGGGTTCCAGAGAGGCCTAACAAAAGGAATCTTTGGACTGGAAGGCAAATTGTTGCTTTGGGAAATTAAAGCAAGGTCATATTGTAATGATTGACTTGTTAGTCAATTACTTCCGCTAGATGGTAAACTCTACTGTGGGGACAGAGAGCAAGAGAATTATGGTTACTTTTCTTTCCCCACTGCCTAGTCCAGGACACTGGCTATAACAAGGCATTCAGTGAATTTCCAGGGAACAAGCTAGACTGCAAGCAGAGAAGGGCCACTGTCGGAAGAAAGAAGTTTGGTGGTAAACAATCACAAAGAAAAAGATTTGCTTTCATTACAGAAATCAGTGTCATTATGGCTGAGAAATGAACCCATAGGAGCTTTAACACCGAACTAGCCAAGAACTCAGTCAGTCAAAGGACCAGAAGGGCTAGGATGTAAAACAGGGATTGGGGGGAGGTGGCTTTGAAGTAACTCATCCCAAAGAGAACTGGTGAAAACATTAGAAGGAAATCAACTAATCATGCCTCAGGAATTTATGTTAAGAAAATCATTGTTCTAGAAAAACCAAAAATCTGCTTTTATGTAGATAAAACATATATTATTTATTGTAATAAAAATGCATCTTTCATAAAATAAGTAAAAATTAATTCTTACTTCAAAGTCTATGCTCCTTTGTAAGAAAGCCAAACCCTGTGGTCTGGTTTCAACCACGTGAGTGTATCATCGTACTGCCGACTGGTGGCCACCAGATTGAAATTCAGGTGCAGACTCTACAGAAGAAATATTAGAAAATGGAATCCGTAAATAAAGCTTAAAAGCAAATGCTTGTTTTCTGTAGTTTACCATCAGGTTTTGTAGAACTGAGAGTAATATACGCATTTTGAAGAAGTAAAGTCCATAGACGTTGACAGCATATTACTTCCATCAATATAACTTGGTAGGCATACCAGTACTTACAAATCAATAAGAACAGTAATACAGAATTTATGATAATTATGTGGTGACTGACTTCATGTTAAAATAAAGTTTCAAGACAAGTGGAAGTGATCCTGAAATACTAAGTGGATATATAAATATAAAACTTGTTTCTTCCAAGGTTATAAAATAGGTTTGAGTAATTGTTTAAAAGCAACTTAAAAATTAAAACAGGAAAAAACAGCACCATACTTAACACTGAATACTTTAAACAAATTGAAAACTACTCCAGTGCCTTTGCTCCCTTTATAAATATTAATAAAACTTTGCCAGAAATTCTATGTTTTAGAAATTAAGTTGACTTCATATTTCTGAAGTGGATAAACTTCTAGTCACTGACACTTTAGTTTGAATTAGCATTAAATGATTGTTTTCCCCTTAAGAATTTAATACGATATATCTAATATGACTAAATAGAGGTTTTGATGAGGACAGGAAAAGATCCCAGTATTGTACCATTAGTCTCTGGGTTAGGTATTCCTAGCTAGAATGCTGCACTTTGGGACTTTTGGGTAACTCAATGCAAGCACCAGACAAATACAGGGAATTAATGCCAAAAGGTAAGTAAATAAGCAAGACAAAAAAGATGGATGAATAGTTAGGTGAAATTTACTTCTTACCTGCCATATTGCCTAAGAATTGCCTTGCTTATTATCTGGTAATATTTATCTTTGAAATAGCCTCTTTTGATTTCTCTCAAAACTATGACACTGTCTTTAAAAATCACTATTTGTGTTTTAAAAATTATGCTTTAAAAAAACCACTTTTCTTTAGTAAAAGAAATGACCAGTTCCATCCAGTAATTTATTGGGTTCTTAGTTCTAGTTCCAGCTTTCATGAGGTAGACCTTAATTATCTAGTATGCCATTATCATGATCCATAAAGGTTAAAAAATATGACAAAGATTCAGGAAGAAGGGAAAGTAAAGTATGTTTTACACAAGATTAAATTAAAGAATCACATATAAAACATTTTTATTTAAAAATAAATGGAAAATGTCTTTTGTAGCTCAGAAATATATTAAGTGGAAAATAAATCTGACTTGGGGGAGATCCAAAATAGATAAATAAAAAATCTGTTTATTTGTGACAGATATATGCTGGGTCTGCAAGTCTCTTTAGAGCCCAAATGAATCATGTTTTTGGTAAAATCTAATTGCCAATACAATTTGTACCTTAGGACTTTATAGTCAGGTGCAACATCAAAAATATGTTTCTAAGATAAGCAGAACTCTTTTCACATTTCAAAAACATACAGGGCACCATTATGGCAGAGAACTTCATTCTTATTTTAACTAAGTTTTTAAAAAATGTTATTCCTTCATTTCAGAACCTTGTATTTCCCTGTTGTTTCTACACATCATTTCCTGGTCTTGAGTTAAAAGAGAACTTAATATTACAAAAAAGAATCAAAAACTCCTCACAATACCAATTCATTACCTAGAAAATCTGGAGAGCATTCCAATTTAAATAAAAGTGACAATGTATCACATATTTTCAAAGCACAGAAATAAGAAAATTCATGAGGTAAGCAAACCAGTTGTTGAAAACAATTTTAACAGAGTGCCTTTCTCACTCTCTTGGAAAAAAATGATAATATAACCAGAAACCCTGGTTTCCTTTTAATATTTATCATTTTAACTGTAAAACATTCATATTTCCACTTACTGTCTGAAATTAGTAAAACAAAACATTTTTTTCAAATTCTCGATTATTCTGGGAAAACACAGTCCAATATTTATGACCAAAGGTCCTTAGAAAAATGATTGGGGGAAGAAATAATTTTAAAATGACTTGGCATAAACATTGGATTTGTGGATAAACTAAGATTTTGGGGACATTTAAAAGTATACCAATTTTGAAACTGGTTAATGCCAACAATGATTTATATAGGCAATGATGAATCAGAAACTGCTATCTCCTTTTTTTTTCGAGGACTTTTTTTTCCCTTTGGTTGGAAGAAATATTACCCTGTTAACTTTGCCATTCTTTGGTTCAGAATATCCTAGCCTTTCCTTCAGGGTCTTGCCACCTCTACCGCCAAGCTAAAACAAATCTGGCTTCTTCCTCTTTACTGGTAAAAACTAATCAGCTTGTATGGGCGAGAAAGAAACAAGTACTGTACCTGGAGATGGAAAGGTACATGGCTTTACCAGCGAGTATTTTCTTGAGGTAAGATGAAATGGGGAAAGCATTTTCAAATATAATGTATAATGCACAACAGGGAGGCTAAACTAAAGGAAAATAGGGTCTTTTGTGATCATGGTAGGGCTTGCAACAGAGAATACTGCAAAGTTACATATTACTTATACACTACATGCTAGAGATGTTGATATCTTTCTTACACTAGTTATTAAAGAGAAGTTGATATCTTTCTTATGCATGCACACACACACACACACACACACACACACACACACACACACACACTTAAAGCACCCAGGAAGATATTTGAACTTTGCCCTTTCCCAGTTCACACACACACACAGAAGCACCCAGGAAGATATTTGAACTTTGCCCCTTTCCCAGTTCACACACACACACACACACACACCCAGTTCACTCACACACACACACACACACACACACTTAAAGCACCCAGGAAGATATTTTAACTTTGCCCCTTTCCCAGTTCACACACACACACACACACACACACACACACAGAAGCACCCAGGAAGATATTTGAACTTTGCCCCTTTCCCAGTTCACACACACACACACACACACACACACACACACACACAGAAGCACCCAGGAAGATATTTGAACTTTGCCCCTTTCCCAGTTCACACACACACACACACACACACACACACACACACACACAAGCACCCAGGAAGATATTTGAACTCTGCCCTGTTCCCAGTTCTTCTTTTCTTACAGTTGGTTAAGTGTTCCCTCTCCTCATCTCAGTCCGGGCACTGGGAAAAAATAGAAAATAGAAAACGAAAAAGAAGTTATTTAGTCCAGCAATGTAAGCTCTTTGGGTTTCTCATCGGGCGGCTCTCTGTACTTGGGTCCCGAAGGGGAACTGCAAACCTTTATCTCCAGGTCTCCAGCAGTCCCATCAGCACAGCAGGAAAGGGCGGCCGGCGGGCAATCCTGAAGGAAAAGGGGTCACCCCCGCGCCCAAAGTGCTGGGCAGCACGCGCTCGCCGCTGCTTGTGGTCCGCGCTGGTGCGGCTCCGCCGCCCCTCCGTGAAGTCCCACGAGCCGCCAAGTTTTAAGTGGAGAGAAGATGGAGCCACTCTCTCTCAGTTTCTCGGAGAGTCCCCGGACTTAGTTCGCCGCAGGGTTTTGCCCTGAACTTGTCGGAAACCGGCTTCTTTCACTGGAGAGAAAGTCACTGGGGAAGCGCCGATGGCTTTAAGGAGACGCTCCCGGGCCGCAGTGGCGTCCGCGGTGTCCCGCCCGCGCGGTGGCCCTTTGGTCTCGGAGGTGTCGCCGCGCAGTCCCTCCTGCCGGGCGAGTTGGCCTGCGGCTCTGGCACTCGGATCCTTCCGCGCCGCCCGGGCCCCGCGGGACTCGCCCTGGAGCCCGGGCCCCCGCGGCGCCAGCGGACCTGGAGGGAGGAGGCGTCTTCGGAACAAAGCCTCCGGGAGAGTTCGGCGCGGATTCCTAAACCCGGGACTGGACCGGGAGCCCTGAGGGAACAGGGTGGAAGAGGAAGGAGGAGATGGAGGACAAGCGAGAGCCCTTTACACCTCAAACACAACCACCGTCGCGTGCCTGCCTGACAGAGGCAGCTGAGTGGATCTTGCCTCCGCGTGGGTGCGCGTGTGCGCGCTCGGGAGAGCCCGTGGGTGTGCTCCTGCGGGAGCGCGTCTGTGCGCCCGCAGGGCAGCGCGGAAGCCTGGGGGAGCTCTATTGGTAGCAACATTCCAGAACGCCCCTATCCTAGGAGGCCGCCAGCACGTGGCTTTGCCAAGTAGGCCGGGAAGAAGCCCGCGCTAGTCAGATCCTTCTGCAACTCCCAGCTCTTCCAGTCTTTGGGTTCGGAGTGGTTTCTGGGCCATCCAGGTCCCAAGCTGAGAGGGAGTTGCTCGCTGGGATCGAAGACCACGTGCTGGTGAACCGGTTAAAGAGAAGTAAAAGGATTTCCAGGCTCAGGAGATGTGAATAGCTCGTTTCACTCGGGGGTCTCCCAGGAGGAAGCCTTTTCCGGACTGGAGGAAGAGGGGGTGGGGTTCGAGGAGAAAACTTGGATTTATGGACAGCCGACCCCTGCCAGGGGGGCCCTGCTTTGCTGTCTCCCCATTCCTCTTATTTTTCCTGCTTCAGACCTGCTCCTTGTCCCAGTATTCCAGTGGCCTGGTCTCCCTTGTGACGACTGTTGGGTTTTCTGCCTTTGACAGGCACCAATAAGTGACCACCTGAGCCCACCTAATGCGCGATACTTAGATGAGTTGACTCTCAAATATAGTGTTCCCTTTAGCTTTTGCGCCCATCCGATAGTAGGCAAACTATTAACCTTCCACTCCAGTGTTCTTGCCTGGAGAATCCCAGGGATGGCGGAGCTCAATGGGCTGCCGTCTGTGGGGTCGCACAGAGTCGGACACGACTGAAGCGACTTAGCAGCAGCAGCAGCAGCAGCAGCAGCAAGGGAACGCTGAAAGTCAGTCGTCGGTGAGCGAGACCCCCAAGACAGCAACTCTGCGCCGCAGACATTCTCGGCGGGGTTATAGCTAGTGACTTTTCCGTCTCCCATAAGCAGTCATAGCCTGACTCACTGACAACCCTTGATCCCATAACCTTGGGGCAGTGGGCGGCCAGCAAGTACCCGCTTCGCTAGAGCCCTGGGATGCTCCTGAAGTTCGCCTTCATCCTTCAGGTTTTTGCATTCTCCCCTCCCCCTACCTGCAACGCCCCCGCGCCTCGCCTGCCCGGGGATTTGCCGACGCCCGACGGGCCCTTTTCTCTAGGAGGCCTGGGTAAATCAGCCCGGAACACGCCCGGTTCCGAGGCACGGAGGGCGGCGGGGCGGCCCCGGCGGGGGTCTCGCCTGACTCGGAGTCTGGGGGGCGCGGCGGCTCCCGTCACTGCGGCGAGGGCCGGGCTCTCGGCCGCGCGCCCGCCGCCGCCGCCTCCATGCTGCAGCGCGGGACGCAGTTCCTCCCGGCCCGGTGGCTGCCGCTGTCCGGCGCGGGGAGCCGGGGAGCCGGGCCCGCCTTGGCCGCCACCGCAGCGCGGGAGTCAGGCTGCCAGCCCCTCGTCTGAGCCGCGGACTCGCCTGGGAGCCGTGGGCAGCGGGCGGGGCGCTGTGTGCAGTGGAGCGCAGGGAGGCAGGCGGCGTGTGCAGAGCGGCCCGAACTGAGGACTCCCGTGTGTGCGTGCGCGCGGGTGTGCGTGTGTTTGCGCGTGTTTTTCCTTCTTCCCTCGAGGATGGCAATGGCTTTGCAGCTGGCTGCTCCCCTAGGATTCTGGACTTTGTGGAGCTCCGGGTTGTGAGCACAACCCACCCATATAATCCATTTTGCATGGTCGGTTTCTATCGGGAGAAAAAGCGCAACTGGACGGGGGTGGGGCAGACCAAGGCAACCTTCTGGAAATACAAACTGGCACACACAGCACTCACTGGAGAGAAGACGAATGAAAGACCTGGGAAGATGTCTATAACCTTCCGGCTGGCCCTTCCGTTTTTCAGGAAAGATTTTTGGATCGTTTCTACCTTTGGAAGTCATCTTGGCTTTTTTTTTTTTTTGTAAGCTCTCTTTAGCTAGTAGCGTGCGTGCGTAAGTGTGTGTATGTGTGTGTATTTGTGCGCTCACTTGTCTGATGCATTTGACTGTCTTTTATCCAACTGCCCAGAAGTAAATGTGTTAACTCGGCGGTGTGCCCTCGATGCCCGGCTTCTCACAGAGCGAGGAGGACGCCCAAACCCATTTTCCAGGCTGGAATCGGAAGGGTTGCTCAGCGGCGGACCCCTGTGTGTGGATCACTTTACTTAGAGGCTGGGAAGGCTCCAGTATTAACCTGCTTCCAGGTACATCACAAGGTCACCACCGGGTCTTGCAACCGTCTTGTGTCTGTGCATCCAGACCTTCCTGTCTCGGCCAGAAAGATATTTACATTTCGGTCTACATAATTTTAAGCTAAAAGTTCAGCCTGTAGAGCGGCTTTCTGCACAATCAAGGTAACAAGAATTGCCTGTCAAACTGCTTACCAAAATCCCCGACTCTTCGACTCTTCCTCGCCGGTTCCTGGCTCTCTCCTCCACACCAAAAATGTCACCAGCTCTTGAATTACGTGGATTTGGGTTGGAAGAGAACTTGAAGAAAACGTGATAGAAAGGCTATGCCAGACCACTCTCTCTGCTGTCCTTGGTCCGGTGGATATCGAAGCCGATCGTGAGAAGGACCAGTACCCTCCTTGCTTTTCCTTCCCGGTGCTGTACTGTGTGTGTGTGTGTGTGTGTGTGTGTGTGTGTGTGTGTGTGTGTGTGTGTGTGTGCAAGTGTGAATGCGAGTGCGCGCGCGCCTGGCTGCGAGTGTGTGAGTGTGTGTGCTTGAGTGTGTGTCTGTGTGTGCGTGCGCGGCCGCCCTGCCTCTGCCCGCTCCCTGGGTGCAGAAACGCGGGTTTCATGGGGCGATCGCCGCGGATCCCCCACCCAGCGCGACCTGCGGGCAGCAGAGGCAGTGGCAGGAGCCGCCTCTCGGACTCCCTAGGATGCGGGTGCTGAGCTATGGCAAAGGGCAGCGAAGTGACGAGCGAGACCCACGTACGCCTGTGAAAGCCACCTGGAGCCACCTTGCTGGGATGGTACCTGCTGGCAGAAAGTCTTCCTACGACCGTCTTTCCTCTAGAGGCACCAGGTAACAAGAAAATGACTAGCCGCCTCACCCACTTTCCTTCTGATCTTATTTCTAGTGTCTTATCTGCATTGCAGGCTACTTTACTTATTAATGTTTTGAAAATCATTAAGAAGGGCCGGGTATCCAAGGGCGCTCTGTGATGCTGTAATATAAATTCTAGAAGATAGAATATAAATCTATACCTGAGCACTTAATCTAACAGTGAAAGACTGGAAAATATGGATACACTCCCCGCTAAGTGATGCTTTTGGAAAGCTAGGCGTGTTGAACCTGTCTGAAGATGCCAGAGATTAAAATCCCGTGCTTCCTTCAGGCTATGGTTGCCACGGACCATTTGGTATCCAGCCCTCCCCAGATTGTGGAGTGCGAGAGGGTGTTTGGTTTCCACCCATCGTTTCAGGCAGGGATCATTTTGACCCTTCTCTACCTCTGGTGCCAGGTTGCTTTCCTTTCCTTATTGTGGTCCGGCTTGCCAGATCCTTTAGTAGTTGTAAATTACGCGTCTGGAGACTTTAATTCGAAATAGAGTTTTCTTGGAACTTGCTTTGCATGGAAGGGAATTCACTGTCAGGAGTCTGTGTGTTGAGATATGGTGTTTAACTGCTAGGGTTTGCTTTTATCTAGCAAAATAGGTCCATGAAAGGAATCATTTTTATATCTAGAGGAGCGCTGCTAAAACCACAGCCACCACCCCATACCTTCCCCAGCTGTATTGTCTCGGTTGTGGAGAGGGGCTTGCACGCGCGTGGTTTGTTTGTTTTTATTTTGTTCTGCGCCCCCCACCCCCCGTTTTAATTTTTTTTGGTAATGTGTATCTTGAAAATTCTTGCCAGTGCCTTGATTTCCAAGGAGTAGGGTAGATTTTCGACTGCCTAATTAACATATTGAGTCTGATGTGTTAAAAATGGAGATTCCCACCGCAGGCTGAGGCAGAACAAATTGAGTGAACTTCTAAAGCCCCTTACCCTCGCACCTCATTTCTCTCATTTTCTTATCCCACACTTCTGCGTCCCCTACGGAAAATTTCTCTCCCTTCTCGAGGGCATTAGGATTAACAAGATAAAGCACTTCCAAAGTAGTCTCATCAATGTTTTATTCAACAGTGAAGGCAGTCTGAATAATTCAGTTGAGGAGTGCTCGTTTGTCTCCCGCCTTCGGGAGCTGCCTGCTGGCTGCACCCGGCGGAGGGTTCGGCCCGGCCGAGCGCGCGGCGCGCGGCGCCCGGCTCGGGCAGGCAGTGGCTGGGGTGCTTCGGGGGTTTCTCTTTGCTCAAGCCACTTGGAAAGTGGAGGGGCGCTGCCTGCTTTTCCTCCGCTGGCTGCGTTTTTTTTTTTTAAATAATTTCCATATGATGGCATTTGCAGACCACAAATGCCATTCGTTAGCTAGCTGTTCTCTCTGTTCCTGCGCCTTGATGTCGCCGACTCCTCTGGAGATTGGGCTCGGCTGCTGCTGCAGCCCTCGCAGGCTGGTGGTGCTACAAGGCCATGTTTGCAGCGGCCTTGGGGGCTGGGCTCCGCCACTGCAGCTGCCAGGCCCGCGGTGACACTTTCTTGGGGCGGGGCGGGAGAGCGCAGCGGGCCCCTGGCAGGCAGCGGGCGCATCGTGGCAGAGGTGGCCGCCTGGATTTGAGACGGAGGAGGTGGGGAAACACGCGCGGGGTGGGCAGTGAGGTCCTGCCAGACACCCTGCGCGGGCAACCTCCTCCCCCTTCTTCGCAAATGAAAATCTAAATGCATAGAATTCGGAAAGCTGGCAGCAAAAATGCCTTGATATTCAGATACAGCATGATTTCTCAGGATTCAAAACCTGAAACTTAAGTGTGTTTTCCCTAGTTTTCCATTCGTTCCTCTCTCCTCTCCCGTCTTGTTCTCCTGGAATTTAATCAGGTCATTTCTACTCCTGTTTTACCTCCAATTGAAATACCAGTGGAAAGACTGCTACCATCCCCCATAAACAGGAAGGAGTTCAAGGCCACTCTTCAGACAGATTACCTCTGTAACTTTGAGCTCCAGGCAGACCCAAGAAAGGATACAGAGGATAACGCGACTTTAGCAGAAAAGCAGCTTCCCCCTGTACCTTCTGAAGACTCGGAAAGAAAAGGGTACTGCCTGTGTAAAAACTAAAAATAATTGCGAATTTGGGGGAAATTAGGTAAAGATTTTTTTCTTTCATTTTTTTCTCCTTTTCTCTTGTAATGAGTTTATTTGTATTTCTCCTACCACTCTGAAAATCCTAGTCAGAAAATTGATTTGTGTATACTAACAGTCTGACAAGGACACTTTTTGTCACCCAGATTTCTCCACAATATTACTAGAGCAGAAACGATAGCATACTCATAATATTTGCTGGCAAATAAGATATCCCTGTTTAGAAGATGCCCAAGAAAGATAGGATGCTGGTGGAGAATATTAGTATTGGGAAAATTGGGTATTTTCTTCATCTCCTTCCTCATTTCATTTCATCCTGGCCTTTTCTCATTAAAGATTCAGTCCTTTGCAGGTTAAGTCTTGTCCTGTGCCCTCATCCTTAGGGAAGTTTGAAACAAATGTATTAACTGGATCTTGAGTGCTCAGATGCCTAAAAATAGATTATGGTGTCATTCATGTTTTAAAAATGCCATTCATTGGTGCAGATTGGAGGTAGGTGAAATATCATAACCCAATAGACCTTTTAAGCATAGAGTTTCATGTTTAGAACTTCCTTAAGAAATGGAGCTTTCTGCCTCCCTTCCCTTCCCTTTTGTCTGGAGACAGAGATGTCCCAGCCACTTTGAGGATCTGAGTCCAATGCCCTTGGTCAGCGTTGTACTTAGAGCTGACTTGACTTACGAATAGGTTGAGACTGTCACGTGTTGACAGAAAATTTCCTGGCAAAACCTTCCTTCCTTGTCATGGTCACTAATAAGAGGGATAGAATAATAGGGAAGCCAGGACACCCCTGGAAACAGATGTGAGCCTAGGCAGGTGGAAAGGAATCGTCTTTTAACTCTTGTCCCTAAGACCATTCCTTTTGTCATCTTTTCACTTTCTCTTTTCCAGAGGAGAATGACCTTGAGCAACTCTAATCTTCTATGCTCCACATACCTCTTTTCCTCTCTCAAATGTGGTGTATATATGAATACATTTATGCTCCACATACCTCTTTTCCTCTCTCAAATGTGATGTATATATGAATACATTCACATATATGTACACACCCCTCATTTTTGAAATATGAGATTCTTGTGCTTGTGTGTTTTGGGAGGGGTTCATCAAGATGTGTCTCTGACTGATACCAGCCAGAGGTGATTTTCTTTCCTTTTCCTTAAGAGGGGAATAGCAAGAGGTGTGGTCACTAGAGACAAAACTGACTCATCCTTATCCCCTCTTCCAGGATTTTTGTCTCCTCTGACATTCAGTGTATTCCTGGTGTTAAAGCAGTGTGTGGCTATGGCACCGGCGTTTAAATGACCATCATGTTGTAACTGCCTTTTGTGTTTTCATGAGTGACCATCAGTTTCCTTTTGTCCATTTAAACCAGTGTTCTCTTTCCTCTTGCTGCTTGAAGCACTTTAGACTTGATAGTTTTGCTGAGTTTTCTAGATGGTGAAATTAGGATATTGCTTTCTGCTGATACTATTGCTATGTTGTTATGTGGTTGGGATAAAATGCTTGCAGATTTCTAACAGTGTTCCTGTCTCTGCATCCTAGTTCTGTATCGTAACTATTCAGTTATTTTAAGGGAAATTTACTATAAATAAGGTTGCTGAGTATTTTTTGCCAATTTTGAATTTGGAAGAAGAAAGCTACTTGAAATTTTCTGATGGCTTAACTGGCTAATCGATTCACTCATTCCAGTGATTTTTATTTTCTGTTTACTCAGAAATAAAATGTATTGGCATTACTTTCAGAGTTTGTGTATAGTATAAAGGGTTCTAAGTTTTGTATTTCATTAAAGAATGAAGATCTAAATTCAGGCCTTTAAATAGATGTGACTGTGGCACCCTAGGACACATGACTAACAGGTAATTTTGCTACATCATTCTACTGACACACATGTCCATAGCTCTGCCTTGTTCAATAAACCTTGAGAGTGAGACTGCTTATTATATTTCTATAGCCCCCATTTTTATTCCTGTGGCATCTTTCAATCATTGAGGACTATTTA
Source organism: Nanger dama (assembly GCA_917880005.1). Classification (NCBI taxonomy): domain Eukaryota; kingdom Metazoa; phylum Chordata; class Mammalia; order Artiodactyla; family Bovidae; genus Nanger; species Nanger dama. The sequence continues at coordinate 6,111,053 of CAKJTW010000038.1, read as the reverse complement.
AAGTCTAAGGCGGTATAATTTGTCCATTACATGGTGTGTGCATGGTGAAATTAAGAAGTATTATGTTTAAAAGTATTGAAGCTGTTCTGGTTAGAAGTGTACCATTTTTATTATACTCTATCAACATAAATGGTATATTATTATGAAAACTCCAGTTTCATGCAAGCATAACAAGAGATAGAATAAATAAGAATTTAATCCAAATACAGTGCTTTTTTTAAAGCTTTTTCACCTTACTGTTCTGATAGATTCTGTTCTGACAGAATGCTTTTTACTGATCTATGACATAATTTAATACTAATTATGAAGATGGTTAACAAGTGATAGAAAATTTCAGAGGAATTACATAGTTATATAAATGCTCCATCATTTTACTGGTACCACATAACCCACATGAAAAGGCTTTCTTATTATACTACAAACTATATCAGTAAGATTTCTCAGAAACTGGCTCCCATATGTTAGTAATAAGTTACAAACTTGGTCACATTGGGAGGAAAATGTTAATTGACTAATTTAAGGCTTCCTAGAAAATTTCTTTTAATCTGTCTAATTTTAACCCTCATGCTTTTCTTCTTTTCTTTGTAGGCGCATATATGTTATATTTTTGAAAAACCTTTCTGATGAAATATTTTGAAATTGGTGTTATTATAATCTTTATGAAGAACAGTTGCAGAATTGCCACTGAATATTGCATCTATTTTAGATTTTATAACAAAAAAAAGCTCCAGAAAAGAAGTAATAAGATGCAGAAGTAAAATTATAGGATCCTTTCCCCAACTCTTAAAGTACTTCTGAATTCTTAGAAAAAGAATAAAAGAAAATGCCAATTAGTTCAATAGACACTCAACTGGAACTAGTAGTTAAGAGCTAGAAGCCAAAGCAAAGCTGTTTACATTATTGTATTTTCACTTTGTCCTTTGTAGCTCTTTTAAGGAAATGCTAAAAAGATCTAAAGAATAGGTGTTAGTTGCTCTCTGGATTCTTTCACTCATGTTGACTCTTCTTTCCTGTCTTGGAGTTGTCTTGAATCTTGGTGGTATCACTTCCAAAGTTATGTTTGCATTAAAGTGGTTTACTATGAAAACTAACTTTCTTGTATCTTCTTTGGAAGTAAAGGCTGTGATATTTATTTAGTAATTAGCTATTTTTTTTTCCTCATTGTGTGGAAAAACACAATTTTTTTCCCTTTTCCCCCATTTCTCAAGTTAGGTTAACAAGTGATTTATGCATACTTGTTTTATTAGTGCTAAGGCACTTTTATCAGTTCAGTTCAGTTCAGTCACTCAGTCCTGTCTAACTCTTTGCGACCCCATGGACTGTAGCATGCCCGGCTTCCCTGTCCTTCACCAACTCTTGGAGCTAACTCAAACTTATGCCCATCGAGTCAGTGATGCCATCCAACCATCTCAGCCTCCTCTGTCAACCCCTTGTCCTCCTGCCTTCAGTCTTTCCCAGCATCAGGATTTTTCCAATGAATTAGTTCTTCACATAAGGTGGCCAAAGTATTGGAGTTTCAGTTTCAGCATCGGTCCTTTCAATGAATATTTAGGACTAATTTCCTTTAAGATTGCCTTGTTGGAACTCCTTGCAGTCCGAGGGACTCTCAAGAGTCTTCTCCAACCCCACAGTTCAAAAGCATTGATTCTTCGGTGCTCAGCTTTCTTTATAGTTCATCTGTCATGTCCATACACGACTACTGGAAAAATCATAGCTTTGACTAGATGGACCTTTGTTGGCAAAGTAATGTTTCTGCTTTTTAATTTGCTGTCTAGGTTAGTCAAAGCTTTTCTTCCAAGGAGCAAGTGTCTTTTAATTTCATGGTTGCAGTCACCATCTGCAGCGATTTTGGAGCCCAAAAATATAAAGTTCCTCACTGTTTCCAGTTTCCTCATCTATTTGCCATGAAGTGATGGGACCGGATGCCATGATCTTAGCTTTCTAATGTTGAGTTTTAAGTCAACATTTTTACACTCCTCTTTCACTTTCACTCTCCTCTTTCACTTTCATCAAGAGGCTTTTTAATTCTTCTTTAGGCATTTGTATAGGAGCAGGGCAATATTGAACACTGTACTGAGTACTTAGGACATATGCTTTATTCTATTAATACATGGATAGCAATATCATTATATATTAATATTCATTAATATATCACTAATATTCACATATATTTTAATATGAAATGCCTCACTAATAGAAATATGCCTAATTTAAATAGATAGATATTTTAGGGTTATTTATAGGAATTATGTAGGATATCTGCCTTATATTGATTATTCAAATATTAGGCACTTTAGCAATATATAACTAGATATTGAATGTTGACCTCAAAAATTTATTTTCTTAGTAACATGGAAGATGTAAATCCATAAGCTTGAAAGTAGCTGACATTTTAAAATTCTGTTTTGATATTTTATGCTTTATAGTAGGGAAAACAAGAGAAAATCAGGAAATTATAGCTGTGTTTTATGGACAACAGTATTGGAGAATGGTTAGATATATGAATTTGGGGATTTCACACACCTGTGTCTCAGGCCTGTGCAATTTTGAGTGACTCTTAAAAATCTACCAAAATCTACCTGACCTTTAGTGTCCTCACTTATAGAATGAAGCGGAAAAAAAAAATGAAGCCAACAATAAAAGACATGTAACTGTTGCCATCACCATCATCATTACATCATCATTATCATCTCATCATTAGCGACCATGAGGGTAAAGGAGGAAACTAAAGGAAGTGGTAACTGAATGACTTCAAAGTCTGTCCTTGGGGTTACAGACCCTCAGGATTCCAGGGAATGCTGAAGTTCATCCACACCAGGGGCTGTGCAGTTCAGTGTCCTCAGAGATCAAGGAGAAGATAAAAGCAGGGAACCTGGCTGGGTGTAAGAAACGGTAGGCTGTAACATATCTGTTGCACTGGAGAGTACCCAACGTGTCCAACACGTTCAAATTTAAATTCAGTTTAACCCATGATGGGTCTGGCATTATGAAACTTTTGAGTTCTTCTGAGATTCATTCAGCCTTAAATTTTCTCAGAAAGCATTCCTGCCATGTGGTCATCTTTACTCACTTAGGTACCTTCAGTGATTCCAAAAATTACTCCATGTAAAGTAGGATTATTTCATTTTTGTATAGTCATATCATTCCTTTGGGGCATTGAGCCAAAATCTGGCATCCTCTCATTTAGACAGTTTAGTTGCTTGGTCATGTCTTTTGTGACACCATGGACCACAGCATGCCAGGCTTCTCTGTCTATATCCAGCTCCTGGACCTTGCTCAAACTCATATCCACTGAGTCAGTGATGCCATCCAACCATCTCATCCTCTGTTGTCCCCTTCTCCTGCCTTCAATCTTTCCCAGCATTAGGGTCTTTTCTAATGAGTTGGCTTTTCACATCAGGTGGCCAAAGTATTGGAGTTTCAGCTTCAGCATCAGTCCTTCCAACGAATATTCAGGACTGATTTCCTTTAGGATTGACTGGTTTTATCTCCTTGCAGTCCAAGAGTCAAGAGTCAAGTCCAAGAGAAGACTCAAGAGTCTTCTCCGACACCACAGTTCAAAAGCATCAGTTCTTTGGTGTTCAGCTTTCTTTATAGTCCAACTCTCATGTCATACATGACCACTGGAAAAACCGTAGTTTTGACTATATAGACCTTTGTCGGCATCCTGTGGCCCCCAATTAATTTTAATATGGGAGGAGGGACATACAATAATTCTAATTCCCATTAACAGTACCTCAAATATTTAAATTCAGTTACTTAGGTTCCCAACCCATGATTGCTTTGCTTGTGATTAAACATAACTTGATCTAAACAGATTCTGGATAGTTTTTGATGTATCATGATTTCAAGCCTTTTACACTCGATAAATGTTGTTGTAAATCTTCATCATCACCCTCTTTGACATAGGTTTCGATTTGTTTGTGTTGCTTCTCACTGAAGTATGTTACCAGGACCAACAAGGCCCATCGATTAACTGGTGTAGAGTCTAACAGGGCCATTGTTTCCCTGTTTTTGACACTGAACAAAACAGGTACATGTAGTAATCATCAATCTAGCACTCGTGAGGTATTATTGTTTGATCAATGCACTCTTCCCTCTTGAGTTTGGACAAGTCTTAAACGTGTATTTCTAAGATGCTGCAACTCATCAACTCAAATTTGGTCACACGATTTAAAGTACTTGCCAGTCAGAGTCTAAACCTATTAAAAATACCCAAGACCACTTTTTCAACATTCATATCACAGGACTTGCTCACGATGCTGAAATTAATTAGATCTTCCCCATTAAATATTGATAGAAAAGTAACTTATAAATTGTAATAGTGGTGTTCTTTTAACATATATGAGAAACAATGGAATGGAATAAGGCATGGTAGAAATTCAGCTCACTCTAACTTGATGTGCTTACTGCTTTATGGGCTCTCTGATCTAGACAAGAATGATTCAAGGCCCATTCTTTGGTTCCTTTAACAAATATTTCTTCATTATTTAATGCATGCTTTGATACTCTGCTAACCATTTCTCTTTGGAGACCCAATAGCCCAAATGGCATAGATGCCACTCTGTAAAGCTGATACCTGGAGTAAGGAACAGATATTCTTTCAGCAAGGCAGCCCTAGGCTCAAGTCAGTCTTGATGACATTCTTATATCTTTGCCTCTTAATTTACCCTTAAACCTAGATGATACTCATTTGTAAAATAATTACTAATTTGTGTAACTTCCTCCAATATTGAATAAAATCCATGTTTAGGCTCCTGATAATTTCCTCAGCTTTTATATGAGGTCACCTCATAATTTTCAACAAGGAGAAACACATGTAAATACAATAGGAAAGGACAGATTCCTGTTTCTAGTATCCTTGCAAAATGAGTCTTCTGGTTCTTGACATTCTCCATACTCTTGAATGTTATTCTTTCGAGGCATCATGTTTAGAATTTTTTTAGATGTTTTACTTTTAATGGAAATGCAAGTAGTTATTAAAATAGATATAACACTTGTAAATATAGTTAGCTTTTTCTTTATGGATTCAGGTCTTCTCTGTGTATGTTAGTGATTGCAGAAAGCCCTTGGGGCCCAACCCATGACATATTTAAGGCTGTCATGTTTATACTGATACTAAATTTTCAGCAAACTTCTTTTCCTTCCCTTCTGTGTATGATTAAAAACATCTTTTCATTGTTCTCATATAGCTAGTATTTTTTCAGTGGGCCTGTTTTCCTTTTGAATTGACTGATGGGAATTTATTGACAGAGTATCAAGATTTTTAGTTGTTTTGGTAAAAGAGAGCCTGAGGATGGCTAAAATTCTAAGATCTTTTCTACTGAGGAAAGCATATGAGTTTTTCTCCATGTATTGTGTATGGAAAGCACTGAAAGATGTTATTATATCTTTGTTGTTGTTTAGTCACTGAGTTGTGTCTGACTCTGTTGTGACTTCATGGACTGGAGCCCGTCAGGCTTCTCTGTCTATGGGATTTCCCAGGGGAGAATACTAGAGTTAGGTTGCCATTTCCTTCTCCAGGGGATCTTACCAACCCAGGGATCGAACCCACATTTCCTGCATGGACAGGTGGATTCTTTGCCACTGAGCCACCAGGGAAGCCCTTGTATGATGTATAATTAGATGATACTGGTGATCAGGATCATAATCGTTTTCTGAGAATGTCCTCTCTGTACAGACGTTTTTACTTTCTTCTAATCCATGCAATAACCTTTATTTTAGGCATGATTGTATACATTTTTAGAGGAGCAGATTGAGACTGAGGGCAGTTAATTTACTTCTTCATGATTATATGACTAAGAGATGACAGGGCTGGAATTCAAATATAAATATTTCTAATTCTAAAGAAGATGCTATATTTGCTGCAACTAAGACATGTCCCTTTTCTTCTACCTCTTAAAGCTGTTTTTCTTTTTATTATATAAATTTGTTTTCATCCTCCTTCAAAGATGATGACTATCTTCTAAATATGCCTCTTATCCTCAACTTCTTTTCCCTTTATGGTACTGTATGAATTGCCATGTGTCACATCTGGAAGTTTAAAAAGACTTTATGGTTATCCACTGGGCTTCCTAGGTGTCGCTAGTGGTAAAGAAACTGCTTGCCGGGGGTAGGTAGACGTGAGAGATAAGAGTTCCATCCTGGGTCGGGAAGATCCTCTGGAGAAGGAAATGGCAACCCACTACAGTATTCTTGGCTGGAGAATCCCATGGACAGAGGAGCCTGGTGGGCTGCAGTCCAAAGGATGGCATGGAGTTAGACACTACTGAAGTGACTTAGCATGCATGTTAGCCCATGCATGGTTATCAATTAGGGATTCTGTAACTGTTTGCAGTGAGAAGGAACTATTCGGTCCTAAGTCTGGAGAAGAAAATGGCAACCCACTACAGTATCCTTGCCTGGAAAATCTCATGGACAGAAGAGCCTGGTGGGGTGCAGTCCATGGGATCGCAAAGAGTTGGGCACGACTGGGCGACTAACACTTACACTTAACACTTAAGTCTGAAATTTAAGTCTATGCTAATTTTTTTCCTTTGCTAAAGGAGACTGTGTGATTTGGGATGATTTAATTTGATTCCCAATTCCCATCTGTAGAAGGGATCTGCATGCCTTTATAAATTGACTGGTATATCTAAGTAATTATTAAATAATTGTTATCTTAGTGCTTTTGCTAGTGCAAAAGACTCAGGAAAGTTCTGTGAAATTTTAGAACATTAGAACCTGATGGAATTTGAAAATTACTCTGTTTCTCATGAAAACTTATGCTGTGTCTAACTTTGCTTTTCATTCATTCAATTTGTCTCCTGTCACAGCCCTTAGTGAGTGCTTCAGGCTTTATCCGGAATTAATTCCTCCCTTTGGGGTAGGGCCAGGAAAAAGTCAAATAACAAGCTCATTTCCTCACCCTGTATCTAGTTTTCTGTGCTGTTAAATTTCAGTGACAAAGGGGCCTGGCATTAGCGAAAATCTGATACTTAATTCTTGGTATATCTGTTGAGAGAAGAGACTGTTTCTAGATAAGGCCTTGTGGTCTGTTCCCATTGGTGATTTACTTTCTTACCTCCCATGGTGAATTCAGAACAGCCACAAGTTCACTGCAAGTCTTCCCACCAAAGAAAATGTCTGTTTGCCTTCCCTTTGGATCTCGATTGGCCTTGACTTGCTTTGAACAAGAGTTGTGGCAGAAGTAACGTGGTGTAACTTCCAAGGGAGTCTTCCAGAGACCCTGTATCCTTCACTCTTACTTTCCTAGAAAAATATTAACATGATGCTAAGAAGCCTGGGAACCTCTGCTGTAGACAAATGGCCTGAGTGATCTCTAGCACCAATGTTAAGTCATATAAATCAGGCCACCTTACACCATCCAGAAACAGTTAAGTAACCAAGTGTTAGTCTCTTAGGATCTTCCCAACCTAGGAATCGAACCCAGGACTCCACCGCAGGCAGATTGTTTACCGACTGAGCTACATGGAAGCCCAGTTAAGCTTCCAGATAATTGTAGGTAGTAGCATGAGTGATCACAGGTGAGACCAGCAGGAGAGCTAGCTCTAATTGATGACCTACATATCATGGGCAAATAAAATGGTTGTTACTTTAAACCACTAAGCTCTGGGGTAGGAATAGGTAAGAGACACACCAACACCCCTCTTGGGGTGATGGGACATAACCAGTCACTGTGCCTAGACTCAAAATTCTGCCTCCTTTTTAGAAAATTTTTTTCAACAAATGTTTATCAAATGTTTACTATATTCAGGCATGCTGCCCCTCTACCCCTAGACTGATGGATTTTTGAAGAGTTATTTCTTTTCTTAGGCTGTTGAAAGTATTAGCTGATTCCTCAAATGCCTCAAATTTCCTCAAATTGCTTTTTCCTGAGATGTTTGCAAATGTGATTGAATGTTGTTGTAGTTGTTTAGTCGGTCCATCATGTTCGACTCTTTCGTGACCCTGTGAACTCTAGCCTGCCAAGCTCCTCTGTGCATGGAATTTTCTAGGCAGAGGAGTGGGTTGCCATTTCCTGCTATAGGGGATCTTCCCTACCCAGGAACTGAAACTTCCTCTCCCCAGTTACTGCATTGCAGTCAGATTCCTTACCGCTAAGCTACCAGGGAATCCTCTAAGATGTTTCCTAACATGCCTGAATGTATGTAAGAATTAATTTTGATTTGCCTGCTTTCTATTGTAGCCACTTATCACTGCCTCAGAGAAGCATCCCTAAAAAGGTTGTCCTCTTTTATGAGGGATCATGCCATTCACTTAAACCCCAAGGAGAATTTGTCTTTGTTTCTTTCTTCATTGCATTTGGGCTTGGTTTGGTTCAGAGTGACATTTTGTCATTTCTCCAAGATTTCATTTTACTTTCTAATTATAGTTTAGTGATTCATATTTACTATTCGTTTCTTCTGTAAATTAAATCTGGATTGCACAATTACTTTATTCTGGAACTTCATACACACCTCATTCTATTTAATAATGTTCTCATTTATGTATCAAATTACTCTACAGGAATTTGACATACTGTTACAGGTATAGTAAGGTGCAGAGTATAGTTCATGGGACAGTGCAATTATAATGGGTTGATAGCTTTCTGATTACTATTTGTTTGCAAGAAAGACATAATTACAAAATGAATAAAGTCAAATTCAGTATTTTATTTTTAATAGAAAAGATACATTTTCGAGGGAGTACCTGGGAATAAAATATTTTGTTGTGGATTTGAAAAGTCTCCTTGGAATATGTGGAATATATGATATATTTTATTTGCATTTTCTTTGTGCTATTTCTTACTGTGATTTTAGAGTTTGATACAAGATAGGTAACATATGCTCTCCTAATCATTTGAAATTTCGACTTGTGGATTCCAAGATAACCAAGTACCTATCCTATTTGGTGAATGTTACAGTATACATTAAAGTTGAGGGTTTTTTTTTTTTTTTTTTAGCATGGTAGTATCAATTTTCTCACGTGTAAATGGGGCTGATGTTGACTCCTAAAGCCTACTGTGAAGAGTAAGTGAAATAATGAATTCCCAGTACTTCATACATCGGCAAATAATGGACTGCTCAAACTGCATTAGCAAAATATATGTCCTTGTATTTTGTGCATCAGAGTGTAATATTTGTCTTGAGTAGATTGTCAGCTTGCAAATCTCTTTCTACTTTGTTGAGGCCTCAGATTTAAGGAATTGTCTAAGGAAGTATCAGGTAATAGTTTTCTTCCCATAAGAATGGAGATTAAAAAAATTATTAACCAAACTTTCATAGAGATATAGAATAACTAGTTGCTAAATTAGTTAGCTAGAATAATTATTGTTAAACTAGCTGGAATAATATTTTAAGAAAAATATCTCATGTATGGTTTTTAGAGCATGATTAGGAAAACTGAAAATAATAATTATTTCATTGCTTACCTAATAGGCATGACCAATCCAGTGTCTTCAAAGTTTTAAAGGTATACAATTTTGGGGAGTTTTGAAGAAAGAATATAAAATTACAAACCCAAAAGTTTGGTAAGGTACATTGAAAGGATCTCTCTGTGTAACAATGGCTTTGTGGCCTTCTTTTCATGTGAATTCAAGAGAAAATTAGTTTTTTTTTCTTTTTTTTGATGGAGAAAATTGATTTTATGGTTCTTTAGAGTGATTTGTGTTGAGAACTTTTGTTTTAACTCATGGTAACCACTTGCATAGTATTTTCATAGTACAAGTTCTAGTACTTCTTCAAATAAATTTTTATTAATTGAAAAATAAAACATTTATCTAAGTAGCCATATGAGCATATGACTGTAGTACTTCTTGTTTTGTTGGGGTCAAAATAAATAGAAAAATCAAAATGTGTAGTCAGTGACTACATTTTCCCAGTGATGTGGGAGAAATAATTTTAGTTTGAGGTGATGTCTGTACTATTACAATTGATAATGGAAAAAATAATTATCTTTAGAGTGTCTATATTCAAAAAGGAAGCAGATTCAAAGCAGTATTTAAGGCCATAGAGAGTTTCTAAGAAGTAATGCTTGGTACAAAATGTACACTCAAGAGGTATTGTTTGAAAATTCATATGTGCATTTGGAATGTGGTTCTACAGCACTAAAACCTGTTTTTCTAAAATAATGAAAAAACTAGTTTCATTTTTATAATGAGTTCCTATTAATTTCCATTTGCATTTTAATATTAATATTTGGATACTGGGATCCATTAAAAAGAAAAAATCACTTTTTTGAAATATTAAAAAAAAGCATTCCTTGGAAAACAATGTAATATCATTCTGAAGATTTTCCCTATCTTGTCTGTCCACATATTCTCTCTATAAAGCACATTCTGTATAGGGAATGAGACATATGAGACATATCAACTCTCTTTCAAAGAGATTCTGATTCTTTGCACATAGTACTGATTCAAAGCACATAGTACACAATTTTCCTCAATGGGGTAATAGGTTTTGTGGGATTCTATGCTTCTTAGATGGAGAGAATCCATGTGAACTGTGTGTAAATGGAGTCAGTACTCATTCTTGCTGAACTGGTGCTATCAGTAACAATCTGAAGACATGACTTGCCACTGTAAGTTGAAATCTTCTGTTGATTATGAAGCAATCCGAGGAAGAGAGCCCTGCATTTGAAAGAGTGAGACAGAGTGATAAAAGGGACCAAAACTTTTTAGAGTTCGGGTTGTTTCATCAGTATTTTTCAGCAAAAGAATTTTGGCTTCAGCACCTTTAGTTAAGGATGGAAAACAGAGTTGTCACTTGGGACTGATTGAGCTGCAAGTGGAAAACCCAACCCATATTGGCTCAAGCATCAAAGGAACTTCTTGCTTCATACAATCAATAGCCTTAAGCAGGGTTATCTTCAAGTATAACTTGACTCAGGGTTGAAATAGCTGACAAATGTGGATCCCACTTTTGGCTCTATTTTTTCTCTACTATTAATAAGTCTCTTCTCAGATTTGGAAGGGTGGGTTCACTTCATATCATCACACTATGAAGTTTAAGTTCAAAGGCAGAGGGAAAAGACAAGAAAGAAGGAAGAAGGGAACAGGGGTTAGGTAAAGAAGAGCAAGGAGAAAGTGTGGGAAGTAGGAGGGAAGAGGAATTGTTTAGTCTCCAACTCGTGTTCGACTCTTTGCGACTCCATGGACTGCAGCATGCCAGGGTTCCCTGTCCTTCACTATCTCCCTGAGCTTGCTCAAACTCAGGTCCATTGAGTCGGTAATGCCATCCAACCATCTCATCCTCTGTTGACCTCTTCCCATCTTGTCCTCAGTCTCAAGCATCATCAGAGTTCTTTTCCAATGAGTCAGCTCTTCGCATCAGATGGCCGAATTATTGGAGATTCAGTTTCAGCATCAGTCCCTCTAGTGAATATTCAGCATTTATTTCCTTTAGAATTGACAGGTTTGACAATCTGAATGAGATCTTCTTCAGCCTAGGTTGTTTGACTTGTACCCTGTTAACATCTCTGAACTTGGATCTTGGTTAGAAGGAATCAAATCACTGCTTGGTTAATTTATCTCTTCCTCCTATCTTCTCTCCCTCCCTCCATCCTTCCCTTCTTTTCTTTCAGAATTATTCCCATGAAAAGCCCCTCTCCTGTCCTCCTTGTGAAACTGAAAAGCTCATATAGCTTTAGTTAAGTTTTAATATTTGATAATCAGTGTTTCATGCTGTAGGGAGAAGAAATAATTTTCCATCTACTCTTCTAGATTCATGACTGAGACCTCCCTGTCATAAGATTAATGGGAAAAAAACAAGCAAGTTTAATAATGTATACTTCCTATATACATGGAAGATAGTAAAAATGAGTAACTTCCCTAAATGGCCCAAGCCATCACCTTGAAGACCACCTGTAGCTAAAGACAAGAGATTTGGGTGTGGGGTGGACTTTTATGGGAGATTATCAGGCACAGCAGAGTAAACAAGTGTATGATTGTTATGTAGCTCTAAGTTGGCCCCTTCTGCATTGATACTTTTATAGAGATTTAGTTATTCTCCTCTTTCTGGTACAGAGAGGGAGTGTGTGTGTGTGCTTGTGAAGTCAAATCTGTCATGTCTGACTCTTTGCACCCCTATGGGACTGTAGCTCACCAAGCTCGTCTGTTCATGGCATTCTCTAGGCAAAAATACTGGAGTGAGTTGCCATTTCCTTCTCCAGGGAATCTTCCCAATCTAGGGCTAGAACCCAAGTTTCTTAAGTTTTGGAAACACTCTCAAAAGTGGATATTTTCTTCCTAAATGTAAAATGTCTCTTACAAAGGAAACTTCTGGTTGTGTGTATCCATGCTCAGTGGCTCAGTCGTGTCTGACTCTGTGACCACAGGGACTGTCACCTTCCAGGTCCCTGTCCATTGAATTTTCCAGGCAAGAATGTTGGAGTTGGTTGCTATTTCCTTCTCTAGGGATCTTCCTGACCCAGGGATCGAACCCGAGTCTCTTTTGTTTCCTGCTTTGCAGGCAGATTCTTAACCACTGTACCACCTGGGTTACTCTAAACTTGTAGGTTTTCAGAGCTTTTCCTGTGTCTGCTGTTTCTTAAAATAATAAGCCAAAAATAAACTTCTATGCCAAAGAGGCATATTTGGGGGCAGCGTATTCTGCTGCACTCACTGCTATAAGATTTTCTTAGCAAGTTTTGTTATTTGGGGGTGAATTGAAAGTTTTCAAACCATAGGCTTATTGTAAAAATCTTTGAAAGGAGTGGATCTAATGGAATTTACCTACAAGGAAAATTGGGCTTCCCTGGTGGCTCAGAGGTTAAAGCGTCTGCCTCTAATTTGGGAGATCCGGGTTCGATCCTGGGTCGGGAAGATCCTCTGGAGAAGGAAATGGCAACCCACTCCAGTATTCTTGCCTGGAGAATCCCCTGGACAGAGGAGCCTGGTAGGCTACAGTCCACGGGGTCGCAAAGAGTCGGACACGACTGAGCGACTTCACCTTCACAAGGAAAATTGCATCTGTCTATCATTAAGAAGTTAAATAGTGTTAGTCACTCGGTCATGTTGGACCCTTTTTTTTGACCCATAGACTGTATGTAGCCACCAGGCCCCCCTGTCCATGGGATTCTCCAGCCAAGAAAACTGGAGTTGCCATTCCTTTCTCCAGGGGATCTTCCTGACCCAAAGGTCCAGGTCTTCTGCATTCAGATTTTTACTGTCTAAGCCACCAAGGAAGCCCTTAATTTGCATAAGACAAGTTTCATCTTACTATAATAGAACTATAAAAGGCTACTTGAGTATACACTCACATGTGTATCTGCATATGCTTATTTTTTATCAAATTCTGAATCTTTAAGTGAAAGTGAAAGTCACTCCAGTCTTGTCCGACTCTTTGCGACTCCGTGGACTATATAGTCCATGGAATTTTCCAGGCCAGAATACAGGAGTGGGTAGCTTTTCCCTTCTCCAGGGTATCTTCCCAACTCAGGGATCGAACCCAGCTCTCCCACATTGTAGGCAGATTCTTTACGAGCGGTATGTCCATGCTATGTATTTCACTGTCTGCAATTATCTTACTTTAAAGAAGATTGTCAGTAATTTTCTAAAGTAAATGATTGTGGAAAAATAATCTTTTATTCAATTTTGAAATAAAATATAGTAAAATTATAAAAGAGAAAATGATAATGAATCTGAATATGATTAAAATAAAGTCTCAGCTTTTCTCTTTATAAAACAGTGATTGTGCAAATGTACAATAATAGTTGTAGCTTTTGCCTTTGTTTTCATTATATCTCAACCTTTTAAAGGACAGCATTCTACATTTCTTGAAACCATACTCTCTTTTTGATAGTACTAAGTCCTTTCCACTTCCCTTTTAACTTCTACTATAATTTAATTTTAAGGTATAAGCTATAATAATGAACTCAGTTTTAACTGGGCCATCATTTTGTATTGACTTTTCAGTATGATTTCAGTTGAAGGAAGGAAGGAATAAAGCCTTGGCATGGGGTGATCTGGGTCAGTTGGAGAGCCTCTGCTTTAGCATCAGAGCAGCTCAGCTGTTAAAGCTTAGTTCCCAGGATCCTGCAAAGGCATATCAGGTTCCCGCAGCACCACAGTGTCCTTACTCTCATTAAATAAACTTTCATTTGAGGAATAAAACAGCTAACATTAATACCAGTGGGGATTTTCAAAACTTTCTGTGTGATTGAATTCCTATTAAGTGGCACATTGGAAAAGTCATCAAACACATCTGTGTTTTACAGGGAACTCTGTCATACCAAGAGTTAATGGTTTGTGTACCTTCTATTAGGACTTTCCTTGTGGCTCAGCTGGTAAAGAATCCACCTGCAATGCAGTAGACCTGGGTTCGATCCCTGGGTTGGGAAGATCCCCTGGAGAAGGGAAAGGCTACCCCCTCTAGTAGTCTGGCCTGGAGAATTTTGTGGACTGTATAGTCCATAGGGTAGCAAAGAGTCAGACACAACTGAGCGACTTTCACTTCACTTTACTTCATCCTTTATTAAATTGTCTTAATAAATTTTCGGTATCTTTATTGTAAACCTCTTGAAGAAATTTAAAAAAAATGTAGCCCTGACTCTTTAATTGATAACTATAGCTAACCCCTACTCCTATTTCTATTATATTTTAATTGCTCTGGGCAGGCTTCTTAAGGTGTCATCCATTCTTTAAAATTTGGATAGTTACCTTCGTTTTAGCTTACTTCAACATAGTACAGATGGAAATATTCCTTTCGTAGTCAACTTTAGGTCAGAGCACTCTAAAATTAACTAATTATAGTGAAATCACGATTCTGCATTTTGTATTGGAAGGAAGTTGGTGATAACCTCTGAGGAAAATAATGCAGTATGGTTAGCCATTGTTCCTGTTTCCTCTGTTGTAACTAGCTTGATCAATTACATATGCAACAATAAGTTCCTGAATTACCAAGAAGGAAATGTTTCCTGGCCACTATGCATAAAGTACTTTGATGTCAAATACCTCAAATTTCAGCTATCTAGACACTGAGGTAACTTCTGTCCCTTCCTTCAGGATTGATAGCACATAATCCATATATTTTACTACCTAAACACACTTTAGGATGTTTAGTCTTTTAGGTATCATCTAAAACCTTACACTTTAATCAGTCGATGCGGATTGAAATTTGAATGACTGGTTAGATTTCCTGCAGTTATCATTGCTAGTATTTAATTAAAATTGATAATAGATTGTTTATAATCATGAACGAGGAGGATATAATGTAATGTAACGTCATATCATTTGCAGTCGTTTCGGATGATTCTACAGAGGGGAAAATATTGAGCTGGAAGGTGATCAGCAAAAATAGAGTATAGCAAAAGTTTAAAATAGCACTGCCTTCCTTGTCTTTTTCAATCCAAGTAGAAAACTCCTCGTATGATTTTATACCAGATCTGCTAAGTACTTTAAAGATTCACTTTTAATTGAGGTAACCCTGAGCTTTTTGAAGTGTAACCAGTGACAGACTAAAGTGACATTTTGATTACACACCGGTTGAATTGTGAAATAGTGTTACTCTCTATCACGGCTAGGAACCTTAATTGGTGTACACAGTCTAACCAAAGGAACAGTAACCACTACAACAAAGGAGATAGAAATAAATAACTGAATCATAGGGCCTTTTTGTATCATTTCACTCACAGGTCATGCACAGAAAAAAAGGAGCTACCGTTTGTTCATGCCATTTTCTGTTTGTTTGTTTGAATCAATAAAGAATGCCTCCTGGATTTTTTTTTCCATTTTTCTTTGTCTTAGTTCTTAAAAAATTGACTAATTATAGATGAAAGACCTTAATTACAGGTTAATCACTTTCCAGTTAAATCATTAACGAAGCAAGTCTAAGGATATACTTTTTGATACCATTTTCATTCATATTTTTCTGAGATGAACATTGCTTTATTATCTTCATCATGATTAGTGATGGATATTTAGAGATACATTAATGAATCAGAAAGAACAGTACAACTACAGAGTACTTTTCTTTATGTAGTACTCTGTAGTATACTCCCACATTGTTAAATGATAAATAAGATCAGTGTATAGCCTGGCAATATATCTCATAGATATAGTCACACAAGAAGATTTATATCCTAAGAAAGTTAACTGCAATATGAATTATAATAGCAAAAATACATTTTACAAGATAGTATATAAACTAAGTGCTTCCTTGGTAGCACAGCTGGTAAAGAATCCACTTGCAATGCAGAAGATCTTGGTTCTGTTCCTAGGTCAGGAAGATCCACTGGAGAAGGCACAGACTACGCACCCACTCCAGTATTCTTGGACTTCCCTGGTGGCTCAGCTGGTAAAGAATCCTCCTGCTATGTGGAAGACCTGGGTTCAATCTCAGAGTTGGGAAGATACCCTGGAGAAGGGAAAGGCAACTCAGTCTAGTATTCTAGCCTAGAGAATTCCATGAACTTCTTGGGGTCACAAAGAGACAAAACTGAGCAACTTTGTTTCATTTCTTTCATATAAACTACGTATTTATCCATGGTGACCGTATTTCTTAACAGAATATTTTGCTGCTCTTTAAATAAATAAAATACAGTAGATCTATATTTATCAATAAAGAGAGCTGTCCAAAATATATGGCTATATAAGAATGGAAATTTCAGTTCAGTTCAGTTCAGTTGCTCAGTCGTGTCTGACTCTTTGCGACCCGCTGAATTGCAGCACACCAGGCCTCCCTGTTCATTACCATCTCCCAGAGTTCACTCAGACTCACGTCCATCGAGTCCATGATGCCATCCAGCCATCTCATCCTCGGTTGTCCCCTTCTCCTCCTGCCACCAATCCCTCCAAGCATCAGAGTCTTTTCCAATGAGCCAGCTCTTCCCATGAGGTTGCCAAGTAGTGGAGTTTCAGCTTTAGCATCCTTCCTTCCAAAGAAATCCCAGGGTTGATCTCCTTCAGAATGGATTGGTTGGATCTCCTTGCAGTCCAAGGGACCCTCAAGAGTCTTCTCCAACACTACAGTTCAAAAGCATCAATTCTTCAGTGCTCAGCCTTCTTCAGAGTCCAACTCTCACATCCATACATGACCACAGGAAAAACTATAGCCTTGACTAGGCGGACCTTAGTCGGCAAAGTAATGTCTCTGCTTTTGAATATACTATCTAGATTGGTCATAACTTTTCTTCCAAGGAGTAAGCGTCTTTTAATTTCATGGCTGCAGTCACCATCTGCAGTGATTTTGGAGCCCCAAAAATAAAGTCTGACACTGTTTCCACTGTTTCCCCATCTATTTCCCATGAAGTGATGGGACCGGATGCCATGATCTTCATTTTCTGAATGTTGAGCTTTAAGCCAACTTTTTGCTCTCCTCTTTCACTTTCATCAAGAGGCGTTTTAGCTCCTCTTAACTTTCTGCCATAAGGGTGGTGTCATCTGCATATCTGAGGTTATTGATATTTCTCCCGGCAATCTTGATTCCAGCTTGTGTTTCTTCCAGCCCAGCGTTTCTCATGATGTACTCTGCATAGAAGTTAAATAAGCAGGGTGACAATATACAGCCTTGATGTACTCCTTTTCCTATTTGGAACCAGTCTGCTGTTCCATGTCCAGTTCTAACTGTTGCTCCCTCACCTGCATACAGATTTCTCAAGAGGCAGGTCAGGTGGTCTGGTATTCCCATCTCTTTCAGAATTGGTCCCCAGTTTATTGTGATCCACACAGTCAAAGGCTTTGGCATAGTCAATAAAGCAGAAATAGATGTTTTTCTGGAACTCTCTTGCTTTTTCCATGATCCAGCAGATGTTGACAATTTGATCTCTGGTTTCTTTGCCTTTTCTAAAACCAGCTTGAACATCAGGGAGTTCATGGTTCACGTATTGCTGAAGCCTGGCTTGGAGAATTTTGAGCATTGCTTTACTAGCATGTGAGATGAGTGCAATTGTGCAGTAGTTTGAGCATTCTTGGACATTGCCTTTCTTTGGAATTGGAATGAAAACTGACCTTTTCCAGTCCTGTGGCCACTGCTGAGTTTTCCAAATTTGCTGGCATACTGAGTGTAGCATTTTCACAGCATCATCTTTCAGGATTTGAAATAGCTCAACTGGAATTCCATCACCTCCACTAGCTTTATTCATAGTGATGCTTTCTAAGGCCCACTTGACTTTACATTCTAAGATGTCTGGCTCTAGATTAGTGATCACATCATCATGATTATCTGGGTTGTGAAGATCTTTTTTGTACAGTTCTTCCATGTATTCTTGCCACCTCTTCTTAATATCTTCTGCTTCTGTTAGGTCCATAGCATTTCTGTCCTTTATCGAGCCCATCTTTGCATGAAATGTTCCCTTGGTATCTCTAATTTTCTTGAGATCTTTAGTCTTTCCCATTCTGTTCTTTTCCTCTATTTCTTTGCATTGATCGCTGAAGAAGGCTTTCTTATCTCTTCTTGCTATTCTTTTGGAACTCTGCATTCAGATGCTTATATCTTTCTTTTTCTCCTTTGCTTTTTGCCTCTCTTCTTTTCACAGCTATTTGTAAGGCCTCCCCAGATAGCCATTTTGCTTTTTTGCATTTCTTTTCCATGGGGATGGTCTTGATCCCTGTCTCCTGTACAATGTCACGAACCTCATTCTATAGTTCATCAGGCACTCTATCTGTCAGATCTAGGTCCTTAAATCTATTTCTCACTTCCACTGTATAATCATAAGGGATTTGATTTAGGTCATACCTGAATGGTCTAGTGATTTTCTCTACTTTCTTCAATTAAGTCTGAATTTGGTAAAAGGAGTTCATGATCCGAGCCACAGTCAGCTCCTGGTCTTGTTTTTGTTGACTGTATAGAGCTTCTCTATCTTTGGCTGCATAGAATATAATCAATCTGAAGTTTTGGTTACTATAATTTATCATTCTTTTGTGGATCACAAGAAACTGTGGAAATTTATGAAAGAGATAGGAATAGCAGACTACCTGACGTGCTTCCTGAGAAACCTATATGCTGGTCAGGAAGCAACAATTAAAACTGGACATGAAACAACAGACTGGTTTCAAATAGGAAAAGGGGTACTCAAGGCTGTATATTGTCACCCTGTTTATTTAACGTATATGCAGAATACATCCTGAGAAACGCTGGGCTGGAAGAAACACAAGCTGGAATCAAGATTGCCAGGAGAAATATCAATAACTTCAGATGTGCAGATGACATCACCTTTATGGCAGAAAGTGAAAAGGAACTAAAGAGCCTCTTGATGAAAGAGGAGAATGAAAAAGTTGGCCTAAAGCTCAACATTCAGAAAATGAAGATCATGGCATCCGGTCCCATCACTTCATGGGAAATAGATGGGGAAACAGTGGAAACAGTGTCAGACTTTATTTTGGGGCTCCAAAATCACTGCAGATGGTGATTGCAGCCATGAAATTAAAAGATGCTTACTCCTTGGAAAGAAAGTTATGACCAACCTAGATAGCATAATAAAAAGTAGAGACATTACTTTGCTAACAAAGGTCTGTCTAGTCAAGGCTATGGTTTTTCCTGTGGTCATGTATGGATGTAAGAGTTGGACTCTGAAGAAGGCTGAGCACTGAAGAATTGATGCTTTTGAACTGTGGTTTTGGAGAAGACTCTTGAGAGTCCCTTGGACTGCAAGGAGATCCAACCAGTCCATCCTAAAAGAGATCAGTCCTGGGTGTTCATTGGAAGGACTGATGCTAAAGCTGAAATTCCAATACTTTGGCCATTCTATATGAAGAGATGACTCTTTGGAAAAGACCTTGATGCTGCGGGGGTTTGGGGGCAGGAAGAGAAGGGGACGACAGAGGATGAGATGGCTGGATGGCATCACTGACTTGATTGACATGAATTTGAGTAGACTCTGGGAGTTGGTGATGGGCATGGAGGCCTGGCGTGCTGCGATTCATGGGGTTGCAAAGAGTTTGACGCGTCTCAGTGACTGAACTTAACTGTTAAAGAGACTTACAAATATGGATGGGTATACATGTAGAATATTCACGTATATATGCAGATGTATATGTGATACAAATGCATATGCAAATGAATGTATATGTTTAAATATCTATAATATTCATTCACATATACAGATATACATAAGTGGATATTTATGACTTAACATTTATTATTTTATTATAATACAAAATGTAGATAGTTGTTTTCCCTGGATGAGAGGGTCAAGTGTTTTTCGGTTTTATCTTTTTTTAACACTGCTTGAAACTTTTATCACATACATTTAATGATTTATAAGAACTGTTGTTCACAGTCACTAAGTCCTGTTTGACTTTTTGCCACGCCATGGACTGCAGCATGCCAATCTCCTTTGTCCTTCAGTATGTCCTAGAGTTTGCTCAAATCATGTCCATTGAGTCAGTGATGCTATCTAACCATTACATCCTCTGCTGCCTCCTTCTCCTTTTGCCTTTGATTTTCCCAGCATCAACATCTTTTCCAGTAAGTTTGTTCTTCATTTCAGGTGGCCAAAGTACTAGAGCTTCAGTTTCAGCCTCAGTCCTTCCAGTGAATATTCAGGGTTGATCTCCTTTAAGATTGACAGGTTTGATCTCCTTCAAGTCCAAGGGACTCGCAAGAGTCTTTTCCAGCATCGCAATTCAAAAGCATCATTTCTTCAGTGCTCAGGCTTCTTTGTGGCCCATTTCTCACATCCATATGTGACTACTAGAAAAATCATAGCTTTGACTGTATGGGCCTTTGTCAGCGAGGTGATATCTCTGCTTTTTAATACACTGTTTATGTTTGTCATAGCTTTCCTTCCAAGGAGCAAGTGTCTTTAATTTCATGGCTGCAGTCAACATCTGCAGTGATATTGGATCCCAAGATAATAAAGTCTGTCTCTGCTTCTACATTTTCCTTTTCTATATGCTATGAAGTGATGGGACCAGATGCCATGATTTTATTTCTTAGTTTTTTGACTGTTGAAATTCAAGCCAGCTTTTTTACTCTCCTCTTTCACCCTCCTCAAGAGGCTCTTTGGTTCCTCTTTTGCCATTAGAATGGTATCATTGCATATCTGAGGTGGTTGATATTTCTCCTGGCATTCTTATTTCTAACTTATTATTCATCCAGCCTGGCATTTCACATGATGTACTCTGCCTAGAAGTTAAATAAACAGAGTGACAATATATAGCCTTGTTGTACTAATTTCTCAATTTTGAACCAGTTGTTTCATGTCTGGTTCAAACTGTTGCTTATTGACCCAAATACAGGTTTCTCAGGAGGCAGGGAAGATGGTCTGATACTCTAGACTCTTCAACAATTTTGCATAGTTTGTTGTGATTAACACAGTCAAAGGCATTAGTGTAGTTAGTGAAACAAAAGTAGATGTTTTTCTGAACTGTCTTGCTTTCTAAATGGTCTAATGAATGTTGGCAATGTGATCTCAGATCCTCTGCCTTTTCTAAACCCAGCTTGTACATCTGGAAGTTGTCAGTTCACATACTGCTGAAACCTAGTAAATCTTGCTATTCTGTGAAGTGAGCACAATTCTACACTAGTTTCTACGATTCTTCACAATTCTACACTACATTGCCCTTCTTTGAGACTGGAATGAAAACTGAACTTTTCCAGTCCTGTGGCCACTGCTGATTTTTCCAAATTTGCTGAGATATTGAGTGTAACACTTTAACATCGTCTTTTAGAATTTTAAATAGCTGAGCTGGAATTAAGGCTGAGCGCCAAAGAATTGATGCTTTTGAACTGTGGTATTGGAGAAGACTCTTGAGAGTCCCTTGGATTGCAAGGAGATCCAACCAGTCCATTCTGAAGGAGATCAGCCCTGGGATTTCTTTGGAAGGAATGATGCTAAAGCTGAAACTCCAGTACTTTGGCCACCTCATGAAAAGAGTTGACACATTGGAAAAGACCTCTGATGCTGGGAGGGATTGGGGGCAGGAGGAGAAGGGGACGACAGAGGATGAGATGGCATCACTGACTCTATGGACGTGAGTTTGAGTGAACTCTGGGAGATGGTGATGGACAGGGAGGCCTGGCGTGCTGAGATTCATGGGGTCGCAAAGAGTCGAACACAACTGAGTGACTGAACTGAACTGAACTGAGCTGGAATTCCATCAGCTCCATTAGCTTTGTTCAGAGTAATACTTCCTAAAATCCACTTGACCTTGCACTCCAGGATGTGCAGCTGCTCTAGGTGAGTGATCATGGTTATCTGGATCCTTAAGACCTTTTCTGTATAATTCTTTCATATAGTGTTCTTTCACCTCTTCTTAATCTCTTCTGCTTCTGGCAGATCCCTATAGTTTCTATCTTTTATTGTGCCCATCCTTGCATGAAATATTCCCCTGGTATCTCTAGTTTTCTTGAAGAAATCTGTAGTCTCTCTTTCCCAGACTGTTGTTTTCCTCCTTTGCGTTGTTCATTTAAGACAGCCTTTTTGTCTTTCCTTGATATTCTCTGAAACTCTTCATTCAGTTGGATATATCTTTCCCTTTCTCTCTTGTCTTTTGCTTCTCTTCCTTCCTCAGCTATCTGAGAAGTTCCTCAGATAACCACTTTGTCTTCTTGCATGTCTATTTCTTTGGGATAATTTTTGTGGTTTCATCCTACCAGACTCTCATTTTCAGGAACTTCTGACTAGTGGTTATTCAAAATCATTTTCATTGACTTCAATGAAATTGAAATTCTAGTTTCTATAAATGAAATAAAATAAATTTATTTTATACATTTGTAATGAAAAAAAAAGTTGACAGCATGGTCAAAGACATATCTATGTATATATTGATCCATCTGACGATTTATACTGGTGTTAAGTGGAGAGAGAGATTTGAATGGAATTAATCAATATTTATTAGTGAATATTTATTAGTGAATATTGCCTTGTAGGGGCTTCCCTGGTGGCTCAGACAGTAAAGAATCTGAGAGATCTGGGTTCACTCTCTGGGTTGGGTAGATCCCTTGGAGAAGGCAGTGGCTACCCACTCCAGTATTCTGTCCTGGAGAATTCCATGGACAGAGGAGCCTGGCAGGTTACAGACCATGGGGTTGCAAAAGCTGGACATGACTGAGCGACTTCCACTTGCTCACTCATTGCCTTGTAATGATACTTTTTGCTGCTTTAAACAACCTTGTAATTTCAGTCTACTTAAGTAAAGAATGCTAGATTAAAAGCCCCTATGTATGTCACTTGAAATTATATCCATTTTTCTTCCTCTTGAGAGACAATTAAATATACTTAAAGTTTCCATTTGTGAAATTGATGACTGTGAGTATTGCATAATAGGAATTAATTTTACTTATTATAGATAAGAAAATTAGTATTTTGTCCATATTTAACATTCTAGGTTTTGGTGACATTTAACTGATTTCAAAGATGCTGAGTTAGTTTGTTGCAGAAATGGTCTGTGCATTCTGCAAGGACTATTCTTTTAAGGGTGGTGAAGCTTAATCTTGTCTCCCTAACTGTGGATTCCTTAATCTTGACTATTAATTTGAAGTTCCTTTTTAGCTCTCATTTCTTCTAACAATATCTCACTTTTTCTCACTAAGGCATCCATGAAGCCATTTATTATAGTGGATAAATGGAAGCAATTCTCTCTTTCTGTTGTAAGGTTCTACCTCTTTAACTCATTGATTGATTTATTCATAAATACATACTGATAACATTCTACATGTACTGGAAATAGTGGTGGGATCTAAAAGTCAGCAGTAAACTAGAGAAATAGGATTGTTGCCCTGGTGCCTGTATAGGGTAGTAGGGAGCAAGATATTGAGGACTTCATAGATTCATTTTTGTCTGATACTGATATTAGCATGAAAGAAATGGAGTAGCTTTGCGTGTGCAAGGGCTGTTATGACACGGGAAGCCCATTGTGCTGTGGAAACATGTAAGGTGGGATCCCATCAGGCTCACCTTCTTCTGGGTCTTGGCCCATTGTCCCTCTGTATGAAGGATGGGACATGTTGGACTTGCCCGGCCTGCAATTCTGACATTTTAAAATTCTCATTTAGTCTGTGAACTAGTAAGATTCAAATGTTAGTCTGGATTAATTACCAGCTGGTTAAAAAAAAAAAAAATTACATATAGACACACTGACATACACACACATGGGCTTCCCTGATAGCTCAGTGGGTAATGAGTCCTCCTGAAATGCAGGAGACATGGGTTTGATCTCTGGAAGGGGTGGTGGAGGAGGGAGATCCCCTGGAGGAAAATGGCAACCCACTGTAGTATTCTTGCTTGAATCCCATGGACAGAGGAGCCTGGTGGGCTACAGTCCAAATGGTCACGAAGAGTTGGACACGACTGAGTGACTAAGTATGCAAAGTTTATACAAACATACATATTTACATATAAATATATATACATATTATATGTAGAAGATGTCATCTGTCTCTGTATTTGCAACAAAAATACTTTGTGCAGTTACTCATGCTGCTGCTGCTGCTAAGTCGCTTCAGTCGTGTCCGACTCTGTACAACACCAGAGGCGGCAGCCCACCAGGTTCCCCTGTCCCTGGGATTCTTCAGGTAAGAACACTGGAGTGGGTTTCCATTTCCTTCTCCAATGCCAGAAAGTGAAAATTGAAAATGAAGTCGCTCAGTCATTCTGACTCTTAGCGACCCCATGGACTGCAGCCCACCAGGCTCCTCCATCCATGGGATTTTCCAGGCAAGAGTACTGGAGTGGGATGCCATTGCCTTCATGAGGTCTGAAGATTTTCCTTCTTTTCTTTCTTTTTAGATAATATAGTCTTCTCTGGCTCAAGTGCTGGCTTGAAAATTTATTTGAAGAGTATTTCCCATTAATCAAAAACTTATTGCTCTATGGTTGTTTCTTGTATTATACTCTCAAATAATTTATTCAATGGCAACAGGAGCCTGGAGTTTTATTGTTCAGTCAACTTTGTGCTCACTTATTTGTGGGCTGTGCTTCCATGCTGCTTTATAGCCTTGAAAGACTTCTCTATTATTGGTGAAGTAATTCCATTGTTTTACTTCAGCTCACTTCACATCTACATATTCAGTGTTTTTTGCACATTATTTAGGTTAAACAAATACCATTTTATTTCTCTGAATGTACTTTCTTAATTCTAGTCTGTACAGCTGGCATAAAATCTTGTCCAAGCATTACTAAACTATTTATAGCATTCTCTGCACATCCTAGGGGCTTCCCTTGTGGCTTAGCTGGTAAAGAATCAACCTGCAATACTGGAGACCTGGGTTCAATCCCTGGGTTGGGGAGATGCCCTGGAGAAGGGAAAGGTTACCCACTCTAGTATCCTGGCCTGGAGAATTCCATGGACTGTATAGTCCTTGGGGTTGCGAATGTCGGATAGGGCTCAACAACTTTCACTACACACACTAAGCTCTTTTATGTTTCTGTGTCTTTGATTTTGCCCTTCCTTCTCCCTAAAATACTGTTTTCTCACATCCTCAAATTGTTTATTCAACAAATCCGAAATCTCTTTGGGAGAAAGGAGTCTCTGATGCCTCAAAGTTGAGGATCTCCTTACTCACTTTTGTTCCAATGCTGCCCTCCTATCACATGTCTTAGAGAGGTGTCAGAAGGGTTTCCATAGTTCTGTGTGATGTAACTTCATATTCTGCAGATCCAGTCCTAGGACTTTTGAGCAGAGGTTTTTCTGAGAACTTTGCTTTTCTGTATAGTGGCTATTCTGCATCAGAGCACTCTTTTTTTTAACCATAGTGTAAGAAAACGCCGCGGGAAGGAAAAAGCCACCTCTAGGGACCGTTAGTGGAAAGGCCTTTATTGGGCAGTCGCTCCCGGGCAGAACTCCAGGGGGCAAGCGAGCGAGGAAACAAAGGGAGTCTGCAAAGCATGAGGGGGTGAGGAAGGGGTTTTTATAGCCAGGGCTGGCATTCAAACCCGGTTCTTCCATATAAGGTAGAAAGCGTGGGCTGTAGCAGTGACTGGCGTTTGGGGGGCTCCGTGCCAGCACCTGATTGGGTCAGGATACAGGGGGCCGGTCCCTGGAAGTTTGGTCCGCCCCTGGTTCCTGTTTGGGCGTTGGCCGACTGTCGGGCTTGTCTGGGGCATGTCTCGACATGCCGACCTCTCACATAGCATATTGTAGTTTAATCATTTACTTATCCTTCACATATAGTAGACAGACTTTAATGCCTTGGATATATTTAACATGTTTTTATTTCTTGTAATCCAAATATCTAGAAAGTGTTTGAAATTACTGAATTTATTTATTGAATTATTAAAATTATTTAAAATTATTTCTTCATTTATGTGTAAAGGCAATGGTGACACAAAAGAATGCAATGGTTTTCTTAGAGAAATTTTTCCGAAGCTTGTTGATATTAAACTAAAGATTTACTGTAAAGTAATATTTGAAGACCTTTTCTAAATAAAGAAATACTGGCGAGAACTAGAAATGACCTATATACACATCTTGAATAAAATTAAACATTTTTCTGAGTTAAATCAGTTTAAACAATGGCTTCTTTTGAATATATAATTGTTATTCCTAATTGGCTCTTAGATCATATAAATTCAATACCTATTGTAAATATTTTTCATTTCAAATTTGAATTATTGATCCTTTCTAGGAATTTCTGAAGGCTACTTTTGAGAAACACATGGATGTAAGAATGGATTGCTTTATTGGATTATATTCTTCCTATTTGTTTACTGAGTCCATATTATATTCTTAGAAACTAGAAATTTCTAATCTCACGGTGTATGCTACATAGTATAGTTATCGTTTATTTGCTACTAATTCATATAGACAGTAATAAAACAGTGATAAGAGTCTTATTTCTTTGAGAGCATTTGCACTGTATACTTTTGAGAGGACATAAGTGGAAAAGATAATTTTCTTTGACAGCAGGATATGTTATTCATATATGATATACCCCTAGTTCAATCATTGTACATGCATGTCTCAGATTTTCTTTTGTTCTTTAAAAATGTATTTATATTAATCTTATAAACTGCATTTTTTTGTATTTTTCCTTTGATGTTTGATACTACTAATATATCTGCATATATATATATATGAATTAATAGTCTTAATTCATTGTCATTAACTGGAAGACAAATTAGAATCTGGAAGTCTTTTTTGACTTATCAAATGTTGGAGTGAGTTAGGTTGGAATGGCTCATATAAAACTCTGAAGTCTGTATTTACTGACTTTCCGCTTTAATCCATACTATATCCCTACAAGCTAAATATTCTTAATGAGCTTCCATCATGCAATTTCCCTACTCAAAAACATATAGAAGGCCCCCTGCTGCTGCTGCTAAGTCGCTTCAGTCGTGTCCGACTCTGTGTGACCCCATAGATGGCAGCGCACCAGGCTCCCCCGTCCCTGGGATTTTCCAGGCAAGAACACTGGAGTGAATTGCCATTTCCTTCTCCAAGAAGTCCCCCATAGCTTATTAAATTCAAATTTGTTCTCTGACATTCATGACCCTCCAAATCCCAATGAGATCCAGCCTCTAGTCTCAACTATGACTCTTCCTCCATTCATGCTTCATTCAACAATAAAACTGAATTATTTGGCTTGTGCAGACTCTATTACTTTCTTCCCCCTACTCTGTATTTCCTTCAGCTTATCTTTACTGGAACACTTGCTCTTGTATCACTTCTGACTGTTCAAATTTAACTTATACTTCAGAACCCATTTCAGAACTCTGTAACTATAAGAAACCTCTTCTGACTTATTTGTTCAACAAATATTAAACTGAGAGGCATCCATCAAGGGCACAGTGAATAAAAATGTAAAATCCCTATGATCACAAGCTTATTTATTCGGCAGAAGTGTTTACCAATAAGTAAACAAAAATATAAAATACTAGATGATGATAAGTACTATGAAGGAAGACTGAAAATGCCTGTAAGTGTGGACTAGGAAAAGAAGGCTGATATTTTACAGAGGATGATCAGAAATATGTCCTGCATTTTTTCAGAGAGACAAGAATGAGGCAGCATGGGGAAGGGGGAATAAGTCATGAAGGTATCCAATAAAAGATAGTAAAGGAGAGTGAGTTCAATAACTCTGGAGGCAGCAGCACACTCCATGTGTTTACAAAATAGTCAAGAGGAGCTTGTAGCTAAAGAGGAGTGTGTGAGCTGGAGAGTCTCTAAAACAGTGAGAGAGAAGTAAGTCCAGAGACAGCCTAAGGACTTGGACTTGCACATAAAAAGCCAGGGAGGGTTTTGAGCACACGTGACTGGAAATGACTAACATTATAAGAGATCACTCTGGTTGCTGCCTTTGTGATAGGATACAGAGGGGTACAAAAGTCTATATCTATCAAGATTTGATGGAGGATTGAACCATCGTATTGGTGTAGGAAGTGACTGGATTACTATGGATTACTTTTGAAGCTGAATCCAGCCTCTGGATCCCAAAATCAAATTAAATCTTGGAGACAAGTTTTGGGTCAAGTAGAAAAGAAACAGCTTTACTGCTTTGGTAGGCAGAGGGGACCACAGCGGGCTAATGCCCACAAAACTATATGTTCCCCACCCTCTACCCCAGATGGTAGTGAGAAGTTTTATAGTGATAATTCAAAGAGGGTGTGTTTAGCTCATGGACATCCTTCTGATTGGTTGATGGTGATGTGAGTTGAAGTCCACAGCATCAACCTGGTTCCAAAGGGTCTGGGGTCTACTTGCTTGTGGACAGCATTCCATCATGAACAGTTAACTTCTTCCATCTGATGGGAGTTTCAGTATCTGCAAAACAGCTCAAAGATATTGCTGTATGTATTCCTTGAGGGGGAACCAAGACCTTGCCCTAAGGTCATACTATTGTTTCTCCCTGGTCTTGCATCCCCCCCTTCCCTAATTACCAACTGCTTGAATCTGCCCAGTTGAACTAGAGAAAGGTCCTGGAGGCTGAATGCAGCCTATTTCCTGTAAGGGAAGAAATGAGACACAAAAAGGCTTTTGTGTCCAGGAACCCTGCAGGGACCTGCTTCATATCAGTGTTGTAAAATAAATAAGTATATTTAAAAGGATAAGAAATCACAGAGAAAATATTTTGAAGATTGAAAAATCTTTCTTGATCTTCAAAGCTACCATTACTTTTTTTGTTAAATCTTGTGTCACATACTTTATTAAGCCCTTTACTTCCATTATCCATATTTAAACCTCTTAATAGCCCTAGGAAATGTAGATATTATTATTGTTATATTTTTACATATGAGGTACTTAGAAGCAGAGAGTTGAATTATAAGAAAATATTATGTCTGTCTCCCTGTGTATTTAGAGAAGAAACAGTACAACAGGATATAAATATATCAGAATGTTAATAGTATTATTGTTCAGCTGCTCAGTCATGTTCAACTCTTGGAGACCATGGACTGCGGCTCTATTGTCCTTCACTATCTCCCAGAGTTTGTGGAAGTGTTAGTGTCTCAGTTGTGTCTAACTCTTTGCAACCTCATGGGCTGCAGCACACCAGGCTCCTCTATTCATGGGACTTCCAACGGAAGAATACTGGAGTGTGTGACCATTTCCTTCTCCAGGAGATCTTCTTGACCAAGGGACCTTCTTGACCCAGGCAGGTCTCCTGCATTGCAGGCAGATTCTTTACCATCTGAGCCACCAGGAAAGTTTGCTGAAATTCATGTCCATTGAGTTGACGATGCCATCAAGCCATCTCATCCTGTCATCCCCTTCTCCTCATGACCTCAAGTCTTTCCCAGCATCAGGGTCTTTTCCAGTGAGTCAACTCTTTGCATCAAGTGGCCAAAGTGTTGGGGCTTCAGTTTCAGCATCAGTCCTTCCAGTGAATATTCAGGGTTGATTTCCTTTCTAACTGACTTGTTTAATCTCTTTGCTGTCCAAGGGACTGTCTCCAGTTTGTATAATATTTACTTGCATCTCTTTTAAGAAAAGATGTTGATTTTGCTTAATTATTTTAAAATTCCTATACTTAGATATTGCTTTCATAATCCGATAGACATTAAATGTGAAAATCATGCATTTAAACTCAGTTTAGCAAACTTTTCTCATTTGATATTTGACAAACTATGGTGTTTGTATTCATATTTGGTTTCAAATTTTGTTCATTGGGCAATTAAAGTAGCCTCTCTGAACTACAGTGTCTTATATATTCAGTTCCGTTTAGTGGCTCAGTCATATCTGACTCCATGCAACCCCATGGACTACAGCATACCAGGCTTCCCTGTCCATCACCAACTCCCTGGGCTTACTCAAATTCATGTCCATTGAGTCAGTGATGCCATGCAGCCATCTCATCCTCTGTTGTCCCCTTCTCCTCTCACCTTCAATCTTTGCCAGCTTCAGTATCTTTTCTAGTGAGTCATTTCTTTGCATCAGGTGGCCAAAGTACTGGTGTTTCAGTTTCAGCATCAGTCCTTCCAATGAATATTCAGAACTGATTTCTTTTAGGATGGACTGGTTGAATCTCCTTGCAGTCCAAGGGACTCTCAAGAGTCTTCTCCAACACCATAGTTCAAAAGCATCAATTCTTCAGCACTCAGCTTTCTTTATAGTCCAACTCTCACATTCATACATGACTACTGGAAAAACCATAGCTTTGACTAGACAGACCTTTGTTGGCAAAGTATTGTCTTTGCTTTTTAATATGTTCTCTAGGTTAGTCATAACTTTTCTTCCGAGGAGTAAGCATCTTTTAATTTCACGGCTGCAGTCACCATCTGCAGTGATTTTGGAGCCCCCTCAAAATAAAGCTTCTCACTGTTTCCATTGTTTCCCCATCTATTTGCTATGAAGAGATGGCATGATCTTAGTTTTCTGAATGTTGAATTTGAAGCCAACTTTTTCACTCTCCTCTTTCACTTTCATCAAGAGGCTCTTTAGTTCTTCTTCACTATCTGCCATAAAGGTGGTGTCACCTGCATATGAGGTTATTGATATTTCTCCTGGCAATTTTGATTCCAGCTTGTGCTTCATCCAGCCCAGCATTTTGCATAATGTACTCTGCATATAAGTTAAATAAGCAAAATGACAATATACAGCCTTGACATCCTCCTTTACTGATTGGAATCTGTCTGTGGTTCCATATCCAGTTCTAACTGTTGCTTCTTGACTTGAATGCAGATTTCTCAGGAGGCAGGTGAGTTGGTCTGGTATTCCTATCTCTTGAAGAATTTTCCACAGTTTGTTGTGATTCACACAGTCAAAGGCTTTGGCTTAGTCAATAAAGCACAAGTAGATATTTTTCTGAAACTCTCTTGCTATATCTATATTATAAACTGAAGCTAATAATCCCAAGGTTTCAGGACACTTTTAGGCACAATGTCTGCCACATAATAAAACACAATAAATGACCTTTATTATTATGTTCATATTGTGTATGTTTTGGGGTTAAATTAGGTAAATAAGACAAAGGATGTATTATTGTAATATATGTAAAATAGTGTAACTGAAGTCTATCTGTATCTAATGAATTACTGTGGAAATTAATCCTAACTAATAACTTTAATTTTTTTTTCAATTTCATTTGTAGTCAGTGTCATGACTTGATTATAGAATATTGTGCTACTTTAGAGATGGTGTTTATTTTCTTAATTTTTTCATATTTAATGTGCATTGATTTCTTTTTACTTTAAAATGCTGTAGATACTTTTAAATAGGTTTGATTACACTTAAATAATCAGTGAAGGATCATTTTTAGATTCTGGCTTAGTGTGGGCCAGGGTGATTTAGTGAAAAATTCCACTGATGTCAGTTGCAAACAGACTTGACGTCAGTGTGGGTTCATTCTGCATTCATATTTTAGGATTAGGTCCAGTTCCATAAAAATCATTGTAACTGATATTTATGTGGTACTGTCTTGAGTATAAGTTAAGATATTCCTTTATTCACTTATATTTTTAAAAACAGCAGACAAAAATGTTTTCTGCAGTTATGTAAATATTGCCTTTTATAGTTAAAATTGTCTTTAAAATTCATAAAATGAGAACTATTGAAATGACATAAAATAATAACCCTTAAAATTATGACTTAAGCCTCATTTCCTAATAGATGTGTGTCTGTGTATGTATATATATTTGTGTGTGTGTGTGTGTGTGTGTGTGTGTGTGTGTGTGTGTGTGTGTGTGGGGTTGTTGTTGAGCTTAGTCCACTCAGTTGTGTCCAACTCTTTGTGACCCTAAGAACTGTAGCCCACCAAGCTTCTCTCTCAATGGTATTTTACCAGCAAGAATACTGGAGTGGATTGTCATTTCTGATTCCAGGGGATCTTCCCAACTCAGGGATCAAATCAGCATCTCCTGTGTATCCTGCATTGCAGGTGGATTCTTTACTGCTAAGCCACTGGTGAAGTCTATATATGTATATGTTGGAGAAGGTAATGGCACCCTACTCCAGTAATCTTGCCTTGAAAATCCCATGGACGGAGGAGCCTGGTGGGCTACAGTCCATGGGGTCGCTAAAGAGTCAGACACGACTGAGTGACTTCACTTTCACTTTTCGCTTGCATGCATTGGAGAAGGCAATGGCAACCCACTCTAGTTTTCTTGAGAAAAACTAGAGAGAATCCCAGGGATTGGGGAGCCTGATGGGCTGCCGTCTATGGGGTCGCACAGAGTCAGACATGACTGAAGTGACTTAGCAGCATATATGTGTGTGTGTGTGTGTGTGTGTGTATAGTGATTTTCTTTTTCCTGTCTTACACTTGGCAATCCAAATGAACAGTTGTAACTGAATAGATACCAATTAGTGTGACTGAATTACATCTTTTCCTTGGGAGAAGAATGTTAACAATATAGAAAATAACGTAATCTTTTCCAGTGTACTTCAGAATTATCAGTCTACTTAACTGTTATTGTATAATTTACATAATATTGGTTTGGCTTGCCTCTAAGTTCAGTTATCGCCATTGGCTTTCACTCTTCTTTAATGTCACTGGATTTGTTTTATTCCAGTTATTGTAAAATAAACTCAGGATAGCATTGTACTGATTCTCAATAAAGCTAAACAAAACTAGGTCCATTGTGTGAAGGGCACTGACTATACTGAGCTCCATGATACTCACTCATAATCACTAGTGCTTCTCACTTTTCTGAAAGCAGATCTTTTAGAATCTCCTCCTAGATTAGAAATCATACTCTTCTTTTTAAAATAGTACCAAAAAAGTGTCACTGAGTTGAAATGTTCTTCCAGTGATGGACCCACACAGAAATATCCCTCTGTCTCATGCAGTTTCTCCCTGTAGAGTCTCTTGGCATTGAAGAAACCATAAAAGCCATTCAGTTCAGTCACCATTAGCTTAGTTCAAAGAAAGTACTGTTTGGTCAGGTGTGAGATCATCTGTACGTAGAGAGTGGAAATACTAGAACTGTGTGAGTGAGAGCTAAAGGATAATTTTGTGATTCTCTGTGAAACAGCCTGGCATGCTACAGTCTACAGGATCACAGAAGACATGACTGAGTGACTGAACTGAACTGATGAAGCACTAGTTGTATTGATATAATTCCTGAAGCATTGGAATATGAAACTTTCTTCTAGGGTGTGAGTAACTAGAACATATTTTATAGACAGACTCTAAGAACTGTATGTTCCAGTATATAATTAAAGACCCACCATTTAAATTGGATCAAGATAATCTGATTCCTTTTAAGCTCTGGGGTTGGGGTACATTGTCATTTTTATCATTTTTAGATTTTTCTTTTTTAATTAAATTGATTTATTTTAATTGGAGGCTAATTACTTTACAATATTGTATTGGTTTTTCATTTTTAGTTTTGATTCTTTTTGATACATTGAGAAATGTTTGGAAGTGAGGGTTTTTTATTTCACCTTTTCTACTTATACTGGATGAAGACTACATTAAGTTATTGTTAAATGTGGTATGTGCTGTGCTGTGCTTGGTTATTCAGTCATGTCTGACTCTTTGTGACCCCATGGACTGTAGTCCACTAGGCTTCTCTGTCCATGGGTATTCTCTAACCAAGGATACTAGAGTGAGTTGCCATGCCCTCCTCCAGGGGATCTTCCCAAAGCCAGGGACCGAACCCAGGTCTCCTGCATTGTAGGCAGATTCTTTATCACCAGGGAAGCCCTGAATGCGGTATATAATCTGACAGGTTTATTACTGTATTCCCTTTGAGAAACTGTTCACAAAATTACAAGTTGCTCCAAAATTGCAATTATGGAAGGGCAGAGTGTTGATATTTTTATGACTTTAGGACTCAAACAAGTGTTATTTTTCTTTTGCAGTGAAATTGGAACCCATTGCTTTCCAATAAATTATATTTGAAAGGTCAAAAACCATATTGAATTCTGAACATTGACTCAGATACATCTTTCAAAACCAAGCACAATAAGAATGTACAACATTTCTTTAGTGTCTTAATTTTCATAAATTATATTAAAGACTCACAGTTCAGATTGGATCAAGGTGATCTGATTCCTCTTAAGCTGTGGAATTGGGGTACATTGTCATTTTTATAATTTTTAATTTTGATTCTCTAAAGGACAAATATAAAACTTACATATGTGCAGGGCTCTTTATCAGTTAATACATATATTATATATATGTATATATCATTATATATATAATTTATGTGAAACTTTACAAGCCAAAGAACTGAAATACTCATATGTCAAGTTTTGAGTTCAGTTTTAAAAATTAATACATGCAACAGAAATTTAAGTTAAAATGTATAATTCCTCAGGTACATTTAATGATTTAGGACATCTGTGAATGGGGTCAGATTGCCAAGCCAGTTTAGCACCTTAGTCTGCACTGTGGGTTTCCACTGTGAGTACCTAAAAAGTTTCTTTCTGAAACATTCATTTACCTTAGGGAATCTTTCCAGATTTTGATTCAAATCCAAATTCTCTTTTCTCTTTACTCCCTAGATTGAAGATTAAAACCTTCTTTTATCTTCAGACCAGTTTTTGCCTCTACCAGACCCTCTTTGCTGTGGCTCTTTGTGACTAGACTGGCTCTACCCACAGGGTGGCTCTGACACCCTAAATAGACTCTCCCATAAAGTGAGGATAGTCTACACACATGGGTAATAAGACCCTGATATCTTTATTCATCTCACAGAAACGAGGTAACCTGAGGACTTTGGACATTTTGAATTTCTGGCCTTAAATAGTGAGGACTTCATAAATGCTATTCTGTTTTCAGGTTACACTAGCTACAAGTTGTTCCTCCTAATTGAAATGGTAGGGAGTTAGTAATGAAGGTTGCCCTGACCATGAGCTGTCAGATGTTCACTAGAGTGCAGTGAGGGTATCTGTATTTCCTTAGTCATGAACTCTACACTGTCAGGGGGCTCCTATATGCCAGAAATTAGTGTAAGGCAGCCGTCCACATTTTTGCTTAAATGTATCTTTGATGCATTGAATGATGAAAGCTATTTAGTGAAGAAAAAATAGACTTTGAACAACATATTGATAGCTTACCGAACGATGTCGGATTAGTTATCTCCAAAGAAGATTTAGCTTCAGGACCAGGGACTAGGCTTGATCACTCAAGAGCTTTTGTATAGCAGAGTTTTATTAAAGTAAGAAAAGGGACAGAGAAAGCATCTGACACAGACATCAGAAGGGTGCGGAGAGTGCCCCCAGCTAGTCTTATCAAGGCCTTATATACTTTTTATACCACAACATACATCTTAGATTAACGAGATTAGAAGGAACAATTGAAAGATCTTACCAGATCCACTCCCATAATGCACATTATACACTCCAGATGGTGACTGCAGCCATGAAATTAAAACATGCTTACTCTTTGGAAGGAAAGCTATGACCAACCTAGACAGCATATTAAAAAGCAGAGACATTACTTTGCCAACAAAGGTCCGTCTAGTCAAAGCTATGGTTTTTCCAGTAGTCATGTATGGATGTGAGAGTTGGACTATAAAGAAAGCTGAGCGCTGAAGAATTGATGCTTTTGAACTATAGTGTTGGAGAAGATTCTTGAGAGTCCCTTGGACTGCAAGGAGATCCAACCAGTCCATCCTAAAGGAGATCAGTCCTGGGTGTTCATTGGAAGGACTGAGGTTGAAGCTGAAATTTCAGTACTTTGGCCACCTGATGTGAAGAGCTGACTTATTTGAAAAGACCCTGATGCTGGCAAAGATTGAGGGCAGGAGGAGAAGGGTCTGACAGAGGATGCGATGGTTGGATGGCATCACTGACTCAATGGACATGAGTTTGGGTAGACTCTGGCAGTTGGTGATGGACAGGGAGGCCTGGCGTGCTGTGGTTCATGGCATTGCAGAGTTGGACAAGACTGAGCGACTGAACTGAACTGAACTGAACCAAACCCGCTTCCATAATATACCTTTTAAGATGACAAGATTAGTCAGAAGGTTCTTGTTAAAGAGAAACATGTCCTCGAGCAGGATACATTGTTATATTGACTAAGACAAAGCGATGTAGAAAAAAACATTTGTCCTTTTCTCCTTGAGACCCCAGGACCCATTCTCCTCCTCAGGAACCCTGGACTTCTTATCAACCTACCTAGGAACTGATTCTCTCAATATGTAATAATCTAATTTCTCTTTCTTACTAAATGTAAAAAGGACATTAAAAAATATCTGACTTGCCAACTTCTGATTTGCATTTCTTCTGATTTGCAGTTCTTCTCGTGTCATATATCAATTCTCCTTCTAAAATTTAATATCTTATGAGAGAGACATCCTGGTTCTTAAAAGGTATAATCCTAATAAATCTCAACTTTTGAAAGTCAGTTTTAAAACTAATATAACTTTTGTTGTTGTTCAGTCGCTCTGTTGTGTCTGACTCTCTGTGATCCCATGGAGGCATGCCAGGCCTCCTTATCTTTCACCTTCTCCCAGAGCCTCCCCAGACTCATGTCCATCGAGTTGGTGATGCTATCCAACCATCTCATCCTCTGTCATCCCCTTCTCCTCCTGTTTTCAATCTTTCCCAGCATCATGGTCTTTTCCAATGAGTCAGTTTTTGCATCAGGTGGCCAAAATATTGGAGCTTCAGGTTCAGCATCAATTCTTCCAATGAATATTCAGGGTTAATTTCCTTTAGGGTTGACTAGTTTGATTTCCTTGCTGTCCAAGGGATCCTCAAGAGTCTTCTCCAGCACCACAGTTCAAAAGCATCAATTCTTCTGTGCTCAGCCTTCTTTTGCACTTTCCTGGTGGCTCAGCTGGTAAAGAATCCAGCTGCAATGTGAGAGACTTGGGTTGTGAAGATTCCCTGGAGAAAAGAACGGCTACCCACTGTAGCATTCTAGCCAGGAGAATCCCATGGACTGTATAGTCCATGGGGTTGCAAAGAGTTGGATACCACTGAACAGCTTTCACTTTCTTTCAGTCTTCTTTATGGTCCACCTCTCACATCCATCCATGACAACTGGAAAAATCATAGCATTTACTAGATGGATCTTTGTCGGCAAAGTACTGTCTCTGTTTTTGCTTTTTAATGTACTGTCTAGGTTTGTCATAGCTTTCCTTTCAAGGAGCAAACATCTTTGAATTTCATGGCTGCAGTCACCATCCATAGTGATTTTGAAGCCCAAGAAAATAAAATCTGTCACTGTTTCCACTGTTTCCCATGAAGTGATTGGACCAGATGCCATTATCTTGATTTTTTGAATGTTAAGTTTTAAGCCATCTTTTTCACTCTCCTCTTTTACTTTCAGCAAGAAGCTCTTTAGTTCCTCTTCACTTTCTATTAGGGTGGTGTCATCTGCATATCTGAGCTTATTGATATTTCTCCCAGCAATTTTGTGCATCATCCAGCTTGGCATTTCACATGATGTTCTCTGCATATAAATTAAATAAGCAGAGTGACAATACACATCCTTGACATACTTCTTTCCCAAATTGGTAATGTCTAATACTGGCTACTATTAATATATCAAGAAATTACTACTGCATAACTGGTTTTATAGTAAAAACTGCCACACTTAACAGTATGTACCACATTCTTTTAATTGGGTGCCATATCTTCTGGATCACAGGTGAAAAGTTAACCCTAGGTAATGAAAATGTCAGAGGGTGAAACCGGGTTTTATTATCATTCTGAAGACCCCAAGACTCCAAGTAAGCTTTCTAAATATAGTCTTACAGGCCAGGTAGATTGGAGTGCCAGTTTTCATTTGCCTTAGGCTGTTAATATAAAGACATGCTTTTTTTAAAATGCCAAACCAAGTGAGGATAAGTTATTGTTAGAAACTCATAATACTTTCAAAATTTTAAGACCTCAAAGGATTATACTTTTATGCAGTTGAACACTAAAGAAAACCTTTGCTTTTAGATAAGCAAAGTGAGTATACGTTTTCACCCTCTAATTCATCATGACCTTTATTATATCACACTTTACTTGTGTTTATGTCTTTGAAGGAGTAACAAACAGGAAAGATTAGGAGAGTGTGGAGATGGAGTCATGTGGAGCATTCATGAAAAATTAAATGCCCTCAACATACACAAAAGTAGGTCATTTAATTTTTTTAATACATTTATATATCAAAGCCACTGACTAACCTGTATTTGGGTATAATAATTACATAAGTCTGAACTTTCTGTATTGTCAAAGCATCTACCATTGGTAACAAATAATATCAAGTTAAAGATTGTTTGAAAAATTTCTTCCTCAAATTTCCTTCTGCTTTGTCTCATATTTCCTTCTGCTTTGTCTCATATTTCATGATTTCACACATCTGACTTACATACTTCTAGGATTCTCTATCTAAATGACCTATTTTTATTTTCAGTTGCTTGTATCAGTAAAAGAAGAAAAATCTCAGGTCTAAATAGAATATACAGGGCATTACCTTGGGAACCATCTCTGAATCCCCTGGTGTTAGAATTTTAAGGAAGAGTATTTGAAGAAATAACACAAAGAACTTTATACTTTTCAGAG
This sequence comes from Nanger dama, assembly GCA_917880005.1. Lineage (NCBI taxonomy): Eukaryota > Metazoa > Chordata > Mammalia > Artiodactyla > Bovidae > Nanger > Nanger dama. The sequence goes on along the minus strand of CAKJTW010000038.1, from coordinate 6,072,310 downwards.
ATAGAGGGTGGCTGAATGGGCGAAGAATAAAAAAATATTCACTGTCTCTTAAGTGCAAATTACATGAACTGTCAGCCGATATTCCCCTCCTAATGTAAAACCACAGGATAGTAACTTGAGACAGATATGATCATTCCTGGAGACAGGATGAGCTCTTTGGTGGACACTTAAAACATTATTCTGAAGGTCTGTAAAGGACATTGGATGGGTCATATGAAATATTAACTATACATTCAAATGTTATTTTAGAGTACTCTAGAAAAGGGAATTTTGACTGTGGATTTCAAAATACTGTGTGAAAGAAGTAAATTGATATTTCATTTTCATCATCATTAAGAAGGTATGACTGGTACTATTTTTGATTACTTGATTGATTGGGAATGGTACTATTTTGGTTCATTTCCGTTACAAATTTTAACCATTTTATGATAATTATTTTTCAATGGTCCCCAAATTATGCTATGTTAATACAATTTACTATTTTCTCATTCATGTAACCATTAATATTTTCAACCTGACATGGCTTTTAAAGCATTTTTACACAGATATTTTTACTTTGCTTGGAAGGATAACATAAAATTCAACCCAAAATTGCTGCTCAAATTCCACAGATACACTGCCTAAGAAATGATTATTAGATCTGTAGTGCCCCAAATCAGATAGTCACCTGGTTCTTTGTGGTTTGATAATGGCTTCAGGATTTAGATTTAAAAGATTTTGAAAGGCGAAGGATAATTGTACTGTCCTGAAACATCAGATGTTGAAGATTCGAAACATTACTGTAATCACATAAATCAACCAATTTCCCTTTGTTTTCATTGTGCAAAATATTTTCCCTTGCTGAAAATAAGTGCATCAGCATAAAAGCCTCTTGAGCAAGAAAAATGTACATTGATCACTGTAAGTGTATTTCTGAAATACCTCGGAGTTACTGAAATTGACCCTAAAGCATGTTTTATTACCAACAATAGATTCCTTTCATGTGTTGATTTTTATTGATTTATAGCTTAATAGATGGCAACCCACTCCAGTACTCTTGCCTGGAAAATCCCATGGACAGAGGAGCCTGGTGGGCTGCAGCCCACGGGTCGCTAAGAGTCAGACACAACTGAGCGATTTCACTTTCACTTTTCTCTTGCATGCATTGGAGAAAGAAATGGCAACCCACTCCAGTGTTCTTGCCTGGAGAATCCCAGGGATGGGGGAGCCTGGTGGGCTGCCGTCTGTGGGGTGGCACAGAGTCAGACATGACTGAAGTAACTTAGCAACAGCAGAGGTGCAAAGTAATTTTCATTGTGGAAAACACATGTAAAAACCTTATGATCTGAATTTGTTTGTAGCTTTAGAAAAACATCTCAAGCATTATATTCAGTATAAAAGGAGATTACACATCATCCTTCTTGTAACTCTTCTATCTTGCAACAATGTGGAAATAAATATGCTTATAAATCATCCCTGTTTCCTCAGAGTACACCTGGCAAGTACCCATGTGAAAAAGTAGATTTTAGAATGAAGGGCTTTTTGTGTTATAACCAGAATTCTGGTTATCCTTGGACTTACTGTGTCATCCCTTTGCACTTCACATTTTCCATTTGGAAAATGGTGATAACATTAGTCTTCCTCTAGGTCAATGGATGTTACAGAAATAGATGAGATAGCGTATGTGAATAGTTGACAGTGCTTTGAAAGTTTTTATTCAGATTGAGGTAATGTGTAGATCAAAGCTATTGGCTAAGGTGTGTTTCCTTGTTGATATTTAGCTTCTCCCATTCTAAGGTCAAAAGCAGCTGTCTGGCAATAGATGGAATATAGTGCAGAACTGGCGTAGATTCCAGGACTTTAGCCTCCCTCTCCCACCCCCGCATTCCTGATGGTGTGGCTCAAACAGTGACTGACAGTGTGTACTGATAGTCAGTGAGTGGACTTGCAACTTAGAAACTGTCTTTAGTATTTCTTTTTTTTTTTTTGGAATTTTGAATTCTGGAGTAAGTAAAACAAGGGCTTTCTACAATATGTAGAAAGTCATTCATATCTTGTATTTGTTTTGTTGTACATGTGCAATATATACAAAACTGTCCATACTATCTATGTGCCAAGTATTTTGAATGCTAAATAAATATTAGAGAAAAATAATTAGCTGATTAAATTAATTTAAATGCAAATAACTTGTTATACCTCTATGCTGTTACTTTGTACTTCATTGTCACAATTTATACCATGCTGCTGCTGCTGCTGCTACGTCGCCTCAATCGTGTCCAACTCTGTGTGACCCCATAGACAGCAGCCTACCAGGCTCCGCCCCTGGGATTCTCCAGGCAAGAACGCTGGAGTGGGTTGCCATTTCCTTTTCCAGTGCATGAAAGTGAAAAGTGAAAGCGAAGTCGCTCAGTCGTGTCCGACTCTTCGCGACCCATGGACTGCAGCCCACCAGGCTCCTCTGTCCATGGGATTTTCCAGGCTCTAAGAGTACTGGAGTGGGGTGCCATTTTCATACCATATATTTTAGCAAAAGTAATGAAAATGGATTAGGAGCCTTATGTAAATAATCAATGTGAGACAGTCACACTAAACACAATATTAAAAGCATAACTTAACCAATTTATAATTCAGGAACAAAGTCTAGTGCTTAGGAAAATCATATGTATTTTTAACTCCATAGATATTTTGTTGGTAGGCTAATTTATGATTACACAGATATGGATTTGTGATTTCTTCATAAAGCAAGAGAAAAAGGTATCACTGTGAATTTAAAAATATTATTGATTTTATTATATTTTTCAGACGTTGTCGGTAAATAAATTTGCTGAAACAGCGACTAAACAATTGAAACCAGTGGAATATGAATACATATTAAAGCAGTTAAACCTATATATTTTGATTTGTGGAATATCCTGTGAGAATACTGAGGGAAAAATATTTTAGAATCTGTTTTTTTTTTTTTTTCCAGGAGTGCTTTTGAAACTAGAACACCTCCCAGAACCTACTTAGAAATTATGTATGTTAGTTTTTGAATGTTCTAATATGTTTGAAAATCAGCTATCTTTGCATTTTCACATAGATTCCAAGATCCTGCTTCTGTTTTTAATAGTTCACCTGTATGCAACAAAGAAAGAATAAATTCAGTAAGTTATTTTATGACCCTCTATAAACTATCTTCCCTGGGTACAGCTCTGCCTCTGCACTGGAACATACACTCACATACACACATACACACACTCACACATGCACACTCTTCCTGCTGAAGCCTATTTACTATTACTCCTATATATTCTTTAACCCTCTGCTTTCGTTTCTCTGTTAGTCTCATCTTTCCATACATAGGAGGCCATATTTCTCTCTCTGTATTTGTGCTTGGGTTTTTTCCTGAGCCTGGAACACTTGCCCTCCTAATCTTTACAGTCTCCAATGAATTCTCCAGTGAATACACCAAAACTAATCTCTTCCTCCTCAGAATCACTGTAGCCAGTACACAGTTTAGCAGATTGCCCTATTTAATAGGTTGCTGTGATTTAGTCAATTTTATAGGTGGTGACATAAAAATAAATTACTAATGTAGAAAATTGAAGTGACAAGTAATTAGAATACTTTTCCCACTTGAAGTCACTGTTGAAAACGAAAATGGTGTTTTGTTTTGGATGCTATTCAGTTGGCTGTTTTATTTTTGCATATCTCTGAGGGCTTTAGAAGGAACAGATGCTCTGAGATCCTAAAAGTCTGATAAAATGCTCGTAAACAATTTGATGCTTCAGACATTTCACGTACAAGTTTCAGATTTATAGTGCACTTAAAATCGTCTGTATCTAGAAACATACATCCAGGCAGATTCCTGGTCTTATCAATTGGTTGTTGAATCTGTTTTAAATAACGTATCTTTATCCTAATGCATGTAGAAAGGATGAAGACCATTTATTTTGCTTTCACTCACTCTTTAAATCTATCATGTAACCAAAAATATAGTTTCTTTGAATCTGCTTTTTAATGCTTCTATCAACAAAATAATCTTTAAAGTATAGGTTGTTTTATATAATAGGTAATATATATGATTCGTAATCTATAAAATAACTCATATATTACTGTATACAGGATGCCACCAGTTCATTACATGTCATAAATGATATGCCACATACTATGGCAGGATGGAGTAGACAGTGTGAGTGTGGTGTGTGTGTGTGTGTGTGTGTGTGTGTGTCTATTGGCTGAGGTTAAAGTCAAGGATACATTTTGAACCCTGTGATGCAAGGGGGAGCAAGAATTGTCCTCAGCAAAATGTGTAAGGATGTTGCCATCGGCATGTGTTTTATATCCTTCCCTTGCTTCCTATAACTTTCATGCACTCTATTATTTGATAGTTTAATTCCCACACTTTGAGGACCAGAACAGATGGATGCTAGAATCCTGGGAGAATCTTGGCTGAAGGCTTGGGTTTATCTTCCACAAAGAATGCAAAATAAAAGAGTCTTAAAAAATGAAATGGGAAGAAATTTCAGGGATCATATTTGTCATTCCAAATTAAAGCATTATTTCTTTTTTTTTATGGTATTCTAGAACATCTGTCTAGTTCCTTTAGAACAATGACAGCAAGGTAACTACAGTGTAGTGGTTAAGCGCTTTTGCTATGGCTTAGTCCAGCTGGGCATATGTGTTCTACCTTTGTTAGCTCAGAGAGCTTGGCGTTTTTATGCTTCAGTCTCTTCGACTGTAAAATGAAACTAGTAATAATACTACCTCACAGTGTGGTTGAGGGGATTGAAAGAGACGATGCATGGAAAGTGTGGCACCGTGCGTGGAAGAAAACTCTCAATGACACTTAGCAGTTGTTTTTATATGATTACATTGTTGGAGAGCTCGCTGAAAAGCTTTTTTTTTCCATACTTTAAGACCCAAACAACAGTCTTGCTACTTCTACACATCAGAAGAGTCTCTGCCTTGTTGGAGATATTCAAAAGGACCATTTCTTTCAAATGAGAATCATTTAGGCATTTAAATACAGGTAACATATTTCACTAAGTTTATTCTTTTTGAGGATAAAATCTTAAATTAATCTAGAAATTCCAGAAATCTGAAAATCATAAATATACTAGAAATGCTAGAGATTTATCAATATACTTGCTCATAAGATAAATATGTATGATTCAGTGGCCTACTTTTAAAACTCAGCACTACCAGTTGAAAATAAAATGTTTGTGTTATCACAAGTAATAGAAACATAGTATACCCAAGTAACAGAAGCATGATAGCCCAAGAATAAGCTTAACAAGGCATGTACAGGAACTTATAAAACTGTAAGACTTCATGAGGGAGACTGAAGACACAAATAAATTGCATTATAAGTCTCTTGAATGAGATATATCAGTATTGTAAAGATGTCTTTTCTATCAAAATATTTTATGCATTTATTAGAATTCATTAACTTTGCACTCTCAACACAATGGAATCCTTAGTTTGGAGACCAAATAATTCCCAATTTTATTTGAGAATAAACCTTTTCATTGAAGGACTATATCAGGAAACTTATGGTAAAGAAAGAATAATAATACAAAACTTACCCTGTCAATTTCTGACATGTAATTAAAATATTGGTGACAAAATTGACAAGGTATTCAATGAGAATAAAAAGTTATTAGAAAAATGAGCCCAAGTAAGTAATGGCAGTTTTCCTTTTAGGCTATAATTTTTATAATATGGAGAAAAATTGATTAGTAAATAATGTGGAGATAATACTTAAGGTAACATATTTCCTTATCACAACAGATCAAAATAAATTCCAAATGTTTAATATTTAACTATAAAATACTGGAATAAAATGTGAATAAATTTTATTTTCATAGTACTCAAAGGCAAAAATCATTAAAAAAATACTAAAAGGTTTCATTATGGAAAAATCATTTTTTTCTTTTTGATAAAAAGAAACAAAAATAAGGTTAGAAAATTATATAGTGTAAAAGAAATTTGCAATGCAGATGCATCAAAGGTTTAATATACCCACAGTATAAATACAAACAAGACAATATAGAAAAAACCAGCAGTGATTAGGCAATCTATAATAGGTGAAACTGTCAAAGTCAATGAATGTGATGATATAACCAAATTCATTAGCAATTCAACATGTGATCTTGTGGCAGCAAATCTATGAGCACATTAGAATTTATATGAACTCTTTGTTGGAGAATAAACTGATTAGAGTGTCCTAAGGACAACATGACAGTATTATAAGCCCTTTGGTTCAGAAAATCCAAACTGAGTAATATCCCATATGGAAATAATTGAAATTTTATAAAAATACATGGATTTATAGAGGAATATTTATAAACAAAAAGAAAAGGAAAACCTCTTGAATTTTATCAGTCATGGTTAAGTTAAAGTACATTGCCATACTCACATATTAGAATATGGTTTGTCCTTCAGATACTCAAATCAGCATGTCCACAGTATAAATCTCATTAAGAATAAGAGAGAAGAGAAAGTGGGGATAGAGGTGATTTTAGTATGCAGTGGCTAGAGGAATATACACCAAAATCTTACAAAAATGATACTGGCCCTACAAATTATTTTAATTTTTAAAGTTGTACTTTTATATATAAAACAGGCATATATTAAGATGCAGTTGGAAAAAGATAACAGTTATATGTAAATATTGTTTCATTTATTTAGACATGAAGACAGCAAATATGTTCTGTATTTGGCTTATCAAAAGAACAAATTGTGTAGATTACTTGCTATCACAGAACTCTTGTGAATCCTTAACAGCCAAAACCAGCTTGAACTTCCTTACTGGAACTTTCTAATGAGTGTTCAAGTTATGTTACAATAATTCAGAGTCACTTGGCTAACTTGAGATGGTAGTTCTCTAATCCTGGAGCATTCTGTGGTAAAGACTAAATCTCAAGAGTAGAACACTCTTGAGCTATGCTTTTGAGATGTTCTCCGAGAAAATCTATGATGTGAGCTTTTTTTAAAAAAATACTTTTAAGCATTAGTTAGCTGTAAAATACAGAAAGATAAATGAAAGAACAAGATTAAATTTTGACATTTACACTCACACAAAGAATTTGAAGTGGGGGAAAAAGATGCGTTAACTTGCCAAGTCTTCTAGCCGGTAGGAGTACTATAGGTAATTCATTTGATTTCTCTATAAAGGTATTTATCTGAACCTCGGAAATGGTACTAGAATATGCCATCCTTTAGAAAGAATAAAAATAGATATGCAAATACTAAATTGTATGAATCTTAAATTTTTGTTTTATTTAACTTCAAAAGATATAATTGAGCCTCCGATGCTACTGAGCAAATCATGCTGTATTGCCTATTGCTATTTTCAGCTGTCAGTTAGCTTACGAGAGCTAACATAACAGAGTACCATAGACTGGCTGGCTTGAGTGACAGAAGCTTAGTTTCTCACAAGTTTGGACGCTAGAAGTCAGAGGTTGGTCTCTTCTGATGACTTTCTCCTTGACTTACAGATGGCCATTTTCTCCTCCCCATGTCATCACATGTGTGAATATGTCCCAGTCTCTAAGGACACCAGTCATATTCTATCAGTGACCCTCTAATAACCTAATTTTAACTTAGTTACCTCTTTAATGACCCTGTCTCCAGAGATAGTCGCATTCTGAGGTACTGGGGATTAGGACTTCAGCATATGGATTGGGGAAACACACTAAATTAAAGCAATGAATGTCTGTATAAATGAACAGCTGACTCTTTAGTATTGTTGGTAATGTTTTGTTCTGTATTCAGTTAGGAAATATGCCGAACAGTGAAAAAATGGTATAAATCATCTGAACATGGGTGATTGAAATCTTTTCATGTCACATTTTGGGGTATTAAGTTATGTCATTTTTTTTTTGATATTCCTAGAGGTAAAGACATGTCAAATATAAGTAAAAATTCTAGAGTAAGACGTATGAGGTTTTATGACATGTAATTATTGTTAAATCACTGAGTCAGGTGACAGTAGGCCAGGCACTGATCTAGATACTTGGGCTAACAAACTAAGAAAATTGAGCCCCTGCCTTCAGAGAGTTCACTCTCAAAAGAGGAAGGCAGTGAATAAATATGCTAAACCAAGAAGTGAAATAAGTTCAGGATATTATATGCTACCAATAGAGAATAAAATGGGAAAATATGGTAGAGAGTGACTGAGGCCGGTATCAGGCAAGTTCTCTGCTGAGGTGAAATCTGAGTTTGATGACCTTACTGATGAGAAAGACTCTAAATTAAAAGAACAGCAAGAGCATATTCCTTTAGAATGAAACGATCTCCAGTGGTAAAAGGCAGACTGTGATTGTGATCAAAATGAAGTGAATGAAGAAAATGGAGAGAGACCTCAAATTATAGACAGATTCTGGGGGTTATGCTGAAAAGTTTAATCTTCAATATAATTGTATTTCATTGACAGTTTGATGCAGGAGAGTAACTTGACTTCAAAACATAAAAAGTTAAGATCACTCTTGCTCAGAAGGGAAGCCGGAGAAGGATCAGGGAACCTGTGAAACTGCTGCCACAGTTATATAGGCAGGAGGTGAAGGTGAACTTGAGAAGGGCTGGAAAAGTGGCAGTGGGAAGAAGGTACCAAATTTGGGATATATTTTGGTGATATATCTGACAGGAGTAATAGCTGGATTGGGCATGTGGTATAGGAGAAATAGATAAGCCAAGATGAATCTAAGATTGTTTTGTTTTGTAGCTGTTGAAAGGTCATGTCATTTACTCAGTTTTGGGGGAGGTATACTTTGAACGAAAATAACCTCTCTTTTGACAGGGGAAATTGGAAATGGACAAGATGATAGACAATTAGACTTGAGTCTTATTCTCAGGGATGAGTTCCATCCAGATAAGAAGTATAAGTTTGAGAGTTATCAGTGTATACTTGGTACTTGAAGTCATGGGGGGCTGAATGAGGTCACATATGTTGAGTATAAAAGAGAAAAGAAAGCATTCTAGGACTGTGTTAAAAGCCTTGAAGATTTTCCCAGTTTGGAGGAGACTGAGGTCCTAGTAAAAATAGTTGTGCATTGAGTAAAATAAACTCAAGAGTCTGGGAAACCTACCTAAGTTTTCAAGAAGAGAGAATAGTCAATTGTATTAAGTTCTACTGAGTGGTTGGGTAAGATGAGAACAGATAATGTCTCATTTGCTTTGGCAAAATGGAGGTCTTTGGTGTTCTCATTAAAACCATTTCATTAGAGTGATGAAGACAAAGCACTCCTGTTGCTAAGTCGTTTCAGTTGTGTCCGACTCTGTGTGACCCCATAGATGGCAGCCCACCAGGCTCCCCGTCCCTGGGATTCTCCAGGCAAGAACACTGGAGTGGGTTGCCATTTCCTTCTCCAATGCATGAAAGTGAAAAGTGAAAGTGAAGTTGCTCAGTCATGTCCAACTCTTAGCGACCCCATGGACTGCAGCCCACCAGGCTCCTCCATCCATGGGATTTTCCAGGCAAGAGTACTGGAGTGGGTTGCCATTGCCTTCTCTGATAAAGCACTATATGAGTACATTTAGTGAAGAATGTGGGCTTTTCTAGTGGCTCAGGCAGTAAAGAATTCCCCTACAATGTGGGATTCAGTTCCTGGGTTGGGAAGGTCCCCTTGAGGAGGGCATGGTGACCCACTCCAGTATTCTTACCTGGAGAATCCCCATGGACAGAGGGATCTGGCAGGCTACACTGTGGGGTCGCAAAGAGTCAGACACAACTGAGAGACTAAGCACAATGAAGAATGGTGACATGAAGGAATAGGTACAAACAGGTTAGACACCTTTGAAGAATTTTACTACTATAGGGAAATGGGCTTTGCTACTGCTGCTAAGTTGCATCAGTTGTGTCCGACTCTGTGCGGCCCCATAGATGGAAGCCCACCAGGCTCCCCCATCCCTGGGATTCTCCAGGCAAGAACACTGGAGTGGGTTGCCATTTCCTTCTCCAATGTATGAAAGTGAAAAGTGAAAGTGAAGTCGCTCAGTTGTGTCCGACTCTTAGCGACCCCGTGTACTGTGGCCTTCCAGGCTCCTCCATCCATAGGATTTCCCAGGCAAGAGTACTGGAGTGGGGTGCCATTGCCTTCTCCAAGGGCAATGAGCTTTGGCTGGAGGCAAGTGTGGATTCTAGACAATTTATGCTTGTAGGTGTGTTTCTGTGGATGTTCCTTAAATTAAGTGGCATTGGTTGATGTATTGAAATGAACTAACTAGTAGGAAATAATTATTTGAGTACTCGAAAAGAGACAGAATCCATGACATGGATAGAGAGGAGTAGAAACACTGCTTTCCTCGTAACATGATAGAAGAAATATTATGGAGATAGAGATGTAGGTGATTTGGAAGAAGATAATGGTAGGCAAATGAAAGAATCTTCATTATATGGCGTTTATTCTCTTTCTTTAAATTTATTTATTTATTTTACTTTATAATATTTTCTTTATGTATTGAGCAGTGGTCATCAACTGAGGATGATGGGATGAAAAGTTCTAGGAAACTTGAGTGCAAATCATCTTAATTTACTTAAGAGTGGGAAAGTGGATTTACTAGAGAAGTGTAGTAGTAATAGGTCATTCTGGGTTGTTAGAGAACTCCTTGAACTGTGTGGTCATAAACTTGTGATTGATACTGCTGAATGAACTATTAATGTTCAGCTACTGGGCTTTTTTTTTTTTTTTGAGGTACAATTACATAATTTTATATTAGTTTCAGGTGTATAATGTAATGATTAATAACTATTGAAAAATGATCAACACATTAAATCCAGTTAACATCTGTCACCATACATAGGCATACATTTTTTTTTTTTTCTTGCAATGCAAAACTTTTAAGATCTACTCTCCTAACAACTTGTGAATATGCTGCTGCTGCTGCTGCTGCTAAGTCGCGTCAGTCGTGTCCGACTCTGTGTGACCCCATAGACGGCAGCCCACCAGGGCTGAATATGCAGTACAGTCTTATTAACTACAGTCACCACGCTATACATTAGTTCCCCGAGACTTATTCATTTTATAACTGGAAATTTGTACCGTTTGACTCCCTTCACCCATTTCATCCACCATTTACCCCCTTCCTCAAGCAATCACCAGTCTGTTCTCTATTTCCATGATCTTGAAGTTTGTTTTGTTTTTTGTTTTTAGATTGTACATATACATAAGATCACATGGTATTTATCTTTTTCTATCTGACTTATTTCACTTAGTATAATACCATCCAGGCTCATCCATGTTATTGCAAATGACAAGCTTTTATTCTTTTATAATGGATGATTTATCTATCTATCTATATGTATATAGAGATAGTTACAGATACAGATGTCACATTTTCTTTATGCTTTCATCTGCTGATGGACTCTTAAGGTGCTTCCGTGTTTTGACTGTTGTAAATAATGCTGTAGTGAACAGGTGGTGCAGCTGTCTTTTGGATACTCTGATTTCATAAGTACTGAGAAGGAGAATTGCTGTATCATATGGTAGTTATATTTTTAATATTTTGAGGACCCTACAAACTGTTTTTCATAGTGACTGCGCCAGTTACATCCCCACCAGTAGTGTGTAGGAAGTCCCTTTTCTCCACATCCTCACTCATGCTTGTTATTTCTTATCTTTTTGATAATAGTCATTTTGACAGGTGTGATGTGACATCTCATTATGGTTTTGGCTTGTGTCTCCCTAATGGTTAGTGATATTAAATATCTTTTCATGTGCCTAGTGACCATCTATATGTCTTTTGCCAAATATCTGTTCAGATCCTTTACCTGTTTATTGATCAGATTGTTTGGGGTTTTTTGTATTGAACTGTGTGTTCTTTATATATTTTGTTTTGTTTTGTTTTTTTTGAAATTATCAGATTTGGAATTTATTTATTTATTTATTTATTTATTATTTTTTAAAAAAATTTATTTATTTTTTTAATAACAATACTGTATTTGTTTTGCCATACATTGACATATTAGCTCCTTAACAAATGTTTTTCCCACTCTGTAGATTGCCTTTTCATTTTGTTGATGATTTCCTTTGCTATGTGAAGATTTTTATTTGGATGTGGTCCCATTTGTGTATTTTTGCTTTTGTTGCCTTTGCATTTGGTGTCAAATCCAAAAGAATCATTGCTAAGACTGATGTCAAGGAGCTTGCTGACTAAGTTTTCTCTTAGGAGTTTTCAAGTTTTGCATTCAAGTCCTTATCCATTGAGTTGATTTTTATAAAAATGTAAGCTAATTAATGGTCTAGTTTCACTCTGTTATGTGTGGTTCTTTGCCTGTTTGTTTTTAAGGGGGTACAAAGAGTAACAAAGAAAGACAGGGTGTGTGCAGGCAAGTTATATTGCTAAACTGTTGAAGCCTGGCTGAGCAAGAGTTATATGATGATACAAAGAAGGAGATGGATAGTAAAGATCTGCTATGAGATCAGACCTTAGTGAGATCAGGAAATTTTTAGAATTGTGATTTTAGAATAAGTGGACTGGAAGGATTAGATATGATAGTCGGGTGGGAGATGTAGTTGTCAGTGACAACAGGGTCTATTGTATCACCATGTACATGAGTGACTGAGATAAGATGGAATAAAATATCACTGAAAAAAAAATATCAAGGAAATGAGAGGCCATCATGTAAGATGGATCCTATTCCTGACCTTTAATGTAACTAAGGATGATGAGAGCCTCAGTTGTAAACAGTGGTACAGTAAGCCATGAACCAAAAATCATCACTGAATGATGGATGTAATAAGAAGGATGCCAGAGGTGAGGACAACTAGGGAGGATATGGAGTAATAGAGTCTGATGGCAAGCATTTCAAAGGGGCTAGCGTTTTGAAGGAGGGAAATATCAAGGAAGAACAAACAGGACACTTGACTTCTGTGCCTTTCTTACTCTTCTTATTTCTACTTCTGTGTGTGGGAGAAACAAAACAGAAAACCTCTTGTTGGCAGGGGGAAGCGTGTCTTTCAGAGTGCAAGTATCTTAATATTAAGGGCTTATGAGTAGAAATGAGTTCCAGAGAAAACTTAGAATATCAGGGAGCAAGTTTTCAAGGGAATAGTAATAAGGCTTGGGAGGGAAGGGCTGAAGGGCTCTGGGACACAAGCGTTAGTGTTTTAATGCTGGGTGACTGGGGAGACTGGGGCTACTGGCGATGACTAAATTGAACAGAGAATAGTTGTAGACATACTGGGGATCTCTCTGGCCCTTAGGGCTGGAAGTTGTTTAAGATACCAGGCAGCTGGCTCACTTGTAACTGGTGACATTTTTTCAAGGAAGGAATAATGTTTTATGAACCTTCAACGAGGTGGTTATAGTCTGGGGAGACTGATGACCTAGTAAAGGAGGCAACTTAAGAAGAGCAGGACCTTGGGAGGAGGGAATTCTGGGTTTTCCCTGTGACTAGAGGTGTTTTTAAAGGCATTGTGGGACATAGGCCAGTCAAGCTGTCCAGCATGTCATTGGGTTGCTTACTTTATTGTCTATGCCAACCTCCCTCTAGCAGCCCTTCCTGAACTACAAAGGTTGGAAGACTGAAAGCTACATTACCCAGGCAGATTTCAACAGGGTTTCTGTGTATCTTTTAGATTTTGTCAGACAGGTTTAAGTAAGACTTGAATTTGGAACTGAATTAAGGACAGGAAGGCATGGAGATTAAGGTCATTATTGTTCTTCTGGTATAGAGGATGACAGACAGAGCAATTCTGGGGCTGGCAGTTCCCACGCCAGCAGCTGCTTTCTTAATAGTGAAAGGAGCAGCAGCTTATAGTCAACTGCAAAGGGTAGATATTAGTGCCAGGAATGAGGCAATCGTGTTAGAAGCCTAGCCTAGAATCTGCCTCTGGGCCTTCTCTGTGGTTCTGTAAACAATTTTATATCTTGTAATAAAGGTCCTTTGTTTAAACTACCAGAGTGGTTTCTTTCCTCTACAACTTGTACCAAGCCCTGCTACACTTAAAACTATCCTTCCCCAATGTGGACGGTCTTCCTGAGGTTGGGTACCCAATCTATTAGATATAGTGTGTTTGGGGGATTAACTTATTAAATAAGACCAGCACATTTCCTCTCAGCATTATTATTATTATTATTTTTAGAAGTAAGAACTAGTCAATTATGAGAGGTACGAGATGTTACTTTCATAAAATGAACCTCTTTGGTTGGATAATTGGGAAAAAAAGAGGAAGAGTGATAATTGGGATCTGACTTGTTTTGTGTGTATGTGTGCATATGTGAGCATGCATGCACATATTGCCCTGTTTATCCAGAAACTTCTGAGTAGCTTAGAAATGCCATAAAATGATTCTGAAGTGACTCTGGATATGCCATTGTTTTTCCTGGAATCAGAAATCACCATCAACAACAAGCTATCAATTGCTTTCTCCTATTTACCTTTCTATTCGCTAGTAGGCAGAAATGTCATTGGGATCAAACAATCTCTCAATTTCTGAAAACAGATTATATGCCTATGTGTATCAGACACTAGGCTAGGTAGTGGGAATAGAGTTGAGAAAAAAAATCAAGCAGAAGAGACCACTGACTGCATGCAGCTTATTTTCAACTGCAGAGTTTAGATACTAAACAAACACACAAAGATTAACTATGATTAGCATCATTTACAGGGAAGACAGTGTTAGAAAGCAAATCTAGTAAGTAAACCTAAGCTAGTGGTCCTTCTTTGGGAAAGTTTTCTGTCAACTGATTTCTACATGTAGTAGTGAGCAGAACAATACATGCCATAACAGAATCAAGTCACAAAGGCTTCAGTTCAGTCGCTCAGTCATGTCCGATTCTTTGCCACCCCATGGACTGCAGCACGCCAGGCTGCCCTGACCATCACCAACTCCCAACGCAGACTCATGTCCATGTAGTTAGTGATGCCATCCAACCATCTCATCCTCTGTCAATCCCTTCTCCTCCTGCCTTCAATCTTTCCCAGCATCAGGGTCTTTTCCAGTGAGTCAATTCTTTGCATTAGGTGGCCAAAGTATTATAGTTTCAGCTTCAGCATCAGTCCTTTCAGTGATTATTCAGGACTGATTTCCTTTAGGATGTACTGGTTGGATCTCCTTTCAGTGCAAGAGATTAAAGAGTCTCTTCCAACACCACAGTTCAAAGCATCAGTGTTTTGGTGCTCAGCTTTCTTTATAGTCTAACTCACATCCATCCATACATGACTACTGGAAAAAGCAAAGCTTTGACGAGACGGACCTTTGTTGGCAAAGTAATGTCTATGCTTTTTAATATACTATCTAGGTGGGTCATGACTTTTCTTCCAAGAAGCAAACATCTTTTAATTTCATGGCTGCTGTCACCATCTGTAGTGATTTTGGAGTCCCCCAAAAAGTCTGTCACTGTTTTCATTGTTTCCCTATCTGTTTACCATGAGGTGATGGGACCCGATGCCATGATCTTAGTTTCCTGAATGTTGAGCTTTATGCCAACTTTTTCACTCTTCTCTCACTTTCATCAAGAGGCTCTTTAGTTTCTTTGCTTTGTGCCATAAGTGTGGTGTCATCTGCGTATCTAAGGTTATTGATATTTCTCCTGGTAATCTTGATTCCAGCTTGTGCTTCATCCAGCCTGGCATTTCACATGATGTACTCTGCATAAAAGTTAAATAAACACAGTGACAATATACAGCCTTGACATACTCCTTTTTCTTTTTTCATGTCCAGTTCTAACTGTTGCTTCTTGACCTGCATACAGGTTTCTCAGGAGGCGGGTCAGGTGGTCTGGTGTTCCCATCTCTTGAAGATTTTTCCACAGTTTGTTGTGATCCACAAGTCTGAAGGCTTTGGCATAGTCAATAAAGCAGAAGGAGATGTTTTCCTGGAACTCTCTTGATTTTTTGATGATCCAAATGATGTTGACAATTTGATCTCCACTTCCTCTGCCTTTTCTAAATCCAGCTTGAGCATCTGGAAGTTCTTGATTCATGTACTGTTGAAGCCTGGCTGGAGAATTTTGAGCATTACTTTGCTAGCATATGAAATGAGTGAAATTGTGAAGTAGTTTGAACAATCTTTAGCATTGAATTTCTGAGGAATGGAATGAAAACTGACTTTTGCAATGCTGTGGCCAGTGCTGAGTTTTTCAAGTTTGCTGGTATATCAAGTGCAGCACCTTAACAGTATCACTTTTTTCAGATTTGAAGTAGCTCAACTGGCATTTCAACACCTCCACTAGCTTTATTTGTAATGATGCTTCCTAAGGCCCAGTTAACTTCCCATGCCAGGATGTCTGGCTCTAGGTGAGTGATCACACCATTGTGTTTATCTGGGTTACAAAGATCTTTTTGCATAGTTCTTCTGTGTATTCTTGTCACCTCTTCTTAATCTCTTCTGCTTCTATTAGGTCAAAACCATTTCTGTCCTTTATTGTGCCCATCTTTGCATGAAAAGTTCCCTTGGTATCTCTAATTTTTTTGAAGAGATCTCTCATCTTTCTCATTCTATTGTTTTCCTCTATTTCTTTGCATTGATCACTGGCTTTCTTATCTCTCCTTGCTATTCTTTAGAACTCTGCATTCAAATGGGTATATCTTTTCTTTTCTGCTTTGCCTTTTGCTTCTGTTGTTTTCATAGCTATTTGTAAGGCCTCCTCAGACAGCCATTTCTCTTTTTCATTTCTTTTTTTGGGGATGGTCTTGATCACTGCCTCCTGTACAAGTCATGAACCTCTGTCCATAGTTCTTCAGGCACTGTGTGTCAGACCTAATCCCTTGCATGTATTTGTCACTTCCACTCTGTAATTGTAAGGGATTTGATTTAGGTCATACATGAATGGTCTGGTCGTTTTCCTTTCTTTAATATCAGTCTGAATTTGTCAATGAAGAGTTCATGATCTGAGCCACAGTCGGCTCCTGATCTTGTTTTTGCTGACTGTATAGAGCTTCTCCATCTTAGGCTACAAAGAATATAATCAATCTGATTTCAGTATTGACCATCTGGTGATGTCCATGTGTGGAGTCTTCTCTTGTGTTGCTGGAAGAGGATGTTTGCTATGACCAGTGTGTTCTTTTGGCAAAACTCTGTTAGCCTTTACCCTGCTTCATTTTGTACTCCAAGACTAAATTTGCCTCTTACTCCAGGTATCTCTTGACTTCCTACTTTTGTATTCCAGTCCCCTGTAATGAAGAAGTCTTCTAGGTCTTCATAGAACTGTTCAACTTCAGCTTCTTCTGCATTACTGGTTGGGGCATAGACTTGATAACTGTGATATTGAATGGTTTGCCTTGGAAATGAACAAAGATCATTCTGTCATTTTTGAGATTGCACCCAAGAACTTCATTTCATTCTCTTTTGTTGACTGTGAGGGCCACTCCGTTTCTTCTAAGGATTCTTGCACACAGTAATAGATATATTGGTCATCTTAGTTAAAATCGTCCATTCCTGTCAATTTTAGTTTACTAATTTCTAAAATGTCAGTGTTCCCTCTTGCCATTTCCTGTTTGACCACTTCCAATTTACCTTGATTCATGGACCTAACATTCCAGGTTCTTATACAATATTGTTCTTTACAGCACTGGACTTTACTTCCATCACCAGTCACATCCAAAACTGGGCATTGTTTTTGCTTTGGGTCTATCTCTTCATTTTTTTCAGTAATTACTCCCCTCTTCTCCAGTAGCATATTGCTGCTAAGTTGCTTCAGTCGTGTCCGACTCTGTGCAACCTCATAGATGGCAGCCCACCAGGCTCCCCCGTCCCTGGGATTCTCCAGGCAAGAACACTGGAGGAGGTTGCTATTTCCTTCTCCAGTGCATGAAAGTGAAAAGTAAAGGTGAAGTCTCTCAGTCGTGTCTGACTCTTCGTGACCCCATGGACTGCAGCCTACCACGCTCCTCCACCCATGGGATTTTCCAGGCAAGAGTACTGGAGTGGGGTGCCATTGCCTTCTCCAAATAACATATCAGGCACCCACAAACTGGAGGAATTCATCTTTCAGTGCCATATCCTTCTGCCTTCTCATTACTATTCATTGGGTTCTCAAGGCAAGAATACTGAAGTGATTTCCTATTCCCTTCTCTGCTGCTAAGTCGCTTCAGTAGTGTCTGACTCTGTGTGACCCCTTAGACGGCAGCCCACCAGGCTCCCCTGTCCCTGGGATTCTCCAGGCAACAACACTGGAGTCAGTTGCCATTTCCTTCTCCAATGCATGAAAGTGAAAAGTGAAAGTGAAGTTGCTCAATTGTGTCCGACCCTCCGCGACTCCATGGACTGCAGCCTACCAGGCTCCTCCATCCATGGGATTTTCCAAGCAGGAGTACTGGAGTGGGTTGCTATTGCCTCCTCCAGTGGACCACATTTTGTTCAGAACTCTCCATTATGACCTATCCATCTTGGGTGGCCCTACACAGCATGGCTCATAGTTTCACTGAGTTAGACAACGCTGTGTTCCAGCCTTGTCTGTGATTAATATTCTGTGATTGTGATTTTCATTCTGTCTGCACTCTTAAGGATAAGGGTAAGAAGCTTATGGAGGGTTTCTGATGGGAGAGACTGACTGTGGGGGAAACTGGGTCTTGTTCTGATGGGCAGGGCCATGCTCAATAAATCTTTAATCCAATTTTCTGTTGATGGGCGGGGCTGTGTTCCCTCCCTTTCACCTGAGACCAAACTATGGTGGAGGTAATGAAGATAATGGTGACCTCCTTCAAAATGTCCTGTGCATGCCATGCCACAATCAATGTCCCCAAACCTGCAGTAGGCCAACACCAATCCACACCTCTGCTAGAGACTCCTGGACACTCACAGGCAAGTCTGTGTTAGTCTCTTGTAGGGTCACTGCTCCTTTTTCCTGGCTCCTCATGCCCACAGGGTTCTGTTTGTGCCCTCCAAGAGTCTGTTTCCCTAGTCCTGTGTAAGTTCTGGCAGCTCTATGTGGGGTTAATGGCAACCTCCTCCAAGCAGGCTTATGCCACACGCAGGTCTGCTGCACCCAGAGCCCCTGACCCTGTGGCAGGCCACTGCTGGCCTGTACCTCCACAGGAGACACTCAAACACTCAAAGGCAAGTCTGCCTCTGTCTCTGTAGAGTCTCCTGGTGTGCATAAGGTTCTGTTTGAGCTCTCCGAGTGTCTCTGGTGGGTATGGGGTTTGATTCTAAATGTGATTTTGTCCCTCCTACCATCTTGTTGGGGCTTCTCCTTTGCCTTTGGACATAGAGTATCTTTTTTGGTGGGATCCAGCGTTATCCTGTTGATGATTGTTTAGCAGCGAGTTGTAATTTTGGAGTTCTCACAGAAGAAGAGTACATGTCCTTCTACTCCACCATCTTGTCGCATCTCAAAGTTGTAAGAAAACAAAAAATTATTTCTCAATCACATAGTATCAGATGGAAGTTCACTGAGTAACTCTTGTCTTAGCATTAATCCATAGGTCCTTTCTTTGCTTCTCCTCATTTCTTAGTTCCCTTGGGCCTCCTCAGAATCCCCTGCTGCGTTTAGCTGCTGAAAGGACAGAGTCAGTTTGAGAAGAATTGTGTTATATAATGCTTAATTGCATCCTAGAAGGGACTGCTCACATTTCATAGAGAGCTGTCCTATGGACCCACCAGATACAAGGTAAGAGCCAAGAGGAAGGAGAGGAGTTTGGGAAATAGTTCCTGACAAGTAGCTATTTCCTAGCAATAATACTCTACTTGCCAAAAGAAGAAACTTACTACTTCAGTTGCTAATTGTCTCTGCCACAGACAAACAGATAAACTTACATTTTTGAGAAATAAGTAGGCTTAGAAAAAAGCTGACATAGAGAAAAATATGACTATAGAGTGAACTGTTATTAGCAACTATTATTAATTGTAGGATAGTTGAGGGAATGCTGGGCTTAAAAAGATGTTTTGTGTAGCATGTGGAAAATCTAACCCTGACAATTTGGATAAGAGAGTAAAGTGGGCACTAGGCATTCTGTGCTGTAGGAGCTAAGCTTAGTGTCCTATGGAAGTAATCTGTCCTTGAATTTAACCTGAGACCCCATTCACAAACTTGACATATTTAGGAGAATCCCAGTGGTAGGAAAAAAATATAGATTTGACACAATTTCTACTTTCAGTTATTGTGTAATATTCAAATTTAGCCATTGGTGATGGCACCCCACTCCAGTACTCTCGCCTGGAAAATCCCATGGATGGAGGAGCCTGGAAGGCTGCAGTCCATGGGGTCGTTGAGGGTCAGACACGACTGAGCAACTTCACTTTCACTTTTCACTTTCACACATTGGAGAAGGAAATGGCAACCCACTCCAGTGTTCTTGCCTGGAGAATCCCAGGGATGGGGGGAGCCTGGTGGGCTTCCGTCTATGGGGTTGCACAGAGTCGGACACAACTGAAGCGACTTCGCAGCAGCAGCAGCCATTGGTTACAGATATTTTACTGCATTAAGACTGTATGTGAAAATCAATGTAAAAAAACAATGGAGAAAATCTACAGAATTGCAATTTTTGGAAGAACTGAGAGGGCCAAAAACTTGTGTATGTACACAAATGGACCTGGGACAGAAAATTACCTTTACTTTTCAGTTTTTAAAATGTTTCAGTGTTTCTTATATTTTTAGAAGGTAACTTGTGATCTTGTGATTTATAATATAGTAAGGACTACTTATTTAGTATTTGTCCCCATTTCTGGCTCAGATTTCCCAGAGCCCTTGGAATTTCCTAAGTGTTGAAAAGCCCTAAAGTTGTCTCTTGTTATCATAATGAGGTGACTTTTGGATTCCATCTAAGGATGATGAATGATTACCAGAGGAATGAGCCATTTGATTTAGTGGGATGGAGCTCTAAGTCCTACCACTGATCTTAGGGAGAGGTGGGGGTAGGTTGAATCAGTTGCCAGTAGCAAATAATTTAATCACTCATAAAAACCCTAAAAGAATGTGGTTCAGAGAGCTTCTGTATTGGTAAAGCCAGAAGAGGTGTTGGATGTTCTAGTAGAGTGGCCCCTGCTGGAGAGGGCACAGAAGTTCTGAGCACTTGCCCTTGCCTTGCTTTATGTGTCTCTTCCATCTGGTGATTCCTGAGTTACAGCCTAATAATAAAATGGTAATTGACAAGTAAAATGCTTCTCTGAGTTTTGTGAACTGCTCTGGCAAACTAATCAAACCTAAAGAGGAGGCTGTGGGAATCTCTAATTTATAGCCAGTTGGTCTGAAACACAGGTAGCTTGAGCTTGCAACTTATGTCTGAAGTATGTATGTGGTTGGGATGGGAGGGCTCAAGGGGGGACAGTATTACACGACTGAACCCTTAACTTATGGAATATGTTGTTATCTCCCTGGTAGATAGTGTCAGAATTAAATTGTAGGGCACCCGATCTTAAAATTGATTGCTGGTTTTCAGAGTCTTCCACACACACAGATTGAAATTTCATCAAGAAACTAAAAACATAGACTTTACACCAACTGTATTTGGCGGGGGTGGGGGGCAAGTAACAGAAAAGTTGAAAAACTACAATAAATTCCCAATAATTTTTGTCTAGATTACTAATTGTTAGTGTAATATACATTTTCACTTTGTTGTTGTTCAGTTGCTGAGTTGTGTCCAACTCTTTGAGACACCATGGACTGCCACGCTCCAGGCTCCTTGAAGTTTGTTCAAACTCATGTTCATTGAGTCGGTGATGCCATCCAAGCATTGTCACTTTAGCTTCTCACTATTTCTTGTAACAGACAGATAGATAGTTAGCTAGCTATAGATGGAAGCTTTTTGCTGATCCACTTGAGATCTTACATCATGACTCAAGACCCCTCAATACTTGGGCATGTCACTCCTAAGAACATGGACATTCTCCTATATAAAAATAATACAGTTTGCAAGGCAAGAAATGTAACACAAATATGAATCTCTTATCTAAAATATAGTGCATATAGAAGTTCTTTAATTAGCTAATAGTATCCCACATAGCTAGCGATTAATGCAGTCTAGGAGCCACACAGAAACCATGCATTGCATTTAACTGTTGCGATCATTTTCTCTGCCTTAGAATATGTACATGCATGTATTTTTCCCCATGGAAAAGAAATGCAAAAAGCAAAATGGCTGTCTGGAAAGGCCTTACAAATAGCTATGAAAAGAAGAGAGGTGAAAAGCCAAGGAGAAAAGGAAAGATATAAGCATCTGAATGCAGAGTTCCAAAGAATAGCAAGAAGAGATAAGAAAGCCTTCTTCAGCAATCAGTGCAAAGAAATAGAGGAAAAGAACAGAATGGGAAAGACTAGAGATCTCTTCAAGAAAATTAGAGATATCAAGGGAACATTTCATGCAAAGATGGGCTCGATAAAGGACAGAAATGGTCTGGACCTAACAGAAGCAGAAGATATTAAGAAGAGGAGGCAAATATACATGGAAGAACTGTACAAAAAGATCTTCAAGACCCAGATAATCATGATGATCGGGTTTTCACTCATCTAGAGCCAGATGTCTTGGAATGTGAAGTCAAGTGGGCCTTAGAAAGCATCACTACGAACAAAGCTAGTGGAGGTGATGGAATTCCAGTTGAGCTGTTTCAAATCCTGACAGATGATGCTCTGAAAGTGATGCACTCAATATGCCAGCAAATTTGGAAAACTCAGCAGTGGCCACAGGACTGGAAAAGGTCATTTTTCATTCCAGTCCCAAAGAAAGGCATGCCAAAGAATGCTCAAACTACCGCACAGTTACACTCATCTCACATGCTAGTAAAGTAATGCTCAAAATTCTCCAAGCCAGGCTTCAGCAATACATGAACCGTGAACTTCCTGATGTTCCAGCTGGTTTTAGAAAAGGCAGAGGAACCAGAGATCAAATTGCCAACATCCGCTGGATCATGGAAAAAGCAGGAGAGTTCCAGAAAAACATCTATTTCTGCTTTATTGACTATGCCAAAGCCTTTGACTGTGTGGATCACAATAAACTGTGGAAAATTCTGAAAGAGATGGGAATACTAGACCACCTGACCTGCTTCTTGAGAAATCTGTATGCAGGTCAGGGAGCAACAGTTAGAACTGGACATGGAACAGCAGACTGGTTCCAAATAGGAAAAGGAGTACATCAAGGCTGTATATTGTCATCCTGCTTATTTAACTTCTATGCAGAGTACATCATGAGAAACGCTGGGCTGGAAGAAACACAAGCTGGAATCAAGATTGCTGGGAGAAATCTCAATAACCTCAGATATGCAGATGACACCACCCTTATGGCAGAAAGTGAAGAGGAGCTAAAGGGCCTCTTGATGAAAGTGAAAGAGGAGAGTGAAAAAAGTTGGCTTAAAGCTCAACATTCAGAAAACAAAGATCATGGCATCTGGTCCCATCACTTCATGGGAAATAGATGGGGAAACAGTGGAAACAGTGTCAGACTTTATGTTTTTGGGCTCCAAAATCACTGCAGATGGTGACTGCAGCCATGAAATTAAAAGACGCTTACTCCTTGGAAGAAAAGTTATGACCAACTTAGATAGTATATTCAAAAGCAGAGACATTACTTTGCTGACTAAGGTCCGCCTAGTCAAGGCTATAGTTTTTCCTGTGGTCATGTATGGATGTGAGAGTTGGACTGTGAAGAAGGCAGAGAGCTGAAGAATTGATGCTTTTGAAGTGTGGTGTTGGAGAAGACTCTTGAGAGTCCCTTGGACTGCAAGAAGATCCAACGGTTCTATTCTGAAGGAGATCAGCCCTGGGATTTCTTTGGAAGGAATGATGCTAAAGCTGAAACTTCAGTACTTTGGCCACCTCATGCGAAGAGTTGACTCACTGGAAAAGACTCTGATGCTGGGAGGGATTGAGGGCAGGAGGAGAAGGGGACAACCGAGGATGAGATGACTGAATGGCATCACGGACTCGATGGATGTGGGTCTGAGTGAACTCCAAGAGATAGTGATGAACAGGGAGGCCTGGCGTGCTGCGATTCATGGGGTCGCAGAGTCAGACACAACTGAGCTACTGAACTGAACTGAACTGTATTTTGATAGCATTGACAGCTTTGAAGAGTCCAAGCTAGTGTTTTGCAGACTATTTCTGAGCTTTGATTCCTCTGATCATTTCCTCATGTTCAAGTTGAGGATTTGTCATAGAGTATTCCATCCGGACACCTGTGACATTAGTTTCTCCCATTATTGGTGATGTCACATCTTTATGTAGTTACGGTGATGTCTCACTTTTGTAGTTATGGTGATGTCTCCATTGGAAAGCTACCTTTAACCTCTATCACTTATAAGTAAGTGGTGAGGTAAAGTTTTAGGATTATATGGAAATCTTTTCTCTAGTAATTATTTATCTTATTGATAAAGCTTGCCTGAAAGAAAAATTTACTATTAAAAATTTTGCTGCCAAGTGGTTATTTTCTTTTTTTTTTCTGATTTTGTTGCATTTTTTTTTTTTAAAATAGTTTATTTTTACCTTATTCTACGTTACAATACTGTATTGGTTTTCCCATACATTGACATGAATCAGCCACAGGTGTACATGAGTTCCCAATCCCGAAGCCCCCTCCCACCCCCCACCCCATATCATCTCTCTGGATCATCCCTGTGCACCAGCCCCAAGCATCCTGTATCCTGTATCGAACGTAGACTGGCGCTTCGTTTCTTACATGATAGTATACATGTTTCAATGCCATTCTCCCAAATCATCCCACCCTCTCCCTCTCCCTCAGAGGTCAAAAGTCCATTCTGTACCTCTGTGTCTCTTTTGTTGTCTCACATACAGGGTCATCATTACCATCTTTCTAAATTCCATATATATGTGTCAGTATACTGTATTGGTGTTTTTCTTTCTGGCTTACTTCTATATTGATTGTTCCTACATCCCTCATTTCCTATACATTATCTCTCTCTCCCCTCCCCCCACCCCTTATTCCTTCCCTCCCACCAGTTCTCTCTCCAGTCATCTATTTCCTTTTCCTCTCTGATTATCACTGTGAACTCGTGAATCAATGTGCTATACCCACTGTGATCTCAGTTTCCTATGCCATTATTCCCCTCAGCAGAGACTGTGTGGTAGCATCTGCTGTGTTTCAGACACGCTGTGTGTGTCCTAGGCTAATGTGCCTACTTTCCAGGGTGGATTTGAAGAGACCAACAGAATGATGCTTTGCAGATGATAGCTGCTGCTGCTACTGCTGCTAAGTCGCTTCAGTCGTGTCCGACTCTGTGTGATCCCATCGACGGAAGCCCACCAGGCTCCCCCGTCCCTGGGATTCTCCAGGTAAGAACACTGGAGTGGGTTGCCATTTCCTTCTCCAATGCGTGAAAGTGAAAAGTGAAAGTGAAGTCGCTCAGTCGTGTCCAACTCTTAGCGACCCCATGGACTGCAGCCTACCAGGCTCCTCCGTCCATGGGATTTTCCAGGCAAGAGTACTGGAGTGGGTTGCCATAGCTACTAAGTCCTATCTTCTTTTGATAGACTTCTTTTACTTTTCCAGCCTTTCCTTACTTTCTGGCACTATGAGGCCTGCTTTGTTCTTTCCCTATCAAATCACATTCTTACCAGTTGTGTCTTCCAGAACTCTAGTTCTTAACAGGAACTATATTTAGAAACTAAGCTCAGGACATTAGGTTTTAATTATGTCTCTTAAAAAGCAGCCTTGTAGAAAGTGGAACGTACGTGAGGACACCACATTATACAGTCCTGCTATTGTAGAAACATAGCTTTCGGTCACTGGACTTTGTTCAGAGAGCAGTGTAGTTCAGTGGCTGGGAACACGCACTGTGCAACTCCATTATATGAGTTTTGCCCTACCTCTGTGACCTACAGTAAGTAACCCTGTCTCCCTATGCCTCTACCTCTGTCTCTGCCATTTTGTCTCTAAAAGGACTGTCATTTACAACTTAATTCATTAAATTGTGAATTCATTCTTTAGTTCAACATATTTTTTATTGAGCACTTGCTATGTGACGGTGTTAGTTGCCCATTCGTGTCCGACAGACTCTCACATCTATGTACTAGACAGAATCTGTCTCTGGAACTTTCATTGTCATAGGAGCGATAGATTGCCCTTCCTTCAGAATAAGCAGACAAACAAATCAAATATATGTGCAGAGGCTGATGGGGTCTAGGGAAGAATAAAATTGGCTGATGGATGGGTAAGTCCTCAGAGACTTTGAACAGAGACCTGAAGTAAGCAAAGGAACAAACCGTGCTAAGACCTAGAAAGAAAATTTTCCAGACCAGAAACAAGTACACAACTTCTTAGAAAGGCAAGGAATATCTAGAATGATCCAGGACTAGCAGTCAGGTTAGTGGGGCTGGAGTGATAGGAGTCACAGTGGAGTGGCGAGGGTGAGACCTGGTCATGGAGGGCCTTTTACAGTAGAACTTTTTTGTAAAACACTTGCGTTCTGAGTAGGATATGAGCAAACATTTAGGAAGTATTCAGAATAACAGTGACCCCATCTGACTTCTGGTTTAAGGAGATTATTCTGGCTGCTGGGTTAAGGATCAGACGAATGAGGCCCCGCTTAGAAAAAGAGCAGTTAGGAGACGACTGCAGTGATCTTGCCGGGAGAGTACAAGAGTTGTGGGAGGTGGTTAGTTTCTAGGTAGACTGTATCTTGAAGCTAAAGAGAACAGGATTTGTTGCACAGGAGGATAGGAGAAAGAAAGAAATCAAAGATGACCTCACAGTTTTGGCCATTGGTTTTAGGGGCTATAAGATTTGTCCAGTTAGTTCACATAATGCATTTTCAAACAGTGCCCAGCACATGATGAGCAATCAATAAATATTAGGTTTTTATTATTTTACAATGCCTCTCAGTTATTTTCCACTCCTCCTTTTATGCCGTTATGTTTGTGTTCATGTTTTTGACTTCTAGATTTTCACTTGGCTGTCACCTTAGCGCTGTTTCTCTCAAGTGCTAACCATTTAGTGATAGAAATTTCAGCAAGCAGTAATCTTAGTGCCGGTGCCTAGGCCTGATATCAGCGTATAGTTCACTTGCTGTGTAGCTGTAGGCAAATTACTAATCTTTCAATTTCATCTACTATGAAATGAGGATAATGATATTTACCTCCCAAGGCTATTATGAAAATTAAAGAATATCCAGATTCAAAAATGAAAGTCACTACAAAGTATGAGTTATTGCAGGTTTTATTGTTGCCTACGCTCTGAGAAGGCGCTTTATGCTAATCCAAGCCACTTAAAGGCATGAAAGAAATGACTTTGAACACATTTGTCATTCACAGCGAATTTTATTCTTGTTTGGTAATATTTAAATGTTTCTATTGGTGAGTTTAATTTTATAAATATTTCACAGTTTGGGATTTATTGAAACCTGAGCAGCTCTATTGAACTGATTTTAACAACACTTAATAAACCCAAATCCTTCACTCATGATGAATATTTGGCCCAGGAAGGAAGTGTGGTGGGAACAGTTTAGAATTTGTATCTGAGTCATTCAACTTGAGAGGGCTCCATACCCTAGTGCATATTAGATATCTCCAAGATAGCTACCAAACACAACTGTTAGGATTTTAGTGCTCAGCCTATCTTGTATATAATTGCTGCTGCTGCTGCTGTGTCGCTTTAGTCGTGTCCGACTCTGTGCGACCCCGTAGATGGCAGCCCACCAGGCTCTTCTGTCCCTGGGATTCTCCAGGCAAGAACACTGGAGTGGGTTGCCATTTCCTTCTCCAATGCCTGAAAGTGAAAAGTGAAAGTGAAGTCGCTCAGTCGTGTCCAACTCTTAGCGACCTCATGGACTGCAGCCTATGAGGCTCCTCTGCCCACGAGATTTCCCAGGCAAGAGTACTGGAGTGGGGGTGCCATTGCCTTCTCCAAGTGTATAATTACTGGAACTTAAAAAGCACTTCTTTTTCCAGGAGTGGGAGAGGGGTGTTGTAAAGCCTTGATGACTTAAAGTTAAGGAAAGAACATTGAGGGACTGAGAATATGGCTTTTAATCCTATTTCACCTGTTAGTTTCTTATTGAAACTGAAGTTGGGAAAAAATATATATATTTTTCTAAGCCAGGTAGGAATACATAACATCACCATTGTTCCTTATTTTATATTATTTCACTACTCACAGGTATTTTTTTTTAATGTGGGCTCATTTTAAACTAAAAATCCTTATTTGCACCCATTGAGTTATGCTTCTTAGGCAGATTTTATTATTCCTAATTAATAGAAAAGGGAATTGAAACCAAAAGAGACTAAATCACAGGGTTATTTACTTAATAAGTGCAAGAGACAGGAATACAACCTTGTTTTCTGGTCTCTCGTCTGTATTTGAATCTACATTTCATACCTACATTTTTTTTAATTATGAAATTTGATTATTTAGCACCAGAATTGTTATAACGAGCAGAAAAATCTTGATTTTGAACATTTGTATTTTTCTATAAATGTTTTATAGAGAAGTGAAGTTATATTTTAATTTAATTTAGGCACAAGATACTAATAAATAATTTCACAGTCTTGTTTTCACTAGAGGTTTGGAGGATATGTCTCTAATCTGTTCAGCAAGCATGTGCACTATACATTTCATTTTACCTTAAATTATGTGAAAACAAGTGGAAGATTCCTCTGGTTGTCACTAGAATTACTGCTCTGGTCTGACCCATCTCGGAAGGACATCAGAAACTCAGCATTTTAGAAACAGGCTCTATAAAAAAAAATAGTTGCGGCATTTGGTAAGAAGCTCATAAAGTAGTTTGAAATATCCCTTTGTAACTAAGATACAAATAGCTTTTTTTTTTTTTTACATTTCTCACTATATATCAAGTTTATTTTATTTATTTTAAAATTTTATTTTTTTACTTATTTTATTTTACAATACTGTATTGGTTTTGCCATACATTGACATGAATCCACCATGGGTGTATACGAGTTCCCAATCCTGAACCCCTCTCCCACCTCCCATCCCATATTATCTCTCTGGATCATCCTCGTGAATCAGCCCCAAGCATCCTGTATCCTGTATTGAACATAGACTGGCGCTTCGTTTCTTACATGATAGTATACATGTTTCAATGCCATTCTCCCAAATCATCCCATCCTCTCCCTCTCCCTCAGAGTCTAAAAGTCCATTCTATACATCTGTGTCTCTTTTGCTGTCGCGCATACAGGGTCATCATTACCATCTTTCTAAATTCCACATATATGTGTCAGTATACTGTATTGGTGTTTTTCTTTCTGGCTTACTTCACTCTGTATAATCGGCTCCAATTTACTGTTGGTGGGAATGCAAACTAGTACAGCCACTATGGAGAACAGTGTAGAGATTCCTTAAAAATTGCAAATATAACTGCCTTATGACCCAGCAACCCCACTGCTGGGCATACACACTGAGGAAACCAGAACTGAAAGAGACACATGTACTCCAATGTTCATTGCAGCACTGTTTATAATAGCCAGGACATGGAAACAACCTAGATGTCCATCAGCAGATGAATGGATAAGAAAGCTGTGGTACATATACACAATGGAGTATTACTCAGCCATTAAAAACAATACATTTGAGTCATAGTGAGATGGACAACTAGCTTTTAAAGTCCTTTGATATATTTATAGCCATCTTCAAAATATACAAGACAGTATTTACAGTTATTTAAAATATTTAAGCACTTAGAAATTGTTAGGCAATCTTGTGATCCCATGATGAGGCCAAATTTACATATATACACATAGTCGTTTTAAATGCCTTGTTATAAAGGCTTGAAATAGGTATGAAATAACTTAATAAACCTCCCTCTCAATTTCTGTCTTTGTCAAAGCACTCTGTGGAATTGATGCTGAATCTTAAATATATTTGTTATCAGAAATATTCTTGTTTCTCTCACATAGAGAATAGGAATAAGACTTGCTTTGGCAAGGTGAAGCAGGGTATTGAATACCAAATTTGGAAAAGAAAAAAAAAGCTCTAACCTTGATCTACATTTCTCATGATTTTATTATTAAATTTATGTGTAGTTGAATTGTTTACAAAGCTCTAATAAAAATTTAGAACTACTTTACAGTTAATTAAAGGAACAAAATGTTTGTCTTAAATCCTATAGCTAAAAAATGTGGTGTTTTTTTTTTGAGCCAAGAGTAAGTCATGTCACAGGGGTCTGTAAATCATTTTGGACCCAATAAAGACAATAGTTGTTTGTATTTTTCATTTGAGCAAAATATTGAAAACACATTTGTCAGAGAAGTTTGACCTTGAAAAAATACCAGACAACTTTTCTTATAGAGAGACTGGCATTTTTATTCATAGAATTGTAAAGGGGGACAATTAAGCTATAATTTTACTTGATACATTTCTGATAAGTGTGTGATAGACACACCATCTTTCTTTAATCATGACTTAATTAACACTTGCAACTTTCTCCAAGGAAAATGGTGAATAAAAATTCATTGATGCTTTAGTCATTCATTTACTTTCTTGAAAGTAATGTCTATGAACTTACCTGTTTCAAATTATTTTCCTTTTGATCTGTAGCATGGAATTCATTTCTAATGTATCAAAAGTTTATCATGTGTAATATGAATAGCTTATAATGAATTGTATAGAAGTTTTACATATGTAATTGATGACGTTTATCTTATATTTACCTTATAAAATAAATAAACATGTTTATCAATATTTATCTTATAAAAAGGTTAAATTACATCTGCAGCTTTGAAATTTTTAGTATAATTTTCCCAAATACCTTAATGTCTTGTAAAATTTTTCCCATTGCTTATTTTTCCTTTAGACAGAAGAGGAATATCTTTATTTTACTATCTACTGTATTTTATTTATTTTACTTCAGTTAAGTTCAGTCACTCAGTCGTGTCCAACTCTTTACGACCCCATGAATCGCAGCACGCCAGGCCTCCCTGTCCATCACCAACTTACAGAGTTCACTAAAACTCATATCCCTTGAGTTGGTGATGCCATCCAGCCATCTCATCCTCTGTCATTCCCTTTTTCTCCTGCCTCCAATCCCTCCCAGCATCAGAGTCTTTTCCATGAGTCAACTCTTCATATCAGGTGGCCAAAGAACTGGAGCTTCAGCTTTAGCATCATTCCTTCCAAAGAACACCTAGGACTGATCTCCTTTAGAATGGACTGGTTGGATCTCCTTGCAGTCCAAGGGACTCTCTCTTAGTTTAATATCAACTATGCCCGTGCATATGGTTTATCAATAGCCATTTCATTTTATTAGTGTAATTTTTGTTTACTAACTAATCAGATGATTTCTAGTCACATATTTTAGCATCAAATCCAGGTTGTCTAATTCAGCAAAACTTATTTTCTTTGCATAACTGATTTTCCCTAGTTAATTCAGCAAAACCAGTTTCCCTTATTTAACATTATCCCATT
Organism: Nanger dama; assembly: GCA_917880005.1. NCBI lineage: Eukaryota > Metazoa > Chordata > Mammalia > Artiodactyla > Bovidae > Nanger > Nanger dama. Next base: position 6,041,097 of record CAKJTW010000038.1, on the reverse strand, counting down.
CCTTAGTAAGTGAGTGAAGTCACTCAGTTGTGTCCGACTCTTTGCAACCCCATGGACTGTAGCCTACCAGGCTCCTCCGTCCATGGGATTTTCCAGGCAATAGTACTGGAGTGGATTGCCATTTCCTTCTCCAGAGGATATTTCCGGCCCAAGGATCGAACCCGGATCTCCCACATTATAGACAGACGCTTTACCATCTGAGCCACCAGGGAAGTCCTTTTTCTTATTTCTCTTTGTATCATGGTCTGTCTGATTTTCTTAGCCCTTTAAGCCTCTTTCAACTCTTTTATGGTCATCTCTTATATCCTGTTTGTGCTTCTGTTGCTACCCAGAACTATGCTGGATCAGAATGTTTGAACATTTCTAAGGCACTAGTTGCTTCCCTGGTGGTTCAGTTGGTAACGAATCCGCCTGCAATCCGGGAGACCTGGTTTTGATCCCTGGGTTGGAAAGATTCCCTTGGAGGAGGGCATGGCAACATACTCCAGATTCTTGCCTGGAGAATTCCCAAGGACAGAGGAGCCATGGGGTCACAAACAGTCAGATATGACTGAGTGTCTAAGCACAGCACCCAAGTCACTGTGTATATGCTGCATTATAATTGTATCCTGGCCCACAGCCTTGAATCTCCCACTCTTAAAGTCAGAAAACCGGCTCTTTTAGTCCAAGTAACTGTAAAAGTATTTTCTGTGCATGTTCAGAAGACTGGGTTACATAAGAACTTACAGGATTTATTTTGGCTTTATACTAGACATTGGAGGCAATTTGTTCATTATTCATGTATATCGCAATTTAACTCTTAGATTATGTATATTAATGAAAGTGAAAGTTAAGTCGCTCAGTCGTGTCCAACTCTTTGCAACCCCAGGGACTGTAGCCTATCAGGCTCCTCTGTCCATAGGATTTTCCAGGCAAGAGTGCTGGAGTGGATTGCCATTTCCTTCTCCAGGGAATCTTCCCAACCCAGGAATCAAAACCGGGTCTCCCACATTGGTGGTATTCAAATGGAAGACAAATAAGTCAACTGAAGTGTTTGTAAGGAAATTATTTTTGGTCAAACATTCTAGTTCAGTAGATGATGGGTGTTACCTGGGAAACTACACTGTTAAGCGGAACTGCTAAGTGATTCTGTTCCATGTGGTCCATGGGTTATATCTTTTAAATATAGAGTGGACTTTTGGACTCTGAGGGAGAGGGAAAGGGTGGGATGGTTTGGGAGAATGGCAATGAAACATGTATATTTTCGTGTAAGAAACGAAGCGCCAATCTATGTTCAATGTAGGATGCAGGATGCATGGGGCTGATGCACAGGATGATTCAAGTAGAGGATGTGGGGTGGGAGGTGGGAGGGGGCTTCGGCATTGGGAGATTGTGTTCACCTATGGCTGATTCGTGTCAATGTATGGCAAAACAAATACAGTATTGTAATTAAAAATAAATAAATAAAATAAAATTAAATTAAAAAAAAAAACCTATGGATAATATTTCTCAATGAACTGCTCCTAAGTCACTTCAGTCGTGTCCGACTCCCTGCAACCCCATAGACAGCAGCCCACCAGGCTCCCCCGTCCCTGGGATTCTCCAGGCAAGAACACTGGAATGGGTTGCCATTTCCTTCTCCAATGCATGAAAGTGAAAAGTGAAAGTGAAGTCCCTCAGTCGTGTCTGACTTCGTGACACCATGAACTGCAGCCTACCAGCCTCCGCCCATGGGATTTTCCAGGCAAGAGTACTGGTGTGGGGTGCCATTGCCTTCTCCTCTCTATAAGCTACTTAGATAAAAAATTAACGAAATTAGGGCAAGTGGACAAGTCTGATCACTTGTTACCGTTCTTCTCTATGAAACTGCAAGAAAAGCTCTAGTTCCAGTCTTGAATTCATTGCCCTTATGTCTCTGGTCTTGAACTCATTGCCCTTATGTCTCCTGCATCCTGATCTGATTTGAAATGATTGTGCACTCATTCATTCTTATGAGGTATAAAAGATAGATGCCAATTTCATATGGTTTAGAAGAAACTTACTTGCAAGTGTATCCCGAGTTTTTCCAATTTATTAAAACCAAAAAAGAAATTTAGAGATAACATTGTAGATAATTTATTCTAATTCCCTGTTTTTAAATGAAACTAAAATCTAGTTTTCTTACAGGGTTTGTTCATGAAAATATGTTAGTTATAGGCATTGTCACTAGCAGAAGACAGGTATCTTCAATCTTAATAAGAGCTCTTCTAACTCAAATAATATTTTTTAAATTTTGTCATTCATAGGACTCATCTAAAGTGCCTATCAAAATGAATATTCTTGAGTTCAGCCTCAGAAATAATGTTTTAGTGAACCAGGAGCACAGGAAACTATTGTTTTAATGATCATCCAGGGTGATTTGAATATAGCTGGTTTAAGGAACACATTTTGTGAAATACTGCACAATATCCTGATAAAAGGATTTAAGGGTTAAATAAGTAATGACAACTAGCTTTAATTAATTAAGAAAGAAGTCATCCAACCAGACTCACTGACATGCTGTAGGCTGATCGATATAGCCCGTACCATTCGAGAAGCCCACTGACAAGAGGTGGTGATACATATCAGATCAGCCTCTTACAGTGTAGTGGGTGATGTGAAGCACAGGGCCAGAAGCTCCCAGTAGTGGAGAGTATCAGTAAGGCCATCAGGAACAGTATCCCAAGGAAAGTGACCTTCGGGATTTGTAGAAGAATTGGTGAATGGCACTAAGCTTCTTGGGCAATGATAATGCTTGCGTAAGGGGAACAATTGGGTAGGAGGAACTGTTTCTAAAAAACAAAACAAGCAAGTGAAAAAACTGTGATGAAGGAAATCATGACACATGAGATTGTTGTAGAAGATAATGTGTGTGCTTAGCACTCATAAACATTCAGGAAATATTCATCTTTATTTATATTGTTTCTTTTAATAGTGTGTTAATCCTATGAAGGATATTGATAAGGGAAGTCCTGAAGCTACTGAAGCTTTAGATCAAACAGCCAGCAAATACTTAGGGTAGTTGATATCCACAGCTCATTTTTAAAGAATTCACTAATAAGTAATTTGTGGAGGGAGCCAGCTTTTCAAGGGCCTGGGTTTTGAGCATCTTGGAAAGTGTAATTTCAGGACATATCATTAAGAGTATCAGATATTGCAGAAAGGTCAAGTGTGAGTAAGTACTGAGGCTTTTCCACTGATTTGGGTGTTAGTCATTCATGATATTATTCCTAACAACCTATATCAGAATAATTTAGACGTGCTGATAAATATTCAGTTCCCTACCTTCCAATTTGAGATTTTTAAATTAGAATATTGGGTGGGTGACTTAAGGATCTCAATTTAAAAAATATCCAGGAGATTATTTTGCACAGTAAAGTTAGAAAACCAGTGAATAAGACAGACATATTTCAGTATGTGGTAGAGACACAACCAACTGCAAAGCTTTAACTAATACAAAGAGGAAGGGAAGTAAAGATGAAGCAAGTGTCCAGAAGATTTGTTGTAAAAGGAAGACAGAAAATAAGAAGATGATTAGGTCAAGGAATTATTTTTTTTGTTTGAATTAATAATAAATATATGGGCAGTCTTAAGTATATTATAGTGTGTAAAGACTATAGATTGGAAAGTCAAACATACTTTGCCTTCCTTGTGGCTAGAAATGGCATTATTTTATCCTATTTTAATTGTTGAGTAATAGTCAACTGAGTATATGAACCAAATAACTTTTGAGTTCTAAGGTTTATACTAATTTGTTAATACAATGATCCAATTTATGGTGCTGCTAAATATTTAGGAATCTCTAGTATTTGAAGCACATCCTCCCCAAAAGGCTAAGAAAGTGTTTTTGAGCTTCTTATTTAGGAGTAAAATTATCCCACTAAAGTGGGAGTGAAGCTGAACATCTTTTCATGTGTTTGTTAGCCATTTGTAAGTCTTTGGAGAAATATCTGTTTAGTTCTTTGGCCCATTTTTTGATTGGGTCATTTATTTTTCTGGAATTGAGGAGTTGCTTATATATTTTGAGATTAATTCTTTGTCAGTTGCTTCATTTGCTATTATTTTCTCCCATTTTGAAGGCTGTCTTTTCACCTTACTTATAATTTACTTCATTGTGCAAAAGCTTTTAAGTTTAATAGGTCCCATTTGTTTGTTTTTGCTTTTATTTCCATTACTCTGGGATGTGGATCATAGAGAATCCTGCAATGATTTATGTCAGAGAATAGTTCGCCTATGTTTTCCTCTAGGAGTTTTCTAGTTTCTGGCCTTACATTTGGATCTTTAATCCATTTTGAGTTTATTTTTGTGCATGGTGTTAGAAAGTATCATGTCACTAGTTTTAATAAAAAGCCTTTAGATTCTCACCCAAAGGAGATCAGCCCTGGGTGCTCTTTGGAAGGAATGATACTAAAGCTGAAACTCCAGTACTTTGGCCACCTCATGCGAAGAGTTGACTCATTGGAAAAGACTCTGATGCTGGGAGGGATTGGGGGCAGGAGGAGAAGGGGACGACAGAGGATGAGACGGCATCACTGACTCTATGGACGTGAGTTTGAGTGAACTCTGGGAGATGGTAATTAACAGGGAGGCCTGGCTTGCTGCGATTCATGGGGTTGCAAAGAGTCGGACACGACTGAGTGACTGAACTGAACTGAAGCTTTTATCACATGTCTTGTATTTTTAATACTATTAATAGTATAATTTTTATGCCAGGTAATTCAATATTTTAATTGTCTTCTTTACTAAATACCAAATCATGTCTATTATAGCAACAACAGGCAGGTTGGGAAAAGCAATTTTAAGTGGCATTTTAGCCCCTCACATCACACTTACCACTATGAGTATTATGGCAAAATGGAGATATAAGAACTAGACAAACTGGGGAACTAAATTCTGAAAGGAAACTGGGAGGAGTCACTATCCAGAAAATCCCAAAACCAACCCCATCCAGCTGCCTAAGTGTGACCACAAATGGCAAGCTCATAGAGAGGTGTCAGTGTGGCTCTGGTATCTGTGGGTTCACAGTAGAGTACCTGTTGTGGATCTGGAGCTGCAGTTGGTCATGTTAAAGGGAAAATGTTATTCGCTTAGTCGTGTCTGACTCTTTGTGACCCTTTGGCCTGTAGCCCACCAATCTTCTCTGTCCACAGAATTCTTCAGGCATGAATACTGGAGTAGGTGGCCATTCCATTCTCCAGGGGATTTTCCTGACACAGGGATGAAACTTGGGTCTCCTGCATTGCAGGCAGATTCTTTACCATCTGAGCCACCAGGAAAGGACCATCAATTAGGAACAAGAGTTGTATGTAGAGCAGAGGAATGTAAACTACTTAGACCCACAAAGACATCTCTGCATTTGTTCGTCACCATCCATAGCAGTCCGGAAAAGGCCTGCCAGCGAGCTACGGGCATTGCTTCATTCTTGCTTTCTGAATCTTGGGGAAATTCAGAATTTGGCTATTGCTAACCTGGGAAACTTAAAGAGCCTTTTGATGAAAATGAAAGAGGAGAGTGAAAAAGTGGCTTAAAACTCAACATTCAAAAACTAAGATCATGGCATCTGGTCCCATCATTTCTTGGCAAATAGATGGAAAAACAACCAAGAGACAGCTCCAAAATCACTGCAGATGGTGGAATCGCTGCAGCCATGAAATTAAAAGATGCTTGCTCCTTGGAAGAAAAGCTGTGGCCAGCCTAGGTAGTATATTAAAAGCAGACATTGCTTGGCTGACAAAGATCTCTCTAGTCAAAGCTATGGTTTTTCCAGTAGTCATGTATGGATGTGTGAGTTGGACCATAAAGAAAGCTGAGCGCTGAATAATTGATGCTTTTGAACTGTGCTGTTGGAGAGGATTCTTGAGAGTCCCTTGACTGCAAGGAGATCCAACCAATCCATCCTCAAGGAGATCAGTCCTGAATGTTCACTGGAAGGACTGATGCTGAGGCTCTAATACTTTGGCCACCTGATGTGAAGAGCTGACTCACTGGAAAAGACCCTGATACTGGGAAAGGCTGAACACAGGAAGAGAAGGGGACGATAGAGAGTGAGATGGTTAGATGGCATCGCGGACTCTATGGACATGAGTTTGAGCACACTCTGGAAGTTGATGATGGACAGGGAAGCTTGGTGTTCTGCAGAGTGACTGAGTGACTAAAGTGAACTGAACCTGGGAAACACAAGGAAGGGAATTCTGGAAAACAATTCCCAGCATAATCAAGTTGCCCCAGCATCATCAACCCAAAACTTATATTGCCAACTATCTGCTTTATTTTGCTTTTAGGAGTTAGAGTGGTTCCACATGGTAAGAAGTTGTACCGTCATAAGAACATAATACCATAATGAATCAGAAAGGCAGTTTACTACTACTACTAATTCTACCCCAATTATAAATAGATAGCATTTATTGACCACTTATGGTCTGTAAGAACTGTTGACATTGTTTACATTCAGTTTAATTTAATCTTCTTAGAAACATGAGATGTATGTAATATTATCATTCTTTTCCAATAAATGAGAGATCTGAGGATAACAGATGTTGAATAACCTGCCGAAGTTATGTAATCCCTATATTAAAACAATTGGGCTTCCCTGGTGACTCAGATGGTAGAGAATCTGCCGGTAGTGTGGGAGACCTGGGTTCAATCCCTGGGACGATCTCCTGGAGGGAGGGCATGGCAACCCACTCCAGTATTCTTGCCTGGAGAATCCCCATGAACAGAGGAGCATGGCAGGGTACAGTCCATGGGGTCCCAAAGAATCTACATGACTGAGTGACTAAGCACACACATTAAAAGAATTACTACTTTGTTAGGCTAAGGGATGTAATCAAACCACTTTGCTGTTGAAAATAAAGTCAGGGTTTTATCGTTGTGAAAGGAATATAATGGTGAGCAAAATGTTCAGAGCCCTGGTAAGTAATTATATTTGTCCCTGGTAGGAAAGGACCCCCTTGCATTGCCAAGGAAAGAGGAGTGGGAGATGTAGTGCAGAGACTCAGGAGGATGGCAAGACCTGAAAGGAGGTATATGCTTTATATTGTTATTTATGTAGGAGAAACAAGCCTCCTAATTTCTTTAGTATCTATTGTGGGCCCAATATGTAAGGATAGGAAGGGAAGAGTTCTAGCGAGATCAAGTTACCAGCAAAAAAAGAAAAAGAATAGGGAAGGATAACCTTGAGTGAAATCTAATTTCCTTTTTGAGACAATTACTCATGTGTACAGCTACTGCTTTTTATAAGAATTATTATTCTTCATTTTCTAGCATAACCTGGAAGCTCATCTTAGTTGCGCATTGATGGTCTAGTGGGACTGTGGCAAGAAATTTGTTCTAAGGTGCTCTGTAAGCTTGTCTTCATGCACATAAAGTGGTACCTGGAGCCATGAACTTAGAGAATGTATGTGAGAAGAGTTGCTAGTTTCAGGAAAAATGAAAACAAGATACTTGCTCAGGCTAGTTTATACAGGTATTATATTTAAATATTAAGATGAATTAAAAACAAAACTTTAAATCAAATTAATTCTTCTTTGTAAAGAAAATTATCTCATATGGGAGGGATATCATTTAATGCATACACATTAAGCACCAAAATTAGACTGAGTTTGGATTGGAATTGTTAACTTGTTCACAATAGGAATCATGATAAAGTGTTTTCTGTTTCTTTCTCTCCCTCCTTCCCCCACATAATAGTCCTGGGTGTTATGTGTTGTAAAAATATCCTCCTTCATCTCACTTTCTATCATTTCCAGAAATATAGCTACAAAATTAAATTCTCCTAATTGGAGTGTAAATCATCTGTAGGTGAGACATGTTAAAATTACAATAAGATTCATTTTCACAGGCAGTTGCTAAATTTTTTATGAGTGATGTTATACATTTAGTTTAATTTTAAAATATCAAAAGTAGTTAATGAAGAAACAGTATTTAAAATGCATAATGCATGCAGTTTCTCTAACCATAAAAACACATAGTAGAACATTTTACTTAAAGCAGTCTTCAGTTATTAGTGCTATCATTTTGTCTTTTTTCTTGGTGGTGATTTTTCTTAGCAGTATTTACTACTAAAATGAATAAGTTTGAATCTCACTAGTTTGAAAGCTAGCTAAACAAGTTTGTAATGTATTTAAGGTGTGAAATATTCTGGAATTTCTTATCTAATCCAATGACACTTAAGCCCATAGGAATATTTATGCAATATGCATTCAATCACAAAACAATTGTTTTTCTACCGTGAGACAGTCTTTTAAAAATTCTTTCTGATTGGATTCTATCTCCTAACAAGTTGGAATTGATTGAGTTTAGATGCGGTCCACACAAATCAATAAATGAGAAGACAAGTTGTGTGTGATGACAGTATTTCTATCTGCAGGGTAACGGTCAAATGTCTGGGTACCAACGATTTTGTTTGAGCTAGCTAATAAGAACATGATAATTTGTTAGTAAACCAGTTTACTTTCTTTGGCTTATAAAATAATGCTTGTTTTCTTTGAAATATATATATTTGCTCACTATATCAATATCATTATATTATACATCATATATAATATATAATTATATATCCTGACTAGAAAGCTTGAAAATGTACATTTTAATCCTTTCCTGATGTTTGTTAGAGGATGAATGTTTTCAGAATCCTTATGCTGTCTGGCTTCCAATTTCGTTTTATGCAGGAAGGTGCTTGTGGTCAGGCATAAGACGATGACTGCAGCTACTGAAAGGTTGTCTAATAGGGAAAATTGTGTGTACCAAGGCTAAAGAAAGAAACAGGGAAGCAAATCATATTTGGGATTTCTCTAAGGGGCTAACTACAATAGGGAGGGGTAAGAGGTATCATTCAAAGGACCATGTAATTGGATGGGATTTAGAAATCTCTAATTTCTCTCATCTAATGCAGAAAACCCACCTAGGCATTTTTTCCCAGCACTTACTCATCCCTTGGATTGTCAGTGTTGTTTATTAGGCAGGGAAACACATGTTACATGGGCAAGAAAGGATAGACATCATGCTTACAAGAAAGGCATCATACAAGGAAGGTGTGTTTAGGATTTCTAGCCTTAGGGCAGATGAACTTTACTGTTACAGGATCCTTCTTTATTTCTTGCCTCTTTTAGCTCTGAAGTTTTGGACACAATTTCTATTTTTAGAAACCAGGAATGAGATGAAGCTGACACTCCTTTGTAGAGGAGAACAGTGGTGCTTTTAAAGATACCCACTTCAATTTTATTGTCTAGAATTGATACCTATTATTGACTTAAATTATGAAGTGCATTTCTTACTTTTATGATGTATGTGTCCATTTCTGGTTAGAAATATAAATCTCATTGTAATACCATGTTAAGTTTATATTTACACCTGTTTTTCTTTCTATTATGACTGAATATTTCATAAAATTGAAGTTATTAACTTTGTTATCTAGGTATCTTATTGTCAGTATTAGATATATTTGATCATGTATTAGTTCATGGATATTTTATTTTTAACAGAAAGATTTCTTCAGAGACCATTTCTCACTTTATTTAACTACATTCTGTTTTGTTCACATAAGAAGAATTCATATTAACAATGTTAATTGAAGGGAGTTGAGAAGATACCAAAGTCATAAGTTTCAAGTGTTTTATTTTATTTGGATTTCTTTAGGTGCCTTTGAAAGAAATTTGATCAGTGATGGGCTTAATTTGTGTTTCCTCTCTTTCTCATTTTGTTGAAGTCCTGCCTAGACAGCAATTGTGGTTACATGTTCAATTCAGTTCAGTCACTCAGTTGTGTCCAATTCTTTGCGACCCCATGAACCGCAGCACTCCAGGCCTCCCTGTCCATCACCAACTGCTAGAGTCTACCCAAACTCATGTCCATTGAGTCGGTGATGCCATCCAACCATCGCATCCTCTGTCAGCCCCTTCTCCTCCTGCCTTCAATCTGCCAGCATCAGGTCTTTTCAAATAAATCAGTTCTTTGTATCAGGTGGCCAAAGTATTGGAGTTTCAGATTCAACATTAGTCCTTCCAATGAACACCCAGGACTGATCTCCTTTAGGATGGACTGGTTGGATCTCCTTGCAGTCCAAGGGACTCTCAAGAGTCTTCTCCAACACCAGAGTTCAAAAGCATCAATTCTTCTGCACTCAGCTTCCTTTATAGTTCAACTCTCACATCCATACATGACTACTGGAAAAACGATAGCCTTGACTAGACCTTTGTTGACAAAGTAATGTTTCTGCTTTTTAATATGCTGATATGCTGTCTAGGTTGGTCATAACTTTCCTTCCAAGGAGTAAGCAGCTTTTAGAAATCATTTAGAAGAGTTTCACATTTTATGAAATCGCAAGAAAAAAATCCTAACCATAGTGGAAGGTATTAACCCTATTTTTCAGAAATTGAAACTAATATTTAGAGTGATTACAGTATCCTATGCTGGGCCACACTACTCAGTAAAGGTGATCCTTCTTAGTGTTTCAGTTCAGTTCAGTCCCTTAGTCATGTCCAACTCTTTGCCACCCCATGGACTGCAGCACACCAGGCTTCCTTGTCCATCACCAACTCCTGGAGCTTACTCAAACTCATGTCCATCGAGTCGGTGATGCCATCCAACCATCTCATCCTCTGTCATCCCCTTCTCCGCTCACCTTCAATCTTCCAGCTTAAGGGTCTTTTCCAGTGAGTCAGTTTTTCACATAAGGTGGCCAAAGCATTGGAGTTTCAGCTTCAGGTTCAGTCCTTCCAATGAATATTCAGGACTGATTTGCTCTAGGATTGACTGGTTTGATCTCTTTGCAGTCCCAGGGACACTCAAGAGTCTTCTCAAGTATTAGTGTTTAGCTTCCTCAATAACTATTTCAAATTGTCATGACACGTTAAATGGCAGAATGAATTGTTCTATACATTTTGCAACCCTGCCCTTGCCCTGTTATTTCACAAGGCTCTTTTTAACTAGAAAGAATGCATGTTTGTGAGGGAAAAATGCAAGCTGGAGGAATTAATTTTCAACTGATAGAAGAGTTTCTTCTGTAAATGGATTCTGTTCCCGTAAAGTTTCCATTTTGTGGCTTAGGAATTGTTCAACTGAGGGAAACAACAAGGCCAGGAAAGAATTCTTGCTCCTGCTGAGACCTTTCCAAGGGGTAGGAGGTTCTTTGGAAGGGCTTGTTGGCCACTTCTCATGGACTGTGTAGGCAGGAAGAAGGGAAGCAAAACAGAACGGACTCTTAGTTTAGAGGATGGTGATGTGGCTTCAGTTTGCAAAGTAGGCTGTCACTCACTTACTCTTTGCTTTGTTTTTCTGGCTCCTCATTCCTAAATTTCTCTGACATACTGTATGAATCTGGATTGAGTCAATTCTTGCTGAAATTTGAGGTGAAATAATAGTAAAATTATTACAGTAGGGACAAATAAAATCACCCTATATTCAGCAAGGGGGATTTTGGATAAAGTTCTTATGCTCTAGCAGTGCTGATACGGTTCCCGTGGCCCCTTGTTCAGGGCTTGGAATGTGATGAGTGTGATGGAGGGACTGTTTTGCATTTGGTTTAATTTTAGTTAAGTTTAAATTTTGATAGGTTCATGTGGCTAGTGGCTATCATGTTGAATGGGGATGAATATAGCTTTAAGAGAGCTCAGAACTGGTCACTAAAAGTCCCTGCTCCTTTCCTGAATCTGTGCAGTGCCGGTTCTTCCTTAAGTCTCATCAACTCTACTTCCTTTACAAATTAGAGCATTCCTTCTTTGTTATTGTGGGCCCAGCTTACATAGTTAGATTCCTATCTGTAAGACTCTGTTTAGCTGACATCTCCTAGCCCTCTAGTTTTGGATTACTGGTAGCATGTCTGCTCTATCTGAGCCTTCTTTTAATTGGGACTGGGATCCTGTTCCTTCCACTTCTGAACACTGACAACTACTGAGCATGACTTCTGACAGCACCATTTATAGCTGGTGAACATGCACGGACCTTTCAGTAATGTACAGTGGTCACCTTGGCAATGCTCATTAGGGCTCTGCAGCTAGTTTCTACAGCATATTCCAGATCCCTGAATGCCAAGCCTGAGATGAAGCTGTCACTTTACATTATGTTACTGCATGGCCGGACCATTATTGACTGTAGAATCTTGGGCAAGGTATTTTATCCTTTTTCTCCAGTTTCCTCATTTGTAAAATGGGGACAATAATAATATCTAGTTCAGTTGGTTACTTGAGGAATAAATGAGTTAATACAAGATATGTGCTTTAAGTAGTACTTGGCATACAGTGATTGATATATCAGTCAGTCAATTCAGTCCCTCAGTCATGTCCAAGTCATGGACTGCAGCATGCCAGGCTTCCTTGTCCATCACCAACTCCTGGAGCTTGCTCAAACTCATGTCCATCGAGTTGGTGATGCCATCCAACCACCTCATCCTCTGTCATTCCCTTCTCCTACTCTGTCATTCCCTTCTCCTCCTGCCTTCAGTCTTTCCCGGTATCAGTGTTTTTTCAAATGAGTCAGTTCTTCACATCAGGTGGCCAAAGTATTGGAGCTTCAGCCTCAGCATCAGTCCTTCCAATGAACATTCAGGACTGATTTCCTTGAGGATTGACTGTTTTGGTGTATAAATAGTGATTATTAACAGTATTTCAGTATTTCTGATCATTTGCATCAGATTATCCCATTAAAAGTCTTATAGTTGCTGACTGAGAAAATATGCACAACCTAAAATTTGAGAATTAGCTTTTATTCTGTGGATTTTCTGAGGACTTAAGTCCAGAAAACTGCTTCAGATGGTTCTGAGGGAGTGCTCTGATAAGATGAGGGAGGATCCAGTTACAACAAAAACCAGGTAGTTGGAACATCAAAAGATAGTGAAAAGCCCTGAGTGAAAGTCATTCAATTGTGTCCGACTGTTTGGGACCCCGCGGACTCTACAGTCCATGGAATTCTTCAGGCAAGAATACTGGAGTGGGAAGCCTTTCCTTTCTCCAGGGGATCTTCCCAACTCAGGGATCAAACCCAGGTCTGCTGCATTGCAGTTAAATTTTTTACCAGCTGAGCTAGCTGGGAAGCCCAAGAATATTGGAATGGGTAGCCTATCCCTTCTCCAGGAGGATCACAAGATACTTGTTAATTAAAGAAACTCAAGTTAATGAATGCTGTGCTTTTGTCTGTATGGAAAGATGCAAGAATCTGGGCTCATTGAAATCATTCCTTTGATATGCGCCTTAACTATCTAGGACCCTTATCCTCCTAGTTTCACCTGAGTCCTGGGCATGGGCTGCCGTGTTCATGGCCACAACGTCCTTTGGTTAATGATAGGGCAGGTAGCATTTGTCATACACACAATCTTTGCATTTAGCTCTTCATTTTTATCATGAACAATCACAAAAACGCATTGTTTTAAATGATTTTAAATAATTTAGATTTAAAAAAATCTATGGTAAACTTAAGAAAGAGACTGTCTTACAATTCCATCTTCAAGAACTTGAAATTTGCATTCAGTGCTAAATTTCACCCAAAGGTCTTTACTCTGTTACCTTGGACAATTAAATGTGTGTGTGTTCTTTTCTCTCCTTTCCTCATCCCTCCTGTTGTACCACTTCTCTTGTCCCACATCATTACCTAGTTTAGTAAAATATTCTGGATCAACAGGAACTTCTTAGAAGGTAATTTGAAAATAGAAGTCTGTTATTAATTACATATGCCCTTTGGGTTTTTATAAGGCATATGCTTTGGGTTTTGGAGAAGGAAATGGCAACCCACTCTAGTACTCTTGCCTGGAAAATCCCATGGATGGAGGAGCCTGGTAGGCTACAGTCTATGGGGTTGCGAAGAGTCGGACACAACTGAGCGACTTCACTTTCACTTTGGGTTTTACCACTGCCCCACATTTTTCTGCAAAGAATACTCACTCCAAGCCCAAGATACCTTTTGAAATCACTTACATATTAATGATTTTTTAATATAATTACACTTACATATTAGAATTGGTATAGCTCAGGTTGGAAATAAATATTTCATAATTGGTATCTTTTGTGTGGATCACAACAAACCAGAAAATTATTCAAGAGATGGAGATACCATACTACCTTTGCTGCCTCCTTGGAAACTTGTATGCAGGTCAAGAAGTAACAGATAGAACTGGACATGGAAAAACAGACTAGTTCCCAATTCGGAAAGGAGTACATCAAGGCTGTATATTGCCACCGTGCTTAATTAACTTATATGCAGAGTACACCATGAGAAATGCTGGGCTGAATGAAGCTCAAGCTGGAATCAAAATTTCTGGGAGAAATATCAGTAACCTCAGATATGCACATGACATTCCCATTATAGCAGGAAGTGCAGAGGAAATAAGCCTTTTAATGAAGGTGAAAGAGGAGAGTGAAACAATTGGCTTAAAACTTAACATTCGGAAAACTAAGATCATGGCATCTGGTCCCATCACTTCATGGCAGATAGATGGGGGAAGAATGGAAACAGTGACAGACTTTATTTTCTTAGGCTCCAAAATCACCTGGTAGGGTGACTGCAGTCATGAAATTTAAACATGCTTGCTCCTTGAAAGAGAAGCTATTACAAACCTAGAGAGCATGTTAAAAACCAGAGGCATCACTTTGCTGACAAAGGTCTGTCTAATCAAAGCTACGGTTTTTCCAGTCATCATGGAGGGATGTTAGTTGGACCATAAGGAAGCCTGAGTGCCAAATAATTCATGCTGTTGAACTGTGTTGCTGGGGAAGACTCCTGAGAGTCCCTTGGCTAGCAAAGAGATCAAAGCAGTCAATCCTAAAGTAAATCAACTGAGAATATTCATTGAAAGGACAGATGCTGAAGCACACACTCCAGTATTTGGTCACTTGATACAGAGAGCTGACTCAAAGACTCTGATGTTAGAAAAGATTGAGGGCAGGATGAGGAGAGGGCAAGAGAGGATGAGATGGTTGGATGGCATCAGCGACTCAATGGACATGACTTTGAGCAAACTCAGGGAGAGAGTCAATGGCAGGGGAGCCTGGCATGCTGCAGTCCATGGGGTCACAAAGAACCAGAGACAACTGAGCAACTGAACAACAACCAGATACCAATTAGAGTTTACCTAAGAATTTTATTTCCTGAAAGATAACTCAGCCAAGGACAACCTACACTAAAATTCATTCACTACTGCTAAACTGATGTGTTGAACTTAGCTCTGGTTTTATTCTTGTCTAAATTTCATTTATGTATAAATATAAAAATAAATATATATGTTATATATGCATTATATGTCTTGGTAATTGCTTTCTTTTTCCCAAGCAGTTATGTACTGAGTACATAATAGAAGTAAAACATAAAAAATTAGGGTGAATAATCTTGGCAGCTATAATAGAAATTTTGTTTAAAGAATCAAATTACTAGTTCATTAATGGTATTGTAAGAAATTAGCAAAAAAAAAAAAAGTCTGTAACTCAAACCAAATACCAAGATGCATAGATACAATGTCTGTATGTAAAGTATCAGTTCAGTTCAGTTCAGTTGCTCAGTTGTGTCCGACTCTTTGCGACCCCATGAATTGCAGCACACGAGGCCTCTCTGTCTATCAACAACACCCTGAGTTCACCCAAACTCATGTCCATCAAGTCAGTGATGCCATCCAGCCATCTCATCCTCTGTCGTCCCCATCTCCTCCTGCCCCAAATCCCTCCCAGCATCAGAGTTTTTCCAATGAGTCAACTCTTTGCATGAGGTGGCCAAAGTATTGGAGTTTTAGCTTTAGCATCAGTCCTTCCAAAGTACACCCAGGGCTGATCTCCTTTAGGATGGACTGGTTGGATCTCCTTGCAAGTCCAAGGAACTCTCAAGAGTCTTCTCCAACACCACAATTCAAAAGCATCAATTCTTCGGTGCTCTGCTTTCTTCACAGTCCAACTTTCACATCCATACATGACTACTGGAAAAACCATAGCCTTGACTGGATGGACCTTTGTTGGCAAAGTAATGTCTCTGCTTTTCAATATGCTATCTAGGTTCATCATAACTTTCCTTCCAAGGAGTAACATCTTTTAATTTCATGGCTGCAGTCAACATCTACAGTGAATTGGAGCCCCCACAATAAAGTCAGCCACTGTTTCCTCATCTATTTCTCATGAAGTGATGGAACCAGATGCTGTGACCTTAGTTTTCTGAATGTTCAGCTTTAAGCGAACTTTTTCCTTCTCCTCTTTCATTTTCATCAAGAGGCTTTTTAGTTCCTCTTCACTTTCTGCCATAAGGGTGGTATCATCTGCATTTCTGAGGTTATTGATATTTCTCCCAGCAATCTTGATTCCAGTTTGTGCTTCTTCCAGCCCAGCATTTCTCTTGATGTACTCTGCATATAAGTTAAATAAGCAGGGTGACACTATACAGCCTTGACGTACTCCTTTTCCTATTTGGAACCAGTCTGTTGTTCCATGTCCAGTCCTAACTGTTGCTTCCTGACCTGCATATAGGTTTCTCAAGAAGCAGGTCAGGTGGTCTGGTATTCCCATCTTTTTCAGAATTTTCCACAGATTATTGTGATCCACACAGTCAAAGGCTTTGGCATAGTCAATAAAGCAGACATAGATGTGTTTTTTTGGAACTCTCTTCCTTTTTCCATGATCCAGCAGATGTTGGCAGTTTGATCTCTGGTTCCTCTGCCTTTTCTAAAACCCGCTTGAACATCTGGAAGTTTATGATTCACGTATTACTGAAGCCTGGCTTGGAGAATTTTGAGCATTACTTTACTAGCATGCAAAGTATGAGATCTTACTAATACAAGATGAAAACCTGAGAAAATGTATAATCTTAAAATAGAGCAGTGCTTTAAAGCCATGACTCCTAATCTGGAAACCATGTAAGGAAGAAAACTACATTAGAAAAATCAGTTATATTAGACTAAAATCTGTATAGAAAAAAATACAAAAATCAAATGCAAAGACAGGGAGAAGTATTGGCCACTCATATCACAGAAATGTGCTAATGCTGTTAAGATATTCTAGAAATCAAGACGAAGATAAAAATTAAACTCTTACTAAAAGGTTAGTCATTTAATAAAAGGAGATGGTAAAATGGATCTTTTACATGGGAAATTTTGTCTTAATCCTCCTCCTAATATCCTTCAGAATCCTAATAGAAATTAAAATTAAAGCAACACAGAATTTTTTTCATCTGTTGGATTGATGAACATCTAAGCCCATTAAATCTATGCCACTGGTATGGTTCTTAGTAGTAAAATAGCACTCTCATGGGTTGCTTCTGAAATTGTAAGTAGTATTTCTCACATGTTGGATGCTTTTGCAATATCTGTAAATATTAATATTATATGCATACTTTAATCCCAACATTTCTTCTCTCTGGAAATTAGTTCTGTTTGTACAGAAATTTTCACTGTGACATTATTGTAATATTAATAGCCGAAACAGATTTCCATAGTGTTTGATGTTTAAAACAATTAAGATATGTCCATGCAGTGGAAAACTCTTCAACTCTAATAATTACAAAAGAATAAGGAAGCTATCTCTATAGAGATTTGAAAGACAACCAAACTGTGTTGTTAAATTAAAATTAAAATTATTGTCTAGTCCATAAAGTAAATAGCATAATGCAAAAATGATGTTCAATAAAATATATTTTGATATGCACATACACACACACACACACACACACACACACACACACACACACACACATAAGGACCTTCTGAAAGAATACATATTATTCAAGATGTCATTTGGGGACTGGGTATATAAGCATATGGATTAGAAAGAAAATTTTTGCTCTATATATTTGTGTATGTTTTTGGTTTATGATTGGCATAAATCCTTTCTCTGTTCCCAAAATAAGTAAACCGAATTATTAAAAAAAAAAAAAGAAAAAGGTAAATTAGGGATAGTACCCCCTTTTTAGGCCACAGTGAACACTGTAAATTTCACTTATTATTTTGACATGGCAGAACTTTGGGCCTATGAAGTTTGTTATTTTGAATTTCATCTCTGGTTTTGTTTCATTGAGTTACAAAATCATAATTACTGACTAGTATAGGCCTGGAATTGGTTCAACATATTCATTTTAGAAGATAGTAAAATAAGAGCCAAGAAGATTACATTTGCATTATATCAGAAAGCAAGGTAGTAGGAGAAATGGACTAAATTTTCTATTTGATAACTTTTAGCTTGTACTTCAGTGATGATAAATTCTATTACATTGCACTACCATTTATTAACTGTTCTATTTTAGTTTGAAAAGCTTTTATTTTATTATTTTATTAAAACTTTGAGCTGCCTCTTTTCAAGGACAAAAATGTTCCAAAACGGGACATTTTGAGAATTTTGAACTGAAAATTCTAATTTTCTTTTAAAGGTGATTTTTGCTATAAAGGGACTTCATTTCCTAATATGAGACTACTTTGAAAATGTCTATTATGTCTATATTATTTGACAAAGTCATGAAAAGTGATTACTATTATCAGGAAATTTTATAATTTAAAGAGTGAACAAGTTCTTAATAATTAAGATGGGCATATGGAATTTTTTCCCTGAAGTCTAAAAATTATCTTAATGGGAAGTTAATAGTTCAGTTCAGTTTAGTCGCTCAGTCATGTCCAACTCTTTGCAACCCCATGAATCTCAGCACGCCAGGCCTCCCTGTCCATCACCATCTCCCAGAGTTCACTCAAACTCACGTCCATAGAGTCAGTGATGCCATCTCATCCTCTGTCATCCCCTTCTCCTCCTGCCCCCAATCCCTCCCAGCATCAGAGGTCTTTTCCAATGAGTCAACTCTTCGCATGAGGTGGCCAAAGTATTTGGGTTTCAGCTTTAGCATCATGCCTTCCAAAGAAATCCCAGGGCTGATCTCCTTCAGAATGGACTGGTTGGATCTCCTTGCAGTCCAAGGGACTCTCAAGAGTCTTTTCCAACACCACAGTTCAAAAGCATCAATTCTTCGGCGCTCAGCATTTTTCACCGTCCAACTCTCACATCCATACATGACTACTGGAAAAAGCATAGCCTTGACTAGACAAACCTTTGTTGGCAAAGTGATGTCTCTGCTATTCAATATACTATCTAGGTTGGTCATAACTTTTCTTCCAAGGAGTAAGCGTCTTTTAATTTCATGGCTTGCAGTCACCATCTGCAGTGATTTTGGAGGCCCCAAAAATAAAGTCTGACACTGTTTCCACTGTTTCCCCATGATCTTCGTTTTCTGAATGTTGAGCTTTTAAGCCAACTTTTACCTCTCTTCTTTCACTTTCATCAAGAAGCTTTTTAGTTCCCTTTCACTTTCTGCCATAAGGGTGGTGTCATCTGCATATCTGAGGTTATTGGTATTTCTCCCAGCAATCTTGATTCCAACTTGTGCTTCTTTGATGGGAAATTAATAGTTACCTTAGCCTAAAAATGAAGAATAACTCACTAGGATTTTTCTCTTTAAAATATTTCTCCTTTTTCCTACTCGTAACAATTCTGTTTGCTTCCCTTCCTCTTAGATACCATCAGCTTTAGCGTGTTCATCTCTCTTTGTTCATCCTTGTCTCTTTACAAGGAATTACTCCTGTTGGGTTTTTTTTTTTTTTTCACTCTAGTAATTCTTTCAGTAGTTTACCTCTCTTTGAACAAGATTACTAAATAAATCTTTTAAAACTTTACTTTGTGGTATCACTTCCAAACTGAAGAAGTTCTAATAACTCACAGTATGTACAGGAGAAATCACATACTTCAGAGACAAATCTTGTTTCAAAACCTATTTATTTAGCATCTAGCCATGTGCAAATTTTATCCAGACTTATTTCCTCTATTCTTAAAGCTACTCTTTCTGGAAACCAGAAGTTTAATAATTTTTAAGTTCTGGTTCTGCTAGTTGGCCAAAAGCAGGTACTTATTCTCTAATACCATAGTGTCCTTATTTGTAAAATTGGGGTGATAAATGTCATTAATTTACTAAATATTGTTAGGATTAAATAAGGTTAACACATGTAAAATGCTTTAGAAATGTATTTGTCCTGTAGTAAGTACTCTACATATATTAGCTATTTTTATTCCTTTCTTATTTGAAGACTCAAGGTTGTGTTTGCCTCCTCCCTTAGGTTCTTCTGTATCTCATGTGTAGGATTCTACTCCTTTGCATTTATTCAAATTCTATCCTTCTTTCACACTTTAAGGCACACTTTAAGTGCCTTCTTTCTGCACAG
Source organism: Nanger dama (assembly GCA_917880005.1). Classification (NCBI taxonomy): domain Eukaryota; kingdom Metazoa; phylum Chordata; class Mammalia; order Artiodactyla; family Bovidae; genus Nanger; species Nanger dama. Next base: position 6,020,948 of record CAKJTW010000038.1, on the reverse strand, counting down.
ATGTCTCTTTGCATTTCAACCAGGTACCTAATAGCATCGGACTGCAAATTTCACTTAGCCCTTGATTGAATACTTCTCAGGGGAAGAGATCATGTTTTAATTATATGACCCCACCTAATACCTAGGTACACAAGCTTCTGTCATGAATAGATGGACTGAATAAAGTGACAATGATTATTTTTTACATGTTAGGTCTCTGTCTTATGGACCCAGCTTATAAAAAGTTACAACCTTTTAAATCTTCATCATCCTTCAGTTCAGTTCACTTCAGTTGCTCAGTCGTGTCTGACTCTTTGTGACCATCATGGCCTGCAGCACACCATGCCTCCCTGTCCATCCCCAACTCCCAGAGTTTATCCAAAGTCATCTCCATTGAGTCAGTGATGCCATCCAACCATCTCATCCTCTGTCATAGCCTTCTACCACCTTCACTCTTTCTCAGCATCAGGGTTTTTGCAATGAGTCAGCTCTTTGCATCAGGTGGCCAAAATATTGAAGTTTCAGCTTCAACATCAGTCCTTCAAATGAATACTCAGGACTGATCTCCTTTTAGGATGGACTGATAGATCTCCTTGCTGTACAAGGGACTCTCAAGGGTTTTCTCCAACACCACAGTTCAAAAGTATCACTTCTTCAGTGCTCAGCTTTCTTTATACTCCAACTTTCACATTCATACGTGACTACTGGAAAAACCATAGCCTTGACTACATGGACCTTTATTGGCACAGTAATGTCTCTGCTTTTTAATATGTTCTCTAGGTTAGTCATAGCTTTTCTTCCAGGGATCAAGCATCTTTTAATTTCATGGCTGCAGTCACCATCTGCAGTGATTTTGGTGCCCAAGGAAATAAATTCTGCCACTGTTTCCACTGTTTCCCTATCTATTTCCTATGAAGTGATGGGACTAGATGCCATGATCTTCATTTTCTGAATGTTGAGTTTTAAGTCAGCTTTTTCAGTCTCCTCTTTCATTTTCATCAAGGGTCTCTTTAGTTCTTCACTTTCTGCCATAAGGGTGGTATCATCTGCATTTCTGAGGTTGTTGATATTTCTCCCGGCAATCTTGATTCCAGCTTGTACTTCATCAAGCTGAGCATTTCTTGTGATTTACTCTGCATGTACGTGAAATAAGCAGGATGACAATATACAGCCTTGATGTACTCCTTTTCTTATTTGAAACCAGTCTGTTGTTCCATGTCCAGTTCTAAATGTTGCTTCCTGACCTGCATACAGATTTCTCAAGAGGCAGGTCAGGTGATCTGGTCTTCCCATCTCTTGAAGAATTTTCGAGTTTGTTGTGATCCACACAGTCAAAGGCTTTGGCATAGTCAATAAAGCAGAAATAGATATTTTTTGGAACTCTCTTGCTTATTTGATGATACAGTGGATGTTGGCAATTTGATCTCTGGTTCCTCTGCCTTTTTTAAAACCAACTTGATCATCTGGAAGTTCATAATTCATGTATGATGAAGTCTGGCTTGGAGAATTTTGAGCATTACTTTACCAGCGTGTGAGATGAGTGCAATTGTGTGGTAGTCTGAGCATTCTTTGGCATTGCCGTTCTTTGGGATTGGAATGAAAACTGACCTTTTCCAGTCCTGTGGCCACTGCTGAGTTCTCCAAATTTGCTGGCATATTGAGTGTAGCACTTTCACAGCATCATCTTTTAGGATTTAAAATAGCTCAACTGGAATTTCATCACCTCCACTAGCTTTGTTCATAGTGATGCTTCCTAAGGCCCACTTGACTCTGCATTCCAGGATGTCTGGCTCTAGGTGACTAATCACACCATTGTGATTATCTGGGTTGTCAAGATCTTTTTTTTTTTAAATTAAATTTATTTATTTTTTAAATTACAATACTATATTTGTTTTGCCATACTGTATTCTTACTACCTCTTCTTAACATCTTCTGCTTCTGTTAAGTCCATACCACTTCTGTCCTTTACTGAGCCCATCTTTACATGAAATGTTCCCTTGGTATCTCTAATTTTCTTGAAGAGATCTCTAGTCTTTCCCGTTCTTTTTTTCCTCTTTTTCTTTGCACTGATCGCTGAAGAAGTCTTTCTTATCCCTTCCAGATATTCTTTGGAACTCTGCATTCAAATGGGTATATCTTTCCTTTTCTCCTTTGCTTTTGGCTTCTCTTCTTTCACAGCTATTTGTAAGGCCTCCTCAGACAGCCATTTTGCATTTTCGTCATCTTAACAACCCAAATGAATATCTTTTTCTTTATACACAATCCTAAATTGGATATTCCTTGAATACAAGCATTTTTCACTGGGATTTGTGCATAGGCTACATGAGGGTTACAATGTCTCTGAAATTATAGAATTTGCAGTATGTGAATATGTTTATTTTCTCCAGGAGAAGTGCCACCACAGACTTCCATGGACATGAGTTTGAGCAAACTTAGGGAGGTAGTGAAGGACAGAGAAGCCTGGGGTGCCACAGCTCATGGGATCCCAAGGAGTTGGACATTACTTAGCAACTCAACAATGAACAACAAAGAGGGAATAATAAACAGAATTTTGTGCTTGAAGGGGATAGTTGTAAATGTTTGCTTCCAATTTAATTGATATTAAGTGACATATTGCACTATAAGTTTAAGGTGTATAGTATAATGACTTGATTTACATCTGCTATGTAATGATCAACACAACAAATCTTGTGACCCTCCATCATCTCACATAGATAAAAAAATATTTTTTTTTCATCTGATGAGACATCAAAGGATCTACTCTCTTAGCAACTTTACTGTGTCATACAACAGTATAAACTATAGTTATGAGGTTGTACTTTACAACCTCAGCACTTATGTATCTTATACAGAAAGTTTATAATGTTTGAACACCCTCATCTAATTCTCTAGTCCAGCACCCTCTTCTGTTGATAATAACAAATCTAATCTCTTTCTGTAGTAGGGTTAAATTTTTTTTTTTAATTTTTGATTCCAAATATAATTGAGAAGGTAAAGTATTTTTTATTTGTCTGTTGTATTTCACTTTAACATACCTCTCTCAAGGTCCATCCATGTTGTCAAAAATGTCAGCATTTCCTTTTGTATAGATGAGTAATATTCCATAGTATATTTAATCTTTAATTTGAAAATAGAAATGGTTATATATTTACAGTAAGATGATGGACAAATTGGAGAACTGTGTAGAGTGCATTTTTAAGGCAAAGATATCACACACACAAACAATTACCGGCCAGTATCACTGATGCAGATAGCTGAAAAAATCCTCAACAAAATATTAGCCCCAAGCCAACTGCAAGAATACACTGAAAGGATCATGCATAGTGATCAAGTGAGATTTATCCAAAGTATGCAAGAATTGTTCACTATCTCCAAATCAATCAGAGTGATATACCACATTAAGAAATTGAAGAATAAAAATCATATGATCAGCTCAATAAATGCAGGAAAAATTTTTGATAAAATTCAACAGTCTATGATAAAAACTCTTCAGAAAGTGGACATAGAGGAAAGAAACCTCAACATAATAGAGGCCATATATGGTGAACCCACAGCTGACATCATAATCACATACGTATGGAAAGATGTACTGTATTCATAGTCTGGAAGAATCAATAACGTTGATTCTACTCAAGACAATCTATAGGTTCAATATAATCCCTATCAAATTACCAATGACTTTTTCACAAAAATGAAGCAACATTTTTAAGATTTGTATGAAAATACAAAAACCCTTGAATAGCCAGAACAATCTTAACAAAAAGAATGGAGATGGAGGAATCATATTCCCTGACTTTAGACTGTAATATAAAACTATAGTCATCAAAATGGTATGGTACTGACACGAAAACAGTCATATGGCTCAGTGGAGCAGAATGGAAAGCTTATGGTAAATTAGTCTACAAAATTGAAGCAAGAATACACAATGGAAGACAAGACAGCCTCTTCAATAAGTGGTGCTGGGAAAACTAGCCAACTACATGTAAAAGAATCAAATAGAATATTCTCTAACACTGTCAACAAATTATAACATTCTTTAACACTATAAACTGTTTTTGTGTTATTTTATAAACAAAAAAATCTCAAAATGGATTAAAGACTTAAATATTAAGAAGACTGGATACTATAAACTCCTGGAGAAAAATTAGGTAGAATACTATTTGACATAAATCCCAGCAATACTTTTTGGATCTGTCTCCTAGAGTAATAGAAATAAAAGCAAAAATAAGCAAATGGGACCTAATTAAACTTAAGAGCTTTTTCACAGTGAAGCAAACCATAAACAAAATGAAAAGACAATATCTCAACTGGTAGAAAATATTTGCAAATGGTGTTACTAACAAGAGATTAAACAACTTGTACAGCTCAATTTAAAAAAAAAAAGTCACAAAATGGGCAGAATCCCTAAAAGACATTTCTCCAATGGAGACATTTAAATGATTAATAAGCACATTAAAAGATGTTCACTACCACTAATTATTAGAGAAGCAAGTCAAAACTACAATGAGGTATCATCTCAGACCACTCAGAATGGCCATCAATAAAATGTTTACAAATAATAAATGCTAGAGAGGGTTTGGAGAAAAAGAAATCTTAGTGGGAATGCAAATTGTCACTATGGAGAATGTATACATGCATGCATGCTGAGTAGCTTCAGTCATGTCTGACTCTTTGTGACCCTATGGACTGTAGCCTGCCAGGCTCCTCTGTCCATGGGATTCTCCAGGAAAGAATATTGGAGTGGGTTGCCATGCCCTCCTCAGGAGATCTTCTCTACACAAGTATCAATCCCTGGTCTCTTATATCTCCCTAAATTGGCAGGCAGGTTCTTTACCACTAGCACCGCCTGGTAAGCCCATACACACTTTGCTGTGCTTAGTCACTCAGTCGTGTCCAACTCTTTGTGACCCCATGGACTGTAACTCACCCGGGTCCTCTCCCCATGGGGATTCTCCAGGCAAGAATACTGGAGTGAGTTGCCATGCCCTCCTCCAGGGGATCTTCCCAACCCAGGGATAGAACCTGGGTCTCCTGCATTGCAGGCTAATTCTTTACCATCTGAACTACCAGGGAAGCCCAAGAATACTGGAGTGGGTAGCCTGTCCCTTCTTCAGTGGAGCTTCCTGACTCTGGAATCAAACCGAGGTCCCCTGCAGGTAGATTGTTTACCAGCTGAGCTACCTGGAAAGCCCCATATACACACTACTATGTATAAAATAGAAAAACAGTACGGACCTACCATATAGCACAGGAAACTCTACTCAATATCTTATAATAACCTATAGTAGAGAAATAGTCTGAAAAATATATAAAATATATAAAAATATAACTGAATCACTTTGCTCTACACTTGAAAGTAACATAACATTTTATATTAACTATACTTCAATAAAAAATGTGTAACACAAGAGAAATCTGTGAAAAATTAAGGGAATAATCTGAGGGGTTACAGGAGAACCTGGATAGTTTACTGATATCCTTTTCTTTAGACTAGATGGTTAACATTGTCAAATGCTATAAAGTCTTCTCATTGAAGTGTGTTCCTAGAACAAGCAACTTTAGATTCACCTAGGGACTTTATCAGATTCTGCATTTTTAAAGAAATTGCAGAATGATATTTCTGCACTTTTCTGCATATTTTAGCATTACTTGGGGAACCTTTAGAAATCTCATGGTGCAGGCTGTATATAATTTCCAGATCAAATCAGAATCTATAGGTTTCAGACTCAAGAATCAGTATGTTTGAAGCTCCCCAGGCAGGTTATCTTTTCAGCCAGTGTTGAGGTCTAGTCCTGTCGAGACATGGAAGAGGATGAAAACTTAACTGGATAGTTAAGAGCAAAAAGAACTGAGGAGGATTTCAGAGGCTAGATTCTAGTCTTTGTTCTGTTGTTGAGAGATAATTCATTTATCCCTTGTGAAATCAGTTATCTCTTATCTTTTAAGATTATGTTCAGCAAGTATTTATTAAGGGCATACTTTGAGCCAGACATCATAAACAGAGTTAGATTAATGATCTCAATATCCCTTCCAATTCCTAAATTATATTATTTCTCTGTCTACAAGTATGTAAATTAGGAAATAATCAGTAATACCATATGTCGATGGTGATCATCTGTAAAAGATCAGTGTGCGAATCAGTGGTAAAAAGATTGCTTGTTAAAACTCTTCAAGGAATTGAGTATGCAGTACTGGCCAGAAACAATTCTTGTATCAAAAATGGAAAAGCAATCAAAGTTGGTTTGTAGAAATAACACTGGATAAACAGATAAATTGATTAGAGTATAAATCGAGGAGAGTTTGAGAAAATATAAAAATAGAAACAAGTAGATAACAGACTTGCAGCCTTTTTTTTTTTTTTACTTCTTTTACCACCAGAGAGGTGAGGAGAAATGGATCATCTCAAACATTAATGAACACAGGAATCACTTGAGAGACTTTGATAAAATGAAGATTCTGGGGTAGTAAGTCTTTCCTAGTAAGCCTCTGGAATGGGACCTAAACAATTCTGCTTTTCACATAAACTTCCAGGTGATGAAATGGTGCTGGTTTGGGGACCACACTTAAAGGAGTGAGGACCTGGATCTCAATTGTATGATACAAATAGAGCACGAGTCTTTTTAAAGCTAATTTCTAATGCTTCTTTCTGAGTTGCCTTAGTAAATGCCCTTCATCAAGATAGTCAGTCAGTTCAGTCTCTCAGTCCTGTGCGACTCTTTGCGACCCCATGGACTGTAGCAGGCCAGGCTTCCCTGTCCATCACCAATTCCCCAGGCTTGCTCAGACTCATGTCCATCCAGTTGGTGATACCATCTGACCATCTCATTCTCTGTCATCCCCTTCTCCTCCTGCCTCAAGGATACCACTTTAAAAAAATCCACATGAAAATGAGAAGAACTCTAGTGACAGGGCAGCAACATGTCAAAATCATATGAGGGGGAGATTTTTTATGAAGGTAAGGTTATTTCAGAAAGAACTTGGTTGACCTTTAAAAGAATTTTAGAACATATGAGATTAGGGAACTTAAGGCAATGGCAACCCACTCCAGTGTTCTGGCCTGGAGAATCCCAGGGATGGGGGAGCCTGGTGGGCTGCTGTCTATGGGGTCGCACAGAGTTGGACATGACTGAAGCGACTTAGCAGCAGCAGCAGCAGCAGCAGGGTACTTAAAGGGCTTACCTGGTGACTCAGATGGTGAAGAATCTGCCTGCAGTGCAGGAGACCTGAGTTTGATCCCTAGGATGGGAAGATCCCTTGGAGGAGGAAATGGCAACCCAGTCCAGTATTCTTGCCTGGAGAATCCCATGGACAGAAGAGCCTGGTAGGCTACAGTCCATGGGGTTGCAAAGAGTGGGACTGAATGACTAATGCTTTCACTTTTACACTTTCAGGCTACTTAAAGTGCTTCCCAAGTGACACTGTGGTAAAGAATCTGCCTGCCAATACAAGAGACACAGGAGATGTGGGTTCAATCCCTGGGTCAGGAAGAGTAGGGTATGGCAACCCATCCCGATATTCTTGCCTGGGAAATTCCATGGACAGAGGATATTTGTGGGCTACAGTCCATGGGGTCACAAGGAGTCAGATTCGAATGAGCACTGAGTACACATATACTTACCATACTTAAAGGCTGTTTTATTTCCACTTGCCTTTGGTCATAGTTGGCACAAAACTCCACATACTAAATGAATGCATGTCCTCACCTATTTTTGTGACATTAATATTGTACGGAACAGAGCCTTACAGAGAACAGGTTTATTGAGTCAACGCCAGATACTAATCAGGAAATAACATTCACTTCATATGGAGATATAGTCAATAGTGAAATGACAAGGAGGAATATTACAGAGAGCACTAAAAGAAATAAAACAAGAACATTAAATTAGGGAGTAAACCATGGAAAAGAGAAAAAGAACCATTTTAATCTGTTTTAAGGATGAAAAAGCAAGTGAAGGGGAAAGTGTATCATTGCACTCCACATTAGGAAAATAAAAGGAATATCTGTCAGGGTATGGAAAAAGAAGGAGAGAATTATCAGGGAAAAATAATCGGTAAGATATTACTAAAGAACTTTTAAAGAAATATTGAGATTCTGTTTGCTACTAGACACATACATTTCTGGAGGAATAGATGCGTGGCATTGATACTGTATCTGTGCTTTGCAGCCCAGGGCATGGAGAGCTAGGTAAATGTATATAGGAAGGAAACAGTGACCGTTGTGGATAGTCTCTTAGAATCTAATTGCAGAAAGGAATAATGATTGCGTAGAAGTGGCTGCCCATCCACTTTAGGGGGAAACACAGGTGGCTAGAAATGAGCCAATGAGTTGAGTGAGTTAGAAAGCACTTTAGTTTGAAGTTTCTGATGGATGCAAAGGAGGGATGTGTTCCTTTGTGAAGTATGGGAGTGAAAATATGTGTGAAGCCTTGGGATAGGAATATGGTACGAGATGTCAAGTTACCAAGGGGCTTCCCAGGTGGCGCTAGTGATAAAGAATCCACCTGCCAATGCAGGAGACATAAGAAATGTGAGTTTGATCTTTGGGCTGGGAAAATCCCTGGAGTAGGAAATGGCAACTTGCTCCAGTAGTCTTGCCTGGCGGGCCATGGTCTATGGGGCTGTAAAGAGTTGGATATGACTCTCTCGTTCCTTGTAGTGGTAAAGATGATGGCAGTGATTTTGATGATAGGGGTTGCATGTAGGCATAATAATAGTGCTTATTATTGAAAAGAACTTTGTTTATAGCTATTGTAAAACAAAAAGATAAAATGAATGTTCGATTCTGATTTCCTATCCAAAATGTTAGCTCTGTCAGGGCAGTGGTATCTCATTTTCCCCTGGTATATTCCTGATACATATTTGGTACTCAACATGTATCTGCTGGATACATGAACAAACACATTCTTAAATTTAGGATTTAATTGCTAATCAGCTAGCTGCTACTGTAGAACTATGGCTCTGCTAAGAGAAATGTTGTTTTATGGATACTTATAGTTTCAAGTGCAACATACTGAGTCCATCCTAAAGAAAATCAATCCTGAATATTGTTTGGAAGGACTGATGCTGAAGCTGAAACTCCAGTACTTTGGCCAGTTGATGCAAAGAACTGACTCAATGGAAAAGACCCTGATGCTGGGAAAGATTGAAGGCAGTAGGAGACGGGGGATGATAGAGGATGAGATGGTTGGATGGCATCACCGACTCAGTGGACATGAGTTTGAGTAAGCTCTGGGAGTTGGTGATGGACAGGGAGGCCTGGTGTGCTGCAGTCCATGGAGTCTCAAAGAGTTGGACACAACTGAGCAACTGAACTGAACTGAAGTGACATACTGATAGACAATAGTAGGTAACACTAACTGAACATACACTATGAACCCAATAGTGTACATATTTTTTATCCACATTGTAAGTCTTGGAAATAATATAACATAGGGGATCTAATCTTCTATGTAAACCATTTCATACTAAGGCATAAATCATGGATATTTGGTGAACTTACTGGGCAGACCTTACAAAAGATAATGTGTAAAGAGGTTTAAGGATTCTCTTGGGGAGAGAATGTCCCCCAGAATAAGATTGTAGGCCAACATAGGTTCATCCAAAGCCATTAGTTATTGAATGGAAGTTTCTGATCTGGTAGGTGGAACCTACCCCACCAGGTAGGTGAACTGGTCCCAAATCACCTGCATAGATCCCTGTGTGTCATTTTGGAAGAAAGGCTGCTGCAGTAAATAGTATTGTACTCAGAAAAATGAGTCATGTGATGAGGAGATTAAAGTCCCTGAGCTCTTTGGATGCATACCACCAAAATGAGTTGTCATTGAGAGGGCTCAAGAGGATTAGGAAAAGTTGAGCTTAGCACATTATCTGAAAGTCTGATGTATCAGATTGACCCATTGACCAGCAATTTCAGCATCATCTTAGAACATAAGATAAATAGAACCTCACACCCTACCCCAAGTAGACTGATTCAGAAAATTCATTTTAACAAGCTCCGTGCCTTAAAGGTAGGAACGTCTGGCCAAGCAGTTCAGTTCAGTTCAGTTCAGTCACTCAGTCGTGTCTGACTCTTTGCGACCTCATGAGTTTGGAGTTCACCCAAACTCATGTCCATTGAGTCGGTGATGCCATCCAACCATCTCATCCTCTGTCATCCCCTTCTTCTCCTGCCCCCAATCCCTCCCAGTATCAGAGTCTTTTCCAGTGAGTCAACTCTTTGCATGAGGTGGCCAAAGTATTGGAGTTTCAGCATTAGTATCAGTCCTTCCAAAGAACACCCAGGACTGATCTCGTTTAGAATGGACTGATTGGATCTCCTTGCAGTCCAAGGTACTCTCAAGAGTCTTCTCCAACACCACAGTTCAGAAGCATCAATTATTCTGCACTCAGCTTTCTTCACAGTCCAACTCTCACATCCATACATGACCACTGGAAAAAAACATAGCCTTGATTAGACGGACCATTTTTGGCAAAGTAATAAATTGAAATGAAATCTAATAGAATGATGATGATGTCAGGGAGAACAGATTTGCCTGTAAGTAGATGTTAGATTTATTGTTATGATTCTCTGTGTATTTGCTATGTGGATAAAGATGTTATGTGTGCAGATGAGAGAGAATCTAAATAAAATCTTGGTTTGTTGTTGTTGTTCAGTCACCAAGTCCTTTCCAACTTTTGTGACCACATGGACTGCAGCACAGCAGGCCTCCCTGTCCCTAACCATCTCCCAGAGTTTGCCCAAGTTCACGTCCATTGCACTGGAGATGCCGTCCAACCATCTCATCCTCTGTCACCCTCTTTTCCTTCTGCATTCAATCTCTCCCAGCATCGGGGTCTTTTTCCAATGAGTTGGCCCTTCACATCATGTGCCCAAAGTATTGGAGCTTCAGTTTCAGAAGCAGTCCTTCCAATGAGTATTTAGGTAGATTTCCTTTAAGATTGACCAGTTTGATCTCTTTGGTGGACAAGGGCCTCTCAAGAGTCTTCTTCAGCACCACAGTTCAAAAGCATTGATTCTTTGGCATTCTGCCTTCTTTATGGGCCAGTTCTCACAACCATATGTGACTACTGGAAAGACCGAAGCCTTAACTATGCAGACCCTGTTTGCAAGGTAATGTCTTTGCTTTGAAACACTGTCTAGGTTTGTTATACCTTTCCCACCAAGAAGCAATCATCTTCGAATTTCATGGCTGCAGTCACCCAAGAAGAGGAAATCTGTCACTGCTTCCATCTTTTCTTCTTCTATTTCTCATGAAGTTATGGGACCAGATGCCATGATCATGGTTTTTGGTTTTTTTTAATATTTAGTTTTAAGCCAGCTTTTCCAATCTCCTCCTTCACCTTCATCAAGAGGTTCTTCAGTTCCTCTTCGCTTTCTGCCATTAAAATGGTATCATCCGCATATCTGGGGCTTCCCTTGTAGCTCAGCTGGTAAAGAATCCAATTGCAATGTGGGAGACCTGGGTTGGGAAGATCTCCTGGAGAAGGAAAAGGCTACCTACTCCAGTATTCTGGCCTGGAAAGTCCACGGACTATACAGTCCATGGGGTCACAAAGAGTCGGACACAACTGAGCAACTTTCACTTCACTTCACTTTGCTTCATCCACATATCTGAGGTTGTTGATATTTCCCCTGGCAATCTAACTTGTCACTCATCCAACTTATCACTCATCCACCCTGGTATTTCTCATGATGTGCTCTGCTCATAAGTTAAATAAGGGTGACAGGAAACAGCCTTGTTGTACTCCTTTCTAAATCCTGAACCAGTCAGTTCTTTCATACAAGGTTCTAACTTTTGCTTCTTAATCTGCATTACAGATTTCTCAGGAGACAGGTAAGATGGTCTGGTTCCCAACTCTTTAAAAGAGTTTTTCACAGTTTGTTATGATCCACACAGTCAAAGGCTTTAGCATAGTCAATGAAACAGAGGTAAATATTTTTCTGGAATTCCCTTGCATACTCTATGATCTAGGGAATGTTGGCAATTTGATCTCTGGCTCCTCTGCCTTTTCTAAAGCCAGCTTGGACATCTGGAAGTTCTCGGTTCACATAATGCTGAAGCCTAGCATGCAGAATTGTGAGCATAACTTTACTAGCATGGAAGATGAGTGCAATTACTCGGTGGTTTGAACGTTGTTAAGTACTGACCTTCTTGGGAATCGGGATGCGGGTTGACCTTTTCCAGTCTTGTGGTAACTGCTGAGTTTTCCAAATTTGCTGACATATTGAGTGCAGCACTTTAATAACATCTTCTTTTAAGATTTTAAATAGTTTTGCTAGAATTCCATCACCTCCACTAGCTTTATTGAAAGCAGTGCTTCCTAAGGGCCACTTGATTTCACACTCCAGAATGTCTGGCTCTGGGTGAGTGACTGCACCATCTTGGTAATTATCATTAACATGGCTCCATCTGGTAAAAGAAGTCAGTGAAGCCTCGAAAAACACCAAGGTTTTGTCTGTTTTACAAATAAAGGCACCACAGCTCAGAGTAGTTAAGTAACAAGTAATTTGCTCAAGGTGACACAGGGTGTCTATGTTATTTCCATTCTATTTTCAGTATTTTATTTTTTAAATGTATTTTACTTATTTTTGGCCATGTTGGGTTTTCATTGCTGCTCGAGGGCTTTATCTAGTTGTGGAGAGCAGGGATTACTTTCCAGTTGCAATGCTCAGCCTTCTCATTGTGGTGGCTTTTCTTGTTGTGGAGCACAGGCGTAGTTGCCCCACAGCATGTAGAATCTTCATGGACCAGGGACTGAACTCATGCTTCCTGCATTGTCAAGTAGATTCCTAACCACTGGATCACTAGAGAAGTCCATCAGTATTTTATATTAGAAGTGGCTGGCTCTCAAGAAGCACATCCATACCACCTTCTTGCTCATAAGAAGCCAGGAGAGACATAGTGGCCTTTTCATAATGAGCATTTCAGTAAGATGATTGTTCAGGTTAGGAAATGCCAAAGTTCTACTGGAGAAAAAAGTGAAAAAAAATGGAGAAGGAAAATAGTAAAAATTTGGTGGTAAAAGGACTCACTTGATTTGAAAGATCACAAAATAGACTGAGTTTTATTCAGATGATAGCTACATAGTAGGAGTGCTGAGCATAGTAGGAGTTCTGGCAGAGGAGTTCTGCCAGTCTGTAAAGATGGCAGGGTGGTGGGGGTGACTTACAAAGATGAATATAGAGGGGAGAGAGGAGTACTGGCAGGAGAATGATTAAACAGTATCGCAGACATCTCTTACGTCGTCCACACTTCTAAATTAAATCAGCACAAATAACTGGCACAACACATATATACTTACTAGAATTCTGATTATAAATAGGCCAGCTTCTATTCAAGGGCTCAGTGTGTTTTATAAGCATAATCACATTAATTTGCACAGTACTCCCTGAAGGCAAGTGAATATGCAATATCATTGAGTTGGCCTAAAAGTTCATTCATGTTTTTCATTTATTTGGGTAACATCTTACAGAAAACCCTTCACATTTTGGCCAGCCCCGTACTTAAATGTATATATTTCCTATGTCTCAACTGAGAGGAAGAAAGACCTTGATGAAACAGGTCTCTTCTCCCAAGTTGAAATAATTCAATATATTATTATAGACACTAAGCCACCTATCTTTTCAAACCACAATAATCTTGTACCTTTGTCAAATTCCAGTGTCTGACTTAATTATTAGAAGATCCTTTTTACATCTCCTGGTAAGACTTAAGAAAGAAATGAAAATCCAGGTTTAAAAATTAGATATATTTTAAGACTACATTGTAGCCACCAAGGCTGATAATGATGTCAGCATTTATCTATAAATGAAATACAGTGTTGTTAGTTTTTAATTAAACAATTTAATTGTTTTAATTGCTTGAATTATTTCTTCCAGTCTACTTAATGTAGGTGATGGGTAGTGATATTTGATGAAATGTTCTGATTTATATACCATCTGATTAAATTGTGATGAGAAATTTTATATTATTAATAGTGATTGAAGTGAAGTCGCTCAGTCGTGTCTGACTCTTTGCGACCCCATGGACTGTAGCCTACCAGGCTTCTCTGTCCATGGGATTCTCTAGGCAAGAATACTGGGTGGGTTACCATTTCCTTCTCCAGGGGATCTTCCCGACCCAGGGATCGAACCCGGGTCTCCCACATTGGAGGCAGGCGCTTTAACCTCTGAGCCACCATAGTTGCCGCAAAATGGCTCCTTTTTAGAAGAAAACTTTGCTCCAAACTAGTACTGAACATTTTTACTTTTACTCCTGAACAATCATATAATCCTTCAGGCCCATGAAGAAAATATTTTTGTCTGCTTTTAAAATTTGCATTAATTATTGCAATCTATTTTACCAGTTTCCTTTTTCAGTATATTTCTTCCATTAAACTGAATGGCCTTCAGAGCAGTGACAGTAAGACAGCGTTCTTTTCTAGCTAAAATGTTTTCTTTTTAAAAGGGCAGCAACACACAGCAGTTTTTGTTCCTTGTCATCTTTCCTTTGGGAAAGATTTATAAATACTTGTCTAGAATACTGTGCATATTTCTCAGAGTAACTGCCCCAGATTTCATGATCATTTCATGGTAAAGTCTTTGGAAATCAGTACACTTTTTCCTCCAAAGATGATGCTGCCATGTGATATAGTAGATGTCACAGTGCTTTATCAGCATTATTATGACTATTTAAAATTTTTTCACATCCTGATTGTGTGAAATATTTTTCTTTAGAAGATTTTGACCTTCATGTAGTTTGGTTTCTTAATTAAAATTGGAGGTGCATATCCTGTACCTTGCAACAGATACTGCAAACTATCTAAGTCTGTCTTTTGACTTTTCAAAATATGTAATTCATGTTATTCAGCCGCTAAGCCGTGTCCAGCTCTTTGCGACTCCATGGACTGTAGCATACCAGGCTCCTCTGTCCTACATTATCTCCAGAGTTTGTTCAAATTCATGTTCATTGAGTTGATGATGCTTTCTAGCCATCTCATGCTCTGCCACCTTATTCTCCTTTTGCCTTCAATTTTTTTCAGCGTCAGGGTCTTTTCTAATGAGTTGGTTCTTTGCATCAGGTGGCCAAAGTATTGAGCTTCAGCTTCAGCAACAGTCCTTCCAATGAATATTCAAGGTTGATTTCCTTTAGGATGAACTGGTTTGATCACCATGCAGTCTAAGGGATTCTCAAGAGTCTTCTTGAACACCACAGTTCAAAAGCATCAATTCTTTGGTGCTCAGCTTTCTTTATAGTCCAACTCTCACATCCATACACGACTACTGGAAAAACCATAGCTTTGACTAGATGGACCTTTGTTGGCAAAGTAATTCCTCTGCTTTTTAATACACTGTCAAGGATGGTCATAACTTTTCTTCCAAGGATCAAGCGCCTTTTAATTTCATGGCTGCAGTCACCATCTGCAGTGATTTGGGCATCCAAGAAAATAAAGTCTGTCACTGTTTCCACTGTTTCCCCATCTATTTCCCATGAAGTGATGGGACCAGATGCCATGATCTTCATTTTCTGAATGTTGAATTTTAAGCCAACTTTTTCCTTTCCTCTTTCACTTTCATCAAGAAACTCTTTAGTTCTTCTTTGCTTTCTGCCCTAGAGCTTTCTCTGTTCAATTCTCAGTCTTATTTCCAAAGTAGGAGAAAAGGAAGACTCCTGATTGGAGATTGTATCTTGCTTTTACCTACTTACATACAGATGATACTGTTCCATTCTCTGGGGAACACAGAGTGCACATCTTTTCAATATTTTAATATAGGTGAACTGCTGCATTTTAAGATTTGGATCTCCTGGGGGAAAAACTTGTACTTTTCTTCCCCTCCTGTATTTGCCCTATGCTTATAGTTAGCCAAAGTGTTGATGACAGCATTACCTTATCTTCAGGGTAATAAGGAATTGGGTATCATTTGTCTGTTTGGGAAATTAAGTATTTCCAAATTTGACTCTCCTAGGTACTAGCCTTAATATTTAATTCCTTTTTTCCCTAGAACTAGATGAAGCCTCTAATTATGCTTGGAGTTAAGAGTAATTTACATACTTTTTAAAGATCTTTATTGTTTCTCCAGCAAATGAGGTGACCCTTCCCATTAATCTGATATATGTTTATTCTATTAATAGAATTTATTTAACAACCATTTATATACATCTACAGTGGTCATGAAGGTCTGGCAATAGATGAATCATGTGGGTGTGATAAATTGGAACACTGGACATGTTTAGCCACAAGGCTGTCTGATACATATGTGGTCCCTAGAGTACAAAGCTCTGAGGTATATTCATGTTCAGAAGTGGTAATTTAGGAGGCATTTTAGCATCAAGTTGGCCCACAAGGAGATACATTTCTGGTTGAAATTGTAATCAGTATATTTGATCTTCAGATCTAGATTATTGTCACTTGATCTGGAAGAGGCTGTCTTCTCACTGTAATGCTATCATTTAAAAAGCTTCCTCTTCATGGAGAATAACTTCATTTATTTTCAACCTTTCTGATTCAGTCACATATAAGGTTTAGCACCCCTTTTCATATTAGGAGATTATTCCTAGAAGCCAGGCTCTAAATGTTTTAAACAGTCATGTTGATAATCTGAGTAAATCTGAGATAATTTTTGTGCTCCTTAAACTAGTCTTCAGAACTACTTACTTGTTCATGATGAGAAACAGTTTCAATCTGCTGGATGAAACCAAGAAAACACTGATCTTTGATCTGTCATGAAGTCAGTCTTATTTTAGAGGTCAATCATGTATTAGCACAAATAGGTAGTATATAGATATTTATAAGAGGAGATTAGAGGAGTTGGTTCAGACGGTTATGGAAGCAAAGACGTCCCACAATCCGCCAGTCTGCAAGGTGGAGAACCAGGGAAGCTGCTGGTATAATTCAGTCTGAATCCAAAAGTCTGAGAATAGGCTGGTGGTGTAAGTTCAGGACTGAGTCTAAAAGGCCAAGAACTAGGGACATCAGCGTCTGAGGACAGGGAGAAAGTGGGAGTCTCAGTTCAAGAAGAGAATTTCATTTGCTCTCCTTACACATTTTTGTTATTTTGGAGTTTGAAACAGACTACCTGATGTCTACTTACACTGGGGAGGACCGTCTACCAGTTCAATAGTTCCAAAGCTAATTTCTTCTGGAAACAACCTTACAGATATACCCAGGAATAATATTTTACCAGCTATCTTGGCATCCCTTTGCACAGTCAAGTTAACACATAAAATTAGCCATCACAAGTCCACCCCTTGTCAACTTGGCACCTGTATGCATCTCCTCAAACCATGCTTAATCTCCAAACAAAAACAAGATCATAATTTCACCGAGTATGCTATAATTATCCTCAGACAACTGAAAACATTAATCCCTGCCCTCGGATGAGGATGCAGAGTTCTTCAGTGATGTTTATCCTGTGATTTGAATACTATGATGTAAAATTAATAATAGTTAAATACTGATATAAAGTCAACACAATTTATGTTACATGGAAAGGAATAATAGAAGAAAACAAAAGTTGTTTGCTTAATTATGTATTACGATATATACACACAAACATTCGTAACAAAATAAAGATGGAATACTCATGATAATCCCCATTTTGTAACTGTCATATGGTTATAAGCTGGTTTTTGTAACCACTTTCTTCTGTTACCCATTCTATATTCCTTTTGCCTTCAGCAAGCACCTCAGATGGTTGTGGTTAATTACCTAGTGGGGTGATTCATTCATTAAGGCTCTGGGCCATTAGTAGAATTGGATTGTAGTTTTCCATTGACGTTAAGCACAGGTCATAATAATTATAAGAAGCATCTTAAAGGATCTCGTGTACTCCAGACATACTCTTTCTTACCTCCATTATGGAGTAGCAGTTCAGTTTCACCTCAATATTCATGATCATTCACCCAGCCAACATTGTACCTCCTGTCTTTGACTCAGAGGCATGAGGAACCAAAAATAACCAGTTTTAACTTCCAATTCAGTGGAATCATTGCTCTGTCTCCTGGAGGAAGCATTTTTCTCTCTGGAACTAGGATCTCTAGGTTAATAGAGCATAAAGTCTTGGGAACAGGAATCAAAAAGCTGTCTAGTGGGTCACTAGAGGTAATAGTCAGTGGTGCCACTGCTATTTCCACCCTGTGATTCCTGGACCTGTGAATTCTTGCTATGGGAGAAGCAGTGCCGTATATTGGACACTTGACTTGAAGCATATATATCATATGCAGTCTCCTGGAGAAATTTTCCCCAGTATTGCCAACTCCTAGCTGCTGCTATGTATCATAGGACCAGTCATATTTTAAAGGTTGAATTGTTTCCCAAAAGCCCTGTTATGCAAGTATTACTGGGGAAAGTCACCTAACTTTTACATTTTTTGTTGGACATTTTTGGGGATTTTTTTTTTATAGGACATAATTATTGCTCATGGTAACAATGTGAATAAAGCAGAGAGTGAGCATGGGGAGGCTCTCAAATGTCTATGTCTGGTTTGCTTATTATTCCAACCTAGTTAGCACCATTATTTACCCTGAAAACCTCTACCCTGAGAATATAACCTCCTATATTCTGTATTCAAGGAGATCATACCTCCACAGGAAATGCAGGAAGGACAGTACATTTAAAAAATAAGTCTGTGAGACAACAGTGGCCAAAACAGACCTTTGTAAATGACTATTGTGTTGCATTTCTTTGGAGTTAAGTGAAGAAGTGAAGAATGCTCTCATATTTTCTATGTATGGAGGCTATCTTTAGATGTCAGCAGCCATAGCTGTATTTTGGGGGTTATTTACAATATCCAGAGTACCCATGTAACTTTCCCTCCTTTCATCTCCACTGTCTCTTCTCAGTACTTTATATCTGGTGCCATATCACTGGACCTAACCTCCACTGAGAATTTCACTTCCCTTTTCTAGACTTATTGTTATACTTGATACTATTCTCTTTATGTTTGTGTCCAAAATATAGTGTCACACATTTTGCCAGTTGCTAGAAGTGTTTCTTATTCATTGTAGTTTTTTAAAAGGAATTTATTATTAATTTGTAAGTTTGTTTCCTAGGCTTGCAAATAGTCCTTCTATTGTCCATATTTAAGACAAGGTTCCTTTTTAACAGACTCACTTCCTTGACTGATTGTCAAATCTAGTATCCACCATGAAGTATGAAAGATCTTGCCCCTTTCCTTTTAGTTCCTTGGTTATGTACACTTCAGGGAATAAATGTTCTTCTAAAAATATTTTAAGAGAGGAAATAAAGAAGATACCTATTATGTTAGCTGGAATATATGATACATCTCTAGAGAAATAAGCTGATTGCAAGTAATTAGGTTTCTGGCTTCTGTCTGCTCATGATTCAAATGCTCTTAAAGAATGAAGGCTAAATATGAGATTTACATTGTTGAAATGATGTATGCTGGGCATTCAGCTGCATGTATTATCCATTAATTATAAGAATAAGTTATTATGGGGCTTGACTAGTTCACTTGTTTCTAGAAGCATTTTAAAGTACTGAACTATCATTTTTCAAAAGGAGAAAGTAACAATTTTTCTTATAAATTAATAGAATTGCAAATGAGTCTCAAAATCTATTTGGCTAAAATGTAAAGTGAAAGTGAAAGTTGCTCAGTCATGTCTGAATCTTTATTACCCATGGACTATACAGTCTGTGGAATTCTCCTGGCCAGAATACTGGACAGGGTAGCCTTTCTCTTCTCCAGGGTGTCTTCCCAACCCAGGTATAGAATCCAGGTCTCCCTCACTGCAGGCAGATTCTTTACCAGCCAAGCCACAAGGAAAGCCCAAGAATACTGGCATGGGTAGCCTATCCCTTCTCCAGGGGATCTTCCCAACCCAGGAACTGAACAGGGATCTCCTGCATTGCAGGCAGATTCTTTACCAACTGGGCTATCAGGGAAGCCTGGTTAAAATGTAAATAAATAAATAAAAACCTCAAGCCAAAACAGCATAACACACTACTCAAAGCAACAGCTGTGGCCTCAGTTGCTTTCTTGGAGACTGCAAAGAGACTAATTTCATTATAGTTGCAAGTTCTAAAAATGTTTTGTTCTAGATTGTGAAAATTTTTGAGATGACTGAGGTAATTTTTCATTATTTAGGAATAAAACAAATATATTTTGAAGTTAATATCCTGATATAAAAATAATACATATTATTTTGCATCATAAAATACTTTTGGTAATTATTCTGAAATATCCATTAGTATTTTGTTTTTTACTCCTACATTATTTTCATATATACACATGCAACAGTGATAGTATTATATAAGCCATTGTATTGATGCTTTTTCAAGTGGGGTAATATCTCCTTTTTCCCTGTTTCTTTTTCACTGAGTTCTACTTATCTTAATCTATATCAGACTCTATCTCTACCCCAGGTAATCTGAGATGATATGCTTATAATTTCATCTCGCCATGTCATTTACATATATACATATGTCATTTACATATTTAGAGTAGATGATTTTGTGTAGTCCATGCATGTATTTTTTCTGTATCAAGATATTCTATCTATCAAGCATAACCAAGCTCCATACTTATACATATGTCTTATCCCTGCTAGCCTTCATAAACCTGGGTTCATTGGATACATGTTCATTATTTTAGCAAACCTTCCTTGTAGGACCCCTCCATGTCAGTTACTTTACCTCCAATTTATTTCTTTTAATTCCTCCTATAATAGACTTGATATTATTTATTCATCCATATACTTGTTGATATTACTTACTGATACTACCTTTTTCTGTGGATATTTTGTCACTATTAGCATACTATAAGAAAGATCATGTATTTTATCTGTGAAAAGTGAAAGTGAAGTTGCTCAGTCGTGTCCGACTCTTTGCGACCCCGTGGACTGTAGACCACCAGGCTCTTCTGTCCATGGGATTCTCCAGGCAAGAATACCGGAGTGGGTTGCCATTTCCTTCTCCAGGGGATCTTTCTGACCCAGGGATTGAACCCAGGTCTCTTGCATTGCAGGCTGATGCTTTAACCTCTGAGCCATCCTTAAATTTTTATTTTGTTTTTCTTGAATTGGAATAGATTCCCAGGAGAGGGCTTTTTGGATCATAGAGTCTGTTAATAGTATCCATTTAGTTTCTGAAAAGGCTATCAAAACTTACAATCCTCTAGCAATATGCAAGTGTGGCCTCATAGTCAGGCCATCTGTTGTTGTTATCTATTGTTTAAATTTCTGTCAGTCTGATGGAAATTATCTAATACTTTATTGCTAATTTGAGTTTGAGCATCTTTTCACATGCTCATTGGCTGTTCATTTTCATTTTTATATGAATTATTGATTAGAGCTAGGTTGCAGAGAAGGCACTGGCACCCCACTCCAGTACCTTTGTCAGGAAAATCCCATGGACCGAGGAGCCTGGTAGGCTGCAGTCCATGGGGTCACTAGGAGTTGGATACAACTGAGCGACTTCACTTTCACTTTTTAGTTTCATGCATTGGAGAAAGAAATGGCAACCTACTCCAGTATTCTTGCCTGGAGAATCCCAGAGATGGGGGTGCCTGGTGGGCTGCCGTCTATGGGGCCGCACAGAGTCAGACACAACTGAAGTGACTTAGCAGCAGCAGAGCTAGATTCAGCTGCGTGAAATGAAACACTCAAAATAATAGTGCAATGAACCACATAGATGGTTGATTTTCTTTGTGATAAAAGAGATCTAGAGTAGACAGAGCAAGTATTGGTGGTTTTCTACTGTGATCTGGGTTCTAGCTCCACTCTGTGCTCTGCCACTGACATTCTGCTTGGTTTACTGTCACGGGCTGGAACTTCAGCTACTGAATTCCAGACACTTGCAAGTGGGAAGAAAAGGAGTAAGTGCTTGCTCCTTCACTTTAAATAAATCTTTCTTAAATGCACATATTAATTTTTCTTAAATAGATTACACTGACTCAAAGGTAGGCACTGCTGCACATAGTTAGCTTAATAGTTTACAAAATGTAGTTCTTCATACTTTTGACTGGGCGCCTGGTTTAAAGTCAGGTTTCTTTTACTAAGGAAGAAGGCAGGAATGTGCATTAGGAAGCCACAAGCATCTGTGCCACCCCTATTCTTTCCTATGTTGCTACTGGATTATCTTTCTTATTAATTTTTAAAAGTGTATTGAAGTATAATTGATTTACAGTGTTGTATTGCTTTCTGCTGTATAACAAAGTGATTCAGTTATACATATGTGCGTTCCTTTTCATATTCTTTTCCATTATGGTTACTTACAGGATAATGAATATAGTTCCGTGTGCTACACAGTAGGATCTTGTTGTTGATCCATTCTGTACATATTAGTTTGCATCCCAATCCATCCCTTCCCAGCCCTGCCTCCTTTGGCAACCACAGGTCTGTTGTCTATGCCCATGAGTCTGTTTCTGTTCACTGATAAGTACATTTGTGTCATACTTTAGATTCCACATGTAAGTGACATCACTTGGTATTTGTCTTTCTCTTTCTGACTTACTTCACTTAGTATGGTGGTCCATCCATATTGCTGCAAATGGTATTGCTGCTGCTGCTGCTAAGTCGCTTAAGTCGTGTCAGACTCTGCAACCCCATAGATGGCAGCCCACTAGGCTCCCCCAGCCCTGGGATTCTCCAGGCAAGAACACTGGAGTGGGTTGCCATTTCATTCTCCAATGCATGAAACTGAAAAGAGAAAGTGAAGTCGCTCAGTCGTGTCTGACTGTTAGCAACCCCATGGACTGCAGCCTACCACTTCATTCTTTTTATGGCTGAGTTGTATTCCATTGTGTATACATACCACATCTTCTTTATCTATTCTTCTGTCAACGAACTTTTATATTGTTTCAATGTCTAGGCTATTATGTATACTGCTGCTCTGGATGTAGGGTATGTGTATCTCATAAAACTATTAGCAAACCAAATCTGCCAATATGTGAAAAGATCTTTTAAGGTATTTCCCTGCCACCTACATATGCAAATATTATATAGAATTTGTTTATGAAATAGTTTACTGAATAATATCTTTAATTTTCATGTGGTCAAATATGTCCTTTTCCTCTAAGTTTTTGTCTTGGTTAGGAGCTCTTCCTGAATCTTTGAATGTACATGATTATATAAACTTTTTCTAAGACTTTAGAAATAATTACTTTATTCTGCATATTTATGTATATAATCCATCTGTACATACATTTGCAACTGTTTTTAATATTTAACTGAGTATGGTTAAGTGTCTACATTATATTTTTCTTAACAGGTGCTAGGTATGTTACCATTATGGATTAAAATGTTAAAATTCATCACCTTTTTTCTTACTAAAGTACCACCCTTGTCATTTAATTGTCTTTTCATGGGTACTGAAACACACTTCTGAACTTTCTCTTGTCTATTTCCTATTCTTTTGTTAACATATAGTGGTCTGTGGTCATAAGTTTTAGGGGTTGGCAAATTACAGTGCATGGGTCAAATTCAGCTCTCTGCCTGTTTTTGTAAATCAAGTTTTATTTGATTTATTTATTTATTTATTTATTTTATTTATTTATTTTTGTGTCATCAGTGATTCTCTTTGTGCTGAACTAGGAGAGTTGAGTCATTGTGACAGAGATTATATTGCCTCAGAACTTAAAATAATAACTGTTTCTCTACAGAAAATTCGCTGTTTCCTAAATGACTAATTGAGTGGCACTTCACCAAATTTATAGATCTGCACATTTGTTAACTGTTTTGAGCAATAAGATGACACATATAAATACCAGTACAAAATATACAATTAACAAATTATCTCAATGGTGTTCTTGACATCAGAAAGATGGTCAATTAAGTAGGAAATTGGATAGTAAAACATTTCATATTAGTATTTATTTTTCACTATTGATGAAGTTGTTATTTTACAGATAAAGATTCCTAGTGGAGATCATATTACATTACATTTAAATATTTGTGTTATTTTTATTATAGAAAATTTCAAATACACATTTAAACAATTGAAAGAACTGTATATGAACCTCTCAGTACACATTTCTTACATTTAATAATTATTGCCATATAGCTAATATTATTTCATTTATCTACCTAATCTCTTTTTACAAGCTCAATTTTTTTTTAAAACAAACCCAAGCATCATATTAGTTCATCTATAAATGTTTGAGCATGCATTGCTAAAGGTTAAGGAATTTTTGCTTTAACAAATCCACATTACTATCAGTTCAGTTCAGTTTAGTCGCTAATTCATGTCTGACTCTTTGCGACCCCGTGAATCGTAGCACGCCAGGCCTCTCTGTCCATCACCAACTCCCAGAGTCCACCCAAACCATGTCCATTGAGTTGGTGATGCCATCCAACCATCTCATCCTCTGTTGTCCCCTTCTCCTCCTGCCCTAAACCTTTCCCAGCATCATGGTCTTTTCCAGTGAGTCAGCTCTTCGCATCAGGTGGCCAAAGTATTGGAGTTTCAGCTTCAATATCACCCCTTCCAAAGAACACCCAGGACTGATCTCCTTTAGGATGGACTGGTTGGATCTCCTTGCAGTTCAAGGGACTTTCAAGAGTCATCTCTAACACCACAGCTCAAAAGCATCGATACTTCGGGACTCAGCTTTCTTTATAGTCCAACTCTCACATCCATACATGACTACTGGGAAAAACATAGCCTTGACTAGACGGACCTTTATTGACAAAGTAATGTCTCTGCTTTTTAGTATGCTGTATAAGTTGATCATAACATTCCTTCCAAGGAGTAAGTGTCTTTCAATTTCATGGCTGCAGTCACCATCTGCAGTGATTTTGGACCCAGGAAAATAAAGTTAGCTGCTCTTTCCACTGTTTCCCTATCTATTTGCCATGAAGTGATGGGACCAGATGCCATGATCTTAGTTTTCTGAATGTTCAGCTTTAAGCCAGATTTTTCACTCTCCTCTTTCACTTTCATCAAGAGCTTCTTTAGTTCTTCTTCACTTTCTGCCATAAGGGTGGTGTCATCTGCATATCTGAGCTTATTGATATTTCTCCTAGCAATCTTGATTCTAGCTTGTGCTTCTTCCAGCCCAGCTTTCTCATAATGTAATCTGCATATAAGTTAAATAAGCAGGGTGACAATATACAGCCTTGATGTACTCCTTTTCCTTTTTGGGACCAGTCTGCTGTTCCATGTCCAGTTCTAACTGTTGCTTCCTGACCTGCCTGCAGCTTTCTCAAGAGGCAGATCAGGTGATCTGGTATTCCCATCTCTTCAAGAATTTTCCACAGTTTATTGTGCTCCACACAGTCAAAGGCTTTCGGAATACTCAATAAAGCAGAAATAGATGTTTTTCTAGAACTGTCTAGCATTTTCAATGAGCAAGCGCATATTTGCAATTTGATCTCTGGCTACTCTGCCTTTTCTAAATCCAGCTTGAACATTTGGAAGTTTATGGTTCATGTATTGCTGAAGCCTAGCTTAGAGAATTTTAAGCATCACTTTACTAGCATGTTAAATGAGTGCAGTTGTGCTGTAGTTTCAGTATCACTACAAACAAAGCTAGTGGAGGTGATGGAATTCCAGTTGAGCTGTTTCAAATCCTGAAAAATGATGCTGTGAAAGTGCTGCACTCAATATGCCAGCAAATTTGGTAAGCTCAGCAGTGGCCACAGGACTGGAAAAGGTCAGTTTTCATTCCAATCCCAAAGAAAGGCAATGTCCAAGAATGCTCAAACTACCACACAATTGCACTCATCTCACATGCTAGTAAAGTAATGCTCAAAATTCTCCAAGCCAGGCTTCAGCAATATGTGAACCGTGAACTTCCAGATATTCAAGCTGGTTTTAGGAAAGGCAGAGGAACCAGAGATCAAACTGCCAACATCCGCTGGATCATGGAAAAAGCAAGAGAGTTCCACAAAAACATCTATTTCTCCTTGATTGACTATGCCAAAGTCTTTGACTGTGTGGATCACAATAAATTGTGGAAAGTTCTGAGAGAGATGGGAATACCAGACCACCCAACCTGCCTCTTGAGAAATCTGTATGCAGGCCAGGAAGCAACAGTTGGAACTGGACATGGAACAACAGACTGGTTCCAAATATGAAAAGGAGTATGTCAAGGCTGTATATTGTCACCCTGCTTATTTAACTTCTATGCAGAGTACATCATGAGAATCGCTGGGCTAGAAGAAACACAAGCTGGAATCAAGATTGCCGGGAGAAATATCAATAAGCTCAGATATGCAGATGACACCACCCTTAAGGCAGAAAGTGAAGAGGAACTAAAAACCCTCTTGATGAAAGTGAAAGAGGAGAGGGAAAAAGTTGGCTTAAAGCTCAACATTCAGAAAGCGAAGATCATGGCATCTGGTCCCATTACTTCATGGGAAATAGATGGGGAAACAGTGGAAACAGTGTCAGACTTTATTTTTGGGGGCTTCGATATCACTGCAGATGGTGACTGCAGCCATGAAATGAGAAGACACTTACTCCTTGGAAGAAAAGTTATGACCAACCTAGATAGTATATTCAAAAGCAGAGACATTATTTTGCCAACAAAGGTCCATCTAGTCAAGGCTATGGTTTTTCCTGTGGTCATGTATGGATGTGAGAGTTAGACTGTGAAGAAGGCAGAAAGCTGAAGAATTGATGCTTTTGAACTGTGGTCTTGGAGAAGACTCTTGAAAGTCCCTTGGACTGCAAGGAGATCCAACCAGTCCATCCTAAAAGAGATCAGTCCTGGGTGTTCATTGGAAGGACTGATGCTAAAGCTGAAATTCCAATACTTTGGCCATTCTATATGAAGAGTTGACTCTTTGGAAAAGACTCTGATGCTGGAAGGGATTGGAGGCAGGAGAAGAAGGGGACGACAGAGGATGAGATGGCTGGATGGCATCTCTGACCTGATGGACGTGAGTATGAGTGAACTCCCGGAGTTGGTAACGGACAGGGAGGCCTGGCGTCTGTAATCCATGGGGTCGCAAAGAGTCGGACACGACTGAGTGACTGAATTGAACTGAACTGAACTTTCGTATTCTTTGGCATTCCCTTTCTTTGTGATTGGAATGATAACTGACCTTTTCCAGTCCTATGGCCACTGCTGAGTTTTCTAAATTTGCTGGCATATTGTGTGCAGCACTTTCACAGCATCATCTTTCAGGATTTGAAATAGCTCAGCTGGAATTCCATCACCTCCACCAGCTTTGTTCATACTGCTTCTTCCTAAGGCCCACTTGATTTCATATTCCAGGATGTCTGGCTCTAGGTGAGTAATATGCCCGTTGTGATTATCTGGGTCATGAAGATCTTTTTTTGGTACAGTTCTTCTGTGTATTCTTGCTACCTCTTTTTAATATTTTCTGCTTCTGTTATATTCATACCTTTTCTGTCCTTTATTGAGCCCATCTTTGCATGAAATGTTCCCTTAGTATCTCTGATTATCTTGACAAGATATCTAGTCTTTCCCTTTCTATTGTTTTCCTCTATTTCATTGCTTTGATCACTGAGGAAGGCTTCCTTATCTCTCCTTGCTATTCTTTGGAACTCTGCATTCAAATGGGTATATCTTTCCTTTTCCCCTTTGCTTTTCACTTCTTTTTCACAGCTATTTGTAAGGCCTCCTCAGACAGCCATTTTGCTTTTTGCATTTCTTTGTCTTGGGGATGGTCTTGATTTCTTTTTCCTGTACAGTGTCACGAACCTCCTTCCATACTTCATCAGGCACTCTGTCTATCAGATCTAGTCTCTTAAATCTATTTCTCACTTCCACTGTATAGTCATAAGGGATTTGATTCAGGTTATACCTGAATAGTCTAGTGGTTTTCTCCACTTTATTCAGTTTCAGTCTGAATTTGGCAACAAGGGTTTCACGATCTGAGCCACAGTCAGCTCCCGGTCTTGTTCTTGCTGACTGTATAGAGCTTCTCCATCTTTGGCTGCAAAGAATATTATCAATCTGATTTTGGTGTTGACCATCTGGTGATGTCCATGTGTAGAGTCTTCTCTTGTGTTGTTAGCAGAGGGTGTTTGCTATGACCAATGCATTCTCTTGTCAGAACTCTATTAGCCTTTGCCCTCCTTCATTGTATATGCCAAGGCCAAATTTTCCTGTTACTCCAGATGTTTCTTGATGTCCTACTTTTGCATTCCAGTCCCCTATTATGATAAAAGACATTATTTGGGGGTGTTAGTTCTAGAAGGTCTTGTAGGTCTTCATAGAACTGTTCAATGTCAGCTTCTTCAGGATTACTGGTTGGCGCATAGACTTGGATTACTGTGATACTGAATGGGTTGCCTTGAAAACGAAGAGAGATAATTCTGTTGTTTTTGAGATTGCATCCAATACCGCATTTTGGACTCTCTTGTTAACTATGATAGCTACTCCATTTCCTCTAAGGGATCCCTGCCCACAGTAGTAGATATAATGGTCATCTGAGTTAAATTCACCCATTCCAGTCCAGCTTCGTTCACTGATTCCTAGAATGTCGATGTTCACTCTTGCCATCTCCTGTCTGACCACTTCCAATTTGCCTTTATTCATGAACCTAACATTCCTATGCAGTATAGCTCTTTACAGCACTGGGCCTTGTATCACCAGTCCTATCCAGCACTGGGTGTTGTTTTTGCTTTGACTCCATCCCTTCATTCTTTCTGGAGTTATTTCTCCACTAATCTCCAGCAGCATATTGGGTACCTACTGACCTGGGGAGTTCATCTTTCAGTATCCTATCATTTTGCCTTTTCATACTGTTGATGGGGTTCTCAAGACAAGAATATTGAAGTGGTTTGCCATTCCCTTCTCCAGTGGACCACGTTCTGTCAGACTTCTCCACTGTGAGCTGTCCATCTTGGCTGGACCACATGACATGGCTTAGTTTCATTGAGTTAGACAAAGTTGTAGTCTGTGTGATCAGATTGGCTAGTTGTCTGTGATTGTGGTTTCAGTCTGTCTGCCCCCTGATGCCCTCTCTCAGTGCCTCCCATCTTATTTGGGTTTCTCTTGCCTTGGATGTGGGGTATCTCTTCACAGCTGCTTCAGCAAAGCACAGCCACTGCTCCTTATCTTGGTCGGAATGTCTGTGGAATTCTCCAGGCCAGAATACTGGGTGGATATCCTTTCCCTTCTCTAGGGGATTTTCCGAACCCAGGGATTGAACCCAGGTCTCCAGCATTACAGACAGATTCTTTACCAGCTGAGCCACAAGGGAAGCTCACATTACTATTATCACACCTAAAAAAATACCATTAATTTCTTTATATAATATATCCAGTGTTTTTAAATATTCATATTTGCTTCATAAATTCTTTTCATGTTTAGTTTCTTCTAAGTAAGATTCAAAGGTGTTCTACAAATTACAGTTAGTTGCTATTATCTTCCAATCTATATGAATTCTTGTTCCCCTTTTTCCTCTTTTCAGTGAATTAATCACAGATGCTATACTGCTATACTGGTCTCCACATTATGGATTTTGCTGGCTGTCACCTTTTTCACAAATGTTTATGTTATCTAAGTTTTCTGTAGACAGGTAGCTAGGTATAGATCTGGGAAAGATTTAAAGTTCACAGTTTTTTAGCAATATTCTTCATTGATTGTGCTATGTATTCCACTTGATTTTATCAGGAGATAAACGACGTCTAGGTTTCTTGTTAGTATGAGGTCTCAAGTATTGTGAACTTGATGCATCTGTTAAACAGCCATCAGTTCACTAAATTTTATTGATCATTATTGAGATTGATTATTTCATTAAGGCTTACAAAGCAGTGATATTTTAGGTTTATCATGTTTTCATCTATTAGCTGAAAATAAAAAAAAGTAAACTTATTCTCATCAATTATTTTTGTTACACTTTGGCACAGTTCTTGCTAAGGAAAAGGAAAACAGATACTTGTTTCTTTCCCTTTGTTTCGCAGTTGTCCCAATATTTTATTTTCCTGGCATCCTCTAGACATAATCAGTGTGGGGTTTTTTTTGTTGTTGTTGGGTTAATTATTTTTTAAGTACCATAATACTTAAATTATCCCATGTTTGGCTAGTAGACGCTCCTTTTGTTACTTCATAAGTCCTTTTAATTATTACACCTCAGTAGTTTTACCTGCTTTTCTGTTAAACAAGGAGATCCAGAGTCCTCCTGCATATTTGTGGACCCAGGTTGAAATCCCCATTGTGTTTCTGAGGACTCGAATTTGAAATAACTTCTCATTTTTGACATTGTTTTGTAAATGTATTGATGAGAAAATACTTCATATACTGATGTTCTCATTCATGAATTCCATTTCTCATGTTTAGCTTTAAATTATTTTCAAATGTATGAAAGAAGTGTTTTATACCTATTAAAAATCTCAACTATCTTTTTTTCTATGGTTTTGACTATTGCATTGAATTTCATTTAGGAAGGTAAACGTAGTTTGCTTTTCTATAACTGTCAAGAAGTGAGTATAGCATAAGATGCATGTTTCATCTGACTGTCATTTTAACGATTTAATGATTCTTCTGAAAATTACTCAAAAATAACAATTGGAAATATATCTTTACATTTTGTTTATGAGTCTCTCTCTGTCAAAAGGAAGACTAAGAAGCCTGAAAATAATTTTTAGTGTAAACAACAAAATATGCCAATTAAGTATGACATACATGCATGTATACACACACTCAAAACTTTCAGGAAACTAATCGATATTGACTAAAGGTTAAAAGTGCAGTTAAAATAGGAATTTAGAGAGGTAAGAAACTTATCAACTTGCTGGTTGCTCTTGGGAAAAATTTGAAGTTCCATTTTTGGATGAGTCCATATGGTGCAGGGGACAGGAGACAAAGCCAGAAACATATATATGTGAAGTGACTCATAGGAGATGCCAGTTTAAAACCAAAGTCCTAGAAAGTAACATGCTTAGAGACTAAGAGATGTAAGAAAAGATGATATCCAGAGAGGAACAAACACCTCCAGAAGATCAATCATTTTTCTGCTTTGAATTTATCATTGGGGATGCAAGAAATTTATAGATAAATGCACAGTCTCCTGAGAGTTTAAAACCTCAAAATGTCTATCATATATAAAATAGATTTGTGAGCCAAATTTATCATACTTCTGTAAATGAACTATAACTAAATGCATAGATGTGCAAAATTAATACTGTAATAGAACTGGGAAACCTAAGATTTTAGAATATGATTGCTTTATGTGTATGACATAGGGAATGGGAAGAGCAGGGCATGAGGGTTTTATTATTATTATCATTTAGATAGTATGTCACTAAATGCTTGTTTCTCTGTCTTTTTGGTGGCTTACATATATTTGGTCACATCCCTCCTTGAGGATTTATATTAAATCAAGAGCTTTATTGGTACAGTATCAATATGTTATTAATTTGTTTACCTGCAACATAATAATTGATATATATTATCATACAAAACTAGTTACTTTATTTTTCTAGCTATATATATATGTAATTTTGAAATTATAACAGTTTTGAATAGCAGTTTCGGATTAAATTTCTCTCTTTTCCATAATGAACTATTTGTTTTTTTACTCTTAATAGAAATTTAATTTAGATTGAAAAGACTTTTGTTATTTTCTAAGTTGCAAAGGACACAAGTATTTTAGATTTTTTTGGTAAAATATGCTGAATGTTTAGCATAAAGCAAAAGCAAGTCCAATACCCAGTTGTGGTTGTGACTGGTGATAAAAGCAAGGCCCGATTCTGTAAAGAGCTATATTGCATAGGAACCTGGAATGTTAGGTCCATGAATCAAGGAAAATTGGAAGTGGTCAAGCAGGAGATGGCAAGAGTGAACTTAGAGTGATTTTAGGAATCAGTGAACTAAAATGATCTACAATGGGTGAATTTAACTCATTATATCTACTACTTTGGTTAAAAATCCCTTAGAAGAAATGGAGTAGCCATCATAGTCAACAAAAGATTCTGAAATGCAGTACTTGGGTGCAGTCTCAAAAATGACAGAAGGATCTCTCTTCGTGGCAAACCATTCAATATCATGGTAATCCAAGCCTATGCCCCGACCAGTAACGCTGAAGCTGATGTTGACTGGTACTTTGAAGACCTAAAAGATCTTTTGGACCTAACACCTCAAAAAGATGTCCTTTTCATTATAGGGAACTGGAATGCAAAAGTAGGAAGTCAAGAAACACATGGGGTAACAGGCAAGTTTGGCCCTGAAGTATAGAATGAAGTATAGAATGAAGCAGGGTATAATAGAGTTTTGCCAAGAGAACGCACTGGTAATACCAAATACCCTCTGCCAACAACACAAGAGAAAACTGTACTCGTGGATATCACCAGATGGTCAACACTGAAATCAGATTGATAATATCCTTTGCAGCCAAAGATGGAGAAGCTCTATACAGTCAGCAAGAACAACACTGAGAGCTGTCTGTGGCTCAGTGATCATTGCAAAGAAATAAAGGCAAACAATAGAATGGGAAAGACTAGAGATCTTGTCAAGAAAATTAGAGATACCAGGGGAATATCTCATGCAAAGATGGGCACAATAAAGGGCAGAAATGGTCGGGATATAACAGAAGCAGAAGATATTAAGAAGAGATGGCAAAAATACACAGAAGAACTGTACAAAAAGATCTTCATGATCCAGATAATCACGATGTCACTCACCTAGAGCCAGACATATTAGAATGTGAAGTCAAGTGGGCCTTAGGAAGCATCAGTACGAACAAAGCTAGTGGAGGTGATGGAATTCCAGTTGAGCTATTTCAAACATGGAAGATGATTCTGTGAAAGTTCTGCACTCAGTATGCCAGCAAATTTGGAAACCTCAGCAGTGGCCACAGGACTGGAAAAGATCAGTTTTCATTCCAATCCCAAAGAAAGGCAATGCGAACTATTGCACTCATCTCACACACTAGTAAAGTGGAAGTGAAGTCACTTAGTCATGTCTGACTGTTTGCAACCCATGGACTGTGGCCCACCAAGCTCCTCCGTCCCTGGGATTCTCCAGGAAAGAATACTGGAGTGGGTTACCATTTCCTTTTCCAACACTAGTAAAATAATGCTCAAAATTCTCCAAGCCAGGATTCAGCAATACATGAACTGCGAACTTCCAGATGTTCAAGCTAGATTTAGAAAAGGGTAGAGGAACCAGAGATTAAATTGCCAATATCTGCTGGATCATTGAAAAAGCAGGGAGAGTTCCAGAAAAACATCTGTTTATGCTTTGTTGACTATGCCAAAGCCTTTGACTGTGTGGATCACAATAAACTGTGGACAATTCTGAAAGTGATGGGAATACCAGAGTACCTCACCTGCCTCTTAAGAAACCTGTATGCAGGTCAGGAAGCAACAGTTAAAACTGGACATGAAACATCAGGCTGGTTCCAAATAGGAAAAGGAGTACATCAAGGCTATATATTGTCACTGTGCTTATTTAACTTATATGCAGAGTACATCATGAGAAATGCTGGACTGGATGAAGCACAAGGTGGAATCAAGACTACCAGGAGAAATATCAGTAACCTCAGATATGCAGATGACACCACCCTTATGGCAGAAAGTGAAGAACTAAAGAGCCTCTTGATAAAAGTGAAAGAGGAGAGTGAAAAATTTGGCTTAAACTGAACATTCAGAATACTAAGATCATGGCATCCGGTCCCATCACTTCATGGAAAATAGATGGGGAAACAGTGACAGACTATTTTCTGCGGCTCCAAAATCACTGCAGATGGTGACTGCAGCCATGAAATTGAAAGATGCTTACCCCTTGGAAGGATAGTTATGACCAACCTAGACAGCATATTAAACACTTTTCCAAGAAAGATCTGTCTAGTCAAAGCTATGTTGTTGTTGTTTTTTTTTTTTTCCAGTAGTCATATATAGATGTGAGAGTTGGACTGTGAAGAAAGCTGAGTGTGGAAAAATTGATGCTTTTAAACTGTGGTGTTGGCAAAGACTTGAGAGTCCGTTGGACTGCAAGGAGATCCAGCCAGTCCATCCTAAAGGAGATCATTCCTGGGTGTTCATTGAAAGGACTGATGTTGAAGCTGAAACTCCAATACTTTGGCCACCTGATGCGAAGAGCTGACTCATTTGATAAACCCTGATTCTGGGAAAGAATCAGGAAGAGAAGGGGGCAACAGAGGATGAGATGGTTGGAACGTATCACCAACTCAATGGACATGAATTTGAGAAAATTCCTGGAGTTGGGGATGGACAGGGAGGCCTGGCGTGCTATGATTCATGGGGTTACAGAGTTGGGCATGACTAAGTGACTGAATTAAAATGAACTGAACTGATGCTGAATGTTATTTTTCAGAACTTTTCACAATTATTATCCTCATGTACTTGTCAAACTTCACAAAGCATAGACTATTAGTGGAGTTATATGAAATATTATTGGGGAAAGTTACATAGAGGCAGGTGGATTTTCAGGATTTTTAAACTCATGGCATTACATACCCATAACTGGAAGGAAATTGTGCATTAAGCAATATAGTGAAATGAAGAGAATGAAAAATAAACAAAAGAGAAAAATCCTCCAAATCTACTGCTTACCTACGCAAATGATTCCTCATTACTCTTCTAAAATGGTTTGCTTAAAAATCAAAGAGGAATTCTTCTAAGACCAGATCTTTGACATTTAAAATTTTTACTCCTGTATCCTTTCTCTGTATTGAGTCATCAGTACATTCTGTCCTCCAATCAATCATGTGTAATGTTTAACTGACTTTATCTTGCATCTTAAATTAGGTTTATAATGTAGGGACCAGAATTGCTTTTTATGGTTTTGTACCAAAGGTCAGAATTCCAACTCTGCTGCCTCTCTGGTCTTTATTACTTTCCTCCTTTAACAAAAACACCTCACATCATATCTCACATTTGGTCTTAATTTGCAGGTGGAGAATATTCTTTCAGAAATAGGTGAGTTTATAATTCTCCCCTGTTTCTTATTCAGTTTTCTTCCTGACTTCTCTCCTTTAAGTCATAACCGTCAATGAAATCTTTGTCCTCATGAAATTACTTTCCTGAATTCTATTTTCTCCCTCATTCTTTCCACCTTTGTTTTTTGTCAAACAAATTTATCTCTTAAATTCTATTCTCTTTTACTTTATACATATTGCTCTGGAAAAATCACAGTCTCATGATATCAGTGATCATTTTCTGACTCTTTTCCATGATACTGTTTCTTAAGCTTATAGAATAGTGTTTTAAAGTGTCCATGTCTATGAAGAAGAGTGAAAATGGTAATAGTAACAAATTAGCAGTTCTGGACATTATGGTTCTCCTCTCTAATCCTCACTTTCCATTATACCCCACTTAGTCATCCTAAGCCAAACATATGTGATCTTTCTTCTTGCAGTGATAAATTTGGGAATGGTTCAGAACAGCCTGTAGATGGGTCAATGGACACTGGGGACAGATTTGCTGGGTACATCTGGGACACAATATTCTTGTGTTTGAGAACTATGAAAATGATGTCTTCTGTCTCCTGCTAGATGTTACACCCCTAAACATGTAGCTTTTCAAAAAATATATGTTTATGTATTTATTTATTTGGCTGCACAGGGTCGTAGATGCAGCATGTGGGATCTTTTGTAGTTGCGGCATGTGGGATCTAGTTCCCTGATGAGAATTCAAACCCAGGCTCCCTGCATTGGGAACCTGGATTCTTAGCCATTGGCACATCAGGGAAGTCTCCCAAATGGGTAGCTTTAAATCTGCTGGCATCATTATGGTGTGTGTTGGGGGGTGGGGCATGGGCGGGGACCAGCTATAGAGTAAAACTAACACTGTGCACTAAGGAACATTAGAAAACATGGCTCCAGAATGACATCCTCGAGCTTCTGAACACTGCTGGTGCCTGTTCTCACCACAGCTCCTCTTATTTCAGCTAATGATTTTTCTTAAGCCTGTTTAAGTTCTATTTTCCACTACTTGCAGTCATATCCATCCTAAGAGTAAACTAGCCTTCATTATCTATTTTGTGTCAAATCTTAAAGTTGACATGTTACATATTTTATAACTCTAACAGGCATTGCTTAATAGCAGATTCTCTAAATCTCAGCAACATTGATTTTGGAGCCAGATAATTCTTTATGTAGAATTCTGTCCTGCATATTATAGGGTGTTTATCAACATCCCTGACCATTACCTGCTACATGCCAGTAACACGTACCAGTTGTCACACCTAAACATGTCTCTTGATATTGCCAAATATCCTCTGTAAGACAAAGTCATATTTATTTGAGATAACTATGTTAAAGGAGGCATATTTATCTTATTTATACAAGAAGGAATGGCAGATAAAAAAGTTTAAATAGATTAAAGACTGTAAAAATAGAACATGAAAGCACCAATATTTTGTAACCCTCAAACTTTAGTTCTTTAGCTTTATTATTCAATGCAAAAAATAAGTACAGTTAATAAACATATACTAGTTGGAAGGTAATTTGTTCAAATATAAAGTTGTTATGACAGATATTACTATTACTATTTTGGTGTACCAATATGTTGATGACTCAGTGGTAAAGAATCCGCTTGCAGGAGGCATAGGAGATGTGGGTTTGATCCCTGGGTCGGGAAGATCTCCTAGAGTAGCAAATGACAACCGCCTCCAGTGTTCTTGCCTGGAGAATCACATGGACAGAGGAGCCTGGTGGGCTGCAGTCCATGGGGTCACAAAGAATTGGACACGACTGAGCATCACACACACACACTCAGTTATTTTGAAAGCACAGTGCTCAGCAATGTGCACTCATCATACTGGAACTGCTTTTTCCTAATGCCCCAACCAGAACTGCTTTTTCCTAATGCCCCAAGTGGTGTTGTCTTTCCGTTTGGATGAATCTCATGCAAGTTTCACAACTTCTTTAGTTACTGTTAGATAGTATAAATGTTTTTCAGGCTCTTTTACTTAAACTGACAATTTAATTTCAGAAATTAAATGGCCAGCCTAATGTTTTTTCAATTCTTCATTTTCATTTAAATTTAATTTTCTCTTACAGCTCAGTCTTATTTCAGGCCAAAAGCTAGGAGGCAGAGTGGCTGTTGCACTCAGCTTTTTCTCTTTTCCCATATCCTATCTTCTCCTCCCCTACTCACTGTTTCCTGGTTTCTAATCTGAGACTAGAGTTAGAAAGGGAAGAGTGTTGAAGACAAGGAAGAACTTAACTTTCTTGGTAGCAATCTTCTCTGCTACTGGCACTTTCTGGGATTGGAGCTATTTTAAACTGCCTTTTCTTGTGAATAGTTAATCAAAGACATTGGTTTCTCTGAATATTACAGAGCCAGTGCATTTCCTCTGTGTTGCTGTGCATGGTTCTGGTTTTAGCCCCTGGACATTTTTCTGTTATCTATATTTGGGTAAATGAATATAAATCCAGTCATGTTCACTACTGAGTGTTTCATATCTGATCAGCTAGAAGTAGGTACTTTTGACTCATAATTGACAGAAGGAAAAGGACAACCCACTCCAGTATTCTTGCCTAGAAAATTCCATGGACAGAGAAGCCTGATAGGCTACAGTCCGGGGATCGCAAAAGAGTCAGACATGACTTAGCTGCTCAGCAACAACAGACAACCCTCTCTGCGTTCTGTGTCCCTAGCTGGCGTACAAGCCATATAACTTTTTATCTTTAGACTTTTTGAAGGCTTGCTCCAGTATCAGCCCAACCTCTCTATAACTTTAAGAGACATTGGCGAATTTATAGGAGCAGCAATGAGTGATAATTCTCCCTCAGTGGGAAAGAGAGATAGTCACTTCCCCCTTTCTTGTATGAGATGTAAAGAGGAAATGCTACAACATTCCTACAAATTCTTTCAAAGAAGTCTCTTTGCTCATTTCTTCATCTTCAAACCTAATACTTAGCCTGGAAGAGAATAATAGGATACAGTTTAGATCACTTAATCATTGGAAGGAAACTTATGACCAACCTAGACAGCATATTAAAAGCAGAGACATTACTTTGCCAACAAAGTCCGTCTAGTCAAGGCTGTGGTTTTTCCAGTGGTCGTGTATGGATGTGAGAGTTGGACTATAAAGAAAGTTGAGCACCAAAGAATTGAGGCTTTTGAACTGTGGTGTTGGAGAAGACTCTTGAGAGTCCCTTGGACTGCAAGGAGATCCAACCAGTCCATCCTAAAGGAGATCAGTCCTGGGTGTTCATTGGAAGGACTGATGTTGCAGCTGAAACTCCAATACTTTGACCACCTGATGCGAAGAGCTGACTCATTGGGAAAGGTCCTGATGCTGGGAATTGTTGAGGGCAGGAGGAGAAGGGGATGACAGAGGATGAGATGGTCGGAGGGCATCACTGACTCAATGGACACGAGTTTGGGTAGACTCTGGGAGTTGGTGATGGACAAGGAGGCCTGGCATGCTGCAGTTCATGGGGTCACAAAGTCAGACACGACTGAGCAACTGAACTGAACTGAACTAGATCACTAATATCACAAGTCTTGAATTCATGGTCTAGTCCCTCACTGTGAAATATGTGGATACATGTCCCTTTTGTGTTGCTTTCAGCTTTTGTGACCTCTCTCAAAAATGAAACAGAAAGTGCCCACTTTTAGAGTCTTATTAGGTGTAGATAAAATGCAGACACATTGCATTGTTTATAGTGAAAGATAATTAGACTCATAATAAGAGAACCAACTATGGTCTTGGGTCTATTTCATTAACTCAGTGACCTTGGTGGAATTCCTTGGCCTTTTAAACCTCAGCTTCCTCATCTATGAGCAGGATATCTACTTTATTGGATTTAAATGCCTAACAAAATAGTAGATTCATAATAAGATGGTTATGAGATGTAATTCTAGAATATGTACTTCTTTGTCTTGCAGTTTCAAGTATCACTAGCATAAGTGACCATTGAGCTTATTGATTTAAACAACCATATTCAGGTTATGTACCTGTCTGTTGATTTGTCTGACATGGATTACAAAGGGCAGAGACATATGTCTTTTGCTAAAAATAGGCAAAAATGTTCATTATTTTAACTGTGTTAAGCCTGTATTTTACAAGTACTTAACTATAGTGTACATTTTAAAAACCATAACATAAAATGATCAATTTTTAGAGTTCAGATATTTGTATTAGTTGTTTATCATGACTCGTTTACCTGATGAAGTGTGTTGTCAGTTAGAGGTTATGGTTGGTTTCGTCAATTCACCTCATCTTTAGCTGATTTTATAGCAGTTTAGGTGATTGGCCAAAGCTCTATAGCCTAGTCTTGGTTAATTTAAGTCAATGATAGTAACTGCATCTGAGTTATTAGCAACTGGTTCAAAACCCAGCTTTAAGCACAACAATAATCGACATTTCGCTACTACTTTATAAGTGGACATGTGAACTGCATTAGTCCATGAAAAGTGCTGGAAGGTCATTTTCATGATTAGGGAGGGTCTTGTGCCATTTCCTGTGTAGCAGGCGGAATTGAGAAAGCAGGTGCTTCCAGAAGCCATTATACGACCCCAAGAGGAAGCAACCTCAGGATGAAACCTAACCCTGCACTACAGAGTCCAGAGCATCAGGCTGGAAAGAGCCAGGGTCTTCAAAGACTTCAAAACTGCCTTTCCTCTGGATTTCAAGCAGCATATTTTGTTTTTAGTCATTATATGAAAAGCAAAGCATCATCTATAAAAACGTGTTCCTCTCATTGTTTTACTCACCCTGTCTTTGGGTGCTCAACTCATTTAAAAAGGTAATGTATTATTGAAGTGTACCAGATTTGTTTTATTTCAACCTTTCCATTTTGGCAAAGGTAGACAATTTTGAATGAGTACTTTTCTATTTTTAAGCTAATTTTTAAGTGCAGGCGTATCTTAGAGATTTGGGGATTCAGTTCCAGACCACCACAGTGAAGCAAATATCACAGTAATGTGAGTCACAAATATATTTCTTGCTTGTCTAGTGCCTATAAACATTATGCTTACACTATCGTATTCTGTTGAGTGTGCAATGGCATTATGTCTATAAAACGTACATAATTTAAATATACCTTATTTCAAAAGATGCTGTCTGGTTGAGGATCTTTCCTGATGCTGATGTTCTTGACTGACCAGTATGGTGGTTGCTGAAGGATGGGGCAACTGTGATAATTTCTTAAAATAAGAAACAGTGCAGGTTTTGCCACAATGATTGACTTCCACAAACCATTTCTCTGTAGCACGCAGTGCTATTTGATAGCATTTTACCCACAGAGAAGAACTTCTTTAAAACTGGAGTTAGTCTCTCAAACACTGTTTTGCTATAGTATCAACTAAGTTTATGTAAAATTCTAAATGTTTTGTTATCATTTCAACAACCTTCACAGCATCTTCACCAGGAGCAGTTTCCATCTCAAAAAACCCACATTCTTTGCCGATCCATGAGAAGAAACTCCTCATCCCTTAAAGTTTTATCATGAGACTGGAGCAATGCAGCACATTTTCAGGCTCCACTTCTCTCGTCCTTTTGCTCTTCAACCACATAAGTGGTTACATCCTTCACTGAAGTTTTGGAACCCTTAAAGTCATCCATGAGAGGTGAATTCACTCTCTTCTAGACTTCTATGAATGTTAATATTTCAACCTTTTCCCTTGAATGGTGAATGTTCTTCATGGCGTCTAGAAGATTTTCAACTTATTTTGCCCACATTCATGAGAGGAACCAGTTTTGATGACAGCTATAACCTTATGAAATGTATTTCTTATATAGTAAGACTTGAAGGTCAATATGATTCTTGATCATTGGGTTGCAGAATGGATATTGTGTTAGCAGGCATGAAAACAACATTAATCTCATTGTACATCCCTGTCAGAGCTCTTGTGAGACCAAGTACATTATCAATGAGCATTAATGTATTCTACATACTTTAACAAATTTTATTAGAGTACAGTTGATTTAAAATGTTGTGTCTGTGTTTTCACTCTTTTTTAGGTTATTTTCCCAATTAGGCCATTACAGAGTATTGAGTAGAGTTCCCTGTGCTATACAGCAGGTTCTTATTATCTGTTTTATATGTAGTAGTGTGTATATGTGAGTCCCAATCCCCCAATTTATCCTTTCCCTGCCTCCATATCCCCTGGTAACCATAAGTTTGTTTTCTACCTCTGTGACTCAACTTCTTTTTGTAAATAAGTTCATTTGTATCCTTTTTAGTTTTCACATATAAGCAATATCATAGGATATTTGCCTTTCTATGTCTAACTTACTTAATTTAGTATGACAGTCTCTAGGTCCAATCTTGTTGCTGCAAATGGCTTTATTTGTTCTTTTTATGGCTGTGTAATATTCCACTGTGTATATGTACCACCTCTTTTTATCCATTCCTCTGCTGATGGGCATTTAAGTTGCTTCCATGTCCTGGCTATTTTAAGCAGTGCTGTGATAAATACTGAAAGGCATGTATCATTTTGAATTATGATTTTCTGTGGGTATATGCCCAGGAATGGGAGGAATGGGTGTTTCTATTTTTAGTTTATTAAGGAACATCCATAATGTTGTCTAAAATGATTGTACCAATTTACATTATCACCAACAGTGTAAGAGGGTTCCCTTTTCTCCACACTGCCTCCATTATTTATTGTTTGTAGATTTTTTGATGATGGCCATTCTGACCAGTGTGAGGTGATACCTCATTCTAGTTTTGATTTGCCTTTCTCTAATAATTCATGATATTGAGCATTTTTCCATGTGCCTGTTGGCCATTTATAATATGTCTTTGGAGAAATATCTGTTTAGATCTTCCACCCATATTTTGATTGGGTTCTTTATATATAGAGAGAGAAAGAGAGCTTCATGACTTCATATTTTGGAGTTAACCTCTTTGTTGCTTCACTTGCAGATATTTTCTTTCATTCTGGGAGGTGTCCTTTTGTTTTGCTTATAGTTACTTTAGCTGTAGAAAAGCTTTTAAGTTTAATTAAATACCATTTGTTTATTTTTGTTTTTATTTTCATTACTCTCAGTTCAGTTCAGTTCAGTCACTTAGTCGTGTCCAACTCTTGGCGACCCTATGAATCGCAGCATGCCAGGCCTCCCTGTCCATCACCAACTCCCAGAGCTTACTCAAACTCATGTCCATCGAGTCAGTGATGCCATCCAGCCATCTCATCTTCTGCCCTCCCCTTCTCCTCCTGCCTCCAATCCCTCTGAGCATCAGGGTCTTTTCTAAGGAGTCAACTCTTCACATGAAGTGGCCAAAGTATTGGAGTTTCAGCTTTGGCATTAGTCCTTCCAATGAACACCCAGGACTGATCTCCTTTAGGATAGACTGGTTGGATCTCCTTGAAGTTCAAGGGACTCTCATGAGTCTTCTCTAAGACCACAGTTCATTACTCTAGGAGGGGATTAAAAAAGATCTTTATGCAGTTTATGTCAATGGGTGTTCTGTGTATGTTTTCTTCTAAGAGTTTTATAGTGTTCGGGCTTACAATTAGATCTTTAATTCATTTTTGTGTATGATGTTAGGAGGTGTTCTAATTTCATTCTTTTTTTGTCTTAATTCTGTAAAAAAAAAAAAAAATCCTTTATATGTAGGTGTCCAATTTACCCAGCACCACTTATGTAGGGACTTTCTTTTCTCTATTGTTTATTCTTAACCTCCTTTGTCATGGATCAGATGACCATAGGTACATGGGCTTATCTCTAGGCTTTCTGTTGTTTCACTGATCTATATTTCTGTTTTTTTTTGCCGTAATATACTGTTTTGATGACTGTAGCTTGTAATATATTCTGAAGTCAGGAGACTGAGTACTCCAGCTCTGTTTTTCTTTCTCAAGTTTGCTTTGGCTGTTTGGGGTCTTTTATGTTTCCATACAAATTATATATATTTTTTTGTTTTTAATTCTGTGCAGAAAAGCAGTAATATTTTTAGAAAATCAGTTTTGTTTTGTTTTGTTTTGTTTTTTCCCTCAGCAATAGGTCTCAACAGTGGGCTTAAAATATCCAGTAAACCATGTTGTAAGCAAATGTTCTGTCTCTCGGCTTTATTGTTCCACTTATACAGCAGAGACAGAATAGATTTAGCATAGTTCTTAAAGGCCATAGGATTTTTGGAATGGGTAAATGAAGACTGGCTCAAATTCGTGTCCCCAGCTGGTATTAGCCCCTAACAAGAGAGTCAGCCTGTCGTTTGAAGCCTTGAAACCTGTTGTTGATTCTCCTCTTTATCTGTGAGAGTTCTAAATGGCATCTTCTTGCGATGCAAGGCTCTCTTGTTTAAGTCAAAAATTTGTTGTTTACTGTAGTCATTTTCAGTAATGATCTTAACTAGATCTGGATAACTAGCTACAGATTGTAAATCAGCCCTTGCTGCTTCACTTTGCACTTTTATGTTATGGAGAGGCTTTTTTCCTTAAACCTCATGGACCAACTCTGCTAGCTTCAAACTTTTCTTCTGAAGCTTCCTCACCTCTCTCAGCCTTCCTAAAATTGATGAGAGTTAGGGACTTGCTCTGAATTAGGCTTTGGCTTAAGGGAATGTTGTGGTTTGTATGATCTATCCAGACCACTAATCTTTCTCCAAATTAGCAGTAAGCCTCTTTCACTTGCTTGTCCATCAGGTGTTCATTGGTTTTGTATGTTTAATTGACTTCAAGAACTTTTCCTTTGCATTCACAATTTAGCTAATCATTGGGCATAAGACTCTGAGATTTCAACCTGTCTTGGCTTCCGTGATGGCTTAGAGGGTAAAGCGTCTGCTGCAATGTGGGAGACCCAGGTTCGATCTCTGGGTCGGGAAGATCCCCCTGGAGAAGGAAATGGCAACCCACTCCAGTACTCTTGCCTGGAAAATCCCGTGGACAGAGAAGCCTGGTAGGCTACATTCCACAGGGTCACAAAGAGTCAGACACGACTAAGCGACTGCATGTTTGGCTTCCCATGAGCCGTCCTCACTTAGCTCAGTCATTTCTATCTTTGACTTACAGTGAGATACGTGATTCTTTTACTTTCACTTGAACAATATGTGTTTTTGAAGCTGTTGTAGGCTTATTAATTTGCCTAATTTCAATATTGTTGTGTCTCCGGGAATAGGGAGGCCCAAAGAGAAGAGAGAGACAGTGGAGTAGCCATTCAGTGTAGAACACACACACGTTTATCAAATTAAGTTCACCATCTTATTTGGGTACAGTTTGTGGCATCCTAAAAACTGCAATAGTAACATCAAAGATCACTGACCTCAAATCACAGAACAAACATAATAATTATAAAAATTTTAAATATCATTTATATTATCAAAATGTGATACAAAGACATGGAGTGAGCAGACGCTGTTGGAAAAATTGTGCCAATAGGCCTGCTCAATGCAGAGATATCACAAACCTTTGATTTGTAAAAAAACAAAAACAAAAAACACAGTATCTGTGAAGTACAGCAAAGTTAAGTGCAATAAAACAAAGTATACCTATATATGAGTTTTAAAAATACCACAAGATTGTAGCATTCTTATAAGATAATATTATGTACTATTTTATACTTGTTATACATATGCATATTTAGAGAAATTTCTGTCTGAAACTATTCTATTATTATAGAGAGCTATTATTGCAAGTCACCCACATACAATCTTTATTCTTCACTAGCGTTTTTATCATGGTACAACTTAACACACTTAGTAATCTTCAGTTTAGTAAACCTTCAGTTTACCTGTAATGCAACTTTAACATATTCTCTCTAATCATACCTTTTTGTTTCTGATAAAGCTGAATCTTATTTAAATCATTTTATTCTTTTCATCCTTTAA
Organism: Nanger dama; assembly: GCA_917880005.1. Classification (NCBI taxonomy): domain Eukaryota; kingdom Metazoa; phylum Chordata; class Mammalia; order Artiodactyla; family Bovidae; genus Nanger; species Nanger dama. Next base: position 5,976,366 of record CAKJTW010000038.1, on the reverse strand, counting down.
GAATTTATTATATAATTATATATATATATATAATGTTGAAAGAGAATATGTATATGATATTATACATTTAAATATATCTCAATATTTTTTGAGATATATATTGATATTGTTTAATACTGGAAAAGAAGGCAAAAGAAACCAGCAAAGCAAATCCTTCCAAAAACACTCAAAAATAAACAAAAACCTTTGCTGAAAGTTTTTAGTAAAATTCTGCTTGAGGAAATTATGCTAAGTGAAATAAGCCAGTCACAGAAGAACAAATACTATGTGCTTTCTCTTGCGTGAGCTATGTAAAACACTAGTAGTCAAACTCATAGAAGCAAAGAATAGAATGCTAGTGGCAAGGGCCTGGGGGAATGGGAAATGAAGTATACATTTTCAGTTAGGCAACATGCTTAAGTGTAGAGATCTGCTCTACAACATTGTATAACAGATGCCACTGGTGTATAGAAACCTAATTTTTTGTTCAGAGAGCAGTTCTCATGTTAAGTGTTCTTACCACAACACAGTAAAACAAACAAACAAAAAATTCTAATGGCAAATTCTATTAAAAGAACACACCGTGAGGTTCAGCCAAAACAAAAGTTCCTGGTTACTAATCTAGTAGTGAAAGTGAAAGTCTCTCAGTCATGTCCGATTCTGCGATCCCATGGACTATACAGTCCATGGAATTCTCCAGTAGGTGGATGCTTATTTGTGTTCAAGAAAATAAATATTTTTATTTTGTGGTCATAGTGAAAAAAAAAAGGAATGATCTTTTTAAAAAGTATCTTATTCAGATGATTTGAAAATGTTGAAAGGCATACCTAATTTGTCACATTTAGTAAGACTGAAATAACCTTTTAAGTTTGGAACATTTTTCTTTTGAGGCCACCAAATTACAAACTAAAAACCTTTGAAACAGATGAAGACATTTATATTTCATTATCAATTAGCTAACACCTTTAGCTAAGATTTGTTCTAACATGCAACATAGAAGGCTGAAATAATTTCCATTCGAGCTTTAAAAATAACATTCATAAGCCCATGTGAATTGACTTGTAATAATTAAAGGGACAGGGACATACTAAATTACAGTATTTTTTAAGTGGCAATTTTTTTCTTTTATCTTTCTGTAGTTTAATAAGTACACATACTCCCTTTTACGTGTGCATGTATGCGTACTAAGTCGCTTCAGTTGTGTCCAGCTCTCAGCAACCCTATGCACTGTAGCCCACCAAGCTCCTCTGTCCATGGGATTCTCCAGGTAAGAATCCTGGAGTGGGTTGTCATGCTCTGCTCCAGAGGATCTTCCCGACCCAGGAATCAAACTTACGTCTCATGTCTCCAGCATTGGCAGGTGGATTCTTTATCACTAGCACCACTTGGGAAACCCACTTCTTTCTATAGGCCATTATAAATATGTTCCTTCTATTGCTGAGAGTAGATATAACCCAAGTAAAGATGGATAAGATATTTAAAATTGTAAGCATACTTTCAGGAATATATTATCATTAATATATAAAGTGTAATAATGAAACTCAAGAGTTTATTTCTGTGATAATTAGTTCTTAATTCATAACAGTTCTTAATTCATTGTCTCTCCATAGCCATTACAAAAGGCTCATTCATACTTTCTACTTTTTAACTTTTTATTTCACACCTCAGTATCTCAGTAATCAGTAACTGCCCTTCAAAGGCCTTATAGATTTTCAAGCACCAAATGTGCCTATTTTTGCCTGAATTTTGTCAGATTTTTCTTTTTTTTAAACAGTCTTGAATTGTTTCTTTTATTGATCTCAATGCTATGGAACAGCACTGTGATGTATTGCCTTGGGGCTTTGTCCTTTTCCTTTCTCATTTCATAGCAGATAGTAGTTTGGTGTTAATAATGAAGTCAGCTGTAGTCTTAATGAGCACATATATGTCAGATACAGAGTCCCTTTCACTTAAGTTATGTGACCACATTAACAAGGTGCCTTGAATTAGTATTTACATTTTAAGGATGATAAACTAGAGACTTAAAGGTTATTCTCTTTAAGTGATACTGCTGTTAAAAAGTATGGCTCAGCATGAGAAGCCAGGGCTATCTGTTTTGGAACCCAGCTCTTTAACTCCTGTTTTCTGACTGCCATTTGCTTGCATTACTTTATCTGTTGTTTGGAGATAGTTGACATTTGACTGCATCTTGATTCACAAGGTTCATATTTACGTATAATGTGATAGTTAAGTCTGGCCTAGCAAGATACCTTCCTTTCTCTTCTAACCCTTACAAGATATTTTTCACTGTTGGACACATGGAAACTAGTCAGTTGTCTCAAAAGTAAATCCTAGAAGTCTTTCTTAATTCCCCAGTTGTTGTGCCTTGCTTTTGGAAGTAGAACAGTTTATTTTTTTTAAATTTATTATTTTTTTAATTACAATACTGTATTTGTTTTGCCATACATTGACACGAATCAGCCATAGGTGAACACAATCTCCCAATGCCGAAGCCCCCTCCCACCTCCCACCCCACATCCTCTACTTGAATCATCCTGTGCACCAGCCCCATGCATCCTGCATCCTACACTGAACATAGATTGGCGCTTCGTTTCTTACAGGAAAATATACATGTTTCATTGCCATTCTCCCAAACCATCCCACCTATTTTTTTAATTTTACTTATTTATTTTAAAATTAATTTTTCTTGGGAATATAGTTGCTTTACAATGTTGTGTTAGTTTCTGCTGCACAGCAGCATAAATTGGCCATGCATATACATATATCCCCTTCCTTTTGGGCTTCTTTCCCTTTCAGGTCACCACAGTGCATTAAATAGAGTTCCTTATGCTTTACTGTATGTTCTCGTTACTTATCTGCTTTATACACAATATCAATAGCATATATGTGTCAAATCCCAATTTCCCAATTCCTCCCACCCACCTTTTACTCTGGTATTCATGTATTTATCCTCTATGTCTGTGCCTCTATTTCTGGTTTGGAAATAAGATCATCTATGCCATTTTTCTAGATTTCACATGTATGTGTTAAGAGACAATATTTGTTTTTCTGACTTATTTCACTTGGGAGCAGATTTTTTTTTAATGTATATATTTCATATTCTCAACCCAATCTGTTTGTCAAGAATTGGTAAATTGCCACATCTGTGTAATTATTTCAGCGAGTTTGGCCAAATACTGTTTTTCAGTCTCCATTGAACCATGTTGCTTTATTTTTAAAAATCTTTTAAGATATGTCAGGAAAAATGTCTACTGCATAGGTTATCTAGGTTCCCTTATGCTGCACACTCTTTTTTTCTCTGGAATAATGACTGTTTACCCATAACCACCCAGTATTTATATATTCTTGCTTTCTCTTATATAGGCTGAAAAAACATTTTGAAAAAGTTATTGTTCAAAATATTAACCATTTATTTTCAAAACAGAAAAGTAGGATGCAGTTGTTGATATTTTTCATAAGTTATTTATTTGGTAGTACTTTTATCTACTTATTTAAAATGCTTCCTCTTAGACTCTCATGTGATATCAAGTATGATTCATGATCATAATATTAATAACATGATTTAGATAAAAGGGCATGATATTACTTAAATAGCTTGACTTATAATTGGGTAAGGACTATCATTATTTGATGCTGATAAGTAAATCTTTGCTTCTCTCAGACATTGTTTTCAAGATGTGTTTCCCTAATTATGCCATTTTATAAGTATGATTATTCAAAGGAATCCATGAAATTTCACCTCTCCTTATCTTTTCTATATAATGCCTTCATCTTTCTGTCCCAATTCTTGTCAATAAAAACATCTCACTCCTAAGCCATAGTTTGGTAGAACTCAATCTTTGTTAGATAACAAATATACAATGTGAAATGTAGCTCTTGCTAATATGCATTAGGATGAGTAACACACATGAATCCTTTCAGGAACATGCTAGAAATAATAACTAGAAGAATGTCTATAGTGCAAGAATTTCAGTAAAGGTATGATATTGAAGTTAAAGCCGAATGTGCCCCTGTAAGAATGTGCCCCTGTAATTGTATATGAGCAGTAGTCTACTCTACTCGGTAATTCCCTCAGTTTAGTTCAGTTCAGTCACTCATTCGTGTCTGACTCTTTGCAACGCTATGGACTGCAGCATGCCAGACTTCCCTATCCATCACCAGTTTCTGGAGCTTACTCAAACTCATGTCCTTCGAGTTGGTGATGGCATCCAACCATCTCATCCTCTGTCATCCCGTTCTCCTGCCTTCAATCTTTCCCAGCATCAGGGTCTTTTCAAATGAGTCCTTCGCATCAGGTGGCCAGAGTAGCAGCTTCAGCATCAGTCCTTCTAATGAATATTCGTAACTGATTTTCTTTAGGATTGACTGGTTTGATCTCCTTGCAGTCCAAGGGATTCTCAAGAGTCTTCTCCAACACCACAGTTCAAAAGCATCAATTCTTCGGCGCTCAGCTTTCTTTATATTCCAACTCTCACATGCATACATGACTACTGGAAAAATCATAAGTTTGACTAGGCGGACGTTTGTTGGCAAAGTAATGTATCTGCTTTTTAATATCCTGTGTATGTTGGTCATAGCTTTTCTTCCAAGGAGTAAGCATCTTTTAATTTCATGGCTGCAGAAACCACCTGCAGTGATTTTGGACCTCCAAAAAATAACTGTCACTGTTTAAATTGTTTCCCCATCTGTTCGCCATAAAGTTACGGGACCATATGCCATGGTCTTAGTTTTCTAAACGTTGAGTTTTAAGCCAACTTTTTTCACTCTCCTCTTTCACTTTCATCAAAGGGCTCTTTGGTTCTTTGCTTTCTTCCATAAGGGTGGTATCATCTCCATATCCTAGTTTATTGATATTTCTGCCGGCAATCTTGATTCCAGCTTGTGCTTTATCCAGGCCAGTGTTTCTCATGATGTACTCTGCATATCAGTGCCTTGACATACTCCTTTCCCAGTTTTGAGGCAGTCTGTTGTTCCATGTCCAGTTCTAACTGTTTCTTCCTAATATGCATACCGATTTCTCAGGAGGAAGGTCATGTGGTCTGGTATTCCCATCTCTTTAAGAATTTTCCACAGTTTGTTGTGATCTACACAGTCATATCCTCTCTACAAGCAAAAAGTGTCATTCATTTTTTCCTCTCCATTTGACTTTTAATGGCCATCACAGGAATCAATCACTTATATTTCAAAGACCTTTTAGGTTTTGACACACCATGTTCTCCTTTGTCATATAATTCTGCCTTTTTTTTTTTTTACCTTTACTTGAGGCTCAAACTTATAAAGAATCTTACACATTATAGGTAAGCTGTTTAAATATGAATATATTAGGACTGTGACCAAATGATGTTAAATGCAGTTTTTCTCCCACTCCAGAAAAGCCAATTGCAGATGGAACTGAATTTGATATTCTGCAATAAGATGAAATATTTGCTATCTTATCACTTAAGGAATGGATACTGAAAAGGGAATAGTGGCCAAAAGATTAAGACTAAAGAGAAAAATTCACCCTCTTTACATCTTTGCTCAGGGGTCTTTCAGCATCTCTGTGTGATGAGACCCACAGCCTTTTTCCCCAGAGTGTTTTAGGAAAAAGTTCATGGTGACAGAGTTTATTGAGAGGATGACACGTCTATTGGAAGAAAGCCATCTAAAATCACTTTGGCCTTTTCTGTAATTTTGTTTATGATCTATTTTCCAAGAAAATAATTTTTGTTTCTCCTGAAGTTCTTCTTTAGGAATTTCTTCTAGGTTTAATCACACAAAAATTACATTAAAAATATGGAGGAGTTTCTATTTGTTCATTTCAGGTGAAGCCTCTGCTTTGTTTTCGTGGCACTGCAGTAACATAGCTTTTCCTTATTTTCAGTTCAGTCTTCATTTAATAGGAAGGTCTGGTGGTGATCTTGGCAGTGTCACTCCTTTGTATGTGGCTGTTACAGACTCTAAAAGGCTGAAACTCACTTTGGGCAATCTGCCATTAGTCACGTCGATTGGATAAACTTGCAGGGTCAGCCATTATGAAAAGTGTGTGCAGACAAAATTTGTTTGTATTGCTTCTTTTTGAAGAAAATACAAATAAAATGGCTATAACTACCTCTCTGAGACTTTAGACTAACAAAAAGATCCTATGATCCTGAGGAAGACAAAAGGCTAAACAGAATCACTCAGCAAAAATGTTTAACAATATCTGAACCTCATATAGATCATCTTAATGAACTCTAAGACTCTCAAAGAAGGAAAAATGAAACTGTTTATCCTTTTCAAAAAGTGAACAAAAAAGCTCAACTATAAAAATAAGTTGAAACTCATATGTCTATCTACCTTTTAATAAGAGTGAAAGATATTGTATGATCCCTATAGATGTTTTTAAGTCCTTTAGTTAATTCTCAGATTCCCATTGCATCTAAGAAATATAGTCTTTTCTAGACTTCTTACTTTCTTAATTCTTCATCATTAAGAGAATCCATCCAATCTACTGCATAAGATTGGGAAGTCTCCAAATTTTTTAGCTGTCTTCTATCTTGAAGCTAAAATATTTTATGAGTCTCTAGGTTCTAATGTTCTTAACTCAGTTGAATGTCTGAGCATTTTAGATGAGAGACATTTTTATCACTTTGACAAAAATGGCAACTTGAATTTTAATGACTCCATGAAAAATTGATCAAGTATGTTGTTTTAGTGAGGACTTTCAAAAAATGAACTCACTTACCAATAATTCCAAATACCCATCAATTTTGGCTTAAAATGTCTCCTTTAGCGCAATACTAAATTAACTATTTATTCACATAATGGCATCTTTTAAAGATGAACATGAATTGCAGTTAAAAATCCAGGTTTCCAACTGTACGTTCAGCTATGCTAACTTTTTGCAATTAATCAATCAGCCTATCAAAAACTATATCCCTTATCCTCATCTTTTACAGTAATAGGTTCCTACTAAGTACAAGAAAGAATACTAAAGTGAAAACACTTTTGTAACTTCAATAATTTAGTATCTTTGTTAAATAATTCTTGAACATCTCTTGATATTCTATGTAATATCAAGCTCTATGGAAGAGATGATTTTTGAATTAAAAGGTTTTGTCCACACCCATTTTAAAGCTCTAAGGTTAAAATGTCTTTATGTATAATGTTCATTTTTCCATATATTTAGCAATAATTTTAGAGTAATGTTTTTTAAACATCTATGATAATCATGGAAAAAGATTAAGAAAGTAATATTTTGTTGTAAATAAGTGAAAATAATTATTTTAATAAGAGTTTTCTGAAAGAATCTTAGCAGTTTTAATTGCTGAAATCACAGTAGTTATAAATTGTCTTAAAACATGAGAATTGATCTTCTTAATTCAATCTATAGCCCTTTTTGCCCCAAGTTCTGTCTGATATTTGACCATTACAATTGTCTTTTTAACCATCAATGCTATTCATTATTAGGTATACAGATAAAGCCATAGAAAGCAATAGACTTTTTAAACGGCTGTCTTCTGATGTTGACCTTTATTGCACAAGTATTATAAAATGCTAATTAAACTCTGTAATAGGAAAATAAAATTCTAATTGCTTATCACCACTTCAACAGATATTTACTGTAATAATTCCCTTCAAGCTGTTGGTTGTATTTAAACTTAAGTTTACCAAATTTGTTAAACTTACAAACAGTTTAGTGATGTAAGCCTGGAGTACTTTGGTGAATCCTGAGAGCAGTGTGGTAGATAGATAATGCAAATCTTGCAAGAAGATGGGTTTAGTTCAGTTCACTTCAGTTGCTCAGTCGTGTCTGACTCTTTGCGACCCCATGAATCGCAGCACGCCAGGCCTCCCCTGTTCATCATCATCTCTCGGAGTTCACTCAGACTCACGTCCATCGAGTCTGTGATGCTATCTAGCCATCTCATCCTCTGTCGTCCCCTTCTCCTCCTGCCCCCAATCCCTCCCAGCATCAGAGTCTTTCCAGTGAGTCAACTCTTCGCATGAGGTGGCCAAAGTACTGGAGTTTCAGCTTTAGCGTCATTCCTTCCAAAGAAATCCAAGGGCTGATCTTCTACAGAATGGACTGGTTGGATCTCCTTGCAGTCCAAGGGACTCTCAAGTCTTCTCCAACACCAGTTCAAAAGCATCAATTCTTTGGCGCTCAGCCTTCTTCACAGTCCAACTCTCACATCCATACATGACTACTGGAAAAACCATAGCCTCGACTAGACGGACCTTAGTTGGGAAAGTAATGTCTCTGCTTTTGAATATGGTATCTAGGTTGGTCATAACTTTTCTTCCAAGGAGTAAGCATCTTTTAATTTCATGGCTGCAGTCACCATCTGCAGTGATTTTGGAGCCCCCAAAATACACTCTGACACTGTTTCCACTGTTTCCCCATCTATTTTCCATGAAGTGATGGGACCAGATGCCATGATCTTCATTAAATAGACATAAAACATAATTTACCATAAATATTAAGTTTACATTATAGGGAGGCTAAAATATGATGGACTAACCAAATTTACCAGATTTAGGTGTCAGGACAGGCTTACCACAAAAAATATAGTTAAGTGAGGACTTGGTGTATAAGATTAGTTATTAAAAAGGTAGTATTTTGTGATTTTTTTTAAAAACAAACATTCTAATTTTTAATGTAAATACATACTATGTAACTTTTACTTTTGATAATTAGAATATACTGCTCTAGTCGACTCTTTTTCACTTAACCATTTTTCTGTTTTTGAATGTTAGTTCTTTCCTGTTCCTGAATTTACCATTATAAATATATGTGTAATTTACATATTTTAATGTATAATTTTCATTCACATAGACCCCTAAAATGACAATGCTTGGCAAATTCTTCAGAGAATTTGACGTTGCCTTTCCTTCTCTGATTGTTGGTAATTTCTTATTTACATTTTTGCATGTTAATTGAGCAAAAGGTTCACATATGGCTGGTACAATAGTAGTACCTAATAGAATACCCTGCACAGAGTAGGCATTTGTTTTCTAGATGCTCAGCTCTAAAATGAGAAGAAATGATATCATTATATAGCCCAGTGCTTCCTTTTAATAAAAAAATATTTGATAATGCAAGAATTTAATTCACTTGCCCAAGGAAAAAAAAAGTGTGAGGAACCAAGTTCTAAGCATACACAGACTGTGGGTCTCGTCATTCTGTTTTCCTTTATCTCATGATTAAAATGATCTAAAACTTAAAAAAAAAAATTATGTTTTCCGTTTATATGAACCTAGTGAACCAATTTTTTTCTATAAGCTCATTTCCAATATCTGAAGTACTTACCAAAGTTTTAAATTAGCCTCAAACAAACTAGACTTGATACTTTTCAAAGGTAAGCTGCCCCTTTGACTACCAGCTTCATTCCAAGCTTTTGTGCACACCCTATTTACATGATCTCATTTAATTCTCATGTGAAATACATGAGATGAAGTCACTGGTGTTTAGGTAAAATGACTTTTCCCTAAGTCATAAAACTCTTATGTGATAGAGTCACAATTCCAAATGCTGGGTTTGTTGCTGTTGCTGTTGTTGTTTTGTGGCACATCAACCATATCTGTATGAAGTTCCAATTTTGCCCCTGCCACCATTCTATTCTAAAAATTGGGTTGCCATTTCCTTCTCTGGACTATGGAAAACATCTCTTAAGAGGTTTCTTTTCTTCCACATTAGCAATCATTAGCCAGAATATATTTTTTTTAATGTAGATTTGATTATGCAATTTATTCTTAATTTTTCCTCTTGAATGTGAAATGTGGAAGTGTTAGTCACTCAGCCCTGTCTGACGATTTGTAACCCCATGGACTATAGCCTGCCAGGTTCCTCTTGGCCATGAGATTCTCCAGGCTAGAATACTGGAATGGGTAGCCATTCCCTTCTCCAGGGCGTTGTCCTGACCCAGGGATTGAACCCTGGTCTCCTGCATTGCAGGCAGACTCTTTACTGTCTGAACTATGAGGGGGTCTCAGTTATTAGAGCTAAATTTAGAAATAAGGAGTTAGCTAGGCAAAGAAGTGGGTTAAGGATACTCTATGTTGAAGAAGCATCTGATTCAGAGGCTTCACATATCCAAAAGGGAAGTTGGTTTGAGGGTTTTGCAAACATAATTTGAAATTTAAAAGTTGTCTTCAAAAGTATATGGTTAGTATGCATGGAGCTTAAGGCATAAAGAATGATGGGAGACAGATGCTTATGGGACTTGTATGCCATACTAGAATTTTATGTGACACATATTTTAATTTTCATTTTATACAGATAATCATGACAGTGGTGCTAAAATGAAAATATGGAAGCTATGCTGTCTTGTGGTAAGACAGGAGCACAGATTCCACTTATGAGGCTGTTGTATTAATTCAACTGAGGAATAGTGAAATATTAAATCATAATAAAGGTAGTGAAATGAAGTAGAGGAATGAGTGCAAGCAGAACTAGAATATCAAGATTATAAGTCGAGAGACCCTTACTGATAAGATGAGAAAATTTTCACCCTAATTTTGAGTGTTCACCACCACTAAATCATTACATTCATTAAGAAATAGCAGGTTAGAAAACCAGCGTGTATTTTAATAAAATGATCTAAATAATTATAAAGTCAAGCCAACATCAATAGGAATACATACACATTTTGAAACTATGTCTCTAACTTGCATTTCCATATTAAAATATATATTCTGTTCAGCTTATCCAGTTTTGATATGCTGAGGTTAATTTAGGCATATATAGCCCTTAGCTATAAAATAAAGTAGAAAATGTGTGCACAAATGATTAACCAATTTGGATCCTATGAATGAAATTTCCAGTTTATTTCTTGTTACTCTCATCCTTTTAGGGATATCTGTTCCCTTCTTTGACACAACTTGAAGTTTCTTATGCCTGTGTAACTTTTATATAAATTAGAAAAACAGAGTTGAATGGAAGGAGACATAAGGAGTCAGAAATTCTCTTACTACAAATAGCGTCATCAGTTCAGTTCAGTCACTCAGTCGTGTCCTACTCTTTGCAACCCCATGGACTGCAGCACACCAGGCCTTACTGTTCATTGCCAACTCCTGGAGTTTACTCAGACTCATGTCCATTGAGTCAGTGATGCCATGCAGCCATCTCATCCTCTGTCATCCCCCTTCTCCTGCCTTCAGTCTTTCCCAGCATCAGAGTCTTTTCAAATTAGTCAGTTCTTCTCATCAGGTGGCCAAAGTATTGGAGCTTCAGCTTTAGCATCAGTCCTTTCAATGAATATTTAGGACTGATTTTCTTTAGGATGGACTGGTTGGATCTCCTTGCATTCCAAGAGACTCCCAAGAGTCTTCTCCAATACCACAGTTCAAAAGCATCAATTTTTGGTGCTTAGCTTTCTTTATAGTCCAACTCTCACATCCATACATGACTACTGGAAAAACCATAGCTTTGACTAGACAGACCCTTTGTTGGCAAAGTAATGTCTCTGCTTTTTAATATGCTGTCTAGTTGGGTCACAACTTTTCTTCCAAGGAGTAAGCGTCTTTTAATTTTATGGCTGCAGTCTCCATCTGCAGTGATTTTGGAACCCACCAAAATAAAGTCTATCACTGTTTCCACTATTTACCCATCTATTTGCCATGAAGTGATGGGACCAGTTGCCATGATCTTTGTTTTCTGAATGTTGAGTTTTAAGCCAACTTTTTCACTCTCCTCTTTCACTTTCATCAAGAGGCACTTTAGTTCTTCTTCACTTTCTGCCATAAGAGTGGTGTCATCTGCATATCTGAGGTTATTGTTATTTCTCCCGGAAATCTTGATTCCAGCTTGTGCTTCATTCAGCCTAGCGTTTCTCATGATGTACTATATATATCAGTTAAATAAGCAGGGTGACAATATATAGCCTTGATGTACTCCTTTTCCTATTTGGAACCAGTCTGTTGTTCCATGTCCAGTTCTAACTGTTGCTTCCTGACATGCATATAGATTTCGCAAGTTGCAGGTCAGGTGGTCTGCTATTCCCATCTCTTTAAGAATTTTCCAGACTTTGTTGTGTTCTACACAGTCATAGGCTTTGACATAGTCAATAAAGCAGAGAACCCCGTGAATAGTATGAAAAGGCAAAAAATAGTGTCATGGCCTTGTGCAAATGACTTATATCTGGGCCTCAGAAACCATCAAATAACAGTGCTACCTGCCTCTTTAAGACTGTTTTGAAGGCCAACCTAAATATTGTGTAGAAAAACTTGGAAAATAATAAAGCACACAAATAATATATGAAAGTTGGCTTTTTTTTATTCTCAGCTCAGTTACATCTAGGCAGTACCAACTTGGCTAATGCATATAGTCAGTAAAGAAGAAAATCAAGTTGTGCTTTTTCTCAGAGACTTAGCAAAGTCCTCATAGTACATAGTGAATTAATAGTAAAATTTGAATGCATATATTTTTAGTTATAGAGGAAGTTACAGTTCCCTTGGTCAAATGTGACAATCACAAACTAGAACATATTGAAAAGATAATTAACACTGTACCTTCCCTAATACTTGTGTGTTTGAAGAGAAGCATATTGCTCCTTGTTAGTCCTAAGGAATGAGGTAAATTTTCTCATTTATATTCAGTCTTAAATATTTATCACATTATAAACTTAGCGATAATACATGCCTGTATTTATCTCATCACTTTGGAAGAGACCTTTCCGAGCAGAGCTGCACTCTTAGGCTACAGGCGAGCTGGTTGCCCTTTGAGGCATGGCCAGCAGAAACCCGGCTTCCTTATTAGTGGTGGTGGTGGTTTAGTCGTGAAGTAGTCCTGTCTGACTCTTGCTGTCCCATGGATGGTACCCGCCAGGCTCCTCTTTCCATGGGCTTCTCCAGGCAAGAATACTGGGGTGGGTTGCCATTTCCTTCTCCCTAATTAGAGGCAGTCCCAGAAGGACAGTAATATTCGGAGATACACTCACGGCCATCCTGTCCAGCGTTAAATCCCATACGAGAATGTCGTCTAGGGAGTTCCATGACAGTCCAGTGGTGATGACTTGGCACTTTCACTCCTGGAGCCCTGGGTTCGATCCCTGGTGGGAAACCAAGATCCTGCAAGCCAGCTTGTGAACAGGAGGGGGTTGAGGGATGTTGTCATCTTTGATAGCCATATAGAATGAACTTCTTAACAAAGATGAACTCACTGCCTCCTACAGCCCCTCCTCCTGAAGGACTATTCAGATAGCATGTTCCTAATGTTGCTCTTAGCCTTCACTTCACATCATGTTCTCTGGCGTTAACACCTCCATCTCCCACACCCCTACAAAGAATATTTGAAAATATCTCACCTGTGTCTTATCTCTTCCCTAAAATAAAGTTTCCGTTATTTTTCTTTCCAACTTTTTTTTTTTTTTTAATTTGCAGTGGTTGGGCTTGGCCGTACTTTCCTTGGGTATCTGTCTAGAAACATCTATCTATGTTTAGATAGATTTCAGAATGAGACACATTATATTACAGATGTGGTTTGATAAGGACCAGATAATTCACTGAAGCTGTTCACGTGGTGTTCTTGATGTTCCTTTTCTATTACTGAATGCTGAGATTGCAGCCCTGAAATGCTGACCCTTGGGATCATGGGGACAATTAGCACCTATACGTGAATTTCATATCAACTTCCTTTAAAGATCTGTCCCTCACCCTGCACTTTAACAGTTCAGTTTCTGAATCTAAGCATCTTTACTTTTGGTTTTATTATATTTCATCTTGACAGTCTTGGCTCATCTATTAAACCTGTGGAGACATTTTTAAATCCCAGTTTTGTGTCAGTCACAGATTCACAGATTTAATAAGCACTGTTTCTTATGTCCTTTTGCAATTTAGTGTCAAAATGCTGAACAAGAAAAGACCAAGGACAGCAGGGTTACTCTCTAATGAAATTATGTATCTGAAAGTGCTTTGCAAACACTATTTTATATTCATCTTTGGTTCTGCGTCCTTTCTTCTATCTTTTTATATGTGCTCCTTTATATAATCTGACCTTATGTAGAATTCCTCTTCTACAGTCCTCATCGTTCCTTTAACTCCTTTTTCCAGTTACCTCTCTGCCATCAGAATCATTTCTAATTGCATCATTTGTATTTTAATTTTAGAATTTTCTTTGTTTGTTTTTTTTTGAGTCACCTTTTGTCTTAGAAACTTCCATAGGTGGTAACTTCTCTGAGATTTCTATATATGATTTTCCTTTATTTGCAGTTGAAAATCTTTAATTTATATTTCTTGATTATCTGTTACATGTAGTGAATATGTTTGATGCCACATATACATTCGATTACTCATACGGTGTTCTTGGACCTCAAAGAGTTTATCAGCCCATAGGAGAGCTAAGGCATGTGATGTACCATTAGGGGCACGTAATCGTGACACCTCTTACCCCATCCTCTCAGTTCTTCCCTGTAGTTGTAAATGTGTGCTTAAGTCCTCCCCACCCTTCTACCAGAAGGAAGTACTCCTCATGCTTCTAGATATTTTCTACATCCATATTGCTTATTAGCATGTTTACAATGATTATAGCTTCCAATCTCCAGGTGGTCCTTGGTCCATTTGAGATTGCTCCAGAACCTTCTTTTAATCCACTGTGAATCTAATTTACAATTGCTCAATAGTTGCCCAGTATTTACAGCCTCCTATTCAACTCATTGACTCTGGTCTAGAATGTATGCTGTGATGTTCTTATTGTGACTGTTATAAGGCAGACTCAATCTGTCTACATACATTTTTATTTATATACTCTTCTCGTATATACTCATGAGGGTGTGAGGGTGTGCATATTAGAAACATCTGCTTTATCTGAATATGCATAAAGTAGGTATTTCTAATTTAATATACATATATATACTATGTAGGTATTTAAAGTATGCTGTATATATAGTATGCCAGTGTGAATTTACTTAGACCATAAATTCATGCCTTTGGATATATACATTTCAAGTACATCTATTTTTAATATAGTTTATTTAGCATTTTGAATAGAACTTAAAGTAATAAAAACAAAGAAACAGCCACAACCACAGCAAAAACAGAATGATTCCTATCCACACATGCAGCATTTTCTCCCAGTATTTTAAACCACCTCACATTTCCCAAGCACCAGAAATCCACATTTTATTTTATTTTTTGGCTAATGAAGGTGAGAGCAGGTAGAGAGACTCTGTTCAGCCTCAGTCCAACAAGGTAAATGGCAGTTGGATAATTTACCATACACACTTTAGTGGTACAAAACCTAATTTTTATCCCTTACAGTAATGCAACTGCTGTGCTCTGGTGCCCAGCATGAGCAGCAGTGAGGTGCTTTTCCTTGATTAGTGGATTTAAGGGTTTTTGTTTTTTTTTTCCGTAGTTCTCCTGGAGACATTGTATTCAAGATGTGGTTTAAAAAGGATTGAATAATTCACTGCAGTTGCTAAACTTGGTGTTCTTAATGTTCCTTTTCTACTAATGAATGCTGAGATTGCAGCCTGATACTGTTGCCTCATAAGGGTTATTCCAAGGCACATGATGTCCCATTATGTCGATTCACATGCAGTTGTGAGAATTAATACAAAGAGATCCCCATATGTCCTACTCCTAGTTTCTCCCAGGAATACATCTTGCATAACTGTAGAATAAAATCTAGTATCTCAGCCAAGAAACTGACATCACTCTTATCCACTGACCTTACTCAGATTTTAACAGCTAAACATATTCTTATGTGTGTTGATACTCAGTTTTCTAAATTTTATCACATGTAGGTATGTATAAACACAGTCAAAATACCAATGGTTCTATCCCCATAGTACCTCTTGCTACTCTTCTGTACCCACAGCTTCCTCTGTCCCCCATCCCTAACTCCTGTCAATTATACTTAACTTTAAAAGAAGAAGTGTACTCATGTATTACTTGTATTATGAATATTAATAAACATATGGGACATCCACTTTCTCATCTGCATATTGAAAGTGATCTGTTTTCTACAGATTTCTGCATGAGTCAGAGTTTGAAGAGAGTACATGTATAATAGATATGTTTTGAAGTTCTATAAAATGTGCTTTAAAAAATCATTCGACTCAGTTCTAATGAGATGGATGAAATTGGAGACGATTATACAGAGTGAAGTAAGCCAGAAAGAAAAACACCAATACAGTATACTGACACATATATATATGGAATTTAGAAGGATAGTAATGAAGACCCTCTATGTGAGACAACAAAAGAGACTCAGAGGTATAGAACGGACTTTTGGACTCTGAGGGAGAGGGAGAGGATGGGATGATTTGGGAGAACGGCACTGAAACATGTATACTATCTTGTAAGAATGAAGCGCCAGTCTATGTTCAATACAGGATGCAGGACGCATGGGGCTGTTGCACGGGATGATTCAGGGAGAGGATGTGGGGTGGGAGGTGGGAGGAGGCTTTGGCATTGGGAGATCGTGGACACCTGTGGCTGATTCATGTCAATGTATGGCAAAACAAATACAGTATTGTAATTTAATATTAATTAAATAATAAGAAAAAATAAAAAATTAAAAAAAATCATTCTTATGATTCAAAGATGCATTCAGTGTTATGCTCTCTTTATGAAATAATTTCTATTTTCACCTGCAAGAGGTGAGATTGTAGAGGAAAGGAAATAATGAAAAGAGAGAGAGGGATGTGTGGATGGGGAGAGAAGTGGAGGGGGAGAGAGGGAGGAACAGTAAGGTGAGGGCGAGAACCCGCATGTGTAGAATATCAAGTGAGTTGATGTGTCACTGCCCCAAATGGTCAGAGATCAGATGGAGACAAAGCACCAGCACCAGTATGGACTACTGTTAAAGACTTGGTATCTCAACCTGATAGGAAACTTTGTTGGCACACTGCAGAAAGAAGTGGAAAGAGGGCAGAATCAGTGGAAATAAGTTGAAATGTAGAGGGGTTTGATTAATATAAAGTATAAACATTTTTGGCAAGTTATAGTATTTAGACACATGCATTACTCACATCCACAACTGTGTGCATATGTGTAATATCAAAGAACATTCAAAATGACACTGTGGTGTTGGTATTATTATAACGATTTTAAAAGTAAGAGACAAAAGTTCTAAGTAAATCAGGAGCCGCAGTAGACAGGGAGGCCAGAAAGGAATGGAGGGAGCAGTGGAGGGAGGCAGGAAAAAGGAAAGCAGAAACAAGTGGAGGGAAAAAATGAAACGGTGTGTGTAGATATTAAACATTGCCTTGAGAAGAACTTTCTGATATTCTCCTTTAATTGAAAAATAATGTTACCAAGCTGACACACCGAGGTGAAGATTGCATGTGTGCTAAGTCACTTCAGTCGTGTCTGACTCTCTGCAACCTCATGGACTCTAGCCCGCCAGGCTCCTCCTTCCGTGGGCTTCTCCAGGCAAGAATACTGGAGTGGGTTGTCATCCCCTCATCCAGGGGTGACCCTAATATCTGTCTGCTGATTGTTTTCCAAATTGAGTAACCAGAATGTTGCACTTTATTTTTCTCTGTTTCAAAGAAACAGAGCAGGACTGACGTTTATAGTGTTAGAATAGACCATGATCTAGGACAGGAAGAAGTGAAAGGACAACTCTCTCACTTCACCAGGGGATGAAGATGTGCCAATCAAAGTTGTCTTTAAGAAGCAAAAAAGATTTTCTGATCTTTGAAATTCAAAAAAAGATTTAAAGGAAACTTTTAGTAGAGAAAATTTAGCTTCTGAATGATTTATATATTGAAGTATTTTTTTTTGTTACTATTTTGCATTTTCTTGATTCTGTCATATAAGAAGATATTAGTTATGCAAAGGAAGGTACTTCATTAACTCTGTAATCTTCGTTCGGCCTAGTTTACATTTCTTTTACTTATTTTTGTGTAGGACTCTTGTGGGCAAAATCTAGTAGATTTTTATAATTAAAGTCAAATGGGATGATGCATTTGGTTTCTTCACTAAATCAGATATTAATTTAGTATGCATTGTTTATCACGAAAAATCTTTTATGTTAAATTATCATTATGAGATTTAGTGAAGGAGTCAGCTCCTTAAAAAAAAGCCAACAACCACCTCTAGCCACCTTCTGCCCCTTCTAAAACAGCACTTCACCTTGGGTTGTATCTTATTGAAATACAGCATTACTTGAAGTTATTTTCTTGACTTGTTAACAGGAAATTGCAAATGCAGTAATAAAATTTTTAGGTCACCAAGATTTATGTTTTATTTAACTGCTGAACTCTTGCTATTAGAGGAAAGGAATGATTAGTTGTTCTCATTTACAATGTGACATTTACATTAAGCAATAAATGTTCTAGTGGTACATTAATTTATTTATCATGATTCTGGATGTGTATAATAATTAGTAAACATTTTCCTATAGCCAAGTACATGATACTACACTTTTGTCCAGTAACACAAATGCATTTCCATATTCAATCAGTGTCTCTAATTTAATTTTTAAATTAGGTTTAGCAATGCTGGCGATGAGGCAAGCTTGCTTTAGTAATAGTGTTTATATGAATCCTTCTGAATATTTATGCATTTAAAAAACTCATTTATGTGAAGTAATTTCCAATTTTATTTTGCATTTCTAGTTCATTTTTTCAAGCTCTTTGTCTTAATAAAATAGCACTTTTTATGTTACACCCTCATTTTTGAAGTAGTACACTAAAGATCATGGTCTTATTATGCCAAGCTGTATATGATTATTAAATAGCTGATTAAATTAATTTCAGTGAAACCATGATTCATTTGTTCACATATATCCAAAATTCTCACTTCTTGCTTCATGAAGATCAAACATCTATCTGAATGGTTAAGTGTTTGATTTTTATTCATTTTCAATACAAGGTAAATATGATTAAGGACTGATATAAAACACCTCCCTCATGTTATTCTGTGGGGCTTCCTTGGTGGCTCAGTGGTAAAGAATTCACCTGTCAGTATAGGAGACCCAGTTTTGATCCCTGAATCAGGAAAATGCACTGGAGAAGGAAATGGCAACCTATTTCAGTATTCTTGCCTGGGATATCCCCTGGACAGAGGAGCCTGGCGGGCTACAGTCCATGGGGTCTCAAAAGAGTCGGACATGACAGCAACTAAACAAAAAGAACATATTAATTTGTACTATTAGAGATAGCAATAAGATGGAGAAAAATCAGTGATGATGCCATTTGGTGGATTTGTAGTTGTTCAAATCCTGGATATTTAAATTGAAAGAAATACTTAAGATTATTTTACTATTAGCTTCAAATATTTCAAGGATTTCCTTAAGGTTTAATGGGCTAAAACTTAAGGCAGCCTTAGGAAGAAGTTCTCTTTGTTGTTGTTCACTTTCTCAGTCGTGTCTGACTCTGCGACCCCATGGACTGTAGCACTTCAGGCTACCCTGTCCTTCACCATCTCCCGGAGCTTGCTTAAACTCAGGTCCATTAAGTAGGTGATGCCATCCAGCCATTTCGTCCTCTGTCGTTCCCTTCTCCTCCCACCTTCAATCTTTCCCAGGATCAGGGTCTTTTCTAATGAGTCAGCTCTTCACATCAGGTGGCCAAAGTACTGGAGCTTCAGCTTCAGCATCAGTCCTTCCAATGAATATTCAGGATTGATTTTCTTTAGGATTGACTGGTTTGTTTTCCTTGTAGTCCAAGGGACTCTCAAGAGTCTTCTCTAGCACCACTGTTCAAAAACATCAATTCTTTGATGCTCAGCTTTCTTTATGGTCCAGTTCTTACATCTGTACATGGCTATTGGAAAAACCATAGCTTTGACTAGATGGACCTTTGTCAGCAAATTAATGTTTTTGCTCTTTCATATGCTGTCTTGGTTTGTAGCTTTTCAAGAGGGAAATAAAATTATTGAATACCCTAAAGCGAATAACACATTTTGATTGGTACTTTCATATATACTATGCTTTGAAATAATTACAGCTTTCTATAATATTTTTAAATTATTATTTCAAAAGAGAAAACAGGAATACTGTCATAGTGATGGTTCCAACCAAGGTTCATGAGACTTTAAAGTTCTGTCTTTACTGATAGTGAGATTCAAATTAAAATACATGTTCAGACAACTGATAGACAGGCATTATTGATGAGAAAAAAGGTATTCCTTAATAACTCCTAGAGTTTTGCCCATGTTTTCTGAGTTCTTTTTGGAGTTTCATATTGGCACCTAAGATAATTGTTGGAGAAGGCAATGGCACCCCACTCCAGTACTCTTGCCTGGAAAATCCCATAAACGGAGGAGCCTGGTAGGCAGCAGTCCGTGGGGTTGCTGAGGGTTGGGCATGACTGAGCGATTTCACTTTCACTTTTCACTTTCATGCATTGGAGAAGAAATGGCAACCCACTCCAGTGTTCTTGCCTGGAGAATCCCAGGGATGGGGGGAGCCTCGTGGGCTGCAGTCTATGGGGTCACAGAGTCGAACACGACTGAAGTGACTTAGCAGCAGTAGCAAGATAATTGTTAGAGGGAGAACCATATTTCTTGGGAATACATGTACATAAACAGTAACAGTTGCCAAATTTTCTAAGACTGTGGAAGAAGGCCAACATAGCAACAACTTGGAACTATGGAACTGATCAGAATTTCTTATGAGATGTTTTACTTAAACATACTATCAAGAAGAAAAGGAAGTCTTTATGAGATTTCACAGGAAAATTGCTTTATTAGAATCACAGTCTGAAATTTCTTTGTTTTTGGCATTGCCAAAATACATGGACCCACAATCCCCCAAAAGAAATAGCAGCATTTTAGGTTTGTTTACTAGTATCTATAATAGTTATCTGAAATCTTCACTTGCATTATGAGATATAAGAGCATTGATTTGTAGTGAGATAGCCCTGGTGAATGGAGAAGACAATGGCAGCCCACTCCAGTACTCTTTTGCCTGGAAAATCCCATGGACGGAGGAGCCTGGTAGGCAGCAGTCCATGGGGTTGCTAAAAGTCAGAGATGACTGAGCGACTTCACTTTCACTTTTCACTTTCATGCACTGGAGAAGGAAATGGCAACCCACTCCAGTGTTCTTGCCTGGAGAATCCCAAGGATGGGGGAGCTGGTGGGCTGCCGTCTATGGGGTCACACAGAGTCGGACATGACTGAAACAACTTAGCAGCAGCAGCAGCAGCAGCAGCCCTGGTGAGACCTCCAGCTTTGGCAGGCACTAGCTCTATAACCTTGTTAAAGATTTCTTGACTTATCTCTATTCCTCCTCTTTGGCTGATTCATGTCAATGTATGGCAAAACAAATACAGTATTATGGGGTGGGAGGTGGGAGGGGGCTTCGGCATTGGGAGATTGTGTTCACCTATGGCTGATTCGTGTCAATGTATGGCAAAACAAATACAGTATTGTAATTTAAAAAGTAAATAAATTTAATTAAAAAATAAATAGTGATGTAGGTGAATATGTGTTTAACTCATTTGATTCTTGAGAGAATTGATTTGGATGACACCTGCTTTTTTGTAGCTGGTGCATAGTATAGTAATTGCTTAATTAAAGACAGTATAACAAAAGAAAAATGTTGTCATTAATAAATTATGTAACGATACATATAAAGAACTTTGCCTGGGGAATTTGAATTATATAGGATTGTGTCAGTTTCTATAATTTTCATATTAAAATGAAGACACAGAAATACCCTTCATCCTTCGTTTTTTTTTTTCTTTTAGTTAGCATAATAATTGGAAGTATTTATACTTTGCTATTATAAAGTAAAATTCTAAATTCAAATTTATTCTTGCTGTAGTAACAATACTACTTGCTATAGTAAATGCTACCTCATTACTGCAGATAAGGGAAAATAAACTTTCTAAATCAATGAAGTTTTTTGGCTTAAATATTTTATTTCTAGGAGCTTATGATACTTATACCAGGAATTTAATGTACTATTCAGTCACACATGTGCATAGATTTGTGGATATGAGTTATATAATTTTATGACAATATCTTCTTTTTATAATAACAAAACCCTAGAAATGGTGCTTTTCATTTGGGATGTATTATAAGCAGATTATGTTGTATTCATATGATATTGACTGATAAGATGGATGGTGTTGATGATAGAAGATAGAAATTGAATAATCTCCATGATATATTAAAGGAATAGGACAAAATAGCATATAGTATTTTATATATGAATAAAAATCTACACATATGCACACACATTTATATATGTATGAAATATTTCTAAGAGGATGTTCTGCAATGTGAAGTTGGTTCTTTCTGAGAGGGCTGTATCTTTCTTACATTTTTGCCATATATATATATATATATATATATGTATGTAAAACGTACTTTAAAATATAGAATGAAATAAATGAAAAGGCAAGCAATAGTTATCTCAGATGGTTGGCATATGATTTATTTATATCTCTGTATAGGGGTTATATCTTATTTATTCTATAATTTGATAATAACATCTTTCTTTTATAATAAATATAAATTTTAAAGATAGCATTGGTTGTCAAATTCATAAAAATATTTTGAAATAAAGAAAATGTAATGTGAAAAGTGAAAGTTGCTCAGTCGTATCTAACTCTTTGTGACTCTGTGGAATAGTCTATGGAATTCTCCAAGTCAGAATACTGGAGTGGGTAGCCATTCCATTCTCCAGGGGATGTTTCCAACTCAGGGATCGAACCCAAGTCTCCTGCACCGCAGGCAGATTCTTGTACTTTTAGTCGACTTTATCATTTATCTGGGCATTGATTTTTAGAATTTTGGAATAAATTCCATATTAACTTAGCAATAGTTTATCTTTCTTTTTGGATAAAGTCGTAATTATTACATCTCTCAGAACAATGTAATCACCCGCTTAAATTTTAACTTTATAAGATCATTCACACATCTTTACAAATGGAGATAGCAGAAACAATAAGCTAAACTTGAGTCATCCTTGTATCATCTTTAGTCTGATTTTATTCTCACTCTTTAGAATTGTACTACTCCTCACGTTTGCCTCTCTGGATAAAATAAGTCATAGCCAAAGTAAAATCAAAATGCTTTTACTCATTTCAAGAACATTTTTAAAACTTAGTCTATTTCTACATTAAAAATTGACAGTGATTGAGTGTCAGTGATACTATTATATAGATCTTGGGGGAAAGCAAGTAAATATTGTGTCTCATAGAGCTAGGTTGATTATTATTTAGATTGGCATGGAACTTTAGAAACAGATAGAAATCAGCAATCTGCTGATGTGGAGTTAAAATACAGATGGCACATCTCTATATTTTCTCCCTAGATGTATGGGTTGAAATAAATGCATTTTATCTATTTAAGAAAAAAACCCGGCAACTTGGCAAACTATTAACTCCATGAAAGTGAAAGTCACTCAGTCATGTCCAACTCTTTGTGACCCCATGGGCTATACAATCCATGGAATTCTCCAGGCCAGAATACTGGAGTGGGTAGCCGTTCCCTTCTCTAGGGGATCTTCTCAACCCAGATCTCTTGCATTGCAGGCAGATTCTTTACTAGCTGAGCCAACCAGGGAAGCCTGAGAATACTGGAGTGGGTAGCCTATCCCTTCTCCAGCAGATCTTCCTGACCCAGGAATTGAACCAGGCTCTCCTGTATTGCAAGTGAATTCTTTACCAGCTGATCTACAAGGGAAGCCCTGTTTAACTCCATGAGGGCAAGACTAATGAGATTCATTCACTCATCGCTGTATCCCCATTGTAGGGTTTCTGGTACTTAGTAGGGATGGTTAGTATTTAACAATAGCCTACAAGTTGAATTCATTGAAATATAAAGAAAATTGAACTTTGATGTTCAGTTGTTTAAACTATTTTCAATTATGAGATAAGAAAACTTCCAAAAGTGAAAAGCAGACTACTGACATATTTATTAGAATCAGAGCATATTACAGATTCCACTGGAAGGCCTTATTATGCAAATCTATGAATATTTAAGTTCCATTTAGTGATATTCCTGATAGAGATAGAAATTGATCACACAGTTAACAGCAACCATATTTTTCAAAGATACATCATTAGCATATTTTGATGTGCCTTTTTTTGTTCTTGTCTCCTTTGAAGAGTCGCTGTAACCATTCTGCCAGGTGTTTGGGAAGATATGTAGTGGCTGAGCACCCCCTTACTTCTGTCGCCATCCTCAAAATCAACTTTGGAGATGCTTTCACCCTGTCCGTCTTCTGCAGCAGCCAGGCAGAGTGCTGACTCCTTCTCTGCAGTGAGGAACTCTTCAGGCTCCAGAAGTAAGTTGATCGCATTCAGTTTGGTCATTGCCAGTGAGTTTAAAAACACTTTAGGTGAGGCTAACCAGAGATCTTGCTAATTAATTTACAAATTAAAAGCCAATATTATTCATCACTGATTATTTCTTTTATTGTTTGAGTCCTTCTACCACATTGATGTTGCTAACCTATACTTTTATGGAATATTCAAAAACTTTTTTAAGATTTCACTTGTATTATCACAAATTGTATTTGCAGTCTTGAGGCATAGATGTGGGAGAGATTAGCATAATAATGATTGCACATGAATAAATAGATTCATAATGACCAAGTATTTTATCAAAGTTCCTTAGCTGATGAGTTATGAAGATGGAATAAAATCCCTGTTTTTTTGATTCTTGAAACTCTAGTACTCTTTCCAGGTCTGTGATCTCTGTTGCTTCATAGAAGGTAAGGGACTGGTGCTAGAAATAGTACTTTTCTTGATTGGTTGATTTACGGAATGACACGTTCTCTGTGTCACTGAAGGAGAGTTATGGCAGCCTATACGTATGCATTCAGAAAAACTAAGGACAAGGGAAATCATATGTAGGAAAATTAAAGGAAAAAGAGGGACATGAAGAGTTTGCAAATTATATAGCATAATGTATTGTGTATACCACCCAAAACCAAATTCCCAACTACGTGTTTATCTCTCTTCTTTCTAGTTGCTGGATAAATCAGGTAAATACATTAATTACACGATTATTTGTATTCACAGTGTTTGATAGTAAAGACAGTTTATTTCGAACTTTAAACTTTCCTCGTCCATATGTTAGATTCTATCTTTTTGCCATTTTTTAGTTTATTTGGTTTAAATTTAGGATATTTCTTTTTACTACTCCAAAACTCTTGATTTAAGTGCCTCTTGCTGCTGTTCAGGATATATTTGTATCACATTGTGATACAAATGATTATTGGTATATTTTTACAGATAGCAATATTTGATGTAGCCTAGATTGTCCTTGTAATTCAGTGCTTGGCAATTGAAATTTCTTTGAAGGGAATGAGTAGGAGATACTTAATAACCTTACTTTTAATTTGCAACATATTACAGCTTAATATGCCAGCAACAGACCAGTCTGTATCCTTAGAAAAAATAGAGACTGTTAAGAATTTATTTCTGAATCATAGTGTTACCCTTGTTAAGATTTAAAACAGGCTGTCAGTATATCATTGCTAGTGTACTGAAAGTAATATAGAAGGACTACTTTTAAGATATAAACAGAAGAATGTATTCAGTTATGTTGAGGTTAATTCATTATAACTCTAACTGTAGCATAAAATGATGAATCTGAATATACAGAAGACAGATTACAAATCATTATTTTAGTGTAGGTTTTTTTTCTATGTATATTTTATTATTTTGTGATCTTTAAGTACATGATTTATTAATTTATCTTAAGAATTGCTTTCATGGCTTTTGTCCTTAAGCTTTTTTTTTTTTTTAAATAAAACAACTTGAGGAAGACATTCTAAATTTTCCACCTTTTTCTTTTCTTAAAGACGTTGAGGATATTCTCTGAGCCTGAGGTGACTGGACACATTTTTTAGATGTGGACCATCTGGGGTTTGTTTCTCAAAGGCAACCCCACAAGAAGCTTCAGACAGTTTACCCACCCAAACAATGAATTATATAATTAATTAATTTTTGTTTTTCACGGATAAGGTTGACTTTTTCTAAATAAACATCAGGCTTTATGAAAGCTGTTAGCCAAGAAAATGTATTTACTGATGTAGATTCCCTAGTGTAAATCACAAGACTTAGTGAATTCAACTACATTTTCATTTACTAATGGCTATAATCAAGGCCAAAGGGATTTACTTAATTAACCTGGCAATAGAAGGCTAAACAGAAATAATTTATATATTGAAAACAACTCTTCTGAGTTAATGTTTAATTCAATTTTTTTAATTGCCAGTCCATTAGTCTGTAAAAGTATAACCTCCTTTTCCATTTTATTTTTTCCTTTGGAGTCACATTAGGCTAACAGTCTTGCATGGAATTAATCGCACTTAAAAAAGAGAAAGTAAATGCATTCCTAATTAGGTTCCTCAAATTTCAAATAGCTCATTGAAAATTCATAGCACATCCATTCAAATCCCTTTAAAAAACTAAATGGGATACTGGGAACTTTCTTAGTGGAAGTAATGAATGGAGAAGTAGTAAAAGAATGAGATAATGGAAGGCCTGTTTGTTATTAGTGCAGGTCAGTTGAGGTGGTGGTATTATGATGGTTATTTTTCTCACTGTGGCCTTTTCAATTAGTTTTGATCAGAAGAGAATACTTTTATCAGTTTCTGCTGTTCTTGTTTAGCTAAAGCACAGATACATTTAAAGAATAAAGAATAGTGTCTGAAGAGGAGATGTACATGCCTATGTAAATATATCAGTTCAGTTCAGTTCAGTTCAGTCACTCAGTCATGTCTGACACTTTGTGACCACATGGATGCCAAGCATGCCAGGCTTTCTTGTCCATCACCAACTCCCAGAGCCTACTCAAACTCATGTCCATCATGTCAGTGTCTCATCCTCTGTCATCCTGTCTCTTCCCACCTTCAATCTTTCCCAGCATCAGGGTCTTTTCAAATGAGTCAGTTCTTCACATCAGGTGGCCAAAGTACTGGAGTTTCAGCTTCAGCATCAGTCCTTCCAATGAATATTCAGGACTGATTTCCTAAACACAATTTAATATTCTCATAGCAGCAATGATAGTTACAAGGCTAGTATGCCTTCTAAAGAGTAAGTTAACCTTGTGCTGTGCTACATCACTTCAGTCGTATCAGACTCTGTGCGACCCATGGACTGCAGCCCACCAGGTTCCTCTTTCCCTGGGATTCTCCAGGCCAAAATACTGGAGAGGGTTGCCATTTCCTTCTCCAATGCCTTAATGACATTAAATATGTAGTATAAGTATGAAGTAGCTTAAAAATTTGAATATGCTCTCAACCAGTGTTTTATTTTTTTAACTTCACGTATATACCCATATATGTATGGCTAAATCATTGAAATCATTGATACTTGAAATAATTCCAGATGTTTGAGTCACAAAAACATAGAGAATTAGGTTTATTGATAGGACAAAGTGACACACTGAAGTAAAAACATGAATTAGGTTTGATAATCCTGAAAGGTAGAGCAGAGAGTTACATCATGCAGTGCTCAGTATGAAAAGAAAGGAGAATAAAAAGCTTTATATTGACTTTCATTTATTTATTTACTTAGTGCCAGTCATTTCCCAATTGATATGTCTAATCACCTAAGTGTCTTAATTTAACAAGTCGGAAACTAAGCTCTTGGCCATCTCTACAAACATGCTTTTTTGATAGACTTGAGTTCAGTAAATGACATCATCTTGTACCTGGAGAAAAATGAGAATCATCTGTCTCCTCACTCTTTCATTCCACAATTCCACCACCTAATCTGGTCATATTTACCTACCAAAATATTTCTTAAATTTATCTGCTTTTCTCCATTTGGGACCATCTGTACCCTGGTCTTACCATAATTTTTCCCCTGGGCTACTCCAGAGGCCTCCTGAATTATCTGCTCACTTCTCCATAGGTAGCAAATAGAGCTTTACAAAATAGAAAATTGAGATGACACACCTCTCTAAAGACCATTCCCCTTAGAACGCAGACCAAGTTTTATCATGGCTTACAACACTCCCATGGGTGAAAACTTTTTCTAAATGCCTCCAACTCAACCCACGTGATGCTCCTCTGCATCCCACACGCCTTTCAGGGCTTCTTCCCTGTCATGTGACCTCCACTGAGATCTTTGCACGTGGTTAATTCTCCGTAAGTGGGATAACCACTCTCATCTTTTTGCCTAGTTTCTCAACACAGTATTTGCTTCCTGAAGGAACCCTTTCTTGCTCCACCTGGCACGATCATCCCCTTGTATTTTAGGGCCTCTCAGACTGTATAACTAATTCATTGACATCATGTCTCATTGACATCTCTTGTCTAAAACTGACTTCTCCTCCAGGATGAAAGCTCTGTAAAGTCACAGTCCATGTCCATTTTGCTCAATATTGTGTCTCTCTCTCTCTTTTTTTTTAGGCACTGTGAAAATAGGCATAGAGCCCCTCCCTCCCCACACCTCTGTGTGTGTGTGTGTGTGTGTGTGTGTGTTTTTAAGGGAGAAAAAGTCTCTGAGATCTGTAAAATAATCACTAGAGTATCAGAGGAAATTGCCACAGACAGGAAATGTTACTGAAAACTTAGTGCTTATATTTTGCCTTTCTGTCAACTTGGGTCTTTTTGTTGTTTTTATTTTGCTGTTTGCCTTTCTTTAGTGACTTACAGAGATAGTTCTCCTAATGACTTTTATGATTTTTTTATACAGTTCCTGCAACTCTGATTTTACTGACAAAAGCTAGGCCTTTTATTTCTAGAACTAACAGCTTTGCAAGTAATGCCTAAATGTGCTTATGTCTGTACTGACAATGGTATATGTTAAATATGAATGTTCAAATGTTTAAATATGAGTGTTAAATCCAAGGCACAGGAAGCTTCTATCTTGTAAAACATGAACAGTATTTTGCTTTTACTGTAGAAAATAAAGGTTCTGATGATATCAACTAGAACACATTTTTTAAGTATTAACATCAGCTATTAGATCTCTTGATTTGTTTTTGCATTTTCCTCTTTTCAGAACATGACCCCCTTTACTTCAGGCTCACCATTCACAGTGGGTGGCTGCTTTTCCTGTGCCCTTATGCTGCTGCCCTACCTCCCTTTTAGCTCAGCATCATTTTTCAGGGTCTTGTTTTGTGACCCATGGCATATCGAGACCCGTCCTTGCTATTATGAAGCAGATACAGATGAACCTAACTAAAGTTTTGGTCCAAAAATAATTGTAGCTCAGTAGGAAAAGCTGATAAAGAATTTGCCTAGAATGCGGGAGACCTGGGTTTGATCCCTGGATTGGGAAGATCCCCTGGAGAAAGGAAAGTCTACTCACCCCAGTATTCTCCCTAGAGAATTCCCTGGACTCTTTAGTCCATGGGGTCACAAAGAGTCGGACACTGAGCGACTTTCACAGTCACACTCACACACACCCACTCCAGTGTTCTGGCCTGGAGAATTCCATGAACTGTTGCAAAGAGTTGGACATGACTGAGAGACTTTCACTTTCTTTCAAGAGAAGTAAGGGCATTACAATGCAGAAAGAACTAGCAAAAGATAAACAGTGAAGGAAAGCTACACAGATGTTCAGGCGAAAAAGAGCTTACCTGTATCTGAGATTATGCCAGTGTAATTCTTATTAGAGGTGGAGTTTATCTGGGCCTCAGAGATAGGTTTCAGCCTTGAACTATCGTTAATGTGCTGATGCATTGTCCCATTTAGATAAAAATTCCAGAAGCTAGTGAGAGAATGCATGGTTCTCCCTAAAGCCCTTAAGTACTGACACCAAAATTTAAAATGTCTTAGCTGGCAGTATTTGATGCTGAAAGGCCTCTGCTCTGTCTACTGTTACCGTTGGCCCTGTGGGTTGCTAATACTGTAGCTCTTTCTGTGAAGAGTCCTGGGAAGAGGTCTGAAGAAATGCTTTGCTTTAGAAGATAATGATTACTTTACATTTAGGGCCAGAAGAATTGATGTCATGTGGAGAGTACTTCTGGCAACCCACATTAGATGCATGGCAGCAACCTTAATTGCAAAGCGTTGGCTAAGAAACTCATTGGAAAAAATCCAGTTTATATGGACCCAACCTTATACAGTTTATTGTGATGAGCACCCTGTTCCACTGGCTATGCAGTTCACCTCTTTTGAATCACTATGCTATGCACTAGGAGTATTTTAACATATGTCAGAACTGGAATTCTCTGGGTATACCAAGGCATCTTGCCATCAATATTAAGCAGTGTGTGGGAGGCTTTACAGACAAGGGGGAAATTGGCAGTACAAAGGCTTCTTTTAGAACAAATTCATTTTACCATGAAGAAACTCACAGACTGGGAGCAAATGATATGGTATATTGATCATAAACAGCAACTTAATACTGCTAATGACGTAACATGAAGGGAGGAAATATTAAGATATATACTCAGAACTACATGGAAAGATGTGTAAAAATCAGAGACCTTAGAGACATATCATTACTAGCTGAAAATATTAGTAATATAAGAAAACCTAGAGACTTGATTTTGAAAACTGCTAACTTTGTACATTTAACTTGGATGATATGGTTTTGACACAAAGGTATTTAATATCTGGTAATAGAATGTTTAAGAACACCAGTGAAGGTATTTTATCACCGAGAGGGAATAAATAAGGCACACCACTGGGAATTCAGACATGCAGGAGGTAATGTTTCAGTTCATTTCAGTTCAGTCACTCAGTCGTGTCTGACTCTTTGCGACCCCATGAATCGCAGCACGCCAGGCCTCCCTGTACATCACCAACTCCCGGAGTTCACTGATTGATTCGGTGATGCCATCCAGTCATCTCATCCTCTGTTGTCCCCTTCTCCTCCTGCCCCCAATCCCTCTCAGCATCAGAGTCTTTTCCAACGAGTCAACTCTTCACATGAGATGGCCAAAGTACTGGAGTTTCAGCTTTAGCATCATTCCTTCCAATGAACACCCAGCACTGATCTCTTTTAGGATGGACTACTTGGACCTCCCTGCAGTCCAGGGAACTCTCAAGAGTTCTCTCCAACACGAGTTCAAAAGCATCAATTCTTTGACGCTCAGCTTTCTTCACAGTCCAACTCTCACATCCATACATGACCATTGGAAAAACCATAGCCTTGACTAGATGGACCTTTGTTCGCAAAGTAATGTCTCTGCTTTTCAATTGGCTTCCTCTAAATGATAACCTTCCATCACCCCTGTTTACATGTGTAAGGCTGTATGAATGGCAACTGTGACCTTCCAGCATGGTCGTTTGTCTTATTAATTAACGGGCTGCAGAGTACATCATGACAAACGCTGGACTGGAAGAAACACAGGCTGGAATCAAGATTGCCGGGAGAAATATCAATAACCTCACATATGCAGATGACACCACCCTTATGGAAGAAAGTGAAGAGGAACTGAAAAGCCTCTTGATGAAAGTGAAAGAGGAAAGCGAACAAGTTGGCTTAAAGCTCAACATTCAGAAAACTAAGACATGGCATCTGGTCCCATCACTTCATGGGAAATAGATAGGGAAACAGTGACAGACTTTATTTCTGGGGGCTCCAAAATCACTGCAGATGGTGACTGCAGCCATGAAATTAAAAGACGCTTACTCCTTGGAAGACAAGTTATGACCAACCTAGATAGTATATTCAAAAACAGAGACATTACTTTGCCAACTAAGGTCTGTGTAGTCAAGGCTATGGTTTTTCCTGTGGTCATGTATGGATGTGAGAGTTGGACTGTGAAGAAGGCTGAGCACCGAAGAATTGATGCGTTTGAACTGTGGTGTTGGAGAAGACTCTTGAGAGTCCCTTGGACTGCAAGGAGATCCAACTAGTCCATTCTGAAGGAGATCAGCCCTGGGATTTCTTTGGAGGGAATGATGCTAAAGCTGAAACTCCACTACTCTGGCCACCTCATGTGAAGAGTTGACTCATTGGAAAAGACTCTGATGCTGGGAGGGATTGGGGGTAGGAGGAGAAGGGGACGACAGAGGATGAGATGGCTGGTTGGCATCACTGACTCGATGGACGTGAGTCTGAGTGAACTCCGGGAGTTGCTGATGGACAGGGAGGCCTGGCGTGCTGCGATTCATGGGGTCACAAAGAGTCGGACATGACTTAGCGACTGAACTGAACTGAACTAGGAATATTCAAGGTATAACTTACTTGACATAAAATCACATTTTCTGTGTGTGTATATGGTGAAAGATCAGGCAAATAAGTTTTAGCAACTGAGGTGAAAACTTTGGTGCTGAGGTAAAAGCAACTTTTGTTTTAAGGTGACTATTCCTGTTAGTATCAGACAGTTCTAAATCCGTAATAAGAATCTGGCTTTCTTTGTGATCACTTGCATGCGAATATGGATTAGTGTGCTAAATCCTGAAGCCTTAACACACTGTTTAATATCTAGAAAACAAATAACTTTTTTAATACCTGCTTACTTATTTATGTCTTGAAGATAGTATTCCATTACAGGCAAATGAGTGCTTCTTAGATCATTGCAATACCTACTAATAATGATTCTAACACAGAAATAATTTGCAATTGAAAATATGCATCCATTATTTATAAAGAGACGGAAAGATACACTTTTCCATAAGAAGAATTCTCTTAAGAAAGAGGACTGAAACAGAAATACAGATAAAACATTTTATATGCTATTTACCAAAATGTTTTCATTTTATTAGGATTATATTTTGAAGTACTTTCTTATTTATTATATGCATCTTGAAATGAAATGGTAGAATCTCAAAATTTTAGATCAGATTTAATTAAAGAATGACTCTATATGTAGCAATTAGAGTGATAATGAGAGTGGACCTATATTATTCATGGATTTTATTGATGCAGTTATATGTAAATATCCTCATTCTGGAAACTGGTATTCATGAATGAGTCACATAATAGTGAGGCT
This sequence comes from Nanger dama, assembly GCA_917880005.1. Taxonomy (NCBI): domain Eukaryota; kingdom Metazoa; phylum Chordata; class Mammalia; order Artiodactyla; family Bovidae; genus Nanger; species Nanger dama. The sequence continues at coordinate 5,943,663 of CAKJTW010000038.1, read as the reverse complement.
GGCATACATCCAGTATCTGAATCACTTGGGTTTGTCTTGTATTCATCATAACATACAAGTAGCTTTTAGTAAAGTGACAGAGAAATTCTTTAAACCTCTTTAGCAATACTTTGCTATTTTTTATTGGTGGTTTCACAGTAGTATTCCTGATTTCTAATGCTTGGGGACAGAATCCATGTGACTCCACATGCAGTTGTACCAAAGGTTTTTATAAAAATAGATCTATACTACTCTGGTCTGAAAAGATGATAAATAAGGAAGATATTGAAGAAAATATCCAGTAATAATCTAGCAATCATCAGTCTAACATCCTTACCCATTCTTGTTAGTATCCTTATCATATATTTTTGCCACATGATATCCATGTGAACAAGTAATATTTTGCTCTCATGTATTTTAACTCTCAGAAATGATCATATATCTGCTCTAAACTCAGGCAAGTATTTTGCTCAAATAGAGTTTTTTAAGCTTTTATTTCTCAGGATATTTCTTGAGTCACCTTCAGAAATAAGTCCAGAAAGCAGTAACTCTATAAGATGTACTACTACATGAGAAACTCTTATTTAATTGACTTCAAATAAACCAAAAGACCACTTATTTATGCATTTTACAAGGCACTTTTATGCATGGTACTCATATAAGAAACAGCAAATATCAGGCATTTACTTTAAAAGTACACAAATCAAATACATTAAAATAATAAGAATGGTGATTCCAAGGCTCCGAGAAATCTGTATGAGAGATGGTAACTTATATACACATATTGTGTTTCTCTTTTTCAGTGTTAGGTGTGTTTTGATATGTTGCAATTCCTTGCAAATTAGTAGTCTCTGCTTAGGACATAGAGAAATTTTACTTCACTGGAATATAAATTAACCAGAAACCCATGATCATTCTGAATAAATAGAAGTTTACTAAAACTCGAAAATAAGAATAAACATCACAATGTTTGATTAAAATTATACAAATTATATTATATCTCAAATCCAAGTATGTAATTTAATTCTTTAAGTGATCCAAATATAAATTCTGGAGCATGTGAAAGGTCTCATGCAAGTTAGATATAAAAATAGTGTAAACATAGTTATAAAAGTAGATATTCCATGTTCATTGACCAGAGGACTCAATATTGTCAGGATGTCATTACTTGCAAACTTGATCTATAGATTCAATGCAATTCCAGTCAAAATCCCCAAACTCATTTCATGGCTATTCATAAACTGATTCTAACATTTACATTGAGATTTTAAAAAAAAACCTAGAATAACCAACAAAATATTGAAGAAAAACAAGGTTGAAGGACCGATGATACCCAATTTCAAGTTTTACTATTAAGACTATGCTGTTCTCAGTTGTGTCTGACTTTTTGAACCCCATGGACAGTAGCCCTCCAGGCTCCTCTGACCATGGCATTTTCCTGCAAGAATGCTAGAGTGGGTAGCCATTTCCTACTTTAGGGGATCTTCCCAACCCAGGGGTCGAACTTGCATTGCCTGCATTGCCAAGTGGATTCTTTTACTACTGTGCCACCTGGGAAGCCTTTGTTGTAAAGATACAGTGATTAGGAAAGTGTCGTGTTAGTGAAAGAATGGGCAAATAGATCAGTGTACTGGCAAGAATAGAGAGACCAGAAGTAGAGCCCCGTAAGTATAGTCAACTGATCTTTGACAAAGGAGCAAAAGCAATACTATAGAGCAAACATAGTCTGTTCAACAAATGGTGCTGGAACAGCTGTTCATACACAAGTAAAAAATGAATCTAGACACAGACTTACAAGCTTCACAAAAACTAACTCAAAATGGATCAGAGACCTAAGGATTACATACAATGTTATAAAATCTTATAAGATAACATAGGAGAAAAAACTGGATAACATTGAGTATGGTGATACTTTTTCATATACGATGCCTAAGAAACAATCTACAAATAAAATAATTGATAAGCTGGACTTCTTTAAAAATAAAAACTTCTCATCTTTGAAAGATACTTGTCAAGAGAATGAAAAGACTGGCTGCAGACTGAGAAAAAATATTTTCAAGAGACACATCTGATAAAAGACTGTTATTCAGAATGCACAATGAGCTCTTAAAACTCCAAAACTGAAGCACAACTTGTTTGGAAAATGATCCAGAAAACTTAACAGGCACCTCAGCAAAGAAGCTACAGAGACAGCAAAAAAAAAAAAAAAGGCATGTGAAAAAATGTTCCACATCATGTGTCATAAGGAAAATGCAAATTAAAACAACAATGATGTGCTGCTTTACCCCTATTACAGAACTCCATATCTGAAGGACTGACAACACTGAATGCTGACAAGGATGTGGAGAATCAGGAATTCGCGTTCATTGCTAGTAGGAAAGCAAGATGGTACAGCCACTTCAGAAGAGAGTTTGTTACTTACAAAACTACTCTTACCATATGATTCAGGAATCATGGTTTTTCTATTTACTAAAATGAATTGAAAATTTAGGTACACACATCACACTCACAGTTCAGTTCAGTTGCTCATTTGTGTCCGACTCTTTGCGATCCCATGAATCTCAGCATGTCAGGCCTCCCTGTCAATCACCAACTCCCAGAGTTCACTCAGATTCACATCCACCGAGTCGGTGATGCAATTCAGCCATCTTATCCCCTGTCGTCCCCTTCTCCTCCTACCCCCAATCCCTCCCAGCATCAGAGTCTTTACCAATGAGTCAACTCTTCCCATGAGGTGGCCAAAGTACTGGAGTTTCAGCTTTAGTATCCTTCCTTCCAAAGAAATCCCAGGGCTGATCTCCTTCAGAATGGACTGGTTGGATCTGCTTGCAGTCCAAGGGACTCTCAAGAGTCTTCTTCAACTCCACGGTTCAAAAGCATCAATTCTTCGGCACTCTGCCTTCTGCACATTCCAACTCTCACATCCATAATGACCACTGGAAAAACCATAGCCTTGACTAGATGGATCTTAGTCAGCAAAGTAACGTCTCTGCTTTTGAATATACTTTCTAGGTTGGTTATAACTTTTCTTCCAAGGAGTGTCTTTTAATTTCATGGCTGCAATCACCATCTGCAGTGATTTTGGAGCCCCCAAAATAAAGTCTGACACTGTATCCACTGTTTCTCCATCTATTTCCCATGAAGTGATGGGACCGGATGCCATGATCTTCGTTTTCTGAATGTTGAGCTTTAAGCCAACTTTTTCGCTCTCCTCTTTCACTTTCATCAAGAGGCTTTTAGTTCCTCTTCACTTTCTTCCATAAGGGTGGTATCATCTGCATATCTGAGGTTATTGATATTTCTCCCGGCACTCTTGATTCCAGCTTGTGTTTCTTCCAGTCCAGCATTTCTCATGATGTACTCTGCATATAAGTTAAATAAGCAGGGTGACAGTATACAGCCTTGACGTACTCCTTTTCCTATTTGGAACCAGATTGTTGTTCCATGTCCAGTTCTAACTGTTGCTTCCTGACCTGCATACAGATTTCTCAAAAGGCAGGTTAGGTGGTCTGGTATTCCAATCTCTCTCAGAATTTACCCCAGTTTATTGTGATCCACACAGTCAAAAGCTTTGGCATAATCAATAAAGCAGAAAGAGATGTTTTTCTGGAACTCTTTTGCTTTTTCCATGATCCAGCAGATGTTGACAATATGATCTCTGGTTCCTCTGCCTTTCCTAAAACCAGCTCGAACATCTGGAAGTTCACGGTTCACATATTGCTGAAGCCTGGCTTGGAGAATTTTGAGCATTACTTTACTAGCATGTGAGATGAGTGCAACTGTGCAGTAGTTTGAGCATTCTTTGGCATTGCCTTTCTTTGGAATTGGAATGAAAACTGACCTTTTCCAATCCTGTGGCCACCGCTGAGTTTTCCAAATTTGCTGGCATATTGAGTGCAGCACTTTCACAGCATCATCTTTCAGGATTTGAAACAGCTCCACTGGAATTCCATCACATCTACTAGCTTTGTTCATAGTGATGCTTTCTAAGGCCCACTTGACTTCACATTCCAGGATGTCTGGCTCTAGATTAGTGATCACATCATCATGAGTATCTGGGTCATGAAAATCTTTTTGTACAGTTCTTCAGTGTATTCTTGCGACCTCTTCTTAATATCTTCTGCTTCTGTTAAATCCAGACCATTTGTGTCCTTTATCAAGCCCATCTTTGCATGAAATATTCCCTTGGTATCTCTAATTTTCTTGAAGAGATTTCTAGTCTTTCCTATTCTGTTGTTTTCCTCTATTTCTTTGCATTGATCGCTGAAGAAGGCTTTCTTATCTCTTCTTGCTATTCTTTGGAACTCAGCATTCAGATGCTTATATCTTTCTTTTTGTCCTTTGCTTTTCACCTCTCTTCTTTTCACAGCTATTTGTAAGGCCTCCTCAGACAGGCATTTTGCTTTTTTGCATTGCTTTTCCGGGGGATGGTCTTCATCCCTGTCTCCTATACAATGTCACGAACCTCATTCCATAGTTCATCAGGTACTCTATCAGATCTAGTCCGTTAAATCTATTTCTCACTTCCACTGTATAATCATAAGGGATTTGATTTAGGTCATACCTGAATGGTCTATCGGTTTTCCTACTTTCTTCAATTTGAGTCTGAATTTGGTAATAAGATGTTCATGATCTGAGCCACAGTCAGCTCCTGTTCTTGTTTTTGTTGACTGTATAGAGGCTCTCCATCTTTAGCTGCAGAGAATATAATCAATCTGATATCAGTGTTGACCATCTGGTGATGTCCATGTGTAGAATCTTCTGTTGTGTGCGTGGAAGAGGGTGTTTGCTGTGACCAGTGCATTTTCTTGGCAGAACTCTATTAGTCTTTGCCCTGCTTCATTTTCTATTCCAAAGCTAAATTTGCCTGTTACTCCAGGTGTTTCTTGACTTCCTACTTTTGCATTCCAGTCCCCTATAATGAAAAACACGTCTTTTTGGGTGTTAGTTCTCAAAGGTCTTGGAGGTCTTCATAAAACCATTCAACTTCAGCTTCTTCAGTGTTACTGGTTGAGGCATAGACTTGGATAACTGTGATACTGAATGGTTTTCCTTGGAAACGTACAGAGATCATTCTGTCATTTTTGAGACTGCCTCCAAGTACTGCATTTTAGACTCTTCTGTTGACTATGATGGCTACTCCATTTCTTCGGGGTCCCCCCGCGTGTGTTTGGCCTGAGTTAAATTCACCCATTCCAGTCCATTTGAGTTCGCTAATTCCTAGAATGTCGACATTCCCTCTTGCCATCTCTTGTTTGACCACTCCCAATTTGCCTTGATTCATGGACCTGACATTCCAGGTTCCTATGCAATATTGCTCTTTACAGCATTGGACCTTGCTTCTATCACCAGTCACATCCACAGCTGGGTATTGTTTTTGCTTTGGCTCCATGCCTTCATTCTTTCTGGAGTTATTTCTCCACTAATCTCCAGTAGCATATTGGGCACCTACTGACCTGGGGAGTTATTCTTTCAGTGAACTATCATTTTGCCTTTTGTACTTTTCATGGGGTTCTCAAGGCAAGAATACTGAAGTGGTTTGCCATTCCCTTTTCCAGTGGGCCATATTCTGTTAGACCTCTCCACCATGATCCATCCATCTTGGGTTGCCCCGTGGGCATGGCTTGGTTTCACTGAGTTAGACAAGGCTGTGGTCCTAGTGTGATTAGATTGACTAGTTTTCTGTGAGTATGGTTTCAGTGTGTCTGCCCTCTGATGGCCTCTTGCAACACCAACCATCTTACTTGGGTTTCTCTTACCTTGGGCGTGGGGTGTCTCTTCACAGTTGCTCCAGCAAAGCACAGCTGCTGCTCCTTACCTTGGATGAGGGCTATCTCCTTACCTTCCTAACCTTCAATGTGGGATAGCTCCTCTAGGCCCTCCTGTACCTGTGCAGCCACCGCTCCTTGGGTTGCTCCTCCTGGCCACCCCTGGCCTCGGGCGCAGCGTGGCTCCTCCCGACCACCGCCCCTAGCCTTGGACACGGGATAGCTCCTCTCGGCCGTTGCCCCTGACCTTGGATGCGGGGTGTCTCCTTCTGACTGCTGCTGTCCTCCGACCCAGGGTAGCTCCTCTTGGCCGCTGCCCCTGGCCTGGGACATGGGGTAGCTCCTCTTGGCCGCCACCCCTGACCTCGGGCAAGGGGTGTCTCCTCCTGGCTGCCACTGACCTCAGACACAGTGTAGATCCCCTTGGCTGCCGCCCCTGACCTCGGACGCGGGTTAGCTCCTCTCACCCTTTCCTGCACTGTTGCAGCCTGGCACTCTCGGCCGCTGCCCTGACCTTGGACGTGGGTCAACTCCTCTTGGCGTCCTAGTGCGCTAGGTCACAGCCGCCTGCACTTAGTGCGCCGTGTCGCAGCCGCCTGCGCACCCACACACCCACACAAAACTGCCCACAGATTTGTATAGCAGCTTTATTCATAATTGACAGATGAGTATTGCTAAGGAGGGAAGCCAATGTGAAAAAGCTATATACTGCATGATTCCAACTATATGATATTCTAGAAATAGCAAAACTTATGAAAACAGTAAAAAGATTAGTGGTTGCTATGTGTTTGGAAATAGGGAGTGCATAGACAGAGCATGGAGGATTTTTAAGCCAGCAAAATACTTTATATGATGCCATAATGATGGACAGATGTCATTATTCATTTGTCTAAACTCAGAGAATGTAAAGCACCAAGAGTGAATGATAATGTAGACCATGGACTTGGAGTAATTACAGTATGTCAGTTTTGTCTTAATCAATTATAGCAAATTAGTTAACATAATTATTAATAGTTGTCCCACTCCAGTTGAGGATATTATTACTGGGAAAGTTTATACATATGTGGAAGCTGGAAATAGTAATTATATGAAAAATATGTTCTCAATTTTACTGTGAACCTTAAACTACTCTTAAAAAATAAAGTCTTAATTAAAAAATAACAAACATTTCAGAAATTTTATTGTTGAATTTTCATGTTTCAGGATTTAAATAAATTCATTAGAAATTTTGAAATATTATTTTGTCTATTATTTAGAATTGAGATATTTGCTATGGGTTGCTTTCTCATCCTTATATTTACTAGACTTTATTTGATATATTAGTAAGATTGAAAATCTGTGCAAGAGTTTATTGGCCTTTCATATTTTCTTTTGGTGAAACCCTTGGCTAATCTTTATATTAGTGTGTAGTAGTTTTTAAAAAATATATTTTGCCTCCCAGTTGTTCATGGATTCTTTTGGATCCCACATATTGCCTAGAATCTGTGACTAATGTTTTCACTTTAATAATGCTATACTGTATTCATTAAGGACTAATACTCTAGGTTCGAGGGTTGAGGTGGGAATAAGATTTTTTCTTCTTAAATGAAACAAGGTGGGGGTCATAACCAGGTTATAAGCTTCAGTGCCTGCATCTGACCCTTGGCATTCAGAAGGGCTTAAGAAGGGGATGCATGCTGCTGCTGCTAAGTTGCTTCAGTCGTGTCCAACTCTGTGTGACCCCATAGATAGCAGCCCACCAGGCTCTGCCATCCCTGGGATTCTTCGGGCAAGTACACTGGAGTGGGTTGCCATTTCCTTCTCCAATGCATGAAAGTGAAAAGTGAAAGTGAAGTCGCTCAGTCATGCCTGACTCTTAGCGACCCCGTGGACTGCAGCTTACCAGGCTCCTTCGTCCATGGGATTTTCCAGGCAAGAGTACTGGAGTGGGTTCCTATTGCCTTCTCCAAGGGGGATGCATAGCCAGTATTATATTACCACTGAGGAGTGGTTTACACCCACTAATGTAAAAAGAGACTGGGAGCTGTGAAATTGTTTCTACTGCTTTCAGATCTCCAGGAAAACTTGACCCTTTCCCATCCTGGGAAAAATAGCACTTCCATTAGAAGATCTACCAGTAAAATAGGGGTGACCTGGATAAGATTACATTGCCTCAGACAGTACTGGAGAGATGCTTCTTGAGTACCATTTTTTATGATATTGGAGCTTCCTAGGTGGCTCAAATGGTAAAGAATCTGCCTGCAGTGCAGGAGACGTGGGTTCAGTCCCTGGGTCAGGAAGATCCCCTGCAGAAAAGCATTGCAACCCATTCCAGTATGGTTGTTTGGAGAATCCCATGGACAGAGGAGCCTGGTGGCCTATATAGTTCATGGATTCACAAAGAGTCAAAGAGCTGGACATAACTAAGCAACTAACATTTTCACTTTCACTTTACGGCTTGGGTTGAGAATATTCCCGGGACGGAAGAACTGTACAAAAAGATCTTCACGACCCAGATAATCATGATGATGTGATCACTAATCTAGAGTCAGACATCTCAGAATGTGAAGTCAAGTGGGCCTTAGAAAGCATCACTATGAACAAAGCTAGTAGATGTGATGGAATTCCAGTGGAGCTGTTTCAAATCCTGAAAGATGATGCTGTGAAAGTGCTACACTCAATATGCCAGCAAATTTGGAAAACTCAGCAGTGGCCACAGGACTGGAAAAGGTCAGTTTTCATTCCAATTCCAAAGAAAGGCAATGCCAAAGAATGCTCAAAGTACCACACAATTGCACTCATCTCCCATGCTAGTAAAGTAATGCTCAAAATTCTCCAAGCCAGGCTTCAGCAATATGTGAACTGTGAACTCCGTGATGTTCAAGCTGGTTTTAGAAAAGGCAGAGGAACCAGAGATCAAATTGTCAACATCCGCTGGATCATGGAAAAAGCAAAAGAGTTCCAGAACAACATCTATTTCTGCTTAATTGACTATGCCAAAGCCTTTGACTGTGTGGATCACAATAAACTGTGGAATATTCTGAAAGAGATGGGAATACCAGACCACCTGATCTGCCTCTTGCGAAATCTGTATGCAGGTCAGGGAGCAATGGTTAGAACTGGACATGGAACAACAAACTGGTTCCAAATAGGAGAAGGAGTATGTCAAGGCTATATATTGTCACCCTGCTTATTTAACTTATATGCAGAGTACATCATGAGGAATGCTGGACTGGAAGAAACACAAGCTGGAATCAAGAGTGCCGGGAGAAATCTCAATAACCTCAGATATGCAGATGATACCACCCTTATGGTGGAAAGTGAAGAGGAACTAAAGAGCCTCTTGATGAAAGTGAAAGAGGAGAGGGAAAAAGTTGGCTTAAAGCTCAACATTCAGAAAACGAAGATCATGGCATCCGGTCCCATCACTTCATGGGAAATAGATGGGGAAACAGTGGAAATAGTGTCAGACTTTATTTTTTGGGTTCCAAAATCACTGCAGATGGTGATTGCAGCCGTGAAATTAAAAGACACTTACTCCTTGGAAGAAAAGTTATGACCAACCTAGATAGTATATTCTAAAATAGAGACATTACTTTGCCGACTAAGGTCTGTCTAATCAAGGCTATGGTTTTTCCAGTGGTCATGTATGCATGTGAGAGTTGGACTGTGAAGAAGGCTGAGTGCCAAAGAACTGATGCTTTTGAACTGTGGTGTTGAAGAAGACTCTTGAGAGTCCCTTGGACTGCAAGGAGTTCCAACCAGTCCCTTCTGAAGGAGATCAATCCTGGGATTTCTTTGGAAGGAATGATGCTGAAGCTGAAGCTCCAGTACTTTGGCCACCTCATGCGAAGCGTTGACTCATTGGAAAAGACTCTGATGATGGGAGGAATTAGGGGCAGGAGGAGAAGGGGACAACTGAGGGTGAGATGGCTGGATGACATCACAGACTTGATGGATGTGAGTCTGAGTGAACTCCGAGAGATGGTGATGAACAGGGAGGCCTGGCGTACTGCAATTCATGGGGTCGCAAAGAGTCAGACACGACTGAGCAACTGAACTGAACTGAACTGAACTGAACTGTGAGGTTTCATTCTGTGAGCATTCTGTGCTTACCTACACTGGTAACACGGAGGTAGTTTTTAAATATAAATGTTACTGACATATTCAATGTTTCACACACAATATGCATGCCATAATCCAGCATACTTTATTGTTGTTGTTTCATCAATATATTTTGCAAAATATTTAAGTTTCAGTCTTTAATTTTAAGGAACAGTGCAGTGACAAAACCAAGCAAGTCATTTTTATAGAAAAATATGCACAAAGGATCCCAAGCTCTGGTAAAGAGACTATTACAGGAACTCATTACCCAGATAAAGGGTTTTCATTTTAATGTGGCAGAATTATCAGTTGTTTCTTTTGGATTTGATATATATGTGTATGCTTTTTTTTTCTTTTGTATTGCTTAAGCTATTGTTCTCTAATACTGAAGAAAGGAAAATATTTTTCTATGAATTCTTTTAGCATTTTTAAATTATTTTCAAGTAATTTTGGATAGTCTGGAAACTATATTATATTTGGAGTTGTATTTTAGTTTAGTTTTTTTTCTTTTTCTCCATTTTGGTAATCAACTGTCCTGATACTGTTTTTTTTTTTAATTGAATGATTTATCCTTTTCTATTGAACTGAAATTCTAACTCTGCCATATATAGAGCTTTTGCTTATGTGTATGTGTAGAGGTATTTCTTGATTTTCTATTTTAGTTTATTATTCTATTCATCTTTACACAAAAACTGTGCTGTAATCTAATTATTCTACTTATGTCTTGCTAGATGGTAAGATGAATGAATCCATTCCTATCATTCTCACTCACATTTGCTCTGGCTAATGTTGGTTCTTTACTCTGTATCCTTCTGTTTCAATTTGGGATACAGAAATTTGGTGAAAAATCATGTAAATTTTACCAAAGTCACATATGCTCAAATAATTTTAGTTTGGGAAGAAATATTTTATTTTTTCAAAATTTTAGTATATCTATCAATGATATTTTGTTGGTCCTATAATAAAGTTTTTTAATTAATTTCTCCTTTTATGTCTTGCATTTCTCTTTTATTACTTCATGATATTTTGTGCTTCTGCTAATAGACTTTTAAATTTTACATTTTCAGCTGATTGTGCTTATATAGTAATATTGCTTTTTAATCATTATGCTTTCCAACCAACTTTGCTGAGTTATTACTAGTTTTAGTAGTTTGTAGTTCTTAAAATTATCTGTAAGATAGCAATATTAAAATTTTCCTTATAATTCTATTATCTAATTGAACAGGTTAGGAGATCTTATAATTGTGAATGCAAATGATGATCATGGCCATTCTTATATTTTCTTTCCTTTAAAACAACTGTTTTTCATGTTTTGTAATAGTGTATGATTTTTGCACTGACATTTTATGGTAAGTACCAATTTAAGATATATGAATTTTTACAAACTAAGGAAGCACAATTTTCCTTTTCATCATTTTCTTGATAATGAATGTTATGGAGTTTCTATTGTGATAGTTTTAGATTTTAATGGATCATGAAAATGGGACTCATCAAACCTTAACTCAGTTTCTGATTCTGTCTTTATTTTAAGATGGTCTTTTTTTTCCTAATTCACACTGTACTTAACACTAGAATGCCATTAAGGAAATTCTTGGATTCTTTTTAGGGAAGAATAGAATCATATTTGAATCCCTGAAGATTTGTTGTGTTTACTTTATTAGAATTTCCTCTAGGCCCAGAATCATGACCTTTTCTCTGCACTCTCAAGAAAGCTTGATTTTGGCATATTTAAATATAAGATCTCTATAATAGCTGGAAATATTATGACATAAATGATTTTTAATCTGAATCTAGAAACCAGTAGGAAAAACGTTTTTAAAGTAGAAAGTAAGCAGATATTCACACAATTAAATAGAATTTTAGAAAAGCATAACTTTCTTCATTTCAAGTTGGAAGGATTCGCCTGGACTTGCCTGGCAGTCCAGTGGTTAAGACTCCATATTCCCACTGCAGAGGGACTGGGTTCTGGCGTTATGATCCCACATGCCTCGAGGTGCAGCCAAAAATGAATAGATAAATAAAACTGAGGGATTAGGGACCAAGATAAGACTTACTATATCTGAGCTTCACAGTTAATGAAAGAAACTGGCTTAACTTCTTCTAAGGTATAACTTTAAATAAAGTTCCTTTGCTAGGGCTGTCTTAACTCTTCTACAGACAAATCTTTTTTTTTTTTTTTTCTTCATTTCTTCTGGTCTATTTCGTTGATCATCATTGCCTTCTATACTGCTGCTTACTCCCATTGACTGGTTGGTGTTATGATTATTATCATTATGGTTTAGTATTTTGCTGAAAAAGTATTCTTATTTTATAGCAACAATTAATCACAGAAAGGTTCATAAGACCTGGACATTTTAATGAATTACTACAGTGTATAGAATTCTTGCCTGGAAAATCCCATAGACAGGGAGCCTGGTGGGCTACAGCCCATGGAGGTTGCAAGAGTCAGACACAACTTAGCGACTAAACCACCAAATAACTATGAATTTACCACTCAATTCAAGGAATTGAACATTGTCATTGTCTTCTGCTTCTCTCTTTACTATTATTCTTCTTTACAACCCAAGAATTTTCATGTATCATCATCTAAGCTATGTAGTAATTTGTTTTCTTAAAAGTTTTACTTCCTATGATGTTTTCATAACCTGTATAGATAATTAATTTTGTAAAATTTTGAGCTGTATGGAAATGGGTTAATACTGTACTTGCCATTTGTGTCTTGTATCTTTTGCTTTGTATTATGTTTTTGAGATGCATTTCAGGTGTTGTATATAGATCTTCATTGTTGTAGAGTTATCTGTTATATTAACAATATAAAATGTATCTCTTCTTTTTTGGTGTGTTTAGGTTATTTTAGGTTTAATACTACTGCAAGTAAAGTGCATTGTTACACACATGCATTGATTTCTACCTAAATATCCTATATATATTTTGTTAGATTTGTACTCACTTATTAATTCCAGGATTTTTTTTTAAAGTCAGTTCTCTGGGATTTCTTTATGTAAACAAGTAATCTGTGAAAAACAGTTTTATTTTTACTTCCCAATCCATATAACTTTTATTTTCTGTTTATGTCCTTTTGCACAAGCTAGGACTTCTAATACGCTGCTGTACAAGAGTGGTTAAAGGAAACATCCTTGGAGGGAGAACACCCAGTTAGAAGTTCATTACCAAGTTAAGGACATTCTCCTTTATTCTTAGTTAGCTGAAAATTTTTATCATGGAAAGGTGTGGGATTTTTTTCCAAATGCTTTCTGTGTCAATTTGATATATGCTTGTTTTATTAGCATGTTCATGTGATGGAACATTGATTTTTAATTTTGAATTAGCCTTGCATGTCAATTATAATGCTCATTTGTTTATTATGCATTATTTTTATCATTGGATTCAATTTGTTAATTTTTATAAAAGATTCTTACATTTATCTTAAAGGAAGTTATTGGTCTGTAATTTTCCATTCTTTGCAGTGTCTTTACTCGGTTTTGTTATTAGGGTAATGGTGGCCACAAGGGATGAGTTAAGGAGTATTACCTCTGCTTCTTTTTTCTGGAAGAGTTTGTATAGAATCAGGATCATTTCCCCCTTAAGTATTTGGTAGAATTCGCCATTGAGACAGCCTGGGACAAGTGTTTTCTTTTTCAGAAAATTATTAATTGTTGATTCAGTGTCATTAAGAATTAGAGACTTAGTCTGATTATCTATTTCTCCTGATGTGAGTTTTGGTAGTTAGTATCTTTCAAGGAATTTATTCATTGCATGAAAATTATCAAATTCGTGGTTGTAAAGTTGTTTATAATATTCTGTTATTAAACTATTTAATGTTTGCTGAATCAGACACAGTAATGATGACCTTATTTTTGATATCAGTAATTTATATCTTCTCTGTTTTCTTCTTTGTTATCCTGGTTAAAGTTTATCAATATTATCGATCTCCTCATAAAACCAGATCTAAGTTATATCAATTTTCTCTTTTGTTTCCTATTTTCTATTTAATTTTTATTATTTATTTTCTTCTGTTTACTTTAGTGTAATGTTGCTCATCTTTCTGTAGCCTTCTAAGGTGAAAACTTAGATTATTGATTTTATATGTTTTTCCTAATATGTGTGTTCCATGCTATAAATTTCCCAATAAAAAATGCTTTTGCTATGTTCAGTTTTCAGTAATTTGTGTGTTTATTTCCATTTAGCTCACAATATTTCTATTTCTCTTGAAAATTCTTTGAGATATGAATTATTTAGAAGTATGATGCTTCATCTCTAAATATTTTTATATTTTCAGCTTTCTGTTATTGATTTAATAGCATTTGTTTTCATTGTCATTTGACCATACTCTGTACATTTTCTGTCCTCTTGCATTTGTTAAGGTATGTTTTATTCCCAGGATGTGCTCTGTCTTGGTTATTGTTCCATATCAACTGTAGGAGAATCTATATTCCACTGTTGGATGACATGTTCTATCAATGTAAATTATTTCAAGTTGATTGATAGAAATGCTGTTCAACTATATCCTTACTAATTATTTGCCTTTAGAATCTATCAATCACTAAAACAGAAGCATTAACTTCTCCAACTGTAATAGAGTGTTGTCTGTTTCTCCTTGCAGTTCTGTCAGTTTTTGCTTCACATCTGTTGATTCTCTGATGTTAGGGGGGCACATTTTATGGATTGTTATGTTGTCTTGAAAAATCGACCCTTTTATCATTAATTAGTGGCCTTCCTTGTCTCTAGCAATCTGTTTTGAAGCCAACACTGTCTGAATTTAATATAGCTATTCAGCTTTTTTGGGTTAGTGTTAATGTGATCTCTCTCCATCCCTTTACTTTTAATCAATGTGTCTATATATTTAAGATGAGTTTTCTGTAGAGAACCTATACTTTTTAAAATTGAATCTGACAGTCTCTGTCTTTTACTTGGACTATTCATGTTTAAAATCATTATTGAATTTGTTGTATTAATTTTAACCATATTAAGCTTTTTACTCATTGCACTTGTTCTTTTTGCTTTCTTAACCACTCCTATTTTTCTACCCTCTCAAAGATTTTAACTGAGAATTTTATATAATTATACTTTCTCTCTTGTATTTATTATACTCCATTTTAAGACATTTATGTGGTTGCTCTGTTAAAGCATCTGCCTGCAATGCGGGAGACCTGAGTTCAATCCCTGGGTTGGGAAGATCCCCTAGAGAAGGAAATGGCAACCCACTCCAGTACTCTTGCCTGGAGAATCCCATGGACAGAGGAGCTTGGTGAGCTACAGTCCACGGGGTTGCAAAGAGTCAGACATGACTGAGCGACTTCACTTTCACTTTCACTTTCTTGCATCTGCAATATACATTTCCCTTCAAGTCCATTTTATATACCACTGTATTAGTTTATAAGCATATACATAATTTAAGCCATTCCTAATTTCCTACCTCCATCCTTTATAATATTGTTACCATTCAGATAACCATGATGGTGTGATCACTCACCTAGAGCCAGACATCCTGAATGTGAAGTCAAGTGGGCCTTATGAAACATCACTATGTACAAAGATAGTGGAAGTGATAGAATTCCAGTTGAGCTGGTTCAAATCCTAAAAGATGATGCTGTGGAAGTGCTGCACTCAATATGCCAGCAAATTTGGAAAAGTCAGCAGTGGCCACAAGACTGGAAAAGGTCACTTTTCATTCCAATTCCAAAGAAAGGTAATGCCAAAGAATGTTCAAACTACTGTACAATTGCACTCTCCTCACACTCTAGTAAAGTGATGCTCAAAATTCTCCAAGCTAGGCTTCAACAGTACGTGAACTGTGAACTTCCAGATGTTCAAGCTTGTTTTAGAAAAGGCAGAGGAACCAGAGATCAAATTGCCAACGTCTATGAGATCACTGAAAAAAGCAAGAGAGTTCCAGAAAAACATCTATTTCTGCTTTAATAACTATGCCGAAACCTTTAACTGTGTGGATCACAACAAACTGTGGAAAATTCTGAAAGAGGTGGGAATACTAGACCACCTGCCCTGCCTTCTGAGAAATCTATCAAGAAGCAACAATTAGAACTGGACATGGAACAACAGACTGGTTCCAAATCAGGAAAGGCATATTTCAAGGCTGTATATTGTCACCCTGCTTATTTAACTTATATGCAGAGTACATCATGAGAAATGCTGGCCTGGATGAAGCACAAGCTGGAATCAAGATTGCCGGGAGAAATATCAATAACCTCAGATATGCCCTTATGGCAGAAAGTGAAGAAGAACTAAAGAGCCTCCTGATGAAGGTGAACAAGTTGGCTTAAAACTCAACATTCAGAAAACTAGGATCATGGCATATGGTTCCATCACTTCATCGAAAATAATTGGGGAAACAATAGAAATAGTGGCAGATTTTATTTGGGGGGCTCCAAAATCACTGCAGGTGGTGACTGCAGCCATGAAATTTAAAGACGCTTACTCCTTGGAAGAAAAGCTATGACCAACCTGGATAGCATATTAAAAAGTAGAGACTTTGCCAACAAAGGTCTGTCTTGTCAAATCTATGGTTTTTCCAGTAATCATGTTTGGATGTGAGAGTTGGACTATAAAGAATGCTGAGCACCAAAGAATTGATGCTTTTGAAGAAGATTGGTGTTGGAGAAGACTCTCCTGAGTCCTTGGATTGCAAGGAGATCCAGTCAGTCCATCCTAATCCTAAAGAAAATCATACCTGAATATTCATTGGAAGGACTGATGCTCAAGATAAAACCCCAATACTTTGGTCATCTAATTTGAAGAACTGACTCATTGGAAAAGACCCTGATCCTGGGAAAGACTGAAGGCAGGAGGAGAAGTGGACAACAGAGGATGAGATGATTGGATGGCATTACCGACTTGATGGACATGAATCTGAATAGGCTCTGGGGCTTGGTGATGGACAGGGAAGCCTGGCGTGCTGCAGTCCATGGGGTCCCAAAGAATCAGCAATGGCTGAGCAACTGAACTGAACTACCATTCATTTCATTTAAACATATGTTGTATTCATGCAAAATAATATTATGTTAAAATATATAATTTAAAATTATCTATAATATATAATGTAATAATAATTTTTAAATTATCTTTTAAATTGATTAAAAATAAAAATATTTCACTTTTTTTTCTACTCTGATTCTCTTACCTTTATGTTAATGAATTTCCTCACTTTTTATTTTGTCTGAGACAATATTTCTTTCTTCTTTACTTTTGAAGGAAAATGTTTCTGAATAGAAAATCATAGTTATTTTTTTCAATACTATATATGTTTTAATTCGCTTTCTTTTGTTACATCTTTTCTGATGGGAAGCCCAATTCAGTCCTTAGACTTACTCATCTCTAATTAAGGTGACTTTTGCCCTTGGGTTTCTTTTGAGAATTTCCCCTTACATATAATGTACTGCAGTTTGAATACAATATGCCTAAATATTTATTTTTTGGTATTTGTTCTGTGTTGATTGTCTTAGCTTGCTGGATCTATAATTTGATGTTTGTTTTTAATTTTAGAAATGTCTCGGCCAGGATTATTTTAAATATTTCTCCTGCTCCATTATCTGTATCATCTCCTTTGATTTTACAGTTGTGTGTTTTTGATCTTTTGAAACTGTCCCATAGTTCTTGGATGTTCTGCCTTTTTAAAAAAAAATTCTTTTTGTATTTGTGTTTCAGTCTAGGACATTTCTATGGATATACCTTCAAATTACTGATTGTTCAGTTTTTACTGATTAAAACTTGACTGCATTCAGTCTAGTCAGGAGTCTGCTAAGGGCATTTGTTTCTGTTACAGTTTTTTTATATTTCTATCATTTTTTTAAATTCTTTCTTATAGTTACCATCTCTCTGCTTTCATATGTACGTGTTCCTGCATGTTGTCTATCTTTTCCTTTGCAACTGTTAACACATTAAATATAGTTACTTTATTTTTTAATTTTTATTGAAGTGTAGTCAATTAGAATGTTGTGTTTAACTTCTGCTATACAGCAAAGTGACTCAGTTGTACATGTATATATTCTTTTTCATACTCTATTCCATTATGGATTATTAGTTTCCTGTGCTATAAAGTAGCACCTTTTTTTATCCATCCTATATATAATAGTATATATTTGCTAATTCCAAACACCTGATCCTCCCATCTCCAAGCCCCCTCTCCTGAAAAGCACAAATCTGTTTTCTATGTCTGTTTCTGTTCTATACTGAGATAGGTTCATTTGTGTTGTATTTTAGACTCCACATATAAATGATATCATATGGTCTTTCTCTTTCAGATTTACTTCACTTAGTATGATATTATTGAGGTCCATCCATGTTGCTGTAAATGGCATTACATTATTTCATTTCTTTAAATGACTGAGTTGTATTCCATTGTGTGTATATGTGTATGTATGTATGTGTACATATATATGTGTGTGTGTGTATATATATATATATATATATATCCATTCCTCTGTTGATGGCCATCTTTAGTTTTTTTTTCCATTAGACTGTTTCTATGTTTTGACTATTTAGAATAGTCAAAACATAGTGCTGCTGTGAACATAGAGGTGCATATATCTTTTAGAGTTAGTCTGGGTATATTCCAGGAGTAGGATTGCTGGATTATATGTTATATGTTAGGATTATAGGTTAGATTATATGTTAGTTTTATTTTTAGGTTTTTTTAGAACCTCCATACTGTTTTCCATAATGACTGTACCAATTTACATTCCCATGATATACACACATTCCCATCATGAGTATAGGAGAGTTCCCTTTTCTCCATACGCTTTCCAGCATTTATTATTTTTAGATTTTTAATGGTGGTCATTCTGTCTGATATTTGATGATGCTTCATTGTAGTTAATTTGCATTTCTCTGATAATTAATGATGATGAGCATCTTTTCATATAGTCTTTTCATGTCGGCTATCTGGATGTCTTCTTTGAACAAATGTCTATTTAGTTCTTCTGTTCATTTTTCAATTGCATTGCTTGATGTTTTTGTTATTGAATTGTTGGGGCTGTTTGTATATGTTGTAAATTAAGCCCTTGTCATACATTATTTGTGAATATTTTCTCCCAAGCCATGGATTTTCTTTTCACTTTTCTGTGGTTTCTTTTGCTGTGTAAAAACTTATGAGTTTGATTAGGTCAACATAGTTATTTTAAATTCTTTCTCTGTTAATTAGGAGAAGGCAATGGCATCCCACTCCAGTACTTTTGCCTGGAAAATCCCATGGACAGTGACAATACATAGTTATATCTGAGTCTTGTTCTGATGCCTACTTTATTTCTTCAGTCTGTGTTGTTTTTTTTATATCTTTTGTAGTACCTGAGATTTTATTGGGCTTCCTAGGTGGCACTGGTAAAAATCCACCTGCCAGTGCAGAAGATGCAAGAGATAGAGGTTTGATCTTTGGTCAGGAAGGTCTCCTGGAGTATGAAATAGCAACCCTTTCCAGTATTCTTACCTGGAAAATCCATGGACAGTGGAACCTGGTGAGCTACAGTCTATGGGACCGCAGAGAGTTGGACACTACTAAGTGACTGAGCACATAAAGTTTTTATTGAACATTGGATATCTTACAGTAGATAATAGGGGCTGAAATAAGTGAGCCTTTAATGTGAGGATTTATTTTCATATGGCTAGAGGTGAGTTTGCTTAGTATTTGTTGGAGCTACGCCTGCTAAAGTCTTGATTCTTCTGGAGTCTTTCTTTTTTTTTTCTCCTCTCATAACTTTGGGTTTCTTTTACTCCTCATCAGAAAAAATCTGTGTCTTACAGTTATCTCAGCCATAATCTGCTTTTAAAAACTTGGACTTCTGTTGTGCTGGCAAGTGAAGAGAGAGAAATATTCTATAATCTTATGCTTGAATCTGTCTTCCTGTGAGCTGTGACTCTTGGCTGACTTTCACAAGTGTTCCTGTGGTGTCATAGCCCCATCCCATGCCCTGCCACCACTAATAAATGAGTCAGAAAGGCTTAGTGGGCTCAAGTCTTTAAGAATCCCTTCCCAGAGGCCTAGACAGGACTTGTCTTTGCTAAAATCTTTTCTTCTACAGAGTAAGCTCTTGTTTTGAAAGACATGTAATACTACCATTTACCTTTTCAGATTTGAAGTGACTTTGTTTTAGGTGAAGTATTGTTTATTCTCCTGTTTATAGTCAGTTTGATAATTTCTACCTTTTAATTTGTTTTCAAATCATTTATTGCTCATGTGATTATGGATATGGTTGGGTTTTAATTTTCCACTTTGTTTCTTCTTTGCTATTTGTCTCATATGCCCTTGCTTCTATTTATACCTCTCTCCCTTCCTTCTTTTAAAATAATTAAATATTCTAATGATCTCATTTTATTGTTCATATTGTTCAACTCTTTGCAATCTCATGGACTGTAGCCCAGCAGGCCCTTCTGTCTATGGGATTCTCTGGGCAAGAATACTGGAGTAGGTTGCCATATGTTTCTCCAGCGGATCTTTTATCCCAGGAATCGAACCTGGATCTCCTATATTGTAAGCAGATTCTTTACTATCTGAGCCATATTAGAGTGACTGCTGAATTATATAGTTCTACTTTTTAATTTTTATTTTCAGAGTTGGTTCTAGGTTTTAAAACATACATCCTTTTTTAATTAATTTATTTTTTAATTGAAGGATAATCATTTTACAGAATTGTGTTGGTTTCTGCCAAACATCATCAACATAAATTAGCCATAGATATTCCTCCTTCCCCATCCCACCCATCTAGATTGTTACAGAGCCCCTGTTTGAGTTCCCTGAGTCATACAGCAAATGCCCAATGGCTATCTGTTTTATATATGGTAATGAAAGTTTCAATGTTGCTCTTTCCTTACATCCCACCCTCTCCTTCCTCCCTAACACCCCTCGCCTCAGTCCATAAGTCTGTTCTCTATATCTGTGTCTCCATTGCTGCTCTTCAAATAGTTTCATCAGTACCATCTTTCTAAATTCCATGTACATGCATTAGTATACGGTATTTGTTTTTCCCTTTCTGACTTACTTCATTCTGTATAATAGGCTCTAGGTTCATCCATATTGTTAGAACTGACTCAAATGTGTTCCTTTTATGGCTGAGTAATATCCCATTGTGTATATGTACCACAGCTTCCATATCCATTCATCTGTTGGTGGACATCTAGGTTGATTTCCTGTTCTAGCTATTAGAAATAGCACTGCAGTGAACATTTGGATGCATGTATCTTTTTCAGTTTTGGTTTCCTCAGGGTTTATGCTGAGTGGTAAGATTGCTGGGTCATATAGTGGTTTTATTTTTAGATTTTTGTTTTTAGAATCTCCATA
Organism: Nanger dama; assembly: GCA_917880005.1. Taxonomy (NCBI): domain Eukaryota; kingdom Metazoa; phylum Chordata; class Mammalia; order Artiodactyla; family Bovidae; genus Nanger; species Nanger dama. Next base: position 5,922,546 of record CAKJTW010000038.1, on the reverse strand, counting down.
CTATTTCGAATAGTGGCTGTATCAACTTACATTCCCAAAAACAGTAAAAGAGGGTTCCCTTTTCTCAACACCTTCTCTAGCGTTTACCATTTGTAGATTTTTTTGACAACGGCCATTCTGACCAGTGTGAGGTGATATCTAATTGTAGATTTGATTTGCATTTCTCTAATAATGTGTGATGTTGATCATATTTTCATGTGGTTATTAGCCATTTGTGTGTCTTCTTTGGAGAGATGACTGTTTAGGTCTTTTATGCACTTTTTGATTGGGTTGTCTGTTTTGCTGGTATTGACTTGTATGAGCTGCTTCTATATTTTGGAAATTAATCTTTTGCCAGTTGTTTCATTTACTGTTATTTTCTCCTACCTTGTGGGTTGTCTTTTCACCTTGTTTATAGTCTCCTTTACTGTGCAAAAGTTTTTAATAAAACATACATCTTTAACTTACCAACATTTTCCTTTAAATGATATTATATCTTATCACTTACAGTACAAGAACCTTGCAGTGGTGTATATCAGTACTGTCACTTCTATCTTTTGGGACATTGTCATATTTCACTTCTACGTATGGTGATGAATATGGACAGAGGTTCGTGACATTTACAGGAGACAGGGATCCCCATGGAAGACCATCCCCATGGAAAAGAAAAGCAAAAAAGCAAAATGGCTGTCTGAGGAGGTCTTGCAAATAGCTGTGAAAAGAAGAGAAGTGAATGCAAAGGAGAAAAGAAAAAATGTAAGCATCTGAATGCAGAGTTCCAAAGAATAGCAAGGAGTGGTAAGAAAGTCTTCCTCAGTGATCAGTGCAAAGAAATAGAGGAAAACAACAGAATGGGAAAGACTAGAGATCACGTCAAGAAAATTAGAGATACCAAGGGAATATTTCATGCAAGGATGGGCTTGATAAAGGACAGAAATGGTCTGGACCTAACAGAAGCAGAAGATGTTAAGAAGAGATGGCAAGAATACACAGAGGAACTGTACAAAAAGATCTTCATGACCCAGATAATCATGACGGTGATATCACTCACCCAGAGCCAGACAGCTTGGGACGTGAAGTTTAAGTGGGCCTTAGAAAACATCACTACAAACAAAGCTAGCGGGGTGATGGAATTCCAGTTGAGCTGTTTCAAATCCTGAAAGATGATGCTGTGAAAGTGCTGCACTCAATATACCATCAAATTTGGTAAACTCAGCAGTGGCCACAGGACTGGAAAAGGTCAGTTTTCATTCCAATCCCAAAGAAAGGCAACGCCAAAGAATTTTCAAACTACCACACAATTGCGCTCATCTCACACGCTAGTAAAGTAATGCTCAAAATTCTCCAAGCCAGGCTTCAGCAATATGTGAACCATGAACTTCCTGATGTTCAAGCTGGTTTTAGAAAAGGAAGAGGAACCAGAGATCAAATTGCCAACATCTGCTGGATCATGGAAAAAAACAAGAAAGTTCCAGATAAACATCTATTTCTGCTTTATTGACTATGCCAAAGCCTTTGATTGTGTGGATCATGATAAACTGGAAAATTCTGAAAGAGATGGGAATACCAGACCACCTGACCCGCCTCTTGAGAAATCTGTATGCAGGTCAAGTAGCAACAGTTAGAACTGGACATGGAACAACAGACTGTTTCCAAATAGGAAAAGAAGTATGTCAAGGCTATATATTGTCACCCTGCTTATTTAACTTGTATGCAGAATACATCATGAGAAATGCTGGGGTGGAAGAAACACAAGCTGGAATCAAGATTGATGGGAGAAATATCAATTACCTCAGTTATGCAGATGGCACCACCCTTGTGGCAGAAAGTGAAGAGGAGCTAAAAGCCTCTTGATGAAAGTGAAAGAAGAGAGTGAAAATGTTGGCTTAAAACTCAACATTTAGAAAACTAAGATTATGGCATCCAGTCCCATCACTTCATGGGAAATAGATGGGAAACAGTGGAAACAGTGTCAGACTTTATTTTTTGGGCTCCAAAATCACTGCAGATGGTGATTGCAGCAATGAAATTAAGAGACTGTTACTCCTTGGCATATAGAAGGTTACTCCTTGGAAAGAAGGTTATGACCAACCTAGATAGCATATTAAAAAGCAAAGACATTACTCTGCCGACTAAGGTCCATGTAGTCAAAGCTATGGTTTTTCCTGTGGTCATGTATGGATGTGAGAGTTGGACTGTGAAGAAAACTGAGCCCCAAAGGATTGATTCTTTTGAACTGTGGTGTTGGAGAAGACTCCTGGGAGTCCCTTGGACTGCAAGGAGATCCAACCGGTCCATTCTAAAGGAGATCAGTCCTGGGTGTTCTTTGGAAGGACTAATGCTGAGGCTGATACTCCAATACTTTGGCGACCTCATGTGAAGACTTGACTCATTGGAAAAGACCTGATGCTGGGAGAGCTTAGGGACGAGAGGAGAAGGGGATGACAGAGGGTGAGGTGGCTGGTTGGCATCACTAACTCAATGTACATGAGTTTGGGTGAACTCTGTGACTTGGTGATGGACAGGGAGGCCTGGCGTGCTGCGATTCATGGGGTCGCAAAGAGTCAGACATGACTGAGCGACTGAACTGAACTGAACTGATGTTATAAACTTTACAACACATGGTTATTATTTTTACCTTAAGTGGTCATTTGTATGTTATAGAAATAAACAGTGACAAAAGCACTTTTACATTACCCACATATTTACATTTATATACATTCGTTCTATGTGGTACCATTTTACTTTTATATAAAGAAGTTTCTTTAATGTAACTACTAGTGTAAGGAGCAGGTGATGAATTTCTCTGCTTTTGTTTATTCTGAAAGTATTTATTATTAATTTTGAAGTTTTTCCTACTCAATTTGCTTTTTAAAAATTTTGGTGATTGAAAGATGTTACTCCACTTTTGCCTTTTTAAACAGTTTCTGGAATCTTATATGTTTGTTCTTGCCTATATTCTGCTATATGTAATGTGCATGTTTCTCTAGCCATTTTGGAGCATTTCCTCTTTATCACTGTTTTTCTGAAAATTGATTCAATTTTGTCTTGATGTGGTTTTTAGATTTCTTTTGCTTGGGGTTTGTTGAGTACCTTCCATCTGTCAGTTTACAATTTTTGTGTCATCTATGGAAATAAGTTAGCCATAGTTTCTTCACATTTATTTCTCACTTGACAACTTTTCCAACTATACATATGTTGGAATGTTTGATAGTTTCACAGGTCACTGATACTCTGCATATTTTTTCTTCTTGTTTTTGTTTGTCTCATTGTTGCTGTCCTTAACATTTTCCCTCTGTGCTTCATTTTTATAGTTTTAAAATGCTGTGCTTTTACATACACTAAAAATTATTTTGCAGTGGTTAGTCTGCTATAAATATCATCTTGCGTATTTTAATTTTGGGCATTACATTTTCATATCTAAAGGTTTCCTGTGGTTTCCTTTGTGTATCTTCCATTTTCTCCTCTTCTTGGTCATGTTTTCCTCTAACTTCTTGAGCATATAAAGCCTTTTTATATAGTTGTTTTAACATCAATGTCTGTTGTTTTTATCATTGCTTTCTTTTCTGCATCTTTTTCTGTTGATAGAACTTTCTTTGTTTGGGACCATCTTTTTTGCTACTTTAACATTCCTAGTAACTTCTAACTTGATGCCAGACACAATTTTATATTTTTGGTATTCTAGACCATCTCTGTGGAGATCTCTGGAGCTTTCTGTATATATCTCCCTCTTCTCTGATATCTGCATATATATTTTAGATCCTTGACCTCACTGAACTCTGATCTCTTTCCACACTCTCAGCAAGACTTTTGGGCCACTCCTCCCTGTATTACAACCTAGAAACTAACCCCAAGCAGAAATTGGGGTAATTTTAGGAATAACTTTATTGTAATTTTTCTTTTAATAGTTATATTTCTATGTTACCTGTTGTACAATCTACAAAAAAATGTTGTATCTTTCTGAATTTTCTCTATTTGTTGAAAAGGTGGCAGAGTATATCAGTCCTGTTTACTTCATCATGACTGGAAGCAACAAGCTCTATTTTTACCTTAATATTTGAAGTAAAATTTACTGGGTTTAGTTTATAGACTTGTGGATATTTCATTTACCTGTTTTCTAGATTTCATTGTTCCTTTTATTTTATTTGAATGAATATAATGTATTGTTACTTTCTGCTGTTTAGATGTTCTGTTTATTTCATATCAGATTTTTATGATGCAACTAAGTAAATGTTATGGACTTAATGTTTATGCCCCCACCAAATTCATATGTTGAAGCCCTGACCCCTAATTTGGTGTATTTATCTTGGAAACCTTTGGGAAGTAATTAGAGTTAGATTAGGTCCTGTGGGTAGGCTCTCATGATAGGATTAGTGACTTTATATGAAGAGGCACCAGAGAAAGATAATGAATTGGCTCATTATGTTACAAGTTTCGATTTGTCTACAAGGCTAACACATTTTAAATCTATTTATAGCAAACAAACATATACATATATACATATATATATATACACCATCGGGGCTTTCCTGGTGTCTCAGAGGTTAAAGTGTCTGCCTCCAATGTTGGAGACCCAGGTTCAGTCCCTAGGTGGGAAGATCCCCTGGAGAAGGAAATGGTAACCCACTCCAGTATTCTTGCCTGAGAACCCCATGGATGGAGAAGCCTGGTAGGCTACAGTCCACGGGGGTCGCAGAGAGTTGGACACGACTGAGTGACTTCACTAACTAACTAACTATATATACCATCGCCCCTCCATAACCACAGTTTCTGCATCCATGGATTCAAACAGCCAGGGATGGAAAATACTGGAGAAGGCAAATTCCAGAAAGTTTGAGAAAGCAAAGCCTGAACTTTCTATACACTGCTAGTTTTCACATTGCATTATGAGCCAATTCATTATCTGTGTTTTTGCCTTAAAGGGAACATTTGATTACCTCTTATTTTAAAAAATGTCCTTTGTAAATCATTCTAACTTTATCAAAATTAGTTTACATGCTTAGACCACTGTATATAAAATACCTCAGTAATTTGGATGTAAGGTAATAACAGATCTGTCATGCATCTTCTCTAGAGATGCAGATGATCAACCCACAACTAGAAAAGAGTTCAGATGAAGTTATCTGCCAACCTTTGGTTGCACTTTGTTCTAAGCAGTGACCACTCATATTCAACAGTAAACCAAGATCAATAGGTCATAATTGGTAATAGTGATTAAACCTTTTCCACATTGTGTAGTGCCATGTTAGATTAATGTTTATTTCATTTACGTTCGCCCCAATATTTACTGAGATCTGATATGAGAACTAAAAATTTCAATAGTAATTAATACTTAGATTGGTAGTCTTCTCATTTTAAAAACATTTTCTGTTAACTGTGTCATTGAATGTCTATCTTGGGTTTATTGCTTATAAAAGTGCCTTTGGTAGTACTGTGTTTCCATTAAGAGGTTTATTTCATCTCATTTGTCAGTCATATTGCTGAAAGCTGTGAGATATTATCTGTGCACCATCCTTTATTCAAAGGTGAAGATATCCCACCAATTTATGCTAGGTAAGCCTTCTGACTATTGCTTATTGACTAAGAAATGATTCCTGATGAGTCTTAGAATTTAAGACATCATTAAAGGAGATCAATTCTCTTACTTTTGGTTATTCATTATGCTAGAACAATAGATTATTCATTTGCAGCACATATGATAAACGTAAACCCTCTCTGAAATTGTAAATTCAAGTGCACGGGTTTGAGATGAATCAGAATACTCTCTATGCACTGAGATATGCAAAAATGCCATACATGATAATGAATGTATTCTTCAAATATTAATAGCTTCCCTCCCAGAAAATTTCATAATATAAATTTTAAAATATGATTTTGCTAAAACAGACTTATTTGCCCACATCATGGTGTATTTTTTGTTGTCTTGAATGCTTGAATTTTCATTCAAAAGACCTATAGATTTAATAGCATTAAGTACTCTGAAGCAATATTGCTAGCTTCTAGTAGGGTGACATTACAGTTGTCTAAAACGGGGGACACTTTTAGGGGGACAAATGTTAATCTAGACTGCATGTCGAGGCAATGGGCGTCAACTTGGACTCACCTGGACTCTACTGTTAATATACAGTTATCCTACTTTTAAGAAAGAGATTAGAACTAGTTGATCATACTGCCCAAGGATGACCCTACCAAGGAGGAATGTAGATTAAGCACAAGAAGATTGATACTAATTGTTTTCTAGCTAGAAATTTTTGATAAATTTATATCCTGGATATTATTTTTTGGGGGCATTTCCACTTGAATAGCCCAAATTCCCCTCCTGGTTCAATATATCTGTAACTGAATTTGTATTTGGATATATTCTACCTTTACATTCCTTTGCCACAGCCAGAAATAGAGTTACTAGAGACTCCTCTTATCATCCACTTCTGTAATTAATTTGTTGCCAACTTTGTTGATTTTACTCATTCTCACAATTCTCACTTCTGCTGCCTTGGCTCTGCCATGTCATTTCTTATATTTATAAATATGGCCATACATTGAATGGTCTTGGTTTCTACCATCTACTCCTGTGATGTTGTTGCCAGCATTTTCTTTTCTATGTTTTTTTAAATTTTATTGGGATATAGTCGATTTATAATTTGTGTTAATGGCCAGAGATTTATTTCTAACATGACACTTTATTCAAGTCATGACCTGGCCAGAAAGAACATAATGATAATTCTCTAGAGCTTTCAAGGAATTTGAGACCCTGCATCCAAGGATCTGCACTTTACTCATCATCTATACTTTCATACATGCCACCTCTCTGACCATTTCCTCTTCCTGTGTATATATTTGGTTTAATAATATCAAAGTGTTTATACTCCTTGTTTGTCTTATATTTCAGTAGAAGACTAATGTTTCAAATTTCTAAAAATGTCTGATTGTAATAGCCATGCATGATTATTGTACAAAATGCACAAGAATATGAGGAAAATATAAATTATTCATAACTAGTATTCATATATTAAAATTGTTAAAATGTTGCTACATTGGCTGTCCAAAATTATATATTTTAATACATTTAGTGAATGTGAATGTCTGTAGTAGTATACATACTATATAAGTAAATAAATTGAAATTGCATTTGATAAAGTTTCAGAGTTTCCTTCTAGCTTAATCTGTTAGGAGCATTGACTCTACACTACTTAATATTATTTATTTATTTACCTAAATTTATTTATTTTAATTGGAGGTTAATTACTTTACAATATTGTATTGGTTTTGCCATACATCAGCATGAATCTGCCACGGGTATACACATGTTCCCCATCCTGAATATTGGGTCATAGTTTGGTATCTGTATGTACCTTATAAACTTTAAACTTTGTTATATATTTTTAGTTTTATGTGAATTATATTTTAATATATTGCTGATAGTTTTGTCTACTTCATTAGATATTAATTAGGGATCATGTTAGATTTTACTCTATTAAAGTATATTCATTCTTCAATAATATATACGATAGAATTTCACCTGACACTTTTTGGTCACATTGCTCTAGGTCTCATGAACACTGAAGCATGAGTGCCCATCTGACTGTTCTGTATATGGTTTAAGTATGTTCACTAAACAGATACTTTCAAATATTTTTCAATTTGATATATAATAAATTTCTTAATATTTTTCTATACCTTTAATTATTAAAATTGTCAGGTATAGTTCTTTCTTACTACTTTTCATTTTTTTCTGTGTTTATCCCTATTTTAAAATTTGAATTTTCTTTAAATTGATTGGTAACAGACTACCTCATTTGTATATTCATTGCAAATATTTTCTTACTTGGTTACCAGTCTGCTTTCTGGCGGTTTTTATTCAATCATACTTTAAATATGTAGTAAATCAAATGTATCAAATATTTTGGTAATTTTTAATGTCTTATGCATAGAAATTTCTTGTCCATTATGAAGATGATTAGCCAACTATATTTCCTTACACATTTTTAGGTTTCTTAAAATTATTTACTTATTTGACAGTTTAAGAATCACCATTGATTAATGTCATGGAATATGATTATTTTCCACATTACTTTAAAATAATGTAAAATGGATTATTAAATGAGTAAATGTGGCCTACTCTTTTGTATTAAACAGTTTTCTCAGTGCCATTTGTATTGAATATCATCTTAATATTTTTTAAAAATATTCAGTTCAGTTAAGATCACTTGCTCAGTCGTTTCTGACTCTTTGTGACCCCTTGGACTGTAGTACATCAGGCCTCCCTGTCCATCACTAACACCCGGAGTTCACTCAAACTCATGTCCATTGAGTCGGTGATGCCATCCAGTCATCTCATCCTCAGTTGTCCCCTGCTCTTCCTCCCTTCAATCTTTCTCAGCATCAGGGTCTTTTCAAATGAGTCAGTTCTTTGCATCAAGTGGCCAGAGTATTGGAGTTTCAGCTTTAGCAGCAGTCCTTCCATTGAATATGCAGGACTGATTTCCTTTAGGATGGACTGACTGGATCTCCTTGCAGTCCAAGGGACTCTCAGGAGTCTTCTCCAACACCACAGTTCAAAAGTATCAATTCTTTGGCACTCAGCTTTCTTTAGTATCCATACATGACTACTGGAAAAACCACAGCCTTGATTAGACAGATCTTTGTTGGCAAAGTAATGTCTCTGCTTTTTAATATGCTGTCTAGGTTGGCCATCTCTGGGGTCGCACAGAGTCGGACACGACTGAAGCGACTTAACAGCAGCAGCAGCAAGTTGGTCAAAACTTTCCTTGCAAGGAGCAGCGTCTTTTAATTTCATGGCTGCAATGACCATCTGCAGTGATTTTGGAGCCCCCAAAATAAAGTCTGACACTGTTTCCACTGTTTCTCCATCTATTTGCCATGAAGTGAAGGGACCAGATGCCATGATCTTCGTTTTCTGAATGTTGAGTCTTAAGCCAACTTTTTCACTCTTCTTGCACATTCATTAAGAGCCTTTTTTGTTCTTTGCTTTCTGCCATTGGGTGGTGTCATCTGCATATCTGAGGTTATTGATATTTCTCCCAGCAATCTTGATTCCAGCTTGTGATTCATGCAGCCCAGCATTTCGCATGATGTACTTTGCAAATAAGTTAAATAAGCAGGGTGACAATATACAGCTTTGACATACTCCTTTCCTATTTGGAAACAGTCTGTTGTTCCATGTCCAATTTTAACTGTTGCTTCCTGACCTGCATACAGGTTTCTCGGGAGGCAGGTCAGGTGGTCTGGCATTCCCATCTTTTTCAGAGATTTCCACAGTTTGTGGTGATCCACACAATCAGAGGCTTTGGCATAGTCAATAAAGCAGAAGTAGATTTTTTTCTGGAATTCTCTCACTTTTTCAATAATCCAGCGGATGTTGGCAAGTTGATCTCTGGTTCCTCTATCTTTTCTAAAACCAGCTTAAACATCTGGAAGTTCATGGTTCATGTACAGTTGAAGTCTGGCTTGAAGAATTTTGAGCATTACTTTACTAGCGTGTAAGATGAATGCAACTGTGTGGTAGTTAGAGCATTCTTTGGCATTGCCTTTCTTTGAGATTGTAATGAAAACTGACCTTTTTCAGTCCTGTGGCCACTGCTGAGTTTTCCAAATTTGCTGGCATATTGAGTGCAGCACTTTCACACCATCATTTTTAGGATTTTAAATAGCTCAACTGGAATTCCATCACTTCCACTAACTTTGTTGATACTGATACTTCCTAAAGCCCACTTGACTTCGCATTCCAGGATGTCTGGCTCTAGGTGAGTGATCACACCATCGTGATTATCTGGGTCGTGAAGATCTTTTTTGTACAGTTCTTCTGTGTATTCTTGCCACATCTTCTTAATATCTTCTGCTTCTGTTACGTCCATACTGTTTCTATCCTTTACTGAGCCCATCTTTACCTGAAATGTTCCTTTTTTTAAATTTAAGGGTTTTTATATTGGAGTATAGTTGATGTACAATGTTTTGTTAGTGTCTGGTGTATATACAAAGTGATTCAGTTATGCACTTACATATATTCTTCTTTTTCATATTTTAGTTATTACAGAATATTGAGTAGTGTCCCTTGTGCTATAAAGTAGGTCCTTGTTCTTTATCTTTTATATATGTAGTAAGTGTTTGTATGTTAATTCCAAATTCCTAATTTATCTTCTACCCCATATTTCCAATTTGGTAACTATAAGTCTGATTTTTAAATCTGTGAATCTCTTCTGTTTTATAAACAATCCTATTTGTATCATTTTTTGAAATTAATTTCACAAGTGATATCACATATTTGTCTTTTTCTGTCTAACATGCTTCATTTATTATGATGATCTATTGGTTTGTCTATGTCACTACATATGGCATTATCTCATTCTTTTAATGCTGAGTAATATTCAGTTGTGTGTGTGTGGTGTGCACGTGTGCATGCTCACACACACACACACACACACATATATATGTGTGTTACTCTTCTTTATCCAGTCCTTTTTCAGTGGATACTTATACTTAGATTGCTTCTGTGTCTTGGCTATTGTAAACAGTGCTCTAATGAACATTGAAGTGCGTATATATTTTTGAATTATCAGAGTTGGTTAAGAATCTACCTGCAATTCTGGAGACCTGGATTCAATCTCTGGGTAGGGAAAATGCCCTACGGATGGGAATGGCTACCCACTCCATTATTCTTGCCTGGAGAATTCCATGGACAGAAGATCTTGGCGGGGTACAGTCCATGGAGTCGCAGAGTCAGACACGACTGAGTGACTAACACCTTCACTTTCTTCAAATATGTGCCCAGGAGTTGGATTGCTATTTTTAGTTTTTAATGAACCTCCATATGCTCTCCATGGTGGTTATACCAATTTACATTCCCACCAATAGTGTTGCAGCATTCCTTTTTTTTCCCACACTCTCTTCAGCATTTATTGTTTGTAGATTTTTTGATGATGGCCATTCTGAGGTAAGTTAATATCTCATTAGAGTTTTGATTTGCACTTCTATAAATAATGATGTCAAGCATCCTTTCATGTGTTTTTGGCCATCTGTATGTCTTCTTTGGAGAAGTATCTATTTAGATCTTCAGCCCACTTTTGATTTTTTTTTCTTTTTGCAATAGAAATGCATGAGTTGTTTGTATAGTTTGAAGATTAATCCCTTGTGGGTTGCTTCATTTGTCAATATTTTCTTTTGTTCTCTGGGCTGTCTTTTCATTTTGTTTATGCTTTCCATTGTTGTACAAAAGCTTTTAAGTTTAATTATGTCCTGTTTGTCTATTTTTATTGTTGAAATTTATGTCAAAGAGTGTTCTGCTTATGTTTTCCTCTAAGTGTTTTATAGTGTCTGACCTTACAATTAAGTATTTGACCCATTTTGTTCATTGAAATATACTTTCGTTAACTTGTTGAATCCTCTGATACCATCATTCTACTTTAAATATGTGTAGCTTGATAATATTTCTTAATATTTTACTGGAGAAGTGCTCTAACTTTACTCTTCTTTATTTGATATACTATATACATATTGCTTGTTAGTGTTAAATTTTACTGTTTGTATTTCCTGTCTTTTTAAAACCTTTTGCTTTTCCTGTTCGTTTCATTGCATTTCATTTTTTCCCATTCTTTGGATCTACACATCTTTAAGTTGTTTATGATCATCATGATTTTTCACAGATGATTTTCTCTTAGACAGGACTTTGTTCTGTCCTATCATCCAGCAGTTCTGTAGGCCTGCTTCAAGTTATTACACGGGAACCTCTCTTAACAACTCACCTAGTTGGAACAAGAATGGATCAGTTTGTTTCTTGGACCATAATAAGTTTTACCCTTTCTTTGCTTAATCACTCTCTTTATTGCAGCAGTTTTAAAATATTTCTTGAGAAAGATTTTAGAAAGAAAGTCTTAGTGAGTTATTCTATGCCTGAGAATACTTAATTAATTTGTAGTTTGACTTGAATGCCAGCTGTCCCATTTCTTGCTAGCACCAGTGGTGCTGATTACAGTCCAATACCCATGTGACAAGTCATTTTCCCTTTCTAGAAGTTTTAAGAACTGTTGAATTTATTCATTCATCCAATAAGTACTGCTGACTAAATTCCATCTTGTGCACTAAAGACAGGGCGATGAGCTAAGTAGGCTTACTTCCTGCTCTTACAATTAGTTGATCATGCAGTGGGAGAGAGAGACTCACAATTTCCTAATAATCAAGTCAAAAAATATATCTTTTTACATGCATTGTGTTGGACATTCAGCAGATTCTTTCATTTTTTTCTTTCATTTAGAAATGTAATCTTAAGGAGCAGGAATTCACTTATATTGTATTTTAATGATTTTATTTGCTTTTTTTTCTTTCATAAACTTTTTATTGCTAAATTTAAAATTTTACATTAATCTTTTGTGACTCATATTTATTATATTATCTGTTTTATTTGTTTTGTTCTAAAATTTGGATCAATTGACTTTATCACATAATCAGGTTGATTTTATTTTATCTGAACATGTTATATATGCTCATTATTGTCTCTTACTATTCATTTATCATAGTATCATATTAATTTTTTCCACATAATATCTATTTTAATCTCTTTGAGGCTCCTATTTGAAGTTTTGTGATACATGGCCTTTTTCATTGTGGTTATCATTTGTTCAATTTTGGTGATTATTTTTACTTGGTCTCTGATTTATCCTTAGATGATCTAGGAAACTTAGTTGTATTTTATTTTATTTTTCTTGTTTTTTTTTAATACTTTATTCTATGTTACAATACTGTATTTGTTTTGCCATACATTGACACGAATCAGCCACTGGTGTACATGATCTCCCAATGTCAAGGCCCCCTCCCACCTCCCACCCCACATCATCTCCCTGGATCATCCCATGCACCAGCCCCAAGCATCCTGCATCCTGCATTGAACATAGACTGGCACTTTGTTTCTTATATGATAGTATACCTATTTCAATGCCATTCTCCCAAATCATCTCACCCTCTCCCTCTCCCTCAGAGTCCAAAAGTCCGTTCTATACCTCTGTATCTCTTTTGTTGTCTCACGTACAGGGTCATCATTACTATCTTTCTAAATTCCATATGTATGTGTCAGTATACTGTATTGGTGTTTTCTTTCTGGCTTACTTCACTCTATATAATCAGCTCTAGTTTCATCCATCTCATTAGAACTGAGTCAAATTTATTCTTTTTAAGGGCTGAGTAGTACTCCATTGTGTAAATGTACCACAGCTTTCTTATCCATTCATCTACTGATGGACATCGAGGTTGTTTCCATGTCCTGGCAATTATAAACAATGCTGCAATGAACATTGGGGTACGTGTGTCTCTTTCAATTCTGGTTTCCTCGGTGTGTATGCCCAGCAGTGGGATTGCTGGGTCATAAGGCAGTTCTATTTGCAATTTTTTAAGGAATCTCCACACTGTTTTTCATAGTGTCTGTACTAGTTTGCATTCCCACCAACAGTGTAAGAGGGTTCCCTTTTCTCCACATCCTCTCCAGCATTTATTGCTTGTAGACTTTTGGATCGCAGCCATTCTGACTGGTGTGAAATGGTACCTCATTGTGGTCTTGATTTGCATTTCTCTGATAATGAGTGATGTTGAGCATCTTTTCATGTGTTTGTTAGCCATCCGTATGTCTTCTTTGGAGAAATGCCTATTTAGTTCTTTGGCCCATTTTTTTGATTGGATCGTTTATTTTTCTGGAGTTGAGCTGCATAAGTTGCTTGTATATCTTTGAGATTAGCTGTTTGTCAGTTGCTTCATTTGCTATAGTTTTCTCCCATTCAGAAGGCTGTCTTTTCACCTTGCTTATAAGTATAAAACCCACATAAGAGCCCTGGGCCTGATCCAAGGTTTTTGACTCGTGTACTTGTACTTGGCTGGAGGGTGAGAGGGAGGCTGCTGGCTGCTGACCTGAGTCAAAGGGCCACTAGCTGTCAGAATATGAAGATCTTTTCTATGGAGTACAAATAACCAAAAAACTATTGTAATTCTTCCAAGAGAGTTTATTATTTTGTAATAAATCCCTTTTCAGTATTATGCCTGGGAGTTTTAGGCTGAATTGCTGCCAGGCATTATATATTATGGGTGTATGTATGTGTGTGTGGTAGGATAGGAGGATCACAACTATGAAACAAAACATTAAAATAAATTTTCTTGTTTCTACTGCATATATCACTGCTCTTTCTAATCATACTTTGCAACTTATTTTTATGGAGTTCTGAAGGATTTATTGCTTTCATCCTAGGTTTTATAACCCTTCTCTTCTGTATCATCTGCTTCCCTGGGTCATAGACATGAAATTTCCTTCATTCAGTTTTATTTTCTGTTTGCTAAAATATGTATTCTGCTGTTGACTCCAAACCTATTTTCCTCATCACTATGGATCGATTTCTCTCTAGATGAATTCACTATCAATTTTACAATAAGGCAGGTAAGGAGATAAATGCCTATGTGTTGTGTTTGTTTGTCTACTGGAAATAGAACCCAGGAAAGATTGGCTCTTGCTGCTGTTTCTACCATTGTTGTTTTACGGTTTTTAAGTGATGGGTGGTGTTTGTGGTCTCAACATTCTTTTTGTAAAGTATATGATTGTATAGAAATGAGAATATCAGGCTGTAAGTTAGAGTCAATGGGAAGGAAAGGAAAGAAATAAAGCAGGTATTCATTTTTAATTATTAGATTTTGAATAAATACTAATAGCAAATTTCATGTAATACTACTGACAACCCTGTGATATCAGTTATTATTGTATCCAGCTACAGTTTCTAAAGAATATTTCCAAAATCTTACACTTTCATAGTGTGACATGTGGCTCATTTGAAGTCAATCACATCCTATAATCATTTGGCTATATCCTTCCATTTCTCCCCCACTCAGCTGCCACGAAATTGGAGGGTCTTAGAGGGCAGGATTTATGTGTGGTTAATGTTGTTTCCCAAAATACTCTTCACAGCTAGGAACAAAACATCTGCAGCAAGTGCCTTTAAATTAAAAGTAATTAATAATTTAGTATCTTAGTTGCTTGATACTAGACTAACTCAAGTAAAAAGAAACTGAGATTGGAAGAAGTGAGGACTATGCCACCATATGTAGGTTATCTTGTTTTATATTTGCTTGTGAAGAAATGGTATATTCTGCTCATGACTTCTCAGTATAAATATTTCTTAATACTTGAACAAATAAATTCAATAATTAAATGAAAATGTATTAGGAAAGACAAAACAAATAACATCACTGCCCTCATCTGTGTGAGTTTCATTGCATTCTATACAAACATCAGATGCAAACAAAAGTCAAAAATAAATTAACAAATGGAGTAACATCTTTGAATTTCTAAATACAGGAATGCAAAGTAGAGAAAAATGTATACAATAAAAATAGAATAGAAATTTAAATGCTCTGTTCTTCCCAGTTCATCAAAGAGTTCCCTAAAGCAAGGACAACACTGTGAGATTCTGGGAAAACTGTGGAAAAATTGGGCTTCCCAGGAGGGTACTAGAGATAAAGAACCTGCCTGCCAATGCAGCAGATATAAGAGATGCAGGTTCGATCCCTGGGTCAGGAAGACTCCTGGAGGAGGGTGTGGCAAACCACTCCAACATTCTTGCTTGGAGAATCCCATGGACAGAGGAGCCTGGTGGACTTCAATCCATGAGATGGCAAAGAGTCAGACATGACTGAAAGCGACTTAGCATGCACACACACAGAAAAACAAAGGTGCTGCCAAAATACTGTAAAATAAGAGGCAGATTTCTTCTTTTAAAAATGTTAGTTCTAAATAGGGAGACCATGAAAAAGAGATAAAATTCAAGCATTGAAATTTATGAATTATGAATCAAATAGAAAGACTATATATTCATATATAGTATTTAAACTTTGCATTAAACTACAGTAAAGTTAATGTGGCACTTTTGTATTGATATATAATGACATTCTCTTACTGTATCTAGCAGTATCTATTAGATGTGAGTGTTAAATAATATACTTGTAGTAAGATTGGTGATGAAGTATGAAAAACACTGACTTTGGCACCTAATACAATTTAGCTTTTTTCTCTACTATTTAGCTATAAATGCTATGTGATTTGCAAAAAGTGTTCAGCCACTCAATATCTGCATATGAAAAATAGAACAGCATTTTTCCCTTAAAAAATTGCTCTGAGGATTAAGTATCTGTATGTTTATAAAACTCTTAATGTACGCACCTGATTTAATGATAAAGATACAAATATCAACAATTAAAATCCCACAAATACATTTTTGTCTTTTTTGTAATCTTTCATTCTGAAATTAATAGTCATTAATAATACTAAATTTCAGTTCAGTCATCACACCCGCCTACAAGGAAGCAAGCTCGACATCTTAAAAACACAAGAGCCCTTGTTCTTGCACTCAAAGTGTTCTTTTCCCTTAATATTGACAGTCACTCCAGAGTTAAGATTTTCTGTGCTCTATCAGCTCACTTCCATTTTCCTAGTTTTCTCCCACACCTATTTTCTTCTCTATGTGATGGGTCCTTGAGGAGCTTAACACTCACAGCATGTGCTCATCATCCTAGATACTGGAGCACTTGAAGCAACATAGAGTGTGTTGGAGATGGTAAGTAGGTTTTATCTCATGATGCCGACCTTGAATGATGGGTAAAGACTGCATGAATTGCTCTGCTGAGAATCAGAGAATGCTCTAAACTCTGCAGGAGGGACTCAGCATTTTCCACAGAGTGGGAGGGAGAAGGAGTGTCTGACTTGTCAGGTCCTTGACATCCCCTAGAGGTTATGACTGCCATGAACAATGGTGGAAAGAAGGAACTGGGAGCGACCTCACTAAGAGTGAAGAAAAAGAGTGAGAATGGGTTCTAACTTCCCCAGAATATGGAAATCTTGAGAGTTTTGTGGTGGAAAAATGAGAGGAAATGTTCTTTAAGCTGGGAATCTTTGGGGACTGATTTTAGGCATCATTCCACCCCTTTGTTGTTACCTTGCAGCTATGTTATTAAATTGCTAGTAGTCAGCCTTACCCACAGTATAATTTAATAGGCTAAGACAACATTTTCTTAACCTTGGGTTTTCAGGTCATTAAATTCTAGTTGCAAAATGGTATTATTTGCTTCAAGTTAGGACAGTTTCAGGCTAATGTCATAATGAAGATGATATTCAGAAGGAGTGATTTTTTTTCTCTCTTGCCTATAACCTTAGGCTCCAAAATACATAATTTATTCATTATTTGAGTTGTTAATACAATATGTGAAGTGGAAAGATGGTGTCTGAGAAGGGTACTAAAATATTTGGCACTGAGATGGGAACAGAAAATAAGAGGAAAGAGAATTAGATGTCATTACAGACAAATGTTAACACCATTTGACTTTTGGAGGGCATAATGCTTTCCTATTTATGTTCTTCTGGGTATAGAACATACATCTTTCAGGACTATCTCATGTCCTATTTAATAATACAAGTGTGCCTCAGTGTTGCTGTGAAGACAAAGTGAAGTTTTTAATTTATGCCTTCCCAGATAACAATCAAACAAAGAAATAAACAGTAACAACAATAAAGACAGTAATAGAAACTGATGTGTTAGTTGCTCAGTTGTGTCCAACTCTATGCAATTCCATGGATTGTAGTCTGTCAGGATCCTCTGTCCATGGATTTCTCCAGACAAGAATACTAGAGTGGGTTGCCGTTCCCTTCTTCAAGGGATCTTCCCAACACAGGGATCAAACCCAGGGTCTCGCACATTGTGGGCAAGATTCTTTGCCATCTGAGCCACAAGGGAAGCCCTAGAAAGAAATTAGTGATTTCCAAATAGCACACCATTCGTTGTAGGTAAAATTTAGGTTATTAAACTAATAAATTATAGAATAGATGAATTATCACAAGAACCAATCATATCTGTTAGTATTTTTCATTTACTTTTGATAAATGTTTGAACTGTTGAAACTTTGAACTGTTACACAATTTTTAAATTTTCTTTATATTATTTTTTTAAATGATGTTGTAATCAAAAAGATATTTCAACTCATTGAATAGAAGATTTAGGTGCATACATACACTTTTAATTATATCATTGTTTTATGATATCATTTTTATAGTGATAAGCATAAAACAGTGCCTGGAGCATAGCAAGTTCTCAAAACATATTTGTTCAATGAATGAGTGACTTATTCTCTTGATTTATTTCTAATTTTCAATTACCTTATAATGTTCTGGACAGAAACTGACATTAGCTCTAAAGCTAACAAAAAATCAAGATAGAGATGTGTATTTCCTGTTTTATATATCAATCCATAGTCTATAAATAATCATTATATTAGCTATAACTTATATTAAAAATATCTTTAAGCTGTTAGTGGTGGTAATGGTTTTATAGCCAACAGAGGGAGGATAGGAGATCAATATGATTCAAGAAGCAGATGGGGATAACATTACTAAGATTAGCTACAGAAAAAAAGCAATAAATAGCATCTGTATTTTCAATTTAAATAAAAATTGGATTACAGCACAACTCTGTGCCTGCTTTGTCCCTGAAGCATTATTTTGGATGTTAGCAAATATTGCAGCCTTTTATACAGGAGGAAATGTTGGCTAGAATGATAATTATGGAAGTGAAAAACATCAGGAGTATTAAATTTTTATTCTTATATATTATAAACAGAGAATAGAGTACCAAAGGGAAACTCATCAGTTATATAGCTTTGAATCATTGAAAGTTCTCACAAGACTCCTCTGGACCTACTCACATAAAGCTTTATTCAAATGTAGAATATAGTGGACCTAGAATGAAATTGCATGTACATAACAGAGGCTGAGTAGTTTCCTGGTGCAGCTCTTCCAGGGTGCTTGTTGTGTTGCACAGCATGACTTTTTGTTCAAAAATGCATTATCACCAGTGTGAAGAAGGAATCTTGGTTTCAGGGAGCCCAGATGAAAGTTTTCAGTGTGGCCTTTGATAGACCTCTGGCCTTGCATCCAGGCCAGACTGTGTAGTCTGTTAAACTAGCATAAACCATTGATCCCTATACAATATATCCCTAAACAATATAGACGAACTAATCTTGGTGCCAACTTGAGAGTATCAAACTTTAAACTGTATATAAAGAAAGCACTAACCAGGTCCTCTTGACCATATTTGGATCAAAAGTCAAGACTAGACTTCCAGGAGTCTCAGAGATAAATATAGTGATACCTCAAGTAAATCACATGATAACCTTAAACACCAAGCTTGCAGTTAGAAAAGTACGTACCTAAATCAGCATAGGTAACTTGAATACCTTGGAATTTGACTGTCTTCACTGTGTTCAGCATTTGGTGAAGGAGAGGCATATGAGTCATCTGTCTAGATGAAGAGTTTACTGCTTTTTTAGGAAAAATGCCAGATAACATGAAAAATATACAAGGTAATTAATTGTTGTTTTACTGTATTATCACTACTGGAGTAAACAGAGTGAGATTCCTAGAAGTGACAGCACTTAAGATGGACCTTGAACAACCAAAACCTTTGTAGTGATTGTATATAAAAATGAGAAGTAGTCTAGCTACCTTTCAGTGACAAAGTAGGGCCATTGCCACATCCTTTATACTGTAAAATGAAACCAGATACTTAATAATGTGAAGAATATATCTGATGAAAATCCATTCAACAATATTTACTTTTATACAGCATGTACTTGGTACTGGAACTACAGTGGATAAGAACTAAATTCTGCTTCAGGAAATCCCGAGGATAATGCAAAAGCTAGGCAAAACAGACAAGCATGTTTACTGGGATAATGTGATGTGTTTTGGTGTATTTTTAGGTTAATGCAAGAGCAGAGAGGCAGCAAGTGATACAAAGAATGAAAGAGCTTAATGTTATTAAGGAACAGGTTAATAACAAATTGAATTCCTTGGTACAGAACTTTGAATGAAGGTAGAAATTAGCATGAAAAAACCTTTCTTTGACTTGGCCCATGGGTATTGGTGTGGGGATATAAGGAGGCAAATTCTCAAAATTCACTGTCCATGAAGCTTAACCGGAATAGACGTTTCAGAGCAAGTTTACAGATGATAATTGCACTCCTGCAATAAAGAACTTTGCATTAAAGCAACACTATAAGGTAAGTAGTATTAATTTTCCAAAATGAGGTGGGGAGAGTAAATGATACAGGAGTACCATCCTATCATCATATTTTCCAAGCAGCAGAGCTGGGATGTGAACTAAAAATGTTTGATTTTAGAGTTTATGCTTTTAACTTAACTATCTTATGGGATGAAATATGTCTCCAGTATTTATACTACAATATATAAACAACATAGGGAAACTCATTAAAATATTGATAGTGGTTATGAACTTCCCTGATGGTTCAGATGGTAAAGAATCTGCCTGCAAATCCAGGAAATCCAGATTTGATCCCTGGATGGGGAAGATCCCTTGGAGAAGGGAATGGCTACCCACTCCAGTGTTCTTGCCTGGAGCTACATTTCTTGGACAGTGGAGACTTCCAGGCTATAATCCATGGTGTCACAAAGAGTCAGACACAACTGAGCAACTAACACTTTGGGCTTCGCTGGTGGAGAATTTGCCTGCATTGTGGGAGACCTGGGTTTGATCCCTGGGTTGGGAAGATTCCCCAGGAGGCGAAAATGGCAATCCACTCCAGTATTCTTGCCTGGAGAATCTCCCTGGGCAGAGGAGCCTGGTGGGCTATCATCCATGGGGTCACACAGAGTCAGACACGACTTAGAGACTAGGCACATACCACTGGAAGGTAGGTTATGTTTTATATTTAATTTCTCTTAATATTTTTCATATTCCTATATTTTTGTAATGAGCATTTATATTTTAAATTAAAGAAATATTTCCCATATTTTTGTAATAAGCATTTATATTTTAAATTAAAGAAAATCAAATCAAATATTCCTCAACAAAATGATGACAACTAGATTTATAGAGGTAGATGACAGGTGGATTGATAGACACATAGACAGAGGTATCTATACACAGTTTAATTGATTGGATGTGTGTGTGTGTGTGTGCGTTAGTTGTTCAGTCATGTCCAACTCTGCGACCGTATGGCCTATAGCCCTCCAGGCTTCTCCGTCCATGGGATTCTCCAGGCAAGAATACTGGAATGGGTTGCCTTTCCTCCTCCAGGCGACATTTCCAACCCAAGGATCAAACTGGAGTCTCCTACATTGCAGGCAGATTCTTATCACTGAGCCACCTGGGAAGCCCATGTGTATTATATGTGTATAATACTCTACACTCTTTATTTGAATCGTTCCCAAGTAAGAGATAATGGATTATTAAATATGATAATATGAGAGGAATGAAAACCAGGAATATAAGAGATTTGCTGATAATTTTCTTATCAGGATCTAAGGGATGCAGGGGTACTAGTAAACAAAACTAGGACAAGCAGGTCTAGATAGCAGAATTAGTAAACTGAAATATAAACTAATATAGAGTTCAATTTTTAAATGCCACATGGTTCCCTTTAATAAATTATTTTTACAACTAGGTTATTTTGCTGTAATACGGTTTGAATTCACTCAGATGATTGAGCTTTATGAAATCAGAGCAGACCAAACATAAAATGAAAGGACATTCTACTTAATTTACTGCAATGGACCCTATTACTCTATAGATTTCAGAAAACCAAACCTAAGACATTGATCTTCATCAGATTTTTCCTGTAGAACCACAGTGTGGGCATTACTTTGTTCTTGAGGTCCCTGGTGTTTGTTTGGTTTCCTGGCCTACTGGGAAGACTTCATGACTAGCTGTAACCCTGGGTACTTGTAAACCATAGAACATGTGTAGTTTCTTGGGAAGAGCTTTGTAGGCATTATTTTCATATTTGAAATAAAATGTGAATCACTCATTCATGTCTGACTCTTTGTGACCCCATGGACTGTAGCCCGTCAGTTTCCTCTGTTCGTGACATTTCCCAGGCAAGAATACTGGAGTGGATTGGCATTTCCTTCTTGAGGAGATCTTCCCAACCCAGGGATCGGACCCATGTTCTCCTGCTTTGCAGGCAGATTCTTTACCTTCTGAGTCACCAGGGAAGCCCCTATTTAATAAAACCTTGTTATTAATTGTGTGCTTATCATCCTCAGTAAAATTAAAATTATTCTCAAATATGAAAACCAGGAATGGCCTTAATTGAACAGTCGATTGTTTTAATTATATCTTTATAAATTAGAACAGTTTTTTTTAAATTGGACCTATACAACAGAGGATGAGATTGTTAGATGGCATCACTGACTTAATTTGGGCGAGCTCCAGGAGATGGTGAGGAAAGGAAAGCCTGTTGTGCTGCAGTCCGTGTGGTCACAAAGAGTCGGACACTACTTGGTGACTGAACACAACAACATGCATTATCCACATTGCCCTTAAAAATAAAGATGCATTAAAACTATTTTCCTAAATCTTAAAGCGCCAGTGAAAACAAATTACTATTTTATTAAGTTGCATTTCAGTTTTCAAAACCATAATATGCATTATTGATGGTTAAATTGGATCATGAAAAAAGTGAAAAACATTTCATGTTATGCTTTTCAGGAAAAAAAACTTATTTATAAATTCTTGTCTTTGAATTTCTAATCACTTGTCTTTGAAGACATAGTCATCTGTATCATCTAGTCGTAGTCAAAGTCATGACTTTACTCATAAATTCATTTACCACATTTTATAATTGTTATTTGCACATAATTATTGCAGTCATAATACTCTAAGAAAGACTTCTTGAATTCTGTACTATTATATATTATTTTGACAAAGATTATAATTTATCTTTTTTTGCTTTAGCAAAGTGATTTTGATACCATGAATAGTCAGTAAAACAGGTATAATAAAACAGTTCTTTAAAGCAATTTACTTCTGAGCACTGTATATTGAAAGTATAGATCAATATACTTTCAAAAGAGAACGTGTAGGTTGAAACAGTGATGGAAGTTTCATTATGGCCATTTTATTGACCTTCTAGAAAGGAGTGATGATTTGAAGAAACAGAAGAACCACCTTCCAGACTAGAAATAGGATAAACACGGTTACCTGTGAACTGAAGAAACCAAATGGAAGGTGCTGACTAGAGAATGTGTATTGAAAGTGATAAGAAATAAAATAGGAATGTTATTTCTCATTCTTAGAAACAGCTTTATTCCTAGTGCAGTCACATATGCAGATATGATTTGAAGCTGATGTTGGATATTAAACTCTACCACTCATGTATTCCATTCCAGTCTGTTTTCAATTTGGAACCGAAAGCAGTTATCATAACAAGTCCATCATTTGATCTTGGACATGATTTAGAGAATCAATGTTTAGAGCATGTTTTCTAATGCTTTCTTATTATAACCTCCATAGTCTGGTCAAGAAGGCACTATCCATATATAAGGCTTTTTTTTTTTTTTAACTAACAATAAGCACTAATTGAGCAATAGCAATAGATTTGAATTAAGTGGCGTGAATGACCAACAGAGTAAAAGACATTGTCTTTGCCCTGTTGTTGTTGTTCAGTTGCTAAGTTAAGTCCAACTCTTTGTAACCTCATGGACTGCAGCATTCCAGGCATTCCTATTGTTTGCATCTCCTGGAGTTTGCTCAAACTCATGTCTGTCGAGTTGGTGATGCCATCCAACCATCTGATCCTCTGTGGTCCCCTTCTCCTCCTGCCTTCAATCTTTCCCATCATCAGGGTCTCTTCCAGTGAGTTAGTTCTTCACATCAGGTGGCCAGAGTAATGGTACATCAGCTTCAGCATCAGTCTCTGGCCCAGAATAGCTTATAATGCACTTGGGAAAATAAGAAATGAACATAGGGAACCCCAGAGGGAAATATTTATAGAGCCTACTTAAAAGATACATTCCTTTGTATAAACTAAAAACACTATAGAAAGTCAGCAGTAAAAAATAAATCAGTGAGGATCCAAAGGACAATCCTACCATGAGCCAGGTACTAGGTTTAATGCTTGTCTGTATCCCTTAAAAGCTCAGGAGCCTGATCATTCCTGTTTCTTAGATAATGAAATTGATAATCAAAATTGTTAGCTCTGTTTCTTTCCAGTAACATGTGACAGAAAACCCCAAATCTAAATTTTCTGACTCTGTATTCCCAGTTACCCTACTTTGCCTGTATTTCTAGTCTCGTTAGACCTTAAAAACCATGAGAAATTGATAGGTTTTGATCTGGAATATACAGTAGGAATGGTGTTTTGGCAGAGAAAAAAGGTAACGGAGAGAGCATTGAGAAAACCTGAAGTGCTATCTGAATCGTAGACTTTGCTTTCTGCCCTAGTAAAGAGCGAAGTCAATGCTATCTATGGTCTCCTAGGTTTGGGAAATTATTACCTAGCCTCTAATTCATTCTGCTAAATAATCTAGGAGGAAGGACAAAGTTTCCCCTTATATCCCTACGTTACTAGAAGCAGGACATCTTCAGTCCTAAACATCACCATCCATGAAACTATAATGGTGGATCAAGCAATTCTGACGAAGTTGCAACAGCATAGTGCAGAGATGAAAGACCTGAATTTAATCTCCTCAGTCTTTACTGTGCTTTTCCCATGACTTTCACTTGAGGATTTTGCCTCATTGAATATTCATTTCACATGTTCTGAATGGCCAATCACAGTTCACTTGATACCAGAGTCCTTCTTGTGTTGTGCAAAGCCTGTTGCTTTAGGTGAACTTCAGAGAAGTATCAAAACACTGTTAAGAAAAATCTTTCTTCTTTTGGTCTTCAAACAACCCTGTGAGAAGAGGTTTTTGTTTTTTTTTAAATTTTTAATTGGAGGATAATTGCTTTACATTGTTGTGTTGGTTTCTGCCTTACAACAACGTGAATCAGCCATAAGTATACTTGTATCTCCTCCCTCTTCAACCTCCCTCCCATCCCCAACTCCATCCCACTCTTCTAAGCTGTTTCAGAGCACCAGGTTGAGCTCCATGTGTTATATAGCAACTTCCCACTAGCATCTATTTTAAAATGGTATCTGTCCCACCCTCTCCTTCCCCCACTTTATCCAAAAGCCTGTTGCCTCTGTCTGTGTTTCTGTTCATCAGTACCATTTTTCTAGATCCCATCAGTTCAGTTCAGTTCAGTCACTCAGTCCAGTCCAACACTTTGCAACCCATGGACTGCAGCATGCCAGTCCTCGCTGTCTATCACCAACTCCCAGAGTTTGCTCAAACTCATGTCCATTGAGTCAGTGATGCCATCCAACCATCTCATCCTCTGTCGTCCCCTGTTCCTCCTGCCTTCAGTCTTTCCTAGCATCAGCGTCTTTTCCAGTGAGTGAGTTCTCTGCATCAGGTGGCCAAAGTATTAGAGTTTCAGCCTCAGCATCAGTCCTTCCAATGAATACTCAGGACTGATTTCCTTTAGGATGGACTGGTTGGATCTCCTTGTAGTCCAAGGGACTCTCAAGAGTCTTTTCCAACACCACAGTTCGGAAGCATCAATTCTTTGGCACTCAGCTTTCTCTATAGTCCAACTCTCACATCCATTCATGACTACTGGAAAAACTGTAGCTTTGACTAGACAGATCTTTGTTGGCAAATTAATGTCTCTGCTTTTTAAAATGCTTTTTAGGTTTGTCATACCCCTTTTTTTCCAAGGAGCAGGAGTCTTTTAATTTCATGGCTGTAGTCACCACTGCAGTTGATTTTGGAGCCACCCAAAATAAAGTCTGACACTGTTTCCACCGTTTCCCCGTCTATTTGCCATGAAGTGATGGGACCAGATGTCGTGATGCTAGTTTTCTGAATGTTGAGTTTTAAGCCAACTTTTTCACTATCCTTCACTTTCATCAAGAGGTTCTTTAGTTCTTCTTCACTTTCTGCCATAAGTGTAGTGTTATCTGCATATCTGAGGTTACTGATATTTCTCCTGGCAATCTTGATTCCAGCTTGTGCTTCATCCAGTCCAGCATTCCTCACAATGCATATAAGTTAAATAAGCAGGGTGACAATATACAGCCCTGACATACTCCTTTTCCTATTTGGAACCGGTCTGTTATTCCATGTCCAGTTTTAACTGTTGCTTCCGGATCTGCATACAGTTTTCTTAGGAGGCAAGTCAGGTAGGTGGTCTGGTATTCCCATCTCTGTAAGAATTTTCCCTAGTTTGTTGTGATCCACATAGTCAAAGGCTTTGGCATAGTCAATAAAGCAAAAGTAGATGTTTTTCTGGAACTCTCTCGCTTTTTGATGATCCAGTGGATGTTGGCAGTTTAATCTCTGGTTCCTCTACCTTTTCTAAATCCATCTTGAACATCTGGAAATTCACGGTTCATTTACTGTTGAAGCCTGGCTTGGAGAATTTTGAGTATTACTTATATATGCATTATTATATGATATTTGTTTTTCTATTTGTTTTTATTCACCTTGTATTACAGACTCTAGGTTCATCCACATAACTAGAACGGACTCAAATTTGTTCCTTTTTATGACTGAGTAATAATCCATTGTATATATATACCACAGCTTCTTTATCAGTTCATCTCTCAATGGACATCTAGGTTGCTCCCATGTGCCTCTGTTGTAAATAGTGCTGCAGTAAACATTGGGGTATATGTGTCTTTTCCAGTTATGTTTTTCTCAGGGTATATGCAAAGTAGAGGGATTACTGGGTCATGTGATACTTTTATTAATAGTGTTTTTTTTTAATAAATCTCCACAGTGGTTGTATCAATCTGCATTCCCGCTAACTGTGCAGGAGGGTTCCCTTTTCTCCACACCCTCTCCAGCATTATTCATTATAGATTTTTTTTTTATGATGCCTGTCCCAACTAGTGTGAGGTCATTATCATTTTGATTTACATTTCTCTAATAATGAGTGATATTGAACATTTTTTTCATGTGTTTGTTGGCAATCTGTTGGCCCTGTCTTCTTTGGAGAATTGTCTGCTTAGGTCTTCTGCCCATTTTTGATTGGGCTGTTTGTTTTTCTGATATTGAGGTGTATGAGCTACTTGTATATTTTGGAGATTAATCCTTTGTTAGTTGGTTTATTTGTAGTTATTTTCTCCTATTCTGAAGATTGTCTTTTCATCTTGTTTATGGTTTCCTTTGCTATGCAAAAGCTTTTAAGTTTAATTAGGTTCCATTTGTTTGTTTTTCTATTACTCTAGGAGTGGGTCATAGAAGATCTTGCTTCAATTTATATCACAGAGCATTCTGCCTATGTTTGCCTGTAAGAGTTTTATAGTTTCTGGTCTAATATTTAGGTTTTTATCCATTTTGAGTCTATTTTTGTGTAGAGTGTTAGGAAGTGTTCTTATTTCATTCTTTTATCCATAACTCTCCAGTTATTAAAGAGGCTGTCTTTTCTCCATTGTGTATTCTTGCCTCCTTTGTCAAAGATAAAGTGCCCATAGATGTGTGAGTTTATGTGGGGGCTTTCTGGGGAGGTCTTTTTAATCATCATTTTACAAATGAGAAAATGATACAGTATGCTTAATTTTTGTGCCATAATTCTTACTGCTGTATCCTAATTCACTCTTGAAGTGAAGTCGCTCAATCGTGTCTGACTCTTTGCAACCCCATGGACTGGAGCCTAACAGGCTCCTCTGTCCATGGGATTTTCCAGACAATAGTCCTGGAGTGGCTTGCCATTTCCTTCTCCAGGGGATCTTCCCAACCCAGGGATCGAACCCCGGTCTCTTCAGTTTAGTTCAGTCGCTCAGTCGTGTCCGACTCTTTGTGACCCCATGAATCGCAGCACACCAGGCCTCCCTGTTCATCATCATCTCTCGGAGTTCACTCAGATTCACATCCATCGAGTCCGTGATGCCATCCAGCCATCTCATCCTCTGTCGTCCCCTTCTCCTCCTGCCCCCAATCCCTCCCAGCATCAGAGTCTTTTCCAATGAGTCAACTCTTTGCATGAGGTGGCCAAAGTACTGGAGCTTCAGCTTCAGCATCATTCCTTCTAAAGAAATCCCAGGGTTGATCTCCTTCAGAATGGACTGGTTGGATCTCCTTGCAGTCCAAGGGACTCTCAAGACTCTTCTCCAACACCACAGTTCAAAAGCATCAATTCTTCGGTGCTCAGCCTTCTTCACAGTCCAACTCTCACATCCATACATGACCACTGGAAAAACCATAGCCTTGACTAGACGGACCTTAGCCAGCAAAGTAATGTCTCTGCTTTTGAATATACTATCTAGGTTGGTCAAAAATTTTCTTCTAAGGAGTAAGCGTCTTCTCATTTCATGGCTGCAGTCACCATCCACAGTGATTTTGGAGCCCCCAAAATAAAGTCTGACACTGTTTCCACTGTTTCCCCATCTATTTCCCATGCAGTGATGGGACCAGATGCCTTGATCTTCATTTTCTGAATGTTGAGCTTTAAGCCAACTTTTTCCCTCTCCTCTTTCACTTTCATCAAGAGGCTCTTTAGCTCCTCTTCACTTTCTGCCATAAGGGTGGTGTCATCTGCATATCTGAGGTTATTGATATTTTTTTCCGGCAATCTTGATTCCAGCTTGTGTTTCTTCCAGTCCAGCGTTTCTCATGATGTACTCTGCATAGAAGTTAAATAAGCAGGGTGACAATATACAGCCTTGACGTACTCCTTTTCCTATTTGGAACCAGTCTGTTGTTCTATGACCAGTTCTAACTGTTGCTTCCTGACCTGCATACAGATTTCTCAAGAGGCAGGTCAGGTGGTCTGGTATTCTCATCTCTCTCAGATGTGTTAGTACTCACAAATCTTGCTCTTGTATACCGTAAGCACCCTATAAATGTTATCATGTCTGTTTTATCTTTCTTCATTGAATTATTCCTGTGGAGTTCAGAATAATCATTTTGATGTTTAACATTTATTAATGTATAGGTAGTTCAAAATACAGGTTATCTATGTGACAGAAGATGTTTGTATTAGGAAATTAATTTTTTCACAGATATATTTTGAAAGCATAATTTATAATACTTGGTGGTAGATTAAAAATAAAATGAGAGAACGTATAAAAAGGTGATATAAAAGGAAAATGAAATTCCTCTGACATAAGAATATGCCAGTCCCCTGGCCCGTCACTGCCCAAACCACATCCTGCTGTAGCAGAGGTTTTTCACTTGTTACTTTTCCTTTTCTCTGCATTTATGCATGGTACTCTTATACTGCAGCTCACTGTTTTGCACATTTACATGTCATCTACTGATTTCTCATCATGGTTTACTGTGGCCTGGCTTGTCTGCTGCTTTCCTCTCTTCCTCTCCCTCTAGCTCCTCAGGTTTTTAAAAATATTAAAATTATTACTATATCTGTAATAAGCATTATATTCTTATAAACAAGTATTGGTCCCTGAGACCAGTCTTCCTTGTCTCTATAACCTTTTGGTTTTCCTAAATGCAATAATACATTTATCCTGTTTCTTTGCCTGATTTTCTTTGAAGTCATCTTTATTTATACTTAACACTTTTACAATAGGCATAAGTCTATCAGTGCCTTCACAATGCTCTGATATGTTCTTTCCTTTTTATTTACGTATTTATGCAAGTATACATGAATATATGCATATATTTAGGAGAGACAGTGTTGGCTTAAAATTTAGTAGTTTTGGTTCACAATGAGTTAAACCCATCAAACCCAACTTTGCAAAGGTAATTTTTGTTATCTCCTAAGTAGTTTCAGAAATATGAATTAGCTTTACCTAATTCACAAATCTGAAATTAAAACAGATAAAATTAGAACGAAATTATCCCTTCTTAAAGGATAGAAATTAATTAAGATTAATATCTAGTTTATTAGTGTTGAATTATACACTGTTTCTCCTTACTTTATGAGGCTTTGGGTCATTCTAGAGAAGGCAATGGTACCCCACTCCACTACTCTTGCCTGGAAAATTCCATGGGTGAAAGAGCTGGTATGGGGTCAAGAAGAGTCGGACACGACTGAACGACTTCACTTTCACTTTTCACTTTCATGCATTGGAGAAGGAAATGGCAGCCCACTCCAGTGTCCTTGTCTGGAGAATCCCAGAGATGGGGGAGCCTGGTGGGCTGCCGTCTGTGAGGTTGCCCAGAGTTAGACAGGACTGAAGCAACTTAGCAGCAGCAGCAGCAGCAGAGTTTCTTTTTAATGTTAACATACTGGCATTTTGCAGAAAAGATAACAGCAGAGCTTTTAAGGCATAGCCTCATAATGGCATTAACATTTCTTAGCAGTATAAAAAGAGATCTGTGTATTTATTTCCAGTGTTCATGAAGTAGTAAATTGTCAGAAATATTGGAATATAGATATAATGTACTAGAATAAAAACAGAAACGTATATTCAAAAGTTATGGCTTTTATTACTTGGAAACATGTTACTTGGAGGACATATATTTGCATAATTAGAGAAAATATCCTGCCAGATACGTTATCAAATGATAGGAGGAAAATGTATGGAAGGAAAATAAAAAGGAAATGAAAAAAATGAATGACATTCATTAACCATCCTTTGATAACCTAGATACCATCTGACTTTAATATTTCCTCCAGATAAAATCCTAAAATTGTAACAAAACCACAGGCCAATTTTTGTTTTTCAGATTAAAACTTCACAAATTATGTTTGAGTAAGATTATAATATCTTTCCAGATTTAAAGTTTAGAAACTTTTGTTTTTACAATGTTTTATTTGTGTATAATAATTTTCTGAATTATCAGCAAATTTTATTGCCTATGTATTTCTAAGTTTAGGAACTATTTCTAGTTTATATCTTTCTCCTCCTTTATTTTGAAGTAAAGGAAGAAATGACAGGCATGATCTTCCTTGACAGTATCCTTGATGATATGTTTTTTCTCAAAAGTTTGAATATTTGCATTTGCTTCAAATTTGCACTTGCTCCAAGGTTGTGCTTAGTCTTTGTTCACTATTTAGTTCATCCACAAGAGGACTATATCTGTTCACAATGAAAAGAAGTGAGTCTCATAGTAACTTAAAGGGAAATATTTAGGTCAGCTTTCTCTAGTCATGAAATTTTTGTCAGCAGAACAGACTATATGTTTTAGATTTTAGGTATGGAGAAAATCTTTCAGATTAACTATAGTTTCTTCTATTTAGTTTTACTTAAATACAGAACTTCTTTTGCTCTGCTTTTTTCTGTTATTGTAAAATGTTAATTAATCCAATAAAATGTGTTTGCTTAAAGCAATAACTATCATAGTTCAAATCTTGAAATTTAAATGGATCATCTGTTTTGTAGACATTAGATTAGCTTGAGAGATTGGTAGTGCTGACACAGTCCAGTTTATTTTCATTTTCCACGATTTTTAGCCTAAATGATACTGATCCAATTTTGGATGAAAAAAAATGTTACATTTAAGGCCCTGGATACATAGGTCATCTTTTGCTAAATATGCTATAAAAAATGCTATATGGTAGGTTCTTATTAGTTAACTACTTTATGTATAGCAGTGTGTGTATGTCAATCCCAATCTCCCAATTTATTCTTTTTCTCATTTTTCCCAGTATGTACATTCAGTTTCTCAAGTCAGAAATCTAGAAGTCTTCCACAGCAATGTTCCATTCCCTTACCAATTCAAGTAAGATGTTACAGAAAAACCCAAAGGAACTTTTTAGTCAATCCAATATAATGTCAAGTTTATTGAATCTCCATTATAGTTAGTACCCAAGTCTATATAATGGATCTCAAGCTTCTCTGTCAACATCATGAGAGTCAGGGACACTACCATTTCTCACTTTGAGTACTGTAATATCATGCCTTCTCCAACCCCAAAATAACTGCTGTATCATTTTTCTTAAAATGAAAATGCTTACCATGGGTTTCATTTTATGGCCTCTCCATACCTCTTTATTACTCTCTAGCCTTATTTCATGCAACTTTCTTACAATAAGCACTAGATTAATAACCCTTTTTCAGCTATTCTAAATCTCGAAGCATGTCCTGATACAGGGTCTTACACATGATCTCTTTTCTTGTAATGCCCTCCCTTCTCTCCTTACTCATTTCTCTATTACTCATCTACCATTTAACGTAAATTTCACGCCCTCAGAAAGCTTATTTTTACTTTGATAATATAATCCCTCTCAGCTTTATAATCCTAAATCATTCTGCAAGTGTCTTTTAAATTAATCATGTGCATAATTACAATTATAGTATCTGTCAGTTCAACTATACGCCTCATGAAAACATAGGTTAGCTCTGTGAACATAGACTTATTTTGTTACATTCCCTTTAAGATAACACAAAATCCACAAATAAAATTTTAAAGAGAACTGTATTAAATTCAGTGTTAAGAAAAAGACCACTGAGTTTCCTTTGTTGTGCAGAAGCTTTTAATTTTAATTAGATCCAATTTGTTTATTTTTGCTTTTATTTCCAGTATACTGGGAGGCGGATCATAGAGGATCCTGCTGTGATTTATGTCGGAGAGTGTTTTGCTTATGTTCTCCTCTAGGAGTTTTATAGTTTCTGGTCTTACGTTTAGATCTTTAATCCACTTTGAGTTTATTTTTGTATGTGGTGTTAGAAAGTGATCTAGGTTCATTCTTTTACAAGTGGTTGACCAGTTTTCCCAGCACCACTTGTTAAAGAGATTGTCGTTACTCCATTGTATATTCTTGCCTCCTTTGTCGAAGATAAGGTGTCCATAGGTGTGTAGATTTATCTCTGGGATTTCTATTTTGTTCCATTGATCTATATTTCTGTCTTTGTGCCAGTACCATACTGTCTTAATGACTGTGGCTTTATAGTAGAGCCTGAAGTCAGGCAAGTTGATTCCTCCAGTTCCATTCTTTTTCTCAAGATTGCTTTTGCCCAGGGAGGAAACCAGAATTGAAAGAGACACATGTATTCCAATGTTCATTGCAGCATTATTTATAATAGCCAGGACATGGAAACAACCTAGATGTCCATCAGCAGATGAATGGATAAGAAAGCTGTGGTACATATACACAATGGAGTATTACTCAGCCCTTAAAAAGAATACATTTGAATCAGTTCTAATGAGATGGATGAAACTGGAGCCGATTATACAGAGTGAAGTAAGCCAGAAAGAAAAACACCAATACAGTATACTGACACATATATATGGAATTTAAAAGATAGTAATGAAGACCCTGTATGTGAGACAACAAAAGAGACACAGAGGTATAGAACGGACTTGTGGCCTCTGAGGGAGAGGGAGAGGGTGGGATGATTTGAGAGAATGGCATTGAAACATGTATACTATCATGTAAGAAATGAAGTGCCAGTCTATGTTCGATACAGGATACAGGATGCTTGGGGCTGGTGCACGGGGATGATCCAGAGAGATGATATGGGGTGGGAGGGGGTTTCAGGATTGGGAGCTTGTGTACACCTGTGGCTGACTCATGTCAATGTATGGCAAAACCAATACAGTATTGTAAAATAGAATAAAGTAAAAATAAAAGAAAAAAAAAAAGAAAAAGACCACTGAGATCATGAATATTCACATCCATGAAGAGGTCATAACTTCCCAATGATTTATTCTTAAAGTGTATTTCAGCAAAATATTATAGTTTTCTTCATGTAAAATTCATGATTATCAATTTCAGGCAAATCATTAATTCTGCCTGCTGATTTTTGTTTATCTGATTAACACCATTCTGGTTATCTAGCAAAATCCTTTCAAACCTCTTTCATTCTCAGTAAACTTCAGAAGAGCAAAACTGTCACAGAATTTGTCCCCCAGTTCTGCAGATACTGTCTCCTTTACAGAAAAAAGAGAGAAAGAATCAGAAGAGAATTGCCACAGTTTTTCACAAGAATAAAAATCTGCCAACATCTGCCTAGATTTTCTCATCCTTACTTTGAGATAGAGGAGACACACTTGCCCCTTCCTGGGGCCAGTGCTTCTGCCTATAATTTGATTTTTCCTTCTGACTCTTGTCCATCAAATTTTTTCTTTTCAAAATAATTTTTTAACACAATAGCATATAAATTGTTAAATATCTCCCATTTATTTAAAAGAAATTTTCTTCATAACAGTCACCAAAACAACCCAGTGTTCACTTCCATCTCTGTGAAGTATACCAAAAAAAATTAATCTTTTAAATTAATCAAAAATAATTCTTTTAGAATTTAGGAGTCATCAAGTAGGTGTCGACAATGTCAGTAACATTTTTCTCTTTATCGAGGTCCTGCCTATGCATCTAGTTTTACAAGATGAATATTTATCAAGATATATACTTGTGAGATGTACACCTTCCTGGGTGAATATCATACTTAACAATTAAAAAGGGAAAAATGTCCTTCATTCGTCATCTCCCACAAGTTATCGTGCGCTTCCACAGCCCAGGTTCTTGGAAGAGTTGTATGAATTTTTCAGCCCTCACTAAACTAAACTTTGGCTTCTGTTCCTATCACATTACTAAAACTGCACTTCTGTGAG
Source organism: Nanger dama (assembly GCA_917880005.1). NCBI lineage: Eukaryota > Metazoa > Chordata > Mammalia > Artiodactyla > Bovidae > Nanger > Nanger dama. Next base: position 5,888,228 of record CAKJTW010000038.1, on the reverse strand, counting down.
AAATGATGCAATGGACTTACTTCCATTCTCCTACCCCTGGATCTCCCATCAACATTTGACATTGCTGAAGCACCCCTTCCTTCTTCAAGCTGTTTCCTCCCTTGTCTTCCATGATTCCAGGCAATCTGTTCCTTTGATGTGTCTTTGGTTGCTATTTTTCATCTTCTTTTCAAGTTATTGTTCTGTTTAGTCGTGGTTGTGTCCGACTCTTTTGCGACCTCCATGAACTGTAGCCTGCCAGGCTCCTCTATCCATGGGATTTTCCAGGCAAGAATACTGGGGTTGGTTGCCATTTCCTTCTCCAGGAGCTCGTCTGGACCCAGGGAACGAAACCATGGTCTCCTGCATTGCAAGCTGATTCTTTCTGCTGAACCGCTGGGGAAGCCCCACCTTTTCAGATTCAGTTCAGTTCAGTCACTCAGTCGTGTTGGACTCTTTGCGACCCCATGAATCGCAGCATGCCAGGCCTCCCTGTCCATCACCAACTCCCAGAGTCCACCCAAATCCATATCCATCAAGTCGGTGATGCCATCCAACCATCTCATCCTCTGTCGTCCCCTTCTCATCCTTCCCTCAATATTTCCCAGAATCAGGGTCTTTTCCAGTGAGTCAGCTCTTCGCATCAGGTGGCCAAAGTACTGGAGTTTCAGCTTCAACATCAGTCCTTCCAATGAACACCCAGGACCGACCTCCTTTAGGATGGACTGGTTGGATCTCCTTCCAGTACAAGGGACTCTCAAGAGTCTTCTCCAACTCCACAGTTCAAAAACATCAATTCTTCAGCACTCAGCTTTCTTTATAGTCCAACTCTCACATCCATACATGACCACAGAAAAAACCATAGCCTTGACTAGATGGACCTTTGCTGACAAAGTAATATTTCTTCTTTTTAATATGCTGTCTAGGTTGGTCATAACATTCCTTCCAAGGAGTAAGAATCTTTGAATTTCATAGCTGCAATCCCCATCTGCAGTATTTGGAGCCCAAAAAAGTAAAGTCAGCCACTGTTTCCACTGTTTCCCCATCTGTTTGCCAAGAAGTGATGGGACCAGATGCCATGATCTTAGTTTTCTAAATGTTGAGCTTTAAACCACTTTTTCACTCTTCTCTTTCACTTTCATCAAGAGGCTTCTTAGTTCTTCTTCACTTTCTGCTATAAGGGTGGTGTCATTGGCATAGCTGAGGTTATTGATATTTCTCCCGGCAATCTTGATTCCAGCTTGAGCTTCCTCCAGCCCAGCATTTCTCATGATGTACTCTGCATAGAAGTTAAATAAGCAGGGTGACAATATACAACCTTGAAGTATTCCTTTTCCTATTTGGAACCAGTCTGTTGTTTCAAGTCCAGTTCTAACTGTTGCTTCCTGACCTGCATACAGGTTTCTCAAGAGGCAGGTCAGGTGGTCTGGTATTCCCATCTCTTTCAGAATTATCCAGTTTATTGTGACCACACAAAGACTTTGGCATAGTCAATAAAGCAGAAATAGATGTTTTTCTGGAACTCTCTTGCTTTTTCTATGATCCAGTGGATGTTGGAAATTTGATCTCTGGTTCCTCTGCCTTTCCTAAAACCAGCTTGAACATCTGGACATTCACGATTCACATATTGCTGAAACCTGGCTTGGAGAATTTTAAGCATTACTTTACTAGCATGTGAGATGAATGCAATTGTGCGGTAGTTTGAGCATTCTTTGGCATTGCCTTTCTTTGGGATTGGAATGAAAACTGACCTCTTCCAGTCCTGTTGCCACTGCTGAATTTTCCAAACTTGCTGGCATATTGAATGTAGCACTTTCACAGCATCATCTTTCAGGATTTGAAACAGCTCCACTGGAATTCCATCACCTCCACTAGCTTTGTTCGTAGTGATGCTTTCTAAGGCCCACTTGACTTCACATTCCAGGATGTCTGGCTCTAGGTGAGTGATCACACCATCGTGATTATCTGGGTCGTGAAGATCTTTTTTGTACAGTTCTGTGTATTCTTGCCACCTCTTCTTAATATCTTGTGCTTCTGTTAGATCCATACTATTTTTGTCCTTTATCAAACCCATCTTTGCATGAAATGTTCCCTCGGTATCTGTAATTTTCCTGAAGAGATTCTGGTCTTTCCCATTCTATTGTTTTCCTCTATTTCTTTGTATTGATCGCTGAGGAAGGCTTTCTTACCTCTCCTTGCTATTCTTTGGAACTCCTCATTCAAAAAGGTATATCTTTCTTTTTCTCCATTGCTTTTCACTTCCCTTCTTTTCTCAGCTATTTGTAAGGCCTCCTCAGACAGCCATTTTGCTTTTCATTTTCTTGGGGATGGTCTTGATTCCTGTCTCCTGTACAATGCAATGAACCTCCATCCATAGTTCATCAGGCTGTAAGGCTTTATATTAAACTCCTCTGAATAATGGTCTTAGCTTTCTAACTTCATTCTATACCTTTCTTTTAGGCCGTCAGGTCTACCTCTAGGATTTTGATTGTTATCTGTGTTATCATGATTTCAAGACTAATTTTTTTTTTCTGGCCCAGAATTCCCTTCTCAGTTTTAAACCATTCTGTTAGATTTACTTTATGTTTCCACTTTATTATTTCAGAGGTATTTCCAATATTAGATTCATTCAACATCATCTCCTCTTTGCCAGATGTTGTCTTTTTATACCATCAAAGTGAAAAGTGAAAGTCATTCAGTCATGCCCAACTCTTGGTGACCCTATGGACTTCTCCGGGCCAGAATACTGGAGTGGGTAACCTTTCCCTTCTCTTGGGAACTTCCCAATCTAGGGACTGAACCCAGGTTCAAGCAGACACTTCACCTGCTGAACCACAAGGGAAGCCCATATACCTTCAAACCACATCACGTTAGGTCCTCTTCCATTGTGCTCTATTTCAGTGAACTATCTCTCAGTATCATCACAGAGTCATCCATTATAATACTTCCCATCCATTTTTACAAGTCATAAATTGGGAGGTCAACCTTGCCACCTTTCTTCCTTACCCTCACATGCAGTATACGACAAAATTCCATAATTTTTACCTGAAAACTGTTCCTCATCATATCGTGTTATGATCTCTCAAATAGACAATTGTAATTCCTTTCTAAGTGATCTTTCATTCTCTGCAAATTCCTCCAATCCATTTTCTGTATTGTAAAGTGATTGTTTTGAAAGGCAGTTGTGGTCATAATATTCTCTACTTACTTAATTGCCAACTCATTTAGGTTAAACTCAAGATCCTTTAATACTACCTGTCTCACTAGTCTTTATTTAATTCCTCTCTCCTCACAAGGGAACTATATGCATAATGTTGTTGTTTTTTTTTAACTTCATTAACTGTATTCAGAAATCACTTCCTCAGTGCATTTTTTTCTTGACCTCTAGACTACGTCTACTTACCCTGTTATTTTCACTCATAGATGTGCTGGAGCTCATGACATTTATAATTTTACATTTATTTGTGTGTTTTTTAATTACTTTTTCCAGTGTTAAATAACAACCATTTGGGGTAGAATATTTTTGTTGTTGTTGTTCTACAGTGAATTTAAATGGCATTGAAATTTTTAGCTTTTTAGAGATTATAAAAGTATGGAAAGTATACACAAATAAATGCCAGTCATTTTAATAAGAGATAGATTGTTACCAATATTTTCCAGTTCCATTATGACCATTTGCTTGTTAATTTTCTTTTCACATTTTTATGAATTAATCTCATAATGACTATTTTCCTAAGGAAACAATTCACTAGTGATTTAAAATTCAAAAATTTATTTTTAAAATTCCCTTGATTTTGTCCGTTTGCCCATTTAAAATACTGTACATTTGTGTGTATGCTTATACTTCCATAAGTTAGACTAGTACTCAAAAGGTATTATTTTCTTTTATTGTTTTTTCCTACATAATTATTTCTTGAATTTTCTGGGTCTGTACTTTTTGTAACAATTTCTTAAAATTATCCTCTAACATTTATAATATTCCCTTTTCATAAATTATTTTCTTTGTTTCACTTAAAAATATATTTAGTTGAATGCTTAGTTCATCTACATTTTATTTATTATTATTCATGAAACTATTTAGAGCTTTGGATTTATCACTAATGATATCCCTGGGTATATAAATTAGCTTTTGAGAAATGTCCCAATTATATTTAACTCATAAATATTTTGTAAGCAAAATTTTTTTCTTTTAGATCAAAGAGTTATGTATTATTGTTATTACTATTAGCTTCCAAATATTTAGTTTATGGCTTTGGTATTTGTATCTGTCTCTTTTAAGTGGAGTTCTTGAGAGTCCCTTGGATTGCAAGGAAATCCAACCAGTCCATTCTAAAGGAGATCAGTCCCGGGTATTCATTGGAAGGACTGATGCTGAAGCTGAAACTCCAATACTTTGGCCACCTCATGCGAACAGTTGGCTCATTGGAAAAGACTCTGATGCTGGGAGGGATTGGAGGTAGGAGGAGAAGGGGACGACAGAAGATGAGATGGCTGGATGGCATCACCAACTTGATGGACATGAGTTTGAGTGAACTCTGGGAGTTGGTGATGGACAGGGAGGCCTGGCGTGCTGTGATTCATGGGGTCACAGAGTCATACACGACTGAGCGACTGAGCTGAACTGAACTGAACTGATGTGGCCCAGACATTTTTGTTCTAGTTTTGTGCTAATAGGGGAGAAATTTTCTTTCAAGTCTATAGGGTGATCAATATAGATATATAATAAAATCCATAAGCTTTAATTTCTTATATATTGTTTTAAATAAATGCAATCCTCAAAAATCAAAGCTAAGAATGTTAAAGAATTTTAAGATTAAATTGTTTTCTCATGTTTCCATTAGCTTTGTCTTTTACTTTAATACCATTACTTGATACATAGAATATTGTCAAAACTTTGTCTTCATTGTATCTTACATGTAATCTTCTGTATCAGTATTTGATTAGTGAAACAGAACTGCTATGAGTGCTCTGGTATGAAGGACGTATTACAGGAAGTAGAATCCTGAAATGGCACGGGAAGAGTCAGAGCACAGACACTGACTGGCATCTTGCAGCCATGGCACAGCTGGAAAAATCTGCACTGCAGGGAATCTGGGGACGTTGATCTGCCAGAAGGGAACCATAGGGAAGGTGCTGGAGACATCTGTGGAAGGCTGCTGATGCTCCTTCAGGTGTGGGCTTGCTGGTCAGCAGTGTCAGCATTTGGCTAGAGTAGCACCAGCAGAGTGCCTGAAGGTCACGCGGTGAGGTGAGGAGAGACAAAGCAGGTGTGGGCGGGTCCAGCTTGGAGTGACAGCAGCTGAGACAAACTGGACCCGCCCTAATGCTTTGTCTCTCCTCATGTCACCTCAGTCATCTGAAGGCACTAACAACTGTTACTTCATTTCTTCTCTCCACACTCACACACATTTCTCTTTAGACAGTCTCTACCATTGATCCTGGCCAGGAATTCTGGGAAAAGTGACTTCAGTTAACAAATTTTAAACATTTTAAAATCACCATTGAAAACTTGGCATTTCTGTTTCACTTCCTAAATCTTTTTTTTTTTTTTTCCTGAGTGAAGTGGTGGCAAGAATACACAGAAGCACTGTGCAAAAAGTTTTTAATGACCCAGATAACCATGATGGTGTGGTCACTCACCTAGAGCCAGACATCCTGGAGTGTGAAGTCAAGTGGGGCTTTAGGAAGTATTGCTATGAACAAAGCTAGTGGACGTAATGGAATTCCAGCTGAGTTATTTCAAATCCTAAAAGATGATGCTGTTAACATGTTGCATTATGCAGGCACCTTTGAAAAACTCAGCAGTGGCCATAGAACTGGAAAAGGTCAGTTTTCATTCCAATCGAAAAGGAAGACAATGCCAGAGAATGTTCAAACTACCGCAAAACTACACTCATTTCAAATGCTAGCAAGGTAATTCTCAAAATCCTTCAGGCTAGGCTTCAACAGTGTATGAACCAGAGATTAAATTACAAACATCGACTGGATCATAGAAAAATATCTACTTCTGCCTCATTGACTATGCTAAGCCTTTGACTGTTTGGAATCACAACAAACTGGAAAATTCTTAAAGAGATGGGAGTATCTGACCACCTTACCAACCTTCTGAGAAACTTGTATGTAGATCAAGAGGCAACAATTAGAACCAGACAGGGCTTCCCTGGTTGCTCAGTCATTAAAGAATCTGCCTGCAATGTGGGAGACCTGGGTTAGATCCCTGCATTGGGAAGATCCCCTGGAGGAAGGCATGTCAACCCATTCCAGTATTCTTGCCTGGAGAATCTCCATGGACAGAGGAGCTTGGCAGGCTGTGGTCCATGATGTCTCAAAGAGTTAGACGTGACTGAGCAACTAAGCACAGCACACAGCATGGAACAACAGACTGGTTCATAATTGGGAAAGGATCACATGAAGGCTGTATTTTGTCACTTTTTATTTAATTTATATATAGAGCACATCATGTGAAATGCCAGGCTGGATGAAACTGAAGCTGGAATCAAGATTGCCAGGAGAAATATCAATAACCTTGAATATGCAGATGACACCACCTTAATGGCAGAAAAAGAAGAGGAACTAAGAGCCTCTGGATGAAGATGAAAGAGCAGAGTGAAAAGACGGCTTAAAATACAACACTGAATAAACTAAGATCATGGTATTTGGTCCCATCACTCTGTGGCAAATAGTTGGGGAGAAAATGGAAACAGTGAGAGACTTTATTTTCTTGGGCTCCAAAATCTCTGCAGGTGGTGACTGCAGCCATGAAATTAATAGACACTTGCTCCTTGAAAGAAAAGCTATGACAAACCTAGGCAGCGTATTAGAAAGCAGAGACATCACTTTGCCAGCAAAAGTCCATAGAGCCAAAGCTATGGTTTTTCCAGTAGGAATGTACAAATGTGAAAGTTGGACCATGAAGAAGGCTGAGCACTGAAAAACTGATGTTTTCAAACTGTTGTGCTAGAGAAGATTTTTGAGAGTACCTTAGACAGCAAGGAAATCAAACCAGTTAATCCTAAAGAAATCAACCCTGAATATTCATTGGAAGGACTGATGCTGAAGCTGAAGTTCCAGTACTTTGGCCCCCTGATGGGAAGAGCTGACTCATTGAGAACAACCCTGATGCTGGGAAAGATTAAGGGCAGGAAGAGAAGAGGGTGAAAGCAGATGAGATTGTTGGATGGCATTATCGACTCAATGGACATGAGTTTGAGCAAACTCTAGGAGATAGTGAAGGACAGGGAAGCCTGATGTGCTATAGTCCTTGAGGTTTCAGAGTCAGACATGACTGATTGACTGAACAACGACCACAATCATATTTTCTTTCTGAATAAATTGGTAGAAAAACCATGGAACTATCCCTCATAAACTGAGAGCATACTAACCTTTTTCCCCAAAGAGCATACACATAGCTTTATCTGTCTTTGAATAATTTAAATTCCCTTTGTAGCTGAGTCACAGTCACTCTTGATAGCTTATAACTTAAATATTGAAAAATGTTAATCAATATTAACATTTTATAAATAGGGAAAAGAGCAAAGGAAAACAATTGGGTATACATTTATGCACTTAAATACATGCATATGCACACAAATAGTATATATATTATATATAAATGCATAATGTATGCAATATACTTGTGTATATATGCACAAATACTTATATGTATATATGTTTATGTATGTACACATGTATGTATCAGCTTGACAACTAGTTACAGAAAAAAAATGACTGCATACTTATGAGTATTTCTTCCTTAAATTGAAGACATACAATATAAAAATATTATATATGCAATTCATATTTATCATTTTATGTAAAATAAAGTCCTTTTCTTCTATAACTATTTCATATGGTCCAAAGTGGCATTTGCATCTACTATATCAATAACCTCAGATATGCAGATGACACCACCCTTATGGCAGAAAATGAAGAGGAACTAAAAGCCTCTTGATGAAAGTCAAAGTGGAGAGTGAAAAAGTTGGCTTAAAGCTCAACCTTCAGAAAACGAAGATCATGGCATCCAGTCCCATCACTTCATGGGAAATAGATGGAGAAACAGTGGAAACAGTGTCAGACTTTATATTTTGGGCTCCAGACTCACTGCAGATGGTGATTGCAGCCATAAAATTAAAAGACACTTACTCCTTGGAAGAAAAGTTATGACCAACCTAGATAGCATATTCAAAAGCAGACACATTACTGTGCTGAGGTCCGTCTAGTCAAGGCTATGGTTTTTCCAGTGGTCATATATGGATGTGAGAGTTGGACTGTGAAGAAGGCTGAGCACCGAAGAATTGATGCTTTTGAACTGTGGTGTTGGAGAAGAGTCTTGAGAGTCCCTTGGACTGCAAGGAGATCCAACCAGTCCATTCTGAAGGAGATCAACCCTGGGATTTCTTTAGAAGGAATGATGCTGAAGCTGAAGCTCCAGTACTTCGGCCACCTCATGCGAAGAGTTGACTCATTGGAAAAGACTCTGATGCTGGGAGGGATTGGGGGCAGGAGGAGAAGGGGACAACAGAGGATGAGATGGCTGGATGGTATCACGGACTCGATGGATGTGAGTCTGAGTGAACTCCGGGAGTTGGTGATGGACAGGGAGGCCTGGCGTGCTGCGATTCATGGGGTCGCAAAGAGTCGGACATGACTGAGCAACTGAACTGAACTGATACATACTACATTTTTCCTTTGCCCTTGTCTTAGCCCAGGATGTCATAAAAGATATCACATCCTGGGTGGCTTAAACAACAGGCATTTTTTCATACAGTTATGGAGGCTGCATAGTTTAAGATCTAGGTGCTGGGCTTTTGGCTCTTGGTGAGAGCCCCTTTTTGGCTCACAGACTGCCACCTCCTTGTCTTGTCCTCACAGTGTAGAGACAGTGCACTTTATGTCTCTTCTTTCTCTTAAGAGCCACCAGTCCTATCCTGAGTACCCCACTCTCATGACTTCATTCAGGTCTCATTGCTTCCCAAGGCCCCATCTCCAAATACCATCATACTGGAGGTTAGGTCTTCAACATATGAGTTCTGTGGGGAACAGTTAAGTCTGTAGCAGCCCTCCTCAAGCACCTCTGTTGTAAGGGATTTCAGTCTGGTTAGGTGACTCAGACGTTTATACTTAAACAAAATTTATTCCTGTATGGTCTGTGATATTGCTAGTCTTGCCCACGTGGGGTTCCAGTTTTCCTTTGACTCATCACAGTACATGAAAACATCTAAGAGATTCCTAATGTCCTTCCCTCCATTCTGGACATGCTCCTTTTCACTTCCACTCTGTGCCTTTCCCAACTCCCTTAATGATCGGGGTCATCAGTCCCTTCTGTGCATGATGGTTCACTGGCATGAGAAGCCCAGAGTGACCAGGTGGCCTTTTCACTTTCCAGTTTAATGGAGCCATTGTTGTGACCCTGGGGTCCTCTTCAGAACAAAGATGCTCATATGATCAGAACTCAGAGTTGCAGTGGTGAGCACAGTTCTCACAAGGAGCTGATTAGCAGCCATAGTGAAAAGAGCTATTCACATTTGCACACCATGGCACCTGGGCTTGTTCATAGTGGATATGGGAGAAATAGCACTATATATAGGCCACTATTTTTGTAGCATAACCCTGTATCCTGGAAGACGTTGCCCAGCCCCAGAGTGTTATCACACAGGGGGAACCAGAACTGAGTCATGATGCCATCATTTAATTTTTCTACTCTGTCACTGTTTCAGGGTGATGGCAGACACTGTAATATCAGTGAATTCCAAGAGTGTGATCCCATTGCCATGCCTTTTTTTTGTGTAAAGTGATATGATGTTTTTAAAAGAAACATGGCAGACAGGAAAGGAAAATGTCTATCCAGAGTTAATATCTGTTCCTATGAGAACAATATGCTGCCTCTTTTGTTTTAGAAGGGGTCCAGTATAATCAATCTGTCACCAGTACCTGGCTGTCCCCTCTCAGGGAATCATGCCATATCAGGGATTTATCAAGAACCATGCCATATCAAGAACCTCTGCAGAGGTGCTATCTACTGGGTATTCACAAAGGACATATATTTATTTATTCTTTGGACCTGTTCAAAGAGGTATATCTACAGATCACTTCTACATAATCTCTTGTTACCAGTTTTTCCATATTTTTTCCAAAGCCTTAACTGTCCTGCCAGAATGCTAGATACGACTCATGAGCTAGAGAAAATCAATACATCTATTCATCTCTCTTTCTAGGCAGTTTATAGCTGGGTACACTATTCAAAGTTTTGCCTACTGGAAAGATTTTCCTTCACCACTATCCTTCAAGGTCGCCCTTGGGTAGCATTTTAATACGATAGCTGCTGCTCTCTATCGGAAATGGCAATGACACCCCCACCCCAGTACTCTTGCCTGGAAAATCCCGTGGGTGGAGGAGCTTTGTAGGCTGCAGTCATGGGCTCGCTAAGAGTCGGATATGACTGAGTGACTTCACTTTGACTTTTCACTTTCATGCATTGGAGAAGGAAATGGCAACCCACTCCAGTGTTCTTGCCTGGAGAATCCCAGGGACAGGGGAGCCTGGTGGGCTGCCGTCTATGGGGTCACACAAGAGTCGGACACGACTGAAGTGACTTAGCAGCAGCAGCTGCTTTCCATATTTGTGATTTCAGTCAAGAGCAAAGAAAATCTGATGCCCTTTGCTGAACAAGCCATGTATACTTGATTATTGACTTTGGAGCAGTATCCAATTTATCATTGACTACTCTCATAACTGTGTCAAGTTCTTTTTTTTGTATAACTCTCTCCTAGTTTCTCCTTTTCCTTGGCATAAATCTCTTCATCAAGAGAGAGTTGCTAGCTTTGTTTGAACTTTCTGAGCAGATTTAACAAGGTGAGGTTGTGTCAGTATTTACTTATTCTTGAGAATCTGCCAGATGAAGTAGACTCGTGTTTAATAAGCTATACTCCAGATATTATGCAAGGGGATCATGTTTCTGCGTGTTTGTATGTGTGTGTGTTACTTTAGTACAGTAGTGGCCTGCTTTCCAGGGAAAGCAGAGAGGAAACTGAGAAGAACATGTATATTCACAACTCAGCATGACCTGTGCATGCCTCCTGACCCACACTGTGAGCCGAGGGTATGAGTAGAATCCGTAGATGGGTGCTCTTCTTTACCCCAAAAAGTTATTTTGCTTTCAGGGATCTTCAGTATAGTTAGGCTTTGATTTGGTGGCCACAAAACTTCAGTACCTCTTGCAAAGTTTTCTATTATTTCCTAAGTTCATTTTCTGTTTTATTTGTATTTATTGGCTTAATTATTATATTATTCATGTATTTGTCTACATTTTGTTCTGTTATTTCATTGGGTATTTCAGAGCTAAAAGAGTTAAACTCAGTGGCTCAAATCACCACATTGAATGGTGAGATCTATATTTGCTTTTAGAACCTGGCTAGAGTTAGGACATTTAATTCTATTAACCTTGACTTATCCTCATAGTCTGCCATAATCTGCTGTACGCTAATTACATGATGCACTATTTTACATTTTTATTTCACCTTAACATTTAATAAGTATACCCTCTATATTGTCATTTAATTACAGGATTATTATGTTAAGTAGTACAAAGGAACTAAGTATGGGTCTTTAATATAATTTAGAAGAAGAAATTTGAAAAATATATTGAATAGAAGGACATTTTAGAGACCTGGAACATGGAAGCCAGTTTTTTCATCATTCAGTTTAGTTAAGTTCAGTCACTCAGTCGTGTCCGACTCTTTGCGATCCCATGAATAGCAGCACGCCAGGCCTCCCTGTCCATAACCAATTCCCGGAGTCCACCCAAACCCATGTCCATCGAGTCGGTGATGCCATCCAGCCATCTCATCCTCTGTCATCCCCTTCTCCTCCTGTCCTCAATCCTTCCCAACATCAGGGTCCTTTCAAATGAGTCAGCTCTTTGCATGAGGTGGCCAAAGTATTGGAGTTTCAGCCTCAGCATCAGTCCTTCCAATGAACACCCAGGACTGATCTCTTTCAGGATGGACTAGTTAGTCTCCTTGCAGTTCAAGGGACTCTCAAGAGTCTTCTCCAACACCACAGTTCAAAAACATCAATTCTTCAACACTCAGCTTCTTCACAGTCCAGCTATCACATCCATACATGACCACTGAACAACCATAGCCTTGACTAGATGGACCTTTGTTGGCAAAGTAATGTCTCTGCCTTTTTTTAATATAAATTTATTTATTTTAATTGGAGGTTAATTACTTTACAATATTGTATTGGTTTTGCCATACATCGACATGAATCCGCCACAGGTATCTCTGCTTTTTAATATGCTATCTAAGTTGGTCATAACTTTCCTTTCAAGGAGTAAGCATCTTTGAATTTCATGGCTGCAATCACCATCTGCAGTGATTTTGGAGCCCCCAGAAATAAAGTCTGCCACTGTTTCCACTGTTTCTCCATCTATTTCCCATGGAATAATTGGACCAGAGGCCATGATCTTAGTTTTCTGAATGTTCAGCTTTAAGCCACTTTTTTTATTCTCCTCTTTCACTTTCATCAAGAGACTCTTTAGTTCTTCTTCACTTTCTGCCATAAGGGTGACATCATCTGAATATCTGAGGTTATTGATATTTCTCCCAGAAATCTTGATTCTAGCTTGTGCTTCCTCCAACCCAGTGTTTCTCATGATGCATATCAGTTAAATAAGCAGGGTGACAATATACACCCTTGATGTACCCCTATTCCTATTTGGAACCAGTCTGTTGTTCCATGTCCAGTTCTAACTGTTGCTTCCTGATCTGCATACACATTTCTCAATGGTTGGGTCTGGTGCTCTGGTATTCCCATCTCTTTCAGAATTTTCCACAGTTCATTGTGATCCACACAGTCAAAGGCTTTGACATACTTAATATAACAGAAATAGATGTTTTCCTGGAACTCTCTAGCTTTTTCGATGATCCAGCAGATGTTAGCAGTTTGAACTCTGGTTCTTCTGCTTTTCGAAATCCAGCTTGATCATCTGGAAGTTCATGGTTCATGTATTGCTGAAGCCTGGCTTGGAGTATTTTAAGTATTGCTTTACTAGTGTGTGAGATGAAGGCAATTATGCAGTAGTTTGAGCACTCTTTGGCGTTGCCTTTCTTTGGGATTGTAATGAAAACTGACCTTTTCCAGTCATCATTACTTATTGTTGTTTCTTAACAAAAACCTTTTAAAAATACCTAAAATAAAATGAGGTATAGATTTAATAAGGAACACATATGGCAGTTTCACTCTTCAAATGCCCTCACTATTGAAACAGAAAAGAGAACTGAGGCCAGAATTGTTAGATGTTTTAAGCCCTGTTTTGGTAAGTGGAGAGAGGTATGAGGTACCCATTGCTGTATTTCACTAGTTCACTCTGCTGTGACTATTAGCTAAAATATGGAGTATTCCCTCTTTTGTATAAGGACACAAAATTGTGCCATAAACAAGGAGCTCAAATAAATCTCTGGCCTGAACAATTTAAGCAGGTGCTTACATTTGGAAATAGAACACTGTCAAGTACTTTGCAGTCAAAGAGACCTCATGACTTTAAATAGGGGTAAGAGTAGTCAAGGGAGCATTAGAAAGCTAATGGGTGAATAAGTGAGGTGGAGATGAAAATGTGTTTGGAAATGTAGATGGAAACCTTTGGAGTTCATATCAAAGTAATGATTCAACATGAAAGTAGTGGGTCATCCATAAATATTATGTAATCAAAAAATAATTTTAATCTGGTTAAAAAGCTTTCTTTAACATTTGAAAGTGTGGCTTTCAGTCATCTTCAGAATTTACTATATTGAAAATATAAATAATGTGACCACTTTGTAAAGATATAATTCTCAAAATGAACTCTGAAATTCGACCATGAAAAAATTCACAAAAGCTATAAAAGAACCTTATTAATAAAACCTGTTTACTTGGAGTAAGGGAAAGGGTAATGATATACATACATGTGAATTTGAGCTTTGTACTGCACTTCAGCGTGGATTGTCATGCTTTCATTATTCCTATGACATAAATATCTCTAGAAAAGTAGGGTAGTATTTATTGGCTGACAGAGTTTTCTAATACATGCTGTTGGCAAAAAGACAAAAGTTTTTTTTTCTTTGACAGTCTCAGCAAATGTATTGGTTATGCACAATCACCAAGAATGCAAACACATTTGTAATGCATGAAGTTAAAGACGATACATACTCAATACATACATACATTCATGTATGTGTGTGTGTGTCTCTGTGTATGTATATATGTATATGTAACAATTTGCATTGTGTGTTTATATATATATATATATATATATATATATAATATATATATAGAGAGAGAGAGAGAGAGAGAGAGAGAGAGAGTGAGCACAGGCTCAAAAATTGTGGCATGCAGGCTTAGTTGCTCTGCAGCATGTGGCATCTTCCTAGACTAGGGATTGAATCCGTGTTCCTTGAATTGGCAGGCAAATTCTTAACCACTAGGCCACCAGGAAAGCTCTTTTTCCTCTTCTTTTATAGTATGTGTGTATATATGTGTGTGAATGAATCACAGCACGCCAGGCCTCCCTGTCCATCACCAACTCCCAGAGTTCACTCAAACTCATGTCCATCGAGTTGGTGATGCCATCCAGCCATCTCATCCTCTGTCGTCCCCTTCTCCTCCTGCCTCCAACCCCTCCCAACATCAGGGTCTTTTCCAATGAGTCAGCTCTTTGTATGAGGTGGCCAAAGTACTGGAGTTTCAGCTTCAGCATCAGTCCTTCCAACAAACACCCAGGACTGATCTCCTTTAGGATGAACTAGTTGGATCTCCTTGTCCAAGGAACTCTGACGAGTCTTCTCCAACACCACAGTTCAAAAGCATCAATTCTTCAGCACTCAGCTTTCTTCACAGTCCAACTCTCACATCCATACATGACTACTGGAAAAACTATAGCCTTGACTAGACAGACATTTGTTGGCAAAGTAATGTCTCTGCTTTTCAATATACTATCTAGGTTACTCATAATTTTCCTTTCAGGAGTACGCATCTTTTAATTTCTTGGTTGCAGTCACCATCTGCAGTGATTCTAGAGCCCCCAAAAATAAAGTCGGACACTGTTTACACTGTTTCCCCATCTATTTCTCATGAAGTGATGGGACCAGATGCCATGATCTTATTTTTCTGAATGTTGAGCTTTAAGCCAACTTTTTCATTCTCCTCTTTCACTTTCAACAAGAGGCTTTTTAGTTCCTCTTCACTTTCTGCCATAAGGGTGGTGTCATCTGCATATCTGAGGTTATTGATGTTTCTCCCGGCAATCTTGATTCCAGCTTGAGCTTCCTCCAGCCCAGCGTTTCTCATGATGTACTCTGCATAGGGGTTAAATAAGCAGGGTGACAATATACAGCCTTGAAGTACTCCTTTTCCTATTAGGAACCAGTCTGTTGTTCCATGTCCAGTTCTAACTGTTGCTTCCTGACCTGCATGCAGATTTCTCAAAAGGCAGGTCAGGTGGTCTGGTATTCCCATCTCTTTTAGAATTATCCAGTTTATTGTGACCACACAAAGACTTTGGCATAGTCAGTAAAGCAGAAACAGATGTTTTTCTGGAATTCTTTTGCTTTTTCCATGACCCAGTGGATGTTGGCAATTTGATCTCTGGTTTCTCTGCCTTTTCTAAAACCAGCTTGAATATCTGGAAGTTCATGGTCCACATACTGCTAAAGCCTGGCTTGGAGAATTTTGAGCATTACTTTACTAGCGTGTAAGATGAGTGCAGTTCTGCAGTGGTTTGAGCATTCTTTGGCATTGCCTTTCTTTAGGATTGGAATGAAAATTGATCTTTCCAGTTCTGTGGCCACTGCTGAGTTTTCCAAATTTGCTGGCATATCAAGTGCATCACTTTCACAGCATTATCTTTCAGGATTTGAACAGCTCCACTGGAATTCCATCACCTCCACTAGCTTTGTTCATAGTGATGCTTTCTAAGGCCCACTTGACTTCACATTTTAGAATATCTGGCTCTAGGTGAGTGATCACACCATTGTGATTATCTGGGTCGTGAAGATCTTTTTGTACAGTTCTTCCGTGTATTCTTGCCACCTCTTCTTAATATCTTCTGCTTCTATTAGGTCCATACCATTTCTGTCCTTTATCGAGCCCATCTTTGCATGAAATGTTCCCTTGGTATCTCTAATTTTCCTGAAGAGATCTCTAGTCTGTCCCATTCTGTTGTTTTCCTCTATTTCTTTGCACTGATTGCTGATGAAGGCTTTCTTATCTCTCCTTGCTATTCTTTGGAACTCTGTATTCAGATGCTTATATCTTTCCTTTTCTCCTTTGCTTTTTGCTTCTCTTCTTTTCGCAGCTATCTGTAAGGCTTCCCCAGACAGCCACTTTGCTTTTTGCATTTCTTTTCCATATATATTATATATATATAAATTGAGATGTAATTGACATAGAACATTGTGCAATTAAAATTTTCCAGCCTGTTGAATTGAGGCATTTGTATATTTCAATATGATTGCCTGTTTTCCCTTCTTTTTAACAATGCTTTCCTTCTTTGATGGTAATCTGTATAGTGATTTTTCTTTCTTCCTGTGCCTTTCTAAGGAAGGTGGAAGATAGAGGCAGCCAGGCACAGTCGTGATGACAGAAGAACAATATGTAAGCCTCCATTTGACTGGACTCAGATGGGTGAATTTTTTTTCCTCTTTTTGGGTCGTGTGGTTACTTGGGAAGTTCACCAGCATGGGGGCTTCCATGGTGGCTCAGATGGTAAATAGTCCACTTGTCATGTGGGAGATTTGGGTTCTGTTCCTTGGTTAGGAGGATACCCTGAAGGAGAGCATGGAAACCCACTCCAGTATTCTTGCCTGAAGAATCCCTACGGACAGAGGAGTCCAGTGGGCTACACTCCATGGGCTTGCAAAGAGTTGAACATAACTGAGCGACTAAGCACATGACCAGCGTTGAGTGATTTTGTTAGGTTCCCACCAAAGAGGGTTGCTTGGATGAAGAGAAATCCAAGCAGGAAGCTCTGGGGAGTTGTAAGTTGGTAGTGGTTGATTCAATGGCACCCCACTCCAGTACTCCTGCCTGGAAACTCTCATGGACGGAGGAGCTTGGTGGGCTGCAGTCCATGGGGTCGCTGAGGGTCAGATATGACTGAGCAACTTCACTTTCACTTTTCACTTTCATGCATTGGAGAAGGAAATGGCAACCCACTCCAGTGTTCTTGCCTGGAGAATCCCAGGGATGGGGGAGCCTGATGGGCTGCCGTCTATGAGGTCGCACAGAGTTGGACACGACTGAAATGACTTAGCAGCAGCAGCAGCAGTGGTTGATTCCAGTTGGTTTTCCAAATCATGAAACTGGGAATGGAGGAATTCTTTTGAAGAATTTTCACACACTTTCCACAAAAGGGTCAGCATTTGAGAAATATCTTGTTAACATCAATGGCCTCAACAGACAAGTTAGTGTTAATGAAAGAAGCACCTGCAGCTTCTGGTTAAAATAAATCTGAACTTCTTACAGCCCATCCCCCTGCCCAGTGGTGAAATGCTAAGGCTTAGAAGAGGGCAATGTAGAAAGACACCCAAGGACAGGACTGACATCCACCTGTATCTTGGACCCCTTGACCTGTCTTAAGATGGTGGATAGCAGAGCTCTTACTCAGGAATGAAATTGGAATGACTGAATTTATTAACTGAATGTAATCCGATATTTATAAAATATGGCCAAATTAACAGCATACTTTAGATATATATATAAGTGTACTTGTAATAGTATAGTAAATAGTGAATGATGTTTGTTGTATAAAAATGGAGCCAGGTAAAGTCAGAAAAAAAGGAATAGGGGCCTTTTTAAAGTTATTTTCCTGGAGGCATATTTTAAAATGCATTTCCTGCATGTGCAAACTCTCTGTCATATAGATGAATTACTGTGTTTAAAGAGTTGCTGCCTAAAATAGCTGAAATAATTTTCCTGGGAGTTTATAAAATGATATTCAGCACCGAAGCTTATAATGCAGACCAATGAAAAGTAAATGCTGGTATAATTTAATATAATTCTGTCCTCTGGGCCAGTTTTTCACAAATTTACTCAGCATAGAATATTTAGGAATTGTATGTGCCTAGGCATGGAGCTGAAGCTATAAATCTTTGGTCACCTGATATGAAGAGCCCACTCATTGAAAAAGACCTTGATTCTGGGAAAGATTGAAAACAATAGGAACCCGGGGCAGCAGAGGATGATATGGCATCACTGACTCAATGGACATGAACTTGAACAAACTCTAGGATATAGTGGAGGACAGGGAAGCCTGGCGTGCTGCCGTCCATGCAGTTGCAGGGTCTGACACAACTAAACGACTGAAGAACAGCAATAAGGAATGTTCATACAAACAGTGCTGGCATACTTACAAATACTTATATTTGGACTTGAAGAAAAAAACAGTGCATCATCTGGGAAGATTATAAGGCCCACTACTTGAATTTTTTACATTGTAAAGCACATCAGAATGTTAAAAAAGGAATGGGTAGATTAAGTTTATCATTAGTGTACTTATTGGATTGGCTAGAAAGTTCACTGCGTTGGCCATAACATCTTATAGAAAAACATGGATGAGTGTTTTGGCTAATCCAATATAATTTTTTTTAATCCTATGACACCAGTATGAACTGTGTTCATCTATCTTTTATTCCTTATTGCTAAGACCAAATCAAAGTAAGACTTGGAATGATTTTTTTTTTCAAATAATTTATCAATTATTATGACATTTTTATATTATGCATTTGATTTTGGAAAATAGAGGTTATCACATATGTTATACCTGGTACACCTCCACTAGAGAGAGAATTCAAAAGAATGGGACCAGGAAGGAAGGGCATCATACTGTATGAGAACTATAGATCTAGCTCTCATAGGAGAAAGGGCCATATTTTGCTCTTTCCCATAGCATTCTATTACAGTAGCTACCAACACCATATAAGGTAGTTGTAAATTTGTTTCTAATCTCTGTTTAGAGCCAGGAGCAAAGTTAAAATGGAAAGTTAAAGTCAAATAAAAATAATTTAAGCTAAAATAAAAAGAATGGGAATAATAATGTTTATCAATTTCCAGGCAGATAGATCCTGTGTCTCTCCCTATTCCCTTCCTTTAGGTTCTTAAAAGAAATAAAGATGGTGAAACTGAGGAAGTAAAGAAACAAAGATAAGGAAGTGAGATTAAACTAAATTATTGATAGGCATAACTTGGCAGTGTTTTGAAAAAGTCATTAGGTAATAATGGCTGCTTTACAAATGAGTGAATAATATGCTTGTCAGGAAAGTACAGGCTTCCTCATGGCTCAGCAGTAAAGAATCCTCCCGCAATGCAGGAGACATGACAGGAACCGCAGATTTGATTCCTGGATTGGGAAGATGTCCTGGAGAAGGAAATGGCAATCCACTCTAGTATTCTTGCCTGGAGAATCCCATGGATAGAGAAGTTTGGGGAACTACAGTTCATGAATTGCTAAAGAGTCAGACACAACTGAAAAACAATGACAAGGAAAGTACAATGGTCTGTATAGTCAAAGCTATGGTTTTTCCAGTCGTCATGCACAAATGTGAGAGTTAGACTGTAGTCATAAAGAGGGCTGAGCACCAAAGAATTGATGCTTTCAAACTGTGGTGCTGGAGAAAACTCTTGAGACAGAAAACTCTTGGACAGCAGGGAGATCAAATCAGTCATTCCTAAAAGAAATCAACCCTGAAAATTCATTGGAAGAGCTGATGCTGAAGCTGAAGCTCCAATACTTTGATCCCTGATGCAAAGAGTGGACTCATTGAAAAGACCCTGATGATGGGAAAGATCAAAGGCAAAAAGAGAAGGGGATGGCAGAGGATGGTTGGATGGCATCATCGACTTAATGGAAATGTATTTGAGCAGACTCTGGGCGATAGTGCAGACATAGAAACCTGGTGTGCTGTGGTCCATAGGGTCACAAAGAGTTGGACACAGATTAGTGACTGAGCAAGAACAAAGGGAAGTTAACTTTTAGAGTGATATGAGAAAGGCTGACATACAAAAGGTAACATTAAAATTATTGGTGACCATGAATGTGTGAGCTTCCTCTTGGTCAGTTACCATTAAACATATAATTGGAAAGCCTTCTTTGTTTTCAGGAGAGTAAAGTAAAGCAGACTTCAAATATTTTCCTCTTTTTTTTCCTCCCTTAGAGGAGTCAGGCTATTGCAGAATATTATTTGTTGCTTATTTTGTATCTTTTTTCTTGTAGCTTCAGCTTTCAATATTGAATTCTGTCAGTCTCCTCTGAATGTCCTTGGTGTCCAAGTAGTCTATTCTATATACTACAAAACAGAGTTTCAATTTCATAAATTTGTCAGAATGTCATGTTTCCATAATTTCCATTTTCTCAGGCTGTTCTATTAACAACTCTTCCCCCGCCCCTTTCATATATAAGCAAAATTATTTTTAGAGTATAAATCAAAGTGAATGATTCTACTGAATATTTGAGATGTGATGTCCTAGCCAATATTTTTGACTTGAAAAACAGATTTTTTTTAAAGAGTAGGCTTCATGAACAGTGAAATGTTTTCAGGCTTTTTGGATATAAGCTAGGTAGAATTCTTAGGGTAATGCGATAACAATAACTTAAATAGCAATGGCTGTGTTATCTGTACAGTATCTCTCTTTTTACATTCACCTATTGTACTTATTCTTAGTTTTTGCAACTGAGGTGACGACTGTCTGACGTTTTCTCTGGTGATACTATACCATGCTTTCCATTCAAGCAAGGTCACATTTTCCTCTCAAGGTGTATACATTTTGAGAAGAAGGACTACACATTCAGGCTAAATATGAACCAAATGTTTTCTTTATGCAACAATAGCTGGAAAATATGGGGACAAAAATAGTTGAACTTAACTGTAGCTATTTCTGTAGAGGTTGCTTAACAGTGATCAGCTTTTTCCTCCTGATCTAAATGCCTTGTGAACCTAGTACTATACCCTTGCTGAGGCCTTTCCATTGAACTCCCTGGCTTCAGCTAATTCGATTCCTACTCAGCAGGTATTGCAAAGCATGCTGTGTGCACATACTCCCAGCCTTGATAACACAGAGGTGAGCAGGCAGAGTTGCCAAATCCAAACATGCTCTGTTCTCTGGTAGTAGCATTTTCCTGGCATCCCATTGCTTCTTAATCCCTCCCTCTTCGATTCATCCATATAAGCCCAATCTGTTATTTTAATTTCATGATTATTTGAAAGGTTAATTTGGGCAAGTGCATTAACTTTGGGTAGCAACACTGAATGTGCATTAACTGCACTTGCTAGAGAGAAATGTCCAGTAACCTAATCAATGAGCCACCATGTCATGAAAGATATAGACAAATATGGATCAATCCAGTAGGCTGACTGCATAGCCTTAAAGAATTCACAAAATATTAGTGAAAGTCAGTCGTGTCAGACTCTTTGTGACCTGATGATGACCCTACAGCCCATGGAATTCTCCAGGCCAGAATACTGCAGTGGACAGCCTTTCCCTTCTCCAGAGGATCTTCCCAACCCAGGGATAAAACTCATGTTCCCTGCATCTTCTGCTTTGCAGGTGAATTCTTTACCTCTGAGCCACCAGGGAAGCTCCCTGACAACATATATGTAGGTTAATGACTGAATATCTCTAAATGTCTTTGTTCTCCTATAAAAGAAATTAATATTAATGTTATTAGTGGAATTTCTTTTGTGGCTGTTTTCAAATAGCTATTCCAGTGGTCTCATGGAATAAATTCTGTTATTATTTAATCATATCTATTAAATATTTCAATATAATAATATACACAGAACATCAAAATTACAGACGTAGAATGTAACATATTTTATTGGTGCTGAAGTGCAATTTAAAACAGACTTTAAGAACTCTGGTATAGCCATCTCACTCATAAATATTTTCTGTATGCATCAATTATGAATATCGTTTTTCCCTTCATCCCTTAAGTAGGGAAAGTTGTAAGCTTGCCGTTGTATTATCTTTCAGGCCAGCTGAGAGAGCCAAACAACAATACCCTTCAGAGGGCTGGAAGGTCACTAAAATAATTCTAAGTGAAAAACATTGTTATTTAATTTTACACAATTAGTTCTTGCTGATATTAAATGTTTTAATAATGTGTGATCCACTTACTATACACAGCCTGAGATGGAATTATTTTTGATTCATTTAAAATAGAAATCTACTCAGTGTTGATAAGTGTTTTGTTTTCATCTTGTGTAATAGAAATATATGGAATGAATATGTGGGTAACTTATTTTATGTCTGATTCTGGAATGTTAGTATTCAAGGGATATTTATATATGCCAGAAACTCCAATAAATAATAATAGTATATATGTAGCAATATTTAAAAATTTATTATACAATGACAAATAACTATATAAGTAAATTATAAACATATAACTAGCTAAACAATTAGAAGAACTAAAAATAAATCAAGAACTCCTTTGTGATATATTGGTGTGTTTATAGGCCAGGTTAGAAGATATATCAGGGTGTTATCTTTTATTGTCCTACTTGGAAAACCTACATATGAAAAGGAAATTTTTGAAAACATACTTTATAACAAAGAAGAAAAGTAGCTTTGCTGGATGGGGACAGCTAGCTCTAAAGTTAGGGCTTAAGAGACACTTCCTAGTTTTTCTGTCCAAGAAGTTCATGAATCTCACTGGTTTAAGTATGTATGTTTGTCTGTGTGTGTCTAGGTGGGAAACAGGGAGAGTTACACGTGTGCATATTCACATATATGGCTGATTTGTATGATTTTGTGTCTGATCTCTTCTGCTCCATAACATATTTTATAGATTCATTCCTTTTTGCCTATATTAGTAACTGATTTTTGCATAGCTCTGTAGTATTGCATTATGTGAACTTAGAGGTTATTATGCTAAGAGAAAAAGTGAAATAGAGAGAGACAAATATTGTATGATTTCACTTATATGTGCGCTCTAACAATAACAACCACGACAAACTCAGATACAGAGAACAGATTGGTGATTGCCAGAGGCAGAGTTTAGGGCATGGGCTTGAAATGGGTGAAAATGGGCAAGAGATAAAAACATTCAGTTTTAAGTCCTAGAGGTGACATGTACAGTATAGCATCTATAGTTAACAATACTATATTGTATGCAGTCATCCCTTGGTATTTTGAGGTGCTCTACAATTCCGCTGAATTTTGAAGTGTATCTACATGGAGATGGGCCTCCCTGGTGGCTCCGTGGTAAGGAATCCACCTGCCAGTACAGGAGATGCAGGGAAGATCCTCTGGCAAAGCTAATGGCAACCCTCTCCAGTATTCTTGCCTGGGAAATGCCATGGTCAGAGGAGCCTGGTGGGCCACAATCCATGGGATTGCAAAGAGTGAGACATGACTTAACTACTAAATAACAACAATGACGTGGAGACAGCAGCAGATTCCACAAGCGCAGGGTTCAGTCCTGCAAGACTGTTGCCTCCCATTCTACTTCAGATGCCCGTGCCAAGCCCAGTGTTCTGGCTGACTTCCTACAAACGTATTTTCAGTGCCCGCCTCCACCTCAGGATGCCAATCCCAAACCAAGTGATTACCTGTATATCTGACCAACCTGCTACAGATGTTCCCTGGACTGTCTCTTTAGGGTCAGAGAATTAATTTGCTAGAGCAGCTTCCGAAACTAAGAAAACCCATTTACTCACTAGAAAATAAATTTATTTTTAAAGGCTATAACTCAGGAGCAGCCAGATGGAAGAGATGCATAGGATAAGGTTTGTGGAAAGGAGGTGGGATTTCTCGCTCTTTTCCAGCATGCCCCCTCCAAGATCTCCACATGTTCACCAACCCTAAGCTCTCTGAATCCAGTTATTTGGGTTTTCTGAAGCTTCTACTGGGCTT
Source organism: Nanger dama (assembly GCA_917880005.1). Taxonomy (NCBI): domain Eukaryota; kingdom Metazoa; phylum Chordata; class Mammalia; order Artiodactyla; family Bovidae; genus Nanger; species Nanger dama. The sequence goes on along the minus strand of CAKJTW010000038.1, from coordinate 5,864,363 downwards.
CCCAGGTGTCTCAGTCATAAGGAATCCACCTGCCAATGAAGGAGATGCCAGAGATGTGGGTTTGATCCCTGGGTCAAGAAGACCTCCTGGAGCAGGAAATGGCAACCTGCTCCAGTATTCTTGCCTGGAAAATTATTACAGAGGCATGACTGATTAAATCATTGGACATGGGCAAAAGATTCAACCTGCAACCCCTTTTCCTGCCAGAAAGTGAAGAGTGGAGGTGAGAAGGGCAGAAGTGAAAGTTTCAACCCTCTGATCACTAGATTAGGTCTTCTGACAACCAGCCCTCAGCAATTAGATGTCACCCCAAATTCGTTGGAAGATCCCTTGGAGAAGGAAATGGCAATCCACTCCAGTATTCTTGCCTGGAGAATCCCATGGACAGAAAAGCCTAGTAGGTTACAGTCCATGGGGTCGCAAAGAGTCGGACACAACTGAGCGACTTCACCTCAACATAGCTTAAGATACTTTAATTGCTCTCTTTACTTTGGAAATTCCACAGGTTTTAGGAGTTCTGTGCTAAAAACTGAGAAGACCAAATATATATATTTCTTATTTTAAATCACAATATCATACATGTTAAAATGAATATAAAACACTTTATATTGCTCATTTTTTCTACCACTCTCAGTGTTAATTGTAACACTTTCAGATACCAGCCCCGGAAACATGCAATCCTTTATAATCATTTATTTCTTCGTTTCTCATAGTATGTCTATTATGCTTATAGTGTATATATTGTGTCTTGTTTTAGAAAATCTGGCTTTACTTATTTAAAAATGAATTCTTTTAACTCAGAAACAAAATTTCCTGTGATGGTAGATTGATTTGATATGAACACAGAGATGTTCAGAGGTTACCAATTCTTTCCTCCATCTTAAGAAGCACATGGGGTTCCCCAGTGGCTCAGCAGGTAAAGAATCCGCCTGCCTGCAAAAGACACAGGAGATGTGGGTTCACTCCCTGGGTTGGGACGACCCCCTGAAGGAAGAAATGGCAACCCATTCCAGTATTCTTGCCTGAAAAACCCCAAGAACATAGGAGCCCAGCAGGATACAGTCCACAGGGTCTCAAGGAGTCAGACATGAGCACAAGAAGCACATGAGAACGAAGCACAAGAAGCACATAATTCTAACAATTATTATGTTTAAGATAATGCAAATTCTGTTGGAATCTTTTGTATCTCATTTCTACTTGTGTTTGTTAGTAGTTACCCTACTCTTATCAGAGACTTTACCACAACCTCATATTTGACTCCAAATTTGCCATTCCTTTGTTCTTTCTGTATAAAACTGTTGCTGCGGTATATTTATATAGCAAACATATATTACTTGTCTTTAATATTCAAATCAATGTACTGAGCATTATAGGAGATCCAGAGTTGAACAGGACAGAGTAGCTGATCTCAGGAATTTCATGTCAGAGATTAAGGGGGTCAGAGATTTTGAATTCTTCCATTTCAAATAAATAAAATCTTTCATTTTAAATAAAATTTCAATCTTCTATTTGAAAATTTAAAAAGTCCGATTTGGAGGACTGGAGATTCCCTGCAAACATTTTCTAAGCCACTCCACTCAGAAATTCATTTAAATAAGAATAGTATCTAATCATATTCAATAAATGTTTATATTCCAATAGTTAAATAAATAATTTATGATTCAATGCACCAACTGAAATTGGAAAAATAATTTAAGCCCAGTTTATAGTTTTCTTATTCTAGATTATTTGCACACGTTATACTCCCTGATGGTGGTGATGGTACTCAGTTGTTCAGTTGTGTCTGATTTTTGTGACCCCAATGGATTGTAGCAACTCCCCACCCCACCCCACCCCCCCACCCCCTGGATCCTCTGCCCATGGAATTTTCCAGGCAAGAATTCTGGAGTGGGTTGCCAGTTACTTCTCCAGGGGATCTTCCTGACCCACTGATCGAATCCATGTCTCCTGCATTAGCAAGCGGATTCTTTACCACTGCACCATTGAGGAAGCCCATTATATTCCCTAGAGGGCAAGACATTTTACTTTACACCTTATCTCTATAGGCACTCTGATGCTTCTTTGTTTTTACAAGGAGAAAAAACAAAAACAAGAAAAAACTACTATTTCAAACAGATGTCATGAACCACGATTAACCTGCATTTGTGCTACAATAATATAGAGTATTTGTTGTTGAACTTTTAATGATTTCTTGTATCCTTTGCTGTTAAAGATTGTGAGCAATTTATGAATATAGGTAAATTTTACATTATCATAGAAAATATCCTTGCTTTATTTTTTTCTTTTTTTTTTTTTTTTTTTTTGACTGGTACTCAGATTATAAAGGCAGCTAGAGAGATTTTTCTTGACTTGCTTACTAATCCATAAGTGAAGTCGCTCAGTTGTGTCCAGATCTTTGTGACCCATGGACTGTAGCCTACCAGGCTCCTCTGTCCATGGGATTTTCTAGGCAATAGTACTGGAGTGGATTGCCATTTCCTTCTCCAGCGGACCTTCCTGACCCAATGATTGAACCCAAGTCTCCCGCATTGTAGACAGACGCTTTACCATCTGAGCCACCAGGGAAGTCCTAATCAATAGAAAGACAAAATTCTTTGCTGATGATTTAATTAGTTGGCATTATGATTTTTGGTTTGTAGGAGCAGACTCTGAGAGTTTGGTAGTATGTTAATAACAGAACATGGCATATGGGTTAGCGGAAAAAGGTGGGTTTTACCCTTAAAACTGGATTTCGATTAGGAAGTCAGAAATGAAAAATTAGAGTTAGTAAATAATGTAAACAAGAAGTCAATAATAGTTTAAGTTGAAAGCAAGTTAAATTAATGTGACAAGTTTACAACTATCAAATGAACCAGTGAACTCTAAATAAATTCATGCAGCTAACAATTAGGGCAATTGGATTGTAATATTGAAAACATTCTAAGACCAATCAATCATCAAAAAGGTATGATATTTGGAACATATATACTAGTAAACTATCTCCCCAAATTAAGTGAAGCTAACATGACAGAACTGAGAGAGAAATAGCTCCATAATAATATTTGGAGACTTCAATAATTTACTTTAAGTAATTGGTGGAACATACCTTATAGAATGGGCTTCTGCCGTGATGCTAGTTGTAAAGAACTTGCCTGCCAATGCAGGAGACATGAGATGTGAGTTTGACCCCTGGGAAGATCCCTGGAGGAGGGTATGACAACCCACACCAGTATTTTTGCCTGGAGAATACCAACAGACAGAGGAGGCTAGTGGACTAGAGTCTATAGGGTCACAAAGAGTCAGACACAAATGAAGCAATTTAGCACATACTCACACACACATATAGAATTGCATTTATTTCACATTCTAGTAAGGTTATGCTCAAAATCCTTCATGCTAGGCTTCAGCAGCTCATGAACCAAGAAAAATCCTTCATGCTAGGCTTCAGCAGCTCATGAACCAAGAAAAAATCCTTCATGCTAGGCTTCAGCAGCTCATGAACCAAGAACTTCCAAATGTACAAGATAGACTTTGAGCAGGCAGAGGATCTAGAGATAAAATGGTCAACATTTGTTGGATTATAGAGAAAGCAACAGAATTCCAGAAAAACATCTACTTCTGCTTCACTGATTACTGTAAAGTCTTTGACTCTGTGAAAGTGAAGTCGCTCAGTCGAGTCCAATCTTTGCGACCCCATGGACTGTAGCCTGCTAGGTTCCTCTGTCCATGGGATTCTCCAGGCAAGAATACTGGAGTGGGTTGCCATTTCCTTCTCCAGAGGATGGATCACAACAAACTGTGGAAAATTCTTAAAGAGATGGAAATATCAGATCACCTAACCTGCCTCTTGAAAACCCTGTATGCAGGTCAAGAAGCAACAGTTAGAACCAGACATGGAACAATGGACTGGTTCAAAACTGGGAAAGGAGTACATCAAACTTGTATACTGTCACTCTTCTTATTTAACTTATATGCAGAGTGCATCATGAGAAATGCTGGACTGGATGAATTACAAGCTGGAATCAAGATTTCCAGGAGTAATATCAACAAACTCGATATGCAGATGACACCACTCAAATGGCAGAAAGTGAAGAGAAACTAAAGATGAAGGTAAAAGAGGAGAGTGAAAAACCTGGCTGAAAACTCAATACTCAGAAAGCTAAGATCATGGCATCTGATCCCATCACTTCATGGCAAATGGATAGGGAAAAGGTGGCAGGAGTGCTGAATTTTTATTCTTTTAGGCTCCAAAATCACTGAGGACGGTGACTGAAGCCATGAAATTAAAAGATATCTGTTCCTTGAAAAGTTGTCTATGACCAACCTAGACATTGTATTAAAAAGTAGAGACATCACTTTGCCAACAAACATCCATCTAGTCAAAGCTATGGTTTTTCCAGTAGTCAAATATGGATGTGTGGGGTGGACCATAAAGAAGGCTGAGCACCAAAAGACTGATGCTTTCAAACTGTGGTACTAGACTGCAAGGAGATCAAACCAGTCAGTCCTAAAGGAAATCAACCCTGAATATTCATTGAAGAATCTTATCTTTTAATTTCAAGCCTTCAGTCACCATCTGCAGGGGTTTTGGAGCCTAAGAAATTAAAGTCTGTCACTGTTTCCCTTTTTTCCTGTTCTGTTTTCCATGAAATCATGGTATCAGATGCCATGGTCTTAGTTCGCTTTTTTTTTTTTTTTTTAATGTTGAGTTTTGAACCATGTTCTTTACTGTCCTCTTTCACCCTCATCAAGAGATTCTTTAGTTCCTCTTCCTTTTCTGCCCTTACAGTGTTATCTTCTGCATATCTGAGGTTGTGATTTCTCCCCACAATCTTGGTTCCAGCCTGTGAGGCATCCAACCTGGTATTTCATGTGGTATATTCTGCACATAAGTTAAATAAGCAGGGTGACTATATATATATATATATATATATATATATATATATTGCTTTGCTGTTCTCCTTTTTCAATTTGGAACCATCCAGTTGTTCCATGTTGTGTTGTAACTGTTGCTGCTTGAACTGCATCCAGTTTTCTCAGGTGGCAGGTAAAGTGATCTGGTATTCTCATCTCTTTAATAATTTTCCACATAGTTTGTTGTGCTCCCCACAGTCAAAGGCTTTAGTGTAGTTAATCAAGCAGAGGTAGATGTTTTTCTGGAATTATCTTGCTTTTTCTTGATCCATTGGATGTTGACAATTTTATTTCTGGTTTCTGTGCCTTTTCTAAACCCAACTTGTACATCTGGAAGTTCTTGGTTCACCTGCTGTAGCCTAGCTTGAAGGATTTTGAACATAATCTTACTAGCATGCAAAATGAGTGCACATGTACAGTAGTATGGATATTCTTTGGCATTGCCCTTCTTTGAGATCGGAATGAAAACTGACCTTTATAATCCTGTGGCCACTGCTGAGTTTTACAAATTTGCTGGCATATTGAGTGCAGCACTTTCACAGCATCATCTCTTAGGATTTTAAATAGCTCAACTGGAATTTCTTCACCTCCACTAGCCTTAATTGTAAGGCCACTTGACTTTGCACTCAAGATGTCTGGCTCTAGGTGAGTGATCACACCATCATGGTTATCTGGGTCATTAAGATCTTTTTGTATAGTTCTGTGTATTCTTGCCACCTCTTCTTAATTACTGTCTGTTAGGTCCTTACCATCTCTGTCCTTTTTACCCAACTGAATGCAGAGTTCCAGAGAATAACAAAAGATATAAGAAGGCCTTTTAAAATAAACCATGCAAAGAAAAAGAAGAAAACAATAGAATGGGAAAGACTAGAGATCTCTTAATGAAAATTAGAGATATAAAAGGAACATTTCATGCAAGGAAGGATGTGATAAAGAGCCTTCCATGGGACCTACACTCTGCCCTCTTGATTCCTTGAGACTGATAAGGTTCCTGGGATCATTCTAGATTTTCTCTTAAAAGTGAGCCTGGTGTTCCTTAAAAACTGCTTAATTAAGCTTGGGAAATTCTGACTTCAGTCTTCTCTTGTGGGAAGTCATATTATGCACTCATGTAAAGAGAGTCTGGGGTACCTGCAATAAATATACTTACTTAGCTGTGCTAACCCAAGTATACTTGAACATGAAACACTTTTAAATGACCTGCAAGATCTCTTAACATCATTCATAAGAAATGAATTTTTGATCTAAACATTGAACATGATTCTTCAATGTTAATTTTTGCTATATCACCACTATTACTGCTTTCCTTTCTGTTGCTTTATTAAAATATTGATGGGGCTTTTATGCTATCTTAATTGTTTTATATATGTTATTTCTTCAAAATCATCCCTCTTTCACAGATGAGAAAACCAAGGTAGAATAATGTTTCCCAATTTCCATTGCCAGTAATGACAGAATATCTGAGTCATCTCCAGGCCTCCATTTTTACTCTTCCCAAGCTGTAATGTGGCTCAGTGGTAAAGAATCCTCCTGCAGTGCAGGAGATGAAGGAGATGTGGGCTTGATCCCTGGGTCGGGAAGGTCACCTGGAAAAGAGACTGGCTTCCCACTCTAGTATTCTTGCCTGGGAAATCCCATGGACAGAAGAGCCTGCTGGGCTACAGTCCATGAGGTCACAAACAGTCAGGCACACTTGATTAACACTTCACTCTAAAATACTGATTGCCTTTTTTTCCTTAAAGCATTCCCAATAAATTCTTGTTACCTGTAAGAGAACATCAGATGTGCTTAGTGTGGAAAGGAGCACTCTTCTGGATATTTCCACATGCTGCACTACAGCCATGGGTGTGTCTCCTTGTGAACATTGGTCTGCTCGCTGTCTTTCTGAATGTTCTTTCACTCTCTCTACTCTGAGTCATAAACTCCTATTCATTTAACCAGGAGCACCTCAAATATCACCATCTCTGTGAGGATGTCCCTCTCTCCTCTGGATGGAATGTGTGCTCCCATCCTAAGCAATTGTTTAGTGGGTGTCTATTGATGTGAATTTACTTTGTGTCTTGGCTCAGAGAGAAGTGGTATATATATCCTAATAAATTGCAAAATAGCTTTCCTCCATTCCTCACTTCTAAATTTTTAATTTTTTATTGACAAGTGGTTAGTAAAATCTGTTAAGAAATTTGAGAATATTTGTCAGTGGAGTGATTACTCAACTTTGTTAAAAGAAGGCTTTATGAAAGAAAAGATACCTTTTCATTCTAAATTTGCAGTTGTTGTATGACTGATACCTCCAGCTCTTCCCCAAATTAAATGGTGAGCTTCTCAAGAATGACAATGGAAACAATGATTTACCTATGTCTTGAGTCTCAGCTCTTGATCTTTCAAATACTGCTTTTACTTATCACACACACACACAATGTATGCTTATTAAAGGTGTGACTAATGAGTGATTAATAAAAGTGATGGGTAGAATGAGGATAGGATTGAGGTGCTGAGTAAATAGATTCTTTTGCATAAATCTACTTCAGAACTGAATAAAGTATGTTCTTGTTTAAAGACGCTTGTGTTGAAGAAAAATACTGTCACTTTCAAAGCACCTGCACTTAAGGCTGGATTTTGAAACCCCTCATGTATTATTACTTCCAGGTCGTATTTTCATCTCTTAGTGCTGCACATGTTAATGGGATTAAGTACCACACAAAACCCTTAATTCTAATTAAAGTAGAAACAAAAAAGAGAAGTAGAGTTAAGCAGCATATTGAAAGGAGTAACAATTTTTCTGTGATACAGCTATTTCATTTCTTTATTCACTGGTTTAACTTCAGTGAGTAATTTCAACTTCATTATCTTTTTCATATCACCTCAATCTGTTTTAGGATCATCAGTTGGCCATTATTTTTGCAGTCCACTCATGGCACCTCCTCTAATCTGTACACTGTCCCCTGTCTCTATATAAACCTACTTCCTGAAATTATGTCTGGGAAAAACATGACCTTAAATGTTTTAGTATTTCTGGAAAAAATAAGTGTTACTATATGAAAACTTCAGTTTTTGCAGTAAAAAATTAAGTGAGGGATGGGGATATACTTAGAAGTGAGGATAAAAGTGTCCCTCATTTTGACATATTAACAGAAATAGTACATATACTGTTGAGAGTTGTGGATCATAAGATCTTGCCTTTCTTGCTCAAGTGCATTTAATGTAAATTCAAAAGATGGAATATTTCACAGTAAAAATGTTGTGAAATACCGTATTTCCTACTCCAAGGAAAAGTGATAGTAATGTAGCTACGGTGGTGTGCCTGTGTGTGTGTTTAGTTGCCCAGCTGTGTCCGATTTTGCAACCCCATATACTGTAGCCCACCAGGCTCCTCTGTCCAAGGAACTTCCCAGGCAAGAAGCCTGGGGTGGGTTGCCATTTCCTCCTCCAGGGCAACTTCCTGACCCAGGGATCAAACCCACATGTGTTGGGTCTCTTGCTTTGGCAGGCAGATTCTTGACCACCGCACTACCTGGGAAGCCCCATGGTGTACCTACTACTTGTAATTAAACCGTGAAGACAGCCCCTGAATGCACATGATGAATAAATTGTGAAAAACAGTGAAACTAGAGAACAGCTCTTACTGGAGACTTTTCAGAACAGGTTTAGAATTCTAACATATGAGTTGCACTCTGGAAAACATACTTCAGTTTATTTGGAAAGCATTTCAAATGAGATTACAGATATATGATAAATATACTGAATCTAAAGCCAAATTTCTCTTTAAATATAAGAGCCAAAGAGTAAAAATTGGGCTCTTGATTATGTTACATATGGTGTTTAGATTTTTATATGAAACACTATGTAAAGATTCCTCAATATGGAAACATAATTTTGTAAAAAATTAAGAACATGTAAAAGGTACTTTTTACATAAATGAATTTAAATTTAACAGGTACATCTGTTTAACATGGAAACTTATGGCAGTTGTTTCATTTTCTAAAGCTGTTCATAGCAAGGGTTAGTTAATAAAAATACTGTAAATGTAATTTTAGTTTAATTTTCATAAACAGATTGGGTGGCTTAAAGTACCAAATGTCATAGCAAAGTTGATTAAAAACATCAATTCACATTATATGGGTAGTTTATTAGAATTGCAAATTCAAGCCCAAGTATTTGACAGTCTCAGGCCTTTCCACATACTTAAAAAAACAAAATTGATGGGTCTGTTGCACTTGAGAAAAGTTAAAAATTGTGATGTTTTATTAATGATTCAGTTCTCACTGAAAACTAATGCCTCACTTGATCCCCATGCTCTGGCAGTGGCAATTCTTGTCAGCATTGCTGTAATTTAATGCAGGAAAGGAAGAGAATCACTGTAGTGATCAAAGCATCCTCTTTCCAGCTTTGCACACATTACATTTCTTTTGCATTGCAAACTGTGGCTCCATCCATACTGCCCTAAATTGCCATTTACTGTAAATTATAACGATCAATATGCACCTTTCAGCATTCCCCTTACTGATTTTTGTTAATGCAGTCCTACTCGGAAGTTAAAGAAGCAGGGTGATAATATACAGCCTTGATGTACTCCTTTTCCTATTTGGAACCAGTCTGTTGTTCCGTGTTCAGTTCTAACTGTTGCTTCCTGACCTGCATACAGGTTTCTCAAGAGGCAGGTCAGGTGGTCTGGTATTCCCATCTCTTTCAGAATTGTCCACAGTTTATTGTGATCCACACAGTCAAAGGCTTTGGCATAGTCAATAAAGTAGAAATAGATGTTTTTCTGGAACTCCTTGCTTTTTCCATGATCCAGCAGATGTTGGCAATTTGATCTCTGGTTCCTCTGCCTTTTCTAAAACCAGCTCGAACATCTGGAAGTTCATGGTTCACGTATTGCTGAAGCCTGGCTTGGAGAATTTTGAGCATTACTTTACTAGCATGTGAGATGAGTGCAATTGTGCAGTAGTTTGAGCATTCTTTGGCATTGCCTTTCTCTGGGATTGGAATGAAAACTGACCTTTTCAGTCCTGTGGCCACTGCTGAGTTTTCCAAACTTTCTGACATATTGAATGTAGCACTGTCACAGCATCATCTTTCAGGATTTGAAACAGCTCCACTGGAATTCCATCACCTCCACCAGCTTTGTTTGTAGTGATGCTTTCTAAGGCCCACTTGACTTCACATTCCAGGATGTCTGGCTCTAGTGAGTGATCACACCATCATGATTATCTTGGTCATGAAGATCTTTTTTGTACAGTTCTTCTGTGTATTCTTGCCACCTCTTCTTAATATCTTCTGCTTCTGTTAGGTCCATACCATTTCTGTCCTTTATCGAGCCCATCTTTGCATAAAATATTCCCTTGGTATTTCTAATTTTCTTGAAGATATCTCTAGTCTTTCCCATTCTGCTTATTTAACTTATATCTAGAGTACATCATGAGAAATGCTGGACTGGAAGAAGCACAAGCTGGAATCAAGATTTCTGGGAGAAATATCAATAACCTCAGATATGCAGATGACACCACCCTTATGGCAGAAAGTGAAGAGGAACTAAAAGCCTCTGAATGAAAGTGAAAGAGGAGAGTGAAAAAGTTGGCTTAAAGCTCAACATTCAGAAAACGAAGAGCATGACATCCAGTCCCATCACTTCATGGGAAATAGATGGGGAAACAGTGGAAACAGTGTCAGACTTTTTTTTTTTTTTTTGGTCTCCAAAATCAATACAGATGGTGATTGCAGCTATGAAATTAAAAGACGCTTACTCAGAAGACAAGTTATGACCAACCTAGATAGCATATTCAAAAGCAGAGACATTACTTTGCCAACAAAGGTCTGTCTAGTCAAGGCTATGGTTTTTCCAGTGGTCATGTGTGCATGTGAGAATTGGACTGTGAAGAATGCTGAGCGCCAAGGAATTGATGCTTTTGAACTGTGGTGTTGGAGAAGACTCTTGGGTGTCCCTTGGACTGTAAGGAGGTCCAACCAGTCCATTCTAAAGGAGATTGGTCCTGGGTGTTCTATGGAAGGAATGATGCTAAAGTGAAGCTCCAGTACTTTGGCCACCTCATGTGAAGAACTGACTTACTGGAAAAGACTCTGATGCTGGGAGGGATTGGGGGCAGGAAGAGAAGGGGACAACAGAGGATGAGATGGCTGGATGGCATCACTAACTCGATGGACGTGAGTTTGAATGAACTCCAGGAGTTGGTGATGGACAGGGAGGCTTGGCGTGCTGCAGTTAATGGGGTTGCAAAGAGTCAGACATGACTGAGCGACTGAACTGAACTGAACTGAACTTGGAAGTACCCCAATCTATGAGCAAAATGAAATTGTTAATTTACTCCCAGATGTTGATATATATCATTATTAAAGCTATATATGTTTTTGTATTTTTACATTCTAAATGAAAGATGCATATTTTAAGGAAGACAACTGTCTTCCATCACTGTCATCAACATTATGCAAAATTGTTAATTACCTATGACAAGTGAATTTCAGCATGTCATGTAAATTTTCCTTTCTATGTAAATCATGTAAATGTTCCTTTCCTTTCCTTGGCATCTTTTCACTAGTTCCCAGGTACTTCACAATTAAATTCATTTCCTAACTTCAATTCAAACATCTTAACAATATGTACAGCTGATTTCAAAATCTTCCAGACTTGTAGAAACCATATGTTGATGTAAAATTTTGTTTCTCCAATATCGCCTCCCCTTCTTCCTTTTGACATACTTTTACCTGAGAATTACTTTGTCCTTTTCAAAAATCAGTTTTTACCTTCACATTAATTTCATGATTAAGTTCTAAGCCCTTTGTCAAAACTCTACTGTTCTTATCTCACAGGTTTCCAAAAAAATTGTATGCTGACACTTTTTAGAGATTATTGTATTTTTGGCAGTACTTGAGCACATAATGAAACTTTCCGCAGGTTTTTACAGTCACCAATAAGTTGTCATATTGGCATAAGCCCCATGACCCCTCTGCCTGATCTTATATTCTAGTCCCTTCCTGCAAAAAATTTCAAAAGGAAATTACTGGGGTTTTATTTTTGCTACTGAAATCACTGTTGCATTTTTGTCAGGCCATTTCTTGTAGGGTAATTAAGGAATGTTAATATGTCTCTTTATTTACAGGAACTACCTTAATGCAAGCTTAGTGTTAGTCTTAGCGAAAAGATCTTGAATTAATATTGATAAAGAAGCTGGTTTATTTATAAAGCCAATGTCATAGCATTCTTGAGTTAGCTGTCTCCCAATTTGAGAATGGAGATGATTTCAAGTAAATATTTTAAAAAATTCAACAGACTCAATCTAAAGTTTTCAAATCAATTGTCTTCATTAGTTTATATAACAAGTAGTACTTTGAAGGCAATTGTGCTTAGCTCTATTCTCACTCATAGTGAGGGGAATACCAATAGAGAGAGCAAAGAAATGGAAAAATAGCAGCGTTTCAGGCACAATATAATGACGTCTTGGTGTAGGAAGGTGACAATAGAGATAAAGACAGATGTATAAATTCAGGATGTATTTATCTGTGGTGAATTTTTAGGAATTGCCAATGAATTGGATCCTAGGGCATGGGAAAAGTAATAATACAACAATGACTCAAGTAACTTTTAACACCCAAGGCAGGGGTGATAGGGTTGGGTGGAATAGATTTGTTGGGTTAAATCAGGCTCTCATTTTGCATATGATATATTTGAGATGCTTATTAAATATCTAAAAAGTGAAAGTGAAGTAGTTGCTCAGTCGTGTCCGACTCTTTGTGACCCCATGGACTGTAGCCTACCACACTCCTCCATCCATGGGATTTTCCAGGCAAGAGTACTGGAGTGGGGGTGCCATTTCCGTCTCCAGAGGATCTTCCTGACCCAAGGATCAAACCTGGGTCTCCTGCATTGTAGGCAGATGTTTTACCATCCGAGCCACTAGGAAAGTCTTTATCTAAACATATATATTAATGAGCAGGTAGATATAAGGGGCTAGAACTCAGAATGGAAATTAGAAACATATATATATATAGAGAGAGAGAGACAGAGAGCAGAGACAGAGACAGAGACAGAGACAGAGAGAGAGGTTGCAACCTTACAGAAATTATTTAAAATGTTGGGCAATAGTGAGATTTACTTGGGTAAGAATATAGACAATGAATAATATAGAAGCTCAAAGAAGATTTTGGATCCTGAAGGAACAACAATGTTTAGCTGTCAGGTAGAAGACAGAATAGCCATTGTAGTAATGATAACAAAAATAACAGCAACAACTATGATTTCTTGTATCCCTACTCTGAATCAATCACTTTTCTAAGGGTTTTTACACTGTTTTAGAATGGCTATATAATCCTCATGACAACCACATAGTGTTTTTACTATTATCATCTTCATTTTGTCTGAGGGGAAGCTAAGGTACCAAGGACTAATGTGACTGCTCCTGGATGAAGTGAGTTTTGGGTTGTTTGTTTTATAATAAGGACACACTATAACACATTTGTGTGTTATGACCTAGTGGAGATAGAGAAAAATTGTGAGTGTAAGAAAAGGGATTAACTCTTATAATTATGTCCTTGAAGAAAATTTACAATCCAGAACTCAAGAGAAAAGGTTACTCTTTATGGAAATCAGTGTTTGAAGGGAAGATATAATGAATAAATGTGCAATGTGAGTATTTTGTTGTATGGTTTTTGTATGAGAAGATGAGACTGTTTTCTTTCTTTGCTTCTGGTTGGTTATTGTTTTAATGGAGATAATAAAAGGGGATTGATTTGTGAAGGAGAACCTAATCATCATGTAGACTTTACATTCAGTGCCCTTGGAATCTTCACATTTCCATTCAATAACACAATGTTTCATAAACAGCGTGCACTCATCAAGTATCTGTCTTATGAATTGTCTGTCTGCAAGGATCCTTGGCTCTAGACACAAATTAATTAAATGCCCTAGGTAAAAGACAGATAACATTCTATCACAGCTCAAAAAGCATTCATTTAAACCCAGCCATCTCGAAAGGTTCATAGAGGAAAACACATTTCAGCTGACACTCTTAAAATGAATGGGATTTTGATGGGCAAGTTTTTGAGGAAACTGTATTCCAGATGGAGATGGCAGGGTAGGCAAAGGGATGACCAAAAGTAATAAAGCTGATTTGGCTTAAATGTCAAGTGAGTAAAGTTATATAGTAGGATGTAATTCACACACGCTATTAGGGGACAGATTGTGAAGGCCTTGAATATCATGCTGAGTATAGATTTATTCTGTAATAAACAGGGAGACACAGGAGGTTTCTGAACAAGAGAATGATGAGACAATATATTCGGAAGTAGATAATGAGGCTTACTGTTTGGAAATTTGGAATACATGATATTTTAATACCACTGGGTTTATCTAGCTACCCTTTAGTTTGGCATAACTTTTCCTTATATGATCCTTTCTATTCCAAGCCTAAAGCAACATGAGGACAGCGTTCGCTTGTACAGTTGTACAAGGATGTTCTAGATACCAGGATGTTTTTTGTCTGTTAAAATACAGCTAAATATTTTAACCATTTAGTATCCCCTGCACATTTCCATTTTGAAAAATTTAACTCCAAAGGGATTTTCTTCACTAAGAAAGCTCTTGATGACTACTGTTAGCAAGCTGAATAAACATTTCTATAAATGTTTAACTAGACATACTGCCTAAAATAAATTTTTGATTTACCTGTAACAACAGAAAGAGTTCTGTAAAACAGATGTTTTTAACAAAAGACTATTCTGCCTTTTAGGATACAACCAAATTAAAAATGCATTTTATGAAATTATGCATCACTGTAGACTTTCTTAGTGTCTAGAAGCCTTGTAGATAAAACATAGAAACTCCTCAGTAATTATTTCCTCTAGCAATATTTCAGAAATCAACCTGTAACTTTCTGTCTCCCCCTTTATTACCCTGATATCTAGGCATTTCCAGTTAATTTTATGCTTTTAAGGATGGTTGCCCTCCATGAATGTATCTGACCAAGATTGTGTTAGCACAGAAATTAAAAACTTTATATATCATAAGTGAAAAGTCAAATCTCAGTATTTTTTAAGGAGATGAATGTGGCATGTGTGCATTAAGGCACTCTCTCTCTCTTAGTTCTGCTGCTGCTGCTGCTGCTGCTGCTGCTGCTGCTAAGTCATTTCAGTCGTGTCCAACTCTGTGCGACCCTATAGATGGCAGCCCACCGGGCTCCCCCATCCCTGGGATTCTCCAGGCAAGAATGCTGGAGTGGGTTGCCATTACTTAGTTCTACCTGTAGCTAATAGAGAAAATAGCCTCAAGGTTAGAGGTCAAGTCATTAAACAAAGAGAATCATTCTCTACAGATCCACAGTCAAAATTTGGATACTGAATGTGTGATTTTAACCTATCGATTCATGCATTTAATAGTTATTCCTTGATTATCTATTATCCATTAGGCATGGTACTAGGGGCATAGTGCTGGAGAGAGAAATGTAAATAATTCATGGCACTTTTCCTCAAGGAGTTAATGCCTTAGTGGAGGAAATAATAGGAGAAAGAACCTTGGGAAATGTGCTTTTCTGATGTGCCAACATTTCAGACTTTTGTTTTCTGAACTACTTATTGAACACATTTTGAACACCTTGGTACCGAACTTGGGCAACTCTGTTATTGAGTCTTCTAGCTATTCTTGAATGCTTTCCTAATTATTAATGGCTAAAAATAATAGCTTATTTTTAATGAACATATGTGCAAAGTACCTTATCTAAGTACTTCTATGTGTATTTCATTTTCACAGTTAACTGAAGTGTATATTATTATTGCTAGTTGCATTTCAGAGATAAAATCTAAGATACAAAAAGCCTTAGTGACATGCTCAAAGTCCTACAGGAATTCAGTGACAGAGCCACGTTCTGATAGGGCCAGAGAAATTTAGCCCATAATTTTAATTTCATTATAGCAGTTCCCGAAAGTGAGACAGATGTCATGAATTGTTGTATGGTAATAACACTTAGGAAATAGATAAATGGAATTATACAACTTGAAGAAACTATTTCTATAGATTCCGCTTATGCAGTACATATGCTAATCATTTTTCCACCTTCAGTTAACAAATGTTATTTATAGTTGGTGACACTGCTGTTTATAATTCTATTTCTTCTACTGTTTCTCAGTCACTTAGTCGTGTCTGGCTCTTTTCGACAGCATGGACTGCAGCCTACCAGGCTCCTTTGTCCATGGGATTTTCCACACAAGAAAACTGGAATGGTGCAGCTCATCTTTTCACTTATTTAGTCACTCTAAAATTTATTACACATGTTTCTTTTGTACATCCTACATTGTAAACACTAAAGTAGAACCTGAGGTAGGTATTGTGATTAAAAGGTGCTGCATAAGACACATCCCTTGAAAGTGAAAAGGAAATACAAATACAGAAATGAATTACTGTGCAGTCTTGCAGATTCTCTACAAGAGGTCTTATGAAGAGTGTTATCGAAAGATAAAGGAGATAGAAATCTATACTGAGGAATGTCAGTGAAAACCTTGTCATGATGAGGACATTTAGGCTAAAATTTGAAAGCTGAGAAGGTTAGGCAGGAGGAAAAGGGAAAAGGAATGTTAATGAAATCAAAGAGCCAAGGTGATCAGTCAAAGAACATGCCAGCTAGGGTGATTAGAGGTTAGAGTCTCAGCAAGAAACAAAAGCGGTAAAATAGGTTAGAGCTACATTTGAAGAAATTTTTAACTTTATCATGTAAATATATATTTGTAAGAATTTTTATATTGAGAGGTGACATTGTGAGACTTCAAACATCCCCTTGTTGAACCAGCTGAAGGATAAATGGAGGCAAAGAAACCAAGGGCAAATGCAGGAGCAGGAGGATGATCTTTTGATTACTTCAGCTGTTTCTTAGGCAGCGTCCATAACTTACCACCCTCAGGGGCTGTTCCAGATGCCTTCTGTTCTCTCCAAACATTGCCCAGTCCTTACCACCTTCAGATGAGGTCAGCACATTGTGCCCCCTCTTCAAGAAAAAAACACGACACACACACTCTCTTAACCTCTGCTTCCAAACAGTCTGATTCTGCGTGTTGCGTCATTTCCTGTCTCCTGGTCAGATGGTGCTGTCCACTTCCTCCCCTCTTGGCCTCACAGAGGCTTTGCTCTCTCAGGTACTTTTCTGTCAGAGATTTACTTGCTGTCTTTTGGCTCTTTTCCGGGTAGGGGTTTGAACGATGTTAAAAACAAAACAACAAAGCAAAAATCCTTTCTTTGATTGCACGTGCTCCTCTAATCTTTGTCCTTGCAGTCCCCTCTTCAAAGCCAGACTTCACAGAAAACTCCAGAAAAACCCATTTTTACACTTCCTACTCTCCCATGTTCTCCCCAGTCCAGTGCAAACTTCCTCCTTCACCACTGCACAAAAATTAATCAACTGTTATTTATGAGCTTCTGGGGATATAACCCAGCCACAGTCTTGTCTGAGTTTTTCAGGCTTTTCTTATGGTTTATTCCTCTTAATGCTTTCTGTTGCCCTCAACTCTCTAGCATTGTTCTCCCTAGTGTGTTTATTTTCCTGCTTCTGTGTTTTCTGTCTTAGAGTCATGGTCCATGTGGTCTTAGTGACATGATGTAAATTAAGACAAAGACCATTTAAGTAGCAGACTATTAAACAGTAGTGTTTTGGCAAAGCTATAACAGCTGACTGATGGCTGGGAGAGGAGCTCTGATTTGTAGGACTGGCGAATTTCTATGGTGTAATTATTCCTATCAGGGCCAATTTCTAGCTACAGTTTTGAGGTAAACTAGCTCACAAAATCCCTGAAAATTGAATAATTGTCTTTCAGTAGTCAATGAGAGTCATCATCAGCACACCCTTGGATTAGAAAACTTTATCAGCTGTATATCATCAGAAATGAGATGCTATTTGGACTAACTTGATAACAGTGAGTGGTTCCAAATGATTTTTAGCCCCAAAGTTATATTAGCTTTCCAAATATCCTCACATCAAATTTAACTTTCTGCCGAATAAAATTCTTAGTAAAACTACATCATCCATTTGCATCCATTTGAAAGGAAGGAGGAGTGTTTATTAGAAGTAACTTCATAAGGAAAGGCCACAATTAACCAGAGTGATTGACGAGGTTTTCCATATTTCCAACTTTGTTGTTTTTGTCAGTCTCTTTGTGACCCCATGGCCTGAAGCCCCACCAGGCTCCTCTGTCCATGGGATTCTCTAAGGCAAGAATACTGGAGTGGATTGCCAGTTCCTTCTCCAGGGCATCCTTCCAGCCCAGGGATCAAACCCACATCTCCCATGTCTCCTGCATTGCCAGGTGTGTTCTTTACTGCTGAGCAACCAGGGAAGCCCATTTCCAATTTTAAACATTACAAATATACAGTGGTCACTCCTCCCTGCCTTATGTCAGACATCAGGAATATCTGTGGTGTTTCCTAGAGAGGAAAGCATTTTCAGCACTCATTGTGCCTACCTACAGCCATATGTAGGGAGTGCTATAAATGGGCTCAAATTTTGGATTAAAGTGTACAAAGAAAAGTTTCTACTCAAGAAAAAAAGATATTTCAAGTATTATCCAATATATGGAAAGTCAAGGTCACTCTGGCAGGAATTACTTAGGAGAACAGTAGCAGTTTTAATATTTTGCCTGAATTTATCTTCAATAATATTTTAATAAAAATTGCTACATTTTATTTTCAGTTGATCTTATATTTCAACACTCCCTCACTGTTCTCATCATATTAAACATCTCTGTCCTCTCAGTTATGTCAGGTCTCTTTTGTAACTAACCAGTTGTCACATCAGTCACCCTACCCTACTCTCTGCACTGGATTTTGGAGCCAGCTATTGTGGTTCACTTTTAAACAAAGACACATGGATTATGCATGGGGATGGTGCAGTCATCATACATTCTTTGGCTTGAATCTTGTCCAAGTTTCCCGTAATTGACTCTAAGGACTATGAGGCCAGATAGCTCTTACTGCCAAAATCACCTTAGTACAATGCCAGCTGTCTAGAAAGAAAAATAAAGCCCAGAAGCTCTACCACAGGCCAGAAAACAAACAAAACAAAACCAAAAATCTAGGAAATTTAAAAGCATAAGACACTTGGCATTAAAATAAATTTTATATTTCATAAATAGAAATGAGCAATAGACTAGTTTTTTTTTGTATTTGCCTTATTTACAAAACATTTGTAAATATTTCAGACACTGCAGGGTTTTAGAAAGCAAAAGGATGATTTTCTTTTTTGTTTCTTTCCCAATCTTAGGAGTTTTGTTTTATATTTAATACTTATATTCTTTTAGACCTGTTTCTATATAAACACAAATATATATCCCCACATAGAGACATTTTAAATATAAATGGATTGAGCAAAGTAGATTATCCTGAAGTTTTTTCTTTTTTTTTCATTTAATGTTTTACTGTGGACGTTTTCCTATGGCATACACCAAGATTTATAATGTATTTTTTTCCTCCTTGTTCCTAGCATATTTTTCTATGTTCCATTTTAAAAAGTTGCTGAAACTGCTATTTCAAAGTGAAATGTGGAAAGGGAGAGGTTCCTTTCCATTTTTATCCCAGATTGGAGAACTAAGGCAGATGACCCATATTTGTCTCTTTGGCTCACATGCTTACCCCTGTGCAGGGCAAAGTAATGACTAGTCATATGCCCAGAACTACCTAGAATGACAGCTGAGAGCAGTGTTTCTCCAGTAGATGGAAGAGTGCTTTAGCAGATGAAGAAGGAATGCTTGGTTAACAGAAGCAACAGACATCCACTACAGAGTGAAATCCTGCAAATGTGTATTGAAATACATTTAAAGGAAAATGCTAATGGACTTTTATAAAGGGTTTTAAGGCTCACTAACCCAATATTGTCCTCTATAGAAAAAGATAATTCTAGTCCAGAATTGCGTTTAGTTTTCAGGTCTCTTAAGTCTCTTTTAACCTAGAATTGGTTCAGCAGAATGAGGTTAATTTTTCTACATTTTTGAGACGTTGTCAAACCAGTACCAGTTTTCTTCACTATTAAATTACTACATATCTTTTTAAATTAGTTCTTTTTGTAAGGAGATGTTTTGAGACTGTAGAAATACTCTATTTTTTAACAAACTTTCACACACTATTTTGACATCGATTAATGATTATACCTGGATCAGTATATTACTGATTACCATATTGTTTGCCTGATGGTATTTTTCTAGCTTTATTATTTCTACATTTTTCTGTTTGCCTTCTGCTATTATAAGGAACACCATCTCCTTCTCCCCGGCTTGTTTATACATTTATGCATTTCTACTAGTATTATCAGCATGACTCAGGGATTCCTATGTTACTCAACTAGTTATAAACCATTACTATCTTATATTTTGATGTTCAAATTACATGTAACACACTTTGTGCAGTGAAATTCTAAGTAGCTTCATTTTGGCAAATTTTGCACTGCATTTTTATTTTATTTTTTTTTTTCTTTTCATGTTTCCTGGAGCTCTCTGAGGAGAAGGACATGGTTTTATTCATCTCTGTATTTCCACTGTCTGACAGAACAGTTGAATTGTAGTAGTGATCAACACTTGTTGAACAGATGTAGGTCTGCAATAGCTCTCGTGTGAATTTTATTTTAAATGTTTATTAAAGTAAATACAATAACCAGAAGAGTTCAAAAATTAAGTGTACAGTTTGATTATCACAAAGTGAAGGTTTGTATAAACATGCGTTGTCCAAAAATAACCATTGTTGACATTCTAGAGACTCACTTTACGCCCTGCCCAGTAGATAACCCATGCTTTCACTTCATATATAATCACTGTCTTGACATCTACACTCTGAATTATTTTTACTTGGTTTTGATTTTTATGTAGTAAACCATCCAGTACTTTTTGTGTGTGACTTTTTTTGACCAGTATTATGCTTGTGAGATTCATCCATAATTTTGCGTGTTAAAAGTGGCTCTATTTTGTTTGTTTGTTTGGTATAGTCTTGAACCATATGAACCCTGTAATTTAGGGACATTTGAATGCCTTCTGGTTTTTCACTGGGGGCTCCCCTGGTGGCTCAGTTGGTAAAAATCCACCTACAATGCACGAGACCATCTGCAAGAGGAGACCTGCGTTCAGTCCCTGGGTCTGGAAGATCCCCTCGAGAAGGAACTGACAGGCAACTCCAGTATTCTTACCTTTGAAACCCATGAACAGAGGATCCTGGTGGGCTACAATCCATGAGATCAGAAGAGTCGGACACTAATAGTGGTTGAACATTCCAGTGCATATCTCTTAGTGCCTATGAGCATTGCCTGGTGTTGGATATATGCCATATGTGGAAAAACTGGTTCATTGTGTGTGTGTGTGTATGTGTGTGTTATGTAATATATACACTTTAATGTACCCACAGGGTAGGGTATCGATTGCCCTTGGCTCTGTATTCCTACCATGCTTATTATAGACAGTATGCATTTTTATAATGTAGTTTGTGGGATATCTAGTTGTAACCCATTGTAGCTTTATTCTCCATTTCTTTGATGACAACTAAGGTAGAATACATCTTTATATATATATATATATATATATATATATATATATATAAAGGCCTTTAGTAAAGTGTTCACTCAAGTCTTTGTTCATCTCTTTAAGTGGTTAGTTTTCTTACTAATTTACAGGGATTATTTATATTATTTGGATTGAGTTCTATACTATGTGCATAGCAAATATCTTCTAGATAGTTGTTTGCATCTGCATTCTCTTTACGCTACCCAATATCGTACTGGCTTAGTGACTGTAGCTTCATAAACCATGCTATATGGTAGAACAAATTCACATGTCTTGTGATTTAATTGGAGTTTGAATAAATGGAATTTATAGTATATCACATTTTCTGGTGTTTTATTTGCTTATTTTTGATTCAGTAGTTTATTCTATTTATTTCTGTTTTCTTTGTTGTTGTTTCATCATTTTCACTAAATGTAATCTTAGGTCTTGGATTTTATTTTCCTTCTTTTGCAGATGGTATATTTTTATCTGTAGCTTTAGCTTTTATTTTAAAAATCAGTTTGCAAACCATAACAGTTTTGTTTCTTCCTTTCCATTATCTATACTTCTTTGTTTATGTTCCTGTTTA
Source organism: Nanger dama (assembly GCA_917880005.1). NCBI lineage: Eukaryota > Metazoa > Chordata > Mammalia > Artiodactyla > Bovidae > Nanger > Nanger dama. The sequence goes on along the minus strand of CAKJTW010000038.1, from coordinate 5,842,375 downwards.
TTTCAGTTCTAGAACATCCAGTCCATTCCCAAATAAAAGTGGAGATAACGGACATCCTCAGAAAACATTCAGTATTTAATCATGAAGAATAGCATTTTTAGTATACCATTTTTTTAGGTTAAATGCTTTCTGTATATTACTAGCTTTAGAAAGATTTTTAATTTTTAAAATAAGAACAGGTGTTGACTTTTATCTAAATATTTTACTGTATCTATTGAAATGATATATGGTTTTAATCCTTTATTCTGTTAAAAAATTACACTGACTTTTAAATGTTAAAAATAATTTCTGAAATTAGTCCAAACTCATCATTATGTTTTTTCATTTACATAAATGGCTGTAGTCAGTTTAATACTGTGTTAAGAATGTTTGTGCCTTAGCAATATCATTCATAATTCTCTTCTAATAACATTTTCATCAGTATTTAGCATTAATGTTATGATGTCATAATTACATTGAGGGTATTTTTTTCTTCTTTTATTCTCTGAAAGAGTGTAAATGTTGCTATTATTTCTTCTTTACTTGTTTGGAACTATAACCAGTAAAACCATCTGTGCCTAAAGATTTCCTCATAGGAGGATTTTGATTATAGATTCTACTTCATTAATAATGATAGATATGTTCAGATTTTTGTAATATTTCTTGTGTCAGACTAGTGTGGTAACTATTTTTTTCTATAAACTCGTTTTTGTCATGTAAATTTTTAAATATCTGGTCCCAGTTATTTTAATAGCTACATATTTTTAAAAATACCTATTATCAATAATGGTATCCTTTTATTGCCCTACTCAGTCTTGATAGTCAACAGTTACTTTTATCAGTTATTTTAAACAACAATTTTGGTTTGTTGAAATTTCCTATCATATATTTATTTTCTATTTCAAAAGTTTTGCCTTTATATTTATTTTCTTTCTTTTACTTTCCTTGGTTTTAATTAGCTGTTCCTTTTACAACATCTTAAGAATGATGATTGCTGCTAAGTCACTTCAGTCATGTCCGACTCTGTGCGACCCCATAGACAGCAGCCCATCAGGCTCCCTGTTTGGATTCTCCAGGCAAGAATACTGGAGTGGGTTGCCATTTCCTTCTCCAATGCATGAAAGTGAAAAGTCAAAGTGAATTCAGTCAGTCGTGTCTGACTCTTAGCGAGCCCATGGACTGCAGCCCGCCAGGCTCCTTCGTCCATGGGATTCTCCAGGCCAGAGGACTGGAGTGGGCTGCCATTGCCTTCTCCAAGAATGATGATTAGTCCCTGCTTTCCATTATTTTTTTTTCTTTGCTAAAATATGCCTTCAGAACTATACATTTACCTCTTTGAGGTTTTAGTTGTATCCTTCAAGATTTGATATATAGAGTTTTCATTATCATTTAATTCAATATATCTTCTGATTTGAATTATTACTTCTTTATTGGCCCTTGGATTATTTTAAGTATACTAGTTAATTTCCACACATATGCACATATTATGCATATATTTTTCTTATTAATTTCTAGCTTAAAGCATTGTGGTCTGAAAAATTATTCTGGATAATTCAGTCCTTTGAAGATTTTATAGTCTTGTTTTAATTCAAAGAATATTTGTTTTTTTAAATATTTTCTTTGTTTATAAAATGTTTATTTTGCAGTTAATACACAGAGTGTAGTATGTATGTGTGTGTTTTTTTATGAAATGTTTATTAGAGTAACTAGTGAATCATGTTTTCAACTATTTTATGTTAATGTTGGTTATTTTTACTTTCTCTGCTAATTTTTTTGTATACAAGATAATGTATTAAATTATATCTGATGATTATTTCTTTATTTATGTTGCTTCCTACCTTTTGACACTACATTATTAATAAATCATACAGTTTTATAATTTGTTCATCATCCTGATGAAGTTTATCCTTTTCTCTAGTTCTCTAGCAACATGCATAAGACACTTGGTTCATATAATAATATGATCTGATATTATTTATCTAATAATAATATGTTAACATGACATAAAAAAACAGTAATAAGATTAAAGTTATATTGTAGATTCATTAATTGGGATTGTTCATAGATATATTAAGAGACAACTAGGATAGTTTTCTGTGTTAGTGTCCTCTGAGATTAAGATAAAAATTACACAGTTTATGGTGATTGACAGTAACACTGATACCAATTCAAAAAAATAAGCTACATTCATGGTTTATCACTTAAATGCAACCTTTTGATTCTTTGATAATTTTAAGTTATGTAATATGCTCCATTAGGGAGATTTTGTTTCATACAGATCTTTCTGTGTAATTTATAATGTGTGTGTGTATGGTATGTGTGTGTGTGTGTACACTCAGTCACTCAGTTGTGTCCAACTCTTTGGGACCCTATGGACTGTAGCCTACCAAGCTTCTCTGTCCATGGAATTTTAAGGCTAATATCATGATGAAAATAGAAAGAAAATGTAAAATTTCCCCTGTTTTCTTATATAATAACAGGAAACCCTGGATGGGGTTAACAGGGTGGGTTTAAGAAAAGAGGTAGCCAAACAATAATAATAGTTACCATGGGAGTCAGATAAACTTACTTATGCAATTTATATATATCTTCTGAAAATTCTTGGGCTAAGAAGAAAATCTTTCCCACCAGAGAGCCAAGAGCAGAGCATTACCATAACCTTCAATTGGTCCTTAGCCATATTGTCCCTGGACCTGCAGAAGATGACGATCTCTTTCATAGGTATTATCTTTCTGGTCTGCTGGAGCATAAGAAAGCCTGTTAATGCAGTCTTCCCAGGACTCTTCCCAGAAATCAAAAGGAAAAATGGAAAATGAATCCGCTTCCTTACACTGTACACAAAAATCAACTCATGAACCTAAATGTAAGACCTAAAACCATCAAACTTATAGAATGAAAACACAGAATTCCATCTAAAGGACGTTCCATTAGGATGGTATTTGAAATTGTAGCTATACTTTTCAATAGTGCTGTGACTTGATCATTTACCTAAAATATTGTCTGTTTTACAGTAATTATATTAATATCTACATCACAGCAGCATTATAAATGTCATTTGGTATACTACACTTGAACAAATCTGTGTGTATATGCAGAGTATAAACAGTGTTTAATTTCAGATAATCTGACCTAAAGAAACTTAGATTTATATTTTATATAAATCAAAATCTCCATATGTGGACCTATTCACATCTTAATTTTTACTTTTTCCACTTCTTTCTCCAGAGTATCAACTAAGGTTTTATCAGGGTAAGAGGTCAAATCTTTAATCCTAATATTAAGCCATACTGGCATCCGTGTTTACTATATACATCATCCCAGATTATTCTCAAGTAACAACAAACCTGATATTCACATCTATTAGATGTTTTATCCTTTTCTGTTTCTGCCATTTTGTCTGATGACAAATTGAATGAATTCTCTAATATAGACCCTTTATGTAATGTGTTACTTCTCACCTTCTCTCCCCCAGCTTCCCTCCTTTTTTTCTCCATCCACCCCTTCTCCCACAGGCTTCTTTGTCTCTGATATATAACCTTTTTGCATCTCTCATGCCACAATTGCTAAGGGAACATTTATGGGAGCAATGTCTTCCAAAGATCTAGACAGAAAGGGTAGGACAGCTCTCCTTAACTTGTGAAAACTAGAAGTGTTTTTACTACAATTTTCTCTTTATATTCACCTCGGAGGTGCTGCTCCTATGTACACATTTGTCTCTGTACTCTTTCTATAAGTCAGAATATTTTCATCACCCTCCAGTATGATGAAGGAAAGAAAGAAGGAAAGCAAAAAAAAAAAAAAAAACACAAAAACTAGTGACATTGTGAATGAAAACATTTTTAAGCTTCTGCACAACAAAAGAAACTATAAGCAAGGTGAAAAGACAGCCTTCTGAATGGGAGAAAACAATAGCAAATGAAACAACTGACAAACAACTAATCTCAAAGATATACAAGCAACTTATCCAGCTCAACTCCAGGAAAATAAATGAACCAATAAAAAAAATGGGCCAAAGAACTAAATAGGCATTTCTCCAAAGAAGACATACGGATGGCTAACAAACACATGAAAAGATGCTCAACATCACTTATTATCAGAGAAATGCAAATCAAGACCACAATGAGGTACCATTTCACACCAATCAGAATGGCTGTGATCCAAAAGTCTATAAGCAATAAATGCTGGAGAGGATGTGGAGAAAAGGGAACCCTCTTACACTGCTGGTGGGAATGCAAACTAGTACAGCCACTATGGAAAACAGTGTGGAGATTCCTTAAAAATTGCAAATAGAACTGCCTTATGACCCAGCAATCCCACTGCTGGGCATACACACCGAGGAAACCAGAATTGAAAGAGACACATGTACCCCAATGTTCATTGCAGCATTGTTTATAATAGCCAGGACATGGAAACAACCTAGATGTCCATCAGCAGATGAATGGATAAGAAAGCTGTGGTACATATGCACAATGGAGTACTACTCAGCCCTTGAAAAGAATAAATTCAACTCAGTTCTAATGAGATGGATGAAACTGGAGCCAATTATACAGAGTGAAGTAAGCCAGAAAGAAAAACACCAATACAGTATACTGACACATATATATGGAATTTAGAAAGATAGTAATGATGACCCTCTATGTGAGACAACAAAAGAGACTCAGGGGTATAGAATGGACTTTTGGACTCTGAGGGAGAGGGAGAGGGGTGGGATGATTTGGGAGGAATGGCATTGAAACATGTATACTATCTCGTAAGAATGAAGCACCAGTCTATGTTCAATACAGAATACAGGATGCATGGGGCTGGTGCACAGGATGATTCAGGGAGATGATATGGGGTGGGAGTTGGGAGGGGGCTTCGGCATTGGGAGATCGTGGACACCTGTGGCTGATTCATGTCAATGTATGGCAGAACAAATACAGTATTGTAATGTAGAATAAAGTATTTAAAAAAATAAAAACATAAAAAAAAATCATACTACCCCACTGCAAAAAAAAAAAAAAAAGAAAGAAAGACATAGACCCTTTAAAACTCACAAGGTGAACTCTCACATCCATACATGACTACTGGAAAAACCATAGCTTTGACTAGATGGACCTTTGTTGGCAAAGTGATATCTCTTCTTTTCAAAATGCTATCTAGGTTGATCATAGCTTTTCTTCCAAGGAGGAAGCATCTTTTAATTTCATGGGTGCAGTCACCATCTGCAGTGATTTTGGAGCCCCCCAAAGTAGTCTCACACTGTTTTCATTTTTCCCCATCTATTTTCCATGAAATGATGCAGCCAGATGCCATGTTCTTAGTTTTCTGAATGTTGAGCTTTAAGCCAACATTTTCACTTTCCTCTTTCACTTTCATCAAGAGACTTTTTAGTTCTTCTTCACTTTCTGCCATAAGGGTAGTATTATCTGCGTATCTGAGGTTATTGATATTTCTCCCGGCAATCTTTATTACAGCTTTTCATCCAGCCCAGCATTTCTCATGATGTGCTCTGCATATAAGTTAATTAAGCAGTATGACAATATACAGCCTTGTCATACTCCTTTCCCTATTTGGAACTGGTCTTTTTGTTCCATGTTAAAAATCACTGCAGATGGTGATTGCAGCCAGGAAATCAAAAGACGCTTGATCCTTGGAAGAAAAGCTATGACAAACCTAGAAAGCAAAAAAGCAGATACATTACTTTGCCAACAAAGGTCCATCCAGCCAAAGTTAATGGCTTTTCCAGTAGTCATGTATGAATGTGAGAGTTGGACCGTAAAGAAAGCTGAGCGCCGAAGAATTGATGCTTTTGAACTGCGGTGTTGGAGAAGACTCTTGAGAGTCCCTTGGATGGCAAGGAGACTCAACCAGTTTACCCTAAAGGAAATCTGTCCTGAATATTCATTGGAAGGACTGATGCTGAAGCTGAAACTCCAATACTTTGGCCACCTCATGTGAAGAACTGACTCACTGGAAAAGACCCTGGTGATGGGAAAGACTGAAGTTGAGAGAAGGGGACACCAGAAGATGAGACGGTTGGATGGCATCACTGATTCAATGGACATAAGTTTGAGTAAGATCCAGGAGCTGGTGATGGACAGAGAAACCTGGGGTGCTGCTATCCATAGGATTTGCAAAGTGTTGGACATGACTGTGCAACTGAACTGAACTGATCTGAAGGTGAAAATTGACTTTTCTTATTTCTCTTTACATTTTCTTTAAATTCTGTCTACCCTTGAAATAGTAGGTGACAAAGTTCTAAATAAGGGGCCAAGGAAAGGAATGGGCAATGCAGCATATAAAGGGATTAACATGTTGCAGGACAAAAACCAGTGTTCACTGGCTAGTACTTTAAAGTATGGTGCTACCCCAAGCTTAGCATAATTCTTGGCATAAAGAAAGCAATCAGAAAGTGGCAACCAGAGCAATAACTGTTCTAATTATAGTAGTGAATATAGTGGTAGTAGCCATTCAGTTACGTAACTAAACCTGAATAAGCTTTTAGACATTCTGGCTTGTTCCTGGTTTCTCCAAAGGGCATATAAAGTAGGTGCCTGGTCTCCAGGTGCTCACCATCTGGAGAAGCATGGCAAGAATGGAGTGTGCCTTGCTAGAATGTTTCTTTGGGGCACATCCTCCACTCCTCCTGGGCCATTCCTTTCGCCAGGGGGTACCTACTTGGGCTAAAAAGAAAATGTACTTAAATAAAGACTTATTAATCACAGGACGATTTGGCTACTTTTTAATATCTAGGCATTTTAAACTATTTTTGGTGGAATAGATTCTACTGAAAAGTGCATAAAACATCCTTGTGCAGTACAATGAGTAATTGTAAGATGAATACACATTTGGTCTGTTCCTCTGTCAGTCTGCTTCTATCTTTAGACCATATTCCCTCTATCTCCTCACAAATAAACATAATCCAGAGTTTATTTTAATTGATAACTTGCTTTTCTTTATGGTTATATCACGTTTTGAATATGTCCCTGTTTTTTCACATTTTCGTAGTGTTGATTGTGTTTATTCATACATGTCTTTCTTTTTCAACATCATGCTCATGAACAATATGTATCTCCTTATAGAAGTAGTCCTTCATTTTCATTGCTTTACAGTATCCCCTGGTTTAAGTATACTCCAGTGTGTATTTCACTATGGCTAGATCACTGGGTCGTTTCCAGTTTGGGATTATTTCAAGGAACACTAGTGAACACATTTTTCTGTATGTCTTCTGAGCACATATGAACCACACCCCAGTCCATTAGGAAGTTTCTGTATTCATGACCAGAAAATAGCTCTCAGGACAGAAATGTTTTTAAAAGTAAAGCTTTCCTACAATTTTCCAAAACTGAACCAGGAAGAAATAGAAAATCTTAACAGACCCATCACAAGCATGGAAATTAAAACCATAATCAGAAATCTTCCAGCAAACAAAAGCCCAGGTCCAGACGGCATCACAGCTGAATTCTACCAAAAATTTCAAGAAGAGCTAACACCTGTCTTACTGAAACTCTTCCAGAAAGTTGCAGAAGGTAAACTTCCAAACTCATTCTATGAGGCCACCATCACCCTAATACCAAAACCTGACAAAGACGCCACAAAAAAGAAAACTACAGGCCAACATCACTGATGAACATAGATGCAAAAATCCTTAACAAAATTCTAGCAATCAGAATCCAACAACACATTAAAAAGATCATACACCATGACCAAGTGGGCTTTATCCCAGGGATGCAAGGATTCTTCAATATCCGCAAATCAATCAATGTAATTCACTACATTAACAAATTGAAAAATAGAAGCCATATGATTATCTCAATAGATGCAAAGAAGGCCTTTGACAAAATTCAACATCCATTTATGATAAAAACTCTCCAGAAAGCAGGCATAGAAGGAACGTACCTCAACATAATAAAAGCTATATATGACAAACCCACAGAAACATTACCCTCAACCGTGAAAAATTGAAAGCATTTCCCCTAAAGTCAAGAACAAGATAAGGGTGCCCACTTTCACTAGTACTATTCAATATAGTTCTGGAAGTTTTGGCCACAGCTATCAGAGCAGAAAAAGAAATAAAAGGAATCCAAATTGGAAAAGAAGAAGTAAAACTCTCACTGTTTGCAGATGACATGATCCTTTACATAGAAAATCCTAAAGACTCCACCAGAAAACTACTAGAGCTAATCAATGAATATAGTAAAGTTTCAGGATATAAAATCAACACTCAGAAATCCCTTGCATTCCTGTACACTAATAATGAGAAAGTAGAAAAGAAGTAAAGGAAACAATTCCATTCACTATTGCAATGAAAAGAATAAAACACTTAGGAATATATCTACCTAAAGAAACTAAAGACCTATATATTGAAAACTATAAAGCACTGATGAAAGAAATCAAAGAGGACACTAATAGATGGAGAAATATACTATGTTCATGGATCAGAAGAGTCAATATAGCGAAAATGAGTATACTACCCAAAGCAATCTACAGATTCAATGCAATTCTTATCAAGCTACCAGCAGTATTTTTCACAGAACTAGATCAAATAATTTCAAGATTTGTATGGAAATACAAAAAACCTCAAATAGCAAAAGCAATCTTGAGAAAGAAGAATGGAACTGGAGGAATCAACTTGCCTGACTTCAGGCTCTACTACAAAACCACAGTCATTAAGATAGTATGGTACTGGCACAAAGACAGAAATATAGATCAATGGTACAAAATAGAAAGCCCAGAGATAAATCCACACACCTATGGACACCTTACCTTCGACAAAGGAGGCAAGAATATACAATGGAGTAAAGACAATCTCTTTAACAAGTGGTGCTGGGAAAACTGGTCAGCCACTTGTAAAAGAATTAAACTAGATCACTTTCTAACACCATATACAAAAATAAACTCAAAATGGATTAAAGATCTAAACGAAAGATCAGAAACTATAAAACTCTTAGAGGAGAACAGAGGCAAAACACTCTCCTACATAATTCACAGCAGGATCCTCTATGATCCACCTCCCAGAATACTGGAAATAAAAGCAAAAATAAACAAATGGGATCTAATTAAAATTAAAAGCTTCTGCACAACAAAGGAAACTATAAGCAAGGTGAAAAGACAGCCTTCTGAATGGGAGAAAGCAATAGCAAATGAAGCAACTGACAAACAACTAATCTCAAAAATATACAAGCAACTTATGCAGCTCAGCTCCAGAAAAATAAACGATCCAATCAAAAAATGGACCAAAGAACTAAATAGGCATTTCTCCAAAGAAGACATACGGATGACTAACAAACACATGAAAAGATGCTCAACATCACTCACTATCAGGGAAATGCAAATCAAGACCACAATGAGGTACCGTTTCACACCAGTCAGAATGGCTGTGATCCAAAAGTCTATAAGCAATAAATTCTGGAGAGGATGTGGAGAAAAGGGAACCCTCTTACACTGCTGGTGGGAATGCAAACTAGTACAGCCACTATGGAAAACAGTGTGGAGATTCCTTAAAAAATTGCAAATAGAACTGCCTTATGACCCAGCAATCCCACTGCTGGGCATACACACTGAGGAAACCAGAATTGAAAGAGACATATGTACCCCAATGTTCACTGCAGCATTGTTTATAATAGCCAGGACATGGAAACAACCTCGATGTCCATCAGCAGATGAATGGATAAGAAAGCAGTGGTACATATACACAATGGAGCATTACTTAGCCCTTAAAAAGAATAAATTTGACTCAGTTCTAATGAGATGGATGAAACTGGAGCCGATTATACAGAGTGAAGTAAGCCAGAAAGAAAAACGCCAATACATTATACTGACACATATATATGGAATTTAGAAAGATACTAATGATGACCCTGTATGTGAGGCAACAAAAGAGACACAGAGGTATAGAATGGACTTTTGGCCTCTGAGGGAGAGGGAGAGGGTGGGATGATTTGAGAGAATGGCATTGAAACATGTATACTATCATGTAAGAAAGGAAGTGCCAGTCTATGTTTGATACAGTATATAGGATGCTTGGGGCTGGTGCACGGGATGATCCAGGGAGATGATATGGGGTGGGAGGTGGGAGGGGGTTTCAGGATTGGGAGCTCGTGTCTGATTCATGTCAATGTATGGCAAAACCAATACAATATTGTAACGTAGAATAAAGTAAAAATAAAAAAAAAGTGAAGCTACAAAGCAAAAAAAAAAAAAGTAAAACTTATCTCTGTGGGATCTTACATTTCCTAAAATTCAATCTCGTACATTTCACTTCCTTGTTAAGATTTTTAAATAGTTTTTCATTAGTATTTCATTCAGCTTTTAAATTGTTCTCAGTAAAAGGGACCATCTTATGTCACTGAACATTATCAGAGTCAGAATTCTATCCAGCATTATCTATAGTTTTACTTTATGTTTTTAAAATAACTATGATCATGCTACACATCCAATTTATATCCCACTTTTTAATCTAAAATATGTTGTATTAGTTTTCTGTTGCTGTGATATTACCTTAAATGTGGCGACTTAAAACAGAGCAGAGTTATTATCTTAGAGGTTCCATGGATTAGTCTGGGCACATCTTAGCTGGATCCTCTATTGAGGTCTCATAAGGCTACAGTAGAATTGTTGGCTATGTTGCGTTTTCATCTGGAGGCTTTACTGAGAAAGAACTACTTCCTAGTGCCCTCAAGTTGTTGGTAAAATGCATTTGCACTGCTGTGGAATCCTGACAGTTTACTTCTTCACAGTCAGCAATGGATGGACAAGATCTCTTCTGCATGAGGTATCTAACTTCAGGAAAGCCTGGACTATCTTTTAAAGTTCTCACTGATATGTCGTGGCCCCAGAATAATCCTTATTTTTATTAACTTGAAGTCAAACAGTATATGCAAAGTCCCTTTACCTTTTGCTTCCCTTAAGGGGAAGAAAATCCTTATTTTTATTAACTTGAAGTCAAACAGTATATGCAAAGTCCCTTTACCTTTGCTTCCCTTAAGGGGAAGATTAAACAAGAGTGCATACACCAAGGTGTGCTAATATGGGAACAGATTAGAATTCTACCCACCACATATTGTAACACATATTTTCCTGTTATCTTTAACTGTCCACTATGAAGGTATTTCATGACTATATCACATTCAAACATGAAGTATATTGTAATTCTCTTGAACACTAGATTATAGTGTTACATTTATGTTTTGCATGCCTAATTTTTAAGGCTTCTAAAACTCTATTCATGTCTGAACAATATTTGGGCTTTGGTTTCCTCAGCTATAAATTAGTGTTCCTTAAAAACTGGCAAAAATGAAGGATAGGCACACTGTTATATAATGGTATCTAGCTCCATTTTGAAAACCCTAGAGGGAATAGTAGACAATAGATTCATCTCATTTTAAAAATGCTTGTGTCAAAATCTTTCACAGGTGACACATGAAAAAAATCATGAATCAAATTAATCACTATGTAGTAAAATAATAAAACAAAAGTGGAAAAATGCTCCCAAATGTAGACAACAGTGTGCTGTCAAGAAATTTAAAATAATGCATTTCCATTATCTGAAACCATAACCTTCAGAGATTGCATACTTGAAGATTTAAATACCAGTATCTTATACATTTAACAATCTATCCACCTTTGACTTAAACAGCCCAAATCCCTTCAAAAATAGAGTATCCAATTCAAACTCATTATCTCCTATCACATCCCAACAATTTTTCTTTCCTCTGTCCAATATTTTAATTAATGCCACCCTACTAGGATTTATATATGGTTGACAGATTGCCTGAAGAGCTATGGATGGAGATTTGTAACATTGTACAGGAGGCAGTGATCAAAACCATCCCAAAGAAAAAGAAGTGCTTGTCTGAAGAGGCTTTACAAATAGCTGAGGAAAGAAGAGCAGTAAAGGACAGAAACGGTAAGGACCTAACAGAAGCAGAAGCAATTAAGGTATGGCAAGAATAAACAGAAGAGCTATACAATGGTCTTGGTGATGTGGATAGCCACGATGGTGGGTCACTCACCTAGAACTGGACATCTTGGAGTGTGAAGTCAAGTGGGACTTAGGAAACATTACTATGATCAAAGCTAGTGGAGGTGACTAAATTCCAGCTGAGATGTTTAAAATACTAAAAATGACACTGTTAAAGTGTTGCATTCAAAATGTCAGCAAATTTGGAAGACTCAGCAGTGGCCACAGGTCTTGAAAACATCAGTTTTCATTCTAGTCCCAAAGAAGGGCAAAGGCAAAGAATGTTCCAACTACCATACAACTGTGCTCATTGCATGTGCTATGCTCAAAATCCTTCAGGGTTGGCTTCAGCAGTAGGTGAACTGAAAACTTGCAGATATACAAGCTGGATTTCCAAGAGGCAGAGGAACCAGAGGTCAAATTGCCAACGTTCATTGGATCATGTAGAAATCAAGGGAGTTCCAGAAAAACATCTACTTCTGCTTTGATTACACTAAAGCCTTTGACTGTATGGATCACAACAAACTGTAGAAATTCTTTAAAGAGATGGGAATACCAGATCAGCTTACCTGTCTCCTGAGAAACCTGATGCAGGTCAAAAAGCAGCAATGAAAACGGATAATGGAACAACTGTCTGGCTCAAAATTGGGAAAGGAGTCTGACAAGGCTGTTTATTGTCACCCTGCTTATTTAAATTCTATGCAGAGTACATCATGTGAAATGCTGGGCTAGATGAATCGCAAGTCGGAATCAAGATTGCCAGGAGAAATATCAACAACCTCACATATGTAGATTATAACACTCTAATGGCAAAAAGTGAAGAGGAACTAAGGAACCTCTTGATGAGGGTGAAAGAGGAAAATGAAAAAGCTAGCTTGAAGCTGAACAAAAAACTAAGATCATGGCATCCAGTCCCATCACTCAATGGCAAATAGATGGAAAAAGTGGAAACAGTGACATGTTTTATTTTATTTGGCTTCAGAATCACTGTGAATGGTGACTGCAGCCATGAAATTAAAAGACACTTGCACCTTGGAGGGAAAGCTATGACAAACCTAGAAAGTATATTAAAAATAGAGACATCACTTTGCTGATGAAGGTCCATACAGTCAAAACTCTGGTTTTTCCTGTAGTCATGTATGAATGTGAGAGTTGGACCATAAAGAAGGCTGAGGACGGAAAAATTAATGCTTTCAAATTGTGTGGTGCTGGAGAAGACTCTTGGTAGTCTCTTGGACTGCAAGGAGATCAAACTAGTCAGTCCTAAAGAAAATCAACCTTGAATATTCATTGGAAGGACTGATGCTGAAGCTGAAGCTCTGATACTTTGGTAACCAGATGGGATGAGCTGATTCATTAGAAAAGGAAAAAAAAAAAAATCCTGATGCTGGGAATGGTTGAGAGCAGGACAAGAAGGGGTTGACAGATGATGAGATAGTTGAATGACATCACCCACTCAATGGACATGAATTTGGGCAAACTTGAAGATAGTGAAGGACAGGGAAGTCTGGCATGCTGAAGTCCATAGGGTCTCAAAGAATCAGACAGGAATTTGACTGAACAAAAATACAATCCAGTGTTACCCAAGCCTAGATTGGGAAAGTAAGCCTGTAGTGGCACTTACTACAAACATTTAGTCAATGAGCAAAACAAATCTATTTTTACATTACATTCTCATAAGCAGAGTATATTTGTAGTTGACCCAATACCTAACTTTTATAAAATTTTTCTGGGTTAGCTTGAAATAATAAACTTTCATAACTAACTTAGTATCAAGCAATGCCTCAGAGATTAAATGAACAGTGTTTACCCTAGGATATATGGCAGATGAGTGCTAAATTTGTTTATTCACTTTGATCCTCATAAAATATTTGTTTTTAGCAATTCTGTGAGGTTTGTGATAGCCCAGAGCAATACTTGTCAAAAATCTCTCGGTTAATAGACAATCTTTATAATTATATGACTCATTGCTAACAAATTTGAATTAGTATTAAAAGAATCCAAGTTATTTTAACTTTTTATTTTACAGAAAATATGTGCTTACTGCATGCAATATCTTTAAAATATTTGAAATATATATATATATATATATATATATATATATATATATAGAGAGAGAGAGAGAGAGAGAGACTTGAATGCATATTTCTTTCTAGTCATTTTTAGAATATTTATATCTGGTGCCTTAACATTTTTAAAATCATACTGAACCAGTTGTGATTAGTTTAGCTGTGAGTGCTATGCTATGATTAGTCGCTCAGTCGTGTATGACTCTCTGTGATCCAATGGACTGTAGCTCACCAGGCTCCTCTGCCTATGGGGATTCTCCATACAAGAATACTGGAGTGGGTCGCCATGCCCTCTTTCAAGGGATCTTCCCAACCCAGGGACTGAACCCAGGTCTCCTGCATTGCAGGTGGATTCTTTACCAACTGAGCCACCAGAGAAACCCAAGAGTACTAGAGTGGGTAGCCCATCCCTTCTCCAGGGGAACTTCCCAACCCAGGAATAGAACTGGGGTCTCCTGCATTGCAGGCAGATTCATTACTGGCCTAGCTACCAGGGGAGAGACTTTCCAAAACAGTAGTTTAAACATTCTAGAAGGTAACCCAGAGCTGGTAGAGCAGTGTCGTGATAATCAGGAAGGCCTCCTCCATCATCCTAACTCATGACACCCGTCTTCAGTGTCACTTTGGTGTCTAAGTTGGCCGCTAGAGTTCCTGGGGTCATGTTCCAATTACAGTTCAGAAGAAAGCAGATGGACCAAAGGACAAGTAACAATTCATCTCATTTCAGTCGCTTCCCTTCAAGGTGCCTTCTCTGACGTTCTTGTCAACATTTTCACTTACACCTCATGGGAAAGTAGTGACTCGCTTGACTATATTTTTCTGCAAAAGAAGCTAGAAAATAAACTGTTCATTCTAGGAAGCAATATACCAGGGGAAATTTGGACTCTATTACTAAAGAAGGAGAGAAGATATTGAAATGGAAACCAGTGCTTTACACACACACACTCATATGCACATACAGATACTCATGTAGATGTAGGCTTAAAGATATATATCTCTCCAAGATGAATATAAATTTATATTTTTACATAATTATAAAATATATAAATATTTATATTTATGTAATATATAAATGTATATATCTCCAATATATGTATATATCTCCAAAATTGCATATTCTATTTTTTCACCAATCACACAGCTGTCTAAATTCTACTTCATTGTGGTTCTTAAACAGACATTTAATATTTTGATTAAAAAGTAATGGAACCAATGTATAATATTATAATTTGCCATAAACTCGATAATAATGTTAGTCGCTCAGTCATGTCTGATTCTTTGTGGGCCCCATGGACTGTAGACCACTGGGCTCCTCTGTCCATGGAATTCTCCAAGCGAAAATCCTGGAGTAGGTAGCCATTCCCTTCTCCAGGGGATAGTCCCGATCCAGAGATCAAACCTAGGTCTCCCCCGTTGCAGCCAGATTCTTTACCATCTGAGCCAAATAGTCTTTTCAATATTACTGTTGTTGTTATCACTCGGTATGCTACTACTATGATGACTGATGCTGAGGCGTCCACTCATGGAGCAGCTATCATAAGCCAACTGTTTTGTTAAATAGATGTATATGTGAGGTGAATAAATTTGGTTCAAGCTCTTGTCTTCAGGCACAGACTATCACAGGCTAGCACAGGTAAAACAAGCTCCAAACACAGGAACATTTGCAAATCATGAAAACTTTATGTAGGGTTTTTTGGGAGTACAAGAGGAGATTGCATAGCCCATATACAATCAAAACATCCTCTAGTGCTTACTGAGATTCCCTCACAACTCAAGGCTGGTGAATTAATCAGTTATCTCCCTTGTCAAAAGCCTGTCAATACTGGACTTTTTCTCATTCCTCTATTCTATATTTTATCTATTTCTCCAACCTCCAGGATCTTTTTCATTTTAGATGACATAAAATTCTAAATGTATACTACCTCTGGCAATTTGTGAGAATATTTCTTCATTGTATTCTCCCCAGCGTAGATATTATCATTTTAAAAACCATAATTGTTTTACAAAAAGCATTGCAATTCACACTTTAATTACTAAAACTTTGAAAACTATCTCAGACACTTGCTAAACAGCTGGGTTTCCAAATCATTCCTTCACTCAGTATTTATTGAGAGTCTTTTTGTTCCAACCCTTCCTCTCGATGTTGAGGATACAGTGGTGGATGAAAGAGAAAAATCTCTGCGCTCATGAAACTTGCATTTTATTTGCTGAGTCAGAAAATAGACAAAGATAAGCAAAATATATGAACAGTGAGATGATGGTGATTGTTATGGAGGAAAATAAAATAAGGGATTGGAGAGTGAGGACTTATAATTTAAATGGGTGGGCCCACTTTGAAGGTGACACTTTAGTAAAAGCTGGAAGGAACTGATGATTGAAAGAAAGTACACATACTCTTAAAGAGAGATGGTGAGATCCAGAAAAAGGACGGAGTGCAGAGTTGAGCAATAGTTCGCCCAGTATAGAGAAAGAAATGGCAACCGACTGTTCTTGCCTGGAGAATCCCAGGGACAGGGGAGCCTGGTGGGCTGCCATCTACAGGGTCGCACAGAGTCGGACATGATTGAAGTGACTTAGCAGCAGCCAGTATTCTTGCCTGGAGAATTCCATGGACAGAGGAGCCTGGCTGCAGTCCATGGGGTTGCAAAGAGTCTCACATGACTGAGCTACTACAAACATACTTTCGCCCAGTATGTGTGAGAAACAGCGAATCTATTTGGCCAGTCTGACAGGAGTGAAGTGGACCAAAGCCAGAGAATTTCTGAAATCTGAGACGTAGTGGTCACCAGACCACGTAGGAATTGGCCAGTATAAGAACCCGAGCATTTTCTCCAAGTGAGATGGGAAGCAAGTAGAAAGATTTTTATCTGCTTTAAGTTTTAACAAGATCATTCTGATTGCTTTGTAGAAAATAGAGTGAAGGAGGACAGTGGCCAAAGCAGGTGAACTAGTTTAAGAGATAACTGTTATATTCCAGGTGAAAGATGAGGAAATGTCATAGAGGCACGTATGATATGATCCCATCGTGTGTATGTTTTTGCTGTACAGTCTGTAGGATTAATGAACTGGATTTAGTATATAACAGAGAAGTAATGAATAATTCCAACGTTTGGGTCTAGACTTTGAAAAGAAAGCAACCAACCTATAATTAGAGAGAAGTACTACAGTATAAGGAAAGCAGATTTGAGAGAAAAAATTAGGACCTCGGATGTAGACATGTTAATTTTGAGATTTATTTTTAGAGATCAGAGTAGAGTGGACATGTTGAAAGTTCAGTACCGAAAGAGAGCAGGAGTGGTCCAGGCTCCTGTGAATTATCTGTTTGTATCCTTTACTCAGTTATTTCTTATATTTACATTTTTATAGATCTGGACATGGACTTTTATGTAGTATTCTTATGTCACTGTTAAAAATATGCTTTGTGTTAAGTTTAAAATGATCATTGTGTTATAAAGGGCCAAACAATGTTAATACCAAAAATGGAACATCTCAAAAGAGTGAGTGAAGAGAGATGAACTGGGAGATTGGGATGGACATATATACACTACCATATATAAAATAGGCAAGTAATGAGAACCTACTGTATAGTCCAGGGAACTGTACTCGTTCTATAGTAACCTAAATGGGAAGGAAATTCCAAAAGGAAGGTATATACATGTACATGTGGTTGATTTACTTTGCTTTATAGCAGAAACTAACACAGCAGTGTAAAGCAACTCTACTCAAATAAAAGTAAATAAATAAAAAGGCTGAGAATGGTGGGTGTCTTTAAGTGAGATAGAGGAGAAAGAGGTAAGTGGGAGGGAGGGAGGAGGAATAGAGAAGAGGAAAGAGAATGAGCGAGAGAGCAAGAAGGAGAGAGAGAGAAAAAAACATAATGATTTCAGTGATATAAAAACTTCCATATGGTGTCAATTTGCCAAAATATTTCTGTAGGAGTACTGCGGGAACTCTCCACCCGCACACATATTTAGTATATAAACCCTCAGTAAAGTCACTACTTCCTCTGTATGTGTGTATGTCTGTCTTTCCTATCCCATTTTTTCCAACTTCTGAACTGAATTTCCCATTGGTGAAAACTTGGCTGCACGCATGCCCACAATAATATCAAGAGGAAGTCAAAACCGTATATATTTTTTTTCCTGAAGAATTATCCAGATTTC
Source organism: Nanger dama (assembly GCA_917880005.1). Lineage (NCBI taxonomy): Eukaryota > Metazoa > Chordata > Mammalia > Artiodactyla > Bovidae > Nanger > Nanger dama. The sequence continues at coordinate 5,824,220 of CAKJTW010000038.1, read as the reverse complement.
TACAGGCCTGAATTATGTCGACCAACATCTCTGTGCTGATCCTTCTGTCTGCATTGCTACACTACTGTGCCTCTTTAATTGCTATGGCAACAGCACAGCAGCACCAATATACTGACAGAGACCAGATACACGAAATGTTAAACACCTTCGGGAAACTGAAACATAATGGATAGCATGACATCTCAAAGGCTCAGAGAGTCACCTTTCAGAATTCCAAAGAAAAATGCATAAAGCACTAAATCATTTACTAAATTTAAAACACTGATGAATGGCATTAGAATTTGTATTGTAACCCTCATGATGTTCTTTCAAGTTGCCTTAAAAACAAGGTGCGTCCTGAGAGAGGAGCTGCCCTGTTCTTGGAAATTGAAGAAAGCTGGGGTCGTCTCTGACTCTGCAATGACAGGAGAGTTGATTCCATTCCATTTCACAACTGCAATAATGGTCCACGCCCTAGACCTTACTCTCCCGTGTCCATTGAAAACTCATTACCTGCAGTGAGATGCAGTAGAAAGAAACTGGCATATTAAATCTGATTGCAGTCTTCAGTGACTCATATTTTCAGACCTTCAATGAGACTCAGTTTTCTCATCATTCACCACCAAGTCTGATGTGGAACATGTTTATCCTGATGTTTTCCACAGAGCATTGATACAAGGGGAGCGCACTTCTTCAGATACAAGTTGATGGGGAGCAACAGTGTGATACCCTGGCTAACAAGATACTCTTTATCTGAGAGCTTTCTCATTTGAAAGCCTCATGCCTTTCACCATCTTACATAACCTCTCCCTCTCTTTTGTTTCACACAATGAACTTTTATTTTGTGAAACATCCCTTGTTGTTTAGCTATCCCTTGTTATTTTTTTTTTTAATTTTAAACTGAATTATGGTTAATGTACAGTATTATGTAAGTTACAGGTGTACAACATTGTAATGCACAATTTTGTAGGTTATATTCCATTTATAGTTACTACAAAAGACTGTCTATATGCTCTGTGCTGTATAATACATGCTTGTGGCTTATTTATTTTACACACAATAGTTTGTAATCCCTTAGCCCTTAATCGCTTAATCCCTTAGCCCTCTACTGCCCTCTGCTTCCCTCTCCCCACTGGTAACCACTGGCATGTACTCTATATCTGTGAGTCTGCTTTATTGTTACTTTCACTGGTTTGTTTTATTTTTAGATTCCACACTTAAGTGGTATCATGCAGTATTTGTCATTCTCTGATGTCTTTTCCTAGAAATATGACTTCATTTGTAGATAAGTATGGCTTAAAGGGATGTGTAAGGATTCCAGAGGGGAAGGGTGGACTGTAATGTCTGGCTTTTAAGTAACTTTTTATTTCATTTTGAAGTATAGCCAATTAACAATGTCTTGATAGTTTCAGGTACACAGCAGTGCGACTCAGCTATAGATATACATGTGCCCATTCTCCCCCAAACTCCCCTCTCATCCAGACTGCCACATAAGCTTGGTCATCTGTCTGACTTATTGCACTTAGCGCAACACCCTCCGAGTCTGTCTCTGTTGTTGCAAATTGTAAAAATTCCTTCTTTTCTATGAGTAGTATTTCATTGTATGTGTGTGTGTGTCGGTGTTTGTGCTGATATGTATACTACGTCTTCTTTATCTGCTCTTCTGTTGATGGACACTTAGTTTACTTCCTTATCTTGCTAATTGTAAATGCTGCAGTGAACACTGAGGTGAATGTATCTTCTCTACTTAATGTTTTCCTAATTAAACTTAAAAGTTTTTGCACAGCAAAGGAAACTATCAACAAAACAAAAAGACAGCCTACTGAGAGAACTTGCAAATAATATGGTTGATAACATTTTAATACCCAAAATATATAAACATCTCATAGAAATCAACATCAAAAAAACAAATAAATCAATTGAAAGTGGTAGAAGAGCTAAACAGACATTTCCAAAGAGGACATGCATGTCCAACAAGCACATGAAAATATACTCAACATCATTAATTATCAGAAAATGCAAATCAGAGCAACAGTGAGGTATCACTGCACACTGGTCAGTATGACTATCACCAAAAAGAACACAAATAACAAAAATTGGTGAGGATGTGGATAAAAGAGAACCCTCCTACACTGTTAGCGAGGATGTAAATTGGTGCAACCACTGTGAGAAATGGCATAGAGGCTCTCAAAAAAAAAAAAAAAAAAAAAATAGAGCTACCATATGAACCAGAAACTCCACTCCTGGGTATATATTGCTTATTTCATTGCCCCTTTAAAATCCATGACTTGGGGCACTCACCATTCACACACATAGTAGGTTATCAAATTATTTTGTGAAACAAATAACCATCTGCCCCCTCGGATTAATTACGCCTACACCTGTCCCCGAGCAGCACTACCGCCCTCACTAGTGCGAGTTTTCAGTATAAATTATTTTGCATTTTTATACACACACTCCCCCTTCCCCTTCCCAAATAGTTTTCAGTTACACCTAAACCTCTATAAGGAGTGCTTACAATCAGTTCATTTTAGGAAACCCCTTATCATCTGTGCCAGCTGGCCCAACTCTAAACTACTATTGTTCTAGCACTTTTGGAAGCCTTCACAATCTCTTAGCACTGGCCTGTTCTAGGCTACTGTCTCTCTCCAGGCTTGTCTGCAAGAGAGAATGCATTCTCCTTCAGAGTTGTATTGGCTGTATTACCAGTTGTATTGATTTTCAGGATGCATGGATAGTCAGTGACATTACAGAGTCTCTGCAGGCAAACTCCTAAGTGGGCAAGTAAGGGGACAACTCAACCACCTCACTGGGAGAATACTGAGGCCTCTTTATACACAGAAGTCACTCTCCTTTCTGAGACAGAATTTATATTCTTAAAAGAATCGTATGTATTTAAGCGTTTGGGTAACCTCAGTTATAACCTCACACACCAAAGAAAAATGAACAGCTGGTTAAATGTGTCATCTGGGTTGTCATCCAGTATGCTCTTAAGTCTCCAGCATAGTCATCGGGCAGCACCATAGTAATCTGTCAGATGCAACTTGATTAAGAAGAGAGACCAGGAAAAAATGAGTGAGTCACTTGAAGAACTTAGGGAATCAATGTTGAAATCAGTCTATATCCAAATGCTGCATAATCAGGAAAACACAATAAAAGTAATATATATGTAACCTCATCTTATCCTAGAAACAGTATGGGTTTTGGAAATAAATATATCTCCATCTTAAAGCTACCTTTTTGTTTACTTTCTGTAAGAAATCTCTCTCTGTAAGAAATCTCTTGAGATTACTTAAAGTTCTTAAATTTGATTTCATCATATAAAATGGGAAGAAAGATAGTATTTTAATGGAGTTGTGCAAGGATTAAATGATATTTTGTATAAGTACATTGCATAGCAATGATATTTTAGCTTTCTAATATAAGCTAACAAAATTAATATTAAAAACAGTTCATAAGATAAATAAAACATAATCTGTGTAACATTCACCTTAATTTTTAAAAGCAGAGACATGATGAAATATTTGCACATCTACTAATTAGATAAAGCATTGCAAATATTCAACTTAGTAAACTGGTTTAATTATCATTTAGCATCTCAATCTTGTTTCCTCACTTATAAATAAAAGACCATTACTTCCTTAATGTTCCCTGTACTCTATCAATGGTAGCTATTTTTTAAAAGTTTAGTTTGCCTAAGTAACCGTCTCTTGTTCTTTAGTGTAAATAATATGTGTTTATATACATATATGCCATGTTGAGTTAAAAATGCATACATGTATGCATGTACATGTTGAGAAGAAAAACTACAAGATGCTGTATTAAATGACAGACCCTTTAGAATTGTGTAAATGTAAATATCAAAATGTATGATGAGTTAGAATTTTCACTATGCCTTTTATTATACTAATTGTGAATGTGTTTGTCTAATCAGATTCCAGCCTTCTAAGCTTGATAGATTCTAGCAAAACACCTTGTACACAGTTCAGAAGCTAAATAAGTCTTGCTGAAATTAATTTTAAAAAATGAATGTATGAGCTTTGCACAGTGGCAGTATCATAGCCAATGATGTTTATCCAAGGCACAATTATTACTAATTGAAAACTTTTCCCAATACCCCGCTGTGATGACTTGAAATATAGTTAGCACTGGCAATTTTTGATAGTCTCCACAGAGATGAATTTAAAAAAAGAATAAATGGATGTATGAGCGAATCTTCAAAATTTATTATGTTCAGTGTGCTTAGGAATTTTACTAGCCACTATTATAATCAAAGATCAAAAGATAATTGTTCTAAGCTATATATGTCTTATTTTGAGGCCTGAATTTAACAGGTTCAATTGCAATATCCTGAGTACTTATTTTACTATAAACATTATCATTGGTAGTCCTTCTATTAATAGAATAAAAATTAAGGTGAAACCTAAACTATTTGAAACAACTGTCAAATTCATTATCTAAACTGTATTGTGAAATATTCTTTGCCATAAAGTAACCATTCTGACACATCCTAAAACAACTCATCAGTGTCAGCAGGCATCAGCACCTGTTCCCAGGCATTAACCTGAGCAAAGGGACACTGATTAAATTGGTAAAGCTCTACTGAATGATAGCAAGGCAACTCCGAGGAGCTGGAGAGCTTTCCTTTAACTCAACATATAAATTGGTGCCATATTGTTTTCTGCAGAGAATAGATTATATTCTGTTGGTTGTAAGATTTAAATTCTCTTTTATATCCTGTTCTAGTTGCCAAATAAATACTGATTCTCTTGAGCATATGTTATATAATAGCCATGGGCTGGAAGAAGGGTGCAGTACTAGAAAATGATTTTCCAGTTTGTGGGTAATAGACACGTCTTTGTAAATGTGTCACTTTTTTGTCTCAGAGGAACTAGCTTCAAAGAACATATAATATAAAGACATGTAAACTTTATCTAAAGAGCTATATTGCATGACTATTTACTGAGTTACAGCCCTACTCAAATAATATTATTAAAGGGATATTATTAGTAGTAATGTTATTATTAATAATAATAAATATTATTAAAGGGATATTTGTTGGTTGCATTTAGATAAGGCAACAAATTGTTTTAGAAGTTCCGCTTAACTAGATAAGAATGAGGATCATGTCTATACTCTGTATCTTGTAATAACCTATAATGGAAAATAATCTTGAAAAGTAGTAATATATTGTGGGGGCGCTCCGCAGAAAGAGTAAAGGCAGTGGAACTGCCCTCAGCAAAGCCGAGGGTTCCCGAGGAGAGGTGAGCCTGCTGTCCGCCAACCCAGCCCCTCAGCAAACAAGAGACAATCAAATGCGACAGGGGTTCCGTCGAAGCAGCTCCGCTTTATTGTTGCAAACTCCCAGCTTATATAGACAAGCAGGGGGTTTTAGGAGGGACTTTCCATAGTTGCACCAATCACGTTAAAGGTCAAATCATCATGCCCCTTCATTATAACAGGAGTCTATGGAGATCACACACTGTCTACATGCATGGAAATCAAGAGAGCCAATCAAGAAACTTTGAGAGACAACACAGACCACGCCCCCATCTCTTCCGCCAGGCGCCATCTTTGGTTTTCCACCGCAAAGCTAGCCCCTTTGTTTTTAAGGTTTCCCATTTAGGGCCCCACAGTATATGTAAAAAAGAATGAGGATACTGTATTTAATGGCCTTTATAAATGTTTAAATTATGAAAACAAAGCATGGCAACTACTCTGCTCTTCTAGTGACATTTATTTCTTCAAGTGCTAATATATTAATCTAAAAATATGTCACGGATTAGTTTTTGAACTTGTTCAGTCGTTCAGTCATGTCCGACTCTTTACAACCCCATGGACTGCAGCCTGCCAGGCTTCCCTGTCCTCCACCATCTCCCAGAGCTTGCTCACACTCATGTCCATCGAGTCAGTGCTGCCATCCAGCCATCCGATCCTCTGTCGTCCCCTTCTCCTGCCTTCAGTCTTTTTCAGCATCACAATCTCTTCCAGTGAGTCAGCTGTTTGCATCAGGTAGCCGTAGTATTAGAACTTCAGCTTCAGTCCTTCCGGTGAATATTCAGTGTTGATTTCCTGTATCAACTGGTTTGATCCCCTTGCAGTCCAAGGGACTCTTCAAAAGTCTACTTCAACACCGCTGTTCAAAAGCATCAATTCTTCAGTGCTCAGCTGGCTTCATGGTCCAAACCTCACATCCATACATGACTACTGGAAAACCATAGCTTTGACTATATGGGTCTTTGTCGCAAAGTAATGTCTCTTCTTTTTAATATGCTGTCTAGGTTTGTCATGGCTTTTCTTCCAAGAGACAAACATCTTTTAATTTCTTTTAATTTGAATTTATAGAAAGTGAAAGTTCTGTTTCTTTACATGATCCCTATCTCCTATCTTTTATAAAGTTTGAAATTTTCACCCTTGTCCTAAGATACATGGAAAAGCTAAAAAGCTAATTGATCACAGTTCATATGTTTCTGTCATTACTTACAGGTCTCACTTCAACAAAAAATAAACATAGAATTAAGAAAGTTCTAAATTCTAAACATTTTGTTACTTTGCTAATCATTGTATCAGCAGTGAGATGATATTATATCAGGCAGTAAATATGTTCCCAGATGAAGTAAATCAGATTGTGAAATAAGGTGCACAATTTTAGTTGAAATATAATCACATCTTTGAAGATATACGACAGACCTAAGGAAATATGTAGTTCTAAAATACAACTAAATTTTGATTAACTACCAATGATTTGTCATTTTATAAATTCTTCTTCCTTTAAACCAATGTTTGGAAACATAATAGAAAACCCATATTTCCTCTTTTAGGCTTAACCAACTGTGGTGAGGAAAACTTGACATAAATACAATGCATCCATTTTAAATGTATAGCCAATGAATTCTTATGAATGTCACAAATAAGATATAGAATATTTCCATCACAGCTGCCCTTGATTTTCTTGCACTCTTTCCTGGTCAATCTACTGTCCTCCAACTAGACAACCACAATCAATAGAACTGATTTCTATTACTATATATTAGTTTTGTCTTTTCTAAATGCACATATACAGTTGACCCTTGAACAACAAGGGTTTGAACAATAGGGGCTTACTTATATTCATTCACAAGTACTTGAGACTAGGACTTCAAAATCTTTTTAAAATGAGATATAGTTGTCATATACCACGGTGTAAGTTTAAGGTGTAAAATGGGTTGACCTGATACATTTATATACAACAATATGATTGCCAATGTAGTGTTAGCTAACACCCCTATCATGCATGTGCTTCTCACTTCTTTTTTCAGTGGGAATAATTAAGTTCTAGTCTCTCAGTGACTTTGTTGTTTATAATACAGTGTAGTTGTCTGCAATCACTATATTGTGCATTAGATATTTAGGAATTCTTTATCTACTAGCTGCAGGTCTGTACCCCCTTAAACAACATCTCCTCAATGTCTTTATGGACAATTTCCTTGGTAGATTGTATTTTCAGATAAGGAAAATATTGAGGAAGAATTAAAGAAAGAAAGGAAGATTGAAATGAATCCTCCAGGTGACAAAGACTTTCAGGTCTGAAAGGATTAATAAGAACCTGAAGAACAGAAACTAAAAATCACTCTGATTTTAGTTCCAAAAACCAAGGCGGGGGTGGTGGGGGGGGAGGGGGAGGGAGAGAAAAAGGAACGAAAGAGAAAGGAAAGATCAATCCCTCTCCTCCCATACAGATATTTCTGACTTTCAACCACAGGCCTGAAGAACAGCTCACTTACAGCCCTAAGCAGAGAAGTCTAGGAGTGAGATTAAAGACCAAAGAGATCTCCTTGGTCACCAAAAAATCTGGAAGCAGCCATAAAGTAGGATGAGCTCTCCAAAATTTTGGAAATCAGAAAGCTCATCTGTGCAAAAGAGGCAGGTCTCCAAAACCAAGCTAGTGCTAAGATCCATGTCTTACTGAATAGAAAATTCCCAACCATGCTCTAAAAACATTAGAAGCTGTGGTGAACTGGACAGTAACACAGTAACAAACTGTAGGCAGAGCTAAACTGCAGAGCATATGATACACTAATACAACACTCCTAGAAGATAACATGGAAGGAAACCTAGATGACTTTGTATCAGTTCAGTTCAGTTCAGTTCAGTCACTCAGTCCTGTCCGACTCTTTGCGACTCCATGAGTCACAGCATGCTGGGCCTCCCTGTCCATCACCAACTCCCAGAGTTCACTCAGACTCACGTCCATCGAGTCAGTGATGTCATCCAGCCATCTCATCCTCTGTCATCCCCTTCTCCTCCTGCCCCCAGTCCCTCCCAGCATCAGGGTCTTTTCCAATCAGTCAACTCTTCCCGTGAGGTGGCCAAAGTACTGGAGTTTCAGCTTTAGCATCATTCCTTCCAAAGAAATCCCAGGGCTGATCTCCTTCAGAATGAACTGGTTGGATCTCCTTGCAGTCCAAGGGACTCTCAAGAGTCTTCTCCAACACCACAGTTCAAAAGCATCAATTCTTCGGTGCTCAGCCTTCACAGTCCAACTCTCACATCCATACATGACCACTGGTAAAACCCTAGCCTTGACTAGACGGACCTTAGTCGGCAAAGTAATGTCTCTGCTTTTGAATATACTATCTAGGTTGGTCATAACTTTTCTTCCAAGGACTAAGCATCTTTTAATTTCATGGCTGCAGTCACCATCTGCAGTGATTTTGGAGCCCCCAAAATTAAGTCTGACACTGGTTCCACTGTTTCTCCATCTATTTCCCATGAAGTGATGGGACCAGATTCTATGATCTTCATTTTCTGAATGTTGAGCTTTAAGCCAGCTTTTTCACTCTCCTCTTTTGCTTTCATCAAGAAGCTTTTAGTCCTCTTCACTTTCTGCCATAGGGAGGTGTCATCAGCATATCTGAGGTTATTGATATTTCTCCCGGCAATCTTGATTCCAGCTTGTGTTTCTTCCAGTCCAGCGTTTCTCATGATGTACTCTGCATAGAAGTTAAATAAGCAGGATGACAATATACAGCCTTGACATACTCCTTTTCCTATTTGGAACCAGTCTGTATTTCCATGTCCACTTTTAACTGTTGCTTCTGACCTGCATACAGGTTTTTTGAGAGGCAAGTCAGGTGGTCTGGTATTTCCATCTCTTTCAGAATTTTCGACGGTTTGTGGTGATCCACACAGTCAAAGGCTTTGGCATAGTCAGTAAAACAGAAATAGATGTTTCTCCAGAACTCTATTGTTTTTTTGATGATCCAGTGGATGTTGGCAATTTGATCTCTGGTTCCTCTGCCTTTTTAAATCCAGCTTGAACATCTGGAAGTTCATGATTCACATATTGCTGAAGCCTGGCTTGGAGAATTTTGAGCATTACTTTACTAGCGTGTGAGATGAGTGCAAATGTGATGTAGCTTGAGCATTGTTTGGCATTGCCTTTATTTGGGATTGGAATGAAAATTGATCTTTTCCAGTTCTGTGGCCACTGCTGTGTTTTCCAAATTTGCTGGCATATTGAGTGCAGCACTTTCACAGCATCATCTTTCAGGATTTGAAATAGCTCAACTGAAATTCCATCACCTCCACTATCTTTGTCTGTAGTAATGCTTCCTAAGGTCCTGACTTCACATTCCAGGATGTCTGGCTCTACGTGAATGATCACATCATCATGATTATCTGGGTCATGAAGAATTTTTTTGTACAGAATTTCTGTGTATTCTTGCCACATCTTCTTAATATCATCTGCTTCTGTTTGGTCCATGCCATTTCTGTCCTTTATCAAGCCCATCTTTGCATGAAATGTTCCCTTGGTATCTCTAATTTTCCTGAAGAGATCTCTAGTCTTTCCCATTCTGTTGTTTTCCTCTATTTCTTTGCATTGATCGCTGAAGAAGGCTTTCTTATCTCTTCTTGCTATTCTTTGGAACTCTGCATTCAGATGTTTATATCTTTCCTTTTCTCCTTTGCTTTTCACTTCTCTTCTTTTCACAGCTATTTGTAAGGCCTCCTCAGACAGCCATTTAGCTGTTTTGCATTTTTTTCCCATGAAGATGGTCTTGATCCCTGTCTCCTATACAATGTCACAAACCTTCGTCCATAGTTCATCAGGTTCTCTATCAGATCTAGTCCCTTAAATCTATTTCTCACTTCCACTGTATAATCATAAGCGATTTGATTTAGATCATACCAGAATGGTCTGGTGTTGACCATCTGATGATGTCCATGTGTAGTCTTCTCTGGTGTTGTTGGAAGAAGGTGTTTGCTATGACCAGTGTATTCTCTTGGCAAAATTCTATTATCTTTTGCCCTGCTTCATTCTGTACTCTAAGCCAAATTTGCCTGTTACTCCAGGTGTTTCTGGACTTCCTACTTTTGCATTCCAGTCCCCTGTAATGAAAGACATCTTTTTCAGGTGTTAGTTCTAGAAGATCTTTTAGGTCTTCAGAGAACTGTTCAGCTTCAGCTTGTTCAGCATTTCTGGTTGGGCCATAGATGTGGATTACTGTGATACTGAATAGCTTGCCTTGGAAATGAACAGAGATCATTCTGTCATTTTAGAGATTTAATCCAAGTACTGCATTTCAGACTCTGTTGACTATGATGGCTACTCCATTTCTTCTAAGTGATTCTTGCCCATGGTAGTAGATATGATGGTCTTCTGAGTTAAATTCACTCATTCCAGTCCATTTTAGTTTGCTGATTCATAAAATGTTGACGTTCACTCTTGCCATCTCCTGTTAGACCATTTCCAATTTGCCTTGATTCATGGACCTGACATTCCAGGTTCCTATGCAGTATTGCTCTTTACAGCATCGGACCTTACTTCCATCACCAGTCACATCCACAATTGAGTGTTGTTTTTGCTTTGGCTCCGTGTCTTCATTCTTTCTGAAGTTATTTCTCTGCTGATCTCCAGTAGAATATGGGGCACCTACTGAACTGGGGAGTTCATTTTTCAATGTCTTATCTTTTTGCCTTTTCATATTTTCATGGGGTTCTCAAGGCAAGAACACTGAAGAGGTTTCCATTCCCTTCTCCAGTGGACCACATTTTGTCAGAACTCTCAGCTGTGACCTGTTGTCTCAGATGGCCCTACATGGCATGGCTCATAGTTTCATAGAGTTAGACAAGACTATGGTCCATTACAAATAAAATATGAAGAGATATCCCACATTGTATGTCTCCAGGGAAGTGTAAAGTAAAACAATGAGATGCCACCATACACCTGTTAGGATGACCAAAATCTGTAACTTGACACCAAGTGCTGAAAAAGAAGAAATACAATAGGAATTCTCATGCATCACTTCTAGGAATTATGGTTCAGCCACTTTGATGTTTTTTTTTTTTTTTAATAAAACAAAACATGTTCTGCCCATGCAGTTTAGCAGTTGCATTCCTTGGCATTCACCCAAAGGAGTAACAAATATATGTCCACACAGAAGCCTGTATATGGATGTATATTGCAACTTTATTCATAATGGTCAAAACTTGGGATCAACCAAGATGTTCTTCAGTAAGTGAGCTGATAAACCATGATGCATCCCAGACAGTGGAATATTATTTAGCACCAAAAGGAAATGAGCTATGAAGCCTTGAAGAGACATGGAGGAATCTTAAAATTCTTAAATGAAAGAAGTCAGTCTGAAAAAGCTACATGTTGTATGATTCTAGCTCTATTACATTCTTGAAGAGGCAGTACTATGGAGACAGTATAAAGATCAGTGATTGCCAGGGATTGGATAGGGAGAGATGAACAGACAGAGCTCCGAAGATTTTTAGGACAATAAAAATATTCTGTGTGATTCCAAAATGATGGGTATATGTCATTAGATATTTATCCAAATCCATAGAACATTCAGTGCCAAGCAAAACCCTAATGTAAACTATGACCGTTAGGTGACTGTGGTGTGCCAAAGTAGACTGATCTGTTGTAACGAATGTACCACTTTGGTAAGAGTTGTTGATTATATAGGAGGCTCTCCATGTGTGGGAGCAGTTAGTATATGGGAAACCTCTGAACCTTTGTCTCAATTTTTTTGTAAACCTAATACTACCCTAACACAATCAAGTGTGTGTGTATTTGTTTTTTTTTAAGTTTGGTAAAAGTTAAACTGGTTTAACCTCACTTTAATTTATGCCAGATGGATTCTCCCATTACTTTTCTGTGGATGGGGAAAGAAAAGGGACATCTCAGGATCTCCTCCCTTCATCAAGGACTATCACTATCTGGAATATAGTGCTGTTAAGTTTATTTTTGTATCCTCAGCATTATGATGTGTTTTTTTTTTTAATATATAATTTGTAGCTTATTCAGTATAATTGTTAGTGTGAATGTTTTTGTAACTTTATATCCATACCAGATTACTATTTATAAATATATTAAAACATAATGAAATATTTTATGCCTACCCACAGATAAACCATTTCTGTTGCTTTTCATGCATCTTATAAAGATTCAGGATTTCATCTGATATAATTTTCTTCAGCCTGAAGAGAATGTCCTTTATATTTTCTTGGACTACAGTTCTAATAATGACATTTTCAGTTTGTTTCTCTCAAAATGTTTTTGTTTTGCTTCATTATTTATGAATATATAAATCACCACCCAGTTTGGCAGGCCTTTTTTTTCTGGCAGCTTTTTAAAGAAATTTCTCATTGTCTTCCATTTTGCTTTGTTTCCAAAGAGAAGTCAGTGAGGAGTAAGACATTATTTCTATCTTGTTCTTATAATGTGTCCTATTTCTGTGACAGGTTTTGAAATTATTTTTCCTTTCTCTTTGGTTATCTGCAGTTTGATTGCGATATGTCTTGGTAGGATTTTTTTGTTTGTTTTAAGCTTGAGTTTGGAGGTTGTTTTATAATCACATGTTTGGAAATAATTGCCTTTATTTCTCCAAATATATTTCTACCTTACAGCTTTCGTCTGATACTCTGATTATATGTATGCTTGACTTTTTAAACTATTTTTCCACAGGTCACTGAATTTTTGTTCACTTTTTTCTCCATAGTGTTTCAATACGATTAATATGTATTGCCCTGTCTCTACTTACAGAGATTCTTGGAGTTCTTTGTTTGATAACTCTCTCATTTCTGGTACTTTGCTCCATAAAGTCAGGCCACCTGAGAGTCTCTGCACTGCAAGCTCAGTCCTGTTCCAATTAATTAAGACTGTCCATGCTTTGCCTTGATTTCCCTCCTTGTGCTGTGATTTGGAAAGTGTCTCTGAGACTCAGTGATAAGGTTCATTTTTTTCCCCTTTTTCCAAGGATCACAGTTCTCTGCTTCCTTTCTTCCAATGTCTGAAAACTGTAGTTTTATATATTTTGGTGCAGTTTTTTTTTCTTTTTCTAATTTTATTTATTGTGAAAAAGCAAAGTATTATTTAATCTGTCATAAACAGAAGAGTAAGACTATTTCACTTATGGAGAATGACAATCTTATTCATTGCAACCATAATTAATATGACATAAAATGGGCATAAAATAAATCAAAGCTATAAGAATAGATTTTATTTATAAAACTAGGTATATCATTTCTGGAATAATTCCATATTTCATATTTTCATCAATTAAACAATTAGGTGATTTTCTGAAGCTGTTTTCCCTTTTGTATTTAAAACTGCTTGTACTTTTTGAGAATTTAAATCACATATATGTTAAATCTTTATATTTATTTTCAAGAGCAAATACTTAAGATCAAGTTGGAAATGAAATTGTCAAATTTTTAAAAATGAAATTTGGATAAATATAAGTGCACTGAGATTTTTCAGAAAAGAAAAATGGAATATGACATCTTCTTGGACGCACTGTCAAGTATTTTGATCACTGCTTTCTATAAATTATCATCAAAAATCCACATTATATCACATAAACCTAATATTTAAGGAGCTCAGAGCATTTATGGTAAATTTGCAGCCTTTTAATTTTTGAGAACTAGATCCTGTATTTGCAGCTAGGATGTGAAGATTGTACTATTTTCAAGATAGTTTGTAAAGATGAATGAAATTTAATTAAAAAATAATTAATTTCAATATCTTTCCACAAGTTTAACAAATATTCTCTTATTATTTCTGCTCAGACATATAAATTGAGATACTTGCACATTGCTAAGTATTTCTAAGCTTTTGAATTTACCAGATGTCTTTTAGGGGGTTAGTAGAAGTTTTCCTGATCCTCTGCCCTCCAGTCTGGGGTGAATATCTCTTTTTCGTGAACCTATGGAGTACCCTGGGCATATTTCAAAAACAGCACTTAATTTATAGAATTATAATAATCTGTTGACTTTTTCATTTTCACCATTTGATTTTAAAACTCATGAGTTCATGAGTGGTATGTTTTTATCCTAGGGTCCATATGCTGACAATACAGAGTTAATATTTTTACTTGATTAAATAAGCAAATGAATAAATTTTAATTTGCATTAAAAAGATTAATTAGGAATATGAACTCTATTCAAATGATTGGATGCTAAAACTGTATTCTGTGTCTTCTCTTACAGGCTCTTAAATCTGATCTACAATGGAAAAATTTCTTTTTTATCTGTTTTTCATTGGCATAGCAGTGAAAGCTCAGATCTGTCCGAAGCGCTGTGTCTGTCAGATTTTGTCTCCTAATCTTGCAACCCTTTGTGCCAAGAAAGGGCTTTTATTTGTGCCACCAAACATTGACAGAAGAACTGTGGAACTGCGTTTGGCAGACAATTTTGTTACAAATATTAAAAGGAAAGATTTTGCCAATATGACCAGCTTAGTGGACCTGACTCTGTCCAGGAATACAATAAGTTTTATTACACCTCATGCTTTTGCTGACTTACGGAATCTGAGGGCATTGCATTTGAATAGCAACAGATTGACTAAAATCACAAATGACATGTTCAGTGGGCTTTCCAATCTCCATCACTTGATATTGAACAACAATCAGCTGACTTTAATTTCTTCTACAGCATTTGATGATGTCTTTGCCCTCGAAGAGCTGGATCTGTCGTATAATAATTTAGAAACAATTCCATGGGATGCTGTTGAGAAGATGGTTAGCTTGCACACCCTCAGTTTGGACCACAATATGATTGATAACATTCCTAAGGGGACTTTCTCCCACTTGCACAAGATGACTCGGCTAGATGTAACATCAAATAAGTTGCAGAAGCTGCCACCTGACCCTCTCTTTCAGAGAGCTCAGGTCCTAGCAACCTCAGGAATCATAAGCCCATCTACTTTTGCATTGAGTTTCGGTGGAAACCCTTTGCATTGCAATTGTGAACTGCTGTGGTTGAGACGTCTATCCAGAGAAGATGACCTGGAGACCTGTGCTTCTCCGGCACTTTTAACTGGCCGCTATTTTTGGTCCATTCCTGAGGAAGAGTTTTTATGTGAGCCTCCTCTCATTACTCGGCATACCCACGAGATGAGAGTTCTAGAGGGTCAAAGGGCAACCCTGAGGTGCAAAGCCAGGGGAGACCCCGAACCTGCAATTCACTGGATTTCTCCTGAAGGGAAGCTTATTTCAAATGCAACAAGATCTCTGGTGTATGATAATGGAACACTCGATATTCTTATAACGACTGTGAAGGATACAGGTGCTTTTACCTGCATTGCTTCCAATCCTGCTGGGGAGGCAACACAAACGGTGGATCTTCATATCATTAAGCTCCCTCACTTACTAAACAGTACGAACCATATCCACGAGCCTGATCCTGGTTCTTCAGACATCTCTACGTCTACTAAGTCAGGTTCTAACGCAAGCAGTAGTAACGGTGATACCAAAATGAGTCAAGATAAAATTGTGGTGGCAGAAGCAACATCGTCTACTGCACTACTTAAATTTAATTTTCAAAGAAATATCCCAGGAATACGTATGTTTCAAATCCAGTACAATGGTACTTATGATGACACCCTTGTTTACAGGTAAGAAAAATTAAGCCAATTGTTATACTTGCCCTACATATTAGTGTAGGGCTTGATAAAATGCTGCTGATTTTTTTAATTGGCAGTGTCACTCTATGTTGTAGTTGAAATGCTCCATATTTTTAAGTATATAATGTAAGGCTCATGAAAGGTGAATACATGTGGGGAAATATTTTGAACGGTGTTATTTTCCGTGAGTTCAAATTTATTTTTAATATTATGCTTACCTACTTTCTTCCCCTCATCTAAGAGATGTGACTATCAGAGAACAAGACTGATTTATTTTAAAAATTCAAAAACATACCAGAACTTACACATCCACATGAGTGTTCTTTCCTTCAAGGAAGTCCTGTTGGGAGGCTATACCATTATCCCAATAATGCTGCCATTGCTCAAAGCACTTTTGGAATTATCTTTAGAACCTTCGTCATACTATTTTGAATATCCTCAGTGGTGGCAAATCTTCGTCTATTGAGGGTGAATTTGAAATTTGGAAACAAGCAAAAGCCATTTGGAGCCAAGTCTTGTGAATAAGGTGGGTGATGATGGGTATTGCCATTTTTGGTCAGAAATAGGATGTAACTATAAAATAATGAGACTGATTTTTTGACTGGTTGAGTTGTGTGTGTGTGTGTGTGGTGCTTCATATACACTGGTTCTTAAGACAGTTCCAAAGAGAAAATTTATAAGTATTTTGAGCAGTGAATCAGTGGAGTTAAGTAGATAATCTCTGGATAAGGACATTGGTGGAGAATTTGCATCTGGCTTAAAGATTTTCTGGTATGTTTTTCTGAAGTTCAGCCTCATTGATTTATAGTCACATCTGGTCCAATTTTCAGTTGGAAATATACATTTTTACCTTTTCATATAATTTCATTTGTGATTAGACTACTATTACTCCTAGGAAATGATGAAAAATTATGGCTTTAAAACACATATGTATGTGTATATATGTGTGTGTGTATATATATATAGTCTTTAAGCTTTTCTGAAATCAAATCAGTTGTTACACACTCAGATGAATTCTTCAAGATAATTTTATTTTCACTTATCTAAGGAAATGAGAGAAAAAAAAATTTTTAATTAGCATGGGCTGGTAGGAAAAAACAAAACTGATCTAACTAGCCATGTGACCAATCGTGGGCAAGGTTCTACCTGGCTGAGTTTTAATTTTCTCATCTTTAAAAGGAAGAGATTAGAGCAAATGTTTTCTAATATCTCTCTTATCACTAAATATACAGGGATATAGACTATGATGGCACCCCACTCCAGTACTCTTGCCTGGAAAATCCCATGGATGGAGGAGCCTGGTAGGCTGCAGTCCATGGGGTCGCACAGAGTTGGACACAACTGAGCAACTTCACTTTCACTTTTCACTTTCATGCATTGGAGAAGGAAATGGCAACCCACTCCAGTGTTCTTGCCTGGAGAATCCCAGGGACAGGGGAGCCTGGTGGGCTGCCGTCTATGGGGCTGCACAGAGTCAGACAAGACTGAAGTGACTTAGCAACAGCATAGACTATGATGCATGTATATAAGTACAAACTAGTTTACTGTAGTCATAACTCAGCTTTTCACTTAGGCTGTGGGTCATTTAACCCATAGTGAAAGATGAGCATATACTCCTACCCCTTTCTTTCCTGTGAGTGAGTCAGTGAAGTCACACAGTTGTGTCCGACTCTTTGCGACACCATGGACTGTAGCCTAGCAGGCTCCTCTGTCCATGGGATTTTCCAGGCAATGGTACTGGAGTGGATTGCCATTTTCTTCTCCTGTAGCTCCTAAATAGTCTGTATACTTTAAACATTACCTCTGTGAAATAGGTCAGTTTCTGTTTTCCAAGTTCTAAGATTTTAATCCTGCCATGACAAGTAAATTCTCTATGACCCTGAGGAAAGGGCTTGAATTCCTGACCCTAATGCTTGTCACATGTATAGAAGTGATAATACCAGCCTCATACTGTCCTTGTAAAAATGAAATAATACATATAAAGTGCTTAGTAATTCTCATTTTTACTAGTAATTACTCTCATTAGTAATTCTCTAGTATTTCTCATGCACTCGCTAAATAGTAGTGATTTCAACAAATACATACTCTGATTTAAAATTTTCTCGGTACATTTAGAACACATTGTTTAGATAGAACAGATTAGCATTGCCAAGTCTTGAAATTTCTCAAGCTCTTACAGAGAAAAATAGAGTTTCAAGCGTTTTATCCAAATTGCATCTTAGTCATATATGGTTGCTATGGAGGAGAAAAAAGCAGTGGAGAATAGGATCCACAGAAGACTTTTGTGATACAGTGGATCCAAAGATGTCCTAAACTCATATCCAACTTTACAAATTGTGTTCTGAAAACAGTTTCATAAGCCCACAATGGGGAAGATAAGGGATTTATGTTCTGGTTCATGATTCTAGAATAATATTTCTCATACATTTTCATCAACCTCATTTAAGAAATAGAAACATACTGGGACCCAAGTGTTGAAGATGTAAGAGGGGGTTGGATAAAGTACTTTAGTAATTATCTTAGTTATTAAAGATAGATTTACTGGGTACCATTCCATAGTAGCTTATAACTGATTTGGAAAATAAATACTCTGAATTGCATTTCCAATCTGGTTTCTAATGTGATTGTCAGTGTTTTCCCTTCCTTCAAATTGGCTTTTAGTCACAGAGGTGTTGTAAGTGCTAAATGGATTTGTTTAGTAGTCAGATAATGTCACAGTCACACCTTTCAAAAGCAATTTGTCATAAATGATTTTTTAGCAGTGGCTTTTATTAAGAGTTCTGCTTTGCCAAGCAATATAATTAGTAAGCTTGTCAAGCCATGGTGCAGGCACCATTAATATAATGCAGAGTCCAACGATGACTTTTCTCCATTTTAAGTGGGTAAATATAAGATCAGATCATTTTCTCATATTTCATATCTGTTATAAATGTGCTTATCTTAATGAGTACTAAAATGAAACAGAACCGAACTCATAATGATTCTGTGTGTATATCTGTTGTGTTTTTAATATTAATACAAATTCCATTGTCCCTCAGAATGATACCTCCTACGAGCAAAACTTTTCTTGTCAATAACCTGGCTGCTGGAACTATGTATGACTTGTGTGTCCTGGCAATCTACGACGATGGCATCACTTCGCTCACTGCCACGAGAGTCGTGGGTTGCATCCAGTTTACTACGGAACAGGACTACGTGCGGTGCCATTTCATGCAGTCCCAGTTTCTGGGAGGCACCATGATCATTATCATTGGTGGAATCATTGTAGCATCTGTGCTGGTTTTCATCATCATTCTAATGATCCGGTATAAGGTTTGTAACAATAACGGGCAACACAAGGTTACCAAGGTCAGCAACGTCTACTCTCAAACAAATGGGACTCAACTACAAGGCTGCAGTGGGACGCTGCCCCAGTCTGCGTCCAAACAAGCTGTGGGGCACGAAGAGAATGCCCAGTGCTGTAGAGTTGCCAATGACAGTGTGATGCAACCGCCAGAAACGTGTTCGAGTCAGGACTCCTCCACCACTACCTCTGCTTTGCCTCCTACCTGGACTTCAAGCACGTCTGTGTCCCAAAAGCAGAAAAGAAAGACTGGCGCAAAGCCAAGTGCCGAACCACAGAGCGAAGCCGTCACAAATGTTGAGCCCCAAAACGTGAACAGGAACAACTCAACTGCCTTGCAGTTAGCTAGTCGACCTCCCGATTCTGAGGGGCCCGCATCTAAAAGAGCACATTCAAAGCCAAGTAAGTTTCTCACTTTGCCTGCTGAGAGAGCCCGAGCAAGACACAGGTACTCCCTGAATGGAGAATTAAAGGAATACAATTGTTATATTAACTCACCGAACACCTGTGGACTGTTTTCTAAAAGAAGCATGTCTATGAATGCGATGTTAATTCAGTCCAGCAGTTCTGATGGGCATAGTGGAAAAGCAACTCTTTCAAATTCTGAGTGGATATTGGAAAGCACTGTGTAACCCATTACTTCTTTTTAATGAAATTTTTTTTTCAAGAACTCACATAGGAAATTGGAATTTGACCTGCCAGTCTTGTCTCTCTGATTCATGGCTAATAGAGCCATGGCATGTAAACCCTATAAGGTATAGTTACCTCATACATATGTATATATGTGTATATATATGTATATATATATAACACACATATATATGTATATGAAGGTCATATATTTAAAATTGTTTAGGGAAAAAGCTGACAGCAGTGCCTTCCCCATTTTAGGATAGGCTTCCAGGTTCTGCAGTAGCAGACCACAAAATGAAAGTTGTCATAGGAAAAAAAGAAGTCTTGCATAAATAATTATATTTCCTCCAGTCTTACAAATTACCACCTATGGATGATTGATATTTTTCAATGCGTAGCTTGTATATTTTCTTTCAGTGACAGTGACATTTGTTTTTAGGCAAATATTTTCGAGGACAACATTGTGGTGTTATGTTATTTATGATAAAATATTCAATTAAGTATACCCAGACAGTGTTAAAATAAGTTCCCTTCCAAACAACATTCTTAGTTCAGGTGCCTTAATGGTTCTGTGGTATTTCTCATCCACGACACTGCTTTTTCAGTGGGAAGCAGAACATGCAATTGATTTTTTCATTTATCAAAAAAAGTCAATTCAGTTTTAAGTCACAGACCAGTTTTAAGTCATATGCGTCTGCCTGGGAATATGAAGGTGTTTTCATTCATTCAATACACATTTGCTGAATGAATAAACTTTATATTTTCTTAATGCAAGTTAAGTAGAGAGACAAAAATACAAAACTGCCTTTATCAAAGGGATATTTATTTTTATCACCAAGTAAAATAAAAATCTTCTAATGGAGTTCTTATTGTATTTATAAGCAATATAAAGTCATTGTTCATTAACTAGATAGTAGTTTTATTTTTCCCTTTTGCTCTGTAATTCTGAATTTGAATGTTTATCTCTTAGAGTAAATGTATTTATTATTTGAATCAAACCATGGTGAAATTTAATTAGAAATTATATAGCTTAGTGGGAATCATTTTAAAAAGCGTTTTTAATTTAGTCAGACAACAATATTGTTCCTTAATAATATGGCATTCTTGGACAGTCACTGAAATCAAGGTCTATAGAAAAAATGCTCTAACCACTCTGCAAAATTTCTACAATATTATATTGTAACCTGATGATGTTTTACTAAAGATCAGTAAATAGGGCTTTTCTGTTGCTGCTGCTAAGTCGCTTCAGTCATGTCCGACTCTGTGCGACCCCATAGACAGCAGCCCACCAGGCTCCCCCTTCCCTGGGATTCTCCAGGCAAGGACACTGAAGTAAGTTGCCATTTCCTTCTCCAATGCATTAAAGTGAAAAGTGAAAGTGAAGTTGCTCAGTCGTGTCCAACTCTGTGCGACCCCATGGACTGCAGCCTACCAGGCTCCTCCATCCATGGGATTTTCCAGGCAAGAATACTGGAGTGGGTGCCATTACCTTCTCCGAAATAGAGCTTTAGGTTTTTTAAAATTATTATTGTTGCTTTTTTTTATTTGTTTATGTGTTGGGTTTTTTTTTTTTTTTTGAGAATATGAGTCATGTGGGAAACTCGGCACAAAAGAATTTTAGCCATAACATAATAAGATATGTACTTTATATAAAGTATTCCCTAGAAGTAAGTTAAAGACAGAGTATAAATTTATTAACTCTTTCAGATTACTTGAAATACTGTTTAAAACACAGGTGAGGAATGTCCATCATTAGTTTAATTTCCTCTTGCTGGAAACATTTATAAAATTTAAGTCACATGCATCTGCCTGGACATATGAAGGTGTTTTGACCTTACCAAGGCACATTTTATACATAATATATTGGGATGACATTAAAAGTAAATTAGGTTAAAGCAGTTAGAGCTTTCTGAGTTAGTCTTTAAAAAAATCTATCTAACAGATTTTCACTACCTTAGGTGTTTCCTAAATGTCTTCTATGCCCTGTTTCTCTTTCTAAAGTTTGTCTTGCCCACCTCTAAAATGTAATTGGCCTTCTTGTGTCAGGAATACAGTTCTTGTGAGTAATAAATTATATCATTGTGTGAAATTATTTTGTAAAATCAAAGCATTACTCAAAGTGAAATGTATTTCCAACAACTATTCTGTAATAATGCACTAATTTCAACTAAACAATTTTAGTTATCATCAATTACTTATTTCTTCACAAAGCACTGATTGACAAAAAGCATATTATTTTTCCCTTTCCTAGTTTATGCCTTCATGGTTTTAAAAATATCCTGAATATACAAACATTTTTCAAGACTTAAAGAAATGAATCCCCAAACAAGGTTGTGGTCTAGGTGGTGCTGCATGACGCAGAACAGGCAGCAGCTTAGTGTATCTACTCCAAGATACCAATTAACTTATTTTCTATTTTCCAGTTGTTTGCATTTTTAAAATCAATTTTCCTGCTTATGTTTCTAATGGAACTTTAATTGAATATCTTTTATTTCTCATTAACATTTAGAATGGCATAATACCTAACCATGTGAAATTCATTCTCTTTGTCTAAAGCCATTGAAACTATTTAAATTGTTATTGCTCTTACAAGACTGTTTTTAGGGTGAATTAACTAAATGCTTGAACACTTATTCTGGAAATGATAAGAAGGCCTGTGTTCCTGTCTTTTAAAAGGTTTTATTTGAACAAATGATGTGAACAAAAATTAGTGTATCAAGAGGGTCAGATGTTATTTGGTTTTGTTGATAAGTATATGAAAATGTTTTGTTCAGGGCTGTTTCAGTGTGAAGTGGCTGAAAGATAAATCCTTGGGAAGGTTGGGGGTGATTAAAGATACTTGGTATAATATCTTAAACACAGTAGTTATTGGGATGAATGAATGAGCAAATGGATAGATGAATTAGTAAGTGAATAGAGCCAGGGAAGAAGGCTCAGTATTCACAATTTTAATTAATTAGCATAATAATTTGTGATCCAGATAATATATTACTATAAGCAAGAAATTCTGTCCCTCTTGTTTTTCTTTGTGTCATTTCTTACATTCCTTATTTTAACCAGCTTCGTATATGTGATCCATAGCATATGGTTTTGGTGTTTGTTGTTGCTGACTGTGTATAGGTTGTATATGTTGTTTTTGCTTCTTTGTTCTTAATTATTTTTCTTTAATTTTTAGCCATTTTGTGCTATGGTTTCAGCTTGTTCACGAACAAACTGATAAATAATATATTTACAGATATTTAACCATTTCTTAAATTTTATGTATTCCTGTGTTACTTTTTGTTTTGGATAACTGTCCTCTGATTTGAAAATGTCAAACCACTATTAAAATAGGCCTTTATTGAAAAAGTATATATAACGACTGTGTTCCGTAAAGGGATAATGAAACATTCAAAGCAACTTCAAAATCCTAAAAGAAACAAGCTTTGGTTTGATGAATATCATTTACTTTTATCTTGCAAATAGATTTACAAAGAGGTGTATTAAATACAATAATTTTAAATTTGATATAGTAACACCTTTGCTGAAGATAGTATATTTTATACATTTTTGAATAGTTGAGCTCACAGTAAGCTTTTTTATGCTTTTAGGCACTTGATTTTAGCTGCTTTGCTAAAATAGTATACTAAAAAAGCTTTAGAATATAAGTTTTTGAGCTGTTGTGAACTACCTATAGACTTAACAGTTTTACGATATGAATGATACACACTCTCTCCACAAAATTTAAGAAATTTTAAAAAATTAAGTGTCTTCCACCTGTCCACAGGAATCTCTTATCTTTTTCCATGAAGTATTTGAATGGCCAAAATGTTTGTTCAGTTTTTCCCTTAAGATATTATAGAATCATCTGAATGAATCTTTTGGCCAACCCAGCATTTTCTGCTTTACCTTAAATCCTCAAAAGTACTTCCAAATTAAATTTTAACTATTTTAATTGCTTGTATTACTAAAAAGAAATTAATATTTCATTTATAAAACTAACACATTAGTAAAAAATTACCACAAAATTCACATAAATATCCTTTTGCTTCCTAAAATTTAATATTTCCTTCTGTTTATTCACAACAACAAACTTAAAAATAATTATTAAAATCCCAATAGTTTAAAAATTTAAAATTCATAAAGTGTCTTATTGTACAAGAATTGCAAAGGTAAATGGGCATTTCTTTTTTTCAAAGAAAACTGCAGATATGAGTCTAGTTTTTTCTTGGTGTGGCAGGATTCCAATTCCATTTTATAATGCTATGCAAGCAGTGCTCATTAATATTAGACAAAGTGAAGACTGTACTCTCTTCCCCTTGCTTAACCTTCTCTTGAGTCTCAGGAAGAGTCCAGTCTTTCCACTTCAACAGTGTTGCAGATGCTTGTGTGTGTGTGTGAGTGTTTGGGGAAAGGATTTAAGGGGCATCAGATGGAAAAAGGGTTATTTTTCTTATCCTCATCCTCAGTTGGTAATAAAACATAATAATAACAACGACGGAAATATTAATAAAAATGACAATTCACCTTATATTGTTTGTGAGTTAAATGTTAGCTGAGGTAAATTTATGGATAAAAAGTATCTCACTTTTAAAATTTCATGAAGCAAAGCAAAAACAACCAAAATTAGTGACTGGAATTTTGTCATAGTTTCAGAGCTCTGTCTTTTAGATCACTCAGTTCTTTCCCTCCCATGCTAGATAAAGTTACTTGTTGGGATTACAAATACAATTGGTTTTATCAGATTTGTGGGTTTTTTGTTGTTGTTTTTTTCAACAGAAAGCATCCCTCTTGTAGCAGTACATAATAAAGAATGGTAAGCACATTGCAGGGATCAAGTCATCCTAAACACATGGAATTATCTGAAGAGAGGCCTAGACACTAACAGTTCTGGGAATAAAGTATGAAAATTACCTCTTTAAGATAATGTTAATGCATCTGCAATTTCATCAAATATTACAAATACTCAATACAGCAAAATACTCACTGTACCATTGTCTTCTGATTTGTTTCAGCTACTTCAAAGTTAAAATTTAGGATAATTACAGTATTTTATAGTTTAAGTCATCTAAAGTTACCATCAAGTGAAATACACATGCTACATATGCTTATATGTCTACATATGTTTATATGTATATGTGTGTGCAGATATGTATATGCACACATATACTTAACCCTTTTAGACTGTAAATTTGAGTCCTACTATAATTAGTGTAATAAAATTATATTTAAGTGGTCCAGCTATCAGAGAACTTCTCCCAGAACAGCTGTCCAAACTATACTTGCTATCTATCAGATTACAATGGAATATAAACTCTAGTACAAATACATTTTTCTGAACATCTGAATGATAGGCATCTATACAGTTGATCTAGTTCATTCTTCTCAAATAGCTGACTGTTACAGTTCACGAATTTTAAAACACCAAGAAAATTATCTTCAAATGCATTTGGGGGAAAGCCGTGAAGTCTCTTTGATTTCATGTTTGAAACTGGATGTACGTTATTCTTGCCTGAGACTTGAACTAGACATTTATTGTGATTCTGCCCCCAAAATACATCCGTGCATTCTAAGTCATGTCTGACTCTGCAGCCCCAGGGACTTTGGCCTGCCAGGCTCCTCTGTCCATGCGAGTCTTCAGGCGAGACTCCTGGAGTGCGTTGCCAAGTCCTCCTCCCAGTGATCTTCCCGATCCAGAGATCAAACCCACTTCTCTTTGTCTCCTGCTTTGGCAGGAGGGTTCTGTACCACTGTTGCCACCTGGGAAGCCCAAAATGTGCCCAATAAATAGTTATTCTAATAACATGAAGGGGCTTATGAAATATATTCTGGGGGCTCTATCATAACATAATTTCCTAATTTTTTTTTTTCTGTATAATACAAACAATTGCTTTCGTGTAAAACCTAATCTCCAGAGATCATTGCAAATTTTTATGAATATTTATGCTGGGGTTTTATCAAAAAATTGTTTTGTACTATTCTCATCACAGTCACCTGTGAGCACTTAGAATGACATATTCCTCAGACACCTAATTTTTCTTATACTTTGTCCCTTCTTAAAACTAGAGTATTGACTTTAAAATGTGCCATTTGGGAAATAAATATAATATGTACTCTACAGGGCTATTTAATGGTATTAGGCATTTATAGCCAATTGGAATATGCATATGGATATTTAAAGGCAGAATGTTTGCATTTAGAACATTACTGTTCCATATAAAGATACACGGTTTTATATAAATATAAATGGTACTTGACAAAGCATGCTATTATCTGTGGGATTACTGAATAATGGTTTATATTGTAAATGATTATTTTATACATAGTGTGTAAAATAAGATAAAACTACATTTCCTGCTCTGGATTGTATTCCTTGATGTATCTTTCCATAATAATCATATGCAGCTTTGTGGTTGAAGTTAACTTTGAGTAAGAAAAATGAATAGAAGCCCGATTTTCTCATTAAACTCTTGCAGGAAAAAGTGCATTCCATAATTACATAAAAGTGCATTCCATGGATAATTACTCATTTTAGTAATTAGAACAATATTTTTAAAAATTCTGCCTTTATGGTATTATGTATCAGGGAATAGCCATAGAGAACTATAAAGTATTATAAAAGTCAATTATAATTAACCCAAAACTAGTGAGTTATTACCAAAAAAGTGTAGATAAACTTTTGTTAAGATGAATCTTACCAAGATTTCAATGAGAAGTATTATAAGGTCTGTTTCATAAAAAATGAATTGCTTATGATGCTGAAAATTTTATTCCCAGATGCTTTGCCGACTAATGTTGACCAGATTGTCCAGGAAACACAGGTGAGATTCTTGTTATCTGTCACATGCTTCAGTACTTAAGTGGGTACATTATTTTATAAACAAATTTTTAATTTTTATTTTGCTAGTTTATGCAAGTTGTTGACATTTTCCATTAAAACTTACTCAATGCTCAATGGTAAACCCTGAAGTTCAGTTTGTTTAATGAATTTCCAGTTCCTAAATTTAGGCAGATGTTTGGTTAACTGAATATTTTTCATTCATATTGTAAGAATGAAGGGAATACCAATGTAATTTTTGAGTCACTTTTGTAGTCACGCGTGGTATCATGTGTACTTTTATAAATATTTCTAAACGTGATGATAGTAGCTTGATAGGAATATATTCACTCATATCTTTGACCTCCACATAATAGAAGCTGAGATGATGTATTGTGCTTCACCAAAAGTGGATGAACAGAAGTGTTTCACTGTTATCTAAAATGAATGTAGCCACTATAAAATGGAGCAAAAGACTATTCATGAAATATTCATGGTATTCCTTTTGTTAGCAACCGATTACTCTTCTTGGTTTTCTTTTCTTTCTTTTTTTTTTTTTTTTGAAGTTTCAAATGAGTATTTGATTCCTGCATTTTAATTGGATCAGAAAGTGTGTTTCCAGAGCAAAATGGTATTTTAGCAATCTGTTTAAACAGCTGGATGCATCAGCCATTTGCTTAAGATTTGGCACAGGAAAAAAAAAAAAACTCTGCTTTTAAAGGTTCATAGAAAAAGTCATTGATTTATTTGTTGATAGTAAAAATAAGGATCTTTTTTTAACCATTTCTTATTTAAAAGATAACAGTCACTTGGATTGTCCTTAAGGGTTTCCCCTGAAGAATTCCATCCCAAATCAAACAAAACATTTTTCATGCATCATTTCTTGATTGAAATTAGAATTCCATTCCTAAGCTGCAAAAAAACGAACAGATGGCTCATGGAAACAATCAGCAGCAGAGTGTCTTTCATGTACTTGGTGTTACTAGAACTGAACTGACCTGCAGGAAGGGGCCTCAGTTTTCTACCACCTTCCCCCCCTTCCCTTCCTTTCTTTCCTCTTCCATTATTCCTTTCCCCTCTCTCCCCCATCTTTGATTTGAAAATGTTGAATTATCATGAAACTTTGAACACTCAGCTGTTCTGAAAGAGAATATCCATAGAAATGGTTTAAAAGTCAGGCTTTCTCTGTGAGAAGCACGATCCAGGATGGGGCTAACTGTTCTATCAAGATTTGACGGGAAAGACAATCTGGTCATCTTTCAAAAACCAACTGAAGCAATTTCTCAAGTATTCATTTTTCGTGGGGCATGTTACATATCGTTGTGTTTATTTCTTTATTTTACCACAGTGTTAGAAGTCAAATTTAGAGAAAAGTAATCTCCTTGGGAATTTATGTGCTACTCAAGATAGCAAAAGGTTTGCCAATGTGATAAGTATGTAAGATTTCTAATAATGACTTCTCTGTGCTAAAAGAATATTAATTGAGAACTTTGAAAAATACAGTTTAAAATTTAAAAAAAAATGTAAATCTGTCATAACCTACCACCCAGACATAAATACTACTGTGGTACATGATCTTTCAGTGATTTGTCAATTCTGTATGTAGTAAATTCTTATGTACACATATATGTTTATATTAGATTTCATATGTAGGCTATGTCACCTACTTTTAAAATTTTATGCTGAGTCTTCCTTTGATGAAACATAATATCATAGCAACTTTCTTTCCATGCTTTGGGTATTTTTTTTTTTCTTTCTACAAGCATTAGCAAGAAAAATAAACCTTCAGGCAAGGAAGAGTTTTAACAAAATTTGGTGGCACTACACCATTTACTCACCACCCGATTTCTTGCTACATTTCTGTTATCAGATTTAAGTCACCATATGACCTCAGTGTAACTATTCTTGGTATTTGATAAATGATTCCTGCAACAGCAGGCCTATCATTTCTGCAGCTGTCAGCAGAACCAAGCAGCGATGCCCCTGTGAAGAGACTGTGACCCATGGGCTCTGAGTCTTCTCACGGCCTTTCACACGTCGGTGCCACTTCACCTTGTGAATGAAACGAGGTAGAGACCTGGCAAAGACTCCTTGTGCTCAGAGCTGCTGCTGCTTCTTTTTCCTGCGGCAGGCAGTGGAGGGTGCTAGTGGGATAAGATTATACAGTTTTAGCTTAAGCTTATATTTCCTACAGGATGTTAACATACATGTCTTTTTCTGCCCAGTGGCAAAATGTATTTCCCAATCATTGGCCTATTGCGTTAAACTAAATTAAAATGTCCCTTAGTATGCAGACAATAATATAAATCAAAAAAAAGAAGAAACTTGATACATTTTTTTAACTTGGAAAGATATTTCCTAGGTGACAGTGTTAAACTGATCATACCACAGTCCCTAACATTGCATCAAGCTCTTGTAGGAAGGAGCAGAGAAGGTGGAAATGTTTTGCCCCGTCAGGGGTTTGGGTGTTCTTCTTTACACTGAGGTAACTGCTAAGATGACTGTTTTTCTGTGATCTATTTCATTTCCATTAGAATATTTCTGGTGTCAATTTTATTCCTTAAGACTTTTCGTATATGTGAATAGAAACAGAGTGAGCTTAAAATATTTAATGTAACGCATACAACCCTTCTATAATAAACCATAAGATTCCAATTACACTAAGATGAATTGAGAGCAAAGGGGAAAGGAATCATTGGCAGAATCAGTGATAATTACTCTGTAAGTAAATAGGCACATATGAATTAGCCTTGTGTTTGAAAATATTGTTATGCTTAAAATGAATCAGGTAGAACAATTGATATGATGTGTTTGGCAGTTAAGTAAGAACAGTTAATTAGCTTGTGTTTATACTGAAAATGACTTTAAGTTAAAAAAATAATAATAAGTATTTCTCGTATTCAGACCAACAAATGTGAGTTTTGTCTGTGTGTGTTTCAGTATGTACAGTAGGTGCCACCATTCTGTGGTTGCTTGTACCAGTCTTTAAGACAGTTGTTTCCTGGTTTCAATATATTTGATTCTGATCTTTCTTTTTAGTATATATCAGTCAAAGTATTTTTTTTAAAGACTTAAACTTTGTCATAAAATCTCTGCTATAGATGCAGTAACCATGAAAATAGTCCAGTTCTTTTAGACAGACTATTAATACATAAGTGCATGAGAAGTGTTGATTAAAAATAAACAGCAGTATTAAAATATCTATGGAAAAACAGCTTGGAAAACGTGTGAACTAAGAACCAAGCAGCAAAGCAAATGTGTGTATATGATTAGATGTCTTTCCAATTTTCTTTTTCTAAGCAAGAATGACCAATATAAAATGCTTGGTTCTGTAGGACTATTTTTTTTTTTCCTATGATATTCCCTTCAGTTAAATTTAAAAAAGAGTAAGAGAACAGACACTTAGTAAGAAACATTTAACTTTTTTTTTACAATAATTAAACCATACTTTTGACATATTTATTTGAACATTATAGGAAAATAGAAAAAATATATATAGAACCCTAGTGTCAGCAATAACCTTTAGAAATCATTTCCTTCTTTTTAGATTCCCTGACTAGAGATGAAAAAAGCTTTCATAGGTCTTAATTACATGATGAATAAGAGTAATAACAGTTGCCCAAATCCATCTGATGTCAGTTTGTTTTTTCTTCTTTTAATGTTGAGGTAGCTTTAATTTCTCCTTTTATTCGTAATACTATTAATAAGACTGAAGTGTTTTGCTTCCTAGCCTTTAACTGTCACATGAGGACCATTGACAAAACATCCTGAACCTACTCCAAATTCAGTATATTCATTTCTTATAACATTTTACCATAATTACTATAGTCTATCTTGTTTTTCCTTTGTGATACTCTAGTAATTTTTGTTCCATATTTCAATATTTATGGATAATTATGTTTGTTTATTAATAAGTAAAAATTGTTATTTTGAATCTCACCTATAAAATTTTTATTCAACCTCATATTATGTCATCATTTCAATAATGGCAGATTCAGGGCAGACCAATTCATGTCCTCATTCCCAAATCTGACTGCTATTTCCTAATTGGCAAATTAGCATCTTATTTATAAACCATAATTCCATAGTTTGTTAATAATGATATTATATGTAGTTGTTCATGAATGGAAAGGAGAAAAATTATGATTTCATATTATGAAATCCTATATTTCTCAAATTTTTTTCCATCTTTAAATATAGAATTCATAGGTATATTTTAAAGCCATGAGTCCTGAGAACTCATTCATTAGAAAAAATATTTTTACAGTTTATTTAAATATTTTCAATGATTTTGTATGATTTTCTTTCAAAATCATATTAACTGTGAAATTCCTTTGCTTGTGAATAAATGTCAGTTTTCACATTTATTTTATTTGTCCTGTAGGTGAAGAACTAATTAATAAAGAAGAATTAATAGTCTTCACTATATTAAATGTATAATTAAATTTTATAAAATCTTAATATGACACAAAGCTTCCAAAAGAATATATTAAAAAGTAGAGATCACTTAAGTTTTAGATGTGATGAACAAATTTGATCTAAAATATTCATATTTTAAAAATCAGTTTGAATATTTGTTAAAACCTGAATGGCATGCATTAATGAATAAGATCTTTTTTTTAATCTTGAGGATATAAATGTGAAAATCAAAGCAATGAAGAATGCCATTCCTCAATTTTGGTTCTGAGTTGCATAACTATTTAGCCTTAATACATTTAGTTTCCTTTCTAAAATAAAGTTTTAAAAAATATATTCAAACAATTTGAAGTTACCAAGAAACATTTTAAGAGCTGATGTGCATGTCTATTAGGATCCAGATGTATACCTAGTATTGTTCAGCAATAAGTTCCTGCCTGGGTACTTACAGTTCAGTAACTTCTAGATTGCTAGCAAAATAATCTTATTAGCTATGTGTTTTCTTTCTTTCTTTCTTTTTCTTTTTCTTTCATTTCAGAGGCCGGAGTTAATCTGAAGAGCACCACTTCTCTCTCTCCTGAAAAAAATTGCTACTGATATTTTTACTGGATAAAATTTAAAAATTGTTCAATTCACAAAGGCTTATTGTTGAACTGGTATCCTAGAAGAAATTGTCCACAGGAGCCGAAGCAGAAGTCTATCATGCCGTGAAACTGGCTCTATCAGACCATGGTTCATCCCCTTTTAAAACCAAATTTTTTTTTTTCTTCTGGCCTACAAGTATTTTTTTTTTAAAGAAGGAAAGAAAAAAGCCTACATTGGCATCGAGTTCTGTATCAATCCATGTTACATTGCCATCCATGATTTAAGACTGTAGAATCTTGAATAATCTATATCACTTTAACAAATAAATGTTTTACTATGACAGAATCTGCACATTGCCTGATTTGTGGAAAGCTCGATTGCTTCAAGTGTGAATAGTGAAGTGATGATGGTAGGAACTAACAATACTGTTTTATATCTATATAGTACAAAACCTTAAGGGATCACAGATTGCTGTATAATACTGGAACTAGTTCTTCCACGACTAAAGTGCGCCCACTTCCATGGGAGGGCAGTACACCTATTTAAACAGCTTTATGAAAATTTTTATTCTTCAGTGTAACAGAAAGGGAAGACAGATCTCCTACTGGAATTTCAGGAAGTATCAAGGTAGGTGTGCTGTAATTAATCCAAATTGATTCATTGCTTTTCTAGAGAGCAAAGGCAGAGATTTTAATAATTTTAGGTCTTATGTTTCATTATAAATGCCCATTTCTCCAGTTTTCCATTGGAGATTTTATATATATATATATATATAGTTTACATTTTTAAAAATTTACTTAAAACTAAAAAATTTAGAAAGCTGTCTTTGAAAAATGTAGGGTAATCTGTTAACCATTCCACATCTCTTAGGCTGTTAAAAATATCCAACTATCCAAAGAGAAGTTGCAAAATGTCAGTCATAAGATGGCACTTAGAATCTGTGCTTGGGAACCTAACTACACTAGACATAAAACCTGTGCATACACACACACACTAAGGACTGCCAGACACACACACTGCACAACTGAAACAAAGTAACACCTTTGAGATGCAATGTAGTTAGTTTGTGACTCTGGGCAACTGACTTCGTTCTCTGTTTCCTGACAACTCAAATACCCAGAGCAATCCTGTTTGCATGTGTACGCGTGTATCCCTGGTGGCTCAGACGGTAAAGCGTCTGTCTATAATGTGGGAGGCCCGGGTTCGATCCTTGGGTCGGGAAGATCCTCTGGAGAAGGAAATGGCAATCCACTCCAGTACTATTGCCTGGAAAATCCCATGGACAGAGGAGCCTGGTGGGCTACAGTCCATGGGGTTGCAAAGAGTCGGACACGACTGAGCAGCGACTTCACTCACTCACTCACTCACTTGTATATATGCATGGATAAATGTTCACGGTGACAAAAAGGAGACAGTTTGGACAATAAGCATTGCCTCTGGGAATCTGTTCCTGCCATACACAAATTTTCTCCTCAAATATAAACTTTCAGGAACACAATAGCTTTCCTGGATCTCAGAGTTTAACTTTTTAAAATTCTCTCTGGGGAAAACCTACAGCCTTTCCTTCAAGGACATTCTCCTGTTTATACTTACATTCCACTTGCTCCAATCTCTACCCCATCAGGCCTAATTCTTGTTTTTCTTGATGATAGTTAAGAGTGTAGCCTGACTGCTTCATCTTTTAAGATATTCATGCTATTGTGTTCTAAGGAACAGGGATTTTAGAACTAAAATTTTACTTAATCTTGTCAAGTCTTCACTCTGCATCTAAATCTAAAACTTCACATATGTACAAATTCAAACAACACCCATAGTATACATGTGTTCTCTTATTTTCAAATATTGTTGAAGACTATTCAGGCACACTCTCTGATCCAGGGCTGCTGCTACTGCTGCTAAGTCGCTTCAGTCGTGTCTGACTCTGTGCAACCCCATAGACGGCAGCCCATCAGGCTCCCCCGTCGCTGGGATTCTCCAGCCAAGAGTACTGGAGTGGGGTGCCATTGGTTCTCTACTCTGATCCTGTAAGTGTCCAATAATCAGTTACATTCACAGACAGATATTTACTTCTTATACTATGAGGTTAAGAGAACACAGTTTCATACCGATAACTAAATAAGATTAATGATCATTCACAAATAAAAGTTTGGAAAAAAATGTGACAAAAACATTTTTAGGATGAGTGGAAACAGTTTCTTTTAGCTAAGCATATTATAAAGGGGTGAAGAAATATATGATAAAAAGTCTTAATGTAAGTGCCGGAGTCCAGCTCCAGCAGCCAGGGAATCAGCCTGTCAGCAGAGAATGATGTAGCCTCTGACTTAAGGTGCAGGACTACATGTTTATTTCAAGCTTCAGGTTTTCTTTTATACTTTGACAAAAGCATTAGGTCTGAGGTTTGACATTTTCAGTCCCCCCCTCCCCCACCACCCAGATTTATTGTCTCCAGAAATCCCTGTTACCTTCAAACAGAGTTCCTGCTTCAGCAGTTCTCTCAGAATTGGCTTTCAGTTCAGTTCAGTTCAGTTCAGTCGCTCAGTCGTGTCTGACTCTTTGAGACCCCATGAATCGCAGCACGCCAGGCCTCCCTGTTTATCAGCATCTCCCGGAGTTCACTCAGATTCACATCCATCGAGTTTGTGATGCCATCCAGCCATCTCATCCTCGGTCGTACCCTTCTTCTCCTCCTGCCCCTAATCCCTCCCAGCATCAGAGTCTTTTCCAATGAGTCAACGCTTCGCATGAGGTGGCCAAAGTACTGGAGCTTCAGCTTCAGCATCATTCCTTCCAAAGAAATCCCAGGGTTGATCTCCTTCAGAATGGACTGGTTGGATCTCCTTGCAGTCCAAGGGACTCTCAAGAGTCTTCCCAACACCACAGCTCAAAAGCATCAATTCTTTGGCGCTCAAACTTCTTCACAGTCCAACTCTCACATCCATACATGACCACTGGAAAAACATAGCCTTGACTAGAAGGACCTTAGTCGGCAAATTAATGTCTCTGCTTTTGAATATACTATCTAGATTGGTCATAACTTGTCTTCCAAGGAGTAAGCGTCTTTTAATTTCATGGCTGCAGTGATTTTGGAGCCCAGAAAAATAAAGTCTGACACTGTTTCCACTGTTTCTTCATCTATTTCTCATGAAGTGATGGGACTGGATGCCATGATCTTCATTTTCTGAATGTTGAGCTTTAAGCCAACTTTTTCACTCTCCACTTTCACTTTCATCAAGAGTCTTTTTAATTCCTCTCCACTTTCTGCCATGAGGGTGATGTCATCTGCATATCTGAGGTTATTGATATTTCTCCTGGCAATCTTGATTCCAGCTTGTGCTTCTTCCAGCCCAGCGTTTCTCATGATGTACTCTGCATATAAGTTAAATAAGCAGGGTGACAATATACAGCCTCGACGTACTCCTTTTCCTATTTGGAACCAGTCTGTTCCATGTCCAGTTCTAACTGTTGCTTCCTGACCTGCATACAGAGTTCTCAAGGGGCAGGTTAGGTGGTCTGGTATTCCCATTTCTTTCAAAATTTTCCACAGTTTTTGTGATCCACACAGTCAAAGGCTTTGGCATAGTCAATAAAGCAGAAATAGATGTTTATCTACTTCCTCTTATGCATCCTATACTTAACTTGTGATTACATTGTAATTCATGCCACATTCCTCAGTTTATTTCTTATCTTTCTAAATCCTGTTTGCCCCTAGTATCTTAAGATCACTATCTCCTAAAAAGGCTTCTAGCTATTAATATTTCTAAAATTCCTAATCTCTATAAACTATAGTAAAATATGCTAACACTACAACATTCCTTAAATATTTAGCTTCTAACTATTCTTAATTATTCCTAAACCCTAAATTCAGCAAACTTCTTTTGCCATAAACATTTCCCTCACAAACAGGTCTCCGATAACAATCCTTCCCATGATCTCAAGCTGTGGCCTACATTCTCATCCTGGAACGTTCTTTGTAAAGATCCTTAAATGTCAATGGTTAACTTTATGGATTATTCTCTGGGCACAACTGCAGAAGGCTTTGTGCCTTCTCATGCTTCTCTCAAGAACAATAAGCACCTTAACATTCTTTTCAGCCAACTCAACCAAAGAAAGGAAAGAACAAGTCAGAATCACAAAACCTAACTCTGTCACCCCAGGACCATGCCTGCAGGACAAGAAGAGGGGGTTGGGGCCATGCCTCTAATTTGTCAGTAATGCCTAACGTGGCTCCCAACGTGTAAGGTTCTTGGACAGGCTTCCCTGGTGGCTCAGACAGTAAAGAAACCACCTGCAATGGGAGAGACCTGGGTCCAATCCCTGGATTGGGAAGATCCCTTGGAGATGGGAATGGCAACCTGCTCCAGTATTCCTGCCTGGAGAATACCCATGGACAGAGGAGCCTGGCAGGCTACAGTCCATGGGGTCACAGAGTCCTGACTAGCAACTAAGCACACAAGGTTCTTAGACATGCATTGAAAACCAAAACATGCAATAGAAAACCATGTTTTCTATTACTCTACATTCCTGAGTAATTTTGGAAGTAATTTAACTGCTAAAAATATATAGCATAATTAATATGAATATTTGTCAATTCAGTTTGTGATTTCTTACACATAATGTAAACACAAGAAGATCAAAAGTGTTTTGAATGCAATATAGACACAACATGAGGTATGAAAGAGGACTGTAAACTGTAATTAGATTTTTGAAAATCTACAATCATGATTCTTGAAATCCATAATCTGTAGAATTAAGATTAGTAATAAAATGCCATAGAGGTTGAAAAGTATAACTTCTACATGGAAAGAAACTCAAATATTGGGCTGACCAAAAGTTTGTTTGGGTTTTTCCATACCATGTAATGGAAAAATCTGAATTTTTCATTTTGATTTCCTATTTTGCTTGTAATTTAATAACTCTCAAATTGGTTTAGACAAATTTTTGTCTGCTAAAAATACAAAGTATCCTGTTTCACATATGTGGAATGTTTTGTGACACATTCTTGTTTTGTTTAAAATATATTCACATTATTTCTTCCTTTATTCTGTTTTCCATGTGTTGAGAAGTTACTCCATTTTTATTTCCAAAATATATTACATGACAGCTCATAGGTCTACTTGTGAAATGTGTGTGTTTCAAGGTATATGCAATTATTTTAAAATGCAAGTGATGAAGAATATATTATGCCCAACCAAAATAAAAGTCTGTAGAACATGATTGCTTTATTTGAAATACAACTATAATATCCAGGAAATTATCTACACTAGATTTTTATGTGGAAAATATATATAACGTGAAATCTCATTATTATTAATTACATTCACAATATTTTGCAGTCATCATCATTACCTATTTTTTTAATGTTTCTATCATCCCAAACACAAAGTCTATACTCATTAATCAGTTATACCTGTTCTGTCTCCCCTCAGTCCCTGGTAAATTCTAATCAACTTTTATGAATTTACCTATGCTAGATATATCACGTAAGTGATGTCTTACAATGTTTGTCTTTTTCTATCTGGCTTATTCATCTTATCATAATGCTTCTAAAATTCATCTGTGTTGAAGCATGTATCAGAATTTTGTTTCTATTTATGGCCAGATAATATTTCATCCTGTGTATATAGCACATTTTTTATTCATTCATCTTTTGATGGACACTTGTATTGTCTTTACCTTATGGGCACTGGGTGTAATACTATAAAGAACCTTGGTATACAGGTCTATATTTGAGTTTCAGTTTTCAGTTCTTTTTGCTATATACTTTGGAGTGGGTAAATAGTAATTTTATGTTGAGTTTTTTTCAGAACTTCCCAAACTGTTTTCCACTATGGCTACTCCATTTTATACTCACTACAATAATGTGCAAGTGTGCAAGGATTCCATTTCTCCATATATAAATTTTAGTTTTTGTTAGTTATCTTAGTAGGTGTAAATTATCACATTATGATATTGATTTGCATTTCCCTAATCATTTATAGGTGGCTCAGACAGTAAAGTGTCTGTCTACAATGCGGAGACCCGGGTTCGATCCCTGGGTTGGGAAGATCCCCTGGAGAAGGAAATGGCAATCCACTCCAGGACTATTGCCTGGAAAATTTCGTGCACAGAGGAGCCTGATAGGCTACATACAGTCCATGGGGTCACAAAGAGTCAGACACGACTGAGTGACTTCACTACTACTAATAATCATTTACAATATTGAACTTATTTTAATATGTGTTGGTCATTTGTATATCTTCTTTGGAGAAATATTAACTCAAGTCATTTACCCATATTTAAATTGGATTCTCTTTTATTATTGAGTCAAAGCCATTCTTTATATATTCTTGATATTAAACTCTTCTCAAGTATATCATTTGCAAATATTCTCTCCCATTCTGTAGCTTGTCTTTTCACTTTCTTGATATTATCATTTAATGAACAAAAATGTTGAATTTTTATGAAATCTGTTCATGTATTTTTTCTTTTGTGTTTGTGCTTTGGTATCATATCTAAAAATTCACTAACCAGTCAGTGGTCATCAAGACTTGCCTCTATGCATTTTTCTAAGAATTATGATTTTATATGGATGATTGATCTTATATATAGATGATTGATCCATTTTGCATAAATTTTTGAACACGAGTTGAGGAAATCTCTAATTTTAGATATGGAAATCCAGTTGTCCCAGCACCTTTCCTGAAAACCTATTTCTTTTCTCATTGAATGGACTTGGAAGGCTTGTCAAAAATCAGCTGGCCATAGATGCATGCATTTATTTCTAGACTCTATATTCTGTTCCATCAGTCTATATGTCCTGTCTTTATGCCAATAACACAATGTTTTGATTACTATAGGTTTTTAACTTTTGAACCAAACATGTGAGTCCTCCAACCATCTTCTCCTGTTTTCAAGAAGGTTTGGCTATTGTGGGCCCCTTGCAAATGAGTTTGAGGATTGGCTATTCCATTTTTACAAAACAGCAGCTAGGAATTTTGATATATATTTCATTAAACATGTAGACTACACTGGGTGGTTTTGACATTGTGACAATATCAAGTTTCTCAATCCGTGGACAAAGGCTGTCTTTTTCTTTTAACAATGTTTTGTTCTTTTCAGTGTATAAGTATTTCACATCCTTTAATAAATTCATTCCTAAGTATGTAATTCTTTTATATGCTCTTATAAATGGAATTGTTTTCTTAATTATCTTTGTGGATACTTCATTGCTAGTGTTTAAAAAACCAGTTGATTTTTGGGTATTAATCATATACCTTGCAACTAGGTAGGTTTAGTTTATTAGCTACAGTAGCTTTCTTGTGAATTCTTGGGATTTCTATATATAGAATAATGCCCCATGTGATTAGAGATACAGTTGGTCCTTCATATCTACAATTTCTGCATCTATGGATTCAACCATGAATAAAAAAATATTTTTCAATAAAAAATTTTAGGAATTTCCAAAAGCAGAACTTAAACTTGCCATTTCCTACAACTGTTTACATATCAGTTACATTATATTTATAATTACTTATAATGCATAGTGTTTATATTGTATTATAAATGATCTAGCCATAGTTTAAAGTATATGGGAGGATATGCTGAGGGTATATTCAAATATTGCACCATTTTATGTAAGGGACTTGAGCATCCTTGGATTTTGGTATCTAGAAAGGTTTCTGGAAACAATGACCCAAGGATCCCAAGGGACAACTTGGGATAAACAATATAGTTTATTTCTTCTTTTCCTACTGCTGCTGCTAAGTCGCTTCAGTCTTGTCCAACTCTGTGTGACCCCATAGACAGCAGCCTACCAGGCTCCTCCACCCTTGGGATTCTCCAGGCAAGAACACTGGAGTGGGTTGCCATTTCCTTCTCCAATGCATGAAAGTGAAAAGTGAAAGTGAAAGGAAAGTCCTGTCTGACTCTTCACGACCCCATGGACTGCAGCCTACCAGGCTTCTCTGTCCATGGGAGTTTCCAGGCAAGAGTACTTGAGTGGATTGCCATTGCCTTCTCTGTCTTTTCCTACTAGAATTCTTTAAATTTTCTTTTCTGGTCTAAATAGCTGGCTGGAAATTCCAGTAAAATATTAATGGCAGTGGTGAAAGTGGCATCCTTATTTTATTTTTGATCTTGGAGGAAACTTTGAAGAGGAATATGACGTTGTTCAGTCGCTGTCATAACTTTTCTTCTAGGCAGCCAGCATCTTTTAAAGAATCCACAATCTGTCACAAAGGAATATGACATAGATTGTAGATTTTTAGAAAGTAGCCTTTGTCTTGTTGAGGAAGTTTCCTCCAATTTCTAATTTTCTGGTATATTAATCATGAAATAATGTTGCATTTTTTCCAAATGATGTTTCTCTTTCTCAGAATTGAGCTAATTATGTGGTTTGGGGCTGGGGGTGGTTATTTGTTTTGCTGTTGTATCTTTATTCTATTACTGTGATGTATTACACTGATCAATTTTCTTTGATCATCTTAGTATTCCTGGGGTAAATCCCACATGGTCATGATGTATAATCCTTTTAGGATGCTGTTGCATTTGTTTTGCTAGTGTTTTTTGTAAGATTTTTGCATCTCTATACACAGTGGATATTGATGTATACTTTTATTTCCTTGTGAGATTTTTATTTGGCCTTGGTTATCAGGTAATGCTCACCTTCTAGAATGAGTTTCCTCCTCCTCTATTTTGAAATAGAATTGGTGTGAATTCCTCTTTAACTGTTTGGTAGAATTCACTAGTGAAGACATCTGTCTGGAGCTGGAGCTTGTTGGGAGATTTTGAATTATTGATTCAACTTTGTATTTGTATAGGTCTGTAGAGATTTTCTTTTCCTTTTGAGTCAGTTTAGATAATTTGTGTGTTTCTAACAATTTGTCAGTTTAATCTAGACAATTGGTTTGTTAATGTTCCTAGTATTCTATTTTTTTGTTTGTTTGTTTCTGTAAGGTCAGATCTATCTATTATTCAGAGTACAGTCTCCAAATATTGTCATAGTACTGTATCTCTCTTCAGTTCTGCTGACTTCATATATTTTGGAACATTGTTTGCTGGTATATTAAGTTACAGTTGTAATACTCTCTGGATGATGTAATTGTTCTTACTGGTCTTAGAATATTTTCAGTATCACATATTTGATTATCATAATTGTTATCTGAATGAGCCTATTTTAAGTTCACTATGTTTATTTGGTAAATGTAAACTTGTCCCATCTATTTCACTTGTTTTGAATCCAAACTGCCATTGGCTTCTCTTCTTACATTATTTACTAAACCCATAGAGAGGCATGGCATGCTGCAATTCATGGGGTCACAGAGTCGGACATGATTGAGTGACTGAACTGAATCTTTTATTTCTGTCTTCCTAACTGAAATCCAGTTTTAAGGCCTCATACCCATTACCTGCCTGAGTCTCATCAATAACCCATATATCAGTCTCTGTCATTAACATATTACCAAAGGATCAGAGTGTGCTCTCACAAAGCAACATTTTCAAATGCCACCTAATCAAATGACCCAGTGAAGAAGATTTTCTTTCTGTGGGCTAGTAAAGCAGGTCATAAACAACTCTGTAACTGCATTTATGATCTGAGTACCAGCATAAAGATTAAAAGAGACAACAAAGAAAACAAATTCTTTCTAAAAGAATGTGTAACATATATCCATAAATCACTTAAAATTTATAATAGCATAACATATGAATGCATGTAAAAGTAAACAATAAATGCTCTATATCATTGGGCTTCCCAGGTGGCACAATGGTAAAGAATCCGCCTGCCAATGCAGAAGGAGATCCAGGTACAATCCCTGGGTCTGGAAGATCCCCTGGAGAAGGAAATGACAACCCATTCCAGTATTCTTCCCTGAGAAATCCCATGGACAGAGGAGCCTTGTGGTCTACAGTCTGTGGGGTCCCAAATAGTTGAAGATGACTGAGAATGTATGCATATACATTATAATAGCACAAATGCAAGTTGATTGCAATTTATGATGTCTGCTTGAAAGAGTTGTT
Source organism: Nanger dama (assembly GCA_917880005.1). NCBI lineage: Eukaryota > Metazoa > Chordata > Mammalia > Artiodactyla > Bovidae > Nanger > Nanger dama. Next base: position 5,782,577 of record CAKJTW010000038.1, on the reverse strand, counting down.
TTAAGCTTCTTTTTGTTGTTGATCCTATGAAACAAAAGCAGTACAGGTACCTATAAAGATAGGGCCTAATATATCACATTTATGACTTCTAGGGAGTGTGACATGTGAAAATTAGAATAAGAAAAAAATTTATCCAAATTATTTTTCTAGCTTGAGTTAAAATAAAACTTGTGCATTAAGATTCATAAAGTCTCATGTTTAAAAATTTAGATATAAAAATGTAATCGGATGTGATTGGAAACTTTTTTTATTTGAATGAATTTCTGAGTGAAATGGCTTTGGAAATGTTCCCAGGTAATCCTCCGTCCACTTTATTTCAAACAGAATGCTTTAAAAGATCTCTGACCCCCTTTATTAAACTTGTTCAATTCTGCAACCAGTTTTTCAACATTTATTTTGTCCAGGGTCTGTTACTATTCAGAGGGGATACAGAAATAGACGGCTCAATGGCCTTCCAAATGTCCACACTTAGGTGGTAAGTTAATGTGTAGACAATGTATGTTAGTCTGTTCAAGCTTCTCTAACAACATACCACAGACTGGGTGGCCTGCGTGGTTTCATTCTGGTGAAGGTATCTTTCTGTTTACAGCTGATTCCTTGTCACTGTGTGGACAAGGAATATCCTTATGTGGTGGAAGGAACTGGGATCTCTCTGGAGCCATTTTTTTCTCAGGCTCTAATCTCATTCATGAGGGCCTCACTGTAACCATCTAAGCATCACCCAAATGTCCACAGCATCCCGGTTCTCACTTGGCCATTAAAATTTAACATATTAATTTGGAGTGGATATGAGACACAAACATTAAGACCATTGCACTCATAGGTTTACATACAAAGTAATACTGTTAGGAATTTAGGACAGCTGTGTGAGACCAGGCCGATATCAACTCAAACCACTTTCACCAACCTCATGTTCCCCTTGTGTTGTTTATAGAAATATGTATCTTCCTCTTTAGACCTGAAATTCCTAAAATCAGCTGCTATGTCCAATTTAATTTTGGATCTCCTACCATCTTCAGTAGAGTGCTTTGGATATACAGGACAAATATATGTTTGCTGTATATGTATGTTTGCAGCTTCATACAGAAAGAACTAAGGAATGGCAAATTTGGATTCAGCAATGAGAATACAGGAAAGTCTTCTGTGATGAAATTAAGGTAATAGTTAACAAACAGAAACAATAATTAGACACAAAAAGTACAGAAGTAACTCCAGTACTTTGGCCACCTCATGCAAAGAGTTGACTCATTGGAAAAGACTCTGATGCTGGGAGGGATTGGGGGCAGGAGGAAAAGGGATCGATGGCTGGATGGCATCACCAACTCGATGGATATGAGTCTGAATGAACTCCAGGAGTTAGTGATGGACAAGGAGGCCTGGCATGCTGTGATTCATGGGGTCACAAAGAGTCAGACACGACTGAGCGACTGAACTGAACTGAACCTACATTTATCTATTAAGTAAATATGGTATGTGTTAGCATCATGTGCTTCTAAATTGTTTTAGAAATAGAGATTAGCTGACCTCAAACACCTATGTGTTCGTATCAAATCAATCTACTAAGTATCATAGGAAATTTCATACCTGGGCTGAGAGCTAATTTTTATTAGAGTAAATAGAAGTATAAACAGCAATTTCTAAAACAAGACATAATACATGCACTATAATAGACTCACTGTGAGAAACAAATAATTACAAATGATTGCATTTCCGAGTCTAGTATCTGAAAGTATGGAGATTAACATTGAGAGTGATGGAAAGATGAGTGGCATAAAGTGTTCATTCCTTTTTAACATATATGATATTGTGATTCGTAATAAATATGTATTTGATCTTCTTCCCAGGTTCCAACATGGAACTCCTTAACCCTTGGAATTTCCTAAGAGAAAAAAAGGTGTCTTTTGTCAAGTCAATTAGTAGCACCTGAGGGCTGAGGGATGGTTGCCAGTAGAAACTTTGTGTGATTAGACGGTTGAACCCTTTAGTCGGATCCTGCTACCTCATGCTCATCTTCCTGTAGGAAAAAGGTGCTGGGGCTTGAATTGTTTGCCAGCGGCTGATGATTTAATCAATCTTGCCTTTCTAGTGAGGGAGGCTTCCTTAAAGTTAAAAAGAAGTGGGTTGAGTGAGCTTCCAGATGGGGGAACACTTGGAGACTTCAGGAGAGGGACATGCTGGGAGAAAGCATGAAAATGCCAGCCCTTTTCCCCACACCTTGCACTCTGTGACTCTTCCATCTGGCTGTTCCTGAATTATATCTTTATTTATAATAAATCACTGACCTCCTGATGAAAAGATTTTCTGAGTTCTGTGTGCTGCTCTAGCAAATTAATGGAACCCAAGGATGGAAACTGTGATCACAACAGGTTGGTCAGAAGTACAGGTAATGACTTACTTTCTCTCCTGAACCCATTGAAATCATCATGTGATATTTCTTTCTGTCATCTTCTCCATGGTGAATTTACTCCAGCTTTTCCTTAGTTAAAAATTGCTCCACACTTCTGTGGTGGCTACCCTGACTGAGCTAAAGAGTTTAAAGTGAATTAATCCATACTTCTTCGTTATTTGAAATAGCTAAAACTGGCATATACATTTGTATATATTTTCTATATATTTCAATTTTGTGGGCTTTTCATTTTTTACTTACTGTTTTTGTTAGTACTAATTGGCATTGTACTTTATTAAATCAGGGAAGAAATAATTTGCGGGTGCAAAACAGAAATTCATCTAAGGTCATCTTTAAATGCCTGAGGAATAGGAATTTTTCCCAATAATTTCATGTTAGTGCCCTTTTACTGCTCTGCTTTTTTCTAATTGACCCCCTGTAAATGACTGAATAAATATTGATAGCAGTCAAACTGGAATAATCGTTTTATCATTATAATTTGTATTTAATTTTGGCTGTGCTGGTCTTCAGTGCTGCCCATGGGCTTTCTCTAGTTGCCGAGAGCAGGGGCTACTCTTCCCTGTGGTGCATGAGCTTCTCATTGGTGGGCTCTCATTGCAGAGCACGGGCGCTGGGTGCAGGGGCTTCATTAGTCGTGGCATGCGGGCTCCTAGTTGTGACTCTGGCTCTAGAGCACAGACTCCGTTGTTGTGGCGCATGGGCTTAGATGCTCCAAGGTGTGTGGAATCTTCCCAGACCAGGGATGGAACCCGTGTTCCTTACATTGGTTGGTGGATTCTGAACCACTGGGAAGTCCTATTTTATTTTTAAGATATGTTATCCAACAGTATGGGAGATTAAATGTTTCAGTAATTATTATTTGGATGCAAATACACTATCATTTATATTTCTGATCCTGTGATCTAAAAATCATTTTATTTGCTTATATGGTAAATGAAATCTATAACTAAACACCAACAGTCTAATCCTGCTTTGAGAAGATTGTTTGACACAACGCAATTGGATTATTCTGAATTCTAGTTCTATGCCCAGTTGTCCTTTTACTTTCTCTTCTTTTATTCAAGAATGAATATTAACAAGGTAGACAAACCCCTTTTTGAAAGAGAATTTCCAAACTTTTCAATGACACTGACTTGTCTCTTACAAGCTTTGTTTCTCAGACTTTAGTGGATTTCAGCGTTATCTCATAAATAAGTCTGTTTTTGGCTTTCACCCTTGCTTCAGGATACCTGTGTGGAGCCAGTGTATCTTAACAGTTGGCATCCTCCACCCATCACTTTTAAATGATTTTAAAGCGGGTTATCAGAGATCAAGGTTCTGAGGACTGGCTTGTAAGAGTCACAGTTAACAGCTTCTGCTCTTCATGATGAATGACTTAAAAAGTTGTCTTCATTATTTGTATTAATTAATTAATATAGATTCAATCTTATATAACATGTATAGTTCATAAAAATGATTATTAGTTTCTGATAAAATCAGCTCAGTTTCTTGTCTTTATTACCCACAGAGTTAAATATTTTCCATCAAAAGTCTATTGGTTACTTAGAATGAAATATTTACTGTCAAATAAAAGGGAAACTTTTTTTCTACTAAATTTTACTACCCTTCAGTTCAGTTCAGTTCAGTTGCTCAGTCATGTCCGGACTCTTTGTGACCCCATGAATTGCAGCACGCCAGGCCTCCCTGTTCATCACAATCTCTCGGAGTTCAGACTCACGTCCATCGAGTCAGTGATGCCATTCAGCCATCTCATCCTCTGTTGTCCCCTTCTCCTCCTGCCCACAATCCCTCCCAGCATCAAAGTCTTTTCCAATGAGACAACTCTTCTCATGAGGTGGCCAAAGTACTGGAGTTTCAGCTTTAGCATCATTCCTTCCAAAGAAACTCCAGCGTTGATCTCCTTCACAATGGACTGGTTGGATCTCCTTGCAGTCCAAGGGACTCTCAAGAGTCTTCTCCAACACCACAGCTCAAAAGCATCAGTTCTTTGGTGCTCAGCCTTCACAGTCCAACTCTCACATCCATACATGACCCCTGGAAAAACCATAGCCTTGACTAGACGGACCTTAGTCAGCAAAGTAATGTCTCTGCTTTTGAATATGCTATCTAGGTTGGTCATAACTTTTCTTCCAAGGAGTAAGCGTCTTTTAATTTCATGGCTGCAATCACCATCTGCAGTGATTTTGGAGCCTCCCAAAATAAAGTCTGACTCTGGTTCCACTGTTTCTCCATCTATTTCTCATGGAGTGATGGGACCGGATGCCATGATTTTCATTTTCTGAATATTGAGCTTTAAGCCAACTTTTTCACTCTCCACTTTCACTTTCATCAAGAGGCTGTTTAGTTCCTCCTCACTTTCTGTCGTAAGGGTGGTGTCATCTGCATGTGTGAGGTCATTGATATTTCTCCCGACAATCTTGATTCCAGCTTGTGCTTCTTCCAGTCCAGTGTTTCTCATGATGTACTCTGCATAGAAGTTAAAGAAGCAGGGTGACAACATACAGCCTTGACATACTCCTTTTTCTATTTGGAACCAGTCTGTTGTTCCATGTCCAGTTCTAACTGTTGCTTCCTGATCTGCATACAGATTTCTCAAGGGGCAGTTTAGGTGGTCTGGTATTACCATCTCTTTCAGAATTTTCCACAGTTTATTGTGATCCACACAGTCAAAGGCTTTGGCATAGTCAATAAAGCAGAAATAGATGTTTTTTTCTGGAACTCTCTTGCTTTTTCCATGATCCAGTGGATGTTAGCAATTTGATATCTGGTTACTCTGCCTTTTCTAAAACCAGCTTGAACATCAAGAAGTTCATGGTTCACCTATTGCTGAAGCCTGGCTTGGAGATTTTTGAGCATTACTTCATTAACATGTGAGATAAGTGCAATTGTGTGGTAGTTTGAGCATTCTTTGGTATTGCCTTTCTTTGGAATTGGAATGAAAACGGACATTTTCCAGTCCTGTGGCCACTGCTGAGTTTTCCAACTTGCTGGCCTATTGAGTACAGCACTTTCACAGCATCATCTTTCTGGATTTGAAATAGCTGTACTGGAATTCCATCACCTCCACTTGCTTTATTCTCAATGGTGCTTTCTAAGGCCCACTTGACTTCACATTCCAAGATGTCTGGCTCTAGATGAGTGATCACACCATCGTGATTATCCGTGGCATGAAGATCCTTTTGTACAGTTCTTCTGTGTATTCTTGTCATCTCTTCTTAGTATCTTCTGCTTCTGTTAGGTCCATACCATTTCTGTCCTTTATCAAGCCCATCTTTGCATGAAATATTCCCTTGTTATCTCTTATTTTCTTGAAGAGATCTCTAGTCTTTCCCATTCTGTTGTTTTCCTCTGTTTCTTTTCATTGATTGCTGAAGAAGTGATGCCATATTAACATCCTATATTAATTCACAATTTGCAGGCTTTTTTCTACATTATAAAAATGTCCTCTAAAGTGACTCTTTCCTGGTTTTCTAGGCATGCAATTTCAACTGTTTATCAAAGAATAGTTCATTGCGTATGCTAAATTGTCAAGGAATTGGTTGCAACATTTAGTTATATAAATTTACTATTCTGATAAAATAAACTGCCAATGCCAAAAATGTTATTAAATTATTTTATCTCTAAAGGCATAGTCATGCCATCTAGTTTATTAAAATGGTCAAATATTCTAACATTTTAAAAAATGAATAGAGTTATATGATGTCTCTATACCAACAGTAATTCTATTATATACCTTTTTGACATTCTATATTCTTATAAGCATAAAGTATTGAAAGTTAAAGTCACTCAGTCATGTCCAACTCTTTGTGACCCTATGGACTGTACAGTTCATGGAGTTCTCCAGGCCAGAACACTGGAGTGGGTAGCCTTTCCCTTCTCCAGGGGATCTTCCCAAGCCAGGGACTGAACCCAGCTCTCCCACATTGCAGGCAGTTTCTTTATCAGCTGTGCTGCAAAGGAATCCCTATAAGCATAAAATCTGCTCCAAAAGGTTGTATTCCAAAAGCAACATGTAGGTGTTAGACCATCATGCCTTTAATGAATCAAGTATATGGAATTTATACATTTAATTAGCATCAGTGGTAATCCATAGGGAGCATTTCTTTCCAGACAGCTTTTGAGGTTGGAGGCAAGATCAAATAGTCAATAACTAATGTTCTTTATTTTAGGTAAATAAATAAAGCAAGCTTATCTTTACCCTGTGTGCAAGATATTTGAATTCTAAGCCATATCATATTTATGCCATCACTAACTTTTTGTACTTTTAAAAATTTCTACTTCTATTGCATAATGTAGATTTTAATGTGATAGTCAACAATTTTATTTTTTATCCTAAAGTGGATGAAATTATTTTAAATTGTTCTATTTACTCTGTGAATTATAACATATTCAACTGTATTTTCTAATTTTTATTTTAAGATATTTAAAATTGACCTGACCACATGCTAGTAAGTTCTATGTTTCTTCTCTTATTTGGCTCTATTATTCTTGCTTGGTGTTGACTCTTTGGTAACTCTATTAAGAGTTACCATCTTATAATTATTTTGCCATCAATTATAATTCTTCTAATTTAACAGTAGCCAAAAATTTAGGCATAAGATAAAGATGAAATGTGCAAAAATAGTAGATGATAGAATGACCTAAAGATATGCAAAGATCATCTGTAAATAGTAAACAAAAGTAGAATTTTGACTGTCTTATTAAAAATAAATTAGCTATAAGAGAAGTCATAGGCAAAGAGAGCAGATAGGGAACTGGATCTATGAACTTAAGATAGATTTGAAACAAGGGCAGTGGGTGTGGGTAGGAAGAGAAGTAAGGTTAAGGAAAATAAGAAGAGTGGATCTATAGGATGGATTTGCTTATTTTATGTGGAACCTAAGGGCAAGTATAAAGTAGAAAAGTGTCAAAAGTTCTGAAATGGGAAAAATGGTGACTAAGATAAAGAGTATGATATGGAAAATATATATCTAGACCCCCCCAATTTTGGTAAATTAGTCACATAATGCCTAAATTTTTATAGGAGGTTGTCCATTTTGAGTATTCTAGAGACTAAGCCAAGTATGTAAGAACATAAATAAAGAGGTTTAATTTACAAAAAACAGTAATACTACAGGATACCTTGATGTAGATGTAAATGGAGAACATGCTAGAACTGAAATAGTGATGAATTTCCCATATATCACTGTGTCTTCTAGAGCTCATTCTGTGCTCAAATTCAGATAATAATAGATATTTTCTTTTTTTGTTTGTTTTTGGGGTGGAGGGAGTTCTTTTTTAACTTTATTTTTTATTTTATTTTTTCATTGAAGGATAATTGCTTTACAGAATTGTGTTGGTTTCTGCCAAATATTAACATGACAATAGATATTTTCTACTTGTAAATTTTGTTTAATCTTTCATTTCCTTTCCTGAATTTGCCAAAGTGTGGTGACCAGAATGAAAAATATTAAAGGTGTGTCAAAGCAGATTCCCTAATTTAAAGGCCTCAGTATGGTATCATCAGGCTATATTCAATGCTAATTATATTTGGCTACTGGTTATTTCATTGATTTCGTAGAAGGTAAAAAAAAAAAAAAAAGACAAAAACCCAACCATTTACTTTACAAAGAATATACTCAAGACTTCTGACTCTCAAATATAAACCAGCAGACTAGATTCTGACTTTTTATATCACCAAAGAAATAATTTATAAAGTTTTAAAAACTATAGTCTAGCATTTTGTGTTTGGAGCCAGGACTCCAGTATATTAGAGAAGCAACTATTTCAACCAATGAACATGAATTGATTTTAGTTGTTCGTGTGGTTTAATAGCACTTGTCATGACTTATAAATGTGTTCAGCATTAAATTACAGTTGGAATCTTTGTCTCCAAAACATAGAATGTTTCAGTAGATCAGTTCAATTCAGTTCAGTCGCTCAGTCATGTCCAACTCTAGGCGACACCATGAATTGCAGCAGGCCAGGCCTCCCCTCTCCATCACCAACTCCCAGAGTTTACCCGAAATCATCTCCATAGCGTCGGTGATGCCATCCAGCCATCTCATCCTCTGTCATCCCCTTCTCCTCCTGCCCACAAATCCTCACCAGCATCAGGGTCTTTTCCAAGTCAACTCTTCGCATGAGGTGGCCAAAGTATTGGAATTTCAGCTTCAGCATCAGTCCTTCCAATGAACACTCAGGACTGATCTCCCTTAGGATGGACTGGTTGGATCTCCTTGCAGTCCAAGGGACTCTCAAGAGTCTTCCCCAGCACCACAGTTCAAAAGCATCAATTCTTCAGCACTCAGCTTTCATTATAGTCCAACTCTCACATCCATACATGACTACTGGAAAAACCATAGCCTTGACTAGATGGACCTTTGTTGGCAAAGTAATGTCTCTGCTTTTCAATATGCTATCTAGGTTGGTCATAACTTTCCTTCCAAGGAGTAAGCATCTTTTTCATGGCTGCAATCACCATCTGCAGTGATTTTGGAGCCCTAAAAGATAAAGTCTGACACTGTTTCCACTGTTTCCCCATCTATTTCCCATGAAATGATGGGACCAGATGCCATGATCTTAGTTTTCTGAATGTTGAGTTTTAAGCCAACTTTTTCATTCTCCACTTTAACTTTCATCAAAAGGCTCTTTAATCCCTCTTCACTTTCTGCCATAAGGGTGGTGTCATCTGCATATCTGAGGTTATTGTGATTTCTCCCAGCAATCTTGATTCCATCTTGTGCTTCTTCCAGCCCAGTGTTTCACAAGATGTACTCTACATAGAAGTAAAATAAGCAGGGTGACAATATACAGCCTTGATGTAGTCCTTTTCCTATTTGGAACCAGTCTGTTGTTCCATGTCCAGTTTTAACTGTTGCTTCCTGACATGCATATAGGTTTCTCAAGAGGAAGGTCAGGTGGTCTGGTATTCCCATCTCTTTCAGAATTTTCCACAGTTTATTGTGATCCATACAGTCAAAGGCTTTGGCGTAGTCAATATAGCAGAAGTAGATGTTTTTCTGGAACTCTCTTGCTTTTTTGATGATCCAGTGGATGTTGGCAATTTGATCTCTGGTTCCTTTGCCTTTTCTAAATCAGTTTGAGCATCTGGAAGTTCTCGGTTCACATATTACTATACTTTGATTTTAAAAAATAGGACATTAATTGGGTAGACATGGAAATGCTAGGTTCACGATGAGTTGCTGACACAAAACACTATCTTTCCCAGTTTGGTTGGAAAGTTTTATGTCAGTATGAGATAGCTGACATATTTTAGATTGGGATTAAATTTCTATAATCCAAATGTTATACTTTGATAATATTTTCTTTGCTTCGTTTGGTAATAGTACATTTATATTTTTAATGGTATGGTGAGTTGAGCCTTATTCTCACTGATATTCATAGACCTTGGTAGAATTGTTTAGTAAGCAAGTTTATTTCAAATGCCTTCTTGTCACTTTTGAATGATCTCTTAAATCTGACTAGGTGCCATTTCTGTAAGGTTCTTAGCAATGCTCTGTGGCAGCTCAAAAATTCTCTACAAGAGGGCATACAAAACTAAAGTCTGTTTAAAGCACAAACACGAGACTGTGTTTCTCATAATACTTTACATGAAATACAAACTGTTATAAATATCTATATAAGAACTTTTGTTGCCATTGCCATCTGTTCAATAGACTACACCCACTCAGGAGAAAGGAGCTAGATGTCCTGCACAAACCAGTAACAACTTTGATTTGGGGAAATGAATGAGTTTATGTTCTCAGTCATGTCTGACTCTGCAACCCCATGGACTGTAGCCCACCAGACTTTTCTGTGTGTGGGATTTCCCAGGCAAGAATACTGGAGTGTATTACCATTCCCTTCTCCAGCTGGGACATAAAACTGCCTGGCAAATTTTGTAAAAGTTTTAGGCAAATTTTCATGGCCCTAGAGAGACTACTTTTGATTAGATCTAACTCCACTTGTAGATAGATTAGATCTCAGTGGTAAGCTGAATTGAACTTAACCTATTATTAGTCACCAGATATTAAGCAATCAGATCAGGTAAACAGCTGTTGTGTTAATTTAGTGGTATTAGATGAGATGGCTGGAAGGCATCACTGACTTGATGGATGTGAGTCTGAGTGAACTCCGGGAGTTGGTGATGGACAGGGAGGCTGGCATGCTGCGATTCATGGGGTCGCAGAGTCAGACACGACTGAACTGAACTGAACTGAACTGACTGAAGTTGCTTATAATTAGCCACAGGCTAAATGGATAGGGTAAGTAGACATGCATGCATAGCACTCTTTCTGGACCCCCTTGGAGGATGTTTTTCAGATTAAATAAACTTCAATTCAAAATCCAAATCAAAATACTACCACTATAAAAGTGTCTCAAATTATCTAAGATTTCAGAATTGCTAACTTAAAAGTTAAGGGGAAAGGAAATGCTTGATACTTAATAATTATTTTACTTCTAAATGAAGCGTATATTTTCCCCCATTTGGAGAGCTCATGATCATTTTGATAATGCTGGTCATTTTCAAAGAGGGCAGATAAGTTACTAAATTAAACATAGTGATTAATCACGTTATATAAATGTATGCATGACACAGAACAGGAGCTCTAAATGTTTTTGAATGAATAAATTAATATAAAGAGAAAATATCTTTCCAATACTCAAAAATAAGCCATCAAAATTATGAGACAGAATTGTTTGTAATTTTAAGTCATCAGAAAATAACTTCCCTAAATATCTAACTTAAACTAATTAGGCATTTATCTAAAGATCAATTTGGAGGAATAGATCAACTATTAGAATGCTTTAATTACTCAACTGGCATATCAAATAATCTGATTTCATTTAAGGAAATTGACCAGGTTCTTGACTGAATTAACTACTCTACAATGAAGATTTTCATTGTATTTATAAATATAGACCCATATACTTGGTAATAATTTCTCTTGATTGAATGAGAATCCAGGTGCAAACATGAGAATGTAACAAATCTGTTTCTTAAACACAGGTATCCTCTTCTCCTGAAGTTGGATATTGATATTAACACTACATCACTAAAACAGAGTTACTCTCAAAGATGCAATTTATAAAAGGAAAAGAGGTAGCATCATCAAGAATAAACACTGATTAACAAAATGAAGCAGTTCTACTCTGCTGTTTCTGGTTAAGGAAAGCATCCCACCCCACCAGTGTTTACCTGGAGCCTTTGCTAATCTGTTCCACCTGAAGGCCATCCTTTCCCTGCATCCAGACAACAACCTGAGCCCCACCTTAATGCCCTGTCTGACCCTGTAGCAAAACCTACAGAAGCCCTTATACCTCCCAAATAGACCCTCTCATCAGTTTTATCCCTTCCATTTCTAACATGAGAAGCACAGAATAAACTCTCACCTCTTAAAGTGTAATCATATATACAGAGTGTGTGTGTATATATATATATATATATATATATATATATATATATATATATAGTATGTGTGTGTGTGTGTGTATATATATATATATATATATATATATACATGCATACAATGTATGGAGAGAGAGAATACATGTAAATATATCTCCACAAGGTACATTTGCTTTTATTATAGTAACTTTTTGACTCAACTCGTGGATCAGTGAATCATAAGTATTTCTCCCTGTTATCAAATATTTTTGAAAATATAATGAGAAATATGATGTAAAATATTGCAGAATATCAATTCTTAATAAATGCATTATAATGAACTATACCCCTATATATTTTATTAAGGTGTTCCCCCCACCCCCTGTGTGATATAAATACCGCTATGAAAAGTTCCTGCCACTACTATCAAAGGATATTGCATTTTCAAGTTCTTGACCCATATGAACAAAATAACATTCAGAAGTGTTGAACTATTTTCATTTCAGTAATGTCTATCTTGCCAAACCTTTGCTAAAATGGAAAGTTATAATTAAAGGAAAGGTGTTTTATCAATTTCTAGTCTTGAAAAATATGTTGTAATTCTATCAATTAATCCTAAAGTAATAATGATTTTGGTCATTATTACATTTTTATTGATCCTTATACCTATTCTCATATTTTTACTGGCATATTCATTATTTTTTACATTGGTTATAGGGACTATTAGACATAATATCAATAATTCATTACAGATATTGACATATTCCATAATCTTACCTTATACTTTCATATAGTATTTTATAAATAGTGGAATTTTAATTATATGTACTTAAACATATTAACTGTTTTCTGGATAGTTTTTTGTTTTTATGCTTAGGTCTTCTATCTCGAGTATTTTCACCAATGTTTTCTTTAAATTGGTAAATTATTTAGAAATGTATTTTTAATATTCTGCTGTCTAAAATATGCATTTATCTTATGGGATATACTAAAAGAGATACTTATAGTTTTTCAAATTAAAACATTTCTGTATCATCACTGCATAATGCCTCTATTCTTTACTGGTTTGTTTTGTTTTGTTTTGTTTAGGCTTCAGGAACCAAATATTATATATGTATACTGACATACACACACACACGTTTTTCCATTGTATCAATTTGCCTAATGCCGTATCAGTTTCTCTGTTCTTAAAGTACATTATTTAACTTTAAACTTCACATTTAAATGCAAGTTTATAAGGACATCTTATTTATGATTGATTTGCTAAAATTATCCTATATTTTTCTTAAAGAATCGATAAAAGAATTGAAGGGGGAGAAATATCTCAGTGTGTTTGAGTCTATTTCAGATATATAGTGTGATTTATTTCAGTCTTCTCCTTTTTTAAGATTTATATATATTTTTATGATTCTGTACATTTCTTATTAAACTTAAAGGTAATCTTCAAAAGTGAAAAGGATTATTTTTGTTATTTTTTAAAAATTCCCCGTAACTTGATTGGTCAACTTGAATTCCAAAACAATTTCTGGAAGTGTTTCTTGCCGTTGCATGGGACTGAATGGTATAGCAATATTACATAACTTTTAAGATATGTAAAATATCTCTGGAATCCATATGTCTTAATTTGCAAACATATCTTATCACTTGTTACCTGTGTGAACTTGAGCAAGATAGATAAGTTCTTTTTACATCTCTTTTCTCACCTGGTACATAGAGTTATTAAGAGAATGTGTTTCTTGTGACATATGTTCACAATACTAAAATTGTTACAGCAGTGCCAAACAATTGAAAGTGCTCAATTGTAAAGTCCCTAATTTTTTAAGTGCTCTAATGTAACATGTTAGCTTTATGAGTAGCATTTTTACCTTACTGCTAAAATAAATGAGACTGTCATTATAAGGAATAAGTTAGTATGATGAAGAAATGAAGCAGTAATACAGTCAATGTGTTTGAGATGAGAAGAATTAATTAATGAGTCATGGAAACATCAGATACAGTGAGCCATCCAGAATACTATTACTCCTGTCAAAATAAGCAAAAACATTATTTGGTTCTGGAAAAATGATCTCTAACCACTGAAGGAGCATAAACTTCAGTGATAATATTTTGATCAAATTGCCAACATGCGCTGGATCATGGAAAAATCAAGAGCGTTCCAGAAAAAAACATCTATTTCTGCTTTATTGACTATGCCAAAGCCTTTGACTATGTGGATCACAATAAACTGTGGAAAATTCTGAAAAAGATGGGAATACCAGACCACCTGACCTGCCTCTTGAGAAATCTGTATGCAGGTCAGGAAGCAACAGTTAGAACTGGACATGGAACAACAGACTGGTTCCAAATAGGAAAAGGAGTGCATCAAGGCTGTATATTGTCACCCTGCTTATTTAACTTCTATGCACAGTACATCATGAGAAACGCTAGACTGGAAGAAACACAAGCTGGAATCAAGATTGCCGGGAGAAATCACAATAACCTCAGATATGCAGATGACACCACCCTTATGGCAGAAAGTGAAGAGGAGCTAAAGGGCCTCTTGATGAAGGTGAAAGAGGAGAGTGAAAAAGTTGGCTTAAAGCTCAACATTCAGAAAACGAAGATTATGGTATCCGGTCTCATCACTTCATGGGAAATAGATGGGGAAACAGTGGAAACAGTGTCAGACTTTATTTTTGGGGTTCCAAATCACTGCAGATGTTGACTGCAGCCATGAAATTAAAAGATGCTTACTCCTTGGAAGAAAAGTTATGACCAACCTAGATAGCATATTCAAAAGCAGAGACATTACTTTGCTGACTAAGGTCCGTCTAGTCAAGGCTATGATTTTTCCTGTGGTCATGTAAGGATGTGAGACTTGGACTGTGAAGAAGGCTGAGTGCCGAAGGATTGATGCTTCTGAACTGTGGTGTTGGAGAAGACTCTTGAGAGTCCCTTGGACTGCAAGAAGATCCAACCAGTCCACTCTGAAGGAGATCAACGCTGGGATTTCTTTGGAAGGAATGATGCTAAAGCTGAAACTTCAGTCCTTTGGCCACCTCATGTGAAGAGTTGACTCATTGGAAAAGACTCTGATGCTGGGAGGGATTGGGGAGAGGAGGAGAAAGGGACGACAGAAGATGAGATGGCTGGATGGCATCACACACTCGATGGACATGAGTCTTAGTGAACTCCGAGAGATGGTGATGGACAGGGAGGCCTGGCGTGCTGCGATTCATGGGGTTGCAAGGAGTCGGACACGACTGAGTGACTGAACTGAACTGAACTGAAAGTTAAAAATGTGTATTCATTAAGATTATAAAGGATTTCTCATTATTTCCATAGTATTTTTAAATGTAAATTACATGAATTCTAAATATCACATCCATTTAGTAAACCAGCATGCTATTGTGTCTTCATAGATCTTATTTTATTGAAATATAAATTTTGAAATGAAGTAAATGAGCATTTATCATTTCATTCATAAATAATGTAATAATAAAAATATTCATTTTTGATTCAGGAAAAATAGTCAATTAAAATTTACAGATTTTTCAGCTAAAAATATGTGATTTACTGAATCAAATATAGCATTACAGTAAATCAAAGAAATATCAAGAACAGTTAGAAAATACTAATTTGACAGAATTTAAAAATAATGTGAAAAGTCTGTCACTGTTTCCATTGTTTCCCAGTCTATTTGCCATGAAGTGATGTGACCAGAGGCCATGATCTTAGTTTTCTGAATGTTAAGTTTTAAGCCAGCTCTTTCACTCTCCTCTTTCATTTTCATCAAAAGACTCTTTAGTTCTTCTTTGCTTTCTGCCATAAGGGTGGTGTCATCTGCATATCTGAGGTTATTGTGATTTCTCCCGGCAATCTTGATTCCAGCTTGTGCTTCATCCAGCCCAGCATTTCTCATGATGTACTCTACATAGAAGTTAATTAAGCAGGATGACAATATACAGCCTTGATGTACTCCTTTTCCTATTTGGAACCAGTCTATTGTTCCATGTCCAGTTCTAACTGTTGTTTCCTGACCTGCATACAGATTTCTCAAAGGGCAAGCCATGTGGTCTAGTATTCCCATCTCTTTCAGAATTTTCCACAGTTTGTTGTGATGCACACAGTCAATGGCTTTGGCATTGTCAATAAAGCAGAAATAGATGTTTTTCTGAAACTCTGTTTTTGTTTTCGATGATCCAATGGATGTTAGCAATTTGATCTCTGTTTCCTCTGCCATTTCTAAATCCAACTTGAATATCAGGTTGGATACTGTTGGGAGTCTGGCTTGGAGAATTTTGAGCATTAGTTTACTAGTATGTGAAATGAGTACAGTTGTGTGGTAGTTTGAGCATTTTTGGTGTTGCCTTTCTTTCGTACTAGAATGAAAAGTAAATCACTGCAGATGGTGACTGCAGTCATAAAATTAAACCATGCTTGCTTCTTGGAAGAAAAGTTATGACCAACCAAGACAGCATATTAAAAAGTAGAGACATTACTTTGCAAACAAAGTTTCGTCTAGCCAAAGCTATGGTTTCTCCAGTAGTCATGTATGGATACGAGAGTTGGACTATAAAGAAAGTAGAGCACCAAAGAATAGATGCTCTTGAACTGTGGTGTTGGTAAAGACTCTTGAGAGTCCCTTGGACTGCAAGGAGATCCAACCCATTGGTTCTAAAGGAAATCAGTCCTGAATATTCACTGAAAGAACTGATGCTGAAGCTGAAACTCCAATACTTTGGTCACCTGATGGGAAGAAGGGACTCATTTGAAAAGACTCTGACACTGGGAAAGATTGAAGGTGGAAGGCGAAGGGGATGAAAGAGGATGAGACGGTTGGATGGCATCACTGACTCAATGGACATGAGTTTGGGTAAACTCCAGGAGTTGATGATGGACAGGGAGGCCTGGCGTGCTGCAGTTCTTCAGGATGCAAAGAGTCAGACACGGCTGAGTAATTGAACTAAACTTGAAAATAATGTGAAAAAGTAGTAAGCACAGGAACTGTTGTTGAAGTTTCAAACTGCCATAGTGGAAGTGGTAGTGTGGTCATCAGTTCAGTTCAGTTCTGTCGCTCAGTCGTGTTAAACTACTTGTGACCCCATGAATCGCAGCACGCCAGGCCTCCCTGTACATCATCAACTCCTGGAGTTCACTCAGACTCACGTTCATCAAGTCAGTAATGCCATCCAGCTATCTCATCCTCGGTCATCCCCTTCTCCTCCTGCCCACAATCCCTCCCAGCATCAGAGTCTTTTCCAACGAGTCAACTCTTTGCATGAGGTACTGGAGTTTCAGCTTTCAGGGCTGATCTTCAGAATGGATTGGTTGGATCTCCTTGCAGTCCAAGGACTCTCAAGAGTCTTCTCCAACACCACAGTTCAAAAGCATCAATTCTTCAGCACTCAGCCTTCTTCACAGTCCAACACTCACATCCATACATGACCACAGAAAAAACCATAGCCTTGACTAGATGGACCTTAGTCGGCAAAATAATGTCTCTGGTTTTGAATATGCTATCTAGGTTGGTCACAACTTGTCTTCCAAGGAATAAGTGTCTTTTAATTTCATGGCTGCAGTCACCATCTATAGTGAGTTTGGAGCCCAGAAAAATAAAGTCTGACATTGTTTCCACTGTTTCCCCATCTATTTCCCATGAAGTGATGGGACCAGATGCCATGATCTTCGTTTTCTGAATATTGAGCTTTAAGCCAACTTTTCCACTCTCCTCTTTCACTATCAACAAGAGGCTTTTTAGTTGTTCTTCACTTTCTGCCATAAGGGTGGTGTCATCTGCATATCTGAGGTTATGGATATTTCTCCTGGCAATCTTGATTCCAGCTTGTGCTTCTCTAGCCTAGAGTTTCTCATGATGTTCTCTGCATAGAAGTTAAATAAGCAGGGAGACAATAAACAGCCTTGACTTACTCCTTTTCCTATTTGGAACCAGTCTGTTGTTCCATGTCCAGTTCTAACTGTTGCTCCTGACCTGCATACAGATTTCTCAAGAGGCGGGTCAGGTGGTCTGGTATTCTGAACCCTCTCAGAATTTTCCACAGTTTATTGTGATCCTCACAAAGGCTTTGTCATAGTCAATCAAGCAGAAATAGATGTTTTGTTCTGGAACTCTCTTGCTTTTTCCATGATACAGCAGATGTTGACAATTTGATCTCTGGTTCCTCTGCCTTTTCTAAAACCAGCTTGAACTTCAGAAAGTTCACAGTTCACATATTGCTGAAGCCTGGCTTGGAGAATTTTGAGCATTACTTCACTAGCATATGAGATGAATGCCATTGTGCGGTAGTTTGAGCATTCTTTGGCATTGCCTTTCTTTGGAATTGGAATGAAAACTGACCTTTTCCAGTCCTGTGGCCACTGCTGAGGTTCCCAAATTTGCTGGCCTATTGAGTACAGCACTTTCACAGCATCATCTTTAAGGGTTTGAAATAGCTCAGTTTGAATTCCACCACCTCCACTAACTTTGTTTGCAGTGATGCTTTCTAAGGCTCACTTGACTTCACATTTCAGGATGTCTGGCTCTAGATGAGTGATCACACCATCATGATTATCTGGGTCATGAAAATCTTTTTGTACAGTTCTTCCGTGTATTCTTGCCACCTCTTACATCTTCTGCTTCTGTTAGGTCCATACCATTTCTATGTTTTATCGAGCCCATCTTTGCAAGAAATATTCCCTTGGTATCTCTAATTTTCCTGAAGAGATATCTAGTCTTTCCCATTCTATTTTATTCCTCTATTTCTTTGCATTGATCACTGAAGAAGGCCCTCTTATCTCTTCTTTCTATTTTCTGGAACTCTGCATTCAATGCCTATATCTTTCCTTTTCTCCTTTGCTTTTTGCCTCTTTTCTTTTTACAGCTATTTGTAAGGCCTCCCCAGCAGCCATTTTGCTTTTTGCATTTCTTTTCCATGGGATGGTCTTCATCCCTGTCTCCTGTACAATGTAACGAACCTCATTCCATTGTTCATCAAGCACTCTGTCTATCAGATCTAGGTGCTTAAATCTATTTCTCACTTCCACTGTATAATCATAAGGGATTTGATTTAGGTCATACCTGAATGGTCTAGCGGTTTTCCCTACTTTCTTCAATTTGAGTCTGAATTTGGTATTAAGGAGTTCATGATCTGAGCCACAGTCAGCTCCTGGTCTTGTTTTTGTTGATTGTATAGAGCTTCTCCATCTTTGGCTGCATAGACTATAATCAATCTGATTTCGGTGTTGACCATCTGGTGATGTCCATGTGTAATCTTCTCTTGTGTTGTTGGAAGAGGGTGTTTGCTGTGATCAGCGCATTTTCTTGGCAAATATCTCTTAGTCTTTGCCCTGCTTCATTCTGCATTCCAAGGCCAAATTTTCCTGTTACTCCAGGTGTTTCTTGACTTCCTACTTTTGCATTCCAGTCCCCTATAATAAACAGGACATCTTTTTTGGATGTTAGTTCTAAAAGGTCTTGTAGGTCTTCATAAAACTATTCAACTTCAGCTTCTTCAACATTACTGGTCATCCTACCCTGTTATATAAGAGCTTGGGTGTTTACACACACAAGCACAAGTTAGAGGACTTTTGGTTAGAATCAAATAGGAAACAGGACATGAAACTGCATAATCTAAGACCTGTAAAATTCTGTAATATCAAGAAAGGAAGGACCATAAACACCTGCCTATTCCCATAGGCAGAATACAAAGTTGTTTTCCCTTTTTGTGGGAGAGTTGGTGGGAGTTAGAGGTGTGGGTGTCTCCCTTAAGAAACCAAAATGATAAGTTTCAGAATTTTTCTGGTTGAGAAACCTTTAAGACAAGGTAACAACATTGGATGGTATTGTCAGGGGAACTCTTCACTGAAGCAAGCACAGAAACTTCAGGTTAAGACAAAATGAGTCCAAAGAAGGGTTCAAAAATACATAATTCAAGTAAAATTTTTATACATTTAGTAAAACTACGGAATAATAGTTTTTGAAAATATAGTATTAACAAAAAATAAGTAATCATTTTTAACAAAGGAACAATTTTTGAATTTAATTTTATGAACCTTTATCTTAAATGTAAGTCAAAGAAATAGAATGATATCATCAAACTAATCGGTAAAAATGAAGGTCAACTTATATTTCTATATCTCATTTAGTTGACATATAAGCTCAATATAAGATAAAAAGTTCTTTTCAAGGAATTCCCTAGAAGTCCAGTGGTTAGGACTCTGTGCTTCCACTTCAGGGGCCATGTGTTTGATCCCTGGTTGGGCAACTAAGATCCTGCCCAAATGGATGGTACAGCCCAAAACAGAAACAAATTTTTTTCAAGAAAATAATATTTTTGTGTGTGGTGTTAGAAAATGATCTAGTTTCATTCTTTTACAAGTGGTTGACCAGTTTTCCCAGCACCACTTGTTAAAGAGATTGTCTTTACTCCATTGTATATTCTTGCCTCTGTCAAAGACAAGGTGTCCATAGGTGTGTGGATTTATCTCTGGGCTTTCTATTTTGTTCCATTGATCTATATTTCTGTTTTTGTGCCAGTACCATACTGTCTTGATGACTGTGCTTTATAGTAGAGCCTGAAGTCAGGCAAGTTGATTCCTCCAGTTTCATTCTTCTTTCTCAAGATGCTTTGGCTATTTGAGGTTTTTGTATTTTCATACAAACTGTGAAATTGTTCTAATTCTGTGAAAAATACCCCTGGTAGCTTGGTAGGGATTTTATTGAATCTGTAGATTGCTTTGGGTAGTATAGTTATTTTCACTATATTGATTCTTCTGATCCATGAACATGGTATATTTCTCAATCTATTAGTGTCCTCTTTGAGTTCTTTCATCAGCGTTTTATAGTTTTCTATATATAGGTTTTAGTTTCTTTAGGTAGATATATTCCTAAGTATTTTATTCTTCGTTGCAATGGTGAATGGAATTGTTTCCTTAATTTCTTTTTCTACTTTCTCATTATTAGTGTATAGGAATGCAAGGGATTTCTGAGTGTTGATTTTATATCCTGCAACTTTACTATATTCATTGATTAGCTCTAGTAATTTTCTGGTGGAGTCTTTAGGGTTTTCTATGTAGAGGATCATGTCATCTGCAAACAGTGAGAGTTTTACTTCTTATTTTCCAATTTGGTTTCCTTTTATTTCATTTTCTGCCCTGATTGCTGTGGCCAAAACTTCCAGAACTATGTTGAATAGTACTAGTGAAAATGGGCACCATTGACTTGTTCCTCACTTTAGGAATGCTTTCAATTTTTCACCATTGAGGATAATGTTTGCTGTGGGTTTGTCATATACAGCTTTTACTATGTTGAAGTACGTTCCTTCTAGTCCTGCTTTGTGGAGAGTTTTTTTCATAAATCGATGTTGAATTTTGTCAAAGGCCTTCTCTGCATCTATTGAGATAATCATATGGCTTCTATTTTTCAATTTGTTAATGTAGTGAATTACATTGATTGATTTGTGGATATTGAAGAATCCTTGCATCCCTGGGATAAAGCCCACTTGGTCATGGTGTATGATCTTTTTAAAGTATTGTTGGATTCTGATTGCTAGAATTTTGTTGAGGATATTTGCATCTATGTTCATCAGTGACATTGGCCTGTAGTTTTCTTTTTTGTGGCGTCTTTGTCAGGATTTGGTATTAGGGTGATGGTGGCCTCATAGAATGAGTTTGGAAGTTTACCTTCCTCTGCAATTTTCTGGAAGATTTTCAGTAGGATAGGTGTTCAGTTCAGTCACTCAGTCGTGTCCGACTCTTTGCGATCCCATGAATCACAGCACGCCAGGCCTCCCTGTCCATCACCATCTCTCGGAGTTCACTCAGACTCACATCCATCGAGTCCATGATGCCATCCAGCCATCTCACCCTCAACTGTCCTTTCTCCTCCTGCCCCCAATTCCTCCCAGCATCAGAGTCTTTTCCAATGAGTCAACTCTTCACATAAGGTGGCCAAAGTACTGGAGTTTCAGCTTTAGCATCATTCCTTCCAAAGAAATCCCAGGGCTGATCTCCTTCAGAATGGACTGGTTGGATCTCCTTGCAGTCCAAGGGACTCTCAAGAGTCTTCTCCAACACCACAGGTCAAAAGCATCAATTCTTCGGCGCTCAGCCTTCTTCACAGTCCAACTCTCACATCCATACATGATCCCTGGAAAAACCATAGCCTTGACTAGATGGACCTTAGTCGGCAAAGTAATGTCTCTGCTTTTGAATATGCTATCTAGATTGGTCACAAATTGTCTTCCAAGGAGTAAGCGTCTTCTAATTTTATGGCTGCAATCACCATCTGCAGTGATTTTGGAGCCCCTCCAAAAATAAAGTCTGACACTGGTTCCACTGTTTCCCCATCTATTTCCCATGAAGTGATGGGACCAGATGCCATGATCTTCATTTTCTGAATGTTGAGCTGTAAGCCAACTTTTTCACTCTCTCCTTTCATTTTCATCAAGAGGCTTTTTAGTTCCTCTTCACTTTCTGCCATAAGGGTGGTGTCATCTGCATATCTGAGGTGATTGATATTTCTCCTGGCAATCTTGATTGCAGCTTGTGTTTCTTCCAGTCTAGCATTCCTCATGATGTACTCTGCATAGAAGTTAAATAAGCAGAGTGACAATATACAGCCTTGAAGTACTCCTTTTCCTATTTGGAACCAGTCTGTTGTTCCATGTCCAGTTTTAACTGTTGCTTCCTGACCTGCATGCAGATTTCTCAAGAGGCAGGTTAGGTGGTCTGGTATTTCCATCTCTTTCAGAATTGGTCCACAGTTTATTGTGATCCACACAATCAAAGGCTTTGGCATAGACCATAAAGCAGAAATAGATGTTTTTGGTGTTAGCTCTTCTCTAAATTTTTGGTAGAATTCAGCTGTGAAGCCATCTGGACCTGGGCTTTTGTTTGCTGGAAGATTTCTGATTACAGTTTCCATTTCTGTGCTTATGATGGGTCTGTTAAGATTTTCTATTTCTTCCTGATTCAGTTTTGGAAAGTTGTACTTTTCTAAGAATTTGTCCATTTCTTCCACATTGTCCATTTTATTGGCATATAATTGCTGATAGTAGTCTCTTATAATCCTTTGCATTTCTGTGTTGTCTGTTGTGATCTCTCCATTTTCATTTCTAATTTTATTATTTGATTTTTCTCTCTTGTTTCTTGATGAATCTGGCTAATGGTTTGTCAGTTTTATTTATCCTTTCAAAGAACCAGCTTTTTGCTTTGTTGATTTTTGCTATGGTCTCTTTTATTTCTTTTGCATTTATTTCTGCCCTAATTTTTAAGATTTCTTTCCTTCTACTCACTCTGGGGTTCTCCATTTCTTCCTTTTATAGTTGCTTTAGGTGTAGAGTTAGGTTATTTATTTGACTTTTTCTTGTTTCTTGATGTATGCCTGTATTGTTATGAACTTACCCCTTAGCACTGCTTTTATAGTGTCCCACAGGTTTTGGGTTGTTGTGTTTTCATTTTCATTCGTTTCTATCATATTTTGATTTTTCTTCTGTGATTTGTTGATTATTCAGAAGCATGTTGTTCAGCCTTCATATGTTGGAATTTTTAATAGTTTTTCTCCTGTAATTGAGATCTAATCTTAACGCATTATAGTCAGAAAAGATGCTTGGAGTGATTTCAAGTTTTTAAATTTATCAAGGTTAAATTTATGTCCCACGTTGTGATCTATCCTGGAGAAGGTTCTGTGAGTATTTGAGAAAAAGGTGAAATTCATTGTTTTGGGGAAATGTCCTATAGATATCAATATGGTCTAACTGGTCTATTGTATCATTTAAAGTTTGTGTTTCTTTGTTAATTTTCTGTTTAGTTGATCTGTCCATAGGTGTGAGTGGGTATTAAAGTCTCCCACTATTATTGTGTTATTGTTAATTTCCCCTTTCATACTTGTTAGCATTTGTCTTACATATTGCGGTATTCCTATGTTGGGTACATATATATTTATAATTGTTATATCTTCTTGGATTGATCCTTTAATCATTATGCAGTGCCCTTCTTTGTCTGTTTTCACAGCCTTTGTTTTAAAATCTATTTTATCGGATATAAGCATTGCTACTCCTGATTTCTTTTGGTCTCTATTTGAGTGGAATATCTTTTTCCAGCCCTTCACTTTTAGTCTGTATGTGTCCCTTGTTTGAGGTGGGTCTCTTGTAGGCAGCATATATAGGGACCTTTTTTTTTTGTATCCATTCAGCCAGTCTTTGCCTTTTGGTTGGGGCATTCAACCCATTTACATTTAAGGTAATTATTGATAAGTATGATCCCGTTACCATTTACTTTATTGTTTTGGGTTTGGGTTTATATGCCCTTTTTGTGTTTCCTGTCTAGAGAATATCCTTTAGCATTTGTTGGAGAGCTGGTTTGGTGGTGCTGAATTCTCTCAGCTTTTGCTTGTCTGTAAAGCATTTGATTTCTCCTTCATATCTGAATGAGATCCTTACTGGGTACAGTAATCTGGGCTGTAGGTTATTTTCTTTCTTCACTTTAAGTATGTCTTGCCATTCCCTCCTGGCCTGAAGAGTTTATATTGAAAGATCTGCAGTTATCCTTATGGGGATCCCCTTGTGTATTTGTTGTTTTTCCCTTGCTGCTTTTAATATTTGTTCTTTGTGTTTGATCTTTGTTAATTTGATTAATATGTGTCTTGGGGTGTTTCACCTTGGGTTTATCCTGTTTGGAACTCTCTGGGTTTCTTGGACTTGGGTTATTATTTCCTTCCTCATTTTAGGGAGGTTTTCAATTATTATCTCCTCAAGTATTTTCTCATGGTCTTTCTTTTTGTCTTCTTCTTCTGGGACTCCTATAATCCCACTGCTAGGCATACACACCGAGGAAACCAGAATTGAAAGAGACACATGTACCCCAATGTTCACTGCAGCACTGTTTACAATAGCCAGGATATGGAAACAACCTAGATGTCCATTAACAGATGACTGGATAAGAATGCTGCAGTACATATACACAATGGAGTATTACTCAGCCATTAAAAAGAATACATTTGACTCAGTTCTATGAGATGGATGAGACTGGAGCCGATTATACAGAGTGAAGTAAGCCAGAATGAAAAACACCAATACAGTATCAGTTCAGTTCAGTCACTCAGTCGTGTCTGACTCTTTGCGACCCCATGAATTGCAGCACACCGGGCCTCCCTGTCCATCACCATCTCTTGGAGTTCACTCAGACTCATGTCCATCGAGTCCGTGATGCCATCCAGCCATCTCATCCTCTGTCATCCCCTTCTCCTCCTGCCCCCAATTCCTCCCAGCATCAGAGTCTTTTCCAGTGAGTCAACTCTTCACATGAGGTGGCCAAAGTACTGGAGTTTCAGCTTTAGCATCATTCCTTCCAAAGAAATCCCAGGGCTGATCTCCAGAATGGACAGGTTGGATCTCCTTGCAGTCCAAGGGACTCTCAAGAGTCTTCTCCAATGCCACAGTTCAAATGCATCAATTCTTCAGTGCTCAGCCTTCTTCACAGTCCAACTCTCACATCCATACATGACCACTGGAAAAAACATAGCCAATACAGTATACTGACACATATATATGGAATTTAGAAAGATGGTAATGATGACTCTGTATGCGATACAGCAAAAGAGACACAGATGTATAGAATGGACTTTTAGACTCTGAGAGAGAGGGAGAAGGTGGGATGATTTGGGAGAATGGCATTGAAACATGTATACTATCATGTAAGAAATGAAGCGCCAGTCTATGGTCAATACAGGATACAGGATGCTTGGGACTGGTGCACAGGGATGATCCAGAGAGATGATATGGGTGGGAGTTGGGAGGGGGTTCAGGATTGGGAGCTCATGTACACCCGTGGCGGATTCATGTCAATGTATGGCAAAAGCAATACAGTATTGTAAAGTAAAATAAAGTAAAAATAAAATTTAAAAAAAAAAACAGTATACTCATCCATGCAACGCCAAAAAAGAAAAGAAAATAATATTTTGACAGACATATACTCATAGAAAAGTGAATTTAAATCCAGATTAAAGAAAGTGTTTGAAATGATATTGTACAAGTTAATTATGTGAGTAAATCTGAGCAACCAAAAACTGTGGATAATAGTAATAATAATTACAAATTTGGGAATAAGCAGAGATCACAAATAATATTGGACTGAGTTGATTAAAAAATTTCTAACTTTATGTTTTTCAGCAGGATGGCAGTTGAGATATTGCTTCAATTAAGAAATTTCCCAAGTCAAAAATAGTTGTGGAAAAATAGAAACACTGTAGTCCATATGAATGAGTTTCATTATGAGAGCATGTTTGTAAATCCTGCAAAGTCAGCTTGTGTATCCAACTAACACAGATGGCTATATAGTACTGTCCTGTAATAGCTTTAGAATACTTTTCACACAAATAATACATAAAATCAAACACAAAAATGAAACATCTTTAATCTTATAGTACAGTACCTTGAAAAGCACAGTAAGCATGGCATACAGGGGCTGGCTCTGAGTCAGCAGGCAAGAAGATTTGCTTCTACAACCGGCAAGACTGGAGGAGGGAGTGGAGGTGGGAGATGGTGGAGCTGAAGGATTGTTAGCTGTAGGAGATGGGGAGCAAGCTGCAACTGCATTCAGGTTTGATACTGATGGCAAAGGTTCTCGTTTCTTGCTGGATTCTGTTCGAATTACCCTCTTAAAAACCATCCAGTAATGCCTGGGCGGTAGCTCTTTGTCCTCACCACAGATGGCGTGGTAGCACTGAATTGCATTCTGAATGGCTGCTGCGACCTTCCTGTACTGTTGTATGTTTGGGATCTGTGCCTCAAAAGCTAGAAGTGCTGCCTCAGATAAAGAAAAGCCCCTCGCCATTTCCTGTATCATGAATCTCTTCAGTTCTTCAGTACTTTAAACCCGGAACCCTAGCTTTATTAAAGTGAACTGTGGATAATACTGTGTATTCCAAGACTATTGCATGGGTTAACTAAGATAATGCATGAAGTTATTGTGTGTTTTTGAGATGGGAAGCATGGCTGTAGGAACTCAAAACTCTTTACCACTTGATCATCAAAGCAACGATTGAGAGACACATTCAGCAGGAAGTAAAACACTCTGTCAGTGACTTTTATTTTAGTTATACAAAATATTCCTAAACGTACTTTTTTAGGTTTCAAGCATGCTCTGACATTGTTATATTCACAAAGAATTAGATAAATCAAGACACTATTTAATAACTGGCAAAGATCAGTTCAGTTGTTCAGTCTTGTCTGACTCTGCGGCCCCATGGACTGCAGCACGCCAGACTTCCCTGTCCATCACCAATTCCCGGAGCTTGCTCAAACTCACGTCTGTTAAGTCAGTGATGCCAGAGATATATGTCATTAAAAATAAGTCTACAAGTTCTTTCAAACAATTCAAATATAAGAAACTCATGGAGGAGATCGAATGTTCATGTCTAATTGTGTATAATCTCATATTAAAGTAGAAATTTGGACTGTGAAGAAGGCTGAGCACCGAAGAATTGATGCTTTTGAACTGTGGTGTTGGAGAGGACTCTTGAGAGTTCCTTGGACTGCAAGGAGATCCAACCAGTCCATTCTGAAGGAGATCAACCCTGGGGTTTCTTTGGGAAGAATGATGCTAAAGCTGAGACTCCAGTACTTTGGCCACTTCATGAGAAGAGTTGACTCATTGGAAAAGACTTTGATGCTGGGAAGGGATTGGGGGCAGGATGAGAAGGGGACGACAGAGGATGAGATGGCTGGATGGCATCACCAACTTGATGGACATGGGTCTGAGTGAACTCCTGGAGATGGTGATGGACAGGGAGGCCTGGCCTGCTGCGATTCACGGGGTTGCAAATAGTCGGACACAACTGAGTGACTGAACAGAACTGAAAGTAGAAATGGTTTGAGATCAAAATAGGGGTCTTTGATGGAAATACATTGTTAGAGAAAGTCTGGTGTAAAATTCTGTTCAATTTTTACTGTTGTTTTACCAGTGCATTAAGTGGCCAAATTGAAAAATTACTAAAATATACCTGGAATATTGAGAAAAACAGTTTTTATAGCATTATACTCCCACTCTAAATTTTTTGAAAAATAATACCATATTTTGGTTTGAAATGGCTTAAGTGATGACATGCTTCTCAAAATAATGTTGCCTATAGCCTTAATTCATTGTCTCTTCATATTTTTGAAACTTCTTGTTGAAAGAAAATTGGCATTAAGGAGAAAGTTACCATTTGTATGCCAAACTTCAGTCTGTAAAGCACCTAAAAATTAGGATGAATTAACTAAATTTCTGGAGGAAATTACAGGAATAGAAATTCCTATATTTAATATGGCAGTGAATAATCTAATGATAGTCATTGCTGCTGCTAAGTCACTTCAGTCGTATCCGACTCTGTGTGACCCCATAGATGGCAGCTCACCAGGCTCCCCCATCCCTGGGATTCTCCAGCCAAGAACACTGGAGTGGGTTGCCATTTCCTTCTCCAATGCATGAAAGTGAAAAGTGAAAGGGAAGTCACTAAGTGTCCGACTCTTCACAACACTGTGTACTGCAGCCCATCAGGCTCCTCCGTCCATGGGATTCTCCAGGCAAGAGCACTGGAGTGGGGTGCCATTGCCTTCTCTGAATGATATTCATTAACAATCCACTAATTAGTACATTGTCCCTATAATGCCAGCATGGTTAGTGTCAGCATTTATCAGGTCAGGGAACAAAGAGGAAGTATGTAACCACTTTGATCTTTTCAGAATCAACAGTCATTTGACAGCCTTTAACCCATAATCGGAGAAGGCAATGGCACCCCACTCCAGTACTCTTGCCTGGAAAATCCTATGGACAGAGGAGCCTGGAAGGCTGCAGTCCATGAAGTCGCTGAGGGTAGGACAGGACTGAGAGGCTTCACTTTCACTTTTCACTTTCATACATTGGAGAAGGAAATGGCAACCCACTCCAGTGTTCTTGCCTGGAGAATGCCAGGGACGGTGGAGCCTGGTGGGCTGCCATCTATGGGGTCGCACAGAGTCGGACACGACTGAAGTGACTTAGCAGAAGTAGCAGTAACTCATAATAGTGACAGCAGTTATCTTCTAGTAGACTGTGGGCTCCATGCTTAGTTGCTCAGTCGTCTCTGACTGTTTGTGACACCATGGACTGTAGAACAGAATCTTTAATTTAGATACTTTGTAGCCTTTCAGATTACTGACAGATCTTTTATTATATGCTATATACAGCAATAAATTTGATGTTTTATTGAAGAAGATAAATAAAAAACTACAGAAAAAAATAGGAACATTTTTGTAAAAAATTAAACAGGGAGAAAAATTTAATTAACTGAATGGAAACAACAGACAAAAGTCTAAAGTCTCTTATTTTGTGGGTGTGTGTGATGCGGAAATTTTTTGAGTTTTTAATTTCAGTCTTAACATCTTGTCTATGGGATTTCAGCTCAGTTTGTATCTCTCAAAAGCGTGTCTTTAAAAAATATAAATTAATTGTGACTGCATTATAGGGGCATGCATTAATTTTTAGAGCAAAGGACCAAGGGAAAGATTGTATTTGCTCAAAATGGGACATAATTAGCTGCAGAAAAGCAGCTAATTTTTAAAAACCAGACCAATGAAGGAACTGTAGTCTCTATTGATTATTCCTGTTTGGAAGAGTGATCATTAGTAAATGTTTTGGCCCAGAGATTCAAATTATAGAGCTTGGTGCTGAGCGATCAGATATGATTTACTATGGTAGGCAACAGGGGATGAGGTTTTTCAACAGTGTGGCTGCTAGAAACTGGAAAACCATTATAGTCAAAAAATGCAAAAATGTTGCTTCCTATGATAATCATAACTTGTCTATAGCTCCAGACTGTGGTAATGAAGGAAATTCCACCTGAAAGGTTTATTACCTTTTAGTTTTTCAAGCAATCATTTTGTTTCTGTAAAAGTTTCTATTCATACATGTGAATGCACATGTATTTTATAAATCTCTATTTCTACATACACCCAACATAGAAAATTGAAGGTTGCTTTTTTTTTCTTTCATTTTACTGAACAATCATTCTTCTTCATTGTAATAACAAAATCTATGATGTTAGAAATTCAAAATGTGAAACTGAAAATGTCATGTTTAAATAACATCTTTCCCAAGTGTTCTCTTATCAACAGAAAAGAAAGCATCCTATCGTTACTATCACAATTACTATGAATAAAACTAGTAAGAGGCACAAATAAAACACATACTGATCTCTCAAAAGATATAGTATTGCATTATTTTCCCCATCATATATAAGAATAAAATTTAAAAAGAATTGTGAAAAGTTATTATTTGCTTAAACATGCTGACTCTAATTACCATCACTAATGTTCTAATGCTCTGTTATTATATGTAATTTTTACTTTTTAGATATGGTATATCTAATAACATTATAAATCATGTAATACTTATATAAAAGAAAGTAGAAGATATACTTTATGATTGAGATAGGAATAACTGATAATTGGTAATAATTGGTTACTTTATAGGGCAGAAAATGTGAAAAGTGATAGCTTATGTTTAATTATTTTAAATGTTAATTGTTTATTTTGTCCTCTAGCTTGTTTACTATTTTGTTCTAAGGTAATTGGAGGCTTCATATTAAGAAAATGGATCTCAAGATATAAATATCCCAATGCTAACATTCACTTCTATTTTTTCCTTTTCATAATTTTAGTTCACAAATGTTATCCCTAGATATTTTAATACCATTTGTTATTAGTTCTTTATTTCTAATAAATTAATGTATATATAGGTGTTAGTAGAAAATATTCAAGTTGTTCTAAGTCTACTAAATATATATTTTTGTAATTGCATGCCAGTTTGATAATTTATTCTCTATGAAGAACACATTCAATTTTATCAATATATGTATTTTAATTAAAAAACAGGAAGGTATAATCCTTAAAATGTTGCTCTTTGCTCATCCTTTCTTTGGTAGCATCCATTGGCATCCATTGGTTGCTATAGTCTCTGAATCAGCATAAACCAACACTAGTCATCATTTGGATGTTGGTGGACATGAGTTTGAGTGAACTCCGGGAGTTGGTAATGGACAGGGAGGCCTGGTGTGCTGCAGTTCATGGGGTTGCAAAGAGTCGGACACAACTGAGTGACTGAACTGAACGGAACCATAAAGACAAAGAACAAAAAATAAAGAGCATTAATAAGCTTAAAATGGCAATAATAAAACATGAAAATGAATGACAAAATTAAAAGGCTTTATTGCAAAATACAAATATTTGATTACATTTAAAATATGTGTAAATTCATGACTGTTGCTGCTACTGCTAAGTTGCTTCAGTTGTGTCCAACTCTCTGTGACCCCATAGATGGCAGCTCACCAGGCTCCCTCATCTCTGGGATTCTCCAGATTTCCTTCTCCAGTGCATGAAAGTGAAAAGTGAAAGTGAAGTCACTCAGTCGTGTCCAACTCTTCCTGATTCCATGGATTGCAGCCCACCAGACTCCTCCATCCATGGGATTTTCCAGGCAAGAGTACTGGAGTAGGGTGCCATTGTCATAAATAACTGATTTTATTCTGTGGCTTGTACCTAAGCCCTTGTCTTTGCAATCTTTGGTTTGTAGTATCATATGTATATTTTTTTCTTTCTTGCTTATGTATTCACCTCCTCAGTTGACATCATACTCTTTCTTTTCAGCTAAAATTCTTTCCTTCATTAAGAGAGATATCCATTTCCAAATACTAGTGTGCATATTTTAACTGAGTTTTGCATTGCATTGTGAGAGACAGCTATACTGTTGTTAGTTCTTAGCATCTTGTCACATGACTGCTGATAGAGGATCTAAAGTTCTATACATAATGAGAGTTCAACTCTGCACCTTCAAGGCCCTCTACCTCATTCTCCTCCAATGTAGTGAGTTTCAAAAAAAAATACACAACAATACTCTTAGGGCAAATTATCACTTTCTGTCAAGCTCATTAAGTCCATCAATAACACTGCTCACAATAAGCAGTTGAAATCAAATTGTCAACCAGTTATTGTGTCTTTTACAGCGAAATTGCCTCACAGCCAATTAAGTTTATGGCAAAATTTTTGCAGTAAATGTGACTGTGGCAAAGATGCTGAAGATGAAAATACTGGACATGGCAGCAAAGAAATATGCTATTTTCCCTTCCCTTGCTGTCTAGCACTTACGATTATCATCCCAGAATCCCATATATCTGAAGTCCTCTGCAAGAAACCTTGAGGTTTTCATCAAACTCCTATTAGGATGTAAGTTATAGTTATATCAGTACAGAACAGCTTGCATGTTCCTGATTTTATCTCCTGTAAGCTCTAGTTTGTGGAGCCCATGCTCATACAGTGATTTGTACTTCAGGCTGCTGAGGAAAGGATGCAAGTCTGTGATTTGGGGATTGGGAAAATGACCCTTCTCTAAAGCCTGGTAATAACCTCAGCCCTGAGGCTTAAAGGAGTTGTGCTATCACAACTAAAAAGGAAGAGATAGTACTATTCTTCGTGTTATTTTTATTAAAAGGGTATCTTGGAAGCACATGTTAGAAAATAGGTACTATTTTCCTTGTGAGAGAAAGGGTGTCAATGTTGAGACTGTTAACTGTTTCTCTTAAGTAATAAAAGAATTCCATGATGCACACAGGAAAATCAGCTTCATTAAGTCTTGGGTAGTGATGGTTTAGCTACTGAGTCATATTTGACTCTTTGTACCCCATGGACTATAGCCCACCAGGCTCCTCTGTCCATGGGTTTTCCTAGGCAAGAAAACTGGTGTGGGTTGCCATATCCTTCTCCAGGAGATCTTCCTGACCCGGGGATCAAACCCTTGTCTCCTGCATTGCAGGCAGATTCTTTACTGCGGAACCACCCCCAGGAAGCCCTCATTTAGTCTTGTGTGTGCCTGCATTCTAAGTCACTTCAGTTGTGTTTGACTCTGTGCCACTCTGTGGACTGTAGCCCACTAGGCTCCTCTGTCCATGGGGATTCTCCAGGCAAGAATACTGGAGTAGATGGCCATGCCTTCCTCCAGGGAAACTTCCCAACCCAGGGATTTAACTGATGTCATGTCTCTTGCATTGGCAGGTGGGTTCTTCACCACTGTCACCACCCTGAGATCCATCTTAACAGGATCACAAAATATGTCTTCCATCTGAATCTTTTAAGAAATTTTTTTAAAATTTTTCTAAAGAGAACTGAGAAAGCTCAGAAGTGTAACTTTCTTTATGCAGGTAGAATTCCATGAACAGAAGAGCCTGGTGGGTTAGAGTTCATGGTTCACAAAGAGTCGGGCCCAACAGAGCAACTAATACTTTCACTTTTTTTTCACAACCATACATGACTGTTGGTGAAATCACAGCTTCGAATATGTGCTCCTTTGTTGGCAAAGTGATGTGTGATGTCTCTGCTTTTTAATATGCTGTCTAAGTTTGTCATAGCTTTTCTTCCAAGGAGTAGGTGTTTTAATTTTGTGGCTGCAGTCACTGTCCATAGTGATTTTGAAGCCCAAGAAAATAAAATCTGCTGCTGTTTCCGCTTTTTCCTATGGAGTAATGGGACTGGATGTCGTGATCTTAATTTTTGACTGAGTTTTAACCCAGCTTTTTCACTGTTTAAATAAATAATTATTTAAACTATAAATATTAAAGTCTATAAATTATACCAATAAAAATAACTCTAAAGAAAATTAATTAGAAAGTAAGCTGTCAGAATTAGAGAATATATGAAACTATGACCAAATGGAGAAAACATGTTTATTTCACTTGGGGCATTTGAGAAAGTGGAAGGATGTCTAGATACTTTGTGAGTAGAAATTTTCTCAGTGGGAGATAAGAATAAATTGTCTTAATCATGTACTAAGAATTTTTTTGCATAATATGAATGATAGAATGTATTGAGTATTTTATATTCGATAGCCAGTAAGTACTAAAGTTGAATGACTAAAGTTGAATTTGTTAAGTACCCTTTAAATAACTTTTTAAAGTATCTTCTATTAAATTTATATCCTTGTTAGATAAAACTATTGAATAAATTGAGTTCACAGCTTTTATATGCCCTGAATGGATCAAATACATATCTTTTTTTTTTTTTTAATGCCCACACCCTATTACCACAGATAGAGAAACTGTGCTACAATTTCAATAGTTTAAATAGTATATTAACATATATTTAATTCATGCATACATAAGCGTATCTACAACAGAGATATATCTTGGGGTTGAAATCTCTCATTGAATAAGACTACATATACATTTTCAGCAGCAGCATCCCAATCCTAAAACACTGGAAAACTATATCTCCCTGTTTTTGGGTACACTTAAAATCTTTTTGTTAATACAAATATAAATGGGCTTTGAAATAAAATAGGCAACTATGAAGAACATGGATTTACTATTGAAAACTATTTCCATTAATGTTTTTATAGCTTTTTGTTTCTTTGGTATTTTGAATTCATCACAATTGAAGTATTAGCATAAGAACTCATGGTGCTTTGGTTGTTTAAAAAAATAGGCTTACTAAGTTTTTATTTAATGTTTAAAAATGTGTGGATTCACTAACTGGAATGCAGTAAACCTTGAAATTAGACATACACGTAGCTTACAGGGATAAAATTTTTGATCTTTTTCTCTGAATTTTCCCCCAAATCAATATGGAACGGCTCTGTGGCCTTGGCCTTATACTTAGCAACAGATGATTCTTGAACTTCATCACTTCTTCCATCTTCCACTCTTCTCTCCTTATGCTGTACTAGGTGATTTGACATTCATAGATCTAGTTTATATAGATGTATTTAACATTAAAACGATTTTCCTCTAGAAATAGACTTAATGAAACGCCTAACCCTATGCTTTCCAACACATCCAATTCTCATCTTAGACACTGAACTTTCATACTTGGCATTCCTGACTGCAATCTTAGTTCTCTGAAGAGATATATATATATATATATATATTTGACTGAGCATCCCTCAAAGGGAATTAATTACATCTGCTTTTCCTTGAAATACTACTAATGTATTATAAGTCATTTGTATTTTAATGAACACAATTTTATAAGTACTAAGAACAGAAAAATATAATACATAAATTTGGGCAATTTGTAAGCAAGATAGGAATATTTAAGGAAAACTCATATCTGTGAACCTGAAGGGAAACATTACATGTTACTAGCTTTATACTTCAGAATTTTATTTTGTATTGAAAAAATTCTTTATTTGCTCCATGGCCATGGTATCATGGCTTATATACAATGTCCTTAACCTTGAAGCATGAAACAATATGACCAGGCAAAGCAGTGTATTAGTTGTCTCTTCTGATGCAGCTTCATACAGGAATAAGTGAATCGACATTATAGGCCATGTTGGTCACTGGAGACTGCAGGGTACATTATGCAAGCGTCATGGGGTATTTCAGCAGGGAAGTTTTCATTAATGTCAATGGAAGTTATACTGCTGAAATTTCAGAATACAATTTAAAAGTATATTTTGCAGAGAATATATTTTAAGGAGGTGTAGTAAACCACAAATAATCGATTTTTGTTAGAGTTTAAACCATTGTCTGGTATCTAATATATTATGATTTTACTTTCTAATTTTTTAGCTCAAAAACTCAGTGTATCATGAAAATGACTAGTAAACAACACGGTAATGGTAGGCAGATACAAATATGTTCCAAGAACAAATCCTGGTCAAAATCATTGTGTCGAAGTGTGTCTTATTTGGGGGCTTCATATGGCACTAGTGGTAAAGATCTTGCTTGACAAAGCAGGAGACATAAAAGACACAGGTTCCATCCCTGGGTCAGGAATATCCCCTGGAGGAAGGCATGAAAACCACTTTGATATTCTTGCCTGGAGAATCCCATGGGCAGAGGAGCTAGGTGGGCTATAGACCATAGGGTTGAAAAGAGTCAAACACAAGTGACTTAGCATGCACGCACATGTCTTATTTGATTTCTAATTTTGGACATAAAAACAAACCGTAGATACAAATTAAATCAACAAAATCAGGCCTGTCATCTTAACTGTCTGTGGGTCTTTCATTTTTAAAAGTTATGAAAAAACAACATAGTTTAATTAAGCATGCTAAGTCACTTCAGTCATGTCTGACTCTGCAGCCCCAGAGATGGCAGCCCACCAGGCTCCCCCCGTCCCTGGGATTCTCCAGGCAAGAACACTGGAGTGGGTTGCCATTTTCTTCTCCAATAAGTAAGCATAGGGTGAGCTATATTAGGCTTCCTGGTGGCTCAGACGGTAAAGAATCCATCTGCATTGCAGGAGACCCAGGTTCAACCACTGGGTCGGGAAGATCCCTTGGAGAAGGGAATGGCTACCCACTCTGATACTCTTGCCAGAGAATCCCATGGAGAGAGGAGTCTGGTGTGCAAAGGTCCATGAGGTAGCAAATGAACTATATAATTTTAGAAGATATAGAAATATTAATAGGTATCATACTTGTGGCAACATGAAGTAATTGACATCTATCACTTCAGTGGCATCAACTATTAACTTTGACTCCATCTTTCAGTTCAGTTCAGTCGCTCAGTTTTGTCTGACTCTTTGAGATCCCATGAATCGCAGCACGCCAGGCCTCCCTGTCCATCACCAACTTCTGGAGTTCACTCAGACTCACGTCCATCGAGTCAGTGATGCCATCCAGCCATCTCATCCTCTTTCATCCCCTTCTCCTCCTGTCCCCAATCCCTCCCAGCATCAGAGTCTTTTCCAATGAGTCAACTCCTCGCATGAAGTGGCCAAAGTACTGGAGTCTCAGCTTTAGCATCATTCCTTCCAAAGAAATTCCAGGGCTGATCTCCTTCAGAATGGACTGGTTGGATCTCCTTGCAGTCCAAGGGACTCTCAAGAGTCTTCTCCAACACCACATTTCAAAAGCATCAGTTCTTCAGTGCTCAGCCTTCTTCACAGTCCAAGTCTCACATCCATACATGACCACAGGAAAAACCATAGCCTTGACTAGACGGACTTTAGTCGGCAAAGTAATGTCTCTGCTTTTGAATATATTATCTATATTACTGGTCATAACTTTTCTTCCAAGGAGCAAGTGTCTTTTAATTTCATGGCTGCAGTCACCATCTGCAGTGATTTTGGAGCCTAGAAAAATAAAATCTGACACTGCTTCCACTGTTTCCCCATCTATTTCCCATGAAGTGATGGGACTAGATGCCATGATCTTCGTTTTCTAAATGTTGAGCTTTAAGCCAACTTTTTCGTTTTCCTCTTTCACTTTTATCAAGAGACTTTTTTGTTCCTCTTCACTTTTTGCCATAAGGGTGGTGTCATCTGCATATCTGAGGTTATTGATATTTCTCCTGGCAATCTTGATTCCAGCTTGTGCTTCTTCCAGTCCAGCGTTTCTCATGATGTACTCTGCATAGACGTTAAATAAGCAGGGTGACAATATACAGCCTTGACGTACTCCTTCTCCTATTTGGAGCCAGTCTGTTGTTCCATGTCCAGTTCTAACTGTTTCTTCCTTACTTGCATATAGGTTTCTCAAGAGGCAGGTCAGGTGGTCTGGTATTCCCATCTCTTTCAGAATTTTCCACAGTTTACTGTGATCCACACAGTCAAAGGCTTTGGCATAGTCAATAAAGCAGAGATAGATGTTTTTCTGGAACTCTCTTGCTTTTTCCATGATCCAGCAGATGTTGGCAATTTGATCTCTGGTTCCTGTGCCTTTTCTAAAACCAGCTTGAACATCAGGAAGTTCACGGTTTGTGTATTGCTGAAGCCTGGCTTGGGGAATTTTGAGCATTACTAGTGTGTGAGATGAGTGTGATTGTGCGGTAGTTTGAGCATTCTTTGGCATTGCCTTTCTTTGGAATTGGAATGAAAACTGACCTTTTCCAGTCCTGTGGCCACTGCTGAGTTTTCCAAATTTGCTGGCATATTGAGTGCAGCACTTTCACAGCATCATCTTTCAGTAGACTAGTGATTTCACCATCATGGTTATATGGGTCATGAAGATCTTTTTTGTACAGTTCATCTGTGTATTCTTACCACCTCTTCTTAATATCTTTTGCTTCTGTTAGGGCCAGACCATTTCTGTCCTTTATTGAGCCCATCTTTTCATGAAATGTTCCCTTGGTATCTCTAACTTTCTTGAAGAGATCTCTAGTCTTTCCCATTCTGTTCCTCTATTTCTTTGCATTGATCACTGAAGAAGGCTTTCTTATCTCTTCTTGCTATTCTCTGGAACTCTGCATTCAGATGCTTATATCTTTCCTTTCTCCTTTGCTTTTCACTTCTCTTTGCACAGCTATTTGTAAGGCCTCTCCAGACAGCCATTTTGCTTTTTGCATTTCTTTTCCATGGAAATATTCTTGATCCCTGTCTCCTGTACAATGTCGCGAACCTTATTCCATAGTTCGTCAGGCACTCTATCAGATCTAGGCCCTTAAATCTATTTCACACTTCCACTGTATAATCATAAGGGATTTGTTTTAGGTCATACCTGAATGGTCTAGCAGTTTTCCCTACCTTCTTCAGTTTGAGTCTGAATTTGGTAATAAGAAGTTCATGATCTGAGCCACAGTCAGCTCCTGGTCTTGTTTTTGTTGACTGTATAGGGCGTCTCCATCTTTGGCTGCATAGAATATAATCAATCTGATTTCATTGTTGACCATCTGGTGATGTCCATGTGTAGAGTCTTCTCTTGTGTAGTTGGAAGAGGGTGTCTGCTATGACCAGTGCATTTTCTTTGCAAAATCTATTAGTCTTTGCCCTGCTTCATTCTGCATTCCCAGGCCAAATTTTCTTGTTACTCCAGGTGCTTCTTGACTTCCTACTTTTGCATTCCAGTCCCCTATAATGAAAAGGACATCTTTTGGGGTGTTAGTCCTAAAAGGTTTTGTAGGTCTTCATAAAACCGTTCAACTTCAGCTTCTTCAGCATTACTGGTTGGGGCATAGACTTGGATAACTGTGATATTGAATGGTTTGCCTTGGAGATGAACAGAGATCATTCTGTCATTTTTGAGACTGCATCCAAGTACTGCATTTCTGACTCTTTTGTTGACCATGATGGCTACTCCATTTCTTCTGAGGGATTCCTGCCTGCAGTAGTAGATATAATGGTCATCTGAGTTAAATTCACCCATTCCAGTCCATTTGAGTTCTCTGATTCCTAGAATGTCGATGTTCACCCTTGCCATCTCTTGTTTGACCACTTCCAATTTGCCTTGATTCATGGACCTGACATTCCAGGTTCCTATGCAATATTGCTCTTTACAGCATCGGACCTTGCTTCTATTATTGTTGCTTATATCTTTAAGTTATCAGCCAGTTAGGCAGCATCTTGGGATCTGTCTCTACTCACCTAGAAAACTTCATTATCTCCTCATCTGGACATTTCTGAGCCAGATCATGCCTTTTCCTATAGGTATTGGTTTCAGAATGCCAGGGTGTATATCCCAACTCTGATATATCTGTAGCATTAATCAAAATGTTTATTCTCTTTGCCCAAGTTTCCTTATCTGAAAAAGTGCAGTAGTGATTTCTGCAGTCCAGGTAGACAATTAAATGATTTAACACATGTTGTAGTTAAAATAGTACCTGAATCATTGTAAGTGCTATCTAAGTGTTTATTATTATTAATATTATACCATTAGGTCTCCTCTCCTTCCTACTGTTCATTCTGCTACTATTACTACAGAAAGATGTACAGTAAGTTTAGTTTTGAAGTAATTCAGCTAAATTATGTGTGATATTGCTTATCTATTTTGTCACTACTAAACTTCTCGTGGATGGTGGTGGTGGTTTTAGTCTTTACATTGTGTCCCATCTTGCAGACCTATTGACTGTGGCCTGCCAGGCTCCTCTGTCCATGCAAATTCTCCAGGTAAGAATACTGGAGTGGGTTGCCATTTCTTTCTCCATAAGTTCAAGTGGATACTACTGGAGAAAAAATAATTTTCCTCTTCCCTTCTAGGTTCTTCTGGCTGATATAAGAATTAAACAAACATAAGAAAGATGAATAGAAGAAAATCAAACAAAAGGTTGATAACATGTATACACAAGAGACGAGAAGGCAATGGCACCCCACTCCAGTACTGTTGCCTGGAAAATCCCATGGACAGAGGAGCCTGGTGGGCTGCAGTCCATGGGGTCACTAAGATTCAGACACGACTGAACAACTTTACTTTCATGCATTGGAGAAGGAACTGGCAACCCACTCCAGTGTTCTTGCCTGGAGAATCCCAGGGATGGGGGAGCCTAGTGGGCTGCCGTCTCTGGGGTTGCACAGAGTCAGACACGACTGAAGTGACTTAGCAGTAGCAGCAGCATATGCAAGAGAGACCTGGAATAACTAACTTACCACACTGGCCAAAACCCTACACCTTATATACTATCTTCAGAAAAAGACAAAAATGGATGTTGAAGACAGTGGTTTAGGACTTCAAATGGGAAGAATGCCATTGACATGGATATGGAAAACAAATTTTATGGTAAACAAATGTTTCAGGCTGAGGGGGTTGGGAGGGCGAGGGGACACAGAGTAGGCGCCTCTGAATTCTGCCCAGTTTCCCTCATCACACCTCTCCCATATTCTTTGTAGATATCGCTGGTTATACCTCTGCTCCTGGAATAAGACCTCTATCTAAATTCTTTTAGGCATTTAGGGAGAAGCTTTAAGTTTCTTCCCAAGTTTTGGTGGCTTTGATTATTTTCAGCTCATAATAATCCATATGCCAAAGAGACATTTTGGGGGACACATTTTACTCTCCTACAATGCCAAAATATGCTAGATGTGAGACGACTCCTAGTGTAGCTAAGCTAATGGATGATTTTCCAATGCTGATGCCCTAAAATGATCCTTACTATTTTGTTCAAGACTTTTAGGCCCTCCCCTAAATATTTCTTATGATTATGGTTGGAAATGATGCACAAACCTTCTGACTTTTATTCACAATAAGATTATCTGTGGGTTGACTCTTTCTAGAAGCAGACTACTTCATTATTCTGAAACCATTTACATTACTATGATGACTAATGTTCTGTAGCCCACCAGCCTCCTATGTCCATGGGATTTCCCAGACAAGAACACTGGAGTGGGTTTCCATTTCCTTCTCCAGGGGAACTTCTTGACCTAGGGAGTGAACCTGAGTCTCCTACTTGGCAGGCAGATTCTTTACCATTGAGCCACCAGGGAAGCCCTAGTATGGAACAGAGGTAGTTAATACCTACTATCTGCTGGTATTTTCTTGCTTACTATCTAATAATTTAAGTGGACATAATAGTGGCTCTGACGGTAAAGCGTCTGCCTGCAGTGTGGGAGACCCGGGTTCGATTCCTGGGTCAGGAAGATCCCCTGGAGAAGGAAATGGCAATCCACTCCAGCACTCTTGCCTAGAAAATCCCATGGACGGAGGAGCCTGGAAGGCTGCAATCCATGGGGTCGCTGAGGGTTGGACACGACTGAGTGACTTCACTTCACTTCACAATATAATATAAACTATGATTGTGGAACTCAGAGCAAAGAGTGATATTGGGCTAGGGAACTCCTGAAATACCTCACTTGAGCTGTAGAGGCAAGTTACTAGGTCAGCTGCCTTACCCAGAGCTGTCCCCAAATACCGAAAATCTGGTAGCAGTGACTATATAATTCTCAACCATCCAACTGCTCCAAGCATTCTTTTAGACTTGAAAAATTATCTTTTAATTTGTCGATTTATGGCTTCACGGCATCTTTCTTGTTGCATGTGGGCTTTTCTCTAACTGCCACAAGCAGGGGCTACTCTTCACTGCAGTG
Organism: Nanger dama; assembly: GCA_917880005.1. Classification (NCBI taxonomy): domain Eukaryota; kingdom Metazoa; phylum Chordata; class Mammalia; order Artiodactyla; family Bovidae; genus Nanger; species Nanger dama. Next base: position 5,741,077 of record CAKJTW010000038.1, on the reverse strand, counting down.
CATGGGCTCCTCCTTATGATGGTTCCTCTTGTTGAGGAGTACTTAGAGTGTGTGGACTCAATAGTTGTGGCACATGGGCTTATGTGTGTGGAATCTTCTGGATAGGGATTGAACAGATGTCCCCTGCATTTGCAGGTGAACTCTCAGCCACTGAACCATCAGGGAAGTCCCTGATCCAAGCTTTTGTAAAATAATTGAAGAACATACACACAACCAGTCCTTCCTTTGACTTCTCTCTTTGCCAACAAAGTACCAACTGCATAGAACCAAGTTACTTTACTTTTGTGATTATTTTTCCCCTGACAGTTGTTCTCTGTCATTATACCCATGTCCCTAAGTTCAAAATTGATGAAATAGCACTGTGTTACTTATTGACCCTTAACACCAGAGATATCTGGACAGAGGATATTTCTACTAGTATGAAAAGTATACCCATCATCATTCCAATCTTTTCTCTCTCCATTTACCATCCTAGACTTTTTGAAGTCATTGGGGCTCACTTTGTTTATCCAAGGCACTCTGTTCTGCTCCTCTGATTCCCTGTAATTCTACATAACATCCCCTAATCACCTCAGTGAACAGAACAGTTGAACACATTCTTTTGGCCTAGATTATGGCGTTCAGTGGAGGATAGAAAGAAACATTTCTTTCTGATTTTACTGGGCCTCAAAAACTTCCCTCCTATATTGAAATATTGCAGTGATTTTAATACAATTACAGTAAGAAGGTTTATTCTTTTTCATAAAGTGTATATGGTTATGATATCCAAGATGGAGTCATTGGGAACATTTTGGATAAAATTTGTTTTCATCTTACTCATTTTTACTTGTTTGATTTTTTAATTGAATACATGACTGCTTAAGACTGAGAAATTACAATGCAATAATTCTCTGTAAGAAAAATGAATTTTAGATGCAGCAAAGCTAACTTAGTGCTAAATATTTGGTAAACTTGCAGTCAAGTTTAAATGGAATCCCTTAAATGAAGAGTGTCTTTTACAAAGAATACTGTCATATTAGCAACTGAATACGAAATCATAGTAAAAGAGGATATATTCTTTTTTAAACCCATCTCACAAAAAGAGAAACCAGAGCAACCTTGTTTCCACAACTCAACCTAGAAAATAATGGTACAAAACATTTCACCCATGGATGAGATATCCTTCTCCCAACTGTGTACTTAGGAACCAAATATCATTCAACCAAAGATCCACTGAGATGTTTTCATGCTTCAAAGAATTGAAACAATTACATTTCTCCCAAGGTGGGTCACTTAGTCTTGTACTATATGTTACTTTGGTTTTCCAGTGAAAATCATAAAAGAGATTGATTTCTATCCTTGGTTATTTTTGCCTTCCTTGTCATATGTAGGGCTGTATAACAGGAGCTTTTCCTTGGTGACTAGTCTGATCTATTGCTTGTTGCAGGGCTCCGGAGACCTAGAAAACAAAATTGCTCCCATAGCAAGCACCCTGCAATTACTCAGGCTATAACTACACAGACCTAACAAATGGCATTGCTCCCCAGGTGGCTTTTTAAGTCTTGCTCTCTCTGCTGTTAGGCCTTTGCTGCTCCAGAGATCCAGGAGATTGAGTGTGACTCTTTCTAGAGTTGTCTGATCTTTGCAAAACGGAATTAACCTCTCCACTGTGTATTCAGAGAAATGGGTATCAAAACTTATGGACCTCAAGAAATTGAGTAGACCTCATCACTGTCAATGACTATATACTGAAATCCTACCAAGAAATAGTCCATGTCTAGTGCTTGTGCAGTCGTGTCTGACTTTTTTGCAACTTCACAGACTGTAGCCCACCAGGCTCCTCTGTCCTTGGGATTTTCCTGGCAAGGATACTGGAGTGGGTTGCCATTCCCTTCTCCAGATGATCTTTCCACCCAGGGATTGAACCTGTATCTCCTTTGTCGCCTGCATTTTCAGGGGGATTCTTTACCACTGAGCCACCAGAGAAGTGGTAAAAGACACCCTAAAGACAGTGGCCCATATGGGCCATCACTGTCAGTGAATATATATTGAAATTCTACTAAGATATAGTCCATATCTAGTGGAACAGATGAACAAAGCAACCCTTGATTTTAGGTTGTAGAAATTATAAAAAGAGGAGAGAATCATATATATAAATGGATATTTTTAAATAAAAATGCATATATTTAAAATTAGAAGCCTTTTATTTTATGATTCTCTCAAACTTTTGATATTTCTTAAACTACTTGAAGATTATTAAACAAATTGTTTTTGCAATCAATCATTTGTTTGTCCTTTTTATAAAATTATTACACACTGACAATGGCAGGTATAATTTTTAAATAAGCATGTTTTTTATTATCTAAGCATATTACTTAACAATTTTTGTAGGCTATAGTTAGAAGTTAGAAGAAACTATTATGAGGATGATATACATATAAGTTTGAGCTGCTGTGTGTCAGGGAATGAAGATACTAGTAAGCAAGAAAATAGTTTAGAGTTTTTGTTATTTAATTGCCTGTGATCTTAATCCTTTGGCCATGTTTAAATTATTTTTCGTATAGGACTCTGTTTTTGCAACATTTTGCTTATTTTTTAAAAAAGAATGTAAGTTCAGAGTTGGGAAGCATTGGTCAAATTTGCATAGCTCACAGTAATTACAAGGCATACCGATAAAATGTGTTCGTAAGAACAGTAGGAACATTTGAGGGGAAAAATGAGACTTTCATTTAAAAATTGATGACTGGTAAAGAAATGGTAGAGTGGTGACTGCTGGAAGAAAGCTTTCCTCTTACACTTCTAGGTTCTTCTCAATGGTCTATGAATTAAAATGACATGAAACAGATTAACAGGAGAAAATCAAGTTTACTTTTGTATATATGAAAATCCTATATGAAAGGTTCAGAGACAGAATGGTAAATTGAGGTATATGTGCCATTCTCAGCTAAGGATAGGGATTCAAGGACAAGAGAGTCATTCACAGGAAAATAAGAAGAACAGATATTTGGTAATTAGATGTTTGCCCAGCCATACGTATAAGGGGCCACTTAGATAAAATTTATCTCTGTTAATAACTCTTTTTTCTTGAAATAATCCAAAATTTAAATTCTTCTGGATAGTTAAGGGAGGGACAGTAGATTCTCTTAGGCTCTTAGGGTCTATTGATTTTTAGCTAAAGTAATTTACATACCAAAGTGTCACCCCTTGGCGATGCCCGTTCTGAACCCCTGCAACTGAGGTGTGTGGATAAGCAACCAAGGGATCATTTTGGTCACAGAGTTTCAGAAAGTGAAGCTGATTAGGAAGCTGAGGAAAAGATGACATCTAACAGAAAACAGCATTTGGTGATCAGAGTAAATATTTTGAAACAATTATTTCCATCATTTTTGAAAACTTCAAAGAAGTGAGACCCAGGATACAGTGAACCTTTTATATCTCTCTATGATATTCTCATAAAAATTATATTTTATATGCATGCTAATGAAGTTTCAGTTCAGTTCAGTTCAGTTCAGTCACTCAGTCGTGTCTGACTCTTTGTGACGCCATGAATTGCAGCAGGCCAAGCCTCCCTGTCCATCACCAACACCCAGAGTTTACTCAAACTCATGTCCATCAAGTTGGTGATGTCATATAGCCATCTCATCCTCTGTTGTCCTCTTTTCCTCCTACTCACAATCCCTCCCAGCATCAGGGTCTTTTCCAATGAGTCAGCTCTTTGCATGAGGTGGTCAAAGTACTGGAGTTTCAGCTTCAGCATCAGTCCTTCCAATGAACACCTAGGAGTGATCTCCTTTGACTAGTTAGATCTCCTTGCAGTCCAAGGGACTCTCAAGAGTCTTCTCCAACACCACACTTCAAAAGCATCAATTATTCAGCACTCAGCTTTCTTTATAGTCCAACTCTCACATCCACACATGACTACTGGAAAACCATAGTCTTGACTAGATGGACCTTTGTTGGCAAAGTATTGTTTCTACTTTTCAGTATGCTATCTAGGTTGGTCATAACTTTCCTTCCAAGGAGTAAGCGTCTTCTAATTTCATTGCTGCACTCATCATCTGCAGTGATTTTGGAGCCCTAAAAATAAAGTCTGACACTGTTTCCACTGTTTCCCCATCTATTTCCCATGAAGTAATGGGAGCAGATGCCATGATCTTCGTTTTCTGAATGTTGAACTTTAAGCCAACATTTTCACTCTCCTCTTTCACTTTCATCAATAGGCTCTTTAGTTCTTCTTCACTTTCTGCCATAAGGGTGGTGTCATCTGCATATCTGAGGTTGTTGATATTTCTCCCGGCAATCTTGATTCCAGCTTGTGCTTCATCCAGCCCAGCGTTTCTCATGATGTACTCTGCATACAAGTTAAATAAGGAGGGTGACAGTATACAGCCTTGACATACTCCTTTTCCTATTTGGAACCAGTCTGTTGTTCCATGTCCAGTTCTAACTGTGGCTTCCTGACCTGCATACCGATTTCTCAAGGGGCAGGTCAGGTGGTCTGGTATTCCCATCTCTTTCAGACTTCTTTAATTAATATCAATCTAGGCATTAGATCATAAAGGCTTACTACTTCTTCTCCCCAGTCAAGAGTAGTTTCCATTACTGGTTACCAGAAAACGATGGAGTATATTTCATTGATTGGCCTGCATTTTTAAAGCTGACAATTTTGCTTAATATCATGTGAGCCATTTAGCATTCTAACACTTGAGATGATAATAAAAGTTACACTAGCTTTTACTTATTTCATTAAAGACATACTATTTAGGTAAATTTCTGCATAAATAAGAAAGCACTCATTTTGGTTCAATTTATTTAGAGGCAGAATTAACAATATAATGTAGGCTTCCCTAGTGGCTCAGATGGTAAATCATCTGCCTGCCATGCGGGAGACCTGGGTTCAGTCCCTGGGTTGGGAAGATCCCGTAGAGGAGGGCATGACAACCCACTCCAGTATTCTTGCCTGAAGAATCTCCATGGACAGAGGAGCCTAATGGGCTACAGTCCACGGGGTTGCAAAGAGTCAGACACGACTGAGTGACTAAGCACAGCACAAAATCTGTACAGCAGCAGCATTCTTCCATAAGTCTTCCTGCATAAACCAGGAACTCTTAAGTTAACTTATAATGTCTAATAGAAAAGGATGGTCTGTGACTAGCTCTTCCTTGCTCTTCTATCACAGCTGGGTGCTTCCGTGGAAATGAGTACTTAATTGGTCATTATGCTTCCACACTTCATCTGGTGGATGGGTCTCAGGCTAATGTCTTCTGACTCTGGGAAAAAAAAAGAAAAGGAAAAAGTCTGAACCATTCTTGCTTTAATTGGAGCGTTTTCCTTCAAAATGAATTAAATGATAGAAGATGTGACCTTTTAGCTTTGCTTGTGAATTTGCACTTACCCCCAAATGAGGCTTTTTCTTCTGTTATGAACCAATGAAAAAACAATTTTTGAGACAAATGAAGATTTGTCTCTTTCCTTATAAGCTCTGATACTTAAATAGGTAGAAAACAAGTTGTCCTAGGTAAGCTTGCTTTAGCATTCAACTTAAGTATCATCTTGGTCTCTCTAATATTTTAATGAAAACTCAAGGAAATGGCAGCCGACTCCAGTGTTCTTACCTGGAGAATCCCAGGGATGGAGGAGCCTGGTGGACTGCCGTCTGGGGGTCACACAGAGTCGGACACGACTGAAGCGACTTAACAGCAGCACCATGTTTCCTAGATGATTTAAATGAAAAAATTTTACTATAAACACATTTTGAGAAGTACTTCATTTTGAACATTTTAAAGCAGGTTTCTACACACATAAAATGTTATTTTTTAAAAAGTGAACATTAGGTAAATAGGGCATTTAAATTTGTTTGGTTTTCCTTGTTAAAGTTTGCTGACATGAAAAGTCACAATACAGTGATACCTTCCCTGGACCTCTTACAGAGAAAATCAACTGACAATCACTTGTATTCTTTTCCCACAATTCTTATGGACCTAATCGATCATTGCTAAAGAAGGAAGGTTGGTCAGAGCTGCAGTAATTCAGGACACAGGTCTACCTGTTGTGGGAAGTGAAGGTGAGGTGAGGTGGACAGTGGGTTGTTGTGTTAAAGACAGGAAGGGACTGCCTATACGTTCTTTAAATTTCCTTGACATAATGTACTCCTGGCAAGGAAAGAGGACTTTAGGGGGAAATGCAGTGATGCCAAAAATTTAAGACAGGGCTTCCTTGGGGTCTCAGTGGTAAAGAACCTTCCCACCAGTGCAGGAGAAAAGGGCTCATTCCTGGTTCATAAATTTCCCCTGAAGAAGGACGCGGCAATCCACTCCAGTATTTTTGCCTGGGAAATCTCATGGACAGAGGAGCCTGTTGGGCTACAGTCCATGGGGTCACAAAGAGTTGGGTGTGACTTAGTAACTAAACAACAATAGCTATTCATCACTGTTTAAAAGTGAGAAAGAAGCAATTTTTCTGAACATTTGCTCTAGGTGTTGCCATCGTTTTTCTATGTTTCTTGTGCCCTGTGGAAGTACTTAGTATTGATGTTAGTGTAACAGTAACTTCTCTAGGCAAGAACAGGCCACAGGGGATTGTAGCTGCCAACGAGCTATTATCAGGTCCATTCTGGCAAACGCACATAACTCAAAGAATGGTTTTACAGTTCTGTGAAGAGAAGCAAAGAGAATGTTCACAGCTTGGGTTACCTGTGATACTGAATCCACAGTGGAGGTTATTGTGCAGGGCTGAGGGCTGCTCTTGAGATGATCTGTGGAAACGAAGGGAAAGACGCAGGATTGGGCTGAGGAAAAATGAAGGGGCAATTTAGTCTACAGAAAGCCTCAGTTGACCAGGGTGGTGTGAAGATAACCTGACCCTTCAGAGATCCCCCAAGTTGAGGCAAGAGACAATGCAGGCCACCCTGAGAAAGGCGTGTCACGTTGCCAGGGTGGATCTGACCACTGAGGCGTGCCTGCCTGCAGCGCTCCTCACGGCTGAGGAAATCAATCCTTCATTCCTTGAAGGGGAGCAAGAATGAAATATAGATTTATGCTATTGGTGAAAAGCATTTGAATTTTTCCTGACATCTGTTTCTCGCCTTTCTGCCTCTTCCAATCCATCCTGCATTCAGCTGCCAAAAAATTCTTGACTTGTTTATGAAATTGCAAGTCCTCCCAACAGCATTTTGAACCAAATTTTACAGTTTAAACTCAATTGTCTTTTTTCCTGCCATATCCCTTGTTATAATAAAATTTTATCTTATCTTCATGTCCTGCAAAAAAGAAGTTTATAAAAATAAATTATCTGCTCACTATTTCTGGAACCCAAATGCTCATTAGGGACTCTCCTTCTCTGCTCATGCCCTTGAATTTGCTCACAGCCATTGTCTCCCCTTGTCTTTCCAACCTTACTTCCGGTTTCATGTCTCCCATGAAGCATTTCCTTCCAGGCTCCACTGTACCCTATTTCAATAGCCCTGATATACTTATATTCTGTACTGTATTGAGTGCTTTCCCCGGGTTCCTAGAGACAAATCATGGAGGGAAACCATGGCACCGGGTCATAAAGATTACTTAAAAGCACATGTTACTTATTTGACTGAATTACATTTCTTATTTTCCAAGGTAAGCAATAATGGCGTTGATGTAGTTACAGTATGATGGTCCCTCCTCTGAATTCCCAGACAGCTTTATCTATTTCTCTTTTATAAAGTATAGGCATGCCCCAGTTCGATTCCTGGGTCAGGAAAATTCACTGGAGAAGGGATAGGCTACCCACTCCAGTATTCTTGGGCTTCCCTTATGGCTCTGCTGGTAAAGAATCCACCTGCAATGTAGGAAACCTGGGTTTGATCCCTGGGTTGGGAAGATCCCCTGGAGAAGTGAAAGGCTCCCTTCTCCAGTATTCATTCTGGCCTGGAGAACTCCATGGACTGTTTAGCCCATGGGGTTGACAAGTGTTGGACATGACTGAGTGACTTTCACTGTCACACATCTTCTAACTATATGCATACAAATCTATTTCTCTTACTACTTTGTAAGCAACTTTAGAGGGAGATCATTGCTTATTACTGCTCCCTCTTTTTAGGTTTGAAATTCCAAATGCCTAGTCCAGTGTTTTTCACGTTGTTGTTGTTGTTCAGTCGCTCAGTCGTGTCTGACTCTTTGTGACCCCATGAATTGCAACATGCCAGGCTTCCCTGTTCATTACCATCTCTCAGAGTTCACTCAGACTCATGTCCATTGAGTCCGTGATGCCATCCAGCCATCTCATCCTCTGTCGTCCCCTTCTCCTCCTGCCCCCAATCCCTCCCAGCATCACAGTCTTTTCCAATGAGTCAACTCTTTGCATGAGGTGGCCAAAATACTGAAGTTTCAGCTTTAGCATCATTCCTTCCAAAGAAATCCCAGGGCTGATCTCCTTCAGAATGGACTGGTTGGATCTCCTTGCAGTCCAAGGGACTCTCAAGAGTCTTCTCCAACACCACAGTTCAAAAGCATCAATTCTTCCATGCTCAGCCTTCTTCACAGTCCAACTCTCACACCCATACATGACCACAGGAAAAACCATAGCCTTGACTAGATGGACCTTAGTCGGCAAAGTAATGTCTCTGCTTTTGAATATGCTATCTAGGTTGGTCATAACTTTTCTTCCAAGGAGTAAGCGTCTTTTAATTTCATGGCTGCAGTCACCATCTGCAGTGATTTTGGAGCCCAGAAAAATAAAGTCTGATACTGTTTCCACTGTTTCCCCATCTATTTCCCATGAAGTGATGGGACTGGATGCCATGATCTTCTTTTTCTGAATGTTGAGCTTTAAGCCAACTTTTTCACTCTCTTTCACCTTCATCAACAGGCCCTTTAGCTCCTTTTCACTTTCTGCCATAAGGGAGGTGTCATCTGCATTCTCCTGGCAATCTTGATTCCAGCTTGTGTTTCTTCCAGTCCAGCGTTTCTCATGATGTACTCTGCATGTAAGTTAAATAAGCAGGGTGACAATATACAGCCTTGACGTACTCCTTTTGCTATTTGGAACCAGTCTGTTGTTCCATGTCCAGTTCTAACTGTTGCTTCCTGACCTGCATACAGATTTCTCAAGAGGCAGGTCAGGTGGTTTGGTATTCCCATCTCTTTCAAAATTTTCCAAAGTTTATTGTGATCCACACAGTCAAAGGCTTCAGGTATAGTCAATAAAGCAGAAATAAATGTTTTTCTGGAACTCTCTTGCTTTTTCCATGATCCAGTGGATGTTGGCAATTTGATCTCTGGTTTCTCTGTCTTTTGTAAAACCAGCTTGAACATCAGAAAGTTGACGGTTCATGTATTGCTGAAGCCTGGCTTGGAGAATTTTGAGCATTACTTTACTAGCATGTGAGATGAGTGTAATTGTGCAGTAGTTTGAGCATTCTTTGGCATTGCCTTTCTTTGGAATTGGAATGAAAACTGACCTTTTCCAGTCCTGTGGCCACTGCTGAGTTTTTCACATAGAAGGCATCAAATGTATGATCCCATTGTAATGTTGTAATTTTAACAAAATTTAGTGGAGATTGAGGCTAGAAAAGATTATTTTCTGGGGGAAATGAAGATGATTCACTATCCAATGATCGTGGTTTTTCAAAATTGCCATAAATATTTGCAGAGACAAAGACCATATGTCTGTCTTAGTGTGATTAGCCCATTAAGTAAAGTTGGTAATTGATGTCCTATTAAATATATAATTTCCCTTGTGTCATTGACATTTTTTAACTGAAATCACATTAAGCATTTCTTATCTTTAGATAAAAAGTAATAACTTACCATGCTTTTTTTTTTAACTAAACAATGAAATTAATATGACATCCACAAGAAAATGTAAAACTTTCTGCTCTTTCAGAGTTTTCCTCAGAAATGCAATTTTTGGTTAACATCACAAGTCTCAAAATTTGCTACATATTGTGTTGCTAATATGCTATGTGAATTAATATATCTGAGAACAGAAGATAAAATCAAAGCTCACTCATTTTAAAAAATTTACTTGGGAAAATGAAGACCTATGTTTGGTGTTAAAATGAACTCCTTTTCATCTGATTATTTATAGCTATAATATATTCTCATTATATTAACAGGAAAATAGAAAAAAATACCATGTATATAGCTGTGTGCACGCATGCTCTGTAGTGTCCAACTTTTTTGACCCCAAGCACTCCACCTCCAGGCTTCTCTGTCCATGGAGCAAGAATCCTGGAGTGGGTTGCCATTTCCTACTCCAGGGGATCTTCTTGACCCAGGAATTGAACACTCATCTCTTGCATCTCCTGCAATCGCAGGCAGATGGGAAGCCCATATATAACAGAAAGGTATTAAATATAGAAAATATAAAAAATAAAACAGTTAAATTTGCCTTTTGCCATACATACCATGTGGGTTCTTTCTCCTCTTAAACATGGCAGTATATAATTATTCTCTCTATTGAACTGTATAGATTAGAAATTCCTGATTCTATGTAAATTGAACTGAGCCCCCCTGCCCCCAAACCACCAGAGGTAAAACCATTTAGGAAATGGTCATTTTAACTCAAAGCTTTTTTAAAAATGTGTTCAAGCTAATATCTTTAGGCAAACTGTGAGATTTTACTGTTTTGCGAAAATAATAAAAGAAAACAATGTAACCTTGTATACATCTGAGGTGAATGGCAACAAATGGACTTCATTACAATTATTCACTCTTGTAACCATGATTTTTGCCACATAATCTTATAGAACCATCTGTGTATGGAACTTGGTATTTGACTAGCTTTGGCTAGTGAAATGGGGGCTTCCATGAAATAAGTTGGAAGTAAGTACCTTTCTACCAATTCTGTGCCAAAGCCTCAAGGGACCTTGAGGGTCTCTACATGCTCTCTTGTATTTCTTCCATTTCTGTAAGTGTGTCCTGACTGGCTACTGGCAGAGCAGACATGTGGAAGGAGATGAGTGCCCCGGTTTGCTGGCAAACACTCAAGTATATGAGTTTTCTCAGCCAAGACCAAATGAATCTCCTGTGCATGCCTATTCTTAATTGCTAACTTACAGACTCAGAAACTAAATAATACTCATGGATATATAACACAGAACTACTGTGAATGTTACACAACCTTGCTGTGGCATATATATATATATATATATATATATATAAATCATATGAAGTGAAGAGAAGTGAAGTCGCTCAGTCATGTCCGACTCTTTGCGACCCCATGGACTGTAGCCCACCAGGCTCTTCTGTCCATGGGATTTTCCAGGCAAGAATACTGGAATGGGTTGCCATTTCCTTCTCCAGGGGATCTTCCTGACTCAGGGATCAAACCGAGGTCTCCCACATTGCAGGCAGACTCTTTAACCTTTGAGCCACCAGGGAAGCCCTTATATATCATATATATATTCTTTCAGTGTTACTGAGAAAGATTTGTATCATCTATTGCCATCCTGAAAAAGTGAAAGTGTTATTTTGCAACCCCATGGACTTGCAAAATTTGCCAGGGTCCTCTGCCCATGGAATTCTCCAGGCAAGAAAATACGGGAGTGAGTGGACATTCCCTTCTCCAGGAAAGCTTCCTGACCCAGGGTTTGAACCTGGGTCTCCTGCAGTCCAGGCAGATTCTTTACCGTCTGAATCCTAGTAACATTTAACAACTCACAGCAAAACTAAGTTACTCTGGAATGTTACAGTGGAGTAGATTATGTTTTTTTAAACATATAATATTTCATATGTCTTTCAAATGCACTTGCTCAGTGTAAAAACTGGAGATTCACTTATAGGGTTTTGCTGTAGGATCATAAGAACCCTGTTATCTTAGAGTTTAAAATATATAGTAGTAGCCTTCTCTAGGCTTTCTTAAATTTTCTCTCTTCAAATTTTTTACTGAATATTAATAAAAAGATTTGGGAAGATTATGTAGTTCCATTTCTTGCTCATATCTAAAGTGTTTTATCCCAAGGTGAAACTAGTATATTTCTTAATTTTAAGAGATAGAGAATATACATTTCACTTTAAATTGTGAGAAAAATTGAAATTATATTAAAATAGTAATAAATAGTTTACATGCTTATAAGTCAGCTTTACATACTTAATTGAATAGAACAAGTCTAAAGAGTCAGTGTAGTTTGTCTAATTAACCTTTCAGAATTTAGAGGTCCTGCAAAATATACAAAATATTGGCATTTTAAGGAAGAAACATCAGTAACATATGCTTTATCCTGAATGTACTTCTTTACACATAGATCAGAATATCCATTTCTAATATAAAATGTTGTATGTGTATTTATACCAATATTATATGCTTGTCATGTGTGTGTGTGTATAACAAGAAGACAGTCTAAGTTTTAAAACAGCTTTGATTAATGATGAAAGGAGATTTTCATATAGTCAATATTTAAATACACCATTTTGATTAGCATCCTAGAGTTTTTAAATCTGAGGTTAATCTACTTTATTAAAACTAAGAATAAGAGCGAGTTGTGCCTACAATTTGTGTAAAGTGGGAGCAGACTTTCTGAATTTCAGTTTGTTCTCATCAATTTTTAAAAAGGCATATAAGAATATTAGAATATAAAAATCAATCCATTGAAACTCTGCATGCTGACTCTTTATAAAATCTTTATATACTCCAGGACCCCGGGCTGAAGACTTCTGGTTGAGAAAAGACAAAAATAATGTTACTGTAATCCTTTAAAACATACAAATATTCAGTAAGTTTTCCAACTGAATGATTCTGTACACAATTAATAGGGACAAAGGAGATGACTAGGAGCTCAAATAAGCAATCCAGGCCACTTAGTGACAAGGAATTCAGAGAAGGGAGATAAAAACATGTAGAGGTGTAATATAGCACAGTATATAAAAAGACAGCTTTTCATGTCAATGATCTGTGAATGCATCCCTAAGTGTTCAGTATTTATGAACATCTAACAGAAGCAGAAGATATTAAGAAGTGGCAAGAATACACAGAAGAACTATACAAAAAGATCTTCATGACCCAGATAATGATGATGGTGTGATCAATCACATAGAGGCTGACATCCATGAATGTGAAGTCAAATGGACTTTATGAAGCATCACTATCAACAAAGCTAGTAGAGGTGATGGAATTCCAGTTGAACTATTTCGAGTCCTAAAAGATGATGCTGTGAAAGTGTTGCACTCAATATGCCAGCAAATTTGGAAAAAAGCAGTGGCCACAGGACTGGAAAAGGTCAGTTTTCATTTCAATCCCAAAGAAAGGCAATGCGAAAAATACTCAAACTACAACACAATTGCATTCATCTCACACGCTGCTGCTGCTGCTAAGTCGCTTCAGTCATGTCCGACTCTGTGCGAGCCCACAGACAGTAGCCCACCAGGCTCCCCCGTCCCTGGGATTCTCCAGGCAAGAACACTGGAGTGAGTTGCCATTTCCTTCTCCAATGCATGAAAGTGAGACGTGAAAGTGAAGTCGCTCAGTTGTGTCCGACTCTTAGCAACCCAATGGACTGCAGCCTACCAGACGCCTCCATCCATGGATTTTCCAGGTATGAGTACTGGAGTCGGCTTCCATTGCCTTCTCCGATCTCACACACTAGTAAATTAATACTCAAAAGTCTCTAAACTAGATTTCAGCAATACATGAACCATGAATTTCCAGATGTTCAAGCTGGATTTAGAAATGGCAGAAAAACCAGAGATAAAATTGCCAACATCAGATGAATCATTGAAAAACAAGGGAGTTCCAGAAAACATCTACTTCTGCTAAATTGACTATGCCGAAACCTTTGACTGTGTGGATCACAATAAACTGTGGAAAATTCTGAAAGAGATGGGAATACCAGACCACCTGACCTGCCTCTTGAGGAATCTATATTCAGGTCAGGAAGCAACAGTTAGAACTGGACATGAAACAACAGACTGGTTCCAAATAGAAAAAGGAGTACATCAAGGCTATATATTGTCACCCTTCTTATTTAACTTATATGCAGAGTACCTCATGAGAAACAATAGACTGGATGAAGCACAAGCTGGAATCAAGGTTGCCGGGAGAAATATCAATAACCTCAGATATGGAGATGAGACCACCCTTATGGCAGAAAGTGAAGAGGAACTAAAAAGCCTCTTGATGAAAGTGAAAGAGGAGAGTGAAAAAGTTGACTTAAAGCTTAACTTTTAGAAAAGTAAGATCATGGCATCTGGTCCCATCACTTCATGGGAAATAGATGGGGAAACAGTGGAAACAGTGTCAGGCTTTATTCTGGGGGGCTCCAAAATCACTGCAGATGGTGACGACAGCCATAAAATTGAAAGACACTTGCTCCTTGGAAGGAAAGTAATGACCTGCCTAGACAGCATATTCAAAAGCAGAGATATTACTTTGCCAACAAATTTCTGTCTAGCAAAGCTATGGTTTTTCCAGTAGTCGTGTATGGATGTGAGAGTTGGACTATAAGGAAAGCTGAGCGCCAAAGAATTGATGCTGTTGACCTCTGGTGTTGGAGAAGACTCTTGAGAGTCCCATGGACTTCGAGATCCAACCAGTCCATCCTAAAGGAGATCAGTCCTGAGTATTCATTGGAATGACTGATGTTGAAGCTGAAACTCCAATACTTTGGCCACCTGATGCAAAGAACTGACTCATTTGAAAAGACCCTGATGCTGAGAAAGATTACGAGAAGGAGGAGAAGGGCACGACAGAGGATGAGATGGCTGGATGGCATCACCGACTCAATGGACATGAGTTACGTAAACTCTGGAAATTGGTGATGGACAAGGAGGCCTTGCGTGCTGTGGTCCATGGGGTCACAAAGAGTCAGACATGACTGAGAAACTGAACTGAACTGAACTGAATGAGATTGAAAGTAGCCTCAAAGCAGAAGCTTTGTGTTACTCCTTTTGCCTCCTTCACCTAAAACAGTAGTGGCAGACCCCCAGATTGTTTCAATTCTTATCAATCTAATTCAGTGAAAAGGTCATATGCATAGTTGTTTAAAGATTGAGCCCCAGACTGGATTGCCTGCATCTGAACCTCACCTCTTCCATTTCATACACATGTACTTTGGAAAAATGAATTAATTTTTCTGTACCTATGTTTCCCATCTTTGAAATGGAGTGCATACTTACCTCATTCAGTTGACGCAGTGTTAATTTAAATCACATAAAATAGTGCCTGACTCATTATTAAGACTTTACAATTGATAGCTATTTATAATCAATTAATGTGCCTTTCCTGAAGTCACCGATATAAATTTTACCTATAAATGTAGGAAATGTATTTATTTCCCTTCTCAACTGAGCTTTACCTAATTAATGTCCACAGTAGGTGACTTTATCTTTTGAATGACTACTGACCTCTTGAAGCATATATGTTTGGTTTCTCCAATTCAGTAGGCAACCCTTTCATTTTTTGATAGTTTCCTTCACTGTGCAAAAGCTTTAAGTTTGATGAAGTCCCATTTGGTTTTTTGGCTTTTGTTTTCCTTGCCTGAGGAGACACATCCAAAAGAATACTGCTAAGGCTCCTGTCAAAAGGTATACTGCTTATGTTTTCTTCTTGAACTTGTATGGTTTCAGGTGTTACATTTAAGCCTTTCATCTATTTTGAGTTTATTTTCGTATATGGTGGGAGAAAGTAGTGCAGATTTGATAGCTTACCACGAATGGTGTTGGATTTGTGATCTCCAAAGAAGAAAATTTAACTTCAGGACCAGGGACCAGATTTGATCACTCAAGAGCTTTTGTGTAGCAAAGTTTTATTAAAGTATGAGAAGGGACAGAGAAAGCATTTGACATACATATCAGAAGGGGGATGGAGACTACCCCCTCGCCAGTGTTAGCAAAGGAGTTATATAGTTTTTAATTAGTTATATAATAAATCGAAAGAATGTCTCAAGGTTGTAAAAATTTTGCCAGACCCCTAATTTACATATTAAGATAACAGGATTAGAATTTAACAATAGGAAGATCCTAACAGACCCACTCCCATAACATATATTCTGAAATATCAGGATTAGTCAGAAGGTTTTCAGGAAGGAGAAACTGTCCTCAAACAGGATACACTGTTGTTATGTAATCTCTAGTACAGAGTGTAAACTGAATTGTGTAATCATCAGTTCCTGGCTTAAAGAAAAAAACTGTTTTATGTAATTAAGACTAAGGAATGGGGGGTGGGGGCTGGGTTTGTCCTTTCCTCCTCAAGAACCCCAGACTCCTCTCTCCTTGGGGATGGCTGGACTTCTTATCACCCTGCCTAGGAATTGACTCTCCCAGGTTGATTCTTTGAATTTAACTGTCTAGGTTTTCAACACTGTTTTAAAGAGGCTGTTTTTCCCCCACTCCATATTCTTGCCTCTTTTGTTCTAGATTAATTGCTCATGTAAATAGGGATTCATTTCTGACCTTCCTATTCTGTTCCATTGATCTGTGTGTCCTTTTTGTGTTAATAGCATACTGTTTTTTTTTTTTTTTTCTTTTTAAAATTTATTTTAAATTAGGGGAACAATTGCTTTGTAATATACTGTTTTAATGACTATAACTTTGAAAATATAGTATAGTGTGAAATCGCTCAGTCGTGTCTGAATCTTTGAGACCCCGTGGACTTCTCCAGGCCAGAATATTGGAGTGGGGAGCCTTTCCATTTACCAGAGGATCTTCCCAACCTAGGGATTGAATCCAGGTCTCCTGCATTGCAGGTAGATTCTTTACCAGCTGAGCCACCAGGGAAGCCCAAGAATACTGGAGTGGGTAGCCTATCCCTTCTCCAGTGGATCTTCCTGACCCAGGATTTGAACTAGGGTCTCCTGCATTGCAAGTGGGTTCTTTACCTACTGAGCTATGAGGGAACCCCAGTTTGAAATCAGAGAGCATAATACTTACAATTTTGATCTTCTTTCTCAAGATTGTTCCAGCTATATAGATTCTTTTGTTTGTTCTAATTCTAATATTTTGATGCATGTATGCATGCTAAGTCTCTCTAGTCATGTCCAACTCTGTGTGACCCTGTGCACTATAGTGTGCCAGGCTCCTCTGTCCATGTGATTCTCCAGGCAAGAATACTGGAATGGGTTGCCAATCTCCAGGGATTTTCCTGACCCAGGGATCTAACCTGTGTCTGTTATGTCTTCTGCACTGACATGAATGTTCTTTACCATTAGCACCACCTGGGAAGGTATTTTGATAGGGACTCCATTGAATCTGTAGTATGGTCATTTGAATACGCCGAAGAATTGATGCTTTTGAACTGTGGTGTTGGAGAAGACTCTTGAGAGTCCCTTGGACTGCAAGGAGATCCAACCAGTCCATTCTGAAGGAGATCAGCTCTTGTTTTTTTTGGAAGGAATGATGCTGAAGCTGAAACTCCAGTACTTTGGCCACCTCATGCAAAGAGTTGACTCATTGGAAAAGATTCTGATGCTGAGAGGGATTGAGGGCAGGAGGAGAAGGAGATGACCGAGGATGAGATGGCTGGATGGCATCACGGACTCGATGGACGTGAGTCTGAGTGAACTCTGGGAGTTGGTGATGGACAGGGAGGCTTGGCGTGCTGCGATTCATGGGGTCGTGAAGAGTTGGACATGACTGAGAGACTGAACTGAACTGAACTGAATTCTCCCTAAAACATGAGTACAGTATATCTTTCCATTCATCATCTTCAATTTCTTTCGTGTGTCGTAATTTCAGTAGTACAGGACTTTTACCTCTTTATTCCTAAGTATTTTATAATTTTTGGTAGGATTGTTAATTTTTCTTTCTGATAGTTTATTGTCAGTATACACAAATGCAACAAAGAACTCACACAATTCACAACAAAAGAACAAACAATCTTATTAAAAATGGACAGAAGACCTGATCAGACAATTTTGCATAAAAACATACAGATGGCCAGCAGGCACTTGAAAAGATGCTTAGCATAACTAATTATCATGGAAATGCAAATATTAATACAAATCACATTGAGATATTACCTCACAATGTTCAGAATGGCTATTGTCAAAAAGACAAGAAATAAAAAGTGTTAGAGAGTATGTAGAGGAAAGAAAATGCTTGTATACTGTTGGTGGGAATATAAATTGATGCTACCACTGTGGAAAATAGTATGGAGATTCCTCAAAAAATTAAAAGGCAGAACTAAAATATGACAAAGAATCCCGTCCCTGGGATTCTCCAGGCAAGAACACTGGAGTGGGTTGCTATTTCCTTCTCCAATGCAGCAAAGTGAAAAGTGAAAGTGAAGTCTCTCAGTTGTGTCCAACTCTTCTGCAACCCCATGGACTGCAGCCTACCAGGCTCCTCCATCCATGGGATTTTCCAGGCAAGAATACCAGAGTGGGGTGCCCTTGCCTTCTCCGGAGACATAGGTGAGAGAGATTCAAAAGTACAAACTTCCAGTTCCAAAATAGATGAATTATGGTATGATATGTACAGTGTGGGGAATATAGCCAACAATTATACCTTTGTATGGTAACATATGGTAATTAGACTTATCATGGTGATCATTTTGAAATGTATCAAAACATCAAAACAGTATTTTCTGTACATGGAGCTAACATACTGTCAAAGGTCAATGATACTTCAGAACAGACAGACTTAGAGGAAAAAAGTTAATTTTGTGATTGCCAGAGGTGGAGACTAAAGAGAGGGGGATTGGATGAAGGTGGCCAAGACTTACAAACTTCCAGTTATAACTAAAGATGCAATATACAACATGATAAGCATAATTAATACAACTACATGTTATATATGAAAATTGTTGAGTAAATTCTAAGAGTTCTCATCACAAGAAAAAATTATTTCTTCTTTGACATCTGTATCATATGATGAATGTTAGTTAAACTTATTGTGGTAATCATTTCATTATGTATATAAGATAAATTATGTATGATTTAAACTTTTACAACGCTGTATGTTGATTATATTTCAATACAACTGAAGGAAAAAGAAACAACAACGATGTTGGAATATTTCTGCATACTTCTGAAAATTTGTTAAAGTTAGAATCCTCTTAAAATTTCTAAATGAATTGATAATGGCTTTCATTTTATGTTTTTCCAATGAAGACTCAAGTTCTCATATCCATCATATATTAAGACTCTTTGGAATAAAAAAGTTTAGTAGGAAAGAATGAAGACCAGAAAATTTTGCTTATTCTGTAGATATTAAAAAGTGTATCATCATTATCAGTGCTACCAATAACTAAAAATTATACACTGAGCATTATTCTACAGTTGTGATAAAACCGTGAAATTTTTGGAAGTATTAAAAATGGAAAATACTTTCGATAATTCTGATAATAGTTTACCTTGGGGGAAAAATAATTCTAAGTAAACTTAATTTAGCATCATTCTAGTAAAATAATGGTCAAAATTCTCCAAGCCAGGTTTCAGCAATACGTGAACTGTGAACTTTCACATGTTCAAGCTGGTTTTAGAAAAGGCAGAGGAACCAGAGATCAAATTGCTAACATCTGCTGGATCATCGAAAAAGCAAGAGAGTTCCAGAAAAACATCTATTTCTGCTTTATGACTATGCCTAAGCCTTTGACTATGTGGATCACAATAAACTGTGGAAAATTCTGAAAGAATGGGAATACGTGACCACCTGACCTGCCTCTTGAGAAACCGACATGCTGGTCAGGAAGCAACAGTTAGAATTGGGTATGGAACAACAGACTGGTTCCAAATAGGGAAAGGATTATGTCAAGGCTGTATATTGTCACCATGCTTACTTAACTTCTGTGCAGAATACATCATGAGAAACGCTGGGCTGGAAGACGCACAAGCTGGAATCAAGATTACTGGGAGAAATATCAATGACCTAAGATATGCAGATGACACCACCCTTATGGCAGAAAGTGAAGAGGAACTAAAAAGCCTCTTGATGAAAGTGAAAGAGGAGAGGGAAAAGTTGGCTTAAAGCTCAACATTCAGAAAGAGAAGATCATGGCATCTGGTCCCATCACTTCATGGGAAATAGATGGGAAACAATGGAAACAGTGTCAGACTTTATTTTTTAGGGCTCCAAAATCACTGCAGATGGTGACTGCAGCCATGAAATTAAAAGATGCTTACTCCTTGGAAGAAAAGTTATGACCAACCTAGATAGCATATTCAAAAGCAGAGACATTACTTTGCCAAGAAAAGTCCATCTAGTCAAGGCTATGGTTTTTCCAGTAGTCATGTATGGATGCGAGAGTTGGACTGTGAAGAAAGCTGAGCGTGGAAGAATTAATGTTTTTGAACTGTGGTGTTGGAGAAGACTCTTGAGAGTGCCTTGGACTGCAAGGAGATCCAACCAGTCCACCCTAAAGGAGATCAGTCCTAGGTATTCATTGGAAGGACCGATGCTGAAGCTGAAACTCTAATACTTTGGCTACCTCATGTGAAGAGTTGACTCATTGGAAAAGACTCTGATGCTGGGGGTGGAGGGAATGCGAGTAGGAGGAGAAGGGGATGACAGAGGATGAGATGGCTGGATGGCATCATCGACTCAAAGGACATAAGTCTGAGTGAACTCTGGGAGTTGGTCATGGACAGAGAGGCCTGGCATGCTGCTGTTCATGGGGTCACAAAGAGTTGGACACAACTGAGCAACTGAACTGAACTGAGAATATTCTCTATGGTTCAGTCACTCAGTTATGTCTGACAGCTAGTGACCCCATGGACTGCAGCATGCCAGGCTTCTCTGTCCATCACAGACTTCCAGAGCTTGCTCAAACTCATGTCCGTCAAGTCAGTGACACCATCCAACTATCTCATCATCCTCTGTTGCCCCTTCTTGTCCTGCCTTCAATCATTCCCAGAAACAGGATCTTTTCAAATGAGTCAGTTCTTCGCATCAGGTGGCCAGACTATTGGAGTTTCAGCTTCAACATCAGTCCTTCCAAAGAACATCCAGGACTGATCTCCTTTAAAATGCACGGGTTGAATCTCCTTGCAGTCCAAGGGACTCTCAAGAGTCTTCTCAACTCCACAGTTCACAAGCATCAATTCTTCTGCACTCAGTTTTCTTTATAGTCCAACTCTCTCATTCATACATGACCACTGAAAAAACCATAGCTTTGAGTAGATGGACCTTAGCTGGCAAAGTAATGCCTCTGTTAATTAATATGCTGTCTCCGTTTGTCATAGCTTTTCTTCCAAGGAGTAAGTGTCTTTTAATTTCACGGCTCCAGTCAACATCTGCAGTGATTCTGGAGCCTCCCAAAAGTAGTCTCCTACTGTTTCCACTGTTTCCCCACCTATTTGCCATGAAGTGATGGGACCTGATGTCATGATATTAGTCTTTTGAATGTTGAGTTTTAAGCCAACTTTTTCAGTCTCTTCTTTCACTTTCATCAAGAGGCTCTTTAGCTCTTCTTTGGTTTCTGCCATAAGGGTGGTGACATCTGTGTATCTGAGGTTATTGATATTTCTCCTGGCAGTCTTGAATCCAGCTATTCTTCATCCAGCCTGGCAGTTCACATGTTGTACTCTGCATAGATGTTAAATAAGCAGGGTGAAAATATACAGCCTGGATGTACTCTTTTTCCATGTGCCATTCTAATTGTTGCTTCTTGACTTGCATGCAGATTTCTCAGGAGGCAGAACAGGTGGTCTGATATTCCATCTCTTTCAGAATTTTTCAGTTTGTTCAGATCCACACAGTCAAAGGCTTTGGCATAGTCAATAAAGCAGAAGTAAATATTTTTCTTGGACTCTCTTGCTTTTTCAATGATCCAGCGAATGTTGGCAATTTGATATCTGGTTTCTCTGCCTTTTCTAAATCCAGCTTGAACATCTGGAAGTTCACGGTTCACATACTGTTGAAGCCTGGCTTGGAGAATTTTGAGCATTACTTTGCTGGGGCATGAGATGAGTGCAATTGTGCAGTAATTTGAACTTTATTTGGCATCGCCTTTCTTTGAAATTGCAATGAGAAGTGACACTTTCCAGTCCTGTGGTCACTGCTGAGTTTTCCAAATTTGCTGGCATATTGTGTGCAGCACTTTCATAGCATCATCTTTTAGGATTTGAAATAGTTCAACTGGAATTCTATCTCCTCCACTAGCTTTGTTCATACTGATGCTTTCTAAGTCCCACTTGACTTCCCATTCCAGGATGTCTGGCTCTAGGTGTGTGATCACACCATTGTGATTATCTGGGTCATGAAGTTCTTTATTGCATAGTTCTTCTGTGTATTCTCACCACCTCTTCTTAACATTTTCTGCATCTATTAGCTCCATACCATTTCTATCCTTTATTGAACCCATCTTTGAATGAAATGTTCCCTTGATATCTCTAATTTTCTTGAAGAGATCTCTAGTCTTTCCCATTCTATTGTTTTCCTGTTTCTCTTCACTGATCACTGAGGAAGGCTTTCTTATCTCTCCTTGCTATTCTTTGGAATTCTGCATTCAGATGCTTATATCTTTCCTTTTCTTCTTTGCTTTTCTCTTCTTTTCACAGTTATTTGAAAGGCCTCGTTAGGCAGCCATTTTGGTTTTTGTTGTTGTTGTTGTTGCTTTCTTGGGGATGGTCTTGCTCCCTGTTTCCTGTACAGTGTCTATAGTTCCTCAGGCACTTTTCCTATTGAATCTAGTCCCTTAAACCTATTTCTCACTTCCACTGTATAATCACAAGGGATTTGATTTAGGTCACACTGAATGGTCTAGTGGTTTTCCCTACTTTCTTTCATTTCAGTCTGAATTTGCCAATAAGGAGTTCATGATCTGAGCCACAGTCAACTCCCGGTCCTGTTTTTACTTGCTCTATAGAGCTTCCCCATCTTTGGCTGCAAAGAATATAATTAATCTGATCTTGGTGTTGACCATTTGGTAATGTCCATATGTAGAGTCTTCTCTTTTGTTGTTGGAAGTAGGTGTTTGCTGTGACCAATATGTTCCCTTGGCAAAAGTCTGTTAGCCTAGCCCTGCTTTGTTTTGTCCTCCAAGGCCAAATTTGTCTGTTATTCCAGGTATCTCTTGACTTCCTCCTTTGCAATCCAGCCCCCTATGATGAAAGGCTATGCTTAAAAATGTTAAAATTATAATCTATTTAAATACTGAGTTTTTTTTTTCTTTTTGGTCAAATCTTTACAATAAAAATGAGCACAATTACACAATATACTGAGTATATTTCAGGAGGTACATGTGTAGAACACATTTATGTGCTTTTGTAATCTCTGGGGTCTATTTTGCTATTCTATTTAGGTTGTACTAAATTACCTTCTACTGAGTGGTTGTATATATATTTTATGGTCAATAATATAATTATACTACTTTTATTTTGGAAATTTTAGTAAATTTCTGAAGTTCTGCTTATATGAACACATTTTTCATGTGATTTATAAATGAAACCACCATTATTGAGGGGCACTTTGTGAACTTTATATAATTACCTTGCGCTTCCTTGGCTTCATTTAAACTGTAATATGAAATAAAGAGAAGCCTTGAAATATCATAATTAATAATTCACTTATTTCATTGCTTTTATGCTTACAACATTTTGAAGCTGTATTATTTATCTTAACATTATTTTAAATCACTTAAAATTTAATTCTAATCCTAAATGCCTTGCCCTCCTACTCACAGCGTTATCGGCAGTGTGTTTTGATGCTGCTCTAAGAATGCAAAATTTTTAGATTATAGAATATCTAGTAGAGAACACTGAAAAAAATAATCTTTGTCTTCAGTCTGGTCAACCTTATATTTGTTCCTGTATAATCTGTTCATCAAGAAGAAAAGAATCATTTAATAATTCAGTTATTCATTTAATAATTCAGTTTTTCATTTAACAAATACTTTTTGAGTGCCTACCATGTAAAAGACATTGATTTAGGCTGAAATATATAAGTCCTTGTTTTCATGGAGCTTATAGTTTAGTGGTGGATACAGATAAACAGAATCAGGGACAATGCACTCATATATTCCATGATTTGGAAAAATGCCTTTCTATATTTAAATAGATTGTTGATCTCCCATCACTCAGAGCTATTTGCATTACCTTTATTCTTCATTACCATTAGTTTCAGAATTCCTGCTCCCATAATTTCATCAATTGAATAGTTACTGGAGGAATGTCACAACAGACCTAGGACATAGAGGCGAATAATGAACTATAGACAATTTTGTAATAGTCTCTAAAGCACTCACTCTTACCTCAAACACTGAAATGCAAATCAGCCACATATCTATTCATTTTCTCTGCCAAAACAGCACTTTCCTAAGGATTATCATATCTCCATTGCAACATTTCACAAGGAGCTGATATCATGTAGTATCTCTAAGTAACTTCCAAAACTTCATGCCATGCAGAGAATAACTTACCCATGGTGATATTCAGAATAGTGTCAACTTCGTGATCTGGTGCATGCAAATGTAACTTTCAAGTGAAATTTCACATTGAGAGTAGCTGGGAAATTTGTTGCTATGCAATCTAAAGATATCAAATTTTATACACTGCCAACTTTCTGTGTTATTGGGGAGGAAATGTTTTCTAATCCTATCCATAAACTAGAGCATGTAGTCCATATACGGTATATTAACAGAATGGACTCTTACATTGGATGAGGATGGCAATCAGTCAGCTATTGTGATTTGACTTAGGATATTAGATGGCTTTGTACTTCCTGAATGTATATACCTTACTCTCCCACAACCAGATTTGGTAGAATCTATTGCAGCAATTTTTACATTGATACCATGCAAAATAGTAGTATGTTCTATGCTAAATAATATTCAATGCTATGGAAATGATATTTGGGAAATTTATTTCACAAGAGGTAGAAATTTTACATATATTTGCTTTGTATTATAAGTGTTACAGATATCTTTTGCCACATAATGCCTTATAATTGCATTTTTCTTTCTGGTATCTATTTAGAGTTCTTAATTTGATGGTGTCAAAATGTTCAATCTTTGTTTCTATGGTTACATTTTATGTATCTTGTTATCTTCCCATTACCAAAATAAAGCAGAAAAATCTCTGTATTTTCATTAAAATATTTCCTTTCTTATTTGTGAATTTACTTATTAACATAAAGTTTCATAAATGACATTTCTTAGGACTTTGGTTTTGTTTTTTCTATCAACAGTTATTTGTCCCATCAACATATTAAAATATTAATTTCCTCTCCACCTGTAATGAATGACTCTTCTGTCTTATATCAAGCTTTTATATATTTTTTTCTTAGATTCCTATTCTGTCATATACTTTGTTCCTCCATTACTATATCAGTATCATTGCACATCTTTTTATATGGAGGTAATCTTTTATTAAATGAATAAATAGTTATATAATATTGTTCTAGTAATTTCTATGAATCTAAATTTTAAGCCTAATGCAATAGTCTTTGACCAGTTTTAAAATTGAAGTATACTTATTGTATTAAGTATATAGATGTGATTTAGTACATTTACAATTTAAACTCCGTTAAATGTTATCACAAGGTAAATGGGTATAATTCCCTGTGCTACACAATATATCCTTGTTGTTTATCTATCTTATATGTAGTAGCTTGTTCATCTTAATCCCATAAAGCAAATATGCCCCTCCTCTCTATCCTCTTACCACTGGTAAAAGCTAATTTAATTTCTGTATCTGTGAGTCTGTGTCTGTTGTGCTATCTTTTTTCGTTTGTATTGTTTTCAGATTCCAAATATATGTAATAATATACATACAGTATTTGTCTTTCTCTGACTTTTTTCATTAAGCAAATATTGTGTGTCCATCCACATTGCTGGAAGTGGCAGAATTTTGATCTTTTTATGGCTGAGTAATGTTCCATTGTGTGTGTGTGTGTAAACATAAATACTATCTATATATATTACATCTTCTTTAGTATTTAGTCCCTTGATATTTAAAACATTATTGATAAGTATACCCTTCAGTTTAGTTCAGTTCAGTCGCTCAGTCATGTCCAACTCTTCCCAACCCCATGAATCATAGCATGCCAGGCCTCCCTGTCCATCACGAGCTCCCGGAGTTCATTCAAATTCATGTCCATCGATCCAGTGATGCCACAGGTCATCTCATCCTCTGTTGTCCCCTTCTCCACCTGCCCCCAATCCCTCTCAGCATCAGAGTCTTTTCCAATGAGTGATCTCTTCGCATGAGGTGGCCAAACTATTGGAGTTTCAGCTTCTAGCATCAGTCCTTCCAAAGAAATGCCAGGGCTGATCTCCTTTAGAGTGGACTGATTGGATCTCCTTGCAGTCCAAAGGAACTCTCAAGAGTCTTCTCCAACACCACAGTTCAAAAGCATCCATTCTCTGGTGCTCAACCTTCTTCACAGTCCAACTCTCACACCCATACATGACCACTGGAAAAACCATAGCCTTGACTAGATGGACCTTTGTTGGCAAAATAATGTCCTTGCTTTTTGATATGGTATCTAGGTTAGTCATAACTTTCCTTCCAAGGAGTAAGCATCTGTTAATTTCATGGCTACAACACCACCTGCAGTGATTTTGGAGCCCCCAAAATAAAGTGTGACACTGTTTTCACTGTTTCCTCTCTTTCTCCATCTATTTCCCACAAAGTGATGGGACCAGATACCATGATCTTCCTTTTCTGAATGTTGAGCTTCAAGCCAACTTTTTCGCTCTCCTCTTTCACTTTCATCAAGAGGCTTCTTAGCTCCTCTTCACTTTCTGCCATAAGGGTGGTGTCATCTGCATATCTGAGGTTATTGATATTTCTCCCAGAAATCTTGATTCCAGGTTGTACTTTCCAGCCCAGTTTTTCTCATGATGTACTCTGAATATAAGTTAAATAAGCAGGGTGACAATATACAGCCTTGACAGAATCCTTTTCCTATTTGGAACCAGTCTGTTGTTCCATGTCCAGTTCTAACTGTTGCTTCCTGACCTACTTTTCAGGTATTCCCTGAAATATTCCCTGACTTTTCTGGTATTCCCATCTCTTTCAGAATTTTCCGAAGTTTGTTGTGATCCACACGGTCAAGGCTTTGGCATAGTCAATAAAGCAGAAATAGAGGTGTTTCTGGAATACTCTTGCTTTTTGATGATCCAGCAGATGTTGGCAATTTGAGCTCTGATTCCTGTGCCTTTTCTAAAACCAGCTTGAACATCAGGGAGTTCATGGTTCATGTATTGCTGAAGCCTGGCTTGGAGAATTTTGAGCATTACTTTGCTAGCATGTGAGATGAGTACAATTCTGCAGTAGTTTGAGCATTCTTTGGCATTGCCTTTCTTTGGGATTGGAATGAAAACTGACCTTTTCAGTCCTCTGGCCACTGCTGAGTTTTCCAAATTTGCTGGTATATTGAGTGTATCACTTTCACAGAATCATCTTTCAGGATTTGAAATAACTCACTGGAGTTCCATCACTTCCACTAGCTTTGTTCATAGTGATACTTTCTAAGGCCTACTTGACTTCACATTCCAGGATGTCTGGCTCTACATGAGTGATCACACCACTGTGATTATCTGGATCGTGAAGCTCTTTCTTGTACAGTTCTCCTGTGTATTCTTGCCAACTCTTCTTAATATCTTCTGCTTCTGTTAGGTCCAGATCATTTCTGTCCTTTATCAAGCCCATCTTTGCATGAAATGTTCCCTTGGTATCTCTAATTTTCTTGAAGAGATCTCTAGTCTTTCCCATTCTGTTGTTTTCCTCTATGTCTTAGCATTGATCACCAAGGAAGGCTTTATCTCTCCTTGCTATTCCTTGGAACTCTGCATTCAGATGCTTATATCTTTCCTTTTCTCCTTTGCTTTTTGCTTCTCTTCTTTTCACAGCTATTTGGAAGGCCTCCTCAACAGCCTTTTTTTTTTTTTTGCATTTCTTTTCAGTGGGGATGGTCTTGATCCCTGTCTCCTCTTCAGTGTCACAGACCTCCATCCATAGTTCATCAGGCACTCTATCTAGTCCCTTAAATCTATTTTTCACTTCCACTGTGTAGTAATAAGGGATTTGATTTGGTCATACCCGAATGGTCTAGTGGTTTTCCTACTTTCTTCAATTTATTTCTGAATTTGGCAATAAGGAGTTCTTGCTCTGGGCCAGTCAGCTCCCCGTCTTATTTTTGCTGACTATATAGAGCTTCTCCCTCTTTGGCTGCAAAGAATACAATCAATCTAATTTCAGTGTTGACCATCTGATGATGTCCATATGTAGAGTCTTCTCTTGTGTTGTTGGAAGAAGTTGTTTTCTATAACCAGTGTGTTCTCCTGGCAAAATTCTATTAGCCTTTGCCCTGCTTCATTCCATATTCCAAGGTCGAATTTGCCTGTTACCCCAGGTGTTTCTTGACTTCCTACTTTTGAATTCCAGTTGGCACCCCACTCCAGTACTCTTGCCTGGACAATCCCATGGACTGGGGAGCCTGGTGGGCTTCCATCTATGGGGTTGCAAAGAGTTGGACACGACTGAGTGACTTCACTTTCACTTTTCACTTTCATGCATTGGAGAAGGGAATGGCAACCCACTCCAGTGTTTTTGCCTGGAGAATCCCAGAGACGGGGAGCCTGGTAGGCTGCCGTCTATGGGGCTGCACAGAGTCAGACATGACAGAAGCGACTTAGCAGCAGCAGCAGGAGCATGCTTCGATTCATTTCTCTTTGGTTTTTGTGTACATATTTGAGACTTTTGATTTGTAGTTACTAGGAATCAGCGAACTAAAATGGACTGGAATGGGGAATGTAACTCAGACCATTATATCTACTACTGCTCAGACCATTATATCTACCACTGTGGGCAGGAAACCCTCAGAAGAAATGGAGTAGCCATCGTGGTCAACAGAAGGGTCTGAAATGCAGTACTTCTATGCAATCTCAAAAATGACAGAATGATCTCTGTTTGTTTCCAAGGCAAACCATTCAATATCACAGTAATCCAAGTCTATGCCCCAACCAGTAATGCTGAAGAAGCTGAAGTTGAATGGTTCTATGAAGACCTACAAGACTTTTTAGAACTAACACCCAAAAAGATGTCCTTTTCATTATAGGGGACTGGAATGCAAAAGTAGGAAGTCAAGAAACACCTGGAGTAACAGGAAAATTTGGCCTTGGAATACAGAATGAAACAGGGCAAAGACTAATAGAGTTTTGCTAAGATAATGCATGGGTCATAGCAGATACTCTCTTCCAACAACACAAGAGAAGACTCTACACATGGACATCACCAGACGGTCAACACCAAAATCAGATTGATTACATTCTTTGTAGCAAAAGATGGAGAAGCTCTATATAGTCAAAAAACAAGACCAGGAGCTGACTGTGGCTCAGATCATGAACTCCTTATTAAAAAATTCAGACTTAAATTGCAGAAAGTAGGGAAAACTGCTAGACCATTCAGGTATGACCTAAATCAAATCCCTTATGATTATACAGTGGAAGTGAGAAATAGATTTAAGAGCCTAGATCTGATAGATAGAGTGCCTGATGAACTATGGAATGAGGTGCGTGACATGGTACAGGAGACAGGGATCAAGACTATTTCCATGGAAAAGAAATGCAAAAAAACAAAATGGCTGTCTGGGGAAGCCTGACAAATAGCTGTGAAAAAGAGAAGCAAAAAGCCAAGGAGAACAGGAAAGATATAGGTATCTGAATGCAGAGTTCCGAAGAATAGCAAGAAGAGAGATGAAAGCCTTCTTCAGCGATCAATGCAAAGACATAGAGGAAAACAACAGAATGGGAAAGACTAGAGATCTCTTCAAGAAAATTAGAGATATCAGGGAACATTTCATGAAAAGATGTGCTCGATAAAGCACAGAAATGGTCTGGACCTAACAGAAGCAGAAGATATTAAGAAGAGATGGCAAGAATACACAGAAGAACTGTACAAAAATATCTTCATGACCTAGATAATCATGATGGTGTGATCACTCATCTAGAGCCAGACATCCTGGAATGTGAAGTCCAGTGGGCCTTAGAAAACATCACTATGAACAAAGCTAGTGGAGGTGATGGAATTCCAGTTGAGCTATTTCAAATCCTGAAAGATGATGCTGTGAAAGTGCTGCACTCAATATGCCAGCAAATTTGGAAAACTCAGCAGTGGCCACAGGACTAGAAAAGGTCAGTTTTCATTCCAATCCCAAAGAAAGGCAATGCCAAAGAATGCTCAAACTACCGCACAGTTGCACTCATCTCACATGCTAGTAAAGTGATGCTCAAATTCTCCAAGCCAGGCTTCGGCAATACATGTACCATGAACTCCCTGATGTTCAAGCTGGTTTTAGAAAAGGCACAGGAACCAGAGATCAAATTGCAAACATCTGCTGGATCATGAAAAAAGCAAGAGAGTTCCAGAAACACCTCTATTTCTGCTTTATTGACTGTGCCAAAGCCTTTGACTGTATGGATCGCAACAAACTGTGGAAAATTTTTCAAGAGATGGGAATACCAAACCACCTGACCTGCCTCTTGAGAAATCTGTATGCAGGTCAGGAAGCAACAGTTAGTACTGGACATGGAACAACATACAGGTTCCAACTAGGCAAAGGAGTACGTCAAGGCTGTATATTGTCATCCTGCTTATTTAACTTCTGTGCAGAGTACATCATGAGAAACACTGGACTGGAAGAAACACAAGCTGTAATCAAGATTGCCAGGAGAAATATCAATAACCTCAGATATGCAGATGACACCTCCCTTATGGCAGAAAGTGAAGAGGACTAAAAGCCTCCTGATGAAAGTAAAAGAGGAGAGTGAAATAGTTGGCTTAAAGCCTAACATTCAGAAAACAAAGATCTTAGAATCTGGTCCCATCACTTCATGGGAAATAGATGGATAAACAGTGGAAACAATGTCAGACTTAATTTTTGGGGGCTCCAAAATCACTGCAGATGGTGACTGCAGCCATGAAATTAAAAGATGCTTACTCCTTGGAAGGAAAGTTATGACCAACATAGATAGCATATTTAGAAGCAGAGACATTACTTTGCCGAGTAAGGTCCATCTAGTCAAGGCTATGGTTTTTCCAGTAGTCATATGGATGTGAGAGTCGGACGTTGAAGAAGGCTGAGCGCTAAAGAATTGATGCTTTTGAACTGTGGTGTTAGAGAAGACCCTTGAGAGTCCCTTGGACTGCAAGGAGATCAGCCCTGGGATTTCTTTGGAAAGAATGATGCTAAAGCTGAAACTTCAGTACTTTGGCCACCTCATGTGAAGAGTTGACTCATTGTAAAAGACTCTGATGCTGGGAGGGATTGGGGGCAGGAGGAGAAGGGGACGACCGAGATGAGATGGCTGGATGACATCACTGGCTCAATGGACATGAGTCTGAGTGAACTCCGGGAGTTAGTGATGGACAGGGAGGCCTGGCATGCTGCGATTCATGGGGTCACAAAGAGTCGGACACGACTGAGTGACTGAACCGAACTGAATGGAGTTCACATAAATTGACCCATATTTGTGTCTACTTGTTTTACACTGGTAATCATTTAATTTGAAACACATTAAAAAACTACACTTCTTTTATCTCCTCCTTTACATTTTGTGTTTTGAATGCCATATTTTACATATTCATGCTTACCCCTTAGCTTTTTATTATTTTTTTTGTCTTTAGTATTTGTACTGACTAGTTTAAGTGGTTGATACTTAAGTATATATTGACCTTTCCTATTGCAATTGTCTCTTTCTTATAGATTCTTCTTTCCACTTAAAGAAGACCCTTTAACATTTCTTTTAACGTTTAATTTTGATGAATTCTTTTACAGTTTTTGATCATTGAATTTTATCATTATTGAATTGATAATCCCACTAACCAGAGTATCCTAGGTTGCAGGCTTTTCTCTTTCAGCACTTCGAATATGCCATGCTACTCACATAGAGAATGCAGTCTATAGTGAAATCAGCTGATAGCTTCTTTGGGATTTCCTTGTGTATAACTATTTCTATTTCTCTTAACTCCTTTAGAATTTTCTCTTTATTTTACCTTTTGTCATTTTAATTTGAAATTTCTTGGTGTAGATCTCTTTGAGTTTATCTTGTTGTGGAACCTTCTGTGCTTCCTGTACTTGGATATCTGTTTCTTTTCAGGTCTGGAAAATTTTCAGGCATATTTCCTCAAATACTTTTTGATCTCTTTTTCTCTCTCTTCTCATTCTGTGAAACCTATAATGTGAATGTTCATATGCTTAAAATTATTGCAGAGATCTCTTAAATTGTTTTTTTTTTTTTTTAAATTTGCTTTTCTTTTTACAGTTCTGATTGGATGATTTCCATTCTATTTTTCAGATCACTTAATGTTTTCTTCTGTATCAGTTTGTTATTCATCTTTGTCTGTATAATGCTTTTATTTTTTTTTAATTTCAGCTATTTAATTCTTTTATGATTGGGTCCATGTGGCATTTTCTAGTTTCTTGTTAAAGTGTTGCTGTGTATATCGATTACTTTCCCTAATTAACATTTCTATTACCAGTGCTTTGAATTCTGTTAAACTGTTTATGTCTATTTTATGTATTTTTTTCAGGAGTTTTCACTTGCTGTTCAGTTGAGAGTAGTTTCTTTGTGTTTTCATTTTGCTTACTTTTCTCTGCCTCTATGAATTTAGGTGAAATCATTACTTAGTGTGGTATTGAAAGGGTGCTTGTGAGGGAACACCCCTAGACAAACAATGTGTGCCCCGTGCCTGTCGTGAGAGGGCTAGTTTCAACATCTTTCTGAGTGTGCAGACAGCCATCACCTTGATGGGGGTGGTGCTAGAGCTAGAGCTGGCACTTGATATGGTGAGGCCTTCCTGTCTGCTCTGCAGCCTTCCCTGGTCTATCAGACCTAGGTTCCAAACCCAAGTTGATGGCCCAGAAGCCTGATGGCCAGGGCTGAGTTGCCTCTGTTACCTTTAAGTGTATATTTTCTCTCTCCCTGCATGGGATACTTGTCCATGGGATCCTTGTCCCAGAGGAGTGAAGAAGCAAGTGAGGCCTGTGCAGGCTCTTTGCTCATGTCAGTTGCAAAATTTCAACACACTGCCTCTGCAGGCACCTGTGACTCTGCTTGGACACACCCCCAGGGTATAAGTTCCCTTTGCTCCTCATAGTGGATTATTGCCACTGACCTCCGCCGCCCCCACCCTGCTGTGGGCAGGCAGTGCATGTCTGGCTTCTCAACAAGTATCGGGGGTGAGGTGTGGTAGCGCTGTTACTCCTGGAGATCCAGCGTGCTCTGAGGAGCTCCGTGAATAGATGCCAGCAATGGCTGCCACAAACACACCTCTGCAAGGGACCTCATCACCTCTGTATCCCACAGCCCAGTCCTTTCCCCGGTCACGGCCACCCCACATCCACTGCTGCACTGTGATGGAGTGAGCAGAGTTAGACAGTTTGCTAGGACTGCACTGGGGTGCTTGAAGAGACAGTTGCAGGAAAGTGAACAGATCTCTCTCAGCCCTTCCTTGGGCACAAACCCGCACAAACACCCTCCTCTGAGAGGGTACAGACTTCCCACAGCCCTTCCGTTAGTCCCAGTCTGTGGCTTGAGCTGCTGCCCCCAGGACGCAATCCTCCTCTGCAATCTCACTTTTCCTTTGAGTCCCTTCCCAGGGCACATGTCCCCACCCGATTTCCTTCTGTTCCTACCCAACTACCTGTGTATCTTTCTTATAGCCTTGGTTGCACAAGCCTTGTCTGTGTGCCGGTTTCCAGTTAGTTTTCAGTAAGAATTGTTCCCATCGAGATGCACTTTTGATGTGTTCATGAGATGAAGTGAGCTCCGAGTCCTCCTACTCCACCATCTTGATCCAGATCTCCGCATAAATGTCTTGTTGTTGTTTAATCACTAAATTGTGACCCCAAGGACTGTAGCCCACCAGGCTCCTCTGTCCATAGAATTTCCCAGGCAAGAATATTGGAATGGGTTGTCATGTCTTTCTTCAGAAGATCTTTATTAACCCAGGGATTGAATTTGTGTCTCCTGCTTTGGCAGGCGGATTCTTTACCACTGAGTCTCCTGCGAAGCACCACCTACAGTCTTCCTGGCTTTTTGTAAGATCTCTATTTTTTCTAGGTTAAATAGATTCTCTTCTAGTTTCTCTAAAATGTATTGAATATTCTTTGACTTTTGAGCTTCCATGTAATTTTAGTTTAACTTGTCAAGTCAATGAGAATTTTGTTGGATGGAATTACAGTGACTTTTCATATGAAGTGAGAAATATTGACATCTTTATAAATTAGTGCAATATCTAAAATGTTTTGTACCTTCATATCTTTGAATTAAAAGTTTTATAATTTTCTTTTTACTTTTGCATATTTATTCTCACAAAAATGCCTTATGTTCTTTGTTGCTATTTTAAATGGTGGCATATAATACTATTTTACTTTCTAGAAACTGTATTTTCTATCACTAGTATAAATACAGACTATATTTTGTTTATGGATCTCATCTTACAGATAATAACACAAGTCATATCTCTTAATTTCTTATAGTTTTATAGATTATTTAGTTTTCCAAATAGACAATTTTACCATCTACAAATATTAACAATTTTGTATTTTAATTCTAATTTTCACCTTTTATTAGTTTTACTTGTCAAACTCTAGTGGCTTGAGTGGTGTAATTTTGAAGAGAAGTGAAAGGAGTGTGATTTTATTAGAATTGTACTTCCCTTTTTTGGGTTAGTACTTAAAAACTAATCTATGCTTTCAACTGAAAAGAATATACTTTTATTCATTTGACTTACTAAAATCCAAAAAGGAGTATTTGGATTTATTTCTATTTTATGATTTGGGGGTTATATTTTAGCTTTGTTTGTTTCTATATTTTTAGAATTAGGTTTTTCTTGTTGCTATAGGCACAATTCCACTTTTGTCTTTTAGTGATTTGAAAGATATATGTTCCATTTCTACATATTTCCATTAATTTTTAACATGCAAACTTCAGCATCTAAAGTCAAGTAATATTGTTGCATTAATTTGAAATTAATTATGCTTTAATTATGAAAACCTATTGTTAACTTTTTAATTTTATCTTTTTATTCTATAAATCAAATAATATTATTAATATGTACAGTAAAAGTTTGCTTCAGTTTAACTTCATGATTGCAGGTTCTTAAATTAGTCATCATTTTTGCTGTCTACAGGTTTATTTTTGAAGTTCATTCTTAGGAAGTTTTATTAGTGACAGCTTCTTGATAATAATCTTTCTGTTTTATATGTTTTTATTTCACAACCTTCCTTCTAAAATAGTTTACTTGGATTAAAGATTCTGGTTTGACATTTTCTCATATGATATTGAAGATTTGCCCTGGCTTCACCTGTTGCTCTGGAGATGCTTCAAGTGTCGTTGTAGTTCTTTTGAAGTAATCTATCTTCCTCCCACCCACCCACCCCCTACTTTATTTTCTCTCTGAGTTGTTTTTCAACTTGACTGCAAATGATCTGGGTTTATTTTTATTTTCTATTTGGATTTCTCGGATTTCCAAAACCTAAAAGTCTTTGCTGTTGAATCTATTCTGAGTAATTCTCAGCCATTTTCTCTCTCAGGCTATTTTCTCCCTGGTTTACTCTCTACTCCATGATTTCATCCAAGAATTCTGAAAGATGTTCATATTTTTATCCTATGTTGTATCTAGCCTGTTAATATTTCCTTAGAATTTTAATTCTATTTTCATTTTTAAAAATCCTGATAATTGCTTTTCTGCTTGAGTATTGCATTTTCTCTTCTATTTCCTTAAACATATGAAACACATTTATTTTAACATTTTCTACCTGATTATTTTATAAGCTGAATTAGGATTAAGTTCATTTATTTGAAATATCTGCTGTTTATTACTTTCTTTGACTGGCATTTGCTAGGATTTTTCCCTTCAGATTTTTAAGTGTGTGTTCAATTGTGTTAAAGCTCCTTTCGTTAGTACTCCATGACTGCACGGGGCGTGCGGTATATAGCCTTCCTCTATGGAGGGTTTGTGTTGTGACTCTGCCACTCATCTAACCAGATGATAATACTTTAAATTCTTTCTTTTGAAATTGGAATTATTTTAAAAGATTCAGGCCACACAGATCATCTGATTTTTCTTCCCCATAAGAAAGCATGCTTATGGATCTCATCTCAGAAAAGACATTTATTTTCCTTTTCTTCCAACAAAACTAAGACTGAGAAAGAAAACTCTCTCTTCAGTGTGACATTGCTGGGTAAATTTTTCCACATTCTCCCTTCACATGGAGTATTTTCCATTGTGACTTTATACATTATATGAGACACAGAATATTTCAAAATCCTTCCAGCTTTCTGGATATCTTCAGGATATGCGTCAAAGGCATTGTTGGCTTTTAGCCTCTGTTCTTTAAAATCCCGGCCTTAGAGAAATCCTGTTACATTTTTGGGGTCTTGTCCAATCATTTACATTGACTTCATTTTGTTTTGTGTAGCAAGTTTATCTGTGTTTTAGCTAAAAAATTTAGGATGTCTAGCCCCATGTATCCTAATGTGGAAGTTCATTTGTCTTTGTATTTTAATTATATTTAGCACGGTTAGCTTTGTTCAGATCTTATATTGGTGATAACTACTGTCAGCTAGTTCTCACAACTTGTTTGCTTTGTTCAGACTCTATATCTAAAGGCCTACTTTGGAGGAGGGTTGTTGACACTCTGTGGACAGGCTGTTAGGCTGACTGATTACAGTTATACTGGGGAAAAAGTGGACTTAATTAGAGCCACGTGCATACGCTAGTAGAGCAAGTTGACCTTGTTGTCTCACATACTTTTTAAATATCTGGCACCAGATTTCATTTAACCTTTTAGAAAGTAAATCCTATTTTAATGTGAAGATCTTTGAGTTTTTGATACATCTTTACTTTAGCATGGAACTGTTGTATACTTCATTAGAAGGGGATATGCTAGATATCAATTTTCTTCATTTTTAATGAACATTTTGTTTTAGAATTGTTTTAGACATACAGAAAAATTGCAAAGATAATATAGAAACTTTTCATATATGCCACAACTAACTTCCTCTCCTGTTAATATCTTATACTAGTAAGGAGAATCTGTTATAACATAAGAGCCAATGCAGGTTAAGTAGAAGTCCACATTTTATTCAAATTTCCTTCAGTTCAGTTTAGTTCATTTCAGTCACTCAATCATGTCCGACTCATTGCAATCCCATGAATCGCAGCACGCCAGGCCTCCTTGTCCATCACCAACTCCCAGAGTTCACTCAGACTCACATCCATTGAATCAGTGATGCCGTCCACCCATCTCATCCTCAGTCATCCCCTTCTCCTCCTGCCCCCAATCCCTCCCAGCATCAGTCTTTTCCAATGAGTCAACTCTTCGCATGAGGTGGCCAAAGTACTGGAGTTAGCTTTAGCATCATTCCTTCCAAAGAAATTCCAGGGCTGATCTCCTTCAGAATGGATTGGTTGGATCCTCTTTCAGTCCAAGGGACTCTCAAGAGTCTTCTCCAACACCACAGTTCAAAAGCATCAATTCTTCAGCGCTCAGCCTTCTTCACAATCCAACCCTCACATCCATACATGACCACAGGAAAAACCATAGCCTTGACTAGACGGACCTTAGTCAGCAAAGTAATGTCTCTGCTTTTGAATATGCTATGTAGGCTGGTCATAACTTTCTTTCCAAGGAGTAAGCATCTTTTAATCTCATGGCTGCAGTCACCATCTGCAGTGATTTTGGAGCCCCCAAAATAAAGTCTGACACTGTTTCCACTATTTCCCCATCTATTTCCCATAAAGTGATGGGACCAAACTTCCTTACCTTTTGCTAAATGTCTGCTATTCTAGGATCTTATCATATCACATTTAATCTTCATGTCTCTTTAAGATCTTAGTAGCTGTTACAGTTTCTTAAGCATTTTCTTATTTTTAGTGACCTTGATAATTTTGAGGAGTACTAATCAGGTATTTTATAGAACACTCCTTATTTGTCATTTTCCTGGTGCTTTTCTCATGGTTATATATGTGCTGTGTTATAGACTGGGGGAAGTCCAGAGATAAGGCACCCTTCTCATTACAATCATATCATGATATGTACTTGTCATTGTGACCTATCTTCTTCCCTTTTCTCATACTGTACTCTTCCCCTGAAACTTTCTACTGCACTGTGCACACATAGGGAGGGGGAAATTGTGCTTCACTTTTTGAGTTCAGAATATCTACATAAAATATCAATATTTGGGATTTCTCTGTACCGATTTCTGTTTGTTCTACATAGGAGCTCTGTTATTTGATATTTTAGTTGGCAACCCACTCCAGTGTTCTTTCCTGGAGAATCCCAGGGATGGGGGAGCCTGGTGGGCTGCCGTTTATGGAGTAGCACAGAGTCAGACACGACTGAAGCGACTTAGCAGCAGCAGCAGCAGCATGTATTTTTACTACACAATAACAATATTATTGTATTTGTTAAGATGCTTATAATTAATTATGTTTATTAATATTAATGACCCATTGGCTTTAACCCATTAGCACATAGATGGTTTTAGCCTTCTCTTCTGGTTTGTCTGTTTCCTTGCACTCCAATAGTGATGAACCAAGCTCTAATCATCTTCAGTTTATTTACTTAAATTTTAAGTTTCAGGGTAAAATGTGCACTGGTTTCGGAATTGTTAATTTGTTCTCCCATGGGGCACAGCTTTATTAATTAGAGTCGAGTCCTTGTGTACAATTCCTTTTGTTTCGATCTTATCATTACTACTTATTTCTAAAAATACATGGGTCAATACAGTCCCCAGTTCCCCTCAGTGAAATTATTTCATTCATTTGAAATATGGTTAGCTACTTTTGTAACATTCTGAATTCTATCTTGGATTTCCCTACTCTCCTATGCTTTCCTAAATGATTTTTAAAATATTTTCATATATATGGCTTTATTTTTTGCACTGTGAAGTTCTACATAGATAGTTTTCACTGCTGTGAAGTATCCTCTGTACTTCACCTATTTACAACTCCCTCTTCCCAAAGCCCTTAGGAACCATTGACCTCTTTACCATGTCTAGGGTTTTGTTTTTTCCAGTATGTCAGCTAAATTGAATGCTGCAGTGTGTAACTTTTTCAGATTGATTAATTTCACTTAGCAATGCACATTTAAGAATCATCTATGTATTTGCATGGATTTTTAACCCATTCCTTTTTTCACTGAATAGTTTCCTATTGAATGTATGACTTTAACCACATTTGTGTAAGGATTCACCTCTTAAAAGTTGTTTGTGTCTGATTTTTGGCAATTATGAATAAATGAGTGCTAAATATTTATGTGCATGTTTTTTCTGTAGACATAGATTTTAAAGCCAGTTAAATAAATTCCTTGGAGCCCAATCCCTGGATGATATTATGAGACTACATTTAGCTTTGTAATAAATTGCTTATCTGTATCTAAACTGGTTATATAATTTTGCATTCCCAAAATAATGAATAAGAGTTTCTGTAGCTCTGCATTCTTGATAGCATTTGGTATGATCAAATTTTTGAAATTCAGCCATTATAATGTTCAGTCAAATCTCATCGCTGTTTTAATTTGCAGTGTCAATGACAAATTACACTGAATATTTTATCATGTTTATTGGCCAGTAGCGTACAATATGTTGAGATCAACTGCTTATAACATGTTGAGGTTATTTTTTCAGATTTTCTGCACATTTTAAATGAATTTTTGTTTTTTATTAATTGAAATATAGTTGATTTACAATATTGTCTTAGTTTCAGGTGTATAGCAAAGTGATATATATTTTTCCAGATTATTTTCCATTTTAGGTTATTGTAAGATATTGACTATTTTCCCCTGTGTAACACAGTATATCCTTGTTGCTTACCTATTTTATATATAGCAATGTATATATGCTATTATTGCATATCTTAATTTATCTTTCTCCCTTCCCTTTCCTCTTTGGTAACCATAAGCTTTTTCTATGTCTGTGAGTCCATTTCTGTTTTGTAAATGGATATATTTGTATTATTTTTAGACACTGGGATAAGTGATATTATATAATATTTATTTTTCTCTGATTTACTTAGCTTAGTATGGTATTCTCTAGGTCCATTCATGTTGCTGCAGGTGGCAATGCTTCGTTCTTTTTTATGGCTGAGTAATATTCCATTATAATACCACATCCTCTCTGTTATCCCTATGTTGATGGCCAGTTAGTTTTTTTCCACATTTTGGCTATTGTAAACAGTGATGTTATAAACATCGGCATGCATATAACTTTTTGAATTAAAGTTTTCATATTTCTAGTAATATCTTCAGGAATGGAATTGTTGGATCATATTGTAACTCTATTTTTAGTTTTATAAGGAACCTCCAAACTGTTTTCCACAGAGATTGCACCAACTTACATTCCCACCCATAGTGTAGGAGGTTTTCCTTTTTCTCATACTCTGTGGTTTTGTTTTCTTATTGTTGAGCTTTAAGAATTCATTTTACATTTTGGATGCAAATCTTCTATCAGATAAGTGATTTTAAAATATTTTCCCAGTCTTTTTACCCAAGTTCATTTATAAACTCAGTGAAATCCCAACCAAAAACCCAGCAAGATATTTTATAGGTAGTTGCTCACTCTTTCTGTATTCCATATTGCAGCAACCAGCCACCTTTTATGTTAAAATCTTTGTAATAATTTATTGGGGTTTCCCTGGTGGTGCAGATTTAAAGAATCTGCCTGCAATGCTAATCTCAATAACCTTCATGTTTTAAACAATGTGTCTCAAATATCTCCTACCTTTCATTTGCTGCTGCTTTAAGCCACATCCCTAGTTTTTCTTGCTTTAACTTTTGTAAACTGTCCTACTAAAGTACAAGGTGGCAGAATACACCACCTCAAAATGTGCCCCTTTGGCATAGGATTATTTTGAGCTAAAGGCATATGAAAACAGCAGGTATCAGAAAACCATTCTGACCTCCCCTTTTCCTCCTGAAAGCAGGAGATAAAACTCCCATGTGAAAAATGTTCTCTGTGTTTGAGGATGAAAGAAATATTCTTATCACCAGAGATAGGGAGTAGAAGCCTAGAGAATTCTGTACAAGCAGATCTTGTTCAAATAATTCTTATCTTCCTTTAGCCTCCCCGTATATTTTAGTTACTTTTCAACAATTGCCTCCCTTTACTCAACCTAACATAAAAGCATATAGGTTTGCCACTTCTTTAGAACTTCATTTCCTTGTGAAAGGTCATGTGTCACTGAAAACTTAAATAAATTTGTCTGCTTTCTTCCCCATTAATCTCCCTCATGTCAATTTAATTCTCAGACCTAGCTGAAGACCCTAACAGAGTAGAGGTAAAATTTTGCCTCCACTGCAAAAGTAATGGCTTTTAAGGCAGCTCACAGTTAACATCTCTGTTATGTCTTTAGCCTATGTGTTCTACAGCTGGAGTGTGATTTTATTTCTCAGAGGGTAAAAAGGGAAACTCTCTTTATTGGTATAGTTAAATCCAAATGAGTTATAATGACTTTTAAAGTTTTTAACTAGTTAGCAATCAATGACCTAAACTATCTGCATATTCCTCTGCAGCCCACACCTTCTAGTCATTAGTCTATTCCTCACCTCCTGAACCACTGTATGCTTTTTCTTAGCTTTATTTTGCCCATGACCCCTTTTTAGCTTGTAATAGTTTCGATTTAGCTATGAAAATTTCATTCTAACTGATCAATTGAACAATAGAAATTATCAATGAATATGAGGTTTGTATTGTGAAGAGACATCAGTTTTATTGCTAATAGTATAATGAATAGGCATTATCTTGGATTATAACTGCACATTTTAAGTTTACTTTATAGTGCTTTAATGAAGAATGGAGAAAGAGAATTGAGTGGAACATCAATACATAGATTCATAAAGATAATATTAAAGACTGTCATTAAATACCCTTATATCTTTGTATAATAACAGATATTAAAATATAATATCCACCACTGAATTCTATGCTTAAATACAGTGTACTTTGAAAAGGAACATATATGTGAGTACATAGAAGAAAAATTAACTTAACTTCAGAAAAAAAAACACACACATTAGAAACATAAGGAAATATTTTGGAAGTATCACTTCTCAAACAAATGACAAGTATCCACAGAGAGCTTTCCTCTGAAGAGCTATAAAATAAGATCTTTAAAGAAGCCAAGCGGATGGAGGGTTTAATTCCAGATTTCTTGGTAAGTAGAATAAAAAAATGATGACTTGGGTTTTTCTCCACTTCTGTGAATGTTTGATAAACTTCACATTATTGTGATCTCTGATATTTGCAAATATTGTGAAGACTGGGCAACAATGGAAAAGATGTATGTGTGTTTAGCCATACAAATACACACTATTGGCAAGTCCACTTAAACAAATTATAAGCTCTCAGTAAGCAACACCCCCCCAAAAAAAAACAAAAAACAAAACAGGGCTTCCCAGTGGTGCCAATGGTAAAGAACCCACCTACCAATGCAGGAGATGCAGGTTCAATTCTATGGTCTGAAAAATCCCCTGGAGAAGGAAATGGCAACCCATGCCAGTACTCTTGCTTGCAAAATTACATGGACACCGGGGCCTGGCGGTCTACAGTCCATGGGATGGCAGAGAGTCAGGCACAACTGAGCACACACGCAAGCCAAAGATAGTCTTAGAAATAAGAAGGAGCTCTTCCATGATTTGGGAAATGATAAATTGATATGTATTAAATTTTATAACGTTTTCCTACTATGCTGGCATACCACTCCCTTTGTAAAGGAACTCTATTATGAAGACATTTTCTAATTAACAGGAAAAATAAGTAGTCCCTTTTACCTGGAATCTTCATGATAGCTGTTCATGCCACATTCACAGTTTAGTTTTCTGCTATGGGACAGAAGTTCCACAGGAAAGGAAAAAGCCAATAAAGTCACTAGGACTTATATAACCACGTGACTAAAGCACTTTATTGTACAGAATATATACTCTCACTTTGTTAGAGAAAAGTATAAATGCTCTGTGCATTAAGGTAATTATGACAAAAAATATTTGACTGGCAGAAGCTTCATAGATTTATTCAGCCATATAGTCCTAACCTATGGCATAAGAGCTGATGATACCCTGGTCCAAACATAATTTAGAGAGAGAGAGAAATTCACAAATATTTTTGCCCTCT
Source organism: Nanger dama (assembly GCA_917880005.1). Classification (NCBI taxonomy): domain Eukaryota; kingdom Metazoa; phylum Chordata; class Mammalia; order Artiodactyla; family Bovidae; genus Nanger; species Nanger dama. Next base: position 5,698,132 of record CAKJTW010000038.1, on the reverse strand, counting down.
AATGTATGCAAACTTTACTAAAATCTCTCCTGTTTCTTCCTTCTCATTTCCACGGTACCTACCATGCATGGCAAAGAGAATAGAAAAGTGGCAGAAGCGCTACATTCTCAAGACAAATGATAGCACATGCTGATTAATTTGCATGATGACATCTTTGTTTCCTTTACTTTACAAGTTTTTGTTAGAGTACCTCATCTGAGAAACACAGCTCCTGTCTAGACATTAGTCTCAGTTCCAGAGTCACTCTTAAAGCATGACTCTAGAGATGAGGATAAAATATATAATTTTATTCTATTTGAAGTAAAAATCTGGGTCCTTCAAGACTAGAGTCCAATATGTGTAATAAAACCTGAATTCTCTGGAATTTTTTGATGTTTGTCAAATATCACAAAAATGCCACAGATATGGGAAAAGAGTAGCCGGGTAACTCTCAAGGCAACAGGCAAGATTGAAGCATGCTGGCTGCATGTTTTCCTTCATGATTTGAAAGTTTTCTTTTTAAACAAATCTTAAATGTATAAAGTTAAGGACAACAGTAGGGGAAACTCATGCTAGAAAGAAAGCGAATTGATTTGCTTAAAGTATCTTAGAGGCTCAGAAAAAGAAATGAAGTCTTCAAATAGCCAGTCTCACGCTCAGTTCAGTCTCTCATGCTTGGAATAGGTGAGCTGATATCTAACTCAGGGTCATTGAAACTTTCACAGTAGATGTCTTATGAAACAACTTTAATGAAATGAGCTTGCCAGTCCACTCAAAGGTGTGTAATAGCATTTTCCTTTGATCTTTAATTCATCTATTTCACTTCCTCCTGAGCTGATTTAAAGTAAAACTTTAATAGCTAGTTGCAAGCTCTTTGAGATAACTCTTCATTGCCTAATTTTGTATTCTCTGGAACTTATTGGCTTGCCTAAGAAGCAGCATAAGTGAGTAGAGATGTGGATGAAACTTGATCTACCTTGAGATGATAACTGCAGGATTCACTGTAACCATAAATGTTTTATGATTCCATATAATAACAATAGAAGGGAATCAGAAATCCTAAAAATAGGAATATTTATAAAGTTACAGATAAATCAAGTTAAATGAACATAGATGCTTCATGTGAAAAATCCAGTATATGATTTCAGATTGCTGCTACCATTGAGATTAACCAAATTTCCACCATTTAAATTTTTCTTTTTATAAAGTAATACTCACCTGGAAGAGGGCATGGCAACCCACTCCAGTATTCTTGCCTGGAGAACTTCATGGACAGAGGAGAGTGGAAGGCTACAGTTTCACAGGGTCACAAAGAGTTGGACATATCTGAAGTGACTTAATATGCGTGCAGTTTATGATACAGAAGAATAATAGTGATATATAAAATATTATTACTTAAATATATATATATATATTTTAACAAAAGTATAATGTAAAAAGTTATTTTCTGTTAAGATAATCTACTTAGTCATTGTATTTAAAAATCTAAGCTGTTAATTTAAGAAGATAGTTTTCTAAATTTATGAAGGCTTTGCTCATGCCGCTGCTGCTGCTGCTAAGTAACTTCAGTCGTGTCCGACTCTGTGAGACCCCATAGACGAGTTAATTCCTTTCAACTGTTGAGTATAAAGATGTGATTTATAGAGTACAATAGAAAAATAAGGTCTCAGAGAGATCATGAATGCATGATACTTTTGGATTTACTATAATAAGGAAAAATAAAATATAAAATTGTTGGGTAAATATATAGGATCATAACTAAAACAAAGAGAAATTTAATATTGTAGTAACTTCATATGCTGTGTAACATTGTTTTTCAGTTGCTCAATTGTGTCTGACTACAGCATGCTGGGATTCCCTGCCCTTCACCATCTCCTGGCACTTGCTCAGACTCATGTCCATTGAGTCAGTGATACCATCCAACTATCTCTTCTTCTATTGCCCCTTTCTCCTCCTGCCTTCAATCTTTCCCAGCATCAGAGTCTTTTCTACTGAGATGGTTCTTCACATCCGGTGGCCAAAGTATTGGAGATACAGTATCAGCATCAGTCTTTCCTAAGAATATTGAGGATTGATTTCCTTTAGGATTGACTGGTTTGATCTCCTTGCATTCCAAGGAACTCTCAAGAGTCTTTACAACACCACAGTTCAAAACTATCAATTCTTTGACATCCAGCCTTCTTTATGGTTCAGCTGTCACATCCATACATGACTGCTGGAAAAACTATAGCTTTGACTAGACTGACCTTTGTCGGTAAAGTTGTATCTCTGCTTTTTAATATGATGTCTAGGCTGAGTTGGCAACTGGATGGAGAAGGCAATGGCAACCCATTTCAGTACTCTTGCCGGGAAGGTCCCATGAATTGAGGAGCCTGGTAGGCTACAGTCCATGGGATTGCTAGGAGTCGGACAGGACTGAACAACTTCACTTTCACTTTTCACTTTCATGCATTGGAGAAAGAAATGGCAACCCACTCCAGTATTCTTGCCTGGAGAATCCCAGGGACGGGGGAGCTGGGTGGGCTGCCATCTATGGGGTCGCACAGAGTCGGACACGACTGAAGCAGCTTAGCAGCAGCAGGTTGGTCTTAGCTTCTTTTCCAAGGAGCAAGCATCTTTTAATTTCATGGCTGCAGTCACCATTAACAGTGATTTTGGAGCCCAAGAAATTATGGTATGTTACTCTGTCCATTGTCTTCCCATTTATTTGCCTTGAAATGACAGGACTGGATGCCTTGATCTTAGTTTTTGAATGTTGAGATTTAAGCCTGCTTTTTCACTCGCCTCTTTCACTTTCATCAAGAGGCTCTTTAGTTCCTCTCTGCTTTCTACCATAAAGGTGGTGTCATCTGCATATCTGAGGTTATTGATATCTCTCCTGGCAACCTTGATTCCAGGTTGTGCTTCAACTAGCCCGTCATTTTGCATGATGTACTCTGCATAGAAGTTAAATAAGCAGGGGGACAGTATATAGCCTTGAAGTACTCCTTCCCCAATTTGGAACCAGTCTGTTCCATGTCCAGTTCTAACTGCCACTTCCTGACCTGCATACAGGTTTCATATGAGGCAGGTAAAGTTGTCTGGTGTTCCAATCTCTTTCAGGATTTTCCACAGTTTGTTGTGACCCACACAGTCAAAGGCAATATTAAATTGCTTTGTTGTATACTTGAAGCTATTATAATTTTGTAGCTACAATGCTGTCCTTGTATAGTTGCTAAGTCACGTCTGACTCTTTTGCAACTTCATGGAATGCAGCCCACCAGGCTCCTCTCTCCATGGGATTCTCCAGGCAAGAATACTGGAGTGGGTTGCCATTTCCTTCTCCAGGGGATTTTTCTAACCCAGGGTTCAAACCTGTGTCTCCTACACTGGCAGGCAGATTACCACTGAGCCAGCCAGGAAGCCTATGTCAGCTATATTTCAATTAAAGGTAAGAAATTCTAAGAGATGTAAGAAAATAAATATGGAGAATTAAGAATTTTAATGTCAAAATAACTATTTTTATACATGATTCTATCTTCCAGATTGATTCTAATAGGAAAGTAAAATAATATTTATTATTCACGTATGATTGCAAGCTGAAAATTCAGTTTAAGAAAATGCAATTAGATTCTCTTTGGTGATATGCATAATTTTTAAATCAAAATGAAAGAAATTAAATATGCATAATTTTAAATCAAAATTTGCATATTGCCAAAGAGAATTAGATTTTCTTTGGCAAATATGTATAATTTTTAAGTAAAAAATACTTTAGCTTTCACTTCTGGAAAGCTAATGTGAAAAAGGAGGCAAACTTAAAGGGTTAAAAATTTTGCAGTTTCTTCCACTGGCTACCACCCTATATTTTGTTTCACTTGCTTTAAACAAACCATCTTCTCAGAATCAAAATCAAGGGAAACAATGGATAGTGTTATACTTGAAAGAATACTGTTTTGAAAGTTAGAAAACAGAGATAAATAGACATGATCATCTAGCTTGGCCTACTAACTGGCCATTACAGCTATATTTTGCCCCAGAGGTTCGTATATATTCTTGGGGCTTACATTTGTTCTTGGTTCTTATTAATTCTTTATGTAGAGCCCTGTATTTAAAGATTTGGAAGAAAATCTGATGATTTTCTTGTGATCTAATCAGTCTCTTTAGTTCAAAGTGAGGTAACTCTAACCACTAGAACAATATTCTTATCCAAGATTACTTACCCTTCTGGCACAACTTTTTTTTTTTTTTTGTCCAATGCCATTTTTTCAGGTCAGATGGCTTACCCTTTCTTGTCTTAGTAATACTTTTGTTTGCCTTGACACATTATGTTCATAGTCAATAACCACATGCAAATCAATTTTCTATCTTTCCATTCATTGCTTTCAAAGTTGATGGAGAATTTTAAAAATGATAATTTTAGAGACTTCATTATGTTATCATTATTCCAAAGATCTCTATCCACATATATGCGACTGGGATTCTAACCAAACCAACATGGTGCCTGAAATCTGCCTCTAGATACTTATTGCTACTCCTTCAGCCCCTGAGGCTGCCATTGCTGTTGGCTTGGGACCATCACCAGATGCCTTATTGGAGGTACAGCTCTGTCCAAGTCCTTAGTATCGAAAGAAGAGTCAACAGGTTACTTCTCTGGCTGGTGTTGATGTATCTGCCATGATCTATATGGGGCTTCACTCAATGTGGCTCTCACTCATCCTGTTGTAGCTACACTTTAAGGGAATAATTGCTAATGAAGGATCAAATTGTGTCTAATTTTGGGCAAATAAAGGACATGCCTTCCAACCCTTATTCTCTAAACTAATTTTGAAACATCTGACCCTGTAAATAAATGTTCATATCATATGTCTAAGCATTTTTGAAGTTAAGTTTTATTTTCGATAGAAATTCATCCAGATGTCTAGCAGGGATATTTGAAATCATTGTTGGCTTGAATGGTGACCTTCCCCTCTTCAGGGCTCTGATATAGCATTGATTCCATTACCAAAGGTAATCTCCAAACAATGATTTTCATTTGTGCTATTTGTGCTACTTTTTCATATGTATATCTATATAAAAACTTGTGAATGTGAAAAACTGTTCCTTTAGTCATTTTCAGTTATTGTTTCTGGTCTTCATAATAGTTCAAGACCCTTGGTACCTGGTTGGCATCTTCTCTTAAGTAAGAAGGTTTATTAGGTATTGCCAGGGTTCTTAGTCATGCTCACTATAGCCAAATGATTTGTATCTACATAATATGTGTAGCAGATGCTATTGGTGCTCTGCCTAGATGCCCTCAGGTCTCTTTTACTGTTTCTATGTACTCATCACTAGTTTGCCTCTATGGTCTGTACCTCCGATATAGCCAAGAGCTATTTGAGCCACTGTGCCTACATGCATAGAGAATCAGAAGTGCCTGGGGGAGTTATATCACTCATGGGTAATCCTTAGCTAGTGACTGACCGGTAGACTGATAATGGGAATATAAAAGACCTACATTTCACCTTGCTTATAGTTTCCTTTGTTGTGCAGAAGCTTTTAATTTTAATTAGATCACATTTGTTTATTTTTGCTTTTATTTCCATTATACTGGGAGGTGGATCATAGAGGATCCTACTGTGATTTATGTCGGAGAGTGTTTTGCCTGTGTTTTCCTCTAGGAGTTTTATAGTTTCTGGTCTTACATTTAGATCTTTAATCCATTTTGAGTTTATTTTTGTGTATGATGTTAGAAAGAGGTCTAGTTTCATTCTTTTACAAGTGGTTGACCAGTTTTCCCAGCACCACCTGTTAAAGAGACTGTCTTTATTCCATTGTATATTCTTGCCTCCTTTGTCGAAGATAAGGTGTCCATAGGTGTGTGGATTTATCTCAGGGCTTTCTATTTTGTTCCACTGATCTATATTTCTGTCTTTGTGCCAGTACCATACTGTCTTAATGACTGTGGCTTTGTAGTAGAGCCTGAAGTCAGGCAAGTTGATTCCTCCAGTTCCATTCTTCTTTCTTAAGATTGCTTTTGCTATTCGAGGTTTTTTCTATTTCCATACAAATCTTGAGATTATTTGATCTAGATCTGTGAAAAATACTGCTGGTAGCTTGATAGGAGTTACATTGAATCTGTAGATTGCTTTGGGTAGTATACTCATTTTCACTATATTGACTCTTCCGACCCATGAGCATGGTATATTTCTCCATCTATTAGTGTTCTCTTTGATTTCTTTCATCAGTGTTTTATAGTTTTCAATATATAGGTCTTTAGTTTCTTTAGGTAGGTATATTCCTCAGTATTTTATTCTTTTCATTGCAATGGTGAATGGAATTGTTTCCTTAACTTCTTTTTCTACTTTCTCATTATTAGCGTATAGGAATGCAAGGGATTTCTGAGTGTTGATTGTTCAGTGAAGTATAAATTCCACTCCAAAATTTCCCTGAAGGTTTAGGTGAGGCTTAAGCTTTTCCCGCATTAAGATTCTCTGGATCCAGCTTTGCTATCCTCAAGTCTTTGTTCATAGTTTCCAGCCTGTAGAAGGAAAAAGGTAATAGAGAAGAATCAGTTCAGTTCAGTTGCTCAGTCATGTCTGACTCTTTGCAATCCCATAGACTGAAGCATGCCAGGCCTCCCTGTCCATCACCAACTCCCAGAGTGAGAATAGAGAAGAATATCTGCCTCTAAAACCAGGGACTAACACATATCAATAATTGCATTGTTATTCCATTGGCAAAAACCAGTTACAAACTCAGAACTAAATGCCAAAGAGGTGGGAATTAATTATAGTACTTTTCTGGGAAGCCACTTCCTACCACTGACTCTGTACTATGAAAAGGGAATGTGAACTGTAATGTCTTCCAAGCTCTCTGAAACATCACAGACTTATCTGAATCAGTTATCATCATACTTAGTTCAGTTAGTAAAGTCCATATGGGATTGTTTTAAAATCTATTATGGAAAAATCAGGTCATGAATTAAAGTCTGATGTTAATATCTATGTATATATTGGTTGGCCAAAAGTTCATTCAGATTTTTTCCAGAAGATGTTACAGTAAAACCTAATGAACTTTTGACCAACCCAATATATGCATACCTATATGTGTATGTTTTCTTAACACATATTCTTAAGTTATTTTCATGAAAAAATTGTGTTAAGCATTATAGGCTATATATATATAAAGTTATAGAAACTAACCTTAAAATATTATGAACCTTTACATTTATGATATTGGAGAGGAAATTCACACATCACACCCCCAGATGAGTTGCTGAGCTGAATTAAAAATGATATAATTGATGTACATAGAGGTGTATATACATGCAAACAGATATATAAATGAATATACATACATACATATCTTGCATCAAAGAAAGTAAATAATTATAATTTATGGGAAATAAAATTTTTGCAATATAGGTGATATTACAGGTAAACTTTTAAAGATGGCAGAACTTTTATAGGTTGGACATTTCAAGAAAATAGTTCATATAACATAAAACCTTGGGCAAACTTTTAAAGATCTTTAGGCATATTGTGTTTAATGAAGTTGTTAGTAAATATTTATTGATTATTCCAGGGTATATATGAATTATGATTTAAAGGTAGATGAAATTTTGGTTTCAGAGGAATTTTTATGACATGGAGTAGGGTCTGCACTGTATTTTTAGGGGGAAACAAATTCCTTCATAGTTGCAATTAAATCTTTAGAAAATTGAGAAATGAATTTTCTCGCATTAACTATATATCCCTTTGTCTGGCTTTCAAAGCTCACCATAATATAATAATCTGAAAACTTTTGATCAATTTGTTAACTGAGATTTTAAAATTCTTTCTCTTTACTTTTACTATATAAGCTTTCCCAATGTCTGTCTCTAACACAAAGCTTTCTCCAGCTATTCCGATTGTTTCTGAACTTTCTCTATTGAACTTTTGTGGAACTGATTTTACCTATCTCTAACCTGAATTCATACACAGACTTATCTTTTTCAACTAAACTTTAGGCACTTGCTTAAAGTGCCATAAAAATTATGTGTTTTTTTCTATAGTTGTGGAAAGAGCTAAAAAGTATAAAGCACAAACCACAGAGCACAGCTTCTTTGTTCATTGATTGGTAAAGAACTTTCTGCTCCTCATACGATACTGTTTAACTCAAATAGTAGAGTTCATTTCAATAGAGTTGTAGGAAGGAACTAAAATCATCCTCTATAAAGATCCCAGTGTTTGCTTCCTATAAGTAGGGAAACCCTATGTATATGTGGCTTTATACGTTCATTGGTGGGTTTTCTAAACAGTTCAGATGGTACTGCTATGTTTTATTTAATGAACAGCTTTATTCTATGTGATATTAATGACTAGAATCCTACTGTATTGCCTGCTTGCATAGTCTTGTCTTAGACCAGTTCTGTTACCAGCTGGACAGTTTCTAATTAATCATTGTAGCCTGAAAAGAAATGTATAGAAAAATGCCTGCTCTTCTCATGTCTGATCTGTAAAGTGAGAGAGAGAGGAAAAAAAGAAAAGTTATTTGTAAGGTGTCCACAAAAATTCAATGAATTTCTGTCCCCCAAAAGCTCATATTTCTTTGACCTAAATCTCATAGTAATTTAACGCCCATTTCTTCTCTGATAATCCAAGGTTAAGCCTGAGTCTGAGCAAAAAAATTACCTGTCTTGTCACCTGTTTCAATCTGCAACTTAAATAAAGACTTGGACTTTCTTCTTATTACTACAGCAGCACTGTCTCGGCAAAAGGAGCCACAGATGAGTTATCTCTTCTGTTATTAATCCCACTGTGCAAGTGTTTAATAATAATATTGTCAACTACAAATTGTCACTTACCAAGAGGATTGCCAATGACTGAACACCAAAGGTGTTTGCCACCTGTGACCTCCATGCTGCTTTAGCTGTTGACCTTCAACAACCCCTGAGCGAGTTCAGGGTGAAGTGAGGCACACTGTGCTCCAGGGAATCTGGTGGGACGGGTCTTCAGACAGTTGGATGATGTTAGGAACAGATTTTATGATCTCAATCCTTGCATCTCCTTATATCCAAAGTAGCACTAAATCCTGTCATGGTGACATCAGATCCTCATGACTAACAAAAACCTTTTGTAAAATGAATGCTTCATGGTATTGAGCTCTCCCTTCACCAAAACCTTATATATTGACTTTCCCTCACTGCTGCTTTGGAGCAGTCTCTCAGAGCTATCTGAGATGCTGCCTCTTGGGCTGCAGTCCTCATTTTGCCCCCAATAAAACTTAACTCACAAGTCTCAAGTTGTACGTGTTTTTTTAGTCGACAACATTATCAACTTTGCATTGTTGTATATATTTATATTTGTTGGAGAGCTTCTTATTTTTTTTTAATTTACTTTCCTTGTTTGATTGCAATAAGTTATTTTAAATTATCAAGCAGAAGTTCAGAGGTACCAATTTTACCTATCACCTGAGTGCCATCCATATTCATATATTCAGATTTCTCATGAATGGCACAGGGCACCTCAAACTCTATCTCTGAGCTTGCCTTTTCATTTTATTCCCACCAAAACAGTGATTTGCTGTGTATTTGGAACTCTATTTATTTTCACTGCTATCACTCCAATTATTAAAGCCAGATGTCTTATTTAGTGATACTTAGTTCAATTCAGTTGCTCAGTTGTGCCTGATTCTATGCAACCCCATGAACTGCAGGATGCCAGGCCACCCTGTCCATCACCAACTTCTGTATTCCACCCAAACCCATGTCCATTGAGCCGGTGATGCCATCCAACCATCTCATCCTCAGTCATCCCCTTCTCCTCCTGCCTGTATTCCCTCCCAGCATCAGGGTCTTTTCCAATGAGTCAGCTCTTCATATAAGGTGGCCAAAGTATTGGAGTTTCAGCTTTAGCATCAGTCCTTCCAATGAACATCCAGGACTGATCTCCTTTAGGATGGACTGGTTGAATCTCCTTGAAGTCCAAGTGACTCTCAAGAGTCTTCTCCAGCACCACAGTTCAAAAGCATCAATTCTTCGGTGCTCAGCTTTCTTTATAGTCCAACTGTCACATCCATACATGACCACTGGAAAAACCATAGCCTTGACTAGATAGACCTTTATTAACAAAATAATGTCTCTGCTTTTTAATATGCTGTCTAGGTTGGTTATACCATCTGCCTAATAACCTAAGTCAGGTCTTTCAGATCTCCTTAAATTTCCTCAACTCCATTCTCTTTATCTTGTCTAAAATTAAATTCAGGCCCTCAAAATTTCTCATACCAACAATAATAGCATCGCTTCCTAATTTTCCTTACTACTGCTAGATTTTCCTCCTGTCCACACTTCCAGTTCATACACCCCACAGCCCAGAAAAATCCTTCGAACATTGTAAGATCTTCATTAGCTACAGGCTTCTCACATGTTTCCTAGTCTCTTCACGTTTCTGCAGGCTCACACCCCATACCACTAATCCTTACTTCCTCATTCTCTATTCTCCTACTGAAACCTGTACAGTTTCCATTGCTTACTAGCTGTCTCATTCCTTCATGTTTTGTAAATACAACTCCTTCCTCCTATTATGCTTGACTTCTCACAGACAGTCAGTTCAGTCAGTTCAGTTGCTCAGTTGTGTCCCATTCTTTGCGATCCTATGAATCACAGTATGCAGTAGTAGATATAATGGTCATCTGAGTTAAATTCACCCTTTCTAGTCCATTTTAGTTCACTGATTCCTAGAATGTCGATGTTCACTCTTGCCATCTCCTCTTTGACCAATTCCAATTTGCCTTGATTCATGGACCTGACATTCCAAGTTCCTATGCAATATTGCTCTTTACAGCATTGGACCTTGCTTCTATCACCACTCACATCCACAACTGGGTATTGTTTTTGCTTTGGCTCCATCCCTTCATTCTTTCTGGAGTTATTTCTCCACCGATCTCCAGAAGCATATTGGGCACCTACCGATCTGGGGAGTTCCCTTTCAGTATCCTATCATTTTGCCTTTTCATACTGTTCATGGGGTTTCCAAGGCAAGAATACTGAATTCTCTACTGGTTGCTAAACACGTATCCATGTTACAAAAACTTTACTCAGCTGACACACTCCTCAAGTTTCACTGGGCCATCTCCTTCTCAGTATGTTACATGTTCTTCCCAAAACACTCTGTTCTATTCTTGTACTTTTTAAAAATTATAGCTTATTAACGTTGATTTGCTATATTTTTTACAAGCTTTATCTATCCAAATAGTATGTTTTTTTACACAGAGAAATGTTATTAGCATGGTTCTTGTATGCAGAAAATGGTTTATAACACTCCTGTTGAAAATTCTCCAGCATATATCATGCTATCTAAGGACTTAAGTATTTAGGTTGAGCATATTTTATCTTATTAAATTTTTATAAGATAGGTTAGTAGAAATTACACCCGTTACACAAAAGAAGATTCTATTCATATAAAGACAGTAGGAGATAAGCTTAAGGCTAAAAAAAGAAAAGAAAAAAGAAAAACTATTTGGCACTTATCCAAAATAAATTAGATTATTTTTAAAATTTATATTTTTATTTTAAGTTTTACTTGTTCACTGATGAAAGCTAAAATTCCAAATTTAGATATTTATAGTTAAATCTATTTTGAATACTGAAGCATACATTTTTGAGAGGCAGCATCCTTAGTGGTTAAGAGTATGTAATCAGCTGTGAAACATCTTAGTTTAAATCCTGTCTGGGCTCTTTCTCTATGTGTGGCCTTCAGCAAGTAACTCAATGACTCTATGTCTTAGTTTCTTTTATTTTTTTGAAACCAGATAGTTTTCTTTTTTTTTTTAATGTTTATCATAGTAAATTTACAATTTTGTGTTAGTTTCAGGTGATTCAGAAAAGTGATTTAGTTTTTTAAATTATTTCCACACTCTTCTCCAATATAAGTTATTACAAATACTGGATATAGTTCCCTGTGCTATACAGTAAGTATTTGTTGTTTGTTTACCTATAGTAATATGTATATCTAATTTTATCTGTAAAACTTGCCTCCTGGGATTGTGGTGAGGATGAAATACGTTAGTTAATATAAACAGAACTATAGTACTTGGCATACATTACATAGTCTATGAGCAGTGTAATCATTATCCATAGTAAGGGATTATGACAGCATCCTAGTGAATACACACACATACATATGTGTATGCATGGAATACATATATATACATATACATAGGACTACAGAGTTTCTCTGACCAAAGTTCTGAAGTCTAAAAGTTAAATTACCTTTTTTTTTTTTTTAATTTCTGTTTTCAGTTAGCAGTGAATCAGTATTAGTACAGGGTTTGATTCTGGGCATTTGCTCTGGTTGAATGTAGTTCTTTGTTTAATCATGACAGAGTCATGAAATCTTTAAAGAACTGAGGCTTTATGGAGATGTTTGAGCACACTTGCTGAAAGGAACACTGCATTTGTAAGGGTGATAAATTAGGAGAAAGGTATTTTTAGTAGAATTCATTAAACAGCAAATGGTTTTTCACTCCATGATTGAACATTTCCAGCGTTTGGAGATACATCACCTTTCAGCTAACTCATTTCATTCGTGGGCCCATATGAGAGTTAGAAAAACCTTCTATAATAAGAAAGAGGTTAATTGAAATTGTCAAAGACTTTGGATATGGTCAAATGGATGTGGTCATGGATATGGTCAAATCAGCAAGGTAACTACCATTCTGTGAGTGGGTTACATAGCACCTGGCAAACAGTAAGCAATCTACATCTTCACTTTAATTTTAATTATATGAAGTTAAAATTAATTTTTGAACATTTTACTTATTAGCATCATTTGAAGTTGTACAGTATCATCATTTTATCCACATAAGTCCTTTAAGATAAAGATTCGAGATTTTCAATTATTTTAATAATATTTTTCAAGCTGTATAATCCTATTAATTTATCATACTTGTCTGAATGGATTTTCTTTTGTGTTAAATAGTTTTGAAAAGGCAGGCTGTATAATAAAAGAAAGCAACTTAGCTATGGTTTAACCATAACAAGTATCAGGTTGTAGATGTTTGTTTTTAATCAAAAATAAAAAGATGAACTTTGGTTTTATGTTCACCTCACAACATTGACAACTAATATTGAAGCTCTTAAGCTGTTTTATAATTTTCTGCCACAATTTTGCTGCTAAGCCAGATTTCTTTCCAGTCATTTATTTGCAGTTAGGTTTTTGGCCCTAAGATATCCCTCGTGTAACCTTGTAATTATTTTGATTATACCCATCTTGTTAAATTTGGCCCATCATTTGAGGCTGGCAGGATCTTGGAGTGTGATTCTGTCATCATGCCTCCCAAATTCATGTAACACCTACATTTTCCAAGCTTGCCTTGGATATTTTAATGCAAGTTGTTAAAGAAATAGGAGTATACGAGGCTCTTTGACTTTCCACCATCATCAAAATGAGCTAGTTATTCTGTATTAGGATTTGAGTATGGTCAGTTAAGTGGGCTTCCCAGGTGGCTCAAGTGGTAAAGAATCCCCCTGCCCATGCAGGAGACACAAGCAGGAAACATCGGTGTGATTCCTGGGTTGGGAAGATCCCCTAGAATAGGAAATGGCAACCCATCCCAGTATTCTTGCTTGCAAAATCCCATGGACAGAGGAGCCTGGCAGGCTACAGTCTGTGGGGTCGCAGAGCTGGACATGACTGAGAGACTGAACACACAGCATGGTTAGTTAAGCAGTCAGCTTACCTAGCTGCACAAACATCAGTTGAAACTAGAGATATGGAACCTTAAAACATATTCTTGTCCTTATTTAATATCAAGATTTAGGAAAATGGCAAAATACTTCACACTGGACACCATTTTTCTAAATGGAGACTAAGGCTATACCAATATTTGAGCTTAATTGATGGAAAGTGAAATATCTGAGCTAAAAGTATTGAGACTTCTATCTTGCAATCCTGTGCTTGGAAGGAAACTGGTCAATTCAGGAAAACTCTTTTCTGAATTACATTTATACCTCTGTGCTTCACCCTGGTTTCTCTCTGTTACACACACACACACACACACACCCCTGAAGTAACTGCTTTGGTGAAATGAGACCAGTAAGAAATCAGTTCTCATGCGATGAGGAGGAAGTTTGGAGAGTCACTTATAAATTTCTGAGTTTTAACAATCCGTAAACTGCTGTTTGCCTAAAGCCACTCTATGGATGTAGACCCGAGCTGTGCCTCTGATCCTCCAACTTTCTCCAAGTAGGGAGAGATGTAATACGCAGTAGTGGTGGTCAGCTGGTGAAGAGTCTACTTTCCAATGCAGAAGACACAAAAGATGTTCAGTACCTTGGTTGGGAAGGTCCTTTGGAGAAGGGAATGACAACCCACTTCCAGTATTCTAGGCTGGAGAATTTAATGGACAGGGGAGCCTGGCAGGCTATAGTCCATGGGGTCCCAAAGAGTTGAAGACAACTGAGTGACTAACACTTTTACTTTTACTTCATCATAGCAAAGGAGTGGTCAACCATAGTCAGACCACTGGATAAGCAAGCCTAGAAAAAGGCATCTTCTACCCTAATATCAAGGATAGGAGAATAGAAGAAGTGGATCCACTCATCTTTTTTTTTTTTCCTCCCATCAAACAAGAAGGCTCATTTTAGTTTGATTGTAAAGACCTCCATTTAAAGGATGACTAGTCAATAGTCTTTAAAAGACTGTAAATTATCAGTACTGTCTAACAGAACTTAATCTTCCAGAAAGTTAATTGTGATTGGAGTTATTGACTATGCCAAAGCCTTTGACTGTGTGGATCACAATAAACTGTGGAAAATTCTGAAAGAGATGGGAATACCAGACTACCTGACCTGCCTCTTGAGAATCCTATATGCAAGTCAGGAAGAAACAGTTAGAACTGGACATGGAACAACAGACTGGTTCCAAATAGGAAAAGTATATCAAGGCTGTATATAGTCATCCTGCTTATTTCACTTATACACAGAGTACATCATGAAAAACACTGGGCTGGAAGAAACACAAGCTGGAATCAAGATTGCCAGGAGAAATATCAATAACCTCAGATATGCAGATGACACCATCCTTATGGCAGAAAGTGAAGAGGAGCTAAAGAGCCTCTTGATGAAAGTGAAAGAGGAGAGTGAAAAAGTTGGCTTAAAGCTCCACATGCAGAAAACGAAGATCTTATCATCTTGTCCTATCACTTCATGGGAAATAGATGGGGAAACAGTGGAAACAGTGTCAGTCTTAATTTTGGGGGGCTCCAAAATCACTGCAGATGGTGACTGCAGCCATGAAATTAAAAGACGTTTACTCCTTGGAAGGAAAGTTATGACCAACCTAGATAGCATATTGAAAAGCAGAGATGTTACTTTGCCAACAAAGGTCTATGTAGTCAAGGCTATGGTTTTTCCTGTGGTCATGTATGGATGTGAGAGTTAGACTGTGAAGAAAGCTGAGCACCAAGAATTGGTGCTTTTGAACTGTGGTGTTGGAGAAGACTCTTGAGAGTCCCTTAGACTGCAAAGAGATTCAACAAGTCCATTCTAAAAGAAATCAGTCCTGGGTGTTCTTTGGAAGAAATGATGCTAGAGCTGAAACTCCAATACTTTGGCCACCTCATGCAAAGCATTGACTTGTTGGAGAAGACTCTGATACTGGGAGCGGTTGGGGGCAGGTGGAGAAGGGGACAACAGAGTATGAGATGGCTGGATGGCATCACTGACTTGATGAACATGAGTTTGAGTGAACTCCGGGGGATGGTGATGGACAGGGAGGACTGGCGTGCTGCAATTCATGGGGTCGCAGAGAGTTGGACACCACTGAGTGACTGAACAGAACTGCTAGGTGAATAGTCACACAGAGAAAGATCACTGTTAGCACAGTTTTGTGAGACCAGTAGTTAGAAGACTAATATGGTAAATGCCCAAGCCAAAGAACTAATCCTTTTTTGGTATACATTGTACATGGCATCTGATTCCCCAACATTATTATATCAGGGAAAGCTGAATAAGTAAGCCTGGTGTGGACATGGATTTGGATTTAAAAAATAATGAACTGAACTGACAGTACTGAGGGATCTTTTTCCTAAATTATGGGGAAGTCTATTTTTTCTGCCCTTGAAGAGTGAATCCCTGCCTAGATACTTGTAGTTTTTAGATCAGTGTCCCTTTGTCTGCTAGTTCTTGACATAATCTACCTTCTGAACCTCCTAGATTGCCAGATTTTTTAAAAATGTCTTATTATGGGTAATTGTCTTTCTCACAGTGTCTCTTTTCTCCTTAATATGTGCTATTATTAATAACTCTGGCTTATTTGCTATTTTGTGAGCAAGGAAATTACTCTTTGTCCAGCCTTTCTGTGTTGCCAATGATAGTTTTTGATTGCTTAGTTGAAATAGCTTTATCATACTAAAAATCATTCATTTGGTGTCAGATTTTTTTCCCAAAATATTAACTCATTAAAGAAATGTTCATAGAGTACACTGATTTGGTAAGGTAATACTTTATTTGCAACTACTTTGGATGGTTTTTTGAGTCTGGTGTTGAGGCTGAGTTTCTTAGTTAACATTTCTTGTGTGCCCCAGCCTGCTAGGATAAGTAGTGTTATCTTGTAATTCTAGGAATTTTCTGAGTTAACATCTATCTTAAGTGTAGCAAAAGAACAGATAGAACACAGAAAATGAAAACAAGTGGTATTATTAAATTGTCTAAAGAATCCATATGCCTATTACTGCCAACATCATGACACCAGAAATGCTCTCCTTATCTTTAAGGTTTACCTGCTGTCATCTCCTAAATTGTGTATCCCCACTGACTTTTTACTTGCTTGTTCAATTATTGAAAAACAATTGTTAGATTCTCTGCCTTTCACGTCATTGTAGATGCCTCTATTTTATCTTTTAGCTAAGTTTTTTTATACATTTTGAAGTCCTGTTATTAGTTGTGCATACATTTAGGTTTCTCTGCATACTACGCATGCTAAGTTGCTTCAGGTGTGTCTGACTCTTTGTGACCCCATGAACTGTAGTTCACCAGGCTCCTCCGTCCATGGGATTCTACAGGCAAGAATACTAGAGTGAGTTGACATGTCCTTCTCCAGGGGATTTTCCTGACCATCAAGCCATATGAAAGATTCAGTGGCCAGAAAAGTTAGGCATTAACTCTGACATTTCAGTCACCCTCATTTGCATATTCACACTCCTTCCCAACGTGAATTTTACCTCCTAAATCATCTTAATTCTATCTACTTTTCTTGGAATTCATTCCCACAGTTATTTATTTATTTATAACTGGTTTAACATCATCAGTCTTGCTTCTTCAGAGTGATTTTTATTAAATAAAAACTGTGATTATATCTGTTCATAAAGCACCTCCATTGTTTCCCATTGCTTTTCGTAGTCTAATTCTTTAATGTGGCCTCCTTGGTTCTGAATATCCCATTCTTCTGGCTCATCTGGTTCTTCTCCCTTCTTTGCTCTAGCTAAAGTATAATAGCCTTCCTTCTGTTCCTTCTAATCTTCAAGTCCCTGAAGTCATATGCCTTTTCATATTCTATTTCTTCTTTAAAGAAAAATTTTAACCTCTTCTTTTACTGGAAAAACAATCTACAAATCTCAATTTAAAACCCACTTTCTTAGGGAAGCCTTCCCTAACTATCCAGACCAGATAATATTCTCCCATTTTATACTTCCCATGATGCCTGTACCTCTCACTCATAGCAGTTATCATCTTTGTAATTTTATATTTATTTTGGTATTTGATTGGTTCCTATGTATTCTTACTAGGCAATAGACTTTTAAAATAAGATAGTCCTGTTTTACTCATGAAAGTACGTCTCTTGCTATTGATCTGCCAAATATTTGGTGCCCTATAAATATCTGTTGGATGAACAAACCGAATGAATGAACAAAAGTATTCATAAACAGTTTTATATTAACAAGAAGTAAAATAAATGTAATGTTTAAAAATATTAGGTTGCCATAAAATTGTGAATGTTTACATATTACAACTAATGCTTATTGATCACAAATACAAAGATTGTGTGTATAAACTCATGTACATAATATTGAGAATTTAAAGTGTAGTCAGATTTTGTCACCTTCTACAAGGAACTTCTGTGTTCACTCTCCCTTTGGCCATCCCTGCCCATAACTTAATATGCTCTGTTTCTTGATAAGACAATGGAAGTGGACTGTTTTTCATTAGTTATTAACTAATTGTTATCCAATTTAATATAATGTCAATATGTTATAATGCATTTCCAATCTCTGCTGGCTTTTTTTTTTCCTTGCTGGCTTTTTAAAAAATACCTAAGCATACATTTTTCTTGAACTTGCTCTTACAAAGTGTATATACAATATTAAAAACTAGGCCTTTAAACTTATGATTAGAAAAAAAAAAACCTTATTCTGTCCTTATATTACATTTTTAAAGAAAAAAAATTAGAAGTACATGTAAAGTAACAACTTTTGTCAGTCACCTAAAACTTAAAGCTATTTAAAAATGCTTATGTTCTGAAAAATAATTTTTTGAAGGCTGTAATAGATTCCATTGTAAAAAGGAAAATTGTCTTATGATTAAATTAGATATATTTCTAATACAGCAGAGAGAAAGTAAAAAGTGAAATCTATTTCTATGAAAGAGATTTTCATAAAAGAATGACTAATCTCAAAGTAGTTGGTTATGATCAAAGAATACATTTCATCAGGTGGATGCTATGAAAGATTAAAGTAAAGAATAAATTCCAAGAAAGAAAAAGAACTATAAAATACATAATGAGATTTAACTATTAGGAATTAAACCATTTTTCTTTTTTTCATGAATTAAACGTTATGGACTGAATGTGTTCCCCTCAAATTTATTTGTTGACATTCTAACCCCCAGGACTTCAGAATGTGACTGTTTGGAGATACAGTCTTCAAAGAGGTCGTTAAGTTAAAAATGAAATCATTAAGGTAGACTTTAATCCATTATGACTTCTATCCTTATTGAACAACTCTCATCTGTTAAGTAGTATACCAAGCACTTTATTATCTCACTTAAATTGAAAGGTATTATTTTCCCCTTATTTTGTAAGTGATGAGCAGAAATTTAAGTAATTTATCTAAAGTCATGCTATGAGTAATTAAGAAGTCCCCAGATTCTCTACTTTTAATCACTAGTATTTTCTCATATAATAATTCCCTAACAAAATATAGGTAAATGACACATAAATATACATAAAAAACTGCATAATGAAGGATATATGCTGTGCTAATTTCAGTCTAATTTTGTGTGTGTGTGGGAGTACATAAAAAAATTCCACATAAAAGTGGATACAATTGGATAGCTTGTGACTATTTTAATATATATGTTTGTATATACATATATTTATCTTCTATAACATTTAGTAGTAAAATGTAGTAAAATTATAATCAGTTATCTTCATCTTTCATTTATATAAGTATATAATTTTATATATTTTATGATATAGATTGCTTTTTAATGTTACATTATACAAATAATTACTATTTAGTCAAAATTTTTAGTGGCGAATATATGTACTAATAGACAGACATTTTTTATAAGGTAGTCAATGTCCCATTACAGGAATTGCCATATTGCAGTCATAGTTTAGCTTTTAGAAAAAAGCTGTCCTTAAGAACGTGAAATTATTCTTCTTGCCTCACTTTTAACATTTAAAAATTAGTCTCCTTCTTTCATTTTCTTTCTTTCCAGTCATACATATTTCTGCTTTACATCTATAATATTTTTTATGACAGAATTGAATGTATCCTTTATCACCGTCAAGGTAAAATATCATGCAAAATCAATCTCTCTTACATACAGGGAAAAATATTCATAGAAGGACTCCATTAAATAAATCTTCTGTAATGAGTTAGTGAGGAAGAGAAAGCAACTCTTACCTTAAGTCTGAGACAGATGAATAGTGACATTTTTATGTCAGTGTCCATGCATATATTATTGTAAATATTTTGAAAGAAGTTTTTATAATGTACAATCATGGAGATGGTACAATTATAAAATAGAATTAATATCAACATTAAGATAATAGTTATTATTGAGTATTTACTGTGTGCAGTACCCAACATTAATCACTTCACATGTATTTTCTCAATTCTCATCAAAACCTTACTGGATGCATTTTATCATTGTACTTATGGATTAAAAGCACAGAGGAATGGCACATAGTTTTACTGTTACTTGAGTATCACAATAGCAGGTCAATTGGAATTTCTTACATACCCAATTTGGTATGATTTCATCAGCTTTCCTGTGGTAGCTTTCAAAATTAGATTTCTGTGGGTATATGCCTGTGGAGTTTAGTTGGCTTTGTAGACTTTTGTTTTGTTTTTGATGAGCTCCAGAATACGCTTTCTCTCCCGTGGATAGCTATAGACTATTGAGAGCAAGTAAAGAGGGATCTTTGCGTAAAAGCAGGACTTTTATTTTTTATTTATTTATTTTTTGACAGTTTTATTGAGGAATAACTGACATAGAGTAAACAATATATTTAAAGTGAACAGTTTGATTAGTTGTGATATGGAAGGTATAAGTATGTACTATAAAACCGACTGTCACAATCAAGTTAGCATATCACACCCCAAACTTTCATCACGCTCCATTTTATTCCCTCCCACTCTCCCTGTCCACCCTTAACTTTTGTCTACAAGCAGCTACTGATCTGCTTATATGAATTGGTTTGAACTTTCTTGGGTATTATATAAATGGAATCATGCAGCCTGTATTCTTTTAAACTTTATGTCTTTCACTCAGCATAACTGAGATTCATCCATGTTGTAACATGTTTCAGTAATTCATTCTTTTTGCCTGAGTAGTATTTCATTGTATGGATAAAACATATTTGCATATTCAGTCACATGTTGATGGACACTTGTGTTGTTTTTAGTTTTTCTCTATTATAAACAAAGCTACTGTGAACATTCATATATGAAACCTTGTGTGCACATATCTTCCATATCTTAGGTTTAGGTGAAGATTTCTTACATACAAAATTAAACACAATTCAAAAAGAATGAATTTGAAACTCTGCTCTTGTTGAAAAGAAAATATTTGCAAATCATATATATTATGGATTGATATGCTGCTGCTGCTGCTAAGTCACTTCAGTCGTGTTCGACTCTGTGCGACCCCATAGACGGCAGCCCACCAGGCTCCCCCGTCCCTGGGATTCTCCAGGCAAGAACACTGGAGTGGGTTGCAGTAGGGTTTGACTTTTCCTATAATCTTTAGTGGATAGAGCTTCCCTATAGATGGAGACTGCACAGGTTAGCAGTCAAGAGGTCTTTCCTGCACAACAAGGGAAATGGTAAACCATGGAGGTGTTTTGCACATATGTTCCTTTTCTCTCTTGACTCGAAAGAAATTTTTTGCTAATCCTAAGAAATGTGTATTTAGATTACATTCTAAATACACATTCAGAATGCCTTTCTAAAATTTTTCTTTTATATTTCATGGACTCATTTTACTTAGAAATTGATAGAAAAAAATGAGATTTGATTATGTTTCTGAACTGTCATTTAATAATACACCATCTCCTGGAAATGCTTACACAAAATGTAACCATAGCATTTTTATATTGATCTTGAGAGTTCAATGGATTGAGATTTTATACAAGGTAGAAGTTTTTTTTTTCCTTCAATGACCACAAATTTGTCCCCCTTTGACGTTCAGTGGATATGAATAGCAATAAAAGTTAGGAAGAAGATGTATTAATAGCAGAATTATTTTTTAAATATGATATTACTTGCAACTTAATATATCTCACATGGAAAAGAATAATAACTAGCATTTGAAGACAAAGCAAACTGAAGATGAATCTTAGGCAAAAGTTCACACTCTCTGCATCAGTATCATCAGTGGGTGAACACATGATTGGAAGTCAGTGAATCACCTTTCACACCTGATTAATGTAAGAAATGCTTTCAGTACTGCTTCACTTCTCTGTACTCATACCACTTGCCCATATCTATCCTGGGTTTCTACTTATTTTCTCTTGTGAAATTACCTAAAATGAAAGAACTATTTTAAAAATTTTGAGAGATGTCATATGTGGACCTGTAGAAACCATTCAGTACCTACCAATTTTATAGACTCAAATCTAAATGATCTGTAAGGAGGAATCATTTAAAAATTCAGGCTTTTAGTCTGGATGACTATAGTTAGTGATGGAACCTACATTTAGAATGCAAAATATGACCTGAAGTTGATAGTTATTATATCTTAGTAGCACATCTTTGTGAACGTGGCTTTAATTATTTTAACTCAAACTGAAAGTTTTTCTCTGAATTTCTATAGCATGTATAATTTTTAAATACTATTTATTGGCTGTTAATTTTCCAAGAATGAGCATTGTCTGTTTCTCATTAATTGAAGACAGTGATCATATCCTTAAAAATACGATAACCATTATATACTACCATTTGTTGAGTACCTCCTTATTACTTTTGTTGTGTCTGGAAATGTTGCCTTTGAATGTCACAATAAAGTACAATAAGTTTAAACTCAATGAGTAATTTTTCCCATCACCTACTTGACAATGGGCTTTATGTAAGGTACTTTCACAATTTACATGTAATTTTATCCTCAGAAAGATGATGTATACTTGTGAATTACACTATTCCCATTTATCAGAGATGAAGAGAGGTTAAATGATTTGCTTGAGATCAAATGTATATTACAGCTGTAGAGACACTATGTTAGAATGGAGTTTCTCCGTGTTATGACGTGCATGCATGTGTGCTAAGCTGCTTAACTTGTGTCCAACTCTTTCTGACCCTATGGACAGTAGCCCACCAGGCTCCTCTGTCCATGGGATCCTCCAGGCAAGAATACTGGAGGGGGAGGCTGTGCCCTCCTCCAGGGCATCTTTCCGACCCAGGGATCACACCCACATCTCTTATGTTCCCTGCACTGGTAAGCAGGTTCTTTACCACTAGTGCCGCCTGGGAAGCCCATATTATGGTGCAGTGGAGTGTTAAAACAAAGAGAATCAGTAGATCTCTCCCAGTATACTGCACTAGAACTCTCATGGCAGCTAAAGATACCCAGACGTTTGTCCTTTTCCACTTGATCTTTCTTTTTGAGTGGAATAGTACTTAACAGTAATTGATTAATTGAATTTAAGCTATCTGTATTAATATCTTTTAGAAAAGCTCATGTTTAAAATGAACTATTTTTTGGTCTCAATGTTTATAGTTTTCAGGATTGTTAAAGTCTATATGTCTGTTTTGTTCTATTTCAATACATTTTTATTTCATATTTTCCTTTGTAGTAACTATTGTGGTTTAAACATAGTTCAGTGCATACACTATTGTATTATGTATTTACTTTTAGTGTGTGTGATAGGGGAGGTTTTCTGGCAGGTTATACCTTCAATTAATTTCCCAAATATGTTTAGGATTAAAAGAGTATTGCATCATAGCTTTTAGGCACCACTGATCTTTCAATATCACTCGTAGGATCATCAATTTTATATCCCTATTTAAAATATTTCAGTGACAAATAAAATGGTAAAAATAATATTTTCTTATACTTGACTCTGCCTTATGACTGTTGACATAGCTGTACCTGTTTATATCAAAGTTATGCAATTCTGCTAGATGTAGATAAATATGAACAACTTAACTCTGCTACGTTTTGTTGTTTAGTCGCTAAGTTGTGTCTGTTTTGCGACCTCAGGGACCATATCCTGCCAGACTCCTTTGTCCTTGGGATTTTCCAAACCTACTGGAGTGGGTTTCCATTTCCTTCTCCCGAGGACCTTCCCAACCTAAGGATCGAGCCTGTATTTCCTGCATTGGCAGGTGGATTCCTTAACTACCGAGCCACCTGCAAAATCCAATTTAAGATGCTCTCTCAGTAGTAGTGAAAGTCGCTCAGTCGTGGCCAACTCTTTGTGACCCCTTGGTCACGTTCCTCTGTCCATGGAATTCTCCAGGCCAAAATACTGGAGTAGGTAGCCGTTCCCATCTCCAGGGGATCTTCCCAATCGAGGATTGAACCCGGTCTCCCACATTGCATGTGGATTCTTTACCAACTGAGTTACCAGGGAAGCCCTAGATACCATATGACGTGCAGCAACGTGAAATCGCCCTGTCATGTCCGGCTCTTTGCAACCCTGTTGACTGTAGCCTACCAGGCTCCTCCGTCCATGGGAGTTTCCAAGCAAGATGGTGGGAGTGGGTTGCCATTTCCTTCTCCAGGGGATCTTCCTGACCCAGGGATCGAACCCAGGGCTCCCACATTGTAGGCAGATGCTTTACCATCTGAGCCACTAGGCTCCCCAAGACACTGTGTGGTTCATATTAATCTTTAGTACTATGGCCTATGCTACTTTCCATATAGTAGACCCTTCTTTTTATTAAGTATTTATTTATTTGGCTGTTCCAGGTTGGTAGTTGAGTCATGTGGGCTCTAGCTCCCTGACCAGGGTTCAAACCTGCGCCCCCTGTGGTGAGAGCATGGAGGCCTAGCCACTGGACCTCCAGGGAAGTCCCAGTGAGCTTTTCTTATATTCCTGAATCCTGTCCATGATCACTAACCTGAATCTTGCCTCTGTCACTTCTGGGGATGCGTGGAAATGCTCTGAAACTGCCAGGCAGTATGGCTAAGCAATGTTTGTCACTCACCATGACATCTTTGTCCAGAAACCTCTGTGGGACTTAAATGACCCTTAGAGCATCTGGGGATGCATGGACAAATTCATTGGTGTTTTCTGTTCTTGCCTATCGTTAGCTTTGAGAATTTAACTGGCAGGGTCTGATAGGGTAGAATGATTTCTAGTATATGTTTTCTATCTTCCATATTTTTCCTGTCTTGTACCTTTAACAAAGCTTTGGAA
Organism: Nanger dama; assembly: GCA_917880005.1. NCBI lineage: Eukaryota > Metazoa > Chordata > Mammalia > Artiodactyla > Bovidae > Nanger > Nanger dama. The sequence goes on along the minus strand of CAKJTW010000038.1, from coordinate 5,673,350 downwards.
ATAAAAAATGACAATGATTGTTTTCAGGTGTTATAAAAATAGAAAACAACATCTCTCACTCAAACTTTAAACTCCTATTTATTATTTTCTTGATTCTGATGGTGAGTGACTAGTGTGTAGGGCTTTCCATAACTAAGAATATGATGTTGATAAATTTTAAAATAAATAAGTTTGAATTCACTTTGTAGACTTTTAAATGGAGTCAGGATTTTTCTCCCTCTCGAATTTTGCAGCTGGAATTTTTAATAATTTTCTTACAAATGAAATTTATTCTGGTTTTGAAACATATCCAGAAGTTTATGAGAAAGAAAAATATGAATTTCATGACAGTTCTGTGACAAGGCTCTACATGAAACTTTCATTGTCATCTTCCTTGAACCAAATGCAGGAAAATACAATCTGGAGCAGAATTTCATTTGCATATTGCTGAACAGCTTGATGCCCTCAATTGGAATCCAGCAAAGTGTACAACGGGCCACCTGATTTCTCATGGCACAAGCTGAAATAGGAAATGGAAAAGAAAAAAGATTTCATTCCACTCCAGTTATTTGGTTCAAGTTCACTTTGAAGAGTATGAAATATCTCATTTAGTTTAATGTATGCAAATGAAGCCTATAGAGGATAACAGAAATCAAATGGCAAAGGCTTTCCCAAATGCTGTAACTGAGAGCAAAGTTATTTTAGACCGTTTGTGAAGAGAGTGCCATAACATACCTTTGAAGTAGTTGGTATTGAAGACCTTCATACATGTGGAGGAGACTAATGATTTAGGATTCAATTAGAAAGATAGTGAGTAATTTAGCTGCACATTAGAGGACTTTCATCACTTCTAAATTAATTTTTCTTTCTCATGCAAGTGGGAAAAGGGAGTCTGTGACTATATGTGTTCTCTTCATAAATAAGTTTGTATACATAAATAAATTATCCAAATACTTCAGCCTATAGAAAGCCTTTGGCTTGAAAAGCCAGATAATTGAAACAAAAGAAGAGTGTTGACTGTTTTTTGCTCTCTTGATTTGAACTACTGTCACAATATTAGCTCATTTTTCTCTTTACATTTTTTAAAAATTGAAGTATAGTTGATTTAAAATGTTGTGTTAGTTTCTGTTGTACAACTAAATTATTCAGTTTTACACATACAAACACACACACACACACGTTCACATTTTTTTTTCATTATCAGTTTATTATAGCATATTTAATATAGTTCCCCGTGTTACACATTTGGGTCATATATATATATATATATACACACACACACACACACAAACATATATATATATATATATATACACACATATACATATATGTTTGTATCTGCTAATTGCAAACTCCTAATTTATCCCTCCCCCTTACACTTTTTTTTTTTTCATTTTAAATAGTAAAATAACAGATGTAGCTGGTCTTTGTAAGCTTAGACTGTATGGTTTTAGTTGCAATCTTTAGGATTGTTATTCTATCCTTACTTAAATTCTATATCTCCTGTGCTGACATGTTAGTTTCAGTCATGAGCGTTCTTTGACTACTCAGCTTTATTACTGCTTTGTCTTTGAGTTTTCCCTTTTGGCTGTGGGTTTGTCTATCAATTGATAGACTTTTAACAATGCAGTCTCTGAAGACCTCATTATTTAATGCAAAGATTATAACACTGATCTAAAATTTGGCATATTTTAAATCTCAGGAAGCAATTGAGCCCCTTGGTTTTCTGGTGAGATTTTTATTTTAGATTATGTTAAATAAAATGGTATTTATTATAGAAACCTATAAAATGAAAGTGAAGTTGCTCAGTCGTGTCTGACTCTTTGCGACCCCGTGGATGTAGCCTACCAGGCTTTTACATCCATAGGATTCTCCAGGCAAGAATACTGGAGTGGGTTACCATTTCCTTCTCCAGGGGATCTTCCTGACCCAGGAATCGAACCCGGGTCTCCTGCATTGGAGGCAGATGCTTTAACCTCTGAGCCACCAGGGAAGCCCATAGAAACCTATGCACATAGTAATAAATAATAAAGATTTAAACAAAAAAATACAATATTATTCAATATCATACTGGTCCTTTCATTAGCGATTCTAATGATTTTTACTTCTATTATTTACCTCTGTCGACCTTTCTGATTTTTTACCTTTCCCATTCTCACAATGTATGATTAAATCAATAGTGAGTGTTTAAATTGATATAATTTTATAGATATCCACTACTGAACCAAATAACATATATATTATATAATATATTATTGAATGTATAATACATATATGCAGTTTTTCTTTTACATTTTAGTATTGAGATTTAATAGTTGAACTGTTCTGTGTTTGCTTAATATTCTGTGAACACTGTGCTTTATTTGCCCAAATGTTCCAACAGATTTCTAGAATATTGCCAGAATAATTTTAAAAGCTTAAATTCACCAAGTAATTTATCAGTTATATTTTTTTTCCTGCACATATGTTCTCAGACCCCTTGGCACTCTTATTCCCAAAAGAATGCTTGCTCCCTAAGCCAAAACGCTATTCATTTTGTTCTTCTCCTGGGTTGGAGTTCAGGCAAATATCTAGAGGCAGGGCCAGATTCATGCACAGACAACTTATGCAGAACATTATGTCTTTTCCTTTTTCAAAAATGACTTCATTTTTAAAAAAATCAGTCTCTTAATGCTTCTTTAACTGCAAATAGAAATTAAATTTTTAAAATAAGCATCTTTATTTCTTATTCTAGTTTATTTATATAAGCCTTCCGGTTGTCCCTGAATTGTTAAGGCATTTCTGCACTGTTGTTGAATCTTTGTTGATGTTATTGCCAAGCATGAAAATATTTCAGTTCAGTCACTCAGTCGTGTCTCTTTGCGACCCCATGGACTGCAGCAAGCCAGGCCTCCCTGTCCATCACCAACTCTCGGAGTTTATTCAAACTCATCCATTGAGTTGGTGATGCCATCCAACCATCTCATCCTCTGTCATCCCATTTTCCTCCTGCCATAAACTTTCCTGGCATCAAGGTCTTAATTTCACCCTTAATTGTAATATTTTGAACGTTTTCTTTCTCACTAACATTTTTTAGAATTTTCTCTGTATCCTTGATTTTATTTTTATACATATTTTTTTTTCTTCTCTAGTACTCGATAGGCCTTTGTGTTTATAGACATGAATTTTAGTTACAGAAAATTTTCTTTGCAAATTTTTCTGTAGTTTAGTTGTAGAAAACTTACCTTTGAGATGTTCTTCTCTTTGATTCCATCCTTCTGTTAGTTATCCTATGGATTTTCTAGACTATTGCCTCTATTTATTTATTTATTTATTTTTGTCTTTTCCTATTTCCCTGCAGACTATTTCATCATCCTGTTTTAATTTTTTTACTGATTTCCTCATGTGTATATTCAATGCTTTTACTGAATTTGTGATTCTAGTTATATTTTAATTTGTAAGAGTTCTTTATTGCTGAATATTTTTTTACAGTGACATGTTCTTATTTTAGTCACAACTATCAGAGTTATTAATTATGTTTTTTTGAGTGAAGATGTTTTCCTTTTTCTCTGGGTTCATTTTTATGTTTGCTCTGTTTTTCTTCTTTCTTTCACATAATAAACTTCCTCAAATGGTTCCTAATTTTAGATGTCTGTTCATATTTAAGAGTAAGGCAGAAAAAGGCTGATTAAACTCAGTGTTTATAGTCAAGTTTGCTGATATCTGGGTTTTTCCTCTTTGGTCACACTTCTTCCTTAGAAAATATGCAACTTGTCAGTCATGCATAATTTGTAAGGCCCAATGAAAAATGGAAATGCAGAGCTCCTTATTGAAAATTCAGAATCTGTAAATCCTGAAACTAAAAGTTTGATCCTTCTAAGACATGATTTTATGAGGCTGCAGAAGTTGCATACCTAGGAAGCTGGACCTGTGTTAAACAGATATTTGCCTGACTCCCAGTGTTCTGGGGAGAGAGGCGATGGCAGCCTACTCTAGTATTCTTGCCTGGAAAATCCCATGGATGGAGGAGCGTGGTAGGTTGCAGTCCATGGGGTCGTGAAGAGTTGGACAAGACTGAGCGACTGCACTTTCACTTTTCACTGGAGAAGGAAAATGGCATTGGAGAAGGAAATGGCAGCTCGCTCCAGTGTTCTTGCCTGGAGAATCCCAGAGATGGGGGAGCCTAGTGGGCTGCCGTCTCTGGGGTCGCACAGAGTCGGACACTACTAAAGTGACTTAGCAGCAGTGTTCTGGGAACTGCAGTTCTTTGCAGTGAACTTATATTGGCAATTTAGATATTCAGATAATCCCCCATTTTTCACCCCCTGTGCCTTACTTATATCCTCTGCTTGGCCTTCGTTCTCCATTTTAAAGGCTGTCTCTAATTCCTACTGAGAGTAGCGACTGTATTACCTAGGGGTGGAGTGTCGTATGTTCTAACAGAATGGCAAGAGGCTGACACAAAAGCCTCTCTATACAGGCTTTTAACTCATCACCTCCTACATTCAGCCTACATCTAACATCTTCATTCTGGAATCTTTTTGTTCCAAGTCCCATGAATATTTTTACCTTTTCATTTCTTCCTTTTAAAGACATAGTAATAGTTTTTCCATTCTCCTCATTTAAAATCCATCTTATTCTTTTATCTCATTTTACTCTTCCAAAGATTTGTTGGAATCTCTTGATTTTTGGTTGTCTTCTCTTCAAATTTCTGTGATTTTATACCTCATTTTGCTCCATTGTGTTATTTGTTGTGGTATGGTATAGAATAGGAGATCCATTGTATGTCCTATCTGCCATAAGGAAGAAACAGTCTTTAGAATATTATTTTAAAATATAAAGTAAATAATAAATTGATGCTTTTGAACTGTGGTGTTGGAGAAGACTCTTGAGAGTCCCTTGGACTGCAAGGAGATCCAACCAGTCCATTCTGAAGGAGATCAACCCTGGGATTTCTTTGGAAGGAATGATGCTAAAGCTGAAACTGCAGTACTTTGGCCACCTCATGGGAAGAGTTGACTCATTGGAAAAGACTCTGGTGCTGGGAGGGATTGGGGGCAGGAGGAGAAGTGGACGACCGAGGGTGAGATGGCTGGATGGCATCGCTGACTTGACAGATGCAAGTGTGAGTAAACTCCGGGAGTTGGTGATGGACAAAGAGTCACAAAGAGTCGGACACAACTGAGTGAACTGAACTGAACTGAAATAATAAAAAAGGATATTTCTTACCTTGTTTGTAATCCATTTAAGAGGAATATGATATATCCTAAATAATATATGTAATCTATATGAATGGTTTATATCAGTTCAGTTCAGTCACTCAGTCATGTCCAGCTCTTTACAACGCCATGGACCACAGCACGCCAGGCCCTGTCCATCACCAATTACTGGAGTTTACCCAAACTCATGTCCATTGAGTTGGTGATGCCATCCAACCATCTCATCATCTGTCATCCCCTTCTCCTCCCACCCTCAATCTTTCCCAGCATCAGGTCTTTTCCTATGAGTCAGCTCTTTACAGCAGGGCCAAAGTATTGGAGTTTCAGCTTCAACATCAGTCCTTCCAATGAACATCCAGAACTGATCTCTTTTAGGATGGACTGGTTGGATCTCCTTGCAGTCCGAGGGAATCTCAAGAGTTTCCTCCAACACCACAGTTCAAAAATCATCAATTATTTGGTGCTCAGCTTTCTTTATAGTCCAACTCTTAACATCCATACATGACTACTGGAAAAACCATAGCCTTGAGTAGATGGACCTTCATTGGCAAAGTAATCTCTCTGTTTTTAATATGCTGTCTAGGTTGGTCATACCTTTCCTTCTAAGGAGCAAGCGTCTTTTAATTTCATGGCTGTAGTCACCATCTGCAGTGATTTTGGAGCCCCAAGAGTTAAAGTCTGCCACTGTTTCCACTGTTTCCCCATTTATTTGCCATGATGTGATGGGAATGGATGCCATGATCTTAGTTTTCTGAATGTTCAGCTTTAAGCCAACTCCTTCACTCTTGTCTTTCATGTTCATCAATAGGCTCTTAAGTTCTTCTTCACTTTCTGCCATAAGGGTGGTGTCATCTGCATAGCTGAGGTTATTGATATTTCTCCCAGCAATCTTGAGTCCAGCTTATTCTTCATCCAGTCCAGTGTTTCTCATGATGTACTCTTCATATAAGTATATATAATATACATATATAAAATTAATTATTATATTAAATATAAATCTTTATCTCTCAAAAACAGGGCAGTTCTGCCTCAGATTTCACACAGAATTAATCTTGTCTCCTCTTAGTGAAAGAAGTGAATCAGCAAAATTTTAGAGGTCCTTCAACTAATTAATGTGACTTCCTAATTTTTGCCATTCATTAAAGATACACTGATTTTGTGGCTAATGAGAAAATGAAGTGCAACCAAAACTTCTGTCAAATTGAAAGGAAAGAGAACAAGAGTCAGGAAAAATGTTTAACATCGACACTATCATGTTAATAACATGGTATTGTTAAATGTGGATAGTCCCCTTTTGCGGCTTGCTTCTCTAAATCTCATTAAGCTCAGTTTTATTCTTCTTTTACACATATAAATAGCTTATTCCTGATATCTTAACATATATTGCTGTAAAGAGACTTCATTCTTTAAAATGTCTACCTTGGAACCTTTATTTTATTACCATTTGATTCTGTCATATATCTCAATCAAAGACTTCTTGAAAACATACCACCTAGAAAGTGAATGTGAAAGATAAGTTGCTCAGTCTTGTCCGACTCTTTGTGACTCCATTGACTATAGCCCACCAGGCCTCTCCATCCATGGGTTTTTTCAGGCAAGGGTACTGGAGTGGGTTGTCATTTCCTTCTCCAGGGGATCTTCCCCATCCAGGGATCAAACCCAGGTCTCCCACATTGCAGGCAGATGCTTTACCCTCTGAGCCACCAGGGGAGCCCATACCACTTAGAACTTTTCATTTAAAACTCAGGAATGAAAGAGGGCACTGAGTGCATGCCACTCCATATCCTATTGGATGGGAAGAAGGGTGGTGATCGTAGAGTAAAATATCATTCGTGGGTCTCTTGAGTTAAGAATTTCCTTGGCGTGAAGGAAGCAGGTTACTATGTGGTAATACTGTGCTGTGCTCAGTAGGGTCGGTTGGGTCTGACTCTGCAACCTTATGGACCATAGCCTACCAGGCTCCTCTATCCACAGGATTCTCTGGGTAAGTATACTGAAGTCAGTTGCCATGCCCTTCTCCAGGGGATCTTCCTGACCCAGGGCTCAAAACTATGTCTCTTCTGTCTTCTGCACTGCAGGCAGATTCTTTAGCCACTGAGGCACCTGGGGAAACCCATACCACCTTGTTTCAAGCTTCCTCATGGAACCAGGAGAAATATATTATCCTAGGTATAGCATGGCTCTCTTTCACTACCATTCTACTAATACATTTTTTTTCCAAATATTCCAAATTATCCTAAACCAATAATAGGCATTTGTTTCAATGAACCATCTACAGTATTCCATTCATGATCTCTTTTGATATTAGCAAAAGGATACAGTAAGGGATCAAGTTAACCAAGAGTAGTATCAGAAGGACTTGGGCCTTGAGTCTTAGCTTGCCAGTTAATAGCCAAGAAAGTTTGAGTGAGCTACAAAGCCTATGACAAAAATTTTCAACATTTTATTCATATTGGAATTGTCTAGTTTAAAATATATACTCATAATAAGTACTCAGTTCAGTTCAGTTCAGTCACTCAGTCGTGTCTGACTCTTTGTGACCCCATGAATCACAGCACACCAGGCCTCCCTATCATCACCAACTCCTGGAGTGCACTCAGACGCACGTCCATCGACTCAGTGATGCCATCCAGCCATCTCATCCTCGGTCGTCCCCTTCTCCTCCTGCCCCCAATCCTTCCCAGCAGCAGAGTCTTTTCCAGTGAGTCAACTCTTAACATGAGGTGGCCAAAGGACTGGAGTTTTAGCTTTATCATCCTTCCTTCCATAGAAATCCCAGGGCTGATCTCCTTCACAGTGGACTGGTTGGATCTCCTTGCAGTCCAAGGGACTCTCAAGAGTCTTCTCCAACACCACAGTTCAAAAGCATCAGTTCTTCGGTGCTCAGCCTTCTTCACAGTCCAACTCTCACATCCATACATGACCACAGAGAAAACCATAACCTTGACTAGACAGACCTTAGTCAGCAAAGTAATGTCTCTGCTTTTGTCTATACTATCTAGGTTGGTCATAACTTTTCTTCCAAGGAGTAAGCGTCTTTTAATTTCATGGCTGCAATCACCATCTGCAGTGATTTTGGAGCCCCCAAAACAAAGTCTGACACTATTTCCATTGGTTCCCCATCTATTTCCCACTCAGTTCAGATCAAATAAATTTTAACCTATAGAGTTGAAGTCTGACTGTACAGAGCTCCCTGACATTCAGCAAGGTTGGAGGACTGTTGTCTTTAACCCTCATTTTCCCTGTCTTTCAAATGGGTGTAATAATAGCACCAGTATTGTAGGGTTATTTTAAGAATTAAATGAAGAAAATGCATGTAAGGAACATAGCACTATGCCTGGAACATTATAAATAATTCATACCTCCCACTTCCTGGCTGAACTATAAATACAATTAAAGAAGAGGTTGTATACTTCTTGTTCAACTGTTTCATGCATGGCACATAGAAAGGACTTTCTGTGATTTCAATGAATCACTTGCACTATCTTTGAGAAGGGGAGTGAGACATTGGCATAGTATTATTGACTTCTGCTCAGCCACAGAAACGCTTAGAAAAGAAACAATATAAAAACAGTTTTGACTAGGCTCTTCTGTAGAATTTTTTTTTCCTCTAAATGGTTAGCCCAAGTTATTAACTCTTTCAGGCTGAAGCACTACTTAATCCTAATATATACTTGTGACTGTCATTCATTGCAATTTTAGAACTTTCTTAAAAAAAAAAAAAAACTTCCCCTCCTTTCCTTTCTCCTTCCCTCTCTCTTACCTTTCTCATGTTCCCTTCCTTCTTTTCTTTTCCTTCTCCAGTCTTTTTTCCTCTCCTCTTTCTCTCCCTTTCCACTCTCATCCTCTCACCTCACATCTCACTGTCATAGAAAATCTGTCTGAAAAGGTTTAGCTCCAGGATAGATTTCTTGACCTTGCCTGGCAGCAGCCCATCTCCTCTGCTCGCCTGCCACAGACAGTGGCTGTGAATTTGTCTTCTGAGCAGCAGTACCTCTCTTCTGTGTATTTCAGTGCTGCTGCTGCTGCTGCTGCTAAGTCAATTCAGTCATGTCTGACTCTGTGTGACTCCATAGACGGCAGCCCACCAGGCTCTGCCCTCCCTGGGATTCTCCAGGCAAGAACACTGGAGCAGGTTGCCATTTCCTTCTCCAATGCATGAAAGTGAAAAATGAAAGTGAAGTCGCTCAGTAAGTGTCTGACTCTTCATGACCTGATGGACTGCAGCCTACCAGGCTCCTCCATCCATGGGATTTTCCAGGCAGGAGTACTGAAGTGGGGTGCCATTGCCTTCTCTGGTATTTCAGTGCTACCTAATAATAATGGACTGCCCAGCCTTGCAGATGACCAAAATACAGGTGGTTCACCAGCATTCACATTTCCCCCTATAGAGCTATTTTTAACACATTCATTAAATAATTTTTATGCATTCATATCACAGATACATTTTGCTCGTTATCATGTGTCAGGACTTTTGTTGATCCTAAACAGAACAGACTACATATTCCTGACCTCAGACAAGGGCACAAGTTTGAGGTAAGTTCAACAAATAAGCAGATTATTGTTGTGTAGTGTGGTATATTCTGCAGGGGAAATATCAAGTGCCCTCCTCAAACACTATGGAATGCACATGGCAAGGGTCTTCATTCAGTACTGGCTCATACTATCTGGGTTGTGTTTTAAAGAAGGATGGTGAAGGCTGGATGCTGGGGTCCAGCCCCAGCAGAGTCCAGGGATACCCTCAGGATGAACAGCATTGGCGAAAGAATGACACGAGGAGACCAAGCTTTGGTGAGCGAGGCCCGTAACTTTATTTTCAAAAAAGCTTTTATATCCTGACTTGTACATAGAGGAAAATGAAAGATGCAAGGTCATGCAGAATCAGCTCAAACATTCTAGCAGTTTTACCCTTACTGAAACCAGGACCTTTTTCTGCATAACTTTCCCATAAACAAGGGTCCTATGTTGTGAACATTATCTTCTGCTCTTGGAGGCCTGTTGACATTTTATGACCCTTTTTTGATAAAGGTTGATCAACCAGAAAACTTGTTTTCCCTTGAAGTATTTTTTTTTTCTTTATACCTCTAATCTGTGTCAGCCTCAGAAAGTACTAAACAGAGTTACATTCTCATGGAGGAAAGGTGCAGTGGGTTACAACAAAAAAATGACTTATTAGCTCAAAGGTCTGATTGGTTAATACCAAGGCTACTACTTGTTTTTCTTACATTCCAGCTATATTAACTAATGCACTCCCAGGCCCACAATTGATAAGGGATATGGGAACTTGGCAACAAACATTGGCTCAACAATGAAATCCTTTACCAGTATTATTTTAATAAAACTTTTTTACCCCTCCAAGGACTCTATATTTTTAGAATGTTTAGGCTTCCTGTGTCACGGTTGGGATATTGTGAACAAGCATATGCATAGTTGCAAGAGTCTGGATAAACCCACCAAGCAAGCTAGAATGCTAACAGAGGGGTTTGAATTGAAATGCTCCTCATGCCCAGGAGACTTATGAACTAGAGCCCTACATTGATTTTCTCCAGAGAAATGTGGTTGGGGATAGCCCTCTGTTAATGTCAGAAGAGTTGGTGAAAGGCATAATATAATAAACAATAGATAGACAGATTTTGGTTTGGCGGTAGATACTCGAGCAGGTCCAGGGAGTCCCTCGAGTCCTGATCTGCCTTGCCTGTTAGGTCTCCTCTGCATGACCTTGTCATAGGTGGGATCTCCCGTGATCCCACCTGAATGTGGGCTGAATGTGGTGCGGCATTTGAGAGTATAAAGAGACTGGTGAGAAAAGAGACTGGAGAAGTTAGGGGAAGCCAGGGAGCTTGGACTTTATTCTTGGGGCACCAGGTAACTCTTAAAAATTCTTCAATAATTTGGAAAATACATGACAGAATATCCTTGAAAAGTCAGAGTCCCCTGTCAGTGTGAGAGAGAAGTCAAAAGGGCAGCTGAAAACATGCAAAGAAAATGCAGAGAAACAGGTATAATATTATAGTTTTTAAACCAACCCCAAATAATCACATCTTTAATATTAATTATAATTGTGAAAATTACTGAACACCTACTATATGCCAGATATTTTTCTAAAAACTATACACATGGTGACCACCAAATAAGGTAGATTCTATTATAGCTAACTTGTGCCACCTGAGGTCAAAGCTCCCCTCCACCATTTATTTGTTTGTGACTTTGGACAAATTACTTGATATATATAATCAGCTTCACATATTTGATACTTTTAGGGAAGTCCAGGGTTTCTTCAACCCATGCTTTCTTCTTTTTATTTCTAGGGGATTTTAATAAGACAGTGAAAAGAGGTAGTAAACAATAGCAAGAGAAATAGATGATCAAACCTGAGTGAAGTAAAACCCTATAGCTCCATCAAAGAAACAAACATCAAACAAAAAAAAATAGAGGAAATAAATTATGTGTGAATAGGAACTCTGGAATCTGTAGCAGGTTAAGAAGTAGAATGGCATAGGCTGGAGGGAAACTGTGTAGGCAGATTCCCTGATACCCTTTGTTGGAAGGAGGGCTTCATTTGAATCATAAAGCAACTTCATAGAAAATGCATGTGTCTCTTTGGAATCCAGTCTTTATTGCTTCTCAACTGTATGACAGTAGGCAGATGACTCCCTTTCCCTTAGTTTCCTAGATAAATAATATCAAAAACATAAGACGCTGTGAAAATTCAGTTCAGTTCACTTGCTCAGTCGTGTCTGACTCTTTGCGACCCTATGGTCTGCAGCATGTCAGGCCTCCCTGTCCATCACCAACTCCCAGACTCCACCCAAACCCATGTCCGTTGAGTTGGTGAGGCCATCCAACCATCTTATCCTCTGTCATCCCCTTCTCTTCCTGGCTTCAATCTTTCCTAGCATCAAGGTCTTTTCAAATGAGTAAGCTCTTTGCATCAGATGGCCAAAGTATTGGAATTTCAACACCAGTCCTTCCAGTGAACACTCAGGACAGATCTCCTTTAGGATGGACTGGGTGAAGATTAAATGAGTTAAAATAAAATACCTAAGTACTGCTGGCACACAATATACCATATGTGTTTATTATGATGATGATGATGACATCCTCTGGCTTTAATATATTGTTTAATAATAAGTTTCATATAAATCTTATTAAGGTTTTAAAACTGTAAGGCCATAGGCAAGAGTAAATTGTCTTTGCTTCCTGAACAGTGCTTATTGTCTGCCTTTGCTAGAATTAAAGTATATTTTTAATGATGGTCAAGGAGAGTTTCTAAACTGTGAATAGTGCTCAGGAGAGGGTGTTTGCCAGAATGAGTAGCATTTGCAATGGACATCCGTTCTCGTGGAAGATGGGAGTCATTTCCGGCAGACCCACTTGGGGAAAATAATGTCAAAAATGGATGTTTCATGCACAGCACAGGAACTTAGGTTCATAGTGTTAGAAATGAGCATCACGTCAAAATGATGATGAAATACTGCTCATGGAAGATGATTCATGTATCCCTCTTAGCTAATATGAAATGAAAATGGTGGTTTGGGCTTTTGTTCTGTTTTCCTGGGGAAGGAAAGGTCTCTGAGTGATTATAAGTATAATATGACAAAAAGTTCCAGCATTTTTTCAGATGGTTGAGAAGTATGCTGAGGAAGGAGAAATTTGAGCTGCACACTGAACACCCTTGGGGAAAGATGAAAGAATAGAATGCCTTAGAGATTGAGATACACAGCTGGATAATGCAGAGATAGATCCTTTAAGTTGGAACATGGGGTGAGAGCTGGGAAGGCTTTTGCACCTGTGCTTGACTGGTTGCTGAATTTAGAACAAGTTTTCTGCAGGGCAGAAATTTCTGTGGAAACACAAGTTTTTCAGTAGCCAGGAGAGAAAGGATAAAAGAACTTGCAATTTTAGGAGACTAGGTTTTCCCCCAGTACTGTGGCCTGTACTGGAAATAAGTGACATTAAACCAAAGATCAAACACATGCTTCCATAAGCAACTTAGGGTTAAGGAAATGGTAGGCAACTTCAGCTCACAAAATGCCCTGATTTTATTCAAATTCCATTGCAGGAGAAGCAAGTTAAGGGAAATCAATGTAAAACACAACAAAAATAAAAAGATTGAGTGGCTAAGATGAGGTCTCTGACCTACATTCTTATCTTCATGCATTGGGGCCGTGGGAGGCTTAGATATTAAGAACTAATTTGACACAACTGTGTGCCAGTAAAGACAGTGATGAGTAGAAAACTATGAGTTTCAAATTGAGGCAGAGTTGGGTGGACCCCGTAGGACTCAGGAAGTTACCACTGGTTTTGACTACTCTTTTCTGACACAGACAAAATGAGTGTCTGCTCTGAGTCCACCCAACCAAGAAATCTCTTATTGTTTACAAAAAAAAAAAAAAAGGGAATATCCACAGAGTGATGATGCTGAGAAATTTGCAAAGGCTCCAGACCAAAGCCAGTGGAACTCCAGGGAATGCAGCTGAAACTGAGTTTGAGGTGTGTCACAGAAGTTTCAGGCACTTTTAAGAGGCTGGCAAAGGCTCAGTAAAAATGTATGAGCAGGAATTATGGGAAGTTAATTCAAAATGAGACTGGATAATAAATAACCAGTTTCTATCATTTTTAGCCACTGGAGTGACATTTGATCTATGACTCTGTGCAGTAATTTACAAAGTTACAGTTCTCTATACTGACTACAAGCAGATTCCAATAATCTGGGGAATAGCATGCTAAAACTTGATTTTGCAGAAGGGACTGTGGAAGCAATCCAATAATGCCACTCCTGCCAATGTGTCCAGAATTGAAAGGCATGATTGAGTTAATGTTCTACTTGAGATCAACTAAAATTTGTTTCTCATGCTACATGTAATTGTTGCCAATACGATGGATAACAATGTTTTTCCATGTTTTTGAAAATATTCCTGTGAACTGCCCATCCCCACACCAAGAAGCACTCAAGTTTCCTTAGAAATTTAAGGCATATTCAATTTTGATAATTCCCAAGCTCCTAAGTGTTTTAAAAATGGTAGTTCTAATATAGGAGCATTTTTCTGTCTTTATAAGTGAGACAAGATATGCTTTAAAAGGAAATTATGCTTAATAGAGTAAAAATAACCCAGAATTTTTGAGAGTGCTGTAGAAAGATTACTTTCCTTGAGATCAATTTTTCTAAAGTGAGTATAATAAGGAACTTTTAATTAATGCCATTAGCTTGTAGCCTGGCAGGTATTATGGGTCACTGAATGTAGGAATACATTATAAATCTTGTAATACTGGAATGTATCTGGATAAAAGAATACTGAAAAAGCCAGATGCAGGTTCAGATTTAAAGAGTAGGTATAACCAGATAGCCATCAATGGAGAAGAGAGCTCCCTTAATAACCCCATACACATAGATAGAATTGAATGTAGGGTAAGATTCTCAAAATTAAGTGCACAAAGCTGAATTCCTGATATTACCTCCGAACATGGCTTCTCCCACATCTCCTTCATGACTGTAAATGGTGACTGTCCTATTTACTCAGGAAAAAACTTTAGATTGATTCTTCACTTAGTTTTTTTTTTTTTAAATCACATCCCATTTCATTAGCAAAACTTATTGGATCTCATTTCATTAGCAAAACTTATTGGATCCCACTTCAAATGTCTACCTAGACTTGAACTTCTTGCCATCTCTATAATGACCTCTCATCCACAGCAGAACCATCTTATGCCTGGGTTGCTTCAGTACCTTTCTGTATGGTTTCCCCTGTTGCATCTTTGTTCACAGTGGTATTCCTTAGGAACTTTTAACCTCTCTCACATTCGGCTATTTAATAGGGATTTATTTTTCTCTCCACTTAAACTCACATTTTGGTCATGTGATTTACCTGCTAGTGAAATATATAAATATTGATAGGTATCCTCTCTGGGCAGTAGCCTTAAGAACAAGTGTGATTGATAGAGTTATCATAATACACTCGCTAGGGTTTCTATCACTCGCTAAGCTCCATTCCATTGCAAATCCTGGTTAGGTATGTAGGATAAGGAAAAAATAAATAGTTGTAAATCACAAAATTTCAACCAAAAAGTTTCAAGATTGGCAACTAGATTAATGTATGAAGTCCAGTGCTTTGGCCACCTGATGTGCAGAGACAATTCACTGGAAAAGACCCTAATGCTGGGAAAGATTTAGGGCAAAAGAAGAAGGGGGTGACAAAAGATGAGATGGTTTGATAGCAACACTGACTCAATGGACATGAATTTGAGCAAACTTTAGAAGATGGTGGAAGACAGAGGAGCCTGGAGTGCTGCAGTCAATGGGGTCACAAAGAGTCAGATATCACTTGGTGACTGAACAACAAGATCCTATCTGACAAGGAAACTTTTCTAGACCATGTCAGAACAAAAAGAACAAAACCTCAAAATATGTGGCACTGGTTATGGTCATGAGCTGTGTCTCAGAAATATCATTAGATAAATGCTGAGTCATGCTATGTAGTGGTAAAATTCTAACCTGTGGTAACATGGAAACAAATATTATACCCATTGGGTTTTTAGCTCCTCACAAAAGATTAAGCAAACAACATTAGTAACTTGAGTTTCTTATTTTTAACTCTATTTTCACATGTTACAACAAGAAAGGATGCAAGAATTAGTTGACTTGCAAGAAGGAATGAAAGGGATTAAAGATAGTTCAGAAATGTGGAGACTTGCAGAATAAACATCCAACTGGTTTCCATTGCTACACAGTAAAATAAAACTGTGAAGGCCTTTAAAAAACAAATGCTATTTAAAATTAAGCATAGCAGCAGTAAAGAGCAAAACAAAAATATGGCCGTCAGATACATTTTAAAATTTCTAAATGAACCAATTCTTCACCCACCAAATCTTTTTAGTTGAACTAGAAGGCCTACAGAAAAATACAAGGGATGTGTTTCCTAGGATATCTGTTAACTTTATACTCACAATTAAGTCCGGAGAGAAGGTCATGTCTCCAAAAGAATTATGAGTGAGATACTGGGGCACAGTGCTGACTGAATATATAAAATAGGAATGGAATAACTATAATGACTATCTTTGAGAGAACTGCACTCTCGAAGAACCACCAGCCCATGGTGGTAGTTTTCTTCTGTTAAAGACTTAGAAAAGTTCTTGGGCCTCAAGCCTTACAGGAGTGAAGAAAGCTTAGAAAGCTGCTCAGATCTCAATGAAGTCATTGGGGTGACTCAATGAAGTCATTTTCTCATATCTTCTTCCGAAGTATCCAATGACATAGGATATAAAGATCAGAGCTGGGGGACCCCAGGAACTGCAGGCTGGACCACTGCCTCACGGAGGAAGCCCCCACAATGACTGTTCAGTGCAAGCACAGCGTTTCCATGGTTCAGGGACTTCCAGGTACCCTTCTCTTCCCCTGCCCTCATCCTTCCCATTCCTAAGTAGGAATGTTTATTCCAGTTTTCCCATTCCTCTTCTGTGACTCCAACAAGTATAGCGTAGGGAGGGTATGTCATATTCTTGTGTGTGTTTGTGTTTACTTTTGTATTTTTCACATCTGTAAAATAAGTGGCACGTCTAGGTTTATATAGAAACGCACATTAGATTTTGTGCTTTTAAATTTGATGATCATATTGGAGAGGACTTCTGAGTTTTCCCTCTTAGGGAGAAAATGAAGATATTTTTGCATGTGGAGAAGGGAACGAACAAAATATTTGTGATCATAAGGGTGTCAATGTGTACAAAACAGTCTTTTCTCTTGCTGTGAGCAAATTTTAGTGCTGAAATTCTTTACTTGGTTAAATCAGTCAGGATTATATATTTCGCATGGTCCAGAAGGCTGAGCGCCAAAGAACTGATGCTTTTGAACTGTTTTGTTGGAGAAACTCTTGAGAGTCCTTTGGACTACAAGGAGATCCAACCAGTCCATTGTGAAGGAGATCAGCCCTGGGATTTCTATGGAAGGAATGATGCTAAAGCTGAAACTCCAGTACTTTGGCCACCTCATGTGAAGAGTTGACTCATCGGAAAAGAATTTGATGCTGGGAGGGATTGGGGGCAGGAGGAGAAGGGGACAACTGAGGATGAGATGGCTGGATGGCATCACTGATTCGATGGACGTGAATCAGAGTGAACTCCGGGAGTTGGTGATGGACAGGGAGGCCTGGTGTGCTGCGATTCATGGGGTTGCAAAGAGTCAGACACTTTGAGCGACTAAACTGAATTGAACTGAGTGAAATATGAGCAGAAGTGATAGTGTTTAGGGGCAGAAGATTAAGACAACATAAAGACATGTATGTTTTTCATGTCTTGTCTTTATGCTTTTATGGAAGTGAGTCCGTTGGTTAGATATTCTGAGTAACCACAATGGTCATCATCCCTTCGTTTTGCTGAAAATGTTCACTTTCGTCTCAGGTTCAAAGGATTTGTTAACAAAATAAGCCACTCATTATATACAAATAAATAAGAAAAATATTTATTAGAGAGTTATCTAGCTTACTTTCAACATACTAACATTAAAAGAAAAGAGAAATAGAGCAGAGAATGCATCACAAATTGGGTTTTAACCAACATCCAGACTCACACAGTGAAGTCAATTGTCACAGCGCATTTGGAGTCTCAATTGGGAAAAGGTTCCAGGCAGGGTGAGACTTCAAAGATTGTAGCTCTGGGTTCCTGTTTTTAATCCAAGGATCTTCACAAACTGATGTCATCATCAATCTGTGACCAAATTGCAGCTCTGGTTTCATGTTAATGCTGTTTGTTTTGTTGTGTAAAACTTGGAATATGGATAAGCCTGTGGCTTGATTGGCCAGATCCTCCCTGCCCCCTCCCCAATCTCAAGATTTCTCCCCCATCTTATCTAAGGTGTTGCAAGTCTTACACTCACGGCAGGCAGTCACTCACAGTCACTCCCAGTCTGGCAGTGTCCAGGCAGGTTAGAATCAAGGTCAGAGCCCTGCTCTGCTTTGTCTCTGAAGCCTAAACGAGACATTTATTTAATTTCCCTAACACTTTTTTGATGACAAATGTAGATATAGAACAAATAATAGCTTTGTGGTTGTAAATCACTGAGGTTTACAGATGTTTATTACTACAGCATTACTTAGCTTATCCTGCTTACTATAAACCCAAACTCTACGCTCAAGGCAGAACTCAGAAAAATCATTTAAAAACATTGCATCATTCACTTCTCTTTATGAGCCTCTACAATGGCTCAAAGTAAAAGATAGTCCTGATGTAGACTTTCTTTCTTCCAACTTTGTGACCTATTTTCCTTTGACTCTCCATTTCATTCAATTGACCGTAGCCAAACATTTGTGACCTTGCCTTTCTTAGAACATGGTAAACACATTTACACTTTGCCTTTGTTGTTCCTTCTTCATAGAATATCTTATACCAGTTAGATACCTGGCTTTCCCTCTCATTCATTCCTTCATAGGTGCTCAAGTATCACTTTAGCTGTAAAACTTTCCTGAGCAGTCTTTATAGCACCCATTCTTCCATTGCCATATTAATCTGCTTCCCTTTCCTCCAGCACACTAACCACCCACTGGTATATTGTAGATTTATTGATAGACCGCTACTCTCCCTCTTCAAATGATGTCACACACATTGGAATCTAACCTCCACAAGAAGAGGCATTGTTTTGTTTACGGTTGTGGCCCCGGGTCCTATAATGCTACTGGCTTAGATCAGCCATTCAAAATACTTAATGAATAAAAACTAGAAGAGATAAATTGGAGATGTGTCTTTTTGGAAGTGCTGGTATTTTTAGGTAATGTAATTTTGTTTGTAAGGACATAGGGATTTTGAAGGAGTACAAGAACTTCATTAAGAATCTGGTCATTGAGGAGGCAGGAATGACTCTGGTAGCTGATGTACTATAGTCAACTATCTTCCATAAAAATATATGGAAAGCATTATTTACCAATAGGGGATAAATGTAAAGCAGATCAACATTCTGCCTTTGTCCACTGCCCATGGGAGAGCTAAGAGAGTGAATATGTGTTAGAAGAGGTAATATGCCTTTGAATACCACTGCTGGCCAGCCAGAAACTTTTATAAACTGAAAGACATAGAGGAGGATCTATATTTAAAAATATAGGAAAAGCAATAGTATGATAGTTGTTAATTGGATAATAAGCCCTCACCTAAACACTTTAGCTTTTTGTACTCAAAGGCTTTCATAAATACATATAAGGAGTATGTATATGAGGTATCTTTTCTAAGTGAATTGATAATAAATCTTCTTAGTGTGTAATTTCCAGTGTTAAAGTAGAATCCTAAGAGAGTGCTATATAGTATATCTTTGTGAACTAAAATTTTAGTCATTATTTGTATGGATGTTGATTCTCTATCCCTCAAGATGCTACAATCACTGATTCCTTATCTGCTGATGGATGTGAATCATTGTGGGCAATAAAATCACAATTGTTTCCAAAAGAGGAGAATAAGGCTCAGGTTCACTCCTAACATTTCTGGGACTCCTGGCAAGCATATAAATGGAGAACCCCCAACAGTAATTTATTTATACTGAAAGTTTAACTCAGGCAAACTGTTAAGTAAAATGTGCTCTAGACTCTCTTATTTTGACAAATATACTTTATTAATGAGTTGGAAAGGTGGAATTGAATTTAGAATTTAAAATCTTAGATGCCTTTGAGTTCCATGCTAGAACATAGCACATGACCCACATCCTGGCCCCTTCACTTCTCATATCAAGTTCTATATGGTACAGGTAAGATCCTCTTGGTATTTCTACAGATACTTTCATTTAACACTCAAAACTTATATTCAAAAACCTATAAACCTCTCAGGTTTTAAAAGGATCCCTTAGCTATCCCATGGGTTTAGAGAGACGCGTACTTCCTTGGCATGAAAAATTCAGGAGAGAGCCCAGAACAGGTCCTAGAAACAAGGTTTAGGTCATTTGTGCAAGTAATTCTGAGACCTTTGGTAAGCATTTTAATGCATATTAAATGCATTTAGGTTTTAATGTCTGAAAGGGAGGAATACATTCTTAGGGTGGATATATCCCTTGACCTTGCAACTCTTTTTCCTATGGAGGTTGAGAGTGTAGAGTTGGTCAGAGGAAGTCCAAAATAAGACTTTCTATTTGGCAAGTCCCAGGCAATAGCCTCTCTTGCTTAAGTCTAAGGACAGTGTCATACTAGTAAGGTTGATATCCAGAAGCTTTTCTATAGAATGTAGCCACAGGAGCTGGCATCTTATAACCTCAAATCCCTACTTATCAGAGGGCTCAATGGGAGTATTCAGGGCTGTAGATAGTAGTGGAAAACAACAGTTGAGCCTTTCAGAGGCTCAGTTATGTGTGTGTTTCTGTTAGTCTCTCTGTCGTGTGTGAGTGACTCTTTGTGACCCCATGTACTAGAGCCCACCAGGCTTCTCTGTCCGTGGGAATTCTCCAAGCAAGAGGGGTTGGTTGATATGCCCTTCTCCAGGGGTGCAAATTTTAACTAAAGACAAATAATTCTTTTTTAGAACTAGAACATTTAACTCACTAATGGAGTATTTTATGAAGTAATTTGGAACCTCATAAATGTGCAGTTAAAGCAGCTGATGCAGGTTTAGAGAAGAGTCCATGCATAATGACTCTGGATCCTTGAATTGGGAACTAAAGCTATCATTAAATAGGGTATGGTTTTTCTGGCCCATAATGGTGATACTTAGAAGAATGTTAGTTGTACGGGAACTATTTGGTGTAAAATGTTGCATACAATGGTTTTCTTTCTACATATAGGGTGCCTGTAAAACTCTGGAATTAATATGTTTTAATTTTTCTTCACTAAACCATATATTCTGATGCTGGTAATTCACTAGTGTAAAAAAAAAAAAAAATCAAGTTTTCATTCTCTGTATACTTCCAGAGTAGCTTGGTAGTTAAAGAAAAAGTGTTCATTTTAAAGAAATAGTCTGACCCAGGACTTGCATCACTGACTTGATGGACATGATTTTGAGTAAACTCTGAGAGTTGATGATAGACAGGGAAGCCTGGCTGCTACAGTCCATCAGGTCGCAAACAGTCGGACATGACTGAGCAACTGAACTGAACTGACCCAGGAGGAGCTGTTGATTATTGATTGCTACAGGAAACACTTAAGGACATTCTGGACTCTTCTCATGCTCAAGGGATCCCCAAACACAAAAGAATCACAAAACTTTGTTAAGTGGGCGAGGAATTATTTTGTTTAAAACAAACAAACAGACAAAAAAGACACTGAAATTATTGATTTGCTTAGTCAAGAAATTCTCAAAATTTGGGCCACAGGGTCCCATTTTAGTCTTGAAAATTATTGAAGACTCCAGAGAGATTTATTTGTGTGACATATTTATTTATATCAACATTTAAATTGATACTTAAAAGCATTTAATGTTTATTTAAATAACTAACACATATGCCAACAGATTCTTTATAAACTATAACTATATGTTTAAAAGTAGAAACTGGCATTATTTGTACTTTTCCTATTGGTTTTAGCGTTTGGCTTAAGAAATGATAGTTGGGTCCTCAAATATACTGTTGCATTCATTCTACTGCATGCTACATTGTGTAGACTCTGAAAAAATGCCACTGTGAATGCATGGAGGTAAAAGAGCAAATAATTTAGTTTTTTTTTTTTTAAATAGAGGTTCATTTTTTTCTGTGATTCTTGGTAGTTTTATAAAAACTAATTTTGATTTTATGGCCCCATAAAGGGATCTCTGAGAGTCTCAGAGACCTACATACTGCATTCAGAGAATCATCGTCCCAGTTTTAATCATTTAATGACTCTAAGATGTGTACTGTCGAATAAGGTATCTAATAGCCATGTTTGGCTCTTTAAATGCAAACTGATTAAGATTGAGTTGTTAAATATTAAGCTTTTTTTCTCATTAGTCACCTTTCAAGTGTCCAGTAGCCACAAGTGGTTAGTAGCTACTCTGCTGGGCAGCACCTGGCTGCCGTGTTTAAACATTTCCACCATTCCTAAAAGTTAATATGGACTGTGCTACTCAACTTTATTTTTCCTATTCTTTTTCTAATCTATCTCTTCTTTTGTTCCCCATTTAAGAGAGAGTTTTAGCTATCAATTGCCCTCACATTTGAACAAACAAGAGTGCAGATGCGCAATTCTCATTGTTCCCTGCCCTGAGGGACAATAGCTAAAGAGATTATGGCAGGCAATGCTTGCTGCAGTGTAGAAAATGCAGTGTTCCAAAATGGTGAGTCAGAAAGAGAAAGATAAATATCATATTCTAACACATATATATGGAATCTAGAAAAATGGTTCTGAAGAATTTATTCACAGGGCAGCAATGGAGAGACAGACATAGAGAATAGACTTATGGACATGGGGAGAGGGGAGGCGAGGGTGAGATGTAGGAGAGAGTAACATGGAAACTTACATTACCATATGTAAAATAGATAGCCAGTGGGAATTTGCTATATGGCTCAGGAAACTCCAACGGGGGCTCTGTATCAACCTAGAGGGGTGGGAAGGGGAGGGAGATGGGAGGGAGGTTCAAAAGGGATATAGATCAGCTATATATATATATGGCTATATGGCTGAATCATGTTGAGGTTTGACAGAAAACAACAAAATTCTGTAAAGCAATTATCCTTCAATAAAAAAATAAATTTAAAAAAAGTTGTTAAGTGCTAGCCCATGTTGAGGACTGCTCACCACCCTTTGACTGATCTAAACTAGGATATACTTTGTTTAGTGCTAGTCAGTTTACTTAACTTTCTTTCCAGTTATGCCAAAGACTTAATATTGATTGTGCAGACTCATTTGAAAAGACTCTGATGCTGGGGAAGATTGAGGGCAGGAGGAGAAGGGGACAACAGAGGATGAGATGGTTGGATGGCATCACCGACTCGATGGACATGGGTTTGGGTGGACTCCAGGAGTTGGTGATGGACAGGGAGGCCTGGCATGCTGCAGTCCATGGAGACGCAAAGAGTTGGACATGACTGAGAAACTGAACTGAAGACTTTAACACGTGGAAAGTCAGGAAAATGATTGTCGATGATTGCCATTTTTTTTTCTCATATTGAAGTTAAGAAACAAGAGTTTTTATTAGATAAGACCTAAAACATGAGTCCTTGCTAATATATTTGATACAGCTACCCTTCTTGGAGAAGGCAATGGCAACCCACTCCAGTACTCTTGCCTGGAAAATCCCACGGACAGAGGAGCCTGGTAGCCTGCAGTCCATGGGGTCGCAAAGAGTCAGACACAACTGAGCAACTTCACTTTCACTTTTCACTTTAATGCACTGGAGAAGGAAATGGCAACCCACTCCAGTGTCCTTGCCTGGAGAATCCCAGGAATGGGGGAGCCTGGTGGGCTGCCATCTATGGGGTTGCACAGAGTCAGACATGACTGAATTAGCAGCAGCAGCTATCCATCTTCTGATGACTTGCTTTTGTTGCTCTGATAATTTAGTGTGTACAAACACATATTACTCTGAATGCTCCCCAAAATAATTTATGCTGAAAGTATTTTCTTGTAGTCTTTATTTCTTTCATTATTTTGTATTGTCAGAGGCATGTGGTTGATTTTGTCTCTGGGTTCTCGGCATCTCTTAGACTGTAAAATCTGAGAAGGTAGAAACCTAGCATAGACTTGGCTCATAGTGTCCTTTCATCGTGGTAGATCCTGATCTCATAAGGCAGCACTGTTTCTGACTGGTTTCATTATTCTTTTGGTTTTTCTGGCCTTCCTTCCTGTTCTTGCCTGGAGAATTCCATGGACAGAGGGTCCTCCTGGCGGACTACAGTCCATGGGGTTGCTAAGTGTCGGACATGACTGAGTGACTAACATAGACACACACTTCCTACTTATATAAACAATCACTTCAAGCTTTCTTGCTCACCTGTTCCCCACAGGTGAATCTTGGATACTTTTAAAATTATTGAGGACTTAATAGTAATTGGGATGTTTCAAGACATAAAGCTCTAACTTTTAGCTATACCTACTTAGTCAAGTCAGTTGCATTATCTGCATCTAATTCCTTCTCCCCACTTGGATCAAAATACACTAGAAAATGTTATCATCTTTTAGTCCCTTTTGCATTATTATATTTATCGCACCCCATGATAATTTTCCCACTTTATCATGTTTGCTATTTTTATAAGAAAAATTCTTTAGGCCTAAATAACTTTTTGATTGAATAATTAGCAGATATTTATATTTATATTTTATTTTCATGATATCCATGATGCTTAGTGCATCTATTAACGGAAAAAAAATGTATCACCTTTACAATAATGTGTCTTTTTTAAAGTCTCAATTCCAGAAGGAAAAGTAATCTCCAAAGGAAGACAATAAGTATCCTCACTTTAGAAAGAGAGAGTATCTTAAAAAAATCACATCATTTAAAACAAGATCTTTGTCTAGAAGAGAAGAAGGCAAGCTTCCTACAACTTGACCAGCCAAAACAGAAGGGCGTGAAAGTCATGCCAGAATATACAGGACACACTTGTGCGAGGTAGACAGAGGAAAGACTATCCTGGCTTTGAAAAAGGTTGGAACCTAGGTCTTTTAGCAGTTGTGGCATCTAGAATGGTTTTCTGAAGCCCAGGCTAAGCACTTTTCTGGTATGTGTCTTTTGGCTGAAAAATACCTTGGAATAACCCTTTTAATACCTTCCCAAGGCTGACAGGAATACTTAAAAGGGTTCTATCTGAGTTTCCACTCAGGGTAGAAACGTTTGAAGTGCACTGACTGGCTTAGGTAATACATTGGCAGCAACTGTTTTATTTAAAAGAAAAATCCATCAATTAACCAGTGAACATGACAGATAGAGTGACAGTATTTCTTTTTGTTCAAAGGAGGTAGCTGAAGAAAAGGGAACACTGGGTAGATGAAGAGGAAAATCACCCCCGGGGAGAAGAAAAGAGCCCCCTGAGAATGCAGACGGCTCACAAATAGATCTGTCGGATTCTTTTAGACTTTGATGAAAGACACAGGGCTTGGTATTAGGAAGATTCTGGGCCAAAACAATTCTTCACCTTAGATGAATTCTGCTGCTGCTAAGTCACGTCAGTTTTGTCCAACTCTGTGCCACCCCTAGACGGCAACCCACCGGGCTCCCATCCCTGAGATTCTCCAGGCAAGAACACTGGAGTGGGTTGCCATTTCCTTCTCCAACGCATGAAAGTGAAAAGTGAAAGTGAAGTCACTCAGTCATGTCTGACTTTTCACGATCCCATGAACTGTAGCCCACCAGGCTCCTCTGTCCATGGCTTTTCCAGGCAAGAGTACTGGAGTGGGTTGCCATTGCCTTCTCCAGATGAATTCTAAGCCCAACTAAAGAGAGAGATTGCCACAAGAGGAAAAATAAGCCCAGATTTGGAGAGGATGAGCATAATAAAGAGTACATTTGACTGATCTGTAATTTACTTAGAATAACACTTCAACCCCATGGACTATAGCCTGCCAGTCTCCTCTGCCCATGGAATTTTCTAGGCAAGAATGCTGGAATGGGTTGCCATTTCCTTCTCCAGGGAATCTTCCCTACCCAGGGATTGAACCCTGGTCTCCTGCATTGCAGGCAGATTCTTTACTGTCTGAGCCACCAGGAAAGCCCTAGGATAGCACTTGCCTATATTCAAATCAGTGTGAAATCAACAAAAACCAGGCATTGAGACCTTTTTGTATTGTGTGTCTTTATAGGCATGCTTTTGAATGCCAATATATCTTAGTAAGACCAGCATGCATGTTCATGCATTTGTTTACAGAAGATTTCTCTCAAAATTTTAAAGCAATTTAACAAACATTCACTCTGTGCCTTTTGTGTGTGACAATATATAGGTGCTTCTGGCAATGCAATAATAAAAGACAAAAATCTGGTTTCATAGTTCTAGTTAAATAGGACAGCTATGATATACAGGCAATAGGTATGTATTTAAGTTGGCAACATTTTTATATTTAGACCTGTAAATTTTTATAATCAATAGATTCCTAAATGTACAGTTCATGAAATATAAATATTGCAAATTAATTTTTAGTCTCTTACCATCTTAATATTTCTGAAAGCATACCATAAGTATTTGCTTGACGATTACCTGTTTTTAGTTAAAACGATGAAAAGAGTTATTGTTTTGTGTTTTAAGTGTTGTTTTTTTTAAAACATTTCTCTGAGGTGGATAGGGAAATTTTATGCCATTG
This sequence comes from Nanger dama, assembly GCA_917880005.1. Taxonomy (NCBI): domain Eukaryota; kingdom Metazoa; phylum Chordata; class Mammalia; order Artiodactyla; family Bovidae; genus Nanger; species Nanger dama. Next base: position 5,647,018 of record CAKJTW010000038.1, on the reverse strand, counting down.
ATTTCTTGAATACCCAATCTGTGGTAGGAAATTCCAAAATATCCCATTAATTTTTTTCTGCTAGCATTCACAACGTTACGTATTTCCCACTAACTCTGAATAGTACTAGTCTGAGTGTGTAATGGAATATGGAAGTGAAAATTAAAAAAAATTATTGGAGCATAGTTGACTGACAATGTCGTATTAGTTTCTGCTGTACAGAATGGAAAGCGTGTGACTTGTGAAAGTGAAAGTCACTCAGTTATGTCCGACTCTTTACAACCCCATGGACTATACAATCCATGGAATTCTCCAGGCCAGAATACTGGAGTGGGTAGCCTTTCCTTTCTCCAGGGCATCTTCCCAACCCAGAGATTGAATCCATGTCTCCAGCATTGCAGGGGCATTCTTTACAAGCTGAGCCACCAGGAAAGCCAAGAATACTGGAGTGTGTAGCCTATCCCTTCTCCAATGGCTCTTCCTGACCCAGGACTTGAACTGGAGCCTCCTGCATTGCAGGTGAATTCTTTACCAACTGAGCTATCAGAGAAGCCTGTGACTTCTGAGGCAAGATCAAAATAGCCACTGTAGCTTTTGCTCTGCTCTCTCTTGGACCATCGGGGCTAGAGAAAGCCAGTTGCTACTTGGTGAAAACTTTTAGGAAGCCCCCAAGCAAGGTCCACATGATAGTAACTAGTGCCTCTTGTGGAGAGCCAGAATTAAGCCCTCCATGCTTCTCTGTCCTTGGAATTCTCCAGGCAAGAATACTGGAGTGGGTTGCCATTTCCTTCTCCAGGGAATCTTCATGACCGAGGATTGAGCCCCAGTTTCATGCACTGGAGGCAGATTCTTTACTGTCTAATTCACAAAGGAAGCCCATAAAATTGACCTACCAGCCACTAATTTAGTGTGCCTTCTTGGAAATGGGTCCTCTAGACCCAATCAAGCTTTCACATAACCGTGGCCCAGGCCAACATCTTGACTAAAACCTGATAAAAACAAGACAATAATCCCCAAATGGAGTCACTTATGCTAAGTCTGGTGCCATTTAATCTGAGGTGTGATTATAGTTCTGGCTTTCTCAGAAATGGAATCTTAAACCAGTCAGTCAGGAATCATGTGATCAGCATTAGTCAGGTCATTTGCCTGAAAGACTCCTGCAATCTCCTAAAGAAAAGCAATCTTGCTATAACCAAACTGATTTTTTGCCTGGTATAACATACTGTGCCTGCCCGTTTCTGCCTGTAAAAGTCTTTTGTTTTATATAACTACTTGGAGCTCCTTTCTTTCTGCTAGATTGGATGCTGCCCCATTTAAATGGATTTTTCTGCTCAAATATAACCTGCAAATTTTCAATATGCCTCAATTTACCTTTTGACAGAGGAGAAAACCACAGACCCTTGAAGACCTGCAGCAGCAGTGAGTAAATAGGTATAAGTACCTCCTGAATCCCTTGAATGCATTGTTTTTGCTGCCTCTGGAGGTCATGGGCTAAATACCTTGAGGATCCTAGCTTTTGCCTTATGAAAAACTTTCAGACTTTATTTGAGCATTTCTCTATCTGGATTTGGTCCGGAAATCAGCTAGAGTCAGACTGGGTCCAACTTGAAAGCTGGACTGAGTTTAGTGTTGGACTGGGTCCCACTTGGAAACAAGACTGGGATTAAATCCAAGTCACACTGGATTCTACCAAGAAACCAAACTAGATCTGGGGTTGAACTGAGTCCAGTTTAGAAAGTGGGTATTCCAGGGTTGGTCTGGATCTGATTTAAACTGGACTGCATCTAGTGTGAAGCCTCAGGTGAAGAAAATTTTACAAAGGCCAAAAAACAAGGTTAACCATACCAAAGATAATCTGGAGTTACAGTGGCCACAATGGACAACTTTTAACCTACATTAGCTTCTGCATATACAAATTGCCCGAGAAAAGGGGATCTCAGCAAAGCACTCACTATAAAGGATAGGGGAGTATTTGTTTTTCTTTCCTGCAGTTTCCCATTATCAGGATGAGACCTGCTTGGCCACCGCATTCTCTCTGGAACCTGCAAATGGGATTCTGGGAAAACAGGCAAAAGCAGGCAAAGGGTGAGAATTCTTACCAAAGTCAGTTTCCAGGTCTCTATCTGTGGTCAAGAGAGGAAGGTAAATTTTTATGTTGTCCCTTCCTTTCTGAATTCAGAGAGGTTGGCAAAAGCAATTTTTGTAATAATGAGATCTTTGAATTATGAATTGTGAATTTGTTTTCCAGTGCCCATTGGTTATCAATCCTTTCTCTCCCAGGAACAGCTATTGCCTCCTTGCTTGTGTTCTGAGATCTTGGCTTGACAAATGGAAGGTTGGGGATGCCTAAAATTTAGTCAGAGAGAAATGTGGGTTGCACTCCATCTACCGCTGAGATCCCACTGGAGACCTAGCTCTCAGGAGCACTGTCCAAGTCATTCTTTATTTTGATTACCTTCTGGGATTGGCTCTGGATCTTGGGAGGATATGGATCTTTACACTCTCTTTGGGGATGCTGCTTGCACCTAAGATATTGTTTATACCTTCTGGAATATCTATACTTTCTTCCAGCTGAAACTTGAGAAGACATTTGTACACACACACACACACACACACACACACACACACACACACACACATATATATATTTTAAGTAACTCTACGGTCAAAAGTTGGCTACCTTGGAAGCTGATAGTCGTAATCTGAGAAGGACCATTTTCCGTCCTTCTTCCCTAAGCTAAAATGAAGCTATGTACCAGAGAGAAAAACATTCTGAAGACTTTGTGGGATTTACTGAAATGTTCCAAGATTCACATTCTAAAACATAGTTGTCTTTTGGTTTCTATATTAGTTGAAGATATTCTCCCTGATAGTAAGATGAAAACTGAGAACAATGTTTCTGAATGGGTGTGTCAGGCTCCTGAAATCATTCAAGTCACCACCTAATTTTTAAAGGAATTAGAAACAGCTGTACCTGTCTTAAAAATTTAATAGTTACAAGAATAGAAATGTGGTCCTAGAAATAATTCTTTACATTTATTTTATTTGTGTATTTTTTTAACTGATCCCCAAACCTCTCCAGGAGGAGCAGTGGTAAAGAATCTGCTTGCCAATGTAGGAGATGCAAGAGACACAGTTTACATCCCTTGGAGGAGATAATGGCAACCCACTCCAGTTTCTTGCCTGGAAAATTTCATAGATATAGGAGCCTGGTGGGCTATAGTCCATGGGGTCATAAGGAGTTGGACACGAGTGAATGACTACACACGCGCATAAAAACCTCCCCTGTTCATCTCAAAAGTGAAGTGAAGTTGCTCAGTCGTATCCTACTCTTTGTGACCCCAGGCTCCTCAGTCCATGAAATTTTCCAGGCAAGAGTACTGGAGTGGGTTGCCATTTCCTTCTCCAAAAGCGCCTTTCTAACTGAGAGATTGAAAGCTACCCAATTTAAATCAATTTTACTCAGATGAACTCTTAAAAAATTGTTACTCTTTTGTCTTTTAACAACCTTAGAATAGAAACAGTGCCAGATCCTCGCAGCTAAGCTGTCCCAGAATTCCTGTCCCAGGGAAATTGTATAATGAGAAAGGTTTATTATTGTTTTAAGTGCCTAATTTGGGGGTAATTTTTATGCAGCAGTAGATAATTTTTCCTGTGTGTGTGTGTGTATGTGTTTTTAAATATCTCCAAACCAAAGTGGGCTTTGATTCCTAACTCAAGTGGAACACTCTGATAACTTTAGAATATCAGCTTGTTTCTCTCTGCATTCAAACAGTAGCTTCTAAACAGGCAGAAGTACGATACTGAAAATATTGTCTTTTCCTTTGGCTCAGCAGTGGCAAGCAGACCTTCTTGACAACTATTTCAACCTATTTAGTTGGCTAGCAAAAGTGTTACTATCAGTTGTAATACTTTTTCCCGATTATTACTTTCAAAAGGCTAATGACTGAGCTAACATTAATTCATTCTAAAATGTACACACTTATGTCTTACATAGTTAAGCTTCTTAGACTCAATTAGATACAATTTCTTTTTATCCAGTTTTGCTCAAAATATGCATTTAAAAATGTGTGGCAAAATAATTCATATCCTTGATTATCCTAAAATGAAAGTTTTAAAAAAGTATGTCTGACTATAATAAAAACATTAAAAAAACCACAATTTAATGTTGACTTGAAACAAACAGGTTACCAGGTATTTCTACAGAGAAGATGAGTTTACTTAGGATATGCAGAGATTTATAATTTGAGCTCTGAAACCATGATAGCCATGTAAGAGTTCCCCAAGGAAAGGGGAAAGAATGCTTGTCTAGAGAGAAAAAGGAAATGGGGAGGGCTATAGGAAACAAAGAGCCCATGGCTTTTCTTTTGGCCAAGCCTTTGCCAGAAAGAGTCTTTCTTTTCCCTCTTGGCTACGTGATAGTCACAAGATATAATACCCAACTCTAGATAGTGAGGTCTCTGTTTATTAATTTTTTTTTACACTGGTCAAACATAAATGTACTTTTAATACAACAGGATATATGTGTCTGGAGAAAATATGTGAACATATTTTAGTTTCAAAAGGCACATGTTATCTTCTATAGAGAATGTTTTCTATATTCTAACATTTAATAATACAATTGAGATGAACCACACCATTTTGATATTCTTATGTGTATCTTAATTTTAACCTTCCAAAGCTTGACTACTTCCAATCTAATCTTCTAATTTATTCAACATGTCTATAAAATAAAAATATAAGTTCAATTTGTAAATATAGTCTTTCAAAGTCAAATGTTGGTCACTGGTTCTTATGTATTTTGTTGTTATTGGGTCACTAAGAAGACTCTTGAGAGTCCCTTGGACTGCAAGGAGATTCAACCAGTCCATTCTGAAGGAGATCAGCCCTGGCATTTCTTTGGAAGGAATGATGCTGAAACTCCAGTACTTTGGCCACCTCATGCGAAGAGTTGACTCATTGGAAAAGACTCTGATGCTGGGAGGGATTGTGGGCAGGAGGAAAAGGGGACAACAGAGGATGAGATGGCTGGATGGTATCACTGACTCGATGGATGTGAGTCTGAGTGAACTCCGGGGAGTTGGTGATGGACAGGGAGGCCTGGCGTGGTGCAATTCATGGGGTTGCAAAGAGTCAGACATGACTGAGCAACTTGAGCTAAACTGAACTGAAGTTGTATTTGACTGCTTGTGACCCCATGGACTGCAGCACAGCAAGCTTCTCTATCCTCTGCCATCACCCAGAATTTGCTCAAGGTCATCTCCATTGAGTTGGTGATATTATCCAACCATCTCATCCTCTGCTGCCCACTTCTCCTTTTATCTTCAATCTTTTCCAGCAACAGGGTCTTTTCTAATGATTCAGCTCTTTGCATCAGCTGACCAAAGTACTAAAGATTTAGCTTCAGTGTCAGTCCTTTCAATGAATATTCAGAGTTGATTTCCATTATGATTGACTGGTTTGATTTCCTAACAATCCAGGGGACTCTCAAGAGTCTGCACAATTTGAAACTGTCAGTTCTTTGGTGCTCAGTCTTCTCTGTGATCCAACTCTCACATCTGTACATGACTACTGTAAAAGCCACAGCTTTGACTAGATGGATCTTTGTCAGCAAAGTGATCTCTGCTTTTTAATATACTGCCTAGGTCTGTCATATCTTTTCTTCCAAGGAGCAAGCATCTTTTAATTTCATGGCTGCAGTTCCCAACCACAATGTTTTTGGAGCCCAATTAAATAAAATCTGTCACTGCTTCTACTTTTTCCCCTTCTCTTTGCTGTGAAGTGATGGGACTGGATGCCATGATCTTCATTTTTTGAATGTTGCATTTCAAGACAGCTTTTTCACTCTCCTCTTTCACTTTCATCAAGAGGCTCTTTAATTCCTCTTCACTTTCTGCCGTTAGAGTGGTATCTTCTGCATATCTGGGGTTGTTGACGTTTCTCCTGGCAATCTTGATTTTAGCTTGTAACTCATCCAGCCTGCCATTTCACATGATGTGCTCTGCATAAGAGTTAAATAAACAGGATGACAATTGTACTTGTACTCCTTTCCCAATTTTGAACAAGTCTGTTGCTGTGTTCAGTTCTGATCATTGTTTCTTGACCCACATACAGGCAGGAGACAGGTAGAGTGATCTGGTACTCCCATCCCTCTGAGAGTTTTCCACATTTCTTACGTGTAAAATATTTAAGAATTACTTTATAGTAGTTAATATCATATTATTGTATGTTGCTTTTAACTTATGCGTCTGTGTAGTATGTCCCCAAAGGCTGAAGAGATTTTTGGAATTTTACTTTCTCCTCTGAGTTGATTTACGTGCTTGAAAATGACAAAGTATTTTTAATTTATATTATGCCAAAGTAATTTTTAATATTTTCTTCCCCTCACTATATTTCAGTAAATTCAGTATATTTTAATTGGTATAGATGTCAGTAAAAATTTCAACAATAATAAAAAATACATGAAACAGTATTTAACATTTGACACACAGAATTAACCAACTGCATGAATGTATTTTATTAGTTTGTGCCTGCAAGTGCTAAATCAGATAGAAAACTAAGGCAGTTACCTGTAGATTTTGCCAAGAAGCCCTCTTAGAATATTCATTTGTTGCAGATAGCATTTCTTTTTATTCAGAATGTCCAGATGTTTGCCTAATTTTTTCACTTTAGTTTGCATGTGTAGACATGGCCTTAATCCCTAATGTTGAATGGTAAAAACAGAATTTAGTTCCACCGAAGCTAATGAAGTGAGAGTGTAATGCTCTATTATTCTCAAAAAGGTCATTTATGTGCATTGTGCTCCAGTCCAAGAAATAAATCTTGCAGTTCAAATTGCCATATGCTCAGAATTTTAGCACAGGTGAGCACAGTAAGACCAGCTGCTGTTGCTCTGAGTAATGATATCATGCAACAAAGAAAATTTCTTTTGAAATTGAATGTACATCACTCTTTCAGATTAGAAGCAAAGATGTTTGAAAGAAATGACTACAGGAAGAAGTCCACTGTTAGCATATTCTTAATACTGTTTCAGTATATACTTATCTAATTTTAGAAAAGCAGTTTCTCTCTGACTTTTTTTTCTTTTTTTTGGTTGTTTGGTTTAGCTTTCAAAAATTACTTTTACTTTTATGAAATATATATTAAGATGTATATATATATATGTATATTGCACAATACATAGCATATATTACATATTGTGTTTATGTGATTTAAAAATAATAGGAATACTGCTGACTGATGCTGCAAGTATATCCATGGAATAGAAAAGAAAATAGAAAAGAAATTTTTCCAATAATAATATGGAGATTTACATATAGTAAATGTAGCAACTCAAATCATAGAGACAAAGATGGGCTCAATGGTATTGGGGCAACTAGGTAGCCATTTGGAAAAAGTTCCATATTTCATACCATGCACAAGAATAAATTCTAGATTTATGAGATATCTAAGCATTAAAACATTAATCCACATAACTACTAGAAAACAAGGATGATTTTTTTTCCTTATGACTCAAATCAAAGGTTCTGAGGCTGTTATACTTGTGACATAAAAATTGCAAGGCAAAACAACTATAACAACAACCCCATCATAAACAAAAACAAAAGTTACCTGATAAACTTAGAAAAAATACTTAAAACATATGGAACAGAAAGAGGATGAATATCACTGACATATTAAGAACTTGTAAAACTGTGTAACAAAGGATCAAAAAAGAGAGGAAAATGAGCAAAACACATGAAAACAATTCAATGAACTATGTAACTGGGACTGATAACATGACAAAATTTCCAAATTTATTTTCACAGAGAAATACATATCAAACAATATTGAAATACCATTTCTTGCCAACAATATATTTGGAAAAATTAAAACTATGACAAATATTTCAGGAGGGAATAGACTATTTCATAAAATTGCTTGTTAGAATACAAGGAAGCACAATCCTTCTGAAGGATAATTTGTCAACTGTGAAGAAATCTACAGATAAACTTACTTCTGACAGAGTGATAGTCCTTTTAAGAATCTACCTTGATGATATATTTCATACAGTCTGGAAAAAAACACATGGTCAGTGAAAGGTTATTTATTTCAGCATTCTGAAGAATCTCAAATAATTGAAACAACATAAATGCTCACATATTGGATAGTGTTTTAATAAATTAAACATATCTACATGATTCTATGCAGCTGTAAATAAGTAAGATCTTTATGAACTGAAATGGAGCAATTTCTAGGATATAAAGCTACATCAAAAAAAAGTAAGGGTCTTCCTGCCTCCTGAGAAACCTGTATGTAGGTCAAGAAGCAGCAGTTAGAATTGGACATAGAAAAATAGACTAGTTAAAAAGTGGGAAAGGAGTGCATCAAGGCTGTATATTGTCACCCTGCTTATTTAACTTATATGCAGAGTACACCATGTGAAATACTGGGCTGGATGGAACACAAGCTGGAATCAAGATTGCTGGGAGAAATACCAATAACCTCAGGTATGCAGATGACACAACCCTAACGGCAGAAAGTGGAGGGGGAACAAAAGAGCCTCTTTATGAAGGTAAAAGAGGAGAGTGAAAAATCTTACTTAAAATGCAACATTCAAAAAGCAAAGATCATGGCACCTGATCCTGTCACTTCATGTCAAATAAATGGGGAAACAATTGAAACAGTGACGGCCTTTATTGTTTTGGGCTCCAAAATCACTTCAGATGGTGACTGAAACCATGAAACTAAAAGATGCTTGCTCCTTGGAATAAAAGTTATGACACACCCAGACAGCATATTGAAAAGCAGAGACATTGCTTTGCCACAACGGTTCATCTAGTTAAAGCTACAGTTTTTTCAGTAGTCATGTATAGATGTGAGAGATGGGCCATAAAGAAGCCTGAGCAGCAAAGAAATGATGTCTTTGAATTGTGGTGCTGGAGAAGATTCTTGAGAAACACTTGAACAGCAAGGAGGTCTGTCTTAAAGAAAATCAACCGTGAATATTCATTGGAAATACTGATGCTGAATGTGAAACTCCAATACTTTGGCCATCTGATATGAAGAGCCAGATCACTGGAAAAGATGCTGATTTGGGGAAAGATTGAGAGCAGTAGGAGAAGTTTGATTCAGAAGATGAGATGCTTCAATAGTCTTTGACTCAAAGGAAGTGAATTTGAGCAATCTCCAGGAGATGGTGAAGGATAGGGAATCCTGACGTGCTGCAGTCCATAGGGTCTCTGAGAGTCAGACACAACTGAACAACAACAAACTTTTCTTATAATAAAAATGGAATCTAAATATTGAGCAGCAGCCTCAGTTATTACAAATATAATACTGTATTGCAGACAAATACCGCACACATTGAAAGGATTGGTAAAGAATAGAACAAGGCTAAGAAATATGTTAAATAGTTTGACTTTAAACTGTAACACAAACTGTAAAATATTATAGTCTAGTTATTAAACTTATTTTTCATAGAGATATAGGCTAGGAGTTCTAATATTATTTTCTTTATATATTAGGATTGAAGAGATGTGTTTAAATATTATAGACAATGAGAACCATGTTCTTTACTGTCACAGAAATAGTAACACTTAGGACAAGGGCAGGCTGCAATGAATCCTGTGTATTAAAATGTAATTGGAAATATTCATAGAAATACAAGGTCTATAAATGTAGATATGTATTATGTACACATGTACATGATAATGTAAATATATACACATGTATTTCTTAGTTCTGTTGACTCAGGGGGCCTCAAAGGCCTGAAAACTCAGTAGCAGTGAACACACATAATGCCCAGTGCTCATCTCTAATAAAAGAACCAGAAGTCTGTGAAGAAAATACTCAACTCTAGGGAAGAGTCAGAGAAACAATTGTGTTCCAAAAATGATGAAAATGTGTCTAAAGGGCCCAGGAGTCAATATGAAGAAAACTACATAACCAAAAATGAGAGCCATTTTAGCAAGTGGTCAGATTCGACATTCGTGATAATAGAACATATTATTATTGTGTATTTACAAACTGAGACGAGTGCATATCCTCTAGAGCGTGTGAACTAAGTCACTTCAGTCATGTCCGACTCTTTGTGACCCCACGGACTGTAGCCTGCGAAGCTCCTCTGCCCACGGAAAACTCCAGGCAAGAATACTGGAGTGGAGTGCCCTGGCCTCCTCCAGGGGAAATTCTCAGCTCAGGGGCAGAACCTGGGTCTCCGGAGTTGCAGGTAGATTCTTTACTGCTGAGATGCTAGGGAAGCCCTCCTAAGAGGTTTGTTGTCCTTAAGCTGATCCAGAGATCAGTTCTTGAATGGAAATTTGCCAGGTGATTGTAAAACATGGTGGCCATGCAAGTAATGTCAAATAGCTAAAAATTTTTGAAAAAATAAGTTTAGAGATTCAAACTATGTGCTTTCAAGATTTCCTGTAATGCTAAAATAATCAACACGTTTTGGTGTAACTGTAAGTACAGACATACAGAATGATGGAACAGGATATGAGTTCAGAAGTAGGTCTCCACATATATTCACATTTGATTTTTGACAAAGTTACCAAAAGAGTTAAATAAAGAAAGGGTAATCTTTTGATAAATTATGCCAGAATATCTGGATACTGATATATGGAAAACAAGCCTGAACTCCTATTTCACACCATACATGAAAATTAACTTAAAGAGGAGTATATCTTTAAAAAGAAAGATATCTATATTATCTCATAATAGATAATATATGTGACCTTATGACAAAGTTTTCATAAACAGGGCACCAAAAACACTAATTATGAAAAAGATTGCATTGAACTTTATCAAGCTAAAATATTTTCTGTTTGAAAATATGAAAAATGTATATATATTTCACATTTCAATTTTCATAAGCTATTTTATATGATTGCTATTCATTATAATATATATTTGATTTCCCTGGTGGTTCAGTCAGTAAAGAGCTTGTCTGCAATGTGGGAGACCAGGGTTCCATCCCTGGTTTGGGAAGATCCCCTGGAGAAGGAAATGGCAACCCACGCCAGTATTCTTGCCTGGAGAATTCCATGGACAGAGGAGCCTGGTGGGTTACGGTCCATGGGATCACACAGAGTTGGACACGACTGAGTGACTAATCTTCACTTTCACTTTCACAGTATACATTTAATATTCATTATATAGTTACTGTACTCTACATTTAATATTAATTTTATGTGTATATTAATTTTATATTTATTACTGATTATACACATATATAAAAGCATTTCTATCAAGATATAATAACTCATAATTCAATAAGAAAAGACACATGATTCAAATGGATAAAGTTTGTATATATATCTCATAAAAATGATATAAAAATGGGTATTAACATGTAAAAGTGAATAGCTTCATTATTCTTTGGAGAAATTAAAATGAAAGCTAAAGTAAAATGCTTTGACACACTCATTAGAGTCCCTAAATTTCAAAAAGACTGGTGGTAGCAAGTGTTGTTAAGGCTATAGAATAACTGGGACTCATACATAGTTTGTAAAAATATTTTGGTAGCTACTTAGGTAATTTAATGTGAAGTTATCCTGACTCAACGATTTGACTCCTAAGAAAAATATACTTTAATTTTTAAGTATTCTTCGAGAAAATGTCTTGTAAAATAGATCCTTTTCATTCCTTGCTAGTGGCACTGGTTTCTTTCCCATGCTGTGATTAATTTGTTTTCATTTTTACATTTTGGAAGGAGCATGCAGCATGTTCAGTCAGATATCTTGAACCAGAATTACTACTTGGTCACCATACTTTCATTAGTAACATGATTGAAATGTTTTTACTTTAATTTATATTCTCCTATGCATTATTTAAATGGCTATATGTCATCACATTTTATCAATGTTCCTGCCATAATGACTTCACTAAAACCTTTTCATCTTTCCTGTCTTCAAATCCCTGATGTACAATGCACATTAAGCGCTTCTAACATTAAATCCTGCAACTCTAGGAAATTCTGAGAAACTGTTTTTTACCATACAAATGCATTCACTTCATATTGTTTTTCTGACCTTCACTCAGAGTTCTGAAATTTATACAAATCACTTCTAGATTATATACACAATGTACTTCCTATTGGTGGAAATGTTTAATCTACTATATTTGAAACAGGCATTAAACTAAGCTGTAATCAACATTATTAAAACAAACATAAAAGAAAATATCTGAATAAAATACTTTAATACATCTGCTTGGAAGTTCCACTTCTTATGACACTGGATAATTTGTACCATGATTCTTTCTCATACTGACTTACAAGCAAATTATAATAAAGCTTGGGAATACATATTAAAGGATGATAAAAATCCTTAAAAAGTCAATTTTAAGAGTAATATGCACAAAAGCTATAATGCAAGTAAAGTTAAAGTAAGTTTTCCTTGATTCATGAAACAGAGTTGGAACCCTGACAAGCTTCTGCATAGAAAGCCTCAAAAGCATATCACTTATAACTTTCATGATAAGTTTCAATTATTTTTTCTGAGTTTTCATGGATCATAATAGAAAAATCTGGAATCTCAACTCTTTTCTTGCAGGGTTTTGTGTGTTTTTTTTTAAATGCTTTATTTCTAGTTGTTGTAATTCAAATAGAATAGTACAACAATTAGTTGAAAATTTCCAGGTAAGGATGTTCCAATATCAATCTTCTAAAGTAAAACAAGACTTTGGATTCAGAAATGATGGCCTTCGAATGGTTTGCACAGTTATTTGAGAAAATTTAGAAATAACTTCACATGAAAATACCTTAGGCATGTAAATAAGAATTAAAACTCTTTGTGTAGCCAAGGACTGATTGATGTCCAAACTAATCAACTTTAGTATGACTTAAAAACCTTCAAAGCCTTTCTCTAAAGCAGGGGCTGAAAAAGTTAAGTTAGTTAATGTTTTGTCCTTAGGCCTTATCTTTTTTCTCATTGCCCTACCCATATGTGATTTTATCTAGTCTCGTGAGTTTTACCTGCCATTCCTTTACAATGACTTTCATCTCTAGGTAGAAGCTTTGGACCTACGTTTCCAATTGCACAATTGGACAGCAACATACTTTGTTCAAATAGTACTTCAGATCCAACGAACTTTTTCTTTCCCAAGTGTCTCTACATCAACAGTTCTACTCTTTTAGTCACCCAGATTATAAAAACAATGTAAATTATCTTCAATTTCTCCAACCTCTTCACATTTACTCTATAAAAATATTGTTTTCCTACACAGGAGATCCTGTACTCACACTTTTTTTTTTTTTTTTTTTATCCCTGCAGTCTTTGCTCCAGCCTTCTACTTGAAATATATTGTGGTGGTTTAGTTGCTAAGTTGTGTCTGAGTCTTGCAACCCCATGGACTGTAGCCTGCCAGGCCCCTCTGTCCATGGTATTTTCCAGGCAAGAATACTGGAGTGGATTGCCATTCCCTCTCTGTGAATATATTGTAATATCCTCTTAATTTGCCTGCCTTCTTTCTTGCCTCCTGATTTCCCCTCTCCCCTTCCTATATCTATATTTCGCCACTGGCTTCTTTGTCACAGCTGATCACAGATTTTAGCCTTAAAACACATGCATTAAGATATTTCTATCCTCAAAAGCCTTTAATGTCTTATCCACTAATGGCCATGGACATTTATCAGAGATATTTACAGAACGGTATCTCTCACTAATCACAGGCTCTCTTGCCACACGATCTCGGCTGTTTCTCATCTGAACCTGTCTCTTTCTTAAGCCGCTTGAATCTAGTACGTGTTTCAGCTTTGACCTCTCGAATAAAGTAGAGTTGATATGGCACCACTTCCTGGAGACACTCTTAACTGGTCTATACTATTATACTTTTGACTCTTGAGAGAAAGTTGCTTTGTGAAAAATCTAAATCACTATACTTTTGAAGCCCAAGACAGGTAAGGAGACCTTGGATGAAGGATAGCATAAGAGAGAGAGAAAGACCATTAAGACTCCAGATATACAAGTGAAGAAGGTATACTGGAACTGCAGCCTAAGCTGCTGCATCTGGTCCCAGGTAGGTCAGATTAGAACAAACCAGCCATATCCTTCCCAAATCCCTGCCTTACTAAATTGTGAACAGATAAAATGGTCGAGTTTAATTATGTCTTGGTTTATTGTACAGCAAAACTAACCAACGAAATAGCAAAGGATTGAAATATTTCACTATTTTTGCTGTGATCTGGATCAATCATGTTTTCCAAACACATTTCTTTACTACATTAAGCTTATCCCGATTGTGCACACATATATTAGTGTAATTGTTACTTCTTCCTTCTACTATGAATTCACCTACTGTATATCCTTTAGAAAGGCTGTTACCTGGAACTAAAACTCTTTGTAGTGACAAAAACTCTAAAACTTAATCATTCTTTAAGCTATAATACAAATTTGTTACCAACTTTCTATAATGTCACTGGGTTCCTATAGGGCAAAATTCTATGAGTTTATCTGCATAATAGTATTTTCATTTAATATTTATGCCTTCCTTGCTTTTATCTCTTTATTTTTTAATGTGATTTTCCCTCCCTCATCCATATTTGTTAGATAGCCTAAGCAAGAGAGAAGAAACAATAGTCTGCTAAATGTTAGTGATTCAGATAATAACCACCATCCAGGGGGCTATTAGTGAGAGGTTTTGCACCTCTCCAGGGGACATGAACCTGGGCATGCTCCGGGAGATGGTGAGGGACAGGGGGGCCTGGCATGCTGCAGTGCATGGGGTCGCAAAGAGTCAGATGCTACTGGGCAACTGAACTACAACAAAGTGGTCATTTAATCTAGCAGGTCTTTAATGTCTAACTAGTAGACTCATTCGGAGAAGGCAATGGCACCCCATTCCAGTACCCTTGCCTGGAGAATCCCATAGATGGAGGAGCCTGGTGGGGGTGCAGTCCATGGGGTCGCTAAGGGTTGGACACAAATGAGCGCCTTCTCTTTTACTTTCCACTTTCATGTGTTGGAGAAGGAAATGGCAACCCACTCCAGTGTTCTTGCCTGGAGAATCTCAGGGACGGGGAGCCTGGTGGGCTGCTCTCTATGGGATCTCACAGAGTCAGACACAACTGAAGCGACTTAGCAGCAGCAGCAGCAGACTCATTATATCTAGTAGTTCTTCAAATACTTCACTGGATCTTCTACGTCAGTCCTATAAATGAGGAAAGAAATAGCAACCAGAGAATTCCACAAGCAGTTTAGAAGTCAGGTCAACAGGTGATATATGGCACTTTTATCTACATTCCTGTGGTTAGAAGAAAGCATGGAGATCCATTTCAGTGCAAGGTGAGGGGCAACTATGCAATAAGCAACCTTACACATATCCTCTTAGGCTTCTGTGTAGGAATTTCCTGAGGAAAAATAAGCCATGGTACAGCTGATGGGATATAACATATGCTTGCATTTAATTTGATCAAGTAGGTCCAGATTGCTCTTCAGAATGGCTGCCATAAACTGCAGATCATAATAATTCCTGTATTTTTTCATCATACCAACACTAGACATTTCCCAGTGTTTTACTTTCATGAATCCAATAGGTAAAAAATGATATCCCATTGTCTAATTATTTAACAGTCATTAAGTGGAAGCAGTGTCAGACTTTATTTTTGGGGCTCCAAAATCACTGCAGATGGTGATTGCAGCCATGAAATAAAAAGACACTTACTCCTTGGAAGGAAAGTTATGACCAACCTAGACAGCATATTGAAAAGCAAAGACATTATTTTGCCAACAAAGGTCCATCTAGTCAAGGTTCTGGTTTTTCCACTGGTCATGTATGTATGTGAGAGTTGGAGTGTGAAGAGGGCTAAGCACCGAAGAATTGATGCTTTTGAACTGTGGTGTTGGAGAAGACTCTTGAGAGTCCCTTGTACTGCAAGGAGATCCAACCAGTCTCTTCTAAAGGAGACCAGTCCTGGGTGTTCACTGGAAGGACTGATGCTGAAGCTGAAACTCCAAAACTTTGGCCACCTCATGTGAAGAGACGGCTTATTGGAAAAGACCCTGATGCTGGGAGGGACTGGGGGCAAGAGGAGAAGGGGACGACTGAGGATGAGATGGCTGGATGGCATCACGGACTTGATGAATGTGAGTCTGAGTGAACTCAGGGAGATGGTGATGGACAGGGAGGCCTGGCATGCTGTGATTCATGGGGTCGCAAAGAGTCGGACAGGACTGAGCGATTGAACTGAACTGAACTGAACTGAACTTGATAATATTTTTGAACGTATTTTCTTATATTACTATCTTTTTAAATCCCACTGCTGGGCATAAACACCGAGGAAACCAGAATTGAAAGAGACACATGTGCCCCAATGTTCATTGCAGCACTGTTTATAATAGCCAGGACATGGAAGCAACCTAGATGTCCATCAGCAGATGAATGGATAAGAAAGCTGTGGTACATATACACAATGGAGTACTACTCAGCCCTTAAAAAGAATAAATTCGACTCAGTTCTAATGAGATGGATGAAATTGGAGCCGATTATACAGAGTGAAGTAAGCCAGAAAGAAAAATACCAATACAGTATACTGACACATATATATGGAATTTAGAAGGATAGTAATGATGATCCTCTATGTGAGACAACAAAAGAGACTCAGAGGTATAGAATGGACTTTTGGACTCTGAGGGAGAGGGAGAGGGGGATGATTTGGGAGAATGGCATTGAAACATGTATACTATCTTGTAAGAATGAAGCGTTAGTCTATGTTCAATACAGGATGCAGGATGCATGGGGCTGGTGCACGGGATGATTCAGGGAGATGATATGGGGTGGGAGGTGGGAGGGGGCTTTGGCACTGGGAGATCGTGGACACCTATGGCTGATTCATGTCAATGTATGGCAAAACAAATACAGTATTGTAACGTATAATAAAGTATTAAAAAAAAAAACAACAGGAATCCTCTTCTGCAGTTGCTTTTTTATAACTGTTTTCTTATTTTGCACAGTGAACTCTATGTTTCCCTTTGGCCCTATGTATAGTAATTTCACCTATCATTTGCCCTCTATAATTTTGACTGTTATTTTTATGGAACAGAAACAATTAAATGTGATTTGATCAAACTGGACTATTTTTTAATGATGTGTGTATTTGAGTTTGTTAAAAATTATGATTCAGATACCAGACTTTTTGCATTTTCTGTAAATATAATTTTTTAAATTAAATTTATTTATTTTTTTAATTACAATACTGTATTTGTTTTGACATACATTGACACGAATCAGCCATAGGTGAACACAATCGCCCAATGCCGAAGCCCCCTCCCACCTCCCACCCCACATCCTCTACCTGAATCATCCTGTGCATCAGCCCCATGCATCCTGCATCCTACACCAAACATAGATTAGCGCTTCGTTTCTTACAGGAAAATACACATGCTTTAAATGTCTGTTTTTAATGATTTGTATATTTGAAAATTTGTTTAAAATTGTGATATAGATTTTAGGTATTTCTTGCTTTTTCCTTTTAGCATTGTAAATTTATCTTTCACATTAGGTCTTTTGTCAATCTACAGTGCACTCTGGAATGTGGTATTAGATAGGGGTTTGGGTTTATCTCCATGTAATGAGTCAGTTGCCCAATACAATGCCTTGAGCAGTTTATACATTCATCTTTGAATTGTAGGTTCATTGTAATAATGAATTAAAGTTCATTCTTTCATTTCTGTATTTGTCCCATTAGATAACTTTCTATTTGTGTACCATACTATACAATGTTTAGTGTTACGGCTTTACAAATTGTATTCCTTTTAAAAATATTCTTAAGGTTAATTTAGCTATTTGTGGATCTTTTTAAAAAATGAAATTTTATAATGTTTTTAAAAATCCTTCAAAATATAAAATTGCAGTGTTACGTGGGATTATATTCAATGCAAAGCATAACGGTTAATAAGTGGCCTCTTTGTGTGTGTGTGTGTGTGTGTGTTGTGTGTGTGTGATCGTTTATGTCCTTTTGGAATTTCCAGATCTTTTAAGATCCTTATAACTGATAGTATTAATATGATTTTCTACTTGTTATTTATGGTATCAGTTAAGTTCAGTCGCTCAGTCGTGTTCAACTCTGCGACGCCATGAACCACAGCACGCCGGGATACTATAAAATTTTTTTAGTTGACTTTATTTCTAAAAACTCTGAAGAAATATTTTGTCAGTAATTTAAAAAACTGATGAATGTAGATTTCTTTAAAGTCATTTCTTAATTTAATGAGTCATTTTAGTTTACAATATTTAGACATTTATAGATTTTCATGTATAATAATCGGTGCTCAGAGATAATGGTATTATGCTAAAACAGTAGTGATTCTGGGCATCTTATATATTTTACATATATTTTTAGTAAATACTTTTAAATTAATAGCAACCAGAGAATTCTTTTCTATTATTAATTTTAAGACTTTTCTTTATAAACATGCTGGCACATTTAAAATAGTTTTTCTACTTCTGTTAAGGTAATTATGTGACTTTTACTTTTAACTTATTAATGTGGTAGATTACCAATAGATTTATCCTAACGTTAAGATATCCTTGCATATTAAAACTAAGGCTATTTGATTCTAATGTAGTATCTTTAGAAGATTGGTGGATTTAGTCATGTAATATTTAATATTTTAATAAATTTATTTAATTAATAATTAAATATTTATTAAAATTTTATTTATGATTTTTTCACTCTGCAGTTTTATTTTTTTATTTTTATATTTTATTTTATTTTTTTAATTCTGGCACAGAAACTTTATTTTCATTTTTCTAAATTTTACTTTTACTTTATTTTAATTTACAATACTGTATTGGTTTTCCCATACATTGACATGAATCCACCACAGGTGTATAAGAGCTCCCAATCCTGAACCCCCTCCCACCTCCCACCCCATATCCTCTTTCTGGATCATCTCCATGCACCAGCCCCAAGCATTCTGTATCCTGTATTTAATATTAATTAAAATTTTATTTATGATTTTTGAATTATAGTTAAAAGGTAAGATGGGTCTATAATGTTATTTTCTTTGCACTGTATTTATCTGGTATTCTCTGGTGGCTCAGATGATAAAGAATATGCCTGTAATACAGGAGACCTGGGTTGGAAAAATTTCCTGGAAAAGAGAATTTCCTGGAGTGGGAATCCCAACCCCAGTATGCCTAGGAAACCACATGGACAGAGGAGCGTGGCAGGCTGCAGTCCATGGATTCACAGAGTCAGGCACGACTGAGCAATTAACATTATCTAGTATTAATACTATGATTATAATAGTCTCATAAAATGAGCTTTCACTCTTTCTTCTATTTTCTCTATAAATTTTAATTATTATCAGAGCCCTTCAAAATAAGCATTTTCACTCTCAATTTATAGTTGATAAATTTTAAATAAAAAGTATAATTTTTTCAAAGACCTGTGGCAAAGAAAAATTAAAATTAAAGTCTGTATGATCTGAAAGTCTAATGAGCTTTCATATAATTCCTATAACCTGTAGATATTCAGTAAATATTTGTGAAACTATTTTCAAAGTCAAAGCAGTTTTTGAAAGAAGGCAGAGAAGAATTCAAAGATATTTCAGAAGGTTGCTCCAGAGAGTACCCAAGATAAGGAGACAGCCTTAATTTTAAGAGCACAGCCTTAATTTCAGAAGGACTGGCCCTGGTCAGGAGATGGGTTGTCCATCTCCTGATATAGCATCCTGACTGTATCACTTGCAGCCTGGCTGTTCTTGATGCCTACATTAGATTGAGCCACAGAAAATTATATTATTTAGGTTTTTAGGTTTAATGAAGTATAGCTTATTTATTATTTATTAAAGTATAGTTGATGGAATTCCAGCTGAAATATTTAAAATCCTAAAAATGATGCTGTGAAAATGCTGCACTAAGTATGCCAGCTAATTTGGAAAACTCAGCAGTGGCCACAGGACTGGAAAAGGTCAGTTTTCCTTCCAATCACAGAAAAAGACAATGCCAGAGAATGTTCAAACCACTGCATAATTGCGCCCATTTCACATGCTAGCATATAAATGCTCAAAATTCTCCAAGCTAGTATCAATGGTATGTGAACCGAGAACTTCCATATGCACAAGCTGGATTTAGAAAAGGCAGAGGAACCAGAGATCAAATTGCCAACACCCACTGTATCATAGGAAAAACAAGAGAGTTCCAGAAGAATATCTACTTCTTCATTGACTACGCTAAAGCCTTTGACTGTGTAGATCGCAACAAACTGTGGAAAATTATTAAAGAGATAGGAATACCAGACCACCTTACTTGCCTCCTGAGAAATCTGTATGCACATCAAGAAGAAATGGTTAGAAGTGCACAGGGAACAACAGACTGGTTCCAAAATGGGAAAGGATACATCAAGGTATTGTCACCTTGGTTATTTAACTTATATGCTGAATACATCATGTGAAATGCCAGACTGAATGAAGCACAGCTAGAATCAAGATTGCATGGAAAAATATCAATAACCTCAGATATGCAGATGACACCACCCTGATGGCATAAAGCAAAGAACTAAAGAGCCTCTTGATGAAAGTGAGAGAGGGAGGTGAAAAAACTGGCTGAAAACTCAACATTCAGCAAATGAAGACCATGGCATCAGGTCCCATCACTTCATGGCAAATAGTTAGGGAAACAACGGAAACAGTGACAGACTTGTCTTCTTGGGCTCCAAAATCACTGCAGATGGTGAGTGCAGCCATGAAATTAAATGACACTTGCTCCTTGGAAGAAAAGCTTTGACAAACCTCAACAACATATTAGAAAGCAAAGACATTACTTTGCCAAAAGTGTCATTTAGTCAAAGCTACGGTTTTTCCAGTAGTCATGTATGGCTGTGGGAGTTGGACCATAAAGAAACCTGAATTCCGAAGAATTGATGCTTTTGAACTGTGGTGTTGGAGATGATCCCTTGGACAGCAAGAAGATCAAATCAGTCCATCCTAAAGGAAATCAGTCCTGAATATTCATTGGAAGGACTGATGCTGAAGCTGAAACTCCAATACTTTGGCCACCTGATGAGAAGAACTGACTCATAGGAAAAGTCCCTGATGCTAGGGAAGATTGAAGGCAATTGGAGAAGGGGACAATAGAGGATGAAATGGTTGGATGGCATCACTGACTCAGTGGACATGAGTTTGAGAAAGCTCCAGGAGTTGGTGATGGACAAGAGATCCTGCTGTGCTGCAGTCCATGGGGTCACAAAGAGTCAGACACAACTGAGTGACTGATTGAACTGGTAGTTGATTTACATTGTTGTGCCAATCACTGCTGTACAGCCAAAAGACTCAGTTATACATATATGGGCATCATGTTAAATATTCTTTTCCATTGTGGTTTATTATAGGATATCAAGGAGAGTTCCCTGTGCTCTACATCAGGACCTTGTTATTTATCCATTCTATGTAATAGCTTGCATCTGGTGGCTCAGACGATAAAGCATCTGCCCACAATGCGGGAGACCCAGGTTCAATCCCTGGGTTGGGAAGATCTCCTACAGAAGGAAATGGCAACCCACTCCAGTACTCTTGCCTGGAAAATCCCAGGGTCTGAGGAGCCTGGCAGGGTATAGTCCATGGGGTCGCAAACAGTGGGACACAACTGAGCGACTTCACTTTCTTTTCACTTTCACCAACCTGAAAACCCCAGCAGATTTTTAAAAGTTATAACAATATCATATGGCTCAACCCAATAGTTAATCATTTGTTTCCCTCATTTTAACTATATATCAATAGCACTGTTAGTATGGTTTAGTCATTCAGTTGTATCTGACTCTTTGGGACCCTATGGACTACATTGTAGCCTCTGTCCACAGGATTTCCCCAGCAAGAATACTGGAGTGGGTTGGCATTTTCCTCCTCCAGGGGATCTTCCCAGCTCAGGGATCAAACCCACCACTCCTGCATTGGCAGGCTGATTCTTCACTGCTGAGCCACCAGGTAAGCCCCATGTCAATAGCATGCATTTCCTTCATGTTATCTGGTAGTCTGGATGGGAGGGGGTTTAGGGGACAATCGGTACCTGTATGTGTGTGGCTGAGTCCCTTCATTGCTCACCTGAAACTATTATAATATTGTAATTATTTATACCGCAATTCAAAATAAAAATTTTAAAATATAGCATTCAAGTCCTATTTTATTTATTATTATGAAATTAACAGTGCAGATAGATTTCTCAGAGCAATCTTAAACTAGAGTTAGGACTTGAAGCATAATAAAATGTAATAATTATCATTTCTTATTTGTAAAAACACATATCCAAAAGTATCACCTTTGTGTTAAATTTTTGTATGTTATTATATAAAATTTTATAATTTTTAGAAAATGTTGGATGAGGATTCACAAGAGTGTAATGAATGTATTTCAACAATCAATATTCAATTTCTGAGAAGGAATGAAATTTTTTTGCAAAATTTTCAGATTTCAGAAAGATTATATTTTATAATTCTCACTTTTATATACTAAATTATTTTTACCCATAATGTGTATCCATTTAATCATTATTTATTATTTGTCTCTAAAGAAACAAAGCACTAATTTTATTGTACCGCTGTGCCAGTTTTGCATGTATACCATAAGAGAATTTCTGAGTTTTATAGCTGAAAGTATTTATTTTCTAATTTAGGAGATTAATGTTTTTTCAGTCAGGATGCAGGAGTGACAAGGCATTCACAGTCCAAATACAACGGGATAGCTACAGAGAAGATTTATAGTGAAGTCTGGCAAATACAGCAACAGGCAAATCCCAGTGCTGGTTATTTTGTTGACACTGTAGAACCAGATTATAATCATTATAATTAAGATAAGAGAAATGTCCTAGTCGCATCAAAATGTCAGATAAAGAGTATTTATCCTTAGGCAGAACTGGCATCCAAATTCATACTCACCTGCATGATACATTAATGGAATTGAATGGCCTTGTACAATAAATATTTTCACAGACTATTCTTTTCAGCTGCACTTTCTTTATTATGATTTATAACTTTCTCTATTATGATTCATTCAACATTAGCTAACATGAACTTCTAATAAAAATTCAAACTTTCTTATAGACCTGCTTTATTTCCTAATTTTTCAGAATCTACAAACATTTTCAAAACCTATGAACTATAATATTTAGATATGTATAATACCCATTCAGGATTTACTTTGGTCTAAGAAAAAATGACAAACACAGAAGCAGCAAAGTTAGAATCAGAGCTTGATTCAGACATGCTTTAAGATATAGAAATGCCCCTTGCCTCTTTTTCAGAGAATCGACCCTTTCTGTCACTGAGAACGGCTCAGTAAGGGGGAGTAGGTGGCCACTGGCATGGCAATCTGCAAGACAGTTTTAAAACATTTTTCCAGTTGGCCGAAAACTGTGTTTCTATGAAAGAAGACCCTCCTTCTGGATATAACATTGTCTCCAGAAGGCATGTGTAAAATCGGAAACGCATTCTTTGGAAGGAGGACTGCTCTGAACAGAAGGTATTGAGATATTGGTTAAACTGATGCATGTTGTCCCGCAGATGGTGCGGATCCACAGAGGCAGAGTTGAGGATACCGCACAGTGAAGTTTCTACATGAAAATTTACCAGGCGTTTAAGCTCAACATGAATTTCTAAACGATAGGGTGGTCCTATTTGAAACATATGGAAAGGAGTTATCTCTGTTTGTTTGGAGGAGTTGTGTTGAGTTCCAAGCTTTCTCTTAGAACTCCTTCCTGGATAAACTGTATATCTTTGCTTGTTGGTAAGGTCAAATACAGGATGAAGACCTGAGTCTAAATAAATAAAACATTGAACTAGAGGTGGAAATGAGAAGTGGCCTCATTTGTATACCATCTAGTGCATTAGATATTTCACTTTCAGTAGCTTCTGGACACTATATTAGTAGTGAAATACTAGAAAGGTCACCAGGAAACATAGCAATGATGCCTGCTTTCGCCTGTGTTTTTAAACATTGTTTGGAAAGTATAAGCCAACAGAATTAGATGAAAAACAAAAGTTATAATCTTATTTCTGCCTGTTAGCCACCTATTGTATGATTGCTAACATAATAGAAATAATAAATTTGTAGAATAATTATTTTTGCTGTGCAGACCATGTCTATATGTTTCTTAAAGATACATAAATACATCTTGAGACATACAAAATTGATTTCAGGGTTTTAACTTTCCAAATAGTCCAGTTATTTTCATGAAAAATCATTTGATTAGTATCTGGTCATTATTAAACCATTCTTCATTTGACCATATTGAAATTCAAATGAGGAACAAGATGCTGATCTTAAATTGTATAAATTTGTTAAATGGTATTGCTTACACAATTCTAACAAGTATAATAAGAATGAATGTGGCCATATTCCTTCACAATATCATCTTCAGAGGAACAGAATTCATTTTTGGAAGGCCTATTAGCAGAATAAAAACAAATTCTAAAAATTTTCATTGCCCTATATTGAATGAGTACATTTTCAGCTTATTCAATGATAAAACCATAATTGTTTAAATTATGACATGGTGCATTGTAGAAAAGATATTGCTTTTAAATATTCATTTTGCTCAATATCAGTTACTATCATTTCACAGTTAGAGAAAGATGATGAAAGAATAATTTCATATTAAAAACACCAACAAAGATATTCAGTCAGAACACTGTCATTATTTTTATCCTCTCAAAAATAGAATGCAGTAATAGCTTGTTTTCAAAATTGATGGATTAAAACAAATCTGTAACTTTTTCCTGGACAATTGAAAAGGAAATGAGCATCTCAATGAGTAACTTTGACAAGTCAAAAGAGATGTTGCTAATAATATGAGGATAAGATAAACTTATACTTTAAGCACTATATATTTATTGAGCATCTATTTTAGATTAGGTTACCCTTATGTATCCCCAGAACATATTTACAAATGTTTCTTTTCTTCCTGTTAGTGTTTTCTGTTTTTCCTTCCTTTACTCTTTTTCTCTGTGCAATAGTAATATATAACAAGATGACATGAGAATATTTGTAAAAATGTCTTCTGACCAAAATGTTGTGTTATTTGAGTTGTTTTATTTTTATTTTTACTTTATTTTGCTTTACAATACTGTATTGGTTTTGCCATACATTGACATGAATCAGCCACTGGTGTACATGAGTTTTTTTTTATTATTATTAAATTTATTTATTTTTTAAATTACAATACTGTATTTGTTTTGCCATACATTGACACGAATCAGCCATAATTTACAAGGTATAGAGGAATGCGGGCTTCCCTTGTGTCTCAGCTGGTAGAGGATCCGCCTGCAATGCAGGAGACATGAGTTTGATCACTTGGAGAAGGGAAAGGCTACCCACTCCAGTATTCTAGCCTGGAGAATTCCATGGACTATGAAAAGATTGAAGGAAGGAGGAGAAGGGGACAACAGAGGATGGGATGATTGAATGACATCACCAACTCAGTGGACATGAGTTTGAGTGAACTCCGATTGTTGGTGATGGACAGGGAAGCCTGGCATGCTGCAGTCCATGGGGTCACAAAGATTCAGACAGAACTAAGTGACTGAACTGAAGAACATGCATACTTTTGCAAAAATTGAAGTATACTGATTTACAATATTGTGTTGTTTTCAGGCGTACAGCAAAGTGATTCAGTTATACATATATATTTCAGATTATTTTACATTATAGGTTATTATGAGATATTGATGTAGTTCTCTATGCTATATGGTAAGTCCTTGTTGTTTACGGAACTCATACTTTAATTTTTTTATTGGAGTATAGATGATTTACAATATTGTATTAAGTTTCTGGTGTACATACAGCACATTGAATCTGTTATACATATATTCCCTCTTTTTAGGTTATTTTCCCTTATGGGCCATTACAGAATATTGAGTACAGCTCCCTGTGCTATATAGTAGGTTCCTACTAGTTATCTATCATATTTTCTATATATTAACATATAGACATTTATTTTCAATGTAATCTTTCAGCTATTATAAACTGGGATAAATATTTCATGGGTTTTTATCTGCCACTAGACGGTTAGTTGAAGAAGGAAATGGCAACCCACTCCAGTACTCTTGCCTGGAAAATCCCACGGACAGAGGAGCCTGGGGTTGCAAAGAGTTGGACACTACTGCACGACTTCACCTTTCAGAGGGTTAGATTATTTCACATCTGTGAAATTTTTGCCAGGGCCTATTTGGTCACTTACTCTATCATCCGCTAAATTTTTTAACTGATATCTTTAACTTCCACATTAATCCTCTGGAATACATCTTAGTGATATTTTGTTTTTAAAATAATGAAACTAAGCATCCTAGTACCTAAATTACTTGCTGAAGATTCCACAGTGAAGAAAGACATAAAGTATTATATATCTTCTGATCCCAATTATGTTGTTGGCTACCCTGGCTACCCCCTCACCTTCCCAAATAGTAGATAGACTAATAACAACCTGTAGGTTTAAATTTGTTATCTTCTTAAAATTTACCTAAGCAGAATTGGTATGATTAAGCCATTTTGTATCATGTGACAGCAGAGTAAAATGACCCATGAATGGATTTTCCATATGGAAGAAATAAAAGCTATGTTAAGAGACTAATTTTGAGAAAGCAAGACCCAGAATATTGGTACCTCTATGGGTAACAGGATGGTGATTGGATTTTAGTTTAAAAATAATACAAAATCATTGACAAACGTAAGGCAAAGAATCAATATAACCCAAATTTCTCCCCATCTCCCCCACTTTAAAGATTACTGTGGTGGAGAAAAAGCTTTAGAGAAACAGTGAAACCATTAGAAAGCTATTGCAGATTTTTATGTGAGGGCTGTGGATAGAGAAATGGATGGACAGCAAAATGGACAAATGTACTTTGGAGATAGAAAAGAGTCAATACAATCTTTTAAAGCAGAAACAATTTATTATTCACTCTTATATGTCCAAGAGTGTCCTTAATATAGTAGGCATTCTTTCATATTTTGAGATATTGAGTGTCCTTAAATAACAGTTGTAGCAGCTAACCTATTTCAGAGTTCTATTTTATGTGTAAAATTATAATAGCAATTTTTAGAGTTAGAATGTTAATGTTTATTCATCAAAAGAGTTGCTTTGGAAATCATTCTAAAAACCGAAATAACCTTTTCCTGTTTTTTCTCCATTATCTGAAAGTGAAAGTGAATTTGCTCAGTCTTGTCTGACTCTTGGCGACCCACCAGGCTCCTCCGTCCATGGGATTTCCAGATAAGAGTACTGGAGTGGGTTGCCATTTCCTTCTCCAATGCATGAAAGTGAAAAGTGAAAGTGAAGTCACTCAGTCATGTCCGACTCTTAGCGACCCCATGGACTGCAGCCCACCAGGCTCCTCCGTCCACGGGATTTCCAGGCAAGAGTACTGGAGTGGGTTGCCACTGCTTTCTCTGCTTCTATCTATAATTTATCTCTAAATTTAAGTAAATTCAGAAAATGAAGATCATGGCATCTGGTCCCATCACTTTACGGGAAATAGATGGGGAAACAGTGGAAACAGTGTCAGACTTTATCTTTTTGGGCTCCAGAATCACTGCAGATGGTGACTACAGCCATGAAATTAAAAGATGCTTACTCCTTGGAAGAAAAGTTATGACCAAGCTAGATAGCATATTCAAAAGCAAAGACATTACTTTGCCAACAAAGGTTCGTCTAGTCAAGGCTATGGTTTTGTATGGTCATGTATGGATGCGGGAGTTGGACTATGAAGAAATCTGAGCGCCGAAAAATTGATACTTTTGTACTGAGGAGTTGGAGAAGACTCTTGAGAGTCCCTTGGAGACTCCAGTCCAAGGAGATCCAACCAGTCCATTCTAAAGGAGATCAGCCCGGGGTGTTCTTTGGAAGGAATGATGCTAAAGCTGAAACTCCAGTACTTTGGCCACCTCATGCGAAGAGTTGACTCATTGGAAAAGACCCTGATGCTGGGAGGGATTGGGGGCAGGAAGAGAAGGGGATGACAGAGGATGAGGTGTATGGATGGAATCACTGACTCAATGGACGTGAGTCTGAGTGAATTCCGGGAGATGGTGATGGACAGGGTGGCATGGCGTGCTGTGATTCATGGGGTCGCAAAGAGTCGGACATGACTGAGAGACTGAACTGAAGTGAAATTTAAGTAAATTTAAATTTAAAATCTACCTCTCAGTTTAAGGAAACAGAACAGAAAGAACAAGGAGATAAAGGTACATATCAGTCAAATGAAATAGAAAACAAGAGAAAAATGTGTGGAATAAAAAGTGTCTTGTTCTTTAAAAATATCAGTAAAATTCACAATGTTCTAGCAAGATTGACAAAGAAATGAAAGGCACATATGTGTACCAATATCGGGCGTGAACATGGGACATCATTACAGACCCTGAAGACACGAAAAGGTTAATGAATGCTGAAAAAAACTCTATGCACAAAACTTGTCAATTTAGATGAAATAGACCAGTTCTTCCAGAAGCACAAGCTATCAATGATGTATCCAACTTAAAAATATATATATACTTTGAAGAGCAACAAAACTATTAAAGAAAGTCATAATTAAAAACTTAAAAGAAATCTCAGTGTTGTGATAGTTTCACTGGATATTTATATGAAAATTTAAAGAAGAACTAACATCACTCTCCACAATCTGTTCTGGAAAATACAAGAGAAGGAACAATCTGAAACTCATTTTTATGAGGTCCGTATTATCCTGATGTGAAAACCAGACAATAGTACAAGGAAAAAAAAAAAAAAAGCCCACTGAAGAACTTATTTTTTCCCCTGAATAATATAGATGCAAAAACCTTCAACAAAATATTAACAAATTGAATTTGGTAATATGCTATTTTATTTTATGTGTGTATGTGTGTATGTGTGTTCAGTCATGTCTGACTCTTTGGGACCCCATGGACTGTAGCCTGCCAGGTTGCTCTGTCCATGGAATTTTCCAGGCAAAAATATTGGAGTGGTTTGCCATTTTCTACCCAGGGATCCAACCTGTGTCTCCCGCATCAGCTGCATTATGAGGTGGCTTCTTTACCACTAGCTCCATCCATTGTGTTGTTAAAAAAAAGAACAATATACCATGGCCAAATAAGGTTTATTCCAAGGATGCAAGACTGGTTAAATAGTTAAAGATCAATGTAATCTACCATGTTAAGAGGCTAAGGAAGAAAAGTCAGATATCAATCCATGTAGAAAAAAACGCTTCTTAAAATTCACCATCCATTTGCTATAACAATTCTTAGAAATTCAGAGGTATAGGGAAGTTTTCACAATTTGATGAAGAATATCTGTGAAAAATCTGCTGAATTCTACACTCTTGGTAATTAGATTTTATTTTAAATGTAATATGTTTAAAAAAATATCTATAAAAATTTACTGAAATTTTCTCTTTCCTCCCAGCATCATAAAATGTCTACCATTTTTTGTTTTTCTCTCTCAAGTTTTTCTGTTTGGCTTCTTAGTTTTGTGTATCAAATAGTTTCAGAATTCAGTAGAAAGCTTGTTGGGGAAAACCAGATGAGCATTGTGCTTAAGTGTTCTCCTTCTTCCACCTCATCCTGGACACTTTAAGTCTCACTTTTGTCTTAGTTCTGTGACACTGTCAAAGCTCTAAGGTATTCTCTGCCTCTTAGTATAATCCCTTTCCTTGGTGGATGGAGGGCAAAATACGTGGCTACGGCTTTTTACTCACCTCTTCGTGGCTTCCTCTTCTTTAAGATTCTATCTTCCCCACTTCTGACAGCCTCTGAGGGACTCCCATGTATTCAGATTCACTTTTTAAAAAAAAAAAATCATAATCGGTTTTCTAATTGTTATCTAGTCCCTGTCCCCTGCTATGTGCTCATTAGTTCTCTGTTTTCAACAAAATTGTCAGAAGTCTGTTGGTACTGGGAGGACAAGAATAAAATTTAGTAAATTTTTGTAGATATTCTTTATCAATTGCAAAAGTTCACATGCACACCTAGATCTTTGGCTTACTGTTGGATGCTTTATCTTAGCTGGAAGTGGAAGTCTTGAAGTGGAGACTTCGAAAGGGTAGGGAAATAAACATCTGGAAGTGACACTGAGAAGTGAAGAAGACACTGGTTCCTGATATCAGATCCTGAAAAAGGCAAAATATAGGGGAATGGGTAGCCTCCGAGAGAGCATCACAGAGGAAAGCAAGTGTCAGTTCATGCAATGAGAAAGAAGCAACAACAATCATCATAGATAATTCTATAAAATGGAGCCCCAATACACGTTTAAAAGAACTTTTGTTAAGAAACAGAGAACTATACGCAATATTTGTAATATTCTATATGGGAAAAATTTTCTATTACTATTTATCTACATGGAAAACAAACTTACAGTTACCAAAGGGAAAAGGGGGAAGCATAAACTAGGAATTAGATATGAACATATACAGACTACTGTATATAAAATGGGGGTTCTCTGGTGGCTCAGTGGGTAAAGAATCCACCTGTAATGCAGGAGCTACAGGAGACACGTGTTCGATCCCTGGGTCACAAAGATCCCCTGGAGGAGGGCAGGGCAACTCACTCCAGTATTCTTGCCTGGAGAATCCCCATGGGTGCGGGAACCTGGTGGGCTAACAGCCCATGGGGTCAAAGAGTCGGACACTACTGAAGAGACTTAGCACGCATGCATGTATACGAAATACATAACCAAAAAGAACTACTAAATATAGCACAGAGAACTTTACTCAATATTTTTTAATGGCCTATAAGGAAAAAGAATCTGAAAACGAACATGTACACATGTATGTATCACTGAGTCACTTTGCTGTACACTTGAAACAAATACAATGTTATAAATCAACTATTTTTCTGTTTATAAAAAAGGGGAGAAAAGCATATTAAACTGATTCTGCCCCACTACTTTGTTTCATTCGGCTTGCTGCTTCCATGGATTTCCCTGGAGGAGGAAATGGCAACCCACTCTGGTATTCTTGTCTGGAGAATCCCCTGGCAAGCTACAGTCTATGGGGTCGCAAAGAGTCGGACACGACTGAAGGGATTGAGCGCATAATGCAGTTTATGCCCTGGTCAATTAGACCCAGGTGATTTAGATTTAGATTCAATCATCTTCCCTATCCGAAGTTCTGAATACTCCTTAGTCAAGACAATTATGCTCAATGAAAAGAATTCATTGTAGAATTTGAAGGTAAAAAGTCTAAGAACTATGTTGTTTACAGGTGAGAATTGTGACTTCCAGTAGGGATATTTGTACTTTAAAAAATTTATTTATTTTAATTGGAGGCTAATTACTTTAAAGATTGTAGTGGTTTTTGCCATACATTGACCTGAATCAGCCATGGGTGTACATGTGTCCCTCATCCTGAGCCCCCATCCCACCTCCCTTCCCATCCTGTCCCTCAGGGTTATCCCAGTGCACCAGCCCTGAGCGCCCTGTCTCATCCATGGAACCTGGACTGGCGATCTATTTCACATATGGTAATACACATGTTTCAATACTATTCTCTCAAATCATTCTACCTTCAAATCATCCCACCTTCTCCCACAGAGTCCAAAAGTCTGTTCTTTATCTCTGTGTCTTTTTGTGCTTTTAAAGAATAGTCTCCATTACACCATTTTTCAGGTGGCTCTAGTGGTAAAGAAACCACCTGCCAAAGTAGAAGGTGTAAGAGATGCAGGTTTGATCGATGGGTTGGGAAGATCCCCTGGAGGAGGGCATGGCAACCTACTCCAATATTTTTGCCTGGAAAGTTCCATGGACAGAGGAGCCTGGAAGGCTACAGTCCATGGCATTGCTCACAGTGGGACACGACTGCAGCGACTTAGCCTGAAAGTACGTGCTACTCCAGATGTTTGTGGGTTTTTTTTTTTATTCACAAAAGATACATCCCTTTCATATTTTTAATTTTGGGGGCCATAAGGTATGTGAAATCTTAGTTCCCCAACCAGAAATGGAACTCTGCATTGGAAGCATGGAGTCTTAACTACTGGCCAGCCTGGGAAGTCCCCGAATGTTTGTGGTTTTAGGATGGTGAAAGCACATTCCATTTCAGGCTGGCTTAAACAGTTAGGGAATGTATTATTTGATACAACTGAACATAAAAGATGGTACATCAGTTATGTCATCAAAGTCCCAAATTCCTTGAATTTGTCCATTTTAGTAACCACAATAGAAGTTCCATCAAAACGTGCATCCCCCTGTGTTTTCAACATGACCCCCACCACCACCCTGCAATCGAGGCATTTCATACAGAATCAACACTGCTCAATCATTTCCAATGTATCATTTTTAAGAATGAATAAACCTTTCCTAGAATTATACTAGCATGTCATTGACCAGAATTTTATTCCTTACTCCCAGCTATTTCAATCACTGACAGAGGAGATAGAACTCCATGAGGCTTCACATGAGTCAGAAACCTCTCAGGAGGTTTGGGATGGGACTGATCACCTTGGAGGCAAATGTTCAAAGGCAGGGACTAGAAAAGTGCTGATATCCCAATAAAGCTGCTGAGGATGAAAATAAGGGAGTAGATGAATGTTGCTTAATTATGTTATTCTCAGTAAATAACCATTGTTTTATATCATGCATTGTTCTAAATCCTTTTTCACATGTCCCCTTATTGTACCTTTTCTTTATACCCCATCGTTTATGATTATTATTGTATGGATTAGAAAAGAGAGAAAATGTGGAAAATACGTTTTACAGGTAACTTGCTCTTTTGTCAGAACTTTTATAGTAAAATTGGAAAACTATTCTGTGCCTTCCCTCATATTATTGCTTGATTTTTTCCTTCACTCTTGTGTATGCTCTTTGAAAAGAAATGAGTTTCATTCACAGACGCTTTTCACTGTTATTCCTATTCCACTGTAGATGCTTGAACTTTTTCATGATAATTTCTCAGCATTATTGGATCAAAGAATGCTAGCTACAATCATTTGGGCTAGGATTTGTGGAAAGAATTTTCTCATTTACATCAGCTCTTCTCTAAAAATCTAAATAGTTGGACTCAAATCAAAGAAATAAAGAAGGGTAATTTACATTTTATAAACCCACTCTTTTAAAGAATTTAATATGCTCTTATCAAAAAACATTTTTCCTCGAGCATAAATAAACTGGTTTTATAAGATTATGGTTTTATAATCTTCTAATGTGTTTCTAATTTTAATGATTATATGGATTTGCGAGAAGTTGTATGTATAGTTACTTTATCCAAAAGAATCATTTAAAATGCAGTTGAATACTTCATTTATAAAGTAAAAAACAATTTTTGAGATGTGTAAACTATCTATATTGTTTTATTCTGAAATCTCTATATTTCTCTTATTTTTTTTTTCAGAAAACAAATTTATTTCCTGTCAAATCAGAGCAAAAGATTTGTTGTAAAAATGACATGACATTTCAGTTGCTTTTTTTGTGATGAGAACTTTAAGATATGCTCTCTCAGCAACTTTCAAATATTTAATAGAGTATTTTAAACTATATTCACCATGCTGTACATTACATGATGTATTTATTTAATTGGAAATGTATACCTTTTGATCCCCTTCATTCATTTCTCCTGCTCCCCACCTCCCCACATCTAGCTGTCACCAACCTATTCTCTCTGTCTATGAGCTCCATAATTTTATTTTGTTTTAGAGTCTACATATCAGTGAGTTCACAGGAATTTTTTTCTTTCTATGCCTGGCTTATTTTACTTAGAATAATGCCTTCAACTGGCATTCATGTAGTTGCAAATGGCAAGATTTCATTCTTTTTATGGGCAAATAATTTTCTGCTGTTTGTGTGTGTGTGTGTGTGTGTGTGTGTGTGTGTGTGTGTGTGTGCATAGGCATACCTCAGAGATATTGCCGGTTTACTTCCAGACCATCACAATAAAACAAATATTGTGATAGAGTGAGTCCCATGAATGTTTTGATATCCCAGTATATATAAAAGTTATGCTCACAGTGAACTGTAGTCTGTTAGGTGTGTAATAGCATCATGTCTAAAAAAAACAAAGTTTATATCTTAATAAAAAATATTTTATTGCTAAAAATACTAAGCCATCATCTGACACTGTAGGGTTTCCACAAACCTTCAGTTTCTTAAAAAAATGCAGTATCTTTGACGCATAATTTATTGCACAAAGTGTAAAAAACAAGCTGTGCCTGCACCACATTTTATTTATTCATTCATCCATCAGTATATGTTAAAGCTGTTCCATATCTTGGCTATTGTAAAATGGGCTGCAATAAACAACGGACTACATGTATTTTTAAATTAGTGTTTTCATTTTCCTTAGATAAACAGTCAAAGTAAAGTTGCTGAATTATACGGTAGTTCTATTTTTAGTGATTTCAGCAACCTCCATATTGTCTTCCATAGAGGCTCCATCAAGTTACCTTCCCACCAACAGTGCACAAGAGTTCCTCTTTCTTCACATCCTCACCAACACTTGCTATTTCTTATCTTTTTGATGATAGCTACTCTGACAGATGTGAGATAAGATCTAATTGTGGTTCTGATTTATGTTTCTCTGATGGTTAGTGATGTTGAGCATCTTTTCATGTGCTTATCAGCCATCTGTATGACTTCTTTGGGGAAAAAAATGTGAATTCAGTTGTTTGCCCATTTTTTATTGGATTCTTTTGCTATTGAATTGTTTGAGTTCTTTATATACTTCAGATATTAACTCATTGTCAGCTGAATGATTGCAAATATTTCCTTCCATTCAATAGATTGCCTTGATATTTTGTTGATGGTTTCCTTTGCTGTACAAAAGATTTTTAGTTTGATATAGTCGCACTTTTTTAAAAAATTGCTTTTGTTGTTTTTATTGTCAAATCCAAAAGCCATTTCCAAGACTGAAGTAAAGGAACTTTCTGCCTCTGTGTTCTGGAAATTTTACGGTTTCAGGTCAAATTTATTTCTTGGTATAAACATATGTTTGCTTTTTTGTTTTAGGTTTTCCTCCCCCTTTTTACTTACACCACCTGTATCCCTGAAATTTATATCTGCTGTTGTTTTCTCTTTCCTCCTAGACTGTAAGATTAATAAAGACAGGAAATGTGTGCATTTTGATCATCAGTGTATCTTAGACATAAGCATGTAACATACATAAGTGTAAAATAAATGTTTGTTAAGAACTAAAAACTACAAAACCACTGTATTGTTGAACCACAAATATTCTGTATGTGGTGATATACTGGCTAATTTTGTTATATGTGTTTTGAAATGTTTTAAATGTTTATGTCAAAATCATTTCTAAGAAGTTAAATCATTGTTGGAATAAATAAGATAAAAAATATTTTTATTTGAGATTTCATTTTCAAAGCTTTCTTACTTCTGGGAAAGTAAATCCACTTTTAGTCAAGTTTTAAAGAGATTTACTTAACTGATTTAGACGGGACCCTTTCCACAGATAACTTAGAATAATGTGTATGAGTGTTGGAGTGAGTGTGGTCAAGCTGTTGCTGTTCTGTGCGTGTATACTGCATACAGGAAACATGCCTAGCCTTTCTATGTTGGTGCCAAAACAGATGAAAGTCTTCCACTGAAAGCCTCCTGCTCACCTACCTTGCAGCTGGTGTACCTACTGTTATTTTTTGAGAGTACCATGACTAAGTTAACTCTTTAAAATATATAAACATAAATTATATATGTTGTATTTAAGATAAGAAGTAAGTTTTATTGACAGCTCATTTAAAACATTTGAATCTATGGCAGATGATTAATATCTCACTTTTATTAGTGAGTTGATAGGAAGTAACTCAATTTAGTTTATTTAATGAAAAAGAAATGGATTCGTTCTGTGACAGACATCACTTCCAAATAATCCACCAAGGTCTGGCTTCATATAAAAGTGAGTGTATCCAAACTGGCATTAAAGCATTTTGGACAGAAGCAAAATCAGTAACTTTGTATCATCCTGAAATTGCCTGAAATCTCACTGTCTTCAGCAGCCACTGCTTCTTGGCTGAAGGTGCTGGGAATGTAAAAATTTGTCACTGAATGTGTGTACACACAGAAGTGTTATGTGTAGTAAAGGAAGAAAGGGATTTGTGAGAAATAATTGTTAGCTAATTGTCAAGTTTCCTTCCATATATACATTCAAAACTATTTCCCATTAGAAATAGAGAACAAATGTGATAATGCCACTCACAGCAAAAGAGCCTGTCAAATTTCTTCAGATCTTATTACTCTGGCGGAAGCAGAGGGGATATCTCTGGCGTGTGGAGGTGATTCATGCTATTAGAGACGCGGCCATGTGGAAGGAGTGCTGGTTGTTGCAACTGGTTACGGCATGCACATCACAGTGAGACATGAAAAACCCACACAGAGCAGACCTGAGGAGCAGAAAATTCTTACAGAATCCAACACAGAGAATTTGCTGCTTTCTTACTCTTACTAACTAAACCGGATGATGTTTTTGTGTTATTCCTTTACAAAGGATGATAAAAATATTTCACCAAGGTATCTTAAATGAATGCTAAATCATTGCCATCATATATAATTATTTCTAGACTCAAAAACAATGAGTCTTTTTGCTTACAATAGACAGTGCCTGTCTGTTACTGAGATAGACAAATAGCTGTTCAAATTCTGACACATAGATTCTTGTTAAAACTGTCTTATTTTCAAAGCATATCTTAAATTTAGACAGACTCCTGTACCATATTTGTGATGTGTAAGGCCACTGTATCATTGATTAAAGAGAAAAATAATTGCTCTGTATTGTCTCATTCAGTAAAGTCATACTGGTAAAGAGAAGCACTGAGCTCCAAGGGCTCTGTGTATCAGAGCAGAAGCATTTCATCATTTTTCTTATAATTTATAAAACTAACTTCATTCTATTTCCCGAGGATGGAGCTGATCAGCTGGTCCTATAGTCTCATAATTGACCTGCTTGATTAATTTGAAATTCAACTAATTTTGCCATAATGAGAATCTGCTGCTTCAGGAGAGAGCCACATAAATCATTTAAATCTTGTTGAATGTGGGTATTTAATTTCATTCCTTGTCAGGATTCAGGTCTCAGGGGTGCTTATGCAGGGGGGTGGAGGTGGTGGTGGTGGGGTGTGTGTGTGTGTGTGTGTGTGTGTGTGTGTGTGTGATGTGTGTGCATGTGTGCCCAGTCTCTTTAGTCGTGTCTGACTCTGCAACCCCAGGACTGGAGCCCTCCAGGTTCCTCTGGTCCATAGAGTTTTCCAGGTAAGAATACTAGAGGGGGTTGCCATTCCCTACTCCAGGGAGTCTTCCCAACCTAGGGATCAAACCTGCATCTCTCCTGCATTGCGGGTGGATTCTTTACCACTGAACCACCTGGAAGTCCTTTATGCTGGTATTCCTTACAAGTTCTTAATAATCTTATGAAAGGTAGCTTTTTAAAAGCCTTTGAGGAGGACTGAAAGTAGAGCCTGGTTATAATAGATTTTTCACTCTATGCTGAAGTATATAACGTCATACTTTCTGAAAGAAAACTAACAGCAAGCGATTGAGTCAGAAATTAAATGTTTAAGCTTGTCTGTTCAAGTCCTGAGTCATCACCGGTAAGCATACAAAGAATTTCCAGTGGCTAAGAAGAGAGACAGATGGGCAAAACAAATAAGCCTATGGTATTATCATTCATCTCATTTAATTATATAAAATTGGTATAATTTTGTTTATATTATTTTACTGTGCTATTTTCAAATATGCTCTTTTATATCATGTTATACATGTTTGAAATTCTTATATTACTTAAACTCATTCATATGCTTTTTATTATGCACCACATATTTATTAAATGCCTTGTTCTAGGCCAGTGGTTCTTAAAATTTAGCATGCATCAAAATAACTTGGAAGGGACTTTCCTAGTGGTCTAGTGGTTGAGAATCTGCCTGCCAATATGGGGGACATGAGTTCCATCCCTTGGCTGGAAAGATTCCACATGCCCCAGGGCAACTAAGCCCACGTGAAGCCCATGAGCCACAACTGCTGAGCCTGCGTACCTAGCGCCGTTGCTTCGCAAGAAGAGAAGCCACTGCAGTGAGGAGCCTGCACAGCACAGCAAAGAGCAGCCCTGCTTACTGCTGGTCGCAATTAGAGAAAGCCCGTGTGCAGCAGTAAAGACCGGGTGCAGCCAGAAATAAATAATACAAAGAAAAACCCAACAGTTCGGAGGGCTTGAGACAGCACACATTGATTACCAAGTTTCTTACCTAGCAGTTCTGATTTAGTAGCCCTGGGGTAGCATCCACAGATTTGCATTTTTAACGAGTTCCAGGTGATCTTAATGCTACTGATCAAAGAGCCTCGGACTGGTCTAGGCATTGCAGGTGTGTGCTGTGTGCTTGATGGCTCAGCAGTCATCAGAAAAAAAAAAAAGTCCTTGTCCTCATGGATATTATATTTCTTTGGGAGATATAGATACCAGATAACTAAGCAAACAAGGAAGATACTGATGGCCATTGCGGTGGTCTCAATATCTGTGTCCCCTTCAAATTCACATGTTCAAATCCCAATACCCAATGTAATGGTATCAGTAGATGGGCTGCTTTAAGAGGTGATTAGGCCTTGAGGGTTCTGCTTTCATCAGTAAGATTATAAGAAGCTTATAAGACGCCTTAGTTGGGCTCCCTTGCAGGTTCTGCCAGGAGAGGATCAAAGGAGCAATCTGTGACTGACCCGGACTTACCCAACCATGCTGGCACCCCAGTCTTCAGAACTGTGAGTAATACATTTCTGTTGTTTATAAAGTACTCAATGTGTGGTATTTTGCTGTTACAAAGGCCAAAACAGAATAAGTCATGAATATTTGGAAACCATGGTCATAGATAGAAATTAAACTGAGTGGTAAAGATTATTTTAATAATCTTGGCATGCCCAGAATGGTCTCTCTGACTAGATAGTGGGTCATCTCAAGGCCTAAAAGCTAAGAAGTCAGCTACAGTATAAGCCAGTCATGTTACAAACTGTACGAAGAGTTCATATAGAACTTTTATGAGGGTCGGATAAGAAAACCAAAAAACCAGGTCTGTTCTTGTGCGTGTTCGGCATGACACTCAATACATCTTTCCCTGACTCCATATGTAATCTGTCATGTAACCATGACTATTATTAAAATTTCAAATGTGTAGAATTTGGTGATGACTTTAAATTCTGTATCATCTGTTACTCTGGTCAGGAAGGAATATCACTTGGGTCCATTTTGGCTAGCTTGTATTATCACGTATTTTACCTTCAGTGCAGTAATAACTCCAAATTTGGTTAATTTTTTTAAACTAATCTCAGAAAATCACTTGTATGGGAACCTGTATGTAAATGAAGCAGACTAAATTTCTAATATAATATCTAACAATATTTTAGGTCGCTGGGAATACAGTTTGCTCTTAGTCCTGCCAAACATTTATTCTTGACTTTGGAGCAGATGCATAGCACTGCAGTATGCCTTGTGAGAGGAACAAATGTATAGGCAAGACAGGGCAACTTTGCTCCAGGAGCTTACAGTCTGGTTGGAGTGAACTCCAGCAATTGCACGGTAGTTGGATTACAGAGCAGAATATGAAACCTCCTTTAAGAGAGAGAAAAACAAATATCAGGATAAAAAGAAGAGTTATCTGAAGGCAGCAATGGGACAAATGGCAAAACAAACAAAAAACCAGCCTCCTGAAAGAATTTACATATTAGCTGCAGCTGCAGGATCTATAGGGTCAGATACAGAGGGGAGGGGTGATCATCCCACTAAGTAACTCCATTTCAAGACTAAAAAGTTGAAATGAGTGGAGTATGACCAGTGAATACAGAGTACATGGCATCTAATACTGGAGATGGAATTGCAAAGCCAACTGGAGGTGTGTATGGCAGTGAAGGTAAGTTTGTGGAGGTCACTCAAAGGAACACAATGGGATAGTTTTTGAAGTTTTCTCAGCAGGTGAAAACCATTTTTTCCATGACAACAGTTTTCAGCTGATTGTAACTATAATAAGACTTATGGAGAAGGGAAGCATCTCAACTTCAAACTACTTGCTGGTAAAAGTTGAAATACAACCCTTAATAGCGCTGAGCTTTTTTAGCCAATTAATCATTAGTAAAATAGTCAACATGGGAGTCAGGCAGGTGAGCTCATGAGTATCATAAATTTTCTTTCAGCGTGAAATTTTCTGTTGCATGTGTTTTGCAATGAATCAGCAACCTAAATAAGACTTATGATGCTATATTTGATTAAATGCTAGAACTACATCTTGTTAATTATTTCAGTATAGGGTTCATTAAGCAATAATACATTGAACTCATGTCTTCAGAACGCAGTTATCTTACGTCTTTCAGAGTTCTAAGAATAATGAGGTCATCATTTAAGTGTATGTGGATAATTTTTCTGAATTGGAGATTATTGAAACAGTTTTCCAATATAAATGACTTTTGAAACGAGAGTTCAATTTGCTTTAGAAATCTACGCATGAGAACGTTTTTAAAGGGGATGATACATTGAATTGACATATAAGATGTATAAACGTGACTTAAAACAGAAGTGAACACCTAAACATGGCAAAAGGTAAGTGAATACAGAAATTGTTTGATGCATGTAGTCAGGTTACACTTCGTTTTTTAAGAAGAAATCAGAATTTAAGATTATAAGAACAGATTTATCTCACTGAAATAATCAAATTCATTCTTTGGAATGAAATTGTGTATTGTATAAATAGCATATAAAATGATAAATACATACGCATGAAAATGTCAGATTGTTAGTAAGTATCACCTGTTACTCTCTACAGTACTGATAGAAATTTTATGATATGGGAATAGTTGAATAGTTTTGCTATGGTGGGATGAAACCATATCACTATCTGCTGCTTTCATAGTGTTTCATATGCTTTTCTGTTCTGTTCATGTTTTCTTATCGATCTTTGCAATACATTTACTTGTCATTTCACTTATAATCATTAAAAGTATTCCTTTGAAGGAGTACTCCAAATATCATCCAGTAACTTCTAATGTTTAATAGTAATGTTTTTATTTAAAACCAAACTTTTTCATTAAAAAAAATTGAATGTCATGCAAATATACATGCTGCTAAGTCATTTCAGTTGTGTCTAACTCTGTGCGACCCCATAGATGGCAACCCACCAGGCTCCGTCATCCCTGGGATTTTCCAGGCAAGAACACTGGAGTGGATTGCCATTTCCTTCTCCAATGCATGAAAGTGAAAAGTGAAAGTGAAGTCGCTCAGTCGTGTCCATCTCTTCACAACTCCATGGACTACAGCCCACCAGGCTCCTCCATCCATGGGATTTTCCAGGCAAGAGTCCTGGAGTGGGATGCCATTGCCTTCTGTGGCAAATATACATACATGCTTACAAAAATGAATCAATAAAATCCTACATTTTTAGGTATATTTATTTTTCCTTATTTCTATCTCCCTTCTTACCTTCTTCCCTTATCAGTCATCTATTTTCCTCAGCAAGTCACCTCCAAATACACCTCTGTGTACCATGTTAATGTAATACTAACACTACGCTATTAACTCCATGCTTATATAAATACATTATTGATGCTATGTATGATATACATTATATAAATGTAACACTCATATACACAAATGTAGGTATACATAGATACAGCTTCTTAGCCATTAATCTACCAAACTTAAATTCTATTTCTTATTTTTCTCCCTCAACGAAGACTCAGAAAAACTCTATCTAGTTTAACTTGAGTATTAAACTCACTTCCATAATGGCTATAGAATATTCTATTGTGTGGATCTACCAAGACATATTTGTACGTTGCTTTATTAATATTTACTTCTTAGGTTTATCTTCTAAGAATAGAAATATATTTGTTAAATCTTTACAAAGTGATTTTTACTTCCATGGGATAGAGTTGAAGGGACGTCATTGTTTGCTCACTGCTTTGGTGCATTGTTTCATAGGTTTTATGGGCCATTTTGCTAATTTATGAATTATCTTAAACTTTTACCTACTCCCTGTCAGACTGATTTTGTTTTGTTTTTAACTTGAAAAAAACTTATCACCTGAGAAAAAGTCCAATTTAGTGTCTTATAATTTACCTTACAGGATTGATGCCACACAATCTTTAATATTTATAAAAGTTTTTATATCTGATATAACTTGGAATTTGAAGCCTAATAACAATCATGACTTTTTTTCCTAAGATATATGGATATGTAGATGTTCCTAATATCTACTTTTGCATTTTCCTTTTAAACTTATATGGAATTTATTTTTAAATAATAAATATAGGGGGTAAATATGAGTGGAGAAGTAGGAGTAGAGTTCAAATTGGGTTGTTACAATAAGCCTCCTGAAGAAAGTGACATTTGAAAAAAGCTTTGGAGGAAGTGAGGGAGACAGCCATGTTCATAACTGGAAAAAATAACACTGAAAACTGCTGGTAAATGTCCATGAGGTGAGAAACTAACTGAGGTGTCCTAATAAAGCTTAAACAGAGTGAATAGGAGATGAAATTGAACATCATCTAAAATCATCAATGCATATAGGGTGCTATGACTTGGTTATTGGAAGAATAATACAAGTGACATATTAAAATTAAACTATTCAGTGATGAAGCCCAATCAGAGGGCATACTCAGATCTGCTCTGACCACCTGGGAAACAGATGGTTGTGGTTTGGACAAGAGTGGTACAGCTGAAGTGGTAAAACATGATGGGGATCTAAACATAGACCAGTAGACGATAATGAATGTTGACTGAGAAAGAAAAATATTAATAATGACTCCAAGATTTTTGTCCGAAGCAACCAATAGGGCAGGGTTGTCTTTAACTGAAATGTGAAAACTTGAAGGAAGATCAGGACCTTTTGTTCTGTTTTGGAGGATAAGTTTCAAAGTTCAATTCTGAGCATGATACTTCTTAAAGATATCTGATTGGAGATACTAAGCAATCAGTTGGACCAATGGTTCTGGAACTGAGGGAAGAGAGTCACGCTGAAGATGTAGTAGGAAATTGGTGTGCCATTGGTATTTAAATTTATTTGACAAAGTTGAAGTCTCTGTGTCAAATTTCAGGTCAGTTGCTCAGTCGTGTCCGACTCTTTGCGACCCCATGAACTGGAGCATGCCAGGCCTCCTTGTCCATTGCCGATTCCTGGAGTTTACTCAAACTCACACCCATTGAGTCGGTCATGCCATCCAACCATCTCATCCTCTGTTGTTCCCTTATCCCCTGCCTTCAGTCTTTCCCAGCATCAGGGTCTTTTCCAATGAGTCAGTTCTTCACATCAGGTGGCCAAAGTGTTGGAGTTTCAGCTTTAGCCTCAGTCCTTCCAAAGAATATTCAGGACTGATTTCCTTTGGGAATGACTTGCAGTCCAAGGGACTCTCAATAGTCTTCTCCAAGGCTACAGTTCAAAAGCATCAGTTCTT
Source organism: Nanger dama (assembly GCA_917880005.1). Taxonomy (NCBI): domain Eukaryota; kingdom Metazoa; phylum Chordata; class Mammalia; order Artiodactyla; family Bovidae; genus Nanger; species Nanger dama. The sequence goes on along the minus strand of CAKJTW010000038.1, from coordinate 5,603,749 downwards.
TGGTGCTCAGCTTTCTTCACAGTCCAACTCTCACATCCATACGTGACTACTGGAAAAACCATAGCTTTGACCAGGTGGACCTTTGTTGGTAAAGTAATGTCTCTGCTTTTTAATATGCTGTCTAGGTTGGCCATAACTTTTCTTCCAAGGAGCAAGTGTTTTAATTTCATGGCTGCAGTCACCATCTGCAGTGATTTTGGAGCCAAAACAACAACAAAAAAATAGTCTGTCACTGCTTCCCCATCTATTTACCATGAAGTGATGGGACCAGATGCCATGATCTTCCTTTTCTGAATGTTGAGCTTTAAGCCAACGTTTTCACTCTCCTCTTTCACTTTCATCAAGAGACTCTTTAGTTCTTCTTCACTTTTTGCCATAAGGGTGGTGTCATCTGCATATCTGAGGTTATTGATATTTCTTCTGGCAATCTTGATTACAGCTTGTGCTTCATCCAGCCTAGCATTTCTCATGATGTACTCGGCATATAAGTTAAATAAGCAGGGTGACAATATACAGCCTTGATGTACTCCTTTCCCTATTTGGAGCCAGTTTATTGTTTGATGTCCAGTTGTAACTGTTGCTTCCTGACCTGCATACAGACCTTGCAAGAGGCAGGTCTGGTGTTCTGGTATTCTCATTTCTTTAAGAATTTTCCAGAGTTTGTTGTGGTCCACAAAGTCAAAGGCTTTGGCATAGTCAATAAGGCAGAAGTAGATTTTATTTATTTATTTATTTTTTGGAACTCTCTTGCTTTTTTGATGATCCAGTGGATGCTGGCAACTTGATCTCTGGTTTCTCTGCCTTTTCTAAAACCAGCTTGAACATCTGGGAGTTCATGGTTCACATACTGTTGAAACCTGGCTTGGAGAATTTTGAGCATTACCTTGCTAGCATGTGAGATGAGTGCAATTGTGTGGTAGTTTGAGTATTCTTTGGCATTGCCTTTCTTTAGGATTGGAATGAAAACTGACCTTTTCTAGTCCTGTGGCACTGCTGAGTTTTCCAAATTTTCTGGCATGTTGAGTGCAGCACTTTCACAGTATCATCTTTTAGGATTTGAAACAGCTCAACTGGAATTCTATCTCCTGTAGTTTGTTCATAGTGATGCTTCTTAAGGCCCACTTGACTTCATATTCCAGGATGTCTGGCTCTAGATGAGTGATCACACCATCATGATTATCTGGGTCATGAAGATCTTTTCTTTGTAGTTCTTCTGTCTATTCTTGCCTTCTCTTTTAATATCTTCTGCTTCTGTTAGGTCCATACCATTTCTGTCCTTTCTTGGGCCTCTTTGCATGAAATATTCCCTTGGTATCTCTAATTTTCTTGAAGATATTTCCCATTTTGTTGTTTTCCTCTATTTCTTTGCATTGATTACTGAGGAAGGCTTTCTTATCTCTCCTTGCTATTCTTTGGAACTCTGCAGTCAAATGAGTATATCTATCCTTTTCTCCTTTGCCTTTTGCTTCTTTTCTATTCACAGCTATTTGTACGGTCTCCTCAGACAACAATTTTGCCTTTTGTTTTTCCTTTCCTTGGGAATGGAAAATGTAGATAGAGGAGAAAAAATAAGACTGATTTCTGAAGTGTTCTAAAAGGGATGTGAAAAGGAATCAACGCTGATGACTAAGAAGGAATTACCTTTAAAATACAGGGGGAAAACTCATTTTGGAAGCCAAATAAAGCCTTGTCACGTGAACAACATCAGAAATTCTAAAGAAATGATGATCAATAGATTTGAGAGGTCTTTGAGAAGACAATTTTTGGCAGCGTGTTTGGGGAATGCTTGAATGAATTCAAGTGTAGGAAGAAAGGAACTGAAGCCGAAAACATAATTACCTCCTTCAAACAGCTTAGCCATAAAGTAAAACAGAAGTAAGGGCAATAATAAAAAATGGAAAAATGGGATTGGGGGTGTTTATTGTGATTAGAAAAATATCATGTTAGTGTGACATAAATATCTGCTAAGAAGGAAAAAAAGTGATGCTAGGAAAAAGACATTGCTGAAGTAATGCCTTAAGATAGTTCTTAGGGTAATTTGCTATTTTTATCTATCTGTTACAGCCAAGTCATAGGATTTCTAGCTGAATCGAGACAGAAATAAGGTGTTACCAATAAACAAAACAATGTTACTTCTGGCTAATTTGTGTGACTGTTATTTCTTTTCCAGTGACAACTGTAGTTCTGCAGCCTTTCTTCTGCCTCTTAGATGAGAATAAAGATCTCATATTATGGAATTGCCCTTAGTTACTACCAGCACCCCATCCAGAAAGATCTCCACTGCCTTCAGCTTATCCAACTTCACACAGCACAAACCTAAATAAACCCGAAGACGTGCCCCTCCCGCCTCCCTCTTACCCCAGTATCCTTGGTGCTCCTTGTGGTCTCACTTGCCACAGCAAGCAAAGAAGCCTACCATTTACTTCCTGCATGTTCCTGGTAATCCTCTGTGGGGCCCTAAACAGGAAACCTTAAAAAGAAAGGGGCTATGAGTGTTGATTTTATATCCTGCAACTTTACTATATTCATTGATTAGCTCTAGTAGTTTTCTGGTCGAGTCTTTAGGATTTTCTATGTGGGATCTAATTAAAATTAAAAGCTTCTGCACCACAAAGGAAACTATGAGCAAGGTGAAAAGACAGCCTTCTGAATGGGAGAAAACAATAGCAACTGAAACAACTGACAAACAACTAATCTCAAAGATATATAAGCAACTTATGCAGCTCAACTCCAGAAAAATAAATGATCCAATAAAAAAATGGGCCAAAGAACTAAATAGGCATTTCTCCAAAGAAGATATACGGATGGCTAACAAACACATGAAAAGATGCTTAACATCACTCATTATCAGAGAAATGCAAATCAAGACCACAATGAGGTACCATTTCACACCAGTCAGAATGGCTGTGATCCAAAAGTTTACAAGCAATAAATGCTGGAGAGGATGTGGAGAAAAGGGAACCCTCTTACACTGCTGGTGGGAATGCAAACTAGTACAGCCATTATGGAAAACAGTGTGGAGATTCCTTAAAAATTGCAAATAGAACTGCCTTATGACCCAGCAATCCCACTGCTGGGCATACACACTGAGGAAACCAGAATTGAAAGAGACACATGTACCCCAATGTTCATTGCAGCACTGTTTATAATAGCCAGGACATGGAAGCAACCTAGATGTCCATCAGCAGATGAATGGATAAGAAAGCTGTGGTACATATACACTATGGAATACTACTCAGCCCTTAAAAAGAATAAATTTGACTCAGTTCTAATGAGATGGATGAAACTGGAGCCGATTATCCAGAGTGAAGTAAGCCAGAAAGAAAAACACCAATACAGTATACTGACACATATATATGGAATTTAGAAGACAGTAATGATGACCCTATATGTGAGACAACAAAGAGACACAGAGGTACAGAGTGGACTTTTGGACTCTGAGGGAGAGGGAAAGGGTGGGATGGTTTGGGAGAATGGCAATGAAACATGTATATTTTCCTGTAAGAAACGAAGCGCTAATCTGTGTTCAATATAGGATGCAGGATGCATGGGGCTGATGCACAGGATGATTCAGGTAGAGGATGTGGGGTGGGAGGTGGGAGGGGGCTTCGGCATTGGCAGATTGCGTTCACCTATGGCTGATTCATGTCAATGTATGGCAAAACAAATACAGTATTGTAATTTTAAAAATAAATAAATTAAAAAAAGAGGCTAGCTTTGCGGTCGGAAACTAAGATGGCGCCTGGCGGAAGAGATGGGGGCATGGTCTATGTTTGCCAAAGTTTTGTGATTGGCTCTCTTGATTTCCGTGCACGTAAACAGCACGTGATCTCCATAGACTCCTGTTATAATGAAGGCACATGATGATTTGACCTTTAACGTGATTGGTGCAACTATGGAAAGTCCCTCCTAAAACCCCTCTGCTTCCCTATATAAGCTGGGAGTTTGCAGCTGGGAACTGCTCAGACAGAACCCCTGTTGCATCTGATCGCGGAGGGGTTGGTGGACAGCAGGCTCACCTCTCCTCGGGACTCCTCAGCTTTGCTGAGGGAAGTTCCACTGCCTCTCTCTTTCTGCGGAGCACCCACCTCCCCCCGCCCCCCATTCCTCTGTCAGTCCTCGACAGCTCTTGCATATGCACAGTAGGAGGGATGCTATGAGGCGGTGGACTTCTCGAGGGGGTAAGGGGCGAAAATCAGCGCTTGTGTTAATGACAGTGGATGGGTACATGAGGGAATGTGCTTACCTTTTTCATTTCTTGGCCATGCGATGCTGCATATAAGATCTTAGTTCCTCTATCAGAGGTCGAACCTGTGCCTCCTCCCCTGGAAGTGCCGAGTTTTAGCCACTGGACTGCCATGGAAGAAGTAGAGTGAGGACATACTGGTAGATTTGGAAGCTGAAGAAAAAGAAAACTGTAAAATTAAATCCGCATGGGGGAAAATAAATGACCTATTACTGGGAAACATTAAAGACTCCAGGTTTAACAGATTTACCATGAAGTGTTTCCATGCCAGCATAGCAATGCATTTTTGTCTAATAAATTCAAGTGCATGAATCTAGATACAGAGTAGCCCAATAATTGGGTTTCACCATGGTATGGTTTGCCAAAGGGAAACAGTAAGGTACAAAGTTGTTTAAAATTTTTGCAAGAAGGACAATAAAGTGATGCATCATTTGTAGACCCGGGTAGGAGACAAAACATGAACATCAAAAGGATTTGGGAGACTTAGAGTAAAAATGATAGAATCAATAATCTGTAGGGTCTCATTTGGGCCAAAAAACTGTTGTATTAATATTTGATGTAAAATGCAATAGCTGAACCTATTATGAAGGTTTGCACATCATGTAAACTAGTGTTTGTGGTAGGCTGGAAGAGGAAAATACTGACAGATTAATCTCTAGATTCACTCATTTATCATAGGTATTCTATTTTTAGTAGTTTTCCATTTTTATGAACGATATGGATTTTTCATTTTCTTACCTGAAAAATTTTAATGAGGTGGTGCTTCTTTAGGTGTGCAAAATTATGAATCCACATGGCCCCAGAGTCTTAAATATAAGATTTCTAATAGAATTTCCAAACTCTGCAGTGGTAATAGGTTTATTCATGACCTCTCAATTTTGGAGGTTAACATTTTGCTAGGAAATCTTCAATACTGCCATCGAGTTGCTTGCAGTATTCCCACAGAATACTGTCATTAACTTTACTGTCTATGACTTTATGTTATTCTCTTTTGACCTTTGTATTTGCAGTTTTACTTTTCTACAGTTAATGGAAGTTCTAAATGAAAAATTGCAGTAGTTTATCATAAAGAAAAATATTTTGCAAAGCTATCTGCCCTAGAATGTCTAAGGAAAAATGTCAGGTTATGCTGTGTATCATGAAGTTTTAGAATTTCTTGGACTACTACTCTGTGTTCATCACTCACCTTCAAATGTTGCATGTCACAATAAATAGATTTACATCCTGTTCTATTCTTAAATTATTTTATGCACCATCCCACAGAGAATACAAAAGCTCTTCATGAAACTGTAGAAATGGTAATTTGATCTCTCTAATATAAACTTTTCAAAAACTGTTAGGATCATTTTTAAGAGGTTTTATTAGGCTTTCAAAGATGATGTCAAGATCACCTTAGCTCCAGAGACCTGTTTAAGAAATTACTAAGTCAGCATCTTACTTTAGGATCAGTTTATTTTGATACCCATACATGGTTTTGAAAACGTGGGGTTACTTCGGCCCTCTCAATTAAAACATCCTTCAGGTCTTAAAAAAGATTCCAAGTTGAGACTATTCAAATTCTGAGGACATGAATTCATCTTGTTAAAGTCTAGAGAAACAAATACAGATACACCAAGCATGTCTTCAAGTGCTGGCTTGTAGATTCTTTGATGTTTCATCAGATAGACCTGGCTCAATCATCAGCTATTTCTCCCAGTACCTACTGGCTCTCTGTAAGCAAAGATAACTACCTCAATTAATAATGGTATCAGGTAGTTTAGGATTCCTATCCAAACAGACTCTGAATCTCAGTGCTAACTAGAAATAGGATGATTGCAGCCAGAGTGTAAACTCTTCTCAATGTTTTCCCTCCATGCTAGCTATTTTGCTCTTGTTTGTTGCTGTTGCTATTAGTAAAGAACATATACTTCTATCTTAGATAATATATTTTCTCAGTCTTTTCCATTTGGATGTACATTCTTTGATCAGTTGGGTGGGGGCAGGAAGCAAACATGAGTTATGTCTAAAATCTTGACAAAAGCCAATTATGTCACTTTCAATTATGTCACTTATGAGCCCTTTAACAAAAGACAGGTTGTGGTTATTTTGAAGTTATTAAATGTACTAGTCAATAAAGTATTAATACTTAACTACATTCCCATTAAACCCTAAAAAATTGTTCCTGCTGCTCTGGTTACAACCTTTAAGAGAGAGTAACAAATGACTATATAAAACAGATTCCTAGGAGTGTGTAGAGTCAATAGGTCTGCAGTATGGCTCAAGAAATTAAATTTGTAGTAAAAACAAACAAACAAAAAAACAAAAACTCTTCCTCCCTGCTTGACTAAATTAAATGCAAATGGTCTGCAAGCCATGAATTTGCAGAAAGTAGACACATTACAGGTAGGATTAAACCAGGTAGGTTTAATGTGTACAAGCTTAGTGTATATTAACTTTTGACTCGATATCTTGATGGAGTTTTGAATGATCATCAAGCAGCATGATTGCAAATGAGCAGTTTCTCATTGCTCTGTTTCTTGCTTAATTGAAAAAATGGTCTTTGTGCTCATTGTACCTAGAAAAGCTCACCCAAAACAAAAACTAACACTACTCTAAAATATCACAATAATTTGTTCTTACACAAATATTAGTCTTTGCTGTATAGCAAGGGTTTTTGTGTTCCAGAACGTTTTAGAAAAAATTTGAGTTGTATAGGGACAATTTAAGCAAAATGATAAAGGTAGTGAATTTTATTTGCCAATTTCCTGATTTTTGTTTTTCTATCCCTATTCTACTCTTAATACATATTATACATTTTTTCAACCTGTTAAAGCTGTTGCACTATATTCTCAGATCAAAGAGACTCCTCTAGAACCACAGACAGCCTCCTAGCAGGCCTGGTCCAAAAGCCTTTTCATTCTACCCATTGCCTTATTGTATATCCTTTGCTATTGAATATATTTGTGGATATTCACAACGATTTAGCTACAAAAATTCTCATAGAATAATGGAGAATAACATCATTCAAACTTCAAATATGTGATTGAAAATGACTATTTTTAGATCACAAAGAATGACTTCATAATCTAAAATATGTAATGGGAAAATGTTCACAGTATCAAACAATATGAACAACCTCAAAGGCATTTATAAGCAGTGACATTTGATTCTAAATGTGCATATACTTGTGAACGTAAGTGGCAATTTGTAGCCTCAGTTCTTGCAGATTGAATGTGTTGTCTTGAACGTTATATGGTGCTAATCTTGGATTCTACATTGAGAATTTCCTGAGCATATTAAAAAATTTAAGCTGATTTTAATAATGTGCTTTTTTAATACTCATTAGCATTACTGCAGCTCACTGTCTTTCAGATATAGTTTGAATATTTATTTTTGTTGTTTAGTTACTAAGTTTGTCCAACTCGTTTGTGACCCCATGGACAGTAGTCCACTCCTGCTTGGCTCCTCTGTCCATGGTATTTTCCAGGCTAGCATACTGGAGTGGGTTACCATTTCTTTTCCAAGGGATCTTCCTCACTCAAGGATTGAACTCACTTCTCTTAGATTGGTAGGTGAGTTCTTTACCACTGAGTCACCAGGGAAGCCCATTTATGAGTTCAGTTCAGTTGCTCAGTTGTGACCGACTCTTTGCGACCCCATGACCAACCCCATCTCCCGGACTTCACAGAGACTCACGCCCATCGAGTCAGTGATGCCATCCAGGCATCTCATCCTCTGTTGTCCCCTTCTCCTCCTGCCCCCTAATCCCCCCCAGCATCAGAGTCTTTTCCAATGAGTCAACTCTTCGCATGAGGTGGCCAAAGGACTGGAGTTTCAGCTTCAGCATCATTCCCTCCAAAGAAATCACAGGGCTGATCTCCTTCAGAATGGACTGGTTGGATCTCCTTGCAGTCCAAGGGACTCTCAAGAGTCTTCTCCAACACCACAGTTCAAAAGCATCAATTCTTCGGCACTCAGCTTTCTTCACAGTCCAACTCTCACATCCATACATGACCACAGGAAAAACCATAGCCTTGACTAGACGGACCTTAGTCAGTAAAGTAATGTCTCTGCTTTTGAATATGCTATCTAGGTTGGTCATAACTTTTCTTCCAAGGAGTAAGCATCTTTTAATTTCATGGCTGCAGTCACCATCAGCAGTGATTTTGGAGCCCATAAAAATAAAGTCTGACACTGTTTCCACTGTTTCTCCATCTATTTTCCATGAAGTGATGGAACCAGATGCCATGATCTTCATTTTCTGAATGTTGAACTTTAAGCCAACTTTTTCGCTTTCCTCTTTTACTTTCACCAAGAGGCTTTTTAGTTCCTCTTCACTTTCTGCCATAAGGGTAGTGTCATCTGCATGTTGTAAATCAGTTCTATCATAATATCCACCTAACTGACTGTATGGGCTTCCTGGATGGCTGTGAAGGAATCTGCCTTCAATGCAGGAGATGTGGTTCATTCCCTGGGTTAGGAAGATCCCTTGGAGGCAGAAATTGCAGCCTGCTCCTTCCCAAGTGGCCCTAGTGGTAAAGGACTGACTGCCAATGCAGGAGACATAACAGACACAAATCTGATCCCTGGGTTGAGAAGATCCTCTGGAGGAGGGTATGGCAAGCCACTCAACTATTCTTGCCTGAAGAATCCTCTGGAAACAGAAGCCTGGAGGGCTACAGTCCAAAGGGTCACACAGAGTTGTACGTGACTGAGCACAACTGATTATGTACTCATACACTGAAATTCCTTTCAAATGCAGACAGAAGAACTTTATAATAACTTAAATTAGAAGGTTGACATGATCTTTGTTCAAACTATCGGAATGTAGCAAAATGTTGAAGCTTAGACTAAGGGATATGAAGTCCATTGTCTTAAATTTGTCTTGTGTTTACTTTGATGAAATTTTGTTATAAAAATGCTTATAAATGAGTTGCCATGCTTTTTGGCTTTATTGGATTATTTTTAGCATTTACTATTGATGTTATATTGATATATTGATATTATATTGATATTATAAATGGTACTCTGATTTTGAAATTTTTGAGTGCTATAAACATTTAGTGGACAGACTAACTGCTGAAAAATATATACTCAGTTCTGCTAAGTATTTAATGTTTAGAAAGTTTATAATATCTATAAATCTACTTATACATTTTTATTTACTAGAAATGAACTCTAAGAGGTTCTACAAGTTTTCTCTTTGTAATGAATGCTAATTAGCTATAGTTATGTGTTCAGTTTTGATAACTTCCTTTTCATTATTTGCTTCAAGTTATTTAATATGTCATCTTGGTTTTACAGTTTAAAATTATCTGTTGAAATAGCTTCTAATTCTTCTCAAAAGTAGCATAAAACACAGAATAAAGCAGAAGAATTCAAGGAAGGGAAAAATGTATCTTTTTAAAAAAGAGGTATTAGAGGTATTGGATTTTTAAGTGCAAGAGAGAGGAGAATTGTATTCCTACTTCATTAAAATCATGAAAAACGTTTCAATAGTAAAATGAAAGTGAAATAATTAAGCATAATTATATTGCAAATCTATAAATACAGATCAAATTTCTCACATAAGAATTAAGTTTTCTCTGCAACAAATAAATGTTTTGATTACTAAAATTCATTCAAAGCAATTCTAATATAAAAATTCCAGGAAAATAATTGGCTAATATCCTAGAATAACACCATAAATATTTTGTTGACCTTACTGTCACATATTTATCTAAAGCACACATGTGCATAGGACCACATCATATGTTTTTATGCATTATGTTATGATTAATTCTATGTTCCCCTTCCCTGTGTTTCTCTCATATTATTCCATATTAGATATACCATACAGATCTTTTCAGCATTTCCAAAAATGGGGTGAAAAAGAGTATAAATTAAACACACTTTATGTACCCTTATTTGGTGAAGTGATAGTATGTGATCTATTACTACATCTGCAAGCTCGGCTGAGTATTTTACATGAATGTGTGATAGCTCACTTGTTGGATATCATGATATGGCCACTCATCAGTTGTTTCCTGCTCTTGTCCTCTAGGTTAATACTGTAATCAACACCCTCTATGTATAGGTTCTTAGCAATTGACACTTTCTTTTTCCTATGGTATAGTGCTAAAGAGTAGAATTGCTCTGTATGATGACCTAAGAATTTCAAATTTTAGTTGTTGTCGGGAGCCGCATTAGGCATTACAGACATTTAATATTTTATAGAGATTTGGCACTTACTCCATTTCTGTTGGTGGGGTGTAAAATTCATCCACATTCCAAACAAGGGGTTGCATAGCCATCTAAAATTCTTGCCAGATCGGCATAAATTGAGTCCTCCTTAATCCGTATGTCCCTGACTTTTAGACTGAGTATATTAATAGCTTTTGACCATTGAATTTGCCCTTCTCTTCTTAGTATCTGTTCATTTCCTCCTCCATTCATAGTATTCATTGAAAGAAGGTGTTCACTATACTAAATTATTGCCCAATTATTACTTTTTCTATCATGTATATTAAATATATTTTCACGTGTATAGATTGTAAACATTGTTTAACCCTAACTGTGGAAAATATGGGGCTTCCCAGGTGGCTCTAGTGGTGAAGAATCTGCCTGCTAATGCAGGAGACATCAGAGATACGAGCTGTATCCCTGAGTCAGGAAGATCCTTTGGAGGAGGAAGTGGCAACCTACTCCAGTATTCTTGCCTGGAAAATTCCATGGACAGAGGAGCCTGGCAGGCTGTGGTCCACAGGGTTAAGAGTCAGACACGACTAAAGCATCTTATCACAAATGCACATGGAAATATAAACAGTTTTAAATGAACACTTCCACACGTTCATATTGTAGCTTATAGTTTTGTAGTTTTGAAAAAGGTACTCATAAATTTAGTATGCTAATTTTCCATGCAAAAATTTTATTGCTCAGTTTTTGGCATCTAACTCATTAAACAGACTGGAATTTATTTTTCTATCTGTAATATGAAGGCGTTCAGTTTTTATTCCCTTCTCATAGTTCTTTAGTACCATTATCATTATTTAAGAAATGTATTGTTTTATTCCCAATGTTTTACTATACTTTTGCCATTATCAAGAGATGAAAGTGGCTTTATAAGATGTGTTGACAAGTGACAAACTGACCCTCACTGTTCTTATAATTTCTAAAAACTGGGGGCTAAAATCTTTAAGTCCATTTCACCTAATTCTAAAAGACTCGATTACAATTCAAGTAGAAATTTTACTAACTTGTATACACTAACAGGAGAAATTAACATTTTAAATTTAGATTTTTCACTCAAGAACATGATCTACCTTTCCATTCCTTCAGTTACTATGCATATCAATACAATTTTTCATATAGGTCCTGTTTCTTCTTTGTTAAATACCTGAGCATGTTAACTTTTGCTTCTTATTTTAATGTTTTCCATTACCAGTATTTCTGTTAAATAGCAAAGAACAAAAATTTTAATACCTATCTTGGATCCAGATACTTTATCAAATTCTCTTATTTTAAGTTTACTACAGAGTCTTCTCACTTAAGATACTTGCTTTTTATAACGGTATTCACTTTCGGTTTGTATTTTACATAGAATTTTTCTTAGTACGGGTCTTGAGTTTTATAATGTGATCTATCTGATATTGCATATGGCAAAAATATTCCTTTTATGATAAACTAAAATGTGACATCTGGACAACACTGCTTTTGAAGATTTGAGAAGTATAGCTATTGGTCAAACATCTAAATAGTGGCAAATTTCTTTTAAATGATCCAAATCAAAAGCAATGTGTTTTGCTGTTGAAGACACACAGCTGCATAATTATGATGGAGTTTGGATAAGAATCAACCACAGCAAACAAATGCAGACTCAATACTTCAGCTTTGATGGCAGTCATGTCAAATATACATTTCTGAGGGCAATTCAGATGTTGTAGCCATAAATAAGTGTAAGGGCTCTAAGTATAGTTATTTCTGGTTACAAAATGAAGAACTAGAACAGGAGGAGATGATTTGTGTCAATTTTTTAAGAATCACGCTTGTCTTAAAATGTCAAGTTATAGGCAATGTTACCAAAAATCATATTTCAGGTGTTAGTATGTGTGTGAGCGAGAGAGATTATATCTATAACTCTGAAAAACTCATTCAAAATGAAGCAAAGGGCCTACACAATGGGATTCACCCCGAGTGATGTTCAGAGTCAAGGATATTTTTCCAGTATTAGGAAGCAGTTTACTCCATGCTGTTCTTGAGAAGGTGTCTTTTCAAAGGCTCAATGACACAGTCCTGAGCAGCAACAGCAGGAGATAGAATTGGTTTTCTATCTTCAGTTTGGCAGACATGGCTATTGAAACTACATGAAACTAAAGGGTCAAGGATCAAATGATCCAAAGGACCAAGTGGTGTCCTTTTTTTTTTTTTTTTTACATCCTAAGGTAGGATGTATGAGTTTTTTCAGTTTGCTATTTGGAGCCAAAAGTTTGAAAAGGAGAGACTTTGTCATGAAAAATAAAGTGATATATTTATCCTGACAAATTGTCCAAATGACAGAACTATATATTTGTGCTATTTAAATGTAATAAAGAATTACAAAGTATGGACAGATTATTATTGCAATATTGAAAGATTTAATTTTAAATTGTTAGAGGAGTATAATCTGTATAAGAATGATCTATACCTGTTTAAATAATTTTTTTTCATTCAGAAAATATCTTCCAAGAGAATTTGTTGTCAAGTTAAAACATTCATTATTTCTAAATTGATGCCAGTATGCACTGCTGCATTGTAGTAATCCACCCTTTAAATTCACTTAATGCATACAGTACCAACAGAGAAACTAACTCTGCCAGGCACAATTCAGATACTTCGGCTGCCAAGGAACCAGATCAGAATTCTTGTCCTTAAGAATCTTACATTCTAACTGAGGAGACATAGTAAAATATCAATCTGTACAACTGATTGTTTTTTGAAAAATAAGCACTATATAGATCAGGGAAATGCTGTGGAAGAGTAGCTGTGGATGTTACACACAGTGATGGAAACTGTGATACTTTAGCAAAGACTGGAAGGAGGTGAGGGAATTAGCATCTGGATATTGGGGAGCCAAGTGGTACAAACAGAGTTAGGGCAAGTTTGAAGGCCCTAAGATGGGCGTGTGCTTGACAAGTCCCAGGAGATGTAAGGTGATTTTTATGGTTGAAACAAAGACCTTTTAAGAAAGTAGCAGGAAATGCTATCAGAAGGAATAGGAAGGAAAGATCAGGGCCATGAAATGGCTCTTTTTCTGACCGAATTATGGAGTGAGGGTGAGTTGTATGCAGAGTGTCTTAATCTGATTTGCATTTTTAAAGGATTACTATAACCATCCTATTGAGGATAGACTATTTTGGGGATCAGTGTTGTGAGAAGTGTTGGGATTAAAGGTTACATTTTGAATATAGAGTCTTCAGGATTTTCTGATATAATAGAAATGATTTAAGGTGAGATAAAGAGAGATACCAAGATTGACTCAAATTTTGGGTTGAGCAAGTGAATGGACTTTTCAACTAAGATAAGAAAGATTGTAGATGACTCAGATCTGAGGGAGTAAATTCAGTTTTATACAAACTTCTGACATTTATAGTTTTCAACTGTTTTTATATCTATACATAGGTATATAATGTATTTATATGCATGTAATATCAAATGTAAAATGTAATATATATATAAAATATTATATGAACTGTGGTGTTGGAGAAGACTCTTGAGAGTCCCTTGGACTGCAAGGAGATCCAACCAGTCCATTCTAAAGGAGATCAGCCCTGGGATTTCTTTGGGAGGAATGATGCTAAAGCTGAAACTCCAGTACTTTGGCCACCTCATGTGAAGAGTTGACTCCTTGGAAAAGACTCTGATGCTGGGAGGGATAGGGGGCAGGAGGAGAAGGGGACAACAGAGGATGAGATGCCTGGATGGCATCACTGACTTGATGAACGTGAGTCTGAGTGAACTCCAAGAGATGGTGATGGACAGGGAGGCCTGGCGTGCTGCAATTCATGGGGTCGTGAAGAGTCGGACACGACTGAGCAACTGAACTGAGCTGACATGCAGTATTTATATATATAACTTTATATATGTAACATAATTTTCCCAAGGAGCAACTTGGTAAGAACACAGATAAATTTGGGAACAGTAAACAAAATACAGTGTAAGTAGTAATGTACTTAGAATGGTAATAAAATTCTATGAAGTACTCTAATTTTCACGTAACCTTAGTCATAGTATCCAAATTCACTGATACTCTTTTGCCTCATTTGTAAACCTACTATGATAATACTTGTTCTCTTTGGTTTAATCCCCAAAATGAACATGTAAAAATATCAAGGCTGATATCAGGAGATAATTCTAAATGAAAGAGAACTTATAGAGTAAAATTAGCACTCAATTTTCCACAATTAAACACTCAGATAACTATAGTCCTAAATTTCATTTCAGGAAATATAATCTTACTATCAGTTAATTGGTTACTTTACTGTGACCAGCACAGCAATGGCACATCTAGCTTAAAACAGGATGGATTCAAAGAAATGTTTCCTGTGCTCTTCCTGCTCCCACGCTGGCCCAGAATCAGAACCACAATCTGAGATGCATTATCAAAGTGAATCAGCAGTACATACACATATATCCCATCTTTTTGGATTTCCTTCCCACTTAGGTCCCCACAGAGCACTGAGTAAAGTTCCCTGTGCTATGCAGCATATCCTCATTACCTGTTTCACACATAGCAGGGTGACTATCTCAGTCCCAGTCTCCCAGTTCATGCCAGCCCTCCTTCCCCACCTTGGTGTCCATCCACTCAAGGAAAAGTTTCCTGTACCCTTCCTGCCCTCCTGCTAGTCTAGGATTCGAACCATAGTCTGAGTATTATCACTGACATAGATCACAGCAGTCTGTGTTGCAGTTGTCAAGTAGCCTGTGAACTTCCTGAGAGAAGTGACACTTATTTTCATCTGAATTTATTGACCATCTTTGGCTTATGATCTGAGTTCAGCAATGCTTGCTGAATAAAAAACTGGAGATATTCCTTCCATTTCCCCTCTCTGAGCTCATATTTGAATTATGACAGCATTTAAAATTAAATATAAAGATCAAATATAAATATTTTATTGTAGGAATGAATGTCCGTAAAGGAGCTTTCTCTACAAAGCTTTACAATAATCACCATTGTGTTCACTATCATTCACTTTAAATTCTACTTTAAACTATGAGATAAAACATAATAAAGTATATAAATATGTAATGTATACAGACACTCATTTGGTAAGTAAAAGTACAGATCTATAAAACATTTAGATATGAAACTGTCAAAAGCTTTTTCCCCAGTAATGCTCACATTGGAGTTTATAGTATTTGTTTTGGATAACAAATTATTTCACTTTACTAACACTTAGTAATATGAAATATAAGTTTGGGAAATTTTGATCCTATATTTGTAATTATATAGTGACTAGGTTCTACATAGTTACTAAATCTGAGTTACAACTTAGATATAATCTTTCATGGTGAATAAAATGAAAATGGAAATAAGATCCTTAGAGATTTCTTGTGGTAAAGAGAAAACAAAATAAACCCCAGTCAAAACACAGCCCACACTTAATACGCACACAATTCCAGTGCCCAAGACCAAAGCTTCCTTAGTGATGTGAGAGCAAGACCCACCATTCCAATAGCACGTGCAGGGAAAGTTTGCAAAAGTTTCTTTGTTATAGTCTCCCTCACTTAGAAAATGCCCAAAATCAGAACCAGTGGATATAAACAGTGAGAAGGCTGCAAATCTACCTTACAATTACTAAAACTTTCTGATGGTCTCATTTGATCTAGTGATAAAATCTAGTGTAATTAGAATTGAGATCTATGGAAAAAAGGCCTTCACAGCATCACAAAGTGCTATCAGTTCACTCATTCAAGTATTAGCCTCAATGTGTATTACATTTTGCTAGGCACTGAAAATAAACTACTGAATGGAGAAGATATTGCTTTAGAGTTTACCATATTTCGCTTGGTCTTGGGTGCACTGAAAAGCAAATAGGCAATTAGTATAGCAGATGCTAATTGCTATGTTGGGAGAAGTACAGTGTGCCTGCAAAGCTCTTAGGCAGTACCGCTTAATGGGATGGAATTAATAACTCAGTGTATTCATTTCCTATTGAGCCTGTAACAAATTGTCACAAGTTTGGTGGCTTAAAACAATTTACTCTTTTACTGAACTAGAGTTAATAAGTCTGAATTAGGCTGCCAGACCTGCCTGCCTTCTGCAGGCTCCAGGGGCTAATCTGGATCATTTATTTTCTAGCTTCTAGAGGCTGCCTATATTCCTTGACTCATGGCCCCTTCCCACTGTCTTTCTCCATAGTTACATTTTTCTCTTTCTTATTAGGATACTTGTGATTACACTGGGCATGCCTGGACAATCAATGCCATTCTCCACAAATCAAAATGTTTTTAACTTGATCATCAATCTGGCTCTTCTACCATGTGAAGCAAAACATCTAGAAATTCTAGGCATTAAGACATCTCTGGGGGTCATTCTTGCCCATCCAGGAATGAACTTATTTTATAAGTAAGTTTAACAAATAACTGTCTATTTTATGTGTTTGAGAAGGAAATGGCAACCCACTCCAGTATTCTTGCCTGGAGAATGCCATGCATAGAGGAGCGTGGCAGGCTACTTCTATGTAATGAGAAAAAATATTCAATACATGATTCTGTGATTGTTGAGCATCTCTTTGGAAAAGATTCGACCATTTAGGTGCTTGTCTCACAAATTAATAACAGAGATAATCTCGTGGGAATATTCTCTCTCCAGTGGATTCTACCAAAATAACATATAATGGGAATGATTCTACCTAGAGTTTTATGGTGTCACCTTATACAGCTGACCACGACAACATTTTCTTAGGGTAGCAGTTTTGAAAATTACAAAATTCTTCAGGAAAAAAAATTGGAAATATGTATCAGGATCATTCACTTATACACAGGAGGCAAGTAACTCACTTTGTACTTTGTTTTTAAGCAAAATGTATACTTTTCTTTATAAGAAACCCTCTATGGACAATAATAACCATCTTAAGGTCACATTTAATTAAAAAGTTTAGGAATAGTCAAAACTTTTCAGCAGTCACAAAATTCTAACACTAGTAGCTTAGGTACAAAAATATTTTATGCCCATTTGATATAATATTAAAGTTATTATCTTATAATGAGTTTTACTGATAATAGAAATATTTAAGTAAGGATAAGAATTTAATATATTAGAGACTGCTTAATTTTAGTTAAACAAAATCACTGCAGATGGTGACTGCAGCCATGAAATTAAAAATGCTTACTCCTTGGAAGAAAAGTTATGACCAATCTAGACAGCATATTGGAAAGAAGAGACATTACTTTGCCAACAAAGGTCCAACTAGTCAAGGCTATTGTTTTTCCTGTGGTCATGTATGGATGTGAGAGTTGGACTGTGAAGAAAGCTGAGCACCAAAGAATTGATGCTTTTGAACTGTGGTGTTGGAGAAGACTCTTGTGAGTCCCTTGGACTGCAAGGAGATCCAACCAGTCCATTCTGAAGGAGATCAACCATGGGATTTCTTTGGAAGGAATGATGATAAAGCTGAAACTCCAGTCCTTTGGCCACCTCATGTGAAGAGTTGACTCACTGGAAAAGACTGATGCTGGGAGGGATTGGGGGCAGGAGGAGAAGGGGATGACCGAGAATGAGATGGCTGGATGGCATCACCGACTCAATGGATGTGAGTCTGAGTGAACTCTGGGAGATGGTGATGAACAGGGAGGCCTGGTGTGCTGGGATTCATGGGCTCGCAAAGAGCCGGACACAACTGAGCAACTGAACTGACTGACTAACAAAGAGAAGGATGGAACTGATAGGAGTGCAATAAAATTTCAATAAGTCAAAGAGAAAAAGGAGGTAACAGTGAGACTGATTTAGTAGAAAGGAATGAAACTCAAGGGAATGACTTTTGAACTTTCTTGTTTCTTAGTATGGTTTCATTCTTCTTTCAATACCTCCAGTGGCATTTTCAGTTACAAATTTAAGCCACTAACTTTAGGAAGGGGAGGAAGGAATCCTAATATCTGAACTCCTGTGAGTTCTACAGTAGAAGATGTGGCTCGTGCCATACCTATCACCAATCTGAGGCAGCCGAAGAAAACAAAAGTACACTGTGTGTGGTAAGCAATTTTCTATTCCATTTTCTCCCTTGGCTACTCTCTTTGCTTATCCCAGGATATCTGCTTGTCAGAATCTGGTACTTTAGCCCTCAAACAAAAGAAATGTTAAAATGTTATTTATGGCTATTTATATTTGTTATATAACATACATTTAAAATCACATATAAAATTTGATATATATTATTTTCTCTCAGTTCAGCTCAGCTGCTCAGTCATGTCTGACTCTTTGTGACCCCATAAATCACAGCATGCAAGCTCTACCTGTCCATCACCAACTCCCAGAGTTCACCCAAACTCATGTGCATCGAGTCGGTGATGCCATCCAGTCATCTCATCCTCTGTCATCCCCTTCTCCTCCTGTCCCCAATTTCTCCCAGCATCATGGTCTTTTCCAGTGAGTCACCTCTTTGCATGAGGTGGCCAAAGTATTGGAATTTCAGCCTCAGCATCAGTCCTTCCAATAAACACCCAGGACTGGTCTCCTTTAGGATGGACGGGTTGAATCTCCTTGCAATCCAAGGGACTCTCAATAGGCTTCTCCAACACCACAGTTCAAAAGCATCAATTCTTCAGTGCTCAGCTTTCTTCACAGTCCAGCTCTCATATCTCTATCTATCTATCTATCTGTCTATCTATCTATCTATATGACCACTGGAAAAACCATAGCCTTGACCAGACGGACTTTGTTGTCAAAGGAATGTCTCTGCTTTTAATATGCTATCTAGGTTGGTCATAATTTTCTTCCAAGGAGTAAGTGTCTTTTAATTTCATGGCTGCAATTACCATCTTCAGTGATTTTGGAGCCCCCCAAAATAAAGTCTGACACTGTTTCCACTGTTTCCCATCTATTTCCCATGAAGTGATGGGACCAGATGCCATGATCTTCGTTTTCTGAATGTTGAGCTTTAAGCCCATTTTTTCCACTCTCCTCTTTCACTTTCATCAAGAACTAAATTAGAATCATTATCTTTGTTACCTGTTTCTTTCATAAAGGCTTTAAGATACTCAGTTTTAAAAATCCCATTTGTGTATACTTCTGGCTTTCATCCTTCTAGAAGTGAGGCTATGCTCTTCATTTTATTAAGTTTATGCTGGTTAAGTCTAAAATCTACAAATCTGCCATAAATATATAAGCATAAACAATTGGATGTACTTGGAATGTATTGATCTTTCCTTTTTCACTTAAATTGGCAAATGATTTCATAATTGACTTTTTTATAGCATATATTTCTATATACAACAAATCATTGTGAGGTGTATGAGAGATATACTCTTAAGAAATGCATTATTATGAGTGACACATGGAAACATGAAGTTGAAAAAGAGTCTAATATGTACTTCTGCAGAAGTATCTACAAAGAGACTTGGGAACACAAAGCAAAGAATTTACCTTGATCTTATCACAAGAAATATAACAACTGAGTTGATTCTAGAAAAATGAAATAAATACTAGGTAAATAAGTACAGGCATGTAATATACAGCATAGGGAAGATAGATAATACTACCACAGTGACTTTATGGTGACGATTACTAGAATGATCTTGGTGATCAATTCATAATGTATACAAATGTTGAATCACTATAGTGTACACCTGAAACTGATATGTGTGTTAAATATCACATTAATTTTAAAAACAAGTAAATGTGCAATGTTAACTGTTCAGTTTATGCCTGGTAATCTGGTTTATTATAAAATTCCTGACAGTCAAAACTGCAAAGATACATATAACTGGAAAAAACATTTTAAAAACTCTTATGCTTATTAAAATATTTGTTCTTAATGTAGCTAGATTCTTATTTCCAAATATATATGTGTATATGAGTATATATACACATACGCATGCTATCTGATCTGTAACTATTAATAACAAAATGAAAAAATTGAAAAAGATTCAAAGATACCCCTTGTTCTAAGGGATCAGCAAATTTTTCAAATATAGAATCTATCTGATTTTATCAGATAAATAACCCAACATATAAATTTTCTGTCTGATCTCATCCTTTACTACATTCCCATCTGTCTAGCCCATTTTTTCGGTCAAATTTCCTTATTTTCCAAATATTCCTGACATTTACACTAGGTATTTTAGATGCCAGAATATTGAATGTTTAATATTATCATTTACCTCAGATTTTGCTCTACTGATCTTCCTTAATACCTACTTTGATTTCCACATTTAAAATTTCAGTTTCTCCCAATAGGTGTTGCGTGCTCAGTTGTGTCTGATTCTTTGCGACCCCATGAACTGTAGCCTGCCAGGCTCCTCTATGCATAGGGTTCTCCAGGCAAGAATATGGGGGTGGGCTGCCATTTCCTACTCCAGGGGATCTTCCTGACCCAGGGATCAAACCTGTGTCTCCTGTGTCACTGGCACTGGCAGTCGGACAGCTTACCGCTGCGCCACATGGGTAGCGCACACTTATTCTTCTATGCAGATTTATTTATAGCATTCTTCACGTTTTAGCTTACCATGTGATTTAGTTATTCATTATGCTCATTACTAATCATCTTTCTCTTCCTCCTAGAATATAAGGTCACCAAGCACAATGATTTTCCTGTTTTATTTACTGATATATCCTGAGATCATAGAACAGTGTGTGGCATATTGGTAAGCACTGGGTAAATGTTTGTTGAATGAATTAATAAAAGATTATTAGACATATTGAAATAATCTACATTTTTTCACTTGAAAGATATTCCTAGAACTTTCATGGACTTCACGTAAATTTGTTACAAATTTAGTCCATGAGGGGAGATACTGTTTGAAAGTATTAAATTATAGATTATTACTTAAAAGTCTTCCCTGATGGCTCAGCCAGTAAAGAATCTACCTGCAGTACAGGAGACCAGTGTTTGATCCCTGCTGAATGGAATGGCAACCCACTCCAGTATTCTTGCCTGGATAATGCCGTGGACAGAGCAGCTTGACAGGCTACAGTTCATGGGGTCACAAAGAGTGACTAATACACACACACTTAAAAGCCTTACAGGGAAAAATCAAGGCTATAGACTTTGTGTTTAAATGAGATTTTCCTTCTTATTCAGCACAAAATATGCCACAACTAACACTACACACATCCTTAGGATTTATCCAGTTTGAACATTCAGTCCTAAATTAAATCCATATGTTTAAAAACTTTATCCTGGGAATAGAGGAATTGAATTATGTTATAAAATTTATCAGCATAATTTGCAAGATTACATGAAACAGTTTTCCTAGCATTAGAAGAGAATAGCCCAACAATCTTAGCTCAGAGAAAAATTGCTATTTCTATCAAGTACTCAGGGACCTTAAAGAAATGAATCGATCATTATATTGAAGTAAATTGATCACACTTTGCAAAGTAACCAGATCTGAAGCTATGGAATTAGTTACAGCGTGAAAACAACAAATTACTTTGAAGGGGGATGTTTATGGATAGAAGTGTATCTCCCTCCGATTAATAGATTGAATCAGTGACACCTAATGTGACTATATTTGGAAATGTGGTCTTTAAGGAGGTAATTAAAATTAAATAAGACCATAAATGTGGGTCCTAACCCAATATACTTAGTGTCCTTATAAGGAGAGACAGAAGGAGTACACGTGTTTAGAAAAATGTGTCTTGACACAGCGAGAAAGTGGACATTAGCAAGCCAAGGAAAAACAAGTTTCTGACACCTTGATCTTGGACTTCCATTCTTCAGAACTCTGAGCATATAAATTTGGTGCTTACCTTATCCCATCTGAGGTATTCTGTTATTGAAAAACTTGCAGACCCATAAAAAGAATGTGGAAATGGTTATAGTATCTGATATTTATTCTATAGAAGGACTTGTTTAATATGCATATGCTTCTGTGGGACATACTTATGTTTAGACTTTCTTTTTTATTTTTAAAATTAATTTTTATTGGAGTGCAGTTGTTTTACAATGTTGTGTTCGTTTCTTTTTTTTAAAATTTTTAATACTTTATTCTACTTTACAATACTGTATTGGTTTTGCCATACATTGACATAAATCAGCCACATGTGTCCACGATCTCCCAACGCCGAAGCCCCTCCCTAAGGGAAATGGCAACCTACTCCAGTATTCTTGCCTGAGAAATCCCATAGACAGAGGAGCTTTTCTGGCTATAATCTGTGGGGTCACAAGAGAGGTAGATATAACTTAGCAACTAAACAACAACATGGAATTCATGAACTGGATTCCATTAATACCTGTTCTACCTGTTTGTCACAGTAACATCATTCTATACAAAGTGTTCTCTTGCAAAGAGAGATATAGCAGAAAAAAAATAGACATTTGCAAGCTTTTCTTTCTCTTGAACACACAAGTGAGTGCACCAACTTATAATATACCACGACTGATAGAAATCACTTGTACAGTTGGGACAATGAGGCAAGACTGATGCTCTGTAGAATATGGCAAGCTGACAGCAAGGAAACTGGTGGTGCTTATCCATCAGAAATCTGCACAACACTCAGAACTCTGTCACTTGAGGATCCTTTACTATTTATGAGGAACTAACCATGCTTATGTATTTTAATAATTGTACTATTACAGCAAGTATTCTGGTGAAGCAAACGACCCAGTTGAAAAGGAATTTTGTGTAAAGGAAAAAAAAAATGACTGAAGGCAAAAAACTCTTGATAGACAACAGTCAATAAAATCCACTGAATAATTCTGTAATTAATGTTAATAAGATTATTATACTGTGTTAACTATTATGTTGAGTTACAGGGAGAACACTGTTGGAACCAAGTCATTTTTCAAATTATATGAGTAAAGACATTTTACTGACATTTTCAGGACAGTGAGGTCACCTTTTATTCTAAAAGCAATATTTGCTAGAGAGAATATTATTTTTTTCCTTTCTCTGAAGCCTTAATTGAATAAACTTATTTTAAATATAGTCTCTTCATTATCTCTCTTAACTCAAATAGCCACCTGTTCACTAAACTGCAGAGTGAACTTTGCAGAGAGATTTGTCAGATGTTCATATCTGCATTCATTCTTGTTACTAGTGCACTCACCCATATGAGCTTGAATGTGGCTATTAAATTTGCAATGAAGAGAAAGAAACTAGAAAAAATAGTCAAAGTGAAACCTTTAGTCAATGAGCAGCAGAGATTTTACATTACTGGTAGAAAATGAAACAGAGTGTGGAGTTTTCTCTAATTTTTATAACTGCTATAATACTAAGGTCCTCAAAACATGAATCAAGTTTCCTTTAAGTAATGCCTCTACAAATAAAGATTTTCTCATCTATATATAGATGTATATATAATATATATATAAAGCCTTATTTGTGTGTGTGTGTGTGCATATATATATATTTGCACATGTTGATCCTTCTGATTGTAATGTTAGTCTTTCTTAATCTGATAGATGTCCTATTCTTTTCACTGCAATTGTATTGGAATTGTTTTAATTTCTCTTTCTGATAGTTATTAGCATATAACAGAACAGATTTCTGTATATTGAGTTTTTTTGTATCTTTCAACTTTACTGAATTCACTTATTAGTTTTTCTCTTTTTTTCCCAACTTTTAGCATTTGCTCTGTATAATATCACATCACCTGCAAAAAATGAATTGTACATACTTTTCAATTCAGATGCCTTTCACCCTTTCTTGCCTGATTTGGTGTGGCTGGGGGTTTCAATACTATGCTAAATGAAAATAAGAGTGGCTGCCTCTAAATACAGACCTGAGTGGAAATCTCTTTGAGAAACTGTAGAAAATGATCCACAAAAAAAAAGAAGAAAGAAAGGAAAGAAGAGTGGCATCCTCGTGTTCGACATGATGCATAGATATTTACAAGAGTGATTTTTTTAAGAATGATCCCTCAGGTAATGCTTTTCTTTGCCTCTTAGTCTTTCTTCAAAAGTCTCTTTTGTCGGATTGAAAGATTGTCACCCTGCCTTCTTTTTTGTTTCCATGGCATGGAAATATATCTTTCTCTGTCTCTTAACTTTCAGCTTTTGTGTGTCTTTGGATGTGATGTGAGTCTCTTATAAGCAGAAGATATAGATGTATTGTATGTATGGGTCTTGTTTTATTTTGCCCATTCCGTCATCCTGTGTATTTTGATTGGATCATTTAGTCCATTGGCAAATAAAGTAACTATTAACGGGTATGTACTTACTGCCTTTTTGTTTATTGTTTTCTAGTTGTTTTTGTAACTCTTTTCTGTCCCTTCCTTATCTTGCTCTCTCCCCTTGTGACTTAATGAGTTGGGCTATGAATGTATTGCTTCATCTTTTCTGTATCTGCCATAGGCTTTTCTCAGTGGCTACCATGAGGCTCACATGTAACAACCTATTTTAAGTTGGCCACTTAAGTCCCAGTGCAGTCTAAAAGCACTACATTTTTACTCCCCTAGCATGCTTTGTTTTTGACATTGCTTTTTACAATTTTTTTATTGAATTATATTAGATGATTCTGGTTTTTATCTCATGCTAGCATTATAGGTTTTTATCTACCGTAATACCTTCACTATATATTTGTTTTTACTAGTAGAGATTGTTTTTCTTAATCTTGTTGTTTATAATTATGGCCTTTTCTGTCAAAAGAAATTTCTTTAATATTTCTTATAAGGATGGTTTAGTGGTGATGAATTCCTTTATCTTTTGCTTGGCTGGGAAACTCTTCATCTTTACAATTCTGAATTATAACCTTGCCAGGTAGAGGATTGTTGATTGCAACACTTTTCATCATTTTAAATATATCATACCAGTCCCATCTAACTTATAAATCTCTGCTAAAAAAATTCAGTTAATAGTCTCATTGCAGGTTCACTAACCCTAACCTTAACAGTTTTTTTCTGTTGCTGCTAAAGATTCTCTCTTTATCTCTAAGTTCTAACATTTTAATTATACTATGTCTTGCTGTGGATCTGCTTGGGTTCATTCTGATTGGGACTTCCTGTGCTGCTGGGACTTGGATGTCTCTTTCTTTATCAGGTTAGGGGAGTTTTCAGCCATTATTTCTTCTTTTGCTCGAGCTTTCCTCCAGCCTCACCTCACTCCTCTCCTGTAGGTCATCAGAGCACTGAGCTGAGCTCCCTGTGCCATACAGCAGCCTCTCACTAGCTCTATATTTTACACATGGTAGTGGATCTGTGTCAATGCCACTCTCTCAGTTCATCCCACTCTCCCCTTCTCCCTTTGGTCCACAAGCCCATTCTGTCTCTATTTTTTCTTTGCAAATAGGTTCATCAGTGCCATTTTTTTGGATTCTATGTATGTGCATCAATATACAATATTTTTCTCTTTGTGACTTACTTCACTCTGTATGGCAGACTCTACCTTCCTCTACATCACTACCAATGACCCAGTTTCATTCCTTTTAATGGCTGAGTAACATTCCATTGTACATATGTACCACATCTTTATCTGATAAACTGTACTCTTTATTTGGTCAATTGCTTGTCTCCATTTGATTTACTACTTTTCCCAAGGTCTTATCATTGTCTTTAATTTGGAAGGTAGTCCTTTGTCATCTTATTTATTAAGGAATGCCTTTGTCATCTTATTATTTCTGTGTTTGTTTCTATGTATTAGATGTGTCAGCTACGACTCCAGGTCTTGAAAGAGTGGCCTTATGTATAAGGTATTTTGTGGGGCCCAGTGGTGCAAGCCCTCCCTGGTCACCAGAGTTGAGTGCTTCTAGAATATGTCCTGGCTGGGTTGCAGACCCTCCTCTGTTGTGGTTGTGCAACAGTTGCTGGGGGCATGCTGATGGGTAATGCTGAGCCCTAACCATGCTGCCTATGAGGACTGCTTGAGACTGTTGCATAAACACTGATGGGTAGAGCTTGTCCCCCGGGAAGGAGGAACAACCCTGAAGGGGTCACCTGGACTGCATGATTTGGGTGGGGCTGGTCTTCAGGGATGCGCTGGGGTAGCACACGCAGTGCTAGCTAGTTTGGGTGTCAGAAATAGCACATGCCAGTGCGAGTCCAGCTGTGTGGGAGGAGAGCGAAAAAATGTGTCCACCAGAAATAGTTCCACCAGATCCCTGCCCCTCTGGTACACACAGTAAAATTAGTCAATGAATGTTCTTATATGACCTAAGTGCTTTTCAGGCTGTTGTCTCTGCACAGGGACTTGGAGTTTATGTGTGAGCCCTTCAAGAATGAGAGCCAGTTTCCCCTAGACCTCTGGCTCTTCTGGATGTAAGTCCTGCTTGTTTTCAAGGCCAAGTATTATGGGGGATCATTTTCTGGTGCAGGTCTCTCAGTCTAGGGAGCCCCAGGGGTGGGGGGCTAGGTGCTCTACCCTTCAGGGGGATCTCTGTGGCTGTGATATCCTTCCCACTTATAGGTTGTCACACCAAGGCTTCCCTGGTGGCACAGATGATAATCTGCCTGCAATACAGGAGACTTGGGTTCCATCCCTGGTTGGGAAGATCCCCTGGAGAAGGGAATGGCTACCCACTTCAGTATTCTTGCCTGGAGAACTCCATGGACAGAGGAGTCTGACTACAGCCTTTATTGTTCAGTTGCTAAATCATGTCTGACTATTTGTAACCCCATGAACTATGGCACATCAGGCTTCTCTGTCCTTCACCATCTCCCTGAGTTTGCTCTAACTCTTGACCATTGAGTTGGTGATGCTATTCAACCATCTTGTCCTCTATAGCTTCCTTCTCCTCTTGCCCTCAATCTTTCCCAGCAACAGGGTCTTTTCCAGCGAGTTGGCTCTTCTCATCAAGTGAACAAAGCATTGGAGTTTCAGCATCAGTCCTTCCAATGAATATTCAGGGTTGATTTCCCTTAGGATTGCTGTTGAGCAGTTTCCCTTAGGATTGCTCCTTGCAGTTGAGGGGACTCTCAAGAGTCTTCTCCAGCCTCACAGTTCAAGAGCATCAATACCTTGCTGCCCAGCCTTCTTTATGGTCCAACTCACACGTCCATGCATGACTACTGGAAAAACTATAGCTTTGACTATACAGGCATTTGTTGGCATAGTGATGTCTCTCCTTTTAATATACTCTAGGTTGGTCATAGCTATTCTAAGGAGCAAGTGTCTTAATTTCCTGGCTGCGGTCACCATCTGCAGTGATTTTTGAGCCCCCAAATGAAATCAGCCACTGTTTCCACTTTTTCCCCATCTATTTGCCATGAAGTGATAGGCCTGGATGCCATGATCTTTGTTTTTTGAATGTTGAGTTTTAAGCCATCTTTTTCACTCTCCTCTTTCACCTTCATCAAGAGGCTCTTCAGTTCCTCTTCACTTTCTGCCATTAAAGTTGTATCATCCAGATCTCTGAGGATGTTGCTGTTTCTCCCCACAATTTTGATTCCATCCTGGCATTTCATATGATGTACTCTGGACATAGGGCTTCCCTGGTGGCTCAGCTGGTAAAGAATCTGCCTACAATGCGGGAGCCCTGGGTTCTATCCTTGGTTGCAAAGATGCCCTGGAGAATGAAATGACAACCCACCCTAGTAATCTTCCTGGGAAATCCCATGAACAGAGGAGCCTGGTAGGCTCTAGTCCATGGGGCCACAAGAGTTAGACAAGACTTAGTAACTAAATCACCACCAGTCTAAGGTAATATAAGGTGGATGATAATATACAACTTTGACGTACTCCTTTCCCAAAGGAGTACGTCCATTGTTCCATGTCCAGTTCTAACAATTGCTTCTTGTCTTGAATACAGGTTTCACAGGAGGCAGGGAAGATTGTCTGGTATTCTCATCTCTTTAAGAATTTTACACAGTTTGTTGTGATCCACATAGTCAAAGACCTTAGCATAGTCAAAGAAGCTGAAGTAGATGTTTTTGGAATTCTCTTTCTTTTTCTATAACCCAGTATATGTTGGTAATTTGGTTTCTGGTTCCTCTGCCTTTGCTATATCCAGCTTGTACATCTGGAAGTTTTGGTCCTAGCTTGAGAGAGTTTGAGCATAATCTTGCTAGTATGTGAAAATGAGTGCATTTGTACAGTAATTTTAATATTCTTTGGTATTGAAATGAAAACAGACTTCTAGTCCTGTGGCCAAACTTGCTGGCATAATGAGTACAGTACTTTAACAGCATCTCAAATGCCATGACCTTCACGACTTGGGTTCTGACTGAACAAGTCTCTGCCACTCCTGCTCATCTCAATGCGGCCTTTTCTTTATGTTGTTAGTTGCAGAAAGTCTGTTCTCTTTGTCCTCAGATTGTTTTAGAGAGTTGTTCTAGGTGTAGTTCTAGTGTTGGTGTGTGCGTGGGAGGAGGTGAACTCAGGATCTTGCTACTGCTATCAAGATCTGGATCACATACTTAACTTTGAGTGACCACATTCTGAAGAATGGTGTTTAGGTAAAGTTGCTACTGCTGCTGCTGCTAAGTCACTTCAGTCGTGTCCAACTCTGTGAGACCCCAGAGAAGGCAGCCCACCAGTCTCCCCTGCCCCTGGGATTCTCCGGGCAAGATCACTGGAGTGGGTTGCCATTTCCTTCTCCAATGCATGAAAGTGAAAAGTGAAAGTGAAGTCGCTCAGTCGTGTCCGACTCTTAGCGACCCCATGGACTGAAACCCACCAGGCTCCTCTGTTCCTGGGATTTTCCAGGCAAGAGTACTGGAGTGGGGTGCCATTGTAAATACAGGTTAAGTCCAAGACTCCATGTATCTGGAGTAAGTTTGTGACTGTACAAATATTTTTACCAAACTTAATGAAATTGCATTTTTTCTCTCTTAAGCCATTCACATTCATTCTTCTGTAAACCACTTATTCACATAGCCTTTGTCCATTTTCACATTTTTTTTATATATACTGGTTGTAGAAGTTCAAAAGATTCTGAAAGCTAATTTTTTTTTGTTTTGGATATTAAAATAACTTTTTCTGTTTCAGATGATTTAGTTTTGTTCTTTTTGTATCAGATAACATATTTTGAAGCTAGAAGATCTGAAATATGCTTCAACACTCATATATATGAAGCATACATATATGTACCTGTATAGAAACAAATATAGATATTTACATGGATATAGTTAATATAAAGTTAAAAGGGTTTTTCATAGATAAATAACAAATATATTGTCTAGAGATCCATGGTAGTTAAGTTATGGTATTAACAAAATTCTTAATAAATCTAGTTTAGGGAATAAACTTTAGGTGGCAGTCATTGCAGATATACATCCACTATGGATTTACTGAAAGAGTATAAAAATTACTTCTCCAGTATCCCATTTTTCAATATGTATTTCCGTTACTTTTTCCTATTTATCCTGCTAAAAACTACATAAAGCAAAACAAAACACAATGAAATGCCACAGATAATTTTTAGGCATCTAGACAAGAACAGAAGGTCAAGAACAGTGGCAGTAAGTAGATAACCCTCATCCAAGGTAAGGAGTAGTGGCTGTGTTTTGCTGGAGTAGCCGTGAAGAGATACCCACACCCAAGGTAAGAGAAACCCAAGTAAGATGGTAGGTGTTGCAAGAGGGCATCAGAGGCCAGACACACTGAAACCATACTCACAGAAAACTACTCAGTCTAATCACACTAGGACCACAGCCTTGTCTAACTCAGTGAAACCAATCCATGCCTGCAGGGTAACCCAAGATGGGCGGGTCATGGTAGAGAGGGCTGACAGAATGTGGTCCACTGGGGAAGGGAATGGCAAGCCACTTCAGTATTCTTGCCTTGAGGACCTCATGAACAGTATGAAAAGGCAAAATGATAGGATACCAAAAGAGGAACTCCCCAGGTCAGTAGGTGCCCAATATGCTACTGGAGATCAGTGGAGAAATAACTCCAGAAAGAATGAAGGGATGGGGCCAAAGCAAAACAATACCCAGTTGTGGATGTGACTGGTGATAGAAGCATGATCCAATGCTGTAAAGAGCAATATTGCATGGGAACTTGGAAAGTCAGGTCCATGAATCAAGGCAAATTGGAAGTGGTCAAACAAGAGATGACAAGGGTGAACATTGACATTCTAGGAATCAGCGAACTCAAATGGACTGGAATGGGTGAATTTAACTCAGATGACCGTTATATCTACTACTGCGGGCAGGAATCCCTCAGAAGAAATGGAGTAGCCATCATGGTCAACAAAAAGAGTCCGAAATGCAGTACTTGGATGCAATCTCAGAATGATCGCTGTTCATCTCCAAGGCAAACCATTAAATATCACAGTTATCGAAGTCTATGCCCCAACCAGTAATGGTGAAGAAGCTGAAGTTGAATGGTTCTATAAAGACCTACAAGATCTTTTAGAAGTAACACCCAAAAGAGATGTCCTTTTCATTATAGGAGACTGGAATGCTAAAGTAGGAAGTCAAGAAACACCTGGAGTAACAGGCAAATTTGGCCTTGGAATGCAGAATGAAGTAGGGCAAAGACTAATAGAGTTTTGCCAAGAAAATGCACTGGTCATAGCAAACACCCACTTCCAACAACACAAGAGAAGACTGTACACATGGATATCACCAGATGGTCAACACTGAAATCAGATTGATTATATTCTTTGCAGCCAAAGATGGAGAAGCTCGATACAGTCAACAAAAACAAGACGAGGAGCTGACTGTGGCTCAGATCATGAACCCCTTATTACCAAATTCAGACTCAATTTGAAGAAAGTAGGGAATACTACTAGACCATTCAGGTATGACCTAAATCAAATCCCTTATGATTATACAGTGGAAGTGAGAAATAGATTTAAGGGCCTAGATCTGATAGATAGAGTGCCTGATGAACTATGAAATGAGGTTCATGACATTGTAGAGGTTCAAGACCATCCCCATGGAAAAGAAATGCAAAAAAGCAAAATGGCTGTCTGGGGAGGCCTTACAAATAGCTGTGAAAAGAAGAGAGGTGTAAAGCAAGGAAAAAGGAAAGATATGAGCACCTGAATGCAGAGTTCCAAAGAAAAGCAAGAAGAGATAAGAAAGCCTTCTTCAGCAATCAGTACAAAGACATAGAGGAAAACAAGGGAATGGGAAAGACTAGAGATCTCTTCAAGAAAATTAGAGATACCAAGGGAACATTTCATGCAAATATGGGCTCGATAAAGGACAGAAATGGTCTGGACCAAACAGAAGCTGAAGATATTAAGAAGAGGTGGCAAGAATACATGGAAGAACTATACAAAAAGATCTTCACGACCCAGATAATGATGATGATGTGATCATTAATCTAGAGCCAGACATCTTGGAATGTGAAGTCAAGTGGGCCTTAGAAAGCATCACTACAAACAAAGCTAGTGGAGGTGATGGAATTCCAGTGGAGCTATTTCAAATCCTGAAAGATGATGCTGTGAAAGTGCTGCACTCGATATGACAGCAAAGCTGGAAAACTCAGCAGTGGCCACAGGACTGGAAAAGGTCAGTTTTCATTCCAATCCCAAAGAAAGGCAATGCCAAAGAATGCTCAAACTACCGCACAACTGCCCTCATCTCACATGCTAGTAAAGTAATGCTCAAAATTCTCCAAGCCAGGCTTCAGTAATACGTGAACCGTGAACTCCTGATGTTCAAGCTGGTTTTAGAAAAGGCAGAGGAACCAGAAATCAAATTGCCAACATCCACTGGATAATGGAAAAAGCAAGAGAGTTCCAGAAAAACATCTATTTTTGCTTTGTTTCTATGCCAAAGCCTTTGACTGTGTGGATCACAGTACACTGTGGAAAATTCTGAAAGAGATGGGAATACCAGACCATCTAACCTGCCTCTTGAGAAATCTGTATGTAGGTCAGGAAGCAACAGTTAGAAATGGACATGGAACAACTGACAGTTTCCAAATAGGAAAAGGAGTATGTCAAGGCTGTATATTGTCACCCTGCTTATTTAACTTCTAGGCAGAGTACATCATGAGAAACACTGGACTGGAGGAAACACAAGCTGGAATCAAGGTTGCCAGGAGAAATATCAATAAGCTCAGATATGCACATGACACCACCCTTACGGCAGAAGTGAAGAGGAACTAAACAGCCTCTTGATGACAGTGAAAGAGGAGAGTGAAAAAGTTGGCTTAAAGCTCAACATTCAGAAAACGAAGATCATGGCATCTGGTCCCATCACTTCATGGGAAATAGATGGGGAAACAGTGGAAACAGTATCAGACTTTATTTTTGGGGCTCCAAAATCACTGCAGATGGTGACTGTAGCCATGAAATTAGAAGACACTTACTCCTTGGAAGAAAAGTTATGACCAACCTAGACAGTATATTCAAGAGCAGAGACATTACTTTGCTGACTAAGGTCAGTCTAGTCAAGGCTATTGTTTTTCCTGTGGTCATGTATGGATGTGAGAGTTGGACTGTGAAGAAGGCTGGGTGCTGAAAAATTGATGCTTTTGAACTGTGGTGTTGGAGAAGACTCTTGAGAGTCCCTTGGACTGCAAGGAGATCCAACCAGTCCATTCTGAAGGAGATCAGCCCTGGGATTTCTTTGGGAGGAATGATGCTAAAGCTGAAACTCCAGTCCTTTGGCCACCTCATGGGAAGAGTTGACTCGCTGGAAAAGACTCTGATGCTGGGAGGGATTGGGGGCAGGATGAGAAGGGGACGATAGAGGATGAGATGGCTGGATGGCATCATGGACTCGATGGACGTGAGTCTGAGTAAACTCCGGGAGTTAGTGATGGACACGGAGGCCTGGTGTGCTGCGATTCATGGGGTCGCAAAGAGTCAAACACGACTGAGTGACTGAACTGAACTGAGACAAAAATAGGACTCATTTTTTGTGTGTTTTTAAGAATATAACTCATTTTTTGTGTTTGTCATATGACATGGTTTTAAATCTTTATAAAATTATTTAACTTAAAAATGGACTGTAAATTTCTCTTTGAAGATTTGCATGCTTTTACTGAAGCATTATTGGGTGCAGTTAGCTGTCTTAAAGTCGATATGTCTTAAAAGTTACATGAATAACCAAGCAACAGAGATGAATGGTATCTTTAAAATTTTCCAATATATTCTTTCTCTTCCTCAGTAACTTCAGGATGAGAAAAACAAGACTAAGTTATGCACATTGCCAAATATCTCACATAAATTCTAGGTACCACTAGAGACATTTTGAAATATGAAATCTTTGACTTTGAACTGAGGTATTCATATATATTTTGTTCAGATACATCTTAGAATATCAGTAACTTTACTGTGGTTAAAAATTGTCTTTCTTCACTGTATTGTATTGCAGTCATTTGAGATTTAAATTAGTTTTATTCACTTTGGAATATGTGGCAAATTTAAGACAGATTTCAAAGTATTTACCACCTGGTTTAATTTGCTACACTAGTCAAAGATCTGAGAACAAATTGTCCCTTCTTTTTCTAAGCTTCCAAATATCCCTTAATTTATTCATGCTGATAAGTGTATTATGGTCCATACCATTAGGAATTCTGATTTTGAGCAAAATTAGAGCAGTTGTGTTATTTTAAAACTGTGAGTTGCAGTAACATTTGATCCAGATGATATCTGTATACAAACTAAATTTTCATTCACATAATACTGGGTATTTGACCCCCCCAACACTCCTGGTCCCTTCTTCACCTTTTTCCTTAGACTTGACAGGATCTAAAATGCTCTGGATTACACTTTCCTTTTTTCATCTTCGTTTTCATTTATCTTCTACAGCTGTCATTTCTATAAAGGAAGGAATCTTTATCTGTTTTCTATTTTGCTCACAGCCATATATATGATCATTGAGAAGTTCCTGGCAAAAGATAGGTATTCAGTTCACCTCTCAAGATAGGTATTCAGTTCACCTCTTTTGAATGAGTAAATGTATGAATGTAACAGACTATACCTCAGTTCTTCAAACTATGAAGTTTTACTGACCCACTTGTGCCTTAGTCTCTTCACATTATTTCACAAAATTGAATTAACCTGGAGGGAAAATTGTATTGCTAGTAAGGAATCCAGTCTTCAGGGAAATTCATTAAAGCTGAGGCTCTGCTCTCTTTTCATTCTCCTCATTCCTTAAGGAAACCATGAGCCCCAGTAGCCTAGATCTGACGCTCCTCCTGCCTGACTAAACCCTCCTCCACCGCTTCCTGTTGCCAGGTACTGCGCCTTTACTTTGATTTCTTCCACTACTTTGGGTATGCAAGCCAGCACTGTATCTCTGCCTGGTGGGGCTTAGTGATAATGAAATCCTTGCATTCCTATACTAACAGTGTCACTGTTTTTTTTCTTCTTTTAGTGTGAAATAGCAAATCGTATTTCCTTTGGTAATAATAACTGGTCAGAGAAATTGAAGGAGATGGCATAAGCAATCAAAGGAAATTAGGTTGTTGGGTGATGAGTTGGCAGAGAATGTCAGAAATAAACTCATCTTTTAATCATTTTCTTGATTCATATATTGAATACTATAGCAATTTACATTTAAGAATTTATATGTTGAAGAGAAATTCCAAAACATACAAACACATCTGTGCATGCATGCACACATGCTAAGTTGCTTCAGTCATGTTCAACTCTGCAACGCCATGAACTGCAGCCCACCAGGCTCCTCTGTCCATGAGATTCTCCAGGCAAGAATACTGGAATGGATTGCTATGCTCCCCTCCAGGGGATCTTCCCGACCCAGGGACTGAACTTGCATCTCTTATGTCTCCTGCATTGGCAGGCTGGTTTTTCACCACTACCGTCTCCTGGGAAGCCCTTACAAACACATTTTAAACATATCAAATGTCTGATATGTATAACATTGCCTTACGTAGGAAACGACTCAAAAGTGTTCTCAAAGGAGTAAATGATACATCAGTTCAGTTCAGTCGCTCAGTCATGACTCTTTGCGACCCCATGAATTGCAGCACCCCATGAATTGCAGCACACCAGGCCTCCCTGTCCATCACTAACTCCTGGAGTTCACTCAGACTCACGTCCATTGAGTCCATGATGCCATCCAGCCATCTCATCCTCTGTCGTCCCCTTCTCCTCCTGCCCCCAATCCCTCCCAGCATCAGAGTCTTTTCCAGCGAGTCAACTCTTCACATGAGGTGAACAAAGTACTGGAGTTTCAGCTTTAGCATCATTCCTTCCAAAGAAATCCCAGGGCTGATCTCCTTCAGAATGGACTGGTTCGATCTCCTTGCACTCCAAGGGACTCACAAGAGTCTTCTCCAACACCACAGTTCAGAAGCATCAATTCTTCAGTGCTCAGCCTTCTTCACAGCCCAACTCTCACATCCGTACATGACCACAGGAAAAACCATAGCCTTGACTAGATGGACCTTAGTCAGCAAAGTAATGTCTCTGCTTTTGAATATGCTATCTAGGTTGGTCATAACTTTTCTTCCAAGGAGTAAGCATCTTTTAATTTCATGGCTGCGGTGATTTTGAAGCCCAGAAAAATAAAGTCTGACACTGTTTCCACTGTTTCCCCATCTATTTCCCATAAAGTGATGGGACCGGATGCCACATAGAAACAGGTTAAAAAACAAACAAAAAAAAACTCCAATATTTCTCTGGAAACATTATAAAGACAATACATACGCTAGAACAAAGAAGGTAAGAATCACCTACTACCAAAGACTGAGACTTTTTTAAAGAGGAGTACAAATGACAAATCCAATCAATCAAGGAGTGCAAGGTGAGAGATTTCAAATGCTCATCATGATAGTAAAATTCAGATGCGTGTGAGATACCCTTCTTCATTATCCAGTTAAATTAGTTGAAATCATCTTGTGTTAAAGGAAAACATTAAAATAGTAACCAAAAGTTAAGATACTCTGGTACTAATAAAGAAGACACAGGACCCATATGAAGAATGATATTGACATACACAATAACTGAAGAAATGAAAAGGTAGATTATGTTCTCGGATGAACAATCTAAATTTAAAAATGTCAATTTGTCCTGTTAGTATATACAAAGTTAGTAAAACTTTGTTATGGGCAGCACATAGTTAGGTCTTTCTTTTCATACATTCAGCCACTCTGTCTTCGATTGGAGAACTTAGTCCACTCAGGTTTAAAGTGAATATGATTAGGCATGTGTTCGCTGCAGTTTGTTTTCTTCTGGACTGTTTTTAAATTCCCTTCTTTCCTTGCTTTCTTCCTTTGTGTTTTGACAACTTTATTCATTGTTATGCATACTTTTCCTTTTCTCTCTTGTGTGTTTAGAATAGGCTTTGGCTTTGTGATTATCATGAGCTTACATTTAATATCTTATAACAGTCTATTTTAAGTTGATAACCAGTTATATTTGATCTCATTGTAACAACATTATTACTCTTCTCATACTTTGCTTTTGATGTAACATTTTACATAGTTTAATCTTGTGTATAGCTTAACTAATTATTGTATAGTCTTTCTTTTCTTTTCTTTACTACTTTTGTCTTTTTACCTTTATACTAGGTTTATAAGTGATTAATCCATGACCTTTATTATATATTTGCCAGCAGGGTTTATTCTTTCATATGTACACTTATTACTAATTAGTGCCCTTTTTCATATTATAGAAGTCCCTTCACCATTTTATAAAGTTGGTTTAGTGATAATGAACTTCTTTAGCTTTAACTTACATGGATGGCTCTTTATTGTTCCACTTCTGAGTGATATCATTGCCAGCTAAAGGATTTTTGGCAGATGTTTTCTTTCAGTACTTTGAATATATCATGCCACTGCCTTACCGTTTTGCTGAGAAATCTGCTCATAGTCTTATGGGGATTCCCTTGTGTTTCTCTTGCTCATTTTATTAGTCTCTCCTTGCCCTATAATTAAAACATCATAAGTTAATGCATCTTGGTGTGGGTCTCTTTTGCCCAATTGAGGAAAATTGTCAGCTATCATTTCTTCAGATAGGATTTCTCTCTCCTTATATATCTCTCCCTTCCTTTCACATAAGTCCTTGAAGCTACCTTCTTTTTTTTTTTTCCTGTTCTGGTTGGGATTTCCTAGTCTGTCTTTTATCTGCTTTATCTTCTGTTGTTGAACCCTTCTAGTATATTTTTCAACTAAGCTAATGTATTCTTTACCTTTGTGACTTTTTTTAAAAAAATTATTTATTATTTTTTTAAAATTAAATTTATTTATTTTTTTAATTACAATACTGTATTTGTTTTGCCATACATTGACACGAATCAGCCATAGGTGAACACAATCTCCCAATGCCGAATCCCCCCCACCTCCCACCCCCATCCTCTACTTGAATCATCCTGTGCATCAGCCCCATGCCTCCTGCATCCTACATTGAACATAGATTAGCGTTTCGTTTCTCACAGGAAAATATACATGTTTCATTGCCATTCTCCCATACCATCCCACCCTTTCCTCTCTCCCTCAGAGCCCAAAAGTCCACTCTATACCTCTGTGTCTCTTGTTGTCTCACATATAGGGTCATCATTACCGTCTTCTAAATTCCATATATATGTGTCAGTATACTGTATTGGTGTTTTTCTTTCTGGCTTACTTCACTCTGTATAATCGGTTCCAATTCCATCCATCTCATTAGAACTGAGTCAAATTTATTCTTTTTAAGGGCTGAATAGTATTCCATAGTGTATATGAACCACAGCTTTCTTATCCATTCATCTGCTGATGGACATCTAGGTTGCTTCCATGACCTGGCTATTATAAACAGTGCTGCAATGAACATTGGGGTACATGTGTCTCTTTCAATTCTGGTTTCCTGAGTGTGTATGCCCAGCAGTGGGATTGCTGGGTCATAAGGCAGTTCTATTTGCAATTTTTAAAGGAATCTCCACACTGTTTTCCATAATGGCTGTACTAGTTAGCATTCCCACCAGCAGTGTAAGAGGGTTCCCTTTTCTCCACATCCTCTCCAGCATTTATTGCTTGTAGACTTTTGGATCGCAGCCATTCTGACTGGTGTGAAATGGTACCTCATTGTGGTCTTGATTTGCATTTCTCTGATAATGAGTGATGTTGAGCATCTTTTCATGTGTTTGTTAGCCATCCGTATGTCTTCTTTGGAGAAATGCCTATTTAGTTCTTTGGCCCATTTTTTTATTGGATCATTTATTTTTCTGGAGTTGAGCTGCATAAGTTGCTTATATATCTTTGAGATTAGTTGTTTGTCAGTTGTTTCATTTGCAATTGTTTTCTCCCATTCAGAAGGCTGTCTTTTCACCTTGCTTATTGTTTCCTTTGTTGTGCAGAAGCTTTTAATTTTAATTAGATCCCATTTATTTATCTTTGCTTTTATTTCCAGTATACTGGGAGGTGGATCATAGAGGATCCTGCTGTGATTTATGTCGGAGAGTGTTTTGCCTATGTTCTCCTCTAGGAGTTTTATAGTTTCTGGTCTTACATTTAGATCTTTAATCCATTTTGAGTTTATTTTTGTGTATGGTGTTAGAAAGGGGTCTAGTTTCATTCTTTTACAAGTGGTTGACCAGTTTTCCCAGCACCACCTGTTAAAGAGACTATCTTTACTCCATTGTATATTCTTGCCTCCTTTGTCGAAGATAAGGTGTCCATAGGTATGTGGGTTAATCTCAGGGCTTTCGATTTTGTTCCATTGATCTATATTTCTGTCTTTGTGCCAGTACCATACTGTCTTAATGACTGTGGCTTTGTAGTAGAGCCTGAAGTCAGGCAAGTTGATTCCTCCAGTTCCATTTTTCTTTCTCAAGATTGCTTTGGCTATTCGAGGTTTTTTGTATTTCCATACAAATCTTGAGATTATTTGATCTAGTTCTGTGAAAAATACTGCTGGTAGCTTGATGGGAATTGCATTGAATCTGTAGATTGCTTTGGGTAGTATACTCATTTTCACTACATTGATTCTTCCAAGCCATGAGCATGGTATATTCCTCCATCTATTAGTGTCCTCTTTGATTTCTTTCATCAGTGTTTTATAGTTTTCGATATATAGGTCTTTAGTTTCTTTAGGTAGGAATATTCCTCAGTATTTTATTCTTTTCGTTGCAATGGTGAATGGAATTGTTTCCTTGACTTCTTTTTCTACTTTCTCGTTATTAGTGTATAGGAATGCAAGGGATTTCTGAGTGTTGATTTTATATCCTGCAACTTTACTATATTCACTGATTAGCTCTAGTAGTTTTCTGGTCGAGTCTTTAGGATTTTCTGTGTAGAGGATCATGTCATCTGCAAACAGTGAGAGTTTTACTTCTTCTTTTCCAATTTGGATTCCTTGTATTTCTTTTTCTGCTCTGATTGCTTTGGCCAAAACTTCCAGTACGATGTTGAAGAGTAGTGGTGAAAGTGGACACCCTTGTCTTGTTCCTGACTTT
Source organism: Nanger dama (assembly GCA_917880005.1). Lineage (NCBI taxonomy): Eukaryota > Metazoa > Chordata > Mammalia > Artiodactyla > Bovidae > Nanger > Nanger dama. The sequence continues at coordinate 5,564,171 of CAKJTW010000038.1, read as the reverse complement.
AGGGGAAATGGTTTCAATTTTTCACCATTGAGGATAATGTGAGCTGTGGGTTTGTCATATATAGCTTTTATTATGTTGAGGTATGTTCCTTCTATTCCTGCTTTCTGGAGAGTTTTTATCATAAATGGATGCTGAATTTTGTCAAAGGCTTTTTCTGCATCTATTGAGATAATCATATGATTTTTATTTCTCAGTTTGTTAATGTGATGAATTACATTGATTGACTTGCGGATATTGAAGAATCCTTGCATCCCTGGGATAAAGCCCACTTGGTCATGGTGTATGATCTTTTTAATGTGTTGCTGGATTCTGATTGCTAGGATTTTGTTGAGGATTTTTGCATCTATGTTCATCAGTGATATTGGCCTGTAGTTTTCTTTTTTTGTGGTGTCTTTGTCAGGTTTTGGTATTAGGGTGATGGAGGCCTCATAGAATGAGTTTGGAAGTTTACCTTCCTCTGAAATTTTCTGGAATAGTTTCAGTAAGATAGGTGTTAGCTCTTCTCGGAATTTTTGGTAGAATTCAGCTGTGAAGCCGTCTGGACCTGGGCTTTTGTTTGCTGGAAGATTTCTGATTACAGTTTCAATTTCCATGCTTGTGATGGGTCTGTTAAGATTTTCTATTTCTTCCTGGTTCAGTTTTGGAAAATTGTACTTTTCTAAGAATTTGTCCATTTCTTCCAAGTTGTCCATTTTATTGGCATATAATTGCTGATAGTAGTCTTATGATTCTTTGTATTTCTGAGTTGTCTGTCGTGATCTCTCCATTTTCATTTCTAATTTTGTTGATTTGATTTTTTTCTCTTTGTTTCTTGATGAGTCTGGCTAATGGTTTGTCAATTTTATTTATCCTTTCAAAGAACCAGCTTTTTGCTTTGTTGATTTTTGCTATGGTCTCTTTTGTTTCTTTTGCATTTATTTCTGCCCTAATTTTTAGGATTTCTTTCCTTCTACTAACTCTGGGGTTCTCTATTTCTTCCTTTTCTAATTGCTTTAGGTGTAGAGTTAGGTTATTTATTTGACTTTTTCTTGTTTCTTGAGGTATGCCTGTATTGCTATGAACTTTCCTCTTAGGACTGCTTTTATAGTGTCCCATAGGTTCTGTGTAGTTGTGTTTTCATTTTCATTTGTTTCGATGCATATTTTGATTTCTTTTTGATTTCTTCTGTGATTTGTTGATTATTCAGTAGGGTGTTGTTCAGCCTCCAAATGTTGGAATTTTTAATAGTTTTTCTCCTATAATTGAGATCTAACCTTAGTGCATTATGGTCAGAGAAGATGCTTGGAATAATTTCAATTTTTTTGAATTTATCAAGGTTAGATTTATGACCCAGAATGTGATCTATTCTGGAGAAGGTTCCGTGTGCACTTGAGTAAAAGGTGAAATTCATTGTTTTGGGGTGAAATGTCCTATAGATATCAATTAGGTCTAACTGGTCTATTGTATCATTTAACGTTTGCGTTTCTTTGTTAATTTTCTGTTTAGTTGATCTGTCCATAGGTGTGAGTGGGGTATTAAAGTCTCCCACTATTATTGTGTTATTATTAATTTCCCCTTTCATGCTTGTTAGCAATTGTCTTACATATTGCGGTGCTCCTATGTTGGGTGCATATATATTTATAATTGTTATATCTTCTTCTTGGATCGATCCTTTAATCATTATGTATTGGCCTTCTTTGTCCCTTTTCACAGCCTTTGTTTTAAAGTCTATTCTATCGGATATGAGTATTGCTACTCCTGCTTTCTTTTGGTCTTTATTTGCATGGAATATCTTTTTCCAGCCCTTCCCTTTCAGTCTGTATGTGTCCGTTGTTTTGAGGTGGGTCTCTTGTAAGCAGCATATATAGGGATCTTGTTTTGGTATCCATTCAGCCAGTCTTTGCCTTTTGGTTGGGGCATTCAACCCATTTACATTTAAGGTAATTATTGATAAGTATGCTCCTGTTGCCAGTTACTTTATTGTTTTGGGTTCGGGTTTATACGTCCTTTTTGTGTTTCCTTTCTAAAGTCTATCCTTTAGTATTTGTTGGAGAGCTGGTTTGGTGGTGCTGAATTCTCTCAGCTTTTGCTTGTCTGGAAAGCTTTTGATTTCTCCTTCATATTTGAATGAGATCCTTGCTGGGTACAGTAGTCTTGGCTGAAGGTTATTATCTTTCATCACTTTAAGTATGTCTTGCCATTCCCTCCTGGCCTGAAGAGTTTCTATTGAAAGATCTGCAGTTATTCTTATGGGGATCCCCTTGTGTGTTATTTGTTGTTTTTCCCTTGCTGCTTTTAATATTTGTTTTTTGTGTTTGGTCTTTGTTAGTTTGATTAAAATATGTCTTGGGGTGTTCCGCCTTGGGTTTATCCTGTTTGGCACTCTCTGGGTTTCTTGGACTTGGGTGATTATTTCCTTCCCCATTTTAGGGAAGTTTTCAACTATTATCTCCTCAAGTATTTTCTCATGGTCTTTCTTTTTGTCTTCTTCTTCTGGGACTCCTATAATTCGAATGTTGGAGCGTTTCATATTGTCTTGGAGGTCTCTGAGGTTGTCCTCATTTAATTTAATTCGCCTTTCTTTTTCCCTCACTGATTCATTTATTTCTACCATTCTATCTTCTATTTCACTAATCCTATCTTCTGCCTCCGATATTCTACTATTTGTAGCCTCCAGAGTGTTTCTGATCTCATTTATTGCATTATTCATTATATGTTGACTCTTTTTTATTTCTTCTAGGTCCTTGTTAAACCTTTCTTGCATCTTCTCAATCCTTAACCCCAAGCTATTTATCTGTGATTCCATTTTGATTTCAAGATTTTGGATCATTTTCACTATCAGTATTCGGAATTCTTTCTCAGGTAGATTCCCTATCTCTTCCTCTTTTGTTTGGTTTGGTGGACATGTCTCCTGTTCCTTTACCTGCTGGGTATTCCTCTGTCTCTTCATCCTGGTTATATTGCTGTGTTTGGGGTGGCTTTTCTATATTCTGGGAATTTGTGGAGTTCTCTTTATTATAGAGTTTCCTCTCTGTGTTTGGGGTTATATCAGTGGCTTGTCAAAATTTCTTGATCAGGGAGGCTTATGTTGGAGTTCTGGTGGGTGGATCTGGATTTCCTCTCTCTGGAGTGCTGTGACGTGTGAAGTAATGGGTTATGCGACGTCAGTGGTTTTGGAGTATTTTGAGTTGCCTGTGTATTGAAGCTCAGGGGCTTGTTCTTGTGTTGCTGGAGAATTTGCGTGGTATGTCTTGCTCTGGAGCTTATCTAGTACCTTCTTATGTTTACTATCTCTTTGTTAAAATTTTCAGTGTTCATTCATTTTCCTTCCTCTTTGAGTACCTTCTTAATTATTACTTTGTACTCTTATCAGGTAAATTACTTTTGTTTCATAATTTTTTTTTTATGAAGTGTATCTTGTATAATTAGGAACATATTCTATTTAGCTTAACATTCTGTCTTGGTTTTCTGTAGATGAAAGAGTCACCTCTCCTAGTCTTAAAGGAATGACTTCATAGAGGAGGTGGACCTTGTCTTCAACATTTCCTCAGCTCTTGGTTTCTTACAAACCTTTGTGCTTATCCAAGCAGGCTATTATATTTTAAATAACTCCCAGACAAGTAATTATCCCATACAGGATGACTTCAGCACCTAGATTTGAGATGAATGGAAGCCAGACTTGCAGATGTCAGCTTTTAAAAGTGTGCAAACGCATAGTGTTGGACTACAAGCACAGACCCTGCTGGTCACCAGAGCGAGGAGATCTAAGAGTGTCTTTGACAGAAGGGATGATCAGGGTGCCAGACAAGAACATGAGCTCCTTTCTGAGAGATCCCCACTATAACAGTCCCAAGAGACCGGGGACACAAACTTCTTGGCCTTCAGTCAGGATTCACAAGTGTTGCCTAGCAAAAATTGTGGCATCAGGCATTGTAAGCTCCTTTCTGTCAGATGCTGCTGCCCTAGAGTACGGCAAAGGGAGAGTGCAAATAGGGCCTCTGTCCCTGGAGAGTGTTCCAGCAGGCTCCTAGAGGCGTCTGTTAACTTAAATGCCTGCCCCTCAGGCTGACACTTAACACAAGCAGTTGAGCCTCCTTTGGCTAGAGACTTGGAACAACCAGCTGCTTCTGAGTTGGGCCCTAGGGTAGCTGAGTTGTGTGTCTGAGTCTTTGAGTGGTTTTTCAGATCACTTCAGTCTTGTGAATCTTGGATGGCCGCCCCATTGGTTTTTCAAAGATTTTTAGAAGCTCATCTCTCAGCTGTATGTTTTAGAAGTTAGCATATCCAATGTTGGGTTCAAAGCTTCAGCTTTTCAGGGAGAGGCTCTGGGTCTGCCTTCCCTCCAAGTTATGGGTCACTGTACTGGGGGGAAGCTTATAGTGAGATTGTGTCCCAGCGTCTCCAACCAGCTTTGGATGGGTTTTTCTTCTTAGCCTGATGTGTAGTCATGACGCAGTCAGTATTTGGGTTCTTTTAAGAGGAAATTTTTCCATATGTAGCTTCAGACTGTGTCCATGGAAAGAAATGAGTCCAGGATTTTTCTACATGCAATATTGAATCAGAGCCCTCTAGAATTTATAATTTCTCTGTGTCCAGAGAAAAATTTAGCTTAAAGTGGCTTACATTTCCAAGCAGAAGCAAGTCCTCAGTAGAGTTTTCTCACATTCAGGCTTTAAAGAACCCCACAGATGGAAGTTTAAGGAAGATAAGGCTCCCAATAAAACAGAACAGAAAACACATGGGAATATCAACCACCTTGAAAGAGTCCGGAGAAATAACCAGCTGCACAATCATAAATAAGAGATTGCATTTCTATTATTGTATAATACTATAGAATTCATTTGTAGGTATATTACATAGTTTAATAAAATAAATGTGTTTAGCTATAAATAGCAACTCAAATAGCCAAGATTATTGGAAAAAGAACCCATTTATAGAACTAAATATATAATTAAAAATAACCTAAATAGCAGATTATGATGGTCACACTGCAAAACAAAGATTAAAAATATCTGTTTTAAAAAGCAGTTGAAAAGAAATAATTAATCTCTTAGGCACACAATTGATTTCTCAGTAGGAACAATAGAAACAAAGTCATATTAGCCATTCAACTTGAGGGAAAACTAGATAAAATTAGAACTACATACCAAGGAAGCTATTTTAATATTGTCATCAAAATAAGCCTATTTTTAGGTAACCGATGGATTCTCAATATGGAATCTTCTAAATAATGTAAGTTAGGAAGAAGTTGTGTGTGAAATTTCTCTGATGCAAGGAAAAATAGCAAAGTTTTAGCAATTACATGACCAATGGAAATATTGACTTTATAAAATCGTAATGGTGTCTGATTGATGGCTTTCTAAAAAAACTAAAATATCAGACAGTTTGAACTTATATGTCTCACATGCCTGAAAAAATGACTTTTATTGTTGGAAGAAAGAGGGAGTCATTAAAGAGACATTCTAATGTCTTTGAATAGTTCCAGAGAATGATATATTGATTAATGCTAACATACAAATAAAAAGGGTTTTATTGCAAGAATCTGAACAGCCCAAAGCTGGCTTTTTTGTAGAAGGTCTGCATGTTACAGACCCCAAACATCAATTTTCTAGTCTTGCCATTGGTGCCTGAAATTTTCTTTCTTTTCTAATCTGCTTTGCTCTTTCTTTTTTTTTCCTTCCTCATTTCTCCTTTCATGTTACTCTAGAGTGTGTGTTTGTAATATGGCCTGTCCCTTTGGAATTATATTTGAACAGCTGTTTGTGTGGAGAACAACACTTATTGCAGTTTTAATTGAGTGTATCTCAAGATATATATATTTTTACAAGCAGTGAAGTGTTGTTAAGACTAGAGTTTGTGTATAAGGGAAAGCTAAAACAGTTTTCTTGCCATTATGTGTGTATATTTGTGTCATGCATCAGCTAACGTTACAAGGAGAAAATGTGGTACAATAGCAAAACACAAAACCAGAAGAATTTGTTTCTAATATCTGTACTAATTTGCTCTGTGATTTTTCTCAATTCATCTAAACTCTCTGGGTAGTAATACTTGTTCTTCTACCTTGAGAACAAAATGAGTTAACAGCTATTAAATTGCTCTGAAACAGTTCAAAGTGCTACTCTTACAAAGAACAGGCCACTTATCAGGAAAAAAGAGAAAAAAAAGAAAACAGCTAAATCTTGCAGCCACTTCACTTATTTTTTTGTCATGCCCTAGGGAATTATTCAATCAAATGTTGAGCTATCCACTTTAGAATCCTTTGAGCCCTAAACTGATCAATACTTGATTCACTTCTCTTTCTATTCGTCTTATGTAGCTTTGATATGTGTACAAGGTTAAGAGGAAAAAAAAAGAAAAGATCAGTGTTTGGATATGTTTTCCACATAACATCTAATATTAACTATGTATGTGTGGAACAGTCACTACAAAACATTCTAATTACTTATATTGTTTTGAATGGGAAAGGCTTATTCAGGTATACTGAACTTTTTTATTCAAAGTATTTATAAAGTAACCTAGAGTAAATGTGTGGAGCCTCGTGAAATCAAATAAATAGGCTGTATTCTATATGAATGCTTTTTTTTCTTTACACAACTATATTTTGTAATAACCTTTTGCTTCAACAGTTTTAAATTTCCTACTTTGATATTCCATTATCAAGATATACAAGTCTTTCCCAAAGCACTTAATTTCTTTTTTGTGCTCTAACTACCTATTTACCTGGACCAAACTTATTTTACATGTCCTGGAATACATGTACGTGTCTATTAGCCACTCAGTTGTGTCCGACTCTTTGCAATGCCATGGACTGTAGCCTGCCAGGCTCCTCTGTCCTTGGGATCTTCCCAGCAAGAATACTGGAGTGGATTGCCACTTACTTCTCCAGGGGATCTTTCTGACCCAGGGATTGAACCTGGATCTCCTACATTGCAGGCAGACTCTTTACCATCTGAGCCACTGCTTCTTCTAAGAATAATTATCTGGTCACTGAGCTATTTAAAATACTTATTTTGAGGTTCTACTCAAAGTGGTAGGCTATGTGGTTTTAATCAACTATCCCCCCTAAAAGAAGCTAGGAAAGTTAGAGAAATTTTTATGTTTTTCTTAAAGGTGTTCGAGAACTACTATTTGGAGACAAGGTATAAAAAAAAAAACAAAACCAAAAAACAAAACCACTGGAACTTTGTATTACTTTTAGTTCAAGGCTTTTTTCAATTCCAAAATCATTGCTGAGTAACAAAAACTGAGCATTTTTGAAGATTCAAACACTGAGGGGGATTAGGTATTTGCAGCTGAAGGCCCACTGAGGAGCAATGGCCGAGATTAACCAGTAGGCTCTCACGTGTGCTGCCACCGTTAACCTCTGCCGTAGCTGTTTGCCTCAAAATATGAGGGTAACTTCATCTAAAACCTAAAGTTTCCTTTAAAATAAAATATATATATATATATAAACAATGGCTGATATTCAATAAAACTCAGGCATAGGTAGTAACATGAATCTCAGTTGGAAAATCTAGAAATATTATAGTCACTAGAAAAGTCCCTGGGAATCCAAATGAGAACTTTAGGATACAAATGCTTAAATGATCAGAGAAATAAAAGACAGGATTGAGAATTAAATAATAACTAGAAACTGTTGAATCAAATGGGAATTCTAGAATTGAAAACTGCAATGATTGAAATTTATAATTCAATGATTATGTTAATTAATAGAAAACTAACCATTTGTGAAAAGCAAGTATATGGTGAAAGACATATCAGAAGAAAATATATAAAGAAAAATGGTACAGAAAAAATATATGGGGGTACAGTGTAAGTCTAGCATGTATGTACTTAGTGTCTTAGAAATGGAGAAAAAATTATGACAAGGAAAAAAAATATCAATATCAAGTCAAAGAATAAATAAATGCTACAAAACCTCAAAATAAATAAGAGGAAACCCACAAATGTTACATAATAGCATGTAACACTTAGGAAAACCAAAGAGTGAAACTAAAGAGTAAAAATCTCAAAGCAGGCAAAACAAAATTATGTATTCTAAAAGAAAAGTTATGACCAACCTAGACAGCATATTCAAAAGCAGAGACATTACTTTGCTGACTAAGGTCCATCTAGTCAAGGCTATAGTTTTTCCTGTGGTCATATATGGATGTGAGAGTTGGACTGTGAAGAAGGCTGAGAGCCAAAGAATTGATGCTTTTGAACTGTGGTGTTGGAGAAGACTCTTGAGAGTCCCTTGGACTCCAAGGAGATCCAACCAGTCCATTCTGAAGGAGATCAGCCCTGGGATTTCTTTGGAAGGAATGATGCTAAAGCTAAAACTCCAGTCCTTTGGCCACCTCATGGGAAGAGTTGATTCGCTGGAAAAGACTCTGATGCTGGGAAGGATTGGAAGGAGGAGAAGGGGACGACAGAGGATGAGATGGCTGGATGGCATCATGGACTCGATGGACGTGAGTCTGAGTGAACTCCGAGAGATGGAGGTGAACAGGGAGGCCTGGTGTGCTGCGATTCATGGGGTCGCAAAGAGTCGGACACGATTGAGCAACTGAACTGAAAGGTACAAAAATAGAGTCTGGACTGATGCCTTAAGCAATGAAGATTAGAAGAGAATAGGTTGATAGAAAGCACTAAAAGACAGTAGTTTACAACTTAAAGACTTAAAGATCAGAATGGATCAGAATAGCAGAAATCTAGATTTAAATGGATGAAAAGTATTTAAAAGTAGGAAATGCATGGAACTCTTATGTTGTACAGCAATTGCCACAAAAATGCATTTAGATAACATGCATTTATTGTCTTTCAGTCACTGTGAGTCAACAGTGTGAACATCACCTCACTGGGTCCTCTGCTTAGGGTTTCACAAGGTTGAGCTCAAGGCATTAGTCAAGCTGTGCTTTTTCTATGAAGCTTGAGTCCTCTTCCAAACTCACGTGGTCATTGGCAAAATCCAGTTTCTCTTGGCTATAGGACTGGAGTCGTATTTCTTGCTAAATGTTGGCTAGGGACTGCTCTTAGGTTCTAGAGATCTTCTGCCAATTCCTTATCATGTGGCCCTCTCCCAGTGGGCCCCTTCCTCACAATATGGCATTTTAATTTTTCAAGACCAGCAGAAGAATCTTTTGCTCTTGTCCCCTAAGGTAAAGTGTTATACCTTTACCTGAGGTATAGGTAATAAAACATAATAAAGGGAGTGATTATTCCCCTATATTTGCCATATTCTGTTGGCTTGAAGGAGATCAATTTCCACTTCCATTCAAGGGGAAGGGATTATACAAAGGGGTGGATAAAAGGATGTAGGAGTCACAGGGCCATCCTAGAAATCTATTTACCACAAGAAGATAGTAGAAAAGCCTGAAACAGGTATAATTGAAATGTGAATAGAAGACACTATAATAGCAAGGATGTAAGTTAAGAATGTTTTGCAGTTAGAATTCTCATGTTTCTGGTGGAAAGAATATTGTTACAGAAACTTTGAAACACTGGGATGATGAATAACTTTGAATCATGCACATTACCATATATAAAATAGATGACCAGCACAACTTTGATGCATGAAGCAGGACAACCAAGAGAGAGGTAGAGTGGGGAGGGAGGCGGTAAGGGGGTTTGGGATAGGGGGACACACATGTATACCTGTGCCTGACTCATAGTGATGTGACAAAGGCCATCACAATATTGTAAAGCAATTATTCCTCCAGTTAATAAATTAATTAAAAAGACACTGGAATGATCAATTCAAGCTGAACCTTCGAGTATTACATAATCCAGTTCCTTTTTTTTTTTTTCAAGCAATGTATCAAACATAAATATATATGATCACCAAAATCTGCAACAGAATGTCCATCATAATGCAGTGTGTAATATATCTCTTTTTATGGACTGAATTGTGTTCCCTTCAAATTCCTTTGCTGAAGTCCTCATCCACAGTATGACGTATTTGGAAATGACCTTTACAGAGGTGACCAAGGTTAGATGGGGTCGCGAGGGTAGTGCTATAATGCGATATGACTCCCATTTCTTATAAGGGGAGGAAGAGACATAGTGGAGTGTGCACAGAGGAAAGGCCCTCTGATGTCACACCTGGAAGATAGCCATCTGCAACCCAAGGAGAGAATCCTCAGGAGAAACCAAACCTGCGGGAATCTCGATCTTAGATTGCTAGCCCCCAGAACTGTGAGAAAACAAATTTCTGCTGTTGAAGCCACCCAGCCTGTGTTTGTTATGGTAGCCCTATCAAACTAATAAAATATCCAAACTTAAAACTACTCAATGCCTATCAGCAGTTGACTGAGTAAATAGAGCTCTAATAATACAATGAAATACTATATAGCAATGAGCACTCATGATCCATGACTACGTACACAGTGTAAGTGAATTACACAAAGACAGTTTAGAGCCAAAGAAGCCAGTCATGATATATTTTATGCCATATTAATTTGACTTTGCTGAACTTCATAAAAATGGTATGAGAAGTTAGCATACCAATTACTCTTAAGGAGAGTAGCAACCAGAAAAAAGAATGATATAAGTCTTCTATGATGTTGGCAATGTTGTTTTTTGAGTACTGGATCCAAGGAAGTACCTAGTAGATTAAAATTAATTGAAACATAGATGTACATTAAAGAATAAAGTTGAATATAGTGGGAAACATAAAAAGTATTACATTGATGAAAAGAAACAATGTATAAATATTTTATAAAATGTGTAGCACTTAAAGATGCAAGTCAGGAGATATATATATAGAGAGAGAGAGAGGTTAAAGTAGTCTAAGTTACTTGCATTTGATTGGAAGTAAAACACTGATTATATTAGACTTTTACAAATTACAGCTATAAATTTTAATATCTAGAGAAACCACTGAAGGAATAGTAAATGTGTTCATAGCAGACAGATAGACTAAAATAGGGAAAATAATCCAAGAGAAATGTTTAACCCAAAACAAGAAAGGATAAAACCAGAAATACAGGCTGGGAGGAACAAATAAAAAAAGCTAGATGTAAAACATAATATGCTTGTAACTACATTAAAAGTAGGATGCTGAACATTCCAGTTAAGACAGATCATCAGAATAGGTAAGACACATGTGCAAGTGTCCAGACACGTGCAAACACATACCTGTGTGCCATGATCTAGAGACATATGTGCTAAAGGAGAAGATTCAGAAAAAAATGACATATAAAGGAGAAAGGAAACTAAGGGCAATAATCCCAAAGAAGACGCTATCACTGTACCAGTATCACACAAAGGTTTTAAGATGGCAACAACACCATAGAGACGGGTAGTGGTAATCATTTTTATATTCTCCTAATAACATAGTCCCAAAATACATAAAATTTATATGGCAAGGAACTTTAGCAAATCTCTGTCAGTGACTGACAGGTATACAGATGGTAAACTTGGTAAGAATACACATTTGAAGTCATCTATCCACTGGTCAAGAATTCTGGAAAGATGTATAGTAAGTGAGGTAAAAATGTTTCCTGAAATTAAACTTTTAATTATTATTTTTTTTCTTTTTTTAAAATTAATTAATTAATTTATTTTTTTAAATTACAATACTGTGGGTTAATCTCAGGGCTTTCTATTTTGTTCCATTGATCTATATTTCTGTCTTTGTGCCAGTACCATACTGTCTTAATGACTGTGGCTTTGTAGTAGAGCCTGAAGTCAGGCAAGTTGATTCCTCCAGTTCCATTCTTCTTTCTCAAGATTGCTTTGGCTATTCGAGGCTTTTTGTATTTCCATACAAATCTTGAGATTATTTGATCTAGTTCTGTGAAAAATACTGCTGGTAGCTTGATGGGAATTGCATTGAATCTGTAGATTGCTTTAGGTAGAATACTCATTTTCACTATATTGACTCTTCTGACCCATGAGCATGGTATATTTCTCCATCTATTAGTGTCCTCTTTGATTTCTTTCATCAGTGTTTTATAGTTTTCGATATATAGGTCTTTAGTTTCTTTAGGTAGGAATATCTCTAAGTATTTTATTCTTTTCGTTGCAATGGCGAGTGGAATTGTTTCCTTAACTTCTTTTTCTACTTTCTCATTGTTAGTGTATAGGAATGCAAGGGATTTCTGAGTGTTGATTTTATATCCTGCAACTTTACTATATTCATTGATTAGCTCTAGTAGTTTTCTGGTGGAGTCTTTAGGATTTTCTATTAGAGGATCATGTCATCTGCAAACAGTGAGAGTTTTACTTCTTCTTTTCCAATTTGGATTCCTTGTATTTCTTTTTCTGCTCTGATTGCTGTGGCCAAAACTTCCAGTATGGACACCTTATCTTCGACAAAGGAGGCAAGAATATACAATGGAGTAAAGACAGTCTCTTTAACAGGTGGTGCTGGGAAAACTGGTCAACCACTTGTAAAAGAATGAAACTAGACCCCTTTCTAACACCATACACAAAAATAAACTCAAAATGGATTAAAGATCTAAATGTAAGACCAGAAACTATAAAACTCCTAGAGGAGAACATAGGCAAAACACTCTCCGACATAAATCACAGTAGGATCCTCTATGATCCAACTCCCAGTATACTGGAAATAAAAGCAAAGATAAACAAATGGGATCTAATTAAAATTAAAAGCTTCTGCACAACAAAGGAAACTACAAGCAAGGTGAAAAGACAGCCTTCTGAATGGGAGAAAACAATTGCAAATGAAACAACTGACAAACAACTAATCTCAAAGATATATAAGCAACTTATACAGCTCAACTCCAGAAAAATAAATGATCCAGTAAAAAAATGGGCCAAAGAACTAAATAGGCATTTCTCCAAAGAAGACATATGGATGGCTAACAAACACATGAAAAGATGCTCAACATCACTCATTATCAGAGAAATGCAAATCAAGACCACAATGAGGTACCATTTCACACCAGTCAGAATAGCTGCGATCCAAAAGTCTACAAGCAATAAATGCTGGAGAGGATGTGGAGAAAAGGGAACCCTCTTACACTGCTGGTGGGAATGCAAACTAGTACAGCCACTATGGAAAACAGTGTGGAGATTCCTTAAAAAATTGCAAATAGAACTGCCTTATGACCCAGCAATCCCACTGCTGGGCATACACACCGAGGAAACCAGAATTGAAAGAGACACATGTACCCCAATGTTCATTGCAACGCTGTTTATAATAGCCAGGACATAGAAGCAACCTAGATGTCCATCAGCAGATGATTGGATAAGAAAGCTGTGGTACAAATACACTATGAAATACTACTCAGCCCTTAAAAAGAATAAATTTGACTCAGTTCTAATGAGATGGATGAAATTGGAACCAATTATACAGAGTGAAGTAAGCCAGAAAGAAAAACACCAATAGAGTATACTGACACATATATATGGAATTTAGAAGACAGTAATGATGACCCTGTAGGTGAGACAACCAAGAGACACAGAGGTATAGAGTGGACTTTTGGACTCTGAGGGAGAGGGAAAGGATGGGATGGTTTGGGAGAATGGCAATGAAACATGTATATTTTCGTGTAAGAAACGAAGCGCCAATCTATGTTCAATGTAGGATGCAGGAGGCATGGGGCTGATGCACAGGATGATTCAAGTAGAGGATGTGGGGTGGGAGGTGGGAGGGGGCTTCGGCATTGGGAGATTGTGGTTCACCTATGGCTGATTCGTGTCAATGTATGGCAAAACAAATACAGTATTGTAATTTAAAATAAATAAATAAATAAATTACAATACTGTATTTGTTTTGCCATACATTGACACGAATCAGCCATACTTATTCTTAGTGCCATATATCCCAGAGTAAATAGCATGTTCCCTCATATATAACAGTTATTCATTCCTGCATTTCAAGAATGTTTATAGCTTACATATCTGAGGAAATACATGAATTAACTTTGAAGAGAAATAAATGTATGTCCATCGTCTTCATGTACTGTCAGATTTAGCAGGAAAAGTATGATTAGTAAAAAATATTAGAACATTAAACTGTTACATGTGGTTATGTTTTCATTAAGTCAAAAATTGTCACTTATACTTTTCCTAGTGAATAATACTTTTCTCTTTTATATAATTGCAAGAGCATCTCAAGTTTATTAAAAAAACAACAACTGACAATAGACTGGAAACAGCTCATATGTAATCTTTAAAAACTGTCTTTTTTTCTTCACATTCCCAAATGCCTTTCATAGGTTGAAATTAAATTACCATCTAGATACCAGAGTGATACGTCTCTGGCTGTAATTCAATAAACTAGGAAAAAAATTGGATGATGTTTGCTAATAATGTAATTTTGCAAACTTTGGCTTTCATTAACATTTTAATTCAAGAATTTGTTGAAGGCCTACTATGCGCCATAGAATGTGTTCTGGCTCTACCGTTGAGCCAATAGACAAATTTTTGGCCTTAAGTAGCTCGTGTTCTAGCAAAAGAGGAACCAAACCACCATGGTAATAAACTGTCTAGTATATTGAATAAGTGCTATGAAGGAAAGGAAAAAGTATAAAGGAGGGATTTGTAGTTTCAGGGGAAAGAGTACAATCTTCATAGTGTCCACGGTAGGCCTCATGAAGAAGGAGGCTTTTGAACATGACTTGAATGCCATGAATTAGTGTTGTAAACATAATAGGAAGAGCATTCCAGGCAGAGAGAAGAGTTGGTTAAAAAAAAAACAACAAAACAACCCTGAGTTGCAAATGTACCAGACAAGTTTGAAGGACATCAGGGATTTTTTTTTTTAAGGTTGAATATTCAAATTTATTTATTTATTTTTTTCTACTTTACAATACTGTATTGGTTTTGCCATACATTGACATGAATCAGCTACAGGTATACACGAGCTCCTAATCCTGACATCAGGTATTTAATAGGACTGGAGCAGAGTCAACATGAGGAAAGAAAGAAAATCAGAAAGATTGGAGGGATTAGGTTAAATGAGATTTCTGAGTTATTTTTAATTTTGCTTTTGAGTTTTTGGGAGGAGAGTGACTTTATGACTGATTTACTAAAGGGATGGCCCTGACCATGGCGTTTTGTGAGTAGATTGCAGGGACCAAGGGTAAAAACAAGGAAATTTGTTGGAAAGCTATCACGGTAATCCAGCGTAAAGATAATGATAATTTAGGACAGGGTGTCAGCTCTGAATGTAGCAGAAAGTGCTTGGAATATGGAGATATTTTGAGAAAAAAAAAGAAAAGAAAAGAAGAATTGGACAGCTTAAAGTGTGAGTAACTGAAGACAGAGAAAAAAAAAAAGTTGTCCTCAGCTGAAATGAGAGAGCTTAGGTATGAAGGCCATGAGAGCAAGATTCAATCTTGTGTGTGTCACATTAAAATCTCTCTTAAGAATCCAAACAAGATGATGCTTTAGGCATATCCAGGTAAGGTTATCAGTTGCTATATAAATAACATCCTACATTATGCTGGCTTAAAAGTCACTTGATTTTTTTTTTTTTTTAAATTGAGGAATGACTGATCAGCTGTATTGTTTTTCGACTGTCTTATTTGGAGTTTCTCCTAAAGATGTAGGAGGATACAGTCAAATGATGACGGGGGGTGATAAGTCCAATATGGTTTTATCCAAATGTGTCTAGTATTTTGGTGTGGATAGCTGGAAATCTATTATACGGAGACCAGAGGGGCTTCTCTCTGAGTGACTTTTTCATGTGGTCTCTCTACCCAGTCTCTTCAGCACAGTAGCTGGACCACTTAATGGTGATTTGGGGCTCTAAAACACAAAAGCAGAACTTGCAAAGCCTTCATCAGGCTTAGGACTTGCTCAAGCACCACCTACTAATTCTACATTTATTGGATTAAGCTTATCATAGGACCCTATCCAAACTCAGTGAGCAGGGGTCTCCAAAGTCATGCATAATGGGTGTGTGATTCACTGGGGACCATATTGGACAGAGGAGCCTGGTAGGCTGCAGTCCATGGGGTCGTGAAGAGTCGGACACAACTGAGCGACTTCCCTTTTACTTTTCACTTTCGTGCACTGGAGAAGGAAATGGCAACCCACTCGTGTTCTTGCCTGGAGAATCCCAGGAAGGGCGAAGCCTGGTGGGCTGCCATCTATGGGGTCACACAGAGTTGGACACGGCTGAAGTGACTTAGCAGCAGCAGCAGCAGCATGTTGGAGACTAAATACCACAAACACGTCAGATTTGAGACATCTATTAGGCATCTTAATGTAGATATAAACTAGTAGGAATGCATGAGTTGACATTTTAATAATGTAGTCTGGTTTGGAGATGCAAATTCTAGATTTTTTTGCATATTGAATAGCTGAAATCAACACGACAGTGATTTACAGGGGAATCAAGGACTGGAAATGTTTCCATTATGTTGTTACAAAATGTGAGTAAACTTGAGGCATTTCATACTAGATAGATGGTTGGTGGATAGACAAGGGTGTGTGGAGGCCACAGAGAGAGAGTGTCTATGTGTTAGTTACATGGCAGTCCTATGCTTATTGTGTAACCTTGTCTTGTGAGTTTGTTTTACTAGTTAACTGACATAACTGGAGATGAGAAACAAAGTGATGTATAACAGTTGAAAGTACAATGTGGCCTCGAGATAAACTCCCCTGCTCTGATCCATTTTTAAGGTCTCTGAACAAAAAAAAAATGATGTTGTCAAACATCTTGAGAGGCTATATGATTTAGCTCATTAGCCTCCCCTGGATAGGAAGGCTCAGAGGAAGTGGTCTCAGGAAGCTTTGGTCAAAGTATTTCCATCTGTGTTGTGTTCCTTCCCTCCACTAGTTCCATCCCACACTCTGCAAATAGTACAGCAGTGGGACTGGCCGGGTAGAATGGCCTAGTAGGCATTCTAGTGCAAACTTCCCGTACCTTCCCAAACCTGCTCTATATGATAGATTTAGTAAAATCCAGGAGCCTGTGTTGAGCTGAGGGATAGACTGTCCCTTGCGTTTGAGACTCAGGGAATTAGATTGCTCAGGATCGCTGCTTTCCCAAACACAAGCATGGCCTTGGGAGGAGAGCGGGGTCTCCCTTGGCAGCACTTTTCCTGCCCTCCCGCAGCTCCTCAGCACATCAGGAAAGAACCAGACTGCCTCAAGAGTGCCTGGGACAGACATGTCAGCTCTGCTTTTGTTTTCCTTTCCTTTGCTAGGAAGATACCGAAATCTACAGAACCACAGTTTTGATACAGGTCTAGTGTGAACAGGAAAAGTCAGTCTTTTAATCTATGCAATGCTTTAAACATTTACTAATGTTAGGCTGGGCCTAAGGCAGGGAGGGGGCTTCCCTGGTACTCAGCTGGTAAAGAATCCGCCTGCAATGCAGGAGACCCTGATTTGATTCCTGGGGCAGGAAGTTGCCCTGGAGAAAAGGATAGGCTACCCACTCCATTATTTTGGGGTTTCCTGGTGGCTCAGATGGTTAAAAATCTACCTGCAATGTGAGAGACCTGAGTTAGATCCCCTGGAGGAGGGCATGGCAACCCACTCCAGTATTCTTGCCTGGAGAATCCCCAAGGAAAGAGGAGCCTGGTGGGCTACAATCCATGGAGTCACAAAGAGTTGGAAATGACTGAGTGATTAACCAAAGCACAGCACAAGGCAGGGGAGGAGGGCTTCAAGTCCCTGGGGTATAACTGACTCATCAGTAAACTGGGCCAGAGTTGAGAGCAAAGCCATTTTAGTAAGAGAGAGCATTCATTTGCATGGGTCTTCCTTCTTCCTATCTCCATGAGGAAACTAGTTTAAATCCGAGTTGTTTAAAGAATTAAGATACTTGGCAATCTGGATACTCCAAAGAATGTGACCGTTGTATTTCTGACAACTGCTTCAAGCTGTGTGCAATGGAGAATTCTTTATGAGTAGAATCAAACCATTTAAATTTCACCTTCTCTCTGTGCAAAGTAAACGCAGGGCATAGACTAATCACAGTTCTTATGTTCCTGTCAAAACTACACTGATCAACTTTGCTGGTTGCTTGTGAAGCTTGATGTGCACCACTGAGCTGGGAAGCTAAAGAGAAGCATGTGCCCATTGGGTGGAATTCCCATTGTGCTTCATAATTCTTACAACAAACTTTGCCCCTTAGAAGTCGTCTCTGTGCCTGCCTCTTTCTTACCAGGCTGATTTTTCCCCTTTAACTGTAGGCACAATATTTGTTTCTTACAATGTTTTGTTTACCCATCCTTCAGTGAGGAGAGATCACCCCAAAATGGTGCTTGCTAGAGAGAACGTGCGAGCATGTGTGCTTGTATTTGTGTGTACGTGTGTATGATTCTCCTGGTTCTGAGTGTTGGATACTCATGGATGTTGGAAATACAAATTGATATGCACAGATCAATTTCAAATTTTCAATTCTATTAATGAAGTCTGTCTTCAGCAGGGATAGACATGAAGACTTTTCTCTACCTCCGTACGAAGTGATTTCCTTTCCAGAATACAATTAACCCATCTCTGTTAGCTGTTAGAATTTTCCTATCCAGTGTTTGCTTCTGAAGATTGAGGAGCATTTGGAAGTAGAATTTCTTGAGGAAGTCAGGGAATAGTGGATGAGAATATTATTCATATAACTTCACAGTAAACTAAATTCATAATATATAGCTGCTAATTTTCTTGGGGATTGTTGATCACAAAGATTGATATAGTATTTAAAGTAGTTGGGAAATGGAATGGGAAGACTAAATATATTTTTACCTTAGGGTGAAATGAAACATAGTGATAGTCATTTCTATAAATTGATGTCTTCATACACCTTTCTATAGAAATTTGGAAAATGTACTCTTCCAACTGTGTGAATTATAAGTAGACTCTTGGATTCCTTCTTTAGTCATTTTGGATTTAATTCCTATCCTTCATCCTCATTTGTATCCTGTCATAGTTTGACCTGCTATGTGTTTTGAGCTTCTTTCTCTTCTCTGAAAAATGTAATGACCCATCAATGACTAGAGAACAAATATGTGTAATCTCAATGCCATGAATGTACAGCATTGAGCTAATATATCCTATGCCTATGGACACATCTAGCAATACACCTTCTAGTTTCAAGCTCATAATTCTCCAGTGGATTTTATAGGAGAATAAATGTCTCATGCGAGTGTTAGACCACTAGCTAGCAGAGGTAAGTGCCTGACTATGCAGGTCTTTCATTTCACAAAAAGTGAAAACGTAGATTTTTGTCTTGATGTTCTTCTTTCCCTACTACATGATCCCCATTTTCTGAATGTGTGCACGCTCAGTTGTGTCTGACTCTTTGTGACCCTATGGACTGTACCCTACCAGGCTCCTCTGTCCATAGAATTTTCTAGGCAAGAATACTGAAATGGGGATCTACTCCAGGGGATCTTCTCAACTGAGGCAATGAACCTAAGACTGTTGTGTGTGTTGCACTGGCAAGCAGATTTTTACCACTGTACCACCTGGGAAGCCCCAACCCCATAGAGCAGGGAACTTTCTTGGTGATACAGCAGTTAAGAGTCCACTTTTCAGGGCTCTGCTGGTGGCTCAGCAGTAAAGAACCCACCTGCCAGTGCAGGAGACATGGATTTGACCCTGATCTGAGAAGATCTCACATGCCAAAGAGAAAATAAGCCTGCGTGCCACAGCTATTGAGCCTGTCTCATTTTCTGGATGTGACCAAATGAGAGGTAGAACAGAAGAGGAGAAATAAAAGTTAATCTCTGGGGAACCAAAGGAAAGGATATAGCATACCAGACTAGAACTGAGAAATAGAACTTAGGAATTAAATGCCCTGAGAACTGTGTGAGCTTCTGATGACAAAATCCCCAACTGGTTTCTATTTACTGAAATTCTCTGATTCCCACCTTCCAAATAAAAGCATATCTATCTTTACACCTTCTCCAGAAAACTCATGAATCCCGTGCTCAGATCCATGCATTTATACCAACTCACTGGTTTCAGCTTGGAGTATCTCTAATTTATGCATATTGATTCCTAATTCTTATTCCTCCTAGCCCTGTATCTAAAGTAAAATAAACCTTTATGGAACCTAGAAATGTCAGATAATTCTCAATTCTTCAGGCTCAAGTTGATTATAAATGACATACTGCATGTTAATTTTTCATAATTCTTTTTGTTATGAATCTATTATGAGCCCCATGGTGTAAGCTGACAGACTGATTTATGGTCTCTTCCTTCGAACAAAAAGGCACATAATACAGACACACTTAGAATTTTATTTTTGCATCTACTTTCCCCTTGATATTCTCCTACTAAATTCTCCATTCTCCTTATTACCTTTCAATGCCACCCACTGTGGACTCATAAGGAAGTAAAACATCAGGCTTCGTCCATCCTAAACACTCATTTTTGATCTAGCATTGTCTTGCACCTCATTGGTTGAGATGGTGTTATCTAAAACTTAGCCCTGGGAAGCTGCTCACATCCCTATTCTTCACTGTACCTGTTGTCTTTTCCTGTTACAACACTGAAGCTCTTAGAGAATTCACTCTCTTGGGGTCCACATTTGGGAGAAGCAAAGAAATAGGTCAGGGCTCTGTAACTTACAGATAGAAATCTAAGACCTAAGGCTTTACAGTTACTTTCTTGTTTCTACAGTATGTTTCTTGTGTTCTTGATCACCCAGGGTTGTGTGAGCTGATCTCTCTTCATTTGGCCTGAGGGGGACTTGATTCTTTGAGAATATGGCAGTTTCCTTCTATATGTGATGTTAGGGATCCTCAAAGGAGTATAATCTGCTTCTCAGTAAAATAAACAAAGACTCCATTTTTATGGTTAGGTTATGACCTATATTAAAATAAAAACCAATCATCATTAATTTGCATATTCCTGAGAATAAATGATCACTTTCTTTCTGAACAGGGTGGCAAAGAGTGAATTTGAGACCACATACCCTGTATAGAGACTATTGCTTAAAAATTTTGTAGAAGACACATGTAATCATTTTTTATCATTTCTCTTAAA
Source organism: Nanger dama (assembly GCA_917880005.1). Classification (NCBI taxonomy): domain Eukaryota; kingdom Metazoa; phylum Chordata; class Mammalia; order Artiodactyla; family Bovidae; genus Nanger; species Nanger dama. The sequence goes on along the minus strand of CAKJTW010000038.1, from coordinate 5,543,297 downwards.
ATCAACTGAGGCCATACATTAACACTTCAGAATTTCAGTCACAAAAGGTGTTAGGAACAGATTAGATATAAAGGCTTTCTATAACTAAAGTTTTCTTTAGAGTCATAGTCATTTTTACTTAAATATTCTGGGAATTTCATATCTTTGCAAGACAGTTTTTGCAACTATAACCATGGTTGCTTTTTTTCCCTATGCCAGAAGGACTTCTTTATATACTGTATTAATTTCTTGTTGCTGCTGTAACAAATTACCTGACTTAGTGGCTTAAAACAACACATATTTATTGTCTTACAGTTCTGGAGGCCAGAAGTTCAAAATGAGTCTTATGGTCTAAGAGCAAGGTATTCACAGGGCTGGTTCTCTCTGAAGGGTTACAAGAAAGTCGGTCTTCTTTTCTTATCTAACTTCTAGAATACCTGTTGTTTGTTTTTGTTTTTTGCTTATGACCCCTTTCTGGAATCATATTTCCTCTTCTGTAGTCAAAATCTCCCTCTGCCTCTCTTGTAAGGACATTCACGATTACATTTAGGATCCACTTAGATAATACAGAACAATTTCACCATCTCCAGGTCCAAATTGAATCATACCCACAAAGTCGATGCTTGTCATGAAAAGTAATATTCAGAGTTTCCAGGAAGTAGCACCTTTATTTTTGAGAAACATTATTCAGGCTACCACATATGCTATTAATCATGTTTTAAAATTTATATTTCAATAGTAACTACATTTAGCAAGTGTCTACTGGGTGTTAGTCTAGAGATATTACCATGCAAGTGATTATTTGGTAAGACAGCAGTTAACAGGAAAATTTATAATGTATTAATATGCATATAAACTCCACAAATCTTACATCATCATATAAATTTTATTGTATTTAGAATTTTCAGTACACAAAAGAAAGTTTTCTGGAAGAATAACTGCTTAACCCGAAACTTGATTTGAGTTGCTATAAATGAAAGTTACTACTTATATCATCTCCAAATTTTAAAGAGCTACATATTTTCTAGTCTCCTTTGCATATACATGGAAACATACCCAAAACATAAATTGAAAAAATACATATCTATGTGCTAGGGAAAAACTGAAAAGACAATACCCTTTTCCAGAGTAACAGTCTCATGAAACCAGTTGAGAAGCCTTCAGGAAAAATAAAGAAATATTTCATTTGAGTCCTCCAAAGGTCATCTGTGTATTTGTAGGTTATTGGTATTTGCTTTGAGGTTTCAGAAGGTTGGAAAAATATTTGGAAAAGAAGAATTTTGACAACCAGTCAATGTATCTTTTAGTGCTTTTGAGAAAGGACTGGAATCAGTATCCACCGTGATGAATGGCACTGTAGGAAGTCTGTTTCTATTATAGCAAATGTTAAACTAAACTTAAAATAAGGTAAAAGCTAGATCTCCTAAGGAACAGCTACTTAATGCTTTTGAAACAGTAGCCAAAAACGTAGGTCCCAGCCAGCATAAAATCTGTAGCCATTGATCTCTTGGGAAAGTAGATAGAAGAAAACTATTTAAGATCACTGCAGCTGTTGGAAAAGGAAGCAGATAAATTTGGTAAAGATGTCAATTTAACCTGGAATTCCAAGGTGACTACAGGCACTGTGTGATCCCCAGTTCAGGGGGTATGCTTAGGGTTATATTAACACCTGCATACTGATACAGCTACCCTGATAATCTAATACAGAAATGAGGTGGATGAAACTGGAGCCTATTATACAGAGTGAAGTAAGCCAGAAAGAAAAACACCAATACAGCATACTAACACATATATATGGAATTTAGAAAGATGGTAATGATAACCCTCTATGTGAGATAGCAAAAGAGACACAGATGTATAGAACAGACTTTTAGACTCTGTGGGAGAGGGAGAGGGTGGGATGATTTAGGAGAATGGCATTGAAACATGTATACTATCAGGTAAGAAACAAATCATCAGTCTATGTTTGATACAGGATACAGGATGCTTGGGGCTGGTGCACGGGGATGATCCAAAGAGATGATATGGGGTGGGAGGTGGGAGGGAGTCCAGGATTGGGAACTCATGTACACTCGTGGCTGATTCATGTCAGTGTATGGCAAAACCAATACAGTATTGTAAAGCAAAATAAAGTAAAAATAAAAATAAAAAAGAAATAGACTGAGAATAATGGTCCATTTCTAAATGGACTCAGGACATGTTTGTGTGGAATCTGGAATTCCAAAAAAAAAAAACAAAACTAAAGACAAAACTATATTTGTTTTCATAAGCAGAGAGGATTGTGTGTGTGTGTGTGTGTGTGTGTGTGTGTGTGTGTGTTACCAATATGTTGATGGATTAGAGGAAGAGAAATCCTCAAGGGAAGGGCAGGTTTTACAAAACAGTATTATTGGGTATAGGAGACGTGGTCGTTATCCTTCTCTCATATTTAACCATTTTCTTGCATGTTGATTTAACTTCTAAATTTTAGCACAAACTTTCATTTGCCTGAATGGGCTTCCCTGATTGCTTAGTTGGTAAAGAATCCAGCTGCAATGTAGGAGGCCCCAGTTTGATTCCTGGGTCACAAAGATATGCCAGAGAAAGGATAGGCTACCCACTCCAGTATTCTTGGGCTTTCCTTGTGGCTCAGCTGGTAAAGAATCTGCCTGCAATGTGGGAGACCTGGGATTGATCCCTGGGTTTTGGAAGATTCTCTGGAGAAGGGAAAGGCTACCCACTCAGTATTCTGGCCTAGAGAATTCCATGCACCCCTCTGGGTGTGAATTTCCTCTCTAATGCAGAGTGTTCTCCCCTAGCTTATTCAGCCTAGAGTACAGAGAATTAGTGATGCCTGGAGCAGCTTTCAAATTATGGCCCCTAAGCTCAATAACCTGAATCTTATGTGCTACACAGGCTCCCAGAATTTCTCTGTTGGACTGAGCTCCATTCCCATCGAATTAACTTGTTTTTTCAGTCCATTCTTTATTAGCTGTCTTCCTCTGCCTTCCCTTCTCATTTTCTGTCTCCTACCTTGGATATTTCAAGGGTTGTTGTTGTTGTTTAGTCATTAAGTCCTGACTCTTTGCTGCCCCATGGACTGCAGCACACCAGCCTTCCCTGTCCTTCACTATCTCTCAGAGTGTTCTCAAACTTATGTCCATTGAGTTGGTGATACCATCCAACCATCTCATCCTCTGTTGCCCTCTTCTCCTCCTGCTCTCAATCTTAGCATCAGAGTCTTTCCCCAGTGAGTCAGCTTTGCTCCAGTGCATCGGCTCTTCATATCAGGTGGCCAAAGCATTGGAATTTCACCTTCAGCATCAGACCTTCTGATGACTATTCAGGACTGATTTCTTTTAGACTGACAGGTTTGATCTTCCTGCTGCCCAAGGGACCCTCGAGATTCTTCACTAACACCACAGTTCAAAAGCATTAATTCTTCAGCACTCAGCTTTCTTTACGGTCCACCTCTTAAGCCATTTGCATTTGGATATTTGTCACAGGGTCAGCTTCTGGGGGAACCCAAATTAAGATAATTCTTGTTGAAACTGAATGTAGGAAGCAGATTCTTAGGATGGAATTAAAAACTGTATCACATCACTCCCTAGCCAGAAGGCTATAAGGACACCATAGTGAGATAACTCTGGCATGATGTTCTACCAGAATTAACATGTTCACACATGTAGGTACTAATAAATGAGGACTACTGGCTAACTCAGCACGTCTAACATTTGAGGGAGAGGGAGGTCAATGGTGGATATAAGGACTGAACATTCGGCTGTTAGATGTCACTGAAGCAGGCACGGAAGGAATTAACAACTTAGATCCTGGTGTAAAAGGCAGAAGGCCTTAATGAACATGATTAAAGAAATTTTCTTCCCTGGTATAAGAGGACAGACTGAACTGGAAACCACAGCTAGCCTCAACTTAGGGTTGAGTCTTCTTCCACCCTTTATATTTTGGTTTCCTTTGCCCAGAGTTCTAATAGCTAGAGCAGAGGTGTTGCTCTTATTATGTAGCACAGCAAGGATCTCACTAGTTTTAATTTTCTTTTGCCTAATCATTTTGGAGTCATTTTTGTAATCAATAAGCAGAAAAAGGAGTTATTACACCACCTTGGATAAATAACCCCGATTTTCATGGAGGAGATAAAACTGCTGACAACTAATGGGATCAGGAACGGATATATCTAGATTTGGGGTGCATCAGGGTTACTATAGGTACATTTGAACCTGGCGATAACCCTAAATGGAGGAGTCTAGCTATCATGTGCAGACAATAAGCATGCTTACTCTTAAACAGAAAGTCAAATGTCTCAGGAAAATAGGTCTGAATTACTAGTAGAAAATCAGTCTAGAGTAACAGAAGTTCTGCTCAAGGATAGTAATGTCTAGAATGGATAATAGAAAAGGCAGAAGCTATCATTTGTGACCTTGGTATCTCCTTAAGTACTGGGAGTGCAGCTTGTCACATATACCTTCGTAGGTCCTTTTCTCCCCCAGGAAATTGTGGTTAGCCGCTGCCTTGAATAATCAATGACAGGAAAGAGTACAGTTAATGTCGGGCATGAGTGAAACTAAATGCTGCATGTGCCCTTATTATTTTCATAAACACTAGCCTGTCTTCCAAATGTCAGCCCCTGCAATTGCTTTGCCTATGGGCTTTTTCTGACCCTTGGAATCTAATCCATAAACCACAGATCAGTCCACAAGAGGATATTTACAACACTCTCTTTGACCAATGAGCCACCCTTAACCAAAGACTTGTACAAGTTGGTAGATAAAATAGCACTTATCAAGGCCGCTTTGGTGGGAGTATGCTGACATACATTCTCTATCTTGTTTTCTAGAATTTGAGTATAACTGAGAACCAGCTGTCCCTGATACTAACTAGCTTGGAATTTTAATGGCAAACGTGAAATCCATTACTGCCTTGGTTTCCTATTGCTTCTGTAACAGATTACCATGACTGTAGGGGCGTGTGCTGTGCTGTGTCCCTCAGTCCTGTCTGACCTCAGTCTGTGTCTGACTCTTTGCAACCCCATGGACTGTAGCTCGCCAGGCTCCTCTGTCCATGGGACTCTCCAGGCCAGAATACTGGAGTGGGTTGCCATGCTCTCTGCCAGGGGATCTTCCCAACTCAGGGATCAAACCCAGGTCTCTGACATTGCTTGCAGATTCTTTACCATATGAGCCACCAGGGAAGCCCAAGAATAATGGAGTGGGTAGCCTATGCCTTCTGCAGGGGAACTTTCTGACCCAGGAATCAAACTGGGGTGTCCTGCATTGCAGGCAGATTCTTAACCAGCTGAGCTACCTGGGAAGCCCATGTAGTAGCTTAAAAACATGAATATGTTATCTTATAGTTCTGGACATCTTAAGTCTCAAATGTATTCCAAGGAGCAAATCTCAAGATGCTAATAGGATTGTATTCCCTATGTAGGTTCTAGGAGAAAATACATTCTGTTGCCTTTTTAGTTTCTAGAGACTACCTGGTCCTTTCTAATGGTCCTTGGCTTATGGTCCTTTCTAATAATCTTTCCAGTCTCCTTTACTTTTTATGTCAGGTTTTACAAGTGGAACTCAATCTGTTTTTCTTTTTAATCCATCATTATGAGGATCCGTATATTTTTTAACTTATTAGTTTTATCTTCTGGTATTGCTTTTGGCTCTGAAGACCTGGGTTCGATCCCTGGGTTGGGAAGATCCCTTGGAGAAGGGAAAGGCTACCCACTCCTGTATTCTGGCCTGGAGAATTCCATGGACTGTATAGTCTACAGGGTCGCAATGAGTTGGACACGACCGAGTGACTTTCACTCACTCACTCACTAACATAGCCAGGATGAAACAGGTCTTTTAAAATTCGGAGGTACTCCTCTAAATTGATGGCTTCTACCTCTTATTTACCGAGTTATGACCAATCTAGATAGAATATTAAAAAGCAGAGACATTACTTTGCCAACAGAAATCTGTCTAGTCGAGGCTATGGTTTTTCCAGTGGTTATGTATAGATGTGTGAAGAAAGCTGAGTGCTGAAGAATTGATGTTTTTGAACTGTTGTATAGGAGAAGACTCTTGAGAGTCCCTTGGACTGGAAGGAGATCCAACCAGTCCATCCTAAAGGAGATCAGTCCTGGTTGTTCATTGGAAGGACTCATACTGAAGCTGAAACTCCAATACTTTGGCCACTTCATGAGAAGAGTTGACTCACTGGAAAAGACCCTGACGCTGGGAGGGATTGGGGGCAGGAGGAGAAGGGGATGACCGAGGATGAGATGGCTGGATGGCATCACCGACTCAATGGACATGAGTTTGGGTGAACTGTGGGAGTTGTTGATAGACAGGGAGGGCTGGTGCGCTGTGATTCATGGGGTTGCAGAGAGTCGGACACAACTGAGCAACTGAACTGAACTGATGGACATGTAAAGATATATGTACTTTCTGTTCAGGTAATAATTTATTCCTACAATTATGACAAGGGTAAAATTTGTCTCTGAGGATGACAACAGAGTTGGTGTGGCAACATCACAATAGAGTAATAACTTCTTCTTTGGGTAAGATCAAACTGAGTCATTTGTGTTCAGTTACTTTCTGGGAATAAATATGAAGATCTACATGCATGAGAAAACTTTGTTTGACTTTCTATTTCCTTTACTTTTCCACCTTCTAAAGTTCACCTGTGAAGTTACCGGCGTGTGGAATTTTACTGCCATGACTCATAAGCCAGGGAAGAAAAGAGCTGGCCTAAGTCTGTCTGTCCATAAGGTTCTACTACCATGAGCATTAGCTGTGAGCACTGAAAGCTGGGGAGCTCATGTGTGCAGCAGAGCCTTCAAGCTGGAAGAACAGTGACGAAACAGGAGGGAACAAGTTACTTCTTCCTGCGGTTGAGGAACCTGTTTCTAGAGGCAATCGTGGTGACTAGAAAGCATATTGCAGTGGGAATTGGGGCCTGTCCTTTCAGAGAAAATCACTTTAATCTACTGATTCTTAGTCTCTTCATCCATAAATGATGAACTTGCACCATATAACTGGTCATTTTTCTTTCAGTTCTGTGAATGCTCTTTCCCTTGGAAGGGCAAATACAAATAAAAAGGCCTAATTCTTCCTGTTTAGAATAAGGGAGAAGCCCTTTTCCCCTTTTTTTAGAGCATTTACTATAGAAAATGTCTAAGTTCTTTCCTAGTTTTTATAAATGTATGAAAAATTTTTTTAGAAGCTAAGTGGGTCTCTGGCCTGCTCTAGGACTCAGAAGTGTCTTTCTCAAGGGCCTGGGAATCACTCTTTCAAAATCATCAAAGCTGTTCATATACTCATCTCTCCTACCTTATAGTATCAATGGATGACAGGAGCCTAACTTTTGCAGTCCCCTTGCTCCAATCTGAAAACTTTTTGTTCTAAAAATATGAGAAGTTTCTGCCTTTTTTCCCTTTGGTTAATGCCAATTAACACATATGGTCACCTCAATTACCAAATGAATTTGGTATGAACTATGTGAGAACTGGTGCTGTGAAATGCTTATTTGAGGCCTAGTTTTGTATCTTGCACCTGCATGTAATGAGTCGTGTTTGTTTGACTCTATAATAGGGTATGTGGGACTCCTGAGCAGAGTAAAGTTTTCTGTCTTTGCCATCTTTTAGCAGATTGCCTGTAGTATGCATTGCATTCAAGTTTTAGTGCTTATTCAATAACAAAATCTCTTTTTCTTTACCTTCATGAAATTTTCCGGGTTGCAAGATTTTGTTTTTAACTATATTTTCCCACAATCTGGATATATCTTCTGATCATTAAAAGAAAAAGTTTGATGACCGAATTATATTGCCTTCTGTAAAGAATTTTGAAAGTCATCAGGTAAAACCTTCTATATTGTGTTCACCTATGGCTGATTCGTGTCAATGTATGGCAAAACAAATACAGTATTGTGCTTAATAAATAAATAAATAAATAAAAACTTAAAGAATCATTTATTTATCCTTTTTTAAAATTATTTTCTTCAAGTACAGTTGATTTGCAGTGTGTTAATTTCTCCTGTATAGCAAAATGACTTGGTTATACATACATTCTTTTTCATATTCTTTTCCATTATTTAATCACGGAATATTGACTATAGCTCCCTGTGCCATACAGTAGGACCTTGTTTATCCATCCATAAGTGTGTATGTTTATCATACACACACACACACACACACACACACACACACACACACACTAGGTTGAATTTGTTAATTCCAAACTACCATACCATCCCTCCATCACCTCACCTGCCCTCCCCTTTGGCCACTGCAAGTCTGTTCTGTCTGTGAGTCCGTTCAAAGATTAGTTCATTTCTGACATATTTTAGATTCTATATGTAAGTTCTATCCTATGGTATTTATCTTTCTCTGTCTGACTTGCTTCACTTAGGATGGTAATCTCTAGGTCGGCTGATGTTTCTTTAGTGTCCTTTAAATACTGAACTCAGAACAGAAGAAAGTCCAAAGACTCACGACCTTAACCACAGTCTTCAGTGTTACCTTCTCACTTCCCAAGAAATGATGTTAGATCCTCATTTCTACTCTTCGTCCCACTCTTAAGCCAAAAAGTCATTTTACAAGGTAGAAATAATACATGTAAATTGTTCTTGAAAAATGAATCATTGGTTTCTTAACCGTTTCTTCTTGGTCCATATAATGTACATCTTCATTTTGCAATGTCACATTTAGAGGGAAGAAGCATTTCTATGTTAATACTACTATTAATTTTATTTCATGGTTGGCTTAAGTTTTCATCATTTTGAGCTGTGTAACTGCCCCTCTCAGACAGATTATTAGGGAAGCAAATTTTAGAAGACAAGGGATAGTCCAAGGCTAAGAGCAGCTTTAAAATGAAGAGCTCTTGAGTAACATTTTTATGAAAACTCCATTTGGAAAATAACTCCACAGCACAAGAGGTAATTATGAATATGGTATTCAAGTAATTATCTCACCTTGTCAAATGTCACAAATGTAGACAAGGAGGCAAAGCCATTAAATTTTAAGTTTGTTAGGAGCACTTCATAATGAGGTATTTCAAAACTCTTTGAAGTGATTTTAAGTGTTTGATATTTTCCAGAAGATGAGGGATATTTTCCAGGATAAATCATTTTAGAGTCATGTGTGAAGTGATGATTTATTAATCATACCTGAGATAACATAGCCCTCCCCCATAGTTTAGGTCACCTTGAAGGATACCTTGGTTTTGACTGAATAAATCTATGAGAACCGCAGACGCTACAGTTACATCAGCTGTGCTTCTTCAGTTCAATTTGCTTTTAAATCCGCAGAATGCTTTCAGCAAGTAGTGGCAACCATACTCTCTCTATAATTAGGATGTTATTAGCCTTAAAAGGCAGATCTGGAGGGAGCTTGTTTTCTCCTATAACTTCAGGCACACCGACCCTGACAAATTCCCTCTGAGCTTTTTCCCCTGAGACTTAGAATCTGTGTCTTTAAAAAGATTTAAATTAGTCACAGGGCACCCACAGCAGTTGCATTGCAAGATTTTTGCTTATTCTCAGTCTTTAACTAATTGCCCCATTTAAATGGCAGCCAACTTTTAAAAAAAATCAATAGTTGCTTTGCTCAGATGTTGGTTGAACTGTAAAAAAAAAAAAAAAAATCCACTTCTCAGAACACTTTACCATTTGACAAAGGATAATATTCTTTTAACCACTTTTTTTCCAAAACTCTAATTGTACAGTCTGCCAAGTTCTGTGTTGCTTGATCTCCAACAAATATTACATTTAATCTTCTGTAATCAGTTTAATGTCTGGCAGAAACAAAACAGTGCCTTGCAGGATTTCTAAATGCCAAGCACGCATGTCTCACCGTCAATAACACATTATTTGCTTTGAATGGAAGTGAAATTCAAGATAATTGATGCTTCAGCTGCTGAGGAAGCAAAGGAAGCATCAGGTGATAGGAACTTGCTTGCTCAGGAAAATTGCTGCACACTGAGGAACCCAAACATCAGGAACTCTCTCTGAAAACTCTGCTTCAGTGGACGGAACATTGCTATCTAGTGACTCATTTCAGATGAAACAGAATTTCTAAAAGGCGATGGCCTGTGGGTTTTCATTGTACTAGCTGTCTAATTCTATGACGTTGATTGCTATCTCAGAAGTAGTTTAAAAACATGGCTGTAATTCTTTTGACCCTCCTTCCATCAAAAGGCAGGAACAATGTCCTTTTCTCTTAGTGGAAGAGCCCTTTTCAGTGGCCTAAGTGAACAGAATACAGGGGAAGTGATGGAGTCTGTCTTCCAGGAGCAGGTGAGAGAAGGTCGTGGATGAAGCATCTGCTGCTCCCTCTTGGGGCCCTTGCTCTGAGACCCTATGGCTACCACATGGGATGTCCAGCTACCTCTCAGGGAGGGAGGGAGGGGTTGTAAAAGGGAGCTGCAGGGAGTTGTAAGAACATACAGAAGAGATAAGAGACGTAATAGAGAGGCCCCCATAAGTAACAGTAATTTCTTGGTATCCATGGATTGGTTCCAGGAACCCCTGCAGGTACCAAAATCTATGGATGTTTGTTTCTTACATGAAATAGTGGATATAAAGGGCCTAATGTATTTGCTCCCAGATTTTTGATCTTCCCAGGGCAGGTGCCAGAAATGAGTGGAAAGTTTTCAATGTCTCCCCAACTCCATCTGCCTTCAGATAGCAATTACATGAGCCATCCATAGTGAGAAGTGTCCAGTTGAGCCCTCTCACTCAGACTTGGGAAAAACAAAAGTGTCACTGTTTGAGCCATTGATGATGAGTACATTTTTATACAAGAGATACCTGGTAATATTTCATTATGAACTTTTGAGATGTATAGGCTAAAAATACATAGTTGCCTAAACACATTTACTCCTCTTACCACATTACATGAAAACATTTCTTCACATGATTTTTCTGACTCTACTTTTTATACCTTCAGATATTATGTTAAGTCCAAATTGAATCATGAATTTAACATAACATAAATTATATGAAAGATCCTTAAACTAGTAAGTATAAAAAAGATAAAATGCAATTTGGCAGGCAGTTTGAAGATCTTTTTCTCCCATGTTGAATGTGAGATGTGCTAAAATTTCACTTTTCCCTAGAAAGCATATGGAATTTTTTAGAGTTTTAATAGTTTTTTAATGTGGTTAAAGCTCTCAGTGATGTTAAAAGAATAGATCTTATTCACATTTATACTTATCCTTTCCACAAATTAAATGTATTATACTAATCTTTTAAAGTCCTAATAATTGAAATATATTTTATAAACATTAGGGGAACAGATAAGAGGGCTCTGAAAGATGTGTTCATAAAAAAATTATTTAAGAAAGGTAATCACCTATAGCCATTACAACAATTTTAATAAATCATTCTTAACATCATCACCTTGACATATCCACTTTCCATTTTTATACACTATCTTCTAATATGCATGCATGTGTGAATTTTTAATTAAAATATTACAATTTTTATAATTTATAAAGTAGAAATATACAATACCAAATAAATTTTTTTTCCACTTGGACTACTATTCAAAGTCATATCCTAAGAAGACTAAATAGGCCTCGTTTTTCCCAGAGTGAGGTAAACACATGGCTTTCATAAAGCAGGAGTTTAAATTTTTGAAATCTTTATTTGTAGCCTTTTCCCTAAACCTATGTTTGTCTTCTATCATTTCTTTCTTTAGAACAATTTTTAACTTGTAAATCTCAAGGAGATTAAAAATACCTATCAACAATAATTATTAATCACCAAATGCCAGGCACTGTGATAGAACCCCCTACTGTCCACAGGCATCATCCTTGAAACTCTGTTTGGAAGGAAACATTTTCCCTTATACTATTTCTGCATATCTAGCAACCAAAACTCAAATGTTTCATTGGTATATCTCAGATTTCCTTACCATTAAATTATGGAGTTTCTACTTGATACAACCTCTGACATCAGAATGCAGAATGACATCAAATGACAGAATGACATCAGAATCAGAATGACATCAAAACTAATTCTTAAAGAGAATGGCTACCTACTCCAGTATTCTTGGCGAGAGAATTCCATGGACAGAGGAGCCTGGTGGGCTATAGCTCATGGGATAGCAAAGTGTTGGACACAACCGAGTGACTGACCCATTGGGAGCCACTGTGGCTCAGAATCGGCTTGCAGTACAGGAGACCTGAGTTCAGTCCCTGAACTGGGAAGATTTCTTGGAGAAGGGAGGGGCTACCCATTCTGATATTCTTGCCTGAAGAATTCCATGGACAAAGAGTCGAACACGATTGAATGACTAACACTTTTAACACTTACAACACTTCATAAAATATAAGCAGATTTTATAGAATTATGTTAGAATGAATCAATAGATATAAGAAAGTTGTATTTTTAATGAATAAGTCTTTAAGTATCTAGCATTACCTACATTGATCTTGTTAACAGGACTGAATTATATTAAATGGGAAAATCAGTTGACTCATTACATAAATGTCAATAGATGAAAACCCAAGGTTCAGCAATGTTGTAATAGGAACATATCTGTTCCTGTTTAAGTGAATTCTAGTATAGTTAAAGGATCTTATTTATTAAAGCATAACAAAATTTGTAAGCAATTAAATCCTGGAGGAGAGTTATTGAATTAAAATTGGAGCATATTTTCATGGGAGCTTCCCAGGTGACTAAGTGGTAAAGAACCCACCTGCCAATGCAGGAGATACAAGAGAGGTGGGTTTTTTCCTGGGTCAGAAAGATCCCCTGGAGGAGGAAATGGCAACCCACACCAGTGAGTTGCCTGGGAACACCATGGACAGAAGAGCCTGGCAGGCTACTGTCTGCTGCTGCTAAGTCGCTTCAGTCGTGTCCGACTCTGTGCGACCCCATAGACGGTAGCCCACCAGGCTCCCCCATCCTTGGGATTCTCCAGGCAAGAACACTGGAGTGGGTTGCCATTTCCTTCTCCAATGCATGAAAGTGAGAAGTGAAAGTGAAGTCGTTCAGTCGTGTCCAACTCTTAGCGACCCCATGGACTGCAGCCCACCAGGTTCCTCCGTTCATGGAATTTTCCAGGCAAGAAAATTGGAGTAGGGTGCCATTGCCTTCTCCGGGCTACTGTCTACGGGGCTGCAAAAGCATGGAACATGACCTAGGACTAAACAAGAACCAATATCCTAATCATTGTTTCTCTCAGAAGATGAAATAGACATATGATACATCACGTAAAGTAAATGGAAACTATTCCCTACATGTTGGTGGTTGAGGATAAATTTGTATTTTTGTTTCATGTATATAAAATCAATGCCACTAAATACAAAGCAGTAAGAACAAAATGCAACAGACTTTAAACTTTGGAGTAAAGCCCATTGCATTTCCCTACTTTCCTAATTGAGACTATGTGATAAATCTATCATAAAAAAACAGTGAATTTAAAATATATCATGGCTTATTCTATTTTGCTGTAAGATTCTACCATGTCAGGAAGCTATATGTGTGATCAGTTTGCTTGTTTATACCTTTGTGCTGTTTATCTTTTCACATGTCTAGGTAGGATGTAAAGTTGGCTAAAGATTGTTTACTTCCAACAAGTTAATTGTAAACTCAAGCCATGTTGCTTTCTCTGCCAAGATGATAAATACTGAATATTCATGAATGATTAAGTTCACTCCGTCCAGTGAACTTTAGAGAGACAATAGGATGGCAAAAATCTGTTTCTTCTCACTTATTTACAGCAACATGAAGTATTAATTTGAAAAAAAAAAAAAAATCAAGCCTTGAACTTGAGAACCTGGGAGGTGGTAAAAGGAAATATATAATTGACCTTATACAGAATATTTCCTTAAAAATATTTTATATTCATTTCAGGGTTTTTTTTCACTTTGATTCATTTATAATGTTTTTTTTTTTTTATGAGGGTTGATCATACTGGATAATGCCCTCCACAGATTTAAAATTCCTTATATAGAAAAATTTTCCACTGTGACCCTTACTATCAACTTAATTGGCAAGAACCAATGAGAGACGGCATTGGTGCTGCTTTATCACACTGTATTAAATACATCTTTCTCTCCAAAATATCATGTGTAAATGATTGCCTTTTTATCCATTGAAGACTATAAATGTATTATTGGTAACAGTCTATTAATTTCAAAGTCACATAAGCTGGCAAGAACTATAGAAGAAATGCTTTAGGGGTGACAGACCAGGTTGCTAGAATAAGCAATCTGAATATCCAGGGCACTAAGTAGATTGGTTTTCTATTACAGCAGAAGGCACTGTTCATCTCCCAGGTCTTCCTTTGGGAACAATAACTCTACACATGACTCCACATCTTCACCTGTACCTTCTTCAGATAAGTTTCTGATAGGTGAAAGGAATTTCTATTCCTACTTACATTTCAGGTCTTTGGACGAAGATTTTGTTTATTTGTAGATTGAGTATTGCCCAATTTCTGTAAATAGGGGAAAAGATACATAATGAATAAAAACAGATATGCAGAATTATTCAATTTTTACAGGGCAGAAAGTCACTAGAAGGAAATAGAAAAATAGAAAGATGATCTAACTCCCAGGCCAGAGAAGCTGGAGTATGTGGCAGAAAGTAATGGAGAGAGAATGAAATTTTTGAAAAGTGAATTAAATCAGAAAAAAACCTTCACCTCTATCAGATTCATGTCATCTGGGCTAAGTAAATGAGAGCAGTGATCTTGTCACATCTAAGAACTGTCAAGCAAGCATTTTCAGCATCACTCTAGGAGCTGTACCTGTATCATCAGAAGACAAATGGCTTAGGGAAAATCCTTAATTAAAAATTCTTAGTTAAAAGTTTAGCAGTCGCTAAACTCTGAGACAGAAGACCTCATTTTGCAATACTGCTATCTGTATTGTACCAACCTCTATGCAAGATGCATCCACTGATTTTCTACACTTTTGATAGGAAAAGTACATGATCTAGTTTGCTTAGCTTAGAGGATGAATAATGTACTAAAATTGAGATACTAAAGGAGTACGTTTGTATGAATTACCTGATAGGAAAAGTACATGATCTAGTTTGCTTAGCTTAGAGGATGAATAATGTACTAAAATTGAGATACTAAAGGAGTACATTTGTATGAATTACCTGGAGTGCTTGATAGTATTTCAGACTTCCAGGTTTACACCCCAGAGAGTCTGATCAGTGAATTTGGAGGGATGTTTTGGGTAGCTCTTAGGCACCAGTTCACTTGTCTTCTTAATTCCAAAATCAGGAACTGTGAAAGATCTAATATCTTACCTAACTTGCAAGCTAACAAATCCACATGCCACAGTTTCTTGGGTCTTGGCATAAAGAACAAGATTCTTGGATCAAACACTAAGGGCTTTGATATTTGAGGCATAGAGAGCAGTGTGATTGGTGGCAAGTTGCAGCAGTTCCCCTGCCCCTGAGTCCCAGGGCTCATGCCAATGGGCTCAGATTTTCATCTGCACATACACTGGGCTCTGTTATAGGGGAGGGTGCTAAGTGCAGGATATCTTTATTTTCTCAAGACTGAAGATCTTTATCAAAACCAAACTTGGATATTTTATTTCTTTCTAAAGAGTCTTCTGACTCTTGTCACTTATGTTGACCAGAATCTCTCAAAATCGTGAAAACTGATATGTACATTCATTTTAAATTAGAAGTAAGTAAAAGGTCAGTTTTCATTCCAATCCCAAAGAAAGGCAATGCCAAAGAATGCTCAGACTACCGCACAATTGCACTCATCTCACATGCTAGTAAAGTAATGCTCAAAAATCTCCAAGCCGGCGACTGAGCTGTTGGGTTATTATGCGGAGACGCACAGAGAGGAGGCGGAGGACAGCAGGAGGGTGCTGAGGGGACCCGGATGGTGGAAGCCTGACGCAGATACAACTTTCCTTGTCACTTTGCATCTATGTATTGCTTCGTGCCCTATCACCAGCAGATCGAGTAGGAAGATTAAACACTTTAAGATGAGGAAAGTTGATCTCTGTTTGAGCTCTGAAGGGACTGAAGTTATTTTAGCTACATCAAGTGATGAAAAACACCCACCTGAAAATATGATTGATGGTCGAATGGAGAAGCTCTATACAGTCAGCAAAACAAGACCAGGAGCTGACTGTGGCTCAGATCATGAACTCCTTATTGCCAAATTCAGACTTAAATTGAAGAAAGTAGGGAAAACCACTAGACCATTCAGATATGACCTAAATCAAATCCCTTACGATTATACAGTGGAAGTGACAAACAGATTCAAGGGATTAGATACGATAGAGTGCTTGAAGACCTGTAAACAGAGGTTCGTGACATTGTACAGAGGCAGTGATCAAGACCATCTTCAAGAAAAAGAAATGCAAAAAGGCAAAATGGTTGTCTGAGGAGACCTTATAAATAACTGAGAAAAGAGAAGCTAAAGGAAAGATATACCCATCTGAATGCAGAGTGCCAAAGAATAGCAAAGAGATAAAAAGACTTCCTCAGCCATCAATGCAAAGAAATAGAGCAAAACAACAGAATGGGAAAGACTAGAGAATCTTCAAGAAAATTAGAGATACCAAAGGAATATTTCATGCAAAGATGGGTACAGTAAAGGACAGAAATGGTAAGGACTTGACAGAAGCAGAAGATACTAAGAGGAGGTGGCAAGAATACACAGAAGAACTATAAAAAAATATTTTCACAACCCAGATAACTATGATGTGTGATCACTCACCTAGAGCCAGACATCCTGGAATCTGAAGTCAAGTGGGCCTTAGGAAGCATTACTACTAACAAAGCTATTGGAGGTGATGGAATTCCAATTGAGCTATTTCAAACCCTAAAAGATGATGCTGTTAAAGTGCTGCACTCATTACACCAGCAAATTTGAAAAACACAGCAGTGGCACAGGGATGGAATAGGTCAGTTTTCACTCCAATCCCAAAGAAAGGCAATGCCAAAGAATGTTCAAACTACCGCACAATTGCACGTATCTGGAGATGAGAATACCAGACCACCTGACCTGCCTCTTGAGAAATTTGTATGCAGGTCAGGAAGAACTGGACATGGAACAACAGACTGGTTCCAAATAGGAAAAGGAGTACATCAAGGCTGTATATTGTCACCCTGCTTATTTAAATTACATGCGGAGTACATCATGAGAAACACTGGGCTGGAAGAAGCACAAGCTAGAATCAAGATTGCCAGGAGAAATATCAATAAGCTCAGATACGCAGATGACACCACCCTTATGGCAGAAAGTGAAGAGGAACTAAAAGCCTCTTGATGAAGGTGAAAGAGGAGAGTGAAAAAGTTGGCTTAAAGCTCAACATTCAGAAAATGAAGATCATGGAGTCTGATCCCATCACTTCATGGGAAATAGATGGGAAACAGTGGAAACAGTGTCAGAATTCATTTTGGGGGCTCCAAAATCACTGCAGATGGTGACTGCAGCCATGAAATTAAAAGACGCTTACTCCTTGGAAGAAAAGTTATGACCAACCTAGACAGCATATTCAAAAGCAGAGACATTACTTTGCCAACAAAGGTTTATCTAGTCAAGGCTATGGTTTTTCCAGTGGTCATGTATGGATGTGAGAGTTGGACTGTGAAGAAGGCTGAGCACCAAAGAATTGATGCTTTTGAACTGTGGTGTTGGAGAAGACTCTTGAGAGTCCCTTGGACTGCAAGGAGATCCAACCAGTCCATTCTGAAGGAGATCAGCCCTGGGATTTCTTTGGAAGGAATGATGTGAAAGCTGAAACTCCAGTACTTTGGCCACCTCATGCGAAGAGTTGACTCGCTGGAAAAGACTCTGAGGCTGGGAGAGATTAGAGGCAGGAGGAGAAGGGGATGACAGAGGATGAGATGGCTGGATGGCATCACTGACTCGATGGACTTGAGTCTGAGTGAACTCTGGGAGTTGGTGAAGGACAGGGAGGCCTGGCATGCCGCAATTCATGGGACTGCAAAATGTCAGACATGACTGAGCGACTGAACTGAACTGACACACTAGCAAAGTAATGCTCAAAATTCTCCAAGCCAAGCTTCGACAGTACGTGATCCGAGAACTTCCAGATGTTCAAACTGCATTTCAAAAAGGCAGAGGAACCAGAGATCAAGTTGCCAACATCCGTTGTATCATTGAAAAAGCAGGAGAGTTCGAGAAAAACATCTACTTCTGCTTTATTGTCTACACCAAGGCCTATGACTGAGTGGATCACAACAAACTGTGGAAAATTCTTCAAAAGATGGGAATACCAGACCCCTTACTGGCCTCCTGAGAAGTCTGTATGCAGATCAAGAAGCAACAGTTAGAACTGGACATGGAACAATAGTCTGGTTCCAAATTGGGAAAGGAGCACGTCAAGGCTATATATTGTCACCCTGCTCATTTAACTTACATGCAGAATACATCATGTGAAATGCCAGGCTGAAAGAAGCACAAGGCAGAAATAAGATTGCCAGGAGAGATATCAATAACCTTAGATATGCAGATGACACCATCCTTATGGCAGAAAGTGAAGAACTAAAGAGCCTCTTGATGAAAGTGAAAGAGGAGAGTGAAAAAGTTGGCTTCAAGCTCAACATTCAGAAAATGAAGATCATGGCATCTGGTCCCATCACTTCATGGCACATACATGGGGAAACAATGGTAACAGTGACAGACTTTATTTTCCTGGGCCCCAGAATCACTGCAGATGGTGACTGTAGCCATGAAATTAAAAGACGCTTGCTCCTTGGACAAAAAGCTATGACAAACTTAGACAGCATATTAAAAAGCAGAGACATTACTTTGCTAACAAAGGTCTCTCTAGTCAAAGCTATGGTTTTTCCAGTAGTTATGTATGGATGTGAGAGCTGGACCATAAAAAA
Organism: Nanger dama; assembly: GCA_917880005.1. Lineage (NCBI taxonomy): Eukaryota > Metazoa > Chordata > Mammalia > Artiodactyla > Bovidae > Nanger > Nanger dama. The sequence goes on along the minus strand of CAKJTW010000038.1, from coordinate 5,524,496 downwards.
GCTGAGTGCGGAACTGATGCTTTTGAACTGTTGTGTTGGACGAGACTCTTGAGAGTCCCTTGGACTGCAAGGAGATCCAACCAGTCCATCCTAAAGGAAATCAACGCTGAGTATTCACTGGAAGGACTGATGTTGAGGCTGAAACTCCAATACTTTGGCCACCTGATGTGAAGAGCTGACTCATTTGAAAAGACCCTGATGCTGAGAAAGACTGAGGGCAACAGGAGAAGGGGACGACAGAGGATAAAATGTTTCAATGGCATCACTTACCCGATGGACATGAGTTTGTGCAAGCTGTAGGACTTGGTGACGGACATAGAGGCCTGGCATGCTGCAGTCCATGGGGTCACAAAGAGTCAGACATGACTGAGCAACTGAACTAAACTAATAGAAAACTATATGGAATAAAGTAATTACTGACCTGATATCTGAACAGAGCATATCAGAGACTTAATTCATATCCATTTCCAACAAATACAGATAGACTTTATGTGGTAAATAGTAAAATTATTTTCTGCTCATAAGTTGATTTATCTAAATGGAAGTAATCATAGAGTTATTTGGAGAAAACAATACTGTTGATTTGACCCTAGTGGACAGTGTCCCCAGTTCTTAATTTTCCCAGTGATAGTTTTTAAAAGTGATTATATTTCTACTTCTTCTTGACTCTTTTTTTGACTCTTGGTATTTAATATGTCAGTGAACAGGAGAAAAATTCTACACAAGAAACAAATGAGTTAAGAAAAAGTAGGAGAGAGAATTGGTTCCTTTGGCATAATGTAGAAGAATGGTAGATTTGCAGTTAAAATTCCTGAGTAAATGAACTGTGTGTATTACTTTGGAATAAGAATGTATGTTATTCTTTAAGCCTCAGTTTCCTGGTGTGAAAAATGGGGATAATAACACTTTCCCTGACTCAGAATGGTGAAAAATATTCCATGACTTTTTTCTTATTATCACATAGAGGTAATAGATGTTGAATAGTCAATAGCCGTATGACCTTATTTTAAAGGATATTACTATTTTAAAGACATCATTATACTTAATTATGGTGATTCAGTTCAGCTCAGTCGCTCAAACATGTTCAACTCTTTGCGACCCCATGAATCGCAGCATGCCAGGCCTCCCTGTTCATGATTCAGTTATATGTTGTTTTAAATCCAAGTGCATCTCTGTATATCTTTGCTATTATTATATTGATCATGTTCATTAAAAGCACCCAAGAAAAAGCATAGGGCAAGTAAAAATTAATTTACTTAAATGAATAAAATTTTAAGCCATTTAAATGTAAATAAAAGTGAATTGTAAAATATTAACATAGTATATAAAAAAGAACTGTGAGTAAGGAAAAACAGCAACAACAACAAAATTCTCCAAGCAAGGTTTCAGAAAGTTGATGCTGTGAAAGTGCTGCACTCAGTATGCCAGCAAATTTGGAAAACTCAGCAGTGGCCACAGGACTGGAAAGGTCAGTTTTCATTCCAATTCCAAAGGAAGGCAATACCAAAGAATGCTCAAACTACTGCACAATTGCACTCATCTCACACGCTAGTAAAGTAATGCTCAAAATTCTCCAAGCCAGGCTTTAGCGATATGTGAACTGTGAACTTCCAGATGTTCAAGCTGGTATTACAAAAGGCAGAGGAACCAGAGATCAAACTGCCAACATCTGATGGATCATAGAAAAAGCAAGACAGTTCCAGAAAAATATTTATTTCTGCTTTATTGACTATGCCAAAGCCTTTGACTGTGTGGATCACAATAATCTGTGGAAAATTCTGAAAGAGATGGGAATATCAGACCACCTGACCTGCCTCTTGAGAAACCTATATGCAGGTCAGGAAGCAACAGTTAGAACTGGGCATGGAACAACAGACTGGTTCCAAATGAGAAAAGGAGTATGTCAAGGCTGTATATTGTCACCCTGCTTATTTAACGTACATGCAGAGTACATCATGAGAAATGCTGGGCTGAAAGAAGCACAATCTGGAATCAAGATTGCTGGGAGAAATATCAGTCACCTCAGATATGCAGATGACACCACCCTTATGGCAGAAAGTGAAGAGGAACTAAAAAGCTTCTTGATGAAAGGGAAAGTGGAGAGTGAAAAAGTTGGCTTAAAGCTCAACATTCAGAAAACGAAGATCATGGCATCTGGTCCCATCACTTTATGGGAAGTAGATGGGGAAACAGTGTCAGACTTTATTTTCTTGGGCTCCAAAATCACTGCACATGGTGATTGTAGTCATGAAATTAAAAGATGCTTACTCCTTGGAAGAAAAGTTATGACCAACCTAGATAGAATATTGAAAAGCAGAGACATTACCTTGCCAACAAATGTCCATTTCTAGTCAAGGCTATGGTTTTTCCTGTGGTCATGTATGGATGTGAGAGTTGGAGTGTGAAGAGATCTGAGAGCTGAAAAATTGATGCTTTTGAACTGTGGTGTTGGAGAAGACTCTTGAGAGTCCCTTGGACTCCAAGGAGATCCAACCAGTCCATTCTAAAGGCGACCAGTCCTGGGTATTCTTTGGAAGGAATGATGCTAAAGCTGAAACTCCAGTCCTTTGGCCACTTCATGTGAAGAGCTGACTCAGTGGAAAAGACTCTGATGCTGGGAGGGATTGGGGGCAGGAGGAGAAGGGGAAGACCGAGGATGAGATGGCTGGATGGCATCACTGACTCGATGGATGTGAGTCTGAGTGAACTCTAGGAGTTGGTGATGGACAGGGAGGCCTGGTGTGCTGCGATTCATGGGGTTGCAAAGAGTCAGAGACGACTGAGCGACTGAACTGAACTGAACTGAAGCATGTTTTTGAGTACCATTTTCTTAACCATTGTGCTTTTTTCCATTAGGGAAACCTATGTACATGCCTTTTACTAATGGTTATTGTTATTTTTATACCCGGTCTACCTCAAAATGCCTCCTTACTCCTGTTCCTGATTTTCTTTTGCTCATGTGACTTTTTTTTTTATCATGATGATTCTATCCAGAGTGGAAGTGAAAACAAGAAAAAGTGCATGACTAAAGAATGTATTTTATTCATTTACAAACTACAAGAGAAGCCTCATTTCTGCTTTTGTCACATTTCATTTTTGATTGTAGAAGTTCCATGAAGCTTGAATTGCCTCTAGTTCACTCTAGCCATTTCTTAAAAAAAAGAAAAAGAAAAATAGTATCCAGCAGTACAGGCTTGCTACTGTTGATTTTATTTTTATTATATTTCTGTTCATATGACCTTTTTATTAATACCTAAAATTCAATAAATAATTACATATTCTCCAGTACACTTCACCAATGCTATGTTCTCTGTAAAAATTTTCTGTTTTTCAACACGAATTATTTCACCACATACCTGAGGCCTTAGTTTACCTTACTGTGTCACTTGGCACGTCTACCTTGGGTGACTGAACATACGCCTATCCTTTCTCTGGGAAGTGAGGACCTCAGACCCTGGGTCAGGTATTATTCATGGCATGTTCTTCCTAGAGCCAAGCATAGTTCCCTCCCTTGTGTCACCTAGTCTTTGAAGATCAACTCAGAAGCCAGCCCAGCACCCTGACACTCTCCATTCAAATACCAAAGCTATTTTTAGGTACTCTCACACTTATTGTTGTTTGGTTGCTAAGTTGTGGCCAAACTCTTTTGCAACACCATGGACTGTAGCCTACCAGGTTCCTCTGTCCATGGGATTTCCCAGGCAAGAATACTGGAGTGGGTTGCCATTTCTTTCTCCAGGGGATATTCCCAACCCAGGGATTGAACCTGTGTCTCCTTGCATTGGCAAGCAGGTTCTTTACCACTAAGCCACGAGGGAAGCCCAGTCTGTCACTACTTGTGTATATGTGTGTATATATATAAATATATTTTATGAAATACTCACCTAACTCCACACTGACAAAGGCTTTTTGTTTACTCTCAAAAAAACAAGCAAACAAAAATCACCTCATAACTTTCAAATCCATCTACCTAACATACCCAGGCTTATGTGCAATTAACACATTTATTGTAACTTACTTGTATCAATCTACTAAACAATTCTTAAAATGACTTCAACTTATAGAATCATTGATACCAAAGATTATCTCTTATATTATTTTTTTACTTTGGTTAGATAATATGTCATTATTTGTCCTCTACAGACAATGAGGAATCATATACCTAGTAATTAAAAATTAGAATTATGTGAGGAGGTAAGTAGCACCTGAATTGATTAACTTTGCAGTGTATAATTGGAGAAGGAAATGGCAATCCACTCCAGTTGTCTTGCTGGGAGAATCCCAGGGACAGAGGAGCCTAGAGGGCTGCCGTCTATGGGGTCCCACAGAATCGGACATGATTGAATCAACTTAGCAAAAGAAGCAGCACATATATTGTTTATATTTCAAGGTAAAAGTAGTATTCATTATAATTTAAAAATCATTCTCCATTTGGTATATTTAATTGGTTCAGAATTTTATTCTCCACCACATCTAAGTCAGTGTTATCTGTACATTAACTTTGTTAAGCAAAGGAGAAAAGGAAAGATATAAGAATCTGAATGAAGACTTACAAAGAAGAGCAAGAAGAAATAAGAAAGCCTTCCTCAGCTATCAATGCAAACAAACATAGGCAAACAACAGAACAGGAAAGACTAGAGATCTCTTCAAGAAAATTAGAGATATCAAGGGAATATTTCAAGCAAAGATGGGCTTGATAAAGGACACAAATGGTATGGACCTAATAGAAGCAGAAGATATTAAGAAAAGATGGCAAGAATACACAGAAGAACTGTACAAAAAATATCTTCATGACCCAGATAATCATGATGCTGTGATCACTCACCTAAAGCCAGACACCCTGGAATGTGAAGTCAAATGGGCCTTAGAAAGTATCACTATGAACAAAGCTCATGGAGGTGATGGAATTCCAGTTGAGCTATTTCAAATCCTAAAAGATGATGTTGTGAAAGTGCTGCACACAATATGCCAGCAAATTTTAAAAACTCAGCAGTGGCCACAGGACTGGAAAGGTCAGTTTTAATTTCAGTCCCAAAGAAAGGCAATGCCAAAGAATGCTCAAACTCCTGCACAATTGCACTCATCTCACACTCTAGTAAAATAATGCTCAAAATTCTCCAAGCCAGGCTTCAGCAATACGTGAACTGTGAACTTCAGATGTTCAAGCTGGTTTTAGAAAGGTAGAGGAACCAGAGATCAAACTGCCAACATCCGCTGGATCATGGAAAAAGCAAGAGAGTTCCAGAAAAACATCTATTTCTTCTTTATTGACTATGCCAAAGCCTTTGACTGTATGGATCACAATAAACTGTGGTAAATTCTCAAAGAGACGGAATATCAGACCACCTGACCTGCCTCTTGAGAAATCTGTATGCAGGTCAGGAAACAACAGTTAGAACTGGACATGGAACAACAGACTGGTTCCAAATAGGAAAAGGAGTATGTCAAGGCTGTATATTGTCACCCTGCTTATTTAACGTACATGTAGAGTACATCATGAGAAACGCTGGGCTGGAAGAAGCACAAGCTGGAATCAAGATTGCTGGGAGAAATCTCAATCACCTCAGATATGCAGATGACACCACCCTTATGGCAGAAAGTGAAGAGCTAAAGAGCCTCTTGATGAAAGGGAAAGTGGAGAGTGAAAAAGTTGGCTTAAATCTCAACATTCAGAAAATTAAGATCATAGCATCTGGTCCCATCACTTCATGGGAAATAGATGGGGAAACAGTGGACAGAGTGTCAGACTTTATTTTTGAGGGCTCCAAAATCACTGCAGATGGTGATTGCAGCCATGAAATTAAAAGACGCTTACTCCTTGGAAGGAAAGTTATGACCAACCTAGATAGCATATTCAAAAGCAGAGACATTACTTTGCCAACAAAGGTCCGTAATCATGTATGGATGTGACAGTTGGACTGTGAAGAAAGCTGAGCACCGAAAAACTGATGCTTTTGAACTGTGGTGTTGGAGAAGACTCTTGAGAGTCCCTTGGACTGCAAGGAGATCCAACCAGTCCATTCTAACGCGGATCAGCCCTGGGTATTCTTTGGAAGGAATGATGCTAAAGCTGAAACTCCAGTACTTTGGCCACCTCATGGGAAGTGTTGACTCATTGGAAAAGACTCTGATGCTGGGAGGGACTGGGGGAAGGAGGCGAAGGGGATAACAGAGGGTGAGATGGTTGAATGGCATCATCGACTCGATGGACATAAGTTTGTGTGAACTCCGGGAGTTGGTGATATACAGGGAGGCCTTGCATGTTGTGATTCATGGGGTCCCAAAGAGTCAGCCACGGCTGAGTGACTGAACTGAACTAAATAATTTTGTTAAGGAAAATATATTCATGCTATACAAGTCATTTCTGGCACACTACTTTCTTCAGTATCCTTTATTTTTTAATTAGAAATTAGTTTCATTAGATCCTTGAAAGAAGAACTGTGGATCATCAGCAAAATTATTTATCTATATGGAGTTCCCCATAATAATAATTACATATTGGAGGAATGTAAATCAAATTTAAGATCTGATTAAATTTCTTGCATTTGACCTGTCTAATAAATATTACAAAGAGTTTCTGTCGTCTCTTGAAGTTTTATCCATAATGAATAGGCACAATAAAATGTTTTTGTGTGTTTTATAAAATAAATTTTTAGGCTTTAATTTTGCTTTTTTGGTATTTTTGCAGCAATGAGAAAATTCTAGAGCAAAATAATTTTTGGGAAGAAAGTTAACCATTTCTTTGGAAGTACGGGGTTCCAATTTTAGTTTTATTTTCAGTTCTATGTGTATAAAAATCAAATTTTCATAGCTCATGAAGACCTGGGGAAAATTTTATTTTTAGGGATTCAATTTTGTTTAAAAATTTCATCAAGGAAACTAGATTTTCAATTTTAAATTAGTGGAGCAAAAACAAATACCAAATAAAAATGAAATAAGTTCATAATTAATTTTTAACTTTTTCCTAAGAAAATATATCTGGGGAGTTCTGCCTGACATGGGAAGTGGACTTTTAAGTTACAGAGAAATTGGTAACTATTGTTATCTAGTCAAAATTAGAATTCTACCATATAGATGATTGCTGATATTGACAAACTGATTTGAAATATGTAGACAAGAATGAAATAAGACCACCACTATATCTTGTAGCATATAGTGTAGCTAATTCTTATGTCAGGAACTTTGTGCTAAAAATCTATGTCTCTAGAGTTTTTACTTAGGTAATTTCAGAGAATAAACACAAATATAATTGAAAGAGTGGTTTGCTACGATCTATTTTCCAAAGTCAGATATTGAAACATTTATGCAAATGATTTTCAGTTGCCAGTGTATTTTAGGATTAGCATTAACTGCCTAGTCTCCTAGATATGAATGAAATTCTTTCTCTAGAATAAAACAATGTACAGCAAATAGAGACTGAATTTTCAATACTTTTAAAAATTGATATTAAATGATCATGGACAGAATCGGTACAGTTTGAAAGCTCAAGGGCGGTAATTAGTGACAGATTCAGTCATTTTGCTAAAATATTCTAAATTAAATGCTTATAGGCAGTGGTTTGGACAATAAAAGAGAACTAATTGTTGATTTGAAAACACTTTACACTAGGTCATTAATAATGATGAATTCAGTCTTATTTTTAAAGATATCTTATTTTGAAATCATAGTAAACCCAAACAGCATATGCTTTCAGACATAGTCACTTCCCATCTCTTTTAGTCCTAGATTTCATCATATCCACATACAAAAAAGTTCAGGCAATATTGAAATCTATGCCTTTTAGTATAACTTGTATTTGCCTCATTGACCTTCCATGCACTGTAAATCTAATCTCATTTAAAAACATTCTTAACAGTTTCCTGCTTATATAACTAATACCTTTCCCCTCTCTCATTATTTTCCATTGCTATTTAATTTTACTGCTCTATTATTTTGATGATCCTCTGAAATGAAATTTAGAATGAAAAACTTCTGAACATTGCTATGTTGTGAGAACTAAGCAGATACTCTCTGTCACGTGTATGATTACTGTGGTATTTAAGTGTAATGTAGGTGATGAAAAGCTCTTAGCAAATTTTATGCTCATTTTCCTGTAACATAGTGTCAATTTCTAATCACTTTTTGCAGCTTCTTTTCATTCTTTCTCCAATACTGCTGAAAAATATAAACTCTGCAATAGAAGAAAATAAGGCATAGTTTTATAGCACTGGATATTGTGCATATTTTTCAGAGGGAAGGCTTTAACTCAGCTGATATTTTGCAGTATATATCATCTGAATTGTAAACACATCTCATATCAGTTCAGTTCAGTTGCTCAGTTGTGTTCAAGTCTTTGTGACCCCATGAACCTCAGCACAGCAGGCCTCCCTGTCCATCACCAACTCCTGGAATCCACCCAAACCCATGTCCATAGAGTCGGTGATGCCCTCCAACCATCTCATCCTCTGTCATCCCCTTTTCCTCCTGCCCTCAATCTTTCCCAGCATCGGGGTCTTTTCAAATGAGTCAGCTCTTTGCCTCAGGTGGCCAAAGTATTGGAGTTTCAGCTTCAACATCAGTCCTCCCAATGAACACCCAGGACTGATTAGGATGGACTGGTTGGACCTCCTTGCAGTCCAAGGGAATCTCAAGAGTCTTCTCCAACACCATAGTTCAAAGGTATCAATTCTTCAGCACTCAGCTTTCTTTATAGTCCAACTCTCACATCCATATATGACCACTGGAAAAACCATAGCCTTGACTAGATGGACCTTTGTTGGCAAAGTAATGTCTCTGCTTTTTGATATGCTGTCTAGGCTGGTCATAGCTTTCCTTCCAAGGAGTAAGCATCTTTTAATTTCATGGCTGTAGTGGCCATCTGCAGCAATCTTGGAGTCCAGAAAAATAAAGTCAGCCACTGTTTCCCCATCCATCTATTTCCCATAAAGTTATGGGACCAGATGCCATGATCTTCGTTTTCTGAATGTTGAGCTTGAAGCCAACTTTTTCACTCTCCTCTTTCACTTTCATCAAGAGGCTCTTTAGCTCTTCTTTAATTTCTGCCAAAAAGGTGGTGTCATCTGCATATCTGAAGTTATTGTCATTTCTCCTGGCAGTCTGGATTTCAGCTTGTGCTTCTTCCAGCCCAGCGTTTCTCATGATGTACTCTGCATATAAGTTAAATAAGCAGGGTGACAATATGCAGCCTGACGTACTCCTTTTCCTATTTGAAACCAGTCTGTTATTCCATGTCCAGTTCTAACTGTTGCTTCCTGACCTGACCTGCGTACAGATTTCTCAAGAGGCAGGTCAAGTGATCTGGTATTCCCATCTCTTTCAGAATTTTCCACAGTTTATTGTGATCCACACAGTCAAAGGCTTTGGCATAGTCAATAAAGCAGAAATAGATGTTTTTCTGGAACTCTCTTGCTTTTTTGATGATCCAGAGGATGTTGGCAATTTGATCTCTAGTTCCTCTGCCTTTTCTAAAACCAGCTTGAACATCTGGAAATTCACGGTTCACATATTGCTGAAGCCTGGCTTGGAGAATTTTAACCTCTCAAATAATATATATAACTGCCTAATAAGGTGAAGACAGCTTCCAGTGGCGCATCCAGGGAAACCCTTTTCTGTCTTTCTTACCAAAGCCATTAAGATGATCCTTTCACAACAACTGCTGATATTTGAAATGAGTCTTCCTGGCTTCAGCTCTTTGTTCTTTCTCTCTTTCTGATCTGGTAATTGCCGCTGCTGCCTGCTAAAGCCAGCAGTACCCCAAGGAGTCTTCCTCTTCCCATTTCTCCACTGCCTCCTTCCAGGTTTTGCTTACTACATAATTAAAACATGTGTGATGGTGATATTGCTGGAAGAAGACATGAAATTGCTGTTATGCCTCTCTAGAATATACAAGTATGTATCATTTACAAGTGTCACAAAGCTTTATTAATAATAAATAGCAAAGATACACCTTTTAACAAACACACATCTGAAGGACTTAAGGTCATCCCTAATTTCATCTCTTCCTCACTTGTTTTCCAATATACACTTTGAGTAGATGGAATTAGTTTGTGTTCTCTGCCTAGAATATAACTCTGAGGTATTCTAAGCTTTGTGCAGTAAACATGAATGTAGCTGAGGGTGATAAATCTTTTCTTGTGGAGAACAACTACCACTCTCTGACTCTTATTCCATGATTACTTTAGACTCTGTGGTTTGGTTAGAGCTGCTTTCATCCCCTGCCTTTCATTTTTTTAAATTGGAGTATAATTGCTTTACAATGCCATGTTAGTTTCTGATATACAAGGAAGTGAATCAGCTCTATGTATACATAGATGCTCTCCCTCTTGGACCTCCCACCCACAGTCCCACTTGTCTGGGTCATCACAGAGCACCAAGTGTAATTCCCTGTGTTATGCAGCAGGTTCCACTAGCTAGATATTTTACACATGGTAATGTGTGTGTGTGTGTGTGTACCCTAAGCTTCCAATTTGTCCCACCCTTTCCTCCCCACCTCCACATCCACAAGTCTAGTCTCCCTGTCTGCATCTCTATTCCTGTCCTGCAAATAGGTTCATCTGTACCATTTTTCTAGATTCCACATATGTGGATTAATATATAATATGTGTGTTTATATTTCTGACTTCACTCTGTATTGCAGACTCTTAAGTCAACGCACATCCATATTCCTGTCTTTAACGCAGTCCACTCCTAGTCCTCTGAGTCCATGTCAACTCATGGCCCATGACCTCAGCCTCACTATGGGAATAACCCACTCTGCCACAGTGATAATTTCAGAGACAAGGGGAGAAAGTTATGTGACTCTGTCAGAGGCTTTGCAGGGACTTTGACGGAGCTATAAAGATTATTTAAAGGTCAGTCTGAAAATGTAACTTACAGAGAAGGTAAAGCCAACACCTGGCAGAAGAGAGTGGGTGAGCCGGGTCTTGGGTTCTTTGAGCCATCTTTCCCTTTGTCCTTCCAGCCTGGGCATGCTGGCTGAGCACTGCAGGAGCTGGTCTCCATCTTTCTTCCCTAAAATGGGTTTGTCTGTCAGTCTCTCCTACCACCTGAATAATGCCTGGTCTTTTTGTTTTAAATACTAAAAAAGTTTTCTTTTCTTATTTTACTGTTTGGACACTAACAGATACATTTTTGGATTTTGCTTTGTTTTTTGTATGTTGTGTTTTGGAAACAATATCTTTTTCTCTAAAGATTACAAAGGAGTATAAAAGAACAAATGTAGACATATTAATAGAGCAAGTTCGATGACATAATTTTGTAAAATTGATTTGATTTCTTTCTAGTTCTCTGCCTTCTTAAATCCCTAGAGCAATGCTTAAGATAACTAAAAATACACTGCTATATTCTTTTCAGTTGAGAATATCTAGATATACTATTGATATATAAATATCCTATTTACTTGTAGGCATTCTTTATGGCATTTTGAATGTTAACTCACTACTGGATATATCATTTGTGATTAAAAAATGGGCAGAGGAGCAGAAGAGATATTTTCTGAAGGAGGCATGCAGTTGGCCAATAGGCACAAAAAGAGGCTCAGCATCACTAACCATCAGTTCAGTCGCTCATTTGTGTCTGACTCTTTGAAACCCCATGAATCGCAGCACGCCAGGCCTCCCTGTCCATCACCATCTCCCAGAGTTCACTCAGACTCATGTTCATCGAGTCAGTGATGCTATCCAGCCATCTCATCCTCTGTCGTCCGCTTCTCCACCTGCCCCCAATCCCTCCCAGCATCAGAGTCTTTTCCAATGAGTCAACTCTTCACATGAAGTGGCCAAAGGACTGAAGTTTCAGCTTTAGCATCATTCCTTCCAAAGAAATCCCAGGGCTGATCTCCTTCCGAATGGACTTGTTGGATCTCCTTGGAGTCCCAGGGACTCTCAAGAGTCTTCTCCAACACCACAGTTCAAAAGCATCAATTCTTCGGCATTCAGCCCTCTTCACAGTCCAACTCTCACATCCATACATGACCACTGGAAAAACCATAGCCTTGACAAGATGGACCTTAGTCGGCAAAGTAATGTCTCTGCTTTTGAACATGCTATCTAGGTTGGTCATAACTTTCCTTCAAAGGAGTAAGTGTCTCTTAATTTCATGGCTGCAGTCACCATCTGCAGTGATTTTGGAGCCCAAGAAAATAAAGTCTGACACTGTTTCCACTGTTTCCCCATCTATTTCCCATGAAGTGATGGGACCAGATGCCATGATCTTAGTTTTCTGAATGCTGAGCTTTAAGTCAACTTTTTCAGGAAAATACAAATCAAAACCACAATGAAATATTACCTCATGCTTGTTAGAATGGCTAGTATCAAAAAGGCTAAAAATAACAAGTGTTGACAGAAATGTGAAGAAAAGAGAACCCTCTGACACTTGGACATCCCTGATGGCCCAACAGTAAAGAATTTGTGGGCAATGCAGGAGACACACGTTATATCCTTGGGTTGGGAAAATCCCCTGGAGGAGGGTATGGCAACCCACTCTAGTAATTTTGTTGGGAAGACTCCCGTAGAGAGAGGAGCCTGGAAGGCTACAATCCATGAGTTTGCAAAGAGTCAGAAGCAACTGAGCACATCCTACACTACTGGAGGACATGTCAAGTGATGGAGCCACTGCAAAAATAGATGGAGATTCCTCAGATTAAGAATAGAACCACCATATGATCCAGCTATCCCACTTCTTGGTTTTCATCCAAAGAAAACAAAAAAACATTAATTTGAAAAGACACATGCAACCTTATGTTCATCACAGTTTTATTTACAATAACCAAGATATGCAAACAACCTAAGTGCCCACAAGTGATGGATGGATAAAGATGTGGTGTATATATACAATAAACTACTATTTAGCTATGAAAAGGAAATCTTGCCATTTGCAACCACATGGATGTAGCCTGGTTGCTAAGTGAAATAAGTCAGACAGAGAAAGATAAATACCATATTTAACTCATATGTATAAAACAACAACAAACAACCACACAAAAACCTGTAGATACAGAGAAGAGAGTACTGATTATCAGAGGCAAAGAGCTGGGGGATGGGGGAGAGTGAAAGGGATCCAGTGTACGGTGACAAATGGAAACTAATCTTTTGGTGATAAACATGCTGTAGGGTACATAGAAGCAGAAATATAATATTGTACATATGGAACTTAAGTTATAAACCAGTGTTACCTCAATAAAAATAAATCTAATATAAAGTTAATAAATTTTAAAAATGTATATATTTAGATGTATTATAACAAAAATAGAAAAACCTTAGAAATATTCTGGATATACTTCATCATGTAGGGAATGATGAAATCTCTATTTCGTTGTAATAAGTATCTTTGAATATACTTCTCTCATATTTATCAGTAACTCGAGAAGTTGAGTCCAGCCTTAAGTTTATAATTCAGTTGCATATCATTTCATAATGATGTCCTTTACTGAAGACTTGACCTCTTCTGTGTCTTTCCAACATTTAAGGATTATCAGTTCTGAGACCTATTTATGGACAATTCTACCACTCATCTTCCAAAACCCATTCCTGTTTTACTGCCGCTGTATACTTCTCTCTTTGTCTTTTTCTCATCTAAAACACAAATATGCAGACGTACTTTAGCACTGCATCTGAATAAACTGTAAAATTTTTTTTCTTGAACTCTTATCAACTAAGTCTGATCATCACGGATCCTGACCTATAAGGGTCAAATCCATGTGTCTGTAATCTGCACCAAATTGTAAAAGTGCTATTTTAAATAAGCATTATATCAGAGGAAGTATTATTACATTATAGGAGGGGATACATTGTATATAATACATATATTATAGCAAGTAGTACATTATAGGATGGCTAGATGAGTCAGGTAATATATGTATAAGACGATACTAAATGGAAAATGCTGAAACAATTGCCCAGGATTAAGAGACTGCTCCAAGCAACAATTGCATTGTCAGACATCCTTCCCAGATCAGACCTGCCGGGTGCAGCCTGCATCCCTCCATAGTAAATCATTTTCCTTGAGCAGACACAGTAATTCACTCAACAATTATTTATTTAACACCTGTTCTTTCCCCGATCAATGTATCAGGAACTTGAGAGCACAGGGATGGCAGGCAGGCATCAGATCTTCAAGTACCTTGCATTTTCATGTAGACAGGAATATAGATGACTCCAATGTTGAAGTAGTATAGCTCCAGTGAAAAACTAGATACGGTACTACTGAAATTGAGACAATCTGTATGGAAGGCTACATGAAGAGGTTTTACAGAATAGCATTCAAGTTCAGTTTCTTAAGTAACTCTGAGTGACTGATGCAAAGAGGGGAGAGGGTGGTTGGAACTGAGGGCCTGACATGGACATGCAGGTAGCTTCCCAAAGCTATATGATTATTTTTATTTAAAAGGTGGCAGGCACATTGCATTATTCAAGTACACTACATGGTTTGTATAAATGGAAAGTGACACTGGTCTAGTGTAGAGACCTGGGAACAGACAGAGTCAGGTCAGCCGCTTTTATATACCTTCATCTTGAATATACTTACGGTTCTCACTGATGTCGCAAGCTACGTTAGAGACTGTGTGTTAAGCACTCAGCAGAGTGTTTGTCATTAGAGGCACCAGAGACATGGAGGTTATTTACAATAGTCTGAGCATCAGCAAAAGCAGTGGTGGCGGCTGTGTTGGCAAATTGCTAATATGTGGTCCCTCAGAATTGCTTTATTAGCAAACCCATGTCATCATTCTATGCCTGCCTGGCACTAAAGTGTTAAGATGTAGTTCGGGCCGAGGAAGAAAAGAAGGATAGGTTACCTTTATCCAGGCAAGGAGGGCCTAACGACCAGGCTGAGTGCGAGAGGGATCAGGAAAGCTTCATATTTAAAGGGAAGTTTGTGGAAGCGATAAGGGAAACGTTAGGCGGGACGTTTTGGGTAATCTTTAGTTGAGATGGCATTTGTAGTTGAACAGGGCAGTGGGAGGTTTTGGGTATGGGGTGATAAGTTCCCTGGGGAGGGGGCGATAAGTCCCAGGCAGATGTAGGGGGTAGGAGGTTTCTGGACAGGGGTGATAAGTCCTAGGTAGATGCAACCAGCCCAGAGCATCAGGGTGGGACTTGAAGTTTGGTTTTGTTTTCCCCAATGTTAGATGATTCAGCAAGGGCCTTTGAGACTGTTGTTTTCTTTTCTAGGCCCAAGGAATCCTTAAGAAGAAAAACAAACCTTAGGAAATACTATATATATATATATATATTTTTTTTTTTCCTAGTGCTTGAGAATCTTCAAGAATGGTAGTGAATATTTCTCTAGTAGAAAATGTGCTTAATTTTTTGAAGGCGTGCAAAAGTCCTCATTCTCTGAGCTTTGTGCATCCAGAACCATATTTTAAAGTCCATTATAACCTATAACTGTGACAGTGTCAAAAGTCCTGCCCTGCTCCACCATTTCTGCCCATATGTAGTTGGTAAGTCTCTTCTAGTGTTAAGATAAACATAAATAACACCCTTTACTTAAGCTGTCTAGACTTTTTTATTTTCCCCCAAACAAGGAGACAGATGCTGAGATAGTTGGGCACTGACTTCTGGCTTAAATGAGATGGGACTATTCTTGAGATTAGAGAATGGTTCTAAGTTTAGGCACTGCCTGTTACAGGAAGAAGTAGCTTTTTAGGGAATCAAAAATGTTCTCATTAATTCTTGGAGCAAAAAACAAAACTGCAAACACGTAAAGCTCTGATGTAGCTAGGGACCTATTCTTTCCTGGTCCTTGGTGAAGTATTCATTTATGAGCACACAGGGACTCTTGAGAAACGTCTACTCTATCCATTTATGCGAAACAGATTTATAGCTTGGGCCTACCCTTGGGTTGTCATTTTTGAAGAGCCAGTACAAGTGGCTAAAAATCATAGCCAGCACCCCTTATCCTCACTTTTTAATAGTGAAATATTATCTGCAGGTCTTATCAGTAATATTCAGGAAGTTTTAAATTGCAGTTTATTATTATATACCTTAATTTTGCTTCAAAGTACCTGATTTAAAAGGACTTTAATATTTGAAATGTCAACTTATGAGTGGAAGTATTTTTATTTTTTCATAAGGGATTTTTGAGCTATATATCTTTAGGTATTTTATATAAGTATATAAATGACCAGTAAAAAAAAAAACAAAAAAAACTAATCTTAATCATATCTTAGTCACACTCTTGGTATTTTCTTAAAAAGTTTCTATTATTGAATCCAATCTTAAATATGAGTGTTTAGACAAGATAGTATTTAATGATATGGGGAAAGGGACATAATCATTTTGTTCAAATTACACTGCTAAATTTTTTAAAGAAAGATTAAAAGTACTTTCCAAAATGAAAATCAACTTTTACTGTATTTTGTTTTGTAAAAAGTAATTTTAGTCTAAAATAAGTGAATCAAATGCATGTATTTTTAAGGAAAAATGATAAATCTAGTACCTACCAATTTTCTTAGGTTTAATCATAGAAGTTTAATTGCATATATTCTCTTTCTGTCTTTTTCTGGCTTTTGTGCATGAAGATTACTTTTGCTGTAAAAACAAGACATTAAGGCACTGGCAATATTTACTTATTGGGCAAAATTGCTTTGTGGTAGTAAGACAGCCAGGCAACACATTCATTTGAAAAGAATATTTTTATTTGTTGTTTCTGTTTTCTGGAGTTCAGATAATGGCTCCATACCATCCAACATGAAACAGTAAGAACAATATCAATATTTAATGACTTCAAGCTTTTATCACATGATTCATTTCTGATACTGCTTGGAATAGCTATTTAGCTTAGTCCTCTGAAGATATTTTCATGGGAAATTACCTGTTTTATTGATTACTGAATACATTTTTCTTGGTGTCTTTCAATAATTTGAGGAAATAGTAGTGGCAGTGAGGGGAAGGATGTTGGAGTAAATTTTATTGTCAGTAATTTTAGATAAATCATGCAAATACAGTGAGGAGAATGAAAAATTGTCTTAGAAACATCTAAAAAGTCATCATCACTGACTATACTCCTAGGTCTAACGTGTTAAAAATTGGACTTTAAATATAGACCTTAGGAAGAATTATGAAAAGATATTATCCACTGCAAAAAAAACTGCAGGATACTTGAAATGGTGCAATAGGGTTTGACAGAAAATAGTGATAAATGTCATGAAACTGTGCCACTGCAGGAGTTGTGGAGCACTTTGGAGAAATTTAGAGTTCTGCGATTAAATTCTTCACTAAATCGTAAACAAAATTGTCTTGGCTAAATGCTCTATGGTGTGCATTTACAATAGAATTGTATCTAGCTATCAGATGAGATAGTATTTAATGATTTGCGGAAATGTCCATAAGCATTTTGTGTAAAACACATTGTTAAATTTTAAAAAGTTGAAAATAATGTCTAAACTATAAGTCCTTTTTTAAACACAGATGCATTTATAAGGTAAAAATCTATAGATATAATTCAAAATATCCGCATTTATTAACAGCATGTCTTATGTTTGGTATAGTAATAGATTATATTTCTCTTTACATCTGCATATTTTCTAAGTTTTCTACAGTAAATAGATATTGCTTTGGAAATGTGTTTTAAATATTCGTATTTAAGATAGTCCTCTCCCATTTTAAACGTGTACACGTGACTAGAACATGACATTATCTATGCATCCTAACACAATGCTTACAGCTTATCATATAAAAGGGTTTCTAAATATCTGTTGAAATATTGGAAATATATTTGGAAATGGAACTGTTATTTTTTCTGAAAAGGAAAATGTAATTAGAGGATGTGAGACACATCATTAGCATAATGGTGCCTAGATTGCCCTCATATTTGGGTGTATATATTTTGGGCTTCCCTGGTAGCTCAGACAGTAAAGAATCTGCCTGCAATGCAGGAGACCTGGCTTTGATCCCAGGTCAGGACGATCCCCTGGAGAAGGGAATGGCAACCTATTCCAGTATTCTTGCCTGAAGAATGCCTTGAATGGGCCATGGGATCACAAAGATTTGAACACAAGTGAGCAACTAACATTTATGATGGCTTTATTTCATTAACTGGAGATGCTGAATTTGAATCCTGACATTAGTGAGATTAATTTCAAAGTTCTCAGTGTCGTTAGATATGTTCTGCTGCTTAAATTTTTCTTGATTTCCTGGTTTCATTTCATTATCTTCAACTCCAAATTTGACAAGGCTCCCATACTAGAGTTCAACTTGGAATTCCAATATATTATAATACAAGCATGAAAGAGACTTCCATGTCAATGGAATTGGTTATTTTGTGTAGTTTGGCAATGAAACTGTTGGTTAAGAGATTCTCATTTTATATGCATTCCTGCATTGCCAATTAAAATATTATTCTGATTTTCCAGTTTCCACTTTATTGTCTATCTTTGATATCTCCTCAGAGCCTCCTCACTTTCTTATACTTTTCAAATTGTCTGTTATTTTTACATACTTCAACTATGGTTCTTCCTTTTTGTCAGTATTTTCAGCCTTTCTCGGGCAATTTGTGCAACAAACATGATCGATCTCATGGCCCATTCTCATTGTTCTGGGACACTGCTTCTCTTTAAGTTCTCTTTTCTATGGTGTTTTGTTGCTGTCAGAACTTAAAGGAAAATAAGAGTTTAATTCATTTAATGCTCCTGTCATGATTGTATCTGATGGTAGGGATAAAATATTTATCTGTCTCCTTTCTTCAATCTTTCCTTCTCTTTTTCAGTCCTCACAACAACTGAAGTTGTTAGGGGCCAAAACTCTCAAGCCAAAGTGCCTGTATTTAAAACCAAACTCTGCCTCTAGTTAGCTGTGTGACCTTGGACAAATCTCTTAACTTATCTGACTCAATTTCCTCACATGTAAAGTGAGAATGAATACAGTAGCTGCGGTAGGCAAAATAATGACCCTCAAGATCTCCAAGTCCACAAGTATGTTGCATTACATGGCAAATGGGACTTTGAAGATGAGATTAAGAATCTTGAGATGTAGAGAGAAGCCTTAAAAATAAAATAGAGGAGAAGAGTCAAGTAGGAGATGTGATGCGAGCAGCTAGCCAGCGCGATTCATCATTTCATTAAGATTTGATGGCTTTGAGGATGGAAGAAATTAGCCAAGAACCAAGAATGAGGGTGTTTTCTCAAGCTGGAAAAGGCAAGAAAATAGATACTCCTCTGAAGCCTCAGGAATGAACACCCAATTTTAGTCCAGTGAGACTGACTCATTTTGAAAATTATAAAATAATTGGTGTTCTTTTAAGCTACTGTGTTTGTGATAATCTGTTATAGCTACAATAGGGCTTCGAGGAGAATTTTGAAAGCTGATATTTGTAAAGCAATTAGGAGACTATCTTATAGGAATTACTGTATATACTTTTGAAAAATACGTAAGTATGTACACAAGGAAAGAAGTACTGAGGGCTGTCTAGAAACATTTCACGTGCAGCTAGATAGGAAACAGAGGTAAAGAGTTTTGCCTATTCATTAGATGTAATATATTTCAGGGGGAAATATATAAACACATACTTTAGAAGATATGCATATTAGACCTGCCGAGGGCTTTGACACATCTGGGTGATAACAAAATAATTTCTTGGTTTTGTGCTGAATCACAACTCTTTGTGATCCTGTGGACTTCAGCCCTCCAGGCTCCTCTGTCCATGGAATTCTCCAGGCAGGAATCCTGGGGAGAGGGTTGCCATTTCCTACTCCAGAAAATCTTCCCGACCCAGGGACTGAACCAGCGTCTCCTGCATTTTCAGGGGGTTCTTTACCACTGAATCACCAGGGAAGCACCAATGAAATGATAAGGCTATGAAATAAGGGCTCTGTGTAGTTGCTTTAATGATTTTTTTTTCAGGACTCAAATAAAATGCTGTGAATGTAGTGCTAACTTCTGAAAGGCTAAATGCTGAAGGAAAAACAAAAACAAAAACAAAAACAAAAAAACAAAAAACCTTCACTAAAACTGATTTCAGTTTCTGTGGCAGAGCTTCAGAAACAACCAATTTAGTTTTAGGTCAGGGGAAACCCCAAAGTATTAGCATACACAGGGGCGTTTGAACAGCATAAGGCCTTGACTTGTGCAAGAGAGGCAAAAACTGCATTTTGAAACCCAAATAAATACCGATTCTCTCAGAAGATTCCACATCAGGGACCTGATGCAGCTGGTCCACTTAGGGTTGACTTTTCAGGTGTGTTTCTTCAGCAAAGAGGTTGCAGCTGTCGGTATAATGGCAGCAGATGGCGTCCACGCTGGCACTTGGAGAGCAGCGCTCTGAGACTCCGCGTCTGATATTTGCGCTGATTCAGTACTTTGGCGACTGCAATAACTAGACCTTTTTAGCATCAAACCACAAGCCTGACTCTTGGGGAAGGGGCTCTTTTCTTCTCTGGCCTACTGGAATGACTGTCATGTAGGAAACAGTCATGAAAGATGTCTCAGACTAAGAGAGAGATTAACAGTATTTCCACCCCTCCCTCATAGAACAATACAAATTTAATTACTAGGGGTGGGGCTGCATTCTCTTATGAAAGAGGATTATCCCTGCTCTATCAGTAGAATAATACATAGTCTTTTCCAGGCAATCAATCATTCGGGGTTACTGGAAAACCTGTGGGATGGTCATCATATGTTTTGCGGAAACATCCATCTATATACTATTAAAGCAGGTTGATTTTCAGATAATAAAAGAGAGACATCTGCAGTTCTCCAGTATTAAAACTAAAGAAAATGAAAAAGAAAAACTTGTATTTTAAAGAAAGCCTTTTTGTATCACTAACATAAGTGCTTAATGTATACTAAGCACCGTGTTCTAGAGTGCAACCTTTTAAACCTAATTCTCTAAGAAAAATGTTGATTCTATCATGTGCTTCATAGATGAAAAACAAGGTACACAAGGTAAATATTTCAGTGTACAGAGTCCAGGTTTGTCGGACTCCGAAGTCTATGCTTATAGCAACTCCACTTACAGTTCTGCCTTTGACAGCCTTTTCTGGAAACTGCGTGACCCACGAAATAGAGGGCAAAATTTCAAACATGTAGCAAAGCCACACGCATACACACACGTGTCTAATCCTGTGAGTCTGGCATTTTGGATTTTCTCTGTGACCTTATCTGTGGCATCTCTGGCTATTGAACTTGACTGTGCACAGCTGCTTTACTAAATATGAAAAACCCACAGGAAGCACAGACAAGCTTACGCCACAGAGGGCCCGGCAGTGCCTTTATCAGAAGGCCACAGCACTAAATCAATGTAACTGAAATGTACTTTCATCCCCAAGTGCTCCAATCTTAGAAGTTACCTGAGAGATGCAACGCATTTATCTTCTGGACAAGATTCCTGGTGGGTTGCTCCGCAGTTCTGCAAATCTGTCTGATTTTCCTCCACCAGGGGGTGCCAGAGCAGCAACAGTACTGCCATTTCTTAGGAAAAAGACCTCATTTTCTCCTGATACGACTCATTTATACGGACAGGGTGGGGGCACCTACTGGAACAATTCCTGATAAACCAAAGCGTCACAAGAGTCTGCGGTATTAATTTAAAGAAGAATAAGATCGTGTACATATACAAGGAACTCTGAAACTTTATTTTATTAGAATATTCCTCCTGTCAAAAATGTCTGAGCTGTTGTCAAATGGCAATTTATTTTGTTTTCTGCCTACTACTTTTCTTTTTAGTGGAAATGGTTTTTAGAAAAGAAGCAAAAGTCCTGTTAAAAATTTGAGACAAGTAATAAAATTAGCTACTTAACTACAGAAATAGTGGCATTTGGGTAAAGAAAGCAAGTTTGAAAACTTCTTAGAACTCCATGTGGTAAATATTGCCTCTAGTATTATTGCTACAAAAATCTTTAAAAATACATTTTCCATTCTATGTATTTCATTGCACCCCTCAGAATAATCACTAAGATTTTTTTGTATGTTTTTCTTCCCATGCTTGTTACATATGGCCCATGTGTCATATATGTTATACAATATACATGGCATATGTACTTCAACAATGGGCTCATACAGTGTGCATGTATAATTGTCAGTTTCCTTTTTCAATTCACTTCATATATCAGAACATTTGTCCAGATTAGGACATAAGTAGTTTATTTCTAAATGTCTACATTACTGAGCTAGTAGAACTATATTAAGCTATATAATAAAGATTTTAAAAAATCATGGAAAAAGCAAGTTCAAAAATTCTCTACTAATGTAGTCAATGGCAACCCAATCCAGTATTCTTGCCTGAAAAATCCCATGGACAGAGGAGCCTGGCAGACTATAATTCATTGGGTTGCAAGAGTTGGATACGAGTCTGCGACTAAACCACCACCATAGGCCTAGTACTTAGTTGGCGTACTGTAGTTCATTTGAGCAAACTGTGTATTTCTGCATATCCAAGGAAAAGACCCTGCATAGTCTAGACTCACCTGAAAGACAGTGCTGCACACATTACCTCAATACAGACGCTCGGTTTAGAAGCAGAAACAGCTACTTATTTCATTTAGTCTAGCATTTCACAGACTTAAACATACCACTTTTGAAGTAGATACTGATACTAAATGACACCCATTCTAGGCCAATTCTTCTATTTGACCTTGGCCCTAGAGCACTGGTCTTCAAATTCTAACCTGCATACTACTTACTTAAGGATCTTGTTGAATTATTGATTCTAATTCAGTAGGTTTGGAGTGGAGTCTGAGATTCTGCATTCAAATAAGCTCCTGGGTTATGCTAGCCTGCTATGAATAGCTTCTACCAGAAAGATCTTAGATTAGAAGACAGGATGTAAGTCATGTCGAA
Organism: Nanger dama; assembly: GCA_917880005.1. Lineage (NCBI taxonomy): Eukaryota > Metazoa > Chordata > Mammalia > Artiodactyla > Bovidae > Nanger > Nanger dama. The sequence continues at coordinate 5,501,724 of CAKJTW010000038.1, read as the reverse complement.
CGAAGTTGTTTTAATCACAGGAAATGGCAGGAAGTGGAAATTAGGTTGAAATTTTAAATTCATTAAAGGAACTTTGACCCCTTTATTTTTTAGTGATTTATTTGTTGGTGCCTTACATTTGAGGGAACTTTTAGTGCTATCTTTGAATATGGGTTAGGAAATATCTCTAAGGGAAGCAGCATGCTTAATAATTTATGTGGGATATTATTTAACAGAACCATATTAGCCAGATTTGGGAGTAAGTAAGATAAATGAGCTAAGAAAGAAATGTTGTTGTTGTTTTACTCCTCCTGCCAAGTACCACTGTCCTTTGCCTGATATGTGTGGAGTTGCATGGCAGCCTTTTTAAAGTGGGTAAGCTGTTCGACATACATAACAGATGAGGTCATAACTTCCCAATTCCATAAACATGGTCTCCACTCCTGGAGGCAGTAATGTACTAAAGATGCTTTTTCAATGTTTATAGTAGGTGCATTGCCAGCATTTTACAAGTTATTGAAGCTCAGGGCAGCAATAACTTGTAATGCAGTTTTCAACATAGCTTCAGTGTGTTTGTAGGGGTGAGGTACAATGGATAAGAAATACCTTAGTAAATTATTCTTTTTTTTTTCCTGTCAGTTGGTGCAGTTGTGCTCTGCCTTGGCATTTGAGTGGAAATTTCCAATTATTTTGGCATTGTTATTTTCATATTTTGTCCTTTGTAGGACAGTTTTGTCAGTGAGATTTTCAGTTACCTCTGGTAAATGACTCGCTCTATAGGACTGCCCCCAAGGTTGACAGAAGATACTACTCTCCAAAATCCAGTTGGCCTCAGTGGAGACACGACATTCTTAAAGACAAGAAAAATATGACTCCTTTGAAAACATGTGGAAACTATATTTCAGGAGGGATAGTTTTATTTTAAGGTCTTTCTGTGAGTATTATCTTCATCCATTGAACGACAATGTATGTAAAATATCTAGCAAGCACAATTGCCTGTGTGCTGAGTCATGTCCGACTCTTTGCAGTCTCTTGGACTGTAGCCTGTCAGACTCCCCTGTCCATGGGATTCTGCAGGCAAGGATACAGGAAAGGGTTGCATGCCCTCCTTCAGCAGATCTTCCCAACACAAGGATCGAACCTTCTTCTCCTGCGTCTTCTGCACTGGCAGGTGGCTTCTTACCACTGAGCCACCCGGGAAGCTGCAATAGGCGGTTGATAATATTAATCTGTGTGTCTTTAGCATTCAAATGTCCAAAACTTGATTTCCAAATACAATGAAACAGTGATAAGAAAATACTTACTGCTATCCAGAAACTCAAAGTCTAGTGAGGAAAGCAGGAAAGTAAAGAATTGGAATATATTAATATATTATAGCAAATGCATATATGTATTATATGTATGTGTGTGTATATTTATATATAGTGAAAGAGAAAATATCTTATTCAGTTTGACATGTATCTGTTGATGGGAGAAGTGAATGGGTAGGGAAGCAAAGATATTATTCACTATTATTACCTGGAATTGAGATGTGAAAATGCTTACCACCACCTCCACTCCTTTTATTTCCCGCATAAATACTATTCTGTGTTCCACAGACATAGATATTGTGTTTTTGTTTATTTTCCACAATATTTGAGGGATTTTAACCTTTCATTACAGTGTTATACATGATTGATATCAGATTTAAGGACACTGACCGGAAAATTAAAGTTTACTTATTTACTGCTATATCCTTGTCCCCACCATTTACCTTCCACCTTCAATCCTGAGTGCACATTAATGGACACTATAAATGCTCAGAGTTAAAAATGGTATTATTTCTGGTTTTATGAACTGTGATAAAATACATAAAGAAATGGTTACAGCGAATAGATCTATGATATTATGCAAGGTTTGACCAGTTTAATGGGGATACCACTTTATAAAATTTTGGAGGTTAGTTGATTGAAATGAAAAATATTTTTCTTTGGCTTATAATAATTATTGTTTCTTCTCTAAAGAATTCAGACTAACACAGTAAATATATGGTAAAATTAGAAAGATGATAAAGGCCATGGGTAGAGAGGTTTGGGGACAATTAGAAAAGTTCAGATTTAAACATGTTGAATTAGAGACGTCTATTAAATAGACTAGTGAAGATAACAGGAATGCATATTTTTGGAGAATCTGGCCTAGATATAGATACTTGTTGTTCAGTCACTAAGCTGACTCTTTGCAACTCCATGAACTGCAGCACACCAGTCTTCCTTGTCCTTCACTATCTCACTGAGTTTGCTCAAACTCATATCTATTGAATTGGTGATACTATCAAACCATCTCATCCTCTGTCACCCCATTCTTCTCCTGCCCTCAAGCTTCCCCAGCATCAGGGTCTTTACCAGTGAGTCGGTTCTTTGCATCAGGTGGCCAGACTACTGGAGCTTCAGCTTCAGTCCTTCCAATGAATATTCAGGACTGATTTCCTTTAGGATTGACTGGTTTGATCTCCCTGAAATCCAAGGGACCCTCAAGATTCCTCTCCAGCACCACAATTTGAAAGCATCAAACCATGCAATTACTTTTATATTTATAGTAAAGAAGAGGATTAAAAGAGTGAGGTCTTTCAATCTTATAAACAGGGATGAAGAAGATTCAGAAAAGATGACTGAGAAAAAAGTGAGGTAGGAGGTATGTCAAGGTAAAGTCCTGGGAACCAGATGAAAAGAAAAATCAAGAAGGTGGTAGTAATCACCTGTGTTGAATGCTGACTATTGGTGCAATGAGATGTGTAGAGAGAGATAAACGCTGAATTTCACAGCGTGAAGTTTATTGATGGCATTAACAACACGAGTTTTAATCATATAATGAGGACAGGAGCCTAATTAGAGTTCATCTGTAAGAGGAAAAGGGGGAAGAAGAGAGGGAGAAGATATGCTATAGCTGCGGCAACTACTCGCCACCTGCTGACTGGCTTAACCAACAGAATTTGGAGCCTAAATAGGCTCAACATGTCAGCAGGGATGACTTCATTCTTAGGCCTCTTTCCCTGACTGGTAGATGGACATCTTCCCCCTGTTTCTTCACATGGTCTTCCTTTCCTGTATCTGTGTCCTAATTTCCTCCTCTTATAATGATAATCAGTCCTCCTGGAATAGGGGGCCAACCCTAACCACCTCATTATAACTTCATTACCTTTTCAAAGACTACTTTCTGAGATACTGAGGATTATAACTTTGATTTGAATTTTGGAGGGAAATATTTCAGCCTATAACACTCCACTCCTTGGCTACTCAGACTTCATATCCTCCTCTTCAAATTACCTTCACCCTATCCCAGCAGCCCCAGAAGTCTAAACCTATTCCAGCATCAACGCTAAATCCAAAATCTCATCTAAATCACAAATGGCTGGGAATGATTCATTCTGAGACAAAGTTCCTCTCTAGCTGTGAACCTGTGAAAGCAGACAGATAATCTGTTCCCCCAAAACAATGGTGGGACAGGCATGGGAATAGATACTCCCATTCTGAAAGAAAGGAATTGGAAAGAAGAAAAAGATTAAAGGTTCTAAGCAAGTCTGAAACTTAGCAGGGGAAATTCCACTAGATTTTTAAGACTTGAGAAAATTTCTTTGGCTCAAGGCTCTGTCCTCGAGGTGGCACCGTTAGAGCGGCAGCTCTCCTTTCTGTGCCCACGAGCGTGGCGGTCCCCTTCTCCTAATTTTCACTTAAAGACCCTGTCTTCAATTACAGTATCATTGTGAGGTATGGTGATTAGGGAAGGCAAGCACAACTCAGTCCACAACAGATACTACAGACAATTTTGAGGGTTAATTTTCAAAGCCAGCAAGAATATAAAACAGTACCTTATAGAGAAAGGTGAGTGAAATAGCATGATGTAATGACAATTAGATGAAGACTCCAGTGGAGGGACATATTGATGTTGTGGAATAGAGGGGGCCAATTGCTAGAAGAATATTTAGGTATGAAAGAGAGGATGGAGGTGAGTATAAAATCAGAGGTTTTAGCTTTAGATGGGAACACAAATTAAGGGGATCGGCATGGATGTTATTGGGCTTCCCTGGTGGATCAGATGGTAAGGAATCCACCTGCAATGTGGATACAAACGTATCTCTATAAGATACAAATGCTGTCTTGAAAGTGAAGTTGCTCAGTCATGTACAATTCTTTTCAACCCTATGGACGGTAGCCTACCAGGTTCCTCCATCCATGGTATTTTCCAGGCAAGAGTACTGGAGTGGGTTGCCATTTCCTTCTCCAGGGGATCTTCCCAACCCAGGGATCAAACCTGGGTCTCCTGCATTGCAGGCAGACATTTTACCATCTGTGCCCCCTGATAAGCCCTATGCTGCCTTAGAAATTAACAACTTAGTGACTTGAAATAGCAATTATTTATTATGAAACGATTTCTGTAGATCAGAAACCTGGTGTCTATATAGCTAAGTTCTGTATTTAAAGTCACTCTGTAATCACATTACTGAAGACTGAAATTATTGGCCAGCTGCACTCTCAACTAGGCAAGGACCTACTCCCAGCCTCTCTTAGGTTGTTGACTGATGTCACTTCATTGTGAGAGATTTCCTGGTACTTTTTTGGGGGAGGGGGCAGGGTTCATTTTTTCAAGTCCAGCCATAGAGTCTCAACAAGTCTCTGACTTCTAGACCATCTTTTAAATGACTTACCTAATTAGATCAGGACCACAGGAGTAATTCCCTTTAAAGTAAATGTATCAAGGTATTTAATTGCAGGCAAAATCTTTTACTTTTCCCATTTTTTGTTGATTAGAAACAAATTACAGGTTCTGCTTGCACTCTGGGTGATTCATGAATGAAGAGGTGGTGGTTACTTTAGGCTATATGCATCACAATAATGAATATGTTGAACTACACATTTATGAGTTATTTAATTAAAGATGCATCTTCAAGAGTTTTGCTTTCACTCATAGAGGATTAATTGCAATGAGAATCACCTTTACTTTCACTCATGGAGGATTAATTGTAATAAGAATCACCCTGGCACCATAAAATACTAGAAAACCCAGAGTGTGGAGGCAATAACTGTTTTCAGACTGGCTCCAGGCAGCACAAGTCTGTGATACATGAGAGAAGAGGAACAGCTGATTACCTGGGAAGGGTCCATCCATGCCCAGAAAAAGGCAGGGGGAACCCAAGCATAACCCAGTTGAGTGTAGAGACTTCAGTTTTTCAGAGAGGAATACCAGAAAAGGAAGAGACTAATGATTGATGGGTAGACCAGGTCAGAAGAGGAGAAAGGAAAGGATAGTGTTCCATGGAGACCTGCAAAAGGATCCTTTCAAATATTTGGCTAAGTTTTGACCAGCCTTCCAAGGAGATCTGGGATGAAACTACTAGAAAGTGAAACCAACACAATTCATGGAGATCTCATAGGGCTCAGTATTGGCACTCTCATCAGTCAGAATAAAAATACTTCTTAATACATTATATAGAGTGGTCAAAACAGTCACATCTTGGTTACTAGACCAAACTAATCCCAGAGTAAAATCTGCTCTGAAACTGCCCAAACTGAATTCAAGCAACAAAAGGAAGAAAGTGAGAGAATGTAAGCTAGCTGTGTGCTAGAACAAAGTTCAATAATCTTTGTTAAAAAAAAAAATCTGGCATTCTATAACATATGACTCACAATTATTAGCATAAAGTGAAGATTACTAGATATACAAAGTAGAAAAATATGAATCATTATCAGGAGACAAATCCATCATTATAAATAGACACAGAAAAATCAAAGACGGAATTAGTTGACAAGGATATTAAAAGAGCAATTATAATTCCAATGAGTCCAGGAATTTAAAGTAAAACATAAACATGAAGGAATAAAAGCTTTCCTGTTTCCTTCCTTTACCTAACAATGTTCTCTGACCAATTTTTCTTTACCTCTCTAGACCTAATTTATTTCACTGGCAACAATTGATTCTAGTGTAGAGTTTTTCACAACACTCAAACATGATGGCTTAGCTCAGAGGCAATGACAATGATTAGCCAAATGAACTCAATTATGAATGCAAGTTGCAGAATCTCCCTGAGATCAGTTCATTTCATATAACAGTCTACAGGACAATATCTGCTTCTTAAAAAGTTAATAGCATGGAAAATAAAAATTGAAACTTGAGAGAGAACTCTTAAGAAGCGGACAATCCAATTATAAAAAGGAAGTTGTATGAAAATTAGGTGAATGTGAATATAGACTGCATATCTGATATTAAGAAATTTTAATTGAAAAACTTTATTTTACCTCTGAAATGTTTTTAATGTGTGCATTTTTTGAACTAGCAATTTCAGCTCTAAGAACTAATACTACCAGTACTTGCACAAGTCAACAAAGATATATATGTACATATACATTATGAATCTTGGTATGTCTATTGCAATGAAATGCTATTCAGCTATCAATAGTTAACAAGATAGATTTACATGTACTAATGTAGAAATATGTGTTAAGTGAAAAAAGTAAATATCAGAACAGAATAATTTTGCAATACTTTATTTTTTAAATATATGTACATATTATATATTGGGTGTATTATATATATAGTTTACTAAGCATAGAAGTGAATCCAAGATTATTGTGGTTTACATTAAAAAAAAACTGTTAACATGATACATACTGTACGTCAGGTATTTATGGATGAAATGACATGGTATCAGATTTACTGAGAGAATTTAGCCATAAAGGGACAAGAGGTAAATGATAAAAGAAAATTGTTAATAAATGTTGAATCTGGTTAATAGCTACCTGAGGTTCATTATATCACATCTATTTTGTGTATATTTATAAATTTCCCAAACAAAACATTATAAATGGTAATGCGATAACATATTCTTTTTCTTAAAGTTTTAATTTATTTCATATACTCTCTAATTTACCTTGATGCTGTGATTCAAAAGGGTCTTATAGTTTAAATCCTTTTGATAGAATTCTATTTTCAAATAAAGAGTAGGCTCACAAGTATTGTAAGCACACCTTATTGTTTTAGACAAAAATTGCAAACTGCCGATACAGTTTTTATTTTATATTTTAAGAGTTGACTCAAGTATTTTTAAACAAGAAAAAATATATACACTACTAAAAAGCTTTAATATTTGCCCAGGTTTTAAATTTTTTCTCAATATTATTTTGAAAGAAATATGCTGAGTAATAATGCTTCCCTATTTCTATAATGGAGGACTTGTTCTTTTAGAATTGAAGTTCTGATTTTTTTTTAAAACACAGTTTCATCTCTTGTGTGAATAAACCTCTAATGCAGTTGATGTTGATGATGGGGGACTTCACATGGTTATTAATATATTTAGACTCTTTTCCTTCCATCTGTCGTGGAAGCACTGAGAGGTGGTGAAGTCTCAAGGGGGAAGTTTTAGAGCCCACGTCTGCAAGTGGTGTATATCACTTCTACTCACAGTCTATTCATCACAAATCAGTCTTACAATTCCACTCAGCTGAAAGGGAGGCTAAAATATTTAATTTCCTGTTTGCTAGAATCAACTATGAGATTTATGGAACCCCAAATATTTTCTTTGCCATAAGTAACATCTTGTTTAATAAATGCTTTCATCTGTTTACACTTGTAAACAATCCATTCAGCCTAATTTATTAGCTATCAAAAGATAAACTGTCATAACAGAAGTGTGAATGGGAGGCTTAATGCATGAACTTGATTGGCAGTAAATGATGTCGAGTCATATGCCAGAATTAAAATCCACCATTCATGAAAGATTTGCTGAGTGCCTAATATAAGGTACTACTCTGGGCACTGGCAAAGCCAATCAGATATCCTGGAACCTGGGATTTCTTATTCTATGAGGGAGAAGAAGAAAGCATGGAGGTAAACACAGCAGTGTGTGCTCTGAGAACAGGTGAAAGGAACACTTACTTAAATATTGGTGATTCAAAGCAAATTCCATAAAAAAGTGAGGCGAAACCTTTAAATCAGACTAACAAGAAATGGGAAGATAAAGGAGTTACCCAGATGAAACTGGGATTTTCATGCGTGTCCCAATCCCAGGCTAAGGGAACGGCACGTGTAAAGTCTTAAATGTTGGCAGAGCATCTGAACATTTGGTAGATTATAAGGGCTCAATATTTCTGGAGTCTAGTACATTGAAGAAAAAGCAAGAAATGAAACTGGAGAGAAAATAAAGCCGGCTGGTCAATTGCTTGAAAGTTATAGCTACTCTGTTGTGTTGGATTCTTTGCTACCCTATGAACTGTAGCCCACCAGGCTCTTCTGTCCATGGAATTCTCGAGGCAAGAGTTCTGGAGTGGGTTGTCCCTTCCTGCTCCAGGGGATGGTCCCAATCCAGGGATCAAACCTGAGTCTCCTATGTTGCAGGTAAATTCTTTGCATCTGAGCCACAAGGGAAGTCCACTTAATTGCTCACTGGGATATAAATGAGGTGCAAACTTAAATTGTGAATAAGATTATTGTTGTTGGTTGCTAACTCATGTCTGACTCTTTGCAACTCCATGGACTGCAGCATGCCAAGATTCCCTGTCCTTCACTATCTCCTGGAATTTGCTCTAATACAGTCCATCAAGTCAGTGAGGCTATTCAACCATTTCATCCTCTGTTGCCCCCTTCTACACTTGTTCTCAGTCTTTCCCAACATCAGAGTCTTTTCCAATGAGTTTTTCACATCAGGTGGCCAAAGTATGGGAGCTTTAGCATCAGTCCTTCTGATGAATATTCAGAGTTGGAGAAGGGAATAACAAACCACTTCAGCATTTTTGCCTTGAGAACCTCATGAAGAGTATGATAGTATTAATAAGATTGGCTGCTTTCTAAAATTTTAATTTATTTCATATTTTGTTAAACCTGTGACTTGAGGGTCTTATAATTAAAATATTTTGATAGCATTCTGTTAAAGATCACCTTTCCCTTTCATATCAGACATTATTTTCTTAGAAAAAAATAGTTTACCTTTTTCAAAGAGTTTATAAAGGCTAGAATTCTGTGCTTATTCCTTAACAAAGGGAAATAAACACAAAATTTTTCAAGGACATTGACTACAAATATCATTTCAGTTTCTTTGAAACAAGTAATTTCGGACCTTGTACTAGTATTTTCATTCAGACTCCTCTGTTGAGATTAATAATTTGAAATTAATTTGGTACAAAGTAAATATTATAATCTTACCTGTAATATTTTAAGTTCAGATAATATAAGAAATTACTTTCTATTAAGAATTTTTATTCTATTTTAAGCCTTTTAGATTTTGAACACCATACTGTAATAATGACATATCTGCATTTGCTTTCCTGTAATTTCTTAATTTCTTGATTTTCTAAACAAAATCACATACACATATATCCACATCTAAAATGTACTTAAAAATACATACATTGTATTGTATTTGTATTGTATTGTATTGTATACATTGTATGTACTTAAAAATACATATATTGAGATTTTTATCTCAGATTTTAAAATATCAGAGTGTATTGAATATATTTTAAGTTGCCACTCATACTACTTGATTTATAGATATTTGAGATTTATAGAAAGTAATTACTGAATATAATTAGAAAATAGAAAATACCATTTATAATATACTGTATAGTAAAATGTTTAATTTTGACTTACTTGAACATGATTATTATATTATTGCTTATTGTCAAGTGCAAACAATCTTAACTACCCCAGAAAACTTTTCAGAAGTTTAGTATCATCATGTAGCAGACATAAGTAGGTTATACATTGAATGATGCTGAATATTTTTTTCTAATAGAGTTTTTAAGACATTTGAGAAGATGTGAGTGCCAAAATATGCCAATGTGAATTTAGATGATACATTACTAGTAATGTTTAGAAGATGCTTTTCATAATGTATCATAATTATGAAAATCAAGTAAGCCAAACTTATACTTGATTTGTATCTCCTGAGACATTTACAATAAAATTTATACATGTACATATATATAATATGTATATGTAAAATGTGCATTTACTAAACATAAGGGCATATACAAACATATGTATTTTTGACAAAGGGCAAAATATATATTACTGTTTTACAACCAGCTTTTTAAAAACTTTAATTGTGTATCATGAACATATTTTCATGACATTCAATATTAATCTATAACTTCATTTTATTGACCAAAATGGATTCTGTTCTATGGGGACAACTAATCCTTTTACCAGTGTTCACACGGTAGCCAGGTGATGGTCAAGCCTTTTTCTCTTTTCCCAACTTCCATTCCAAAATTAATACATAAACACATTTGTTTCCAACTGCCTAGTAAGTTTAATTCAGACTTGAGATTTTGCCATTAAAAAATAGAAAGGGTAGTTTATATTACCTTTGTCTTATTTGTAACTCAATTTCCTGTATGTGTAGTATGTGCTAGAACAAATACTTTTGTGTTCTTAATTTATTTTAATTCTCAAATCTGAAAAATTTACTCTGTGAAATAACCTGCCTGTAGTAGAACTTAGATTTTTTAAATTGAAATTTTATATAAGTTATTAGAACCAAAATGCTTGATGTAGATCTTTGAGACTGTATGCATTTATTTTGAAAAAAAAAAAAACAATACTATTCCACATGCCTGCAAATTTTGTACAAATTTTATACCCTCATTTCAGATCACAATATTCAATGCTTTCTCACTTTAAGGAATTGCTGGCAATGTCTTTACCAGTGGGTTTAACAGAGTATTCTCTACTCTTTCAAAATCCCTTTATGTGATCCATAAAATTTGTGTTTAATGTTAAGTTTCCACTTTGCCTTGATTCCTGAATTCTTACATCTGGAAATAGGCAAAATGATCTTAACAGATATATCCTTTCATCTACAGTCTTGATCTTCATCCAATATATTCTAGAATGTTTTAGTTTAAGGTAAAACCCAGCGTATATGGTAAAGGTTGACTTGGTCTAATCCTAAGGTATAGAGGCAAAATTAGGTCCTCCAAATACTTTCTGAGACTGATATGAGAATGCATAAATAATAGTAAAGGCAATTTTAACTGCTAGTAATATAATTTACTTGTTCCCATTATGGGTTGTTTTATTTCTTCTAACCTAAGTACATCCTGTCATCATGAGTCTCCTGCCAATGCTTTCTTTGCTACAATTAGAGTTCTGTGTGATAGGGCAATGAGAGAAGCATTTAAAACTCTCCCTCGAGGGGACGCATCATTTCTTGTTTGGGATCTCAGTTGAAATCAGATTGCTTGTTTTGTTCTGCCATCTCATTTCTTGGCATTAAAACTTCCCTTTGGTGGCAATATATTTCAGAGATATAAGTTTTAACCACTTCCTGTCTAATTTAATGGAATGTATGTTACTAAAACTCCTGTTTTGCAGATAAGTAAATTGGTATTTAAAACAATCAAAGAATGTTCTTTCTCAGGCAAAATGACAAGTAAACGATAGATTGTAACCTGGGAATCCTATTCTAAGTCCAGGGTTTTTTTTTTTTTTTTTCTGCTACAAAAAAGAAATAAATGATCCTGCCTACCATCCATTTTCCATTATTGAGCACTGGGTACAAAACAGATCCTCCTTCTTACAGACTTAATGTCAACTGAATTTTAGGGATTAATGTTTCTCCTATTCAGAGGAAATTAAAGAGGCCCTTGGCTTCAGGCTCAGCTATTTTTTCTGATTTACTTTCAAATACAATCCTCACCATAGTAGTTAGATTAAGGATTTATTTATTGAGACCAAATCTCTGAGCCTTATCCCAGTTATAGTAATAAAATCAGTATATTTATATTTATTAATCACCTTTTGCATTTAATACACTGCACTAGGAAAAATATTGCACATCTCATTATAATACCTGAAAAAACATAAAGCAAAGGAAAAATAAAAATTGTTACTGATTTTAAATGTATAAACTGTCTTAGTATTCTCTAGGTCCCCAAAGTCCTTCCTTTTTTAAAATCGCTTTGTAGCTCTGCTCTTACCATTCATTCATTCATTCAATGAGCCTTACTGAAGTACTTGGAATTCTGGCACTGATGATCAGACCAAACTACACAGGAAAAGGAAAGGAGTCTCAGTAACTCTACCCTTCAAAAACCCATATTCTCCCCATTCACTGAAAACTCTAGCCCTAAAAGTGGAGTTCCTCATTCTTGCCTACTTGCCTTATATTTACTGGTTATCTAGTTTTGCTTCTCTGGAATGACATAATATTCAACTCTGAAACTGCCTCACTGCTAAATCTCTTTCCTTTTTTTTTTTAAAAAAAAGAGTTAGACTATCCTTTTTAAGTCTAACTATTATAAAATTGTTTTTTTGGCGTGTATTCCATTACATGACCATGTAATATAAATTGTCACACCAAATTTACTAGTATCTTTAAGCCCAGTTCAAGTAGCAGAGGTCAAATACTTTTCACCATTTTAACATCAAGCAATTGCTTTTCTCTTTAATAAAAGGAAAATGTCCAAAATTGTGCTAAGGTGTTTGTAGATCTTCCCCAAACCTATGATAGTTAAAATAATCAACCTCTCTAAATTATATAAAATATCTTGAACCGTGGAAACCATAAAGAGATTAAAGCCTTTAAATCAGGGCATGCTACACAGTCTTTTTTTATCTCTACAAGTCACATAATATTCCCTGAGATTCATTAAAAGGAGTCTAAGGACTTTCTCTATCCATAATCTTCATGTATATAGGAAAGTAAAGAAAAACTCATATGCACAGTTAGTATATATCCATTGACCTCATTACTATTCCTGGATTTTCTACTGGCTGGCTGTGTCAAATCTCTTAACCTCTTATGCCTCTTCTTCCATCTGTAAAATGAGGATAATAATAACTACCTCCTACATCACAGGAAAAGCAGATTAATGAGATGTCTAAGAAATATTTTAGCTATTTAGAAAATCTGTCAAGGAAAGGTACATTTTGTAAAAGCAGTTTTTAAAGTGGCATTTCCTATGGAAACATGGAAAGACTACTCTGTGAAATATGTTTTTGAGAAAATGTTTAAGATAAAGCTACTTTTTAAGAGGATCTCAACAAGTTTTTATTTTATCTGAAATACGGTTAATGACATTGATTTGTTCAAAGTTTAAAAACAGTTTTTTTCTTTGAGTGATAAAATCATTGAAAAGGAGACAATTTTATCTGAATGAAGGCTTGAATGCATGAATGAGTGAATAAAGAATGACGAAGCAGATTGAGTAGTAGTCTAAGAGCTGGTAGAAGAGTAGCAATTGCTATCTAGAATAACCGTTCTGAATGATTCACCACACTGAGGATATGTTCTAAAAAAAGTTGGGGGGGATTATATGGACACTGAAAATATCTTCTATACTTAAGCAGCTCCCCTGTGGGATCTACTGAGTAGGGAAAGGCTATTTCATACTACAAAGAGGACTGCCAACCATTCATTACAATACAAATACTAAGAAACTATAGCTTAACAGATTCACCAGTCACTGAGGTCTCTAAGAAGGCAGTCAGACCTCAGCAGTGATTGTAGAATCTGCAACATTTGAGGTGAAGATGCCCTGCAGAAACAGTTGAGGTCCTGAAAGTTCGAACACCTAAAACGTATTTTAATTTTGGCCTTTAATTTGCAAATATCTGCTGATGAATTTCTGTGAGATTTGGGATGTTTACAGTTTTTTAAACTATAGAATTATTAGTGGAAGATTGTTGTAATATTGAGGGAGGAAGCTCTACCATTCGTGTAAGTAACCTCAGTCCATATTGACATATTAAAAGAAATGACCAAATAAAACCTATTTATTATATAGTTAACAGACCGAACTATGAATTTGGTATTTACTTTGAAAACACTTATGTACCTTTATTTTGACATTGACATAGGTTTGTGGGAACCTTCAGTTAGTTTATAGTTTTAGACCAGTTGAAAGCAAATAGTGATAAGGCCATATGGTTATTACTATATTAAATATATGTAATCAGTGTTATCGGAGAGAAAAAAAGTTTGTCAAGAGACTGCAGAAAGTCTGCAAAAACTTAGACTCCTGCAAAATTTGGTATTTTTAGGTGGTAAGAAACCACAGGGATGAGATTAAAGAGGCAGAATGAAATTACATCTTGATGAACCTTGTATGTTTTCCCTGGTCAGTAATTGGGAGCCATGCATTTTTACAGTGATCCTAAATTAAGAGTTAAGACAAGAAATCTGTATTGCTTTGGTATTGTTGCTGTAATATATTACTAGTAACACATATACTGTAATAAAGTATCAAATTTAGTGTCTTTTTAAACTTTTATTTATTTATTTTTGGCTGAGCTGGGTCTTTGCTGTTGCTCCTGCTTTCCTCTGTTTGCAGAGGGCAGGAGCTAGTCTAGTTGCGATGCTTCTCATTGCAGTGGTTTTCTCTCCCTCTTGTTTCTTTCTTTCTTTCTTTATTTTATTTTATTTTTTTTTGTAGATCAGGAATGCCATGGCACATGGGCTTCAATAGCTGTGGCACATGATCTCAGTAGCTGCTGCTCCTGGACTCTAGAGCACAGGCTCAGTAGGGGTTGCATGTGGGCTTAGCTGTTCCTGGACCTGTGGGTTATTCCCGGATCAGAGATCGAACCTGTGTCTCTTGCATGGGCAGGCAGTTTATTTATCACTGAGCTACCAGGGAAGCCCTCATATTTAGAGTCTTACAACAACATAAATGTCTTATACTATAGTTCTGGGTATCAGAAGTCCAATACCAGTTTCACTGGGCCAAAGTCAAGGTGTTGACACCTTCTGGGGGTGTTTGCAAGGATACTTCATTTCCTTGCATTTCATAGATTTTAGTGGCTGCCTGTATTGCTTGGTTCGTGTTCTCTCCCTCTGTCTTCAGAGTGCATCACTCTAATCTGCTCATATCACATTCTCCGGCTCTATGTTAAATCCGCCACTGCCATTTTCTTATAGGGACACTTTACATTTAGGGTATTCCCAGATATTCTAAGTATTTTCCCATCTCAAAATCCTTAAACTAATCATGTTCACAAAATCTATTTTACCATGTAAGGTAACACAGGTTTCAGGGACTAGGCTCTAGATATCTTGGGGGCCATTGTTCAGCCTACCCCAGAGCTTAAGTTCAATTATAAGGAGCACTCTTCACATATCCCTTCACATCTCTTCATATAGTTCTTCACATATGCACAAGCAAATGTGCATACATATACACACGTGCATGTATACACATCAAAATACATGCAACAAAAACCAAAAAATGCACCAGAACAGGTACTTGCACCAAGTCAATGGCCATAGTAGATTTGATGAGTGAGTGGTTGTACAGAGTATGGAAAATTGGAGTTGAGATTTAGATGTATGGCTTGTGTATTAAAAAGTGTGATAGTACTATTAATCAAAATCAGGAATTGTACTCATATGGAACTATATATATTCAGAAAAATAAAAAAAGCTGAAGTATAGCTAAGCATTCAGTCAGATTCTCTGTATATTGGTCCTGGGGTCATTTCTTTTAAAACCACTTCCCCAACAAACATATGTATTGAATGATCACTCCCTCCATGGCAGTTCGATTTCATACAAGTAATGATGGAGGAAATATTTCTAACTGCTCTGTCTCCATGGAATACAGTTCTATGTTCTGAAAAGAGTAGTGATTAATTTCAGATCAATGTATTTCAACTATGTGAATGTATTCAATGCTGTTACCAAGTCTGAACCATAAAATACATAGATTGTGGATTTTTATGGTTATATTTAAATTATGATTACTATTTTAAATTTTCATGTGCTATGTCTTTATATTTTATAAAAGGCAAGTCCTAGAGATGAATTGCTACTTTAAAAAAAACCTCATCATTTCACAGCAGAAAACCAATAATATAAAATTTAATGTAAATTTTTCTCCAACTCAGTCCTCCACAAATATCAATTTTTTGATATATTTGTCTGGTATAAATATTAGTTATAGCTCAAATTTTTAAATAACAAGATACTAGAGTTTTGAGGTTTTGAAAAGTAATCTTTTCAAAGCAAACAATTTAAGATACAGCATAAGTTTTACTGGTCAAAATAGAGACCAAATATTTCTTGTTTATTATATGTAGTTTAATATGAATTATTTATAGGTACTTGTCTCTTGTAATACTATATTCTGAAAGATTCATTTGGATTTTCTTACAATCTTGTCTTAGAATTTTTATAGAGGATTATTTTCTAGGAAAGAAAATAGTCATAATTTCAATATATATTTTAAAAAATCCAGATGGGAAATATAGAAATAAAAAGGTGCATGTTTTTATTTCCCCATAAAAATCTTCCTAATTTCTTACTTGTTTAATATTTCTGAACTAAGTGTTCAAGAGTTCTATGTAACTAACTTTAACCATATTTTATACACTCCAAATTAAGGCATGTGTCTCAAACCACTATTGACAACAGAGAAGAACTTTTGAGATTAGTAGATACTGGGGATGAAAACAACTTTTTTCTGATGGAAATCTTTTAAGCCTGCAATTTGACCTCATCAATAGTCTTAAAATAGATTATCATATGGATAATCATATGCATATTATCATTAGCTTCTTTGAGTTTGACTATTTTAGATATTTCATGTAAGTTGAATCATGCAGTATTTATCCTTCTGTCTCTGTCTTATTCTAGTTAAGATGAATGAACTTCCAGAATGTTATGATATCAGAGGCATCATGATATCCTTTACTGAAGCTGAATAATATGCTCTGGTATTCAGTTCACTCAGTAGTGTCTGACTCTCTGCAACCCCATGGACAGCAGCACGCCAAGCCTCCCTGTCCATCACCAACTCCCCGAGTTTACTCAAACTCATGTCCTTTGAGTTGGTGATGCCATCCAACCATCTTATCCTCTGTCATCCCCTTCTCCTCCCCCCTTCAATCTTCCCCAGCATCAGGGTCTTTTCAAATGAGACAGCTCTTTGCATCAGGTGGCCAAGCATCAGTCCTTCCAATGAACACCAGGACTGATTTCCTTTAAGATGGACTGGTTGGATCTCCTTGCTGTCCAAGGGACTCTCAAGAATCTTGTCCAACACCACGGTTCAAAAGCATCAATAGTTCAGTGCTCAGCTTTCTTCACAGTCCAACTCACATCCATACATGACTACTGAAAAAAACCATAGCTTTGACTAGATGGACCATTTTCAGCAAAGTAATGTCTCTGCTTTTTAATAAGCTGTCTAGGTTGGTCATAACTTTTCTTCCAAGGAGCAAGTGTCTTTTTAATTTCATAGCTGCAGTTGCCATCTGCAGCGAGTGACTTTGGATGCTCTTGTATGCATATACCATATTTTCTTTATTCATTCACATATCCATTGACATCCATTCTACATTTTGACTATTTTGAAAAATACTGTATGAACATGGGAATAAAAATAATTTTTTCAAGGTCTAGATTTCAATTATTTTGGATAAATACTTAGAAGTAGAATTGCTGAGTTATATAAGTTATGATTATTTTGAGGGAAATCTTTATAGTGTTTTCTATAGCAGCTACACCATTTTGCATTCCCACCAACTATATATATAATTCCAAAATTCCCACAACCTTGACAACACTTGTTACCTTTTGTGTGGTTATGTTTTTAAAAATAGTATTCATACTAACCAGTATAATATCTCATTGTGGTTGGTTTTGATTTGCAGTTCCCTGATAATTAGTGATGTTAAACATATGTTCCTATATGTTTTTGCTATTTCCCTTTATTCTTTGGAAAAGTGTCTATTAAAGTCCTATGCCCAGTTTTAATTAGAATATTTCTTTTTATATATTGACTTGTAGAGGTCACTTGCTTGTTTTAGACATTAACTTTTTATCAGAAATATGGTTGGTAGATATTTTCTCATACTCCGTACATTGCTTTTGTACTCAATTGTTTCTGTTTTTGTGTAGGAGATTTTTAGTTTTATGTAGTCCCACTTGTCCAATTTTGCAGTTGATGCCCATGATTTTGGTTTTATTTCCAAGAAATCATAGCCAAGACAAATGACATGAAGATTTTCTTCTATGTTTTCTTCTATTGATTTACAGTTTGAGGTGAGGGTGAGGTGAAGCCACTCAGTCGTGTCGGACTCTTTGCGACCCCGTGGACTGTAACCTACTAAGGCTTCTCTGTCCATGGGATTCTCCAGGCAAGAATACTGGAGTGGATTGCCATTTCCTTCTCCAGGGGATCTTCCCGACCCAGTGATTGAACCCGGGTTTCCAGCATTGGAGGCAGACGCTTTAACCTCTGAGCCTAATTCTTCAATCCATTTTGAATTTATTTTTTTGTATAGCCTAAGTGATGAATCTTTTTATGCACATAGATAGCCAGTTTTCTCAACAACATTCGTTAAACAGACTCTGTAGCTATCATTTTTACTCTTGGAACCCTTGTAGAAGATGTCGTGGGTTTATCTCTGTGTTACCTATTGTGTTCCATTTGTCTCTGTCTGTCTTTATACCATTACCATACTGCTTTAATTACTCTAACTTTGTAACATATTTTGATGTCATGAAGTGTTAGGCCTTTAGCTTTATTTTTCTTTACCAAAATTGTTTTGTCTAATGTGGCCTTTTATGATTTTATATAAACTTTAATTTTTTTCTATTTCAGAAAAAATACCATTAAGTTATAGAGCAGGATTGCATTGAATTTGTAGATTGACTTGGTTGGTATGGACATTTTAACCATATTAAGTTTTCCAATCTATGAATGTAGAATGTCTTCATTTCTTTGAGTCTTTAATTTCTTTTCTCAATGTGTTTTTTTCCCCCAGAGTACAAGTTCACCTCTTCAGTTAAGTTTATTTCCAAGCATTGTATAGTTACTGATGATATTGAAAGTGGGATTATTTTCTTAGCTTCCTTTCCAGATGGTCAACTATTACTATATAGAAAGATGATTTTTGTAAATTGATTTTGAATCCTACAACTTGTATGAGTTTATTAGTTCTGAATTTTTCTTGCAAAATTTTTAGGATTTTTACGTATAAGTTCATGTCATCTTCAAATAGTGATAATTTTACTTCTCTCTTTCTGGTTTGAATGCCATTCAGTATGTCGTCTTGCCTAATTTCTCTGACTAGAATTCCCAGCAGGATATTGAATGAAAGTGTCAAGAATGGGTATCCTTGCCTAGTTTCTGATCTTTTAGTTTTTAATCATTGAAGATGATATTAGCTGTGAGCTAGTTATATATGGCTTTATATTCCTAGTGTGTTTGAGTTCTGTCACAAAAGCCTGAGTTGTATCAAATGTTTTTTTTTCTGTAACTATTGAGATGATCATGTGATTTTTATCCTCTATTTTGTAAATGTATCAAAGTAATTGAATTTTCATATACCATACTATACTTGAATCCCAGAGGTAAATCCCCACTTGGTCATGGTGTGTGATCTTTTTGTGTGCTATTTAATATAGTTTGGTTGAGGATCTTTGCAGCTATGGTTATCAGGGATATTGGCCTATAGTTTTTTATTGGTAGTATCTTTGTCTTTTGGAGAAGTTGATCCACTTTTATATAAAGGAATTATTGATTGAGAAGATTTTACTATTGCCAGATTGTTAATTCTCTTCTATCTTGTAGTTCTTTTCTCTTTATATTCTCCTTTGTGTTTCATTTCTTTTATATATATATGCTTTTATTCTTTCCTATTATTCTTTTGTGTATTTTTACATGTAATTTCTCTTAAGTTATTATAAGGCTTGCTAGAATGTAGTTATCATAGTGTGTTTTAAACTGTAACAACTTATATCAGTAGCATACAAGAAGTCCATACTGTTACTTATCCCTCTTCATGTCCTTGATATCACAATTTACATATTTATATATATAAATTTCTTTATATTTAACATGTATTATTAACATACTTCTATAATTTTAATTTTTGTCTTTTAACTTTTATACTAGAATTGAGTGATTTGCTCTCCACCATTACAGTATTTACAGTACATTCATCACTCAATATCTACAGGTGATTGATTCCAAGACCTGTGACAAATACCAAAATCTGTGGATACTTGAGTCCCAAAGTTGGCCTTCCATATCTGCAGTTCCACATTCACAGATTCAATTAACAATGGATTATGTAGTACTATATGTATTTACTGGAAAAAAAAAAAAATTCATGTATAAGTGAACCTGTGTGATTCAAACCCATGCTGTTCAAGGGTCAATTATATTTTGTATTTATTTATGTATTCACCTTTATCCGCAAATTTTGCACTTTTATATGCTTTTCTATTGCTGTTTTGCCTCTTTTTGCTTAAATTTGAAGAACTTCCTTTAGTGCTTCTTATAAATCCAGTCTAGCATCAGTATACTCCCTCAGCTTTTGTTCATCTAAGGAAATACTTTGTTGTTGTTTTAGTCATGTAGTCACACCTGACTCTTTGTGACCCCATGGACTGTAAGCCCTGCAGGCTCCTTATCCATGGGATTTCCCAGGCAATAATACTGGATTGGGTTGCCATTTCCTTCTCCAGGGATCAAACCCATGACTTTATCAGGGAACCATCAGGGAAACCCAAGAAAGTCTTTAGCTCTCCCTTTTTTTTTTTTTTTTTTTTGAATAAGAGGTTTGTCCAGTATTCTTGGTTAGTAGATTTTATTTTTCCTTTTGGTACTTTGAATACATCAGCCTGCAAGGTTTCTGCTAAAAATTGTTGGTAGTCTTTACTAGGAGTTCCCTTTTACATAACAAGTCACTTTTCTCTTATTGCTTATAGAACTACTTTTGACTTTGCCTTTTGACAATTTAATTATAACATACCTTGATATGGATTTCTCTGGATTCATTTTGTTTGAAATCTGTTTGGCTTTCTGGATGCAAAGGTTCATTTTCCTCTTCATACTTAGGAAATTTGAGACATTATTATTTTAAATAATATTTCTGCCTCTTCCTCGTCTCCTTTTGGGATTAATTATGCATACTTTGTTTACTTATTGGTGTCTCATAAGTCCCTTAAGTTTTATTCACTCTTTAATTCTCTTATCTTTTTGTTCCTCTGACTGAATAATTTCCATTAATTGGTATTCAAGTTCACTGATCCTTGTTTTTGCTTGATCTAGTCCGTTTTTTAACCTCTGTAATGAATTTTTTATTTCAGTGTTGTATTACTTAGTTTTAGGATTTCTGTTTGGTACTTTTAAATATTTTATCTCTGTTGAAATTCTTACTTTGTTCATGCATTATTCTCCTGACTTCATTGAGCATTTTGTCAGTTATTTTTCTTTGTCAGGCAAATCATTTATTTATGTTTTATTAGTGTTTGTTTCTAGAAAAATATCTTATTTCTCTGCTTGGTACATATTTTCCTGTGTCTTCCTTTTTCTTGACTCTGAGGCTTTTCTCCCAGTCTTCACAAATGGGCCTTGTACAGAAGACCCTCCCTCAATCGGCTTATTTAGAGCTTGTGGGGCTTCTTCAAACTTTGTGCCAGTCCAAACAACTGCATTTATTCTTAGTAACCACCAGGAGTCTAGATTATACCAAGTTCCAGCACTTGGAGTCAGGCAATATAGAAGTCAATTCCTTGGGCAGCCCCTAGAGATGCAGGAATATTGGGTTTATAGTCCAATTCTTCCCCTCCAATAAGGAAGAGGTGATCTGAAGTTTTTCATTCACAGACTCTGCACTGAATAGGAGAAGTGGCTATGGTGACAGTTTGCAAGCTCGATCAAATTACCATCTTTGTTCGGCCATCCCCAGGCATCTAGACTATATTAGGGCCCATTAGCACAATAAAGGAGAAAGCAATGGCACCCCACTCCAGTACTCTTGCCTGGAAAATCCCATGGGTGGGGGAACCTGGTAGGCTGCAGTCCATGGGGTCACTAAGAGTTAGAGATGACTGAGCGACTTCACTTTCACTTTTCACTTTCACTTTTCACTTTCATGCATTGGAGAAGGAAATGGCAACCCACTCCAGTGTTCTTGCCTGGAGAATCTCAGGGATGGGGGAGCCTGGTGGGCTGCCATCTATGGGGTCGCACAGAGTCGGACATGACTGAAGTGACTTAGCAGCAGCAGCAGCACAATAAAAGAGGAAATACAGAAGCAACTCCCTTGGACAGCCTAGAAAGTTGGAATATTGGGCCTGTAGCTCAAATCTTTCCATCTCCAGGGAGAAGCTGGAAGCCAGATATTTCCTCCCTATTGTATGACATTGTGCTCTGGTGGCAGGGATGATGAAGAAAGGGTGTTTTGAATTTTCCTACTAACTTTGACTTGACCGGCTTCATTTTGTCCAGGATATAGGAATCTCTCAACTAGTTTCTAAATTTCTCACAAAGGAAACTTGTCCATGTATTGTTAAATTGGTGTGTCTGTGGGGAGAAAGAGGGTCCAGAGATTATTATATGGAAAAGTGACCTCAACAATATGGCCAAACTGCAACTTTTGAGTAGATATGCTCAACTATTAAAAGTAATAGTGAACTGTGCAGATTAGGGGTCAGTTACTATATTTGCATAATCTCCCACAAATAATACTTTAATGGAACATAATCACACTCATCTCTTTGCTTACATATGAGCAAAAAAGGTGGTAATCAAACTGCAGTGTGAATAAAACTGCTGTATGATAATACACATTGCAATGTGTAATACACACTGTATTAATACATGATGTGTTTTAATATATGATGTGTATTAATACAGTGTGTACTATACAATGTTTTACACACTTATGTGATAACACACATTGCAGTGTGATAATACACACTGCAGTAATAAAACTGCAATGTGAGTAATGCATACAGATAGGGTTTTCCAGGTGGCACCAGTGGTAAAGGACCTGCTTGCCAATGCGGGAGAAGTTAAGAGATGCACTTTCAATCCCTGGGTCGGAAAGATCCCCTGGAGAAGGGCATGGCAATCCACTCCGGAATTCTTGCCTGGAGAACCCCATGGACTGAGGAGCCTGGCGGGCTACGGTCCATAGGGCTGCAAAGAGTTGGATACTATAGAAGCGACTGAGAAGTAGGAGAGTAAAATGCTTGAATTTTAAACTAACTTCTCTTGGAAGTTCAGAAATATTGCTTTATTTTCTCCAGGCTTACATTAGAAGTAAGGATCAGCTAAATAAAATAATGTGAATGGTAAGCATCAATAAATAATAATTATTAATAAGTTTAGTACTGGTTAAATTTTTTTCAAGTCCTATTCCTCAGTAAGAAATTATGAGCACTATAAAGATATATTTTTCTTTATATCCATTATTCTCAGATCTAGAAGACCCTTACAACTTGTGGGTAGTCAGTGGTTGATTTATTCATTCATTATATGAATGGTCAAAGGTGTAAATAAAATCAACTATCAATGTCCTGTCTATCATTTCAGTTCAGTTCACTCACTCAGTCGTGTCTGACTCTTAGTGACGCCATGAATCGCAGCACACCAGGCCTCCCTGTCCATCACCAACTCCTGGAGTTCACTCAGACTCACGTCCATCGAGTACGTGATGCCATCCAGCCATTTCATCCTTGGTCGTCCCCTGCTCCTCCTGCCCTCAATCCCTCCCAGCATCAGAGTCTTTTCCAGTGAGTCAACTCTTTGCATGAGGTGGCCAAAGCACTGGAGTTTCAGCTTTAGCATCATTCCTTCCAAAGAAATCCCAGGGCTGATCTCCTTCAGAATGGACTGATTGGATCTCCTTGCAGTCCAAGGGACTCTCAAGAGTCTTCTCCAACACCACAGTTCAAAAGCATCAATTATTCAGTGCTCAGCTTTCTTCACAGTCCAACTCTCACATCCATACATGACCACAGGAAAAACCAAAGCCTTGACTAGACAGACCTTAGTCGGCAAAGTAATGTCTCTGCTTTTGAATATGCTATCTAGGTTGGTCATAACTTGTCTTCCAAGGAGTAAGCATCTTCTAATTTCATGGCTTCAGTCACCATCTGCAGTGATTTTGGAGCCCCCAAAATAAAGTTTGACACTGTTTGCACTGTTTCCCCATCTAGTTCCCATGAAGTGATGGGACCGGCTACCATGATCTTCGTTTTCTGAATGTTGAGTTTAAAGCCAACTTTTTCACTCTCCTCTTTCACTTTCATCAAGAGGCTTTTAGTTCCTCTTCACTTTCTGCCATAAGAGTGGTGTCATCTGCATATCTGAGGTGATTGATATTTCTCCTGGCAATCTTGATTCCAGGCTGTGTTTCTTCCAGTCCAACGTTTCTCACAATGTACTCTGCATTTAAGTTAAATAAGCAGGGTGACAATATACAGCCTTGACACACTCCTTTTCCTATTTGAAACCAGTCTGTTGTTCCATGTCCAGTTCTAACTGTTGCTTCCTGACCTGCATACAGATTTCTCAAGAGGCAGGTCAGGTGGTCTGGTATTCCCATCTCTTTCAGGATTTTCCACAGTTTCTTGTAATCCACACAGTCAAAGGCTTTGGCATAATCAATAAAGCAGAAGTAGATGTTTTTCTGGAACTCTCTTGCTTGTTCCATGATCCAGCAGATGTTGGCAATTTGATCTCTGGTTCCTCTGCCTTTTCTAAAACCAGCTTGAACATCAGGAAGTTCACGGTTCATGTATTGCTGAAACCTGGCTTGGAGAATTTTTAGCAAGTTGAAGGTCTATAATTTCAGTAACCAACAAATACCTATTGTGACATTTCAGTCATTACATGAGCACTGTACTTACACTTTTGATTTTAACCAAATATATGTTAGCTTCAAAACGTTTGACAATAGCTTGTGAATAAAATACAAATTTAGATAATCAAATGATATCCAAAGTT
Organism: Nanger dama; assembly: GCA_917880005.1. Taxonomy (NCBI): domain Eukaryota; kingdom Metazoa; phylum Chordata; class Mammalia; order Artiodactyla; family Bovidae; genus Nanger; species Nanger dama. The sequence continues at coordinate 5,477,026 of CAKJTW010000038.1, read as the reverse complement.
GAGCTTATAAAATTTTTATTCTAAGGTCTTTTGAAGAAAAAATTGAAACAGAAACCAAATATGATGAATAACAAAAATCATTTCACCATTTTTAATAAAAACAATCTGTATTTATCCTATTCAGGAAAAAGATAAATTAGATTTGAAAATGAAGTTAAATGAGAAAAGCAGTTCCTCATTAAGTTAAACAAATTTAACATAATAATACAGCATTTTGTAACATGGGCATAGAAATTTCTGTAATAAAATCCTATTATGCACATAATTCTGAAGAAACAAAAAACTGAAAAACCCCTGCCTGCAAAAAAGCACCATGTAGAATCTCATGCAATAAATATACCTATCAGTGTTCTTTATAGGACAGGCAGTACTTATTTCCCTGAGAAAAAATAGAAATTACTTTCTTTTGTACCATTTTCCTTGCCACAGGAGAAAAAATAACACAAAAGACATCTACTGTTATATAATATTCTCTTGACACATTTTCACTTTCTTTAAATATTAAGGTAAAAATATAAAAATATTTCTAAACTTTTAACATCATGCAAGAACACAGAATATAGTTTTTAGTATATTAATGGAGTCAATTAAAGTGGCTTTTTGATCACGTGTCTAAGCTGAAAATAAAATGTGTGTGCAGTTATGTTTTAAAATGAGTGGGAACATTTACCATCTGGTAAAATTAAAATTCAGTTTATATTGCATACTTTGGTTATGTGTAAATAACAAGTCAGTCCTTAGAAGTAGGGTCCGAAGAAAGCTAAAGAAATCTGGTAACTAGTCTTGAAAATTCAAACATGATTGAACCAGATTTGTTATCACTGATTTTAATAAAAGCAGTATTTCCCTGAAAACATTTAATTAGATATGAGAATAAATGGTTACTTCATATATTTTTAGTTAAAGGATTCAATTTCCCTGTGAAGAGATTGAGCAAGTTATAAATAGTAAACATGTAAAAACAAAAGGTATTACCTTGGGATATTGTCTCTGCTTTTCATAGAGTCACTTGCATTAGAACAGTGCTCTTACTGAGAACAACTAATCTAGATGAAATACAAAAGAGTTATGCTTCAGGGCACCAAAGACCTGCCAAGTTAGGCTGAGCTTCATGGGCAGACCTCATGGAGAGAAGGGAACTTATGAACACTGAGCCAGTATTTTGAACTGTCACTTTCCTGTCTATGACATTTCATGGGGCAAGTACCTGCTGATCACTGGAAGTGGGCTGGAGGACGACATATGGAAGACAGAAAGGAGCAGCACTTTTAACAATCTCATGAGGCTAGAGAAACAAAAATTGAAGTTGGTGACTGACAGTGCTGCCAGGATCTTGAGAATCCATGATCCCAGGGAGAAGGGAGGTGTTGAGAAATGATCATGAAACCCAGTTTCCTTCAAAGCATTTGCTGAATCCATAAGCAGCATAAGATATCAGCGTAAGAAGCCAAGTAAAGAGGGGCTGAAGAGGAGAGTAGAATTTTATACAGTGTTCATTACTGTGGAGACAAAGACTTAAGGGTAGGGAATCAAAATTTGAGAGTCCCTGTGATACACTCCAGGCTTTAGGTTTGGTTCCCTGGAAGGATGGGAGCAAATCAAAGACAGACAGAGACAAATAAGACTGAAAAAACTATCAGATAGTTCATTGTTGATTAGATTGAGGTGGTCTTCTCCTACTTTTAAAGCCTACCTATGATCTTTGCTGGTGGCTCAGACGGTAAAGCATTTGCCTACAATGCCTACCATGTGGGAGACCCGGGTTCAGTCCCTGGGTTGGGAAGATCTCCTGGAGAAGGCAATGGCAACCCACTTCAGCATTCTTGCCTGGAAAATCCCATGGATGGTGGAACCTGGTAGGCTACAGTCCATGGGGTCGCAGAGTCAGACACGACTGAGCGACTTCACTTTATGGACTGATGAACCTACTCTGGAAGAAGGCAATTATATTCATAGGCCTTACAATTTCTTATACATAATTCATAGTGTTCAATTTTTAAAAAAACACACAATTTAGATTATAGACCACATTCAACTCTGTATTTGAAAAAGAGAAGCAAGAGAAGCATGTAGTGGTCATCGAACCCTGACTATTCTTAAATCTTGCTGGGAAAATATTTCCTGGTCCCGTAACCTGGAGTTAAAGAATAGACTTATTTTGCTCCCCTTGAGTTGTTTTGCAGTTTACTGATTTTCCAGAGCTTTTGTCTCCATCCCTTCTTTATCTTCCACCATTCTAGTATACTTCTGAAGATAGTATGGTGAAAAATGTCTTACTTGGAGCTTGCTGAAAGTCAGCATGTTGTTGTTGTTCAGTTGTGTCTGACCGATTGTAGTACATCAGACCTCCGTGTCCCTCACCATCTCTCGAAGTTCACCTAAGTTCACATCCATTGCATCGGTGATGCCATCCAGCCATCTCATCCTCTGACGCCCTCTTCTCTTCTGCCCTCAGTCTTTCCCAGCATCAGGGATTTTTTCCGTGAGTTGGCTGTTTGCATCTGAAGACCAAAATACTGGAGCTTCAGCTTCAGCATCAGTCCTTCCAACGTGTATTCAGGGTTGATCTCCCTTAAGATTGATTGTTTTGATCTCCTTGCTGTCCAAGGAACTCTAAAGTTTTTCCAACACTGTAGTTCAAAAGCATCCATTCAGTAAGTCAGTATACTCTTTGCCTATAAAGAAGTGGGGCCTCAAAGCTCTCTTTTTATGTGTCATGCTTTTTTAGATGCTAAATCGCTTCAGTCATGTCCAACTCTTTGTGACCCCATGGACTGTAGCCCACCAGTCTCCTCTGTCTGTGGGATTCTCCAGCCAAGGATACTGGAGTGGATTGATTGCCCTTCTCCAAGGGATCTTTCTGTTGCAGGTTGCAGGGATTGAACCCACGTCTCTTATGTCTAACCTGCATTGGTAGGCAGGTTCTTTACCACTCTATTACTACTTGGGAAGTCTTTTTTTTTTTTTTTTTTAAGATAGTACCATTAAGAAAAAAACACAAAACTTGAGATCCAAGTTAATTGCATGTGTCAAAACCACATATTCAGTTCTCAGCAAGCTGCCTTTCACTCTAGATTTATTTGTGGATATTTGGGGTATATTATTATTGTGCCCCTGTCTTTATCATTTTAGAAACTGTTTATTTAGATAAAATAGTATAAAAGCCATTTGCATTTTCTTAACAGTACTAATAAAGAGGTCTATAGCCACACACTTAATTTAGCACTTACCTGTTTACCCTGAGAACATCTTTCATGATGGAGCCCTAGGTCCCTCCTCTCTCAGCTGAAACTGTCATTGCATTGATCTAGCGAGAAACAGTGTAACTTTCCAATATTTCCTCTGGGCACTATTTATTACTTCTAAATTTCATTTGCAAACTTAATGGTGAATTTTTTCTCACCTCAATTTCTTATAGTTCTTTATGAAATGAAGATAGCAACAGCCAACTTATATATTCAACACTCTGATTCAAAATCTTTTACCCCATGTGACAAGTTAATTAGGTATCTTTTCTGCCTCCCATATTATCACATGTGACAGTTATGCCAAATATTTGACAGTACCTAATAGAGATCATTATATATACCAACCGTCTATAGCAGTTTCCTTATAGCATACACTTTTACAAATTTTAAAAATAGTTTCTTTATTGTTGCCTCTTGCCCTAAAATCATAGCCACTTATTTTAGTCTCATTTTTTTTTCTTTCAACTATACCTATTCCTTGGTATTAATTTCTATCTCAGGCAAATATTGCTACAATAATAATACTGCTTACCTAGCAACCTTAAGATTTCAGTGGCTTCAAACAACAGTTGATTCCCTCATTAATACATTCATCAACTCTGATTCAAACGATCCTGCCTAGAGTGGGCCCTGACTGATTTTAAACTAGGGATTGGCTCTATGCCACCTTCATGTGCCCTTCATTTTTAGAATAAGAGTTTGGTCATTCCTTAATGGAGTTCAGAAATTCCCAGAAGAGTAAGTGGATGTGTGATGTTTCAAGGCTTAAGCTGAAAATGAAGAACTAGCATCCCCAAACAATAACGTGAAAAGCAGAGGGGAATAAACGAAATTAAGGACTTTCTAAAGTCCTTGTATTATTTTGGAAACTCATTAGCTTAGTGTAATCAGAAGTAAAAGGCATAATTTTTGGTACAATCACTAAAATTATGTGTGTAATCAATAAATTAGTAGAGGAGAAAAAATAGTAGAAAGTATTCTATTAAAAACAAGGAAAACTGATAAAAATCAACATAAAAGAATGGATGCATTGTTGACAATAAAATGATAGACATAAGTCAAATTTAGCTATATTTATGATAAATATAACAATTTAAAGGTAGTATTTACCAGAATTGATAAAATATATCATCGTCACATATCACTCCTGCAGGATTAAGTTTCTGTATTACTGTATTTACCTATAACCTAAGTCCCTGACGTGAGTAAAGATAAATCCTTTCTGGCACTCAATAAAAATAGCTAAATATGAGTAGATTAGAACACATTAATAAAACCAAGTGACAAAAAGCACAATAGAAATAGATGTGATAGATAATGGTATTGTCTGCCATGTACTTAAATAATATTGAGAATTTTGACACAGAACTAGAAACTACTTTCTAGAAACATGATAGTCAAGAATTTGTAATATTCAAACACTTGGGAACTTGCCAAATATCTATTAATGATAAAATACATACATAAGTTATATAATATGCTTTCTATAGAGGATTGTGTGGTAATACAATTATATGCAACAATGTGGGTGGTGTCACTAAAGTTTAACCCTAAAAGAAAACAAGCAAAACACTATATACCTTATGATCCATTAAGTGATATTTAAAAAATAGGCCAAACCCTGCTATGATGATGAAATTTCGGGTCAGGATGGTGACTAATCTGGAAATAAGAAAGTATATAGTGTCAGGGAAGGATGTGACCAGGGCTTTTCTCTGTTTTTATTTTTTTATTTTTTGGTCCCAACAATGTTCCATTACTTTATATGTGCAGTGATATTACAGAGATATTCTTACTTTCAAAAATTCTATTCTTCAAAAAATTAATATGAAAACTAAAATTAAATATTTTGATAACTAAGGTTTCTAATGTATAAAATATGAAATTCATGAAGATTTATTGTAAGCACATCAGCATTTAACTGGAGTTGACACACAAAGTAAAGAGTTACTCAATAAACATTGGTTTAATTAATGAACATAAACTATTGGCTACCAAAGAGATTTTAAATGCTGACATCACTCTTTAAAAGATAGTATAGAACCTGACACAGAGGGCTCATTTTTTAAATTTAGATAAGAATAATACTCTTTATTTCCAAATAAAGAGAGTTATTCAGGCCTCATATATACATATGTGTGTGTGTGTGTAAAATTTATTGTTAAATGTTAAAGAGTCTTCTTTCTTTAGAAGAAAAAAGAATTCATTTGTTTCTTCACTTTTCATTCTCATTGTAAAAATAAACATGCATGCTTGGTTTCTAAACTGGTGTGCTTAAACAGACTAAGAACTGAAACTAGAGCTGGACTCTATTCTCATCTGGGAATTAGTTATTCTCTTTTGCAAACGGCATCGTACTTTCCTTGTGGCTCAACTGGTAAAGAATCTGCCTGCAGTGTGAGAGACCTGGGTTCAATCCTTGGGTTGGGAAGATCCCTGGAGAAGGGAAAGGCTACCCACTCCAGTACTCTGGCCTGGAGAATTCTGTTACTCATGGCCTTGCAAAGAGTCAGACATGACTGACTTCCACTTTTGGCATTTTGGGAATGTTCAATACCTTTAGTGGTTATTTTTATTACTATTGGTAGTTATGGGGCTTCCAAGGTGGCTCAGTGGTAAAGAACTTGCCCGAAATACGGGTTCAATCCCTGGGTCAGGAAGATCCCCTGGAATAGGAAATGGCAACCTGTTCCCTTAATCTTGCCTGGAAAATTCCATGGATAGAGAAGCTTGGCAGGCTATGATCCACAAGGTCACAAAGAGTTGGATGTGACGTAGTGTGTGTGTGTGTGTGTGTGCACGTGTGTGCGCATGTGTGCACACACACATATTTGTAGTCATATGCCTTAATTATATATAATGTCATTTCCACTGAGCCTCTTTTTCCCTAGAATGTCTAATCCATTAATTTTAAGCATAGAATTTCATCCTTTCTGCCTTTTCCATTTTAATAGAATACTTTCTATTATTTTTTCTCCTCTAGTAATTGATTGATTACACACATAATTTTAGTGATTGTACCAAAAATTATGCCTTTTACTTCTGGTTACACTAAGCTAATGAGTTTCCAAAACAATACAAGGACTTTAGAAAGTCCTTAATTTCGTTATTCCCCTCTGCTTTCAATATGGGAGGTTGAGAACCTGACTCTCTTACTGGAAGAGCATCATCTCCTGCGTTCCTAGTACACACAGTCTCTGGAATTGGTTGCTTCCTGGAATACTAACCGTCCTGCCAGTGGATGGCTGCTCTAACTCTTCTGCAAACTGAAACAGGTTTATGCTTCACTGACAGGTGGCTGCATATAGGAGATTCACAGTTAGAGAGGAACTTTAATTTTTGATAGGAAGTATAGTTAACATTTCCAAAACAATTCTTAAGTGAACCATACACTTTCAGAAGTTGAAAGCACTTTCGCTCCCTATGATTAAACTACCTAGGATCCCAGATATAAGTGTGTCGATTATTTTCTTTTTTTTTTTCTGACAAATGTATATACTAAAATTGCTGTATGCCAGGCACTGTGCTAGGTGTTAAGGGAGGCAAGAATCAGACAACAATCTCTGTTCACATAATATTAATATCTAAAGTGAAGGAGACAGATATTAATTTTAAATGTACACACAATTACCTCTATAATAAATGTAGGAGATTACAAAATTTTAAAATCAGAGATTTAAGTAGCTGGGGAAACCAAAGAAATTATTCAGGAAGAAGTGAAGCAGACACTAAGAAAATCTAGTTAGCTAGGGATTCAGGGAGTGAGTGGAATTATTTAGGGAGAAGGAAGATAACAGGTGCCCAGGTCTTGTGGCAGAAGAGAGTTAGAGGAACAGAGAACAGCCGTGGTTGCTGAAGTACAGAGAGCAAAAAGAAGCATGGGTTGAAAGCAGGCAGCGTGTTAGGAATTTTGATTTGTGTACTAACAAAAGTAAGCTTTTGAAGTCTTGGCGATGTTTTAACCACAGGAGGTGTGGTGAGGTAAGTTTGATAAAAATGATCTGGCTATGGTTCAGTTTCTTGGAGAGTGTGGAGTTAGAATAAAGACAATTAGGGAAACACTTCAAATCTTAGTGACTTCAAATTAAGTTTGGTATCCACAGCTCCACAGCGGGGGGTGCTATCATCGAGATAACGATCGGATGGGCTCCTATGTGGAAGTTGTTTCTTATTCTAAGTGTGTTTGGAAGTTATTGCTCTGTGTCAAGCCCAGGGGAGGTGTGATCGCATTTGTATTTCCATATGATAATTCCAGCTATAGTACGGAGTTAACAAAAACCTGGACGATTGCCTTTTCTACTTTTACTTTTGGAAGATCTTATACTCCACTTCTGATTGAATGAAATATTCTCCAGATATATTATTTCACCTCAGACACACCTCATGGACCTGAAAAATATTCTATTACTCTAAAATATCTTTGTACATCTCTAATATAGCCTATCTAAATAGCAAAGAGAATCTTATATGTTGCTAATTAATTCATTATTTTTTTTTCATTTATCGAAAAATATTTATTCTGTGCTTAGCTTACACCGAATACTGCTTTCGGCACTATAGATACAGCAATGAACAGCACTGTGCCACCTGTACTAAGAGTGAGAGGAGATGAGAAGCAGCTACATGGGGATTTATCCAAATAAACCTCATGTGCCATGAGAAAACACCGAGGGTGAATTTAGCAAACAGGAAATAGAAAAACCAATACTTGCTGTGTTCTGAGAGGAATGGGAAAGGGAAGACTTCTCTCAGAAAGCTGCATTTATGGCAGTACCTAAACAATTGGATTTATCCAGGATGGATAAGAAATTTCCAAGCAGAGAAAACAAACACATATGAAGAGCCTAAAGCAGCAAAAAGGTGGAACCAGTCACAAAGCAAACAAACCAACATGATTACTGTGGCCAAGTCTGGAGTAGAAAGAGAGTTGAGGCTGATGATGTACACAGAGAACCTTATGGGCAATGTGAGGGATTCAGGGTGAATCAACAGTTAATGATGGAAAGGCCATGTGGTGGTATAGAACTTCCTAAATTTCAGTTTTAGAGATCTTTGATTCAGTTTAAATCTTTGTCATTGCTTGTGTGACCTTGTAATATTTATTAAACCTTCTAAGCCTCAGTTTCTTCATCTCGGAAATCTGAATAATTATAGAATGTCTGTGCAAAACTATTAGGATTAGTTAGAAAATGCATTTAAGTATTAACACTAAGAATTTAACTTACAATAAAATCATAGCTAAATTTTACTGAAAGCTGCTGCTGCTGCTGCTGCTAAGTTGCTTCAGTTGTGTCTGACTCTCTGCGACCCCATAGATGGCAGCCCACCAGGCTCTGCCGTCCCTGGGATTCTCCAGGCAAGAACACTGGAGTGGGTTGCCATTTCCTTCTCCAATGCATGAAAGTGAAAAGTGAAAGTGAAGTCGCTCAGTTGTGTCCGACTCTTAGCAACCCCATGGACTGCAGCCCACTAGGCTCCTCTGTCCATGGGATTTTCCAGGCAAGAGCACTGGGGTGGGTTGCCATTGCCTTCTCCCTTTACTGAAAGGTGGGCTGGTATATAGGCAAGTTTGAAATTTTTATTTTAATACCTGATTTTTTTCAGAATACTAACAACTGACAATCTATTGAACATTCTAGTGGATAATATAATATTTTAAAAAAATCATACAAAATCAGGTTTAGAGTATAAATTAGTTTTTTATTTGGGATTGTTTTTTACATTGGATTAAACTAGAAAAATGCAAAATTATATTAATACACAGGAAAAGGGGTAAGAACATACTACTGGGGTGATCACTATGGTAAGTGTTTCCCAGTATGTTTTATTTGGTTCTAAATTAATAAAACCAATTTTTCTATTTTGGAAATAAGTTGAAAACAATTTTGTCAGTGTGTCTAATCGTCCTGAAAATTTAACCAGCTTCTTTCAGTTTTTCAAAAAAATTTCTGACCTTTACTTAAAGAGCTCTTTGATTAACCGTGTGATTTGTTTTCCCCAAATAATTCAACTTTTGTCATGTCTCAACTAGGTAAGGTATCATCCCAGATATATTGATGAATTGTGTTCTCCTTTATAACTTTCTTATAATTGTACAAAGGAATACATTTTTGTTTTGTATGATCAAATTGTTAAAGTCTATTAAAATAATGGACAAGAAATAGAATATTCAATGGCCTGGAGAATATCTTGCTGTGTTCAGACAGGTCCAGCATTTTATTCTGCCACGAATCCAAATAGTGCTGTTGTCTGGATAAAGTGTAACAGGATTTCATTAATTTTACTTTTGAATATGTGGCTACATATTCAGGGTTGTATGCACCTCTGGTAGACAGTAATGTGTATGTGATATATCAAGATTATCACCAGCATTCAAAATGCTCACTTGGAATAAATGGTGTGTGTGTACGTGTGTATGAGTATGGGGTTGTTGTAGAAGTTGCAGAAATGGAAGGTCAGGATCTAGATAAAGATTCATATAATATATTGTACCCATTATCATATCAGTTCTAATACTCTGAACACTGTATTTTTAAAATCTTTTACTATTAAATTCAACATGCATTTAAACTCAATGTCTTATATGTTTATTTATTGTATTTATACAAATGCATATTCATATTTATAATATTGATGAGCCTATAGTTGTATACAGATATATTTGAGTGAATCTGCTTGTATCTTTGGGTTTTTTCTATGATTTTTGAGAGACTGAGAATGTGACTAACCAGTGTTAACCATATGGTCTGGTGTCCAGCCTATGAGTCAGGTATTTTTGGTCTTTCTCCTAGCGTTTTTATATTCACCCAAGTGATAAATAAGAGAGAGATGCAATTCTTTCAAGAAAAGCCAGTTAGGCATTTTATGGCCAGTTAGATCAATGGATATATGTATTACATATTATTATAAGTATGAATGTTCTCTAACTGAAAGAGTCTCAGATTTTGCTTATTTATTTTATCCTTATATTATTTACTGATGAGATATATTCCTATGTCTCCAATTAATTTGTAGTCTAGAATTTGGAGGGGATGTATGGCTCCCTGAATGTAGCACTATTGGGAATGTAAAAGGAAGCACTGACCTTATGAAAATACTTGAGAAATACAAATTACAATGTAAAATAAAATTTTCAGTAATATCACATAAATGTTAAAGGTCATTTACAGAAGGTACTTAATCACCTCAAAAAATGGCAGTGTTAATCACATCTAAAACAAACACCTGGTGTTTAAAATGGAAACTTTTAGCTACACTTTCTACCATTTATATGAGGAATAGGTTATTGGCCAGAATCTGTAAAGCTGACTCTAGTTTACACTAGGATTAAAAAATGAGCAAGTTGCTTTTTAGGTCTTGTCTTTGTTGAACCCTTTATCCTCAACTTTGGTGTTTAAAGCTTCTCCATGTGATGATTTGATTTTAGCACTAACATGTAAAAATCTTGGGAAATAGTGGTACAACCAAAAAAGCTAGAAAGCCTAAAAATCAGTGACTTTTTCCAGACCCCTCAAAGAACTGAGATCACAGGGGAATTATCACCCTCAAACCTGGAAACACAGTCCACCTAGAAAGACAGAGTTGAGACCTATCTACCTAGAGCTGGAAACATAAACTGGTAGGGACATTTAAATAGTATTTTTGATAAATTGATAGAGGCTACATATGAACTAGCTTTCATCAACCACTCCTGTGTTCCTCAGTTTTAGGGAACCTCCTCATATTCATAGGTTTTACCTCCAGGAATCCCACCAAGATCTCACAGTGAAAATTCAAGAAATAAACCTTCCTAGCTCTGGTAGGAGGAGAGGACAAGTAATCCTTGTGAAATACACTGAATCTTCTCCGTAACAAAGGTCCATTCTTCGCTGTTGGAACTCTATTCCAGCTAGGAGAACAGAGTTCCTTCAGCTTCACCCCCTTCTAGCCTTCTTGTCTCATCTCATGGGGAAAAAGAAAAAAAACTGAAACCAAAAACAAACATATAGTGAACCAGGGACAGGGAGAGGGCTTCATGGAAACTGATTAAGAACAGTATAGACAGGGAAGGTAGCAGGGGACAGGGAGAAAAACAGCCACTTCACTGAAGAAATATATTTGAATATGGGATCCTCAAGGCACAGGCCCATTGTTTGAAGCTATCTGAGATTTTAAAAATAATAGAACATCACCTTTTCCTCACACCATGCCAACAGACCTTCAGTATAATAACAGTGGGTTACAGCTGAAAGAGCCACAAAACTCAGACTTTTTTGAGGAGGAATAGTTAAAGAACCTCAAAGTTAAGAAATACAAATAAGTACACAAAATGAATTCAAGCCCCTGGCACCTATAGCTATAGCAGGCTTCAGACACAGCCTATCTCCTAGCTGAATTAGCATAAATCCTCAAACTAAAGCACTATTAAAGTGAAAAGCTCTATTAACCTAGGTTCTAATATAGCATGCTTGGATTTCAGGCAAAAAATAAGGCAAGCTAAAGACATGGAAAAGCACAGTGTGAATAGATCATCAGAAACTGATTCACAAATTGGAATTATCAGAGGAAATCTATGATAATCATGAATAAAGTATTTAAACTCCAAGTGAAAAAGCAGATCAAATTCAACAACAGATGAGTGATGTAGACAGAGTGATGGAAACTCTAATGAAGTATCATAGAAAATGCTATAAATCAAAAACACATAATAGAAATAATTCCTTTGATTGGCTGTTTAGTAGATGGGCCACAGTCAAAGAAAGAATCAACAATTAGGTAAAAGTAGAAACTTCTGAAACTGCATGCCAAGAGAAAAAATCAAATAAGAACACAATATCCAAGCACTTACAGAGAATTTAAAAGGGGCAACATAAATATACTTGGAAACCTAGAAGGAGAAGAAAGAACATTTGAAACTTTCTAAAACTATTCCAAGAAATTTCTACCAAAAAAATTCCTTCAAAGATTTCCTAGAATTTCTTAGGGAAATTAGCAATTAATAGTTCAGTGATTTCCACTACCCTTTCTGGTACCTTGTACCTAATACAGTTCCACTGATTTTTCCTTTTCTCTAGTTTTATTATTTGAAGCTATTCCAACAAAGAGTGGCAATATAAAATATAATTATGCTCTATGTTGAAGAAAGTATCTAGTACTTTCTAGATTAAAAAAAACAACTTTAAAATATTATTTTTCTGTGTAGTGGTATTTTTTACATTTTAAATTGTGTAGGAACATGTTTGGAGAAGGCAATGGCACCTCGCTCCAGTACTCTTGCCTGGAAAATCCCATGGACGGAGGAGCCTGGTGGACTGCAGTCCATGGGGTTGCAAAGAGTCGGACACAACTGAGCAACTTCACTTTTCACTTTCTTGCATTGGAGAAGGAAATGGCAACCCACTCCAGTGTCCTTGCCTAGAGAATCCCAGGGACAGGGGAACCTGGTGGGCTGCCGTCTGTGGGGTCGCACAGAATTGGACACAACTGAAGCTACTTAGCAGCAGCAGCAGCAGGAGGAACATGTTATGTAGAAAAAATGCAATTGAATAAATGGTTCCCCAATGTGGATGACTGTACAAGCTGGTAATAGTTGCAATGGTTATGCTTCTAACTATGGAACTTAGTGGGGCTTCCCTGGTAGCTCAGTTGGTAAAGAATCTGCCTGCAATGCAGGAAACCCTGGTCCAATTCCTGGGTCAGGAAGGCCCACTGGAGAAGGGATGGGCTACCCACTCCAGTCTTCTTGGGCTTCCCTTGTGGCTCAACTGGTAAGGAATCCGGCTGCAATGCAGGAGACTTGGGTTCAATCCCTGGGTTGTGGAGATCCCCTGGAGAAGGGAAAGGCTCCCACTCCAGTATTCTGGCCTAGAGAATTCCATGGACTGTATAGTCCATGGGATCTCAAAGAGTCGGCCATGACTGAGTGACTTTCACTTTACTATGGAACTTAGTATGGTGAAATAAAGCAATATAGACATTGCTTAGCTATGAGTCCTTTAATTTTTATTGAACTATACTTGACGTACAGTATTGTGGTTCAATAATTTGAAAGATTATACTCCATTTATAGTTATTATAAAATATTGGTTATATTCCCTGAGTTCTACAATATGTCCTTATAACTTATTTTATATATGATAGTTTGTTCCTCTTAATTCCTACCCTATGTTGCCCCTCCTCCACCTCCCTCTCCCTACTAGTGACCACTGATTTGTTATCTTTGTATGTTCTTTTTTGTTATATTTATGAATTTATTACAGTGTTTAGTTTCCACTTATAAATGATATCATATAGCATATGTCTTTCTCTGTCTGACTTGTTTCACTTCGCATAATACCTTCCAAGTTTATCCATGTTTTCACAAAAGGCAAAATTTTGTTCACTTTTTACATCTGAGTAGTATTCCATTGTGTATATCATATCTTTTGATCCATTCATGTATTGATAGACAGTAGGTTGCTTCCATATCTTGGCAATTGTAAATAATGCTGTTCTGAACATTGGGGTGCATGTATCTTTTGAAGTACTACTTTTGTTTCTTTCATATATACTCAGAGTAGAATTGCTCAGTCATATGGTAGTTCTATTTTTAATTTTTGAGAAAACTTCATGATGTTTTTCACACTGGCTACACCAATTTACATTCCCACAGCAGTGTACAAGAGTTCCTTTTTCTCCACATCCTCAATAGCATTTGCTATTTGTGTTATTTATGATGATAGCCATTCTGAGAGCTAAGAGGCAATATCTTATTGTGTTTTTGATGTACATTTCTTTGTTTTAGTGATGTCTAGCATTTTTCCATATGCATGTTGACCATCTGCATTTTCTCTTTGAGAAAATATCTGTTCAGGTCTTCTGTACCTTACATAACTGGCCTTTTTTTTTTAATGTTGTGTTATATGAACCATCTATATATTTTGAATATTAACACCTTATCAGTCATATCATTTTCAAATTTTTCCTCCCATTGAGTAAGTTGTCTGTTTGTTTTGTTGATGGTTTCCTTTGCTGTACAAAAGCTTAGTTCTCATGTATTTATTTTGCTTTGCTTTAGGAGATAGAATAAAAAAGTATGGCTGTGATTTAAGTAAAAGTGTTTTACCTAGGTTTTCCTCCAGAAGTTTTATGATGTCATGTCTTATATTTAGGTCTCTAGTCCATTCTGAGTTTATTTTTGTATATGATATTAGATAATATTCCAGTTTCATTCTTTTACATGTGTTTGTCCACTTTTCAAAACCACTTATTGAAGTGACTTTCTTTTCTCCACTGTATATACTTCCCACCTGACATAAGTGCTTAGGTTAATTTCTGAACTCTCCACTCTGTTTCTTTGATCTACATTTCTGTTTTTGTGCCAGTATCACATTGTTTTGATTACCATAGCTCTGTACTCAGAAATCAAGGAGTGTGGTTTCTCCAGCTCTGTTCATTCTCAAGATTATATTGACTATTTGAGGGTTTTTGTGTTTCCACATAAATTTTATTTTTTAATTAATTAATTTATTTATTTTTTAAAAAAATTACAATACTGTATTTGTTTTGCCATACATTGACACGAATCAGCCATAGGTGAACACAATCTCCCAATGCCGAAGCCCCCTCCCACCTCCCACCCCACATCCTCTACTTGAATCATCCCGTGCATCAGCCCCGTGCATCCTGCATCCTACATTGAACATAGATTGGCGCTTCATTTCTTACAGGAAAATATACATGTTTCTTTGCCATTCTCCCAAACCATCCCACCCTTTCCCTCTCCCTCAGAGTACAAAAGTCCACTCTATAACTCTGTGTCTCTTTGTTGTCTCACATATAGGGTCATCACCACTGTCTTCTAAATTCCATATATATGTGTCAGTATACTGTATTGGTGTTTTTCTTTCTGGCTTACTTCACTCTGATGGATGAAATTGGATGAGATGGATGAGATGGATGAAATTGGAACCGATTATACAGAGTGAAGTAAGCCACATAAATTTTAAAATTATTTATTCCAGTTTTGTGAAATATGCCATTGGCCTTTTGATAGAAATTGCATTGAGTCTGTAAATTGCCTTGGGCAAAAGTGAAAGTCACTCAGTCATGTCCGACTCTTTGTGGCCCCAAAGACTATACAGTCCATGGAATTCTCCAGGCCAGAATACTGGAATGGGTAGCCTTTCCCTTCTCCAGGGGGTTTTCCCAACACAGAGATCAAACCCAAGTCTCCCCTCATTGCAGGCAGATTCTTTACCAGCTGAGCCACAAAAGAAGCCCAAGAATACTGGAATTGGTAGCCTATCCCTTCTCCAGCTTATCTTCTTGATCCAGGAATTGAACCTGGGTCTCCTGCATTGCAGGAAGATTCTTTAGCAACTGTGGTCATTTAAACACTATTAATTCTTCCAGTCCAGAAGCATGATATATTTTTCCAACTCTGTGTCTTCAGTTTCTTTCATCAAGTTTTTATAGTTTGCAGAGTATAGGTCTTTTGCCTCCTTAGGTAAGTTTGTTCCTAGATATTTTATTCTTTTTGACACAGTGGTAAATAGGATTGTTTCTTTAATTTCTCTTTCTGATAGTTTGTTTTTAGTGCATAGAAGTGCCACAGATTTCTGCATGTTAATTTTGTATCCTGCAACTTTACCAAATTCATTCATGAACTCTGGTAATTTCCTTGTGATATCTTTAGAATTATCATGTTATCTGCAAACAGTAACAGTTCTACTTCTTCCTTTCCAATTTGCGGTCTTTTCTTTTTCCTGTCTTTTTGCTGTGGCTAGGATGCCCAACAGTAATGTTGAGAGTTGGCATCCCTGTCTTATTCTTGATCTTAGAGGAAATGCTTTTAGCTTTTCCTATTGAGTATGACGTTAGCTGTGGGTATGTTGTATATGGCTTGTTATGTTGAGATGTGTTCCCTCTATGCCCACTTTCCTGAGAGTTTCTCTTTTTTAATTTTATTTTAAGAATGGTTGTTCAATTTTAGCAAAAGCTTTTTGTGCATTTATTGAGATAGTCATAGGGTTTTTAGTCCATTTGTTACTGTACTGTATAACATCAGTTGATTTGCAGATACTGAAACATCCTTGAACCCTTGGGATAAATCCCATTTGATCTAGTTTTGGAGTCTAGCTGTATAGTCCAAGGATCCCAGAGCTGGTGTTAGATCACTGTGCGGGGCGGTTCCTGACACAACTGGGTACAGGATCCAGGTGTCCCAAAGCTTGTGTTGGCTGCTGGTGGGCAGGGCTTGGGCCCAGCAGGGACTCAGCTGACCTGCTATAGGACTGTGGTTTTCCTGAGTTTAAAAGTCTTTTCTCGGTGAGTGAAGCTGATACAGAGGTAAAACAGGCTTCGCTGAGGACAGGATTGGCACCTGTCCACCGA
Source organism: Nanger dama (assembly GCA_917880005.1). NCBI lineage: Eukaryota > Metazoa > Chordata > Mammalia > Artiodactyla > Bovidae > Nanger > Nanger dama. Next base: position 5,460,425 of record CAKJTW010000038.1, on the reverse strand, counting down.
TGGGTAGATTGGGTCCTGGCTGTCTAGTAAGCAATGTTGTGTCTAGAAGGGTGTCTAGAGGTAGCTGGAATTCTGGAAATCTTTAGGCATCCCGTCTGAAAGTTAGTTGCTTGGTCTCAGGTATCCCAACACTGGAGCCGAGAGTCCCTTTGGTGGGGCCAGATCTTGGCATTAGTGAGCAAGAGGGAAGATGACACAATGGCGCTCACCAAAACTAGCGTCCGCTGTGAAGAAGGATCGACCGGGGATGGCTGCTGCCGTTGACTGTGTTCCCAGGGTGAGCTGCAGCCACTGCCTGGCTCTCCAGGGGACTCTGAGTCCAACAAGCAGCTCTAGCCTAGGCTCCTGTCAAATCACTACTTTTGCGCTAATTCCTGGAGTGTGTGGTTTTATGTGCTGTCTTTGAGAGGGAAGTCTTTTCTTCCTCTTGTCATGTGAGATTCTTGAAATTAAGACCCTCTAGCTTTCAAACTCTGGAGGGGTTCATCTTTGTAGTGCAGTACCCCTGTGCTGGGGAGCCTGATATAGGACTCAAAACTCTCACTCTTTTGGGGAGAACTTCTGGAATATAATTATTGCCTAGCCTACGGGTCACCCATTTAGGGGTATGGGACTTGGTTATCATGAGTCAGCATCTCCTATCTTACTGTGGTTTCTTCTTTATGTCCTTAGTTGGAGATCTTTTCTGGTAGATTCTGTACTTTTCTGCCAATGATTGTTCGGCAAATAGTTCTGATTCTCGTGTGCTTGTGAAAGGAGGTGAGCTCAGGGTCTTTTCAATCTGCCATCTTGGCCAATCTCTCAGTCTTGAAAAATAAGGATATTATGATATAATGATATCTAAATTTTATATAAAAATAATTTCCATAGAATTTAATGTTTTAAATGTGTTCATTTTATCCTGATATTAAACACAACATTGCTACGTCAGAGACCAAACCAACTCTTGAGTATTAACAATAATATCAGTCTCTCAGGATCTATTATTCCATGTGGCAAATAATGAAATTACATGTTATTTGCACGTTCAAGAGAGGGTTTTTACCACAGTAGAGGAAACTTCAGTACAGACACTGAAGCTTCTATAGGGCAGTTTGCACAGCTAACCCAACCTTTGCTCCCTAGTATAAAAAATTTACCCAGATGGAAGAATGGAATATTTTTTACAGCCCTTTAGAAAGTAAAGGATTATCCCTGGAGAGTAAAAGGAAGGCCTCTCAATATCTCTCCTGAGAGTTCTAACTTATGAGTTGCTCTTCAGTCATTCTTTAACCCACATACCAACAGCTTCTGCTCAGAAAGTCCTGACTGTGCAGAAAATAAAAACATTCACAATTGTTTCCAAAAACTTTTGTGTAAAAATGTTATATATATATGTATATACATACATACATACATACATACATACATATATGTGTGTATATATATATATATATATAAAATATGCTATCTAGAGAGAATAAGAAGATAATAGGGATATTATTTACTGATTAAATACAATTGATTAATCACTTTTATAGTTTCATAAAATTTTTCTCTGCCTCATTTATTTTTCAGAGAAGGCAATAGCACCCCACTCCAGTACTCTTGCCTGGAAAATCCCATGGATGGAGGAGCCTGGTGGGCTGCGGTCCATGGGGTCGGTAAGAGTAGAACACGACTGAGCAACTTCTCTTTCACTTTTCACTTTCATGCATTGGAGAAGGAAATGGCAACCCACTCCAGTGTTCTTGACTGGAGAATCCCAGGGATGGGGGAGCCTGGTGGGCTCCTGTCTATGGGGTGACACAGAGTTGGACACGACTGAAGTGACTTAGCAGCAGCAGCAGCAGCAGCATTTATTTTTATATAATGTCCCAGAAAGGAATCATATAAAATAAACATCAGGAAATTTGTATTAAAAGACATGAGAATGTGTAGGAGATAGGCTTATGCTTCAGGGTTAAGTGTTTAGGCTTTTGAGGAAGAGAGAACTTGTCAACTTACAGCAAGAGATTTATATTAAAATACTTTTTCATAAGTATGTTTGTAAATTTTGACTTTTCCATGAAATTCCTTACAAATATACCTCAGGTAGTAAACACAGTTATTAACAGAGGAATCATTTGGCTTAATTTCCTTGGATGTCATTTGCAATATGAAATGTTTCCCATTCTGAATAAAACTGGTACAAGTACTCTGTTCCACTGAGGTATTTGTGCCTGACATTGTTTTAAGACTTTTGTAAAACCGAAGACTGAAATAAATGTGTTTATTATATATCCGATATGACTCGAAGAAAATAAGTAACGAGAAAAGGTCAGCTGTAGGAAACCAGCCTACAAACACCCAGTGTAATGAATTATAACTCTGCCTGCTACACATGCAGAGGATGACTGCTGCAGTATCTGAAAACATGTGCCTTGAAGTTTTCAATTACTCTTGGGAAACTAAACATTTCTTCTGAAAAATATTTGACAAGCCTCGCTGAAAAATGTGATTCTATAGAAGGAAATGCCATTGGCTCACTGGAGTGTATTTGAAAGAAAAGCAAAAAGCAGGATCCTGGCTCCTTGCAGATGAAAAAGTAACTACTCATACTATTAAGTCCCTGGAAGTAAAAACCCTGAGCCCTTTATCCTAACATCAAGTGACATTTAATGCCAGAAAAAGAAAGCAAGGATCATTGTTTTAAATGAGAAATAAAAGCATTTTATAATATTATGCCTTCCAATTTAAAATTATCATATATCTATGAATTCCTGTATATAAAATTACAGTGTGCCCAGTCACTAAGTCATGTCTGATTCTTTGCAGCCCCATTGTGCGTAGCCTGACAGACTCCTCTGTCCATAGGATTTTCCAGGCAAGAATACTGGAGTGGGTTGACATTTTCTTCTCCAATAAAATTATATAGTAACAGTTTTAATAAGCAGACGTTACAGAAGATACACGAAGATACAGACAGAGACATAGCCAAACCAAATGGTGAAGAAATTAGAAGAGAAGTGTCTAACTAAAATTATCAATAACTTAGACCTGAAGTTCATCAAACATCATTCCAGGAATGTCACTTGTACTTTTTCTGAAAAGTCGACTACAGCCCCATCTTAACACAATTTGTGTTGCTACACTAAAACTCACAGCAACTTTATACAATGTATTGCTTATCTCATGTACTCCTGAGCAAGGGGAATCAGTGGAAGCTTGGATCATCTTCTAATACAGAGAAATTTGAAGCTGTTCTGAAAGTTAGAATGCCACCCCATCTTCATTCAGTGAAAGTATATTCTACCTATTTTAAAAATACAGAGGAATATAGTCTGTAATTATACAATATCTCTGTACAGTGAAAGCTGATAATTAGACATCATTATTTTGTAATGTATGGAAATATTGAACCACTGAGATGGATGGATGGCATCACCAACTCGATGTATATGAATTTGGGTGAACTCTGGGACTTAGTGATGGACAAGGAGGCCTGGCATGCTGCGATTCATGGGGTCGCAAAGAGTTGGACATGACTGAGCGACTGAACTGAACTGAAGTTGTACAGAGGAACTAACATAGTGTTTCAGGCTGATTATGCTTCAAAAACAAACAAACTCACAGAAAAAGAGATCACATTTGTGGCTACTAGAGAGAAGGGGCATGAAAGTAGATGAAAGTAGTCGTAAGGTACAAAATTCCAGTTACAAATGGTACAATCTTAAAAGATATAAATAGTGCTAAGGATAAAATGTGCAAAGTTAGTATAGATGACATCAGCTTATATTATATATGAAAGTTAAGAGAGTGAATGCTAACGGTTATCAAAAATAAAGCAGATACACAATTTGTTGTTAGTATCATTTCTGTAATAATTTGTTTCCTTATAAATGCAGTTTATTTGAAACTTCATTTTTTATTTGGAATATAATCTTTATGACTAAGACATTTGCTACACTACCTTTAATAGAAAAGGTATTAATGCTACACTACCATTAATAGAAAATAAGATAATACACAGGGCAAAATACAAATGCATCTTTTTGTGTGTGAAAGAATAAAATATCTTCTGTTGATATTTCAGCCTCATCTTAAGTTATGGTTTTATTTCTTTTCAACAAGAGTAAACAATGGTAATGATTTTTTTTCCTAATGAATAGAAGTGTTTATCCTTTTGTTTAATACCTTTAAATACGATAGTTTGGAATGCATATCTACTAAAATCTTCAACTTAAAAAAAAATTAAAGTTAAAATAAATGCCAATGACTGATTACATGCTAACCAAGACCGCGTTCTAACATATTACTCAAAATTAAGGAAAAAATAAAACTTTAAAGCGATTTTAAGAATGTCTCTTTTCATCTTGGGAATACGTCATAAATCTTGTATCATTTCTACCATTTTGTGTGTAACAGGAAATTTTAATGTCACTGACCAACTATGTCTCAATTGGCTTCTTGTTGTTTAGTCACTTAGTCATGTTCGACTCTGCAGTCCCTGGACTGCAGCATGCCAGGCTTCCCTGTCCTTCATCATCTCCCAGAGTTTGCTTACTGCTGCTGCTAAGTCGCTTCAGTCGTGTCTGACTCTGTGTGACCCCATAGATGGCAGCCCACCAGGCTCCCCCGTCCCTGGGATTCTCCAGGCAAGAACAGTGGAGTGGGTTGCCATTTCCTTCTCCAATGCATGAAAGTGAAAAGTGAAAGGGAAGTCGCTCAGTCGTGTTCTACTCTTACCGACCCCATGGACCACAGCCTACCAGGCCCCTAACCCTAACTGACATGGTTTTAAAAATTCCCCGGAAGACTGCAGTGAAATGTAGCATTGAACTAACTGTAGAACAGTGAGCAGCATTTCATTCACCTTCATTTGTCCAGGAGATGAGAAAACATCCTGTATTTGCATACATATCCCAAAAAATAAATGAAAGTAATTTTTCAGATAAAAGACAGATTTCCTGTTTACCTCTGTTAACAATATATTGGGCTTCCCTGATGGTTCAGATGGTAAAGAATCTGCTTGCAATGCAGGAAACCACCTGCAATACAGCAGGTCTGGGTTCCATCCCTTATTCGGGAAGATCCCCTGGAGGAGGGCATGGCTACTCACTCCAGTATTCTTGTCTGGAGAATTCCATGGACAGAGGAGCCTGGAGGGCTATAGTACATGGGGTCACAAAGAGTCAGACATGACTGAGCAACTAATACACTTAACAATATATTATAATTTACATGATGGACAATCATTCTCTGAAAACAATTTGATAGAAGTATAGGTTTCAAGGACAATTTGAGAGACTTGAAATCAAATGAATATTTTAAATAAAATATTCATAGAGATAGAAGGTGAGGGATGAGAACCTGAAGGACATCATGCTAATGAAATAAGCCAGATTGAGACAGACAAATAAACAATGTGTGATCCTGCTTGTATGTGGTATCTTTTTTAAAAGTCATAGAAACAGAACTGAATTGTTGCTATTAGTCCAATTATTTGTGGGACTGGGATGAGAAAGTTAGGGAGATACTTGTCAGAGGATGCAAATCTTCAGTTAGAAGATGAAGACGTTCTGAGTATCTAACACAAAACATGGTGACCACATGTTGTTAATATAACATTGAATACTTGAAAATATGTTGAGAGTAAATCTTAAACATTCTCAACACACACAGAGTAACTATGTGAAATGATAAATGTATTAAATTAATCTGATTGTTGTAATCATTTCACAATGTATAGGTATGTTCAGTTATCACATGTATACACATAAACGCACACACACCTATATATATATATTTACACACACACATATATATATAGTACTTGTCAACTATAACTCAAAGCTGGAGGATCTTTTTAAAATAATTTGTCCAGAAATAAGTTATTATTTCTATCTTATATTAACTCTTTATCTAAAATGTTTATTTTTTTGCAAGTTAACATTATTAGCAATACAATATGCTATTTAATTACTCAGTGCTATTTTTAAGAATTCCCTGTTTAGGAATAGTAACTGTGATTCTGTTACTGTACTAGATTCTTTATGCCAGAGTATACCCCATTTATGGCATAAACCTATTGTTCTAGCTTTTGAAACTTTAAAAAGTGCAAATAATAGACCACTGTATATTCTCAACTATTGAAACCTACTTAGGAAATGATCGCTAAAGTGACAAAATCAATATCTTTCTTCTCTACTTAATATTAGCAAAATTAACATAAATGTTGATTCAGTGAAATATAATCTCTTTACACATACTTTTATTGCATCAAATAAAGAATAAAGTACAATCTTTTTCAGTTACAGTGGGCTAAACCAAATATAATTTTGTCTTCCTGACTTAAAAGCATATATAATTTTCAACTTGAAAAAGTGAGAAACACTTCATATCTACCATTTTACTTTATTTCTCAGGGTACTATTTTTGCAACTGACAATTCAAAAGGTGACCTACTTATTTTGGAGAATGCACAATAAAAATCATGCCTTTGCCCATGTTAATGTGATTGTTATGCATTAAAAAAACCAAGTTAAATTTTATACTGATGATTTAGATTGATTTCCTAGCAGGCAAAGGAAATAAACTATAATCACTATCCTTGACGAAATGAAGCAAATAAAAAATGATGATGTGCTAATATATACAGATAAACTTAGGTAATAATTTCAGTAACATAATATATATTTGATAAATATAGGAAATTCCTTTTATTCATTCAACATAAGTGAAATAATCCTCATTGTAAACTATACAGATGAGATGATAAGACTGAAAGAGAAGTTAAACTATTTTGAGAACATTATTAATTGCATTTAAGTTCAATTAAATCACACAAAATTATCCAACTAAATCTTACTTGATTCTTGAAAGATTATAAACACATAAATTGGGAGATTGTGTTCACCTATGGCTGATTCATGTCAATGTATGGCAAAACAAATACAGTATTGTAATTTAAAAAATAAATAAATTTAATTAAAAAAATAAACACATAAATTACTTTTATATGCATCTCTTAAGACCATAGTTAAATTGATACTGAGAATTACTGGTGGTCCAGTGGTTAAGACTGTGCTCCCACTTCTGGGAACTGGAGTTTGATCTCAGGTCAGCAAACTAGGATCCTGCAAGTTGAGCAGCCTGACAAAACACACACACAAACACACATAAAACAAACAAAAAACCCAAACAAAGAGAAAAATTGAAACTATTTTACTGGAGTTCACTGAATTAGAATGATACGAAGTGTTTCTGCAGCTAGATTATTTCAATATTATATCATCATGTTCTTATATAGTTGGTTGCTTTTCACTGGTGGGGCGTTTTCCATTGCATGAATATGTGATGACTTATTCTGCTGTTGACGAATATTCAGGTTGTTGCCAGTTTAGTGGTATTACGGAAAATTCTGTGGTAAATTTGCTTGTGCATGCTTCTTGGTCACATGTGTGTGCATTTCTGTTAGAAATATACCTAGAAATAGAATTCCTGTGTCATAGATAACATCTAGATTCAATTTTTAAAGTTAACAGCAAAGAATTTCCTGAAGTAGATGTTCCAGTTTATGGTCCCAACTGCTTCTGGCGTAGGAGAATTTCTGTAGCTCTGCTTCAACCCTAAGGCATGGTACTCTCAATCATCTTAGCTCTAGACATTCTGAACTAAATATTTGCATAATGTGTAGTGGTTTCTTAATGGATTTTTAATTTCTGTTTACTCAAATATATTCTTCATTTTTTCATGTATTTCTGGCTATATGGAAATCTCCTTTCTGAAGTACCTCTTCAAATCTGCTGTGTAGTTTTCTTTAGGGTTTCTGATCATTGTATTAGTTGCTTGCAGCTCTTTGTTTAGTTTAGATGTGAGTGTGTGTTGTATAATACATTGTCAACTTCCACTTCACAACTTTGTTTTCACCCTTTACTAGAGACAGTTGATTAACACAAGTTCAAAATTTTGACATGGTTCAATTTATCAATCTATCTTTTTGGTTAATTTCTCCCCCAAATATACTTACATAACTTGGGCTAGCTATGATGTTCTCCTACTTTATTTCATGAAATATTTGTTGTTTTTTCCTCTCAGAATTATATCAACAGTAGACATGGAAATGTGTTGTGAAGTAGGTATTAATAAAGCTATCTTACATGGGCATAATGTGGTCCCAGAACTGGTATTGAAAAGATCATTTTTCCCTCACTTCTTTGTAGCATTAAATTCTTTATAACTGAAGTGCTCAACATGAGTTGGTAAGTCTAACCTCTTAGTCTGTCAAGTGTCTCTTTGCCTGTCATAGCACACTGCCTTAATTACTATAACTTTAAACTGCTGGTGCTTGTTCTTTTTCTTTTCAATATGGTCTTATCTATTCCTGGTCTTTTGTATGTCCATATAAATCTTAGAACAGGATTGACATTTCTGGAAAAAACTTTTATCATCTAGTCTACAAATGAATCAGAATTTGGAGAGAATTAATATTAAACAAACTCAATCCAAGAGAAAGAAATATCATTATTTTTTACTGTCTTTAATTTCTTATAATGTGATCTTATGGTGTTTAAAAGATATAACACATAGAAATCATGTACATCTTTCATTTGTTTTTAGGGCCATCTTTAAGCTATCTTAAGTGCTATCTCTTAGAAAGTATTTATTGCATATAAATAAAAATACAATTGATTTTGTCTGGAGAAGGAAATGGCAATCCACTCCAGTATTCTTGCCTGGAGAATCCCATGGGCGGAGAAGCCTAGTAGGTTACAGTTGGAGTTGCAAAGAGTCGGACACGACCGAGCGACTTCACCTTCACCTTCACCAATAGGACTTATATTGGGCTGGCCAAAATATTCTTGTGAATTTTTCCCCAAGATGTTATGGAAAGAAAACAAACATTTTGGCCAACACACACTGTCATGTCATCTGACAGAGCATTTCTTTACAATCTTTTCATTTAATTTTTTTCTTCTGTCATTGGATAAAACCTTCAAAACAGTACATACAAAAATGGTCATTGTAAGCATATCTTACCTGTTACTTGACACAAAAAAACTTTTAGCATTTTTTTAATATTTGAAATTACTATATGTTTTTAATTATTATAGGATTTTTGTTATTTTTTGTTTATATGTGAACTTTATCATATTAAGTAATTTACATTTCCTTCCCTCCTTAATAAGTATATCTAATAAATAAAACTGACTAAATATAATTTACTAAGACTTTTCAAAACTCATAGATGTTAGATTTCATCAAATTCTGTATATATTCAGATAATCATATATTTTTTCATATGTATTAGGTCATACTAGTTGATTCAAGGGTATGAAATCATTGCATTTCTGAGGTCATTGGCCTTGAGCCAAAGATCACCATGAAGACACCTATCATTTGGACAGTATGGGTTTATTGATTCCTTCAGCAAAGAAGAATAAACACAGTGGAAAATTGAGGATGTTGTAGTAATATGCATGCTGTTAGAAGAAGCATAAATCATTTGGGTGGGTTAGGTGATTTTTCAGGAGTGGATCAGGAAGCCAGAACTTGTTATGTGTTGGATGTTTTCCGGATAAGGGGACTGTATTATGATTGGATATTTTAGTAAGTCTTATCTATAAAGTGAAAGGAATGAGACAAGTCTAAAGCCATCAAGTTGTCATTGTAATGAAATGGTAATAACTCATATTTACCTATACAGGGGAATGTTTGGCTATTCTGTGATATGCACAATTGTCATTTTTGAACCACTTTATTGAGCCATAATTGACATACAAAAAGCTATTTGATGTATAAAACTTCTTGAGTTTGGAGTTAATTATCTGTCAGACATGATAATAGAGTTTTGTGCTTTTCTTTTTTTTGGTTGTTATTTATTACGATTTCAGAGTTGTCTTATCTGCTGTTGGTGTGCTGTGAAATTATTTATATTTAAACTAAACCAAAAATCTATCTTTTAGACATATCAAATCTTAGATGACAATGTCAAGCCTGGTCCTGGATGGCAGAGGCTGCTTTTCTCTTTCTTACTGAAATTAATTGTGTAGTCTAGTTTAGAGAATACTGAATTGGTTTGCTGATTTCATTTAGGATGTTTGTGTCTATGTTCGTGAACTGCATTAACCTGTATTTTTCAGAATGTGCTGGTCAGGATTTGGTATCATGTTTATACTGGTCTTTGAAAAATAAATTTATGGCTTTTTCTCTTAACATTTTGTGGATGAATCAGTATGCTGCTGCTGCTGCTAAGTCGCTTCAGTCGTGTCCGACTCTGTGCGACCCCATAGACGGCAGCCCACCAGGCTCCCCCGTCCGCTCCCCCATCCCTGGGATTCTCCAGGCAAGAACACTGGAGTGGGTTGCCATTTCCTTCTCCAGTGCATGCAAGTGAAAAGTGAAACTGAAGTTGCTCAGGCCTGTCTGAGTCTTTAGCGACCCCATGGACTGCAGCCTACCAGGCTCCTCCATCCATGGGGTTTTCCAGGCAAGAGTACTGGAGTGGGGTGTTATCGCCTTTTCCGTGAATCAGTATAGGTGTTTACTATACAAATATATTAAATTTCCTAGTAAACAGTAGGGATAATGTGTTACAAATAACAAAGTGGGTTAATAACTATAAGTCAACATGAATTGGTTTAAAGTAATACATTAAAAATATCCTCTACATTAATTTCCAGCAAGTAAATCCCATGTATTTTGACATGTCATGTATTCATTTGAATAGACTTTACATACATTTTAATCTCAATTATAGTTGCCACACTGAAACTAGTGAAACCTGGAAATATTCCATTTGCAAAATAGCTAGTCGTTTGTTAGTCATTTGCTAGTCATTTGCTCAGTCTGACAGAAAATATGACTCTCAAAATTTACTAATAAAAAATTCTCCAAGTCGGGGTTTTAACAAACCTATGTTTAACTATTTTTGGTAGGATGGTTCTCCTAATCAGTTAATAACATGACTAGAAAACCACAACCAGAGTTCTGCAAACTCCCTGATGTGAATGGATTTCAGTGAGGATACGTTTGATCAAGAATAACAGTTGCATGCAACCCCAACACCAAGTCTTTATCTATCAAAACATAATATATGGCATATTTCAGCTGGGAAATAATCACTCCAAAATTATTTGCTTTTGAAACCAGGGTGAAGAACTGCTAAATGTTACCTGTTAATAAGCTATGCCCTTTGACACACTGATTCCCACTAATTGTAACAGGCCAAAGTAAGATGGTCTACACAAAAGACTGCATGGTTAACTGGTGAGATCCTTTTAAGTCTGATAAATTATCTCTATAACAATGAAAGCAGTAGTTTAAAAATGAGACTAAGAGTTTTAACTCTTGTAGTTAATTTGAATATGTGTTTTGTGATATGATCCTTCAATACTCTGTTCATCTTATTTGCAATGTTTATCTCAATTTTTAAAAATATATTAAGTATCCACATGGTAATTGACATTGCTGCTGCTGCTGCTGCTAAGTCGCTTCAGTTGTGTCCTACTCTGTGTGACCCCAGACACAGCAGCCCACCAGGCTCCCCCATCCCTGGGATTCTCTAGGCAAGAATACTAGAATGGGTTGCCATTTTCTTCTCCAATGCATGAAAGTGAAAAGTGAAAGTGAAGCTGCTCAGTCGTGTTCTACTCTTACCGACCCCATGGACTGCAGTCTACCAGGCTCCTCTGTACATGGCATTTTCCAGGCAGGAGTACTGGAGTGGGGGTGCCATTGCCTTCTCCGTTAGCTGTTCATAAATTAGGTAGGAAAAGCAGGAAAATAAATATTCTTGAGACCAGAGCATATTTTATATATAACATGTATGTGCACACATGTGTATGCAAATGTCTAATGCATTTTTGTTTAACGGATGGAATCAACACTAAAACAAATTTTTCTTCTCTCTATATTAACAACTATGATTAGTTTTTTTTTCATAATTCACAGTATAATAAAAAAAAAAAGTCACAGAAAGCAGGTTGATAATAGATAAATGTGAAAGCTAAGCGGAGGATAGGAAGAACAGGGGAGGAAAAGTCAGAAAGTCAAAACTGAATATTTGCCTTTAAAATAAAGGTAAATAGTCATCAATGGATCAATGAGAACGTGGATGCTTTACATGTGATAGCATTATACCCACTTTGTTGATCTTGCATCATTTAAAGTTTAAATCATGGTTAACAACTGTTTAAGAAGACAGCAAGTCACCTGTCTCGTATACGTCTTTTACTAATGACAAAATTGCACAAAGTATCTCAGTAATTTTTTATAGTTTTTTCACCATGTGGATATTATGTACCAGGAAGCTTCCATTTGGGGGCCATAAGAACTTCTTAAGGCAAAATATGCAGATATTTTCATTCATTTTGAAGAAAAATTGAGAAGTTATTCCATCAGATAACTGAAAAATTGGAAATAAAATTGTTTATAGATATAAACGTGTGTCAAAGTAAAATTTTTATTTTGCTTAAAGTACAACCTTTCTTCAGTGCTTAAAATTTTTCATTGGCTTGTTTTGGACTTGGCATTAGTGCTTAAAACTTAAAAATTCAGTTGAGTAGAAAATTTTATTCTAATTATTTCTAATTATGGTCTTTGCTTTTAGCAAATTTAGCTGGAAGTATATTTCAATTCATCTTGACTTTTTATGTGAGATGAAAGCTCCATGCCATGAGAGTGTTTTAGTGAAAGATTGCCCACATATGTAAGGTTCAGTTCAGTTCAGTCACTCAGTCGTGTCCGACTCTTTGCAACACCATGAATTGCAGCACGCCAGGCCTCCCTGTCCATCACCAACTCCTGGAGTTCACCCAAACTCATGTTCATCAAGTTGGTGATGCCATCCAGCCATCTCATCCTCGGTTGTCCCCTTCTCCTCCTGCCCTCAAGCACTCCCAGCATCAGAGTCTTTTCCAATGAGTCAAGTCTTCACATGAGGTCGCCAAAGTATTGGAGTTTCAGCTTTAGCATCAGTCCTTCCAAAGAACATCCAGGACTGATCTCCTTCAGAATGGACGAGTTGGATCTCCTTGCAGTCCAAGAGACTCTCAAGAGTCTCCTCCAGCACCACAGTTCAAAAGTAGCAATTCTTCGGTGCTCAGCTTTCTTCATAGTCCAACTCTCACATCCATACATGACCACAGGAAAAACCCTAGCCTTGACCAGACAGACCTTTGTTGGCAAAGTAATGTCTCTGCTTTTGAATATGCTATATAGGTTGGTCATAACTTTCCTTCCAAGGAGTAAGCATCTTTTAATTTCATGGCTGCAATCACCATGTGCAGTGATTTTGGAGCCCCCCAAAATAAAATCTGACACTGTTTCCACTGTTTCCCCATCTATTTCCCATGAAGTGATGGGACCAGATACCATGATCTTAATTTTCTGAATGTTGAGCTTTAAGCCAGCTTTTTCACTCTCCTCTTTCACTTTCATCAAGTAAGATTAGTAATAGATTACTGAGGAACAGGAAAAGTAAAACAATTCAGTTTGAATCTGAGAGCTCATACTTAAAATTCCTGATAATCCCATCACCAGTAGGTTTCACTTGACCTGTGAAAATGAAAGTGTTAGTCAATTATGTCCAACTATAGTCCTCCAGGTTCCTCCATCCATGGGATTCTCCAGGCAACAATCCTGGAGTGGGTTGCCATTCACTTTTCCAGGAGCTCTTCCTGACCCAGGGATCCAACTCAGGTCTCCTGCATTGCAGGCAGATTCTACACCTTCTGAGCCACTAAGCTAAAGCTAAAGCTAAGTCGCTTCAGTTGTGTTTGACTCTGTGCGACCCTATAGATGGCAGCTCACCAGGCTCCTCTGTCCCCAGGATTCTCCAGGCAAGAACACTGGAGTGGGTTGCCATTTCCTTCTCCAATGTATGAAAGTGAAAAGTGAAAGAGAAGTCGCTCAATCGTGTCTGACCCTCAGCGATCCCATGGACGGCAGCCTACCAGGCTCCTCCGTCCATGGGATTTTCCAGGCAAGAGTACTGGAGTGGGGTGCCATTGCCTTCTTCCGTCTGAGCCACTAGGGAAGCCTTTATTTGACCTAGGCAAGACTATATACTCCATGATACAAAGCCAGACCAGTGAACTGCACTTTGCCTGAAATAGTTACATCATGACCTGTCTTTTAGAAAGAGAAATATCATCTCTGGTGAGGTTAGAGTGGGATTAGTATTTCAAAAGCAAAGAGGAAAAGAGCAAAGCTTTCTCTCAGCCTTGAATGAACGTAGCAAGAAAGAATTATAAAAACGGAAACATTTCCAGACTGATAATGGCATTCCTGCTGAGAGTGTCAGTTCCTGGAGTGTGCAAAGGAACTAGGAATAGTGGTCTCTCAGACAAGAAGATTGATTCTGTAATTCTCCGTGAGCACTACAGGCTGTCAGCATGATTGCACTTGTTTCTCTAAAAGCATTAGCAAGACAATTACCAATTATTTCACTGTGGCATTTACATGTTCGTGTCCGTCTATCCCTGGAGCCCAGGATATTGATAATGTACTGCAGGACATTTTTGCCGTCCTATTTAGGGTATTATGCAGCCAAAGTAAAATCTGACAGCACTGGGATGTCAGGTGATTGAAAACTGATAAATTATGTAGGCAAAAAGGAGAAATCCATGAAGTATGCTTGGCAAAGTTTAAGAAATCAGAGTGGACTTTTTTTTCTTAGAAGAAAATATTGTTTGCTTGAAAGGGAATAAAACAATGTGTAGTTTCATACTTCATTCTTGTTAATGGACTAAATGTTATAACCATGTGTATTCTTTTCTCTACCTAAATTTTTCATTCTTTATTCTTTTACAAAATATCAATTGACTGCCCAACTTTTTCCTATGTTTGCTAGAAATGTGTATACATTTAATACATTAACATTTAAGCCATTTTTGTTGAATTTTTTCCTTTATTCATCATTAAAATTGACATTAAAATTTAATGTGTATTTGTGCCATCAAATCTATCAATAGTTTCATTAATAATTTCCCTGACTTTATGCTTAGGACAGTTTATTCTATGATATACACCAATAACTATTCACAAATATTCACCTATGTTTTCTTACTGTTTTAATTTTATGTTCCACTCCTCAGTATATCTAAACTTTAAAATTTAGCTTATGCTAGAAATAACCTAATTCTTTTCATATACATTGTTAACAATGTGACCCCAGTGCCATTTACTAGGATGTCCATCATTTCACTGATTTGTCTTTTTCACCCATATTCTCCGATTATGTATGCTGTATTGCCACTATTCATTTATAGTTAGGTGCTGAACCAAAATAGTAAAGAAGTCCCCAGAATTGCTTTCAAATGATTAATCAATGCTCGGAGCTGAGGACTTACTCAGCACAAGGACTGGCAAAAGGCCTAGAAGGAACTGTGCGAGGCAATGAGCCAGTCTAAGTTTCCAAGGCGAGAAGTAAAATAACTGTTAAAAATTAAATCACTCCTATTGCCTTCAGATTGACTAAAACACTAAATTCTATACAAGATAGAGAGGACTTAGTTAGTTCTCACTGGCCAGTATGATGTTGAACTTGAGACATAACTGAGCAGTGGCTTTGTGTTGAAAAACAATCACCCTCTCACCCACAATGATGTGCAGAGTATCATAGAAGCAACTGTTTGTCTGGAAGTGACAGTGCCCAATTTTATAATGCCACATGCCAAATTGCATCATTAGAGCCTTCCTAGGTTACATGATTAGATAAATAAGTATGTTAATATAATTGAAACCACCATTCCTATTTCTTATACATACTATTTCTAGTATAACTGTTACTTGGTTACCTTTTAAAAATTTTATTCTGGAAAGGATATTAAGTTATATCAAATTACTTTTTAGCATCTGTTACAACTGTATTTCTCTGAATTATGTATGGCAAATACTATTTACCAGCTCCTGGATGGAGGAACCTGGTAGGCTGCAGCCCATGGGGTCGCTAAGAGTCAGACACGACTGAGCGACTTCACTTCCACTTTTCACTTTCCTGCATTGGAGAAGGACATGGCAACCCACTCCAGTGTTCTTGCCTGGAGAATCCCAGGGATGGGGGAGCCTGGTGGGCTGCCATCTATGGGGTCGCGCAGAGTCGGACACGACTGAAGCGACCTAGCAGTAGCAGCAGTGTGCAATACAACTTGTACATTGAATCTTTTCTTCTTCCATGTACTGAAAAGTTTACCCTTCCAAATGATCTTTCCACCACCCCTTTGTCATCTAGTTTATTCTTAATTCTGTGTGCAGAAACTCTAATGACTAACACGATGATATTTTTATCTTCACAAAATCATCATACAATATTTTCCATCTTGAAATAAAAAATAACTTTTGACACTCTCTTCAGCTTTACGTGTGTCTGTTCTTTCATAAATTAAAGCTTTCAAAAAGTGTGCAATCATTTGTTCATTTTTAATGTTTTTACATTTAAAAAACAGTCACAATAAACATAGTCAAATGTGTGTTCAGTTCCTGAGTTGGGAAGATCCCCTGGAGAAGGAAATGGCAACCCACTCCACTATTCTTACCTGGGAAATACAGTGGACAGGGGAGCCCGGGGGCTACAGTCCATGGGGTCACAAAGAATCAGACTAACAGCTAAAAACAAAACAACAAAGACAGTTATATTTTACTACAAATCTTAAATTGAAATTAGCTATCATTTTGGTTATCACTCATCATCTCTCAAGTCCCGTTTTCAGTGCCCATAGTCTATTTCTGCTTGTATTTTATCTCCATAATTGTGTATTTAAATAAACAGCTCAACTTGTTTGGTAGTTTCCTTACTCACACATAAAATCAAGATTATTGCCAAAATCTGCATGGAAAGAGATGTCAAATCAAAAAGAACCTCAGCTTTCCCTAGGCTAATTAATTCAAGTAAAATATCATTAATATAAATTTCTTGCAGGAAGGATTGACAGTCCCTGGAGAGGTGGTGATGTCCTTGCTATCTTAATATGTTCTTGTCCTCAAGATAAATATTGATCAAATCCTCCTGAATTAAATCCCAAAAGATTATTTTACATTTCATCATCTGATACTGTTAATTACTATAATGAGTTAATTAGAGTCATTAAGTCTTATCATTAGCAGTTTTTTTTTTTTTTTAACTGTGAATACTTGTAGGTTCTGCTAAAAGCTATAGGTTAGAAATTAAGTCTTAAAGTAATACAGTCTCAGATGGATTACATTAGTTATCCTTAACTATTGATAACTGAAGAAATAAACTCATAGGTACAGACATTGTAGTTCAAAGTGATAAAACTTAACTCTCAGACTGTACCACAGTATAGCCTCAGAATTTCCAGGATTCTTGTTACTTTAGAAATGAATAATATAGTGAAAGCAGACTGCAAACAATATTAATTTCACAAGACTAAAGGAACTGAGTGAACTCCGGAGTTGGTGATGGACAGGGAGGCCTGGCGTGCTGCAATTCATGGGGTCACAAAGAGTTGGACACTACTAAGTGACTGAATTGAACTGAAAGGAACTGATAAACTAATGAGATGCTACCAATTATGAATATTAGCTTTGAAATATTTTTTGTCATAGTTTTATATCCTGTATTCTCTGTGGGGGGAAGCCTTCTTTCTTCACCTATTTTTATACCTCAACTTAGTAGACTATGCTTACTCAAACTATAGTGGAACGTCATTTAAATGATGAACTGTTACCACAAACCCCTTAATATTTTGGAACAGATAAAGTAATCTCTGCTTATCCACAATTTCACTTTCCATGGTTTCAGTTACCAGTGGTCAACTGTGCTCTGAAATATTAAATGTAAAATTCCAGATATAAACAATTTATCAATTTTAAATTGTGCACTGTTCTGATAAGCACGATGAAAGCTTTGCTATCCCACTCTGTTTCTCCAAGAATGTGACTATTTCTTTGGTCCAGTATGCCCCACCTATTAGTCACTGAGTAACCATTACATTTATCTGATTGGCTGTCATGATATGGCAGTGATTTTGTCCAAGTAACCCTTATTTTACTTAATCATCTCCATGTGCAAGGGTAGTGATGCAGACAATTTGAATATGCCAAAAGGAAGCTGTATAGCTTGGATAAAGCTTCCTTTAAGTGAAAAAGTGAAAGTTCTGAAGTTAATAAGGAAAGAAAAAAAATGTATGCTGAGGTTGCTAAAAATCTGTAAGAACAGATTTTCTGTCTGTGAAATTATGAAGAAGGAAACATAAATTTGTACTAGTTTTCCTAGCATAAAACTGTAATAACTACAGTTACCATAAGTAATAAGTGCAAAGCCTTAAATTTGCACAATAAGATATTTTCAGACAGCACATTCACATAACTGTTATTAACTGATCGTAAAATTACTTTATTTTATTAACAATTACATTGTTAATCTGCTACCATGTCTAATTTATAAATTAACTCTATCATAAATATGCATTGGACAGCTGCCTCCAAACTGAAAGATGATTCTGGCTTCAGTGTGTAGCCACTCAATCTGGCCCTTGTCCATCCCTCTTCTGCCACATATAGACATTTATCCCCTGTAACTGTCAACTAAAGATGAGCCTTCCATTGCTGCCTCTGGAGCAGAGGTTAGCATTACTATGCCAGCCTGTTTTTGTAAATCAAGTTTTATCGGCACACAGCCGCACTCATTTGCTTACCTATTGTCTACGGTTGCTCTCATGCCATGATAGCAAAGGTGAGTAGTAGTGACATGCCAAATGGCCCACAAAGCCTAAAATATTTACTATTTGGCAGGGGGAAAAGAAGGTATTAGAGATTTAAGCCTTGATTTAGAGAATGAGAGGACATTTAATAGGGATGATGCTAGGAGTAGAAAAGGAACAGCTTCCGACTGTGACAGTAATAAAATTCTGACCTCTGACTAGAAAAAAAAAAAAATGCATGTAAAAGAAAAAACATAGTGTGTGTAAGGTTTGGTACTACCTGTGGTTTCAGACATCCACTGTACTTCCTGAAAATATCCCCCATGGACAAGGGGCGATTATTCTACTTTCAATTAGGTTCAGTTGCTAGGTCAGGTCCGACTCTTTGTGACATGAACTGCAGCACGCCAGGCCTCTCTGTCCATCACCAACTCCTAGAGTCCACTTAAGTCCATGTCCATTGTGATGGTGATACCATCCAACCATCTCATCCGCTGTCATCCCCTTCTACTACTGCCCCCAATCTTTCCCAGCAACAGAGTCTTTTCAAATGAGTCAGCTCTTTGCATCAGGTGGCCTAAGTATTTGAATTTCAACTTCAACATCAGTCCTTCCAATGAACACCCTTCCCTGGTGGCTCAGAGGTTAAAGCGTCTGCCTGCAATGCAAGAGACCTGGGTTCCATCCCTGGGTCGGGAAGATCCCCTGGAGAAGGAAATGGCAACCCACTCCAGTAATCTTGCCTGGAGAATCCCATGGACGGAGGAGCCTGGTGGGCTACAGTCCACGGGTCACAAAGAGTCAGACACGACTGAGCGACTTCACCTAATGAACACCCAGGACTGATCTCCTTTAGGATAGACTGATTAGATCTACTTGCAATCCAAGGGACTCACAAGAGTCTTCTCCAACACCACGATCAAAAGCATCAATTCTTTAGCACTCAGCTTTGTTTATAGTCCAACTCTCATATCCATACATGACCACTGGAAAAAGCATAGCCTTGACTAGATAGACCTTTGTTGGCAAAATAATGTCTCTGCTTTTTAATATGCTGTCTAGCTTGGTCATAACTTTCTTCCAAGGAGTAAGCATCTTTTAATTTCATGGCTGCAATCATCATATGCAGTGATTTTGGAGCCGAGAAAAATAAAGTCAGCCACTGTTTCCACTGTTTCCCCACCTATTTGTCATGGAGTGATGGGACCAGATGCCATGATCTTAGTTTTCTAAATGTTGAGCTTTAAGCCAACTTTTTCACTCTCCTCTTTTACTTTCATCAAGAGGCTCTTTAGATTTTCTTCACTTTCTGCCATAAGGGTGGTGTCATCTGCATATTTGAGGTTATTGATATTTCTCCTGGCAATCTTGATTCCAGCTTGGGCTCTCTCCAGCCCAGCATTTCCCATGATGTACTATGCATAAGTTAAATAAGCAGGGTGACAATATACAGCCTTGACATACTCCTTTTCCTATTTGGAACCAGTCTGTTGTTCCATGCCCAGTTCTAACTGTTGCTTCCTGACCTGCATATAGGTTTCTCAAGAGGCAGGTCAGATGGTCTGGTATTCCCATCTCTTTCAGAATTTTCCATAGTTTATTGTGATCCACACAGTCAAAGGCTTTGGCATAGTCAATCAAGCAGAGATAGATGTTTTTCTGGAACTCTCTGGCTTTTTCCATGATCCAGCAGATGTTGGCAATTTGATCTCTGGTTACTCTGCCTTTCTAAAACCAGCTTGAACATCAGGAATTTCATGGTTCACGTATTGCTGAAGCCTGGCTTGGAGAATTTTGAGCATTACTTTACTAGTGTGTGAGATGAGTGCAATTGTGCAGTAGTTTGAGCATTCTTTGCATTGCCTTTCTTTGGAATTGTAATGAAAACTGACCTTTTCCAGTCTTGTGGCGACTGCTGAGTTTTACAGATTTGCTGGGATATTGAGTGCAGCACTTTCACAGCATCAGCTTTCAGGATTTGAAATACCTTAACTGGAATTCCATCACCTCCACTGGCTTTGTTCATAGTGATGCTTTCTAAGGCCCACCTGACTTCACGTTCCAGGATGTCCAGCTCTAGGTGAGTGTGAGTGATCACACCATCGTGATTATCTGGGTCATGAAGATCTTCTTTGTACAGTTCTTCTGTGTATTCTTGCCACCTCTTAATATCTTCTGGTTCTGTTAGGTTCCTACCATTTCTGTCCTTTATTGAGCCCATCTTTGCATGAAATGTTCCTTTGGTATCTCTATTTTCTTGAAGAGATCTCTAGTCTTTCCCAATCTATTGTTTTCCTCTATTTCCTCTATTGATCACTGTGGAAGGCTTTCTTAACTCTCCTTGCTATTCTTTGGAACTCTGCGTTCAAATGGGTATATCTTTCCTTTTCTCCTTTCTATTTTTTTTTTTTTTCCAGCAGTATGGTTTTTTGGAAAGGTTCATTAAGAAATCATCCTGCTTTAATGGGCTAAGTGTATATATGCACACACTCTTACATACATGTGTGTGTATACACACACATTTGAATTGAGAATACACAATATGTGTAGTCAGGCGTTGTGAATACAAACACAGTTGAACTGAAATCTCAGTTTCTGCTTTGAGCCAGTTTTATCTTGCTGAATTAAAAATATTTGATAGACACTCCTAAAATATTTGTCCATGATATAATGTAAAATTTGTATGAAATAGGCATATATTCTTTCCAGTTTTTCAGATTTCTTAATTGTGTCAATGTTGATGAATGTGTGAAGAATGTATTATAGATAATGGCAATATAATGTTGGTGAAAAGTTATATAAAACATATGATGAAATCTATTTAATTTCTCCCCTGTGGAACCATTTCTCCTAGAACCTTTTCATCTTTTGTTAAGTTTGGTTTGTTTCTGGGTCTACAGCTTAGCTGTCATTGTTATAGAAATTTTCTTTTCCTCTCACTGGAGTTAGATTCCTTGTTCCCTATAATCCTTTATATTGACTTTTCATTTTAGTAGAGCAAGTCTAATCAGTCTTTCAATTTCCTAAGAACAAGGGAATGTAAAATTTGTTTCCTTGGGATATTAAGACAAAACATCTATCCAAATGCTTTATTTGTACTTTGACTTAGTATAGTGTAAGTGAAAGTGAAATCGCTCAGTCGTGTCCTACTCTTTGCGACCTGTGGACTGTAGCCCACCAGGCTCCTTCCTCCATGGGATTCTCCAGGCAAGAATACTGGAGCGGTTGCCATTTCCTTCTCCAGGGGATCTTCCCAACCTAGGGATCGAACTAGGGTCTCCCACATTGTGGGAAGACGCTTTAACCTCTGAGCCACCAGGGAAGTAGTATAGATCATATTCAATTATTTTTTACTCAAAATCTTAAATTATTTTAAGATGTCTTAGTTATAATGTCAGACACTTCTGATACTTAACCATAGAAAGTAAAATTATTTTCTCTCTAGAAGCTTTCATGTTTTCCATCTTTGGTGTATATTAAGAAATTTCATAATCCTTATGTCTTGTGTTCTTTGTATATGTGTATGCCTTTTTTTTAATTGGAAAATTGGTGGGCCATTTAAGTCTATCATTCATATATGTAATCCTTCAGACTTACCTCTACTTTTCCCACAGCACTTGTCACTTTATAATATACCTTTTTATTACACACATAATTTTTGTGTCTGTGTCACTCAGTTTTAGACAATAAATTCAATAAGATGGGGATGTTTGTCATTCCCTTTATTATAAATTAGAAAAATAGTGGATACTTAATAAATGTTTGTTGAATGGGAATGGCTAAGCAGCTTCTCAAATCACCTCCCTGATATTATAATTGCTCCCTTACGATATATTCAAATTCACAGTATATAATTTACCATTTAACAATATTGAGCAAAGATAGGTATTGCTGTTTCCAAAAGCCAATGGATCCCATAAATCTTAATCCTACCTACCAAATAGTATATATACAGTACTTTACTTGGAACTTACTGCTTTCCTTTGTTAGGATGAAAGTTTCCCAAAGGCAATGATTGTTTTTTTAAAAATTGAGATATCCCTAATGCCTGGGGAAGGGTGATGTTATGACTCCATCATATTTTTTTTTAAGAAAAGGAAATAAAGATAATATAAACAATTTAATACTTTAAGTAATTTCATTCTTTTGGTCTTGTATTGGTCGTAGTAGTTTCAGTTCTCAGAAGATAATTAGATTTATTGACTTTAAAATGTTCCCTGGACTTTGCCCCAACAAGTTGAGGTGTCTGCACAGCCATTTCACATGAGAAACTTTGATCTGAAGTGCTGGTTCCAAAGCCTTTGCCTGCAGTACCCTATGAGTAAGTGAAACTAGACAAAGCACAAAGGAAAAGAAAAAGGACAAGAGTTTCAAAATGTACATGAAAAACCACGACCTGAGATCCATTTTGCTGATTCTGATCAAATAAGTTGAAGAGCTCAAGCCCTGAGTCTTTGGAGTGGGAGCACTGACTCCAAGACCCTAGACTACCAGAGAACTAACCCTGCTGCTGCTGCTGCTAAGTCGCTTCAGTCGTGTCTGACTCTATGCGACCCATAGAAGGCAGTCCACCAGGCTCCTCTGTCCCTGGGATTCTCCAGGCAAGAACACTGGAGTGGGTTGCCATTTCCTTCTTCAATGCAGGAAAGTGAAAAGTGAAAGTGAAGTCGCTCAGTCTTGTCCAACTCTTCACGACCCCATGGACTGCAGCTTACCAGGCTCCTTCATACATGGGGTTTTCAAGGCAAGAGTACTGAAGTGAGCTGCCATTTCCTTCTCCAAGAATTAACCCTAGGAGGTATCAAATAGTGAGAACTCAGACAAAAGAAACCACTTGAATAGAAGACCAGGCATCACCCAACCACCAGTAGCACCCTGTGCAGGATACTTCATCTAAACAACAAAACAACAATACAAACCCTATCATCAGCAGAAAGGATTACCATCTCACTCAGCCTTGCCCATCAGAGGAAAAACAAACAAGCAAACAAAAACTAAGCACAAATCTCACCCTATTGGAAGCTCACACAAACAACTGGACCAACTTTAGGAAGGCAAAGCCCAAAACGAAGAAAGAATTCAACCTTGAAGCCTGGGAAAAGGAGACCTTAAACAAAATAATGGAAAACCAGAGAAATACTACACAAAAGAAGGAACAAACTGAGAACACAGACGTTCAGGTAAATGAAGAGGAAATAGTCAAACTACCTGAAAAGGATTCAGAATAATGATAGTAAAGATGATCAAAAGCCCTGAAAACAAAATGGAGAAAATGCAAGAATCAATTAACAAAGACCTAGAAGAACTAAAGAATAAACATACAAAGATAAAAAGTTCCCTGATGTAATATAGAATAAGTGTGTTTTTTCTGTTTATTTAAATTATCTGAATACCATTTATAGAATATTGGATCTCATTATCACTTGATCAACTAATACAGAAAGTTACTAAGGGCTTTGAATTATGTGGATAACTGAATGAGAACCATAACTGATATCTTAAAAAAAAAAAACACACACACACACAAAAAAACACACAAACAAGAAAAAGTTTTGCTTAACTATGTTTTTAAGTGCCTAGTTTTAGCTTTGTTACTGATCCTTATCCTTTAGGATTTTATAAAAGATATTTCATTGACCAGAGAAATAAAGTCCATGTCTGAGTTTTCCAGATCTCTGAGCATTACTTTGCCTTAGTTCGTACTTTGAGACAAAGATTTGGATACAAGTTGTTTGTTGGGAAAGCTGGTAATGGATTGGGACATAGTGAGAAAAAATATCAGGAAGCCAACATGAGAAGTATAATTGGGCACGTATCCACTGTGGGCACCTGTAGACTAGTTCTTCTGTGGAACTCTATGAGTCTACCCTCAGCATCAGTTCTCAGACATTAAATCTGCCCTGTGGGTCAAGAGAGAACCCCGAGGCAAAGTCCCAGATGCTGAAGTCAGAAGTGGAACTGCATGTAGAAATATGCTACGCTGAGGGAAGATGAGTAGGGCGCTTACTAGTGCAGTCCCCTGGAGCAGTATTCACAGCTTAACAATACTTCAGAATACTTTTGTTCTGAATGTTGTCTTAATGACTATCAGCTGGTGCCATAGAGAATAAAGATTCTAACGAAAGCTGTATCTTAGATGGGTTCAAGTTGCACACTGGCATAGGAGATTAGGCTCTCCTTTATAAAGACTCTCCTTTATAAATAGGGGATGCTAGATCAGTCTTTTAACCATAATATTTTTGAGCTTTATGTATACCAATTTTCCTGAATACATGTCATTGGAATATAAGCTCTATGAAGTTATATCTTCATAGTTTAATCTTTCCCTTTACTATACTTTAGACAGATTTATACTTATAAACTGCTCTACTGTTAAACAACATCATTCTTCCAAATTCTTTACTACATTTTGTAAGTGTAGCATATTCAGAATAATTGTTTTCAGAAAAACAGATGGTAAGCTCATTACAGGACTATTAATGTTAGCATTTATTTGAAAGATCAGATGAATGTGCATGAATTATATTCTTGGTTTAGACACCCCCACAGTTTCTACTAGTTCTCACTCAAAAAAAAAAAAAAAAAGTTGCTTTAACATTTGTGTCATTTACACTACACCACTTTGAATACAAAGTGACATTAACAGAATACTTTGCAGAAGCCCTGATTCCAAGGCATTTTCAGTATTCTCCTCGGAGACTGTCCAAATGTATCCCCAATTAGTGCCATGAATTCTGAGATAACATCTCATATGTGCTCCAAAATCTCATTGTAGTTTTTTTTTTTTTTTCCTACATACATAGCATTTAAGTCTTCCTTCTTTACAGATCATTGGGTTGTGTCTCTTTTCATCAACAATTCCAAGTGACTATGACTGAAGCACTGATTTTTCTTTTGAAAATTTGAAACTGAGAGTTATTAGAACACTCATTATAGTCAATAATTTCCAAAGAAAATGTAGCATTTGATTTGAAAAGTGCTGTAAGTGTAAAATACAAACAAGATTTCCACTTTTTTGTTTATATTTTTATGGCTACTATAAAATTTTAAATTTCGTTTGTGGCAAGTATTACAATTCTGTTGGAGAGTTTTGTACTAAGATTTTAAATTTCCTTTTTAGCTTATCATTTCTTTCTGGACCAGTAAATTTACCAAAATTTTCTTCATCATATATTTACTACTCTGTTTATTGCTAGTAAAATATTCAGTTTTATTTGTATAGATCTGAATCTCTTCATCATACTTACGTTTAAGATCAATCAATGTTTATTACTGACTAACATGATGGAGTTTGAAATACTGAATTTGGAATATCTGTGCTATTCTAGGTCAAGTGATAATTCAATTGACATTCAGATTCATCTGTATTTGCAATACAGAAATAGAGTTATAGATGTAGAAAATAAAATTATGGTTACTAAGGAGTAAAGGGAGGGAGGGATTAAATTAGAAAATTGCAATTGACATATATATGTATATAATAGACAACAAATAAGAACCTACAGTATAGCAGAGGGAACTCTGCTCAATACTTTGTAATGAGCTATATGGGAAAGAATATAAAAAGAATAGGTGCATTTGTACATAAATCAGAGTCACTTTACTGTACACCTGAAATTAACACAACATTGTCAGTCAACTATCTTTGAATAATATATTTTAAAAAGCTGTGGGTTTAATAGAATTACTTTTATTATGATAATATTGAAAATATTTTAAAGTATATAAATTATTACTATGGCTCTTATAGTATTAAACCAAAATAAATTCTAATGCAAATGCATATTCTAAAAATTTCAATAATATATAAATTATCTACATATATTATATATGTTTTGGGGGTAGAGATCTCTAATCATAAAAGAATTCTCTACATTATTCCAATATTTTTATAGATTTCTCTGAGTGTGTGATATCAGTAATCTGTTAATTATTTGAGTTTTATAGAGATGCTTATATTAAATTACACACCTGACTGTCCCCAAGGCATTCATTTACCAGCATACTCTCCCCATTTATTTGAAATCGGCACCTTTATACTTTCAAATACAGCATTTTCCCCTTAGTACTTCAAAAACATTTTGCCCTATTTTTCTTTCTGGACCAGCAAACTTATCAAAATTTTCTTCATGATATATTTACTGCTCTGTGTAATACTAATAAAATATTCTGGTTTTTTTTTATAAATCAGAATCTCTTCAACATACTACTTTCAAGCTGAATTTATTCATGTATGACAGATGTTTACTGAATTTGGCTTATCTGTGCTATTCTAGGCCAAGTGATAATGCGATTGATATTCTTCAGATTCATCTAACAGTAACTTGGCATGTTCTGTGCAAAACTTTTTCTTTCTCTCTTTTTTCAATGGATAGAAAGACAGACAATAATTCTTTCTGTTTCTTGAGGTCACCTTTGAAATTTTCTCTGTATCTATATTGTTTTGTATTCTGATATAGTCATTCAGATGCAGCCACAGGATGAGACTGAAAGGATCAGGAACCTAGTTTAAAATACAGGTCCTCAAGACAGGAGGTACCACATGCCATGCAACTTTCAGGCCACATGAAAAGCCTCAGGGTGGTCAGGAGGCAGAAGACAGAGGGAGGGGACAGTATTAGGCCAGAGCCATCACTGGAGTTTTCAAGTTTGTGAAGTCTCTCAGTCGTGTCTGACTCTTGGCGGCCCCATGGACTCTAACCTTTCAGGCTCCTCTGTCCATGGGATTTTCCAGGCAATAGTACTGGAGTGGATTGCCATTTGCTTATTCAGTGGATCTTCCTGACCCAGGGATCGAACCCAGGTCTCCCCATTGTAGACAGATGCTTTACCATCTGAGCCACCAGGGAAGTCTGGAGTTTTCAAGGGAAAGGCCAAAAGGGCAGGGTTAGCAGTTTATGATTGGCTAGTTTGAATGATACTGGCGGGACTTTGGCAGGCACTAAGCATGGTCACCTGGTCACTGGGCCTGAAATGATTAAGGCAGAAAAATATTAGCACTTGGGATGCATGGGCTAGACTGAGGAAGTGTGGCTCTGGATTGGTTAGGTTGCTCATCAAAGGCATATTCCTGGGGGCCTTTGCCTCTAGGAGAGCAGACTCTCTCAAAGCCAGAAATGTGTTGTTTTTTTTTTAATGTCAAAACACCATAAATACACAGCATCTTAATAAAACACATTATTACTCTCCAATTTAATGAGGATATGGAGAAGGCAATGGCAACCGACTCCAATACTCTTGCCTGGAAAATCCCATTGATGGAGGAGCCTGGTAGGCTGCAGTCTATGGGGTCATGAAGAGTTGGACACGACTGAGTGACTTCACTTTCACTTTTCATTTTCATGCATTGGAGAAGGAAATGGCAACCCACTCCAGTGTTCTTGCCTGGAGAATCCCAGAGACAGCGGAGCCTGGTGGGCTGCCGTCTATGAGGTCTCACAGAGTTGGACACGACTGAAGTGACTTAGCAGCAGCATTTCATAATATCACTTTTATTTTTTTCTTTTTGTAGGCCAGTTGGATGTTCTTTCTGGGAGAGCACATTTTTGCTTGTTTGTTACTTTAATGATGAATCTGCTTCTCTGTGTATTTATAAGTATGCCTGTGTTGGGGAAGGTGATCATAGGGAAGGAATTTTTAGGCCTTAGGGTAATTAAATTAACTCTTCTACACAGAATTTCAAGTAGTCTCTATCTGTTGAGTTTTAGTAGAATGTTTCTATATGCTTTATGTATGTGGTAAGTGTATGTATGTATACATGTGTATATGTTCAGTCGCTTAGTCGTGTCAGACTCTTTGTGATCCCATGAACCGCAACATGCCAGGCCTACATGTCCATCACCAACTCCCGGAGTTCACCCACACCCATGTCCATTGAGTCAGTGAGGCCATCCAACTATCTTGTCCTCTGTTGTCCCCTTCTCCTCCTGCCCTCAATTTTTCCCAGCATCAGGGTCTTTTCAAATGAGTCCGCTCTTCACATCAGGTGGCCAAAATATTGGAGTTTCAGCTTTGACATCAGTCCTTTCAAAGAATACTCAGTACTGATCTCCTTTAGGATGGACTGGTTGGATCTCCTTGCAGTCCAAGGGAGATTTTATATGTATGTGTATATATATATATACACATACACACACACACATACACACACATACATATATGTACATGGCAAAATATGTATTCCATATTTAAACATATATTTACATATATTGAGGAGGCTTCCCTGGTGGCTCAGATGGTAAAACATCTGGCTACAATGCAGGAGACCCGGGTTCGATCCATAGGTCGGGAAGATCCTCTGGAGAAGGAAATGGCAACCCATTCCAGCACTCTTGCCTGGAAAATCCCATGGATGGAGGAGCCTGGTAGGCTACAGTCTATGGGGTCGCAAAGAGTGAGACACGCCTGAGCGACTTCATTTCACTTTACATATACGGAAGTAACTGTGCGTTTGAACACTTTGTACAAAAATTCCAACATATTACATTTGTTTTATTTAGACTCTTCACCTCAATTTAAACCAGAGTCTTCTGCAGTTTTTCTTTACTGAAGAAAGTTTTTGTCTTCTAAAGAAACTCTAATGTTTCTGCCCATCATTCTGCAGACCTGCAGGAAGGTTTGAAATCTAGCAGTCCCATATTGTAGCTCAAAGTTGGATCACTGATGTACTCTGCATTGTGCGGTAAAGGTACAAAAATTATTGAGCATTGTTTTCAGTGTTTAATGACATTTTGACCTATACTTTTATTGCTGCTGCTGCTGCTTAGTCATTTCACTCGTGTCCAGCTCTGTGCGACCCTATGAACTGCAGCCTGCCAGGCTCCTCTGTCCTTGGGATTCTCCAGGCAAGAATACTGGAATGGGTAGCCATGCCTTTTTCAGAGGATCTTCCTGACCCAGAAATTGAACCCAGATCTCCTGCATTGCAGGCAGATTCTTTACAGCTGAATCACCAGGGAACTTTTATATTTCCTATCAAAAGCATTGGTCTTCTCTGTCTGTATTCTGAAAAAAACCTCAATTCTTTTTCTTTTTCATTTGCTGTTGTAATTAAAACACTTAGTAGATACTTATAATTCACAATATCACAATATATTTGTTTCTAACTTTCTACCTTGGTTTTGTATATATTTTATGGAAGTGTGTATTTTAAGACATACATTGATGATATTCAAGGTGGTATTTGTCAGTCTGGGAGACTTCAATTTTTTATTAAAATTTAATAGGTAATAAATGTAAAATCATGAAAATGTAGGAATAGGATTAAATATTTAACCTTCTGTGTGCCATGGAAGTAATCCATTTCCAGGTTTAGTGTAGCATGATACAGTTTTTCCTCAGGTCTCCCCTTAAATATATATGTTTTTATATGATGATTTTGCCATCAATTATGTCTATAGTCATAATACAACCAATTACATGAATTATATAATAATGGATAACATTTACATGAGATTTTACATTTGTTTTCATAAATTTTATTGGTTAACCATTTTCCATATGCTTAAATCTAAGATGACAGATAAAAGAGTATTAATTGATATACATCATAAAAAATCACACTTAAAAAATTTAAAGGCTATAGGAATAGATTGAAGGATGGAAAAAGATTTTATGATTTCTAATGAAATCACAGTAAAGCAATGTGGTTGCAGATTGCATGGAGTGTGAAGGATAGTTTGACACAGCAATCCCACTGCTGGGCATACACACTGAGGAGACCAGAAGTGAAAGAGACATGAGTACACCAGTGTTCATTGCAGCACTGTTTGTAATAGCCAGGACATGGAAGCAACCTTGATGTCCATCAGCAGACACACAATGCAGTGTTCAGTTCAGTTCAGTTGCTCAGTCGTGTTCGACTCTTTGCGACCCCACGAATCGCAGCATGCCAGGCCTCCCTGTCCATCACCGACTCCCGGAATTCACTCAGACTCACGCCCATCGAGTCCATGATGCCATCTCATCCTCTGTCGTCCCCTTCTCCTCCTGCCCCCAACCCCTCCCAGCATTAGAGTCTTTTCCTTTTGCATGAGGTGGCCAAAGTACTGGAGTTTCAGCTTTAGCATCATTCCTTCCAAAGAAATTCCAGGGCTGATCTCCTTCACAATGGACTGGTTGGATCTCCTTGCAGTCCAAGGGACTCTCAAGAGTCTTCTCCAATGCCACAGTTCAAAAGCATCAATTCTTCAGCACTCAGCCTTCTTCACAGTCCAACTCTCACATCCATACCTGACTACTGGAAAAACCATAGCCTTGACTAGAAATGGCGTATTACTCAGCCATTAAAAAGAATACGTTTGACTCAGTTCTAATGAGGTGGATGAAACTGGAGCCTATTACACAGAGTGAAGTAAGCCAGAAAGAAAAACACCAATACAGTATACTAATGCATATATATGGAATTTAGAAAGATGGTAATGATAACCCTGTATGTGAGACGCAAAAGAGACACAGATGTATAGAACAGTCTTTTGGACTCTGAGGGAGAGGGAGAGGGTGGGATGATTTGGGAGAATGGCATTGAAACATGTGAAATATCATATATGAAATGAATCACCAGTTCAGGTTCGATGCATGATATAAGATGCTTGGGGCTGATGCACTGGGATGACCCAGAGGGATGGTACAGGGAGGGAGGTGGGAGAGGGGTTCAGGATGGGGAACACATGTACACCCGTGGTAAATTCATGTTGATGTATGGCAAAACCAATAAAATATTGCAAAGTAATTAGCCTCCAATTAAAATAAATATATTTAAAAAAGAACTGGGAATATTTTTTAAAAGAGTTCAAAAGCAAAAAGGAAAAAGAAATTTAAAGTATATGCGATAAAAATTCAATAGAAATAAGTTATAGATTAGTGAGAAATGTGTGACAAGGTGAAGGTGAAGTCGCTCAGTCATGTCCGACTCTTTGCGACCCCATGGCCTGTAACCTACTAGGCTTCTCTATCCATGGGATTCTCCAGGCAAGAATACCAGAGTGGATTGCCATTTCCTTTTCCAGGGGATCTTCCCGACCCAGGGATCAAACACGGGTCTCCCGCATTAGAGGCAGATACTTTAACCTCTGAGCCACCAGGGAAGCCATGTGTGACAAAGTAAGCTCAAAATAACTATACTCTTCATAAGAATACATTGCAAACAGGAGAGGGTATTTAAGCAAATATTTCTGATTGAGTTGCTTTCAGGAGTAATAACTAAATTTACAGCTATTTTCTCATGCCCATATTCGTTAGGTAAGAACAGTTTGGGTACTAAGAAATCATTTTATTATGGTTTTCATCTATACTCTGCACCATTGAATAAAGAAGTCATCTTTTTATCAATCTAAGGCAGTAAGTTTTACAAAATGCATCTAGACAAGTTATATAATACTTCTCTGAGACTGTTATTTTTCTTTCAGATAATTTGTTTTTACATATAGCTGTTTTATAAGATTAATTAGTTTTAGGTCTACAAAATAATGATTCAACACTTTTATAATTAATATTAAACTCCATTTACAGCTTCATAACATATTGGCTGTATTCCCTGTGTGGTACAATATATTTTTAAATGTATTTATTTTATACAGGGTAATTTATACCTCTTAATTCCTTAGCCATTTACACATTTCTCTTCCCATTTGTAACTCGTTATAATATCTTGTTCTCTTTATCTGTGAACTTGTTTCTGTTTTGTTATATTTACTCGTTTGTTTTATTTTTAGATTTTACATGTAAGTGTTTACATACAGTATTTATCTTCCTTTGCCTGATCTATTTCACTATGCATAATAACCTCCAGGTCCATCCACAGAAAAACTTCATTATTTTTGTGGCTTAGTAATATTTCATTATATGTATGTATCTGAGTGTGTATATGCTACACTCATATGTTGATGGACACTGTTACCTCCATACCTTGGCTATTGCAAATAATAATTAAGATATGGCTATGTGAGTAATGCTGCTATGAATGTTGGAGTGCATTTATCTGTTCAATTACTGTTTTTGTTTTCTTTGGTTACATGCACAGATATGGAATTGATGAATCATCCAGGTCATCCTATTTTTAGTTTTGTCAGGAATTTCCATACTGGTTTCCATAGTGGCCATACCAATGTACCGATTTTCAATCCTACCAACAGCGTAAGAGGGTTCCCTTTTAACCATATGTACTTTAACATTTCTTATTTGTGGTCTTTTCAATGATAGTCATTCTGACAAATGTGACATGACAGTTCATTGTGGTTTTGGTTTGCATTTCTCTGATGCTCAGCTATGGTGAGCATATTTTCATGTGCCTGTTAGCCATCTGTATGTGTTCTTTGAAAAAATGTCTATCCAGGTCTTTTGCTCATTTTTATTGGGTTTTTGATGTTGAGTTGTAAGAGCTGCTTAGATATTTTGGATATTAACAATTTATCAGTCATACCCCTTGCAAATGTTTTCTCCCATCGCGGTTATCTTTTCATTTTGTTGAAGGGTTCCTTTGTTATGCAAAAGCTATTAAGTTTAATTAATTCCCATTAAGTTTATTTTTGCTTCTGTCTCTTTTGCCTTAGGAGACAGATCCAAATAATATTGTTGTGGTTGATGTCAAGGTGCCCTGCCTATGTTTTCTTTTTTTCCCTTCTAGGACTCCTATTATATGAATGTTAGTATATTTGATGTTGTCACACAAGTTCCTTAAAATGTTCTCATTTTTAAAATTTGCTTTTCTTTTTGCTTTACTGAGATTGATTACAATTACTCTAGCTTACCGATTGCTTGGGCATTCTTCTGTATCACCTGGTCTTCTGTTAATTCCTTCTGGTAAGTTTTTCAATTTAGTTATCGTATTAATTCACTCTGGCTGATGGTTTTTTGTATTTTCTGGTTCTTTGTTAAAATTCTCACTGTATTCTTTCATTCTTTATCCTATTTCAATTAGCATTCTTATGCTAACGTTCTGAATTCTTTACCTGGCAAATTATTTATGTTTTCAGGGTTTTTTTCCCCTTATTCTTTAGTTGAAAAAAAAATCTTGATTTTGCTTACCTTACTCTGTCTCTATGAAATTCAGTGAAACAGTTACCAACCCTTTTTTATAGAGATGTTCAGTGTAATTGTGCCCATTGACACAAGTTGATGGGAAAGTTTGATGGAAGAAACAGATCTGAAATGAGCTTAGGTCACGTCCCCCACCCTCCACCCCCAGCATTTGCTGACAGCTATTACCTTGTTGGGTTTGGGGGCTGGAGATAGAGGGACTAGAGCCCGAACCAGATGTGAACTGAGACTGAGTCTCCATGCTCACTGTCGCAGTGCCCTGGTAGAGGTAAAGCACGTCCCAAAGTGCCAGAGCAAAAGACCCGAGGGTTAGGTCTGAGTTGGCGGTGTTCCCTCTACAGTGTTTCCTGTTTGCTCCCAGCCTCAGCACTTGCACTCCAGAGGACATTGGTGCTAGAGCACAGGGTGCCTGAGTCAGTGCCCTGCTGGGGCACACACTGATGTGGTCCCAGCCCACCAATCAGAATTCCAGACCATTTCCTGCCCACTGAAAGCACCAGTAATGACTACTTGCCCAATTCAGATGCAGTACTAGGTTTAAGCCAGGGTTAGCCCCCACTCAATGAAACTAAGCCATGCTGTGTGGGGCCATCCAAGACAGGCAGGTCATGGTGGAGCAATCTGATACAGTGTGGTCCACTGAAGAAGGGAATGGCAAACCATTTCAGTGTTCTTGCCTTGAGAACTCCATAAACAGTATGAAAAGGCAAAATGATAGGATACTGAAAGAAGACCTCTTAGGACAGTAGGTGCCCAATATGCTACTGGAGATCAGTGGAGAAATAACTCCAGAAAGAATGAAGGGATGGAGCCAAAGCAAAAACAATACCCGGTTGTGGATGTGACTGGTGATAGAAGCAAGGTCCAATGCTGTAAAGAGCAATATTGCATAGGAACCTGAAATGTTAGGTCCATTAATCAAGGCAAATTGGAAGTGGTCAAACAGGAGATGGCAAGAGTGTATGTCGACATTCTAGGAATCAGCAAACTAAGATGGACTGGAATGGGTGAATTTAACTCAGATGACTATTATATCTACTACTAGGGGCAGGAATCTCTTAGAAGAAATGGAGTAGCCATCATGATCAACAAAAGAGTCCAAAATGCAGTATTTGGATGCAATCTCAAAAACGACACCATGATCTCTGTTTATTTCCAAGGCAAACCATTCAATATCAGTAATCCAAGTCTATGCCCCAATCAGTAATGCTAAAGAAGCTGAAGTTGAGCGGTTTTATGAAGACCTACAAGACCTTTTAGAACTAACACCCAAAAAAGATGTCCTTTTCATTATAGCAGACTGGAATGCAAAAGTAGGGTGTCAAGAAACACCTGTAGTATCAGGCAAATTTGGCCTTGCAAAATGGAATGAAGCAAGGCAAAGGCTAATAGAGTTTTGCCAAGAGAACTCACTGGTCAAAGCAAACACCCTCTTCCAACAACAGAAGACTCTGCCTACACATGGACATCACCAGATGGTCAGCACTGAAATCAGATTAATTACATTCTTTGCTGTCAAAGATGGAGAAGCTCTAAACAGTCAGCAAAAACAAGACCAGGAGCTGACTGTGGCTCAGATCATTAACACCTTATTGCCAAATTCAGGCTTAAATTGAAGAAAGTAGGGAAAACTGCTAGACCATTCAGGTATGACCTAAATCAAATCCCTTATGATTATACAGTGGAAGTGAGAAATAGATTTACAGGCCTAGATCTGATAGATAGAGTGCCTGATGAACTATGGAATGAGTTTTGTGACATTGTACAGGAGACAGGGATTAAGACCATCCCCAAGGAAAAGAAATGCAAAAAGCAAAATGGCTGTCTGTCTGGGGAGGCCTTAAAAATAGCTGTGAAAGGAAGAGAAGCAAAAAGCAAAGGAGGAAAGGAAAGATATAAGCATCTGAATGCAGAATTCCAAAGAATAGGAAGAAGAGACAAGAAAAACTTCCTTAGGTATCAATGCAAAGAAATAGAGGAATACAACAGAATGTGAAAGACTAGAAATCTCTTCAAGAAAATTAGAGATACCAAGGAAACATTTCATGCAAAGATGGGCTTGATAAAGGACAGAAATGGTATGGACCTAACAGAAGCAGAAGGTATTAAGAGGTGGCAAGAATACACGGAAGAACTGTACAAAGAAGATCTTCATGACCCAGATAATCATGATGGTGATATCATTCACTTAGAGCCAGACATCCTGGAATGTGAAGTCAAGTGGGCCTTAGAAAGCATCACTAGGAACAAAGCTAGTGGAGGTGATGGAATTCCAGTTGAACTGTTTCAAATCCTGAAGGCTGATGCTGTGAAAGTGCTGCACTCAATATGCCAGCAAATCTGTAAAACTCAGTGATGGCCACAGGACTGGAGAAGGTCAGTTTTCATTCCAATTCCAAAGAAAGGCAATGCCAAAGAATGCTCAGACTACTGCACAATCGCACTCATCTCACACGCTGGCAAAGTAATGCTCAAAATTCTCCAAGCCAGGCTTCAGCAATACGTGAACTGTGAACTCCCTGATGTTCAAGCTGGTTTTAGAAAAGGCAGTGGAACCACAGATAAAATGGCCAACATTCACTGGATCATCGAAAAAGCAAGGGTGTTCCAAAAAAACAACTATTTCTGCTTTATTGACTATGCCAAAGCCTTTGACTGTGTAAATCACAATAAACTGTGGAAAATTCTGGAAGAGATGGAACTACCGGATCACCTAACTGCCTCTTGAGAAACCTATTTGCAGGTCAGGAAGCAACAGTTAAAACTCAACATGGACCAACAGACTGGTTCCAAATAGGAAAAGGAGTATGTTAAGGCTGTATACTGTCACCCTGCTTATTTAACTTCTATGCAGAGTACATCATGAGAAACACTGGGCTGAAAGAAGCACAAGCTGGAATCAAGATTGCCAAGAGAAATATCAATAACCTCAGATATGGAGATGACACCACCCTTATGACAGAAAGTGAAGAGGAAATAAAAAGCCTCTTGATGAAAGTGAAAGAGGAGAGTGAAAAAGTTGGCTTAAAGCTCAACATTCAGAAAACGAAGATCATGGCATCTGGTCCCCATACTTCATGGAAAATAGATGGGGAAACAGTAGAAACAGTGTCAGACTTTATTTTGGGGGCTCCAAAATCACTGCAGATGGTGATTGCAGCCATGAAATTAAAAGACACCTACTCCTTGAAAGGAAAGTTATGACCAACCTAGACAGCATATTAAAAAGCAGAGTCATAACTTACCAACAAAGGTCTGTCTAGTCAAAGCTATGGTTTTTCCTGTGGTCATGTATGGATGTGAGAATTGGACTTGAAGAAAGCTGAGCACCAAAGAATTGATGCTTCTGGACTGTGGTGTTGGAGAAGACTCTTGAGAGTCCCTTGGACTGCAAGGAGATCCAAACAGTCCATTCTAAAGATTAGTCCTGGGTCTTCTCTGGAGGGACTGATGCTAAAGCTGAAGCTCCAGTAATTGGCCACCTCATGCAAAGAGTTGATTCATTGGAAAAGACTGATGTTGGGAGGGATTGGGGCCAGGAGGAAAGGGGACGACCGAAGATGAGATGGCTGGATGGCATCACCAACTCGATGGACATGAGTTTGGGTGAACTCTGGGAGTTGGTGAGGGACAGGGAGGCCTGGCATGCTGCAATTCATGGGATCACAAAGAGTCGAACACAACTGAGCAACTGAACTGAACTAGCCCCCACAATTATGCACCTTTCTCAGCAGTGATAGCCTTCACTCTCATGGAAATCTGTACCAGAGCCAGAGGGGCGGAGTGGACAGTGGGTGTCAGCTGGTACACAGGCTGGGATGGTCCTTGCACACCAGTGAGAGCTTGAGATAGTTCCTAATCCATTACCTCTGCAAGTGCCAGCAGCCACTGCCCCCACTCTTCATATACAATGCCAGGTCCGAGCCTTGTCCATCTCCCTCGACTGCAAAGTTTCCTCTGCAATGGCAGACTTCACCCCAGGGGGAAGCAATACCAAAGTTGGAGGGACTGGGCAGTTGCAAAATAACTGGCCAGAGACTTGGGCAGTCTCAAACTGCTTCCTCTAACTTGTTCCTGGAAGTAAGCCTGCACGAGAAAGTTCTTAATGAGCAGGGGCTAGGTTTCTTATTAGTTCCACTAGTTTTCATTCTGGTAAGGAAGTTCTTCTTTCTGGTGTTGGACATCAGGGCTGGGGTTTCCAGCATGGGCTGCAAACCACTCTCTCCTAGGGAGGATGTTTGAACCCGCAGAATTCCTCTTCTCTTCTGTCCTCTCCTAGAGGTACAGGTCCTGAATTGATTGCTTGTCTTCACGTCCTGCCTGACTCTATGTAGATCATTCTTTATAACTTTGCAGCATAAGGGTCTTTCTGCCAGTGTACAGCTTGTTTGCAGTGAGAATCGCTCTATGTGTAGATGTGTTTTTGATGTGTTCATAGGGAGAGGTGAGCCCAACGTCTTCCTGATCACCATTTGATCTCCTCCTCACAGGTTATTTTTAAATCTAACTTTAGTTTTCTGCTTTCAACTCTATTTAAACATATTTGGAAACATGCTGAATAGCATTTCCTAAATCATTGTAGGCTTCCAGGAATTGATTCAGTGCTCAGAAATAAATGTTATTTTTAGATGAATATTCCAGTTCCATAATAGTAAAAATAAATTCAATAATCACCAAGTCAGTATTTCCTCATTTGATTGTGATATTTGTGTATTTTCTAGTAAGCTATTTGGACATTAAATTATTCTATATGAGGCATTCTAGAAATTCAATCAGAAAAAAACATTATTTTTCTGAGCAAATAAAAGCTATTTCAAGTATCAAATTCTCATCAATTTCAGATTTGTGCCAAGATGTATACAGAAAGCTAAAACATCTCAATACTGAAATTATAGTAAGCCACAATTTTATAGTGGAAGTAAATTATCTATATAAAACTGTGTACTTAAGGTTTTTCTAATAATTTTCCCCAACACCATCTTCTTCTCATCATATACCTTAAATGCTTAGTTTAATTCTCCAGAATAAATTAAAATATATGTTTGAATGTCTAGATAATTTAATACTTTATAATAAGAAATGAAACATGAGAAGCACATGTTTAAAGACAATTATGACATGTCTTTGGCTTAAATGACTTTCCAAATTAATAACCAAAAATCACTACACTGGTAGTGTAAATAAATACAAATGTAATATTGAAGCAGAATTGCCATCAATGTGTCCAGTACTTTGAGCATACTGATGATAGAAAAGT
This sequence comes from Nanger dama, assembly GCA_917880005.1. NCBI lineage: Eukaryota > Metazoa > Chordata > Mammalia > Artiodactyla > Bovidae > Nanger > Nanger dama. The sequence goes on along the minus strand of CAKJTW010000038.1, from coordinate 5,421,506 downwards.
TTCTTCTTAGGGATTTTTTTGATAAAATTGCATTTGCATCAGACCTCCCACTAGCAGAGGAGGATATTTCCAATAGCATTAAGTGGGAAAAGAAATTGTTACGCAGAAGGAATATTTTGAATCAAAAAAGAAAACACTTTAGAGGATATTGGGACTATTACATTTTTTCATTTTTGCTAAGTGTTTCCATTTTCATTTTGGATCAGACAATTCTTTGTGTGCTGTCGCATGCACTTTTAGGATGTTTTGCCAATTCCAAGATCTCTACCAGCCATACTCATTCTCTAGTCTTGTCATCCATAAAGGTCTATAGACATGCCAAGTACCTCCCGGGGGAAGAAATGCCTCCAGTTACAAACTGCTGGGCCACAGTGCAGAAATACACGCAGGGGATGGTGCTAAAGTGTAGGTTACAATAACTAACTTTGGGTGATAACTTTTTCTGGAATATCATTGGCTGATCATCTTGCATTCATTATCTTATGTAACCTTCAGCTTGACTTTATAAGATTATTACAGAAATTAAGAATGAGATGCCTAATGATTTTCCTAGAATCTTACATCTAACAAGTAGTAGATCTTGACTTTAAACTGCTATTTGCAAGATCCTCTGGAGAAGGGAACAGCTACCTATTCCAGTATTCTTGCCTAGAGAATTTCATGGACAGAGGAGTCTGATTGGCTACAGTTCATGGGGTTGCAAAGAGTCAGACATGACTGAGCAACTAACACTTTCACTTTCTTTGCCTCAATAACCTGGGCATTTAGCTATAAGGATATATTCCCAGAAGACCATAAACATTGGCAAGAATACTGTGAAATTTACCAGCTGCTTCATGTGAATTGGGTCATGGAAAAAGAAACGAGAAATTTCTCAGAATTGTGAGAGAGTTCAAAAATTAGTTGTTAAATAAAGTATTGTAAAATTCCTGACTGTGTGCCTTTTATAATAGAAGGTCTTGTCATCCATGAAGATCTACAGACATGCCAAGTACCTCCTAAGTACCAAATACCAAGTACCAATACCTTCAACTACCAAAATAAATGCATATACAGTGCATTTATTTTCATTTTTATAAATTTGGGGTGGTTCTTATAACATTTTTTTAAGGAGAGAAAATTGAAACCAATAAAGAGAAAAAGCTTGCCTAAGTTCACAAATTTATATACCAGATTTGAAATTTGAACTCAGGCCTGATTTCAGTGATTACATCAATTCCTTTTTCTTCATTTAAATATATGATTCTCTCATATATTTTGGTATATGCATTTGTCAAACTGGTCCTGAACAATAGCAATACACCAGTACTATTTCTTGAAATACACATTTGCCAGTATTCTATCAATGGCCCCAAAAGCTTGTTCCATTTTTTTAATGCAATTCTATAATAATGTTCAACTTTGGATTCTTTTGTGAAATATTTTAGTTCCTGACCTAGAATATATTTTTATTGTCTACAGTCACAAGCCAGATTTTGTTAACTCTATTCCATGAGTTCACTTTTAAACAATCTGGTTCCTGAAGTTACATAGACACCTTACTGCCATGAGTAAGTGTCCTGTAAGGTATATAATGGCTGAATTCTCAATGATTATTAGTATGTACAACTATAATGAAACCAATTTTTTCTTCCAAGAAATCTCTGTTCAGTTTCATTCAAAGGTGAAATGGAAAATATAAATCATTCCATGCTGACACTGTAGTCATTTGACAACTCATTTTTGATAAACCCTTTGAATGTTAAGTTTCTCAGAATATTTTATTGTATTTAGTGCAATTTTCTAATCTACAACGGAAATAGATCAGCAAATGTCAAATGGGTTAAAATTCTACATTCTCTGAAAGACAGATGAATTGATACTTTTTACTTTGTCTGACACTTGGATATAAGACTATCCTTTAAATATATTAAATAAAAGTAACAGTTACATAACAGTATGTCAACCTGTTCTCAAAAATGTGGAACAGTTGATAAGTGGGTTGGCCTGGCTGAGGTTTAGAAACCATGGTAAACATGAAAAAGCACAGTTTTGATATATTACAAATTTAATTTTTGCAGTATCTGTGAATAATGCATTTATTTTGAGCTATAAATTATTACATTAATAATGTTTTATAATTGACACCATAATATGATAATTCCAAATTGAAAGACTTGGTAATAGAAAGTCTTAATTACTGAACTACTTAAAAATTATTATGGCCTAATATGAAGATTAAATATATAAAAATAATCATTTTTATAATATATGCTAGGGTACAGAATTTCATAAACAAGATACAAATAGTCATCTCATTTCATGGAAGCTTTCATTAGTTGGCTACAGACCAAAATATTGCTTATTTTTTTCTATTATATACACTGGAGTGAAGTTTAGTTCTAGTTGTGGCATTCAGAAAATTGAGTTTAAGCCATCATAAACTAGAAATCCAAGTATTTTTCTCCAGGAGAACTCTATGAAACTATATTACAGTAGCAATAAACAAAATAACTTTTTGTTCTTTGTTAGCTTTGGGGATTATGACCTCCATTTCTGTATTTATTCCAGTGGGCATTACATCCTTGCAGTGACTCTGCCAAAACCTGGAAGGTTGAACATGCCTTCTGATAGTGTTATCTAAGTAAGTAGAATATTATTTAATAGACTGATTAAAAATTTTGGTGTTGCATAGGATTTGGGATGATAATGTAACATACCAAAATGCCTAGTTAGTTCCAACAATATTCTGAAGGCATTCATCTAACCTGAATAGGAAAAAAATAGAGAATGTGGAAACAGGTCTTAATCATTGAAATATAGTTGTTATGATTTTCAGCTTCTTGTTAGCTGAAAATAAGCCTAAATTAAAAAAAAAAGAAATATGACTTTTGGAATGCCACAAGGAAGATTTCCAAATAATTTGTATCAAGTGATGTCAGATATTAATATGAATTAATATCTACTGTGACTAGAGAATGATTAAAGAGAGTAGAGGAAATAAGGTCACAAAGAGAAAGTGAATTGTTTACCAAATTCTTGAATGAGGTTATGGATCTGCATTGTTGGGGTATGTTGGGGTATGGCACACACCATATCACCATACTATGAATTGGCAAACTGACATAAACTCAGTTTCTCTCTTACTTTTTTATGCTATTGTGCCTCTCTCAGTCTGCATAGAAGGTATATTTTATCAACAGGTGAGATAATTTTATCAGGAAGAAAAGTTTTATTTTTGCTTCATAGAATCAGTTCAGTCCCTCAGTTGTGTCTGACTTGCCCTGTCCAACACCAACTCCCGGAGTCTACCCAAACCCAGGTCCACCGAGTCAGTGATGCCATCCAAACATCTCTTCCTCTGTCGTCCCCTTCTCCTCCTGCCCCCAATCCCTTCCAGCATCAGGGTCTTTTCAAATGAGTCAGCTCTTTGCATCAGGTGGCCAAATTATTGAAGTTTCAGCCCCAACATCAGTCCTTCCAATGAACACCCCAGGACAGATCTCCTTTAGGATGCACTGGTTGAATCTCCTTGCAGTTCAAGGGACTCTCAAGAGTCTTCTCCAACACCACAGTTCAAAGGCATCAATTCTTTTCAGTGCTCAGATTTCTTCATAGTACAACTCTCACATCCATACATGACTACTGGAAAAATAGTAGTCTTGACTTGACATATTTTTGTTGGCAAAGTAATGTCTCTGCTTTGTAATAGTCTGTCTAGCTTGGTCATAACTTTCCTTCCAAGGAGTAAGTGTCTTTTAATTTCACGGCTGCAGTCACCATCTGCAGTGATTTTGGAGCCCAGAAAAATAAAGTCTGACACTGTTTCCACCGTTTCCCCATCTATCTGCCATGAAGTGATGGGACCGGATACCATGATCTTAGTTTTCTGAATGTTGAGTTTTAGCCAACTTTTTCACTCTCCTCTTTCACTTTCATCAAGAGGCTTTTAGTTCCTCTTCACTTTCTGCCATAAAGGTGGTGTCATCTGCATATCTGAGGTTATTGGTATTTCTCCTGGCAATCTTGATTCCAGCTTGTGCTTCCTCCAGCCAGCATTTCTCATGATGTACTCTGCATATAAGTTAAATAAGCAGGGTAACAATATACAGCCTTGATGTACTCCTTTCCCTATTTGGAACCAGTCTGTTAATCCATGTCCAATTCTACCTGTTGCTTCCTGACCTGCATACAGGTTTCTCAAGAGGCTTTATAGAATATCCCTTGAACAATATTGGTAAAACATAGCTACCCTGTGAGATAAAGGATACAGGGTAATCTTTTTTAAAAAGTATGTCAACATTTTCATATTATTTTTAAGACAGAATAACTGTATATCAGATTTTAAGTTTGGCCAAATCTGGATAAAACATTTATTTTTAAAATCAGTTTATTTCAAAGCAATTTATCAAAGAAATAATCATTCATGTATATAGTAAAAGTTGCTACAAGTGATTATTTTAGAAAAGATAAATGTAACAAAATTAATATGTTTTTAAATAAAGTGTTAGATTGTATCTACATGTTTGCTCTTCAGCTGTCAGTTTTGATTTAAAAATATATATTCTTAGGCAATACATCCCAGGGCAATTATTATTCTTGTTTTGACACAAAATGAAGTAAGGCTTTGTAATTCTATTCCAGTTGTGTAAACTTTTTCAGTCCTCTACTTGCTTGTTAAGCTTGAGGTTAATTCTCCATGTAGAGTGCTGTCTTCTCTGGTCAATTGTGACTATTTCTGGCTTACTAAAGTAGATAACTGTTTTCTTTCCCAAGCCCATTTATATTTTTATTACCATATGCCCACACTCTCAGGCTTTCTTACCCTTATTTATTGCAGTTTTTATTACTAGATTTTTCTCACACTAGTGATGGATTGCCACTGATCTTTTGTCTTTAATTAAGAGTTCTGGGGGCTCTGAACAGTCATCATCTGCCTGAGAGGGAGCCCCAGTGGCACTCCCAGAAAGTTGGGCAACCCGGAAAGGCCAGAAGTTGCAGCAATTGCATGCGCCAAAATCCCTAGCTACTCGGACCTGGGAAGGGAACAAAGCCCAGGTTCAACCAAATCCGAGCCTCGGAGGGCTTCCTGAACGCCAAACCTGAGTGGCTTAGACCAGGGAGGTGCATGAAGCCTTGGGCAGGCCCCAGACGGTTATCCCGTGGAGCAATGGACAGCCTGAGCGGTGTGCGCCGTGAGAAGGGGCAAAACCAGTGCAGAGTCCACTACCACCCTCCCTGTGTCAAGAGTCCAGCAAACAGAGGAAGTCAAACAGAGGGAACTGCCTTGGTAGCGACCCCACACAGCCCACAACAGACAACAGAGAAAGCGCCAGATATACCGTTACTACTTTTATGATCAAATTTTGGGGGAAGGGAGGGGGTTGATGTGGAAGTGTGATTTTTTTTTTTTTAAGAATTCTTTTTCTTTTAAATTTTTTTGAAAAAATTGTTTTTTCTTCTTTTCTTTTTGTCTTTTTTTTCCTAAACTTGCTTAAATTTTTAAGTCCTCTATATTTCTATTTATTATTTTTATAACCTAATACTACTTTTCAAAAAAAAAAAAAACCTTATCTTTAAAGCAAATGCCGTATATAGTCCTTTTGGTGGTGGAAGTTGTTGTCTTTTGATAATTCTGGAGTCTTTTTTTTTCTCAATTTTTTTAAAATTTTTTCTCATTATTCTTCTTTTCTTTAATATTTTATCTTTGAAAATCCAATCTCTACTCCAGATTTTTAATCTCAGCATTTTGGTATTTGTTGCCAATTTTGTACTTTTAAAAACCTAATGTTCAGTACCCAATTTTACATGAGTGCGAGATTACCGGCTTGACCACTCTCTCCTCCTTTGGACTCTCTTTTTCTCCACCAGGTGGCTTCTGTCTCCTCTCTCCCCCTCATCTTCTCTAGCCAACTCTATGAATCTCTGTGTGTTCCAGAAGGTGGAGAACTCTCAGGGAACTGGTCACTGGCCGGATCTGTATCCCTCCTTTGCATCTCCCTCTTTTATCCTCCTGACCACCTCTATCTACTTTCTCCCTCTCCTCTTCCATGTATAACTCTGTGACCACCTCTGAGAGGTCCAGACTTTGGAGCGCACACAAAAAAGTGTTTACAGGCTAGCTTGCTCTTTCCTCTTTTGATTCCACCTCATCCCATTCCACTCACTTCTAACTACCCCCTCCCTCTTCTCTCCTCCAAGTAACTCAGCAATCCTCTAGGGGCGACCCTCAAGGTGGAGAAACCTATCATCTTTAACCTAGATATTTTAACATTAGTGTTGTATAGATGGAGAAATCATGAGGCTATTGTAAAAATAAATCTGAAAACCAGAATCAGGAGGCTTAAGTCCAAATCCTGAGATCATCAGAGAATTCCTGAATACAGGGAACATTATCCAATAGGAGCTCATCAAACGCCTTCATATCTATACTGAAATTGAGCACCGCCCAAGGGCCAACAAATTCCAGAGCAAGACATACCACGCAAATTCTCCAGCAACACAAGAACAAGCCCCTGAGCTTCAATATACAGGCAGCTCAAAACCATTGACGTCTCATAACACATTACTAGACACTTCACAGCACTCCAGAGAGAGGAAATCAAGCTCCACCCACCAGAACTCCAACACAAGCCTCCCTAATCAAGAAACTTTGACAAGCCACTGATATAACCCCACACACAGAGGGGAAGCTCAATAATAAAGAGAATTCCACAAATTCCCAGAATATAGAAAGGCCACCCCAAATGCAGCAATATAACCAAGATGAAGAGACAGAGGAATTCTCAGCAGGTAAAAGAACAGGAGACATGCCCACAAAACCAAACAAAAGAGGAAGAAATAGGGAATCTACCTGAGAAAGAATTCCAAATACTGATAGTGAAAATGATCCAAAATCTTGAAATCAAAATGGAATCACAGATAAATAGCCTGGGGTCAAGGATTGAGAAGATGCAAGAAAGGTTTAACAAGGACCTAGAAGAAATAAAAAGAGTCAATATATAATGAATAATGCAATAAATGAGATCAGAAACACTCTGGAGGCAACAAATAGTAGAATATCGGAGGCAGATGATAGGATTAGTGAAATAGAAGATAGAATGGTAGAAATAAATGAATCAGCGAGGGAAAAGGAAAGACGAATTAAAAGAAATGAGGACAACCTCAGAGACCTCCAAGACAATATGAAATGTTCCAACATTCGAATTATAGGAGTCCCAGAAGAAGAAGACAAAAAGAAAGACCATGAGAAAATACTTGAGGAGATAATCATTGAAAACTTCCCTAAAATGGGGAAGGAAATAATCACCCAAGTCCATGAAACCCAGAGAGTGCCAAACAGGATAAACCCAAGGCGAAACACCCCAAGACATATATTATTCAAACTAACAAAGACCAAACACAAAGAATAATTATTAAAAGCAGCAAGGGAAAACCAACAAATAATACACAAGGGGATCCCCATAAGAGTAACTGCAGATCTTTCAATAGAAACTCTTCAGGCCAGGAGGGAATGGCAAGACATACTTAAAGTGATGAAAGATAATAACCTTCAGCCAAGACTACTGTACCCAGCAAGGATCTCATTCAAATATGAAGGAGAAATCAAAAGCTTTACAGACAAGCAAAAGCTGAGAGAATTCAGCACCACCAAACCAGCTCTCCAACAAATACTAAAGGATAGACTTTAGACAGGAAACACAAAAAGGGCGTATAAACCTGAACCCTAAACAATAAAGTAAATGGCAACAGGAGCATACTTATCAATAATTACCTTAAATGTAAATGGGTTGACTGCCTCAACCAAAAGGCAAAGACTGGCTGAATGGATACAAAAACAAGATCCCTATATATGCTGCTTACAAGAGACCCACCTCAAAGCAACGGACACATACAGACTGAAAGTGAAGGGCTGGAAAAAGATATTCCATGCAAATAAAGACCAAAAGAAAGCAGGAGTAGCAATACTCATATCCGATAAAATAGACTTTAAAACAAAGGCTGTGAAAGGGACAAAGAAGGCCACTACATAATGATTAAAGGATCAATCCAAGAAGAAGATATAACATTTATAAATATATATGTACCCAACATAGGAGCTCCACAATATGTAAGACAAATGCTAACAAGCATGAAAGGGGAAATTAATAATAACACAATAATAGTGGGAGACTTTAATACCCCACTCACACCTATGGACAGATCAACTAAACAGAAAATTAACAAAGAAACGCAAACTTTAAATGATACAATAGACCAGTTAGACCTAATTGATATCTATAGAACATTTCACCCCAAAACAATGAATTTCACCTTTTTCTCAAGTGCACACGGAACCTTTTCCAGATAGATCACATCCTGGGTCATAAATCTAACCTTGATAAATTCCAAAAAAAATCGAAATTATTCCAAGCATCTTCTCTGACCATAATGCACTAAGGTTATATCTCAGTTACAGGAGAAAAACTATTACAAATTCCAACATTTGGAGGCTGAACAATATCCTTCTGAATAATCAACAAATCACAGAAGAAATCAAAAAGAAATCAAAATATGCATTGAAATGAATGAAAATGAAAACACAACTACACAGAACCTGTGGGACACTATAAAAGCAGTGCTACAAGGAAAGTTCATAGCAATACAGGCATACCTCAAGAAACAAGACAAAAGTCAAATAAATAACCTAACTCTACACCTAAAGCAACTAGAAAAGAAAAAAATAGAGAACCCCAGAGTTAGTAGAAGGAAAGAAATCCTAAAAATTAGGGCAGACACAAATGCAAAAGAAACAAAAGAGACCATAGCAAAGATCAACAAAGCAAAAAGCTGGTTCTTTGAAAGGATAAATAAAATTGACAAACCATTAGCCAGACTCATCAAGAAACAAAAGAGAAAAAAATCAAATCAATAAAATTAGAAATGAAAATGGAGAGATCATGACAGACAACACAGAAATACAAAGAATCATAAGAGACTACTATCAGCAATTATATGCCAATAAAATGGACAACTTGGAAGAAATGGACAAATTCTTAGAAAAGTACAACTTTCCAAAACTGAACCAGGAAGAAATAGAAAATCTTAACAGACCCATCCCAAGCATGGGAATTGAAACTATAATGAGAAATCTTCCAGCAAACAAAAGCCCAGGTCCAGACGGCCTCACAGCTGAATTCTACCAAAAATTTCAAGAAGAGCTAACACCTATCTTACTGAAACTCTTCCAGAAAATTGCAGAGGAAGGTAAACTTCCAAACTCATTCTATGAGGCCACCATCACCCTAATACCAAAACCTGACAAAGACACCACAAAAAAGAAAACTACAGGCCAGTATCACTGATGAACATAGATGCAAAAATCCTTAACAAAATCCTAGCAATCAGAATCCAGCAACCCATTAAAAGATTATACACCATGACCAAGTAGGCTTTATCCTAGGGATGCAAGGATTCTTCAATATCCGCAAATCAATCAATGTAATTCACCACATTAACAAATTGAAAAATAAACATCATATGATTATCTCAATAGATGCAGAGAAGGCCTTTGACAAAATTCAACATCCATTTATGATAAAAACTCTCCAGAAAGCAGGAATAGAAGGAACGTACCTCAACATAATAAAAGCTATATATGACAAACCCACAGCTAACATTATCCTCAATGGCGAAAAATTGAAACCATTTCCCCTAAAGTCAGGAACAAGACAAGGGTGTCCACTCTCACCACTACTCTTCAACATAGTTCTGGAAGTTTTGGCCACAGCAATCAGAGCAGAAAAAGAAATAAAAGGAGTCCAAATTGGAAAAGAAGAAGTAAAACTCTCACTGTTTGCAGATGACCTGATCCTCTACATAGAAAATCCCAAAGACTCGACCAGAAAACTACTAGAGCTAATCAATGACTATAGTAAAGTTGCAGGATATAAAATCAACACTCAGAAATCCCTTGCATTCCTATACACTAATAAAGAGAAAGTAGAAAAAGAAGTGAAGGAAACAATTCCATTCACCATTGCAACGAAAAGAATAAAATACTTAGGAATATACCTACCTAAAGAAACTAAAGACCTATATATCGAAAACTGTAAAACACTGATGAAAGAAATCAAAGAGGACACTAATAGATGAAGAAATATACCATGCTCATGGGTCGGAAGAGTCAGTATAGTGAAAATGAGTATACTACCCAAAGCAATCTATAGATTCAATGCAATTCCTATCAAGCTACCAGCAGTATTTTCACAGAACTAGATCAAATAATCTCAAGATTTGTATGGAAATACAAAAACCTCGAATAGCAAAAGCAATCTTGAGAAAGAAGAATGGGGCTGGAGGAATCAACTTGCCTGACTTCAGGCTCTACTACAAAGCCACAGTCATTAAGACAGTATGGTACTGGCACAAAGACAGAAATATAGATCAATGGAACAAAATAGAAAGCCCTGAGATAAATCCACACACCTATGGACACCTTATCTTCGGCAAAGGAGGCAAGAATATACAATGGAATAAAGACAGTCTCTTTTAACAGGTCATGCTGGGAAAACTGGTCAACCACTTGTAAAAGAATGAAACTAGATCTCTTTCTAACACCATACACAAAAATAAACTCAAAATGGATTAAAGATCTAAATGTAAGACCATCCCTATTTGTCAGGATGAAGAGAACAAAATACCACAGGAGGGAGCACATGTATAGTAGTTATAAAAATTCAGGGACCATTCGAATTTTTTAATAAATTTTTTTAAATTTATATATATATTTATTCATTTTATCTCTTCAACAATCCAGTAGATTACTGCAAGAAGCAAGATCTACTTGAAGAGTGAATGATAATAAATATCATAATTGTAGATTGTAAAAATTTTTCAATATTTTATAGAAGTTGTTCCCAACTTTAGTGCCTGCTATGTATGGTAAACACCATGAGCTAAATAAAATGACTAAAATTCCAAAAAAAAAAAAAAAAAAAAAAACACCTCTAACAACGTCACATTGGAGAGTGTTCAGTAAGATTAAGGCACTGTTTATAATCTTGTACCTTTATTTCTGAGTGAAATAATACCGCATAGTTTCATGTTTAGTAAATTGGCACAACTGGACTCAATATCTTCCAATAAATTATAAAGACAAAAGACAATTATTTAACATGGCTTAAAAAGTGTTGATTTTGAAACTGTCACCAGTTTACATACTGATACATGTTCTTATGATATTTACAATGGTCTCAGAAACTATTCTGCCATACACCATCATTTTTAATTTTCTTCCCATTCATATTCCTTCCTAAAAAGCAAAAGAAGGAAATTATTAAACTGAAAGTAAGAGGCTCAAATGCTAAAGTAACATTATCCATAAGGCAGACAGGAGAAAAATGAAATGAGGCTAAGTGTTGAAGATTTAATGATAGTTTATCTATAGCCCTAAATGTGATCAATCCTTTTCATCTGATAAGGGTACTTCTTAGAGTGTTTCTAATGAAGTTCCCACCTTTATTGTCTAAACAAGTTATGACCTTCAGAGTCTACAGTTATTTTCACACCAGATATAGTAAAAATGCTATTCATTATATACTACTAATGAAACATTTCCTAAAAATGTTTTGGGAACATTTTCTATATATAATAACATGTGTATGTATAAGTATATATACTATACACAGAAGTGTGTATGTGTGTGTATATTTGCATTATTTTTCTGTTACTGCCATTTACAAATTACTGCAAACTTAGCCTCTTAAAAATAGCACAGATTTATCTCCTCACATTTCTGTAAGGTGAGAAACCTTATATAGTTTTTGAAAGTCTAAAATCTTGGTGTTGACCAGCTGCATTCCTTTTCTGGAGGCTCTAGGAGAGAATCTGTTTCCTTGCAGTTCGAGTTTTTGCAGAAGTCTATGACATGGGTTTACAGGACTGAGGTCCTATTTTCTGGCCGGCTGTCAGTATGAGAACTGTGCTTAGATTTTGCGACCACTCACATCTCTCGGCTCATAATTTCTTCTCCATTTTCAAAGTGAGAAAAAGTGATTCTAATTCCTCTCCTACTTTGTTTCCTGGTATCTATTCTATATTCATATATTATCTGATTTCAGTTCTTCCTCATTAGAGTCCAAGTGGGTATATAGAGTTTACCTGATAATCCAGAAAAATCTATTAAGATTAAAACCATAATTTTATTTGCAAAGTCCCGTGTAACTTATTCACTAACTCTAGGGGTTAGAGTATAGCCATTCTGGGGAATCATTACCCTACCTATTTCAGTCTACCATCTTGCCCCTAAATATTCATATTCAGAGCACATGAAAAATATATTCACCCCAATGCAAAAGCCCTAAACATTTTACTCTATGATAGTATCAACTCAAATTTTCAAAATCTTAACTAAGTATTATCAGTACTAAATTCCCAAATTTTATTAACCAGTCCTCTAAATCAGGTGTGAGTGAAGCTCTGGATATAATCCATTATGATTATAATTTCTATTTATATTTGGACCTGTGATACTAAATAAACAGATTGTGCATTTTCAAAACACAGTGGCAGGACAGGAATATGAAAATATTATAGACATTCTAGTTCAAAAGTGGAGAAAATGGAAGAAAAAAATGGGTCACTCTTCTCAAGCCATTTTGAAATCTAGTGTGAAAACCCCATTAGGTTGTAAGGCCTGGGAATAATTCTCTACAGTTTTTGATTCCACTCTCAGAGTACTCTTCCCCATCTTCCTAGTCATCTTCCCCCCCCCCCTCACTGAAAGGTAGAGGGGTTTTGTAGCAGAATGGTTTCATCACCCTACTGGTGTCGGATATCTTTCATTTTGTATTGTCTCTGCCCCCTTTAGTCCAAGTTAGCAATATTTCTGCTGCTATATAACTCTCTAACTTTATTCTTCTCCTGGCATGTCATGGGGATTCATGCCATTAAACAGATCTTTCCTATGTCATATTATCTCTATTTTAACTTTTACTGAGGTGACTGGGGGATAATGGACCCAAGTTTCCCAAGATCACTGGTTAGATTAAGGAATGAGATTCTTAAACTTAGCTTCTCAAGATCCTTTTAAATAACTAAATACTTTGTTCTTTTGAGTAGTATAGCCATATCCTTGACTTTTTCTAGAACTTTCTAATAGTGAATTTCTTAAATTTAGTTTCCTTTGTCATGTGGGTAGGTTCAGTTCAGTTCAGTGGCTAAGTCATGTCCGATTCTTTGCGACCCCATGGACTACAGCACGCCAGGCTTCCCTGTCTATCACCAACTCCCGGAGCCTGCTCAGACTCATGTCCGTTGAGTTGATTCCATCCAACCATCTCATCCTCTGTTGGCCTCTTCTCCTCCCATCTTTAATCTTTCCCAGCATCGGGGCCTTTTCCAATGAGACAGCTCTTCACATCAGATGGACAAAATATTGGAGCTTCAGCTTTAGCATCAGCCCATCCCATGGATATTCAGGACTGATTTCCTTTAGGATGGATTGGTTGGATCTCCTTGCAGTCCAAGGGACTCTCAAGAGTCTTCTCCAACACCACAGTTCAAATGCGTCAATTCTTAGGTACTCAGCTTTCTTTATAGTTCAATTGTCACATTCATACTTTTTAATATGCTGTTTAGGTTGGTCATAACTTTTCTTCCAAGGAGCAAGCATTTTTAATTTCAGGGTTGCAGTCACCATCTGCAGAGATTTAGGAGCCCCCAAAATAAAGTCTGTCATGTTTCCACTGTTCCCCCATCTATTTCCCATGAAGTGATGGGACCAGATGCCATGATCTTCGTTTTCTGAATGTTGAGCTTTAAGCCAGCTTTTTCACTCTCCTCTTTCACTTTCATCAAGCAGCTCTTTAGTTCTTCTTCACTTTCTGCTGTAAGGGTGGTGTCATCTGCATATCTGAGGTTATTGATATTTCTCCTGGCAATTTTGATTCCAGCTTCTGTTTAATCCAGTCCAGCATTTCTCATGATTTCTCTGTGTATAAGTTAAATAAGCAAGATGACAATATACAGCCTTGGCGCACTTCTTTCCCAATTTGGATTTGGGTAGGTTGAATTTTCAAAATCAAGATTTACTTTTTGTTTAAAAGCAACTTTTCCTTCATGTATCACTCTTCCTTCATATTTTAATAAGGCATTACTTGCTTTGTCCACAAAAGGTGAATAGGAATATCACTTTTAGATTGATGCACTTACAAATAGAGCAGTAAAATTATCCATGCTTTTCTATTTTCATTATGAAATTTTGTGTTGAGAAATTACTTTTATAAATGAGTGAAGTTTCCAACCTGGGACCCTACCAACTTTGTGTAATAATTAAACAATTATTGATTTAATCTAATGAGTATTTGTGATTGTTTGTTATTGCAGCATAATGTTAGCCTATGCTCACTGTTAGATAAGTAATTTTAGTGGATTTCTGTTGCTTGGTAGTTCATTGGTTGCAGTGGTTAAGTCAGTGGGAAATTAAGAAAATATTGGTAGGATAAAATCCACCCCCCTTTTTAGAAACTTGACTATAAGGAAAGAAAATAAATTGAATGGGACTATGAGTAGGCCCAGCAAACACAATTTAAATATGAATGAGTTTTTTGATATTAATATACCAGAGAACAAATATTGTAATAAAGTTAGGATAATGTATAAGACAAAATCTCTACAGTTGAAAAAGAGTTTGAGGAAAAAGAGAATGTTGAATTGCCTTAAGTAGTAGAGCAATTTAATTTTGTAAATAGATGTTTTAAATGTAACTTTTTTAAAGGCTGGTTTGTGCCAGTTATATAACAGCAATGAAGTCTAGTCTTGCTGTTTTCATGGAGCCAAAGATGAGGATGGTAGTATAGCCAAATTAATGATTTTCAACTCCATGCTCAGAATCATTTTCATCTTTTTTTTTTTTTGGTAGAAGATAAGAGCAACATTGAACAGAGAAAAATAAAAGCAAACTTGATATCCACATAAAAGTTTCTTCAAGTCTACATCAATTAAGTACAAGTTGAAATAAGTTTGGAATGAATTTTTGAAACCATGTATTCTTTTCTTTGAAGGACGTATTAAGTGTTCAGTATAATACCAGTCATTGTTAAAAGATATCTTTGTAAATACTTCACATTTAATATATTAACTTTTAATTCATAAATGAAAATGAGTAATTACTATTCCTTTAATAGGAGAGAATTATGTTCTGGAATTATGAAAAGTTACAAACTGTATTACTTTCTGTATTTGTTGTATGGCTAGTACAAAAAAAAAAAAAAAACAACTTACAAGTTTAAAAGTGCTGATGGAAGGCTTTTCTTTTGACGTTCAATGACAGAAAACAAACAAAGCAACAGTATCTCAGTCAGTCAGTCAGTCAGTTCAGTCACTCAGCCGTGTCCGACTCTTTGTGACCCCATGAATCACAGCGCGCCAGGCCTCCCTGTCCATCACCATCTCCCGGAGTTCACTCAGACTCACGTCCATCGAGTCCGTGATGCCATCCAGCCATCTCATCCTCGGTCGTCCCCTTCTCCTCCTGCCCCCAATCCCTCCCAGCATCAGAGTTTTTTCCAATGAGTCAACTCTTCGCATGAGGTGGCCAAAGGACTGAAGTTTCAGCTTTAGCGTCATTCCTTCCAAAGAATACCCAGGGCTGATCTCCTTTAGAATGGACTGGTTGGATCTCCTTGCAGTCCAAGGGACTCTCAAGAGTCTTCTCCAGCACCACAGTTCAAAAACATCAATTCTTCGGCACTCTGCCTTCTTCACAGTCCAACTCTCACATCCATACATGACCACAGGAAAAACCATAGCCTTGACTAGACGGACCTTAGTTGGCAAAGTAATGTCTCTGCTTTTGAATGTGCTGTCTAGGTTGGTCATAACTTTTCTTCCAAGGAGTAAGCATCTTTTAATTTCATGGCTGCAGTCACCATCTGCTGTGATGAGTTTTTATTTCAAATTGGTTCAACTTCTTTTCACCATTGAGATCTAATATTTCTACTGTATCTTTGCATTCTCACCTCTGAAAATGAATTAGATTTATATTTGCTTGCTAAGTTGTTTAACTCTGCATGCCTCAGGGAAACCCAATTAAAAATCTTGGCTGCTGCAAAATAATTTCTCTTTATTTAGCCTTCCAAGTTTCCCAGCATTTTGAATTTGGAAGAATGTAGTAAAGGAACAATTATAATTCTTCAGTTTATTTTAGGTCTAATTGTATCTTTCTTTACTGTCGTATACATAGAAATCAAGCTTTTCTCAAGATTTTTTTCCTATATGCTTAATTGGGATCTTATAAAACTGTAAAATAACTGAATATTCTATATGAGGTCTCTTTTTAAATAAAATTAGGTAAGAGTTAAGATTTCTGGCTTTCTCAGTTATCTAGGAGTAAGCTCAAAATCTTTTAAGATACTAATTAGATATACTAATTTTTTTTTCCAATCTAGCTCTTTGTTTATAGAAACTTTGTATTAAAACAAAAAGATAATTTTAGAACTTAATAAATATGTGTTAAACATACATTAAAAAGTGAGGATGTATTTGTATTAAATAGCTATATGTTATAATTTTTAAAATTTCATTTACTAAATTGTTACTGAATTAAGCATTATACTAAGGCATTTACATTTAATTGCTCATCTTATCCTCATGATTCTGTAAAGTTTAGCTTACCTAAGAGGAATTTGCACTTTGAGTAGCTTAGATAACTTTCCCAAGGTCATGTGGTTAAGGATTCACATTTAAACCTCAGTGTGCCTGACCCTATGCTCTAGTAGAAGCATAAATGGGTCTACAGATCTGTGTTCTGCTTTAGTGGGCATCAAAATCATTAGCAGCTTTCTAGTTATTAGATCTGAAGTGGGGCCTAAGATTTAACATTTCAAAAATTTCCCATTTGCTGATGATGATAGTTTGAGTATCACACTTAGGAACCACTACTATGTAAAAATTATAGAAGTTACAGTTGTTATTCATTATGTTATTCATGTTATGGCTATATTATTCATTCATAACCATGAAGAAATATTCAAATTATATTTAACATACTCTGTAAGAAAACAAGGAAATTTACAATACTTTTAAGAAAGACTTTCATCAAAATACATCTTGTTCTAGAGATTAACCTCTAGTTATATAGAACAATTTCACAAGTGAAAACCTTGTTTACAAAATTCATCCAAAGTAATGTGTTTCTCAGTTAAGAATTGCTCTTATGATGTATACAGTATTACTCATCTGTGGCCAGTGTGATTATGTCAGGACATTCTTGCACAAGATCAATGATGCATATAACTTCAACCACCAATCTGAGAACCTTAGAATATAGAACCATGAATTCTTGAGTGAGTCTGTATTCTCAAGGAAATGATAATTCATGTTCTGAACCCCTGCTACTTTCACATACACGTCATGTTGTTTTTATTGGCCTGAGCACATTCATGCTTTTGTAAAGATAAAATTATTCTTAACCAAGGAGTGAATAATAAGTGATAACTAATTAATTTAGTGGTAGCTGACTCCTGAAAGCACAGGTTTTTTTTGATCCAAAGACTATAGTCCCATGTAGATATATCAAACCATCATTCATTTCCTTATGAAATACATTGGGGAGTATGTCACTAGCCTTCTTGACAAATCTCTAAAGTAAATGTCCTGTGTAGTATGCAAGTGATAGGAATGCTGCAGTGGAGGTGGATTTCCTTGTATCACTGAGAAAAGGATGTGTAAAAGCAGTAGTAGCCAGGTAGATGTGATTTATATTCAGAGACAAGCTGGGCACACTTACCACAATAGTGGTGATCAGAATTGGATTTTTACATGCAAAAATCTGTGACGATATACACTTAATTGTTGGACCACTAGAAATAACTGGATTTGACATTTATAAACAGCAAATTCAAACTCCAGTTCTGGTAGAAGAAACTTATCTTGAGGTGACACTCTGTAGTGGAAACTCAGAGTGCTCAAGCCAGGACAGTTGGCAGACCCTGTGACCTTCAAATAATGGAGGATGGGATAAGGGGTCTCCCTCTTTGAAATAGAACACTGCAGTTAATCCAGAAGTATGTGCATGTAAATCTTCCCATAATCTGTTGCCACTTGTTAGGATGAAAGTACCCTCAGTTTACTTCAGTTGCTCATTGTGTCTGACTCTGCAGCCCCATGGACTACAGCATGCCAGGCCTTGTCCATCACCAACTCCCAGAGTCCACCCAAAGTCATGTCCATTGAGTCAGTGATGCCATCCAACTATCTCATCCTCTGTCATCACCTTCTCCTCCTGCCCTCAATCTTTCCCAGCGTGAGGGTCTTTTCAAGTAAGTCAGTTCTTCACATCAGGTGGCCAAAATATTGGAATTTCAGCTTCAGCATCAGTCCTTCCAATGAACACCAAGGCCTGATCTCCTTTAGGATGGACTGGTTGGATCTTCTTGCTGTTCAAGGGACTCTCAACAGTCTTCTCCAACATCACAGTTCAAAAGCATCAATTCTTTCAGCTTTCTTTATAGTCCAACTCTCCCATCCATACATGACTACTGGAAAAACCATAGCCTTGACTAGACGGACCTTTGTTGGCAAAGTAATGTCTCTGTTTTTTTTTTTAAGGAGAGAAAAATTCTGACTTTCTGTGGGTAATTGATTTTGGCTGTAATTGATAATAGTCCTTAGAGACTTAATTCACCATTGTGTTCCAACTTCAAAATGAATCATGAAGGAGTTTAAGCAATGGATTTTTGAATCTAGTTGATCTCACATTGTTCTCTCTCTCTCTCTTTTTTTCCTAGCATATAGTTGACTTACAGTGTGTTACTTTCAGGTATACAGCAAAGTGAATCAGTTGTATATATGTGTGTGCTGTGCATGCTAAATCACTTCAGTCATGTCTAATTCTTTGTGAACCCATGCACTGCAGCAGCCTGCCAGGCTCCCTCACCCGTGGGATTCTCTAGGCAGGAACATTGGAGTGGGTTGCCATGCCCTATGCCGTGTGTGTGTGTGTGTGGCATGCATGCATGCGTGTCTGTCTGTCTGTCTCTTCCCTGATGATTTAGTGGTAAAGAATTTGCCTGCCAAATCAGGAGACTCAAGAGTTATAGGTTCCATCTCTGGGTGGAGAAGACCGCTGGGAAGAGGAAATGGCAACCTACTCAGTATTTTTGCCTAAAAATCCCATGGGCATAGAAGCCTGGCAGGATACAGTCCAAAGGATAACAAAGAGTCAGACATGACTGAGCAATCAAGCACATTTATATAATTAGTGTGTGAATATCATTCCCAATCTCCCAACTTATCCCTCCTCTCCTTTCCCCTCTGGTAACTGTAGGTTTGTTTTCTACTCTTTTTGTTTGTAAATAAGTTCGTTTGTATCATTTTTTGAGATTCCACACATAAGCAATAGCATATGATATTTGTCTGACTTCACTCTGTATGACAGTGTGTAGGTCTGTCCATGTCGCTACAAATGGCATTATTTTGTCCCTTTTAAGGCTGAGTAAAATTCCGTCCTATATATGTACTACATCTTTTTATCCACTCATCTGTCAGTGGTCATTTATGTTGCTTGCATGTCTTGGCTATCATAAATAATGCTGCAGTGTATGTTGGGGTGCACATATCTTTTAGAATTATGGCTTTCTCCAAATATATGCCCAAGGTAGATTGTTGGGTTGTATGGTAGTTTTATATTTAAGCACTTTTATACTGTTTTCCAAAATGGTTGTATGAATTTACACTCCCACTGGCAGTGCAGGAAGGTTTCCTTTTCTCCACACCCTCTCCACATTTATTGTTTGTTGATTTTTTGATGATGTCTATTCTGACCAGTGTGAGATGATACCTCATTATAGTTTTGATTTGCATTTCTCTATAAATTAGCAATGTTGAGCATCTTTGCATGTTATTTTTGCAGGGGGAGGGGGCATCAAATGTCTATTTAGATCCTCCACCCATTAAAAATTTTTTTATATTGAGCTGCATGAGTTATTTGTGTATTTTGGAGATTAAGCCTTTGTCAGTTGATTTGTTTGCAAATATTTTCTCTGATTCTGAGGGTTTTTTCCTTTTGTTTATGGTTTCCTTTGCTGTGCAAAAAATTTTAATTTAATTAGGTCCCACTTGTTTTTGTTTTTACTTTTGTTACTCTAGGAGGTGGATTCAAAAGATATTGCTGTGTTTTACATCAGAAAGTGTTCTGCCTGTGCTATCCTCTAAGAGGTTTACAGTATCCAGCCTCTCAGAGACCTCTAGATTTCATACTGTTTCAATGAGCCTATAGCTTAATTTTTGGTTCTTTGACCAGCACTGAAATATATATTGTGAAGAGAAATACCTGGAACCAGAGATAATCCGCAAGTGATTCGACCAGTAGAAGAGATTTTACAATAAGGGCAAATAGGAACCACTGGAACTTCCTCATTCTTCCAATATGTCAACCAAAAGCAAGGCTACACATTTGCCTGTATCGCAGTGATTTAGTGCTAGCAGCAAGTCTTGAAAGATGCAGGTGTGGTGACTGCTACCACAGCCCATATCACCTCACATGTTTACCTGGTAAAAGCCGATGTATTCATAGAAAATCACAGTAGGCTCTCCTAAACTTAATGAGATGTTGATGCTAATTGCAGCTCTGATTCCAGGTGTGTATATACAATAGTTGACCCCACCCCCACAGTATCTGATATTTGTATAAAGTTTTTCACCTGGAAAATAACTTATTTCCACTTCCAATCAGCAAGGCAAATGACATAAAATCAAAAGTTTACCCTTCATGGGACTACAGGATAACTTTACTCCTTGTGGTAACATAGTTCAGACATCTTGGTCAGCTTCATGTACTGTAGAATATCATGCTGACCCATTTCAGTGTGATAATGGGACCTGGAAAGGAGGAAGTTGCAAATATTCTGTCTGCCTTATTAAGATGTGTGCCAGGGACTTCCAGAGAGGTCCACTGGTTAAGACCTTGCCTTCAATGAAAGGAGTGTGGGTTCAGTCTGTGGTCAAGGAGCTAAGATCCTGCATAACTCATGGCCCAAAAAACCAAAACATAAAATAGAAGCAATATTGTAACAAACTCAGTAAATACTTTAAAAGTGGTCCTCATGAAAGAAAAAAAGAAAAAGACAAACATGTGCCAGAACATAAAAAATATGCGTAGGGGAATTTTGGCCCAAATCACTAATGAAGTGCTTGAAGACTAAGATATGTTGGGTGTTATCTTCAAAAGTGAGACAAGTTGCTGGGTGTCTGCATATTTGGGACTACAAATAACATATGACAGCAAACTACTTCAGTTATTTATTTATTTGACAACTTGTACATCTCCTCATTTTAAAGAACCCCAGATCTATGGTACACATTGCCCAGTCAACTAGACCTCTTTTCCTATCAAATGTGATGGTAGTACAAGTTTCTGGGCAGACCAAGGTGATCTGTGGAGACTCTGCAACCTCAATAGAAAAATAATGTTTATACCTTTCAGTTTTGGAATATGGCCAAGCCCTCTGTTGTCTATTACTGACTTCTGGGTGAAAAATATCACCTTGTTAGCCCCTGGGCCCTAGTAAATCTGAATGGCTAACCATGCCTACTAAGGGGCTAGGCAACCCAAACTGCTGTCATGAATGGGATTTATATAAGTTATCAAACCATAAAAATGGATGTGTGTAATTATATTTCATTATAGAAGGGATGTGCTATATAAATGGAAGGCCATAACTGGCTCAGAAGGCACAAATTTGTAGTTCATGAAATGGTATCTAGTTCTATTACTTAGCTATATATCTCTGTCAGGTAGACTCATGGCCTCTGATCAGTTGATGGAGTGGATAATGAATAGCCCTAGTCTAAAGATGTATCTGTTTCATCCATAGCCACTTCACTATGGCACCACTCATCAGTGGCCCTGAAAAATTGTAAAGTGAACTTCTCCCATTGAGAAGAGTTTCAGATGATACTACTGATTATTTATTTTGTGTTCAAGATAAAATGGGAATAAGAAAGGAAAATAAATGACAGGTGCTTAGCAGAGTAGGCATGTGACTGGACCACTTGTAATGAGCTCATAGTGAGAAGGTATTCATTGCATTTATGAGATGTACCTATTGAAGAAGCAAGTGGGAGGCTTCTCTAGATTCCTCACTGTTTTTCATAAATGAAATATACTGCTTAAATGAAGTTTTATCTCATAATTTGAAAGAATTGCATATAAACAAATATTTCTGATTCCTCATCCATAAACCTTAGTTATCTTAATTTTGTCCAAAATTCTCTGCAGTACTATCTAATAAATGTATATATGGACTACAATATATAATTATGACTGATTTGTTGAAAGAATATTTGGAAATATAATCAAAAGGCTGGCATCTATTAATACATATTTATTAACATTCAGGGATTCCCTTAATTTAGTACTCTCATCTAGTGATTCAAGCAACTTACTTAAATAATTGCTTAACTTTTATTAATTTTAATTGCTTAAATTCATCAAGTGACAGGATTTCAGGCAAACTGTAACTGTTACAATAGAGAAAGTAGCAAGGCCATTTCAGACATTTGCAAGATGATCATGAGGAAGAAAACGCCCCCACCTCATATCCAGAGTGTCTGTTGCCCAGAGAAAATCATGACCCTGGCCTGAGTCAGTTTAAAAAGAGTTGGAAGGAAATCCTCTATATTGGCCACATCTGGCATGATGTGACTGTATACACATGATATAACATTATCCATGCTGCTGCTGCTGATGCTAAGTCACATCAGTCATGTCCTACTCTGAGCGACCCCACTGATGGCAGCCCACCAGGCTCCTGTGTCCCTGGGATTCTCCAGGCAAGAATACTGGAGTGGGTTGTCATTTCCTTCTCCAGAGCAGGCATGTTTTCATTTCTTTAATCACAGGCAGAAATCACTAAAGTGAATTTATTGATTAGAGTGTAAGAAAATGCTTTGTAGCATTTTTTCAATTGCAAATTATATTTTGTTTCTCATAAAACACATATCCTCATGAAGAAAATCATTACACTATGAAGCTTATAACTTGGATATGATAAGTGAAAAGTTGTGTCTGACTCTTTGTGACCCAATGGACTGTACAGTCCATGGAATTCTCCAGTCCATGGAATCCTCCAGAATACTGGAGTGGGCAGCCTTTCCCTTTCTCCAGGGGATCTTCCCAACCCAGGGATTGAGCCCAGGTCTCCCACATTGCAGGTGGATTCTTTACCAGCTGAGCCACAAGGGAAGTCCAAGAATACTGGAGAGGGTAGCCTATCCCTTCACCAGGGGAACCTCCTGATCCAGAAATCAAACTGGGGCCTCCTACATTGCAGGTGGATTCTTTGCCAACTGAGCTATGAGGGAAGCCCATAAGAATAGAGGTTAATTCTCACTCTTTTCCAAGGTTTAATGATAAAATTCGTTCTTATACTTAAAAACACCATTTCATTGTATCTTCTGTTTTTAAATGCATACATTTTGCTATTTCTCTCACAGTGCCATTTGTTGCGTGCTTTTAACCTAGTAATGAATGAAAGAGTCTTAGCAAGAACTGCTTTCAACTCAAATTGATTGACATAACTTATATTTGAGTAAATTAAAGTAAAAATAAATCAAACAGATACTTTTGGCACCATAGATGAGGAAAGGCCAGAGCAAATGTTATTTATTATCCATTTTAATCTTGTTTTGCACTTAATTAGGACAGCTTCATTCAGGAACAGTGATCTTACATTAATCTTGTTTTCTGAATATAGATGAAATATGAGCTTAATAAAAATGTTGTAACTTATCATCTTTATTTCAAACAAGATTTCATACCCCTTACAGTTTTAGCTTTTCCTAGCAGTATGGTAATGTCAGTTATTATTTGTCTCTATAAAGAAATTCGAGAAGCAGAAAGATCCTGATTTATTTATTTATTTTTTTGCATAGAAGCATATTTGAAAGTTTTATCTATTTTCTAGCTTGTCCAGAAAGTTTCACATAAAGTGTTACATTTGAGAGGTTTAAATGTGTTATATATGTATAAATAAGAACATTGTGAAATTATTTTTATTTTGGGGTAAAGGAGATATACAATACGGAGAATGGTGTGATTTTGTGCTTGAATTTTAGGAGTAATTTTTCTTAATGATATTGTTAATTATTTACATATTTCCTTATTTTGTTTAGCTACTCAGAGTCTTCTGTTTATGGAATTATCTATCTGTGTACAGATGTTGGATATAATACTTATACTCCATTTGTGGAAATTCTATTTCTCAGAACAAAAATGATTAGTTAAAAGAAAGATATGAATGTGCTTTTTCATTTCCTCAGATCACAAAGCATTTATTCAAAATGAATATTTCTTGTAAACCTTTACTAAAAATTAGACCATGTTTCTGTTTCAAATTAAAGAACAGAAATTGGAATCAATTTTATGCCATCACTGTATGTTTCCTGTTATCTACTGCCTAAAATGACCCTTCATAATCTTTTAAATAAACTTCTGGCTTATCAGAATGTCTTGAGATTGCTTTTGGAGTTTTTATCACTAGTGAAATCATTTTCTTACACACTTCTACCAAAGAAACTTTGTTACTATTTCCCTTATGACAAACATTGTAGAATTGATGGAAACTAGTATTTACATATTTTTCCTTTGAATAAAAGGAATATTGACTTATTATTTCATATTCAACAGTTACATTCAAATAAAGTCTATAGTATCAATTATAGGAATAAGACAGTGTGTGAACATGCTTCACAAAAAGCACCCAAGTTTGTAATCAGCATTAGCTTTTATATTTAGTTAGCTTAAACCTTGTTTTCATTAATAACAAATACTGGTTTAAAAAAATGATATAAACTGAAATATAATGTTTTACTAAAAGCTTCTCCCAAACTTGTTCCTTGAAAACATTGTTCCTTCTCATGAATGGAATATTTTCCTGCTTTCCAGCATATATAGGTCTTAGACAACTTCTGTGGTAATTTTAACTCAGTGCAGTTCAGTCACTCAGTTTTGTCTGACTCTTTGCAACCCCATGAACCGCAGCCCAATAGGCCTCCCTGTCCATCACCAGCTCCCGGAATTCACCCAAACCCATGCCCATTGAGTCAGTGATGCCGTCCAACCATCTCATCCTCTGTCATCCCCTTCTCCTCCTGCCCTCCATCTTTCCCAGCATTGATCTTTTCAAATGAGTCAGCTTTTTGCATCAGGTGGCCAAAGTATTGAAGTTTCAGCTTCAACATCAGTCCTTCCAATGAACACTCAGGACTGATCTCCTTTAGGATGGACTGGTTGGATCTCTTTGCAGTCCAAGGGATTTTCAAGAGTCTTCCCCAACACCACAGTTCAAAAGCATCAATTCTTCTGTGTTCAGCTTTCTTTATAGCCCAACTCTCACATCCATACATGACCACTGGAAAAACCATAGCCTTGACTAGATGGACATTTGCTGACAAAGTAATGTCTTTGCTTTTGAATATGCTATCTAGGTTGGTCATAACTTTCCTTCCAAGGAGTAAGCATCTTTAGTTTCATGGCTGCAATCACCATCTACAGTGATTTTGGAGCCCTAAAAAATAAAGTCAGCCACTGTTTCCCCATCTATTTGCCGTGAAGTGATGGGACCAGATGCCATGATCTTAGTTTTCTGAATGTTGAGCTTGAAGCCAACTTTTTCACTCCCCTCTTTCACTTTCATCAAGAGGCTTTTTAGTTCTTCTTCACTTTCTGCCATAAGGGTGGTTTCATCTGATAGAATGTGGTACACTGGAGAAGGGAATGGCAAACTACTACAGTATTCTTGCCTTAAGAACCCCATGAACAGTATGAAAAGGCAAAAAAGATAGGACACTGAAAGATGAACTCCCCAGGTCAGTAGGTGCCCAATATGCTACTGGAGATCAGTGGGAAAATAACTCCAGAAAGAATTAAGGGTTGGATCCAAAGCAAAACAATACTCAGCTGTGGATGTGACTGGTGATAGAAGCAAGGTCTGATGCTGTAAAGAGCAATATTGCATAGGAACCTGGAATGTTAGGTCCATTAATCAAGGCAAATTGGAAGTGTCAAACAGGAGATGGCAAGAGTGAACGTCAACATTCTAGGAATCAGCAAACTAAGATGGACTGGAATGGGTGAATTTAAATCAGATGACCATTATATCTATTACTGTGGGCAGGAATCCCTTAGAAGAAATGGAGTAACCATCATAGTCAACAAAACAGTCCAAAATGCAGTACTTGGATGCAATCTCAAAAACGACAGAATGATCTCCGTTTGTTTCCAAGGCAAACTTTTACTTGGTGTTTCTTTTATCTGCGTTGCAAGTAAATTCTAGTCCAGTTGATTCTGGCCAGCTTAGGTGCAGCCTGACTTCACTGTATCTTTTCAAATACTTTCTGATCAAACTGGTTTCATACTGTACAAATAGCTTCTGACTGGTTTATAACAACCAGTGATACTTATATAAATAAAAATATTTCTTAATTTAAAAGAATGATTAAAACACTAAGCTTTTACCCAGAATGAAGACTTCTTAATTTTTTCTGAAGTCTATACTTAAAATTTTTAAGCAAAACCATAATCAGCAAGAGGAACAAAACTACCTCAGATATCTCCTCACTTGAAATTAAACTGACCTCTTTTAACACTTTGATAGCATCCTTTGAACACAGTAGGTTCGTACACATGACACGCTCACACACAGTACAATATAAGTAGTATAGTACTGATCACCATTTTGAAATATGCTTTGCTTCCTCAATAATACACCACAAATCATTTTTTATGTTTGTGATTATAGATGTGCTTCATCCTTTAAAGATTTATATACAATCTCGTGTAATGTACACACTATAACTTATTTTGCCAATCTACTATTCATGATACTCAGGTTTTAAATTTTGTTCTACAACTTGAATTTCCTGTGTCAGGAAGAGCACAGTGGATGTCTTTAGCATTGGACTAAAGACATTTACTAAACTTGTAAATTTACTGAACTTGCTATTTACTAAATGTGTAAATAGCATTGTTCTGTTTCATTGCCCTATTTATCTATCTGTATGTAACTATGACACTATCTTGAAAATTATAGCCTTAAGATTGGTAAATATGGTATTATTAGCCTTCTGACATTCTTAGAAGTCTTTAAGATTGGTTTGGCCCTTCAAGTCTACTACGTTTCCAGTATATCAATGGTCAGCTTGTCAATTTCTACTGTTAACACTATGATGTTTATCCTTAGAAGCTATCTCTTTCCAACTATATTTGTATGTTTGTGTGTCATTACATAAGTAATCTATGTATTTGCATGTGTGTGTGTGTGTGTGTGTGTGTGTGTGTGGGTGGAGATGAAAAAAATGTTCCCTCAAAGATTTCTACATCTTAGTGTAGAGAAGGCAATGGCACCCCACTCCAGTACTCTTGCCTGGAAAATCCCATGGACAGAGGAGCCTGGTGGGCTGCAGTCCATGGGATCGTGAAGATTTGGACACGACTGAGCAACTTCACTTTGACTTTTCACTTTCATGCATTGGAGAAAGAAGTGGCAACCCATTCCAGTGTTTTTGCCTGGAGAATCCCAAGGATGGCAGAGCCTGGTGGGCTGCCGTCTATGGGGTCGCACAGAGCTGGACACGACGGAAGGGACTTAGAAGCAGCAGCAGCAATGTGGAAATATGTGTTCATGTATAGGAAGGGGATGACAGAAGAAGAGATGGTTGTATGGCATCACCGACTTGATGGCCATGAGTTTGAATAGACTCTGGGAGTTGGTGATGGACAGGGAAGCCTGGTGTGCTGCAGTCCATGGGATCACAAAGAGTCAGACATGACTGAGTGACTGAACTGAATTGATATATTTTCATTAGTATAGATTTCTATTTATATATACAAATGTGTGTATTCACTGTATATACACAAATATATGCCTCACTTTTATATTATATATATGAAAACATATGTGTACAAATATCTCATTTACCTCCTTCGTGTAAAGGATATACTATGCATACTTAACTTGTCCTGATCAATCTGCAATGTAACAAGTTTATATGTATAACTCCTTTACCAAATCCCATACTTTATGAGATTGTTGTTCCATATTTTACTTATCTTATAAATATATATATTATTTTTTACTTTAAACAGGCAAATCAGTTCAGTTCAGTTCAGTCGCTCAGTCATGTCTGACTCTTTGTGACCCCATGAATCGCAGCACGCCAGGCCTCTCTGTTCATCATCAACTCCCGGAGTTCACTCACACTCACGTCCATCGAGTCTGTGATGCCATCCAGCCATCTCATCCTCGGTCATCCCTTCTCCTCCTGCCCCAAATCCCTCCCAGCATCAGAGTCTTTTCCAATGAGTCAACTCTTCGCATGACGTGGCCAAAGGACTGAAGTTTCAGCTTTAGCATCATTCCTTCCAAAGAACACCCAGGGTTGATCTCCTTCAGAATGGACTGGTTGGATCTCCTTGCAGTCCAAGGGACTCTCAAGAGTCTTCTCCAACACCACAGTTCAAAACCATCAGTTCTTCAGCACTCAGCCTTCTTCATGGTCCAACTCTCACATCCATACATGACCACTGGAAAACCATAGCCTTGACTAGACAGACCTTAGTCAGCAAAGTAATGTCTCTGCTATTGAATATGCTGTCTAGGTTGGTCATAACTTTTCTTCCAATGACTAAGCATCTTTTAATTTCATGGCTGCAGTCACCATCTGCAGTGATTTTGGAGCCCAAAAAATAAAGTCTGACACTGTTTCCACTGTTTCCCATCTATTTCCCATGAAGTGATGGGACCGGATGCCATGATCTTCATTTTCTGAATGTTGAGCTTTAAGCCAACTTTTTCACTCTCCTCTTTCACCTTCATCAAGAGGCTCTTTAGTTCCTCTTCACTTTCTGCCATAAGGGTGGTGTCATCTGCATATCTGAGGTGATTGATATTTCTCCCGGCAATCTTGATTCCAGCTTGTGCTTCTTCCAGCCCAGCGTTTCTCATGATGTGCTCTGCATAGAAGTTAAATAAGCAGGGTGACAATATACAACCTTGACGTACTCCTTTTCCTATTTGGAACCAGTCTGTTGTTCCATGTCCAGTTCTAACTGTTGCTTCCTGACTTGCATACAGATTTCTCAAGAGGCAGGTCAGGTGGTCTGGTATTCCCATCTTTGAGAATTTTCCACTGTTTATTGTGATCCACACATTCAAAGGCTTTGGCATAGTCAATAAAGCAGAAATAGATGCTTTTCTGGAACTCTCGGCTTTTTCCATGATCCAGCAGATGTTGGCAATTTGATCTCTGGTTCTTCTGCCTTTTCTAAAACCAGCTTGAACATCAGGAAGTTCACAGTTCATTTATTGCTGAAGCCTGGCTTGGAGAATTTTGAACATTACTTTACTAGCGTGTGAGATGAGTGGAATTGTGCAGTAGTTTGAGCATTCTTTGGCACTGGAATGAAAACTGACCTTTTCCAGTCCTGTGGCCACTGCTGAGTTTTCCAAACTTGTTAGCATGTTGAGTGCAGCACTTTCACAGCATCATGTTTCAGGATTTGAAACAGCTCAACTGGAATTCCATCACCTCCACTAGCTTTGTTTGTAGTGATGCTTTCTAAGGCCCACTTGACTTCACATTCCAAGATGTCTGGCTCTAGATGAGTGATCACATCATCATGATTATCTGGGTCTTGAAGATCTTTTTGTACAGTTCTTCCATGTATTCTTTCCACCTCTTCTTAATATCTTCTGCTTCTGTTAGGTCCATACCATTTCTGTCCTTAATCGAGCCCATCTTTGCGTGAAATGTTCCCTTGGTATCTCTAATTTTCTTGAAGAGATTTCTAGTCTTTCCCATTCTGTTCTTTTCCTCTATTTCTTTGCATTGATCACTGAAGAAGGCTTTCTTATCTCTTCTTGCTATTCTCTGGAACTCTGCATTGAGATGCTTATATCTTTCCTTTTCTCCTTTGCTTTTTGCCTCTCTTCTTTCATAGCTATTTGTAAGGCCTCCCCAGACAGCCATTTTGCTTTTTTGCATTTCTTTTCCATGGGGATGGTCTTGATCCCTGTCTCCTGTACAATGTCACGAACTTCATTCCATAGTTCATCAGGCACTCTATCTATCAGATCTAGGCTCTTAAATCTATTTCTCACTTCCACTGTATCATTATAAGGGATTTGATTTAGGTCATACCTGAATCGTCGTCTAGCGGTTTTCCCTACTTTCTTCAATTTCAGTCTGAATTTGGCAATAAGGAGTTCATGATCTGAACCACAGTCAGCTCCTGGTCTTGTTTTTCTTGATTGTATAGAGCTTCTCCACCTTTGGCTGCAAAGAATATAATCAATCTGATTTTGGTGTTGACCATCTGGTGATATCCATTGTAGAGTCTTCTCTTGTGTTGTTGGAAGAGGGTGTTTGCTATGACCAGTGCATTTTCTTGGCAAAACTCTATTTGTCTTTGCCCTGTTTCATTCCGCATTCCAAGGCCAAATTTGCCTGTTACTCCAGGCGTTTCTTGACTTCCTGCTTTAGCCTTCCAGTCCCCTATAATGAAAAGGACATCTTTTTGGGTATTATTTCTAAAAGGTCTTGTAGGTCTTCATAAAATTGTTCAACTTCGGCTTCTTCAGCGTTACTGGTTGTGGCATAGACTTGGATAACTGTGATATTGAATGGTTTGCCTTGGAGATGAACAGAGATCATTCTGTCATTTTTGAGACTACATCCAAGTACTGCATTTCGGACTCTGGCAAATGGTTTTTAAAAATGATAATGTAAAATTCAGTGCTTTTACATATAATTCTTTTGGTTCTCTTTATTCTTCATGCTGATCTGGGGTGCAAGTAGAAAATATTTTGCTTCAACCTCAAAACGTATTTAAGCAATTTTATATTTCTTGTCTAATGGAGATGAATGCTCTAAAAACAAAATGAGTTTTAAAAAAAAACACTTAACATTGTTTCAGATTTTAGGCTAAATCTGTCTACAGACACATAAACTCTACCTACATATTTTATAAATTAGTTGATCATTTTGTCAGATTTATTTCTGTAGTTTCCTTAAAAATAATGGTCAATCATTGTTCAAAAGTTGTTCTTTGGAAATTAAACTTCTGAGTTTCAAGTCATTGACAATAGTGTCTGAAGTGAATATCTCCTAAAGTGTCAGCCAATAACATGGTAAACAGCACCAAGATCTGAGTCACTGAACAATTTGCCAGTCTGATTTATTAACGTGAGAGAAAATGAAAATGGCTCAGTCGTGTCTGACTCTTTGGCACCTCATGGACTGTATAGTCCATGGAATTGTCCAGGCCAGAATACTGAAGTGGGTAGCCTTTCCCTTCTCCAGGAGATCTTCCCAACCCAGGGATCAAACTCGGGTATCCCACATGCAGGCACCTGAGCCACAAGGGAAGTTCTTTAAGTAATTAAGTCTTCACTTACTTAAAGAACAAGTGAAAATAATTTATTCTCTATCTCCTTGTTCTCTGGCCCATATGCAATGGGTAATGATTCAGTCATTCTCTTTAGAGATTTTGTAAGGAAAGACTACAAAATTTTAAGGTCATTAGAAAATGAAAATATTAAATGATATTAGTGAACCACTGATTAGCCAATGCATGTGTGTGTGTGCATGTGAATGTTGATTTTATGCTAACACATAACTGAAATCTCTTACATTTAGAATGGAAGCAGAATAATGTCAAAGTATACATAGACCTTGTATGTTAAATTATTGGATTGCTTAAGTAGAATTTGAGACAAAGGACAATGTGTAACATTTGTGAATGTTTCTGTGCTAAAGCTTTTATTCACACACACATACATGCATACACAAATTAAACAATTAACTCTCCAGATCTGTTTCATATATTACAGTGTTTCTGCCTAACAGAGACCTCACAAAAGTTCAATTCTGTTTTGTTAGTGTATTACAACTCTTTCTTGTGGACGCAGTTCAGATGCAGTATTGTGTTCAGGTCCAGCTCTAATTTACACAAGAGTTTCAAAGACAATTTAATAGCACCATCATAGCCTCAGCAATCTTGTTGAGACTTAATTAGATTGGAAAATAACTTAATATTTATTTTAGTGTTCTTACAGTGAATTTGTTTTTAATAGAAGCAATTAATTTTCTCATCATTAGTGTTCATTCTTCCAGGATTCATTTACTTCAAAATTCATTACCTGGATGATTTTAGTCCTGTAACACTATTATATAAAATTATTTGCCCAAAATTTGCTTTTATTTTACTAAGTGGACTATGCCTACAAATTCTTTGCAAATTGATACTGTGGTGATGGGGAGAGAATGGAGGGAAATTCCTTTCCTTTAGGGAACTAATTATCATTTTTAACCTACCATTTAAAGATTATTAAAGATTTTTTGCTTCGTAAAAATGTGACATTAACTAACATGCATTGAAGAAGATTTCCTATGGCTTTATTCTTCATTTTCAAATGATCTAATTTCTCAGACTTACTACAGATCCACCTCTAATATAAATTCTTAAAGAATGAGCCTGCTCCATTTTACTGTTACTAATACATGCTCTTAATATGCCTTAAGGATATATTTATCATGCCTGATGTAGAGTGTGAGAGTGAGTGTTAACAGGATAAAAAGTGATAACAGTCAAGGTAGGAACTGACAGAAAATATACAAAGGATAATGGCATAAATATAATTCTCATGCCTCCCTGAAATGAAATTTACTTTAAAATACTAGGTAATAAATCCAGGCAAGAAAGCAGTTGTTCAAAGCAGCCTTATACATTGAATTAATTCACTAGCCCTGTAAGATTGCTGTAAGTCTATCACATATAATAAATTTCTGGAATAAGTATTAGAGTATGTATGAAATAGCCATTTTGTTGAATACACATTTTATCATGACTTTTATATGAAGTAACATAGTCAATATCTTTCAGCAAATAATATTTCTTTGATAAGTGAGATGACCAGTTAAAACAGAATTTCTTGGTTTAAAGTCATTTGAAAAATGCTGGGTAAAATAAATTTTCAAAAATCCCCTTACTAAAAAATTTTTAGAGCTTAAATTATAAAATTATTCAAAATATGTAAATAAGATACAATATTTTCCCTACATATTTAACAGCAACATTATTAAAAATAAAACATTTAATGAGGTTTGGATTAACTTTTCACTTATGGAAAACAATTTGTTAACTATATTTTCCTGTATGTTGATAATATTCTGGAAAATAAACTACATGCCATATATTTACTTTATGAGAAGTACCCTGTAATTTAAACATTCAGTTGTTCAAGCTATTTTAGTGTTACCCCACTGAATAAGAGCTCTCCATTGAAAAGCAGAGTATTAAAATTAATATGCTGGCTTTAGATATAATTTATCCAGTTTTTCTTGTTAGTATGATATTAATGTAAAGTTACAATTAGGACCAGTCATTAGTATAGAAAATTTTATCAAGAGATTTCAGAGCATGTATATTTAAGTACCTACTCTGTGTAAAATTGTCTGTTGGAAATGCACAATACAAACACTCCTAATTTTAAAATATTGCATTCTTCTAGAGAAGCAGACCTGTACAGAAAAAAAATAAGCAAGATAAACAAGCAAATAAAGATAAGTAGATAAAACATGAAGAATTGTCTTGGTAAAGAGTAAGCCAGTCTTGTTTCCAAAATTTTTTTACATATGATAGTCCTTAAATAAGAGTATAACTAAAAACAAAAACAAAACATTGAGTTTAGTGACAGAAGAAAAAGGACCAAGGATAAAACTTAAAAAAAAAAAAAAAAGGCAACATTTCATAGGTGAATATGATCAACAAGATAATGCCCAAGATAAAAGATCTTCTAGAAAAGGGACTTTTCAACAACAATTTCTAGGGATATATTCAGGAATATAAAATATATGGAAAGAAATCATTGCATTTTTTTCATTTCAAGTAATGGTGATTCATTAAAGGAAAATTTCATAAGTAGAGTGATAGGGTCAGAGGTCATTTCAAGTTGTTGAGTAGTTGATTCTTCTTAATAAAATTTTTCTATTAACATGTACAGAAGAATAGAAACAGTGAGTCAACATTACGTTGAGAGAGCTGAGAATTTGCCTAAGTAGAAGTTAGGAGAGAAGGATGAAGATGTGGGGAAAAAAAAAAAAAAAGCATTGAGGACTTAAACTCTTGGAGAGTTTATGAGGGAATAGAGTTAATGTCCAGGTGAAAAATATTAACCTTGGAAAGGAAGAGTACTGTTTTTCTTCTGAACAGAGACATGGCAATTTGTTAAATATGAAGAAAATGAGGTGTAGTACATAGAGAATTTTAGGAGATTTGCAATAAATGACACTTAATTATTTTATAAAACCAAGTAACTGGTTCTGTTTTAAAAAGGAATAGACAAATTTGATTTGACAAGAATAGAATACAAGCAAAACATATAAAAGAAATTAATTAAGATAGATTTAAAATTCAGTAAACAGCTTTATGTATTGGATTTGTACCTCAAAAACTGGAACTTCTAAACTCCAGTACTTTAGAATGTGATTTACTTGAAAATAGCCCTATTGCAGATATAATTAATTAAGAAGAGGTCATATTGAAGGAGAGTGGTCCCCTAATCCAATGTAACTGGTCGGTCATCTGAAGACAGAGAGCCAGGGATAACATCATGTGTAGATGAAGGATCAATATGATACACTTATAAGCCAAAGAATGCTTAGAGCTACCATATGCTAAGAGAGGCACAGAATATATTACCCCACCAAGCGCTTAGAAAAAACTAACCTGTCAGCTGACACCTTGATTTCAGACCTCTATCCTCTAGAACTATGAAACAATAAATTTCTACTGTTTTAAACCACCCACTTTTGAGGAACCTTGAAGCCTTAGGATTAGAAATATGTAAAAATGTAAATTTATATAGATTTAATTTTCAGTAAATCAGTTAGCATTGATATTTTAGCATCTCTAACGGCACTGAGAATCCCATGGACAGAGAAGCCTGCCTAGTAGGTTACAGTCGACGGGATCGCAAAGAGTCGGGCACGACTGAGCGATTTCACCTCACCTCAACAGCACTTTAGGAACACAGCAGAGAGAGGCATTTACCCAAGGTTAGGTACAGTAAATATAGGTATGCTGCTGCTGCTGCTAGGTTGCTTCAGTCGTGTCCGACTCTGTGCAACCCCGTAGACGGCAGCCCACCAGGCTCCCCCGTCCCTGGGATTCTCCAGGCAAGAACACTGGAGTGGGTTGCCATTTCCTTCTCCAATGGGTGAAAGTGAAAAGTGAAAGTGCAGTCGCGACCCCATGGACTGCAGCCCACCAGGCTCCTCCATCCATGGGCTTTTCCAGACAAGAGTACTGGAGTGGGGTGCCATTGCCTTCTCTGAAATATATGTATAATCTGTAGTTAATATGTCAGAAAATTTGATTGATGGAAGAAAGTATGAAGTAGTAATATATTTTATGTTGTTTTATGTGTGTTAGAACTAAGTTTTATGATTACTGACTATTGTTTCAAATTTGTGTCATTGTTGTTAAATATGTCAATATTTGACATTGGTATAAAATAGAGCAAAGCCCTTAGTACTACATTTTCATATCATTATAAATTACTTTGTCAATTTTAGTTTTTTTGTAAGCTGTTGTTAGTGTCTACAATACTTCTGCAGTTAGAAAATAGAATGTATAATTTTCTGAAATAGCATTGGGAGAGAAAATATTAAAATATTACTAGATTATATTTAATGTGTTATTTTCTCAGCCTAGAGTATAATTAGGGATAGAACAAAACATTGAGGTTGAAGAATATTTTAAGTACTGGAAAATATGAATCCATAGATGAGAGGAAATTGAAATGCAGTTACAAGAATAATTATCAACCTTATAACTATACAAAATTATTACATTAAGATTTAGG
Organism: Nanger dama; assembly: GCA_917880005.1. Classification (NCBI taxonomy): domain Eukaryota; kingdom Metazoa; phylum Chordata; class Mammalia; order Artiodactyla; family Bovidae; genus Nanger; species Nanger dama. Next base: position 5,385,618 of record CAKJTW010000038.1, on the reverse strand, counting down.
CAAGTTTCTAGGAACCTAATTTTCACAATTTGAACATGCTTTTAAAGAATATTAACTTAATATGGACATTACCTTCCCAAAGTCCCCAACTATCCTTTCCCCCAGGCAACTCTAAGTTCATTTTCTGTTAGTCTCATTCTGTTTTGTAAGTAAGTTCACTTGCATTGGTCACGTACACACTGCTAAAATGGAAAACAAACAAAGACTTATCGTATAGCACATGAACTTTGCTCAATATTATGTGCCAGCCTGGATGGGAGTGGGGTTTGGGGGAGAATGGATACATGTATTTGTATGGTTGAGTCCCTTTCCTGTTCAGCTGAAACTACCACAACATTGTTAATTGGCTATACCCGAATACAAAATGTTTTGGGTTAAAAAACAAACAAACAATAGGGCATTTAAGAAAGCAATGCATAGATGCTAAAAACGAGGTTGCCAATAAAGATGGAGATGAATAAAGTGGAAAAGGAGATTTCACAAGGAGCTGGGCATGCCTAGATATTAAAAGGAAATTTCCTGGAAGTAACAAAAGAAAGTAGTATAGAGGTTGTATTTACTATAGGCAAAACATTTGTTTGAAAACATATTGACTTCCAAAGGTAATTTTATTGTTCCCTGCCTGTAAATACTTAGAGATCATGGAAATCTAATGTACCTTGTATTGACAATACTAAAAATTTAAACTGTTAATGGATCTCAAAGAGGGAAAATAGCTGTTAGAATATTCAGAAACATCAATGGGGAACAAATATTGTAGATTATTAAAATAGTTGTTCTCCCCAGTCTAGTTTTTGACGTTTAATTTTATAACACTGATTGATAGTAGAGATGAGTAGAATGTAGGCTGTGCTCAGTTGCTTCAGTCGTGTCCGACTCTGCGATCTATGGACTACAGCCCACCAGGCTCCTCTGTCCACGGGATTCTCCAGGCAAGCATACTGGAGTGGGTTGCAATTTCCTTCTCCCAACCCAGGAATCGAACCCTTATCTCTGGGGTCTCCTGCATTGTAGGCAGTTTCTTTACCCACTGAACCACCTGGGAAGCCCTTTAGCACACTGCTGCTGCTGCTGCTGCTAAGTTGCTTCAGTCGTGTCCAACTCTGTGTGACCCCATAGACGGCAGCCCACCAGGTTCCTCCATCCCTGAGATTCTCAAGGCAAGAACACTGGAGTGGTTTGCCATTTCCTTCTCTTTAGCACACTTAAGACCCCCTAAACCTTGTTTCCATCAGCTCATGGTATCAGAATGTGGAGAAGCAAACTTCCAGATGTGTCTCCTGACAACCTTCATAAGGCATGGAACTGGTCTGTTACCAACTGCACACAGGCCTCCTGAATGCATGGTTTCTCCCACTCTGCAGAGCCGTTTGAACTGCTGCCGTAAGAGATATACGCAGTAAGCAAGGACACCAGTATAAAGACAAATTGAATAGTGTCGGAGCAGCATGTCACACACTCCCATCAGGCAGAGGATATGAAGTAAGGGAGGAACAGAACCAGGAGAAATCATGTTCCAGAGCAGGGCTGGTGGGCACTGCGAGTGGGCTGTGCAGCGGTGTCCTGTGCACCAGCAGGAAGCCAAGAGATGTGCCCCACACCGTTTCTACCAAGAAGTGGGAAGAACGGGGTCTGACAGGAAAACACTTTATCCCTCAATAAAAACAGAGCTTGGTTCATGGACTCTGAATGCACATTTATGGCATAAAAGAATTTCAATTCTCTGTTTATATAAAGCAAAAAACCCTCAAGTCTTTGTGATTGAGTTTCACATTAACGAGTACATTATTTTGCCTAAAACCTAAGCATTGTCAGTTTGAGAAGAAATCCACTGTGATATATGGATTTCCCATTTAAATTCTAGGGTTTCTTCTTTTGATCTTTTGTAAAACTTTTTATCCAAGAGACAGAATAGATACACACATATATATATTTGGAATCACGAACCATTAAAGAATGAAATAGGAAATCACGAAGATTTAAGTTTTGGCAGCCCTTGCTTTTTTTTTTTTTAGTTCTTTAAAGACTGTAGCAAAATAAAAGGATCACTGGCTCCTAGAGATAACAAGTGATGAAACTAGAAACAAACAAACAAACAAAGGCACATCCCAAACAAGGTCAGGTAACCTCAATTCCCTGCCCTGCCCCACAGTAAAAAGATGAATACCTTTAGTAGAAGTTCAGAATTCATCTTTATAGAATGTAGGAAAAGAGTATTATTCTTTTCATCCTTTCTGAAAGTGATTAGAAGCTTCAGGAAACTGAATTACCAACGAAAATTCCTAGCTAATATTTCTTTGTCCTAAAGTTGCATTTAAAATAACGACATTCATGATAAGATATGCTCAACTCTTTGGTTTACTTGCTGAGTTATTACCAAGAGTTGAGGGTATAAATGAGATTGGGCCAAAGCAAAAGTCAAGATCTGAGATATAATTTGCTGTATTTCCAATAGTAGGAATGGATTTTTTTTTTTTTAAGTCTCCAATCGTGGTAGAATGATGGTTGGTGGGAAACATTTGTCTCGTTTAAAACACACTAGCAAGTAAATCTGGGAAACTAATAACTTAATTCAGTATTGATTTACTTGATTTAAGTAATAGGTAGAATGTAGCTGTATTCTTAGCTATTTCCTCTTAAGGATACTTCTTGAAGTCTGATTCCTAGTATTTTTAGACCAATTCAATCCTCATGTTATATCGATTATTCAGGAAATTGTATTAAAAGCACCTAGCCAGAGAAGCTAAAGCCCATGATCATTTGTGATCAAACAAATGATTTTAAAATGTTATATAGGTATATATACATGATATAAGAGGGCTTCCTTGTTAACTCTGACAGTAAAGAATCTGACTGCAATGCAGAAGACCCAGGTTTGAACTCTGGGTCAGGAAGAGCCCTGAGGAAGGGAATGGCAACCCACTCGAGTATTCTTTCCTGGAGAAGTCCATGGACAAACCATGGGGTGGCAAAGAGTCAGACATGACTCAGTGACTAACACTTTCATACATGATGTAAGAAGTCCAGTCAAAGCCATTCTTGTTATTCCCAAGATATTCCCATAGGAAGCTTTCTGGTTCATTCAAAATCTATGTACATTATTAGTTCTGCCCCTCTCTATTTGTTCACATTTTTTAAAAAAATGAAAGGAAAAGAACTATTAAAAATTGACCTTTTTTTCCTCATAGCATTTAGAATGTGCAATAACAGTTCAGTGTATAAAAAAATAATATTCCTAGAAGCTCTTAGCATATTCGCCTCCTCAAGGTAATCTGCTTCTGCAAATCATTCATGCATTCCTATCACCCAATGAATAATTAAAATGACCATCTGGGATTTATTAATAAATATAGAGGAATAAGTAGAGAAAAATATTTATGCAGAAAGATAAAGGGGGAATACATAAGAAATGTGAAATGGAAAACTTTCAAAAATTATTAGGATTGATTTATTTCCCTTAGAGAATGATACATTTCATTAAAAGGAGAATTTTTTCTATAGAAGTGGAGAGAAAACTTAGGAAGACTTTGGGATATGAAAATTAAATTAGAGTGAAACTGTAAGATAACTGTAAGCAATTATAGTTTAAACTTTAGATTTGACTCATGTAGCACAGTGACCTCTTTCAGCTGTTTGCTGTTTCATGCATTCATAAATATAAGGGGTAGAATCTTTTAAGGCTACATCAGAACATTGTTTGTAACAACTATTTGTTTTCAATATTTCATTTCTATGACCTGTAGGAGAAAAAAAATTGCTTTAAAAAATATAAACAAAAACATAGCCTTCAAGTATTTTATAATCTAACCCTAATCTACCTCTTTTTATCTTCTTCTCAAATTTCCATTACCCGGAATGTAAACCATTCCCATTTAATTTCTTCAAAATTACACATCTTCTGTGACTGTTCAGAAAAGTCCCAAACATTTTGTCCCAGCTCTAATGTCACCTTCTCCAAAATCTAATAGCCTTTGGTCATCTTCTTATGATAGTATTCATAACTTTGAATTATAACTCTTATTTATATATTTGTTTTCTCCATGAAGAGGGCAGTATTGTTACTTTTGAATCATTAGTTCTTGTGTAGTGCCTGACAATATACAATCAATAACTACTTTTTGGGTGAATAAATTAAATAACACCACAGTCTTCTCTATGCATTTCTTCAGTTTTTCTATGCTACTTTTGAGCTTCATCTCCCAAATCAGAGATACAATAAACCTCAAAAAGCACTGTGAGTCACTGAAAGTTACAGAAATCTCTGTTTTACTACTCTAATCTTTTCAGTAAGTTCAAGCACAGAAGCCAACTATATTGGTGTCTGGATACTCATCACTATTTTAAAAATGCTACCTTGATGAAATAGGACTTGTTAATCATATAATCTTTTCACCTTCCTTTTAGTTCTACAAGGTAAATGGCAATTGTATATCTCATTTCTGCTTTTCCCTGTTCTTCTATGAGAAGTATTCGCTCATCCTCTCAGGGTTTAGGTGATTATACTGCAAGATTAATTATGTGCAAGGATTCCTACTTCCATTTGTGCAAGTGCTTGTATCTCTTTGTAGAGTACTTGACTTTGCTTTATGAGGCTATGACTGTCAGATAGGTCATTCATTTGGATTCACTGCTGTTAGGAAATCACTTTGTCTTTATACAGAGAAGAAAGTTACTTAATAGGTATAAACAGAACAACCTATGTGAGAAAAAAATTCACTTAAAAGCTTAAGAATATAAATGCTATTAGTCCCTTAATTCTGTGAATAACATTTTAGCTATTTCTTATTTTCATTTGTCCCAATCTTACTTTTTACTGTTACCAAAACTAAGCAGATGAATAAAGTTTAAAAAATGTTTAAAAATTTTTTCTTAAGATTGAAAAGAGCCTTCAGAAATGATGGATCCTAAATATATATCAGACTTTCTTCAGTACAGCAATGATATAATTTTTTTACACCGTATATAATTTCTTAGTGTAAAGTCATTGGTGAACTCTCATATTAGAAAGATCTCTTGTATCTATCGTTTATTGAAATTCCAGTATTATATCTTTCTTTTCCAACTTTGGCTTTTAAGTCATATGATGGTTAATTCTATGTGTCAACTCGTATGGGCTTTGGAATACACAGACCTCTGGTCAAAATTATTTTTAGAGTTTCTGTTGAAGAAGGAATTCATAGGGCCTGGACTCCATCTTAGGCCTGTTCATGCTGATCATGCTCGGCCACCTTTCCAGTGGACTCTGAACTCTGTGTTTAGTGCCTATGAAAACAACAGCAGAAGGATAAGACCCTCTCCAGACAGGGGAACCTTGAAGGTCGTATCTAGGTTACTCATCGTCTAAGAGAAAACATACACTAATCACCCCTTCCTCCAGACAGGCCATAAATTTTTCTGTATCTATCGGAGTGTAACCTTGGGTTTATTGATTATTGGCTAACTGTTTAACTGAGTACATGAGCACATAGCACGTGAATAATGGGGTAATTGGGATTGTATTTTCCTTGGTTTATGTAAGTCTCAAGGAATTTGGAGTGGTGGTTTCAGACACATACACATGAGGTATAAAAGATTTTCACAAATGCTGGTCGGGGTCTTTGGCTAAGAGGAAACTCTGCCTTGGGCCTGCCGGCGTAATAAACTGCATTCCACTATCTGCATACTCCTTCTGAGTGAGTTTGTTTCCCGGGATGCATGGCTACAACACTATACTATGAGGATTTTCTCTCTCTCTCTCTCTCTTTTTTTTTTTTTTTTTTTGATAACATTAACATTTAAATTGCTAGCTTGAGCAATACTGATTGATGTCCTTTATGTGAGTGGACCTCATCCCACCAGCTGAAGGCGTAAATAGAGCAAAAGCCTTCCTTCCTTTGAGTATAAGAGAATTCATTTGCCTTGATTGTCTTCAAATTTGAACCATATAAGTAAGTCTCTTTTCCTCCCTCTCTTTCTCACCCTCCTCACCCCACTGAAACACAAAATACACATACAGAGAGTGAGATATAGCTCTCTCTATGTATCTCCCAGTGTTTCTGTTTCTCTGGAAAATCCTGACTACTATAGGCAGTTGCAATTTACTTATTAGGTATTTGAATATGTTGTATGCTTTGAATTATGTCATTTCATGTTGTAAATGCTGTTTTTATGGAACTCAGCTTTGGCTGCTCATCATTTAAAAGCCAATAATTTGAGAAACAAGTGTCAGTAGAAAGGATAGGTGTGTTAATCAGAAAAGCTGGCAATTTGGGCAGAGGGAAGACCATTTCCAAAGATTCTGCTCAGCCATGACCGTTTTTAAAGAGAAAATTGGAGGAGAAAAGAAGAATCTCAGTTGAGAAATGGAATATTACCTGCCTTATCAGTAAACAAAGGATGGCACCCTCCCCAGCGAGTGCAGCCAATAGCCATGGTGAGCCGGGTGAGCCCTGAGAAAACTCAGGAAGAAAAGGAATACCAGCCATCTAGGAGTCATAAGACTGTAGCTAATACTAACAGTAAAACCTGAGGAAACTCAGGATGCAGAGATGCTGCCACCAGACAGCTGAGGTGCATATCAAAGGAATGATTTCTATGAGCCCAGACGCTTGCATCTTCCCACACATGGAAAAGTACTAAATTCCTTACCTTGAGATATTTTAAGTTTTTCTTTTTTTCTATTAAAAGTCATCTTTTTATTACTATCTGCCTTTTGTTGCAAAATTCCTGTATATCCTGGCCCCCTAGCTCCTCCACCCTCCAAACCTCCTTGAAGCAGTTCTCTCAGAGTTATTTGAGATGCTGCCTCCTGGGCTTGAAGTTCTAAAAATTTCCTTTGAATAAAACATGACTCTCAACTCTTAGGTTGTGAATAATTTCTTAGTCAACACGTGAATCATAGAGGCAGGAGATTGGGTTCTGCATCATTCTGGTTGCATCCAGACAGGCTGACTCCCTCTACAGATGGTATCTTGCCAGCATGAACCTCCTGCAGGTTTCCTTAGGGGGCTGTTGAGGGTAAAAGCTAATCATTCTTTAACTACTAATGCTTCTTTCTTTCTTCTTGTTATCTAGGAAAAGAATCAACAAGTTAGACAAGGCATGGCACACATTCAGGATAGCATAAGTTAGGAGTTAGGTTAAATTGCCTAGTGATCTCATTCCTATAATTAGGTTTTAAAGTTCAGAGGGGGACAGAAATAAGTAAGTAGGAAAGGGACAAAAGCTGCTTTTCCACTGAAGGGAGAAGAGAGGAAATTAAGACCCAAATTTAAAGCTGCTCCTTTATAGGAAAAATTTGTTTTAAAAACATGGAGATAATAATTGTAGTCTTCACAACTTCCATGATAGCTTAGTTGGTAAAGGATCCGCCTGCAATGCAGGACATCCCAGTTCGATTCCTGGGTCAGGAAGATCCCCTGGTGAAGGGATAGACTACCCACTCCAGTATTCTTGGGCTTCCCTTTAGTTCAGCTGGTAAAGAATCCGCCTGCAATGCAGGAGACCTGGGTTCCATCCCAGGGTTGGGAAGATTCCCCTGGAGAATGGAAAGACTACCCACTCCAGTATTCTGGCTTGGAGACATGACTGAGCCACTTTCACTTTCATGACTAATGTGAAATACACGTAGACAAAGCAATGGCCTGGTTGTAACTGGTTGTGTCCCTAGTATTAGAGAAACTGTGCTAGAGCTGAGTTTGCAGGGAAGCAAAATGCACCACTTAAAAAGTCTCTTTGGCATACATATTATTTCAAGCTGAAAATAATCAAGACCCTAAAGACTCAGGATGAATCTTTGATCTTCTCCTTAACTGCCTCAAAGGATATATTGATAAGCTACTTAGTATTGCTGCATAAGTAACAAATTACCACACATTTTGTGGCTTAAAATAACACACAGATTGATCATCTCACAGTTTCTGATCAGGAGTCTTGCATTAGTATTCTTGCATCCTCTGCTCAGTGTCTCACAAGGTTTCAGTCAAGGCATTGCCAAGCTGAGTTTTCATCTGGAGGCTAGCACTGGGAAAAATACACTTTTAAGCACTGAGATTACTGCAAGAAGTCACAGCTTTGTGTTTGAATGACTGAGGGCTCCAGCCTCTTTTTCTCTGCCTGGTAGAGGTCAATATGCTGAAAAAGCTGAATGGTTCTATGAAGACCTCCAAGACCTTTTAGAAATAACACCCAAAGAAGATGCCCTTTTCATTATAAGGGGGCTGGAATCAAAAGCAGGAGGTCAAGAAATATCTGGAGTAAAGGGCAAATTTTGCCTTAGGCATACAGAATGAACCAGGGCAAAGGCTAACAGAGTTTTGCCAAGAAAATGCCCTGGTCATAGCAAACACCCTCTTCCAACAGCACAATAGAAGACCCTACAATGGAGATCACCAGATGGTCAACACCAAAATCAGATTGATTATATTCTTTGCAGCCAAAGGTGGAGAAGCTCTATATAGTTAGCAAAAATAAGATTGGGGAGATGACTGTGGCTCAGATCATGAACTCCTTATTGCCAAATTAAGACTTAAATTGAAGAAAGTAGGGAAAACTACTACATTGTTCAGGTATGACATAAACCAAATCCCTTATGATTATATAGTGGAAGTGAGAAATAGATTTAAGGGACTAGATCAGATAGAGTACTTGATGAACCATGAACAGAGGTTCATGACATTGTACTAGAGACAGGGATCAAGACCATCCACAAGAAAAAGAAATGCAAAAAGGAAAAATGGCTCCCTGAGGAAGCCTTACAAATAGCTGTGAAAAGAAGAAAAGTGAAAAGCAAAGGAGAAAAGGAAAGATACACCCATCTGAATGTAGAGTTCCAAAGAATAGCAAGGAGAGATAAGAAAGCCTTCCTCAGTGCTCAATGCAAAGAAATAGAGGAAAACAATAGAATGGGAAAGACTAGAGATTGCTGCAAGAATATTAGAGATAAAAAGGAACATTTCATGCAAAGATGGGCTCAATAAGGACACAAATGGTATGGACCTAACAGAAGCAGAACATATTAAGAAGAGGTGGCAAGAATACACAGAAGAACTATACAAAAAGATGTTCACAGCACAGATAATCACGATGGTGTGATCACTCACCTAGAGCCAAATATTCTGGAATGTGAAGTCAAGTGGGCCTTAGGAAGCATCACTACAAACAAAGCTAGTGGAGGTGATGGAATTCCAGTTGAGCTCTTTCAAATCCTGAAAGATGATGCTGTGAAATTGCTGCACTCAATATGACAGCAAATTTGGAAAACTCAGCAGTGGCCACAGGACTGGAAAAGGTCAGTTTTCACTCAATCTAAAAGAAAGGCAATGCCAAAGAATGCCCAAACTACTACACAATTGCACTCAACTCACGTGCTAGTAAAATAATGCTCAAAATTTTCCAAGCCAGGCTTCAGCAATATGTGAACCATGAACTTCCAGATGTTCCAGCTGGATTTAGAAAAGGCAGAGGAACCAGAGATCAAATTGCCAACATCTGCAGGATCATTGAAAAGGCAAGAGAGTTCCAGAAAAACATATATTTCTGCTTTATTGACTATGCCAAATCCTTTGTGTGGATCACCATAAACTGGACAATTCTGAAAGAGATGGGAATACCAACCACCTGACCTGCCTCTTGAGAAACCTGTATGCAGATCAGGAAACAACAGTTAGAACTGGACATGGAACAACAGACTGGTTCCAAATAGGAGAAGGACTACGTCAATGCTGTATATTGTCTCCCTGTTTATTGAACTTATGTGCAGAGTACATCATGAAAAGCACTTGGCTGGAAGAAGCACAAGGTGGAATCAAGATTGTCAGGAGAAATATCAGTAAAAACAGATATACAGTTGACACCACCCTTACAGTAGAAAACGAAGAACTAAAGAGCCTCTTGATGAAAGTGAAAGAGAAGAGTGAAAAAGTTGGCTTAACAGTCAACATTCAGAAAACTAAGATCATGGCATATGGTTCTATCACTTTTATGGCAAATAGAGGGGGAAACAGTGAAAACTGACAGAATATATTTTAGGGGGCTCCCAAATCTCTGCAAAATATGACTACAGACATGAAATTAAGAGACACTTACTCCTTGAAAGAAAAGCCATGACCAACATAGGCAGCATATTAAAAAGCAGAGACATTACTTTGCCAACAAACGTCCATCTAGTTAAGGCTATGGTTTTTCCAATAGTCATGTATGGACGTGAGAGCTGTAGTACAAAGAAAGCTGAGCACCAAACAGTTGATGCTTTTGAACTGTGGTGTTGGAGAAGACTCTACACAGTCCATTGGACTGCAAGGAGATCCAGCTAGTCTATCCTAAAGGAGATCAGTTCTTAATATTCATTGGAAGGACTGATGTTGAAGGTGAAACTCCAATACTTTGGCCACCTGATGTGAAAAACTGACTCATGTGAAAAGATCCTGATGCTGGGAAAGATTGAAGGCGGAAGGAGAAGGGGACAACAGAGGATGAGATGGTTGGAATGGCATCTCTGACTAAATGTATATGAGTTTGAGTAAACTCCGGGAGTTGGTGATGGACAGGGAGGCCTGGCATGCTCCAGTCTGTTGGGTCGCAAAAAGTCAGACACAACTGAGCAAATGAACTGAACTTAACTGAACTGCTACAGGTCACCTTTATGTCCTAGGAGGCCACTTACAGGTCCTTGTGGCCCCACTCAGTTTTTCTTTGCCACAAATAACTTCCTCAACATAGTTGCTTATTTCCTCAAAACTGCAAGTATAATCTTTCACTGCAGTCTCTAAACTGAAGCCTTATATATCATGTAATCAAGGAAGTGACATCCCTATATTCCCATAGTAGTGCCACATTTTGTTGGCTAGAATCAGTAGATAAGGGGCCTGTTTCAGGAAGGAATTATGACCATGGATAGCAGCAGTATGAACTAAGTATTACAGACAGGAACCTAACAAAGCCCACTTGTTAAAATTCCTTTCTGTGTCCCATTGTCTCTGTGGTCTTGGTGGTTGAGTTGGTGTAAGTTGTGTCTGACTCCTGTGACTCCATGGACTGTAGTCTGCTGGGCTGGCTCCTCTGTCCATGGAATTTCCCAGGCAAGAATACTGGAGTAGGTTTCCTTTTCCATTTCCAGGGATCTTCCAAACCCAGGGATCATACCTGGCTCTGCTGCATTACAGGAGCATGGATTCTTTACCTCTGAGCCACCAGGGGAGCCCGATTGTCTCTGCTTGGCTCAGTAAACACTTGTTTACCAAGCAATTGCTTTTCTATCTCCATGTCAATTGCCTTCCTCTCCTTTGATGCCCCAAACTATTATGACAACATTCTCTTTTGTCTTCATCTGAATGATCTTTAGGATGAGGATTTCACTTAGGCAAGCTACTCACATTTCATATTATTAAACTTTTGTTTTTTTCCAATGTTCCTAACGGCAATTTTAATTCTTAGACTAACCAGAAGAACCCAGGAGAGTAGACGAAAATTTCTTCCTCTCTGACAAAGTTATTCCTTAAGGATATTTAATCAAAATAATTTACATTAAAATTTTTGTATCTTTTAGGTTTATGTCGATAATGTCCACATTATATAATTTCCCGAGAGGTCGAAACATAGCAGAGTACATACATTGGAAAAAAAGAAGTGAAATAACTCAAGTAATATTTAATGTAATGTACCATGGTAATAAATAAATCATGCTCATAAAAAGCATATCCTCTACTACTAGAATAATTAGAGCAGCTATTTACTAGTTAAATATTCTATAATCCTTTATTTATTTTCAATATGTGAAATTATACATGTTACAATATTATAGAAATCTATTTTTAATAGCATGATTCCACATATGGGGAATTTCTTAAATTTTCATTGAAACCACTAGGTGGCGTGTCATGAGGGTGCTTCAAGAAACTCTGGTGCTTTTTGTTTCAGCACAGAAAGAATTCAGTGAGAGGCAAAGTGATGGATAAGAAGTGCTTTGTTAGAAGTGGAAGCTTGTAAGGCTTACAAGTGGGTGGGTGGGAGGGTGCCACACCCAAAGAAGTTAGTGGCCACAAAGGAAAAGGGGTATGGGGAGAAGACCACCTTCTTTCTCATTCTTGAGTAGATGACACACTGCCATTATCAGCGTCAGGTGAGGGAGTTTTCTTGTCCCTACATAGTCAAGACAGGACTGACATGGCACTATAGAAAAATTATTTCATGTCTCAATACAGTAAGGTTCTCTCAGTTTGAAATGTCACCTTCCATAAAATGTTTTGTATGTATTCAGAGAGCATCTCCTCAGTTCAGTTCAGTTGCCCAGTCGTGTCTGACTTTTTGTGACCCCATGAACCACAGCACGCCAGGCCTCACTGTCCATCACCAACTCCCAGAGTTTACCCAAACTCATCTGGCCAACATATTGGACTTTCAGCTTCAACATCGGTCCTTCCAATGAACACCCAGGACTGACATCCTTTAGGATGGACTGGTTGGGTCTCCTTGCAGTCCAAGGGACTCTCAAGAGTCTTCTCCAACACCACAGTTCAAAAGCATCAATTTTTAGGTGCTCAGCTTTCTTTATAGTCTACCTTTCACATCCATACATGACTACTGGAAAAACCATAGCATTGACTAGACAGACCTTTATTGACAAAGTAATGTCTCTGCTTTTTAATATGCTGTCTAGGTTGGTCATAACTTTCCCTCTGAGGAGTAAGGATCTTTTAATTTCATGGTTGCAATTATCATCTTCAAAAAAATAAAGTCAGCCACTGTTTCTATTGTTTCCCCATCTATTTTCCATGAAGTGATGGGACCAGATGCCATGATCTTAGTTTTCTGAATGTTGAGCTTTAAGCCAACATTTTCACTCTCCTCTTTCACTTTCATCAAGTATCTCTTAGGGATCAACAACTTACTCATTGGGCAGGGTGTGGGTCATGTCGCCACTGTTTTATTATTCTGGAGCATGGCTCATGCTTCTGTTGCATGGTTTGTTGCTAATTAGGCCTTCTTGGTTTTGTGGTTAAGCAAACCTGCTTTCTTGAGTGATTATTAACTTACAGAAGTCTTCCATACCTTTTTCTTTACTTACAAACTTCTAGTGGGGTTAACTAACTGCTTTCTTTGACCCTTAACTCTGCCTATCAGTATGCCTTTGCCTAGCTAGTATTTATATTGTAAGTACTAAAATTGTTGCTAACCAGTCTAATATTACAGGGAGCGAATGGGTGTGTTAGTGAGCTGTTTTGTAGTTTGTTTTGCTTTAGCAGATTATAACTTGGATAAATTAATTCCTTGAAATTGAACAAATTCATTGTTTAGATTTCTAGAACTAATGTCATGCTGGGAATACTTGATTTCTTCATTTATCTTGTTCTTTTCTAATTCCATAGCATTGACAAAGCTGTAGTCTAAAATTCCCTGGCTGAACTTTCTCATCTGTAAAATAATGTTGCATGAGGTGATCTCTAGAGATTATTCCAGTCTAAAATTTTGCTGCTTTACTATATTTTTATGTGTAATTCATTCAGCTTTGTCCTGCATTTATCAAATTTGTCGGACAATGGTAAAAAAACATCCTTTTAAATGCATTTTTATGCATGTATAGTGATAATTATTACAGAGTAGTCTCAATTATCTGCAATCTTCTTTGAAAATAGTGTGTTGCTATTTTGAATTAGGGTAATAGGTGCTTCATTTCTCAATTTTGCTTCAAGTAGGCACTCTCAACAATATTTTTTTCCTGTTGGTCCTTTTGTGTAGATTAACACACAACAAAAAAAAAATAATTGCTAATTGCTGTTGCTGTGGCTATTCATGTCATCATTCTTTCCATTTTAAGATTATTATAATTTATTTATTGGTAGTTATACTCTTCATTGAAATATGTATGCCGTGCCTCCTCAACTGTTTTTTATCTTCCAGCTATTCAGTTATTTTCAAATATCATAGTGCAAAGAAAAAGAAAACTTATCTGGATTTTAATCTTGAAATTCTACCAATGTTTTTTATTTTATTGCTTGTACTTTAGGTGTCATACCCTTCAAAAATGAAGACCCACATCAAGGAGTTTTTCTTTTTTTTTTCCTCAATTTTTACTTCTAGAAGTTTTATGATTTCAGGTATTACATTTAAGTCTTTAATACATCTTGAGATCAATTTTGTTAGTGGTAGAAATTATGGATCTAGTTTCATTCTTTTACATAATGAATATCCAGTTATCCCAGCTCTACTTATTGAAGGGACCATCTTTTCTCCATTGAGTATTTTTGGCTTCCTTTTCAAATGTTAGTTGACTGTATATGCATGGGTATATTTCTGGGCTCTTGATTCTGTCCCATTTGTCTACCTTTATGCCAGTGTTATACTACTATTTTGATGACTATAGCTTTACAGTAAAGCTAGAAATCAGGAAGTGTGATGACTTTGTTCTGGGGATCATCAGCTCTACTTGCCCATCTCTAAGCTTGAGTGCCAGTGGAACTTTTCCTACGAGTTGTCTCCAGCCCTTCTTGTCAGATGCAACTGGAAGACACTATCCACATGTGTGGGATGACTATGAGTCAGCTCTTTGATTAGTCATAGGCTCCCTGGCTCTAGGGTTGGCAGCATTTTTTGTTTGAGGATCCAAATCAGGCAGATCTGCACCTTGCTGAGTTCCCAAGTTGGAGTGTGCCCCAGACATGGTTCTGTAGATGAGCAAAGGTGCTGGTTAAAAGTACCACTTGGGCACTAGAGGTGTGGACTCAATAAGCCAAGATCAGGGTGCTGGTTGTTGCACACCACTCCCCCCTTCTTTATCACAGTCATATTTCCAGTGGTTGAATCCCACAGACTACCCTGTGATCCCTGAGTGCTGCATCGGAGTAGGGACTCCCCCAGAGTCACCCATAATGCTGGTTTCCTTCCTAGGTTGTCTTTTCTCCCTAGAAACTGGAGGATCAAGCAAAACCTCCCTGTGGTACTGTGCTTGCCTGAGAAAGGGGCCACTGAGTCAAGATGAAGCCATTTCTCTTATTCTTCTGAGATGCTCTGTGTTTGGCTCTTCCGTGCAGAGGGTTGCTTCAGCCTCATCTCTGGATCTAGAAAGCTCTCAGTGATTTCTTGTTCTTGAGCAGTTTTAGTTTTTGTGATGTGAAAGTCAGTCAACCTATAATTCTGGTGATGCTTCTCCTCTGAAATCCCTTTTAAATAAACAACAGCCAACAGCCTCATGTGTTATAGGGAAAAGTGAAACTCCTTCCCAATGCAGCCCCCTCTCTTCTGTTAGTAGCATGCAGCCAGCTTCTTAGGGACTGGAAAACAAAAAAGGCAGCTTTGGCAAGCTTTAGGCATTTGGCTTGTAGTTTAACGTAGATACCATTTGCTCTGTGGCAAGTTTTGAAATAAACTTTTGGTGATGCTTCCTCTTTACTCAGTTTTTCATGAAGGAAAAGTATCTCTCTCAAAATTTTGAAAATATTTTCTGTAAATCAGTCTGTGAAATGATTTTTTCAGATAAATCTTATTATATAGATTTAAAGGACAATACAAAAAGGAAAGGAGAATAGAAAGTAGGTTAGAGCAACCTAGAAGATTTTTTGTTAACGTGAAACTTCAGTGAAGTTTGTAATTTTTCCATTACTATAAAATAAAACCTACAACAAGTATTATATCATTCACTTGGATGTGTACATGTAACAAAGGAAAGAACACTTTATTTTTGGAACTTTCTAAGTAACTGCTTTTGAGTTACTTGGAAAATGACAGGCAATCTTTTCTTGGGTATCAGTTGAGTCCCCATAACCCCCAAATCCTCTGACCTAATCTCCTAGGATGGGTCTTTCAAAATAGGTGCCCCATCTTGAAGAGACTGAGTTCTTGGAACCACGCTAGTGGTAATGGTATATAGTCAATTCTGGAAAGAATTAGAGTGACTATAGATTTCTATAGAATCTTGGATTATGTTAGTTGTCTTGGTATAAAATTATTAATAGTCCCACTTCCTATCCTTTCATTATGAAAATTTTTCATGATTTGGCAGTAAATTATACAGTAACCTCATTCAGTCTTCCCAATCAGTATTTAAACTGCAGTGAGCAGCTGCCAGCCAGTGAAGTAACACTATAGCCAGGACCCAGATATATCTGAAGGATGCTGAAAACCTGTATAATTAAGAATGTCAGAACTGCAGGCTACCAAGGATCAAGTATTTTATTGTATTCCAATGATTTAATCCCAAATGCTATCTGACTAAATATTATATACTGTGTCCATTGAGTAAAGAAATTATGTATTATATTTAATATGTTTGTGGGAGTCATTTATTTAAGTTTTGTTTATTTTCTCTGTTCCTCCTCTGTATAATAATCCCTATCAAAAATTTTTTTTTGCTTGTTTTATTCAATGTTGTGTCTACAAAATCTGGTAGAGTGCCTGGCACATAGAAGGTACTGGGTATAAATATTGGTTGGAAGTAACAGAGGTTCTAGAATTCATCTTATCTTGCCATTTCTAAAATCAGTTTTATTCTTATGACATTGCTTACTGATAATTATAACTACTTTTTAAAGAAATAATAACCAAAAACCCAGTTTGCTCATTTCGCCCACCTCCTACTCCTTACTCCACTTTGCAACCACCAAACTATTCTCTGTATCTATGAACTTAAAAAAAAATTAGATTTCATATGTAAGAGAGATGTTACAGTGTTTGTCTGTCTACTTGACTTATTTCACTTAGCATAATGCTTTTTTTCTTCCCAAAGACAGAAATGTAGTTTTCAAACAGATATTAGGATTTTAACAGAGGCTACTTCTTGTAAAATTTAGTTTATTACCTCTTGCTTGTGAAGCATTTAATTTTCCCCAGATCTCAAAGGTGTGATTTTATCTTTATTTTATGATTAATTTACTTTTATAAGCTAAGTAATAAATACAAACAAAGAGAAACATTAAAAGGGCATAGAGCATCAATTCATGAGTCAAGTGAATAAACTGTAGAGATCTGTTGTACAACATTTCACATGCAATGAACAATATTGTATTATGCTCTTAAAGATCTATTAAGAGGATGAATTTCATGTTAAGGATTCCTACCACATACAATAAAACAGACACAGTGAAAATTTGGAAATGATTTCTAGGTCTATTTAGGTTTGTTAACCTTGATTTTGGTGATGATATTGGAGGTGTTTGCTTATATCTAAATTTGTCAAATTTTACATGTTAAATATGTGTTACTCTTTGTATATCAAGTATACCTATTACTTTTACATGTACATAAATAAAACTATTTTTCTTCTCCTCTGTGAGATGTACAAAACTAGAACAGCACAGATAAGAACCAGAGCAGACCTTTTGATTACTGGTGAAGATTTAATAAAAATGCCTTAAGTCTGTACATCTTCACTCTTTCCATTTTAGAACTAAATATTATAGTTTGGGAATGAACACGAGTATGAGGCTTAAAAACTTTAGACCTCAGGCTTCATCTTTTACTTTTGTGTGCCTTAAAAGTCACTCATCTCAACACTTGGATTTTATCTGTTTAATGAGGCCAATTAAATTTTCTCTGTCCCTTGATGATCTAAAATCCAATGATTAAACCCATGATTCAGTTCAGTTCAGTTAGGTTGCTCGGTTGTGTCCAACTCTTTGTGACCCAGGGACTACAGCACACAAGCCAGGATTCCCTGTCCATCACCAACTCCTGGAGTTTACCACACTCATGTCCATTGAGTTGGTGATGCCATTGAACTATCTCATCCTCTGTCATCCCCTTCTCCTCCTGCCTTCAATCTTTCCCAGCATCATGGTCTTTTCAAATAAGTCAGTTCTTCACATCAGGTGGCCAAAGTATTGGAGTTTCAGCATCAACATCAGTCCTTCCAATGAATACTCAGGACCGATTTCCTTCAGGATAGACTGGCTGGATCTCTGTGCAGTCCAAGGGACTCTCAAGAGTCTTCTCCAACACCACAAGTTCAAAATCATCAATTCTTAGGTGCTCAGCTTTCTTTATAGTCCAACTCTCACATCCATACATGACTACTGGAAGAACCAAAGTTTTGACTAGATGGACCTTTGTTGGCAAAGTAATGTCTCTGCTTTTTAATGTGCTGTCTAGGTTGGTCATAGCTTTTCTTCCAAGGAACAAGCGTCTTTTAATTTCATGGCTGCAGTCACCATCTGCAGTGATTTTGGAGCCCCTAAATTAAAGTCTGTCACTGCTTCCAATGATTAGGTGACAAAATTTGGATTTAAACTTATAGATTATTTAATGTTGAATATGTGTGTCTGTTAAGTCGCTTCAGTCATGTTTAACTCTTTGTGATCATACAGAGCTGCCAAGCTTCTCTGTCCATGGGATTTTCCAGGCAAGAATACTGTAGTGGGTTGTAGTGCCCTTATGCAGCGGATCTTCCTAACCCAGGGAGCGAACTGTGACTTTAGTCTCCTGCATTGTCATATGGGTTCTATGCCACTAGTGCCACTTGAGAAGTCCCAAGAAGATACATGTCAATACAAACAGTGAGTTTGTATAATTGAGCACTCCTCACTGGCAGATGTTACCTTCACAAGGCCAGCTAGAACAAAGGTATCTTTTCGTTAATGTATTCTTAAACTCTCATTTTCATTTAAATTCCTATTAAAAATATCCTTTGCAGTTTTTTTCAATAGTTTGTGCTGCAATTTTCAGAACCCCTAAGCTACCTGCCTTTAGTTCACATCAGCACTTGTAGTCTCATTCTTTTCTATTGCATTTTTAGGTGAAATGCAGAGATTAAAATTTAGTGATACATTGATTTTTGCAATATAAAGCTTTTTCTGCTGCACAGTCTACCCATAGCCCTAATAGGAATACCACCCATCATTTTTTTTCCCCTACAAATTTAGAGTCACAGCTCATACTCTGAGATATTTACATTAGGTAGTGAATAAAGTGGGAGTGGGGAGCAAACAACCTGTATGCCCTGGTACTTCATCAAGCTGACTTAGTCTCAGCCTCACAAATCATTGAGGAAAACTAAGCAACTGGATGGAAGATTATCTTCACACCATTAATTCCACAGTCTTAAATACATCTGTTATCAATCTGCTCCTTTAGTTATAGAAATCCCTCTTCTGCTAACAAAAGCAAGCTCTTCTGGTTCTCCCCACTTTCCTCTCTCTCCTAAGAACTTTATTCCTTTGTTCATCTCTCTCTCAGGAATCAGGAATCTCTCTTTCTGACGCTAAATCTTCCCATTTACCAGTTTCAAGTAATTAGACCTATCTGTATCTACTGGTTCAGAATAAGGGTTTGATTTTTCTTTCATGACTTTTCACATTCGTGGTCTGTTGTTCCCAGCTACAACGGTGAGACGCAAAGGGAGGCTACGCATCTGCCATTCATATTAGGATTATTTGTAAACTGAATCCTCATAGGGACGCTGGTTTGATAGCTTTTGCAGCTGAGGTCTAGTAAATATTGCAGCACACTTTAGTGGCCCCGTCTCTGGAGCTTCTATAAAAAGATTAAATGCCTAACTTGAGTTGTAAATGCCTTTTCTCCAGACTAGAGGGAATATATGCCAGCTAGTCGCACTAGCCAGTGCTAATGACATTTGAATGTATTGCTTTAAGACTCGACAAAAGACTAGTTTTTTCTCCTCCCTTTAAGGTGGCATATCAAACTTTTTCACTATCTCTGTCAGACTGACATGCACCAATTCCCTATCTCTTTGCAAGTATTGAGTATATCAAAACAATAAACGTGAAATTAAGTATAAAATACAGCCATAAAAATAAAAAGAATCCCTCAGGTTGAAAGTTGGTATTTGGAAAGTTCTACTTAGGAAACTTTACTGGTTGTCCCAGTTATGAGATGATAATTTTCCAAAATTTAGTTTTATTGTTGATGTCATTTCCTCATATGCTTTTTGTTTGTAATTTATTATGGTATATTTAAAATACATATAAAATTATAGAATTATAATGAACCCTCCTTGTATAAGAAGTGGCCAACTCTTGGTCAGTCTTTTGTCCTTTCCACCCCTCCCCTCTGACTCCAAATCCTCAACTGAATTACTTTGGAAATTGCAAGGATCATATAATCTAACCTGAATTATTTTAGTATGCTTCCAAAAATGAAAACAAACAAACTTAAATGTACACAGAACCTTTTCACACTTTATAAATCAACATCTCTTTATTTAAATTTATTATTCTAAATATCCTGGTTATCTAATAAATGTTCAATAGTTGATTTGTTCAAATTATGACTCAAATTTCACACACTGAATTTATTAAATGTCTCTTAAACTTTCATCTCCATTTTCTTGATAAATGAGTAACAAATTGTTTTAGGTAAACAACTATCACCCGAGAAATAGAATATCAACTGGACACAAGAGTTATCTTTTCATCATCCTTTTAAGTCTTCCTCTAAAAAGTAAGACTTTCTGTTTTGATTTCTGTAGAAATCTGCTTTGATTTCTACCACATTAGATAAATTCTGCACATCTAACCAATTTCTGTAAGGTATATTTCCAGGAGAGAACCACTGTGTAACAGCATATGTATGTATTAAAGTTTAATATATATTGCCAAGGATTTTTCCAAAGTGGTTGTAACAAATTGTATTGCCAGTAGCAGTACATGAAACATTCAGTTTCTCCATAGACTCAACAATACTTGATTTTTACCACTCTAAAAATTTGTCCTTCTAGTGGGAGAAGGCAACGGCACCCCACTCCAGTACTCTTGCCTGGAAAATCCCATGGACGGAGGAGCCTGGTAGGCTGCAGTCCATGGGGTCGCGAAGAGTTGGACACGACTGAGCACTTCACTTTCACTTTTCACTTTCATGCATTGGAGAAGGACATGGCAACCCACTCCAGTGTTCTTGCCTGGAAAATCCCAGGGACAGGGGAGCCTGATGGGCTCCCGTCTCTGGGAGTCGCACAGCGTCGGACACGACTGAAGCGACTTAGCAGCGACAGCAGCAGTGGGTAAGAGTGCCACGTTGTAGTTTAATGTATCTCTCTCTAATCTCTGCTGCTGCTGCTGCCTCTGCTAAGTCACTTCAGTCGTGTCCGACGCTGTGCGACCCCAGAGACGGGAGCCCACCAGGCTTCCCCGTCCCTGGGAATTGCTAATGATCTCTAATAAAGTTAGCCATTTAGATATTCTCCTGCCCTGTTAGTCTTTTGCTTATTTGCTTAGTTTGAAGCTTTCATTGGCCATGTATATTGCAGAAGACTACTCTCACACTGTGCTTGCTTTTTCATTCTTGGAGGGATCTTTTTGACTAACAGAGAAATGTATAATTTAAATAGTCCAAATTATTGATGCATTTCTTACTGCAAATAAATTTTGCATCATGTTTAAATGAACTTTTCTTTCCTTAAGTTAAGAAAGTACTCATCATTATTTTCTGGAAGATTAATTTTATAATCTTTCATGTTTAAAGCATCATCTAGAATTTACTTAATATGGCATAAAGTATAATTTAAGCTTTATTTTTATACATATGAATATCTAATTAAATCAGGACTAATTGAAAATAATTGTCTCTGCTCTGTAGCATAGGTTTATACACAAATGAGTTGACTATTTGTGTGTTTTATTTCAGGGTTCTATATTTTGTGTTGGTCTTTCTGCCCCTCCTTTTATTTTTACAGCACATTTTTACCTGGTGTCATTTCACAATAGCACTAGATTTCTGATATGTGGTTTCTCCAACTGTGACTTTTCAAAAGTTTCCTTGGCCCTACTTGGCTTTTTTTTTTTCAATATGTACATTAGAATTATATTGTCATTTTCACTAAAATAACCCAGGACATTATCAACAATATCTTGATGGGATCACACTGAATCTATATATTCATACAGAAAGAAGTGATAGTTTTAAACACTGTTTCTTTAAATACATGAGCATGGCTTATTCCCTACTTAGATTCAGATTTTCTTTAATCTCAACAATATAAAAAGTTTCTTCTTAGAGTTTTAGAATGTACTTCATTAGTTATTATCTATCATTGTGGCAAACTATTTCATGAAAATCACGATGGTTGAACATCCTTATTTCTTTTATG
This sequence comes from Nanger dama, assembly GCA_917880005.1. Classification (NCBI taxonomy): domain Eukaryota; kingdom Metazoa; phylum Chordata; class Mammalia; order Artiodactyla; family Bovidae; genus Nanger; species Nanger dama. The sequence continues at coordinate 5,363,609 of CAKJTW010000038.1, read as the reverse complement.
ATCTCACAAAGATAGCTTTCGGATATTTCAGAAATGTGATACTTGCTCTAAGTTCTTTGTAGATTTTTAAAAAGAGACTAATTTCCTTTATATTATTGGTCAGATTAAAGTTTTTAAAATCATAAATAGAAACTGATTATTTAGCAAATAATTCTTAAGTAATCAGAAACAAGATAATCATGAAATAATCATTGTCTTCTGTTTAGTTAATTATTACAATGCAATATTATAATTATAAATATTAAATAAATTAAGCCTTCTTAAATAAAATATAATTTCATCAAGATGTATTATATATTTGATGTTTTGCTGGAATCAGATTGTTTATTTTGGGCTTAGGATACTTTCTTAGTTTTGTTTATGATCACAAGACATGCTTGTTACAATCTTTTGTTATATTGTTTTCCAATTGCTATCTTTAGGATTTAAGGTGAGATTTATGCTGGGAGTGTTCTTTCATATCCCAAGATGTGGAAACAATCTATATTTCTGTCAGTGAATAAATGGATAAAGAAAATGCAAAATTTATATACACACATATACAGAATATTATTCACACTTAAAAAGTAGGAAATCCAGTAATATGTGACAATATGAGTGAACAAGGAAGATTTTGTACTAAGCAAAAGAAGCTAGTTATGGAAGAAAAAACACTGTATGATTCTAGTCATATACAGTATCTAATATAGTCAAATTTATAGACACAGAGAGTAAGTGGTAATTGTCAAGGTCTGGGATAAGTGGGATGTGGGTGTTGCTGTAGAGTGGGTATAAAGTTTCAGTTATGTAAGATGAATACATTCTAGAGATCTCCTACACAATGGCAAATAGATGGGGAAACAGTGGAAACAGTGACAGACTTTATTTTGTGGGGCTCCAAAATCACTGCAGATGGTGACTGTAGCCATGAAATAAAAAGATGCTTACTCCTTGGGAGAAAAGTTATGACCAACCTCGACAGCATATTGAAAAGCAGTATTACTTTGCCACCAAAGTCCATCTAGTCAACGCTATGGTTTTTCCAGTAGTCATGTATGGATATGACAGTTGGACTATAAAGAAAGTTAGGGCCGAAGAATTGATGCTTTTGAACTGTGGTGTTGGAGAAGACTCTTGAAGTCCCTTGGACTGCAAGGAGATCCAACCAGTCCATCCTAAAGGAAATCAGTCCTGAATGTTCATTGGAAGGACCGATGCTGAAGCTGAAACTCCAATACTTTGGCCACCTGATGAAAATAACTGACTCATTTGAAAAGACCCTGATGCTAGGAAAGATTGAATGCAAGAGGAGAAGGGGACAACAGAGGATGAGATGGTTGGATGGCATCACTGATTCAATGGACATGGGTTTGGGTGGACTCCTGGAGTTGGTGATGGACAGGGAGGCCTGGTGTGCTGTGGTTCATGGGCTGGCAAAGAGTCGGACATGACTGAGCAACTGAACTAAACTGATACAATGTTTTGCATATAATGAACAGATATTTAAATGCACAATACAGTGTGGTTAAGATGATAGATCTCATATTGTATTTTTATACTGCAGTATAAAAGTTTGCACAAACAGTGCAAATCCAGACACTGACAAACATATACACTTATACATGTAAAACTGGTGAACTCAGACTAAGATCATTGATTGTATTATTGTCAGTTTAAACTGTTAACTGAGATAATTTTGCCCTGTGGATTTAAATATTCTAATATCAGAATGTGTTTACCACAGATTTCAAAATTATATATATGTAGGTATCCACATATTCACCTCTATGTGTGTGTAGCTGTATATCATTCAACTGCTCCTTCATCTGGGCCATTTTACACATGCCACTTAGGCAATGAGCTAGAAGCATAGTTATGATTATGACCACTCTTAGAGATTTGTGAAACTTTTAGTCTTTTACTGGTTGAAACTCAATTTAAAATTTCTGGCTTTAGGGTAATTATTTCTTAAACTGATCTAACAAGATTCTTGCTGAAGACGCAGTAGGCTAGTAAGATACTAGGAGTGAGAGGATGAAGAATTTGCCCATATAAAACTAGGCTGGATTTTAGCTGAATGGACCTAGCAGAATTATAGCTAAAATTGGATTAATAGGCCAGGGTCAGAAGTCAAAGGTGAGGTCTAGTCAAAAATTAGAGACTCGAAGGTTTCTAACTAAAAGGGTGGTATTTGTCAATTCTGAGATGGACATTCTTGTGCCAAGTTTATTAGGGAGAGCTTTTGTAACCAATACCTATGATGAGGAAGAAGCAGAATTGGGAAAAGAAAGAAGGAACCATCACAAGTGAGACTCAGCTCTTCACCTGCAGAGCTTTGAAGGCCTGCATTTGCATGTAGAATTTTCCTGGATATGGAATGAGGGGGCCAGGCCTTTATACTCTCTTCTCTCCCAGTATTGGATTCAGGCTGTCCTGAGAATGGATCGTGATCTGGGTAAGGCAGATCTCTTCATTGGATGTCACATGGGCTGTCAACCCACAGAACTCTTAGTATCTGGTCAAAACCATCCTTAATCCAGGGAGATTAGGGGAACAAAAACAGCATTTGTTGCAGCTAAGACCTCTGGTGCTCCATTTCCTTCCTTCCTCGGGATTGTGAATTGAAGACAGTGAAACATGGAGAGAGCAACCTCTCTTCTGATGATTGGGATACCATCAGTTTGAAATGTGAGTTTCAAGGAAGATAGGGCTCTTATCTTGTTGCTGTTATTTAGTCACTAAGTCACATCAGACTCATTGTGACCCCGTGGACTCTAGCCCACCAGTCTCCTCTGTCCATGGGATTTTGCAGGCAAGTATACAAGAGTAGGCTGTCATTTCCTTCTCCAGGGGATCTTCCCAACCCAGAGATCAAACCCATGTGTCCCACTTGGCAGGCAGATTCTTTGCTACTGAGCCACCAGGGAAGCCAGTTTTCAATGGTTATTTAAAAATTTTTTTTTTTCTTTCCCCTCTACCTTTGTTGGTAGGTTTTGAGGATTTTTTTAAAATTCTATTTCTTCAACAGTACACAGCTTTCAGAATATTTTGTTTACTGCAGATTATATAAGTAATTATATCATTATTAATATTATTTCTGATAAATCTCACTTTGAGATAAATTTTACTTTTCTGACTTTTTAATTTTTAAGTATTGATTCTAGTACTTAAAACTGCTGAATATATATTTACTGAATAAGTAAATACATGTATTTCTTCTGAGAAGTTCAGAGCTATAGGGGTATCGATCTTTGTTCTGTATCTTCGGGCTAGAAAATCAACAAGTGGTAGTGAAATATCTAGTAAATTAATCACTAGAAATATAATAAACCATTGGGCATTGAAACACATTGATGCTATGCAAATAGGTATATATTCACCTTCATATCAACAAATCAGAAACTTACACTGAGTAGGTACATGTGAACTAAAGCAGACATCAGCTCCTGTGAATCTCAATATGTTTTAGGTCCCCACAGGTTGGATTTATATATTCTTCAAATGTGTAAAATGTACAAATAAATTAATATTGCATAATCAGTAAAGCTAATGTTTTTAAATATAATACATGCTTTATGATTTATTTTAATGATTCATAAGAAAACAACATTTTCATATTTTTCCTCAGAGCCAATAATCATATCAACTTATTAATGCAGCTAAAAGTGAGAACCACATGGGCTTTTTCTATATTTAAATTTTTATTTAAAACCATTATAAATTTTATGCATTTACATTATCTATTATATTTCTAAATAATATTTTATAAAGTATAGTAATTTTATAATAGTATATTAGTTTCAGGTGTATCCATTTAAAGTTATTACAAAATAATGGCTATATTTTGCTGTACAGTATATCTTTGATGCTTATTTATTCTCTATATAGTAGTTTATATCTCTTATTTCCATAACCCTATCTTTCTCCTATCCTCTTCTCTCCACACTATTAACCACTAGTTTGTTCTTTATATCTGTGGCTGTTTCTGTTTTATTCTTTTCATTCATTTGTTTTAGGTTTTAGATTCTAGATATAAATAACACAAGAATTTTTGTGTGACTTAGTAAACCTGATATGCTCTAGACATTACTTTGCCAACAAATGTTTGTCTAGTCAAGGCTATGGTTTTTCCTGTGGTCAGGTATGGTTGTGAAAGTTGGACTGTGAGGAAAGCTGAATGGCAAAGAATTGATGCTTTTGAACTGTGGTATTGGAGAAGACTCCTGAGAGCCCCTTGGACTGCGAGGAGATCCAACCAGTCCATTCTAAAGGAGATCAGTCCTGGGTGTTCTTTGGAAGGAATGATGCTAAAGCTGAAACTCCAGTACTCTGGCCACCACGTGCAAAGAGTTGACTCATTGGAAAAGACTCTGATGCTGGGAGGGGTTGGGGGCATGAGGAGAAGGGGATGACAGAGGATGAGATGGCTGGATGGCATCACCAACTAGATGGACATGAGTTTGGGTGAACTCTGGGAGTTGGTGATGGACAGGGAGGCCTGGCATGCTGCGATTCATGGGGTTGCAAAGAGTCAGACACGACTGAGTGACTGAACTGAACTGAATATGCTCTAGTTCCATCTACATAGTGGCAAATGGCAGAATTTCATTCTTGTTTTGTGGTTGAGTAATACTGTGTGTGTGTTTGTGTTTGTATGTATAGATAATATCATCTTTTTTCCATATCTGGCAATTGTAAATAACTCTACAGTGAACATTGGAGTGCATGTATCTTTTCAAATCCATGTTTTTGTTTGGGAGTGTGTATACACAACAGTGAAATTGCTGGATCATATGGTAGTTCTATTTTTAGTTTTGTCAAGAACTTTCATACTGTTTCCATAGTGGTTTTACCAATTTATGTTCTCACAGTATACAAGGTTTCCCTTTTCCACATCCTTGCCAATATTTGCTGTTTGTAGACTTTTGATGATAGCTAGTCTGACAGGTGTGACGTAACATCTCATTGTGATTTTTATTTGCATTACTATGGAAGTTAATGATGCATTTTTTTTTTTAATGTGTCTGTTGGCCATCTGAATGTCTTCTTTGGAAGCATCTCAAGTCTTCTGCTTATTTTTAAATTAGGTTATTTTCAAAATTTAATTGTAAGATCTATTTATATATTTTTAGAAATTAACCCTTTATCATTTTCTGCCATACAGTGAGTCGTCTTTTTATTTTGTCAACTGTTTCCTTTGCTGTGGGAAAAAAAAAAGTTTGATTAGATCTCATTTGTTTATTTTTGCTTTTATTTCATTTGCCTTAGGAGACAAATCCAAAAATTACCACTGCACTTTATGTCAGAGTGTTCTGCCCATGTTTTCTTCTAGTTTTATGGGTTCGTATCTTACATTTATGCATTTAATCCATTTTGAATTTATTTTTTAAATGATATGAAAGAAAGTTCTAGTTTAATTCTTTTATGAGTATCTGTCCAGTTTTCCCAACAAACCTTGTTGAAGAGATTGTCTTTTCTCCATTGTATATCCTTTCAACCTTTGTTGTAGATTAATTGACCTTAGGTATGTGGTTTTCTTTGTGGGCTCTCTACTCTGTTCCATTAATCTATAAGTCTTTTGTGAATATGTATGTCAGTATCATGCTATTTTGATGAGTTTTGTGGAAGATTCTGAAGTCTGGGAGCATGATACCTTCAGCTTTGTCTTTTTCCTCAACATTGCTTTCACAATGGGGCTCTTTTGTGGTTCCATATAATCTGAGTTTCATTTGTTCTAGTTCAGTGAAAAGTAGGTGGATATTTTGACAGGTATTGCATTAACTCTATAGACTGCTTTGGGTAGTATGGATAGTTTGACAGTATTGATTCTTTGAAACCAATCATTCAAGTATTCCATTTTTGGTATCATCTTCATTTCCTTTGTTAATTCTTTATAGTGTTCAGACTTTAAGGCTTACGTCCTTGATTAAGGACGTACTTTAAATGAGGTTATTTTCGTACTTTCTTTGATAGTTTATCATTAGTGTGTAGAAAAGCAAGATTTCTGCGTATTAGTCTTGTATCCTTTAATTTTATTAATTCACTTATTTAAAGAGTTTTTGGTGGAGACTTTCGGGTTTTCTACTTATTGAAAATATCAAGTACCTACAAACAGTGACAAGCTTAATTTTTCCCTTCAAATCTGGATTCCTCTTATTGCTTTAGTTTGTCTGATATCTATGGCTAGGACTTCCAATTCTATGTTAGGTGCAAGTGGTGAGGGTGGACATCATTGCTTTGTTCTTGAATTTAGAGGAAAGTTTTTTAACTTTTCATTGTTGAGTACGTTAACAGTGGGTTTGTCATCAGTTCACTTCAGTTCAGTCGCTCAGTCATGTCTGACTCTTTGCGACTCCATGAATCATAGCAGGCCAGGCCTCCCTGTACATCACCAACTCCCGGAGTTCAGACTTGCGTCCATTAAGTCAGTGATGCCAACCAGCCATCTCATCCTCTGTCGTCCCCTTCTTCTCCTGCCCCCAGTCCCACCCAGCATCAGAGTCTTTTCCAATGAGTCAATTCTTTGCATGAGGGGGCCAAGTACTAGAGTTTCAGCTTTAGAATCATTCCTTCCAAAGAAATCCCAGGGCTGATCTCCTTCAGAATGGACAGGTTGAATCTCCTTGCAGTCCAAGGGACTCTCAAGAGTCTTCTACAACACCACAGTTCAAGAGCATCAGTTCTTCTGTGCTCAGCCGTCTTCACATCCAACTCTCACATCCATACATGACCACAGGAAAAACCATAGCCTTGACTAGACAGACCTTAGCCGGCAAGGTAATGTCTCTGCTTTTGAATATGCTATCTAAGTTGGTTATAGCTTTTCTTCCAAGGAGTAAGAGTTTTTTAATTTCATGGCTGCAGTCACCATCTTCTGTGATTTTGGAGCCCCTCAAAATAAAGTCTGGCACTGTTTCCACTGTTTCCCCATCTATTTCCCATAAAGTGATGGGACCAGATGCCATGATCTTTGTTTTCTGAATGTTGAGCTTTAAGCCAACTTTTTCACTCTCCTCTTTCACTTTCATCAAGAGGCTTTTGAGTTCCTCTTCACTTTCTGCCATAAGGGTGGTGTCATCTGCATATCTGAGGTTATTGACATTTCTCCTGGCAGTCTTGATTCCAGCTTGTGTTTCTTCCAGTCCAGCGTTTCTCATGATGTACTCTGCATAGAAGTTAAATAAGCAGGGTGACAATATACAGCCTTGACGTAATCCTTTTCCTATTTGGAACCAGTCTGTTGTTCCATGTCCAGTTCTAACTATTGCTTCCTGACCTGCATACAGATTTCTCAAGAGGCAGGTCAGGTGGTCTGGTATTCCTATCTCTTTCAGAATTTTCCACAGTTTATTGTGATTCACAGAGTCAAAGGCTTTGGCATAGTCAATAAAGCAGAAGTAGATGTTTTTCTGGAACTCTCTTGCCTTTTCCATGATCCAGTGGATGTTGGCAATTTGATCTCTGGTTCCTCTGCCTTTTCTAAAACCAGCTTGAACATCAAGGAGTTCACAGTTCACATATTGCTGAAGCCTGGCTTGCAGAATTTTGAGCATTACTTTACTAGCATGTGAGATGAGTGCAATTGTGCAGTAGTTTGACCATTCTTTGGCATTGCCTTTCTTTGGGATTGGAATGAAAACTGACCTTTTCCAGTCCTGTGGCCACTGCTGAGTTTTCCAAATTTGCTGGCATATTGAGTGCAGCACTTTCACAGCATCATCTTTCAGGATTTGAAACAGCTCAATTGGAATTCCATCACCTCCACTAGCTTTGTTTGTAGTGATGCTTTCTAAGGCCACTTGACTTCACATTCCAGGATGTCTGGCTCTAGATGAGTGATCACACTATTGTAATACCCAGCTGTGGATGTTACTGGTGATAGAAGCAAGGTCCAATGCTGTAAACAGCAATATTGCATAGGAACCTGGAATGTCAGGTCCATGAATCAAGGCAAATTGGAAGTGGTCAAACAAGAATGGCAAGGGTGAACGTCGACATTCTAGGACTCAGTGAACTAAAATGGACTGGAATGGGTGAATTTAACTCAGATGACCATTATGTCTACTACTGCAGGCAGGAATCCCTCAGAAGAAATGGAGTAGCCATCATGGTCAACAAAAGAGTCAGAAATGCAGTACTTGGATGCAGTCTCAAAAATGACAGAATGATCTCTGTTCGTCTCCAAGGCAAACCATTCAATATCACAGTTATCCAAGTCTATGCCCCAACCAGTAAGCTGAAGAAGCTGAAGTTGAATGATTTTATGAAGACCTACAAGATCTTTTAGAAATAACACCCAAAAAAGATGTCCTTTTCATTATAGGAGACTGGAATGCAAAAGTAGGAAGTCAAGAAACACCTGGAGTAACAGACAAATTTGGCCTTGGAATGCGGAATGAAACAGGGCAAAGATGAATAGAGTTTTGCCAAGAAAATGCACTGGTCATAGCGAACACGCTCTTCCAACAACACAAGAGAAGACTCTACACATGGACATCACCAGATGGTCAACACCAAAATCAGATTGATTATATTCTTTGCAGCCAAAGATGGAGAAGCTCTATACAGTCAACAAAAACAAGACCAGGAGGTGACTGTGGCTCAGATCATGAACTCCTTATTACCAAATTCAGACTCAAATTGAAGAAAGCAGGGAAAACCACTAGACGATTCAGGTATGACCTAAATCAAATCCCTTATGATTATACAGTGGAAGTGAGAAATAGATTTAAGGGCCTATATCTGATAGGTAGAGTGCCTGATGAACTATGGAATGAGGTTCGTGACATTGTACAGGAGACAGGGATCAAGACCATCCCCATGGAAAAGAAATGCAAAAAAGCAAAATGGCTGTCTGAGGAGGCCTTACAAATACCTGTGAAAAGAAGAGAAGCGGAAAGCAAAGGAGAAAAGGAAAGATATAAGCATCTGAATGCAGAGTTCCAAACAATAGCAAGAAGAGATAAGAAAGCCTTCTCCAGCGATCAATGCAAAGAAATAGAGGAAAACAACAGAATGGGAAAGACTAGAGATCTCTTCAGGAAAATTAGAGATACCAAGGGAACATTTCATGCAAAGATGGGCTCAATAAAGGTCAGAAATGGTCAGACCTAACAGAAGCAGAAGATATTAAGAAGTGGCAAGAATACACAGAACTGTACAAAAAGATCTTCACAACCCGGGTTGTCATAAATGGTTTTTATTGTGATGTGCTCTCTTATATCCACTTTAAAGAGGGTTTTTTTTAGTCATGAATGGTTGTTAAATTTTGTGTAATGCTTTTTCTGCATGTATCTATTGGAGATGATCATAAGATTTTTATCCTTCCTTTTGTTAACATGCTGTATTACATTGACTTGTGAGTGTTAAACCATCCTGGCCTCCCTGAATCTATTCCACTTGCTCATAGTGCATATTTTTATATATCATTGAATTCAGTTTGGTAACATTTTATTGAGAATTTTTGCATCTATATTTGTCAGAAATATTGACCTATAATTTTCTTTCTTTGCAGTATCTTTGTCTGGTTTTGATATCAAGGTAATGGCACTCAGAATAATTTGGGAGTGTTTCATCTTATGTTTTTTGAATATGTTGAGAGTTAAAGTAGAAGCTCTTTTATATGTGAAGTAGAATTTCTCTGTGATGCTATCCAGCCATGCACTTTGGTTTATTGAGAACTTTTTTATTACATATTCAATTTCATTATTAATGATTAGTCTATTCAAATTGTCTATGTCTTTCTGATTCAGTATTAGAAAGTTGTATCTTTCTAGAAATTTGTCCATTACTTCTAAGTTGTCCAGTTTGTCAGCATGTAATTGTAGCATTCTCTTATGATTTTTTATTTCTCTGTGATACTGTTTGTTTCTCCTCTTTGCTTCTTGTTTTGTTTATTTGGGTCCTTTCTTTTTATCTTTATGAGCCTGATAAAGGCTTATCAATTTTAACTGTTCAGAAAAGGAGCTCTTCATTTTATTAATCTTTTCTATTTTTTTGTCTCCATTTTATTTAATTTTCTCCAGGATCTTTATTATTTCCTTCTTTCTCCTCACTCGGGGCTTTTGTTGTTGTTGTTGTTGTTTTTAATTCATTTAGGTGGTCGTTTAGGTTGTTTATTTGATATTTTTCGTATTTCTCTGAGTGGGCCTGTATTTATTTAATCTTCTCTCTTAGAACTGCTTTTGATCTTTCCATAAATTTTTAAAAGTTATGTATCCATTTTAATTTGTCTCAATATATTTTATGATTTCTTCTTAATTTCTTCATTGATCCACTTTTTTGTAAGGAGCATGTTCTTTATTATCCAAGTGTTTGTGCTTTCCCCACATGCCTTCCCATATTTGATTTCTATCAAATATTTGTGGTTTAAAAATATCAAATTGTTGTGGCTTAAAAAAAAAATCAAAAACTTGATATAGTTTCTATTGAAAGGTCGGGCCAGCCGACATAGGCACTTGACCACAAAAAGACATCAGGCCAACACCAGCAGTCAGCCAACGTCCAAACAAGAACTGAGAGCAGACCAAACTTCCAGGACTAACTCTCTGTGTCCTGGCCCAATCAGGTGCGGACACCGAGCCCATGGACACCAACCACTGCTGTAGCTCGCGCTTTTTTCCCCTATATGGCGAGACCTGGCTTGAACGCCAGCCCTGGCTATAAAAACCTCGCCCCACCTCGCATAAGTCGCAGACTCCTTTGTCTCTTTGCTCACCCGCCCCCGGGAGTTCTGCCCGAGAGCGACCGCCCAATAAAGGCTTTCATCAAAGGTCCCTAGAGGTGGCTTTTTCTTCCCGCAGCGTTTTCTTACATCTATCATCTTAAATTTGTTGAGACTGTTTCACGGTCTAGCATGTAATCTATCCTGGAGAATGTTACATGTGCTCTTGAAGAATGTGTATTTTACTCTTTTTGGATGGACGATCCTATAGGTTTCCATTAAGGCCAACGTGTCTAATGTGTCATTTAAGACCACTGCTTTCTTATTGAGATTCTGTCTGGATAAGCTGTCCATTGTTGTAAGTGGGCTGTTAAAGTCACTTTCTATTATTGTGTTAGTGCTAATTTATCCTATTATGTCTGTTAATATGCTTTGTATATTTAGGTACTCCTGTATTAGGTGCCTATGTGTTAATGAGAGTTACATCCTCTTCTTGTTTTGATCCCTTTATCATCATATAATGACAGTCCTTGTCTTTTGTTATAACCTTTGCTATAAAGTGTGCTTTAGATGAGTATCATTACCCTCACTTTCTTATCATTTTTATTTCCATAAAATATCTTTTTCCTTCAGTCGGGCATTGGTTTTTAGGTTTGATAGGGAATAATTTTTGTAATTTTGCTGGCTATGTAGACTTGGCAATGAGGATAGCATATTAAATACATAGTAAAACTAATGTTTTTAAATGGACACACATCATCTCTGTCTTATATTCCTAGAAAATATATTTTAAGGAAAGTGGAGAGTCACATTAATGCATATTTGCTTTTACTTCATTTATTGCAGTATACAAGGTGAGATATTTGTAAGTATCTATACATGTATTTCTGCTAATATTCATTTGCTGAGGAACTGAGCAAGTTGATACAAGTGTTTTTACCTAGACCAAAGTACCTGGGAGAATATTGTGACCAATTCTCTCCAAATATTATGTGTTATTGGAAATAAAAAACATCATTAAAATATAACCACTCTTATTATATATATGCATTTTTCTTTTAAAACTTATCACCATTTACTACTTTGGAGATCTTAAAAAAAAAAAACTCTCTCAAGGAAAACCAACTTAGCATTCATAGTTTACTAAAAGTCTTAAGGTTTACACCCACATAAATTATGGGCTTGAAGTGATAATGATGTGCCAAAACAGTTGTAACAAACATAACACTCTGATGTGGAATCTTGACAATGGGGAGGATATGCATGTGAGGGGTAATTAGTATGTGGGAAGTCATTGAGCTTTACCTGAGTTTTGCTGTGAACCTAACACCGATCTAGAAAAAAATATTTAAAAATAGGAGTTGATATTCTAGTTATAATCTTTGGAATTAGTTTATTTTCAATATGAGTAATAAAATCCTGAGGGCTTAGATGGTTGTAAAGATAATAGGAGAAGTACTAAAATACCTTAGGCAACTTGATAACTTTTAAATGCTAATGACAACCCTTTCTGTTACCTTGGAATTCATTCTTACTAAAATTCTACATCCAGCTATATAAATCTAGATCTGCAAACACAAAATATGAAACCAAAATGATGCAGAATATGAAAATAACTTTATTCTTTGCTTCAGCTTTTTTCTACATAGTGGGAAAAGAGGTAGAAACTTAGCTAGCCTTACCAAAAAAGTAGAATATTTAACAGACTGTACAGAAGGCTAGAGATAAATCCACTCTATTCCTACACTATCTCTGTAAAATCTCAGAGAAACAGTATTATCTCTGGGGTTGTTACCATTTGCATGAACAGATTCCATAATGTTTTTCACCTGAAGCTTTGATACTGATTTATAATTTTTTAACTTCTGAAGACTTGGAGTGATACTGACAAGTTTATAAAAGGGAATTTAAAAATAGCCCTTATTATATTATCTAATTGGGACATTTTTATGTGTTTGACCTAAAATAGAGTGCCAGGTATGTCTTCAGCAAAGACTGTTTCATTTCGGCTCAGCAGAGAGTTGCAGTTTGGGGATCTGCTACCAGGATGAGCCACATGCAAATTCCCATGCAGTTAGGGAAAGGCAACTCTTACAAAGGGAAAAGGAAGTTGGGAGGATTATAGTAAACCAAGGATTCTCCGCTTCTCATCGGCTGTGTGTGTGTGTGCACTTAGACACTCAGTCGTGTCTGATTCTCTGTGACCTCATGGACTGTAGTTTTAATTCTAAAACTAGAACTAAAATACTATGAATGCAGTACCCAAATATAAATTACTAAGCGTTTTATTTTCTTCTTATATTTGCTCTAGTACTTCTTTATAATTATATGACAGTGTTGTATTGCAGTAAGTGAAATTTTTTGTCTAGGAACATACATTAACAAATACAAAAATAACTAAACATGAGTTCTGTTTTTAAGGTATTTTCATACTAGTGGGAAAGGATATAATGTTTGGGATAACTAATATGGACTGTACAGTGACAACACACAAAAGAGACATACTCTCTGTGTCCAGCTGTCATGCAGTTTCTAAGCAGCAGCTTGGTGGAAGCTGACAGGTTGGCTTGCCACACTTCCATAGATTTGGCTTATAAAGGACAAGATGCTCAAATAAATTTATATAGTTTATTGTGGCACAACTGGTAGTATGACATTTTCGTTTGCATTGTTTCCTAGTCCCCAAGCTCTACTGAGACAAAGTAGGTGGATTGTGTGCACGCTATAGGTCTGTGTCACAAATGAAGATCACTGAGTTTAGGGAAAGCCCAAATCTCATAAGAGGGCATCTGGGAAACTTAAGCCCTTTCCTCTGGAAAGGAGCATTATTTTTTTGCTTTTCTGTAGATTATAAACAAATCTTCAGAGAGGGGGAAGGGAAAGTTCTTTATCTTACTAACCTTGAATATCTCTCAGAATGGAGTTGTTCTCTTTCTGGTAAGCCTGAGCAAACTGACTGTTAATTCCTAGTTGTACAGAAATGTGAGAGATTTGTGGAGAATTATGTCTCAAAACAGGACAATTCTGGACAGACTCAACAGAAGAAAGAAAGACTAAACTTGAGGCTTGTGAAAGAAGATGAAGGGTGCACATGTGTGTACGCTCACTCAGTCACGTCCGACTCTTTGTGACCCCATGGCCTGTAGCCCACCAGGCTCCTCCGTCCTTGGGATTTCCCAGGCAAGAATGGAGCGGCTTGCATTTCCCACTCCAGGGAATCTTCTCGACTCATGAGTTGAACCCATGTTTCCTGTACTGCAGGCAGATTCTTTACCACTGAGCCACATGAGAAGCCCAAAGGGTACAAACATTCCATCAAAAACAGAGTAATAATTTTGGGTGTGACTGGAATGTAGACGCAATGCCTTGGCTGATTATGTTGAGAAGACATCCAGCCATAGGACTGTAGGACACGCTAAGAAACTAAATAGTTTAGAGTTGGCCCTAAGACTGATAATAGAGGGTCTTTGAGTGCTTTGACATGAAGGCATAAGTAGAATTGCTTTAAAGAATGTAACTATTTGGAAGTAAGACTAGTAGGAGGAAGAGCAAAGCTAATGTTGCCATTTCTTCACAAGCTTTGACCAAAATATAAGCAAACATTGTGCCAAAGTAAGTCCTTCAGGTCATATATTCTTTCTCTCATCTTGATTTTTCCCTATTTCTTTCTTTCTTTCTAATACAAGTTTGTTGTTTTTCCATTGCTCAGCCCTGCCCAACTCTCTGTGACCCTACGGACTGTAGCACACCACTGTCGCCTGGAATTTGCTCAGATGCATGCCCATTGAGTCAGTGGTGCTATCTAACCATCTCATCCTGTCACCCTCTTCTCCTTTTACAACTTTCTTTATTTTCCAAAAATTTTATGCTATATGCTACAAGTCCTTTATTTAATAAGAAATCAAATTTCTATTAGTTCAGTCACTCCCAAGGGTCCTTTACCTCACATGGCTATCATTTCTGCCTCAGTCTTCTCGAGGGTGACTTGGATTTCTCACACAGGACCTGGAAGTAGAGACTACATCCATCTAGCCCACAGTACTATTTTTATATTACATATATTATGCTCTTGTAAGAATTTTTCTTATTCCTGGCATATAAAATTTGGCTATCAATTTTGTTGCCATGTGTAAATTTTTATATATTTATGGAAATTTTTGATATATAGTATAATTATACTTCTCTATCTCAGGTTGTAATATTGCCCCCATTGATTTGTGTGCCCTTACAAAACTCTTACAGCATTAGTAAATTCCATTTTTACTTATTTAACTCCAAACATTTCAGTTATACTTCATTCCAGCTACTCAAACACACAGTCATATTATCCAAACATAACAGCACCAACAGTTACTTATCTCCAGAGTGAGTCTGTCCAACCTATTTGTTAACAGTCTACTGCAATTGTACTCATTATTTTATCATCCATCAACCACCACTTATCTGATGTCTTGATTTCCTCCCAATGTAAAGTGACCTCCTCATCTTCAACTTCTTCTCTATGTAGACTGAATTTAAAGTACACAAATTCAATTTTGAGGATATAAATGCCCCAACTCTATTTTCCCCTTATCCTTTCTTCATCTGCTGAGAAAGTTGATCAACTGTTTGTCTTTAATATCCAGGTCTCTGAGTACTAAAGAAAATTATCCAAGCAAATACACCAGAGATGACTTCAGTTCATTGTGATAAATTTCATTGAGGTCCCAATCAATAATTTACAAAACCATCGATATTTAATTTAAAGCTCCATGGGATGTTATCTTTGAGGTCTTTGAACTAAGTCTAGCAAAATATCCCTAAGATTCAGAAAACATTGTTTAATTCATTGAGTACTTGCAAATTGGAATAAGAGGGATTATCTCTTATGAAAAGCATAGTTCAATACAACAGAATTCCTGAATATTTTGTACATTTATAGAAAGTATTCTTGCCTGGAGAATTCCGTGGATGGAGGAGCATGGTAGGCTATAGTCCATAGGATCGAAAAGAGTTGGACACAGCTGAGCAACTAACACCTTCACTTTTCAAGAGTTCAAAGCCAGGTATTCACAAATTGGTACCAAGACAACTTTAATTATTTCAAATAGACTTCCTTGTTCTTTAGTATTTCTGAACATGGAAATTCTCAGTCCGTCACTTTCTTTGAAATATAAGTCTCAACTATGTTTTATTTTCTTGTGTTGTATGTGTTTCAGACCTGGTCTGAAACAGTATATTCAGTATATTCATATACTATGGTATACAAATTTAATTTAATGTATTTATTATATTTATCACTATGACCTTTAAGATTATCATCACACTAGAAATGTCCACATTATTCTTTTGTTGATTGTAAACTACTAGTGGACAGAATATATGTTGAAAATATTCTTTGAAGTCCTTGTATTAACAGAAGACTATTTAATAACCTTTCAAAACTAATGATGATTTAATTATATTTTAAAAAATTCTGATCTTGCTGTTATGCTCTTCTTACACTCTTCTCATACTTGCGTACAGCAATCTTTCTGTACAGCAAAAATTCTTTAGCAAGCCAGCATAATACAAAGCATGTTTGCTTACATTTTATCTGATATGGTAAGAGATCAAGATAAATGCCTTCAGATCAATGAAATAGACCTTCGGGGACATATATGAAAGACATATAAAGATTTTTCTTTAGATATTAGAATCATATTTGGATATGTGATGCTTAACACACTTTTTTCTTCCTTTCCTTAGGTGGATATTGATTTTTAGTATGAATTGCTCACTTTTCACTTTCCTGCATTGGAGAAGGAAATGGCAACCCACTCCAGTGTTCTTGCCTGGAGAATCCCAGGGATGGGGAGCCTGGTGGGCTGCTGTCTATGTGGGTCACATAGCGTCGGACACAACTGAAGTGACTTAGCAGCAGCTAAATTTGAAATTGTTATTTTTTTTACTTTGTGTATAAATTTAGCAATTTTATAAAGACAGCTTGGTGGAGGCAGAATATTGTTTGGAAGAAAACTTTATTCTGTGTTTAATCAGAGATAACCCAATATTCTTCCTAAGTATCATCAGCATCTGGAAGAAATATCAATTAAATTCTCTCAGTCAGATATTTACAATTTATATAATTGACTAAAAGGAAAAAGAATGAGAAGCAAGAAGAGAAAAAGTCTTTTATAACAATAAAAGGGAGAAAAATTACCATGTTTTGGAAAATTACTATAGTTTGGAAATTTGGCCAGTGATCTATACAAAAACATGCTTGATGACTCTAAACAGCAACCCCCCATTTTAAAGACTAAAGATTACATCATTAGTGCTTAAACAAAACTTATTAGTTAAGGAAAGAATCACTCTTTACATTTTCATACTAAAAGAAACTAAGGAAGAAGTTTACTTTTTTTCATTTTCTGAGACTAATTTGTTATCTAAGTTTCTGTTCTGTTCTACCTTCTCTCTGTTCAGTGCTCTGACTTGCCAGTGGTGCCAGGGTAGATCTTTATGTTACATTCTCTGACAAGTTCAGTACCTAATTACTTAATCCATGTTTCTCCTATTTCAAATTTACAAAAAGGAAAGGTGTGTTTGTTTGGCTTCCTAAATCTGCTCACCTTCATTAGACAAGTGTTTCCTTTTAGTGCAATAATACTCATAAATAAGCCTTAATTAATCTTAGCATTCTATATATTCACACTCTTCAAGAAACTTTATTTTTTGGCTTCTAGTTAGTGTGAATTAATGAGGTTCTTGCTATAAAATTCATTCAATTTTTCTTGCTAATCAGAATTCACTCTTACCTACTATGATGGTATGGTTTGGTTGATTGAATATTCTGTTCTCTGTGGTTTCTCCAATCACAGGTTAATTGCCTCCTTTGCTTCAACTCCTCTGTTTGGAAATGGCTCTCATATTGCTTGTAAGTCAGCTTTCTCACAGGAATGCTGTAAAGTATCCTGAAGAAGGAGCTAGCACTGACAAATTAAAATTGAATGGAACTGAGGATTCAAGGATCTATGGTTTGCACCTGGTCTTGCTCGTTAAGAAGCATTGTTGAATAAACTGCTTTTTTATGCCTAAATTGTTCTTGTTTAAAATATTGGAATTAAATTGTCTGTTACTCTTTTGGAAAGACTTAAGTACCACCTGTGAGAAAATGAATAAAAAAGATAAATAATAGCCAACAGTAATCGTAAATAATATTTCAACGTTGAAAGATGACTTCGGGAAGAAAAGAAAAAGGTGTGAGATGGAGAAGCTGAGAAGGAACATTGGCAAATCCTCCTGTTCAAGAGGAAGAGGATAGTACCTGGGACTCATTTTCCTGCAACAGTTGTAGGCACATTATAGTAAAAATCCAAACTAACAAGTAAGATGTGGAAACAGCTGGCCGTGTGAGTGTGTGAAAATGTAAAACAGAATAAACAGAAAGCTGATCTTTCTCATGATTCCTTGGCTCTCTGTTGATTTTCTTCTAACCAAAGAGGTGAAAAAGATAACTTGAGAAAGAAAGATAGCCATACAGGGAGAATATATAAGTCACCAGAACATCTAAAGGCAATCCTTTATCTGGCCACATTCAGGAGAAATAATAATGAGTGAACCTCTGGATGATTTGATGGATATTATTAATGCCTTCACAAGTGCTTAGGTATGGGAGAACATGCTGAAAATTCTAGAAATGTATGGATATATTTAAAAGAAGTATTGGAAGAAACATGATTGGATTCAAGAAATACAGTATTTTTCTTTTTATTCCAGACTCTATCTGCATTGGTTTAATATTATCAAGAAGGATGAGAATAATGTATCTTAACATATATAGAATTTTGTCACTTCCTCTGATGACAACTTCCTATTTAAAGAGATCAACTTCACTGCTATTCATGAGATTTCCAATGTGATTATTTGAATATGAAATAAGGCTGAATATAATAAAATTATTAATATCTCATGATTATCCTTTTTTGGAGTAAAGAAAGCTATCACAAGTATATTTGTGGCATGAGAGCAGCCATGAATACATAGAGTCAAATGAATATTCTTTATGTATATCTGTGTCTAATGAAGATTACATCAAAGAGATTTTTATATCAGCATAAATTTGTGGCTTTGAAAAACAGAGAAAACAGATATATGGTCACTAAAGCATAGGTTAATTTGAAAGTCATAGATTTGTATCAGAATTGATCAAAAGGACTACTTAAAATAAATATGAATATTTTTTATTCTTAAAACTCCATTCTTTAACAAACCCTTAAGTTTGTTCCTCCTGTTTACTAGGGGTGAAATTATCCACAATTTACTGTTGCTATTTGGTAAAATGTTCTCCGTACAGCAATTTTAAACCACTGTGCTTATTAAAATTTCATTTTAATTTTCAAATTTCATTTGGCAACTATTCAGTGAAATGTATCCAACTCTTATACTCTCACCATTCACTCTCCCAAGCATTTTCTCTCCTCCTGATTATTCCTGACCCTCAAGCCCCAGAAGGATTCTCGCAATGAGGATAATAAAATAGTAGAAGAAACTTTAACTAAGATGATGGTTCATGGAAGAATCAGGGACTTGTGTGGCTTTTGAGGGACATTACTTTGCTTTTCCAACTGCTGGAGGGGTTACCTATTCAGTTTCCGTACTGATGATAATGACTATAGGGATACATATGCTATCTTCTCTGAATATATTTAGCATTGCTTTCTCAGGCAAATGCCTGGCAAGTCCTAAAACTCTTCCTTCTTAGATAATGTCTTCTTCCTTTCCATTGAACTATCAGGGATTGTTTCTCTTTCTCTCTTTGAGCCATGAGGGACCAGAATGGTAGTGTTCTTTCAAGAGTTGCAAGCCTCTTACATTCTGAAATCTCTATAGGAAGAATGAGCCAGCTCTTGTTCAAGTGAAAAGTGAGTGTTAGTTGCTCAGTAGTGTCCAACTCTGACTCCATGGACTGTAGTCTGCCAGGTTCCTCCGTCCATGGACTTCTTTGGACAGAGCCCAGCAGGCTTCAGTGGGCTGGGGAGCCACTCTCTTCTCCAGGGGATTTTCCTGACCCAGGGATCAAACCCACGTCTCCTGCATTGCAGGCATATTCTTTACCATCTGAGCCACAGCTATTACTCCGAAATTCCAGGGATATTTCTGTGAATCACTATTTTTATCACCAGATAGGCAAACACAATCAAAGAGAAACTATTTTAAAAATCCCAGAACTTTGGTGGTGGTTCATTTTAGTCGCTAAGTCGTGTCTGTTCTTGTGACCCCAAGGGCTATAGCCTGCCAGACTTCTCTGTCCTTTGGATTCTCCAGGCAAGAATACTGGAGTGGGTTGCCATTTCCTCCTCCAAAGGAAACAACCAGGAATTGAACCCGGGTCTCCTGCTTTGAAGGCAGACTTACTACCAACTGAGCTAGGAGGGAAGCCCAGAATATTAATACCCAGACATTTTACTGTATCCATTGTGGTGGATAGGCTCAAAGGTGGTCCCCAGTAGAAGGTAGTAGCACCATATACTTTTGGTCTTGAAGTTCATGTGAAATTCTCTCACCCTGAGCTTTGACAGGACCTGTCAGTTCAGTCACTCAGGTGTGTCCGACTCTTTATGACCCCATGGATTGCAGCACATCAAGCTTCCCTGTCCATCAGCCACTCCCAGAACTTGATCGAACTCACATTCATTGAGTTGGTGATGTCATCCAACCATCTCATCCTCTGTCATCCCCTTCTCCTCCTGCTTTCAATCTTTCCCAGCATCAGGGTCTTTTCCAATAAATCAGTTTTTTGCATCAGGTGGCCAAATTATTGGAGTTTCAGCTTCAGCATCAGTTTTCCCAATGAATATTTATGACTGATTTAGGATTGACTAGTTTGATCTCCTTGCAGTCCAAGGGACTGTCAAGTGTCTTCTCCAACACCACAGTTCAAAAGCATCAATTCTTTGGGGCTCAGCTTTCTTTATAGTCCAACTCTCACATTCATACATGACTACTGGAAAAACCATAGCTTTGACTAGACAGACCTTTGTTGTCAAAGTAATGTGTCTGCTTTTAATATGCTGTCTAGGTTGGTCAGAGCTTTACTTTCAAGGAGCAAGCATCTTTTAATTTCATGGCTACAGTCAAGACTCTTGAGAGTCCCTTGGACTGCAAGGAGATCCAACCAGTCCATTCTGAAGGAGATCAGCCCTGGGATTTCTTTGGGAGGAATGATGCTAAAGCTAAAACTCCAGTACTTTGGCCACCTCATGTGAAGAGTTGACTCATTGGAAAAGACTCTGATGCTGGGAGGGATTGGGGACAGGAGGAGAAGGGGACAACAGAGGGTGAGATGGCTGGATGGCATCACTGACTCGATGGATGTGAGTCTCTGAGTGAACTCCGGGAGTTGGTGATGGACAGGGAGGCCTGGTGTGCTGCAATTCATGGGGTCGCAAAGAGTCAGACACGACTGATCGACTGAACTGAACTGAACAGTCACAATCTGCAGTAATTTTGGAAATAAAATTAATTCTCTCACTGTTTCCATTGTTTTCCTATCTATTTGCCATGAAGTGATGGGACCAGATGCCATTATCTTAGTTTTCTGAATGTTGAATTTTAAGCAAACTTTTTCACTCTTCTCCTTCACTTTCATCAAGAAGCCCTTTAATTCCTATTTGCTTTCTGCCAGAAGGGTGGTGTCATTTGCCTATCTGAGGTTATTGATGCTTCTGTTGGCATTCTAGATTCTAGCTTGTACTTCATCCAGCCCAGCATTTCTCATGATGTACTCTGCATATAAGTTAAATAAGCAAGATGACAATAAACAACCTTAATGTACTCCTTTCCCAATTTGGGACCAGTCTATTGTTCCATGTCCAGTTCTACCTATTGCTTCTTGACCTGCATGCAGATATCTCAGAAGGCAGGTAAGGTGGTAGTCCCATCTCTTGAAGAATTTTTCATAGTTTGTTGAGATAACACAGCATAGTCAGTGAAGAATTAGATGTTTTTCTGAAATTCTCTTGCTTTTTCTATGATCCAATGTATGTTGGCAATTTGATCTCTGGTTTCTCTACCTTTTCTAAATCCAGCTTGAACATCTGGAAGTTCTTGGTTTACATACTGTTGAAACCTAGCTTAGATAATTTTGAGCATTACTTTGCTAATGTGTGAGATGAGTGCAACTGTGCAGTAGCTTGAACATTCTTTGGCGTTGCCTTTCTTTGGGATTAAAATGAAAACTGACCTTTTCCAGTCCTGTAGCCACTGCTGAGTTTTCCAAATTTGCCAGCATATTGAGTGTAACACTTTCACAGCATCATCTTTCAGGATTTGAAATAGCTCAACTGGAATTACATCTCCTCCACTGGCTTTGTTTGTAGTGATGCTTCCTAAAGCCCACTTGATTTCACATTCCAGTATGCCTGGCTCTAGGTGAGTGATCACACTGTCATGGTTAGGACCTGTGTATTGTTTTTATTAATAATAGAATATTGTGAAGTCAAGAGGATGTATGTGATGATGGGGACTTGATTACAGTACATGAGCTTGTCACTCACCTTTCAAGGAAAACCTTTCTCCCTCACCTGCTTTTAAGAAACAAACCGGCCTAATGTGAACATCCATGTGGTCATATGGCAAGGAACTGTGGATAGCCTATGACCAACAGCCAGGAAGAAGGAAATAATCTTTGCCCAGCAAGGAGCAACTCTTTCCCAAATCAAACCTTTGATTAGACTCTAGTTTTGGTGGACACATTGATTGCAACTTTGTGAGATCTGGAAGAAAGGACTGAGGTAAACAGTGCCCAGAAGCCTGATCCACAGATACTATGAGATAACACATGTGTTTTTAAGTGCCTAAATTTGTCACATTTTTGTAACAAAGCTGTAGATAACCAATACATTGAGGAAAGACTAATCTCTCTTCTAGCAATCTTTTTTTTTTTTTCTTTTCTAACTGGTGAGTGAGAAATACAGCTGGGGAAATACTAGTCCTCTTAGTTTTCATTGACCTTGTCTATCCATTGTGAAAAGTTCTGCCCTGAGTCTTACTAAAAATAATCAAGGTGTGTGGGAAAGGAAGTGAAAATGGCCCTGCAGTGGAAATGGCTGCAGTTAGGTTTTAAAAAAAGAAAGTTTTCACTTGAGACTGTATTATAGGAAGAACTGTGTGAAAAGGAAAGAGAAAATGAAATGAAAAAATACCTGTTAACAGTGAAAGAATTAGTAACAAGACTGTCAGAAACACAATTGGATACTATAAAAAGTATGTCTTGATCTATGAAAATAAATAAGGAAAGAAACAGCAAGCAAGTGGAAAGCCATAAGATATCAAATTAGATTTTTTAAATAGAATTATGAGGAATAGAGATGTTCCTGATGTTACAAGAAAAAAAAATTAAGGGCAAAAGTAATCAGTGTAACTAAGAAATAAACTTTCTAAACATAGCTGTGCATTGAATGAAGAAAATATTTTTACATGTTTACTCTTACAGTAAAATAAGCCAGATTCAAGGGAGCTTTGAAAGATAGGCATGTCAAAACCAGTCATGAAATTGGTAAATGCCATTAACTGTGTTTCTCAGTTCAATCACTGAAAATGGAGGAGGCAGAAAACTGAAGTTTGGAGAATTTTGTTGACATGATATGGCTTCCTCCTCCTATGTTGTAACATTCATAGTTTTGAAAGCAGTAATAGATCCTCAGGAAGTACAGAATGTCTTAAAATATTCCAAAGGAAAAAGGAACACTTCACTAAATTTAATATTTTCATAGCTGTATGTTAACCATTGGCAATATTTTCAATGTGATTTAATATTGGAGAAAGAGAAAATAAAAATATAAGTGGAAATATTTGATAACTCTAATCCACATAAAATGCAAAACATTATTTTAAAAAGAAAAGAGAAGGTGCAAAAGCTGAAGCTTAAAAGAAATTAAGCCTGTCAATTATAACTCAATTTAGCTAACTAAACTTAAACTGTTAGATATCTGCAGGAATTTGCTGGAGTTCTGTTATTTATGACAGAGTGATATATTTGATGTAAAATAATAAGTAAGGAAGCATCATAGAATGCTTCATAAATTTAGGAGAAATAGTGCTTAGAAATATAAGAAAATACAGTACTTATGTCTGATTTCAGAGCAGCTATTTGACAATATATCTGGGATTATGTTTCACAAAATATGTTACTAATAGCTTTCATCAAATTTGGTGTTGAGCTAGGTATTGGCAAATGGAATAGAAAAGAGTGAAAGAAATTTGTAAATGCACATATATTTATTTGTTACCTAAAAAAAAAAAAAATATGATTCAGCTTTTAAACCTGGACAAATACAATTTGTAAAGGAAAAGAAAGCAGTAGGTTGAAATCCAGTGCTAGCCTATAAGAATATGCTTCTGTATGGTAGTAGTGGGGGAAAATACACTATGACTTCCAAATTCTTAGTCTGTGTCTGGTTAGAGAGAGAAGGAAACATAGATCATGAAGTCACTGAATATGCTACTGTCCTCCACTGTTACATATTCTGAGAGTATGTGAAAAGCCCAAAGATACAGGGAAAAGTCAGCAGTTTCCTTTGTAAGTGAAAGGTGGAGGGAATGATGCTTGAAGTAGAATTTGGAGATAAACAAAAACCAACAGGTAGAAAAAGAAAGAGCAGTTTAGAAAGAGAATAGTATATGCAAAGAGATGTTAATGGGAAATCAAAGTAGTTTCTTATTGCTGATTTTGTCTGCTAACCAGAGACAGGAAGCAAAGTGATAGTTTGGAAACTGACACAGAACAAAAATTCAAAAATAATCCAAGAGATGGTTACGTATCAATAGAACTTGGTAATTAATTAAATATGGCGTTGGAAGAATGGAGTAGAGGATATCTAAAGTTGCAGATAAGGGCAGCCAAGTAGAGGGCAGTATCATCAACAGAAACAGCAAATGCAGGAAGATCAGTTTTGCATGGATCCGTTTTGGGATGGATATTGTTAACTAAACTTGTCACAAGCATTTCGTAATATAAGAAAAGTGACTTTCTGAAACACAGTGGATGCAGCCCAGGCTTCCTGGGTGGGTCAGCGGTGAAGAATCCACCTGCAGTGCAGGAGCTGCCGGAGATGTGGGTTCAATCCCTGGGTCGGGAAGATCCCCTGGAGAAGGGCACGGCAACCCATCCCAGTATTCTTGCCTGGAGAATTCCATGGACAGAGGAGCCTGACGAGTCTCTTTTATGTCCTGCATTGACAGGCAGGTTCTTTACCACTGGTGCCACCCGGGACACCCTACAATACTATTATATAACTGTACAAAAAATGTTCTCTTCAAACTTGCGGAGCGTTTATGCTGAGACCCTTAAGGTTGCATATTTCTGGTGGGTAAAATTAAAACCAGTGGGAAATTACAACTGTTTGCTTTTCAGTTCTTTCCAACTTTTCTACCACAAATATGTCAGTTTGATAACTGTAAAAAAATCATTAAAATTCTCCTTCAAATAATAATTCTAAATTGTGGAATGGTAAAGAAAATCATTAAAAGTAATTTTGAGAAATAATGATATTTGATTCATTTTAAATAACAGCTCTTTTGCTTTTACTCTGATAAAGTTTAAACAGAAAAGATTGACTAAAACACGCCACTGCTGTTTTGTTAGAATGTGTAAATTAAAGCAGAAAGAATCTGTAGTCAGAGTAAATAAATGATTACAATGTGGTTACTAATTTTAAAAGACTAAACAGAGGTTGGATTGTTCCTTTCTTTTGCCCCAGCCACTCTCTGCACTCCCACCAACTTCGCAAGCCCAACAAGGTATGGACGATGTGCAATAAAACCAGCTTATTACAGCAGATTGACTAGATAGGGGATAGGCAGAAAGCAGTTGATTCTTTTTCTCTAGATGCTATTGGAATCTTCTAGAAAAATATTTCCCTGACTTTTGTTGAAAAAATATTTAACAATATTCAAATAATAAGCTCTTAATAAAACTCCAGTCTAAACAGAACAATTACAGAACTTCAAACTTTCATTCATTTTATAACTTATAACCTTTTCCAGCTCAATTTTACCTCAAGTCTGAAACATTAGCAGTGGGAAAGACTTGTATGCTCCACATTTTTCTCCACTATCATTGTTTTGGACCCTTGAGAGCTAGAGCTCAAAAAGAGAGGAAGGAAGAAGAAAGCCAATGCTTTCTTTACCTTAATCTGCTGCTTCCTTCTGTACCTTCATTTCACAGTTTTTTCATTCTCTCTTTCTTCTGTTTGGACATACCTACTCCATTCAGATTTTTCTTCAGAAGTTCCCTTCCTGTAGAGTAAAACATTCTCAGACTTAAAATTTCCTCTTTAACTATTGGTCTCCAGTGAGTCACTCCTTTTAAGAGTTACCTTGTTCTTCCAGCGGTTTTTGCCTTTCAGTTTTTTCCTAAATGGATCTGTTTCAGCT
Source organism: Nanger dama (assembly GCA_917880005.1). NCBI lineage: Eukaryota > Metazoa > Chordata > Mammalia > Artiodactyla > Bovidae > Nanger > Nanger dama. The sequence goes on along the minus strand of CAKJTW010000038.1, from coordinate 5,337,571 downwards.
CTTTTTTTTTGGTTGGCTCCACACTCATCTATGAGAAGCTCACCCACCATCTTTCTCCAGATTTTGGAAATAGAGGTTCTTTGTAAAAGAGTTTTTTTTTTTTCTTTTTCTTTTTTTTTTCTCTCTCTCTTTCCTCTGACATCAGGGAAGGCAATTTTAGTCACACACTCTTGCCTTCAGATTTCTCAAAGGTCAGATTCTTATCCCTATCCTTTACATTTGAAGGACTGCATGGCTAACCGTAAGATTTTGACTAATCAAAAAAAAATTCCATTATCTTCTGCCATTTAATTTTGAATCATGTTTGTTTATTCATATTTTATATCTCCCTGTCTCTCTATGCTGCATTATGGGCAACATATTCCAATCTAGCTTCAAGCTTATAAACATTCTCTTCAGTTGGGTTCATTTTGCTATATAAGGCATCCCTCAACTTTTTAATGATAATGCTTATATTTTTCATTTCCAAAAATTAATTTCAAAAGTCTGCTTGCTGCTGCTGCTAAGTCGCTTCAGTCATGTCTGGCTCTGTGCAACCCCATAGACAGCAGCCCACCAGGCTCCCCCATCCCTGGGATTCTCCAGGCAAGAACACTGGAGTGGGTTGCCATTTCCTTCTCCAATACATGAAAATGAAAAGTGAAAGTGAAGTCGCTCAGTCCTGACAGACTCTTAGTGACCCCATGGACTGCAGCCTAACAGGCTCCTCCGTCCATGGGATTTTCCAGGCAAAAGAGTACTGGAGTGGGGTGCCATTGCCTTCTCGGAATCTGCCTTGTTATGTATAATAACATCTTGTTTCTTTGTCAATTTTAATCATATTTTATTTATCTAGATAATGCATATTTATGGTCATTTATATTCTATTTGCTTTTTAAAGTCCAATACTTGATGTCTTTGGAGATAGGATTTTGAATAATTTCTTTTGAAACTTGCTCTTAGTTTTATCTTTGCAGGGTTATTTTGTGTTTAGATAATACTTAGCTAAACTCAATCTAATGAATTTGCTTGACTTTTTTTTTTTTCACCTAGAGAGAATTTGCATTTGCATTGCATCTGGAGGTGCTATAAACTTTAATCTACCTATCTCTCTTAAATATTTCCTAGAAAGTTATACCAGAAATCAGAAATCACTGTTATATGCCATTGTCTTGAAATATGAGATATAGTCATCACTAACTATAAGTGAGGCTAATAAAATGTTATTTTTGTGTTTAATGTCTCCCAAACAAAATCCTTGTGGCTCAACTGGGAAAGAATCTGCCTGCAATGCAGGACACCTGAGTTCCATCCCTGGGTTGGGAAGATGCCCTGGAGAAGGGAAAGGTTACCTACTCCAGTATTCTAGTCTAGAGAATTCCATCGACTATGTAATCTATCGGGTCTCAAATAGTCTGACATGACTAAGTGACTTTCACTTTACAAACAAAATCAGGCTTACCTTAGAAAGTGGAAAAGAATGGATAGGACAGTCACTGACAGTCACTATATGGTCTATTTTGAGAATGGCACTATTTAAACACTGAGGATATGTTAGTTGCATGGAAATTTCATGTAAAATTCAAGGTAAACACAGGATGTATTTGCATTATCCCTCAACACCTTTAATTGTGCTCAACATTTTTAGGATAGGACACTCATGTAGAAACATTTCTAAAAATATTAGACATTAGAATACATGGTTTTGAAAGTTGAGTTTAACTGCATATATTCTGCTTCACACCAGAGAAGATAAAATGTTGAAATATGTCAAAAACATATTCATAGTCAAAATTAAAGCTGTGTACTTTTTTAATTCATTAAAGTTAGACTTTTTTTTATTACCTATGATTTTCAAGAAAAATTCTTGTGTCATAAATATTTCATACTGATGACAGTTTCTGTGAGGAAATATTTCAGCCTTTAGTGTTTATATGTTCTATCCAGGAATTTTAACTAAAACATTGAATAAGAGGATTGAAGGAGAAAGTTTATTGATTAAAATGAAATTAAATAATTTATATTGTTTTGCTATATACTAAAAAGTTTTTGAAACTCAGACATTATTAATCAATATTTTTAACCTGTGACCTGAAATTCTTTGGCTCAGGAAATATATATGTATGTTTTATATATTTTTAAAATTTTTGCTATCATTGTAAGAGGCTGAAATTCCATAACTAAAATGAACTCTAGCAGATTAGTTTTAAAACAGAATTAAGGATGTATCCATAAGTAGAATACGAGAAATGTATGCCAAAGTCTGAATCTATGTTCAACAAAGGTTTCACACTGAGTTAAAATGTTCCATGTCTAGAAGAGTGTTTTGAACAAAAGTTTTCAAACTGAGAGAGCTCAAATACAAATGTGCACAGGCAAAGTGACCTATATTGTGGCTTCCAAGAAAAAGAGAAGCAGCTTGAGACCAGGCCCGTATCAGCTCACAATATAAAGTCACATGTAGAATTCAAACTTTGTTATTTGCGAAGAACAAAGAAAGCAGACTTCCTTCAGTGAACATAAACAGAAAGAATAATTTCAATAAGTAAGCAAGCTCATTTCCCTTAATCCATAAATATGGGGACTCTGTTTTATAATGGTTTTAAATCATTGATAGGTTGTAACCAGGGAGAAATTGTTACTGATTCACTCACAAATGTATTCTGATAATTATCCACTTGGTGTGTATTGCCTGTTGCCGGTTCACCCCTATGTAGGAGCTGAACATGAGTGATGAGTAAGGTTTTGACATAAACTTGTTTATCAAAAGGATCAAAAAGTAAAGTATATGTATAGTTTTGGTAGAGTGCTAGCTATCATTTGGAATCATTAAAAGCTCATTTTAGTATGAAGTCCATTGAAATGTGGGTTGGTAGTCAGAAGTTCTCTGAAGTTTTTCTGTATATGTGTATGATTTAGAAAGAAGTTATTAGATTGTATTCACCTATGGCTGATTCATGTCAATGTATGGCAAAACAAATACAGTATTGTAATTAAAAAAATAAATAAATTTAAAAAAAATTAAAAAAAAAGAAGTTATTAGAATTAATGTTGTTAAAGTTTGTTTGAAGACTTTCTTTAGAAATTATTACAATTATTTTGAAAAAATACGATGTAGTTAAATCATTGCAGTTCTTAATGTGGTTTCTAATGGAATGATCTTTTAATAAAATGGATAGTGGAAGTTTGGAGGTAGAAATAGCGTAAGTTTGGAAACAGTACATCTGCTGTATATAAGCATACAGGATTGAGAAAAATGTACTCATCTGATGAATGTATTTTAATCTCATGATAATTAAAAACTTGTGGGACATTTCATTCTTTTCAACCTATTTATACTTTGGATGTAAACTGTGTCTTTTATAGATAGTTTATATTTGGATCATATTTGTTTATCCCTTCCATCAGTTTTCTACTTTTTTCATTCAAGTGCTCAATCCTTTTGCATTTAGTGTAATTATGTTATAATTTTTCTGTTACTTTACTATTATTTTATATATTTTAATGTCTTTTTGTTCCGCTGTTCTTCCAATACTGTTTACTTTTGCTATATCAATATTTTCTAATATATTGGGTTGACCAAAAATGTCATTTGGCTTTTTCAGTAAGGTGTTATAGAGAAACCCAAATGAACTTTTTGGCCAGCCCAATATCATTTGAATTATCTTATTATCTCATATATAAGTTTTTTTCTTCTTTAGTATTTCTTTTTGCTATTTCTGTAGTGCTTACCTAGGGATTATAATTAACATGCCATAACATTTAGTTGGTTTAATATTAATTAAGTTCAGTAGGAGAAGGAAATGTCAACCCACTCCAGTGTTCTTGCCTGGAGAATCTCAGGGACGGGGGGAGCCTGGTGGGCTGCCATCTATGGGGTCGCATAGAGTCGGACACGACTGAAGTGACTTAGCAGCAGTATAAGGAAAGTTTCTCTTATATAGCTCCATTCTTCCTTTTCCTTTTGCTATCATTATCGTGAAACTTACATCTTTCTACATTGTAATATATCAATACAATTTTCTAGTAGTTGCTTTTTCAGTTGTTTTTAAAATTGCTTAAATTTACAATTTTAATGTTAGAAGAGGATATATTTTAGAAGGGCATATAGTTATCCCTCAGTACTCATAAGGGATTGATTCCAGGACCACCCTCACATGCACCAAAATCTGTAAATGTTCAAGTCCTTTATATAAAATGACATTTTGCCTGTAACCTGGTACACTTTAATTCATCTATGAAAGTGAAAATGAAGTCACTCAATCGTGTCCGACTCTTTGCAACCCGATGGACTCTAGCCCACCAATCTCCTCTGTCCATGGGATTTCGCAGGCAAGAATACAGAGTAGGCTGTCATTTCCTTCTCCAGGGGATCTTCCCAACCCAGGATCAAACACGGGTCTCCTGCTTTGCAGACAGACGCTTTACCGTCTGAGCCACCAAGGAAGCCCCTAATTCATCTATAAAGTAAGTAAAGTCGCTCAGTCGTGTCCGACTCTTCGCGACCCTGTGGACTGTGGCCCACCAGCCTCCTCCGTCCATGGGGTTCTCCAGGCAAGAATACTGGAGTGGGTTGCCATCTATAGATTACTTATATATTCCAGAAGTTCCCGAAAAGTAAAACCTTAATATTTATAACTATTTATATATGATTTACATTGTATTTGGTATAGATTACTTATAATACCACATACAGTGTAAATCCTCAGATTGAAGTTTTACTTTTCGGGAACTTCTGGAATATGTATTTCATGTCTTGTTGAATAGTTGATGGAAAAAGTTCACTTCAATCGATCAGACTAAGGGTGATGGCGAGAACAGAGGAATTAGGAAGGGGAGTAGTAATGAGGTTAGAGATGCTAAGATCATAAACTCAGAAATGAAATCAGAAGAAAAATGTATTATTGGTAATAGCAATATTTAAAACAAGTCCGTCTATGTCAGTTTTTTATGCATTTATTTATATATGTTATCAATTCTGTTAGTGTCATTTGAGTTTTTTGATAATCATCCGTATTTTGACATGTATTTATTTAGCACTAACAGGAAATGGCAGCCCACTCCAGTACTCTTGCCTGGAGGATCCCATGGAGGGAGGAGCCTGGTAGGCTACAGTCTATGGGGTCGCAAAGAGTCGCACACGACTGAGCGACTTCACTTTCACTAATAGTATACTTTGTGCTTGGGGCTCATTTACTAAAGTGGCCTGAAGAGACAGTCTCTGATCCTTATAAAACTAAAAGGTCAGTTTCTCAAAGCACTGGCAGTTTTTCATACTTTTGAAGAAAACATACTGCTGTCATCTAATGGATATGCTCATATGTAGTAAGAGAAGATAATATATTATTTACTAAAATATTTAGGATGTTAAAAAATGATCATAGTCAAAATATGAAATTGTCTCCACTGTCACTAAAAACACCAAGTGACTCCATCCCTGGTGGTGATGTTCTATTTTGAGAATATTTCTCTATTTTATACATTTCAGACTTGTAATAATTCCCAGATAAGATGTATGTCATATATTATTTTGTAATGAAATACTTTGTTTCCATTTTCTAGAACATATTCTAAAAATTAAATTTAAATCTAATTATGTGGCCTATATAAGCAAAAATAATTTTCTTGTGTCTCAGATATGCATCTGAAATAGCTCTAAGAGTTTTTGTAAATTCAATAGAAAACTTACATTTTGAAATGACCCCTACTTTAGTAGCTTTAGTTTAAAAGCTATATATTGCTGGAAACCAAGCAATTGATGAAATAAATTTAACTCTAGCCATTAAATAGGCTAACTTTCCATTTATATGGCATATTATACTGTGCTATATTTTCTCCAAAATTATAAGTACACAAATTATATTTAGAAATAGTAATTTACTAGGATATAATAAAACATGATTGAAATATGATAGTATATGTTTCAAAATTTAGTTTTCTTATTAAAAATTCTAGTTTTAACAGTGTAGCTTCTGTTTCATATGCTAATATGGGCACAATGAAAGGAATATTTCATATAGCCTTACTATATCTCGACATATAATTTCCCCATCAGATAATTTTAACAAATCCACAGTGTCTATAGTTTTACTTTAGAGAAATCTAGTCTTTGGTTAAACATCAAAACTCCTCAAAATATTTAAAAGCAAATTCTAGTATCACTTATATATTATTTTGGATCTCCTAAAAAATTTCAGTTTTCAAATATGCTCAAGGAACTCTGATGGATGATGTGTGTAATATTATGAAACACAGCCAATTTCCAAATGTTAAGGATGTTAAGTGTTAGTGAATAAGAGGGATGTATTTTTCTGAGGTTTATTTTAGTGTTATATTCTAATAATCACTGAAAAACATGATACTAAATATAGGTGGCTTTCAAGAAGTACTAAGGGCTTAGGGAGAGCATGTTGACCTAGATAGTATTGTTGGTTAAAGAGCACTGGTTACAAATAAAACTTAGAAGAAAAAAATTTTTAAATATAAAGGAAGTTTAATCTCAGATGGAAAAGTCTGAACTTTATTCATTTATTCATTATATTCTCTTAGGTGAGAAAATATGAAATAAAAACCTGCCCGTTAGAAATATTATGTTTTTTTGTTATTATTGTACAGAGAATGTTGGAGGAAAGCTAGAGGCAAGAAAACAATTAGAGACTTGCATTAGTCTAGAAATATGAAAATAGCTTGGATTGGAAAATTAGCCACAGGAATAGGAAACAAAGCAGAGCTAATAGATACATTTCAAATATTTTATGTTACTTAGTAAAATATTAGCTACTAAGATGAAAGAATTTTAGAATAATTTATAATTTTGAGCTTGATTGACTAGAGACATATAGTAATTCCATAAAGGAGGAAGGCCATGAGGATTTAATATGAGTCTAATTTAAACGTGTTGAACTGGAGGGAACAACAGATTGTGCAGTAATATATTTTGGTAAAGAATTGGAAATGTGGAACTAGAACATGTAGAATAGTTTGTAGGATCCTAAAGAATAGATGAACTATATACAATTATATAATTATACATGAACATCCCTACATATAGTTTTATTTTCATTAGTTACTTATTACAAGCTGTAAAAATGAAATTGAAGGATGTGACTGATTATATACCTCTAAACATCCTTATTTTTCTTTATCTCAGTGGGTCAAACTAATTTTTTTTTAAGATAATCAAATATGGTGACCTACTTTCCTTTTCAGAGGTTTTAGAAAGCAAGTTTATTTTTACAATTCCAATAATTCAAGTATTATTATAAGCACTCTTGACAGTAATGTCATGCATGATGGATGCTGAAGAATAAGGCTTATAGGGATTACATACTTTGACACCTTGTCTCCTATAAGTAGATAAAATGTTGAAAAGGAAAATATGATGAATTAGGAATATTAAACAACATGTCACACTAATGAAGGAATTTATGTCACAGGAAGATTCATTTTGAATATATATGTACAAAAGACAATTGAAAGCAATAGGATATTTAGGGCCAAGGATATTTATGTCATACAAAGAATGCAGTTTCCTGTCAACTTATTTTGTCAATGCAAATGAGTAATATGATCATTCTGCAGGTATGCTATTACTATGTTACCACTGTTAAGATAAAGATAAATTATTTAAGTATTTGTATCAAAATTGTCCAACTAAATTGCCAATAGAGATTTTGCAAAGTAAGTAAATAATATTTTTTTCACAATAGACAAAAAATCTTTGTGCAGTTTTGAGTTACCAATGTCTGATTTTCTCTGCTGAATTAAAGGTTTCTCTCCCCTTAAATCTGAGGTTTTTGGAAAATATATGTTTCAGATATATTTAAGATTAATTACAGTGTGCTCAGAATTCTCTCCATACTTTTGTCATGAAAGAGCTTTTATTCTTTGAAACAATATTTTTAATCAATAGCTGTCTCCCCATTGCTCGCATTACCATCGGATATATCTCCCCTTCCCCCTATTTGTGGAAAAATTATCTTCCATGAAACCAATCTCCAGTGCCCAAAACTTTGGGGACTGCTGTCTTAGATCATTATGGGAGTTGATGTTGGCTTGGTCAAATATAAGAGTATAAAATTTATAGAAAACTGATAATATTAGGGATCTAGGCAAATCCCATTGATGGAGGAGTCTGGAAGGCTGCAGTCCATGGGGTCGCTAGGAGTTGGACACGACTAAGAGACTTCACTTTCACTTTTCACTTTCATGCTTTGGAGAAGGAAATGGCAACCCACTCCAGTGTTCTTGCCTGGAGAATCCCAGGGACAGGGGAGCCTGGTAGGCTGCCATCTATGGGGTCGCACAGTGTCAGACACGACTGAAGCGACTTAGCAGCAGCAGTTTAGATTAGGATGACAAAGCATGTAGAGAGACTTAGACTATGAGAGAACAAGACAATTCAAGGATAATTCTGCTTGGTGCTTTGGGGTCTGAGTTACTGAGTAAATACTTTTATTTAATGAGTTAGAAAATATTAGAAAGATGCTGGTTAGATTTGCTTATTGATATCAAAAGGAAGATGCTTAATATAAATATGGCAGACATGGCATAGATGACAATTTCCCTTCCCATCACTCATGTAGATTATTTTGTTTTCATTAAAGCAGCATCTAATCATTGTCCTCTAGAAGAAAGTTTTTGATAAAAACTCAATCTGCAGTTAGTATTTAAAGCAATCCATGAAATTTATTTAGATTAAGCAGCCAGAAATATTTAATAAAGAAGAGTTCTTGAAGTGTTCAGTTCAGTTCAGTTGCTCAGTCATATCCGACTCTTTGCAACCCCATGAATCGCAACACACCAGGCCTCCCCTGTTCATTACTATCTCTCGGAGTTCACTCAGACTCACGTCCATTGAGTCCGTGATGCCATCCAGCCATCTCATCCTCTGTCGTCCCCTTCTCCTCCTGCCCCCAATCCCTCCCAGCATCAGAGTCTTTTCCAATGAGTCAACTCTTCCCATGAGGTGGCCAAAGTACTGGAATTTCAGCTTTAGCATCATTCCTTCCAAAGAAATCCCAGGGCTGATCTCCTTCAGAATGGATTGGTTGGATCTCCTTGCAGTCCAAGGGACTCTCAAGAGTCTTCTCCAACACCACAGTTCAAAACCATCATTTCTTCAGCGCTCAGCCTTCTTCACAGTCCAAATCTCACATCCATACATGACCACAGGAAAAACCGTAGCCTTGACTAGATGGACCTTAGTCAGCAAAGTAATGTCTCTGCTTTTGAATATACTATCTAGGTTGGTCATAACTTTTCTTCTAAGGAGTAAGCGTCTTTTAATTTAATGGCTGCAGTCACCATCTGCAGTGATTTTGGAGTCCAAAAAAATAAAGTCTGACACTGTTTCCCCATCTATTTCCCATGAAGTGATGGGACCGGATGCCATGATCTTCGTTTTTAGAATGTTGAGCTTTAAGCCAACTTTTTCACTCTTCTCTTTCACTTTCATCAAGAGGTTTTTAGCTCCTCTTCACTTTCTGCCATAAGGGTGGTGTCATCTGCATATCTGAGGTTATTGATATTCTCCCGGCAATCTTGATCCCAGCTTGTGTTTCTTCCAGTCCAGCGTTTCTCATGATGTACTCTGCATAGAAGTTAAATAAGAAGGGTGACAATATGCAGCCTTAATGTACTCCTTTTCCTATTTGGAACCAGTCTGTTATTCCATGTCTAGTTCTAACTGTTGCTTCCTGACCTGCATATAGGTTTCTCAAGAGGCAGATCAGGTGGTCTGGTATTCCCATCTCTTTCAGAATTTTCCACAATTTATTGTGATCCACACAGTCAAAGGCTTTGGCATAGTCAATCAAGCAGAAATAGATGTTTTTCTGGAACTCTCTGGCTTTTTCCACAATCCAGCGGATGTTGGCAATTTGATCTCTGGTTCTTCTGCCTCTTCTAAAACCAGCTTGAACATCAGAGGGTTCATGGTTCACGTATTGCTGAAGCCTGGCTTGGAGAATTTTGAGCATTACTTTACTAGCACGTTAGATGAGTGCAATTGTGCGGTAGTTTGAACATTCTTTGGCATTGCCTTTCTTTGGGATTGGAATGAAAACTGACCTTTTCCAGTCCTGTGGTCACTGCTGAGTTTTCCAAATTTGCTGCCATATTGAGTTCAGCACTTTCACAGCATCATCTTTCAGGATTTGAAACAGCTCAACTGGAATTCCATCACCTTCACTAGCTTTGTTCGTTGTGATGCTTTCTAAGGCCCACTTGACTTCACATTCCAGGATGTCTGGCTCTAGATTAGTGATCACATCGTCATGATTATCTGGGTCATGAAGATCTTTTTTGTACAGTTCTTCTGTGTATTCTTGCCACCTCTTCTTAATATCTTCTGTTTCTGTTTGGTCCAGACCATTTCTGTCCTTTATCGAGCCCATCTTTGCATGAAATGTTCCCTTGGTATCTTTAATTTTCTTGTAGAGATCTCTAGTCTTTCCCATTCTGTTGTTTTCCTCTATTTCTTTGCATTGATCACTGAAGAAGGCTTTCTTATCTCTTCTTGCTATTCTTTGGAACGCTGAGCTTAATGCGCCGGCCTGGCTCTCGCAGCCCCTGTGCTTAGTACGCGGCCCAGCTCTCCTCTTGAAGAGTTAGTCTTGGGAAATTCTATTACTTGCTAATTAAAAAGAAAATAATCCAGCAAAATAAATGAGAAAAAAACACATAATGAGGCAGGAAGAAGCCAAGAGAGTACAGTGTTGTATAGATTGAAGGAAAACATCCTTTAAGAAAGAGGAAATGGTGCTCGCTTCGGCAGCACATATACTAAAATTGGAACGATACAGAGAAGATTAGCATGGCCCCTGCGCAAGGATGACACACAAATTCGTGAAGCGTTCCATATTTTTAAGATGTTCAACATCACTCATTATCAGAGAAATGCAAATCAAGACCACAGTGAGGTACCATTTCACTCCAGTCAGAATGGCTGTGATCCAAAAGTCTACAAGCAATAAATGCTGGAGAGGATGTGGGAATTCCCACACTGCTGGTGGGAATGCAAACTAGTACAGCCATTATGGAAAACAGTGTGGAGATTCCTTTAAAAATTGCAAATAGAACTGCCTTATGACCCAGCAATCCCACTGCTGGGCATACACACCGAGGAAACCAGAATTGAAAGAGACACATGTACCCCAATGTTCATTGCAGCACTGTTTATAATAGCCAGGACATGGAAGCAACCTAGATGTCCATCAGCAGATGAATGGATAAGAAAGCTGTGGTACATATACACAATGGAGTACTCCTCAGCCCTTAAAAAGAATAAATTTGACTCAGTTCTAATGAGATGGATGAAACTGGAACTGATTATACAGAGTGAAGTAAGCCAGAAAGAAAAACACCAATACAGTATACTGACACATATATATGGAGTTTAGAAGATAGTAATGATGACCCTATATGTGAGACAACAAAAGAGACACAGAGGTATAGAACGGACTTTTGGACTCTGAGGGAGAGGGAAAAGGTGGGATGGTTTGGGAGAATGGCACTGAAACATGTATACTTTCTTGTAAGAAACGAAGCACCAATCTATGTTCAATGCAGGATGCAGGATGCATGGGGCTGGAGCACAGGATGATTCAGGTAGAGGATGTGGGGTGGGAGGTGGGAGGGGGCTTCGGCATTGGGAGATTGTGTTCACCTGTGGCTGTTTCATGTCAATGTATGGCAAAACAAATACAGTATTGTAATTAAAAAAATAAATAAAACAATAAAGGAAAAAAGAAAGAGGAAATGATCAATGATAGCAAGTGCTGCATAACTGAATGTTGTAAGTACTGCAAATTATTTATTGAACTTCATAAAGTGGAAGTTATCATGAACAATAAAATGTATCATAGGAATTAAACATATAGGTTCGATTGAAGTGGGTTTAAGAGAAAGTAGGAGGTAAAACAATTGAAGTTGATGAATATATAAAAATTAGGGGGATTTGGATATAAAGCACTATAAAGAAAATAAGTGATAGTGAAGAGATACAGAGAACTAAAGCACTTGTTTTTCCTTTTATTGGGATATAATCTCACCATGTTTCTCTGCTCATAGGAATGATTAATGTAGAACAAAAAAAAAATAATAGAACGTTAAATACGGTATCAACATTCTTGTGTTGATGATAGGGAATGGAACCCAATTTCAAAGGGAGGGGTGGCCACAGACAGGTCACATTGAGTATTGTTCTCAGTCACTTCAGTACTGTCTGAATCTTTGTAACCCCATGGACTGTAACCCACCTTGTTCCTCTGTCCATGGAATTCTCCAGGCAAGAATACTGGAGTAGGTTGCCATGCCCTCTTCCAGGGGATCTTCCCAAACCAGGGATTGAACCCAGGTCTCCTGTTTTGCAGATGGATTCTTTAACCACTGAAATGAACACAAAACTTGTAGGTGTGAATAATTAAGATTTAGGTGGGAGGATGAGTTTTTAAAACTTTATTTGAGTGAACTACAAGAGAGGGCATTAGGTAAGAGTTAAAGAGTAGGGGGTAGAGGTTTCAAGAAAGAACACAAGGTATGAGGTGATTGAATTAAAGGATGGGAAGATGTATTGTCTAAACTGGATATCAATGTTATCAATGTGAGATTTTCCCCAAATACAGCAATTGGGTCTAGAAAGTTTGGAATTATAGTACTGTAATAATAAATACATGATAAATAATAATAAAAATAGTATTATATTTTATACTGGCTTGAGAGATTAAGGCCCAGGATTTAGTCTGTTCTTCAGTATCTAATCAAGTGATCTCTCATTACTTGAGAGATCTACAGTAGTCTCATCTAAACTCAGCAAACCTCCAGTAACTTGTTTAACAACAAGATAGCATTTCCCAAGATTTTACTGTATACCACGCCATGAGCTGAATAAGGATCATGTCATCAATATTCAAAACCATCTGTGTCAATGTTGTTACTGTCTATTTTAAATATCAACTACAAATTTTAAAGAAGGTAAGGAACTGATTCAACAAACAACTTAGCTAGCAAGTGTCAGAGTTTGGAATATCCCCTTGATATAGAATTCTAATGCTTATCCTCAAATCCTTGCTGCATTTTAGTCTTACAATAAAGGTCAAAAATAAAGCACAATTTAAAAAACAAAACAAACACTGGCATTGCTTTAAAGGAACAGATGCCATTGGTTACTTTTGAGAAAGAGTTGGCAAGCCTTTTCTGTATAAGTCCAGGTGTAAATATTTCAGTCCTTGGGTAAAATGTGTCTCTGCTGCAACTATTCAGCTCTGCCATTGTAGCAGAACAACAGCCATAGATAATATGAAAATGAATGGGCATGTCTATATTCTGATAAATAATTGTTTACTATTGAACATAATCTGCTTCCTGCTGAACAAAGTGATAGTCTTTGGTGAATTAAATTAGAGCTATTGTGAAATTCTTTAAGGATGAGACTTACAAATTTAATAATTCCCTATTTGCCAGCCACTAAGGCAATGGCACCCCACTCCAGTACTCTTGCCTGGAGAATCCCATAGACATAGGAGCCTGGTAGGCTGCAGTCCATGGGGTCGCGAAGAGTGGGACACAACTGAGCAACTTCACTTTCACTTTTCACTTTCACCCATTGGAAAAGGAAATGGCAACCCACTCCAGTGTTCTTGCCTGGAGAATCCCAGGGAGGAGGGAGCCTGGTGGGCTGCTGTCTATGGAGTCGCACAGAGTCGGACATGACTGAAGCGACTTAGCAGTAGGCTCAAAGGAAGCCTTACAGTTGAGTTATACTGGCAGAGATGTTTGACTCTAGGAATTTTATTTAAGGTATTAAGAAAATAAAAAATAGGAGATACTTAAGAGAAGGGAAAGATATAACAAGGAAATAGAAATTAAATTCTAGACAAAAATAGTAATCCATAAAGTAAAAAAGGATATGAGACTATAACTGAAAGAACTTGATATAACATCAAATATTTTAATTGATTTTGCTTTGAATTGTTATATAACCAGCACTCTAATTTTAGAAGGTATTAAAAATAATATATCAAATGCTACATTATAAATCTATAGACTATTAGGTTAAAAAGACTTTAAAATCAGTAATACAGTAGCTTCAAATATTTTATTTGGTATGCACTGTCATATTCAAAGGTTTTACAGGTGTTTTCAAGATGGTGTTAAATCATTTATAATGATGGTAACTTCAACATCTTCCAAGGTGTTTCATTCCATCTTTGGAGATGCCTAAGAGAAAGTTTTTCCACTATAATGAAAGATATCTACTCTTTTTTTCCTCAAACAGTTTTTCAGATATTTAAATATATAGCATAATTTAAACCATTAATGAAAAGTGCAGTCAAGTAGACTAACCACAGAAAAATATAAACACATAAAACTTTGAATTCCACTTCAGCTATTTAAATAGATAAGGTAGAAGTCACACATTACAATATAATTTATTGGAAACCATGAAGATAAAAAATTTTGATAAAGTATTTTTGAAAATGCTGAAAACTAAGTTAGAATTTATTCATTAACATTGCTATAAAGATAAACCCTGTTGAAGACTATTAATAAATCAGTTACCATAGAGATTCAAAGAATAAAATCATGGGGGACATAGTGAATTTCCAAATTTATTATACCACTAAATAATCTGTATCTTGCAATTATGGACTCTTTTTTTTTTCGTTAGAAAAAGCAAGCATTCTCTTTCGATAGCATTTCTTACAAAAACATATGTTGTGATAGCCTTTGTAATATAGCTATTTTATCCATGTAGTAGTCATTACATTTTTTTTCTTTATAAGTCTATTATAAAGAAATTGAACTTGGAGAAAATTGGACCTATTCACTCAGGCTCTAATGTACACACCATCTGTATGATGACTAATACAGTATCTGAAATATCATTAAACTATAGCTTTAATTCCAATAATATTAAGGGGTATAAATCCACCTGGTAGATAGAAAAAATTTTTAAATCCTTTGTTTCCATGTCCTCTCTAAATTCTCTGGAGAAATTAGATAGGCAATTTTAACAGATGTACTTTATTTATTATTTTTTAACAGATGTGCTTTAAACTCATAAGAATTTTTTTTCTTTTGACACTCTATGTCAGACTGTGATTACCCTTTAAGCAATTTCTGAACTATCCTTACAGTTTTTAAATTACATTTACTGAGGTGTGTGTGTGTGTGTATATATATATATATATATATACACTAAATATATTGTAAATATATATACTGTGTGTATATATATATATACCTCAGTAAATGTAATTTTTAAAACTGTAGGGATAGTTCAGAAATTGCTTATATATATATACACATGTATACATATATACACATATACATATATACACACAATGGTGATGGTGATTTAGTTGCTAAGTCCTGTCCAGCACCAAGGATGGTAGCTTGCCATGCTCATCTGTACGTGGGGTTTCCCAGGCAAGAATACTAGAGTCTTCTCCAGGAGATCTTCCCTGATCCAGGGATCATATCAGGGTCTCCTGCATTGCACGTGGATTCTTTACCAACTGAGATACTAGGTAAGTATATATACAGTAAATATTTCTAAGATTTTCATTTATGTAAGCTTTTATGTAAGCTCTTGCTTCCTGTTGGTATTATTTCTTTTCAGTCAGAAGTAATCCATTTAGCATTCCTAGGAGGTCAATCACTTCCCTGGTGGCTCAGACTGTAAAGCATCTGTCTATAATGTAGGAGACCGGGGTTTGATCCCTGGGTCAGGAAGATCCTCTAGAGAAGGAAATGGCAATCCACTCCAGCACTATTGCCTGGAAAATCCCATGGACAGAGGAGCCTGGTAGGCTACAGTCCATGGGGTCGCAAAGAGTCGGACACAGTTGAGCGACTTCACTTCACTCCTTAGGAGGTCAATCAATTGAGAATAGTAGCTTTTGTCTTCCTTTACCTAAAAGGGTGCAAGGAGATCCAACTGGTCCATCCTAAAGGAAATCAGTCCTGAATATTCGTTGGAAGGACTGATGCTCAAGCTGAAACTCTAACACTTTGTTCACCTGATGTGAAGAGCTGACTCATTGGAAAAGACCCTGATGCTGGGAAAGATGGAAGGCGGGAGGAGAAGAGATGACCAAGGATGAGATGGTTGGATGGCATCACCAATAGGATGGACATGAGTTTCAGCAAGCTCCCAGAACTGGTAATGGACAGGGAAGCCTGGGGTGCTGCAGACCATGGGCTTGCAAAGAGTCAGACATGACTGAGCAACTAAACTGACCTAAATTCTCATAATTTTGCCTTGTCGATAGATATTTTAATGGACAAAAAATTATGAAATCTATATTTTTCTTAAGGATTTAATGATGTTCCATTGTTTTATGATCCACCATGTTTGTAATGAGAAGTCTGCAGAGGAAAACAGACCCTTTTCCTATCTTCCTTATCTCCCCCTCCTTCCTTCAGGCAGCTCATAAAAGCTTTTACTGAACTGAATAAGCTAGTAGCCACTGGACCTCACAAGATTATTTAATTCTCAAAAATGTGTAGACCTTGATGGTAGATGTGACACATGTTAGTTTCCCTTCCTTTCATTTATTTAAAATATTGTTATGAGGATATTGTTGTCTTCTTCTGAGGCACAGTCTTGGAGAGGAGAGTGCATTTACCCCATGTGCAGCTGTACAAATTGGGATGTGGCTCTATAGAAAGCCATGTGCTAAGAATAAACTCTGTTTAAAAAAACAACAACAACAAAATTGAATTGTTTCTATGTATATCATTTTCCTCTAGCTGCTTTCAAGAATTTTTTTTCACTTTGATTTTCTATGGCTTGACTATAATTTGCCTAATAATTTTCTTGGTATTTATTTTGTTTTGGGTTCACTGGCCTTCTTGAATCTGTAACTTCGTTTTGCCTTTTACAAATCTTGGACGGTTTTTAGCCATAATGACTAATTTTCTGCCCCTTTCTCTTGCTCTCATTCTCTAGTATTCAAAGTACATATACATTTCATTTTAACATACTCCCACAGATTCATAGGTTTTATTCATTTTTTAGAACTGTTTCCCACTTTGATTGGATAATTTGGGTCAATTTATCTTTAATTCTTTCTTTCCTTTATTCTGTTTTGAAATTTATTCCATTTTAGTGTTAGTCATTGGAAATTTCACTTTTTAAATTTTCAATTAAAATCTATTTTTTGCTATATTTTAAAAATCATTTATGTATTATAAATGTTTGAATTTCTTTACCTCATTGACCATAGTTATAACATGTGCTTTAAAGTTTTGTTTGATAATTCCATCATCTGAGTAATACCAGGGTTGACATCTCTTGAATCTTGTAATATTTAGTATGTCAAGTCATTTTAGATTGAATCCTGATCATTATAAAAGATTATGTTGTGGGGACTATGTATACTGTTATAATCCTCCAAAATGGTGATGTGTTTGATTTTTATAGACAATTAATGTAGAATCAAACCCAGGTGTAGGTTTCGTTACACCTGTGTAGAAGAGCTGTTCAGATTCTAGTTTAGAGTGATTTTAACCTCCTTATAAGTTAGTGGTTCTCCTTTTTCAGCTATATCTTACCCAGTGATTCTCTCTCATGCTCAAATGGCTCTTTTCTGGGCTTCTTTCTCTTATTACTTCGCCCTGGAAGATGGTGAGCTTTCTCTCACAGCTTTAGCTACCTCAGTAAAATACAACTATAATTCAGTCTGCCTGTAGAGCCAATTCAAAGAAATGGATGATTCAATTTTGCTCGTCATTACTTCTAATTATAGCTGACGGTAAAGCCTCTGCCTACAATGCGGGAGACCCGGGTTCAATCTCTGGGTCGGAAAGATTCTCTGGAGAAGGAAATAGCAACCCACTCCAGTACTCTTGCCTGGAAAATCCCATGGATGGAGGAGCCTGGTAAGCTATCATCTATGGGGTCGCAAAGAGTCGGACACGACTGAGCAACTTCACTTTCACTTTCCAAAATCTACATGCATTCCATTTTCCTGTAGAACCCTCATGTTCTTGAATTTTGCATTTTAGCCAGAATTTATAGTTGGTATTTACAAGAGTGTTGGTATTTACAAGAGTGTTGGTATTTACAAGAGTGATACCCTCCCCACATGGCACAGTGGTAAAAGTCACCAGTGGTAAAGGATTGCCTGCCAGTACAGGAGATGCAAAATACATGGGTTTGATCCCTGGGTTAGGGAACATTCCCTGAAGTAGTCAATGTATGGCAAAACCAATACAGTATTGTAAAGTAGAATAAAGTATTTAAAAAAATAAAAATAAAAAAGAAAATGGTAACCCACTCTATAGTCTTGCCAGGAAAATTCCATGGGCCTGGTGTGCTACAGTCTGCGGGGTTGCAGAGTCAGATACGACTAAGCACACACATCACCATGCCACAAGAGTGATAGTTTTTTATGAATTTTCTCTGCTTTATATACATATCCAAATTTGAATATGTTATGCTTCCATTCATATTTACTACAAAACATTTGCTGTTTTCTGTGCTTTTTTTTCTTTACCATGAATGATTTCGTGAAAGTGAAAGTGAAGTTGCTCAGTCGTGTCTGACTCTTCGTGACCCCATGGAGTGCAGCCCAGGAGGCTTCTCCATCCATGAGATTTTCCAGGCAAAACTACTGGAGTGGGTTGCCATCACCTTCTCCTAATGATTTAGTAGTATGCTTATTTTTCAATGGGCTTCCCTTGTGGCTCAGCTGGTAAAGAATCCATCTGCCATGCAGGAGATTTGAATTTGATCCCTGGGTTGGTAAGATCCCTTGGAAAAGGGAAAGGTTACCCATTCCAGTATTCTTCAAACAAATGGAGATTTCCCTGTGGTGTTTCTAATGCATAATAATAGTTTGACATTGTTTTTTACAAATAACATATTTGAGTAAGTTCAGTCTTTTTATGTTTTCCCAGTTTCACTGAGAAATAATTAACATAAAATTGTATAAGTTTAAGGAGTACAATAATGATGATTTGATATAAGTGTATATTACAAGTGAACTCCCCTGGTGATTCAGAGGGTAAAAGAATCTGCCTGCAGTACAGGAGACCTGGGTTTGATCCCTTGGTCAGGAATATCCCCTGGAGAAGAGAATGGCTACCCATTCCAGTATTCTTCCCTGGAGAATTCCATGGACAGAGGAGCCTGGCAGGGTACAGTTCATGGAGCTGCAAAGAGTCACTTTTCATATTTCACAAAATGCTTGTGATAAGTTTGCTCGTGACAAGTTTTTTTGTAACAATATACATCACATCACATTTTACAATTTTTTTCTTCATGAAAACATTCACAATATATTCCCTTAGCAACGTTCAAGTGTATGACAGAGTATTGTTTACTATAGTCAGATTTCCTGCATATTAGATTCCTAACACATCCATCTTATAACTGAAATCTCATATCCATTTAGCAACATCTCATCATATCCCCCACTCTCCGTCCTCTAGTCTTACTCCTAGTTTCTGTGGTCTGGTTGATTTTCAATATTTCATATATAAGTGCGATCATATAGTATTTATCTTTCTCTGATTTATTTTACTCAGCGTAATCACCTCAAGGTACATCCATCTATGTTTCCACAAATAGCAGAGTTCCCTTCTTTTCAAGGATGAATAATACCCTTTTAAAATATATATCACATTTCTTGATTCACTTTTCAGTGGACACTAAGATTGTTTTTGTGTCTTGCCTATAGTGAATAATGCTACAACAATCACAGGTGTGCAAACCTCATTGAGATTTTTATTTCATTTCCTTCAGATACATACCTAAAGGTAGAACTGCTGGAGTATTTTTTTTTTTTCAGGAATAAGTATACTGCTTTTTATAGTTGGACCAATTTATAGTCTCACCTACAGTGAACAAGGTTCCCTTTTCTTTATATCCTTGAAAACACTTATCTTTTTCTTGATGATAGTCTTTCTAGCAGGTATGAGGCAGTATCTCATTGCAGCTTTTATTGGCATTTCTGTGATAATTAGTGATGTACATCTTCTCTGGTATCAATTATCCAAACATGTTTTTGGAAAAATGTCTGTTTAGGTCCTCTGCCAATTTTTAACTTAGATAATTTATTTTTTTGAGTAGTATGAGACCTTCATATATTTTGGATATTAACTCCTTATTAGGTATACAGTATATAGATATTTTCTCCCATCCCATAGGTTGCCTCTTTGTTGATTATTTCTCTTGCTATTTAGAAGCTTTTAGTTTGCTATAGTTCTTCTTGTTTATCTCTACTTTTGCTGCTGTGCATTTGGTGTCATTCCAAAAAAAAAAAAAATGTTGCCCAGAATAATGTCGGATATTTCCCCTATGTTTTCTTTTAAGAGTTTTATGGATATAGGTATTTGAATCTTTAATTCATTTCAAGTTAATTTTTGTGAGGGATATTAGCTAGGAGTTCAATTTCATTCCATTGTTTGTGGTTATCTTGTTTTACCAATGCCATTTATTGGAGTAACTGTTCTTTCTCCTTTGAGTATTCTTGAAAGTATTAGTCACTCAGTTGTGTCTGTCTCTTTGCAGCCCCAAGAACTGTAGCCCAGCAGGCTCCTCTGTCCATGGAATTCTTCAGGCATGAATACTGGAGGGGTTGCCATTTCCTTCTCCAAGGGATCTTCCCCACCTAGGGATCGAACTCGGGTGTCCTGTATTATAGGCAGATTCATGACCGTCTTAGCCACCAGGGAAGCCCTCCAAATCACTGAGAGATGAATTTAAATGGAAATAAATGTTTGGTAAGGGCTGGTAAATGTACCACGATAAAAACTTTGATAATATTGTCTGTTTGGGGTTCATTAATGAAGCTGTGGTTATATGAGGTTATAGAATCAGATACAATCAAATTGATAAAGAAAACTTAGATCATTAGTGGAGAAGACATGGAAGTTTGCTGACTTTTTTTTTTCTTTTAGCTGTTCCGCGTGGCTTGGAGGATCTTGGGTCCTTGTCTAAGGATATAACCCAGGCCCAGGGCAGTGAAAGTGCTGAGTCCTAAGCGCTGGACCTCCAGGAAATTCCCTGGTGACTTTCCATGTACTATCTGCTTGTATAACTGCATATTCAGCCCTTAAGTTTTTGCTGTATTTCAAAAGTTACTTTCTTCAACTTTGTATAATTTTTTAATAGTTAAGGACTAGAAAGAATTTGCTCAATATTTAAAAAATGCTAAATGCTGGGAGGTAGTGACAAGCATATGGAAATTCCTAACTATGCCATAAGTAGAAGTTTAACCAATAACTGGCTAAAAGAAAAAAAAAAAACAGTCAGTGTTAAGATATTTCCTATCCAGTTAATGTTAGCACAGGGAACATTTCTTACATACTACTTATCCTGGGTTACACTTACCAATTTAAATCATTTTCCTGAAATGATAGGTCCTGTATTCCTTAGAATCATTAGGATTAGTCATTGATTAGAACTGTATTTGATTTTTCACATGTTCTGATTTCACAGCAAGGACCTAGTTTTACTCAACTGCATTCATTTGCTACCAAGAGACAATGACTCAAGTAACTCAAGTCACAGTGATTGTTACATTTTCAGTAGAGTGGAAAGCAATTATAGAAAGACTTAAAATTCTTTGTCAGTCTTCTCAATTCTCCTTGATCTTGGGCCAAAATTGTTTCAACACATTTTTTGTAAAAACTCAAATGTTTGCAACTTTTAATGGCATCCTCGTGAACAAGTAGAATTTTTATTCATTGAAAAGTCTATTAATTTGGTTTTGAGGGATAACCATTTGTTTACTTGAGTATTCCTGAATTTCTTGTTAAATATTGGCATGTATTTGGCACCACCATATACATGCCAATGTATTCTGCAATCTGTATTCTGTTCTATTGATCTATGTATCTATTTTTATTCTATTACCATATTTTTAAAATATTATAGCTTTTAATAGAAGTTGAAATAAATTGAGACACATTCATCTTTGTTATTTTTAAAGTATTGTTTAGCTATTCTGGGTCTTTGTGGTTCCCTATGAATTTAAATTTTTCTTTTTTTACCTCATTGCTGTAAGAAATGTCATTTAATTTTGACAGTGTTAATCTGTAAACAGCTTTGAGTAGTATGAATACTTTAAAATTATTAATTCTTTAGGTCCATAAGCATGACATATTGTTCTGTTTGTTTGTGCTTTCATCAGTAGTTCCTCTTTACTTTCTGCCATAAGGGTGGTGTCGTCTGCATATCTGAGGTTATTGATATTTCTCCCAGCAATGTTGATTCCAGCTTATGCTTCCTCCAGTCCAGGGTTTCTCATGATGTACTCTGCACAGAAGTTAAATAAGCAGGGTGACAATATACAGCCTTGACATACTCATTTTCCTATTTGGAACCCAGTCTGTTGTTCCATGTCCAGTTCGAACTGTTGCTTCCTGACCTGCATACAGATTTCCTCAAGAGGCAGGTCAGGTGGTCTGGTATTCCCATCTCTTTCAGAATTTTCCATAGTTTGTTTTGATCAACACAGTCAAAGGTTTTGGCATAGTCAATAAAGCAGAAACTTACAGTGTTTATTGTAGGGAAATTTCTTTTCTGTTTTAAAATTTTTTGTTGTGTATTTCATTGAACTTGATCCTATTATAAATGAGATTTTTTTGTTAATTTCTATTTTTGACAGTTTACCGTTAGTAGAAATACAGCTGAGTTTTGAATGTTGATTTTGTATTCTGCAACACTATTGAATTCATTTATTAGTTCCAACAGTTTTTGATGGAGAATATAGGATTTTCTATATATGAGATAATGTCATCTGCAGATAACAATTAAATTTTACATTCCAATTTGAATCCCTTTGTTTCTTTTTCTTGCCTAGTTGTTCTGGCTAGGGACTTCCATTATTATATTAAATGAGTGGTGAAATATCTTCCTGACTGTAGAGATTTTTTTTTAAATTTTCAATGTTGAATGTGATATTAGATGTGGTTTTGTCATAAATGTCCTCTATTATGTTGAAGTTAGTCAGTCTATATTCATTTGTTGAGAACTTTCATCAGGAAGGGTGTTGAAGGGAGTCAAAAGGTGCAAACATCTAGTTATAAATGAGTCATGAGAATGCAATGTACAGCATGATGACTATAGTTAATAATACTGTATTGCTGTTTAAAAGAGATCTTAGATCTCATCATAAGGTAAGAACTGTTTCTATAACTGTTTTATGGGACAGATGTTAGGTAGGCTTATTGTGATCATTTCACAAGGGTGAACAAAATTGTTGAATCATTTTGTTGTATACTTAAAAGTAATATAATGTTAAAGGTCAATTGTAGCTCAATTAAAAAACAGTAAAATAAATAAAAAGGAAAGAAAGATTTGAATTTGTCAAACACTTTTACTGTATCTATTGATAGACTCATACAATTTTTATCTTTCATTTTGTTTATGTTGTGTATCACATTTATTGACTCACCTATGTGAAACCATTTTGGCATCACTTGTCTCTTAGACAATGTACTGAAGTATAGTGACATATAAAATTATATTAGTTGTACAGCATAATGATTCAATATTTGAGTATAATGCAAAATGATCACCACAATTAGTCTATTTAACATCTGTCATAATACATAGTAATTTTTTTTCCCATAATGAGAGCTTTTAACATCACTCTTAGCAGTTTTCAAACATGCAATACAATATCTTTAATTATGGTCACCAAGATGTATATTACACCCCCATGACTCCTTTATTTTATAACCAAATGTTCATACCTTCTGACCACCTTCATCCATTTTACCTGCTCAAGTACATCCCTTGCCTCTACTATGGCCAATAAATGTGATCCTATGGTATTTGTCTTCCTGCATGACCTTGAGGACCTAGGAAAGAAAGAATGGGAAAGGCTAGAGATCTTTTCAAGAAAATTAGAGATACCAAGGGAACATTTCATGCAAAGATAGGCACAATAAAGGACAGAATTGGTGTGGACTAACAGAAGCAGAGGATATTAACAAGAGGGGGCAAGAATACACAGAACTGCCAAAAAAAAAAAAAAAAACCCTCCATGACCCAGATAATCACAATGGTGCGATCACTCACCTAGAGCCAGACATCCTAGAATGCAAAGTCAAGTGGGCCTTAGGAAGCATCACTACAAACAAGGCTAGTGGAGGTGATAGAATTCCAGTTGAGCTATTTCAAATCCTAAAAGACGATGCTGTGAAAGTGCTTCACTCAATATGCCAGCAAATTTGGAAAACTCAGCAATGGCCACAGGACTGGAAAGGGTAAGTTTTCATTCTAATCTCAAAGAAAGGTAGTGCCAATGAATGCTCAAACTACCACACAGTTGCACTCATCTCACACGTTAGCAATGTAATGCTCAAAATTTTCCAACCCAGGCTTCAACGGTATGTGAACCATGAACCTCCAGATGTTCAAGCTGGATTTAGAAAAGGCAGAGGAATCAGAGATCAAATTGCCAACATCCGTTGGATCTTCAAAAAAGCAAGAGAGTTCCAGAAAAACATCTACTTTTGCTTTATTGACTGTGCCAAAGCCTTTGATTGTGTGGATCAGAACAAAGTGGATAATTCAAGAGATGGGAATACCAGACAACCTGACCTGCCTCCTAAAAATCTGAAGCCACAGTAAAACTGGACATGGAACAACAGACTGGTTCCAAATAGGAAAAGGAGTACGTCAAGGCTGTATATTGTCACCCTGCTTATTTAACTTCTATGCAGAGTACATCATGAGAAACGCTGGACTGGAAGAAACACAAGCTGGAATCAAGATTGCCAGGAGAAATATCAATCACCTCAGATATACAGATGACACCACCTTTTTGGCAGAAAGTGAAGAGAAACTAAAAAGCCGCTTGACGAAAGTGAAAGAGAAGAGTGAAAAAGTTGGCTTAAAGCTCAACATTCAGAAAACCAAGATCATGGCATCCGGTCCCATCACTTCATGGGAAATAGATAGGAAAACAGTGGAAACAGTGTCAGACTTTATTTTGGGGGGCTCCAAAATCACTGTGGATGGTGATTGCAGCCATGAAATTAGAAGACGCTTACTCCTTGGAAGAAAAGTTATGACCAACCTAGATAGCATATTCCAAAGCAGAGACATTACTTTGCCAACTAAGGTCTGTCTAGTCAAGGCTATGGTTTTTCCAGTGGTCATATATGGATGTTAGAGTTGGACCATGAAGAAGGCTGAGCGTGGAAGAATTGATGCTTTTGAACTGTGGTGTTGGAGAAGACTCTTGAGAGTCCCTTGGACTGCAAGGAGATCCAACCAGTCCATTCTGAAGATCAGCCATGGGATTTCTTTGGAAGGAATGATGCTAAAGCTGAAACTCCAGTACTTTGCCCACCTCATGTGAAGACTTGACTCATTGGAAAAGACTTTGATGCTGGGAAGGATTGGGAGCAGGAGGAGAAGGGGATGACCGAGGATGAGATGGCTGGATGGCATCACGGACTCGATGAACGTGAGTCTGAGTGATTTCTGGGAGATGGTGATGAACAGGGAAGCCTAGCGTGCTGAGATTCATGGGGTGTCAAAGAGTCAGACATGACTGAGAGATTGAACTGAACTGATCTGTGTTTTGTTTCCTTGGTCTTTTTTTTTTTTTTAATAACTTCTATTTGATTGAATATTTTTCGTGCATTCTCTCTTATCTCCAATACTGGCTTCCTTAGTTCATTCACTCAGTCATATCCAACTCTTGCGACCGCATGGACTGCAGAACCCCAGGCTTCCCTATCCATCACTGACTGGCCTCTTAGCATATATTTTATGAGTGTGTGGTCTGTGTGGTAATGTAAACCCCATCGTTTAAAGAGCTGCCTGGTCCATTTAATGTTCTGATGTTGCCGTCTTGAAATTCTTATTAATGTTTTTAAAAATTCTCAGAATTCTTATTTTGTATTGAACATCAGAATTATATAGCTGGCCTCTACACAAATATTTTACTTTTTAGTGTTTAAGATTTGCCATATTCATCTTTAACTATTTATAGCCCTTTAGGAGGTAGTACTGTATCATTTAAAATTGTAGAATTGTATTTGCCTTCTTTCAACTTTTGTGTTACTATTGCTATATACTTTACTTCCACATAATCCCTATCTAAAATTGTTTTAAAATAATTATCTGTTAAACACATTGAGATAATTTTTATATACCATCTGTTTACTGTATCTAACATTCTTCTTAATTTGAATTGTTTGGATTTATTTATTTTGTATTTATTTTATAAATTTACTTGGAGTTATATATGGGCAAGATCTAAATGAGTAAGGCGCTTAAATGTAGTTTTATGTAAATGAGTAAGGAGCTTAAATGTAGTTTTATTTATATAGTAACATTTGTCACCATAGGGGTTCCATGGAAATTAGCTTCTTTTTTCCTTTTAGTTGAAGTATAGTTGGCTTCAATAGTAATATTATATAGTTTCATGTATTCATATAATGGCTCGATATTTTTAAAGAGTATACCCATATAAAGTTCTTATAAAATATTGACTATATTCCCTGTGCTGTACATTACACCCTTGTATCTTATTTATTTTATAGGTAGTAGTCTGTGTCTCTTCATCCCTTTTAATTATCTTGCCCTTTCTCCACCTTCCCACTGGTAACCACTAGTTTGTTCTCCTTATCTATCAGTCTGTTTCTTTTCTGTTATATTTGTTAATTTGTCTAATATCGTGGTTATCCTGGTCATTACATTCTTTTTTTTTTTTTTTTTGTATAGTTCTTCTGTGTATTCTTGCCACCTCTTCTTCATCTCTTTGGCTTTGTTAGATTCCTGCCATTTCTGTCTTTTATTGTTCCCATCCTTGGATGAAATATTCCTTTTATATTGCCAGTGTGCTTGAAGAGATCCCTAGTCTTTTCCATTCTAATGTTTTCATGTATTTCTTTGCATTGTTCATTTAAGAAAGTTTTCTTCTCTCTCCTCACTATTCTCTGGAACTCTGCATTCAGTTAGGTATATCTTTCCCTTTCTCCTTTGCCTTTCACTTCTCCTCTTTTCTCAGCTGTTTGTAAAGCACCCTCAGACAACCACTTTGCCTTCTTGCATTTCTTTTTCTTTGGGATGGTTTTGGTTACTGTCTTCTGTACAGTGTTAAGAACCTCCATCCATAGTTCTTCAGGCACTCTGTATATCAGATTTAATCCCTTGAATCTTTTGTCACTTCCACTGTATAATCGTAAGGGATTTGATTTAGGCCATACCTGAATAGTCTAGTGGTTTTCCTGCTTTTCTTCATTTTAAATCTGAATTTGGCAATAAGGAGTTCATGATCTGAGCCACAGTCAGCTCCCAGTCTTGTTTTTGCTGACTGTATAGAGCTTCTTCATCTTTGGCTGAAAATAATATAATCTGATTTTGGTATTGAACATCTGGTGATGTCCCATGTATAGAGATGTCTCTTGTGTTGCTGGAAAAAATTGTTTGTTGTGACCAGCATGTTCCGTAGACAAAACTCTGTTAGCCTTTGCCCTGCTTCATTTTGTACTCCAAGGCCAAACTTGTTGTTACTCTTGGTATCTCTTGACTTCCTACTTTTGATAAAAAGGAAGCATCTTTTTTCATGTTAGTTCTAAAGGTCTAGTATGTCTTCGTAGAATCGGTCAACTTCAGCTTCTTCAGTATTAATGATTGGGGCATAGACTTGGATTACTGTGATGTTGAATGGTTTGGCCTGGAAATGAATGGAAATCTTTCTGTTGTTTTTGAGATTGCACCAAAGCACTGCATTTCAGAGTTTTTCGTTGACTCTGAGGGCTATTCCATTTCTTTGAAGGATTCTTTCCTATAGTAGTAAATATAATGGTCATCTGAGTTAAATCCCCTTCATGAATCTCAGCCTTGTCAGCATGAAGGGGCTTGTGTAGTTCAATGAACCTATGAGCCATACCCTGCATGGCCACACAAGATGGAAAGGTCATAGTGAAGAGTTCTGATAAAATGTAGTCCACTGAAGAAGAAAATGGCAAACAACTCCAGTATTCTTGCCATGAGAACCCCATGTGGCAGTATGAAAAGGCAGAAAGATGTGACACCAGAAGATGAGCCTTCCATATTGGAATGTATCCAATATACTACTGGGGAAGAGCAGAGAAGAATTATGAATAGCTCCACAAAGAATTGAGTGGCTAGGCTAAAGTGGAAATGATGTTCATTCGTGGATGTGTCTGGCAGTGAAAGGAAAGTCTAATGCTGTAAAGAACAGTACTGCAGAGGAACCTTTAATGTTAGGTCCAGTTGGACATGGTTAAGCATGAGATGGCAAGAGTGAACATAAACATCTTAGGAATCAGTGAACTAAAATGGATGGGAATGGGAGAATTTAATTCACATGGATAAATAGACAATTATAATAATTGAAGTATGTATATCTTTTCAAATTAATGTTTGTGTTTTTTTTTTTCTTCAGATATCTATCCAGGAATGGAATTGCTGGGTCATTGGTAGTTCTATTCCTAATTTTTTGAGGGATCTCCATACTGTTTTTCATACAGGCTATACCAATTTACATTCCCACCAAGTGTATTAAGTTTCCTCTTTCCATGTTGTCATCAACAGTTCTCATTTGTTGTCTTTTTATAACAGCTATTGTGACAAATGTGAGGTGATATTTCATTGTGGTCTCAATTTGTTTTTCTCTTATAAATAGTGATGTTGATCATCTTTTCATGTTCCTGTTGGCCATATTTATGTCTTCCTTGGAAAAATGCCTATTTAGGTCTTCTGCCCACTTTTTATCAGGTTCAGGTTTTTGATATCAAGTTACATGAATTCCTTATATATTCATCTCATCAGATATATCATTTGCAAATATTTTGTTTAGTAGGTTACCTTTTCATTCTGTTGATGGTTTCCCTCACTGTGCAAAGGATCAGCTCCCATTTGTTTACTTTTGTTATTGTTTCCCTTGCCTGAAGAGAAAGTTTCAAAAAAATATCATGAAGACCAATGTCAAAGATTGTGCAGCCCATGTTTTCTTCTGGAGGAGTTTTATCTTATGGTTTTAGATCTTATATTTATGTCTTTAATCCATCTTTATTTTTTATAAATATTATGAGAAAATGTTCTAATTGTATTATTTTGCTTATATCTGTCCAGTTTTCCTAACATAACTTATTGAAGAGAAGCTATTCTTTCTCCCATTGTATATTCTCGCTTCCTTTATCTTCAATTAATTAATTATGTTTGTGTATTTATTTCTGGATTCTCTATTTTGCTCCATTGATCTTCACTTATGACATTCTTTACACCTTTTGGAAAAACTTCATCTTGTAGCATATTTCCTCAGTGTCAAAAATTCTCTGATTTATTTTCTGTAGTGCAAGTCAGCTGCTAAAATTTTTTTCTTTTGTTTGATTTAAAAAAATTATTTTGCGTTATTTTTAATGATATATTAAGTTGGTAGTGGAAAGATATCATTTCATTGATTTTATTTTTGATTTCTGATGAGAAGTTGTGATTATTGTCTTT
Source organism: Nanger dama (assembly GCA_917880005.1). NCBI lineage: Eukaryota > Metazoa > Chordata > Mammalia > Artiodactyla > Bovidae > Nanger > Nanger dama. Next base: position 5,308,137 of record CAKJTW010000038.1, on the reverse strand, counting down.
CTGTTCTGCAGAATGTGATATGACATTTACCTCTCACTTCTTTTATAGTTCTGTCATTATCATTGGTTTCCATATTACATTTTATCTTCTAACTTGTATTTACTTTATATTTATTCTGCCTAGGCAGTTTTGAGTATTTTGGTTGAGTTTAGGCATTTCATCAAGCACTGAATTTTTTTTACACTATTTTATGTAATAACTTTTTGTCTCAAACTTTATAGGGCTTTAATCACACACACATTAAATTACTTGAATTGTCTCATCAGTCACTGAAGTTCTTTTTCTTCCTTTTCCTCTCAGTGCTTCAATCTGCATAATTTCTGTTGCCAGGTTTTTAAGTTTGCCTGTCTGTTATAGATTCTTATCTGTTCTTACTCTGATCCCATTATATCTTCATTTTAGATATTGTATTCTCCATATCTAAAATTTTTCCTTGCAGTATTCCCTTTCTATTTTCATTTTGTTCTTTACTTTAAAATCATTGATCTCATCACACTTATTTCTAATATGGATTTAATGACATTGCAATTGTGATTTCTCATTTTTTTAATTGATATGCCTTTCTCATTCCAATAAGTTACTTTTTGCATATATTATTATCTGTGATAATATCTAACTGTATACTAGACATTACAATTTTATATTCAGTGCTGGAATTGATTACTTTCATTTAAGCAATTTTGATCTTTTTCTTTTAGTGAGTTAATTTTCTTAAAGATAATTTTTATTATTTTGAGGTTTATTTGCAATGATCTCCTAGGGATGGTTTAAGGTAGCTTTAACCCTGGCCTGGTTTATGTTTACTAGTTAGTCATGACCCCTCTGAGACCTCTATTAAATGTTAATAGAGTTCTTCAAGTACTTTTCTACCATGACTATTCAGAACCCAACTGTCAATCCTTCACTCTGGGAATTATTTATCTCATTCCATTTGGTATTCTCTTTACCTGACAAGCTGTGTTAACATTTCTGATATGGAAATATGTTAACGCTTGTAACATATATTCCCTATTCAAATTTCTATTTATTGATTATTCACATCCAGTATTTCTGCATGATTAGTGTCTTATGTTTCTCTGCTCTTTGTTCTTCAAAATTTCTTCTCTTTCTTCAAAGTTTTCTTTGATTATGCCATTCAAGAGTTTTGCTTCAGTCTAGAAGCATATAGTTCTCTTCTTTGTGTCTATGTTTTATTGAAATACAAACATTTTACTGAAATATAAAATTTTAAATTATAAAACACATTTGAATAGAATAAATATTAAATAAATTTTAATTTTAATTTTGAAATTAATTTCATTACAATAAAATGAATGATTTTTTTCATTAAGTAAATAAATGCATTGTATGGTAAAAAAGAAACTCTTTAAGAATTCTATCTACCTGCCATCTGTCAAGTAAACTATTATTAAATAATAGTGCTATTTTCAATGATAAATGGATCTCTATCCATTGATTATCTAGAAAGATCCTTTAAAAACACCATCAGGCTTTATCTTGTAGAATCTTTACACAGCAATGTTGGCCTTATTCTCTAATTCAAATTGTAGACATTTGGTAGATACTTTCTTTGTCTCTCTTTGAAGAAAACTAAGACCTATGTTTAACAGTTAATGAAGGAAAATCAAGACCATATGTTTGAACAAAGAATTAACCATGGTGACTTAATTCTAATGACATGTTTCACAAGACTGATGATATATTTTCATTATTTTTCGCTTTGGTGTCAAACACAGTTATTGATTCTAAAGCATTCTGAAGATCTCTCAACTGCATGACTGGAGAAAGACTTTTAAGTAACAGTTTACAAATTTAGAACTCCTAGAGATGTAAATATCGGACAGCAGTGGCACCCCACTCCAGACCCTTGCCTGGAAAATCCCCTGGACGGAGGAGCCTGGTGGGCTGCAGTCCACGGGGTCGAGGAAGGGTCCGACACGGCTGAGCGATTTCACTTTCACTTTTCACTTTCCTGCATTGGAGAAGGAAATGTCAACCCACTTGTGTTCTTGCCTGGACTTGCTTGCTTGTTCTTCCCAGGGATGGGGAGAGTCTGGTAGGCTGCCGTCTTATGGGGTCTCACAGAATCAGGCACAACTGAAGCGACTTAGCAGCAGCAGAGATGTAAATTGAGAGATTTAGAAATGTTTTACCTTTTTTTTTTTTTCTGGTCTCAGTTTAAGCTACTGCAAAGCATAGTCATTTGTTTCACTTCTGGTCATTAGTATTGCATGAATAGGATAATCTTAAATGAAGTCCACTTCTCATGTACTGCTGTCCAGTTGATGCTAAAATAAGATTGCTTCGGGAACTTTGACACAATCAGCCTGTGAAAAGCATGTTTCCACATGAAACTTAAGGGGTCATAGCATTAAACACTCTTTGGACAGGGACAAAATTGATGTGAATCTGAGGGGCATTCTGGCACCAATGGTTTATTGTTTCTTTTTCACTCGAGTTGAATGAATGAATTTTTAAAAGAAACATTTTTAGTGTTTCCTCTAGAATATAGTAATCTAAATTATACTGAAAATATTATAGTTATAACTAAATACATAGAAACTAAGAATCAAATGCTTGTTATGGGTTTACATGGAAGGCCTTGATATTGAGATCAGTATCTCTACATCATTGTCTCAAAAACAAAACTGGGCCTTCCACAGCCAGGCTAACTGATTTTTATCCCCAGATAGCCAGTTCTACATTTTAGTAAACATTTCTCCTCTGACATCCCATCAGTTATTCCCAGTTTATATGGTTAAGCTAATACAGTCACTATTTTTAATAGGCAAAGTTCAATCTTCTTTGTATTCCAATAAATCATGTGAATATTACTGAACTTAATTGAAGTTTATAATTTTTTCTCAAATGAGAATTATCTATTTAAACATGAATATATTTCTTATTTCCCATGAAATAGGGAATAAGGTCACACTCAAGCTTATAGTTTTCATGAATTCATTCATAAATTAATAAAGACTAGTTTTACTTAATATTTTATAAATACCAAGCACTCTTCTAAATAATTGTTATGCACCAAATTATAGAAAACTCATAATGCTTTAGAGGATAAGAATAACTATTATTTTCATTTTCACTGGAGCAACTCATTCATAGAAAAATTGAGATTATTGCTGAGATCACACAACTGGTGAAACTGAAATTCACACCAGAGTTTCTGGTTGCTAAGTATATGCTTCACCCCTGTGATAAAACTCCTCTCCTTACTGATACTTCACAAATCATAGTTCTCTGTGAAACTCATCAGATTTCTTCATAATGCACAAACCAAAACGTGGTAGGTCATACATGAAAGAGCAGAGTGTTGCTTCATTTGTTCTCACTTTTTATCAACCACATAGCAATTGCATATTTTGATCCTAGAAGTTATATGTATGCACTTGATGTTGTTTTGATCAGAACAAAGCCAGATCGATATATTTTAACTAGCTATCCTAAGTGATATACAAAGTCATTTACTTTATGTATGAATGATTGAATATAACTATAAGATAATTTTGTAAATTATATTCCATAAACTCATTTAACACTCCTTTTTTCTTTACATTTCCTCTCAGTGAGTCAAAAAGCCATGTGTAATTTGAATTTTCCTTCAGAGAAATGTTTCTAGTTGGAAAAAAATGATGCCACTGTGTGGAAAGATAACTGTGGAGGAAGTTATTCGAGGAAGTTTTGGCATGTCATTACAGACATTTTCTGTAATGTTGTGTTTCTCTCACTGTCCACAAGATCTAGAACTTATATTTGTTTGATAGATTACATGATCAAAGAAAACAGCTGTAAATTGCTTATTCTTGGTCTATGTTAGGATGAAATACTTAAAAGAGTGTCTTCCTAAAATTTCTTAATTTGTAGTTCTTTGCAGTTTGCCTTAATTGCCTAGATATTTCAAAATACCTTTTTCCCCCTTAATGAGGAAAGAGGCAAAGATAGTTTAAAATGTTCTTCCATAAGCCTTAAACACAATTATTGTTTCTGCCTCTCATTCATATATAGAACTAAGTTTATTTGGAAAACATAAAGTTTGAAATTTTGAATTTCAGTCCCAACTATGCTAGCTTATAGATTTTACTGAATAGATTATGCTGTCTCTGAGTGTGGAGAGTAGTTTTAAATTTAGCAAGTAAAAATAAACTAGAGCCATTCTAAGACTCCTTTCTAGATTCAGACTCAACATTTTGGTTTGAAGGCCTATTACATATAAAAAGGCTTAACTATATCAGTGATTAAGAGAAAATTGAGATGCCTGACTATTTTTTAAAATAAATTCAATATTTTGCTGATTGAGCTTTTTATTACATGAACCTTCATTAAGTTGATTATATTAAAACTTATAACCTGTTTCTTATTTATTTGAATTATGTTAGTTCTGGATTAATTTAGAAAGCTTATTTCATAGGCAAATTAAATTACCAAACTTTAATTTGCCTAACCATTTAATATGATATCCCAGAAACTTTAAAATGGCTTAAATGGATTTCACAATTAAACTTAATTAGAGTTATCATTTCAGTGTCACAAAAGTTGCATAATAATGTAAAGTAAATGAACTCTATGAAAATGTGCATTAAGTTATTTCATTTAAGTTCATTTTCTTACAGTACAAAATTTTTTCAGTGATTTAATATTTATCAAGTTTTTAAAGAAAATCATTTGAATTTTTTAAAAGCTAATTGAATGCAAACTATGACTTTTACATTATTATCACTGTATGTGTGCATGTGTGTGTTTATAAACCTGGGAATTATGTATGAATAAAATGTATTAGGTGTCCCCTTGGTTTTATTGTTAGAAGAGTAAATACATGAGCATTATTTGGGTATATATGGCATGGCCTCTGTGAGAATAGATGTTAATTCTTTCTAAAGACACTATTGAGTGACAGATACAATAAAAGAAATTTAACTCATACATTTTAACTAATAAATTGTAGTTTCTAAAAAAGGAAAACAACCGTATTTAATAAAAAGGGGGAACCTAATTCAATGACAGATATAGTAGCTTATCAAACCTCACGTGGTTAATTATTAGCAGAAAGTAGCTCTTGATTCTATGAACAGTGCTTTTACATAATGAGACAAGCTAGAATGCACAGGATGTGAAAGCTGGTTTGTAAATCTTGCTGCAGTAACCAGTTAAATGAATTAGTACAGGCATATTTTGGAGACTGAATGTTCAATTTCAGACTACCACAATAAGGGGATTATCACAGTAAAGTGAGTCACGTGAACTGTTTTGTTTCACAGTACATAAAAAAGTTTTTCATATAGTAGTAAGTAAAGTAGTTAAGTAAAGTTTTTCATACTATAGTATATAGTATGTTTTTCGTGTAGTATAAAACACTATACTATAGTCTTTTAAGTGTGCAATAACATATCTCAAATGTGCATACCTTAATTAAAAATTTTATTGCTCAAAATAATAACCATTGGCTGACAATGCAGAGTTACCACTAATCTTCAGTTTGTAAAAAGATAGTATCTTTAAAACACAATAAAGCAAAGCACAATGAAATGAGGTATGCTTATCACGATGATTCAACAAAGATTTGCTTATTAGGTTACTTGAGAAAATGGGTATCTCAAGTTGTACACATAAACTATACAATGGAAAAGCTTATTTATATATTTGTGTGATTGTGTGTGTTATGTCACTCAGTTGTCCAACTCTTTGTAACCCCATGGACTGGAGCCCACCAGGCTCCTCTGTCCATGGGATTCTCCAGGCAAGAATATTGGAGTGGGTTGCCATTCCCTACTCCAGAGGATCTTCCCGACCAGGGATCAAACCTGGGTCTGCTGCATTGCAGGCAGATTCTTTACCTACTGAGGCACCAGAGACGCCCATGATTTCACATACACAAAATGCCTCATTCTTCATTCAAAAATAAATAGTTTCATACTTTGGAATATTGTATAAGCATTGGGTCAGAGAAACCTGGGATTGGATTATCTGCCTGATATTTCCTATTATATATTTTGGAAAATAGTGCTATATCAATTGTAGTGGGTTCATGTTGATATATATGGGTCTTTTTGCACTATGTCACTATGTCTATCAGAATTCAGTGAAATTTTTGCTATTATTTTTAATAATGCTGTTTGTGTCCATTTTTTACAGTTCTAGATATACTGTTAGGTGGTGGTGGTGGTGGTGGTGGTGGTTATTGTTTTACCTCCCTAGATCTCTCTGATGTCTCTGACATTCTTAGCTACCTTCACATTTTAAAACTTTTTTAGTTTGTGGTATGATTATACTACTGTCTTACTGATTTTCTTTTTTCTTATTGACTCATTTTGCTCATTCCCACTTAACATCCCTACTTAATGTTTGGTCCTTCACTCTCATGATTCTCCTTCCCTCTAAATTTGACCTCTTTACTGATTTCATGCTTTAAACTAACATGTGCAATTATATCCGATTATCATAATTTTAGAAATAACCAATACTGAATTCCCTCCTTGGAGTGCTGTTTCCAACTGACTGATTTTTTAAATGCAATCTCAAACTGTAACGTACTCCAAATCACTCATTGTCCTTTATTTCACTTCTCTGCTTTGTTTCATTGAGTTCATGGAGATTAAAAATCCCAAACTGTGTTTTATAAATTATTTCTTATGAACTCTTCTCAGACTTCAGTCTTCACATCCTGATATCTCTAAGGGAGAAAATATAATTTGGTTATTTTGCTTTATTTATTACCAAAGAATTTTTAGAAGTTAAATATTTAGTATCATTCTATATGTTTTATCTATTTTTAATGTATCATTCAGATTATGTCACCTTCTGTTCAGATATATCACAATGCTAGTTCCACATCACCTAGCATTAATTCCTTAAAATGAAATTGTAGATTGTCCAGACTTTCCTAATTTCTCTTCTAATATCTCAAAAGAAATCAAAGAGGACACTAATAGATGGAGAAATATACCATGCTCATGGGTGAGAAGAGTCAATATAGTGAAAATGAGTATACTACCTAAAGCAATCTACAGATTCAATGCAATTCCCATCAAGCTACCAGCAGTATTTTTCACAGAACTAGATCAAATAATCTCAAGATTTGTATGGAAATACAAAAAACCTCGAATAGCCAAAGCAATCTTGAGAAAGAAAAATGGAACTGGAGGAATCAACTTGCCTGACTTCAGGCTCTACTACAAAGCCACAGTCATTAAGACAGTATGGTACTGGCACAAAGACAGAAATATAGATCAATGGAACAAAATAGAAAGCCCTGAGATAAACCCACATGCCTATGAACATCTTATCTTCGACAAAGAAGGCTAGAATATACAATGGAGTAAAGACAGTCTCTTTAACAGGTTGTGCTGGGAAAACTGGTCAACCACTTCTAAAAGAATGAAACTAGACCCCTCTCTAACACCATACACAAAAATAAACTCAAAATGGATTAAGGATCTAAATGTAAGACCAGAAACTATAAAACTCCTAGAGGAGAACATAGGCAAAACACTCTCCGACATAAATCACAGCAGGATCCTTTATGATCCAACTCCCAGTATACTGGAAATAAAAGCAAAGATAAACAAATGGGATCTAATTAAAATTAAAAGCTTCTGCACAACAAAGGAAACTACAAGCAAGCTGAAAAGACAGCCTTCTGAATGGGAGAAAACAATAGCAAATGAAACAACTGACAAACAACTAATCTCAAAGATATATAAGCAACTTATGCAGCTCAACTCCAGAAAAATAAATGATCCAATAAAAAAATGGGCCAAAGAACTAAATAGGCATTTCTCCAAAGAAGACATACGGATGGCTAACAAACACATGAAAAGATGTTCAACATCACTCATTATCAGAGAAATGCAAATCAAGACCACAATGAGGTACCATTTCACACCAGTCAGAATGGCTGCGATCCAAAAGTCTACAAGCAATAAATGCTGGAGAGGATGTGGAGAAAAGGGAACCCTCTTACACTGCTGGTGGGAATGCAAACTAGTACAGCCACTATGGAAAACAGTGTGGAGATTCCTTAAAAATTGCAAATAGAACTGCCTTATGACCCAACAATCCCACTGCTGGGCATACTCACCGAGGAAACCAGAATTGAAAGAGACACATGTACCCCTATGTTCATTGCAGCGCTGTTTATAATAGCCAGGACATGGAAGCAACCTAGATGTCCATCAGCAGATGATTGGATGAGAAAGCTGTGGTACATATACACAATGGAATACTACTCAGCTCTTAAAAAGAATAAATTTGACTCAGTTCAAATGAGATGGATGAAATTGGAACCGATTATACAGAGTGAAGTAAGCCAGAAAGAAAAACACCAATACAGTATACTGACACATATATATGGAATTTAGAAGACAGTAATGATGACCCTATATGTGAGACAACAAAGAGACACAGAGGTATAGAGTGGACTTTTGGACTCTGAGGGAGAGGGAAAGGGTGGGATGGTTTGGGAGAATGGCAATGAAACATGTATATTTTCTTGTAAGAAACGAAGCACCAATCTATGTTCAATGTAGGATGCAGGATGCATGGGGCTGATGCACAGGATGATTCAAGTAGAGGATGTGGGGTGGAAGGTGGGAGAGGGCTTCGGCATTGCGAGATTGTGTTCACCTATGGCTGATTCGTGTCAATGTATGGCAAAACAAATACAGTATTGTAATTAAAAAAATAATAAATTTAATAATAAAAATAAATAAAAATAAATAAAATCTCAATGTAGGATATTACAGTAAACAAACTGTTATCTAAATAAAACTGGTGCTTTCATATCTCCTTGATTTGTGATCTTTGTTTTCAGCCTCTTTCTCATGTCTCCAGGCAAATCTTACATGATATTGAAAGATAAATTCACAAGTCCTCCTATTTGCTAAAGCCTCTGTGTGTGGAAGCAGTCTCTTCCTTTAAAATTTTCTGTGATAATATCTTATAGATGTATTAGCTTTATTGCTATTATAATAGTCATTTTCTACTCTTTTTGGCTACTTTGGCAAATGTATTATTTCCTTTTATATTCTAAGCTTAAATGTAGAAAGGATTCATGCATGATTAATTTTCCAGTGTTAACACTATGCCATGCACCTATTAAATGCTCAAAAATTGTTTGTTGAGTGGACATTTCAAAAACAAGTGAAAGTTAAGTCGCTCAGTCGTGTCCGACTCTTTGCGACCCCGTGGACTGTAGCCCACCAGGCTTCTCCATCCATGGGATTCTCCAGGCAAGAGTACTGGAGTGGGTTGCCATTTCCTTCTCCAGGGATCTTCCTGACCCAGGGATTGAACCAGGTCTCCTGCATTGCAGGCAGATGTTTTAACCTCTGAGCCACCAGGAAAGACATATATATTCTAATCAATGGGAAGGGAGTTCAGGATTGGGAACTCATGTACACTCGTGGCGGATTCATTTCAATGTATGGCAAAACCAATACAGTATTGTAAAGTTAAAAAAAGAAAGAAAGAAAGAAAAAAATATTATAACAGGGAAAAGACATTTTTAAAATAACACACTGAAGGGTATGACTTAAAGAGAATGGACTACATCTTTGAATAAGAATGTGTTTATTAAGTTTAAAATGAAAAAGAAACTGAAAACATTAGTCACTTATTCATGTCTGACTCTTTGTGACCCCACAGACTGTAGCCCACCAGGCTCCTCCATCCATGTAATTCGCTAGGCAAGAATACTGGAGTGGGTAGCCATTCCCTTTTCCAGGGGATCTTCCCAACCCGGGATCAAACTTGGGTCTCCTCCATTGCAGGTAGATTCTTTACTGTCTGAGTCACCAGGGAAGTTTAAAAGATGGAAATTCAAATAGTGATATTAAAAATCACTAGAAAAGAAAAGGATTAATGCAGCATTTAAAAAATTGTATTGAAACAGTTGGTTTATAATGTGTCAGCTTCAGGTATACAGCAAAGTGAATCAGTTATACATATATCTACTCTTTTTTTTTAATAGGTATTTTCCCACATAGGCTATTAATTCAGCATTTAAGGAATAAAACAAATGAATATATGTATCAATGTAGATAGAATATATTCTATATATATTTAATTCAGTTATGGATATTTAGTCATACTCTTCAAGTGTCATTGTTAAACAATTCAACTGAGTACATTTTACAGATATTATGAATCTTCAGTGATGTATGAATTGGGAAGTATCCAGTCTAGCAGATACAGGGAGCTCCAAGGAGCTGTACAAAATGAAAGTTTTTTGTAGGCAGAAGAGAGCAGGAACCAGGAAGTAATAATAATGTTAAGTAGAGGATTGGTTATTGTAAGTTGACTTTTCTTTGGGGGATAGCATTGATCTATCAGACAAATCATCTAATGTGTGCTCACTAGATGATTCCTGATTGACTGGTAGAAGATTCTATTGTAAGGAGACTGCGACTGTAATTAAGTCTTGGCTTGGTGAGTGGGATGTAGTGTATGTGACTCCATTCAGGCTTGCTGTTTGTTTCTTTTTTTAAAATTTTGTTATATTATATCCCATGACTTATTTATTTTATAATTGTAATTTTATGCTTTTGATCCTCTTCACAAATTTCTCCCACCCTCCACCCCTCACTTCTGGCAACCATCTTCTGTTTTCTGTATTTATGAGCTGAGCTTAATTCTTTTGGTTTTGTTGTTGTCTCTTTAATGCTGCACATAGAAGTGAAATTATATGGTATTTGTTTTTCTGTATAACTTATTTTACTTAGATGGGCCTTGAAGGCATTATACTGTGCTTTTGCAAAGGGGAAGATTTCATTTTTTTATGGCTGAGTAATATTCTATTGTACATACATGCCATAATTTCTTTATCTTTTCATCCATTAATGGATATTTAGGTTTTTTTTAAATATCTTGGCTATTGTAAATAATTTTGGAAAGAACATGGGGGTGCATATCTTTTCAAATTAGTGTTTTCATTTTATTTAGGGAAATACCCAGAAGTGGCACTGCTGTGTCATATACTATGGCCCACCAGGCTCCTCTGTCCACGGAATTTTCTAGGCAAGATACTGGAGTGGGTTGCCATTTCCTACTCTAGGGGACCTTCGTGACTCCATGATTGGACCCAAATCTCTTGCACCTCCTTCATGGGCAGGTGGATTCTTTACCATTGAAGCATCTGGGAAGACTCTTGTTCATCACTGTTTTCTGTATTATAAAATGTTCCTTTCTGGAGCTATAAACTCAAATAATACATAAGCTGGCTGTTCTTAAATATCTTCCTTTAGCCCTTCCTTTTCTGTTGAGCATTGGGAGAGTTCTTAGATACATACAGATATTTTTATCCTAACATATTTATGGTCTTGCCCATAAGAAATGGCACTGTTTAATGGGTTAAAATGGGAAAGAGAGTTTAACGAAGGAACTGTTTCCTGAAGTGTGAACAGAGTAGGGAAATAACAGCATTGGTGAATTACTCAAAAATATGTAGCGACTTAAAGTTCTATTGCACTCATCTATTGCACACGCTAGTAAAGTAATGCTCAAAATTCTCCAAGCTAGGCTTCAGTAATATGTGAACTGTGAACTTCCAGATGTTCAAGCTGGTTTTAGAAAAGGCAGAGGAACCAGAGATCAAATTGCCAACATCCACTGGATCATCGAAAAAGCAAGAGAGTTCCAGAAAAACATCTATTACTGCTTTATTGACTATGCCAAAGCCTCTGACTGTGTAGATCACAATAAACTGTGGAAAATTCTTCAAGAGATAGGAATACCAGACCACCTGACCTGCCTCTTGAGAAACCTGTATGCAGGTCAGGAAGCAACAGTTAGAATTGGACGTGGAACCACTGACTGATTCCAAATAGGAAAAGGAGTTCATCAAGGCTGTATATTGTCACCCTGCTTATTTAACTTCTATGCAGAGTACATCATGAGAAATGCTGGACTGGAGGAAGCACAAGCTGGAATCAAGATTGCCAGGAGAAATATCAATAACCTCAGATATACAGATGACACCACCCTTTTGGCAGAAAGTGAAGAGGAACTAAAAAGCCTCTTGATGAAAGTGAAAGAGGAGAGGGAAAAAGTTGACTTAAAGCCCAACATTCAGACAATGAAGACCATGGCATCCGGTCCCATCACTTCATGGAAAATAGATGGGGAAACAGTGGAAACAGTGTCAGACTTTATTTTGGGGGCTCCAAAATCACTGCAGATGGTGATTGCAGCCATGAAATTAAAAGATGCTTATTCCTTGGAAGGAAAGTTATGACCAACCTAGATAGCATATTCCAAAGCAGAGACATTACTTTGCCAACTAAGGTCCATCTAGTCAAGGCTATGGTTTTTCCAGTGGTCATGTATGGATGTGAGAGTTGGACTGTGAGGAAAGCTGAGCATCAAAGAATTGATGCTTTTGAACTGTGGTGTTGGAGAAGACTCTTGAGAGTCCCTTGGACTGCAAAGAGATCCAACCAGTCCATTCTGAAGGAGATCAGCCCTGGGATTTCTTTGGAAGGAATGATGCTAAAGCTGAAACTCCAGTACTTTGTCCACCTCATGCAAAGAGTTGACTCATTGGAAAAGACTCATGCTGGGAGGGATTGGGGGCAGGAGGAGAAGGGGACGACCAAGGATGAGATGGCTGGATGGCATCACGGACTCGATGGATGTGAGTCTCTGAGTGAACTCTGGGAGATGGTGATGGACAGGGAGGCCTGCCATGCTACGATTCATGGGGTCGCAAAGAGTCGGACATGACTGAGCAACTGAACTGAAAGTTCTATTGTCCTTAGAACTGAATGCCTCGTGGAAGGGGAGAGTGTATTTAGAGTTCAGAGTGAATGTGGAGCCATGAAAATGGCAGCCACTGTCAGAATCTCAGTGAAACAGAGAGGAGGGGGTGGGAAATACCTGCCACTTCAGTAAGGTTGCTTTCAGGTCTCATGACAATGCCTTCTTTTGCTTTACTCAACCTCCTGCTGCTGCTGCTGCCGCTGCCGCTGCTGCTGCCGCTGCTGCTGCTGCTGCTGCTGCTGCTGCTGCTGCTGCTGCTGCTGCTGCTGCTGCTGCTGCTGCTGCTGCTGCTGCCGCTGCTGCTCAGTCGCTTCAGTCGTATCCGATTCTGTGCGACCCCATAGACAGCAGCCCACCAGGCTCTGCTGTCCCTGGGATTCTCCAGGCAAGAACACTGAAGTGGGTTGCCATTTCCTTCTCCAATGCATGAAAGTGAAAAGTGAAAGTGAAGTCGCTCAGTCATGTCTGACCCTTAGCGACCCCCGCAGACTGCAGCCTACCAGGCTCCTCAATCCATGGGATTTTCCAGGCAAGAGTACTGGAGTGGGGTGCCATTGCCTGAAGGGTCTTGAAAGAGGATTTTGGTGATGTGAGTGTGTGTTGGGGGTGTGGTTTACCTCTAGGGCACGAAAAGAATTCTGAAAACATTTCTGGAACAGTTTTTCAAGATCACATTAAACGATGGCCTGAGTAGCGACAAAACAGGATAATCTTTCTTAAGTAGTAGTCTGAAAAAAAAATCATCTTTTTTTTAAAAATCCATACATAAGGAGATATCACATCTTGCCTAACACAATGAGAAGAAAAAAAAATTCATTATATTGGTCAATGCAATACCTTTACAAGATTCTACAAAGCTGGTAAATGATAAGAACATATTTTGTGTGTCCAAACAGTATGCCCTTCTATCTCCTCGTCTATAGCTCACAATATCTACAAAACTTAAAAGTAAGGCAAATCTTTATCAGAAGCAGGTGCTAGTGTTTTACCCCCTTTAAGATAAAATATAAAACTTAAAAAATACATACTTTCTCATAAAGAGAGGGGTGTGTGTGGGGGGTGTAATCTTTCTGCAGATACATTTGTGAGATGCAGAAATAAATATAAGCATAACATATTTTCATATCCAATATATGCTTCTTTAAAATATATTTAGTGTTGGAAAAGTTCATGAGAAATTTGTATAGAAATATGTAGGTCTGGTTACAGAGTGTTTTATAGATATCAATAGAAACTTTTAAGGATTTCCATATAAATAACTGTTTTCTCTCTTTTAGCATGCAAATTGTATATATTGAAGCAATTGTAAGGATATGAAAAATATGCCAAATACATAGGAAATTGCTTAGAATCTGTGAAAGAACATAGGATAAATTTCACAAAAAATAAAAATTATTGTGTGAATGTTGCTTTGATTTACTAAGATTACACCTCATATCATTGCTTTTGTGTTTGATGCCCTTTATGGAAAAGACAACATACTTTGCAAATATTTAGCCTCGTTTTAATGGGCACTGTAGGACTGCTTATACCACAGACTGTCTATGAAAAAATGGATGCTCAAAGATTAGTGTAATTCTAGTATTTCTAGTTCTATTTCTACATTGAATAAAATTTACACTAAGAGCCCTAATATGGGTAAGTTCTGAATAGCTATTTAAAAAACATTTTCCAGGTTTTTTTTTAATTCCTCAATAGTTTCTAAATTCAAATTCAAATAATAGAGTAACAGAGAAGGTTTTTAAAAGCAAGAATGTAGTTGAGATTGACTGTACTCTATTTCTACAGCCTAGTGGGGAAGATGTTAGACACAAAATTGTCTTTCTTATAAGTAATTTATACATTATCCATAGATCTGAAAACTGGACTTCCAAACTTGACAGCATAAACAATTTCCACCGTCCCATTTGCTTGGTTCATTTTTTTGATTTCCTTTCTGAGGCTGGAGGATTGAAACAAATGCTCAAAAGAGGCTGTGCAACTCTGCCTTCTACCCATGTCTTTGCCAGTACTGAATTTTATACCATCAGTGCTTATTTTGCTGCCTAAAGCTGTCTTCAGAATCAATAGGTAGACTGTGACTCTTAGCAGAGATGTATACATAAACAATTTTACTGAACAAGAAAAAAATGCATAAACTATGGTAAGTGGTACAGACATTACAAAGTATTGATTTTAAAAATATGTATATATATTGTAGAAGCTGAGAATAGAGGAAAGAAAGAAAAACTGTTAAACTATTAAACAGCTTTTGGAAAGTGATTTGTTGAATCTATATTCTGCATGCCAAGAGAGATTTTATGCAGCATAAAATAAAATATAAGGTAAATTGGATAGCAAAGAATGAAAGCAAAATACAGATACGCTTTGGAAGTCTTCAAAGCATTATTTCCAGGAATATGAGCTAAAATTCCTTATAAATGGATATATATTTTAACACTCTATTTCCTGCTGACTAAGTTGAAAGGAAATACTCTGGTCTAAATAGTAATCATTGCTGACAAAAGGAGAATGGAGATTTATACACAGAGATACTTTTGTCCCAGAAATAAATTTAAGATCTTATTATGTGGCTGCTTTCTTTAGGGGTATTTTGAAATGTAATGAATATTGCTTCCTCTACCACCAGGAACTTATGTTTGTTTTTGGTTCAGTAGTTTCAATATAAGATATGATTAAAATTTTAGAGCCAGTTACTTCAGCAAACTAAGCACATTCTTTTCCATCACTCACATGATTATTGCATGGGACTTCCAACCTCCAGCCATATTTGTGCCCATGTCATTCTTTCATAATGCCACCCTGTGCATTTATTTCAATATGGTTAAATTTTACTTTTCCTCACAGTGCTGTAACTTGTCTCATCATAAACTCAGTTATTGTGTTTGTGGATCATATAATCTCTTTTGAAGAAAAAAGAAATCTATTCTTTACTTCCAGTAGTATTTCATATCCTCACTGCAGGGGAATAGTTTTTCTCAGAAAAAGTAAAATGACAGTTCATTCAAAGACTCTTCCCACATTCACTTCCATAAAATTGAAGGGAAATTATGTAAATGATTTGTGAATAATACAGCCTGCCTCCTGTGTTAAACAAAGTAACATTGTACTTCAGCATTTTTCTTCTGCCTTTTCAAAAGGCTCTTTCCTCTTATACTCAGGCGAACCACTTTTCTCTTTTACTCTTGTGATTGCCTGCTATGCTGTAAGATACACATCTCTCTTCAATAAAGATTTTAGACCACATTCCTTTGCTTTTAATTAGTCAGGAAACTATTCTCAAAAAAATTTAACACTTGTTTTGGTAATTTTTTCCTCAACATCTGTTGCACAGAGTTCTTTGAAATCCTTAATTTCTGTTCTATTTTATTTTATCTGCTTATAGGAAGGTGACAACAAGATGATCATTAGTGCTTCGTATTTTAGCCTACCTAAGACCTTGGTGGAATTCCTCTTTTGATTTACTGTGTCTTAGGAGAGGGCACTGGCACCCCACTCCAGTACTCTTGCCTGGAGAATACCATGGATGGAGGAGCCTGGTGGGCTGCAGTCCATGGGGTCGCTGAGAGTCGGACACAACTGAGCGACTTTGCTTTCACTTTTCACTTTCATGCACTGGAGAAGGAACCAGCAACCCACTCCAGTGTTCTTGCCTGGAGAATCCCAGGGACGGCAGAGCCTGGTGGACTGCTGTCTATAGGATCGCACAGAGTCAGACACGACTGAAGCGACTTAGCAGCAGCAGCAGCCTTCCTTTATTAGGATTACATTGCCTCAGTGAGCTTTTAATCACATTATACAGTATCTTTCTCTCATACTTGGGATTTTCAGACTCCATCAACCTTTGTTTCCTCATTTAGTCAAGATTCCATTAACATGTCCTTCAAAAACTGAATTTTTAACTCCGATTCCTTTTTCTCTATAATTGCCAGTCAGTGCAAAATGTTAGCAATAAGTATTCATATTTCATAAATTTATGGAATGCATTTTATCAATTAACTTATAGATGGTTTAATGCGGAATAAGGTTAATATTTGGGGAAATTGATATATAAACATAACTAAAGTGGATAAATAAGTAATATCTAATTGGGAAGGTTATTTTCGTATGATTTGTATAATGTTTTGAATTGCCACATTCATTAAAATTACTCTTTTTGTGGTGCATGGTGGTGCATGTATTATCTCTAAAAGCTACAGTAGAGAAGAAAGGCTAGAGAAAACCTCTAAGTGTAGTTAAAGCCTCTGGCAAAATATGAAGCCAGAGTAATACCAGACAAAATAGACAATAATAGAACACCAGCACTAAATAGAGGACAATTTAATAATGATTAAATGTTTTCCTGGTGGCTCAATGGTAGAGAATCCACTGGCAATGCAGGAGATGCAGGTCTGATCCTTGGGTGGGGAAGATCCCCTGGAGGAGGTCAAGGCAACTCACTCCAGTATTTTTGCCTGGAGAATCCCATGGATAGAGGGGCCTGTGGAGCTGTAGGTCCGTAAGGCTGCAGAGTTGGACATGACTGAGCAACTTAGCATGCACAGATGAACGCACACATGTGCACAATGGCACATGTATCAGAAAGATGCAGCTACAAAGAAAAAATAATCTATGATGTAAGATTTTAATATACTGCTCTCAGTAATTAATATAAGAATCATACAAAACAGCAAACGTGAAAGTTTAGTCAACTCAAGGAGCAAACATGATCCAGCAGACAACATATAAAATACTATGCTAATTCTTGCAGTGTAACTTGGGATGGTTTTTAAAATTGACTGAATGCTCAGCCACAGAAAAAGTCTCAATACATTTCAAAGGGCTAAATTAGTACATCATATCGTCTTTGATCAGATCGGAAATACCAATATCTGGCAGTTGATCAATGTGCTCTTAAATACTGCTTGAAAAAAGTTAGAATGGCTATTTTAAAATATATTTACCTGAAAAAAAAAAGACCACAAAATTTTGAATCTATCATCTAGAGTAATTTTAAAGATAAGTTAATGGCTGAAAATTCACATGCTAAACTTTTTAAAGTCTAAAATATCAGTGTTATTCATCCATCTTAAGGAAACAATATGCAAATTAAACACTTAGAAATCAGGAACAATGGGAATAATAAAGAAGGAACAGAAATTAATGACAAATGATACAACAGAGGAAATCAAAATAAAAAAATGGCCCTCTGAAAAGATTAATAAAATGTATTTACACTCTCAGACATATCAAAAAGATGAGAAAAGACAGAAATATAATATCAGATAAAAGAGGGGAGAATGCTGTATATGCTAGAGATATTAAAAAGATAGAACTTAATGTCAGCAAATTTAAAACATTCAGACTTGAACATATTTCTGAAATTATATAAAATAAAAATTGAGAAAATAGAAATATTGAATGGCTTGATATTCTTGAATGCTGAAGCATCTTCCTACAAAGGAAAACCCATACCAAAATAATTTTACCCATTATTTCTGGCAAATGTTTAAGGAGAAGATATTCTGAAATCATTCAAGTATTTATAGAGAATAAAGGAAGGAAGCATCCAAATACAGTTGACCCTTGAGCAATGCAGGACTTAGGGGTGAAATTCTCCATGCAGTTGAAAATTCACGTATAACTTATAGCCAGTCTGTTGTACTTGGAGTTGTTATATATCCTTGGTTACTCTGTATTCATGGTTCCACATTCATGGATTCAACTGACCACAGATCGTGTAGTATTGTAGTATTTACTTTGAAAAGTCTCCTTTTAAGAGGACCTGTACTGTTCATACCCTTGTTACTCAAGGGTCAACTGTACTTCCTAAAAATAAATTAGACATGTAGCATTGTGTAAATTTAAGGTGTGCAACATGTTTCTTTGATACATTTAAGATCACATATAATTGTCATTGTAGCAGTGTGTAATATATAATTATTGTCCATATTCAGCATACTCTGCATCAGATTTTGATGACTTATTTATTACTTCTTGCAAGTTTGTACCTTTAACAACACCAGTCTTATTCCCTCAACCTCCATCCACTGGTAAATACCATTTTATCTTCTTTTTTTTTTTCCATGAGTTTGACTTTATTAGGTTTTATATAATAATGATATGTAACACTTATCTTTCCACCTTTCTGTCTGACTTACTTCACTTAGCATAATGTGCTCAAGGTCCATGCATATTGTCACAAATGATAGGGTTATCTTTCTTTCTCATCACTGAATAATATTCCACTGTGTATTTATGCCACATTTTTTTAATCCATTATTCCATTGACAGGCATTTAGGTTGTTTCTATATCTTGGTTATTATAACTAATGCTACAGTAAACATGGGGATACATTGAACTGAAATTCTGTTCTCAATTTCTTTGGGTATATACCCATTGGTAGAGTTGCTGGATCCTATGTTAGATCTATTTTAACTTTTTGAGGATTATCCATATTAGTTTCCATTGTGGTTCAACCAATTAACTTTCCAGTTAATGGATTTTGTATGTTGGTTTTGTATCTTGTATCCTACAACTTTACTAAAATCATTGACTGCTGCTGCTTCTAAGTCACTTCAGTCATGTCTGACTCTGTGCGACCCCAGAGACGACAGCCCACCAGGCTTCCCCATCCCTGGGATTCTCCAGGCAAGAACACTGGAGTGGTTTGCCATTTCCTTCTCCAAGTTACCACCAATTTTTGATTGCCTTTTGGGGAACTTTTATATAAAAGTAGCTAATAATGACAATTTTACTTTTTCCTTTCTAATTCAGATACATTTTCTTTCTTTGTCTTGCCTAATTGCTCTAGCTGGGATTTCTGGTACTATATTGAACAGAAGTAGTGAGAGGGCATCCTTGTCTTATTCTTGCTATTAGAGGAAAGGATTTCAATTTTTCTCCATTGACCATAATATTAATTTGTTATATATGACCTTTGTTACATTAAGTATGCTCCTTGATATATATCTATATATGAATGTATATATTTTATATATATGTAATATTTATACACATGAAATAAGTAATATATGTAGTGCATATGCACATATGTAATATACATATGTGTGTATATTTTACATATATGTATACATGTAAAAGCTAAGGCTTATTATAGCAGACAGACAAAGAACAATAGAAACAGGAAAAAAAGCATTGGGCGAATTTCTGAGGAATAAGATGCACATTTTTATGTTCTTCCAATTCTGGTATTCAGTAGAATTCATTTATCTTTGGCCTGTGACTCTCTGGGATGCCCTTTCCAGAGAAGCATGCTTGAGTCTGAGTCCAGAGCATCTATGGAAGGCAGGTCATAAAAGCATATCCTGTTATGTGACCCACTATGGGAACTGAAACTAAACTAGAGCATATCATCAGTCTTTTGGTGTTTGTGCCAAGCACTATTGACAAGTTGGTATGACATGAATTATTATTCCAGATGTCAAGAATTATCAGTCATTGACATAAAGAACCTTCCAAGGATCACATTTTCAGGAGTTGGCAAAGGATTCATGATGGTTCTAGACAGAAGACATATGAGGACTGAGAAACACAGACATACTGCATTAATTGTTTCTTTACATGGCCCTTATCTCGCACCAAAAATTAATTATAAGTAGAGAATAGACCTAAATATGAAATCAAAGTAAAAAAATGATAGAAAATAGTAGAAATCTCCTTTAGAATAAGGAATGATTTCTTAAATGGGGAACACAATGTATAACCATAAAGCAATGACTGTCAAATTGGGTTTAAATTAATAATTTTTATTCATCAAAAATAGAGTTAATGTTTGTAAAATGAAAAGCACAGATTTGGGAAGGTATTTGGCAAACATGTATCTAATGAAAAACTTGAAAATCAGTGATGAATCAAGAGAGAAAATGTGCAAAAAACAGGCTTAATTTTACTCAGCTTCATTACTTATCACTGGATTGCAAATTTAAAACTATAATGATATGTCACTACTTCCCCATCAGATAGGCTAAATTAAAATGCTTAAAATTAAGAGATATTAGTAAAAATATGGACAAATTAAAATTCTCATGTACTGCTAGTAGAAATGAGATTTTATGTAGTCACTTTGAAAAGCTGTTTAGTTCTTCAGTTTTCTTTAGTTCTAAATTAAGCAATGGCACCCCACTCCAGTGTTCTAGCCTGGAAAATCCCATGGGCGGAGGAGCATGGTGGGCTGGCCATCTGTGGGGTCGCACAGGGTTGGACATGACTGAAGCAACTTAGCAGCAGCAGCAAAGAAGTTCTAAAGAACTGAAGAGCCTGTTGATGAAAGTGAGAGAGGAGAGTGAAAAAGTTGGCTTAAACTCAACATTCAGGAAACTAATCATTCAGTGATGGCATCTAGTCCCATCAACTTCATAGCAAATAGATGGGGAAACAATGGAAATAGTAATTGACTTTATTTTGGGGGCTCCAAAATCACTGCAGATGGTGACTGCAGCCATGAAATTAAAAGACCCTTACCCCTTGGAAGAAAAGTTATGGCCAACCTATACAGCATATCGAAAAGCAGAGACATTACTTTGCCAACAAAGGTCCGTCTAGTCAAAGCTATGGTTTTTCCAATAGTCATGTATGGATGTGAGTTGGACTATAAAGAAAGCTGAGCACTGAAGAATTGATGCTTTTGAACTGTGGTGTTGGAGAAGACTCTTGAGAGTCCCTTGGACTGCAAGGAAATCCAACCAGTCCATTCTAAAGGAAATCAGTTCTGAATGTTCATTGGAAGGCCTGTTGCTGAAGCTGAAACTCCAATACTTCGGCCACCTGATGGGGAGAACTGACTCAGTTGAAAAGATCCTGATGCTGGGAAACACTGAATGTGGGAGGAGAAGGAGATGATAGAGGATGAGATCGTTGATGGCCTCACCGACTCAATGGACATGAGTTTGAGTAAACTCTGGGAGTTGGTGATGGACAGGGAGGCCTGGCTTGCTGTAGTCCATTGGGTTGCAAAGAGTCTGACACAACTGAGCCAATGAACTGAACTAAACTGGAAAAGCCCTTTGTCATTATCTACCAATGTTAGTTTAGTAATATCCTTTGATCTGAAAAATTGTGTCCAAGAATATAGCTAACATAAATACGTATATATACTTGCCAAATACACATGAGACTGGATAGTATCATTATTCATACAGGGAAAAAGCTACATTGTACACTGATTGAAGGACAGATAAACAATTTATTTCTTATTTATAAAAAATATTTTACACAGTGTTAAAATGAAATTTACTTGCATACATCCACATGGAAGAATTTTCCAATATAATGATGAGCGACAAAACTATACAATAGATGTATATTATGTAATTCAGTTCAGTTCAGTCACTCAGTCTGACTCTTCCTGACCCCATGAAATGCAGCATGCCAGGCCTCCCTGTCCATCACCAACTCCCGGAGTTCACTCAAACTCACATCCGTCAAGTCAGTTATGCCATCCAGTCATCTCATCCTCTGTCATCCCCTTCTCCTCCTGCCCCCAAATCCTTCCCAGCATCAGAGTCTTTTCCAATGAGTCAATTCTTCCCATGAGGTGGCCAAAGTACTGGAGTTTCAGCTTTAGCATCATTCCTTCCAAAGAAATCCCAGGGCTGATCTCCTTTAGAATGGACTGGTTGGATCTTCTTGCAGTCTAAGGGACTCTCAAAGAGTCTTCTCCAACACCACAATTCAAAAGCATCAATTCTTTAGCACTGACCCTTCTTCACAGTCCAAATCTCACATCCATACATGACCACTGGAAAAACCATAGCCTTGACTAGAAGGACCTTAGTCAGCAAAGTAATGTCTCTGCTTTTGAATATACTATCTAGGTTGGTCATAACTTTTCTTCCAAGGACTAAGCATCTTTTAATTTCATGGCTGCAGTCACCATCTGCAGTGATTTTGGAGCCCCGACATAAAGTCTGACACTGTTTCCACTGTTTCCCCATCTATTTGCCATGAAGTGATGGGATCGGATGCCATGATCCTTGTTTTCTGAATGTTGAGCTTTAAACCAACTTTTTCACTTTCCTCTTTCACTTTCATCAAGAGACTCTTTTACTTCTTCTTCACTTCCTGCCATAAGGGTGGTGTCATCTGCATATCTGAGGATTGATATTTCTCCCAGCAATCTTGATTCCAGCCTGTGTTTCTTCTAGTCCAGCATTTCTCATGATGTATTCTGCATATAAGTTAAATAAACAGGGTGACAGTATACAGCCTTGACGTACTCCTTTTCCTATTTGGAACCAGTCTGTTGTTCCATGTCCAGTTCTTAACTGTTGCTTCCTGACCTGCATACAGATTTCTCAAAAGGCAGATTAGATGGTCTGGTATTCCCATCTCTTTGAGAATTTTCCACAGTTTATTGTGATCCACACAGTCAAAGGTTTTGGCATAGTCAATAAAGCAGTAATAGATGTTTTTCTGGGACTCTCTTGCTTTTTCCATGATACAGTGGATGTTGGCAATTTGATCTCTGCTTCCGCTGCCTTTTCTAAAAACAACTTGAACATCAGGGAGTTCACAGTTCACATATTGCTGAAGCCTGGCTTGCAGAATTTTGAGCATTACTTTACTAGCATGTGAGATGAGTGCAATTTGCAGTAGTTTGAGCATTCTTTGGCATTGCCTTTCTTTGGGATTGGAATGAAAACTGACCTTTTCCAGTCCTGTGGCCACTGCTGAGTTTTCCAAATTTGCTAGCATATTGAGTGCAGCACTTTCACAGCATCATCTTTCGGGATTTGAAACAGCTTCACTGGAATTCCATCACCTCCACTAGCTTTGTTCATAGTGATGCTTTCTAAGGCCCACTTGACTTCACATTCCAAAATGTCTGGCTCTAGATGAGTGATCACATCATCATGATTATCTGGGTCATG
The DNA here is from genome assembly GCA_917880005.1 of Nanger dama. Lineage (NCBI taxonomy): Eukaryota > Metazoa > Chordata > Mammalia > Artiodactyla > Bovidae > Nanger > Nanger dama. Next base: position 5,284,503 of record CAKJTW010000038.1, on the reverse strand, counting down.
AAGATCTTTTTGTACAGTTCTTCCATGTATTCTTGCCACCTCTTCTTAATATCTTCAGCTTCTGTTAGGTCCATACCATTTCTGTCCTTTATTGAGCCCATCTTTGCATGAAATGTTCCCTTGGTATCTCTAATTTTCTTGAAGAGATCTCTAGTCTTTCCCATTCTGTTGTTTTCCTCTATGTCTTTGCATTGATCACTGAAGAAGGCTTTCTTATCTCTTCTTGCTATTCTTTGGAACTCTGCATTTAGGTGCTTATATCTTTCCTTTTCTCCTTTGCTCTTCACCTCTCTTCTTTTCACAGCTATTTGTAAGGCCTCCCCAGATAGCCATTTTGCTTTTTTGCATTTCTTTTCCATGGGGATGGTCTTGATCCCTGTCTCCTGTACAATGTCATGAACCTCCGTTCATAGTTCATCAGGCACTCTGTCTATCAGATCTAGGCCCTTAAATCTCTCACTTCCACCATATAATCATAAGGGATTTGATTTAGGTCATACCTGAATGGTCTAGTGGTTTTCCCTACTTTCTTCAATTCGAGTCTGAATTTGGTAAGAAGGAGTTCATGATCTGAGCCACAGTCAGCTCCTGGTCTTGTTTTCGTCGACTGTATAGAGCTTCTCCATCTTTGACTGCAAAGAACATAGTCAGTCTCATTTCGGTATTGACCATCTGGTGATGTCCATGTGTAGAGTCTTCTCTTGTGTTGTTGGAAGTGGGTGTTTGCTATGACCAGTGCATTTTCTTGGCAAAACTCTATTTTGTAACATTAGAACAGGCAAAATCAATAGTGCAGTTTGTGAAAACTGGTTAGTGACTAACTTTATGAAGGAGGAAATAGTAAATATTGGATGTAAAAATAGTAACTCAGAAATGCTGGTTTTGTATTATTCTTTTTCTTTGTTACATTGTAGCAACTTTGTTAGTAGAAAATTTTTATTGAGCAAATTGCTTGCTTTATCTCATTTGCTTTTAGAAACTGTCCAGGAAAGTAAGTTATATGTTTATTTAAATGTGTGAAATTCAATACAAATATGGTTGATCTGATTAAAAATCAGTTTCATCATAAGGGTATGAGCTAGCTTAAAGAACTGAAGGAAAAATTCAACCACACTTTGGAAACAACACAAACCATGGTAGATTTTATAATCTAGTTTTCAGCAGTAAATCAACATGTTCTTCTAAAGGCAACGCTGGAAAAAATCAGCTCATTTCCTTTTTTGCCACAATATTAATTTCTTACTGCAGTTGTAACAAATTACCGTGTACTAAGTGGCTTCAAGCAACACATATTTATTCTTTTAAAGTTCTGGAAGTCAGAAGTAAAAACAGATTTGCAAGTCTGTGTTTTTCCTACAGGCTCTAGTAGAGACAGTGTTTCCTTGTATTTTCCAGCTTCTAGACATTTCCTAGTTCATGGCCCCTTTTTATCTTCAAAGTCAGCAATATAATGACATCTTTTCTTGGCATCTATTTTCATTCTTATGTATTCAAACTCTGATTTTCCTGTCTTTCTCTTATAAGGAGTTTTGTGATTGCATTGGTCCTGACCAGACAATGAAGGATGATCTTCTCAAGATCCTGCAACATCCCTTTAATTAGGAAGATAATATATTCATGGTTCTGGAGATAAGGATATAGACATCTGTGTGTGTGAATGTGTGTGTGCTCAGTCATGTCCAACATTTTCTGACTCCATGTAGCCCTCCAGGCTCCTCTGTCCATAATATTTTCCAGGCAAGAATACTGGAGTGTGTTGCCATTTCCTCCTCTAGAGGATCTTCACAACCCAGGAATCAAATCTGTATCTCTTTCATCTCCTGCATTAGCAGGTAGATTCTTTATCACTGTACCACCTGGGAAGCATAAACATCTCTGCTGCTGCTGCTAAGTCACTTCAGTCATGTCCAACTCTTCATGACCCCACGGACCACAGCCTACCAGGCTCCTCTGTCCATGGGATTTTCCAGGCAAGAGTACTGGAGTGGGGTGCCATTGCCTTCTCCCATAAACATCTCTAGGAGTCATTATTCATCAAACTGCCATCATCTGGGGCCTTTTAAAAGGAAGAATTTACAATTCCATTGGCCTAATTTTCCATGAGGAATGGCGAAGTGCCAAGATTGAGCAGACTATCAAATTCATATAATGACATTTCAGGAACTGATATTATCATATGTGTTTGTGTATATGTGTATATAATAAAATGTTAGTTTTTTAGGTTTTGTAGGGTGTGATTCCTGATGGCTTGGATCATATAGAATTTGCCTGCAATGAAAGAGATGTGGGTTTAATCCCTGGGTTGGAAAGATCTCTTGTAAAAGGAAATGGCTACCCACTCCAGTATTCTTGAGTGGAGAATTCCATGGACAGAGGAGCCTGGTGGGCTACAGTTCATGGGGTCTCAAAGATTTGGACACAACTGAGTGACTAACACTTTCAGTTTCAGATTGTGACTATGTTAACATTACATCTTATGGTGTGATCATTTCCAAGAAGTGTAATAGTCACACCAAACAAAATTTGGTGTAGATATCAAGACTGATGATACAACTCATGTACCAAGAGGATGGATAAAGATAAAGATCTGTTACTGACATAATGAAGCTTCCTGGGTGGAACAGGCTAACTCACTGCTGCTGCTGCTGCTGCTAAGTCGCTTCAGTTGTGTCCGACTCTGTGTGACCCCATAGACAGCAGCCCACCAGGCTCCCCGTCCCTGGGATTCTCCAGGCAAGAACACTGGAGTGGGTTGCATTTCCTTCTCCAATGCATGAAAGTGAAAAGTGAAAGTGAAGCCGCTCAGTCGTCCTACTTTTAGCTAACTCCCTAGCATGTCTGAAAACGGCTTGAGGTGGCAAGGAAAGGAGACTGGGAATTGACTGCAGTTAGAGAATAGGACTAAGATGATGGCTCTCCTTCACAAGCAGCCTAGGGCCAAAGGAAGGAGTTCTTTGGCTCTTTTTCACTTTGCTCAGATGAGAGGCCCAAAGGAAAGGGATTATTAGGCTTGAAAACTCTAAGAAGTGAAAAATAGACTCAGATTTTTAAATTACATAACGTAATGGCATTTCCCAAGAACACGTATGTCTTTTCATAGATCAGCTCTCTTTTCTAAGAGAAAATATAAGGAAATTTCTGCACATAAATGTAAGATACAAACTAGAAACACTCTGCTGTCAACAGAAACTTCATCCTGATGATAATATGGTTATTGAATACTTAATCCTAAATTTTAATATTGAATTCCAATTTTGTCACCAAAGTTACTTAAAAACGACACCAAGATTGTATTAGAATATGTGTCATTAGAATTGTTAAACCCAATGATCTTCTTTGATTGGCCTCTACTGATGCCCCCATTATATCCCTAAACCATTCACTGATGGCTTTTCCAATTTTGTAATCAATTGGTTCATTGACTGGACCTTTTATTATCAACAGCTACTCTACTTCTGAAATCTGATTTCAGGTTTTCAGGATACAACCCATAAGACTTGGAAGCTATATACCTACCTGAAGAAAAAATTAGGGGAACATAATCTTGGTCTTGGCAATGATTTCTTGGATATGACATGCAAAACACAAACAAGAAAAGCCAAAATAGTCAACATCAAACTAAAAAGCTTCTGCATAGGAAGGAAAAAAAAATTAAGAATAAAAGACCATCTAAGGAATGGAAGAAGTATTTGCAAACCATGTATCTTGTAAGGAATTAATATCTAAAATACATTTTAGAACTCCTCATGTATATATATTGCAGGACTTCTACAACTTAATAGTAAGTGAACTAATAATCTGACTTAAAAATGAGAAAAGGTCCCAAATAGAAATTTTCTAGAGAAGATATACAAATGGTCAGTGGCATATGAAAAAATATTCAAAATCACTAATCATCAGGAAGATGCAAATCAAAATTTCATACCTGTTAGGGTGGCTATTACATTTTAAATAATAACAAGTGTTGGTGATTAAGTGGAGATTTGAACCCTTTTACACTGTTTGGTGGGAATGCAAAATGGTGCAAACATTTTGAAAAATACTGTTGACGTTCCTCAAAAAATAGTAGAAATATTATCCAGTAACTTTACTTCTAAATATATATTGAAAAGAAATGAAATAAGGTATTCAGGATATACCTACATTCTTATATTTATTGCAGCATTATTTATAATAATCACAATAGAGGAACAACATAAATGTCTATTAAAGATGAGCAAATAAAGAATGCATGGTATATACATATGTTGGAATATTATTCAACATTTAAAATAGAAAATTATGCCATACACAACAACATGGATGAACCTTGAGGATATTAAACTAAGTGAAATGAGCCTGTCACAGGAAAACAAATACTGCATGATTTCACTTATATAAGGTATATAAAATAGTTAAAGCATAGAAACAAAGAGTAGAATGATGGTTGCCAGGGGTTAAGAGAATGGGACAAAGGGGATTGTTATTCATTGTGTATAAAATTTCAGTTATGAAAGATAAGTTCTAGTGATCAACTGTAAAATTTGTGCCTTTAGTTATCAGTTATATATCTAAAATTTGCTTACATGTCAACTTTCATGTTAAATGTTCTTACCACAAAACAAAAGCAACTGGACAAAATGGTTACTTGCATATTATAAAGCCATGTGAGTCATGAAATACTAAGCACAGGAAAGCAGCATCATTCTGTGAAAAACAGGAGTCATTAGAAATACAGGTAGATACAGGACTGGTATTAAAAGTTCATGCATTACTGTAATTCTCTGGTAGGCTATGGAAACAAAAATAACTAACTAAAGACATAAATGGCAAATTGATGGGGAAACAGTGGAAACAGTGGCTGACTTTATATTTTTTGGCTCCAAAATCACTGCAGATGGTGACTGCAGTCATGAAATTAAAAGATACTTACTCTTTGGAAGGAAAATTATGACCAAACTAGACAGCATGTTGAAAAGCAGAGACATTACTTTGCCAACAAAGGTCCATCTAATCAAGGCTATGGTTTTTCCAGTGGTCATGTATGGATGTGAGAGTTGAACTGTGAAGAAAGCTGAGTGCTGAAGAATTGATGCTTTTGAGCTGTGGTGTTGGAGAAGACTCTTGCAAGTCCCTTGGACCAACCAGTCCACCCTAAAGGAAATCAGTTCTGGGTGTTCATTGGAAGGACTGAAGTTGAAGCTGAAACTCCAATACTTTGGCCACCTGATGCGAAGAGCTGATTCATTTGAAAAGACCCTGATGCTGGGAAAGATTGAAGGCAGGAGACAGAGAATGAGATGGTTGGATGGCATGACCGATTCAATGGACACGAGTTTGAGTAACCTCCGGGAGTTGGTGATGGACAGGGAGGCCTGGCATGACACCACTGACTGACTGAACTGAGCTGAAAGACATACAATACTTGAATTATTTAATGTTTGTTTATCTATATATGCATATAACCTTATACCGTAAGAACAGGAAATGTATCTCTTCAAGCATCATATACCACTTACAATCACTGATTATAATGTTATAATGAAGTTTTTCAGTGCATTTCTAAAGTAATAATTTTACTACCTCATCATCTTAAAAATAAAATACAAAAAAATTAATGTTGGGATACTAAAGAAAAACATCCTAAATTACTTGAATATTTGTAAGTAGCTGCATGAATAACTGAGTTATTAGAAAACACTAAAAATGAGAAGGGCTTCCCAGGTGGCGGTAGTGGTAAAGAACCCTCCTGCCAATGCAGGAGATGCTAGAGACGTGGGTTTATCCCTGAGTTGGGTAGAGCCCCTGGAGAAGGTCATGGCAGCCCACTCCAGGATTCTTGCCTGGAGAATCCCATGGACAGAGGAGCCTGGCAGGCTATAGTCCATGGGGTTGCAAAGAGCTGGACACGACCAAAGTGACTTAGCACACACAAAAGTGAGAAAGTTATTGAACAAAACTGTATGAGATACATTCAAAGTTGCTTCATGTAGTAGTTTCGCAGCATTAAAAGCTTTTTAATAAAAGGTATGAGAACAGAACTAAGCATTCTATTCAGAGGGGAAAAAAAAAAACAAAAACAAAAAACCAAAGAGTTTAAGGAAAGCTGGTGAAATAAATTAGAAAAGATAGAAGTAAAGAGCTACAGGATTATTCACTATCCATATTTAATTTCTGTAACATGGTCATAAAGAAAGCTGTTGAAAAAGGGGGGAAAGGAAAAGGAAAAACTATACACTTTCACAAAACCTTTTTTACCTTTTGCTATTAAAAGTTCTCTTTTTAAATGCTCATTTTGTCATTCATGGGGCTTGCCTAGTGGCTCAGATGGTAAAGATTCTGCCTGCAGTGTGTGAGACCTGGTTTTGATCCATGGGTGGGGAAGATCCCCTAGAGAAGGAAATGGCAACCTACTCCAGTACCCTTGCCTGAAAAATTCCATGGATGAAGTAGCCTGGTGGGCTACAGTCCATGGGGTCGCAAAGAGTCAGATATGACTGAGTGACTTCACTTTTCATTTGCCATTCATAAGAGCCCCTCCCACATTTGTAAATTAAATCCAAGATTGTCACTAGCTTCTGAAAATGAAGACTGAACTATAATCCCTCATGTTTCCAACATGGGAAAGGAAAAGTGACCATTCAAAAATATTTCAGAGGGTTCTCCTTAACAAAAGCCTGACTTCTAAGTAAATCACCAGAATCTTATCAGACCTAGGGTAAATGCAGGTTGCTGCCTAATAGAGGAGATCTCATTGCAGTAGGTGTTTCTTGTGTGTACTCCTCAACTGAAGATTGAAAATGTTAGGCCTTTGATCCACACTCAATGCTATACATCGGAGAAGGCAATGGCACCCCACTCCAGTACTCTGCCTGGAAAATCCTATGGACGGAGGAGCCTGGTAGGCTGCAATCCGTGGGGTCGCTAAGAGTTGGATATTACTAGGCGATTTCACTTTCACTTTTCACTTTCATGTATTGGAGAAGGAAATGGCAACCCACTCCAGTGTTCTTGCCAGAAGAATCCTAGGGACAAGGGAGCCTGGTGGACTACCGTCTATGGGATCGCACAGAGTCGGACACGATTGAAGCAACGTAGCAATGCTATACATTATGTCTCATGACTGTTGATAATTTTCCAAGTTGTTATTACTGTTCCAGTTTGACCAACTGACCAGAGCTACAATGTGGTGCCCTTTGAAACTAATCTTTATCATTTTTCTATTTTTATTAATCATTTACAGTTTAAAAATGGTACTTTTTTTAATAATAAAAGCAATTCAATAGTAGGTGGTAGGATATTCAGTGGACTTCAAGAAAATTAGAGATACCAAGGGAACATTTCATGCAAAGATGGGCTCAATAAAGGACAGAAATGGTATGGACCGAACAGAAGCAGAAGATATTAAGAAGGGATGGCAAGAATACACGGAAGAACTGTACAAAAAGATCTTCATGACCCAGATAATCATGATGATGTGATCACTCATCTAGAGCCAGACATTTTGGAATGTGAAGTCAAGTGGGCCTTAGAAAGCATCACTACGAACAAAGCTAGTGGAGGTGATGGAATTCCAGTTGAGCTGTTTCCAATCCTGAAAGATGATGCTGTGAAAGTGCTGCACTCAGTATACCAGCAAATTTGGAAAACTCAGCAGTGGCCACAGGACTGGAAAAGGTCAGTTTTCATTCCAATCCCAAAGAAAGGCAATGCCAAAGAATGCTCAAACTACCACACAATTGCACTCATCTCACATGCTAGTAAAGTAATGCTCAAAATTCTGCAAGCCAGGCTTCAGCAATATGTGAACTGTGAACTCCTGATTTTCAAGCTGGTTTTAGAAGAGGCAGAAGAACCAGAGATCAAATTGCCAACATCCGCTGGATCATGGAAAAAGCAAGAGAATCCCAGGAAAACATCTACCTCTGCTTTATTGACTATGCCAAAGCCTTTGACTGTGTAGATCACAATAAACTGTGGAAAATTCTGAAAGACATGGGAATACCAGGCCACCTGACCTGCCTCTTGAGAAACCTATATGCAGGTCACGAAGCAACAGTTAGAACTGGACATGGAACAACAGACTGGTTCCAAATAGGAAAAGGAGTACATCAACGCTGTATATTGTCACCCTGCTTATTTAATTTCTATGCAGAGTACATCATGAGAAACGCTGGACTTGAAGAAACACAAGCTGGAATCAAGATTGCCAGTAAAAATATCAATAACCTCAGATGCAGATGACACCACCCTTATGGCAGAAAGGGAAGAGGAGCTAAAAAGCCTCTTGATGAAAGTGAAAGAGGAAAGTGAAAAAGTTGGCTTAAAGCTCAACATTCAGAAAACGAAGATCATGGCATCCGGTCCCATCACTTCATGGGAAATAGATGAGGAAACAGTGGTAACAGTGTCAGACTTTATTTTTTTGTGTGTTCTAAAATCACTGCAGATGGTGACTGCAGCCATGAAATTAGAAGACGCTTACTCCTTGGAAGAAAAGTTATGACCAACCTAGAGAGTATATTGAAAATCAGAGACATTACTTTGCTGACTAAGGTCCGTCTAGTCAAGGCTGTGGTTTTCCCTGTGGTCATGTATGGGTGTGAGATTTGGACTGTGAAGAAGGCTGAGCACGAAAGAACTGATGCTTTTGATCTGTGGTGTTGGAGAAGACTCTTGAGAGTCCCTTGGACTGCAAGGAGATCCAACCAATCCATTCTGAAGGACATCAGCCCTGGGATTTCTTTGGAAGGAATGATGCTAAAGCTGAAACTCCAGTACTTTGGGCACCTCATGCGAAGAGTTTACTCATTGGAAAAGACTCTGATGCTGGGAGGGATTGGGGGCAGGAGGAGAAGGGGATGACAGAGGATGAGATGGCTGGATGGCATCACAGACTCGATGGACGTGAGTCTGAGTGAACTCCGGGAGATGGTGGTGAACAGGGAGGCCTGGCGTGCTGCGATTCATGGGGTTACAGAGAGTCAGATGCGACTGAGCGACTGAACTGAACTGATATACTCTATACTCCTCTCATTTACTGGTATCTTTTGCTGTTGCACATTGGTCATTTCCTAACTTTGCAGTTTATATGGGCTCACTTTCTCTCTTTAATTGACTCTAGATTTTAGATCTATTTCTCTTGGGACTAAGCTTTTTGTGTGTGTACTCATTTCCAATTTTGCTGATTTTTTGTTTGTTTTGTTGCCTTAGTTTGGCAGTCTTGATTCTGGATGAAACTTCTGATTCTTAACTACATATAATCTTGTAACCGCATTTGATTTTCATTATTTCTTGGTTATGGTGTCCTGGTTTATAACTTTTTGAATTTTATCTCTAATATTCCCCTACCTTTATGGAGATAGACCAGTGCTCAAAATATTTTCATAATTTATTAATAAATTAACTAGTTAAAAAAAAACTCACAAATGTTTGACCCCCACCCCTTCTTTAATTTTTCTATGTTACCTATTATGAATAAGGGGTAGGAGAAAGGAATAAATTTATAGTCCCAAGAAATGATTGGGACTAAGACCATGAAGAAGGAGAGAAAATATTAATAGATTCAAAGGCATTAGTTTTATTAGGAAAGCCAAACCTGTCAAAATACTGTTTATATCTTGATATCTGCATATCCCTTGTGCAGTTAATCAAAATTATATTTTAATGATACTGAGTAAGAGGACATACTCAGGGTCATTATCTGTACATTCCCTAGTTATTACAGAAAAAAACTAAGTGACAATTTTTTGTAATGCTTTATTCCACCAAGGCATGTATGTTTTGAATATTTTTAAGTCAACATATCAAAAGTTAAATTGATAGGAATTTATAATATATTCTATTCAAGGATGATTTTAATAAAGTTTGAAAACTAATCTTCAGAATCTCTGTTTTATCTTCAGGACCCTACTCTTCTTAAGCACATAAATCGTGGATGAAATTTAGCCTGGTTTAACTGGGAAAAACCCTAATATGTATGACTCTTGAGGAGTTTCCCACATCTTGTTCTCCTCTCCTCTGTCATGATTTACCTTACTACAAACCCTGAGAGTCCCATCATTTTTTAAAATAACTATTTAAAAATTAATTTATGCAAATGTGCTAGTCATTTTCTATCTCTGATAATATGATTATAACATTGTCATTCTGGAGATATAGTGGTTCACACCACATGAATGATAGTAACAGGGGATTTACAGTTTCCACATTACAGTGGGTCATGTCATACTTTTGTTCTTCACAAAATATGCCCCCAAATCAACAGCTACTGTGACTTTATAACTGGCACTTTTCTAATCCTTATAAATCAAATGGAAGTTGTTTTGCTTTTCTTTTTTAAAAGTCATTTGTTTTTGGCTGTGCTGGATCTTCATTGCTGTGTGGGCTTTCCTCTAGCTGTGGCAAGGGAGGGCTACTCTCTAGTTGTAAAAATCAAGCAACATTTTCATATATTGTGGATTTATTTCATTCATAGGAAATTTATCTTCAGTTTTGTTGGAAAAAGAAAACAAAAACAAAACAGAACTCAGAGAGTCAAAAACACTTGGGTAACTACTCTCCAGTTGTAATGTACAGGCTTCTCAAAGTGGTGGCGTCTCTTATTGCAGACCTCGGGCTCTTGGGAATGAAGGCTTCACTTGTTGCAGAGTTGTGGCTCTTGGGCTCTAGAGCACAGGCTCAACAGTTGTGGTGGGTGGGCTTAGTTGCTTTGCAGCACGTGGGATCTTCTCAGACCAGGGACTAAACGTGTGTCCTCTCTATTGACAGGCAGATTCCTTACCACTGAACCACCAGGGAAGCCCTGTTTTGTTTTCTTGCCCTTGGTTTGTTTCTCAACTTACAACTTTTTAAAATTATACTTGTAAATACTGACATATATAATACTAATGACTATTAAACATGCAACTAAGTATTAAATTTTGAGCTAATTAGGAAATAAGACAACAGATATATATCATTTAAAATATTTTAAAATATGCAGTTGACCCTTCAACAATATGGGTTTTCCTGTGCAAGTCCAATTACACACAGACTTTCTTTTCAGTAGTAAATACTACAGTACTACATGATCCCTGTTTGGTTGAATCTGAGGATGCAAAACCTCAGATAAGGAGGAAGCATGTATATGGTGGAATCTTGAATATGGAGGGACAATTATAAATTGAACTGTATTTTAATGGTTACTGTATATACTGATAAATGTCTACTGAAGATACACTTTTCTTCCTCCTTAGGAAAAAAAGTTTTCATTTTTATCAGTAACAATGACTCTGTTAGGAAACTTTTTTTTTAATTTTACCTGCATGACGTATAGTTGAAATACCAAAAATTGCATGCATTAAATGTGTACATCTTGCTGACTTTGGATATAAGCATACACTGGCGATATTATCACCACGGTTAAGTTACTAAATATATCCATCACTTTCAAAAACTTTCTCCAGTTTGTATGTATATGTGGTAAGAACACTTAAAGTGGTATCATCCTCTTTAAAGTGCACAATACTATATTGTTAACTGTAAGTACTATGTTCTATGGTAGCTTGCATCTGGGTTTGGTCATGTGATGCAGTTCTAGCAAATGGTGTGTGAAGGTGATACTGGTGATGAGATTTCCTTTCTTGTTTCTTCCTGTAAACTGAATTACATATATGAGAGCAGCCTTCTTTTATCAGAGTAGTAAAATCAGTAAATTGTAGGATGCTGGTGCAATGAAATAGAAAGAGCCTGAGTCTCTGATCACCATGGAGAGGCTAAAGAAGCCTTGTATTATCTATTTCTAGGCGTCTTTATATAAAAATTAAACATTTATTATATTCACTCACTTTTATTTTAGGCTTTTTGTTTTATGTAATTGCCTAATTCAAATGCATGCACTAATTCTGGGGAAATAGATTAAACAATCTTATTAGTGGGATTTTTATTTCAGTATTTAGGATAGTTACTCAAATGTTTTAAAATACTTAAGAATTGTGCATGGATAATTACCTTTATGCAAAAAAGTTTTTTTCTCTTTAGTTTCTTAGATTATGGATGTTTTTTCCAGCCTTTTGAGATAATTTACATATAACATTGCTCATTGTTTAAGGTGCACAATATGTTGATTTGATGGACATAGAGTGCAAAATAACTACTACCGTAGCATTTATTAATACCTGCATCAAAATTCATAATTACCATTTTCTTTTTGTGTGTGTGAGAATATTTAAGATCTATTCTGTCAACAGCTTTAGTGTATTAATTATGCAGTTCAGTAGATGCCAGATCTTATTTATCTTTTAGCTGAATGTTTGTACTTTTAGACCAACTTCTCTACCTTTTTCCCACCCCCTAATTCCCGGTAACCTCCATTTTAGTCTATTTGCATGAACTTGACTTTTCTTAGATATTGTGAGCAACGAGGAGAGTGAAAAAGCTAGCTTAGAGAGTCAACACTAAAAAAAAAAAAAAAAAAAAAGCAACTAAGAGCATGGCATCTGGTCCCATCACTTCATGGCAAATAGACGGGGAAAAAGTGGAAGCAATGACAGATTTTATTTTTGGGGCTCCAAAATCACCATGGATGATGACTGCAGCCACAGAACTGAAAGAAGCTTACTCCTTTAAAAGCAGAGACATCACTTTGCTGACAAAGGTCTGTATAGTCAGAGTTATGGTGTTCCCAGTGGTCATACAGAGGTGTAAAAGCTGGACCATAAAGAAGACTGAGCAATGAAGAATTGATGCTTTTTAGTCGTGTTGCTGGAGAAGACTATAGAGAGTCCCTTGGACTGCAAGGAGATCCAACCAGTCAATCCAAAATGAAATCAACCCTGAATATTCATCGGAAGGACTGACACTGAAGCCCAACACTTTCGCCACCTTTGCAAAGAGCTGACTGGAAAAGACATTGATGCTGGGAAAGATTGAAGGCGGGGTTCCTGGATAATACTGAGTTCTGTTTTAAATTTTTGAGAAACCTCTGTACTGTTCTCCAGAGTGGCAGAACAAATTTACATTTCCACAAACAATGAAAGTGTTCCCTTTTCCCACCAATATTACTATTTCTTCCCTTTTTGATGCTATCCATTCTAATAGGTATGACATAATATCTCATTGTGCTTTTGATTTGTAGTTCCTTGATGATTACTGATGTTGAATACTTTTTCATGTACTTGTCCATCTGTATATCTTCTTTGGAAAGATGTCAGTTCATTTTTTTTTTTTTTTAAACAAGACCGACACACACATTAGACTAGATAAACTTAACATAAAATGTTCCATCCAACAGTAGCAGAATACATATTTTTCTCAAGTGAATATGGAATATTCTCCAAGATAATTTACATGTTAGGACACAAAACAAATCTTAAATTTAAGAATATTTAAACCATATCAAGCATCCTTCTGATCACAGTAGTATGAAAGTAGAAATTAATTCGAAGCAAAATAGAAAATTTACAAAATATTAAGACTAAATAACATGCTCCTGAACATATTCTAGTTCTGGGAAAAATGCCGTTGGTAACTTGACAGGGATCACATTGAATCTGTAGATTGCATTTGGTGGTATATTAATTTTCACAATATTGATTCTTACTCCTCAGGAATATGAAATATCTCTCCATCTGTTTTTGTCATCTTTGATTTCTTTCATCAGTGTCTCATAGTTTTCTGTGTACAGTTCTTTTGTCTCCTTAGGTAAGTTTATTCCTAGAAATTTAATTCTTTTTGTTGCAATGGTGAAAGGGATGGATTTATTAATTTCTCTTTCTGACTTTTCATTGTTAGTATGTAGAAATGCAAATGATTTCTGTGTATTGATTTTGTATCCTGCAACTTTGCTAATATCACTGATTAGTTCTAGTAATGTTCTGATACTATCTTCAGGGTTTTCTATCATGTCATCTACAAACAGTGAGAGCTTTGCATCTTCTTTTTCCATCTGGATTCCTTTTATTTATTTTAAACTTCTCTGATTTCTCTAGCTAGAACTTCCAGAGCTATGTTGGATAATAGTGGCAAAAATGGCCACCTTTGTCTCATTCCTGACCTTAGGGGAAGGCTTTCAGTTTTTTGTCCTTGAGAATAATGTTTGCTACTAAAAAGCCTCTTGATGAAAGTGAAAGAGAGTGAAAAAGTTGGCTTAAAGCTCAACATTCAGAAAACGAAGATCATGGCATCCGGTCCCATCACTTCATGGGAAATAGATGGGGAAACAGTGGAAACAGTGTCAGACTTTAATTTTGGGGGCTCCAAAATCACTGCAGATGGTGACTGCAGCCATGAAATTAAAAGACGCTTACTTCTTGGAAGAAAAGCTATGATCAACATAGATAGCATATTCAAAAGCAGAGACATTACTTTGCCGACTATGGTCCGTCTAGTCAAGGCTATGGTTTTCCCAGTAGTCATGTATGGATGTGAGAGTTGGACTGTGAAGAAGGCTGAGTGCCAAAGAATTGATGCTTTTGAACTGTGGTGTTGGAGAAGACTCTTGAGAGTCCCTTGGACTGCAAAGAGATCCAACCAGTCCATTCTGAAGGACATCAGCCCTGGAATTTCTTTGGAAGGAATGATGCTAAAGCTGAAACTCCAGTACTTTGGGCACCTCATGCGAAGAGTTGACTCATTGGAAAAGACTTTGATGCTGGGGAGCACTGGGGGCAGGATGAGAAGGGGATGACAGAGGATGAGATGGCTGGATGGCATCACTGACTCAATGGACGTGAATCTGAGTGAACTCTGGGAGTTGGTGATGGACATGGAGGCCTGGCATGCTGCGATTCATGGGATTGCAAAGAGTCAGACACGACTGAGTGACTGAACTGAACTGAACTGATAGGCTTAAAATATATAGCCTTTACTTTGTTGAGGTAGGTTTCTTCTATGTCAATTTTTTTTTGAAGAGTTTTAATCATAAATGGGTGCTGAATTTTGTCAAAGGCTTTTTCTGCATCTATTGAGATTAGCATATGATTTTTTTTTAGCATATGATTTTAATCTTTCAATTTGTTAATATGGTGCATCACACTGATTAATTTGCATATATTGCAGAATCCTTGCATCCCTGGAATAAACTCAACTTGATCTTGGTGTATGAGCTTTTTGATGTGTTGCTGAATTTTGTTTTCTAAGATTTTGTTAAGGATATTTCCATCTATATTCATCAGTGATATTGGCCTGTAGTTTTCTGTTTTTGTGTTGTATTTGGCTGGTTTTGATATCAGGGTGATGATGGCCTCATAGAATGAGTTTGGAAGTATTCCTTCCTCTGCAATTTTTGAAAGAGTTTTAGAAGAATAGGCATTAGCTCTTCTCTAAATTATTAATAGAATTCTCCTGTGAAGCCATCCAGTCTTGGGCTTTTGTTTTTGGGGAGATTTTTGATCTCAGCTTCAATTTCAGTTCTTATACTTGGATTGTTCATAATTTCTATTTCTTCCTAGTTCAGTCTTGGAAGATTGAACTTTTCTAAGGATCTGTCTATTTCTTCCAGGTTATCTATTTTATTGCCATATATTTGTTCATAATAGTGTCTTAGAATCATTTTATCTTTGCATTGTCTGTTGTAACCTCCCATTTTCATTTCTAATTTTGTTAATTTGATTCTCCTCTCCTTTTTCTTGATAAGTCTGGCTAAATGTTTGTCAATTTTGTTTATCTTCTCAAAGAATCAGCTTTTAGTTTTATTAATCTTTACTATTATTTCTTTTATTTCTTTTTCGTTTATTTATGGTTATATCTTTACGATTTCTTTCCTTCTACTAATTTTATGGTGGATTTTTGTTCTCCCTTTTCCAGTTGTTTTGGTGTAAAGTTAAGTTGTCTATTCAATGTTTTTCTTGTTTATTGATGCAGGATTGTATTGCTACAAACTTCCCTCTTAGAACTGCTTTTGCTGCATCCCATAAGTTTTGAGTTGTTGTGTTTTCATTGTCATTTGTTTCTAGAATTTTTTAATTTCCCTTTCAATTTCTTCAGTAACCTGTTGGTTATTGAGAAACCTGTTGTTTAATCTCCATGTGTTTGTGCTTCTTACAGTTTTTTTCTTGTAATTGATATCTAGTCCCATAGCATTGCAGAGAAGGCAATGGCACCCCACTCCAGTACTCTTGCCTGGGAAATCCCATGGGGGAGGAGCCTGGTAGGCTGAAGTCCATGGGGTCTCAAAGAGTTGGACACGACTGAACAGCTTCACTTTCACTTTTCACTTTTATGCACTGGGGAAGGCAATGGCAACCCACTCCAGTGTTCTTGCCTGGAGAATCCCAGGGACAGGGGAGCCTGGTGGGCTGCCATCAATGGGGTTGCACAGAGTTGGACACGACTGAAGCGACTCAGCCGCAGCAGCCCATAGCATTGTGGTCAGAGAAGATACATGATACAATTTCAGTTTTCTGAAATTTACTGAGGTTTGATTTGTGACCCAAGATGTGGTCTATCCAAGAGAATATTCCATGTGCACTTGAGAAGAAGTTGTATTCTGTATTTGGATGGAATGTCCTGAAGATATCAATGAGATCCATTTCATCTAATGTATCATTCATTTAAGAAGTGTTTCCTTATTAATTTTTTGTTTTGAAGATCTGTCCATAGGTGTGAATGTATTATTGTGTTACTGTCAGTTTCACCTTTTATGTCTGTTAGTGTTTGTCTTGTGTATTGAGTTGCCTGTATGTTGGGTGCATAAATATTTACAATTCTATGTCTTCCTTTGGATTGATCCCTTGATCATTATATAGTGTCCTTCCTTATCTCTTGTAATCTTCTTTCTTTCAAGGTCTATTTTGTCTCATATGAGGATTGCTACTCCAGCTTTCTTTTGCTTCCCATTTGCATGGAATACCTTTTCCATCCTTTCTCTTTCAGTGTATGCATGTCTTCTTAACTGCAAGGGAAAAAGACAGTAGGAAAAGCAAACAAAGGAATAAATATAGAAAAATAATAATGGGTTTAAAAATTAAAATTAAAAAAAAAGGGAAAAGGAAAAATGAAAATTCCACAGAACTGCAAAAGTTCAATGTAGAGGCAGAGGTTTATAACAACAATGAAAAATGTGACTGAGAAAGGAAAAAAAAAAATCTCAAACGCTTAGTTGAATTTTGTAGTGCCAATAAAAACAACTACAACAGAGAGGGGGGAAAGTAGAGGGAGGGAGAAAAAAATCCAAAGAATGTACAGAAGAAGTCAAAACACAAGAATAATAAATGTTTTTCTTGAGTCACTGCTGTCTGAGTCCTCGCTGGGAGTCAGAATCCACCTCACCTCTCTAGGATGCCCTCCAATACTGTGCTGAGCTCTGGATCTGCTGTGGGGGCAGCTCAGATTCTAATCTGGTCCCACTCCTGTGTTTCTTGCCTCCAATGTCCACAGCTATCAGAACTAGTGTGTTTTCTTTTGTGGGAGCTCTCAGTGACCTTTCATATAGTCCATAGACACAGTGTCTGCCTAGTTGATCTTGTGGATTTAATCTGCAGCTTGTACAGCTGATGAGAAGGTTTTGGGTCTTCTTCCTTAGCCACACTGCCCCTGGGTTTCAATTGTGGCTTTATTTCCACCTCTGCATGTGGGTTGTCCACTGGGGTTTGCTCCTGGGGCTGCCCTGGAGGACTTGGGTTTGCCCCTGTGAGGGCTAGGTGTGGAGGTGGTGCAGCTGCTTGGATTGCAGGGGTTCTGGAAGGTATTTAGGGATGTTGGTGGCTATGGCAGCAGGAAATATAGTGCTCTAGAAGGGTATGGAAATCAGTATTGACCAATAAGCTCCAGTATTCTCACCTGGAGAACTCCACTCCCTGACAGAGAAGCCTGGCAGGCCAGAATCTACAGGGTTGGAAAGAGTTAGACACAACCAAAGTGACCCTCTATGCATAGACACAAGACTTTTTTTCACCTGTGGCAGCTCTGCCCCAGTGAGTGTTAAGCATGAAGGTGGTGTAGCTGCTTGGCTTGCAGGGACCCTGGCTGTGCCAAGTGTGCAGGGACATGGACGGCCTCTACCACAGGAGTTATGGTCCTATCAGAGTCTTTTTTCAAGCCTCTTGTAGCTGGCAATCAGAAGGTCTCTTTGGCCAGTCTTTCTCCACAGCTCTGCCTGTTCAGGCACTTAGAGAGATCCTTTGTCTGGGGTCCTTCTCTGCTGCTTGGTGCCTCAGGCACATAGAGGGAACCCCCTGGCTGGAGTCATATTCTGTAGATCACCACATTAGCCACTTAAAGGAGCACCCTGGATGGGGTCCTACTCTGTAGTTTAGTGCGTCAGGCATTTGAGGGGCCAGGCTCTCTATTGTTCAGCTGCAGATGCGGGCATGTGGGGAGAAAGAAGCTATGGTGATGGCTCCAGCTTCTACATGTGATTCAGCAGTATCACCTTGCTTCCATGGCTGCCTGGCTTTCCTCCACAGACATCTCCCATTACAATCTCCTCCCTCACATCTCCTTGATCTGTCTCTCTGTAGTCAACAGCAGCTCTTGCCCTAGGATTGTTCCATAAGCCCTAAACTGCAGCTCTCAGCTGCTGCCCCTTCCAGGGGACCAGCGTTCCCATCCACAGTATGTATGGCTGCAGCAAGGACTGTCTGATTCTCATTTCATTTAGCCTGCCACAGATCAACTGTTTCACTCTCAGCCTTAAATGTTTCTCCTCTGACTCAGACAGTGTAGGGATTGGACCCCTGTTTAAGTTCCCCCACCAGCTGAGGGCAGGTCCAATAGTTCTAACACTCCTGTTTTTTTCCCCTAGTTCCTTTGTCCTACAGAGTTTTGCATGGTTCTATATATTCTTTTCCACTGATCAGATACTCCTGATGGCTCTCAGCTGGTGTTCTGCATACACTTCTGTATCTGGAGGTATATTCCTGATGGATCCGTGAAGAGAGATGTACTCCACATCCACCTACTCCTCCGCCATCTTCTGTACACTACCTCTATGCCTGCTTTTATTTTTATTTTATTGTCTTTACTTCAATTTTATTTTACTTATATTTTGCCTCTCTCCCTCACTATTTATTAGCATAGCATTACAGGGCTTATTTCTATTTTATTTCTTTGTTGAATCTCAAATCTTACTATAGCATCTGACAAAGCTTTCAATATTTGTTTGTTGCATGAATGCATGGATTGTAAAAATTTGGCATAAATGTGAAGTGTTTAATATCAGCTGAGTGTTTAAATAAGTTTTGAGAAATCCGTTTAATGAACACTTTTCTGCTATCTAAATAATTATGTAGAATATTTTTGTTTTATTTTAGATAAACTTTACTTTTTAGAAGAGTTTTAATTTAAAAAATATGAAGGTGTACAAAGTTCTCATGTAAACCCCACATGATATTAGCTGTTAACACTATTACATTTGTATGATATATTTGCTACAAACAATGGATGACTATAAATAAATTATTATAAGCTAAATATACTTTATTCAGATTCCTTACTGCTGCTGCTAAGTCGCTTCAGTTATGTCTGACTCTGTGAGACCTAGAGATGGCAGCCCACCAGGCTCCCCTGTCCCTGGGATTCTCAAGGCAAGAACACTGGAGTGGGTTGCCATTTCCTTCTCCAATGCATGGAAGTGAAAAATGAAAGTGAAGTCACTCAGTTGTGTCCGACTCTTCATGACCCCATGGACTGCAGCCCAACAGGCTCCTCAGCCATGGGGTTTTCTAGGCAAGATTACTGGAGTGGGGAGCCATTGCCTTCTCCAATTCAAATTCCTTAGGTTTTATTTAATGTCATTTTTGCTTCCAGCATCCCATCCAGAATACCACATTGTTCATTTTTCATCATTAATCATCTCATCATTCAAATTTCATCATCATTTCTCTTTCAGGTACTCTTGGCTGTGAAAGTTTCCCAGATGTTCCTTGTTTATGATGACCTTGACAACTTTGAGCAGCACTGACCAGGTACTTTATAGAAGGTCCAGCTATTGAGATATTTGCCTGACATTTTTCTTACTGTGAATCCAAGGTTAGAGCTTTTGGGGGAAAGAACACAGAGGTAAAGAGCCATTTTATCACATGATATTAAAGGCGCACAATATCAACATGGCTTCTAACAGTTGATGATGTTGAGCATTTAGGTGACATACTGTTTATAAAACTTTGTTGTAAAGGAACTCTTCTTTACCTCTTTTCATGCTGTGCTTCTTGGAAGAAATTTACTATGCTCAGCCCACAGGTGCGGAGTAGGGAATTATGTTCTGCCTCCCTGAAGACAGAGTATCTACATAAATTATTTAGAATTTAACTACATTGTGAATTTACTCTCATTTGTATTCAAGTTATTTATTTAGATAAGTATGGACCTATGTGTTCTTAATCTATGTTTTGGGTTATAATTATGTAATTATAATAAATTATTTTTGCTTTCAAATTACAGAATAGCTTTGACCTTTTGGAGGTTTGCCAGTTGTCTCTTGTGTCTTTGGCATAAAACAGTCATTGTGGGTGTTGTTTTGGGTGCCATCTTGCTTTCTGATATTATGAGTTCTCCAAGCTCATGCGTATTTTGTGGAATCAAACATTTCTCTGAGGAACACTTTTTTAAATTGGAGATTGGTGTTAGAAAGTAAGATATAGGTGCTAGGTGTGCTTCTTAACTATTGTCATTGCTTTTGGTTTTCAGCTGGCAGAGCAAGTAAATAAATGCTTCCATACTAACCCATGTGTATATGCATATCATATGTGTGTACGCTCAGTTGCGTATGACTCTTTGTGACTCCGTGGCCAGGCTCCTCTGTCCCTGCAATTTTCCAGGCAAGAATACTGGAGTGGGCTGCCATTTCTCACTCCAGGGGATCTTCCCAAGCCAGAGATCCAACCCACATCTTTTATGTCTTCTGCATGGACAGGTAGATTCTTTATCACTGGCAACACCTGGGAAGCCCTCTATACACATATACCTATCAATATTCTATATTTAAGTCTGTATTTATGCTAAGCTAAACTTGATCTCATAGTGACTTTTCAAACTTTTAATGAATCCATTACCAAGTGAATCATTTCAGTTTTCCTCTCCTTGCTTATCTATAATTTCCCACTCTAACAGTGATAAACCTGACTTCTAATGTTTGACATCCATCTGCTTAACTATTCATTTCTAGTATGTATATCTAGTAGTATCAGAATTGCTCAGAGAAGGCAATGGCACCCTACTCCCATACTTTTGCCTGGAAAATTCCATGGATGGAGGAGCCTGGTGGGCTACAGTCCATGGGGTCGCTAAAAGTCGGACATGACTGAACGACTTCACTTTCATTTTTCAGTTTCATGCATTGGAGAAGGAAATGGGAACCCACTCCAGTGTTCTTACCTTGAGAATCCCAGAGATGGGGGAGCCTGGTGGGCTGCCATCTATGGGGTTGCACAGAGTCAGACACGACTGAAGCGACTTAATAGCAGCAGCAACAGCAGAATTGCTAACCTATACCCTCTGGTTTTTAACTTCATCAACTAGAATACATTGCTTATATACAATTTATTTTGTCCTTAATTTTATGGATTTCTAAACTTAGGTCAGCACTTTTTACCCTACTCATTTCAGTGAGATTGCTTCATATGTTTGTGGTATATTATGGATTCTTGCTTACCTCATATTATGTTAGGAAGCATTCCCTCTGCTTTTATTTACTAGGCGAGGCTGTGAAAAATTGCTATTTTTTCTTAAATGTTCTTTAATTCATCTGTAAAATAATCTAGACATAATAATTAGTTACCATATCAATTTCTTTAATAGATATATGCCTATTAAGATAATATATGTTTCCTGCATGACTTTTGGTAGCATGAGTTCTTCAAAAAATGTGTCTATTTATCTAGATATCAAGTTTGTGGACATTGTGTTGTGCCTAGTGTTCCTCACTGTCCTAAACAATTTTAACAAATGGAAATATACTAACGATGCATGCTTTGAGGGAGAAACTCTCCAGTATGTCTCATTTCTGCTTGCAGTTGATTCAGTTGTATTGATGGAGAAAAACATTCTTGTTGGGTTATGAAAAACAAAACAAAACTCAGTTTCATTTTGGATTCCAGAAAACATCTTAGTCACGAATAATTCCAAGAAAGATAATCAGATCCTGTATAAATGTTCTTTCTTCTAATTGTATAAACAAAATAATGAGACTTACACATTAAAGCAAAAGTCTTTTAAAGGTCTTCCTGGAATTCAAATAAGGGAATAGTCACAAAAAATTAAAGTTCAAAATAAAATTTAAATCTCTTATTGAGTATACTGAGTATCAGTACAGAAATCCTTCTAAATTGCCTTTCTTCAGGAACTAAGCTTATACTGCTAAATTAGAGTAATGTTCTACCATGGTAACGTAAGAATTTATATTTTGTGGCTGAATTTCTAAATTGATATAATACAATTCATTAGTCATTTTTATTTTCACAAAGTGGTCAATAGGATCTTTACATTTCACATTTGCATGTAGCATAAAATATACATTCATATACATGGCAAAAGATACTGCATTTTGGTTAAATACAGACATCATAAACCATGCTGCTGCTGCTGCTAAGTCACTTCAATCGTGTCCAACTCCTAGCGACCCCATGGACTGCAGCCCACCAGGCTCCTCCATCCATGGGATCTTCCAGGCAAGAGTACTGGAGTGGGTTGCCATTGCCTTCCCCATCATAGAACACTCAATTCAATACTCAAATTTCCTTGGCTAAATTTAGAACCATCTTCATCTGTATGTATGACATTTGTGTTTTTAAACATACAGCTGTCTATAGAAATAAAAGTATAAATGATTATAATTTTATTATACACTTACTCTAAGCCAATAATTATCATATTTTGAGATTTTATCATATTTAATTTCATCAGAAAAGCTTCTGTTAGGTATTATTATCTCTTTTCTGGGCTTAAGTGGGTATGACACTTACCAAATTCATGCAATTAATAAATGTATGAGCTCTGCTTTAAATCCAGGTATTCTTGATCCAAACTGTAAAGCATTTTAAAGTACCATTTATTATAATAGATTTTCCAAATACTTTAAAATAGGAATTTGAAAGTTATACTTTTTTGGTAATATTCTATTATATCCCTTTGAAAGTTGTTACAAGTAAGCATATAGTGAATATGAAATTCACCATTAAAGTGTAGTAAATAATTTTTTATAAAGTGTTAATCTCATTTATAAACATATAAAAGATTTATTTATAGAATAAATATAAAAGATTTATTTGTAAAATATATGCCTATATCTATCAAAACCTATGCCACATCCTTAGCTTTATCACTTAACAGCTAGGTGACATGAGGCAATTTATTCAGATGGTTTTTTTCCTGGTTTTATTAAAAACAACATAAATATAATAAAAGTACATTTATTATGAGATTGTTGGAAGATGTAGTAAGGCTATCCAAAGAAATAGAATGAATAAAGTGGATGGATGGATGGATAGATAGATAAACAGATAGATAAAAGAGATCTATGATTAGAGTTGGCTCAAAGGATAATGGCAGACCAAAAAGTCCTATCCTTTGATACCTGAAAACTGAGAAATAGGAAAGTCAGTGATGTAATTCAGTACGAGTTTTAAGGCTCAGAACCAGGACCGATGTCAAAGGGCGGGAGATGTGTGTCCCAACTCAAGGTAAAAAAGCAAATGCACTCTTCCTACGTCTTTCTGTTCTATTCAGGCACTCACTGGTTTGGATGTTGCACATCACATTGGTGAGAGTGACCTCTACTCAGTGCACAAAGACCCTCATAGATGCATTCATGCAGTAGATCATACAGTGCATGATAGATTCTTGCAATACACAATTCATAGATTATTCATGTAAAATAATGATTTTATAACTATCTGGGAATCCCTTAGTCCAGTCAAATTGACACATTAAATTAACCAACACAGGTGAATTAATACATATAAATTGCTTCTGAAACTGCTTGCCACAAAATAAGCAATAATAAATATAACCATTATCTATAATACATGCTATCAAATTTCTTGAGTTGAGATAATAAAAAGTTAATCCACGTTGTTTCGTGGATTTGCTTTATGAGATGTTTGATGTATTACTTCACTAATGTGATTTGACATACGGATTCTCTTGAATTACTTACACAGACTTACTGGGAAATATGGGAGATAATTAATATAATGAGTGGTATCATCATGTAGCAACAATTTCGTTGGAATCACAATAGAAGATGCAGCCTGGGAATAAGAAGTATGAATTTCACACATCTAAATTTGTCTTTATGTAGTAGAAGAAATATCCCATACAATGAAATGAATTACCATTGGACTCTTTGCAATAAAAGGATCGTTTTTCAGGAGTAGCATTATATTCATTATTTTATATTAGCTAATCATATAATTATGTATCATATTTGCAGGATCTGACTTGAAGAGAACAGATCATACTTTTCATATATTTAATTCTGAATTTGCCAACAGCATGATCACCCCACCTTCTGTGAGAGAACAAGAAGAGTTAAATAAAACATTGGCAGGGTTTTAGAAGAAGATTTTGATGCATAGATGAATATAATTATAAAAAAGTAGTAAGCAACTAATAATTAATTACAACTAATAATTAAAAGCTGTTTTGACCAAAATCTTTTTGCTAGAAAAGGAAAGCATCAGGCAGGAAAAGTAAATCAGTCACTTAATCTTTCTCAGTGTTTGCACTGAGACACAGAAACATTATCCCACTATTAGGCACATCTAACTTCAAGATCTTGGCAATCTTGGTGAATGAGGGCTTTTATTTCTACCAACTAAATTATTTTAAAAACTTTACCATACACTCTCTTTTGTCCTATTGAAAAAGAGAAACAACACATTTCCCCTATTGATCTTCTTGATCAAGTCTTTATTCACTCTGTTACAGATAATGGCAGATGAGTTTCAGATGATAAACTAAACATAAGCAGAGAGGCATCTTCTTCCTTTCCAGCAACTACTTTAATGCCTTCTTAGATTTTAGGGCATTATATCCTAAATATTTATTATTGTTTGTCTCTAGAGTCCCAACACTTACTCATCCTTTAATATTTCAATATTTATGTCCTCTAAGCATAGCTCTGCTGCCCAGTATTTATGTACTCTAAACATAACACACTTCCATGGGTGGTCTCCAACTAGTCTAGTCTGCTTTTTCATTTGCCTATCATTATTTTATATTAACATTTGCACAGCATTATTATATTTAGCTGTTGTTGCTGTTTATTGAAAATAATCGACCTAAATGTTAGGTTCAGGTGTACAACATAGTTATTCAATATACATTATGCACCATAAAAAGTTATTACTGTATTATTGACTATATTCCCTTGTGCTATACATTGCATTCCTGGGACTTGGTTTTTAATTGTTAGCTTTCCCTCTTAACACAACCCACCCCAGTACTCTTGCCTGGAAACTCCCATGGACAGAGGAGCCTGGTGGGCTGCAGTCCATGGGGTCCTAGGAGTCGGACACGACTGAGCAACTTCACTTTCACTTTTCACTTTCATGGATTGGAGAAAGAAATGGCAACCCACTCCAGTATTCTTGCCTGGAGAATTCCAGGAATGAGGAAGCCTGGTAGGCTGCTGTTTATGGGGTTGCACAGAGTCAGACATGACTGAAGCGACTTAGCAGCAGCAGCAGCAGCCCTCTTTACACCCTTCACCTGTGTTTCCCGTCCTTCCACCCTCCTCTGCTCTCTCAAGCATAAGTTTGTTCTCTGTATCCATTCATCTATTGATGGACACTTAGCTTGCTACTATATCTTGGCTAGTATAAATAATGTTGCAATGAACATTGGGGTGTATATATATTTTTGAATTAGCATTTGTCTTTTCTTCAGGTAAATATCCAGAAGTGAAATTCCTGGATCATACAGTAGTTCTGCTTTTAATTTTTCAAGGATCCTCCATAACTGTTAACCATAGTAGCTGCACCAATTTTCATTCTTACCAATAGTGCACAAAGGTTTCCTTTTCTTCACATTCTCAGCAAAACTTACAGTTTATTGTCTTTTTGTTAAGTGTGAGGTGTTATCTAATTGTGGTTTTGTTTGTATTCCCTGATGATTAGTGATGTTAAGCATCTTTTCATGTGCCTGTTGACCATCTGTATGTATTCCTTGAAAAGTGCCTATTCAGATCCTCTGCCTATTTTTAAAATGGATTTTAATTGAAGTTGCATTATATGTGCTTTTATATACTTGGGGGATAAACCCTTTATTGGACATATACTTTGCAAATTTCTTTTGCTGTCAGTGTGTTCCCTTTTGTTTGTTGATGGGTATTTTTGCTGTGTAAAAATTTAGCTTGATGTGTTTTCATTTGTTAATTTTTGCTTTTGTTGCCCTTGCCTGAGGAGACATACCCAAAACATATTGATAAGACCAACGTCAAGAGTCTACTGTCTGTGCTTCCTTCTAGGAATTTTATGGTTTCAGCCTTATTTTCATATCTTTAATCAATGCTGAGTTTAGTTTTGTATGTGATGTGTGAAAATGGTATAGTTTCATTCTTCCTTTTGTAGCTGTCCAGTTTTCTCATCACTTGGTCAAATGTATATGTGTGTGTGTGAGACAAAGCTTGTTATTTCTATTTAACCAGAGAATTTTGAAACTCACCATCAATTTTTAACTCAACAAATTATGTATAGTTTGTTATATACTAAGTATGTCTACAAACAAAGCTAGTGGAGGTGATGGAATTCCAGTTGAGCTATTTCAAATCCTGAAAGATGATGCTGTGAAAGTGCTGCACTCAGTATGCCAGCAAATTTGGAAAACTCAGCAGTGGCCACAGGACTGGAAAAGGTCAGTTTTCATTCCAATCCCAAAGAAAGGTAATGCCAAAGAATGCTCAAACTACCACACAATTGCACTCATCTCACACACTAGTAAAGTAATGCTCAAAATTCTCCAAGCCAGGCTTCAGCAATACGTGAACCATGAACTTCCAGATGTTCAAGCTGGTTTTATAAAAGGCAGAGGAACCAGAGATCAAATTGCCAACATCTGCTGGATCATGGAAGAAGCAAGAGAGTTCCAGAAAAAAACATCTATTTCTGCTTTATTGACTATGCCAAAGCCTTTGACTGTGTGGATCACAATAAACTGTGGAAAATTCTGAAAGAGAAGGGAATACCAGACAACCTGAGCTGGCCTCCTGAGAAACCTGTATGCAGGTCAGGAAGCAACAGTTAGAACTGGACATGGAACAGATTGGTTCCAAATAGGAAAAGGAGTACATCAAGGCTGTATATTGATCAACCTTGCTTCTTTAACTTATATGCAGAGTATATCATGAGAAATGCTGGGCTGGAAGAAGCACAAGCTGGAATCAAGATTGCCAGGAGAAATATGAATAACCTTAGAAATGCAGATAACACCACCCTTATAGCAGAAAGTGAAGATGAACTAAAGAGCCTCTTGATGAAAGTGAAAGAGGAGAGTCAAAAAGTGGACTTAAAATTCAGCCTTCAGGAAACTAAGATTATGGCATCCAGTCCCATCACTTCATGGCAAATAGATGGGGAAACACTGGAAACACTGGCTGATTTTATTTTTCTGGGCTGCAAAATCACTGCAGATGGTGATTACAGCTATGAAATTAAAAGATGCTTACTCCTTGGAAGGAAAGTTATAACCAACCTAGACAGCATATTGAAAAGCAGAGACATTACTAGGTCTGTCTAGTCAAGGCTATGGTTTTTCAAGTGGTCATTTATGGATGTGAGAGTGGACTATACAGAAAGCTGAGTGCTGGAGGATTGATGCTTTTGAACTGTGGTGTTAGAGAAGACTCCTGAGAGTCCCTTGGACTGCAAGGAGATCCAACCAGTCCAACCTAAAGGAGATCAGTCCTAGGTGTTCATTGGAAAGACTGATGTTTAAGCTGAAACTCCAATACTTTGGCCCCCTGATCCGAAGAGCTGACTCATTTGAAAAGACCCTGAATCTGGGAAAGACTGAATGTAGGAGGAGAAGGGGATGACAGAGGGTGAGATGGTTTATGGCATCACCCACTCAATAGACATGAGTTTGGGTGAACTCCGGGAGTTAGTGATGGACAGGGAGGCCTGGCGTGCTGTGGCTCATGGGGTCGCAAAGAGTCGGACACAACTGAGTGACTGAACTAACTATGTATGTCTACACTAAGAGTACTATGTTAGATAATGGAATGGAGATTTTCAAGAAAAGGAGAAAATTGAAAACCACAAAGATTTTGTAGTAAGATAGGCCTGGCTTTTGAATATCAGATTTGAAAATAGATGTGTCATTTGAGTGCTTCTCACCACTTTTCCTTTTGCTTCTATGATCCCAAGCCCTGTCGTCTCAAACCTGGATTATTACAACAGCCTCTTATAGCTCTTCCTGCTTTACTGCCTGTCCTCTAAGTTCATTTTCAACACTGCACAAAGAATGATTCTTTAAAACAAAGTCAGATCTTTTTTTTTTCTCAGAAGAGAATTCTCCAGTGTGGAATTTGTTTCACTCATGGTAAATGCTAAAATTCTTAGAATGGTTTATGAGATTCTACAGACTGTGCTTTCTCTACCTCATCCCTAACTCTTTGATCTCATCCTTTACTACTTTTTCCTGAGTCTCCCTCAAGGCTCTCATCTACTTCAGATCTTAACTCAAAAGACACTGTTTCACAGAGCATCTCCTAGCTACACTATTTACATTGCAATTATTCTCAAATACTGCCTGTATACTGATGGAAATCTGTAACAATCTCATCTCTTTTAATGTACTTCTGAACCATACCGGAGTTCTCAGTTTGAGTGGTTTTTCTTTTATGAATCCTATTATTCTTCTAGAAATCCTCTTTCCAAGGGGATTTCAGAGTCCACTGCACTCATCTGTCTTAATTGTACATACTTGAGTAATAGAAAAAAGGTAACGTTTGATTCTTTCCTTTTGCCCATGCAAAGCTGGGTGTGTGACCAAATTTGTGTCCATAGTGTTTTTAAGATATTAGCCTCAGTGAAACCAGGAAACAAAATACGTTGATTTCAACTACTCCAATTTAACTATTGAGGAGATGATCATCTTGATCAGGCAGCTTCTGACTAGTGGTATAATAGAGTTGTAAGTGATACACTAAGTTAAACTATTTCTAGATGTGTGTTAGAGGAGTAGGGTGAGGAGAGGGAGATGAAGGCTTTTGAACTAATTCTCAGGGCAAAACATTTTATGGTTTACTTATTGATTATAAGATTTGATGAGATAAAGATAAATAGAATGATTCCTCTCAAATAAAATAATCCCAAATTTGAACAGCAAAGGGGAAAGAAAGAATATAGCAAAGTTATGACAATAAATGATTCCCTTGTCATATTTCTTATCTTATAGGTTTATATCTTTTATTAATAGAAAATGAATATATCTTACATTCTAGTTAAGAATATTGGTAAGAAAATACCACAATGATATTGGCTTTAAAATAAACTGTAAACTCCTTTCTCTTCTCTTCTCTTCCCTCTTTTCCTCCCTCTTTTCCTTCTTCTCTGTTTTTGAGCCTTGCATTTTTTTCTGCCTTTTGGCAATTGGAATAAACTAAAGAAGCACTAATTTAGTTCAGACTGAAAATTGGAGCTCTTGAGACAGTTTGAGGTAGGGGTTGGAGTAAAGTGGCAAATAATAAAGAGATATTCTTCTATAGATCAGGGGTGTAAAGATAAATTAGAGAAAAGGAGTGATTTGAGGAACTGTCAGAAAAAGTGAAACTTTGGAGACAAGAGAAAGGGTTTTTTTGGCAAGATTTGCTGTTATTCTTTGCCTATTCCTCAAAATCCACAGGGGGCCTTCAGTACAATGCTATGTTTATTTTATAATAGTTACCATTCTTCAGGTTTGACACCCAGTAAAATTTGTCTAAATGTGTAGTTCAAAAAGTTTTGATAAATTCATACACCCATGCTATGACAACCAAAATTAAGATATAGAACAATTTCACTGACCACTCACACAATTTTCAAGTTATTTTAGAGTAAATCTCTATATCCCAATAGTCTCCCATAGTCCTGCCCCAAAACACACACCCATCAACCAAAGCAAAATATCACCTACGTTATTTCACCATAGGTTGCTTGCCTTTGTAAAATTTCGCTCTGATAAAATTATTCTGCTTTTTCTTTGCCTGGCTTCTTTTTTCAGCTATGGAGATTCATCCCCCATTGTCATGTGTTATGAGGAGCACATCAGCTTTTAGATGTAAGGGGTATCTCCCTTGTATGCTTATACCACAATTTGTTTATCCATTCCTCTACTGGACATTGTGGGTCCCCCTCACCCTATTTTTGGCCATGAAATTTTCTGAATTTAGGCAATGTGTATATAAAATAATTTTACTACTAACAACCTGTATGCAAAATTATTATACTGTCAAATTAATTAATAGGGATGTACCAATTATAATAAATGTATGTATTATAAAAATCAACTTTAATTGAAATGTTGTATGTGTCAATAGTATGCACTTGAACTACGCAAGAAACAAGAGTTTTGAGTTTTACATAAGCCATTGAAGGAATGTGAAAATGAAGCTAATAGACTTCTGGAACAAAGGAATTCCACCCATCAGTATTCCATTTCGTAGCTACTTTACAGGAACATAAATTGGAGGATTCTTTGTGACTGTTACTCATTAACATTTTTCATTTTAGCATAAAGCCTGGTGATTTTTGTAAGTTGAGTGAACATGGACACCACTGGTACCACACTGTATTAAAAGAGCTATCAATACAAATAATGTTTCAATATTTCTAGGAATAAGCATGACACAATTTGCATAACCTGATGTTGACCCATTGGAGCTGTTTTGGTTGGATGCCACAATAGGTAATTCAGGTTTATGTTGGTCACTCCACTCAATCTATATAAATGTTTTGAAACTTTATCATTTCGTGGTTCAGATGGACCACTAAGATAGCTAAACTGAATAGTTTATCAGAGTCACAGCTCATTTGTGTATGTTTATTACTATGCAATCTATAATAGGAATGTCAGAGAATAAAATGGTCCCTGCACATATGTCAGTTCAGTTGAAAGTGATTTAGAGGGCCCAAGGGATTATTTGATAACATTAGGACCAAAGAATTGAAATAAAATTTCAGGTCTATTGCTTTTATTCTGTTATTCTGCTCTGATAGAGAGCCTTACAATGGACTTGGTTAGTGGAAATCTAAATGAGGGAAAGAGTGGTTCTCTTCTGTGTCTCTTACCTGGGCAAGTTAGAATTATACAATATGTGATCTCTATGTAAACCACGTTACCTAAATTATAGAAATATCTCATTAATTTAGAAAACCTTTTTAAATGCTTTTTATGCCTCTAGAATATATAAACGCTTGGATTCCTGTCATTCGTTAAATCACCCCTAATTCCCTGTGCTTTGTAAAAAATTCCTAATCCACTGAACCAAGCATGTAGACTCATCAAAACCTGGTTTGGATAACAATCCCTTCATTATCTTTAGTTAACTTTAACTCTGGCCTTCAGAAGTCATTCTTTCCTTAAGATGATGTTTTTCAAACTTTCCTGGCATCTTTGGTGTTTGCTTTTTTTCCTGAAAAGGAAAGGACTCCATTGTATGGTGGGGTTGGGATGGGGTGAAGGTTATGAATGGGTTGGATTAACTTCCTACTTTCCTCTCACACCAACCAAAGAGATAGCTTTTTTTTTTTTTTTTTTCCCCAAACTCTGTATTTTTTGCCTATTCATTTCCTGCCTTAATTTTATTGTAGGCATTTTTGGAGTAAAAAGATGATTATATTTTCTTTTTCTTTTAAACTTTATTTTTTATTTTGTATTGGAGTAAAGACAATTAACAATATTGTGGTAGTTTCAGGTGAACAACAAAGGTACTCAGTCATACATACACATGTATCTGTTCTCCCCCAAACCTCCCTCCCATTCAGGCTGGAACAACTTTGCTCAGTGTTATGTGCCAGAAGAGTCTATTTTCAAAATTTAAATTTCATTCCATAAATTTCTTCCTTTCTACTTATGCACATCAGCTTATATGTTTTATACAATTTTCTGAATCTCTTTTAGTTTGAGAGAGCATGGATTTATTTTAAAGTTGCAGTTTGTTTTCAGATTATTTTAAAATGTTACATATGACAGCATTAACCTCTAATCAATTCACTCATTGCATAAAATATTTGGTTACAACTAAGTATAGGCACTGTTCTAGGTGTTGTACATACTGGAGTGATTTAACAAAGACTTCTGCCCTTGGAGACATTATATAGTCCATCAGGAAGAGTATGGCTACTTCACCATAAGCATGATAAATAAGTAAATGATACAATATGTTAAAAGGAGAAAAATGCCAGGATAAAAGAAAAGGTAGAATAAAAATAAAAGGTAATAAAGATTACTGGTCTAAAAACACTGAGGGAAGGCCAGAGTTTTGTTTAGAATAGTCAGGAATATATCTCATTTAGATGTTGCTGATAAGCAAAGGGTTGAGAAGGATAGCCAGGTGGATAATCTGAAGAGAGAAATTTCAGGCAGAAAGAAGAACCAGAGAAATATGTGGAGAGTACGTTTATTGAGAAGAGTGAGATTACTGGAAAAGGTCATTTATCTATCCAATGAAATGAACATTCAGACATATTTTCTGTTTCTTGTCTCTACACATAATCATAAATACTGATGCTGATGGGAATCACAGAGATAAAATCTTCAGTGTTTAGAGAGAGGAACTTGTTCCAAGAGGCTAAGTGACACCTAGTGGCAGAGGACTGACTCCGATTGCTTACTCTACAGACATATGATGCTCGAAGGCTTCTAAAATGATGAAATACATTTTTTTTTAAAGCAGTGGCTTTTAATAAAGCCTTGGACAAACCTAAATAAATTGCTTTCATTTGAAGGATACCCGGCTTACCTATGTGTAACACCAGATCTACTCAATGTTAAAATGTTGTATTATTTGCAATAAAGAGCAGGTGCATATGTGAAATCCATCATGGACCTGAATCCCCTGACACCTATAAAAAGCCTGTGTGCTGGAGGCACTGTGTTAAAGCAAGATCTGTTCTCTGTCTAAATTCTCCAATGGACCTGTGTTCAGAAGGAATAACAGCTTATTTTTTTTATGGTATTTCATGTAAAACATTTGATTCTCATACTGGTTTTTTTCCCCTAAAATATAAAAATGTGGCCACTTTGAAATTATAAAACAGGAGTGGAGTTACTAACATTTGTTGTTGTTTTTGGAGAAAAACATACATTTATATGACCAATTTTCCTTATTGTTAGAAGAGCCTACACATGTGTTAGTGTTATTAAATATCGTCATTGCTGATACTGACTCATTAAATGCAAACAAGAAGAATATTGACAAATCCAGTTTTTAGGAGATAATGTATATAATTGGTTGCTTTCTATCATGTGGTTCAGCTGATAAAGAATCTACGTGCAATACTGAAGACTTGGTTTCTATCCATGGGTTGAGAAGATACCTTGGAGAAAGGAAAGTCTACCCACTCCAGTATTCGGGCCTGGAGAATTCCATAAAGAGTCTGACATGACTGAGTGACTTTCAGTTTCACTTATGAACAATAACAAGTAGAAAGTGTGTGAATTAAAGATATAAAATGCTATGTATTTCTGCAAAAATAGATGCTGACATAAAATAAATGCAAATAATAATCTGAAACAGCCCAACAATATGATAGATATTTTCATTTTTATAACAGCCATAGAGTTTTCTGATTTGATAATGTGCTTTTCTTCTATAATTAATATTTTTAAGTAAATAATAAATACCAATATCCACAGAAAACTAAAATTTAACCTCTCAGAAGTGAAAAAAATAGGTAAGTTATAAAACTATTAAAAAGAGGTAAAATTCTTAGTATACCTATTTTTCTTGTGTGGATGATAGAAGAGTATTAAACATTGACAAAAACATAATAGAATGTTCAGTTAGGTCGCTCAGTCAGGTCCAACTTTTTGTGAACCCAGAACGGCAGCATGCCAGGTTTCCCTATCTATCACCAACTCCTAGAGTTTACTCAAACTCATGTCCATCAACTCGGTGATGCCAACCAACCATCTCATCCTCTGTCATCCCCTTCTCCTCCTGCCTTCAATCTTTCCAGCATCAGGGTCTTATCAAATGAGTCAGTTCTTTATATCAGGTGGCCAAAATATTGTAGCTTCAGCTTCAGCAACAGTCCTTGCAATGAATATTCGGGACTGATTTCCTTTAGGATTGAAGGGATGGATCTCCATGCATTCCAAGGGACTCTCTATAGTCTTCTCCAACACTACAGTGCAAAAGCATCAATTGTTCGGCACTCGGCTTTCCTTAGAGTCCAAATCTCACATCCATACATGACTACTGGAAAAACCATAGCTTTAACTAGATGGACCTTTGTTGGCAAAGTAATGTCTCTGCTTTTTAACATGCTGTTTATGTTGGTCATAGCCTTTCTTCCAAGGAGCAAGTGTCTTTTAATTTCATGGCTGCATCATCATCTGCAGTGATTTTGGAGCCCCCCAAAATAAAGTTTCTCACTGTTTCCATTATTTCCCCATCTATTTGCCATGAAATGATGGGGCTGGATGCCATGAATCAGTTTTCTGAATGTTGAGTTTTACCAAATTTTTCAGCCTCCTATTTCACTTTCATCAAGAGGCTCTATAGTTCTTTGCTTTCTGCCATAAAGGTGGTGTCATATGCATATCTGAAGTTATTGATATTTTTCCTGGCAATCTTGATTCCAGCTTGTGCTTCCATCAGCCCAGTGTTTCTCTTGTTATACTCTGCATGTAAGTTAAATAAGCAGGGTGACAACATACAGCCTTGACATACACCTTTCCCTATTTGGAAACAGTCTGTTCCTTGTCCAGGTCTAACTATTGCTTCATAACCTGAATACAGATTTCTCAGGAGGCAGGTCAGTCGTTTGGTATTTCCATCTCTTGAATAATCTTCCTTAGTTTGTTGTGATCCACACAGTTAAAAGTTTTGGCAAGGTCAATAAAGTAGAAGCAGATGTTTTTCTGGAACTCTCTTTTTTGATGATCCACGGATGTTGGGAATTTGACCTCTGGTTCCTTTCAGTTCAGTTCAGTTGCTCAGTCATGTCTGACTCTTTGCGACCTCATGAATCACAGCATGCCAGGCCTCCCTGTCCATCACCAACTCCCGGAGTTCACTCAGAGACTCACATCCATCGAGTCAGTGATGCCATCCAGCCATGTCATCCTCGGTCATCCCCTTCTCCTCCTGCCCCCAATCCTTCCCAGCATCAGAGTCTTTTCCAATGAGTCAACTCTTCACATGAGGTGGCCAAAGTACTGGAGTTTCAGCTTCAGCATCATTCCTTCCAAAGAAATCCCACGGTTGATCTCCTTCAGAATGGACTGGTTGGATCTCCTTGCAGTCCAAGGGACTCTCAAGAGTCTTCTCCAATACCACAGTTCAAAAGCATCAATTCTTTGGCACTCAGCCTTCTTCACAGTCCAACTCTCACATCCATACATGACTACTGGAAAAACCATAGCCTTGACAAGATGGACCTTAGTTGGCAAAGTAATGTCTCTGCTTTTGAATATACTATCTAGGTTGGTCATAACTTTTCTTCCAAAGAGTAAGCATCTTTTAATTTCATGGCTGCAATAACCATCTGTAGTGATTTTGGAGCCCCCAAAAAATAAAGTCTGACACTGTTTCCACTGTTTGTCTGGTTCCTTTGCCTTTTTAAAATCCAACTTGAACATCTGAAAGTTCATGGTTCACATACTGTTGAAGCCTGGCTTGGAGAATTTTGAGCATTATTTGCTAGCATATGAGATGAGTGCAATTGTGTGGTAGTTTGAATATTTGTCTTCTTTTGTTGAGACTGAATGAAAACTGATCTTTTCCAGTCCTGTGGCCACTGCTGAGTTTTCCTTATTCTCTGACATGTTGAGTGTAGCACTTTCATAGCATCATCTTTTAGGATTTGAAATAGCTCAACTGGAATTGTATCACCTCCACTAGCTTTGTTTGTAGGGATGCTTCCTAACACCCACTTAGCTTCACATTCCAGGATGTCTATCTCTAGGTTAGTGATCATACCATCGTGATTATCTGGGTCGTGAAGATCTTTTCTGTATAGTTCTTCTGTGTACTCTTACAGTCTCTTCTAAATATCTTTGGCTTCTGTTAGGTCCATGCCATTTCTGTCCTTTATTGAGTCCGTCTGTGCATGAAATGTTCCCTTGGTATCTCTAATTTTCTTGAAGAGATCTCTAGTCTTTCCCATTCTGTTGTTTACCTCTGTCTTTGCATTGATCGCTGAGGAAGGCTTTCTTATCTCTCCTTGATATTCTTTGGAACTCTGCATCAAAATAAGTAGATTTTTCTTTTTCCTTTGCATTTGCTTCTCTTCTTTTCTCAGCTATTTGTAAGGCCTCCTCAAGCAACCATTTTGCCTTTTTGCATTTCTTTTTCTTGGAGATGGCCTTGATCACTGCCTCCTGTACAATGTCATCAACCTCTGTCCATAGTTCTTAAAGCACTCTATCAGATCTAATCCCTTGAATCTATTTCTCACTTTCACTGTAAAATCACAAGGGATTTGATTTATGTCATACCTGAATTGTCTAGTGGTTTACCCTACTTTCTTCAATTTAAGTCTGAATTTGGCAATATGGTGTTCATGATCTGAGCCACTGTCAGCTCCAAGTCCTATTTTTGTTGACTGTATAGAGCTTCTCCATCTTTGGCTGCAAAGAATATAATCAATCTGATTTCAGTATTAACCATCTGGTGATGTCCATGTGTAGAGTTTTCTCTTGTGTTGTTGGAAGAGTGTGTTAGCTATCACCAGTGTGTTCTCTTACCAAAACTCTATTAGCTTTTGCCCTGCTTCATTCCATATTCCAAGGCCAAATTTGCCGGTTTCCCCAGATGTCCTGACTTCCTACTTTTGCATTCCAGTCCCCTATAATGAAAAAGATATCTTTTTTTGGGTGTTAGGTCTAGAAGTTCTTGTAAGTCAATTCAGTTCAGTCGCTCAGTTGTATCCAATTCTTCACAACCCCATGGACTGCAGCACACCAGGCCTCCCTGTCCATCACCAACTCCCAGAGTTTACTCCTGGAGAAGGCCTTGTAGGTCGTATAGAATAGTTCAGCTTCTTCAGCATTACTGGTTGGGGCATAGACTTGGATTACTGTAATAGTGATTGATTTGCTTTGGAAACAGAGATTATTCTGTTGTTTTTGAGACTGCATCCAAGTACTGCACTTCAGACTCGTTTGTTTATTATGATGGCTACTTCATTTCTTCTAAGGGACTCATGCCCATAGTAGTAGATATAATGGTCATCTGAATTAAATTCACCCATTCCAGTCCATTTTAGTTCACCAATTCCTAAAATGTCGATTTTCACTCTTGCCATCTACTGTTTGAGCACTTCCAATTTGCCTTGATGTATGGATCTTCCAGGTTCTTATGAAATGTTGTTCTTTACAGCATCAGACTTTACTCCCATCACCAGTCACATCCACAACTGGGTGCTGTTTTCACTGTGGCTCTGTCTTTTCAAAGAATGCTCAAACTACTGCACAATTGCACTCATTTCACATGCTAGTAAAATAATGCTCAAAATTCTCCAAGCCAGGCTTCCACAGTACATAAACTGTGAACTTCCAGATATTTGAGCTGGTTTTAGAAAAGGCAGAGGAACCAGAGATTAAATTGCCAATATCTGGTGGATCATTGAAAAAGCAAGAGAATTCCCAAAAAAACACATCTATTTCTGCTTTATTGACTATGCCAAAGCCTTTGGCTGTGTGAATCACAAGAAACTGTGGAAATTCTGGAAGAGATGGGAATACCAGGCCACCTGACCTGCCTCTTAGGAAACCTGCATGCAGGTCGGGAAGCAACAGTTAGAACTAGACATGGAACAACAGACTGGTTCCAAATAAGAAAAGGAATATGTCAATACTGTATATTGTCACCATGCTTATTTAGTTTATATGCAGAGCACCATGAGAAATGCTGGCCTGGAGAAAGCACAAGCTGGAATCAAGATTGCCAGGAGAAATATCAATAACCTCAGATGCAGAGACAACACCACCCTTATGGAAGAAAGTGAAGAAGATCTGAAGAGCCTCTTGATGAAAGTGAAAGTGGAGAGAGAAAAATTGAGCTCAACCTTCAGAAAACTAAGATCATGGCATCCGGTCCCATCACTTCATGGGAAATAGATGGGGAAACAGTGAACACAGTGGCTGACTTTATTTTTATGGGCTACAAAATCACTGCGGACAGTGATTGCAGCCATGAAATTAAAAGATGCTTACTCCTAGGAAGGAAAGTTATGGCCAACCTAGACAGCATATTAAAAAGCAGAGACATTACTTTGCCAACAAAGGTTCATCTAGTCAAGGCTGTGTAGACAAGTATGGATGTAAGAGTTGGAGTATAAAGAAAGCTGAGCACAGAAGAATTGATGTTTTTGAACTGTGGTGCTGGAGAAGACTCTTGAGAGTCCCTTGGACTGCAAAGAGATCCAACCAATCCATTGTAAAGGAGATCAGTCCTGGGTGTTCATTGGAAGGACTGATGTTGAAGCTGAAACTCTAATAATTTGGTCACCTGATGTGTGGAGAGCTGATTCATTTGAAAAGACCCTGATGCTGGGAAATATTGAGGGCAGTAGGAGAATGGGATAACAGTGGATGAGATGGTGGGTGGATGGAATCACTGACACAATGGACATGGGTTTTGGTGGACTCTGGGAGTTGGTGATGGACAGGGAGGCTTGGTATACTGTGGTTCATGGGGTCGCAAAGAGTTGGACATGACTGAGCAACTGAACTGAACTGTCTTTTCATTCTTTCTGGAGTTATTTCTCCGCTGATCTCCAGTAGCACACTGGGCACCTACCGACCTGGGAAGTTCATCTTTCAGTGTCCTATCTTTTTGCCTTTCATACTGTTCATGGAGTTCTCAGGGCAAGAATACTGAAGTGTTTTACCATTCCCATCTTCAGTGGACCACGTTTTGTCAGAACTCTCCACCATGACCCATCCGTTTTGAGTGGCCCTAATCTGATTGGCTCATAGTTTCATTGAGTTAGACAAGGCTGTGATGAGTTCCTTGAATTTAATGTGATGAGTTTTCTTACTTTTCTGTGATTGTGGTTTTTATTCTCTTGGCCCTCTGATGGATAAGGAAAGCTTATGGAAGCTCCTGATGGGAAAGATTGACTAAGGGGAAACTGGGTCTTGTTCTAATGGGTGGGGCCATGCTCAGTAAATCTTAATCCAGTTTTCTTTTCTTTTTTTTTTTTGCAAGGTATTGTGAGAAGTTATACATCTCTTTGCTTTTTATTTATTTATTTATTTTATTAAATTTATTTATTTTTTAAATTACAATACTGTATTTGTTTTGCCATACATTGACAGGAATCAGCCATAGGTGAACACAATCTCCCAATGCCGAAGCCCCCTCCCACCTCCCACCTCGTACCCCCCCCCCCCCCAACCCCCCCCCCCCCCCCCCCCCACATCTTCTCCTTGAATCATCCCGTGCACCCGCCCCATGTGTCCTGCATCCTGTATTGAACATAGACTGGCACTTCATTCTTACAAGATGGTATACATGTTACATAATGTTTCTTAATCCAGTTTTCTGTGATGGGTGGGGTTGTGTTCCCTCCCTGTTATTTGACCCAAGGCCAAACTATGGTGGAGGTAATGAAGATAATTGAGACCTTCCCTGCTGCACTGAGTGCCCCTGACCTTGCAGCAGGTCACTGCCAGCCCACACCTCTGCCAGAGACTCCTGGACACTCATGGGCCAGTCTGGGTCAGTCTTTTGGGGGTCACTGCTCCTCTCTCCT
This sequence comes from Nanger dama, assembly GCA_917880005.1. Lineage (NCBI taxonomy): Eukaryota > Metazoa > Chordata > Mammalia > Artiodactyla > Bovidae > Nanger > Nanger dama. The sequence goes on along the minus strand of CAKJTW010000038.1, from coordinate 5,244,697 downwards.
GAGTCCTGATAGGCACAAATTTTTGTTTGTTCCCTACAAGAGTCTGTTTTCCCAGTCCTGTGTATGTTCTGGCAGCTCTATGAGGGGGTTAATGGCAACCTCCTCTAAGAGGTATTATGCCATGCTCAGGTCTGCTGAACCCAGAGGCCCTGTCCCCGTGGCAGTCCACTGCTAACCTGTACCTCCACAGGAGATACTCAAACACAGTTCTGGCTCAGTCTCTGTGGGATCTCTGGGTCCTGGTGCACGAGGTTTGTTTGAGTCCCTCTAGTGTCTCTGGTGGGTACTGGGTTTGATTCTAAACCTGATTTCGCCCCTCCTACTGTCTTGCTGGGGCTTCTCCTTTGCACTTAGACATGGGATTTTGTGTGTGTGTGTGGGATTAAATATTCTCCTGTCAACAGTTGTTCAGCAGTGATTTGTAATTTTGGTGTCCATGCCGTAGAAGATGAGTGCACTCCTTCTACTCCACCATCTTCCTCTGCCACTCCAGTATTAAAATAGAATGCCCTCATTTAACAAGTTTAATAAGCTCAAACTTTCAGAGTGTCTACAAGGCCAAATATGTCTACCTCCCTCTCATCACCTGTTATAGCTATCAGATGCAAGTTGAAAAGACTTTCAGAACTGTATCAGAATGGTAATGAGTTAAACATGTATATATTCCTAAGAAATAATAAAATTATCTCTTTTAAGATTATGTAATACCATGTAAATAGTCTATCAATAGCATGATATGCCTGAGGAAGTGTTAAGCATGATGGGAAGTATTCATTGGAATCAAATGTAAGTTGGTGATATTTATTTAGATATTTCTCTCTCAGTAGAAAAGTGAATTTAGGAGCTATCATATTAATTAAGTATAGATAGATAATAGCTTTAACTTTTTTATAATACAGAACTTTATCCTACGGATAAAAATGATGAATAATATCTGTGCCTTCCAGAAATCAGAAAGAATATAGTGAAAGCTATCTGTACAAAGCAATCACAATAATACAGTTAAAATGTTTTAACAGATACTGAAGCCAAATTCCTAGAGAAGGGAATTTGAATTAAAAATCTGCACATATTTTATGGTAATGTCACGCGAGTGTATGTTCCACGGTTCTTTGTCTCATCACAACAAAGATTTGGAGCAATGGACATTAGAGCCCTTGGCAAGTCACAGCTCTCAGGTCTTGGACAAACCATGTTACAGCTCTTAGGCAAATCAGTGTTACAGCTCTATTTTATTTAGAAGATAGCAGGAGAATAGGAGAGAGAGAGAGAGAAAGTGCACACGCAGGTGGGGGGAGGGGAGAGAGAGAGAGAGAGAGAGAGAGAGAGACAAAGAGTGCACACCCTCACGCAGGAGAGAAAGAGAGAGGGAGAGAGAGATTTGACTCTTCCTTTTATATGTTTTCTTCCACCTGGGCCTGCCCTATGCAAATTGGGCTTAGCCAGGAGTGCTGTTTGTTCCACCTGCAGTCTTCACTCTGGTCCTTGGACCTTCCTTTGACCTTCCTTGTTTTTTAGCCACCGCCATTTTGGATTCCATTTCCCTATTATACCTACCTAACAGTAATGATAAAAGAACAACAAACACAGATAAAGATTTCAGTGATTGAAACCTTTCTTTCATCCTCTACTTTCTGTTCTTACTCCAGTAAAAGTCTACATGAGATTACATGTGGTAAAAGACAGGCATAAATTAAGGGCAAGTAAGTAAGACAGTTCTGGCATCTATGAATTGATGCAACAAAGGAAAAATGAGTCATTTATGGCCTAAATAGGAGGATATGACAGGCAGTTAGGAAGGCTCTAGAATCTACAAAATATTTTAAAGAAAAAAATCTTATTAAATCCCTTTCTCATGTACAAATTGCCATTCCTTTTTCTTCAGGTAAAAGTGGAGTACAAATAACTTTATACAAGTATCAGTTCTCTCTCCAATGCTTTGTAATGAAAAGAGAATGGTCACAACATCACCAAATATGTCTTCATGTTAATTTTAAACAGTCATATTAAAAAAAAATTTTATTTGTACTCTACTAAAAATATTTATAAATCTGTACCACCATAACTTCATGTATCTCCTACATACCAAATTAATAGGCATTTTTTAAAAAATGATGTACTCCATGATGTTAATTCAAAATGTCAATTTATCCATTAAATTACTTTAAATTAGTTTAAGATCTTTAACAAACATAAAAATTCCTGAGCTACCAACTATTATAGCATCTTTATTTTGACTTTTATTGTAATTATGCTTTGCAATTCTCAATATTTTTCTAATCCTATGTCTGAATTGTTTTTATTATTGCAACCTCATCACTTCTGATTTTATTGTTGAGCTGAAGAGATCCAGTCAAAAATCAATAATGCATAAAACACATGCATTTTGAATATATCTTCAAAGTATTATGGTAATAGTTAAAATTTACTATAATTTTAGGTTTGGTTAATTCATGTGAAACATGTTCATATACACTAGTTTGTTTTCTAAATCTGTATTACAGTATTTCCATTGCTTAGCCTTCTGCTAGGATTCTTTGTTATAAGAAACAGAGAAAAAAACTACTATAAGCAAAAACATGATTTTTTCCCCTCACTTAGAAGAATCCCAAGGACAGCGCAGCCTGGTGGGCTGCCGTCTATGGGGTCGCACAGAGTCAGACACGACTGAAGCGACTTAGCAGCAGCAGCAGCAGCAGCCTAGAAATGTGGTTTTATGCAGAATTTCATGCAGGTATTTAGAGAAAGCATCAAAATCCATTTGACCTCTTTTTCTTTCTCTCTTCCACTTCTCAGTGTGCTGAGAAAAAATGTGGTTGGTAATTCCTGATTCACATTGTGCGAGCTGTATTATCCAAATCTGCTTTTTCCTTAAACTTCTAAAATGATAAAATACATATCTGGAGAAGAATAAAGATCTGGATTAACTTAACAAATGCTGTGTTTATACAGCTGCATATGATATTATAACTGGAATGTCCTAGAACATGTTCTTAAAATTAAGGCTAGGAAGAAATATACTAGGTAGGCAGCCCCACCCCTTTCACATGAATGGATGGGGAAAGGAATCCTTGTCCAGAGAAGGAAGAGTGAGTCTCTGAACAGACAAAAATCAACTCTAACTGTGATATTAAAATATAAACTTTGAACAGCTAGAAGCATGAACGATAAAAATAAAAATAAGCATGTCAACCATTTTTAACTAACTCATTAATAAGGAAACTAGTGTGATGGTGTGAAAGTGTACACCCAGGGCAGAATCATGTTGATGTATGGCAAAACCAATACAATATTGTAAAGTAATTAATCCCCAATTAAAATAAATACATTTAAATTTAAAATAATTTTAAAAAATTAAAAAGAAAGTGAAAGTGAAGTCGCTCAGTCATGTCCAACTCTTCACAACCCCATGGACTGCAGCCCACCATGCTCCTCCGTCCATGGGATTTTCTAGGCAAGAATACTGGAGTGGGGTGCCATTGCCTTCTCTGAGAGCAATGGTATAGCTGGTTCAAATATCACTTGAAGAGTTGAGATACATATGTGAAAGTGAAAGTGAAGTCACTCAGTCATGTCCGACTCTTTGCGACCCCATGGACTCTAGCCCACCAGGCTCCTCCATCCATGGAATTTTCTAGGCAAGAGTACTGGAGTGGGTTGCCATTTCCTTCTCCAGGGGATCTTCCCAACCCAGGGATCGAACCTGGGTCTCCTGCATTGAGGGCAGACACTTTACTGTCTGGGCCACCATATAAGTTAATTAAAATAACATGCAGAAATAAGGTGTTTTTAATAAAGAAATTTATATTTAATGTAGTACAGGATACATAATCTTTATTATCTTTTCTACTAAAGAAGAGATATTTACATTACATTACTATTGGGTCTAAATAGTAAACCCATTTGAACATCTGGAAGTTCTCCATTCACATACTGTTGAAGCCTAGCTTGGAGAATTTTGAGCATTACTTTGCTAGCATGTGAAATGAGTGCGATTGTGAGGTAGTTTGAACATGCTTTGGCATTGCCCTTGTTTGGGACTGGAATGACAACGGACCTTTTCCAGTCCTATGTCCACTGCTGAGTTTTCCAAGTTTTCTGGTGTTGCTTCTTAGGAAGATCAACTGTTTTAAACTATGGTATACACCTAACATTATTATTATACAGAAAAATATTGGGTCAGTGATATTTAATGCCATATATCTAGTAATTGGAGAAGGCAATGGCACCCCACTCCAGTACTCTTGCCTGGAAAATCCCATGGACGGAGGAGCCTGGTAGGCTGCAGTCCATGGGTTAGCTAAGTAAGAGTCAGACACGACTGAGCGAGTTCACTTTCACTTTCACTTCATACCCAACTGTGTTCAGGCCTAAATAAAGGACGTATGTTTGTAACAATTATGTTTCAGGTACTACACTATGCTAGAAATACATAAGTGGTTAAAGTATGAGGGTGCTCAAAATAATGTGAGGTCATTTAAAAGAAAAATGTATGAATAAGTATAATCAACAATACTCATTTACAGCTTACCATTCAACAATAATGATTCAAATTAAAAGTAAAACAAAGCCTTACTATATACAATAGGTGTTATATGTACTTAAAACTATAGTGAGAACAGACCAGATATTTATAATTTTAAAAACTTATGGAGTTAAGTGTAGTATGATTTATACTACATAAACAAAGAGTCACATATTATACTATTAATATATTTCAAAACAATATTTAGAATGGCAGATTTATTCTATTTACTTCTGTAAGGAACGAGTCAAATTTATTTCTCACTTTCTATCACTAGATAACAAATAGCCCCTAAATACTTAATCAAAACCCTAAAGCAAATCTCTTTAAGTAGTGGAAACCATTTTTTTCTTTTTTTAATTATGGGATACTGTCTCCAGTTTCATGTCCTGACTTGATTTGATGGAAACAAAAATCACCTGGAAATGATTTTTCCAGCTGGGAACACCTTTCAATACACTTCTCCCTCCTTCCCTGTTAGATCTCATTTTATTCCTATATCCTTAAACACTTCAATAGCTTTTTGCTCTCTTTCCATTTATGAGCATGCCAGTGGTTTCCCCAAGTTTCTTCTCATCTCACTTTTGATGTTCCTATACAATTTTATGCCTCATCTTTTTCAGCAAGCACAGGGAATATTTTCAAACACATTAAAAAAATATCTTCCTCAATTTCAAATTGGCAAAATGTATTGTACAACAAGGGTTATTCTCCCTAGGTTAGTAATTCATTTTATTTGGTGTTCTAGTTGTTAGTTTTAAGTCTTATAATTATCTTACCTTTTTTTTCTGTGAAGTTTTAAGAAGACTAGGCATGTATTTTTATAGGAATATTTGCTTTCTTATGATTATTTATCTCTTTAGGTTGAGATTATTATTCAATAATCTAAATCATTTTATAGAATCACTGTTGCACATAACTTGCCAGCATTCTTATAAAATGAAGCAAGTGAAATATAAATTGGTATAATTTTTAAAGCTCTAAATATTGTGTTTGTTGCAGACATTTTTCTTATGGTTTCTATGGTCTTGCTTCCAGACAATTAAATAGTGTTAGATCTGAATTTAATTTGATACTCATTTTCTGCTATTGGTACTGGTATACTAGGCCATAGTCTAATGAGACCAAAATTATTTTCATTGTTATTCTTTAAATCATTTTGTATATTGTCAAATTCAAAACCAGAAAAGCATCTTAAGGAAATTATCAAACTTCAACTTATATTTTTAATACACAATAGAAATATATGTGCTATCAACTATCATTCATAAATCACTGAGTGCACTCTTCTTTAGATTTTTTCCCTATGGAATGTTGATAAAGCATTTGACAAAAGAAGCAATTAAGATTTATTATCTGTTTTTATTGCTGACTAAATGAAAACAATACCTGTGAGATAATAATTGAAACATTTTATAAATCAAAATGTCTGGCTATTGACAAAGGATTTACATATAAACCTCATTTATGAGTGTCTCACTAATGCCAAGTATATTGCTCAGGAAATCTCAGAGTTACAGTGTTAAAATATGGCTCTGCAACCATTCAGTTCAATTCAGTTCAATCGCTCAGTCCTGCCCAACTCTTTGGGATACCATGGACTGCAACACGCCATGCTTCCCTGTCCTTCACCAGCTCTTGGAACTTGTTCAAACCCATGTCCATTGAGTCGGTGATGCCCTCCAACCATCTCATCCTCTGTAGTCCTCTGCTCCTGCCTTCACTCTTTCCCAGCATCAGGGTCTTTTCCAGCGAGTCAGTTCTTCTCATCAGGTAGCCAAAGCATTCCAGTACCCCTACAATTTTGATGTTTTGAATTAGCAGCTGAATAGCTTTTGGTGATTGCCACTGGGTGCAACTTCCAAAAGGGCTTGATAAGTAAGGGAGTACTACTCTATGGGGAAACTGGGATAAAAGGATAGTTAGATGAGGGATTAAAACTCACTTTTTGTGAACTACTTCATACCTGAGGCTGAGTTTACAAAATCTTTCAATCAATTGAAGACCCCTTGAGGTCACTTTTCCCCCTCAATTTATACTACTTAGCTTACTCATAAAATCTATCTACTCTTTTTAAATTATAAAATATTTACGTGATCAGTATCTGAAGTTGGATAATTTGACATTTAAATCCAGCTGCCTTTGTCTTTTTCTTTCATTCTTGCCTTAAGCATGCCTAATTTGTCCAGCTGTCTCAAACCATCTTTATTGTCTCCACATATTACCCTTAAGCTGTTATTTTATCCTCAGGATTGATAGTGTAATAATAGTGAGAGTGCTTTCTTTCCCAGAAACATTTCATTTAAAGGTAAATCCTTGTGCTAATGTCACCAGCTAGTAGATGAGGAAGGGCATGGTATGTTTTGGAGCTTTAGATACCTCTATTTGTTATAGTCACATTTCTTATTGTAGGCCGACCATCTACTTCATAGAGACATTAGAATTTTTATACCATTCTCCTAATAGAATAAGCAATATAGTGAATTAATTTGAATAAAAAGCTTTGTATGCTACACTTAACTCCATAAGTTTTTAAAATTATAAATGTCTGGTCTGTTCTCACTATAGTTTTAAGTACATATAACACCTATTGTATATAGTAAGGCTTTGTTTCACTTTTAATTTGAATCATTATTGTTGAATGGTAAGCTGTAAATGAGTATTGTTGATTATACTTATTCATACATTTTTCTTTTAAATGACCTCACATTATTTTGAGCACCCTCATACTTTAACCACTTATGTATTTCTAGCATAGTGTAGTACCTGAAACATAATTGTTACAAACATACGTCCTTTATTTAGGCCTGAACACAGTTGGGTATGAAGTGAAAGTGAAAGTGAACTCGCTCAGTCGTGTCTGACTCTTAGCTAACCCATGGACTGCAGCCTACCAGGCTCCTCCGTCCATGGGATTTTCCAGGCAAGAGTATTGGAGTGGGGTGCCATTGCCTTCTCCAATTACTAGATATATGGCATGCATTAAGTTCTGAGCGCAACTAACTGCTACCTTTGTGAACTTTTGAGATTTGCTTGAATTTTCAGAGCAACCACTGCCTTTGTTGCTTCATTTGTCAAAAGATTTCCTCAAATCATTGTTTGGAGAATTTGTAACAATATATTCAAAGATGACACTGCTTGGCAGTGATTAAAGGCACCATGTACACAGGAATAATATACTAAAGAACAAATAACACTATTATGTACCAAGTATTACTCAAGTCTAGGTAATAGATGCTAAAGATATGTCTTGATTAAGATATACCTTAAAAAAAAAAGATATACCTTAAGACAATATTCCCAGGGACTCAGTTTTGAAAAGGCTAATGTCTTATGCATCCTTCCTTCTCTCCCTTTCTTTTTTCCTTCCTTCCTTCCCATTCTCATTTGACTTTTTATAATCTTCCAATAAATAGTCCTAAATAAAATTATATTTAGTCATAGCTGAAAACAATAAAGTATATTCAAGGAAGCATAGTTAATAACCAGAAAATAGACAAAACAGTGTTGAACCTTCTCTACCCATATGAAATATAATCATTTATATATATATATATATATATATATACACATACATAGACACACACATATATATATATGAGCATAAAGATGGATTTCTATTGCTACTTTGACCTATTTATATTACATGCTATAAACACAATGATTGATTTATAATAATACCACTATATAATATTGTAAGACCTGAAAATGTAATTCAGTCATTATTTTATTTATTAACTTTTTGCTGTAGGCATAGAGTATAATTTCTTAAAATGATTTTTAAGATAACCTGCAGAGGCAGGAATTAGAATTGATTATAGCTGGTTGTAATATGAAGAAATGTTACTTATGACAATCCCTGATATTAACAGAATCTAAGACTATCATAATGAGTTAGACTATAGCTTAAATTATGAATTTTGCTAATTAGAGTCACTTAATTTATGATATTGACAAGCAGTTTAATATTATCACATTTTAAAACTCAGCCTCACTGTTTTCCAGTCTTGTACACTAAAATGTGCTTCAGGGATATTAAAGTCCTTTTCATGCCAGATTTTTAATTTTACATAGAAAAAGAAAGCATACATATCATATAGTTTCCTAGGGATTTGTTTCACATTTCTTTAATAGTAAAAATACAGATGTAAAAATTCATCTAAGTAATTTATCATTAGTTAACTGTTTTTTCAAGACAGTGTACTCATTATAGATATTTGTTACTGAATTTGGAGAATTATTTATCAGGCTGTAAACCTGCTGAACAGATATAATTTTGGAGGTTGTTGTATTCACTTATTTGGCCAATACTGGGTATTTCCATCAGTCAAATTCTTATAATGTCATTGAAAATGAGAATCTAAAAGATAATTGTTTATCTTTACACAGATAATTATTAGTTTATTAATATTCATGGGAAATAGATGAGAAAACAGTGTAAACAGCGTCAGACTTTAGTTTTGGGGCTCCAAAATCACTGCATATGGTGACTGTAGCCATGAAATTAAAAGACGCTTACTCCTTGGAAGGAAAGTTATGACAAACCTAGAGAGCATATTCAAAAGCAGAGACATTACTTTGCCAACAAAGGTCCATCTAGTCAAGGCTATGGTTTATCCAGTGGTCATGTATGGATGTGAGAGTTAGACTATGAAGAAAGCTGAGCACCAAAGAACTGATGCTTTTGAACTGTGGCATTGGAGAAGACTCTTCAGAGACCCTTGGACTGCAGGAGATCAGTCCTGGATGTTCACTGGAAGGACCGATGCTAAAGCTGAAACTCAGTACTTTGGCCACCTCATGTGAAGAGTTGACTCACTGGAAAAGACCTGATGCTGGGAGGGATTGGGGGCAGGAGGAGAAGGGACGACCAAGGATGAGATGGCTGGATGGCATCACCGACTCAATGGACATGAGTTTGAGTAGACTCCGGAAGTTGGTGATGGACAGGGAGGCCTGGTGTGCTGCAATTAATGGGATCACAAAGAGCTGGACATGACTGAGCAAGTTAACTGAATATTAATATACAATTATTATTTTCTCTTTTTAGGGTTTAAACATATTGTTCCTATATTTTTAAAAACTAGAATAAAATTCCACATGTTGTCTTTCTTGAAAGCAATTTAACCATTCGGTTCAGTCTCTGAGTTGTGTCCGACTCTTTGCTACCGCATGAATCGCAGCATGCCAGGCCTCCCTGCCCATCACCAACTCCCAGAGTTCACTCAGACTCACGTCCATCGAGTCCGTGATGCCATCCAGTCATCTCATCCTCTTTTGTCCCCTTCTCCTCCTGCCCCCAATCCCTCCCAGCATCAGAATCTTTCCCAGTGAATCAACTCTTCTCATGAGGTGCCCAAAGTACCGGAGTTTCAGCTTCAGCATCATTCCCTCCAAAGAAATCCCAGGGCTGATCTCCTTCAGAATGGACTGATTGGATCTCCTTGCAGTCCAAGGGACTCTCAAGAGTCTTCTCCAACACCACAGTTCAAAAGCATCAATTCCCTTAGCTAATCATTTAATGCTGATGATCTCTAGAATGGGATTTGGTCACTTTGTGATTTTATTCACAAGGGTTATAATTACAGAAATCAAAGGCTTAGGTAAAATAAAAATATTCCAAAAAATGTGTGCCATGTTTCCATTCTTCTATCTATACTTACATCTATATCTCTAATATCACTTATATTTAGCAAGAGATATCATAAAGTACTGAGCAGAGAAATGGTAAAATATACATTTTTTTTATATGGATGGCAGCAAAATATGTAATAAAGTAAATTGTGGGAAGGTGAAAATTCACTAGTTGTATGAGATAAGTAAATTATTGTAAACTGATAACTCTTTCAATATATCAGGCTCTAAAGAATGAAACAATAAAAATAATTTATGTTTTCCAGAAGCATGAGTAGAAGAGCAATCTTATACTTGGCAGGTGCAGGCATTGTTTTGAAATTAATCAAGCAACATTTATTAAAACTGACATCAAAATAAAAATATAGATGGTCTGTGAACTAGTCTATCCTAAGTCTTGCATCAGTTAAAATGAAGGCACCAAATCCTACAGATTCAAGCAATAATATTTATTAAATGCATTCAAGAAGAATTTAAAGCAAAATACAAGCCCATCAAGGTGATTACTGAATAGGGGGCAGGGTAAAGGGAATGAGAAGAAGAAATGAAAAGGGAAAACACTGCATTTCATTACTGTGCACATTATTATACTCTACATACTTCTTGTGGTTCATCAAATGGATAACGTTCTGAATGTTACATGGACAGTGTAGTGTATTTCTGTGTGTGTGGTGAGGGGAGGGAAAGAAAGAGGGAGGGAAAGAAAGAGGGAGGGAAGGATGTAGGACATGTAGTGGTAAAAGCGAATGTGTAGCGATTATTTTTTAAATAAAGTAAAAATAGATAGTTGAACAGAATGAGTTCTGCTTTTCGTTATCTAATTTAGTATTGCAAAGTAGCTCTCAAATTACCATCCCCTAGAAGGGTAAGTCATTAAGAGAGGAACTGCCAGTGTTTAAGTGTGTGAGGGTGGTATAAACTGATTAATCTTACGTTGGCTTAACTATTTAATATTATTTAGGATAATATTTGACAAGAGAAATAAAATTTTTCTTTGGTCAGAATAAGCTGATCAGTATCAAAGTTTCTCACTTCTGTTGTGAGTGTAAAATAATGACTTTTTCACTTTTAGCATGTGCAATGCAGCCGGTGCTTCTATTTGTCATGATTAGGGAAGTATGAACACTACTTTCTGGGGTTAAAAGCCTTATGCAGAGGCCAACACCTGTTTTACCTTTGATCATTTCAAAGATTAGAAAACACACACACACAAACCTGAAGAAAATATCCTTTATACATCAATACAAAAATCTATGGCTTTCTTATAGTCCAGTAATAACCTAGAGTGTAAAAATGTAGATACACGCCATTTTTTTCTCCTACAGAATAAAATAGATATACACTGCCATTTTAAAATGCTCAAAAAAGTTAAAAGTTACGTCTTTACATCAGATGAGCTGGAAATTCAAAGGGAGGACCTGAGACCGATATAACTTTCTTTTAAACACTCTCATTTTGATGGAGCTTGAAAAAATGACAGGTAGTATTTGCTGAAGCAAATGGTGGTAGCTTCAAAGATTCAGTCATCCTAGAACCACTGCTGCATTTCTGAGTGTTGATGTAGACTGTTAGGGCTGTTGGAGAACAAAAGCATTCCTAAGTCTCAATAAAAGAATCTATAGCCAATTTTTTTTTCCCAGATAAAAGTACAGAATTAATTCTCACAGAAATATAAAGAATGAAGATTTCTAAAGTTTAAATTATTTATTGGTTAGATATATGCACGTATTTTCATTCTTATATCTTTAAATGAGGCTAGAAGTCCTTAAACATTTAGAATATAAATAATAAATGTTTATGGATATTATATAATTTTATGAAGAATTATTTCCATGGCAGCCTTAGACCAAAGCTTTAAGTCCATAAGGTAGAATTTTGCTCACTAATAATGCCTTTTTAGTTTTAGTAATTCATTATTTTAATGTATTCTAAAATATATACACATTAACATGATTTCTGGCCTGTAGAATTATTAATTTATAGGGAGCTTTCCATTGTTTACAGTGCGCAAAACAGCTTGATAATATCTATGATGTACAGAATGGCATTTAAGTTATTCAAAGATTTTAGACCAAATTCTAATATGTTGTCAGTAGAACCACCCTACGCTGAATGTGTTGCATGAGGAATTGAACGCTAGCATAAATTTCTTTTCATTCTAATCTTGTCTTTCAATTGTATTGTATCTTTACAGATGAGTCACTTTGCTATGCACCTGAAATATCACAACATTGTTGACCAGTTACACTCCAATATAAAATAAAGGTGTTTTTTTTTTAAGAGATTCATATATGTGTCAGTATGGCATGCTAAAATAGTTTTATTGTTTTTAAGCAAATTACTACTCCCCTGCTATAATGAGGGCTTCTCTGGTGGGTCAGAAGGTAAAGAATCTGCCTGCAATGTGGGAGACCTGGGTTCTAACCCAGGGTTAGGAAAATCCCTTGGAGGAGGGCATGTCAACCCACTCCAGTATTCTTGCCTGGAGTATCCCCATGAACAGAGGAACCTGGTGGGCTACAGTCCATGGGGTCGCAAAGAGTCAAACATGACTGAGTAACTAAGCACAGCACACTGCTATAATTAAAAATGGTACAATCAAAATAGTCCCATATGTAATCAGTATTTTATTATAGAGGCTATATTTTTAAAGGTCTTAGTGCCCTAATTCTTTTTCTCTCCCTGAAGATAACCTTCATTAAAAGTTATTTCTTTCCTTGAACAGGTAAATGACATATTTATAAGTTGACAATATGAAAGCTTGTAGTAGGATACCTAATGGAGCATAGCAGAAAACAAATGAAACAATTTGACTGCCTGATAGCCATTTCAAGCTATGCTAGTTTCAAGGCAATTATAGCAGTTAGAACATATCCGACTATTCAAACATTAACTGTATTTCTGTTAGGGCAAATCTATAACCATTACATGATTAAAGTAATCTCCAATACTATGAAACATTTCCCATTACTTCATATGGCATGCTGCTAACTGGCAAAGAAAAACTATCATATACTGAGAAAATTTTCTCTAAATTTGATCAGATTAATTCATGTGGGTAGTCTCAGGAATCCAGTTCAACTGCCTAAATACATTAATTTCATCAGAAAATCAAAGAGAATGGCAGAAAATAATCTCTAGATATAAGAAATTTCTTCACTGTGAGCTTTTCTTTATTGTGTAAAAACCCAATGAATAATTTTACATAAGCGTAATTGCAGGGTTTGCATATATGTATTGAAAAACTCTAGAGCAGTTATACTATTTTAAAGGTATTACAAATTGTATTGATAATACTACAGCATCTACTTTGGTTCTTGGGTTAGTGACAATGTACTTAATTTTCTTTTTCAAAAGATAGGCTGATGTCTATACTGTGCAGTAATAGAATTATCAAGCAAATACTTCTATAACATTCTAACATATTAGTTATACAATACATTGTTTTAATTTCCTAACATTTTCTAGGGATTCATCTAGGCACTAGGAAAATATGGTAACCAAGTTACAGGCCCTATTTGTAAAGTTTCTATATTATATAGAAATGCAAAAGAAAATAAACTTTCCACTGCTTTATATGAACTGACACTATGTACAAGTAACATGAAAAGCAATTAGAATAAGATGAAGAGGAGCTGGTGCTAATTTAGCTAGGGGAATCCAGAAAGGTGTATCTTTTCGGAGGGGTATTTGAGATGAGCAGTGAATATGGGAGGGAAGTGACCACGTAGATATATAGAGAAAAGATCTCATAAAGAAAGGAAAGTAACTGTATCGGGCATGATATGGTAATAAAGCTGACCTATCAACGAACATTAAAGTGGATGCTGGAATAGATCACTCAGGTTCTACCCTCCCAGGACAAAAACATCCCCCACACTGCTGAAAAGTTTGATTATACTTATCTCTATGTATTTGTGTCTTTATATCATAAAGCTAGATCAAAGCTCTAACAAGGTAGCAGAGCTAGGGAGCTGCTGTTGCTGCTGCTAAGTCGCTTCAGTCGTGTCCGACTCTTCGCGACCCCATGGACTGAAGCCCACCAGGCTCCTCAGTCCATGGGATTTTCTAGGCAAGAGTACTGGAGTGGGGTGCCATTGCCTTCCTCAGAGTTAGGGAGGGAGGAAAGCAAAAGCCAGAATCTTATGATTACATTGAGAATTCTGACAGAATAATTTTTAAAAAATTAAGAAGCAATCAGAATGATAGGTGCTGTGGTATGCTGGTAAATGTTTAACAACTGACTTGCCGAAGGGCAGAGGGGGAGTGACTTTATAGTGTGCACGAGTTCCTGTAGTGTGAGCCCTCCCACTATGGCTTATTTCAGCCTATCAAAGCAGAGTCCCTGGAGGCAGAGTCAGGAAAAGACGTGCACTAGGGTACTGTAGAGCATTTTCACCATACATGTGTAATAGACCTAAATATCCTCAAGAACATAGTATTAGTAAAATGTGTAAAATAATTAGGACTAATAAGTTTTGAGTTTTCACTATTTTAATATAATTTATTCAGTTCATTTTAATCGCTCAGTCGTGTCTGACTCTGCAACTCCATGGATTGCAGCATGGACATCCTGCACGGCTTCCCTGTCCATCACCAACTCCCAGAGCTTGTTCAAACTCATGTCCATCAAGTCAGTGATGCCATCCAGCCATCTCATCCTCTGTCATCCCCTTTCCTTCTATCTTCAATCTTTCCTAGCATCAGGGTCTTTTCCAATGATTCAGTTCTTCACATGAGGTGGCCAAAGTACTTGAGTTTCAGCTTCAACATCAGTTCAGTTCAGCTCAGTTCAGTCATTCAGTCATATCTGACTCTTTGCAACCCCATGAATTGCAGTACACCAGGCCTCCCTGTCCATCACCATCTCCCGGAGTTCACTCAGACTCAGGTCCATCGAGTTTGTGATGCCATCCAGACATCTCATCCTCAGTCATCCCCTTCTCCTCCTGCTCCCAATCCCTCCCAGCATCAGAGTCTTTTCCAATGAGTCAACTCTGCATGAGGTGGCCAAAGTACTGGAGTTTCAGCTTTAGCATTATTCCTTCCAAAGAAAGCCCAGGGCTGATCTTCTTCAGAATGGACTGGTTGGATCTCCACACAGTCCAAGGGACTCTCATGAGTCTTCTCCAACACCACAGTTCAAAAGCATCAATTCTCCAGCTCTTAGCCTTCTTCACAGTCCAACTTTCACATCCATACATGAACACAGGAAAAACCATAGCCTTGACTAGACAGACCTTAGTCAGCAAACTAATGTCTCTGCTTTTGAATATACTATCTAGGTTGGTCAAAACTTTTCTTCCAAGGAGTAAGTATCTTTTAATTTCATAGCTGCAGTCACCATCTGCAGTGATTTTGGAGCCCCCCAAAATAAGGTCTGACACTGTTTCCCATCTATTTCTCATGAAGTGATGGGATCGAATGCCATGATCTTCGTTTTCTGAATGTTGAACTTTAAGGCAACTTTTTCGATCTCCTCTTTCACTTTCATCAAGAGGCTTTTAGTTCCTCTTCACTTTCTGCAATAAGAGTGGTGTCATCTGCATATCTGAGGTTATTGATATTTCTCCCGGCAATCTTGATTCCAGCTTCTGTTTCTTCCAGTCCAGCATTTCTCATGATGTACTCTACATAGAAGTTAAATAAGCAGGGTGACAATATACAGCCTTGACATACTCCTTTTCCTATTTGAAACCAGTCTGTTGTTCTATGTCCAGTTCTAACTTTTGCTTCCTGAACTGCAAACAGATTTCTCAAGTGGCAGGTTAGGTGGTCTAGTATTCCCATCTCTTTCAGAATTTTCCACAGTTTCTTGTGATCCACACAGACAAAGGCTTTGGCATAGTCAACAAAGCAGAAATAGATGCTTTTCTGGAACTCTTGCTTTTTCCATGATCCAGGGGATGCTGGCAATTTGATCTTTGGTTCCTCTGCCTTTTCTAAAACCAGCTTGAACATCAGAGAGTTCACAGTTCACATATTGCTGAAGCCTGGCTTGCAGAATTTTGAGCATTACTTTACTAGCATGTGAGATGAGTGCAATTGTGCAGTAGTTTGAGCATTCTTTGGCATTGCCTTTCTTTGGGATTGGAATGAACACTGACCTTTTCCAGTCCTGTGGCCACTGCTGAGTTTTCCAAATTTGCTGGCATACTGAGTGCAGCACTTTCACAGCATCATCTTTCAGGATTGGAAACAGCTCAACTGGAATTCCATCACCTCCACTAGCTTTGTTCATAGTGATGCTTTCTAAGGCCCACTTGACTTCACATTCCAAGATGTCTGGCTCTAGATGAGTGATCACATCATCATGATTATCTTGGTCTTGAAGGTCTTTTCTGTACAGTTCTTTCATGTAGTCTTACCATCTTTTCTTCAGTTCCTTCCAATTATCAGTCCTCACATCATTTGTTGTGATTATATAATTTGTTTTTTATAAACAGCTCACAAAATACATGAAAATTTAAAGATTAGCTCCAACGAGCCAGTTCAAGCCAGAAAGTACACCAATGGGCAGGATACATGTAACTTATAGTGACAAGTTGAATCTCTAGAAAACAGATACTGAGGCAAAAGTCAGGAGTTCAAAAGGTTTGGAGTGATTAATATCTTTGAAAGAAAAAGTGGAGGAAGCAGGGTTTTGCAAGAGGGGCTGTCAGGTAGATATGGTCCTGACACAATCACAGCCAGCCTATTAGTGAGCAAAGATTTCCCTGGACTGGAGTCCCATATGGGGAAAATTGGCTGAGCTCTATACCACTGCCTCTTTTATTGACCAGGGCTCATTTAAGAAGGCCATGAATAAGAAAGAGCTAACAGTGGGATGCTGTTAGCCATTTTCCCTACTACTGAAACAGCCTTTCTTTTGTACCCCTTAATCAGAGGGGTATATTTGCCACCTTTACCATGAGTTAGGAATGACCAATCATGATACATTGTGCTCTGTAACTGTGAATGAGATAAAAACAAAAGTGACTCTTGGGAGTAATGAGATGTAAGTCATTGGCAGCCTTCATCAGTGGTTTTGAACCTGATTTGAGAAAGAAGAGAAGGTGAAGAATGGAGACTTCGAGCAACTTCGAGCACATGTGTTTCTTTCAAGTGTGAAAATGTATATATTCAAGCTGATTTATGTATCAAACTGAGAAACAGTGCAGTAGTAGAGACATAGTAAGCCTAGAAATGTTCCAAAACATTTGAAAATTCACAAAAGGAATTTAATAGGAAAGTGTCTTTGAGAAGAAAGATCATTTAGTTGCAACAATTTCCCTAGATTATTTAAATAAGTAGATGCATCAGTAAATAGTTCTTGGTTTTCATTATGTACATCTTCTGAAGAAAATCAGGAATAAAGAGCTAGTGGGTTTTGTCCAAAATGACAAAAGGTATAGACTGGAAACCATGGGAAAATGACATTTCCTCATAGTGTCACTTTTTGGGGTCAGAAATTCTTTGATTGAATTTGGTGATTGAATGACCTTCATATTGAACAGATACTTCTACTCCAGTAGCCCTTTAGTGGTAAAGATACTTTTAGTGAAAGAAAAAGGGTTTTGTTGGACACTCTTGCACGTGTTCTGTCATTAAACTAACAAATATGGCTGCCGCTGCTGCTGCCGCCACTTCGGTCGTGTCCGAATCAGTGCAACCCCATGGATGGCAGCCCACCAGGCTCCTCTGTCCACGGGACTTTCCAGGCAAGAATACTGGAGTGGGGTGCCATTGCCTTCTCCAAAACAAGTATGGCTGGCAAACACTGAAACCTGTTACTTGTTTAACTGATGCTAAGCTAAGCTGTGCCTGGCTCCCAGTGTTGACAAAAAGGTCTTAGTGAATGCATGTTGGTAAAATTATACTAAAACACTAAGAAAAGAAGAGAAATTTCTATGCATCTATATCTTATTCCTTTAGAACTGACTTGCATTTGTCCCTCAAACAAGGTCAAGTTTGCCTCTGCATTTGCTGTGGCCACCACTACGCAGAATATCCCACACTAGAACTTCACCATGACTGCGTCCTGCTCATTCAGCTATCAGCTTACATTTTACCTGCTCAATAAGCCTGACACAGATTACCCAGCTGAACTAGACTTATCCTCCTCCCTAGTCAAGCTCTAGTACTTTTTTTTTTTTCTGGCACTTACCAACTTCTGAAATTATCTAGTGCATTCTTTCATTCTTCACTATCCAAATGAAAACAATGACCTCCTGTCATTCACTAGTCTATGAATGTTGCTCCCAGCAGAGTGGGACACATCAGAGAACCTAAGAAAAAGGTGTCAAATGAATGGCAACTATTTAATACTTTATAGTGTAAAGCTATTAACATTTGCTGATGTTTAAATTTTATAAGCAGCCCATTTTTCTCATTGCCAAGAGAGGGATATCATTTTAATTTCTCTATTGGCTTATCCTCTGCACCTGCTACATTGTCATCATTTTCTCACTTTCTATTTATGCTTCAAAACACAGTAACCAGGCTTAAACAATCAACAACCTCAAGCACTTCTGAAAATAATCCACAATAACCTCTAATTTAAAAGCTTAAAAAAACTGAAAGCAATTTTAAGTTATAATTTTTATTGAATTGAGCTTTTGGTGCTTGTCTTGCCTTACCCACCCTACCTTAAGTTAACACCATAGGTCTTTCTTCTCTTGATATTTATCCACTGGCTTCTGGATGCTTCTTGATCAAGTTTCCCTTCCAACAGCTTTATTAAATGCAAGTCTCTATCTGAAATTGATTACCCCTCTGCCCACTGTTGGACTTCCCTGGTGGCTCACATGATAAAGAATCTGCCTGCAGTGCAGGAGACCCAGATTTGATCTCTAGGTCAGGAAGATCCCCTGGAGAAGAGAAAGGCTACCCACTCTAGTATTCTTGCCTGGAAAATTCTATGGACAGAGGAGCCTGGTGGGCTATAGTCCATGAATCACAAAGAGTCAGGACACCACTGAGGGACTAACAGTTTCACTTTTTGCTACTGTGAGCTGTCAATGTTAGTCTAGTCCTTTTTCTTCTTTACCTTCCATTCTAGCTTCTTTATTATCCTGTTCCCTATTCCCCTGCATTATATTTTCCTAAACTCTTTCAGTAGTCACTAAGCTGGCCTCCCTGAGACAGATTTGCCTCTATTCTCAACAAAGTTGTCAGAAGAATCTTGCTGAAATAATAGTCATACTCTAGCTTGAAACTTTAAAATGGTTTTCTTAACCAGTTAATACATCAAGAAACATGAAAGATTTTGCTCTTCATCCTCAGCATGTAGTTCACAGAGGGCATTCCATAAATGTGTAAAGAAGAAAAAGAAGAAAGAACAATCCTTCAGACAATACCAAATGCTATGAATAATAAAGTTTCTTTTCTTCTTGAGATAAGAAATTGGAAAAAGAGCTTTAAATAAAAGTTACAACCCTGGTATTTCCAACTAGTGGTTAAAACCTTGCAAAATACAGAAAGTTGAGAAAAGTGGACTTTACCAGTTTAATGAAATTAAATAATTAATATATGTATATATTTATGCACACGCATATGTACATTACACATCTACTCAAAGCAGGAAATAGAAAAAGCATCAATAATTTCTCCTTTTATTTCTCTTCCATACTGTATTCATAGAAACCAGAATCAGTGAAAAGAAAAGAAATAGAAGAGTTGTTAGGCAAGTGTGGCAAAGTTCTAGAGGGGAAAACTGGGATCAAGGGGGAATTTGTCATTTTAAATAGAAGAGAATGGAGCATATATTATTGCTATTGGTAAGGTTCCATTAGAAATGGAGCAAGTGAAGGGAGGAAAAGAGATAATCTTACACATACCTATGATATTTAACATAGACATATTCCTAGATGTTTTTAGATGCATTTAGATACTTGCCTATCAATAATCAGTAATCCTTAGGAAGACAGCAAAAGATATGTTTTACTTAATTGTCAGTATGTATAATCTTTTAAAATTATTATACTTAATATTTTAGATTATTTTGTATTTCCTGAACAGATCATGAGTTATAAATATTAATCCATTATATTCATTTGAAAATGAATATAGCTTGTATATTCCAGTGCAAGCCAGTATGAGAAAATGATTTTTTTGTATAGCAATTTCCTAATGAAAAAAACAAACAAACAAAATATGGCCTTCTTTTGCATTCTTAGTTGTCCAAAGGTAAATTTTAAAGATCCCTTTTAACTTTAGGGTTAACTTCTCATTTTCTGTGGATTTTAAATATTTTAGAAGCTTTTTAATTTTTTTTTATTTTTCTACATTACAGTACTGTATTTGTTTTGCCATACATCGACATGAATCAGCCACAGGTGTCCACGATCTCCCAATGCCAAAGCCCCCTCCCACCTCCCACCGCATATCATCTCCCTGAATCATCCCGTGCACCAGCCGCAAGCATCCTATATCCTGTATTGAACATAGACTGGCGCTTCATTTCTTACATGATAGTATACATATTTCAATGCCATTCTCCCGAATCATCCCCCCCTCTCCCTCTCCCTCAGAGGCCAAAAGTCCGTTCTATACCTCTGTGTCTCTTTTGTTGTCCCACATAGAGGGTCATCATTACTATCTTTCTAAATTCCATATATATGTGTCAGTATACTGTATTGGTGTTTTTCTTTCTGGCTTACTTCACTCTGTATAATCGGCTCCAGTTTCATCCATCTCATTAGAACTGAATCAAATTTATTCTTTTTAAGGGCTGAGTAATACTCCATTGTGTATATGTACCACATATGTAAAATAGTTTCATTAAACTGTTTTCTTGAGTGCCTTAGGCAAGAGTGATGTAAAAAAATAATATTAGTAAAAATGGCTTATTTGTGATATTAGACATTTATTTATAATAAATGTAAATAAATATAATAAAAACTTATACTTCTGTTCAAACATGTAACAAATAATATGTCAATATATTTCCATGGACTTCCTCATGATAATTTTTATCTCTGAATGTATAAAGGCAAAGAAGACCTTAGATTCAGAAAATCCAAAATCCAAATAATTATGTCTCATTCCTAAACAAAATACAGTTTCATATCATAAAATAAAGTTGTTTGTTGTCTCTGAACTTTGAGGAGTAGAGCCTCTTTATAATTCTTCACAAGACCTACAGCTGGATTATTAGAATAATATCAGTTGTGTCTACTCTGTACCTCATCTGCAGCTGAACACAAGAAAAAAAAAAAGCATTGTGACATAAATGATAGTTTTTCCATGTCTGATTTTTTGTAAACTTGAACTATTATGGTCTATTGAGGTGTCTTTCTGTGTATTTAAGCTAAAAATATAAAATTGTTTCTTAAACTACTTAAATAAAAGGCCCCTGAGCTCAAATTATGTATTATAATCCTTTCTTTCCCTAAAAGTGCAACAATATTACAATGGAACAAATATGATAATTATTGCTACTGCATGTAGAGCTAGAGTTGCATTTTATAAGAAATAATAAAAAGTCGATGCTATTTACTATGACTTTGCCATATGACTTAAGCTAATGAGCATATTATCCAGAAGTATACTTGGCTTTCCTTGTGGCTCAGTTGGTAAAGAATCCACCTGCAATGTGGGAGACTTGAGTTAGATCCCTGGGCTGGGAAGATTCTCCTGGAGATGAAACAGCTACTCACTCTAGTGTTCTGGCCTGGAGAACTCCATGGACTCCATGGGGTTACAAAGAATTGGACATGACTGAGCGACTTTCATTCACTCAAAAGTTATATTAAATGTGTGATTTGAATGATAAACATATTCTAGTAGCTCAGACGGTAAAGAGTCTGCCAACATTGCGGGAGACTTGGGTTCAAGCCTGGGTCAGGAAGATCCTCTGGAGAAGGAAATGGCAACCCACTCCAGTACTGTTGCCTGGAAAATCACATGGACGGAGGAGCCCGGTAGGCTACAGTCCATGGGGTCACAAAGAGCCGGACATGACTGAGCGACTGCACTTTTTTTTTTTTTTTTTTTTACACAATTCTAATTTTGTTTTATTAAAAAAAAGATTACAAACTGTACTTCAATGACTATGTGTCTTTATAATTGTACAAATTTTAGAGACATAATGTATAATGGATATGGTTTAAAATTTATGAAATAAACTAAATCTAAAATTCCTTTTTTAAGCATTTATTTATTTTTAATTGAAGGATAATTGCTTTACAGTATTGTGTTGGTTTCTGTCAAACATCAACATGTATCAGCCATAGATATACATGTGTCCCCTCCCTCTTGAACCTCCTTCCCACCTCCCTCCCCATTCCACCCCTCTAGGTTGTTACACAGATCTGGTTTGAGTTCATTGAGTCATACAGCAAATTCCCATTTGTGGATTAAAGATGCAGTCTATGATAATTCTCACCACTCAGATTAACACGGTGCTTTACAAAAGGGCATGCTGTGAGGGAAGAATATATAATTTGGAAAAGATTTTTTTAATCTTATAATAATTTTCTAAGATATAAGCTCTGCAAAGATATTCACATAATCAAAACTTCAGAAATTGCAGCTTCACAAAAATTTTGTAAGCTAGTGGTAATAGACAGAAAGTGCAATAGGAAGGCCATTTAATGCAAATTCTGAAACTCCCTTGCTCCATGGATGAAACATATGAAACAGGCAATAGATTCAGATGGACCTGAGTTTGAATTCTGGATAATCCATTGACCAGCTGTGTAACATGGGACAGTAACATGGGTCACTTTATCTGACTTCTGCTAAGTTTTCTTTTTTTTTTTTCATTTATTTTTAAAATTTTATTGGAGTATAGCTGATTTACAATGCTGTATTAGTTTTAGGTGTACAGTAAATGTTTCAGTTATACATATATTCATTCTTTTTCAGATACTTTTCTCGTATAGATTATCACAGAATATTGAGTCGAGTTCCCAGTACTATACAGTAGGTCTTTATAGGTTACCTATCTTATTATATAATATTGTGTGTATGTTAATCCTAAACTCCTGACTTATTATTCCTCCAGACATTTCTCCTTTGGTAACCACATGTTTGTTTTCAAAATCTGTATGTCTGCTTCTGCTTTGTAAAAATTCATTTCTGTTACCTTTAAAATTAGATTCCACATATGAATGATATATCATATTTGCCTTTATCTGAATTTCTTCAGGTAGTGTGATAATCTCTAGGTCTATCCATTTGCTTCAAATGGCATTGTTTAATTCCTTTTATGGCTGAGTAATAGTCCATTGTAGTATATGTACCATACGTTCTTTTTTTTTTTCTCATACGTTCTTTATTCATTCCTCTGTTGATGGCATTTAGTTTGTTTCCATGTCTAAGGATTGTTAAATAGTGTTGCAAAGAACACTGAGATACATGTATCTTTTCAATTATGTTTTTCTCCAGATATATGCCCGGGAGTGGGATTGCTAGATCATTTGATACTTCTATTTTAGTTTTTAAAGGAACCTCCATACTGTTCTCCATAGTGGCTACATCAAATTGCATTCCCACCAGCAGTGTAGGAGGGTTCCCTTTTCTCTGCACCCTGTCCAGCATTTATTGTTTGTAAACATTTTGATGATAACCATTCTGACTGGTGTGTGATGATACCTCACTGTAATTTTGATTTGCATTTCTCCAATAATCAGTGCCTTTCATGTGCTTTTTGGCCATTGCATAACTTCTTTGGAGAAATATTTATTTCGATCTTCTAAGTGTTGTTATCTAAAAATGAACCACATGAAAATTCAGTGAGTAGCACAGGTAAATGACTTAGCATTATTCTAGCACAAGAAGAATATTCTAAGAAAATTGGCTTTTTAAAGAGATTTTTAAAAATTGATAATAGATGCACTGGATATGGTATGCAGAATGTAATACCCTTTTATATTTAATTCAATATTATAGTTTTTATTTTCAACTTTTTTTATATTTGAATGATTACTGAACATGGTTTCAGCTTTCCAAATTTATTCTATTAATTTCCCACTTCATCTCTTCCATAGATTACTTTTTAACTGCTTTGTTAAAAAGGAGAATTTTAAAATTGTTGAGTATTTATATTTGCTGCATACTCTGCCAAGCTGTGGTGGTTGTTAGACTGCCAACATAGGTATTTAAAGAAAGTAGGACTAACCCTTCACTAGATAGATGAGGCTATTTATAAACCTGCCAGGTTTCATTTACCATGCTAGTATATAGCTAGTATGAATGCAATATCTCATTATTCTCACTTTAACTGCAGCTTTTAAATAATAAAAACTAGAAAAATAAAAATTTTATGCAAGTGTAGCTTCTCAAATTTTACAAATAGGCCCCAAAATCAAGGAATGTTGTCTATCAAAAACAAAACAAAACAAAACCAACACGTTTCAAAGTGTTAATATTTTGGCCCAATATAAGATTTATTTTTAGGACATCAGAGGTTGTTTTGTTTTTTTTTTCAGGTTATATGCCATGATATTATGGTAATACGTCATTAGAAATGATCAGAAATGATTCACATATTTTCTTTCATATTGAAGGAAAACTTTCCTTGTTTTAAAAATGAAGAATCTGTAATTTAGAAGTAAAGTCACATTTCCAAAGTCAAACAGAAAATGGTCTACTAGAATTTGAAAATAATTCTCATTCCAAAGCTTTCATTTCTGTCTACATTGCTAGAGAGCCTCTGCAAGCCAATGAACCAAATGTTATATTATTACTTAATATTCAGATTTTCTTGTTTTAATATAGATTTCTCATAATTAATTTTATTTGCCAGTATAGTAAAATAATTTCATAAAATCATCGTACTTTGATTTTGAAAATATATTCTGGATATTTCAAATCTAAGGCTCACAAGTATAATTATTTGTAACTCTACTTATGCTATGTAGGTATAATTAAAAATAAAGTGATAAAACTTTCTTCTTATAGATTTGAAGAAATGTGATATCCAGAGGTGAAAGTGAAAGTCTCTCAGACTTGTCTGACTCTTTTGACCCCATGGACTGTATGGTCCCCAGTATAGTCCATGAAATTCTCCCAGGCCAGAATACTGGAGTGGGTAGACTTTTCCTTCTCCAGGGGATCTTCCCAACCCAGGGATCAAACCCAGGTCTCCCTCAGTGCAGGCAGATTCTTTACCAGTTGAGCCAGAGGTGAAGTGATTTGTTAAAGGTCAAATAAAAAGCCATGGCAGAGTCAGAATTAGAGTTTGTTCTTACTAGGCCATTTTCCTCCAGCAGATTTAGACACATTGTGGGAGAGAGAGAGAGGAAGGAAGGGATGCAGGGATGGATAGAGAGATTGAGAGAAATTAAAAGGAAACTTTGTAAAATCAGAGTAGGGTCAAAAAAAAATTAATGGCCTTTATATGCCAGCAAATTTAGAAAACTCAGCAGTGGCCACAGGACTGGAAAAGGTCAGTTTTCATTCCAATCCCAAAGAAAGGCAATGCCAAAGAATGCTCAAACTACCACACAATTGCACTCATCTCACATGCTAGTAAAGTAATGCTCAAAATTCTCCAAGCCAGGCTTCAGCAACACATGAACTGTGAACTCCCTGATGGTCAAGCTGGTTTTAGAAAAGGCAGAGGAACCAGAGATCAAATTGCCAACATCCGCTGGATCATGGAAAAAGCAAGAGAGTTCCAGAAAAACATCTATTTCTGCTTTATTGACTATGCCAAAGCCTTTGACTGTGTAGATCACAATAAACTGTGGAAAATTCTGAAAGAGATGGGAATACCAGGCCACCTGACCTGCCTCTTGAGAAATCTGTATGTAGGTCAGGAAGCAATACTTAGAGCTGGACATGGAACAACAGACTGGTTTCAAATAGGAAAAGGAGTACATCAAGGCTGTATATAGTCACCCAGCTTATTTAACTTCTATGCAGAGTACATCATGAGAAATGCTAGACTGGAAGAAACACAAGCTGGAATCAAGATTGTGGGGAGAAATATCAGTAACCTCAGATATGCAGATGACACTACCCTTAGGGCAGAAAGTGAAGAGGAACTAAAAAGCCTCTTGTTGAAAGTAAAAGTGGAGAGTGAAAAAGTTGGCTTAAAGCTCAGCATTCAGAAAACGAAGATCATGGCATCCGGTCCCATCACTTCATGGGAAATAGATGGGGAAACAGTGGAAACAGTGTCAGACTTTATATTTTGGGACTCCAAAATCACTGCAGATGATGATTGCAGCCATGAAATTAAAAGACACTTACTCCTTGGAAGAAAAGTTATGACCAACCTAGATAACATATTCAAAACAAGAGACATTACTTTGCTGACTAAGGTCCATCTAGTCAAGGCTGTGGTTTTTCCTGTGGTCATGTATGGATGTGAGATTTGGACTGTGAAGAAGGCTGAGCACCGAACAATTGATGCTTTTGAACTGTGGTGTTGGAGAAGACTCTTGAGAGTCCCTTGGACTGCAAGGAGATCCAACCAGTCCATTCTGGAGGAGATCAACCCTGGGATTTCTTTGGAAGGAATGATGCTAAAGCTGAAACTCCAGTAGTCTGGCCACCTCATGGGAAGACTTGACTCATTGGAAAAGACTCTGATGCTGGGAGGGATTGGGGGCAGGAGGAGAAGCGGACGACAGGATAAGATGGCTGGATGGCATCACGGACTCGATGGACGTGAGTCTGAGTGAACTCCGGTAGATGGTGATGGACAGGGAGGCCTGGCGTGCTGCGATTCATGGGGTCACAAAGAGTCGGACACTACTGAGTGACTGAACTGAATTGAACATTACTAAAAACTGATACGTTTCTAGAATAATTTTTAGTGAAAAAAGACATTTAAAACACACATAGAAAAGTAAATTACATTACCACACCAGAACCATATCATGTGAAAGAGAGAAAGGATGATTATATGAGAAAATCATGTGGGATTTTGAGACAGTGAGGCCTATTTGAAGTCCCTTGCTCAAGAAGGGAATCCAATTCTAACGGCTTTTACAAAAAAAAAAAAAAAAAAAAAAAAACAACCTGACTCAAGCCAAAACACAGGTGCTCTGATATCAAATAAACAAATAAGCATGACAGCCTAGAGTGTTCTGAAATCTAGATGATTTCTAGCTTCCCTAGTTTGGGAACATTGAGTTAATTCATAGTGATTTATTTAACTAAAACAGTAGCAGAAGATATTAAGAAAAGGTGGCAAGAATACACAGAACTATACAAAAAGATATTCATGATTCAGATAACCACAATGGTGATCACTCGCCTAGAGCCAGACATCGTGGAATGTGAAGTCAAGTGGACCTTTGGAAGCAAAATCCACTAGCAAAGCTAGTGGAAGTGATGGAATTCCAATTGAGCTATTTCAAATTCTGAAAGATGATGCTGTGAAAGTGCTGCACTCAATATGCCAGCAAATGTGGAAATGTCAGCAGTGGCCACAGGACTGGAAAAGGTCAGTTTTCATTCCAATCCCATAGAAAGGCAATGCCAAAGAATGCTCAAACTACTGTATGTTGCACTCATCTCACACACTAGCAAAATAATGCTCAAGATTTTCCAAGCCAAATTTCAACAGTATGTGAACCATGAACTTCCAGTTGTTCAAGCTGGATTTAGAAAAGGCAGAGGAGCCAGAGATCAAATTGGCAACATACGCTGGATCATCGGAAAAGCAAGAGAGTTCCAGAAAAACATCTACTCCTGCTTTATTGATTATACCAAAGCCTTCGACTGTGTAGATCACAACAAACTGTGGAAAATTCTTCAAGACATGGGAATACCAGGCCACCTAACCTGCCTACTGAGAAATCTGTATGCAGGTTGAGAAGCAACAGCTAGAACTGGACATAGAACAACAGACTGGTTCCAAACCAGGGAAGGAGTAAATCAAGGCTTTATATATTGTCACCCTCCTTATTTAACTTATATACAGAGTATATTATGTGAAATGCTGGGCTGGATGAAGCAGAAGCTGGACTCAAGACTGCCAGGAGAAATATCAATAGCCTCAGATACGCAGATGTCACCACCCTTATGGAATAAAGGGTAGAGTAACTAAAAAGCCTCTTGATGAATGTGAAAGAGAAGGGTGAAAAAACTGACTTAAAACTCAAGATTCAAAAATTAATATCATGGCATCCGGTCCTACCACTCCATGGCAAACAGCTGGAGAAAGAACGGAAACAGTGACAGATTTTATATCCTTGGGCTCCAAAACCACTGTGGATGGTGACGGAAGCCATGAAATTAAAAGATGCTTGCTCCTTGGAAGAAAGTGAAAGTCGCTCAGTTGTGTTCTACTCTTTGCAACCCACGGGCTGTATAGTCCATGGGATTCTCCAGGCCAGAATACTGGAGTGGGTGGCTTTTCCCTTCTCCAGGGGATCTTCACAACCAGAGACTGAACTCAGGTCTCCTGCACTGCAGGCACATTCTTTACCAGCTGAGCCATGAGGGAAGCCCTGGAAGGAAAGCTATGACCAATCTAGACAGCATATTAAAAACCAGAGACATTACTTTGCCAACAAAGGTCCATCTGGTCAAAGTTATGGTTTTTCCAGTCGTCATGTATGGATATGAGAGTTGGACTATAAAGAAAGCTAGCATAGAAGAATTGATGCTTTTGAACTATGGTGTTGGAGAAGACTCTTGAGAGTCCCTTGGAGAGCAAGGAGATCAACCAATCAATCATAAAGGAAAACAGTCCTAAATACTCATTGGAAGAACTCAAGCTGAAGCTCCAGTACTTTGGCCACTTGATGCAAAGAACTGACTCACTGAAAAAGACCCTGAGGCTGGGAAAGATTGAAGGCAGGAGGAGAAGGGGGCAAAGAGGATGAGATCATTGGATGATATTACCAACTTGATGGACATGAGTTTGAGCAATCTCTGGGAGTTGTTGATGGACAGGGAAGCCTGGCATGCTGCAGTCCATGGGGTTGCAAAGATTCAGGCATGACTGAGTGAGTGAACTGAATTGAACCTTTTCAACCAAAATTGCCATTCCCATCTTTCCATAATTTTTTTTTTTTTCCCACCATCTCTCTAAATAGTTAACTGGGCTTCCCAAGTGGCTCAGTGATAAAGAATCCACCTACCAATGCGGAGGGCATTAGTTTGATCCCTAGGTCAGGAAGATTCTCTGGAGAAGGAAATGGCAACCCACTCCAATATTCTTGCTTGGGCAATCCCATGGACAGAGGACCCTGGTAACCTGTAGTCCATGGGGTGATAAACAGTTGGACAAGACTTAGCAACTAAATAGCAACAGCAAATATTTAATTAACAAATATTATTGAGAATTAAATGGCTAGTAATGAGAACACTAGCATTCTTCCTGTTTCATTTATCACCACACAAGTTTCTGGAAATGTCAATATCATTTAATGCTTTTCTAAAAGGTATTCATGATATAATTGAGTAATATCAAAGACATAAATAAGCAATATGGATCAAAGAAACAGTACACTAGAGAGTAGCACCTGAAAATCCTAGTGAATCATCCTAATCTAGATATTTTGCACCAGCCACAGGCCATGGCCTTAGAAGTAGACCAGGTAGAATTTAGAAATCTGTGACTTTAAAAGGCATCAAGTGGGAATTAACAGAAATTTCAAACATCTGAATTCAAGAAAAAAGCTTACAGAAAATAGAATTATTTCCTTTGGATTCTAGCAGAGATAATATATCTGTCAGTAATTTAAAGAAATTGACTTTTGGATCTTGCCTGGAAAATATCCAAAAGAGCTGAAGGTGGGAAAAAAGCAGAGAAAAGGTCTTTGAGTTACAGTTTTAGGTTCTTTATCCTCCTTATTGCTAGTAGACTTTGTGATCTGAGAAGAGCAACTTAGCCTCTTTGAACATTATTTTGAACACATTAGGTAATTATACTTGTCTCAAAAGGCAATGGTACCCCACTCCAGTATTCTTGCCTGGAAAATTCCATGGACAGAGGAGCCTGGTAGGCTGCAGTTCATGGGGTCGTGAAGAGTTGGACACGACTGAACGACTTCACTTTCACTTTTCACTTTCATGCATTGGAGGAGGAAATGGCAACCCATTCCAGTATTCTTCCCTGGCGAATCCCGGGGATGGTGGAGCCTGGTTGGCTGCCGTCTATGGAGAGTTGGACATGACTAAAGCGATATAGCCCCAGCGTAATCTTGTTACAGTAAATTTCTTAAATAAATGAAAGTGTTTGAAAAATTTTTAATACTTAGCTGTAACAACTCAAATTGTGGATCTTTAGTTCCAACACTGGGCTTAAAATCCACTACTGAGAATATTTTGGGTGTCTGATCTTCAGCCTATACATGAGGTTTCCAGGAGTTAAATGTTTCACTATTTTTTCTACTCTTTGATGAGGTTTAACTACTACAACAGAAAATTTAATAACAGCTTCCCAGAAAATATGAGTGTCTTTAATTCCACAGAAGATACTGAAAAGTTTTTCCTAACAGTAAGAAGTAGAATGTCTGACTTGGTTAAATGTTCTGTAATAGACTAAGTTTCTTTCTTTCTTTCTTTTTTTTTTTTTAAATTTTAAATCAACTATTTTTTTTCCTTTTAAAAAATTTTTTTATTTTTTTAATACTTTATTCTACATTACAATACTGTATTTGTTTTGTCATACATTGACATGAATCAGCCACAGGTGTCCACGATCTCCCAATGCCAAAGCCCCCTCCCACCTCCCACCCCACATCCTCTCCCTGAATCATCCCGTGCACCAGCCCCATGTGTCCTGCATCCTGCATTGAACATAGACTGGCGCTTCATTCTTACAAGATAGTATACATGTTTCAATGCCATTCTCCCAAATCATCCCACCCTCTCCCTCTCCCTCAGAGTCCAAAAGTCCGTTCTATACTTCTGAGTCTCTTTTGTTGTCCCACATAGAGGGTCATCATTACTATCCTTCTAAATTCCATATATATGTGTCAGTATACTGTATTGGTGTTTTTCTTTCTGGCTTACTTCACTCTGTATAATTGGCTGCAATTTCATCCATCTCATTAGAACTGAGTCGAATTTATTCTTTTTAAGGGCAGAGTAGTACTCCATTGTGTATATGTACCACAGCTTTCTTATCCATTCATCTGCTGATGGACATCTAGGTTGTTTCCATGTCCTGGCTATTATAAACAGTGCTGCAATGAACATTGGGGTACATGTTTCTCTTTCAATTCTGGTTTCCTCGGTGTGTATGCCCAGCAGTGGGATTGCTGGATCATAAGGCAGTTCTATTTGCAATTTTTTAAGGAAGCTCCACACTGTTTTCCATAGTGGCTGTACTAGTTTGCATTCCCACCAGCAGTGTAAGAGGGTTCCCTTTTCTCCACATCCTCTCCAGCATTTATTGCTTGTAGACTTTTGGATCGCAGCCATTCTGACTGGTGTGAAATGGTACCTCATTGTGGTCTTGATTTGCATTTCTCTGATAATAAGTGATGTTGAGCATCTTTTCATGTGTTTGTTAGCCATCCGTATGTCTTCTTTGGAGAAATGCCTATTTAGTTCTTTGGCCCATTTTTTAATTGGTTCGTTTATTTTTCTGGAGTTGAGCTGCATAAGTTGCTTGTATATCTTTGAGATTAGTTGTTTCTCAGTTGTTTCATTTGCTATTGTTTTCTCCCATTCAGAAGGCTGTCTTTTCAGCTTGCTTATAGTTTCCTTTGTTGTGCAGAAGCTTTTAATTTCAATTAGATCCCATTTGTTTATTTTTGCTTTTATTTCCAGTATAGTGGGAGTTGGATCATAGAGGATCCTGCTGTGATTTATGTCGGAGACTGTTTTGCCTATGTTTTCCTCTAGGAGTTTTATAGTTTCTGGTCTTACATTTAGATCTTTAATCCATTTTGAGTTTATTTTTGTGTATGGTGTTAGAAAGAGATCTAGTTTCATTCTTTTACAAGTGGTTGACCAGTTTTCCCAGCACAACCTGTTAAAGAGACTGTCTTTACTCCATTGTATATTCTTGCCTCCTTTGTCGAAGATAAGGTGTCCATAGGTGTGTGGGTTTATCTCAGGGCTTTCTATTTTGTTCCATTGATCTATATTTCTGTCTTTGTGCCAGTACCATACTGTCTTAATGACTGTGGCTTTGTAGTAGAGCCTGAAGTCAGGCAAGTTGATTCCTCCAGTTCCATTCTTCTTTCTCAAGATTGCTTTGGCTATTCCAGGCTTTTTGTATTTCCATACAAATCTTGAGGTTATTTGATCTAGTTCTGTGAAAAATACTGCTGGTAGCTTGATAGGAGTTGCATTGAATCTGTAGATTACTTTGGGTAATATACTCATTTTCACTATATTGATTCTTCCAACCCATGAGCATGGTATATTTCTCCACCTATTAGTGTCCTCTTTGATTTCTTTCATCAGTGTTTTATAGTTTTCGATATATAGGTCTTTACTTTCTTTAGGTAGGTATATTCCTAAGTATTTTATTCTTTTCGTTGCAATGGTGAATGGGATTGTTTCCTTTACTTCTTTTTCTACTTTCTCTTTATTAGTGTATAGGAATGCAAGGGATTTCTGAGTGTTGGTTTTATATCCTGCAACTTTACTATATTCGTTGATTAGCTCTAGTAGTTTTCTGGTCGAGTCTTTAGGATTTTCTATGTAGAGGATCATGTCATCTGCAAACAGTGAGAGTTTTACTTCTTCTTTTCCAATTTGGATTCCTTGTATTTCTTTTTCTGCTCTGATTGCTGTGGCCAAAACTTCCAGTACGATGTTGAAGAGTAGTGGTGAAAGTGGACACCCTTGTCTTGTTCCTGACTTTAGGGGAAATGGTTTCAATTTTTCGCCATTGAGGATAATGTTAGCTGTGGGTTTGTCATATATAGCTTTTATTATGTTGAGGTACGTTCCTTCTACTCCTGCTTTCTGGAGCGTTTTTATTATAAATGGATGTTGAATTTTGTCAAAGGCTTTTTCTGCATCTATTGAGATAATCATATGATTTTTATTTTTCAGTTTGTTAATGTGATGAATTACATTGATTGATTTGCAGATATTGAAGAATCCTTGCATCCCTGGGATAAAGCCCACTTGGTCATGGTGTATGATCTTTTTAATGTGTTGCTGGATTCTGATTGCCAGGATTTTGTTAAGGATTTTTGCATCTATGTTCATCAGTGATATTGGCCTGTAATTTTCTTTTTTTGTGGTGTCTTTGTCAGGTTTTGGTATTAGGGTGATGGTGGCCTCATAGAATGAGTTTGGAAGTTTACCTTCCTCTGCAATTTTCTGGAAGAGTTTCAGTAAGATAGGTGTTAGCTCTTCTCAAAATTTTTGGTAGAATTCAGCTGTGAAGCCGTCTGGACCTGGGCTTTTGTTTGCTGGAAGATTTCTGATTACAGTTTCAATTTCCATGCTTGTGATGGGTCTGTTAAGATTTTCTATTTCTTCCTGGTTCAGTTTTGGAAAGTTGTACTTTTCTAAGAATTTGTCCATTTCTTCCAAGTTGTCCATTTTATTGGCATATAGTTGCTGATAGTAGTCTCTTATGATTCTTTGTATTTCTGTGTTGTCTGTCGTGATCTCTCCATTTTCATTTCTAATTTTGTTGATTTGATTTTTTTCTCTTTGTTTCTTGATGAGTCTGGCTAATGGTTTGTCAATTTTATTTATCCTTTCAAAGAACCAGCTTTTTGCTTTGTTGATTTTTGCTATGGTCTCTTTTGTTTCTTTTGCATTTATTTCTGCCCTAATTTTTAGGATTTCTTTCCTTCTACTAACTCTGGGGTTCTCTATTTCTTCCTTTTCTAGTTGCTT
Organism: Nanger dama; assembly: GCA_917880005.1. NCBI lineage: Eukaryota > Metazoa > Chordata > Mammalia > Artiodactyla > Bovidae > Nanger > Nanger dama. The sequence continues at coordinate 5,210,829 of CAKJTW010000038.1, read as the reverse complement.
TAGGTGTAGAGTTAGGTTATTTATTTGGCTTCTTTCTTGTTTCTTGAGGTATGCCTGTATGGCTATGAACTTCCCTCTTAGCACTGCTTTTAAAGTGTCCCATAGGTTCTGTGTAGTTGTGTTTTGATTTTCACTCGTTTTGATGCATAATTTGATTTCTTTTTGATTTCTTCTGTGATTTGTTGATTATTCAGAAGGGTGTTGTTCAGCCTCCAAATGTTGGAATTTTTAATAGCTTTTCTCCTGTAATTGAGATCTAACCTTAGTGCATGATGGTCAGAGAAGATGCTTGGAATAATTTCGATTTTTTTGAATTTATCAAGGTTAGATTTATGACCCAGGATGTGATCTATCCTGGAAAAGGTTCCGTGTGCACTTGAGTAAAAGGTGAAATTCATTGTTTTGGGGGTGAAATGTCCTATAGATATCAATTAGGTCTAACTGGTCTATTGTATCATTTAAAGTTTGCTTTTCTTTGTTAATTTTCTGTTTAGTTGATCTGTCCATAGGTGTGAGTGGGGTATTAAAGTTTCCCACTATTATTGTGTTATTATTAATTTCCCCTTTCATGCTTGTTAGCAATTGTCTTACATATTGCGGTGCTCCTATGTTGGGTGCATATATATTTATAATTGTTATATCTTCTTCTTGGATTGATCCTTTAATCATTATGTAGTGGCCTTCTTTGTCCCTTTTCACAGCCTTTGTTTTAAAGTCTATTTTATCGGATATGAGTATTGCTACTCCTGCTTTCTTTTGGTCTTTATTTGCATGGAATATCTTTTTCCAGCCCTTCACTTTCAGTCTGTATGTGTCCCTTGTTTTGAGGTGGGTCTCTTGTAAGCAGCATATATAGGGATCTTGTTTTTGTATCCATTCAGCCAGTCTTTGCCTTTTGGTTGGGGCATTCAACCTATTTACATTTAGGGTAATTATTGATAAGTATGCACCTGTTGCCATTTACTTTAATGTTTTGGGTTCAGGTTTATACGTCCTTTTTGTGTTTCCTTTCTAAAGTCTATCCTTTAGTATTTGTTGGAGAGCTGGTTTGGTGGTGCTGAATTCTCTCAGCTTTTGCTTGTCTGTAAAGCTTTTGATTTCTCCTTCATATTTGAATGAGATTCTTGCTGGGTACAGTAGTCTTGGCTGAAGGTTATTATCTTTCATCACTTTAAGTATGTCTTGCCATTCCCTCCTGGCCTGAAGGGTTTCTATTGAAAGATCTGCAGTTATTCTTATGGGGATCCCTTGTGTGTTATTTGTTGTTTTTCCCTTGCTGCTTTTAATATTTGTTCTTTGTGTTTGCTCTTTGTTAGTTTGATTTGTGTATGTCTTGGGGTGTTCCGCCTTGGGTTTATCCTGTTTGGCACTCTCTGGGTTTCTTGGACTTGGGTGATTATTTCCTTCCCTATTTTAGGGAAGTTTTCAACTATTATCTCCTCAAGTATTTTCTCATGGTCTTTCTTTTTGTCTTCTTCTTCTGGGACTCCTATAATTCGAATGTTGGAGCGTTTCATATTGTCTTGGAGGTCTCTGAGGTTGTCCTCATTTCTTTTAATTCGTCTTTCTTTTTGCCTCACTGATTCATTTATTTCTACCATTTTATCTTCTATTTCACTAATCCTATCTTCTGCCTCCGATATTCTACTATTTGTAGCCTCCAGAGTGTTTCTGATCTCATTTGTTGCATTATTCATTATATGTTGACTCTTTTTTATTTCTTCTAGGTCCTTGTTAAACCTTTGTTGCATCTTCTCAATCCTTGACCCCAGGCTATTTATCTGTGATTCCATTTTGATTTCAAGATTTTGGATCATTTTCACTATCAGTATTTGGAATTCTTTCTCAGGTAGATTCCCTATCTCTTCCTCTTTTTGTTTGGTTTGGTGGGCATGTCTCCTGTTCCTTTACCTGCTGGGTATTCCTCTGTCTCTTCATCCTGGTTATATTGCTGCGTTTGGGGTGGCTTTTCTATATTCTGGGAATTTGTGAAATTCTCTTTATTATAGAGCTTCCTCTCTGTGTTTGGGGTTATATCAGTGGCTTGTCAAAGTTTCTTGATTAGAGAGGCTTGTGTTGAGGCTCTGGTGGGTGGAGTTGGATTTCCTCTCTCTGGAGTGCTGTGAAGTGTCAAGTAATGGGTTATGGGATGTCAATGATTTTGGAGTATTTTGAGCTGCCTGTGTATTGAAGCTCAGGGACTTGTTCTTGTGTTGCTGGAGAATTTGCGTGGTATGTCTTGCTCTGGAACTTGTTGCCCCTTGGGTGGTGTTCAGTTTCAGTGTAGGTATGAAGGCGTTTGATGAGCTCTTATTGGATAATGTTCCCTGTGTTCAGGAATTCTTTGATGATCTCAGGATTTGGACATACGCCTCCTGATTCTGGTTTTCAGATTTATTTTTACAATAGCCTCATGATTTCTCCATCTATTCAGCACTATTGTTAAAACATCTGGGTTAATGATGACAGGTTTCTCCACTTTGAGGGTCGTCCCTAGAGGATCGCTGAGTTACTTGGAGGAGAGAAGAGGGAGGGGGTAGTTAGAGGTGAGTGGAATGAGATGAGGTGGAATCAAAAGAGGAAAAAGCAAACTAGCCCGTAACCACTTTCTTGTGTGCGCTCCAAAGTCTGGACCTCTCAGAGGTGGTCACAGAGTTATACATGGAAGAGGAGAGGGAGGAAGTAGATAGAGGTGGTCAGGAGGATGAAAGATGGAGATGCAAAGGAGGGATACAGATCTGGCCAGTGACCAGTTCCCTGAGAATTCGCCACCTTCGGGAGCACACAGAGATTCATAGAGTTGGGTAGAGAAGAGGAGGGGAAGGGATGAGACAAAAGCCACCTGGTGGAGAAAAGAGATTCCAAAGGGGGAGAGAGTGGTCAAGCCAGTGGTCTCGCACTCATGTAAAATTGGGTACTGAAGATTAGGTTTTTAAAAGTACAAAATTGGCAACAAATACCAAAATGTTGAGATTAAAAATCTGGAGTAGAGATTGGATTTTCAAAGATAAAATATTAAAAATAAGAAAAAGGAGAGAAAAATTTTTTAAAAAATTGAGAAAAATAATAATAAAAATAGAATAAAATAAAAGACTCCAGAATTATTAAAAGACAACTTCCACCACCAATAGGACTATATACAGCGTTTGCTTTAAAGATAGGGTTTTTTTTTTTGTAAAGTAATAATAGGTTATAAAGATAATAAATAGAAATATAGAAGACTTCAAAGTTTAAGCAAGTTTAGAAAAAAGAAAAAGAAAAGAAGAGAAAACAAATTTTAAAAAGAAAAAAATTTTTAAAGAAAGAAAAAAAATTCTTAAAAAAATCACACTTCCACATCATCCCCCACACCCCCCAAAAAAAAAATTGATCATAAAAGTAGTAACGGTATATCTGGCGCTTTCTCTGTCATTGTAGACTGTGTGGGGTCGCTACCAAGGCAGTTCCCTCTGTTTGACTTCCTCTGTTTGCTGGTCTCTTCCGTGTCTGATTTCCGTCTTGACACAGGGAGGGTGCTGGTGGACTCTGCACTGGGCTTGCCCTTCTTGCTCCTTGGGATAACCTTGTGGGGCCTGTCCTATGCTTCATACACTTCCCTGGTCTTTGGCGCTCAGGATTGGCGGTCAGGAAGCCCTCCGAGACTTGAATTTGGTTGAACAGGGGCTTTGTTCCCTTCCCAGGTCCGAGTGGCTTGGGAGTTTGGCGCGTGCTATTGCTACTTCTGGGCTTCCGGGTCGCTCAATTTTCTGGGAGCTCCGCTGGGGCTCTTTCTCAGGCCGATGATGACTGTTCAGAGCCCCCAGCAGTTTCAATAGCAAAGAAATCAGTTTGCAATTTGGTAGGTAATGTCTCTCTTGAGCTGCGATTGCCCCCTTCCAGCACTTAAGGCTCTGGCTGCCTGTCGCCGGAGGGGGATGGTCTGCAGCCGGCTATTGCCGATCCGTCCTTATGTTCGAGCATTCCACGTGTTGGCTATCCCACAGTCTGGTTTGCTAGACCAAGATAGTTCTTTCTAGCCACGCGCGGACCCGATTCTGGCCCGGTTATGCCCCGATGCTCGAGATAAGCCCTGCAGCCTACGTCTCCCGAGGCCCAATTCTTAGAAAGCTCTGTCGCGGGCGCGCTCCTCCCTGCCCAACCCCCGCTGCTGTTGGACGCAGGCGTTTGCGCTGCTTGTCCGCTGGGGGTTATACTGTTGAATTCGTAATCTGTTGGTTTTAATTATTTATTTATTTATTCTTTCTTCCTGTTATGTTGCCCTCTGTGCTTCCAGGGCTCGCCCATACACAGCTGTGAGAATGCTTCCCTATTTTAGGGAACCTCTCTTTTAAGAGTCTCTTCCTGGGACAGGATTCCCTTCCCAGGACGGGATTCCCCTTCCCCGGGACGTGGCTTCCTCCCTACCTCCTTTGTCTCTGTCTTCGTCGTATGTATTAATTCCTACCTGGTTTTGAAGCCGATGATCTGCTTTGCTGGATGCCTGATGTCCTCTGCCAGCAGTCAGAAGTTGTTTTGTGGAATTTACTCAGCTTTGAAATGTTCTTTTGATGGAGTAGTGAGGGAGAAAGTGTTCTCCCCATCCTATTTCTCCACCATCTTTTTCATCCCTAGACTAAGTTTCTAGTCTTGGATTTACTTTATTAGCTAATAAAGAATTTTATATGTTTACATGAGATAGAAATTATACACACACACACACACACACACACACACACACACACATATATATACACACATACATATTCTCTTGAGGTAAACTTGGACATTCAGAGAAGAAATGCTATTGCTGGGTCATATATGCAAGGTAATTGGAAGAGTTTTTATATTTTTTCAATCTGGTTGATACAGAATTAGCAGTGTAACATATCTGCACCTGGAACTTTCTGCTCTTTGAAAAATATTGGCAGTTATTGAAGCAGCAGGTTGCAGGACATGTGGCTTCAGTTCATGGAAATGTTCCGACCACACATAGACTTTGATATTCTACAAACAGGAATGTTCTATTTAAGGGAATCTGACTCAATTGTGCCTCTCCAGGGTTGGTGTTTACAGGAACAGAAACTAAGAGTCCTTGTCATGTAAATATATTTGGCCTGAACTCTGCCCAAATGTCAGGGCTCTTTCATTCCTCATGGATTTTATATAGAAGCTCATGAGTAAAACAGCTGTTGTTTTGTAGGAGATGGTATACAGCTTTGGGCAAGAGATTTAAAAAAAAAAACAAACCTATTTCAAAGAGAATATCTCTTTTATCAGTAGGTGAATTTATAATTCAAATGTTTGATTCATCAAATTAAAACACATAGGTAAAATTCCCTAAAAAATGAAGTATATAATTATACTGCAATCATTTGTTCTCTGTCTTCATTTTAATGCCACATAAATTGTTTATTAAAAACTGCCTAAAGAGTCAGACACGACTGAGCAACTGAACTGAACTGAATAAACCAAGATAAGAGTTAGTTGCAAAATCAAACCATAAGCTAAGTTGCTAAGGTATTGAATATTTTCTCTATCTTGTTTCAAAGATATTAATAAATATTTGAATACTGGAATTCAAAGATGACCATTTTCTTCCTTTATCTATTAAAAATGTAGAGAATTGAAGTATGAAGATAATGCAGTATTTTTCCATAGATTTAAAGGATAATTTTGTAGACTTAAAAGAGTACAATGACCCTAATGACCTTGAGAACATGTACCAGGGTAACAGATGACTATATGTGTTTACATTTTCTTTTTGAGGGGGATGTGTTGAAGACATAAATCCTGATTTGATAAGAGTGGTATTTTAATCTGATGATGCCTCAGCTATTTCTTCTTTATATCTTAAATATCAGTAACTAGTGAAAATACTAATATTTCTGGGATTGTTGCAGTTTATTTGTCAAATTGTGTCTGAGTCTTTGCAGTCTCATGGACTTAAGCACACCGGGCTCCTCTGTCTTTTACCATCTCCCAAATCTTGCTCAAATATGTATCCACTGAGTTGTCAATGATGCTATCTTACCATCTCGTCCTCTGCTGACCCTTCCCCTCCTGCCCCCTTCCCCTCCTGCCTTCACTCTTTCCCATCATCAGGGTATTTTCCAGTGAGTTGGCTCTTCCCATTGGGTGGCAGAAGTATTGGAGCTTCAGTATCAATTCTTCTGATGAATATTCGGTGTAGATTTCCTTTAGGATTGAATGGCTTGATCTCCTTGCTGTCCAAAGGACTCTCAAGATTCTTCACCAGCACCGCAATTCAAAAGTATCAATTCTTCAGCACTCATCCTTCTTTATGGTCCAATTCTCACATCTGTATATGACAGCTGGAAACATTGTAACTATATGGACCTTTGTCTACACAGTGATGTCTCTGCTTTCCAATACACTGTCAAGGTTTCTTCTAGCTTCCCTTGCACAGAACAAGTGTCTTTTAATTTCATGGCTGCAGCCACCATCCACAGTGATTTAAAACCCAAGAAAATAAAATCTGTTACTGCTTCCACTTTTTCCCTTTTCTATGCCATGAAGTAATGGGGCTGGATGGGATGATCTTAGTTTCTGAAGGTTGAGTTTTAAGCTAGCTTTTTCAGTCTCCTCCGTCACCCTCATCAAGAGTCTCTTTAATTCCTCTTCACTTTCAGCCATTAGCATGGTATCCTCTGCATCTGAGGTTGTTGATATATCTCTCAGCAATCTTTATTCTAGCTTGTGATTCACCCAGCTGAGCATTTCACATAATGTACTCTGCATAGAAGTTAAATAAGCAGAGTGATGATATATAGCCTTGTTGTATTCCTTTCCCAATTTTTTTCTTTTTTTTTATTATTAAATTTATTTATTTTTTTAATTACAATACTGTATTTGTTTTGCCACACATCGACACGAATCAGCCACAGGTGAACACAATCTCCCAATGCCGAAGCCCCCTCCCACCTCCCACCCCACATCCTCTACTTGAATCATCCTGTGCATCAGCCCCATGCATCCTCCAAGTCTATTGTTCCATGTCTTTGGGATATTTTAATCTAAATGCAAAAACCATTGAAAATTTTTCTGAATATCTTTCTAAATTTTTCTTTAACAAACTTAATTTTTTTTTTGTAAAATAGTATCATTCAGTCACAAAAATAACAACTCCCATAAACTGTATTATTTCTCTTTATTTCTAGGACAACTAGCTAAGCTAATCACACTTCAAAATATACTCTTTAAAAAAAAATCTTGTTTTGAATAATGAGCTATTTGGAAAGATCAAAATAAATCAATTAAAATATATATAATAAAACTCTCTAGAACTTAGTTTTGTCTGTGTAGCTTTTTAAAATGTCTGTGTTTACCAAGTGTAATGAATTATGGTTTGGGAGGAACAAGCTTTTTTGAAAAATGACCTTCCCCGAGAATCCTAGGTGGCCCAGACCACAAGTTCACAGGAGGGTTCAGCTTCTCTTCTCCCAACAGCAGGGGAGGTGTTGAAGCTTCATTTGCCACAACACTCTTGGCTTCTTCAACTTGGCAGAGATGTGTGTAATCACATACAGGCTCCAATAGCCTGTCTGCTCTATAGTCTCCAGGTACAGAGCAGCTGGCTTTTCCAGAAATTCCTGTAAACAGCTGCCACCTAAATCAATATTGCCCAATGTCAAGCAGCCCATATATTCTCCAAATATAAAGCAACATTCTTTTTGATTTCCATACTGAGGGTGCTCATAATGTTGAAACCCACACCAGGTCCAAAGATGGCCTGACCCTAGGGGCACCCCTTTCCCTGAGCTGATAGAGAAACTAGGGGATCTTCAAGCTGCTAAGTTGATCTTGCATTTTTTTTCCTTTTCCCAAGCCCAAATCCTGTGTGACAGATAATTGTCCTAAAAGGACCCACCCTCCAGGATAATACATTTTTTTCTTAATTCTATACATAGTATCCTTTTCTGAGAAAATTTGTTTTCAAGGAAAACATGAGTTTAAACATGTGAAAAAGGTTAATAATACATAATTTAAACTTCTTAATGACATTAAAACAACAGGAAGAGATCTCTGTTGTAAAAATTTCATTTCACAAGTGGACACTTTCTATAAATATTTCTGTAAATATTTGAAACATACAAGTAACTTGAGAGAATAACAGCCGTTTTTACTCTTTGTAAAAGGATAGTCAATGCTGGACACACCTCTAGGAGTGTATGCAAGTGAAGACAATGTGAAAAACTGGCCAGGGTGCCTATGGAGAGCACATGTCCTGCCAAGAGGAGTCAGACCCATATTGAGTTCTACCTGAACTATGCTTATGTGAATATTTAAAAGGAAACACTACCTTATTTTGTGGGTCTTTAAAGCAAACAACAGCATCACATCTCTACATGCAATTGTAGGAAGATTAAGACCAGCTGAAATATTTTGACTTTCAAAATGCACAAGTTATTATATTGTATCTTTTAAAGAATTCCTATTCTGAATTAATACCTTAATTTTAAGAGTGATTAACAAAGACATCTCATTTTCAGTTGTCAAAGCTAGTGTTTTAACAAGCATCCTTTTGATATTGATCTCCACAAAATGGAGATCAAGCTTGAGAATCCCTCAAGCCGAGAAAACTATTTAACCCATGTAAGCAAACGTAACTTATTTCATAATGTAAGTGAAATAGCTTATTTCTTAGAAATATTTATTATCATCATAATCTTAAATCATCTTCCTAAAATGGTATGCGACCATTACTTTTAACCAATCTCTTGCTGTCTGGAAAACTCCATTCTAATAATCAATCATTGTAAAGGTTAAGCAACTAACCTTTCAGTTTATAAGCCATCCTGTTACATCATGCCACAGAATATCATATCACTTTTGGATCTGAAAGCTCCCAGTTCTCAAGCATTTCTTACATACACAATAAATCCCTGTGAAATATAATTTTATTGATCTAGGGTTTTAAATGTCACTGTTTTTAGATTTTTGACAGTATGCTTGCTGACCTAAATGAAGAGTGCCAGGAAAGGAAAGTGAAAGTCGTTCAGTTGTGTCTGACTCTTTGCGACCCCATGGACTATACAGTCCAGAATTCCCCAGGCAAGAATGTTGGAGTGGGTAGCCTTTCCCTTCTTCACGAGATCTTCCCAACCCAGGGACTGAACCTAGGTCTCCTGCATTACAGGCGGATTCTTTATTAGCTGAGCCACAAGGGAAGCAAGAATTCTGGAGTGGGTAGCCTATCCCTTCCCTGATTGATCTTCCAGACTGATTTAGGAATCCAACCCTGATCTCCTGCATTGTAGGTGGATTCTTTACAATATGAGCTATCAGGAAGCCTGATATTTTAAACAGAAGAGTGCTAAGGGAATATATTTATTAAATAGGAAATAAAGAATCAAATTACACAGATGTTATATTTTCAGAAAATTAATTTGCACTAAAAATTAATGACTCTCAGTTATAAAGTACGTTTTCAGATATATTTCCAGAGAGTTCATAAACAGAAGAGAAAAACTATAGCTACAGGTATTGTACATTATGGTATACAACTGAAATATACTGATAATTTTCTTAGTAAAGATGAAAGGGACAAGTTTCGGTGAAATTTTAGAAATAGATATGTATTTTTAAATTTTATTTTTAAGAAAAAGCTAAATTTATAAGCTTAGCACCCCTCTTAAATGTGGAGAGGATCTCTCTTACAGATTTATGTAGTGGCTATTGAATTCAAGAATATGTATCTGTTTATATCACATGATCAAATGTAGAAAATACAGGTATATTCTTATGCGGCATATGAAATACTAGTTTATTGGTCAAAGTGTGTGAGCTTTTTCAGTATGTCATGTAATATATCAAATACAGCACTTAAAACGATGAGTTTTAAAAAGTAACAAGATTTTAAGAAGTACATTTTGAAATTATGCTGAAGCAAGTGAAATTATCTATTCATAAGCAATTAAACTCTGACCCTGGTAGAAAGATTCCATTTCAAAATGCAAATCTGAAGCCCTCTACAACTTCATGAAACTCTTGATAAAGTTTTGGTTCTTAAGAGCAAAATCTTTCTTGTATCTAGAGCAATTATACCAAGTGTTTTGTTCAATTTAATAGAAAAATCTAAAATCTAAATGAACAAAAATAAGAAAAATTTCAACTTGACTTGACTTTGATTTGATGAAAGCAGTCAAGTTTCCCATTTCTGTTCAGTGTATATTTGGATTTGTCTTTTCAGTTCACTAAGCCCCGCTAGTGAATCAATACAAATTAACAGTGATTTGTCAGCATTTGATAAATGACTTAATGTCAGTGAGCTGCCACTGATCCTATGTCATCTGTCTCTGTCTAGGTCAGCACATTTTCTTAATGCTCTAAGAATCTTTAAAAAGACAGTATAATAAAAATCATTAAGACCTTAACCCAAATTTATCCAGTAAAATCTGCTTAATCTAAAAATAGTACATTATGTAATAAAATGCATTATATTTGACTATATGATAATCTATGGTTAATGATAATGTTAAATTACTAGGAAACATGTAACAAACAAGAAAAAAAGATAAAGCATTCCTTTTTCATGCATTTTTTCCCCAAATAATTGTTTACCAAGCAGAAGGAATTTTTTCATTGTTATCTTATTTTCTAGCATTTTGTTCATATGAATTGTGTTGTTTTTGTTTTTTGTCTTGTCCTAGTTCTGTGAAAAATACCATTGGTAATTTCATAGGGATTGCACTGAGTCTTTAGATTACATTTGGTAGCATAGTCATTTTTACAACACTGATTTTTCCAACCCAGGAGCATGGAATATCTCTCCATCTGTCTAACATTTTATTCATAACTTATGCTAGCTTACTTACCTAACATAAGTGACTAGTGTAACAAAAAGGCTGCTCTTCTATCACTATGTAGATTAATTTCTAAAGCAGAAAATCTCCATTTTAATATAACCACCATTACCTATTAATCCTGTTGACATTTAAAGGAGAGGCTATAGAAAAGTGGTACGAATGAATGACTTCAACTGGGCTCTCTGAAAACACAGGCCCTGAAGCCAAGGCTTGGATGATAATACTTTATGGGAAGGATGCAATCCCAAGGAAAATGTACTGAGAAACTGGAAGAAAAGAAGGGAAGATCAAATGTAATGTGGTGTGTTAACCAGCTGGCTAGAGCTTCCCAATAAACACATGTGCTTTTGCAGTCAAGGACCAGGTCTCCAGAGGTGCATTATGGCATCACTGAGTTTCTGGATGGCCCTGGGTTCCCTTCTCACTTATTCAGAGTCACCCCAAGAGGCATAACCTCTGTGGCACTTCTGTGTTCTGTTGCACAGCCCTTCCACTACCACCGAAGAAGCCAGAGCTTCTGTGCAAGCAGTTTGGTCAGGGAGAAAGCAGAGTATTCTCTCTTGTCAGCTGGCACTGTGTATGAGGGCTTCTAGTTCTATAGGTGTGTGGCAATAGAGAAAGCAGCTGGGGATTTTCAAGTACTGAGATGACTCAAGCCAATGGAAGGATTATTTTGGCCTAGAAATAACGCAATTGACTAAAACTTGTCAGAGTGGCAGGTGAGCATATCTGGAAGAAAGAATAAACTGATCCTGGTATAAAGGTACGACTTAATCCATAGTAATTGAGGCAAAGAGGTCAATGTACATCACTTTCAAAATGACATAATACAATATAACTAACTTTAAAGGAAACAAATAAAAGTATGGGAAAAGAGGTGGTGAATATCTGAGAGAGAAGAAAGAGAAAATAAACATGAAAATTTCACGTGTTTTTCGTGTTCAGAGTGAACATTCATTTGATGCTGAAATTTATCTTACCCTCTTTCCAAATAAGAGTGAGACATGTTCCCACAGAAGACTCACCAACTAATCTCAGGTCCACAGGGTATTTGGCTTATAATATGCTCAAGGTGATTTCCCTATGCTATTTCCATTGTGGGAAACATACACTTCTCCCATCCCAAATGGCCACTAGGCTCTCTGTCACAGTGGATTAGTTTATAATTTATAGAATTTTACAAAAATGAAATAAAGCAACATTTAGTATTTTGGAGGCTTCTTGGACAGGCATCATTCATCTGATGTTACTGGCTTAAGATTCATTTCATGTCACATTTGCTTGTTTCTTTAAGGCTAGGCAGTACTGTATTGTTAATCTATTCGCTTCCAGTTTTGTGTTATGTTTGTGTTATGTAATACACAAATTTGCTATAAATATTCAAGTGTGAGACCTTGTGTGGACATATGTATTCATTTATCTTATGCAAACACCTAGGGGTAGAATGTGATTATACTATTTTCTGTTTCTAAAAGCAATGCAAGAAAATTGCACTGGCTTTATCCAATATTCTATCACCACTTGCTAAAAAAAATTATTCTTTCCTCATTAAATTGTCTTGGCACTTTTTCCAAATCTGTTGAACATATGTGTGTGTATCTATCTGTATATTCTCTACACTATTTTTTATTTTCTATATATTTTTCTCTATGCCAATATGACAGTCTTAATTACTGTAGTTTTATAATAAGTCTAAAATCAAGACTTTTAGAAGTCTTACAGTTTTGTTCTTTGGGCTACACTAGAATCTTTATATTTCATCTAAATTATAGTGCCAGCTTGCTATTTTTTTTAACCAAAAAACCTGCAAGGTGTTGATCAGAATTGCAATGAATATTTGGAGAATTTAATATCACAATACTGAATCTTCTACTGCATGTCCATTCCACTTTTTTAGTTCATCTTTCATTTCTCTCATCAATTTTTGAAAAATTTCAGTGCATATTCTATTCATCTTTTCAAATTTATCCTAATCATTTAATTTTATGATGTGGCTATACTTTATATGTCTATTTCAATTTCCTTTTACTCATTACTATAGCAGTATAATTTGGTTTTATAAAAATGTTAAAATTAGCAACCTTATTAAACTTATTCTGTTAGCTTTTTATACTTATATTTTGTGTATAAATATAGTTTTTGCCTTTTTGAAATACAATTCTTTTTAAAAACTTTGAGTTGTACTATAGTTATTCCTTTTTAATGCCATATACACTTCAGTACAATGATAATGAGAGTGGCAGAACAAACTTCCTTTCCTTGTGACTATTTTAGGGGGAAGCATACGGTAGTTTTTTTTTTTTTTTCTTTTTCTAATATGTGTGGTTACTGCCTAATTTTTATAAGAAAGTATCATCAGAATGCTATGAATCTGAAGGGAAGATTATTTCTTAACCAACCTCTGTGAATCTGGATGAGCTGAAAATATTCTTTTCATTTTATTTTAATTGTTTACACTAGATTAGAATATTTATAATTACTTAAACATATTCAGATGGCTAAGTTAAACCATTCTAGGATTCCTAACAATAAGAAATTTCAACTTTAGTTAAAGATATGCTAGAACCAAGTCTATTCATACTCACATATTTTTATCAAATAATTTAATATGGTCAATGAGAAAAACTGATTGATCTTAGAGATTAATTGTATGTTATATAGGATTAAATAATATCATATGTCTAATAGTGTTGGTTGACTCAAATTGTGCGAAAAGCTGAAGGAGATTGTTATTTTGTGGTTAATGGGCTGATAGCATTCTTTTAATATCTATCTCAGAAAAGCTAACATTTTGCTTTTTGTTGGGATAGATTTTAAATGCATGTGTTTTTCTCTCACAGGAATTTTGAATTATCGTTTGTTTTTACAACCCAGAAAGAAAGAGACTGAGGTTTTATTTATTTTTATTATATTGATACTGTAGATGCTTCAATGTGAAGTTCAATCTAAGACCATGTTACAAATAATTGATAACCACTTAATAACAAAGCCAGGGTCATTTTTATGACTAAAGTACAAGGCCCAGAGCTAATAGTTGAGTCCTTAAACTTAAGTTAGTTGAAATGACTTGAAAATTTTGAGTTTCTATTATAGTGTCCATCTCTGCTGAAATTCCCCATCTGTTCATGCAATATGTCTACCTTTTCCTTTAGAACCTTTAACATGTAAATCATAGTTATTTTAAATTTCCTAGCTAATAGCTCAAACATCTAGGTCCACTATAAATCTGGTCCTGTCATTGTTGATGGTGGTTATGTGTGTGTGATAATTGTTGATTCTTGCCAGGAAATGTCACATCTTCTCTTGTACTAGGCTGCTAGTGTAAGGATTTGACTTATTAACCTAGTGATGGGTTAAACCACGCTTGTATTTTGTAGTGTTTATAGTTAAATTTACTGCACAAATAGCTTTCCATTTCTCTTGCAGCTAGGATGATGAAGGGTTTTTCTTGGTGTTTCTTCTTGCATTCAGTTTTTCATTTATTCTTTGCACCTGCACCTCAGTGGAAAGTCTCTCTTCATCCTTTTGCCTCTTCTCCATTGCAGTCTGCTATTTTTTTTTCCTGGTGTTTCCTGGCTTGATGCTGGCAACAAGCTATGTTCTCTATTATCTTGTTCAGCCTCAGTGCTTAGGCAGGCTCTGTGTCTCTAGGTCACAAAGATTCAGCCTTTACAATGATCTTGCCTCTTTCCAGTGGTAGTCAAACTCTGTCTTGTATCTTCAATAAGTTTATGTAGAGAATTTCCTGCTAGTCCTTCAAGGTTGGAGGCTTAAAATAGCATTGGTGTAGGATGCTTGTCACACTTTAGCCACAGGGATGGTGGTTTACTTGTGGTTTTTTTTTTTTTTTTGGTTTTCTTTACCATTTTCCCACTGCCGAAAGTGTTCCTCCACATACTGAGAGTTCATTAATTTTCCTCCAGGAACTTAAGGCTTATTTTCTTTGGATGGCAGTTCCTAAGCAAAAGTATACTGCAGCAGTGGCAGTATCCTTCTCCAGGCCTGCATCCCAACAGAGGCCACTTTGTACTTGACATTCTTGTTAGCACCTGATCAAAGTCCTGTGAGTAGTGTAAACTGGCTTTGTGTCAGTTTCCCAGTTTCCATTCTTTCACGTTATTTCACACTCAACATCAAAACAATATAAGTTTTCCCTTCTTGTATAGAAATTTAACATCATCCAACTAAAAGTGCCAAAGGTTTTTTTTTTTTTTTTTTTTAAATAGCTAGATAAGTTAATTTTTATCTGGAAAAATTAATGAGTTGGAAAGACAAAAACATTGATAATGGAGGTAAATTAGGAAAGTGACGATAGCGCTGTCATATATTAAAATATATGATAAAGTTGCTTTAATTAAAACAGTTTGGTTTTGGTGCATGAATTGTTATATTACTCGTTGGACCTGAAATGAAAGTTAAGTGAAGGGAAAGTGACAGTGTTAAGTCACTCAGTCATGTCTGGCTCTTGTGATCCCCGTGGACTGTAGGCCGCCAGACTCCTCTGTCCATGGGATTCTCCAGGCAAGAATACTGGAGTGGCTTGTCATATCCTCCTTCTGACCCAGGGATTGAACCTGTGTCTTCTATGACTCCTGTGCAGGCAGGTTCTCTACCACTAGCACCTCCTGGATGATGCTGAGTGACAAATATGGCCTCTCAAAATCACTGGCAAAGAAATGGAAACCTTAATAAACTGAATTAAGGCAACTAAGAAGATGATAATATATTTATATATCACATAATATATTGTGAAAATGTGCATGTAGATCAGCCATATAAATGTTAACATTTGAAACCACGTAAGTACTAGTAAAAAAAATGAAGTTGCATCTCATTTGCATTATACCTGTAGGATTGTGATCACAAAATCATATTACAGATAAATTTAATTGGTGTATACAAGTGTTTGTCTTTTCTGGGCTGAGGGTGGGGTATGGGACTGCATTACTTTTTGTTTTATCATGTATAACATGTACTTTCTTTTGAACAGATTCCTATCCATCTCTATTAACTCTTAGCTAACCTGCTTCATCTACTTTCCTGTAGGGTCCCTGAAGCTATTTTAGCTATCTGATTCACAAATATAACAAGGAAATCTCAAATTCTCTCTGATCAGGAATGCTGAGAATTAGGAGCAATTCAAGCACTGAACCATTATTTCTCAGTTACTGTGATATTTTGCAATGTAATTCAGGGAAGGAAGAGGTAAAACCTTACTTGTAATGTCAATGTAGTAGTCCTGAAGAAATAGAATATTATTAGTAGTAGTAACTATTATTGACAAATGATTTTATTAAAAGGAATATATTTAGATATGTGTTGGCTGAATAGACATGTGCTTAGAGTAAATCACCTAACCATACCCAAACCCACCATCCCTGTCATCCATGGCAAAGGAACTTTCCCCTTTTGCTAGTACACATCTCTCATCTCAGGAGAGCTGATAAAAACTGAAGAAAGGGAAATGAAAATGCCCTGAACTGCTGCCAAGGAATGTGGAGCTTGCCAACCACAAGAAGGGTATAATGGAATTGAAGTTACAACAGAGGACTCGAGATGTGGAAAGTGTAATCTGATAAATTTAAGTCAGAATAAGAAAACAGCTACTTTCTTCACCACCTTTCTCACTCCTCCCGCCTAGCCCTGAGACTGTAGGTCAGAATTGAGCTAGGCAGACTATAGACATTTAAACTACTATATGCAAAATCAAAATTTGAATGTAGGCTTGTCTTGTTTTTTTTTAAGAACTAAAAATAGGAGATCTTGTTTAGTAAAAAGCATCTGGAAAGCTGTAAAATCCATCCAAAGTATCAGTGGGAAGACTGGCAGAAAACTCATTGGAGTGTGATTAAAGACAATAGAGGCGAGGCTATGTATTTACGGATACAGATTTAACCTTTGTCATCAGGGCAAGTTTGAAAAGTAAAAAAAAAAAAAAAACTGTAAGATTCCCTGAAGAAAGTTTGGTATTTTTACAAGAATATTATGTAGAAGGGCCATTCCTCATTATTCGATATAGAATTTCTAAATTAAAGTATTATCTTAATTATACTGGCCTGAAACAGTCATTATGTGTAGATCTGTATGGAAAACTCAAATGTATGAGCAATTATTTATTTTTTTAAGCAGATACAGAGATTTTTATGAGTGTTAAAATAGTAAATTTTTCTCTTCCCTAATCACTTAGCAATGATCATCATTACATGATGATTTTTTTCAATAGAATTTGTTATTATAACGCTTTAAAATTTGCAAGAAAAAAAGGATTTTTTTGAGTGATTCTGTTCTTTTAATCAGAAAAGCGGCTGTCCTTTAGTGATAAAGCCATATGAATATCAGTATGTTGCATAGATTCTAAAAATATAAAAATACATTCTTATATGATTAAAGCCACATTGTAACAGTGCTATAACACTTAGAGGGATTTCATTTCTAAGAAAATGTTTATTCTCTGCTGAATATTTATATCTCAGTTTTACTCTAATCTTTACAACATTGATGTTTTAACTAAATTCTAGAGAACAGAGAGATTAGATGCTTATCAAATACTTATGAGCAGCAAACTACTGACCTAAACAAATAAATACATACATTAAATTATTGTGGCACTTTACAAACAAAAGTACATAAATAATTCTAAATAAAAGTGACAGCAGCATACTTTTCTTTTCCTTTCCAGGCTGATGAATTTAACAGTATTTAATTGTAGTTTTCCAAAGAACTGGCACTAAAAATATTTACTATGACTGTGTGTTAGGAACAACATTGCAATTTTTATCTTGTAGAATAGCAATAGTAGAGAAAAGATTCTATTGTGTATAAACCACAGTAGCTTGAAAAGATAAATAGTTTGGAAACTTTATTTTGAGAAGTATATAAGTAAGATATGGAGAAAAGTATAATTTATAAGTTATGGAACACATAAATATACATTATAATTATAGCTAGAGTAAATCTGGAATGTTATTTCATTTTTAATATTATCTTAACTATGAGGTTAAAAAAATATTAACTATGAGGTTAAAAATTGCTACAGCTTCCCTTCTCTCCTTTTTACTGAAGCTCAGAAAAGGTAGGGACTCACTACTTCATCTGTTTCTGTCTCTGGCCAATATTGAATGAAATGCTAATATCCTTAGAAAAAGTGAGAGTAATTCAGATTAATCACACAGAGCAGAGTATCCAGGGAAATTTTAGCGAAGTCCTGCTCATAATTTAAAATTTAAACTTCCTGATATGTTTGCCATATGGCTTCCATACGTGTTCAGAGATTTATAATTCTAAGCCGTTCACCACTGAATGGCTTAGAATATGAGTAGACTGAGCTTTGACTAGACTATTATTTCAATACAGCACCAGTTCTGCACAAAAATGAAATTATGACAAACATGTTTATTTATAGTTTGCAAATAAACACATTAATTTGAGTCACACTTGCCAGAAATACATTGTTTCCATCTAGTTCTAATCCTGAATGTTTTTACTATCTGGAATGTCATCAAAGCTTAGCAATTTGAAATGCCCACTGGCAGTACATGCTTCTTTTTCAATTCTACATCATCACAATGCTTAATTTAATAATAGAATCCAATTTGTTCTCTAGCAGGAACATTTTAATTATATAAAATATAAATAGAGAAACCTTGGTTATAGAAATTCTTTCTTTCCAAAATGTAAAGCAAATATAAATTTTTTTTCTCTCTCATCTACCATGTTATTGGTTCTCAGAAAATAATTAAAACGAAGAATTTATTCACCCAGAATAGCAAGTCATCCAAATCAAATCTAGCAGTTTCATAATCTTAGTGTTTAATATGCATCTAAACATATTATATTATTGTAACTCTCAAAACCAAATAAAATAGGTGAGATAATGACAATAACCTTATATGAAAAGAGATATACGTGAAATAATAAATATAAACGTTACTATCTATATCACTTATAATGAAGCTGATAATATGATTTTAAGTCCAGAGAATTCCATATAAAGGATAAAGTCATTATATTTAGAGATACAGTTACTCTGAGATATAATATTTGAGGAGAAGCTTATGAAAATTCAGTTAGTTCCTATATTTCTCTATGTGTGTGCTTAATTTATCATTGTGAGGTATATATTGTTAGATTGTTTTTTATCTTGCAATGCTTCATATGATATATTTTTAATAAGACAGTATAAATTGAAAATGAGCTCTTCTTTGGACTTTCCTCTGTTTTCCAGACTTGCATGGTGGATGATTTGCTCAGTATCCTATTTGATTTTTTAATTGACATTTTCAATGTAACATGTCCAAAAGAAATTGTTTTACTTCTTTTCTCTAGTCACACCACCTGAGGACTGCTGCTGCTGCTGCTGCTAAGTCACTTCAGTCGTGTCTGACTCTGTGCGACCCCATAGATGGCAGCCCACCAGGCTCCGCCGTCCTTGGGATTCTCCAGGCAAGAACACTGGAGTAGGCTGCCATTTCCTTCTCCATGAAAGTGAAAACTGAAAGTGAAATCTCTGAGTCATGTCCAACTCTCAGCGACCCCATGGATTGCAGCCCACCAGGCTCATCTGTCCATGGGATTTTCCAGGCAAGAGTACTGTAGTGGGGTGCCATTGCCTTCTAACTCATCATCCCTCCTTTTGTTCAGGCAAAAATCAAGGGGTTGTCCTTTCCTCTCTGTTTAACTTGAACCATTTATCTAATCTATTGGGAAACCCTATTGATTCTGCCTCCGTGGTAGGCATTAATAGAAGATGACCCCCATGATCTCCATCTCCTGGTGCTCATGCTCTGTGTCATGCCCTCCTCTTGCTTGTGGGTGAGACCTGTGATTTGCTTCTAGCCAGTGAAATATGGCCAAAGATGAGGGATTTGGCAGATATAATTAAAGCCTGAATTAAGTTAATTTTGAGTTAATAAAAATGATTATTTCTTTGGCCCTGACCTCATCAGATGAAAGCATTCAGAAGTGACATTCAGCCCTCTGTAGCTCAGGGATATTCTGGGGGCTAATGGGATCCAATGTAGTAGTCAGGATATATGTCTAATAATTGTAATTGTCTGAGAGTAACTCACACAAAAACATTTGCCCCTGAAGACTGAAATTCAGCCATTCTTATTTGTTAGTAAGAATTTGCTTGTGTCGAGACAAAATAACTTTGTGAAGGAAATCATGTAGGACTTTCCTCATTAATTTTCAAGCTAAATTTATACAGCACTCAAATGAGATTAAGTAATTCAGTAGAGAGAGCGCCTGTTGCCATATACTTATTACAGAAGAGGTAGTCATACAGAATAAGAGAGCCATAGTCTAGAGGAAAAGGAATTGAATATAAAGATGACCAAGTTTACATTTCTGGCTAAGAGATTCAGGTTCCACACTTTCTGAAAATATGCCACTACATATAACTGCTGGAGACCAAACATAAAAATTCAGAGGTAAATATATCACAGGACTATCTTAATGTAGTGTTTCTTACAGGTTGTGTTCCTAAATCCAGGTCAATAAGCAGAAAGTTAAACATCTTATCCTATGAGGATGAAGAGAGGAGTCTGCTTCCATAAAAATTTAGGGATTCAGAATTAACAGCATGTGTCTGTGTTAAGGACGATGAGATTTGCTATTCATTTTAAAACACATCATTGCTTTTATTATGCAGCTATTTTTGACTCCTAAGTAAATGGAGCCACATCATAAATATGTATATGTATTTATTCTCAAGGAGAGCCCAGGGGTGTGGAGAAAATTATTCAAGTGCACAACCCCTCTCAGTGGCACTTCAGATGGAAACACACATGCACTGTTATAAGGAGGTCAGGATCTCTGAGAGTTAATATAGAAATCAATATTCTGTGATTCATATAGGTGGTAACATGAAAAGACATGAGCTCTTTGGCTAGCTTCATGGAAAGAATTGCTCCTTAGGGAAATTACACTGGCAATTGGGTCACTCATTTGTTATTGAATTTTTGTCAGCAAAGTTGTTTGTGTTCTGGTCAGCAGCAACTTTTATTTATAATTGAAACATTTTCAGTATAGGTATCATAGGAATTAAATGATAATGGGGAGCAAGTGCTTCCTGTTTATGTGGTAATAATTATATTAAGTTTAGAATTCACTTGGATATTGAAGACCCTTAGGAGCCTAGTAACTACTGAGTTACTAGGCAAAGCACATTCTCACTCTGATTATTAAGTACATTAAAAAGTACCATAAATTCAAAATACTTTTAAAAAGTAATTTATTAGAAAGTCTAGAGATAGTAGTATTCTTTTCTGGACTTGGGTACTGTTTTTGATAGACTGTTATCTAAGAATCATCACTAGTCTGGCAAAATTGTTAATATATTTTAAAAATATTTTAGCTATTCCCTGTATAAGTACAAATCAGACACTGCGCTGGCTTTAAGGGATGACTAGATAGATGTGCAGAATAATGCTATCATGCAATGAGCACTATAGGAGAGAAATAAAAGTGGAACTATATAAGTACAAAAGAATGGATGGATATCATTTAGTATTCACTATAAAATGTTTCATTTGTACTAAGATATAGAATATTAGAAGTTTGCTTAGGGGAAAAATTCTCATTTCCTCTAAGAAATCTAATTTTCAAAATTCTTAGTTTTGGAAAAGTATACATATTTACACCAAAATGCTATAAAAACTTTTCATAAATCAAAGAAAATAATTGTGATTAGTTTTCCCAAGAAATTACAATAAATGTGATAGGAAATAAATGTCACCATATAGTTCATATATTTAAGACTTTTAACAGTTTGTCTTTTTAGGTTTTATTGCATATTAAAATTTTGACCCATTGACTTGAGTTAAAGCAAGCAAAAAGCCAAAAGAATAATAATTGCTGAACAGTATACTTTAATTAGGCTTCCCTGGTGGCTTAGCTGGTTAAGAATCCTCTTGCATTGTGAAAGACCTGGGTTTAATCCCTGGGTTGGGAGGATTCCCTGGAGAAGGGAACAGCTACCCACTCCAGTATTCTGGCAGGGAGAATTCCATGGACTGTATTGTACATGCCTAAATTTTGAAGAAAAGATATAAGGACAAAACCCCTAATTTCCCTATGTTTTTCTTTTTTTCATTATGTATTGGCAGTTCAGGTCATTAGTTTTTCTACCATTGTTGCCTCCTTATAATTTTCTGATTCCAATAAGTTTGATTTTTCCCTGCTTCTCTTCTTGCAAATATATATACACTTTCCCTAGATGTTCTATAACCAATACTTTACCAATATATATCTATTATCCCTCAGAATTATCACAAAAATCTTTGCTTTCTGCTCTATGCCTATTATTATTCCTTTATTTTAATCCTGGGTTATTTTAGCCATCTTCTAATCGGTCTCCCTCTCACTCTTTTCTCTCTGCTTTAGTCCATTCTTCACGATGCCTATGTGATCCCCACAAAACTCTGGTTATATCCCTTTCCTGCATAAAGAACTTTGGTGACAGTCTATTGAACAGACCAGGAAGACCACACAGCTTCTTCTCAAGCCACTACTTTTATCTCTGACCATCTCTTGACGTTCTACCTTGTATTCCACTTACCCCCATGCTACAATCATTGCTGTATTCTGTTCACAGTGAAAGCCTTATGCGATCTGATTGAACATATCATGATATATACACTGTCCCCCTCCTCCTAAGTAACTCAAGTTCTGACGTATAATACTCCTTGATTCCTCAGGGAATTTGTCAGTAAACTTGCAGTCTTTCACTAAGCTATCAGTTCAGTTCAGTTCAGTCGCTCAGTCGTGTCTGACTCTTTGCGACCCCATGAATCGCAGCACAGCAGGCCTCCCTGTCCATCACCATCTCCCGGAGTTCACTCAGACTCACGTTCATCGAGTCAGTGACGCCATCCAGCCATCTCATCCTCTGTCATCCCCTTCTTCTTCTGCCCCCAATCCCTCCCAGCATCAAGTGAGTGAGTGAAGTCGCTCAGTCATGTCAGACTCTTTGCGACCCCATGGACTACCAGGCTCCTCCGTCCATGGGATTCTCCAGGCAAGAATACTGGAGTGGGTTGCTATTTCCTTCTCCAGGGGATCTTCCCGACCCAGGGATGGAACCCAGGTCTCCCGCATTGGAGGCAGACACTTTAACCTCTGAGCCACCAAAGTCTTTTCCAATGAGTCAACTCTTCGCGTGAGGTGGCCAAAGTACTGGAGTTTCAGCTTTAGCATCATTCCTTCCAGAGAAATCCTAGGGCTGACTGCCAACATATGAAGTGTAAAAAATTCTATATACATTCAAAAATACTAAAATTTCTGTAATACACCCTTGAGGAAATAGTTACAAAACAGGGGATGAGTGCATTCAAATAGAATGTATATATTAATGACCTTTTTTGGAAGGAGTTAGTACATATGGAGAAGAACATGGAAACCTATTCCAGTATTCTTGCCTGGAGAATTCTATAGACAGCATTTGGCAGGTTACAGTTTATGGGGTTGCAAAGAGTCAGACACGACTGAGTCAATGAGCCTGCAGGTAATATATAAATGTATGTGTGTGTTTGTGAATTTTAGAAATAAAAGAGATAAGAAACAAGAAGAACAAAGGAGGAACAAGGCAGAGGCAAAGAGCAGAAGATAGATTGAGTAATTCAAAACGAAGTTTGGAAACTTTTCATTTCTGCATTTAATCCAGAGTTACCTCAACATTTGAGTGATGAAAGTAGCAGGTTACATTCATTTCCCTATGACTAATAGCACTGGAAGTATCTGAAGTTACATTTCTATGACCAAATTCACTTTAAAATGGAACAAAATGCTAAGAAAATTTAGGCAAAATTCCCAGCAGCTTGATTTTGATTATCTAGGTAATTGAAGCAAAAACAGTTTTAACGCTTGAATTAACCAAGTGATTGCCTAAACTCGTCACTTCACTTTAGCTATGGAGACAAACACCTCACTGGCTTTCTGCTGAATCATACTTTTTCTTTTGCAAGTCACTAAGCATTTTCATGTATACATACTAGTTAAAAACCCTAATTGTTTAATAATGCACTAGTGACAAAGAAGGAAGCAAATTGTTTACATGGCCTCATTATTCAGAGTCACTCTAGGCATTATTTTGGTGAGTTGTCTCATATAATAGAAATAAATCTAAACACTAAGAAATCAAGAAATTACTTTTCTCATAACAAGAGAAAACATCACCCTGCAACTTTTTCCTTTTCTATTCAGATATGCAAGAAGGGCTGACCATGTGACATCAGAGTATTAATAATCTGTATTAGCAAAAACATGTAGTATTTGAACATAATTAAATTCTTATAAATATTTCAACATTGTAAATTAAGAGAATTATAATTACTCGATTTTAAATGTAAACTACATTAACTAGTTTTGACTCAACTCTAAGAGTCGGACACGACTGAGCGACTTCACGTTCACTTTTCACTTTCCACTTTCATGCATTGGAGAAGGAAATGCAACCCACTCCAGTGTTCTTGCCTGGAGAATCCCAGGGACAGGAGAGCCTGGTGGGCTGCCATCTATGGGGATGCACAGAGTCGGACACGACTGAAGCAACTTAGCAGCAGTAGAAGCAACTTTATTAACTTTTTAAAGCAGGAGTTTTCACTTCTAATTAATTCCCTTTACCATCCTACTATAATTTTTAAGTTTTTTCTCACTAATATAAGTAATATTAGTTTTCTATTTGGCAAGCATGTATTTTACAACTCTGTATTTAGCATCCTAAATACAGAGTTGTTGTATTTATACAACAACAAGGAGCTGTTGTATAAACAACTAGGTAGTTGTAGCATGCATTATATTTCAGCTAAATAGCTTATATGCATAGCAGTAGACTGAGAGCAACCTGGCAAGACAAATCTCCCCATAGATGGAGAATATGTAGAGATCAGTCTCAGTTCCACTCTATCATGTTTGAGTGTGACCATCCTTGAATTTACTTCTCCCCTTAAATATTACTCTTAAATTATTTATTTTCTTGATCCCTTTCTGATCCTTCTTTTGTTTTTAACCAAATTTATTGCAACATACAACACATAAGGAAGAATACGTAAAACCATATGTGCATCACTTAACCAATTATCCAATAATGTTCAACTGTTAAAGATCAAGGAATGACATATTATTGAGCAACCCAACACCTCTCTTCCAGTGTGCCTCTTTGGAGTAAGAAGCCCATCCTCTAGAATTAACTCCCTAATTGGCTTTCTTGCAATTCCTCTTGCCTTTCACTTTAGGTTATGTTTTAGGCTGTTCAGGCTGCTATAATTTATTGTAGTCTGAGTGCCTTCCACAACAAATCTTTGTTTCTCACAGTCCTGGCAGCTGGAAGGGCCACAATCAAGTTGCTGGCCGATTTGCTTCTTGGTGAGGGCCCATTTCCTGGTTTGCATACAGCTGTCTTCTCACTGCATTCTGGTGTGGAAGAGAGTTCTTCTTACAAGGGCATTAATCTCATCTTGAGAGCTCCATTCCCGTGACTTAAATACTTTCCAGAGGCCTGATCTCTAAATACCATCACATTGGTTATTAGAGTTTCAACACAGTAATTTGAGGGAGACACAAGCATTCAGTCCATAGCAGGTACTATCCAATTATTTATTCCTAAATTTTCCTGAGTATTCTCAGTTTTTAAAATATATATAACTGGAATCATACTGAATACATTGCGTTGTATGTCTCCAGATTTTCTTAACTTTATGCCGTAAAATTAATCAATATCTTGGTATGTAACTATTTCACTCATGTCTATTGGTGCATAACATGCCATTGGTGATTATGGCACACATTACTTAGTCTATTGTCAGTGAGAGTTTACTCTGTGATTTTTTTCATGTGTATGTTTCCTGGTACACAAAAGCACTCATATCTGTAAAGTATTTTCAGGAGTGGAATTCTTCATAATAGGGTATATTCATTCTTTCTCTGTTATATGAAAATTAATGTATCTATCAGTTTATCTTTGTACTTGATTCTGGTGTAATTTTAATCAGCAGTAGCTTAACACCACCTTCCAAAAGATTTTCTTTGAGACCTAATCTTTCTATCTGCCTAAGTTGTTCAAGCAATTCCCCATCCTGCTAAAACACAAGAAAACTCAAAAAGAGAATAGATTGAGTGCTTTAACTCATTGAGATTTCATGAGGGAGCACATAACTAAATTATACGATAATGTGATGCTCTTTTTTGGTTTTTAATTGGTTGGCATACTTTTCTGGTATTTTATTTAAACATATTCCATAATAGTACACTTACATTCTATCCGCATCAAATACAAAGCAAATCTGATGCTTGGCAAGTATGAAATAAAATAAGACATTGCATTACGGGCTTTACCTCAATCAAATCTAAAGGTTAGAGATTACTGCCACAAAATTAACAGTAATTGAATCAATGAATCATAAGTTTCCAACTGTTCACTGTACAGACTAGTAATAGGAATTAAATTTTGTTCAAGAACATCTGGAGGTTATTTTTTGTTTTCTTTTTCTTACCCTAAACACTCTTTTGGCAACACTTCTCTTGATTTTGTGTAACAGAAGAAAAACACAACCCAGGGTCATCAATTGAAATATACCTGTAACTTTCTGTTTGCAAAGTACATTTCTGATTAAGAATTACAAAGCTATTACATTTTCATTGACATGAATGGAGCTGCCTTTCAGTATTAGATTTGTAGATATGGGACACAGAAGTTAATCACAGATTTCTTAGGGAGATATTTTATTTCCATGTCATATGCATAGTATAGATATCATAATTGTATTATTTCCATATATGTTTATTTTTGTCTCCCTATAGGGACATATACAATATATACAATAGTTTATTCTACTCATGTTTTGAGCAGTTGAGAATGTCTGGATGAGAAAGGGATAGATCTCCCAAACAGAAATACTCATCATTTGGCCAATAAACCCATTCCAAAATATAGGCAACAAAATTTAAAAAGTAAGCTTTTTGCTAACTGTTTTGGCTATACATTGTTGTATCTTTTCTATCTCATTAGAACATACTTTTATCTGTATCAAATCTAAACTTATTGAGAATTAAGCAATATTAATTACATTTTCAGGTTTCTAAGTAAAACTAAATGATTATATATTTTATTATTCCATTTGACTAAACTCACTAATGTCATTAAAATTTACATGTTTAACTTAGCCAGAAACACTTGTAAATGTTTTACTGTGAATGTGAGTTTATATAGTAACTTGATAAAATTACTCACTCTTTATTTTTGCCAGACATGGTGAGCAACAGTTACTATTGGGAGAAGACAGCTGTTGTTTAGTTATTCAGTCCTGTCTAATTCTATTGCAACCTCATAGACAGTATCTCACCAGGCACCTCTGTCCATGTGATTTCCCAGGCAAGGATGCTGAAGTGGGTTGCCATTTCCTTCTCTCGGAGATTTTCCAGACCCAAGGAATGAACCCACATCTACTGCATTGGCAGGAAGATTCTACCACTGAGCCACCAGGGAAGCTCCAAGAAGACAGCAGTGAACCTAAATATCGATGTAGACATTTTCAAGGTTTACATGGTTCTTCCTTTTTCACTCTTTATGATCTGATGAATTGCACTTATTTATTCTTATTTACCCTTGCAATATCTATTAATTAACCATACATAAAAATACTTATCGAATCAGAGCAGACTCTGTTGCTTTTCAAATGAAATCTACTTACTAATGTGTCCAGAACCTACTGGTTATCTAAACATCTTCATTTTGAGATGACAGTAGATACTCAAATTCAAAATTGTCAAGATCAAGCTCATTACGCTTTATTTTCTAAAATTTTCCTTTCATGGCCAACTAACATACCTGGTAATTTAGCCAAATTTGACTTCATCTTTTACTCATTTTTCCCTGTCACTTCACGATAGTCTATCCACATGTTATCTCAGAAGTACCTCTTAAATCCGAGTCTGCCTCTCTGACAATGCTTTAGTTCAGACCTTCCCCATCTTTTTATTTAATTATCATGTGGATTTCTATTTGACTTCACTTCCTCTAGTCTCAAACCTCTCTGTACTGCCAGTAGAATGATATTTCAATCCTATTATTAAAAAAATTCAAGAATCATACAAATAGCAACTTTGATCACTCTCACCTTCTTTTTACTTTTCTGTGAATCCTTATCATTTAATAGACACAATCCAAATTTTCTTTCACTGCATATTAGAACTTTCACATTCATGTTCTCTAACTCTTTACCATAATAATTTATTATCTAGTACATTTTTACCCTGAAATTTGACTATTTGTCCTAGTTACATAAAGTTACATATAGCTTCAAGTTACATAAATCATTCATGACTCTATATTACTATATATACTATTTCATCTTCTCATCATGTCTGTTTACCTTTTACCTGAGGTTGGCTTATCTTTCATGTGTATTATGAATATAGGGTTCAATAATTTGCTAAACATTTGAGTACCTATAATTAAAAACTTCTATAATTGGCACTAGGAATACACAACATTATTTTTAAATACTGTCCATTTATTTGACAAATATTTATTGATTATCTACCCTGTAATTGTGATCATGCTAGATAGAGTGCATTTCATTGGAGGGACAGATAATATTTTATGGGGGGAGGGGAGAGAATCTTCTTGTAGGATTTTAACTGTTATGAAAGAAATCAAAAGAGTAAAATGATAAGGAATGGAGAATGGGAGATTGTACTTAAGATAATTTCTTTGGGAGGTGACATTTGAGATGATTTCTAACCTATAAGAAGATTCATAGATGAGACCATCCATCTAGGTAAAGAGTCATGTGATACACATCATAGAGAAATCAAAGATTTACTGATTGAAGCAGAAGAAGAAGGAGAAAGAGAAGGAGGAAAAGAAAGAGGCTGGATAGGAAGAGACAAAAGTCTATAATGAGAACAAGAGAGAATCCAGATCACATAGACCTATGTAGAACCTAATAGAAAAAATAGACTTTGCATACAGCATAACACCATTAGATGATGTTAAGCAGAAAGCAATAGGGTCTTTTATCATCATGACATATCACTATTCTGAAGCTGACTTGAAAATTGCACTAATTTCTTGATGTTTCAATGCTTCCTCCCACACATGATACTACTTGGGCAGAAAGAATCCTATGGAGCGCAGCGTGTACATTTTGAATAAGGGAATGATTGAATGAAGAAAGAATGAAAATAACTTCAAAGTCTTTAAAATAGTTTTATAACAAATAAGCTAGTAAGTTTATATCACTACTTTTAGCCTAAACAAAGACTAATATTATATATAAAAACTATTTGTTCTCAGGATAGCTATACTAAATGGAAAAATGAAATAACTGCAAAAATACTTTATAAATCCCTGTCAGATGGAAATCAGATACTTTTATCTACTGTATTCTGAACAGTATTAATACTAATACAACAGAAACAAGCACAAGATAAAACACTTAGAATAAACAAATAAAAAAACAAATTCACTGACACAATTCTTTCTTGAAACACATTTCAAAAAATCTTCCCATCCTTCAAAATTATATTTCATTCATTTTTTAAAATCCTTTGTTAGTTATTCCATGAAAACTAAAGCACAACATGGCTTTATTAATTCTATTTCCCTGTTACTCAGAGTGGTACACATATTGCTTATATCTTCATTTATAAAACAAGTTGTTCCTTTACATTTTGTGTTGACACCTATAAGAATAGTCAGGAAGAAAACAGCTCCAAATAACTGGTCAGTGGAAAGCTTGGAGAGCTGCAAATACTATCCAGTGCATCCCACTTATGAGGGTAATACTGACTGAAATGACCTTGCAGAAGACGATTTGGAAGCACTTGAAATCTTGCTTCAACAGCAGATCTCATCGTTGTGGTTTTAGTTATTTTTTCCAGAGCTTAGCAGTTGGACACAAGAGTATTTGCTGCAGTAGTGAAAAATCAATATGATTACCTCTTTGCCACAGGGCTACATCTAACGACAATATCCTGGACACCACATATCAGCATCACTCACGGTTAATGCTGCATTGCAGATGGGAGCTGAATGAGAACAAATAACAGTGAATTTCTACCCTCAAAAAAATTACACATGGCATTAAGATTTACAACAGATTGCATTAAAATGAAGGATTATGGTTGTCTTTGTGGTATGAAATTAGAAACTGACTTGTGATTGCTGCGTTTTGAGATCAGATTGAGTATATTTGATCAAAAGGGAGGCCCAGCTTAAATAAGAATTGAGATCACAAATATTTTTATGATTTTCTGTCACATTGCTAAAAAGAAATCAACTCACTTAATCTTGCTTATATATTTAGTGAAAAATGCTTTTCGTTGAAATAGCATTTAAGATAAAATTGAAATATTAGCATCATCTTTCAGCATATTAAAACCAGTGATGTATTCTTGAAGTTCGTCTACAATGATTCGGGTAAATGCTGCAAAGGAAAGAAACTGTTTTAATTAAAGCAATTTAAGGGTTTATTTACCATTATAAATAACATTCATATTTCCATGTAAATGCAGAGGCTAGAAGTAGTCACGTGTTTATCATCCACATTTCTACTCTCATATTTTCTGTATATATTGGCCACCTCATGCGAAGAGTTGACTCATTGGAAAAGACTCTGATGCTGGGAGGGATTGGGGGCAGGAGGAGAAGGGGACGACAGAGGATGAGATGGCTGGATGGCATCACTGACTCGATGGACATGAGTTTGAGTGAACTCTGGGAGCTGGTGATGTACAGAGAGCCCTGGCGTGCTGCAATTCATGGGGTCGCAAAGAGTTAGACATGACTGAGTGAACTGAACTGAATTGATGATGCTTGAAATTATATTTCCTAGTTAATAACTTATTTTTTAAATAAATAAATTTCAGGATTTATTAGTGGCTAAAGACAGAGTAGTAAAGCTGTAATTGATTTCTCTGTTCACAGTTGTGTCAAGTATCATTTCTGTATTCTGCAAGGGAAATAGAATAGCTACACCCCAATAAATTGTTGAAAGTAAAATTATACATATGAAAACCATTAACTAACAAATAGAATGTATTTACCCACTTCACTTTTAGTGCACTATTATACTGACTCAGCTGCTGTACAAGCTTTGATATAAATAGCAGATAACAGCCCTCTGACTTGGCGACATTAGCCTCCATCACAACTGGTCACTTGCTTTTAGTGATTTGGACTGTGGTTCAGGCTGTTCTGTGTATAAAACTACTTAGAAATTGTGTGACAGATTCAGGCCAGAATTCAGAGTCCAAATGGAAAAACTGTAAATCTGTAGGTTTAACATTCTAAACTAAATATATGACTCAGAGCAGGTGGCTATGCATAATTACAAAATCCTGCCTTAAGCTTTTAAAAATATTTATTCACCTAAGATATTAAATTGTATTAAAATAATGAAATTCTTCAGTGGAAAAAAATGTCAAGGTCTTCTGCTCTGAAATATGTGTATGTGTTAATATTTATTCAATTAATAACAGTAATTTACCACACATAGGTAGAAATTTTATACCCTCTCATAAATGGTTTGAGCATTGATAGATTCAGCTATTTTAGAAAGACCAGGGTAATGACGCAAGCTGGTATGAATTAAATTCAACTTTAGGATGTACAAAGGCAGCATCAGAAACCTAGCTAGCCTGAGGGCTCCTGAACGTGTTTCACTCCAGTTTCAGGAATGAATTAGGACCAGAGGAAGGTGGAGAGGAAGAGCAAGGTATGGGCTTTTCTGTTTGAATGTACTGCACCCTGACATTTCATGTTGAGTGGGGATAAGATTGATAAGTTTCATCTGGCCCAGATGAGGTGATTTCACAGTGGTAAATCTTAAAATAAAATTCATGTTGATGTATGGCAAAACCAATACAATATTGTAAAGTAATTAACCTCCAATTAAATGAATTTATATTTAAAAAATAAAATCAATGGTAAACAATTAAAAAAATATTTTCCACTGAAGAAGATGTTTTCCACTTTTATGATACTAATGCTTTCATCATAAAAATAAACAGCCAACACTAAACAAATGGGGAAGAGTTTTGTCCCTGTGTTCAATTTTTTTCTGGATGTAATTCATGTCTATTTTATTATTTGGCAATTTTATTACTTTCCTACTCTTTTTTGTTATGTATAGCTCTACATATAAAATACTTTTTCAGCATGCATTATTATATTATTAACTGTAATTTCAATGCCATACATTAGATCTCTAGACTTATTTATCTTACATAATTGCCATTTTCTACCCTTTGATCGAGATCCAATGCATGCTTTTTGTACTACATACTTGTCAGTTTCTTCTTTTACTTTAAAAGTTTCTATTAAATAATTTTAAAGTATTCAATATATTAGTTTTGGCTTCCCTGGTGGCTCAGCAGCTTCCCTGCAAGCTCACCACCTGCAGTGCAGAAAATGTGGGTTTGATTCCTGGGTTGGGATGATCTGCTCAAGAAAGAAATGGCAACCCTTTCCAGTATTGTTGCCTGGGAGAGCATATGGACAGAGGAGCCTCATGGGCTATGGTCCATGGGGTCACAAAGAGCAGCATAGGATTGAACAACAACAATGCATTATATTATATTTTATATATAAAGCTTACAAATAGTGTACTGACATTCTATGACTCTTTTCAAAGAGGTAACCGACTATTTTGTCTTCTTTTTCTTTTCTTTTATTTTTTTAATACTTTATTCTACATTACAATACTGTATTTGTTTTGCCATACATAGACATGAATCAGCCACAGGTGTCCACGATCTCCCAATGCCGAAGCCCCCTCCCACCTCCCACCCCATATCCTCTCCCTGAATCATCCCGTGCACCAGCCCCATGCATCCTGCATCCTATATTGAACATAGACTGACGCTTCATTCTTACAAGATAGTATACATGTTTCAATGCCATTCTCCCAAATCATCCCCCCTCTCCCTCTCCCTCTCCCTCAGAGTCCAAAAGTCTGTTCTATACCTCTGAGTCTCTTTTGTTGTCTCACATAGAGGGTCATCATTACTATCCTTCTAAATTCCATATATATGTGTCAGTATACTGTATTGGTGTTTTTCTTTCTGGCTTACTTCACTCTGTATAATCGGCTCCAATTTCATCCATATCATTAGAACTGAGTCGAATTTATTCTTTTAAGGGCTGAGTAGTACTCCATTGTGTATATGTACCACAGTTTTCTTATCCATTCATCTGCTGGAGGAATCAACTTGCCTGACTTCAGGCTCTACTACAAAGCCACAGTCATTAAGACAGTATGGTACTGGTAACCAACTATGGTTGACACTTAACACAAGTTTGAGATGTGGTGGTCCACTTATTTTTGAATTTTGTTTTTTGATAGTAAATACTGCAGTGATAAACAATTCACAGTAGTTTGAATCTGTGCATGTGGAACCAAGTATACTGAGGAAACATACGGAAAAGACTACAGAATTCAGAAGGCCTACTGTTAACTTATATGCAGATTTTCCACTGGGCAGATGGTTGGTGCCCCAAACCCCTGTGTTATTCAAAGGTCAATTGTATATATTTAACAGGTACCCTTCTATTTCATAATTTTATATTTGTAAATTTTATTATTTACTGTGTAATAATGCACTGCTTGTATGTTCTTTGACACATAAGCAAATGTAATCTTCTCTTTCTTTTATTGTTCACTCAAGATAATTTATAATCTCTATACATTAATATATATATAGACTAAACAACATAATCATCCATCAACTGTTGGATATTTCACTTGCCACACTTTAAAATTTTCTGTAAGCAATGAACATCACTTCTGTTGCACATACTCACTCTGG
Source organism: Nanger dama (assembly GCA_917880005.1). Taxonomy (NCBI): domain Eukaryota; kingdom Metazoa; phylum Chordata; class Mammalia; order Artiodactyla; family Bovidae; genus Nanger; species Nanger dama. The sequence goes on along the minus strand of CAKJTW010000038.1, from coordinate 5,177,215 downwards.
CTCATACATCTAAACGTTGAAATGCTCAGTTCAGTTCAGTCACTCAGTCACGTCCAACTCTTTGCAACCCAGCACGCTGCACCACCACCAGGCTTCCTTGTCCATTACCAGCTCCCAGAACTTGCTCAAACTCATGTTCATCTAGTCGGTGATTCCATCCAACCATCTCTTACTCTGTCATCCCCTTCTCTTCCTGCTTTCAATCTTTTCCAGTATGAAGGTTTTTCCAAGGAGTCAGTTCTTTGCATCAGGTGGCCAAAGTATTGGAGTTTCCGCTTCAGCATTAGTCCTTCCAATGAAGATTCAGAACTGATTTCCTTTAGGAATGACTAGTTGGCTCTCCTTGAAGTCCAGGGGACTCCTAAGATTCTTCTCCAACACCACAGTTCAAAAGCATCAGTTCTTTGGCACTCACCTTTCTTTATGGTCCTATTCTCACATGCATACATGACTACTGGAAAAATTATAGCTTTGACTAGACAGACTATTGTCAGCTATGTAATGTCTCTGCTTTTCAATATGCTGTCTAGGTTGGTCATAGCTTTCCTTACAAGGAGCAAGCATGTTTTAATTTCATGGCTGCAATCACCATCTGCAGTGATTTTGGAGCCCAAAGAAATAAATACTATCACTGTTTCTATTGTTTCCCCATCTGTTTGCCAGGAAGTGATGGGACCAGATGGCATGATCTCAGTTTTCTGAAAGTTGAGTTTTAAGCCAGTTTTTTTCCACTCTCCTCTTTCAATTTCATCAAGAAGCTCTTCAGCTCTTCTCTTTTTGCCATAAGAGTGGTGTCATCTGCCTATCTGAGGTTGTTGATATTTCTCCTGACAATCTTGATTCCAGCTTGTGCTTCATCCAGCCCAGCATTTCCCGTGGTGTATCTTGTGCACACCAGGATCCAGGAGAAAGGAGCAGTGACCCCACAAGAGACTGACCCAGACTTGCCCATGAGTGTCCAGGAGAATCTGGCAGAAGCGTGGGTTGGGGGTGGCCTGCTGCAGGGTCGGGGGCACTGATTACAGCAGTGCATCCATGGGACATTTTGGATGAGGTCATCATTATCTTCATTACCTCCACCATAGTTTGGTGCAGGTAAATAACATCCTAAAGAAAATCAGTCCTGAATGATCATTGGAAGGACTGAAGTTGAAGCTGAAACTCCAGTGCTTTGGCCACCTGATGCGAAGAACTGACTCATTTGAAAAGACCCTGATGCTGGGAAAGATTGAGGGCAGGAGGAGAAGGGGAAGACAGAGGATGAGATGGTTGGATGGCATCACCAAGTCGATGGACATGAGTTTGAGTAAACTCCAGGAGTTGTTGAACAGGGAGGCCTGACATGCTGCAGTCCATGGGGTCATAAAGAGTTGGACATGACTGAGCAACTGAACTGACTCTGCATGTAAGTTAAATAAGCAGGTGACAGTATACAGCCTTGAAGTTCTCCTTTCCCAATTTGGAACAGTGTTGTTCCATTTCTGGTTTTAACTGTTGCTTCTTGACCTGCATGAAGATTTTTCAGGAGGCAGGTAAGATGGTCTGGTATTCCCATCTCTTGAAGAATTTTCCACAGTTTGTTGTGATCTACACAGAGACCTTAGCATAGTCAATAATGCAGAAGCAGATGTTTTTCTGGAACTTCTTGCTTTTTTGATGATCCAACGGATGTTGGCAATTTGATCTCTGGTTCTTCTGCCTTTTCTAAATCCAACCTGAGAATCTGGAAGTTCTTAGTTCACGTACTGTTGGAGAATTTTGATCATTACTTTGGTAGCATGTGAAATGTGTGCAATTGTGCAGTAGTTTGAACATTTTTTGGCATTGCTTTTCTTTCAGATTGGGATGAAAATGATCTTTTCCAGTCCTGTGGCCACTGCTGAGTTTTCCAAATTTGCCTCATTCTCATCAACATGAGAATCTGTGCTTCATCCTCACTAAAATTTGACATTATCAATTTTTCACTCCTCTTGCATCCTTGTTATGTATAAAGTTGTATGCTGTATTTTCAGCAGCATATATTTAAATACTAACTAATATCTTTTGTATGCTTATTTACTATTTAAGTTTATGATTATTCTGATTGCCTAGATTCTTGCCTTCTTTTTCCGTTGAATGTTTGTCTTTTTGTTTTATTGATTTATAGAGACATTTAATATATCTATGTATTATTTTTAGAATGTATTGCAAATATCTTTCCTTTAAATGTAAAATTTTATTTCTTCATGTAAAGATGTGTAATGTTTACCAAATTTATCAATATTTTCTTTTCTTTATGATCTTCTGCCTTCTGCATAAGGAGTTCTTTTTAGTTGACCTCACAAATGAATTTGATTTCTTTACATAATTTTATAGTTTAATTTCTTTTTCAAATATAGTCCTTAAATCATTTGGAATTTACTTGATAAATATTGTGAAAATTCAGTATTTTTTATTTATCAAGACTTCTCATTATTATTGATTGGATAATTTATTATTTTCTCACTGATGTCTAGTATAAATTTTATAATATACCTATTTCATTGATGTTAATTTCTGAATTTATTTTCATTTATATTTTTAAATATTTGTCTTCATTTTTTATTTAAATTAATTTATAATCAATTTTCTTACACCATGAGGAGGTCTATTGGGTATATAATAAAATTAAATTTATATTATATATAAATTTGGGAAAATTTTAAATGAAGAAAATATTGACAAACTATTACTCACTACTTTTTAGTTTCATGCCCTTAACACTGTTTTGTAATTTAATGCATTATTATTTGTTAGTTCCTTACAGTTTTCTTGAGGTTATGATTAGGATTTTTTTTAGTTTTAATTTTTTTTAATTGAAGTATAATTGACCTACAATACTGTGTTAATTTCAGTTACACAGCATAGTAGGTCCTTATTTTTATCCATGTTTTGTATAGTAGTGAATACATATTAATCTCAAACTCCTAATTATCCTCCACCCTTTCCCCTTTGGTAACCATAAGTTTGTTTTCTATGTCTATAGGTCTATTTCTCCTTTGTATATAAGTTTATTTGTATGCTTTTCTTTTAGATTCCACATATAAGCCACATCATTATTTAATGTTACTTTTTCTCATTTCTGATAAGTGGCATTTCTTCAGATTTTTAAAAATATTCTATGCAGTCAATTAAATGTGTGAACTCTGTAGTAAGGCTGTTTTGAGTAGAGATAGACCATTTGAACAAAGTTCCAAAGAAACAATTTTTAAAAATCAAAGAACTATTCCTAAAACAAAAATACAGAAAACTACCAAGTCAAGATAATACATCAAGATAATGCAACATTTCAAAATCAGATATTTCCAAGTCAATTAAAATTACTCCAGATTCTAGAAAAAGAGAGAAAATTTCCAAACTCTTTCATGAGCGACTTGGGTACTTATAGCTGATAAACACTGATTTAAAAAAGATAATTGTAGACCAACATAAATTATGAATAGGAAGGCAAAATTCCTATATAAAATAGTGAAACAATTTAATTGTACATTAAATTATATATCCTGCCTTAGCATTTTTTCCTGGAAAGTTCAGTGTTAGAGGACAAATATTATTCAACATAACATTAGATCTAAAGGGGAAATCATATTATTTTCTTATAATAAAATGTTTAAACAAAGTGATTAAAATAATATATAGCAGAAAGTGTGTGTGTGTGTGTGTGTGTGTGTGTGTGTGTGTGTGTGTCTGTGTGTGTGTTTAATAGACCTGGGTCTAAGCCATAGCACTACTACATATATTTGTGTTATTCTTGTAAGTGAGTCACCTACTCTTAAGTTTCTGTTTTAATATCCTTAAAATAGGAACTGCATTAGTCACAACTTTTCCAGCTCTTACAGGAGAAACCTATTTTATACTAAAAACAGAGTTATTGTGAAGATACAAAGCCTATCCATGATTTCTTTTTTTTGTCATATCACTTGACCAATTCTTTCTGCTGGCTTAATTTTCATAATATACCTACCGTCTGGTCTACTGCAGTAAAACTGACTTCTATGCTTCTGCACTTGTACTGTGGAAGTGCTTTGTGGTCAATGACCAGCTTTGTTTGATTGTTTTCAATTTATCATAATATCTCACTTTAAAAAATTATGGTGGAAGTGAATTAGCTTAAAAATCATACACTTTTATCTAGTCACAATCTCTCAATTTTATACAAGTTTTCAAATGCTCACTATTCATTCTTGTGCTTATCTAAAGAAGTAAAAATAGTTTATGGACCAACATCCATTTGAGTAGGATTACTCCTAACATTTCCTTCAATTTAACATTGTAAGAACATAATTTAGATTTTATCTCTTGTTGCTTAAAACCAAACAGTGTCTTCCCATCCCAGTTAGAATAATAGCCCAACTCTAGCTCAGTGGAACAAGCTTTGCCTTCAGCTGATTTCCGTTTCCTTTTTCTGCCCATTTTTGGCTACTTATTCACTTGCTCAGATCGCTTTATGTACTCTGGCCTTCTGGCTCTTCTCTAACAAATTGAGCATATTCCCATCAAGAATACTTTTAATGAGTTTTATCAAATATTCAGAAAATGTGCAGAGAACAAAGACGCACCTGAGAACCCAGAGTTCTGATTGCAGTTAATATTAAAGTATACCATGTATATTTTCTCTAGATCTAATTTCTGTTTCCAATACACATATAACCTATTATTCTGATTTTCATTTTTGTCATTTCATGCATACTTTAAATATTAACATATTAATATGTTCTTGTTGATGTCCATTAGGATGATATTTTGATATACTTAGTTTTCTTTCAACTTTTTAGTTCTTCATCTTCCTTTCCATTTCTCTTTATATAAAATGTTTACTTTCTTAACCCTTTCCTCCAGTCTTTATAGGACGTGCTTTCTTACAATATTCAAGTCTCTGCTCAAATATCATTTCCTCAAAGACCATCCAAAATGGTCTCCTTACAATTACTTGAATATCTCTCAAACATATCTTGATTTTTCTTCCTATCAATACTACCTAAAATCACTATTTATCAATTTGCTTGACTAATACTTGTCTTTTCATTAGGTGGAAAGCTCCATGAAGGCAGAGGCATTTTCTTGTTTACTGTTTTATCACCACAGTTTTAAACTGGCAAAGTTAGTTACTTCAAATATTTTTACATGCATAGTTACATGAATTACCTCTCTGTGAACTTAATGGCAAGTGGTACAGAAAAGCCTTGAATACGTGCTAAATCATTTTAGTCATGCCAACTCTGTGCAACCCTATGGACCATAGCCTGCCAGCTTCTATGTCTATGGGATTCTCCAGGCAAGAATACTGGAGTGGATTGCCATGCCTTCCTTTAGGGGATCAGCCTAACCCAGGGATCAAACCCACTTCTCTTATTCTACTACGTTGGCAAGTGGGTTCTTTACCACTACTGCCACATGGGAAGCCCAGATAAGCCTGAAATTGTGACATACATCAGAAATTTAGGCAACTTCACTTACAGAGAAGTTGTTGCTGTTTTTGATGTTTAGTCAGCAACTCACGTCCAACTCTTTTTCGACCTCATGGACTATAGCCCACCAGGCTCCTCTGTCTATGGGACTTCCCACCACAAGATATTAGAGTGAGTTGCCTTTTCTTCTCCAGGGGATCTTCCCCACCCAGGAATCCAACTTGTGTCTCCTACCTCACAGGCAGATTCTTTACCACTGAACCACCTGGGAAGCTCCTATAAATAAATACCATTATTTTTACTTTTTATAAAAATCTGCATATAAATATTTTCTATTTCTCAATCTACACTGAATGAAAAATGGCACTCCATGCTAACCAAGCTTACAATCTTTGTTCGGGTTCAAGATAATGCTATCATGTATTTAGATAATTTTAATCCTACTATCAACAAATAAAAAGTTAATGTTCTTTTTTGACCAATGTCCAAACAGCCCATCACCTATTGTTGAGAAACTAGATGGGGTGTGAAATCAAGAGAAGATATAGCACCTAGGATTCAACTCTAAGGATTAGATTGAATATGAAAGCATTATTTTGAATGTATCAGGCATTCACAGAAAAAGTAATTTGAAATAAACTAGCATGCACACTTAAAGGAATTATGTGAAGAAGAAATAGCATGAATGAAATTACCAGTTCTATTTCTATTATATAATTAACACTATATGTGCAGGTTTAAGCCATTTGCATTTATTGTTTTAAAAAGATGCTTAATCCTAATTCTGTCCATTTTATTTATTCATTTGTGTTCATGAGAGAGATTGGTAAGTAATCTTATCTTGTAATAACTTTGTCTGGTTTGTATTAGGATAATGTCTGAGTAACAATAAGTTAAGAACTATTCCGTGGGTTTTCTCCTTTAAGGAGATTGTAGAGAACTGGTGTAATTTTCACTTTTAAATTTTTCTGGATTCATCAGTGAACCGGTCTGGACATGATGCTTTGTGGTTCGGAAAGTTATCAATTATTGAATTAACTTAATTAATAGATATAGGCTGATTCAGGGATTGAAACTATTTTAAATACATAAATATGGGCTTCCCTGGTAGCTCAGCTGGTAAAGAATCCGCCTGGAATGCAGGAGACCCTGGTTCTATTCCCAGGTAGGAAAGACCCCTGGTGAAGGGATAGGCTACCCACTCCGGTGTTCTTTGGGATCCCTGATGGTTCAGGCAGTAAGAATCCACCTGCAATGTGGGAGACCTGGGTTCGTTCAATCCCTGGGTTGGGAAGATCCTCTGGAGGAGGGCATGGCAACTCACTCCAGTATTCTCGCCTGGAGAAACCCCATGGACAGAGGAGCCTGGTGAGCTGTATACATTCCATGGGGCTGCAAAGAATCAGACATGACTGAGCAGCCAAGCACAGCACAGCACAACACTTCCAAATTCATCCAATGAGGCCCATATTATCTTGCTTAAAGTCCGATAGGGATAAATAAAAAGACAAAGTAAGGATTTATATCTCTAATGAATATACACTCATGCCTTGGAGACGTTTTTAGTTTTATTCTAGACTACCACAATAAAATGAATTTAGAAACTACAGGAAATATTTAGTTTCCCAGTACATATGTAAGTTGTGTTTATATCATATGTATTCTATCAAATACACACTAGCATTATGTCTTTGAAAAAGGTACATATCTTAATTTAAACATACTTTATTGAAAAAACTGCTATCATCTGATAATTCAGGGTTATCACAAACCTTCAATTTGTAATAAATGTAACATTTGCAAAGCACAGTGAAACAAAACATGATAAAATGGGGGTATGATTGTAAATGTGTCAACTAAATATTAGTAAACTAAATTCAACAATATTTGAGCAAACATTTCTGATAATTCTATTTTGATTTATTTCTAATGATTTCTCACTGTATCCTTTGGGGCTTCCCTGCTGGCTCAGAGGTTAAAGCATCTGCCTTCAATACGGGAGACCGGGGTTTGATCCCTGGGTTGGGAAGATCCCCTGGAGAAGGAAAATGGCAACTCACTCCAGTTTTCTTGCCTGGAGAATCCCATGGACAGAGGAGCTTGGTAGGCTACAGTCCACGGGGTCACAAAGAGTCGGACACAACTGAGTGACTTCACTCACTCACTCTCAGGTTCTATATTGTGTGTGTGTTTGTATAACTTAGTACAGTATACTGGTGTTGACACCAGGTCAAGTCTAGTGCAGAAAGTTTACCTGTTCTTAAGTTTCTTTGCCCTCCTCTATTTGTAATGCAATCCTCTTACATAATTTCTGTTCATACATGTATAATATCATCAAGCAGTGTTCTAACTTCTGTTTCAACTGTGAAATGTAATTGAGGGGATGCACAAGAAAGAATCTAGTTATTTATGAATAATTTGCCAATTCTGTATTTTTCTTGTTCCTGATGTTCCAAGATTCCTTCTTTGGTGGTTTAAGAGAACTAAAAAGTTTACTGTTTTATACCTGCTTTTATTAAAAAGTGACAAATTTTGTGAGTTCTCATTAGTGTAAGAATATCTCTGTTCCCTTTAATTCCCAAAAGATATTCCTCTGGGTAGATTATTCTGGGCTGAAGTTCTATTTGAAATATTTGAAAAATATTGTGATACTTCTTTTTGGTTTTCACAGTTTCTGATGAGAACTGAGCTGTCATTCAAATTATTTTTTTCCTATAGTTGAGGTTTCATTTCTCTCTTGCTTCTTCAAAGAATTTTTCTTTTCCTTTACCTTTTAAAGGTTTGACTAACATACATTTTGCATTGAGGTTCTTCAAATTTATCCTGTTTAACTTTGTTCAGCTTTCTGAAACTGCAGGTCTATGATGTTCCCTGTCAATTTAGGGAGGTTTTCAGCTGTTATTTCTTGAAGCACTTGTTCAGACTTGCCCTTTCTCTCTCCTCTCCTTTCAGGAGTCTAATGGCACAAACGTTAGACTTTTTAAGAATAGTTCCATAGGTCCCTGAGACTTTCTCTTAATTTTTTACGTCTATTTTCTCTCCTTTATGCATATTGGATAATTTGTTTTGATCTCTCAGTTTCCTGATTGTTTCCATTTTGCTATTGACCCCTTCTACTGAGCTTTTCATTTGGGTATTGTGTTTTTTAGTTATAGAATGTCCATTTGGTTCTTAATTATGTCTTTTATGTCTTTGCTTAAAACTTTATATTTCTTTGCTGAAGCTTTATATATTTCATTTGCTTCAAATGCATATAAAATATATATGATATTATGTACATAATAGTTAATACAAGCATTAGTATCATGGCTGTTTCAAAATCTTTGTCAGGTAATTCTAGTTTAGTATTACCATTTATTGCCATTTTCATTGTTGGAGATAGTCCTGGTTCTTGGCATGATGAGAGGTTTTTTTTTATTATTGAAAACTAGACATTTTGAGTATTGTGAGACTAGATCTTAGTTAAACCTTCTGTTTTAGCTGGCTTTTCCTGATGCTACTTTGGCAACAGTTAGGATACCACCTTGCTCCTGCCAGATGGAGGTCAAACATCAGGTCCCCAGTTGGGCTGCCACTAGTCAGCAAGGGTGGGGAGTGTATCCTCATCACTACTGGATGGGGATGTAAATTTTGACTTCCCAAGTGGTCTCCACCAAAATGGTGGGGAAGCCTCATTGTTGCTAAGGAAGTGTTCCAAGTCATTCTTCAGGCATTTTCTGTCGTCACTGTAGCAGAAAAAGAAGGAGCACCTCATTGTTTCAAGTATGGTAGAAACCCAGGCTACTCAACTGGAGTCTACTGAAACTCCAGTAGAGAGGGTGCTTCTGTGTTCAGTGGGAGGGAGAATCTTAGCTCCCTATTTGGTCTTTACTGACATTCCATGTTGGGTGTGCCTCATAGAGTCTCACCATGGTGGCAGTCTAGGCTTCTCACATTGCCTTTGCTTACATGGGTGAGGATGAAGGATTATATTTTTGTAATATGCATGTGTGTGTGTTTGTATGTGATGTTTAGGTTGGAATAGAGTAGTTATTGTGTAAAGTTGTCTTTTATTTTATTATCTGTGTCCATCTTGAAAATAAAATTCTTTCGTATCTCTAAATCTCTCCGGATAAAGCTACTGCTTTACCATTTCCTGACTAATGATGGAGTTTTTGCATGGGTCGGTGTTTTCTCTGATGCCTGCCCCTATGCCAGGAAGCCCACTGCTAATTCTTTGGCCATTTGTGCTATCAAGAGGACAGAGTTCTATAGTAGGATTCATAACTTCTCTCTTTTATTCATCCTTCAAGTGTGCTTTGATAATTTTTAGAGTTCAGAGACCAGTGATTTTAAGATTTGCTTGCACTTTTCCCTCAAGATTTCAGACATTCATGTAGAAATTTGGACCACAGTGTGTTAAATTGAGTCCTGATTCTATGCTCCAAATTACCTCTCCTTTTGTATTGAGTATGTTAAATGAGATCCATCAAGCTTGGTTCTCTCTCATGTCAGGATTAGTTCTCCCCAGGACTTCCCTAAGTTGAGACATATTTTTCCTGTATTTTAGTAGTACTTCAGGCAAGCCTGTATAAATCAGCACCTTAACAGTTTCTCTGCTATTCTACCACACCCCTTGGCCTCAAGGGGAGACTCTTAAAACACAATTTGAGAACATAAGCAGTATGAATGTGACCAGCATGTAAAATTTCATTCTGATAAACAGCATGGATTTCTAACTTTGGAAACTTCATTGTAGCATAATATCCTTACTTGACTCATCCTCAAGTTTCATGGATAATATGAGTGCTACAAAAAAAACCTACTGAAGCTGTCCTGCTTCATCTAGACTGAGTGATTGCTTTTGTTGTAATCAAGATTTTGAATATGCTTATTACCATCTAAGAACACATGAATGTGCCTTTTTTTTTTCTTATTTAATCACAAATTGAGTCAGAGTATAGGTAAAATTTAGCAGATGCTCTTTTCAACATGGCTAGCATTCAGGAACAAAGTCCATACTCCCTACTTTTCCTCCACCTTAGCCCAATAAGGATCTTTGATGATAAAGTCATTCAACAGTACATCTATTATTGAGTACCAACTCTGCTTCCTCAGATATGCAGATGACACCACCCTTATGGCAGTAAGTGAAGAAGAACTAAAGAGCCTCTTGATGAAAGTGAAGAGGAGAGTAGAAAAAGTTGGCTTAAAGCTCAAAATTCAGAAAACTAAGATCATAGGATCTGGTCCCATCACTCCATGGCAAATAGATGGGAAAACAATAGAAACAGGGGCAGACTATTTTGGGGGCTCCAAAATCACTGCAGATGGTGACTGAAGCCATGAAATTAAAAGACGCTTACTCCTTGGAAGGAAAGTTATGACCAACCTAGACAGCATACTAGAACGCAGAGACATTACTTTGCCAACAAAGGTCCGTCTAGTCAAGGCTATCGTTTTTCCAGTAGTCATGTATGGATGTGGGAGGTGGGCTATAAAGAAAACTGAGAGCCGCAGAATTGATGCTTTTGAACTGTGGTGTTGGAGAAGACTCTTGAAAGTCCCTTGGACAGCAAGGAGATCCAACCAGTCCATCCTAAAGGAAATCAATTCTGAATATCCTTTGAATGACTGATACTGAAGCTGAAACTCCAATACTTTGGCCACCTGATGTGAAGAACTGACTCATTGGAAAAGACCCTAATGCTGGGCAAGACTGAAGAGGGGAGGAGAGGGGGATAACAGAGGATGAGGTGGTTGGATATTATCACGGACTCAATGGACATGAGTTTGAATAAACTCCGGGAGTTGGTGATGGACAGGGAGGCCTGGCATGCTGCAGTCCATGGGGTCGCAAAGAGTTGGACATGACTAAGTAACTGAACTAAATTGAACTCTGTTTCAAGAGAGAAGCAGAAAAATATAAACACTACCAGTGCGAACCTTAATGTACTTAATATCTAATTGGTAGGACAGGGAAATGCATGTGAATACATTGATATGGAGAAAAAAATTGAAATGAATATAATTTGTAAAATAAGTAAAAAGAAAAAGAGACAAACTATTTGCAACTGAATAAATTAGAGCATCTTGTTTGTAGGTTGATTAAGTTTGGTCTAAAAGTGAAAGTCACCCAGTCTTGTCTGACTCTGTGAGCCCCTGGACTATACCATCGATGGAATTCTCAAGGCAAAAATACTGGAGTGGGTAGCCTTTTCCTTCTGCAGGGGATCTTCCCAACCAGGGATCAAACCCAGGTCTCCTCCTTTGCAGGCAGATTCTTTACCAACTGAGCTTTGAGGGAAGTCCTTGAATCTAAAAGGAGGAAGCCAATCTCAGGAGGCAGAGAAAAATTGGGAATGGAAAATAGATCATTATAGGTAGATTGCCTGGAGACCAAATCAGAAACTTAAATTCATGGGAAGGAATTTAGCTGTTGATATCTTGCTGTTGTTTGAGAAAGAAAATAATGTTTATTTATTTGTTTGTTTGTTCTGTGTTTTAGAGAAAGCAGAAATGGATAGGAGGGAAAGGAGAGGGGAAGTAATGACATTAAACAGATATTAATTTTAGAGGTCCTAGGAATGTTACTTTCCTTTCGCAATTCTTCTCGTTTTAATTTTATATTTCTCCTAAGTCCAAATAGTGGTGTGGGTTTCATCAAGTGCATACTAAATAAATGTAGAATGTACACAGCTTTCTGAGCACAATATCCTTTTCTTTTATCTGACAATGAAGAGCCGCAGGGACAAATGTCCTGTATAGTCCCTTTGTGATTCAACAACAAGAAAGATTGTGTTTCAGGTACAACCATAATTACATAATTTTTACAGTCAAGAGGAAACTATATTCCCACTTAGGACAAACTTCTCTTTCTTCCATTGAAAAGTTGTAATAATAATGAAGCATCAATCTAGTTTAAATAGAACTATTTTTTCTGCATGACAAAACTGAGTGACTCCTTCTGCCTCTCTCTCCTATACACTGAAATACATATCATAATAATTAATAGGCAGGAATGTTCTTAGAGAAGATCTAATCTGATCTCTACAATATGCAGATGAGAAAATTGAGACTTAGAAAAACTCCTTTCAGTTCTACACATTGATTTCTACTTTCTAGTTTCTATTTAATTTTTATTCAGGTACCCAATACACTATCTGTGTGTGTATAGATAGCAAAAACTTAGCAGCAAAAGAAGCTGCTTTTTAAATATTATATATTACAGTCTTTCCTCACAATAGTAATGCTATACTCAGCATGTGAGCCTATATAACAGAGCAGATTTATTACTTTTAACACCAATAAACTACAAGTTTATACTCTTTATTTGAATAATTTATGTAATACTCCTATTGCTGAAATCTAGATTTATATTAAGATCTATGAAATGGTTTAGTAGGTGTCTTAATAGAATTTTTTCATTGTTTCCCAAAAGGAAAAAAATGAAGGCAAGCATACCAAGTGACAGTAAGAGTTATGAACTCATATGAAAATTGGAATGGAAATAAATATTGTCTTCACTTTTTATATATAATATTTAGGGACCCTTAAAGAAATATGAACTTGACCTAACATATTTCAATTTCTAGGACTTGGGTGAGAATGAAATTTTCTGAATAAAAACAGTTTTCATCTATGAACTTCACTACTGGGAACAGATACTATATATTGTTAATATTTTTTTATAGTGCCAATGATGACAAGGACTAGGGGGTTTGATAAGAAATACATTTCCTAGAAGTGTAGCATTCTGCAAAGGTTGTATCCTTTTCTGAATGATCATGTTCTATTTTTCCTAATAAAATACATTATTTTTCAATATATGTTCATTTAATAAATTATATAATTTCTCATAAATATCTGAATGAATAAACTTCAGATGACTGAGCATTAGATCAAAATTATCACAGACAATAGATATTTAAAATTCCTGATTATATCCATATTTTTTGACTCTACACAAATTTAAGTCATTCTGTTACTTTACTTTTGGCTGTCTTTACATAATACTTGTGTTCTTATTATTTCTATACATAGAACAAAGGAATTTATTAGTAAAGGTACAAAAGATAAACCTTATCAGTGGTGGTTATTTTTATAACCGATTTTAGGATGTCTCCCAAGGGAAAGAAATTTTTATGAAACAGAAACAGTTTGTTCTAATAAAAATTTTGATGAGGCATTGAAGAAAAGTGATTCCAAAGGATTGTATAAAGTCACTACCAATAATAACACATTTTTTTTCTTTTCTCTAAGTGTCAGTTCATAATACTGTGATGATATTTAAATGTTCAGCTGTAAAATTAAGAAAATTTAGGAAAAAAAGTATACTCTTAGAGAATGTAATCTAATGATGAGTGTGTGACTGATACCCCAGTTGATTTCTTATGCAATCCAAGTAGCAGTGCTAAAGGAAATTAGTCAGCAAATTTAGGCAAATTTTCTGACAGTGGCATTCAATATGTTCTGTTAATGTGCAAAGAAAAAACATAATTGTTTATAGAAGTGCTTAATAAATATATTTATATGTTTTGCAACAAATAACACAATCCTAAAAATGATGTGATTTTATTGAATAGAATATTATACCTACATACAGGAGGTGGTACTTTAAAGATGCAGAGGTTAATGTCTCTGCTTGTATGAGAACTGTATTAACTTAAAAACTATATATATGTATGTTTACTGAGTGCAAGTTCTAAAGATTTAAAAATACTAAAACTCCAACTTCTCACATGTATCACCATAAGCAAAGAATTTATTTAAAGAGATCTATACAAAATAAAACAACGTATGGTTGAAAAGACAAACAGTGATATGAGGGACAAAATTTAATCCCTCTGATGAACAGTACCGAATGACAGGGTGCTGTTGTACTTTAAAACTGAGAATAAACCCCCAAGTCTGAAGAAGTACTGACAAATATTCTTAATGACCTGATATCCTGTCCAAGTGTAGTTCTTATCACTTTAGGAGGGTGTATATGATATCTTTCACTTTCATCAAGGGGTTTATTAGCTCCTCTTCAATTTCTGCCATAAGGGTGGTGTCATCTGCATATCTGAGGTTTTTGATATTTCTCCTGGCAATCTTGATTCCAGCTTGTGCTTCATCCAGCCCAGCATTTCTCATGATGTACTTTGCATAGAAGTTAAATAAGCAGGGTGACAATATACAGCCTTGATGTACTCCTTTTATTATTTGGAACCAGTCTGTTCCATGTCCAGTACTAACTGTTGCTTCCTGACCTGCATACAGGTTTCTCAAGAAGCAGGTCAGGTGGTCTAGTATTCCCATCTCTGTCAGAATTTTCCACAGTTTCTTGTGATCCACACAGTCAAAGGCTTTGGCATAGTCAATAAAGCAGAAATAGATGTTTTTCTGGAACTCTCTTGCTTTTTCCATGATCCAGGGGATGTTGGCAGTTTGATCTCTGGTTCTTCTGCCTTTTCTAAAACCAGCTTGAACATCAGGGAGTTCACGGTTCATGTATTGCTAAAACCTGGCTTGGAGAATTTTGAGCATTACTTTAATAGCATGTGAGATGAGTGCAACTGTGTGGTAGTTTGAGGATTCTTTGTTATTGCCTTTCTTTGGAATTGGAATGAAAACTGACCTTTTCCAGTCCTGTGGCCACTGCTGAGTTTTCCAGATTTGCTGGCATATTGAGTGCAGCACTTTCACAGCATCATCTTTCAGGACTTGAAACAGCTCAACTGGAATTCCATCACCTCCACTAGCTTTGTTCATAGTGATGCTTTCTAAGGCCCACTTGACTTCACATTCCAGGATGTCTGGCTCTAGATTAGTGACCACACCATCATGATTATCTGGGTCGTGAAGATCTTTTTGTACAGTTCTTCCATGTATTCTTGCCACCTCTTCTTAATATCTTCTGCTTCTGTTAGGTCCATACCATTTCTGTCCTTTATCGAGCCCATCTTTGCATGAAATGTTCCCTTGATATCTCTAATTTTCTTGAAGAGATCTCTAGTCTTTCCCATTCTGTTCTTTTCCTCTATTTCTTTGCATTGATCGCTGAAGAAGGCTTTCTTATCTCTTCTTGCTATTCTTTGGAACTCTGCATTCAGATGCTTATATCTTTCCTTTTCTCCTTTGCTTTCTGCCTCCCTTCTTTTCACAGCTATTTGTAAGGCCTCTTCAGACAGCCATTTCACTTTTTGCATTTCTTTTCCATGGGGATGGTCTTGATCCCTGTCTCCTGTACAATGTCACGAACTTCATTCCATAGTTCATCAGGCACTCTATCAGATCTAGGCCCTTAAAACTATTTCTCACTTCCACTGTATAATCATAAGGGATTTGATTTAGGTCATACCTGAATGGTATAGCGGTTTTCCCTACTTTCTTCAATTTGAGTCTGAAGTTGGTAATAAGGAGTTCATGATCTGAGCCACAGTCAACTCTCGGTCTTGTTTTCATCGACTGTATAGAGTTTCTCCATCTATGGCTGCAAAGAATATAATCAGTCTGATTTCAGTGTTGACCATCTGGTGATGTCCATGTGTAGAGTCTTCTCTTGTGTGTTGGAAGAGGGTGTTTGCTATGACCAGTGCATTTTCGTGGCAAAACTCTATTAGTCTTTGCTCTGCTTCATTCCGCCTTCCAAGGCCAAATTTGCCTGTTACTCCAGGTGTTTCTTGAGTTCCTACTTTTGCATTCCAGTCCCCTATAATGAAAAGGACATCTTTTTGGGGTGTTAGTTCTAAAAGGTCTTGTAGGTCTTCATAAAACCGTCCAACTTCAGCTTCTTCAGTGTTACTGGTTGGGGCATAGACTTGGATAACTGTGATATTGAATCGTTTGCCTTGGAGATGAACAGAGATCATTCTGTCATTTTTGAGATTGTATCCAAGTACTGCATTTCAGACTCTTTTGTTGACCATGATGGCTACTCCATTTCTTCTGAGGGATTCCTGCCCGCAGTAGTAGATATAATGGTCATCTGAGTTAAATTCACCCATTCCAGTCCATTTGAGTTCGCTGATTCCTAGAATGTCGACGTTCACCCTTGCCATCTCTTGTTTGACCACTTCCAATTTGTCTTGATTCATGGAGCTGACATTCCAGGTTCCTATGCAGTATTGCTCTTTACAAATCAGACCTTGCTTCTATCACCAGTCACATGCACAACTGGGTATTTTTTTTCTTTGGCTCCATCCCTTCATTCTTTCTGGAGTTATTTCTCCACTGATTTCCAGTGGCTTATTGGGCACTTGATGACCTTGGGAGTTCCTCTTTTGGTATCCTATTATTTTTCCTTTTCATACTGTTCATGGGGTTCTCAAGGCAAGAATACTGAGGTGGCTTGCCATTCTCTTCTCCAGTGGACCACATTGAAAGAGGAGAGCGAAAAATTTGGCTTAAAGCTCAACATTCAGAAAACAAAGATCATGGCACCCAGTTCCATCACTTCATGAGAAATAGATTGGGAAACAGTGGAAACAGTGTCAGACTTTATTTTGGGGGCTCCAAAATCACTGCAGATGGTGACTGCAGCCATGAAATTAGAAGACAGTCCTTGGAAGAAAAGTTATGAACAACCTAGATAGTATATTCAAAAGCAGAGACATTACTTTGCCGACTAAGGTCTGTCTAGTCAAGGCTATGATTTTTCCTCTGGTCATGTATGCATGTGAGAGTTGGACTGTGAAGAAGGCTGAGCACTGAAGAATTGATGCTTTTGAACTGTGGTGTTGGAGAAGACTCTTGAGAGTCCCTTGGACTGCAAGGAGATCCAACCAGTCCATTCTGAAGGAGATCAACCCTAAGATTTCTTTGGAAGGAATGATGCTAAAGCTGAAACTCCAGTACTTTGGCCACGTCATGCGAAGAGTTGACTCACTGGAAAAGACTCTGATGCTGGGAGGGATTGGGGGCAGGAGGAGAAGGGGACGACCGAGGATGAGATGGCTGGATGGCATCACGGACTCGATGGATGTGAGTCTGAGTGAACTCCAAGAGATGGTGATCAACAGGGAGGCCTGGCATGCTGCGATTCATGGGGTCACAAAGAGTTGGACATGACTGAGAGACTGAACTGAACTGATATGATATCTTCAAATTAAGAAACATATTTCACTATGCGTAATAATACTGTGTGACCCTTTTCAAACTGTGGGCTACTGAACGGTCAGTTTATATATGAGTCTTTGTAGTTGCGTAGGTAATTATTATATAAACAGACATGCTTTTCCAAATATAATAAACTTAGGAATAATTTAACCTGAGAAAATTATAGAGGCATTCCCTTGGAACATGATATTTATAAATAATTTTACATAATATAGCCTCATCTGTTGCTAATATTATTTATAAATAATGCAAATTATTATTTGAGGCAGCACCAGTATTAACTATTGAATTAATATTTTCCTGAGCATACACAAAGACTAAAACAAAAGTTATCAGAGAATAGAAAATATTTATGAAATTCTAAAAAATAGAAGATGAGAATCATAAACCTATCACAAGAAGCTACATGTATGATTAATTTTTTTGAAAAAAGTTGTGAAATACATTTGTTTAAACCAAAAAATAGAAAGGATTTAGTCAGTGAGTTTGACAATAAATTAGACAGAATTGAACAGAGAATTAGGGAGTTGGAAAGTGGGTCAAAAGTAACTATAAAGAATGCAGCAGAAATCAAAGCAGCTGTAGTTTATAAAAAACGTCAAAATATATGGCGATACAGTGAGAAATTCTGGCACATATTTAAACAGAATTTCTAAAGAAGAAAGTAAAGATATGTCTTCAATACATTAAAAAATAACTGAAATTTTGAGAGCTGAAGTAATTTATAAACTTACTGATATTAAAACTGTAATATGTGTTGCTGCTGCTGCTGCTGGGTAGGATAAATCATCTACTAGACATATTTTATTAAAAGGATGCAATACAAAATGAAAAGAGAAGATATTAAAAGTATCCCTACCCAAAAGAAGAACAAAATTTGACCATTGGCTTTTCAACAAAAGCAGTACACCATAGATATCAGAACTTAACAAAGCAGACTCTAGGGTAGGTATGCCAAGGTTAAATTCCATGTTTGTAATTTACTAACTCTATAGCTATAGGCAAGTTAATAAAATTTTGTGTACATCTATTACCTTACCATTAAAAGAGGGATAAAAACAATAACTAATATATAAGTTAGAGTAGTGACAGAACAGCAATTATATGTTCCCAGACTCAGAAAAATTTCTGGTAAATTTTAAATACCAAAAAAGTTTTGCAATTATTACTATGTAAATTTTGTAAGATAATACTTAATTAATAAATTATATATAAAGTATAATTGTTCAAGAAATAGAGTAAATACAGTGCTTTCAGAAAAAATAAAATTGAGTTTATTAATAAACAGATGTCATCATACAATTTTTGAACTCAGAAGACATATTTAAACAAGAAGGCAAATTATCTGAGATTGGAAGAAGAGAAGAAGAAAGAAAAAAGGGACAATTGAAAAGCAAGAAGAAACAAATTAGACAAAACTAAGCTAAATGTACTAGTAAAGTAGGTAGGACATAGTGTGTGAAAAATAAAGTAATAATAATGATAATGTTGCTTAATTTGGAACTAGAAAAATGAAACCATACCATTCTGGATAAAAATACCATTGAATATGGGAGGGAGAGATTTTGAATTAGTTTTTATAAAGGTTTTGGAAATTTCCTAAAACAACAAGATATTTTATTTGTCAAATTAATCAAGGCAATATTTCAAGGGCATTTTTAAAGGACAAGAATTAAATCTGAAATGTTCATACTAGTAAATAAAATAATGTAAATAGTATAAACCTATAAAATATTTTATATGTTTTGACTATTATAAAATAATAAAAAATTCCAAGATAGTAAAAAAATATATAATAAGTATAAAACAACATAATACTGTATAAAGTGAAAATATGCTATACAGACATCATGATTGAGATAAAAGAATTAAATTCATTTTTCTAAATACAGTGATTATGAGATTGGATTAAAAATGAAATTCAGAATAAGTGTTGTTTACAAAAGACATCTAAAATGAAAGATTGTATTAGTTAAATAGTAAAGCATATTACTGAACAATACTAACAAATATAAAACTAGCATATAGACTAATATTACTGAAAATCATCTTTCAAATATAAAATATTAGAGAAAGAATACGTTACTATATGATGATACAGATGTTTTAATAATTGGGATGATTTTATACACAAATATATGTAAAATAAAAATAGGAATCTCTATGGGAGATAATGGAAAATTCTCTACCATAATGAGGGATATTAGCATATCTCTCTGTGTACAGGAAGTTCATGCAAAGAAAAAGAACAAATATATAATAGACTGAAAACATAATTAAGAAGATGGAATTAATGAAAATAAATACAATTATGACACATAAACAGGACCAAAAAATATAATCAACATTAATTTTCCTAAATTCAGTAATGGACTTATTGACAAACACTTTAAAATAGATATTTAAAATATATTCAAGTAATTAGAGGAAATCATGTCTAAAGAAAGTATGAAAATGTTATATCACCAAACACAGGAATCAAAGAGAAATTCTGGTGTTGAAAAGTGTGATAGCTAAAATGAAAAATTCACTAGAGAGGCCCCAAATGTTCTTTGAACTGGTAGTAAAAACAATCAGTAAACTTGAAGACAAATCACTTGAGATTATCCATTCTGAGGAACAGAAAGAAAAAGAATGAATAAAATAAAGAAAACCTTCAAGACTTATGCTATACCATTGAGCTTTGTGACCTTGTGAAATTACTTAAAATTGTTAGCCCTAGAGTACTCATTTGAATAGGATATCAATTCTTTTCGTGATTAGTCATAAAGATGAAATAATCTAAGGCTTGTAAGCTCTTTGAAAGTAATAATTTTTAAAAAGGATATATAGCAAGTAGGTTTATATTTATTAAAATGAATGAACAGTTTTCCATTTAAAAATTTTTCAGGTACCATGATGATATTGCTACTATAATGACACTGACTTTTATTCTGAAGTGAAATTTCCAGTGACACCTATATTTGCATGATTTAGTGGTGTTTGATATATGATCATTATGTGATCATTGATAACTCATATCGCTATTTAATTAAAAGACGCTTACTCCTTGGAAGAAAAGTTATGACCAACCTAGATAGCATATTCAAAAGCAGAGACATTACTTTGCCAACAAAGGTCAACAAAAGTCAAGGCTATGGTTTTCCCAGTAGTCATGTATGGATGTGAGAGTTGGACTGTGAAGAAGGCTGAGTGCCAAAGAATTGATGCTTTTGAACTGTGGTGTTGGAGAAGACTCTTGAGAGTCCCTTGGACTGCAAGGAGATCCAACCAGTCCATTCTGAAGGGATCAGCCCTGGGATTTCTTTGGAAGGAATGATGCTGAAGCTGAAACTCCAGTACTTTGGCCATCTCATGCGAAGAGTTGACTCATTGGAAAAGACTCTGATGCTGGGAGGAATTGGGGGCAGGAGAAGGGGACAACCGAGGATGAGATGGCTGGATGGCATCACGGACTCGATGGACGTGAGTCTGAGTAAACTCCAAGAGATGGTGATGAACAGGGAGGACTGGCGTGCTGCGATTCATGGGGTCTCAAAGAGTCAGACACGACTGAGGGACTGAACTGAACTGAACTGAACGCTATTTATGATGTTACTAATCACATAGAACTGTAGTGAACCAGAAGAACTCCAAGCAGGTCTTTTGCCTGGGAACTGATCTAAAATTAAAACCACCATCAATTATTAACCATTCCTCACCAACTACTAAGAAATAAAGTTAAATCACAACAGTCACCAAATAAAGAAAAAAAAAAAAAATCCTTGTGACTTTAAATACTCTTCTTGGCTTTTATTTTTAAAATCTCTGTCACTTATTTCAAATTAAAAAATCTATTTCCCAAATCACATATAATTTATCTGAACATTGATACAAAAGAAACATTACTCATTCAGATTAGCCACTGCATGGATAGAATTGAGAATGCTACTTTTACTAAATAATATGTATCTTTTACAAATTTATTTATTTATTTTAACTCAAGGATAATTAGTTTAAATATTGTGATGGTTTTTGCAGGGCAGCAAAGGAGACACAGATATAAAGAACAGACTTTTGGACTGTGGGAGAATAAGAGATTGGGAGGATTTGACAGAATAGCATTAAAACATGTGTATTACCATATGTAAAATAACCAGTGCAAGTTCAATGCATGAAATATATATCTTTTCTAAACTGCTTTTGTCAGTACATTACATTTTCCACCTATTTCACATATTTCAAGTGTTTTTAGATAAATTTTTAAAATTAATAATTATCTACCTAGAATTACCACATATTTCATTCAGTTTATATATATATCATCATTGTATCCCAAAGATGAGATTGTCATTTTTTTAAATTGATGGGTGTCAAACATCATATACAAACAGACAAGCAATCCACCCCTCTAATCAAAGGTGTGACAATTGTAGTCTCAGGACCTGAAGATTAGTTTGCCATCTTGGTTCAATAGCTATTTCTGAAGAAAATAAATAAATGACTTAGGATAAACTTGGCACCATTGTCACTTGAAGTTGGCTCTTTGGAAATATAAAAGAACTAGAAGCCTCTTTCTGTATGCTTTTATTTTCATTTCCTTAGAATTTGACACTAGGTACCTAACTATGTCTGATATAACTATTTAGGATCCTCAGGAATAATAAAATAATATTAAATAATATGAATGGCACAGCTATACAGAAACTTAGAAAAATACCTAGCAAACACTGAGAATAGTTTAAGAGCCTCAATTTAAGAAAATTTCATAGGAATACAAAATGGAGCAATTTTGAATTTCTTGCAAAGTGATTCAAATCTGAATTATATTCCAGAAAATAAAATTGATTCCCCATCCCCTCACCTCTATTGGGGAAAAATTTTATCCACATCTGAGAATTTCAATTCTGAAAATTCTTAAATAGGAGGGAGAATTTGGACTTAACTTTTACAAATTAAAAGTTCACCAGCCCTATGCTACCTCCTCCTGTATGTGTCCCAATGTACTTCCATCCCATTGGCGTTCATGGGTGTATTTGGTTAATAAGGAAGTTTGTTCACAAGCAAAACCCCAGTCCAAAGTTTTATATTATTTATGTGTCCTAAAATGCTTTCATGATTAACATATAATTATTAAGTTCAACAGAGACTTCAATTTTTTAAATATAAGATGAGAATTATCAAAGAATACAATTTGGTTTTGTGTTTGGGGAATGGTATCAATTTTTCACATTTACTTAAAGATTTTCTATGTCTTTCAGTAGAAATCAACATCTTTGGTAGATACTGTAGTGATTCCAATAAAAATAATCATTTCTAATTTTTAAAAAGACCTGCTACCAACAGCAGAAATGTCAAAGATGATAGCGACTTGTAACAGCCACTTGAGCAGTACTCAACCTGCCCGTCTCTGCCCTACCTCAAAAAGTAAATGTGCTAGTCACTCAGGTGTCAGACAATTTGTGATCCCATGGACTGTAGCTCAACCAGGCTCCTCTGTCCATGGAGTTCTCCAGGCAAGAATACTGGAGTGGGTAGCCATTTCCTTCCCCACGGGATCTTCCCCACCCAGGGCACGAACCTGGGTCTCCCACATTGCACGCAGACTCTTTATCAACTGAGCCACCAGGGAAACTTGCCCTACCTCGGGAGCAAGTCAGTTCTCATGTGTCTTCAGGAGTGAGGTGCAGGCTTCCCTACTGTGAATCCCATCAGGCCTCCAACCAGCTAAGGGGGTTCCTCTTCCCTGTGTTGGACCCCATGACTGGGGCACTCAATATGTGGCTTGAACTGTTCACTCCCCAGGGCAGATTTCCATCTGTATAATCTGTCTTTTCTCCTGACTCTCTTGCCAGAGGCACAGATCCCAGCTTGATCGCCTCTCTTCCCTTCTTTCACAATTCATGTCAATCTTTATTACAGTTTCTGTTGTACAGAAATCTCTCTGTCAACTTCTAGTTAGTTTTCAGTGAGAACTGTTCAACATGTAGATGGTTTTTTGACGTGTTCTTCAAGAAGTAGGTGAGCTCCATGTCCTCCTACTCTGCCATCTTGATCATTCCCTCGATGTACTAATTTTAAATATTCAATTTAGTAAAATAGAGGGGAAACAGTCTTAGGCTCAGACAGTAAAGAATCAGTCTACCATACAGGAGACATAGATTCCATCCCTGGGTCAAGAAGATCCCCCTAGAGAAAGAAATGGCAACCCATTCCAGTATTCTTGCCTGGAGAATTCCATGGAGAAGAGCCTCGTGGACTGCATTCCCTGGGGTCACAGAGAGTCAGACATAATTGAGTGATTAACACTTTCACTTTTAATATAATTTACACAAGTGTAAATGTATGTAAACCACATACATTTATTTTTCTTCAAAATATCAAATGGTTATAAACAAATTTCTAAAGAAAGAAGTCAAAGAAAATTTTTTTCAAAATAAAACGTGTACAAATGATAGTCTAATCAAAATACTATTATATAAAATTTAATAACTGTATAACCCATGGTTATTTTTAATAGTCACTTTTGATTTGATTTGAAAAATAAAATTGTATTGGAATTCCATTTAAAATTAATAACAAGGATGAAGACATTTTGAGAGAATTTCAAAGGCTAAAAGAAACCTTGAATTTGTGGCAGGTTAATTCTAAGATAGCAGCAACCTCTGTTGTTCAGACATGTGCTTTGAAGGGTGATGTGGAAAGTACAGACAAAATCAAGATGATAGATATGTAGGTTCATCTAGTGTTTCACATGGCATTTTCCTCAATAACCCTGTACTGCAGAAATAAAGAGCAATAATGGAATTCTTTAGGAAATCTAACCATGAACTGGTGGTGATTTGGCAGACTAAATTTGTTTTTAAAAATGATAGAGGCCATTTGTAGTTTGCTGTTGACAAGATATGTATCATGACAGAGAGATTAGTGGATCAGTTTTCAGCTTACAGACCTATCATGATATTTTCCTATAGTATGTATGATCTGAAATCTTTAAGAAATTATGCTAAAGACCTTCTGAATACATACTATGCAATTGGTGCAACACCTCAGTTCTTCCCATGTTCTATAGCTGTTCTTAGAGATCAAAGAGTGCCAACTATTCAATTTCGTTAGGATGAAAATCTGGATTAAGTAAGAGAAAGAAGCAAGTCATTCCATATGAAAAGCTATTTCTTAGACAACATTTTTGCTTCTGCTAGAGCTCTAAATGAGCATATGATTGAAAAGAGCACAAAATTACAGAATTGAAATATCTATTTCTAAGGAACTATAGAATTTCACTGAAGAAGGCTAGAAAGTCTGTCCCTTTCAGTAAACACCCAAAAGTTCTGGACTGAAATAAAAGAAATAGCCTTCGTGAAAGGGCCCAGCACTGCTTTGAGTTCAGTAAGTGATTCTGTATCTAAAATGTTTTAAAACAATGTATTTGAATGAACTTTTTAAAATACTCCCCAATTGGAAATACTTTAAAAGTCCAGCAATTGGATTCTGCTTAAGCTGTCATACATTTATATGGTCAAAGTCATAAAGCCTTTAAAATTAAGAATTTGAAGAAAATGTTTTAACCTGGAGAAATGTTCACAGTATATTTGGGGAAAATATCAGAATAAATATGATCTATTAGAAAGTAAAAACATATTTGGAAAGAAAAAAAATAAATAACTTTAAAGAAGAAATAGAAAAGCTTAATGTGTCAGATAACCAAGCTATTAGAAGAGTTGTCAATGAATGTTTATTTTTCCTTTCTTTTGTTAATCTTAACTCTATTGTTGAAAGAAGCCTCTTGTATATCTCATACTTTAGGTTGCTTTCTGTACTTCTTTTCATCTTAAGAACTACGGAGCATAATTCTATTTTGTCCCTTTTATATCATAACATGTTATTGTCTAATATATCTAACATTCACAATATCATTAGAAATTGGCATGTGGACTTTCACTCCTATGCTCCAATTTGAAGATTCACTTCTGAAACTTTTGACAAGATTTGATTTATTTTTTCATCTTTGAATTGCTGTATTAGAAAAGATTCTCTAAAGATGGTGGGTAATTTACTGACAGATCAAAGTAATATACGTGAGAATCTTTTTTGAAAATCTTTAAATACAAGTCTTCCTTAAATTATGGTGGGGTTAAGTCTTGAGAAAGATTATAGCTCATAGTTTATCATAACCTACTTAAAATATGCTCAAAACACTTATATTAGCCTATAATTGGGCAAAATAATCTAACAACGTATTTATAATAAAGTATTGAATATCTTGTGTAATTGTTTTGAATACTGCACTGAGGTGACAAACAAAATAGTTGTGTGATGCAGAATGACTGTCAGTTCAGTTCAGTTCAGTTGTCAGTCATGTCCAACTCTTTGCGACCCCATGAATCACAGCACACCAGGCCTCCCAGTCCATCACCAACTCCCAGAGTCCACCCAAACTCATGTACGTTGAGTCAGTGATGCCAACCATCTCATCCTCGGTCGTCTCCTTCTCCTCCTGCCCCCAATCCCTCCCAGCATCAGAGTCTTTCCAATGAGTCAACTCTTCGCATGAGGTGGCCAAAGTATTGGAGTTTCAGCTTTAGCATCATTCCTTCCAAAGAACACCCAGGACTGATCTCCTTTAGGATTGACTGGTTGGATCTCCTTGCAGTCCAAGGGACTCTCAAGAGTCTTCTCCAACACCACAGTTCAAAAGTATCAATTCGTCTGTGCTCAGCTTTCTTTATAGTCCAATTCTCACATCCATACATGACCACTGAAAAAAACCATAGCCTTGACTTTTGTTGACCTTAGTCGGCAAAGTAATGTCTCTGCTTTTGAAAATACTGTCTAAGCTGGTCCAGATTTTTCTTCCAAAGAGTAAGCATCTTTTAATTTCATTGCTGCAGTCACCATATGCAGTGATTTTGGAACCCAGAAAAATAAGTCAGCCACTGTTTCTGCTGTTTCCCCATCAATTTGCCATTAAGTGATGTGACCGGATGCCATGATCTTAGTTTTCTGAATGTTGAGCTTTAAGCCAACTTTTTCACTCTTCTTTTTCACTTTCATCAAGAGGCTCTTTAGTTCTTCTTCACTTTCTGTCATATAGGTGGTGTCATCTGCATATCTGAGGTTATTAGGATTTCTCCCTGCAATCTTGATTCCAGCTTGTGCTTCATCTAGCCCAGAGTTTCGCATGATGTACTCTGCATACAAGTTAAATAAGCAGGGTGACAATATACAGCCTTGACGTACTCCTTTTCCTATTTGGAACCAGTCTGTTGTTCCATGTCCAGTTCTAACTGTTGCTTCCTGACCTGCATACAGATTTCTCAAGAGGCAGGTCAGGTGGTCTAGTATTCTCATCGCTTTCAGAATTTTTCACAGTTTACTATGATCCATACTATAAGAAGCTTTGATTCAGTCAATAAAGCAGAAATAGATGTTTTTCTGGAACCATTTTGCCTTTTTAATGATCCATCAGATGTTGGCAATTTGATCTCTAGTTCCTCTGCCTTTTCTAAAACCACCTTGAACATCTGGAATTTAATGGTTCACATACTGCTGAAGCCTGGCTTGGAGAATTTTCAGCATCATCTTACTAGCATGTGAGATGAGTGCAATTGTGCAGTAGTTTAAATGTCCTTTGGCATTGCCTTTCTTTGGGATTAGGGCTTCCCTGGTGGCTCAGGGGGTATAGTGTCTGCCTACAATGTGGGAGACCCAGGTTCGATCCCTGGGTTGGAAAGATCCCCTGAGAAGGAAATGGCAACCCACTCCAATACTCTTGCCTGAAAAATCCCATGGACAGAGAAGCCTGGTAGACTACAGTCCATAGGGCCACAAAGAATCAGACATGACTAAGTGACTTCAATATTCTTTGGGATTGGAATGAAAACTGACCTTTTCCAGTCCTGTGTCCACTGCTGAGTTTTCCAAATTTGCTGGCATATTGAGTGTAGCACTTTCATAGCATCATCTTTCAGGATTTGAAATAGCTCAACTGGAATTCCTTCATCTCCACTAGCTTTGTTCATAGTGATGCTTCTGAAGGGCCGTATGACTTCACATTCCAGGATGTCTGACTCTAGGTGAGTGATTACACCATCGTGATTATCTGGGTCATGAAGATCCTTTTTGTACAGTTATTCTGTGTATTCTTGCCACATCTTCTTAATATCTTCTGTTAGTCTCCTACCATTTCTGTCCTCTAGTGAGCCCATCTTTGCATGAAACATTCCCTTGTATCTCTATCTCTAATTTTCTTGAAGAGATCTCTAGTCTTTCCCATTCTATTGTTTTCCTCTATTTCTTTGCATTGATCGCTGAGGAAGGCTTCCTTATCTCTCCTTGCTATTCTTTGGAATTCTGTATTCAAATGGGTATATTTTTCCTTTTCTCCTTTGCTTTTCACTTCCCTTCTTTTCACAGCTATTTGTAAGGCCTCTTCAGACAGCCATTTCACTTTTTTGCATTTTTTTGTTTGTTTGTTTGTTTGGGGATGGTCTTGATTAGTGTCTCCTGTACAATGTCATGAACTCCCATCCATAGTTCATCAGGCACTCTGTCTTTCTGATCTAGTCCCTTAAATCTATTTCTTACTTCCACTTTATAGTCATAAGGGATTTGATTTAGATCATACCTGAATGCTCTAGTGGTTTTCTCCACTTTCTTCGATTTCAGTCTGAATTTGGCAATAAGGAGTTCATGATCTGAGCCACAGTCAGCTCCCAGTCTTGTTTTCACTGACTGTATAGAGCTTCTACATCTTTGACTACAAAGAATATAATCAATCTGATTTTGGTATTGACCATCTGGTGATGTCCTTATGTAAAGTCTTCTCTTGTGTTGTTGGAAGAGGCTGTTTGCTAACACCAATGCATTTTCTTGGGAGAACTCTGTTAGCCTTTGCCCTGCTTCATTCCGTACTCTAAGGCCAAATTTGCCTGTTATTCCAGATGTTTCTTGACTTCCTACTTTTGCATTCCAGTCCCCTATAATGAAAAGGACATCTTTTGGGGTGTTAGTTCTAGAAGGTCTTGTAGATCTTCATAGAGCTGTTCAACTTCAGCTTCTTCAGCATTACTGGCCAGGACATAGACTTGGATTACCATGATATTGAATGGTTTGCCTTGGAAATAGAGATCATTCTGTTGTTTCTGAGATTGCATCCAAGTGCATTTCAGACTCTTTTGTTGAGTATAATGGCTACTCCATTTCTTCTAAGGGATTCCTTCCCACAGTAGTAGATATAATGGTCATCTGAGTTAAATTCACCCATTCTAGTTCATCTTATTTTTTTAATTAATTAATTTTTAATACTTTATTCTACATTACAATACTGTATTTGTTTTGCCATACATTGACATGAATCAGCCACAGGTGTACATGATCTCCCAATGCCGATGCCCTCTCCCACCTCCCACCCCATATCTTCTCCCTGGATCATCCTGTGCACCAGCCCCAAGCATCCTGTATCCTGTATTGAACATAGATTGGCACTTCGTTTCTTACATGATAGTATACATGTTTCAATGCCATTCTTCCAAATCATCCCACCCTCTCCCTCTCCCTCAGAGTCCAAAAGTCTGTTCTATACCTCTGTGTCTCTTTGTTGTCTCACATAGAGGGTCATCATTACTATCTTTCTAAATTCCATATATATGTGTCAGTATGCTGTATTGGTGTTTTTCTTTCTGGATTACTTCACTCTGTATAATCGGCTCCAATTTCATCCATCTCATTAGAACTGAGTCAAATTTATTCTTTTTAAGGGCTGAGTAATACTCCATTATGTATATTTACCACAGCTTTCTTATCCATTCATCTGCTGATGGACATCTAGGTCGTTTCCATGTCCTGGCTATTATAAACAGTGCTGCAATGAACATTGGGGTACATGTGTCTCTTTCAATTCTGGTTTCCTCGGTGTGTATGCCCAGCAGTGGGACTGCTGGGTCATAAGGCAGTTCTATTTCCAATTTTTTAAGGAATCTCCACACTGTTTTCCATAATGGCTGTACTATTTTTCATTCCCACCAGCAGTGTAAGAGGGTTCCTTTTTCTCCACATCCTCTCCAGCATTTATTGCTTGTAGACTTTTGGATCGCAGCCATTCTGACTGGTGTGAAATGGTACCTCATTGTGGTCTTGATTTGCATTTCTCTGATAATGAGTGATGTTGAGCATCTTTTCATGTGTTTGTTAGCCATCCATATGTCTTCTTTGGAGAAATGCCTATTTAATTCTTTGTCCCATTTTTTGATTGGTTCGTTTATTTTTCTGGAGTTGAGCTGCATAAGTTGCTTATATATCCTTGAGATTAGTTGTTTGTCAGTTGTTTCATTTGCTATTGTTTTCTCCCATTCAGAAGGCTGTCTTTTCACCTTGCTTATAGTTTCCTTTGTTGTGCAGAAGCTTTTAATTTTAATTAAATCCCATTTGTTTATTTTTGCTTTTATTTCCATTATACTGGGAGGTGGATCATAGAGGATCCTGCTGTGATTTATGTCGGAGACTGTTTTGCCTATGTTTTCCTCTAGGAGTTTTATAGTTTCTGGTCTTACATTTAGATCTTTAATCCATTTTGGGTTTATTTTTGTGTATGGTGTTAGAAAGAGGTCTAGTTTCATTCTTTTACAAGTGGTTGACCAGTTTTCCCAGCACCACCTGTTAAAGAGACTGTCTTTACTCCATTGTATATTCTTGCCTCCTTTGTTGAAGATAAGGTGTCCATAGGTGTGTGGATTTATCTCAGGGCTTTCTATTTTGTTTCATTGATCTATATTTCTGTCTTTGTGCCAGTACCATACTGTCTTAATGACTGTGCGTTGATTCCTCAGAATGTCGATGTTCACTCTTGTCATCTCCTGTTTGACCACTTCCAATTTGCCTTGATTCATGGACCTAACATTCCTGGTTCCTACACAATATTTCTCTTTACAGCATCAGACCTTGCTTGTATCACCAGTCCCATCCACAACTGGGTGCTGTTTTTGCTTTGGCTCCATCCCTTCATTCTTTCTGGAGTTAACTTCTCCACTGATCTCCAGTAGCATATTGGGTACCTACTGACCTGGGGAATTCATCCTTCAGTGTCCTATCTTTTGCCTGTTCATACTGTTCCTGGGGTTCTCAAGCAAGAAATCTGAGGTGGCTTTCCATTCCCTTCTCCAGTGGACCACATTCTGTCAGACCTCTCCACCATGACCCGTCTGTCTTGGGTGGCCCCACATGGCATGGCTTAGTTTCAATGAATTAGACAAGCTGTGGTCCGTGTGATCAGATTGGCTAGCTGTCTGTGATTGTGGTTTCAGTCTGTCTGCCCTCCGATGCCCTCTTTCAGTGCCTACTGTCTTACTTGGGTTTCTCTTGCCTTGGGTGTAGGGTATCTCTTCATGGCTGCTCCAGCAAAGCACAGCCACTGCTCCGGCAAGTATGTCCATTGTTTACCCTTGTGATCACATGGCTGACTGGAGCTGTGGCTCACTGCTGTTGCTCAGCATCAGGAAAGAGCACCACACTGCATATCACTAGCCCAGGCAAAGATCAAAATTCAAAACTCCAAGTGAGGTTTCTAATGAATTCATATACTCTTATGCCATGATAAGATTGAACAACTACATAAGTCAGACGATTGTAAGATGGGAGCCTTCTGCAGTTCTATTTCATTAGAGAATCAGTGGTATTGCTTGAATTAAAGTCATTTGCCTACTGATATTGGGCTTCCCTGATGGCTCTGTGGTAAAGAATCTTTCTGCAAAACCAGGAGACACAGGTTCAATCCTGGGGTCAGGAAGATCCCCTAAAGAAGGAAATGGCAACCCACTCAAGTATTCTTGCCTGGGAAATCCCATTGAAAGAGGAGCTTGGCAGGCTATAATCCATGGCGTTGCAAAGATTCAGACACAACTTAGTGACTAAACAGCAGTTTTAAGTTGGGGACCTTCTGTAGTTCTATTTCATTATAGAATCAGTGGTATTACTTGAATTATAGTCACTTGCCTCTTGATATAATCATTGACTGTTGACATTGATTTCAATAAATATTTAAGTAGGCATTCTACTGTGGTTATCTATGTGCATTTGTAAGCTCTCTTGCGAAAATAATCAAATGGGAAATGCATTTCAAATCTATATATCACTGCAGTGTGAATAACTACTTCTATTCCTGAAGAAGTAAGATCAGTCTTGCTTTCTGAATAATCAGTACACTAAATTACTTTCAATAGAAACTTGGTGATGACTAAGAGCATTCTATTAAAAGAGCATTTTAAAAATCATTATTAAATAAATGAATAGAGTATTGCTGTTTGTCTTGTAAAGCTTTCCATTTCACTTTGAAACCTCGTTTATTCCATTTTACATGTAATTAATGTCAGGAAAATTTAGGCTTTGTCATGTGCTTGATAGCCATAAAATGAAAGTATGTTTTAAAACCTAGTGTTTTTACATTGGCAATACATTTTATTAGAATGTTATACATATAGTTTATGAAGCACTAATGACTTCATTCTTATTCTATAAATACCTGACATGTAAAACATACACAATTCAGATTTTATATCTGGGATCCAAAAAGAACACATTTTTCACAGTATGTGTATATATTATGTGAGGCACTACATTTCAAAACAGTAGAAATACTTTGAGAATTTGCATTGAGTATTGTTGTCCAGTTGCTAAGTTGAATCTGACTCCTCACAATCCTGTGAACTACAGCATGACAGGCTTCCCTGTCCTTTACTGTCTCCCAGCGCTCTCAACTCATGTCCATTAGTAAGTGATGCCATCCAACCATCTCATCCTTTGTTACCCCCTGCTCCTCCTGACTTCAACCTTTTCCAGCATCAGGGTCTTTTTCAATGAGTTGGATTTTCGCATCAGGCAGTTAAAGTATTGGAACTTCAGCATCAGTCCTTCCAATGAATATTCAGAGTTGATTTCCTTTAGAATTGACTGGTTTGATCTCCTTGCTGTCAGGGGACTCTCAAGAGTATTCTCTAGCACCACAATTTGAAAGCATAAATTATTTACTGCTTAGCCTCCTTTATGGTCCAACTCTCAATCCATACATGGCTACTGGAAAAACGATAGCGTTGATTATACTGATCTTGTTTGGCAAACTCATCTCTCTGCTTTTTAATATGCTGTAGAGATTTATCATAGCTTTTCTTCCAAGGAGCAAGCATCTTTTAATTTCATGGTGGCAGTCACCATTTGCAATATTTTGGAGTCCAAGAAAATAAAGTCTCTCACTGTTTCCATTATTTCCCCATCTCTTTGCCATGAAGTGATGGGACTGGATGCCATGATCTTAGCTTTTGAATGTTGAATTTCAAGCCAGATTTTTATTCTCCTCTTTCACTTTCATCAAGAGGCTTTTTAGTTCTGCTTTCACTTTTTGCCATTAGTTTGGTATCCATCAGCATAACTGTTCAGCCCAGTCAGTCAGTCGTGTCCAACTCTTTGCAACCCCATGAACTGCAGCATAGCAGGCTTCTGTGTCTATCACCAACTCCCTGAGCTTACTCAAACTCATGTCTATCGAGTCAGTGATACCATCTCACCATCTCATCCTCTGTTGTACACTTCTCCTCCTGTCTACAATTTTTCCCAGCATCAGGGTCTTTTCAAATGAGTCAGTTCTTCATATCAGGTGGCCAAAGTATTGGAGTTTCAGCTTCAATATCAGTCCTTCTAATGAATATTCAGGACTGATCTTCTTTAGGATGGACTGGTTGGATCTCACTCTGTCCAAGGGAATCTCAAGAGTCTTCTCCAACATCACAGTTCAAAAACATCAATTTCTTGGTGCTCAACTTTCAGTGTAGTCCAAATCACACATCCATACACGACTACTGGAAAAACCATAGCTTTGCCTAGATGGAACTTTGTTGACAAAGTAATGTCTCTGATTTTTAATATACTGTATAGGTTGGTCATAACTTTCCTTCCAAGGAGCAAGTGTCATTAATTTCATGGCTGCAGTCACCATCTGCAGTGATTTTGGAGCACCCAAAATAGTCTGTCAGTGTCTCCATTTTCCCCCATCTATTTGCCATGGAATGATAGAAAACTCACCAGTGGCCACAGGACTGGAAAAGATCAGTTTTCATTCCAATCCCAAAGAAAAGCAATGCCAAAGAATACTCAAACTACTGCACAATTGCAGTCATCTCACATGCTAGTAAAGTAATGTTTAAAATTCTTGTAGTAAGGCTTCAATAAGACATGAATCATGAACTTCCAGATGTTCAAGCTAGTTTTAGAAAAGGCAGAGGAAGCAGAGATCAAATTGCCAACATCTTCTGGATCATTGAAAAACAAGAGAGTTCCAGAAAAACATCTATTTCTGCTTTATTGACTATGCTAAAGCCTTTGACTGTGTGGATCACAATAAACTGTGGAAAATTCTGAAACAAATGGGAATACCAGACCCCCTGACCTGCCTCTTGAGAAATCTGTATGCAGGTCAGGAAGCAACAGTTAGAACCGGACATGGAACAACAGACTGGTTCCCAATAGGAAAAGGAATATGTCAAGGCTGTATATTGTCACCATGCTTATTTAATTTCTATGCAGAGTACCTCATGAGAAACACTAGGCTGGATGAAGTACAAGCTGGAATCAAGAGAAATATCAATAACCTCATATATGAAATGATATCACCTTTAGGGCAGAAAGTGAAAAAGAACTAAAGAGCCTCTTGATGAAAGTGAGAGAGGAGAGTGAAAAAGTTGGCTTAAAGCTCAACATTCAGAAAACTAAGATCATAGCATCTAGTCCAATTACTTCATGGCAAATAGATGGGGATACAGTGGAAACAGTGGCTGACTTTATTTTTCTGGGCTCCAAAATCACTACATATGGTGACTGCAGTCATGAAATTAAAAGACGCTTACTCCTTGGAAGAAAAGTTATGACCATCCTAGACAGCATATTAAAAGCAGAGACATTACTTTGCCAACAAAGGTCCAGCTAGCCAAGGCTATAGTTTTTCAGCAGTCATGTATGGATGTGAGAGTTGGACTGTGAAGAAAGTTGAGTGCCAAAGAATTGATGTTTTTGACCTGTGGTCTTGGAGAAGACTCTTGAGAGTCTTAGACTGCAAGGAGATCCAACCAGTCCATCCTCAAGGAGATCAGTCCTGAATACTCATTGTAAGGACTGATGTTGAAGCTGAAACTCCAATACTTTGGCCACCTGATGTGAAGAATTGACTCATTTGCAAAGACCCTGATTCTGGGAAATGTTGAAGGTGGGAGGAGAAGGGGATGACAGAGCATGAGATGGTTGTATGGCATCACCAACTCAATTGGACATGAGTTTTAGTAAATTCTGGGAGTTAGTGATAGACAGGGAGGCTTGGCATGCTGCAGTCCATGGGGTTGCAGAGAGTCAGACTCAATGAGTGACTGAACTGAACTGATGGGTCCAGATGCCATGTTCTTAATTTTTCGAATGTTGAGTGTTACACCAACTTTTCACTTTCCTCTTCACTTTCAAAAAGAGGCTCTTTAGTTCTTGCTTTCTGTCATAAAGGTAGTGTCATCAGCATATCTGAGTTTGTTGACATTTCTCCCAGAAATCTTGTTTCCAGCTTCTGCTTCATCCATCCTGGCATTTTCCATGATGTACTCTGCATATAAGTTAAATAAGCAGGGTGACAACATACAGCCTTGACCAACTCCTTTCCCAATTTGGAACCAGTCCATTGTTTCACGTCTGATTCTAAGTGTTGTTTCTTGACCTGCATACAGGTTTCTCAGGATATAGGTAAGGTGGTCTGATGTTCCCATCTCTTGAATAATTTTCCACAGTTTGTTGTGATCTAGACAATTAAAGCCCTAGTCAATGAAACAAATATCTGTTTTTCTGGAATTCCCTTGCTTTTTCTATGAGCCAATGGATGTTGGCAATTTGATCTGTAGTTCCTCTCCCTTTTCTAAATCCATCTTGTACATTTGGAAGTTCTTGGTTCATGTACTGTTGAAGTTTAGCTCGAAAGTGAAAAGTTAAAGTCACTCAGTTGTGTCTGACTTTTTGTGACCCCATGAACTGTAGTCCATGGAATTCTCCAGGTCAGCTTACTGAAGTGGTTAGCCTTCCCCTTCTGTAGGGGATCTTCCCAACCCAAGGATCAATCCCAAGTCTCCCTCATTGTAAGCAGATTCTTTACCAGCTGAGCTACAATGCCAGAAAATACTGGATCATAAGATGATGCATTTATAATACCATAACTGCAATAGGATTTGCCACTGTCAGTAAACAAGACATTTTTTGAAAAATGAAATCATTAATTTAATATTAGACAACAGAAAAAGCATGACATTATGAAAGAATGGAAACAAAGTCAGTTTTACTGTTACATTCATTTACTGCCTACAGGCCCTTTCTAGATAAAGATATAAGTGCAAAAAGTGAAAAAGTAGAGACTATGACAGTCAGGCTGATTTGAGGAAATAGAAATTGAAGTTTGGAAAAGCTGAAGTAACTGGAATGTGTGGAGCATAGGACCGCTGAGAGGGAAATGGTAGAAAAATGGTACCTGAAATGTATTAGGGCTACATATGAGGTGGTATTTTTGGCTGAGAACTAAGCTGCTCATGCATAGAATGAGAATGTGTGAAGCTAAGAGTAACTACTGAAAGAGTAGCAACTGCAAAGGTTTAGGTAGAACACTTTGCAGAGTCATGCAGGGAAGGGAGATTTTCTAGTCCTGAACAACCGGAGTACAGACTTTGTTTAATAACTAGGAAATCAGTAAAGAACATGAGTAAATATACTAATTCCTAGAAACACATGACCTATTAAGACTGAAATATGAAGAAATAGAAAATCTGAATAGACAATTAGAAAGGTGATACGTCATATGAATAGCTGAGCTAAGCTAACTCCAAAACAAAATCTTCCTAGTCAGGCCAGAGAAAGATTTATAAAATGAGGTTTGAAAATATCATGCTAATCTATATGCAACTGAGTGAGTGACAATCTCTCAGTTGTGTTTGACTCTTTGCAACCCCATGGACTGTAGACATCAGGCCCCTTTGTTCATGAAATTCTCCAGGCAAGGAAGTGGCTTGTCATTTCCTTCTCCAAACTTCCTGTTAAAACTCAAAACACTTTTGAATTATCATAACAAAATCCAGGCATTCAACAAATTAGTATTCCAAATGTAACCCATAGCAAGAGAAAAAAATAGACAATGTGACAGATGCAACAACTAAAATAAGTAAGTGAAGTTAAAGTCACTCAGGCCTGTCCCAGTCTTTGTGAGCCCATGCACTATACAGTCCATGGAATTCTCCAGGCCAGAATACTAGAGTGGGTAGCCTTTCCCTTCTCCAGTGGATCTTCTTAATCCAGGGCTCCAACCCAGGTCTCCCATATTGCAGGTGGATTCTTTATCAGCTAAGCCACCAGGGAAGCCCACATTATTAATAATTACATTAAATAGGTATTCAGACTCTTCAGTTAAAGATGGAGATTTCAAGAATAGGTTAAATTAAAAAAAACAAAAAAACAAAAAAAACAAATCATAACTCTGTGGTAGTAGGCAAAAAAATTACCTGCTCCACACCCCCACCCCCAGATTCTGTGATTAAGTTTCATCAAGTGGTAAGGAGAAGACAATGGCACCCCACTCCAGTACTCTTGCCTAGAAAATCCCATGGATGGAGGTGCCTGGTAGACTGCAGTCCATGGGGTCACTGAGAGTTGGACACGACTCAGCGACTTCACTTTCATTTTTCACTTTCATGCATTGGAGAAGGAAATGGCAACCCACTCCAGTGTTCCCTGGAGAATCCCAGGGACGGCAGAGCCTGGTGGGCTGCCGTCTATGGGGTTGCACAGAATCAGACATGACTGAAGCGACTTAGCAGCAGCAGCAAGGAGTATTCTACCTACATATGGAAATAAAGTTGCTAATCAGAAGATACATTATCTTGAATATCAAGATGGGCACTACATAGTCACAAGAATCACTGAAAGTGGAAAAGAGAGACAAAAGATGAATCAGAATCAGAAATTGCTGTGAAATTGGCCTGGTGGCTCAGCTGGTAAAGAATCCGCCTGCAATGCAGGAGACCTGGGTTTGATCCCTGGATTGGAAAGATCCCCTGGAGAAGGGAAAGGCTACCCACTCCAGTATTCTGGCCTGGAAAATTCCATGGACTGTATCCATTGGAGAAGGAAATGGCAACCCACTCCAGGACTCTTTCCTAGAAAATCCTATGGATGGAGGAGCCTGGTAGGCTACAGTCCACAGGTCACAAAGAGTGAAACACAATTGAGCAACTTCACTTTGACTTTTGAAAACTTGAGTGATTCTACAGGCAAACGATTTGGCCTGCACTTGCTATCTTTGATTATGGAGAGAAGAGGTGATAAACCCAGAGATTCTGGTGGCCAGTGGCCTCTGGGATCTGGAATGGGAGGGAAATGGATTCTTTCATGCAGCCTACAGAAAAAAATTAAACCAATAAAGAAATAAAACCATAAAAAAATGACTTTAGTTCCTCACCTTTATGCTATAATAAATTATCCTATTTTCATCACATACTTAGCAAAATAACATTTCCTTACCTTAAATAATCTTTCAATAAATAATTTTTAAATTAATGACACCTTAACAGATATAACCATTTCTCTTAGTTCTTCTCTTTACATATTAATTGACATCAAAATTATTTATGTGACTGCATGCTAAAAATCTTATGAAATGAAGAATTAATTTTAATTGATTTACACTTATAATGATTTAGAGGAAGACCTTACACTCTAAAAATACATATATTTGCTCTTTTGAACAGTCTGTTGCAAGACATATGTCAATATCATATGAATAAATTATTAAATAAAATATTTAAATGATATTCCAAAAATTACCTACATAGTGATACAAAATTTATTGTGTATGATGATCTATTGCATAATCCCAGTTAATGTTTTCATTTAGCAGCAGTATGCTAAGCATAACAGTGCAAGCTACCAGAGGCACATGTGCTAATGTGTGGTTAAACTCTTAATTCCAGTGAACTGTAAGAATCAAGTCTTGTTTTCTTACTATTTGGATGAAAATTGGAATATCTGGACTGATTTTAATTAAAGTAATTGTGGCTCCTACACACAAAATTATCGGGATGGATATTTTGTTTGAGTGGGGAACATTTCCCCTATTGTGTAAAGCAGAAGGCATGCATTTATTCTTTGTCATCTGTTACTTGGACATGCTAAGAAGGAATTTATATAAGTTTTCAAGCTCATACAAGTTTTCTTTTGTCTTTAACTTTTATTGGAGTATAGTTGATTTATAATGTTGTATTAGTTTCAGGTTTATATCATAGTGGTTCAATTATACATATACATACAGTCATGTCTTTAAATTTCTAATAGCTGCCTTCAGGCATATGATATATGCTGTCCAGCTCTGTTGGTAGCACTTTTTCTCTAAAAATAGACTAATTCATGCCCCTCCAGGATCTGCAGACTATGTCATGTATAGAACACTAAAAGCTATTAATTGTAGGCTTCTTTATGAGAAAAATACATTTTAGGTATTTGTCCCATTGTCTCATTATTTTCTTCTTCCTCGCCCTGATTTTTCCCACTCCTATGAAAGCTTTCCCAAACGCATCTCTTAGGCTTTCGCTTCTTGGCTGTGTCTCATAGGCCAATATATATGCCTCTCTTTGGATATATATTTGAGGACATATCATACCCTGCACTGCTGCTGCTGCTAAGTTGCTTCAGTTGTGTCTGACTCTCTGTGACCCCATAGACGGCAGCCTACCAGGCTTCCCCCATCCCTGGGATTCTCCAGGCAAGAACACTGGAGTGGGTTGCCATTTCCTTCTCCAACCCTGCACAAGCACAGACAATTAAATAGCTATATTCTAAATGTATGTGTATGTGTGTACTTGTTAGATATATATTATGATATATTTTCAGGAGCAAAAATTACCTTTGTAAGTAATTACTTTATATACAAAATAAAGTCAGTGGCAGGTACTATTGTTTGCTTACAGAGCCCACCTCCTATCCCTCCTCCTTTCTAAGAAAGACTACCTCCCTCTGAATATATGAATATGCCAGGCACTCACTTTCCCAGATATCTTTGTAGGTAGAATAGTAGATATGTGATTAAATCTTGGCCTATGTGAACAAATAGAATGTGTTCAATATACATGTTGTATTTCTAGGAAAAAAATTGCAATGTTAGAAAGTGATGCAAAAATATAAGTCCTTACCCTCCATTTCTCTATTTAGATGTTTAGATACACTGTAAATGTTGTTTGGAACTGTTGTAGGTACTTTACAACATAAGGGAAGTATATTAAAAAAAAAAGCTACACTATCATTGTTTTGTTAAATGAATGAAGGAATCAGCTACCTCTGGTTTCCTGTTGTTTAAGGAAAATCACCACTTAGTTTTTTACAATAATACCCTTATCAGTGCAGTTCAGTCGCTAAGTTGTGTCTGACTCTTTGCAACCCCATGAATCACAGCACGCCAGGCCTTCCTGTCCACCAGCAACTCCTGGAGTTCACCCAAACTCATGTCCTTCGAGTCGGTGATTCCATCCAGCCATCTCATCCTCTGTCGTCTCCTTCTCCTCCTGCCCCCAATCCCTCCCAGCATCAGAGTCTTTTCCAATGAGTCAACTCTTCACATGAGGTGGCCAAAGTATTGGAGTTTCAGCTTCCACATCAGTCCTTCCAATGAACACTCAGGACTGATCTTCTTTAGGATGGACTGGTTGGATCTCCTTGCAGTCCAAGGGACTCTCAAGAGTCTTCTCCAACACCACAGTTCAAAAGCATCAATTCTTTGATGCTCAGCCTTCTTCACAGTCCAACTCTCACATCCATACATGACCACTGGAAAAAACCATAGCCTTGACTAGATGGACCTTAGTTGGCAAAGTAATGTCTCTGCTTTTTAATATGCTGTGTAGATGGATCATAATTTTCTTTCCAAAGAGTTAAGTGTCTTTTAATTTCATGGCTGCAGTCACCATCTGCAGTGATTTTGGAGTCCCCCAAAATAAAGTCTGACACTGTTTCCACTGTTTCCCCACCTATTTCCCATGAAGTGAGGGGACCAGATGCCATGATTTTCGTTTTCTGAATGTTGAGCTTTAAGACAACTTTTTCACTCTCCTCTTTTGCTTTCATCAAGAGGCTTTTTAATTCCTCTTCACTTTCTGCCATAAGGGTGGTGCCATCTGCATATCTGAGGTTATTGATATTTCTCCTGGCAATCTTGATTCCAGCTTATGCTTCTTCCAGTCCAGCATTTCTCAGGATGTACTCTGCATATAGGTTCATAGAAAATATTGTCAAGTCTAGGAGACCAAAAGAAATTTCATAATCAATCATTAACATGAAAAAAAATTGATCATTTTACCAAACTGAACTCAAGATAGTACAGTATTCATTTGTAGACAGAAAACAAGGAGAATAGGCAGCTGATGCTCAAAAGATCCAAACTCCCTGATGGCTTTCAGGCAAGGTTTTTTTAACACCAAAAATATTGTGTATTGGGGTATATCTGCTTAATGTTGTGGAGGCAAGGGTTTTTAAGGGCAGTGTTATGGGTGAGGGTTGAGGGTACATGATCAGCTCCTGGACATTCTTCTGATTGGTTGGTGGTGGGTAATAGGGTGGTGTTTTGAGAATCAATCTAAATTACTCTTCTGGTTCCAAGAGGCCTGGGGTTTATGTGCTTCTGGTCAGTGTGTGGTCAACGTCCTCTGCTACGTAGGAGTCTTAGTTTCTGCAGAAAAATTCAAAGATATCCTTCAGATTGTCATCTATATATCCCTTCCAGAGGAAGTAAGGGTTTTCTGACTCTATTGTTTCAAGGTATTTTTATTTTTCTTAGTGAGTGAAAGTCACTCAGTTGTGTCGACTCTTTGCAACCCCATGGACTATACCCTGCCAGCCTCCTCTGTCCATGGAATTCTCCAGGCCAGAATCCTGGAGTGGGTTGCCATTCCCTTCTCCAGGGATCTTCCTTTCTCCAGAGACTGAGCTCAGGTCTCCCACATTGCAGGTGGATTCTTTACCATCTGACCCACCGGGAAGCCCAGCTTGATTGCTTTCTTCACTTATGCATTTTCCATTTCTCTAATCATAAACAGCATGAATCTGCACTTTGAAACTTAGGGAAAGCCTAAGAGACAAAAACTTTATAAACAAGAGGTGGAGCACACAGAGGGATTTGCAGCTGGGGAGTCCTGAGGGGCCCTGCTCTGTTTCAACCATTTGAGAGGTTATAAGAAGTTAAATAAATAATTGTTGAAATCAAAAGTATAAATGAGATTTGGAGAAAAATGCTTCTTCCTCACCTTTGGTTGCTAGAAGAATCAGAATGCATTACTCCTCCCTGTTATTTTTTAGAAGCGGATGTATCTGGAAAATGTGCTTTCTTTCAATCACTCATGGTAATGAGAGGAGCTTAGAGATATGGCTGTGCTTCCTAGAGAGGTGTGTATTGGTCTCGTATGAATACATTTTGTATGTTCACTGTGTGATTCTGATACTCAGAAACCCTCTAGACTTTATGATTAAGCCTTACTTACAAATGTTTATGTTAAGAAGTCTTTAATCTCCATTAATATTATTTATACCTTATTTTTCAATTAGGCCAAAATTAACAAGTAAAAGAGTGGTTTTATTAAAAGAATTCCCTCAGGGGCTTTGGCATTGGGGGATCGTGTTCACCTGTGGCTGATTCATGTCAATGTATGGCAAAACAAATACAGTATTGTAATATAGAAT
The DNA here is from genome assembly GCA_917880005.1 of Nanger dama. Taxonomy (NCBI): domain Eukaryota; kingdom Metazoa; phylum Chordata; class Mammalia; order Artiodactyla; family Bovidae; genus Nanger; species Nanger dama. The sequence goes on along the minus strand of CAKJTW010000038.1, from coordinate 5,134,955 downwards.
AAAGCATTAAAAATAAATAAAAGAATTCCCTCAAACTTCAACATGATAAATTAATAGTGAACTATTCAGGTAATTTAAAAAATGACCCAGACAGCAGTTATTGGCACCTGGAACATCCCTTGGCACTCATCTGACACTAGTAACCATAGAAAGATTTTCTGAGAAGCCAAGCACATCACAGAAATCTAGTGCTAACCTGAATCATTTTTAGTTTATGTGTCTTATTTCTCTGAAGTTTAGCTGGGGAATTGCCTTTATTTCTATTTTGGCTTCCTCACCAATAAAAATGGCTAGCTGTGTCAAAATCGTCACTTTCCTTAGATTGCTCTTCATTGCATGTGAATTAGGCTGAAACCCTTAATAAAGCACGACTACATCTGCAGGATACTCCAGCAGGTCCGGAAATCATGATGATTTCCCACTTGCATGCATTCTTAGTCACTCAGTTGTGTCCAACTCTTTGCAAGTCCGTGAACTTTAGTCTGTCAAGCTCATCTGTCCATGGAATTTTCCAGGCAAGAATACAGGAGTGGGTTGTCATGTCCTACTCCAGGGGATCTTCCCAACCCAGGGATCAAACTTACATCTCCTGCATTGCCAGGTGGATTCTTTACCACTGTGTTAACCGGGAAGCCAGATTTCCCTCTTACTTTCTAATTAATGGCCTTTCCATTTTGCACTCTGACTTGAGCTTTGTGTATTTAGAAAGAGCCAACAGTTTATTTCTTTATTTATTTTAACCAACTTTTTTCTTTTTTCCTCCTTTCCATAGAATCAGTTGAAATTTGGTAGGGACTACCAGCTGATATTTCCTTCAATTATTTCTCATAAGACTAATATTTCTATACATATAAAAATGCCAACTTTCTGGTAGTAAATGTTTCATGGTGTTACAATTCCTTTTTATATAAAAATTATTAGGGGGTTATTTTATTCATATTTTAAGGAAATAGTAGGTGTTTGATTAGTCTCTAGGAACTATATTGAAAATATTCTCAGATATTTGATAATAGCTCATATAAGTTGAATCATAATCAATAAACATTTAGGGATTAATTTCTTTTAAACACAGACATATATATACAAGCATAACAGATAGATCGTTCCTATACTTTGTATAAGCAGACTAATGCCATAAGAAATTTCTATTTAAGAATACCAGAGCTCTTCTGAACCAACAATCACTTATTTTGGCTAGTACATAGAGATGTTTTAATTGAATACCTGGGGCTTGATTGTTAGGTGGGTAAAGAAGCTAAATGAAAGCTTACAACATTTGCCACTACAAAGAGAATAGGAGACATGAATAATGGAAATAGTTTTATCTTGAATACCTGTAAACTTACAATTGCAGTGTAAAATACGCATGTGTTCAAAGCCACATTATAACTGTAAGTCAAATAACTGCTACGAATAATTGCAAGGGAAAAAAATTATTTTTAGTAACCTAAAGAAACCTTGGGATTTCTTTGGAAGGAATGATGCTAAAACTGAAACTCCAGTACTTTGGCCACCTCATGTGAAGAGTTGACTCATTGGAAAAGACTCTGATGCTGGGAGGGATTGGGGGCAGGAGAAGGGGACGACCGAGGATGAGATGGCTCGATGGCATCACAGACTCAATGGATGTGAGTCTGAGTGAACTCCGAGAGATGGTGATGGACAGGGAGGCCTGACGTGCTGCAGTTCATGGGGTCGCAAAGAGTTGGACACGACTGAGCAACTGAACTGAACTGAAAGAAACACTCAAGAAGTGAAAACTTACCAAACATGATTGAATAGTATATATAAACAAGAATTGCGCATGACTACTTCCTAAGAATGATAAACAAGGATCCAAATTATAGAAGTATTGCTGAAGGGTCTGATCCATGCTATATGTTTTGTTAATACTTATAAGAGGATTCATGTAATTTTAAAAATAAATGAATTATGAAAATATAATACACATTCCATCAATACATATTTTATAATTGTGTTATCATTATGATTTTAATGTTTAAAATACTGCTAAATAATTGGTAGACATTGAGCTATCTACTTAGTTGATATAAACATCATCCTTTTCTTCTAGTAAAAGGACTCTGAAATTTATCCAAGGTAAAGGAATATGTATGATCTGGAATTTTCAGGGAAAGGGCTGAAAAAGCTTACTATTTTTTCTAAACTATTTGGAATAAAACAAAAGCTTGGTGTTCAGTGCCACAGAGTGCTAGCTGACATACTGAAGGCAAATCTGTTTCCTGGTAGTAACCAGAAATACATGAGCGGCAGGAGGAGGAGGAGAAGCATGCCGCTGTGTGTTTGAGTTAGACTATCAAAGTATGGCTGGATGGTAGAAGTCCAAAAGCTTTTGTTATTTGCCATAGTAACTAACTCAGCACCTGCCAGTCATGTTGGCTGGATATAACAGAACTGCCTGCGTTTGCGGTGGGGTTACGAGGAAGGGCTTATAGGAGTTGTTCTCATGTAATAAAGTATTTTCTAATTAAAAAAAAAAATGGTTGTATGTAAACCAACCCACCCCCAAAATTTAGGAAAGTAAAGAAATTCATGATTTCATGTTAATGAAGGATGTTAGTTTTCCAAAGAAGCAAATATTTGTTTGTAAAGTAGAATCTGTAATAGAAATAGATCATTTTTTTTAACATTTTGCTTGAATGCTTCTATATCAAAATTTAAATCTGTTAATTGCCCTGTGTGGCTTCAGTGTCAGTCATTAAAGATTCACTTGAGCCAAATTCTAATCACAGTACAGTTAGGACACTTCGTAATGCTTTCCAAGATTTTCTCTTAGAGACAAACTAGATTGTGAAGCAGGAGTCAGGATACAATGGGTTATTGATCATCTCCAGCTGGCTGAGAGTTATTGAGGTACCTCTCTTAGTTCGTAGGTAATGAATGTTGAGCAATTATTAACTCTTAAGAAGTTGGAATTAATTATTGGAGAATTATTTATTCATTCATTTGATAATTACTAGTTGAGTACCAATTATATGCAAGTCTTGGTAATTGTACTACATTTGTGACCAAAATAGACAAAAATACTACACACATAGAAACGGATTTACTTTTAGAAAAGTAAGATAATAGCAAATCATAATGCACCAGTAAACTTAAATTTTCTGGAGAAGGCAACGGCACCCCAATCCAGTACTCCTGCCTGGAAAATTCCATGGATGGAGGAGCCTGGTAGGCTGCAGTCCATGGGGTCGTTAAGAGTCAGAAATGACTGAGCGACTTCCCTTTCACTTTTCACTTTCATGCATTGGAGAAGGAAATGGCACCCCACTCCAGTGTTCTTGCCTGGAGAATCCCAGGAATGGGGGGATCTGATGGGCTGCCGTCTATGGGGTCGCACAGAGTCGGACATGACTGAAGCAACTTAGCAACAGCAGCAGCAGCAAACTTAAATTGGAAGGCTGTAAAATCTATAGATAAAAGAAAAATCGAGTCAGGTAGTAAGGGGTGGAAGATGGTTCACAATAGAGGCTGGACTTTTAAATGAGGTGAAAATGTCTGGCATCAGGGTTTTGTTTGTTTGTTTGTTTGTTTTCATTTTTGCTAAAGGAAAGATTAATACCACTCTTTCTTTGACATACCTCTATATTTCCTGCCTCAGATCAATCTCCACTGTGGCTCTAAGCAATTCACTTAACTTCTATGAGCTTCAGTGTGTCCTGGGCAGTGATAACTGCTTCAAAACACTGTTATTTAAATCAACATATCATTAATGATCATGCTTTGCAGTGAAACTTGGCGAAGAGTAGAGACTGAATAAAGGTTAATTGACTCTGAATCTGTATAATTGCCATGATATTGAGATGTGACAATCTTATTTCTTCAGATGAGCATCAATTTGCATAACTTTTCCACTGATGCACTGACTTGAATTCCCTTTAGCAAAAATGAAAAAAAAATGATGCTAGACATTATCACCTCATTTAAAAGGCTAGCCTCTGTTGTGAACCAAGAAACCCCTTATTGTCTGTTATACTAAGTAGGAAGAAGAAACCAGGCAGTAGTTTTAGATCTTTGCTTGGAAGTCCCCTTAGCTAGATCATCAAATTCATTAAGCACATTTCAAGCTTCCCCATTACTGCAGACAACAGTTTTATTAAGGTCTTTGCCACTTTGTAACAAAGAGATCTCTATTTTTTCCAGTTCCAAGTGATATTTTTCTTATTTCCATTTTAGTTAATTTTATTACCCCCTTTTTAGTTAATATCCTCAAAACCAGATTTCTAGTTCATATCAGTTTAGGATTCCCTTTATGTGCTCCTTAAAATCTTTGCTGCCTTCACCAACGTTTTCTAGATGTTCTTTATGGCAGCACTTGCAGTCCATGGGTTTGCTAAGAGTCGGGCACGACTGAATGACTTCACTTTCACTTTTCACTTTCATGCATTGGAGAAGGAAATGGCAACCCACTCCAGTGTTCTTGCCTGGAGAATCCCAGAGATGGGGGAGCCTGGTGGGCTGCTGTCTTTGGGGTTACACAGAGTCAGACACAACTGAAGCGACTTAGCAGCAGCAGCAGTCTTTATCTTGGAGAAGAAAGTGGCATCCCACTCCAGTATTCTTGCCTGGAGAATCCTGTAGACAGAGGAGCCTGGTGGGCTGCTGTCCATGGGGTTGCACAGAATCGGACATGACTGAAGCAACTTAGCATAGCACAGCATAGCATATGGCAGCACTTTACTTCCAATTATCTACTGTTACAGTAAATTATCCTCCACCCCCAAATTGTAACTTAAAATAACATATTATCTCACAATTTCTATAGTTTCAGAATCTGGGTCTGCCCTTGCAGGGCTCAGTGCTGGCTTATATTCTTGCCTGGAGAATCCCACGGACAGAGAAGCCTGTCAGGCTACAGTCCATAGGATTGCACAATGTCAGACACGACTGAAGCGACTTAGCGTGCAAGCACTTAGGATCTCCCGCTATTCTTCAATTAAAGTACTCAGTGGTACTGCAACATCTTTGCTTCCTGGGGGAGAAATCACATCAGGTTCACTCTCAAGGCTGTTAATAGGCCTCAGACCCTTGCTAGCCAATGACCAGTGACTTCAGTCCCTTGCCACATGGGCTTTCCTTCAGGCAGTTCACAGCTTGGAGGCAGGCTTCCCTGAGAACAATAGAGATGATAAAAGAAAGGGTGAGCATAGAAGTCACAGTAATTTTGTGAAGTTATCTCAGAAGTGACATTCCATTCATTTTTCATATTCTATTTCTTAGAAGTAAGTCCCTAGGCGCAGAGTACTCTGGAAGGGAAAGAGGTTACTTAAGAAATGCCTACTTGGAGTTGGAGGTCACTGTGAGCCGTCTCAGGGGTTCCTGTCACAATTACTTTTAGATAATAAGCAGTTTTTATATTGGGTCAGCTAATCAGTTAGATACAGAAAAGAGAAATAAGAATATGAAGTCTAGAGCAAGGTAGAACTCTATTCGAAATTCTCATAAGTAGATGGCTTAAGGTATGCAAATTCAGGAAATTTTATTCTGTAGTTTAGAGGTGACCAAGAAAAATGGACAGCTGAAGGCTTTCAGGAGAACATATTCTCTGATTTCAGTTTTCCAGTTTTATCCCCTTTTTCTTTACTTTAAGTAGGAAAATCCCTATTTTACAAATTTTCAAGTTTATTCATATTTTTCTAAATATCTAATGTGTTGTTGGTCATAACTTTCCTTCCAAGGAGTAAGCATCTTTAAATTTCATGGCTGCAATCACCATCTGCCATGATTTTGGAGTACCCAAAAATAAAAGTCTGACACTGTTTCCACTGTTTCCCCATCTATCTGACATGAAGTGATGGGACCAGATGATAGCATATTGAGAAGGAGAGATATTATTTTGCCAAAAAAGGCCCATCTAGTCAAGGCTGTGATTTTTCCAATGGTTATGTGTGGATGTGAGAGTTGAACTATGAAGAAAGATGAGTGACAAAGAATTGATGCTTTTGAACTGTGGTGTTGGAGAAGACTCTTGTGAGTCCCTTGGACTGCAAAGAGATCCAACCAGTCCATCCTAAAGGAGATCAGTCCTGAGTGTTCATTGGAAGGACTGATGTGGAAGCTGAAACTCCATTACTTTGGCCACCTCATGTGAAGATTTGACTCATTGGAAAAGACTCTGAGAGGGATTGGGGGCAGGAGAAGAAGGGGACGACAGAGGATGAGATAGCTGGATGGCATCACCGATTCTATGGATGTGAGTTTTAGTGAACTCCGGGAGTTGGTGATGGACAGGGAGGCCTGGCGTGCTGCGATTCATAGGGTTGCAAAGAGTTGGACATGACTGAGTGACTGAACTGAATGTGTTGTTATGCCTATCTAGTACCTTTCTCATTGTAGATACTACATTAAACTATATATTTTATGATTATTCATATAAACCCCTGAAATTTCCTCTCTCTTCACAATTTTTATTGTATTATCAACACTGCATAAAAGTTCACTGGAACTGACACATAATTTGATCTTGTTTTGTCTATTTCCTAGAGAGTACAGGCCTTTTCATCTCTGGGAGTCAGTGTGTGCATGTGACTCATTTTCATTCCCTTCTGCAGTCAAGTTAAGCTAGTTTGGGGTTTTAAATTTAATAGGATCGAGTTCCCTTGTAATTATACCAACTTCTAATCACCAAGCAGTGGACTTTAGAACCTTGCTTTAGTAATTACGCTGGAAGAGTGTTACATTCACTTCCCCTTTCTTTACCAGGCCCTCATTTGAATCTACTTTGGGGGCATGGTTGAAATAGATGATTTTGAGCTGAGGCATCTGCTCCAGTGTTTGGGGCTTTTCTAGACTCCAATCAGTTTCACAGTCCAGCAATGAGATCCAAAGTGTGCTTGATTCCCTTTGTCCCTGTAGGGTTGCTCAGTCCACAGTAATCCCCAACCCCATGGTCCGCAACTTCCTCTGACCTTCTGTGAACTCCTTATTCTTTATCTCTGTCTGGAATTTAATTCATCAAGGGTCCCTTGCTCTTGCTTTCCACTTTCTTTGTTGGTCACATTGAAAAGTATGGCTATTATTTTGTCAAGTTACTCCATGTCATAAGAGCAACAGTCGCGCATGTCCTCCTATATGCTCCTTGGAAATGAAATTTTATTTCACTTAATTCATGATAGCAGAACACAAAACAATATTCATTTTATATTCTTTTAAGAGGTTTGGTTTTCTGTCTACAGATAAGTTGAATTAGAATCCATCTCTTCAGACTTCCACAGTGTTTCAAACAGGTCATTATAGCTTTATGTTAAACATTTACACACTTCAGTTTGTCAGTCACATTTTAATAATTGATTTCTTTGAATAATTAAATGATCATTTCCATACTACCAAATTTGGTATTACATAGGACTAGAATATGTATAAAAATCATGACTTTTCATTCTCTTTTTACATTTCATAAAATTACTTAAATTTGTTCAGTTCAGTTCAGTTATTCATTCATGTCCGACACTTTGCAACTCCATGAACTGTAACACTCCAGGCCTCCCTGTCCATCACCAGCTGCACGAGTTTACTCAAACTCATGTCCATTGAGTCAGTGATGCCATCCAACCATATGAGCTTCAACATCCAATGAATATTCAGGGATGATTTCCTTTAGGATTGACTGGTTGGATCTCCCTGCAGTCCAAGGGACTCTCAAGAGTCTTCTCCAATACCATAGCTCAAAAGCATCAATTCTTTGGTGCTCAGCTTTCTTTATAGTCCAACTCTCACATCCATACATGAAGAGTGGAAAAACCATAGCCTTGACTAGACGGACCTTTGTTGACAAAGTATAGCCACCATTTTATACATTTTTAATTTGTGGAATTTTACAATTGATAGAAAATTGAGTCTACTTTCACTTTATTTTTCAAACTACAAAATTACAGCCTAGAAACTACAACACTTACACATTCATCTATTCATTAGTGTATCTTTTCCCAAAATGCTTCTCTGATGTGTCTTATTATCAGGATTCATGTTCATTGCTTTCTTCACAAATCCAAGGATTACCACTACCCAGTGGAATTTACTAAGCCTGCTTTTCCATCTTTAGGTCACTGGTGTGATACCTGAAGCTCATAGTAACAGCTAACAATTCTGATAACTTGGTCAATCTTAAGGAGATACACAGAGAGTAAATACTAGGTCTTCCTCTAATGTTGCCTCATTTTAAATGTACCTTGATTATATTTAACTTGCTGTAAAAACAATCTGCATTTAATGGCTTTTAACATTCATAGTAAAATAATGTAACTAAATTCAGTAAGACTGATAAATCTCCCGAATTAGGCCTTGGTAATCATAGTTCAGAAAAAAATATGGTTGTGTATTTATCCTTTTTCCAAAGGCTAGGAAAGCCCTCTTTTCATTGTTAATATTTTACTAATAAACATTTTTATTTAATTAAGATCACTAAAGCTATAAATAAAAATAAATGTATCTTGATTTGATCTATCATTTGTTTTAATGCTGTTCATATTGATATGATTTATTATTGTAAGTGAATAAACATTTCCTAAAGGCCAGATATATTATTTCAAGCATGTGTATAAATAGGGATTTTTTTCAGATCTGATCTCATTTTTAGTTTAAAAATTTTAATCTATTTTTCTTTATTCAGGAACAATTAATAAATATACTACTTGCAAACTATTTAAAATGTACAATGCAACAATGATTTGATATAGGTATACACTGTGCAAGAATTCCCTCAAGTTAGTGAAAACATCTATTCATACATAAAGTGTGTGTGTATGAGAAAATTTAAGTTCTACTTTTTTAGAAAATTTCAATCATACAAAAAACAGTGTTATCAAGTATAATTACAATATTGTGCATTAGATGCTTACTCTTTATTCATCTTATAAATGGAAGTTTGTACCTTTTTACCAGCCTCTCCCTGTTTCCCCCAGCCCCAACACTGTTTGCTCTGTCAGTTTATTTTTTAAATTCCATATGTAATTGATATTATGTCCTATTTGTCTTTCTCCTCCTGGCTTATTTCACTTAGCACAATGCCTCCAAGTTCATCTACATAATCTCAAGTGACAGGATTTTCTTCTTAGAGCTGAATAACATTCCATTATATACTATATGTACAATACAGATAGAGAAAATATGATATAGATATCCCCATTCCCAGGTGGCCCTAGAGGTAAAGAACCCACTTGCAAGAAACATTTATTTGATCCCTGGAGAAGGAAATGGCAATCTACTCCAGTATTCCTGTTCTTGCTTGGAGAATCCCATGGACAGAGAAGCCTCGTGGACTACAGCCCATGGAGTTGGAAAGACTCAGACACGACTGAAGTGACTTAGCACAGAATATATTTTCATGTATTTATGAGGCACACTCAGGTCGTTTCCATGCTTTGCCTCTTATAAAGAATGCTGCCAGGAACATAGGAGTACAGATATCTATTAGAAATAATTATTTCATTTCCTTTGGGTATATTTTAAGAGGCAGGATGGCTGAATCATAGGGTGGAGTTTATTTTGAGATTATTTGAGGAACCTCCAAACTGTCTGCGACAGTTGGCTGCACCAATCTTCATTCCCACCAACAGTCTTCAAAAGTTATTTTTTCATACCCTCACCATCAGTATTTCTTATTTCTCTTTTTAATACATTCTAATATGTGTGAGAAAATATCTCATTATGTTTTGATTAGTAATAATGTTGAGCACTTTTTCATGTACCTGCTGGCCATTTCTATGTATTCTTTGAAAATCATCTGTTTATTTCACCTCTTTATTTTAATCAGTATTTCTTCTCCAGTTGAGTGTATTGTGAGTTCTTTAATATATTTTGGCGATCAATAATTTATCAGATACATGTTTGCAAATATTTAACCAATCACACAAGTTGCCTTTTCATTTTGTTGACGGCTACCTTAACTGTACAGAAGCTTTGGCTACCTTAACTGTACAGAAGCTTTTTAGTTTGATATGATCTCAACTGTTGAATTTTACTTTTGTTACCTGTATTTGTGGTGTTAAAAAGAAAAAGCAACTATCATGATATGTGACTGTGACTGATGTCAAAGTACTTACTGCCTGTTTTTTTTTTTCCCTATGAGTTTTATATTACTTTCAAGCCCTTAATCCAGTTTTAGTTAATTATGATACATGGTATAATAGTGGTCCACTTTCATCCTTTTACATGTGGCTGTCCAATTTTCCTAACACATTTATTAAAGAGACTATCCTTTCCTAATTGCATATTCTTGGCTCCTTTGTTATAAGTTAATTGACCATTTCTGTATCGATATTGACCAGTTGTCAATGTGAATAGAGATGGAAGTATAATCCAGTGCTGTAAAGAACAATATTGCATAGGAACCTGGGATGTTCGGTCCATGAATCAAGGTAAATTGGAAGAGGGCAAAGAGGATGTGGCAAGAGTGAACACTGATATTTTAGGAATCTGAACTAAAATGGACTGGAATGGATGGATTTAACTCAGATTATGATTGTATTTACTACTGTGGGCAAGAATCCCTTAGAAGAAATGGAGTAGCCGTCATAGTCAACAGAAGAGTCCAAAATGTAGTACTTGAATGCAATCTTGAAAATGACAGGAAGATCTCTTTTACTTTCCAAGGCAAACCATTCAAAATCACAGTAATCCAGTTCTATGCTCCAAACAGTAATGCCAAAGAAGCTTAAGCTGAATGGTTCTATGAAGACCTACAATACCCTCTAGAACTAACACCAAAAAAGATGTCCTTTTCATTATTAGGGAATGGAATGCAAAAGTAGGAAGTCAAGAGATACGGAGTAACAAGCAAGTTTGGCCTTGGAGTACAAAGTGAAGCAGAGAAAGGATAACAGAGTTTTATCAAGAGAATGCACTGGTCATAGCAAACACCCTCTTCCACCAACACATGAGAAGACTCTACACATGGACATCACCAGATCAATACCAAAATCAGATTGATTATATTATTTGCAGCCAAAGATGGAGAAGCTCTATACCGTCAGCACAAACTAGACTGGAAGATAACTGTGGCTCAGATCATGAGCTCCTTACTGCCAAATTCAGACATAAATTGAAGAAACTAGGGGAAAACAGTAGACCATTCAGGTATGATGCAAATCGAATTCCTTACGATTATACAGTGGAAGTGACAAACAGATTCCAAGGATTAGAAAAGACAGAGGTGCCTGTCTAATCTAGATATGTCTAGATAGACAGGCCTGTCTATCTACCTGATAGAGTACAGAAGAACAATGGACAGAGGTTTTTGACATTGTACAGGAGGCAGGGATCAAGACTACCCCAAGAAAAAGAAATGCAAAATGTCAAAATGGTTGAGGAGACCTTACAAATAGCTGTGTAAGAGTAGTGAAAGGCAAAGGAAAAAAAGAAAGATATACCCATTTGAATTGAGAGTTCTAAAGAATAGCAAGGGATGGGGGGGAATCCTTCCTCAGTGATCAATGAAAAAAATAAAGGAAAACAATAGAATGGGAAAGACTAGAGTTCTCTTCAAGAAAATTAGAGATACCAAGGGAATATTTCATGCAAAGATGGGTTTAATAAAGGAAAGAAATGATATGAACCTAACAGAAGCAGAAGATATTAAGAAGAGGTGGCAAGAATACACAGAAGAACTGTACAAAAAAGATCCTCACGACCACGGTGGTGTGATCATTTACCTAGAGCCAGACATCCTGGAATGTGAAGTCAAGTGGGCCTTAGGAAACATCACTATGAATAAAGCTAGTGGAGGTGATGGAATTCCAGTTGAGCTATTTCAGATCCTAAAAGGTGATGCTATGAAAGTGCTGCACTCAATACACCAGCAAATTTGGAAAACTCAGCAGTGGCCACAGGACTGGAAAAGGTCAGTTTTCATTCCAATCCCTAAGAAAGGCAATGCCAAAGAATGCTCAAACTCTGAACAATTGTACTCAACTCACACTCTAGCACATAGTAAATGAACTGTGAACTTCCAGATGTTCAAGCTGGATTTAGAAAATGCAGAGAAACCAGAGATCAAACTGCCAACATCCACTGCATCATCAGAAAAGCAAGAGAATTTCAGAAAAAAAATCTACTTCTGCTTTATTGACTATGCCAAAGCCTTTGACTGTTGGGATAAAAAAACAATTGGAAGTTTTTCAAGAGATGGGGATACCAGACCACCTTACCTGCCTTCTAAGAAACCAGTATGCAGGTCAAGTAGCAACAGTTGGAACTGGACATGAAACAACAAACTGGTTCCAAATTGGGAAAGGAGTATGTCAAGACTGCATATTGTCACCCTGCTTATTTATCTTATATGAGAGCACATCATGAGAAACGCTGGGTCCATGAAGTACAAGCTGGTATCAAGATTACCAGGAGAAATATCAATAACCTCAGATATACAGATAATACCACCCTTATGGCAGAAAGTGAAGAGGAACTAAAGAGCCTCTTGATGAAAGTGAAAGAGGAGAGTGAAAAGTTGGCTTAAAGCTCAACATTCAGAAAACTAAGATCATGGCATCTGGTCCCATCACTTTATGGCAAATAGACGGGGAAACAGTGGAAATAGTGACAGACTTTATTTATTTTCTTGGGTTCCAACATCACTGCAGATTGTGACTGCAGCAATGAAATTAAAAGACACTTACTCCTTGGAAGAAAAACTATCACCAACCTCTATAGCATATTAAAAAGCAGATACCTTACTTTGCAAACAAAAGTCAATCTAGTTAGAACTATGGTTTTCCAGTAGTCATGTGTGCATGTGAGAGCTGGACTATATAGAAAGCAGAGCGCTGAAGAATTGATGCTTTTGAACTATGGTGCTGGAGAAGACTCTTGAGAGTCTCTTGGACTGCAAGGAGATCCAACCAGTCCATCCTAAAGGAAATCAGTCCTGAACATTCATTGGAAGTACTGATGCTGAAGCTGAAACTCCAATACTTTGGTCACCTAATGTGAAGATCTGACTTATTGGAAAAGACTCTGATGCTAGGAAAGATTGAAGGTGGGAGGAAAGGGGGATGAAACAGTTGGATAGCATCACTGAAGGATGAGACAGTTGGATGGCATCCCTGAATGGATGCGCATGAGTCTGAGCAAGCTCCAGGTGTTGGTGATGGACAGGAAAGCCTCCCCTGCTGCAGTATATTGGGTTGCAAAGAGTCAGACACAACTGAGTAACTGAACTGACCCGAACCGATATGTGCCGATTTACCTCTGAGTGTCAGTTCTCTTCTATTGCTCTGGTTGTCTGTTTCTATACTTGTATCACAGTATTTGGGTGACTGTAGCTTTATATTACAGTTTGAAATTGGGAATTAAAATGCCTCCAGCTTTGTCCTTCTCACTCAGGATTTACTTGGCTATTCAGAGTCCATTGTGGTTTCATAAAAATTTTAGGATTTTTTTCTATTGCTCTGAAAAATGCCATTGAAATTGTTAGTGGGATTGCATTGATCTGTATATCGCTTTGAATAGTATGGTCACTGTAACAATATTAGTCCTTCTATTCCATGAGCATGGAATATTTTTCATGGATATGTATGTTTTGTTGTTTCTCATCAGTATCTTATAGATTACTGTGTATATGTCTTTCATGTCTTGGTTAAATTTACTCCTAGATGTATTTTTTTATGTAATGGTAAATATATCTTTGTATATTATAAATATATTTTTACATTTTATGTTCCTGATAATTCATTATTAGTATAGAGAAATGCAACAATTTTTGTATATTGACTTTTTATCTTGCATGTCTACTGAACTTATTTATTTTCATTAATACTGTATTCAGTTTTTTGATGGCCTCTTTAGGGTTTTGTATATATAATAACATAAAAAATAAAGAGGGACTTCCTCTGTTGCTCAGCTGGTATAGAAACCGCCTGCAATGTGGGAGACTCGGGTTTGATTCCTGGGTTGGGAAGATCCCTTGGAGAAGGGAAAGTCTACCCAGTCTAGTATTCTGGCCTAGAGAATTCCATGGACTGTATAGTTCATGGGGTTGCAAAGAGTCAGACACAACTGAGCAACTTTCATTACCAATATAGAGATAGTCTTACTTTTTTTTTTTTTTTAATTCTATTTATATGCTTTTTCTTTTTTTTGCCTATTTGCTTTAGCTAGGACTTTCAAACTATGCTGAATAAATGTGGTAAGAGTGGACATCCTTGTCTTTTTCTTGATCTTGGAGAAAAATAATCTAACGTTTTAAAGTTGATCATGATGTTAGCTGTGCGTTTTCATAATGACCTTTATTATGTTGAGGTATATTCCCTCCCTAACCAGAGATTTTACCATAAAAGGATATTAAATTTTGTCAAATTCTTTTTCTGAATTTATTGAAATTATATTATTTTTATCCTTCATTTTGTTAATGAGTTGTATCACACTGATTGATTTGAAGATACTCAACAAACTCCAGTACTTTGGCCACCTCATGCAAAAAGTTGACTCATTGGAAAAGACTCTGATGCTTGGAGGGATTGGAGGGATTAGGGGCAGGAGGAGAAGGGGACGACAGAGGATGAGATGGCTGGATGGCATCACGGAGTTGATGGACGTGAGTCTGAGTAAACTCTGGGAGTTAGTGATGGACAGGGAGGTCTGGCGTGCTGCGATTCATGGGGTCGCAAAGAGTCGGACACGACTGAGCAACTGAACTGAACTGAACACCCTTGATTCCCTGATATAAATCTAACTTGATAATGGTGTATGATGTTTTTAATGTATTGTTGCATTCAGTTTTCTAATATTTTATTAAGGATTTTTACACCTGTGTTTACCAGGAATTTTATATACCTTAAAGTCAGTGGGCTTTATTGTACATGTTGAAAGAAAGAGGTAAGAGTATTATGTATTAATTTATCTATAAATTTCACATGTAAATAAATTTTAAATGGAAGCCATAGTCTTAAGGTATTTGTGGCCTGAATTTCTTATCTTGTACTTATCATTGCATGTAAATAAAATACATGTTTGGATGCAAATCTTATAAATGTAGTGTAAATGTTACCATTAATGAAAATATTTATCCCAGTCTTTAATTCTGGTAAATTCCTTTTGTGTGTGTGTATTGACTGGCTATGTTATCAGGATTGTGGTGGTGGTTTACTGACTCAGTTGTGTCCGAATCTTTGCAACACCATAGACTGTAGCTCACCGATCTCCTCTGTCCATGGATTTCCCAGGCAAAAATGCTCAAGTGGGTTACCATTTCCTTCTCCAGGGGATATTCCTGATCCAGGGATAGCACCCTTGTCTCCTGCCTTATAGGCAGTTTCTTTATCAACTGACCCACCAGGGAACCCCTGATAATGTCTTGTGATATAAGTTTGGAAGTTTTCCTTCCTCTTCAATTTTTGATAAATATTTGAGAGATTGATATTAGTAGTCTTTTAAATGTTAGAATTCACTTATAAAATCATGATCCTAAACTTTTAGTTTTATGAGGTTCTTGATTACTTAGTCTCCTAACATAATTAATCTGATTAGACTTCTATTTCTTCATAATAATTTAGCCTTTGTGAGTTGAATGTTTCTAGGATTTTATCTGCTCTTTCTAGGTTGTCTAATTTGTTGGCATGTAATTGGTCATAGTAGGATCTTATGATTCTTTATTTCTGTGGTATCAGTTGTGTCTCCTCTTTTTCTTGATTGGTTTGGATAATGATTTGTCTATTTTGTCCAAAAAAAAAAAAAAAACCTGTTATTTTCATTTGTTTTAAAATACAATAGTCATATAATCTCTATTTCATTTACTTCTGTTCTGATCTTTGCTATTTCCTTTATTCTTCTAATTTGGGCTCAGTTTGAAGGTATAACTGGCTTCCCTGGTGGCTCAGATGGTAAAGAATCTGCCTGCAATGCAGACCTGGGTTCATTCCCTAGGTTGGGAAGATCCCCTGGCATAGGGAATAGCAAACCACTCCAGTATTCTTGCCTGGAAAATTCCATGGGCAGAGGGGCCTGGTGGGCTACAATCTATGGTGTCACAAAAGAGATGAACACGACTGAGTGACTTTCACTCACTCACTTGAAGGTATAGAGCTAAGTTGTTTAGTTGACATAAACTTCCTTCTTAGAATTGTTTTTGCTGACTCTCATAAGTTTTGGTAAATTGTGTTTCCAGTTTTATTTGTCTCAGGATATTTTTAAAATTTCTCTGTAATATTTTTCTTTGACTCATTGGTTGTTCAGGAACATCTATTTAACCTTCTTTTTATTCATTTACTCAAAATATTTTTAATTAAGAATAAACACTCAGCATTCAAGAATAAATTGAAATTCCATATGAATTTTAATTCCTGCTCCTTGCTGGGTCAGAAACCTGAGACTTTGTGGAGTGTTAGGACCAACTTGGCTAGAGCTTGGTTGTCCCTGAGGCTAAGAGGCAGTAACCACATGTCAAGATAACCTTAGAGGGAGGACAAGACAATAGGAGGCTGGGAGCTTGCAAGGAAGTGATGGCTGACCAGCTGGAGACATAGACACCAAGCTCTATCTAGCAGAGTAGTCAGCTCTAAGGGAATTCAGGGCATGCTCATGAAAGATCCAGAACCAGCACCTCAGGTTGACTGCCCCAGCTGGCCTCTCCATGGGATCTTGTCCTCTCCTGAGGCAAATCTTTTAATGAGCAAGTCTTTAAAAAGGGAATCATTTGCTTCATTTGTAAACCTAAAACAGATGTTGATTTCAGTTTGATTATGTTTATAGCTTTAAACATATTCTACCATAACTTTAATAGCAGAGTGTAGCTGGTAGAGATAATCATAGTTTAATTGTATGCATTTCTTAATTCAGAAAAACTGTTATATCTAATCTAAAAAGTTAGAAGATATTTTGGGGAAAAATCACCACCCACCTGCCTTGCCCAGTGAAAAGCCAGCCTTATAGCAGGAAGAGGGATATAGCTCTCTACTTGAAATTAAGTACCTCCATTTTTGGAGATGGAAATGACAACCCACTCCAGTATTCTTGCCTGGAAAATTCCATGGAAAGAGGAGCCTGGTGGGCTATAGTTTATTAGGTCACGAAGAGACAACTGAAGTCAGAGCACACATATAGGATTTTAAAGTTTCTTGTAACTCTCTTTGAAGTGGCAGTATATGCCTTAATTTGAGAGTGATTAAGAAATGATTTGCATTACCGTTTAGGTTTAGACTGACGAGAGGGCAGATGACAGAACTGGCAACGATTTATGTAATAATTTTTATTTTCTAAAAAGCTTGATCCTGAAAAAAATTCATAGCGTTATGAATGAGTGTTATAATTGTACTAATTCATGTTCATTCCATAACAAAATATACACTTTTACTGAGTATTTTATTATAGTGTTCTTAAATTTCTTAAAATTAGATAGCTCAGTATAACATCAAAACTGCAAAAGCATTTATCATTTGGACTTTATAACTAACTGTCACTGTTACTTTGCATTTAATAAATGCATCAACCAAATATCTTTGTGTTGGAGAGCAAGTTGGGCTTTAGAATAGAGATTACTAAATTTATTCAATAGATGACATACATTTTTAATTTTAAAAGTTACAAGACTTTCTATCAATGCAATTATATCAATTTATACCTCCACCATATATATAAATTTTTTTAGCTGACATTTAATATGAGCAAAATGTAAGTTTTTATATGTTTCTTGCATAAAAATTTACTTGTTTAACAAATGTTTGTGGCAGTTTTCATAGGCCAGGTCTTAGTTTAGGTTTCGAGAATTTGATAATGAACAAATCAGTGAAATTCCTGCCCTTGTAAAATTTTGGTTCAGTTCAGCCTCTCAGTCGTGTCTGACACTTTGCGACCCCATGAATCACAGCACACCAGGCTTCCCTGTCCATCACCAGTTCCCAGAGTTTACTCAAACTCACATCCATCGAGTCGGTGATGCCATCCAGCCATCTCATCCTCTGTCGTCCCCTTCTCCTCCTGCCCCCAATCCCTCCCAGCATCAGAGTCTTTTCCAATGAGTCAACTCTGCATGAGGTGGCCAAAGTACTGGAGTTTCAGCTTTAGCATCATTCCCTCCAAAGAAATCCCAGGGCTGATCTCCTTCAGAATGGACTGGTTGGATCTCCTTGCAATCCTAGGGACTCTCAAGAGTCTTCTCCAACACCACAGTTCAAAACCATCAATTCTTTGGCACTCAGCTTTCTTCACAGTCCAACTCTCACATCCATACATGACCACTGGAAAAACCATAGCCTGACTAGACAGACCTTAGTGGGCAAAGTAATGTCTCTGCTTTTTAATTTGCTATCTAGGTTGGTCATAACTTTCTTCCAAGAAGTAAAAGAAAAGAAAGTGAAGTCACTCAGTCATGTCTGACTCTTTGTGACCCCGTGGACTGTAGCCTACCAAGCTCCTCTGTCCATGGGATTTTCCAGGCAAGAATACTGGAGTGGGTTGCCATTTCCTTTTCCAGGGGATCTTCCCAACCCAGGGATAGAACCCGGGTTTCCCACATTGGAGGCAGACTCTTTAACCTCTGGGCCACCAGGGAAGCAATGGCAGCAATCACCATCTGCAGTGATTTTGGAGCCCCCCAAAATAAAGTCTGGCACTGTTTCCACTGTTTCCGCATCTATTTCCCATGAAGTAATGGGACCAGATGCCATGATTTTCAGTTCTGAAGATTGAGCTTTAAGCCAACTTTTTCACTCTCCTCTTTCACTTTCATCAAGAGGCTTTTTAGTTCCTCTTCACTTTCTACCATAAGGGTGGTGTCATCTGCATATCTGAGTTTATTGATATTTCTCCCGGCAATCTTGATCCAGCTTGTGCTTCTTCCAGCCTGTGTTTCTCATGATGTATTTGGCATATAAGTTAAATAAGCAGGGATTGAAGGTAATGAAGTGATTTCCGAAAAAAACATTTTTTTTGGTACCTGGTACCAAATAAAAATTTGTTTATTATTTTCATTTACATGAAGTGTGTAGTAAGTTGGGCACATTTTCATGTGCTTATCTGACAATTCTTATGATCTGCATTTTACTTTTATTTTAATTACTGATGAGTTTTTAAGTTAGTCATATACCTTATTATATTGAACACTATCCATATTTTTCTTTTCAACTTTTTTTTTTTTTGGTAAAGAGTAAGTTTTTCATATCTGAAATAAGGAGAGCTTTATTCGTTGGTAACTTTCCTTTGCTAAATGTGTATCAAAAGTGAGGGAATATCTGTACATTAAATCAGTTTGTTGAGAGAAATAAAAATCAAGCTAAAAGAATTTCATGATCTTTAAAGACAATAATTAGGGTTTTTGGAAATGTCACTTACTTCACACATTCTTTCACATTTGAAATAATTTTGTGTAAATAATTTGAAATCCATGAAGAGATATAAAAAACACAAAATCTTTTTTGTACCTCTTTTATTGAATACCAGAAAAGAGATATTATTTAGGTGTTTTTCTAAATATACATGTAATATAAAAATATGATTAACTGATGCTTTTCATTTTTATGACACTTTTACTGTCTTTCCTTTTTATCCCTTTTTTCTTCTTGACACCAAACTATAAAAGGCCAGTGCACCAATGTATCAATACTAAAAATATTGTAAACAATTTCAACTAATAGTAATAATGATGATGAGTTAATGAGCTTTTCTGATAGTTCAGTTGATAAAGAATGCTATGCAGGAGACCCCCGTTCCATTCCTGGGTTGAAAAGATCAGCTGGAGAAGGGATAGGCTACCTATTCCAGTATTCTTAGGCTTCCCTTCTGGTTCCGCTGGTAAAGAATCTGCCTGCAGTGTGGGAGACCTGAGTTCGATCGCTAGATTGGGAAGATCTCCCTGGAAAAGGGAATGTCTACCCACTTCAGTATTCTGGCCTGGAGAATTCCATGGACTGTATAATCCATGGGGTTGCAAAGAGTCAGACATGACTGAGCAACTTTCACTCTCAATGTTAAATATTGATAAAACATGTTCTAAATGTGTGTACACTGATTTAATCCTCACAATAATGCTCTTAAATAAATCATATCACTCTATTCCAATTTTACTGATGAGGAAACTGAGGCAGCATTGTTGTCTAAGTTTATACAGCTAGTTTTTACCAAAGCATGTAGTAAAACCTAGGCCTCAGTCTTCAAAGTCTCCTCTGTTAAAGCTGGAATAAAGTTCTGTACACATTGAGGCTTTTGCTATTGGCTAAGTCTTAGGACTTGCACTTTGTGAATGTTAAGATATCTAGCCTGCATAAACACCTTGAGATTAATTACTATTATGGTGTGCATTAGGAATCAAATGAAGAAAGACTAAGTAATTTTTCAAAGTTTACAGGGAGTTATATTAGAACTGAAATTCATACTCATTGTTCTATGACTTCAAAGATCTGAGGAGATGGTATGCCCTGGTTTGTCCCTATGAGTATCAGTTTATTGAGTCTAATTATTCAGAGTATATTGTGTTAGTCACTCAGTCGTGTCTGACTCTTTGCGACCCCATGGACTATAGCCTGCCAGCATTCTCTGTCTTTGGAATTCTCCAGGCAAGAATCCTGGAGTAGGTAGCCATATCCTTTTCCAGGGATCTTCCCAACCTAGGTATCGAACTCTGGTCTCCTGCATTGCAGGCAGATTATTTAACAACTGAACCACCAGGGAAGCCCATAATTATTCATAGGGCCCCATTTCAATATGACAGGTATCTCAATTTGGAAGACAAATTACATCATTATCCTATGAATATCTCCCTAGCTTGGAGCTCTTAAACTGTCCATTTTGAGTTGCAACTGGGAACTGTTACCAGGAGACTGCATTATGCTGAACTCTATAGCAGAAGCTATCTTATTGATCCCATCACCCCATATCAAGCTTCCCTGATAACTGACGGCTTATATGATTGTCCCTTTAGGTCTCTTCTGGCCATATCTATGTCTGGGTTTCTCCCGCAGGGAAAATGTGTACCTGTCGCTGTCATCATAAATCAATCTTTTACTAATATAGTTTTACCATGAAAAAAATCATTCATCACCTGGGAATTTCTGGATTACAGATATTGCTTCTGACCTTTCTGGAATAGGACCAGACACCTCATCTTCCCATTCTGATTATTGCTATATTTTTAATGTCAAATAGTGAATGACTATTTAGCTATTTCTCTAAAAGAGTCTGGATTGCACACTTCATAAAAAAAATGTTATAGGAATCGACATGACATAGATGACACAGACCATCTGTAATAAAGATGACTTAAGTCTATAGTTCCATTGTAAAAACATTTCAAATTAAGAGGACTAATAGAAAAGCCAAAGACCTAAACTAGTATTACTGACTGGAATATTATACAAAGAAGAAGACAGAAGAAATGACAGTATTATTTCTTCAAAATGAAGTAGTAGTTCAATGGAAGAATTTTTCCTTGAGAAACATGAGGCATTGTTATTATTAGGTAGAGATGGGAATTCAGTTCCAAATTCCAGTTCTGGTACTTACTAGCACCGCTGCATTATACACATCCACTGACTTCTTCCTTACACATGTAAGATGAATAATGATAGTGAGTATCTCATATGGTCCTTGAATATTAAATTAGATAATGAATGCTTGACTGCTGGCATATAGGAGCTGCTTCAGTTCAGTTGCTCAGTCATGTCCGACTCTTTGCGAACCCATGAATCGCAGCATGCCAGGCCTCCCTGTTCATTACCATCTCTCGGAGTTCACTCAGACTCACGTCCATCGAGTCCGTGATGCTATCCAGCCATCTCATCCTCGGAGCTGCTTAATACATTGCTATTTTTACTATATTTAACAATCATCAAATTTTCAAATGGAAAATCTTACCCAGCCTACTATGATTTTAAAGATAATTATAAGTCCATGTACAGAGAAGGCCGATTGGGCTATAATCCATGGAGGTCACAAAGAGTCAGGCACAACTGAGTGATTAACACTTTCAGAACATTCTCATCAGTCAAACATTTTAAGCACATATCAGTATATTTAAAGACTCATAAGATCATAATTTATCAATTGTTTAGAAAAGTAAGAGTATATATTCATAGTTCATTGTTTCCTTGTTTTCATTCCATAATATGGTTTTGCATTAATAATATGATATAATTCTTCTTCAAAAAGAGACAATATTTATACATCTTTTTTCCTGGGTTCTTATGCAATATCAAAAGAGATCTGTGAAATACAAAATATTAGAAGAAAAATTAGCTGCTGTTCACCAAGTGTGGCTTTAACACTGTGACTCTTCATGCTGAAGAGCCTGCTTTGGTGGCAGAGTTTGTTCAGCCCATGAACTTTAGCTCTTATTTTAAGAAAAATGAAATGGATGAAGCAGGCATACTATCACTCTCTGAAGATAATCATTAACAATTCATGGGAGAGTAACCTCATAAGGTCAGTGGTATGCTCATCTCAGATTTCTTCACATCAGTGCACAGAATTGGGAGGTAATTGACCAAGTTACCACTGTCCTTTTAGCACTGAAGATTTGTTGATTGTTAGCTGATAGGGAAAATGACATTACTGTAATATCTTATCTCTCACATAATCACACTCTGCATGCAAAGAGGTGATTTTATATTAGATCAGGTCTAGGAC
Organism: Nanger dama; assembly: GCA_917880005.1. NCBI lineage: Eukaryota > Metazoa > Chordata > Mammalia > Artiodactyla > Bovidae > Nanger > Nanger dama. The sequence continues at coordinate 5,112,389 of CAKJTW010000038.1, read as the reverse complement.
CTTGAATGAAGATGAAGAGAAGTTTTATAGATCTAGTGAAATCTTTCTGCTTTTACAGGATGAATTATAGTTTTCACTAGAAAGGAGTATTAGGTTAATAGCTTCCAGGCAAGTAATGTATTTCAAAGGGCAAAAGAGCTGCTGAGGTCTGCTGTGCCTCTTTTTCTTACTTTCATTAAATATTTTATCACTCTAGAAAACACCTTAGACCTTGTTGCTGCAGAAGAGGGCCCTAAAATGCAATAACACAATGTACTGCAAAGACAGTTACCACTATTATATGTCTACCTTGAAGCTCTGGACTCTACATAGTGATCCTTACAGCAGATATACCTGTTTTTCAAAGTATACTTCACATAATATACTAGTACCTAGGCAGAAGCCTTTGTATTGAAGCTGTTTTATAGGTAAGCATCACATTAAAATACCTTATATGTATTAAAGAAAAAATGGCACCTGACAAGATTAGAAAAAAGAAGTTGATTTTATCCTGATACTACTGCATAGCAGAGTGAAACAGAACTCGGCTCCAATGGGGGAGCAAAGAGGCTAAGAGTAGGCTGGAACTTTAAGCACTGGGTAAGCTAGTAAAATAGTACTAGAGGACATTCAGAAAGGAGTCAGGGGAAGGTTGACCAATGGATGTGTTAAGAATTATGTGAGCTATTTGTGAGTTTGCAAATGTGTTTCTTTATGGTTAGGCCATATATATTTGGTAATTTGTGCCCACTGAAATTAGACTCATACCCTTCCTCAGAGCCTGGGAGATAGAGGTGCTAGCTCCTTCTATGAATACATTTCAGGGCTAGTTCCAAGGACCTTAACAAAATCTACAACTCAGTCATAATTATTGTCTGTAGGGCAGGAAGTGAAGTGAAGTGAAGTCACTCAGTAGTGTCCGACTCTTTGTGACCCCATGGACTGTAGCCTATCAGGCTCCTCTGTCCATGGGATTTTCCATGCAAGAGTGCTGGAGTGGATTGCTATTTCCTTCTCCAGGGGTCTTTCCCGACCCAGGAATCGAACCCAGGTCTCCTGCAATGCGGGCAGACGCTTTACTGTGGGAGCCATCAGGGAAGCCCCAAAGATAATAATAATTCTCACTGTGTTTGTAAGGATGAAATCAGCTAATGAAATACATTTAAAATATTTACAAGCACAGGGTATGGTTTTTTGTAACTGAGAGATTTCATTACAATTACCTAATTTCCATCCCAGAAATTTTTCCCCTGAATCTCAGTGGAACACAATTATGCTCTTAAAATTCCAGCACAAAAACAAATACTAGAAAATATAAAATTGTAAGCAAAATTATTTGATATTATATGAATATATTTAATTATTACCTTGATGAAAAATATCAACAACTACTACTACCCAGCTGGTAGACTTCAAATCTTTTCACATCCTCTCTTCCATACTCAGACTATCAGTTTGAAGACATGGGTGGTAATTATTTGGATCAAAGGAAAGAATAAATCAATCAGTAAGAATATGAAATTTAATTTTACATGCTGATATTTGCTTTAAAATCTATGGTAGGAAAAATGTGGCAATTATAATGACTAAAAATTATATGAACACACATACATATGTAGTCATATCCATATATAAGAAGGATTCCCAGGTGGCTCAGTGGTAAAGAATTTGCCAACCAATGCAGGAGATGAAGGAGACGTGCGTTTGATCGTCCTGGGTCAGGAAGATCCCCTGGAGGATAAAATGGCAACCCACTCCAGTATTATTGCCTGGGAAATCCTATGGACAGAGTAGCCTGGTGGGTTATAGTCTGTGGAGTCACAGAGTTACTTTAATGGCTAAAAATGTATATGTACACACAAACATATATATACAAACACACATATGTGAATATATATAGGATAAATATATATAATTTATGGTCTTATTATGTACACAGATAGTTTAGGTACTTTAAAATCCATACAATTTTTCTATGAGAAGTCAGACTCCTATCTCTGGTAACAATCCAGGAAGTCAAACGATCACTTCTATAGCAATCAGTTCAACATGGTCAGGCCTTGCTGAGCATTTCTCTAATTTTTGTCCCAGTTTCCAAATTAGAGCCAATCAGAGAAAGCCTAAATATGCCTCCCTAACCAATCATGTAGCATGCCTCCTTTCCAGCGAGCTTTAAAAAACATCTGACTGATTTCCTCAATAATTAATAAGTAAAATGAAATTGCTGACATATGTTCACTTAATGTATCTGTTATTTATTTCCTCTTTAACATTATTTGAGACAGCATATAAATCGTATAAGTAAAAATTTATTTAAAACTAAATATTTTTAACTGGTTAAAAGTTTCACTAAACTTTGAGTCTCTGAGGAAATTAAGTAACAGGGTCTTCTTGATAAAAACAAAATTTAAAAAAGAACAAAATTGTACACCAAAAATGTTTATTTCACATTTGAAAATATTCCATTCAGTGATTCAAGAATTACACATGAGAAGAATTAGGTACGTGCTTAATATGATTATTATTTAATTTGAGAATATTGCATAAGGCAATATGCTAATTTTCATATGGATTATTATGCATCATTTCTTTTTATTTGGTCCACTTAAATTGCTGGTTTAATATTAAGTTGTTTTGTGGGTCATGCGTACATAGAGTGGCTGATGTTAGATTTCAATTCCCAGAGACGAGTCACTGGGTATCATATTTTCAATAAACACTAACACACACACACACACACACACACACACACACACACACAAAACCTTAAACATAAAGAAGGAAAATATTTATTTTTGTTTTGTAATCTTTTCCAAAGCTAAGCAGGTCATTTGTGTCTCTCTTCAGAAAAGTATCGAAATCAAGGTGAGTCTGTGCTCAGTTGTGTCTGACTCTCTGCAACCCCATGGACTGCAGCCCACAAGGTTCCTTTGTCCATGGAATTTTCCAGGCAAAGATGCTGGAGCAGGTTACCATTTTCTACTCCAGAGTATCTTCCTGACTCAGGAATTGAACCCACATCTCTGTGTCTCCTGTATTGGCAGCCAGATTCTTCACCACTGTGCCTCCCGGGAAGCCACAAGGTAAGTCTACACAATCTCAAAACAAAGTATTGAAAGTATAAAACTGAGAAGGTACACTGAGTGCTTTCTCAACCAGATATTAAAAATATATTTTTAATTGAATGTCCTTTTATCATTACAGGGACAAAGCCTAAATTCCCAAAAGAAAATTATCTATTTTCTGGTTAAAAAAAAAAAAAAAAAGAATAACTAGAGAATGGTCATGCTTTGTCCTTCCTAAATGGAAACATTACTATAGAATTGGGATAAAAAGATAAATGAAGAAGAATGTTTTATTGGAAATTATTATAGAAAAATTGTATGATGAGGTTGTTAATAGATTCAGCCAGAATAAAGGATAAAACTGCTTTATCCAGTACTTGATGTTTTAAGTCCTGGTGCTAATCTGTAGCTATTGGAGAACACAGGAAAAAGAGAGCTAAAAACTACAGTGAAAGGTTATCTGTGGCCCCTAGGTATCCTTTAACAAATTATAATTTGTTGTTGCTCACTGAGCTGTTTCATTCTTTAAATAGCCCACACATTCTATTTACTCTAAAATCAAAATGACAACCAAAGCCTTTTGTGCAGGTGCACATTTGGATAGTAGAGTACATTTCCCAGAGTGTTTGGCTAGTATTTCTTCACAAAAAATCAGTAAAATACATAGGCAAAATAGCTTAAGCTTGTTATGTTATCCCTGCTGTATTTTTGTACCATACAAGTTTGATTTTCAATTCCATAATCTGCTGGATAGTTTAACTTGGCTACTTCTATTGAGGTAGGAACTATCATTTATATTTCTCCTTGCTTTTCATCCCTTTGATAGAATGATCTCAGTTCCCTAGCAGTAACACGTATGTTCTCAGACATGATTCAAGGAATTATTTTAAAAAATTTAAAGAAAATTGAATAAAATAATAGCAAAATATACTTCTAGGATGCTTCCAAAAGTATTACTACTATAAAATGATGTGATTTCTTTCACTTCGTTTTATGTACATGTTTTTAAAAAATCTTTGCAATCATTATTAATTTGTAATGTTGCATCATGTTTCTTGGCCTAATATTACAAGATGAATGGTTAACCATGTTCCTGAATAGTTTTCATTGAACTTAATTTCACCATCTGTATATATACCTTTAACAGATGCTCTGAAATATGAAAACTGTCCCATGGAAGTGTTATGCCCAAGTCGCAAAATCTCCCAATGACCACCAGGGAGCCAATATCCCATGCAAAAGCAAGAGGGTCTTTATTATCAAGCTTGAGCTGGGGCTCCCACCGTTACCCACACAGCGGCTACAGGGAGGGAGCCCTGGGTTTTGGGTTACATTGCTTATATAGGGAGTGTTCATTAAAAAAAAAAAAAAAAAAATTTCTAGGTAGGGGTCGTCTGATTGGTCACTTTCTTTTGAAGGGTTGTGTGTTGGTTTTTAATTGGTCCCTATTACCTAGGTAGACCACAAGTTCCTGAACGTTAAGTCAGGAGATTCTGGTCTGGGGTCTGATTGGCTCATGGGTGGTGGGGTGAGGTCAGGGGATTTCCAAAGGCTCTTTTCCCGGAACCTTACAAAATGGAGTTTTTCTGTTAACAAAAGGAAGTAGTTTAGATTATTCAGAAGTTGTTTTTGACTCTCACTGATTTTTGCACTCAACAATTCATGTGGAACCTTAGGCCTATAATTTTGATTCAACTGAAATTATCAAACACTTATTATATTTCTGAGTTATCCATTGGAAATAGATGATTAATAATTTGTCCTGTTCCCAACAAACTCATGTTTTAGAAGGAAGACCAATAAAACATACTTATAAAAATACAGTTCCTTCTCTCGGACTCACGTATACAAAAATACCATAATTAAAATCTTAAAAACCTAATGAGAAAAAAAGAAATTAAAATAAACTCATGAAAATATTTGGTATAGTATTATGTATTATAAAATACCAAATAAATCTGTGGCTCACAAGTCTCATTAATTAGTATGAATCAACTAATTGCTCTTCAAAATTTGTTACTCTTTTAAAATGTTCATTTCAAAGGATGCTTGTAACATTTTACTCTTTTCCACTGAAGCTTCTTTCTTAGATTACCATATCATTCAAATCTATACTGAAACAAATATTTACCTACCAGAGTAGTTCTTAGTCCACATTTCCCATTCAATTTTATAAATATGTGATTTAATCTTATTCCTCCCATGACAATGTTACAGATAAGCATATCTCTTAGAATAGGGTAAATCATCTTAGCTTTAGTCCTTCAGTGTCTCAGAGTTTTAGTTCAGTTCCTTTTGAGAATGCTGCAAATAGTTCTGAAGGGGTTGGCTTTGTCTCATCTGCCTTTTATCTCTACCTCTGCTCCTGATCTGTCACTTCAGATTTGTGTCCTTTGATGTTCCAAAGTTCTAGTTCTCTTTTTCTAATTATTTCCGACTTGAATTACTGGGGACAAAGCTGTATGTAATCTCAAAGTCCTTTGACAGTGAAATTTTAAAAGCAAGTTAAAGACAATCAGTTGAGGAATTGAAAGCCTTTCAGACTGAGAAATTGGCTTGGAGCTATGCATAAAAGCAGAGAGAACTTGATATAGTCGGAGGTCTGAGGAAGAGAAGCCTTTCTTTCCTTCATGGATTTCACATTAGTGTGATTATCTGAACAGCAGAAAAACTAAACATTTTAGAATATTTTCAATTATTAATTTTTTATGTTTATGGAATGAATCTTTTCAACCTAGTCGGGAGGCGATTGAGTGAATCTAATCAATGCGCTTCCAGCTTAATTCAGTATTATTGCTCTCAGTTGACACCTGTCTTCTCTTAATAACTGAAACTAATCTGTGTGACATAGTTCTGCTTCCAGCCAAGATTTAGTACTTCAGGCAATGAATGACAGTGACACTTGAGAGATGAGAAACAAGTGATATGAGCCTTATGGCTGCCTCACTTATTTCTGTCAAAGCAAAAAATTGTACCATACAAAATTAAACAGGCAGAGTTTGTTCAACGTTTTTCAATAGAGAAGATAGACTTGAACTCAATTCTGCTACAGGGGCAGGGGTCGGGGGTAAGCTGGAGGGTGTTTAATTGCTGGATTGGGCTATGGGAAAATTATTGGAGGGGGCCATTAGGGCGAAGGTAAAATTAAAAGATGCTTACTCCTTGGAAGGAAAGTTATGACCAACCTATACAGCATATTAAAAAGCAGAGATATTGCTTTGTCAAAGGTCTGTCTAGTCAACGCTATGTTTTTTCCAGTAGTCATGTATGGATGTGAGAGTTGAACTATAAAGAAAGCTGAGCACCAAAGAATTGATGCTTTTGAACTGTCGTGTTAGAGAAGACTCTTGAGAGTCCCTTGGACTGCAAGGAAATACAACCAGTCCATCCTAAAGGAGATCAGTCCTGGGTGTTCATTGGAAGGACTGATGCTAAAGCTAAAACTCCAATATTTTGGCCACCTGATGTGAAGAGCTGACTCTTTTGAAAAGACCCTGATGCTGGGAAAGATAGAGGCAGAAGGAGAAGGGGACCACAGAGGATGAGATGGTTGGATGGCATCACCAACTCAACAGACATGAGTTTGGGTGAACTCTGGGAGTTGGTGATGGACAGGGAGGCCTGGCATGCTGCAATTCATGGGGTCGCAAAGAGTCGGACATGACTGAGTGACTGAACTGAACTGAAATTAATGGACTATTATTTGAGAGTAAATGGGAATTAATAGGAGTTACTCATGAGTTTGTAATCTTTCTGGGATTAGGTCATTTGTTTGCTAATGGGTGCCCATTGGCTCCTCTCCTCCCTCAGGGACTGGGAGGGAGACTGAGGCACAATCTGTTTTGATGTTCACATTTCAAAGAGATGATGCTCAGGTTTTTGAGAAAGACATTCCCTAGGTCCTAAAATGGTCAAGAGGCTTCTTAAGGAGATTTACATGCATTGCAGTGAGGCAGAAGAAGACTGTGCAGTTATAAATTTTCAAAGTGAATGCTCTAGGAAAAGGCAGGTGAGGGCCAAGTCTGGACATAAACCTGCCTGAAGTTTAGTTCAGCTGAAAGGAACTTTAAGATCACCTTGATTACTGCCCTGAGATTTTCTTGGCAAGGAGTAAGGATGGAGAAAAATGCATACTCTTAACAATGTTGAACTTTGTCTTATCCCTGTATATCTGGAAAACAGATGGCTGTCAAATTCCTCATCACTTCATCGCTGGAAACAATAAAGCAAGGGACCACCTTTCCTCTTGGCTAAAATAGTCGTTGTCCACCGTTCCTAATGAGTCCCTTGTTTAACTGCCTCTATAAAACCTAAGACTTCCTTGCTTTTCTTTAAGACATTTGTCTGCAGAAATGAACTTTCTCCCTATTAAAATAGCCTGAATAAAATGATTTTTTAAATTGTCCAATGCATTATTTTCTTTTACAGTTTACATCACATGTCTCATTTTTAAAGCCCCTTCCACTCCATCTAGGTAACAATGCCTGTTTTTTTGTTTGTCTGTTTATTTGTTTGATTCTTTCTGATTGGTAACCTGGGCCTAGAGGGGAAGTTCAACACCTGATCTTGTGCTTCTTAGTCTTATTTGTATGTAGCAGAGCAAGAATATGATTTTGATAATTTTTGAGTACTGGCTTGATTTTAGTACTGGTTTCTGCTGCTTTGAGTTTAATTTTTTGTTTGTTAATAGCCAATATACGTTATCCTCCATTGGAAATTTGGTTTTATGGTCTAACAATTTGGTGATTTCTATAAACAGATTAATGGCTTATAGAACTCTTAGTTTTACTGGGTAAGAGACCACAGGTAAATTGGCTTCTTCTTCTCTCTCTCTTTTTCTTTCTGTTTTGAGCTCAAATCAATTAAGAATGTCTCCCCACTGAGAAGATAACAGATCTTTGATACAGACCTGTGAGTTTTAAATATCTGTGTTTACTTATGACCCAGGGACTGGATTTTAGAACTGAATTTATAAGCTTTGATATATGTGTGTGTACCTTTATGTGTCTATAATTCAGAGAAGTCTTTACCACTCATTAAGTGTGTAGCATTTCCTCCCACCAGATAGTAATACAAATTGGATCATAGAATCTCATATTTTAAAAAAATCCTATGTCCTGATTAGAGATAGATAAGTAGACCTTCAATAAATACAATATTCTCAATTTCTTCAGTAGTGTTAGGTAGTTAGAATAGGAAAAATGAGTCCAGAATGGCAGTGGCTAAAAGACAAGGAACAGAAAAGACCGCAAAAATAGAAAATAGGGAAAGTCCAAGGACCAGAGTGAGGACCTCAGGTAAAACAAACAACACTCCTGTTTAACCCAATTTACATAGGGCAGGCCCAGGGGGAGGAGAAAAAGGATATAAAAGAGCCAAAATTGGGCTGGGGGCCTCTCTTCTTTTCACATCTTTCGGGTCGGCATGCCATCATGCCTCAGGGATGTATTTTCCTTTACTTTCTAAATAAAACACTAGTCCATCTGAAAGCTATAATACTCGCCCATCTAAGGGCTGTAACACTGGTCTGTCCATCACCTCAAATTTTTGTTGTGACATGACAGGACCGAGGAAATGACAGACTCCTCAACAGTAGAAAATAAAACTGAGTTCCTGAGACTTTCAATTCTGAGATTAAAAAAATATTCTTTAAGAAACCAGTTTGGAAATTTTTAAGAATTCAAGTTCACATAATTAAGGTAATTCTTCAATAGATAAGATTGCTACCTAATCAAGTTTAGCTGCTCACTGATCAAAAATCAATAATCAAGTGAGAGAGACAAAGAAAGTTGCTGTTAACCAGAATACCAGCAATCTGAGATGTTAGACTTAGTGTCCCACCAAAACCATCTCTGAATATTCTGATTGGCCATGAAAGTTTTTTAAAAGGGGAAAGGGAAGCAGTCTCAGTTAATTGTTGAGATAGATGTCAGAGTCATCACCATCCCCCACCTGCCTGCAGGCTTGTTGACCTCTTGTGATTTTTCTTTAGATATTATCTTGTTCACACAGTTTGTTTGGAAAGAGATCTGGTCATCTACTAATTGCTTATTCTTCATTTCTACTGCTTGGATCTGTGGAATGAATGAACAAATTAGGCAAGGTATCATGTGACCAAAAGGTTTGAAAGATGTACTAGGGACAAAGATGAGTTGAACATGGGGGTGTCTGATTTTAGCCATCATGGTCAACAAAAGAGTCAGAAATGCAGTACTTGGATGCAATCTCAAAAACGACAGAATGATCTCTGTTCGTTTCCAAGGCAAACCATTCAATATCATGGTAATCCAAGTCTATGCCCCAACCAGTAATGCTGAAGAAGCTGAAGTTGAACGGTTTTATGAAGACCTACAAGACCTTGTAGAACTAATACCCGAAAAAGATGTCCTTTTCATTATCGGGGACTGGAATGCTAAAGTAGGAAATCAAGAAACACCTGGAGTAACAGGCAAATTTGGCCTTGGAATACGGAATGAAGCAGGGCAAAGACTAATAGAGTTTTGCCAAGCAAATGCACTGGTCATAGCAAACACTCTCTTCCAACAACACAAGAGAAGACCCTACACATGGACATCATCAGATGGTCAACACCGAAATCAGATTGATTATATTTTATGCAGCCAAAGATGGAGAAGCTCTATACTGTCAACAAAAACAAGACCCGGAGCTGACTGTGGCTCAGATCATGAACTCCTTATTGCCAAATTCAGACTTAAACTGAAGAAAGTAGGGAAAACCGCTAGACCATTCAGGTATGACCTAAATCAAATCCCTTATGATTATACAGTGGAAGTGAGAAATAGATTTAAAGGTCTAGATCTGATAGAGTGCCTGATGAATTATGGAATGAGGTTCGTGACATTGTATGGGAGACAGGGACCAAAACCATCCCCAGGGAAAAGAAATGCAAAGAAGAAAAATGGCTGTCTGGGGAGGCCTTACAAATAGCTGTGAAAAGAAGAGAGGTGAAGAGCAAAGGCGAAAAGGAAAGATATAAGCATCTGAGTGCAGAGTTCCAAAGAATAGCAAGAAGAGATAAGAAAGCCTTCTTCATTGATCAATGCAAAGAAATAGAGGAAAACAACAGAATGGGAAAGACTAGAGATCTCTTCAATAAAATTAGAGATACCAAGGGAACTTTTCATGCAAAGATGGTCTCGATAAAGGATAGAAATGGTCTGGACCTAACAGAAGCAGAAGATATTAAGAAGAGGTGGCAAGAATACATGGAAGAACTGTATAAAAAGATCTTCATGACCCAGATAATCATGATGATGTGATCACTAATCTAGAGCCAGACATCTTGGAATGTGAAGTCAAGTGGGCCTGAGAAAGCATCACTATGAACAAAGCTAGTGAAGGTGATGGGTTCCAGTTGAGCTGTTTCAAATCCTGAAAGAGGATGCTGTGAAAGTGCTGCACTCAATATGGCAGCAAATTTGGAAAACTCAGCAGTGGCCACAGGACTGGAAAAGGTCAGTTTTCATTCCAATCCCAAAGAAAGGCAATGCCAAAGAATGCTCAAACTACCACACAATTGCACTCATCTCACATGCTAGTAAAGTAATGCTCAAAATTCTCCAAGCCAGGCTGCAGCAATACATGAACCGTGAACTTCCTGATGGTCAAGCTGGTTTTAGAAAAGGCAGAGGAAGCAGAGATCAAATTGCCAACATCTGCTGGATCATGGAAAAAGCAAGAGAGTTCCAGAAAAACATCTATATCTGCTTTAATGACTATGCCAAAGCCTTTGACTGTGTGGATCACAAGAAACTGTGGAAAATTCTGAAAGAGATAGGAATACCAGACCACCTGATCTGCCTCTTGTGAAATCTGTATGCAAGTCAGGAAGCAACAGTTAGAATTGGACATGGAACAACAGACTGGTTCCAAATAGGAAAAGGAGTACGGCAAGGCTGTATATTGTCACCCTGCTTATTTAACTTGTATGCAGAGTCCATTATGAGAAATGCTGGACTGGAAGAAACACAGCTGGAATCAAGATTGCTGGGAGAAATCTCAATAACCTGAGATATGCAGATGACACCACCCTTATGGCAGGAAGTGAAGAGGAAAAAAGCCTCTTGATGAAAGTGAAAGAGGAGAGTGAAAAGTTGGCTTAAAGCTCAACATTCAGAAAACGAAGACCATGGCATCCGGTCCCATCACTTCATGGCAAATAGATGAGGAAACAGTGTCAGACTTTATTTTTTGGGGTTCCAAAATCACTGCAGATGGTGATTTCAGCCATGAAATTAGAAGACACTTACTCCTTGGAAGACAAGTTATGACCAACCTAGATAATATATTCAAAAGCAGAGACATTACTTTGCTGACTAAGGTCCGTCTAGTCAAGGCTATGGTTTTTCCTGTGGTCGTGTATGGATGTGAGAGTTGGACTGTGAAGAAGGCTGAGCGCCGAAGAATTGATGGTTTTGAACTGTGGCGTTGGAGAATATTCTTGAGAGTTCCTTGGACTGCAAGGAGACCCAACCAGTCCATTCTGAAGGAGATCAGCCCTGGGATTTCTTTGGAAGGAATGATGCTGAAGCTGAAACTCCAGTACTTTGGCCACCTCATCCGAAGCGTTGACTCATTGGAAAAGACTCTGATGCTGGGAGGGATTGGGGGCAGGAGAAGAAGGGAACGACAGAGGATGAGATGGCTGGATGGCATAACGGACTCGATGGAGTGAGTCTGAGTGAACTCCAAGAGATGGTGATGGACAGGGAGGCCTGGCATACTGCAATTCATGGGGTTGCAGAGTTGGACACTACTGAGCGACTGACCTGAACTGAACTGAACTGATTTTAAAGTTTGTAACAAGGCAAAGGGGACTCCTGCCAAGAGTTATTTCCTGCACAGAGCTCTTGCCTGTCAAAAACTGTTTACAAGTCCCCACTTGTCAGAACATAGTTCCGTTTCTAAGGAATCATGGGCAAATGTCCATTTTCTGTAACTTCATGCTACCTTGCAGGGCACCATATTCTTCTAGTGGAAGTATTGAAATGGATCTGTAGCATCTCTTTGCTGACAGTTGTAGTTGCTTATTTACATATACAGGCAGAAAAAGCTATACATATTTGATGCCCACAAAGACATAGATTATTATAGGCAATAGTGTTAATCCCATTCTCTTGAGGCCAGTTTTGGAACTGTGCTTGCCATAGACTCAGTATTGCTCAAAAATGAGCAGTTTATGTCATGGCTGCATCATATAGTCAGCTTTTCCCCTCTGGTAGTAATTACAGTGTATGTATAACAACTCAGGAATGTTCATCAGACAGTTTCTGTGACTCTATTGTCCTAACATTTAGCTGCTTGAGCCTGCTCCTTTATGACTCAGGGGAGGTATGGGAGACTTCAGCCTCTCTACAAATGAGGGAGAAGATGGAGAAGATGTGGAGAGGCCTTTGTACTTGAGGGGTGGTGAGGGAGCTGGGATATACTTGGTTTCAAGATTAGTTTAATATTTTTGGCTTAATGAAAACCACTATGCCTTTTCTGATTTATCAGTATTAAGTATAACATACACATACATTTTCCTTCTACTTGGGTATTTACCCCTAAACTGATTTACTGATTGAATAGCCTAGAATTACCTCTGCATATGATTATGAAAATATAAGTTTTTAATCCAAATTGAATCATTATTCTGACAAACTATTAAAATAATAATTTTATTTTATAATATATAAGAAGATAAGAAAACTTTAACTTGCATGTTTGGACTGATAGTAGGTTGAATTAATAGATACTCATTAGATATCTAGAGCATTTCTACATAGAATATTCCAACATTGATTACTAAGCCTAATTTAATTGATTATACTTTCACCTTTTATTTTTATATGCTTCAGAAAGACTAGGTCTGTACTGAACATTCATTTGTGCCCCTTTGAGAACTGTATAAATGATGTGTATGGCCGTAGACAGCTGTGTTATGTTTTCATTAGCTCTGCAAATTTGCTGTAAAACTCTGCTGTATGATCATGAACGATTATCAACATCATCCTATCCTAGTTTTCTCTGTGAAATACAAGTTAGTTTCTTTAGTTTAAAGTTATAAGTAATATGATGTTTAAAATATATGTAGTTCAGAGAAACAGAACTGTGTAAGTTCTTTTGTAGTTGAAAGGAATAACAAAATCTGCACATAACTTGTTCAATATAAATAATATAATACATTATCAGGCAAAACTTTGCTCTTTTTCACGTTCTAAATGATCCCAGAAATCCATTACTTAGTGTCAACGTGTCATTAAGTAATTTTTAAAAAGATTTGATTACTATTTATACTTGACACAAGGATAACCAAGCATAAACCAGGACTCTGGGAAAAATAGGTCTTAAACTTACTCCACAATTAGAAATTCATGGCTTACTGCATATATATATAAATTCCAAAAGCACTAAAATAATTCTTTTTCTATACTCTAAGTCAGATTACATTTTTATTCAGAATGCTTCCACTCTATTGACAGTAAGTCTTTAAAAATGTCTTTTAAAATTTTTTTAAATCATGGTAATATGCATGTTACATAAAATTTCCAGTTTTTGCCATTTTTATACATTCAGTTCAGTGATATTAAGTACATTGATATTGTGCAGCCATCACCATAATGCATCTAATGGAACTCCCATCTTGCAAAACTGAAACACTATACTCCTACAACACCCCACTCTTAGTTCTGGACAACAAGCACTGTATTTCTTGTCCCTATGATTTTGATTACTCTGACATGAAGTCTCTCAGTCGTGTCCTACTCTTTGCAACCTCGTGGACTGTAACCTACTAGGCTTCTCTGTCCATGGGACTCTCCAGGCAAGAATACTGGAGTGGATTGCCATTTCCTTCTCCAGGGGATCTTCCTGACCCAGGGATCGAACCCAGGTCTCCTGCATTGGAGGCAGACGCTTTATTTGTCTTTTTCTATTATTTTACTTAGTATAATGTCCTCACGTTTCATCCATGTTGAGGCATATATTAGAATTTCACTCTATTTTAAAGTTAAACAATATTCCAGTATATATCTAAACACACACACAAACATGTTTACCTGTCCATAAAATTTGGCTTGATTCCATGTTTTCACTTTTGTTGATAATGTTGCTATAAAAATGAAATGTGCATATATTTATTCTAGATCCTGTTCTTAATTTTGGGGGTATATACACAGAAGTGCAAATATTGAATCATGTGATAATTCTATTTTTAATGTTTTTGAGGAAACTTCATACTGTTTTCCACTACAGCTATACTTTTTCACATCCCCACCAACACTGGAAAAGGGTTCCAATTTCTCTATATGTTTCTAACACTTACTTTTTGTTTTTGTTTTTTGATAATAATTATCCTAATGCATCTAAGGTAATATAATTTCAGCTTTGATTTCTGTTTTCCTGATGATTGAGGATTTTGAACATCTTTTCATGTGTCTATTGGCCATCTAAAAAGCTTTGGATATATATTTATTATATTCTTTATATATTTTTTGAATTAGTTGTCTTTTATTGTTGAGATTTAGAAGTTCTCATATATTCTGAGCTATATCCATAATTAGATATATGATTTGCAAATATCTCCCATTCATTTTTATTTTGTTTATAATATCTTTTGATGCACATTATTTTTATTTTTTATTTTTCATGAAGCCTGGTTTTCTACTTTTTCTTTTGTTGTCTGAGTCATCACTCCCAAATCCAATGTAATGAAAATTTTGCCCAATGTTTTCTTATAAAAGTTTAACAGTTTTATATCTTACCTTTAGGTATTTGATCCACTTTAAGTTAATTTTTGCATACATAGAGTTAGGTGAAGGTCCAACTTCATTCTTTTGCAAATGGATACCTAGTTTTTTCACTACCATTTGTTGAATTGTTGACTGTCCTTTCCCCCATTGAATGATTTTGTCATTCATCGAAAATCGAACTTATTTGTAAGGATTTATTTCTTGTCCAAGTATTCTATTCCACTGGCTTATATGTCTATCTTTCTGTTTTACCATACTGTTTTGAGTATTATAGTTTTATAACACAGTTTGAAATCAAGAAGTATGAGGCCTCCAGCTTTGATTTTGCAAAAATAAACAAATGGGATCTAACTAAAATTAAAAGCTTCTGCACAACAAAGGAAACTATAAGCAAGGTGAAAAGACAGCCTTCTGAATGGGAGAAAACTATAGCAAATGAAGCAACTGACAAACAACTAACCTCAAAAATATACAAGCAACTTATGCAGCTCAACTCCAGAAAAATAAATGACCCAATCAAAAAAATGGGCCAAAGAACTAAACAGGCATTTCTCCAAAGAAGACATATGGATGGCTAACAAACACATGAACAGATGCTCAACATCACTCATTATCAGAAAAATGCAAATCAAGACCACAATGAGGTACCATTACACACCAGTCAGAATGGCTGCGATCCAAGTCTACAAGCAATAAATGCTGGAGAGGGTGTGGAGAAAAGGCAACCCTCTTACACTGTTGGTGGGAATACAAACTAGTACAGCCACTATGGAGAACAGTGTGGAAATTCCTTTAAAAACTGGAAATAGAACTGCCTTATGACCCAGCAATCCCACTGCTGGGCATACACACCAAGGAAACCAGAATTAAAAGAGACACATGTACCCCAATGTTCACTGCAGCACTGTTTATAATAGCCAGGACATGGAAACAACCTAGATGTCCATCAGCAGATGAATGGATAAGAAAGCTGGGGTACATATACACAATGGAGTATTACTCAGCCATTAAGAAGAATACATTTGAATCAGCTATAATGAGATGGATGAAACTGGAGCCGATTATACAGAGTGAAGTAAGCCAGAAAGAAAAACACCAATACAGTATACTGACACATATATATGGAATTTAGAAAGATGGTAATTTTAACCCTGTATGCAAGACAGCAAGAGAGACACAGATGTATAGAATGGGCTTTTGGACTCTGAGGGAGAGGGAGAGGGTGGGATGATTTGGGAGAATGGCATTGAAACATGTATATTATCATGTAAGAAACGAAGTGCCAGTCTATGTTCTATACAGGATGCTTGGGGCTGGTGCATGCGGATGATACAGAGAGACGATATGGGGTGGGAGGTGGGAGGGGATGCCAGATTGGGACATCATACACACCCGCGGCAGATTCATGTCAATGTATGGCAAAACCAATACAGTATTGTAAAGTAGAATAAAGTAAAAATAAAATTAAAAAAAAAACACAAAGTTATTTTGATTCTTCAATATCTCTTGAGTTTTTAAGTGAATTTTAAAATAGTATTTCTACTTTTGGGGGAAAAAAGCTTCTTTGGAATTTTGATAGTGATTACATTAAATATGTAGATCACTTTGAGTAAGATTGACATCTTAACAATATTAAATTTTCCAATCTATGAATATAGAATGTATTTCCATTTATGTATATATTTCCTTTTTCAGCAGTGTTTTGTGGTCTTCACTGTACAAATCTTTCATACCCTGAGCTCATTATTTTTTGATGCTATAAATAGAATTGGTTTCTTAATTTTATGTTCAGATAGTTAATGTTAGTGTATAGAAATAGAACTAACTTTTCTATTTTTACTTTGTATCCTGCTACTATTTCCTGAATTTTTTGATAGTTCTAGTAGTATTTATGGAAACCTCTAGATTTTACTATGTATAGGAAACAATAGGTAATATCTAGATATATGTAAGTGATGTTTATAGTCATTGGTTCATAGGATTATGGAAAATGAGAAGTGTCATGATCTGCCAACTGTAGACTGGAGAATCAGGAAGACTGATGTTTTAATTCAGTCAGAGTCCAAAAGACTCTGAATTGAAGAATTGGTGGCCTAAGACCCTATCTAAGTGAGTGCCACCAGTGTCTAAGGGCAGGAGAAGATGGGCATCTCAGCTCTCTGGGCTTCCTTAGCAAAGGCAAATTGACACAAGATAATCATATTTTATATATATATATATATATATATATATGTGTGTATAATATAATATATAATCATATTATATATATAATATATAATACTATATATATATAATACTTTGGAATCTTTACTATCTCTTTAGAAAAATGATTCTGCAGAATGCCTCTGAGTATCTCCAATCTCAAATTTTTTTCTTGTAGATAATATGCACTTATGTATTATAGAATATTCCAATTGATAAAGCAGACCAGAAATACAATAAAACTAACACTATTCATTTCATCCCAAGATGTTGGGGACAATGTGTAAATTTTTTTTTCTTTTCCCGGCTCCTATATTTTTTAATTTAAAAATAGATTAGTACATTTAAAAATTTAAGCTTCAGCCTGAGTCTGAAGGCAGGAGAAGACAAAGTCCCAGCTTGAGCTTGAAGATAATTAGGTTGAGAGAGTTAATTCTCCTTTACTCAACTTTTTTCTCTATTCAACCTCCAATGGATTGGTTATGCCCAGCCTCACTGGATATGATAATCTGCTTTCTTCAGGCTACTGATATAAGTATAATTTCTTTTGGAAACACCCTTAGAGACACACTCAGAATAATGTTTAACCAAATATCTGAACACCCTCTGGCCTAGTCAACTTGACACATAAAGATAACCATCTCACAACATAATCCTTTATTATCTTTTTTGCAATAATCTGTTACAAGAAATTAATTGTATTTCATTTGAATTAGTACATTTTTGTTTTACACGTTTGGGACTAATGTCTAAAAATTTTATTATCATTCACAGTTTGCATTAAAATTCTCTTTATAAACCCAGGTGTATTCACTGTAAACTCAGAATTTAGCTATGCATTTATTTCTAAAGCTTAATGCTTACATTTATATGATGTATTTAATCTTCTGAAGTACAGTCAAAAGCCAGTTTTCATTCAATGTGCATATCTGAAGTAAAAACATCTATAAAGAAGTATATTTTGATATTCTAGAAGGAGTCATTAATGGGAGGCTATTCACAGCAGGTTTATCTTCAAAAGTGATTCGGAAGAAGTCTTAAAGATGAATAAGTGTTGAAGATAACTTTCCTTTAATGCCAACAGTTGTTGAAAGTTCATTTTAGCTATGAGAAATGAATACTAGTATTTTTCATTGAACAGTCTGATGCTAATTCGACTCTAAATTTACTCCATGATGACAGAAATTAAATGAAGTTTTTCTGAGTAACTAAAACTACGCAAAAGCAAGTTATATCTTTAATAGAAGCATGAAAAAAACCACTTGGAAGTGTAAGTTGTAATACAAATTTAGATTGCCTAAATATTAAAATGCTCATATGAGTGTTTTTTTATCTTTCCTGGAGAGAAGTTGATTTGCAAATTGTGCCCTTTATTGTTTTAATTGTCTAAAATCTTTCCTGATGTAGAAATTTTTATATTTTAGAAATCATTCCTACTTTGCTTATCTTCCTGTGCCATCATATCCATCAATAATTTGATGGTCCCCACATCTTTCTCTGTGCCTAGACCTTTTGACCAAACAAGAAGTTAGAAACCAATGTTCATGTAAAAATATGTGCTTCTGTGTCCTCTAGAAAACTCAAATGCAATGTGAAAGGATTATAAGAAGTGCTTGTTGTAGGTACATGTAGGTACATTAAATAGGGTGTCAGGGAAATACTCACCAAGAGAGTACTATTGGACCCAAAGCTTAAAGAAAAAGACAACAAGCCATGCAAATATTCCAGGGAAACTTTATCCAGGCAGAAAATGATTTAAAAACTTTAAAGTTATTTATATGTGTTACTTCTTTGTCTTAGCTTGGGTTTCACCACTCCCATCCCATACAGACTTGAGAAAAAATTTGAATGGAGATATTTTATTTGGGGAAATAATCATAGCAGAAGTGGACAGTGTGACGGGTATATAGGGATGGGAGAAGAGCCAGAAGAGTATAAACTGCAGAGCAGGTTACACTGTGCACAACTGAGGGCCCTCTACATGTGGGGTAAAATGTGTCTCAGAATTGTCTCACTGAGGCGTGAGATAAACCAAATTCTTGGTTAGTTTACACTTATTTTTAAGGGCTAGAGAAATTGCTTACCTAGAAAAACTAAAAAATAGGAGCTGAAGTGTATAGGAAATAGCTCTAGCATTGAAAATGAGTTTTTAGATGTACACCAATGGGGTACGGATGAACTTTAACATCTCCTACTGTCCCTTAAATCTGACTGATTCTGTTCAATACATTTCACTCAAACCTCTCTGTTGCATTTCTGTTACTATTGGCACCTTTTAAGTCTTTACCATAAATTAACTGCCTTTCAAGCTCCAACAAGCAGAAGCTCCATTTTTATAACAATCCGTTTTTTCATGTTCACTTCACTCTTCTGAAACAAAAGTTATAGAAAAAATACAACATATAAAATAATTGTAAAGCACTAATGTAAATAGTATACTAACAATAACATAAAAGAAAAATAAAAAATAACATAATAAAGTAATATGCATTTCAATAAGTATGCCCTGAAAAACAACCACAGAGGAATGCCCAGTGATACTTCATAATCAATCACATAGACTATTACAATGATCTTGAATAGGTAGGTAACTGAGATATCAGGAGCAATGTAGTCATTGTTGATATAATTTCCCCCAATTAACAATTTATTGTATAGCTTCAGAAAACCCGAGTGCAAGTTTCCCGTTATGTGTAAAGTCCTTGTATGTCTGAAAATATTAGCGTGTATTAAAATAAAATATCATTAGAAACTCGGGTAAATTCAAGCAACTGTTTTACCGAGCTATTATAATTTTATTGCTCACAATCCCCATGCTATGAATTTTGTCCCCATGACACATTTATTTTGCAACTGAGAGTTTGAACCACTTCTTTTCCTCACACATTTTGCTCGTCTTCCAATACTCCTTCCTTCCCCTCTGACAACTACCAGTTTCTTCCCTCAAACTATAACTCATTTCTGTTTTGTTATGTTTTTTCATTTTATTTTATATTCTGCATATAAGTAATACTACATGGCATTTGTCTTTCTCTGACTGACTTTTTTTACATAGCATAAGATAGATCCATCCATGCTACTGAAAATCCCAAGAGTCCATTCATTTTATGGCTGAATAATATCCCATTATGCCTGTTATGCTGCAGTCAATGTGGTCACAAAGAACTGGACATGACTTGATGAATGGATGAATGAACAACAAATTTTATACACACACACACCTGTGTGCTGTGTATGTATGTGTGTAATATGGGCTTCCCTGCTGGCTCAGAGAGTAAAGAATCTGCCTGCAATGTAGGAGACTTAAGTTTAGTCCCTAAGTTGGGAAGATCCAATGGAGCAGGGAATGACTACCCACTCCAGTATTCTTGCCTGGATAATTCCATGGACAGAGGAACCTGGCAGGCTATAGTCCATGGGGTCACAAAGAGCTGGACACTACTGAGAACCTAACACTTTCACTGTCATATATGATACAATGCATTATGAGTGTATGTATGTGTACATAGAATATTTCTCAGCCATAAAAAGAATGGACTCTTGCCATTTTCAGCAGCATAGATAGATCTATCTTACGACACTAAGTGAGCACGCACGCACGCACACACACACACACACACACACACACACACACACACACACACATATATATATAAAATCTCACTTCTGTATCCATCCATGGGCAGTTAGATTACTACCATATCTTGGCAATTATGAAGAATGCTTTGTTATCTTGAGATATACCCCCTCTATATTCACTTTCTTCAGAACTTTTAATATAAGTCAATGTTTGACTTTGTTGAATACTTTTTCTACATCTATTGAGATGAAAGTGTGATTTCTATCCTTCATTTTTAATACAGTATGTCAAGTTAATGAATTGTGGATATTGAACTATGACGCATCCCTGGAATTAATCTCTTTGACCATTTAAAATTATCATTAAAACATTTTTTAATTCAGTTTACTAATTGAAGATGTTTACATCTGTGTTCATCAGAAATATTGACCTATAATTTTCTTGTTTTATTTTCCTTTTTTTAGTGTCTTTGTTTTTGATATCAGGGTAATATTAGTCTCTTAGAATATCAGTCTTTTAGAATATTAGTCTCTTAGAATATTAGTCTTTTCCCTCCTTTTAAATGTTTGCGGAGAGTTTGAGAATAGGTACTAGCTCTTCTTTAAATGTTTGGTATAACCGTACTGTCAAGCTGTCTGACCCTGGTGTTTGTCGGGAATTCTTTTTATTACTGACTCAACCATTACTGGTGATCAGTTTGGTAAAATTTTCTATTTCTTCTTGATTCAGTTTTGGAGGGTTGTATATTTCTAGGAACATTTCCATGGTTTTCCATTTTATTGGTGTATAGTTATTTGCTGAAACTCCAATACTCTGGCCACCTGATGTAAAGAACTGACACATCTGATGAGACCCTCATGCTGGGAAATATTGAAGGTGGGAGAAGGGGACGACAGAGGATGAGATGGTTAGATGGCATCACCAACTCAATGGACATGAGTTTGAGTATACTCCCAGGAGTTGGTGATGGACAGGGAGGCCTGGCATGCTGCAATCCATGGGGTCGCAAAGAGTCAGAAATGCTTGAGCGATTGAACTGAACTGACAGTTATTTGCAATAATCCCTTATAATGTATTTCTGTGGTTTCAGTTGTTACTTCTTCTATTTCTGATATTGATTATTTGAAATCTCTCTTTTGTTTATGATGAATCTGAAATCTCTCTTTGTTTATGATGAATCTGAAATCTCTCCTTTGTTTATGATGAATCAGGCCAAAGGTTTATCAACTTTATCTTTTCAGAGAATGAGACCATAGATTCCTTGATCTTTTCTATTTGATTATTCTCTATTTCATTTATTTCTGCTCCAATCTTTATGGTATCTTTCCTTCAATTAATGCTGGGTTTTGTTTGTTCCAGTTTCCTTAGATGTAAAGTTATGCTGCTTGAGATACTTTTTCCTGGTTTATTAAGGAAGACTTATATCACCATAATCATCATCTTTGGAGGTGCTTTTGCACAATGCTATAGATTTTGAATTGCTGTGTTTCATTTTCACTTATCTCCAGATAATTAAAATTTTCCTCTTAGTATTCCTCACTCATCCCTTGCTTATTTAGTAGCATAATTTTTACCCTCCATGAGCTTGAGTTTTTAGTGTCTTTTTTTCTTGCAGCTTATTTCTGATCTCTTACTGCCTACTTAGAAAAAAATGCTTCATGATTTCTGTCTTTTAAACTCATTGAGTCTTGTTTTGTGGCCTAAAATGTGCCCACTAATCTCATAATCTCTTTCATGTGTATTATTCAAGTGATTTAAGAAAAGGATTCTCAAAGTCTCATCTCCTTTGTTAAATCACTTAAAAATATGATATACTTATTATTTTTCTTATTTATATTCATTTCAATGTAATTAATTGTTTCACATGGGTCCCTACTAAACACTAGTTTTTAGCAAAAATTATATAACCATATTTAAAAAAAATTGGTGACTAACATATTTATTCATTCAATACAACTATAAATGATGAATGAACATTTTGAACTAGATTCTTCTTTGGTCTCTCTGTCTACTTATATCAGTTTTGTGTACTGTAGCTACATTATTAAATTTTATAAAAATTGTGCTGCCTGATTTATTAAAATCATTCATTGGTTATATAATCATTTAGTGTTTAAATTGTGAATTTTGTAGTTTTGTATTTTAATATCTTTTTTCTTTTGCATAGAAGCAGTTATATGCCTAATTTTAATTGGAGTTTGGTATTTAAAAGATCTATATATCAGGGCCTAGAGAATAAAATATAGAGCATGGGACTATGACTAGGAAATTTCTGTTTCAAGGAGTTTTCTTTTCTCATATTAACCAAGAAATTTGTATTGGCAAAATTGTCTTAGAGGACATTGTGAATTAAGAAACTTACCATTAGTTGTCCTTTAAAGATGGACAGCCCTTACTTCTGGTACCAGCGTACATAAGAGAAGAACTTTTCTCTACAAAGCTAGTTCATTCTTGGGTAATTTTCCTATCCACCTACTTTGTTCCTAGTATTTGTTTTCATCTCTCTACTTCATAAGTCTTAGTTCTATATTTTTGTTTTCTAGTATATTTGGTTATATTTTGTATATATTTAATATTTTGAGTTTTTATCCTAATTCATTGACTTTTTCTTTTAAGATTTCTTCCTTTATGTATTCCTTTCTTTTCTTTTTAAGTATATTTCTTCCTTTTTTCTTTCAATAATTGCTTATTTACAAGTTCATATCTAAGTATACTTATAGGAGAATAAAGGCTATTATAAACTGTTTCATGACCTTAAATGCATTTTCTGTTATCTATATAATTGCTATGCCTTAAAACACTACAATAAAAAGGTGACTTGTTACTTATCAATACCAGTATCAAGATCGTTGAGATAGCCAAGCTGAAATTGGATAATAAAACTTTAGAGTTGGAAGGACCTTAAAGATTATTTAATAATGCAATTTCTGCATTTGCATATAGATAAGGTCAGGAGAAGTTAAATTACTTATGTAAAGTCATATAATTAGTTTGAGACGGGGTGAGGGGGGATACCTGTTCTTTGATAACTTTGCAAAGTTTTTCTACTGAATTCCATGACTTCTGTTGGTCTGACACTCAGGACTGATACTCTTAAAAGTAATCAGATATCAAAGATACTAGAAAACTCTGATACAATGATTATTATGTATATATTATTATGATATAGTGTATTATTATGTAGAAGAGAGATAATCTAGATATAGAAATGTATGATATACTTTGGCACATAGAATGTAATTGTAGTCATAGAGAATGAAACATAACAAGAGAAAATGGCATAGAACTGGGCTTTGGATAGCTGTAATATTAATAGGATGGATAAAAATAGAATAAAAATAGCACTATAAGATGTAAAAAGAATGCCTGGATAGAAGAAAATCCAGAAAAGATCAAAGGAGCAAAGATTTTCAAAGAAGCAGAAAATAAAATGAAGAAGATATGAAGTGAAAATCTCCATTAGTTTGCATACATGTGGGAGATTTTTGTCATTAGAACAAGTTATTTCTGTAAATTCTTGGACCAAACTGAAGTTTAAGTTATTAGGGGAGTTCTTGTGAGGAGATCTTAAGGAGACAGTGACAAAATTCTTTGCTTGACCAAACTTTACTCAGGCTCGCAAACCTTCTCCTCTGCCTATCTGTAGACTTCTTTACATAATTCAATTTTGGCAAGAGTCTTGCTAAGTCACTTTAGTCAGAATCCTCCAACCCCACTCGGACTCCCTCTTCAATATCTGACACACTGATATCTGACCAGATTTCTTATTTTGCACAATCCCCCAGGTCATATCTCATCATCTTGGTCCATCTTTAGCAAGACATCTATTAGATGGGCTTCGCCAGAATTCCCATGCTCCTGATGTTTTCCCTTATTTTACATATACGGACCACAACCCTGTTCTTTGGCTGTAAAGCCCTATTTGCAGGTGCTATATTTGGAGTTAAATCCAATCTGTCACCCACAATGCAAAATTTCATCGTAGTATTCCCTATATCTGTTATGATAGTGACAGCCCCACCCCCAAATAAAGTCTTCCTTGCTGTGATTTGACAAATGTCTTTGAACATTTTTTTTCTTAAACAATATAATAAATTAGAGTAATTTTTTAAAAAGTTTACTATCAAAGGGTAAGGAAGTATAATGTATTGTTTGGAGAGAAAAGTACAGTGGTAGAAACTTCTGTTTAATTTTTATGTTATGTAAATAATAAAGATAAGATTTAAATCAGAAATTAGAAAATTGTCTGTGAAAGCAG
The DNA here is from genome assembly GCA_917880005.1 of Nanger dama. NCBI lineage: Eukaryota > Metazoa > Chordata > Mammalia > Artiodactyla > Bovidae > Nanger > Nanger dama. The sequence goes on along the minus strand of CAKJTW010000038.1, from coordinate 5,087,552 downwards.
GAAGACTCAATGACTAAAAATCTCCCAGAAGGCTGGAGGGCCTGCCTGGGAGCTTACCTGCCATAGCAGAGAAGGACTGTGCAGATGCACGTGGCTACAGACTGAGAAAAACGGGGTGTTTTTTGTTGCAATGACTTTTGTTTTCTCAAGGAAGTAGGGGCAGGATATGGAGAGGCTGAGGAGTGAAAAAGGGAGGATGAAGGAGGAAGAATCAAAGTGTGGGAATTGTGAGAGAATTTTGAATTAACTACTGAAGTGAACTGAAGAGCAATTTTGTCATAATATATAGCAAGTTTGGGACCAAAAGAGAATTAGAATATGAATCTCTTGACTTGCAGTACAAATAATATTAGGTTGGTGCAAGTGTAATTATGGTTTCAGACCATGAATTTTAAATCATTATAACTAGGCTCAAACACACCTTTAATAATTAAAATAGAAGCCATAACAATCAACACATTTTTTGCCAATAAGAAATGTTTATTCCTGTAGCATAAAAGTTTGTACTTTGGGATTCAATAAACTCTTGAAAAGCATTTTCTACCTCCGGCTGGTTGTGGAAGAGTTTTCCCTGCAAATAGCTGTCAAGATGCTTAAAGGCAACTCTGATATTGGAGAAGACTCTTGAGAGTCATTTGGACTGCAAGGAGATCCAATCGGTCCATCCTAAAGTAGATCAGTCCTGGGTGTTCATTGGAAGGACTGATGCTGAAGCTGAAGAGCTGACTCATTTGAAAAGACCCTGATGCTGGGAAAGCTTGAAGGCAGGAGGAAAAGGGGATGACAGAGGATGAGATGGTTGGATGTCATCATCGACTCAATGGGCATGAGTTTGGGTGAACTCCAGGAGTTGATGATGGACAGGGAAGCCTGGCATGTTGCAGTCCATGGGGTCGCAAAGAGTCAGACACAACTGAGCGACTGAAGTGAACTGAACTGATGGGGGAAGAGGCAAAATTTCACAGCCCAATTTGTTCAGCTTCTGAAGCACTGGTTGTGCAATGCACAGTCAGGTGTTATGTTGGAGAAGAATTGGGCCCTTTCTGTTGACCAATGCTAAGTGCAGGCATTTCAGTTTTCAGTGTGTCTCATCAATTTGCTGACCATATTTCTCAGATGTAATGGTTTCATGAGGATTCAGAAAGCTGTAGTGGATCAGCTGGGCAGCAGACAACCAAACAGTGACCATGACGTTTTTTTTTTGGGGGTGCAGATTTGGCTTTGGGAAGTGCTTTGGAATTTCTCAGTCCAACCACTGAGCTGTCCGTCACTGGCTGTCTTATAAAACCCACTTTTCATCGCGCATCACAATCTGATCGAGAAATGAGTCCTTGTTGTGTACAATAAGAGAAACTGATACTTCAAATCAACATTAAAAAAAACAATCTTTGGTCAGTTCATGAAACACCCATTTTTGACCTTTTTACCTTTCCAGTTTGCTTAAATGCCAGACAACCATAGAATGGTCAATGTTGAGTTCTTCGGTGACCTCTCTCATAAGGGGATTAGCTTTGATGATCGCTCTCAGTTGGTCATTGTCACCTTCCAATGGCCAGGCACTACACCCTCAGCTTCAAGACTCTCATCTCCTTTGCAAGACTTCTTGAGCCGCCACTGCACTGTATGTTCCTTAGCAGTTTCTGGGCCATTATTGATGTAGAAAATTATATCCAGTGTTTTATGACTCATTTTAAACACAAGTAAGAAAATTGCTTGAATTTGCTTTTTGTCTGACATCATTTCCATGGTTTATACAAAAAAATCAAGTAAAAATATAAAGTGAGAAATGTGCATTAAAATGATGTATAGCAAAAAATAAAATAAAATGATGTATAAAATAATCACATTTAAGAATAGATTCCAAGATCAAAGACAAATTTCAGCAATGCAAAAGCTGCAATTACTTTTGCACTAACCTAACATCCTCTCAGATAGGTACTAAGCTTAAATATAAAGTAAAAAAATAATTGGATGTTTTAGGAGCTATTGATATGTTATTTGTTTACTATATATGAACAAGCACTAAATGGGTAAAAAAATTAGCACCAGTGATATCTTACATGAGAGAAAACTCTGCAATATATCTATCACTCATATTCACTCTGCTTAAAGGAAAGGAAGGAACTATAACTTGATATTTAAAAACTATGTCTGACAAGTTCAAAAAGTATAAGGGCTTGAAAGCAGAAGAGCAAGATAGATTAAATTCCTGATTTCCATTTTAGACCAATATTTGAACCATACAGCTAGTATAATTCATAAATTCAGGCCAATTTACTTGTATCAATTTATCGACCCATCAGCAGGGTATAAAGGCACCTGTCAGGCTTAATTTTTGCTAATCATATTAATATTTGTAAACTTTATTTTTTGAAAGGTGATAAAAGTTAACATGAAAAGAGAAAAACTGAATTGTGTTTATTTGTTTAACTTTTTAAAATTTGAAAATGTTTTGTTGTGTGCTTATCCTTTCCCAAATATGTGTATGTTAAACAGCTCATTTGTCTATTGACTTTTTTGGTTATCTTACAATTGATTTTCATGAGATTTATTATACTAAAGTAGTTACACTTTGACTCAAACAGACTGGTTACTAATGTTGATTTATAACCACCATATTCTCAAAGAATTTGGGGGCAATTTGCACCAATTTATCAGCACTGGTTATTGATAACGGTACAATTTATGAGTTTCACCTGGTCTTTGTAAGGCTCCCAGTGAGATTTGTCTTTGGAGCTGGTTACATGAATACATGATGCCTAGCAGGATACAGCAACCTTGTCTTGGTTCCAAAATGTTCCATGACCACATCAGTGATTACTGATTTGAGAAAGAAGAGTATATGGTACAGACTTTACAGGGATAAGGGAATAGGGAAATCACACCAGATCAGTTCAGACTCCTTGCTATGAGGCAGCCCTTGGTTGTGATTCACATTGTAATTAATGCTGTTGCTATATTGTATTTTCCTGCAGTAAATGGTGATTTGTAAACATTGCTATCTTGGGTTCTGTGAATACTGATTGGAAAATGAACCCTGTATAACCGGTACCATGAAGAAATGAAAGTGAAAGAAAGTGAAGCCACTCAGTCATGTCCAACTCTTTGTGACTCCATGGACTGTAGCCTACCAGGCCTCTCTGTTCAAGGGATTTTCCAGGCAAGAGTACTGGAGTGGGTTGTCAGCCATCATTAGTACAGATTAATTTAATAATATCAGTTTTTATAAGTCAAAATTATTTCTATTTTTATTTGTGATTTCTTTCCTAGACATTAACCTGAGATAATCGAAGGAGCAGCTCCCTCCTTGCTACATTATACCTGCCTTTAAAGTGCTGAGGTGTGATTTACTTTAAGGATTACACATACATTGCCTATTTGCAGGTGACTAATAAAGAGAAAAATTACACCTCTTCTGGAAATTTATTTAGATTGAGGTACTTCACTTAAATTACTTTGAACAGAGTCAATTATGAAAATACGCCTTCAGTACTTAAATTTCAGATACTAACAGATATTTCCAAAAGGGACCTTATTTCTTACAATTTATATGATATTTTGATAGCTGGAAAATAAGACACAATCATGTAAAGTGTTTTCTCCCAGAGATCAGCAGCAAAAATAAAGAACACAGAGCAGTCAAGAATGTTATTTTTAAGAAATGGCACAGATGGTAATTATTATATGTTCAGAGATCCTGGACCCTACAAAAGCATTGTCTCAGTTAGTTCAGCTCAGTCCCTCAGAGGTGTCCAACTCTTTGTGATCCCATGGACTGCAGCATTGCCAGGCTTCCCTGTTCATCACCAACTACTGGAGCTTACTCAAACTCATGTCCATCAAGTCGGTGATGTCATCCAACCATCTCATCCTCTGTTGTCCCCTTCTCCTGCCTTCAATCTTTCCCAGCATCAGAGGGTTTTCCATTGAATCAGTGCTTCTTATAAAGTGGCCAAAGTATTGGAGCTTCAGCTTCAGCATCAGTCCTTCCAATGGCTTCAGGACTGATTTCCTTTAGGATTGACTGGTTTGATTTCCTAGCAGTCCAAGGGACTCTTAGGAGTCTTCTCCAACACCATTGTTCAAAAGCATCAATTCTTTGATGCTCAGCTTTCTTTCTTTTCACATCTATACATGACTACTGGGAAAACCATATCTTTGACTAGACAGAACTTTGTCAGCAAAATAATATCTCTGCTTTTTAATATGCTGTCTAGGTTTGTAAAGCTTTTTAAACCCAAGCAACAAAAGCAAAAATTTATAAGGAAGGAATACATTGAATTAAAAAGCTTATGTGCAGCAAAAGACACAATCAACAAAATTAAAAGGTGACCTATGGAATGGGAGAATATATTTTTAACCCATATATCTAATAAGAGATTGATGTCCTAAATATATAAAGAACTCAAGACTCATTAGCAAGAAATATCTTTTGATTAAAAAATTGATAGATGACTAGATATTTTTCCAGAGGTCATACAAAGGCCAATAAGTACATCAAAATGTATCAAACATCACTAAATTCTCAGAGAAATGTAAATTCAAACCACAGTGATATATTATTTCATGCTTTTAGAATGGCTACCATCAAAAGATAACAATTGTTAAAAATGTGGAGAAAAGGGAACCCTGGTGTACTGTTGCTAGGAGTGAACACTGGCAAATCTTCTGCTTCTGGAAAATAGCATGGAGTTCCCTCAAAAATTAAAAAAGAAAACTAGCAAATAATCCAATAATTTACTTCTGGGTATATTTCCAAAGGGGGGAAAAATCAGTGTCAAAGAGATAACTGCATCCCTTTGTTCATTGCCATATCATTCACTACCTAGGTGTCCATTTACATATAAATGGGCAAAGAAACTTTGATATAATTTAGAATATATATATTATATAACAAAATATATAATGGAATATTATTTAATCCTAAAAATTAGAAACCCCTGCTATTTGTAACAACATGGATGGACTTTGAGGGCAGTATGGTAAGTGAAATAAGTCAGAGAGAGACGAATGAGCTCGTGTATGATCTCTCTTATACACAGAATCTAAAACTGTAGTTTCAGGTGTACAGCACAATCATATATATATTTCAGACTCTTTTCCTTATAGCTTATTACAAAATATTGAATACAGTTCCCCATCCTTAATAGTGGGTCCTTATTTGTTATCTATTTTATATATAGTAGTGTATATGCAGTCGGGGTAGGCGATGGCACCCTACTCCAGTATTCCTGTCTGGAAAATCCCATAGACAGAGGAGCCTGGTAGGCTGCAGTCCATGGGGTCGCTGAGGGTCAGATATGACTGAGTGACCTCACTTTCACTTTTCACTTTTATGCATTGGAGAGGAAATGGCAACCCACTCCAGTGTTCTTGCCTGGAGAATCCCAGGGACGGGGGGAGCCTGGTGGGCTACCGTCTATGGGTCGCAGAGTCAGACACAACTGAAGTGACTTAGCAGCAGCAGCAGCTGGAGTGTATATATAGTAATAGTATATATTAATCTCATCCTTCTAAGGAAGGGACAGAAAAAGGAAGAGAGGGAGGAAAGGGAGGAAGACAGGGGAGGTGGGAGAGAAGGAAGCAAGAAAGGAAGGGAAGATAGAGGGGGAGAGGGAGAGAGGAAGAGAAGTAGGAAGGAAATCAGGAAGCAATGCAGAAATAAGGCGATGAATCAGCAGCTTCAACTGACAGCCAGATCATTAAATTTGGTTATAAAATAAGTATGAAGAAATAAAAGTGGAGATGAAAATGTGAGTGAGAAAGCATAGATTTGTAAAAGTGTAAAAGCAGCTCTCAGGAAAAAGTCACATTGTGAAACTAAAATCTGCTCTCACATTCAGTCACTAAGTTGTGTCTGACTCTCATACTAGGGGGAAATATATAAATATGAAGTATCCATAACACATACAAAGATACAAAGAAATAAGGAAGACCATCTATCCTTTGCATCCCTATCCAAAGGTTCAGCATTGTCAATATAGAGTCCCTGCAGGGCCAACAACTTATAGATAACAAATAAGGACCTATACCATTTTATACAAGGGACTAGAGCATCTGTGAATTTGTTGTCTGTAGGGTCATGGAAACAATCCCTGTGGATACTGAGGGGCAACTGTAAAATGTTAAGAAACACAGAATGGAGTAAGAGGCTTTAGAGTGAGAAGGTCGACCATGGATAGATAGATGGACGGATAGATAATATATATAGATGTAGATAGGCCATACATGATAAAGAGGAATGTAACAGAGTATATTCAAAAAACAATGACTGAAAATTCACTGATGAATACCAGTAAATAATTTAAAAGCAGTTTATACATATTTAGAAAATTGCTAAAAGGAAAAAAAAATTCTAAATGCTACTAGAAAAAGAAAATGACTTCTTGCATGTCAGTGATAGAGTGACAATTGACAACTTCTTAGTAAGTTAGAAGCCAGATAATAATGACAACAGGAAGAATATAGCATTTCCTATAGATATATAGTATGGTAATTTTAAATTTTTTAAAAATGTTTTAAACCTATTTAAGGCTAATTTTGAGTTATATGTAATATTACTGATTTATTTAACCTGAATTTCAAGTTATAACTAAACTTTAGTTCTTTATCAAGATTCCAGAGTTTGGGGAAGGCAGAATGTGTAGCCCTGATCATATGTACTGCTGTCTGTATACACAGCAAGGCAAGCCAGCTATAATTTACTTCAATTATCTAATTTACATTATCAATATTTTCTTATGTCTCATCAAAATTTCTTAAAATTCTACTTATAGTTGAAGTAAAATAAACAGCTTCCAAGTACTTACCCTTTTTAGGTCCTATATATGGAGAAAAGGCCTTTGATGTTTGGGAGAAAAAATGAATTTGATATATAGGGGGAAATGTAATGCAGTTAGATAAGTATTTCAAGAAAATAATAGCATTGGGTATTTTGGGTAGAAAAATTGGAAGCTCTTCCTTAAAAAAATAAGCTATGATTTGAAGGAATTCTACATGCAAACTTTCTAGACAAAGGTATCAAACACATATACATACTAAGAAAGGTAACTTGAATAAGCATGACAGTATTGGGAAGTGAAATTATTTTAATATAATTAAGGTTGAGTTTCAAGTGGAAAATGTGGTAAGAGATTAATTAAAGTGGTCTATGACTTTCAGATCATGAAGGATACTCTAAGATATGAAAAATATATTGGTACTTATTATAAGTGAGAAAGAGCACTTACATAATGGATGTTGAAATAAAAATGACAGAATTAAAAATTTGTCTTTTACATCTGTTACTCTTGGAGTAATAAGAAATGCAGTAGGGAAAGGATACTATTAAGAAAACGTCACAAAAATCCAAGAAGGAAATTAAACAGATATAGATTAATATTCTTTCTATTCATAGGTGTCCATTTTAATCTGCTATCTTTAAAATAATCTCCAGTATGCAGAGTTTTAGTTTGCTCATTAAAAAATTTTACATGATTTCATCTTTAGACCCATTAACTCTTATCTATTCTAATACCCTTTATTTCTGTATATTCCTTGTCTTACCCAATTTTGATTTGGTCTCATTTTTGTCTCAACTTATTTACATAATTTTTGGTTTTGGCTACAAGTTTATTTACTATCCTAGGTTTTGATTTGTATAACACCTTAATGTTGGGCTTCCCTGGTGGCTCAGAAGGTAAAGCGTCTGCCTGCAATGCGGGGAGACCTGGGGTTCAATTCCTGGGTTGGGAAGATCCCTGGAGAAGGAAAATGGCAATCCACTCCAGCACTCTTGCCTGAAAAATCCCATGGACGGAGCAGCCTCACAAGTTACAGTTCATGGGGTCGCAAAGAGTCGGATATGACTGAGTGACTTCACTTTCACTTTAGTGTTCGTTGCTCAGTCATGTCCGACTCTGGGACCCCCGTGGGCTGTAGCCCGCCACGCTCCTGTGTTGATGGTATTCTCCAGGAAAGAAAACTGGAGTGGGTAGCCATTCCTTTTCCAGGGGATCTTCTTGACCCCAGGGATTGAATCTGGGTCTCCACACTGCAGGCAGATTTTTTTACCATCTGAGTCACCAGGGAAGTCCCATAACACTTTAAGAAATACATTTTCCTGAGTACTCACAGCCCACACATGGCTAAAGATACAAATTTGCTACTGTGGGTTATTCTATTGCACATCAGGCTCTCTGAATCCCATGGACTAAGTCCATCATTAATTTATTTCTGTATCTGCATTAAAGGAGGTCCTACAGTGATGAAGAAATGGGAGATCTGGGGAGTTAAAATTGAGGGATGACTTATAAGCCATAAGAACACAGTAGTTAGAGAGTAGGGGATGCGGGTGATTCCTAATCCTCTGGGTCTGGTCATATAGATGATGCTGATTTCACACTCTGAAATAGAACATGTAGACTACTTTTGAAGAGTTCTGAAATCTGCATTTGATCTGATTAATTTCAAGGTACATATCAGGTGATATATAGGTCAAGATATAATTCAGGTATCAATGATGTTCTAGGAATACTCAAAATATAGTTGGTAGTTGAAGTCACTGAAGTGAATGAGATTTCCTGGGATGTATATGAGAGAAAATATGAAAAAGAAGCACAAAGAGAAGAAAAAGGAGAGAAGAGGACAAGAGTAAAGAAGACAGTTTGAGAACAGAAAAACAGTTTTTAAAAAAGTAGAAAATAACTGGTACCATGAGCAAACTCTTGAAAAAGGATAGAGAAACTTATGAACTTGATATACATATTTGCAACAAAAGTTGTTACTATATGCAAGCATTTATCCCTACAGGGGAAAAAAAAAAAAAAAAAGAGCAGAGTAGGAATGTGAGGATAGTCAACGGGTTAAAAATACTGATGTCACAGAAGGAAAGGAAAAGATCCAAAAGAAGCATCATATATGCCACTCCAGAAATAACAGATCAGAAAAGTTTTGAAAGTCATTTGTTGCATTCCACAATGAGGATACCACAGTGCTCTTGGCAAAAGAAAAATAGTTTTTGAATAAAAGAAGTAAATAGATTTCAGTTGGTTGAGAGTATCTAGAATATGATCACTTCTTTCAAGGAGTTAAAAACATAAGGGGAAAAAATGAGTAATATCAGAATTAAAGACGTGCTTATATCCACATGGTTTTTGTTTGACTATTTACACGTGCTTTCTCAAAATCATTTAAAAAGGAAGACAACGGAAGAGTTTTAAAAGATGAATGATATCAATCTGTAGAGATATCTGATGGGATATTTTCACCTGTCTTAAGTATGTGCTTTAAATACACTCTCTTGGAACATTAAAGGAAATCAAAATTCATCATTTCTGTTTGTATGAACTATATAAAGTAATTAGTTTCCTTTATACTCAATCCTCCATGGGCTAAAGGAATTAAAGTAGATAAAAACTTTAAATTATTTGAAGTTTAAGTAAGTAATTACAAATTTGCTATGAATGAGCTGTTTCAAATTAGAACAACACAGATGCTGTTGTTCGATTTAAGAAGCTATTCTCTCTACAGAGAGCAGGTCAGAGGCTTCTATACAAAATTTTTAGTCTTAGATCCTGCTGTCTTATAGCATAAAAAGGCCAGTGGTGGGCAAAGAGGAGGGTTCTAGTCTTAAGAAATCATTTAACTGGCTTTTGATTTGATGCGTAGAAATTAAAGTGCTCATAAAGATACAAGTAGCTAAATACAATAATAAATACTAGAGATAGCATTTAATTAATTCAGTAGTACACGTGTGTATATAAGTGTGCTCAGTTGTGTCTAACCTTTGTGACCCATGGACAGTGGCCCACCAGGCTCCTTGTCTCCATGGAATTTTCCAAGTAAGAGTACTGGAGCAGGTAGCTATTTCATACTCTATAGGATCTTTCAACCCAGGGATCAAACCCACATCTCTTGCCTTCGCATGCAGATTCTTTACTATGGTACCATCTGGGAAGCAAAAGTATATGTACATTTAATAAAAAAGAGCCTGGTATATATAGGGATTAAATATTATTTGTCTTAATGAAATAATTTTAGAATCATGAAGATGAAATGTCTTTTTTTCTATTCAATGTAAAATAGTGATTTAATATTTCATCAGTTCAGTTCAGTCTCTCAGTTATGTCTGACTCTTTGCGACTCTGCAGACTGCAGCACACCAGGCTTCCCTGTCCATCAGCAACCCTTGGAGTTTGCTCAAACTCATGTCCATCGAGTCGGTGATGCCATCCAACCATCTCATCCTCTGTTGTCCCCTTCTCCTCCTGCTTTCAATCTTCCCCTGCATCAGGGTCTTTTCCAATGAATCAGTTCTAAGGTATGGATTTTAATTATGTAGGTAAACATATTTAGGGATTACACGCTTTGTGCAATTTATTTAGTGAGGTATCTTGATGAGGGTATATTTTAACATAAAATATATAGGAATAAATGGTTCTTCAGTGATTTAGATGTTTATTTACTTCTTTGGAGGTGTAGGATAGGTAATTTATAAACTTGAATAATTAAAATCAGATACAGAAAGAATTAAAATAATGCTGAAGCCAATGATCACTATAGGCATCCAGAGAAGGGAATGATTATTGTAAGAACAAGGTTTTGAAGTGTGTAGCATGTATTCCCTAGACATTGAGACATTAATGCATGAACATTCAAAGGGTACCTGATGCCACAGGAACACACAAATGGTCATATACTTTGTAAAAAGTTGAGTAAAAAAGTTAACTACACTCTTCTATACATCAAAAGTATAGAAACCTAAACTATTAGGTTTATTTATTAAACATTTATTTAATAAATACTCAACTAAATATTTATTAAATACCATTGAAATAGTTATTACTAGGAAATATATAATTGGAGAAGGAAATGGTGACCCACTCCAGTGTTCTTGCCTGGAGAATCCCAGGGATGGGGGAGCCTGGTGGGCTGCCGTCTATGGGTCGCACAGAGTCGGACACGACTGAAGCGACTTAGCAGCAGCAGCAGCAGCAGGCAATATATAAAGGCTGGTTTCTGAGAGTAAATTTCTTTATTTTAGATTTTATTCTTGGTATCTTTTAGCTAATTAATTGCATGCCTTGTACTTGAACTGTTATAAACCGAGAGAGAGATCATTGGTGTTTTGGTAGTTCTTTTGACTTTCTGAAAATTTCTTCCTCCTAAAGGTCATCAGCGATTCATAGTTCTAAACTGATACTATCCAGTGGCCACACACAGAAATATGACTTCACAATTAAATGTAACAGCCTTTATTTGCTTTATTTGCTTATGTAGTCACAGCATACTGACGTTTCGGGTTTCTTTTTAAGTAAGTAATTAAATGAGCTGAATGGGACAACTAGGAACAAAATATCTGACCTACTTTAATTTTATTTTAATGTGCATATTTCAACAAGATTTTTCAGTATAATGTGACAGATTAAGTTTTGCTAATCACCAGTAGATGCTGTGCCCCAAAGATTAAACAGATAAAATAGTTTAAATAGAAATAACTGAATTAATTCAGGTGAAATAAAGATAATTTCTAGCTATTAACCTCATATTTCTACAAAAACAATATGGTCCCTTGTTTAAAAATTTTAGTGGGAATTTGGATAACCCTTATTAAATGTGTATTATTGTCACTAACCTAAATGCATTTTAAAAAGATGCTAAAATACGAGTATGAAGATAAGAAACTATGTAGTGGTAATAAAAAAGAATCCAATATTTTCTTAAAATTTTTAAATGTGAACTTTTAGGTGTAAGACAGTGAAGGAGGCTCAGTTGTTTTCTCCTCAAATGGGTGGAACTGCATTTGAAGTCTGTCAGTAAGTAGCTTTGAAAATATCACACAACTCTGATTTTCAAGGGAGTTTTGTCTCGAAAAATAGAAAGAAATATAAACTGTAGCCTGGAATTATTAGGGAACAAGTGTGAGAGTAAACTAAAGTTCACATGATTGAAAATATGAAATAAGCAAAGCATTTAGTAAACTAAACCAGCAACTACTTTAAGATGGATTTTAACATTGAGTTTTTGACTACAGTTGAATAATAAAATCAATCAATATTATACATTTATTGATATTAATTATTAGTTTTGATTAGTAAAAATAGATTTGTTTAGTCTAAAAATGAATTGTGCCAGGCAGCAGAAGGATCAAATTTTATTTCTAGTGGCTACAGATTGGGAATTCTTACTGAAAACAATCAAGTGTTTCTGGTTTACCTTCTTGGTATATTCTTAGAACAGTAACAAAATAGTGTAAGACTTTGGCTTCCCTGGATAGTTTGGTTTTAGGTTAGAAGTGTTTTCTGAAAACAGTGTCATGAAAGGCAGGGGAGATTAATATATTGTGGCAAATTTCTCTATGGGTGAATTTCCCTCTGCTGCTATTACATTCTTCAATACCTTAAAACTCATATTCTCTGATATTTAAATATTGCAAACTCTTCTATTTTGAAGTAATATTCAAACATTATTAGAGAAAACCTTCCATGCTCATTGACTTCCTGATGCTTATGTGATATTAGTGCTAAAAAGCAATACATCATAACCAATGGTCACATAATGTGTCAAATACCTCTTAGAGTGTGGTCTTTCTGCTCAGAAATCACTAACTCAACCCCATAATGTTAAAAATACATTCATTCAAATGTTGTTGGCCCTAAAATTACTAACGCAATTCCATTATGTTAAAAATACATTCATTCAAATGTTGTTGGCCCTAAAACTGTCTCATAGGAAGTAATTGCTAATGGTTGCAGTTATACCTTTGTCCATAAAAGTAACAATAAAAAGGGTTTTGATAAAGAAAAACATTTCAAAAAAATAATCAAGTGGCATTTTAGGTGGAGTGGATTAGTATCTATAATATTTTGAGCTGAATAGTATGTATTATACCATAATGTTATATAAATAAATAAATTATAATTCCTTGGGAAACATCCTTCTAAAATGGTTCTTGCCATTTGTATTTTTGATATGAAGAAGGCAAAACTTTATAAAACTGTGCATAAGTCAGTTTTCTCCGAGATTAAGTAGCTACTTAAATACTGTGTGCTAATGCTTCAGTTGCAGAAGAATACAGAGAAGAACTGTACAAAAAAGATCTTCATGACCCAGATAATCACGATGGTGTGATCACTCACCTAGAGCCAGACATCCTGGAATGTGAAGTCAAGTGGGCCTTAGAAAGCATGACTACAGAGTTAGTGGAGGTGATGAAATTCCAGATGAGCTATTTCAAATCCTGAAAGATGATGCTGTGAAAGTTTTGCACTCATTGTGCCAGCAAATTTGGAAAACTCAGCAGTGGCTACAGGACTGGAACAGGTCAGTTTTCATTCCAAGCCCAAAAAGGCAATGCCAAAGAATGCTCAAACTACCACACAATTGCACTCATCTCACACGCTAGTAAAGTGATGCTTAAAATTCTCCAAGCCAGATTTCAGCAATATGTGAACTGGGAAGTTCCAGATGTTCAAGCTGGTTTTAGAAAAGGCAAAGGAACCAGAGATCAAATTGCCAACATCCGTTGGATCATGGAAAACAGAAGAGAGTTCCAGAAAAAAAATATCTATTTCTGCTTTATTGACTATGCCAAAGCCTTTGACTGTGTGGATCACAAGAAACTGTGGAAAATTCTGAAAGAGATGGGAATACCAGACCACCTGACCTGCCTCTTGAGAAATCTGTATGCAGGTCAGGAAGCAACAGTTAGAACTGGACATGGAACAACAGACTGGTTCCAAATAGGAAAAGGAGTACGCCAAGGCTGTATATTGTCAGCCTGCTTATTTAACTTGTATGCAGAGTACATCATGAGAAACGCTGGGCTGGAAGATGCACAAGCTGGAATCAAGATTGCTGGGAGAAATATCAGTTACCTCAGATATGCAGATGACACCACCTTTATGGCAGAAAGTGAAGAGGAACTAAAAGTCTCTTGATGAAAGTGAAAGAGGAGAGTGAAAAAGTTGGCTTAAAGCTCAGCATTCATAAAATGAAGATCATGGCATCTGGTCCCATCACTTCATGGGAAATAGATGTGGAAACAGTGGAAACAGTGGCTGATTTTATTTTGGGGGCTCCAAAATTACTACGGATGGTGATTGCAGCCGTGAAATTAAAAGACACTCCTTGGAAGGAAAGTTATGACCCACCTAGACAGAATATTAAAAAGCAGAGACATTACTTTGCCAACAAAGGTCCTTCTAGTCAAGGCTATGGATTTTCCAGTGGTAACGTATGGATGTGAGAGTTGGACTATAAAGAAAGCTAAGCGCTGAAGAACTGATGCTTTTGAACTATGGTGTTGGAGAAGACTCTTGAGAGTCCTTTGGACTGCAAAGAGATCCAATCAGTCCATCCTAAAGGAGTTCAGTCCTGGATGTTCATTGGAAGGACTAATGTTGAAGCTGAAACGCCAATACTTGGGCTACCTGATGCGAAGATCTGACTCATTTGAAAAGCAAAATAAAGTAAAAAAAAAAAGTAACTGTATTTTCAAAAGCAAAAAAAAAAAAAAAAAATCCTGATGCTGGGAAAGATTGAAGGTGGGAGGGAAAGGGGATGACAGAGGGTGAGATGGTTAGATGGCATTATCGACTCAATGGACATGGGTTTGAGTGGACTCCAGGAGTTGGTGATGGACAGGGAGACCTGGAGTACTGTGATTCATGAGGTTGCAAAGTGTCGGACATGACTAAGTGACTGAACTGAACTGAACTGAACTGAATGCTTCAGTCATGTCTGACTCTTCGCAACCTTGTGGACTATAGCCCACCAGGCTCCTCCCTCCATGGGATTTTCCAGGCAAGACTACTGGAGTGGGTTGCCATTTTCTCCCTGCAGGGGATCTTCCTGAACTAGGATTTGAACCTGTGTCTTTTGCATCGCCTGCATTGGCAGGCCTGTTCTTTACCACTACCACCACTGAGGAATCCCTGTCTACTTCAATGTTTCTCCTAAAACATTATTGGATTTCCCTGATGGTTCAGAGGGTATAGCTCCTGCCTGCAGTGTGGGAGAACCGAGTTCGATCCACCAGTTGGGAACATCCCCCTGGAGAAGGAAATGGCAACCTACTCCAGTACTCTTGCCTGGAAAATTCCATGAATGGAGGAGCCTGGTAAGCTACAGTCCATGCAATTGCAGAGAGTCACACATGACTGAGCAACTTTGCTTCTAAAGTATTATTATCTTAAACCAGTTGTGGTTATGTAAACTTTGAAAATAAAGTCCTACATTTCTTTCGTATTAGTGTCTATATGTTATTATTGGCATGAAGTAGTAAATAATCACGGAACTGAATTGGATTTCTGTACTCAGTGAAATTACTGTTCCCATTACAAAAGTTTGCATTGCAAAGATACAATCTATACACAGTTAATATGTAGCATTATTAGCAAAAGAGCTATTCTTGTTTTCTCTGATTCCTGGAAGGACTGCAACTTCTGTGAACAGTAATCCTTTATGCAAATGAATTACTGTGATATCCTAAATGGTATGCATTAATGCCTTTCTTATTAACAAATTCATCATTCATTTTCCAAACACTTTAAAAGCATCACCTTTGTGCCAAGCACTGTGATAAATACTGGTGGAACAGAAAAGAACAGAGTTGAGAAAAATCTCTTGTAATTAATTTACTTACAGTTGGAAAGCTGAGTTAAGAAGGCTGTCTACTAGACAGATAGTTCTGTTATTGTTTTCAGTTGCTAAGTCATATCTGACTCTTTGAGACCCCATGAACTGCAGCATGTCAGTCTTCCCTGTCCTTCAGTATTTCCTTGAGTTTGCTTAAAATCATGTCCGTTAAGTCAGTGATGCCATCCAACCATATCATTCTCTGTCATCCCCTTCTCCTCTTACCCTCAGTCTTTCCCAGCATCAGGGTCTTTTCCAAAGAGTCGGCTCTTTGCATGAGGTGGCCAAAGTATTGGAGCTTCAACTTCCGTATCAGTACTTCCAATGAATATTCAGGGTTGATTTCCTTTAGTATTGACTGGTTTGATCTCCTTGCTGTCCAAGGGACCCTCAAGAGTTTTCTCTAGCACCACAGTTAGAAAGTATCAATTATCTGGTGCTCAGCCTTCTCACATCCATATATGACTACTGGAAAAATCATAGCTTTAACTTCACAGATCTTTGTCAGCAAACTGATGTCTCTGCTTTTAAATATGCTGTCTAGGTTTGTCACAGCTGTTCTTTCAAGAAGCAAGTGTCTTTTAATTGTGTAGCTGCAGTCACCATCCACATTGATTTTGGAGCCCAAGTAAATGAAATCTGACAGTGTTTCCACATTTTGCCCATTTGTATGCCATGAAATGATGGGACTGGTTGTCATGATCATTGTTTTAGGAATGTTGAGTTTTAAGCCAGCTTTTTCACACTCCTCTTTCACTTTCATCAAGAGGCTTTTAGTCCCTTTTCACTTCTGCCTTTAAAGTGGTATCATCTGCATACCTGAGGTTGTTGATATTTCTCCCAGCAATCAAGAGTTAGTTTACCAGGAGTAAAATCTCACATCGAAGTTTAATTTCATTAACTCCTTTTGTTTAGGGAAGTATTTTTTGTCTATCAATTCTAGAGGAGGGTTCATGAACATGAGATATGAGGAGATTGTAAATTGTTTAGCTAAGGTTTCTTCTAAAAAGGAACAGGCATCTAGGAATGTAATAGATAAAAAATAAGAAAAGATAGTGATATGTGGGGGAGGAGAGAGGCAGAACAATATGGTTGGAGGCTGGCACTTTGGTTGATGGGTAAGGCTGAAGATCTTTCTTAAGAGCTGGAAGTTTGGGGTCCATCTGAAAGCTATCTTCAATAACATGCTATAATATAGCATCTCATATAGTTAGTTATATTTAAATCTCCAGCCAATATTTTTTTTTTCTCTAGTATTATTTGTGGCATAGGTGAGAGGAAACAAAGAGATTTCATGCTCTTGAGTTGGATCAGCATTAGACCACTGCAAATAGCAGGAGTATGGGAATACATCAGAAGTTGAAAATCGCAGCCAGTTATAAATAGAAAATAACAATCAAAAGAAAGCTCTTGGCAAAGAATGAGAAAGCACTTAGTTTCAAAGAGGACTGATAGCAAGATCAAACCCATCTTATCTAGAAATTAAGGAGCACCAGCCATCCAGGCTTCACTAAGCCTATTAGTATGCCTGTTTCGATCCCAACATTCAAGTCTACAGTTACCATTTTTATTAAGTCACAAGATAAATACCTAACTCATCAATCTTCCTTTAGATATAATAACTTTATCTCCTAACTCTTCCCATTTTCTTTGCTTCTGTCTTTTCAAGGGTTCCAACTTTGAACTCTTATCAGTTGACAACAATAATGATTTTTCACAATTAAGTTGAACATGTCTGGTGTAGAATGCTGAGCTTCCATTTCCGTAAAGTAACTTTTAGTGATCCCAAGTGAAACTTGTATTGGCTCCCAGGTGTCCACACTATGGGCCACAAGCCAGTCAGAGAAAGCGGCAATCTATCAAAGAGAAAAAACTTCCTCTGGACTTATGCCAACGCTGCACTTGCGTTATAATCCAGCCACCTCCTGGTGATTCTCCTTGCTATACTGCCCCCTCATGTCACAGTGCTTGTCTGCTAACTATTTGTTTTTTAAAAAAAATTTAGTAAACTCTACAGGTATTACTTTATAAAGCAATGCCTGAGAAACAACTCTGTAAGTATGAAATCTTAAAGACTGGAAGCCTTTGTATGTGTGTGAGGTTTTTAATGTATGAAATTGGTTTTGATTTCAATTTCTTTCAGATAAATGTTTAGCTAAGGCTATATCTCTCAATTTTGAATAATTTTGAGGCCATCTCTCAAAATTATTGGTATATTAATATATAGGATCTAATTTTCAAGCTAAATAGCGCCATGAACATTATACATTTCAGAAGTTATATTTGTCATTTTTCATGTTAAAATATTTTTAAAAACATTGTCAAATCAACTATTGAAATGCACCTATGTATAGTATCCTAAATATTCATGAAATTTATAATGATTAACTAGGTCAAACATAGACAATATTTTTATCATAAAATATTTTAATTTATATTCTAGGAAATAAGAGTAGGTACATCTTCCCCACTGCTACATATGCAGAGAGGAAGTTTTAAACATAGGGGTTTATATTATGTTTTGCTTCCTCATTAGTACAAACGCTTCTTGCCTGGGAAATTCTATGGACAGAGGAGCCTGGCGAGCTACTCCATACAGTCATAAGTCAGACACAACTTAGTGACTAGACCATCATCACCAGCTGAAAATATAAAGTGTATTTTTCAGGGTTATTGATTATATGATATATGTTAATTTTTATTTGTCTTGCATACCAATCTTTAAATGCTAATAATTAGATCAGGAGTTTTGAACAGTAAATATGAGTACTCTTGTACATTTTTTTCCAATAATGTTTCTTACTAATTATTACAGATCTATATAAGTAAAAGAAGTTGTGCAATAGGTTATACTCAGGAACTGTTCAATGTAATACAGGTGTTCACAAATGATGGTGTGGGATTTCAGATTAGAATGTATATAGTATCAAAAATAAGTTAAAATTAAATTAAAAATTGAATCAAATTTAAAATATTAAATCTAATTAAAATTTATATTAAAAATTAAATAATATTCAATGTCAAGAAGAGTGAATATGGTAAACGGCCTTTTCATTTGAGTTGTGGTTGTTGGGGCTTCCCTGATAGCTCAGACAGTAAAGAATCTGCATGCAATGCAGGAGACCAGGGTTCAACCCCTGGGTCAGGAAGATCCACTGGAGAAGGAAATGGCTACCCATTCCAGTTGTTGTTTAGTTGCTAAGTTGTGTCTGACTCTTTGCGACCCCAAGGACTGTAGCCTGCCAGGCTCCTCTGTCCATGAGATTTTCCAAGCAAAAATACTGGAGTGGGTTTCCATTTCCTTCTCCAGGAGATCTTCCAAACCGAGGGATCAAACCCACATATCCTGTGTTGGCAAAGGGGTTCTTTACCACTGAACCAACATGAAAACTTCATTCACTTGAGTAGATAATTTTAATGAACTATGCTTTAGATCTGTAATAGAACTGCAGTACTACAGAGGTAAAATATCTAATTTTTTATATAAGAATGAAGTAATGCTTTCTTAGGAAAATAATAGTTAAGAAGAGACTTGAAGGGAAAGTTAGGATTAACTTGACAAGGGTTGTGAGTATATGTGGAGAAGAATTCAGAATCATTCAGGTACAGAAACATGTATGAACTTCAAGTCAATGAGGAAAGAGAGAAGGGATAGAAGGTCAGTAATGACTGAATTATATGAAACTGAAATATAATGGAACAGAAGGCCAGAGAGTTAGACAGTACAGACCTTGCAGCACTCTGTAAACGTTAAGTATTTTGAAACACATTTAAGGGTAATGGAAGTCTCTGACTCCCATTAAGTAAGAAACTGATATGATGATTTCTCTTTGATCAAGGTCACTCTGACTGTAGAGTGAGGAATGGACTGGAGATCATTCAACCAAGGAAAGAGACACTATTGATCTGAGACATGGGATAGAGAAATAGAACTGGAAATAAGAAAGCATAAGATAAAATCAGCCAGTCTTGCTGACTAATTTAATGGGGAAAGGCAGAGAAAAATGTTGAAGAAATAGCAATAATGTTCAGGTCTGTGGCTTTAACAACTAGGAAATTGTCAATACCATTTTAATAAGGAGAAAAAAAAAGGAATAGGTCTGAGACCAAGAGGATTTAATTATTGTTGGACATGCTGAGTTTGAAACCTCTTTCAGACCTTGTGCTAGAGATATACAATAGGCAACCTGTAGGGGTTTCTAGCTCAGAAGTAGATGGACTAGAGATATGGATTTGTTGATCTCTGCAATGCTACACATGCATAGCAATTAAAGATCTGGGAATAGACTTTGTATAATTGCATAGTTAAAATCATAGGATAATTTAAGTGTGATTAAAAATTTAAGAATTGTGCACTGAGTTGGTTACATCTGTTGGGCTTTAGCAAAATGAGAACAAGCAGAATATCACAAATTTAGTTTCCTGAGAGAACTCAATTAGGAAACACCTAGTCATATTAGGATTCTGCTCCTGGAGGTCTGTGGCAGACAATTACCAACCACTGAATATTCATGAGCACTTCCACAGTTCTCAGCCAACTTGTAGTTGGGGCCATATGATTGGATTCTGGCAGGAGCCCAGCTGTAAAATCATGAAAACACTTCCATATGAGAGGAGTTTTTGCAAAGGATTGTAAAGAAATAAAGATTAAGGCCTATAAATGAATATTCTATATTATAACAAGTATTCTTTTATCATTATTATAAGTCAGTGGCCAGTACTGACAGATCCTTGGAAAGGTGAGTTCATGGGGACTATGTATAGTAAGAGGGAGATAGAGGTGTTGGTAGAGTCTTGTAGGATCAATTATAACTGAGTATCAGTATCTTTCTCATACTGGGCATGGGAATCTTCTGGTGTTTTGTCTTTAGTTCATAATAAAATGTGATATTTGCATGAATATATGTGAGGACATACACTTGAATGGTCCCCATACACATGGCCAGGAAAACACCAACCCAACATATAAAAACCCGTGCTTAGTTCACCTTGAGATCAATATATCAACAGTTCTCCACCGCTCAAACATTTCACAGCTCACTTTACAGAAAAAAATTGACCTCCTTCCCAGAAATTACCCATTGTCCAAAAGGAAAACACAAAGGTAACTACTCTAAATGTTTCATGGGAGCACAACCTATTAGAAGTCATCAGTATCATTGAAATTCATCCTCATTTTTCATCGAGGGACTTTGCTTCAGGCTCAAGAATGTATAGTACTAGAGTGAAAAATTTAGGTGTTTTAATAGTCTTTTTCCTTCACATTGATGGACTGAGTTATCTGATTGGTGAGATATGGAGAGCTGTACAGGCTCAGTTAACCCCATAAAGACAAGTTAACAACTGGCTGGGGTCACTGTATTAAATATATACATATACATATATATATATGTTTGTCCACTGATCTGTCATAATTGTTTTACTGTATTATCCTATTGACTTGTAAAACAGGCATCACTATTCTTGCATACGTCTGCCTGGCAAAGTACTATTTAGGACACAACACTGTCCCCACATAGAGTTCCAATTGTCCTCAAGTTGGGGTCTTGTTTTTGTAAGTGTTTCTTTGTTTTTGCAAGTCTTTCAGTGGTTAATTTTTTTTTTTTCCCCTGTTCCCTATTCTTACCCTGGCTGCAATGTGCATGCGTGTGTGCTAAATCCCTTCAGTCATGTCTGACACTTCATGACCCCATGGACTGTAGCCTACCAGGCTTCTCTGTACATGGGATTCTCTAGGCAAGAATACTGGAATGGATTGCCATGTTCTTCTCCAAGGGATCTTCCTGATACAGGGATCAAACCCATGTGTCTTGCATCTCCTACACTGGCAGGCATGTTTTTGTTTTGTTTTGTTTTTTAACACTAGCACCACTTTGGAAGCCCCAACTGCTAAGTACTCAATTATTTCCTTCAAGCTGTGTATCTTGCTGATAATGGTTTTTCACCCCTTCGGTGAAATGGGGAAGGCTGGAGAGTGCTGGGCTAGGGATAAATTCTCTCCTTCAACCAGAGTGTGTTTCCAGAATTGAGCTCAGGCAAAGTCCTTTCTCCTAGAGACTAGGTTTGTCTTATGGGGAATGCTTTTTCAAAGCTTCACAGTAGCTTTTCTTCTTCTCTGTCTCTGGGTCCTAAAATTGAGAACCTGGTCAGGTTCCTTGAAGGGAAGCTCATGAAAGTTTTGGGAATATCTAAGACTGTTCCCCTCAGAAATCTCTCCCTCTCTATTCCACATTCTGTCTCTAGCAATTCATCACAACTGCCATTTAATGTTTCTACCAGTATTATATTGATCCTGCAGTTTCTGCTTCTGGTGATTGGACCTACCTTGCTCTGTCATTCCGGATGCACTTATCTTTCCAGCTTTTAAAGCAATTGCATGTCCTGAGATCTTGGAGTCCAAGAAAAACCATTGATTCTCAGTTTGTGTAGCTTTATCTTGTTCTAAGAACAGAAGAAATGAGATCAAGTACTTTGCACATTGGAGCTGAACCTGTATAATTTGCATTTTTCTTCCTCATCTTTACATATGCCACTTGGTGGTGGTTTGGCTGGACACTGATGAGAATATAACCCTGGAATAAGTCATTAGAGGTTTTGAAAAAGAAATGGTTATTACCTGGAAGTTTTGGATTATGAGATTGACAGGGTTTAAAATTCACAGATCTGCACCATCTGAGGAGCCTTCAAAAGATATCAGTATCTGTGTTCTACCCCAGGAGATTCTAATTTAATAAGTTTGCGGTGGGGCCCAGACATCAGTGCATTTTAATCTTTCCAGGTTATGGTAATATCTAACCAGGTTGTGAACCACTGCCATAACGGAACTTAAAAGACCATCTCTAGAAAAAATTTATGATATGGCTTGGAGATTTTCCTAGAGGGGCAGGGAAAGAGTTTTTGATAAACCCCATTTGAGAATTTGAACACTTTTGCTGCAAAATATTTGAAACTATATATATATATCCAAGCCTTTGACTGTATTGATCACAACAAACTGGAAAATTCTTAAAGAAATGGGAATATCAGACCACCTTATCTGCCTCCTAAGAAATCTGTATGCAGGTCAAGAAGCAACAGTTAGAACCAGACGTGGAACAATGGACTAATTTAAAACTGGGAAAGGAGTATGTCAAGGCTGTATATTGCCATCCTGCTTATTTAACTTATATGCAGAGTTCATTAGGTGAAATGCCAGGCTGGATGAAGCACAAGCTAGAATCAAGATTGCTGGGAGAAATATCAGTAACCTCAGATATGCAGATGACACCACCCTTATGGCAGAAAGTGAAGATGAACTAAAGAGCCTCTTGATGAAAGGGAAAACGGAGAGTGAAAAAGTTGGCTTAAAATGAAGTCCACGGTATTTGATCCTATTACTTCATGGAAGATAAATGGGGAGACAGTGGAAACAGTGACATACTTTATTTTCTTGGGCTCCAAAATCACTGCAGATGGTGATTGCAGCTGTGAAATTAAAAGACACTTGCTCCTTGGAAGGAAAGTTATGACAAACCGAGCCTGCATATTAAAAGCAGAGACATTACTTTGCCGAAAATGGCCCATCTAGTCAAAGCTATGGTTTTTCCAGTAATCAGGTATGGATGTGAGACTTGAACCATAAAGAAAGCTGAGCACCAGAGAATTGATGCTTTTGAACTGTGGTGTTGGAGAGGACTTCTGAGAATCCATTGGAGTGCAAGGAGATCCAACCAGTCAGTCATAAGGGAAATCAGTCCTGAATATTCATTGGAAGGACTGATGCTGAAGCTGAAGCTCCAATATCTTGGCACCTGATGTGAAGAACTGACTCATGGGGAAAGACCCTGATGCTGGGAAGGATTGAAGGCAGGAGGAGAAGGGGATGACAGAGGATGATATGGTTGGATGGCATCACTGACTCCATGGACATGAGTTTGAGCAAGCTCCAGGAGTTGGTGATGGGCAGGAAAGTTTGGCGTGCTGCAGTCCATGGGGTCGCAAAGAGTCAACCCAACTGAGTGACTGAATTGTACTCAATATATAATAGAGAAAACAATGTTGGGGCAGGGCATTCAAGACTGAGTGTACTAACTGTGTCCCTCGGGGTATCCATGATGCTTATACTATCTTCTAATAAATGTTTCCTCACTCACAAGCCAAAGTGTACTCTTTTCGGTAACAGAGAGAACTAGTTCAAGGGGTTTAAAACTGACCCAAGTTTAAGACTGACAAAGGGCACATATTCTATATGTATATGTGATTTTATTTTTCAAATGGTACTTGAACTAATTGTTCTCTTTCAAGCATTGTAAAAGATCCAGGTAGAAAAAGCATTACCCAAACATAATGGTGCATAAGTTCAATATATACTGTGTTGGGGACCGTGAGGAATGCTGTCTAAATTGAAGTCCTACATGAGCAGATGTTAGGAGTGCCCATGTGGACCTTGCTGATCTGTCTGGGGCAGAACACTAGAGCAAAGCAATAAGAACCACTGACTATGTCCCTAGAGTTACTTTGAATTCAGCTTTAATTTCTAGCTTCAATTGCCAGAATCATAGTTCCACTTCAATTTTCATGAAGTTAATCTGACATATCTGTGAAATTTCATGTTTATCCAAAAATATATCCGTTTATTTGATATAATTTAAGGAGTCTGTTTCTTACACTCAAATATGGCTCATTAAGTTATGCAGGGAGTCATATAATTTAGTCAAATGTAGCACAGTGTTCTTGCCTGGAAAACCCCATGGACAGAGGACCCTGACAGGCTACAGTCTATGGGATCGCTAAGAGTCGGATACAACTGAGCATCTTCACTTTCACTTTTCACTTCCATGCATTGGAGAAGGAAATAGCAACCCACTCCAGTGTTCTTGCCTGGAGAATCCCAGGGACGGGGGAGCCTGGTGGGCTGCCATCTATGGGGTCACACAGAGTCGGACATGACTGAAGTGACTTAGCAGCAACAGCAGCAGCACAGGATTATTTTAACTTATGTTTAAATCTCAGGCTCAGCCAAGTCTAGGTCTCCCATTTAAACACACACACACACACACACACACACACACACACACACACACACACCCCCGGCATGCCTCGTTTTATTGCATTTCACTTTACTGCACTTCAGAGATACTGTGTTTGTGGCAACCTGGGTCAAGTACGTCTATTGGCTTCATTTTCCCAACACCATTCGCACTCTTCTTGTCTCTGTCATTTGGTAATTCTCACAATATTTCAAAAAATTTTTATTGTTACATTTGCAATGGTACCTGTGATCAATCATCTTTGATGTTACAACTACAAAATGATTATTCCCTGGAGGGTCAGGTGATGGTTAGCATTTTCAGCAAGGGAATATCTTTAATTATTTTACATTTTTAACATAATGATATGACACAATTAACAGGGTAAACATAGCTTTTATATGTACTGCTGGTGCTGCTAAGTCAGCTTCAGTCATGTCCGACTCTGTGCGACCCCATAGATGGCAGCCCACCAGGCTCCACTGTCCCTGGGATTCTCCAGGCAAGAACACTGGAGTGGGTTGCCATTTCCTTCTCCAATGCATGCAAGTGAAAAGTGAAAGTGAAGTCGCTCAGTCATGTTCGACTCTCAGGAAACCAAAAAATTGGGTGACTCACTGCAATGTGACATTTGCTTTATTGCAGTGGTCAGGAACTGGCAATCTCTCTGAGGTGTGCTTATATTATGGTGGTAGTAGTGATAATTGCTAAGTCCAGATCCTTTTTTGGAGACTTATTGCTGGAGTTTTTAAAACTGGAGCCCTATTCCAGGAACTTTCATCATGTTTGTAATATGAGAAAAGATAAAAAAACAAAGAGATAAAGATCTTAACTATGAAAAAAACTGATTCCTGAAATAAATTTATTTTTGTAAACCTAGAAAGAATCACATTTTTCTTTAGGAATTTAAGGTGGGATCCAAGAAGACTAAATTACTTTATTTCGCGCTGTTTTTTTTTGTTTTCCTTGATTTTTGAAAGATTAAAGTTTTTCTAATAAAGGTTTGTTTGTTGTGTTTTTTTTGGCTGACAGAATCTCTGTAATTGACCATAACAAGGTAGTATCAGGGAGAACTGACTAGGAAGAACTTCATTGGAGAAGTTCTTGTTTTATTTGTATGAGATAGTGAGCATGATACTATGGATGTGGTCACAATAACTATGATTATAAAAACCTTATTTCTAATGCAAGACCTTGAGCATATGAGTATTAACATGTTCCTCATAAGATGGCTTGGAGAAGGAAATGGCAACCCACTCCAGTGTTCTTGCTTGGTGAATCCCAGGGATGGGGGAGCCTGGTGGGCTGCCATCTATGGGGTCGCATAGAGTTGGACACGACTGAAGTGACTTAGCAGCAGCAGCAGCAGCATAAGATGGCTACAGAAGTGAACAAAATTTCAGTTAATATAAGCACCAAAAGGAGCTTGATTACCACGGGATGAGAGTTCTATATCGTATTGAAGGAGTCTGGGAGAGACGTTCCAATCAGGTTTCTTTTTTTTTTTTTTTTAGCTAAGTAAATTTATTTTTTTATTATTATTTTTAATTTTATTTTTACTTTATTCTATTTTACAATACTGCATTTGTTTTGCCATACATTGACATGAATCCACCACAGGTGTACACGAGCTCCCAATCCTGAAACCCCCTCCCACCTCCCACCCCATATCATCTCTCTGGATCATCCAATCAGATTTCTTAATAAATGTTGCATTGGACTCAAGGATGAGCCCAAACATTGCACAGAAGTCTTAGATAATTAAGAGAGCTGTGTACATTCTTTGGATTACAAACAAATGAAAATCTTTGATTTCCATAAGGAGTTATCCTATTTGAGGCATTTTGCTTCACGCATTATTATTTGTGTGTGTGTGTGTGATTTAATTCACCTACCATAGTACTCCTCTGGAGAAGGAAATGGCAACCCACTCTAGTATTCTTTCCAGGAAAATTCCATGGACAGAGGAGCCTGGTGGGTGACACAGTTCATGCGGTTGCAAACAGTTGGGCATGACTGAGCAATGAGCACACATAGCAGGCATCAGAGTTCTCACATTTAAATTGTAAAACATAATGCTTTTTAGTATATTCACAAAGGTGTACAACCATCACCAATGTCTAATTACTGAGTATTTTCATCAAACCCACAATAAATCTCATTCTATTAACAAGTAACTCCTTATTCCCCCTTTTCTCCAGTTCTTGGCAACCACTTATCTACTGTTTGTTCCCATAGATTTGTCCCTTTTAGGTATTTCATATAAGTGGAATCATTTACTATTTGTCCTCTTGCGTCTGACTGATTCTACTTTTTATAAGGATTATTTATGTTGTAGTATATCAACACATTATTTCTTTTTGCGGTGAATATAGTCTACTGTATGGTATATTAATTTCCTAAGACTGCTGTAATGAAGTACAATAGATTGGATTGATCTAAAGAACAGAAATGTACTGTTTCATAGTTCTAGAAGCTAGGTGTATGAAATCAATGTATTAGCAGAGCTATGCTCCCTCTAAGACTCTGGGTAGAATCTTTCTTTGCATCTGGAAGTGTCTGCAGGTACTTGACTTCCCTTGGCTTGTATTTCCATCCTGCCAAACTCTGCCTCTGTCGTCACATGGCCTTCTTCCTGTGTGTCTGATTTTAGAGGGCACGTCCCTTTTCTAATAAAGATACCATTATTAGGCCCTAATATTATTTTAGGGCGTCATGATGACCTCATCTTTACTTGATAAAATGTGAAAACACTCTATTTAAAAAGTTCACATCCTCAGACAAGTTTGATTATGATTTCAACATATCTTTTGAAAGATACAGTTCAACCTATAATATACAGGCATCCACATTTCCTTAATCAATTCATTAGCTGAAGGGCACTGGGTTGTTAAGCTCTTGTTTATTGTAAATCATGCTGCTATGAGTATTTACGTACAAGTTTTTACATGGACATGTTTTTAATTTGGTGTATACCTAGCACCCTGTGGCTCAGATGGTAAAGAATCTGCCTTCATTGCAGGAGACCTGGGTTCAGTCCCTGGTTCAGGAAGATCCTCTGGAGACGGAAATGACTACCCACTCCAGTATTCTTGCCTGGAAAATCCCATGAACAGAGGGGCCTGGCAGGCTATAGCCCATGGGGTCATAAAGAGGCAGACACAACTGAGTAACACTTTCACTTTCGTGTTTAGCACATCGACTTTAAAGTTGGATTGCTGGGTCATATGGTAACTATGTTCTCTGAGTAGCTTCCAAACTGTTTTCCAACATGGCTGTAAAAGTTTTACATTTCTACTAATAGTATATAAGAGTTCTGATTTTCCACCTCTTCATCAATATTATTGTCTACATTTTTATTATAGCTATCAATTGAGTGTGAAATGATATCTCATTTTGATTAGCATTTCTCTAATCATTTGATGTGGAGCATCTTTTCTTTTGCTGATTGGCTAAGCTTCTTTGGTGAAATGTCTATTCCAACCCTGTCTCATTTTAAAATTTGGTTGTCTTTTGTCACTTCTTATTTAACTCACTAAGATGAGTGATTTATCTTGTTGGTGAGAGAGCTAACACAAAAAGTAGAGAGATCTCACTATAAAGCTTCACAACAAATGCTCTTCATCAGACATGTCTTTGAAAATTTTAGTGATGCTTCCTAATGAGTCGTTTTTATTATGGAAAGAAAGGACTTGGGACACTTTATGGTTCTCTTGAAGTCTTTCCTTCCCACATTAGAGACCAGGGTAATAGATATGTCTCTAATGAGGTCTTTGATCACTTTCACTTTTTTTTTAAATAAAAGAGCACTTAGTTAATAAAACATTTCCATATCATAGTCTAGATGATCATTTATTTTACACTATATTTTCCAAAGGTTCAGTCTCATAAATCCATAAATGATGGATTTGGTTATTATAAGCTATCCTGTGTTAGAGATCCTCTATAAGATAATTCCTTTAGTATAGATTTCCCTTTATTTTAATATCATTGGTTTATTTTCCAGGATAGTCAGTTGCCAGAATGTTTGAAGATGATAAGACAGTGTTACCTGCTTTCTTTCTTTTTGGAAGAGTGTCCTTTTCCCTCAGCCCTGAACATTGGGAAATAATTGGATCTTGAGTTGGCTATTTTAGCTCCTTCCCCTAATAAATTAAGTTTTTACACCTTTCAAGTAAGGAATATAATGAGACTATCAGTACCAAATCTACTCCCATATTCTGCATAAGTTTAGTCAATAAGCCTAGGGTGATTTTACCCTCATCTATATCTATTTCCTGGTGTTGCCATGGCTTCCAAGGACTTCTGAGAGAGAAGAAAAGTTTCTCCTATCTGTACATAACTTTCAATAAGAAACCTGTGTTTTAAAGGATCTCTTCAATTGACAGTCCTTCAATGATTAAATAATTCAAACTTGCAGTATTTGTTTGATGAAAAATAGTTACTTTGTTTTCTTTAAACATAAAATTCTAAAATATTTAAAATTTTAAATAGCAGGAATCCAATCTTAGGCCTAAATATAGTTCACACTAATACATCAAAGTATCTGGAGGAGTTTGGAGGAGATACTTAAAGATATTCATTTATTTGAGGTATCCTACTGTACTTGGATTGACAAAATAAAACCCACAAACTAAACAACAACAAAAAAACCCTTACCTATCACAACTGAATATATATATATTGAATATATTTCTATATTCTATATTTCTATATAATATATATATATATAAATAAATATATAAAGAGGGAGAGAGAGGGATACACCAAGGCCAAAATTTTATAGAGACTTAAACATTTTAATTAATTAGAGTTCTCCAGAGAAACAGAACCATATAAATATGAAGAGATTTACCTTAAAGAATTAACTTGTGTAGTTATGGAGACTGAAAACGTAAAAAAAAAAAAAAAAAAAAGTGTGTCATTCTCTATGATTGAAACACTAAAGTATTTAGAGAAGCACTTCATTATAAACTTAAAATGCATTAAGAAAAACCTTTTATTTCACTCTTTCTGATCTATGTTAAAATCCATTTTCAGTTTTCCTTCTCATATAAAGTTCCCTCTGTAATAATCATTTAAATCATCAGTCAGTTCAGTTCAGTCGCTCAGTCATGTCTGACTCTTTGTGACCCCATGAACCCCAGCATGCCAGGCCTCCCTGTCCATCAGCAACTCCCAGAGTCCACCCAAACCCATGTCCATCGAGTCAATGATGCCATCCAACTGTTGCAGGAAGGGGGACCCCTTCCAGGGCCCGAAACTGGGCTCTTGTCTAACACTTAGAAATGAATTGTCTGAGGAGACACATGTGCTGACAACGAGACATTTTATCAAGAAAGAGCTCCCGGGTGGAGAGCATGAGGGTGAGGGAACCCTGTCACATGACTTGCAGTCTCGGGTTTTATGGTGATGGGATTAGTTTCTGGGTTGTCCTTAGCCAATCATTCTGACTCAAAGTCCTTGGTGGTGCAAGCCTGTTTAGCCAAGATGGATGCCAGAGAGGATTCTGGGAGGTGATTGGATAGGTGGTGTCTCCTTTAGACCTTTCTCCAACTCTTCTGGTGGTGGAGGCTTATTAGTTCCCTGTTCCTTATCAGGACCTCCTGTAGTAAAACAATTCATGCAAATGGTTACTATGGTTCCTGGCCAGGGTGGGCGGTTTCACTCATTGTGCTTCCCCTAACACAAGCATCTCATCCTCTGTAGTCCCTTTCTCCTCCTGCCCTCAATCTTTCCCAGCATCAGGGTCTTTTGAATGAGTCAGCTTTTCATCAGGTGGCCAAAATATTGGAGTTTCAGCTTCAACATCAGTCCTTCCAATGAAAACCCAGGACTGATCTCCTAGATGGACTGGTTGGACTCTTTGAAGTCCAAGGGACTCTCAAGAGTCTTCTCCAACACCACACCACAGTTCAAAAGCATCAGTTCTTCGGCGCTCAGCTTTCTTCACAGTCCACCTCTCATATCCATACATGACCACTGGAAAAACCATAGCCTTGACTATACAGACATTTGTTGGCAAAGTAATGTCTCTGCTTTTAATATGCTATCTAGGTGAGTCATAACTTTTCTTCTAAAGAGTAAGGGTCTTTTAACTTCATGGCTGCAATCAGCATCTGCAGTGATTTTGGAGCCCCCTAAAATATAGTCAGCCACTGTTTCCCCACCTATTTGCCATGAGGTGATGGGACCGGATGCCATGATCTTAGTTTTCTGAATGCTGAACTTTAAACCAACTTTTTCACTCTCTTCTTTCACTTTGATCAAGAGGATCTTTAGTTCTTCTTCACTTTCTGCCATAAGGGTGGTGTCCTCTGCATATCTGAGGTTACTGATGTTTCTCCCTGAAATCTTGATTCCAGCTTGTGCTTTCTCCAGCCCAGCGTTTCTCATGATGTACTCTGCACAGAAGTTAAATAAGGAGGGTGACAGTATACAGCCTTGACATACTCCTTTTCCTATCTGGAACCAGTCTGTTGTTCCATGTCCAGTTCTAACTGTTGCTTCCTGACCTGCATACAGGTTTCTCAAAAGGCAGGTCGGGTGGTCTGGTATGCCCATCTCTTTCAGAATTTTCCACAATTTATGTGATACACACAATTGAAGGCTTTTGCATAGTCAATTTAAATCATATTTAATAATTAAAAGCATCTATTAAATTAACATCATTTAAAAATAGAGTCAAAGCTGAAAGATAATTTACTACTTCATGCAAAGTTCAAGAGATTTATGTAAAATATAAGGTATAAAGTTATGATATAGGCATTTTTGTTTTAAATTCAATTAAAACCTTATAAAGGCTTTCCTTAGATATTTCCATTAAATTACTGTATTTATTGAAATAGAAAAATAATGTAATTGCCATTTTAACTCTTTTAATTGATTTTTTTAATTTTCTTATTCTTTTATAGTTATCATTGGACTTAGCTTTTAAAGTCAGTTTTAATTTGTATTCTATGTTAGCATCATAGTAAAATGTACATGGATACAATGTGTCCTTGATTTTTATAAAAGCAAGGATTAGTGCCTATTATATTCTTATGCTTTTCCTCATTCTTTCATATGACAGCTTCAGTCCATTTAATGCTATTTTTTAAATTCAAATAAGATCCTTTCATTTGATTTAGCACTTTAGCATCTAAAGTCAATTTGCGTAATGGGTCTGATTTTAACTTTTTAGTCATTTTTATTCATAAATGTACTACAATGTTCATCATTGTATAAGGCTTACGATGAATCCAACCACAGATCTCTGAAAAAAGGCACAGAGTCAGATAACAGGATACCTTATTAGCACTTTTTTTCAGACCAGTAATCATGCTATTATTTGAATTTAGCAAATTGCTGTCATACCATGCACTCCAAGCCCTTTTTTAAATGACCCTGTCAGATTATTTTGTTGCTGGGTTGAAGCTAACTATAATAATGTTGCTAATTGTGAAATTTGGATGTACACAGCTCTTGTTCCACACCATTGGAAAGAAAAAATGTTTTCCCACCACAGTGCAATAGTGTACATCTATATTTGTTAATTTCAGTTTTTATTTCAAGATAGGTATCTCAGCTGGTGTCTCCTCTAGGTAGCAGTCCAGCCTAAATCATAATGATAAGCATGGTGGTAGTTTAGTTGCTAAGTCATGTCCGACTCTTGTGACCCTTTGGGCTGTAGCCCACTAGGCTCCTGTGTCCATGGGATTTCTCAGGAAAGAATACTGGAGTGGGTTGCCATTTCTTTCTCAGCGGATCTTCCTGACCCAGGAATCAAACCCAGGTCTC
The DNA here is from genome assembly GCA_917880005.1 of Nanger dama. Lineage (NCBI taxonomy): Eukaryota > Metazoa > Chordata > Mammalia > Artiodactyla > Bovidae > Nanger > Nanger dama. The sequence continues at coordinate 5,055,147 of CAKJTW010000038.1, read as the reverse complement.
CTACAGTGCAGGAAGATTCTTGTATTGCAGGTGGATTCTTTACTGACTGAGCTCTGAAGGAAGCCCTAAGTATAGCATTTTTAAAAAAATGTACAAGGCCATTTAAACAATTTTCATGTGGACCCCATGTAAATGTGCATCTATGTATGAAATTTAATTGTGCTTGAAAAAACTTAAAGCGATGTTACTGTACATATATATGTGTGTATATGTCTGTGTGTGTGTGTGTGTATATATATATATATATATATATAGGATATAATCTACTCTAAAGGTCACTTTCCCTGTATATGTGAATATTAAAAGGTGAGAGAATTGAGGTGCTAATTCTTTTATTTTAAAATAAACTTTGAGTTATCTTGTTTCTACAGTATAGGTGGCAAATTTGTATAGAAATGTACAATTATTTTACATACAAATCAGACTTATTATCTAATGACTAGCTTTCTGTAAGTCAATACAAATTATCTACAAAATGGATCAGTCACTAGACTTCTAAAATTTTCACTCTTGGAGAAATTTTTAATTTTTGAAATCTCTCTTTTGTTATCTAGCACACATCAGAATACTCACCACCTATAGCATTTATGTCATCTGTGAATTACAGTTTAAACATTTACTAATTATTTAATATTTACTATATGCTTGACATTGTTCTGTTTTAAACATATTATTCCTATTATTGTGCATAGAAATCATATGAAGTTAATATTATTTTCATTCAGTTCAGTTCAGTCCAATCACTCAGTCATGTCTGACTCTTTGCGACCCCATGGACTGCAGCACACCAGGCCTCCCTGTCCATCACCAACTCCCAATTCCCAACTTCATTACCAAAGTACTAATAAATGCTGGATTTGAGTTCTTGCTTAGGAACATAAAATATTATCTTTTAAAATAATCACCTATTGGATCAGATTAAATAGTTACAGGCTAACTTAGTTTGGCTAAAGTCAGACTGGACCTTAAACTCACTCCAAATTCTGCTCAAAATGCTTCCTCTTGGTTGATGCTTTAGAGAATTTATGAGTATTTCAGGGCTTCCCAGGTTGTGCTAGTAGCAAAGAACCCTCCTGCCAATGCAGGAGACATAAGAGACATGGGTTTGACCCCTGGCTTGGGAAGATACCCTGGAGGAGGACATGGCAACCCACTCCAGCATTCTTGCCTGGAGAATCATAGATAAAGGAGCCTGGCAGGCTACAGTCCACAGGACTGCAAAGAGTCAGACATAACCGAAGCGACTTAGCACACGCATACATATTCAAACTGAAACACACACACACACACTTCTAATTGATAAGAAACATAGAGAATATTGGATAAGTTATCATTTTTGAATGCTTCTGTTTCCTACGCACATTGTTTGGGACTATACATTTTCTTATTTTGTCTCATAAAATTTGCAGGTTATTATCCTCTCTCAAAAAATTTACAATGACAAAGTACTCTTTTCTCTTCCAACATAAACTTTTTTCCCCTCAGAATGAAGCAACTGAGAATTTTTTTTTCCTTAGATGGAACCGAGCATGCGAATGCAGTCACTCAGTTGTGTCTGGTTCTTTGCACCCCATGGATTGTGGTTTTCAGTTATATTAAGAAATAGAGCCATGTTCAGTCATCTCACTTACAGCATGTTGTCTCTAAGATTACTTCGAGAAGTTAGACAGACAGAAAAACTGCTGGCATGTGTCTTCTAAAGACAAACTTGTTCAGTTTGCAGCAGTACTTCTACAAGTCCAAGAGCAATTCTAGGTGATCAACTGGACCATAAGTACTCCATCAGAAACAATAAAAATGACACTCCTGACTAATATTTTAGCTCCATCCCCATCTCCACAGCTCCCATCTAGCTTATTTTTTTTCATGTTTTTAAGAGTAAAAATTCCCTGAGAGAGAATCTGACTGCTTTCCTCAATTCTAGCTGCTTGTCTAAAGCAGGGATCACTTATACAGCATTTTTATAGATATATTTAGTTAGACATTTATTCCTTATTCAAATAACTGAAGTCAGAGTGGGAGGGTTTAAGTTGACTTAATGCCTAGTCAGTAGGCAATGTGGCCACGATAATAATAAAGACGCTTCTTTAATAGGAAGGGAGGTGTTTATATATACTTTACTTAATTTAACTCTGATTTTTGCTGCTTTCATGCAGATAAGAAATTCTTGATTTAGAGAAACAGTCACCCTGACTCCTTGCTGGTAGGAATAAAAAATTGTCCTTTTGGAAAGGACTTTGGCAATAGTAATGTGCAAAATTTCTATGATATGCTCCTTTTCTGTAAGAAAGAGGAAGAGGTAAGGAAATATATAGTTTTGTGTCTCTTTTTTTGGAAAGGAAGGGAGAGGGATGGAAGCAGGGGGCAGGAAAGGAAAGCAGGAAGAAAGGGGGGCGGGAGGAAGGGAGGAAAAGGGAAAGAAAAAGGAAGAAAGGAAAAGGGATAGAAGGAAAGCCAGAGAGGAGAGGAGAGAGAAGGAAATGAGGGAAGGATAAACCAAAAACTAACACTGATAATACTGTTAATCTACGAGGAGGAGATACTAATTAATAGAAATGACATTGACCAGTGTTCTTGGCCTTGCCCAGTCAATAGCAATTGATGAGGCTAGTCAAGAAATCCAGGCAGGGCTTTAACAGGGCCCCCGCAGCAGCAGAGGGGAGAGAGAACAAGTAATGGTTCCCTTGCTCACTCCTTAAAGCGGGGAGCTGGCTCCTTCTACGGGCTGAGGGTTGGGGTGTGAGATCGGCAGGAGGGCTGGCTTAGGCGGTTTGCCCACTCCTTAGGTGGTGGTGTGCTTGTGCATGCACAGTGCTTTGCTCCTGGCTCTTCAGAAGTGGAAGTTTTTTTTTTTTTTTTTTTTATTTTTTTGTCTTTTTGTATCTTTTGTCCAGAATTTACCCCAACTGCACAATTATTTTTAGTCCCATATAGTTTGTTTGCATTTTGTTGCTCAAGGAGATGTTTGTCCAGCCTGTCTCATCCTCATATGGTCCTTTCTATGTGTATACACATCGCTGGTGACTCTCTGGGCATCTAAATCTCTTAATCACCTCTTTAAAGAGCCTACCTCCAAATAGTTGAGCCGGTGGGAATCAGGGCTTTAACGTGTGAAGGGAAATACCATTGCAGAGAACACAATTCAACCCATAATAGAGTCCACACACCACATGGTATGGTATCTTAGTCGCTCAGTTGTGTCTGACTCTTTGAGACCCCATGGACTAGTGCACCTGGCTCCTCTGCCCCTGGGATTTCCCAGGTAAGAATACTGGATTGGGTTGCCATTCTCTTCTCCAGGGGATCTTCCAGACCCAGGGATCCCACCCAGGTCTCCGGCATTGCAAGTGGACTAGTAACAACTGAATCATGTAGTCACTAACAATTTGCAGAAAAGTAACATGAGTTTGAGTGAACTCTGAGTGTTTGTGATGGACAGGGAGGCCTGGCATGCTGTGATTCACGGGGTCGCAAAGAGCTTGACACGACTGAGCAACTGAACTGAACTGAACACGGGAAACACAGTATATTGATTATATTCTCTAAGGCAAAAGACAGTACAAATTATTGTACACAAATACTTAATTCTAGTTTGTAATTTGTATTCCATAGTGGTATTTGTTAGAAATTCTAAAATTACCTTATAAGTTTTCAAATACTCTATATGTTCTAAAAATAAGTAGATATATTGAGATGAGAGCCAAGTCTTTTACTTTCAGAAAATGGAGTTACAAACTTACAGAAAAAGCTAGAATAAATTCTTCAGAGTTGGATTATAATTTGAAGTATCAGTTTGACTTGAGAGAGAGAGAGATTAGAAATAGATATAACTGTGTTTGTATGTATAAATGCATATTTTTATAACTTTAGCCAGAACCAAATTATCCATGTGCCTTAATATAAAAAGAAGTACATGTTTTTGGAAGTTAAAGAAATGTATTCACCATCAAAGAAAAAGTATGAAACAAAACTGAGCTAGAAAGTGGTTAGTTAGCCTTTAAGGAAATGAACAGTCAGGGTTATAATAAGTATGTACCTAGATATTGACCTTAAAACATATCACAGAAGCCTTAAAGTATCATTCTAATAGGTTTGATGTTTCTGTAGTAAATATCCAGAAAAAATAATATTTTGTAAAGAAAAAAATAAATGGAAAGCTGTCTTATATCTGAAAATGGACTTTTATTGTAAAAATTAACATCAGTGATCCAATATAATTTTCAAAAGCAAGAGAAATATAGTAATTACAAAGTGATATCTGCTAAATGTTATCAACTGAGAGGGAATAGAAATCTCAATTTAAAGTGTAAGTATGCCAGTAATGCAATTTCAGGTGGTAAGACTTTCAAAGTCTCTCATTTGACAGAATTAAATTTCTTACATTTGAAATTTTAATGCAACAAAATTTTAGATCCCACCCCATTTTTCTTTAGGTGACATCTATCTTCTAAGGTTATGCAATGCTGAATTTTCTAAGATGCAAGGGAGTGTTGAACATTTGGTTTTCAGTTCTTGGTGAACTAAGGTCAAGTTACTATATTCCTTATGCATGTAACACTTCAGAAAGGCCAGAGGAAGTTCCCTTCCATACCCTGGGTATTAAGAGCACAAAGTCTCAAATATAGATTGGGACATATAGTATTAGAACCCTCTGGAGCCCACTGATCACAGAAAATCCATTTCAGCATTCAAATAGTCCACAGCTCTATGAACTATCAGAATTTTCTATCTCTCTCTTGATTTCCTATTAAATATTGTACTTATTTAATTAACTAACAATTTTTGAGGGACTGGATTGATGTGATTGTTTACCCATGAAGGACGTAGAACAGGTGGTGTTGCAGGATTAGTAGCTGAATGAGGGAAAAGTCACTTTGATAATAAAAATATCCAAACTTCAGGGAGGGGGGTTATGATAAATAGATCTTTGAAGGCCTAAAATAAATATTGAACTATAGCTACAGCTAATGGTTCTGTTCTGGGAGATTGAGAAGGAGAATAATGCAGATGGAAAGAAAATGAGGTATATCAAAGATGTATTCAGAGGCAAATTTACAGCCTAACAGGAATGTACTGGATTGATATTTCTCATCATTTTCATCCAAGTTGACACTTCCATAATGGTACCACATCCTTCCCATGTGTTTTTCTTCTAGTAACCCTTTTATATATTATGGCTGGTGTGTTTATGTTATTGTTATGGAAATTCAGGTTAGAGACCTGTTTCATTTCACTTTGTTAATATGCATGAATTTGAAAATAGCTGTTTAACTGATGGTGATAATGTGAACAGACATTAATCAATGGAGGTCATAGCTCTTATGTCTGGGTGCTAAGCAGCCTGACACTTGTGAGTTATCTGGCGTGAAACAATTATTTCTCAGAGGATCTTATCATTGCTGATCAAGTCCCAGCTCTGCCCAAGGAAACATACACTGGTGCTATTTATTTCCTCCAGTTGATGTTCTGGCTGTTAACATAATGAGAAAAAAACATACTTATATATAGTTATTAAAACTTTGCTAGATTTTTTTCCTCTTTTTTGGAAAAAAAACATTTTTAGTTTCCTTAAATGCTTACTAATAGACATTTAATTTCTCCACATGAGCTGAAAAACCCAGCATGTATTCACCTCTCACTAAAGAATACCTAACAAACTCCAGTCTCTACAAAAACAATTTGCCAAGTTGCCCCCTTATTTTTCTCCAGTCAGCACTGTCCTTAGCTTCTGCATTGTTCTAGATTGTGGAAATGTATGAGATACCTAAACTTTACGGTACATGCATCAGAAAGGCTTTGCTTCTCTCATTCATGCTTTTATTTTTCATTTAATATCTATTTTATATTGGAGCACAATTGATTTATATATTATGTACTATATAATTTAACAGCTTCCCTTGTAGTTCAGTCGATAAAGAATGCCTGCAGCGTAGGAGACCCAGGTTCGATCCCTGGGTTGGGATGATCCCCTGGAGAAGGAAATGGCAACTCTCTCCAGTATTCTTACTTGGAGAATCCCAAGGACAGAGGAGCATGGCAGGCTACAGTCCATAGGGTCACAAGAGTCGAACATGATTTAGTGACTAAAAAGAGAAAGAGATAGTTGATTTACCATGTTGTATTGGTTTCAAGTATACAGCAAAGTGGATTAGATTTATTTATCATAGATGTGTAGATTAATTTTCCATAGATGTGTGCGTTTATCTCTGCACTTTCTGTCCTATAGACATGTTTTTCTGTATTTGTGCTATTACCAATCTGTTCTCATGACTATAGTTTTGTAGTCTAATTTGAAGTCAAGGGGCCAGTTGCTTCCAGCTTCATTTTTCTTTGTCAAGATTGCTGTGGCTATTCAGACTCTTTTGTGTTTCTATACAAACTAAAAACCTTGAGAAACCTATATGCAGGTCAGGGAGCAACAGTTAGAACTGGACATGGAACAACAGACTGGTTCCAAATAGGAAAAGGAGTATGTCAAGGCTGTATATTGTCAGCCTGCTTATTTAACTTATATGAAGAGTACATCATGAGAAACACTGGGCTGGAAGAAACACAAGCTGGAATCAAGATTGCTGGGAGAAATATCAATAACCTCAGATATGCAGATGACACCACCCTTATGGCAGAAAGTGAAGGGGAACTAAAAAGCCTCTTGGTGAAAGTGAAAGAGGAGAGTGAAAAATTTGGCTTAAAGCTCAACATTCAGAAAACGAAGATCATGGCGTCTGGTCCCATCACTTCATGGCGAATAGATGGGGAAACAGTGTCAGACTTTTTTGGGGCTCCAAAATCACTGCAGATGGTGATTGCAGCCATGAAATTAAAAGACTCTTACTCCTTGGAAGGAATGTTATGACCACCCTAGACAGCATATTGAAAACCAGAGACATTACTTTGCCAACAAAGGTCCATCTAGTCAAGGCTATGGTTTTACCAGTGGTCATGTATGGATGTGAGAGTTGGACCATAAAGAAAACTGAGTGCTGAAGAATTGATGCTTTTGAACTGTGGTGTTGGAGAAGACTCTTGAGAGTCCGTTGGACTGCAAGGAGATCCAACCAGTCCATTCTGAAGGAGATCAGCCCTGGGATTTCTTTGGAAGGAGTGATGCTGAAGCTGAAACTCCAGTACTTTGGTCACCTCATGCAAAGAGTCGACTCATTGGAAGACTCTGATACTGGAAGGGATCGGGGGCAGGAGGAGAAGGGGATGACAGAGGATGAGATGGCTGGATGGCATCATCGACTCGATGGATGTGAGTCTGAGTGAACTCTGGGACTTGGTGATGGACAGAGAGGCCTGGCGTGCTGTGATTCATGGGGTTGCAAAGAGTCGGACACGACTGAGTGACTGAACTGAACTGAACAAACTAAAAAGTTGTTTATTCTAATTCTCTGGGAAATGCTGTTGGTAATTTCTAAGAATTGCACTGAATCTGTAGATTTACTTGGGTAGCATAGTCATTTTGACAATGTTGATTCTTCCAATCCAAGAACATGATCTATCTTTCCATCAGTCTGTGTCATCTTTTATCATATCACTGTCTTATAATTTTCAGAGTATAAGTCTTTTGCCTCCTTAGGTAGATTTGTTCCTTGGCATTTTATTCTTTTCAATGCTAAATTAATGGTAATTTGTAATTTATAATGTTAATGCTAATTTGATGGTAAATTATTTTTTTCTTTATTTTACTGATCTGTTCTTAGTGTATAGAATTATAGGACATTTGTGTTCATTAATTTTGTAATCTGCATTTTACTGAATTCATTGATGAACTCTTGTAGTTTTCGGGTAGCATCTTAAGGATTTTCTATATATCATGTCATCTTCTCACAGTGATAGTTTTACTTCTTTCATGTTTGGATGCCTTTTTTTTCTTTTTCTTCTCTGATTGTCATGGCCAAGACTTCTGAATGTTGAATAAAAGTGGCAAAAGTTGACATCCTTGTCTTGTTCCTGATCCCAAAGGAGATGCTTTCAGGTTTCCTTCCACCACTGAGTATGATGTTAGCTATAGGTTCATCATTTACACATTCCCTCTATGCCCACCTTCTGGAGAGTTTTTATCATAAACGGGTGTTGAATTTTGTGAAAAGCTTTTTCTGCTTCTACTGATATACTCGTATAGGTTTTATTCTTCAATTTGTTAATGTGTTATATCACACTGAATGATTTGCAGATATTGAAGAGTCCTTGCATCCCTGGGATATCCCACTTGGTCATGATGTATGATCCTTTTAATATATTGTTGGATTTGGTTTGATATTATTTTGTTGAGGATTTTGCATCTATGTTCATCAGTGATACTGGTCTGTGTATTTCTGTTTTTGTAGTATCTCTGTCTGGTTTTGGTATCAAGGCCATGATGGCCTCAGAGAATGAGTTTGGAGTGTTCCTTTCTCTGCAATTTTTGGAATAATTTCAGAAGAATAGGCGTTAACTCTTTTCTAAATGTTTGATAGAATTTGCCTGTGAAACCATCTGTTCTTGAACTTTCGTCTGTTGGAATATTTTGAAACAGTTTCCATTTCAGTAGTGTGATTGATCTGTTCATATTTTCTATTTCTTCCTGATTCAGACTTGTACATTTCTAGGAATTTGTCTATTTCTTCTAGGTTGTCCATTTTATTGTCATATGGTTATTTGAAGTATTCTTTTATGAACCTTTGTATTTCTGTGATGTCAATTGTAATTTTTCCTTTTTCATTTCTAATTTTATTGATTTGAGCTCTTTACCATTTTTTCTTTGAGTATGGCTAAAGATTGATTAATTTTGTTTATCTTTTCAAAGACCCAGCTTTTAGTTTCATTGAGTTTTTCTATTGCTTTCTTTGTCCCTATTTATTTCTGCTCTGTTCTTTATGATTTCTTTCCTTCTTTGAGTTTTGTTTGGTCTACTTTCCCTCATTGCATTAGGTGGAATGTTCAGTTATTTATTTGAGATTTTTATGTCATTTATGCTATTAAAAATATATGTTATTAAGTAAACTGATGGTTCAGCTAAAACAGGAAGTCAGAACTTTCTGTGCATTAGCAACTCAAAATGAGCCAATGGCATTTTTTTTTAAATTTGAAACATTCACAACGTTTGATGTGTGATTTTATAAGAGACATACTGATGTATTAAAAGTTAACACAACTTCCTATTGTGCCAAATTTATGCCAAGGGAGTATATAGTGCACAAGGAGAATCCATAATCTCACATTTAAGGTCAGTAGATGAGCTATACTAGAATTTGAAGAAGAAAGCAAACAAACAGACAAAAAAAAAAAATCACATAAGTTGGCAAAGTTATGCTTCCTGATTCCTAAGCGAAGACAGAGAGACAAACTTTCATCATTAAAACAAAGGTTAAATAAAGATTAAGCTCAGAGCAGAAACAAGAGCCCTAGAGACTTTGGGTAGGCAAGATGCCCAGATGTTCTTCCTATCATTTCAGCCTGGCATATGAGCAAAGGTGTAGAAGGTCAAGTGGGTAAGTGGCTGATTGTTAGAAGATGATGGCAGGGTCATCAGTTATTCTTGTAGAGTCTGAGAATAGAACTGCACTGCTAGCTAGTTAATGATTTCTTTTATACACTTAAAAGTCTTTTTAAATGATATTCTTAGACTCATCTGACCCTAATATTATTCATTTAGTCATCCTAAAATTATACATCATTTTAGCTACCTTCAAAGTAAAACAGTGTAGTTTTCACAAAGAATTTCATGAAAAGCCAATTTCATATGTCTATGTAATTTGCCAATATGGCTACTATTACATTTTATTTGTGCAGTGATCTAAGAATATAATGAATAGGAAATATTCTGAGTAGTCTTATGATCAATGAGCCAAGGTTTCTAAGACTTTTCCTTATAAACAATTCTTATATCCTGCATAGAAGATTACCAAAGGATAAAGATCCAGCCATGTCTATTTTCTTGTCTTGTTTCTTTCCCTAATGATTTTAGATTTCATACTTATTAGAAGAGTCATAGCAGGAAATAATAAGGGTTCTTAAACATATATAATATTCTGTAGTCTATGTTTTTTTTTATCTGATTAATTTACCCACAGAAAAAAATTATAAACTTGGCTGGCAAACAAATGGGTAATTAGAATTATTTTATTTTTGTTTTGCGGTCTCCAAATTCTTGAGAGGTTTCTTCAAAGTTTCATGTCAACCCAGACTCTCCAAAACAACAAAAACAACAACAAAAGGTTGAAATCCAACATTTTAAAGAATGTTTGAAATCTCACAGAAAATTTATAAATTCAGAATTATCATGGGTTACAGAAAAGATGGGTTACAGATTTATCATGGGTTACAGCTACTGCCTCCGCAATCATACATTCTGACAAACGATGCTAGCTACCTATGGTTTTTCCTAAGAAGTGGAACTGGGCAACAATTTGAAGACCTGACCGTGATTCCTCCCCTCATATAACCTCTGGTTCAATTCAGTTCAGTTCACTCACTCAGTCCTGTCTGACTCTTTGAGATCCCATGGACTACAGCCTGCCAGGCTTCTCTGTCCATCACTGGAGTGTATTCAAACTCATCTCCATTGAGTCGGTGATGCCATCCAACCATCTGATCCTCTGTCACACCCTTCTCCTGCCTTCAATCTTTGCCAGCATCAGGTATTTTCCAATGAGTCTGTTCTTAGCATGAGGAGGCCAGAACATTGGAGCTTCAGCTTCAGCATCAGTCCTTCCAATGAATATTCAGGACTGATTTCCTTTAGGATGGTTGGATCTCCTTGCAGTCCAAGGGACTCTCAAGAGTCTTCTCCAACACCACAGTTCAAAAGCATCAATTCTTTGGCGCTCAGCTTTCTTTATAGTCCAACTCTCACATATATACATGATCACTGGAAAAACCATAGATTTGACTAGATGGACCTTTGTTGACAAAGTAATGTCTCTGCTTTTTAATATGCTGTCTAGGTTGGTCATAACTTTTAATCCAAGAAGTAGGTGTCTTTTAATATCATGGCTGCAGTCAACATCTGCAGTGATTTTGGAGCCCCCAAAATAAAATCAGCCACTGTTTCCACTTTTCCCCATCTATTTCCCATGAAGTGATGGGACCAGATGCCATGATCTTAGTTTTCTGAATGTTGAGCTTTAAGCCAAAATTTTCACTCTACTCTTTCACTTTCAACAGGAGGCTCTTTATTTCTTTACTTTCTGCCATAAGGATGGTGCCATCTGCGTATCTGAAGTTACTGATATTTCCCCAGCAATCTTGATTCCAGCTTTTGCTTCATCAGCCCAGCATTTCACAAGATGTACTCTGCATATAAGTTAAATAAGCAGGGTGACAATATACAGCCTTAACATACTCCTTTCCTGATTTGGAACCAGTCCATGATAAAACCAGACATGAACACCAAACTCCAAGTTGACTTAATCAAATGGTCTTTTGTGATAAGTTGGAATTGGGACATTTAAAAGAGTGTCAGCTGCAAGGGGCTCCCAATCACAATACATGTATCATTGGGTTGATAAATGGAGCCAAGGCAATTCAATAGTATTCTAAAGCTGAAGTTACACATTCAGTTCAGTTCAGTCACTCAGTCGTTTCTGACTCTTTGCAACCCCATGAATCCCAGCACGCCAGGCCTTCCTGTCCAACACCAACTCTCAGAGTTCACTCAAACTCACGTAGATTGAGTCGGTGATGCCATCCATCCAGCCATCTCATCCTCTGTCGTCCCCTTCTCCTCCTGCCCCCAATCCCTCCCAGCATCAGAGTCTTTTCCAATGAGTCCACTCTTTGCCTGAGGTAGCCAACGTATTGGAGTTTCAGCTTTAGCATTATTCCTTCCAAAGAACATCTAGGGCTGATCTCCTTTAGAATGGACTGGTTGGATCTCCTTGCAGTCCAAGGGACTCTCAAGAGTTCTTCCAACTCCACAGTTCAAAAGCATCACTTCTTCGGTGCTCAGCCTTCTTCACAGCCCAACTCTCACATCCATACATGACTACTGGGAAAACCATAGCCTTGACTAGATGGACCTTTGTTGGTAAAGTAATGTCTCTGCTTTTCAATCTAGGTTGGTCATCAAGTTACACATTAGGGAACAATAAAAGGTGCTCCACATGTTGTTGTGGTTGTTTAGTCATTAAGTTGTGTCTGGCTCTTCTGAAACCCCATGGACCGTAGCCCTCCAGGCTCCTCTGTCCATGGAATTTCCCAGGTATGAATACTTGAGTGGGTTGCTCTTTTCTGCTCAAGAGGATCTTCCTGACCCAGAGATTGAATTCACATCTCCTGCATTGTCAGGCAGATTCTTAACTGCTGAGCCACTAGGAAAGCCCAGGTCTATATGTTGCAGAAGAGCAAATCTGTAAAAATGCTGATAATAGAGACCATGGACAGAGTAAGCACACAAACACCCCCACAAACACACAAACTAAATACAGGTAGAAGGGAGGGAAGATAGGAGGAAGGGAGAAACAAAGGAAAGAAGGAAGAAAGGGATAACCTAGATAATTGTAGGATAAGAGACAAAGAGAGGCAGAAACTGAGAATGCAGTTTTGTGCGTTTTTTTTAATTGGATTATAATTACAATGCTGTGTTAATTTCTGCTGTACAATAATGTGAATCAGCTATATGTAGGGAATGTAGCTTTAAAGACAATAAAATGGGAATATCACTATGAGTTTCTTTTTCTACTAAGATTACAGGACCCTTCTCCCTCATATCCCCTAGTCTATGCCTTCTCATTATCTGAGCTACTCCCAGAAAAATTCAAATTTTCTAATTTTTTTGTAGCACAAGAAATTTGAATAACTAGCATTAAGTGAAACTAAAACATTCCTTTCCTGATATGTCTATAAGGGCAGTTTCTTCAGCACCCATTATTTTTTTTCTGACCTTTAATTTCTCCAGAGTTTTAATCATTTTTCTCTGAGTGCTGTCAGCCCTGAATTCCCCCTCAAAGATTTTCCCAGGAAGCCAAGAGGCAAAATATAACTTCAGCTATCCAGTGCTGAGACCTCAGAATTCCTAAAAAGGGATATAAATGGAACTCTTGCTAGAGTCACAAAAATCATAATTTGGGGGAATATACCTGTCTGTCTATCTCTCCATCTAGATAGATGGAAGCACTGTAATAAAACTATACATATATTTTCCTTTATAGATATTTGGAAAAAGTAAAATTGCCTTATTGAAGATATTTGCATGAATAGTTACATAATTAGTTGAGAGACAGTGGTTCTTATTTAGGTCTTGCATATTGTTAACAATGAGAATGAACATTGACAGAAATGTGTCTATACTATTTTGCTTGATCTATCCCTTACTAAGTTATGTTTATAAATTCTTTACTGCAGCTTGGCCCACATTATTTTATCTGTATCGAAAGTGAATAAATCTTTTAATCGCAACAACAAGTAGACCTCGGAAAACTATCTCAGACTTACTTTATCATTATATATGTTAGAAATTCCAGGAAAATTATGGTCAAATCTATTAAGACGCTTCAGAAAGTGCCATTTTACAATTGCCTGATTTATGCAAAAATAGGAGGTGTCTGATCTTTCAGAGTAAACTGGTAGACTTACACTGAAAAAGCAAACAAACAGAACACTTTTTATGTTTTAAATTACATTGTTCTGGAAAGGTACCAGTATATTATTAAGAAAAGCCTATTTGAAGTGGCATATTTTGTGCACCAATAGTTGTGTATCAGTATCAAAAAGGTAAGTATGTGTAGCTCAGCTCCAGCCCTGGGTGACACAGAGAGGTGGGGCATTGAGTTGAAATCGTTTGTCATCTCTCCGTGATGTCAAGAACCTTGTTCCTGGCATCGTGAGTCAGGGATGGTTCCATCCCCGCCCCCCCACCCCCCTTCTAGCTTGCACTCGGTAATATTTGACACATAAAGCTGTAGTCAAGAACATTGGGCTTGGCAGAATATGCCATATTTAAAAATTTCTTGTGAACTCAGATGAAAACTTGGTACCAAATTAACGCTAATTGCTGACAGCAATGCCACATTTTAATTCTCAGACCAACACTGCTCTTTGGACTTTCAGGTACACATATATTTCACAGTTTTTCATAATTACTTTTATTTTGCTCATAGCTCCTCAGAATAAACAGGTAAATTACCATAGTGACAGGGAGGCCTGGCGTGCTGCGATTCATGGAGTCGCAAAGAGTCGGACACAACTGAGCGACTGAACTGAACTGAACAGAAAGTGTTCTACATGGATCACTTAGAGATGATTTCAAATTTAAGATTTTGTTTTCATACAGAAATATTACATATGATATTTTTATGACCTCATTATCCATTGTTGGCTTTTATGCTGTTTAGCTGATACTTGTATTGACTTTGGCATGCTGGCTGGCTTGCTCATCTGCAATCTATATTGCTTCTCCTTAGTTGTTTTTCATAGTTCTGTTTATCTAAACCCCACAGATTTTTAAAATCTTTCCACCCCTAAGCCCATTGAACTCCTTGGGTTAAAGATCTTTTTATCAGGGTATGTTTGACTCCATGAACATTTCCAAAAACTGCATATACCCATAGCACATATTTATATTTCTCCCGTTAAACAGTTAAAAAGCATCCTGCACATAATGAACCTATACATAAAAATCATGATGAAACTTTCAGAGACTGAAGGTTTCTAAATATACTCAACAGTGGACAATTACTTAAATGACTATAGGAATATTAACCACATATGTTATATCTAAAAATATTAAAATAAATAAGATAAAAATATAGAACAATCAATAGTTTGAGTGTGACTGTGAAACTTAACAGCTAAAGAACACAGGTGAATTTACCCAGGTGGTATAGTTTTTTTCCCCATTGACATTCTGACTTGTCAGAAATACCAGTAAGGGATGATTTATGCATAATATAGGTTCTTTCTTAAAACTGGTAGTTGGCTATTACAAATATAATAGTCTCTACGGATTACCATGTAGAGATCCAAGGCCTATATTTTTTCATGCATTTTCCATTTCATTAGTAGATTGTAATTGATGAAAATGTCATTTGCCAAATTAAATCCTGACAGTCCCTCCCTCCTTCTATTGATACATGTTCAAGGAACTATTGTATTCCATAAGGCTATTTTTATTAATTTGAACATTTATTCCAGCCGGTAATTCTGTTCGCTTATGAGCATGCTTAGATCTCTGGGAAATAATTTTGTGGCACATAGTTAATGCCATTTCCTTTATATTTTAGTTTGTTGGAGGAAATATCTTTCTTAATATAGTCAACTCAACATTTACTCAAAGTAATATTCATTTCAGTGGCCTCATCTCTGCCTGAAACTTCATGAAGGGGTCTGAGAACTGTATTTTTTTTTCAAACAACGTCTACGTGTATATACTCTTATTATATGATTAATGCTTTTTCAGCTTTTACTAAATTTCATCTGTCATTCAGAGATTTTTACACTTGGTAGATTCCTTTATAGTTTTCATTATTAAACACACGAAAGGATGCTCAACATCACTCATTAT
Source organism: Nanger dama (assembly GCA_917880005.1). NCBI lineage: Eukaryota > Metazoa > Chordata > Mammalia > Artiodactyla > Bovidae > Nanger > Nanger dama. The sequence goes on along the minus strand of CAKJTW010000038.1, from coordinate 5,039,660 downwards.
CAGAGAAATGCAAATCAAAACCACAATGAGGTACTATTTCACGCCAGTCAGAATGGCTGTGATCCAAAAATCTACAAGTAATAAATGCTGGAGAGGGTGTGGAGAAGAGAGAACTCTTTTACACTGTAGGTGGGAATGCAAACTAGTACAGCCACTATGGAGAACAGTGTGGAGATTCCTTAAAAAACTGGAAATAGAACTGCCTTATGACTCAGCAATCCCACTGCTGGGCATACACACTGAGGAAACCAGAACTGAAAGAGACATGTGTACCCCAATGTTCATCGCAGCACTGTTTATAATAGCCAGGACATGGAAGCAACCTAGATGTCCATCAGCAGATGAATGGATAAGAAAGCTGGGGTACATATATACAATGGAGTATTACTCAGCCATTAAAAGGAATACATTTGAATCAGTTCTAATGAGGTGGATGAAACTGGAGCCTATTATACAGAGTGAAGTAAGCCAGAAAGAAAAACACCAATACAGTATGCTACTGCTGCTGCTAAGTCACATCAGTCGTGTCCGACTCTGTGCAACCCCACAGACGGCAGCCCGCCAGGCTCCTCTGTCCCTGGGATTCTCCAGGCAAGAATACTGGAGTGGGTTGCCATTGCCTTCTCCAATGCATGAAAGTGAAAAGTGAAAGTGAAGTGGCTTAGTCATGTCTGATTCTTAGCAACCCCATGGACTGTAGCCTACCAGGCTCCTCCATCCATGGGATTCTCCAGGCAAGAGTACTGGAGTGGGTTGCCATTGCCTTTTCCACCAATACAGTATACTAGCACTTATATATGGAATTTAGAAAGATGGTAACGATAACCCTGTATGCGAGACAGCAAAAGAGACACAGATGTACAGAACAGTCTTTTGGACTCTGTGGGAGAGGGAGAGGATGGGATGTTCTGGGAGAATGGCATTGAAACGTGTATAATATCATATTAGAAACGAATCACCAGTGTAGGTTTGATGCAAGGTGCGGGGAGGCTTGGGGCTGGTCCACTGGGATGACTTGGAGGGATGGTGTGTTGCGTGTGTGGGGGGGGTGCAGGGGGAAGGTCGGGGGGTTCGGGATTGGGAACACATGTACACCCGTGGCAGATTCATGTTGAAGTGTGGCAAACCCAATACAATATTGTAAAGTTAAAAAAAAAAAAGAATAAATAAATAAATGCAATTTAAAAAAATAAAATAATAGCATATTCTCTAGTCAAGTCATCAATGTCGAATAATTTTAGATACATTAAGGACAGCCCACCTTCAATGCATATAAAACCATGATCTGGCTAAGAACCAGTGTTTTCTTAGCAATCTTTCCTACTTTTATATCCTAATAGGTAATTTTTGTTATTATTTTTCTTTATCTCTTGGACTCTTTGCCAGAGAGAAACAACATTTTTATCCATTCACAAGAAGCTCTATTTAGTGATAACAGGGTAAAGAATAACTCAACTATGTTGAGATGTCAATTCTGGACCCCAAAATAGATTTCTATACAAGAAGAGTACTGAGGCTCACTTCCTAACCATGTTTTCTTGCTATAGGAACTACTGGCTTTGCAACTAAACATAATTTCACAAATTATTTCATGCATGTCTGATTTCTTTCTTGAACAGTTAAAATAAATTTAAAATAACCTACTTATAGCATTTACCTAGTATTTAGTTTCTGAGTTTATATTTGAAAATGCACACATAAACACAGAAAATAACCACTTAAAACACAATTTACTTATTCCAAATTTATTACAATGTGAATTTCTTAAGATTATTCTACACATAGAGACTACTACTGAAAATCATAAGTTGTATTAGAAGTCTCACTAATAGCTCACTCATTCATGTTTCAGATTTTATGTATTCATTTTGATACATTAGTCACTAGTTTCTGTTGATATTTACTTTAAAATAATTCTAAAATCATCTATGCATTCAATCTCTATAATCTTGTTTGTTATTAAGTTTATGCAGTTTTATTTTTGGAAAAACTATGTTTGTATGATTTATATTATATCAAAATTAAAATTTCAAAGTAATGTTTAATATATACTTTGCAGTCCTGCTGCTGCTGCTAAGTCGCTTCAGTCACGTCCAACTCTGTGCGACCCCATAGACAGCAGCCCACCAGGCTCCTCTGTCCCTGGGATGCCCCAGGCAAGAATACTGGAGTGGGTTTCCATTTCTTTCTCCAATGCATGCATGCATGGTAAGTCGCTTCAGCCGTGTCTGACTCTGTGCAACCCCACAAATGGCAGCCCACCAGGCTCCCCTATTCACAGGATTCTCTAGGCAAGAATACTGGAGTGAGTTGCCACTTCCTTCTCCTTACTTTGCAATATATTAAGCAATATTTTAGGCTTCCCAGATGGCTCAGAGGTAAAGAATCCAACTGCCAATGCAGGTGACCTGCAGGTGCCAATGGGTTCCTTCCCTGGGTCAGGAAGATCCTCTAGAGAAGGAAATGGCAACCCATGGACAGAGGAGCCTGGCAGGCTACAGTTCATGGGGTTGCAAAAGAGTCAGACATGGCTTAGTGACTAAACAACAACAAGCAAGATTTAAATATTTTCTCGGCACGTAATGGACTTCCCTGCTGGCTCAGACAGTAAAGCGTCTGCCTACAATGAGGGAGACCCGGGTTCAGTCCCTGGGTTGGGAAGATCCCCTGGAGAAGGAAATGGCAACCCACTCCAGTACTCTTGCCTGGAAAATCCCATGAATGGAGAATCCTGGTAGGGTACAGTCCATGGGGTCTCAAACTTCACTTCACTTCACTTCTGCACATAATATTAATGAAACTCCTTTGCTATATACATCAATAATAAATGATATTTCAAGGTATTTGTATTGGTGTTTCCTAACTTTAAAGAAGAGGGTGATCTGAACTAATATTGCATTAAAAAATGGCTGGAATAACAGTTTGTTTAAAAATTCAGATGCAGTTTTTTTTTTGTTTTGTTTTGTTTTCAGGGCTCCCTGATGGTGGTAGAATGATCTTCTTGTAATTGGGCAAATGTCAATGAGGTAGGAAAGTGAAGCAAACTTTCAACCTACACAATAGTTATGATTTAACATGCATATCAGACTTCAGCACTGAATTGATTCTCAAGGGCTACTGCAGAACCACCTATATTGTATTTCTCAGTAATCTAAACAGGCATAATTGGCCAAAGAACTTGTCCTACGGAGAAAAAATGGGTGAACTGAAACAAATCGACCTAAAAGCCTTTTTGCTTTTTTTTTTCCCCCCACAAGGAAACTATGCACTCCTTAGAATGCAAGAAATTCAATAAATCAAGTTCTATGTAAAAGAAAATATTGGACTCCCCTAATGAGATAACTTCCCAGGATGGTCTAATACTGGTTAAATTTAAAAAATAAAAAGAAAGAGAGAGAGGAAAGTGTGCCCTGAAGGCCCAAAATCTTTTTCTTTTGTTGTATAACAGTCTACTAAGGACAGCAAACTTTCCATCAAAAAGTCTCAAGACTTTTTATTACTTCTCCCTGTAAAATAGTTTTTAGATCTTCAACATAGCATATTAATAGTCTAGACCTTTTCCACAAAATGCTGTTGAAATTCTTCAGTATTTTCATTAAGGTATCTAGCTTTATTCCATTCCTATTATCATGACCTTCTCTTTTCTCCAATATTACTCTTCTGTTCAAATCTTTGGAAAATTAATATTTCCCTTTAGAAGATTAATCTCTGATATGTGAAAATACTAATAGCATATTTAAGAATTAGAGTAATAATATAGTTTAATAACTTCTTTGGTAAGGAAAAGTGAGAGCTGAAGGTTTAAAATATTTAAGCAAATATATTAAATTATTTATATATCTATCATTAAAATAAAATAATGCAAAATAAGACCAAAATTAATAAAATTTGCTACATATTTTATAATAAATTATAATTAATTTACCATTAGTCACCTTGTGATGACTGAAGGGTAAAGATGCTTTGGTTCTCTAAAATGTGGGAATGACAAATCATTTCTATATTCTGAAAGAGCTGTACCTTTCCTTTAAAAACAACATGAAATATGATCTGTTATTATTTTTGATATATATTTATATCAAATCATTCAAGACTTCTTTTAAGTCTGTATTCATACTTCGCTTTTACATCTTTTGAGAGTATAATTCTTCAGGCAAGCATTATATTAGTTACTCCCATTATAAGACTGGGCAATCCACTCCTAGGTTTTTAGCCAAAGGAAATGTGAAAAATATATGTCCACATAAAGATCTGTACATAAATATTAGCAGCTATATTTGTAGTAGTCCAACACTGCAATCAACTGTGATCATTATCAAATGATGAAAGTTACACCAAAAACCAGATCTATAGACATCTATGGGTAGCATGTTAAGCTTTATCACCTTATTTTCTTCAAAGCACTTATGTCCTCTCTGAGATTAACTTATTTTGTAATTTTCTGAGTTCACTGGGAGAATATTAGTTCCTTAGAATTTGTACCTGGTTGCAATTTTTAACTTATTTTTATAATTGAAGGATAATTGCTTTACAGAATTTTGTTGTTTTCTGTCAAAAATCAACAAGAATCAGCTATAGGTACACCTGGCATTTCTCCGGAAAGAATGATGCTAAAGCTGAAACTCCAGTACTTTGGCCACCTCATGCGAAGAGTTGACCCATTGGAAAAGGCTTTGAGGCTGGGAGGGATTAGGGGCAGGAGAAGAAGGGGACAACAGAGATGAGATGGCTGGATGGCATCACTGACCTGATGGATGTGAGTCTGAGTGAACTCCGGGAGTTGGTGATGGACAGGGAGGGGGTGGTGGACAGGGAGGCCTGGCGTGCTGCGATTCATGGGGTCGCAAAGAGTCGGACATGACCGAGCGACTGAACTGGACTGAACTGAACTGATAGGTATACCTCTCTCCAAAACCTCACTCCCATCTTCCTAGCTTGTTAAAGAGCCCCTGTTCGAGTTCGCTGAATCATACAGCAAATTCCCATTGGCTATCTACTTTACATATGGTAATATGCCATTACATACGGTAATGTAAGTTTCCGTGTTCCTCTCTCCATACCTCTCCCTCCTCCCCTCCCACCATGTCCATAGGTCTGTTCTCCATGTCTTGTTGCATTTTTATTTTCATGTGCCTAGAAAAGTACTTGGCACATAGTAGTTTTGCAAAAATTATTTTTGAGTGCATGTACAAATGCTTCATAGCTAGAATTATGTTTGATGATTATTTTGTTGTTTTTCTTGTAAAAGAAGAGAATTGTGTTGTAAGCAGCTATGTTTCCTGGAAAGAATCTTTTTTGATAAGTAAAACCATATTTTGAAGGGAATTAAATTTATCTCAAGATAGATTCAGTGCTTTAACAAAGTTTCATTATAAGATTTGTTAAAAATCGGCTCTTGTAGGCATTACCTTCGTTAATATTCTTGTTTTCCATCCATTATTATATTAGTAACTTCGAAAAGCTAAGGTTTTTAAGAAAGCAGTGTTCTGTTCAAGGCTGAATATATAATGAATAAAGTATAATATAGCTGATTATATGGCAAGAGATCTGTTTTTTGACAAGAATTAGTTATAGCTTAAATACCAGTTTTGAAATACTATATGTATTAAAATTACAACATTTGGAAATATAATCATATTTACCACTTGTAATCATATTTACAGATGGGGACTATAGAAATGAGTTATACATTTTTGGGCTAATTTCTACACACAATTTGGAAATTACAATTGCTTTTATTTAAAAATGTCAATAGATAAGATTTTGAGCTCAATGAAATGAATGAAGTTGCTCAGTCGTGTCTGACTCTTTGGATTGTAGCCTATCAGGCTCCTCTGTCCATGGGACTTTCCAGGCAGGAGTCCTGGAGTAGATTACCATTTTCTTCTCCAGGGAATCTTCCTGACCCAGGAATTGAACCCATGTCTCCCACATTGCAGGCAGACGTTTTACCTTCTGAGCCACCAGGGAAGCCCTTTTGAGCTCAGTATATTCTAGTATAATTTAAATAGCATGCTGAAAGTGAAAATCATTCAGTTGTGTCCTACTCTTTGTAATCCCATGGACTATTGCTCACAAGGTTCCTCTGTCTCTGGAATTCTCCAGGCAAGAATACTGGAGTGGGTTGCCATTCCCTTCTCTAGGAGACCTTCCAGACTCAAGGATCAAGCCCAGTTCTCCCACATTGCAGGTAGATTCTTTACCATCTGAGCCACCAGGGAAGCCCAAATAGCATGCTAGATATAAGGCAATTAACAGGCCAACTTCACAATTTTCTTGACATAATGCCTCATTATGTGAACCCAAAGTGGTATATGGAATTTTATTTTTCAACTGCATTTTAATTTTTCTATCAACAATACTTGGAAACATGTGAACTTTATGGCAGATGCTAATACGTGTTTTAAAATTTCTTTAAGCAAGAAATATACCTAACAGGAAAGCTGCAGTACTTGGGGTCACAAAAGAGTTGGACAAAACTTAGAGACTAAACAACAGCAGCCTTTATGCCAATATTGTTTTTCCTATTGTCTTCATACTTCTTCATGGATGATTCAGAAAGGGATGCAATTTTATGTCTGTTGCTGCCTTAGACAAATACTTTCTATTTTACATAAATTTAAAGAATATACTTTTGTAATGCTCTCATATTTTCTGTAAAGTACAGAAGGTCTTCACAAGATAAAAATAACAGGATTGAACTATGGTACTGGTTTATTTTATCTTGCCAGCTCTTAATGTCTATACATTCCTCATTTTAGAATTAGAATTAGAATCATTGTTATTATTTGTTTATAGTTAAATCCAACAGATTCTTGGAAAACTATCCTATCTCTAATATACCACTTTTCTGTTTCCTACTGGAGTGAGTGATCTCATTGTTTTAAAAGGAAACAATGCTGTGGTCAGTGAGGCAACATACAATGTGCTTCTTATCCTTACAATATTTTACTAAATATTGTTTAAGAAATTGTCACCATTATAAAAGTCTAGCTTTAAAATCTACTTGTTATTTATAATTCCCTCTATCAAAAACAGTTCCTCTTTCCTATAATTCTACTCTAGGTCCAGATATTATTTTCACGATTCTGTATGAACTGAATTCCTTAATATATGCTTAAATTTAAGCTTTTCAAAATATATTTTAGGATTCTATGTTTACCTTTGATCCTCAAAATGATTTAGAAACAACTCAGAGACATTTGAAAAACACTGATTCTGAGGCACTTTCCCCAGATCAGCAAGGGCTGATTTTTGTTGATATTTGGCAGAAACCAATACAATTCTGTAAAGCAATTATTTTTCAATTAAATTTTTTTTTTTAATTTAGAAAACAAAGCAATAAAAAATCTGGTAGTGTATTTAAGCATTATTAGTTTTTAAACTCAGGTAGTTTTGATGTGATCCCAGTCCTGAGAATCAGTGACAATGTACCATATTAACCAACATTAACATGCATTGGGAAAACATAGATGCTTTGATAAAAATGCAAGTCTAGGGTTGGGATGCTAGATTTTGCATTTTTCTAATCAGTTCTTGGGTGATGCTGCTGTTGCTGGTCCATGACCCTTTACTTTATGTAGCAAGGAAACAGAGATGATTGCTGAGAAGGAGGATAGCTCCTAATCTTTATGTAATGAGAGGAAGTAAAGGAAGGGAAAAAAAATATCAAAAAAAACAAGCAAAGGAAACAGAAGTAGGCAGAGACAGGAACAATCTTTAATGAAAATTCATCAGTGTTAGTATTTGTATGTACCAACTTTATTTAATGCATGCCTAATATGTATGGAAATTAATTATATCCTGGTTAGCCTTCACTATAAGATTACCGGGAGAAATATCAATAACCTCAGATATGCAGATGACACCACCCTTATGGCAGAAGGTGAAGAGGAACTAAAAGCCTCTTAATGAAAGGGAAAGAGGAGAGTGAAAAAGTTGGCCTAAAGCTCAACATTCAGAAAACAAAGATCATGGCATCTGGTCCCATCACTTCATGGGAAATAGATGGGGAAACAGTGGAAACAGTGTCAGACTTTAATTTTGGGGGCTCCAAAATCACTGCAGATGGTGACTGCAGCCATGAAATTAAAAGACGCTTACTCCTTGGAAGAAAAGTTATGACCAACCTAGATAGCATATTCAAAAGCAGAGACATTACTTTGCCAACTAAGGTCCATCTAGTCAAGGCTATGGTTTTTCCAGTAGTCATGTATGTATGTGAGAGTTGGACTGTGAAGAAGGCTGAGCACTGAAGAATTGATGGTTTTGAACTGTGGTGTTGGAGAAGACTCTTGAGAGTCCCTTGGACTGCAAGGAAACCCAACCAGTCCATTCTGAAGGAGATCAGCCCTGGGATTTCTTTGGAAGGAATGATGCTAAAGCTGAAACTCCAGTACTTTGGCCACCTCATGTGAAGAGTTGGCTCACTGGAAAAGCTTTGATGCTGGGAGGGATTGGGGGCAGGAGGAGAAGGGGACGACAGAGGATGAGATGGCTGGATGACATCACTGACTCAATGGACGTGAGTCTGAGTGAACTCCGGGAGCTGGTGATGGACAGGGAGGCCTGGCGTGCTGTGATTCATGGGGTTGCAAAGAGTCAGACACGACTGAGTGACTGAACTGAACTGAACTGATATTTATATTTTAAAATACATACAATACAGCTATTGAAAAATAGGTTGTGTTTTCAAGGACTTCTGCTCATATCCATTACATACATTGATTTCTTTGTAGAAGAGTGTAAAACAAATGAAGAGCAAAGAAGCCTTTGTTTACCTTTACCCTGAGTTACCTGGTTGCTCATACTCCTTGCTTTCTCCGCCCAGCTTTTTCTGGTGTCAGAGCAGAGCCTTCTTCAGCAGGGCAGCTGGTGGGTACTGCTTGTATAGCTCCCAAGAGAATGAGCAGGTGAGGAGGCTGAATAGTGCATGGTTAGCTGGCAAAGGGAACGGGCATTTCTTGGCTCAGATTCAGAAATTATTTGAATGTAGGCACTTCTTCTGTCAACATGCTTTGGTGGAAATGGTTGCCACCTGTCCCTATTCCCAGGGGCTAATTTTCCTGCTGTCTAGTCAGCTTATAGTTCAAGAGGCTGTTAATGTTTACAATCCTAGGAATCTGGAGGCATGCCCTAGCTGCCCAGATGGTGGCTTTGGGACATCAGGTACAGTACATTTAGACAGGCAGAGTCCTGTGCTTAGCATTCAGGACTCGGATATTGTTTGGTGACAGCTGCCCAGATATAATGAGAATCAGTACATCCCGTAAACACCTGAAAAAGTTTGTACATAGAAATGTCAAGTCACATTTAGTTTTAAACAGAATAGCACATTACTCTTCAGTAAAAATAACAACCATTTCCTATGATAAAAAGTGGAATAGATAAAGTATGTGAAGAGAAAATGTCAGAATGATAATAAGAGGCTATACAATTTATTTTCTTATTTTATATTATTGTTTCATATACCTGTCCCTATACTTATATAGTTACATAGATGTATGGATATAATTTGATTATAAAGCTATATTTGTGAATTTAAATTAATTATATTGATATTATCCCCTTCTCCAGGGGGATCTTCTTGACTCAGGAATTAAATCTGGGTCTCCTGCATTGCAGGCAGATTCTTTCCTGTCTGAGTCATCAGGTAACCCCATATTACTATACTATATTATAGTGAAACAGTGAGAGATATTTTTTGGACTTCAAAATCACTGCAGATAGTGACTGCAGCCATGAAATTAAAGGACATTTGCTCCTTGGAAGAAGAGCTATGAAAAACCTAGATAGCATATTAAAAAGCAGAGATGTTACTTTGCCAAAAAGGTCCATCTAGTCAAAGCTATGTTTTTTCCAGTAGTCATGTATGGATGTGAGAGTTGGACTATAAAAAAATCTGAGAACCCAAGAATTGATGCATGCTTTTGATTTGTGGTGTTGGAGAAGACTCTTGAGAGTCCCTTGGACTGCAAGAAGATCCGATCAGTCCATCCTAAAGGAAATCAGTCCTGAATATTCATTGGAAGGACTGATTATGCAGCTGAAGCTCCAATGCTTTGACCACCTGTTGTGAAGAACTGACTCACTGGAAAAGATCCTGGTGCATGGAAAGATTGAAGGCAGCTGGGGAAGGGAATGACAGAGGATGAGATGGTTGGATAGCATCACCGGCTTGATGGACATGAGTTTGAATAATCTCCAGGAGTTGGTGATGGACAAGGAAGCCTGGCATGCTGCAGTCCATGGGGTCATAAAGAGTTGGACACAACTGAGTGACTGAACTGAACTGATATTATTTTATAATGGCCACACTATCTATTATACTTTTATCAATTTTCATTTATAGAACTTATGAATAAATAATTCACTTCTTTCACCTATATATAAGACAGAATTCTTAGCAACTACTGAAGAGGAAGCATTTAAAATATTGTAGAGAAAATCATTAACAAATTTAAGTATTAAAGGTCTCAAGAAAGAGACCTTGTCTTCCAAAAATTCTAGTCATTATTCCCAAGAACTCTACCTTACCCTCTGGTCCCAGTGTATTCTTTCTGATCTGATCAAGTACTTTTAAAGTTAAAAGGAGACAAAATAACCATGTCTGGTAGGACTCACAGCGACGTAAAGCTTTTCTATCATAACAGTCCCCTGCCTTTGGCACTCATTTTATTCATGTGTACAGAAAAGGCAAGGTCCTGCCATTACCTGTTCTGATTTTGACATAATGTAGAGAAAAAGAGGCTCTGGAGACTTTGCCAGAAACTAATGGCACCGACAATGTGCTAAACAGTTGGAAAACACAAAACTATTAGTGTTGCCCCCAAATATCCATTCCAGTAATCCATTCTAGATATTCTTATGTGGAAACAGTCAAATAAGAACACAGTTATGTGATTCAACAGATTTTTTTATCCTTGACTTAAGGCAGAAATTTGGGATAATGAATGGAAATTTAAAAGGAGAGGGATAAGAAAAAGGAGAAAAGAAATAAAGAAGTATAACAAAATGTAAATAAAAAGTGAATGTAGAGGGAAAATGATGAGAAAGGAGACTTTTCTATTATTTCCATAATGCTACAGGAGCTTAAGAAATATTCTATAACTTAAGCTATACTTAAATTTATACTCTTAGAAACTTACAGATGTTCTGGCTTGACAAGTTTTCTTATCAGTGATTAGACTACAAGAAAATTCATAGAAAATCCAGTTTAGATCAGATAATGTGAGAAGGTATGAACATTTCCAAGCCTGGTGCTTAGTGTAGAGGAAAATCTTGGCATAGCCCAATAATAAAAACCTGAGTGACATGCATAAATTCACTATCAACCTCAACACTGAACGTTACTTTCCAAAATAGAACTGGTTAGAAACATAACAAGGTATATATTTGACATGGACAGAGGAATATTTTAACACATATTTATACCATGATTTGCTGGTTTTGTTGTTCTAAAACATATTATCATTATATAGACAGCATGGAATATAGTTAGTATAGAAATAATCTTCAGTTAAGAACGGCATTGTATACTTTGTATTATATTAGAGATTTTAAAGCACTTGACATCTTAATTATCTTCTGTATTTAAGTCTCCACTGTGTCTTTTCATTGAAAAGCCATTATAGCAGATTGAATAAGGAGTAGAAAATCATCCAAATTCTTATAGCAATTAAACTGTAAAACAACATAAAATTGTTTTAAGAGGCAATACTGCTAAAAGTATTTTGATATGGCTAATTTACATGTTATATACTCAGTGATTTCATTATTTTTTAAACTTTTTATTTTGTATTGAGGAATAAGAGATTAACAATGTTGTGATATTTTCAGGTAAACAAGCAAAGGGACTCAGCCACATGTGTATATGTATTATTCACCAATTTTAAATTTACATATTCTTCAGGTGAATGGAGGTTAATCTTTTCTAGAATCAACTTGCTAATTTTCAGTTCCATTTGTCACTCAGTCGTGCACAACTCTTTGCAACCCCATGGACTGCAGCACAGCAGGCTTCCCTGGCCTTCACCAATTCCTGGAGCTTGTTCACATTCATGTCCATCTTGTCAGTGATGTCGTCCAACCATCTCATCCTCTGTCATCCCTTTCTCCTCCTGCCTTCAATCTTTCTGAGCATGAGGGTCTTTTCCAATGAGTCGGCTGTTCCCGTCAGGTATTCAAAGTATTGGAGATTCAGCATCAGTCCTTTCAATGAATATTCAGGACTTCTTTCCTTTAGGATACTGGTTTGATCTCCTTACAGTCCAAGGGACTGTCAGGAACCTTTTCCAACACCACAGGTCAAAAGCATCAATTCTTCAGTGCTCAGCCTTCCTTATGGTCCAACTCTCATATCCATACATGACTACTGGAAAAAACACAGCTTAGACTAGATAGCCCTTTGATGGTAAAGTAGTGTCTTTGCTTTTTAATATGCTGTTTAGGTTGGTCATACCTTTTCTGCCAAGGAGTAAGCGACTTTCAATTTCATGGCTGCAGTCACCATCTGCAGTGATTTTGGAGTCCAGAGAAATAAAGTCTCTCACTGTTTCCCTTGTTCCCCCATCTATTTGCCATGAAGTGATGGGACTGGATGCCATGATCTTAGCTTTCTTAATGTTCAGTTTTAAGCCAAATTTTCACTCTCCTCTTTCAATTTCATCATGAGGATCTTTAGTTTTTCAGTTTTTCTTCACTTTCTGCCATAAGGGAGGTGTCATTTGCCTATCTGAGGTTATTGATATTTCTCCCAGCAATCTTGATTCCAGCTTGTGCTTCATCCAGCTCAGCATTTCAAGTGATGTACTCTGCATATAAGTTAAATAAACAGGGTAACAATATACAGCCTTGAGGTACCCCTTTCCCTATTTGGAAACAGTCTGTTGCTCCATCTTCAGTTATAACTGCTACTACTTGACTTGCATACAGATTTCTCAGGAGGCAGGTAAGATTGTCTGGTGATCCCATCTTTTACGTATTTTCCACAGTTTGTTGTGATCCACATAGCCAAAGGCTTTGGCATAGTCAATAAAACAAAAATAGATGTTTTTCTGGAATGCTCTTGCTTTTCTGATAATCCAATAGATGTTGGCAATTTGATCTCTCATTCCTCTGCCTTTTCTAAATCCAGCTTGAACTCCTGGAAGTTCACTGTTCACATACTGTTGAAGTATGGCTTGGAGAATTTTGAGCATTACTTTGCTAGTATGTGAGATGAGTGCAACTGTGCAGTAGCTTGAACATTCTTTGGCATTGTGTTTTTCTTTGGGATGGAATGAAACCTGACCTTTTCCAGTCCTGTGGCCTCTGCTGAGTTTTCCAAATTTGCTGGCACATTGAGTGCAGTACTTTCACAACACCATCTTTCAGGATTTGAAATAGCTCTACTGGAATTCCATCACCTACACTAGCTTTGTTTGCAGTAGTGCTTCCTAAGGCCCATTTGACTTCACATTCTAGGATATCTCATTCTAGGTGACTGATCACACCATCATGGTAATACATTCTGTTTTAAAATCAGCCAGTGTGAAAATCTGGGGAGAGTTAAACTTGATGAAATTTTGAAAATTTTATGAAAACTTGAAAACAATGTGCTCCTGATAATCCCATTCTATTTGGAAAGGCAAATTTTTAGAGTTAAAAAAGCAATGGAAATGGTGGTGGTGTAGTGTTCAGAGATCAGAAAGATAAGGAAAAAGAAGATGCTTAAACAGAAATGTGTTAAAAATAGTCAGTTGAAAAATTATTACTACTACTTGACAGAGACATTAAACAACAGCTATATTTATCTAACTCTCCACAGATCCTGCCAAAATGATCATTTCATCATGATCAAGTAAATTATATGACTATCAAGAAGTTGTCTGTTTCTCAAGGCTTTTCATTATTTTGACTCTAGCTTTTTAACTTGCCTTGCATTACTTAAAATCTCTGCTTATAACGTCTTTAATGTCTATCTCAGCTTGACTATAGTTATATAGAAATCTGAATGTTATTTCATAACACTTCTGTTTTCTGGAATATTTATCTCTTCTTTTCCTAAAATTTCTAGATAGCATTCAATTCTAAAGCAAGATGCAATATGTCATTGTAGAAGGAAAACTCACTCACAATGGTCAGCAAGTCTATTCTTTTCAAAAAAAACTTTGTTGGCATATAGTTGACTTAAAATGTTGTTAATTTCAGATGCACAGCAAAGTGAATCAGTTTTATGTATATACACACACACACACACACACACACATACACACACACACACACACACATACACACACATTATTTTAAGATTATTTTCCCATATAGAATATTGAGTAGAGTTCTGTATGTTATACAGTAGGTCCTTATTTATCTATTTTATATATACTAGTGCATATATGTTAAAATAATTTTCCTAATGTGTTAACTTCCCTCCATGTTTACACATTGGTAACTATAAATTCACTTTAGAGATCTGTGAACCAGTTTCTGATTTGTAAATAAGTCTGTTTGCATCACATTTCACATGTAAGTGATATCGTGTAATATTTGTCTTTCTCTGTCCAACTTATTTCACTCAAGAGAAGGCAATGGCATCCCACTCCAGTACTCTTGTCTGGAAAATTCCAAGGATGGAGGAGCCTAGTGGGCTGCAGTCCCTGGGGTCGCGAAGATTTGGACATGACTGAGCGACTTCCCTTTCACTGTTCACTTTCCTGCATTGGAGAAGGAAATGGCAACCCACTCCAGTGTTCTTGCCTGGAGAAACCCAGGGACGGGGGAGCCTGGGGGGCTGCCATCTATGGAGTCACACAGGGTCGGACACGACTGACGTGACTTAGCAGCAGCAGCAGCATGATAGTTTCTAAGTCCATCCACATTGCAGAAAATGGCATTATTTCCTTTTTTTTAAGCTGAGTAAAATTCCATTGTATATGTGTACCACATCTTATTTATCCATTTCTCTGTGGATGAATATTTAAGTTGCTTCCATGTCTTTGTTATCATAAATAGCGCTGCACTGAACAGTGGGGTGCACATTTAAAATATTTTTTTCAAGATATAAACCTAGGAGTGGAATTTCAGACCATACACTAGTTCTGTTTTTAGATTTTTAAGGAATCTTCGTACTGTTCTCCATAAGAGTTGTATCAATTTACATTCCCACCAACAATGTAGGAGGGTTCCTTTTCTCCACACCCTCTCCAGCCTTTATTGTTTGTTAATTGTTTGATAATGGCCATTCTGACTGGTGGGAGGTGAGATCTGACTGTAGTTTTGATTTGCATTTCTTTAATAACTAGTGATAGTAGTGCTTCATTTCACTTGCTTTGGGGTCATCTGTATGTCTTCTTTGGAGAAATGCCTGTTTAGATCTTCTGCGTAATTTTTTTTTTTTATATTGACCTTCATGAGCTATTTGTATATTTTAGAGATTAATCCCTTGACAGTTGCATTGTTTGTAAATATTTTCTCTCATTCTGAAGGTTGTCTTTTTGTTTTGTTTATGGTTTCCTTTCCTGTGCAAAAGCTTTTACATTTTCTTAGGGCCGGTTGTCTATTTTTGTTCTTATGTTCATTACTTTTGGTGGTAAATCAAAAAACTACTGCTATAATTTATGTCAGAGAGTATTCTACCTATGTTTTCCACTGAGAGTTTTAAAGTATTCATCCTTACATTTAGATCTTTAATTCATTTTGAGTTTATTTTTCTGTATGGTGTTAGGGACTGTTTAATTTCATTCTTTTATATGTAGATGTCCAGTTTTCCCTGCACCATTTACTTAGGAGATGGACTTTTTCACCATTGTATATTCTTGCCTCCTTTGTCATGGATTATTGACCACAAATATATGGGTTTATCTCTTGAATTTCTATCCTGTTCCATTGATGTGTATTTCTGTTTTTGTGCCAGTACCATGCTATTTTGATGACTGTAGCCTCTTAGTATAGTCTGATGTCAGAGAGCTAGATTCCTCCAGCTTCATTTTACTTTCTCAAGATTGCTTGGACTATTCAGAGTCTTTTTTATTTCTAAACAAATTGCAAAATTCTTGTCCTACTTCTGTGTAAAACATCATTGATAATTGGATAGAGATTGCATTGAATTTACAGATTTCCTTGGGTAGTATTGGAATTTTGACAATGCTGATTCTTGCAATCTAAGATTATGATATATCTCTACATCTCTGTCATCTTCAATTTCTTTTATCAGCATCTTATAGTTTTCAAAGTACAGGTAGTTTGCCTCCTTCAGTAGGTTTATTCCTAGGTATTTAATTCTTTTTGATGCAATGGTAAATTGAATTATTTCCTTAATTTCTTGATCTTTCTGGTTGTAAGGGAAGGGAGTTAGAGAAGACAAGGTTCAGAAAAAGAATGAGACTGGCACTTTACAGGAACAGAACGCCTTTGATGAGATGAGAAGGGGCAGCAGTCAGATTAGTGGGCTGCTGCGCTAAGTCAGAAACAGAGTATGTCTATGTAGAAAACATATCCATGCAGAGATACATTGTTTTGAGGAGGTCTGCTTTTCCTCATGATTATTTTTGATTAGTTAGCTTTCAACAACTGGGGTAAGGAATTCCTGAGACCACTGGAGTAATCAGCAATGCCTATTCCTTTCTTTGGGGAGAAAGTTCTTTATTCTGTATAGAATGGTGGGAGAACCTGGAGTGGAGTTTTAACTCCAAACTATTTTGAGCCATGTAGCTTTCCTTCATTCACTGGATGTGTATAGAAATGCAATAAATGTCTGTGTGTTAATTCTGTATCCTGCAAATTTATCAAATTCATTGATGGATTTTAGTAGTTTTCTGGTAGCATCTTTAGGATTTCCTATGCATAGTATCATGTCATCTGCAAACAGTAACAGCTTTACTTCTTTTTTCAAATTTGGATTCTTTTTATTTCTTTTTCAGCTCTCACCACTTTTATTCAGCATAGCTTTGGAAGTCCTAGCCAAGGCAATCAGAAAATAAAAAAAAATAATGGGAATTCAAATTGGAAATGAAGAAATAATGCAACTCTTATTTTAATTTTTCCCCTTTATCTATGAGATCTCTTTGAATGCTACACTCCTGTGGGGGAATTGTAACTAAAACAGAGTGTAGCACAGAATATGCTTAATAGTTATAACTTGATAAAAATGAATTATGTCGAGAAAATCATCCTATCACCAACTTTATCTAATTTCAGTTAAATTTCATACTTTACTATAAATATTATTTGATTCTTTTTAATATCCTGTTGGTGTGTCAGAGATCACTATAGGGAATGCATATGCTATAACTTGATAGGATATTTAAATATAATTTTATTTATATATGAGGGCAATGAATACTCAAATAAAAAGAAAAATGATTACTGGAAATTCTTCTAATTAGCTTATATAAATTTCTCTGAATTTATATCCTACTTTTATCATTCTTTTTTATTAAATTTATTTATTTTTTAAATTACAATACTGTATTTGTTTTGCCATACATTGACACGAATCAGCCATAGGTGAACACAATCGCCCAATGCCGAAGCCCCCTCCCACCTCCCACCCCACATCCTCTACTTGAATCATCCTGTGCATCAGCCCCATGCATCCTGCATCCTACATTGAACATAGATTGGCGCTTCATTTCTTACAAGAAAATATACATGTTTCATTGCCATTCTCCCAAACCATCCCACCCTTTCCCTCTCTCTCAGAGTCCAAAAGTCCACTCTATACCTCTGTGTCTCTTTGTTGTCTCACATATAGGGTCATCATTCTTATATTTTTGTGAAACATTCTACAAGGGAAAAAGGATTCAAAACAAGTTATAGAATTTCTAAGGAGGTTAAAATTTTGCTTTTTACAAAACATTTTTCATTTTTTCTAATGCTTATAACATTAATACATCAAACAAGTTTTTAATAAACTTATCTGGAATCCTGGAAAAACAACGTAAACCTCATATGATTTATAGCTTGAGGCCCAGAAAATATGTCACAACTATTCTACGAGAAAGTACAAACAGATACTATGAACCACAAATTTTATTTACAAGGAAGGTGGATTTATTCATAGATATTAAGATGACCACACTAGAAGAAAAAATAATGGACACGATATCATAACTGTGATGACTTTTCAGAGATATATCAGAAATAGTTTCATTCAAATCAAGATAAAAAATTACTAAGTAATCAATAATTTTTGTATCTTATTACATAATTTTAGTATTATTAAATCTTACTAAGAAAGACTCCAATTCCATTTCCATAAGTTCTAAAACTTCCATTCCTTTCCGAGAATTATCTAAGATAGTGTGTAGGGGTGCTTATGCTCTCATGATTATCTTGGATTCTGTGCTCTTACTTTCACGTGTATAGTTTATAGCTCATCTCATCATCCAGGTAATGCTATCCATTTCTTGCCTATCACTTTTGCCAAAAAAAAAAAAAAAAAAAGTGGTATTCAGACTGTTTAGTAATCAATAAGAAGCAAAGAAACAATCTAATAAACAAAATACCCATCAATTCTTTGTGTCCCATATCACAGGCTTTTGCTATAGTGGAAAGTGGTCAATCCTCCAACTTCAGTAGTTTATAAAAATAAAATTATTTTTGCTTCATGCTGAACGTCCATCTCAGGTTAGCTACAGCTGTATTTGACACCCTCTTTTTTCCCAGACACAAGCTGCCAGAATAGCTCCTATCAAGAATATTTCAAAAGGCAGAAGAGAAAAGAGCTGAGGAAAGCACATCTTGGTTTGTGTAACTTCTAGTTTGAAATGATTCATTATTTTGCTCATATTGCATTGTCCAAAGTAAACCCTGTCAGCTGTTCATACCTGAATTCAACAGGGTTGGAAAATATGATCCTCCTGTATGGAAGGGCACTGCATAATTGAGAACAAGTAATCCACACTTCACCGAGGAAGGGGACTAGGGAGAAGCTATCTTAACAAGCAAATAATTTAGCTGTGCATATGCCACTCCACATTATGTTTCAAACTCTCCTCCTCTTAGTGGGTTCTCTATTTCTTCCCATTCAAATTCTCTTTTCATTCTATCTTTACTAAATTTCCCTCAAGAAAATGTAGCGTCTTCTCCTCAATTATTCAATAGAATACGTTGTGAACTATTTAGTGAGAGTAGTTCTATGCTTAGTTGAGTACATGGGATTTTCTACTTACTGTTAAAAATTACATATATAGGAAGAAATGCAAAAATATAATTTCAAAGGAAGAAATGCAAAATATATTTGAACATCTGTATATCTCTACTTTAATTCTACCAAAATTTACATTTTAAAAATGATAATTTTTAAATGATATAAAAATATATATGATTATAAAAATATATATGTGGTAATTCTAAATTGGTTAGCCATTTTTAAATGTTTAAGATGTTCCTGACTTCAACATCACACATATGTAAAATCTTAAAATATAATTTTTCATGTAAATTGGTTTGTTTTCACCTTTTTAGTAATTGCATGATGATTGGTTGATTTGGTTGATCTTAGCACTTATATATTCTACAGCTAAGTAAATAATATGGAATATGATATGTATTATTTGACATGGGCTAAAAGGAAAACTGGAGAACAAATAAGGAAAACTTTAGCACTAACAAATAACACCTTCAGAGTCATAGAGCAATAGTAATATTTCCAGTTTAAACCTTACATATGTTTTACGTTTATACAAAATGAAAAGAAAGAATACAAAAATCAGTCCCAGAAATTTGTTCTTTCCTTGATTATTTGCATTATCAAAATTCTGATCTATGTTGACATCAATCATTTATGTGAGTCCAAAGAGGATCAAAAAGATCCTCTAACAGGAGGGCAAGAATCTATAACGTATTCATATGTATGTGTGGATGTTCATATGTGTTTATATGTATCCATATCTACCTATCAATATCTGTATCTCTCTGTCTCTACATCCATATCTGTTTAAATCTGGAAAAAAAAAAAAATCAGAACTGCAGTCATGGCAAATATGAAGTCAAAATTAATGGGCAAAATATTTTTATACTTCAAACCATGTCAAATCAGGGGGAAAATGCATCTGCAAATAATTGGTTGACAGTTTCTGTTTAAATTTTTATTACAAGGCCAACTCTTTCTGTTGACTTCTTTCTGAATGCTGGGGCTTATTTTATGCTGCACAGCACTCTATAATGAATGCAAAAGTGAAATGCCTCGGGGAAATCAACTGTCAAACTGAATTCAGACATTATAGTTTCTATGAAGTCAGGACTGTCACACCCAGACACTTGTAAGTTTGCAAAACATGTTTTTGCTGCTTTTTCTTCTTAGGTTTTAACAGTTTTCAAATGCTCAAGTACACACACAGTACCCTCTCAGCTGTACTAGTTTTGTATCTAATGGGGTTGGGGGAAGTGATTAGGGCCATTGGATTTTGTGTGTTGTACGTTTACTTGTATCCATAGGGCAGTAATAGAAGAAAATCACAAAGAACAAGGATTTTATATCACCTTCAAAAACTGTCCTGCTGTGCATTCTCCTTCACAGTACACAGCACAGGGGATGAACTCCCAGGTTTCCCAAAAGCATTTTGCAGATTTATTGTTGCTTTAAACAATATTTTAAGAAGAAAGTACTTAAATTTCTGGATACTATCTAGATGAAAATATAAGCAAGATGTACATGGAGAAAAGAAAAACAAAAGATCTAATCATACTAAAATTGAACTTTTATTCATCAGTTTTGACAGAATGGTTTTTCTGCTTTCTACTTGTTTTCAACATTTGTGAAGAAGCAACCAAATGCACATCCTATAATTTATTTATATATATATGTATATAAACATCTTAGATTATATATAGCATAAACATGCGCTGTACTGTCCTTAGCCTCTCAGTCATGTCCAACTGTTTGCAACCCTATGTACTGTAGTCTGCCAGGCTCCTCTGTCCATGGGGCTTTCCAGACAAGAATACCTGAGTGGGATGCCATTTCCTACTCCAGGGGATCTTCCCAATCCAGGGATCGAACCCAAGTCTCCTGTATTGCAGGTGGATTCTTTATCAGCTAAGCTACTAGGGAAGCGCGACATAAGTATATATATGCATAATATGACTGTCTATCTCTCTATCTGCTACTACTAAGTTGCTTCAGTCGTGTCCAATTCTGTGCGACCCCATAGATGGCAGCTCACCAGGCTCCCCCATCCCTGGGATTCTCCAGGCAAGAACACTGGAGTGGGGTGCCATTTCCTTCTCCAATGCATGAAAGTGAAAAGTGAAAGTGAAGTCACTCAGTCGTGTCAGCTGCAGCCTACCAGGCTCCTCTGTCCATGGGATTTTCCAGGCAAGAGTACTGGAGTCGGGTGCCATCGCCTTCTCCAATATTTGTTAGGCATTCCATCAAATCTCTCCTCTAATTGACCTGGTAAGGACTCTTAACATAAGTCAATTATTATAACTTAAAACGGGTTTCCTTCACCTCTAAACAGGCATTTTGCCAGGACAACGAAGCTCAGTTTCCCCAAATAGTGTCTGTTCAAAAAGATGAATTAATAAATAGCATTTTAAATATAGATCCTATAAAGTAAGCTTTGCAACAATATTGCTCCCCATAGGGGTTTTCTATTTGTGGTACTGTTTAAGATGGGTAACCAAAATGGTTTTAAAATTATGAATTAAAAACACTGTCATAATTTAGGCTTATATAATTGTCATGTTTCTAGTTTCTACCATCCAGTTTCTACTAACACACATTCCTTCTTTTCCTTTTACTCAGAGGTCTGTCTCTGTCTCATCTAACCATCTTTTCATCCATCCATCCATTACGATTATTTGGTTACATCAGTGTTTTATTGGTCATCTTCTGCTAACTGCTGAGCAATCCCTCCCCTCTCCATCCAGGAATATATAGATGCTTATGAATGACACTCCAGGCACCAAGATGTAAAATAAAGCTATTACTCACATAGAAAATAACAAAAGATTACCCAAAAGAAGGGCTCAGATTTAGGCAGGTATGAAACAAGATGAGAAGTACAGAATGAGCAGAGTGGCAGAGTCAGAGGGAGACAAGTGGTTTTGCATTTTTAATTGTGTTCAGGGTAGATCATGGTTTGGGGTGATCTGGG
This sequence comes from Nanger dama, assembly GCA_917880005.1. Taxonomy (NCBI): domain Eukaryota; kingdom Metazoa; phylum Chordata; class Mammalia; order Artiodactyla; family Bovidae; genus Nanger; species Nanger dama. Next base: position 5,017,575 of record CAKJTW010000038.1, on the reverse strand, counting down.
TCTCATGTGGTTTGAAATTTCAAGGGATCCCAGGGGAGAAAGAAAAATGGGCTTCCTTTCAGATTGCACAGATGTGGGGCAAAGAACAAAGGTGAATTTGAGGGCTTGAAAACTCTCAGAGGCCAAGTATTGATAATAGAGTCTCTTTCTTTAATACAAGTGACACTTTGATAGCTGTTCCATGATGCTAGGATTGATCTTACCCCTATACCCGATCGGAATAATCTCATTCCTCTTTTTAGATCCCTTTCTGATATAGGAAAGTCAGTCCGTCCAAAGTCAGTCAGCTTATTGCTCTGGTGTTGGTCTGATTGAGTAGTCATTATGGGAAATGTAAACTGTTTACTTTTCAATCCATTTTAAGCTGAGGATTCTGATTGACCCAGAAAGACACTGATTAAGGTGGTAGTTGTAGCAGTTCTAAGGGAATTTGGCTAGAGAAACAAGAAATAGAAGTATGCTTTATATCCTTCCACTGACCCTTCCCCCACCTCATCCTCCTCAGGCCTGGAAAATTTTGATAGAAGTTATAGAATAAACACAACTTAGTTACTAAACAACAACATATTGCAGAGAAACATTTCAGTTGTTACTGGATTAGAAAAAGAGGAAGAATGATCAAAACAATCAGCCTCAAGGATCGAATATTTCTACAAAAGGCTTCCCTGATGGCTCAAATGGTAAAGAATCTGCTTGCAATACAGAATACCTAAGTTTGATCTCTGGATCAGGAAGATCCCTTGGAGAAGAGAATGGCAACTGGCAACCCACTCCAATATTCTTGCCTGGAAAATTCCATGGTCAGAGGAGCCTAGTGGGCTGCAGTCCATGGGGTTGCAAAGAGTCAGACACAACTGAGTGACCAACGCTTTCACTTTCTTTCACTTTTAAATCATTCTTAATTTTATATTTATATAGCAAATCTTCCTATTTTAAAAACATGTATCTTCCTTTAATGTGTTACTATAGCTCTGTTCTTAGAGCTGGAATATTTTAGGAACATTAGTTTCTCATTTTGTTTAATTTTAGCTTTATGAATTAAATGTTCATTAAGACTTTTACTTTCTATATTTTTCAGAGAAAACGATATTGGTCTGTATACAAGTAAGCTAATTTCCTGTCATTTATTCATTAAAATACCCACTGCAGTTGAATACACTGAAACTGAAATATAACTCTAAGGATTATTTCCATCATGTTTTACTTCTTGACCAGGAAAGCATTTGACAATGGGGTAAATAAAAATTCAATTTTCTTCTAAGTGCTATGCTCTGTTCATATGCTGTAATATGATATGGCTGTTAGTGGAATTTTTAATCATATTTAGTAAAGGAACACAGGGGTGTCTGTATCTTGCTCTGCTACAATAAAACTTTCTCCACGTTGGCTCTTCTTGTTGTTGTTCAGTTGCTAAGTCGTATCTGACTCTTTGTGACCCCATGGACTACAGCACACCATGCTCTTCAGTCCATGGATTTCCCAGGCAAGAATACTGAAGCGGTTGCCATTTCCTTGTCCAAGGGATCTTATTGACTCAGGGATCAATATTGGCATATTCATTGCCAACTTGAATCCTAACCTAGATTGTCATGCAACAGGGAACAAAGAAAAAAGTGTATTTCTTAGGCTCTACAGAAGAGAGAACCTTATTTGTGTATCAGGTTCTGCCAACAGAGGCACCATGAGCAAACCTGAGGAAGAAAATGTGAAACATTTCATACTAATTGTTTTCTACCAAAAACACCCTGGGCAATTCTTTTTGTAAGAGATCTTTATACACAAGATTAAGAAGGAAAGGAAAACTTAGTGCTTCAGTGATAGATAGACCAGTGTTCAGTGTTGATTTGCCAAGCAAGGTGGGTTAACAGTCTGAGACCATATACTCCCCATTGCCAATTTAATTCATGCCAGCAGCTACATTAGACACTTTAAACAGTGATGAGCAACTCCTAAGTGGGTAGGTAAGGAGGATGAGGGGGAGCCAAAAGGAAAAAGGATAAAGAATCTCTTAAATGAAGAGACAATAGAGAGAAAACTTTTAACATGTCCTGGCCCCATAGCATGTTTAAGGGGGCATGATATTAGGATTTTCTTTTCTGTTCATTAGATCAGAGAGGGGGATAGAAATCAACAGGCCTCCTCATTTTGCAATAACTGGTTAAGCTGTAATGTCCTTTCTGGGGATCTCAAGTATTAAAAGAGGACTTGTAAAGAATAAAAGACTCTCATTGAAAAATGGCTTTAAAAATGAAAAGAAGGGCCATGAGAGAGAGTTCCTACCACAGAGAATGCACATAAATTATGATTGGCTACACCGCTACTGAAAGGTTGGAAACTTCTGATCTGCTAATCAGTTCAAGGTGCATATAGTTTTCAAGATTGTATAGCTTGCATTTTGAGGTTTTTAGTACATTAATTTTCATCAATTATAAAAAGTATTGTTTTCCCAAAGTTCACATTTTAATAGCTAAATTAATTGTGCAATCTAGCATTATTCAGAGAAATTTAAACAAGGCCAGTTTTGAGAGGTCTTTAATTATGCAAACATTTTAAAGCATTATACTAGTAATAGTTTCTAGGAATGCCTAAAATGTGAAACAAAATAAAACCAATACTGTTTATAAATCTTAAAGAGATAGTAATACTAGACCACCTTCCCTGCCTTCTGAGAAACCAAACTGACTGATTCAAAATTGGGAAAAGGAGTACATCAATTATATATTGTCACCCTGCTTATTTAACTTCTAAGCAGAGTATATCATGCAAAATGCCAGGCTGGATTAATCACAAGTTGGAATCAACATTGCTGGGAGAAATATCAACAACCTCAGATATGCAGATGATACCATTCTAATAGCAGAAAGTGTAGAGGAGCTAAAGAGCCTCTTAATGGCAGTGAAAGAGTGAAATTTGAGCAAATGTGGAGACACAGGAAAGCCTGGCATTCTGTTGTCCATGAGGTCTACACTGTAGAGTGAAAAAAGCTGCTTAAATGTCAACATTCAAACATATAAGATCATGGCATCTGGTCCCATCACTTCATGCCAAATAGAAGGGGGAAAAGTGGAAGTAGTGACAGAATTAATTTTCTTGGGCTCCAAAATCACTGGGGATGGTGACTGCAGCCATGAAATTAAAAGACACTTGCTCCTTTGAAATAAAGCTATGACAAATCTAGCATATTAAAAAAGCAGAGACATAATTTTGCCAACTAAAGTTCATAGGGTTCATGATTTGGCCAACTAAGTTTCATAGTTAAAATTAATTTTTTCCAGTCGTCATGTGCAGATATGAGAGCTTGACTATAAAGAAGGCTGAGCACCAAAGAATTGATGTTTTCGAATTGTGGATCTGGAAAAGACTCTTGAGAGTCCCTTGGACTGCATAAAACCAGTCAATTCTAAACAAAATCAACCTTGAATAGTCACTGAAAGGACTGATGCTGAAGCTGAAATTCTAACCCTTTGGCCACCTGATTCTAAGAGCCAATTCACTGGAAGAGACCTGATGCTGGGAAAGATTGAGGGCAGGAAGCAAAGGGAATGGCAGATGATGAGATATTAATAGCATCACCAACTTAATGGACATGAATTTGAGCAAACATGGAAACAGTAAGGGACGGAGAGCCTGGCATGCTGTGGTCCATTGGGTCCAAAAGAATTAGATATGACTTAGAAAGTGAACAACAGCACCACTTAGAGATTGGAATCATTTTTTACAAGAAACAAGTAGTTTAAATTAGTAATCATCAAGTATATGAAAACAATCACAATATTTTAGAAGTTTCTGATGTAGCTTATCATATTTGATATTTTAAAATAGCAGTAACTGCTCAAGATATACATGTACCTTTCCATGATGAATGTTCCAGAGAACCAATCATTTAGTCAGGTGTTATTTACACACTTAAGCTTCCTTTGATAAGCATTTTTGTGACTATATTCTGAATAGCCTAATCAGGCCTCATGTGGGTAGATTGTATTGCCATTTAAATTATATCTTTATATACTTACACAGCTGTGGACACAGTTTAAGGAAAGAGAGATGCATGAATTTAGATGTAAATATGAATACTCACATATATTCAGAGACATTATCTTTTCCTTATGTTTTCTTAGTGAAATTTTTCATATAAAGAGAAACACATGTTCAATCCCCTAAAGACCCTTATTCCTCTTTGTAACAGTTATCAATACTTTTTGTGTTCATTTGAATGGGTTAATCTCTAGAGAGCATTTATATGCTATCAAACTAACTCAGTAGATTCAATATTAATAGTCTAGACATGATGCTTTTAATTTGGAATTTTCAGTGAATAACTTGAATAAACTGATTTGGAAAATGCTGTTCAGTTGTGTTGCAGTATCAAGCAACATTATATTTTTCTTTTTCCAAAGAATGTAGGAAAAAATAATTTGTAAACTGTTCTGGATAAGCTGTTTGATTCTTTTCACAAGCACTGGAGGAGGAGAGGCTTTAAGTAACTCTCTAGTCTCATCTCTGGTTCTTCCCAACCTTTTAATGGCATGGCTAACAGATGTGGGGAAAGTGGAAGCATCTATCCTTCTATCAGGACTACAATTACCAGCTCATATGTGAGAAAGGGAGAGTTCAGACTTCCAGACAGCATATGGAAAATACCATATTGAATTTTAATGTCTACTATTTTTATTTTCCAGAACAATTCTAACTGCATTGTTCTTATAAGCATCATATTGACAACAGTGGCTCCAAGTTAGCTCATTGAAGCCAGGCCAGGAAGCATCCTAAATTATTAGTCACACACCTTATTCCTAGCTCCTATGAAACGGTGATATAATTTAACAGAATTTAATTAATTATTTACTTTTTACCTTTGCATATAGTAAGTGAGTTAAAAATATATTAATTTTTTTGTAAGGACAAAATGAGCTGGTGAATACCAAGAGCTTTTACAATGTATGCCTCACACAAGAGTGACCCCTTGATGAATATTATGTGTCCTTCTTCTTGTCATATTACACATAGGATAGAGACTAGAATTTAGTTAGGTAGATATTCTTCTATAATAACTTCTAAATTCTTTACAGCTTTCCTCTCAGATTAAATCTTTGATATCCCTGGAATTTATAAGTTTTTTTTTTTTAAAACTATGGATAACTACTTGGCCCCAAAATGTTTAACCTTTCTCATTGTCCAAGGGTACCTCTCTCATGCATGATGTTTATTTGTGAGTCTGTTTTTTGGGTTTTCTAGTATGTATAAGCATTTTATGTCTATCCTTTCACTCTTTTTAAGCTGTCTCAATTGCTATAACTCTGCAGTGGTCCTTCAAGCTATATAAAGCTCTCAGAGAGCAGTTAGCCCTTTCCCTCTAATCACGTTCCTTTCCCAGCCCCTACAATACCTATTTCTAACCATTACTATGCATCTCAAAGCTCTTGCCTGGCCACTTTCCCCACTACACTCAGCAGAATACCTTGAACCCCACTTAATAGAGAACATAATGGCTTCCAGGCTTTCCACCTTCAAATGTATCAGCATCATCAATCATCCTTACAGCCTTTCTTCCAGTTTGAGTAGAGGAGATGTTACTGCCATTTATAGCAACAACTATGAGCATAGTTTGAATTCCATCTCTTGCCATTTTCCCAGGTACTATATACCATTAATTCAATTCTCTTTTCATTTTTTATCTTCTCTTCAATATATTTTGCCTCATTTTTTGAAAATAAGATTGGTCATTTCCCACTATTTTGTAAAGTAATATATTTTAAGAATAAGATAGAGGGAAAATTAAAAAATATGTTTATGAGTATAACATCTTACGAAGTTTACATTGTACTCTAAATCATATTGTACACACAATTTTTATCAGTATAGATAAATTTATGTCATAAATGTTAATCTAGATCATAAATACCCTTTTAATATAATACATGGGCCCTTCTATAGATAATTACAGCTTATGAATGCATATATATCCCTTTGGATTTTATAATATTTTGAAAATAATGCAAGTGCTTTTGTTTTTAACAGACATAAGTATATAATGAAAATTTACTCTTCTTCCTACTCTACAGAGTTATCTTGTGAACACATGTATATGAGTTGGTATAATCCCATTCTTATCAATACAAATAGATTAATATATGCTCTGTGATGAATATTGTTTTTAATCAAATACTTTCTCTCGATAATTTTACATTAAAGGTTTTACATGTACAAAATGGTTGATATTTCCTAATATATGCATACTATTCCCAAGCTATACTTTATTAACTACTCACCTGTTTTTTCCTTCCCATCCTCTACCATGTCCATTATTTCTTTGATTCATTCTCTTACTTATGCCAATGTTTCATAAAATTATAATTTAAATTTCTATTTTAAATGGGTATAACTTTTCTGCAATACTCCACTACTAATCAGTGATTACTCACAAATCTCCACTGTCAACTCAATCCACTTTTTATATTCAGCCTTATGACAACTGACTAGTAATTGATTAACACCAAGAGCATATGAAAATCAACATTTCTAAACAAGAATAAATTGTCTTCTCTAAATCTGAGTCTAGAGTTTATTTATTAATCAGTTCTGTCCTTCAGTATCATATTCATGCTTTTGTAAAAGTTATTCTTATTGATCTAGTTACCTAAGCCAAAAGGGAAATCATATTTGAATCTCCTCTATTATAGTCAATAATGAACAGACTACAGCAGGTTTTATTTCCTCAGTGCCATGCAGATAAATATACTCTCTGATATCTCCTTGCTCTTACTGTTTTATTTTCCTGTTCACTTATTTCTAAACTTAAAATGTGAAGTGACCATTTTAATTGGTCTCTCCAAAGCCATTCAGTATCTTCCACTCTAATATTTCAACTGTATAAAGTGATTTTCTTAAATGTTAAGTTGATTCTGTTACTTATATGCACAGAGTCATTTCTCAGAATTATTTTATTCAATATAAAGCAGACATTTTCAATTTTACATGGAAAAGAAAAATTCTGCGGCAGTAAGAATTATGAATATATTCCTCCAAGCTTATCCTCTGGCTATGTGCTCTAGGTATTATTGTTACGAGAGTAGGTTACTTCTCATGTGTGTGCTCAGTCACTTCAGTTGTGTCTAACTCTTTGTGACCCTTTGGAATGTGGCCCTCCAGTCTCCTCTGTCCATGGGATTCTCCAGGCAAGAATACTGAAATGGGTCGCCATGCCCTCCTCCAGGGGATCGACCTGCGTCTCTTACATCTCCTGCATTAGCAGGCGAGTTCTTTACCACTAGTGACACCTGAGAAGCCCTTTCATCTAACTTTAAAATAGATTATTCTGAATTATTATGATGGGCTCCATCTACTCACACAAGATTTTAAAAGAACAGGAATGCAGGAGAGAGATACAGATGAAGAATGAGTCATGGAGAGAAGGTAGAAATGGAAGTCAGAGATCCTCAAAGCCTGAGAGGAACTGAACCATACATTGCTGGAAGGGACAACATGGAAAACATGAAAAGCAATGCAGGTACTATATAGGAAAAAAAGCCCGACCAACAGCAAAAAGGGGGACCCCAGGCTTGCAACCATGAAAAACCGGGTTCTGCCTATTTATAATGAACTTAGAAGATGCTGCAGAGGGTGTGGAGAAAAGGGAGCCCTCTTACACTGTTCGTGGAAATGCAAAGTAGTACAGCCACTATGGAGAACAGTGTGGAGATTCCTTTAAAAATTGGAAATAGAACTGCCATATGACACAGTAATTCCACTGCTGGGCATACACACCAAGGAAACCAGAATAGAAAGATACACGTGTACCCCAATGATCTTCACAGGACTGTTTATAATAGCCAGGACATGGAAGTAACTTACATATCCAGCAGCAGACAAATGGATAAGAAAGCTGGGGTACATATACACAATGGAATATTACTCAGCCATTAAAAAGAATACCTTAGAATCAGTTCCAATGAGGTGGATGAAACTGGAGCTGATTATACAGAGTGAAGAAAGCCAAAAAGAAAAACACCAATACGGTATACTAATGCATATATATGGAATTTAGAAAGAAGGTAATGATAACCCTGTATCAGTTCAGTTCAGTTCAGTCACTTAGTCATGTCCTACTCTTTGTGACCCCATGAAATGCAGCATGCCAGGCCTCCCTGTCCATCACCAACTCCCGGAGTTCACTCAGACTCACGTCCATCGAGTCCGTGATGCCATCCAGCCATCTCATCCTCTGTCGTCCCCTTCTCCTCTTGTCCCCAATCTCTCCCAGCATCAGAGTCTTTTCCAGTGAGTCAACTCTTCACATGAAGTGGCCAAAGTACTGGAGTTTCAGCATCATTCCTTCCAAAGAAATCCCAGGGCTGATCTCCTTCAGAATGGACTGGTTGGATCTCCTTGCAGTCCAAGGGACTCTCAAGAGTCTTCTCCAACACCACAGTTCAAAACCATCAGTTCTTCAGCACTCAGCTTTCTTCACAGTCCAACTCTCACATCCATACATAACCACTGGAAAAACCATAGCCTTGACTAGATGGACTTTGTTGGCAAACTAATGTCTCTGCTTTTGAATATGCTATCTAGGTTGGTCATAACTTTTCTTCCAAGGAGTAAGTGTCTTTTAATTTCATGGCTGCAGTCACCATCTGCAGTGATTTTGGAGCCCCTAAAAATAAAGTCTGACACTGTTTCCACTGTTTCCCCATCTATTTTCCATGAAGTGATGGGACCAGATGCCATGATACGAGATAGCAAAAGAGACACAGATGTATTGAACAGTCTTTTGGACTCTGGGAGACGGCAAGGGTGGGATGATTTTGGAGAATGGCATTGGAACATGTAAATTATTGTATGTGAAACGAATCACCAGTCCAGGTTTAATGGATGATACAGAGTGCTTGGGGCTGGTTCACTGGGATGACCTAGAGGGATGGGATGGGAAGGGAGGTGGGAGGGGAGTTCAGGTTGGGGAACACCTGCACCCCCATGGTGGATTCAAGTCAACATATGGAAAAACTAATACAATATTATAAAGTAAAATAAATAAATTAATTAATTAAAAAAGAAGATGATCCTTTATAGATCTTCTTATCTTTCCTGAGAGGAGCCCAGAAGGCTAACAGCTTGGTATGGGCTTTATAAAACCTAAAGCAGTGACACCAATCAAGCAGCTCCTAACTTCTGACCTACAGAATTGTGCTTCTAAATTTGTGATAATTTTTTACAACAGAAATAGAAAATTAGTATACATTCATAATCTTGACTTCACCTGCTCAAACTTTATCCCTGATCACTGCCCTTTATCCATTTTACCTTGAAGTAGTCTCAAAAACTTTATGTTCCCATATTACCAGGCTCTTTAACATTTCAATATCCTTTATTTTCTAACCTTTCTTATTTTATCTGGCTAATTTTTACGAACTCATCAAAATTCATCATAGCTAACATCTCTAAAAACATCTTCTAAAAACCTAGCTGAACTACCAAGTCTGTTGAGTTCTCCACTGATATTTTTCCATACACTGATTTATTTCCATCAAAACACTTAAGGCATCTTCTGGTTGTCTGTCTCCTCATCTTTGACTATAAGCTCCTTGAAGACAAAGACTATAAATCTCTTAACTGCTTAGGCCCAGCACAAAACACAAGACAGAATTTATGCAAAATAAGTATTTATAGAATGCATGCCAGAATGATGCATTTGTAGTGATGGAGTGAATTCTTGGGAATGGTTTATTAACTACCAAGTGTATCAGTGAAAAGTCACTATCCTTTCTGAAAATTATTATGCCAATAAAGATTAATCTAAAGGGTTTTTTTAGTATATCCTGGAAATTAACCATTTTTTTGTTTCCAGCTAGCTCATTCTAAGAAAATTGTTTATAGTTGGCAATGATAATTTTTCCTACTTAAAAAACATTATTTCCTCAAAACTGAACTTTCTAAAAGAGAAATATTTTCACTTCCATATTTTTATATGCTTGTTCCTAATAGATGGATACTTATGTGTATTTTTTCATAGATGGATGATTAATTACAATCCCCCTTAGGAAACAATGCTGAAAGATTATTACCTGCCTTAATATTTCCTCACATCCATAACTTGCTCCACCCCAGATTGGAGAAATGCTGATAACTGCAGCGGACCTGAATTCCATTGAACTCTTAGGTTCAGACTTTTCTTCCACTTCATTTGCTAGGACTTGCCTTCTTAAAACAGTATTTGTTGTTATTTATTATTGCTGTTAATGGTACTGGCTTCTCTAAACTACTAGAAAAGCTTGCATTTTCTCAACTCTGCTCTATTTGTGATAGTTGCAGCACTGGAAGTTCGTTTACCAAGGCATAGGGCTTCACTTTCACGTTTCACTTTCATGCATTGGAGAAGGAAATGGCAACCCACTCCAGTGTTCTTGCCTGGAGAATCCCAGGGACGAGGGATTCTGGTGGGCTGCCGTCTCAGGGGTCGCACAGAGCTGGACACGACTGAAATGACCGCAGCAGCAGCAGCAGCGCTTCCCAGGTGGTGCTAGCGATAAAGAATCTGCCTACCAGTGCAGGAGACGTTGGGAAGACCCCTTGGAGGAGCACATGATAATCCACTCCAGTATTCTTGCGTGGAGAATCCTGTAGGGAACAAAGTATAAGGGAGGCTGGGAAGACTTTTGCAAGCAAGGCTCCCGGTCAGGGCTGAATATTCTTGCAAACGAGATCTTCAGCCAAGAATCCTTGACCCCGTGGAAAAGAACACTTCTTGCATACAAAGATGTTTCTCTGATTCTTCAAAAGGAACAGACCCAGGGTCAAAATGGATTCTAAGTCGATAAGGAAGTTCCCCAAAACGAAGTCTTAGCTGCAGTAAATAAGTTAAGGTAAAGGTTATCTCGCCCCACGCCTGCACACTGTAGTCATTGAATCATAGTGTTTGGCAACTTGCCCTGTAGATTGTTGTGCAAAAGATATAAAATAAGGAAGCTGCAAGAAGCAGCAAGAATAAGAAGAATAAAGAAAAAGATTCAAACCACTCGGCCGTGTTGGTGTTTCATTCTGTCGCTAGCAGAATCCTGTGGACAGAGGAGCCTGGTGGGCTACAGTCCGTGGAGTTGCACGACTGAAGTGACTTAGCACACACAGCCATGCGGGGCAAAGGCCAAGGGATGCCTTATGTTCATTCACAGGAAGACACTTCATGAGCATTCCAATCCTGTATCACATCTACCATTCTGCATTCGTTCGTCTATTTTCATCTGGTTCAGAATCAATGGTTAAAAAATCTCATTAATTAGTTCATTTAAAATCACACACCAGACAATAAAGCTAAGGAAACTTATTTTCAGAACCATATCATTACCTAAGAGATAATTTATTTTTATCTAAAATAATTTTGTCACAGTCTGTAAATATCATTTCTCATATGTAATCTTAGATATGAAAATCTGATTATACTAAAGATGAAAAACTTTATAAGATCTTTATGCTTGTCATATGCATATGTTAAACACATTTATATTTACATATACAATTGCATGTATTCTATTTTTAATGTTATACAGTCCTAGAAGGAAGACTGGTCTACTGCTTCACAAAAACTTTAACCTCTTCTTAGAAGCATAATAGTATTGGCTTAATGATGTATTGCTCTATTTGAAATATATTTATATGTTTGCATCAGAAAGTGAAAAATCCTACAAATTAATCTGATTAAAAATTATAATAACCTAAAACTTAGAGTGAAATTTTATTATCATGAAATGCTCATGGTTTTGGATGCTACTTATCCTCATCAGTCTTCTAAAGTACTCAGTTTCCTCTACAGAATGGTGTTTGGATAAGGGAAAATAGTGAAGTGAGGTTGAATGCCAGATGTTTAATTAGCACCACTCATCTAGTCCACTTTAAATAGCATAATACATTCATAGAGGAAAGAATTTTCTGTCAGTATTTCATTTAAAATAGACAGTAAATACTTCTAAATGATTTAATGACTCTAAATTGCAAATCACTTAATACATAAAATGAACAGAAAAAGGATATGCTTATTTCTTGGCTGTAATACAAAACAGTGACAGGTAAAAGAAACAAACGAGATATCATAGGATACATAAAATGTAACTAAGATAACAATCCCATCTGGGCAAAAATCCTGCAGTGGGTTGCCACGCCCCTCCAGGGGACCTTCCTAATGGAGGAATGGAACCCATATGCATCATGTCTGCTGCATTTGCACTATTGCTACCTGGAAGCCTGTGCTGTGCTACGCTTAGTCGTGGAGTCGTGTCCAACTCTACGTGACCCTATGGACTGCAGGGCACCAGGCTCCTCAGTCCATAGGGATTCTCCAGGCAAGAATACTGGAGTGGGCTGCATCCCCTCCTCCAGAGTAAGCCCATATTTATATACAAATGTGGTTATTTTGTTTTGTTTCTATATATAAGATCAAAATGTAGTTTACTTGTCAATTTAAAGTAAACCCACAAATATTTTCCAATTAAGCTGTTCTTTACTGCCTTTGTCTGAATTGCAATTTCTCAACTTATTAGCCATGGCAGTTTGAAAAATTAATTCTCAGATTTCTAGTGTACAAAATCTGAATAATACTAGGGATTTATTTTACCACAGTGTTGGGATTAACTGAGATAAGCCATGTAAAATGTTTGGCCTAGAGTTACGTACATTGATAATAAGCAACAAAAATTAATAGTCATTATCATAATTATTTTTGAAAGCACTAATTAGATAGTTCCCTGGTGACTCATATGGCAAAGTGTCTGCCTACAATGTAGGAGACCTGTGTTCAATTCCTGGTTTGGGAAGATCTCCTGGAGAAGGAAATGGCAGCCCACTCTTGCCTGGAAAATCCCATGGATGGAGGAGCCTGGTGGGCTACAGTCCCTGGGGCCTCAAATAGTCGGACACTACTGAGCAACTTCACTTTCACTTTCAATCATCTTATTTTATAAACTCCATTTTAATGCTAAATTTTCCAAATGTGTTAGAAATACCAAAGTGATAGACCAAATTTCCTTCTACCATTGGTAATGATAATGGATACATTTGTAAGAGGGTGCATGCGTATGTGCTTAGTCACTCAGACTTGTCCTTTGTTCCACTCTTTGTGACCCCATGGACTACAACACGCTGGGCTCCTATGTCTATGGGTATGCGCAAGAATACTGGAGTGGGTTGTCTCACTCTCCTCCAAGGGATCTTCCCAACCCAGGGATCAAACCCAGGTGTTCGCACTGCAGGCAGATTCTTTACCATCTGAGTCACAAGGGAATCCCTGTAAGTGTAAGAGTGTCAATTAGTCAGTTCAGTCGCTCAGTCATGTTATATGTTTTCCAACCCCATGGACTGCAGCGTGCCACGCTTCACTGTCCATCACCAACTCCTGGAGCTTACTCAAACCCATGTCCATCTCATTGATGATGCCATCCAACCGTCTCATCCTCTGTCATCCCTTGAACCTCCTGCCTTCAATCTTTCCCAGCATCAGGGTCTTTTCCAATGAGTCAGTTCTCATCAGGTGGACAAAGTATTGTAGTTTCAGCTTCAGCATCAGTCCTTCAATGAATACTCAGGACTGATTTCCTTTAGGATAGACTGGATTGATCTCCTTGCAGTCCAGGGAGTCTCAAGAGTCATCTCCAGCACCACAGTTCAAAAGCCTCAATTCTTTGGAGCTCAGCTTTCTTTATAGTCCATCTCTCACATCCATACAAAACTACTGGAAAAAACATAGCTTTAACTAGACAGAGTTATGTTGGCAAAGTAATGTCCCTGCTTTTTAATATGTTGTCTAGGTTTGTCATAACTTGCCTTCCAAGGAGTAAGCATCTTTCAGTTTCATGGCTGCAGTCACCATCTGCAGTGATTTGGGAGCCCAAAATATAGTCTCTCACTGTTTCCATGGTTTCCCCATCTATCTGCTATGAAGTGGTGGGACCAAATGCCATGATATTAGCTTTCTGAATGTTTAGTTTTAAGCCAAATTTTTCACTCTCCTATTTCACTTGAATCAAGAGGCTCTTTTTAGTTCTTCTTTGCTTTCTGTTATAAGGGTGGTGTCATTTATATATCTGAGGTTATTGATATTTCTCCCAGCAGTCTTGATTCCAGCTTGTACTTCATTCAGCCTGGCATTTTGTGTATAATTTAAATAAGCAGGGTGACAATATACAGCCTTGGCATACTCCTTTCCTGATTTGGAACCAGTCTGTTTTTCCATGTCCAGTTCTAACTTTTGCTTCTTGACTTGCATAAAGATTTCTCAGGAGGCAGGTAAGGTGCCCTGGGGTTCTCATCAACTTGAAAAATTTTCCAGTTTGTTTTGGTCCACACAGTCAAAGGATTTGGCATAGTCAATAAAGCAGAAGTAGATGTCTTTCTAGAACTTCTTGCTTTTTTGATGACCCAACAAATGTTGGAAATTTGATCTTTGTTTCCTTTGAATTTTCTAAATCCAACTTGAACATCTGGAAGTTTTGGTTCATGTACTGTTGAAGCCTGGCTTGGAGAATTTTGAGCATTCTTTTGCTAGTATGTGAGATGACTGCATTGTGAGGTAGTCTGAATGTTCTTTGGCATTGCCTTCCTTTGGAATTGAAATGAAAACTGACCTTTTCCAGTCCTGTGCCACTACTGACTTATCCAAATTTGCTGGCATATAGAGTGCAGAACTTTCACAGCATCATCTTTTAGGATTTGAATTAGCTCAACTGGAATTCCATTGCCTCCACTAGCTTTGTTCATTATGGTGCTTCCTATGGCCCACTTGACTTCACATTCCATGATGTCTTTCTCTAGGTAAGTGATCATACCATTGTGATTATCTGGGTCCTGAAGATGTTTATTTGTATAATTTTTCTGTGTATTTTTGCCACTTCTTCTTAATATCTTCTGTTTCTGTTAGGTCCATAAAATTTCTGTCCTTTATTGAGCCCATCTTTACATGAAATGTTCCTTTGGTATCTCCAATTTTCTTGATAAGATCTCTAGTCTTTCTCATTCTGTTGTTTTTCTCTATTTCTTTGCATTGATCACTGAGGAAGGCTTACTTACCTCTCCTTGCTATTCTTTGGAACTCTGCATTCAAATGGGTATATCTTTCCTTTTTTCCTTTCGTTTTACTTCTCTTCTTTTCTCAGATATTTGTAAGGCCTCCTCAGTTCAGTTCAGTCACTCAGTCATGTCTCACTTTTTGTGACCCCATGAATCCCAGCACGCCAGGCCTCCCTGTCCATCACCAACTCCCAGAGTTCACTCAAACTCAGGTCCATCGAGTCAGTGATGCCATCCAGCCATCTCATCCTCTGTCGTCCCCTTCTCCTCCTGCCCCCAATCCCTCCCAGAATCAGAGTCTTTTCCAATGAGTCAACTCTTCGCATGAGGTAGCCAAAGTACTGGAGTTTCAGCTTTAGCATCATTCCCTCTAAAGAAATCCCAGGGCTTATCTTCTTCAGAATGGACTGGTTGGATCTCCTTGCAGTTCAAGGGACTCAAGAGTCTTCTCCAACACCACAGTTCAAAAGCATCAATTCTTTGGCACTCAGCCTTCTTCACAGTCCAACTCTCACATTCATACATGACCACAGGAGAAACCATAGCCTTGACTAGATGGACCTTTTTTGGCAAAGTAATGTCTCTGCTTTTAAATATGCTATCTAGGTTGGTCATAATTTTTCTTCCAAGGAGTAAGCGTCTTTTAATTTCAAGGCCTCCTCAGACAACCATTTTGCCTTTTTGCATTTCTTTTTCTTGGGGATGAGAGGTTAACAGGCAGGAAGGCCAGGGGTCTCCAAACGGAGGAAATAGCCTGCAAGTGTCAGACATTTTATCTCTCTTAAGCGGCAGGAGGAAACAAAACTAGGATACTTTTTCCTTCTCTATACAAATTTAAAAGGAGGTTTCTCTTAAAATTCTGTGTTACTATAATGACACCTAGTTTCACTTAAAGTTAACCATTGCCTTTTTCTTATGGAAATGTTTATCTTAAGCTACGTTAATGTACTATGTATTTGCCCCAAGCTCTGTCTTCAAGTCAGTTCCGCCTTTTGGGCTCAGACCTACCTGATAACCCAATATGTTATACTCCGATATTGTTCCTCTAATCTATGTAAATGAAACTATTTGTATGGTGATCTGCCCTTCTTCAAGATTCAAGTTAATCATTTTATGGCCCAAGATAAACCATTTAGAGCCAAAGTTATCCCAAAATACATCTTATGGGTGAGGGGCCTGGTGCCATTCTAAGTTTTGAGACATTCCTTTCTTTCATTAACAAACTGCTGATGACTATATAACATCCAGCTAAAGACTAGCAAGGGGGTACTCTTTCTACCCCCTTCTGATGCCTATGTCAAAAGCTTTCTCTATCTCCTTTATACTTTAATAAATCTTTGTTACACAAAAGCTCTGGGCGATCCAGCCTCGTCTCTGGCCCCGGATTGAATTCTTCTCCTCCGGGGGCCAAGAATCCCGGCGTCGTGATTCAACAACAACCTTTCAGGGATGGTCATGATCACTGCCTCCAGTACAATGTCATGGACCTCTGTTCATAATTCTTCATGCACTCTGTCTGTCAGATCTAATCCCTTGAATCTATGTGTCACTTGCACTGTATAATTGTAAGGGAGTTGATTTAGGTCGTCCCTGAGTGATTTTTTCCCTACTTTCTTCAATTTGAGTCTGAATCTGGCAATAAGGAGTTTATGATATGAGTCACAGTCAGCTCCTGGTCTTGTTTTGCTGACTGTCTAGAGTTTCTTCATCTTTGGCTGCAAATATAATAAATCTGATTTCAATATTGACCATCTGGTGATGTCTGTGTGTAGAGTCTTCTCTTGTGCTGTTGGAATAGGGTGTTTGCTATGACCAGTGTGTTCTCTTGGCAAAACTGTGTTAGCCATTGCCCTGTTTCATTTTGTACTCCAAGTCCAAATTTGACTGTTACTCCAGGTATCTCTTGACTTCCTCCTTTTGCATTCCAGTCCCCTATAATAAAAAGGACATCTTTTTTGGATATTAGTTCCAGAAGGTATTATAGGTCTTCATCGAACTGTTCAGCTTCTTCAGCATTACTGGTTGTGGCACAGAGTTAGATTACTGTGATATTGAATGGTTTGCCTTGGAAAGGAACAGAAATGATTCTGTCATTTTTGAGATTGAGTTGGGCTTCCCTGGTGCCTCAGAGGTTAAAGCGTCTGCCTCCAATGCGGGAGACCTGAGTTTGATACCTGGGTTGGGAAGATCCCCTGGAGAAGGAAATGGCAATCCACTCCAGTATTCTTGCCTGGAGAATCCCATGGACGGAGAAGCCTAGTAGGTTACAGTCCACGGGGTCGCAGAGTCGGACACGACTGAGCGACTTCACCTCACCTCACCGCATACATACTACATTTCTAACTCTTTTGTTGACTATGATGGCTACTCCATTTCTTCTAAGGGATTCTTGCCCACAGTACTAGATATAATGGTCACTTGAATTAAAATGCGGCATTCCAGTCTATTTTAGTTCACTGATTCCTAAAGTGCCGATGTTCACTCTTGTCATCTCGTGTTTGTCCACTTCCAATTTGCCTTGATTCATGGACCTTGATTCACGAACATTCCAGGTTCATATGCAATATTGCTCTTTACAGCATCGAACTTTACTTCCATCACAAGTCACATCCAAAACTGGGTGTTGTTTTTACTTTGGCTCCATCTCTTTATTCTTTTTGGAGTTATTTCTCCACCGATCCCCACTAGCATTTTGGGCACCTTCTGACCTGGGGAGTTCATCTTTCAGTATCCTATCTTTTTGACTTTTCATACTGTTCATGGGGTTCTCAAGGCAAGAATACTAAAGTGGTTTGCCATTCCGTTTTCCAGTGGACTACGTTTTGTCAGAACTCTCTATCATGACCTGTCCCTTTTGGGTGGCCCTACACAGCATGACTCATAGTTTCATTGGGCTAGACAATTCTGTGGTCCATGTGATCAGTTTGGTTAGTTTTCTGTGACTGTGGATTTTGTTCCTCTGCTCTCTGAGGGAGAAGGATAAGAGGGTATGGCAGTTTCCTGATGAGAGATACTGAGTGAGGGGAAAACTGGGTCTTGTTCTGATGGGTGGTGTCATCCTCAGTAAATCTTTAATCCAGTTTTCTGTTGATGGACAGGGCTGTGTTCCCTAAGTGCATACACTTACACAATTGTTTTTAAAACTCAAATAAATGTTCTTTCTCTACTTGGACTGCTCTTTTCTTTAAGAGACTATCAAAGTGTCTTGATTATGTGTATAACAGTCATATTTAATTAAGCCTTATAAAAAGGCAGATTTTATTAGTTTTCTTAGAGGCTTGCCATACCTTATTCCAGATGTTAGTATTTAGTATGGGAATATTTTTGTGGCAAATTTTTCATTTCTACAGATCACTTAGGCACAATAAGCTTCATGATCAAAACCAAGAAAAGGTGTTATGGTCCTTAAATATATTCAATGTGTTTAAATATCCAGTTTGATTTAAACAGCTATAAACATAAACAGTACCAAAGACTGTAGATAGACACTGGAGATATATTAGGTTGGTACAAATGTAATTTGGACTGTGAATTTTAAATCATAATAACTATAGGTAAACACAACTTTATTAATCAAAATAGGAACCAGTATGATCAGCACATTTTTTCCCAATGAGAAATAAGTTTGTTTATCCCTGTAGCATAAAATTCCATGCTTCAGGATTCAACAGACTCTTAGAAAGCATTTTCTGCCTCTTGCTGGTTATGGAAGCATTTTCCATGCAAAAAGTTGTTGAGTGGCTTGAAGAAGTGGTAGTCAGTTGGAGAGAGTCAGGTGAACATGGAAGATGAAGCAAAGCCCTGTAACCCAATTCGTTCAACTTTTGAAGTGTTGGTTGTGTGACATGTGGTCTGACTTTGTCCGGAAGAAGGACTGATGTCTTTCTGTTGACCAAAGCTGGCTGCAGTCATTGCCGTTTTCAGAACATCTCATAGACATGCTGAGCATAATTCTCAGTTGTAATAGTTTCGCTGGGATTCATAGTAATGGATCAGCAGGGAGCAGTCAACCAAACACAGGTGTGAGTTTGGCTTTGGAAAAGTGCTTTGGAGCATCTTAGCTCAGCCACTGAGCTGGTTGAGGCTGGTTGCTGTATACAATCCACTTTTCCTTGCATTTCACAATCTGATTGAGAAATGGTTCATTGTTGCTGCATAGAATAAGAGAAGACAGTACTTTAAAACAATGATTTTGTTTTGTTTTGTTTTTGGTCAGCTCACAAGACAACCACTTATTGAGCTTTTTCACCTTTCCAATTAGTTTCAAACGCCAAATGACTATAGAAGAGCTGGCACTGAGTTCTTCAGTAAATTTTCATGCACTTGTAAGAGATCAGCTTCCATGATCCTTTCAATGAATTGCTGTCAACTTCCTATTGCCAACCATTATACTTCTCATCTTTAAGTCTCTCATGTCCTTTTCCAAACTTCTTGAACCACCACTGCACTTTACATTCATTAGCAATTCCTGAGCCAAATCTGTCATTGATGTTGTGAGTTGTTTCTGCTGCTTTAGAATCTATTTTGAGCTCAAAAAAAAAAAAAAAAAAAATTCTTGAATTTGCTTTCTGTCAAACATCATTTCCATAGTCTAAAATAAATATAAACAGCAAGTAATAAGAGGAGAGTGAAAAAGTTGGCCTAAAGCTCAACATTCAGAAAACGAAGATCATGGCATCTAGTCCCATCACTTCATGGCAAATAGATGGAGAAACAGTGGACACAGTGTCAGACTTAATTTTTCTGGGCTCCAGAATCACTGCAGATGGTGACCGCAGCCATGAAATTAAAAGACACTTACTCCTTGGAAGAAAAGTTATGACCAACCTAGATAGCATAGTGAAAAGCAGAGACATTACTTTGCCAACAAAGGTCTGTCTAGTTAAGGTTATGGTTTTTCCATTGGTCATGTATGGATGTGAGAGTTGGACTGTGAAGAAAGCTGAGCACCAAAGAATTGATGCTTTTGAACTGTGGTGTTGGAGAAGATTCTTTGAGAGCCAATTGGACTGCAAGGAGATCCAACCAGTCCATTCTGAAGGAGATCAGCCCTGAGATTTCTTTGGAAAGAATGATGCTAAAGCTGAAACTCCAGTACTCTGGCCACCTCATGTGAAGAGTTGACTCATTGGAAAAGACTGATGTTGGGAGGGATTGGGGGCAGAGGAGAAGGGGACGACAGAGAATGAGATGGCTGGATGGCATCACTGACTCGATGGACGTTAGTCTGAGTGAACTCTGGGAGTTGGTGATGGACAGGGAGGCCTGGCGTGCTGCGATTCATGGGGTCGCAAAGAATCAGACACGACTGAGTGACTGAACTGAACTGAACAAGTCATTAGCAAAATACATAGAGTGAGAAATGCACATTAAAATGATGTATAACTTAACCACATTTATTTAGAAATATTCCAATATCAAACAATAAATTGCAACCATTTGTTGTTGCAAAAACCACAATTACTTTTGCACCAACCCAATACTTCCCAGTTTCCATCTTATGTCCAAAGTCCAAGCTAAAGTAGCTGCTAAAGGCAACACTGATTACAATTATGGTTTTATGCCAAAGAATGGCCTAGAGAAACCAAAATATCTGATAAATATTAAACCAGTTAAGTGCATTATTTTCCCACAAAACCAATGAACTCAATATTTTATTTAGTTAAAAACTATAATTGATATGTTTAATATTTTTAATATATGTTGGCAGATAAAGGGAAACTGCCTAGAATGTGTCATGTATTCAGCACTAGACACTATTTTTAACCATTAATTTATCATTCAGTGTTAAATAATATGCATATATCTTATATGGCCTTCCTTAGCGGCTCAGTGGTAAAGAATCTGCTTGCCAGTACAGGAGACATGGGTTTGATCCCTGGGTCAGGTAGATCCCCTAGAGAAGAAAATGGCAACCCACTCCAGTGTCTTGCCTAGGAAAATCCCAAGGATAGCCTGGCTACAATCCATGGATCACAAGAGAGTTGGACGTGACTTAGTGACTAAATAACATCAATATATCTTATATAATAATCTTGAAAAATCTGTGCATTGCTTTTTAACTCCATAAAGCAAAATCAGAATCCTGCCATTTAAAAACATAACCAAAGTGGCAAAAGTAGAAAGTACCTAAGATAAAGGCTAGATAAAAATCAACTCTCTGATATCACATTTTAATAAAATACTTTTCTCAGAAAAAGATCAATAATTTACTTTATGAGATATGTCCAAATATTTAAATGTTCTAAGATGTATACTAAATGTATCTTTTATTTATCTATTCTATAATACTGTTGTGCACTCATACCATGAGGTTAATCAAAATGCATCAGGGTTTATGCAGTCTTGGGAAGTGACAAGGCTTAGTAATGACTGCAGACATATGTGTAATGGGCAAAATGGGAACAGGAGGATTAAAGGATGAATTCAGGAATAATTAGCCATGATCTCCCATCATTTTTCCTGATCATATCATAATAAATAGGAATGTAATATTCGTGTACTCATTTAACCATCTGATCCTTATAATTTTCATGTGGAAAGTTGTGATTTTTGCATATATACCTAGTTCTACATACCATCACCCATGCGTTAGCAGTGCTTGTCTTCCTAGTTCCACTGAAATAATATTTGTGCCTCTTTATGTCTTTATTGGCCTTCCCTGGTGGCTCAGATGGTAAAGCAGCTGCCTGCAATGCGGGAGAACCGGGTTTGATTCCTGGGTCAGGAAGATTCCCTGGAGAAGGAAATGGCAATCCACTCCAGCACTCTTGCCTGGAAAATCCCATGGACAGAGAAGCCTGATAGGTTATATCTAAAAAGAAGGGTAAATTATTTTGGTCTACAATTTAATCACCTTGTAATTATGCTTTAATGGAGTTATGTATGAATCCTGATTATTTTATACATTGGTCCAACCATTGCTGTGATCAGATCAAAAGCAGAGAGTGCCTATCAGAGTGTTGGTCACATAGAAGATTCTAAAAATGGGTCTGATGGAAGGAAAAAAAATAACTAAGGGATGGAAAATAAGGAAAAATGAAATGAATGCAAATATTTAGCAGTGTTTCCAATTGAAAATATAACTTTCCTAACCCTAACACTGTTAATAACTTTCAAAAATATTTGGGTTTTAACTTTCCTGAACTATAGAACATGTGTAATTATTACAAACAATCGAGGCAGTGAGTGATAAATGATT
This sequence comes from Nanger dama, assembly GCA_917880005.1. Taxonomy (NCBI): domain Eukaryota; kingdom Metazoa; phylum Chordata; class Mammalia; order Artiodactyla; family Bovidae; genus Nanger; species Nanger dama. The sequence goes on along the minus strand of CAKJTW010000038.1, from coordinate 4,995,326 downwards.
TTAGAAAGAAAACAGAATACACACGTTGTCAGTTTTGGCATCACTAACAATGCACATTAAAGTATGACAGGGATAACTATGAATTATAATTTTTGAGGAATTCCTTTTCTTAGCTACCCTATGACATAGTTATACTGTTGAAAATTCTATGTACAAAGTAAGTTAAGTTTATAAGATCATTATTTGAGAATTTAAGAAATGAAGACATTTCTGCAGAACTGTCTTAAAGCCTCACACCTACCACCAAATGCAGTCTTAATTCAAGGTTGAAAGTATAATTAATGAAATGAAAATGAGGCTTGAAAACTTGATGGCAATGTTAATTTCACACAAAAACACTAAATGTAAGAAACTATCAATGCTTTATAAAGAGCATTAAATATTTTTCATGTATCTTATAGGCAGCATATATGTTTTTTTTCTCATGTGTCAGATTTCAGAGAAGTAGTCTTCAGTGATTATCTTTCCACTAAGAAAAGAAAAGTTCATTCATGTAGTTTTTCACTATGATATTTTATTCAAATATGGTATAGAATCATGTATATATAGAATTACTGTATATTTATAAGTAATTTTCATGAGTGGATATATATTTTAAATTGTATTATAAATGAATATAGTTCACAGTAAAATGTCATAATCAATTTGTACACTATAAAATTATGATTTATTCACATTGGCATATTTCTCAAGGTGGCATATCCTAGAATATTACCGGTTTGGTTCCAGACCACTATGATAAAGCAACTACTGAAGTAATGTGAATTGTAAAATTTTGGTTTCCTAGTACAAAAGGTTTATGCTTATATTATTCTGTAGTGTATTAATAGCATTATATAATTCTCTAGTGTTCAATAGCATTATGTCAAAAAAAATGTACATAAATTTAAAACTTTTGATGTTGCTCAGTCACTAAGTCATGTCTGACTCTTCATGACCCTATGGACTCATTTCAGCCTGCCAGGTTCCTCTGTCTGTCACAATCTCCCAGAATTTGCTTAAATGCATGTTCATTAGTTAGTGATACTATCTAGCCACTTCATCTTCCACTGTCCCTTCTCTTTTTGCCTTCAATCTTTCCCAGCATCAGAGTATTTTTCAATGACTGGCTCCTTGGATCAGGTGGTCAAAGTATTGGAATATCAGCATCAGTCCTTCCAGTGAATATTCAGGGTTGATTTCCTTTTGGATTAACTGGTTTGATCTCCTTGCTGTCCAAAGGACTCTCAAGAGTATTCTTCAGCACAGTTCAAAAGCATCAGTTCTTCGGTGCTTAGCTTTCTTTATGGTCCAAATCTAATATCTGTACATGACTACTGGAAAATCCATAGCTTTGCCTGTATGAACCTTTGCTGGCAAAGTGATGTACCTGCTTTTTCTTATGCTGTGGAGGATTGCTTTCCTTCCAAGGAATAAGTGTCTTTTAATTTCATGGCTACAGTCACCACCTGCAGTGATTTTGGAGCCAAAGAAAATAAAATCTGTCACACCTTCCAATTTTTCCCCTTCTATTTGCCATGAAGTGATGGGGCCAGATGACACAATCTTAGTATTTTAATGTTGACTTTTAAGCCAACGTTTTTACTCTCTTCTGTCACCCTCATCAAAAGGCTCTTTACCTACTGTTTACTTTTTTGCCATTAGAGTGGTATCATCAACATATCTGAGGTTGTTGATATTTCTCCCAGCAATCTTGATCCCAGCTTGTGATTCATTCAGCCTGACATTTCACATGATGTAGTCTGCATATAAGTTAAATAAGCAGGGTGACAGTATACAGCCTTGTATACTCTTCTCTGAATTTTGAACCAGTCAATTTTTCCATATCCAGTTCTAACTGTTGCTTTTGACCTGCAAACAGGTTTCTCAGAAGACAGGTAAGGTGGTCTGATATGCCCATATCTTTAAGAATTTTCTACAGTTTGTTGTGATCGATACAGTCAAAGGTTTTCATGTAGTCAAAGAAGCAGATGTTTTTCTGCAATTCCCTTGCTTTCTTTATGATCCAACAAAAATCAGCAATTTGATCTCTCATCACTCTGCCTTTTCTAAAACTTGCTTTACATTTGGAAGTTCTCAGTTCATGTATTGCTGATACATGTTAGAGGATTATGAGCATTACCTTACTAGCATGTAAAATGAGGGAAATCATGTGGTAATTTGAACATTCTTTAGCACTGCTCTTCTTTGTCACTACAATCAAAACTGGCTTTTCTAGTTCTGTGGCCACTGGTGAGTTTTCCAAATTTGCTGGCATATTGAATGCAGCACTTTTACAGCATCATCTTTTAGAATTTGAAATAGCTCAGCTGGATTCCATTACTTCCAAAAGCTTTGTTTGTGGTGATGCTTCTCAAGGCCCACTTCACTTCACACTCCAAGATGTCTCACTCTAGGTGAACAACCACACCATCGTGGTTATCCAGGTCATGAAGACCATTTTGGAAAGTTTTTCCATGTATTCTTGCCACCTCTTCCTTATCTCTTTTGCTTCTGTTAGGTCCTTACCATTTCTGCCCTTTATTGTGCCTATTCTTGCATGAAATGTTCCTTTTATATCTCCAGTTTCCTTGAAGAGATCTCTAGTCTTCCCTATTCTATTATTTTTCTCTAATTCTTTGCATTGTTCATTTAAGAAGGCCTTCTTACCTCTCGTTGCTATTCTCTGGAACTCTGCATTCAGAAGGGTGTATTTCCCCCTTTCTCTCTTGCTTTTCACTTCTCCTCTTTATTCAGCTATTTGTAAAGCCTCCTCAGACAACCACTTTGTCTTCTTGCATTTCTTCTTCTTTAGGATGGTTTTGGTCACTGCCTCTTGTACAGTGTTACAAAATCTCCATCCATAGTTCTTCAGGTACTCTGTCTACCAGATTGAATCTATTATCACCTCTACTGTATAATCATTAAATATTTGATTTAGGTCACACTGGATGACTAACAAATGTTAATCATCTGTGCCTTCAATAAAAAATGGTAGTAGCATCAAAGATCACTGATCACAGATCACCATGGCAAATACCGATAACTGAAAAAAATCTGAACTATTTTGAGAATTTCCAAAATGTGACATTGAGTCACAAAGTGAACAAATACTCTTGGAAACATGACCCTGATAAACTTGCTTAGAAAACAGGTCTGTCAAAACCTTCAATTTGTAAAAAAAACACAATTAGCTATGAAATACAACAAAGTGAAGCACAATAAAATGAGGCAAGCCTGTAATTATTCTCTTGTTGAAGAGAGGGAACAGGTACTGGGAAAAGAGCCAGAACAAAAGATAAGTGCAGTTCTAATCCTGCAGGCATACTGTCATATCAGATATTGTGATGCTGCTGCTTCTAAGTCACTTCAGTTGTGTCTGACTCTGTGCGACCCCATAGATGGCAGCTTACCATGTTCCCCCATCCCTGGGACTCTCCAGGCAAGAACAGTGGAGTAGGTTGCCATTTCCTCCTCCAATGCATGGAAGGGAAAAGTGAAAGTGAAGTTGCTCAGTTGCATCTGACTCTTTGCGACCCCATGGACTGCAGCCTACCAGGCTCCTCCACCCATGGGATTTTCCAGGCAAGAGTACTGAAGTGGGGTGCCAGTGCCTTCTCTGATCATACATAGTAATGCTGCACTTTTAGGAGCTCTAGTGTACAGGAACAGATTTCTACAAAGAAAAACAAGATTTATATATAATCAAAATACCACCTGACCTTAGATTTTATATCTTAGCTAATTATTGTCTGTCTATAATTAAACTTGGGCTTCCCTGGTGGTTCAGTGGCAAAGAATCCTCCTGCCAAAGCTGGAGACATGGGTTCAACCCCTGTGTATGGAAAGTCCCCTGGAAAAGAAAATGGCAACATTTTCCAGCATTCTTAGTAGTGTCCATAACATTTTATCTGTACATCTTATCAAAATTTAACAATAGATAGTATCCATTAACAGTGATTTTCTATTTATATAGCCTAAACATCATCCCCAAGAAAAAGAAAAGCAAAAGAGCAAAATGGCTGTCTGAGGAGGCCTTACAAATACCTGTGAAAAGAAGAGAACTGAAAAGCAAAGAAGAAAAGGAAAGATAACCCATTTTAATGCAGAGTTCCAAAGAATAGCAAGGAGAGATAAGAAAGCCTTCCTCATTGAACAATGCAAAGAAATAGAGCAAAACAGTAGAATGGGAAAGACTAGGGATCTATTCAAAAAAATTAGAGATAACAAGGGAACATTTCATGCAACAATGGGCTCAATAAAGGACAGAAATAGCATGGACCTAACAGAAGTAGAAGATGTTAAGAAGAGCTGGCAAGAGTACACAGAACTGTACAAATAAGATCTTCACCAACGAGATAATCACAAAGGTGTGATCACTCCAAATCACACAGAGCCAGACATCCTGGAATGTGAAATCAGGTGGGCCTTAGGAAGCATCACTATGAACAAAGTTAGTGGAGGTGAAAAAATTCAAGTTGAGCTATTTCAAATTCTGAAAGATGATGCTGTGAAAGTGCTGCACTCAATATGTCAGCAAATTTGGAAAACTCAGCAGTGGTCACAGGACTGGAAAAGGTCAGTTTTCATTCCAATCCCAAAGAAAGGCAATGCCAAAGAATGCTCAAACTACCACACAATTGCACTCATCTCCCATGCTAGTAAAGTAATGCTCAAAATTCTCCAAGCCAGGCTTCAGCAGTATGTGAATCGTGAACTTTCAGATGTTCAAGTTGGTTTTAGAAAAGACAGAGGAACCAGAGATCAAATTGCCAACATCCGCTGGATCATGGAAAAAGTAAGAGAGTTCCAGAAGAACATCTATTTCTGCTTTATTGACTATGCTAAAGCCTTTGGCTCTGAGGATCACAAGAAATTGTGGAAAATTCTGAAAGAGTTGAGAATACCAGACCACCTGATCTGCCTCTTGAGAAACCTGTATGCAGGTCAGGAAGCAAGAATTAGAACTGGACGTGGAACAACAGACTGGTTCCAAATAGGAAAAGGAGTACGTCAAGGCTGTATATTGTCACCCTGCTTATTTAACTTATATGCAGAGTACATCATGACAAACACTGGACTGGAAGAAACACAAGCTGGAATCAAGATTGCTTGGAGAAATATCAGTCACCTCAGATATGCAGATGACACCACCCTTATGGCAGAAAGTGATGAAGAACTAAAGAGCCCTCTTGATAAAAGTGAGAGAGGAGAGTAAAAAGTTGGCTTAAAGCTCAGCATTCAGAAAACGAAGATCATGGCATCTAGTGCCATTACTTCATGGCAAATAGATGGAGAAACAGTGTCAGACTTTATTTTGGGGGGCTCCAAAATCACTGCAGATGGTGACTGCAGCCATGAAATTAAGACACTTACTCCTTGGAAGGAAAGTTATGGCCAACCTAAGCAGCATATTAAAAGCAGAGACATTACTTTGCCAACAAAGTTCCATCTAGTCAAGAGCCATCAGGTCCATCATCTACTATGATTTTTCCAGCAGTCATGTATGGATCTGAGAGTTGGACTATAAAGAAATCTGAGCACCAAAGAATTGATGCTTTTGAACTGTGGTGTTGGAGAAGACTCTTGAGAGTCCCTTGGACTGCAAGGAGATCCAACCAGTCCATCCTAAAGGAGATCAGTCCTGGGTGTTCATTGGAGAGACTGATGTTGAAGCTAAAACTCCAATACTTTGGCCACCTAACGCGAAGAACTAACTCATTTGAAAGATCCTGATGTTGGGAAAGATTGAGGGCAGGAGGAGAAGGGTATGACAGAGGATGAGATGGTTGGATGGCATCACAGACACAATGGACATGGGTTTGGGTGGACACCGGGAGTTGGTGATGGACAGGCTGTCCTGGTTTACTCTGGTTCATGTGGTGAAAAGAGTCAGACATGACTAAGCAACTGAACTGAACTAAAGAGAGAGAGAAGAAAAAAAAGAATAGAATAAAATTATACGTTAACACAAGATATTGACTTCTATATGTATAGGTAGACAGTGGACAGTGGTTAAAAAGTCACCTGCCAATGCAAGAGATGCAAGAAACATGGATTTAATCTTTGGGTTGGAAAGAACCATGGAGTAAGAAATGGCAACCTAGTCCAGTATTCTTGCCTGGAGAATGCCATGGGCAGAGAAGCCTGGTGGGCTACAGTTCATGGGGTAGCAAAGAGTCAGACACAACTGCATATACACATATACACAAACACACACACAGTGCAATTCAGTTCAGTTGCTCAGTCATGTCCTGCTCTTTGCGACCCTGTGAGTCGCAGCACGCCAGGCCTACCTGTCCATCAGCAACTCCCCGGAGTTCACACAGACTCACGTCCATTGAGTCAGTGAGGCCATCCAACCATCTCATCCTCTGTTGTCTTCTTCTCCTCCTACCCCCAATCCCTCCCAGCATCAGAGTCTTTTCCAATGAGTCAATTCTTCCCATGAGGTGGCCAAAGTACTGGAGTTTCAGCTTTAGCATCATTCCTTCCAAAGAAATCCCAGGGCTGATCTCCTTCAGAATGGACTGGTTGGATCTCCTTGCAGTCCAAGGGACTCTCAAGAGTCTTCTCCAGCACCACAGTTCAAAAGCATCAATTCTTCGGCCCTCAGCCTTCTTCACAGTCCAACTGTCACATCCATACATGACTGCTGGAAAAATCATAACCTTGACTAGACAGAAGTTAGTCAGCAAAGTAATGTCTCTGCTTTTGAATATGCTATCTACATTGGTCATAACTTTTCTTCCAAGGAGTAAGTGTCTTTTAATTTCATGGTTGCAGAAACCATGTGCAGTAATTTTGGAGCCCCCAAAATAAAGTCTGACACTGTTTCTGCTGTTTCCCCATCTATTTCCCATGAAGTGATGGGACCGGACTGTTTTTCCATGTCCAGTTCTAATTCTTGCTTCCTGACCTGCATACAGATTTCTCAAGAGGCAGGTTAGGTGGTCTGGTATTCCCATCTCTTTCAGAATTTTCCACAGTTTCTTGTGATCCACACAGTCAAAGGCTTTAGCGTAGTCAATAAAGCAGAAATAGATGTTTTTCTGGAACTCTCTTACTTTTTCCATGATCCAGCGGATGTTGGCAATTTGATCTCTGGTTCCTCTGTCTTTTCTAAAACCAGCTTGAACATCTGAAAGTTCACGATTTCACATACTGCTGAAGCCTGGCTTGGAGAATTTTGAGCATTACTTTACTAGCATGGGAGATGAGTGCAATTGTGTGGTAGTTTGAGCATTCTTTGGCATTGCCTTTCTTTGGGATTGGAATGAAAACTGACCTTTTCCAGTCCTGTGGCCACTGCTGAGTTTTCCAAATTTGCTGGCATATTGAGTGCAGCACTTTCACAGCATCATCTTTCATAATTTAAAACAGCTTAACTGGAATTCCATCACCTCCACTAGCATGAAGGACTTAAAAAAAAAAGTTAAGTGTGTATGGACTTTGGTACCAGACATATCCAAGTCAGAGGGAGTTGTTGTTATTCAGTCACTAAGTCATGTCCAACTCTTTTGGCTCAATGGACTGCAGCATGCCAGGCTCCACTGTCCTTCACTATCTCCTCTAGTTTATTCAAATTCATATCCATTGAGCCAGTGATGCTATCTAACCATCTCATCTCTCTTCAGTTCCCTTCTCTTTTGCCTTCAGTCTTTCCCAACATCGGGGTCTTTTTCAATGAGTTGGCTCTTTGCATCATGTGGCCAAGGTATTGGAGCTTCACTAAGTTTAAAAATGTTAGTTTGACTTTTCTATGTTTTATCTCAAATGGACTCTTAAAAACAAATGAATCTCTAAAATATGTCTTTAATATCAGGTATTTTTGTAGACTGTTGGAGAATCTATCTGGGGCAGTGTTGTTTATAGAGGTGGCAATGATAAATTTTATAAATATGTATGACACTAACCTTTTTCATTTCTTTTCTCCTGTTTATTTTTATATACTATTGCATGACACTTGCCTCTTCTTCTTATACTTAAGGCTACTTTTTAAAATGGGAAATAATGTAATCAAGAACAATAGTAAATTCTAAGGAAATGGCAACCCACTCCAGTATTCTTGCCTGGAGAATCCCATGGACAGAGGAGCCTGGCGGGCTACAGTCCACAGGGTCGCAAAGAGTCGGACATGACTGAGCAACTTCACTTCACTTCACTTTAAGCTGTACTCAGATGGAAAAATGCTGTAGTTAATTGAAAGTGCGCTGATAATTACTGAATTCACCAGGAAACATTAGTGTATGATAAGCATTTCTTTGAGATTTGTGAAACTGGTTTGTTTGACCAAAGCATGCATGAAAGTTAACAGATTTTAGCAAAAGATCACATTAGAGTGGGACTATTCCAGACTGGGAAAGAATTTCCAATATTTGAATAACTGTGAACAGTAAATTAGAGAATAGGCTAGTGTTTGATAAATAAAATTTGAGTGGGCTTGATGCTATACCTATAAATTAATGCAGCTATGCAGAGATGGTGAAAAGGACTATTAATATTTCAGACAACATAGAACAGGTTGTCTGCCAAGTATGCCCTTGGAATCTCTTTTTCTTTTTTTGGATATATGGACATATATTTGATTGCTAATAATAGTGATATAATTGTGTTATTTTCTCTCTTCCTCTTATTCTGTTTCTCTCTCTACAAATTATTTCTATGATGAGAGAGAAAAGTATAAACCAATGACTGGCAAAAATGACACAGCTTTATCTAGAATTTATGGACAGAGTGTATGTCAGATTTGAAGAAGGCAAAGGCACCCCACTCTAGTACTCTTGCCTGAAAAACCCCATGGGCAGAGGAGCCTGGTGGACTGCACTCCATGGGGTCGTGAAGAGTCGGACACAACTGAGCAACTTCACCTTCACTTTTCCCTTTCATGTACTGGAGAAGGAAATGGCAACCCACACCAGTGTTCTTGCCTGGAGAATACCAGGGACTGTGGGCTGCCATCTATGGGGTCGCACAGAGTTGGACACGACTGAAGCGACTTAGCAGCAGCAGCAAAGCCTTTCTAAAACCTTAATGAATTGGTGTTTCTCTTACAGAATAAAACCTAGGTTAAAACAAAAATCCTGTGACTGTCTGCCTTATCTTTAGTTCTGGGAATTCCTATTGAGATATTAATACTTGGTACAATAGGATTATTGACAATCAGAAGCAAAGATGGTTAAAAGGCAGAAAAAACAGATAAATATTAAATGCTTTTCAAAAAGTAAAAGGTGAAGAATAAGAGGGTAGTAAAAGTAAAGTTAATAAAAACTTGAGAGAACAAAAGTGAAGTAATGGTATAAAGTGGTTACAAGGCTTAAATCACTATTTCAAGATTCTCTTCATAAGATAACATATTGAAATATTTCTTTGAATATAAGAATAGGATCGAGGAATGGGCAAGGATCAATCCAGAAATTGCCAAGGCCCATTCTCAAAGTTAAATTGTCATAGGTACGTGGTTGTTTACCAAAGAACAGCACTGTTTCCAGGTACCTCACTGGCAACTGCCCAGATGGTGTAGTGGTAAAGAATATGCCTGCCAGTGCAGTAGACACAGAGACATAGGTTCAACCTCTGGGTCAGGAAGATGTCTTGGAGTAGTGAATGGCAGCTCACTCAAGTATTCTTACCTGAAAAATCCCAAGGAGAGAGAACCCGAGGCTATTTGTTGAACAAATAGAGGTTAAATTATTTCAGTGGTATTTACTATCCAAAGTATATCATATTTAGTATCATTTTTATCTTCTAGATTTACCTTAAAAATGATTATTTATTGCTAACTTGAGTTAGTAGATACACAACTACCAGAATAGGTATTTCTTTGAATAAGTTCAATGGAAGTAAATGAACTCTAAAAATTCTGTTTTAGATTTTCAGAAATATTATTTCCTAAGTATACCTGCTATATTTCCTCTTTCTAACACATTACAGAACCCTAGATTAAATTTAACTATGGGTTTTAAAATGTAATTTACATTAAAACAATTATTAATGACTAAAAAAAATTTAGTTTACCTTTTAGTTGAATCAATCAGTATAATTGATTGAGTGAACCAAAATTATCTATACTGGACACTCCCCAAATCACCAGTTGCCAAATTATTCCATGGTTAATTCAAATTTCATTGGTATGAAGTTTACATAGCAATCATGAATATATTGAAGGGTTTTTTTATATAATTTTCTTACTGATGAGTTACAAACTTTATTGTAATTACCAGAAGTATGAGTGCCTGATCTAAGTGCAGGATGAATTTTTTGTAAGATTGAATGGAAACAGTTGAAATAATTTTCTTCCACTAAATTCATTAGAAAGAAGACTTAGACCTTATTGCTTTGTATTAAATAATAGTTATGTTTTTATTTTAATATCATATATACTATTTAGATATAGTATAGTCTACCACTCATGTGCAACTCTTTGTGACCTCATGGACTGTAGCCCTCCAGGCTCCTGTCCATGGAATTCTCCAGGCAAGAACATGGGTGGGTTGCCATTCCCTTCTCCAGGACATCTTCCTGACCCAAGGATCAAATCCAAGTCTCCTGCATTGCAGGCAAATTCTTACCACCTAATTTAGCATAAATGCCTCATACAATCCACAGAAACTGGAAAAATATTTTAATGTTTAAAAAATATTTATGATTGGGATGTAGTGAGTTAAAAATAACCCTGCACTGAGATTAAAAACCAATGGCACTTACTTCAAGGATTGTTCTGTGTATAAAATGGTATGTGCTGTGCTAAGTCACTTCAGTTGTGTCCGACTCTTTGACCTTGTGGACTGTAGGCCACCAGGCTCCTCTGTTCATGGGATTCTCCAGGCAAGGATACTGGAGTGGGTTGTCATGCCTTCCTCCAGGGAATCTTCCCAACCCAGGGATAGAACCTGAGTCTCATATGTCTCCTGCATTGGCAGGCTGTTTCTATACCACTAGTACCACCTGGGAAGTTCAGTATAAAATGGTATAATGCAAGCTAAAGGCATAATTGTGTTATATGTTCAACAAATGCTAGTTTTCAAAATTATTTTGCAGCTAATATTGTTTCACTTTTATACTTTTCATATTTTTTAACTGTAACATGAGTGTTTGTACTGATCATTCTCTAACATTATCTGTTTTCTTGAAATTCTATTGTGTTTGTGCTGTGAGCTATATAAACGCTGGCTTACTAGCTTTTGAGACAGTGAGATGTAAGTCTCTGGGTCTTTTTCTAACTGGCAGCAGAAGTCACTTTTCCTTGCTGCTAAATATTCTCATGCATTACAAAGAAAACATCTTATAAGCTGTAGTTTTGTGAGTATCTCATCAGAATAAAATTTAAATTTATGAAATCCCACTGGTTAGCATTTGATCAGGAAAAAACATTTAGTTGAGGTCGATGTTTACCTTGCTATTCTATAAAACTGTATTACAATTTAAAATACCTGCTTTCATTTGCTTAATAAAAAATGGATGCTAAATGTGTGGGAGAGTTGAGATTGATACTTACTTAACTTCTACCTATTAAGATAAGAAAACTTCTGAGACGTGTATTTATTTAATAGTTCTTCTAAGAGTCACTACACCCAAAATGCTGTGAAGGATGTGTGGCAAGACAAATGAAAGAATATTATAATAGAAGTAAAGGCAAGTGATAGGGGTTAGAAATGCAATTACAGAGGTTTTCCAACCTAGCTGAGAAATGCTTTTCCAACTTGGGAAAAGTGACAAAGAAGAAAGGAAATAAATAAAACAACTGAAGAAAGCTGACACAAATGTGGTACCATATCACATAGAAAAATCAATAAGAATTCTTTTATATAAAGCTATAGGCAGTGATACACTTACATATTACACTCTTGAAAGCTGTCAAGTACAGCAAATCTCCATAAATATTAACCAGGGAAGTTGGCAGTAGAGAAATAGCAACTATCCTGCAATGGAATCTGGGCTATTTTCAGTGCATCTATTTTTCCATATAAGAGGAAAAGAATTAAGAGTTTCCTTATTCTCCATGTGAGAGGAAAGGGATTAAAGCATATGCCAAATGCAGATATATCCAGTCAAGGTCTAGGAGAGGATTTAATAAACAAATTAAGTTCATAGAATCATGTAATTTAAGAAGGGACAATAAAAATCAAGTTATTGTTTCTTATAAACGAAACATCAGGTGTTATGAGTTTTATGAGAAAATAAGTATTTAATGACATAACTAGTATAGTAGAAAGTCTGGGAGTCAAGGCTCTAGGGCAAGATAACTTATTCTTTTTGATCCCTACTATAAAATTTACAAAATTGGAGAAGTTGTAAAATGTATCATTCCCTAAAAATTTTACACTTTGAAGACAGAGATTAAATTAAAATAATATCTCCCAAATCCTCTTCGTTAATCACCCCTTAAAATTAGAATACAAGTGAGCTTCATTATCTGTCAAATAATTCTAAATAATGTAAACCTGACCTATTTTGTTATGTTCATACATTAATTCAGTTCAGTTCAGTCACTCAGTCGTGTCCGACTCTTTGCGACCCCATGAATCCCAGCCCGCCAGGCCTCCCTGTTCATCACCATCTCTCGGAGTTCACTCAGACTCACATCCATCAAGTCCGTGATGCCATCCAGCCATCTCATCCTCGATCGTTCCCTTTTCCTCCTGCCCCGAATCCTTCCCAGCATCAGTCTTTTCCAATGAGTCAACTCTTCCCATGAGGTGGCCAAAGTACTGAAGTTTCAGATTCAGCATCATTCCTTCCAAAGAAATCCCAGGACTGATCTCCTTCAGAATGGACTGGTTGGGTCTCCTTGCAGTCCAAGGGACTCTCAAGAGTCTTCTCCAGCACCACAGTTCAAAAGCATCAATTATTCGGCACTCAGCCTTCTTCACCGTCCAACTCTCACATCCATACATGACCACAGGAAAAACTATAGCCTTGACTAGACGGATCTTAGTTGGCAAAGTAATGTCTCTGCTTTTGAATATGCTGTCTAGGTTGGTCATAACTTTTCTTCCAAGGAGTAAGCGTCTTTTAATTTCATGGCTGCAGTTACCATTGACAGTGATTTTGGAGCCCCCAAAATAAAGTCTGACACTGTTTCCACTGTTTCCCCATCTATTTACCATGAAGTGATGGGACCGGATGCCATGATCTTCGTTTTCTGAATGTTGAGCTTTAAGCCAACTTTTTCACTCTCCTCTTTCACCTTCATCAAGAGGCCCTTTAGCTCCTCTTCACTTTCTGCCATAAGGGTGGTGTCATCTGCATATCTGAGGTTATTGATATTTCTCCTGGCAATCTTGATTCCAGCTTGTGTTTCTTCCAGCCCAGCATTTCTCCTGATGTACTCTGCATAGAAGTTAAATAAGCAAGGTGACAATATACATTAATTAGTGGATCTTTAATTTAGTGGTTAAAATATATTTAGTACCTAAACTACAGAAGAAAAAAAAACTAAAAGATAAAGGAAAAGTTTAAAACCACACATTCAGGAGAGGTGTAGCATGTCATTGTTAAAACAACAAACAAAATTGGAGAAGATGTATCAAGAAGATGATACAAGAATGCTTCTATAATTTTCCATTCTAAGTCTTTTTGCCTATTAGAGCTGGTTAAATTCTATTTCCACATATGTGATAACATTCAATACTTAATTTAAAAATCACACCCTCCTATCTCCATGGGCAGAGTGTGTGCCTGTCCATTTGTTGACTTTGGATTTAATCATATGAGTTATTCTGGGCAATGTGATGCTAGTAGGCATGATGGAAATAGATTCTCCAAACGTGTGTGTGTGCAGTCAGTACAGCCTCTTTTGTGACTTTCACTGCGGAAAAGAGGTCTCTCCAGGTACCCATTGCCTCTTCAACATAGGCCTCAAAATTAAAAAGTCAGAGTAGGCCAGACCACAAGTTGAAACCAAAAGGAGGCCAGAGCTAACTTGTAGCTGACCCACAGATACATGAAAAAGAAAATCTAAGTGTTAGTTGCCACTGAAATTTGATGATTGTTTATTAAGCAAGCATTAATAGAGAACATTCCTTTTGCTAAGTAGAGCACCTCGAGATAATCAATTCTACAGAGGAAAAACATATTAGTGATAAGGCATAGAAATGAGGATGAGAAGATGGAATTAAATATTTAAATAAGGAAGTCAGAAGTGGTTGCATAATAATGATAATATTTCAAGTTGTTGAGAAAATGAGCCATGTATATACCTGTGAGGACAGAATTTCCAGCCAGAAGAATGGCAGGAACAAAAATTCTGAAGCTAGAATGTGCCAATCATATTTAAGTAACAGCAAAGAGGTAAGGAGAACAGGGAGACAGATCTAAAGGCCTTAGATTCACTCTAAATTATATAGGAAATCACTGGGGGATTTTTAAAAGTATTTGTGGAATGAAATATGAGATTTATCTTTTAAAATAATTGCTCTGTCTGCTTTGTTGAGAACTGAGTGAAGGATGGAATGCTAAAGCATCAGTAACCGGGCTGGTTAGGAAGCTATAGAAATAGTTTAGAGGACAGTTAAAGACAGCCTAAACCAGTACAGCATAGGTGTTCCAGGCCAGAAATATTCAACCTCTGGATATTTGGAAGGCACAGCTTTAAATATTTTCTCATTAATTTTGATGTGAAGTATTAAAAAAAAAAAAAACTTGGGAATATCAATAATAATTCTAAGCTGACTGGGGAGGGAAAAAAAAAAAACACTGTAAAGTGAAGCTGCTACTCACCAAAATAGAAAAGGCATTGACAGCAGAAAACACCAGAACACACTGAACATAGCATGCATTGAAGTGACATGTTTGCAACAAGATATTGAGTGGAGAATTTCACTGATGCTCTGCAAAACAGTGCTGGGATCCACAGTAATAAACAGTGCCTTCTAGACTCTGATGCCAGGAAAGAGAGGGCAGGAGGAGAAGGGGCTGACAGGTGAGATGATTGGAAGGCACCATCAACTCAATGGACATGAGTTTGAGCAAACTCAGGGAGATAGAAAAGGACAGTGAAGCCTGGTATGGTTCAGTCCATGGGGTCACAAAGAGTTGGACATGACTGAGCAGTTGAACAACAAGATGTTCCATAATTTTAAAAGTTAATTCATAAATAAAGTCAGACACCACTTTCCAGGGCTTATATACCAGACCAAACCTCTTTCTCAGTGAATGCCCTTTTTCCTACTGCTGTGCTCCTAACTCCACTCCACTCCTCACTAGGATGTCTGATCAAAATAAAATAAAGACAAGGAGAAAAGCGGGAAAATCTGGGTTACTACTGGTGAGTAAATTGATGTTATAAATAAAATAATTTTACTCTCTCTGCCAATTTGGGACAAAAGTAGCATTCTTTCCTCTCCAAGCAGAGTGACAAGAATTTACAGGTAGGGATTCACATTTAAAGACACAGACACTGGACCTTCTTGCAAGGTAGGAGACTGGCATCTCATTTCCCTACTAGAAGCTTACTGGGCCATTGAACTTCATAATCTCCCTTGTGTTATTATAATAACAAAATAAGCTCTTTGCACAACTTGACACATGTTACTGGATTTGGTGTTTAGTGATTTTTTTAAAGGAGGTGTGGCTTGACAGAAGCTTAAGCAGAGGAACAGTAAGAATCCATGATAAGATTCTTAAGAATTTTTCTACCAGGAATAAAGTAATGAGAGGCACTCAGTGGTTCCTTTGGCTTTATGTTTGAACATGAAATTTAGATATGCACATGGGACTAAGAGTCAGCTGCACCAGGAAAAGTGGCATGATACCCAAAGATAGTTTACCATGGACCATTGTTGGAGTGATGTTGAGACAAAGGTGATCCTTTGTTAGAGGGCTCCTCACAGAAAGCAGGAACTAGGGTAAAGCTGAACATATCTCCAAGAAATTTATGAACATTGTGGTCTGAGGCCACTAGGAGGAGACATAAACAAAGCTTGCCAAATTCACCAAAGGAAAGATAAACAGAATGAATGAAGTTACCTGCCTACTCTATTGTTCTTCCTAAGTGTCAATTTGTCAAGCTCAGAATAGTAACAAATTTCAAAACAGAGAGGATGACCATGTAAGAATCAGACCATGATACCCTTCTTCCTGGGCCAAGTGCTGGGGTAGGAGGAGAAATAGGAGTGACCAATGCCACTCAAACTACTATAAGAAACAACTCTGGATGTGCCTGAAGGATTACATAGCATTTAATCAGCAGTAAGATTGGCTTTCTAAACATAACTGTTTTTAACATTTAATATGAGAGAGTAACCAATAACCTGTGGAATCTTTCTGATATATTCTTATTGATCAGAAAATAGAAACGTAATGATCACAGTTTAAAGTAATAATTAAGTACCTACTAGAATTTTAACAGGCTCCTTATGTCATACCTCTGTAAATCACATCTATATGTTAAATACAATAGATACATGTTTGTGCAATCTTGAGTAATATCACTTTTTCCTAATAACTCTTTCTTTTCATCATTTCTATAATTTAGATTGGAGAAGGCAATGGCACCCCACTCCACTACACTTGCCTGGAAAATCCCATGGGCGGAAGAGCCTGGTAGGCTGCAGTCCATGGGGCCGCAAAGAGTTGGACACGACTGAGCGACTTCACTTTCACTTTTCATTTTCATGCTTTGGAGAAGGAAACGGCAACCCACTCCAGTGTTCTTGCCTGGAGAATCCCAGGGATGGGGGAGCCTGGTGGGCTGCTGTCTATGGGGTCACACAGAGTCGGACACGACTGAAGCGACTTAGCATCAGCAGCAGCATAATGTCATAATGTAGATGCAAAAGTAAAGATCAAAAGTATGCCCTTTAACCCTTCAAAGGATACTTGTATTTGAAGCGGGGTGTTCTCCTAAATTAATGCAAAATGTACATTTAATGATAAATGCCCTCTGTTCTAATTTATATAAATTCTGGTTGAGTTGAGGAAAAGGTTTTTCCTTGTTGAGGAAAAATATTTCAGATATTCCACCTTAATGGGAATGAGGAGACAATGAGTCAACATATAACACTGAAGAATTTACTGCAGAATCTTTAAGAACATCTCATGTGACTATGGGTCTAATATGTATCTTTAAAGAAGCATGCATGGATTTTAGGCAATCTTTGTCAGTACATACCCCATGAGGTCAGTTTAATGTCAACTCTCTATTAGAAATCAATACAATATTGTAAAGTAATTAGCCTTCAATTAAATGAATTTAAATTTTTAAAAAAGCATCAAAAATTAAACTAAAAAAGAAACATACAGTCATTTTCTTTCTTTTTATTATTTTCTTTTTTCATCTGTTTTATTTGTTTATTTTACTTTAAAATATTGTATTTGTTTTTCCAAACATTGACTTGACTCCACCATGGGTGTACATGTATCCCCATCCTGAATCCCCCTCCCACCTCCCTCTCAATCCTATCCCTCTGGGTCATCCCAGTGTATCAGCCCCAAGCACCCTCTATCATCCATAGAACTTGGATTGGCCATTCATTTCACATGTGATAATTTACATGTTTCAATGCCATTCTCCCATCATCCTGCCCTCGCCCTCTTCCACAGAGTCCAAAAGACTGTTCAATACAGCTGTGTCTCTTTTGTTGTCTCGCATACATGGTTATCGTTACCATCTTTCTAAATTTCACATATATGTGTTAGTATACTGTATTGGTGTTTTTCTTTCTGGCTTACTTCACTCTGTATAATCAGCTCCAGTTTCATCCATGTCATTGGAACTGATTCAAATGTATTCTTTTTAATGGCTGAGTAATACTCCATTGTGTATATGTACCACCGTTTTCTTATCCATTCGTCTGCTGATGGACATCTAGGTTGCTTCCATGTCCTGGCTATTATAAACAGTGCTGCAATGAACATTGGTACACGTGTCTCTTTCTATTCTGGTTTCCTTGGTGTGTGTTCCCAGAATTGGTATTGCTGGGTCATATGGACACCTTATCTTTGACAAAGGAGGCAAGAAAATACAGTGGAGAAAGACAATCTCTTTAACAATTGGTGCTGGGAAAACTGGTCAACCACTTGTAAAAGAATGAAACTAGAACACTTTCTAACATCATACACAGAAAGAAACTCAAAATGGATTAAAAATCTAAATGTAAGACCAAAAACTATAAAAGTCCTAGAGGAAAATATAGGCAAAATACTCTTTGACATAAACCACAGCAGGACCCTCTATGACCCACCTCCCAAAATATTGGAAATGAAAGCAAAAATAAACAAATGGGACCTAATTAAAATTACAAGCTTCTGCACAACAAAGGAAACTATAAGCAAGGTGAAAAGACAGCCTTCAGAATGGGAGACAATAATAGCAAATGAAGCAATGGACAAATAATTAATCCCAAAAATATACAAGCAACTCCTGCAGCTCAATTCCAGAAAAAATAAACTACCCAAACAAAAAGTGGGCCAAAGAACTAAACAGACATTTCTCCAAAAAGACATACAGATGGCTAACAAACATATGAAAAGATGCTCAACATCATTCATTATCAGAGAAATGCAAATCAAAACCACAATGAGGTACCATTTCAGGCCAGTCAGAATGGCTGCTATCCAAAAGTCTACAAGCAATAAATTCTGGAGAGGGTGTGGAGAAAAGAGAACCCTCTTACATTGTTGGTGGGAATGCAAACTAGTACAGCCACTATGGAGAACAGTGTGGAGATTCCTAAAACACTGGAAATCATTTTTTTAAAGTATAGTTTATTTACAACGATGTGTTAGTTTCTGATGTACAGCAAAGTGATTCAGATATGTGTGAGTATATAATTTTTCAGATTATTTTCCATTATAGCTTATAACAAGGTATTGAATATAATTTCTTGAGCTATAAAAAGAATGAAATAATGCCATTCGAAGCTATACAGATGGACCTAGAGATTATCATACTAAGCGAAGTAGGACATAGACAAATACATCATATATGTGAAAATCTAAAAACAATTGATATACGTTAACTTATTTACAAACAGAAACAGATTCACAGACATGAATACCAAACTTATGGGTCCCAAAGGGGAGAGAGGGGACAGGGATAAATTAGGAGCTTGGGTTAACAGATACATCCAGTCATTTTCTTTTCTCCTATAGCCTCACCTTTCTATTCTCTGATCTCTCTTTTTGTACATCCTTAAAGCCTTTTATTTGTTCCCTTTAGACTCTTTCTTAGGAAATGTTAACTGTCAGATATTGTATCTTATATTGAACTATTTATTAGTAACGTCCCAAGGCAATGGAAGACAGCAGTCCTTATAATAGAAACCTAACATAAATCTGTAAAAGTAAAGGAAAAGACATAAAAATAATCAGCAGCTTCAAAGTTTAGGCCTAGCCAACTTTATATACTCCTTTGCTATACTTTTTGATTTGTTCTATGATGATCATATAATTTTAACTATTATCATTATTTTTTAATATGTTGAGAAATTTCATCTACTTTCTTAAAAATATACAGTACATTGATCTCTTATCTTTTCCTCTGTTTTTTGTTGTTGACCCTGAGAAATTTCACTCCTAAATATTTAGAAACAAACTAGGAGATATAACTTGATCAACCAGTGTTCAGTACAGCTACAGACAGAGCTTTCAATATGTATGTTGCTGCAAAATGACACCTAAGGGCAAAGCATTGGCACTGCAAGAATTAGAGATCTCTCTCTCTGTCTCTTGATAAGCCTGGGGCCAATGAGCGTACAACAGCCTCCGTACATCTACAAATATCAGCGGGCCTCTAGATGCCCAGGTAACTCTTTTGTAGTCAGCCAACTAACTGGATGCTTCAAAATTAGTAACAGCAGTTGAGATTGTACTTCAGACTGTACAGAAGTGGAAAAATAAATAACAATTTATTCAAACATAATTTGCTGGGTTTGGGCAAATAAGCATTTCCCCCTGCCAGGTCAGTTTCAGTGACTGCATTGTAATAATGGTTTTATTTCAGAACTACAGATGACCCTTCCCAAGGTATAACTTTTCATGCCAGGTTTTCAACTGGTAGCAGTTCTGCTCACAGATTGACTGAGATTATTGCCAAGTCTGGCTAAAAAGAAGCATTAAGTAGCAATGATGTTATCAGTCTCTGCTTTCCCTGATTCTGTTCAGAAATAGCTACTAAATTTGTGCAACATGCCACACTGGCCAAACTGTTTATGAGCCATCTCTAATTATGCCCAAGAGGGTTTTGTTGTTCTCCCCTAGTCCCTCCACTGGTGGTTTTGAAAATTAGTAAACATTCTGCTTTCATCCATTTGCTTGTTCAACTAATGTTAGCTGAGTTTCTATGGGTACAAGACACTCAAGCAATTTACTAGTTATGGTCCAGTTGAATTCCCTGGTGGATCAGATAAGAATCTTCTTGCAATGCAAGAGACCTGGTTTGATCCCTGGGTCAGGAAGACCCCTTGGAGAAGGAAATGACAATTCACTCCAGTGTTCTGGCCTGGAGAATTCCATGGACAGAGGAGCCTGGTGGGCTACAGTCCATGGGGCTGCAAAGAGTAGGACATGACTGAGCGACTAACACTTTCACTCACTTCCTTTTCAGTTGAAACAAGCTACTCAATGATCTGAATAGAGGATTTCATAAGAGTGAAGCAACTTAGCATGCAGGCAACCATAAGTTTGTTCTCTGTGAGTCTCTTTCTGTTTTGTAGGTAAGTTCATTTGTATTATTTCTCTTCAGATTCCACATGTAAGGGATGTAGTACAATATTTCTCCTTCTTGCTCTTATTCTATATTAAACTTCCTCTATTCAAATCACTGTGTAGTTTGTTTCAACTGAAAGTGAAGTGAGTGAAAGTATAAGGTGTTCAGTCATGTCCCACTCTTTGTGACCCCATGGACTGTAGCCCAACAGGCTCCTCTGTTCATAGAATTCTCCAGGCAAGAATACTAGAATGGGTAGCCATCCCCTTCTCCAGGGGGTCTTTCTGATGTCTAAGTCTCCTGCATTGGTAGGCAGGTTCTTTACCACTAGCGCCACTTGGGAGTCCCCTAAACTTACGGTTATCAGGGAGGATTTTGTAAGGAAGGGATAGTTAATGAGTTTGATATGGACATGTACATAGTGCTATAATTAAAATGGATAACCAAAAGGGACCTAGTGTATAGTGCATTGAACTCCACTGGGTGTTAGGCAGCAGCCTGGATACATGTATATGTATGATTGAGTCCCTTTGCTGTCACCTTAAACTATCACAATATTGTTAATCGGCTATACCACAATACAAAATTAAAAGTTAAAAGAAATGTGCATAGGCCTACAGGCCTTGATTAAAAAAAAAAAAGAAAAGAAAAGAACTGTTAACATTAATAGGGGATTAGGGTAAAAATAAATAGACTAGTAAACAGCAGATAAAATTCTATTTTGGCAAGTCTTCTAGTCAAAGTATTTTGCACCATTGTCTTAATTAACAAATTAAGCCAGGTAGCGATTTTGCAGATTTTTATACATACGGTACCTATATGATATACTGAGAGTCTCAGAAGCAGTCCTTGGAGCCATTCCATATAAAAATAGTTGGATGGTTGAATATCCCATATTTAAGGTTTCTATCCAAGAACTTCACTTATATCTTTACTTATTTATTACTGGGCATTGCACCTGGTTGGAAAAAATGGAATTTGTCATGAGGATTTATAATTGCCTAATTTCTTGCATAATGATATCTTTCATGGACTCATACCATAACATGGGATTGGTACAAAACAATGTGTGGCATAAGATGCTTTAAAAAATAATGGAGAAGTTTGGAATGTGATAGACTAAAAATCCAATACAAGGCTCATACTGTGTGGGAGACTTTCTATTGCCAGCCTCCTGCAATTTGGATAATGGTTTGCTGGCTCCTCTGATGCTTGGCAGCCAGCAGCATCTATTGTCATCTTTCACCAGGAACTCTTTCAGTGACTCTGGTGAAATATATCCCCTTGAGCTGCTTCTGTAGCAACTTACATTATGAACCAGCACCAGTTTCCACTGTGTGGCACCACGGTGACTTCCTGACTTCACCAGAGATGCTTTCCTATTTCTCCCATGTGTATGACACTCTTCACATTTTTAAGAAGCTTTTTATCAGCTAGATTATGAGTGGAAGCTAGTTTTATTAATTTTTATTCTACATGTCAATAAAATCACTTATTTTTCCTTTATTCTGTAATAATGTGGTGCAAAAATTAATTGAATTAATTTCAAATGTTAATACTACAGCTATGGTAAAACTACTCTTTTACACAATATATTATTATTTTATACATGACTGGGTTCAACTCAGTATTAATTTTAAGGATGTTTGTGTCTACAATTATGAGGAAATTGATTGTTTGAGGGTTAGGTTTCTGCTACTATCATACAACAGATTTTACCCTCCTCTTATTTTGAAAGATTATTGTGCGGGATCTCTATGGTTTCTTCCTTAAATGTTTTACAAAACTTTCCAGCAAGATCATTTCATATGGAATTTTCATTATGAAAAGGTTTTGATTATGATTTCAGTTTTTCATCCATAGTAACTATCTGAATTTTTATTTCTGTTTTTGTTTTTGTCTTTAAAAATTGTCCATTTCATTTAACAAATGTATACGTATATATTATGCTTCACTTTTGATTTTTAGTTCTTTGTGTGATGATATCTTTAAGCATATTTTAAAACAGAAAAAATCTAATTACAGTGCTGTAAAGCTGACCTTTAGTCACAGTGACTGAAGGCTATTATGAATGAAAGCAACTTTCTACTTGCTCAGGTCAATGTCCTCTTAATGTTCTTTGTGATAAACATTTCAAGTAGGCATGAAGGTGACCATTAAAAGGACTGTACATTAACAAATTTTAGTCACAGTTCCCCTAAAATAAAGAGGCTCTTGACAGAGGGAACCATATATGTCTGTAGATAAAAGAGAACAGAATGTTGCTTCAGACTCAAAAATTAAAATATTTATCACCAGATGATTTTTCCTTTAGGATATTTCAGGTAGGAGATAATGGTTTTTGTAGCATCCTTTAATAGCAGCAGAAGTAAACTACTGTGCACAATCTGTTTGTCTCCCTAGGAGAGTTGTTGTGCTATTATTAGCACTACCAAGGAAACAAATTTTATGCTAGTGGATAAGTTGGCAACCTGAATCATCAGCTCCATTTTACAAAGTTACATTACAATGGACGAGTTATATAATAATACACTGAGCCTGTCTCTGTGAATAATTGGCTTCTTTACAAAGCTCCAGATGATAAATAAATACATTTAAGCACCATCAGCAATAAATTATTATGTTTACAAAATTAAACTCTAATATATATAATAAATTACATGGTTTCCAAATTTTTTGTCTTATCACCACATATAAACAGGTTTGACACTTTAGTCAAATGTCTTATTTAGGCTTTTTCCCTCCTTTTTCTTTCTCTCTCTCTCTTTTTCTTTTGGACAGGCCAAACTGACTGGGGGCTTCCCTGGTGGCTCAGCAGTAAAGCATCCATCTGCAATGCAAGAGATGCAGGAGACTGGGGTTTGATCCCTGGGTGGGAAGGATCCCCTGGAGAGGGGCATGGTGACCCATTCCAATATTCTTGCCTGGAGAATCCCATAGAGAGAGGATCCTGGTGGGCAAAGAGTCGGCCCCACTGAGCATGGACACACACATGCGTGAAAACTGGCTGACAGAGTGGGGCCTAGTTTAGTTTCCTAATCTTTACTTACTGTGCATTTTCTAAACTGAGTATTTAACACTATTTCTTTTTTCTCTTTAAACATCTAATATGCTCCTTCTAATTTTTCTTTTGTATGCCCTCTGTGCTTCCCCAGTTTCCTTTCCTTACTCCTTCCAGAAACTCTCTCCGTATGGATGAGAAACTCTCTCTGTCTGGCTACATACATTTTCTGCTCTAATTATTCTTATTCCTTAGATCTTATCTAAGTATATAGATTTAAATCACATATATGTACAGATAACATCCAAATTAATGTTTTATCCTGAACTCTCTCATGAAATGTGCTTGTGGGTATGTGTATGCTGTCATGTTCAACTCTTTGCAACCCCATGGATTATACCCTGCCAAATTCCTCTGTCCATAAAATTTTCCAGGCAAGAGTATTGGAGTATGTTGCAGTTTCCTTTTCCAGGGGAGGGAAGCCCCTTGAAATAGCTCTGCTGCTGCTGCTAAGTCGCTTCAGTCGTGCCAACTCTGTGCGACCCCGTAGATGGCAGCCCACCAGGCTCCCCCATCCCTGGGATTCTCCAGGCAAGAACACAGGAGTGGATTGCTCTACTATATCTCTATTTTGAAGTCTCATGGGCATCTCAAACTCACAATGTCAAAACTACAAATGATAAATTTCCTTTTCAGATCAGCTCATAGCTCAGTTTTTCACATCTTTGCCAAAGCACAAAGATTAACATGATTTCTCAGGGGTAGAAAACTTGCAGTTTTCTTTCTCTAAATTCTTTCTCCATATCCTAGGACTAACCCATTAGCCAATCTTGAAACTCTGCCTTCAAAGTAATCAGGAAACTAATGACTGCACCTCCTCCAAATTTGTTAGACTGTCCAAATTAATATTATCTTACCCATATTATAGTTATCATCTAACTTGTTTTCCTATCTCTGTTCTTTCAGTTTTTGTAATAATTGATAAAAGATAGTATGTGCATTTGAGAGTATGAGATAGGAGTTTTGAAAATAGAAATACATTAATAAACCCATTATCAAATTACTATTATATCTACTGTGTAAAACTCACCTTACATTTTTCCTTCAGAGGTGATCATTATTCTGAAAATTATGTTTATTCTCCCAACAAAAACAAATAGAAAACTAAATGAAACACTGTTTTGGAACACTGAATAGCAGTCCATGCAGAAGTGTGAACTCTGGGAGGAAGATGACAGTTGAGGTGAGCTTAGTGACTGCCCTGGTTTTTTCCATATAAATACAGTCTGAATACGGAGCAAGGAGGAGGATTCCCGTGTAGTGGTGCTATTGCAATAAGGAAACAGATCAGAGCTACAGCTGGCTGAGGGGGCTGGAAATTATGAGACAGTGTTCCGCCACACTGGAAGCTATACGGGAAAAGAGCTCTCAAATCTGCAGAATTCCTTTGCATATTTGCAAAATAATGAACAATGGATGCATAGCTTCATGACACATGGCAGAAAATTACCACTATAATAAAGCTACTTCAGATCTAACCCTGCGCTAACATTAATCTAGGAATAGTTTAGCTCTGCTGCTAAATTGTGATATGTGTGTGTGCTCTGTCTATTGAATGCCTCAGGTGATCAACAAGAATCTCCACTCACAACTTTGGCTGACTCATGCTTATAATATCTCCATGACCTGTTTGAGCTCTGGAAAATTTTTTAGGTTACATATCCTATCCAATATTTTTGGTTAATGATTTTTGCATCTAAGGTATTATAGTTCTTCTAAATATGAAAAAAATATGTCTTCCACACTTTTATTTTTATTTTCCTCTCATTTGTAATATTTTATTTTCTGAGTTCAGCATTCTAGGTTGTCAGCTAGATATTATTTCACTTCATTTTAATTATATTTTTGTTGTTAAAGTTTCTATTATTTATATTTGTCTATTGTTTTTAGGTAACTAATTATTTGTTATTGCTGTTGTTCAGCCTGTCTTAAAGGCCTTTTCCTTTGACATTCAATAATATGCATATGAATTTCTATTTATCCTGCTGAATTTTTTTTTACGAATTATTTATTTTGATTTGTATCCTTCATAAGTTCTAGTCATTATTTCTTTAAATATTATCTTTTCTCCATTTTGGTTTTCTCTACATCTAAGCTGCAATCAATAATTGTTATAACATTTAATTTAATCCTCCATCGTTAATCATTATTTAAGGTTTTCTGTGTTTTACACATATTTTAAAGTTTGCTGAATTTTTCAACACCTCTATAGTCTTTGGAGAAGGAAATGGCAACCCACTCCAGTGTTCTTGCCTGGAGAATCCCAGGGATGGGGAGCCTGGTGGGCTGCCGTCTATGGGGTTGCACAGAGTCGGACACAACTGAAGCGACTTAGCAGCAGCAGCAGAGTCTTTGTCCACCTTGGCCACTCTGTCCACTTTGGCCACCTCATGAGAAGAGCTGACTCACTGGAAAAGACCCTGATGCTGGGAGGGATTGGGGACAGGAGGAGAAGGGGACAACCGAGGATGAGATTGTTGGATGGCTTCACCCACTCAATGGACATGATTTTGGGTGAACTCCAGGAGTTTGTCATGGACAAGGAGGCCTGGCGTGCTGTGGTTCATGGGGTCACAAAGAGTTGGACACGACTGAGCAACTGAACTGAACGGACAGTCATTGTCAGGTTTTGCTTTGTTATGGTATTTATTATTATTTAATAGTATATATCAAGCTATACATATATATATATTTATACATATTTATTTGCACATATGTGTGTATATAAAACACATACAATATGTTCTATCATGTGGATAAAAGTTACATGAAGATATTATTTTGTTTGCTTTAAGTTATGTATCACACATTGCCACTTGAAAAGTATTTACTTCTTGATGAATGAATATGTATGTACTACTCTTTTAATATTTTTTGTTTTTAACTAAATAATGTACACACTCAAATATAGTTTTGTTAACTGATATAACTCCAAAATTATAACCCAAAAGGATATTCTATGTATCTTAATAATATTACATATGATATGAAAATCTATAAATATCAATATCCTGATAGTACTTAACTATAGTGATTCTATCCCTGGATCATAGAAATGCTCCATTTTGGGGTCAAATGACTAAATGAATAAATACATGAATGGAACCAGCCATCTGAATTCTATGATAAGGGAGGGGCAATTATCAGAGAACAGGTCATGTTGATAAAATATCCAAATAAAAATGTTTGGGGGAACAAAAACTAAAATAGTTTTATCATTGGATTATAAGGTTGGTTCAGTTCAGTTCAGTTGCTCAGTCATGTCCAACTCTTTGCGACCCCATGAACTGCAGCATTCCAGGCCTCCCTGTACATCACCAACTCCCAGGGTTTACTCAAATTCACGTCCACTGAGTTGGTGATGCCATCCAACCATCACATCCTCTGTCATCCCCTTCTCCTCCCACCTCCAATTTTTCCCAGCATCAGAGTCTTTTCAAATGATTCAGTTCTTTGCATCAGGAGGCTGCACTGCAGGTGGATTCTTTACCAACTGAGCTATCAGGGAAACATATAAGGTTGGTAATTATTTCAATTAATAAAAGTTTGCATAATTAAGTGTTTTTAAAAATCAAAAAGCATGACAAACATGTAAGTATACACACACACACTGATCTTATTTTGACTGCAGAGTTATATAGAAGAGTTCTAAATGCATATTTAAGAAAAAGAAATAGAATGGAAAAGAGGAAAATAGCCATTAATTAGGGAGGCAATCCTATTAAAAACCCAGGCATGCTCATGAGAACAGAAAGCATGCTATTTCTGGCTTCCCCAGTGGCTCAGAGGTAAAGCGTCTGCCTGCAATGCAGGAGACCTGGGTTTGATCCCTGGGTTGGGAAGATCCCCTCGAGAAGAAAATGGCAACCCACTCCAGTATTCTTGCCTGGAGAATCCCATGGAAGGAGGAGCCTGGTGGGCTACAGTAGTCCATGGGGTCGCAAAGAGTCGGACACAACTGAGCGATTTCACTTCTTCACTTCCATAGGATGAACATTTTGATATTTAAAATGCAGTACAATAAAATTATAGTTTACATATACATTATATATTTTGGAATATACATATATTTGGATATATCACAGAGATGTTTACACAAAAGTAACTACAGTATGTTTTACTAGTGAACAAAGAATTTTGAAGAGTGATTTTGACTATCCATCAACCTGGGTTGCTAACTATTTGTATAACTTATCTTTTGGCCGTAGCAATGTTTAATAGCAAATAGCATGGGAAATAAGTGACTTAAAGGCAAAACTACTCATTTTGTGTCCATGGGTATATGAATGAACTGTGTCTCTGCTTGACTCTGCTCGACTGTAGTGGGTTCAGTAAGATTTACCTCCAAAATGCAGCTTGGCTCTAAATATGTTTACATCTAAGCTCAAAGATACCCTGTCTGGGATATGAAATTCTCTCATCTGTGGACAAAGGCATAAGAGAAAGAAACAAAGTCTTAGTTGCTCAGTCGTGTCCAACTCTGTGACCACATGGACTGTAGTCTGCCACTCTCCTCTGTCTATGGGATTCTCCAAGCAAGAATACTTGAGTGAGTTGTTGCTTTTCAGGCAAATTCTTTACCATCTGAGAAACCTGCACTAACCAATCCATGCAAGCACAGATAACACTTCTGTTTAGATGTGCTCATATGTCATACCCTCTAATATTGTTTTAGCCAAAGTAAATCATATAGCCAAATGCAATGTCCACAGGGTGGGAAAATAAAATATTCCCCTAACAGGGGGTGAAGATGATTAATATTTTCTGAATAACAGGGTAATATACCATATTATATAATTATGACTCCAAAGATGGTCACATTTTCCTTGTGAAAAATATTTACAATGTTCAGATCATGTTATTCATAAAAAAATTAGGAAATGTTTTATTTGAAAAACATTTGTTTTTGTTTTCCCCAAACTTAGGCTCTTTTGATTTCGAGATTTTAATAAGATTTTGAACAGCTTTTTATAACTTCTTTGCATTGCTTTAGATTGTGACAAAGAATAGTAAACAAGTTGTTTGTTAGAGATTTCAACACATACCTCAGTTTGGTCTACTAATAATTAGCATTATAGAAGCAGAAGTGCTAAAGTTCCATAGAAGTGTTATTTATGGAGAATCTAAGTTTCTTGCCAGTGAACTTGTTTACTATTAACTGTTCTTTACAGGAAAAAAAAAATATTGCTATAGCTATATTTAATGAGAAGCATAAATCACACCTAATGGACCATGACTCATATTCCCATCAATTTATGATGCTAAAATGTGGACTTAGGAATCTGTCTTGCTATGACTAGTTCAGTTTGGGTTGAAATATTTATAGATGGGGAGAATAGCTTTAATTTTTTAAAAAACTGCAGCAATGGAACATTATATGTCTTTGTTCTATTTGATTTATTAATACTGAAGTCATAAATATTGCTGATTAAAACTAGGGAATGAAAATAAAAAGATACGCAAGCATGTCAACCTAGAAAGCCTATCTAAACAACAACAACAAAAAACAATTTTGAGGACAAGGAAAATGAGAGACTAAGAAGTATTAGAATTAATGTTGGAAGAAGTATGTGAATTAATGCTTTATTAATGGTATCAGCCTCCTATTTGTGGTAGCTTGTGACAATGGGTCTTTGGGTTGTATACCAAGGACTAGACCAAGCAGTTGGCACCCCACTCCAGTACTCTTGCCTGGAAAATCCCATGGACGAAGAAGCCTGGTGGGCTGCAGTCCATGGGGTCACTAAGAGTCGGACAGAACTGAGCGACATCACTTTCACTTTTCACTTTCATGCATTGGAGAAGGAAATGGCAACCCACTTCATTGTTCTTGCCTGGAGAATCCCAGGGACGGGGGAGTCTGGTGGGCTGCCATCAATGGGGTCACAAAGAGTCAGACACAACTGAAGCGACTCAGCAGTAGCAGTAGACCAACCAGTTCTTAGAGTGTTAGATCATTTTGATGCTTGCAGTCTTGAGATCTAAAATGTGTCTTTAGTTTAGCAGAAGAGTGCATCTTAAAACTAAACTAAGATGAGGCTAAGTTTAGACTTTTCTATCACCATAACATTTAGAGGAATGATTAGCTATTTCAACACTTCACACAAAACTAAGGTGTATGATGGGGGTCATCTCCTACTTCTTCATTCTCCTCCTTCCTTGCCTTACATGGCCATGATAACTCACCTCATACTGATAGTTACTTTGTGTTTTTAGCCATTTTCCCCTCTTACCATATGGCTTTTACATGCCTATAAATTTTGTACATATTTTACATGTATTTCAGCATTGAGTGTGAAATTGTCGATTGAGTACTGAAAGCCACATTCCTTCCTATCATCATTCATATTTAGAGAAATTCATTCATAAAGAAATAGACAATATCAAATCTGTGGATAGGTAGAGGGCTTCTCACAGAGACCTGACTTTCTCATAAGTGACAAGTGTGAAGAGAGTGTGCATTGCTGCTGCCCCTTTCTACTTCTTTCCTCTTGGAATGTAGACTTGTTTCCTGAGGATGAGCCCAACATATTGAAAATATGATGAAACAAATACAGGGGAGAAAAACACAAGATGTTCTAAGGATGTCAGCGAAGAATGATAGACTCTCCACACTGATTAGACTGTTGAACTTCTTTGCTAACATCAAACACTGCCTATGTCCAATTATATGAGGAAAACATAGACTCAATTTTTAAAGGCATGATCTGTCAAGTTTCTAGATCTGTATCAAAAGCACCTGTACACAGTATATTTATGTAGAACAAATGGTATACAGAATTTCATTTATAAACAATATCAAATTTTCCTTTAAAAATTTAACAGATTTAGACCCCAAAACAGCAAATAAGAATGTTTGTTACAGTACATCTCTATGGATAAGCCCTCTCCCCTGAACTAGGCCACACTCCCCACTCCTCTCTACTAGGTGTTTGGAAGATGATTGGCAGCAGTACAATTTGATTTTGATTTTATTCCAAGAAATTGAACTTGCATCTCTCTAAGGCATATGCATTTAGAGAAAAATAAACCTATTTTATCTCCACCTTTGATACTAAAAATAAAATATAATCATCCTTGATCACAAGAATACTTTTATTCTTAATGTACTCACTTAGGGCTTGAACTGAAAATTTGCCTAAAGACTTTTAGAATTATGAGAAGATAATAGCATTAATATAATACCAAGGAGCAAACTATGTTTATAGCAATGACCACTCACAAAGAGAAATAGCTAATTATAAAAATTACAGAAAATAATAGAAAGTGTTATGAATTATAAAATATAGTCCTCAACTATGTGTGTGCAAACACATGCAGGAAGGGGAATTGATACACACACACACAAAAAAAAACTCCAAGAGAAAATCAGAAACATGAAAGAGAAATGTATATTCACTAGAAAATAAAGGATTGCTCAATAATAAGAAGAATCACTTAATTAGAGTCATTAAAAAGAAGTCCTCTTAATACAGAAAAGCATGAATCTGATTCTCTTTTCAAGACCTCTTATCATTTTTCTTCATGTAAACAACATTGTGATAAAAAGAGTAAAGGATAAAAGCAAATAAAAATATTGGTGTCTCATTTCACATGAAAACTTATGTAATAAATCAATGTGCAGGTCAGGTACTTAGCAGTGCCTTGCTTTCAATAAAACTGAAGATGACTTAATCTAGTTCTCACTAGAGAACATTAAAATATATTCTGATGTTAAATCAACTCAAGGGTTGTTTTGTTTGTTTGTTGACATAGAAATTAGAAGAAGCTTAAAGTATTCAGTGACTTTGCTATAGAAGAATTACTTACATGTATAATAATTATATTTATGAAAAAGTTTCTCAGTGTTTACTTATTGCAGCATTTATAAATTATCATCCAAACACATGAACTGATGAGAATAATACAAAACATTCATTTCATTAAGTTGGGCACTTCTAATAAATATAAACTTTATAAATTATTAACTAACTACATTTATAAATTATCTAAATGTGTTCTATGTATAACGTGTTGATCAACTGCTTGCTACTTATAATCATAAAGATTACTAAAGTAAGACATTTTTTAAATTACACTGAGGAGCATGATATAAGTACATAAGATGTTCACATGTGTTCATATTTTTGTTGTAGAGAAATGAGAGGGCATAGTCAGATTTTCCAGAATATACATAAGAGTAGTACAAAACTTCCAAAGAGAAAAAACAATGTAGTCTTACCTTGGTCTAAGTAAATGATTTTCAAACTCCAGTTTAGCCATAATGTTGTTCTTCAAGTAGTATGCAATAGAAGACCTAGTTGTGGAAAAAGAAAAAGATTAAGTAGGGCTCTGCTAATTGAAAGGGAATGGTAAAAATACCTAATTCTTAGGAGGATACTGAGACTGTAAATCACAGTTTAGAATACACTATATTTAATGTTTCAAATCATACATTTTGAAGTATACATTTCAAAGTATGATTATTTTATGAAACATAATTAAAATATTGCCTTTAAATTGAGGCATCCACACTTTTTTCCTCAATGTATTTATGATTCAGTTTTATAAAATTGTATTTCTGGGGTGATTGTATTTAAATTATATTAAAATTTTAATAAGTAATCTTATTTATAAACAGTTTAAATAATGTAGAAGTGTAACATATCAAATAAAGAGAATCACCATCCCATGTTGATCTTCATATTTTCTACTCAGGAATTCCTATATACAGTTTGCATATATCTTTCTCTATTTTAATGTTATAAATGTATAATGTGTACAGATACATGCAAATTTTTAAATGTATATTTTATATAAAGCAAAATGTCTCACTTTCACAATAGGGTAATGTGAAACTCTTCTAGAGAACAAAATGGCAATCAAAGGACCTGAACTCCTTCCTCTTACAAGAACACCAATATCACAAGTAACTGTGAAATAACCATCAATAAAAAGACTGAAACCTACCAAAAAGATAATCTACATCCAATAACAAAGACCAAACCACAACAAGATGGTATGAAGAGTACATACATTAATTTATCAAATTACATACCCCCTGGGAGAATAATTATATCACGAAGTTCTCCAATGGGAGAGTTCTGAGCCCCATGTCAGGCTCTCCAGCCTAAAGATTTGGCATCAACAGGAGGAGCTCCCAGAACATTTGGCTTTGAAGGCCAGCAGGACTTGTTCACAGGAGCTTCACACAAACAGATGGGAAGATACACCATATTCTTAGATTAGAATATTCCATATTGTTAAAATGATTACACTATCTAAAGCAATTTATGTATTCAGTGCAATTCCTATCAAACTAATGATGGCATTTTAAACAGAAAAAGATTTTTAAAACTTGGATGGAAACATGAAAGACTCCAAACAGCCAAAGCAATCTTGAGGGGGAAAAAAAAATGGAACTAGATGAATCAGGCTCCCTGATTTCAAACTATACTATGAAGTTACAGTAATTAAAATAGTATGATACTGGCAGAAAAACAGACATATAAACAATGGAATAGGGTAGAAAGCCCAGAAATAAACCCATGGGCCTATGGGCAATTAATCTATGACAATGGAGACAAAACCATACAATGGAGAAAAGACAGTCTCATCAATAAATGTATAGGAAAACTGGCCATATTTGTGTAAAAGAATAAAATTAGGACATTCTCTAACACAGACACAAAAATAATCTCAAAATGGATTAAAAATGTCCAGATAGTATAAGACTCTTAGAGGAATACCTAGGCAGAGTACACTTTGACATAAATAGCAGCAATACTTCTTTTTATCTGTCTCCTAGGGTAGTGGAAATAAAAACAAAATAACCAAACGGGACCTAATTAAATTTAAAAGCTTCTGTACAGCAAAGAAAACAATAAACAAAACAGAACTACAACCTACAGAATGGGAGAAAATATTTGCAAACAATGCAACTGATAAGGGATTAATCACCAAAATATACCAACAGTTCACGTAGCTCAATCTCCAAAGACAAACAACCTAAGCAAAAATGGGCAGAAAAAAGTAAACAGTTGTTTTGCCAAAGGCCTTACTTTGGGTTTTAAGGTTTGTAGCATTTGCTGGTAAAATAACCACTTTTCACTTAGTCGAGAGAGAATTAAAAGAATTTATTAACTTGATAAGAGCTTACAATATAATAATATTGAATTAACAAAGATGATAATATGCTAATTAAGGAATAGAACTGATTTCAAAAGAATAATAAGAGATAGAGGTTTATACATCACTGAACTGAGGAAAGCAGACACAAGTGGTGCTGGGAAGTCCCTGGAACAGCAACCTAGAGTCCCAGTTGGGAAAGGCCTCAGGAGGTGCATTAACCCCATGGGTGAAATTTCAGTGTGCTGCTTGGAGGAATCCAGTTTTTAATACCAGGCTGTAGGTTGATAATCAGCCCCCATGGAAATGTGCAGCTCTGTTTACTGTCATGATTTAAGACCAAGACATTTATAAGTCCTGGAATGCTCTCTGATCCCTAGGAGCTGGCCAGGCCCACAAGGATCAAAATGTCCCAGGACTAAAAACTCTTTGTCTTATCCAATGATTTATAAGATATTTTGGTAACACTGCTCTGGCCTATAGATAGTTCAGCGGTTTGGCATGTAGTCAGTTTTAGGGTCATTTTTTGGGCAGAGAGAGAGGCCTAGTATCATTTCTGAAGCCTGAACAAGACTACATTAGTAGCTTTCCCAATGATAGTCATTTCTTCAAAGAAGAGATACAGATGGCCAAAGGGTAGATGAAAAGATGTTCAACATTGCTAAGGATTAGAGGAATGGAAACCAATACTAAAGTGAAGTGGTTTACAGAAAAAAATCTATAAATAATGCTGGAGAGGATGTGGAGAAAAGGAATCTTCTGATACTGTTGGTGGGAAGTAAAACTGGTACAGTCAATATGGAGTTTTCCTGAAAAACTAGACACAGAGCTACTATAGGGTCCTGTAATCCCACTTCTGGACATATAGCTGGAGAAAATGATAATTTGAAATGGTACATGTAGCTTACTATTCACAGCAGCACTTTTTAAAACAGCCAACACATTGATAAGTGTTCTCTGAAAGAGGAACAGATAAAGCAAGTTTGGTACATAGATACAATGAATTTTATTAAGCCATAAAAAAGAATGAAATATCATAGTCCCATTTACAGCAGCATGGATGGCCTAGAAATTATCATACTAAGTGAACTAGGTCAGTCAGAGAAAGACAAGTACATAAATCCACTTATATGTGGAATTTTAAAAGATGATACAAATGAACTTCTTAAAAAACAAACAAACATGCAGATATCAAAAACAAACTTTTGGTTACCAACAGGAAACACTGCATGGGAGGGTGAGGGATAAATTAGGAGGCTGAGATTATCATATACTCACTTCTATATACAGAATGGATAATCAACAAGGATCTACTGGATAGCACAGGGAATTATACTCAGTATCTTGTATATATATCATATATATATATATATATGCAGAATATATCATGCTAAATCCTGGGTTGGATGAAGCACAAGCTGTATTCAAGACTGCGGGTAGAGATATCAATAACCACAGATATGTAGATGACACCACCTTTATGGAAGAAAGCAAAGAAGTATTAAAGAGACTCTTGATGGAGGTGAAAGAGGAGAGTGCAAAAGTTAGCTTAAAACTCAACATTCAAAAAATGAAGATCATAGCATCTGGTACTATCACTCCATGGCAAATAGATAGGGAAACAATGACAAACTTTATTTTCTTGGGCTCCAAAATCACTGCTGATGGTAACTGTAGCCATAAAATTAAAAGACACTTGCTCCTTGGAAGAAAAGCAATGAAAACCTAGACAGCATATTAAAAAGCAGAGACATTACTTTGCCAACAAAGGTTCATATATTCAAAGCTATGTTTTTCCCAGTAGCCATGTGCGAATGTGAGATCTGGACAACAAAGAAAGCTGAGCGCTGAAGAATGCCTTTGAACCTTCCTGGAGAAGACTTGAAAGTCCCTTGGACTGCAAGGAGATCAAAACAGTCAATCATAAAGGAAATCAACCCTGAATATTCATTGGAAGGACTGATGCTAAAGCTCCAATACTTTGGCTACCTGATGCAAAGAGCCAACTCATTAGAAAAGACCCTGATGCTGGGAAAGATTGAAGGTAGGAGGGGAAGGGGATGACAGAGGATAAGATGGTTGGATGGCATCACCAACTCAATGGACATGAGTTTAAGCAAATTCTGGGAAATGGACAGGGAAACCATGCAAGCCATGGGGTCGCAAAAGTTGGACACAACTGAGCGACTGAACAATATATGACTGAATCACTTTGTTGGACGTCTGAAACTAACACAACATTGCAAATCAACTCTTTCAATAAAACTTCAGAAAAATGAGATAATGTTCTGTGCTTACAAGAAAAACAGGAAATGACTCAAAATCAGCAATAAAGAAAGCACGGATAATCAGAATCCTGAGCATGTAAAATCAATGCTGCAGCAACCCTAGGGATGTGAGAGGAGGGAGTTAATCCAACGTTTTTAAAACATATGCAAAGATAGGAGATGAACATAGTATTCTCTGGAGGCAAAAAAGTTGAAACTGAGACACTTACACAAATACAGCTGCTATACAGAAAACTTCATATTTCTATTTCATCTGTATCCACTATCTCTAGTCCAAATGTCCATATTTTTCCATTCTTAAATTTTTAGAGATCCCAGGGTAGATAACTTTTTATTATAGTTGGTTAATCAGGTTAATTAAATAGAATGCATGTTATATATATGTAAAACATATAAAATATATAATTACTGTATAAATATAGAATACATTTATATATATGTATACCATTATAGATAACCAAAATTTCTTCAAGAAGAAATAAATTATCATGGTCATATGTTTAAATAAAGTAAATCATTATTAAAGTTCCTGTGTCATAAATCTCTAGATATCTTCACAGTCAATTCAAGATTAAACAGAAAATAGCCATCTTATAATTACTTCTTAGAAAACTGAAAAACAAGTAAACATTTCTCATATTGTGAGATCAGAATTGCCATGTTTTATGACAAGAATATTATAGTCCAATCTCCTTCATACATTTAGCAGAATAATTGAATTAGTGAAAACTTGAAATCATTTCTATTATTTATAGCTGATATTTGTAGAAAATCCAAGATAATTTGTAGAATATTATTAGGGTTAGCAAATTTACATTATTACAAAGGAAATATAAAACAATAATTATAATTTGAGATACTGCCAATAAAAAATGCATAAATGATAAGTGATGTCAATGACTGCAAATATCTATGGATCAGATCAAGATGTCAGAGTAATAAGATGTAGAGCTCATCCCTACCCACAACAAGCAATCCCAAAATATATCTAAATTTGGAATAATTCTCATGGAAAACTAACAAAGCTGGCAAAAGAATCCTATACAACAAAGGTACATGAACAATTTCTGAAACACTACATAGCAAAGAAGAAAGCATAAGATTATAACCTCTACTCTTGGGAGGGATCCAAAGGAAGAGGAAGTCCACACAAGTGGACTCTTGTCCTGAGGAGAGAAAAGGATGAGCTACAGATTATCCCAGGCCTGGGGTCCTATGCTAAGGAGACAAACCCCTGGTTGCTGGGATAGATACAAGGGGAAGAGAAGCTCCTCAATCATACTCCCCAGTCCAAGTAGAGAAACACCCTTGCCCCATTCACTCCACATCATAGCTTGTGGCTAGATCTGAGGCACACAGGTCTGGAGTAAAGACTGATTTGGGGATGCAGAGGTGGCCCAAAGGACTGGGATATGGTCTCAGTGGGGGAGCAGCCTTGCCAATACTTGTTCAGGCAGCCCCTTGGGAAACACCATGATCAGCAGGCTATCGTCCCTCTTCCAGCTAACCAAGTACACTGGCCTATGCCATACCACAGTTTTGCACTGGATCTGGAGCAGACAGGTCCTGGGAGAAAACTATCATAGAATTAGTACAGATATCTGGTAGCAGTGTAGTGCATTGATTCTTGTAGCCACAACGCCATGACTCTTAGCTGCATCCTAGCAAAGTCTCCAACCCCACTCATTCCATGCCATGGCCTATCCAAAGATCTGGGATGACCACAACAGGAAAAAAGGACACAAAGTTGTGCTACATCTGAGTAAAGTTGTCGATGGCTACACAGGTAGTATGTCAGACCTCTGTGAGTAGACAGCCCTGATTTGCTTCAGGATTCCCCTTCCTTTGGCTAGGATATGCACTCAAGGGGGAATGGAACCTGACTGAACCAAACACTCAGGGCTTCTACTTAAACAACTGGGGAACAGACACTGTCTCTTCAGTAGAGAGACAGCAGTCATGGAGGAAAGCGGATGTCCTG
Source organism: Nanger dama (assembly GCA_917880005.1). Classification (NCBI taxonomy): domain Eukaryota; kingdom Metazoa; phylum Chordata; class Mammalia; order Artiodactyla; family Bovidae; genus Nanger; species Nanger dama. Next base: position 4,957,260 of record CAKJTW010000038.1, on the reverse strand, counting down.
CCTCACACCCTGCACAGGCTTTAGCTCCTCCAACACTAACCAAACCTCCTATCAAAGTGATAGGAGCCAGAAAACGCTGAGAACAGATATGGCTGGTGTCCCTAGCAAAATAAGCCCAAGCAACAAAGACACTAGACAGACAGAGTCTACGCAGAGATGCTCCCACATTAAAAGACCCATTCAAGACCACTATAGATAACTGTTTCTCCTAAACTCATAGAACTAGAGAAAATAAATGAAAAGGAAGAGGAACTATCTCCAGTTAAAAGAGCAAGAGAAATCCCCTAAAAGAATAATGAAACATAAATAATAAAACAGTCAACAAGATCCTGAGTTCAAAAATATGGTAATAAAAATGCTAACTAAATTAAGAAAGATTACTTGTATAAAAACAGATCACAGTAACAAGGAACTAGCAACTATAAAGAAAAACAAATCAGAAGAATGGAACTGGAGAAATCAAGCTGCCTGACTTCAGGCTCCACTACAAAGCTACAGCCATCAAGATAGTATGGTACTGGCACAAAGAGAGAAATATAGATCAATGGAACAAAATGGAAAGCCCAGATATAAATCCATGCACCTATGGACACCTTATCTTTGACAAAGGAGGTAAGAATATACAATGGGTTAAAGACAATCTCTTTAACAAGCGATGTTGGGAAAACTGGTCAACCACTTGTAAAAGAATGAAACTAGAACACTTTCTAATACCATACACAAAAATAAACTCAAAATGGATTAAAGATCTAAACGTAAGACCAGAAACTATAAAACTCCTAGAGGAGAACATAGGCAAACACTCTCTGACATACATCACAGCAGTATCCTCTGTGAATATTGGAAATAAAAGCAAAAATAAATAAATGAGACCTAATTAAAATTAAAAGCTTCTGCACAACAAAGGAAACTCTAAGGAAGATGAAAAGACAGCCCTCTGAATGGGAGAAAATAATAGCAAATGAAGCAACTGACAAACAACTAATTTCAAAAATATACAAGCAACTCCTGCAGCTCAATTCCAGAAAAGTAAATGACCTAATCAAAAAATGGGCCTAAGAACTAAATAGACATTTCTCCAAAGAAGACATACAGATGGCTAACAAACACATGAAAAGATGCTCAACATCACTCATTATCAGAGAAATGCAAATCAAAACCTCAATAGGTACCATCTCACTCCAGTCAGAATGGATGCAATCCAAAGTCTACAAGCAATAAATGCTGGAGAGAGTGTGGAGTAAAGGGAACCCTCTTACACTGTTGGTGGGAATGCAAACTAGTACAGCCACTATGGATAACAGTGTGGAGATTCTTTAAAAAACTGGAAATAGAACGGCCTTATGACCCAGCAATCCCACTGCTGGGCATACACACTCGAGGAAACCAGAATTGAAAGAGACACATGTACCCCAATGTTCATTGCAGCACTATTTATAATAGCCAGGACATGGAAGCAACCTAGATGTCCATCAGCAGATGAATGAATAAGAAAGCTGGAGTACATATATACAATGGAGTATTACTCAGCCATTAAAAGGAATACATTTGAATCAGTTCTAATGAGGTGGATGAAACTGGAGCCTATTATACAGAGTGAAGTAAGCAAAAAAAAAAAAAAAAATACAGTATACTAATACATACACATGGAATTTATAAAGATGGTAACAATAACCCTGTGTGAGAGACAACAAAAGAGACACAGATATATAAAGGAGTCTTTTGGACTCTGTGGGAGAGCGAGAGGGTGGGATGATTTGGGAGAATGGCATTGAAACATGTATAATATCATATGTGAAATGAATCGCTAGTCCAGGTTTGATATATGATACTGGATGCTTGGGGCTGGTGCACTGAGAAGACCCAGAGGGATGGTACAGGGGAGGGAGGGGGAGGAGGGTTCAGGATGGAGAACACGTGTATACCTGTGGTGGATTCATGTTGATGTGTGGCAAAACCAGTACAATATTGTAAAGTAATTAACCTCCAATTAAAATACATAAATTTATTTTAAAAACAAATCAAAAATAGATCATTCAATTTCTGAGATAAAAAGTAATCTAGAACCAATGACTAACAAACTAAATGACATGCAAGAACAAATAAGTGATCCAGAAGATAGAATAATGGAAATCACTCAATCAGATCAGCAGACTAAAAAAAAAAAAAGATTAAAGCATCTTACAAGATCTATGGAATATTATAAAACATGAAAACCTATGTACAATAGGGATTCTAGAAAATAAGAAGAGAGAAGAAAATCAAAAATGTATTTAAAGAAATTATGACTGAAAACTTTCCAAACTTAAGGAAACAAATATTCAGATAAAGGATGCTTAAAGGGTCTCCAACAAAATGAACACAAACAGACCCACACCAAAATATACCATAACTAAAATGGCAAAAATTAAAGAGAGGATGGTAAAGACAGCAAGAGAAAAAGAAAGTCGGTTGGGTTGCAAGAGAACACCAGAAAGACTATCAGTTGGTTTCTCCGCAGAAAATTTGTACGTCAGAATAGCATGATCTATGCAAGGTCTTGAAAAGGAAAAATCTGCAACTTAGGATACTCTACCCAGCAAGAATATCAGTGGAAGAATAAATGAAGGATTTCTAGACAAGCCCCACTCCAATACTCTTGCCTGGAAAATACCATGGACAGAGGAGCCTAATGGGCTGCCATCCATGGGGTTGCTAAAAGTCAGACACGACTGAATAACTTCACTTTCACTTTTTGCTTTCATACATTGGAGAAGGAAATGGTAATCCACTCCAGTGTTCTTGCCTGGAGAATCCGAGGGACGGGGAGCCCGGTGGGCTGCCGTCTATGGCGTCGCACAGGGTCAGACACGACTGAAGTGACTTAGCAGCAGCAGCAGACAAGCAAAAACTAAAAACCTTCAGCAATACTACCTTAACCTAAAATAATATTTAAAAGTTTTCTCTGAATGGAAAAAATAAAGAATGTATAGGAAATGGACAAATCACAAAAGGAAAGTCATATATATAAAAGGACTAAGGATCACTTAAACCAATACAAAGAGTTAAAAAATAATTCTAAAAGCAATTATAACTAAAATAAAATAAACAGTAAAATGATAAGACTGAAGATTTAAAGTATAATATCAAAATCTCAAAATGTGATTTTGGGGGTAAATGTAGATCTTTTTAAATGTGTTTGAACTTAAAGGACTATTCAATTAACACAAGTAGATATAGCATATACAAACTCCAAATTGAAAAAGAGATATGCAAAAACCAAAAAGAAAGTAACTCAAGTATATTAGAAAGTAAAATCAAACACCAAAAGGAAAAAAACAAAAAGAAGAAATATACAAAGAGCTACAAAACAACTAGGAAACAAGGAATAAAATGGCAACAAGTACTTAACTATCAATAATTATATTACATATCAATGGATTGCAATATATAGCATACAAGAGACTCACTTCTGGGAGAAAGAGACACAGACGGGAAGAAAGAAGATGAAAACATACATTTCATGTAAGTTGAAACAAGAAAGTGAGGGTATCAATACTCCTATTGAAGAAAACAGATTTAAAACAAAATCTATAAGGAAGACAAAGAAGAACATGATATAATAATAAAGGGATCAATACAAGAAGAGGATATTATACATGTTAACATACTCACAATCAATACAGGGGCATCTAAATATATAAGTTAAATACAAACAATACTAACAGACATGAAGGGAGAAATTGACAATAATACAATAGTAGGAGAAGACTTTAGCACCTCACTGTCGTCAATGGATACATCATCCAGCAAGAAATCAATAAGGCAACTAAAGTCTTAAATGACAGAATAAAGCAGTTGGGATTAATCCACATCTATAGGATACTATATACAAAAAGCAGGATACTTATTATTTTCAAGTGCACATGGAATATGCTGTAGGGTAGACCATATATTAAGTCACAGAACAAACATCAGCAAATTTAAGAGAATAGAAATGATATTAAGCATCTTCCCAACCACAATGTTATGAAATGACATTCTGAAACTTTACAGGAAGAAAAATGAGGAAAGAACAAACACACAGAGACTAAATAACATGCAACTAAAAAAAGCCAATGGGTCAATGAAATCAAAGAAAAAAATGAAAAAAAAAATACTTTTAGACAAATAAAAATGAAAACACAACTTACAATAAAAATCTCAAATAAACAGCCTAATCTAACCTACCACCTAAAAGAAATACTGGAAAAAGGAACAAATAAAGCCCAAAGTCAGATGGTAGGAACTAAGAAAGATCAGAGAGGAAACAAAAGAGAGCAAAATCATTTTAAGTAAGACCAAGAGCTGATTCTTTTTAAAAAAAAAATAAGCAAAATCAAGAAGGCTTTATCTAAGTTCACCCACAAGAAAGGAGAAGAACCTAAATAAATGAAATAAATAAAAGAGGAGAAATAACAAATGATATCAAAGAGATACAAAAATTGCAAGACAATACTGTGAAGTTATATGCCAACAAATTGTACAACTTAGAAGAAATGGACCAATTTCTGAAACATACCACCTGCCAAGACTAAGTCAAGAAGAAACAGACAATTTGAATAGTCCATCACTAGAAGTGACACAGATTTGTAATAAAAATGAAACACTCGGCAAAGTCTAGAACTTGATGGCTTCACAGGAGAATTCTACCAAACACATATAGAAGAAACTACCCCTATGCTTCTCAAATTACTCCAAAAAAATGTAAGAAGAAACAATGCTCCCAAATTTATTGTACAAGGCCACCATTATTCTGATACCAAAACTTGACAAAGACACAGAGGTTAAAAAAAAAAAAAAAAAAGGAAAGAAATTACAGGCCAATATCTCTAATGAGTCTGGGTGCAAAAATCCTCAAATCATTATGAAAAAAAAAATTCAATAATACATAAAAGTATCACATACCACAAATATGAGGGATTTATTCCTCTAATACAAGGATGGTTCAACATACACAAATCAATCAATGTGATACAACATATTGATGAAGGAAAAGACAAAAACCGAATGAGAATCTCAAAAGTTGCAGAAAAACTATTTGACAAATTTCAACATTTATTCATGATCTCTCAGAACATGAGACAGAGATAACTTTTCCCAACATTTATGATAAATCCCTAGGCATAATAATGCTCAACAATGGGAAAAACTGAAAGCCTATCTGCTCAATTTAGGAACAAGGCAAGACACGGATGCCCACTTTCCCACAGTTTAGTTCAGTTCAGTTCAGTCGCTCAGTCGTGTCTGACTCTTTGCAGCCCCATGAACCACAGCAGGCCAGGCCTCCCTGTCCATCACCAACTCCCAAAGAACACCCAAACCCATGTCCATTGTGTCAGTGATGCCATCCAACCATCTCATCCTCTGTAGTACCCTTCTCCTCCTGCCCTCAATCTTTTCCCAGCATCAGGGTCTTTTCAAATAAATAAGCTCTTTGCATCAGGCAGCTAAAGTATTGGAGTTTCAGCGTTAACATCAGTCCCTCCAATGAACACCCAGGACTGATCTCCTTTAGGATGGACTGGTTGGATCTCCTTGCAGTCCAAGGGACTCTTAAGAGTCTTCTCCAGCACCGCAGTTCAAAAGTATCAATTCTTCAGTGCTCAGCTTTCTTCACAGTCCAACTCTCACATCCATACATGACTACTGGAAAAACCATAGCCTTGACTAGATGGACCTTCGTTGACAAAGTAATGTCTCTGTGTTTTAATATGCTGTCTAGGTTGGTCATAACTTTCCTTCCAATGACCGAGTGTCTTTTAATTTCATGGCTGCAGTCACCATCCGCAGTGATTTTGCAGCCCAGAAAAATAAAGTCTGCCACTGTTTACACTGTTTCCCCATCTATTTCCCATGAAGTGATGAGACCAGATGCCATGATCTTAGTTTTCTGAATGTTGAGCTTTAAGCCGAGTTTTTCACTCTCCTCTTTCACTTTCATAAAGAGGCTCTTTAGTTCTTCTTCACTTTCTGCCATGAGGGTGGTATTATCTGCATATCTGAAGTTATTGGTATTTCTCCTGGCAATCTTGATCCCACCTTGTCCTTCTTCCAGCACAGCATTTCTCATGATGTACTCTGCATATAAGTTAAATAAGCAGGGTGACAATATACAGCCTTGATGTACTCCTTTTCCTGTTTGGAACCAGTCTGTTGTTCCATGTCCAGTTCCAACTGTTGCTTCCTGACCTGCATACACGTTTCCCAAGAGGCAGGTCAGGTGGTCTGGTATCCCCATCTCTTTCAGAATTTTCCAAAGTTTATTGTGATCCACACAGTCAAAGGCTTTGGCATAGTCAATAAAGCAGAAATAGATGTTTTTCTGGTACTCTCTTGCTTTTTCCATGATCCAGCAGATGTTGGCAATTTGATCTCTGGTTCCTCTGCCGTTTCTAAAACCAGCTTGAACATCAGGAAGTTCATGGTTTACGTATTGCTGAAGCCTGGCTTGGAGAATTTTGAGCATTACTTTACTAGCATGGGAGATGACTGCAATTGTGCGGTAGTTTGAGGATTCTTTGGCATTGCCTTTCTTTGGAATTGGAATGAAAACTGACCTTTTCCAGTCCTGTGGCCACTGCTGAGTTTTCCAAATTTGCTGGCATATTGAGTACAGCACTTTCACAGCATCATCCTTCAGGATTTGAAACAGCTTAACTGGAATTCTATCACCTCCACTAGCTTTGTTTGTAGTGATGCTTTCTAAGGCCCACTTGACTTCACATTCCAAGATGGCTGGCTCTAGATGAATGATCACATCATCATGATTATCTGGGTCGTGAAGATCCTTTGTGTACAGTTCTTCCGTGTATTCTTGCCACCTCTTCCTAATATCTTCTGCTTCTGTTAGGTCCAAACCATTTCTATCCTTTATCAAGCCCATCTTTGCATGAAATGTTCCCTTGGTATCTCTAATTTTCTTGAAGAGATCTCTAGTCTTTCCCATTGTATTCTTTTCCTTTATTTTTTTGCATTGATCACTGAAGAAGGCTTTCTTATCTCTTCTTGCTATTCTTTGGAACTCTGCATTCAGATGCTTATATCTTTCCTTTTCTCCTTTGCTTTTCACCTCTCTTCTTTTCATAGCTCTTTGTAAGGCCTCCCCAGACAGCCATTTTGCTTTTTGCATTTCTTTTCCATGGGGATGGTCTTGATCCCTGTCTCCCGTACAATGTCACGAACCTCATTCCATAGTTCATCAGGCACTCTATCTATCATAATGCCTACAAATAACAAATACTAGAGAGGATGTGGCAAAAGAAAATCCAATACATTCTTGATGGTAATGTAACTAACTTGGTGTGGCCACTATAATGAACAGTATAGACAGCATAAAGATTACTTTAAAAAGCTAAATATAAATATCAATTCCACCAGTAATCTATCTGTTCCACTACTGGGGATGTATTCATAAAAAACAAAAAAACAAAACTCTAATTCAAAAGATACAGGTACACCAAGTTCATAGAAACACTGTTTTTTTCTGCAGTCAACATATGGAAGCAACTCAAGGGCCCATCAACAGATGATTGGCTTAAGAAACGGTGACACACACACACACACACACACACACACACACACACATACACACACACACACACACACAATATAATATTACTCAGCCATGTAAAAGAATGAAATTGCTATTTGCAGCAACATTGATGAATGTATAAAATACTATGCTTAGTGAAATAAATCAGTGGTAAAAGAAATAATGCATGATATTACCTATATATAGGATATAAAAATAATATAAATACATATGCAAAACAGAAACAAAAAGGAGTACATCAAGGCTGTATATTGTCACCCTGCTTATTTAACTTATATGCAGAGTATATCATGAGAAACGCTGGACTGGAAGAAACACAAGCTGGAATCAAGACTGCAGGGAGAAATATCAATCACCTCAGATATGCAGATGACACCACCCTTATGGCAGAAAGTGAAGAGGAACTAAAACGCCTCTTAATGAAAGGGAAAGAGGAGAGTGAAAAACTTGGCTTAAAGCTTAACATTCAGAAAACAAAGATCATGGCATCCGGTCCCATCACTTCATGGGAAATAGATGGGGAAACAGTGGAAACAGTGTCAGACTTTATTTTGGGGGCTCCAAAATCACTGTGGATGGTGACTGCAGCCATGAAATTAAAGACACTTACTCCTTGGAAGGAAAGTTATGACCAACCTAGATAGTATATTCAAAAGCAGAGACATTACTTTGCCGACTAAGGTTCGTCTAGTCAAGGCTATGATTTTTCCTGTGGTCATGTATGGATGTGAGAGTTGGATGGTGAAGAAGGCTGAGTGCCGAAGAATTGATGCTTTTGAACTGTGGTGTTGGAAAAGACTCTTGAGAGTCCCTTGGACTGCAAGGAGATCCAACCAGTCCATTCTGAAGGAGATCAGCCCTGGGATTTCTTTGGAAGGAATCATGCTGAAGCTGAAACTTCAGTACTTTGGCCACCTCATGCGAAGAGTTGACTCATTGGAAAAGACTCTGATGTAGGGAAGGATTGGGGGCAGGAGGCGAAGGGGATGACTGAGGATGAGATGGCTGGATGGCATCACGGACTTGATAGACGTGAGTCTGAGTGAACTCCGGGAGTTGGTGATGGACAGGGAGGCCTGGCGTGCTGTGATTCATGGGGTTGCAAAGACTCGGACATGACTGAGTGACTGAACTGAACTGAAAGGGGAGAGAGAAGGGTAAGGGATAAATAGGAGTAATGGATTAACAGATATAAATTCCTATATATAGAATAGGCAAGCATCAAAGATTTACTGCTCCTCCAGAATAATGACATATAATCAGCAAAAAACTAAATCACTATGCTGTACACCTGAAATGAATATAATATGAAAATCAACTGTATTTCAATAATAATATCTATAATAATTCTAATGAAATATCTGACAGACTGCTCCACTGAAAACTATAAATATTTCTGAGAGAAATTGAAGACTTAAGTTGGTGAGAGTCTTATTCAGTTTATTCAACACTTCTCAAATATTTCTTCCCAAACCTATCCCTAGGTTTACCTCAAATTCAAAACAAAACAGAACAGTCTGTTCAACTAGATATCAAAAATCACTACAGTGCTACAATAGACAAGATAGAATGTTATTAATGCAAGAATAAAAGAAGTTGGCAAATTACATGTATGTATAGAATCCAAAAATGGATCAATATATATGTGTTTACCTCATATGGCACTGTAATACAGTGGTAAAAATTTATTTTAATAAATTATATGGGACAAGCTTACTACCACAGGGCAAAAATGTATTTGGGATTTTACCCTACATGTGAACAAAAATCAACTCCAGATAGTTTGTAGATATCAATGTAAAATTAAAACAACAAAGATTTAAAACCAATAGAGGTGTATTTTTGTGATGTTGGAGTAACTAAAGCTTCTTAAGTAGGATAAAAATGACACATCATTAAAAGAGATATGTTGAACTATTCAAAATTTAAAAGTTCATTTTCTCAAAATACAATATGCAATTGTGAAGTATTCAAAATATGTTTAAAGAAAACTATAGAAAACCCTTGAAAATTTCATGGCTAGGAGGTCTCAATATCATCAACATGAAGTATCTTCCTGAGTGATTTATAAAATTAATATGATCCCTACACAAAACATCAGTATTCTTTTCTAGGTGGTGTTGCACAGAGTTGGACACGACTGAAGTGACTTAGCAGTAGCAGTCACATAATTTGGTAATACAATTCAGAAGAACTTATTAACAAGAATGTATAGGAAAACTCTGAAAAAATGAGGGGAAATGAGACAGTAGATATTAAAAATATATAAAAGTTTATAATGAAACCAATAATGTGCTCGCCTATGAATAGATAAAAATACCAATGGAATAGGAGTAAGTTCAGAAATAGTTCTATCTGCATACAGAAATTGCAAATCACTGAAAAAAAATATGCTATTATTAAATAATTGTGTTGGGACAACTAGGTGGCCCTTTTGAAAAATATACATTATATTTATTTCTCATTCTATATAAAATATTAACTCAAAATGTTTTAGCAGTCTACATAAATACAAAAGATAAAACAAAGGAAGTACTATGGAAAAATATGGGCAACTTCATAACTATATGTGGAAGAGTGAAAGTATTCTATTATTTTGAAAAGTTCAGTTATAGTAAAAGAAAAAAGAATGCCATAATAGACTACACGAAAATTTTAATGAAAAGGCATAAGCAAGGAAAAGTCTAATATCATTAATATATGAAGAACTTAAAATTATAGATTTAGAAAGCAATAGTTCTTAGAAACATGAATAAAATTCATATGGAGACAACTCAGAGATATAAAATGGCTATTGAACATATAAAAATATCAGTATCACTCAGAATATGATTAATGCATTAAAATTAAAATTATATACAATTTTTAAAATATTAAATTGTCAAAAATTCAAAGTAGATTGTTAGACTTCCAGAAAATGATCACTTACAAACTTTGCTTCAGGGAAGTATAAAGTAGTTAAATCCCTATGGAAGAAAATTTGTCAATAACTAACAAAACTATATATCTATTTTCTCATGAACTCAGCAATTTATCTTAAAAGGCTTTGTGGCTTTGTGGTAAAGAATCTAAAGAATCTAACTCTGCTGTAGGAGACACAGATTCGATCCTTGAGTAGGGAAGAATCCTTGGAGAAAGAAATGGCAACCCACTCCAGTATTCTTGCCTGGAAAACCCCATGGACAGAGAAGCCTGGTGGGCTACAGTCCATGGGGTCACAAAAGAGTCAGAAATGACTTGGCAACAATTTATCTTAAAAGACATTACTTTAAAGGTATGTTTTATATAAAAATGTCTTACTGAACTGGGTAATCACAATGGTGTAGTCACTCACCTAGAGCCAGACATCCTGGAATGTGAACTCAAATGGGCCTTAGGAAGAATTACTAAGAACAAAGCTAGTGGAGGTGATAGAACCCCAGCTGAGTTACTTCAAATCCTAAAAGATGATGCTGTGAAAGTGCTGCACTCAATATGCCAGCAAATTTGGAAAACTCAGCAGTGGCCACAGGACAGGAAAAGATCAGTTTTCATTCTAATCTCAAAGGAGGGCAATGCCAAAGAATGTTCAAACTACAGCACAATTGCATTCATTTCACATAGGAAGGTGATGCTCAAAATCCTTCAAGCCAAGCTTCAACAATATGTGAATTGAGAACTTTCAGATGTACAAGCTGGATTTAGAAAAGGAAGCAGAACCAGAGATCAAATTGCCAACATTAATTGGATTAGAGAAAAAGCAAAGGAATTTCAGAACAACATCAATCAACAACAACAAAAAAAAAACATGTACTTCTCCTTCAATGACTATGCTAGAGCCTTTGACTACATGGATCACAACAAACTGTGGAAAATTCTTAGATATAGGAATACCAGACCACCTTACTGCCTCTTGGGAAACCTGTATGCAGGCCAAGAGGAACAGTTAGAACTGGACATGGAACAATACAGAATACATCATACTAAATGAGTGGCTGGATGATGTACAAACTGGAATTAAGATTATATCAACAACCTCAGATATGCAGATGATATCACCCTAAATGTAGAAAGTGAAGAGGAACTAAAAGCCTCTTGGTGAAAGTGAAAGAGAAGAATGAAAAGCTGGCTTAAAACTCACCATTCAAAAAACTAAGATCATGGCATCTGGCCTCATCACATCATGGCAAGTAGACAGTAAAAAAGTAGAAACTAACAGATTTCATTTTCATGGGCTCCAAAATCACTGCAGAAGGTGACTGCAGCCACAAAATCAAAAAACACTTGCTACTTGGAAGCAAAGCTATAACAACCTAAACAGTTATATTAAAAAGCAGAGACATCACATTTCCACCCTAGGTCCATATAGTCAATGCTATATTTTTTTTCCCAGTAGTCATATATAGATATGAAAGTAGGACCATAAGGAAGGCTGAGCACTGAAGAATTTATGCTTTTGAACTGTGGTCTTGGAGAAGACTTTTGAGCATCCCTCTGACAGCAAGGAGATCAAACCAGTCAATTCTAAAGAAAATCAATCCTGAACATTCATTGGAAGGGCTGGGGCTGAAGCTCCAGTACTCTGCCACCTGATGTGAAGAGCTGACTCAGTGGAAAAGACTCTGAATGCTGGTAAAGACTGAGGGCAAATGAGATGGGGGCGACAGAGTGTGAGATGGTTAGACGGCATCACTGACTCAATGGACATGAGTTTGAGCAAACTCAGGGAGATAGTGAAGGACAGGGAAGCCTGGTGTGCTGCAGGTCATGAGGTCACAAAGAGGCAGATACAATTTAACAGCTGAATAACAATGCCTCTAAAAAGATGAAAATAGTTGCGCACAAGACTTTCCACTGCAATACTATTTGTAATATGCAAACTATTGGATTCTATGTATAGATGTCCAAATTTAGGAGACTGGTTTTTAAAATGTATGGTATCTTCACACTATTAGATACATACTTTGTTATATATAATATATACTACAATAATACATACCTTGTTATATTATACTTAATATATACTTACATGTATACATTATATATATATGTTTTATAATAATATTATATATTATACTTAATAGTATACTTAATATGTAGATTATATTTATTATATACAATAGTATACTTTGTACTATATATTTCCTGAACAGTTTGCTAAGTAAGTTATATAAATCATGGTCTTCTAAATATTTCAAGGGTGTAGTTTCTGATAAAAGGTTACAAAGAGTTAGCATTATAAATAACACCATTGGAGAAGGGAATGGCAAACCAGTTCAGTATTATTGCCTTGAGAATCCCATGAACAATATGAAGAGGCAAAAACATAGGACATTGAAAGATGAACTCCCCAGGTTGGTAGATGCCCAATATGCTACTGAAGATCAGTGGAGAAATAACTCCAGGAAGAATGAAGAGATGGAACCAAAGCAAAAACAACACCCAGCTGTGGATGTGACTGGTGATGGAAGCAAGGTTTGATGATGTAAAGAGCAATACTGCATAGGAACCTGAAATGTTAGGTCCATGAATCGAGGCAAATTGGAAGTGGTCAAACAGGAGATGGCAAGAGTGAACATCGACCTTCTAGGAATCAGCGAACTAAGATGGACTGGAATGTGCGAATTTAACTCAGATGATCATTATATCTACTACTGTGGGCAGGAATCTCTTAGAAGAAATGGAGTAGCCAGCATGGTCAACAAAGGAGTCTGAAATGCACTACTTGGATGCAGTGTCAAATATGACAGAATGATCTCTGTTCATTTCCAAGGCAAACCATTCAATATCACAGTAATCCAAGTCTATGCCCTGACCAGTAATGCTGAGGAAGCTGAAGTTGAATGGTTCTATGAAGACCTACAAAACTTTCAAGAACTAACACCCTTAAAAGATGTCCATTTCATTATAGGGGACTGGAATGCAAAAGTAGGAAGTCAAGAAACACCTGCAGTAACAGGCAAATTTGGCCTTGGAATACAGAATGAAGCAGGGCAAAGGCTAATAGAGTTTTGCCAAGAGAACACACTGGTCATGACAAATACCCTCTTCCAATGACACAAGAGAAGACTCTACACATGGATATCAACAGATGGTCAACACCGAAATCAGACTGATTATATTCTTTGCAGCCAAAGATGAAGAAGCTCTATACAGTCAGCAAAATCAAGACCAGGAGCTGACTGTGGCTCAGATCATGAACTCCTTATTGCCAATTTCAGACTTAAATTGAAGAAGTGAGGAAAACCACTAGATCATTCAAGTGTGACCTAAATAAAATCCCTTATGACTATACAGTGGAAGTGAGAAATAGATTTAAGGGACTAGATCTGATAGACAGAGAGCGTGATGCACTATGGACAGAGGTTCATCATATTGTACAGGAGGCAGGAATCAAGTACATCTCCAAGAAAAAGAGAGGCAAAAGAGCAAAATGGCTGTTTGAGGAGGCCTTACAGATAGCTGTGAAAAGAAGAGAAGTGAAAAGCAAAGGAGAAAAGGAAAAATATACCCATTTGAATGCAGAATTCCAAAGAATCGCAAGGAGAGATAAGAAAGCCTTCCTCAGCGACCAATGCAAAGACATAGAGGGAAAAAGACAGAACAGGAAAGACTAGAGATCTCGTCAAGAAAATTAGAGATACCAAGGGAACATTTCATGCAAAGATGGGCTTGATAAAGGACAGAAATTGTATAGACCTAACAGAAGCAGAAGATATTAAAAAATGGTGGCAAGAATACACAGAAGAACTGTACCAAAAAATCTTCATGACCCAGATAATCACGATGGTGTGATCACTCACAATCACCTAGAGCCAGACATCCTGGAATGTGAAGTAAATGGGTCTTCAGAAGCATCACTACAAAGCTAGTGGAGGTGATGGAATTCCAGTAAAGCTATTTCAAATCCTGAAAGATGATGCTGTCAAAATGCTGCACTCAGTATGCCAGCAAATTTGGAAAACTCAGCAGTGGCCACAGGACTGGAAAAGGTTAGTTTTTATTCCAATCCCAAAGAAAGGCAATGCCAAAAAATGCTCAAACTACTGTACAACTGAACTCCTCTCACACACTACTAAAGTAATGCTGAAAATTATCCAAGCTGGGTTTAGAAAAGGCAGAGGAACCAGATATCAAATTGCCAACATCTGCTGGATCATCTCTTGAAAAAGCAAGGGAGTTCCAGAAAACATCTATTTATGCTTTATTGACTATGCAAAGCCTTTGACTGAGTGGATCACAATAAACTGTGGAAAATTCTAAAAGAGATAGGAATAACAGACCACCTGACCTGTCTCTTGAGAAATGTGTATGCAGGTCAGGAAGCAAAAGTTGGAACTGGACATGGAAAACAGACTGGTTCCAAATAGGAAAAAGAGTATGTCAAGGCTGTATATTGTCACCCTGCTTATTTAACTTCTATGCAGAGTACATCATGAGAAATGCTGGGCTGGAGGAAGCACAAGCTGGAATCAAGATTGCCGGGAGAAATACCAATAACCTCAGATATGCAGATGACACCATCCTCATGGCAGAAAGTGAAGAAGAACTAAAGAGCCTCTTGATGAAAGTGAAAGAGGAGAGTGAAAAAGTTGGCTTAAAGCTCAACATTCAGAAAACGAAAATCATGGCATTCGGTCCCATCACTTCATGGGAAAAGATGGGAAACAGTGGAAACAGTGTCAGACTTTATTTTCCTGGGCTCCAAAATCACTGTGGATGGTGATTGCAGCCATGAAATTAAAAGAAAATTTGCCCTTGGAAGGGAAAGTTATGACTGACCTAGACAGCATATTCAAAAGCAGAGACATTACTTTGTCAACAAAGGCCCATCTAGTCAAGGCTATGGTTTTTCCAGTGGTCATATATGGATATGATAGTTGGACTATAAAGAAAGCTGAGCGCCAGAGAATTGATGCTTTTGAACTGTGGTGTTGGAGAAGACTCTTGAGAGTCCCTTGGACTGCAAAGAGATCCAACCAGTCCATCCTAAAGGAGATCAGTCCTGGGTGTTCATTGGAAGGACTGATGTTGCAGCTGAAACTCCAATACTTTGGTCACCTGATGCAAAGAGCTTACTCATTTAAAAATCCCTGATGCTGAGAAAGACTGAAGGCAGGAGGAGAAAGGGTATGACAGAGGATGAGATCATTGGACGGCATCACCAACTCAATGGACATGAGTTTGGGTAGACTCCAGCAGTTGGTGATCTGCAGTCATGGGGGCACCAAAGTCAGGCATGACTAAGCGACTGAACTGAAATGAATTTCCTTGCAGGATATGTGGTTTTTCCAAAACATCCATGAACCCATCTGCTTCATGCCAAATGGTTTATTCTGATCAACGGAAAAATTGCCAAAGTATATACAGAGGAAAAAAGATACCGTTTGATAAGCAGTACTGAGAAAACTGGACAGCTCCATGTAAAAGAATGAATTTAAAACATTTTCTCACACCATATACAAAATAAACTCAAAATGAATTAAAGACCACTGAATTTTTTTCAGTTTTTCCTGTTAGTAGAGTCAGTATATAAGTCATATATACTGTAAAGGTCATATTTATTATTACTTTTGAATTATGTATCATAAAACTGAATATACTCTTCTATGCATGTGCATTACATGAAGTTACTACAAAAAAGTTAGAAATTTGATTATTGGGACATGGGTTTAAAATGATGTTATACACCTTTTGCTTTCAAAAGGAAACTAAAAACATATTCATTTCACCATTACTGTAAAAATCTGTTGCTAATTAATTGTGCTATGTTAGAATTTCCACTAAATTGTATATCAGATTATGAATCCTAGGATACAGAAGATTTAGCCCAGGAATCTCCTGTGAATCTGCATTCATAAAATGAAGATACTGATTCTAAGTTTGGAGTGGGGCATAATAATTTGCATTTATACCATTGTCCTAAGTGACACCAGTGCTGCTGATTAATGAATCACATTTTGAGCAGCAGTGATTTAGAACATATTTCTTTCACCAAGATGTGATAACTCTGTATTGAGAGTGTCTTTATCCTATTATTCTGACAGCGTTTCACTGGTGTTTTGCTCATCTACCTATGGAATTCATTGATAATATTATGTTGGTAGTTTCTTTTGTCAATTTCTGAAAAGTGAAAAATAAAATGTTTTCCACTGTCTCAGGTAATTTTTCTTCCTGTACTCACTTGTACAAGGAATTCCCTTTTCATTTATATATTTTGCAAACTAATTGGTCTCAGAAAAGAATGACTTGACTCTTCAGCTTGCACTGGGCAAAGGGGAATTTTACAGCCGTCATCAACTTAACCCAGTAAATCCTTTGTGAGAAACAAGGCAAGATCAAAATCTTTCCCTTACACTTAATACCTCATCAGATGGAGAAATAACAGCATCCATCCTTCCAGAACTTAAGAGTCAAAAGGTCAAAAACAGAGGATTCACATTGTGTATACTAGAGTAGAATAGTGGACATGCTCAGAAAGAAAAAATATGGCAGAGAATCATTCTTTCAGTAAGTCCTGATAGGAGCTATTACAAACCATTCACATGTTTAAGAAAATCTCTATAAAGATAAGATTTTGAGACAGTTACCACCATTATGCTGTAGTTGGAATATTATGCCATTTTCCTAACTTAATATTCCATTTTCCTGATTTAATATCTTGCCTCTAGCTTGATTATTCTGACTTGTGAAATTTCCTGTGACCTAAAGAGCAAAATGAGGCTTATTTTCTGTTCCTCATCTCCATGTGAATTATCTCAGAGAAGATAATCAAATTAATATCAACCTTCAAGGAGAGGAACATATTACTGAAATTGCTATCCGAGCATTTGTGGTTCCTAGATCCTTGGAGCTTGGCTCCACAATTTAAAACTCACTGAAAACTGAAAAGTGGCTGTGCTTTTATTTCAATTAGATGTCTGCATCATTTTATCCATTCTGGAAATTCTAGTCAGAATTATTATGATATTTGCACTTTGTGGATGATCTCCAGTTTATTGCCCATTATGGATTATCATGATAAATATATTGATTACATGCTGGTAAACATTTAAAAATTTGTGGTGTAGAGTACTACATTGGAAAAAGTGGAGAAAAACAAATTTCCGATTTATAAGCACCTGGAATCACAAGGATAGAGGCATAAGAGTTAGTATTAATAAAACAATACTCTCATATTTTTAACTAGGAAACAAAAACCTATTGCTTCTTTCTTCAGCTTCATTTTCCTTTCAGGAAAATAATATCAGTTATACTAATCTTCTTTTCACTCCTAAGGGATAAAATTAGAAAATATATATAAAGTAGAATTATAAACAAAAATTAAACAAGTAGTTTTAAAACATTTTGTACAATATTATATAGAATAAGGTTGAAAACACAGGTCCAGAAAATAGTTCTTATACTTCCTAAGTCTCTCTTTACAATCTACAATAATATCTCAATCTACTCCATACATAAAAATAAAAAAACATCACAAACAATAAAACAAGAAAGAAATAAAACTAAAGCTAGTTCTATAGAAACTTAGAGCAAGCAAGTAATAAGGAAGTAAGACTTATAGACTAAAATATAAAATTGTTAATAATATGTTGAAAAATGTTTCAAATTATTTAAACATGCTATTCATAACAGCATTACTTTAAAAATAAAACTTAAGTTTGTATTGGGATATTGCTGATTATGGAGAAGGAAATAACACACACTCCAGTATTCTTGGCTGGGAAATTGCAGGGACAGAGGGCCTGACAGGCTATAGTCCATGGGTTTGCAGAGCTGGACACAACTGAGAGACTGAGCATGCATGCATAGCCAGTTAACAATGTTGTCATGGTTTCAGGGTGAACAGCGAAGGGATTCAGGCATACATATACATGTATCCATTTTCCTGCAAACCTGCTCCCATCCAGGCTGCCACATTACACTGAACAGAGTTTCATGTGCCATACAGTAGGTCTTTGTTGATTATCCATTCTAAATATAGCATGTGTACATGCTAAACTCGCTAACTACCCTTTCCCTTCATCCTTCCCCCTTGCAACCATAAACTTGTTCTTGAAGTCTGTGAGTCTATTTTGTAAGCAATTTCCTTTATATCATTTCTTTTTAGATTCCATATATAAGGGATATCATATAATGTTTCTCCTTCTCTGACTTACTTCACTCAGTATGACACTCTCTGTGTCCATCTATGTTACTGCAAATGACATTATCTCATTCTTTTTATGACTAATATTCTATGGTATATATGTACCACATCTATTTCATCCTCTCTGTCAATGGACATTTAGATTACTTCCATGCCCTGGCTATTGTAACCACTGCTGCCAGAACACTGGGGTGCATGATTCCTTTTGGATCATGCTTTCCTCCGGATATATGCCCAGGAATGGGATTGTAGGGTCATATGGTTTCTCTATTTTTAGTTTTTTAAGGCACCTCCATATGGTTCTCTATAGTATTATTTACAATAGCCAAGATATGTAAGTGATGTAAGTTTCCATCAACAATGAATGCATAGAGAAGATGTGGTATGCGGGGGGCGCTCCACAGAAAGAGTAGAGGCAGTGGGACTGCCCTCAGCAAAGCTGAGGGGTCCCAAGGAGAGGTGAGCCTGCTGTCCGCCAACCCAGCCTCTCAGCAAGCGAGAGACAATCAGACGCGACGGGGTTCCATCTAAGCAGTTCCACTTTATTGCTGCAAACTCCCAGCTTATACAGGCAAGCAGGAGGGTTTTAGGAGGGACTTTTCATAGTTGCACCAATCACGTTAAAGGTCAAATCATCATTATAACAGGAGTCTATGGAGATCACGCACTGTTTACATGCCCGGAAATCAAAAGAGCCAATCAAAAAACTTTGACAAACAAGATAGACCACGCCCCCATGTCTTCCGCCAGGCACCATCTTAGGTTTTTGACCACAAAGCTAGCCCCTTTCTTTTTAAGGTTTCCCTTTAGGGCCCCACAGTGGTATACACACTACAATGACATTTTAACTCAGCCATGAAAATGAATGAAATTCTGCCATATGTAACAAACTAGAGGGCATGATCCTTAGTGAAATAAGTCAGAGAGAAAGATGAATACTCTATGTTATCACTTATTTAAAAATAAAACAAAGGAAGGACTATGACAAAACAGACTCATAGATGTAGAGAACAAACTAGTGATTACCAGTGGGGAAGAGAGATTGGGGGGAGGAGCAACATAGGAGTAGGGGTCTAAGAGGTACAAATGACTATGTATAAAAAAAAAACTGTAAGGATATACTGTACAGCACATAAAATATAAGCAATGTTTTATAAAAACTTTAAATGGAGTATAATCTATAAAAATTTTGAATCATGGTATTGTATACTTGAATACTGAACAACTACACTTTTAAAAACAAAATTTAATTAATTTTAAAATGTTTCAAACTACAAAAATCGTGCAAAAATAAAAAGGGTAAGTATGATGTTTTTATTTCTTTCTCAGGCTCTTCTCCCAGTCTAGTTCTGACTCATGAAGCCAATGCAATGTTTTTCTTTACAAGTCCTTAGAATTCTAATGACAGAATCCATTACATTTTTGTAACACAGGAAATTAAATGGGCACACTGAGAAACTGACCAGTGATCACAGAATTGACTGGTATAGCCAACACCTGAGAAGAGCCACCTATCCGTCTCCTAAATGCTGAGTCCAGAGCACAGTGAGATGTGAGACTAGAGCCTAAGGAAAGGCATAATTTCAGGAGACTGCCACTGTGATCCTCTTGCACTTGTCTTTCCCTACTTAGGAGCACTGTTGAAATATGGGGACAAAGGTGGTCTTTAAAGGCAGGACAGATCACAAAAATAAGTTATTCTCAAGAAAGGGATATTGACTGGTTTTCATTACCACTT
This sequence comes from Nanger dama, assembly GCA_917880005.1. NCBI lineage: Eukaryota > Metazoa > Chordata > Mammalia > Artiodactyla > Bovidae > Nanger > Nanger dama. The sequence goes on along the minus strand of CAKJTW010000038.1, from coordinate 4,936,821 downwards.
TGGCATGCATTCGTCATTGGAGAACTGCTTGTAAGGCAGGCCTAATTACTTAACTTCCCAAATAGGATATCTGCTTGGCCATTGGCCTCAATGACTTGTACGTGTGATACAGAATTAATGCAGAATCAGGGTAAGCAGCAGGAGGACTGAGGAGAAATGCTGTGACCAGGACAAGATTAGGTAAGGAAAACCCTTAAGTGTACATCTCCCAAAAGGTACAGAAAATGGACTTTAGCCTTGCCTGTAAGAACAGGCCCAGGAACTTCGCTGGCAGTCCAGAGGATAAGACTTTGCACTTCAACTGCAAGGAGTGTGGGTTTGATCCCTGGCCAGGGAATTAAGATCCCACATGCTACTTGGTGGTTGCAACCAAAAACAAAACCCCCAAGAAACAGGCTCATGATCGTCTAGGGTTAGAGCTCTGAAGGACAGATTGTACATACCTTGCAATACTTGGCTGGGAATGACAGAGTATGATTCAGTTTCAGGGGTATTAGTCACATGCCACTAGGCCTCTTCCTGGATGTCAAACTATGTTGACAATACTAAGCGTCCGCTGGTAACCAATGTTTTAGGCAGGTGTTAGAGCTGGCGTTAACAAGGCCTGCTGTGGACTGTATTTATCTGCAGTAAGACTAAAGACTTGACTCAGATGAGTTATGATGACCAAAAAAAGAGTGGAAAGGGCAGCAACTTAATCTCTTCTATCACTCTATAATTTCTGTTAACGACAAAAAATATGGCTAACTGACACACTCAGATATTCATTCAAAGAAATGTATTTTATTGAATATCTTCCCCTTATTTTTAATATTTTTCACCGAGAAAATAAATTGTTGGCCAAGAAAGGTGACATAAAGTCTTACATGACCCAAAACTTCCCTCTTCTTGGGCCACTGGAGACACACATACATCCTACATTATGAGATTACAGCTTTGAATCTAATATAAAGCATGCTTTATATTGAATTACCTAAAATTTGAAAGCTACAATAAGAGAATTTAACAACCAAAACCAACTGAAAATTTAAAAATTTGTACTGAGATATCACTGAAGGAAGTGGTGACTCAGGTGAAATGAGGAAGGGTGGGACTAAGTTGAAAGGGCATGGAGGTGGCAATAAGTAAATAGATGATATAATGTATACACTTCCAAAAGCTGAGTAAAATTAGTCCAACTATTTATCCTGATTTTTCTTATTCATTATCCCTTGCTGCTGCTGCTGCTAAGTCGCTTCAGTTGTGTCCGACTCTGTGCGACCCCATAGATGGCAGCCCACCAGGCTCCCCCATCCCTGGGATTCTCCAGGCAAGAACATCAGAGTGGGTTGCCATTTCCTCCTCCAATGCATGAAAGTGAAAAGTGAAAGAGAAGTCGCTCAGTCGTGTCCAACTCTTCGCGACCGCATGGACTGCAGCCCACCAGGCTCCTCTGTCCATGGGATTCCAGGCAAGAGTACTGGAGTGGGGTGCCATTGCCTGCTCTGCCTGACCTCCAATGTGGGGTAACTCCTCTTGGCCACTCCTGCACTGTGCAGCCACTGCTCCTGGACAGTTAGAACTGGACATGGAACAACAGACTGGTTCCAAATAGGAAAAGGCATACCTCAAGGCTGTATACTGTCACCTTGCTTATTTAACTTATATGCAGAGTACATCATGAGAAACGCTGGGCTGAAGGAAGCACAAGCTAAGTCGAGATTGCCAAGAGAAATAACAATAACCTCAGATATGCACATGACACCACCCTTATAGCAGAAAGTGAAGGGGAGCTAAAGAGCCTCCTGATGCAAGTGAAAGAGGAGAGGGAAAAAGTTGGCTTAAAGCTCAACATTCAGAAAACTAAGATCATGGCATCTGGTCCCATCACTTCATGGCAGATAGATGGGGAAACAGTTGAGACAGTGGCTGACTTTATTTTTCTGGGCTCCAAAAGCACTGCAGATGGTGATTACAGCCATGAAATTAAAAGACGCTTACTCCTTGGAAGGAAAGTTATGACCAACCTAGATAGCATATTAAAAAGCAGAGACATATCTTCGTCAACACAGATCTGTCTAGTCAAGGCTATGGTTTTCCAGTAGTCATGCATGGATGTGAGAGTTGGGACTACAAAGAAAGCTGAGCACCAAAGAACTGGTGCTTTTGAACTGTGGTGTTGGAGAAGACTCTTAAGAGTCCCTTGGACAGCAAGAAGATCCAACCAGTCTATCCTAAAGGAGATCAGTCCTGGGTGTTCATTGGAAGGACTAATGTTGAAGCTGAAACTCCAATACTTTGACCACCTGATGTGAAGAGCTGACTCATTTGAAAAGACCCTGATGTTGGGAAAGACTGAGGGCGGGAGGAGAAGGGGACGACAGAGGATGAGATAGTTGGATGGCATCCCCGACTCAATGGACATGAGTTTGGGTCAACTTGGGAGTTGGTGATGGACAGGGAGAGCTGGCTGCTGCGATTCCTGGGGTTGCAAAGAGTCGGACATTACTGAGTGACTGAGCTGAACTGCACTGAAGGTGGCGCTAGTGGTAAAGAACTCGCCTCCCAGTACAGGAGATGTACTATACACAGGTTCAATCTCTGGGTCAGAAAGAGACCCTGGTGGAGAGCATAGCAAACCAACTCCAGTATTCTTGCCTGGAGAATCCCATGGACAGAGGAGCCTGGCCGGCTACAGTCCATTGCGTCGCAAAGAGTTGGACACAACAAGTGACTTTGCACGCAAGCAGAGCATTTCAGTGACATTCTCACAGGCAGCTTCCTAGCAAATTCCACCAGCAACCAGAGGACAGCTTGCCAGAGTGTTTGGGCAACTTCCTGTGAATATTATCAGCAACTCAGCAAGTAGCTTGTTAATAGTGAGTTTATTAGGCCCCCTACCCAGCCCCTGTCCACAGCACCTCAGTGAAGTTTTCTACTCTCCACTGGGCCATGCCAACACCCTCTTCACTCAGGTCTGAATCTCAGCTTTAGTGGGAGCTAAGTAAGCCCTTCCAAATTTGTTTCTGCTTTGCATACTATGCTTCAGCCCTACAGGTAGTGGGTGGTCTCTGTATCTGCTCTCCCCATACCCTTTTGAATTATCTTTAGACCTTAGTAGTTAGCCTCTCATTTGTGATTCCATGGACTGTAGCCCGCCAGGTTCCTCTGTCCATGGGATTTCCCAGGCAATAATACTGGAGTGGGTTACCGTTCTATTCTCCAGGGTATCTTCCCGACCCAGCAGTCAAACCTGGGACTCCTGCATTGCAGGCAGATTCTTTACTGAGTCACCAGACAAGCCCACGAATCTCTCATTATTAGTTACTAATTCTTTATGATAACCTCCTCCTGTTCACCCTATTTTTCTCATTCTTAACATAGTAATAGTACCACTTACATTACAAGACATATAATACCTAGTTCTTGGTATGGAAAATTTCATGAGTAGAATACTGAGTAAGGCACTTTTGATTGATTTTCCTGAGCTTCTTATTCTATTCTGGCTGCTGTAACAAAACACCTCAAATTGGGTACCATATGAACAGTAGAAATTTATTGCTCATAGTCCTGGAGATTGAAAGTCCAAGAGCAAGGTGTCTGTACAATTAGATGAGAGCCCTCTTTGGGGTCAGAGACTTCTCATTGTACATGGTTGAAAGGGCTAGGAAGTTCTATGGGGTCTCTTTTATAAGGCACCAATTCCACCCATTCAAGATTTTACACTCATAGCTTAAACACCTCCCAAAAGCCTCCAAGTACTAATACCATCCCCTTTGGGAGTAAAGATTACAACAGTGAATTTGGGAGACACTTGCCAATTAAGACTACAACATATCATTTGGTAGATACAAATATTCAGACCATAACACTGAGATTTAAATAGACAAAACACATAGCTTGATTGGTCATATAGGAAAATGTGCATTAATTAACTATGATTATATTCATCATCTAAAATTTTCATATAAACTCATATTTGAAAGCATAATTTGACTCTAACTACTATAAGACATGATACATCCTTACAGATTCAGATTACAAAAGGTTCATATTATAATATGGGTGAAGGAGGATCAAAAGTACAAACATCCAATTAGAAAATAAATCAAAGTGATGTAATGTGCAGCATGGTAGTTATAGTTAGTAATATTGTACTGCATATTTAAAAGTTGCTAAGAGAATGGATCTTAAAAGTTCTCATTACAAGAAAAAATATAACTGTATGTCAATGGATGTTAACTGAACTTATTGTGGTTATCATTTTCCAATAAGTACAAATACTAATCATTATGTTGTACACATGGAACCAATATATGTAAATTATGTCACTAAAAAATGAAAAGTTTCATAAATTTAGGATCTTGCATATATTGAAAGATATTACTTTTACCTCCAAAAGGTAAAAAATGAAACTCATAAAGGTCTTGAATGTCCAGGGCTAATCAGATTTCTCCATTGAGTAAAGTTATTTGGAGCAAATCAGATTAAAGGGGTGGCCTTCCCAGTTGTTGCTCTGGATCACCTTAAAATAGTCACTCCCTTACATTTAGAAAGTGTACTAGAACACTTAGAAATGAGCAAGATAAACTATCCTGATTGTTTAATTGGATGATTATCATCCTGCTTATTCCACAACTAAATTGTCATTTATTAGCATGTAACACCTATCTTTCTCTCCGTTTTCTGGTTCTGACTTACTGATAAGAATTTACTCCATTAGCTAATTTAAAAATTAGCTCATGATAGATTATAACAACTCTCAGAACCTCAGGTGGACAATGACTGACAATAAACCTGAAATGAACAATTATAGGAGGAATCAGACTTAACCTTGATTCATATCCTATCCCTTTGTATTGCCATCTGGCAAGGGGGAGAAAAAGCATATTTTGGCTCTATGTACTGTTATTAGACATAATATACCTTTTTGTATCCAGATTACAAAAGGTCCATATTGTTATATTATCTAGATCAATAAGGCAGTTTTTAGTAAATCATCATAATGTCAAGAAGTTCTAAATGTTTGTCCTAAGACCATAAATCAACAAAAATTAAAAATATGCTTTAAACAGCATATTAATAATCTTTAAAAACAATGAACATTTCTTCCCAGGGGTACTGCATCAGCCAAAAAAATCACTTAAATTCAGTTTATCGTATAGAATATATTTATAAATTGAATGCATTATTGCTCTAATTTTGAATATGTATTTATAAAATCCAGTGATAAATCAATCAGCTCTATAACACATGAATCTTCATATTATGCACCACATAGTATACAAGAAGGAAAAAAATTGTTCACTTCTTTCAAAAATTTCATAATATACAGATATTTCATCTTTAAACTTCTCTAGTTAACTGGAGTAAACCAAATATTTTCATATTCCCTATATTTATGAACTATAATGTGTTAACCTGTTTAACAAATCTATTGATTACTTTTAATTGAATTGGAATTATTTGACAGCCAAAACAAAAATTCCAACTTTCATATGCCTTGATATAATCTGTTGGTGATTTTAAGTTTAAATTAAATTTAATTACATATAAAGATAACAGCAAAAGCATAGTGTATTACCTGCCTTAATTCAATTATTTCTCAGAATATATAAAGAAGGAAATTATCCTATGTGAAAAAATGTTGCTAAAACTGTTTCTGGTAATTAATTTCAATCTATAATTGTTTTTCTTCCATATCATTTCTAGGGTAGTCAGATATTTTGAAATATAAGTCATTATTTGGAGCTAAGCAAAGATCCAATACAATCACATTTCTCTTTCATTCCTATTTCAAAATTCTCATAGGCACCCTACTTTTCTGTCATTCCAAGTATTAGATGACTATTAAAATTACTAAAACCATGTGATAAGGCAAAATGTAAAAATTTGAAATCTGCAATCTTCTTTAAGCATAAAATAATTTCATGCAAATGAAAATTATGATGATAAAATGTTTGGTTTCCACATAGATCTCATGTTTTAATGGATGAGAATTTAATGGAGATGGTAGAGCATATGCATTTTCAACTGGCACTAGAGGAAAAATTGCAAAGTTACAGCTGATTGAAAATGTTTGGCAGAAGTATTCACTTATGTGATCCAAAAATATAATATCTAATATGCTGGCTAGATTCAGGAAACAAATATACTTAACTGGCACTTATGTGGAATATTTCAGATATTGCTGCAGATGAAAACTTTATGGATGATAATCTGTTTAAAATAAAGTACAGACAAATATCTTGTCTAGCACAGAGAGCCCTGTTGTTCATTTCTGTATATTATGCCAACCTTAAAACACATATTTAATGACATGCCCATGAAGGTAATTGAAAAAGAACAGAAGCACTTATAAAAATTACTTGGGAGGAAACATTTTATTGCATTTTTACAACCGAGGATTTAAAATGCACATTATGGATAAGGGAATAAAGGTAACATTAATCAATTTTGCCATTTTTCTATGTGATAAGTGGCTAGGATGTAGCAAATGTATTTGACAGTTTCTTAAATAAGTGCCTGGTAACTCTCTAAAAATACAAATACTTATGTTAAAATAATAGATAACATTATTTGGTGGAGTCCATTACATATATATACACACACATATATATTATTTTTCTGCTATTCATACTTAAGGTTAGGCTTCTCAGGTGGCCACAGAGGTAAAGAATCTGCCTGCCAATACAAGAGATGCAAGAGACGTGGGTTTGACCCTTGGATTGGGAAGAATTCCTGGGGTAGGAAATGGCAACCCACTCCAGTATTCTTGCCTGGAAAATTCCATGGGCAGAGGAGCCTGACAGGCTACAGTCCATAGGTTCATAAAGAGTCAGATAGTACTGAACACAAGAACACACAGGTTAGAAATCCTAGTATGGAAATACAATTGTCTTCACACACAATTATTATCCTTAAATAAATTATTTTAAATTTACTTGAGGTTCTGGATAATAAAGCTCTCAGTTACCCAACTCCAAGTACTTTTAAAATGTAGATATTAGAATCAATATTTTTGGATATGGAAACTTGGAAGTGATGTTTTGTTGTTAATCAGTAAGCAGCGTCTGGCTCTTTTGCAGCCCCGTAGACTGTAGCCTGTCTGTTCCTCTGGCCATGGGATTTTCCAGGCAAGAATGCTGGAGTGGGTTGCCTTTCCTTCTGTAGGAGATCTTCCCAACTCAGGAATCGAACTTGCATCTCCTGCTTGATAGGAAGATTCCTTATGATTAAGCCACCTGGAAAACCATATAGGTGATAGTAAGCTACTATTTCATGAAGGTATAATATGCCCAACATATTTCATTTATGTATTGCTTTATTAGTATTTTTAAATAGTGGGAAGCAGAATACATTCTCATATTACATCTATGGAAACTGAGGCTTAGACTTGTTTAATAATTTGTCTTTTTAATAAGCTCTTCTATTAGGATGAAAACATTTTCTATCTCCAAAACTTTTTAGAAGACCATAGTAATTTATTGCTATAGTCAAGATCTGTACTAAATAAATGCTGATATTTAAAAAAAGAAAAATCAGCCTTAAAAGCAAGGTCATTAATGAAGACCAAGTGAGTATTTCTGCTTGAAGATATGCCATTACATAGAAAGTCTGAGATTCATAGACCCGAATTAAAAACCAAATAGCGCTGTGGGATAATGTATGTATATTGTTTTATCTTTCTGAATGTCAGCCTGTTCATCTCCAGAGTAAATATCTTATGAGCAAAGTAACTATATTCTGGACTTTTTTTTTTTCAAGAACATTTGTAGAAAGAATAGCTTTCAAATAGGTTCATATACTCAAAACTATGTGTTTTTTTGTTGTTGTTGTTTGTTTGTTTTTGTTTTTTCCAGTAGTCCTATACAGATGTGAGAGCAGGGCAATAAAAAAGGCTGAGGGCTGGGAGAACAAGATGGTAGAGGAGTAGGTGGATGTGGAGTACATCTCTCTCCATGGAAACATCAGGAATACAACGTCAGACACAGAAGTGCATGCAGAACACCAGCTGAGAGCAGACAGGAGTACTTGACCAGTAGAAAAGAACATATAGAGCCGTGCAAAACTCAGTAGGATAAAGGAACTCGGGGGAAAACAGGAGTGTTAATAGGACTAGACCTGCCCTCAGCAGGTGGGGGCAATGCAGTTGGGGTCCATTCCCCACACTGGAGCAATTGTAGAAGTCAGAAGAGAAACATTTAAGGCTGCGAGTGAAACATCTGATCCATGGCAGCCTAAGTGGAATGAGAATCAGACAGTCCTTGCCACAGCCATACATGCCCCAGACAGAGATGCAGGTCCCCGGGAAGGCACAGCAGCTGGGAGCTGGAGTTTAGGGGGATTCTGGAGCATCCCAGGGTGAGGGTTGCTATTGGCTGCAGAGAGATGGATCAAGGGGATGTGAGGGGAGGAGATTGTAATGGGAAATGTCTGTGGAGGAAAGCCGGGCAGCCATGGAAGCAAAGCAATACTGCTGAGTCAGGCATAAGGGGTGGAGCCATCACCATAGCCTCTCTCTCCCCACACGCCAGCATCAGCAGCTGAAGAACAGAGAGGCTGGCTCATCAAATGCCTGCCACAGTGAACTACAGAGCAGGATCCCACCCAGGGTGCTCCTTTAAGTGACTGATGCACCGAACTACAGAAAAGACCACACCAAGGGTGCCCCTTAAAGTGCCTGGGACATGCTAATTTACAGAGTAGAACCCCAGCCGGGAGAGCCCCTCTATATGCCTGATGTGCCAAACAACAGAGAAGGACCCAAGGCAGAGGAGCCCTCTAAGTGCCTGAACAGGCGGAGCTACAGAGAAAGACTGGCCAAAGAGCACTTCTGATCACCAGCTGTAAGAGGTTCAAAAAGAGACTGTGATAGGGCCATAACTCTTGTGGCGGGGGGCAGTCCATGTCCCTGTACATGAGGTGCTGCCAGAGTCCCCCAAGGCAAGCAGCTGCAACCACCTTCACGCTCAACACTCACTGGGGGCAGAGCTGCCACAGGCAAAAAATGACTTGTGTCTGTGTGCCCAGGGCCGCTTCAGTAGTGTCCAACTCTTTGCAACTCTGTAGACTGTGGCCTGCCAGGCTTCTCTGTTAGTGAGAGGGGTTCTCCAGCCAAGAATACTGGAGCACATTGGCCAATACTGATTGCCATACCCTTTTAGAGCATTATATTTCCTGCTGCCCTAGCCGCCAACTCCCAAGAACCTTGGTGCTGCCAGAACCCCTGCGACCCAAGCAGCTGCACCACCTCCACACCTGGCCCTCAGAGGGGCAAACCCAAGTCCTCCAGGGGCAAATTCCAATGGATGACCCACATGCAAAGGTGGAAATAAAACCACAATTGAAACCCTGGGAGCAGTGTGGCTAAGGAAGAAGACCCAAAACCTTCCCACCAGCTGTACAAGCTGCAGATTACATCCACAAGATCAGCTTGGCAGACTGTGTCTATGGAACATATAAAAGGTCACTGAGAGTGCCCACAAAAGAAAATGCCCTTGTTCTGATAGCTGTGGACATTGGAGGCAAGAACACTCGGGAGTAGGAACAGATTAGGAATCTGAGTTGCCCCCCACAGCAGGTCCAGAGATCAGCACAGAGTTTGAGGGCATCCTAGGGAGGTGAGGTGGACTGTGACTCCCAGCGAGGCAAAGGACTCTGACAGCAGTGACTCAAGAAAAACATTTACTATTCTTATGTTTTAACTTGTTCTGTAGATTTTTTTTAACTGTTTCCCCCGCCCTCTGTTATAGTTGTCGAGCTTTTGAGCTTTTTTGTTTTTTTTCTCAGTCACATTTTTATTTTTGTTATAAACTTCTGCCTCTATGTTGGGCTTCTGCAGTTCTGTGGAGTTTTCCTTTTTTCTCTCTTTTTAATTTTTAAGTTTTTAAGCCTATTATTATTTTTTCTACATTTATTCCTTTGTTTGCCTTTCCTACTGCTCTTTTACACTTGAAGTTAATCTTTAATGAATATAAATCTTCATCTACCTCTGCTTCACTTTATATTATATATTCTTCCTTTCTTTTCTTTCTAGCCTCTCCTCTCAGCATATTTGTTAGTTTGTTTTCACTGTGTTATTACCCACTTGGCATCTTGCTTTAGTTTTGTTTTGCAGTTTGTACTTTAGTTAGTTTTGTTCTTAACTGGTAAATATAATTTTTGACTCCCCTTTGTTTGCCGGGTCAATCTATTGCACTTTATTTTTGTTGGCTTGTATTGACTTTTCTCATGGGTGTGTATATATGTGTGTGTGTGTGTGTGTGTGTGTCCATTATTTTAATTATTATTTTCCTGATTTTGCAACTGCCATTTGCCTGGGTTCATCTTTGGTTTCTCATTTTGTGTATTTGTTTAAATCTCACTTAATGCCATAACAAACCACTTGTGGAATCATCGTTCCTGACCAGAGATCAAGCCCTGAGCCTTCAGAGTGAGAGCACTGACTCCAAGACCCTAGACCAGAGAACTAACCCTAGGGAGTATCAAATAGCGAGGACTCACACAAAGGAAACTACTTGAATTCCAGGCCCAGCAACAGCCAACCACCAGGAGCACCCTGTGCAAGATGCCTCATCTAAACAACAAACAAAACAAAACACAAAGACAATCATCAGTAGATAGGATTACCACCTCACTCAGCCTTGCCCATCAGAGGAAAAACAAACAAAAATTCAACACAGTTCAGCTCAGTCATGTCCGAATCTTTGTGACCTCATGAATCACAGCACGCCAGGCCTCCCTGTCTATCACCAACTCCCGGAGTTCACTCAGACTCATGTCCATCCAGTCAGTGATGCCATCCAGTCATCTCATCCTCTGTCGTCCCCTTCTCCTCCTGCCCCCAATCCCTCCCAGCATCAGAGTCTTTTCCAATGCGTCAACTCTTTGCATGAGGTGGCCAAAGTACTAGAGTTTCAGCTTTAGCATCATTCCCTTGAAAGAATGTATGGCAAAACCAATACAGTATTGTAAAGTAGGAAAAAAAAATATTTCACGGAACAAAGGAGAATGGATGGGAGAGAGGCAGTCAGTGGATGAAACAGAGCTGGCAAGATGTGAAAAACAGTTGAAGCTGGATAATGGATATGTTATTCCTTCTTTTAGTATGTATGCCTGAACATTTCCACAATAAAGAGAAAAAAAAAAAAGAATCCCAGGACTGATCTCCTTCAAAATGGACAGGTTGGATCTCCTTGCAGTCCAAGGGACTCTCAAGAGTCTTCTCCAACACCACAGTTCAAAAGCATCAATTCTTCGGTGCTCAGCTTTCTTCACATTCCAACTCTCACATCCATACATGACCACTGGAAAAACCATAGCCTTGACTAGATGGACCTTTCTTTGTTGGAAAAGTAATGTCTCTGCTTTTCAATATGCTTTCTAGGTTGGTCATAACTTTTCTTCCAAGGAGTAAGCATCTTTTAATTTCTTGGCTGCAGTCACCATCTGCAGTAATTTTGGAGCCCAAAAAATAAAGTCTGACACTTTTTCCACTGTTTCCCCATCTATTTGCCATGAAGTGATGGGACCGGATGCCATGATCTTTATTTTCTGAATGTTGAGCTTTAAGCCAACTTTTTTCACTCTCCACTGTCACTGTCATCAAGAGGCACAAATCTCACCATATATGAAGCTTACCCAAACTACTGGATCAACCTTAGGAGGGCAGAAACCAAAAGGAAGAAGGAATTCTACCTTGAAGCCTTGGAAAAGGAGACCTCAAACACAATAAATTAAAATAGAATAATGAAAAGGCAGATAAATACTACATAAATGAAGGAACAAACTATAAACACAGAAATCCAAATAAATGAGGAAGAAATAGGCAAACTACCTGAAAAAGAATTCAGAATAATGATAGTAAAGATGATCAAAAACCTTGAAAACAAAATGGAGAAAATGCTAGAATCAATTAACAAAGACCTAAAAGAATTAAAGAATAAACATACAGAGATAAACAGCACAATTACTGAAATTAAAAATACTCTAGAAGGAAACAATAGCAGAATATCTGAAGCAGAAGAACAAATCAGTGAGCTGGAAGATAAAATGGTGGAAATAACTTCTGAAGAGCAGAATAAAGTAAAAGAATGAAAAGAACTGAGAATAGTTTCAGAGACCTCTGGGACAATATCAAGCACACCAACATTCAAATTATAGGGGTCCCAGAAGAAGAGAAAAAGAAAAGGTATGAGAAAATTTTTCAAGAGATTATAGTTGAAAGTTTCCCCAATATAGAAAAGGAAATAGTCAATCAAGTCCAATAGGCAGAAGGAGCCCCATACAGGATAAACCCAAGGGGAAACATGCCAAGACATATATTAATCAAACTAACAAAGACTAAACACAAAGAAAGAATATTAAAAGCAGCAAGGGAGAAGCAACAAGTAACATAAAAGGAAACCATCTGCAGGTCCACAGAACGGAGGAAATGGCAGGATATATTTAAAGTAATAAAGGGAAAAATCTACAACCAACATTATGGTACCTGACAAGGATCTCATTCAAAGTTAATGGTGAAATAAAAAGCTTTTCAGACAAGCAAAAGTTAAGAGAATTCAGTACAGCCAGCTTTACAACAAATGTTAAAGGGACCTATATAGTCAAGAAATACAAGAGAAGAAACAGATCTACAAAAATCAACCCCAAACAATTAAGAAAATGGCGAGAGGAACATATATATCAATAATTACTTAAAATGTAAATGGGTTAAATGCTCCAACCAAAAGACACACACTAGCTGAATGAAGACAAAAATAAGACCCATATATATGCTGTCTACAAGAAACCCACTTCAGACCTAAAGACACATAAAGACTGAAAGTGAGAGAATAGAAAAATATATTCCATTCAAATGGGAAGTAAAAAAATGCTGCAGTAGCAATCCTCATATCAGACAAAACAGACCTTAATATAAAGAAGATTACAAGAGATAAGGAAGGACACTACATGATGATAAAGGGATGAATTCAAGAGGAAGACATAACAATTGTAAATATCTATTCACTCAACATAGGAGCACCTCAATACATAAGACAAACATTAACAGACATAAAAGGAGAAACTGAAAGTAACACAATAATAGTAGGAGACTTTAACACCCCACTCACACCAATGGACAGAGCAAAACAGAAATTATTAAGAAAACACAAGTCTTAAATGATTCATCAAAATTGATGGATCCCATTGATGTCTCCAGGACAACCATCCAAATGCAGAAGAATAAACCTTCTCAAATGCACATGGAACATTCTCCAGGATAGACCACATCTTGGGTCACAAATCAAACCTCAGTAATTTAAGAAACTTGAAATCTTATCAAGCATCTTCTCTGAGCACAATGATATGAGACTAGATACTAATTAAAACAACAACAACAAAACTGTACAAAATACAAACACATGGAGATTAAACAACACATTTCTAAATAACGAACAGATTACTGAAGAAATCAAAAGGGAAATCAAAACATTTCTAGAAACAAATGACAATGAAAACATGACAACTCAAAACCTATGGGATGCATCAAAAGCAGTTCTAAGAGGGAAGTTTATAGCAATACAATCCTACCTCAAGAAACAAGAAAAACATCGAATAGACAACCTTACTTTACACCTAAAACAACTGGAAAAAGAAGAGCCAAAACCTCCCAAAATTAGTAGAAGGGAAGAAATCATAAAGATCCACGCAGAAATAAATGTAAAATAAATGAAAGATACAATAGTAAAGATTAATAAAACTATAAGCTGTTTCTTTGAGAAAATAAACCAAAATTGACAAATCTTTAGACAGACTAATCAAGAAAAAAAGAGAGAAGAATCAAATCAACGAAATCAGAAATGTAAAGGAGAGGTTACAACAGACAATGCAGAAATATAATGATTATAAGAGACTATTATGAGCAACTATATGTCAATAAAATGGATAGCCTGGAAGAAATGGAAGATCCTTAGAAAAGTTCAATCTTCCAAGACTGAGCCAGGAAGAAATAGAAATTATGAACATCCCAATTACAAGCACTGAAATTGAAGCTGTGATCAAAAATCTCCCAAAACACAAAAGCCCAAGACCAGATGGCTTCATAGGAGAATTCTATCAAACATTTAGAGAAGAGCTAATGCCTATCCTTCTAAAATTCTTTCAAAAATTGAAGAGGAAGGAACATTTCCAAACTGAATCTATGATGCCACCATCACCCTGATACCAAAATCAGACAAAGACAACACAAAAAAAGAAAAATACAGGCGAATATCACTGATGAACCCTTTGCAAAATTCTTCATCAAAATTTTAGCAAACATTATTCAGCAACACATCAAAAAGCTCTACACCATGATCAAGTTGGGTTTGTTTAAGGGGATGCAAGGATTATTCAATATATGCAAATAAATCAATGTGATACACCATATTAACAAACTGATCAATATTCTTGCCTGGAGAATCCCAGGGATGGAGGAGCCTGATGAGCTGCTGTCCATGGCATCACACAGAGTTGGACATGACTGAAGACACTTAGCAGCAGCAGCATGTTAACAACCTGAGACATAAAAACAATATGATAATCTCAGTAGATGGAGAAAAAGCTTTTGATAAAGCCCAGCACCCATTTATGATTAAAACTCTTCAAAATATGGGCATAGAAGGAACCTATCTCAACATAGTAATGACCATATATGATAAGACTCCAGCAAACATTAATCTCAATAGTGAAAAAATGAAAGCATTCCCCTAAGATCAGGAACAAGATAAGAGTGTCCACTTTCATCACTATTATTCAACACAGTTCTGGAAGTCCTAGCTACAGCAATCAGAGAAGAAAAATAAATAAAAAGAATCCAGCTTGGAGAGAAGAAATAAAGTTCTCACTGTTTGCAGATGACGTGAAACTGCATATAGAAAACCCTAAAGATAATATCATAAAATTACTAGAGCTAGTCAGTGAATTTAGCAAAGTTGCAGGATACAAAATCAATACACAGAAACCACGTTCATTTCTATAATAACAATGAAAAATCAGAAATAGAAATTAAGGAATCAATCCCATTCACCAATGCAACCAAAATAATTAATTATCTAGGAATAAACTTTCCTAAGAAGACAAAAATCTGTAGACAGAAAATTTTAAGACAATGATGAAAGAAATCAAAGATGACATAAACAGATGGAGTGATATTCCATGTTTCTGGGTAGGAAGATTCAATACTGTGAAAATGACTATACTACCAAATGCAAACTGCAATCTACAGATTCAATGCAATCCCTATCAAATTACCAATGACATTTTCCACAGAACAAAAAATTTCACAATTCATATGAAACACAAAAGACCCCGAATAGCCAAAGCAGTCTTGAGAAAGAAGGATGGAGTTGGAGAAATCAACCTTCCTGAGTTCAGAATATACTACAAAGCTACAGTCATCAAGACAGTATGGTACTGTCACAAAAACAGAAATACAGATCAATGGAACAAAATAGAAAGTCCAGAAATAAACCCATACACCTTATTTTTAACAAAGGAGGCAAGAATATACAGTGGAGCAAAGGTAGCCTCTTCAATAAACAGTGCTGGAAAAACTGGACAGCTACATGTAAAAGAATGAAGTTATAACACTTCCTAACACCATACAGAATGTTAAACTCCAAATGGATTAAAGCCCTAAATGTGACCAGAAACTATAAAGCTCTGAGAGGAAAACATAAGCAGAACACTTAATGACATGAATCAAAGCAAGATTTCTATGATCTTGCTCCTCTACCTCCTAGAGTAATGGAAATAAAAGCAGAAGTAAACAAGTGGGACCTGATTAAACTTAAAAACTTTTGCAAGGCAAAGGAAAGTATAAGCAAGGTGAAAAGACAACCCTAAGAATGGGGAGAAAATAACAGCAAATGAAACAAATGACAAAGGATTAATTTCCAACATATAGAAGCAGCTTATACAATTCAGTGCCAGAAAAACAAACAACCCAATCAAAAAGTGGGAAAGAGACCTAAACAGACATTTCTCCAAAGAAGACATACTGATGGCTAACAAACATATGAAAAGATGCTCAATGTCTCTCATTGTTCTGTTCAGTTCAGTTGCTCAGTTGTGTCCAACACTTTGCAACCCCATGGACCACAGCACTCCAGGTCTCCCTGACCATCACCAACTCCCGGAGTTTATTCAATTATCTCCATTGAGCCGGCGATGCCATCCCACCATCTCATCCTCTGTTATCCCCTTCTCCTCCTGCCTTCAATCTTTCCCAGCATCAGGGTCTTTTCAAGTGAGTCAGTTCTTCATATCAGGTGGCCAAATTATTGGAGTTTCAGCTTCAACTTTAGTCCTTCCAATGAACACTCAGGACCAATTTCCTTTAGGATAGACTGGTTGGCCTCCTTGCAGTCCAAGGGACTCTCAAGAGTCTTCTCCAACACCACAGTTCAAAAGCATCAATTCTTTGGCACTCAGCTTTCTTTATAATCTAACTCACATCCATACATGACTACTGGAAAAACCATTACCTTGACGAGACGGACCTTTCTCGTCAAGGTAATGGTTTTACAGTGGGTTTTCTCTCATTATTAGAGAAACACAAATTAAAACTGCAATGAGATATCACCGCACACCAGGCCATCAAAAAGTGTACAAATAATAAATGCTGGAGAGGGTGTGGAGAAAAGGGAACACTCTTGCACTGCTGGTGGGAATGAAAATTGATACAGCCACTATGGAAGACGCTATGGAGATTCCTTATTAAACTACGAATAAAACCACCATATGACCCAGGAATCCCACTCCCTAGGCATATACCCTGAGCAAACCGAAATTGAAAAAGATACATGTATCCCATTTTTCATTGCAGCACTATTTACAATAGCTAGAATATGGAAGCAACCTAGATGTCCATCAACAGATGAATGGATAAAGAAGCTGTGGTACATTTTACTGTGTAATGTAAAGAAGCTGTGGTAATATTACTCAGCCATAATGAGGAATGTATTTGAGTCAGTTCTGATGAGGTGGATGAACCTAGAACCTATTGTACAGAACGAAGTGAGTCAGAAAGAGAAAGAGAAATATTGTATTCTAATGTATATATGTGGAATCTAGAAAAATGGCACTGAACAATTTATTTACAGGGCAGCAATGGAGAAACAGACACAGAGAATAGACTTATGGACATGGGGAGAGGGAATGAGATGTATGGAGAGTAACATAGAAACTTACATTACCATATGTAAAATAGATAGTCAAAAGGAATTTGCTGATGGCTCAGGAAACTCAAACAGGGGCTCTGTATCAAGCTAGAGGGAGATGGGAAGGGAGATGGGAGGGAGATTCAGAAGAGAGAAGATATATGTGTATCTATGGATGATTCATGTTGAGGTTTGACAGAAAACAACAAAATTCTGTACAGCAACTATTCTTCAATCTTTTAAAAAAGGCTGAGGTCTGAAGAATTTATGCCTTAGAACTGTGATGGTGGAAAAGACTTTTGAGAGTCCCTTGGACAGCAAGGACATCAAACTAGTCTATCTTAAAGAAAATCAACACTGAATGTTCATTGGAAGGATAGATTCCAATACTTTGGCCACCTGATGCAAAGCATCAATTCGCTAGAAAAGACCATGATGTTGGGTTGAAGGCAGGAGGAGAAGGGAATGACAGAGGACAAGATGATTGAACTGCATCACTTATTTAATGGACATGGACTTGAGCAAACTCTAGAAGATGGTGAAGGACATGGAAGCCTGGCATGCAGCAGTCCACGGGGTCAGAAACAGACATAACTGAGCAAGTGAACAACAACAAAATAACTTTCAAAGATGTATTGTCTGCTTCCCAGAGAAAAGAGCAAATTTGCCTACCCACTTGGAAGAAAGAGATAGTGTTTCCCTCTGGAACTGTGGTCTAACGATTCTATTGTTCAGTATTACAGAGTTGGATTCCATAGACTCATGGATCCTCTCTCTTATAACACAACTTTCTGCATGGTTGATGCTACCTGTTTTCTTCCCATGGGCCTTTGGGAACCATAAAACTATCTTTATTTGGGTTGCCATTACATAATACCATAAATGAGGTATCATAAAAAACAGAAATGTATCACCTTTCTGATGTTTGGGAAGTTCAATATCAAGACATTAGCAGATTTAGTGGCTGGTGAGGATCCACCTCCTGGTTCATAGACTTTTGGTCAGTGTCTTTACATGGTAGAAAGGAGGAGGAAGTTCTCAGGAGTCTTTTTTTTTTTTTTTTTTTAAATAAGAGTATTAGTCCCATTCAGGAGAGCTCCATCCTCCTGACCTAGTCACTTCCCCCAAAATCCAAGCTCCAAACACCTTCACAGTGGAGATTAAGTTTCAACATAGGGCTGGCCAAGAGGCACACAAAAAGATGCTCAGTTCAGTTCAGCCGCTCAGTCCTGTCCAACTCTTTGTGACCCCATGGACTGTAGCACGCCAGAACTCCTGTCCATCAACAACTCCCAGAGCTTACTCAGACTGATGTCCATTGATTTGGTGATGCCATCCAACCAGCTCATCCTCTGACATCCCCTTCTACTCCCACCTTCAATCTTTCCCAGCATCAGGGTCTTTTCAAATAAATAAGCTCTTTGCATCAGGAGGCTAAAGTACTGGAGTTTTAGTGTTAACATCAGTCCCTCCAATGAACACCCAGGACTGATCTCCTTTAGGCTGGACTGGTTGGATCTCCTTGCAGTCCAAGGGACTCTCAAGAGTCTTCTCCAACACAACAGTTCAAAAGCATCAATTCTTTGGCTCTCAGCTTTCTTCACAGTCCAGCTCTCACATTCATACATGACCACTGGAAATACCAAAGCTTTGACTAGAGGGACCTTTGTTGGCAAAGTAATATCTCTGCTTTTTAATATGCTGTCTAGGTCATCATTACCATGATACTAAAACCAGATAAGCACATTAAAATATTTTAAAAATTACATGCTAGTACTTCCAGTAAATATAGATGTAAAAATACTCAAATTATTATCAAATGGAATTCAACAATGTATATAAAGGATCATATACCATGATCAAGTAGGATTTATTCCAGGCATACTAGAATGGTTTGATATTTCAATTCAATTAATGTGATACACCATATTAACAAAAGGAAGGATAGATATCATATGATCACTAAGTTTCCAAACAAGTTGACATTCCTTCGTAATAAAATTTCTCATCAAAGTACATAGTAAAGTACATTTATGATAAAGCAATAGTTAACATCACAATCAAGAGTGAAAAGCTGAAAGTTTTTTTAATCTAAAATCAGAAACAAGACAACAGTCCCTTTCTCACCTCTTTTACTTAATATAGTCAATATAGGCACTCCTAGTCATAGCAATTAGACAACAAAAAGCATTAAAAGGCATCCAAATTAGAAAGAAAGAAGTAAAGCTATCACTATTTGCAGACAACACAAAATGCTCTATAGAGAGAACCCTAAGATCTCCACCAATTAACTATGTTGGCAAGAATGTGAGTAAAGGGAAGCCTTGGTCACTGTTGGTCAGTTGCACTTTTGGGCAGTCACTATGGAAAACTTTACAGAGGTTCCTCAAAGAACTAAAAATAGAACTACTATATGAGTATATATTTGAAGAAAACAAAAAGACTTTTGAAAAGATACATGTACCTTCAGTTCATAGCATCATTATTACTGTAGCCAAGATATGGAAATGACCTAAGTGCTCATTGATAAATGAATGGGTAAAGAAGATGTGGTGCACACATACACAATGGTATGTTAACCATAAAAAAAAAAAAGGATGTAATTCTGCCATTTTCAACAATGTGGATGCACCTAGAGTATATAGTGAAATACGTCAGACAAAGACAAATACTCTGACATCACCTGTTTATAGAATCTGAATATTAAAACAAAATGCATATAACAAGGCAGAAACAGACTCATAGATATAGAAAACAAACTAATGGTTACCAGTGGGGATTGGGAAAGGGGGAGGGGCAAGATAGGGATGTGTTATTAAGATACACAAATGTATAAAATAAATAAGCAGCAAGGATATATTGTAAACCATGAGAGATATATTCAATGTCTATAATAACTTTCAATTAATTATAATCTATAACAATATCAGCATATCATTCAACTAAAAATAATACTGAAAATTGAGTATAATAAGAAAAAGCAAGAAATTTGACTTTCCAAAAATGAAGAATGAAGTCCTCAAATCTACTTAATAGAATACATGGAAAGTTCATGGGATTCAGCAGTCAACATGTTAACTAAACTGTAGGTCACCTAGGCAATGAATCATGTCTGTTTATTGCTAGGAATTAAGTTCGATTACTGTGGCCTGAATAGAGCTATGATTGTTGCTAATTCTCCTTCATGGGGGAAACCTTCCTCATTAATATGTCCATCAATCTACAGCTTGCTCCTTTATAACAACTAAAACAGCACTAAAATACATCTTGGATGGGTATAAGATTAAGACTCCTTTCAGACAATGATTACAAAACCACGGTATCAGTGACCAGATAGAGGGAAACTTACAAGCACTGTGGATGTGCATCAGGTATATGGTTAGAACTTTGGCTGCTCCACTTAGAAAACAGTATATAAAGATATGTAATACTTGCTAAGGAAAAATGTTAATAATTGTATTGTCTTATGGCCCTACTCCTGCTGCATTTATCACGCCAAACTTTGATCAGTTTGGAGACAGCAATGTGAGGTCTCATGCTGGTTGGAATAAAGGATCTTTGGCTCTGAGCGAGTTTTCCCTGAGGTGAATGAACTCACCCAGAAAGACATGGAAGAACTGGCTAGATTTCAGCTTCCTATTGCTCTGGATTGGGTTTGCAATGCTAATAAAGGTGACCTACTGCAGAAGGAGAAAGTAATTATGAAGAAATCTAAAACATTTCATTGTCCCTTATGTTGAAAATGGATGAGAGCTTGAAAGATGTTATGGAAATGGAGCAGCAGATGCCACAACTTAAAAAAGACTGCTTTAAAATCGTTGCCACCCTGTGAGTCAAGAAGAAGTGAACCACGGTGCAAATCCCACACCTCTAGTCCAAAAGCATGTTTCTATAGCTGCTGAGTAAAGGGGTTCCCAATGCTAAATAAGTGGTGTTAGTAACCAAAATCATATGATTCAAAGCTTTAGGTAGACAAAAAACAGTAGAAGTTCATTAAGTTGCACCAGAAGCAATTGTCACATTATTAGACACCAAATGTGAATACATCTTGCTTAATGGAAAAAAGCCAATATCTCCTATGTCCTCTAATCTCTCTCTCCTTCCTAATGAATTTGAATTCCTTAGGGTGTGAAAAGGGGGAGAAGAGTAGAGAGAGATGTGGTCATGTTTTCACTGTCCCGCAGAGGGACCAAAAGTGCTAGGAACTCACCCATTTGAGTATCCAGAAAACTTCAGAAAAGGAATGACTCAAGCTTTTATCAGTCTGTGGCATTCAAGTATTTTAAATGACCAATCTAATTCAGTCTCGTGGAACTTCCTCAGTCTTCTGGGGGAACCCAGAAACAGAGAAAGTTAGTTAAATAAGGTTCACAATGTGGAAGGGAAGCTAACATGACCTTGTGGGTGGTGCCCTTTGAGCCAACTCAAATTACAGTTTTAGTCACTTCTGACAGGTGGCGCTAGTGATATAGAATCTACCTGCCAATGCAGGAGACAAGAGATGCAGGTTTAATCCCTGAGTGGGGAAGATCTCCTGGAGGAGAGTGTGGTAACCCACTCCAGTATTCTTGCCTACAGAATCCCATGGGCAAAGGAGCCTGGCGGCCTATAGTCCACAGGGTCGCAAAAGAGTCGAACATGACTGAAGCAACTTAGCATGCATGCTGATTGCATAATGCTTTTTTTTTTTTTACTTACTTCCTCTCTAAAAGTATTAAATTATAGAGAGGATTCTTTTGATCAGGAAGAATTCATGTATAAAAGTGCTAATGGGATAAAAGGATAGCTCCAAATTTTTTTCCCAATTCAGTCTTGGGCAGTCCAATATACCTCATGACTCAGCTGGTAAAGAATCTGCCTGCAATGCGGGAGACCTGGGTTTGATCTCTGGGTTGGGGAAGATCCCCTGGAGAAGGGAAAGGCTTCCCACTCCAGTATTCTGCCCTGAGAATTCCATGGACTATTTAGTCCATGGGGTCTCAAAGAGTCGGATACGACTGAGGGACCTTCACTTTCACTTTTATATATATAAAAAAGGGAGGAATAGGGATAGTTAGGAAATTTGGGATTGCCATACGCATACTCCTATGTATATAACAGATAACCAATACGGTCCTACTGTATAGCACAGGGAACTCTTCTCAATGTTATGTGGAAGCCTGGATGGGAAGGGAGTTTAGGGGAAAATGGATACATATATATGTATAGCTGAGTCTCTTTGCTGTCCACCTGAAATTTAAAATATATATATATTGTTAATCAGCTATTACTCCACTATAAAATAATATGTTAAAAGAATTTCAGGAGGAGAAATGAAAATAATAGCTTTGATTTAGAGCTTAAACTCTACAGATGTAGTAAAGTAATGTGATATTGCAGTATAAAAGCTTGGTAGGATCTACAGTTGGTGAAAAGCCAAATGGAGGTGGACGTTTACACAGGATTATCATCAACTAAATTCAGTTTTGATCTGGCAGTCATGGTTTTTCCAGATACCAAGACAATAACTGAATTCTTTGCAAACATTTTTCACTTTCATATCCTACCATGGACATTTACAGGGCTTTCATTTCTGCCCTCCTGTCACCAGAAAAACATTATCACTTTACATTCGTGTGGCAAGGCCTCACGAATTTGCAAGACTCTTCTAGGAGTATTTAAACCTCACTGCATTTTGTGTCCAGAACCTAGGACAGAATTTAGTATAAGTACCTCTACTCTCAGATGTCAAAAATTTCACTTAAAAACAAAAAAGATGCCTTCTCAGTTGGCAAATCAGAGACATCCATATCAACAATTTTCATCTGCACTATCACACCTCCACCAACAGAGATATCTAAAAGCACTTGACAGAATTTAGGGGTGCTCACCACGTAAAGTTTATTGGGGTTATGTGGGCAGATCATACTCTCAATAATTTTGGCAATTAGCAAAGTAAAAATAATTGCTGCCTGTTCAGTTCAGTTCAGTCACTCAGTTGTGTCCGACTCTTTGCGACCCCATGAATTGCAGCACGCCAGGCCTCCCTTTCCATCACCAACTCCTGGAGTTCACCCAAACTCATGTCCATTGAGTAGGTGATGCCATCCAGCCATCTCATCCTCTGTCGTCCTCTTCTCCTCCTGCCCCCAATCCCTCCCGGCATCAGAGTCTTTTCCAATGAGCAACTCTGTGCATGAGGTGGCCAAAGTACTGGAGTTTCAGCTTTAGCATCATTCCTTCCAAAGAACACCCAGGACTGATTTCCTTTAGAATGGACTGATTGGATCTCCTTGCAGTCCAAGGACTCTCAAAAGTCTTCTCTAACACCACAGTTCAAAAGCATCAATTCTTTAGTGCTCAGCCTTCTTCACAGTCCAACTCTCACATCCATATGACTACTGGAAAAATCATAACCTTGATTAAACGGACCTTAGTTGGCAAAGTAATGTCTCTGCTTCTGAATATGCTATCTATGTTGGTCATAACTTTTCTTTCAAGGAGTAAACGTCTTTTAATTTCATGGCTGCAGTCACCATCTGCAGTGATTTTGGAGCCCCCCCAAAATAAAGTCTGACACTGTTTCCACTGTTTCCCCATCTATTTCCCGTGAAGTGATGGGACCAGGAGCCATGATCTTAGTTTTCTGAATGTTGAGCTTTAAGCCAACTTTTTCAGATCTCATCAAATAAAAAGGACATTATAGGATGCCTGAGACAGTATTGCTTCACTTAGACATTCTACCTGGTCCCTTCTATCAGTGAAATATTGCATCTATTCCTTTAGATCTAACCTTTGTGTTCTGTCTCCTGTGCTTAGTTATGCTGGCTTCACAGTTTATAAAAGAATAACCAAGACAGTCCATTTTCAAAGGCTCTCCACCCAGGCCTGACCTTTAAAGGTATATCACTGTTCACCCATATAGAGAAAAAAAAGTTTTAGAACAGATATTAGCATTTGTCTTGCTGGAGGTTTACAGGGACACTGTGACCAGACCTATGTGAACAGCTGTAAGAACAAAGGATTCCAGTAACAAGAAGTTTGCAACAACCAACCACATACCTCCCCTTTAAAAGAAGCCTGAATTCTAACTCAAGTGAAATGGTTCTTTTGCAACACTGGTCCACAAATATATCTGTCTGCTGGTTTTCCTAATAAAGTCTTTATTCCTTGCCTGAACACCACATCTCTCAATTTATTGGCCTATCACAAAGCAAGCAGTGTGAGCTTGGACTTGGTAAGAGTGATGCACTCTATTTTGGGGCATTCATAACTCTGATATAATTCTATACATGTAAACTGTAATAATGATAAAAATTTAGCTATAGCTTAGAGATTGATAAATAAGTGTTAAAGTATAAGGAAAAGTAAGAAAATAATTTATGAAAGCATTTACTATAGTAAATATATTTCTGTACTTTAGAAATATTTAATTACTAATTAATTTAATTAATTGAATACGTTCTATATTAATTTATTTGAAATAAGTACTTAGGTGAACATTTTTTAGAAGATCCAAAAACTGTCATATTCTGGTTCTTTTGCAATTTGTTTTTGGTTACATGCCATTTTCAATCTTCTTACATTCTATCACAATGAAAAATATATTGGAGTCTGGAAAACTTGAGAATATGCAAAGACTTTGGTATGGCCAGAGCTGCTGCCACCATCAATTTGTTTTATTATAAGCAAATCCACAATGCTGGCTTGCTAGTAATAAATGAGACAATATTGCTTGCCACTGTGAAGCTATTAAATTTTGAAGGAAATAGTATATGCATTAAGACCAATATTTAGTGTTGATATTCTCAACTGTATTTTTTATCATGGATCCCCAAATGAATACTTTAAATGTGTTGGCTGGAAGAAGGAAAAAATCCATGGTGTTTTCTGACCTACTTCCTACATAAGATAAATAACTGAAAATCAGCAAGAAAGATACCTGCTGTGTGAATAACACATGGAGAAGACTTGAAAAGGAACTCCAAAATGAAGTTATTCTATTTATTTTAAAAATGTAACAGGAATATTACAAGAATCTTTAAAAATGTTCTCAGATATCCTTTCATGCTTATTATCTTCAACACAGTATCTTCAAAAACTAACCTGAGGCAATGGAATTCAGAAAAATGATGACAAGTAGAAGAAAAGAACGTGACTCATCAAAAGGAGAGACAGAATCTATGGGTTAGGTTAGAGATTACCTTCCATGTTCTTAAGCTATTTATATTTTACTCCAAAGAGGTTGGTTTTTATATGTAAATTGAAAATAAGATTAGATATGCTCAGAATCTTCACCAAAATATCCATTCTTTTAAATGAATCCTCAGTTCAGTAGCTCAGTTGTGTCCAACTCTTTGCAACCCCATGAATGCAGCATGCCAGGCCTCCCTGTCCATCACCAACTCACGGAGTTCACCCAAACTCATGTCCATCAAGTCAGTGATGCCATCCAGCCGTCTCCTCCTCTGTTGTCCCCTTCTCCTCCTGCCCCCAATCCCTCCCAGCATCAGAGTATTTTCCAATGAGTCAACTCTTCGCATGAGGTGGCCAAAGTATTGGAGTTTCAGCTTTAGCATCAGTCCTTCCAAAGAACACCTAGGACTGATCTCCTTTAGAATGGATTGATTGGATCTCCTTGCAGTCCAAGGGACTCTCAAGAGTCTTCTCCAACACCACAGTTCAAAAGCATCAATTCTTTGGCGCTCAGCTTTCTTCACAATCCAACTTTCACATCCATACAAGAAAAACCATAGCCTTGACTAGACGGACTTTAATGGCAAAGTAATGTCTCTGCTTTTGAATATGTTATCTAGGTTGGTCATAACTTTTCTTACAAAGAGTAAGCATCTTTTAATTTCATGGCTACAATCACCATCTACATTGATTTTGGAGCCCCATAAAATAAAGTTTTACTTGTTAAGAAGTGTCTGCCCTAAAGATACAGAAGAAATTATAAATTGCTAATTTAAGAAGATGAATGTATATAATACCATCAATTTCTCAAAACCAAGAAGAATGCCTTTCTCTTTAAAATCAGCATTTTGCAAATTTTCAAAACTCTACCAAAATATTAACACCCAGTGTTCACAAACTTAACATATACTTTTTATTTAAGAAACAAAAGGGAAACAAACAAGGCAAATAAACAAGTGGAAAAAATTGATAACACTTTTGGCGGACTGGCTGCATCAAGCCTATCCAGATGAGATAATTATTTGGTAAAGAAGACTGGGAAAGCCCCCAAAGATAAGACTTAAGGTGATCTAAGGGATAATTCCCATCCAAAACTCAGATCCATTTTAAATTTCAAAGCAATGTTTGTTTGTTTTTGCTTATTATTTTAAAGCTCTGTTGGCAGCAGGGAGCAGCCATTGCTCCAAAGCTGCACCCACTTTAGTTTCATCAATGGTGCTTCATGTCTGTCACTGGTAGACTTATTAAAAGTTATGTTGCTTAAAAGGAAAGGGACAAAAATCTAAAGAAATAAAAGGATTTTAAACTGTAGAGAAGATTAGTGGTTTTAGCAGTCCTATTTTCAAAAATAGGCTATGGATTCAAATAATTAACACTTAAACCATGTCTTCCTCAATGCTACCTTGAACACTGGTTGTCAATCCAAGTATCAAAGAAATGGATTTTTTAGGGCTGAGATTGACTGCAGGAATGCCAGCAGTCTCCACTACTTTATGAAATTATTTTTTTTCAGAGAGTTCAAACAGTGGAATAATGAGAGCTATTTAAAATGGTTATTCCATGAATTTTGCTGTTGAAATACAAAGCTACAAAGCTTAAATTCATGTATTTGTACTTTTAATTACTAATGTATGCTCTATATAACTGACCTCAATTTTTTTAGACTTTTTGTATTTTTTTAAACGTTTTTGTATTTTTATTGATTTATACTGGGGTATAATTGTTTACAATGTCATGTTAGCTTCAGGTGTACAGTAAACTGAATCAGTTATACCAATATATCTATTTTTTGTAAGATTCTTTTCCCATATAAGCCATTACAGACTATTGAGTTCCACATGGTATACAGAGGGTCCTTATTAGTTATCCACATTATATATATATATATATATATATTTTTTTTTTTATATAGTAGTCTGTATCTGTCAATTCCAGTCTTCCAATTTAACCCTCTTATTGCCGCCCCAGCTATAAGTTTATTTTCTACATATTTAACTCTATTTCAGTTTTTTAGATAAGCTCATTTGTAGCCTTATTTTTAGATTTCACATATAAGTGATATCATATGATATTTTTTTACCTGACTTACTTTACTCAATATGAGAATCTCTAGGTCCATCCATACTGTGGCAAATGGCACTATTTTGTTTTTGGATTTTTTTTTTAAGCTACTTTTATTAAGTTAAAAACTGCAAATTACACAAAATGAGGCTAGTGTAATTTTCTTAACTCAAAGGTTTCAACAAAAGTTCATGGCCTGCTTGGGTCATGGGTGCTGCTTAGGCTCTGCTATGTATACATTTACTCCCTTTTGTGGCAAAGCAAAGAGCAGATCTCTTAGAATTAAGTTAATCAAATTCATCATCCATCTGACTATAAAAATTCACCAATGAATATGTATTTCTTAAAGATTTAGAATACATTTTAACCTCTGACTGTACTTGTTTTCCTCCTGCTAAGGGCAGCTTTGAGTTATGATTAAAACACTAATAGCTATAGGTTAGTCAAAACATATTCCTCTGGTCTCACAGAAATTATCTCAAATTTTCAAGTACATACTTTGTTTTTGAAGTACAGGAAGTCAATTCATGCTTTTGTTTATTTTTCTGATGGCACTTAGTATACAGCTATAGACATTGTGGGTGCTGAATAAATGATCATGGACGTACTGAGAGTTTATATCTAAACTTTATGAATGATCTATTATAAATCTGAAATTTTGCTGCTTGGTTTTCACATGGTTTTGATGTTTATGGGAGTAAGAAAAGAAACAGCTGCATCTCTATTATGGCACAACCAGTTGCTGAAATCATTGGACAGGTGGTTGATGGGCCCAGTGGTAATTCTGGAACAAGTGTTAAGGCGTAAATTGTTGGGTCAGTTTTCCAAGCTTGATGTTACCCATTTGGTACAAGCATTTGAGGATGTTATTTTGTCATAAAGTATATCATGTGCTGAAGTCATTCTCTATAGATGGGTTTGATGCTAATGTATTTTAGTTGAACAAAAACTCAATTTGCATGATACATACTTTTTCATTTTTCATGGTATCCACTATCCCTTACTCCAACTTTTATGCTCTGAGTGCACATTTTTATCTCACCTTTATACATGCTATACTATTATTTACCTATATATATTATGTTTAGTCACTGAGTCCTGTCCAAGTCTTTTGTGACCCCATGGACTGTAGCCGCCATGGGATTTTCCAGACAAGGATGCTAGAGTGGGTTGACATTTTATCCTCCAGGGGATCTTCCCAACCCAGGGATCAAACCCATGTCTCTTGCACTGGCAGGTGGATTCTCACACTGTGCCACCTGGGAAGCCCCTGTATATTGTATATAATCTATATCCTGTTTTTCTTGTTCTTATGCTCTCTCTTTCTATACATACACCCTATAGACAAAATGTTGTAAACAAGTCTGACAAATTTTCTTCTCAGTTCTAGTTTAGGTCTATTTTGCTTTACATATTTACTTTTTGTCATTAGTTGAAAAGTTGAAAATATGCAGTTATGGTAAGTACCATCCAAACTGAACCATATACTCAAAATTATTTTTCAAATTTCATAATGTGTTTCTTGAGAAACTTTAAAAATACCAAGAAAGGAAAACAAGTTCTGTGTTCCTATTGTCCAATGACAAATTTTTTAGGATTTCTTTTCTTCCTGTGCCTCCCATCTTAGATGTACAAACACAGACAATATAAATTCACTTATGTTGTGGATTCACTTTCTACATAAATTCTTGCTTTTTGCTATTATTTTATCATTATAGCATGGCATGGAAATTGTTTATAAGCTTGTCTACATGATATTTTATCATGTAAATGAGGTATAAGCTATCAGTTCAGTTCAGTTCATTTTAGTCACTCAGTCATGTTCAACTCTTTGCAACCCCATGGACTGCAGCATGCCAGGTTTCCTGTCCATCACCAACTCCTAGAACTTATCCAAGCTTATGTCCTTCGAGTCAGTGATGCCATAAGTTATATATAAGTATTATCTCTATTTGAACATTTTAATAATTTACATGAAATTACTGCTTAGCTTACACACTAGCTATTTGAGTTATTTAAAATTTGGAATTTTGTTGACATAAAAAATGCTGCTAAATTTTTATATCCAATAAAATCAAGCAATTCCATGTTCACACTAGCATTTTATTTTTTTAATATAAATTTATTTATTTATTTTCTTTTAAAAATTTTATTTTTACTTTATTCTACGTTACAATACTCTATTGGTTTTGCCATACATTGACATGAATCAGCCACAGGTGTACACGATCTCCCAATGCGGAAGCCCCTCCCACCTCTCACCCCATATCATCTCTCTGGATCATCCGTGCACCAGCCTCAAGCTTTGAATCAGTTCTAATGAGATGGATGAAACTGGAGCCGATTATACAGAGTGAAGTAAGCCAGAAAGAAAAACACCAATACAGTATACTAACACATATATATGGAATTTAGAAAATTTACTTATTTTAATTGGAGATTAATTACTTTACAATATTGTATTGGTTTTGCCATACATCAACATGAATCTGCCACAGGTATATACATGTTCCCCATCCTGAAACCCCCTCCCCCTTCTCTCTCCATTTTAATTAGAGTGCTCTTTGAACTCACCATAATAGATGTTGAATATCCAGTAGCGTTTTTAACTATTTCTAAGTGTTTGATCCTTCTTCTTAAGTATCCTATTTCTTTCTTGAGCAGTGTTAATTATTTTTGTACCATATTACTTCCTAATATTTGTCTATCAAGATTATCATGGAAAATATTACATTTGATTAATCATATGGAATGTTAAATATTTTGTATTACTCATTCTATACCTTTGCCCATACTTTTGTGTTCTCATTGCATATATATAAACATTTATGTATAACAATTTTAAATACTTATTTTCTTAGGTCTAGTGAAATTTATTTTTCTCATTTCTTTTGTTATATGTGTGGTTAGAAAGACACTCCCATGAGAAGAAAAATATTTACTACTGGTTATTTCTGGTTCTCTGTTTTTACATTTAATAATACACTTAACTAGAATTTAGAGTTGAGGAGGCGCTATCAGAATATATCATTTATTGATCTGCTAATGTGCATCAAATATATTCTCTTTCTTTTAAAAATATTGTATGTATTTTTCCAGTTATGATACAGTATTCAGTACAGTAAAGGCTAAACAATTATATACAAAGTCTTTTGAAACTTTCCACATAGACTAAAATCATTCTACTATCTTTGAGATAAGGATAAGCTCATGAAGTGAGAGCCACATTCAACTCAGCTCGCTCCTCCAGGGCACTTACAAACCTTACATCAGGGAAGCAGAGTCCAAGCAGAGAATGGTGGGACTTGGAGGAGAAAATGCAGAGATCACAGACTGGTGTTGACAAGTGTATTTGAGGGAGCAGGTAATAGAATGGGGGGCACAGAAAAGGAGTTCTAAAATATACATACACTTCCCTTGGTTCCTGACCAAACTCTCAAGATCTCAAGAGTATGACCCAGATGTCTCAGCAGAAAACTGTTGCCTAGAGCTCTCCACAGAGATTTCAGAGCCTACACAGAGCCACAAGATACTAAGAGTTCGGCCCCACTGACAGCAAAGTTTGTAATAAATACATCGTCAAGGCTTTCAAATTCTTTAGTAACATGCATTGCTTTCTCTTTCAGTTCAGGGCATATGTCCCCATAGAGGATGACCCACATGTCCCATACTGTAAAAATGATATATTTGTCTCCATACAATGATGAGGGACAGTGACAGAGAAGATGCATGAAAAGTTCCATCTAATAAAAGGTGAGAAATCCAGAGCAATGATGAAATAATGTTAAACAATTATGAGGAGCCCTTATACTATAGTGGAAGATATTTCTATTTTTAAAATGAATCTATTTCTGGATGGAACTTTCTTGTTCATGTACCTTCACTGAAAGAAACAGTCTTTAGGGACTATGTCCCTGGGGACTATAGAGATGAGCAGATTTCCTAGCTCACTTTTTGCAGGGGTAAGTTTAGGGAGCTCAAGCATTGCTTGAGAAATTCTTTTGTTGTTATATTCATTTTATTCTCTTAAAAAAATTTAAGAGGGAATAGTTTATTCTGGATTGAGCTCAGAAGGCACAGACCCGATAGGACATTATTTCCATTCTTAAAACAAACTAATATAAAAACCTAGAAAATTTCAAATTAAGATTTTTTTGTGGGGGAGGGTGGGGAACCCATTGGAAAACTAGTCATGGGGCAAACAACTGAAAACTGAAGGAAGACTGGCAAGTAATAGAATTTAATCACTTGCTTACCTGGGCAAGACATTGTGTATAACCCCACTAGAAGACTCAGCTAGACATTTTTAATACATTGCTAAAGACTAGAATGAAAGTGGAAAAACCCTATGTGGCATGGACATAGTGGGGATTTGTACCTTCTTCCAGGCTTTTAAATCCAGGAAACATAGTGGGTGCTCATGGTAAAGGAAATGGCAACCCACTCCAGTGTTCTAGCCTAGAGAATCCCAGGGATATGGGGAGCCTGGTGGGCTGCCATCTCTGGGGTCACACAGAGTCGGACACGACTGAAGTGACTTAGCAGCAGCAGTAGCGGCACAGTGAAGGTTGGGGAGAATTTTGAGAAATATTCCCCATGATATGGCTGAGGGAAGAGAACAGCAGCTACTGACAATAGTTCATCCCAAACAGCATCCCCGTATACCATATATGGAACCAAAATTTAAATCTGCAGAGGGAAAAGCAAATAAATAGTATCCTGAGGGTGAAAGTGATTACCTGCTGTAGTTTGAAGCAAAGACCCACAACAACAATCAAAATTTCACCCAAACTGAAACTGAGAGCAACCATTTCTCTTAGGCAATATCCACTGATGAATGCTAAAATTAATGTGTGAAACTTTGAGAAACAGAATACTTGCATAATCTCACAATGCTTCTTTCAAAATATCCATTCATTACACTGTAGCTTTAACATTTGCCCCCAAACTAATTGATAACTTCCCTGTACGAGATGGACGTTAATTTCTCCTTCCTTGAGAGTAGCTTGAGTAAATCATTTTCTTCTGATGTGTTATAGTATCAAAACGGGGAGTAACTTTATCGTAGAGCAACTGGGCAGATGCCATCTTAAACTCTAAAGGAAAGTTCACATCACCAGTGATAATTCATGTTGCTTTTAGAGTCCCACTTGTATGACACTAAGGCAAGGGCAATCATTGTGTGATACTTTCCCTCTTAGCTGTAACTCCAATCAAATCATAAGAAAACTGTCAGACAATCCCATGAGGATGGACATTCTAAAATTACCTGATCAGTAGTTTTCAAGTGTAAAATAAATGGAAAAAAATGAAAAACTAAAAGAAATTGTTGTTCTGACTGGGTTTTGGAACAGGAAAAAAGAAATTAGTATAAAGAAAACTAGATAAATTCAAATAAAACCTATAGTTCAGTTAAAGTGCTGTACCAATATTAAACTTTTTTAATAGATGTATCATGGTTATATTAGGTATTGACATTAGGGTGAGCCATTTGAAGAATAAATAATAGATTAGTAGCTATCTGAACTATTTTTACAATTCTCCTATAATTCTAAATTATTTCAAAGTGAAATGTCTAAAAAGTAGATAAAAATCATGTTTCTGTTACTTTTGCTTTCCCTTTAATGTGCTGTTAATAAAAATACATTTTTCTTTTCTGAAACTTAGGTTATTAAGTCAACTTTCTCTCTTTGCTTTATTGTCTTTTTTTCTCCCCCTCAATTTAATAGAAGATTTTGAGCCAGGTGAAACAATAGCCTGTATGGTAGGTCAACGTACTTAATCAGAACTTTGCCTCAAGGTCAAGGCCCCTTGTTTTCACGGAACTTGTACTGGATCTTCATCGTTCATAAACTTTTTCATTGTGTTTCCTGTTGTTTAGAGCCAGAAGTTTGCTTCTCTTACTCTGAAAGATCTTACATCTACAGATGTAACCTACTTTCATCTCTGCTTAAAAACTGTAATTCTTGCCTGAACTAATCTCTTTCTTATAATATCTTGCTAAACATAACAAGCAACAGTGAATATTCTTTTTTTTTTTTTTTTGCAGTCTTTTCTTCTGGAGTCACTACAGGCCAAGTAGTCACTTGATTTGCTTTTCAAGTTACTGTGGACAGTACATTTACTAAATGTTTTGCTGCTGATAAATATAATTTCTTTCTTGGTCTCCAAAATAAGTTTATCTGCCATATATAAGCAGACATTATTTTTTTTTAATTATATGAAATTGCAAAAATTCCTAATTTAGCATATTTTAGCTTGTTATTTTGGTATCACCCATCCATTGGGCCTCTCACTTGCCAGTTGGAACAGTGATTGATCTCACATATCTTTCTGGATGTCCCTGAGTGGCCTACCCCACTACTGAAAAGAGACCTTCTGGGTTCCCTTTGGAACCCAGGAAAAGGAACTAAGGAAAATACATTTAAAAGAAGGGGCTATTCTACAGTATGCAGAATATTAATATGTAGCCCCTTCATCAGAGAAGGCAATGGCACCCTACTCCAGTACTCTTGCCTGGCAAATCCCATGGATGGAGGAGCCTGGTGGGCTGCAGTCCATGGGGTCTCTAAGAGTCGAACACGACTGAGCCACTTCACTTTCACTTTTCACTTGCATCCATTGGAGAAGGAAATGGCAACCCACTCCAGTGTTCTTGCCTGGAAAATCCCAGGGACGGGGGAGCCTGGTGCGCTGCTGTCTATGGGGTCGCACAGAGTCGGACACGACTGAAGTGACTCAGCAGCAGCAGCAGCAGCCCTTTCATTGAAGCCTAAGATTGTAACATCATTGAAATTCTTAATTTCCTTTGGACCCGGGGTTATGCGGTTGTCCAGAAAAAGCACAAGCCTTAGAGCAACAAGTTAAATACAAGGGATACGTTATAAATCCCGGAAGTAAACAGCTATTTCCAGATTTAAAAACAAGCTGTATTATGCCTAGGCACTTCAAAGACAAAAAGACATCTCTGTACCTTGGGCTTCCCAGCTGATGCTAGTTGCAAAGAACTCACCTGCCAATGCAGGTGACATAGAGCAGTGGGTTCCATCCCTGGGTTGGGAAGATCCCTTGGAAGAGGGCACAGACAGAGTCAGACACAAGTGAAGCAACTTATCATGCATCCTTATATACTGGTGTGTAACAAAATGCAACAAAACTGAATGTCTTAAAGCAACTTCAACTTATTATTTCTTGTAAACCTGTAGGTTGGCTTGGACAAGAGTCTCCAAGTCCACCCTTATTTTTGACACCAACTACAAGTCCACGGGTCTCCAAGATCACTCTTGTTTCTGAAAAAAATGCAGTTGCTGGGGGAGTGGGGCAAGACCACTCTCCAGTTTCAACATTTGTTAAAAGGACCCACCAAAATATATACAGATGTTATTCTCATAGATATGATTTATTATAATGAAAGGATACAGATTTAAGCTACCCAAGGAAGAATCTTACAGGCAGGGCCTAGGAGACTTTCAAGTACTGAGCCTCTGGTTGTACTCTCCACAATGTCTAAATTTCCCAGGAACAAAATGTGTGACTATATAAAGGGAGCACCGGCAACCAGGGAAACTTTCCTGAACCTTGATATCCAGAGATTTTATTGGGGGAATATTGTACAGACATGGCTGCCCTTAGTTTTCAGCCCTTCTGGTACTCCAAAGCCTGCATAGCCCACATTGTAAATAACATTGTTAACACAGACTATTTAGCCTGACTGAAGTCCCCTGGAAAGCAAACATTATTATCAGGCAGGAGATTCCAAGGGTCTAGGGGTTACCTCTCAGGAGCCTGCATGCATGCTTAGTTGCTCAGTCATGTCCAACTCTCTGCAACCCCATGAACTATTATACCCTGCCAGGCTCCTCTGTCCTTGGGATTCTCCAGGCAAGAATACTAAAGTGGGTTGCCATGCCCTCCTCCAGGGGATTTTCCCAACTCAGGGATCAAACCCGGGTCTCTTAAATCTCCTGGATTGGCAGGTGGGCTCTTCACCACTAGCGCCACCAAAGCAAAACCTTTCTTGGGTATGGTTAATCCTTGACCACACAACTAGGCTCAAGTGCACAGTTATTTTGCTCCACATAGTGTCAGCTGGGGCTATTTATGTGGCTAAATTTACCTGGGAGATGGGCTGGGGCTGGAACATTTAAGACAACTTTACTTTTCTCTCTGGAGCCTCATCTGGGGTACCTGCAAATGCTGACAGTCAGCTGGAACTCTTTGCAGCAGAGAGGTCAGAATTTTTATAGTGGCACAGGGTTCTAAAATGATAAAAATGTGACCTGAAAGTTTTCTTAAAACATAGATAAGCTCAGAAATCTAGGCAAGTCACTTCTGTCACTTTTTATTGGAAAAAGCATATCAAAAGCCCAGTCAAAATTCAAAAGATGAAGAAATGGCTCTACTTCTTTCTGAGAGGAGACACATATACAGGGATGAAAGGACTTGTTAGTCATCATATTTGCATGTAATTTTCCTCCAATATTATGTTTAAAAGGTAGCAATAAATAAATTTAATATGACTTTCTATTCTATACAATCTCCTTTCTCATAGGGTCTAATTATTTTGTAATGGGGAAAAAAATGGAAAATTTTGACTCGTCTCAAGAGTTTAGGTTGCAATCCAAGATAGAATGTCTCAGATAATTTTAAATTTATGCCACTTTCAAATCAAATTCAATAATTACCTATTAAAATGGCAATGTTAACATATCTAAAATAATCATTTGATTGAATTTACCTTAAGAAATTTTATAGAGTTCAAATTGAGCCAAAAGTATTTTGAATATTATATAAAATTACAATGCTTAAATGGAGGCTAAAATTATTAATATTTATTAATTAATATTAAAAATTTGAATGTCTTTCAGAAATATAAAACATCCATTATAAAGGCTTGATTATATAGATCAAAATATGTGAAAATCTTTATACTGAGATATTTTTCTTTTACATATGAAATACTGGGGGAGTAATACATAACTTAATAGAGGATCTTTTAGTTAAAGTATCAAGTATTCTTGACAGTATATATAAATATTTATAATCAAATCACTCCTTCAAGAAGCATTTAAAGGATTATGGATATCAATTTATAATTATACAGTGACTGAATTTACAATAAAACACCAATCTGAGTTTTACCAATTCATATCAGTAATGTGATTAGTAGACAATTAAATTATCTTATTTGTATCCATAATTATGAAAGCAATAACAATGGATTGAAATGGAAATAGTTGATGAATTTAGGTTCTTCCTTCTAAGATCTGGGAAGAAGATGAGAGAGTGCTAGGGTGGGAAAGTATTATATGTGCATAAAAGTATCCTTAAGGCACCCCTGCATCCCTATAATGAACTCTCCTCAAAGGTAAATCAACCTCCAGCGGAGGCACTAGGGTAGCAAGACAGCTGTGTTTCTGAGCACAGTCAACCAAGGTGCCTGAGTCCTTTACTGCAACAACACTCAGAATCTGAGATACACCAGCTGCCAACCAGGTCAGTGTGGGTAAGGCCTACCCTGAAAGATCTCATACAGGATTTGGCCTGGAGCCAAGTTCCTCATTTATTTAAGACAGAACCCTACTATAGAATCTGTAGGCTTCCCTGGGGGCTCAGCAGTAAGAATCCACACACAATGCAGGATGCGGTTTGATCCTTGCATCGGGAAGATCCCCTGGTGGAGGGCATAACATTCCACTCCTGGTGGCTCAGGGGTTAAAGTGTCTGTCTCTAATGTGGCAGACCTGGGTTTGATCCCTGGGTCAGGAAGATCCCCTGGAGAAGGAAATGGCAACCCACTCCAGTATTCCTTCTTGGAGAATCCCATGGACGGAGGAGCCTATTGGGCTACAGTCCATGGGGTCGTAAAGAGTCGGACCCGACTGAGTGACTTAACTTTCACTTTCCAGTATCATTGCCTGGAGAATCTCATGGATAGAAGAGCCTGCTGGAATGCAGTCCATAGAGTCACAGAGATTTTGACAGGACTGAAGTAATTAGCATACACACAGAGCCGTAGACTTCAGGACTGGGCCACCTCAGGCCAAGGGAGCACAGCCCCACCCCTCACCAGAAAATTGGATTAAAGATTTATTGAGCATGGTTTTGTCCACCAGAGCAAGACCCAGTTGTACTCACAGACAGTCCTTCCCATCAAGAAGCTCACACAAGCTTCTTCTCATCCATCAGAAGGCAGAGAGAAGAAGCAAGAACTACAACAGCTTCCAGAACAAAAACCACAATCAAAGAAAGATACCAAAATGATCACAAGAATCACATCCTTGTGTAACTCAGTGAGCTATGAGCCATTCCACGCAGGGTCAATCAAAACAGATAGGTCATGGTGAAGAGTTTTGACAAAATGTGACCCACTGGAGAAGGGTATGGCAAACCACAATAGTATCCTTGCCTCAAGAAACAGTTGTTCAGTATGAAAAAGCAGAAAGACGTGACACTGGAAGATGAACCCCCAGGTCAGTAGGTGTACAACAGGATACTGGGGAAAAGAGAAGAAATAACTCCAAAAGAATGAAGAGGCTGGATGAAAGAGGAAATGATGCTCAGTTGTGGATATGTCTTGTGGTGAAAGTAAAATATGATGCTATAAAGAATAATATTGCATAGGAACCTGGAATTTTAGGTCCATGAATCAAGGTAAATTGGAAGTGGTCAAGCAGGAGATGGCAAGAGTGAACATTGAAATTTTAGAAATCAGTGAACTAAAATGGATAGGAATGGGTGAATTTAATTTAGATGACCATTATATCTACTACTGTGGGCAGGAATCCCTTAGAAGAAATGGAATATCCCTCATAATTATCAAAAAGGGTCTGAAATGCAGTACTTGGGTGCAATCTCAAAAAATGAATTATCTCAATTCATTGCCAAGACAAACCATTCAACATCACAGTAATCCAAGTCTTTTCCCCAACCTATAATGCTATATAAGCTGAAGCTGAACAGTTCTATGAAGACCTACAAGACCTTCTAGAATCAACACCAAAAAAAAATGCCCTTTTAATCATAGGAAACATGAATGCAAAAGTAGGAAGTCAAGAGATACCTGGAGTAACAGACACGTATGGCCATGGAGTACAAAATGAAGCAGAAGAAAAGGCTAACAGAGTTTTACCAAACAAATAAACTGCTCACAGCAAATACCCTCTTCCAACTGCACAAGATACAACTCTACACATGGACATCACCAGATGGTCAATAGTGAAATCAGATTGTTTATATTCTTTCCAGTCAAAGATGGAGAAGTTTTATATAGTCAACAAAAGAAGACATGGAGCTGACCATGGCTCAGTTCATAAGCTCCTTATTGGAAAATTCAGGCTTAAATTGAAGAAACTAGGCAAAAAACCACTAGGCCATTCAGGTATGTCCTAAATCAAATCCCTTATAATTATACAGTGGATGTGAAAAATAGAGTCAAGGACATACTTCATGTAGATAGTGTGTCTGAAGAACTATGGACAGAAGCTCATAAAACTGTACAGGAGGCAGTGACTGAAAAAAAAAAGAAATGCAAGAAAGAAAAGTAGTTGCCTGTAAAGGCTTTACAAACATCTGAGAACAGAAGAGAAGTGAAAGGCAAAGGAAAAAAAGATGGGAACAACTGAATGCAGAGTTCCAGAGAATAGCAAGGAGAGATAAGAAAGCCTTCTTAAGTGAACAGTGCAAAGAAATAGAGGAAAACAATAGAATGGGAAAGACTAGAGATCACTTCAAGGAAACTGGAGATACCTGGTGAACATTTAATACAATGATGGGCACAATAAAGGACAGAAATGGCAAAGACCTAACAGAAGCAGAAGAGATAAAGAAGAGGTGGCAAGAATACACAGAAAAGCTATACAACAAATGTCTCAATGACCTGGAAAACCTCAATGGCTTGGTCACTTACCTAAAGCCAGACATCCTGGATTGTGAAGACAAGTGGGCCTTAGGAAGAATTACTACAAACAAAGCTAGTGGAAGTGATAAAATTCCAGCTGAGCTATTTCAAACCCTGAAAGATGATGCTGTGAAAGGGCTGCACTCAATATGCCAGCAAATTTGGAAAACTCAGCAGTGGCCACAGGACTGGAAAAGGTCAGTTTTCATTCCAGTCCCTAAGAAAGGCAATGCCAAGAATGTTAAAACTACCACACAATTGCACTTATTTCATATTGAGAATTCCAGGAAGACATCTACTTCTCCTCCATTGACTGAGTGAAAACCTCTGACTGTTTGGATCACAACAAACTGGAAAATTCTTAAAGAGATGTGAATATGGACTACCTTTACCTGCCTCCTGAGAAACCTGTAAGCAGCTCAAGAAATAATAGTTAGAATACAACATGGAACCACAGACTGGTTCAAAGTTGGGCTAGGTATACATCAAAGTTGTATATTGATAAACCTAACATACTTAACTTCCATACAGAGTACATCATGCAAAATGCTGGGTGGATGAAGCACAAGCCAGGTTTAAGATTGCTGAGAGAAATATCAACAACCTCAGAATGCAGGTGATATCATCTAATGACAGAAAGCAAAGAGGAACTAAAGAGACTCTGGATGAGGATGAAAGAGGAGAGTGAATAAGTTGTCTTAAAACTCAACATTCAAAACATTAAGATTATGGCATCCAATCCCATCATTTCATGGCAAATAGATGGGAAGAAAAAAAAAGAAACAGTGGCAGATTTTATTTTCTTAGACTCCGAGATCACTGTAGACAGTGACTGCAATCATGAAATTTGTAGATGCTTGCCCCTTAGAAGAAAAGCTATGATGATCTAGACAGTGTAGTAAAAAGCAGAGACATCACTTTACTGTCAAGATTCGTATAGTCAAAGATATGGTTTTTCCAGTAGTCTTGTATAGAAGTGAGAATTGCATCATAAAGAAAGCTGACCATTGAAGGATTGATGCTTCTGAACTGTGGTGTTGGAGAAGACCCTTGAGGGTCCCTTGAACATCAAGGAGATCAAACTAGTCACTCTTAAAGGAAATCAACCCTGATTATTCATTGGAAAGACTGATGCTGAAGCTGAAGTTCAATACTTTTTCACCTGATGTTAAGAGCAGTCTCTTTGGAAAAGACCCTGATGCTCAGAAAGATTGAGGGCCAGAGGATAAGGGGCAAAGAAGATGGGATGGTTGGATGGCATCACTGACTCAATGGACATAAGTCTGAGCAAATTCTAGGAGATGGTGGAGGATAGCTAAGTCTGGCATTCTGCAGTTCATGGGGTCGCCAAGAGTCAGGCATGACTTAGCAAGTGAAAAACAAGAATTCTCTGGATAGGTAGGTAAAACTACAGCAGCCTAATCTTACACATTTCATGGCTGCAATCACCATCTGCGGTGATTTTGGAGCCCCCAAAAAAATAAAGTCTGACACTGTTTCCACTGTTTCCCCATCTATTTCCCATGAAGTGATGGGACCAGATGCCATGATCTTCATTTTCTGGATGTTGAGCTTTAAGCCAACTTTTTCACTCTCCTCTTTTACTTTACATACATCATGTATGGATGTGAGAGTTGGACTGTGAAGAAGGCTGAGCACCAAAGAATTGATGCTTTTGAACTGTGGTGTTGGAGAAGAATCTTGAGAGTCCCTTGGACTACAAGAAGATCCAACCAGTCCATTCTGAAGGAGATCAACCCTGGGATTTCTTTGGAAGGAATGATGCTAAAGCTGAAACTCCAGTACTTTGGCCACCTCATGTGAAGAGCTGACTCATTGGAAAAGACTTATGCTGGGAAGGATTGGGGGCAGGAAAAGAAGGGGATGACAAAGGATGAGATGGCTGGATGGCATCACTGACTCAATGGATGCGAATCTGAGTGAACTCTGGGAGTTTGTGATGGACAGGGAGGCCTGGTGTGCTGCGATTCATGGGGTCACAAAGAGTTGGACACGACTGAGCGACTGAACTAAACTGAATCTTACACATTAAGGAACTAGAAAAGAACTAACTAAACCTAAAGATATCAGAATAGGAAATAATATAAGTATTAGAAAAGAAACAAACAAAGTAGAGACTAGAAAATCAATACATCAAAAAAACTGAGTTGTTTCTTCTAAAAGTTAACAAAATTGACCAACCTTTTACTAATTAAAAAGATAAATGACTCAAATTGATAAATTTTTACATGAATGAAGAGACATGTCAACTGATACCAAAGAAATGCAAAAAATCTTAAGACACTACTATGAAAAATTATATGTCAGCAAGTTAGGTGACTTAGTAAAATGCATATACAACTTAACTGATACTGAATCATGAACTAATAAAAATATGAACAGACCAATCACAAGCAAAATGACTGAATCAGTAATAAAATATCTCCTAAGAAAAATATGTGCAGGACTAGATGCTTTACAGCTGAGTTATATCAAACTTTTAAAGAAGAAATAATATACAAACCTTCTCAAGCTCTTCCAAAAAGTCAATAAGAAGGTTATTGCCAAACTTATTTCATAAATTCAGTGTATTCTGATACTGAAGCCAGACAAAGACATTACAAGAAAAGAGAATTACGAATTACATGTCAATGTCATTCATGAATATCAGTGCAGCACTCTCCAACAAAATACCATCAAATCAAATTCAAGAGCACATTAATAAGTCATACACCATGATCAAGAGGGATTTATCTTTAGACACAAAGAGGATTCAACAAAAAAATCAATAAATGTGACACATTGTATTAACAAAAAAGAATATAAATTTTATAATCATTTTAACAGATATAGAACTCAAAATATTTCAACATCTTTTCATGATAAATATGTTCAATGATTAGGTATAGGACTCTATCTAACTCAACATAATAAAGTCAACGTATGAGAAGCTCAAAATTAACATCACACTCAACAGTGAAAAGCTGTTGTGAAGGGTTTTCTTCTATGATCAGGAACAAGACAAGGGGGGCTCACTGTCAACATCAATGGAAGTCCGAACCAGCCAATGAAGTCTGATCCATAGTGATTAGTCAAGAAAGCGAAATAAAAGGCATCCTAATCAGAAAGGAAGTGTATGTAGATATCTTGTATACATACACACATCTCTAAAAATCTCACCAAAAAATTGTTAAAGCTAATTAATTAATTAAATTGGAGGATAGAAAATTACCATATAAAAACCAATTGCATTCCCATACACTATTAACATATTATTTGTAAGAAAAATTAAGAAAGCAATGGCATTTACAATAGTGTCCAAAGCAATAAAATATTTAGTAATAAATTTAACCAAGGAAATGATGTGTTATACATACATAGATGCACAGTATATGTTATATGTTATACATATATATATGCACAGACATGATTTTTCCATAACATTACTTTCTTTTCTTTTTTACTCTTTGGATTTTGAAATATCTTGACCTGAATCAACATCCAATTTTGATTTATATTCATCAGTTGATTCATTGCTGGCATCCATCAGACTCATGCTTTATTGTAGCTAGGTTGTTGTGTCTCATATCTCACTCTTCATTGTCCAAAACTCAATCAGGATAAAAATTTCCTCAACTGCATTTCACTGTAATTTAAGCATTTTTGAAATGCTGAAACTATGTTTTTCTGCATGCAAATGTTTTATCTATAAAGTATCTGTCTATGTTTTTCATTAATTCTGCAATGTCCTTGGAGATATTAAACAGAATCTTATTTGGGGGAAAACATGTATTACTATCTATCCTTTGAGGCTGAAATGGTGCCCAGAAAATCCCTTTTATTACTGAGAATTTTTGATATTTTTTCACAAGGTGTTTCAACAGGGATAACAGTTGTTCTTAAAATTAGTCATGATATAGTATCCACTGGAAGAAACACAAAAATATATATTTTTTTGATTACCTGACACAAATTATTGCTAATTTAAATAACACAAGGATTTTAAATCAATCACAAACTCTGTGTATAGATTTTGTTATATTTCAGTCCTTCCATGTTGCTTATCATGATCCCCAGGAAAGATTTGTAAGCATAGGTTTTTAATTAAATTAACAGTATGAAAAGGAAAACTACAGAATATTACAAAGTTGGGCCAATTCTATTGTTTATTCAGTTGAGGAATAATCAGAAATGTTAATGCATTTAGGAAACTATCTGCCACATAATAAGAATTAATAAACTAAATGAGATTTCTTATTGTTTTTATGAATTCATACCTCCAACTGTCTATACTTTTATATTTTGGGTTAAATTATTATAAGATGCATATTTAGTTGACAAAATATATTACCATTCTCATTGCTTTTGATATTTATTACTACATTTTTGTATAAGAAGTTCTGTTTCTTGTACAAATGCCAAATCATTGCTAATAAAATTCTTTAGCTTTTTGCCAATTGTACAGATAAAATTTCATAGCTAAAAGGAATGCAAAATTTATTTTAATATATTTTTATATCATCAGAATCAATAAAAATGTGTAAATAAATGGATGCATTTAAAAGGTGTTCACCATTTTTGCTAAAACATAAATTGTCTCTTAGGTCCTTCTATTGTACTGGCTTCTACGCTATTGCTTCTACAATGCAAAGAAATAGATGAAAACAATAGAATGGGAAAAGCTAGAGATCTCTTCAAGAAAATTTGGAGATACCAAGGGAACATTTCATGCAAAGATGGGCACAATAAAGGACAGAAATGTCAAAGGCGTAACAAAAGCAAAAGAGATAAAGAGGAGGTGGCAAGAATACACAAGGGAACTGTACAAAAAGTGTTAATGAACCAGATAACCACCAGATAACCATGGTGTGGTCACTCACTTAGAGCCAGACATCCTGGAATGTGATGTCAAATGGGCCTTAGGAAGCATTATTATGAACAAAGCTAGTGGAGGTGATGGAATTCCAGATGAATTATTTCAGTCCTAAAAGATGATGCTGTTAAAGTGCTGCACTCAGTATGCCAGCAAATTTGGAAAACTAGGCAATGGCCA
Organism: Nanger dama; assembly: GCA_917880005.1. Taxonomy (NCBI): domain Eukaryota; kingdom Metazoa; phylum Chordata; class Mammalia; order Artiodactyla; family Bovidae; genus Nanger; species Nanger dama. The sequence continues at coordinate 4,892,468 of CAKJTW010000038.1, read as the reverse complement.
CAGGATTGGAAAAGCTGTTTTCATTTCAATCTCAAGGAAGTGCAATGCTAAAGAATATTCAAACTACTGCACCACTGCACTCTTTTCACATGCTGGCAAGGTAATGCTCAAAATTGTTCAAGCTAGGCTTAAAGCTCAAAATTGTTCAAGCTAGGCTTAAAGCTCAAAATTCAGAAAACTAAAATCATGGCATCCGGTCCCATCACTTCATGGCAAATAGATGTGGAAACAGTGGCTGATTTTATTTTCTGGCCTCCAAAATCACTGCATATGGTGACTGCAGCCATGAAATTAAAAGATGCTTACTCCTTGGAAGGAAAGTTATAACCAACCTAGACAGTATTTTAAAAGGCAGAGACATTACTTTGTCAACAAAGGTCTGTCTAGTCAAGGCTATGGTTTTTCCAGTGGTCATGTATGGATGTGAAGGTTGGACTATAAAGAAGGCTGAGTATGGAAGAACTGATGCTTTTGAACTGTAGTGTTGGAGAAGACTCTTGAGAATCCCTTGGACTGCAAGATCTAACCAGTCCCTTCTAAAGGAGATTAGTCCTGGGTGTTCATTGGAAGGACTGATGTTGAAGCTAAAACTCCAATCCTTTGGCCACCTGATGCAAAGAGCTGACTCATTTCAAAAGACCCTGATGCTGGGAAAGATTGAGGGCAGGAGGAGAAGGGGATGGCATCAGGATGAGATGATTGGATGGCATCACCAACTCAATGGGCATGGATTTGGGTGGACTCTGGGAGTTGATGATGGACAGGGAGGCCTGGTGATAGACAAGGAGGCCTGGTGTGCTGCAGTTCATGAGTCAGACATGACTGAGTGACTGAACTGAGGCTTTAGTAACATGTAAACTAAGAACTTTCAGATGTACAAACTGGATTTTTTTTTAAACTTTATTTTACTTTACAGTACAGTATTGGTTTTGGCATACACTGACATGAATCTGCCATGGGTGTACATGAGCTCCCAAACATGAACCCCCCTCCCACCCTACATCATCCCTCTGGATTATCCTCGTGCACCAGCCCCAAGCATCCTGCATCCTGCATCGAACATAGACTGGCAATTCATTTCTTACATGATAGAATACATGTTTCAATGCCATTCTCCCATACAAACTGGATTTTAAAAAGGCAAAGGAACAAGAGATCAAGTTGCCAACATCCTCTGGATCAAGAAATAGCAAGGGAATTCCAAAAACATCTACTTCTGCTTCACTGACTATGCAAAAGCCTTTGACTATATGGATTACAACAAACTGTGGAAAATTCTGAAAGAGATGGGGATACCAGATCACCTCACCTGCCTCTTCAGAAATCTGTGTGCAGGTCAAGAAGCAACAGTTAGAACCAGACATGGAACAATGGACTGGTTCAAAATTGGGAAAGGAGTGTGTCAAGGCTTCACAGTGTCACTCTGCTTATTTAACTTATATGCAGAGTAGCTCATGTGAAATGTGGCGATGGGTAAAGCACAAGCTGGAATCAAGATTCCCAGGAGAAATATCAACAACTTCACATATGCAGATGATACAATATTAATGGTATAAAGAGAAGAGTAACTAAAGAGCCTTTTGATGAAGGTGAAAGAGGAGAGTGAAAAATCTGGCTTAAAACCCAACATTCAAAAAACTAAGATTATGACATCTGGTCTCATCACTTCATGACCAAATAGTTGAGGAAAAAGTGTAAACCGTGGCAGATTTCATTTTTCTTGGACTCCAAAATCACTGTGAGTGGTGACTATAGACACAAAATTAAAATATTCTTGCTACTTGGAGGAAAAGTCATGACAAAGCTAGCTAGCATGTTAAAAAGCAGAGACATCACTTCGCAAACACAGGTCAGTCTAGTCAAAGCTATAGTTTTTCTAGTAGTCATGAATGTATGTGTGAATTGGACCATAAAGAAGGCTGAGTGCTGAAGAATTGATGCTTTTGAACAGTGGTGTGGGAGAAGAATCTTGAGAGTCCCTTTAACTGCAAGAAGATCAAACCAGTCAGTGTTAAAGTAGAACAATCCTGAATGTTCACTGGAAGGACTGATGCTGAAGCTCCAATACTTTGGTCACCTGATGTAAAGAACTGACTCTTTGGAAAAGACCCTGATGCTGGGAAAGACTGAGGGCAAGAGGAGAAGGGGAGAAGCAGAGGATAAGATGGGTAGATAGCATCACTGACTGAATGGATATGAAAACTGTGTTAACTCGCGGAGATAGTGAAGAACGGGAAGCCTGGCATTCTGTTGTCTGTGGAGTTGCAAAGAGTTGGACATGACTAAGTGATTGAATAAGAAAAGCATTCTTTACAAATTGAAATAAGGATATCACTAAATTTTCAAGCCTTTAGGAACACTCACTACATAGAATTCAGATGTGTAACTCTAAATTGTACACCTGGCTTGTCTCTGAGTTCACATTTATTCTCCAAACCTTAATTTTTTTCATCTAAGTTAGTTCTATTTTAGTTCTATTATAAAAATTTACTTGTTTTCTAATGATGTATGATGATGCAATTAAAAATTGAAAAAAAATAAGAGGCTACTTATTCCCTCTCACCAAAAACATCATATATTACTCTCAGTTTCCTCTGCTTTGTATTAAGATTTACAAGAAAGAGGAATGGGCTGTCATGTTTAAGTACTCAGAAAACAAACAAAAAAAAACATATGGCAATTCTTGCTATATAAAGAATAAACAAAGGGTTTTCTCGTGATTAACAAAACTTCAGAGTTCTCCTGTCTTTCTGAGAATTTGAACAGGTAGTTCTTGAAATAGAGCTGAACTTTGATTTACCTTCTTCACTGCATGTATGAAATCTTTATTCTTGTGTTCCCCACTCCAATAGTCATCTTGAACTCTTTAGAACATTTTAATAAACTCTTAAGGCAGGGCTTTCTATCATTTTTACTATATCTATACTACATACTATGCCTCATCTACACAAAAGGAGAAGGGCTGGTAGAGAGTGCGGTGGTTAGATAGCATCCCCAATTCAATATTAATATGAGCAAACTCCAGGAGATAATGAAAGACAGGAGAGGCTGCTGTGCTGCAGTTCATGGGGTCTCAAAGAATCAGACGTGACTTAGCAAATGAACACCAACACTACAGACATTAATTGCTGTTATTTAGTTGCTAAGTCGTGTCTCTTGTAACCCCATGGACTGTTGCCCGTCAGGTTCCTCTGTCCATGGGATTTCCCAGGAAGAATACTGGAGTGGGTAGCCATTTCCTTCTCCAGTGGATCCTCCCGACTCAGGGATTGAGCCTGTGTTTCCTTCATTGGCATGCAGATTCTTTACCCCTGAGTCACCAAGAAAGCCCATAAAGATGAATTACAAATGTATATATTTAGCCATTATCTTTCTTTGAATTTTTAATCTTTTTTTAATTTTCTCTGTCTAGCATTAGAGACATAGTTGGACACTATAGTTTCTGCTTGTGGAACAGCTTTCACCTTAAGGTTATTTTTCCATGTAGAATATTTTACTCTGATTGATAAGACTGATAACCATCATTATAACAGCTCAAATATAATTAACTTTGACCTCATTTTAAAATATTTTCCTTTTTCCATTAGCCAATCCATCAGCAAGTTCTGACTCCAAAATACATACCAAATCTGTCTACTTTTCACTTTATCCAACACCATATGCTAATCAAACTAGCCTCTTTTCTCTCTTGGTTTACTTTAAAATTCACTGTTTTAGAGATTTTGTCCATAACAAAGAAGATTATACCTTGCACACATGCTGAGATACTTCAGTTGTGTCCGCCTCTTTGCGACCCTATGGACTGTAGACTGCCAGGCTCCTCTGTCCATAGGATTCTTCAGGCAAGAATACTAGGGTGGATTGCCATTTCCTACTCCAGGGAATATTCCCAACTCAGGGATCAAACCCAGGTCTCCTGCATCTCCTGCATTACAGGCAGATTCTTTACCACTGAGCCACCAGTGTATACCTTCTATAGTAATAAGGTTATTTGTTTTTTTTTGTTGTTTGAAGGCTGGCTATACTGCTTAATTGCTTTAAATCATTCCAGTGGCTTTCTATTATATCTATGTCTGTCTATCTATCTATCTATATACGATATTCAAACACAATTTGGCTCAGTTGGCTACAATTCATTGGCCCCTACCTGTGGAGTTCCTCTACAAATCTCCCTTCACTTCAGTTAAGAATCTGACTGTCCCTGGAAAATAACAAGACTATTCAAACTTAAGACTATTATACCTCCTCTTCTGACGGGCAGTAATGCTTTTCCTCCAGATTGCCACATGACTGTCTTGTCCTTGGAATTAGGACTGCTTGTCAACTGTCACTTCTTCAGAGAGCTTCCCAGATGGTACTATCTATTAAACATGTACACACTGCTATATTTAAGATGAATAACCAACAAGTACTTACTGTAAAGCACATGGAACTCTGCTAAACGTTATGTGGTAGCCGGGATGGGAGAGTAGTTTGGGGAGAATGGATCCATGTATATGTATGGCTGAGCCCCTCCACTGTTCACCAGACACTATCAAAACATTGTTAACTGACTAGACCCCAGTACAATATAAAAGTTTTAAAAAATAAAACATTGTCCTCTCCCCACCACAAGTCATGTCCTATTTTGTTTTTGATTTTCCTACAATTTCACTGTTTATCATATTATGAACAGTCTTTCTCCAATGAACACTTTATTTGATAGGACTCTTACCTGTTTTTTCAACCCTGTGTGTCACCACATTGCATTCATTCAAAAATATTTATTGAGTTCCTGGAAAAAAATTTAGGTAATTGGTAAGCAATTTTGAAAAAGAATCAATCCCTTGGATATTTGTAATATTCCTATATTTAAATTAAGCAAAACACTAAAAAGAACAAACACTACCATATTCCTTTCACTGATGATAGGCCTATTATAGTCAAAGTTTATAATAAGTCATTTCTATCAAACAAAATAGACAGTAGCTTTCCACTCTTCCCAGAAGTATGATTAACTTCAATTTCCTTTTCTTCTTAATTTTCCAGTTGATTCATTAGTCATAGAGAACTATAAAATGAATAATGCCTTATAAAACCCAGAGATTAATTATAATTTAGAGAAATTAAAAATTATTAGTCAAAATATTCTTAGAAATCTAGACCAAAGGAAAATGATTGACTCGAGTTAAATAGTGATTCTACTCATGATTTCTACATTGTTTATAATAAAATTAATTTTATAAATGAAAGAAGAATAGCTATGTCAAACCTAGACAGTGGTTTTAAAAGCAGACATTACTTTGCCCACAAAGGTCTATATAGTCAAAGCTATGATCAAAATTTTTCTAGTAGTCATATATGGATGTGAGAATTAGACCAAAAAGGCTGAAAGCCAAAGAATTGATGCTTTTGGACAGTGGTGCTGAAAATGATTCTTGAGAGTGCCTTGGACAAGAAGATTAAATCAGTCATTTCTAAAGGAAATCAACCCTGAATATTCATCGGAAATATGGATACTAAAGATGAAGCTCCAATACTTTTTCTTTTTTTTGTCATTTTATTTTATTTTTTTAATACTTCATTCTACATTACAATACTGTATTTGTTTTGCCATCCATTGACATGAATCAGCCACAGGTGTACACGATCTCCCAATGCCGAAGCCCCCTCCCACCTCTCACCCCATATCATCTCCCTGGATCATCCCATGCACCAGCCCCAAGCATCCTGTATCTTGTATTGAACATAGACTGGTGCTTCGTTTCTTACATGATACTATACATGTTTCAATGCCATTCTCCCAAATCATCCCATCCTCTCCCTCTCCCTCTCCCTCAGAGTCCAAAAGTCCGTTCTATACCTCTGTGTCTCTTGTTGTCTCACATAGAGGGTCATCATTACTATCTTTCTAAATTCCATATATATGTGTCAGTATACTGTATTGGTGTTTTTCTTTCTGGCTTACTTCACTCTGTATAATCGGCTCCAGTCTCATCCATCTCATTAGAACTGAGTCAAATTTATTCTTTTTAAGGTCTGAGTAATACTCCATTGTGTATATGTATCACGGCTTCCTTATCCACTCATCTGCTGATGGACATCTAGGTTGTTTCCATGTCCTGTCTATTATAAACAGTGCTGCAATGAACATTGGGGTACATGTGTCTCTTTCAATTCTGGTTTCCTCGGTATGTATGCCCAGCAGTGGGATTGCTGGGTCATAAGGCAGTTCTATTTGCAATTTTTTAAGGAATCTCCACACTGTTTTCCATAGTGGCTGTAGGAGTTTGCATTCCCACCAGCAGTGTAAGAGGGTTCCCTTTTCTCCACATCCTCTCCAGCATTTATTGCTTGTAGATTTTGGATCGCAGCCATTCTGACTGGTGTGAAATGGTACCTCATTGTGGTTTTGATTTGCATTTCTCTGATAATGAGTGATGTTGAGCATCTTTTCATGTGTTTGTTAGCCATCCATATGTCTTCTTTGGAGAAATGCCTATTTAATTCTTTGGCCCATTTTTTGATTGGTTCGTTTATTTTTCTGGAGTTGAGCTGCATAAGTTGCTTGTATATCTTTGAGATTAGTTGTTTGTCAGTTGTTTCATTTGCAATTGTTTTCTCCCATTCAGAAGGCTGTCTTTTCACCTTGCTTATATTTTCCTTTGTTGTGCAGAAGCTTTTAAATTTAATTAGATCCCATTTGTTTATTTTTGCTTTTATTTCCAGTATTCTGGGAGGTGGATTATAGAGGACCCTGCTGTGTGATTTATGTCGGAGAGTGTTTTGCCTATGTTTTCCTCTAGGAGTTTTATAGTTTCTGGTCTTATGTTTAGATCTTTAATCCATTTTGAGTTTATTGTTGTGTCTGGTGTTAGAAAGAGGTCTAGTTTCATTCTGTTACAAGTGGTTGACCAGTTTTCCCAGCACCACCTGTTAAAGAGACTGTCTTTATTCCACTGTATACTCTTGCCTCCTTTGTCAAAGATAAGGTGTCCATAGGTGTGTGGGTTTATCTCAGGGCTTTCTATTTTGTTCCATTGATCTATAGTTCTGTCTTTGTGCCAGTACCATACTGTCTTAATGACTGTGGCTTTGTAGTAGAGCCTGAAGTCAGGCAAGTTGATTCCTCCAGTTCCATTCTTCTTTCTCAAGATTGCCTTTGCTATTCGAGGTTTTTGTATTTCCATACAAATCTTGAGATTATTTGATCTAGTTCTGTGAAAAATACTGCTGGTAACTTGATAGGAATTGCATTGAATCTGTAGATTGCTTTGGGTAGTATACTCATTTTCACTACACTGACTCTTCTGACCCATGAACATGGTATATTTCTCCATCTATTAGTGTCCTCTTTGATTTCTTTCATCAGTGTTGTATAGTTTTTGATATATAGGTCTTTAGTTTCTTTAGGTAGGTATATTCCTAAGTATTTTATTCTTTTCATTGTAATGGTGAATGGAATTGTTTCCTTAACTTCTTTTTCTACTTTCTCATTATTAGTGTATAGGAATGCAAGAGATTTCTGAGTGTTGCTTTTATATCCTGCAACTTTACTATATTCATTGATTAGCTCTAGTAGTTTTCTGGTTGAGTCTTTAGGATTTTCTCTGTAGAGGATCATGTCATCTGCGATGTGAAGAGCAGTCTCTTTGGAAAAGACTCTGAAGTTCAGAAAGTTTGAGGGCCAGAGGAGAAGGGGAAACAGAAGATGAGACTGTTGGATGGCATCACTTTCTCAATGGACACGAGTTTGAGAAAACTCAGGTAGATAGTGATGGACAGAGAAGCCTGACATGCTTTAGTTACTGGGGTCACAAACAGTTGGACACAACTTAGTGACTGAAAAACAATCACAAAAATGTGTATTTGGATGTATGGCAAAACCAATACAATATTGTAAAGTAATTAACCTCCAATTTAAATAAATAAATTCATATTAAAAAGTAAAGTATCTTCAAATGGACAAAAAATGTACATATGGCAATAAGCAATATAAAATAGAAATGGATATTTTAAAATTGGCTACTGTGGAAATTTATTATAATACAAAAAACCCTAAAAGCATATTTTCAATAGATTTAATCAAATAAAACACATACTTTACATGTGAAGGTGTAACACATTTCACCAATTGAGATTTAAACTTAAATTATGGTTTTTGCTAGGTAATTTTTTTCAATGATTTTTCACCTATGGGGAAAATAAAATCAAAGTATTCTTGCTAATGAAATTCCTCAGTCCTTTCTTTTTTAAATAAGTACTTGTCAGTTCCAATTGTGCATAAATAAAATTCAGTTAGGATGTGTATGCAAATTAAATATTTTCATATACTATAATATTTTTGATTCCATAAAAGCTTGAGTTGTCTCTCCAACTCCACACGTTACTACAAAATATAAAAATCACATAGGCATTGTAAAATTTAAGTATCCTTTAGCTTTTTGGCAATACATTTTTATAAATCCCTTTGGGCAAGAAAGAAAATGTACAATTAGTCCATGTGATGTAAATAGCAATGCATTGCACTTTTCCGTATTAAAATCACTTCACAGATAATTTCCATATTATTTGGATTTCTAGAATATTGCACATTTAAATTGGCAGACTACATTTTGTTATATAAAAATTATGTAATATTAAGATGTGACTACATCTGTTTATCTTACAAAATGTGAAGTGTGTATCTTTCAAAATACCAAGGTTATTAGTAGATGGAGGAATTAAATAGGAAAACATAAAGTACTTTTCCAATTGTAAGCATTTGGAAAAAGTATTAGGACAAATATTTACATACATTATTAAAAATAAACATATTTTCAAAAATTATAACAATGTAGAGGAAAAGTGTGATTGGTTAATACATAATCTGCTCTTGAGGAGAGGGAGGAAAAACCTGCACAGATTATAGCTGCTTCAAATACATCATATTTTGTTTTAAGAACAATCTGAATCTAAATTAACTGTACATAACTTTTTGAGATCAGGTCAGAAGAACACTTGATTAGAGAAATTTATCTTTCTTAATAAGAAGTTGTTGGAGCCTCATTCTTCTCCTTCTAAGTCAGAGTAGAACAAGAAAAAGCTAATATGGAACTCAATATGCCAGCAAATTTGGAAGACTCACCTTGGCCACAGGACTGGAAAAGGTCAGTTTTCATTCCAATCCCGAAGAAAGACAATGCCAAAGAATGCTCAGACTACCACACAATTGCACTCATCTCACATGCTAGCAAGGTATTGCCCCAAATTCTCCAAGCCAGCCTTCAATGGTATGTGAATTTACAGAAGTTCAAGCTGGATTTAGGAAAGGCAGAGGAACAAGAGATCAAAATGCCAGCATCCGTTGGATCATCAAAAAAAAGCAAGAGAGTTCCAGAAAAGACATCTATTTCTGCTTTACTGACTACGCCCAAGCCTTTGACTGTGTTCAGTTTAGTTCAGTCGCTCAGACATGTCCGACTCTTTGCAACCCCATGAACCACAGCATGCCAGGACTCCTTGCCCATGACCAACTCCAAGAGTTTACCCAAACTCATGTCCATTGAGTTGGTGATGCCATCCTACCATTTCATCCTCTGTCATTCCTTCTTCTCCTGCCTTCAATCTTTCCCAGCATCAGGGTCTTTTCAGATGAGTCAGCTCTTCACATCAGGGGCCAAAATATTGGAGTTTCAGCTTCAACATCAGTCCTTCCAATGAATATTCAGGACTGATTTCCTTTAGGAAGATCACAACAAACTGGAAAATTCTTAAAGAGATGGGAATACCAGACCACCTGACCTGATTAATAAGAATCTAACAAGAAAATGCTGGCATATTGGTGCTTCATGACAAGTAGATGGGGAAACAATGGAAAGAGTGACAGATTATATTTTTTGGACTTGAAAATCACTGCAGCTGGTGACTGCAGCCATGAAATTAAAAGACGCTTGCTTCTTGGAAGAAAAGCTATGACCAATCTAGACACTATATTAAAAAGCAGAGACATTACTTTGCCAACAAAGTTCTGTCTAGTCAAAGCTATGGTTTTTCTAGTAGGCATGTACAGATGTGAGAATTGGACTAAAAGAAAGCTGAGTGCCGAACAATTGATGCTTTTGAACTGTGATGTTGAAGACTCTTGAGAGTCCCTTGGACTGCAAGGAGATCTAACCATTCTATCCTAAAGGAAATCAATTCTGAATATTCATTGGAAGGACTAATGCTGAAGCTGAAACTCCAATAGTTTGGTCACCTAATTCAAAGAACAGACTCATTGGAAAAGACCCTGATGTTGGGAGAGATTGAAGGCAGGAGGAGAAGGGAATGACAGAGGATGAAATAGTTGGATGGCATCACCAACTCAATGGACATGAGTTTGGGTAAACTCCGGGAGTTGGTGATGGACAAGGAGGCCTGGCATGTTACAGTCCATGGGGTCATAAAGAGTCAGACAAGAGTGAGAGCCTGAACTGAACTGAACAAGAAAATGTGGAAATCCCATTTAGTGGGTTAGTGAAGGATGTTTTAATGTGATACCCAATCTACACAAAACCAGTACAAAGAAAAGAACATTTAGAAAATTCTCACTTTTATGTACCGAGAATTCTAAACAGATTGAATCCATTAGTGTATAAAATGTAAAAATAGATGATAGTGATTAAGAAATATTTGTTTTGGAATTTGAAGTTGGTTAATATTAGAAATATCTATTTATATAATTGACTGCTCTAAAAGATGAGAGGAAGAAAACTTTATAAGGAACTCAATATATTCAGATACAAGCACTTCATAAAATTCAGTACACAATATTCCAAAACAAGGTTCTACTTGAAGTCTAGAACCTTTTCCTTTAGGGAAATAGCCAAACAGGTCAGCCATGCTTGCACATGAGGAATAGGCTCTAGGAACAGTATAAATGATTGTTTATGGTTACACAGTTACTCTGTTTTAAGACTGTTCTGATAATTAAACCTTCCCCACTACAAAGAGATACTTGAAGAAAGGGTAAGAGAATAGACTTAGGACTCAAAAGGAGCTAATGACAATATAGCTGCCATGACCTATATCTACTTCAAAAAGACAAATGCCTAGGCAATGAAAATATCTCATCATGGAATAAAGGGAGTCAATGGAAAGATGGATGTCATATATATCTCTAAAAAGAAAATTCAAGCAATAGGTTTATTTCCCCTTTTTTCACATTCTTGCTAGAATGATTCCTTACTATTTTTAACCCTGTATGTTTGAAAAAATGTTAACAACACAATTGTGTTTATTTTATAATTATCTATATATACATACATATAATTATCTATATATACATATTATTTTAGTTTTTAATTTATAATTGCATCATAATATTTTATTTTACATACATGTTTATATTATCTTTTGAAACTAAAACACAATTCCATTGTGCAGATATGTTGTAATAAATTTAGATCTTTTTTACAGGCATTTCTGTGATTTACATTCTCGTGGTCTTTTCTAGAATGTATTTACATATATACATTTATAAACTTATTGCCTTTTCAACATAATTTATAGGGGATGTCATCCCTGGTTCATTGATATGATATTTTGCTTAATTTGGTGCCTATTTCAATTTTGTATATTTAGAAACTTCATATTAATTTATTCTCTTTTAACATCTGTACACTATAATCATTTTCACAAAATCTAGATATGAATGTGAATTTTAATCTGTAATCATTGCAAGTTGAGTAAATGGAGAAAAAAATCTCAATTATTCTGCATTTTCTAGATCACTAGTAATATTAATTTGCATACTGACATCTTGAAATTATTCTCTGTAAAACAGATGTTAATATATTTCACTTGTTTTTCTACTAAGGTATGTATCTTTTTATTTGTCCATTGTAAAATTAAATAAACTTACTGAGACCTCCCATATGAAATTCATTGTATTGAGAAAACAATGAAAAATATACACAAATATGTTAATATTAAGGATTACAACTTTTATAATTGAAAATTATCAATTTATTTATTTGCCTCCAGACCTGTGAAAGCCTATATTGTCTCACATTTTGCAACTCTTCTGTGGTTTGGAGCTTTCATTTTAAATGCTTATTGTTTTGGAATAGGTTGTGGTAGATAGTCAGGATTGCCTCCTACAGTGATACAGACTGCACAAGTTTCAGCTTCCAAGGAGATGCTGAAGAATAATTTTAAGAGTGCTCCCCAGAAAAATTCAAAGTGGAAACCATATTTATACTGTTCTGTTTTCAAAACCTTTACCTAGTGCTCTAAATTATATTTGTTGCAAAATGAAGCCTTTACTCACTAATCATAAAGACCAACCTTAGCTTATGCTACATTTATTCTATGCTTCTTGTTTTTAGGCTTTCTGTAAAAGTCATTGTCTGTTTTTAGCTACTTGGATATTTTACTTTCTTGTGTTATGAAGTATTAAAGTAATGTATACATATAAATTTCTGATCAACTTAATAGTCCCATTAAATCATTAATACATTAATTCAATTGTATTGACAAAATCCACAGCGTCATTCAATCCTCTAAAACTCAAAATATTGATTTTTATTGTCCCTCTTCTAATATTTACTAAGTATAGCTATAATCTTAATATATATTCATATGGTTAAATTCTCATTATTATATATGACATCTTAGATTTTGAAAATTATTATCTTTTGATATGGAAATATTTTTAGATTTTCTAGTATTTCATGTAGATTCTCTGTTCCCTGAGAGCAATATAATACCAAATAAGACTAATTTTTGAAGTGTTCACAGAAAACACATTTTCTGATTTCTTGAAAAGCTGAGCATGTTTTTGGCTACTTATATGGATGAATAAGTTTCTTTGATAGGTTACAATCATTATCTTCAAACAGTGATGACATGAATAATATATTTTGATAGTTAATGTATCAGAGGAAAAATCTAATGCCATCTTTTTTGGTAAAAAAGAGACATATATCAAAATGCATGTAATTAGTTAATGAAGGAATAATTAATATAATTAATGTATTACATTCTATTACATTAATGTAATACAATTAATATATTATTACAATAGGCAAAAGGAATACTAGGGAGTAAAAGGGTAGATATGTGTCTATGTGGGCTTCCCAGGCGGCATAGTGGTAAAGAACCTGCCTACCAATGCAGGAGACACAAAAGACACAGGTTCAGTTCCTGGGTCAGGAAGATGTCCTGGAGTAGCAAATGGCAACCCACTCCAGTATTCTTGCATGCAAAATTCCATGGACAGAGGAGCCTGGTGGCTACAGTCTATAGTCCATGGAGTCAGAAAGAGGCAGACATGACTGAACATGCATGCACTCATGTGTATATGTATAACTGATGCGATTTGCTGGACACCTGAAACTAATACATTATATATCAACTGTACCCCAATATTTTTTTTAAAAAATTATTGACATTAAATAAGCAATGGATCATGAAAATGACCAAAGAGGAAATTAAAAAATACCTAGAAAAAAATGACAATGGAAACATGACAACCCAGACCCACGGTAGGCAGTAAAGGAGTTCTAAGAGGCAAGTTGATACAAATACAATCTTCTAAAAACAAAAATCTCAAATAAACAACCTAACTTTACACCTAAAGCAGAAATACAAAGGATCATAAAACACTACTATAAGTAGTGTTTCCTTAGAAAAACATAGGCAGAACACTCTTTGACATAAATCACAACAGTATCTTTCTTGATCTACCACCAAGATAATGAAAATAAAAATAATAGTAAACAGATGGGATCTAATTAAACATAAAGCTTTGGCACAGCAAAGTAAACCATAAACAAAACAAAAAGACAACCCTCACAATAAGAGGAAATATTTGCAAATGAAGCAACAAACAAGGGATTAATCTCCAAAGTATAGGAAGACCTCATGCAGTTCAATATCAAGAAACAAATAATCCAATAAAAAAATAGGCAGAAGATCTAAGGAGACATTTCTCCAAAGAAGATATGCAGATAGCCAAAGAGCATATGAAAAGAAGCTCAACATCACTAGTTACAATAGCAAATCAAAAATACCTAAAATGAGGTATCACTTCATACTAGGTAGAATGATCATCATGAAGAAAAATCTACAAACAAAATACTGAAGACGGTGAGGAGAAAAGAGAATCCTCCTACACTGTTAGTGGGAATGAAAATTGGTATAGTTACTATAGAGAACCAGTATAGAGGTTCATTAAAAAACTAAAAATAGGCCTATCATATGATACAGCAGTTCCTCTCCTGGTCATATATCTAGAGAAAACCATAATTCAAAAATGATCCATGCATCTGTGTTCACTGCAGCACTATTTACAATAACTGGGACATGAAAGCCATATAAATGTCCCTCAAGAGGGGAATGGATAAAGAAGATGTGGTACTTAAATACAATGATACATTACTCAGCAATAAAATGAACAAAGTAATGCCATTTAACAGCAATATGGATGGTCATACTTCAGAGAATGTCTGCTGCTGCTGCTGCTGCTGCGTCACTTCAGTCGTGTCCAACTCTGTGTGACTCCATAGATGGCAGCCCGCCAGGCTCTTCTGTCCCTGGGATTCTCCAGGCAAGAATAATGGAGTGGGTTGCCATTTCCTTCTCCAATACATGCATGCATGCAAAGTCTCTTCAGTCGTGTTCGGCTCTATGCGACCCTAGGGACAGCAACCCATCAGGCTCCTGTATCCACAGGATTGTCTAGGCAAGAATATTGGAGTAGGTTGCCATTTCCTTCTCCAAGAGAATGTCATACTGAGTCGAATAAGTCAGAAACAGAAAGATGGATATCATATGATATCTCTTATATGTGGAATATTTAAAAAATGGTACAGATGAACTTATCAACAAACCAGAAGTAGAATCATGGATGTTGAAAACCAACTTATGGTTACCAGGAGAACAGATGGTCCAGCAGGACAAACTGGAGATGAACGTATATACATTACTATACATAAAATAGATAACTAATAATAACCTGCACAAAGAACTTTACTCAGTACTCTGTAATGGCCTATATGGGAAGAAACTAAAAATAACTGGATTATGTATATGTGTTTCATTTTATTCTACACCTGAATGGACACAACACCATAAATCAAATATATTTCAATAAAATTTTTAAAAAGAATGTTGAAATAAGTTTAAAAATAGAAGTAGAATCTGTCAATATTCATGGTGCAACAGTTGGATACATCATGTACTGTTTATTTGGTTTCCTACGGACAAAAATCATGTGCATTATCATCCACATGATACATTCTTTTAACAATGTTCATAGTTTTAAATAGCTCAGGAGATTATCCCAAGCAGTGCTCTAGAAGATAGCCAGCAATTATTTTTGCCCATTTTAACCATGTTTCCAAATACTCCTCACCTGTGATCATAATGATAACAAAGAAAGAGTACTCCTGATACAAAAATATAACACAAAAACCTGTCATCATTATGGTATTCTCATTATGTATATAAGTGCAAGGAGAAAGTTAATTAACCATATATTTGTTTTTTAATTTGCTTCACAAATCTAGAGCCACATACTATTGAATGAAAGTGTCATTCGCTCAGTCATATCTGGCTCTTTGAGACCTTGTGGACTATAGCCCACCAGGCTCCTCTGTCCATGTAATTTCTCAGGCAAGAATATTGGAGTGGATAGCCATTCCCTTCTCCAGGGGATCTTCCTGACCCAGGTCTCCTGCATTTAAGGCAGATTCTTCACTGTCTCAGCCACCAGGTTGAATAATCAACTGCTAAAGGCATAACTATAACTACTAAACTATTCTGTAAAGGGTTTCATATGAAAAGTTGGATTGAATTATTAAAAGCGTTTAGTACTTGCTAGGAAACCAAATCTTAAGACACTCTACTAGGTTTCACCTTCAACACCCATAAATTTAGTTGACTTCTCTTTTCAGTATGCCTAAAGTTTCTTAAGGTTTCTGGCCTACAAAGACATGTTCTCCCCACTTACTATCTGTCAAGTTGGAATCCTATAACCCGTGCAGCAGTCAGTCTATATCCTGAAAATGTTATTAATATACCCTTCCATACTAATAATTTCCCTTATTTTTACTACCATCCTACTAAATTGGCTCAGTGGTAAAGTATCCATCTGCTAGTGCAGGAGACTCAGGAGACTCAGGTTCAATCCCTGAGCTGGAAAGATTCCCTGAAGGAGGAAATGACAACATACTCCAGTATTTTTGCTTAGAAAATCCTATGGACAGAGGAGCCTGGTGGGCTATGGTCCATACAGTTGCAAAGAGTCAGACATGATAAATCATGTGTGCGCATGTGTGTGCGCGCACACACACACACACACACACACACACACACACACACGCATCCTCTCAAGAAAAAGAATTAAAATAATAATCTCATGCTAATTAAAAATTAAGGTCAGTTTGGACATATATACACTAGTTATGCCAATTTAAACATATTTAAGCCAGGAGCCATTGAAGCATCCACTAAATATTTTGTAACACAAGCCACAGTATCAATACTTCCTATAATAGCTGTTACTATCAGTATATTATATTCTGTTTAGTTCAGTCACTCAGTCGTGTCTGACTCTTTGCAACCCCATGAATCACAGCACGCCAGGCCTCCCTGACCATCACTATCTCCCTGAGTTCACTCAAACTCACATCCATCGAGTCAGTGATGCCATCCAGTCATCTCATCCTCTGTCATCCCCTTTTTCTCCTGCCCCCAATCCCTCCCATTGTCAGTCTTTTCCAATGAGTCAACTCTTCACAAAGGGGTGGCCAAAGTACTGGAGTTTCAGCTTTAGCATCATTCCTTCCAAAGAAATCCCAGGGCTGATCTCCTTTAGAAGGGACTAGCTGGATCTCTTGCAGTCCAAGGGACTCTCAAGAGTCTTCTCCAGTACCACAGTTCAAAGTATCAATTTTTCAGCACTCAGCTTTCTTCACAGTCCAACTCTCACATCCACACAGGACTAGTGGAAAAACCATAGCCTTGACTAGACAAACCTTTGTTGGCAAAATAATGTCTCTGCTTTTGAATATGCTATCTAGGTTGGTCATAACTTTTCTTCCAAGGAGTAAGCGTCTTTTAATTTCATGGCTGCAGTCACCACCTGCAGTGATTTTGGAGCCCCCAAAAATAAAGTCTGACACTGTTAATTGTTTCCCCATCTATTTCCCATGAAGTGATGGAACCAGATGCCATGTTCTTAGTTTTCTGAATGTTGGGTTTTAAGCTAACTTTTTCACTCTCCTCTTTCATTTACATCAAGAGACTTTTTAGTTCCTCTTCATTTTCTGCCATAAGGGTGGTGTCATCTGCATATCTGAGGTTATTGATATTTCTCCCGGAAATCTTGACTCCAGCTTGTGCTTCTTCCAGCCCAGCATTTCTCATGATGTACTCTGTATAGAAGTTAAATAAACAGGGTAACAATATACAGCCTTGATGTACTCCTTTTCCTACTTGGAACCAGCCTGTTGTTCCATGTCCAGTTCTAACTGTTGCTTCCTGATCTGCATACAGGTTTCTCAAGAGGAAGGTCAGGTGGTCTGGTATTCCCATCTCTTTCAGAATTTTCCACTGTTTGTAGTGATCCACACAGTCAAAGGCTTTGGTATAGTCAATAAAGCAGAAATAGATGTTTTTCTGGAACTCTCTTGCTTTTTCCATGATCCATCCAATGTTGGCAATTTGATCTCTGGTTCCTCTGCCTTTTCTAAAATCAACTTGAACATCTGGAAATTCACGGTTCACTTATTGCTGAATGACAATTACACAAATTTTAATCCAATAGCATTTACCATCACAATAATAGGCCTATTGTAAAACTTGGAACTACAGCACTCCTGAAAGGGTTCTGTAGGCACAGGCTGTACAAATACAGCTAATCTTAGTTCCTTAAGAGTGGTATCTGGAGAAGGAAATGACAACCTACTCCAGTGTTCTTGTCTAGAGAATCCCGGGGATGGAGTAGCCTGGTGGACTGCCATCTGTGGGGTTAAACAGAGTTGGACACGACTGAAGTGACTTAGCAGCAGCAACACAAAAGTGGTATCTTCTATCTTATTAAACAAACAACATTCTTAAGGTAAGATCTCAATTACACAATTGATTTGACTAAATATATCCTATATGTGAACAAATGCTTTTGAACATTTGGAAAGCAATAAATTTCCATAAAAAGGAAAAAAAAAAGCTAAAGAATTTCTTAATATTTGGAAGCCAGTGAGAATTATGTCAATTAAAAAAAAAAAACATTTATTTTACACAGAACTAGAGTTTACTAGTTTGCTATGAGTTACCAAGATTTTAGTATCACAGAGAAATAGATTCCTCATATATACACACATGAAAAAGAACATTAAAGTAATCTCAGTATTTCAAACAAATACCACAATAGATCTTCCTTCACAGTTTGTCCTATTCTTAATAGGAATTGATTATATAATTTTTTTTTCCATTATAGCTTGGGTGAACAATCTACTTTATTGAAGTCCTCTAGAATAAAGAGCGGAGAAGGCAATGACACCCCGCTCCAGTACTCTTGCCTGGAACGTCCCATGGATGGAGGAGCCTGGTGGGCCGCAGTCCATGGGCTCGCTAAGAGTCGGACATGACAGCGACTTCACTTTCACTTTTCACTTTCATGCATTGGAGAAGGAAATGGCAGCCCACTCCAGTGTTTTTGCCTGGAGAATCCCAGGGACATGGGAGCCTTGTGGGCTGCCGTCTATGGGAACACAAAGAGTCGGACAAGACTGAAGCAACTTAGCAGCAGCAGCAGCAGAATAAAGAAAGTTCTGGGGATTCTAACTCAATCCACAGGTACAGATGCAAAGTTTCTAAGTGATATGATTTTAGCAGGCTGTACCCAAGAATATACTCTCTGAAGCTGCAACAATTTTAAATACCCAATACAACCCCTTTCCATGATGCTCTGAGACCTTACTTCTTTGTTGAGAACACAAAATCTGGCCAGAAAATTATGGCAGGGCTTTCAAAGGCAGAATCAGAGTAAAATAAAAACTATCTGTCTGTAGATGACAGAATTAATAGCTATAATGAATGTATAATGAATATAGTATATATATAATATAGTATAATGAATATAGTAACCAAAGTCAACAGAATGGAATAGAGTAAAATTCTCTATGAAGTGGCATAGTTAATCGTTACATAATTTGAAGTCAGTGTTTGCCCTGAGATTAGAAACATATGATGACTAATAAGACCAAGAGGACCAGCAGTGAGAATATCCTACAGCTACACAGAGAAGCTGAGGGCATGGTCCTACTCAGTTCAGTTCAGTCACTCAGTCATGTTCGACTCTTCGCGACTCCATGAATTGCAGCACGCCAGGCCTCCCTGTCCATCATCATCTCCCGAATTCACTCAGACTCACGTTCATCGAGTCAGTGATGCCATCCAGCCATCTTATCCTCTGTCGTCCCCTTCTCCTGCCCCCAATCCCTCCCAGCATCAGAGTCTTTTCCAATGAGTCAACTCTTCGCATGAGGTGGCCGAAGTACAGGAGTTTCAGCTTCAGCATCATTCCCTCCAAAGAAATCCCAGGGCTGATCTCCAGAATGGACGGGTTGGATCTCCTTGTAGTCCAAGGGACTCTCAAGAGTCTTCTCTAACACCACAGTTCAAAAGCATCAATTCTTCAGCACTCAGCCTTCTTCACAGTCCAACTCTCACATCCATACATGACCACTGGAAAAACCATAGCCTTGACTAGACGGACCTTAGTCGGCAAAGTAATATCTCTGCTTTTGAATATGCTATCTAGGTTGGTCATAACTTTTCTTCAAAGGACTAAGTGTCTTTTAATTTCATGGCTGCAGTCACCATCTGCAGTGATTTTGGAGCCCCCAAAATAAAGTCTGACACTGTTTCCACTGTTTCTCCATCTATATGCCATGATCTTTGTTTTCTGAATGTTGAGCTTTAAAGCAACTTTTTCGCTTTCCTCTTTCACTTACATCAAGAGGCTCTTTAGTTCTTCTTCACTTTCTGCCATAAGGGTGGTATCATCTGTACATCTGAGGTTATTGGTATTTCTCCCAGCAATCTTGATTCCAGCTTGTGTTTCTTCTAGTCCAGCATTTCTCATGATGTACTCTGCATATAAGTTAAATAAACAGGGTGACAGTATACAGCCTTGACGTACTAGTCAGGGCCTAAAAAAAAACTGGAGAGGGGAATGGCAAACCTCTTCAGTATTCTTGCCTTGAGAACCCTATGATCATTACAAAAGGCAAAAAGATATGACACTGAAAGACAAGTCCCCCCCAGGTCAGTAGGTGTCCAATATGCTACTGGGGAAGAGTGGAGAATGGGCTCCAGGAAGAATGAAGAGAATTAGCCAAAGTGGAAAGGACACCCAGTTGTGGATGTGTTGGGGGTGAAAGAACAATATTGCATAGGAACCTGGAGTATTAGGTCCATGAATCCAGGTGAATTGAAAGTGGTCAAACAGTGACAGCAAGAGTGAATATTGACATTTAAGAATCAGTGAACTAAAATGGATGGGAACTGGCTAATTTAATTCAGATGACCATTATATCTACTGTTGTGGGCAAGAATCCCTTAGAAAAATAAAGCAGAACTCATAGTCAACAAAAGAGTCTGAAAAGTAGTACTTGGGTGCAGTCTCAAAAATTAACAGAATGGTCTCACCTCATTTCCAAGGCTAACTATTCAAAATCACAGTAATACAACTCTATGTCCCAACCACTAATGATGAAGAAGCTGAAGTTGAATGATGCTATGAAGACCTACAAGACTTTCTAGAATTAACACCAAAAACAGATGTCCTTTTAATGCTTATGTGTATCACAACAAGGAGAAGGCAATGGCACCCCACTCTAGTACTCTTGCCTGGAAAACCCCATGGATGGAGGAGCCTGGTGGCTGCAGTCCATGGGGTCGCGAAGAGTCGGACTCAACTGAACGACTTTACTTTCACTTTTCACATTCATTCATTGGAGAAGGAAATGGCAACCTACTCTACTGTTCTTGCACAGAGAATCCCAGGGATGGCGGAACCTGGTAGGCTGCCGTCTATGGGGTTGCACAGAGTTGGACACGACTGAAGCAACTTAGCAGTAGCAGCAGCAGGATCACAACAAACTGAAAAATAATGTAAGAGATGGAAATACCAGACCACCTTACCTGTCTCCTGAGAAACCTGTATGAAGGTCAAGAAGCAACAGTTATAACTGGACATAGAACAACAGACTGGTTCCAAATTGGGAAAGGAGTACATTAAGGCTCTATATGAGAAACAGTGCACTGGGTGAAGCACAAACTGGAATCAAGTTTGCCAGAGAAATATCAATAACCTCAGATATGCAGATAACACCACCCTAAGGGTAGAAAGCAAACAGGAACTAAAGAGCCTGTGGATGAAGGTGAAGAGGAGAGTAAAAAAGCTGACTTAAAACTCACATTCAAAAAACTAAGATCATATCTGGTACAATCACTACAGGGCAAATAGATTGGGCAAAACAAAAATAGTGACAGACTTTATTTTGTGGGGCTCCAAAATCACTGCAGACAGTGACTGCAGCCATGAAATTGAAAGATATTTGCTCCTTGAAAGAAAATCTATGACAAACCTAAACAGCATATTAAAAAACAGAAACATCATTTGATGACAAATGTTTGTATAGTCTAAGCTTTGGTTTTTTCCTGTAGTTCTGTTTGGACTATAAAAAAGACTGAGCACTGAAGAATTCATGTCTTTGAACTGTGGTGTTAAGAAGACTCTTGAGTCCCTTGGACAGCAAGGAGATCAAATCAGCAAATCCTAAAGGAAATCAGTCCTGAATACTCATTGGAAGGATTGATGCTAAAGGTGAAGCTCCAGTACTTTGACCACTTGATAGAAATAGCCAATTGATTGGAAAAGACCCTGATTCTGGGAAAGACTGAGAGCAGGAAGAGAAGGGAACCACAGAGGATGAGATAGTTTGATGGCATCATTGACTCAATGAACATGAGTTTCAGCAAACTCATGGAGATAGTAAAGGACAGGGAAGTCTGGTGTGCTGCAGTTCATGGGGTCACAAAGGGTCAAACATGACTGCGTGACTGAACAGCAATAACAACAAGGGCATCGAAATTCTTGTGAACGTATATTGAGAAGTAAACATCCTGAAATACTAAATTAGCACCTTTAACATTCCCACACATTTTACCAAGGGCACGCTGAACACCATTTCTGGTTTAATAACTCTTCTTCCCATGCAACTCTCAGAACAATAGACATCAAACAGTTGTATTTCAAAATTCTTTCTTCTTAGAAAACAAACCAAACTTATTATTTCCATAAGCATTCTCAGTTCAGTTCAGTCACTGAGAGGTGTCCAAATCCTTGAGACCTCATGTATCACAGCAAGCCAGGTCTCCTTGTCCATCACCAACTCCCAGAGTTTACTCAAACTCATGTCCATTGTATCAGTGATGCCATCCAGCCATCTCATCCTCTGTCGTCCCCTTCTCCTCCTGTCTGCAATCCCTCCCAGCATCACGGTCTTTTCCAATGAGCCAACTCTTCTCATGAGGTGGCCAAAGTATTGGAGTTTCAGCTTTAGCATCATTCCTTCCAAAGAACACCCAGGGTTGATCTCCTTCAGAATGGACTGGTTGGACCTCCTTGCAGTCCAAGGGACTCTCAAGAGTCTTCTCCAACACCACAGTTCAAAAGCATCAATTCTTCTACACTCAGCTTTCTTCACAGTCCAACTCTCACATCCATACATGACCACAGGAAAAACCATAGCCTTGACTAGACGGACCTTTGTTGGCAAAGTAATGTCTCTGCTTTTTAATATGCTATCTAGGTTGGTCATAACTTTTCTTCCAAGGAGTAAGCGTCTTTTAATTTCATGGCTGCAATCACCATCTGCAGTGATTTTGGAGCCCCCAAAATAAAGTCTGACACTGTTTCCACTGTTTCCCCATCTATTTCCCATGAAGTGATGGGACCGGATGCCATGATCTTAGATTTCTGAATGTTGAGCTTTAAGCCAACTTTTCCACTCTCCACTTTCACTTTCAACAAGAGGCTTTTTAGTTCCTCTTCACTATCTGCCCTAAGGGTGGTGTCATCTGCATATATGAGGTTATTGATATTTCTCCCGGCAATCTTGATTCCAGCTTGTGCTTCTTCCAGCCGAGTGTTTCTCATGATGTACTCTGCATATAAGTTAAATAAGCAGGGTGACAATATACAGACTTGACATCCTTCTTTTCCTATTTGGAACCAGTCTATTGTTCCATGTCTGGTTCTAACTGTTGCTTCCTGACCTGCATATAGGTTTCTCAAGAGGCAGGTCAGGTGCTCTGGTATTCCCATCTCTTGAGGAATTTTCCACAGTGTATTGTGATCCACACAATCAAAGGATTTGGCATAGTCAATAAAGCAGAAATAGATATTTTTCTGGAACTTTTTGCTTTTTTGATGATGCAGCAGATGTTGGCAATTTGATCTCTGGTTCCTCTGCCTTTTCAAAAACCAGCTTGAACATCTGGAAGTTCACAGTTCATGTATTGCTGACGCCTGGTTTGGAGAATTTTGAGCATTACTTTACTAGCACATGAGATGAGTGTAAGTGTGCGGTAGTTTGAGCATTCTTTAGCATTGCCTTTCTTTGGAATTGGAATGAAAACTGACCTTTTCCAGTCCTGTGGGCACTGCTGAGTTTTCCAAATTTTGCTGGCATATTGAGTGCAGCACTTTCATAGCATCATCTTTCAGAATTTGAAATAGCTCAACTGGGATTCCATCACCTCCACTAGCTTTGTTCATAGTGATGCTCCCTAAGGCCCACTTGACTTCACATTCCAGGATGTCTGAGTCTAGGTGAGTGATCACACCATCATGATTATCTGGGTCGTGAAGATCTTTTTGTACAGTCTTCTGTGTATTCTTGTCACCTCTTCTTAATATCTTCTGCTTCTGTTAGGTCCAAATCATTTCTGTCTTTTATTGAGCCCATCTTGGCATGAAATTTTCCCTTCGTGTCTCTGATTTTCTTGAAGAGATCTCTAGTCTTTCCCATTCTGTTGTTTTCCTCTCTTTCTTTGTACTTACTGCTGAGGAAGGCTTTCTTATCTCTCCTTGATATTCTTTAGAACTGTGCATTCATAAGCCTTTTGCTGCTGCTGTTGCTGCTGCTAAGTCGCTTTAGTCGTGTCTGACTCTGTGCGATCCCATTGATGGCAGCCCACCAGGATCCCCCATCCCTGGGATTTTCCAGGCAAGAACACTGGAGTGGGCTGCCATTTCCTTCTCCAAGGCATGAAAGTGAAAAAGTGAAAGTGAACTCACTCAGTCATGTTCCACTCTTAGTAACCCCATGGACTGCAGCCTACCAGGCTTCTCCATCCATGGGAGTCTCCAGGCAAGAGTACTGGAGTGGGGTGCCATTGCTTTCTCCTCATAAGCCTCTAGAACATCTCAGAAAGAGTCTTAATGTAAAAGTTATATATTTCTATTCTGGAGCAATTTAGTAAGGAAAATTTTTCAAGTTATTAGAAGCAAGTTCCACACAAACAAGATATAATAATAAAGAAAATTTTGTTAAGTCTTGAGACAAAGTGATAATTAAACATTTTAAAATAAGCATGAGTGATTGAAAAGGCCTTAGCTAAATCTATAAGTGAGAAATCTTTATTTTTGCTTTTTCTCAAATAAATAATCAAGAAGAGGGGAAATTTAAGAGGAAAAAAGCACAGTTTTTTTCTAAGACATAAAATCTAACAAAACAGATTACATACAAAATAAAAAAAAAATTCTATCATACTGCAGCCAAAGTTACTCATCAATAAATCAAGGAGACAAACCCATCAAATTTGAGTGAAATTTTCTCGATTTTAACACATTTTATTGTTTTATTTTTAAATCAACTCAGTCGTTCTAAGTAAAGCAAATAAAATTCATTTTCTAAGTAGTATCCTTTATTGCTTCATGTTCTGAGAAAAAAACAATACTTTAGGTCAACAGTTCTCCTGTAGGGGATTTGTGAAGCCAAAGCTATTTTCACAATATACCAAGACTTTATTTTTGTTAAAGTACATTATGTTCATCATTGCTATCTTCAGATGGATTGACAAATATGTACTTAATGATTTTTAAGGTTCACATTTTCAACATGGTAAACACTGATGGCTATAATCTATATAAACAAAAGCTCTGCAGAGACCTCAGCAAGCCCAGAAGTATTAAGAGTGCTGGAAACCAAAAATGTCTGATTCAATGCTGTAGAATAAACCGCTCGTGTTTTCCTTACAAAACAAAAGCAACTGCATAATTGTGTTTTGCTCCATCACTACTGCTCCTGGTATAGATTCAACTACTCATGTTAATTAACATTAGCCAGGTTAACTAACCTCTGTTTCACAAAGAAACTGGGGAGAAGGGATTAACAATCAAGAATTGTCTGGCTTACTCAAGCATATGGGAGATTATCAACCCTGTAAGCAAAGGTAACAAACCCTACAGTCCTGCATTCTTCATCTTCTAAAAGTGGCAGGAATAAACAAAATCAGGAATACTACCAAAAGACACACACACACACACACACACACACACACACACACACACACCCCGTAAAAATAAGTAAAACATATGTTTAAATTTTATGCTTCATAATGTATCTTTCAGAATTCTCTCCTCAGTAGAAATTATTTAGAGAGCTAGTGATTATCCATTAATTAAAATAATTTTTATATCAATCCCAGATTTTCAATTACCCAGCTCTCCTGGAGAGTAAAATTGAGCAAATATGCTACAAAATATGAGGACTCTTAAAATAATGCTTAAAATCATGCAGATATAATATTAACTTATTTAGCTAGCCTGTATAAGCTCAGAAAAGCCCAAGAACAAGTAGAATAAAATGTAAACTTGTATAATACATAAAATTGATAAATTAGAGAAAAGATAGAGTTTTAAAACACAAAATTATTAAAGTAGTCTAGCCTCTCAAATTTTTAACATTTTATTTTTGTGTGTGAGTTCATAAAATATTTGTGAGTTAGTTTCTGTAAAAAGGAAGTTATTTTCAACTCTATCACCTTTAATGTACCAAAAGTTCAACTTCTTACTTCAGGGGAATTTTAGGAACATGACTGTGCTTACTCATCTCTCCAAGCCATCAGATAACATTTATTCTGATAAAGTTTATAATTTATTGATACTCTGTAAAGACAGGAAACATTACGCATTTGCCCAATGAAATATAAAGTCTTTCTGAAGTACAGACACATTACTTATGGCCTCATAATTATAAATTTAAATGCAGGTGAAAAGTAAAGAAAAACAAAAATTCACACGAGATATCAAAGAGCGATTCTCATTCATCATGAGCATTACATTCTTTTTTTTTTTTAATTGATAAAAGTAATGATATAATTTTGGCGTTCTCACAGAAGATGAGCATATGACCTTCTACTCCTCCATCTTGAGAATAAAGAGACAAAGCCAAAGCAAAAACAACACCCACCTGTGGATGTGGCTGGTGATAGACATAAAATCCAAAGTTATAGAGCAATATTGCATAGGAACCAGAAATGTTAGGTCCATGAATCAAGGCAAATTGGAAGTGCTCAAACAGGAGATGGCAAGAGTTAACATTGCATTTTAGGAATCCGTGAATTAAAATAGACTGGAATGGGTGAATTTAACTCAGATGATCATTGTATCTACTACTGTGGGCAAGAAACCCTTAGAAAAAGTGGAGTAGCCATTATAGTCAACAAAAGAGTCAGAAATGCAGTACTTAGAAACAGTCTCAAAAACAACAGAAAGATCTCTGTTTGTTTCCAAGGCAAACCATTCAATATCACAGTAATACAGGTCCATGCCCCAATCAGTAATGCAGAAGCCAAAGTAGAAGAGTTCTATGAAGACCTACAAGAACTTCTAGAACTAACACCCAAAAAAGATGTCCTTTTCTTTATAGGGGACTGGAATGCAAATGTAGGAAGTCAAGAAATACCTGAAGTAACACGTAAATTTGGCCGTAGAGTACAGAATGAAGCAGGGCAAAGGCTAATAGAGTTCTGTCAAGAGAACACACTGGACATAGCAAAACCCCTCTTCCAATAACACAAACAAAACTCTACACATGGACATCACCAGATGGTCAACACTGAAATCAGATTGATTCTATTATTTGCAGCCAAAGATGGAGAAGCTCTATACAGTCAACAAAAATAAGACCAGGAACTGACTGTGGCTCAGATCATGAACTCCTTATTGTCAAATTCAGATTTAAATTGAAGGAAGTGGGGAAAACCACTAGACCATCAGGTATGACCTAAATCAAATCCCTCATGACTATACAGTAGAAGTGAGAAATAGATTTAAGGGACTAGATCTGATAGACAGAGTTTCTGATGAACTATAAATGGAGGTTCTTGACATTGTATAGGAGAAAGGAATCAGACCATCCTCCAAAAAAAGAAAGGTAAAAAAGCAAAACGACTGTCTGAGGAGGCCTTACAGATAGCTGTGAAAAGAAGAGAAGTGAAAAGCAAAGGAAAAAAATATATATACCCATCTGAATGCAGAGTTGCAAAGAATAGCAGGAGAGATCAGAAAGACTTCCTCAGTGATCAAGGCAAAAAAAAAAAAAGGAGGAAAGCAATAGAACGGGAAAGAGTAGATATATCACTCATTGCACTTATCTCACATGCTAGTGAAGTAATGCTCAAAATTCTCCAAGCCAGGCTTCAGCAATACGTGAACTGTGAAATCCAGATATTCAAGCTGGTTTTAGAAAAGGCAGAGGAACCAGAGATCAAATTGTCAACATCTGCTAGATCATCAAAAAAAAAAAAGAGAGTTCCAGGAAAAACATCTATTTCTTCCTTATTGACTATGACAAAGCCTTTGACTGTGTGGATCACAATAAACCATGGAAAATTATGAAAGTGATGGGAATACCAGACTACCCGACCTGCCTCTTGAGAAACCTGTATGCAGGTCAGGAAGCAACAGTTAGAACAGGACATGGAACAACAGACTGGTTCCAAAGAGGAAATGGAGTAAGTCAAGGCTGTATATTGTTACCCTGCTTATTTAACTTATATGCAGAGTACATCATGAGAAATGCTGGGCTGGAAGAAGCACAAGCCAGAATCAAGATTGTTGGGAGAAATATCAATAATTTCAGATATGCAGATGAGGACTGGAATGCAAAAGTAGGAAGTCAAGAGATACTTGGAATAAGAGGCACATTTTGCCTTGGAGTAAAAATGAAGCAGGTCAAATGCTAACAGAGTTTTGCCAAGAGAGCACACTAGTCTTAGCAAACACCTTCTTTCAACAACACAAGAGAAGACTCTACATATGTACATCAAGAGACAGTCAACACTGAAATTAGACTGATTATATTCTTGCAGCCAAAGATGGAGAAGCTGTATACAGTCAGCAAAAAAAAGACCAGGAGCTGACTGTGCCGCTGATAATGAAATTATTGCCAAATTCAGACTTATATTGAGGAAAATAGGGAAAGCTACTAGGCCATTTGGGTATGACCTAAATCCAATCCCTTACAATTACACACTGGAAGTGACAAATAGATTCAAGGGATTAGATCTGATAGACACAGTATCTGAGGAAATATGGACAGAGGTTCATAACATTTAGCAGACAGTGATCAATACCATCACCAATAAAAAGAAATGTAAAAAGGCAAAATGGTTGCCTGAGGTGGCCTTACAAATAGCAGAGAAACATACACACATACACAAAAGGCAAATTAGAAAAGGAAAAATATACCCATTTGAATGCAGAGTTCCAAACAATAGCAAGTATAGATAAGAAAGCCTTCCTCAGTGATCAAAGCAAAGAACAGAGGAAAACAACAGAATGGGAAAGACTATAGATCCCTTCAAGAAAATTAGAGATACAGAGGGAACATTTCATGCAAAGATGGGCACAATAAAGGCCAGAAATGGTATGGACCTAACAGAAGCAGGAGATATTAAGAACAGATGGCAAGAATACACAGAAGAACTATATAAAAGATCTTCATGACCCAGACAACCACAACAGTGTGATCATTCACCTAACCAGATATCCTGGAACACAAAGTCAAGTGGGCCTTAGGAAGCATCACCATGGACAAAGGTAGTGGAGGTGATGGCATTCCAGATGGGCTGTTTCAAATCCTAAAAGATGATGCTGTTAAAGTGCTGCACTCAATGTGCCAGGAAATTTGGAAAACTCAGCCATGGCTACAGGACTGGAAAAGGTCAGTTTTCATTTCAATTCCAAAGAAAGGTAATGACAAAGAATTTTCAAACTACCACACACCTGCACTCATCTCACACACTAACAAAGTAATGCTCAAAATTCTCCAAGCCAGGCTTCAGCAGTACGTGAACCGTGAACTCCCAGATGCTCAAGCTGGATTTAGAAAGGCAGAGGAACCAGAGATCAAATTGCCAACATCTGCTGCATCATTGAAAAGGCAAGAGAGTTCCAGAAAAACATCTATTTCTCCTTTATTGACTATGCCAAAGCCTTTCACTGTGTGGATTATAACACACTGTGGAAAATTATGAAAAAGATGGGAATACCAGAGCACCTGACCTGCCTCTTGAGAAACCTGTATGCAGGTCAGAAAGCAACAGTTAGAACTGGACATGGAACAAAAGACTGGTTCCAAAGAGGAAAGGGAGTATGTCAAGGCTGTATATTGTCACCCTGCTTATTTAACTTATATGCAGAGTACATCATGAGAAACGCTGGGCTGGAAGGAGCACAAGCTAGAATAAAGATTGCTGGGAGAAATATAAATAACCTCAGATATGCAGATGACACCACTCTTATTCCAGAAAGTGAAGAGGAACTAAAGATGAAAGTGAAAGAAGAGAGTGAAAAAGCTGGCTTAAAGTTCAACATACAGAAAACTAAGATCATGGCATCTGGTCTCATCACTTCATGGAAAATAGATGGGGAAACAGTGGAAACAGTGGCTGACTTTATTTTGGGGTGCTCCAAAATCACTGCAGATGGTGATTACAGACATGAAATTAAAAGACACTTACTCCTTGGAAGAAAGTTATGACCAACCTAGATAGCATAAACTAAAGCAGAGGCATTACTTTGCCAACAAAGGTCCATCTAGTCAAGGCTATGGTTTTTCCAGTAGTCATGTATTGATGTGAGAGTTATGTGAAGAAAGCTGAGCATTGAAGAACTGATGCTTTTGAACTATGGTGTTGGAGAAGACTCTAGAGAGTCCCTTGGACTGCAAGGAGATCCAAACAGTCCATTCTAAAGGAGATCAGTCCTGGGTGGTCTTTTAAGGAGTGATGCTAAACCTGAAACTCCAGTACTTTGACCACCTCATGTGAAGAGCTGACTCACTGGAAAAGACCCTGATTATGGGAGGGATTGGGGGCAGGATAAGAACGGGATGACAGAGGATGAGATGGCTGGATGGCATCAGTGACTTGATGGACATGAGTTTGAGTGAACTCTGGGAGTAGGTGATGGACAGGGAGGCCTGGCGTGCTGCAATTCATGGGGCTGCAAAGAGCCGGTGTGATTGAACTGAACTGTATAATTGTGTT
Source organism: Nanger dama (assembly GCA_917880005.1). NCBI lineage: Eukaryota > Metazoa > Chordata > Mammalia > Artiodactyla > Bovidae > Nanger > Nanger dama. Next base: position 4,861,889 of record CAKJTW010000038.1, on the reverse strand, counting down.
ATTTTCATTAAAAACTGACATTTATTTTTATAAAATGTCCGTTATTTCTTCTAGCATTATTTTTTAAGTATTTTGATTTTACTACAATAATTCTAGCTTACTTATGAGTGCTACTTGTACCTTTTTATCCATCTTTTAAGTTTCAATCTTTTCAAACTTACTCTAAAATTAAGCACCTACAGGTGACATAGTTTAAGTTTTTGCCCTGCCTGATAATTTTTGCTAGTAGAATGTACTTCATATAAGTGTAATAATACTGTAATTATCCCTAGATGACTAGCTAATTCCATTTTAGCACTATCCCAGTGCCATCCATATTGCTGCATATGACAGATTTTCTTTTGTTTGTAGATTTTTTAACATTTATTTTTTATTGAAGTATAGTTGGTTTACAATGTTGTGTTAATTTCTGCTGTACAGCAAAGTGATTCATTATATATATAAATATGCATTCTTCTTTTAACATTCTATGGTTTATCACAGTATATTGAACATAGTTCCCTCTGCTATATAGCAGAACATTATTGTTTATCCATTCTATGTGTAATAGTTTACATCTGTTAACCCCGTCCTCCCACTCTATCCTTCTCTCAACCCTCTCCCTTTTGGCAACCACAAGTCTCTTCTCTATGTTCATGACTATTTGTTTCATACATAGGTTCATTTGTGTTATATTTAGGTTACATATAAACTGTATCACATGCTGTTTGTTTTTCCCTTTCTGACTTATTCACTTAGTATGATAATCTCAAGATGAATCCACCTTACTGAAAATGGCATTATTTCATTCATTTTGTGGCCGAGTAATATTACATTGTATATATGGACTGCCACTTCTTTATCCAGAATTTGCTTTTTTTTAAGTCTGAATAATATTCACTCCTTAGATCTTTAACCTTTAGTTGTTTCATATAAACAGAATAACAGTTTCATCACTGGATGATTATCAATGTTAAATAACATATTCCATATAGAATCTGAGCACCTGGATATATTAAGAGCTCATTAAGTGCCTGCTGCTTAAACTACAAGTAGCAAATCCTTATTAATTATGTTATTTGAATAAATTCAGTGAAGTTAGGTGAGATACAAACTTCCAAATCCTCAATTTCCTGAAATTATAATATACTTCTGGTGAGCCTCCTTGATTCTGATGAACTTCAAAGGACTGAACAGTATAGTTATAGGCATAGAATTCATCCAAGTTTGAAACCAAACTATTAGGGAATATTACACTAAGAAAGTTATTATCTCTGTGAGTTTGACCTTTGATTGATCCAGATGTGCAGTCGACAATTTCTGAAGAATGAAGTTATTACCAATCAGTGGAAGCTAATGAGAAGGAGACAAGAGTGCCTGAAAGAAAGAATGCTGCAGTAAGAATAATTAGAAGAGGTTCTTCATGGGACTATCAGAATCTGACCTTAACTAAGTTGTGCTACTAACCCAGAGGATTTAGTTGGGATTTGAACATCAGATATTTGAGTCTCTGATGTGGGAGATAATATCTGTTCTGCAACATGTAGTCATGTCTGCGTATGGAACTGAATTATTCAATTGCATGAACCAGTAACGCTGAAGAAGCTGAACGGTTCTATGAAGACCTACAAGACTTTTTAGAACTAATAACCAAAAAGATGTACTTTTCATTATAGAGGACTGGAATGAAAAAGTAGGAAGTCAAGAAAAACCTGGAGCAACAAATTTGGTCTCCAAATTTGGTCTTGGAGTACAGAATGAAGCAGGACAAAGGCTAATAGAGTTTTGCCAAGAGAGGGCACTGGTCATAGCAAACACTCTTTTCCAACAACACAAGAGAAGACTCTACACATGGAAACCACCAGATGGTCCACACCAAGATCAGACTGATAATATTCTTTGCAGCAAAAGATGGACAGGCTCTATACAATCAGCAAAAACAAGTCCGGGAGCTGACTGTAGCTCAGATCATGAACTCCTTATTGTCAAATTCAGACTTAAATTGAAGAAAGTAGGGAAAATCACTAGACTATTCATGTATGACCTAAATCAAATCCCTTATGATTATGCAGTGGAAGTGACAAATACATTTAAGAGACTATATCTGATAGATAGAGTGCCTGATGAACTATGGACGGAGGTTCATGACACTGTACAGGAGACAGGGATCAAGATCATCCCCATGGAAAAGAAATGTAAAAAAGCAATTTGGCTGTCTGAGGAGGCCTTACAAATAGCTGTGAAAAGAAGAGAAGCGAAAAGCAAAGGAGAAAAGGAAAGATAGAAGCATCTGAATGCAGAGTTCCAAAGAATAGCAAGAAGAGATAAGAAAGTCTTCTTCAGTGATCAATGCAAAGAAATAGAGGAAAACAAAAAAATGGGAAAGACTAGAGATATCTGCAAGAAGTCAGGAAGCAACAGTTAGAACTGGACATGGAACACCAGACTGGTTCCAAATAGGAAAAGGAGTACATCAAGGCTGTATATTCTCACCCTGCTTATTTAACTTATATGCAGAGTACATCATGAGAAATGCTGGACTGGAAGAAACACAAGCTGGAATCAAGATTGCCGGGAGAAATATCAATAACCTCAGATATGCAGATGACACCACCCTTATGGCAGAAAGTGAAGAGGAGCTAAAGGGCCTCTTGATGAATGTGAAAGAGGAGAGTGAAAACGTTGGCTTAAAGCTCAACATTCAGAAAATGAAGATCATGGCATCCGGTCCCATCACTTCATGGGAAATAGATGGGGAAACAGTGGAAACAGTGTCAGACTTTATTTTGGGGGCTCCAAAATCACTGCAGATGGTGACTGCAGCCACGAAATTAAAAGACGCTTACTTCTTGGAAGGAAAGTTATGAACAACCTAGATAGCATATTCCAAAGCAGAGACATTACTTTGCCAACTAAGGTCTGTCTAGTCAAGGCTTTGGTTTATCCTGTGGTCATGTATGGATGTGAGAGTTGGACTGTGAAGAAGGCTTAGTGCCGAAGAATTGTTGCTTTTGAACTGTGTTGTTGGAAAAGAGTCTTGAGAGTCCCTTGGACTGCAAGGAGATCCAACCAGTCCATTCTAAAGGAGGTCAATCCTGGGTGTTCTTTGGAAGGAATGATGCTAAAGCTGAAACTTCAGTACTTTGGCCACCTCATGCGAAGAGTTGACTCATTGGAAATGGCTCTGATGCTGGGAGGGATTGGGGGCAGGAGGAGAAGGGATGACCAAGGATGGGATGGCTGGATGGCATCACAGACTCAATGGACGTGACTCTGGGTGAACTCCGAGAGATGGTGATGAACGGGGAGGACTGGCTTGCTGCGATTCATGGGGTCGCGAAGAGTCGGACACAACTGAGCAATTGAACTGAACTGAAGGGAACATTTCATGCAAAGATGGGTTCAATAAAGGACAGAAATGGTATGGACATAACAGAAGCAGAAGATATTAAGAAGAGGTAGCAAAAATACACAGAACTGTACAAAAAATATCTTCACGACCAAGATAAACACGATGGTGTGATCACTCACCTAGACCCAGACATCCCGGAATGTGAAGTCAAGTGGGCCTTAAAAACCATCACTATGAACAAAGCTAGTGGAGGTGATGGAATTCCAGTGGAGCTGCTTCAAATCCTGAAACATGATGCTGTGAAAGTGCTGCACTCAATATGCCAGCAAATTTGGAAAACTCAGCAGTGGCCATAGGACTGGAAAAGGTCAGTTTTCATTCCAATCCCAAAGAAACGCAATGCTCAAGAAAGCTCAAACTTGCACAATTGTACTCATCTCACACGCTAGTAAAGTGATGCTCAAAATTCTCCAAGCCAGGTTTCAGCAGTATGTGAACTGTGAACATCCTGATGTTCAAGCTGGTTTTAGAAAAGGCAGAGGAACCAGATCAAATTGCCAGCATCTGCTGGATCATGGAAAAAGCAAGAGAATTCCAGAAAAACATCTATTTCTGCTTTATTGAGTATGCCAAAGCCTTTGACTCTGTGGATCACAATAAACTGTGGAAAATTCTGAAAGAGATGGGACTACCAGACCACCTGACCTGCCTCTTGAGAAACCTGTAAGCAGGTCAGAAAGCAAGAGTTAGAACTGAACATGGAAGAACAGACTGGTTTCAAACAGGAAAAGGAGGATATCAAGGCTGTATATTTTCACCCTGTTTATTTAACTTCTATGCAGAGTACATCATGAGAAACACTGAGCTGCAAGAAGCACAAGCTGGAATCAAGATTGCTGGGAGAAATATCAATAACCTCAGATATGCAGATGACACCATCCTTATGGCAGAAACTGAAGAGGAACTAAAAAGCCTCTTGATGAAAGTCAAAGAGGAAACTGAAAAAGTTGGCTTAAAGCTCAACATTCAATAAATGAAGATCATGGCATCTGATCCCATCACTTCATGGGAAATAGATGGGAAACAATGGAAACAGTGTCAAACTTTATGTTTTGGAGCTCCAAAATCACTGCAGATGGCGACTGCAGCCATGAAATTAAAAGACACTTACTCCTCTGAAGGAAAGTTATGATCACCCTAGATAGCATATTCAAAAGCAGAGACAATATACTTTACCAACAAAGATCCATCTAGTCAAGGCTATGGTTTTTCCTGTGGTCATGTATGGATGTGAGAGTTGGACTGTGAAGAAGGCTGAGCACCAAAGAATTGATGCTTTTGAACTGTGGTGCTGGAAAAGATTCTTGAGAGTCCCTTGGACTGCAAGGAGATCCAACCAGTCCATTCTAAAGGAGGTCAGTCCTGGGTGTTCTTTGGAAGGAATGATGCTAAAGCTGCAACTCCAGTGCTTTCGCCTCCTCATGTGAAGAGTTGACTCATTGGAAAAGGCTCTAATATTGGGAGGGATTGGGGGCAGGAGGAGAAGGGGACGACAGAGGATGAGATGGCTGGATGACATTACCGACTCGATGGACGTGGGTTTGTGTGAATTCCAGGAGTTGGTGATAGACAGGGAGGCCCGGTGTGCTGCAATTTATGGGGTCTTAAAGAGTTGGACATGACTGACGGACGGAACTGAACTGAACTCAATGCATTTTTGATATTTTTTCTTTTCTAATATATTTTTTATTTGTTCCATTCTGATAATTACACAGCACTTACTGTCTAAATTTTAAATATGAAAATCAATAAAACATAAAAAACAACAGTAGTATTTATAATTGTTCGAGAAAGCAGGAACCGGTAATCAAAGATTGCCCATATTCCTAGGAAGATTGTTTTTCCTCACATTTATGGTTCTGGGCTACACAATGAATGCTCTTTGTTTTATTTTCATCTCTAAAACTATCTTTTGTCTTTTATAATTATTTTCAATATAGCATATCATTAGAAGTCTAAGAATACCTGCATGAATGAACAGAATATAAACTCATTTTTCAATGAACGTCTCATTCATTTCATGCATTTTAACCACTAGACTGACATATAGGTAAAAGTCTTAGTTCGCCTTTAATCTTGGCCTCATTGCATTTCCATCAGTTTTTCTTATTTGTAGGATGTTTGAAAGGCAGTTTTAATCAGCAGTAAACTCTCCATTAAAATGTATTTAGTTAAAAAGATCATTTGTTGTCCACTCTGCTCACAGGTATCTTTATAATGAGATGGTGATAATGTTTGTGCAGGAATTAGAAACTCTGGAATATTTACCAGAAATAAAATAGAAATAATTGTTCATCGTCTAAGCCTATGGAAAGTAGTTTAGAAAATATTTTTAATTATACAAACTATGTGTTACTTAAATTTCATAAATATAAACAACTTCTAAAATCAAATCTACACAGACTCTTAAAATCACAGCCCTCAGTATTCATAATGTTACCTCAAAAGATCATGAAAAGAGTATGGGCATATAATAAGGATTTGTTTATTCACCATATTTAATGATATGATACTGTGATTCTAATGATATGATCCTAGTCCATGTTACTGTGCTAGAATCTACAGCAACTCAAAGGTGACTGCAACAGTTATTAATATTTGGTCTCTCATCTCCCTTCCCATCACTGTGTACTCTATTTGTTGATTGTTGGGCCTAGGATTCTGCAAACTGCATTTCTCTTTGGCCAAATGGCTCCCTGTTGGGCTCAAGCAGAAAGGAACTGGCTCTTTACTCTTTCCTGTGCTATTACTAGGGTTACCCCAACAATGTTTGTTCATACCAACAAAGGCATTTTGTTCTAATAGCAACATTAGATTTCAATCTATACAATAAATTAATAGTAAAAAAATAAATAAATAAACCCAAACAAAAAACAATACTTCTCCATCCTCCACTTACTTCAGTGTTTAAAGACCACCATATTACTTTCTGTGCCTATGAATTTGACTATTCTAGATACAACATATAGGTGGAATCATCCAATATTTGTCCTTTTATATCTGGTTATTTTATGTAGCATAATGTCGCCAAGGTTCATCATTATGTTGTAACATATGTATTAATAATTCTTTACCTTAAATTCTCTCCAAAAATAACTGGCATGGCTTCTATTCCTGACTTGACCCTGATGAATACAATCACGTAAATGATTTAAAGTTACTAGCAAAAAAGGAGAAGGCAATGGCACCCCACTCCAGTACTCTTGCCTGGAAAATCCCATGGACAGAGGAGCCTGGTAGGCTGCATTCCATGAGGCTGCAAAGAGTCAGACAAGACTGAGCAACTTCACTTTTACTTTTCACTCATGCACTGGAGAAGGAAATGGCAACCCACTCCTGGAGAATCCCAGGGATGGCAGAGCCTGGTGGGTTGCCATCTATGGGGTCCCACAGAGTTGGACATGACTGATGTGACTTAGCAGCAGCAGCAGTGAAAAAAACCTTCAATTCTGGATAAAAAATATAAGTGAATTGTTTTCAACTGACAATTCCATCCATAAAGGTCATTGATGTGAGCTCTTAGTCACAACTGACAACTCCATCCATAAAGGTCATTTATGTGAGCTCTTAGTCACGTATTACTTCTGGAATAAGTTCATTATCTGATCCACATATCCTGAAAGAAACTTTCATCTCACAGGGAAAAGAAATAGATCTAAATAGTTAAATGATAATGTACCCCAAGTTTGAGTTATTTCATTTTGTGTAAAAGAAAATATCATTGATCTATATTTCTGTCTTTGTGCCAGTACCATACTGTCTTGATGACTGTGGCTTTGTAGTAGAGCCTGAAGTCAGGCAAGTTGATTCCTCCAGTTCCATTCTTCTTTCTCAAGATTGCTTTGGCTATTCGAGGCTTTTTGTATTTCCATACAAATCTTGAGATTATTTGATCTAGTTCTGTGAAAAATACTGCTGGTAGCTTGATGGGAATTGCATTGAATCTGTAGATTGCTTTAGGTAGTATACTCATTTTCACTATATTGACTCTTCTGACCCATGAGCATGGTATATTTCTCCATCTATTAGTGTCCTCTTTGATTTCTTTCATCAGTGTTTTATAGTTTTCGATATATAGGTCTTTAGTTTCTTTAGGTAGGAATATTCCTAAGTATTTTATTCTTTTCATTGCAATGGTGAATGGAATTGTTTCCTTAACTTCTTTTTCTACTTTCTCATTATTAGTGTATAGGAATGCAAGGGATTTCTGAGTGTGGATTTTATATCCTGCAACTTTACTATATTCATTGATTAGCTCTAGTAGTTTTCTGGTCGAGTCTTTAGGGTTTTCTATGTAGAGGATCATGTCATCTGCAAACAGTGAGAGTTTTACTTCTTCTTTTCCAATTTGGATTCCTTGTATTTCTTTTTCTGCTCTGATTGCTGTGGCCAAAACTTCCAGTACGATGTTGAAGAGTAGTGGTGAAAGTGGACACCCTTGTCTTGTTCCTGACTTTAGGGAAATGGTTTCAATTTTTCGCCATTGAGGATAATGTTAGCTGTGGGTTTGTCGTATATAGCTTTTATTATGTTGAGGTATGTTCCTTCTATTCCTGCTTTCTGGAGAGTTTTTATTATAAATGGATGCTGAATTTTGTCAAAGGCCTTTTCTGCATCTATTGAGATAATCATATGATTTTTATTTTTCAGTTTGTTAATGTGATGAATTACATTGATTGACTTGCAGATATTGAAGAATCCTTGCATCCCTGGGATAAAGCCCACTTGGTCATGGTGTATGATCTTTTTAATGTGTTGCTGGATTCTGATTGCTAGGATTTTGTTGAGGATTTTTGCATCTATGTTCATCAGTGATATTGGTCTGTAGTTTTCTTTTTTGTGGTGTCTTTGTCAGGTTTTGGTATTAGGGTGATGGTGGCCTCATAGAATGAGTTTGGAAGTTTACCTTCCTCTGCAATTTTCTGGAATAGCTTCAGTAAAATAGGTGTTAGCTCTTCTCGGAATTTTTGGTAGAATTCAGCTGTGAAGCCGTCTGGACCTGGGCTTTTGTTTGCTGGAAGATTTCTGATTACAGTTTCAATTTCCGTGCTTGTGATGGGTCTGTTAAGATTTTCTATTTCTTCCTGGTTCAGTTTTGGAAAGTTGTACTTTTCTAAGAATTTGTCCATTTCTTCCAAGTTGTCCATTTTATTGGCATATAATTGCTGATAGTAGTCTCTTATGATTCTTTGTATTTCTGAGTTGTCTGTCGTGATCTCTCCATTTTCATTTCTAATTTTGTTGATTTGATTTTTTTTCTCTTTGTTTCTTGATGAGTCTGGCTAATGGTTGGTCAATTTTATTTATCCTTTCAAAGAACCAGCTTTTGCTTTGTTGATTTTTGCTATGGTCTCTTTTGTTTCTTTTGCATTTATTTCTGCCCTAATTTTTAGGATTTCTTTCCTTCTACTAACTCTGGGGTTCTCTATTTCTTCCTTTTCTAGTTGCTTTAGGTGTAGAGTTAGGTTATTTATTTGACTTTTTTCTTGTTTCTTGAGGTATTCCTGTATTGCTATGAACTTTCCTCTTAGGACTGCTTTTATAGTGTCCCAAAGGTTCTGTGTTGTTGTGTTTTCATTTTCATTCATTTCGATGCATATTTTGATTTCTATTTTGATTTCTTCTGTGATTTGTTGATTATTCAGTAGGGTGTTGTTCAGCTCCAAATGTTGGAATTTTTAATAGTTTTTCTCCTATAATTGAGATCTAACCTTAGTGCATGATGGTCAGAGAAGATGCTTGGAATAATTTCGATTTTTTTGAATTTATCAAGGTTAGATTTATGACCCAGAATGTGATCTATCCTGGAAAACGTTCCGTGTGCACTTGCCCTGAGATTAACCCACACACCTATGGACACCTTATCTTCGATAAAGGAGGCAAGAATATACAATGGAGTAAAGACAGTCTCTTTAACAGGTGGTGCTGGGAAAACTGGTCAACCACTTGTAAAAGAATGAAACTAGACCTCTTTCTAACACCAGACACAAAAATAAACTCAAAATGGATTAAAGATCTAAATGTAAGACCAGAAACTATAAAACTCCTAGAGGAGAACATAGGCAAAACACTCTCCGACATAAATCACAGCAGGATCCTCTATGATCCAACTCCCAGTATACTGGAAATAAAAGCAAAGATAAACAAATGGGATTTAATTAAAATTAAAAGCTTCTGCACAACAAAGGAAACTATAAGCAAGGTGAAAAGACAGCCTTCTGAATGGGAGAAAACAATAGCAAATGAAACAACTGACAAACAACTAATCTCAAAGATATATAAGCAACTTATGCAGCTCAACTCCAGGAAAATAAATGATCCAATAAAAAAATGGGCCAAAGAACTAAATAGGCATTTCTCCAAAGAAGACATACGGATGGCTAACAAACACATGAAAAGATGTTCAACATCACTCATTATCAGAGAAATGCAAATCAAGACCACAATGAGGTACCATTTCACACCCGTCAGAATGGCTGCGATCCAAAAGTCTACAAGCAATAAATGCTGGAGAGGATGTGGAGAAAAAGGAACCCTCTTACACTGCTGGTGGGAATGCAAACTAGTACAGCCATTATGGAAAACAGTGTGGAGATTCCTTTAAAAATTGCAAATAGAACTGCATTATGACCCAGCAATCCCACTGCTGGGCATACACACCGAGGAAACCAGAACTGAAAGAGACACGTGTACCCCAATGTTCATTGCAGCACTGTTTATAATAGCCAGGACATGGAAGCAACCTAGATGTCCATCAGCAGATGAATGGATAAGAAAGCTGTGGTACATATACACTATGGAATACTACTCAGCCCTTAAAAAGAATAAATTTGACTCAGTTCTAATGAGATGGATGAAATTGGAACCGATTATACAGAGTGAAGTAAGGCAGAAAGAAAAACACCAATACAGTATACTGACACATATATATGGAATTTAGAAGACAGTAATGATGACCCTATATGTGAGACAACAAAGAGACACAGAGGTATAGAGTGGACTTTTGGACTCTGAGGGAGAGGGAAAGGGTGGGATGGTTTGGGAGAATGGCAATGAAACATGTATATTTTCCTGTAAGAAATGAAGTGCCAATCTATGTTCAATGTAGGATGCAGGATGCATGGGGCTGATGCACAGGATGATTCAAGTAGAGGATGTGGGGTGGGAGGTGGGAGGGGGCTTCGGCATTGGGAGATTGTGTTCACCTATGGCTGATTTGTGTCAATGTATGGCAAGACAAATACAGTATTGTAATTTAAAAAATTAAAACATTAATTAAAAAAATAAATAAATAAACAGATCATTTACCAAAGGGGAAAAAAAAAGAAAATATCAACTAAATCTTATATTTTCATATAAATTCATATTAAGATGCTCCTATTTTACTAGGATAAATAGACAAGAGTTAAGTAGAGTGAGAAATATGACAACAGCCAGAGGAAAGATTCTATGATCTATAGCTTTGATTTACCTTGTGAAACGTCTTAAGTTTCCTTTTACACCTTTTGATGATGTTTTGTATTTCATGGTAACTTCCTCTGAGATATTTACACAATACTCTTTTTACCTTGAATATGTCTATGGAATTGTCCAGGCAAGAATACTGGAGTGGGTTGCTCTTTTTTCTCCAGGGGATCTTCTCAACCAAGAGATCAAACCAGCATCTCCTGCACTGGCAGGCGGATTGTTTACCACTGCACCACCTGGAAAGAATGGTCTTCCTAAACACACTTACAGGGAAATTTAGGGGCATTAGGAGGAGAAAGCGGAGAAGGTGATGGCACCCCACTCCAGTACTCTTGCCTGGAAAATCCCATGGATGGAGGAGCCTGGTAGGCTACAGTCCATGCTAAGGGTCAGACACGACTGAACGACTTCCCTTTCACTTTTCACTTTCATGCATTGGAGAAGGAAATGGCAACCCATTCCAGTATTCTTGCCTGGAGAATCTGAGGGACAGTGGAGCCTGGTGGGCTGTCATCTATGGGGGTTGCACAGAGTCAGACACGACTGAAGTGACTTAGTAGCAGCAGCAGCAGGGCCATTAGGAAAGTGGAAAAAAAACCAAAATGCTTCTACTGAGTCTCATTAGTTGGCCATATGCAGAGGCTTCAGGGCCCAGTTTTATAGGCATGAAGTTTTACAAAAGTTTTGAGTAGGTCCATCCCTACTAGGACCACTCTCCATATTCTGTTCTACAGCTATAATCCATGCCTCTGAGTTTTATCCTCTGTTAAGCTTCCTCTCCTGATCCCAAGGGAGACATGAAATTATCAGAGATAAACTAATCCAAATAGAAAATAAGGCTTAAAAGAATAACCCCAATGGCGCTCTATTGTCCTGAAGTAAAGAACCTCATTATCTCAAGAGTCTATTATTTACCAGAGGTCTTGCTGTGACTATTAATGAGACTGAGACGAAGGACTTAAAATTTTGCAAATTATTTACTTACCTACTTCATTGAACCTGGGTTTAAAACATTTTTCTCTTAGAGATTATGTACTTTTTATTATTAATTGTCATAATTACACAATTTGAAAACCATCATCGAGCTACACATAACTACAAGTAATGGATTTATCAGCCAAGTTACAAAGTTTATAGTATTAAGCATTTTTGTTACTTCCTTACCCTCCATCCTCCCTCACAATTTCAAACAGATTTTACTGGCTAGAATCTTAAGAAATATCTGGGCTTTAAGCCAAAATTTGATGCTTTTTGAAAGCCAATGAAAATTTCAGCATTATATTTTAATGAAATATTCATTATTTTATCTACCCACAGAGAGTATTGCTGACTAAGCTTATTTAGCATCAGAAAAAAGTAATTTTAAATAAACCAAGACTTAACCTCTTTCACTTGACTCTAAAATATATATATTTATTATACAAAATCATAGTTAAGAGATAAATAAATTTTTAATATAAATGTAGTCAGCCTTTTTTGTAGTCAAGTATTGGAAAAAGTACTACTTTAAAAATTATTTGCTTTTGAAATAATAACTGAGGAATGATGTGTTTTCTATTAATATTATAACCCATTAAAGAACTTGAAGGGATTTGTGTACAGTACTGTAGAATATAATGTCTTAAAATGAAAAGACAGTCTATGGAATGGTAAATATTGAAAATGAGATCACCAATAAGGGGTTAATATCCAAAATATATATTTATACCTCATACACCTTAATACAAAAAAAAATCTGATTAGAAAATGAACAGAATACCTAAACAGACATATTTCATAGAAGACATAAAGATAGACAAAAGACATGAAAAAATACTCAACATTGCTAATCATTAGACAAGTGCAAGGAGAAGGTGATGGCACCCCACTCCAGTACTCTTGCCTGGAAAATCCTGTGGATGGAGGAGTCTGGTAGGCTGCAGTCCATGGGGTTGCAAAGAGTCGGACACGACTGAGCGACTTCACTTCAATTTTCACTTTCATGCATTGAAGAAAGAAATGGCAACCCACTCCAGTGTTCTTGCCTGGAGAATCCCAGGGATGGGGGAGCCTCGTGGACTGCCGTCTATGGGGTCACACAGAGTCAGACGCAACTGAAGTGACTTAGCAGCAGCAGCAAAGTGCAAATCATAACCACGATGAGACATTATCTCACACTTTTGCAATGCCTATCTACAAATAACAAATGTTAGTGAGAACAAGGAGAAAAGAGAGCCCTTGTACACTGTTGGTGGAAATGTAAATTGTTGCAATCACTATGGAAAACATTATGGAGAGTCTTCAAAAAGCTAAAGAAATAACTTCTACATGATCTATTAATTCCACTTCCAGGTTCATGTCAAAAAAAAAAAAAAGAAAGAAAGACAGAAAGAAAACACTAACTTGACACATGTACCCCAATGTCCATAGCAGCATTATTTACAATAGCCAAGATATGGAAACAACTCAATTGTCCCTGAAAGGATAAATGGATAAAGAAGATAAAAATGAAAGCTAGTCACTCAGTCATATCTGACACTTTGCAATCCAATGGACTGTAGCCTGCCAGGCTTCTCTGTCCATGGGATTCTCCAGACAAGAGTACTGGAATGGGTTGCCGTTCCCTTCTCCAGGTGATCAAACCTGGGTCTCCCTGCACTGCAGGCAGTTTCTTTACCATCTGAGTCACTGTACAGAATAGTGGCATATATAAATACAATAGAATATTACTCAGCCATAAAATATAACTAAATTATGCCACTTGCAACAATATGAACTTAGTGAGGAGCCTGGTGGGCTACAGTTTGTGGGGTCACAAAGAGTTAGGCATGACTCAGCAACTAAACAACAAACAGCAACAGAAAGTATACTTAGTGAAATGTCAGGTAAAGAAAAATACTGTATATTATCACTTCTACATGGAATCTAAAAACAGAACAAATGACTGTGTATAACAGAAACAGACACACAGATGTAGAAAACAAACTAGTGGATACCAGTTTGAAGATAGAAGAATGGGAGGGGAAGAGAGGAGTGTGGGATTTGGAGATACAACACATTATATACACAATAGGTAAGCAATAATTACTTATTGCACAGAACAGGGAAATATAGCCATTATTTTGTAATGACTTTAAATGGGAGCAAAGTTATAAAATCAAATAATAAAATCACTAAATAAATAAAATGTAATATCTTAGAATACTCAATGACAATGTCAGACTCAGTTTTGTAATCTTACATTTCACTAAAGAATATTTAATATAAATGCTCAAAATAAAAAATTATGTTTCTTGTTTTCTTATATTTCTTATATATTTTTCTTATATTTCTGTACAAAATATACTGACTAACCTGCATTTATTCTTCCTCACTTTTCCACTTCTTTCTATTAGAGTCAACAGATTTATAGGTCAAGAATATTCCCAAATTTCCAAAATAACCATAGTCAAGTTAAGCCAATTATATCAGTTGCCTTCCCTTTGGCCAGATTTGTCTTTGCCTGGCATCCTCCAACTAGGGGCCACCATGTGACTCAAATATGGTCAAAGAGAGGGAAAGAATGCTTAAAGGATCCTAATAAAATCTCCTAAAGAAAACAAACAAACCAAAGACCAAATTTTGACCTCTTCTTCTTCATACTTGGGATGCTAATGAGAAGGGATTCATCTAGAGATATGATAGTCATCTTGCAACTGGTATAAAGTCTATAGCCAAAACACTGAGATGGGAAGAACAGAAAGCTGGAAGTTGCTCAGATTCCTGCTGACATGTTTGAGCAACTATATAGCCTGGACTGCCTCTCATATTTTATATCATAATTTGCAAATTGTTTTACAGCTAAAACATTTCTAATATTATTAATTTACAATTAAATTATAGTAGAAAAATTCATAGTTTATAAATATATTTATAGAAAAGTTGCTTTTGTTTTTTTACCACACAAAATATGCTTGCTTATAATGTCTATTGTGAGAATACATGCAAAGCACATTCAGTATGTGTATATATATATATATACACACATATTTCAAGAGGACTTTGTGCTAGTAATTTATTTACATACTTATTACCAATATGATTAATTTTGAAAGACTTAGTAGAACTGAACTATCTGAAAGTTCACTACACCAATCAGGTGCACTCTCCTTAAACACAAAGACAATGAACTACTGACACCCTAAATTAAATATAATTAACCTTAACTTTAAAAAATAAAGCAGCATTAAATACTTTTAAAAAGGTAAATATTTCCAACATCTTATTTATCAGACATACACTTATGTAGGTTACTTAAAGACTGACATATTATATAACTTATAAAAATAATATATAAAATATATATATACGAAATGAGCTCCCCTCATATCCGTAGGTGTCAAATATGCTACTGAAGAAGAGTGGAGAAATAGCTCTAGAAGGAATGAAGAGGCTAAGCCAAAGCAGAAATGACACCCAGTTGTGGATATGTCTGCTGGCAAAACTAAAGATTGATGCTGTAAAGAACAATATTGCATGGGAACCTGAAATGTTAGTTGCATAAGTCGAGGTAAATTGGAAGTGACCAAATAGCAGGTGGAAGAGTGAACATCAACATTTTAGGAATCAGTGAACTAAAATGGGGGAAAGGGCAAATTTAATTCAGATGATGCAGATGAAGGTGAAAGAGGAGAGTGAAAAAGCTGGCTTAAAACTCAACATTCAAAAAACCAAGATCATGGTATCCTGCCCCATCACTTCATTGCAAATAGATGGGAAAACTATGGAAACAGTGACAGACTTTATTTTCATGGGCTCCAAAATCACTGCAGATGGTGACTGCAGTCATGAAATTTAAAGACGCTTGCTCCTTGGAAGAAAAGCAATGACAAACCTAGACAGCATATTAAAAAGCAGAGACATTACTTTGCCAACAAAGGTCTGTATAGTCAAAACTATGGTTTTTCTAATAGCCAAATATCCATGTGAGATTTGTACCATAAAGAAGGCTGAGGGCCAAAGAATTGATCTTTTCAAATGATGATGTTGGAGAAGAGTCTTGAGAGTCCCTTGACTGCAAGGAGATCAAACTAGTCAATCTAAAAGAAAATCAACCCTGAATATTCATTGGAAGGACTGATGCTGAAGCTCCAATACTTTGCCCACCTGATGTGAAGAGGCAATTCGTTAGAAAAGACCCTGATTCTGGGAAAGACTGAAGGCAGGGGGAGAAGGGGGGGGGGGGGACAGAGGACAAGATGGTTGGGTGGAATCACTGACTCAATGGGCATAAGTTTGAGCAAGCTCCAGGAGATGCTAAAGGACAGAGATGCCTGGCATGTTGCAGCCTATGGCGTCACAAAGAGTCAGAAACAACTGAGTGAGTGAACAACAAATTATGTCTACTGCGGTGGTCAAGAATCACTTAGAAGAAATGAAGTAACTATCATAGTCAACAAAGAATCTGAAAGGCAGTCTTGAGGGTAATCTCAAAATCAACAGAAAGGTCTTGGTTTGTTTCCAAGGCAAACTGTTCAACATCATAGTAACCCAAATTGATGCCCCAACCACTAATGTCAAAGAAGATGAAGTCAAACAGTTCTATAAAGACCTAGAAGACCTTCTAGAACTAACACCAAAAAGAGATGTCCTTCTCATCACAGGGGACTAGAATGCAAAAGTAGTCAGACAAGAGATACCTGGAGTAACAGGCAAGGTTGGCCTTGGAGGACGAAATGAAGCAGGAAAAGGCTAGTGGAATTTTGTCAAGAGAACACACTGGTAAACACCCTCTTCTAACAACACAGGAGACAAATCTACACATGGACATCACCAAATAGTCAGTCTTTAAATCAGAATGATTATATTCTTTGCAGCCAAAGATGGAGCAGCTCTATACAGAAAGCAAAAACAAGATGAGGAGTTGATTGTGGCTCAGATCATGAAATCGTTATTGGAAAATTCAGCTTCAATTGAAGAAAGTCGGGAAAACTACTACACCATTCAGGTATGACCTAAATCAAATCCTTTAATATTATACAGTGGAAGTCACAAATAGATTCAAGGGATTAGGTCTGATAGATAGAGTGCCTGATAAAGTTTGCAACATTATAGAGGAGGCAGTGATCAAAACAATCCCCAAGAAAAAAACTGCAAGAAGCCAAAATGATTGTCTGAGGAGGCCTTATAAATAGCTGTGAAAAGAAGAGAAGTGAAAGGGAAAGGAGAAAAGGAAAAATATATACATCTAAACTCAGAGTTACAAAAACCAGCAAGGAGAGATAAGACAGACTTCTTAAGTGAACAGTTTGAAGAAACAGAGGGAAATAATGGAATGGGGAAAACTAGAGGCTTCTTAAAGAAAATTAGAGATACCAAGCAAATATTTCATGCAACGATGGGTACAATAGAGGACAGAAACTGTATGGAACTAACAGAAGCAGAAAATATTAAGAAGAGGTGGCAAGAATACACAGAAGAACTATATAGAAAAGTTTTAGTGAGCCGGAAAACCACGTTGGTGTGGTCACTCACCTAGAGCCAGATATCCTGGAGTGTGAAGTCAAGTGGGCTTAGGAAGCATTGTTACGAACTAAGCTAGTGGAGGTGATGGAATTTCAGCTGAGCTATTTCAAATCATAAAAGATGATGCTATGAAAGTGCTGTACCCAGTATGCCAGCTAATTTGGAAAACTCAACAGTGGCCACAGGACTGGAAATGGTCAGCTTTAATTCCAATATTATATAATAATTAAAACCATCACTGTTTACTATTCATGCTTAAACTGATAAAGCTGTGTGAAAATCCAATCTTTTGAGAATAACCATGCCATATTATGTATTTTACAAGTCAAAAATTCTAGTTAGAAGAAAAATACATGTATCTTTATTTTTAATCTTTGTTTTTGTACATCGCTGACTCAGTCTGCAGAATAAAAAAAGTTCATGAATAAGGACAAAAATTGAGCTAAATGAAATATAATTCTATAATAACTCAATTCTTTTAAGAGAAAGTCTGTGAAATCAAAACCTGGTTTAATAACTAGTGAATATGTATAACTAGCTACTTATAATTCCTGGTCTCTTAACTTTCCTGCTGGCCTATTGTATCTGCCAGATTTATCATTCCTTCTCAAGAGACTGCATATAGAGGATACAGTTCACTGTCTCTTTTCATGAAAAAAATGAACACAAGTTGCAGGCTTCTAAGTAAAACTGGGGCAAGCTTCTTGGTTTGTTTGTTTTTTCTTTTTCTTTTTCTTTTGCTATAATTGCAGACTTCTTTGCTGCTGAGCTCAGATACTAAGAAAGCCATTACTTCTTTTCTACCTAATAAAAGTGTATGTATCCCTCAGATGCTCCAAGGGGAGAAGATAAACAGGATTAAAAAAAAAAAAAAAGAATTATCAGTCAGAACTGGAAGATGCTGACTCTGCTTTGTACTTACTGTACAATAGTCACTGTTTCTTGAAATGCAGTTATATATAGACACCAGTGTTAATTCTCTTCAGCTTGAGCTTTCTGGAATAAATTAGTGTTGCAAACAGTTGACTGTGAACATTGCCGTGCAGTTTTTCCACCTTATATCCTAAAATGTTCCACTTAATATAAAATCAATAGCCATTTACATGAAAAAAATTAGTTTATATCACAAGGTTATTTAAAAAATATTTTTGTTTCCTATCCTTACTTTACCTCCTTAATTACTTAAAAGAAACTTCTGGTGGCATAAAGTGTAATGGTTTCCTTTATACAAGTTTTTCATCCTATTTACCATTTTCTAACTCTTCCATTTCCACATATTATTAGTGAATTTATTTATTAATTAATTCATTCAGCAATTCAACATTCACTGTCTATGGAATGAATGTAAATTATACAAAACAGAAGTAAAGCTCTCAGGAAAACTCTTTCCAGAGCTGATGTTTATCTGAAGAATGACATACTCCTGACTAAAGTGATCAAGGGTCACCTACTTAAAATATTGTTTTAAGTTATTATGTATGTTGACAGGAATAGATGTAATGCCTACTTTTGTACATGGATCACTCAGGGATCTGTTTTATGCTCCATCTACATGTGCACTGAAATTATCTTTTTAAAGCTTCTAGATACTCTTCTTATGCCCAAAAATGAGCATACGGATGAGTACATTGTATAGACGAGAAATTTATGCTATTATTATTGTTGATTATGATGTTTTTCCCTGGACAAATGCAGAGGGGCTAGACTGATCAGAGGCAATACCTTCAACATGCAATTCAGCTTATTGAGAAAACAGCAAAAGAGCTACCAGCAGAACTAACTAGCACCTCCTAATTGGTGGAGCAAGAGCAGGCCACGAGACAGATGGAGAACAAACCATTTGGATCAATTTTTATAGTGCAAATCAACAGCTTTGAGAAGCAGCTGTGCTGGAAGCCCCAGGGTTTTCTTAAACAAAGCAGAAATCTGGTACTTCCGTGGTCCCTCCTCATAGGACACTATGAGGAGGTAAGCATCAGTGACAAGACTAGGAAGAGACACACCTTATAAGCATTATAATGGCAGAGCAACAATAAAGATGTGGCTGAAATCTGGGCCTCTGCAATACTGTTTCAACTAATCAGCAAAGCCCAACAGAAAAAAGTGTATTTCTCAGAATTGGCAGCTCTCTCCCAGGACTCCTAAGGGCTGCTGGATCACTGAACTCAAAACGTCTGTTCTAATCAACCAGCCCGTCAGCATGACATCTTTGTTGCAGAATATATTTCAGGTTAGTTTGAGGATTTTATACCTTACCTGTTTTCTTTCTTCTTTCTCCCTCTTGATGTTTAATTCAATTGAATCAATTTTTAAAGCAAATACTTTAAATATAGGCTTTTAAAGATGTTGCAGGAAAGAAGGCAATGGCATCAAAGGACAAGGCCATGTTATCTCCCATTTTGGACCCAGGAAAAGTTATTATCACAGGCCCAGACGGTCTTCAATTTCCTATAATATGTGACTCATGTAGCACAGAGTGAGGGCTCTTCATAGAACCTGGCTGAGCTGTTGGGCTCCTTATATTTACAGTTAAATAGGAGGATTAAGATGGAAGTGCCATGAGTTGTCTAACTAAGATAGACAAAAAATTATCATAAGTAGTAATAAGAAATAAGACTTTGATGCTGGGAGGGATTAAGGGGACGACAGAGGATGAGATGGCTGGATGGTATCACTGACTCGATGGACTCCGGGAGTTGGTGATGGACAGGGAGGCCTGGTGTGGTGCGCTTCATGGGGTCGCAAAGAGTCGGACACGACTGAGCGACTGAACTGAACTGAACTGAAGAAATGTCAAGTTTGTTTTATGCAACACTTAAGGTTATTTTGGTACTTTGATATCTTTAGTTGATAGATTGTTATATTAAAATACTAAACTATTGGGGGATGGTGGGGAGGATGAACAGTTAGGGAGTTTGGGATTGACATGTACACGCTGCTATATTAAAAATGGATAACCAGCAAGGGCCTACTGTATAGCACAAGGACTTCTGTTCAATATTATGTTACAGCTTGAATGGGAAAAGAATTTGAAAAGGAACAGATACATGTATATGTATAACTGAATCCTTTTGCTATATACCTGAAACTAACAAAACACAGCTAATCAACTATACTCCGATATAAAATTAAAAGCTTAAAGAAAAAGAGTGAACTGCCAGATGAAACTATTAAATATAGAATGGATAAACAATGAGGTCCTACTGTAGAGCACAGGCTAATTATCTTCAATATCCTGTGCTAAGCCATAATAGAAAAGGAAATGAAAAATAAATGTATGTGTGCGTACACGTAAATGAGCCATTTTTCTGTACAGCAGAAATTAATACAACATTAATATCAACCATACTTCAGCAAAATAAATTTTAAAAGAGTGGATTGCCAGAGAAAATAAAATACTAAACTCTCTTTTATGTGAACTGTACACCCAACAATTATTAGGCAAGAGATAACACATCAAATAAATCTATATTTTTAGTCAGATAAAACATGGCTCAGAACCTGTACAGCCTGTTAGGAAAATCACTCAGTCATTTTTGAGACTCTTTACGGAAGAATCAAGGAGTCTTAAGCAGTGATTACAAACTGAACAAAGTATAATTTTTTTCTTGATTGTGTCATCATTTTCTGTAAGCTAACTTTCCAGATCATAAGGACTTGGATTTTTGAGTTCTAAGAGTTGGAGCCATGGAGTCCAAACTCCCATTTCTTTAAGGTTCACACTCAGATACCGCCCTCAATATTTATTAACTCTCATCTTGCTGTCTCAAGAACATCATTCACAGCATACTTTGCATGTTAGCATCAATTAGGATCTTAGGGGAGCTTCCCTCCCTTTTTCACAAGTTTAAAAGCCATCCACCTATTTCTCTTCTCTATCAGCAAAATACCCTCAGGAACATTAAGTATCTAGAACCCCAAAATCAGGAACACAGTTGTATACATGCTTCTCTTATTTAGCCTGTAACACAAAAGGAAGGGGCAAGAAAATTCACAGTATCTCTGCTCATGTCAATGGGGTATGGAGAGTACAAAGGAGAATAAAACATAAATTAATATATCAGTAAATTATCGGGCCCCACTAGCATCTTTGAAATTAAAAAAAAAAATCACTGTGGCATATTTTAATTTTAGCTGGATATTAGATTTGATTTATTAGTGTTTTATTTCTACAATAAAAGATAACTTAATTGTTTATGTCAGTGATGTATATGTTCCTTAAAAGATTAAAGCAGCTCACTTATTAAATGTTGAGTCTGATGCTCTTATTATAAGTGATTCATTGGCAAATTATGATTATGATAATTATAACCTTAATAAGATCTATCATTAAATAAATGCCTAAGTGCCAAAAATATATCAGGAGATTTGCATACATTATCTTATTAAATCTCAACAATGCTAAACCAGATATTATGTCAATATTTCATATTAGGCTCAATTAACTTTAATTCACATAGATAGAAACAGAGGTACCTTTAGGCCTGGGTAGCTTCTCAGGGCAATAGTTTTGCTGGGGATCCAAACAGAGGTGGTTTTCCAAGCACTGCAACAAAACAACAACAAAATTATATAGCACTTTTTTCTCTTTTTCTGTGTTTACATTTATCATATTAAGGCCTTGTTTGATTTTTTTACAGATATGGAGAGTAACAACTCTCCATTCTGTTGCCTTCATAGGGGCCACAGTTTATCCAAGTTATCCTTAGTCCCTGATTAGATCTCTTTTCCTAGCTACATGGTATGTGGATAAGAAGAGACTCTAGAAGTTGGAAGGTGATCTAATATATGAACTTCGGGCTAAGCCCCTAGGAAGAGAAACCTGTGTCCTCACACAGGTCACATAAATCATTAGGAACTAAAGCTGTGTCCTCCACACTTTTCACATGAAAATACACAAGTGAAGGCAACCACCAGACTGAAGCAGGCAGGGGTAACGAAATTCAGGAGAAGCAGAGACAGCAAAGAAGAGAGGAGGAAGGGTCTGTGAAACGGATAGCACCATTAATTCTTATATTTCCTCTTCTATTTCCCTCAATCCTTTCTCCTGTTTATCCCAAATTATTTTTCTTAGAATGATAACCATCCTATAAATGCCAGTAATATATTTTCTTGAGATGAGGACTGCCAAAGTAATACAACAAAACATTAATTCATCAAAATTAAAAAAAAAAAATCCCTTGGCTAGTGCAAGACTGAATTCCCATATACTCATTTTAAATATGAAAGACATATATTGACTTTTAAAGAGTAATACCTGAAGGTACCATTACTAGCTTCTCATATTTTTCCAACTATGTGGTGTTTCTGATGGGATTTTAGAGCCAAACCAAGCTTATTCAACAGTAAAATCTTGAATTTGGAAATGGTGGTTACTCTAGCTAGTATTCCAAAAGAGTGGAGAGCCAGAAGGGGAACTTGTTATAATGGAGAGAGGGTCTCTGAACCGACTGGTATGGCCATAGATCTTTCATAGTCTTGATCAATAGCTGCTAGACAGTCTTCATCACCAGAATTGTTGGGGAAATATAATTACACTCTCCTCCAAACCAGAAAACCTCTCCACTCAAGTAGAGATGTGAAAGAAAATAATTTTATTAATGAATAAGCATTAAGCCACAATGTGGATTGCATCACAGATAATCCACTAAAGGGACTGCAAAGATGGAAAGAAATCTTACCTTCTTTATGTAGGCAAGCAAATATAACACACCTCACACATGTTCTCAAGATAAACAGTACCTAGTCCTCAAATAATAGCACTTGACCACACAATCTATTTGTCAGACATAGACCATCCTAAATTCACTTGGTATTTGGAGTGGTTGTCTGTGTTAGCTAATTGTATTTATCCAAAGGAAAAAAATAAGCTTCTCATATCCTTAGGGATGGAGAAGGAAATGGCAACCCACTCCAGTATTCTTGCCTAGAGAATCCTGTGGATGGAGGAGCCTGGTGGGCTACTGTCCATGGGGTCGCACAGAGTCAGACACAACTGAAGCGACTTAGCATGCATGCATTCACCCTTAGGAAGGAGGGATGTTTGCATCTTGGAGCTAGAGGCCAACACATTTTGGCTCTTATCCTTCTAGAGAAAGAGGGAGATAAGAGCACTGTTTTCCTTGATGATCCTTGAGATATACACACATTTCCAATGAAGAGAACAAAAAGATACAATTGATTTTCTTAATAAATGCTGTAAGTAAAGGGACGTGTGCATGCATACATACTCGTATCCAACTCTGCAACCCATGGATTGTAGCCAGCCATGCTCCTATGTTCATAGATTATTACAGGCAATAATACTGAAAAAGGGTTGCCGTTTCCTACTCCAGGGGATACTCTTGACCCAGGATCAGCTTGCATCTGTTGTATCTTCTGCATTAGAAGTGACTTTTTACCACTAAGCCTCTGAGGAAGTTCATAGTAAACAGAGGAGAAGACTTTCCCCTTGTTTCCAACAGAGAGAATTCAGGTTCTTATAGTTTTGGATTTTTTTTTCACTTTTTGAAACACAATTCACATAACATTTTATTAATTTGTGTTTTATGTAGGACATGAGATTTTATGTATTGATATTTGATGTCTACAAAAACGGTAATTGTTTGTACAGTGATATACATGTTCCTTGAAAGGTTATAACAGCTCACCTGTTAAATTTGAGTCTGATGCTCTTATTACAAGTGATTTATTGGCAAATTATGGTTATAATAATTATAGACAATAAGATTTAAGTTAAGTAAATGCCTATTGTGTAAGTTTTTATAATTTTGTGTAATTCTATATACAATATATTTGGGAAGAACAGAATGGCAACACACTCCAGTATTCTTATCTAGAGAATCCCATAGACAGAGGGGCCTGGGATATAGATATATATTTTGCAGTACAGATCTTTTGAATATAGATTTTTTGCAATAGTTAAATGTGACATTTTAAAATTATTAACTTTAATATTTGAGAGCTAATAACTCTATTGTATAGAAATGCAATAGACTCCATACATTGAGATCTTCTGTATACTGATTAATTTTAGCTTTAAGTGTATTTTTTCTATATAATCACATGGTGTACAAATAATGCAAATTTCACTCCCACCTTCTTAATATTTTAATATTTTCCTTTTCTTAGTATATCACAATGACTTTCAAAACAATGAAAATAAATTTAGTGGTAAAAATTATCTTGTCATCTTCTTAATTTTAAATGGAAGTGTTTTCAGGGTCTCCTAAATTAATGCATTGAAGATATGATTTATGAGATCAGTTCTCTTCATTCCTAATTAACCAAAGATGTTTTTTGCTTGTTTGATTGTAATGGTATTTTTTAATCAAAAAACATTTTGATAGTTTTCAAAGAAGAAATCTTTTGTTTCCTCTTTCCATATTTCATTTATTTCTACTTTATATTTACTAAAGACTTCCTTCAATTTACTTTAAGCTTAATCTTTAGTCACTTAACAATTTTTGTATGTGTTAGAAACTGCCTGCCAGATCAAAATATTAACTTCTACCTGCTTTTCAAGTGTCTTTTGGTACTATAAATGTGAAATTGAAACTGTACTTGCATGATATATGATAAATTTTGACTAGTCCTTCATGTATGCTTGATTTAAAATGCTTTAAATATAAATTTATAATTCATATTTGAAAAATTATTTAATGATTCAAGATTATATAACTCAAGTATTTTTATTTTAATTTACAAATATATTGGCTTTTTATTTCATTATTTGAAAACTAACTTCCAATTTAATTACATTGTAGCTAAAGAGTACAATACGCATAATAAATTGTCAATGAAATTGCTGATTTTCATCATAACTACTACATGCATATGTTCCATATGTGCTTACAAAGAAGGAACAATATCGCTCAGTCGTGTCTGACTCTTTGCGACCCCGTGGACTGTAACCTACTAGGCTTCTCCGCCCATGGGATTCTCCAGGCAAGAATACTGGAGTGGATTGCCATTTCCTTCTCCAGGGGATCTTCCTGACCCAGGGATCGAACCCAGGTCTCCCTCATTGGAGGCAGACGCTTTAACCTCTGAGCCACCAGGGAAGCCCCAATAATTATTGAAAGTGGAATTCTTTACAGGTTTTCTATAGCATATATGTTACTGTGCTGTTCAATACTATTTTGCTAGCTATTATCTGTTTTATCTGTTAATTAATGAAAATTCCATTTAAATCTCCCACTGTAATAGGGATTTCTTCAATAATTCATGCTATTTTACTAATGTTATGTATATAGGCTATGTTTATGTATATAGGCTATGTTTCAAGCACAACATATTTAAAATACATGTATTATACATATTTAAAATACATATATTGAAACAAATTTTTGTTATATTGATTTTTTATCTATGAAATGCTTTAAAATGATGTATTGATTTTAATATGGATAGGTCAGATAGTTTTGCTCTAAAGTGTACTTTGTATGTTTTAGCACTTGTAGTGGGTAGGGAAGCAATCTTCTTCCCAAAAGAGACAAAGGATGCCCTTGGGAAAGTGTTGTGGAGTGGAAGGCTGAATTCAGATTATTAATAGCTCTATATGCCACAAGCTGAAACTTTCTAGAAACTTGATCCATAATTTTGAACAAACTCTCAAGAAAAACTGATGCCCATGCTTTCTTGGCCTCTTTTAGCCTAAAGAGTTTTGTTAGGGTTGCAAGATTATAATAATAATCTTTTACTTATCTCTTTCAAAATTAGAACATTTCTTAAGAGCACTAGTCTGGACCTTGGTAACTATATTCAGTCTAGTCCATCACTGACATACAGATGTTACATTTCTTGAATTTATGTGACATACATGATTATTATTTTTGTTAAAAACAAGTGCTGTTATGGATTTTCTCTGCTTTTATTGGGAGATATTATTTATATGAACTCAAAGAATAGATGAACTGAAAACAATTATCATCTTTCTAAATTTTTTATATTCTTTTAATATTGAGTTTTATCTACTTTAAAAAATGTCCATCAATTAATCACAATGTATTTTCCTTATGTTTGTAGTTTCACACACTATTAGAAAATAGTATTTCTTTTAAAATAAATCTTGCAGGACTTCTCTTTTGTCCAGTGCCTAAGACTCCATGTTCCCAATGCAGGGGACCCAGGTTAACCCAGGTCAAGGAGCTAGATCCCATACGCTGCAACTAAGTTTCAGGCCACAACAAAGAGGGCTACATGCTGCAATGACTCAAGGTGCCATATGCCTCAACCAAGACCCAGCACAACAAAATAAAAACAAAACTAAAATACATCTTGCATTTGGGTGTTGATTCTTGAGGATAAGAATAAGCTAAAGGCTTATAGACTAATGGTTTTTCAAGTTTTAATTAAATAAAATTACCTCTCAAGTATTCAAAAGACTGGTTTATGTCTGTATCATGGCATCAAGCATCTGCAATTGCTTTTCAAATAATTATTTAAGGCATAAGCCATTCATTTATTTTCAACCCAAAATATTGTTTCTGGAGTGCAGCAGGATGAATTAAATATAGCAATATTTAAAGCTTAAGTTATAAGTGTAGGGTGTACAAGTGTCATATGATGGTTTAATTTGAAAATGGAATAAAAGATAATATTCACATGTAAGATAGGTCATTTTGATTACAACATCAAAAGCTGTTCATAGGACTGTAGTATTTTGGACATCTTCAGGGAAAATACCTGACTTTTTTTTGTTGTTGTTAACTAAGGCCTAATACTTCTCAAGAGGAAGCTGGGTTTGCAATTTGTAACAAAGAGGGGATTGAGGATTAGTGGCAGATACAAGATCTATGCATTTCTTCTCAGAAGGTTTTGAAAGGTGATTGTTTATTTCTACCATTTATCCTTGTCTCCTGCTATTTTGCCGAAAGAGTTAGATTTGCAGGTGCTGAACTCAGATGTTCACCTGAAAGAATTTCAAACATGAAACATGATTGAGTTAATTTCAAAAGCAAAAGACAGGTAGAATTTAAGAGTCTTCATTGTTGTTCAAAAAGTACTTATGTTTATGTTGAGGTTATAATTGAGCAGAATAGGTCCATTTTTAACAACCTACAAATAATTTGGCTCTTGCTAGCTTAACTTTTCTTAAATTGGATTTTTCTTTGAACACATTTTGAGCTTTATAGTTTACTGTTTCTAAAAATAACTTTTCTTCACACTTAAAAAAAAAAGTAATAGGCATTGTTGCTCTTCTGAATATTTTTCAGAACTACTCATTGTTTAGTGGATTCCTGTGCATACAGCTAAATGTTTTATGCCTTAAAAACTGTAAAATCTTTCAACTTCTAATATTGAAATTGATTAATCAAAAGCTCAGCGAAGTAACTTAAGGTCAAACCTCTATTTTACAACAACCATGGTTCTTGTTAGTACCTTCATTACAAATGTCTGTTGTAGTGGAGATCACTTCTAACAATTTAAGTGACATTATGTCAAGCACTAACAATAAAAATTGTCAGTCATGTAAAATGTTTACAGATATTGTACAAGAAATACTCTTAACACAGCAGATAATCAAATTTGAAGTTTGTCACTACTGTGCTCACTGTCACTATTTTTCTACAGCATGAAAGACTTAAAGGAGAGCAAATCTTATTACGTATTAAAGAAGCAAAAGTGTCATTTATTCTTCAGATTTTGGTTGGAATTATCTACCAAAGTCTATATTATTTTTGTTAAAAAGACATTACTAAGGATATAGACATTAACACAGTGAAAGTGTGAAAGTGTTAGTTGCTCATCTGTGTCTGACTCTTTGATGCCATGGACTGTAGCCTCTATCCATGGCATTCTCCAGGCAAGAAGATTGGAGTGGGTTGCCATTCCCTTCTCCAGGGGATCTTCCCAACCCATGGGAATCAAATGCAGTTTTCCTGTACTGCAGGCAGATACCTTAACATAAACAGCATATATTTTTAAAAATATACTATTTCAAAGCAAAAATCTGCGACAGTGCCATTGTTTCACATTCCTGAAATTTTAAAGATATCTTTTTGAGAGACTTCCCTGGTGGTCCTATGGCTAAGACTACATGCTCCCAATGGAAGGGGCCCATGTTTGACCCCTGGTTAGGAAATTAGATCCCACATATTGAAACTAAGAACCAGCAGATCCAAATAGTTTTCTCTTTTTTAATGTTTTATTATAAGTCATCTGGATTGTTATATCTGTTCTTGTTTATCATTTGTCATAATATGCTGTTTTGTTTGAGGTATATTAAAAAATTCTGTATCCACAGAGATAATTGGGAAAAAGTTTAACAGACTTTTCAGATAGTTATGAAAATTCTAATTTAATAGTACACTAAAGCTAACAAGTATTAGTATTTTTAAGGGTTAATAAAATGTGGACTCAGAAAACATGTCAATAAGCTTTCTGTACTCCATACATTCATGAAGGGGCATACAAAGTACAGAAAGATTAAAAAGGTAAGTTACAACTATGTATTATTATAAAAATAGTATTTATCTTACACAGAACTTAAAAGGATCTTGGGGATCCCCAATTATCTCTAGTCAAAATGTTAAGAATCACAATTTTTAACCATTAGAAATGTAACTCAGGTGACAGAATTAATGGATATTTATATTTTTTAAGAATTAGAAATAAGTTTGAAAATTTTATATTATCACATTTAAAAAATTTTTTGACAACAAAATACTACCACACCTGGTCGGCGTATTTTCATTAAGCACTTTGGTGGCTTGAGAGAAGTGATTGGAAGATTTTTAATTTTCAAATTTATTAAGGAACATAGTCTACCAAATATTTGGAATAGATATTTGAAGCTTATGGACTTATGTCAACTGCTTTTGATACTTTGTTATAAATGTATCTTTTATTGATTTTAATAAGTTAACATGCTAATGTAGTTGTCACATTCGTAGTTTTTACAACTTCAAAATGTTTAATTTTAGAAGCTCTAAATTTCTTTAACTTTTTAATATACTAATTCTTTCTCATGGTGCGATAATGATACGTGTGTTTGTTCAGTCACTTCAGTCATGTCCAGTTCTTTGTGACCGTATGGACTGTAGCCCATCAGGCTTCTCTATACATGGGATTCTCCAGGCCAGAATACTGGAGTGGGTTGCCATTCCCTTTTGCAGGAGACCTTCCCAGTCCAGGGATTAAACAGTGTCTTGTGTATCTTCTGCATGCTGGCAGATTCTTTACCACTGAGCCACCTGGGTCTTTAAATAGTCTCAAAATATCTTCCATCTTTTTCTAAATGAAGGATGATATCTAATTTTGCATTTTGAATTCTTCAACTAACATATCAATAACTTGTTTTCTTAACGTTTAAGAATTTCGCAAGTAAAATACATATTTTTAAAAATTTTAGCCTCATGAAGGTAACTTATTACAACAATTTATCCTATGGCATGGTTTTATAACTTTAGTTTCCTTTTTATGTGTTTTAAATCTAATAAATATATTGTATTATATTTATATAAAGTATGTATTACATACTATGTATTTACAATATGATTCAAAACTAGGGCATGATGATGATATTAAAGATGCCAGAGATTTTTAGAAATGTTTTTATATCAGTTAAAATCCTGTGCCATTTTTTTGCAAACTAGTACAGCCATTATGGAAAACAGTGTGGAGATTCCTTAAAAATTGCAAATAGAACTGCCTTATGACCCAGCAATCCCACTGCTGGGCATACACACCGAGGAAACCAGAACTGAAAGAGACACGTGTACCCCAATGTTCATTGCAGCGCTGTTTATAATAGCCAGGACATGGAAGCAACCTAGATGTCCATCAGCAGATGATTGGATAAGAAAGCTGTGGTACATATACACAATGGAATACTACTCAGCCCTTAAAAAGAATAAATTTGACTCAGTTCTAATGAGATGGATGAAATTGGAACCGATTATACAGAGTGAAGTAAGCCAGAAAGAAAAACACCAGTACAGTATACTGACACATATATATGGAATTTAGAAGACAGTAATGATGACCCTATATGTGAGAAATCAAAGAGACACAGAGGTATAGAGTGGACTTTTGGACTCTGAGGGAGAGGGAAAGGGTGGGTTGGTTTGGGAGAATGGCAATGAAACGTGTATATTTTCTTGTAAGAAACGAAGCGCCAATCTATGTTCAATGTAGGATGCAGGATGCATGAGGCTGATGCACAGGATGATTCAGGTAGAGGATGTGGGGTGGGAGGTGGGAGGGGGCTTCGGCATTGGGAGATTGTGTTCACCTATGGCTGATTCGTGTCAATGTATGGCAAAACAAATATAGTATTGTAATTTAAAAAATAAATAAATTTAATTTTAAAAAAGCAAAAAGAAAGAAAAAGAAAAAGTTACTGTATCTTCTTCACCTTAACAGAAGTGGCTTTACAACTCTGCATTTGAGGGCCCCAGATATTTCCAAATCAATTTAACCTTTGACATCAAAATTGAGCCCACTGGAAAACTGCCTGCTTGTACCAAAGGCAGAAGTGGTTCAATAAGACATAAAGCACGTAGAATGACAACTAGACCGAGACATGGCTAACTGGCCTTTAAACAGTTATGATTTTCAAACTTCACTTCCCTGGCTGAATTCCTCTGTGATCTCTGCAATAAAAAGCATCTAGCGCAATTACCCTGAGAAGGAAATGGCACCCCACTCCAGTACTCTTGCCTGGAAAATCCCATGGATGGAGGAGCCTGGTAGGCTGCAGTCCACAGGGTCGCACAGAGTCAGACACGACTGAAGTGACTTAGCAGCAGCAGCAGCGCAATTACCTGTGCACTCAGCCTAGTACTTTGTTTTTATTCCTGTTGAAGGCTTTAAGGTTTTGAGGGGTCCAGACTCTAACCCTTACAGAACTAAGACTGAAACTTCAACCAGGACAGAGAATCTGATTAAATTCACAAATAACCTATAATGCACTTGAATGATTCCACTAAATTAAGCAACAAAATGTAAATGAGAAAAGTGTTAATACTTTCTATGAGACAAAATCACCTAGCTACAGGATAAAACAGCGAGTTTTTAAACATATATCAGAAATATGATATTTAAATAGAAATAATAAAATATTTCTGATATTTATTTAGTGTCAAATCAATGGAACAGAATTTATAATATAAAAAGATCCACTAATTTTTATTTAAATCTAGAAATGATGGTATACATATGTGTTCTAAAGTATCTATAATTTATACAGTTTGAATTGGTCTATGACTTACTTATCAATTATTTCAAAATATACTATCCCCAAAATTATGTGGCTTAAAAGAAAAACTATTATTATTTTCTTAGGATTCTATGGGTTAGAATTTGGGCTTGGCTAAGCTGAGCCATTTTTCTGACATATTAACTAAAACTGAGAGTCCAAGACAGTCTCACTAACATGAGTGGTTCTTGGTGCAAGCTGG
Organism: Nanger dama; assembly: GCA_917880005.1. Lineage (NCBI taxonomy): Eukaryota > Metazoa > Chordata > Mammalia > Artiodactyla > Bovidae > Nanger > Nanger dama. The sequence goes on along the minus strand of CAKJTW010000038.1, from coordinate 4,830,143 downwards.
TGAGTTGCTTTTTGTTCTCTTGCCTTTCCATCATTGCAAAGAGGGACACTCAAGACCATCCCCATGGAAAAGAAATGCAAAAAAGCAAAACGGCTGTCTGAGGAGGCCTTACAAATAGCTGTGAAAAGAAGAGAAGTGAAAAGCAAAGGAGAAAAGCAAAGATATAAGCATCTGAATGCAGAGTTCCAAAGAACAGCAAGAAGAGATAAGAAAGCCTTCTTCAGCGATCAATGCAAAGAAACAGAGGAAAACAACAAAATGGGAAAGACTAGAGATCTCTTCAAGAAAATTAGAGATACCAAGGGAACACTTCATGCAAAGATGGGCTCGATAAAGGACAGAAATGGTATGGACCTAACAGGAGGAGAAGATATTAAGAAGAGGTGGCAAGAATACACAGAAGAACTGTACAAAAAAGACCTTCATGATCAAGATAATCATGATGGTGTGATCACTCACCTAGAGCCAGACATCCTGGAATGTGAAGTCAAGTGGGCCTTAGAAAGCATCACTACAAAAAAGCTAGTGGAGGTGATGGAATTCCAGTTGAGCTATTTCAAATTCTGAAAGATGATGCTGTGAAAGTGCTGCACTCAGTATGCCAGCAAATTTGGAAAACTCCGCAGTGGCTATAGGACTGGAAAAGGTCAATCACAAGGAAAGGCAATGCCAAAGAAATGTTCAAACTACACACAATTGCACTCATCTCACACAATAGTAAAATAATGCTCAAAATTCTCGAAGCCAGCCTTCAGCAATACGTGAACCGTGAAATTCCTGATGTTCAAGCTGGTTTTAGGAAAGACAGAGGAACCATAGATTAAATTGCCAACATCAGATTGATCATCAAAAAAGCAAGGGAGTTCCAGAAAAACATCTACTTCTGCTTTATTGAGTATGCCAAACCTTTGACTGTGTGGATCACAATAAACTTTCAAAAATTCAGCAAGAGATGAGAATATCAGACCACCTGACCTGCCTCTTGAGAAGCCTATATACAGGTCAGGAAGCAACAGTTAGAACTGGACATGGAACAACAGACTGGTTCCAAATAGGAAAAGGAGGATGTCAAGGCTGTATATTCTCACCTTGCTTATTTAACTTCTATGCAGAGTACATCATGAGAAACACTGGACTGGAAGAAGCACAAGCTGGAATCAAGATTGCCAGGAGAAATATCAATCACCTCAGATATGCAGTTGACACCACCCTTATGGCAGAAATTGAAGAGGAACTAAAAAGCCTCTTGATGAAAGTGAAAGAGGAGACTGAAAAAGTTGGCTTAAAGCTCAACATTCAGAAAATGAAGATCATGGCATTGGGTCCCATCACTTCATGGGAAATAGATGGGGAAACAGTAGAAACTGTGTCAGGCTTTATTTTTATGGGCTCCAAAATCATGGCAGATGTGACTGCAGCCATGAAATTAAAGGACGCTTACTCCTTGGAGGAAAGTTATGACCAACCTAGATAGCATATTCAAAAGCAGAGACATTACTTTGCCAATCCATCTAGTCAAGGCTATGGTTTTTCCAATAGTCATGTATGGATGTGAGAGTTGGACTGTAAAGAAAGCTGAGTGCTGAAGAATTGATACCTTTGAACTATGGTGTTGGAGAAGACTCTTGAGATTCCCTTGGACTGCAAGGAGATCCAACCAGTCCATTCTGAAGGAGATCAACCCTGGGTGTTCTTTGGAAGGACTGATGCTCAAGCTGAAACTCCAGTACTTTGGTCACCTCATGCAAAGAGTTGACTCATTGTAAAAGAATCTGATGCTGGGAGGGATTCGGGGCAGGAGGAAAAGGGGATGATGGAGGATGAGATGGCTGGATGGCATTACTGACTCGATGGACATGAGTCTGGGTGAACTCAAGGGGTTGGTGATGGACAGGGAGGCCTGGTGTGCTGCGATTCATGGGGTTGCAAAGAGTCGGACACGACTGAGCGACTGAACTGAACTGATGGTTTTTCCAGTAGTCATGTACAGAAGTGAGAATTGGACCATAAATAAAGCTGAGTGCCAAAGAATTGATGCTTTCAAACTGTGGTGCTGGAGAAGACTCTTGAGAGTCCCTTGGACAGCAAGGAGATCTAATTCATCAATATTAAACAGAAATTAACCTGAAGACTCACTGGGAGCACTGATGCTGAAAGCGAAGCTACAAAAATTGGCCACCTGATGCCAAGAGCCAACTCATTAGAAAAGACCATGAACCTGGGAAAAATTGAAGACAGGAGGATAGGGAGATGACAGAGGATGAGATGGCTGGATGGCATTCTTGACTCAGTGGACATGAGTTTGAGCAAACTCCATGAGACAGTGAAGGACGGCAAAGCCTGGTGTACTGTGTAGTCCATGGGGTCACAAAGAGTCGGGTATGACTGACTGACTGAACACCAACAAATCACCTAATTTTCCATCTCAGTATATGGGTAATATTCATCATCTATGGCTAGTCGAATTACAGACTAAAGAACATCTACTTTCCTTCCTTGAAGGACAAGTTCTTTAGCAGAATATACTGTCCATCTCTTCATTCCACTTGTTTGTTCTCCCACCTCTCGGAATGGCTAATTTAGTTCAGGAAACATTCATTACTCTGAAATTATTATTTTGAACGAACTTAAAAAACTCTTTTCTTGAAAATACAACTGTGCATGATTCTACATACTGTTGCAGATAATATACTTTCCAAGGATAACAAGTGTTTTGCTGGCAATTACTTAAATTCAATTGTGGGATTTTCTTTCTCCCAAATTGTATAGTCTTAGACAAACGGCTGGCTAGTTTAGATCTTGAAAAATGAAAATTTCTCAGTTTCTGTGACAAAACCTCAATAATTTAAAAACTTTTGAGAGCTACTTTGTTGTTACAGGTGTTGAGATGGCTAATTATAGTTCATAATAACTTGTCTAGCAAGTGCATACCCTATATAATATATTTTCCTTGGAAAGAAAACAATTTTATCTTTTGGAAATGCTTGAATCAGTAAAACTAAGCATTTGGGGAGGGGGTGGCTGCTGGCCTGTACTGACCATTAAAAAAATGATTCATCTAAACTACTCATCCTTATTATTGTAACAGAATTCCACTGTGCTTTTCACATTTCATGAGGAAAATAAGATTTTTCACAATTCAGATCAGGCACAGGTGTTCATTACCTTTTCTGAAAAGGTAGTTACAGAGGCACTTATCTCTAATAATGGAAAAATGAAAAGGATTCAAAGATTTACACAGACAGACTGGTTAAAAAGCAAGAATATTTTGTTATAATCTATAGTGTATGTAGGGAAGCCTTGCATGCTGCGATTCATGGGGTCGCAAAGAGTTGGACACTACTGAGCGACTGAACTGAACTGATAGTGTATTTGGTTAAACTGTGCAATATATTCCTAAAGATGGACCTTGCTAAGTGAAAGCAGAAAAAACATATTTTATCCATAAAAGATTCAGCTAGAAAAACCATTATCTCCAAGAAGAACATAATTTAGAGGACCTTATAAAAATAAAAGTGAGAAGCAAACTATAAAGCCATCTTTACTCCATTAAAGAAAGCAAATTTCAGTTATATTCTGAATTTGGCAGTATCTGCAAGTAATTATCTGGAGATGTATATTTGAGAAATCCTTAAATAGCAGTTATAATTAGTGTAGCAAGAGGAGGTATCATTCTGTCTAGATTTTGTAAGCTGAAACATTTCTCTTGTAATTATTTAACCAGACACTTTAAATTATAAGCTAACTTGATTGTTAGAGCTAGAATTTTAACTTCAAAGCTGAGTCTGACAATACTCTCTGTCTGCCTCTCTTCCTCTGTGGTAGTCTTCAATTTCCATTCATTAATGGGGTGTGGCAATAAAGAACTCATCAGTTGCCTGGAAGTAAGTTTTAACCATTACTTACTTGCCACGGAATGGAAACTGGAAGCATCAGAAACAGCCACAACCCCTGAATAGTCTTCTTCCATGAATTCATATCAGTTATCAAATAATATTTGAGATAATCATTATATATATTTTCCTGACTAAAAGATATGCTTGATTTTTAAAAACCTTTTTAACCATCCTAAGTTAAACAAGAAGCACTGGTGCAAAACAATGACCAAGGAAAATAGAGAGACAGATGAATAATTTCTTAATATTCAATCTATAAAACACTACTCTAGGTGTTCCAAATTAGCCAATCTGAACTTGTGCAAGAACACAGTGAAAGAAACTCCAGAGAATTCCCTGATGATCCAGTGGTTAGGACTGTTCTCTCACTGCCAAGGGCCTGGCTCAATCCCTGATCAGAGAACTAGTATCTCATAAGCCACACAGCATGGCCAAAAAACAAGAAAGGGAAATCTACCTTTGAATGGCACTGCATAATAGAGATGTCTTCTTTATTTTTTTAAGAAATTAATTTTAATTGGACACCAATTACTTTACAATATTGTAGAGGTTTTTGCCATACCTTGACATGAATCAGCCATGGATGTACATGTATCCTGCCGTCCTGAACCCCCCTCCCACCTCCCTCTGCATCCCATCCCTCAGCGTTATCCCAGTGTACCAGCCCTGAGCGCCCTGTCTCATGGGAGATGTCTTCTTTAAAAAAAAAAAAAAAAAAAAAAACCTTAGTAAATATATATGTGGGCAACTTGACCTTGGACTTGACCTGAATGACATTTTCGAGGTTCAATCTCTCAACAGTTCTTATCCATAAAGACTGGTTGATAGTACGCAGGGGAATAACACTTGGTTTGCATCTTTTATTTCTAGAAACTAACACTTATTCTAGAATGTGGAAGACAGTATTTACTTGAAAATGAATGAATCTAATTATTGATATAACACCTAATCTGTTTAAAATATTTCATAAGAATCTCCTGGGTTTTATAAGTCAGTATGGCTATGAGATCTTTTGGGATCTTTTAAGGAGGTCACCATTGTCTTCATTACCTGCAACATAGTTTGGCCTCAGGTAAATAGCAGGGAGGGAAACCAGCTCCACACATCAACAGAAAACTGGAATAAAGATGTACTGAACATCACTAATCTAGAGCCAGACATCTTGGAATCTGAAGTCAAATGGGCCTTAGAAAGCATCACTATGAACAAAGCTAGTGGGGGTGATGGAATTCCAGTTGAGCTATTTCAAATCCTGAAAGATGATGCTGTGAAAATGCTGCACTTAATATGCCAGCAAATTTGGAAAACTCAGCAGAGGCCACAGGACTGGAAAAGGTCAGTTTTCATTCCAATTCCAAAGAAAGGCAATGCCAAAGAATGCTCAAACTATGGACAATTGCACTCATCACACATGCTAGTAAAGTAATGCTCACAATTCTCCAAGCCAGGCTTCAGCAATACGTGAACCGTGAACTTCCTGATGTCCAAGCTGGGTTTAGAAAGGCAGAAGAACCAGAAATCAAATTGCCAACATGTGCTGGATCATTGAAAAGGCAAGAGAGTTCAAAAAAAACATCTATTTCTGCTTTATTGAGTATGTCAAAGCCTTTGATTGTGTGGATCACAATATACTGTGGAAAATTCTGAAAGAAATGGGAATACAAGACCACCTCTTGAGAAATCTGTATGCAGGTCAGGAAGCAACAGTTAGAACTGGACATGAACAACAGACTTGTTCCAAATAGGAAAAGGAGGATGTCAAGGCTGTATATTGTCACCCTGCTTATTTAACTTATATGCAGAGTATATCATGAGAAACGCTGGACTGGAAGAAACACAAGCTGGAATCAAGATTGCCGGGAGAAATATCAATCACCTCAGATATGCAGATGACTCCACCCTTATGGCAGAAAGTGAAGAGGAGCTAAAAGCCTCTTGATGAAAGTGAAAGAGGAGAGCAAAACAGTTGGCTTAAAGCTGAACGTTCAGAAAACAAAGATCATGGCATCTTGTCCCATCACTTCATGGGAAATAGATGGGGAAACAATGGAAACAGTGTCAGACTTTATTTTGGGGGCTCCAAAATCACTGCAGATGGTGACTGCAGCCATGAAATTAAAAGACGCTTGCTCCTTGGAAGAAAAGTTACCAACCTAGATAGTATATTCAAAAGCAGAGACATTACTTTGCCAACTAAGGTCCATCTAGTCATGGCTATGGTTTTTCCTGTGGTCATGTATGGATATGAGAGTTGGACTGTGAAGAAGGCTGAGCGCCAAAGAATTGATGCTTTTGAACTGTGGTGTTGGAGAAGACTCTTGAGAGTCCTTGGACTGCAAAGAGATCCAACCAGTCCATTTTGAAGGAGATCAACCCTGGGATTTCTTTGGAAGGAATGATGTGAAAGCTGAAATTCCAGTACTCTGGTCACCTCATGCGAAGAGTTGACTCACTGGAAAAGACTTTGATGCTGGGAGGGATTAGGGGCAGGAGGAGAAGGGGATGACCAAGGATGAGATATGGCTAGATGGCATCACAAACTCGATGGACGTGAGTCTGAGTTAACTCCGGGAGATGGTGATGAACAAGGAGGCCTGGCGTGCTGTAATTCATGGGGTCGCAAAGAGTCGGACATGACTGAGTGACTGAACTGAACTGAGCATAGCCTCACCCATCAGTATAAGACCCAGTATTCCCCTCAGTCATTCTATCGCATCAGGCAGCTTTCATATGCCTCTTATCCTTCTTCCTTATCTAACTCAATGAAACTATGAGCCATGCCATGTAGGGCCACCCAAGACGCACCGGTCATGGTGGAAAGTTCTGACAAAATATGGTCCACTGGAGAAGGGAATGGGTAAACCACTTCAGTATTCCTGCCTTGAGAACCCATATACAGTATGAAAAGGCAAAAAGATAGGATACTGAAAGATGAACTCCCCTTGTTGCCAGGTGCCCAAAATGCTACTGGAGATCAGTGGAGAAATAACTCCAGAAAGAATGAAGAGATGGAGACAAAGCAAAAACAACACCCAGTTGTGGATGTGACTGGTGATGGAAGCAAGGTGTGATGCTGTAAAGAGCAATATTGCATAGGAACCTGAAATGTTAGGTCCATGAATCAAGGCAAATTGGAAGTGATCAATCAGGAGATGGCAAGAGTAAACAATGACACTTTAGGAATCAGAGAACTAAAATGGACTGGAATGGGTGAATTCAACTCAGGTGACCATTATATCCACTACTGTAGGCAGGACTCCCTTAGAAGAAATGGAGTAGCCATCGTACTCAACAAAAGAGCCTGAAATGCAGTACTTGGATGCAGTCTCAAAAATGACAGAATGATCTCTGTTCATTTCCAAGGCAAACCATTCAATAACATGGTAATCCAAGTCTATGCTCGGATCAATAATGCTGAAGAAGCTGAAGTTGAATGGTTCTGTGAAGACTTACAAGACCTTTCAGAACTAACACCCAAAAAGATATACTTTTCATTATAGGGGACTGGAATGCAAAAGTAGGAAGTCAAGAAACACCTGGAGTAACAGGCAAATTTGGCCTTGGTATCTTCCTGGTACCAAGTACAGAATGAAGCAGGGCAAAGGCTAACAGAGTTCTGCCAAGAGAATGCATTGGTCATAGCAAACACCCTCTTCCAACACACAAGAGAAGACTCTACACATGGACATCATCAGATGGTCAACACCGAAATCAGATTGATTATATTCTTTGCAGCCAAAGATGGAGAAGCTCTATACAGTTAACAAAAACAAGACCAGGAGCTGACTGTGGCTCAGGTCATGAACTCCTTATTACCAAATTCAGACTCAAACTGAAGAAAGTAGGGAAAACCACTAGACCATTCAGGTATGACCTAAATCAAATCCCTTATGAAGTGAGAAATAGATTTAAGGGCCTAGATCTGAGAGAGTGGCTGATGAACTATGGACAGAAGTTTGTGACATTGTATAGGAGACAGGGATCAAGACCATCCCCAAGAACAAGAAATGCAAAAAACCAAAGTGGCTGTCTGAGGAGTCCTTACAAATGACTGAGAAAAGAAGAGAAACAAAAAGCATGGAGAAAAGGAAAGATATAAGTATCTGAATGCAGAATTCCAAAATATAGCAAGGAGAGATAAAAAGCCATCATCAGTGATTAGTGGAAAGAAATAGAGGGGAAAAAAAAAGAATGGGAAAGACTAACGATCTCTTCAAGAAAATTAGAGATACCAAGGAAACACTTCATGTAAAGATTGCAAAGATGGTCTCAAGCAAGGACAGAAATGGTATGGACCTAACAGAAGCAGAAGATATTAAGACGAGATGGAAAGAATACACAGAAGAACAATACAGAAAAGATATTCACAACCCAGATAATCACAATGGTGTGATCACTCACCTAAGGGCCAGACATCTTGGAATGTGAAGTATAGTGGGACTTAGGAAGCATGACTATGAAAAAGATAGTGGAGGTGATGGAATCCCAGTTGAGCTCTTTCAGCTCCTAAAAGATGATGCTGTGAAAGTGCTGCACTCAATATGCCAACAAATTTGGAAGACTCAGCAGTGGCCACAGCACTGGAAAGGTACAGTTTTCACACTAATCCCTAAAAAGGCAATCTAAAGAATGCTCAAACTACTGCATAATTGCACTCATCTCTCAGGCTATTAAAGTAATGCTTAAAATTCTCCAAGCCAGGCTTCAGCAGTGTACCATGAACTTCCAGATGTTCAAGCTCATTTTAGAAAAGGCAGAGGAACCAGAGATCAAATTGCCAACATCTGCTGGATCATGGAAAAAGCAAGAGAGTTCCAGAAAAACATCTATTACTGCTTTATTGACTATGCCAAAGCCGTTGACTGTGTGGATCACAATAAACTGTGGAAAATTCTGATAGCGATGGGAATACCAGACTACCTGACCTGCCTCTTGAGAAATCTGTATGCTGGTCAGGAAGAAACAATTATAACTGGACATGGAACAACATACTGGTTCCAAATAGGAAAAGGAGTGTGTCAAGGCTGTATATTGTCACCCTGCTTATTTATTTATATGCAGAGTACATCCTGAGAAACACTGGGCTGGAAGAAGCCCAAGCTGGAACCTAGATTGCCGTGAGAAGTATCAATAACCTCAGATATGCAGATAGCACCATCCTTTTGGCAGAAAGTGAAGAAGAACTAAAGAGCCGCTTGATGAGACTGAAAGAGGACAGTGAAAAAGTTGGCTTAAAGCTCAACATTTAGAAAACTAAAATCATGGCATCTGGTCCCATCACTTCATGGCAAATAAATGGGAAACAGTGGCTGACTTTATTTTTGTAGGCTCCAAAATCACCACATATGGTTAATGCAGCCATGAAATTAAAAGACACTTTCTCCTTGGAATAAAAGTTATGACCAGCCTAGACAGCATATTAAAAAGACCCAGAGTGATGGTACAGGGAGGGAGGAGGGAGGGGGGTTCAGGATGGGGAACACGTGTATACCTGTGGTGGATTCATGTTGATGTATGGCAAAACCAATACAATATTGTAAAGTAATTAACATCCAATTAAAATAAACGTATATTAAAAAAAAAAAAAGCAGAGACATTACTTTGTGAACAGAGGTCCGTCTAGTCAAGCCTATGGTTTTTCCAGTAGACATGTATGGATGTGAGAGTTGGACTGTGAAGAAAGCTCAGCACCGAAGAATTGATGCTTTTGAACTGTGGTGTTGAAGACTCTTGGGAGTCCCTTGAACTGCAAGGAGATTCAGCCCATCCATACTAAAGGAAATTAGTCCTGAATGTTCATTGGATGTTGAAGACGAAATTCCATTAGTTTGGCCACCTGATCTAAGAACTGTCTCATTTGAAAAGACCCCTATGCTGGGAAAGATTAAAGGCCAGAGGAGAAGGGGACAACAGAGGATCAGATGGTTTGATCACATCACTGACTCAATGGACATGAGTCTGAGTAAACTCTGGGAGGTTGTGTTGGACAGGAAGCCCTGGCGTGCTGCACTCCATGAGGGTGCAAAGAGTGGGACACGACTGAGCGACTGGACTGAACTGATAGCAATGAAGTCTAGTATATATGACATGGCAAAAAGAAAGATGACCGGTGGCTTATTAAATACTAAAACTTCCTTATGCCTTTTCTATTCCAAGTAAACTGTCTGCTCCTTGCTTTCAGGTTAAATATTTGATGTTCCCTCTTGACTGATACCTCTTCTACATAAATTAATATTTATATACTCTACAAAACTCATTTTCAAGAACACAGATATCACTTTTATTTCACAAGTGCATTTCTAGTGACCAATATCCAGAATAGTTTCCAAATAAATGTTATTTCAACAAATATTAAAGTTAATAAATAGAGATAAGTAAATAAATAGGAGTCATGCCCTTAATGAGAGCCAAAGCCCTTTTCTACTTTATTTTATATGGAGAAAAGTGTATCCTACCTACATGAAGTGTATTCACATGTACATAAACTGAAAAACATATACCAGTACAGGTCTGCCTAGTAGTCAAGAATTAAGAACTGAAATATATTTTTTAAATAGTCTTACTTGTCATCATTTTTCTTCTAAAAACGTCACTAAATTCACTCTCAGATTTGACACACAAAGTTATTTATAATGGATAACATGCAATGTTATTTATAAGGGATTTATAATGGATACTGTATTTTCAAATGAATTTTAGAATAGACTATTCTGATTGATGTAATATTTAGGTTGTGCAGAATGACTATATCCATACACACCCTACACAACTGCCACATACTTACCTACACAGAGTTCAAACACACATGTGTAATAAACACAGATCACAGGCTCAGCTTTACAAGTTACTAATGAGATGACCTTCAGAGAGATATTGAATGTTTTATTTCCTCTAAAAGTATGTGTTAGATTCACTAGGGATGGTGCCTGCATCCATGATATTAAAAGACTCTTGCTCCTTGGAAGAAAAGCTATGACAAACCCAAACAGTGTATTGAAAAGAGATATCATTTTTCCAGCAAAAGTCTGTATATTCAAAGCTATGGTTTCTCCAGCAGTCAGGTATGTATGTGAGAGTTGAACAATAAAGAAGGCTAGGCATCAAAGAATTGATGCATTCAAATTGTGGTGCTGGAGAAGACTCTTGAGAGTCTCCTGGACAGCAAGGAGATCAAATCGGTCAATTCCAAAGGAAATCAACCCTGCATATTCATTGGAAGGACTGATGCTGAAGCTCCAAAACTTTGGCCATTTGATGTGAAGAGCTAACTCACTGGAAAAGACCCAGATTCTGGGAAGATTGAGGGCAGGAGGAGAAGGGATCAATAGATAATGAGATAGTTGGATGGCATCACTGACTCAATGGACATGAGTTAGAGCAATATTTGGGAGATTGTAAAGGACTGGGAACCTGGATGCTGCAGTCCATGGGGTCACAAAGAATCAGTCAAATACAACTTAGCAACTGAGCAACAACAACAAGGATTAAAACAAATGATGAAAAGAGATGTGGATAATTTAACTCAGAACCTGACATATGTTTTGCATTAAACTTGATAATTAACATTTTTATTATAAGGGTCAACTTTTTAAAATATGCTGACTGTATATATACTGACATACCTTGAAAGTTTATATCAATCCCTGATAGCCACACATTTAATTCTCTTGTTTGTATGCATGTGTTTTGAAATCTATTTTATTAGAACAATGGCTTTGTATTTTGATCTTTTAAGTGCAAAATTGATGGTAATTCTAGTTTAGATACTATATTCCAAAAGCTCAAAGAACAGACATATTCTGTAAATATGAACCAATTTTTCTGCCATTAATCAGAGGCTATTAGAGAGGAGCTGCAAGTTGAGGTTTCACAAGACCAGCTTTGGGACCAAGGATTTACCAGAAGGACTTTCAGAACTTGGAAAAGCTGTTATACTCATCGTTCTAGGTTATTACACATATAGGTATGCATATATTCCAGCAATGGGAGAAGTATGAGGAACAATGCCCAGGAGAAACCAGGCACAAACTTCCAAATGTCCTGTCCTAGAACTGCATGAATTCACTTGTTTCTCATAGCAACGATGTATTATAATATGTGTAAATCATTGCCAACCAAGGAAGAACTCCCAAGTCTCAGTATCCAGAGTTTTACTGAAATTCAAACATATAGGCATGTGTCTGTATAACTGGCCTCAGCTGCTCAGACTCCAGTTGCCCAGAGCAAAGAAAGACATTACTCATACATTTTATTGTTAGCATAAACTATCTGATCAACTGAAACTACATGGCCCAAGGTTTCAGGCATACAAAGAGAGAATTTCACCCTAAATCATACTGTTAGCATAAACTATTTAAACAAATAGTAGTGAATGTTGCAAAGGCCTCTGGCAGATAAAACACTCTTATCCTGTATAATATTATAAGGGCTTAGATCTCAGGTACCAGCAAAGCACTCTGGCTAAAGACAGGTATTTCCTAGAAATATGCAGGGTTTACATAACCCAACCAACTGAGTTAATTCTTTCCTGAATTAACTAATTTAAATCTGTCCCTTGAATGCCTTCTATTGCAAAATACATGATAATATTTTCTTAGTTATTGACATTTAGTATAGCATTTATGCACCTGATAAAGTAAAAGGAACAGCATTTTGCATTTGCTTAACATTTCAGGGAGCTGGTGTGGTATAGGCTGGACTGAAAAAATTAATCTATTCCATAGTGCCATGGCAACCTGCTCCAGTACTCTTGTCTGGAAAATCCCATGGATGGAGGAGTCTAGTAGGCTGCAGTCCATGGGGTCGCTAGGAGTCGGGCACGACTGAGCGACTTCACTTTCACTTTTCACTTTCATGCATTGGAGAAGGAAATGGCAACCCACTCCAGTGGTCTTGCCTGGAGAATCCCAGGGACCAGGAGCCTGGTGGGCTGCAGTCTATGGGGTCGCACAGAGTCAAACACGACTGAAGTGACTTAGCAGCAGTAGCAGCAGCAGCATAGAGCCATAACATATATTTTCATATTTTATGTTACTTCATTACTCAATTTACCTCCTTGAACTATGTACCATTGATAAACTTGAACAGGAATATTTAGCATAGAATCAAGCTGATGGTTAGCTACAGCCAGTTTTCCTTAGGCAGTAATTTTCCATCAGAATAAAGTTTTAAAATACTTTAATTTGATCTCCCAATATTTTGATAATTAATACCAGTATTATCATAAACTTATTTATATATTCTTACTGACAATGACAGTATTCCACTATATCACTATATAATCTTGATAAAGGTCAGTTCCATTACATAAGAAATCAGTAAGAATTACAGAGATATTTACTATCCCTATAATCAACCCTTGATCATATACTCACTTTTATTAATAGACATCATGACAACTGACTGGGATTCAGTTGTGGGTTCCAAGTCAGTTGGGGACAAAGCAAGGAAACCTCTTAGTCCACATGTCTATATACTGAGGTTGTTTTGATTTTTTTTTTTCTTTTACTTTATGCAAGCAGGTCTTTAAGAAGCCCTATCTGCAAATGTTAGACAGGATAATTCCTATGCTATTGTTTAGTTGCTAAGTTATGTCCAACTTTTGCCACCCCATGGACTGCAGCATGCCAGGCTTTCCTGTCCTTCACTGTCTCCTGGAATTTGCTCAAACTCATGTACACTGAGTCAGTGATGCTATCCAACCATCCCATTCCTCCGTCACCTCCTTCTCCTCCTGCCTTCAATCTTTCCCAGCATCAGAACCTTTTCCAATGAGTCGGCTCTTCACATCTATGGTATACATAGTCCCTATCTATGGGAAATTTGCAGATTATTACAATCTTGACAATATTAATCTCCTGAATCATGCCCCTACCCAGGTTCAGCTCCAAATTGCTTCACCTTGTGATGGGTTTCTACTGGGCCTGTCTAAGCCAACGACATGGTTGTGGCAGTATAGCCCAAGTTGGCCAGTGCAGTGTCTACTAGCATGACAGGAATTATTTTACAAATAGCATAAAATTATCTGATGTAAATACTGTGACCTTTCTTTATAACTCAGTCATGTCCAACTCTTTGTGACTGCATGGAATATTCAGTCCATGAAATTCTCCAGGCCAGAATACTGGAGTGGGTATTCTTTCCCTTTCTCGGTGGATCTTCCCAACCCCGGGATCAAACCCAGGTCTCACACATTGCATGTGGATTCTTTATCGGTTGAGCAACCAGCTGAGCCTAACTCTACATTATGAAAGTTTAAATTCTGGTATAGAAACATAGCTTGCCATGTCTATATAACAATGTGGAATAATTTTATTTATTTTTGTAAATGTAGAAAATTAATTTTAATTGGAAAAAAATACCAAAATATATCTATAAGGTATAAACTTAACCTCTTAAACTATTCCTTTGTTTTTAGCTTTGAAGCTGGCTATTATCTATTGGGTACCTTTGATCACAAACATCTGTCAGCACTCGAAATCACAAAATTTCTTCTGATTTCTTTTATATTTTAGAAGGTGGAGAGTAGACAAGAACTAGATATAGGTTAGATTTCTCTGAGGTCCCACAGTTTATTAATCCCCATGTTGTGAAAACACTATTTTAATTTAAATAACAGAGGTTGCTTTAATGAACTGTAGGATAAGATTAAAGCTTTAGTTAGCTTCAAGGTGAAAGAGAAAAGTTTAAATAAAGTATGTTATTTTTTAAAGTTTTATCTTAAATGCATGTCTTTTTAAATTTTAACTATATGGGAAATATTTTATGAGTACAATTAGTTATTTTGAAGGTTATTTCTCTTAGCAAAGAGGTCAGAAAGTGACATTAAGTGAAAAATTATGAAGCGTATGAAAAATTCTTTTAGATTAAAAAATTTAAAAAGACTATTACTGTTATTTTTTCTTATTGTGCAACAGGAAAAATAGAAGAGTTGATTACACAGGTTAAAATATAGTCTTAGTGTGCCAGACCGGTTAGAAATGATATTCTTGGGGGTACCATGATTTCAATTATGCTTACTTTCTCAAGTTTTTAAAAAATAAACCTTGATTGGATTTAATAAGGCATTTAGATATGACTTAATAACATTTATGAATTAATCAAAACCCAACTAAATTAATATTTAAAACAGTCATCAAGAAACTAAGTCTCTACTTTCACAGAGCTTCACTAACACTGTTGTTAACTCAGCTCTACAGAGCTGTCTTCATGGCACCTATACTTGGCTACAGTTCTTCATAGAGTTCAATGGACTTGTATAAATGAACTCTGTTGGAAATTGGCATCTTATATGTAGTGTGTGTTTATTAAATTCAATAAACATAGGTTTATGTTTACAGAGAAATAATTAAAACCACTAATACTTCTAGTGAAATTGGCAGTGGTAACTGAGAAGTTGCACAGAAAATGGTTAATGGAGATGCTTCACATCACCAGATCGAAGTTATATGAGATAATAGCTTTGAGATAAAATTGAAATGGATAATTTAACCTAATCATATTTTATTAAGTGAACAATTTTTAGAAGTTGGAATACATCAATGCAAATGCCTAGAGAAATTAAACAAGCTATCTCTTACTTTTAAATAATTTTTTTTTATGTTTCCTAGAAAAGTGGGTAAGCTATGAACTATTATTTTATAAGCATAATAAATTAGACAAGTACATTTTTAAAAGTAATTACCAAAGTGTATTCAACAGCATTAATGTCACAGAAGCATATGAAATTTGAAATGAAAAGGTTCAAGTTTGGATAAGAATGGAAAACTAAAATATAACAGATGTCATAAAATTACATAATTTTAAAAAAATCTTAAATAATTCTTAAAAAATGCAAAGGATGGGAAAAGGAACACACACTCAAAGAAAGGGAAAGTAGTAAAGATAAACTTCAAGCACAAAGTCAGCAAATACAAAGAAATTGGAATATCTTCAAAATTAATCAGGAAAAATTAAAGAAATGCTTTCAGAATTGCTGGGATAGCCAGGATTCTTCAGCTCTCCACATATGTATCAGTTGTTGGTAGCATGATCACTCTATACAGCACTACAAGCTAACTTCTTTAAAAATAACTGATGTTATTTAGGAAAGGAAAAAAATAAGATATAAAAGGAATCAAACTGTGAATTAAGTAAAGAGAGGAAAATAAATAGTTCTCTCTTACATTTGCTCCAGACTTAAATCTAGAACTGTCTGAAGCTAAAGTGTAGAAAACTGGTGACATTCACTGTAGATGTTGAGGTTGGAGAAGAGGAGCAAAGTAATCAAAAGTCTCAGATTATGAGCATCAGAAAGAATGGACATGGAAATGAACTACACCTTCATTTCACTAGGGAAGAGAACTCATTTTGTCCTACCAAAATTTCAGTGAAGGGAACCAGAATAATAGAGGCCATATTAAATTACAAGTCAAAAAAAAATATGCATCTTCAAGCTGAATATCATCAAATAATCATTAAATATTTGAGGATAATACAAACATACAAAGAAAGACATTAATCTCAGTACACATAGCCTCCTACTCCCCCTCCAAAAAAAATGATTCACAGAAAAACTAAAAAAAAAAGTATAGATATAATTTCAGAAATATGAAAGAAACTATGTTATCATTAAAATATCAAAGTAAAAATGTTATACATTTTAAAATATTAAATAAAAAAGTTAAAAGGTAATCCTAGTTTAGGAGAGTAAAGAAAGATATAGGGAAATTCTGACCTTGGAATTAAAAACCTTAGTGCTTCAATTAAAAGAATAAAGATCCAAGAATTACAGCTGAGAATGCACCAAAGTCAAGGAGAAGAAAAAAATGTTTAACGGTGTTTAGGAGAAATGAAATGAGAGATTCACTATGAATTTAATCAAACTGCTATGCCACTGTTGCTTCCCAACCTCCTCAGAAGCTTCCTAGGTATAATCTGAAACTGGCATCCACACTCAGAGGGCAGGGAGAGACCAAAAGTAAGAGGCAGACCTCTCCAGATTGATAGGGGCCCAGTTTAATAAGCCAGGGAATGTAAATACTTATCTTGGATGACTGCAAGATGAGTAGATTTCTGCACCTGCCCACCAAATACTAAAATTGTATATAGAGGCTTCACGTGAGAGTTCAGTCATATACCCAGTCCAGACAGTCTTGGCACACATTTCTATTTCAAAGCTGTATCCTTGCAGCAGATTCTGGGAGCAGGGAAGGGCAAGTGGAATGTACATTCAAGGATGAGGGAGAATGGAAAGTGAAAGTGTTAGTCACTGAGTCATGTCTGACACTTTGTGACCCCATGAACACTGCCTGCCAGGCTCTTTTGTCCATGGGATTCTCCCAGGCAAGAATACTGGAGTGGGTTGCCATGTCCCTCTCCATGGGATCTTCCCGACCTAGAGATTGAACCCAAGTCTCTCACATTGCAGACAGATTCTTTACTGTCTGAGCCACCAGGGAAGCCCTGGGGGTGGGGGTGGAGGGAGGAGCCCGTAATTATCTTGCCCAGGTCCACCCCTCCCAGGTCAACCAGTGATAATGTCTCCTTGATGACCTCCTCCAACAGTCATCTATTCTACGGCAAAGTCCTAGCTACAACCACTCACCTTTCATGCAAGGAGGAATGCTGTGAAAAATAAAGAGTTCATCATCTATTTTCATCAATCCTTCCCTTCCCTTCACACTCAGAGTGAAATGAAAACGTTGAGTGATATATAGGGATATATTTTATCATTCTTTGTTAATTGATTGCCTTTTGGTTAGCATTTCCAAAAATAATTTAAAGTTTATGGACTGGAACTCAGAAAAATGCATATCATTTATAGAAAACATGTAATTGAAATTCAAGGAAGTATGAAAAAAATCTATAGATTTTTATTAACACCAGAGTGCAACCACAGTTATTTACAAGAATATAATGACCACAACATTTATAATAATTTCATATGTCATTCAAGGCAAAATTAAGACTATTAGCATAATTCTACAGATGAAGAGGAATCCTTCTTATACTGCCCATATTCAATGGATCATGAGGACAGTTTTAACTGACCGTGTGGGAGGATGTTTCGGCAAGAGTAATAAATAAATACAATAGTTTTCTATAATGCTACATGCCACTGCAGAAAGCTCTGGAAATAAGTTACAACTAGCTTTTAAGAGAACAGAACCCTAATGAGAAACCACTCAGCTCTAAAAGATATATCAAACAACAAAAAGACAACAAAAAGCAATAAAGGAAAAATAAAGAATAGTGGAATGATCTGGGGTGAATGTTCAGAAAGCAAAATTTGGAAATTCAGAACATGGAGTTTTAGCCCACTTAGCCCTATTATTTGGAGAAGGAAATGGCAACCCTCTCCAGTATTCTCGCCTGGAAAATCACATGGACAGAGGCGTCTGGCAGGCTACAGTCCATGAGTCTCAAGATTCAGACGACTTAGTGACTAAACCAGCCCTATTATTATCTTCGTTTAAGTCATATGTGCTTTAGTCAGTTTAGGCTGCATTAAGAAAAAAACATAGACTGGGTGGCTTAAATAACATAAAATTGTTTCTCACAGTCCTGGAATGTGGAGAGTCCAAGATCAGAGTGCCACCATGGTTTGGTTCTGGTGCAAGTCCTCTTCCTGACTTGCTGAGTCCTGTTTTGTAGAAAAAAATGCTCTGGCTTCTGCCTTTTAATAAGGACACTAATTCAGTCAGGATGCCTCCACCCTTGTCCCTTAATTACTTTGCAAAGGCCTCACCTTCAAATACCATCATGATGGGAATTACTGATTCAGCCAGTGAATTTTTAGGGGACATAAACATTCAGTCTATAGCAGTATGTTAAAGGGGAAAAAAAAATCTTAATTCAGAGCAAACAAACTAACAGAAATATCAATGCTAGAAATATCAGATATGCCTAAACTAAGGTTTCAGTTAACCCATTTCTTTAACCTAGAATATTATTCAGTTCAGTTCAGTTCAGTCACTCAGTCATGTCCAACTCTTTGCGACCCCTTGAATCACAGCACGCCAGGCCTCTCTGTCCATCACCAACTCCCAGAGTTCACTCAGATTCACGTCCATCGAGTCCGTGATGCCATCCAGCCATCTCATCCTCGGTCGTCCCCTTCTACTCCTGCCCCCAATCCCTCCCAGCATCAGAGTCTTTTCCAGTGAGTCAACTCTTCTCATGAGGTGGCCAAAGCACTGGAGTTTCAGCTTTAGCATCATTCCCTCCAAAGAAATCCCAGGGCTGATCTCCTTCAGAATAGACTGGTTGGATCTCCTTGCAGTGCTTTATT
Source organism: Nanger dama (assembly GCA_917880005.1). Lineage (NCBI taxonomy): Eukaryota > Metazoa > Chordata > Mammalia > Artiodactyla > Bovidae > Nanger > Nanger dama. The sequence continues at coordinate 4,810,976 of CAKJTW010000038.1, read as the reverse complement.
AATACCACTCATTTTAAAGACTAAGAAAATGGAGTTAACAAAATTAAAATTTTCATCATGCCAGGACCTATGTATAGCTGCATCCAATTTGAATTGTTTCCTTATTAGAATCAACAATAGATGCCTTTACACTTTTTAAGCTTTTCAACATGATCAATAAAGAACACAAAAATCTTACTGTTATAGCATTGTTTTCATTTTATTAGTTATAAAACTAATATACGCACTTAAAAAGAAAATAAAACTTTAAAAAGTTCTCTTGGTCCACCTCACCCCCGTTTCATAACTCTCACTAAGTTGTTTACATCTCTTTATGTATCAATTTTAGACACTACATGAATTGACTCTAGAAAATAAAAGATGATGATTTCAGCTCACTTGACTAAACTATCACCTCCTGAGAGCCTCCTTCATATGTGATTGAGCTTTTTAAGGTATATAATTGTTGCCATTAATTCAATTAGTTATTTTCATAGAATTTCTATAATATAAAATTTTGAAAAATTAAGTTCATTCCTTCAAACTATTTGTTTCTTGAATCTGTATTATATGGGGATTCTTGACTATTTTGTAGGATAATTTTCCCTCCTTTATCATTGTCTTTATAACTTCATACTTTATAAAGTACACATTTCATTTTATAATGAAAACTACCTTTTGTTGTTCACCTAAAATGTTTTTCCTAAAAATACAAACATGAAGAATGCTTGGATTAGAACAACTGTATAATTAATATTCAGTGTAAAATGAAGTGATGATATATTTCTAGTGGAAAATTAAAAGCAGTCATATAGCATAAAAATTTATTGCTTGAGTTTATTTTTGTTATAACATGGATTTGTTTTGCCAGTGTTCTGAGAAAGAGATACAGAAGGGAGAAGACGTGAATATTTCCATTTTTTCTCTTAAAGATGTTTCTCTTATGCTCTCAGAATTCCTCTTATAGCACACTCTGTTTTTGCTTTATGCATATATTAACTTTCAAAATACTTTTGAAGACTTTTTTTTTAAGCTTTTGAAAAATGTATCTCTCTCTGAGTAGTCTTTTTTATAACCAATCTGTACCCTCTGGATCTTCTCAGATCTAATGCCAAATGTGTTTTCTGTCTGTTATATAATGGACTGCCATCACATTACTCCAAGTTATGGCTCAGTAGATAAAACAAATTTAAGTTCATGATGAACAGCTCTGCTCTCACAGTCATTTAGTATCAACCAGTAATATGAAAGGATTCACTTTACAAGTGATAAGTGATTTTTTTTTTTTTGGCAACAAAATAAGTATTTTCTCCATAATCATATAACTGTACCCTGTGATTCTCATAGGGGGTGGTAAGGGCACCACCCAGCATTTTAATCTATCACAGATAGCACCACAGGATCTGCTGGGTGATAACATCAGGTAATTATAAGTTGGGCACACAACTGATCCCTGCAGAGGGCTGGGCATCATTTAGAGATCACAATGAATGCATGTATGCGCGCTCAGTTGTGTCCAACTCTTTGATACCCCATGCTCTGGAATCCACCAGGCTCCTCAGTCCATGGGATTCTCCAGGCAAGAATACTCAAGTGGGTTGGTTTGTTCCCCCAGAGGAATCGTTCTGACCCAGGGATCAAACCCACGTCTCTTGTAGAGATTCTTCACCACTGAACCACTTTGAAAGCTAAGAGCTTGCAATAATCTTGATCAATAATGCCTTCAATTTCTAAAAGTCCACCAAGCAATGTGACTCTTAATAGCAGTATGTGAATTGCAAAAATTTGTGTTTTAAATTAGAGGGAATATCTTATGAATGTGGGCAGGTGTGTCACACCTCCTCACTTTATGAAGTTTCTCTCCCATGCCATAGGATCATTGTTTCTACAGTTCAGTTCAGTCATGACCAACTCTTTGAAACCCCCATGGACTGCAGCATACCAGACCTCTCTGTCTATCACCAACTCCCAGAGTTTACTCAAATTCATGTCCATTGAGTTGGGAATGCTATCCAACCATCTCATCCTCTGTTGTCCCCTTCTCCTCCTGCCTTCAATCTTTCCTGATATCGGGTCTTTTCAATAAGAGTTCTTTGCATCAGGTGGCCAGAGTATTAGAGTTTAAGCTTCAGCATCAGTCCTTGCAATGAATATTCAGGACTGATTACCTTTAGGATGGGCTGGTTGGATCTCCTTGCTGTCCAAAGGACTCTCAAGAGTCTTCTCCATCACCACAGTTTAAAAGCATCAATTCTTTGGACCTCAGCTTTCTTTGTAGTCCAACTCTCACATCCATACCTGACTACTGGAAAAACCATAGCCTTAACTAAACAGAACTCTGTTGGCAAAGTAATGTCTCTGCTTTGTAATAGGCTGTCTAGGTTGGTCATAACTTTTCTTCCAAGGAGTAAGCATCATTTAATTTCTTGGCTGCAGTACCATCTGCAGTGATTTTAGAAACCCCCAAAATAAAGTCTGTAACTGTTTCCCATTTATGTGACATGAAGTGATGAGGCTGGATGTCATTATCTTAGTTTTCTGAATGTTGAGCTTTAAGCCAACTTTTTCTCTCTCCTCCTTCACTTTATTCAAGAGGCTCCTTAGTTCTTCACTTCCTGCCATAAGGGTGGTGTCACCTGCATATCTGAGGTGACTGCTTTTTCTTCTGGCAATCTTGATCCCTCCTTTTACTTCATCCAGCCCAGAATTTCTCATGATGTACTCCCATAGAAGTTAAATAAGCAGGGTGATGATATAGACTTGACATACTCCTCTCCTGATTTGCAACCAGTCTGTCGTTCCATGTCCAGTTGTAACTGTTGCTTCCTGACCTGCATACAGATTTCTCAAGAGGCAGGAAAGGTGCTCTGGTATTCCCATTTCTTTGAGAATTCTTGACAGTTTGTTGTGATCCACAGTCAAAGGCGTTGATGTAGTCAACAAAGCAGAAATAGATGTTTTTCTGGAACTCTCTTGCTTTTTCCATGATCCATCCAATGTTGGCAATTTGATCTATGGTTCCTCTGCCTTTTCTAAAACCAGCTTGAACATCTGGAAGTTCACAGTTCATGGCGGAAGCCTGGCTTGGAGAATTTTGAGCATTATTTTACTAGCGTTTGAGATGAGTGTATTTGTGTCGTAGTTTGAACATTCTTTGGCATTGCTTTGTTTTTGGATTGGAATGAAAACTGACCTTTTCCAGTCCTGTGGCCACTGCTGGCAAATTTGGCCTGCAAATTTGGTCACAAATGTGGCCACTCTTCTAAATTTGCTGGCATATTGAGTGCAGCACTTTCACAGCATTATCTTTTAGGATTTGAAATAGCTCAACTGGGATTCCATCACCTCCACTAGCTTTGCTCATAGTGATGCTTTCTAAGGCCCACTTGACTTCACATTCCAGGATGTCTGGCTCTAGATGAGTGATCACATCACTGTAGTATTCTGGGTCATGAAGATCTTTTTGTACAGTTCTGTGTATTCTTGCCACCTCTTCTTAATATCCTCTGCTTCTGTTAGGTCCATACCATTTCTGTCCTTTATCAAACCCATCTTTGCATGAAGTGTTCCCTTGGTATCTCTAATTTTCTTGAAGTTTTCACTAGTCTTTCCCATTCAATTGTTTTCCTCTATTTCTTTGCACTAATCACTAAAGATGGCTTTCTTATCTCTCCTTGCTATATTTGGAACTCTGCATTCAAATGGGTATATCTTTCTTTTTCTCCTTTGCTTTTCACTTCACTTCTTTTCACAGGTATTTGTAAGGCCTCCTCAGACAGCCATTTTGTTTTTGTATTTGTTCTCCTTAGGGATCATCTTGGAGAAGGCAATGACACCTCACTCCAGTACTCTTGCCTAGAAAATCCCATGGACGGAGAAGCCTGGTGGGCTGCAGTCCATGGGGTCACTAAGAGTTGGGCATGACTGAGTGACTTCACTTTCGTTTTTCACATCTTGATCCCTGTCTCCTGTACAATGTCATGAACCTTCATCCATAGTTCATCAGGCACTCTATCAGATCTAATACTTTGAGTCTATTTCCCACTTCTGCTGTATAATCATAAGGGATTTGATTTAGGTCATACCTGAATGGTCTAGTATTTTTCCTACTTTCTTCAATTTAAGTCTGAATTTGCCAATAAAGAATTCAAGATCTGAGCCACAGTCAGCTCCCTATCTTGTTTTTGCTGACTGTGTAGAGCTTCTACATCTTTGGCTGCAAAGAATATAATCAACTTGATTTTGGTGTTGACCATCTGGTGGTGTCCATGTGTAGAGTCTTCTCTTGTGTTTTTGGAAGAGGGTGTTTCCTATGACCAGTGCGGGTCAGCAGTGGACTGCCACAGTGACAGAGGCTCTGGGTACGGCATAAGTCCTCTTGGAAGAGGTCGCCATTAACCCTACCATAGAGCTGCCAGGACTTACACAGGACTGGGAAACAGACTCTTGCAGAGCACAACAGAAACCTGTGTGCACCAGGACCCAGGAGAAAGGTGCAGTGACCCCACAAGAGACTGACCCAGACTTGCCTGGGAGTGTCTAGCAGTCTCCAGCAGAGCCGTGGGTCAGTGATGGCGGTGGCCTACTGCAGGGTTGGAGTAATGAGTGTAGCAGTGCATGCATGGGATATTTTGAAGGAGGCTGTCATTATCTTCATTATCTCCACCATAGTGAAGTCGCTCAGTCGTGTCTGACTCTTTGTGACCCCATGGACTGTAGCCTATCAGGCTCCTACATTCATGGGATTTTCCAAGCAAGAGTGCTGGAGTGGATTTCCATTTCCTTCTCCAGTGCTGGAGTGGATTGCCATTTCCTTCCCCAGGGGATCTTCCCGACCCAGGAATCGAACCCGGGTCTCCCGCATTGTGGGCAGACGCTTTACTGTCTGAGCCACCAGGGAAGCTTGGCCCCAGGTAAATAGCAGGGAGGGAACACAGCTCCAGCTATCAGCAGATCTGCACTAGAAGATCGTTTTCCCTAATGACTTCGTCCCACAACACGGGTATCATTTTTTCCCCCTCCTGTGGGGGCCATGACTCCAGTTTAGAAGACTTGTTGAAACTATGTACTCATCTTTTGTAGCTTTTACTTAAAATTAAATCCTGTGTCTGATTTTCAGAATGTTTTGCTCCGAGTCTGTAAGGGATAAGTTGCTTTAATAATGCCTTGGGGCATTAGTTGTTAGTTGTATGCCTGGATTTGTTGGTTGACTATTCTGATTTTAGGCAGTTTTGGAAGGTATGTAAAGCATTTTACTTGAGTCCTCTCACTCTATAATTCTCACAGTTTTGACTGCCTTCATACATTATAAATGATACTGCTACCTCAAAACACCAATGGTTCACCTTCTGAACACACCATAGTCAGGCGCTGTAGCAAATAATGCTTTATTTTATATTTTTACTTCTCCATATACCACAAGTTATTACCTTCAATATCTGACCAATGGGTTATATACCACCTTCAGAATCCCATCCTGAAATTATACTTTCTCAAGGGCCACTACAACCAAGAGTTGTAACCTGGGTTTGCACCCTGAAGCAAAGCTGGAGTCAAGGGCTTGCATACAGGCAGATTACTTGGGGAAGTGACCCTAAGGAGTAGGAATGAGAGACTGTGAAGAGGAAATGGGACAAAAATGGTTAGGCTGCACCCCACAGGCCTAATAAGGCCTGTGCTTGCCTAGCTTCAAGACCAAAGAAAGAGGACAGAGTCAGCAGGAGAAAGATCAACAGTTTAATGGATAGGGAAGCTTACCTGTCTGCAGCGAGGTCCTGGAGCAGTGCCCCACTATGCACCGTGGTCTGCAGGCAGGACTTGGCGGCAGTCTTTGCTCCTGCCAGGAGAGGAGTGATTATCAGTTACAAGGGGAATTGATTTCAGCTGGGCTCACTAGTTACCAGGGAAACCAGTAGAGGATCAAGACCCTCACCTGGCCTTTGATGAGAACAATCACCAGCTGGGGCCTGAGGCAAATACAAAAGAAGATCAGTTACATGCATAGGACAGAGGTAAAAGCAGACACTGCTCAGGCAGGGGAATACACAGAAAATAAGGGAACAGTCATCTAGAGTGGCCTGACCTTACAGAACACAATCCAGCTGTGGGTTATTGAGCTAAATGCCATACTGGGGAGCTAGAGTTTTGATCCCACTGGGACCTTTAAAGGGTTATGTAAAATGTACCTGAGAATTGACTCCTTGAGTATATGTGTGGGTGTATGTATGTGTGTCTATAAATATATACATATATTTCAATCAGAGTTTCTAATTGCATTTAACTCCCTTACATGTACGGATTTGCACATGAATCAGAATTGTTGAGCTGGTTCCCACATTTGAGAAAACTACTAAGTGTCTAATAAAATCTATACTGTGAAAAGCTGTCATATTTTTACGACATAAACAAATTTTCAAAAACAGAATTGCATTAAATATGTGAATCTATTCTCACAGGAGATGATCTCAAAATTACCAACACAACCTACAATATCATTAATTAGAAACTAAATGAACAGGATTTTTCACTGTGAATTAATATTTAATTAATTATACTATAATTACTTGTTTATTAACTAATATGCATTCTTCTTTGGCTATACTGCTTCTCACCATATGCATTTGGTCATAGCACATGTATTTGCTTTAGAAAATTGGGAAATACCCACTTATAAATATATGTATGAAAAGAACACATGTAATTCTTGACATAATATTTCTTTCTCAAAGAGGTGTATTTTCTGTTTGGATTATGCTTCTATTAAATTGCTAAAGCGATTTATTTGGTCAGTATTTTTTTTCCTTTTTGCTGTTTTTTGTTTGTTTGTTTAAATGAAAAGGGATATATAGTTATTCTGTTTTAAGGTTCATACAGAATTCTGACAGAAAATATGTCTTTGAAGAATCTAATAAAAACTCACTAAAATAAAAGAAAGCATAAATTTGGTTTTAATGTGATAATTGTTAGACATTCCATTTTAAGAGAATAACTGGTATACGGTGTATGTGGGTAACTTCATCATATTATAGAAAGTTTGCTTTCTTAGGTGTTGTGGCTTCTTTCTCTCACGCTCAGTCGCTTCCGTCGTGTCCGACTCTCTGTGACCCCATAGACTCTAGCCCACCAGGCTCCTCTGTCCATTGGATTCTAAAGGCGACAATAAGCTCAGCTAAAACAGAGACTGTTTCTCTAATAGGGCTGTTCTGATTGAGGAACCTGGCTCAGGGTGTGCTCGACTTGACTTACACTGTATGAACAGATGTGGTCAGTTGCTCTCTTATTACTTATTTGCAAAGCACTGAAAATTTGTCCTTAGCAGAATTTTGCACTCTAATAATTTATTCTATTTATTACTCATAATCAAATGCATAATATCCCTCTGATTAAATTAATTAAACACTAAAAAGCAGATGTTGTTTCTGTATTGGTGATGACTTGATAGTTAATTCCAGAAACTACTCTAGCTAATTCTTAAGTGATTGATTTTTGACCAGCATAATTAGACAATCGTACATTTTAAAATATACCACTCCCTCAAATTCTCTATAACCTACCTTGTCTTACCCCCTTGAACTTTGGGTGGGATTCCACTGTAAGAATAGTCTATTTACTTGGATGTGGGCTTTATCTTTAGGGAATCACTAGACAGAGTTACCTTTCTTTCGTTGTGTGTGCATTATACCAAATGAAACTTTGATGCTTTGGAAATGAGGATAATATCTTAACATCTCATTGTTATATTATAGCCTTATTTCTTTATCTCTATACTCTATTACATTTACTACACACATGAATAAACACACATCTGATTAAACTTGTCTGCTGCTGCTGCTAAGTCACTTCAGTTGTGTCCGACTCTGTGTGACCCCATAGACGGCAGCCTACCAGGCTCCCCCATCCCTGGGATTCTCCAGGCAAGAACACTGGAGTGGGTATAGAAACTCATATAACAAGTATTATACTACATTCTTCTAAAGAGAATAAAGACCCTGTTTGTAGGTGAGCTAAGTATCAATATTAGCTGAAATATAGATAATTCCTGAAACTTCAGTGTCTTAATACAAAGGAGAATTCTTTTCCATGCATACTTGAGCTTAGTTAATGGTGGTCATATTAATCAGAAAATATTGTTTCACCTGGCTATTAATGGATGAAAAAAATGGAGGCTCTTTAATTTTTGACAAATAGTTTCCACAGTCACTTTAGAGATGTGCTGACTCTGCTAATAGATGGAAGAAGAAATAGTCTGAATTCCTTGAGCCAGAATTCAATGAAATACACTGAATTCCTTCAGCCAGAATTCAATACCATAAGCTCTCCTAGAAGCAAGAGGAGATAGGGAATTCTGAGTGGTGTGACTTGAGCAAATCATTTAACTTCTGTGTGTTTCAGTCTACGACCTGAATTCACATATTCCTACCAAATAAGATTGTTTGGATTATCAAATTCAGTGAGGCTACCCACTCATTCAGGCTTCTGATTTCTTCAAGGCTTTAACTTTGTTTTTTTTTTTTTTTTTTTGGTACCTTTGGGGAGCATAACAGTTTTGCACAGTTGTTGTGCCTGACATTTAACAACTATATATGTTCCCTTTTATCCTGCTAACACCAGTAGGACTATTTCCTTCATCATGGCTTCTGAAGTTAAATCCGTTAAATTATGCTATCAATATCCTTCCTGATGCTTAAAAGAAAGTTATTTAGCTTTTAAATGCTCCATTTGAGACAAAAACATGTCTTGGGAAATATAAATAAATTGACTTTGAATGGATATCTTTTATGAAAAATCAATGATTTATTTCATAAATGCACTGGGAATATATACATCATAATTCCACTGAATACTACCTTATTTATCTATTAATATTCTCTTTTATTAAAGATGTATTTTCCCCTTAAGAAGTTTGACATTTTATATGTAACTACAAAAAAATGAAAATGAGAACACTGTGTGTTTATATTAGAAATCCAATATTTTATCATAAAATATGAATGTTACATTAAAACAAAAGTACATATTATGAATTTGTGTCTATAAGTAATATCAATTTTGTGAGAAAACTGATACTATAAGCAGTTATTCAATAAAGTATAATCTCAAGGAGCTGCAACAACATATACTTATAAAAATACTGAGAGTTGTAAAAGATTGTCATTGTACACGTAAAATCAGGAAGAACCAATTTTCCAACTGATATTAGTTTTGAAGATCTTGATGTATATTCTGATGTTTTGAAAGGTTTGGCATTTTATAGTCGTGTATTATGTAATAAAGTCTTAATGCTACTGGTCTGCTTTTACTGCTGCTTTGCCATCACAGAATCTTCAAACAAACAAACTAGGAACAAAAGAAATACAGCAAAACTTGAAGACTGAAGTCAAGGAAGGAAACTGGAAAAGAGAAAATGAAAACAAACTTAAATGCATAATAGTAAATAGTGAAATACAATTAAATAACCACATGTATTTATTCCACTAAATGTGAATGGGATAAATTCCCTTGGAAAATGCAAAAAAAAAAATATTGTTCATAGTTCAGATAGAAAACATTAAAAATCAAAATTAAGTGAACGAAATTTACATGAATGAATACATCTTTTTCTCTGTCCCCACAAAGTTCATTTTTATGCACATATAAACACTGAGTTAACTGGATCATAGAGATATAAGAAGTCTCAAAGAATTAAAAAAATCAGAAATATTACCAAAGATTCTACCTTGAAAAATAATACCTTAATTGAATTAGAAATAAAATGACTTACAAATGTGTTAAATTTCTTTCTTTCTTTCTTTCTTCTTCTTTTTTTTTTTTTAGTGAAGTCCAATATAACACAAGCATTAGAAAGAACGCACACTGGAAATTACAAAATATTTAGAACTAATGGTAATAACACTCTGTGTCAAATCAGAAAGCATAATACTATAGTAGTAATTTAGTATACTATTGAAGTAATATTTTTATAAATATATATTGAAAACAAATGTAAAACAAAGTTTTAGTTCATGCTGCTCTAACAAAGTACCATATATTAGTAGATAACAATAGAAATTCATTTATTTCTAGAGGCACATGGACATCACCAGAGTCAATACTGAAATCTAACTGATTATATTCTTTGCAGTTGAAGTGGATAAACTCTATACAGTCAACAAAAACAAGACCACTAGACTATTCAGGTATGACCTAAATCAAATTCCTTATGATTATACAGTGGAAGTGATTTTATAGATTCGAGGGATTAGATTTGATAGAATGCCTGAAGAACTATGGATGGAGGTTCATGACATTGTATAGGAGGCAGGGATCAAGATCATCTCCAAGACAAATAAATGCAAAAAGGCAAAATGGTTGTATAATCCTTATACAAATAGCTCAGCCTTACAAATAGCTGAGAAAAGAAGAGAAGTAAAAGGCAAAGGAGAAAAAGAGATATATCCATCTGATTGCAGAGTTTCAGCGATTAGCAAGGACAGATAAGAAAGCCTACCTAAGTCATTAATGCAAAGAAACAGAGGAAAACAACAGAATGGGAAAGACTAGAAATCTCTTCAAGAAAATTAGAGATACCAAGGCAACATTTTCATGCAAAGATGGGCACAGTAAAGGACATAAACAGTGTAGACCCAAGAGAAGCAGAGGATATTAAGAAGAGGTGGCAAGAATACACAGAAGAGCTATACAAAAGATCTTAATGACCCAGATAATCACGATGGTGTGATCACTCACCTAGAGCCAGACATCCTGGAATGTAAAGTCAAGTGAGACTTAGGAAGCATCACTATGTGTTAGTATACTGTATTGGTGTTTTTCTTTCTGGCTTACTTCACTCTGTATAATAGGCTCCAGTTTCATACACTTCATTAGAACTGATTCAAATGTATTATTTTTAATGGCTAAGTAATACTCCATTGTGTATGTGTACCACAGCTTTCTTATCCATTCTTCTGCTGATGGACATCTAGGTTGCTTCCATGTCCTGGCTATTATAAACAGTGATGCGATGAACATTGGGGTACACATGTCTCTTTCAATTCTGGTTTCCTCGGTGTGTATGTCCAGCAGTGGGATTGTTGGGTCATAAGGCAGTTCTATTTCCAGTTTTTAAGGAATCTCCACACTGCTCTCCATAGTGGCTGTACTAGTTTGCATTCCCACCAACAGTGTAAGAAAAACACCAATACAGTATACTAACACATACATGTGGAATTTAGAAAGATGGTAATGATAACCCTGTATGTGAGACAGCAAAAGAGACACAGATGTATAGAAGGGACTTATGAACCCTCCCATTTATGGACTCTCCCACTTATGATGTGGGAGAATGGCATTGAAACATGTATACTATCATGTAAGAAATGAATCGCCAGTCTATGTTCAATACAGGATACAGGATGCTTGGGGCTGGTGCACGAGGATGATCCAGAGAGATGATATGGGGTGGGATGTGGGAGGGGGGTTCAGGATTGGGAACTCATGTACACCCATGGCGGATTCATGTCAATATATGGCAAAACCAATACAGTATTTTAAAGCAAAATAAAGTAAAAATAAATTTAAAAAAAAAAAAAAAGAAAATAAAGCATCACCGTGAACAAAGCTAGTGGAGGTGATGGAATTCCAGTTGAGCTGTTTCAAACCCTAACAGGTGATGCTGTGAAAGTCCTGCACTCAATATGCCAGCAAATTTGGAAGACTCAGCAGTGACCACAAGATTGGAAAATGTCATTTTCCATTCTAATCCTAAAGAAGAGCAATGCCAAAGGATGTTCAAACTACTGCATCTCACATGCTAACAGAGCAATGTTTAATATTCCCCAAGCAAGGCTTGAATCATGAACTTCCACACATTCAAGCTGGCTGTAGAAAAGGCAGAGGAGCCAGAGATCAAATTGCCAACATGCACTGGATCGTAGAAAAAGCAAGAAAATTCCAGGAAAGCATCTACTTATGCTTTATTGACTATGCCAAACCCTTTGATGTTCAAGCTGGTAAACCAGAGGAACCAGAGATCAAATTGCCAACATGTACTAGATCATGGAAAAAGCAAGAGAGTTCCAGAAAAACATCTATTTTTGCTTTATTGACTATGCCAAAGCCTTTGAATGTGTGGATCACAATAAACTGTGGAAAATTCTGAAAGAAATGGGAATACCAGACCACCTGACCTGCCTCTTGAGAAATCTGTATGCAGGTCAAGAAGCAACAGTTAGAACTGGATATGGAACAACAGACTGGTTCCAAATAGGAAAAAGGAGTACATCAAGGCTGTATATTGTCACCCTGCTTATTTAACTTATATGCAGAGTACATCACGAGAAATGCTGGACTGGAAGAAACACAAGCTGGAATCAAGATTGCCGGGAAATATCAATCACCTCAGATATGCAGATGACACCACCCTTATGGCAGAAAGTGAAGAGGAGCTAAAAAGCCTCTTGATGAAAGTGAAAGAGGAGACTGAAAATGTTGGCTTAAAGCTCAACGTTCAGAAAACGAAGATCATGGCATCCGGTCCCATCACTTCATGGGAAATAGATGGGGGAACAATTAACAGTGTCAGACTTTATTTTCTTGGGCTCCAAAATCACTGTGGTTGGTGACTGCAGCCATGAAATTAAAAGACGCTTACTCCTTGGAAGAAAAGTTATGACAAACCTAGATAGTATATTCAAAAGCAGAGACATTACTTTGCCGACTAAGGTCCGTCTAGTCAAGGCTATGGTTTTTCCTGTGGTCATGTATGCTTGTGAGAGTTGGACTGTGAAGAAGGCTGAGCGCCGAAGAATTGATGCTTTTGAACTGTGGTGCTGGAGAAAACTCTTGAGAGTCCTTGGACTGCAAGGATATCCAACCAATCCATTCTGAAGGAGATCAACCCTGGGATTTCTTTGGAGGGAATGATGCTGAAGCTGAAGCTCCAGTACTTTGGCCACCTCATGGGAAGAGTTGACTCACTGGAAAAGACTCTGATGCTGGGAGGGATTGGGAGCAGGAGGAGAAGGGGATGAACAGAGGGTGTGATGGCTGGATGGCATTATTGACTCGATGAACATGATTTTGAGTGAACCCGGGAGTTGGTGATGGACAGGGAGGCCTGGTGTGCTGCGATTCATGGGGTCACAAAGAGTCGGACATGACTGAGTGACTGAACTGAACTGAACTGAAAGCCTTTGACTGTGTGGATCACAAGAAACTGTGGAACAGTCTTAAAGAGATGGGAATACCAAATCACCTTACCTGCCTCCTGAGAAATCTGTATGCCGGTCAAGAAGCAACAGTTAGAACTGGACATGGAACTACAGACTATTTCCAAATCAGGAAAGGAGTACATCAAGGCTCTATATTGTCACCCTGCTTATTTAACTTCTATGCAGAGTACATCATGAGAAATGCTGGGCTGTATGAAGCACAAGCTGGAATCAAGATTGCTGAGAGAATTATCCGTAATTTCAGATATGCAGATGATGCCACCCTTATGCAAGAAAGTGAAGAAGAACTAAAAAGCCTCTTAATGAAAGTCACAGAGAAGAGTGAGAGTTGGCTCAAAACTCAGCATTCAGAAAACTAAGAGCATGGCATCATGTCATGGCAAATAGATGGGGAAACAGTGGAAATAGTGTCAGACTTTATTTTCTTGCACTCCAAAATCAATGCAGATGGTGACTACAGCCATGAAATTAAAAGATGCTTGTTCCTTGGCATAAAAGCGATGACCAACCAAGACAGCATATTAAAAAACTGAGATATTGCTGACAAAGTTCCATATAGTCAAAGCTATGGTTTTTCCAATAGTCAAGTATGAATGTAAGAGTGGACCATAAAGAAAGCCGAGCACTCATGAACTGATGCTTTTGAACTGTGGTGTTGGAGAAGACTCTCGAGAGTCCCCTGGGCTGCAGGGAGTTCAAACCAGTCAATTCTAAAGGAAATCAGTCCTGAATGTTCATTGGAGAAGCACTGATATTCAACTCCAGTACTTTTGCCACCTGATGCAAACAGCTGACTCACTGGAAAAGACCCTGATGTTGGGAAAGATTAAATTCAGGAGGAGTAGGGGGCGACAGAGGATGAGATGTTTGGATGGCATCATCACCTCAACGGACATGAGTTTGAGCAAGTTCTGGGAGTTGGTGATGGACAGGGAGGACTGGCGTGCTGCAGTCCATGGGGTCGTAACTGCTGCTAACTCACATCAGTCGTGTCTGACTCTGCATGACCCCATAGACGGCAGCCCACCAGCCTCCCCCATCCCTGGGATTCTCCAGGCAAGAACACTGGAGTGGGTTGCCATTTCCTTCTCCAATGCATGAAAGTGAAAAGTGAAAGTGAAGTCGCTCAGTCGTGTCCGACTCTTAGCGACTCCATGGACTGCAGCTTACCAGGCTCCTCCATCCATGGGATTTTCCAGGCAAGAGTACTGGAGTGGGGTGCCATTGCTTTCTCTGATGGGGTCGTAAAGAGTCCAATATATATGAGCAACTGAACTGAACTGAACTGAGAGTCTAAAAGTCTGAGATCAAGGTGCCAACATGAGTTCTGGTGAGAACTTTCTTCCTGTTTGTAGACTGATAATTTCTCATTGTATCTTCACATTGCAGAGAGCAGATAGGGCAGAAAACTTTTCTTGTAACTCTGTAAGGATCCATATCCTATTCATGAGAACTCCACCATCATGGTCTCACTTAATCATGATTACCTCCCCAAATCCTTGTCTCCTAACATCTTCACATTGTAGGAGAGAGTTTCAATGTATGAAACACTTAGTCAATAAAAAGTATATATTATATAACATGGGAATATAATCAATATCTTATAGTAACTTTTAATGAAAAATAAGCATTTTATACAATTTATAAACATTTTTTAACTTAAATTTATTTATTTTAATTGGAGGCTAATTACTTTACAATATTGTATTGGTTTTGCCATACATCAACATGAATCTGCCACAGGTGTACACATGTTTCCCATCCTGAATCTCCATCCCACCTCCTTCCCCATACCATCCCTCAGGGTCATCCCAAGTTTTTTAAAAATTGTTTAAGGAATTTAAAAATTACATTTTATAAAATTCATAAACAATTTATAAACATTTTATAACACGTTTTAAAAAATTGCTTAAAGAATTTAAAAATTACAAACATTTACTAAGTAATTCTATAAAAGAGCAGCAAAATAAATTTTAAAAATGAGAAAATAAAACAGGAACAGAAAATCATTAAAAGAGTAAAAGAAAAATAGACATATAAGAAAACAAAGTCCGTTAAAATAGTTTATGCAGAAATAAATCTTGAGTAACATTTTTAAGAAAAAATGGAAAAGAAAAAGTTAATATTAAGAAGGTTAAAGAGGGCATGAGTTTATTACTTAAATATAATATTTACTCCTTTGATAGTGGAAAACTTGAAGACATATTTTTACTTATAGAATATCTATTTGGTAATAGTCATAGATGTTAGATACATTAATTCATATATATTTGAATATATATTTGAATTCATATATATATATTCATATATATTTGAGTTACTTTTATAAACATAACTCTAGGCATATAATAGCAACTTTGTAATCTGGTTTTTTTCCTATCTACCTCTAATAGAAAATAAACAACAAAAGTATAAAAATGATAATTATCTTAAACCAAAGTTCTTATATCTTGGTCAAAATATGAGTTATGAGGTTCAACTTACTGTGATATTGTACATTTTAAAGAAAATTCAAATAAGCAGAGATTTTTCCAGATACCTATAAATGTCAGAAGAGAAAGAAAAGGAAAAAAATAATCATAAATTATAAAGCCAGAATATAAGCAAATGTTTTTTGAATATATATTTTTTCATACAGTACACTACCCCCCACATAATTGAAAATTTTATATTTAATATTTATTTATAGTAATTATTTTGTTAATTCTATTCTGGAT
This sequence comes from Nanger dama, assembly GCA_917880005.1. Lineage (NCBI taxonomy): Eukaryota > Metazoa > Chordata > Mammalia > Artiodactyla > Bovidae > Nanger > Nanger dama. The sequence goes on along the minus strand of CAKJTW010000038.1, from coordinate 4,795,072 downwards.
CACATGAAAAATTTCAGTATCTGAAAACATTACAGATACTGTGGCACTCAGTTTGATGCTTTCTCATCAATTTGACACATTTCCATTTATCATTAAACATTATGCTATTTTCCAATAAGTTATTATGAGTGCTCAAGTCCCAACAACTTTGAATACATTTTGCATAATATTACATTTAACATCATATTCAACATTTTAAAAACTTCAAGTTATGTCAGTGTGTATATGTAGCAATTCTGTCAAAAATCACTTAGTTTTGTTGATATGATAAATCCTTTAAAGACACAATTTACTCATCATCTGGGGTCATATTATAATGCGTATTTAACTTTCTTCCTTTCTCACTTTTTATTTCTTAAATAGAAATGATTAGTCATATTTTCAAGAACATTAAAGTGTTTCAGTTTGTTTCAGTTCAGTTCAGTTCAGTCGCTCAGTCTTGTCAGACTCTTTGTGACCCCATGAATTGCAGCTTGCCAAGCCTCCCTGTCCATTACCATCTCCCAGTGTTCATTCAAACTCACGTCCATCAAGTCGGTGATGTCATCCAGCCATCTCATCCCCTGTCGTCCCCTTCTCCTCCTGCCCACAATCCTTCCCAGCATCAGACTCTTTTCAATGAGTCAGCTCTTTGTATGAGGTGGCCAAGTCCTGGAGTTTCAGCTTTAGCATCATTCCTTTCAAAGAACACCCAGGGCTGATCTCCTTTAGAATGGACTGGTTGGATCTCCTTACAGTCGAAGGGACTCTCAAGAATCCTCTCCAACACCACAGCTCAAATGCATCAGTTCTTCGGCACTCAGCTTTCTTCACAGTCCAACTCTCGCATCCATGCATGACCACTGGAAAAATCATAGCTTTGACTAGATGGACCTTTGTTGGCAAAGTGTTTCCAGCTGTCCATATTGTTTAAGAAAATCAGACATAATTTTAGGTAATGAATGAATGTGTTAGTTTCTTTGGTGTCAGAAGAGCATTCCTTTATTGGGCATTCCTTCTTTTCTCTTTAAAAATGAATATTAGCAATGTTTTAAGTTTTTCACTCCAATGAAAACACATTATATACTTTACTAAAATATTTATGTTTAGTTGTTAATAAGTAATAATTACTCTATCTCTTCTTAATCTATGTACTTTTATCACACTTCTGTGGCATTATTTTTTAACATAATCTGACTACTGGATTAAAGCACACTTGCTTCTTGTTTAAACTTGTTGTGTCATATTTGTGAAACACAAAGCCCCAACTATAATGGGCTACTTCATGCTCTCTACTAATCTTTTCAGTTGAGTAAATTTTCTAAATTTCTGCTCTCAAATATGTGCTGGTTTTACTCATGATAGCTATTTCATTAAATATTATAAACTATCTTATGAACTACTACATAAATTAGGATTTGAAAATAAGTAGTTTTTCTATAAAATCATTGTTAAAATATTTAGAAAAGTTTGAACAAGCCTTTCAAAATAGCAATGTATGCCAGATATTTAACAGAAAAATTAACTAAAAATATAAGAATTCTAAACATAGATTGTTTATAAGTGTCTAACTTCTTGATCTTTTCTAAAGAAAAAGATGAAGACAGCAGAAAAACACTATATATGTATTTTCTGCAAAAATCTTGTCAGACACTTATTACTATATATTCATGTTAAAAGGAATCATTTGCCTATAAAAACCTTGGTGGAAAATATGCATTCATACATTTTCAGTAAAAATATTGTATTTAGGCTAAATATACACCTTTGAAGGAAAAGGCAATGGCACCCCACTCCAGGACTCTTGCCTGGAAAATCCCATGGATGGAGGAGCCTGGTAGGCTGCAGTCCATGGAGTCGCTAAGAGTTGGACACAACTGAGTGACTTCACTTTCACTTTTCACTTTCATGCATTGGAGAAGGAAATGGCAACCCACTCCAGTGTTCTTGCCTGGAGAATCCCAGGGACGGGGGAGCCTGCTGGGCTGCCATCTATGGGGTCACACAGGGTCAGACAAGACTGAAGTGACTTAGGAGCATACACTTTTGAACCTGTTTATTACCTTATCAACTGCAGTGTCATCAGAATCCAAAATGTTTATAAAATTGCAAAGAAACCCAGTTTGGTAGAGTTGTTTCTACAATTTATTGTGTTCACCATACAATAAACTTTTGAACTTCTATTTTACTGGTTGTTATAAACCTCTGTTCTTATAATTGTGCATGTAATACTTATCTTCCTATCTGCCTTTGTCCTAAAATGCAGGACTTTTCATGCAATTTTTGTTTGAACAAGATTTTGTACCCTTCTTAAGCTACATTATCAGAGAATGGATTTTTAAGCTACATGAATTAAGGGGTTCATTTATGCAAATCCTTCTTGTACTATCTTCTTAAGTCAACCAAATAAAGTACTCAGTACTAAGCCCTCAAAGAAGATAGGCTAGTGAGTAGCAGGTATTATGGCTTAATAAATAAATAAATATGCAAATGGAAACCAAACAATCAAACAAACAAGAGCCCAGGAAAAAGGCAAGACACTGTTAATACATTCTCCAAGCCGATATCCCAATGGAAGACACCCTGAAAGCCTATTATATCATGCAAGTCTGGATGGAAGTGGCTGTTTATTTCTTTAGGACAAGAAACTTCACTGCTTAAAACCATTGATTTTCAGGTAGTTTGCTTACTTTTCTTGCTGGTCTTAAAATGTTATGTGAACCCGCTAGATATATACTACAGAGGTTCTACTGTTTGTACTCACGCCACAAATCCTTGTTCTTGTTCATTAACACTGGCCTCTTCACACATCCGTCTAGGCTAGTTCTCTATACCTTTCAGAAGAGAGTTCTACAAGTACAAAGTTCTCTTTAGTATTTGCTCAAACATAGTAACCTGATTAAGCTAAGGTGTTTATTTCTATTTAGAAAACAAAACACACTCAATGAAATTGTACATACAGATGTAGAGTTTTCTTTGATTCATTCCATATTTTAAATATAGACATGGTTATCACATTTTCTCTGACACTCTAATGATGTATTATGAATCTACCTCTTACTTCTATCTTCAAATTCACTGCGGTGTCTTATCCTTCATATTTAGAATAAATGCCAGAAAATTTTATTATATTTAAAAATCAAGCATGCTTATTCAAATCCATTCCCTTTCTTACTGCTATCCTGACCTTTCTCCTAACAGTCTACATGTTCCTCATATTCTGTATCTATTTCTTTATGTAACACTCATTTCTTAAGTTATCTTGCCTCTATTTCTGTCAATACCCTAAAAGAAGATATCATTAAGGTGAGAAAATACATCTATTACTTAAAATTTAAAGATATATTTTCTTTCTTCTATAACCTGACTTTATATTATTGTCCTATATATTTGATAATTTCTCCAACTGAAACATGCTCTAATTCCCCGAGCTTTTCCTACAGCTATAGCCACTTATTCTGAAACATATAGCTCTATTTTTAAACCTCAAGGGTTCTAGAAACATAGGCCTAGTTTCACTTTTGTGAATATTCTTGCTTATGAAGAAGCCACTGGCTACCCTTCCCAACAATTGCTATCGATACTTATGAACCCCCCACCCCCAACCACCTAGGACCTCCTTTGTCACAGATCACATCTTTGACTCACATGTTATTGCACCCTGAACATCTCAAAACCATCTGCACACACCATGTCCAATGCTTAAACTTTTATCTCTTCTGCAAGATTCTTCTTCCCCATCTCAGTGAGCATGACCAACCATACTGAGCTGCATAAATAAGAAGCCTCAGAGTCAACTCTACCCCAAATCAATCTAATCACAAAGTCTGTCATATTTTATCCCTTGATAGCTCTCAAGTAATTCTTCTTTCTGTTTTCACTGGCCCAAAATGCTTTAAGGGGGATGAAATTTCACACCATCTAAATTTACATTTGGTAAGTTATAAACACTCTAAGCTTTGGTTTCCTCACCTATAAAATTGGGATTAACAATGAGGGTGATTTGAGGGATAGATAGACACATATTTAATATATGCATAACACTGTCAGTACAGTTTTGCTAAACTTAGCTTTTATATAATCTCTTTTGTGAATAGCATGAGAGAATAACTATAAATATACGCTAAATATTTCAATGTGATCAGTTCTCCAAACTTGAGCAAGAACAGTCTTTTAAAATGTCAATTTCACCATGCCATCCTTCAACCAAAAATTCATCAATTCTCTTTTGGTTTTCTTAGAAGCAAACACAAAATAAGGAATACTGCCTCAGGCCCTTAGACTTCCCAGGTAGCTCAGTGGTAAAGAATATCCCTGCCAAGCAGAAGACACTACTGTAACATTTTTTTTTTTCTTTTCAGGAGGAGATTATTATCTGCATAATTCCACAGACTACTACTCTATATGAGAAGTTGTTTTGATATTATTTTCCTTGTCCTTTCATTTAGATAACTAGCAAAAAAAAAAAAAAAAAACCAGAACAGAAAATTCAAACATACATTTAAGGTAAGATAATGCATTTTTGATGGCAAAATGCTAGTAGAGCAAATAGAATCAGTTGAGAAAGTTTGGCTATAAAATAAAAACACCTGAAGAGACTGGGTTTATTTTTCACACAGTTTTATTTTGCACATAATAAAGCATTTCTTTATGTCCCAGTCACTTATGCTAAGACTTGGGGATAAAATAATGATACAAACATTATAATTGTTTAGATCAAAGTCTTGGGTACCAGTTTTTCTATGTGAGAATCTTGTCTTAATCACTTACCAGCTCTGGGCAAGTTCTTTAATCTCTATTTGTTTCCCTCTCTCTAATTATGAATAGATATCAGCTACCTTCCAGGGTCATTGGGGGATTAAATGAAGGTAAAACATTTAGGAATACAATTTGTGTAAAGGATTCTGGTTGGCATAATGGACATTTTAGATATTACAAAACATGTCTACCATTATTTTTTAGCCTTACTGCTTAGCTTACAATTGAATGGAAGGAAAAAACAAGTTAACAGACATCAGCAGTATACCACGGCAAATGACACTGAGGGGAAGTAGAATGCTTTATGGAGTCATAAAGGAGAAGCCCTGCCTGAATCTGTGAGTGCAGAGAAAGCTTGATGCATCGAAGAGGACCTAATCAGTAAGCCCAAGTCAGTCTTCAACCAACGTGAACAGCCCTCTGAATGCAGCATATACAGAATTATCATATGCAGTTGTCTTGAACTGTTAGTGTGGTGAAAGCCTAAAGTCCATTTGGTGAAAACACGAGGAGACAAAAAGTTGTACCAAAAAGGAAAGATGTCTCACGGTCTGCTGAAGGCTGTGAGGTTTACAATGGGAGAAAGTCTCCACCTTCCCTTTAATCATCCATTTACTTACAAGTATACTTTGTCTACAAGAGAATGATTCTAAATTAGGCAGTCCTTTAAACAACTCAAAGTATTTAAAAATATAAATCTTTTTTTTTTTTTGGACAGGAATCGTGAAATCCATTTTCTCCTCTCTCTCGCTCCATTTTCTTCCCTTTTTCTCCTGCTTTCTTACTGTCTTTCCTTTTTCCTTTCTCATTTTTTAAATTTCTTTCTTCTTAATGCAATATCTATGTTACTTTGCTTCATCACATCATCTTTTCAAAAGTTCTGTAGGAATTCTAGGAATTTTAGATTGTTGAACTCCTTCCATGTCTTCTGGTTGAAGTAATTTTTGATTCTTCATTAAAACATGTAGACATGCATACACATGCAGGCACACACACATATAAGACATTAGCTATGAAATGAAAATTAAATGAGCCAACGTATAAAAATGTTGAAGTATTAGGAAAGGAGATGAAGGAATAGAGATCGATCTAGCTCTTTATATCAGTTCTTCAGAGTGTTAATATTAGCTTCTATGATTCTTTACTCCTCATCTGTTTGGTTGTGTGGAGTCTCAGCTGCGGCACATGGAATTTTGTTGTATCATGTGGGATCTCTCTCGCAGTGCACAGATCATCTAGTCATGGTGTACTGGGCTAATTGCGCGGAGGTATGTTTCCCACCAAGGATTGAACCTGGGTCCCCTGCATTACAAGGCAGATTCTTAACCACTGGGTCACTAGAGAAATCCCTAGGCTTCTATAGTTTAAGAAAATCCACTCACGAACAGTAGCATGAGTTTATTCAATATAAGGTATTGTTACATAACTACATTAAACAGAAATTCATATGTGTGGATTATCTTGAAAATATAAATCTGTACTACCTGTGTATTACTTGCACAGTCCCACCAGAACAAAGACTTGGGGAAATACTCTGTTGCTATTCTCTATCTGACTATTTTTGCTTCAATAACATATTAATTGTAGCTTGGTTTGTTTTGGATCCCTGAGTACATTAAATAAAAATGTGTCTGTAACAATTTTATGAAAACCATAGCTGTCTAAATAAAAATTCAAGTTAACGTTCAAAGCCACATTCATATCTGCAATTATAAATCTTACAGACTGCTTACACAGAAATCAGTAAATGAAAGTGAAAAATGTCAATGAGCTAGTCCACAGGAGTTATTGAGCTATTTGCTATATATACATACAAGTCTCCAGTATTCTTGGCTAAAGAATCCCATGGACAGAGGAATCTGGCAGGCTACAGTTCAAAGGGTTGCACAGAGTCAGACACAACTGAAATGATTTAGCATGCACATACTACTGTTCAACCAAATATTTCATGTTCATTATTCTTTGATTAAATATTTCTGTGCTTTTAAATATTAATAAAATTATTGCATCATGATTTAAAGTAATCATCAAGATCTGCCAACTTTTTTTTCCCCCTTTGTAGTACTGGATTTGGAATGAATCCAGAAGTCCATTGTCCTGAGTGTTGCCTTGCTGCTGTTGCTGCTGCTGCTGCTGCTGCTGCTAAGTCGCTTCAGTCATGTCCGACTCTATGCGACCCCATGGACGGCAGCCCACAAGGCTCCCCTGTCCCTGGGATTCTCCAGGCAAAAACACTGGAGTGGGTTGCCATTTCTTTCTCCAATGCATGAAAGTGAAAAGTGAAAGTGAAGTTGCTCAGTCATGCCGGACTCTTAGTGACCCCATGAACTATAGCCCTCCAGGCTCCTTTGTCCATGGGATTTTCCAGGCAAGAGTACTGGGGTGGGGTGTCATTGCCTTCTCCATAGTGTTGCCTTAGAGATGTTTTATTCCTAGTGAGTAGAACTGTGAGTTTACAAACTTGCCATTATATTTTGCCAGTATTGTTACTGTTACAAAGGTATTATGAGATTAATCCAGGGCCAGAGTGATAGTCATTGAGTAGTTGGCTCAAAATTATGTTGCAGACTCCTGATTCTTAACCCAGTTGGTTGCATAATATCCCTTGAGAACATTGGTGCTAAAGATTCAGGCTGTTTCAATTTACTCTTTTAATTAAAACATAGAACTGGAGAAGAAACAAATAAAAGAGATGAGAGCAGGGCTTAAAATCCTCTAACTTGCTCTCAGTATTTTTGGTACAATTCTGCTATAAGGCTCCACCAACATATCACTGAAAAACTGCCACTTTTTCTTTTTCATTATGCAACATGCCACATTTATGGGCTCAAAATGATACTTTACATTCCACTTCCTCAACATTGTATCATTAGAAGAAACACATAATTCCAAGCACTGACACAGAAAATGCAATGCATTACTGTTACTTCATTATACTTTCTCCTTTAGAGTTAAAAGCTGTAGATTAAAGGACCTATCAACAATTTTTACTGAGGACAAAAGGTTCAGAATTTATCAAATATAGACAGCAGTTTAATAGTAAAATAATAGAATTTCTGTTAAGAGAATGGTGTTGACATACCATGTGAAGAGAGAAGAACTAAATTTGTGCAGTCTGATGAATCACACATATAAAAACAGATCTTTCTCCCTGCAAAGAAAAATTTATTTCAGGTTAAACATGAATTATAAAAAATGAGTAGAATTATTTATTTTCTATTATGCATCCATTCATTCAACACAAGCAGGCACTGTGTTAAGCTTTAAAGAATGAGATGAACATGACCCTTTTCCACAAATAGCTCATATTTCACAATGCATGGCACCTAACATGTATTTAATCATACAAAACCCAAATACTGATAAGTAGTGCATATCAGGAAGGAAATCCAGGACAGTAAGGATTTGCTATTCAATTAGCTGTGTATGTGATTTATGTAATTTGGATACACTTCATTTTTCCAGTCATTTCTTTTAACTGTAAAGAAAATAAACACATATTTAAAAGGAAAAAAATAATTGATGTACAGATAGTGCTCAAAACACAGACTCTGGAGCCAAACCCACTGTATATAAATCTCAGCTTTGCCACTTAACGGAGCTATATAATCTTAGACAAGATAGCTATATAATCTATAGACAAGGTAGTTAATCTACCTACTATCAGTTAGACACAGGAAAACAATATTATTTTTCTTACATGGCTTTTGTAAAGATTAAGGTGACAAGTCAATAACTGACACCATATTACAAAACATTCAATATGAAAAAATAATTATATTCCTTGTGCTAACTTATTGCACATACTTCATTCCAGTGTGGAGTCTAGAAATCTTTATGTATTTGGAAAATACACAAATATTATTAGCATTTATAATATTTAAGAAAAATATTGACAGCCAATCCTTAAAAAAATAGGTACCCTTGAGCTGAGCATATGCAATATTGATCAGAGTGACACCAGATTTTAAAGCTCAAATGGAGGTGTTTTACTATTTCAACATAAAACCCAATCCCATTTTATATTAGTTTTTATCTTACTTCACGTATCAGCAACATACTCTCTTTGTTGAAACAGTTTAAATTTTGGTTTCCAAAATGGCAACTTTGACTTCCTATACTGGTGTCATCTACTCTGTCTTTTCCACTTTCCAGTTCTTATATTCTTATAAGTTTTTTTCAGGACCTTTTTTCTATGTTTACTTCCTAGGTTGTATCATTCAATTTCATACCTCTTAATATCACTGAAGACTCCTATTGATTAATATATAGTACCAGCTGTATTATTTTTTACTATAGTCAACAGAAAGACTGGGTTGGAGAGTTAAAGGGGAAAAAAATCCATATATGGTATCTTCAACAACACTAGTTAAGAAGGATCTTCATCAATCTGTGAACATAGATGTGGGTGACCAGTATCAGCACTTCTCTGGAGAAGTGATAGAGGGAAAGCATTATACTGAAAGATCTAACAAGTCTCAGAATGAAGGTCCTGCCAATAAAATTTACATCCCGGAGTTATCTGGCTGAGTAGCTACCAGGTGAGTAAATCTGAGAAAACTGACACAATTCAAAATCCACACTGGCTACAAGTTGTTGAAAAGTGCAACCACTTTTTTTCAATGAATAGAAATTTAACACAGACTCTGCAAACAGCGGAAGTAATGCAAACAAATGCCAGAACTCCTAGATACCGAGAATATAAAGGGAAAGAGGTTCAGAGGATGGCAAATTCAGAATATAGTATGGCAGCAAAATACATTTTTCAGAAACAGAGACTCACTTGAAAGGAAAGGTTTGTTGATCTCTGAAAAACACAAAAGATACAAAGCAAGTGCCTCTGAATTGAATGATCTGTGAGGGATTCAGAAACAACTTCAAAGAGAGACCACTTTTTTTCAGTACCTCATGGTACAAATATAAAGGGAGAAATCTAATTAGTTACTAGACTTGGAAAGCTAGCTGCTCTATCACCTTACTGCACTTGGAAAGTACCTCCTAATAACCTAGTAAAACACGCCTCATTTAAGCATGAAAATTCACTAAGAATGATTATCCATTCACCTATATGTGTATGTGTGTGTGTTTGTGTGTGTATGTGTGTGTAACAAAAGGTGAAAATTAACTAGATAACAGAACAAGAGTTGATGTTAAATACACAGGAAAATTTTCCTGTAAGAAACGAGGCGCCAGTCTATGTTCAATGTAGGATGCAGGATGCATGGGGCTGATGCACAGGATGTTTCAAGTAGAGGATGTGGGGCGGGAGGTGGGAGGGGGCTTCGGCATTGGGAGATTGTGTTCACCTATGGCTGATTCGTGTCAATGTATGGCAAAACAAATACAGTATTGTAATTTAAAAAATAAATAAATTTAATTAAAATTAAAAAAAAATAAAATAAAATAATTATTTTGGATGTCTAGGCAATTAAAACCACGATTACTTATGTTTTAAAATTCAGGCCTGCATTTATTTTATATGGGTTTTACATATCTTTGTCCTGAAGATAAAATCAATATATATTAGAAAAAATTAATTTCAAATTGTTTCAGCATTTATTTAGCAATAATTAAATTCAAGTTTGGGTTTCATGTAATCTCTCGCATGAGTACCTGGTGGGAAAGAATTCTCCCTGGGTCTCTTATGTTTTATATATATTGTAAGCAAATAACTGACTTCCTTTTCTTCCAGATTTCTATTTTAAGGACATTTTTATATGCAACGAGATCCATATAAACAATATCTTTAGAATAAACAGGATTGACGATAAAGATATTAGAGATACTGTCACCCTCCAGATCAAAGGGCAGGCATATTAATTCCACATTAGAAAATATTTGAATACACCAAATTCAGAATTCCTTTCTTATAATACAAAGCCACTCCACATGGGAAGTTATTGTATGAATCTTTGCATCTCCCTGTGGGAACTGGAATTTAGGAAACCATGAAAATAAAACTGATTCTCTGGCTGTTGCTATTCCTAAAACTGACCATCCTAGATTCAGGAATCTCACATCATTTATCAGTATAAATAAAACCAAGGCAAGTTAATTTATTAGCTTGTAAATACAAAATCTTAGATGATTTAAAGTTTCCTAACATACATATTATATGTTTTTTCTTACTACATATTATTAAATGACTTATTTTTAAGAAACAAAAATTGCTTATTTACCTAATATTTTAAAATATTTTAAAGACTCAAGATTTGAATGATTGGAAAAGTCAATGAAAATTCATCAAAGGTGTGTATGGGTTTTTCAACTAGTTTAAATGCTTAAATATTTAATCTATTCCTGATAATCTTGACTATATATTTGGCTGGTAGTGGATGTTTTTAAAACATTAGACAAGCTTTTCACAATAGGGGCCAGTTTATGTCCAATGGAGCAACTGGCAATATCTGGAAACATCTTTGGTATACAATGCTTGAATTAATACATGTTCATTGTTTCTCAAAATTGGGAGTGGTGGGAGTTGCTACTGATGTTTAGTGCACAGAAACCAGAGATGAGTTTAAGCATCCCAGAGTGCACAGGACAGCCTCCCTAATAAAGAGTTACTGGTTCCAAATGTCTTTATGATGATGTTTAGAATATATAAATACACATACACACACATATGTATGTATCTGAATATATATATATTTGCATTTGAAATTGAGATATATAGTTCTAGTCTCTCAATGATTAGAATGAAACTGCATGCAAAATTACAAGAATATAAATCTCCATGTCTATCATGTATCTATTAATAATTACTCATGAGAATCAAACCATAACATAATCAAGAGCAAGCAGCAGAAAATAAGGCTCAATCTTTAACAAGTTTTTAGAATGTACTTGCATATAAATATATCACAGATGTAGAGTTCAATCTGACTTTTCAAATTACTGATAATAATGTATAGGTAGTGATATATATATATATATATATATATACACATAGGAAAAACTATCATGTAAGTGGGTGGAAGTGAATGAGTATGATCATTTAAAAAAATAAATAATTCTGCATTTGGTTCCCTAAGCCTATCCTGTTGCTATAGCAACAGCTGCCCTATATATCTATTTGGTATTATAACAATCTGTCAAGGAAATTCTGACATGCTATAATTTGTATACATTACTCTTCAAAATTGTAAGAATGTATTTGAATATTATCTGCTTGTTAGACCAACCCTTAAATATCTATGACTTTAGAAATTAAAGTTATAAAATTATAGATGTGACCACTGTGTGTGTGCACATATGTATGGGTGTATATTAGTGCATATACAAACATATACACTTATAATCACATATATGTTAGGGGAATCAGTGACTCAAACCCCAGTACTGGCTAGGCAAGATAATAAGCAGCTATATGAGTTATCTTACAACAGGAGGTCCTTTCTAAGAAATATAGAAATAATAAGCTACCACCAACTGGAAGAATTTAGAAAATGTTAAAATGAGAGAGGAGACTCCAGTCCATATGTCCTACCAATTTCCCAGAGTCGTTATCACTGGAAACCATCTTGACTGAGGGATGTGTGAGCCACTGAGGGATGTGTGAGCCGCCAGGAAAGATCCTGTGTCAGAATCATTGGCTAGGAACAACCTGGAAACTAACCCCATCACCATAAAATGAGAGGCTGTGAGCCTTGTGGCAGAGCAGCTCTCCTGGTTCCCTTACCCTGCTGCTCTCCACCCAGGCAGCCCTTCCCAATAAAGTCTCTTGCTTTGCCAGCACTTGTGTCTCCTCAGACAATTTGTTTCCAAGTGTTACACAATAGCCCACTCTCAGGCCCTGGAAAGGGTCTCCCTTTCTGCAACATATATACACACCTACAGTTGTATGTGTGTGTTAGTCGCTCAGTTGTGTCTGATATTTTGCGACCCCATAGACTGTATCTTGCCAGCCTCCTCTGTCCATGGAATTCTCCAGGCAAGAATACTGGAGTTGCCATTCCCTTCTCCAGGGGGACTTCCTGACCCAGAGGTTGAACCCAGGTCTTCCTCATTGCAGCAGATTCTTTAACCACTTGAGCCTTCAGGGAAGCCCCCATATATAGTCATATATATAATCAACCAGCATAAACTGAACTTCTATGCCAGAATGCCAAATTAAATTTGTCAGAATTGATCAAAGTGATTTAGCATTATCTGATTCACAAGTGTGGCCTAAACATGTCATCCTTCACATCATTCAGTGTTAGTAGGATTCATCTATATAGGAATTAGACATTTTATTTTTCAGCAATAAACTGATGTTGCTTCAAAGACACTAAGAGTGATATAAAAGGATAACAGATAGTTTTACTACCTGGTTGGATGGTAACTAAATTTGATAGAACAGTGTGATAATACAAATATTTGTAAATAATTTGAATACAGTTTTTAAATGAATTGATACTTGTGAGAGTCCAAAGAAGCAAGATGAATTAACCATCAAATGAATTAATGAATGAAGGGAATACCACTCATATGTAACTCATTTAGACAAAAATTTCATCCTGAATCATAAATTTGCTGTCTATTAATTGTTAAATACATTTTAAATAGCAATGTCTTCTTGACTACTGAAATATCAAATTAAAATAATTTATTATCAAAGTTCTTAGTAATTGAAACAAATACATATATACTTACCTTTTAATCAGTTGTTAGTTTCATTTGCAGCCAAAAGAACTGTCTACTGTGTGAATGTGTTTCTCTGTGTGTGGTTGTGCAGGTTTAGTTCTATAAAACGTAACGAATCAATGGAAAGAAATAATGAGAAAGAAATAAGATGGTGGCAGAGACAGTAGTAGGGCTAACAGTGGCCCAGAACCAAATAGGGCCCTCCCAAGTACAAAAGATTATTCTAAAATATGAAGTTGTTAAATTAATTGTTCTGTAAATGAAGCACAAAGCACCCATTTGCTATGAATATCAACAATTTCTTTCATTTATTGAAATTTTCTACAAGTAATCAAAGTTGGCTCAAGGGAATAATGATCTAACCTCTGAATTTCTATAAGTGGATCTTCTAACTACCATTTCCTTTCAGTTCAGTTCAGTTCAGTTCAGTTCAGTCACTCAGTCATGTCCAACTCTGTGACCACATGAATTGCAGCACGCGAGGCATCCCTGTGCATCACTCACTCCTGGAGTTCACTCAGACTCGCATCCATCGAGTCAGTGATGCCATCCAGCCATCTCATCCTCTGTCGTCCCCTTCTCCTCCTGCCCCCAATCCCTCCCAGGATCAAAGTCTTTTCCAATGAGTCAACCCTTCGCATGAGGTGGCCAAAGTACTGACTGGATTTTCAGCTTTAGCATCATTCCTTTCAAAGAAATCCCAGGGCTGATCTCCTTCAGAATGGACTGGTAGTATCTCCTTGCAGTCCAAGGGACTCTCAAGAGTTTTCTCCAACACCACAGTTCAAAAGCATCAATTCTTTGGTGCTCAGCCTTCTTCACAGTCCAACTCTCACATCCATACATGACTACTGGAAAAACCATAGCCTTGACTAGATGAACCTTAGTCGGCAAAGTAATGTCTCTGCTTTTGAATATGCTATCTAGGTTAGTCATAACTTTTCTTTCAAGGAGTAAGAGTCTTCTAATTTCATGGCTGCAATCACCATCTGCAGTGATTTTGGAGCCCCAAAAATAAAGTCTGACACTGTTTCCACTGTTTCCACCGTACCATCTATTTCCCATGAAGTGATGGGACTGGATGCCATGATCTTCGTTTTCTGAATGTTGAGCTTTAGGCCAACTTTTTCACTCTCCCCTTTCACCTTCATCAAGAGGCCCTTTAGCTCCTCTTCACTTTCTGCCATAAGGGTGGTGTCATCTGCATATCTGAGGTTATTGATATTTCCCCGGCAATCTTGATTCCAGCTTGTGTTTCTTCCAGTCCAGCGTTTCTCATGATGTACTCTGCACATAAGTGAAATAAGCAGGGTGACAGTATACAGCCTTGACGTACTCCTTTTCCTATTTGGAACCAGTCTGTTGTTCCATGTCCAGTTCTAACTGTTGCTTCCTGATTTGCATACAGATTTCTCCAGAGGCAGGTTAGGTTGTCTGGTATTCCCATCTCTTTCAGAATTTTCCACAGTTTATTGTGATCCACACAGTCAAAGGCTTTGGCATAGGCAATAAAGCAGTCATAGATGTTTTTCTGGAACTCTCTTGCTTTTTCCATGATCCAGCGAATGTTGGCAATTTGATCTCTGGTTCCTCTGCCTTTTCTAAAACCAGCTTGAACATCAGGAAGTTCACGGTTCATGTATTGCTGAAGCCTGGCTTGGAGAATTTTGAGCATTATTTACTAGCATGTGAGATGACTGCAATTGTGCAGTAGTTTGAGCATTCTTTGGCATTGCCTTTCTTTGGAATTGGAATGAAAATTGACCTTTTCCAGTCCTGTGGCCACTGCTCAGTTTTCCAAATTTGCTGGCATATTGAGTGTAGCACTTTCACAGCATCATCTTCCAGGATTTGAAACAGCTCAACTGGAATTCCATCACCTCCACTAGCTTTGTTCATAGTGATGCTTTCTAAGGCCCACTTGACTTCACATTCCAAGATGTCTGGCTCTAGATGAGTGATCATATCATCATGATTATCTGGGTCTTGAAGATCATTTTTGTACAGTTCTTCCATGTATTCTTGCCACCTCTTCTTAATATCTTCTGCTTCTGTTAGGTCCATACCATTTCTGTCCTTTATTAAGCCCATCTTTGCATGAAATTTTCCCTTGATATCTCTAATATTCTTGAAGAGATCTCTAGTCTTTCCCATTCTGTCCTTTTCCTCTATTTCAAGGAGTAAGCGTCTTTTAATTTCTTTTAATTTCATGGCTGCAATTACCATCTGCAGTGATTTTGGAGCCCCCAAAATAAAGTCTGACACTGTTTCCACTGTTTCTCCATCTATTTCCCGTGAAGTGATGGGACCAGATGCCATGATCTTCGTTTTCTGAATGTTGAGCTTTAAGCCAACTTTTTCAGTCTCCTCTTTCACTTTCATCAAGAGGCTTTTAGTTCCTCTTCACTTTCTGCCATTAGGGTGGTGTCATCTGCATATCTGTGGTGATTGATATTTCTCCAAGCAATCTTGATCTTGATCCAGCTTGTGTTTCTTCCAGTCCAGCGTTTCTCATGATGTTCTCTGAAGTTGAAGTCGCTCAGTCATGTCCGACTCTTTTGCGACTTCGTGGACTGTAACCTACTAGGCTTCTCCGTCCATGGGATTCTCCGAATGGTGTACTCTGCATAGAATTTAAATAAGCAGGGTGACAATATACAGCCTTGACATACGCCTTTTCCTCTTTGGAACCAGTCTTTTGTTCCATGTCCAGTTCTAACTGTTGCTTCCTGACCTGCATACAGGTTTCTCCAGAGGCAGGTCAGGTGGTCTAGTATTCCCATCTCTTTCAGAATTTTCCACAGTTTCTTGTGATCCACACAGTCAAAGGCTTTGGCATAGTCAATAAAGCAGAAATAAGTGTTTTTCTAGAACTCTCTGGCATTTTCCATGATCCAGCAGATGTTGGCAATTTGATCTCTGGTTCCTCTGCCTTTTCTAAAACCAACTTGAACATCTGGAAGTTCACGGTTCACATATTGCTGAAGCCTGGCTTGGAGAATTTTGAACATTACTTTACTAGCATGTGAGATGAGTGCAATTGTGTGGTAGTTTGAACATTCTTTGGCATTGCCGTTCTTTGGGATTGGAAAGAAAACTGACCTTATACAGAGGAGTGATATGCACATGTAAAAATTCTGACCTGAATGACAAGCCCTAGAGCAATCCCTTAGAAAAAGCAAGGTTGAGAAGAACAAGATTTGAAGTCCTGACAAAATAAAACTTTCTATTCTTTTGCATAAGGAAAGATCAAAATTTAATGCCACCCTGAGATGTTTGCATCCATGAACATCATTTCTAGTCTTCACCCTGTGTGTGTACTCAGTCATTCAGTCTTGTTTGACTCCTTGTGACCCTCTGGACTGTAGCCCACCAGGCTACTCTGTCCATGGGGTTTTCCAGGAAAGAATACTGGAGTGGATTGTTTTTTCCTTCCCCATGGGTCTTCCCAGCCCAGGGGTTGAACCCATGTCACTTCATCTCCTGCACTGGCCATCAGATTCTTTGCCACTGCACCACCTGGAAACCCCGTACTCCTCACCTTATTCTCCCATTTGCATGTTCTCTCTCATTCTCTGCTCACCTGGAAGACTTTCAGTTTGAGAACATACACCTCTCCTGCTCTTTGGCAAATCACACCATATACGTAAAAGAAAGTGTTGCTTTGGGATTCCTCCCCAAATTCTTATTCTCACCTAATATCAGAGGTCTTAGTAAGAAGGATATAAGTGTTTGAATTTGCAAAAGTGTAAAGGCTCAGAGTGGGTTATAAATACTAATCAGTGAAGCTGAATTAAATTCTATTCCAAAAATGCTTTAATGGAGAAGGGCATGCCAGCAGGCTTCTTTATGTTGTCAAATTCAAATTCATGAGCTCAGCTCACATTGAGGCCAAACAAAACAAATCTTCAGAGTTTGGAGCAGTGAAAAATTTAATGCAAGGATTAAGTAAGAAGAATAGGTGGCTGGCTCGTACTCAAAAGACCTTAACTCCTCTATGGCGCTCAGGTAAGGGTTTTCAAAGACAGTGTTAGGGAAGAAGATCACAGGTTGTGTGATAAGCTCACAGACCTTCTGATTGATTGGTGGTGGGGTAACAGAGTCCTGTGTCCAGAGTCTTGATCTTTTGGTTCCAACCAGTTTAAGGTCTATCTAGTGTCTGTGGTCAGCATGTTGTCACTGTCTAAAAGTATGCATCGTGTTATTAACTACATTCTTTCAGGAAGAATTAGGAGCCCTGTGATTACTGTCCTAATATTTAACTGCTTGACTCTAGCTCCTTTGAACTCAAGAAGACCTGGGAGCCTGAAGCCTTTTTCCTACAAAGAAACAGGGTACACAGGAAGGCTTTTTATACCTAAGAGGGTCCTGAAGGGCTCTCTTGGGTTTTAAACCTACCTTCATGTCCCCTTTCCTTTGATACACCTCAGTCTTCAGGGGGTAGGTGTTGAGAATAACATTTTGTATAGATAGGTTAATTATAAATTCAGCAGAGGAACTGAGTTTCACTTTCTCAATAGTCTATAAATTAGGCACCTCTGTCTAACACGTCATTTTCTCTCTACAGCAACAATCTAATAGTACATTGAAAAATGTATTGTCCCTTTGTTCAAAAGGATTTGGCCCTGTCTTCTAAGCATAATAATATTACAACATTGTACTGAGGACCATAAATCTCTCTTCTACTCTGCCTGTGGTCACTGCCATTAAAAAAAAAAAATCCAATAATTGCTGTCCTTTTAGTTTCCTGAGGAAAGAGTGGAGGCTCAGATTTCAGGTTTTCCTTTAAGATGGAGCCTTGCAGGAGATGCTATTTCTTTCCTCAGCAACAGTCTTGCTTCTGGCACAATGGCAGAAAGAGGCAAAAATCATTTGTATTCTTTTTGAAATTACTCATTCTAATTTCTATAATCAATGTGTACAAAGACCTAGTGTAAGTCTTCTTTCATCTAAACAAGCCTGAAGAAAAGCTAGTTTCTAATTTCATATTTTCTCTGGAAATATATATTAAAATAAAAACACAACATTAATCATATTAGATTTTGAAATAATCTAAAATTTATCATAAAGGAAACAAATTAGCACCCTTTTAAAATTGTGATTTATTTTCTTTCAATTTTGCATTGATCAATGCTATTCATTTCTTTCTTATTTTTTATTTGTTGTTCATTCCTCATACTTAACATGTTTCAGGCTAAGCATATCTGAAATATAATGTATCTATGTGGCAACATGTTTGAATTTTCAAAGCTAAAACTATCAATATAAATTTAGATATTTACTATCATATTCATAAAATTATACATGTAACTGTTACTTTTCACTGCCTTACATAGAATTATATTCAGATACAATTATAGGAAGTAACATAATTCACATATTCAATAACAATGAAACAAAATCTAGAGAATCTTTCTCAAGGGGGATGCTATTTCCCACAAAGATGAATTTTAGAAATACATGCATTTTCAGTTGTCTTAATGATTGTATAAATATTATGTATGTGCATGTATGCATGCCCAGTAGTGTCTGATTCTTTGTGACCTTATAGACTGTACCCAGTCAGGTTACTCTATACATGGGATTCTATGCAAGGGCTATTGATGCCAAATGTTAAAAATATATATATATATAGCTTGGTGTAATACAACAAAGAAATCAGATCTGCTTGTAATAGTAAAATCACATCATCTGATTGTATTTTATACCAAAAGATAACACATTTTTCATTGTTTTAGTTTATACAGACATTTTTTCTCCAAAGAATACAATAATAATTAAACTCAGACAAGGTTGACTTTTTGTGTTATTTTGACCAAAGTTATTTATCTCTTCAGAAAATATTGCGAATCACAGCAATATTCTTTTTGAAGTATTTGGTCAGTGATACACACAGCTGCTTTAACTGGTATTTGTAGCTTTAGTATTTAAAGATTATACACAAACACACTTAGCCCTTATATGAAAATGTTAAATATAAAGAAAAGTGTCATCTGTTGCATATTTTCTTACTCCTAGTAAGGACAATTGACAATTCTGTGACTACATTATGTACACTTATTTATATAAATAAGTTTTACTAGATAAAGCTCAACATTCAGAAAATCAAGATCATTGCTTCTGGTCCCATCATTTCATGGGGAGTAGATGGGGAAACAGTGGAAACAGTGTCAGACTTTATTTTTGGGGATCCAAAATCACTGCAGATGGTGATTGCAGCCATGAAATTAAAAGATACTTACTCCTTGGAAGGAAAGTTATGACCAACCTAGAGAGCATATTCAAAAGCAGAGACATTACTTTGCCAGCACAGGTCTAGGCTATGGCTTTTCCAGTGGTCATGTATGGATATGAGAGTTGGACTGTGAGGAAAGCTGAGCAGCAAAGAATTGATGCTTTTGAAGTGTGGTGTTGGAGAAGACTCTTAAGAGTCCCTTGGACTGCAAGGAGATCCAACCAGTCCATCCTAAAGGAGATCAGTCCTAGGTGTTCTTTGGAAGTACTGATGCTGAAGCTGAAACTCCAATACTTTGGTCACCTCATGTGAAGAGTTGACTCATTGGAAAAGACTCTGATGCTGGGAGGGATTGGGGGCAGGAGGAGAAGGGGATGACAGAGGATGAGATGACTGAATGGCATCACTGACTCGACGTACATGGGTTTGGGTAGGCTCCAGGAGTTGGTGATGGACAGGGAGGCTTGGCATGCTGCGATTAATGGGGTCGCAGGGAGTTGGACACGACTGAGTGACTGAGCTGAGATAGTACTCAAGAGAAGGGACTTTTCTTCTCTCTTAGCTGTACTCTCCTTTATTGACACTCTGCCCTTTGTCTCTGGCAAATTTCATGAAAACTTCCTTATTCAATCCAAAAAGCTGAGACCGGTTGTTGGTCACAGACACGGGATACTAACAGTATACTTCTGCTAAATTCAGTTGCCTTTTCAGAGCATAAGTTGTGTGTCAGGAGTTTCCATACTTAATGCTCTCTTTTCCACTATGGACAAGGAGAAAGTAGCATCTTCTCCTATATACATAAAGCCTAATTTCCAATATTTATCCTTATTAAATACCTGAAACCCAATGTTTAATCAAAAGCATATACTTAAAATGTAAAATACTTAATCTTAAAATTTTATATTTTATAAAATTCCTAAAGCATCTATAGCATTAAAAAACTTTAGATTATGTAGGATGTTAGAACTCAAAGTAAAATTGAATTTTACTGGCTACTGCTTTCAACAATTGATTGCTTTACTATTAAAATTAAGCCCAGAATGCTATTGTGGAATTGTGAGTCTATAAAGCAAAGTTTACTCTAACATATTTTATTATTAGTGTATTGGAATAATTATCAAGCGTGCCTTATTAAATACAGCATTGTTACTTTTATGAGGTGACATATACACAATATATTTTCTTGTTTATAAATATCTCTAAGTTTGATCATTAAATTTGTATTTTAAAATGGAATGGGATTCTGTCTAACCATAGTGATGTCAACTTTGCAAATACTGTTTAAAATGTTTCAATATTAGATTTTCTAATTTATGTATTTTATGTTTTTATATAGTTTTAAATACTGTTTAAGATATTTAACTTTATATATATATATATATATTTTTTTTTATTGAAGTATATTTGACTTTCAATGTTTCAGGTGCACAACAAGGTGATTCAGTTATACAAATATCCATATATTATTTTTCAAATTATTTTCCATTATAGGTTATTAGGAAATATTGACTATAGGTATCTGTCCTCTACAATAAACCTTTGTTGATTGTTTCATATCTATTTGATAATTAGAAATCTAGCATTCTATTCAAACAAAGTCAAACAAGTGGTATCAAATGTCACAATTTTTTTACTTAGGCAAAAATTCATAAGTTTTCTAAAATATAAATAATATATATTTTATACATATGTATAAAATTGCTTTTCCACTACACTTGATAGAGCTTTGAGAAAGAACATTACATAAAAGGAGAAGGAGAAACAGGATAACATAAACTAAGTGAAATAGGAGCATATTTCACTGTTATATTTTCTAATTCATTCGCACTTTCTACTATTTTCTCCTTTACCTGTGGCCATTAATTGATTACTAAACAAAGCCAGTGGAGGTGATGGAATTCCAGTTGAGCTATTTCAAATTCTGCAAGATGATGCTGTGAAAGTGCTGTACTCAATATGCCAGCAAATTTGGAACACTCAGCAGTGGCCACAGGACTGGAAAAGGTCAGGTTTTCATTCCAATCCCAAAGAAAGGCAAAGCCAAAGAAAATTCGAACTACTGCACAATTGCACTCATCTCACATGCTAGTAAAGTAATGCTCAAAATTCTCCAAGCCAGGCTTCAGCAATACATGAACTGTGAACTTCTAGATGTTCAAGCTGGTTTTAGAAAAGGCAGAGGAGCCAGAGATCAAATTGCCAACATCTGCTGGATCATGGAACAAGCAAGAGAGTTCCAAAAAACATCAATTTCTGCTTTATTGCCTATGCCAAAGCCGTTGACTGTGTGGTTCACAATAAACTGTGGAAAATTCTGAAAGAGATGGGAATACCAGACCACCTGACCTGCCTCTTGAGAAACCTGTATGCAGGTCAGGAAGCAAAGGTTAGAACTGGACATGGAACAACAGACTGGTTCCAAAGAGGAAAAAGAGTACATCAAGGCTGTATATTGTCACCCTGCTTATTTAACTTATATGCAGAGTACATCATGAGAAACTCTGGGCTGGAGGAAGCACAAGCTGGAATCAAGTTTGCTGGGAGAAATATCAATCACCTCAGATATGCAGATGACACCACCCTTATGGCAGAAAGTGAAGAGGAACTAAAAAGTCTCTTGATGAAAGTGAAAGAGGAGAGTGAAAAAGTTGGCTTAAAGCTCAACATTCAGAAAACTAAGATTTTGGCATCCGGTCCCATCACTTCATGGGAAATAGATGGAGTAACAGTGGAAACAGTGTCGTTCTTTATTTGGTGGGGGGGGTACTGCAGATGGTAATTGCAGCCATGAAACTAAAAGACGCTTACTCATTGGAAGGAGAGTTATGACCAACCTAGATAGCATATTCAAAAGCAGAGACATTACTTTGCCAACAAAGGTCTGTCTAGTCAAGCCTCTGGCTTTCCAGTGGTCATGTATGGATGTGAAAGTTGGACTGTGAGGAAAGCTGAGCATCAAAGAATTGATGCTTTTGAAGTGTGGTGTTGGAGAAGACTCTTGAGAGTCCCTTGAACTACAAAGGAGATCCAACCAGTCCATCCTAAAGGAGATCAGTCCTGGATGTTCTTTGGAAGGAATGATGCTGAAGCTGAAACTCCAATACTTTGACCTCCTCAGGGGAAGAGTTGAATCACTGGAAAAGACTCTGATGCTGGGAGGGATTGGGGGCAGGAGGCAAAGGGGATGACAGAGGATGAGATGGCTGGATGGCATCACTGACTCGATGGACATGAGTTTGGGTGAACTCTGGGTTTTGGTGATGGTCAGGGAGGCCTGATGTGCTGCAATTCATGTGTTTGCAAAGAGTCGTACATGACTGAGCAACTGAACTGAACTGAATCTTCAGTGAACTATATTTTCCCAAGAAATATCAGAAATTGTTATTTTCAACAGTTTCCCCTGATGTTTTTCATATGTATACAATTGGATATTGCAGTTTTTCAGAATGGATTTTAATAAAGAAACAGAACGTAATTATACATATGAGGCTATGTTAACATTAAACTACATCTGGTTTTTGGTTTTGTAATTTTTAATAACAGTTTTTGAAGATTATGTTTCCTGTTAAATAATCAATCACTCAATGAATGCATTGAATAAAATATTTAATTCGTATTTTTACCTAAATGAAAAGGTTTAAGTAATTAAGAAATAAAAGCATTAGTTTGAATTTTCAACAATGGAGTTTTTTTTTTCAAATGGGTATAATACTTTAGATCTGAGTTTTGTAAAATAGGCAATATGTTATATATGAATATGTCATCAAACATTGTGATAATTTTTAATGGGTATGTGGCTTCAAAGGAGAAGGCAATGGCACCTCACTCCAGTACTCTTTGCTAGAGAATCACATGGACGGAGAAGCTGGTAGGCTGCAGTCCATGGGGTTGCTGAGGGTGGACGCTACTGAGCGACTTCCCTTTCACTTTTCACTTTCATGCATTGGAGAAGGAAATGGCAACCCACTCCAGTGTTCTTGCCTGAAGAATCCCAGGGACAGGGGAGCCTGGTGGGCTGCTGTCTATGAGGTCACACAGAGTCAGACACGACTGAAGCAATTTAGCAGCAGCAGCATGTGTCTTCAAAATGTATGGCAAAATAAATACAGTATTGTAATGTAGAATAAAGTATTAAAAATAAATAAATAAAAATAAAAAAATAAAAACCAAAGGTTTCAACATGCAAAAAAAAAAAAAAAAAGTGATTATATTAATCGTTCCAAAAAAATATTTTTAAAGAATATGTGACCGGTAAAAAATTTCAGGATGTTTAAATTTCAGTGTTAATTTTGTTTTCATTGGACCACAGCCATAGGCTTCCCTCATAACTCAGTTGGTAAAGAATCCACCTGCAATTCAGCAGATCCTGGTTCAACTCCAGGGTCAGGAAGATCTGCTGGAGAAGGGATAGGCTACCCATTCTAGTATTCTTTGGCTTTCCTTGTTGGCTCAGCTGGTAAAGGATCCACCTGCAATGCGGGAGTTCAGTCCCTGGGTTGGGAAGATTCCTGAGGAAAGGAAAGGCTACCCACTCCAGTATTCTTGCCTGGAGAATTCCATAGACTGTATAGTGCATGGGGTTGCAAAGAATCAGACACAACTGAGCAACTTTCACTTTCACAGCTATGCATTCTTTTTATATATTGACTTGTCTTCATACTACAGGGCAGAGTTGACTTAATGAAATAGAGATGTCAGTATAACATGTTTATTGTCCAGAACATGACAGAAAAAATGTTTGTTCCAGGAACTAAATAAATGAATTAATATTTCAATTATTAAAATAAATCAGTCAATCAAAAAAGATATTTTTCTGAAGTAGACATGCAGATGGCCAGTGAGGAATGAAAAGATACTTAACGTCATTAATCATTAGTGAAATTCAATTAAAAACCACAATGAGCCAGTTAGGCTGTCCATTTTCAAAAAGACAATAGATAACAAATGTTCATCAAAAAATAATTACTAGGCACTATCAGTGGGATTGTACCTTGGTGTGGCTACCATGGAAAACAGTATGGCAGTTCTTCAAGATTAATTTCTTCTTTAGAGAAATGTCTATTCAGGTTCTTTGCTTATTTTTTAATTGAGTGCTTAGCTTGTTGCTATTGGGTTTTATGAGCTCTTTATATGTCTTTAAAAGTAACCCCT
Organism: Nanger dama; assembly: GCA_917880005.1. NCBI lineage: Eukaryota > Metazoa > Chordata > Mammalia > Artiodactyla > Bovidae > Nanger > Nanger dama. The sequence continues at coordinate 4,770,321 of CAKJTW010000038.1, read as the reverse complement.
TACTGAATATATGCTTGAAAATGTTTTCTCTCCTTCCATAGGTTGCTTTTTAATATATTGGTGGTTTCTTTGCTATGGAGAAGCTTTTTAGCTTGATGCAGTCCCACTTGCTGACTCTTGCTTTTGTTGCCTTTACATTTGGTGTCAAATATAAACAAATAATTGCCAAGGCCACTGTCAAGTAGCTTACACACTACGATTTATTCTAGTTTTATGGTTTCAGGTCTTGCATTCATGTTTGTAATCCATTTAAAGTTGACTTTTGTGTATGGTACAAGACAGAGGTTCAGTTTCACTCTTTTTCATGTGGAAAACCAGTTATATCTACATAATTTATTGAACAGTCTGTTCATTTCCCATTGTATATTCTTCACTTTTTGTCATAAAGTAATTGACCATATGTGTAGGGGTTTAGTTCTAGGACTCTTCTATTCTGTTGACATGTGTCTGTTTCTATGTCAGCACTGTACTATTTTGACTAATAAAGCTCTGTAATATAGTTCAAAATCAGGAAGTGAAATGCCTCTAGCTTTGCTCATCTTTCTCAAGATCACTTTGGCCTTGGGTGTTTTGTGGTTCCACATAAATTTTAGGATCTTTTTCTTTCTTCTATTTCCATGAAAAAAAATGCAATTATATTGTTTTAAAACAGGGATTTCATTGTATCTGTAATTGCTGTGGAAAGTATAGAATTTTAACAATATTAATATTTCTAATTCATGAGCACAGAATATAATTTCATTTGTCTGTCCTTTATTCAATTTATTTCATCAATATTTTATAGTTTCCAGAGTAAAAATCTTTACAGTTCTTCATTATTTTTCAGCATTTAACTGTTTTTAATATTATTGTAAAGGGACAATTTACTTAATTTCTCTTTCTGATAGCTCATTGTTGTAATGAAGTGCAACAAATTTTTGTGTATTGATTTTGCCTCTTATAACATCACTGAATTTTTTCTTAGCTTTTATAATTTTGATGGACTATTTTATAGTTTTATATATATATATATATATAAAATATCATATTATCAGCAAACAGAGATACTCTTACTTCTTTCGGTTTTGTTTGTTTTTCTTGCCTAGCTACTCTGGATAGGGGAAGAGAATGGGCCTCTCTGTCTTGTTCCTGATCGTAAAGAAAAATCTTCCAACTTTTTACCATGAGTTGGACATTAGCCATGGATTTGTCCTATTTATCAGCTTTACTCTGTTGAGGTACATTTCACCTATATTTAATTTTTGTAAGTTTTTACCATGAAAGGATGTTAATTTTGTCAGCTGCTTTTTCTGCACCTTTGAGAAGATCATATGATTTTTATCTTTTTATGTTTCATTCTATTACTGTGGTAAATCACATTTTTTACTTGCTCATGTTGAGCCATGCTTGCATCACAGGAATAAATTCCATTTCATCATGATTTATGATTTTTAAATGTACTAATGATTTTTGTTTGCAAATATTTTATTGGGAATTTTTTCATCTATGTTATTCAGGGATACTGTCCTGTAATTTTCTTCTCTTGAAGTGTTCTTACCAGGTTTTTGTATCAGGATAATCAGACTTTGTAAAATGAGCTTAGACATGTTACCTCTTCTTCAGTTTTTGGAATACTTAGAGAAGGGTTGACATTAATCCTTCTATGTTTTGGTAGAATAACCACTGATGTCATATGATACTAGCTTTTCTTGTTTGGAAGTTTTGATTACTGACTCAGTCTCCTTACTAGTAACTGACCTCTTCAAATTTTTATTTCTTCATGATCCAATCTCAGCAAGTTATGTGTTTCTAGGCATTTACCATTTATTATAGATTTTTAAATTTTCTGGCATAAAATTGTTCACAGTAGTTTCTTACAGTCCTAAGCATTCCTGTGTTATCTGTTGTGATGCCTCTTCTTTATTTTTGATTTACTTTTCTGAGTTTTCTTCCTTATTTTAAATCTTAGATAAATTAGAAACCAAACCTTCAGGCAGCAGCTATCAAAGAATGCAATCAAATCACTTTCAGGGGAAAATTGGGAGTTTTTTTTTGTTGTTGTTGTTGTTTGTTTGTTTTGATTTTCCTGCAATTTTTGCATTAAGCAGAAAGGAAGAGGGGCACATACTGGAAGTGTTCTCAACATTAATAACTGCTTCTTTATTTGTTACAGTGATTCCCAGGTGGTTCAGTGGGTAAAGAATCCGCCTGCAATGTAGGAGATGCAGGAGACACAGGTTCAATCTCTGGGTCAGGAAGACACCCTGGAGGAGGGCATGGCAACACACTCAGGTATTTCTGCCTGGAGAATCCCAAGGACAGAGGAGCCTGGAGGGCTATAGCCCATAGGGTCACAAAGAGTCAGAAGGACTGAAATGACTGAGCACACAAAGTGTACATCTGTGGGACTCAGGAACACCAGCCCTGCTGGCTCCTAGAGCTAGCTAATTTGGAAACATTTAAGAGGGCAGCCAAAAGAGCTGGGCTCCTATACATGTGGCCCAAACCCTTCACTCTTCAGGGAAAAGCTGAAAGTTGGAAGTTCTCTCCCAACTCTAAGGTAATATGTTGGGGATGGGGTTTAACACGAGAGTGTGTCTCAGTCTTTCCTCCCCATTTTAATGTGGGTACTTTTTCAATCATCCAGTGTGAAGGAGTCACACAACTGGTTTCTGGATTTGTCTGAGTAAATTGATCCATCCTATGTCCATGAAAAATAAATTCAAAAGCCTCCTGTGTTACCATCTTGATTACATCCTGGCTTCCACTTTGGGTTTTCTATTTCTTTCAACACCACAATAGATTATTCACTAAGTCCTAAAATTCAACTTCTACATATTTCTGTAAATGATTATTACCTCTCCATCTTTTCTGTTTATGCATTAATTCTATTCCTCATCATGCATAACAGCTTTACTCTATATCCCATCAGTTACTTTCTTCACATTCTCACCATTTTTGCTTTTAACCTTAAATTATTTAAGTTCTGCTTAAAATACTCAGCAGTTTTTCAAAATTGTAAGGGTACTATGTACTAATAATTTCATTTGTAGATTGTATTATGACTAGTATTTTAGTCTTATTGTCAATAATGTGTCAAATTTTACCTCTTCTTCCAATACCAATTGACTTAAGGATTACAATAGGTATTTTATCCAAAATGTTGTTCATGTGTCATTTGTGAAAACAATGCCAGGCAATATTTGAATTTTAGCAATATAAAAACATTGGCCATACATTTAGCATCTCATCCAGGATGTGGTTTCAAGTGAATTTTTATGTGATTCTGATGCATAAAAATTGCACATTTTTATCATGAAATGATACTGAATATTTTTCTATGGTTATCAATTTCAGTCTATTATGCAATTTGCATTTCCAAATACTGCATGTCCTTTTTCTTTATAGACCTCAGAACATGCAGATTTTCATATTATTACTTTTGAAATTACAGATAAATTAATCTAAATTGCCTTCTAAATTTATACAAGCTTTTGCATAATAATTTATCCAAGTGATTGTTTATTAAATGTTCATTTATTTAGCTGAAACATGTATGCCTTTATTTAAGGTCAGATTCTATAAGGATTTTTGTTTGAATAGCTTTAATAAATTTTAACTAAATAAGGACACAAAGACATCATTTGTTAAAGTTGATCAGAATTGTGATTGATTCATCCATTATAAGTGTATTTGGCTAACTCATTAATATTATGAAGAGTGATTCAGCATGTGGCTGGTCTATAGTGTTAGCAAAAGTTCTATGCATTATTAGTATTATTAGGGAATAACAGAGATCAAACTGCCAAGATCCACTGGATCATTGAAAAAGCAAGAGATTTCCAGAAAAAACATCTATTTCTGCTTTATTGACTATGCCAAAGCCTTTGACTGTGTGGATCACAATAAACTGTGGAAAATTCTGAAAGAGATGGGAATACCAGACCACCTGACCTGCCTCTTGAGAAACCTGTATGCAGGTCAGGAAGCAACAATTAGAACTGGACATGGAACAACAGACTGGTTCCAAAGAGGAAAAGGAGTATGTCAAGGCTGTATATTGTCACCCTGCTTATTTAACTTATATGCAGAGTACATCATGAGAAATGCTGGGCTGGAAGAAACACAAGCTGGAATCAAGATTTTTGGGGAGAAATATCAATCACCTCAGATACGCAGATGACACCACCCTTATGGCAGAAAGTGAAAAGAAACTAAAAAGCCTCTTGATGAAAGTAAAAGAGGAGATTGAAAAACTTGGCTTAAAGTTCAACATTCAGAAAACGAAGATCATGGCATCTGGTCCCATCACTTCATGACAAATAGATGGGGAAACACTGGAAATAGTGGCAGACTTTATTTTTGGGCTCCAAAATCACTGCAGATGGTGACTGCAACCATGAAATTAAAAGATGCTTACTCCTTGGAAGGAAAGTTATGACAACCTAGATAGCATATTCAAAAGCAGAGACATTACTTTGCCAACAAAGGTCCATCTAGTCAAGGCTATGGTTTTTCCAGTGGTCATGTATGGATGTGAGAGTTGGACTATGAAGAAAGCTGAGTCCGATGAATTGATGCTTTTGAAGTGTGGTGTTGGAGAAGACCTTGGACTGCGAGGAGATCCAACCAGTCCATTCTAAAGAAGATCAATCCTGGGTGTTCTTTGGAAGGAATGATGTTGAAGCTGAAACTCCAGTACTTTGGCCACCTCAAGGGTAGAGTTGACTCATTGGAAAAGACTCTGATGCTGGGAGGGATTGGGGGCAGGAGGAGAAGGGGACGACAGAGGATGAGATGGCTGGATGGCATCACTGACTTGATGGACATGAGTTTGGGTGAACTCTGGGTTTTGGTGATGGACAGGGAGGCCTGGTGTGTTGCAATTCATGGGGTCGCAAAAAGTCAGACATGACTGAGCGACAGAACTGAACTGAACAAAAATTGGGGAAATCATTCTGTAGGTTTTATAAACATGAAATACCAAATACATAAGTTTGATAGTTAAATATATATATTTATATTTATATTTATGTATACACACACATAGGTCTAGAAACAATCAGTTGGGTTAGCTGACCAAGAAAACCTTTCATCTCAATTTCCATATTACACACACACACACAAAACAAATCTTGAAAACTGATCTCTGGGGATCCAGAGGTGAGTTAGAAACTAAAAGAATGCTGATATCACTACTGCTTGTAGTAGAAATATCACAGAGCAGCTACAACTCTACTATATAGTCTAAACTTTCTATATGCCAGCCATTTATTTCTTTAATTTCTGGACAATAGAATTGTGCACTTTTTAGTCCATGTTAGAAATGTCTTGTAGACATTTATTTTCATTGTGACCCCCTGTATGAGGTTCAGGAATTTTGCTATTCAGACATTTAACAGAATCTCTTAAAATCTCTTAAAGCTCTCAGGCTTTCCTGATAGCTCAGTTGGTAAAGAATCCTCCTGCAATGGCATTGAAACATGTATACTATCATATAAGAAACGAAGTGCCAGTCTATGTTCAATACAGGATACAGGATGCTTGGGGCTGGTGCACGGGATGATCCAGGGAGATGATATGGAGTGGGAAGTGGGAGGGGGCTTCGACACCTGTGGCTGATTCATGTCAATGTATGGCAAAATAAATACAGTATTGTAACGAAGAATAAAGTATTTAAAAAAAAAAAAAAAAAAGAATCCTCCTGCAGTGCAGGAGACCCTGCTTTACTTCTGAGTCAGGAAGATCTGCTGGAGAATACTGGATACCCACTCCAGTATTCTTTGGCTTCCCCTTGTGGCTTATCTGGTAAAGAATTGGCCTGCAGTGCAGGAGACCTGGGTTTGATCCCTGGGTTGGGGAAGATCCCCTGGAGACGGGAAAGGCTACCCACTCCAGTATTCTGGCCTGGAGAATTCCACGGACTATACAGTCACAAAGAGTCAGACAGATTGAGGGACTTTCAGTTTCACTTAAAGTCTTTAAAATATGATACCTATACAGTGCTGTTAAACATGATATAATCATTTCTATTTAAAAACATTTCATTTTAGAAGTTAGGCATTTTGTAATGTAAAACTGTAATGCATTAATATGATCACGTTTGAAAAGAGTTACATGTAGTATTATCCATGTTAAATAGGTATTAACAATAAAAATCTAACATAGAAAACATACCTTCGTCAAATCATGCATATTTGATTTATTTATGTATGACTGCGCAGGGTCTTTGTTGCTGAGTGTGCCAGCTGTCTCTAGTTGCGTTAGTGGGGGCTACTCTCTAATTGCGCTGCATGGGCTTCTCATTGTGGTTGATACGCCTGTTGAGGGGCACAGGCTTTAGTGATTGCAGCACGTGGGCTCGGCAGTTGCAGTGCACCAGCTTAGAGCATGCAGGCTTCAGTAGTTGCAGCACATGGGCTCAGTAGCTGTGGGGCACATGGAATCTTCCTGGATCAAGGAGCAAACTCTGCATTGGCATGTGGATTCTTAACCACTGGTGAGGTGAGGTGAGGTGAGGTGAAGTCGTTCAGTCGTGTCTGACTCTTTGCGACCCCGTGGACTGTAACCTACTAGGCTTCTCCGTCCATGGGATTCTCTAGGCAAGAATACTGGAGTGGATTGCCATTTCCTTCTCCAGGGGAACTTCCCGACCTAGGGATCGAAGCCTGGTCTCCCGCATTGGAGGCAGAAGCTTTAACCTCTGAGCCACCACCAGGAAAGTCCAAATGATGCATATTTTTGAAAAATGCAGATATTTATTATTTGTCATTGAGCAGAATTTAAATGGAAGACATGTGGAGCAAAAATCTTGAAGTCTATTTTTTTTCCTGTACAGTCTCAGATTGTATGTAACCCCTTCCCTAACATCACTAAATATCTCTGTTCTCTTATTCTCCTGTTTCTACCATTTTACCAAACTAAAACATATTATTCTGAAAGTTGCAGCTAGTAAACAGTATGATCTCAATCATTTTACTTGATTAACTTTTAAAAAAAATTTATTGACTTTTAATTGAAGGATAATTGCTCTGCAACATTGTGTTGGTTTGTGCCATATATCAACACAAATCAGCCATAGGAGTTTTAAACCAAAGGCCTTTTTGTTGTTGTTCGGTTCCTAAGTTATGTCCAACTCTTTGTGACCTCATAGACTATATCACACCAGGCTCTCTATCCTCCACTATCTTCTGGAGTTTCAAATTCATTTCCATTGACTCAGTGATGCTATCTAACCTTCTCATACTCTGCTGCCCCTTCTCCTTTTACCTTCAGTCTTTCCCAGCAGCAAGGTCTTTCCCAGTGAGTCAGCTCTTTTCATCAAGTGGCCAAAGTATTGCAGCATCAGTCTTTCCAATGAATATTCAGGGTTGACTCCTTTTAAGATTGACTGGTTTGATCTCCTTGGTGTCCAAAGGACACTCAAGAGTCTTCTTCAGCACCACAATTAAAAAGCATCAATTTTTTAGGCACTCAGCCTTCTTTATGGTCCAACTCTCACATCCATACATAACTACTGGAAAAACCATAGCTTTGACTAGACAGACCTTTGTTGGTAAAGTAATGTTTCTTCTTTTGAATATGCTATCTAGGTTGGTCATAACTTTCCTTCCAAGGAGCAAGTATCCAAAAGGCCTGATGTGTCACTGAAATAATATTGGGCCTCAGTGAGGCACAGGGATTGTGTGTGTGTGTGTGTGTGTGTGTGTGTGGAAGTCAGCTGCTGCTACTGCTGCTGCTAAGTCCTTTCAGTCGTGTCGGACTCTGTGTGACCCCATAGAGGGCATCCCACCAGGCTCCCTGTCCCTGTATCTCCAGGCAAGAACAATGGAGTGGGTTGCCATGTCCTTCTCCAATGCATGAAAGTGAAAAGTGAAAGTGAAGTTGCTCAGTTGTGTCCAACTCCTAGCGACCGCAAGGACTGCAGCACACCAGGCTCCTCTGTCCATAGGATTTTCCAGGCAAGAGTACTGGAGTGGGTTGCCATTGCCTTCTCCAAGGGTGAAGTCAGCTAGTAATAGCTTAAAATTGCACGATATTAAAGTGGACTTGCTTTCCTTTTTTTTTTTAAGAGTGATGGAAAAATGTGGTAATAGGCTTAAGTATCTCAATTTTAAATATCCTTCTGAGTTAAAAGCTATATGTACTGAGACACAGAATATGGAAACAGTATTTTGTATCCTTAAACACTGACTTCTTCTAATGTTAAACATTGTTTCTCATTTTTAATGCTGTTTTGAGATAGACTGAAGAGTATCACCACACTTTTTATTTCCACCAGTGGGCAATAAAATTTCCTAAGTAGAAATACAATGTTATTTACATTTTATTTTCAAATGTAAGTACAGCTATATTTCTATTTCCATTCCGTGAAGTCACAATCCATTTTCTTCTTAAAATTCATGAGGGTCAAATGTGAAAACAACATCATGATAAATTACAAGAAAGTTAATATATTATTCCATTTAAACTAAAGAATTTATAGTTTAAAGGATTTCTGTCAGTTTTTTATGAGTTGATAAAATGATAAGTACCTGAATATTCCCTGGAGTAAGAAATGGCTACCCACTCCAGTATGCCTGCCTAGAAAGTTCCATGGACAGAGAGCCTGGTGGGCTACAGTATATGGTATCACAAAGCATTAGACACAGTTGAAGTGACTAAGCAGGCATGCATACACCTGAAGATTAAAATATCTGTAATATCTAATTCTATATTTCTTATCCTTTTGAAAGTAAAACTCTATATTATTCTTCACTGTAACACATAAAAGACAATTGCTACAGTGTAAAATATGTTTGGTTTTTATTATGACTGAAAATAGATGATGTAAATGTAATTAAGAAAAATGTAACAAAACCTTTATTTATTTTGTTTTTAAAATTTCCAAATACAACCGATGTTGCTTCAGCCCATATAATAAAAAAACCTAAACATTTCCATAAATAAATTCAATAAAAGTAAAACTATAGCAACATTTTCTAGCTACATATTTCAGATAATTTAGTAAGTTAGGGCAAAGCTGTGAAAAAATAAGGAAAAAATAAATTTTTTGGACAATAATAGAGTTTTACCACGTTAGTAAGTTGAAAGTGGTACAAATTAAGAAAATCTGAATAGTTTTGATAAACATAGGTGATCTAATATAAACTGTAAAATAAAAAGTATTAATTTCTAATTTACATCATTACATATATATTGATATGTACACAGATTAAAGTAAAATCCTATAAACGTACAAATGCTTACATTTAGAGTGAATAAGTTATTATGTCCTCCAAAAGAGAATATTATCAGAAAAAAATGAAATAATAATGTCGTACAAATTTTTAATGAAAGGAAATTAGTCTGAATTAAGGTTTGATAGTAAATGTTCTAGATCTTAAACAAAAATGAAGCATCTATGCTTTCATTACCTGAGAATAAATTACTTCCTCTAAATTATTACTGCATTTGGTTGTTAATTTAATTTCTTCCCATATGATTCTTCTCATTAATTGTTTTGTCTGCCTCTCCCTAATGTCAGAAGAAATCTACATATGAACTTTCTCCTTTTGTTATTCTTACGTACATGAAAAGCATATTTAGACTGGTAGAATGTACGCACATATAAACACACTGACTATATGTCTTACAGATAGAACTGTTCATACATACACTACTCATTTATATACATATACTTATCTATATGTACTCAAGTTCTTTCCCCTCAAGACTATTGTCTATATCTGAGTCCATAATAGTTCCTTGGTTTTAGGCTTAGAGGAAGTTGTAGTTCTATCTAATTAGGATATTGTATCCCACACATTCTACCTTTCTGCAGATAGACATTTTTTTGTTACTTTTCAAATTCTAACATGCCTTAAGTATATATACCCAACATGGTGCTGTGTAAAAGTTATTTCCACACAGTGTTACATATCCTTAAAAATAGTTTACTGCCTCATTTCAATATATTCTCAATTTAATGCCTATACTCTCATGTTTTATACCTATATAAACTCATTAATTTATTATCCATCTGAAATTATTTGGGTTTTTCATCTGTGTCAGCTAAGGAACATAAAAAAATTTAGTAATTATTAAGGTGAATGTAATTACAATTAAAAGTAACTATAGCTCCCAGGATGCATCACTATGAGCAGAGCTAGTAGAGGTCACGGAATCCCAGCTGAACTATTTCTAATCTTAAAAGATGATGCTGTGAAAGTGCTGCACTCAATATGCCAACAAATTTGGAAAACTCAGCAGTGGCCACAGGACTGGAAAAGGTCAGTTTTCATTCCAATCCCAAAGAAAGGCAATACCAAAGAATGCTCAAACTACCACACAATTGTACTCATCTCACATGCTAGCAAAGTAATGCTGAAAATTCTACAAGCCAGGCTTCAGCAGTACGTGAATTGTGAAATTTCAGATGTTCAAGCTGGATTAAGAAAAGGCAGAGGAACCAGAGATCAAATTGCCACCATCCACTGGATCATCGAAAAAGCAACAGAGTTCCAGAAAAATATCTACTTATGCTTTATTGACTAAGCCAAAGTCTTCGACTGAGTGGATCACAACAAACTGGAAAATTCTGAAAGAGATGGGAATACCAGACCACCTAACCTGCCTCTTGAGAAATCTGTATGCAGATCAAGAAGCAACAGTTAGAACTGGACATGGAACAACAGACTGGTTCCAAATTGGGAAAGGAGTATATCAAGGCTGTATATAGTCCCCTGCTTATTTAACTTAAATGCAGAGTACATCATGAGAAATTTTGGACTGGAGGAAGCACAAGCTGGAATCAAGATTGCCAGGACAAATATCAATAACCTCAGATACATACAGAGATGACACAGTGCTGAAGAATTGATGCTTTTGAACTGTGGTGTTGGAGAAGACTCTTGAGAGTCCCTTGGATGCAAGGATATCCAACCAGTGCATCCTAAAGGAGATCAGTCCTCAATATTCATTGAAAGGACTGATGCTAAAGCTGAGAGTCCAATACTTTGGCCACCTGATGAGAACTGACTCATTTGAAAATACCCTGATCCTGGGAAAGATTGAAGGTGAGAGTAGGAGATGACAGAAGATGAGATGGTTGGATGGCATCACTGACTCAATGTACATGAGTTTGAGTAAACTCTGGGAGTTGGTGATGGACAGAGAGACCTGACATGATGCAGTCTATGGGGTTGCAAAGAGTCAGACACTACTGAGTGACTGAACTGAACTGAGTAGCTCCCAGTAGCAACTCTTTTTGGATGTGGGGGATTCTCTCCTGACATTTTTTACATGAGCTATCATTCTTTCTAGGAATTTAATGCTGTATAACTTTATTTTTTCATTGTTCAGCCACCAGGCAGTGCTATTTCTAGAGTCACTACCAGTCTGACTCCTAGTAGCTGAAATAAAAGGAGATTCGGTATCCTGGACCTGGTCTCTCTTGGTCTGGCATTAACTGTTGCATATGGCCTTTGGCATTCTGTATGCCTATCCTCAGCTTCAGAATATTCTCCTTTTCTGGCTCCAGAGAATTGGTGTCTTAAACCTAGAGGGAATTTTTGCTCTCTAGAGATCCTGATAGAGTTTAAGGATTCTGCTCTTTAGGGTTTCCTTTTAAGTCTTTGGAGAGCACTGGATCAGAAGATCTTCATAGAGTGCCTTTAAAACATGTCATCCCTAAATGGTAGTCTCCATTTCCTCTGAAGAGCAAACACTGATACCCTGTCCTGCCCATTATTGGCTGCACATGGTGGACTGTAGCTCTAGGACCTTGATTCAGATTTTTATTGCACCAGTGGGGTGCTGAATCATATCCACTGACTTCTAGACTCCCACAAGGACTTTTAGTTCAGCTTGATTCAAAAAAGGAAACTAGAGGAAACTGGCCAAGATGGTAGAACAGAAAGATACCGTACTCACCTCATCTCACAGGCACATGAAAATCACAACTAACTGAGGTACATCACTGATAAAAAGGATTGGATCCTACCAGAAAAGATCTACCCCTAAGGACATAAAGAAGGAACCACAGTAAGATAGGTAGAGGGGTGGACACACAATATAAACAAATTTGAAACATTTTGAGTGAGTGATCCACAAACTGGAGGATGATTGCATTGCAGTGATTCTCCCACAGGAGGGAGGGTTCTGAGCCCCACGTCAGGCACCACACCCCCTTACCCTCTCGCTGAAGGCCAGACACTGGGACAAGGAGCCTCTAGGCTGTTTTGCTTTGAAGTCAGTGGGACTTTATTACAGGCCACACAGAAATGGCTGGAATAGAGACTTCAACATTAAAGGGCGCACATTAAATCCCAAGTATTGCGACCAAGTACAAAATAAGTAATTTGACAGAAGCCTGGGCCAGACCTGTTTGCTGGTCTTAGAGGGTCTCCTGGGGAACTGAGGGGACAGCAGCTTTGGCTCACCTTGGGGACACAGACCTAGTGATGGGCATGCCAGGGAACACTCATCTGCATGAGTGCTTCTGGCGGCTGACATCTTGGCCCCAGTCCAAGATGTCCTGGCCCCATTCAACAGCCTGTAGGCTCCAGAGCAGGGATGCCAAGGGCCAGACAACTAACCAGGCAGGAAACGCAGCCCCACTCATCAGCAGCCAGGCTGCCTAAAGACTTTCTGAACCCACAGTGCCCCTAGACATGCCCTCAGAGCCCCAGAGGTGGCCCTACTCACCAGAGGGCCAAGACTCAACTCCATGAATCAGTGTAGGCACCAGCTTCTCCTGATAGGAAGCCTGTACAAAGCTCAACCAGCCTCATTGAATGGTAGTGGTGTGGGGTGGGGGGCAGACACCAAAAGCAAGAAAATCACAGTCCCACAGCCTGTACACATATTGTCTGCAAACATTAGCAAGACACTTCCCTGTGACAAGCTGGCCCCTGGCTCTTTGGTGATGAGAAAGTGAAAGTGAAAGTCACTCAGTTGTGTCCGACTCTTTGCAACTCTATGGACTATACAGTCCATGGAATTCTCCAGGCCAGAATACTGGAGTGGGTAGCATTTCCTTTTCCAGGGAATCTTCTCAACCCAGGGATAGAACCCAGGCCTCCCACATTGCAAGCAGATTCTTTATCAGCTGAGCCACAAGGGAAGCTTGATTCTGGGTGATGAGAAGAAAGAGTATTTCTGGGATGCATAGGATCTCTCCTACCGAGGGCCACTTCTCCAAGACTGAGAAATGTAATTAACCTATCTCATCAATAAAAATACAAATAGCAGCTTAGAAAAAAATGAGGTGATAGAAGAATATGTGTCTGGTGAGGAAACCAGATAAAACCCCAGCAGAAAAGCTAAGTGATATGGAGATAAGCAGTCTATTCAAGAGAGAGTTCAGAGTAATGATAGCATGGATGACCAAAGAACCCACAAGGAGAATGGATTCACAGAGTGAAAAATTAAATGTTTCTAACAAAGAATTTTAAAACATAAAGAACAACCAAACAGAAATAAAGAATACAGTAACTGAAATGAAAAATACACTAGAAGGAATCAATAGTAGACTACATGAAGCAGATAAAAGGATTAGTGAGCTTCAGAGTAGTGGAAATCACTGCCACCAACCAGAAAAAAGGAAAAGAGAATGAAAAGAAATGAGGACAGTGGGTGAATTTTATGGCATGTAAATTTTATCTCAATAAAATCATTTAAAGGAAAGGAAAAGGAGGAAGAAGAGGAGGAGAAACATCAAAGAAGACATATTAAAAATTTGTTTGGAGGAAGGTTTGAACTTGTTTGGTGCTCTCCTAGTGGTGAAAACTTGAACTAGTGAGCCAAAATTGAAAAAGATACAGTTTGAGATAAGAAAAGTTTCATTCATCATCCTTTGCAAAAGAAACAACCTGCATTATAAAATTGTTGTTCATCCATGAAGGCTAATACTCTCCACAAATACTGTAAAATTGAGTTAGGAAGAAAATTGAAGTAAACTATCACTAAGATTCCCTCGAAATTTATGATTTTTAGTATTCAAATCTTAATAAGTTATGTGCAAACAATTTATGATTTTGGTATCCAAAAACTGTTACATATTTAAATAAAAACTGATTTTTAAAGGGGGGATAAAGACAGTTTAAGAAATCTCTGGGATGCCATCAAGTGTAGTAATATTTGCACAATATGGGTTTCCGAAGAAGAGAAAAGGCCTGAGAAAATATTTGAAGAGATATATTGAAAAGTTTCATAACCTGGGAAAGGAAACAGTTATCCAAGTCCAGGAAGTGCAGAGTCCCATACAGAATTAACCAACAGGAACACAGAGACAGAGGGATAAAATGAGAATTTCTATCTTTTATCATCATCTTAGAGCCATGGTCCCCAATGCCAACAACCAAATCCTCACACACCATTTTGAAACAATGCTGTGCCATTCCATAAGTTATCTGACTGCTTACGCCATATCTTGAAGTATTTTCTTGATAACTCCCTGGGGTTAATCACAGAAGATAGTATTCAATACTTCCACATCTTTCTAAAAATATTAAAGGAGATCCTCTAAAATCCTGTCATTAACATCTACTGTTGGTAACTCTCTTCCTTCTCTTCCCTCCCTTCCTCTCCCTCTTCCTTTCCACCCTTCTTTCTTTCTTTCTTCTCTTTTCTGAGGTTACTTTCAGCTGGTCATTAATAACTAACAAAACAACATGTACATTTTGTATTACCAAAGATGTATACTAGGAAAGTTATGAATAAATAAACAAATATCAATTAAAGTAACAAAATTTGCTTAATAAGTACTGTGAGATAATCACTAACAGCATGCTATATATTAACTTTTAATATTTTATTATGCTTAAACTATAGTTATAATTATGTATATATAGACTTATTATGTAAGCAAAATAATTTATATTTTCACATATGAATACCACTTAAAGTTTATTTTGATTATAAAGAAACACACAAAAGGGTAAAAGTTAAAATTTTGAATTTTTCTGTACAACTTCAGTTCAAATCATATAACAAATCTACGTTTTGAAATTTTCAATAAAATTTTTCTAATACTCTAGTTTTAACATGGTTTCCTCCATGAATGTTTTTAAAACTTATAAACTTTCTGCAGAATTTTTGAGAAAAGGACTTCAGAAAAATATCTGGCTGCAAGTGTGACTAAAGTTGGAAGAAATACTTTGTTCTCTATAAAACTCAAAATCATTCTCTTTATAATTCAGTTTTAAAAAATGGCTCTGTATTCATTAAAGGTGCTTTTAAAAAAATAGATGAATTGAGAAATAATATAATTAAACTTTATAAAAATGTTAGAGTTTCCCAATGATTGAAAGTTAAATCTGTGGAATTATGTAAAGAATAGAAAGCTCAAACTTTTATTTATATTTTTCTCTATTCTCTATTGAAAGAAAAATGATTCATAGTTGAGTCAGTTCTACACAATCAAACAATAACACAAAAATAAAGATTCTGTTTAATATAATAAAATTACCTATACAAATTTTACTGACAAATTATATAATACATATTTTCTGTCACTTATCTTTTCAACAAATTTTAATTTTCAGGAAAATACTATTTACATACAGTTTAGTCTACAAATTGAACAGTCATGTTGAAATTACTTTTTGACATATATATGATATCTCACTTTTTGACATATATATGATATTTCACTTTTCACTTTCATGCACTGGAGAAGGAAATGGCAACCCACTCCAATGTTCTTGTCTGGAGAATCCCAGGGATGGCAGAGCCCAATGGGCTGCCGTCTGTGGGGTCGCACAGAGTCGGACACGACTGAAGCGACTTAGCAGCAGTAGCAGCATGATATCTCCATATTTATTCTATACTTATTACATACTTTCATAAAGATACCACTGAAAGTTACTGAGAAAACTGAGAAGTGATAAACCAATGAGAGATTGAAAACAAAAACAAATAATAATAAGCATTTTTTATATTCTTAGATGCTTTACCATTAAGCATTACCTTAAGGTGACACTGAACCCACATAAAGCATTCTAAAGTGATGGCTCTATCACCTGGAGAACTGATTCTATACAATCCCCAGAACAAGTATGGCCAGCAACACCATGACTAGACCATACTTTGCTCAGATCACTACATTTCAAACTCTTGTTTAATCATAATATCAATCTTATGCAGTAGACACTATTCTATTACTGGACTATTGGCAACCAACAGTATTTTTTCCCTGGTGGCTCAGACAGTAAAGAATCTACCCACAATGCAGGAAACCAAGGTTAGATCCCTGGATCAAGACATTCCCTTGGAGAAGGAAATGGCAACCCACTCCAGTATTCTTGCCTGGAAAATTCTATGGACAGATGAGCCTGGCAGGCTACCCGCCCTGAGTCCATGGGTTTGCAAAGAGCTGGACACTACTCAGTGACTAACACTTGTGCCACATGAGCAACAAATAAGAGTAGGATCAAAGTCTGATTACAATTACATAGTAGATAGATAAAATATAATTACGTTTTTTGTGTGCGATCAGAGACCTCACAGTATGACTATGTTCCTTGAGAAAAGTCAGTTGTTGTTTCTCAGTTGCTCAACTGTGTCCGACTCTTTACGACCCCATGGACTACAGCATGCCAAGCTTCCCTGTCCTTCGCCATCTCCTGGAGCTTGCTTTTCTTGGAGAAAATCCAGAAGCCACTTCTACTGGGAGAAAGGTCTTGATGTTTCTTGTAAGTAGAGGTGTTGACTGTTTTTGTTTCATCTGGACCCCTACATTGGATTTCTGACAGTGAAATGAGAGTAGAAATATAGCAGAAATACAAAAATTAAGCCTCTTTATGTGTCCATAAACATATCTTATCTTGCCTCAGCCAAGATAGCATATCAGATGCATTGCTAAGTTTCATCAGGAAATGCAGAGACTGGCAACCCATCCAAACCTGTAACATGAGGTCCAAATCATATCCTCATTTAGACCACTTGTCCAGATCCTGGAAAACTGGATGTAACATGCAGAATAATGGCAAACTACCAGAAATTTACACAAGACAGTCCCAGAACCTGCTGTTCTGTTGGACAAGTGTCACTGCTATATTATTAATAGGAAAATGTGTTTTTTTTTTAATTTTAATATGCCCATAAGCAGAGATCAAACCCAGTTACTCTTTTATGTAGGAAAGATAGAAGTAAACATTTACTGTCTTATTCAAGGTTGTGTTAACATTTATTTTCTATAAAAATGCAGTCTTCGGGAAATTTGGTAGTCTTGAACATACCCGACTTGAGAACATGAGAACATGGTCCTCACTTATTTCAGCACCCCCCTCCTTTGGGACAATGACCCCAGTTCAGGGAGAAAAAAATAACATAGGCTTACAAGGGAACAGAACCTGCTTGACTACAACTCTCAGGTCTTCCATTCCATTAGCTGGAAGAGCAGACACTGTCCCTTTCAGGGAAGCTACAGCCATGGAGCAGAGAGAAGTCTCACCTCACACCTTGCTCAGATTTTAGCTTCTCCAACACCAACCACACCTCCTATCAAGGTGATAGTAGCCAGCACATCTTGAGGAAATATGCAGCTGTTGTTCACACTGAATCCATTCCTGGGCACATGTAGTCTAAATAGGGAAATCTCACATAAAAATGCCTTTTCAAGACCACAATAGTTAACTGCTTCACCTAAATTCATAGACAAAGAAGGTTCAATAAAATATAAAGGCAGAGGAACTACTTCTACTTGAAAGAGCAAGAAAAAATACATTTTAAAAAAATGAAAAAAAATTAACAGATACTTCAAAAGTTGGTAATACAAATAATAACTAAATTAAGAAATACCAATATAAATATAGATCATGTTAAGAAAGAAGTAGAAAGATGGCCTAATCAAAAACATGTAATTCAATTTCTGAGATTAAGAAAAAAAAAGGCACTCTAGAAACAGTGAATAAATGACACAGATGAATGCATAAGTGAGCTGGAAGATAAAATAATAGAAATGGCCCATTCACAATAGTACACAGAAAAACAAACCATCAAAAATTAAAGTAGCATATGAGATCTATAGGATAATAGAAAATGTGCCAATATATGCATAAAAGAGGTTCCAGAAGGAGGAGAGAGAATGGAATTGAAAATATATTGAAGAAATTATGATTGAAGACCTCCCAAACCTAAAGAAGGAAACTGATATGTAGGTATAGGAAGCATAGAAGGTTCTGAGTAAGACATAAAGGGAGCATTTGATGATAATACAAATAGTAGAAAACTTTAACCCCCCCGACATCAATGGACAGATCATCCAGATAGAAAATAAATAAGGCAACAGAGATCCCAAATGATACTATAGACAAGTTGGACTTAATTGATAAGTATTTGTAGGGTACTACATTAAAATAAAAAAAGCAGGATATATATTCTTTGCAAATGTAAAATACCTAAGAGACTTCTCAGAACCCTAACAATCATAAAATGTACATAGAGCCATGAAAGACCCCAAATAACCAAAGCAATCTTGAGAAAAAAGGAACAAAGGAACAAAGCTGGAGGTTTAATGTTCCCAGACATCAGACTAAACAACAATGCAACAATAATCAAAACAGTGTGACGCTGACACAAAAACAGCCATATGGATCAATGGAATAGAATAAAGAGCCTGGAAATAAACCCCCACACCTATGTTCAATTAATCTACAACAAAGTCAGCAAGTATATATAACAGAGAAAAGATAGTCCCTTCAAAAAGTGGTGCTGGGAAAACTGGACAGCCACATGTAAAACAATGTAATTAGAACATATCCTTATATAATTTACAAAAATAAACACAAAATGCCTTAAATACCTAAATATAAGAAATGAAACCAAAAAATTTTCTTAGAAAAGAACACAGACATACAATTTTGGGCATAAATCAATATTTTCTTAGATCAATTCATTAAGGGAAATGACAAGGAAAATAAAGGCAAAAATAAACAAATTAGATCTAATTAAACTTAAAAGCTTTGGCATAGCAAAAGAAACTATCAACAAAATGAAAAGACAACCTATGGAATAGGAGAAAATATTTGCAAATGATGAAATCAACAAAGGGTTAATATCCCAACAACTCCTGCACTGCAATATGAAAACAAATAATCTAATCAAACATGGGCAAAAGACTTGAATAGACATATTCCCCTCAAAGAAGACACATAGGTGGCTAACAGGCACATGAAAAAATGCTCAACATTGCTAATTATTAGAGAAATGCAAATCAAAAGCACAATGAGATATTACTTCACAACTGTCAGTATGGCTATCATCAAGAGTATAACAATAACAAATTTTGAAGAGGATGTATAGAAAAAGCAACCCTAGCACACTGTTTTTGGAATGTACATTAGTGTAGCCACTACAAAAACAAAATGGAGGTTCCTTAAAATAACTAAAAACAGAATTAACATATGATCCTTAAATGCATTCCTAGGTATATACTGGGGAAACACTAATACAAAAAGATATGTTCACCTCAATGTTCATAGCAGCACTATTTACATTAGTCAAGACATGGAAGAAACCCAAGTATCCACAACAGATGACTGCCTTAAGAAGATACGATATACATATAAATGGAATATTACTCAGCCATAAAAACTAATGAAATACTGGCATTTGCAGCAATGAGGGTGGACCTAGAGAATATTGTGTTTAGTGAAATGAGTCAAAAAGACAAGCACTATCTGTCTTTTTTTGCAGAATCTATAAATTACTTATCTGCAGAATCTATAAAACAATAAAAATAAATTTACATATAAAACAGAAACAAATTCATAGACAAAGGAAAAAATTATGGATATAAAAGGAGAGAGAGAGGTGGAGAGGGACTAATTAAGAACCCAGATTTAACAGATATACAAGCTACTATATATAAAATAGATTCAAAACAAGGATTTACTGTATAGCACAAGGAATTCTACCCATTCTTTTGTAATAATTATAATAAAATATGATTTACAAAGATAGTGAATGTGTGGATGACAACAAACTGGAAAATTCTTAAAGCGATGGGAATACAAAGACCACCTTACCTGCCTCCTGAGAAACCTGTACACAGGTCAAGAAGCAACAGTTAGAATGGGACATGGAACAACGGACTGGTTCAAAATTGGGAAAGAAGTACATTAAGTCTGTACACTATCGCCTGCTTATTTAACTTCTATGCAGAGCACATCATGCGAAATGCTGGGCTGGATGATAGAATCAAGATTGCTGGGAGAAATATCAATAACCTCAGATACACAGATGACACCACCTTACTAGCAGAAAGTGAAGAGGAACTAAAGAGCCTCTTGATTAAGTGGAAGAGGAGAGTGAAAAACCTGGCTTAAAACTCAGCATTCAAAAGCCAAGATCATAGTATCTGGTCCCATCACTTCATGGCAAATAGACAGGGAAACAATGGAAATAGTGACAAACTTCATTTTGTGGGGCTTCAAAATCACTGCAGATGGTGACTGAAATTAATTAAAAGATGCTTGTTCCTTGGAAGAAAAGATATGATGAACCTAGACAGTATATTATAAAGCAGAGACATTACTTTGTTGATAAAGGTTCAGTTCAATTCAGTTCAGTTCAGTCTCTCAGTTGTGTCTGACTCTTTGCGACCCCATGAATTTCAGCATGCTAGGCCTCCCTGTCCATCACCATCTCCTGGAGTTCACTCAAACTCATGTTCATCGAGTCGGTGATGCCATCCAGCCATCTCATCCTCTATCGTCCCCTTGTCTTCCTGCTCCCAATCCCTCCCAGCATCAGAGTCTTTTCCAATGATAAAGGTATGCAATATAAAAGCTTTGCTTTCTTCAATAATCATATACGGATGTGAGAGTTAGACCATAAGGAAGGTTGAGCATCAAAGAATTGATGCTTTTGAACTGTGGTCCAGGAGAAGATTCTTGAGAGTCCCTTGGAGAGCAAGGAGTTCAAACCAGTTAGTCCTAAAGGAAATCCATCATGAATATTCATTGGAAGGACTGAGGCTGAAGCTAAAGGCTCCAGTACTTTGACCACCTTATGGAAAGAGCCAACTCACTGGAAAAGATTCTGATGCTGGGAAACTTTGAGTGCAGAAGAGGGAGACAGAGGATGAGATGGTTGGATGGAATCACCAACTCAATGGACATGAGTTTGAGTAAACATCGGGAGATAGTGAAGGGCAGGGAAGCCTGGCATACCGCAGTCCATGGGGTCACAAAGAGTCAGACATGACTGAGTGACTGAAAATGCTGTTCATGTGAAACTAACACAATATTGTAAAGCTTCTATCAGTTCAGTTCAGTTCAGTCGCTCAGTTGTGTCCGACTCTTTGTGACCCCATGAACTGCAGCATGCCAGGCCTCCCTGTCCATCACCAACTCCTATTGTATATATAAGTATATATAATATATATATATATAATTATATAAGTATATATTGTATAATTATATATAAGTATAAATCTTCTATACTTTAATATAAAACATAGTATGTGCTTCCCTTAATATGTGTATCCATTTTGCTATTACTCCAGTGGTTCCATTTTCATATTAGTAATATTAATTTTTATAGCTTCTATTTTCAAGTGATTCACATTTCCATTATCTTCTCTTATATTTTTGGGGAAATGTTTATGCCTATATCAAATTTTTGGTTTTAATGTTTCACAAATCTATTTGAAAAAAATTAAAGAAATAGAAAATATAAGCAAAAAGGAAGCTGTAAGCCTATAAGATGTATTAATATCCCTATATAAGAATCTAACATTAAAAGAGAAGTAATAGATAATAGAGGAAAATATTTTAGAAACAATGAATGAGAATTTTCTTCTGCACATTAGACTTACTACCCTGCCAGCCCCTTGCAGTTTCTGAAGGGTGTTACAGCAAAGACCTGTGTCCCTCTAGCTGGTCACATTCTCAGGCATCTCTGCACTCTTAGCCCCGACACCTCCACTAGTAGGTCTCTTTATAAGCAAAACTTTAAGACATTTTTCTCCATTCTCACCAAGTATTCAGTTCCCACTCCTACTACTTTTCCTTTCCTTTGTTCCCAGCTCTATACAATGGTAGGAGTCTTCCATTTAGGACTCCCTCAACAATGTAATGATCCCTCACAATGTTCCCTTAGTAAGTAAGTAAGCACGTGTTAGTCGCTCAGTCGTGCCTGACTCTTTGTGATCCCATGGACTACAGCTCACCAGGCTCCTCTGTCCGTGAGATTTTCCAGGCAATGATACTGTAGTGGGTTGCCATTTCCTTCTCCAGGGGATCTTCCCAATCCAGGGATCCAGAGATGGAACAGAAGGCAATGGGCACCTTCTCTGCTTTTAGATTCTTGTTTATAATATGGGGTCAAGTGACTAAAGGCTTGACTTGTCATTTTCATACTTAGCTTGTGGCTTTAAATGCCTATCCTGCTTATTCTGACACCTAGAAATTCAGCTCTCTCTCTCTAGATCAGCAGAGCTCCAAACAATAACTTTAAAACTTATACACTGAAAACTACAAACATTCTTGACAGAAATTTTAAAAAGATACATGTTATGTTCAGGAATTGGGAAAGACAACATTTTGAAGATACTGTTTATCAGTAACTAAGCTATAAATTCAAAGTAATCCAAAATTCTAGGAATGTTTTTGGAAAAAATAACAAATTTGAAAATTATATGGAAATAAAAAGACATAAAACAGCCAAGTGATTTTAAATAAATGAACAAAGTTGAAAGATTTATACCTTATTTAGCTATAGTATTCAAGAGAGTGTAGTTTTTAAATAAGAAAAGATATATATATATATAAATGGAACAGACAAAAGAGTCCAGATAGACCAACAAACAAATGGAAAAAATTACTGTTTTATTCTTTCCCATATTCTTTTCTATATTTTACATTAAAATAATTTTTAACTTCCAGAAAAGTTGAAAATAGAGTACTGACATTTCCCAAATCCCTTTCATCTAGTTTTCCATTAACATTTTATAAAATCATTGCAAATTTGCCAAAACCAAGAAGCTATTAACATTGGTAAAGTCCCTTTGGGCACAATAAAGGACGGAAAAGTTATGGACCTAACAGAAGCAGAAGATATTAAGAAGAGGTGGCAAGAATACACAGAAGAACTATACGAAAATGATCTTCATGACCCAGATAACCACAATAGTGTCATCACTCACCTAGAGCCAGATATCCTGGAGTGCAAAGTCAAGTGGGCTTTAAGAAGCATCACTACTAATAATCTAGTGGAGGTGATGGAATTCCAATTGAGCTATTTAAAACCCTAAAAGATGATGCTGTGAAAGTGCTGCACTCAATATGCCAGCAAATTTGGAAAACTCAGCAGTAGCCACTGAACTTGAAAAGGTCAGTTTTCCTTCCAATTGCCAAGAAAGGCAATACAAAGAATGTTCAAACTACCACACAACTCACTCATCTCACAGTCTAGCAAGGAGAAGGAAATGGCAACTCACTCCAGTATTCTTGCCTAGAGAATCCTGTGGACAGAGCAGCCTGGTTAGCTGTCCATAGGGTTGCACAGAGTTGGACATGACTGAAGTGACTTAGCATGCATGCAAGTATGCACATGCTAGCAAAGTAATGCTCAAAATTATCCAAGCAAGGCTTCAATAGTACATGAACCATAAATGTCCCAATGTTCAAGCTGGATTTAGAAGAGGCAGAGGAACCAGAGATCAAATTGCCAACATCTGCTGGATCATCAAATAAGCAACAGAGTTCCAGAAAAACATCTACTTCTACTTTATTGACTATACCAAAGCCTTTGACTGTGTAGATCACAACAAACTGTGGAAAATTCTGAAAGAGATGGGAATACCAGAAAACCACCTTTCCTGCCTCCTGAGAAATCTGTATGCAGGTCAAGAAGCAACAGTTACAACTGCACATGGAACAACAGATTGGTTCCAAACCAGGAAAAGAGTATATCAAGGCTGTATATTGTCACCCTGCTTGTTTAACTTATATGAAGAGTACATCATGAGAAATACTGGGCTGGATGAAGCACAAGCTGGAATCAAGACTGCTGGCAGAAATATCAGTAACATCAGATACACATGCAGATGACATCACCCTTATGGCAGAAAGTGAAGAACTAAAGACCCTCTTGATGAAAGTGAAAGAAGAGAGTGAAAATGTTGGCTTAAAACTCAACATTCAGAAAACTAAGATCATGGCTTCAAGTCCCATCACTTCATGGCAAATAGATGGTGAAACACTGGAAACAGTAACAGACTTTATTTTTGGTGGCTCCAAAATAACTGCAGTTGGTGATTGCAGCTATGAAATTAAAAGATGCTTGCTCCTTGAAAGAAAAGCTATGACCAACTTAGACAGCATGCTAAAAGCAGAGACAGAAATCAGTCCTGAAGATTCATTGGTAGGACTGATGCTGAAGCTGAAACTCTAATACTTTGGCAACCTGATGTGAGGAACTGACTCATTTGAAAAGACCCTGATGCTGGGAAAGATTGAAGGCAGGAGGAGAAGGGGATGACAGAGGATGAGATTGTTGGACGGCATCACCGATTCAATCATGAGTTTGAACAATCTCCAGGAGTTGGTGATGAACAAGGAAGCCTGGCATGCTGCAGTCCATGGGCTCACAAAGAGTTGGACACAACTGAGCGAGTGAACTGAATTGAAAATACCATTAATTGCTGACTTTACAGTTGAAAATGATTTCATCATTTTCCTCGATATATATATTTTTTGTTGCTCCAGATGCAAACTAGGATACCATATCACATTTAGTTTTCATGTCTCCTTCATCTCTTTCAATCTGTGACAGTGTCTGTCTTTCTTTGTTTTTCATGATCTTGACACTTTTGAAGAGTGCCTTAGATCTCTCTCTGCTTATCTGAGAAATCATAGGAAAACTGTCTTTTAATCTACTTAATTAAAGTTTGTTCTACCAATAAATGCTATAGATTTTGTGATTTTTTAAATAATAATTAAAAAAAATTGAAGTCATTCATTAGGTTAAAAATGTTTTACCATATATTTCATTTCATGTCTCTGTGAGATGTCCTTTATCTCTTGCGAGGAAGTTATCATTTTGCCATCTCAACTCTAAGTACAGAATACTAAATCAGTTTCATTAACTGAATTAACTAATTAACCAACTGTTCAACTGCATATTGCCATTTCTCTTCCAACAATTCAAATTTCAACTAGAATAAAAACTAAAACAATTTATATTCTCAATTTTCCCCAACATCTCATGCTCAAGTTCTTTCAAAAGGTTTTGTTTATAAAGATGTCAAAATTGTATAGCTGTATAACTAATACCTGTTAATTTGTATAAAGTTATTGTTGAGTTATTTTCTCTTCTGTGACAGAAGTAATTATTCTATTGTCACATATTTTGAGTAGATAAGCACTTTTTCTTTAGTAGTGGAGTTTTATTGAGTATAGAAAACAATGTAAATATTTATTCGAGCAGTATATATAAAGAAAGATGCACTTTTATACAATAGCTCAACTTAGGAAATTTTACATACCTATTTACAGAAGATTTAAGTTATTTTTAATATTCCTTCTATTCTGATTTTATTTCTAATTTTTTAACTTCATGAAAAGTGTGTTCACAAAGTTGACAAAATGAGCTTAAAAACACAAATATAAAAAATATACTCAACTAAACAAATACATTTTCTGCAAAGATTACCTTTTCTGATTGTTTAAATCTGTAAATAAAGTTGTTGAAATGTTTCATTCATGTTTCTGGCATTAACACCAACACAGACTTCAAATTAAATGCTTCAATAAACAAGAGTCTAATTATCTTACCTGATTGCGTATTCAAATAATCATTTTTATATTATTAAATTTTCACTATCCATTTTTCTAATTCATTGTGTAATGCATGCAGGTATCAACATAAAAGCAAATCAATAGCTTAGGAAAATACATTTTTTATTCATGCTATTTTTTGCTGAAATGTGAATCTCATAGTGCAACCATTGCATCACCACTCTGTTATTACAGAAAATTTGCATCACTATTGGAGGAAAATATGTATCTATTAGCAGTCACTGCCTCTTCCTTCTCTTCTTTCCCTGAAAACCATTACTATATGCTGTTTTCAGGGAAACAGCAATTCTGATTTTACATATAAATGGGATCACAGAATAAGGCTTTTCAATAACCTATATGTTTAAAGATTATACCATGCTGTAGCATATATCCACACTCCACTTTTAAGTATGAATATTGTTCCAATGTACAGATATACCATTAATGTATTTTATCTTTTCATCAGTTAATAGATATTTGAGCTGCTTCCATATTTTGGTTATCATGAAAAATGCTACCATAAATATTCAAGTACCAGTTTTTATATGAACACGTTTTCAATTTTGAGGGTATATACATAGGAATTGAACTGTCAAATCATACGCTAACTTTATGTTTAACTTATTGACCAATCTATGAATTCAGTGATTTTTCTCTTCTGTCTGCTCAAATCTGCTGTTTACTTAGTAATTAAACAAAAATTTTTTAGCAATTAAACTTTACAAATCCAGAATTTCTATTTGGTTCCTTGTTATCTCTTTGTTGATGTTCTCCATTTGTTGAGACACTATTCTCATTCTTTAATTCTTTGGGCATATTTTCTTTAGTTCTTTAGCACAGACTAAAAATTTGATTTTAAAAATTTGTCTAGTAATTCTTATGCCTTGACATACTAAAGGACAATTTCAGTTGACTGTCTTTTTCTCCTATGTATGAGCCTATATATCTTGTTTGTTTACCTGTTTGGATATTTTTCTTAGTTTTTGACTGAAAACTGTACATGTAAATAATATAAAGTGGCCACACTGGAAATTATATTCTTTCTCTTCTCCAGAGTTGCTGTTTGTTGTTTGTTTCTGGATATGATTCTGTGTTTTTTGTCATTCATGGACACTGATGTGTTTGATTGGTTAGCTTAGGGGTCAGCTAGCTTTTCCACAGAAATTTTGTTAAATGCTGAAATCAGTAATTCAACCAATCTTTGCCGAGGGGTTCTGTACGTGTACTTGTGTGTGTCTTTACAGTTCACCAGGAATTTTCTTTACTTTAGCCTTTACTTCTTAATTGAGCAGAGCCTCAAGATTTTTTTCTACAGATAAAAGTTTAAAGCTTCTTAAGTCTTTATAAGCTTGTGCTCTCCTACTATGCACATAGTCCTATGACTGCAAATTGACCTTCCAGATTCTCAGGAATATAACATTGCATTTCTAAGCCCTTATAAATATCTCATTCTCGGAAGGAGGAGCCTGCTGGGCTACAGTCCATGGTGTCGCTAAGAGTCGGACACGACTAAGCGACTTCACTTTCACTTTTCACTTTGATGCATTGGAGAATGAAATGGCAACCCACTCCAGTATTCTTGCCTGGAGAATCCCAGGGATGGGGGAGCCCGATGGGCTGCCGTCTATGGGGTCGCACAGAGTCGGACACGACTGAAGCAACTTAGCAGCAGCAGCAGCAGCAGCAGCCACTTCTCCAAGTTTGTCTATAATCTGCTATAGAAGCTGTCCACTGTTCTAGGAAGCCACAGAATTAAATAATTGACTTCAATCGTTATTGATAATTATTTCATGGAATATGTTTTTGAACTGGGTAAATTCTGAGTCAGGTCAAATAAATCAGCTGAAAAATCAGCAAGTGGTTTTTCCCAGGAAATTTAAAATAATGACAATTATCTGAGAATGAGGCCTTGAAAAAACTTTCAGTCACATTCTGACCCCTTAGGTAGCTGCCAGGCTACAGGCTTTTGTCTTGGGACTAATAAAACGATCTTGTTAGTTTTTTTTTTTTTTTTAAATTAAATTTATTTATTTTTTAAATTACAATATTGTATTTGTTTTGCCATACATTGACACGAATCAGCCATAGGTGAGACAACAAGAGACACAGAGGTATAGAGTGGATCTTGTTAGTTTTTAAAGCTACTGCACAACCTGGTAAAAATAAGAATAGAGTCATTAAAATGCTGCAAACCGTGCTGTTCTTACAGAGATTCAGCCATTTTAATGAACTAAAAGCATCCCATTGTTGCATGCCTCTTGCCAATTTTCAGAAGTCCGAAAAAGTTAATTCTGAAATTTCTGTGCAGTATTGTCATTGATTTTATGGAGAGAATTTCCAGTGGTTTTCACTCTGACATTTCCCAGCTATCACTTCACAGTATTACTTTAAAGTGTCAATATAACCTACATGTCAGCTTTCAGTTGTTATATAATACATTACCACTACCTACATGATAAGAAAATTCAAGTTGTAATAAGGCATATTATTTTTTTAAATGTCTATAATATTTATCTAAACTGGTTTTCCAGCTTTGTAAACCTTTATTACAAAATAAAATAAAAATCTGCAAGTGTTAAAATCGTATCTACTAAATGTATATAGAATCCAATGCTAGTGAGAAAATTGGGCAATTTTACATTTTATTGATATGGAAAATAGTGGAAGATAATTCAGAGTTCAAGTGTTAGATGTACAGGCAGCACACAAAATAAATTATCTGTTTTGGAAATCAGATCTGGAAAGAACAGACCAGAAAGAAACCAGAAGATTTTGAGTTGTTCAAGAAATAATTAATATTAGTACTCACTATAATGTCTGAGGAGAAGGCAATGGCACCCCACTCCAGTACTCTTGCCTGGAAAATCCCACGGATGGAGGAGCCTGGTGGGCTACAGTCCATGGGGTCGCTAAGAATGGGACACGAATGAGCGGCTTTGCTTTTGCTTTTCACTT
The DNA here is from genome assembly GCA_917880005.1 of Nanger dama. Classification (NCBI taxonomy): domain Eukaryota; kingdom Metazoa; phylum Chordata; class Mammalia; order Artiodactyla; family Bovidae; genus Nanger; species Nanger dama. Next base: position 4,741,615 of record CAKJTW010000038.1, on the reverse strand, counting down.
TCATGCTTTGGAGGAGGAAATGGCAATCCACTCTAGTATTCTAGCCTGGCAAATCCCAGGGACGGGGAGCCTGGTGGGCTGCTGTCTATGGGGTCACACAGTCAGACACGACTGAAATGACTTAGCAGTAGCAGCAATATAATGTCTGAACTTCTTAAATTATATCTCTTTATTCCTGTTTGTTGAAGAGGTGATGGCACACGTAATTCTTTTATTCCTACCTCTTTCACAGCTAAAGTCATGTCAGTAACCTTTTAGGAAACAATTAATTCTTTCTCGTGCATGTCCCCTAAATTACTGAGTTGTTGATCAAGCCCTTTAACATGACATTGCTTAGGACGCTCAATCTTGCCATTATTGCATGTAATATTCAATATTCTGTCCTGTCCTCTCACTGGTGTCAGAATGAGACTTTTGAATCATCTTCCTTAAGTAGCAATAATCTATATGCATAGATGGATAAACCAGCTTTTGCAAAGTTTTATTATTTTTCAAAAATAATTCCTCCAGAACACCTCAGGCAGGCCATAAAGAAATTCTTTAGATAGTAACATAACATCTATGCGCTTGTGTCAAATTACATAACAGGGTCTACCAGCACCTTTAAGACGCTCTGAGGGACTAGAAAGTGCTGCATGTAATATAGTAACAACAGAATACACCATTTAGTTCTACAGCATCTCCCAATGATTTTTCATGAGCAAGTTATGTCAATAACAGGTATAATAGTGCTTTTTTTAATTTTCTCCCTTTCCTTCTTTCCCCACTATGTCCAAACACCTCTGCTGTAATTCTGTTTGAGGGTATTGAGGAGGAAGAAATCTTACTCTACCCTTCTTGGTTCTTTTGGTTGGTCTAAGCATATATTGACATGAGGCAAATTTAACAAGACAATCAAACAAAAGTTTGCTCAGTGACAAAGAATCTGCCTGCCAATGCAGGAGACATAGGAGATGAAGGTTTGATCCCTGGGTCAGAAAGATCCCCTGGAGGAGAAAATGTCAACCCACTCCAGTTTTCTTGCCTGGAAAATTCCATGGACAGATGAGCCTGGCTGGCTATACTCCATGGAGGCTCAAAGAGTCAGACAGGACTGATACAAATGAGCATGCATGAGCACACATGGGAAAGACCTGGGAAAATTAACTCATCAAAAGGGCTGAAACCCTCAGTTTAGGTACCATCTTCAGCTAAAGGAATGGTGGGAATAGTGATTTGGGATGTCAAAGGGGAGGAGGCAACTGCCATGATGTTGGAAAAGCAAATGTTTGATAAACAACATTTTCCAGACCACACAGAGACAATGGGACAGAGAAAGGAATGTTGATAGGGTTCTTCCCTGTTCACAAACATGTTCATGCTATAGTTATCTATGGAATAGCTCCCATTCTGGAACAGGTGCCTCATCTACATTTATTAGGCAGTTAGGGGGAAGGTCAGGACGTTTCTTCCGGAGTCTTTGTGGCCTTGACTGTTTCAGCTCAGAATATTCTTCATGTTAAGGAGACATTTTGGGGCAGCAAGTTTTACTCCCCTACAAGGGTAACTAATTATTGTTTCGGTTGGTGTTAATCTCAGAATTGTAATGTCTCTGTTGAAGCAGTGCTATTTATGTCCCCAGTTATTGCCCAAGGCTTTTACAAAATACTTTCTTTGCGATCAATACGAAAACCAACCCTCTTTTGAACTCTGTGGTTGGCAGAATAAATGCTTGTAAAAAGATGTCCATTTCCAAATTCACAGACCTTTTGAATCTATTAAAGTTACATGTCAAAAAGTAATTAAATTTGAAGAGGGAATTGAGGTTGCTCTATTAGCTGATCTTAATAGATGTAAATTTTACTTATTGGCAACTACTGCCTGTGAGACAGCCTGTCAGACAGCTCTGAGGAATTGTTTGAAAGAGGCAAGGGAAGAGCCAGGATATAGAAGAGCTTTTGCTGAAAAACAAAACATGTAGTTGAATATCAAAACACTACTACTAATCACAAAAACTCCCAGACATCTCAAGTTAATTACTTTTGCTGTTTTTCTCTATATGGGAGGATGCAAGAATCTGGGATCATTGAAATTATTCCTTTGATATGTTTCTTAACTACTATGGCCACTATCATACCTTGGGAGACAGCTGCCTACCCTGGCTAATGGCTTGAAGGCAGGTAACATTCCTTGTTTACTGGAATGGCAGGTAACATTCTTTGTTTACTGAAGTGGCAAGCAGCATTCTTTGTCCACAGACCATTTTAATCACATGAGTTCTGGGAAATAGAAGAGTGAGTCTGAGAGTTATAAAAAGAATCATCATTTATGACCTTAATGATGAAGGAAGGAAGCCTTGAGGCAAAGAATGTGGAATATTCTAAGAGCTATGAATAGCCTTCAACTGACAACCAGAAACTAGACAGGGACATAGGTACTACATCTTCAAGCAACTGAATTCTGACAACAAGCTTAATAAAAGAAAACAGATGTCTCCCTAAGTCTTTAGAAAAATGTATCCCCCACTATACTTTGTTTTTAACTGAGTGAGACTTAGGTAAGACTTCTGACATTAAGAACTGTAAGACAATGTATTTATTGTTTTTAGCCACTAAATTTGTATTAATGTCTTCTCAAAGCAACAGAAATCTAAATCAAATCCAGACATAAATGCTAGTCTGAACTGAAAGATAAAGTGGATCTGTTGTCCCATTTTTCTCTTCACTATCAATGTAAAAGCTCCTTTATTTAATCTGGGTTAATCAGTTCATCAGATCATCAGATGTGTCCATTGCCTAGTCCTACCACTGGACATAGCTTAGAATCCCAGTATGTTCTTTCCTATGTCACAGTGTTGCAGAGAAGAAGCCAAATTTGACTCCATGTTGAAAACTGTTTCTTTGACTTGCTTTTAATTGCTTTTGGTATTATGTGTTGTTGCTCAGTTGCTCAGTCCTGTTTGACTCTTTGAGACCCCATTGACAGCAGCACTCCAGCCTTCCCTGTCCTTCACTATCTCCTGGAGTTTACTCAAACTCATGTTCATTGAGTCAATGATGCCATTCAACCATCTCATCCTCTGTCACCCCCTTCTCATCCTGTCGTAGTCTTTCCCAGCATCAGGGTCTTATCCAGTGAGTCAGCTCTTTGCATCAAGTAGCCAAAGGATCGAAGCTTCAGCTTCAGTATCAGTCTTTACAATGAATATTCAGGGTTGATTTCCTCTAGGATTCACTGGTTTCATCTCCTGGCAATCCATGGGACTCTCAAGAATCTTCTCCAGTACCCCAATTCAAAAGCATCAGTTCTTTGACACTCAGCCTTCTTTATGGTCCAACTCTCAAATCTGTATATGAGTGCTGGAAAAACCATAGCTTTGACTATGTGGACCTTAGTCAGCCAAGTGATGTGTCTGCTTTTAAATATGCTGTCTAAGTTTGTCATAGCTTTTCTTCCAAAGAGCAAAAGTCTTTTAATTTCATGGCTTCAGTCACTGCAGTGATTTTGGAGTCCAAGAAAATCTGTCACTGTTTCCATTTTTTCCCTATTCGCCATGAAGTGATGGGACCAGATGCCATAATCTTAGTTTTTTTGAATGCTGAGTTTTAGTGTTTAGTGTTTAAAAAAGTAAGTTTTTTGAATGCTGAGTTTTCCTATTATAATCATACATAAAAGCCTGCTTGAGAGGACCCTGCCCCTCTGACTTTATTCCGTTCATACAGAGATAATCTGACCCTGCCCACCTGTGAACAGCTACAACAAAAGAAGAGATTAACACATCCTTTCCAAAGGCTGGCCCTTCCTAGAGATGTTTTGCAAGTCTGAAGACCCTTTCTACTTTACTTCCTCACTGCCTCTCCTCTATTCTCCATTTCGACTTTATTTCCTTATTTCCTTTCTCTCTCTGGCTCTTTAAAACAACCTGGCTTTCAAAGCTCCACATGATGGTCTTTTGAGATATTAGTCTGCCATCTTCTCGGTCAGTTTTCCAAATAAAGTCATATTCCTTGCATCAACACCTCAACTCCTGGAATTATTGACCTATCATGCAGGGAACAGAGTGAGCTGGGACTAGGTAGCAACATTCTAATATGGAAATTGGGGCCTCAGCTTTGCCTATTCATTTCTTAATTATAGTTTTTATACTTCATGGAAAAGTCTTGTCATCATTTAAGTTCAGTCACTCAGTCCTGTCGGACTCTTTGCAACCCCATGGACTACTGCTTGGCAGGCTTCCTTGTCCATTACTAAGTTCTGGAGCTACTCCAGGAAAAGTCTGTACATTTTACTTATTGGCAACTACAACAAAAGTCTGTATAGCTTTTGTTGCTAAATGGCTTCTAGACTAATCTTTTACTGGTGACTCTAATTTAGTTTTGCTCAGCACACACATAGTTTGAAGAAATTTAGGATTTTTGACACACAGGCACAGGTAGATAAAAGAGTCTTAGTGTGAGTTAAATGTTAGCTTTTGCATCTATTTTCAAGCAGAAAAAATAAAATAACTATTCAACATTGAGAAATCCTCTGCTTCTTAATCTCAAAAGATATTTTAAATGGATATATTTATTTATAATAAATAAATACAGATTTGCTTAACCAACTGAACTCAATAAGTATTATATCATGTGAGTATTCTAAACTGGTCATGATTCAGGGAAAAAAAGAGATTCTAAGGGCATTTCAGGTCTAAAAGAATTTAAAGGATGTTCTTAAAATTATGGCATTTCTAACAATATTGTCAGTTTTTGAAATTACATCAGTCATAGACTTGTTTTTGAATGTGTTTCTGAGTTACTGAATCATGTCCAACTCTTGCAACCCCACTGATTGTAGCTTGCAAAGCTCCTGTGTCCATGGAATTCTCCAGGCTAGAATACTGGAGTGAGTAGTCATTCCCTTCTCCAGGGGAGCTTCCCGACCCGGGGATTGAAACCAGGCCTCCGAATTACAGGCAGATTCTTAACTGTCTGAGGTAACAGGGAAGCTCTCAGAGACACTTAGTTGTATTCATTTCAAGCATAGAGCTTAAATTGTTAAATGCTATGCATCAGGTACCAAAACAACTTAAACGTATGTAGCATGAAAAACACAGGAAGCTGTGCTTGGCTTCCCCTTAGTAATCATATTAAAATCTGAGAGAAGAGACAAAGTGAAGAAATAGTTGGGGGATTTGTTTGTTTGTTTGTTTTAAAGAAAACACAAAATTTTATGTTTTGTGAAATTATCTGCCAATTCATGTTGCAAAAAAGAGAAAACTGTGCTAAAAAGAATTTTTGAATGTTGAGTTTTAAGCCAACTTTTTCACTCTCCTCTTTCACTTTCATCAAGAGGTTCTTTAGTTTTTCTTCAATTTCTGCCTTAAGGATGGTGTCATGTGCATATCTGAGGTTATGATATTTCTGCTGGCAATCTTGAGTCCAGCTTGTGCTTCATCCAGCATGGCATTTCACATGATGTACTCTGCATATAAGTTAGATAAGCAGGGTGACAATATACAGATTAGACATAACCCTGTCCCAACTTGGAATCAGTCTTGGAATCATGTTCTAACTGTTGCTTCTTGACCTGCATAAAGATTTCTTAGGAGGCAGGGAAGGTGGTCTGATATTCCCATCTCCTGAAGAATATCCCACAGTTTGTTGTTACCTACACAGTCAAAGGCTTTGTTGTAATCAATAAAGCAAAAATATGAGCTATCAAGGGAAAAAATAAACATCATCCAAGTTCTTTGCATTCTCTTCTGGAATAAAAGTGCATTTTTGGTTGTATACAGGCTAGTTATATCATATAGATATACATATATTATGATAGGCAAAAGTATGACTATGAAAAGGAATATTTCCTGCCATATCAATAAACAATGATGTCACAGCCATCAGCTATTCTGAACATCCAAATATTAATATCTGAGCCTGGAAAATGCACAGGAAAAGTAATGCCTGCTCAGCAGCCATTGTGCTGCCTTCACTCCTTACTGGATCATCGAGGAGCTTGGGGAAATGTGAAAAGATGCAGGGTGATGACCCCAGATAGCTGAGGTGCATATGGAAGGAATTATTTCAGTAAGCCCAGACTCTAGCATATTTCCAGACATAGAAAAGTGATAAATTACTTAATTTGAGATACCCGGTTTTCCTTAATTAAAAATAATATTTTGATGTTCTGACTACCTGCCTCTTGTTGTAAACTTCTCTATAACCTGACTCCTCCTCCACCTCCTTTAACTAGTTCTCTTACAGATACTTGAGATGTTGTCTCCTGGTTTTGAAGTCTTAAAAATTCCCACTGAAAAAACATAACTTTCAACTTTAAGGCTGCACATATTTTTCAGTCCACAGAAATTGTTACTTTCTTTATTTGGAGATTAAGTATGGTTTAAAGAGTTGCATCTGGTTGCAAAGTTAACAAGGGGTGTACTGGTGATGGTTAATTTTATATATCAACTTAACTGGACCACAATGCCCAGGTACCTGGTCAAATATTCTTTGGGTGTTTTTAGATAAGATTTAAACTGGCAGATTTTAATTAAACCAAATTGGTCTCTGTAAGGTGGGTGATTCAGAACTGTGGAAAATTCTGAAAGAGATGGGAATACCAGATCATCTGACTTGCCTCTTGAGAAATCTATATGCAAGTCAGGAAGCAACAGTTAGAACTGGACATGGAACAACAGACTGGCTCCAAATAGGAAAAGGAGTACATCAAGGCTGTATATTGTCACCCTGCTTATTTAACTTCTATGCAGAGTACATCATGAGAAACGCTAGACTGGAAGAAACACAAGCTGGAATCAAGATTGCCGAGAGAAATATCAATAACCTCAGATATGCAGATAACACCACCCTTATGGCAGAAAGTGAAGAGGAACTAAAAAGTCTCTTGATGAAAGTAAAAGAGGAGAGTGAAAAAGCTGGCTTAAAGCTCAACATTCAGAAAACGAAGATCATGGCATCTGGTCCCATCACTTCACGGGAAATAGAGAAACAGTGGAAACTGTCAGACTTTATTTTTGGGGGCTTCAAAATCACTGCAGATGGTGATTGCAGCCATGAAGTTAAAAGACGCTTATTCCTTAGAAGGAAAGTTTTGACCTACTTAGATAGCATATTCAAAAGCAGAGACATTACTTTGCCAACAAAGGTCCATCTAGTCAAGGCTATGGTTTTGCCAGTGGTCATGTATGGACGTGAGAGTTAGACTGAGAAGAAAGTTGAGCTCCGAGGAACTGAGGCTTTTGAACTGTGGTGCTGGAGAAAACTCTTGAGAGTCCCTTGGACTGCAAGGAGATCCAACCAGTCCATTCTAAAGGAGATCAGTCCTGGGTGTTCTTTGGAAGGACTGACACCTCATGCAAAGAGTTGACTCATTGGAAAAGACTCTGATGCTGGGAGGGATTGGGGGCAGGAGGAGAAGGGAACGATGGAGGATGAGATGGCTGGATGGTATTACCAACTCAATGGATGTGAGTTTGAGTGAACTCTGGGAGTTGGTGATGGACGGGGAGGCCTAGCCTGCTGCAATTCATGGGGTCACAAAGAGTCAAACACAACTGAGCAACTGAACTGAACTGAAGGTAGATGAACTTCATTCAATGAATGGAAGGCCTGAATAAACAAAAGACTGCTTTCCACAAAAAGATGGAATTCTCCATAGTCTGTCCTTAGACTTCAACTGTATCATTGACTCTTCCTGGTTCTACAGCAGACCACTTTTAAATCCAGTCTAAGAGTTTCCAGAGTTGTCAGCCTGCCAGCTACCAAATTTTGAACTCCATAATCACATGAACTAATTCCTGATGCATAATATTTTTTTTTCTCTAAAGGACACTGACTAATACAGTGACTAATACAGAAACTAATGCAGAATTTTTAAGAAGTTGGTTTAAAACTCAACATTCAAAATTCTCCAAGCCAGCTTCAACAGTACAAGAGCCGTGAAATTCCAGATATTCAGGCTGGATTTAGAAGAGGGAGAGGAACTAGAGATCAAATTGCCAACATCTTTTGCATCATAGAAAAAGCAAGAGAGTTCCAGAAAAACATCTACTTCTGTTTTTTATTGACTGAGCCAAAGAATAGTGTGTGAATTACATAGTTTGACTGTGTGGATCACAACAAAGTGTGGAAAATTCTTAAAGAGATGGGAATACCAGACTATCTGACCTGCGTCCTGAGAAATCTGTATGCAGGTCAAGAAGCAACAGTTAGAACCAGACATGGAACAACCAACTGGTTCCAAATTGGGAAAGGAGTACTTCAAGGCTATATATTGTCACTCTGCTTATCTAACTTATATATACAGAGTACATCTTGCGAAATACCAGGCTGGATGAAGCACAACCTGGAATCAAGAATGCTGGCAGAAATATCAATAACCTTAGCTATACACATGACACCACCCTTATGGCAGAAAGCAAAGAACTAAAGGGCCTCTTGATGAAAGTGAAAGAGGAGAGTGAAAAAGTTGGCTTAAAACTCAATATTCAAAAAACTAAGATCATGGCATCCAGTACCATCACTTCATGGCAAATAGAGTGGGAAACAATGGAAATAGTGAAAGATCTTACTTTCTTGTGCTTCAAAAATACTGTAGATGGTGACTGTCACCATGAAATGAAAAGATGCTTGCTCCTTGGAAGAAAAGCTATGACCAATCTAGACAGCATATTAAAAAACAGAGACATTGCTTTGCTGACAAAGGTCCATCTAATTAAAGCTATGGTTTTTCCAGTAGTCATATATCGATGTGAGAGTTGGACTATAAAGAAAGCTGAGCACCAAAGAACTTATGCTTTTGAATGTGGTGTTGGAAAAGACTCTTGAGAGTCTCTTGGGCTGCAAGGAGATTAAACCAGTCAACCCTAAATTAAATCAGTCCCGCATATTCATTGGAGATACTGATGCTGAAGCTGAAGCTCCAATACTTTGGCCACCTGATGCAAAGAATTGACTCACTGGAAAAGACCCTGATGCTGGGAAAGATTGAAGGCTGGAGTATAAGGGGACAACAGAGGATGAGATGGTTGGATGGCATCACCGACTCAATGGACATGAGTTTGAGCAAGCTCTGGGAGCTGGTGATGAACAAAAAAGCCTGGCATCTTGCAGTCTATGGTGTCACAAAAGTCAGACATGGCTGAGTGATTGAACTGAACTGAATTATCTAATAATAAACAGGCATATCAGATGCTCAAAATTTTGATATATTGAGAAATTTATAAAATAACTTAAAAATCCAGTAATAAGTATTTTGTAATGTGCAAAATAATTATAAGTGATTTTTAGGCAATGGCTTTTATAAACTATTTTGTAACTCAAACTTGAAAAGTTTTATGAAGTGAATTAATCAGATAAGCAAACATTACTAAGCAGTATAACATTATTTTAGATGTAGCAAACAGTGATTGATAAAATCATGCTGAGATATATAATTTTCAAAATTTGAATTGCTACATCTTTAAAATAGACTTCTATCTACTTTGACAGTATTAAAAAGTGTCTTAGGTTGATTTACGGAGAAGGCAATGGCAACCCACTCCAATACGCTTGCCTGGAAAATCCCATGGATGGAGGAGCCTGGTGGGCTGCAGTCCATGGGGTCCCTAGGAGGCAGACATGACTGAAGCGACTTAGCAGCAGCAGCAGGTTGAGTTAATTCTTTAGAGAAGGTAATATTTACCTATGATTCTTGAAAATTGTTTATTATTAACATATATGTTGAAATAATAGTGTATTTTCATGTATTCTATGAAAAAGCAGAATATCAGTTTACAGCCTCACATTTGTTTATTATAGTTTGATATTTATTTGAAAACATAATATAATTCCTGTGTGTTTGCATTGATTGTGTTTGTTCTAAAAATTTATAAACATCCGTGAAATCTGTATTTAAAAGGAAAGCATAACTCTTTTATTCCAATTTAAATTTCAGCAATGGACTAATTTGAATTCAGACTAGAACCAGTGGCAGTCTGCCAAAGCTCTGTGAATATTTAAAAACTTTCTTGCTGTTGTTTTAACTTATATAGAATACAAATACACACAGGATAAGTGAGCATGTGCATATACAGTCTTTTTATGTGATGTTTCATGATAATGTTTCAAAGGCTGAAAAAAACCCCTCATCACATTTGAACCTTTGTGTTATAAAGTGTGCATTAGATGTATATCAAACTACTATCTATATAATCATACATATATATGTATTTCAAACTTTTGGAAAATATATTATTATATACTATAAATATCATATATACAAATATTCTATACATAGAGATTCAACTTTAACATATAGAATTATAACATTTTATATTGAAATAAATTATAGAATATAATTTTTATTATAACAATCACAGACTAGGAAAGTAAGCCTTAGAAATAATTTCTTATAGCACACATAGATAAGTTCCTCTTTTAAACCTTTCAACAAAATATTAGTAATTATTTTCATTTTAGAGTTAACAAATTTTGAAAAGTCTGTAGAATGGTGACTTTTATGCATGATACCTACAAGGTCATAAATAAAGTAGAGCAGGCATTTGAATGAATATAAGTGTAATTCCAAATAACATGCATGCCTTTTCCAACAAAAATATACAAAATGTGGCCTCTATAACAATTATGCAAGTAATTAATACTCTAAAAAATAAGATTTATGTTTCCAGTTAAAATAATATAGGCAATTGCATTAGTGAACTCCTTTACTACGGAGGACATATTTACAGATCTGTAAAATTCTTATGATTGATGCAAAAATTTATATATGAAAAAGAATTTAAGCTCCTTTCCAGCTTGCATAATATATACCACCAACTATTCATTACTCAAAAGATCTTTTTGCTCCTTTCATGTGGAAAATAATTGAAAATCTTTTTGAGCATTTATCACTACAATGTGTATTAAGTTTGAGATATCTCTCCGAAGACGTTTTCAGTTTTCAAAATGCACTCCTGCAAATTACCATTTGAGAATGAGGCAAAGTGTAGCAGCAATTGGTTCCAATATTAGCTCTGACTCAGGAAAAATGAAAGATTGAGGTAATCACAACAGTCTATCAAGATATGGACATAAGAGGTGGTGATCTTTATGTAGACTTATGACTTGAAATGCACATGCAAGTTTAATGAGAAAATTGTCTTTAAAATATTGGGTCATGGTGGAGAGGTCTGACAGAATGTGGTCCACTGGAGAAGGGACTGGCAAACCACTTCAGTATTCTTGCCTTAAGAAGCTCATGAACAGTATGAAAAGGCAAAATGATAGGATACTAAAAGAGAACTCCTCAGGTTGGTAGGTGCACAATATGCTACTAGAGATCAGTGGAGAAATAACTCCAGAAAAAATGAAGGGATGGAGCCAAAGCAAAAATGATACCCAGTTGTGGATGTGACTGGTGATAGAAGCAAAGTCCCATGCCATAAAGAGCAATATAGCATAGGAACCTGGAATGTCAGGTCCATGAATCAAGGCAAATTGGAAGTGGTCAAACAGAAGACGGCAAGAGTGAATGTTGACATTCTAGGAATCAGCTAACTCAAATGGACTGGAATGGGTGAATTTAACTCAGATGACCATTATATCTACTACTGTGGGCAGGACTCCCTTAGAAGAAATGGAGTAGCTATCATGGTCAACAAGAATCCGAAACGCACTGAAGAGAAGTCGCTCAGTCATGTTCCACTCTTGGCAACCCCATAGCCTACCACGCTCATCCCTCCATAGGATTCTCCAGGCAAGAGTACTGGAATGGGATGCAATTTCCTTCTTCAGGGGATCTTCCTGACCCAGGGATCAAACCTGGGTCTCCCGCATTCCAGGCAGACACTTTAACCTCTGAGCCACCAGCCCAAAATGGAGTACATGGATGCAATCTCAAAAACGACAGAATGATCTCTGTTCGTTTCCAAGGCAAACCATTCAATATCAAGGTAATACAAGCCTATGCCCAAACCAGTAACACCAAAGAATCTGAAGTTGAACAGTTCTATGAAGACCTACAAGACCTTTTAGAACTAACATCCAAAAAAGATGTTCTTTTCATTATAGGGGACTGGAATGCAGAAGTAGGAAGTCAAGAAACATCTGGAGTAACAGGCAAATTTTGCCTTGGAGTACAGAATGAAGCAAGGCGAAAGCTAATAGAGTTTTGCCAAGAGAAGGCACTGGTCATAACAAACACTCTCTCTTCCAACAACACAAGAGAAGACTCTACATCACTAGATGGTCAACACTGAAATCAGATTGATTGTATTCTTAGCTGCCAAAGATGGAGAAGCTCTACACAGTCAGCAAAAACAAGATGGGGAGCTGATTGTGGCTTAGATCATGAACCCCTTATTGCCAAATTCAGACTTAAATTGAAAAAAGTGGGGAAAACCACTAGACAATTCAGGTATGACTTAAATTCCTTATGATTATGCAGTGGCAGTGAGAAATAGATTTAAGGTATTAAATCTGATAGAGTGCCTGATGAACTATGGACAGAGGTTCATGACATTGTACAGGAGAGAGGGATCAAGACCATCCCCATGGAAAAGAAATGCAAAAAGCAAAATGGCTGTCTGAGAAGGCCTTACAAATAGCTGTGAAAAGAAGAGAAACGAAAAGCAAAGGAGACAAGGAAAAATATAAGCATCTGAATGCAGAATTCCAAAGAATAGCAAGGGGAGATAAGAAAGCCCTCCTCAGTGATCAATGCAAAGAAATAGAGGAAAAGAACAGAATGGGAAAGATGAGAGATATCTTGAAGAAAATTAGAGATACCAAGGGAACATTTCATGCAAAGATGGGCTCGATAAAGGACAGAAATGGTATGGACCTAACAGAAGCAGAAGATATTAAGAAGAGGTGGCAAGAATACAAAGAAGAACTGTACAAAAAATCTTCATGACCCCGATAATCATGATGGCGTGATCACTCACCTAGAGCCAGACATCCTGGAATGTGAAGTCAAGTGGCCTGAGAAAGCATCACTACGAATAAAGCTAGTGGAGGTGATGGAATTCCAGTTGAGCTATTTCAAATCCTGAAACATGATGCTGTGAAAGTGCTGCACTCAATATGCCAACAAATTTGGAAAACTCAGCAGTAGCCACAGGACTGGAAAAGGTCAGTTTTCACTCCAATCCCAAAGAAAGGCAATGCCAAAGAATGTTAAAACCACCACACAATTGCACTCGTCTCACATGCTAGTAAAGTAGTACTCAAAATACTTCAGCCTGGTTTCAGCAATACATGAACCATGAACTTCCAGATGTTCAAGCTGGTTTTAGAAAAGGCAGAAGAACCAGAAATCAAATTGCCAACATCTGCTGGATCACTGAAAAAGCAAGAATGTTCCAGAAAGACATCTATTTCTGCTTTATTGACTATGCCAAAGTCTTTGACTGTGTGGATCACAAGAAACTGCGGAAAATTCTGAAAGAGATGAGAACACCAGACCACCTGACCTGCCTTTGAGAAACCTATATGCAGGTCAGGAAGCAACAGTTAGAACTGGACATGGAACAACAGACTGGTTCCAAATAGGAAAAGGAGTACGTCAAAGCTGTATATTGTCATCCTTCTTATTTAACTTCTATGCAGAGTTCATCATGAGAAACTCTGGGCTGGAAAATCACAAGCTGGAATCACAATTACCGGGAGAAATATAAATAACCTCAGATACGCAGATGACACCACCCTTATGGCAGAAAGTGAAGAGGAACTAAAATGCTCTTGATGAAAGTGAAAAGAGGGAAGTGAAAAAGTTGGCTTAAAGCTCAACATTCAGAAAACTAAGATCATGGCATCCAGTTCCATCACTTCATGGCAAATAGTTGGGGAAACAGTGGAAACAGTGTCATACTTTATTTTGGGGGGCACTGCAGATGTTGATTGCAGCCATGAAATTAAAAGACACTTAGTCCTTGGAAGGAAAGTTATGACCAACCTAGATAGCATATTCAAAAGCAGAGACATTACTTTGCCAACAAAGGTCTGTCTAGTCAAGGCTATGGCTTTCCAGTGGTCATGTATGGATGTGAAATTTGGACTGTGAGGAAAGCTGAGCATCAAAGAATTGATGCTTTTGAAGTGTGGTGTTGGAGAAGACTCTTGAGAGTCCCTTGGACTGCAAGGAGATCCAACCAGTCCATCCTAAAGGAGATCAGTCCTTGCTTTCATTGGAAGGACTGATGCTGAGAGTGACACTCCAATACTCTGGCCACCTCAAGGGTAGAGTTGACTCATTGGAAAAGACTCTTGATGCTGGTAGGGATTGGAGGCAGCAGCTGAAGGGGACGACAGAGGATGGGATGGCTGGATGGCATCACCGACTCGATGCACATGAGTTTGAGTGAACTCCAGGAGTTGATGATAGACAGGCAGGCCTGGCGTGCTGCGATTCATGGGGTTGCAAAGATTAGGACACAACTGAGTGACTGAACTGAATAGGTATATGGACTATTTTTTTTCCTGAATAGCATTTAGGAAATGTCTGATACAGTAAAAATGGTAAAGCTTTAAGGAACTCTTTATCATCGAATTTGTAGATTGTTTTGCCCAGATTTGCTGTTACAATAGATATGTCAAGGTCAAAGTTCTCCAGTTTTCTTCCAATGTGTTCTTTTTTTTTTTTTCCTTCTGCTTCACGAATCTAATACAGGATAACAAACTTGTTTGTTTTCATACCTTCATAGTTTCTTCTGATTTGTAAATGTTTCTGTCTTTTCATTTCACAAACTTGTGCAGTCTTGGGAGTTCTGGCCAGGTACTTTGGTGAATGTTTCTTCAAGTGGTTTGTCTGGTGCTTTCTGTATGTGTAATTTCACAAAATGTCCTCAAGCTCACCATACGTTTATTTTATCTGTCCTGTCAAGGCTACCAAGGAGTCCATCAAAGGCATCCTTTATTTCTATTACATGGTTACTAATTTCTCTCAGTTACGTTTATTTTATTGAGTATCTTTTTGAAATTATGTGTTTCTGTGTGTTCCATTAGAGTCTTTAACATATAAATCAAAGCTATCTAAAATTCTGTGCCTGGCAGTTCCCATAACTGTGTCATATCTGTGTTTGATTGTCAAAATTGATTCATCTATTCAGAGTGTTTCTTCTTGAGGTTGGTATGCTTGGTAATTGTTGGATGGAAGTCGGACATATAGTATCAGATAATAGACACAGGGGACTTATTTTTAATGCTTAGAGAAGAGCATTGTTTCCTTCTCTTGGGCCTTTAGTATGAGGATAGAGTGAATCTATTAAGGAGTCAGATTTTCTATAAAGTTTGTTGTTACTCTGATTACCAGAGTTGGAATTTTTGTTGTTTTGTTCACTGAATACATCAAATTCCTGTAGTAATACATTTTCTTTTTTTAATCACCTTGATTGGGTTTAGGGCTTTCCTTTGTTCTGCTTCCCCAAAAATGACTCTTTGTTGCAGCTAACCTAATTTTTCCACTATTATTAATAGCTTTTCTTTGGGACTTTGTTAGTATGGTGCTGAAGGGGAAGGGTCGGGGGAGAATTTTATGATGTTCCAATCTTCTTGGAACATCTCAAGCTTCAGCTTATGGACCTGAGCTGACAAGATAGACTTCACAGGTTTTCTTTCCCTCCTCTAGGGATTGAGTTCCTTTTTCTGGAATCTATCCAGCTGCAGTTGAGGTTCTCCAGTGTTTACAGTCTACAATTTAGGAGTTGTTGCCTCTGCAGATTAAATCCTTGGTTACCTGAGGGATATAAGAAAAATGAGTCCTGGCAGAATGTAGCTTTCCTGGTCATCCAACAGCTGCTGTGGAAATTCTGCCCACCAGAATAAATTATTTGTTCCATTAATGAAATAGGGAACACAGATTTACACAAATTTCAGCAGTAGCTGTTTTTCCTCTCCACCAAGTAGCACCATGTAGGGGAGGGAGGTTATCTCTAAATTCTCTTCAATCCTTTTATGAGCCAGATGGATATCCTTCAAGTAACAGTCTGCAAGTGGGTGGGAACTTCCCCATGTCTGTGGACAACAGGACCTTCACAGTTAAGTCACACTTAAACTTTACCAATTTCTAAAATGTTCTTGCAGGGACATTAAAATTTATGATTTTGTATATCATGTGGCATTTCCACAAGTACCTAAAAGCTCAGGTTTCCCCCTTGAGTCACCATTCTCTTTGACTTCGGTTCTCTGGTGGGTTCAACAAAAGCCATTAGTGTGCAACTCACCTTCTGCTCACCTTCTGCAGTTCACCTCCGGTTGGGAATATGGGGAGTGAAGTTTCTAGCTCTATATTTTTGAGATGAATCCTGATATCATGATGCTGATAAATGTTTAATGGATCTGTGAAGTCATTAGATAGCTAACAAGCTAATAAGAACTTGTGCAGCTAAAATCCTGAAAAGCAGGGAAAACCAAAATTGTGAGTCTCAGACAGTATTACTTTTCCCTTCTGGAGAATGATGAATGTGAAATGTTTAAGCCTTAAGGGAGAAAAAATGGAGAAACATAAGCTGCATGTATAGATAGTGGAAAGGAAGGTGTAACTGACACTTTTTGCATGAAACCATGGTGGGCAAACATTAAGAGCAAGCATACATCAGAAATAGACCACTCTTCACAGGAATCACAGCCCAGTTATAATTAATTTAAATTATGTTGATCTATGATTGCTTTTGCCTCCAGCCCAGCTGACAGCCTGAAGCAAAATTAAATCCTCAATGGGGAAATATAAGCCAGAGCTCTGAGTTATCCACATGATTTTTCATAAAGAAGAGCCATCTCTCCATGTGAATGACAGACCTATAAACACACAGGGCTGTCTCCAAAAATATCAAGACAAAGTTGAATAGCAGAAAAAGATCAAAGAAAGATAATATAGTACAATTATTAAATACAAATTTCAATATTACTGTACACAATATTCTCAGGAAAATGGAACATAAGATGCAGAAAGCAAGCAGAGAATCAGCAATTATAAAAATAAAGCAAAGAAATATCCCAGAATATTTTTTTAAAAATACAACCATTGAAATTAAGAATTCAGTGAATGAGTTTAAGAGGATTTGAGGGATCCTAAGAGAGAACTGGTGAACTGAAATACAGTTCAGAACAATATAAACATACTAAAGCACATAGGGATTAAAGGATGGGACCTAAAATAAGAGACTAACAGATGTACACAAACTGGGATGAAAATGATGTTATTCAGGCAGTAGAAAAATAATCCCTGCAGTTCTGACAAATGGGAGAGAAAGAAATTTTTAAGCATTTGTCAGGGAAAGCATATTAGTGATCAGTTCAATTCAGTCACTCAGTCATGTCCGACTCTTTGCGATCCCATGAATCTCAGCACACCAGGCCTCCCTGTCCATCACCAACTCTCAGAGTTCACTCAGATTCATGTCCATCGAGTCAGTGATGTCATCCAGCCATCTGATCCTCTGTCATCCCCTTCTTCTCCTGCCCCCAATCCCTCCCAGCATCAATGCAAATAAGTTTTTCCTATGTGAGATAAAAATATTCACCTGCTGATCTTAAATAAATTGGGAGTTAAAATATACACTGATAGCACAATGGTTACTAGAGAGATAAAAAAAAAAAGATTTGTGAGCTCCGATCAGCATCACTTGTCCCTGTATACATATTGCTAAATTCCAAATGATGGCTAAAATGTCAGTAAATTAAGTAAAACTTAATCTAGATTCACAGGGGCTGATGCCACTTGATATAACATAAATGGATGATATTATATTCATCATTGTAAACAAAATCATATTAAAATCTCTACAGATAACACTAAAAGTAAAGGAATGCTTAAGTAAATGCTAATGAAAGGGAAATAAATTCCTAAAATTAAGGTATATAAACATTTTGCTTATTCTTATAATATTATAGAAAACTTTAGTAAAGGTCTAGTTATTTTATCCAGAATCTCTCTAATCACAATTATTCTAATATGACAAAAGTGAACACTAGGGTGAAGATCTATATTTTTCTCTTGTGAATAATAGCAATATCGACTGGCAATTTGTATTGAGCTGAAACAGTAAATAACATTTTATTTAGGAAGCATTAATCAAATGCAGTGTATCTACATTTGACTTGTACTTATATATGAGCTCCATGAATATTCAGACATCATTATTTTTAAACATGTAAATAACTGCAGTCCAATTGAATATGAAGTATCCCTAGGTAACATCTCCAACTTTAATATATCAGTAAATCTAAAAAGGGAAGGTTTGGAATTTAACTTACTAAGGAGATTGATTTATGTAAAATATGATTGAGTCCTTGAATATTAAAATTTTTTTCTAACCACTATTCCCCATATTCTTGCCAGAATAGAACAGAAAAAATATACAATAAAATGAGATACTGAGTCACGATGAAGCATTTTAAATCATATCACCTCCACCATAGTCGTATATATTTTTAATATTGTTTAAATTGTTTACTTCCTTTTCTTTTTAGTAAAACTTACTTGTTTAAAAAGATATGGAAAATCTCGTGGCTTTTCATGAGTCAAAACTTAATAACACCTTTCAAATACAGAATTAATAACTGGTCAGTTGGCAAATACCTATAAAAAAGCTTGTGGCAAATACTCCGCAAGTATTAGGGGGTGAAAGAAATACGGTGTCGTATATTTGTTTCCCTAAACTATATAAACTGCTGGAGAAAAAGAGGAATAAATACTCAGTAAATGCGTTATGCTGAAAAGACTAAGATCAAAAGAAAGAAGAATGGAGAAGAGGGTGAGGGAAAATGTTGTAGACAACAAAAATTATTTAAGATGATGGTTAGAGAATTTTAGATTTCATATATCTGATTGCAAATAATTAATTTACCTGCTGGTTTTCAAATACACTAAGCCTCACTAGAAAAGATTTAAATATTACTAAATTTTGATTAAATTCTCAATGATAAAGAACATCTGTCAAATGTCAAAGCATAATAAGGATACTATTTACAGTCTCGTAACAGAGTAAATGCAGGGCAATAAAAGGGCAACTGAATGATGGATTTTAGGATACAGAAAATATTCTAATGTCATCAATGCTGTGGATTATTAAATAAAAGTAGCCATATTAGAGACAATATCTGCACAACTTTGAGATTATATTTACCATTCACTCTATTAATTTCTAGATAAGATTTAATTGAGCTGATTCTGAAATAGTTTTGGGATCCATCATTTCTGAAAGCTCCTCTTCATTTGTTGGTTCTGTTGTGCTAATATAAGTAATTAAAGAGATTTGTGAGTTGCATGCACAGCTCCTTATTTCTAATATATTTATCATTAAATGAAAAATAATAGCAATAGGTCAAGAAACTCTGTAAGATTAAGATGATAAACATTATCATGAAACTAAGCATTTACATGAAATGGGGGAAACAACTGTCTTTTAACTTTGAGATTACAATTTATCCCACCTTTTCTTTTATTGGAGGGATTAATAAATATTTCATTACATGTGAAAGATCATACTAAGATTACGTGCTGTGCATTTACAAGAATCCTGTTTGATTACACATACATACATGCATAAATAAATAAAATTTTCAAATAAACCCGAGAATAATAAAAGAAAATATTTTTAGGATAGATTGATAAATTGTTCCTAGAAGAAAATAAAAGCAAAAAGAACAGTGAGAAATGTGTTAATAATTTTACTTAAAATTAAGTTAATTACTTTAGAAGTTTTGAAAAATCATTTGTATTATGTTCAGTGGTCATAGAGCTCAGTTGGTAAAAGAATCCACCTGCAAAGCAAGAGAACCCGGTTTGATTCCTGGGTTGGGAAATACACCGGAGAAGGAATCAGCTACCTAATCCAGTATTCTCCGTATTCCCTATGGCTCAGTTGGTAAAGAATCTGCCTGCAATGTGAGAGACCTGGGTTCAGTCCTTGGGTTGGGAAGATCTCCTAGAGAAGGGAAAGGCTACCTACTGCAGTAGTCAGGCCTGGAAAATTCCATGGACTTTAGAGTTCATGGGGTTTCAAAGAATCAGACATGATTGAATGGCTTGCACTTTAATTTTTCACCTTCAGTGGTGACAACATTCTGCTGCCATAGATTATCAAGACAGGAAAGAAAAGATACAAGGAATGCTAAAATATAGGATAGAAGCCTTGGTCTATTGGAGGTGTGTATGAGAACCAATGTTTAAACTGATTAATATTTGCACTTTAATGTTTAAAATATTTGGAATTTGCTAGCTGAAAATACTTTAATTTTGAGGGTATGATTAAAATAGTCTATTATTCTTTGGCAGGAATATCAGAGAAGTGAGGCTGGCTCCTCTAAATGATGACCTCCCCCAAGTTTATTTTATTTACTATTCCTAAGCTTGTACTTCTTCAAGAGATAGGAATATCAGACCACCTTACCTGCTTCCTGAGAAACCTGTATGCAGGTCAATAACCTATAGTTAGAATCAGACATGGAACAATGGATTGGTTCCAAATTGGGAAAGGATGTATATTGTCAAGGATGTATATTGTCACTGTACTTATTGAACGTATATGCAGAATACATCATGCAAAATGTGGGGTTGGATGAAACTCAAGCTGGAATCAAGATTGCCAGGATAAATATCAATAACCTCAGATATGCAGATGACACCAAGCTAATGGAAGAAAGAGAACAAAAAAGCCTCTTGACTAATGTGAAAGAGGAGAGTGAAAGAGTCCACTTAAAACCCAACAATCAAATAACTAAGATCATGACATCTGGACCCATCATTTCATGGAAAATAGATAGTAAAAAAATGGAAATAGTAACAGACTTTATTTCCTTAGGCTACAAAAACACTGTGGATGGTGACTGCAGTCATGAAATTAAAAGACACTTTCTCTTTGGAAGAAAAGCTATGACAAACTTAGTGCATTAATAGGCAAAAACATCACTTTGCCAACAAAGGCCTGTCTACTCAAAGCTACTGTTCATAGGGTTCTCAAGACAAGAATACTGAAGTGGTTTGCCATTCCACTGAAAGATGAACTCAACAGATCTGTAGGTGCCCAATATGCTACTGCAGATCAGTGGAGAAATAACTCCAGAGAGAATGAAGTGACAGAGCCAAAGCAAAAACAACACCCAGTTGTGGATGTGACTGGTGATGGAAGCAAGGCCCAATGCTGTAAAGAGGAATATTGCACAGGATTCTGGAATGTTAGGTCCATGAACCAAGGCAAACTGGAAGAGGAGATGACAAGAGTGAACATCGACATTTTAGGAATCTGCAAACTAAACTGGACTGGAATGGGTGAATTTAACTCAGACGACCAATGCATCTACTATTGTGGGCAAGAAACCATTAGAAGAAATGGAGTAGCCATTATCATCAACAACAGTCTGAAATGCAGTACTTCGATGCAGTCTCAAAAGCGACAGAATGATCTCTGTTTGTTTCCTAGGCAAATCATTCAATATCATGGTAATCCAAGTCTATGCCCCTACCAGTAATGCTGAAAAAGCTGAAGTTGCACGGTTCTATGAAGACCTATAAAACCTTCTAGAACTAACAACCCCAAAAGATGTCTTTTTCATTATGAGGGACTGGAACGCAAAAGCAGGAAGTCAAGAGCTACCTGGAGTAACAAGCAAATTTGGCCTTGCAGTACAAAATGAAGCAGGGCAAAGCCTAATAGAGTTTTGCCAAGAGAATGTACTGGTCATAGCAAACACCCTCTTCCAACAAAATAAGGGAAGACTCTACACATGGACATCACCAAATGGTCAACACCGAAATCAGACTGATTATATTCTTTGCAGCCAAAGATGGAGAAGCTCTATACAGTCAGCAAAAACAAGACTGGGAGCTGACTGTGGCTCAGATCATGAACTCCTTATTGCCAAATTCAGACTTAAATTGAAGAAAGTAGGGAAAACCACTAGACCATTCAGGTATGACCTAAGTAAAATCCCTTACAATTATACAATGGAAGTGAGAAATAGATTTAGGAACTAGATTTGATAGCCAGAGTGCCTGATGAACTATGGAGAGAGGCTCATGACATTGTACAGGAGACAGAGAGCAAGACCAACCCCAAGAAAAAGCAATGCAAAAAAGCAATATGGCTGTTTAAGGAGGCCTTACAAAGCTGTGAAAAGAAGAGAAGCAAAAAGGAGAAAAGGAAAGACATACCCATTTGAATGCCAAAGAATGAGCCAAAGAATAACAAGGAGAGATAAGAAGGCCTTCCTCAGTGATCAGTAAAAGAAATACAGGGTAATAATAGAATAAGAAGGACTAAAGATCCCTTCAAGAAAATTAGAGATACCAAGGGAACATTTCTTGCAAAGATGTGCTCAATAAAGGATAGAAATAATATGGACCTGACAGAGACAGAAGATATTAAGAAGAGGTAGAGAGAATACAAAGAACTATTCAAAACGATCTTCATGACCCAGATAATCACAGTGATGTGATCACTTGCCTAGAGCCAGGCATCCTGGAATGCAAAGTCAAGGGGGCCTTAGGCAGCATCACTATGAACAAAGCTGGTGGAGGTGATGGAATTCCAGCTGAGCTATTTCAAATCCTAAAAGACGGTGCTGTAAAAGTGCTGCTCTCAATGTGTCAGCAAATTTGGGAAAGTCAGCAGTGGCCACAGGACTAGAAAAGGTCAGTCTTCATTCCATTCCCAAAGAAAGGCAATGCCAAAGAATGCTCAAACTACTGCACAAGTGAACTAATCTCATACACTAGTAAAGTAATACTCAAAATTCTCCAAGCCAGGCTTCAGCAATACGTGAACCATGAACTTCCAGATGTTCAAGCTGGTTTTAGAAAAGGCAGAGGAACCAGAGATCAAATTGCCAACATCTGCTGGATAATCAAAAGGCAAGAATGTTCCAGAAAGACATCTATTTCTGCTTTATTGACTATGCCAAAGCCTTTGACTGTATGGATTACAATAAACTGTCGAAAATTCTGAAAGAGATGGGCATATCAAAACACCTGACCTGCCTCTTGAGAAATCTGTATGCAGGTCAGGAAGCAATAGTTAGAACTGGACATGGAACAACAAAATGGTTCCAAACAGGAAAAAGAGTACGTCAAAGCTCTTTACTGTGACCCTGCTTATGTAATTTATATGCAGAGTACATCATGAGAAACGCTTGGCTGGAAAAAGCACAAGCTGGAACCAAGATTGCCGAGAGAAATATCAATAACTTTATACATGCAGATGACACTACTCTTGTGGCAGAAAGTGAAGAGGAACTGAAGAGCCTCTTGATGAAAGGAAAGTGAAAAAGTTGGCTTAAAGCTCAACATTCAGAAAACTAAGATCATGGCATCTGGTCCCATCACTTCATGGCAAATAGATGGAGAAACATTGGAAACAGTGGCAGACTATATTTTGGGCTCCAAAATCACTGCAGATGGTGACTGTTGCCATGAAATTAAAGGACACTTGCTCCTTGGAAGAAAAGTTATGACCAACCTAGACAGCATATTAAAAAGCAGAGACTTGACTTGGACCACAAAGGTCCATCTGTAAATGCTATGTTTTTTCCTGTAGTCATGTATGGATGTGAGAGTTGCACTATAAAGAAAGCTGAGCACTGAAGAATTAATGCTTTTGAACTGTGGTGTTGGAAAAGACTCTTATGAGTCCCTTGGACTGCATGAGATCCAACAAGTACATCCTAAAAGAAATCAGTTCTGAATATTGATTGGAAGGACTGATGTTGAAGCTGAAACTCCAATACTTTGGCTACCTGATGTGAAGAGCTAACTCGTTTGAAAAGACCCTGATGTTGGGAAAGATTGAAGGTGGGAGGAGAAGGTGGTGACAGAGGATGAAATGGTTAAATGGCATCACTGACTCAATGGACATGAGTTTGAGTAAACTCCAGGAGTTGGTGATGGACAGGGAGGCCTGGCATGCTGCGATCCAAGGGTTTCAAAGAGTTGGACACGACTGAGTCACTAAATTGAACTGAACTTGTAGGTCTTTTGGTAAATACATTAAAACTTTTATTATTGATTGAATTCATTTATTCACTCATAGTTGTTTGGCCTTGCTAAGAAATCCTTATCTAACTGAAAGTTGCAAAGGTTTTTTAAATTTCACACATTTTGCGTTTTATTTCATATAAGGCATATGTTTCATTTCTGTTTAATTTTTGTAGGGTGTTAACTAAGGTTTGTGCATCATTTTTCCCATAGTCATATACAACTGTTCCAGCACTATTTATTAAAAGTACAAAGTGCCTTGGACTACATTGGAATTCTATCAAAAATCGATTGACTGGGTTCTCCAGTCTGTTAAGATTTATAAGAAACAGTTGAACTGTTTTCTGAAACTGTCATACTATTTAGCATCTCTCCAACAATGAATGAATGTTCTAGATGTTCCCATACTTTCCAATAATTACTACTGTCAACCTTTTAAATTTTAGCTATGCTTTTGTGTGTAAACCTTTCTCATTGAGCTTTTAATTCACATTTCATGAAACCTACTTATCTTGAGAAATTTTACTGTGCTCATTAGCCATTTTTTTACTTTAAATTGAATTCACATAAATGTAGTTTGGTGAGTTTAGCCACATCTTTTTTCATAAGCTGTTCAAAAATTTTCCCTTTTATTGAGATTTTTGTCTCACTGAATTGTAAGAGTTACTTATATACTCTGAACAGATGACTTTGTAGATGTTTTGTGAAGTTTGTACTTTACCTTTTCATTTTATCAACAGGGTCATGAAATGCAATTTTAATCTTTAAAAATTTTGCTATTGATTGATTTATTCACTCATGCTTGTTGTGCTCTTGCTAAGAAATCCTTATGTAACTAAATTTTTCAAAGATTTGCCCTCATTTTTAAATTTCACACATTTTGTGGTGAAAGTTTGACTGTGCCTATTCTAATAACTTTCTGTTTTGAATATTTCAGTCTTTTTTTGATAAAACAAGCTGAGATGATTTAAGGTTGACAGTCAAACTGCCAGCTGTGAGTTTCTTAAGTTCATTACTCTTTCATATTCATGATGAGGACAATCTCAGTTCATATTTATATTATTCAAATGAACTTTGTTCAAGAAGGTACCTTTATATACCTTGAAAATTATTTTTATTGGGCATAATATATAACCAATGGAAAGCTTTGGTTTAGGGTTATGGGGTGGTTAGGTGTAAATTCATGAAAGAACACTAAAATTCAGACAAGTAAAATGATACGTTTATTTATTTTAGTTATTTATTATTTAGTTAGTGATACTTGTAGCATATTTCTTCTGGAAATTAACCATAGATGCCATATATGCCAAATCTGCATATACTCTAATTAGGCTGTTGCCATTTGAGTCAGTAAGAGATTTCCTTTAGGGATAAGTGGCTCCACTGATTTGTGCTAGTGATTCTGCATATTTAGATCAGTATTTGGTGCTTTTGAACTTACATGAGCATATGACTGCATATACTGCTTTTTCTGAGAGGGGTAAAAAAAAAAAAAAAACAAGGACACTATGCATTTTTATCAGCTTGCTTAGAGAAATAGTCTGACTTACTTTATTTTCATTTTGTGTCTCTCAAGGTAAAGAGCATGCTCAAGTGTGAAAACAGAAATTGGGAACAGTTATTTCCCTGAACTGATAGATAGGACATGTGTGCACATAGGTAGATAGAATGATTCAAAGAAATGGGCTAAGAAGGAAGAAAGGTGAAATGTAAAAGCTGGAACTAATATTATCAACCTAATCTGGTATCTGAGCTCGCAAGTTAAATATAGTATCGCAATGTCAGCGTTTCTCCAGCAAAGTAGAACGCTATAAATATCCACTGTGTGGAAGCAATATTTGACCTGTACAAAAGCACCATCCCCACAGTACTTGCTGCAGAAATTGGATAATGTTTGTCTACAAAGTGGCAGACTTTGGAGTCAGAGCTGAACAGAGATGCTCCATGTAAAGAGGCAATAAAATATGTTGTGAATTTTCAAGTTTGAATTGAAACATTTTACTCATTATACATTTTTAAGAACTACCAGATTTAGCCCAGCATCCTGAGCACAGTCTTAACAGAAACTGTGATATTTCAATTCCAAACTATGCTGAAATTCTAGTTGGATAATGCAATTCTATAAAAATTATAATCCTAATTGATGAAACGACACTATTTCCTGTTTCAAAGCACGTGTTTATGCTTCAGTGTTAATGACTTAGGAGTTTTTGGAATACCATAGAATACAATTTATAGAATCTCTGTAAATTGATAAGCTTTTTAATATTTGGGTTTTGTTTAATTGTGTTTTGGGTAGGTCAGAGACACATACATGGCACAAGTTCATTTAATATTTTCTCAGTTACAGAGAAATCTCTGAACTTTTTTTGTATAGAAACAGCTATTCACATTTTTCATAGGACATGATAACATTTGCATTAGCCAGACGTCTAAGGCAACATATTTATTAAAACATTCTTTACCATATCAGAAATAATTCCTGCCAGTTCTGTAAAGGTAGCACTGTGACTGGTGCTCCTCTAACATTTGATTTTGTAATCTATTTTACCTCTATTTAACCTGGAAAAAAAATGTATATTTCAACCATGTTCACTTTAACAAATCTATTACATCTTAAATTTATTCTTCATGCAATAATATCTTATAATTAATGAAAATATTCAGAATTCTTAAAGATATGTCATAATCCTTCCATGTGTTAAGTCACTTCAGTGATTTAACCAGGCTCTTTGTCCATGATGATTCTCCAGGCAAGAATATTGGAGTGGATTACCATACCTTACTCCAGGGAATCTTCTGGACCCAAGGATCGAACCCACATCTCTTACATCTCCTGCCTTGCCAGATGGGTTTGTTACTACTAATGTTATCTAGAAAGCCCAATTCTTCTATAGAGAAGATAAATAGGTAGACATTGTGTTTTTTAACCTATGAAAATGTTCTAAAAGCTACAGCAAAAATAAGTGATAAAATACAAATCCTTCTTAATCCCAAAGTTCAGACAGAACAACAATTCACACTTGGTGAATGCATTTTCATATACTTTTTAATAATTTAAAATTATGTGTATTCCAGTCATAACATATTCAAACTTGAAACTGTTTAATTGAAAATATAGTAAGAACCACTAAAATAATAATTTTAGTAGATATACTTTATTCTGTTATATAATATACAATATTTTATAATATATAATATTATATACCAGATGCTATATAATAACATCTGTTATAATAGTTTAAATACTTTCTTGTGGAACTAGGATATTCTTAATTTTCAATGATATAGTATTTCTACTATTAATTTTTATTGGTTTATGTAACTAAAATTCCTAGAACCTAAATAGTAAATATTAGGATGGATAATTTTATATATTGGGAAAAACAGGAAAAAAGTACCTGCTATTTGTAATATTTTAAACTTTCACTAGCATTGGCTCAAAATGTTCATTTCTCCAAGTCCTTTTCAGTATTGGATGTTATCATATTTTTCTATATAGATGGAGAAAAAATAATATTTTAAATTTCATTTTAATGACTTCAGAAACAACACCCAATTTTGGTTGTGTCTGGTGGTTAAAGAAAAGTCTAATGCTGTAAGAACAATATTGCATAGGAGACACGGATGTTAGGTCCATGAATCAAGGTAAATTTAGTGCAGAAAAACAGAAGATGGCAAGACTGAACATCAACATTTTTGGAATCAATAAACTAAAATGGATGAGAATAGGAAAATTTAATTCAGATGACCATTATATCTACTACTGTGGGTAAGAATCCCTTAGGGTGCAATCTCTGAAAAGACAGCATGATCTCGATTTGTTTCAAGGGAAATCATTCAACATCACAGTAATCCAAGTCTGTAAACCAATGACTAAAGCCAAAGAAGTGGAAGTTAAATGGTTCTGTGAAGACCTCCAAGAACTTTTAGAACTAACACCAAAAAAAAAAAAAAAAAAGTCCTTTTCTTCATAGAGGATTGGAATGCAAAAGTAGGAAGTCAAGAGATACCAGGAGTAACAAGCACACTTAGCCTTAGATTACAATGTGAACCAGGGCAAAGATAGCAGAGTTTTGTGAAGAGAACAAACTAGTGATAGGAAGCTCCAATTTCCAACAACACAAAATACAACTTTACACATGGACATCACCAGATGATCAATACTGAAATCAAATTGATTATAGATTGATTATATTCTTTCACCCCAAGATAGAGAAGCTCTCTATAGTCAATGAAAACAAACCTGGAACTGACTGTGGCTTAGATCATGAACTCCTTATTGCAAAATTCAGGCTTAAATTGAACAAAGTATGGAAAACCATTAGTGCATTCAAGTATGACTTAAATCAAATCCCTTATGATTATGCAGTGGAAGTGACAAATAGATTTAAGAGATTAGATATGAGAGAGTGCCTAAAGAACTATGGATGGAGGTTCATAACATGGTACAGGACATGGTGACCAAAACCATCTCAAAGAAAAAGAAATGAAACAAGGCAAAATGGTTGTCTGAGGAGACCTTCCAAATAGCCAAGAAAAGAAGAGTGGCAAAAGGCAAAAGCAAAAGATAGGTTGTATCTGCATTCAGATATACCCAACTGAATGCAGAGTTCTAAGGTACAGCAAGGAGAAATAAGAATGCCTTCTTAAGTGAACAATGCACAGAAATAGAGGAAAACAATATAATGGAAAATTAAAGATGCCGAGGGAATATTTCATGCAAAGATAGGCATAGTAAAGGACAGACTGCAAGAATGTAACAGAAGGAGGCGTTATTAAGAACAGGAGGCAATAATACACAGAAGAACTATACTAGAAAGGTCTTAATGACCCAGATAACCATGATGGTGTGATCACTCACCTAGAACCAGACATACTGGAGTGTGAAGTCAAGTGGGCTTTAGGGGGAAGTACTGCAAAAAGAGCTAGTGGAGGTGATGAAATTCTGGCTGAACTATTCAAAATCATAAAAGAGGATGTTTTTAAAGTGCTACGCCCAATATGTGGGCAAATCTGAAAAACTCAGCAGTGACCATAGGACTGAAAAAGGTTAGTTTTCATTCCATTCCCAAAGAAGGGTAATTTCAAAGAATGTCCAAACTACCAGACAATTGGGCTCATTTCACATGCTAGCAAGTTAACACTCAAAATCCCTCAAGCTAGGTGTCAACAGCATGTAAGCTGAGAACTTTCAAATGTACAAGCCAGATTTAGAAAAGGCAGAGGAACCACAGATCAAAGTGCAAACATCCATTCCCCAACCAGTGGTGCTGAGGAAGCTGAAGTTGTATGGTTCTATGAAGACCTATAAGACCTTTCAGAACTAACATCCAAAAAAGATGTCCTTTTCATTAGAGGGAACTTGTATGCAAAGGTAGGAAGTCAAGAAACACCTGGAGTAACAGGCAACTTTGGCCTTGGAGTACAGAATAAAGCAGGGCAAAGGCTAATAGAGTTTTGCCAAGAGAACTCACTGGTCATAGCAAACACCCTTTTCCAACAACACAAGAGAAGACTCTACACATGGACATCACCAGATGGTCAACACCGAAATCAGACTGATTATATTCTTTGCAGCAAAAGATGGAGAAGCTCTAAACAATAAGCAAAAATAAGACCGGGAGCTGACTGTGGCTCAGATCATGAGCTCCTTATTGCCAAATTCAGACTTAAATTAAAGAAAGTAGAGAAAAGCACTAGACCATTCAGGTATGACCTAAATGGAAGTGAGAAATAGATTTAAGGGAATAGATCTGATAGAGTGCCTAATGAACTATGGAATGAGGTTTGTGACACTGTACAGGAGACAGGGATCAAGACCATCGCCATGGAAAAGAAATGCAAAAAACAAAATGGCTGTCTGGGGAGGCCTTACAATGAGTTGTGAAAAGAAGATAAGTGAAAAAGAAAGGAGAAGAGGAAAGATATAAGCATCTGAATGCAGAGTTCCAAAGAATAGCAAGAAGAGATAAGAAAGCTTTCCTCAGCAATCAATGCAAAGAAGTTGAGGAAAACAACATAATGAGGAAGACTAGAGATCTCTTCAAGAAAATTAGAGATACCAAGGGAACATTTCATGCAAAGATGTGCTCGATAAAGGACAGAAATGGTATGGACCTAACAGAAGCAGAAAATATTAAGAAAAGGTGGCAAGAATACACAGAAGAACCAAAAAGTACAAAAAGATCTTCATGACCAAGTTAATCACGATGGTGTGATTACTCAACTAGAGACAGACATCCTGGAATGTGAAGTCAAGTGGGCCTTAGAAAGCATCACTATGAACAAACCTAGTGGAGGTGAGGGAATTCCAGTTGAGCTATTTCAAATCCTGAAAGATGATGTTGTGAAAGTGCTGCACCTAATATGCCAGCAAATTTGGAAAACTCAGCAGTGGCCACAGGACTGGAAAAGGTCAGTTTTCATTCCAATCCCAAAGAAAGGCAATGCCAAAGAATACTCAAACTACCGCACAATTGCAGTCATCTCACATGCTGGTAAAGTAATGCTCAAAATTCTCCAAGCCAGGCTTCAGCAATATGTGAACTGTGAACTTCCAGATGTTCAAGCTGGATTTAGAAAAGGCAGAGGATCAAGAGATCAAATTGCCAGCATCTGCTGGATCATGGAACAAGCAAGAGAGTTCCAGAAAAACATCTATTTCTGCTTTATTGACTATGCCAAAGTCTTTGACTGTGTGGATCACAATACACTGTGGAAAATTTTGAAAGAGATGGGAATATCAGCCACCTGACCTGCCTCTTGAGAAACCTATATGCAAGTCAGGAAGCAACAGTTAGAACTGGACATGGAACAATAGACTGTTTCCAAATAGGAAAAGGAGTGAGTCAAGGCTGTATATTGTCACCCTGCTTATTTAACTTATATGCAGAAAACATCTTGAGAAACACTGGGCTGGATGAAGCACAAGCTGGAATCAAGACTGCCGGGAGAAATATCAATAACCTCAGATATGCAGATGATACCACCCTTATGGCAGAAAGTGAAGAGGAACTAAAAAGCTTCTTGATGAAAGTGAAAGAGGAGAGTGAAAAAGTTGGCTTAAAGGTCAACATTCAGAAAATTAAGATCATGGCATCTGGTACCATCACTTCATGGGAAATAAATGGGGAAACAGTGGGAACAGTGTCAGACTTTATTTCAGGGGGCTCCAAAATCACTGCAGATGGTGACTGCAGCCATGAATTTAAAAGACGCTTACTCCTTGGAAGAAAAGTTATGACCAACCTACATAGCATATTGAAAAGCAGAGATATTACTTTGCCAACAAAGGTCCGTCTAGTCAAGGCCAGTTTTTCCAGTGGTCATGTATAGATGTGAGATTTGGACTAAAGGAGAGTCCCTTGGATTGCAAGGAGATCCAACCAGTGCATTCTAAAAAAGATCAGCCCTGGGTGTTCTTTGGAAGGAATGATGCTAAAGCCGAAACTCTAGTACTTTGCCCACCTCATGTGAAGAGCTGACTCATTGGAAAAGACTCTGATGCTGGGAGGGATTGGGGGCAGGTGGAAAAGGGGACGACAGAGGATGAGATGGCTGGATGGCATCACGGAGTTGATGGACGTGAGTTTGAGCGAACCTCGGGAGTTGGTGATGGACAGGGAGGCCTGATGTGCTGCAGTTCATGGGGTCTCAGAGAGCCGCACACTGCTGTGTGACTGAACTGAACTGAACTGAACTGACTATGCTAAAGCCTTTGACTGTGTGGATCACCACAAACCCTATACAATTCCTAAAGTGATGGAAATACCAGTTCACCTTACTAGCCTCCTGAGAACCCTGAATGCAGGTCAAGGGGCAACAGTTAGAACTAGACATGCAACAACT
The DNA here is from genome assembly GCA_917880005.1 of Nanger dama. Classification (NCBI taxonomy): domain Eukaryota; kingdom Metazoa; phylum Chordata; class Mammalia; order Artiodactyla; family Bovidae; genus Nanger; species Nanger dama. The sequence continues at coordinate 4,709,839 of CAKJTW010000038.1, read as the reverse complement.
GACTTCTCAAAATTTGGAAAGAAGAACTTCAAGCTGTCTAGTGTCACCCTGCTTATTTAACTTATATGCAGACTATAACATGTGAAATGCTGGCCTGGATGAATCAAAAGCTAGAAAAAGATAACAACTGCTGGGAAAAATTGCAACAAGCTCAGATATGCAGATGATACCACCCTAATAGCAAAAAGCAAAGAGGAACTAAAGAGACTTTTGATGAAGGTGAAAGAGGAGAGTGAAGAAGCTGGCTTAAACTCACCGTTCACAAAATGAAGATCATGGCATGTGATCCTATCACTTCATGGCAAATAGATGGGTAATAAATGGAAAGAGTGACGGACTTTATTTTCTTGGGCTCCAAAATCACTGCGAACTGTGACTGCAGCCATGAAATTAATACACACTTGTTACTTGGAGAAAATCCATGACAAACCTTGGCAACATATTCAAATGCAGAGATATCAGTTTGCCAATAAAGGTCCCTATGGTCAAAGATATGCTGTTTCCAGTAGTCATGCATGGATGTGACAGCTGCGCAATAAATAAGGCTGAGCCCTGAAGAACTGATGCTTTTGAACTGTGGTGCTGAAGAAGACTCTTGAGAGTCCCTCAGATAGCAAGGAGATCAAACCAGTCAATCATAAAGAAATCGACCCTGAATATCCATTGGAAGGACTGACACTGAAGCTGAAACTCCAATACTTTGACCACATGATAGAAAGAGCTGACTCTTTGGAAAACATCCTGATGCTGGGAAAGATTGAAGGCAGGAGGAGAAGACGGCACTAGAAGATGAGATTGTTGGATGGCATCACTGTTTAATGGACATGAGTTTGAGCAAACCCTGAGATGTAGAAAAGGACAGGGAACCATGGTGTGCTGCAGTTTATGGGGTTGCAAATGACTCCGTGACTGAAGAACAATGAAGATTTTAAAAATATAATAATTGGCTGCTTTCATATTTTCTCAAATGAGCTGTCTAACTAACTTTGTTCCTCAGTACCATTTCAGTTATTAGAAAAGTTTTACGTCAGACTGCCCTACATTGAGCTAGTTTCTTCATGCAATCCTTTATTAATGCTTCTGTAATCTTCTTCCATATCTCTTTCATAGTTTAATTAAATATTCATTTACATAATTGCTAATTATCTTTGTTTACAATGGAGGGCAGAGACTATGCCCGTTTTGTCAACATTGTTCCAATGCCTGCAATACACTATAGTAAACAGTACTTGCTAAATACAGTTTTGAATATTTGAGGCAATTTTATACTCATTTTATAGAAATGAATAGTTTAGCAAGGTTATGCTTTCTGAAGTTTACATAGCTATTAAGATTGTGAACAAGAAATATATACAAATGGGGAAATTATAGGAACTAGGCTACACACAAAAATATAATTTATAAAAATGACAGCCCATATTTTAAAACCGTCTAAGTATAATTTGACTCCGGGAAAATCTCGTATTTTTATTTTTCTTCCAATCCTTATCAATATCCATAACATAGTCTCTCTTTAGTCACTCGAGAATTTCTTACTATTTAGTCCTCAAAATTTCCCTTTTCTAACTTGATTTATACTTCTAATACTATTTGAAACTTGTGATCTGCCTTCACTTGTCCCACAAAAATGAAATTATTACTTTTAAACTCTTGTTTTTCATGTGTTTAATTCTTTAAAACATAGGCACCTTCCAACCCAACTTGTTCAGAGCAAATTAAGTTTTTAATATGAGTGTTAAAAATATAACACTTTAAAGAAAGAAGTCCACAGATAAAATTTAATTGGAAAATATGTAGAATTAGAGATTATGATTTTCATTGCATGGAAGAAAAACTATTATAAAAATGGGTCATAAAAATACAATGAGTAAAATATACTCTCAGGAGAAATTGATTTTTACAAGTTATATTAGGGATTTTATGAAAATATTATTTGGCTCTGAAAATATTCATTTTATCCATTTATCACTTTGTTAATATATCAATTATGAATCAAACAAGCAACCAAACTGTAATCATGCAAATTTTTTTTACCTGATTTTAAAACTATTTTCTATATTCATTCCAACAAGATTCAAGTTTTCAATACTAAAATGTACATTACCATTATGATTTTTTTTCTTTTTCTGTTTATAAATATGTATGAATCAGGGCGAAACCTAAAAATAATTTTTAATTACTTGGATCCTTCTTTATGTTTATGAAAGTTAATTTCTCCCATCATTCTTCTCTCAATTAGCACAATGTCACTACTGTACTGCATTCCACATAGCTCATTATTCACTGAAATATGTAATATCTGACCTAAATGTTGGGTCCCAGATCTATCCTTTTGAATAAGTTATCCATCTTCAATCATTAAAATCAGTTCTTTGCAAATGGTACAACCTAGATTACACCAGTCATCTCTTTGGCCCATCCCGATCTTTATCAAGCAATTAAACTCTCTGAGGGTAAAAAGCAATCTAAGAATAAGAATAGAGTTGATTAGTCTCACTTTGCATTGATGACCAAAGAGTTCAAATGGGTAGAATCACTGCATGGGAATTCTTCTATATTTTCAACTGTCCCCATAATTATTTCTTTTTTTCTTTTACTTTCACTGGAAACTATCACCCAGCACTTCCATAACAATGGAAATGAAAGAAATTAAGAATTGCCACATTTCATATCTACCAAACCAAGCTACATGTTCAGTGTCTTCCCAATTGATATAATGAAAACAGCAATACTATCTGGTAGTCTTTCTTGTCTTCTCAAGGATGTTGTTCCTGTGATTGCTCCCCTTCTTACCCATTTATATAGTTTTACTTACTTATCTATCTTACCCATTGATACAGTTTCACTATATCCTTCTTTATGAGAAATATGCACTCACCATCACTCTGTTCCCCTCAGACTACCTCAGTCTGCTCTCCTCTACTTCACAGGAAAACCCTCCAGGCTGCATACTCAACAGCTTCACATTCTGTACATGCTCGAAGGCTTCCCACTCATCATTTATTTTTTTGCTAACCTTCTCTGATAAAGCACATGCCTCCTCCTTACAGAAATAATCACTGTCAAATTAACAAAGGTCATTATTGCACCAAATCTAATGTTTACCAATTATTGAATATAATACTATAGAAATCCCTCTTTCTTTACTTACTTTCCCCTGAAGGTCACAATTAGTTCCAAGAGGCTGCCAAAACTTTTCCTTGAAAACCAAACTTATAGATTTCCTCTTTAAAATCCCACTGGATGTCTAATAAGTGTCTCAAAATTAAGAGCAGGAAAACAGAATCCTTGGAATTTTCAGAAAATCTTTTCCTCCCTAAGATATTATTTTGATTTTAATATTGTAAAAACTAATAAACTCAAAATCTAAGTCTTCTTTCATTACTCTTATCTCTTTACCTCCTCGTCTATTTCTTCATTAGGATTTCTTGTTTTACCCTAAAAATACACCCCAAAGGTGACCAGTTCTGCACATTCCCTCAAAACTGTTGGGGAAGTCTTCATTGTTTCTTGTACTAACGTCACCAACAGCCTGAGAGGTTTTTTTGCTTCCATTCTTGCTCACATATAATCCACATAAGTCTGAGAAACTGTCTATCTATCTAACTTGTACTAACAGCCTACAGACTTCAATGCAAAAAAATTAAATGGAACAAAAATTACTATTTTTAATGATAAAAGGTACAACTCACAAAGCAGACTATACCCCTATAAAATAGACAAATATATATGAAGCAGAAACCAGAGGGAATATGAGAAAAATACATAAAATCATAGTGAGAATTACTGAACATTTCCCTGAGAATATTTTGAATGTAGAAAAAATAAGAATGGGAACATCTTGAATGATATTAATAATTTTAATATAACAGATTTAGAAACCTACATTCTACAGAAATACACTTAAAGCTTTGCATTTTATATATTGCTTATAAATGTATGTAAGCTATTTAGAAAAACTGGCTAAAATACAAATCTTACTAAATTTCAGAGTATAATTCTTATTAAATATATTCTTTGACTATAATATTTTAAAATATATTAAAATTGGAATTAAAAAGCTTAACATTAATTATAAATAATTAATTCTAAATAATTCTTGCACCAACTATACCAGTATACCAGAAGAATAATGTATCCTTTTGAGATATTTTATCTCAGGAAGGCTAAATTAGATGCACATTAGGAAATGTATTAATAGAACTTTTATATTAAGGGAGGAGAATATTTTAGAAGTTAAGGAATTTGAGAAAGCCATTCCAAATTAACAGTCTTGATGAATTAGAAATAGACTGAAACTTTAACAGGAAAATAAATATCCATATAAAAAGAAACAGCATCTATGCCATCAAAGTGAAGAATAAGATAAGGATGCACACTACTCTTAATAAACATGGCTTTAGAGGGTTTAATTAATGCAAAAAGACAAATTTACAATAAACAGAATTCATTATTTACAGATGATATGATGTTTGCTCAGAAAACCCAAAAGAATTATTAAAGAAACTATTAGAACTAACATAACTCAGTCAAGTCCCCTGATAAAAGTTAACTGTATAAAATAATAGCTTTTTATATATCAGTAATGTTGGAGAAGACACTTGAGAGTCCCTTGGACTGCAAGGAGATCCAACCAGTCCATTCTAAATAAGATCAGTCCTGGGTGTTCATTGGAAGAACTGATGCTAAAGCTGAAACTCCAATACTTTGGCCACCACATGCTAAGAACTGACTCATTGGAAAAGACCCTGATGCTGGGAGGGATTGGGGGCAGGAGAAGAAGGGGACGACAGAGGATGAGATGGCTGGATGGCATCACCACTCAATGGACGTGAGTTTGAGTAAACTCCGGGAGTTAGTGATGGATAGGGAGGCTTGGCATGCTGCAATTCATGGGGTCGCAAAAAGTCGGACATGATGGAGCAACTGAACTGAACTGAATATTTTTAAACAACGTGAGAAAATTGGATTCACAAAAGCAAGTGTGCTAATGTTAAAGAAAATCCAATTGACACTATCATTCGTCCCTATATACTTCAAAAAATTTTCCCATTATTTAGAATAAATCCAAACTCCCTCTTCCTAACTAAAAAGATCCTGCCAGCTTCCTCAACTTAATTGCATGTGATTCTCCTAGTTCATGTGCATGGCATCACCGACTCAATGGACATGGGTTTGGGTAGACTCCGGGAGTTGGTGATGGACAGGGAGGCCTGGCATTCTGTGATTCATGGGGTCGCAAAGAGTCCGACACAACTGAGTGACTGAACTGAAATGAAATTCTAGTTCACTAGGATTGTATTGCTATTCTTTCTGTTGGAACTTCTTGCCAAATTTTTCTCAAATCAAATTGTATACTTTCCAAAAAGCCTTGTCTATTATTCTTAGTAAAGTATACCCACTATTTTGAGACAGTCTTACATTATTCTATTTTTCTTCAAGTTACATGTTAAAATATGACATGAATTTCTTTCTTTATTTAAAATATCTCATGCTCACTTTGAAGATGGAAACGGCAACCCATTCCAGCATTCTTGCCTGGAGAATTCCATGGATAGTATAGTCCATGGGATCATAAAGAGTCGGACAAGCCTGAGTGACTAACATTTTCACTTTCACACTTCATGTTAGTGGAAGAGTGTAAATTCAGGAAGAATTGACTCATTGGAAAAGACCCCGATGCTGGGAAAGATTGAAGGCAGGAAGAGAAGGGAACGACAGAGGATGAGATGATTGGATGGCATCACAGACTCAATGGACATGAGTTTGAGTAAGCTCAGGATTTGGTGATGGACAGGGAAGCCTGGCATGCTGCAGTCCACGGGGTTGCAGAGAGTCAGACACTACTGAGCAACTGAACTGAATGAATTCCATGAGAGTAAATCATGAATCACTTGCTGATCATTTGAAAGAGGCAGAGTAAATGTTAGCAGCAGATTTTAAAGGCAAAGGAGAGTAGACTTTAAAAGGTTTTCAAACAAACAATGAGGCTTGCCCAGTAGATCAGATTATAAAGGATCTCCATGCAATTCAGGAGGCCCAGGTTTGATCCCTGGGGCAGGAAGATTCCTTGGAAAAGGGAATGACTACCTACTTCAGTATTCTTGCCTGGAGAATTCCATGGACAGAGGAGCCTGGTGGGCTACAGTCCATGGGATTGCAAAGAGTTGGGCATGACTGAGCAACTAACACTTTCACTTTCAATATTAAAACATAAAACATTATTTAGGAGAAAAAATAAAGGAATTTTATTTGCCCTTTTCTCCCATGCTTGTACTCTCCCTGCTTTGTTTACTTCAAATGTAGTATCACCCACACCAATTTGTACATGTCCAAATTGTCCTAAATGTTCATGGTTGAAGTACCATTTCCTGAGTGATAACTTTCCCGAATGTCTAAAGTAATTTCTTCTACATGTAAACATCTGTAACAGTATTATGTCTACTTTATTTATACTTCATACCAATTATTTATTATGCATATGAATATTATTAGTGTACAGGAAAATTGCACCTATTATGTTATAATCACCACTGCAAAGTATATCTCTGATTTATAATTTCATACCTTTGTTGTCACTAATATGATAATTTCAATATTATAAACTATTATAAAAATGGACAGGAATCAAACATATTTATTGGAGAAATAATTTGTTTCATGTTTTCCAAATTAGATCCTTGATACATTAACATCTAATTTTGTTTCCCAACTCAGGTGATAAGAAACATTTTTAAAAGTTCAAAGTTTATTTGAAAAATAGAGATTATGATACATTTTACATACTATACAGCCCATAATATGCAATTAACAATACATGTATTTTCTTCTATGACAACTTTGTTTTGTCATTTTGTTTGCCTTTAATTTCTAATTGTCTTATTTTGGAGTTAAGTGCAGCAATTCTCTGTGGCTACTACTATATAAACTGTTTAAAAAACAGTCAAGTGTGGCCATGATATCAGGAATTTTACATTTACTTAGTAAAATGAAAGTTCCAAGGATGTCAAAGGAATTTAAATATTTCAATACTAGGATCAATGTTGATTTTGGTTTTGGATTTTTTTGTTTGTTGTTTATTTTTGGTATTGCTGAGCACCAGCCAAATGCTGTGCCATGTTTAGTTGCTTAGTTGCTCTTTGCAACCCCATGGACTGTAGATGCCTAGGTTCTTCTGTCCATGAGGATTCTTTGGGAAAGAATACTGGAGTGGGTTGCCACACCCTCCTCCAGAGGATCTTCCCAACCCTGGGATCAAACCCAGGCCTCCTGCATTGTGGGTGGATTCTTTACTGAGTCACCAGGGAAGCAGGTAACTTTCATATTGATATAAAATAGATACATAGAGATGTATAGCTATTTACATAGGTATTTACATATGTACATATATATGTGTATATATATTTACAAAGAATGTGTGTGTGTGTGTGTGTGTGTGTGTGTGTGTGTGTGTATAGCTCTATTTTTGTTGTTCAGTCGCTAAGTTGTGTCCAATTCCATGTGACCCCATGGATTGCAGCCTAAAAGGCTCTATAGATACATATATATAGACATAGATAGGGGGATATACTTTTTTCTAATACACAAGATAAGGACATGCAAGGTATTATTTTATTTTCCCTTTACATATTATCCTTGAAGAGTTTAATATCCTTGGTTAAGATTATAAGAGAATAAATGCAGAACCAATGTCAAACTCTGGTTTGTGTGATTCCACAAATCTTGCTTGTAACCTGCTGTCTCTGGACACTCTGTCTTGCAGGAAGGTAAACTATCTATGTTGAGGACACCACCCATATTTTCTTCCTATCTCATCAGTATCCATTAATTTTCTTATTGTCATTTAATAAAGGTGTCAAATGACAGCAGGTATGTAAAAGGTATAGTAAATCATTTAGGAAACAGCAAATTTAGATGTGTGCACATACACGTTAATGGTGCCAGCTCGACAGGATTCATTTGCTACAGATGACCCATGATACAGATGACAATGACAGGTTTTACAAATCTAAGGTTTAAGGCAGGATAATGATATCATATAGCAAAGCATTAAAGAAATAATAACGATCACAATCGAAAGGCTGGCTCATAGCTGAGGTTTGAAGAATCTTCATACAAACTCCAACCATCCTTTCTCTGCAGGGGTGCTATGATCTGCTTTCTTTGGGGATCAGGAGTCACTATCTTGTGGACAGAGAACCATGGAATCTGGTAGTCCACAACAGGGTATAAGCCCAGACTTCTTATACCCTGCACGTCACACAGGCTTAGTTGTACTATGTGACCTACTGCAATGGCAGCTCGTTCCTGTGGGTCTGCCAGAGACCACATAGAAATAATTCATCTCTATTTTGAATAAACTATGCTGCTAAGCTTAAACTGATTTGATACAAAAGGTTATAAGGCCAACAGTATTAATTCCTAAATATTTGGCTTGACTAGGGATTCAGTTCAGTTCAGTTGTTCATTCGTGTCTGACTCTTTGCGACCCCATGAATCACAGCATGCCAGGCCTCCCTGTCCATCACCAACTCCCGTGGTTCACTCAAAATCCTGTTCATCGAGTCAGTAATGCCAGTCCCTCCCAGCATCAGAGGCTTTTCCAATAAGTCAAATCTTCGCATGAGTTGGCCGAAGTACTGGAGTTTCAGCTTTAGCATCATTCCCTCCAAAGAAATCCCAGGGCTGATCTCCTTCAGAATAGACTGGTTGGATCTCCTTGCAGTCCAAGGGACTCTCAAGAGTCTTCTCCAACACCACAGTTCAAAAGCATCAATTCTTCATGGCTCAGCCTTCTTCATAGTCCAACTATCACATCCATACATGACCATAGGAAAAACCATAGCCTTGACTAGACATACCTTTGTTGGCAAATGCCTCTGCTTTTTAATATGTTATCTATGTTGGTCATAACTTTCCTTCCAAAGAGTAAGCATCTTTTAATTTCATGGCTGCAATCACCATCTGCAGTGATTTTGGAGCCCCCAAAATAAAAGTTTGACACTGTTTCCATTGTTTCCCCATCTATTTCCCATGAAGTGATGGGACCTGATGCCATGATCTTCGTTTTCTGAGTGTTGAGCTTTAAGTCAAGTTTTTCACTCTCCTCTTTCACTTTCATCAAGAGGTTTTTTTAGTTCGTCTTTACTTTCTGCCATAAGGGTGGTGTCATCTACATACCTGAGGTGATTGATATTTCTCCTGGCAATCTTGATTCCAGCTAGTGCTTATTCCAGCCCAGTGTTTCTCATAATGTACTCTGCATATAATTTAAATAAACAGGGTGACAGTATACAGCCTTGACACACTCCTTTTCCTCTTTGGAACCAGTCTTTTGTTCCATGTCCAGTTCTAACTGTTGCTTCCTGACCTGCATACAGGTTTCTCAAGAGGCAGGTCAGGTGGTCTGGTATTCCCATCTCTTTCAGAATTTTCCACAGTTTCTTGTGATCCACACAGTCAAAGGTTTTGGCATAGTCAATAAATAGCAGAAATAAATTTTTTTCTGGAACTCTCTTGCCTTTTCCATGACCCAGCGGATGTTGGCAATTTGATCTCTGGTTCCTCTGCCTTTTCTAAAACCAGCTTGGACATATGGAGAAGGGAATGGTAAACCACTCAGTATTCTTGCCTTGAGAACCCCATGAACAGTATGAAAAGGCAAAATGATAGGATACTGAAAAAGGAACTCCCCAGGTCAGTAGGTGCCCAACATGCTACTGGAGATCAGTGAAGAAAAACTCCAGAAAAAAGGAAGGGATGGAGCCAAAGCAAAAACAATACAGTTGTGGATGTGACTGGTGATAGAAGCAAGGCCTGATGCTTTAAAGAGTAATATTGCATAGGAACCTGGAATGTAAGGTCCATGAATCAAGGCAAATTGAATGTGGGTTCTCAGGAGATGACAAGAGTGAATGTCAACATTATAAGAATCAGTGAACTAAAATGGACTGAAATGGGTGACTTTAACTCAAATGACCATTATATCTACTACTGTGGGCAGGAATCCCTTAGAAGAAATGGAATAGCCATCATGGTCAACAAAAGAGTCTGAAATGCAGTACTTGGATGCAATCTCAAAAATGACAGAATGACCTCTGTTCAGTTCCAAGGCAAACCATTCAGTATCACAGTAATCCAAGTCTATGCCCCAACCAGTAACGAAGAAGAAGCTGACTAGGGATTAGCATTACACAAGTACATGTTTTACTTCAGTAAAATGGCTCAAATAATTCCAGACCTGCTAGAAATGGCAATCATGGTATTATATATACTTTATTAATAATAATCAGAAATCATATAATACACTTTTTAGTTGATACTGTGAATTGAACCTCACTGTGTAAAACTCACACTCCTGACAGACCTTAAACTACTAGTCCGTTCTAGTATCTAAGACTGACATGCCCAGATATCATGAAATTTATATATGTGATTTCTCATTTAAATTTTTGCACATCATTTTCATAGAAATTATCTAGTCTTCAACGTTTTTTCAGAAAGACATTTTCTTCCTTTAAAATTTTTGCATGGAATGTTACCTGATAGATGATTCATGAAGTTGTCTACACAGGGAAAATATAGGGATTTTTAATTTTTTTTTACTCCTACTTCCTCCACATCCCTACCCCTTAGTGAACACTGAATACCATCACATAAACCCTAAGACTCCATGAAGCACAGCTTGAAAATAGAAACTCTAATCCAATCCTATTGTACAGAATGCGAAACTGAGACACATTTAGGTCAACATTTATTTGCAAAGAAGTATTGCTCATTAGTGGAGATGATGCTAAGAACCAGATTTTCTATCTTGCCTCCCAGTATGCTTTTCAAACTGAAGTATCAACAGCTGTCCAACTGACATGCAGATAATATTTTCTTTGAAATAATAATTATTTATAGATCTAAATTAATAGCTGATTATTTTTAAAGAACATTAAGCAGATTAAATATGCTCCTATAAGTATATTTGATCTGTTAATTTGCATAGTTAATATTTTATTCAGTCTAAAATAAATATATATCCAGCTTGTGGGAAAGTACCATAAGCTTAAATAATATTGAATACTAATTACTAATTATCTGAATAATTAATATCTAACATATTGATTTTAATATCTATATCTAGTCTCCTTTTATTAGCTCTGATAAATGTTTCTAAACATGGTGTTTATTTCACTGGCTATTTTTTTTCTTTCATAGGTATACACAAAAGAATGGTATCAGAATGGTTGATTACTTAGTTTCATGAAATACATATATATGCAGTGTTACTTAGGTCAATATGTTACTTGTGTTTGAGAGCTAGTTTCATGAAATACATATATATGCAGTGTTACTTAGGTCAATATGTTACTTGTGTTTGAGAGCTGAGTCACAGGTTGATAACTTTACCTAAAATTCACTCAGCTTCACTCAGAAGATAATGTTTTCTCTAGCTTTTTGCTGCAGCTAATTTGATCAACTCTTCCACTATGATAAATTGAATTATTGTTCGTAATTATCTGATTTTCCTCCCTATAAGACACAGAACAGTGTGTGTAATTTATTTTAGCACAATCCACTTTCATCAACCTATGCCTATAACACGCTGCCAGAACTGTACAACTCTTACCATTGCCATGTGAATTGCAATGATTTCTCTTGAAATGAGACTTGGTCAAGTCACTTGGTAAGACAGCAGAATGTGCACAGAAGAGATACACTTTAAGTGTGACTGAATTCTTTTCACATTCTCTATCTTCCTTCTGCAACAGCAATCTCATGACCCAGCTGAAGGTGTCTCTTTCATTCGGGGACCTAGGATAAAAACTTTTGAAGCATTTTGGTTGTTAACTGGCAGCAAACATAAAACACAAGCCAGAAATAGCCTTATGAGATTGTGGGGGAGGGTACTTTTTTCTCCAGAAGAATTTAATAAAAATTGACTAATGCACATTTAGTGAATGTATATTTTTGCCTACTATATGCCAAGCATTACTAGGATGTTAGCACAACAAGCAAATCCCTTTATTCCCTTCATGAAGTTTACATTTTTGATGAAGAAGAAAACCCACAAACATGTAAACAAATAAAAGAAAAAGAGTGGTAGGTACTATTGATGATATATAACAGTGGGCCTTTGGTCTTGGGTAGTTCTAGGACCTGAATGGGATTATCAGGAGTGCATGTCTAAGGAGTGTGAAATTTAGCTAAAATATGAAAAACAAGAAGAAAATAACAGTATCAAGATCTAAAGGCACAAGTTTCTAGCACAGTTTACAGAAAATACAGAGTTTGGAGGACAGGAGTAGAGCATATAAGTAGAAAAAAACACAAACCTGTAGGTATGACATGTAGTGAACTAGGAAGGCAAAGGCTGAACATATATTTGGAGAGGTGATGGAGACTGAGTTACGCCAAGACTTGATAAGCTCAGGAAGGAATGTCCAGTCTATTCTTAGTTGAGTTTATAAAAATCAACTGGAACGTATTCATGCTTTTAAATATAATATATCAATTCTATAACTGATAAAATATATTCTTAAATAATTAATTATATTCCATTGAATTATTGTTTCCTGACCTGTTATCTCTTACTTTAAATGGCATCCCTTAGTCTAGGCCAGTGACATTGAACTGGGATTCTTGCTATATTGGAGTACATATTTTACATTTCTGGAGTCTGTATTTATACCTCTGATAGGAACACTTTCTGTCACTTAACATTCCAGTTTAATCCTACTCACCTATAGGGAGCTGCTCTAGCGCCAACACCCAAAGTTAGTTGGCATGTCTGATGAGTCTGTTCTCATCTTCTGAGATGTAAACACAAAAAAATTATTTTTTTCTTTAAATGTTTTCAGGAGAAAAGGAAAGATATAAGCATCTGAATGCAGAATTCCAGAGAATAGTAAGAAGAGATAAGAAAGCCTTATTCAGTGATCAATGCAAAGAAATAGAGGAAAACAACAGAATGAGAAAGACTAGAGATTTCTTCAAGAAAATTAGAGATACCAAGGGAACATTTCATGCAAAGATGGGCCTGATAAAGGACAGAAATGGTATGGACCTAACAGAAGCAGAAGATATTAAGAAGAGGTGGCAAGAATACATGGAAAAACTGTACAAAAAGATCTTCACGACTCAGATAATCATGATGGTGTGATCACTCATCTAGAGCCAGACATCCTGGAATGTGAAGCCAAGTGGGGCTTATAAAGCATCACTACTAACAAAGCTAGTGGAGGTGATGGAATTCCAGTTGAACTGTTTCAATCCTGAAAGATGATGCTGTGAAAGTGCTGAACTCAATATGCCAGCAAATTTGGAAATCTCAGAAGTGGCCACAGGACTGGAAAAGGTCAGATTTCACTCCAATTCCAAAGAAAGGCAATGACAAAGAATGCTCAAGTTACTGCACAATTGCACTCATCTCACAGGTTAGTAAAGTAATACTCAAAATTCTCCAAGCCAGGCTTTAGCAATACATGAACCGTGAACTTCTAGATGTTCAAGCTGGTTTTAGAAAAGACAGAGGATCCAGAGATCAAATTGCCAACATCTGCTGGATCATGGAAAAAGCAAGAGAGTTCCAGTAAAACATCCATTTCTGCTTTAGTGACTATGCCAAAGCCTTTGACTGTGTGGATCACAATAAACTGTGGAAAATTCTGAAAGAGATGGGAATACCAGACCACCTGACCTGCCTCTTGAGAAACCTATATGCAGGCCAGGAAGCAACAGTTAGAACTGGACATGGAACAACAGACTGGTTCCAAAGAGGAAAAGGAGTGCATCAAGGCTGTATATTGTCACCCTGCTCATTTAACTTCTGTGCAGAGTACATCATGAGAAACGCTGGGCTGCAAGAAGCACAAGCTGGAATCAAGATTGCCAGGAGAAATATCAATCACCTCAGGTATGTAGATGATACCATTCTTATGGCAAGAAAGTGAAGAGGAACTAAAAAGTTTCTTGATGAAAGTAAAAGGAAAGTGGAAAAAGCTGGCTTAAAGCTCAACATTCAGAAAACGAAGATCATGGCATCAGGTCCCATCACTTCATGGGAAATAGATGGAGAAACAGTGGAAACAGTGTCAGACTTTATTTTGGGGGCTCCAAAATCACTGCAGATGGTGATTGCAGCCATGAGATTAAAAGATGCTTACTCCTTGGAAGGAAAGTTATGACCAACCTAGAGAGCATATTCAAAAGCAGAGACATTACTATGCCGACTAAAGTTCATCTAGTCATGGCTATGGTTTTTCCTGTGGTCATGTAGGGATGTGAGAGTTGGACTGTGAAAAAGGCTGAGCCATGAAGAATTGATGCTGTTGAACTGTGGTGTTGGAGAAGACTCTTGAGAGTCCCTGGACTGCAAGGAGATCCAACCAGTCCATTCTGAAGGAGATCAGCCCTGGGATTTCTTTGGAAGGAATGATGCTAAAGCTGAAACTCCAGTACTTTGGCCACCTCATGCTAAGTGTTAACTCATTGGAAAAGATTCTGATGCTAGGAGGAATTGGGTGCAGGAAGAGAAGGGGACGACAGAAGATGAGACGTCACTGACTCGATGGACGTTAGTATGAGTGAACCCCGGGAGCTGGTGATGGACAAGGAGGCCTGGCATGCTGCGATTCATGAGGTTGCGAAGAGTCAGACATCACTGAGCGACTCAACTCAACTCATAATTTTATTCAGTAACATTTTTTTTCCTAGAAGGTAGAGAATGAAAATCTGACTTAGTTTAGCATTGGTTTTTTAAAAGATATAGTCTCCTGCATATGGTTATTTTAAACTTGAAATCTTTTCTCTCTAGTTGTTTACAGATTTAAACAATTTTCAGTTAGTTTGGTAGCTAAAACTCAGATAACAGTTTTGAACTGTGGTGTTGGAGAAGACTTTGAGAGTCCCTTGGATTGCAAGGAGATCCAACCAATCCATATTAAAGGCAATCAGTCCTAAATATTCATCTGAATGACTGATGCTGAAGTTGAAACTCCAATATTTTGGCCACCTGATGTGAAGAACTGGCTTATTGGAAAAGACCCTGATGCTGGGAAAAATTGAAGGCAGGAGAAGGGGACAACAGAGGATGAGATGGTTGGATGGCATCACTAACTCAATGGACATGAGTTTGAGTAAGCTCTGGGAGTTGGTGATGGACAGGGAAGCCTGGCATGCTGCAATCCATGGGGTCACAAAGAATCAGACATGACTGAGAGACTGAACTGAACTGACCTGAAGATAACAGTTATCTAAGTCTGAGTGAACTCCGGGGGTTGATGATGTACAGGGAGGCCTGGAGTGCTGCAATTCATGGTGTCACAAAGAGTCAGACATGACTGAGCAACTGAACTGAACTGGATAGAACTGAATAAATTGCAAAAGAATAAGAAAAATCTCTTTACTCAAAAGTAATTGATTTGGCCAGGGGCAACACTAACCTCCACTGCCTGTGTATTAATTACTCAATGATGATCCCAACATTTCCTTTCCTGAGATACCAAACTAGACACAGCCACACAGGTTTACTGTGTGTCTGATGCCTATTTCATCTCTGGCTGTCAGCAATTCTGTTCAGCTCTCACACACGACAGCTACTCTAGCAGATTCATGGGCATACTCTGAGGAAAAAAAAATATGCTAATTCTGTCTCTTGAATTGCTTCGCTGAGCTGAGTTCTAATTTCTTCAGGAACACCTTGAAGAAAGCCACCTAAGTCATCAACATATGCTGCTTAATCGAATGAATTATAAACCCTAATATGTTATATTCTTATATCTTCATGATTCTCCTTAGAAAGTTTGGGATCAATAAACTACAAAAATATCATTTAAAAGTACAAGCAATGATATCTCACATCCTTCAGTCAGTTCATTTCAGTTCAGTCGCTCAGTCGTGTCCAGCTCTTTGCGACCCCAAAGCACGCCAGGCCTCCCTGTTCATCACCATCTCCGGGAGCCTACTCAGACTCACATCCATCGAGTCCATGATGCCATCCAGCCATCTCATCCTTGGTCATCCCCTTCTCCTCCTGCCTCCAATCTCTCCCAGCATCAGAGTCTTTTCCAATGAGTCAACTTTTCTCATGAGGTGGCCAAATACTGGAGCCTCAGCTTTAGCATCATTCCTTCCAAAGAAATCCTAGGGTTGATCTCCTTCAGAATGGAATGGTTGGATCTCTGTGCATTCTTAGTCCACTTTAATTATGTTAAATAAAATTTTTATACATAGCAAAACAACAACAACAAGTACCTGATTTGGAATTGAAAACAATGTGTCTTCATGTGTAGCCTTTGGCAACTTATTGAATTATTTTAAATACCCTACCGCTATGTATGTGTCATTCTAGAATACATGTTGTTGTTGCTGTTGAGTTGCTCACTGGTGTTCAGCTCTTTGTGATCCCAAGGATTACAGCATGCCAGGCTTCCCTGTCCTTCACTATCTGCTCTAGTTTCCTCAGATTCATGTCCATTGAGTTGGAAATGCTATCTAAACATCTTATCCTCTGCCACTCTCTTCTCCTTTTGCCTTCAATATTTCCCAGCATTAGAGTTTTTTTCCAATGAGTCAGCTCTTCAAATCAGGTGGCCAAAGTACTGGAGCTTAAACTTCAGCATCAGCCCTTCCAATGAATATTCAGGGTTGATTTCTTTCAGGATTGACTGGTTTGATCTCCTTGTTATCCAAGGGACTCTCAAGAATCTTCTCCAACACCACTGTTTGAAGGCATCAATTCTTCTTTATGGTCCAACAATCACCTCCTTACATGACTACTGGAAAAACCATAGCTTTCACTATATGGACCTTGGTTGGTAAAGGTTGTCTTTGCTTTTTAATATAACTGTCTTTCCAAGGAGCAAGCATCTTTTAATTTCATGGCTACAGTCACCATTCCCAGTGGTTTTGGAGCCCAAGAAAATAAAGCCTGTCACTGTTTCCATTTTTTCTCCATCTATTTGCCATGAAGTGATGGGACTGGATACCAACATAATTTTTGATGTTGAATTTTAAGCTAGCTTCTTCATTCTCCTCTTTCACCTTCATCAAAGGGCTCATTATTTCATCTTTACTTTCTGTCATTAGGGTGGTGTCATCTTTATATCTGAGGTTATTGATATTTCTCCTGGCAATCTGAATTTCAGTTTGAGCTGCATTCAGCTAGTAATTCCCCATGATGCACTCTGCATATAAACTAAATAAGCAGGGTGACAATATACAGCCTTGATGTACTCCTTTCCCAAATTTGAAGCAGTCTGTTGTTCCATGTAAGGATCTAACTGCTACTTCTTGACCTACATACAGTTTTCTCAGGACATGGGTAAGAGAATCCTGAAATTCTCCTGAAGAATTGTCCACAGTTTGTTGTGATCACACTGTCAAAGGCTTTCGTGTAGTCAATGAAGCAGAAGTAGATGCTGTTCTAGAATTCCTTTGCTTTTTATATGATCTAACAGATGTTGGCAATTTGATCTCTGGTTCCTCTACCTTTGTAAACCCAGATTCTACAATTGGAGGTTCTTGGTTCACACATTGCTGAAGCGTAGCTTGAAGGATTTTGAGCATAATCTTGCTAGCATGTGAAATGAACAAAACTGTACACTAGTTTGTACATTTTTGGCACTGCTCTTTTTGGGATTGAAATGAAAACTGACCATTTCTAGGCTTATGGCCACTGGTGAGTTTCCCAAATTTTCTGGTATGTTGAGGGCAGCACTTTAACTGCATCATCTTATATGATTTGAAATAGCTCACCTGAAATTCCATCAGCTCTATGAGCCTTGTTCGTAGTAATGCTTCCTAAGGGCCTCTTTACTTCAGATTCCAAGATGTCAGGCTCTGTTGGGGTCCAGCCCCAGTGGGTCCAGGGTGATTCGAAGGTGGGATGGAGTCAGCATCCTTCTTGGAAAAATACATAGTTAGTTACAGATATATAGAGAGATTAGAAACGGATAATGTAGTAGGAAAATTAGTGGAGAAAAAGAGGCTGAATAACTTGGGTTACATGGAATAGCATCCATGATCCAGATGGGAATTCACCCAGGAAAACGGGGGGCAAGAAGGAACGACATGGGGGAGTCAGTATTTCCAGGAACTGATCCCATTTCTTTATTTTTCCGGTTTTCTTATATACCTTTTGTTACATATAGGGATGAATACAGAGTCACGCGGGGGTCAGCAGTCCTGACCTTTATCAAAATCAGGTGCTTTACATAAAAAAAAAAAGGTCTTAAGGGTTTTACATCATCTTTAAGCCATTTCTGCCTGCTGATATTTACAACCCTTTCTTTCTGATATCCAAAAAACTTATTTTTTTCCAAGGGTGTTTTTCTTAAACCAGGCACCACCCTCCAAATAAAGTTGCATTCCTATAGGGTGAGGGTGTAGTGAGTTACAATCAAGAAAGGAATTTATTTAACCCAAGGTTAACATGATCAATCTTAAAGGTTAATACTTATTTCTCCTATTTGCTAGTTATATTCATTATAAAGGCAGAGAATATGGAGATTTAGCAGCAAACATCAGCCCAACAAATGAAAACCCTTCACCAATGTTCCCCTTAAGATCGGTTTAGTCTTAAGATAGTGATAAAGTTACATTTTTACATAGCAAGGACACAGTGATTTATAACAAAGTATAGTGATCTATAACAAAAGAGAAAATTCATTAACTCAAAAGTCTAGTATTGCTAACATCAAAAAGTACTATATTTCCTTTTCTATATTCCAAATATATTGATTAATATATTCCCAGGTGTCTAAGGATATGGAGGCCAATCATTGACTCAATAATGAGATAAGCCCTATGCTAATTAAGACTCTCAAAATACTCCAAAGCTCTCTGTGCTGTTTATGGTTGAGAGGTTGTCACAAAGCTAGTCTGTCAGAAGAGAGGTTTGACCTGAGACGCCCTTGTCCCACCTAGGACAGGGAATTACCAGCAATTATTGACACAACATATGAAAAACCCTTTACCAATAAAATTCCTAACCAACCCACTATACAAATAATTTCTAACTTCCCCAAAGAATTTGTAAACGATCACATGCGGCTGGAGGAACCTATACAGGCAGGCTAGATAACCTTTAGAGGAGTTGAAACACTCTTGTCACACCCAGGAATTTTATTGCCTTGGAGCTGCACGTTTACTCCTTCTTCGAGAGAAACGGTTATGGGGGAGAGCCCCCGTAAAGTCAGAGGTGTAGGTGAGAGCACAAAACAGACTCTGGTTTTGGGGTAGATGCTCAGAAACAGGGGGTTCCCTGAGGCTTGATCAAGCCTTTGTGTATGCTAAGCTTCCTTCCCCATGACCTTTGCCATGGGCGGAGTTCCTCACTCTGGCTCCCTGCAAGGCTCTAGGTGAGTGACCACATTATTGTGGTTATCTGGGTCATAAACAGTTTTTTGTATAGTTCTTGTGTGTATCCATGCCATCTGTTGGTAATCTCTTCTGCTTTTTTTCAGTCTTTACCATCATTTTTGTCCTTATCATATCCATTCTTGCATGAAATGTTCCCTTGATATCTCCAATTTTCTTGAAGAGACCTCTAGTCTTTCTCATTCTACTGTTTTATCTACTTTTTGAACTGTTCATTTAAGAAGGTCTTCTTATCTCTCCTTGCTATTCTCTGGAACTCTGCACTCAGTTGTGTATATCTTTCCCTTTTCTCCCCTTACTTTTTGCTTCTCTTCTTTCCTCAGCTTTGTATAAAGTCTACTTAGACAACCACCTTGCCTTCTTGCATTTCTTTCTTTTTTTTTTTTTTTTTTTGGATGGTTTTTGTCACTGAATCTTGTACATCTATGAACCTCTGCCCATAGTCCTTTAGGCACTCTGTCCATCCGATCTAATCTCTTTAATCTATTCATCACCTTCACCAAACAATCATAAAGGGTTTGATTTATGTCATACTTCTATGGCCTATTGTTTTCCCAATTAAAGCCTGAATTTTGCATAAAGGAGCTCATGATCTGAGCCATAGTTAACTCCATGTATTGTTTTTGTTGACTATATATAGCATCTCCATTTTCGGCTGCAAATAATATAATCAATCTATAGTCAGTCTGATTTCAGTATTGACCATTTGGCGATGTCCTGGTGTAGAGCTATCTCTTGTATTGTGGAAATTGGTGTTTGCTACAACCAGTGCATTCTCTTGACACAACTCTGTTAGCCTTTGCCCTGCTTCATTTTGCAATCCAAGGCCAAACTTTTCTGTTACTTCAGGTATATCTTGACTTCGTACTTTTGCTTTCCTTCCCCTATAATGAAAACAACTTTTTTTTTTTTTTTTTGCTGTTAGTTCTAGAAGGTCTTGTAGGTCTTCACAGACTGTTCAGCTTCAGCTTCTTCAGCATCAGCAGTTGGGGCATACACTTGGATGACTGTGATGTTGAATGGCTTGCCTCGGAAATGAACCAAGATCATGCTGTTGTTCTTGAGGTTGTATCCAAGTACTGCATTTCAGACACTTCTGTTGATTGTAAGAGCTACTCCATTTCTTCTACAGGATTTTTGCCCACATTAGTAGATATAATGGTCATCTGAATTAAATTTGCCTATTCCCATCGGTTTCAATTCACTGATTTCTAAGATGTCAAAATTCACTCTTGACATCTGCTGCTTGAGCATGTCTAATTGTCCTTGATTCATGGAGCTAACATTTCAGGTTATTATTCAATATTACTTTTTACAGCATTGGACTTCACTTTCACTACCAGATACATCCACAGCTAAGCATCGTTTCCACTTTGACCCAGCAGCTACATTCTTTCTGCAGTTATTAGTATTTGTCTTCCGCTTTTTCCCGGTAGCATACTGGACACCTTCTGACCTACGTGGCTCAATTTCTGGTGTCTTATCTTTTTGCTGTATCATACTGTTCATGTAGTTTTCACAGCAAAATACTGGAGTGGTTTGCCATTCCCTCCTCCAGTGGACTGCATTTTGTCAGAACTCTCCACTATGATCCATCAGTCATGACCCTAAGCTTCTTTGAGTTACACAAGCCCCTTCTCCATGACAAGGTTATGATCCATAAAGGGGAATAATACATGTACCAAAAAGTAAAAATTCAAGTCCAGAGAACATTCATGTGGAGAAGCAGGATTAGACTAGAGGAATATTTTAGAGAACACATTTTATTGAAATTCACACATACTTGATTCTTAGCTTCCTAGAAATATCAAACTTCCAGAAGTAAGATAACAAAAGCAGGTAAGAAGTTCAACACAACACCTTACTTTTGTTATTAAATAACAACATTGCATATTTCTCTGCCTACACTCAAATATTTTTATAGCTTTGAATATTTCAATGAGAATTCATCATATTTGATGCTTCACATGATGATGAAATACCACATTTGATGTTTCAAGTGATGATGTAAATGGAAATTAAATTGATACTGAATTAAAAATACATTTGACTGTGAAAAATCTATATTAACAAATCTAGTGTGTTTTCCTAAATATTCTTAAATATGTTTTCCAAAGTTTTCAGGGATCAGGTATAAAAATAGATAGACATCTACCTCTAATTCCTGGTCCTAATGAGAATGTGCCGTTCACATTATAGCCTGTTCCTCTTACTACATCCCTCCCATTGGCAAGAAATCTAGAACAGCCTGTAGACACATTCCCAAATTATAATTTCCAACAGGAAATGTTCAGTATCCAGCTATTGAAGATATGACTCTACCCCTTTTTCATTTAATTTGCAATATATCAAGTGATTATATGTTGTTTATGTATATATTTCTATTTACCTTAGTTTACCTGAAATAAATGAAATAAATCTTATATACAAAATGATAAGATTTGGAGACACAGATATAATTCCTTCTGCTTATAATACAAAAATTATACTCTGGACATGGAAGAAATAGTGTAAAATCTAAGCATACTAGCATGCTAAGTCAGACTTAAGACAGAAAATTCATGGAGCAGGAGTCTGATTCAATTTGGATAAAGGGAAAACTGTTATTATCTACAAAAACATGTTTGGTAGATACTCCCTCCTTATGGAAATGAAGATGATAATTGTTTTTTGAGAAAAAGGATTGTTGTAAGCAAATATGAAATACAATGCTATTTTAGAGCTTATAGGAAAGGTAAGGCTTTCTTAGGGTTCCTGGGGAATGTGGTTGCATTCCAGTTATTCTAATATTCTACATATGTACCACTGTGTAAATATCTAGATGCTTTTAAATTCTATGAATTACAGAGAATTAAAGAACAGTTTAAAACAGTATGCTTCTTTATTCTGTGTGACTTTGATAACTAATTCAAAAACATATACTTCTAAATGCAGTCTACTAAATATTGCATAGCCATAAAGTTTGTTAGAGTTTTACTGTAACATTATACAGAAAAACCCAAATGAACTTTCTGGCCAAACTGAAATACAGTGGCTCTGAGTTCAAAACTTGACTTTATAATCATTTTTTTCTAAATATAGGCTAATTATTATGTTGGAATTAATAATAACTTTATCATTAGCAGCTGTTAAATATAACATATTAGGGCATGCAGAGCATACAATAAGCATTCAATTTTGACTACTGTAAGTAATCACTATAATCAAACTAGCTCTAAACAAAATAATTTAAGAACAAATTCTAGCTAAGGTAAAAATCTCTATAGCTCTTCAGCATGAGAGATATTGCCTATGACAGATCTCAAACGTATTTTCACTGTGGCTTCCAGAAATATTTTATCAATAAATTTATACTCCTACTTTTAATTTCTCCCTAAATGAAGGTTATTAAGGATTGCTTTAAAAGAAAATTTTCATTTGTAGTTTAATAATTTTATATGTATTAGTATGTAGAAACAAAAGCAGTATTAATTCAAGAAATAGTCATAAAATACAAATTTGAGTATTTGATTAAAGGTTACTACAAATGTTCAATAATGTTTTCTGTGACTGTGTTGTAATTAGAATGAAATAAACCAACAAACAGTGTAAGACTGAATTACATTAAATTACATATTGAGATGACTTTCAAATGGGAAATAGGGTACTCAAAAGCATGTCCTTAGTTCTCTCAGATAATCAAGTTATGTAATCATGTCTATTCCAGATGAGATTGTGCTTTATACTGTCATGTCTTTTATGTCATGATATTTTCATTATTCATGACTGACTTTTCGTTAATCGTGGAGACAACTCCATCTGAAGGAAGAATTTCAAGTTGCAGCTTCCACTGAATTTAGTTGAGACTTTTACTTTTCTATTTAACATTCAAAAATGCTGTATGAGAAATTATACGTCATCAAAGAACCCAATAAACTCCTAAAGTTAGAAAAATAGGATCTGAAAATATTATAAATACATTTTAATATCTGACAAGGATAAAGATGATAATATGCATTTAGGAGTATTGCCAAGACATCTATTAAGTGTTTTAGAATAACCTTAATCAAAATTCATTTTACACATGTTAGATATTTAGATAGCCACAAAAAAGAGGCCACATTACATATAAATCTAACCAAATAACATTCTGAGTTTATTCCTGCTTACTAACTTAGGTAAGCTCAGTTTCTAAGATACTATGGTTTTTTATTGATGTTTTATATTATCAATATAAATCTTTATATTATCAAAAAATGTTGATTTCAAGATCAATCTTCAAATTATTCCTCTTTTCCCCAATCTTGAATTTAGATAATCACAGAAATAAAATTCAAGACATATATTTAAATCTATTGTATTTTGAACATAGTGCTTCTTTCATGTAACTGTAGAGATAATGTATGTTATAAAACATTAGATAAATTATTTCAACAAGCAAAAGGCACATTATTTAAACAACTATCTTACAACCATTTTGTTGCAGTTTCTCATTTATATTACTTTGTAAAGAAGTAAGCCAGGAGGAGTGGTTTGGCTAAAGTTCTCAAGCAAGTGTTTAGGAGATATTGTAGTTATAAGTAGCTAAGTGTTTTGCAGTGTTATCTTTTATTTTGTTGGTTCATAAGAAATGTAATCTTCTTATTTATGTCCACGCATTGCTTTCAAAGCCTGCTCTTTGGAACACCTGTAGTATAATGATCTGTGGCAATGTTTAAAATGTAGCTTCATGAATCATTACTCATCTGCTAAACCACAATTTCTATGGAGAGGTCTGAGGAATCTTAACAACTTCCTGTAAATTATACTGAAAATGAAGTTTGAGAATCAAGAATATGTAAAGAACATTCTAATCAAAGTCCACTGTAATGATAGTTGATATCATGATTCTTTTTCTTTTTCCTTTGATTAAATTTTCATTTATGCCAATAGCAGCAACCCCAAGTCCAAGATCAGGGGCATCAGGAAAGAGGAGCAACCCCACATCCAAGGAGCGGTGGAGGAGATACTCCATGTTGAAGGTAGGAGGGGTGATGTCATTCAAGGTAAGGAGTCCAGGGGGCGCTCTGCAGAAAGAGAGAGGCAGTGGAACTTCCCTCAGCAAAGCCAAGGGGTCCCAAGGAGAAGTGAGCCTGCTGTCCGCCAACCCAGCCCCTCAGCGAGCATCAGAGGCGACAGGGATTCTGTCTGAGCAGTTCCGCTTTATTACCCCAAGCTCTTGGTTTATATAGGCAATGGGGGGGCGGTTGTGTGAGGGACTTTCCATAGTTGCACCAATCCCGTTAAAGGTCAGATCGTCATGTGCCTTCAGTTGCACCAATCACGTTAAAGGTCAAATCGTCAAGTGCCTTCATTATAACAGGAGTCTATGGTGATCAGGTGCTGTCCACATACACGGAAATCAAAAGAGCCAATCAAGAACTTTGACAAACAATATAGACCACGCCCCTATCACTTCCACCAGGTGCCATCTTAGTTTCCGACCGCAAAGCTAGCCCTTTTTTTTTTTTTTTAAGGTTTCCCATTTAGGGCCCAACAAAGGAGCAGTGGCTGTGCTTTGCAGGAGCAGCTGTGAAGAGATACCCCACGTCCAAGGTAAGAGAAACCCAAGTAAGATGGTAGGTGTTGCAAGAGGGCATCAGAGGGCAGACACACTGAAACCATAATCACAGAAAACTAGCCAATCTGATCACACAGACCACAGCCTTGTCTAACTCAATGAGACCAAGCCATGACACGTGGGGCCACCCAAGAGGGACAGGTCATGGTGGAAAGGTCTGACAGAATGTGGTACACTGGAGAAAGGAATGGCAAGCCGTATTCTTGCCTTGAGAATACCATGAACAGTATGAAAAGAAAAATGATAGGATACTGAAAGAGGAATGCCCAGGTCAGTAGGTGCCCAACACGCTACTGGAGATCAGTGGAGAAATAACTCCAGAAAGAATGAAGGGATGGAGCCAAAGCAAAACAATACCTAGCTGTGGATGTGACTGGTGATAAAAGCAAGGTCTGATATTGTAAAGAGTAATATTAATTAGGAAACTGGAATCTTAGGTCCATGAATCAAGGCAAACTGGAAGCCGGCAAACAGAAGATAGTGAGTGAAAGTCGATATTCTAGGAATCAGTGAACTAAAATGGACTGGAATGGGTAAATTTAACTCAGATGACCATTATATCTACTACTGTGGGCAGGAATCCCTTAGAAGAAATGGAGTAGGCATCATGGTCAACAAAAGAGTCTGAAATGCAGTACTTGATGCAATCTCAAAAACAACAGAATCATCTCTGTTCTTTTTCAAGGCAAACCATTGAATGCCATGGTATTCCAAGCCTATGCTCCAACAAGTAATTCTGAAGAAGCTGAAGTTGAATGGTTCTATGAAGAACTACAGGACCTTGTAGAATTAATGCCCCCAAAAGATGTCCTTTTCATTATAGGGGACTGGAATGCAAAAGTAGGAAGTTGAGAAACACCTGGAGTAACAGGCAAATTTGGCCTTGGAGTATGGAATGGAGCAGGAAAAAGCTAGTAGAGTTTTTCCAAGAGAACTTACTGGTCATAGCAAACACCCTCTTCCAACAACACAAGAGAAGACTCTACACATAGACATCACCAGATGGTCAACTCCAAAATCAGACTGATTATATTCTTTGCAGCCAAACATGGAGAAGCTCTGTAGAATCAGCAGAATCAAGACTGGGAGATGACTGTGGCTCAGATCATGAACTCCTTTTTGCCAAATTCAGACTTAAATTGAAGAAAGTATGGAAAACCACTAGACAATTCAGGTTATCTAAAACAAATTCTTTATGGTTACACAGTGGAAGTGAGAAATAGATTTAATGGACTAGATCTGATAGAGTGCCTGATGAACTATGGATGGAGATTCATGACATTGTACAGGAGACAGGGATCAAGACCATCCATACGGAAAAGAAATACAAAAAAGCAAAATGGATGTCTGAGGAGGCCTTACAAATAGCTCTGAAAAGAAGAGAAGAGAAAAGCAAAGGAGAAAATGAAGGATATAAGCATATTAATGCAGAGTTCCAGAGAATAGCAAAGAGAGATAAGAAAGTCTTCCTCAGTGATCAATGCAGGTTAATAGAGGAAAACAACAGAATAGAAAACCCAGAGATTTCTTCAAGAAAATTAGAGGTACCAAGGGACTATTTCATGCAAAGATGGGCTTGATAAAGGACAGAAATGGTATGGACCTAAAAGAAGCAGAAAATATTAAGAAGTGGAAAGAATACACAGAAGAGCTATACAAAAAGAGCTTCATGACCCAGATAATCACGATGGCGTGATTACTCACCTAGAGACAGACAACCTGGAATGTGAAGTCAAGTGGGCCTTAGAAAGCATCACTATGAACAAACCTAGTGGAGGTGAGGGAATTCCAGTTGAGCTATTTCAAATCCTGAAAGATGATGCTGTGAAAGTGCTGCACTCAATATGCCAGCAAATTTGGAAAACTCAGCAATGGCCACCGGACTGGAAAAGGTCAGTTTTCATCCAATCCCAAAGAAAGGCAATGCTAAAAATGCTCAAACTACCGCACAATTGCATTCATTTCAGACCCATGCTCAAAAATTCTCCAAGCCAGGCTTCAGCAATACGTGAACCATGAACTTTCAGGTGTTCAAGCTGGTTTTAGAAAAGGCAGAGGAACCAGAGATTAAATTGCCAACATCTGCTGGGTCATGGAAAAAGCAAAGGAGTTACAGAAAGACATCATTTCTGCTTTAGTGACTATGCCAAAGCCTTTGACTGTGTGGATCACAATAAACTGTGGAAAATTCTGAAAGAGATGGGAATACCAGACCACCTGATCTGCCTCTTGAGAAACCTATATGGAGGTCAGGAAGCAACAGTTAGAACTGGACATATAACAATAGACTGGTTCCAAATAGGAAAAGGAGTATGTCAAGGCTACATATTGTCACCATGCTTATTTAACTTATATGCAGAGTACATCATGAGAAACGCTGGACTGGAACAAGCACAGGCTGGAATCAAGATCGCTGTGAGAAATATCAATAACCTCAGATATGTAGATGACACCACCCTTATGGCAGAAAGTGAAGAGGAACTAAAAGGCTCTTGATGAAAGTGAAAGTGGAGAGGGAAAAAAGTTGGCTTAAAGCTCAACATTCAGAAAACGAAGATCATAGCATCTGGTCCCATCATTTCATAGGAAATTGATGGGGAAACAGTGGAAACAGTGTCAGACTTTAATTTTTTTGGCTCCAAAATCACTGCAGATGGTGACTGCAGCCATGAAATTAAAAGACGCTTACTCCTTGGAAGGATAGTTATGACCAACCTAGAAAGCATATTAAAAAGCAGAGACATTACTTTTCCAACAAAGGTCCGTCTAGTCAAGGCTATGGTTTTTCCAGGGTCATGTATGCATGTGAGATTTGGACTATAAAGAGAGCTGAGCACCGAAGAATCGATGCTTTTACACTGTGGTGTTGGAGAAGACTCTCAAGTGTCCCTTGGATTGCAAGGAAATACAACCAGTCCATCCTAAAGGAGATCAGCCCTGGGTTTCATTGGAAGGACTGATGCTAAAGTTGAAACTCCAGTACTTTGGCCAGGTCATGAGCAGAGTTCACTCATTAGAAAAGACCCTGATCCTGTGAGTGATTGGGGGCAGGAGGAAAAGGGGATGACAGAGAATGAGATGGCTGGATGGCATAACCGACTCTATGGACATGAGTTTAGGTGGACTCTAGGAGTTGGTGATGGACAGGGAGGCCTGGCGTGCTGCGATTCATGGGGTCACAAAGAGTCACACACGACTGAGTGACTGAATAGTCCTGTCCAACAATTTGAGATGCCATGACAATTTGAGATGCTATGGATTGCAGCCTGCCTGTCTCCTCTGTCCCTGGAATTTCAGACAAGAATACTGGAGTGGGTAGCCATTCCCTTCTCCAGCGATCTTCCCAGTTCAGGGATTGAACTGCTGTCTCCTGCATTGCAGACAGATTCTTTATTGCTGAGCCACTTCAAAATGTATTTCCTACATGAAGCTTTGCCACTTCCAGTGTTTGCATTATCAATTTTTTTCTCAATATCAATTTTCTTTTCTCACTGTCTCAATCAGGACCCAATGGGAGACACATGGCAGAAACAAATTTGAATACCTAAAAGTTTAATCTTAAAATAATTTCAAAAGCTTGGCTTATATATTAGAGAACCATAATGAATAGTGCTTGAATTTGAGGTTAGCATCAATACAACCATCACCACCTCTAGGTTCAAATAACAGAGATAAGGAAGGAGCTTATAATTCCAAAAGAAAGGAGAATTCTTTAGAACAGGTCTTTTTAGGAGAAGGGACACAGCAGGTACAGGGTAGACTCATAGTGTAGGGTACAGGGACCTGTAGACTTTGACCCCTTTCTCCTCAAACTCTTCAATCCTCCTCCCTGGTTCCCCACTGGTTAAACACAACAGGAAGGCAAGTGACATGCAAACTCTTAGATGTGAATCATATGGTTCAGGTAACCTGACAGAGGACAGGATAGGGTAGGGCAGTTCTGCTGCTGCTGCTGCTGCTAAGTCGCTTCAGTAGTGTCCGACTCTGTGTGAAAGATGCAAAATATATCTAACACTCTAATTCTCAAAATGTGCATTTGTCAGTGCTTCTCATTTCCAAGTTGTTCAGTGATGATAATATATCTGAAATAGTGTTTTGTTATGTGAAATGATTTGTAGATATACAGTGCTGCTATAATTTGTATGTATTTGTGTTTAAATGCACATTTATGTCAATACATTTTGTGTATATGTGACCATATGTGAAAAAGACAAGACTAAAAAGAGAGAGAAAAAATTGCCTCTCCCTGTTGACACTACTTTTTCATTGTCGTATCCCTGGTTTCCCCTGCTTTATTCTCATAATCTCTGGTTTAAATCCTCTTAATGTGTTTACCTCCTCTGGTGAATTCCAAACCTCACATCCCATCTAATTAATTTTCTTCTCTCTATTTATGCATATAGGTACTCAAAATATATGGCATATATATTACACATTGCTTTGTTTCTGATTTACACAAACACACATACATATGTGTCCATGTTGCTGCTTTGGCATTCTAATTTGTTTCTAACGTAAATCACAAATTGTTAATTATTTCCAATGACATTTAACATTTGTTGACTATTTTACAGTTGAATATGAATGCATTTCATTTTGTTTGCTTTTTAGATAAATTGAAAGACTACACAATTAATTTTTAACAGATGTTTATTTCAACAATTATTCCTTTCTTCTCTTTGTACTGCTTGTTCACAGGATGCTTAATATTCAAATTCGCATCCTTATTTTATTTAAAATATTAAGACTCTTGTCTCCCCATCAGCTGGAGCAGGAACCTAGGGAATCTTGGCTTTAACACTAGTAAGCCACAGAAAATTTTCAGTTTCTCCAGAGAACCAGTGTTTTTCCTTAGATCATATCTACTTGCTCCTGGCTTATGATTAGATCATCACTGCCACTTTTCTGACAACTAATTCACCTCACTGTAAGATATATCTTTACCAAGGAATCAGTGATGTCATTTTAAAGTCTAAGCATGTTGTAATTTCAGCTATTTTTTACCTTTACCAGTCCCCAAAGTCTAAGTGCTTAAGTTGTCAGGGAAACAAAAGAAACAGTAAGGAAGAAGTCTGAAATATCCATCCCAGGAGATGTTTAAACATAGCACAGAAGCAAAACTATCTCTGGTGTAGGTATATTCATGCTTGGAAATATAGCTACTTATTTTCACTCTCTTGAGTTTTTATTGGTCAGTTGTTTATAATATTTTTAAAGGCATGATAATTTAAGAGAGAAGTGTATATATATATATATATGTATATATATATATGTGTATATATATATATATATATATAGAGAGAGAGAGAGAGAGAGAGAGAGAACTGGTACTTAAATCATAAATATTGAAAATCTTATGAAGTTACAGAATATGTGCTTGATCAGTCTTGAAATAGTAGTGGTAAATTCAAATGTATCTTTAGAATTTAGAGACTACTCAGAGGTAAACAAATCATAACCATTTAAATAATTTCAATTATTTTTACTTGTTGCTGCTAAGTCACTTCAGTCATGTCCGACTCTGTGTGACCCCATAGACAGCAGCCCACCAGGCTTTTTTCTTCCCTGGGACTCTCCAGGCAAGAACACTGGAGTGGGTTAACATTTCCTTCTTTTGTTAGGTACTGATTTTTCTGTGCATGCATTGGTGAGTTCAACTTGGGTTATGTTCAAATTTCTCAGAAGAAAAGTTTTAAAATAATTTTGAAACACAGTATTGCCGGATAGTACTTAAAATACACTGTGAAATCAATTTTCAAACTTCGTTTTCCATTCCCAAAACAACAATAAATAATGGGAGAGGCTATGCATGTGTAAGGATAGGGGTATGTATGATATCTATCTTCCCTTCAATTTTGCTGTAAAGTTAAAACTGTTCTAAAAAATAAGTGTTTAAAATTAAGAAAAGTTAATTTTAATTAAAATATATTGTTACAATAAAAATTATAGTTTTCTTATTTTTATTTTCTCATTGGACTACAGAGGAACTGGAACACACAGATGCAACCCAGGCACATTAGACCTGCTGTGCTCTGGTTATAAAATCAGGGAAATATGGGAGTCTGACTCTTGCATTAATGATAATTAAGACTGGCATAGCACTGAAAACATAATACTATGCAATGAATTAAGTGTTATCCCAGTTAAAATGATGACAGATTTGCTCTGGAAACTTACAAAGCAAGAGGAATTGGCCAACATTCCAGATAGTAAAGCAAGCCATGAATCTCTAATTATGATTATGACCACAGAATTATGAATTCTGGAGAAATTATAACATCAATGTAAATTAAATGCATTAAATTCTAAAAATAGGCATATATGCAAGACTTCACTTTATGAGACTGAGTAAAAGAGGCCTTATACAGTGCAGTTTATGCTGCTAAGACAAACTGCACAACTTATTACTACCATTCCCCAAATATATATAAAGAGAAATTTAACTCTCTCCTTGTATATTCTTTATACTAAACCCAATTCTATATGAATCAAATATTTGAGCAAAAATAAGTCATAAAACCTCACAAATTATGAATAAATGTTTGCAGAATGAAAAATTGTTTCTAGCTAGACATAAAATTCAGAGACAATAAGGAAAATTTATGATTAATTTGACTACATAAATATTTAACATTTTGAACATGAATAAAAACAAAATACAAGTTAAAAAGCAAACTGCCATATTGAATAAAGATATTTGCAATATATATGATAGAAAGGAATTTGATTTCTTTAATATTACATGTAAAGAGTTTAAACCAAGCACTAAAAATATAAATTACATAGTACAAACTGGATATATTAATTGAAAGTGCAGTTTCTATAAAAATAGTCAATCATACATAACCATATGAAAAGTTGGAAATCATATGTAAGAAGTAATTTTTAAAAACATGTAGCCATGAATACTCAGCATAAGAAATAGGAGATTAAGCATTCTATTTGCTTTAGATTATTTTGTTTTATATTTCTTCCTATATTTTTGCATTGAGCCAAAAATAATCTACAAGTAAGTTACTAGAACTAATAAGAATTTTGCAGGATAAGGAGGATATACATTCAATATATAAAAATAAAATATATATATAAATGCATATACATATATACACAATTAATGAACAGCTGGAAAATAATATAAAAATGCTGCCTTATAGTAAAAGTTACTGATATAATGTATCATAATATAATACTTTATAATTTATACTTATAAGTATATTTTATATTATAATATTATTATCAGTATAATAAAGTATTTTATGAGATATAGAATAAGGCTAACACTATAGCATCAAAACACTGTATCCTCATATAACTAACTAAATATCTATATAATTTCTAGGGTGATTTTACATATATATGTAAAATTTATATATATATATATATATATATAGACATAATTTTTTAAAGACCTATAAAAATGAAAAAAAATTTTCACTTAATAACAAGACAAAGAAGATTTAAAATGGATTATATGTTTGAACCAGCATGCTTGAAAAAAAAAAAATGGTACATACGATAAGCAGGGCTTCCCTGATGGCTCAGTTGGTAAAGAATCTGCCTGCAATATTGGAGACCTAGGTTTGATCCCAGGGTTGGGAAGATCCCCTAGAGGTGAGCATGGCCACACACTCTAGTATCCTTGCCTGGAGAATCTCCATGGGCAGAGGAGCCTGGGGAACTACAGTCCATGGAGTTGCAAAGAGTTGGATATGACTGAGTGACTTTCACTTATAATAAGCAAATGAAAAGATCTGTCAATACAGAATGTAAATACTCACCATAATACTATTATACATCTATTAGAATGGCTAAAATTAAAATAGTATACACACCATGTACTAAAATTCTTTATTATTTTTGGCACAACTTTCCACACAATGTTTTATCTATCCATTCTATTTAGCCAGTGACAAAGGTCACCTTTGAAATATCATCTAAAATTTACACCACTGATATAATTCAAATTTAGAGTGGTCTGTCAACTGAAAGTGTACATAAAATACCAGTATCTAAAACATAACATCTAAAAGACTCTTACTCTTCAATCATCTTTCTATTTCATATATTCACTAATATATTTAATAAATATTTTTGAATCCACTATGTTCCAGACAACATTCCAGGACTATGAATATATCAGTGAACATAGCAGTCAAAACGACTCAGATCAGAGTTTCCTGTTGAGTTAGGTGAGAGAGATAATAAAGAAAAAAAGAGAGATTATAGGATATGTTGTCATATAGTGAAAATTGATGTGGGAAAATAAAACATGAACAGGTCAAAGAGAGTGGAAGAATGCTCCAATCTTGAATGAGGTTTAGAGAAAGCCTCACTGAGTAGATGGACTATGAAGGACAACCAGGAGAAGAGGTGCTGATCAATGCAGATATGTAAAGTTCCAGGCAGGACTCCCTCTTGCTGAAAAATTTCAATGACAAAGACAGCTGATGTATGATAAAATGTATGATTGTTTACATATGGAAATATAGAGACTGAATGTTAGATTTAAAGAACACTAATGCAATTCATTATGGTCACATATGTTCATACTGCAAATGAGGTACTCTCTCTTCAACTACCACCTCATTTCCTCTTATCCATTTAGACTGTTAACTATTTAGTAGATTTTTCTATTAACATGCTAATTATTAACATGGTAATCATGATAATCATTATTAATATGCGTTTATTCTGAGGGCAATTGGAGAACAATCCCTTGTGGGATGTTTAAATTTTCTCATTTGTAAGTTCAAGGAGATAGTAAAATGGCCAACTAGGCCATTTAACTGTTATAACCTATGGCAAGTTGTTCTCAGAAGATCACTGAGCAAGAGTTAACCACCAAAATAAAGGTGAAGACCTCTTGGTAACATTTCATTGGATGCACATGAGTACCTCTTTAGAATAAAGACCAACTTCTGTAATTGCTGAAGGGGCTATCGAACTGCATGATATTCCATTATTAATCTAAGAAGCAATACATTTATGAGTGTGTCACCTCATTATGTTTGTTGTGTAATACATGTATTTTAAAATACTATGCATTGTTTAGAAGCTGGCTTTGTTGTATATCTGAGAATTTGAATTAAAAATATATTAGGATTTACTATGAACATTGCTTATAATATTCCTCAGAATCATATCTCAGTTATATATATATTTATATATATATATAGTTTTCAAATTAACATTTTAAATAGTGTACTTGAGAGAAATTTCTGTTTTTACACTTTTTATTGTTTTATTAAAGGAAAATGAAACTGAAGAATCAATTTTGTTAAATTTACCTAAATGAAATGTTATACATTAAACTGTATATTCTGAGTTAAGTATTTTAAATATTAGGATAACAGACATAAGTACCCTATGCATGAGGCTCTGACTATGGTTCAATATAACTTATTACATGCTATCTTGTTATTTCTAGGGCTTTTGTTTGGGTTACTATAATCATTGTTGTTATTGCTATTGGTATTGATGGTAGTTGTATATTGGTTCAGCTTAGGCTTCTATTAGAAAGCTGAAGATTCCAGCTAGGTTAGTCTATCTTGTCTAAATACTGGGGAAAAAACATAAACAAAAACAAAAACCTAGCATGGAGTGAAACCTGAAAAAGTTGGTAATATTTAACTTGAATTTAAAAGATACTTATTTCAATACTTCATGTGATTTTCTTCATTTTGATAAGGTCCAGATTCCTTTTCTTTAACTCTCAATGCATATATGTATAATCAAAGACAGGCTGAAAAATTCAATTTTTTTTTTTTTTTTAAAGAGAACACAAAAACTGAACAGGGGTAAGAATAAGCATCACATAAAAAAGAACACAGTAGGAAATCCTCTTATAGGCGGGTCTGTGGGGAGTTTTGGAATCTCAGAAGGCAATATAACTGGGAGAAAAAAAAAAAAAGGAAAAAAACCCACAGAATACATGCCTAATCGCAACTCAAAAGGCTCTAACCTAACAACCTAACACACAGCCTGGCCCGCTCACAAAACAAAGGCTTGAGAGAATACCAAAGGAGAGCGAGCCCTGCTGCATAACAGCCCTTCCCCACCTGGAGACAGAGAGGCAGGCTTGCAGCAGCTGGAGTCAGAAGGCAAGGGGCTGCTGCAATCTCAACCCCAGAGATGGCATCTTCCACCAAACAGTGAGCAGGTTCCCAGCTGCTAACCATGTCTTTCTGAGATCCTGGATGGCTGACAGCCACCACGCAGGTTGCGGTCTGAGATCAGCTCTCCAGAGGAGACACAGGGCACATCTGAGATGGTGCTCTCACAGCGCACCCAGGAAAATGAGTGGCTGGGACCAAGGAGGTGGATGCATGGCTCACCTGGGACAGTGCACTCGTGAAGCACCCGGTCGCTTGAGCTCTTTGGAACTGGGAATGGCACAAAACACACACTCAACCCACACAGACTGAGCCAGAACTCTGAGTGTCTCCTGTGGAGGTACGGGTCAGCAGTGGCCTGCTGCAGGGGCAGGGGCTCTGGGTGCAGTAGACCTGGGTATGGCACAAGCCCTCTTGGAGGTCTCCACTAACCCCATTATAGAATCGCCAGAACTTACACAGGAGTGGAGAAACAGACTCTTGGAGGGCACAAATAAAACCTTGTGCACACCAGGACACAGGAGAAAGGAGTGGTGAACCCACAAGAGACTGACCCAGAAAAGCCCATGAGTGTCCAGGAGTCTCCAATGGAGGCATGTGTCAGTGGAATCCTGCTGCAGGTCAGGGGCACTGAATGCAGCAGTGTGTGCATGAGATCTTTTGAAGGAGGTCGCCATTAAGGGCTTCCCTGGTGACTCAGTGGGTAAAGTGTCTGCCTGGAATGCAGGAGACCCGGGTTCGATCCCTGGGTTGGGAAGATCCCCTGGAGAAAGAAATGGCAACCCACTCTAGTACTCTTGCCTGGTAGGCTACAGTCCATGGGGTCGCAGAGTCGGACATGACTGAGTGACTTCACTTCACTTCACATAGTTTGGTCTCAGGTCAAGCAACAGGGAGGAAATAGCCCTGCCCATCAACAGATAACTGGATTAAAGATTTACTGAGCATGGCCCCACCCATCAGCAAAAGACCCAGTTTCCCTCTCAGTCAGGCTCTACCACTAGGAAGCTTCCATAAGTCTCTTATCCTTATCCATCAGAGGGAAGACAAAATGAAAACAACAATCACAGAAAACTAACCAAACTGATCACAAGGACCACAGCCTTGTTTAGCTCAATGAAACTATGAGCACTACCATGTATGGCTACCCAACATGGACAGGTCATGGTGGAGAGTACAGACAAAACATGGTCCACTCGAGAAGGGAATGGCAAACCACTTCATTATTCTTGCCTTGAGAACCCCATGAACACTATGAAAAGGCAAAAGGTATGACACTGAAAGATGAACTCCCCAGGTCAGTAGTTGCCCCATATGCTACTGTAAAAGAGTGTAGAAATAACTCCAGAAAGAATCAAGAGACAGAGTCAAAGCAAAAACAACACCCAGTTTTGGATGTGACGGGATATGGAAATAAAGTTTGATGCTGCAAAGAACAATATTGCATAGCAACCTGCACTGTTAGGTCCATTAATCAAGGAAAATTGGAAGTGGCTAAACAGGAGATGACAAGAGTGAACATTGATATTTTAGGAATCAGTGAACTAAGATAGACTGGAGTGGGTAAATTTAATTCAGATGACCAATATATCTACTACTGTTGGCAAGAATCCCTTAGAAGATATGGAGTAGCCATCATAGTCAACAAAAGAGTCCAAAATGCAGTATTTGGATGTACTGTATTTTTGAGACAGATCATTCTATCTCAAAAATGACAGAATGATCTCTGCTCATTTCCAAGGCAAAGCATTCAATATCCCAGTAATTCAAGTCTATGCACCAACCAGTAATGCTGAAGAAACTGAAGTTGAATGGTTCTATGAAGACCTATAAGACCTTCTAAAACTAACACTGAAAAAAGATGTTCTCTTGATTATAGGGGGTTGGGGAGCAAAAGTAGAAAGTCAAGAGTGATCTGGAGTAACAGGCAAATTTGGCCTTAGAGTACAGAATGAAGCAGGGCAAAGACTAATAGATTTGCCAAGAGAACGCACTGGACATAGAAAACACCCTCTTCCAACAACACAAGAGAAGACTACATGGGCACATCACCAGATGGTCAATACCAAAATCAGATTGAATATATTCTTTGCAGTCAAAGATGGAGAAGCTCTATACAGTCAGCAAAAACAAGATCAGGAGCTGACTGTATCATGAACTCCTTATAGCCAAATTCAGACTTGAAGAAACTAGGGAAAAGCACTAGACCTTTCAGGTATGACCTAAGCAAATCCCTTATGATTATGCAGTGGAAGTGACAAATAGATTCCAGGGATTAGATCTGATAGAAAGAGTGTCTGAAGAACTCCAGACAGAGGATCAGGACATTGTACAGGAGGCAATGATCAAGAACATCCCCAAGAAAAAGAAATGTAAAAGGCAAAATTTCTGTCTGATGAGGCTTTACAAATAGCTGGGAAAAGGAGAGAAAATAAAGGTAAGGGAGAAAAAGAAAGATATACCCATTTGAATGCAGAGTTTCAAAGAATATCAAAGAGAGATAAGAAAGCCTTCCTCAGTGATCAGTGCAAAGAAATAGAGGAAAACAATAGAATGGAAAAGACTAGAAATCTCAAGAAAATAAGTGATATCAAAGGAACATTTCATGCAAAGATGGGCATAATAAAGAACAGAATTTGTATGGACCTAATGGAAGCAGAAGATATTAAGAAGAAATGGCAGGAATAAATAGAACTATACAAAAGAGATCTCCATGACCAGATAACCACAATGGAGAGATCATTCACCTAGAGCCAGATGCTGGAATGCAAAGTGAAGTGGGCCTTAGGAAGCATTGCTACAAATAAAGCTGGTGGAGGTGATGGGATTCCAACTGAGCTATATCAAATCCTAAAAGATGATGCTGTGAAAGTGCTGCACTCAGTATGTCAGTAAATTTGGAAAACTCAGCAGTGGCCACAGGACTGGAAAAGGTCAGTTTTCATTCCAATCCCAAAGAAAGACAATGCCAAAGAATGTTCAAACTACCGCACAATTGCATTCATCTCACATGCTAGCAAAATAATGCTCAAAATTCTCCAAGCCAGGCTTCGACAGTATGTTAACTGACCGTGAACTTCCAGATGTTCAAGCTGGTTTTAGAAACTGCAGATGATCCAGATATCAAATTGCCAACATGTGCTGGATCATCAAAACAGCAAGAGGGTTCCAGAAAAACATCCAGTTTTGCTTTATTGACTATGCCAAAGTCTTTGACTGTGTGGATCACAATAAACTGTGGAAAATTCTGAAAGAAATGGGAATACCAGACCACCTGAGCTGCCTGTTGAGAAATCTGTATGCATATCAATAAGTAATAGTTAAAACAGTACCTGGAACAAGAGACCGGTTCCAAATCAGAAATGGAGTACATCATAGCTGCATATTGTGTCCTTGCTTATTTAACTTATATACAGAGTATATCATGCAAAATGCTGGGCTGCATGAAGCACAAGCTGGAATCAAGACTGTTGGCTGAAATATCAATAACTTCACATTTGCATATCACACCATCCTTATGGCAGAGAGCAAAGAAAAACTAAATAGTCTCTTGTTGAAAGTGAAAGAGGCGAGTGAAAATTTTGGCTTAAACTCAACATTCAGAAAACTAAGATCATGGCATTGGGTCACTTCCATTCATGGCGAATAGATGGGCAAATAATAAAAACAGCGAGAGACTTTATTTTTCACTGTAGATGGTGACTGCATCCATGAAATTAAAAGATGCTTACTCTTTGGAAGAAAAGCTATGACCAACCTAGACAGCAGATTAAAAAGCAGAGATATTACTTTGCCAACAAAGTATTGTCGAAGCCATGGTTTTTCCAATAGTTATGTATAGATGTGAGAGTTGGACTATAGAGAAAGCTGAATGTGTAAGAATTGATGCTTTTAATGTGGTGTTGAAAAAGACTCTTGAGAGTCACTTGGACTGTAAGGAGATCCAACCAGTCCATTCTAAAGGAAATCACTCCTGAATATTCATTGGAAGGACTGATGCTGAAGGTGAAACTCCAATACTTTGGCCACCTGATGTGAAGAACTGACTCACTGGAACAGACCTTGATGCTGGGAAAGACTGGAGGCAGGAGGAGTAGGGGACAATAGAGGATGAGATGGTCGGACAGAATCCCAGACTATATGGACATTAGTTTGGGTAGGCTTAGGGAGTTGGTGATGGTCAGGAAAGCCTGGCATGCTTCAGTCCATGGGGCCTCAAAGAGTGGGACATGACTAAGCAACTGAATGGAACTGAATGTGAAAAAGGAACATTAATTTTTCTTGGGAATATAAGAGGAATAGGCAGCTTTATACTGTCACCCTGCTTGTTTAACTTCTAAGCAGAGCACATCATGTGAATTGCTGGGCTGAATGAATCTCAAGCTGGAAGCTCTTGGGAGAAATATCAAAAACCTAGGATATGCAAATGATACCACTGAATGACAGTGAAGAGGAACTAAAGAGCCTCTTTTTGAAGGTGAAAGAGGAGAGTGATAACGCTGACTTGAAACTCAACATTCACAAAACTAAGATCACAGCATCTAGTCCCATCACCTCATAGCAAATCAAAGGGGAAAAAGTGGAGAAAATGACAAATTTTCTTTTCTCGGGCTCCCAAATCACTGAGGACTCTGACTGCAGTCATTAAATTAAACGATGCTTGCTCCTTGAAAGGAAAACTATGACATCTGGATAGTGTATCAAAAAGCGGAGACATCACTTGCTGACAAAGGTCCATATAGTCAAAGCTATGGTTTTCCCAGTAGTCATGTATGGATGTGAGAGTTGGACCATAGAGAAGGCTGAAGTGAAAGTGGCACAACTGTGTGGGACTCTTTGTGACCCCATGGACTGTAGCCCCCCAGACTCCTCTGTGGGATTCTCTAGGCAAGAATACTGAAGTGGGTTGCCATTTCCTTCTCCAGGGGATCTTCCCAACCCGGGGACTGATCCCAAGTCTCTCATGTCTCCTGCATTAGCAGGCAGGTTCTTTACCCTAACGCCACCTGGGAAGCCCGTGCTGAAGTCCAGAGGGTCTCAAATAGTCAGACATGACTTAGTGACTGAAAAACAACAGCAGTAATGGAGAGGTAGTATATTATCAATATTGTAACTTATTCCAAATGAATGAAGAGAAGAGAGAAGAAGAGAAATAAGAACATGAATATCTGCAATGGTCTACTATAGAGAGGAATATATTACTTCAAATCTGTTTATCCTTTGAATAAGTTATGAAGTATATAATGAAAAGTCTCCCTTCCTAACAGCCAGCCAGCCAATTAGTTTCCCTACATGATGTCTAGGCAAGGTTTTCAGCTTTTAGAAGATCTCTACATCTGTACAAAGATAAACACATATATTATATTTTAATTTTCTTATAGAAAAGCTAGTGTATTCAATACATTATAGTATGTTTTACAATTTATATCATATCATAACTCACCCTGTATCAATACAGAAACATGATTTTTAATTTTAAATGATTTTATTATATGGATAAATTACAGTAACTAATTTTCTACTCTGGGTTTGGTTAATTCAGTTTGATGCAATTTTAATATTAGAATTAGTATTTATGAGATTATCTTCTACTTACATACCTGGAATCCTATTATTTTCTGCATTTTGAGTGGTAGATTGGTAAGGAGACATTTTTATATTTTAATATTTTGCTTATTTTGTATTATACCTATTCCTATGTATTGTTATTATAAATGAACATGGTTCCCATTATGTTTTTAAATTGATTTCTATAGGTGCACTCAGACAATTTAAAACATATTATCATTAACTACTTTGCTCTATGTAATAGATTATTTTGGAATTCCAAAGTATACAACTTTCAAACAACATAATATGTGTAAGAATTCTTTAGAGAAAGTTGGAAAAGAGATATACTCATCCAGGAACAAGTTCAAGTGTGTGTAAGAACCAACCATTACATTCAGAATAACACATCTGAAATAGAGCTTCCACAAAGAAGCTGAATTGACAGATACCCAGACATCCTTGCCTTTGCAGTTATCAGAAGTACAAAACAAGGATATATTAACATACACCACTGACTTTTGTAATTTATAAGGCAGTCTTGAAAATGTTTCTACCAATTAGAATAGATTTATTGGACATATTATTTTGTTGATAATGTCTGTATTTTCGACTGCATAGAATTAATATTTATATAAGCTATAATAAATATAATTTGTTATGTATTAGTTATTATACTTTAAAACCAAAAGACCCTGATGCTGGAAATGATTGAAGGCAGGAGGACAAGGGGAATGACAGAGGGTGAGATGGTTGGATGGCATCACCAACTCAATGCACATGAGTTTGAGTAAGCTCCAGGAGTTGGTGACAGACAGGGAATCTGGCATACTGCAGTCCATGGAGTCACAAAGAGTTGAACACAACAGAGTGACTGAACTGAACTAAACTGATAACAAGGTATGCTATACAAAACAGGAAAATATGATATTTATAAATGTATATTTATCTATATTCAAGTGGACATTACTATATAAACCTATTATATTTTGAATTGTTGAAATGATTTAAGTAAAATCAAAGTACAGTTTTTAAAAAAACATTTCAAATTGGTAACACTGAGTAAAGAAAGATATTTGAAGATTTTTTCATTCTTTTTTTTGTCAGCTCAACAGCTAACAATTCTTCCAATATTCATAACAGAAGCTGAAAATTTCAGCTGCTTTTCTTGCTTCTTGTGTCTAGAGTACAGTACTTGATCTTACTTTACTTGAGAAAAAAGCATTAAGGGGAAGAATTCATCTGGCATATATGGCAGAAAAAAAGGTACAGGCGTACTTTGTTTTAATGTGTTTTGCTTTATTGAGCTTTGCAGACATTGCCTTGTTTAAAATTGAAGATTTTTTTGGCAGTCTTGTACTGAGAATGTCTGTTGGTGCAATTTTTCAAAAGCATTTGCTAAGTTCTTGTTTTTGTGTCATGTTTTATTAATTCTCACCATATTTCAAACTTATTCATTACTATTATATTTTTATGGTAATCTGTATTACTTTGAGGTATCACCTACGATAAATACTATGTGTATTCTGACTGCTCTATTGACCCGTATTCTCACATCTTTCTCCCTCTCCTCAGCCCTATTTCCTGAGACACATCAATGACTTCTGTGTGTTCAAGAAAAGATGAATCACATGTCTCTCACTTTAAATCAAAATCTAGAAACGATCAAGCTTAGATAAGAAGGCATGTCAAAAATCAAGACAGGCCTACAACCAGGCCTCTTGTGCCAAACATAATAGTATGCACCGCGTTGTAAATGCCAAGAAACAGCTATTGAAAGATCTTACAAGTGCAGCTCCAATGAAGACATGAATGATAGGAAAGCCAAACAGCTTTAATGCTGATAAGGAGGGTGGAAGATCAAACC
This sequence comes from Nanger dama, assembly GCA_917880005.1. Taxonomy (NCBI): domain Eukaryota; kingdom Metazoa; phylum Chordata; class Mammalia; order Artiodactyla; family Bovidae; genus Nanger; species Nanger dama. Next base: position 4,667,346 of record CAKJTW010000038.1, on the reverse strand, counting down.
AGCCATATTCCCTCAAGTCAAAACCTAATCTAGGCAAGGCCCTAACTCTCATCAAGTCTAGGGAAGCTGAGAGAGGTGAAAAAGCTGCAGAGAAAAGTTTGAAGTTAGCAGATGTTGGCTCTTAAGATTTAATGAAAGAAGCCACCTCCACAACAAGAAAGTAGAAGGTAAAGCAGCAAGTGCTGACGTAGAATCTGCAGCAAGTTATCCACAAGCTCCAGCTAAGATAATCAATGAAACTGGCTGCACTAAACAAGAGATTTTTCATGCATAGGAGACAGCTTTCTATTGAAAGAAGATATCAAGTAGGATTTTCATAGCAGGAGAGGATAAGTCTATGTCTGGCCTCAAAGTTAGGACAGGCTGATTCTCTTGTTAGGGGTTAATGCAGCTTGCAACATGAAATTTGAAGTCAGTGTTCTGTCAACATTCTAAAAATTCTAGGGTCTTAAGAATTGTGCTATATCTTGTGCTTGTACACTGTAAAAGAACAGCAAAGCCTTGATTACACCACATCTGTTTACAGCATGGTTACTGCACATTTTGAGCCCACTCTTTAGACCTACTGCTCAGAAAAAGAAAAAAAAAAAAGAGAGAGAGAAAAGGATTCTTTCAAAATATTACTGCTCACTAACAATGTACTTGGTCACCCAAGAGCTTGGATGAAGATGTTTAATTAGAAGCATGTTTTCATGCCTGCCAACCCAACATCCATTCTGCATCCCATAGATCAAAAAGTCATTTACCTAACTTTATAAATTGGCCAGATTCTGTCCTAATTACTTTTGTTAAAAGTGCTAAATAATGAATTTCACCTTGGCACTATTGATATAGAGCTAGATACTTCCTTATTTATAGCCAGGGACTGGTTGTCCTTTCCACTGTGGGATGCTGGTAAGCCTTTATCCACCAGCAACAGAATCATATGTGATAATAACCAAAAATATCTCAGGACATTGCCACATGCTTCATCCGAGACTGAACTGCCCACACCTCAATTGATAACAAGAGCTACAAATATACTGATAAGATACTGGGAAGGAAAATTTGATGAAATGATACATACTGTGATATTTTCTAATAAAAAAGATGTCTCTTTCCATAAAAAACATGGAAAGATATTCCCTCAGAATGATAAAAGTAGCTGAAAATGCTTATAAAATGTTAATATTAAATATGTATTTTATTAAAAGAAAGGGAGGCACACATTTCATCTCTCAGAATAAAACTAAATCAGGGATTCTCCAGTGAATAGTTCAGAGAGAAAATTAAAGTTCTTTAGAACACATAGTATTATCATTAGTGATGGAACAGTAACAATAGCAATATTGCTCAAAAGATGAAATTAATATTTTGTGCTGTTTCTCAATTATGTGTTTTTTGCACAAAATAATTTCCAGCTTATTACCAATTACTTACATAATTCCTGTGGCTATATAGCATTCATTTATTAATTCTGTATTAGTGTCTTCATCATGCCATATATTTGGATGTTTGTGTCACTTTCAATTTTTTTCACTATTTTAACAACATAATATGAATAATAATATAAATCATTCATATATAATATATGATATATAATAATAATATATAATATTATATATAATAATATAATTCATAGCCCTTTTCTGCAATTTTTTATTTGATTTTATTTCCTTACTATAGAATATCTAAATTGTCAGATTAAAAAAATAGAATATTTTGAAGGTCTTGATATAATTTGTGGTCAAATGCATTAGTAATAGTATTCCAGTTTCAGTATACAAACAATATGTGTTCGATTTTAATATAATTGGATTGATTTCTATTTGCAATTGAATTTTTATGGAAAAAAGTTAATTTACTATCAGAATAAAACAGTAAAATCAAATTATGGAGTTAGCAGATATTTTAAAAGATTATGAGATTATTACCTGTGGGACCTCAGCCTTCATTCTATTTGTCCATCTATCAATACATTTTATATGGATAAATTATATACACAGATATATGTAATATATATCATGTATGTATACACATATGCAGTAATTTGAGTAGTTACTTGGTTTGCTTTTAAAGTATTGCACCTTATGTATTAAAGCTGAAGGAAAAAAATATCAAAACAAAAACATTTCATATTATTAAGAGAGCTGTTGAATAATTCACCATTTTTTCTGTGTAGTACAGATATGAAACTATTGCATTTCATTTCAGAGAAAAGGTTGATAAATTACTCTACGGGAAGGCATGAATATGGTTAATTTACTGTCACTTGGAGCTTTGGTCCTCTGTCATGCAGTTAAACTTATTTTTACCTGTCCACTTAGAAAATTAGTAGACCTCAGTGAAGTGTTCATAAAAATAAAATTTACTTAAGATTGATGAATGGAAAATGAGTTGAATGCAAAATAGGATGTTAAATCTTTCTAGTAACTTGAACATTCACACTCCTTATTGAAGATAGCAATCTGCTCTCTAAAATCAGGATTTATTGCAATTATATTAGTAATCAGTTGCTTTTTATATGGGGTAACACAGTAATCCTTATGTATTCATGATTCACTTTTTTTCTACCTGATGTATAGAGCTAAACACTTATTTCTCAATATTGTCACATTGTCACTGATAGTTTTTAATATTCCTAATTTAAATCAAACAATAATTTTTCAGATATGGAAAATCATTTCTGTTCAAGCATTTTTCGTGCTATTTAAAAAATCCTCTTTGTTAAAAATGCCAAATTACAATGTACAATTTTAAGTGTATTTTCAAGTGTACACTTCTGTAACAAGTGTCAAGTGGCTACGTTATGAATGCAAGTTGTTATGAAAGGTTGTTTATTATTGTTAGAATACAAATATTAGTTTTGGTTATATTACAGTTAAGGATAGAAAATATTAAGTGAAACTAGCATAGAGGAATTTTTAACTACCTTTATTCTGACACTCATTTATAAACTAGAACATTGAGACCAATATCCAGAGTCTCTTAAGAAGTGATGTCTTTGCCAATGAAAATATTAATTACATTCTTACCAAAATACCTTGAGAACTACGTACGCCAGTCCATTCTAAAAATCAACAGTCACAGTCTTTTTTCACACGTGGGAAAGAAGCTAATTTTAAAATGTCTGACTTGAGATTTTCCCTAGAGAAGAGAAAAGCCTGGTCAGGAAAACCTAGAATTGTTCGTGGGAATGCAAACTAGTACAGCCACTATGGAGAACAGTGTGGAGATTCCAACCAACATATGACCCAGCAAGCCCACTCCTGGGCATACACACCGAGGAAACCAGAATTGAAAGAGACATGTGTACCCCAGTGTTCATCGCAGCACTGTTTACAATAGCCAGGACATGGAAGCAACCTAGATGTCCATCAGCAGACGAATGGATATGAAAGCTGTGGTACATATAGACAATGCAGTATTACTCAGCCATTAAAAAGAATGCACTTGTTGCCATTTACTTTATTGTTTTGGGTTCGGGTTTATACGTCCTTTTTGTGTGGCATGGGGCTGGTGCACAAGATGATTAAGGGAGATGATATGGGGTGGGAGGTGGGAGGGGGCTTCGGCATTGGGAGATTGTGGACACCTGTGGCTGATTCATGTCAATGTTTGGCAAAACAAATACAGTAGTGTAATGTAGAATAAAATATTAAAAAAAAGAATGCATTTGAATCAGTTCTAATGAGGTGGATGAAACTGGAACTGATTATACAGAGTGAAGTAAGCCAGAAAGGAAAACACCAATACAGTATACTAATGCATATATATGGGATTTAGAAAGATGGCAACGATAATCCTGTATGTGAGACAGCAAAAGAGACACAGATGTATAGAATAGTCTTTTGGACTCTGTGGGAGAGGGAGAGGGTGGGATGATTTGGGAGAATGGCATTGAAACATGTATAATATCATATTAAAAAGAAAACCTAGAATTGTTATCAATTCACAATACAAACATTTGGTTAAGAGCAGACTTGTGCACACACACACACAAGTATACTTACAGAGAATTAAATTTGGTCTCTCTCTCAGATTGATCTCAAATGATATCAGCCAGGTTTTTTTTTTTTTTTTTTCAGTCTATGTAGGCCTCAATTTCCTACTCAAAATAATGGTGCATGACTATCTATATTGGGTTCATTTGAGGGAATAATCACAATAGCCTAGATATTTCATTTGACAAGTACTCAACATTCCAGAAATATCAGCTGTTATTATTATTATTTTCCTATTAAATATATGATATGATGAATACTAATAGAGAGGGAATGATCAAGCTTAGAAATAGTCCGGAACACCTGTTATTGAAACAAGAGAAAGAAAAGGGAACAGCGGCATTCCTTTTGACTCAGAATCATTAATATATTTTTATTACATTTCAACATGGTTCTTTGAAGAACTGTAAACTGGGTTGTTTGCTTCAATGTGTAAGACAGCATTTTAACAATTCTTTGAAAAGTCAAACCAAAATGGCATCATCAACAGAAAAGGATATCTTTTTTTTTTTTTTTGGTAGGGGAGCTGTTTTGGAAATTTCATAATTCCATTATTTTTGGTTAAAACAAAAGCTGCCTATAACCAATATAATATCAACAGCAAGAGAAATCCAAACTCCCTCTATAAATAGAGGACATTATGACTTGAAGTGATGTGTGAACATTTGAGGGTCTTTACTTGATTGTATTTCACATCAATCTGCATTAGCATCAGAGGCTCTAATACCTTAAAATACAATTTGCCTACTGACATGGAACTTGGCAACTTCATCAGAGATGTCCCTTCTTGGTGTGTGTGTGTGTGTGTGTGTGTGTGTGTGTGTGTGTGTGTGTGTGTGTGTGTGTGTGTGTGTGTGTGTGTGTGTGTGTGTGGTGTGTGTGTGTGTGTGTGTGTGTGTGTGTGTGTGTGTGTGTGTGTGTGTGTGTGTGTGTGTGTGTGTGTGTGGTATAATATGTGTGCATGCTCAGTTGTGTCCGACTCTTTGTGACCCCATGGACTGTAGCCCACCTGGCTTTTTCTGTCCTTGAGATTTTCCAGGCAAGAATGAGGAAGTGGATAGCCATTTCCTTCTCTAGAAAGAAAGAAATTTAATTTTAACTATGTTTACATGTACAATTTTATGGTACTATGTACATTCACATTGTTTTGCAACCCTTACCAGTATTCACCAGGATAAGTTTTTCATCTTTCCAACTAAAACTTTTTATCCATTAAATTAACACCCATTTCAGCTGTTTCTCTAACCCCTGCCAACCAGCATTTTAATTTTCATCTCTAGAAACCTTATATGGGTAATACAATAGTTATCCTTTTGTGGTTAACATTTCACTTAGTGTAATGTCTTCAGTGTTGCAGTATGTATCAAAATTTCCTTTTAAGGCTAAAGATTTATATATCACGTTTTTCTTATCCATTAATCTTGTTAATAATCAGTTGGGTGGCTGCCAGAATTTGACTACTGTGAATAATGATGCAATGTACATGAGTGTACAAACCTGTTGAGGTAACTCCCTTTACTGATTTTTGTGTATATGTCCAGAAGTAAAATGGCCAGATCACATAGAAACACACTCTTAATTCATCAAGTTTATAGTTATTTTTTCAAGTAAATAAAGCATAGAAGATCTCTTATTTTCACTATAGAAACATATATTTGAACTATAGAGTAGGGGAGATCTTTCCAATAATAGCCCACAAATCAGAAGCCATTATATACTGAATATAAAAATACTTCTACATGCACAGAAAATATTATTTGTAAAATGAAAAGATAAATGATTGAATTTAAATAAATATTTGTAACTCATATAACAGCAGGATGTATTCAGAGATTATGAGAAACTGAAAACTCCTTAGAGAAACAACCAGTGCACTATGTGTATTCACTGGCCCTGTTCACCAAGTATCCATTTCCATTTTGGACTCTCATAGGATTGCATATCCTCAGCCACTTGGATTAAATAACATCACATAATTTGTTTTGGACAATAAAATGTATTCAGAAGTGAAGTGAGGGGTATCATTTCCGAGTTGAAACTTTTAGATCCACCGTATCTTCATCCTTCTAACTCAATGGTCATGGAAGTACATTTGAAAATTGAACCTTGGTCAGCCTAATTTCTTTAAGATTATGGCGAGCAGAGTTTCCAGCCAACTTCTGATGGATATTTGGCACAACCAATAAACAAATCTTTCTTTTTATAGTGTCATGGACTATAAATTCAGGTTTGTTGTTGTTGGTTATTAGAGTATGAACTGATCTTTCCTCATTGATACATAGGTAAAGGTAAAGGTGAAGTCGCTCAGTCGTGTCCGACTCTTTGCGACCCCATGGACTGTAACCTACTAGGCTTCTCCGTCCATAGGATTCTCCAGGCAAGAATACTGGAGTGGATTGCCATTTCCTTCTCCAGGGGATCTTCCCAATCCAGGGATCGAACCCGGGTCTCCCGGATTGGAGGCAGATGCTTTAACCTCTGAGCCATCTAACAAAGAAGGCACAGAAGATAAGCAATCTAAAGTTTTGTTCAGTTGGTAAGTCCTGTCTAATTCTTTGTGACCACATGAAATGCAGCACACCAGGCTTCCCTGTATTTCATTATGTCCCAGAGTTTGCTCAAACTCATATTCATTGAGTCAGTGATGACATCCAACTACCTCGTCCTCTGTCACCCCTTTCTTTTGCCCTTAATCTTTTTCAGCAATCTAAAGTATGTTCTATGTGTTTTAGATCATTTTGAAATCAGTCCAGATTCCATTATATCCTATTATCCAGTACAAACGTACTAATTAATGTTCTGCTTCTAGGACAAGAGCTTGAATTAACTACTTAACAGGAATAAATTTGTAGATACAGTAAACTGACATCTTTCATTTTGGGGAATCAGAATCCTGGATCACACTCTGGCTTGAAAAGCAACAGAGAATACAAGAAAGGGAAACTTTTATTATTTTAAAATCAAGGACCATAATAGGCATTATATGTGCTAGAAAATCCTTATGATAATTCCAGTGGATAATAACTATGTTTCTTCATAACTTCCTCAATGTCAGATCTATCTGGAAATATCCTGATGTCTGAGACAAGCAAATCCTCTCTCAAGGATACTTCTCAATTAAATTACTGAAAGGAAACCACATGTACACAGTGTTTCAGAGCAAAGGTGACAAACTGCATATCTTGCTAGGTAAAGCAATGATGTGTTCATAATTCCAATTAATTAGAATATATATGTATATATTGGTATATCTATTGAAATATCTAAGTAGTCAATAAAAATGTGGTTATTGCCTTTTTGTATATAGGGAGCCACATGTGTATCAATGTGAGATGATACATCACTAAATATATTTTTCACTATGTTTACTTTTCAGGATAAAAATTCCTTTAAACTGCAAAATGATTATTAGATCACTGTTAAATTCTATGTTTAGTTCAGCTCAGTTCAGTCACTCAGTCGTGTCCGACTCTTTGAGACCCCATGGACTGCAGCACGCCAGGCCTCCCTGTCCATCACCAATTCCTGGAGTTTACTGAAACTCATGTCCGTTGATTCAGTGATGCCATCCAGCCATTTCATCTTCTGTCATCCCCTTCTCCTCCTGTCTTCAATCTTTCCCGAATCAGGGTCTTTTCAAAGTATGTGTAATGCAAAGTAAAAGACTATTTCATATATGCTCCTCATAACTTTTCTTTCATAGCTAAAGATCTAAGTGATAATATAGCTGTTGTATAAGCAAAAAATTAAACACTACATTTTTATTGACTACTTAAACATTATAACAGATATATATCAAATATAATTATAAGAACTACTACTTTTTATCTAAATATTATATATATTTAAAAATTTTAAGAAATTTGCAAAAGCAAGAAAAGATAATCAAGTCAAAATATAACAATCAGAGTCGTTTCTGATGAGATTTATTCTTGAACTAAATCTATACATATGTATATGAATATATACATACACATACACAGGATCTAAATGAAACAAGTACATCTCAAACTCAGTTTAGTTTAGTTACTCAGTATGTCCAACTCTTTGTGACTCCATGGATTGCAGTATGCCAGGCTTCCCTGACCATCATCAACTCTCAGAGCTTGCTCAAACTCATGTTCTTAGAGTCAGTGATGCCATCTAGTCATCTTAAACTCTGTCATCCCCCTTCTCCTTCTTCCTGCAACCTTTCCCAGCATCAGGATCTTTTCTAATGAGCTGGCTGTTCGCATCATGTGGCCAAAGTAATGGAGCTTCAGCTTCAGCATCAGTCCTTCCGATGAATGTTCAGGGTGGATTTGCTTTAGGATTGACAGGTTTGATTTCCTTGCAGTCCAAAGGACTCTCAAGAGTCTTCTCCAACACCACAGTTCAAAAGCATCAATTCTTTGGCACTCAGCTCTGTTTATAGTCCAACTCTCACACCCATTCATGTCTACTGGAAAAACCAAAGCTTTAACTAGACAGACCTTTTCTTTCTGTTCTGTTCAGACAGAACAGCTACATTATCACTTGGTTCTTTAGCTATGAAAGAAAAGTTGACAAAGTAATGTCTCTGCTTGTCAATATGTTGTCTAGATTGGTCATAGCTTTTCTTCTGAGGAGAAAGTGTCTTTTAATTTCATGGCTGAGTTCATCATCTACAGTGATTTTGGAGGCCAAGAACATAAAGTCTCTCACTGTTTCCACTGTTTGCCCATCTACTTGTCATGAAGTGATGGGACCGGATGCCATGATCTTGGTTTTTGAATGTTGAGTTTTAAGTCAACTTTTTCAATCTCCTCTTTCACTTTCATCAGAGGCTCTTTAGTTCTTCTTTGCTTTCTGCTATAAGGGTGGTGTGATCTGCAAATCTGAGGTTATTGATACTTCTTCCAGCAATCGTCATTCCAGCTTGTACTTCATCCAGCCCAGTAATTTGCAAGATGTACTCTGTGTGTAAGTTAAATAAGCAGGTTGACAATATACAGCCTTGACAAACTCCTTTTCCAGTTTAGAACCACTCTATTTTTCCATGTCCAGTTCTAACTGTTGTATCTTGACAGCATACAGATTTCTCAGGAGGCAGGTAAGGTGGTCTTGTATTCCCATCTCTTGAAGAATTTTCCAGTTTGTTGAGATCAACACAGTTAAAGGCTTTGGCTTAGTCAATAAAACAGAAGTGGATGTTTTTCTGGAACTCTCTTGCTTTCTCTATGATCCAACGGAGGTTGGCAAATTGATCTATGTTCCTCTGCCTTTTCTAAATCCAACTTGAACATCTGGAAATTCTCAGTTCATGTACTGTTGAAGCCTGGCTTGGAGAATTTTGAGCATTACTTTGCTAGCATGTGAGATGATTGCAACTGTGAGGTAGTTTGAACATTCTTTGTCATTACCTTTCTTTGGGATTGGAATGAAAACTGACCTTTTCCAGTCCTGTGGACACTGCTGAGTTTTCCAAATTTGCTGACGTATTAAGTGCAGCACCTTAACAGAATCGTCTTTTAGTATTTACAATAACTCAATTGGAATTCCATCGCCTCCCCTATCTTTGTTCGTAGTGATGCTTCCTAAGGCCCACTTCACACTCCAGGATGTCTGGCTGTAGGTGAGTGATCACACTATTGTGACTATCTGGGTCATGAAGATCTTTTTGTATAGTTCTTCTGTGGATTCTTGCCACATCTACTTAATGTCTTCTGCTTCTGTTACATCCATACTGTTTCTCTATTTTGTTTTATCCATGTTTACATGAAATGTTGCCTTGGTATCTCTAATTTTCTTGAAGAGATCCCTAGTCTTTCCAATTCTATTGTTTTCCTCTTTCTTTGCATTGATCATTGAGGAAGGCTTTCTTATCTCTCCTTGTTTCTTGGAACTTTGCATTCAGATGGGTATATCTTTCCTTTTCTCCCTTGTCTTTAGCTTCTTTTATTTTCTCAGCTATTTGTAAGGCCTCCTCAGAAAATCATTATCCCTTTTTGCATTTCTTTCTCTTTGGAATGGTCTTCATGAAACTTGCACAAACTACAGAACAGTTATACCAATTAAATCTCCGCATTGTTAAGAATGTTATAGGACCCACAGCAGATTTCCCAACCTGGGCATCTGGCAAAGAGACTGAGATACCCAGGGAAATTGACTTTGGAGGCCAGTTGGATTTAACTACAAAACTTATACAGGGCTGGGTAAATAGACTCTTGGTGGGTAAAAGCAAAACTTTGTGTGTACCAGGACCCAGGAGAAAGGAGCAGTGACCCCCACAAGAGATTGACTTAGATGTGCCTGTGAGTGTCCAGTAGTCTCTGATAGAGGCCTGGGTTGACAGTGTTCTACTGTGGGTAAGGGGCACTGAATAAAACAGTGCTTGCACAAGACCTTTGAAAGAATCTTCATTACCTTCCCCCAGTTTGGTATCAGGTCAAAATACAGGGAGGGAACACAGCCCCACCTTTCAACAGAAAATTGGATTAAAGATTTACTGAAAATGGCCCTGCCATTATACAAGACCCAGATTCCCCCTCAGTCAGTCTCTCCCATCAGGAAATTTCATAAGCTTATTATCTTTACCCCTCAAAGGCAAATAGAAAGGAAACCACAATAACAGATAACTGATCAAAGTGATTAGATAACTAATCAAACTGATCACTACAGTCTGTCTAACTGAAACTAAGGACCATGCCCTGTGGCCACCCAGGATGGACAGGTCATGGTGGAGAGTTCTGACAAAACTTGGTCCCCTGGAGAAGGGAATGGCAAACCACTTCAGTATTCTTACCTTGAGAACCAGTATGAAAAAGCAAAACGATAGGACACTGAAAAATGAACTCCCCAGGTCTGTTGGTGCCCAATATGCTACTGGAGAAGAGTGAAGAAATTACTCCAGAAAGAATGAACAGACAGAGACAAAGTGAAAACAATACCCAGTTGTGGATGTGACTGATGATGGAAGTAAACTCCAATGCTGTAAAGAAAAATATTGCCTAGGAACCTGGAATGCTAGGTTCATGAATCAAGGTAAGTTGGAACTAGTCAAACAGGAGATGGCAAGGGTGAACATTGACATTTTAGGAATAGTGAACTAAAATGGACTGCAATGGGTGAATTTAACTCAAATGACCATTATACCTACTATTGTGGGGAAGAATCCCTTAGAAGAAATGGAGTAGCCATCATAGTCAATGAAAGAGGCAAAATGTGGTAGAGGGGTGCAATCTCAAAAATGACAGATTGATCTCTTTTCATTTCCAAGGCAAACCATTCAATATCACAGTAATCAAAAAAAAAAAAAAATCACAGTAATCCAAGTCTATGCCCCAACCACTAATGCAGAAGAAGCTGAGTTAGAACAGTTCTCTGAAGACCTACAAGACCTTTTAGAACTAACACCAAAAAAGATATACTTTTCATCATAGGTTACTGGAATGCAAAAGTAGGAAGTCAAGAAACACCTGGAGTAACAGGCAAATTTGGCCTTGGAATACAAAATGAAGCAGGGCAAAGGCTAATAAAGTTTTGCCAAGAGAACACAATGGTTATAGCAAACACTCTCTTCCAACAATATGAGAGATTACTCTAGACATGGACATCACCAGTGGGTCAATACTGAAATCAGATTGATTATATTTTTGCAGCCAAAAATGAGGAAGCTCCATACAGTCAGAAAAACAAGACAAGGAGCTGACTGTGGATCAGCTCGTGAACAACTTATTGCCAAATTTAGACTTAAATTGAAGAAAGTAGGGAAAGCCACTAGGCCATTCAGGTATGACCTAAATCAAATCCTTATGATTATACCATAGAAGTGATAAATAGAATACAGGAATTAGATCTGATAGACAAGAGTGCCTGAAAAACTGTGGACGAAGGTTCCTGACATTGTACAGGAGGCAGTGATCAAGACATATCAAACTAGGAGATAATAAGTAAAAACAAATATTTTTGTACTTTGCAAAATATAAGAAAGTGAGTAATTCATTAAAATAACAAACTTGTCTACATAACCTATATATAAACACTACATAACCTGTATACACACACACACACACATACATATAGAAGGAGATTACAAATTTTTTTCTCCTCTGTTTTATTATTCTTTTCCTTTCTTCATTTGTCTCCATTTCATTCTTTCTATTTATACATTGACATACTATTATTTCCTTATTTTCTGTATGAATTAACTAGATGAAGTCTTAAGTAACAATTTGAACTAGAGAGGCTTGCCCTAACAATTTGAGACTAGAGGTTCCTTTGGCTTCCTAGCTATTGGTAGTTATCTTCCCAGGACACATTCCTCCCTCATATTTTAATTTACTACTAAAATTTATGACTGTATTATGTATTTTCATTAGACCACACCAAACATCATATATTTTGATATCTTAACTCTCTGGATTTAAATCCTAAGCTCTGCATATTTTGAGGAGTTGATTCTTACCAGAAATGGACCTCAAATTACTCTTTCTTAAAATGAAAATAACTTTTCCTGGCTCATTACATAGCTGTGGAAATTGAAGAAGAGACACACAACCAAAGGTATGGTAGCTGAGTTTTAGTAGATATTAAACTGATGTTATGTCTCTTGACATCTTGCTAAACAGGCAAATTAATCTGTACTAATGGAATAGCAAGAAGAGATTTTTAAAAGACTTTTTAAGTGATCAATGCAAAGAAATAGAGGGAAAAAATAGAATAGGAAAGACTAGAGATCTCTTCAAGAAAATTAGTGATACCAAGGGAACATTTGATGCAAGGATGGACACAATTAAGGACAGAAATGGTTTGGAACTAACAGAAGCAGAGGATATTAAAAAGAGGTGGCAAGAATACACAGAAGGACTATACAATAAAAGATCTTCATGACCCAGATAACCACGATAGTGTGATCACTCACCTAGAGCCAGGCATCCTGGAATGCAAAGTCAGGTGGGCCTTAGGAAGCATCACTATGAACAAAGCTAGTGGAGGTGATGGCGTTCCAGTTGAGCTATTTCAAATCCTAAAAGATGATGCTATGAAAGTGCTGCACTCAACATGCCAACAAATCTGGAAAACTCAGCAGTGACCACAGAACTGGAAAACATCAGTTTTCATTCCAATCCCAAAGGATGGCAATGAGAAAGAATGTTCAAATTACCCCATAATTATACTGATCTCACATGCTAGCAAAGTAATGCTCCAAATTCTCCAAGCCAGGCTTCAACAGTACGTGAACTGAGAACTTCCAAATGTTCAAGCTGGATTTAGAAAATACAGAGGAACCAGAAAACAAATTGCCAACATCAGTTGGATGACAGAAAAAGCAAGAGAATTTCCAGAAAAATGTATACTCCTGCTTTACTGATCATGCCAAAGCCTTTGACTGTGTGGATTACAACAAACTGTGGAAAATTCTTCAGGAGATGGGAATACCAGACTACCTGATCTGCCCCCTGAGAAATCTGTATATAGGTGAAGAAGCAACAGTTAGTACTGGACTAAAAACAGACTGGTTCAAAATTGGAAAAAGAGTTCATCAAGATTATATATTCTCAGCCTGCTTATTTAACTTATATGTAGTCATAAGTGAAGTTGCTCAGCTGTGTCCCACTCGTTGCAACCCGATGGACTGTAGCCTCCCAGGCTCCTCCATCCATGGGATTTTCCAGGCTAGGGTACTGGAGCGGGTTGCCATTTCCTTTTCCAGGGTATGTTCCCAACCCAGGGAACTCAGATATTCGACATTGCAGGTAGAAGCTTCACCATCTGAGAGACTAGGGAAGCCTTATATGCAGAGTACATCAAGTAAAATGCCAGGATGGATGAAGCACAAGCTGAAATCAAGATTTCCAGGAGAAATATCAATAACCTCAGATATGCATGACACCACTATTATGGCTGAAAGTGAAGAACAAAAGAGCCTCTTGATGAAAGTGAAAGAGGAGAGTGAAAAAGCTGGGTGAAAACTCAGCCTTCAAAAAACTAAGATCGTGGCATCTGGTCCCATCAGTTCAGTTCAGTCACTCAGTCGTGTCCGACTCTTTGCGACCCCATGAATCGCAGCATGCCAGGCCTCCCTGTTCATCACCATCTCTCGGAGTTCACTCAGACTCACGTCCATCGAGTCCGTGATGCTATCCAGCCATTTCATCCTCGGTCGTCCTGTTCTCCTCCTGCTCCTAATCCCTCCCAACATCAGAGTATTTTTCAGTGAGTCAACTGTTCGCATCAGGTGGTCAGAGTACTGGAGTTTCAACTTTAGCATCAGTCCTTCCAAAGAAATCTCAGGGTGGATCTCCTTCAGAATGGACTGGTTGGATCGCCTAGAAGTCCAAGGGAGTCTCAAGAGTATTCTCCAACACCACAGTTCAAAAGCATCAATTCTTCGGCGCTCAGCCTTCTTCACAGTCCAACTCTCACATCCATACATGACCACAGGAAAAACCATAGCCTTGACTAGACGGACCTTAGTCGGCAATGTAATGTCTCTGCTTTTGAATATGCTATCTAGGTTGGTCATAACTTTTCTTCCAAGGAGTAAGCGTCTTCTAATTTCATGGCTGCAGTCACCATCTGCAGTCATTTTGGAGCCCAAAAATAAAGTCTGACACTGTTTCCACTGTTTCCCCATCTATTTCACATGAAGTAATGGGACCGAATGCCATGATCTTCGTTTGCTGAATGTTGAGCTTTAAGCCAACTTTTTCACTCTCCTCTTTCACTTTCATCAAGTGGCCCTTTAGCTCCACTTCACTTTCTGCCATAAGGGTGGTGTCATCTGCATATCTGAGGTTATTGATATTTCTCCTGGCAATCTTGATTCCAGCTTGTGTTTCTTCCAGCCCAGCATTTCTCATGATGTACTCTGCATAGAAGTTAATAAGCAGGGTGACAACATACAGCCTTGACGTACTCATTTTTCCTATTTGGAACCAGTCTGTTTTCCATGTCCAGTTCTAACTGTTGCTTCCTGACCTGCATGCAGATTTCTCAAGAGGCAGGTCAGGTGGTCTGTATTCCCATCTCTTTCAGAATTTTCCAAAGTTTATTGTGATCCACACAGTCAAAGGCTTTGGCATAGTCAATAAAGCAGAAGTAGATGTTTTTCTGGAACTCTCTTGCTTTTTCCATGATACAGCAGATGTTGGCAATTTGATCTTTGGTTCCTCTGCATTTTCTAAAACCAGCTTGAACATCAGGAAGTTCACGGTTCACGTATTGCTGAAGCCTGGCTTGGAGAATTTTGAGCATTACTTTACTAGCATGTGAGATGAGTGCAATTGTGCAGTAGTTTGAGCATTCTTTGGCATTGCCTTTCTTCGGAATTGGAATGAAAACTGACCTTTTCCAGTCCTGTAGCCACTGCTGAGTTTTCCACATTTGCTGGCATATTGAGTGCAGCACTTTCACAGCATCATCTTTCAGGATTTGCAACAGCTCAACTGGAATTCCATCACCTCCACTAGCTTTGTTTGTAGTGATGCTTTCTAAGGTCCACCTGACTTCACATTCCAAGATGTGTGGCTCTAGATGAGTGATCACGTCATCATGATTATCTGAGTCTTGAAGATCATTTTTGTACAGTTCTTCCGTGTATTCTTGCCACCTCTTCTTTATATCTTCTGCTTCTGCTAGGTCCAGACCATTTCTGTCCTTTATCAAGCCCATATTTGCATGAAATGTTCACTTGGTATCTCTAATTTTCTTGAAGAGATCTCTAGCCTTTCCCATTCTGTTCTTTTCCTCTATTTCTTTGCATTGATAGCTGAAGAAGATTTTCTTATCTCTTCTTGCTATTCTTTGGAACTCTGCATTCAGATGCTTATATCTTTCCTTTTCTCCTTGGCTTTTTGCCTTGCTTCTTTTCACAGCTATTTGTGTAGCCTCCACAGACAGCCATTTTGCCTTTTTGCATTTCTTTTCCATGGGCATGGTCTTGATCCCTGTCTCCTGTACAATGTCACGAACCTCATTCCATAGTTCATCAGGCACTCTATCTATCAGATCTAGGCCCTTAAATTTATTTCTCACTTCCACGGTATAATCATAAGGGATTTGATTTAGGTCACACCTGAATGGTCTAGAGGTTTTCCCTACTTTCTTCAATTTCAGTCTGAATTTGGCAATAAGGAGTTCATGATCTGAGCCACAGTCAGCTCCTTGTCTTGTTTTTGTTGACTGTATAGAGCTTCTCCATCTTTTGCTGCAGAGAATATAATCAATTTGATTTCAGTGTTGACCATCTGGTGATGTCCATGTGTAGAGTCTTCTCTTGTGTGTTGAAAGAGGGCGTTTGCTATGACCAGTGCATGTTCTTGGCAAATATCTATTAGTCTTTGCCTTGCTTCATTCCCATTCCAAGGCCAAATTTGCCTGTTACTCCAGGTGTTTCTTGACTTCCTACTTTTGCATTCCAGTCTCCTGTAATGAAAAGGACATCTTTTTTGGGTGTTAGTTCTAAAAGGTCTTGTAGGTCTTCATAAAACCGTTCAACTTCAGCTTCTTCAGCATTACTGGTTGGGGCATAGACTTGGATAACTGTGATATTGAATGGTTTGCCTTGGAAACGAACAGAGATCATTCTGTCATTTTTGAAATTGCATCCAAGTACTGCATTTTGGACTCTTTTGTTGACCATGATGGCTACTCCATTTCGTCTGAGGGATTCCTGCCCACAGTAGTAGATATAATGGTCATCTGAGTTAAATTCACCCATTCCAGTCCATTTGAGTTCACTGATTCCTAGAATGTTGACGTTCACCCTTGCCATCTCTTGTTTGACCACTTCCAATTTGCCTTGACTCATGGACCTAACATTCCAGGTTCCTATGCAATATTGCTCTTTATAGCATCGGATCTTGCTCCTATCACCAGTCACATGCACAACTGGGTATTGTTTTCTTTGGCTCCATCCCTTCATTCTTTATGGAGTTATTTCTCCACTGATCTCTAGTAGCATATTGGGCACCTACTGACCTCTTTCAGTATCCTATCATTTTGCCTTTCATGCTGTTCATGGGGTTCTCATCACAAGAATACTGAAGTGGCTTGCCATTCCCTTCTCCAGTGGACCACATTCTGTCATCCCTCTCCACCATGACTCGCCTGTCTTGGGTTCCTCCACAGGCATGGCTTGGTTTCGTTGAGTTAGAGGAGGCTGTGGTCCTAGTGTATTAGATTGGCTAGTTTTCTAGACACACTGGTTTCAGTGTGTCTGCCCTCTGATGCCCTCTTGCAACACCTACCATCTTACTTGGTTTTCTCTTACCTTGAGCGTGGGGTATCTTTTCACGGCTTCCCCAGCAAAGCACAGCTGCTGTTTCTTACCTTGAACAAGGGGTATCTCCTTACCACCACCTTCCTGACCTTCAATGTGGGATAGCTTCTCTAGGCCCTCCTGCTCCTGCGCAGCCACCGCTCCTTGGGTTGATCCTCCTGGCCTAAGCCCTGGCCTCGGATGCGGGGTGCCTCCTCCCTGCTTCCACTGACCTAGGATGCGAGGTAGCTCCTCTTGGCCATTCCTGCGCCATCGCAGCCTGGTCCCATCACTTCATGGCAAATAGATGGGAAAACAATGGATACTATGACAGAATTTATTTGGTGGGAAAAAAGCATCAGAAGATTTGATTTGATGAACTGTGATGTTGAAGGATACTCTTGAGCATCCCTTGGACTGTGGGAAGATGAAACAAATCAATCCTGAAGGAAATCAGTCGTGACTATTCATTGGAAAGACTAATGCTGAAGTTGAAGCTCCAATAATTTGCCTACTTGACATGAAGAACTGACTCTATTAGAAAAGACCTTGATGCTGGGAAAGATGGAAGGCAGGAGGAGAAGGGGATGACAGAGGATGAGATGGTTGGATGGCATCACTGACTCAATGGACATAAACTTTAGCAAGCTCTGGGAGTTGGTGATGGACAGGAAGTCTGGCATGCTGCAGTCCATGGGGGCACAAAGAGTCAGACATAAGTGGGCAACTGTACTGAACTGAATGGAAAATGTTGGAGGCTAAAGTCAGGTTGACACCTGTGTCTTACAGTTGCTGATTTTTTTGTTGGAATTGATTACAGCTAAGAAACTTTCTAGAGGTGTCTGAAGGAGTGAATAATACATACTGGGTGTGATTTTGATCTTATGCAACTAAAACTGCAAGACGCTTGCTTTTATCACCTAAGACTGAGGTCAGTCAAGGGTGCAATATAACTGGTGATCAAAAAAGAGTCATGCTAACTGCTTCACAGGAAAATTGAATTGTGCCTTCTATTCTCTGCCTTTTACGAATTATTTCAGACATTTTAAATTTCTAAATCATTGAACATCAAATTCCTAATCATGAATTGTTTTGATATTAGCAATGACTTTTTAGTTAAAACTTATTAAAATAACAAAATTTTGAGATTTTTTCTCAAAAAAATTGAGATGTACATATTAAGAAGCTGTATAGCAAAAGAACCTAAATCTATAACAGCAAAATTATACTGTGACATCTGTTCTTTTGAGTACATGTCCAAAGTAATTAATACAGAGAGTCACATTTACCTTTTCTATATCATAAGCTACGGTGATGATGATCTCATGGTTGACAAACCTATAATATAGAAAGTTACATGGCACACTGGGTTTCCTCTGAAGTATAATTCTGACATTTACTTTGAAAATGCCAGTAGTAATGAGAGGTCATATAGCCATAATATAGTCTTCAGGAACAATAAGGGTATATACATTGTGACTATGTTTTAAAGGAAGCCACTTTTCTTACTTGGTTCCTCAAATAAGTAACACAACTGATAGTCTGTCAATTACAAATGTTTTCTTTCCAAATTATCTCCTGTAACTCCTACGGAATAACAGCCTCGAGAAAAAAATGTTTAATGCCATCCTTAAACTCAATACTTTCTAGAGAATATCTTTTAATCAGTTCTTTGAAAAAAATCATGAAGAACATTATTATAAATTTTATATATAAATAATTTTAAACTTAGATGAATTTTTAACATAAAGAAAAATGCCAGTGGTAGTCTCAGAAAAACAAAAAAGAAATAAAAGCATGCCATGAGCTAATAGCAAGGAAAGGTGGTAGCATATTTCCTAGACAAAGCACAAAATTAATTAAAATTCCTGATTTCATATATGTTGTCCCTGGAGAGAAAAACTTACACGTTTTAATAAATATTTATCAAAATGCATCCTCGATATTTTCTTTCACATTTTTCAATAGTTGTTACCATGAAGCATTGAGGAAGGTATAATTATCACATTTAAAGAGAAATAAATTGTAAATAGAACTTATTAGCAGACCCAACTCAGTGGACATGAATTTGAACAAACTCTGGGAGACAGTGGAGGACAGAGGAGCCTGGTGTGCTGCAGTCCACGGGGTCGCAATGAGTTGGACATGACTTGGCAGCTGAACAACAGCAACAATAACAGTAGTAGAAACAGAACTTAAATTCAAGTTGTTCGGTTTGATGTTAGTGCTCTTTTAATTTAAAGCATTTTTTCTGCTACTTAAAAAAGTGTAGATATGACAAATCTGAGTAAATCTGAGTAAATTTCACTCTAAAATTGTATGTTAATACCAACATAAATTTTTTTTAATTCTGAGACCTTAGAGAAAATGAGGCATCATTTAAAGACTGTGAGTGGCCTCACAGACATGACAATGGGAAAGCTTGCCTAAGATTTATGCATCATGGACTAAGGACATATATTAAGTTCTAAGGTAGGTGTGGTATCTAATATTCAGTTCAGTTCAGTCACTCAGTCGTGTCCAACTCTTTGTGACCCCGTGAATCGCAGCACACCAGGCCTCCCGGTCCATCACCAACTCCTGGGGTTCACTCAGACTTGTGTCCATCGAGTCAGTGATGCCATCCAGCCATCTCATCCTCGGTCATCTGCCAGGGGATGGCATGAGGAAATCCACCAATGGCAAAGGTCATGAGGAAGGAACCTTGGCTTAAGCAAAGGCGTGATCAAGCCTCAGGAAACACCCTGTTCCTGAGCACCTACCCCCAAACCAGAGTACTTTATGGGGGGCTCTCCCCCATAATCATTTCTTTCGGAGTAGGAGTTAACTTACAGCTCCAAGTTAATAAAAATTCCTGGGCGTGACAAGAGTGTTTCAGCTTACAAAATCTGAAGGTTATCTAGCCTGCCTGTATAGGTTTGTCTGGCCACATGTGATTGTTTACAACTCCCCACCTGTGAGAGGGACGAGATATTTTGGACTTACTAAAGGCAAATACTTTTGGGAAGTTAGAAATTATTAGTATAGTGGGTTGGTTAGGAATTATATTGGTGAAGTGTTTTTCATTTGACCTGCCAATAATTACTGCTATTTCCCTGCCCTGGGTGTGACAAGGGTGTCTCAGGTCAAACCTCTCTGCTGACAGACTAGCCTGTGTGACAACCTCTCAACCATAAACAGCACAGAGAGTTCTGGAGTATTTTGAGAGTCTTAATTAGCATAGGGCTTTTCTCATTGTTGTGTCAATGATTGCCGCCAAGCCTCCATTTTCTTAGGCACCTGGGAATATATTAATCAAAGTATTTGGAATATAGAAAAGGAAATAAAGTAGTTTTTAAGGTTAGCAATACTAGACTTTATGAGTTAATGAATTTTTTTCTTTGTTATAGATCACTGTACTTTGTTATAAATCACTGTGTCCTTGCTATGTAAAAATGTAACTTTATCACTATCTTAAGACTAAATAGATCTTAAGGGGAACATTGGTGAAAGGATTTTCATTTGTTGGGCTGAGGTTTTGCTGCTAAATCTCCATATTCCCTGTTCCTATAATGAATATAACTAGTATATAGGAGAAATAAGTATTAACCTTTAAGATTAATCATGTTAACATTGGGTTAAATTCCTTTCTTGATAATAACTCACTACACCCTCACCCTATAGGAATGCAACTTTATTTGGAGGGTGGTGCCTGGTTTAAGAAAAACACCCTTGGAAAAAAATAAGTTATTTGGTTATCAGAAAGAAAGGGTCATAAAATGTCAGAAGGTCTCATGGCCATAAGACAATGTAAAACCTGTAAGAAATTTTTTTATGTAAAGCACCTGATTTTGATACAGGTCAGGACTGCTGACCCTCGTGTGACTCTGTATTCACCCTATGTGTAACAAAAGGTATATAAGCAAACCTAAAAATAAAAGAAATGGGATCAGTTCCTGGAAAGACTGACTCCCCCATGTCATTCTTTCTTGCTTCCTGTTTTTCTGGCTGAATTCCCATTTGGAGCATGGACGTTATTCCACATAAACCAAGTTATTCAGCATCTTTTTCTCCACTAATTTTCCTTCTACACTATACGTTTCTAATCTATCTCTATATTTGTAATTAAATATGTATTTTTCAAGGATGCCGACTCCATCACCAATTCGATTCACCCTGGATCCACCAGGGCTGGACCCTGGCAGTCGCCCCTTTCCCTCCTGTCCCCAATCTCTCCCAGAATCAAAGTATTTTCAATGAGTCAACATTTCGCATGAGGTGGCCAAAGTACTGGAGTTTCAGCTTTAGTATAATTCCCTCCAAAGAAATCCCAGGGTTGATCTCCTTCAGAGTGCACTGGTTGGATCTCCTTGAGTCCAAGGGACTCTCAAGAGTCTTTTCCAATACCACAGTTCAAAAACATCAATTCTTTGGTGCTCAGCCTTTTTCACAGTCCAACTCTCACATCCATACATGACCACCTGGAAAACCATAGCCTTGACTAGACAGACCCTAGTCCACAAAGTAATGTCTCTGCTATTGAATATGCTATCTAGTTTGGTCATAACTTTTCTTCCAAGGACTAAGTGTCTTTTAATTTCATGTCTTTAGTTACCATCTGAAGTGATTTTGGAGCCCCAAAAATAAAGTCTGACACTGTTTTCACTGTTTCCCCATCTATTTCCCATGGAGTGATGGGACCAGATGCCATGATCTTAGTTTTCTGACTACTGAGCTTTAAGCCAACTTTTTCACTCTCCTCTTTCATGTTCATCAAGTGGCTTTTAAGTTCCTCTTCACTTTCTTCCATAAGGGTGGTGTCATCTGCATATCTGAGATGATTGATATTTCTCCTGGCAATCTTGATTCCAGCTTGTGTTTCTTCCAGCCCAGCGTTTCTCATGATGTACTCTGCATATAAGTTAAATAAACAGGGTGACAATATATAGCCTTGATGCACTCCTTTTCCTATTTGGAACCAGTCTGTTTTCCATGTCCAGTTCTAACTGTTGCTTCCTGAACTGCATACAGATTTCTCAAAAGGCAGGTCAGGTGGTCTGGTATTCCCATCTCTTTCAGAATTTTCCACAGTTTATTGTGATCCACACAGTCAAAGGCTCTGGCATAGTCAATAAAGCAGAAACAGATGCTTTTTCTGGAACTCTCTTGCTTTTTCCATGATCCAGTGGATGTTGGCAATTTGATCTCTGGTTTCTCTGCCTTTTCTAAAGCCAGCTTGAAGATCAGGAAGTTCATGGTTCACATATCGCTGAAGCCTGGCTTGGAGAAGTTTGAGCATTACTTTACTAGCATGTGAAATGAGTGTAATTATATGGTAGTTTGATAATTCTTTGACATTGCCTTGCTTTGGGTTTTTGTATCCTATCATTTTGCCTTTTCATACTGTTCATGGGGTTCTCAAGGCAAGAACACTGAAGTGGCTTACCACTCCCCTTCTCCAGTGGACCATGTTCTGTCAGTCCTCTCCACAATGACCCACCCATCTTGGGTTGCCCTGTAGGCATGGCTTGGTTTCACTGAGTTAGACAAGGCTGTGGTCCTAGTGTGATTAGACTGACTAGTTTTCTGTGAGTATGGTTTCAGTGCGTCTGCCCTCAGATGCCCTCTTGCAACACCTACCATCTTACCTGGGTTTCTCTTACCTTGGGCATGGGGTAACTATTCACGGCTGCTCCAGCAAAGCACAACTGCTGCTCCCTACCTTGGACGGAAGGTATCTCCTTACCGCCGCTGTTCCTGACCTTCAATGTGGGATAGCTCCTCTACAACCACTGCTCCTCAGGTTGCTCCTCCTAGCCGCTGGCCCTGGCCTCCGGGCATGTGTGGCTCCTCCCAGCTGCTGCCCCTGGCCTCGGGCTGGGGTGGCTCCTCAGGGTCACTGCCCCTTGCCTCAAGCTTGAGGTGGCTTCTTCCAGCCATCCTTGACCTCAGACGTGGGGTGTCTCCCCCGGCCGCCCCTGACCTCAGATGTGGGCTATCTCCCTGGGCCGCCCCTGATCTTGGATGTGGGGTATCTCCACCCGGTCACCCCTGACATCGGATGCGGGGTGTCTACTCCCCGTCTAAACTGGCCTTGGATGTGGGGTGTCTCCCCCGGCCGCCCCTGACCACGGATGTGGGTGTCTCCTGCCGGCCGCCACTGGACTTGGACGTCATTAGGTGCCCAATATGCTACTGGAGATCAGTGGAGAAATAACTACAGAAAGAATGAAGGGGATGGAGCAAAGCAAAATAATATCCAGTTGTGGATGTGACTGGAGATAAAAGGAAGATCCAATGCTGTAAAGAGCAATATTGCATAGGAACCTGGAAAGTCAGGTCCATGAATCAAGGTAAATTGGTCAAACAAGAGATGGCAAGGGTCAACATAGACATTCTAGGAATCAGCGAACTAAAATGGACTGGAATGGGTGAATTTAACTCAGATGACCATTATATCTACTACTGCGGGCAGGAATCCCTCAGAAGAAATGGAGTAGCCATCACGGTCAACAAAAGAGTCCAAAATGCAGTACTTGGATGCAGTCTCAAAAACAACAGAATGATCTCTGTTCGTTTCCAAGGCAAACCATTCAATATCACAGTTATCCAAGTCTACGCCCCAACCAGTAATGCTGAAGAAGCTGAAGTTGAACGGTTTTATGAAGACCTACAAGACCTTTTAGAACTAACATCCAAAAAAGATGTCCTTTTCATTATAGGGGACTGGAATGCTAAAGTAGGAAGTCAAGAAACACCTGGAGTAACAGGAAAATTTGGCCTTGGAATACAAAATGAAGCAGAGCAAAGACTAACAGAGTTTTGACAAGAAAATGCACTGGTCATAGCAAACACCCTCTTCCAACACACAAGAGAAGACTCTACACATGGACATCATCAGACCGTCAACACCGAAATCAGATCAATTATATTCACTGCAGCAAAAGATGGAGAAGCTCTATACAGTCAACAAAAAGAAGCTGACTGTGGTTCAGACCAGGAGCTGACTGTGGTTCAGATAATGAACTCCATATTGCCAAATTCAGACTGAAATCGAAGAAAGTAGGGAAAACTGATAGACCATTCAGGTATGACCTAAATAAAATCCCTTATGATTATACAGTGGAAGTGTGAAATAGATTTAAGCAAAATGGCTGTTCTGGGGAGGCCTTACAAATAGCTGTTAAAAGAAGAGAGGCAAAAGCAAAGGAGAAAAGGAAAGATATAAGCATCTGAATACAGAATTCCAAAGAATAGTAAGAAGAGATAAGAAAGCCATCTTCAGCGATCAATACAAAAAATAGAGGAAAAGAACAGAATGGGAAAGACTAGAGATCTCTTCAAGATAATCAGAGATACCAAGGGAATATTTCATGAAAAGATAGGCTCGATAAAGGACAGAAATGTTATGGGCCTAACAGAAGCAGAAGATATAAAGAAGAGGTGGCAAGAATACACGGAAGAACTGTACAAAAATGATCTTCAAGACTCAGATAATCATGATGACGTGATCACTCATCTAGAGCCACACATCTTGGAATGTGAAGTCAGGTGGACCTTAGAAAGCATCACTACAAACAAAGCTAGTGGAGGTGATGGAATTCCAGTTGAGCTGTTGCAAATCCTGAAAGATGATGCTGTGAAAGTGCTGCACTCAATATGCCAGCAAATGTGGAAAACTCAGCAGTGGCTACAGGACTGGAAAAGGTCAGTTTTCATTCCAATTCCGAAGAAAGGCAATGCCAAAGAATGCTCAAACTACTGCACAATTGCACTCATCTCACATGCTAGTAAAGTAATGCTCAAAATTCTCCAAGCCAGGCTTCAGCAATACGTGAACCGTGAACTTCCTGATGTTCAAGCTGGTTTTAGAAAATGCAGAGGAACCAAAGATCAAATTGCCAACATCTGCTGTATCATGGAAAAAGCAAGAGAGTTCCAGAAAAACATCTACTTCTGCTTTATTGACTATGCCAAAGCCTTTGACTGTGTGGATCACAATAAACTTTGGAAAATTCTGAAAGAGATGGGAATACCAGACCACCTGACCTGCCTCTTGAGAAATCTGCATGCAGGTCAGGAAGCAACAGTTAGAACTGGACATGGAAAACAGACTGGTTCCAAATAGGAAAAATGAGTACGTCAAGGCTGTATGTTGTCACCCTGCTTATTAACTTCTATGCAGAGTACATCATGAGAAATGCTGGGCTGGAAGAAACACAAGCTGGAATCAAGATTGCCAGGAGAAATATCAATAACCTCAGATATGCAGATGACACCACCCTTATGGCAGAAAGTGAAGTGGAGCTAAAGGGCCACTTGATGAAAGTGAAAGAGGAGAGTGAAAAAGTTGGCTTAAAGCTCAACATTCAGAAAACGAAGGTCATGGCATCCGGTCCCATTACTTCATGTGAAATAGATGGAGAAACAGTGGAAACAGTGTCAGACTTTATTTTTTGCGGTTATAAAATCACTGCAGGTGGTGACAGCAGCCATAAAATTAGAAGACGCTTACTCCTTGGAAGAAAAGTTATGACCAACCTAGATAGCATATTCAAAAGCAGAGACAATACTTTGTCAACTAAGTTCTGTCTAGTCAAGGCTATGGTTTTTCCTGGGGTCATGTATGGATGTGAGAGTTGGACTGTGAAGAAGGCTGAGCGCCCAAGAATTGATGCTTTTGAACTGTAGTGTTGGTGAATACTCTTGAGAGTCCCTTGGACTGCAAGGTGATCCAACCAGTGCATTCTGAAGGTGAACCACCCTGGGATTTCTTTGGAAGGAATGATGCTAAAGCTGAAACTCCAATATTTTGGCCACCTCATGCAAAGAGTTGACTCACTGGAAAGACTCTGATGCCTGGAGGGATTGGGGGCAGGAGGAGAAGAGGAAGACAGCGGATGAGATGGCTGGAGGGCATCATGGACTCGATGGACGTGAGTCTGAGTGAACTCCGGGAGATGGCAATGAACAGGGAGGCCTGGCATACTACGGTTCATGGGGTTGGAGAGAGTCGGACATGACTGAGAGACTGAGCTGAACTGAATTGAACTGCTTTTGATTTGGAATGTAAACTGACCTTTTCCAGTCCTGTGGTCACTGTTGAGTTTTCCAAATTTGCTGGCATATTGAGTGCAGCACTTTCACAGCATCATCTTTCAGGATTTGAAACAGCTCAACTGGAACCCATCACCTCCACTAGCTTTGTTCGTAGTGATGCTTTCTAAGGCTCATTTGACTTCACATTCCAGGATGTCTGGCTCTAGATGAGTGATTACACCATCGTGATTATCTGGGTTGTGAAGATCCTTTTTGTACAGTTCTTCTGTGTATTCTTGCCACCTCTTCTTAATATCTTCTGCTTCTGTTAGGTCTATTCCATTTCCGTTCTTTATTGAGCCCATCTTTGCATGAAATGTTCCCTTGATATCTCTAATTTTCTTGAAGAGATCTCTAGTCTTTCCCATTCTGTTCTTTTCCTCTATTTCTTTGCATTGACCACTGAAGAATGCTTTCTTATCTCTTCTTGCTGTTCTTTGAAATTCTGCATTCAGATGCTTATATCTTTCCTTTTCTCCTTGGCTTTTCACCTCTCTTCTTTTCACATCTATTTGTAAGGCCCCCCGACAGCCATTTTGCATTTCTTTTCCATGGGCATGGTCTTGACCCTTGTCTCCGGTACAATATCATGAACCTCATTCCATTTGTTCATCAGGCACTCTATCTATCAGATCTAGGCCCTTAAATCTATCAGATCTAGGCCCTTAAATCTATTTCTCACTTCCACGGTGTAATCATAAGGGATTTGATTTAGGTCATACCTGAATGGTCTAGTGGTTTTCCCTGCTTTCTTCAATTTGATTCTGAATTTGGTAATAAGGAGTTCATTATCTGAACCACAGTCAGCTCCTGGTCTTGTTTTTGTTGACTGTATAGAGCTTCTCCATCTTTTGCTGCAGAGAATATAATCGATCCCATTTCAGTGTTGACCATCTGGTGATGTCCATGTGTAGAGTCTTCTCTTGTGTTGTTGGAAGAGAGTGTCTGCTATGACCAGTGCATTTTCTTGTCAAAACTCTATTAGTCTTTTCCCTGCTTCATTTTGCATTCCAAGGCCAAATTTTCCTGTTACTCCAGGTGTTTCTTGACTTCCTACTTTAGCATTCCAGTCCCCTATAATGAAAAGGACATCTTTTTTGGCTGTTAGCTCTAAAAGGTCTTGTAAGTCTTCATAGAACTGTTCAACTTCAGCTTCTTCAGTGTTACTTATTGGGCTATAGACTTGGATTACTGTGTGTATCTGATATTAGTGAACTTGAAATGTGGTAAATGAAACAGATATATAAGCATTCTTTATAACAGATATAAAAAAGAAATGAGTAAGTTATAATTTTCATTTGAAATTCAAGGCTTCTACTAAATATCTTGGCAACTTTGGGCAAATCATTTAATTTTGCTGAGACTTAGTTTCCTTATTTGTAAAATGTAGATGAAAAGAATATGTATTTATGGACAGCTGTGTGAATACCTTTTAAGAAGAATGACTTTGGTGTCCTCAGAAGGTCTGGTTCCTTTAGGAGGCTCCAGAAGAAAATGTATGCATTCTTTGTATAGTTCAGATTCTGTTGGCTGCAGGTTTTACTTCACTTCTGCTGCTTCACTCCAATTTCTGCTTTTTTCTCTTCTCTGGTAAAATCTCTATTTTTCTCTTAAGGTCAGTTATTAATACATTTAAGCTTTACTTGTATAGTCCCATCTCCAGATATTTAATTTAATCACCTCTGTAAAGTCCTTTTGGCCATGTAAGGTAGGATTCAGTGGTTCCAGTAATCAACGAATCATCTTTCAGCCTATCAGACATGCCTATGTTTTTGTGCAGTTTCACTGAATCCTCTGAACACATATATCCACTATCTAGTCTGATGAATATTTTATATGAGGATACAGATAAATAGAGACTAAATTGGAAGTCATGAAATAAATTTCAGCACTATCATTAAATTCTCAGAAGTCTGACCCTAGTTGTTTGTTGTTGCTGTTATTCAGCTGCTAAGTCCTGTTTGACTTTTTGTGACCCAATGGACTGCAGCACATCAGGTTTCCCTGTCATTAACTATCTCCTGGAGAGAGTTTACTCAAACTCATGGTCATTGAGTCAGTGACGCTATCTAAACGTCTCATCCTCTGTCATCTTCTTCTTTTGCCTTCCATCTTTCCCAGCATCAGGGTCTTTTCCAATGAGTCAGCCCTATGCAACAAGTAGCCAAAGTACTGGAGCTTTAGCATCAGTCCTTCCAAGGAATCAGCCCTGCCAACCTTCAGGGTTGATTTCCTTTAGGACTGACTGGCTTGATTTCTTGGTGTCCAAGCAACTCTCAAGAGTCTTCTCCAGCACTATAGTTCGAGAGCATCAACTCTTTTGTGCCCAGCTTTATCTATTTATTTTTATGGCCCAACTCTCACATCTGTGCATGACTACTGGAAAAAAACAACAACAACATAGTTTTGAATATCCGGACCTTTGTCAGTAAAGTGGTGTCTCTGCTTTTACCTATGCTGTCTAGGTTTCTTATAACATCCCTGGTTGCACTATTGGTAAAGAAACCGCTAGCCAATTCAGGAAACATAGGAAAGGTGCATTCAGTTGCTGGGTCAGGAAGATCCCCTGGAGAAGGGCATGGCAACCAACTCCAGTGCTCTTTTCTGGAGAATCCCATGGATAGAAGAACCTGGAGGACTATGGTCCCTAAGGGTCGCAAGGAGCCAGACATGATTGATGTGACTTAGCATATAGGTTTCTTACAGTTTTCCTTTCAGAGAGCAAGTGTCTTTTAATTTTGTAGCTGCAGTCACCTTCCACAGTGAGTTTGGAGTGCAGGAAAATAAAATCCCTCTCTGCTTCCACTTTTTCCTTTCTTTTGCCATGAAGTGATAGGACCAGATGCCATGATCTTAGCTTTTTGAAAGTTGAGCTTTACGCCAGATTTATCAGTCTCCACTTTCACCCTCATCAAGAGCTCTTCTAAAATTAGACAGTGAATAAGTAAAATCAAATAATTAGATAAATATAGCAGACCAAAGAAGTATATAGTCATAATCGATGTGAAGTAAAAACTTATACATAAGGAAATAAGAGCATAAAAACTTAGAGCTTTTCAATTCTTAGCATTATTAATCTGTACACAATATGGTAAAGACATTTATTGTAGTAGAACATAACATTAATGGTATCAAAATGTAATGGTATTACAGCTATAGTAATCCACCCTTATCTGTGAGAAATATGTTTCCAGACCTACAGTGGATGTCTGAAATTTGTTTTAGTACAAAACCTTATACATACTATGTTTTTTCCTGTACATTCATATCTATGATAAGGTTTATTATAAAATTAGATACAGTAAGAGGTTAACAATAATAAATATAAAATAGAACAAATTTAATAATATACTATAACAAAGCTTATGCAAATGTGCCTTTCTAATAAGGAAGAGCATTTATGTTTTATTACAAGTTAATCACTAATGGGATGTTGCCTATAAGATGTAATAATGCATAATAGCCTATCTTTGGGAACCCTGACTCCTAGGTAAAGATAATTAAGCTAAAATATCTTTGTTTAGATTACAGGAAACATCTTGACCAAGCCTGCCTGTGAATGACTGCTGGAAGGAAGAAATTAACACATCCCCTCCAGAGGCTGACTGGAACAAAAAACATTTGAATTACTCGCTCCTCTTTTTGTTTAAAAGAAGACTGAATTCTATTAGATAAGATGGTTCTTTTCATTATTATCATTTTAATTTATGTTTATCTATTGAATTTTCGAGTAAGATACACATAACACAATTTACCATTTTTGAGTGTAGGGGTTCAATAGCATTAAATACATTCACACTGATGTCACCACCATCTGTCTCCAGAACATTTCCACCTTCCCAAACTCAAATTCGTACCTATGAAAACAGGAACTCCCCATTCTCTGCTCTAAGATGGTAACATGGTTCCTTGGGACACTAATCCACCATATTCTTGGTCTGCTGACTTTATAAATAAAGTCAATACTACTTGCCCCTAACTAATCTCTTGATTTATTGACATGTCATACAGTCAGCAGTATGACTTTGGATTCTGTAACAGTCTCTCTCAAAATATCATACCACACTATCACTTCTTGTGATGATGTGAAGTGATAAAATGCCTACACCATGAGATGAAGTGATGTGAATGATCTAGGCATTGGGAGGTAACTCTAGGTTACTAATGATCTTCTTACAGTATATTCGAGGAAGATCATCTGCTTCTAGTGACCCTGAATCATCAAGCCATGATGACAGACATAGTTGGATGTCAGAAGCACCAACAGCTGATAATACCAAGCAGGAAGAAGGAGGGCATGATTTGATCACACAACTCAGAATGGTGCACAATTTAAAATGTACAAAGTATGTTTCTAGTATTTTCCATTTAATATTTCCACATTGCAGTTGACCATGGGTATATGAAACAGCAGAAAGGGAAACTATGAATGAGGGTACTACTGTACTTCATAAAGGAAATAGAAATAGAGATGAAAAAGTAGGAGTAACAATTGCTTACTTTGCAAAATGAAGGACAGGAAATCTTAACAAAGCCTTGTTCAGTTCAGTTCAGATGGTCAGTTGTGTCTGACTCTTTGCGACCCATGGACCACAGCACGCCAGGCCTCCTATACATCGCCAATTCCCAGAGTTTAACCAAACTCATGTGCATTGAGTCAGTGATGCCATCCAACCATCTCATCCTCTGTCGTCCCCTTCTCCTCCTGTCTTCAATCTTTCCCAGCAACAGGGTCTTTTCAAATGAATCAGCTCTTCTCATCAAGTGGCCAAAGTATTGAGTTTCAGTTTCAACATCAGTCCTTCCAATGAACACTCAGGAATAATCTCCTTTAGAATGGACTGGTTGGAACTCCCTGCAGTCAAGGGACACTTAAGAGTCTTCTCCAATACTACAGTTTGAAACCATCAATTCTTCTGCACTCAGTTTTCTTTACAGTTCGACTCTCACATTCATACATGACTAGTGGAAAAACCATAGCCTTGACTAGATGGACCTTTGTTGGCAAAGTAATGTCTCTGCTTTTTAATATGCTGTCTAGGTGGGTCATAACTTTCCTTCCAGGGAATAAGCATCTTTTAATTTCATGGCTGAGGTCACCATCTGCAGTGACTTTGGAGCCCCACAAAATAAAGTCTGCCACTGTTTCTACTGTTTCTCTATCTGCCATAAAATGACGGGACTGGATGCCATGATCTTAGTTTTCTGAATGTTGAGCTTTAAGCCTATTTTTCACTCTCTTCTTTCACTTTCATCAAGATTCTCTTTGGTTTTTCACTTTCTGCCATAAAGGTGATATCATCTGCATATCAAAGGTTGTTGATATTTCTTTTATTTTTTTTATTTTTCTTTTTTAAAAATTTTTTAATACTTTATTCTACATTACAATACTGTATTTGTTTTGCCATACATTGACATGAGTCAGCCACAGGTGTCCATGATCTCCCAATGGTGAAGCCCCCTCCCACCTCCCACGCCATATCATCTCCCTGAATCATCCTGTGCACCAGCCCCATGCATCCTGTTTCCTGTATTGAACATAGACTGGCGCTTCGTTCTTACAAGATAGTATACATGTTTCAATGCCATTCTCTCAAATCATCCCACCCTCTCCCTCTCCCACAGAGGCCAAAAGTCCATTCTATACCTCTGAGTCTCTTTTGTTGTCTCACATATATGGTCATCATTACTATCTTTCTAAATTCCATATATATGTATCAGTATACTGTACTGGTGTTTTTCTTTCTGGCTTACTTCACACTGTATAATCGGCTCCAATTTCATCCATCTCATTAGAACTGAGTCAAATTTATTCTTTTAAGGGCTGAGTAGTACTCCATTGTGTATATGTACCACAGCTTTCTTATCCATTCATCTGCTGATGGACATCTAGGTTGCTTCCATGTCCTGGCTATTATAAACAGTGCTGCAATGAACATTGGGGTACATGTGTCTCTTTCAATTCTGGTTTCCTCGGTGTGTATGCCCAGCAGTGGGATTGCTGGGTCATAAGGCAGTTCTATTTGGAATTTTTTAAGGAATCTCCACACTGTTTTACATAGTGGCTGTACTAGTTTGCATTCCCATCAGCAGTGTAAGAGGGTTCCCTTTTCTCCACATCCTCTCCAGCATTTATTGCTTGCAGACTTTTGGATCACAGCCATTCTGACTGGTGTGAAATGGTACCTCATTGTGGTCTTGATTTGCATTTCTCTGATAATGAGTGATGTTGAGCATCTTTTCATGTGTTTGTTAGCCATCCGTATGTCTTCTTTGGAGAAATGCCTATTTAGTTCTTTGGCCCATTTTTTTGATTGGTTCGTTTATTTTTCTGGAGTTGAGCTGCATAAGTTGCTTGTATATCTTTGAGATTAGTTGTTTGTCAGTTGTTTCATTTGCTATTGTTTTCTCCCATTCAGAAGGCTGTCTTTTCACCTTGCTTATAGTTTCCTTTGTTGTGCAGAACCTTTTAAGTTTCATTAGATCCCATTTGTTTATTTTTGCTTTTATTTCCAGTATACTGGGAGGTGGATCATAGAGAATCCTGCTGTGATTTATGTTGGAGAGTGTTTTGCCTATGTTTTCTTCTAGGAGTTTTATAGTTTCTGGTCTTACATTTAGATCTTTAATCCATTTTGAGTTTATTTTTGTGTATAGTGTTAGAGGTCTAGTTTTATTCTTTTACAAGTGGTTGACCAGTTTTCCCAGCACCACCTGTTAAAGAGACTGTCTTTACTCCATTGTATATTCTTGCCTCCTTTGTCGAAGATAAGGTGTCCATAGGTGTGTGGGTTTATCTCAGGGCTTTCTATTTTGTTCCATTGATCTATATTTCTGTCTTTGTGCCAGTACCATACTGTCTTAATGACTGTGGCTTTGTAGTAGAGCCTGAAGTTAGGCAAGTTGATTCCTCCAGTTCCATTCTTCTTTCTCAAGATTGCTTTGGCTATTCGAGGTTTTTTGTATTTCCATACAAATCTTGAGATTATTTGATCTAGTTCTGTGAAAAATACTGCTGGTAGCTTGACAGGAATTGCATTGAATCTGTAGATTGCTTTGGGTAGTATACTCATTTTCACTATACTGACTCTTCCGACCCATGAGCATGGTATATTTATCCATCTGTTAGTGTCCTCTTTGATTTCTTTCATCAGTGTTTTATAGTTTTCGATATATAGGTGTTTAGTTTCTTCAGGTAGGTATATCCCTAAGTATTTTATTCTTTTGTTGCAATGGTGAATGGGATTGTTTCCTTGACTTCTTTTCTACTTTCTCATTATTAGTGTACAGGAATGCAAGGGATTTCTGAGTGCTGATTTCATATCCTGCAACTTTACTAAATTCATTGATCAGCTCTAGTAGTTTTCTGGTCGAATCTTTAGGATTTTCTATGCAGAGGATCATGTCATCTGCAAACAGTGAGAGTTTTACTTCTTCTTTTCCAATTTGGATTCCTTGTATTCCTTTTTCTGCTCTGATTGCTGTGGCCAAAACTTCCAGTACGATGTTGAAGAGTAGTGGTGAAAGTGGACACCCTTGTCTTGTTCCTGACTTTAGGGGAAATGGTTTCAATTTTTCGCCATTGAGGATAATGTTAGCTGTGGGTTTGTCATATATAGCTTTTATTATGTTGAGGTGCATTCCTTCTATTCCTGCTTTCTGGAGGGTTTTTATCATAAATGGATGCTGAATTTTGTCAAAGGCTTTTTCTGCATCTATTGAGATAATCATATGATTTTTATTTTTTCAGTTTGTTAATGTGATGAATTACATTGATTGACTTGCAGATATTGAAGAATTCGTGCATCCCTGGGATAAAGCCCACTTGGTCATGGTGTATGATCTTTTTAATGTGTTTCTGGATTCTGATTGCTAGGATTTTGTTAAGGATTTTTGCATCTATGTTCATCAGTGATACTGGCCAGTAGTTTTCTTTTTTTGTGGTGTATTTGTCAGGTTTTCGTATTAGGGTGATGGTGGCCTCATAGAATGAATTTGGAAGTTTACCTTCCTCTACAATTTTCTGGAATAGCTTCATTAAGATAGGTGTTAGCTCTTCTCGGAATTTTTGGTAGAATTCAGCTGTGAAGCCGTCTGGACCTGGGCTTTTGTTTGCTGGAAGATTTCTGATTACAGTTTCAATTTCCATGCTTGTGATGGGTCTGTTAAGATTTTCTATTTCTTCCTGGTTCAGTTTTGGAAAGTTGTACTTTTCTAAGAATTTGTCCATTTCTTCCAAGTTGTCCATTTTATTGGCATATAATTGCTGATAGTAGGCTCTTATGATTCTTTGTATTTCTGTGTTGTCTGTCGTGATCTCTCCATTTTCATTTCTAATTTTATTGATTTGATTTTTTTCTCTTTGTTTCTTGATGAGTCTGGCTAATGGTTTGTCCATTTTATTTATCGTTTCAAAAAACCAGCTTTTTGCTTTGTTGATTTTTGCTATGGTCTCTTTTGTTTCTTTTGCATTTACTTCTGTCCTAATTTTTAGGATTTCTTTCCTTCTACTAACTCTGGGGTTCTCTATTTCTTCCTTTTCTAGTTGCTTTAGGTGTAGAGTTAGGTTATTTATTTGACTTTTTTCTTGTTTCTTGAGGTATGCCTGTATTGCTATGAACTTTCCTCTTAGGACTGCTTTTATAGTGTCCCATAGGTTCTGTGTAGTTGTGTTTTCATTTTCATTTGTTTCGATGCATAATTTGATTTTTTTTTATTTCTTCTGTGATTTGTTGATTATTCAGAAGGGTGTTGTTCAGACTCCAAATGTTGGAATTTTTAATAGCTTTTCTCCTGTAATTGAGATCTAACCTTAGTGCATTATGGTCAGAGAAGATGCTTGGAATAATTTCCATTTTTTTGAATATATCAAGGTTAGATTTATGGCCCAGGATGTGATCTATCCTGGAAAAGGTTCCGTGTGCACTTGAGTAAAAGGTGAAATTCATTGTTTGGGGGTGAAATGTCCTATAGATATCAATTAGGTCTAACTGGTCTATTGTATCATTTTAACGTTTGCGTTTCTTTGTTAATTTTCTGTTTAGTTGATCTGTCCATAGGTGTGAGTGGGGTATTAAAGTCTCCCACTATTATTGGGTTATTATTAATTTCCCCTTTCATGCTTGTTAGCATTTGTCTTACATATTGTGGTGCTCCTATGTTGGGTGCATATATATTTATAATTGTTATATCTTCTTCTTGGATTGATCCTTTAACCATTATGTAGCGGCCTTCTTTGTCCCTTTTCACAGCCTTTGTTTTAAAGTCTATTTTATTGGATATGAGTATTGCTACTCCTGCTTTCTTTTGGTCTTTATTTGCATGGAATATCTTTTTCCAGCCCTTCACTTTCAGTCTGTATGTGTCCCTTGTTTTGAGGTGGGTCTCTTGTAAGCAGCATATATAGGGATCTTGTTTTGGTATCCATTCAGCCAGTCTTTGCCTTTTGGTTGGGGCATTCAACCCATTTGCATTTCAGGTAATTATTGTTAAGTATGCTACTGTTGCCATTTACTTTATTGTTTTGGGTTCAGGTTTATACGTCCTTTTTGTGCTTCCTGTCTAAAGTCTATCCTTTAGTATTTGTTGGAGAGCTGGTTTGGTGGTGCTGAATTCTCTTAGCTTTTGCTTGTCTGGAAAGCTTTTGATTTCTCCTTCATATTTGAATGAGATTCTTGCTGGGTACAGTAGTCTTGGCTGAAGGTTATTATCTTTCATCACTTTAAGTATGTCTTGCCATTCCCTCCTGGCCTGAAGAGTTTCTATTGAAAGATCTGCAGTTATTCTTATGGGGATCCCCTTGTGTGTTATTTGTTGTTTTTCCCTTGCTGCTTTTAATATTTGTTCTTTGTGTTTGGTCTTTGTTAGTTTGATTAGTATATGTCTTGGGGTGTTTTGCCTTGGGTTTATCCTGTTTGGCACTCTCTGGGTTTCTTGGACTTGGGTGATTATTTCCTTCCCCATTTTAGGGAAGTTTTCAACTATTATCTCCTCAAGTATTTTCTCATGGTCTTTCTTTTTGTCTTCTTCTTCTGGGACTCCTATAGTTCGAATGTTGGAGCGTTTCATATTGTCTTGGAGGTCTCTGAGGTTGCCCTCATTTCTTTTCATTCGTCTTTCTTTTTCCCTCGCTGATTCATTTATTTCTACCATTCTATCTTCTATTTCACTAATCCTATCTTCTGCCTCCAATATTCTACTATTTGTAGCCTCCAGAGTGTTTCTGATCTCATTT
Source organism: Nanger dama (assembly GCA_917880005.1). Taxonomy (NCBI): domain Eukaryota; kingdom Metazoa; phylum Chordata; class Mammalia; order Artiodactyla; family Bovidae; genus Nanger; species Nanger dama. The sequence continues at coordinate 4,630,829 of CAKJTW010000038.1, read as the reverse complement.
ATTGCATTATTCATTATATGTTGACTCTTTTTATTTCTTCTAGGTCCTTGTGAAACCTTTCTTGCATCTTCTCAAACCTTGACCCCAGGCTATTTATCTGTGATTCCATTTTGATTTCAAGATTTTGGATCATTTTCCCTATCAGTATTCGGAATTCTTTCTCAGGTAGATTTCCTATCTCTTCCTCTTTTGTTTGGTTTGGTGGGCATGTCTCCAGTTCCTTTACCTGCTGGGTATTCCTCTGTCTCTTCATCCTGGTTATATTGCTGCTTTTGGGGTGGCTTTTCTATATTCTGGGGATTTGTGGAATTCTCTTTATTATTGAGCTTCCTCTCTGTGTGAGGGTTTATACCAGTGTCTTGTCAAATTTTCTTCATTAAAGAGGCTTGTATTGAAGTTCTGGTGGGTGGAGTTGGATTTCCTCTCTCTGGAGTGTTGTGAAGTGTCGAGTAATGGGTTATGGGACGTCAATGGTTTTGGAGTATTTTGAGCTGCCTGTGTATTGAAGCTCAGGGGCTTGTTCTTGTGTTGCTGGAGAATTTGTGTGGTATGTCTTGCTCTGCAATTTGTTGGCCCTTGGGTGGTGCTCAATTTCAGTATAGGTATGAAGGCGTTTGATGAACTCTTATTGGATAATGTTCCCTGTATTCAGGAATTCTTTGATGATCTCAGGATTTGGACTTACGCCTCCTGATTCTGGTTTTCAGATTTATTTTTACAATAGCCTCATGATTTCTCCATCTATTCAGCACTAATGTTAAAACATCTGTGTTAATGATGATAGGTTTCTCTACTTTGAGGGTCGTCCCTAGAGGATCCCTGAGTTACTTGGAGGAGAGAAGAGGGGGGGGGGTAGTTAGAGGTGAGTGGAATGGGCTGAGGTGGAATCAAAAGAGGAAAAAGCAAGCTAGCCCGTAACCACTTTCTTGTGTGCACTCCAAAGTCTGGGCCTCTCAGAGGTGGTCACAGAGTTATACATGGAAGAGGAGAGGGAGGAAGTAGATAGAAATGGACAGGAGGATAAAAGAGGGAGATGCAAAGGAGGGATACAGATCCGGCCCGTGACCAGTTCCCTGAGAATTCTCCACCTTTGGGAGCACACAGAGATTCATAGAGTTGGGTATAGAAGAGGAGGGGGAGGGATGAGACAAAAGCCATCTGGCGGAGAAAAGAGAGATTCCAAAGGGGAGAGAGTGGTCAAGCCAGTAGTCTCGCACTCATGTAAAATTGGGTACTGAAGATTAGGTTTTTAAAAGTACAGAATTGGCGACAAATACCAAAATGTTGAGATTAAAAATCTGGAGTAGAGATTGGATTTTCAAAGATAAAATATTAAAGATAAGAAGAAGAAGGAGAGAAAAATTTTTAAAAAAATTGAGAAAAATAAAATAAAATAAAATAAAAGACTCCAGAATTATTAAAAGACAACTTCCACCACCAGTAGGACTATATACAGCATTTGCTTTAAAGATACGGTTTGTTTTTTTTTTTTTTTGAAAAGTAATAATAGGTTATAAAAATAATAGAAATATAGAAGACTTAAAAATTTAAGCAAGTTTAGGAAAAAAAAAAAGAAAAGAAGAGAAAACAAATTTAAAAAAGCAAAAAAAATTTTAAAGAAAAAAATTCTTAAAAAAAAATCATGCTGCCACATCATCCCCCCACCCCCCAAAAAAAAATTGATCATAAAAGTAGTAACGGTATATCTGGCGCTTTCTCTGTCTTTGTGGACTGTGTGGGGTCGCTACCAAGGCAGTTCCCTCTGTTTGACTTCCTCTGTTTTCTGGTCCCTTCTGTGTCTGATTTCCGTCTTGACACAGGGGAGGGTTGTGGTGGAATCTGCACTGGGCTTGCCCCTTCTCGCTCCTTGGGATAACCTTGTGGGGCCTGCCCTATGCTTCATGCACTTCCCCGGTCTATGTCGCTCAGGTTTGGCGCTCAGGATTGGCAGTCAGGAAGCCCTCCGAGACTTGGATTTGGTTGAACAGGGGCTTTGTCCCCTTCCCAGGTCCGAGTGGCTAGGAGTTTGGCACGCGCTATTGTGACTTCTGGGTTTCCGGGTCGCTCAATTTTCTGGGAGCTCCTCCAGGGCTCTTTCTCAGGCAGGTGATGACTGTTCAGAGCCCCCCAGCAGTCTCAATAGCAAAGAAACCTGCTTGCAATTTGGTAGGTAATATCACTCTTGAGCTGCGATTGCCCCCTTCCAGCACTTAAGGCTCTGGCTGCCTGTCGCCGGAGGGGGATGGTCTGCAGCCGGCTATTGCCGATCCATCCTTTGTTCTGTGCACGGGCCTGTCGGTGTCTTATGTTCTAGCGTTTCGCATGTTAGCTATCCCACAGTCTGGTTTGCTAGACCAAGATAGTTCTTTCTAGCCACGTGCAGACCCGATTCTGGCCCCGTTACACCCCAATTCTCGAGAAAAGCCCTGCAGCCTACGTCTCCTGCTGCCCAATTCTTAGAAAGCACTGTCGCTGGTGCGATCCTCCCTGCCCAACCCCTACTGCTGTCGGATGCAGGCGTTTGCGCTGCTTAACCACTGGGGGTTATACTATTGAATTCATAATCTGTTGGTTTTAATTATTCATTTATTTATTCTTCCTTCCTGTTATGTTGCCCTCTGTGCTTGCAGGGCTCGCCCCATACACAGCTGTGAGAATGTTCCCCAGTTTTAGGAAACCTCTCTTTTAAAAGTCTCTTCCTGGGACAGGATTCCCTTCCCGGGACAGGGCTCCCCCCTACCTCCTTTGTCTCTATCTTCATTGTATATATTAATTCCTACCTGGTTTTGAAGCCAATGATTTGCTTTGCTGGATGCCTGATGTCCTCTGCCAGCAGTCAGAAGTTGTTTTGTGGAATTTACTCAGCACTGAAATGTTCTTTTGATGAAGTAGTGAGGGAGAAAATGTTCTCCCCCATCCTATTCCTCTGCCATCTTTTTTGACTCCGGTTGTTGATATTTCTCCCAGCAATCTTGATTCTAGCTTGTGCTTCCCCCAGCCCAGTGTTTCTCATGATGCACTCTGCATATAATTTAAGCAGGGTGACAATATACAGCCTTGATGTATTCCTTTCCTGGTTAGGAGCCAGTCTGTTGTTTCAGGTCCAGTTCTAACTGTTGTTTCCTGACCTGCATACATATTTCTCAAGGGGCAGTTATTCTCATTTCTTTCAGAATTTTCCACAGTTTATTGTGATCCACACAGTCAAAGGTTTTGGCATATTCAATAAAGCAGAAATAGATGTTTTTCTGGAACTCTCTTGCTTTTCCGATGATCCAGCAGATGTCAGAAATTTGAGTCTTCTCAGTTATGGTGCAAAGTAAAATGAGAGGAGAGCCAAGCCCACTTTCTCTCAGCCAGGGTAAGGGACACCATGCAAGAGTTTAAGGACAGTCTTGGAACATAAAATGAAAGTGATGTGTCCCTTTGTGACTTATACTTAATCATTATCTTGATTGAAATTTTTAAATATGTCAGTTCAGTTCAGTTCAACTCAGTTGCTCAGTCATGTCCAACTCTTTGTGACCCCATGGACTGCAGTACGCCAGGCTTCCCTGTCCATCACCAACTCCTGGAGCTTACTCAAACTAATGTCCATTAAGTTGGTGATGCCTTCCAACCATCTCATCCTCTGTTATCCCCTTCTCCTCCTGCCTCCAATCATTCCCAGCACCAGGGTCTTTTCAAATGAGTCAGTACTTTGCATCAGGTGGCCAGAATATTGGTGTTTCAGCTTCAGCATCAGTCCTTCCAATGAACACCCAAGACTGATTTCCTTTAGGATGGACTGGTTGGATCCCCTTGCAGTTCAAGGGACTCTCAAGAGTCTTTTCAACACCACAGTTCAAAAGCATCTATTCTTCGGTGCTCAGCTTTCTTCACAGTCCAACTCTCATATCCATACATGACTGCTGGAAAAACCAAAGTTTTGTCTAGATGGACCTTTGTCGGAAAAATAATGTCTCCGCTTTTAATATGCTATCTAGGTTGGTCATAACTTTTCCTCCATGACCAAGCATTTGACTTTAAATATAATTCAAAAATTTTTAAAATATTTTAAATAAAAGCCACCAATTTTGTTTTACTATATTAAAAGTTTTTTCCTCTCCCAACTTTTAATTTCCCGCCTTTCCTTTTCATTTCTCCTTCCCAAAACATTTTAAACACCTAAGTGAATTTTTATTAAGTGTGGAATATAATGGCTACATGGGGTGGCGGGGGGAGGAAGGAAACTTTGTTACTTGTTTTTAATATTAAGTCAATATCTCAAGGTTCAAAAGAAAAAAAAAAACATACATAATGGTCCATTTAGTTGCGGGAAATGTTGTAACTCTCAGCAAACCTCATATCACTACTCTAAAAGCAAGTTTAAATTCAGTATCACAATCATTTATTACATGACAGAATGTAAGGGGAAGGAAAATGTTCTCTTGTGTAAATGGATGAGACACTTACTGTGACAGAGCTAATTAGGCTCTTGGGAGAATTTATGCACAGCTAATAAGAAGCAGAGCTAAATGTTGTCTTAATTTACCCTCAAGCTCTCAAAAAAAAAAAAAAAAGTTATTCATTCAAGTTGCACTAATTGAGCCAATAACCATTAACCCTTCTTTTCTGGATATATTCTTGTGTTAATACACAGAAACTAAGCTATATCTTTCTCAAAGAGTGAAATTGTTCTGTTTCACTATGTGGCTTTGAATACGTTTCCAAAGTACATTTATTTAAATAAATTGAAAATGTTCAGAATTTTGTTTTTCTTTTGTGTGGTAGTTTGACTACTGCTTTTCCCTTTTAATACAGTACAGAAGAATTAAAGGATTAATAATTACCACTATTAAAGTGGAGTTAAACATGCTCTCAGATAATGTTTGTGAGTGTGAATTAGAACACCCCTGATTTGAAGTAATCTCTTTGTAATTCAAAATTTTGATGTTCCACACCTTTAAATGTCTCTTTAGGAACAAAATATCTTAGTACATGTTCCTAAAGAGACATTTAAAGGTGTGGAACATCAAAATATATATATATATATATATATATATATAGTGATATATGGAAATTAAAAGAATATATATATATATATGATTTGGCACAAAGGACCCTAAATTAGATACATTTACATTTTATATGACATCTATAAAAACTGACATTGCTCTGTGTATACTAACTGGGACTAACGTTTTCAAAGTTAGGTGTAATATTTATTTGGGGGAAGATTTATATCAAATTTTAGCTTTGGCCTTTTTGGATGGTGAGATTCGATGAACTTTCATTTACCATTTATGGAATTCTTTTTATGATTTGAAGAATTTACTATAAATATACATTACTTTGGAGATGTGTTTTAATTTTGTATGCTAAACCTTACTAAGAGAAAAATGGAGATTATCTTAAAGGACATATCTGGTCATACAAGTTTTAAATTATCAATAATAAACAGGTCAAGGGAGTTGATAAATTTTAACTTATGTTGTAAAAGTTGATTAAACTCTTCCAATGTTAAAAAATGAACACACCAAAAATAATGCTTCTGGAATACATACTAATAAAGTAAAATTACATAAAAGAAAATGAATTGGTAACAATGGGATAAAGGAGGTTATATAATAAACAGTAGTGCAATGATAGAGCACAACAGAGCTAGATAAAATTTATTGTCAAAGTCATAGGTTATGTTGGATGGTGATTTCAAAGTTACTTATTAACTTATTAAAAGAGATCTACTTTATTAGAGAGGAAAGGGGCATCCATGAGCTAATAATCTTATTTCATTTCTGTAGTCCTGAGTTACATACAAAAAAAAAAAAAGTTAGAAAAAAGTTGTATGAAACTAATACCCTAAAGCATCTTTAACTTATTTTAGTTTTTAATATTAAATATTCTCTGTTAATCCTCATAATATATACACAAAACACTTTTGTATTAATTTTCTGTAGACTGGGTACTTAGATAATTTTATTCATCTTCCTTTCTAGATTTTTCAAGTTATTATAATAAATATGTATGGTATATTATAGAATTTTAAATATTCAGTAAAATATATTTTGTATTAAAAACTTTAATAATATAAATTACAAGAAGTTTTTCTAGACATGTTTTAAGGTCACTGGGACTTTTTATCTGCACTTCTATTCTTTTGATATTGCACAATAGAGACTAATGAAGGAAAATGATTCCCTTTACCACAAATTTTAATTATAGTTAAAATGAGTGTTTAATAATGTGTATAGAATGTCTCTCCCATAGACCACATGCCAAGGTCACTCAAAGTGTTTTTATTTCTGTGAAAGAATTCTACTCTAGATATCATTGAAAAAAATTAGAAAAAAACCCACAAAACTATTTTTACCTTTCATTTAGTGGCTCAGACAGTAAAGCATCTGTCTGCAATGCAGGAGACTCAGGTTTGATCGCTGGGTTGGGAAGATCCCCTGGAGAAGGAAATGGCAGCCCACTCCATGGGCTGATGGCCTGGTAGGCTACCATCCATGTGGTCGCAAAGAGTCGGATACAATTGAGCGACTTCACTTTCACTTCCACTTTGATCTATCAGCACTGTTTCTCAAATATTAAATAAGTTTCAGGAAAATATGTTATGTTATAGTTACTGAAAAATATCAGACAATTTGATTTCCAGAAGTCTGGAAATCAACAGGGAGCTTTGATGCATTTATACATGTGCTTAGTCCCTCAGTCATGTCAGAATCTTTGAGACCTTGCAGACTCTAGCCCACCAGGCTCCTCTGTTTGTGGATATTCTCCAGGCAGATAACTGGAGTAGGTTCCCATCTCCTTCTACAGGGGATCTTCCTAACACAGGGATGGAATCCAGGTCTCCCACATTACAGGTGGTTTCTTTACCATATGAGCCACCACGCAGCCCCTAAGGCACTGTGATACAACTATAACTATATATATATATATATGTGTGTGTGTGTGTGTGTGTGTAAAATGCATATATATGTATATATATATATGTAAATCCACACATATATTTGTGCCTTGAGAACCCCATGAATAGTATGAAAAGGCAAAAAGACATGGCACTGAAAGATGAACTGCCCAGGTCAGTAGGTGCCCAAAATGCTACTGGAGATCAGTGGAGAAATAACTCCATAAAGAAAGAAGAGACACAGCCAAAGCAAAAACACCCAGTTCTGGATGTGACTGGTGAGAAAAGCAAGGTCCAATGCTTTAAAGAGCAATATTACATAGGAACCTGGAATGTTAGGTCGATGAAGGCAAATTGGAAGTGGTCAAAAGAAGATGGTAAGAGTAAACGTTGACATTTTAAGAAACAGTGCACTAAAATGGACTGGAGTGGGTGAATTTAACTCAGATGACCATTATATCCACTACTGAGCATAGGAATCCCTTAGAAGAAGTGGGATAGACATCATAGTCAAAAAAAAGAGTCTGAAATGCAGTACTTGGATAGAGGCTCAAAAATGACAGAATGATCTCTGTTTGTTTCCAAGGCAAACCATTCAATATCTCAGTAATCCAAGTCTATGCCCCAACCAGTAATGCTGAAGAAGCAGAAGTTGAATGGTTTCATGAAGACCTACAAGACATTTTGGAACCAACATCCAAAAAAGATAACCTTTTATTGTAGTAGACTGGAATGCAAAAGTAAGAATTAAAGAAACAACTGGAGTAACAGGCAAATTTGGCCTTGGGTACGGAATGAAGCAGGGCAGAGGTTAATAGAGTTTTGACAAGAGAACAAACTGGTCATAGCAAACACCCTCTTCCAACAATACAAGAGAAGATTCTTTCCCTGGACATCAAGATGGCCAACACTGAAATCAGATTGATTCTATTCTTTCTAGCCAAAGATGGACAAGCTCTATACAGTCAGCAAAAAACAAGACTGGGAGCTGACTGTGGCTCAGATCATGAACTCCTTATTGCCAAATTCAGACTTAAACTGAAGAATGTAGGAAAAACCACTAGACCATTTAGATATGACCTAAATCATATTCCTTACAATTATACAGTGGAATTGAGAGATAGATTTAAGGAACTAGATCTGATAGAATGCCTGATGAACTATGGAGAGAGGTTCGGGACATTGTACAGGAGAGAGGGATCAAGGCCATCCCCAAGAAAAAGAAACAAAAAGGCAAAATGGTTGTCTGAGGAGGCCTTACAAATAGCTGTGAAAAGAAGAGAAGCGAAAAACAAAGGAAAAAAAGGAAAGATATACCCATTTGAATGCAGAGTGCCCAAGAATAGCAAGGAGAGATAAGAAAGCCTTCCTCAGTGGTCAGTGCCAAGAAATAGAGGATAACAATAGAATGGGAAAGACTAGAGATCTCTTTAAGAAAATTGAAGATACTAAGGGAAGTTTTCATGCAAAGATGGGCACAATAAAGGACAGAAGTGGTATGGACCTAACTGATGCAGAAGATGTTATGAAGAGGTGGCAAGAATACACAGAAGAACTATACAAAAAGATCTTCACAACCCAGATGATCACGAAGGTGTGATCACACACCTAGAGCCAGACATCCTGGAATGCAAAGGCAAGTGGGTCTTAGGAAGCATCACTAAAAAAAGCTAGTGGAGGTGATGAAATTCCATTTGAGCTATTTCAAATCCTGAAAGATGATGCTGTGAAATTGCTGCACTCAATATGCCAGCAAATTTGGAAATCTCAGCAGTGGCCACAGGACTGGAAAAGGTCAGTTTTCATTCCAATCTCAAAGCAAGACAATGCCAAAGAATGTTCAAACTACTGCACAATTGCACTCATCTCGCACACTAGTTAGTTCAGTTCAGTTCAGTCGCTAAGTCATGTCCGACTCTTTGCAACCCCATGAATCACAGCACACCAGGCCTCCCTGTCCATCACCAACTCCCAGAGTTCACTCAGACTTACATCCATCAAGTCAGTGATGCCATCCAGCTACCTCATCCTCTCTTGTCCCCTTCTCCTCCTGCCCCCAATCCCTCCCAGCATCAGAGTCTTTTCCAGTGAGTCAACTCTTCACATGAGGTGGCCAAAGTACTGGAGTTTCAGCTTCAGCATCATTCCCTCCAAAGAAATCCCAGGGCTGATCTCCTTCAGAATGGACTGGCTGGATCTGCTTGCAGTCCAAGGGACTCTCAAGAGTCTTCTCCAACACCACAGTTCAAAGCATCAATTCTTTGGTGCTCAGCTTTCTTCACAATCCAACTCACATCCATTCATGACCACCGGAAAAACCATAGCCTTGACTAGACAGACCTTTGTTGGCAAAGTAATGTCTCTGCTTTTAAATATGCTATCTAGGTTGGTCATAACTTTTCTTCCAAGGAGTAAGCATCTTTTAATTTCATGGCTGCAGTCACCATTTGCAGTGATTTTGGAGCCCCCAAAATAAAGTCTGAAACCATTTTCACTGTTTCTCCATCAATTTCCCATGAAGCGAAGTAATGCTCAAAATTCTCCAGGCCAGGCTTCAGCAGGGCATGAACTGTGAACTTCCCATGTTCAAACTGGATTTAGAAAAGGCAGAAGAAACAGAGTGCAAATTGTCAGCATCTGCTGGATCATCAAAAAAGCAAGAGAGTTCCAGAAAAACATCTACTTCTGCTTTATTGACTATACCAAAGCCTTGGACTCTGTGGATCACAACAAACTGTGGAATATTCTGAAAGAAATGCTAATACCAGACCACCTGACCTGCCTCTGGAGGAAATCTATACACAGGTCAGGAAACAACAGTTAGAACTGGAGACAGAACAACAGGTTGGTTCCAATTCGGGAAAGGAGTATGTGAAGGCTGTATATTGTCACCTTGCTTATTTAGCTTATATGCAGAGTACATTGTGAGAAATGCTGGGCTAGATGAAGCACAAGCTGGACTCAAGATTGCCAGGAGAAATATCAGTAGCCTCAGATATGCAAATCACATCACCCTTACAGCAGAAAGCAAAGAAGAACTAAAGAGCATCTTGATGAAAATGAGAAAGGAGAGTGAAAGTTTGGCTTAAAGCTCAACATTCAGAAAACTAAGACCATGGAATCCAGTCCCATCACATCACAGCAAATAAATGGGGAAACAGTGGCTGACTTCTTTTGGGGGCTCCAAAATCACTGCAGATGGTGACTGCAGCCATGAAATTAAATGCACTTTCCCCATGGAAGGAAAGTTATGACCAACCTAGACAGCATATTAAAAGCAGAGACATTACTTTGCCAACAAGTTCCGTCTAGTCATTGCCATGGTTTTTCCAGTAGTCATGTATGGAAGTGAGAGTTGGACTATAAAGGAAACTGAGCACAGAAGAATTGATGTTTTTGAACTGTCATTTTGGAGAAGACTCTTGAGAGTCCCTTGGACTGCAAGGAGATCCAACCAGTCCATCCTAAAGAAGATCAGTCCTGAATACTCATTGGAAGAAATGATGTTGAGGCTGAAACTCCAATACTTTGGCCACCTGATGCGAAGAGCTGACTTATTTGAAAAGACCCTGTTGCTGGGAAAGATTGAAGGCAGGAGAAGGGGACGACAGAGGATGAGATGGTTGGATGGCATCACCGACTCAATGGACAAGAGTTTGGGTAATCTCTGAGAGTTGGTGAGGGACAAGGAGGCCTGGCATGCTGCAGTCCAAGGGGTTGCAAAGAGTCGGACACGACTTAGAGCCTGAACTGAACTCATTTCTTCCTTTGAGTATTCATAGCCTAGATGAATGAGACATGTGACTGGACACAGTACCTGAATGCTATTTCATCTCTTTTAGCAATGCATCCAGAGCCTTTGTATTGCACATGTGAAGAAGTGCATTCATATTATAATTAATTCTGGCATGCTAAAGCTCTGAAACCATTAATCCAATAAAAAGAAAGACAAAAAGAATATGAAACCTCAGTATAGATATTTTCTTATATTTTTAAATGATATACATCTACTGTTGTATTTCCAGTGATACATTATGGAACATTTCAAGGGGTAAGTAAACATGAAATAAATGATACTTTCTAATTTTTGCTCTACTATGAAAGTTTTTGGCTGTGTTCTAGGTTTTAGTTTATAAATGTCTACAACTATGCTTTATAAATAATATTAGCATACTGTATTCCTATTCCTAGGGAGTAATTTATTTTTAACAGCAATAGACACAAATCTCTCTTTCAAGTTGTCTTTTTCCTTTGAAAATTCAAACTTTGGGGAGCAACTTCTTGTCACATTTGAGTCAATGATATTGCTTCTAATCTGTAATATAGCTGCTGGTTTATTTGTGTTTTTCTGCTTACTTACTATTCTTACTTGAAGTATAAGGATTATTTTTTTCCTGGAGCCATGTGTTTTTCCAGGTTCTTAATCTCATGAGGGTTAACATTAGGTATTTTGTTTCTATGAATTAACATACCTAGGACATATAAATTAAAGCACTACATTAAAAAAAAGTAGAAAATATTAAGATCCTATATATTGGGTTTGGACTTTTCCCTCATGTGCAGGTAAAAATTGTCATATGGACAAATTATTTTCCTTTTATTAGTGGTAGTTTAGTTGCTCAGTCATATCCAACTCTTGGTGAGTCTAAGGACTGCAGCATGCCAGGTTCCTCTGTCCATGGGATTTTCCGAGAAAGAATACTGGACTGGGTCTCCATTGCCTCCTCCCAGGGATCTTCCCAATCCAGGGATCATATCCATGCCTACTGCATTGGCAGGCAGATTCTTTTACTATTGAGCCACCAGGGAAGCTTTTTTCCTATAAATATCAGTATGTTAAATATCTCTTAAACAAATTCAATATTTATTTTAGTGAAAAAACTCAACCAATACCCTTACTCTTCCAGTATTGCACTAGAGTATGTGGAATCAACTGCAAAGACATGTCATCAAATCTTGGAAAGCAATGCATGATATGTTTAACAGTTTGGGTTTTAACTGGCAGTCAGTAAGAATCCATAGATTTTTTTTTTTTTAAGTTACCAACATAACTTGAATCTTTTGGTTAGATGGACCACTCTGAGGCATGAAGGAGGGTAGACTAGAAGAAAAGAGTAACTCGTGTGTTTCAGAATATTGCCTTTCACTCATGCTCCCCAACTGCATTTGCAGGAGATTTAATTCCTAGATCATATTTTCCCCTATTTAAGGGAAATAAAAGAGTGATGTCAGTAAACAAATTACTGAGGGACTCAGCCATGTAAACTGTGAAGAGGTGAGAGGTTGAATGCCACAGTGGTTAGACAAAAGTTCTCAGTGCCTGGAAAATGTGTGAAATATGAAAGAGCAGATTTTGAATATAGATTGCCCTGACTTCGCTTACTTAACAATAAAGCCCATTCTAATTGAAATCTCTAAGATATTGTCTCACCAAGTCCAGGAAGTGATCATACTAATTGAAGCAGTATGAACATATCTTCCTGGAAAGGTTTCTCATAGGTATGATTAGAAAAAAGTTAAAAATTCATACAGTGTTGGGGATGGATTCCAGGAACTCTCTTCTTTGGCTTTATTGATGAGGCGTGTTTAAGCTTTTTGCCTCATACAGAGATCTATTTTATAATTACTGAACCTGCCTGAAATCACAGCTTAACACATAACTAAGGCCATCAAGGGGACCACAATCTTATTTCACAATTCTATCTTGAAAAAGAAATGCGGAGCAAATGGACACTGAGCTCAAAACAAAGAAAGGGCTTAGAAAATTTTCATGTCTGATTTTGTGAATAAGCATAGGCAGTGTGGGTAAGGATTATATCACTTCAGCATGTGTGAGTTTGCTGGTAAATTTACTACTTAAAAAAAAAAATCTAAGTATATGTAACCTAAAACAGTCCTATTAACCTAGATCATCTTGTTTGCATCATAGAGTTATGTAAATCTCTCAAGAAATTTGAAAAAAATTCCATAAGTTCATAAAATAGAAGTCATTATCATTTTAAAATAGTCTCTCTATAGACATAAATGTCTCTATAATTAATTTTACACTTATCAAACCTAACAATTGAAACCACAGTGTTGAAAGTTGGGAACAAAAGGTAAATAAATAACAACTGTAAAAGAGCAAAAACAAATATTTTAATAAAAAAGCTATGACAACTTGCAACTTAATGTCTTCTCTGTGCCTGTGCAGACTTTACTATGTCTCAGGAAGCTTTCTTTCTGTCCATGAGTCTAGGAGCCGAAAGGAGCTTTATAAGCAGTTGGAGAAGACAATTGACTACTATAAGGAAGGATTTACGAGAAGGCAATGGCACCCTACTCCAGTATTCTTGCCTAGAAAACCTCATGGCGGAGGAGCCTTGTAGGCTGCAGTCCATGGGGTCGCTAAGGGTTGGACACGACTGAGCGACTTCCCTTTCACTTTTGCTTTCATGCATTGGAGAAGGAAATGGCAACCCACTCCAGTGGTCTTGCCTAGAGAATCCCAGGGATGGGGGAGCCTGGTGGGCTGCCATCTATGGGGTCGCACAGAGTCAGACACGACTGAAGTGACTTAACAGCAACAGCAGCAATCTGTCCTTGCTAAGGTCACCAATGTCACTTTTATGACAATGAGCATTTGAGCTAATTCTTGGGAGAATTTGGCATTTTTGATGATTCCTCCAATCATAGAACTGTCTCCTCTTGATATCTTTGATAACCCCCTACTTTTTGACCAATGCTATAACCCTTCTATTTCTTTTACACTCAGAACTTCCTGTCTGGACTGTAAATGTCAGTTTCCTTAAAATTAGAAGCCTTGCATTTCTGTACCTTTTGAACTCTTTAATTTTTTATGAAAATCCTTCTACATATACTACTACCAGCTTATAAGTATACATTCTTATTCTTACTTATGTTTTTATGCTGTATACTTTTTTTCAATATGAAATACTGTTTTTACTTCTTTCCCACCTTTCTTAGTTGCTTAGAATAGACAACATTTATCTTTTGTTGATAAATTAATGTATAGGGTTACCAATGATTTTTCATGAATTTAAAAATGCAAAGTGGCCTTGAGGATGGACTTGTCAGTAGCTATGCCATGTCACACTGTGCTAATCAGGCCAGGCAATGGTGCAACATTCCAATGATCCATTGGGCTTAGGTATTTTCTAATTAGTTATATAACCCTATTCTAACATAACAGACATCTGAGTCCGAGTTTAAATGACAAAGCTTAGGCCCCACATTGCATAATAATGTTAAGAGTTGAGAGAAGAATCATGTTTCTAGAGTCATATACCAATTGTCACTCAGCAACTAGCTGACAGGGAAACTGGCACAACATTAAAAGTGTAAGATGGTCACAGCAATCTGCTTGAGTTACCTATTATAAATTGTTCCTTTCTGTTGTTAATTCCCAGTCAATGATCTCTGTGAATAATGCAAAAGGAATTGTTGAGTACAGTGGCTGAAGCAAAAACCTTACAGCTTTCTTCATAAACAGATAAATTTAGTTCTTATGGAAAATGGTTAGTGATAACCGAGGTGTAGTCATCATCGCAGGAGAGGTATTTGTTCAATAATTTCTTGTCCTAACTATACTCTCACTCTTCTCTCCTATTCTGTTAAATATTCAAGTTTTAAAATATACACGAACATATTTAAATATTGGTTATGGATGAATTATTATATTTGGTGATAATCAAGACATTATTAGATCATGACTTTATATTCACAGTTTCAAGCTGGAAATAATAGAGAAATAATGATTAATATTCATTAATCATTCATTCATTATGGATTCAGACAAGGAGAGCTTTTGCTGAGTGACTCATAAAGGATGCTAATCACATTAGTTTTACTACATTTGGGATGTCACCAAAGCAGAAGGGCTGGTAAAACATTTTGTGGACTGGTAAATAGTTTTCATCTATTTGCATGGTTGACTGATACTGTTTACTAAACTTGTTTTAAAGAGCCCCATGCCAAAGGCAGTAAACTGTAATATGGGAGAATAATAAGCTAATTAAAACAAATTACTGCCAAGCAAGCCAATTATATTTATACTTTAATACACTTTATGCAATGGATTTATATCTATAGCACATCATTATAGGCTAATCAAATGTAGGCTAAATGCTTAAGAAAATAAAGAATTAATAAATTGCATTCAACTTGTGTGAAAATATGATTGAACTGACAAAAAGACATTTTCATGAATATGATATATGATCATAACAATCTATATTTTTGGACAATGTAAAGTATTATCCCTTTTAAAACAATATATCAAAATAGTATGTAAATATTTTGTCTAAATGTGCATTTTTCACATACCATATAATACTGATTACTCAAGAATTTTAAAGTTTACTGAAAATTTTATAACTCAAGAGAAAACAGACTCAAAAAATTTATGTGATTTTTTATTTCATTATGCTATCTTAAGATATGTAGCTTTTTATCTTTCAATTTAACTACCTATCAACGTATCTACCTCTCTATCTACCTACAGGTGCTTTGGAACATATTTTATATTTTATGCTCAGTTAAGTTCAGTCGCTCAGTTCAGTGTCCAACTCTTTGAGACCCCATGGACTGCAGCACACCAGGCCTTCCTGTCCATCACCAACTCCAGGAGTTTACTCAAAGTCATTCCAATTGAGTCGGTGATGCCATCCAGCCATCTAATCCTCAGTCACCCTTTTTTCTTCCTGACTTCACTCTTTCCCAACATCAGGGTCTTTTCAAATGAGTCAGTTCCTTGCATCAGGTGGCCAAAGTATTGGAGTTTTCAGCATCAGTCTTTCCAGTGAATTTCAGGACTGATTTCCTTTAGGATGGACTGGTCGGGTCTCCTTGCAGTCCAATGAACCCTCAAGAGTCTTCTCCAACACCACAGTTCAAAATCATCAATTCTTTGGCACTCAACTTTCTTTATAGGCCAACTCTCACATCCATACATGACTCCTTGGAAAAACCATAGCTTTGACTAGATGGATGTTTGTTGGCAAAGTAATGTCTCTCCTTTTAATTATGCTGTCTAAGTTGGTCATAGGTTTCCTTCCAAGGAGCAAGTGTCTTTTAATTTCATGGCTGCAATCACAATATGCAGTGATTTTGGAGCCCCTCAAAGTAAAATCAGCCACTGTTTCCCTATCTATTTCCCATGAAGTAGTGAGACCAGAGGCCATGATCTTAGTTTTCTGAATGTTGAGCTTTAAGCCAACTTTTTCACTCTCTTCTTTCACTTTCGTCAATGTGCTATTTAGTTCTTCGCTTTCCGCTATAAGGGTGGTGTCATCTGCATATCTGAGGTTATTGATATTTCTCCTGGCAATCTTGAGTCCAGCTTGTACTTCATCCAGCCCAGCATTTCTCATCATGTACTCTGTATATAAGTTAAATAAGCAGGGTGACAATATACAGCCTTGATGTACTCCTTTCCTGATTAGGAACCAGTCTGTTGTTCCATGTCCATTTCTAACTGTTGCTTCCTGGCCTGCATACAGATTTCTCAAGAGGCAGGTCAGGTGGCCTGGTATTTCCATCTCTTTCAGAATTTTCCATAGTTTATTGTGATCCACAAAGTCAAAGGCTTTGGTGTAGTCAATAAAGCAGAAGTAGATGCTTTTCTAGAAGTCTCCTTTTTCGATGATCCAGTGGATGTTGGCAGTATGATCTCTAGTTCCTCTGCCTTTTATAAATTCAGCTTAAACATCTGGAATTTCACAGCTTACATACTGTGAAGCCTGGCTTGGAGAATTTTGAGCATTACTGTATTAGCATGTGAGATAAGGGAAATTTTATGCTCACAAATATTAAAATAATTTATTGCAGTATAGTAATCAGTGAAATTAACATCTTAGACATACCGTTTAATAGCATGTCTTTACACTTTATATTAATGTAGGTTTGTTCCTGAGGTCAGAAAGATCCCCTAGAGAAGGAAATGGCAACCCACTCCAGTATTCTTGCCTGGAAAAATGCCATGGACTGAGAAGCCTTGCAGGTGACAGTCCATGGAACTGCAAAGTCCTTTTGCATTACATTTACATTAGAATTCACTCTTGATAATATATCTTCTATGTTTTTTTTTAAATGTGTAAGGACATGTATCTATCATTATAATATCTTACAAAATATTTTCACTACCCTAAAAATCTGTGCTTTGCCATTCAGTCCTCCCCACAAAACTGTGCAACCACTGATATTTTTACTCTCTCCATAGTTTTAACTTTTCCATATGGTCATATGGTTGAATTCTATGTTAGGTAGCCTTTTCAGATTGACCTTTTCTCACTGATTAATGCACTATTAAGGTTTCTCAGTGTCAGTTCCTGTCTTACAAGCTTATTTCATTTTGGTGTTGGATAACGGTCTGTTGTCTGCATGTTCCAGTTTATTCATCCATTCATCTCCTGAAGGACATCGCGGTTGCTTCCAAATTTTGGCCATTATGAATGAAACATTATAAATACCCACGTGCACATTTCTGTGTAGATATAAGTTTTCTAATCTTTGGGGTAAAAACCAAGGAGCACAACTGTAGAACTGTATGATAACAGTATGCTGAGTTTTGTAAGAAAACACTAAACTGTCTCCCAGATTGTACCATTTTGCATTCTCACCAATAGTGTTTGAGAGTTCCTGTTTATCCACATCCTCCTGAGTGCTTGGTGTTGTCAGCGTTCTGGATTTTGGCTACTCTACTAGCTGCTTAGTGAAATCTCATTATTATTTGAACTTGAATCTCCCCTGATGGCATATGATGTGGAGCATCTTTTAAGATGCTTATTTGCCATCTATTTTTCTTCTTTGGTGAGATCTTTATAAGTACTCTTTGTGTTTTCAGATGTCAGTGTTTTAAGCTAAGGTATTCATTTTTAAATTTAAATGGCAAGAATATGAAATATTTTATAAATTATATAAGGTTCTGGATATCTTACTTTGACACGTTAAGTGCCATTTAGTTTTGTAAATCTATTTTCTCTCTCCCTCAACAATGTAAAGAGTCATATTTGCTTAACTAATTGGTTTTACTAGTTTAAAACTCTGTAGACTCTTTCATTATAGTCATAGTTCATTTACTTTAAGCTTTAGATTCAGGTATTTATTATTAAAATATTACATATCATGAAATGACCAGCTTAAATACTCATAGTAAACAAATATGAAAACATCAAACAAAAGCAACATTGTTTCAGAGAGATTCATTGGGGAACATCTGCCTCTCCTTAGTTACATAGTCAGGTAAATGGAGCCATATGTACTAAGTGACCCTGTCTGAGTATATCTGCATTAATCCTCTGATCATTTCTGAAGTACTAGCTTCTCTCAAATCTGATATGACATATATTATAAGAAAAAAGAGGATTCCTATATTTTAAAAATATGTTTACTTTTCTTTCTTTTTTTTTTTAATTCATGTATTCTTGTCTGGAGAATCCCATGGACAGAAGAGCCTGGTGGGCTAGTACGCTACAGTCTATAGAGTCACAAAGAGTCAGACACAAATGAACAGCTGAGCACTCACACACAACTCTTCAAGACTGAACCAGGACGAAGCAGAAAATATGAACAAACCCATGACAAGCATTGAAATTGAAACTGTGATTAAAAAATTTTCCAATGGAAAAAGCTCAGGATAAGTTTGCTTCACAAGTGAATTTTAACAAACATCTAGAGAGGAGCTAACACCTATCCTTCTGAAACTCTTTCAAAATATTGCACAGGGAAGGACACTCTTAAACTCATCCTATTTATATGAAAGTACCATTACTCTCATATCAAAATCAGACAATGATATCACAAAAAGAAAATTACAAGCCAATATCACTGTTGAATATTGACATGAAAATTCTTAACAGAATAATAGCAAACATAACCCAAAAACACATTAAAAGGATCATATACCATGATCGAGTGGGGTTTATCCCAGGGATACAAAGATTCTTCACCATATGCAAATCAATCAAGGTGATAAACCATATTAACAAACTGAAACCCTATAGTCATATCAATAGATACAGATAAATATTTTAACAAAATTTGTCAACACCCATTTATGATTTAAAAAAAAAAAAACTTTACAGAAAGTGGGCATAGAGGAAACATATCTCAACATAATAAAGGTCATATACAACAAACCCACACCAAACATTATTCTCAATGCTGAAAAACGGAAAGCATATTCTCTAAGATCAGAAACAAGAAAAGGGTGCTCACCCTCATCATTATTACTCAACATAGTTCTGCAAGTCCTAGACATGGCAATCAGACAAGAAAGAAAAAGAAGAAAATGAATCCAAATTGGAAAACAAGAAGTAAAACAGTAAATCATCAATGTTTGCAGATGATTTGATACTTTACATAGAAAACCCTAACGATGTTACCAGAAACACTACAGTTTGCCAATGAAATTGGTAAAATTACAGGATAAATATTAATACACAGAAATCTTGTGCATTTCTATATATTAAGAAATAATGAAAGATCAGAATGCAAATAAAAAACATCTCATTTACCATTGTATCAAAGAAAATAAAATAGGAATAAACCCACCAAAAGAAGCAAAAGAGCTATACTCAGACATTTACCCACAATAAATGAATGCATATGCCTACACAAAAACATGAATGTAAATGTTTACATATATTTTATTTCAATTACCTCCAAATCAGTACCAACACAAATATTCACCAGGAGGTGGATGAATATCTATGTGATGGAATTCAAATTTTAAACAATGGAGTAAATTACTGATAAACTTGAGAGCACGGATAAATCAAAATTATGTTGAGTTATAGGACCCAAAACTACAGGAACTACAGGTATTTATTACATGTCCCCTTGTATAACCAATTCTAGAATATGTACACTAATCTATATTAAACAAAAAGCAGATGAATGTGGTGGTTAGACTAGAGAAGAACAATAGGAAACAAAGGAAACACTTGGTGTGATATACATTATCATTACCTTGATTATCTTAATGGTTTCATAGCTGTATACATATATGTGCATCTGGGCTTCTGAGGTAGCTCAGTGGTAAAGAATTTGTCTGCCAATGCAGGAGACACAGGTTTGACTCCTGGGTCAGCAAGATCCCCTGGAGAAGGAAATGGAAACTAACTCCATTCCAGTATTCTTGCCTGGGAAATCGTATAGACAGAAAAGCCTGGGTGAGTGGGTGGGTGTGTGGGTGTGGGTGTGGGTATGGGTGTGGATGTGTGTGACAAATCAAATACTTGATGAAAATATATTTAAATTCATAAGAGCAGTGGTGTTCATATGATCTAGATTTGAACATAGAACATATAATGAAAAATATTTTAATACTATATATATATATATATATATATATATATATATATATAGGGTCACATTACATGTACTTTGGTAATACATACAGGGCTTACTAAACAACTGGATAAATATATTTTAGGGTTAAAATATTTTCATTTGAATATCTTACAGTCATTTCTATTTAACATTGCTAAAACTGATTTTCAATTTCCTTCTATCTGCTACTATTGTGCTTCACGGTTCATTCATTAAGAGGCACTGCAATTTTATCAGCTACACAAACCAGAAGGGAGAAGGAAATGGCCACCCACTCCATTATTCTTGCCTGGAGAATATCATGGACAGAGGAGACTGGCAAGCAACAGTCCATGGGGTCACACAGAGTCAGACACGACTGAAGCGACTTGGCACACAAACCAGAAGATATATTTCTCCCATCTCTCTATATCCTAACCAACATCTTGACTCAATGTTATTTATAAAATTTCTTTATTCTATATCTCTCATTTGTATGTTTATGACCCCGCCTTCTTAACATTGCTTCCTAATGCCAGGAAGATAATGAAATCACTATATAAATTACTTTATGACATTTACTTGCCTCTGTATACTCATCTCAAACTGCTGCCTTCTCCATCTACATTATGACTCCATGTCAGCAATGCAGTGAACTTGCTTTCTTTTTAAAAGTAGATTATGTTCTTTGTGGTGCTCATAGGTATGTTCTTTCACCTGAAAGGCTAATTTTCAATTTTTCTGGTGTGCTAATTATAAATGTTTCAGTTTCAAAAAGATTTTCAGAGTGAAGTTTTCCTTAAACATTAGACTAGGTTGACACACACTTGTTAACTCTCTCATAGAATAATTTGGACTCTTATTAACTAACATGTATATATTAGTTATTTATATTATTATTATAAATAATGCCATGAAGACTGAGACTTCCAAGGACAAGCACTGTGTCTGTTGTATCCTCCTACGAGACTAAATATTAACTGATTGAATGCATATATACTTAATAAATCTCCAGCATCATACAGATAAAAAAACTGAGTTCTCAATTCAGTTCAGTCACTCAGTCATGTTCCACTCTTTGCAGTCCCATGGACTGCAGCATACCAGGCCTCCTGGTCCGTCACCAACTCTCGGAGTTTACTCAAACTCATGTCCATTGAGTCAGTGATGTCATTCAGCTGATGCCCCTCCTCTATTGTCCCCTTCTCCCACCTTCAAACTTTCCCAGCATCGAGATCTTTTCACATGAGTCAGTTCTTCGTATCAGGTGGTCAAATTATTGGAGTTTCAGCTTCAGCATCAGTCCTTCCAATGAATATTCAGGACTGATTTCCTTTAGGATGGACTGGCTGGATCTCCTTGCAGTCCAAGGGACTCTCAAGAGTCTTCTCCAGCACCACAGTTCAAAAGCATCAAACTATTCTCAGACAAATTCTTCAGCACTCAGCTTTCTTTATAGGCCAATTCTCACATCCATATATGACTACTGGAAAAACCATAGCTCTGACTAGACAGATTTTTGTTGGCAAAGCAATGTCTCTGCTAGGTCATAACTTTTCTTTCAAGGAGCAGGTGTCTTTTAATTTCATAGCTGCAGTCACCATCTGCAGTGATTTTGGAGCCCCCAAAATAATGTCTGTCACTGTTTCCACTGTTTCCCCATCTATTTGCCATGAAGTGACGGGACTGGATGCCATAATCTTCATTTTCTGAATGTTGAGCTTTAAGCCAACTTTTTCACTCCCCTCTTCCACTTTCATCAAGAGGCTTTTTACTTCATTTTCACTTTCTGCCATAACAGTGGTATCATCTGAATATCTGAGGTTATTGATATTTCTCCTGGTAATCTTGATTCCAGCTTTTGCTTCATCCAGCCCAGCATTTCTCATGAAGTACTCTGCATATAAGTTAAATAAGCAGGGTGACAATATACAGCACTGACATACTTCTTTCTCAATTAGGAATCAGTCTTTTGTTCCATGTCCAGTTCTAACTGTTCCTCCTTGATCTGCATACAGATTTCTCTGGAGGCAGATCTGGTGGTCTGATATTCCCAATTCTTGAAGAATTTTCCACAGTGTGTTGAGATCCACACAGTCAAAGGCTTTGGCGTGGTCAATAAAGCAAAACTGAAGTCTAAAGCATTCTTAAATTCATAGTACTTTTGGTTGAAGACCAGAGGTATTAATAGTAATGTTTCTTAATTGTCAGTTCAGTATTTTATCCACTAACTATATTACATCAGTTATTGTTATCTATTGAAATGAATAAATCTCCAAAATTCAGAAATAGATTATTTCCCCCTTACCTTACAATCCAACACTGATATTGCAGAATAGAAATCATTCCTCCCAGTTGTGATCCTGTGATCTATGTTCTTTCCCACATGGCTACTGAGTTTGTTCTAGAAGTTTTCTCTATTCCATCCAGCTATAAGGGAAAAGAACAGGAAACATCATCTGTGGGAAATTTTCATGGGCTGGACCTGAAAGTGCTGAACATTACTTTCTCTCACATTTCATTTGTCCACATAATCACATGGCCTCACCTAACTGCAAGAGAAACTGGGAAATGGAATCTAACTGTGTGTCAAGAAAAAGGTGATGATAATCCAACACTCACAGTTAAAACATACTGTTATAAATAGCTACATTCCAGAATGTCAAGATATAAATACTAATAAAATAAACACTGCGTCAAATACTAATTTTAAAGCAGCATCTATCAAGTGTAAGTTTTGTAGAGTCAGGCATAACCCAGTGTTTAACAGATTGAGTCGAAATTTAATGCACAGAATTTATAACATAGAATAGGACTTCCCAGGTTGCAGTAGTGGTAAAGAACCCATCTGTCAATATAAGGGACATAAGAGATGTGCATTTGAACTGTGGGTTGGGAAGATTCTGTGGAGGAAGCTATGACAACCCTTTCCATTATTCTTGCCTGAGATATCCCATGGACAGAGGAGCATGGTGGGCTACAGTCTATGTGATCACAAAAATCAGACAAGACTGAAGCTACTTGGCATACACACATCTGCACTATATAACTTAAAGGCAATAAAGTTATAATCATTTCTTCTATGTAAAATATCCTAATCAATATATTAATTATACTTCAAATCTTGTTAGATTAAAATTATTACAGTTACATTCTACTTCATAGTTTTACCCTATTGTTAAAAATTAAAAGAGTCAGAGCAATTATTTTCTTTGCTTAAAGGATGAATTATCATAAAGGTCACTGATACCCATGTGCTCTAGATGCAAATAAGGGAGATTTTATACTTGATGTGTAAATAAATATTTCATCTCACTTATCAACATCAAATTTAACTTCCCTTCACTTCCCTGTGCTGAGAAATACACTATATTAGGGTTCCGGATTATAATGCCACTGTAAGAAATGGACAAAGAGCACAGTGGTTATAAGCTGAGTTGACCAAAGCGATGCAATTCACAACAAAATTGAGGAAAAAAAATATACATCAACGAAGCATACATAAAAACTAGGAGTCATTTTGAAAGCAATCTTATTTTTAACTCTATTTTTCCTTCAAAACTATCTTTTGCAAAAATTAATAACTACATACTGTTATGTAATTCATTAATGTTGCAAATGGTTTGGTCTCTATATTTTACAATGTACAGATAAATTTCCAAAAGAAAAATCTTAAATTTAGCTTGATGCAATTGTTATAACACTTGAGAGATGATAATAATTTTCATTGTCTCAGTTTTAATTTGTATTTGAAGAGAAAATTCAGTTTCATTAGGCCTAAGGTATATGCTAAATTTCTTGGTTATTCTTATGCATACTTTTTTAACCTTGGTCAATATTATGTTGGCACCACTGTCAATAATCAGGGCATTAAAAATACAAAAATATATTCTTTAAAGACAATGTTACACAAATTATCGCAGATTTATATTTATATAATCTCCCTATTTTACATGAATCTGCCCTCCATCTTTCTGTTTATGAATGTATTGAAAAAAGTTATTCATGAGGCAGGTTGTGTAATCTGCACCTGAGGGACATATTACTGTTTTCATTTACTATTTTTTGGCTACATGTCCTTATATAAAAAGTTCTGAAGGCTTGCTATTTTTAATGGAGCAATAATTATCAGACTGATACTGATAAGACACATTGCCTTATCATTTATTGCTCATCAATTACATGACAGCCACTCATTGGGGCTCTAAGAAACACAAAGGAGTAAGATATGAATCTCATGTTTGAATAGTCAACTGTATATTTAAGACTATTTTTCAGAGATGCTGTTGCTACTGATTATGAAATAATTATTTTATATTCTATTAAGAAAGAAAAAGTGCAGTCAATTAAAAGATCTAATCTTTTCTTATTGGATTATAACACATATCTGTATTTTACAGGTGTTATAATGTAGAAAAATATACATTTAGAATATTAGCAATATGATATTAGCATCAGTGTGATAAATGCTCTATCAAGTGGTAGAAAGAAGACAAATTGAAAATAGAGGTAGCTTAGATTGATTTTTCTTGAGAGAACAAAGGATAGGATATTTAAGCCATGTCATAAGTGATAAGTAATATTTGTTATAAAGAATAGAAAGGGAGTTTTAGGGCAGCACATGTAAGTAAAGAACATATTAGGTTGGTATAAAAGTAACTGCAGTTATTAAATCATTACAATTTGGCTCAAGCATCTTTATTAATCAAACTAGGAACCATTACAATCAACACATTTTTGCCAGTGAGAAATGTTTATTTATTCCTGTAGTGTAAAAATCCATGCTTCAGGATTCAACGAACTCTTAAAAGCATTTTCTGCATCCTGCTGGTTGTGGAAGCATTTCCCTGCAAAAAGTACTCAAGATACTTGAAGAAGTGGTAGTGAGTTGGCAAGAGGTCAGGTGAATATGAGAGATGAGGCAAAACCTTGTAGCCTAATTCGTTCAACTTTTGAAACAATGGTTGTGCAACGTGTGTTTGGGGGTCATCCTGGAGAAGAACTGGGATGTTTCTGTTGACCAATAGTGGCTGAAGCTGTCATCTCCTCAATTTGCTGAGCATATTTTTCAGATATAATGGTTTCATTGGGATACAGAAAGCTGTAGTGATACAGACAGGCAGCAGACCACCAAACAGTGACCATGACCTTTTTTTTTTTTGTACTAATTTGGCTTTGGGAGGGCTTCCCTTTTGGCTCAGCTTGAATCTGCCTGCAATACAGGAGACCTGGGCTTGATCCCTTGGTTGGAAAGATCCCCTGGAGAAGGAAGTCTACCCACTCCAGTATTCTGGCCTGGAGAATTCCATGGACTGTACAGTCGATGAGGTCGCAAAGAGACAGACACGACTGAATGACCTTCACTTCACTGGCTTTGGGAACAGTGTTGGAGCTTCTTTGCCCAACTGCTGAGCTGGTTGTTGTGACTGTAAATCCACTTTTCTGACACATCACTAATAGTAAAGAGCTCTGCCTGCTAATGCAGGAAACGTAAGAGACACTGGTTCAATCCCTGGGTTGGGAAGATCCCCTGGAGGAGGAAATGGTAACCCATTTCAGTATTCTTGCCTGGAGAATCACATGGACAGAGGAGTCTGGCAGGATGTGGTCCATAAGGTTGCAAAGGGTCAGACAGGACTGAAGTGACTTAGCATGCATACTTTCTTGCATGTCACAATCTGATTGAGTAATCGTTCACTGTTGTTGCATAGAATAAAAGATGATGCCTCAAAATGATGAATTTTTTTTTTTAATTTTCAGTCAGCTCATGAGGCACTCACTTATAGAGCTTTTTCATCTTCCCAATTTGCTGCAAATGTTGAATGACATTAGAATGGTTGACAGTGAGTTCTTCTGCAACTTCTCGTGTAGTCGCAAGAGGACCAGTTTCAATGATTCTTTCAGTTGGTCTTTGTCAACTCTGAATGGCTAGCCACTATACTCCTCGACTTCAAGGCTCTTGTCTCCTTTGCAAAACTTCTTGAACCACCACTGCACTGTGCATGTGTTAGCAGTTCCTGAGCCAGATGCATTGCTAATATTGTGAGTTCGGTCTGCTACTTTATGACCCATTTTGAACTCAAATTAAAAAAAAAAAAAAAACCTTGAATTTGCTTTTTGACTAACATCATTTCTGTAGTCTAAAATAAAGATAAAATAAAGAACAGGTAATAAGTCATTAGCAAAAAAGAAAAATCACAGAGCAAGAAAGCAAGAAATGTGCATTAAAATTATGTATAACATAACAATATTTAAGAATATATTCCAATATCAGATGGCAAAGTTCAAAAATGCAAAAATGCAATTACTTTTGCACCAACCTAATAATATCACTCTTCTGTGTCTAAATTCTATAATCCTACAGTGATACAGTAGAAAAATTTGTTACTGTAAGCGTGATATGTTCTCATGGAGACCATGTATTGAGTGCTACTCTTTGTCTTTTGTCATGATTTTAATAGTTTCAGCTTTTATCTCTTCAAACCAGTTTTTAATGGGAATGGGATAATTTCATGCCTTTCTTATCTGTGCTGTAACAGTTTTCAAACTGCTATTAGCTACTAGCTTTCAATCTTTCACTTTTATTTTTGATGTTACAACATTGAAGTATTTCTCTAGCAAATTCCATGTGGAAATCCAGAGCTGTTTTTGAGAGTTTACATGCATTCTATTTCTGTACTGTATAGCCATTTTACTCAAAGAGTACCATGTCAAATGTATCTTAGATGTATGATTCTTCCTCACTCCTCCATTGTGTGTCACAGTTGGGGATTTTCTACTATACTTTGATGTGGAATTTCAGCACATTACTTTTATTGACAAAATATAAGCTTTGGATGCAGTTTTCATGAACTATGATTAGAATCAAGGGCACTATCTAATTTCTGTGGTCACCTAAATCATTTCAGCTATGTAATATCAAAGCCTGTTATTTTTAATAAAAATTCATATTTAAAGGTATATACTTTTCCAAAATATTTTATTCAATTTAATTTAGTAACTGCAAAATGTGAAAAATTAATAATTCATAACAGATAAACCAACAGAAAGAATATGTCTGTTTTTCTTCCTAATTTCGCTATATTAATATTATTGCTTGTGTTAAGTCCATAGTGTTTCTGTCCTTTATTGTGCCCATCTTTTCATGAAATGTTCTCTTGGTATATCTAAATTTCTTGAAGAGATCTCTAGTCTTTTCCATTCTATTGTTTTTGTCTATTTCTTTTCCTGTTCACTTAGGAAAGCTTTCTTATCTCTCCTTGTTATTCTTTGGAACTCTGCATTCAGGTGGATATATCTTTCCTTTTCTCCTTTGCCTTTCACTTCTCTTTTCTCAGCTAACAGAAGTAAGAGATATTAAGATGAGGTGGGAACAATACACAGAATAACTATACAAAAGAGATCTTAATGACCCAGACAAACAAGATGGTGTGATCACTCTCCTAGAACCAGACATCCTCGAATGCAAAGTCAAGTGGGCCTTAGGAGGCATAACTATGAACAAAGCTAATAGAGGTGATGGAATTCCAGGTGAGCTATTTCAAATTCTAATAAATGATGCTGTGAAAGCACTGCACTCAATATTCTAGCAAATTTGGAAAACTCAGCTGTGACCGTAGGACTGAAAAGGTCAGTTTTCATTCCAATCCCAAAGAAGGGCAATTCCAAAGAATGTTTAAACTACCACACAACTACACACAAGCAAGGTAGTGCTCAAAGTTTTCCAAGTAAGGCTTAAAAAGTACATGATCCAAGAACTTCCAGATGTTCAAGTTGGATTTAGAAAAGGCAGAAGAAGCAGAGATCAAATTGCCAACATCTGTTGGATCATAGAAAAAACAAGAGAATCCTAGGAAAACATCAACTCTGTTTTATTGACTACACTAAAGCTTTTGACTATGTGGATCACAGGAAACTGTGGAAAATTCTTCAAGAGCTGGAAATACCAGACCACCTCACCTGGCTCCTGAAAAATCTGTATGCAGGTCAAGAAGCAATAGTTGTCACTGGATATGGAACAAAGGACTGGTTCCAAATTGGAAAAGATATACGTCAAGGCTATATATTGTCATCTTGCTTATTTAAATTATATCCAGAGTACACCAGGCAAAATGCCAGACTCAATGACACACAAATTGGAATCAGGATTTTTGGAGAAATATCAATAACATCAGATGTGCAGATGACACCACCTGGAAGAAATCAAAGAGGAACTAAAGGGCCTCTTGAGGAAAGTAACAGAAGAGAGTGAAAAGCTGGCTTAAAAGTCAACATTCAAAAAGCTAAGATCCTGGCATCTTGTCCTATCACTTCATGGCAAATCAATGGGAAAACAATGGAAACAGTGATGAACTGTATTTTCTTGGGCTCCAAAATCACTGCAGATAGTCACTGCAGCCATGAAATTAAAAGAGGCTTGCTCCTTGAAAGAAAATCTATGACAAACTTAGACAGCATATTAAAAGGCAGAAACATTATTTTACTGACAAAGGTATATCTAGTCAAAACTATGGCTTTTCAATTAGACACGTATGGATGTGAGTGTTGGACTATAAAGAAGCTGAGAGCTGAAGAACTGATGTATATGAACTATGGTGTTTAGAAGACTCTTGCAAGTTCCTTGGACTGCAAGGAGGACAAACAAGTAAATCTTAAAGGAAATCATTGGAAGGACTGAATACTCATAGGAAGGAATGATACTGAAGCTGAAGCTCCAATACTTTGCAAGGGGTATTGGAAAAGACCCTGATGCTGGGAAAGATTGAAGGCAAGAGAAGAAAAGTCAGCAGAGGATGAGGTGGTTGGATGGTATCACCAACTTGATGAACATGAATTTGAGCAAGCTTCGGGAGTTGGTGATAGATAAGGAAGCTGGTGAAGGACAGGAAAGCTTGGCGTGCTGCACTCCATGGGGTTGCAAAGTGTCAGACATGACTGAGCACCTGAACTAAACTGAATATTATTGTACAAAATTATGTGAAGATATATATTATACCCAAGTTTTGAGGTCCTTTTCCATGAATATAAAAACAGAACTTAGAATAAATATAAAAAGCAGGTTTGAAGAAATATTTTCATATCATATAATGCCATCAGTAAGCCAAGCTATTTCATGGAAAAGCTCCTTCAAAAATCTTAATAGGGATTTCTTTCCAATTCCCATAAAGAAGATAATGACTAATCTTCATGTTAATACTATGACCCTGATAGAGGGCAATTATCTTTGAAAACCAATCAAATATTCATTACAGCTGAATAAATTTGTTATTTAACTTTGCCGTTTAGATATTCAAATGTCAATTTTAAAATGATTTAGAATACTTGGCTGCATTAGCTGTCTCATGTTTTAAGGTGTTCTCTGTTCATATACTGTATTATATCATCTTAAATACCAATATTCTTAACATTCTTCTATACCAAGTTTATATGAAATGATCATACTCAATATGTTGTATGACAGCATAAAAGTCCAGAATACAGCCATAGTAATAGTGAAGAGCAATTTGATGCACTCCATCCTGGCTGATCATGTGCCAAAGAAGAGGATATTTAAGCGAATGATAATAAAATTAGCTGAAGCAGGTCCTCAGATAGACTTATTCCATTTTGTGATAACTGGCAAAATGGAGGAGTATCAGAACTCACATGTATTATGTGCTTGCAGTCATAAAACAAAATATCCAAAGAATTAGAGAAAACAGAATGGAGGAATGCTGTCACTTTTTTCCTGCTTCTGAGTACATAATTCACTTATGTTTCAGCTTTTCTTCTAAAAGAATATCACATGTAGGATTTCTTCTTTCAGGTAAACTATTTGAATTCTCAAATCCAATCTTTCTACTGAAAATTTAAAAGTGATTGCTATAAGGGTAAAAATTGCTAACAAATTGATTTGCTTTTATTTAAAATTTTCCATTATTTTTTCTTTAAAATATGTAGCTGTAAACACAACATCAAACCTAAGCAGTAGAATGTTACCTGCACATTCTACTTGTTTATATTCTCCTCCATTTGTCCATCTTCCCAACTTCTATGGGCTTCCCACATGGTACTAGCGCTAAGGAACCCCCTGCTAAAGCGGGAGATATAAGAGACATGGGTTTGATTCCTGGCTTGGGAAAATCCCCTCGAGGAAGGCTTGGCAACCCACTCCAGTATTCTTGCCTGGAGAATCCCATGGATAACAGAGCCTGGTGGTTTACAGTACCTGGGGTGAAGAGTCAAACAGGACTGAAGCAACTTAGCAATCACGCATGTACCACCCTCTATACCTGAGAAAAACATGAGATAAATACAGATAAACAACTGTGCATGCTCTATTTCCTTTGAAGAAAGTTTTTCTACACACATTTTTAAAATAATATTATTAATATTGTTAATAGTGTTTGTTTGTTTATAAATTCTTTTTTTTTGCCTTACCATGTTCTTGGTACTTTCTTTTTATTTATTATTATTATTTTTGCTTTACAATATTGTATTGGTTTTGCAACACATCAACATGAATCCACCATGGGTGTACACATGTTCCCAATCCCAAACCCTCCTCCCACCCCCCACCTTGATAAGGAATATTCCTGTATATAATATATATAATTTGGTAATTTTAGAAATTTCATTTTTCATGGAAAATTAAGTTTCAAAGATTCACCTATATTATTATACACTTCATATACAATATATGATACATACCCTTTCATATACATACCTTTTATATATCTAGGCATTTTTTATGTATTTCAATATTTTTAATATAACATTTTAATATTTTAAGATAACAACTTGTATAAGTTTGGGTATATAATTTCTAATTTCCTTAAAATTCTGTATAATGTTAAGTAATAGGCTTTTGTTTCATATTAGGTTTTTGAAACTTTATTAATATAAACATTGATTAATTTTATATGACTTTTAATCCAATTATCAGCTTTTTGAACTTTTAAAATGTTAACTGTCATGAAATACATGTTGATGCTATTCAAGGGATTAGATCTAGTAGACCAAGTGCCTGAAGAACTATGGACAGAAGTTCCTAACATTGTATAGAAGGCAGAGAGCAAAATCATTACAAAGAAAAATAAATGCAAGAAGGCAAAGTGGTTGTCTGAGGAGACTTTACAGATATCTGAGGAAAGAAGAGAAGCAAACAACAAGACAGAAGGGAAAGATACACTCAAATGAATGCACAGTTCCAGGGAATAACAAAAGAGAGATAAGAAGGCCTTCTTACATGAACACTGCAAAGAAATGGAGGAAAACAGTAGAATGTGAAAGACTAGAGAACTTCTCAGGAAAACTGGAGATATCAAAGAAACATTTCATTCAAGGTTGGGCACAATAAAGGACAGGAATGATAAGGACCTAACAGAAGCAGAAGAGATTAAGAACAGGTGGAAAGAATACACAGAAGAACTACACAAAAAAGGCGGTAATGAGACAGATAACAATGATGGTGTGGTCATCCACTTAGAGCAGATATCCTGGAGTGTGAAATCAAGTGAGCCATAGGAAGCATTACTATGAACAAAGCTAGTGAAAGTGACAGAATTCCAGCTGAACTATTTAAAGCTCTAAAAGATGATGCTGTTAAAGTGCTGCATTCAATATGTCAGTAAATTTGGAAAACTCAGCAGTAGACACAGGACAGGAAAAGATCAATTTTCATTCCAATCCCAAAGAATGGAAATTAAAAAGAATGTTCAAACTACCACCACACACTTGTACTCATTTCATATGATAACAAGATTATGTTCAAAATTCCTGAAGCTAGTCTTCAACAGCACATGAACTGAGAACTTCAGGATGTACAATTTGGATTTAGAAAAGGTAGGAGAACCAGAGATCAAATTGCCAATATCTGTTGGATCATGGAGAAATCAAGGGAGTTCCAGAAAAACATCTATTTCTTCTTCATTGACTATGCTAAACTCTTTGACTCTGTGAAACATTAAAAAAACTGTGGAAAATTCTTAAAGAGATAGAAATTACCAGACCACTATACCTGTCTCCTGAGAAACCTGCATGCAGGTCAAGAAGCAACAATTAGAACAGCACATGGAATAAATAATTGGTTCCAAATTGGAAAAGTAATTCGTTAAGGTTGTATATTGTCACCTTGCTTATTAACTTCCATGCAGAGTACATCATGTGAATGCCAGGCTAGATGAATCACAAGCTGGAATCAAAACTGCTGGGAGAAATATCAACAATCTCAGATATGCAGATGATAGCACTCTAATGGCAGAAAATAAAGGAGAAATAAAGAGCCTCTTGATGAGGATAAAAGAGTGAAAAAGCTGGCTTGAAACTCAACATTAAAAAAAAAACAAACACAAAAAAGAAAAACAAAAACTAAGATCCTGGAATCCAGTTCCCTCAGTTCATGGCAAATAGTAGGAGGAAAAGTAGAAGCAGTGACAGATTTTATTTTCTTGGGCTCCAAAATCACTGCAGACAGTCACTGAAGCCATGCAATTCTAAGATAGTTGCTCCCTGCAAGGAAAGCTATGAGAAACCTAGATAGTGTATTAAAAAGCAGAGACATCACTCTCCTGACAAAGGTCCCTATTGCCAAAGCTATAGCATTTCCTGTAGTTATGTACATATGTGAGAGTTGGACCATAAGAAGTCTAAGCTCCAAAACAGATGCTTTCAAACTGTTGTTGGAGAAAACTCTTGAGAGTCCCTTGGTCTGCAAGGAGATCCAGCTAGTCAATCCTGAAGGAAATCAGTCCTGAATATTCATTGGAAGGATTGATGCTGAAGCTGAAGTCACAGTACATTGGCAACCTGATGGGAAGGACTGATTCATTTCAAAAGACCCTGATGCCAGGAAAGATTGAGGGCAAAAGTTAGAAGGAGGCAGCAGAGGATGAGATGAGATGATTAAATGGCATCCCTGACTCAATGGACATGAGTTTGGGAAAACTCTGGGAGATAGTAGGACAGAGGAGCCTGATGTGCTGCAATCCATGGGTTCCCAAAGAGTCAGACTTAATGACTGAGCAACAACAAAATGCACATAAAATTCACTATCCAACCATTTTACAGTATATAGTTCAGTAGTTCAAGTACACTCACACTAAATATATATCCAGGAGTATTTTCATCTTAAAAACCTGAAACAGTATACACAATAAACAACAACTCTCCATTCCCTTCACCCCTTGTAGCCCTTGACAACCATCATTCTACTTTCTGTCTCAATATGTTTGACTACTGTAGGTATCCAAGTGGTTATTTTTCTTTTCGCACCTGGCTTGTTTCATTTAGCATACTTTCCTCAAGGTCCACTCCTACTGTAGCCTATGTGAGAACTTTCATCCCTTGCAATGTTAAATAATATCCCCATTGTACCTATATACAATATTTAGCTTATCTATTCAGCTGCCAGTAAGGACTCTGGTTGCTTTCAAATTTTACCTTATCTAAAAATGCTACAATGAACATGTATATACAAACATTTCAGTTAGAATCTGCTTACAATTCTTTTGATTATATACTAAGAAGTAGAATTGCTGGATCATATAGTTATTCTATTTTTAATTTTTGATAAACTTCCAGATTGTTCTACATAGCAGCCTAAATATTTTGCAATCCCACCAGCATTACATGGTTTTGATTTTTGCCATATTCTTTCTAATAAGTGTTACTGTTTTATTTTTTTATAGTTGCCATCATAATGAATGCAATGTGCTATGTCACTGTGGTTCTGATTACATTTCTCCAATAATTAATGATATTGAGCACCTTTTCATATGCTCATCTATCTGTATATCACTCTTTGTGAAATTTCTATTAAAATCATTTGTTCATTTTTGGGGTGATAAATTAAAAATTCATGTAATTTAGTGTAAAGTACCAAAAGTGAATAAAACTGTTCACATAAAATAGTGAAGAGAAAAAAAAGTTCACCTATAAAAGCGCAGAGGTTATCAGTTATGATAATCAAGTAAATAAACTAACTTCTTTTTTTTTCTCATTTACCTTTTAATACTTTGTTGGTTAAGTTGGGGAGGGGAGGGTCACTGAAAATCTAATGGGTAATGAAATGATAACAAATAAACAACATTTCTTTATTAACAAATTATACCACACAAATTAGGTTACTCTTTCTGTCTGATTACAGAGTTAACAGAACTTGCATCCACATTTAGAGCAGAAACATAAAATTTTACCAGGAAGAAATTCTGTATATGGACCCAAGGACTGCAACATGTCCTAAGAAGGCAAAACTGGCAACGATGATGCAATGACTGCAAGAAGATTCAAGTCTGTTTTCCATGTTTTTAACTCTCCAAAAGGGATAATACATTAAGGGGATAATACAGCCAAAGAAGGGAAGATGCAGAAAATCACAGGAAATTAAATGAGTACAAAAACAGCACAGAGGTCATGAGAACCTGAGAAGGTGTGAAAAACCAAGCAGGGACAAGGCAGCTCTCTGGAGTTGCACCAACCCTGATTGTTCCCTATCCTATATGAAACTGCTGGACTCTTCATCTGGGCATTTCCGTCTGAGAAAGCAGCCAGATTAACGATTTTTCAACAAAGGTTTATCTAGATACAGCTTAGGGAGAGAAAGCTAAACATTAGGAAAGCATTGACTCCTTGAGAAATCAAAATTGTGCAGCCAAATGAAAGCAAAGAATAAAATTTGGATAAAAATGTTTATCTGAGGGTAAAACTCAGTTTCCTGAGAGATTTAAAATCAAACACATAGTAAGAGAATGGTTTGCAAAGTGGGTTTCAGGGCCATCCTTTCCTCTTCAAACGCTTCTTAAATACTTCTAATTCTGGTTTTATCATTTGTGGTTTCAGGAAACATTTCCTTTTATATATTAAAAAAAGGGAATCTGATGCCATCTCCATCCCTTTGCTATTGTTTGTTCTTTAAGTTTAAAAATCACTGCTATGAGCAAAATGAGATCTATGACATACTTTCCTTGTCAGTATTACTCATCGCAGATTTGAACATTATCCTATAAAATAAACAAGTAAAAGAAGTTTTTAGTACGAAGTTAAACTGTGCTATTCCCACTGCCCCTAAATCTGTTCTTCCACTGCTTCCATGCTCTCAATATTTCTGGACAGTGTGAACAAAATTTTAATAAACTTTCCAGCCACACCTTAATCCAAAAACATTTCATTCAACAGCTTCAGAGAATTTCTTTGAGAAGGCAAGGCCCTAATTTATAGACATCTCTAGAATGAGAAAGGTGAATTACCCAAAACAGCACCCGTGACGTCAGGGCAGACTCTGTATAGTGTTCTTGAACATTCTCACTAATAAGGAGCAACCAGATCCCAGAACTTCACTCTGCACTCACGGGTACAAAACACCACAGAGTGGAAACAACCCCCAGGGAAAATGCTTAACACAATGGTCATTTTTCTTTGATGAAAATGGAGAAAAGTGGAACCCAAGCTTTGGCCACTTATCTAGACTTCATTACTTCAATGAAACAGAACAAATCCATGTTAAGGACTCATTCAACAAACATAACTTCTTTCCATATATTTTTCCTTCACTTCAAGTTAAACAAAAAGTTGTCATTTTAGAATCACTGATTACATCTTTTTTTTAATTAAAAAGTATACTTGAATACATAATTTTATTGCTGTGTATAACAAAAAAAAATTGATTTGTAGAATCCATCCAGTAACATGAAATTGAAATCCATTTCTCAGGAGGATATAGTTACAGTTGAATGTATCTGATGCTCAAGAGTACACCAAGAGTAAGAAAAATCCCTGCATGTCATGTGGTTCTCATTGTAGTCATCTGTGTTCATCTCTCAGAAGGCAAAAGAATCCATTTGATATTTCAATAAATGTCAAAGTAATCATTAGCAAAAAGAAATAGCTTCCATGGGGCAGAGATCCAAGAAACAGCAGTTCTGATGAATGATTTATAGGATCGAGCGAGTCCTTCTTTAGTCCAGTGAGATGTCAGGAGTGTCACTTCCTCACTTCTGCTGCTGGATGAACTCACATGAGTACTGCTTTCATGGGGGCTGGTGGTGGTGACGGACGTACTGCTTGCTGTTAAGGGTGAGGTGAGACTGGGGATCAACTAGATAAGAGAAAGGAAATCCAAACCTGGCAGATCTGAGGACATGCTTGAGATTGGCATGTGGTGGAATGGTAATGAGTAGTCTGTTAATGAAGGCAGAATAGCAGCAGGATCAATGGAAATCACTCTGGGCACACTTACAGAAGATGGCTGATACATGAGAACCCCTCTGGTTGGGCTGCTTTGTGTTTCTAACATAAAGATGCATTTCCTTTGGCAGGAGGGTCTTCCTCTTAATCAGAAAAGCTTTCTATTGTTAGGTCAGTGACATCCACTTTCTTCTTGCTTGTCTCATTGGCTAAAGTCACTGAACAAGGCTTACTGAGGACATGAAGTTTCTATTTTTGGACATGGCTGGCTGGATATTTTCATAGCTTCTTTCTTCAGTCTCATTGGACACCAAGAACCATCTTGGAATTTTATCTCATCCACATCAGAACAGTCATTGAGAATTTCCATTAAAAGCCCATCTAAAATTAGACTTTCATAGGCAGCTTTTTTGTCACACACAGGACAAATCCAGGTGGGTTTCTTCTCATTCATATGCGGATAAAGAGCAGCATCAAAACACTGTAGGTGTGCACAAGTCACTGCACAGCATGGGACTGTCAACCTCATTTTCCCTAAAGGGCACATCAAGGACGCCCAAAGGCTGCTGCTGCTGCTGCTAAGTCGCTTCAGTCATGTCCGACTCTATGTGACCCCAGTGACGGCAGCCCACCAGGCTCCCCATCCCTGGGACTCTCTAGCCAAGAACACTAGAGTGGGTTGCCATTTCCTCCTCCAATGCATGAAAGTGAAAAGTGAAAGCGAAGTCACTCAGTCATGTCTCACTCCTAACGACCCCATGGACTGCAGCCTACCAGGGTTCTCCGTTCATGGGATTTTCCAGGCAGGAGTACTGGAGTGGGGTGCCATTGCCTTCTCCACCCAAAGGCTAGTGGTAGCAACTTCACTGTCACGATCCTCAGTAAGTTTTTCTTTAATTAGTGCTCTGGAATGATCAGGGTTTCTAATACCTTTCATTTGTATCCTCTGTAATAACATAGCTGATGTGAGTTTTTGTACAAGTTATACAGATATGGAGTAATTATTTCTAATTTCTGATGCTCAAGAAATGCAAATCTGTTTTGGCACAGCTGAGGATGACCTAACTAAAGATGTAATATTCAAAGGCCATACAAGGTGCTTCTGTTCAATCCCATTTTTAGGTGGTGGTGCATAGCCAAGCGAAGGAAACAATTTCCCATTTACTTTCATTCAGAGACTATTGGGATAGTTACCTTCTTTGGGATAACTTGTCTCTTCCAGGTATAAGTCTCAGGTGGATTTGTACTGTATAATCTCTCCAAACATCTGGCAAAAATCTCTGGAAATGCATATCTCTTAACTTGTCAAGATGTCAGAGTAAAAATAAAAATTTCTCTTGAAACTGCTGTACACTGCTTTGAACTAAACTCATGGGCTTGATGAAAACATCAAGGACCTCATAAAAATGGTAGGTGATTTTTTTTTTTTTTTTAACTGCACATCACGCTGGACAGGAGGGATTGGGGGAGATGGCTGCCGCATCTCAAATGTGGGATTAGTATCTTGAAGCAGCAGAGAACCAGCAGGAGAGCACAGGCGAGTGAGGTGTAACTGAAGTGGAAGGACATTACATAGCCGACTAAGGTCCGTCTAGTCAAGGCTATGGTTTTTCCTGTGGTCATGTATGGATGTGAGAGTTGGACTGTGAAGAAGGCTGAGCGCCGAAGAATTGATGCTTTTGAACTGTGGTGTTGGAGAAGACTCTTGAGAGTCCCTTGGACTGCAAGGAGATCCAACCAGTCCATTTTAAAGGAGATCAACACTGGGATTTCTTTGGAAGGAATGATGCTAAAGCTGAAACTCCAGTACTTTGGCCACCTTATGTGAAGAGTTGACTCATTAGAAAAGACTCTGATGCTGGGAAGGATTGGGGGGCAGGAGGAGAAGAGGACGACAGAGGATGAGATAGCTGGATGGCATCACAGACTCGATGAACGTGAGTCTGAGTGAACTCCGGGAGATGGTGATGGACAGGTAGGCCTGGCGTGCTGCAATTCATGGGGTCGCGAAGAGCTGGACACGATTGACCAACTGAACTGAACTGAATACTCCATTGTGTATATGTACCACAGCTTTCTTATCCATTCGTCTGCTGATGGACATCAAGGTTGCTTCCATGTCCTGGCTATTATAAACAATACTGCAATGAACGTTGGGGTACACGTGTCTCTTTTGATTCTGGTTTCCTCAGTGTGTATGCCCAGCAGTGGGATTTCTGCGTTATAAGGCAGTTGTATTTCCAGGTTTTTAGGAAACCTCCACACTGTTCTCCATAGTGGCTGTACTAGTTTGCATTCCCACTAACAGTGTAAGTGAGTTCCCTTTTCTCCACACCCTCTCCAGCATTTATTGCTTGTAGACATTTGGATCGCAGCCATTCTGACTGGCGTGAAATGGTACCTCATTGAGGTTTTGATTTGCATTTCTCTGATAATGAGTGATGTTGAGCATCTTTTCATGTGTTTGTTAGCCATCTGTATGTCTTCTTTGGAGAAATGTCTATTTAGTTCTTTGGCCCATTTTTTGATTGGGTCGTTTATTTTTCTGGAGTTGAGCTGCAGGAGTTGCTTGTATATTTTTGAGATTAGTTGCTTCATTTGCTATTGTTTTCTCCCATTCTGAAGGCTGTCTTTTCACCTTGCTTATAGTTTCCTTTGTTGTGCAGAAGCTTTTAAGTTTAATTAGGCCCCATTTTTTAATTTTTGCTTTTATTTCCAGTATTCTAGAAGGTAGGTCATAGAGGATCCTGCTGTGATTTATGTTCTCCTCTAGGAGTTTTATAGTTTCTGGTCTTAACATTTGGATCTTTAATCCATTTTGAGTTTATTTTTGTGTATGGTGTTAGAAAGTGTTCTAGTTTCATTCTTTTACAAGTGGTTGACCAGTTTTCCCAGCACCACTTGTTAAAGAGATTGCCTTTAATCCATTGTATATTCTTGTCTCCTTTGTCAAAGATAAGGTGTCCATACGTGAGTGGATTTATCTCTGGGCTTTCTATCTTGTTCCATTTTGAATGAACTTTTTAAATGTTGTTTATTTGTTATTGAGAGTTGTGTTACTAATATACTCTGAATTCATATTAACTTCCAGACATACACTGATTTGCAAATATTGTCTCCCATTTCATAGATTGCCTTACTCTA
The DNA here is from genome assembly GCA_917880005.1 of Nanger dama. Taxonomy (NCBI): domain Eukaryota; kingdom Metazoa; phylum Chordata; class Mammalia; order Artiodactyla; family Bovidae; genus Nanger; species Nanger dama. The sequence continues at coordinate 4,591,318 of CAKJTW010000038.1, read as the reverse complement.
TAGATTGGCCAACCATCTTAAAAATTTAAATCACCTAAAAATCCTAACAATTGCCCTGTAAATTTATTTTAAATTTTAGCAATGCATTGTGTCATATAACAGGAGTGCTGTATCTCACGTTCAAAATCTTACATATTTTCTCTTGAACTTGTGCCTAATTTTGTTACCTAGATCTTCTGAATAATGATATAAATATTAACAGTAGGAAATATTTTGTTACTAATTGTAACAGTTTCAAATATTCCTTTTTAGAATAATACTAATTATAATTTTAAGTATATATGTTTTAGAATAGCTTTTATTTACAGAAGGATTGCAAATTTAGTACATATATCCTGCATCCACTTTCCATTACTAATAACATTTTACATTACTAATGAACCAATGTTAACATGGCTTTATTACCTATGGAAAGAAAAGTGACCCCATGGATAAAGTCCATATTTTATCCAGATTGCCTTCGTTTTTTTGTTCTTACTCTCTTTTTCTGCTTAAGAGACCCCATTCAGGGTACCACATTGCATTTAATTGTAATATCTCTTTGGGCTTCTCTCATTTGTGCCAAAGAAAAGACTTTCCTCATTTCTAAAGAATGTTTTGAGACATGCTGGTAAACTGTGTTAACATATAAACTGAGGCATAATAAAACATTTAAGAGCTTATTTGAGCAAATATGCAGTAGAATTGCAGGGAAGGCCATGGCAGCCCACTCCAGCACTCTTGCCTGGAGAATCCCATGGACGGGGTGGTGGGCTGCAGTCCATGGGTCGCTAAGAGTCAGGCACGACTGAGTGACTTCACTTTCATTTTTCACTTTCATGCATTGGAGAAAGAAATGGCAACTGAGAAGTTGGGCTGCCGTCTATGGGGTTGCAGAGTCGGACACAACTGAAGCGACTTAGCAGCAGCAGCAGTAGAATTGGCAGTACCAAGCTCAAAGTGACTAGGCGCGCTCTGCTGAGGAAAACTAGGGGAAAGAGGTAGACAAGTTACAGAAGCAAAGAAAGAAAATTATTTGATTGATTGACTGTAAAGCCTAGTTGACTATTTGTGATGCGTTGCAGCTAGGTTTTGATTTCTTAATCTTGAGGCATTTACAGGCTTAGATTTTGCTTTGCTTGCACTGGCTACCAAAACATTAGCATCACTTCAGCCTAATAGGCTCCTTGTGTAATTTACTTAACAGATGTTTTGTAGCATGCCCCACTACTGGGATTTGTCTGATTTTTTTTTTTCTCATAATTAGACTGGAATTATTGGTTTTTGAGAGCAAGGCCACATAAACAAGGTATCATTTTTATGACATCGTATGAAGGGTACATACCATAAGCTACAGACTTATTACCATCCATATTGACTTTAATTATCTGCCTGAGGTAGTGTTTGTGAAATTTCTCCACCGTAAAGTTACTCACCATCTCCCCTTTCACACTGCACTTTTGAAATCAAGTCAGTTAGTACAATCTACATTTAAGTAATGAGGAGTTATGATCCATCTCAGGGGTGAAATATCTATATACATTATTTGGACTATATCTGCACAGAAATTTTCTCTTTTTTCTATTTATTTACTTATGAAATAATTTATTTATGTCAGTATGGACTCAAGAATACATTATTTTTATTTTGAATTATAATCTAGTACAAATGTACTTACTTTTTACTCAAATTGTAGCTTTGACCATCATAAGCTCTTTCACTTGACATTCAAGTCTCTGACATAACACAACCACTGTGTGTATACATGTTCCTGTATGTGATCATGAGCTGTGTACTAAGCTATAAATTATCCTCTGGCACTACAAGATGCTCCAGGCTCATCTTATTCATTTCCTTTACTAGTGTTAGTCACTCAGTTGTGGCCGATTCTTTGTGACCCCATGGACTGCGGCCCACGAGGCTCCACTGCCCAGGAGATTTTCCAGACAAGGATACTGGAGTGGGCTGCCATTTCCTTCTCTAAATGCTTATGTATTTCCTTTACTAGTCCCACAATCAATAGCCCTTGATTATTATTTTGGAGAATAGTACTAGAAATTGTAATCCAGGTATCAACCATGAACACTGCTACTGAGTTTTATTGCTTCTAGGCACTTTCAGCTCATAGAGCAAGAAAATACATGTATAGAGCTAACCTATATGTAGGCATACATCTGCAACTCTGTCTATATCTAGCCATCCATATACATGTGTTCATACTGACTTCTACGATTTTAATCCATTATCCCATGGGTCATTATAGTCTTACCCCTATGATTATGTATAAATGCCCACTCTAAAACTGAAAAACCTGACTTTCACCTTCTACTATCCATTTCCTTAATGGTTTAATTCCTCTGAACATGTATAGCACTGTCAGAATTATTAACCTATGTCCCCATGGAAAGAACTTTATCAAATAGAAAACTAAATTAGAATGTTTACAGTATAATTCCTTTTGCCTTCAGTTTAAATAGTCCATGACATAGTCATTCAGGTCAGCACAGTTTACTTCACTCCCTTTAATTAGTGCTATGAATTGAAAATTTTATCCCTCCAAAATCATGTATTGAAATCCTAACCCCCAAGCATGATCATATATGTAGACAGGTCCTTTAGGAAGAGATTAGGTCATGAAGAAGGAGACGTTATGAATGGCATTCAGTTCAGTTCAGTTCAGTCGCTCAGTCCTGTCCGACTCTTTGCGACCCCATGAATCGCAGCACGCCAGGCCTCCCTGTCCATCACCAACTCCTGGAGTTCACTCAGACTCACGTCCATCGAGTCAGTGATGCCATCCAGCCATCTCATCCTCTGTTGTCCCCTTCTACTCCTGCCCTCAATCCCTCCCAGCATCAGAGTCTTTTACAATGAGTCAACTCGTCACATCAGGTGGCCAAAGTATTGGAGTTTCAGCTTTAGTATCATTCCTTCCAAAGAAATCCCAAGGCTGATCTCCTTCAGAATGGACTGGTTGGATCTCCTTGCAGTCCAAGGGACTCTCAAGAGTCTTCTCCAACACCACAGTTCAAAAGCATCAATTCTTTGGCACTCAGCCTTCTTCACAGTCCAACTCTCACATCCATACATGACCACAGGAAAAACCACAGCCTTGACTAGAATGGCATTAGTGACATTATACTAAAAGAGATCCCACAGAGCTTCTCCTTCCACTGTGTGAGGACACAAGAAATTTGCAACTCAAAGAGAACCCTCATTTAATCATGCTGGTTGATCTTGGACTTCCAGTCTCCAGGTATATGGAGAAACAGTGTATTTCTGCCGTTCATAAACTGATTAGCTTGAGGTATTTTGTGATAACAATCAAAATGGACTAAAACAGTGAAAAAGGTTTTTAAATATATGTGAAATACAGGTGATTTACTTGTCATTCTGCATTTTATTCTAGGCACCCTTGAACTCCAAAATAATATATTCTTAAAAATTTTAAATACATTAAATTTCAACAGATTTTGGCAAAGGCACAATGTCATATAACTGCAGTTACATATCACAGAGAACAGGTTAACCTCTGAAAAACTCCCTATGCTCTATCTTTTCAAATTTCCTCTCCCCTGCCCTCCCAGTATGGCATGCTTATATTTATCTGTCTATACTTTTGCCTCTTCCAGAGTGGTATGTAATTGAAATCATAGAACTCATACTTTTTCACAATGACATCTTTTACTTAGTAATGTGCATTTAACATTCATCAATGTCTTTGATGACTTGATAGTCATTTTTATTGCTGAAAAAAATTCAATTGTATGGCTATCACACAGATTTTCTGAGATCCATTTAGTTATTTGAGGATATAATGCCACTTTCATTCAAAGGCAATTATCAATAAACCTGCTATAGACACTTAGGCACAGTTTTTTTGGTGGATGTAAGTTTTCAAATCAGTTTGATAAGTACCTAAGTGTGTGACTGCTGGTTGATAATCTATGGTTAGCTTTGTAAGTCACAGTCAAACTCTTCCCAAGTGGTTGTATCATTTTTCATTCCCAACTGTAATAAATGAGAGTTCCAGGTACTCCTCATCCTCACCAGGATTGCTGCATCTAGGTCATTCTAATAAGCATTTACCAGTATCTTGATGCTTTAATTTGCAATTCCTTAATTATATTTGATGTTCATAATCTATACTTATTTGCCAGTTGTATATCTTCTTAGGTTAGGTATCTGTTGTGTTTGCCCATTTTGAAGTTCTCCTTTTTGCTGTTTAGTTTTATGAATTCTTTCTAACTTGAATATCAGGAGCTTTACTATGTATATGCTTTTCAAATATTTTTCCCAGTCAGTGGTTTGTCTATATTTTCTTAACAGTGGCTCTGAGAAAGAACTTTTAAATATTAATAAAGTGCTACATGTCAATTTTTTCTTTCATGGATGTTGCTTTTGGTGTTGTATCTGAAATCTCATCACCAAACTGAACATCACCTAGATTTTCTTCTAGTTTTCTACTAGAAGTCTTATAGTTTCACACTTTACTTTTAGATCTACATTCCATTTTGAGTCAATTTCTATAAAATATGCAAGGTCCATGTCTAGGTTATTGCTATCATTTTGTATATTTTGTGACAATATATTTTTATAGCTATTTTTTGAACAATGATGAGAATGAATCTCATCTTTTCTAAAGGATTTTGCCTTCATTTATCCTTTTATTCATATTGGGTAAGAATATTTTGTACATGATTTTTGTTGCAGCTATATTCATATATGTGACTGATTTTTAATTTTCCAGTTAACTATTGTATACCAACAATATTCTTGAATCATATAATTCATTTGGGAATATCCTTATTCTAGTATTTAAACGTTTTTTATACTGGAGTATAGCTGATTAAAAATATTGTTATAGTTTCAGGTGAACAGCAAAGGGACTCAGCCATATATACCCTTATTATATTATTATTTAAAAGGTTTTGTATAGGAATTATCTTATGGCTCTTCACTGTAGGCAGATACATATCCAATGATTCAATTTCTTTGGTAATTAGAGGGCTTTTCAGTATGTATATTGTATTTATATACATGCTTCATAGAATGAGTAAAAATTTTTTAAGTGAGATGTCACTTTATATTACAAAGAACAGAGATTGTCTCAGTTTCACAGAGGGTATGGACCAGTTTACATAAGCTCAGTTTGTACTGCTTGAAGTGTGTTTTCAAATGGAATGGGAAAGATTCTGTCCCTTTCTAGAAAAAGGACACCCAGTGTAGTAAGCAATTATCATAATGCATCATAGGGAATCACATCTTTGTGTCCAAACATGCATGCCATATAACTGCTGTGGGTCCTCTTATGAGAAATAATTATTCATATTCTTGAATCTGGACTGGTTGAGCCTTCTGTTGACAAATATGATGTGCCAGAAGAGATAGATGATTCTGGAACATAGAACATAAGAGGGCTTGCACCCTCTCCTCTCATTTTAGAAACTTGAGAACTTTATGTATGAAGTATAGTCTAAATTACTTGAGATGAGAGGTCATATGGCAGAAAGTTGAGGTATCCAGCGGGAATGACCTTGGGACTTTTTGTTTAATCCATCCATGGGGTGAATATAGTCATGAGTGAGTTTTCAGCCTCATTAAAAATGTCACATGCCACACTTAAAAAAAAATCAGTCTTCATCTAACGAATTCCAATTTAGCCACTTTTACATCTTTTCCATAGTTTCCCACTCATTATAGATGTTGCTTTTGTTGTTCAGTTGCTAAGTCATATCTGACTCTTTGCAACACCATGGAGTGCAGCGTGCCAGGCTTCCCTGTACTTCACTGTCTTCCACAGTTTGCTCAAACTCATGTCCATTGAGTCGATGACGCCATCCAAACTCCTCCTCTGTTGCCCTCCTCTCCACCTGCCCACAATCTTTCCCAGCATCAGTATCTTTTTCAATGAGTCTACTCTTCTCATCAGGTGGCTGAAGTATCAGAGTTTGAGTTTAGCATTGTCTTTCCAATGAATATTCAGGGTTGATTTCCTTTTGAGTAGACTTGTTTGATCTCTTTGCAGTCCAAGGGACTCTCAGGCGTCTTATCTAACACCACTATTTGAAATCATCAATTCTTTGGTGCTAAGACTTCTTTATGGTCCAACTCTCACATCTGTACATGAATACTGGAAAAAACATGGCTTTGACTATACAGACCTTTGTCAGTAAAGTGATATCTCTGCTTTTTAATACACTATCAAGGTTTGTCATAGCTTTTCTTCCAAGGAGCAAGCAACTTTTAATTTCATGGCTGCAGTCACTGTCTGCAATGACTCTAGAGCCCAAGAAAAAGAAATCTGATAATGTTTCCACGTTTTCCCCATTTACTTGCCATAAAGTGATGGGAGATTTTGCCATGATCTTTGTTTTTTGAACATTGTTTTAAGCCAGCTTCTTTACTGTAGACTCTTGAGAGTCCCTTGTACTGCAAGAAGATCCAACCAGTTAGTCCTAAAGAAATCAGTCCTGAATATTCATTGGAAAGACTGATACTGAAGCTGAAACTGCAATACGTTGGCCACCTGATGCCAAGAATTTATTCACTAGAGAAGACTCTGATGCTGGGAAAGATTGAAGGAAGGAGGAGAAGGGAACGACAGAGGATGAAATGGTTGGATGGCATCATTGGCTCAATGGACATGAGCTTAAGTAAGCTCCAGTAGTTGGTGGTGGACAGGGAAGACTAGCATGCTGCCATCCATGGGGTCGCAAAGAGCTGGACACAACTGAGCAACTGAACGGATCTGAACTTCACTCTCCTCTTTCACCTTCAAGAGGCTCTTTAGTTTTGCTTTACTTTCTGCCAAAAAATTGTTATCATCTGGATATCTGAGACTGTTGATACTTCTCCTGGCAATCTTGATTCCATGTGATGGATTCTTGGAGTGTGGGTCGTGAGTTGTCCAGTCAAATGGATTGTGAGTCATCCAGCCTAGCATTTCACATGATGTACCCTGCGTAGAAGTTAAGTAAGCAGGGTGACAATATTCAACTTTGTCATATTCCTTACCCTATTTGGAACCAGTCAGTTGTTCAGTTCCTGGTTCTAACTGCATACAGGTTTCTAAGGAGACAGGTAAGGTGATCTTGTATTCCCATCTCTTTAAGAATTTTCCACATTTTTTTTTTTTTAAATGATCCACACAGTAAAAAGCTTTAGCATAGTAAATGAACCCCACCCCTTTTTTTTTCCTGGAATTCTCTTGCTTTCTCTATGATCCAGTGAATACTGGCAATTTGATCTCTGGCTTCTCTCTTGCCTTTTCTAAACCTAGTTTGTACATCTGGTTCATGTGCTGCTGAAGCCTAGCCTGAAGGATTTTGAGCATGATCTTGCAAACATGAGAAATGAGCCCAATTGTACAGTAGTTTAAATATTTTTTTGGCATTTCCCTTCTTTGGGATTGGAATGAAAACTGACCTTTACAGTCCTGTGGCCATCGTTGAGTTTTCCAAATTTGCTAAGATATTAAGTGTAGCACTTTAACAGCATCATCTTTTCCAGCTAAAACTCCATTACCTCCACTACCTTTGCTGGTAGCAATGTGCCCTAAGGCGCATTTGACTTCATACTTCAGGAATCCATCACCTGGATAAATTACCTCCAGGAATTTCATCATCTCCCGTAACACTGTCCATAGTAACACTTCCTAAGAACTACTTGACTTCACACACCAGGATGTCTGGCTCCAGGTGAGTGAGCATAACATCATGGTGATTCAGGTCATTAAGACCTTTATTGTATAGTCCTTCTGTGTATTCTTGTCACCTCTTAATCTCTTTGGCTTCTGTTAGGTGCTTTTTTTTTTTTTTGGTCTTTATTGTGCCCATTCTTTCATAATGTTTTCCTTTGATATCTCCAATTTTCTTGAATAGATCGCTCATCTTTCCCATTCTATTGTTTTCCTCTATTTCTTTGCATTGTTCATTCAAGGTCTTTTATTTCTCTGCAATATTCTTTGGAACTCTGCATTCAACTGGGTATATATTTCCCTTTCTTCCTTGCCTTTTACTTCTTTCCTTTCCTCAGCTATTTGTAAAGCTTCCTCAGACAACTATTTTGCCTTCTTGCATCTGTTTTTCTTTGAGTTGATTTAGGTCACCACCTCCAGTACAATTATGAACCTCTGTCCATAGTTCTTCAATCACTCTATCTACTAGATGCAATCCCTTGAATCTGTGTGTAACCTCAACTGTATAATCATAAAGAGTTTGATTTAGGTCATACCTGAATGGCCTAGTGGTTTTCCCCTACTTGCTTCAGTTTAAGCCTGCATTCTGCAATAAGGAGCTCATGATCTGAGCCATTATTACCTCTAGGTTTTGTGTTTGTTGACTTTTCCAGCTTCTTCATATTTGGCTGCAGACAATATAGTCAATCTGATTTCATTATTGACCATATGGTGTTATCCATGTATAGAGTCATCTCAGGTCATTAGAAGAGAGTGTTTGCCATGACCAGGGTGTTCTCTTAGCAAAACTTTGTTAGCCTTTGCCCTGATCCATATTTACTCCAAGGTCAAACTTGTCTGTTACTCCAGGTATCTCTTGACTTCCTACTTTTGCATTCCAATCCCCTATGATGGAAAGAACATCTTTCTTTCTTTCTTTTTTAAGGTATTACTTTAGCTCTTTCCAAAATGGCCTCATGTGAAGACCAACAAACATCCTCTGTTCCTTTCTGGATATGCCTTACTGTTGATGTGATAGCCAGAACTTATAGAGCACAGCATTAAAATCATGCCCAGAGGGAATTTATCTAAGAAACACAGATATTTTATTCACAAGGTAATCATTCTGCTTAAGAATATTACATAGAACTTGTATAAATATGTGAAAAATGCAGCAACCAATAGACAGTGAAATGGATACTTTTTTTCATATGAGCACTGAAATCAAGAAGACAAAATGCAGCCTTGTTCAGTCTTACCTGGAAACCTGAAAGTCTAGGAAATCAAAATTTTCACAGTTCTTCATATGTCTCTTTTTGATGGCAAAATTGCCCTGCGTATTGATTTAGGGCTTATAAATAATTTTTCGCTAGTCAAATTCTCAAACATGGAATCTATAATTAATGAAGACTGACTGTATATGACATATATGTGGACATTTCCAAATACAAATACTTTTGCAGATTAGAAATAATTAGAGTTGCTAGATGTGGAACTCCCCAGTTGAAGTAAAAAAAATGTGACATATCTTCTATAGATAAACAGGGAATAGTGACAGCCAGGAGTGCAATGTGGTATAAAAATTTCAATTTCCATGACTATTTGAAGAAGTTGAACCCCAGCTTGGGCTTCCAGGTGTTGCTAGTGGTAAAAGAATCCACTTGCCAATGCAGGAAACATAAGAGACATGGGTTTGATCCCTGGGTCTAGAAGACCCCCTGGAGGGAGGGCATGGCAATCCACTACAGGATTCTTGTCTGGAGAATTCCATGGACAGAGGGGCTGGAAAGGCTACGGTCCATGGGAGTCACAAAGAGTTGGACATGACTGAGGCAACTTAGCAGACACGCATTAACCCCAACTGGGCAACCTGTTAATGGAATAGCCTTACACAAGTAGCTCATCAGAATAGCCTTACGCAAGTAGCTCATCATTTCTGATTCTGAATATCATTTGCTCTCTTGTAAAACAACAACAACAAAATATAATCTACTAGGATATGCTATTTTTAGGATTAAAAATATATGTGTTTTATATATATATATATACACACACACACACACACACACACACACATATATATATATATTCTCCCTAGGAACAGTAGTTCAGTGTTCACTAATTTAATGTTAATGGAGATTTTAAAAAAAATCATGAATAATGAAAACTAACTGTATATATGTGTGTTTATGTGTTTTATATAAATATATAATTATATATAGTATGTAATTATATGTTTTCTATAAAATATGTAATTATATATTTTATACATATATACAATCGTGTGTCTCTGTGTTTACAGAGCACATTGATGAAATATATCCACTCAATAGACCATTATTCAGTTGCAAAAAGGTACAGACTACTGACACAGGCTCAAATACATTATGTTCTGTGAAAGTAGCCAGACACAAGAGACTATGCTAGGATTCCATTTACATAAAATGCCCAGAAAATATAAATTTATTGAGTTATTCTCTCAATAAATAAGTGCATTATTGGTGGCTGGGAGTTGGTGGTAGGAGTGGGAATTAGCTGTAAAGAGGCATGAGGGAATTTATTGTAGAGAAGGAAATGTCCTAAAAATGATATGTTGATGGTCACATTACTCGGTAAAGTTGTTAAAAATAATCATAGAATTGTACACTGAAACGTTGAATTTTATGACATAAATCTGTTATGTACTGTAACTGTTTTATATTAAAACTGTTATAAAGTAATAAGGGTGACTTTTTAGTGAGTTATTTTACTCTTGGGGATATCTACTTTGTAATCACCACCTAAAGAGTTCACAAATAATGCTTTCTTTAGTTTCCTGAATTATATTTGGGGATATCTACTTTGTAATCACCACCTAAAGAGTTCACAAATAATGCTTTCCTTAGTTTCCTGAATTATATTTATTGAATCCCATACTATGCATCTCTTGTCTTACTCTCTCTTCTGCATCACTGTTTATTCTTGTTACCTGTACATTTGATGTTAAAGCCACTGTAGCATTTCTGAAGTCCATTATATGTCCAAAATGTAATGCCTCTATCATCTTTTTAATGTATCAGTTAATTTTAAAAATCATTGGCTACTGTGTGCTTGTACAATACCAATTGCTGAGGATGGAATACTAACTAAAACAGACATAATACCTATCCTTTGGGCTTACCTGATGGCTCAGACAGTAAAGAATCTTTCTGCAATGTGGGAAACCTGAGGAAGGGAGTGGATACTTTCTGCAGTATTCTTGCCTGAAGAAGAATATGGACAGAGGAGCCTGGTAGGGCTTCCGTAAAGAGTCAGACATGACTGAGCAACTAAGCACTGGACAGCACAGTAGAAAGGTTAATTGCTCAAGAAATTAGAATAATCTATCTCAATCCTCTCTAGCTTATACACATACTCTGAAACAACTGACAGTTTCACTCCACTTAACCATTTGGAGATGAAATGGAGTGAAAAGAAAATAATGCTAAATGCCATGAATTCCTCACTCACTGAACTTCTTACCACTGGACCTAAATACAAACATCGGATGATTTCTGTGTTTTCTTCACATTAGTAAAGCTGACAAACGTTGTTGGACCATGACTTGATTCTCAAACCATAACATGGCTCTACTGTTTTTGAAGTTGAAGTCGTTGTGGTTACACTGGAACTCAGAGCATCATTTGGATAAATTAAGTAAGTTGCTGTTGTAGCTTCTTACTTACTAAGATCAAACTTTGTAGTGCTCTCCATACAAATACAATTAGAAACGTTATTCTATTTCTGAGAAGTAGGATTGTTCTTACCTCATCATCCTGCTAAGACTGTTAAATAACAGGTTTGTTGGCACTGGCTAGCTCATAAACACAGAATATAGAATAAATAAATCAGTTTTTGCACTGAAAAATAAAACTTCATACATTTTTCCCTTAAGATGCTAAAAAGACAGGATCAATGACACTGATATCCTATTTACTTTTTGGAATTTTGTTTTTATCTGCAAATCAAGATGCAGGAAAATCCCCATGCATCACATCTGTTTTAACGTCACCTGCACAAACTCAAAGGCAGTACTGCCATTCCACTATTGTGTTTTTGAAAAGATATAACAATGTCATAAAATTGTTCTTGCTATGTTTTTCTCTTTTAAATTTCTCTTCATGACATTACATCTGAGCATTTTCTGCTCAGTAGTTATGACCCTTGTCTCCAGAAATTCATGAGATATTCTCAACATGAAATAGGTTCTAATGAAGTCTTTTTGACCATCAAATCTTTGGGTAACTATGGAACCTCAGAGGAGGTGACTAATGTATCTGTTGTGGTCAAACTGCCATTCAAACTGGCTATACTATTTGCATTTCTACCAATAAAAACTGCAGAACTCTTGGCATATAGCAACCCTACTCAAAATTTTTCACTAAAACAACAACAACAACAACAACTGCAATATATATATATATATATATATATATATATTTAAATCTTCTGATCTCTCTTTTATAAAATCCCTATTTTTCATATACTATATGAAACACAACAGAGGTAATACCCATTTTTTTTTTCCATATCAACTGCTCTTAGCAACATACAGGATCTTCCAGACCAAATAATAACTATTGATCAAAACCTCCTTGTAAATAATAGTGGACTTGTAACTAAATTATGTCCAAAGTTAAGTAGCCCAAAGTGACTTCTATCAACTACTTTCCTTAAAAGACACTTTCACTTTCTTCTTTGGCCCTCTATTTGACCACTACCTAAAAAGTTGATGCAGCATCTTGTATCATATGGTTTAGAACCATGTCTTAGGATTGGTGGAAGAGTTAGCTGTGAGTTAAGAATTTCTTAGAGTAGAGACATTATTCTAACTTTGGACAGCTTGCCTTCAAGTTGAGTAAGGTGGTTAAAAAAATACTAAAATAAACAGCTATATTGTTTACAGTACTGATATATGATTTTATTAATCATAGCCATTCTCATTCTAAAAGTTTAAGAATGATGGTAATCATTGCTTTTGGCAATAAGAGAAATACATTTATTTCTCAACACAGAAGTACCAGAATTACCTAACACATTTTAGTCCAAAATAAATGTTACTGAACACTGCTCATCAGAACTGGAATATTAAGGGGAAGGGAAAATCATAGAGGCAACTTCTGGCATGACTGGGGGAATACAGGCAAATAAGAGAGTGTTGCATAGTGATCTAAAGAACAAATTATACATAATGACAAAAAACTAAATTTTTTTTATGAATCATTTATTCTTAAGTAAAACATTTAAAATTTTTAAGCATGTTAAATCGTTGGTAAAAAGGTTGATAATATTGATCACATAAGGAAAACATGATCATTTACGGACTAGAATACAATAAGTACTTAATCAATGTGCATGCTAAGTTGCTTCAGTCGTGTCCAACTCTGAGCGACCCTATGGACTACAGTACAGCAGGATCCTCAGTCCATGGGATTCTCCAGGCATGAGTACTGGAGTGGGTTGCTGTGCCCTCCTCCAGGGGATCTTCCTGACCCAAGTATGCATCTCTTATGGCTGCTGCATTGGCAGCCGGGTTCTTTACCACTAACACCACCTGGGAGCCCTAATCAGTGTGAGTCGCTGCTGTTTGTTTTACTCAGTATTATTTTGTATTCCCTTTTTATTAACACTGAAAGATTGGTTTTATCTCAGGACACTTCAAGTTCTGAGTAAAGTGCTTTGCATATTTAAACGACCAAAATAATTGTTGTGAAATTTAAAAATCTCTTTCTTATTCAAAATTATTTTTCTTACTATTGGAGAATGTCTTAATGGAATTAAAATATACCAAATTTTTAATTATATGTAACCATTTTCTAAAATACCCTTATTTATGAAAGCAACTAATGCTTAAGTATGTGTCTAGTCTAAAATCATATAATGATTTGGTTCAGAAGTACAACCACAGGCCCCAGATATTTTAATCACAGTTAGGTCTCTTTACTCCATATCCCACACACACTGTTTTTTTTTACTCTCTCTTCCTTAACATGTTTTTCATTACATTCTAATGAATCTTCTTTCATAAGAAAATACAAAATTATTATGTTATTTTAGTAAGGGAGTTTACAAATTACCTTTTTTTAAACTGTTTTTCTTTGGCTTAAGTTTTTCAGTTATTGTGTATAAAAAATTTTTTAAAAAGGCACATATCTTCTCAACCCAGGAATCAAACCAGGGTCTCCTGCATTGCAGGCAGTTTCTTTACCAACTGAGCTGCGAGGGAAGCCCATAAATATATCCAACATCCTATAAATAATCATCCTTACTGTATATTGCATATAGTTTGGCAAAAGAGATTATTTCTAAGATAAAGTGGAATAGTAAATACAAGTGGCAATTCAAATTCTGCAAAACTTTCACTTTCCATTAAAATGAATTATTATATTAACACATATGCTTTAGTGGAATTGTCCTGTTGTAAAGGTGCACCTCATGCAAAGAGTTGACTCATTGGAAAAGACTCTGATGCTGGCAGGGATTGGGGGCAGGAGGAGAAGGGTACAGTAAAGGATGAGATGGCTGGATGGCATCACCGACTCAATGAATGTGAGTCTGAGTGAACTCTGGGAGTTGGTGATGGACGGGCAGGCCTGGCGTGCTGCGATTCATGGGGTCGCAAAGAGTCGGACACGACTGAGTGACTGAACTGAACTAAAAGGTGCACATACTCTCTGATAGTTAGACTCTGGCAGTGGTTATCAGTTTTAACCATCACTAAACTTCCCTGGTGGCTCAGACGGTTAAGTGTCTGCCTACAATGTGGGAGACCTGGGTTCAATCCCTGGGTTGGGAAGATCTCCTGGAGAAGGAATGGCACCCCACTCCAGTATTCCTGCCTGGAGAATCCCATGGATGGAGGACCTGATAGGCTACATACATAGAGTCCATGGGGTTGCAAAGAGTCCGACATGACTGAGTGACTTCACTTTCATTTTCAAGATGAATATGGGTTGTATCAGTTCAGTTCAGTTGCTCAGTTATGTCCGACTCTTTGCGACCCCATGAATTACAGTATGCCAGGCCTCCCTATCCATCACCAACTCCCGGAGTTTACTCAAACTCAAGTCCATCGAGTTGATGATGCCATCCAGCCATCTCATCCTCTGTCGTCCCCTTTCCCTCCTGCCTCCAATTCCTCCCAGCATCAGGGTCTTTTCCAATGAGTCAACTCTTTGCGTGAGGTGGCCAAAATATTGGAGTTTCAGCTTCTGCATCAGTCTTTCCAATGAACACACAGGACTGATCTCCTTTAGGATGGACTTGGTAGATCTCTTTGCAGTCCAAGGGACTCTTGAGAGTCTTCTCCAACACCACAGTTCAAAAGCATCAATTCTTCAGTGCTCAACCTTCTTCACAGTCCAACTCTCACATCCATATATGACCACTGCAAAAACCATAGCCTTGACTAGATGGACCTTTGTTGGCAAAGTAATATCTCTGCTTTTGAATATGCTATCTAGGTTGGTCATAACTTTCCTTCCAAGGAGTAAGTGTCTTTTAATTTCATGGCTGCAGTCACCATCTGCAGTGATTTTGGAGCCCACAAAATAATGTCTGTCACTGTTTCCCATGTTTCCCCATCTATTTCCCATGAAGTGATGGGACCGGATGCCATGATCTTCATTTTCTGAATGTTGAGCTTTAAGCCAACTTTTTCCCTCTTCTCTTTCACTTTCATCAAGAGGCTTTTAGTTCCTCTTCACTTTCTGCCATAAGGGTGGTGTCATCTGTATATCTGGGGATATTGATATCTCTCCCAGCAATCTTGATTCCAGCTTGTGCTCGAGACCCATATATCATGATCTGTTTAAATCATTCTTACTTCCATTGTATTTCTGCTTCAGTAGTCTACTGAAACTTGGGAAATAGGGAACCTGTGTAAGTTTGAAACATGTTTAAAATAGATTAAAGAGTTTTGAAGTCTTTCTAGCCATTGTCAATCCAAGAAATAGATATTCCCAAACCTAATTTCTGACTAAAAACACTTGAGGCTTAATCTTCTCTTCCTACATAGAGAAAAATGCATTGAACTTGCAAAGAAAAATTCCCTTGTTAGTTATTTTTATTACATACAACATTGGCTAGAAACTAATGTTTAGCAAGCCAGAGGGTGAGAAAATAAATTTTATGAAATGTAAGCGATATTTGATGAATAACCTAGAGCTACTCATATATTTTCACTGTGATACTAGTATTTCTGACATTGTCACTAGTACAGAAATTTATATGTTTATTTTGAAATTCTTCCCTTTCACAACTAATATAGATATAGGTAAAGATATGATAATATTTATAGAACTTGTTGCAAATGTTTGGAAGTATACATTTAAGGGATATCACATGAAACAATCACTGCATTTAAGCATTAACAGCACAGCAGTAATAAATAAAAAGCTTTTGATTAAGAATTTAAAAAACATATTTTAGGCATTTTTAATACTTCTGAAGCCGAAAAAGCTTTTATATTTGTTTATTATTATATTTTTTGTACAGAATCTACACTAGTTCTATAAGAGATTTCATTTATGTGCTCAGCAGTCACCAAATCTCTTTGTCCTTTGGTCTGTACAGTAAACTATCAAGATACTTACTAAAGTAGCTCAAGCTGCTGCTGCTCCTGCTAAGTTGCTTCAGTTGTGTCTGACTCTGTGTGACCCCATAGATGGAAGCCCACCAGGCTCCCCTGTCCTTGGGATTCTCCAGGCAAGAACACTGGAGTGGGTTGCCATTTCCTGCTCCAATAAAATAGCTCATAGAATTGACTAAATATTCACTTATCAATGCATTTATCCAAATAGAAAAATTTCCTTTATTCTTTACCATATAAGTTCTGGAAATTACAGAAGTAACTAATAAGATATGCTTTTATATATCTTGCTTACTTGGCAGCATAATAAACTAGGACATAAACAGCCAAATAAGACAGATTTTTGTATTCAAAACTGTATGTCACAAATGAAACAGGATAGTAGAAAATAATAGGCCAAAGTGGGGATTCTGTGTGGGTATTTGTGTGCGTGTGTGTGTGTGAGAGAGAGAGAGAGAGAGAGAGAGAGAGAGAGAGAGAGAGAGACAGACAGACAGACAGATGGGTGGGGGAGAGAAAGATACTTTAGCAAAGGTATTGAGGGGATCTTCTCTGAGTAAGGATATAAAGTATGTCACGAATGCTGAGGAGAAGCTATGTGATGATAGATTTAAATAACATTCTTTTTTCCCTATCCACCTTTACTGAGATATAATTGACATATAGCATTGCATAAATTTAAGGTGCACAGAAGGTTTGTTTGATATACTGATATATTGTAAAATGATTATGACCATAGCATTAGCTAATGTCTCCAGCATGTCACATAATTACCACTTCTTTTTTGTAGGGAGCACATTTTAGATCTAGTCTCTTGTGATAGAGGAAAAACAAATGCCAAACTTTTATATGAAGAAATCTTAGTGTGACGATAAATTTTAAAAAAGTAGAATATAAAGTATAACATACCAGAATTCATATCATGAAGAATGCATAAGAATTGCACTTGTTAAACTTTAAATTTTTTTCTATATTTTAATTTATAGATTGATCTAGAGACTATGATAGGTGTACAGGCTTGCAATAAAAATTAATATTTTTATTTACCATGGATGATAAAATGAAAAAAGACACTTTCCTAAATGTGCTGACTTACAGATATTAATAAATTTAGTGTTATTCTAATAAGGTATTGCATGTACAATTATTAGGATAAATTTTAGAAAGGATATATTTCATCTCAAATAGATCCAACAATTAGCCAATCATTACTATAATTTATTAAATATTTGAGTTTCCCAGGTGACTCAGAGAGTAAAAGAATCTGCCTGCAATGTGGGAGACCTGGGTTCCATTCCTGGGTTGGAAAGATCCCCTGCAAGAGGGCATTATTCTTGCTTGGAGAATCCCATGGGCAGAGGAGCCTGATGGGCTTCAGTCTATACGGTCAGAAAGAGTTAGACATGACTGACTGACTAACACATACATTTAATATTTATCCCAAGTTCTTGGATATTAAATTTGCTATTTAACTGGTAGATACGTATTAAGTTTAATTGAGGAAAAGGGCAAAGGAATGTGACCCTGTATTTCAAGCCTGAGGACTATTATCAAAAGACGTCATAGATTGTACCTTTTACTACATCATATATTTGAATGAAGTTGAAAGAAAAGTTCCTGGAAATTAGATACATGACATTTTGCATTACTGTGTGTTTATTTCAACTATTTACGATTTAACTCCAAGTTCAGATAAAGTAAGAGTAAGCTATAACATCTAAGCTCTATAACTTGACCTTGATGCAAATAGTTTGTTTAGAGAAAGCAAATAGGTAGGTATCAATTTACAGAGGACAAAATTAAACATGTTTCCTCTAAATGAATATACTTAATTTGATTATAATCACTTAATGTTTCTTCACATGGCAAGAGTTCATTCCAATATGATATTATTTATACACCACCATTTTCACTTCCTAACAAATTGAATATGCTACAAAATAAAGTTGCCAACTCTGTAAATCAAGACATATTATCTCTCTGAAATATTGTTTATTACACATGATGAATTTAATTTAGAATGTGTTTTGCATTGGGAGTTGGTGATGGACAGGGAAGCACTGCATGCTACAGTCCAGGGGATTGCAAAGAGTCAGACATGACTGAGAGACTGAACTGACTGATGTTTTGCATCACAGAAATACTCTTTTCCACTTCATCTCAAATATCTGTTTTAGACTAATTGCTTCTTTAATTCCTTTTAAAACAAAATAAGAAACTATTCAAAAAATTACAATAGTCATATTTCATTTTCTGAATTTCTCCAAAGACTGTCATGTTAATTTAAAATGCAGATCCCATTCACTATTAAGTACTTGATGAAAGTTATGGTGCAATAATTATTCATATCATTATTGTCTCAAAAGGAACAGCTCTAAAAATTAAGTCATAAGCATATTCCCTTGTTGATATTAAAAAGTTTGTTTTTTAGCTTTTGTGTTTTACTTTGTTAGCATTTCTAGCCTTACAAATATTTTACTGATCAATGCACTGATTTTATACCTCAATTTAGTTTCATTTTACAGTAGAAAGAAGCCAATATAGAATCTCATTTATAAATTCAAATCCAACTTGACGTGGCTGTAACTAAGAATATATGCTACTGAAAGATATTCTACACATTTTCTGGGCTATTTCATGCTATTTTGCTAAAGTCATGAGGAAATCAATTGCATCACAGCTGTAATACTTGACCCTCAATGTGCAGGTGGTCGCAAATAGCTTACAACTAGCTGTCCAAGGAATACTTACCTAGTCCCATCAATGTCTTAATAAAGACTGAATGATTAATTGACAGATGTTGTACGACTTCAACTTTATCTCTACTTAATAGTAGTCTCATTTCATATATTTTCAGTTACTTTCCTAAATGCAGCTAAATTTATTACAAAGGTTATATTAATTTCCTTATCACTTGTTGAAAATAAGAGCCTGTTCTGACTTATAAATAATTACTATCTGGATCTAGAAAGATAAAACAGCTTTGTTCAACTTGTGTTAATACATGGTAATGTTTGCTAATCAAACAGTTGTGAAAAGGAGTCTCTTCTTTCAGTGAGATAGCATAAAAAAATAAATAAATAAACCAGCATATTACAGTAGACTCTCCTCCTGTGCAGGTTCCATGTTTGTCCTGCAGCTAGTCCCCCAGAGCTACGGAGGGATGACTGTATAAACATTGCTTGGTACTGTAGACTCACATTTTAATTTTTTTTTTTAATTCAGACTATATAAGGCTAAAATAAGAACTGCTTGTAATCCTGCCTCCTAGATAATCATTGTTGAAATCTAAGAATGGCAACTTCTAGAGATTTACATGATGTGTTTAAAATTTGGAGAACATGCTTAAGATTAAGTTCTTATTATAAATGTGTGTCTACCGCACAATTGCACTCATCTCACATGCTAGTAAAGTAATGCTCAAAATTCTCCAAGCCAGGCTTCAGCAATACATGAACCGTGAACTTCCTGATGTTCAAACTGGTTTTAGAAAAGGAAGAGGAACCAGCGATCAAATTGCCAACATCCACTGGATTATCAGAAAGAGCAATGGAGTTTCAGAAAAACATCTATTTCTGCTTTATTGACTATGCCAAAGCCTGACTGTGTGGATCACAATAAACTGTGGAAAATTCTGAAAGAGATGGGAATACCAGACCACCTGACCTGCCTCTTGAGAAATCTGTATGCAGGTCAGGAAGCAACAGTTAGAACTGGACATGGAACAACAGACTGGTTTCAAATAGGAAAAGGAGTACATCAAGGCTGTATATTGTCACCCTGCTTATTTAACTTCTACACAGAGTACATCATGAGAAACGCTGGACTGGAAGAAACACAAGCTGGAATCAAGATTGCCGGGAGAAATATCAATCACCTCAGATATGCAGATGACACCACCCTTATGGCAGAAAGTGAAGAGGAACTAAAACGCCTCTTGATGAAAGTGAAAGAGGAGGGGTGAAAAAGTTGACTTAAAGCTCAACATTCAGAAAACGACGGTCATGGCATCCGGTCCCATCACTTCATGGGAAACAGATGGGGAAACAGTGGAAACAGCATCAGACTTTTTTGAGGGGGCTCCAAAATGACTGCGGATGGTAACTGCAGCCATGAAATTAAAAGACGCTTACTCCTTGGAAGAAATGTTATGACCAACCTAGACAGTATATTGAAAAGCAGAGACATTACTTTGCCGACTAAGGTCTGTCTAGTCAAGGCTATGGTTTTTCCAGTAGTCACGTATGGATGTGAGAGTTGGACTGTGAAGAAGGCTGAGTGCCGAAGAATTCATGCTTTTGAACTGTGGTGTTGGAGAAGACTCTTGAGAGTCCCTTGGACTGCAAGGAGATCCAATCAGTCCATTCTGAAGGAGATCAACCCTGGGATTTCTTTGGAAGCAATGATGCTGAAGCTGAAGCTCCAGTACTTTGGCCACCTGATGTGAAGAGCTGACTCATTGGAAAAGACTCTGATGCTGGGAGGGATTGGGAGCAGGAGGAGAAGGGGACAACCGAAGATGAGATGGCTGGATGGCATCATTGACTCGATGGACATGAAACTGAGTGAACTCTGGGAGCTCGTCATGGACAGGAAGGCCTGGAGTGCTGCGATTCATGGGGTCGCCAAGAGTCGGACACGGCTGAGTGACTGAACTGATAAATGTGTGTCAGTCACTCAGTCATGTCCGACTCTTTGTGACCCCATGAACTGTAAGCCTGCCAGGCTTTTCTGTCCATGGAATTCTCAAGGCTAGAATACTGGAATGGGTTGCCATTTCCTTCTCCAGTTACACTAAATTTTCACTTAAATAATAAAACTAGTTCTTACACATTTTTTCTATAAATGCCAAAATTATAGCTGACTCACAAAGTGAAATTTTCATCTTTAAGTGGTTATATTATTGGATGACTTTTTCATGCTTTATCATATGTAAAATATATTATCCAAGGGTTTTCTCCTGAAAACATCACAATTATCAAACAAGAAAAATAAGCATTTTTCTTTTTTAAAAATAGAGATGTCACATCAGCAACTACAAATATGATAATGTTAAAAGATCCATAATGGTAGCAAAGTAGAAAACATTAAACAAATAAAGTAACTACCGAAATGCCTGTTTTCCTTCTCTATAGCAAGTTTACAATATATAGTATTATGTTGGCTAATTTTATGTGTCAATTTAGATAGACCACAGTGCCTAGATGTGTCCTCAAATGTTAACCTGTATGTTTCTAGGAAGGTGTTTTTTAGATAAGATTAAATTTAAATTGGTGGACTCTGAGTAAAGCAGATTACCCTTTAAGGGTGGGTGGGCTTTATCCAATCAGCTGAAGGCCTTAATAAAACAAAGACTGACTTCTCCTGTATGCTATGGTGCTTCAGTTATATCTGACTCTTTGAGACCCCATAGACTGTAGCCTGCCTGGCTTCTCTGTCCAAGGGATTCTCCAGCAAGAACACTGGAGTGGTTTGCCATTTCATTCTCCAGGGGATCTTCCCAACCGATGGATCCAACCTAGGTCTCTTATGTCACCTGCATTGGCAGGCGGCTCCTTTACTACTAGCCCTACCTGAGGCTAGAGAGAATTATAGCAGACTGCATTTGCATAGTGTTTTTAAATGAGTACTTAGTGACTTATAGGAATGCATTCATGCCTTGTTCAATTGAACTTTGCTTTACTGCGATTCCCAGATACTCTTTTTTTTTAACAAGTTGAAGTTTTGTGGCAACCCTGCATTGAGCGAGTCTATCAGTACTAGTTTTCCAACAGTATTATTTTTAATTAAATATGAATATTTTTAAGACATAATGCTAATAAACTACAGTATTCAGTTCAGTTCAGTCGCTCAGTCTTGTCCACCTCTTTGCGACCCCATGAATCACAGCACGCCAGGCCTCCCTGTTCATACCATCTCTCGGAGTTCACTCAGACTCATGTCCATCGAGTCCATGATTCCATCCAGCCATCTCATCCTCTGCTGTCCCCTTCTCCTGCCCCAAATCCCTCCAGCATCAGAGTCTTTTCCAATGAGTCAACTCTTCACATCAGGTGGCCAAAGTACTGGAGTTTCAGATTTAGCATCATTCCTTCCAAAGAAATCCCAGGGTTGATCTCCTTCAGAATGGACTGGTTGGATCTCCTTGCAGTCCAAGGGACTCTCAAGAGTCTTCTCCAACACCACAATTCAAAAGCATCAATTCTTCGGCACTCAGCCTTCTTCACAGTCCAACTCTCACATCCATACATAACCACAGGAAAAACCATAGCCTTGACTAGACAGACCTTAGTCGGCAAAGTAATGTCTCTGCTTTTCAATATACTATCTAGGTTGGTCATACCTTTTCTTCCAAGGAGTAAGCGTCTTCTAATTTCATGGCTGCAGTCACCATCTGCAGTCATTTTGGAGCCCAAAATATAAAGTCTGACATTGTTTCCACTGTTTCCCCATCTATTTCCCATGAAGTGATGGAACCGGATGCCATGATCTTCATTTTCTGAATGTTGAGCTTTAAGCCAACTTTTTCACTTTCCTCTTTCTCTTTCATCAAGAGGCTTTTGAGTTTGTCTTCACTTTCTGCCATAACGGTGGTCTCATCTGCATCTGAGGTGATTGATATTTCTCCCGGCAATCTTGATTCCAGCTCGTGTTTCTTCCAGTCCAGCGTTTCTCATGTTGTACTCTGCATACAAGTTAAATAAGCAGGGTGACAATATACAGCCTTGACATACTCCTTTTCCTATTTGAAACCAGTCTGTGTTCCATGTCCAGTTCTAACTGTTGCTTCCTGACCTGCATACAGATTTCTCAAGAGGCAGGTCAGGTGGTCTGGTATTCCCATGTCTTTCAGAATTTTCCACAGTGTATTGTGATCCACACAGTCAAAGGCTTTGGCATAGTCAATAAAGCAATTAATCTAAATCTGTTCCAAAGATATATTCTCTAACTTCACTGATCCTTATTCACAATTAGTCCTCATATGTCTAATTCTAAACTTACCAATTTATAAATTCAACAAATATGTTTTGAGTACTTCTAATGTATGAGGCACATTTTTAGTGATGGGAATATATTTCCTACCTTTCAGTAGGTTATACTTTTGATATTTTCTGCTAGCCCTTGGTTTGGTGACTCAGTTACTCTCTCATTTGTTGATTACAGATTTGCTGTTCCCATTCATTTTGAATATTCACACTTTATATTTTCACTTCAATATACCATCAGTGACTTTAACTTTACCACCTCCACGAGTCAAGAAAGATTTAACATATAAAAGAATAACTCATCTCTTCCACTAAACCCCATCAAAGACAAAGTTTAAACCATATTTAATGTCTATTATTTCCTAACACTATATTTTGATTTAGAAATCAATATGGGAAAAAATAATAAAAATAGACATCTGCACATTTAAAATACTAAATTTTTGGCTGTAGTGAACAGTATTTCACTCTTGTCCTCAGCTCCCTGAAAGGAGAGAAGTTCCTAAGCAAATTCAAAACTCAATACCCAGTAGAACTCATAATTTAGTTTTAAAGGAGGCAGAGACAATAGACAACAAAAATAATATAGGTATATGTTAAGTAGTAAGTGTAATGGGGAAAATAAAGCAATTGTAATGGGCAGATGCAATTTAAGATGGTAGTTAGGGGAGCTGCTGAAAAAAAACTGCTTTTAGGTAAATGCTGTGACAGGATAATCCATGCAGTTAACAAAACGGATAATGGGACAAGCACAGGGAAAAACAAGTGCAGAGGCCATAAATGTGTTTGTGTAATTTGGTTATTGAAAGGATAGCAAAAGAAGTAGTGAAAGCCAATGTCTGCTGAAAGAAAGGAAGGAAAAAAAAATAAACAGTAAGCAGAAATGTGCAGAAAGAGGAAAAAGAAAGGAGAGAAGGAAATAAAATGAAAGCAAAATCTGAAGATGCAGTACAGGTAAACACTTTTTTTTTTTAAGAAGACAGACATCTAATATTGAATTATAAAT
Organism: Nanger dama; assembly: GCA_917880005.1. NCBI lineage: Eukaryota > Metazoa > Chordata > Mammalia > Artiodactyla > Bovidae > Nanger > Nanger dama. The sequence goes on along the minus strand of CAKJTW010000038.1, from coordinate 4,567,061 downwards.
CATATTCTATATTGATGATACAGACACACTTGCTGTTACTGTTATTACTAAACCTCAATTACATATGCCTGGCATCAATGACCAATTTTATGAGGATATGGGATCATAGAAAAGAGGCTGCTCCTAAGTGAGTAGATGCTCAAGTTTAGGAAAAGAAGTAAATATGGGACATAGTAGAGAATGATATTAAGATAATTCAAGAGAAGAAAGACATAAATTTATCTATGTATATTCATAAATATAAATCTTTGAGAATACAGAAATCTTTGGCATGTATGAGGTGAAATTTCAAGTCCTGCAAATATATATCCTAAAGCAAAGAATGACAATAGCATATGTTTGGATTATACATATATATATATAATCAAGATACTGCATCTGAGTATCTTAAGCTATCAAATATTATTGCCAGATAACTTAGATTTTGCGTTGTATCACTTTCTCTTTTCTTTTTATTTTAACTTCAGATTTTCCTTTAGAATGCCTGGGTTTTTTCATATTTAGAAATACTAAAGGTCAAAATGGACTTTCATACAGCTTAGATGAAGGGAGTTGTAACTCAGAGATGTGAACAGACTTTCAGATTCTGGTAACCATACTCTACAGGTCCTTCTAAGGTTGCATATTTTTATACATAAGCCTATGTATTTAAATTGGTGCAAATATTTAAACTTTCATCAGTTTTACCAATTATAAAAGGTCAGACGTCAATGTCAACTTCCAGTTTGTTTGTTTTTTCCTTAACAGGTATATAATTTGCAAATATTTTTTCCTGGCCTATGGTTTCTTCTCTCATTTTCTTAACAGTTTTTGCAAAGCAGAAGTTTTTAACTTCAATAAAGTTGAGTTTCTCATTTTTTGTTATTTTTGTTGCTTTTCACCAATGTATGTGGTACTAAATATAGACTACATTTTAGGTGCTCATCATCAGGACTAAGTATTCTCTTTATATTTGTAAACTGCTCTTAAGAATCAACAATAGTGATTTATTGTCACATTTTATAAATTTATTAAACATTATCACATTAATTTTCTTAGTGTTTTAATGAATGCATCTCAGTGATCAATTTTTGAATCTTAACATGCCTTACAATTCCAAAATAAATCTGACTTTTTCCTGATTAATCTCTATTTTTATTCTGAGGTTCCAATTACACCGATGATTTGGTGTTATCCCAGAGCTTTGCCAAAAGTCCTGCCAATGAATAAACAGAGTATTATTGTAAAACTTTACTGGATACACACTCAAGATACAGTTTATGAATAAGGAACATTTCAAACCCAAACACAGTATTAAGTTTAGGCTTTCATTGTAAAGCAGCTTATACGGTAACAAAGCAATGACTGCTTATTCTTCTTGTGGTTACAGTGTTAGAATTTTCTCAGATGATAGAGAATTGGTTAATTTTCAGGAAACACTTTAAGTTTCCCTTATAAATCTCAGAGCACAGATAAGAAATGACACAGGATAAAATTAGTCCTGCAAAATAGAACAAGTTTTGTGTGTATGACTAAACTGACTTGTTTGTTCAAGGAATTGGTCACCATTTTTTTATTTTAACACACCTTAGATTGTTGCTTTGTTTACTCTTTTATCATGTTGTGATTTACTTTGACATAAGGAAATTTCACAGATTCTTTAAATGTGTTGAATTTACTGATAATTCTATCAAAGAAATTCTTTATATTTTCGTTATTATTTTTATCTCTAGCATTTCAATTTGACTCATTAGTTTGCACATTTCCGCTAAAATTCCCACGTGGTCATTCATATTATTCACTATAGGCAATTAAACCCTTAGCATAATAATTATAGTTACTTTGCATTTCCTGAGAAATGCAACATCTGGGTCATTTCCAATTCCAGTGCTTTTGATTATTTTGTCTCTGCAAAGTGTATATGTGTGCATGTCTGTGTGTGTGTGTGTGTGTGTGTGTGTGTGTGTGTGTGTGTGTGTGTGTGTGTGGGTAGCTGTGTGTTCAAGTTTTTGTTTTGTACTCTGATTCTATAAAACTTGTGTAGGGAAGACTGAGATGAATTATCTTTATGCTAGAAGATGTGCATGCATCTTATTTGCTAGAACTTTAGTATGTGTGAGGGAACTAAGAGGTATACTGACTTTGAATGTTGTGCTTAGGATTCCCTTCTATTCATTTAACACTGGCTTCTGTATTTCTCTAGTGTTACTTTTGCTTAGTGTGGGGGCAGAGTTCCTGGAGTAATCTCAATGTTTCTGTTCACTGTCAGCTTCAGAGCGCTCCTATGTGCATATTACTCACAGAAGGTCTCTGCCCTCTAGCCTCTCCCCTGGTGGTAGACAGCTGCTTTACCAGTTACTCAGTGCTTTAGCTAAATGTGTGGCCTCAGAATTTATGGTGAAGCCCTAACCTCTGGTCCAGAAGCTCTCAATGTGACTATGTTTGGAGATAGGGCCTTTAACGAGGTGATTGCATTAAGAAGAGGCCCTTAGGGTGGGCCCTAATCCTACTGAACATATGACTTCTTAAGAAGAGAAAATCTAGATAGATAAAGAGACACCAGAACTGTGTGCATAACATGAAATACCATGTGAAAACACAGTAAGGAGACATCTATCTACAAGCCAAGGAGAGAGCTACTGACAACTCGATTTTGGACTTCCAGCCTCCAGGACTGTGAGGAAATAAATTTTTGTTGCTTAAGCTACCCAGTCTGTGATATTTTGTTAACGGCAGCTATAGCAAACTAACGCTCTCAATATTTTCTAGTTTGTGTTCAGGATATGGGGACACTTTGTCTCTTGCACCGATGTAAGCATTGCCTATATTTCTAGATCTTTGTTGTGGGATTTTACAGTGCTCCTTCCCCAGCATTAGATGGGACCAAAACATTTTCCTTTCATTTCCCAGATGTAGAGGTTTTTGTTTTCTTTTTCTCTTGTTTCTCTCCTCCAGTTGCAATGCTTTTCAGCTGTCGTTAGGATCTCAGTGTTTGCTGTCCTTTTATCAAGGGATTCAGCCATTTTTCCTTAAGATACGAAGTCCAAGGCAAGGATTTTTGTTGTTTCCACTACCCAGGCCTAACACTTTATTTATTTATTTTTTTTAATTTTAGCTTCAACTCCTTCTCAGGGCTTCCCTGGTGGCTCAGTTTTAAAGAATCCACCTATCAATGCAGGAGATGTGGGTTCTATCCCTGGGTCAGAAAGAGCCCCTGTAGAGTAAATGGGAACCCACTCCAGTGCACTTGCCTGGGAAATCCCATGGACAGAGAAGTCTAGTGGGCTATAGTCCAAGTGGTCGCGAAAGAGTCAGACACAACTTAGTGACTAAACAACAAAAATAATTCTTCACAAATGCCTATGATTACATCTGTGGAAGAGAGACTCAAGTGAGAACTAATGTGCCTTGTTTCTGAAAGCCCCATGGATTCTATACTATTACATTAACTCACATTATCTTATGAACTGCTTCAAAATTTTACCTGAAATATTACTAATGCTGTACTGTATCCAAGATTATCTATTGTTTGAAACTCATATCTCTTTGGTGATACCTTTCTTTCCTTGAGTTTCAAGCTACTTGGCTACACTACAACCTTAACTTTATGATAGTTTCAAGATGAATTATAAATTTACATTCAGTTTGTCTGATTTTTCTTATTGTTAGATTGGGAGATAAACTCTTTTCTGTTTTCTATATCCTAAATATAAACATAAAAGGAAAATCATCTTCATAAGGACACTGTCAATTGTTTGAAATTCAATATTTTTTATTGTTGAAAAATTTAATAAATGGAAAGTAATGGAGTTAGAATTTGATAATATGTTTCAAATCATAAACATGCAATAGCTAACACTCAACTTAACTTTGAGAAACAGTACAATTCATGAGTGCCACATTATTATGCAACTTAATTTCTTCTGCCTTACTGATCAGATTACCCATTTTGAAGTTTATCAGAGATATCCCTTCCAGTTAATTCACCGCTGTGAAATTTTACATCTAGCAACTATTTCACCTGTGGGAGTTCTTAATAATATCAAAGGATTCATCCCAAGTATGACTACCTGACATGGTTTATAATACAGCAAGTTCCTCACTGGTTTTGATATAAAGTTTTAAACTTACTAAATTTTTTCTAAGTTAATGATCTCCATACAGCTGCATTCATAATGAATCTACTAGCTTGTACTATGTATTTGAAAAACAAATCAACATTAAATTTCTTTACATTTTTGATTCAGTCAGATGGGATTATAGTAACAGAACTTATAGAAACAAGTAATAAGATAAAACTCAAACAATAACTGGCCATAGAATAAGTATAGGCAGAACTCTGAGATGTTTTTTCTCTTTAACTCATTTCACTTCTTTACTCCACTAATGTCTAGTTCAGTGTGTGTGCTCAGTCACTCAGTCATGTCTGACTCTTTGTGACCCCAGGCTCCTCTGTCTATGGGACTTTCCAGGCAAGAATGGCCAGTTCAGTACTCCAAAATTATCCTTCAAATGTGTACAATATTCTTCAACTATGCTTTTGGCTTAAATGTACCATCAAGTTTTTAAATGTTTGGTTTATCACTACCTCAATTTCTCGGGTTCAATCTCCTACTTACTTTGTAACAGTTATTTCAATTACTATTGATAATCCAAATGAATGAATTATAATAAAAATAGCTTTAATATTCAAGCTATTGAAAAGGACATCAAATAAGGAAATGTATTCAAAACTGACAAAGGGTTTCACCTTTGCTTCTTCCTCTCATTCTACTGTCCTAAAAACAAGGTTCTTTCAGAAAGCAAAGCTCAGTAGGTTTATTAATACCCAGAGTGTAAAAGTAAATGGAATAAAATGAATTCACTTTGTAAAAATTTAGCATGGAACTTATACTAGGAACTCATAAGTCTGAAAAGAAACCAAAGATTTAAGATTGGCTCTTAGAGAATGTTCCTAGAACTTTCTAAACTTTCTACAAAGGCTCTTTCTGTGTTAGTCTTCACATGTAGATTTTCAATGTCTGTTTTTCCTGATTTTACATGGTTGGTTGGGCATGTGGCAAGAAAGCCAGGTAGCAACAGAGAGTGAAGAGTGGATTAACAATGAATCTAGCTTTTCCCATCATGAGGCCAGAAGAATTATTCATATTTTATTTTCAAATAAGTAATATTTTGACCAGTACCTTTTTCTTCTTTATGTGACTATTTTGCATGGAACAAACCCAGACATGAAACTACAGCAAAAAATACCTGAATTTGTATCCCTGTCTAGGCCATCATTCTTAGGGAAAAAAAAAAAGCTGTGATATTTTGTTGATGCTGAGAGTAAAACCATCTGGAAAGAGGGATCCAAATTCAGGTATTTTTTGCTGTGATTTCATGTTTTCTTAAGGTGTAATCTGAATAAAATATCTAAACAAAAAGGCTAACACTAACTTCAGAAATATTACCAAATGTCAAGTCAGTTGAAAAAAAAGAGAGAAGGGAAATGGAAAGAATTTGGCTCCCTGGGTTGAGTGTTACCACTCATTAGTAACACTTATTAATGTTACAACATGTCATGTCATTAGCCTATCTGGGGCACAACGTATGTTTCAACCACTCATTAGTTAACAATATCGGACTTGAAGAAAGTAGTTGTTAAAATTTTGTTCAGGCTATTTCTAGAAATGAGAGTAAATGGGAATAATTTTCCTTTGAGAAAAAATAGAATTATGCATGTATTATGAAAAAAGTTAGCTTAACAGTCAACATTCAGAAAACTAAGATCATGGAATCTGGTCCCATCACTTCATGGGAAATAGATGGGGAAACAGTGGAATCAGTGTCAGACTTTATTTTATTTTTTAGGCTGCAAAATCACTGCAGATGGTGATTGCAGCCATGAAATTAAAAGACGCTTACTCCTTGGAAGGAACATTATGAGCAACCTAGACAGCATATTCAAAAGCAGAGACATTACTTTGCCAATAAAGGCCCATCTAGTCAAGGCTATGGTTTTTCCAGTAGTCGTATATGGATGTGAGAGTTGGCCTGTGAAGAAAGCTGAGCACCAAAGAATTGATGCTTTTGGTTTTTTGTTTTTTTAAATGCCAGAAATTTATTGTTTGAAGTTCTGGAGGCTGCAAATACAACATCAAGATTGACAGATGCAGTAGCTGGTGGGGACCAGCTTCCTGGTTCATAGAAGGTTGTCTTCTTGCTTTGTCCTCACATGGTGGGAGAGAGAGAGCCCTCTGTGGTCTCTCTTTATAAGGGCACTAGTCCCATTCTTCAGTATTAAAAAGCAGAGACATCACTTTGCTGACAAATGTCCATATAGTCAAAGCTGTGGTCTTTTCAGTAGTCATGAATGGATGTGAGAATTGGACCATAAAGAAGGTTGAACGCCAAAGAATCGATGCCATCGATTCTGTGGTGCTACAGAAGACTCCTGAGAGTCCCCCGGACTGGAAGGAGATGAAACCAGTCAATCCCAAAGGAAATCAACTCTGAATATTCATTAGAAGGGCTGACACTGAAGCCGAAGCTCCAGTTCTTTGGCCATCTGATGCAAAAAAGCAGACCCACCGGAAAAGTCCCTGGTGCTGGGAAAGACCAAGGGCAGGAGGAGAAGGGGGCAACAGAGCATGGGATATATGTATAGCCTCATCCACTCAATGAACAAACTGGGAGATAGTAGAGGACAGGGAAGCCCAGCATGCTGCAGTCCATGAGATTGCAAAGAGTCAGACATGACTGAGCAAGAACACCAACAAATCCTATTTGTGAGGATGCCAGTCATCTCTCAAAGGCCCCACCTCCTCAAACTGTACCAGCACACAGAGGATCAGGGCGCCATCATGTAGATTTTGGGGGAGGAAGGACATGAACACTCATAGCACTGGGCCTGAATTTTATGATTTACAAGGAATTGATGCTTTTGAACTGTGGTGTTGGAGAAGATTCTTGAGAGTCCCTTGGACTGCAAGGAGATACAACCAGTCCATTCTAAAGGAGATCAGTCCTGGGTGTTCTTTGGAAGGAATGATGCTAAAGCTGAAACTCCAGTACTTTGGCCACCTCCTGTGAAGAGCTGACTCATTTGAAAAGACTCTGATGCTGGGAGGGATTGGGGGCAGGAGGAGAAGGGGATGACAGAGTATGAGATGGCTGGATGGCATCACTGTCTCGATGGACGTGAATTTGAGTGAACTCCGGGAGTTGGTGAGGGACAGGGAAGCCTGGCGACTGAACTGAACTGATTAAGAGTAGGAAAATGAAAGCAATAAATTTTATCTCTATTCTCTTTATTGTGTTCTAGAAACAGCTCTAAATTTTCAAAATAAAACAGAACAAGTGGTCATTTTGAGACTTAGATGAAGGTAATTATTTAGGAAATAAATGGCCTGACTGCTCACTTAATAAGGTCAGTTAGGCAACTTTTAACCCCAAATTCCATGTTTTCTTTTTTGTATCCAAGAACATGCTGAGGTAAAAAAGTACTCTGTGACTATTTATTCATTTCAAGTAAAATAAGTAAAATACTACTTATTAATATGGGGCCCTATAATACTCACAAATTCTATTCATTCATATATTAAACCAACACATTTTACTTGAGATTTTACAATATCAGGCAATGTGTTAACTATCCTGCAAAACTTCTGAAGTCTATGGGACACTCTTCTTCTTCTTCCTACTCACCAAAGGGAATATTTGATCTATATTAAGCATGATATAGAAGCTTTAAAATGAGACCTATTTTCCAGTGAAATAAGTAAGGAGGTAAAAGTTCAATTATTCCACAAGATCTTCTCTTCTTTTTCATTTTCCATTGAACCACGTGGAAGAAAACTAGGGCTGTTTGTAAACCGGGCATCCCTTTTGCCTTTGTGATGAGACAAAACACAACTCAGCAAAGAAAAACACATGGTGAAGGAACTTCATGTCTGCCTATGATCACAATGATGACAGTTAATATTAGTGATCTCAGCAGTTAATGTTAACAGTTTACTATGTAGCAGTGGGAAATTTAGCACTCTATATGCATTTTTTCATGTAATTCTCACAAATCCTTATGACAAATCTGCTGTTATAGATCACAAAAAGAACAGCTAAAGCTTGGTGAAGGATTCAAATCAATTTTTAAACTTAAGTATAAACGAAAGATATCCATGAGTTTATACTTGCCTATCCTAGTATACCTACAAAGACCAGTTACAGTTAGCTGAAAGTTCTTAAATGATCCTTAGAAACAAACAAACAAACAACAATAACATATATATATGTAGTAGGAGGTTAGTGGATGTGGTGGTTTAAAATATATCCACAGATTCTTTGACACTCCTGTGATGGTAATTTTATGTGTCAGTTTGATTAGACTAATTACGTGTGAATTACCAGGCTAGCAAAGTAATGCTCAAAATCCTACAAAATAGCCTTCAACAGTATGCGAACCAGGAATTTCCAGATGTACAAGCTTGATTTAGAAATGCAGAGCAACCAGAGATCAAATTGCCAACATCTGTTGAATCATAGGAAAAGGAAGAGAATTCAAGAAAAATATCTACTTCTGCTTCTTTGACCTTGTGGATCACAAGAAACTATGGAAAATTCTTAAACAAATGTGAATATCAGACCACCTAGCCTGCATCCTGAGAAACCAGTATGCAGGTAAAGAAGCAACAGTTAGAACCAGACATGGAAGAATAGACAGGTTCTAAATTAGGAAAGGAGAATGTCAGGCTGTATATTGTCACCCTGCTTATTTAACTTCTATGCAGAGTACATCATGTGAAATACCAGGCTATTTGAATCACAAGCTGGAATCAGGATGGCTGGGAGAAATAGCAACAACCTCAGATATGCAGATGATACTACCCTAATGGTAGAAAGAGGAAGAAAACTAAAGAGCCTTTTGATGAAGATGAAAAAGGTAAGGAAGCTGGCTTAAAATTCAACTTTCAAAAAACGAATATCATGGCATCTGGTCCTGTCACTTCATGGCAAATAAATGCAGAAAAAACTGGAAACAGTAAGAGATAAATTTTCTTGAGTTCCAAAATCACTGTAGATGGTGAATGTAGCCATGTAACTAAAGGATGCTTGCTCCTTGGAAGGAAACCTATGACAAAAATAGACAGTGTATTAAAAAGTAGAGACATCAGTTTGCCAACAAAGGTCTGTCTAGTGAAAGTTACGGTTTTCCCAGTAGTCATGTATGGATGTGAGATCTGGATCATAAAGAAGACTGAGCGCCTAGGATTGATGCTTTTGAACTGTGGTTCTGGAAAAGACTCTACAGAGTCCCTTGGACAACAAGGAGATCAAATCAGTCAATTTTAAAGGAAATCAACCTTCTATATTCACAGAAAGGACTGATGCTGATGCTGAAGCTTCAATACTTCGGCCACCCAATGCAAACAGCCAACTCATAGGAAGAGATCCTGATTCTGGGAAAGACTGAGGGCAGGAGGAGAAGGGGACAACAGAGAATGAGATGCATGAATGGCATCAATGACTCAATGGACAAGTTTGAGCAAACTCTGGGAAATGGTGAAGGACAGGGAAGCCTGGCATGCTGCAGTCCATGGGGTCACAAAGAGTTGAACTGCTTGTGACTGAACAACAAGGGATGCCCAGATAGCTGGTAAAGCATTTCTGGATATGCATTTGAGTGTGTTTCTGGAAAAGATTAGAATTTGAATCAGTAGAATGACTTATGAAGATCTTCTTTACCAAAGCAAGTGGACATTATCCCATTTTATGAGAACCTGAATAGAACAATAAGGTGGAAGGTGGATGCATTTGTTGTCTGCTTAAGCTGGGAAATGGAACATCTATTTTCTACCCTTGGATATTGGCAATTCTGGTTCCCTGAACTTCAAGGGACTTGAGTTGAATTACAGCACCAGCTTTCCTAATTCTCCAGTTTGAATAAAGCAGATAATGGAATTTCTGAGCCTCCGTAATCATGTGAGCCTATAAATATGTGAGTTGGACTTAATGACCAACTTCTAATGAAAGTAAGATGGTGTTTCTGGCAATGGGTAATATAAGTCATTGTCACTTCCTCATTGCTTTCTCTTAGGTCACTCACTTTTGGGAAAGCTAGCTGCCATATTATAAGGATATTCTTGAAGTTCTTGGTTAATTGGCAGAACCATAGTAACCAAGACTCAAGTCTTCCTGCTACTTGCCATGTAAATTAGTCATCTCAGAAACCTCAGATGACTGCATCTAAAACTGATCTGTTCACTTCAGCTTTTTCAGACAGCCAGAACAGAACCATCCAGAAACACAGATCTTGAATTACTGAATCAAGGAAAACATGATGAGATAATGAATTTTTGTTTGTTGTTTGGTGCTATGGTTTGCAGTAACTTGTTAAAGATCAATGATGAAGCCATATATTGGGGATTATGAATGTTGAATCCATCTTCTTAAAAAAATAAAAAGCAGAAGAGGCTTTCAAAATATAACTATTGACTAAACTGCCCCTTTTAACAGTTCATGGTGTAAAGGAGCATAAACAAAGTGATAGGTACCATCCAATGTGACAAGTTCCCTTCTAGAAAAATGAAAACAGAAGGAAAAACAGAGGCAGGTGTAAGATATTTTACCTGAGATAATTAGGGAACATTTCATCCAAAAATAAAATGAAAACTGAGATTTAACTTCTCTGAGCAAGGTACTACACTATTCAATAAAATGATGTGATACACATATAAATAAGTCCCAAATACATGGCCCTTCTTGAGATCTACAGGATGAAGATTTAGATCTGCTTCATAGAAATGTAAGATAACTGGTTCTATTGAGTTCCTGAAATGAAATTAAAATAGAAATTGTCAGAGGTAAACATTTTTTCTACTAAATGAAAGTCAAATGAAATTTAGCATACATGCTAAGGAAAACTGGCTAGTGTGCAATTAATCTGCATTTTAATAATTCTTGTATAAATCATATTCCTCCTGGGGCAATCATTCTGAATTAACTTTCTTGACTTACATGTAAAACAATATTTTTCTCAAAATATTTCACTCAACTAAGTCTAACAATTTTCCTTTTAACCAAGTAATTCTCATTAATGACATTAAAGATGCTGAATCATCTCTGGCTTAGAATTTAGTATTCATGAATTTAAGCCTTTTCTACTTTTGATTCTAGCAATCCCTGCAATTTGACATTAGTAATAATGTGACTTTAGAAATAGTCTAATATTAAAATTGTCTTTAGTCAATATCATGTAATTAAACTGACCTGTGGATATAAAAATGTTTCTTAGTTCTGCCTAGAATGCTGCAATTTCTACATAGGGTATCATTTTAAATTTTGACAAAAGGAACAGACAGAATACAGAGCATTCTTCCTTCCTTATGGACATACTCAAGATGTCTCCTCTGCTGCTGCTGCTGCTGCTCTACATGTCTCTAAATCACTGGAGCCCACAGGCAAGAGTAGCAAGTGAGAAAACAAAATTAAATTTTAGTTGTAACAAGAAGAAGAAATAAGGCCAAATTTTCTTGGGACAGGAAAAGACCTCCATCATTTACAAGCCATCTGTGGAACCAGCATGGTCTTGTTTCTTTTTATTATTTATTATTTGTTTCGAGGAAAAACAATGGAATTTTGAGTCAGATTAAGAAAATCTGAGTCATGACGGTGTCTCACTAAATATGTGAACTGTAAGGCACTTCTAAGTCTCGACTTTCTCATAAATGGAAAGAAAAAGCTAACCGTTCCTCACAGTTTGTGATTGGAACTGATTTTAATTACAAGAAATTGTGAGTATAATGGGAAGCATTAGAAGAAAAAAACAATCTTAGTTCCTATTCCTCTAGTCTGTGTGGTTTGGAGTTCATGTATGATGACAAAGTTGTCGTTAGTCCCACCATTTACCACAACGACTGTGAAATAGAAGGGTAAATTTAAATTTGTTTTGAATAACATTAACAATAAGACCATAAGCAAATTGAGAAGATAACTTACAGAACTGGAGAAAATATTTACAGATGATGCAATGAACAAGGGTTAATCTCCAAAATATACACAGCTTATGCAGATCAATATCAAGAAAAACAAACAACCATATCAAAAGATGGGCAGGAGGTCTAAATATATATATATCTCCAAAGACGACGTACAGATGGTCAAGAGGCATGAAAAGGGGCTCAACATCACTATTAGAAAAATGGAAATCAAAACTAAAATGAGGTGCCACTTCACACTGGTCAGAATGGCCATCATCAATAAGTCTAAAAATAATAAATTCTGGAGAGGGTGTAGAGAAAAGGGAACACTCCTACACTGTTGGTGGAAATGAAAATCGGTGCAATCACTATGGAAGCAGTACGAAGATTCTCAAAATGCTAACAATAAAGCTACCATATGATTCTGTAACCCTACTCTTGGGCATATCCAAAGAAAACCATAATTCGAAAAGATGCATACACTCCAATGTTCACTGCATGCTTGTTTACAATAGCTAAGACGTGGAAGCAACCTAAATGCCAACAGATGAATGAATAAGGAAGATGTGGTAACTTATACAAAGGAACATTAAGCAGGCATAAAGAGAATGAAAAATGCCATTTGCAGCAACCTGGATGGATGTAGAGATTATCATACTAAGTAAACTGGATAGAGAAAGACAAATATTATACAATACTGCTTATTTTTATAATCTAAAAAATAGTAATAATACAAATTAACTTATATAAAAACATAAATAGACCTGTAGACACAGAAAACAAATTTATCATGACCAAAGAGGAAAGGAAAGGAGAGATAAATTAAAGTTTGGGATTAACATATACATACTACTATCTATAAAATAGATAACCAACAAGGACCTACTATATAGCACAGGAAACTACTCAATATTTTGTAATAACCTATAAATCCCATGGATTGCAAGGAGATCCAACCAGTCCATTCTAAAGGAAATCAGTCCTGGGTGTTGTTTGGAAGGAATGATGCTAAAGCTGAAACTCCAGTACTTTGGCCACCTCATGTGAACAGTTGACTCATTGGAAAAGACTTTGAAGCTGTGAGGGATTGGGGAGTTGAGGAAAAGGGGAGACAGAGGATGAGATGGCTGGATGGCATCACCGACTTGATGGACGTGAGTCTGAGTGAACTCCATGAGTTGATAACGGACAGGGAGGCCTAGCGTGCTGCGATTCATGCGGTCGCAAAGAGTTGGACGCAACTGAGTGACTGAACTCAACTGAACTGATAAGGGAAAAGAATATGAAATATAGAATTGATTCAGGTTTCCCAAGTGGCTCAGTGGTGAAGAATCTGCCCATCAAGCAGGAGACACATGTTTGACCCCTGGGTCAAGAAGATCTTCTGGTGAAGGAAATGGCAAACCACTGAAAGTATTCTTGCCTGAGAAATATCATGGATAAAGAAGCCTGGCAGGTTATAGTCCATGTGGTTTCATAGAGTTCGATGTGACTTAGAGATTGTGTGTGTGTGTGTGTGTTAGTCACTCAGTCATGTCTGACTCTTTCCAGACCCATGGACTGTAGCCCAGCAAGATATTCTGTCTGTGGGATTTTCCAGGCGAGAACACTGGAGTGGACTGCCATGTCCTTCTCCAGGGGCCCTTCCCAACCCAGGGACTGAACCTCTGTCTCTTGTATTGCAGGCAGATTGAATTATTTACCACTTGAGACACTGGGAAAACCTTTCTTATAAGTAGGCTTCCCTGGTGGCTTAGATGATTTAAAAAAAAAAAAAAAGCCTGCAACGTGGGAGGCTAGGGTTTGATCCCTGGGTTAGGAAGATCCTCTGGAGAAGAGAATGGCTATGGGCTTATATCTTTCCAACTAATGATACAAAGAGAATAATTATTATATGAGTTGTGAATATAAATTCAATACTAGAAGATTTCAGATAATATATTTTATGCTTCAAATGCTTCTTTTCTTATCCAGTGTCCTTGAAAATTACTGTCATATATCCAGACATGATTAAAAATGCAATAAAAAGTAAAAAAAAAAAAGACTATACAGCTAGCATGATTATATGGAGCTTCAGTTCAGTTCAGTCACTCAGTTGTGTCCAACTCTTTGCGACCCCATGAATCGCAGCACACCGGGCGTCCCTGGCCATCGCCAACTCCCGGAGTTCACTCAGACTCACGACCATCGAGTCAGTGATACCATCCTGCCATCTCATCCTCTGTCGTCCCCTTCTCCTCCTGCCCCCATTCCCTCCCAGCATCAGAGTCTTTTCCAATGAGCCAACTCTTCGCATGAGGTGGCCAAAGTACTGGAGTTTCAGCTTTAGCATCATTCCTTTCAAAGAAATCCCACAGCTGATCTCCTTCAGAATGGACTGGTTGGATCTCCTTGCAGTCCAAGGGACTCTCAAGAGTCTTCTCCAACACCACAGTTCAAAAGCATCAATTCTTTGGCGCTCAGCCTTCTTCACAGTCCAACTCTCACATCCATACATGACCACAGGAAAAACCATAGCCCTGACTAGACGGACCTTAGTCGTGTTATATAAATTGATCTAGCAGTAGGACAAGAAAGGGAAAGGTATATACAAAGACTGGGATAAACATAATAGTTCAGGCCAACTGTAAGTGTCTAGAAGAGATTTCCAATTGTTGGTATATGGTGATAAGAAGTCTAAGATTAGCCAATACATGTAAATACAAAAAGGCATACAATAGAAGCTATCAGGAGGGGATATCAACAGGACCTAGAGTATAGCACTTATTATAAACCAAACGACTTTAGAAATTTAGCAGAAGCTAACCACATTTCTTCTTTAATAGAGTGCCCATTTAACAGAACCATTTCAAATACTTTGAAGGAAAGCATCCGAACCATTCTCTAACATCTTAATTCATTTATTAGCAAGATTCTGATATCTAAAATCGATTAAAAAATGGAGGAACAGTATCTACATGTGAATGAAGTTGATCAGTAGTGTTCGACTCTTTGTGAAACCATGGACTGTAGCCCACCAGGCTCCTCCATCCATGGAATTTTCTAGGCAAGAGTACTGGAGTGGGTGGCCATTTCCTTCTCCAGGGGATCTTCCCAATAAGGCATATTTTAAGTGAATATCTATTTTGCAATGTCTATATGCTGATGTTCCTATTTAGAGCAAGATCTTTTGATAGGGCCTTACCCATACTATGTTCCACAACTTAAATTATATTTGTTCCTATTTTAAATTAACAATAACAAACAAATAAATTTGGGGATATTCAGTTTAGTTCAGTGCTCAGTCATGTCTGACTCTTTGCAACCCCATGAATCACAGCACACCAGGCCTCCCTGTCCATCACCAACTCTCGGAGTTCACTCAAACTCAAGTCCATCGAGTGGGTGATGCCATCCAGCCATTTCATCCTCTGTCATCCCCTTCTCCTCCTGCCCCCAATCCCTCCCAGCATCAGAGTCTTTTCCAATGAGTCAGCTCTTCGCATGAGGTGGCCAAAGTATTGGAGTTTCAGCTTCAGCATCATTCCTTCCAATGAATAGCTAACTGATCTCCTTTAGGATGGACTGGTTGGATCTCCTTGCAGTCCAAGGGACTCTCAAGAGTCTTTTCCGACACCACAGTTCAAATGCATCAATTATGCAGTGCTCAGCTTTCTTCACAGTCCAACTCTCACATCCATACAAGATCACTGGAAAAACCATAGCCTTGACTAGATAGACCTTTGTTGGCAAAGTAATATCTCTGCTTTTGAATATGCTATCTAGGCAGGTCATAACTTTTCTTCCAAGGAGTAAGCGTCTTTTAATTTCATGGCTGAAATCACCATCTGCAGTGATTTTGGAGCCCCCCAAAATAAAGTCTGACACTGTTTCTATTGTTTCCCCATCTATTTCCCATGAAGTGATGGGACCAGGTGCCATGATCTTAATTTTCTGAATGTTGAGCTTTAAGCCAAGTTTTTCACTCTCCTCTTTCACTTTTATCAGCAGACTTTTTAATTCCTCTTCACTTTCTACCATAAGTGTTACCTGCATATCTGAGGTTATTGATATTTCTCTCAGCAATATAGACTTCAGCTTGTGCTTTTTCCAGCCCAGCATTTCTCATGATGTACTCTGCATATAAGTTAGTTAAATAAGCAGGGTAACAATATACAGCCTTGATGTACTCCATTTCCTATTTGGAAACAGTTTGTTGTTCCATGTCCAGTTCTAACCGTTGCTTCCTGACCTGCATACAGATTTCTCAAGATGCAGGTCAGAAGGTCAGGTATTCCCATCTCTTTTAGAATTTTCCACAATTTACTGGGATCCACACAGTCAAAGGCTTGGCATAGTCAATAAATCAGAAATAGACGTTTTTCTGGAACTCTCTTGCTTTTTCAATGATCCATCAGATGTTGGCAATTTGATCTCTAGTTCCTCTGCCTTTTCTAAAACCAGCTTGAACCTCTGGAAGTTCACAGTTCATGTATTGCTGAAGACTGGATTGGAGAATTTTAAGCATTACTTTTCTAGCGTGTTCTACTGCTGCTAAATCACTTCAGTCATGTCCCACTCTGTGCGACCCTATAGACAGCAGCCCACCAGGCTCTGCCGTCCCTGGGATTTTCCAGGAAAGAACATCAGAATGGGTTGCCATTTCCTTCTCCAATGTGTGAAAGTGAAAAGTGAAAGTGAAAGTGAACTGTCACTCAGTCGTGTCCGACTCTTGGCAACCCCATGGACTGCAGCCTACCAGGCTCCTCCATCCTTGGGATTTTCCAGGCAAGAGTACTGGAATGGGGTGCCACTGCCTTCTAGCATATGAGATGAGTGCAATTCTGTGGTAGTTTAAGCATTCTTTGGCATTGCCTTTCTTTGGGATTAGAATGAGAACTGACCTTTTCCAGTCCTGTGGCCACTGCTGAGTTTTCCTAAATTTGTTGGCATATTGAGTGCAGCACTTTCACAGCATCATCTTTCAGGATTTGAAATAGCTCCACTGGAATTCCATCACCTCCACTAGCTTTGTTCATAGTGATGCTTTCTAAGGCCCACTTGACTTCACATTCCAGGATGTCTGGATCTAGGTGAGTGAGCACACAATCGTGATTATCTTGGTTATAAAGATTTTCTTTGTGCAGTTCTTCTGCCTATTCTTACCACCTCTTCTTAATATCTTCTGCTTCTGTTAGGTCCATACTATTTCTGTCCTTTAGTAAGCCCATCTTTGCATGAAATGTTCCCTTGGTATATCTAATTTTCTTGAAGAGATCTCTAGTCTTTCCCATTCTGTTGTTTTCCTCTATTTCTTTGCATTGATAGCTGAGCAAGGCTTTCTTATCCCTCCTTGCTATTCTTTGGAACTCTGCATTCAGATGCTTGTATCTTTTCTTTTCTCCTTTGCTTTTCACCTCTCTTCTTTTCACAGCTAGTGCATATTTAAAAATTGCTAGGAGAGTAGATCTTAAAAGTTTCCAGCCCACGAAAGAAAAAAAATTAAAAAACTATATATGGTGAACTATGTCTACTAGATTTATTTTGGTGATAATTTTTAAATATGCATATATATTAAATCATCATTCAGTACACTCGAATGTTGTCAATTACAGCTCGATTTTTAAAAATACTATCACTATACACAGCAAATGATTAAATTTCATGAATATAATTTGAATAAATAAAGCAAGCCATGTTAAGATACACACTATACATATGTGTGTGTGCATTTAAGTTTAAAAAGTAAAAGTAAAAAAACAGGAAAATTAATTTATTCTGTTGTATTTCAGAATAGTGCTTATATTTGGTAAGGGATGGGTACATCAAAAGGGAAATGAGAGGAGTTTTACAAATGCTGGCAATATTCTTTCCCTGATCTGTCAATTACATTGGTGCATTCAGTATGCAAAATATTGGACTATTCTTGAAATACCAGTCCATTCTGAAGGAGATCAGCCCTGGGATTTCTTTGGAAGGAGTGATGCTAAAGATGAAACTCCAGTACTTTGGCCACCTCATGCGAAGAGTTGACTCATTGGAAAAGACTCTGATGCTGGGAGGGATTGGGGTCGGAGGAGAAGGGGATGACAGGATGAGATGGCTGGATGGCATCACTGACTCCATGGACATGAGTCTGAGTGAACTCTGGGAGTTGGTGATGGACAAGGAGGCCTGCCGTGCTGTGATTCATGGGGTCGCAAAGAGTCGGACACAACTGAGAGACTGAACTGAACTGAAACTTAGTTGTGAGACAGTACTTCATGGGTTCTGAATATTTCTGCATGTTGTATGAGGAGAGGTACTAGTTGCCTTTTGTTCCAGACTGTCTTTTCAGAGACGTGAACAGAGACATGGCCTTGAAAGACTGAGAAATACTTCTATTCAGGGTGAGTGAGTGAGTGGAAGTCACTCAGTTGTGTCAGATTCTTTGCGAACCCATGAACTATACAGTTCATCGAATTCTCCAGGCCAGAATTTTGGACCGGGTAGGTTTCCCTTCTCCAAAGGATCTTCCTGACCAGGGATCAAACTAAGGTCTCCCGCATTCTTTACCAGGTGAGCCACAAGAGATAAGATTTGTTTTCTGACTAGTATAATAAAGATAATGCTTCTCTCTAGAAAATAGCTTTATTTGGTTTGAATGTAGCCCTTTATAAAAAATGGGTTTTCCTAAGTTGAGAAGTCCTCTCTTCTATCATAACTCACTGCATGTATAAATGTCATCAGGCCTTGATTTATAAACTTGTGGAAACTGGGGCTCAGGAAAAATTGTAAATGACCATGTTTTAGCTGCCAAACTATTTTTCCTGCCAAAAATAAACTATCCTTCCCCCACTCCACTCGGGTCATGACTTCTGCCAGATCCATGAAATGGTGGCATGCTAACTTGCTAGCTAGAAGAGAGGGTAAAATCTCAGACCTTTTACATTTCTTGACATGAAAATAGCCACTTAACAGGTGTAGTAAATGTTGTGTATTTTTAAAGAAAAAGTAAACTACTATTCTTGATGCTTATGATACGTGTATTTCCACATATGTATTATACTTTACAAGAAATGTTAAAATTACTTGGAGCTATAATCATTTCTCATAAATTACAAGAGGAAGCAAATGCAGACAGTAATGAAAAATTCTTCTTCCAGAAGAACACCCACTTACATATACATAAAATCAAAATAAACATGGTACCTGTTAGCATTTGCAGTGGACATGGAAATGGCAACCCATTCAGTATTCTTGCCTGGAGAAACCTGTCTGGTGGGCTGCCGTTTATGGGGTCGCAACGTCGGAGACAACTGAAGCAACTTAGCATGCGTGCATGCATTGGAGAAGGAAATGGCAATCCACTCCAGTATTCTTGCCTGGAGAATCCCAGGGACAGAGGAGCCTGGTCGGCTGCTGTCTATGGGGTCGCGCAGAGTCAGACATGACTGAAGTGACTTAGCAGCAGCAGCATTTCCAGAGCAATATCAAGTTTTTGAACTCCAATGCATTAGTTTATCTTCTTGGAAAGAAAGTCTTACTACAGAGCATGGATTTCTGAAATCTTTATATTTTTCATTGTATAAAATTTTGACTAAATTTCTATTTGAAAAACCACCCTAAATATCTATCTATTCTGTGTCAGGTATTATCTATTCAATTTGTATATTTCCCTTCAAATTAATAATACTTAAATACTATTTCAATATATTGTTTTAGTTTTCTTTTCCTTACTCTGTTGAAAGAGAAGTAAAGATGAGTGTGAAGTTCAGTATTTGCCAAATGAATAATAGTGTTGTTTGTTTTGTTTATCAGGGTATCTATTGGTCGAATACATGACAGTTGGAAAATGAGTATAATATCTTATTTGGATATAGTTTAACTTTTGGGAGTAATTGAACTTGTATCTATTAAATCATAAGTCTACGATGAAAGAAAGTACATATAGTACAGAAGAAAGTACAAATGAAACATTAAGCTCAGGGATTAAAAACTTAAGTTCAGGGATTAAAAAACAGTAACCAAATACACTAGAAAGATAATACATCCATTCAGTTCACTCAGTCCTGTCCAACTAGTCCCCATGGACTACAGAATGCCAGACTTCCCTGTCCATCACCAAATCCTAGAGCTTACTCAACCTCATTTCCATCGAGTTGGTGATGCCATCCAACCATCTCATCCTCTGTCATTCCCTTCTGCTCCCACCTTCAATCTTTCCAAGGATCAGGGTCATTTCAAATGAGTCAGTTCTTCACATGAGGTGGCCAGAGTATTGGGGTTTTAGCTTCAGCATCACTCCTTCCAAAGAATATTCAGGACTGAATTCCTTAGGGATGGACAGGTTGGGCCTCCTTGAGGTGCAAGAAAGGGTCTTCTCCAACACCACACTTCAAAAGCATCAATTCTACATGCTCAGCTTTCTTTATAGTCCAAGTCTCACATCCATACATGACTACTGGAAAAACCATAGATTTGACTAGAGAGGCCTTGGTCGGCCAAGTAATGTCTCTTCTTTTTAATATGCTTTCTAGGTTGGTCATAGCTTTTCTGCCAAGGAGCAAGTGTCTTTTAATTTCATGGCTGCAGTCACCATCTGCAGTGATTTTAGATCCCAAGAAAATAAAGTCACTCACTGTTTCCATTGTTTCCCCATCTATTTGCCATGAAGTGATGGGCCCGGAGGCATGATCTTAGTTTTCTGAATGTTGAGTTTAAGCCAACTTTGTCACTCTTCTTTTTCACTTTCATCAAGAGGCTCTTAAGTTTTTCTTCACTTTCTGCTATAAGGGTGGTGCCATCTGCACATCTGAGGTTATTGATATTTCTCCCAGAAATCTTGATTCCAGTTTGTGCTTCATTCAGTCCAATATTTCCTATGATGTACTCTTCATATAAGATAAATAAGCAGTTTGACAATATACAGCCTTGACATATTCCTTTTTCGATTTGGAACCAGTCTGTTGTTTAATGTCCAGTTCTAGCTGTTGCTTCTTGGCCTGCATACAGATTTCTCAGTAGGCAGGCCAGGTGATCTGGTATCCCCAGCTCTTTAAGAATGTTCCAGAATTTGTTGTGATCCACATAGTCAAAGGTTTTGGCATAGCCAATAAAACAGAAATAATATTTTTCTGGAAATCTCTTGCTTTTTCAATGTTCCAACAGATGGTGGAAATTTGATCTCTGGTTCCTCTAAATTTTCTAAATCCAGCTTGAACATATGGAAGTTCACGGTTCACGAACTGTTGAAGCCTGGCTTGGAGAATTTTGAGGATTGCTTTTTTAGCTTGTGAGATGAGTGCAATTGTGTGGTAGTTTGAACATTCTCTGGCATTGATTTTCTTTGGGATTTGAATGAAAACTGACCTTTTCCAGGCCTGTGACCACTGCTGAGTTTTTCAAATTTGTTGGCATATTGAATGTAGCACTTTCATAGCATCATCTTTTAGGATTTGTAATAGCTCAATTGGAATTCCATCAACCTCCACTAGCTTTGTTCATAGTGATGCTTTCTAAAGCCCAATTGACTCTGCATCCCAGGATGCCTGGCTCTAGGTGAGTGATCAAACCATCGTGGTTATCTGGATCATTAAGATTTTTTCTGTACAGTTCTGTGTATTCTTGCAACCTCTTCTTTATATCTTCTTCTTCTGTTAGGTCCATACCAATTCTGTCCTTTATTGTCCTTTATTCCATGTCCATCTTTGCATGAAATGTTCCCTTGGTATCTAATTTTTGAAGAGATCTATTGTTTTTCTTTTTTTTTCTATTTCTTTGCATTGGTCACTGAGGAAGGCTTTCTCATCTCTCCTTGCTGTTCTTTGGCACTATGCATTCAAATGTGTATATCTTTCCTTTCCTCCTTTGCCTTTAGCTTCTCGCCTTTTCTCAGCTACTTGGAAGGCCTCCCCAGACAACATTTTGCCTTTTGCATTTCTTTTTCTTAGAGATGGTCTTGATCACTGCCTCTTGTACAATGTCATGAACCTCCATTCGTAGATGATACATACTCAAGACTTAATTCCCAAAGTGTGCAGTTTTCTCCAAAGCAATGTCAATGATTCAACTCACTGTAATGATGTTTAGAGCAAAAAGAAACAAAACTACAAAAAATGCCCCAGTAAAAGATAAGTTATCTGAGAATGGAAATGTATTCTGTATGAAATATTTCACATGAGCCCTTATGAGATTCCTCTCAGCTATATAACTAGGCTTGCTTTCATAACTGGGGCTGTTCTCCTGGGATTTGTGCTGCTTTTCAGCTTTGATAAAACAGAAGAGAAGGGATAAGGATATAGTGCTGGATTGGTTAACCACTCAAGGGACAAGAGCTTATGAGCTCCTCAAAAGGCTTTTCACAATAAACAAAATACAGTTTTTGAAATATAAGCAAGCATAAAAGGTTTCTAATTGAAAGGGAAAACTGGTTTTAGGGGGTGATTTTTTTTTTTTTTTTATGTTTATCACTGTTCTCACCTCCCCAGAATACTGAAGTGGTTTGCC
Source organism: Nanger dama (assembly GCA_917880005.1). Classification (NCBI taxonomy): domain Eukaryota; kingdom Metazoa; phylum Chordata; class Mammalia; order Artiodactyla; family Bovidae; genus Nanger; species Nanger dama. The sequence continues at coordinate 4,544,661 of CAKJTW010000038.1, read as the reverse complement.
ATTCCATTCTCCAGTGGACCACATTTTGCCAGAACTCTCCACCATTACCAGTCCATCTTGGGTGGCCCTTCATGGCATGGCTCATAGTTTCACTGAGCGAGGCTGTGATCCATGTGATTAGATTGGTTAGCTTTCTGTGACTGTGGTTTTCAGTCTGTCTGCCCTCTGAAGGAGAAGGATAAGAGGCTTATGGAAGCTTCCTGATGGGAGAGATTGACTAAGAGGAAACTGGGTCTTGCTCTGATGGGTGAAGCCACGCTCAATAAATTGTTAATCCAATGTTATGTTGAAGGGCAGGGCTGTGTTTCCTCTCTGTTATTTGACTGAAGGCCAAACTCTGGTGGAGGTAATGAAGATAATGGCAACCTCCTTCAAAAGGTCCCATGCAGGCACTGCTACACTCAGTGCCCCCAACCCTGCAGCAGGCCACCACTGACCCACGACTCTGCTGGAGACTCTTGGTCACTCACAGGTTAAGTCTGGGTCAGTCTCTTGTGGGGTCACTGCTCCTTTCTCCTGGGTTCTGGTGCACAAAGTTCTGTTTGTGCCCTCCAAGATTCTGTTTCCCAGCCCTGTGTAAGTTCTGGTGTTTCTATGGTGGGGTTAATGGTGACCTCTTCCAAGAGGTCTTATGCCATACCCAAGTCTGCTGGACCAGAGCCCCTGTCCCTGCTGCAGTCCACTGTTGACCCATACCTCCACAGGAGATGCTCAACACAGTTCTATCCCAGTCTTGGTGGAGTCCCTGGGTCCTGTGCACACAAAGTTTATTTGAGGCCTCTGAGAGACTCTGGAGGGAATAAGGTTTGATTCTATCTGTGAATTTGCCCCTCCTACAATTTTAATGGGGCCTCTCCTTTGCTCTTAGACATGACAGACCTCCTCACGGCTGGTCCAGCAAAGTGCAACCACCGCTCCTTACCTTGGACGTGGGGTAGCTCCTCTTGGCCAATAGCCACTCCAATGCCATGCCAGCCATTTCAGTATTCTTGCCTTAAGAACCCTATGAACAATATGAAAAGGCAAAAAGATAGGACACTGAAAGATGAATTCCCTCAGTCTGGTAGGTGCCCAACATGTTACTGGAGATCAGTGGAAAAATAACTCCAGAAAGAATGAAGAGATGGAGCCAAAGCAAAAACAACACCCAGCTGAAGATGTGATTGGTGACAGAAGCAAGGTCTGATGCTTTAAAGAGTGATATTGCATAGGAACCTGGAATATTAGGCCCATGAATCAAGGTAAACTGGAAGTGTTCAAACATGAGATGACAAGAGGAATAGGTGAATTTAACTCAAATGACCATTATTATCTACTACTGTGGGCAAGAATCCCTTAGAAGAAATGTAGTAGCCATCATAGTCAACGAAAGAGTCCGAAGTGCAGTACTTGGATGCAGTCTCAAAAACAACAGAATGATTTCTGTTCATTTCCAAAGCAACCGATTCAATATCAGAGTAATCCAAGTCATGTGCCATCCAGTAATGTTGAAGAATCTGAAGTTGAATGGTTTTATGCAGACCTACAAGAACTTCTAGAACTGACACCCCCAAAAGATGTCCTTTTCATTATAAGGGACTAGAATGCAAAAGAAGAAAGTCAAGAAGCACCTGGAGTGACAGGCAAGTTTGGCCTTGGAGTATGGAATGAAGCAGGATGAAGGCTAATAGTGTTTTTGAAAAAGAACTCACTGGTCATAGCAAACACCCTCTTCCAACAACACAAGAGAAGATTCTACACATGGACATCACCAGATGGTCAACACCGAAATCAGGATGATTAAATTCTTTGCAGCCAAAGATAGATAAACTCTATACAGTCAGCAAAAATAAGACAAGGAGCTGTCTGTGGTTCAGATCATGGACTCCTTATTGCCAAATTCAGACTTAAATTGAAGAAAGTAGGGAAAACCACTAAACCATTCAGGTAAGACCTAAATCAAATCCCTAACAGTTATACAGTGGAAGTGAGAAATAGCTTTAAGGGACTAGATCTGATAGATGAGTGCCTGAAGAACTATGGACAGAAGTTAATGATATTGTACAGGAGACAGGGATCAAGACCATACCAAGAAAAAAAAATGCAAAAAAGCTAAATGGTTGTATGAGGAGGCCTTACAAATAGCTGTGAAAAGAAGAGAAGTGAAAAGCAAAGGAGAAAAGGAAAGATATATGCATCTGAATGCAGAGGTCCAAAGAATAGCAAGAAGAGATAGCACACCCCGTGATCAATGCAAAGAGATAGAGGAAACCAATTGAATGGGAAAGACTAGAGATCTCTTCAAGAAAATTAGAGATACAAAGGGAACATTTCTTGCAAAGGTGGGCTCAATAAAGGACAGAAATGGTATGGACCTAACAGAAGCAGAAGATATTAAGAAGAGGCTGCAAGAATACACAGAAGACTGTACAAAAAGATCTTCACAACTCAGATAATAACAATGGTGTGATCACTCAGTTACAGCCAGACATCCAGGAATGTGCAGTCAAGTGGGCCTTTGGAAGCATCACTACGAACAAAGATAGTGGAGGTAATGGAATTCTTGTTGAGCTATCTCAAATCCTAAAATATGATGCTGTCAAAGTGCTACACTCAATATTTCAGCAAATTTGGCATACTCAGAGGTGCCCACATGACTGCAAAAGGTCAGTTTCATTCCAATTCCAAACAAAGGCAATGCCAAAGAATGCTCAAACTACGGCACAATTGCACTCATCTCACACACTAGTAAAGTAAGGATCAAAATTCACCAATCCAGGCATTATCAATACATGAACCGTGAACTTCATGATGTTCAAGCTGGTTTTTAAAAAGGCAGAGGTACCAGAACATCCACTGGATCATCAAAAAAGCAAGAAAGTTAAAAACATCTATTTCTGCAATAGTGACTATGCCAAAGCTTTTGACTGTGTAGATCACAATAAACTGTGGAAAATTCTCAAAGAGATGGGAATACCATACAACCTGACCTGCCTCATGAGAAACCTGTATGCAGGTCAGGAAGCAATAGGTACAACTGGAATGCAACAACAGACTGGTTCCAAATAGGAAAAGGAGTACATCAAGGCTGTGTATTGTCAACCTGCTTATTTCACTTATACGCAGAGTACATCATGAGAAAGGCTTGGCTGGATGAAGCACACAAGCTGAATTTAAGATTGCCAGGAGAAATATCAATAACCTCAGATATGCAGTGACTCCACCCTTAGGCAGAAAGAGAAGAACTAAAGAGCCTCTTGATGAAAGTGAAAGAGTAGAGTGAAAAAGTTGGCTTAAAGCTCAACATTCAGAAAACTAAGATTATGGCATCAGGTTCCATCACTTCATGCCAAACAGATGGGTAAAAAATGGAAACAATGGCTGACTTTATTTTTTTGGGCTCCAAAATCACTGCAGATGGTGACTGCAGCCATGAAATTAAAAGACACTCCTTGGAAGGAAAGTTATGACCAAGCCACACAGCATATTAAAAAATAGAGGTATTACTTTGTCAACAAAGGTCCATCTAGTCGAGGCTATGATTTTTGCAGTAGTCATGTATAGAAGTGAAAGTTGAACTATAAAGAAAGCTGAGCGCCAAAGAATTCATGTTTTTGAACTGTGATGTTGGAGACTTTTCAGAGTCCCTCAGACTACAAAGAGATCCAACCAGTCCCTCCTACAGGAGATCAGTCCTGGGTGTTCACTGGAAGAACTGATGTTGAAGCTGGAACTCCAATACTTTGGCCACCTGATGTGAAGAGCTGACTCATTTGAAAGACCCTGATTCTGGGAAAGATTGAAGGTGGGAGAAGAAGGAGACAATAGGATAAGATGGTTGAATGTCATCACTGACTCAATGGACATTAGTTTGAGTAAACTCAGAGTTGGTGATGGACAGGTAGGCCTGGCGTGCTGTAGTCCATGGGGTTTCAAAGAGACATATCTGAGCGACTGAACTAAACTGAATTCACCTCCCTATTCTTCATATCAGATAATGTTACATAATTAACAGGTATAACTCTTACCCTATTACTATAGTCAGAAGCATAGTGGTTAAATTACACTGTTAACCTTTTTGACTTTAGCAATTTACATTGTGAATTACTAAGATCATGGTAACATAATTCTTTGAAACTGCTTTTCTTAAAATCATATCAATAAACAATTTCCCCTGTAGGAAGGTATATTTGAATAAAGTCAAATGTCCAATGGGAATCAAAACCTCAGTGAGCGAACATATGGACTGTCAATATAGATATATATGAGCACCTTGTTGCTCCCTCTGTTGTATCCTTATAATAATAGATTTTTGTGAGACAAGGTAAAGCTCTGCTTTTGAGCCATTACAGGTGAGGAACAATTCAATTCATTTCTACATTTAATTTCTCTAACAATTACTTAACATTACTGAACTTTTCAAAATCATTTATTCTCTAGTAGTTTGCCAATGAATAAGAAATTATCTTATATTATTAACTCATATTCATAGTACTAAAATTTGTTCAAATTATTAGGAAGGATATATTATCACAACTTTTAGTTTTATCATGGCCCACCATGGCTAATTTGACAATGACCATAGTACCAAAACATATTCATGTACTTGAATAACAGACTTTGAAATTAAATCCATGAATGATGGCTGGTTTTCATTTTCTTTTAAATCCAGATGGTGGTTGCTATTTAGCCCTACTTAAAATTATGGGTAGCAGTCTCCCTCTTCTCTGTGTTCTTTTGCCTTCCAAATCTACTAAGTTTTCATGCTTCACACAATGTTCCTATTGTTGACATTTTCCCTATTCCTCCAACTGTCTAATTCTCTAGGCTTTGACATGGGTCCTCCCATGAACTAAGAGGATCACTTTTGAAAAAAGGAGAACTTCTGTTTTAATTTTATACCTTCCTTACTTTTTGAATTTTTAATGAGACGTTTGTAATACTTTGAAGAATAAAATTAAAAATATAGAAAAAAGTCAAAATCATTTTAGGATGCCTATGATTTTGCATAATTCAGCATAGAAACTATATTTTCCTAGTTAACTCAAGTCTCAAATCAAGGTGACAAGTTGTACTTAGAAAAAAATTCTATAAAGAGTAGTAGTCAATTGACATTTCAGAAAGATCACACTTCAGAGTCACTATTATAATCCCATCAGAGGGCATTGTTTTTATCAATACATGAGGCTTTGCCAATTGGTATGATAAATATGAGATGTGAATTTTTGCTAGTGAATCATGTTTGTTAATCAGCATGGTCTTGCCTTTAGTTTGGGCTGAATGCCACTGTTTTATGCCAGCTACAGAACCTAACCTATGGGTTGCTGCCCCATCTGACTTGAAGAACTTCATGTACAAGTGGAAGGAGTGCATGACAGAAGACAGAGAGTTGAATAAACAGGCTCATGAATTATTGGTGCTTATTTTCTAATGAATGTTTTTATGATACACAGTATTATATATGACAGAATTTGGATTGAGTGAGATGAGTAGATTGTTGTTTAGTCACTAAGTCGGGTCCAACTCATTTGCAGTCTTACAAACTATTGCCTGCCAGGCTCCTGGGATTTCCCAGGCAAGAATACTGGAGTAGGTTGCCACTTCCTGACCCAGGGCATCTTCCTGACCCAGGGATTGAACCCGTGTCTTCTGCATTGGAAGGTGGATTCTTTACCACTGAGCCATGAGGGAAGCCTGAGGTGAATAGTCACTCATAAACTCAAACTTATTGTAGGTCAAAGGGAAACTTCTGAAGGATTTCAAGCAAAGAGCTGTGAAACAATTTGTATGTTAAAGCAAGGGCAACCTTGAAGAGGCTGAAGTAGGATGAGTTGGAAGAACAGAGAGGAAGGCAAACATGAAAGTAGGCAAAAGATTTTGGCTCTATCACTTTCCGTTTCTTTAATATTCTATTAAATTTTCCCTATCAATCATCAAAAAAACAGTGTTTCAAAGGTACCCTTTTTATTGCTTGTGGAGATACTTGTAGAAAAGACCTTAAGACCTTTACTGCTGATTCTAGGTTACACAGCAATCTACCTGTAGAAGAAAAAAATAGCTGAATGCAAAGTCTAACAAAACATCATTTAGACAATAAAAGGTAGCAAAAAATAAATGGCATAAGAACGTGGGGGCTGGAGTTCTTTCTGCTGAGTAGTGGAAGAGAACAGTAAGCTGAATTTGGCAGAGGGGCATGTTTGAATAGGAAGTGATTCAGATATTAGAATGTGCAGTCAATAATTAATTTTCTAAAATGATTAAGATTCACTAAGTAGCACATTTTTCTTAAAACAAACTTTTACTTAATATTTCATGTGAGTGAGTGGCAAATATAAATGTTTCAGTTTTACTTGACTACATGATGGATCAAATCAGAAGGTACACAAACCAGATATGCTAATTTTGATGAAGTGACCCTATTAATGAGGTTCAACAAACATTAAAGTTATCACAGCCAACCATGTGGAAGTAGACAATGCAGGTCTAGTTTTTCTGTGTGTGGGTTTTTTTTTTTTTTTTTTTTTTGTTTGTTTGTTTTTGTGTGTGTTTTTTTGGATCATTTTCACATAGAACAGACAAGAACAAGCTCATTGGAAAGCTTTTCCGAAATACAGGCCTGGTTCTGGGCAGAGATCTGTTGGACCTCAGCACAGCTGGCATAATTACTTCCACAGAAAGGATATTCAGAATGTTCTCTTAACCAGTAAGACTTCCCCTATCAGGACAGGCATAGGTGAATGGGATTTCAGAAAGGTGGAATTTTTATTTAGTGACATTTCTGATATATCTGAATAGGGGTTGAAAAAACACAGGTGTTTGAGTTTCCAAAAATCACTGCTCTCTGCCTATAACATGCACTTTGAAGAATATTTTAAAGTTTATTTTACTCTATTTCAAAATTTCTAGTGTTCTATTAGTTCAAAAGGGCTGGCAGCATATATACTATATATTCATTTTTAGAAAATATTTAAGGCATTTTTATTTTATTTTATTTTAGAGAAGTCAGAGCATAAGAAAGGATAGCTATTTGTTAAATGCAATATTGTTTTTCCTATAGTGGTAGTTTAGAACTACTCTAGGTAAGTTCCTGGAAGTCTTCAGTACAAATAACAGTAGAATCACTGAAACTTATCTGCATTACAAAATACATTTCATTTTAAACCATTTTTTCTCCAAATGGTTTAAACTCTTGTGACCAAATAGTGAACACCCTAGAAAAGATACTATAGTGGAAACCATCACATAAAGTAAAACAGCTCAAATAAACTTAAATATGCTCATGTTGCATATTGCCTATTCCTTGCAAAGGAACAGTGAAGGGGAAAATCAACAGTTTTTAACAATTCTCTTAAGTTCAATGGAAATACAGGTTTGAATTTTCAACTGTGAGTTACATGAAAATCTGCAAAGTGGTATATACAGCTACTTAATTACCCTGTTAGTAATTAACTAACCTTCATATGTTTACATTTTCTTGAATTCAGAAAAGATGCCATTTTGTATATAATATTGCAGAAAGTTCATGCAATGAATAAAAGTACTCTATGTACATAAACTTCTAATTGTGTGTTTTAGTTCAGATTTAAAGCATTTTTATAAAGCAGAAGTTAGTGGGTAGCCACAGCTGGTAAACGGAGAAATCATTTGCTACTGCAGAGGACTCATTCAGGAACAGCTTGAGCTGACTTAAATGGAGAGGATCCTATCACAAGTAAAGCAGTCACTGGGAAGACCTAAATATCTTCTTGGTTTAAGATTACGCTGATTTTGACAGAACTATCTCACCTTTTTTCCTCCCTTCCCTTGGATGTTATTTCTGTGAAATTTGAAGCTCTTAAAAATCAAGAATCGAAGTATGGAGACTAGCAAGGGAAGTACAAATGTGTAAAAATGTTGAGTGTCAGGTTTATTGCTAATAATTTATTCTCTTAACACCTTTGCAAAATACACTTACACTGTTATTTCCATTTTGAAGGTTAAAAAAATCTATAAACCTATTGACTTTTCTAGACTTCTAAGTAAAGAATATCTCAGCCAAAATAAAACTAGAGAATTATTTTTTGGATTTAACAACTCATTTTCCCATGCCCTCTTTCCTCACATTCCCTATTCACTACCCATCAAAGGACAATTTAAGAAATATGGTTAAAATGGCACAAAGGAAAAAAAAAATCAATTGATTCTGAGGAACTTCTGTAGAAAGAATTTTAGTGAGCTGTTACACTTAAATTTATTTAATTTACATTAATTTTAGGTTATATATATATATATATATAATTTTAAAATGAAATAAAATTACAAATAAGTGGTAGCCATTGTCACACCTATCTTCACTGCCATTCCTGTCTTTCCATGTCAAGCCAATTTAAATCTTATCAGCTTTCTGATTTATTTTCCTTTTGTGTTTAATTTCATGTTGGTTTACTTTATTTCTGGTGTTTAATTTCATATTTTTAAATAGTATATGTATGGCAAAACCAAAACAATATTATAATTAGCTTCCAATTAAAATAAATAAATTTATATTAAAAAATAAATAATAGTATAGCATCTTGTTCTATATTTATTTTTAAATTATGGTCTAGGCCTAGGACATGTAAGATCAGTCATGTTCAAATCTGTGCAACCCTATGGATTTTAGCTCACCATGCTTCTCTGCCCATGGAATTTTCCAGATAAGAATACCAGAGAGTGTTGCCATTTCCTTCTCCAGGGAATTTTCCCAAACCAGAGATCAAATCCGAGTCTCTTGAGTCTTTTACACTGGCAAATTCTTTAACACTGCTCCATCTATAACTTTAAAGGAAAATTTAAATTTAGTATTTTACAATATGCTTCTGAAATAAACATATCCTTACCAAACCAATACACTTTAGAACTCAAGTTTACGTATATTCACTCCAGGTGAAATAAAAACATCACATAATAGATCTTGGAGTATTGATGAAAGAGGATATAAAATACTAACAAGTAAATGTTAGTGGTTGTAGATAAAGATTAATTTTAATAGAATATACATTAATTACATAGTTCATGGAAATTCTATACTTCTGTTCAAGATTTCTGCAATTTTCTATTATATCTTCAGTGCCACCTAATAAATTATAGTTCTTTAGCTTTTCCATCTATATTTATTTTACACCAAATTAAGTCCACTGAGAATCTAAGCCACAATTTCATTTCCAAAATTAAAAAAAAAAAATTAACCGAACATTGATAAATTAAAAGCTCTTTTCTATCTAATTTTTGAATTGCTTGCATATCTCATGGTCAAAGTATTATCTTCCTCACAACAGTATCCCTTCCTCTATTACAATAGTCCCATTTATCCCATTTGCAAAAGAGACGCATTTGAATCCAGTCTCTTCTTATCTAAGTCCCAATTTGGTTTTCTCTGAGGGTGAGCTTGAGAAACATCACTGATGCTTTCTGACGTTATTGAGGAGGACTACAAATTCCACCCAAAAATTTTTATCCATACCAATATTTTTTATCAGTTTCTGTTGCTAATCAATCCTGCATCTATTTGTTTTTCTGAATTCCCTGAAAATTCTTAGGACACTAGTAAATTCACTTTAAAGTCTTCAGGGAATTTTATTTTACCAAATAAATACAAGCTTGAAAATATATGAAATGATTCCATATAGATATTCATTTACCAACAAGTAAGATTTTCATTTTCCAATTTGGCATGAGATTCCAGCTAAATCCTGTATATCTGATTATTACTAGGTGAATAATTCTTAGTCCTCTGCAATATTTTTATTTAGCCCAGTTGTTAGTAATAACACAACAGGCTTAGAAAATTTAATAAACAAGCATTTCATACAATAAAACAGATTAGCATAATTTGAATTTGGTCACTTTTCAAATTTAATTTCCATTGGTAGTTTGTATATAACTAAAAACATACATATTGTATCATTTTGGAAATAGTCATGATTATTTATCATAAATATAATAAAATAGATACAGTTTCCTAAAGATCTATGGAAACTCTGATATGATCTGTAACTACTAAAACTTTAGAAATGCATTAGTATTGAATAGGCTTACCCCTTGGAAGAAAAGTTATGACCAACCTAGATAGCATATTGAAAAGCAGAGATGTTACTTTGCCAAAAGCCATAGCCATCTAGTCAAGGCTATGGTTTTTCCAGTGGTCATGTACGGATGTGAGAGTTGGACTGTGAAGAAAGCTGAGCCCCAAAGAACTGATGCTTTTGAACTGTGGTGTTGGAGAAGACTCTTGAGAGTCCCTTGGACTACAAGGAGATCCAACCAGTCCATTCTAAAGGAGATCGGTTGGAAGGAATGATGCTACAGCTGAAACTCCAGTACTTTGGCCACCTCATGCGAAGAGCTGACTCACTGGGAAAGACCCTGATGCTGGGAGGGATTGGGGGCAGGAGGAGAAGGGGACAACAGAGGATGAGATGGCTGGATGGCATCACTGACTCAATGCATATGAGTTTGGGTGAACTCCGGGAGTTGGTGATAGACAGGGAGGCCTGGTGTGCTGCGATTCATGGGGTCTCAAAGAGTTGGACATGACTGAGTGACTGAACTGAACTGAACTGAACCAACATGTAAAGAAATTTACATTAATTAATCCTGCTTTTTATTTTGGATATACATGCCTACTTCATAGTAAGACTATTGGTTAATAAAATCTGGATAAGGATAATAAAAAAGATATCTATGGATAATTTTAATCTATTCTGTATTCAAAGAAATGCTATGTGTTAGAAAATATTTCTTGGATTGGGAGCCAGATTTAATTTCCAAAAACAAGATCTCAAGTAGGTAACTGTCATTAACAAAGGTGAAATGACAGAGCAATACTATTTCCTGGCACTTTGAATTATACTGGAGTTAGGTACAGAAGATTCTTCAAAGTTGTTAATACAAATCATCTCCTGCCTCATTTCTAAGGTTATTTTATATATAAATGTCTTAAATCTAGAGCACTGTTACGCAGTACAGATACCTCACTTCTGTGTTATGCTCCCATTCCAAGCTAGAGTTCCAAGCTAGATGTAGGACCTACATAAGCTGAGTTCTCACTCTGCATCAAGGTATATCCTTAAAGAATATCACTGTACCCAGACTTTTCATACTATCCTTCTTTTTTAAAATCTTCTGAAATATTTTTAATGTATTTATCTGTGTCTAACCAATGGCACCCCACTCCAGTACTGTTGCCTGGAAAATTCCATGGATGGAGGAGCCTGGTAGGCTGCAGTCCATGGGGTCGCTAAGAGTCAGACACAACTGAGCGACTTCACTTTCACTTTTCACTTTCATGCTTTGGAGAAGGAAATGACAATCCACTCTAGTATTCTTCTCTGGAGAATCCCTGGAATGGGGGAGCCTGGTGGGCTGCCATCAATGATATCACACAGAGTCGGACACAACTGAAGCGACTTAGCAGCAATCTAGTTTTACTCTTCAAACACATCTATAAATTATCAGTTATTTTTACAGATGGTCTATTTTGCTCTCCTATCTATACATGAGACTATATTTTAAAATTACATTCTTAATTTCAATTTTCTTTAAATGTCCCCCCTTTTCCATGACAAGCTGGTCTTGGCTAATTTATACATTCTTTTCCAATATCTATGATCATTTCATTCGTTGTTATGAAATACCCTTATTATTATCATCTTTCCTCTGCTTATTAGACTGCATATTATTCTATTTGTTTTGTCTTGCTGACTATCCTTCAAGATGATTATTTATACATGTGATTTACAATGATTCTTATGGCAAACATATTTTCAATAGATGTTATCTGTGAGAACCCATGTGTCCTGGAATATGAATCTACCTCAGAAAAAGAGAAATTCACAATACTTTATAACGACACCTTCAAATTGTACAGTGGAAGTGACAAATGGATTCAAGGGATTAGATCTGATAGATAGAGTGCCAGAAGAACTATGTATGAGGGTTGAGTAAATTTTAAGGTTGATAGCTATTTCCAATCACATCATTGTAGGGAAACCTCACAATGGTTTGCCATGGAATCCTATGATTATGATTTATTATAGATTATTACTGTGCTATTTATTCATAGCCCAGGACAGACAGCCAATCTGTTTGTTGCCTCCTGGTAGAGGAGATAACATTTTTTCTGTTTTCTGTATCTCCAACAGTAGACCGTTTCATGACTCCCAGCTTCATTTATCTAGATTAGTCTGGTTCTCTACAAGGAGAAAACTATTTTCATAATATCCTTTCTGTTATAGAGTCTAAGTCCTAACTCCCAGACACTGATAACTATGTCAGATTCTACTCCATTTATGAGCTCTTTGATCCTATTTATCACTCTAATGTTGATATTCTCTTTCACTTTTGTTGACCAAACACTCTGTTTTTCTTAGTTTAAGAGTAGTAGTTTTCTTTCTTTCTTTCTTTCTCTTAACAAATTTCCATAGAAAGCAAAGAGAGTGATTTGCGAGAAGGAAAAAATCAACAGAAGAGAGGGAAGAAGCTTATTTTCAACATTATTTATGTGTATTATATTTATTAGAAGCTCATCTCTCCCATGATGACATCTCCTTCACAATAATCACTCTCTCAATCTCTTCCTAACCTTTACATATACTTTTATTTGCAGTAATGTTCTTTTACCAGTCTTACTTTTAAGCACATAAGCTATAATTGGATTTTCAATATATTGCCATAAATCTTTCCCTATTACTAATATAGTGGTCACCCGATAATTGTTGCTCTGAAAGTCAAAAATAGAAACTATATCCAACACAGTCTAATGTTAATTTAACTCCTGCTTAGCTCTATCTTCTTATTGCTTCTGTGACTGTTCCATTTCTTTCCCTATAACCAAATCACCTGCCTTCTGTTAAGTTCTGCAGGTGTGAACTGAAATTGTGTGATGCTGTGAAGTGGTTAAACAAGAGATAGCAAGCGTGAACATCAACATTTTAGGAATCAGTGAACAAAATGGACTGGAATGGGTGACTCAGATGATCATTATATCTACTACTGTGGGCAAGAATCCCTTAGAAGAAATGCAGTAGCCCTCAAAGTCAACAAAAGAGTCTGAAATGCAGTACTTGGATGCAATCTCAAAAACAACAAAATGATCTCTGTTCGTTTCCAAGGCAAGCCATTCAATATCAGAGTAATTCAAGTCTATGCCCCAACCAGTAACGCTGAAGAAGCTGAAGTTGAATGGTCTTATGCAGACCTACAAGACCTTCTAAAACTAACACCAAAAAAGATGAAAATGTGTCCTTTTCAACATAGCGGACTGGAATGCAAAAGTAGGAAATCAAAAGATACCTGGAGTAACAGGCAAATTATGTTTGGAGTGCAGAATGAAGCAGGGTAAAGGGTGACAGACTTTTGTCAAGAGAACTCACTCATCATAGCAAACACCCTCTTCCAAAATACAAGAGAATACTCTACACATGGGCATCACCTGAAGGTCAATACTGAAATCAGACTGATTATATTCTTTGCAGCCAAAGATGGAGAATCTCTATATAGTAAGCAAAAACAAGACAGGGAGCTGACTGTGGCTCAGATCATGAATTCCTCATTGGCAAATTCAGATTTAAACTGAAGAAAGAAGGGGAAACCACTAGACCATTCATGTATGACCTAAATCAAATCCCTTATGATTGTACAGTGGAAGTGACAAATGGATTCAGGGGATTAGATATGATAGAGTGCTGACAGAACTATGGATAAGGGTTTCTGACATTGTACAGGAGGCAGTGGTCAAGACTACCCCCAAGAAAAACAAATTAAAAAAAGCAAAATGGTTGTCTGAAGAGGTCTTAAAAATAGCTGAGAAAAGAAAAGACGTGAAAGGCAAAGGAGAAAAGGAAAGAGATACTCATTTGAATGCAGAGTTTCAAAGACGAGCAGAAGAGATAAGAGAGCCTTCCTCAGTGATCAGTGCAAAAAAAAAAAAAAAAAGAGAGAGAGAGAGAGAGAGAGAGAAACCATAGAATGGGAAAGACTAGAGATCTCTTCAAGAAAAGTAGAGATACCAAGGGAACTTTTCATGCAAAGATGGGCTCAATAACGGACAGAAATGGTATTGATCCAACAAAAGTAGAAGATAAGAAGAGATGGCAAGAACACACAGAAGAACTATACAAAAAAGATTTTAATGACCCAGATAACCACGATGGTGTGATCACTCACCTAGAGCCAGACATCCTGGAACGCAAAGTCAAGTGGGCCTTAGGAAGCCTCACTACAAACAAAGCTAGTGGATGTGATGGAATTCCAGCTGTTATTTCAAAGTCCTAAAAGATAATGCTGTCAAAGTGCTGCACTCAATATGCCAGCAAATTTTGAAACCTCAGCAGTGCCCATAGGACTGGAAAAGGTCAATTTTCACTGCAATCCCAAAAAAGGCAATGCCAAAGAATGTTCAAACTATCACACAATTGAACTGATCTCACACCCTAGTAAAGTAATGCTCAAAATTCTCCAAGCCAGGCTTCAACAGTATGTGAACAGTGAACTTCTAGACATCCAATCTGGATTTAGAAAAGGCAGAAGACCAAAGATTAAATTGCCAACATCCACTGGATCATAGGTAGAGCGAGAGTGTTCCAGAAAAAAAATCTACTTCTGCTTTTTTGACTATGCCAAAGCCTTTGACTTGTGGATCATGACAAATTGTGGAAAATTCTTAAAGAAATGGGGATACCAGAACACATTACCTGCCTCCAGAGAAATCTGTATACAGGTCAAGAAGCAACAATTAGGACTGTACTTGGAAAACCAGACTGGTTCCAATCCAGGAAAGGGGTACGTTAAGAGCATATATTTTCACCCTGTTTACTTAACTTATATGCAGATTACATCATGCGAAATGCCAGGCTGGATGAACCATAAGATGGAAACAAGATTGCTGGGAGAAATATCAATAACCTCAAATATGCACATAACACCACCTTTATGGAAGAAAGTGAAGGAGAACTAAAAAGCCTCTTGATGAAAATGAAAGAAAAGAGTGAAAAAGTTGGCTTATAATTCAACATTCAGGAAACTAAGACCATGGCCACCTGATGTGAAGACTGATTCACTGGAAAAGACCCTGATACTGGGAAATACTGATGCAGGTGGAGAAGGTGATGACAGAGGATAAGATGGTTGGATAGCATCACCAACTTAATGGACATGAGTTTGAGCAAACTCCGGGAGTTGGTGATGGACAGGGAGGCCTGGTGTGCTGCAGTCCATGGGGTCACAAAGAGTTGGACACGACTGAGTGACTGAACTGAACTGAGTTCCTTTATGTATGCTATTATATTTTCCTAAAATTCTCCCATTTATATATTGTGTGGTTTGATCCAGTCATCTTTTATATTTATTCAAAGATGGTACTTCCTGTAGATAGACATGCATGTGATCTTTTGGATGAAATATCCCTCTTATTTGTCTTCCTTAGAATGCCATGTTCATATCATTATCCCACTGTATTATGTAACTAAATATATATTTGTATAACTTATAAAGTTCTAACTAGGAAGTAAATCTTTTTTAATATTGAGGAAAAGAGCATAACTTTTTGTCTCTCATTATTATTAAAAATGTTATTCTCTCCCCAAGTTTTATTACTACTGATTAGTTGCCTGCTCCCACTGTGTGAGCTCTTCTCACTTTACCAACAACCACCATGCTATTCCAACTCCCCACTGTTTATATCTCCCCAATATTCAATCTAGCACATTATCTTATCCATTCACAAGGAAACCAGAAGCAAATAATAGTCTTTAAGAGAATGTGTATCAATTTTAGAGGTATCATAATAGCAAACCATAATAAAAAAATAGCTGAAACTTGAATACCAAAATAATCTTTTCTGAACTTCAGTGTTTCCCCAGCAGGTATGTGTATATGTGCATATATATATACATATTACAGAATATATAAATATATATATATGTATATATATAACACACACATATATATATACATGTACATAATATGTATTTTTATAAACTGAAACTTATATTTTAAGCTCCAATCTCAATCAATTTGTTAAGGAGTTAACTTTTCACTAGTTATTGTGTTCCTCTATTTTCCAAATTATGTATCTGATAAAATTTCTCTCCCTTAAAATAGCTGAAGAAAAAAAAAAAAGAAAGAAAAAAATCTACCTCACTTACTGCTTGCAAATTATTATATCCCAGTATGGATGTGAGAGTTGGACTGTGAAGAAAGCTGAGCACCAAAAATTGATGCTTTTGAACTGTGGTGTTGGAGAAGACTCCTGAGAGTCCCTTGGACTGCAAGGAGAGAGATCCAACCAGTCCATTCTAAAGGAGATCAGCCCTGGGTGTTCTTTGGAAGGACTGATGCTAAAGCTGAAACTCCAATACTTTGGCCACCTCTTGCAAAGAGTTGACTCATTGGAAAATACTCTGATGCTGGGAAGGATTGGGGGCAGGAGGAGAAGGGGATGACAGAGGATGAGATGGCTGGATGGCATCACCGACTTGATGAACGTGAGTCTGAGTGAACTCCAGGAGTTGGTGATGGACAGGAGGCCTGGCGTGCTGCGATTCATGGGGTCGCAAAGAGTCAGACACGACTGAGCGACTGAACTGAACTGAACTGAACTGAAGTATAAGCTCAACTTTTCCATTTAAGGACAGTGGTCCAATAATTTAATACTACAACCAAATGCAATCTTTCCTCTGCATTCATCTTACATTGCAGAAGTACATATTATTGTTGATAGATTTTAAAATTTGTTTTTTCCATGCGTTACTGATCAGCATTCATTTCTAAACTATAACATTCACACCAAAGTCAAAAAAGCCAGATCTCTAATAAAATCTATTCTTCCATTTCCTGAGCATAAAGATAGACTATCTTTCTTAGTTTCCCTTATACTTGACATGTAACTAAATTGTCTTCACTGTATGATGGACAGAAGAAGTGTTTACCACCTCTGTACCCAGCTTATTAGTATTTCCAACACAAATCTTTCATGTCCCTTCCCCTTTCCATAGTCTATGATGAAAAATAGTTATGAGTCCCTGAATAACAAAAGGATAGAGATATGTGTCTCTGATTTGAACATCTGTTTGGAATATTATGATAGTGATAGATTAACTTTAAATGCCTTCAGTTCATTTCAGTTCAGTCACTCAGTAGTGTATGACTCTGGGACCACATGGACTGCAGCATACCATGCTTCCCTGCCCATCACGAACTCCTGGCACATGCTCAAACTCATGTCCATCGAGTCAGTGATGCCATCTAACCTTCTCATCCTCTGTCATCCCCTTCTCCTCCTGCCTTCAATCTTTCCTAGCTTCAGGGTTTTTCCAGTGAGTCAGTTCTTTGCATCAGGTGGCCAAAGCATTGGAGCTTCAGCTTCAGTGGCAGTCCTTCCAATGTATATTCAGGATTGGATTCCTTTAAGATTGACTGGTTGGATCTCCTTGCACTCAAGGGGACTCTCAAGAGTCTTCTCTAAAATCACAGTTCAAAAGCATCAATTCTTCAGCACTCAGCTTTCTTTATAGTCCAACTCCCATACCCATTCATGACTACTGTAAAAACCATAACTTTGACTAGATGGACCTTTGTTGGCAAAGTAATGTCTTTGCTTTTTAATATGCTATCTAGGTTGGTCATGGCTTTTCTTCCAAGGAGCGTCTTTTAATTTCATGGTTGCAGTCACCATCTGCAGTGATTTTGGAGCCACCTCCCCCGCCAAAAAGTCTCTCACTGTTTCCACTGTTTTCCCATCTATTTGCTATGATATGATGCAACTGGGTGCCATGATCTTGGTTTTATGAATGTTGAGTTTTAAGCCAACTTTTCTACTCTCCTCTTTCACTTTCATCAAGAGGCTCTTTAGTTTTCTTTGCTTTCATGCCATAATGCATCTGCCTATCTGAGGTTATTATTCATAGAAACCTTGATTCCAGCTTGTGCTTCATCCAGCCCAGCATTTTGCATGATGTAATCTGCATAAAAGTTAAATAGGCAGGGTGACAATATACAGCCTTGACATACTCCTTTCTTGATTTGGAACCAGTTTGTTGTTTATTAATTAAATAAATTAATTTAATTAGTTATATTAAAATAGTTAATTAAATTAGTTTAATGCCTGAGTTACTATAATTTTGAAACAATGTTAGTGAAGTCTAGACAATCAAGCTAACAAACATAGATACACATCTTCTTCAAGGTTTCATGTGGATACACCAGTGTTTAGTATGGTGAATTTTGCATAATTAGAAAGTGAAGTTGCTCTGTCATATCTGACTCTTTGCAACCTCATGGACTGTAGCCTACCAGGCTCCTCTGTTCATGAGGTTTTCCAGGCAAGAGTTCTGGAGTAGTTTGCCATTTCCTTCTCCAGAGGATCTTCCCATCCCAGGGATCGAACCCAGGTCTCCTACATTATAGGCAGATGCTTTACTGTCTGAACCACCAGGGAAGATCTTATATTAGACCTTAATTAGAACATAATTGGATATAAATATGAGCATGCACTGCATGCTCACATATAGTTTCTATATCCCAATTTAAAATAACAGAGGCATCAAAGTCACTAATAAACCTCCATAAAATACATTTTTCAGGCTCCAGTCCTGGACATTCTAAGTATGTAGGGGTGTGATGGGCCTTCAGAAGTGCAATATAACCATACATAAAGATAGATCATTATGTTACACAGTCATGTTTACAAATCACTGTTTTTAGATTTATTTGGAAATTCTGACAGCATAATAATATCTGCATCTATAAAATGACATCTCTAAGTAAGCCACTGATAAGACTTTTTGGCAACTGTGGCTGAATTATCTGAAGGGTCAGGAGGATATTTAGGTTTTACTCCCCTAGGCATAGAAATCTTGATTGAATGAGTATCATTTAGCCACAGAGTCTTTCACTTATGGAACTAATTTAGAAATGCATGTTGGAAAACTATAATTACTTTCTCTTGAAACCATATTCCCAAGTGAGGAAAATCATTTCTGCTTTTCTCCTTTTAGTTGGAGTGAAGATTATACAACTTGTAAGTAAATGATTGTTTTCCTCATGACATCATCAGACACTGTTATTTGATAGCTACTAAGTTCAGTTCCACTGTACAAGTATATGAAAAAAAGTGAAAATGTGTTCATTGTTCAGTCAAGTCCAACTCTTTGCAACCTCATGGACTGTAGCCCACCAGGCTCCTCTGTCCATGGAATTTCCAAGGCAAGAATACTGGAGCGGGCTGCCATTTCCTTCTCCAGGGAATCTTCCAGACCCAGGGATTTAACCCCAATATCTGGCATCAAACTAAATCTCTAATCCTATTTTCTTTCAAACAAACTGACTCCTGTCCTTGTCTTCATCATCTCACAATTCTTTTATCCTAGTATACTCTCATCCACATTCTTACTATTTCCTCACTTCATCTGGACTTCATCTAGCTCAAATGCCTATTAATTTTGGAAGTATTCCTTGAAAACTTTATGCAAAATTAAACTCTCTTGCCCATGTGCTCCATTTCCACTATCATTCTCCATTAACTTACTCACTTATATTCTTTAATATTATATGTATTTGCTTACTTATTATCAGTCCTGCCTCATTAAAAGGCCTAGTTCATGACAGCAGAAACTTTGAATTATATGTCACTTCTACATTCCCAAAACATAGGGAGAAGATGATTCCTAGTTAATATTTTATGATAAATATATAATATAAATGAATATGTAATACATATTAAGAAAGTGCAATTAAACATATATCTTTCTTTAGAAGATTATCAATTCTTTGTAAATTTGATTTGTGAAAATAGCCTCAGTATTTTTTGAAAATTACCCCTAGATCAGTTAGTTTTTATCGGTTATTATTTTTGTTTGCTTTCTTAGTATAAGAATATTGGTAAAGAGTAGTTTGCTTAAATTGAATTACAAAGCCTATAATAAGTGCTCCAGTAATATCTTGGTGGCTGACAGCCAATTGATTATCAATGGAATTATGAAATATTTATTTTCAAGAACCCAAAAGGAATAAAAGAAAAAAATCAATACTCTTTGTTTTAATCTCTCCAAAGGAAAGCATTATGCATATCTGCAATACCACATCACTTTTTATAGCCAAATAGTAGAAAATACTAGATAAAAAGATATTTGATCCCCAGCATATCTTCAAATGAATTGCCAAACAAGAAAAAAACATTGTCAAAACCAGACAGTATCCCTAAATTTAAAAAAAATAATAATTATTATAATTATTGACTGTAGGGTAAATTTTTGGTCAAAAATACCATATTTTCAAAACATTTTGAGAATCAAAACTGCCTTATTTTCAGCATTTGTTTTAAAACACATAGTGCCAATACTGTTAAAAAGCAAAGATGTAATGCTATGCAATGCTGCAAGCAATTAAACCTTGGGTCATTTTCCTGCACTTTGTGAGTCTTAAAAACTCTGTTGATTTCTATATGCTTCAAACTAAGAAAGATGACAATTCAAATCACATATCACTTAAGTGAATGTTATGTTTTTATCAAAATTTTGTTATAAGAGAAAATCAATAGATTTTATTATAAATAAATTTCAGAATAGCCTAAATTTGCTCTTCAGAGCTCTCTCTAGTTCCTCTCATTTGTCAGACTTAGTATCATCAGGATTTTTTGTTGAACTGATTTGCAGATCTATAGTCCATGATCCCAATGACACTAACACAATCCCTTGATCATGAAAAATTATCTGAATATAACAGGGTCTATCATTAAAGCAGTCCTATTGATCAACCCTGACTGCTCCTCCAGAAATGCTGTCAAGAAAGAAAGTCCATTACTGATCATCATAACTATTTTCATTACATTAGACACTTCACTATTTCTAAAGATGTGAAGATGTAAAGATGAAGACATGGCATTTAGTCCCATCACTTCACGGCAAATAGATGAGAAGACCATGGAAACAGTGACTAATTTCATTTTCTTGGGCTCCAAAATCAAGGCAGATGGTGACTGCAGCCATGAAATTAAAAGATGCTTGCTCCTCGGAAGAAAACCTATGACAAACCTTGACAGTTTATTAAAAAGCAGAGACATCACTTTGTCGACAAAGGTCTATATAGTCAAAGCCATGTTTTTCCTGTATTCATGTTTAGATGTGAGAGTTGGACTATAAAGAAGGATGAAAACAGAAGAATTTATGCTTTCAAACTATGCTGCTGGAGAAGCCTCTTGAGAGCCCCTTGTACGGTTAGATCAAAGCAGTCAATCCTAAAGGAAATCAACCCTGAATATTCATGGGAAGGACTGAAGCTGAAACTGCAATCATCAGCTACCTAATGTGAAGAGTCAATTCATTGGAAAGGACCTCGATGCCGGGGAAATATTAAGGGCAGGGAAGACAAGAGAGAGAGAAAGAGGATGAGATGGTTGGATGACATCACTGACTCAATGGACATGAGTCTGAGAAAGGTGAGTGAGATAGTGGAGGACAGGGGAACCTGGCATGCTGCAGTTCAGAAGGTCACAAAGAGTAGGACATGACTGACTGACTGAACAACAAAAACAACATTTGATCATAGGGTCAAATACAAAGATATTCTGAAGGAGACTAAGTGGATTCTATACATAATGATTCTTAACAGGCAGTTTTTTGTGTAATATGGCCTCAAACAAGTTATTTTTGTGTTTCAACAAGGAGCAAAATTGATATAAAAAAATTTTCCTTATCTTTCTTTGCAAATGACCTTTATAATTGAACTCTGAGTAACAAAAATCCCACAGAAGTCAAAAGAATGAATAATCAAATATGTGTTTTATTTTCATGTTGGGTTAATTGATGAACTCCCATGATAAATCACAGAATTATGAAAGAATATTTGGAAATGGAAAAATTTAATTTAGATGACCATTATATCTACTACTGTAGTCAAGAATCCCTTAGAAGAATTGGAGTAGCCTTCATAGTCAATGAAAGAGTCCAAAATGCAGTATTAAATGTAATCTCAAAAATGACAGAGTGATCTTGGTTCATTTCCAAGGCAAACCATTTGGTATCAAAATAATACAAGTCTATGCTACAACCACTAATGCTGAAGAAACATAAATTGAATGGCACTATGAAGACTTACAAGGTGTTCTAGAATTAACACCAAAAGAAGATGTCCTTTTCAGCAGAGGGAATTGGAATGCAAAAGTAGGAAGTCAAGAGATACCTGGAGTAACAGGCAAATTTGGCCTTGGAATACAAAATGAAGCAAGGCAAAGGCTAACAGAGTTTTGTCAGGAGAATCCACTGGTCATAGGAAACAACCTCTTCTAACAATACAAAAGACGATGTTACACATAGACATCACCAGAGGGTCAATACTGAAATCAGATTGATTTCTTTGCAGCCAAAGATGGAGAAGCTCTATACAGCTAGCAAAGATGGAGAAGCTCTATACACCTGGAGCAGAATGTGGCTCAGATCATGAGCTTCTTACTGCAAAATTCAGACTTAAACTGAAGATAGCAGGGGAAATCACGAAATCACTCAGTTATGCCTTAAAGTGAAAGTGAAGTCACTCAGTCCTGTCCAACTCTTTGCGACCCCATGGACTGTACCCTACCAGGCTTCTCAGTTCATGGGATTTTCCAGGCAAGAGTACATGAGCGGGTTGCCATTTCCTTCTCCAGGGGATCTTCCCAACCCAGGGATCGAACCCAGGTCTCCCACACTGTAGACAGACGCTTTACCCTCTGAGCCACCAGGGAAGCCCATGCCCTAAATCAAACCCCTTATAATTATAGAGTGGAGGTGGTTAATAGATTCAAGAGATTAGATATGGTAGACAGAGGGCCTGAAGAACTATGGACAGAGGTTCATAACATTGAGGAGATGATGTAAACAATAGCCAAGAAAAAGAAATGAAAGAAGGCAAACTGTTGTCTAAGGAGGCTTTACAAACAGCTGAGAAAAGAAGAGAAATGAAAGGCAAAGGAGAAAGGGAAAGATATACCCAACTGAATAAAGACTTCTAGAGAATAGCAAGGAAAGATAAAATGCCTTCTTAAGTGAACAATGCAAAGATAAAGAGGAAACATATAGAATGGAAAGATGGGCACAATAAAGAACAGAAATGGCAAGGACCTCAGATGTGGAAGAGATTAAGAAGAGGTGGCAAGAATACACAGAATAATTATACAAAAAAGATCTTAATGACTTGGATAAGGTAGTGTGATCACATGATGGTGTGGTCCCTCACACAGAGCCAGACATCTTAGAATATAAAGCCAAATGTGCCTTAGGAAGCATTATGAATGAATCTGGAGGAGGTGATAGAATTCCAGTTGAGATGTTTAAAAATCTAAAAGATGATGCTTTAAAGTGCTACACTCAATATGTCAGTAAATTTGGAAAACTCAGTGGTGCTGACAAAACTGGAAAAGGTCAGTTTTCATTCCAATCCCAAAGAAAGGCAACGCCAAAGAATGTTCAAACTACCATACAAGTGCACTCGTTTTACATGCTAGCAAGGAAATGCTCAAAATCCTTCAAGCTAAGCTTAAACAATATGTAAACTGAGAACTTCCAAGTGTCCCTGCAGTGTTTAGAAAAGGCAGAGGAACCAGAGATCAAATTGCCAACATCTGTTGGGTCATAGAGAAAGCAAGGTAATTCCAGAAAAAAAAAAAATCTACTTCTGCTTCTTTACACTAAAACCTTGACTATGTGCCTCAAATCATAACAAACTGTGGAAATTTCTTAAAGAGATAGGAATAGCAGACCACCTTACTATCTGCTGAGAAACCTGGACTGTTTCTAGACAAGAAGCAACAGTTACAACCACATGTGGAACAACTGGTAGGTTCAAAATTGGGAAAGGAGTCCTTCAGAGCTGTATATTGTCACCCTGCTTACTTAACTGATATGCAGAGTATAGCATGCAAAATGCTGGGCTGGATGAATCAAAAGCTGGAACAAACATTTCTCAGAGAAATATCAACAACCTCAGATATGCAGATGATACTACTCTAATGGCAGAAATTGAAGAGGAACTAAACATCCTATTGATGAGGGTGCAGATGAGAGTGAAAAAGCTGGCTTAAAACTCAATATTAAAAAAACTAAGATCATGGCATCTGGTCCCTCTACTTCATGGCAAATAGATGGGGAAAAAGTAGAAACAGAGACAGACTTTATTTTCTTGGTCCCCAAAATCACTACATACAATACAACCATGCAATTAAAAGACACTTGCTATTTGGAAGGAAAGCTATGACAAACCTGGACAGCATATTAGAAAGTGGAGAGATCACTTTGCTGACAAAGGTCTACATAGTCAAAGTTACCATAGTACGTATGATGTGAGAGTTGGACCACAAAAATGATGAGTGCCAAAGAATTGATGTCTTCAAACTGTGGTGCTGGAGAAGACTCTTGAGAGTGCCTTGGACAGCAAGGAGATCAAACCAATCAATTTTAAAGGAAATCAACCCTGAATATTCATTGGAAGGACTGATGCTGAAGCTGAAGCTCCAATACTTTGGTCACCTGATGCAAATGGCCTACTCAGTAGAAAAGACCCTGTTGCTGGCAAAGATTGAGGGCAGGAGGAGAAGTGGGCAACAGAGGATGAGATGGTTGGATGGCATCAATGACTCAGTGGATATGAGTTTGGGCAAACTCTGGGGGACAGTGAAAGATAGGGAAGCCTGGATTGCTGTAGTTTATAGGTTCACAAATAGTCAGACATGGTTTAGCAACTGAACAATAACAATGAAAGAAAAAGTTAAGGCAACTTTGCATGGTTTTCACAAAGATAATTTTATAAGATATAAATAGATACTACCATACAAAGCAGTAAAGTCACATTAGATAAAAGAAGTCTTGATATAAGTTAGAAATAGTGGATTTTTGAATGAGAAATTGTGAATTTCTAAAAGTATCCTACCTTTAAGTTGTCATTTCCATGCATAACCTGTCACTTTATGGATTATGATTTAAAAGCTACATTTTCAAGACTTATTTATAATTAAATTCACATAACTGGGATAATTTGGGTCCCTAATTCTGCCAGCTTTTCATTAGCTGTTATTATCTGTTAAATCAACATTGTTCTTCTACACTTAAGACATAAAGACTTTCACAACAAATAATTCCTTGAAACAGTACTGTGAATAATTATTCATATAGTAGACTTTCAAGCAGTTGTGTGGATATCAGTAAAATTATCAGCTCATTCACATATAATGTCCTTGAAATTAATAGGCTCAAAAATAATAAGGCTTTTAGAATGCATTTATATAGAGATTAACTTTCTAATATGAATACAAGTGGTAGGGAACCAATTCTATAGCTGGAGATACTAATTGTGTGGATATTGCCTTTGAAAACTGTTACATGAAGTACCTGGGCATTATTTCTTTAAATGAAATCATTGAAAACAGTATAATCTCTATATCATAATTATGTGACACAATTGGACATTCTTAAATTTAGCCCCATATTGTTTGGAAAAGTACAACTCACATGGTTTTGATAAATACGTGTGACAAAATTAAAATCATGGCAAAATAATTGCTTTCCAACAAAACAAACAAAAAAAAATGCTTCCAAATGAAAATCATTTCAATAGCATTCACTGCATCTGAAAAATAATATTCATTTGTATAATAACATATTTTAAAATGTTTTCTTAAGTTTTATCACTGATTTGAAGCAACTGTATCACAATATGAGCTTCTCTGGTGACTCAGTGGTAAACAATCTGCCTGGCAATGCAGAAGATGCAGGTTAGATCCCTGGGTTGGGAAGATGCCCTGGAGAAGGAATGGCAATTCTGGCAATTCAGTATTCTTGCCTGGGAAGTCCCATGGACAGAGGAGCCTGGCGGGATATAGTCCATGGGGTGGCAAAAGTGTCTGACATGACTTAGCAACTAAAACAACAATGACAATATAGCAACATATTCTTGCCACAAAATACCATCTATCTCAAATGAAGGCTTGCCTCTGTAAAGGAGGGCTACATATGACTCAAAACTTGCTGCAAAATAAATGTTTGTCCTAATACATCAAGAGATGTTAAAGGGTCAAGTGAAAACTCAGCCAACTACTTCATTTAATTCATTTCCCCAAATAGTTTAGATTCTTTTACGACTTTTGAATCCAAACCAACATACCATAGTAATTCAACAAGCAAGTTAGTATGTGCAATCATCTCTGAGACTGCTATATAAAAATTTTAGTGATAGAATAATCACTTTAATCAGGAATTTTATTAATGAGGTAGAACATGTTTAAACATATTTAATAACATTAAGCTGTTCACTGTCTCAAGAATTTAATGTATTTTTTCATCTCATTATTGTTCTTTAACAGACTTATTATTTATAGACTTATTTAACAGACATATATGTTATTTGACTTGAAATTTCAGTTTTTATCCATTTTTGTGATACTGATGTACCTCTCTCCCCAGGTGTTAACAATGAAATGCTGGCAATAAAATTTTATCTCTCCCAATTTACCATTTCTTCCAGTGCTAATAAAAATACCAGCTAGAATTAATGTCTTGCCAAAAGAAGTTGATGTGAAAACTTATTGCCTTAAAATAATTTTCCAAATGATACATGTTTCTTCATTCTTTAATATAACACTAAGAGACAACAACACTTTGGAATTTTGGATTTGATACAAATTACTTAGATATTAACATTGCAAGCACTTTCAAATTTCTGATCCTTAGTTAAATAAATCAAGCTGAAAAAAATGGAAATAAACTCTGAAAAATTGACTTAAAATTTCTAGTTTACTAAATGGGTTTAATTTTAGCATATATATTTTTAATTTTGTAAGTTTGGTTTCGTAAACAAAGCCCAATATAAATTTGACAAAAATCTTCAGAAATATAAGTTTCATCATGGATAAAAGCAGATATATTCCATCAACTAGGTACTCATATTGTCATCTCCGCAGAGTTAGCTACTGAAATGGAAAGGTGTTTATCATTATAGCAGTGAAAAACAACACTGAGGTAATAGCTTTTATTTTTAAAGCTTATTTCCTTCAGAAAGTTTTCTTAGGAATCATTTCTCCTTTCGTGAGATTATCCTTAGAACTTTGCATTCAAATGCACTGGATTTGTATTTTATTTGCCAATTATAATAATATAAACCATTTAGAATAAGTCTATGTAAAATATTTCTTTAAAGAAGGTACTTTTTTAACATCACTAGGTCAATTATCATAGTATGAATATTGGGTTTTTTCACTTTATGTCACTGAGGATTATGAAGTTTCATAGGGAGAATTCAAATACAACTCCTTTCTTCATGAACTCAGTTTTAAAATAAATAAATAAATAACTGTGCTAAATTCAAATAATATCTAGTTCCATAAACATAAATATATTGTCTTCAATATAGGATTGAACATAGGATGTAATGTTGAGGTCAAAGTAATGCTCAAAATTCTCCAAGCCAGGCTTCAGCAATACATGAACTGTGAACTTCCAGATGTTCAAGCTGGCCTTAGAAAAGGCAGAGGAACCAGAGATCAAATTGCCAACATCTGCTGGATCATGGAAAAAGCAAGAGAGTTCCAGAAAAACATCTATTACTGCTTTATTGACTATGCCAAAGCCTTTGACTGTATCGATCAAAATAAACTGTGGAAAATTCTGAAAGAGATGGGAATACTAGACCACCTGACCTGCCTCTAGAGAAATCTATATGCAGGTCAGGAAGCAACAGTTAGAACTGAGCATGGAACAACAGACTGGTTCCAAATAGGAAAAGGAGTACTGCGTCAAGACGGTATATCGTCACCCTGCTCATTTAACTTCTATGCAGAGTACATCATGAGAAATGCTGGACTGGAAGAAACACAAGCTGGAATCAAGATTGCCGGGAGAAATATCAATAACCTCAGATATGCAGATAACACCACCCTTATGGCAGAAAGTGAAAAGGAACTTAAAAGCCTCTTGATGAAAGTGAAAGAGGAGAGTGAAAAAGTTGGCTTAAAGCTCAACATTTAGAAAACTAAGATCATGGCATCTGGTCCCATCACTTCATGGGAAATAGATGGGAAAACAGTGGAAACAGTGTCAGACTTTATTTTGGGGGCTCCAAACTCACTGCAGATGGTGACTGTAGCCATCAAATTAAAAGAAGCTTACTCCTTGGAAGGAAAGTTACGACCAACCTAGATAGCATGTTGAAAGCAGAGACATTGCTTTTTCAACAAAGGTCCAGACATCTAGTCAAGGCTATGGTTTTTCCTGTGGTCATGTATGGATGTGAGAGTTGGACTGTGAAGAAGGCTGAGTGCTGAAGAATTGATGCTTTTGAACTGTGGTGTTGGAGAAGACTCTTGAGAGTCCCTTGGACTGCAAGGAGATCCAACCAAGACATTCTGAAGGAGATCAGCCCTGGGTGTTCTTTGGAAGGAATGATACTAAAGCTAAAATTCCAGTACTTTGGCCACCTCATGCGAAGAGTTGACTCACTGGAAAAGATTCTGATGCTGGGAGGGATTGGGGGCAGGAGGAAAAGGGGACGACAGAGGAGGAGATCGCTGGATGGCATCACGGACTCAATAGACATGAGTTTGCATGAACTCCGGGCATTGGTGATGGACAAGGAGGCCTGGCATGCCACGATTCATGGGGTTGCAAAGAGTTGGACACGACTGAGCGACTGAACTGAACTGATACTCAGTTAAAGAAAATTCATAGCAAGGGTTATTTTCTATAGTCATTATTATATAGCATGATAAGAAAATCACACTCTTCAGTATAGTAGAAATGAACATACAAAACACAGCTAACGGTTGGTTTTTGAATACTGGACTGGAAGAAACACAAGCTGGAATCAAGATTCCTGGGAGA
The DNA here is from genome assembly GCA_917880005.1 of Nanger dama. Classification (NCBI taxonomy): domain Eukaryota; kingdom Metazoa; phylum Chordata; class Mammalia; order Artiodactyla; family Bovidae; genus Nanger; species Nanger dama. The sequence continues at coordinate 4,515,826 of CAKJTW010000038.1, read as the reverse complement.
AATATCAATATTTTGAGCCATTTCTCAAGATGTAATAAAAAGCTTACTGTTCTATCCAAGGTGATTTTTTATAACTAAAATGACAGCAAGGAAATTCAGTATTATTTTCTAAATTACTTCATATAAGGTGGTGTGGTAGAAAGACGCTGAGCTCACTTCCTCTCATGAGCACACCAAAAATCATAACTGTTGTCAGAATAAGTATCAATTAAAAAGACTGGAATCACTGGATAAGATCTTTTACAAGTAAAGACATAAAGAAGGAATCACGAGGAGATAGGTATGGGGGACAGACTCTAGATAAAATCAAGTGCCATACCCCTGGGTGGGTGACCTACTAACTGGAGAATAATTATATAGCAGGGGTTTTCCCACAGCAGTGAGAGTTCTGATCCCCACATCAGGCTCTCCAGCCCAAGAGTTCTATGCCAGGAAGTCCAATGAGGCTTAGTTTTGAGAGTCACACAAAAATTGGGATAATAAAGACTTCACTCTTAAAGGGTGTACACAAAATCTTACATGCTCCAGGACCCAGGGAAAAAGCAGCAGTCTGACAGAAACCTGAGCCAGACCTACTTGCTGGTCTTGGAGAATATTCCAGAGAGGTATGGAGCAGCTGTGGTTCACAGCATGGGCACAGACTCTGGTGGCAACCACTCTTGGGAGATCCTTCTACTACATGGACACTGGTATTGGTGAATGCCATTGTGGAATCTCTCCTCTAGCTCATTAGCACCAAGGCCTGACCCCAAGTAACAGCAGATTAGCTGCCTAAAGACTTCTTGACAGCCACCCTGCTTCTAGACATAGCTCAGCTAACCACAGGCCAGGCAGGTCCCAGCTCTGCCCACAGGTAGGCAGTTACTAGTCTTCCCCTCCAGGAGGCCTGCTCTAGCCTCTGGACTAACTTGACCTACCAGGAAGCACATTTCTGACGCAAGAAAACCACAATCCCACTGTCTATGGACCAGCCTTCCCAAAGCAGGCAAGATCCTGCCTGGGACCAACTGGGTCCTGGCCCTGTCTACTAGCATGCTGAGACAAGCTTCAGGACACTCCAGGATCACCAACTCTGTCAGTAATCACACACACTCCCGTCCAGTGATCTGCCACCAGGTATGGGAACCTGGTCATTGCAGTAAGACTCCAGGATTTGGCTTTGCCTGCCAACAGTCTAGCACTAATACCGGGACTGAGCTTCACCCGTCAATGAGCCAGCAGTCACCCTGGGACCCTCTGCATTTCTGAAGTCAGCAGTTTCACGACCAGATCCCCCAAACCGGTACCTGATAGACTTTGCACAAGGCAAGGGCTGGCAACCAATGACAACAGGGGCCAAAACAAACCTACCAAACTGCCCACATAGTGAGCCACAACAGAAAGGACCACCGAGCCCTCAAAGATGGAACCCCTAAAATACAGAGCTAGGATGACAAAAGGGGAGTGAATTGCTGAGATGAAGAGGACATCTCTTACAGAAGGCACTTTAAGTTTCAGAGATGTAACTTACCTACTGTATACATAAAAGTACAAACAACTTGGGCAAAATGAAGCAGCAGAAGAACATGCTCCACACAAGGAAATGAGATCAAACCCCAGAAGAACTAAGCAAGGACAGGCAATCTGCATAAGAAAGAGTTCAGGGAAATAGTCATAAAGATGATGAAACAGCTCAGGAAAAGAATAGATTCAAAGGAAGAAAAGCTAAAAGTTTTTAAGAAAATATAAATTAAAACCAAATGTGATAACTATAATAACTAAGATGAAAAATACAGCATAACAAATCAAAGCTATAGTAAGTGATACAGAGGAATGTTCAGTTAGTTGGAATACAAAATAGTGGACATTACTGATGCTAAACAAACCAAAAAAAAAAAAAAGAAAAGAAAGAAAGAAATTAGGACAGTTTAGGAGACCCCTGGGACAATATCCATCATACAAATATTCACATCACAGCAGTCCAAGAAGGAGAAAAGATAGAGAAATGGGCTGAGAACATACTGGAAGACATAATAGCTAAAAACTTCCCTAACCTGGGAAAGGAAACAGTCACCCAAGTTCAGGAAGAAAAGGATTAACCCAAAGAGGAATACACGAAGACACACTGTAATTAAAATGACAAAAATTAAAAATAAAGAGAGGCTTTTAAATGAAGCATGGAAAAAACAATGAATAACATACAAAGGAACTCTCATTAGGCTGTCAACAGATGTTATAGAAGAAACTTTCAGATCAGAAGAAAGGGACACATTTAAAACAATGAAAGGGAACAACAACAACAACAAAAATATAGCCAAGAACACTACACAGCAAGGCTCTTTTTCAGATTTTATGGAGAGATAAAAGTTTTACAGACAAGCAAACACTTAAAGAATTTACCAACACCAAATCAGCTTTACAACAAAGGTTAAAGATTTTCTCCAGGAGAAAAACAAAAGGCCCAAACTAGAAACAAGATAATTAAAAATGAATAAGCACATTGGGAAAGGCATACATGCAATAAAGTTAAGAAATCACGCATGCAAAAATTTAGGAGGAAGTTAAAAGACATGTAGTAATATCATATGCATTCTCAAAGTGGTTAATAAATATACAAAACAACTAGATGTAAAATATAATATCAGAAACAGTAATTGTAAGCAGAGAATAACACAAATGTAGGGTTTTATTCATTTAAAATTAACAGATCAGCAATTTAAAACAGTGAGGTGCGTGTGTGTTTGTGTGTGTGTGTGTGTGTGTGTGTACATATATATATATATATATATATGTATACACACATACATATGCACATATACATATATGGGTGTACACACACATTTCTACATAGAAATCTCATGTTAAACACAAACCAAAAATCTAATATATTTATACACACAAAAAAATAAAAAGGAATACAAACATAACACTAAAGATAGTCATCAAATCACCAGAGAAGACAGAAAAAGTATAAAGGAACAACAAATTAAAAAAACAAAACCTACAAAACAACTCCAATACAATTAACAAAATGGGAATAAGTGCATATCTATCAATAATTCCTTTCAATATAAATGAACTAAGTGCTACAATCAAGAGTTGAGTGAATAGATACAAAACCAAGACCCATAAATACTCTATCTACAAGAGACTCATTTCAGATCTAAAACACACACAGATTGAAATTGAGGGGATGGTTAAAAGGTATTCTACACAAGTGACAATCAAAAGAAAGCTGGAGTAGCAATACTTACATAAGACAATACAGACTTTAAAGACTGTTAAAAGAGACAAGGAAGGACACTACATGATAATCAAGGGATCAATCCAAGAAGATAATTCTTATAAATATATATGTATCAAACAGTTCAGTCACTCAGTCTTGTCTGACTATTTGTGACCCCATCGACTGTTACACATCAGGCTTCCCTGTCCTTCACCAACTCCTGAAGCTTGCTCAAACTCATGTCCACTGAGTCGGTGATGCCATTCAACCATCTAGTCCTCTGTCATCCCCTTTTCCTCCTGCCTTCAATCTTTCCCAGCATCAGGGTCTTTTCCAGTGAGTCAGTCCTTCACATCAGGTAGCCAAAGTACTGGAGTTTCAGTTTTAGCATCAGTCCTTCCAATAAAAATTCGGGACTGATATCATTTAGGATGGACCAGTTGGATCTCCTTGAAGTCCAAAGGACTCTCAAGAGCCTGTGTCAACATGCAAGCACATAATTAATATACAGAAAATATTAACAGACATAAAAGGAGAAATCAACATAGGCATGTGAAAAGATGCTCAACATCACTGATTATCAGCAAAATGGAAATCAAAATTATGAGGTATCCCCACACACAGGTGAGAAGGTACATGATCAAAAAAATCTGCATAGAAGTAGTACTGGAGAGGGTGTTTAGAAAAGGGAACCCTCCTATACTCTGTGGAAATGTAAATTGGAACAACTATGGAGAAGAGTATAGAGGTTCCTCAAAAATTAAAAATAGAGCTATTGTTGGATCCAGTAATCCCACTCTTGGGCATTTACCAGAGAAACCATAATTTGGAACAATACATGGACCCCAGTGTTCACTGAGCACTATTTAGGATAGTCAAGGCATGGCATCTGGTCCCATCACTTCATGGGAAATAGATGAGGAACCAGTGGAAACAGTGTCAGACTTTACCTTTTGGGGCTCCAAAATCACTGCAGATGGTGACTGCAGACATGAAATTAAAAGACGCTTACTCCTTGGAAGTAAAGTTATGACCAACCTAGATAGCATATTAAAAAACAGAGATATTATTTTGCCAACGAAGGTCTGCCTAGTCAAGGCTATGGTTTTTCCAGTGGTTACGTATGGATGTGACAGTTGGACTATAAAGAAAGTTGAGCACCAAAGAATTGATGCTTTTGAACTGTGGTGCTGGAGAAGACTCTCTAGAGTCCCTTGGACTGCAAGGAGATCCAGCCATCCTTCCTAGAGGAGACCAGCACTGGGTATTATTTGGAAGTACTGATGCTGAGGCTGAAACTCCAATACTTTGGCCACCTCATGCGAAGAGCTGACTCACTAAAGAAGACACTGATGCTGGGAGGGATTGGGGGCAGGAAAAGGGGATGACATAGGATGAGATGGAATCACCGACTCGATGGACATGAGTTTGGATGAACTCCGGGAGCTGGTGATTGTCAGGGAGGCCTGGAGTGCTGTGATTCATGGGGTCGCAAAGAGTTGGACACCGCTGAGTGACTGGACTGAACTGAACTGAAATGAAGGCATCAAAGCAATCTAAATGTCCACTAACAGATGAATGGATAAATAAGATGTAGTACAATGTACAATGGAATATTTCTGTCATAAAAAGATGAAATAATGACATCTGCAACAACATGGATGGACCTAGAGATTATCATACAAAGTGAAGTAAATCAGATAGAAAGACAAATACATCAGTCATATATGGAATCTAATTTTTTTAAGTTATACAAATAAATTTATTTACAGACAGAGACAGATTTAAGATATAAAGAACAAACTTACAGTTACCAAAGAGGAAACTTGGGGTTGAGGGATAAGTCAGGAATTTGGAAATAGCATAACATACAAACACTCATGTATATAAGACATATAACCAAAAGGACCTCTATATAGAACAAGGAGCTCTACTCAATTACTGTGATAACCTATACAATAAAAAAGTCAGAAAAAAATGAATATATGTATATGTAAAACTGAATCACTCTGCTATACACCTGAAACTAACACAACACAGTAAATCAACTATACTCCAAAAATTAACTAAAAATAAAAATTAAAAAATAAAAATCACATATTTTTGCATTATACAGATTTTTAAAGAAGAAATATCAATCATGTTTTCCAACCACACCTCTATGATACTACAGATCACCTACAGGAAAAAAATCTACAAAAAAAAACTGAATATGTGCAGGTTAAATAATATACTATGAAACAACCAAGGGATCACTGAGGAAATTAAAAAAAAAAAAATTGGCACAAATGAAAACAAAAGGAATATGATCCAAAACCACTGGGATGCAGGAAAAGAAGCTCTAGAAGGAAAGCTTATCAGAGTATCAATTTACCTCAAGAAACAAGAGAAATCTCAAGTAAAAAACCTCAATTTATAACTAAAGGAACTAGAGAAAGAAAGATAAACAAACCCCAAAGTTAAAAAACAAAATCACAAAAATCAGAGCAGAAATAAATAGAGACTAAAAAACCTAGAAAATATCAATGACTCTGAAAACTGGTTCTTTGAAAAATAAAATTGATAAGCCTTCAGCCACACTCATCAAGGAAGAGAGGAAGAGGAACTAAATCAATAAAGCCAAAAGTGAAAAAGAGAAGTCATAATCAACATTTCAGTTCAGTTCAGTTCAGTCGTTCAGTCATGTCTGACTCTGCGATACCTGAACCACAGCATGCCAGGCCTTCCTGTTCATCACCAACTCCTGGAGTCCACCCAAGCCCATGTCCCCAGAGTGTTGCTGATGCCATCCAAATCATCTCATCTTCTGTCATCCTCTTCTCCTCCTTCCCCCAATCCCTCCCAACGTCAGTCTTTTTCTATGACTCAGCTCTCTGCATCAGGTGGCCAAAGTATTGGTGTTTCAGCTGAATCATCAGTCCCTCCAATGAACACCCAGGAGTGATGTCCTTTAGGATGGACTGCTTGGATCTCTTTTTCAGTCCAAGGGATTCTCAAGAGTCTCCTCTAACACCACAGTTCAAAAGCATCAATTCTTTGGCGCTCAACTTTCTTTATAGTCCAACTCTCACATCCGTTCATGACCACTGGAAAAACCATTGCCTTGACTAGACGGACCTTTGTTGGTAAAGTAATGTCTCTGCTTTTTAATATGCTGTCTAGGTTGGTCGTAACTTTCCTTCCAAGGAGCACGTATCTTTTAATTTCATGGCTGCAATCACCATCTGCAGTGATATTAGAGCCCCCAAAATAAAGTCTGACACTGTTTCCACTGGTTCCACATCTATTTCCCATGAAGTGATGGGACCGGGATGCCATGATCTTAGTTTTCTGAATTTTGAGCATTAAGACAACATTTTCACTCTCTTCCTTCACTTTCATCAAGAGGCTCTTTAGTTCTTCTTCACTTCCTGCCACAAAGGTGGTATCATCTGCATATCTGAGTTCAGTTCAGTCACTCAGTCCTGTCCGAATCTTTGCGACCCCATGAATCACAGCACGCTAGGCCTCCCCTGTCCATCACCAAATCCCGGAGTTGACAGACTCAGGTCCATTGAGTCCGTGATGCCATCCAGCCATCTCATCTTTTATCATCCCCTTCTCCTCCTGCCCCCAATCCCTTCCAGCATCAAAGTCTTTCCCAGTGAGTCAACTCTTCATATGAGGTGGCCAAAGTACTGGAGTTTCAGCTTTACCATCATTCCTTCCAAAGAAATCCCAGGGTTGATCTCCTTCAGAATGGACAGGTTGGATCTCCTTGCAGTCCAAGGGACTCTCAAGAGTCTTCTCCAACACCACAGTTCAAAAGCATCAATTTTTCGGCACTCAGCCTTCTTCACAGTCCAACTCTCACATCCATATATGACTACTGGAAAAACCATAGCTGTGACTAGATGGACTTTAGTCGGCAAAGTAATGTCTCTGCTTTTGAATATACTATCTAGGTTGGTCATAACTTTTCTTCAAAGGAGTAGGTGTCTTTTCATTTCATGGCTGCAATCATATCTGCAGTGATTTTGGAGCCCCCCAAAATAAAGTTTGACACTGTTTCCACTGTTTCCCCATCTATTTCCCATGAAGTGGTGGGACCAGATGCCATGATCTTCGTTTTCTGAATGTTGAGCTTTAAGCTAAATTTTTCACTCTCCTCTTTCACTTTCATCAAGAGGCTTTTTATTTCCTCTTCACTTTCTGCCATAAGGGTGGTGTCATCTGCATATCTCAGGTGATTGATATTACTCCAGGCAATCATGATTCCAGCTTGTGCTTCTTCCAATTCAGCATTTCTCATGATGTACTGTGCATATAAGTTAAAGAAACAGGGTGACAATATACAGCCTTGGTGTACTCCTTTCCCAATTTGGAACCAGTCTGTTGTTCCATGTCCAGTTCTAACTGTTGCTTCCTGACCTGCATACATATTTCCCAAGAGGCAGGTTAGGTGGTCTGGTATTCCCATCTTTTTGAGAATTTTCCACATTTTATTATGATCCACACAGTCAAAGGCTTTGGCATAGTCAATAAAGCAGAAATTGCTGTTTTTCTGGAACTCTCTTGCTTTTTCGATGATCCAGCATGATGTTGGCAATTTGATCTCTGGTTCCTCTGCCTTTTCTAAAACCAGCTTGAACATCAGGGAGTTCACGGTTCACTGGCTTCAGCCAGTGCTGAAGCCTGGCTTGGAGAATTTTGAGCATTACTTTACTAGGGTGTGAGATAAGTGAAATTGTGCAGTAGTTTGAGCATTCTTTGGCATTGCCTTTCTTTGGGATTAGAATTAACACTGACCTTTTCCAGTCCTGTGGCCATTGCTGAGTTTTCCAAATTGGCTGGCATATTGAGTGCAGCACTTTCAGAGCATCGTCTTTCAGGATTTGAAATAGCTCTACCGGAATTCCATCACTTCCACTAGCTTTGTTCATAGTGATGCTTCCTAAGGCCTACTTGATTTCACATTCCAGGATGTCTGGCTCTAGATGAGTGATCACACCATCGTGATTATCTGGGTCATGAAGATTCTTTTGTACAGTTCTTCTGTATATTCTTGTCATCTCTTCTGATTCTGTTAGGTCCATACCATTTCTGTGCTTTATTGAGCCCACCTCTGCATGAAATGTTCCCTTGGTATCTCTAATTTTCTTGAAGAGATCTCTAGTCTTTCCCATTCTATTGTTTTCCTCTGTTTCTTTGCACTGATGCTGAAGAAGGCTTTCTTATCTCTTCTTGCTATTCTTTGGAACTCTGCATTCAGATGCCTATATCTTTTCTTTTCTCCTTGGCTTGTCACTTCTCTTCTTTTCACAGCTATTTGTAAGGCCTCCCCAGACAGCCATTTTGCTTTTTTCCATGTCTTTTTCATGGGGATGGTCTTGATCCCTGTCTCCTGTACAATGTCACGAAGCTCATTCCATAGTTCATCAGGCACTCTATCTATCAGATTTACACCCTTAAATCTATTTCTCACTTCTATTATATATCATAAGGGATTTGATTTAGGTCATACCTGAATGGTCTAGTGGTTTTCCCTGCTTTCTTCAATTTCAGTCTGAATTTGGTAATAAGAAGTTCATGATCTGAGCCACAATCAGCTCCTGGTCTTGTTTTTGTTGACTGTATAGAGCTTCTCCATCTTTGGCTGCAGAGAATATAATCAATCTGATTTCAGTGTTGACCATCTGGTGATGTCCATGTGTAGAGTCTTCTCTTGTGTTGTTGGAAGAGTGTGCTTGCTATGACCAGTGCATTTTCTTGGCAAAACTCTATTAGCCTTTGCCCTGGTCCAGTTCCAACTGTTGCTTCCTGACCTGCATATAGGTTTCTCAAGAGGCAGGTCAGGTGGTCTGGTATTCCCATATCTTTTAGAATTTTCCACAGTTTATTGTGATCCACACAGTCAAAGGATTTAGCATAGTCAATGAAGCAGAAATAGATGTTTTTCTGGAACTCTCTTTCTTTTTGATGATCCAGTGGTATCAATAGTATGATCCAGCAGATAATCAACAGTACAGAAATACAAAGCATCATGACAGACTACTACACACCACTATTTCCCAATTAAAATGAACAACCTGGAAGAAATTGACAAATTCTTTGAAATGTAAAGTCTCCTATGACTGAACCAGGAAAAAATAGGACATATGATTATACCAATTCCAGGTAATCTTACAGAATCAATAATTCACAAAATTTAAAAAAGAACCTTCCAACAAACAAAATTCCAGAATTAGATAGCTGTATAGGTGAATTCTGGGCTTCCTAGGTGGCTCTGTGATAAAGAATCTGCCCGAGAATAATGCAGGAGCCACAGGAGATGTAGGTTTAATTCAGGGTTGGGAAGATCCCCTGGAGGAGGAAATGGCAACCCACTCTAGTATTCCCAATGGGATAATCACATGGACAGAGAAGCCTCATGGGCTATAATCCATGGGGTCACAAAGAGTTGGGCATAACTGTGCACACATACACAGGTGAATTCTACCAAACATTTAGAGAAGACTTAAGATCATTTCTCAAACTACTCCAAAAAATTGCAAAGGAAGGAACACTGCTGATCTCATTATATGAGGCCAGCATAATCCTGATGCAAAACCAGACAATGATATCAAAAGAACAGAAAATTACTTGTCAGTTTATCACTGGCAAACATAGATGCAAAAATGTTCAACAAATATTAACAAACCAAATCCAGCAACAGATTAAAAAGGTCATGAACCACAATCAAGTCATATTTACCCCAGAGATGCAAGAATTTTCCAATATACCCAAATAAATGAATATAATACATTGCATTGACAGATTGAAGAATAAAAGTCATATGATCACCTTAAATAATTCAGAAAAACTTCTTGATAAAATTTAGTATCCATTTATACCAAAAATTTACAGAAAGTGGGCAAAAGAACACACTTCAACATTAAAAAGGCTATTTACAACAAACTCATAACTAACATTACCCTCAATGGAAAAAAAATCTGAAAGCATTTCCTGTAAGAACAGGAATAAGACAAAGATGTGCAGTGCAGTCATGTTACTTTCATGCAACATAGTACTGAAAGTCCTAGCCACAACAATCAGACAAGAAAAAGGAATTGTAAAAAAACCAAAGTGGAAAGGAAGAAGTAAAACCGACACTGTCTACAGATGACATAATACTACGTATAGAAAATGCTAAAGAAGCCATCAGAAAACTACTAGAACTTATCAACGAATTCAGTATATAGCAGGACACAAATAAACATACAGAAATCTGTTGCATTTCTATACACAAACAACTAAATTTCACAAAGAGAAATTAAAGGAAATAATTTCATCTTTCATTGCATCAAAAAGAATGAAATATCTAGGAATAAACCTACCTACAGAAGCAAAACACCTGTACTAGGAAAGCTATAAGATATTGATGAAAGAAACTGAAGATGACACAAACAATTGGAAAGATATACCATACTCTTGCATTGGAAGAATGGACATTGCTAAAATGACCATACTATCCAAGGCAATCTGCAGACTCAAGGTGATTCCTATCAAAATATCAATGGCATTTTTCACAGAACTAGAACAAAAATCTTTAAATTTTGTGTGGAAACACAAAAAGCCCCAAATAGCCAAAACAATCTTGAGAAAAATGAACAGAGCTGAAGGAATCATAATCCCTGTCATCAGACTATGCTATAAAGCTATATTAATCAAAACAGATGGTACTCGAACAAAAACAGACACACTGATTAATGTAACAGAATAGGGCCCAGAAATACAACATGTGCTTATGGTCAGCGAATCTACAACAAGGTAGGCAAAAATATATAAGAAAAGTCAGATTTCTTCAATAAGTGGTACTGGGAAAACTGGACATCTACATATAAAATAATGAAATGAGAACGTTTCTTCAAACCATACACAAAAGTAAGCTCAAAATTGATTAAAAACTTAAATGTAAGACATGACACCATACAACAGCTAGAGGAAACCATAGGCATAATACTCTTTGACATAAATCATAGCAATATTTAGACTCACCTCCTAGAGTAATGGGGAAAAAAGCAAAAGTAGACAAATGTGACCTAATTAACATTAAAAGTTTTTACACAGCAAAGAAAAAAATCAACAAAACAAAAAAGACAACTGACTAAATGGGATAAAACATTTGCAAGTGATGTGACCCATAAGGGGAAAATATCCACAATACAGAAATAGTTCTTACAGCTCAACATAAAAAACTACCTGACTATAAAATAGGCAGAACACTTGAATAGACCTTTTTTTCCCCCAAAGATGACATGAAGATGGCCAAAATATTCACAAAAGATGTTCAACATTATTAATCATCAGGAAAATACAAATCAAAGCCACAATGAGATATCACCTCATATCTGTCAGAGTAACTATCATCAAAATGAACACAGCATATGCTGGTAAAGGAGTGGAGAAAGCAAACCGTCATAGACTGCTGGTGAAATTAAAACTGGTGTGGTAATACTTAGAAAAATGTATGGAGATTTTCCAAAAGACTAAAAACAGAACTATCAGTCTGCTGCTTCTAAGTCACTTCAGTCGTGTCTGATTCTGTGCGACCCCATAGACAGCAGCCCACCAGGCTCTCCCGTCCCTGGGATTCTCCAGGCAAGAACACTGGTGTGGGCTGCCATTTCCTTCTCCAATGCATGGAAGTGAAAAGTGTAAGTGAAGTCACTCAGTCATCTCCAACTCTTAGCAACCCCATGGACTGCAGCCTACCAGGCTCCTCCATCCATGGGATTTTCCAGGCAAGAGTACTGGAGTGGGGTGAGAACTATCATATGTCCCAGCAATGCCATTGCTTGGTATAGATTCAAAAAATAGTCAGACCACTGATTCTAAAAGGTACATATTCCCCAACATTCATAGCAGCATTATTGACACTTGCCAAGATATGGAAGCAACCTAAGTGTCCACCAGTAGACAAACGAATAAAGACTACACACACACACACACACACACACACACACACACACACACACACACACGCACAATGGAATACTATTTAGACATAAAAGAATGAAATTGTGTCATTTGCAACAACATGGATGGACTTGGAGAATATTATCCTAAGCGAAATAAATCAGGCAGAGAAAGAAAAATTCTATATAATATTACTTGCATGGGGAATCTAAAAAATACTACATGCTAGTATATATAACAAATAAGAAGCAGGTTCACAGATACAGAAAACAAACTAGTGCTTACCAGAGGGGAAAGAGAAAAGGAGAGGGACAATTTACAGGCAAAGGATTAAGAGATACAAAATATTATTTAAAAATAGGCTACAAGGATATATTATACAACATAGGGAATATAATCAATATTTTACCCAAATGAAACTAAAAATGGAATATGGCATTTAAAAAGTATGAATCACTATTTTGTACATCTATAACTTATATAATAATATACCTCAATTCTATGTCAATAAAGAATAGTATTACTAAATTTCAGACTTGACTTTGTCAATGTAAAATATATATGAGTATAATCAACTAAAGTAGACTAAACATAAGAGCTAGATGTGACCATCTAAACTTTACTATAAAGCATATTAATTTTATGACTCTCATTAAGTTTCCTTCCAAAGGGAGACTATGGGCATGTAGTTCACAATCAGTCAGACAATGTAACTTGAAGCAGTGCTTGAGTAAAATAACCCAATTTTTCCTTCTTCCATTTGAAACCAGGCTCTGAAACACTTGTTCAAGAAAGAGGTAAAGGAACCTGAGTTTCTAACTTAGAGAAGACAAATCCATATTAGAAGCTCCAGTTCCATTTTTAGGAAAAAAAAAAAAAAGGCCTAGTCCTAAACAGAGCTTCCCTGGTGGCTCACTATCAAAGAATTTGCCTGCCAATGAAGGAGACATGAGATTGATCCCTGTCAGTAAAGTCCCCTTGAGAAGGAAATGACAACCCACTCTAGTATTCTTGCCTGGAGATTTCCATGTACAGAGGAGCCTGGTGTGTTACAATCCATAGGGGTCCCAAAGAGTCAGACAGGACTTGACAATTGAACAACAACAGCCCTGAATAAGCCACAATATGATTAAGTGCTTACAGAATACCCCCCCTTTCATGCTTAAGAAATTCCAGGAACTATAGGACATTTCAACCCTGCAGCTTTATTCAATCAAGTTGAGGCTGACCAGATTATTCCTGGTCACCAGATGATGATCATCGTATGGCTATGTTGCGCCTTGGTAGCCTCAGCTGTCCTCTAATTGGCAATTCAGAGATGGTGTTTGAGACACTAGTCTGTCATCTTCCTACGGTGTCGGCTTCTGTGGGAAAGAATAAAGTATCTTTCTTTCTCCACCACTTCTTTTCTCTGAAACACTGATTTTTGAGCAATGAGGAACACTGACTTTTGAGCAATGAGCAGCACAACCTCATTTGATTCCAGTTTCAGGAGTAACACTTTCTTCCCTTTCTTCCCTCTTTCCTTCTTTCTTGGACTAAGTGTTTATATACTATGCTATAAGAAAAGTTTAAAGTCTGCACACAAAAACTCCCTATTCTACACAAAGTGATGAGTTTTATGGCTAAAGTAGTAATAACACAATTCATTATTCTTCTAAATTAGTTAATATATTTTAAAATAATACTATTAAATTTTAGACCTGATTTTGTTAAAGTGAATAGATGTTTAATAACAGAATCTGAATAGAAATTAATTGTATAACAGACTCTAAAGGTCCATGTTTTAAAAAACAGAATTAATATTGTTAGATATCTTCAGATTTTTGTCATTATACTATAGCAATAAAACTGGATGCAGTATTTGTAAAAAATTTGCTTTGTTTTCCAAGAATAATCTACTTGCTTGGGAAAACCACTCCAGTGTTCTTGCCTGGAATATCCCATGGATTAGAGCAGCCTGGCAGGCTACAGTTCATAGGATTGCAAAGGGCAGAGCACAACTGAAGTGACTTAGCACACATGCATGCCCATTCAAGACCTTTTAGTGAATATATTTCAAAATCAAACACATATATGTTTGATGACAAGAATATATCACGGGAAGTTGGATCAGACAAAGGCAGCTGCAGATCATTTTGTGTCAGACAGTTTTAAAAAATGAATCTCAAAGAATATCAGAGACTATATCCAAGACAATGTAGGTTAGTGGCATAAGAAGGACTAGAAACTAAATTGGATTCTTTTGTTCCATATCCTGAACTGGATTAATTTTATAAAGAGAATATATAAATGATCTAAGTGTATAAAGTCGCTTTGTGTAAGTTGTTTGATCCTAAAATCACTGGTGAAATAAATCATGGATATGCTATATAGAAGCAACTCTGCTGGAAAAGTCAAGTATTTTTTCACTTTTTTTTTTGTTTGTTTGTATGTATTTTTGATTAGGATAATCAACTCATAGCAAATAGCAGTATAACTGCTTTAAAAGGGTTTCATCATCCTCTTAATTTCTTCCTCCTGTTAGTATTACTATGTATCTTTTTAGAGACTGTCTTGATTTTTAATTATTGCTCTATAAATGTCCCTAGGGGAAAACATCTGCTATTGCCTATTCATTTTTTTCTCTGTTGCCTCAGATTCCCTGTGGATATATTGCAGCTTGTTGACATTGCATTTTTAGTTGCCTCTGATGATTTTCTATCCCAAGGGTCCTACACAGATAAGAATATTTAGCTAACTTATTTCCTATTGCAATTGTAACATTTTCCCTTCTGTTACTATCATGTTATTGGAGTCATGAAATAATTTCAGTGAGTGAGAGCTATCGAATTAATCTACTTTGACATTTTTTTAAATATAAATTTATTTAATTGGAGTTTAATTACTTTACAATATTGTATCAGTTTTGCCATACATCAACATGAATCAGCCACAGGTATACACGTATTCCCCCTCCTGAACCCCTCTCCCTTTTCCCTCCCCATACCCTCCCTCTGGGTCATCTCAGTGCACCAGCCCCAAGCATCCATTTTCTTTTAATTTAAAAGAATTAAATGTCTAAGATAGCTTCTAGGTTTTTTCTGGTATCCAGATTTTTCAATTCCTTTTATATCATTTGTCATTATTAGAATACTGTTTTCTGAAGGACATAAGTTCCTTTGTGTCACATTCCTTTGGAAAATATAATTTCTTTATCAGAATGAGCTTCTTTATAAAATAAATTGTGAGTCTATAAACAATCTTATGTTAATTTGTTGTTGTTGCTTAGGTGCTAAGTCATGTCCTAATCTTTGCAAACCCAAGAACTACAGCACTCCAGGCTTCTCTGTTCTCCACTATCTTCTGGAGTTTGCTCAAATTCAATACCATTGAGTCAATGACACTGTCTAATCATCTCATCCTCTGCTGCCTGCTTCTTCTTTTGCTTTCAGTCTTTCCCAATATCAGGTTCTTCTTCAACAAGTCAGCTCTTTGCTTCAGGTAGCCAAAGAGCTGCAGCTTAAGCATCAGTCTTTCCCATTAATATTCAGGAATATTTTGTTTAATATTGACTGGTTTGATATTCTTGCATTTCAAATTCAAGTATAAATATTTATGATTAGTTCCATTCCAGGTGTATATTTTATGTTAGTGCAAAATTATAATGAGGTTATAACAGTTTATATTTCCATAATAAGATTACATCTTAATGAATATGATTCATTAAGATACTTATATGTGAATATATTTCTTAAAATATAACATAATATACACATAGATGCATGTTTACGCTAATTATGTGAGTGAAGTGAAAAGTCGCTCAGTTGTGTCCGACACTTTGCAACCCCAATGACTATACAGTCCATGGGATTCTCCAGGTCAGAATACTGGAGGGGTAGAATTTCCCTTCTCCAGGGGATCTTCCCAACCCAGGGATGGAACCCAGGTCTCCTGCATTGCAGGCAGATTCTTCACCAGCTGAGCCACAAGGGAAGCCCAATTATCAGTATAATTTTCTGTACGATAACTTTGAGTAAGCCAGCAATTTAAAAGTATATTTAAATGATTGTTTTACATATAGTAGTGGCTCAGAGGTTAAAGCGTCTGCCTCCAATGCGGGAGACCCGGGTTCAATACCTGGGTTGGGATGATCCCCTGGAGAAGGAAATGGCAATCCACTCCAGTATTCTTGCCTGGAGAATCCCATGGATGGAGAAGCCTAATAGGTTACAGTCCAGGGGGTTGCAAAGGAGTCAGACACGACTGAGCGATTTCACCTATTCACCTAACTGATATTTGTATTTATTTTATGTCTGTATTTCTAGAGAGACCACTTCCATATATATAATATAAAAGAGTAACTATGACTACTGAATTTAAAAGATAAGCACTGAGCAATACAAGTTAATTATATCACTAATTAATCTCAACAACTTTTGCTCAGATCTTATAAAGAGTAGTACTTTAACTCTGCCCTAATAAAAGGCCCTTTCAATTACATCACACTTTGACATCAGTCCAAGCTCTACACATTTTCTCCTAAATTTCAGTCCAATATTTGCACAGGAATGTTTACTTGTTAAAGGTAACACTGCTAATTTCTATTGCTATAGAATAATTATAGTATAGCAACACAATGATGTCATAAGAAGTAATTTCATAATTAGTGTGTGATTTTACAGTGACATATATTCCCCAAAGACTATAAATCCTTTGATGTAAGTAATTTACTATTCATTCACCCATTCATTTTCTTATTATGTATGTTTTCTGTGTCTAAAACATAACTGCCGCTCAGTAAGCACTTAATGAAAGAATGAGAATATCTAACTTACTGTGAGACAGGATAAAGAATGGCATTAAAAATCTTTCAAAAAAATATTAGTGGTTTTTTTTGGGGGGTGTTGCCCTTTTTTTTTTTTTATGGAAAGAAGCCTATTGGGACTTCTACTTGAATTTTGTTGGTTCAATTTATAAATTTGACCAACCTAGATAGTATATTCAAAAGTAGAGACATTACTTTGCAGACTAAGGTCCATCTAGTCAGGGCTATGGCTTTTCCAGTGGTCATGTATGGATGTGAGAGTTGGACTGTGAAGAAGGCTGAGCCCCAAAGAAAAAATGCTCTTGAACTGTGGTATTGGAGAAGATTCTTGAGAGTCCCTTGGACTGCAAGGAGATCCAACCAGTCCATTCTGAAGGAGATCAACCCTGGGATTTCTTTGGAAGAAATGATGCTAAAGCTGAAACTCCAGTACTTTGGCCACCTCATGTGAAGAGGTGACTCATTGGAAAAGACTCTGATGCTGGGAAAGATTGGGGGCAGGAGGAGAAGGGGATGATAAAAGATGAGATGGCTGGATGGCATCACGGACTCGATGGACGAGAGTCTGAATGAACTCCGGATTTGGTGATAGACAGGGAGGCCTGGCGAGCTGTGATTCATGGGGTCGTGAAGAGTCGGACATGACTGAGCAACTGACCTGAACTGAACGGAACATCCTAAAACTATTTTAATTTTCAGTCTATGAAAATGCTAGCTTTTTCCTTTATTAAGGTCTTCTTCATTTTTTTCAGCAATATCCCTGTGATTTTAGAATATAGACCATGCATATAATTTCAGTTTAATATCAAGTATTGTTATGCTCTTATAAATGATATTTTAATTTTTTTTGTTTATTGCTCAGTTCAGTTCAGTCGCTCAGTCCTGTCTGACTCTTTGTGACCCCATGAATCACAGCACACCAGGAGTCCCAAAAATAAAGTCTGACACTGTTTCCACTGTTTCCCTATCTATTTCCCATGAAGTGATGGGATCAGATGCCATGATCTTCATTTTCTGAATGTTGAGCTTTAAGCCAACTTTTTCACTCTCCTCTTTCACTTTCATCAAGAGGCTTTTGAGTTCCTGCCATAAGGGTGGTGTCATCTGCATATCTGAGGTGATTGATATTTCTCCTGGCAATCTTGATTCCAGCTTGTGCTTCTTCCAGTCCAGCGTTTCTCATGATGTACTCTACATATAAGTTAAATAAGCAGGGTGACAATATACAGCCTGGACGTATTCCTATTTGGAACCTGTCTGTTGTTCCATGTCCAGTTCTAACTGTTGCTTCCTGACCTGCATACAGATTTCTCAAGAGGCAGGTTAGGTGGTCTGGTATTCCCATCTGTTTTAGAATTTTCCCTAGTTTATTGTAATCCACACAGTCAAAGGCTTTGGCATAGTCAATAAAGCAGAAATAGATGTTTTTCTGGAACTCTCTTGCTTTTTGATGATCCAGCAGATGTTGGCAATTTGATCTCTGGTTCCTCTGCCTTTTCTAAAACCAGCTTGAACATCAGGGAGTTCACAGTTCACGTATTACTGAAGCCTGGCTTGGGAAATTTTGACTATTACTTTACTAGCATGTGAGAAGTAGATATAATGTTCATCTGCATTAAATTCACCCATTCCAGTCCATTTTAGCTCGCTGATTCCTAGAATGTCTTTTGACCACTTCCAATTTGCCTTGATTCATGGATCTGACATCAGGTTCTTATGCAATATTGCTCTTTACAGCATAGGACCTTGCTTCTATCACCAGTCACAGCCACAGCTGGGTATTGTTTTTGCTTTGGCTCCATTCCTTCATTCTTTCTGGAGTTATTTCTCCACTGATCTCCAATAGCTTATTGGGCACCCACCAACCTAGGGAGTTCATCTTTCAGTGTCCTATCATTTTGTCTTTTCATACTGTTCATGGGGTTCTCAAGGCAAGAATACTGAAGTGGTTTACCATTCCCTTCTCCAGTGGACCATAGTCTATCAGACCTCTCCACCATGACTCGCCCGTCTTGGGTGTGCATATGGTTTCAGTGTGTCTGCCCTCTGATGCCATCTTGCAACACCTACCATCTTACTTGGGTTTCTCTTACCTTGGGCATGGGGTATCTCTTCACGGCTGCTCCAGCAAAGCACAGCCGCTGCTCCTTACCTTGGACGAGGACTATCTCCCTTACTGCCACCCTTCCTGACCTTCAATGTGGGATAGCTCCTCTAGGCCCTCCTGCGCCTGTGCAGCCACCATGTCTTGGGTTGCTCCTCCAGGCCACCATCCCTCCCGTCGGATGCGGGGTAGCTCCTCCCGGCCAGTCCTGCACCCTGGCAGCCTGGCACTCTCGGCCGCTGCCCCTGACCTCGGACATGGGGTAACTCCTCTTGGCCACGCTTAGTGAGCCAGGTTGCAGCCGCCTGAGCTTAGTACACCGGGTCACAGCCGCCCACGCTTAGTGCTTGTTTATTGCTAGTGCTTACAAATAATTTGACTTTTCTGTATGTGAGTTTGGTAAACTTACTAATTCTAGTAGTACCTTATATAGATTATTTTAGAGTTTTCTATTTAAATTACCATGTCTGTGCCAGCAACCCCACTTCTGAGTTTATATTAAAAAAAAAAAAAAATGAATACAGGGTCCCAAACAGTATGTTCATACTCATGTTCATTGTGACTTAATTTATAATAGTCAAAAGATGGAAGCAAATTACATATCAAGCAACAGATAGATGAATAAACAAATATTTTATATACATACAATTTAATATTATTCAACCTTTATAAAAGAAGAAACCATCATTTGCAAAAATATGGATGAACTTGGACAACATGTTAAGTGAAGTAAGACAAACAGAAAATCAAATATTATAGTATATCAACTCTACAAGGAATATAAAATAGTCAAACTCATAGAAGAAGAGCAAAGAATGGTTGTCACTTTCACCAGACAGAGGCCAAAGAGGTGTTAGATGGGTATAAAATTTCAGTTACACAAAAATGTATCTGTCCTAGAGATCTATTACATAGAGAGTCTATAGTTAACAGTACCACATTGCATACTTAAGTTTGCCAAGAGAGCAGATTTTACATTTAAGTATTATCAAAATATATAATAATAATGATGAGAACATTTTAGAAGTTATGAATATGTTTATGGCAGAGATTACAGTGATAATATCACTGGCATATACTTATTCTCAACTCATCAAGTTGTATACACTTAATATGTGCAGCTTTTTGTATTTTAATCAAATCACAAAAAGTGGTTTAAAAAAATAAAGACAAGTAGCTATCATTTTTAAAGATTCCTAATGTAAATTGAATGTTAAAGGAATCATCCTGATTCATTTTCTTAATGCATTCATTTTCTTAATGCAATCCTTTCTAACTGAATCTAATATAATCATTTCTACCTAATTTTAGATAGATAGCTTTTATCAGATTTAAAAAATGATAACTATTAAGAATGTTATAATTTTTCCTCTCCATCTGAAAAAATAACCTCACTTGCTCATTTTTCTTTTGCTTTATTTTCCTAAATGTTAATGGCAAGAATGACTAGGATTTTAGTTGCCAACAAGCAGAGTAATAGCCGTCACTTTACTGGTCATTCATTATTGGTGAAATATTTTTATTAGTTTCTTGAATGGCTTGAGTGTTATTGTGCACAGTTCCTAAAACAGTGTAAAAAAACTAGCCTACATTCATTTAATTTGTCTCTGGTGAACAAATGTAATAATTTCATTTACCACATTGACTTTACTGTGAGATAAATATACATTATTCTGTATGAGTCAATCTTAGTCTCCAAATTTTATCTTTAAAAGTGTTTCCTCAGAGAAGCTGTTCAAAACTCTGGTTTCTAAGCTATATTTCACAGTGACTTGTTCTTACTGCACTTTGAACTGGGAACACTTTGCACACTTGGAAATTTTAAAAGCACTTCAGCAAATACTAGTTATACAATCAAATTCAGGAGCACAAATTCAGGTTGATTTGTTCACCACAGATTTGAATGACTAGTAAATTTTAAAAACTATTTTTGGACTCACAAACTAAAGGAAGAATGCATTTATGGTCAAGCACTCTCTGAGAACCTACCTATCTTTTGTTTCAGGCTTCATAATGATTGAATAATAAAAACTGAAACACTGAATTTTCTAATGCCCATAACTATGCCAAGGTGTTTTGCTTTTAGGGACTTCACCCTATGATAGCACTGAAAACAAAGGTTAGATGCTCATGACCTTGACTACCTTAAAGATTAATCCTTTGGTAAGTGAAAACAATTGGATTTCCAGTCTATACAATTAAACACTTAGGTAAGGAAATAGTAGAGTGAGAAAAAGCCTTTCTAGCTAGTTGATCTTATAGTTGTGGTTCAAGTTTATGGTGTATTCAGTTCAGTTCAGTTCATTCTCTCAGTTGTGTCTGACTCTTTGCAACATAGTGGATTGCAGCACACCAGGCTTCCTTGTCCAACACCAACTCCAGGAACTTATTCAGACTCATGTGCATTTACTCAGTGATGCCATCCAACAATCTCATCCTCTGTCGTCCCCTTCTCCTCCTGCTTTCAACCTTCCCAGAATCAGGACTTTTTCCAATTAGTCAGTTCTTCACCTCAGGTGCCAAAGTATTGGAGTTTCAGCTTCAGCATCAGTCCTTCCGATGAGTATTCAGGACTGATTTTCTCTAGGATTGATTTGTTGAATCTCCCTGCAGTCCAAGGGACTGCCAAGAGTCTTCTCCAACACCACAGTTCAAAAGCATCAAGTCTCCGGCACTCAGCTTTCTTTATAGTCCGACTCTCACATCCATACATGACTACTGGAAAAACCAAAGCTTTAACTAGACAGACCTTTGTTGGCAAAGTAACATCTCTGCTTTTTTTCATGTTGTCTAGGATGGTCATAGCTTTTATACAAGAAGTAAAGGTCTTTTAATTTCATGGTTGCAGTCACTATCTGCCATGATTTGGGATTCCCCCAAAATTAAGTCTTTCACTGTTTTCATTGTTTCTCTGTCTACTTGCCACAAAGTGATGGAACCAGATACCATGATCTTAGTTTTCTGGATCTTGAGTTATAAGCCAACTTTTTCACTCTCCTCTTTCACTTTCATCAAGAGGCCCTTTAGTTCTTCTTTGCTTTTTGCCATAGGGGTGGTGTTACCTGCATATCTGAGATTGTTGATATTTCTCCCAGCAATCTTCATTCCAGCTGGTGCTTCACCCAGCCCACCATTTCACATGATGCACTTTGCATATACGTTAAATAAACAGAGTGACAATATACCCCCTTGATGTACCCCATGCCCAACTTGGAACCAGTGTTGTTTCATGTCCAGTTCTAACTGTTGCTTCTTGACCCGCATCCAGAATCCTCAGGAGGCAGGTAAGGTGGTGTGGCATTCCCATCTCTTGAAGAAATTTTCACAGTTTTTGTGATCCACACAGTCAAAGGCTTTGCCATAGTCAATAAAGTAGAAGTAGATGTTTATCTGGAACTCTCTTGCTTTATCTATGATCAAATGGATGTTGGCAATTTGATCTCTGGTTCCTCTGCTTTTCAAAACCCAGTGTGAACATCTGGACGTTCACAGTTTGTGTACTGTTAAAGCCTGGTTTGGAGAATTTGAGCACTGCTTTACTAGCATGTGAGATGAGTTCAGTTGTGTGGCAGTTTGAGCATTCTTTGGTACTGCCTTTTGGGGGATTGGAATGCAAACTGACATTTTCCAGTCCTTGGCCACTGCTGAGTTTTCCAAATTTGTAAAGTTTTCCAAATTTGCACCCCGATGCTAGGAGGGATTGGGGGTAGGAGGAGAAGGGGACGACAGAGGATGAGATGGCTGGATGGCATCACCGACTTGATAGACGTGAGTTTGAGTGAACTCTGGGAATTGGTGATGGACAAGGAGGCCTGGCATGCTGCAATTCATGGGGATGCAAAGAGTCAGACACGACTGAGTGACTGAACTGGAACTTGAACTGGAATTCCATCGCCTCCACTAGCTTTGTTCATAATGATGCTTCCTAAGGCACACTTGAATTTGCATTCCAGGATGTCTGGCTCTAGGTGAGTGATCACACCATTATGATTATCTGGGTCATGAAGATCTTTATTGTATAGTTCTTCTGTGTATTGTTGCCACCTCTTCTTAATATAGAATATATTACTATTCATTAAGCTCAACTCGAACCAGTACTAAGAGAATTTTACGAACAATCCTTTAAGGTCACTGCTGTAGAAATAAAGAAATGTTCCCTTTTTCCTTTCTAGGTTCTTTGGATGGCCTAATAATTACTTTGACATATGTCAGATTAACAGGAGGAAAAATCATAATCCCTCGTAATATAGTTGTTAAAATGTTTTATTAATTTTAAGAGAGTTAAATGTTATTAATTACATTCTATACGTGTTTGAGAATTATTGAATGTGAGGAAGTTCCCAAATTTGTAACAAACTGGCCTATAACAAGGAGGCTCTGGAGATGCTTGAACTTGCGCTGGTGTCTGATAGAGGGCAGTCTTGTGAGTGTTCCCTTAGACTCTGCTGATTCACAAACTCTTTGCGGTAAGGAAGGGAGCAGAAAACATCAAGCCAAGTTGAAGCTCCTCAAAGGTCTCTGAAAACCACAAGGAAGCTCTGGAGCTACAGTGATCCTTAGAGTTGGCTGGAGTTGGGGCAAAGGAGCCAAATGCTTACACCCCCACATCATATATTCATCAAAAGTGGACCACTGGGGGCTCCTGTAGCTGAGGCAGATCCCTCTAGGAGTTGATTGCTGATAACTGAGTAACATCCAGCACTGAAGCACTATATCTCATTCCTGCAGGAGATTTTTTTATTGTGGTAAAACAACTGTTGACTTAAAAAATTCATACCTCAGAAAAACAAAACACTATATGACATAAATCACAGCAAGATCCTCTCTGACCCATCTCCTAGAGTAATGGAAATAAAAACAAAAACAAACAAATGGCGCCTAATTAAACTTAAAATCTTTTGCAAAGCAAAGGAAACTATAAACAAGGTCAAAAGACAATCCTCAGAATGGGAGAAAATTATAGCAATTGAAACAAGCAGCAAAGGATTAATTTCCAAAATATACAAGCAGTTCATGCAACTCAACACCAGAAAAACAACCCAATAAAAAAGTGGGCAAAACATCTAAACAGATATTTCTCTAAAGAAGACATACAGATGGCTAAAAAACACATGAAAACATGCTCAACATCACTCATTATAAGATCAAAACTACAGTGAGATATCACTTTTGATATCAATTTGAGTCAGTTGCTAATGAGGTGGATAAACCTAGAGTCTATTATACAGATGAAGTAAATCAGAAACAAATATCATGTCTTAATGCATATTTATGGAATCTAGAGAGATGGTGATGATGAACCTATCTGCAGGGCAGCAGTAGAGATGCAGACATAGAGAACAAACTTGTAGACAAGGCAGGGGAAGGAGAAGCTGGGACAAACAGAGTGCCAAGGAAACATATACACTATCATATGTAAAATAGACAGCCAGTGGGAATTTGCTGTATGATGCAGGGAGCTCAGATCAGTGCTCTGTGACAACCTAGAGGGGTGGGATAGGTTGGGAGGGAGGTTCAAGAGGGAGAGGATATATGTTTACATATGTGTACCTATGGTTGATTCATGTTGACGTATGGCAGCAAACAATACAATATTGTTAGGCAATTATTCTTCAATAGAAATTAAATTTTAAAAATAAAAAATAAAGCAAAAAGACATACTATATAATATAAGATTAAAACAGAAATGAAACAGTTTTACCAATATTAGAACAAGGTGTTTTGATGTATTTTTAGGCAAGTTTCAGGAGTGTGTGGATATGTATTTGGGAGGATTTTCATACACTGACCATCTGGATAATTGACATTCTAAACATTTGGATGATAATAAAATTCTTATAACTGAATTTTAAGAAAATATATTCAAATATGAATAGTACAAATTAAAAATAATACCCCATCTCATGTTCCTATATGTTGATTTATTTTTAGGTAAAACCTACTTCTGTGTAATTTCTAATTTTTATCAGTAGTATCATAATATATTTTGTCTACTTCACAAGGATATTGTTAGGATTATTATGTGTTTGCGTGTGATTGAAAAGCACTTCCAAACCAATATATGGTTTAATATGCGAAAAAGAAAATATAGTATTGTACTAGAACATCTTTATTTCTGTATTATTGTAAAAATGTTGAACTTTTAAAATTTCTGCTTACTTTAGAATGGATTGAAAACCAGATAGTAGAACAGGGAAAGTAGAGAAAGGAAAATAAATACATTTTTTCTTGAAGGCATGTTTAGCATTTTCTGTAACCTAGGTACACCAGGCAATTTTCAACACAATTTTAGATGCTCTCCTACTAAGTCATTAAGAAACATATAAACTGTATTAAATTATTCAAACCTTGCTAATCTAATCTGAATTTCTTAAGGAAACTACATTCAGATTATAACTGCCCAGTAACATTCCTCTATAATGGTCATATAATCAGAAAATGTTTTCTTCATAACCACTGTGAATTCCATACATCAACACTGTCAATGAACACACTCCTTAGCTAAAATGGGCTTTTAAAAATGCTAAATCACTATATGTTTATGTAAAACAGATAAAGTGATCATTTTACTTTAGCTACTTACATCAACTAAAAATGATTCAATTAATGAACTGTACATTTAGTATTAAATATTTCCATTCCCTTTTACTAAGTCAGTTTTAGTGTAATTCAATATAATTGTTCTGTCCCGAGACTGACATCTGAGAAATATGTGGAAATAAAGCACATTCTCCATTGTTCAACTATCTTCCTATATCAGTTACAGACACATAACCAACTTATTTGTAATATGACAGCTTACTAAAATAGGTTCACTTCAAATTGGGGATGATATTGTATATAATGTACTAGTATCTCAAATTGAGGTTTTGGATTTATGAACATACTAATTTGATAGATTTCCTTTCATGTTAATGTTAAAAAAACCAAAATAGATTGATTAATTTCTGCATACTGATCACAGCTTAAAGATGTCTTTGTCAAGGGCCCCAAATATCAGAAGAATAACAAGTTTAGACTTCCAATGTGATACTATATTCTAAAATTCTAAATTAGATATAACTGCTTTTGATTATCCCTTTACCCAATATGACCTTTATACCTTTTTTTTTTTATATTTTTCTCTACCAAAATCCTCTTTTCCACACATTTTACAACTTTAAAAACATTAGTATCTAGGTGATCTTGCTAAATTGAATATTTTGGAGTAACATATAAGCTAATATTTGTATGTCAGTATTAACAACATGAATATGAGGAATATCATTTTAAAAACTATTTTTTTCTTTTTCACCCCTTTATTGAGTTTTAACTCATATAATGTATAATTCACCAATTTAAAATGTACATTTAGTGGGTTTTAGTATATTTACAGAGTTGTATGACTATCAGTTCAGTACAGTTCAGTCCAGTTCAGTCACTCAGTTATGTCTGACTCTTTGCGACCCCGTGAATTGCAGCACACCAGGCCTCCCTGTCCATCACCAACTCCTGGAGTTCACTCAGACTCACGTCTATCAGGTCAGGGATGCCATCCAGCCATATCATCCTCTGTTGTCCCCTTCTCCTCCTGCTCCCAATCCCTCCCAGAATCAGAGTCTTTTCCAATGAGTCAACTCTTCACATAAGGTGGCTAAAGTACTGGAGTTTCAGCTTTAGCATCATTCCTTCCAATGAACACCCAGGACTGATCTCCTTGAGAATGGACTGGTTGGATCTCCTTGTAGTCAAGGACACTCTCAAGAGTCTTCTCCAACAGCACAGTTCAAAAGCATCAATTCTTCAGTGCTCAGCTTTCTTCACTGTCCAACTCTCACATCCATACATGACTACTGGAAAAACAATAGCTCTGACTAAACGGACCTTTTTGGAAAAGTAATGTCTCTGCTTTTCAAAATGCTATCTAGGTTGGTCATAACTTTCTTCCAAGGAGTAAGCATCTTTTAATTTCATGGTTGCAATCACCATCTGCAGTGATTTTGGAGCCCTCCAAAATAAAGTTTGACACTGTTTCCCCTGTTTCCCCATCTATTTGCCATGAAGTGATGAAAAGGCAGAGGAACCAGAGACTAAACTGCCAACATCCGCTGGATCATGGAAAAAGCAAGAGAGTTCCAGAAAAACATCTATTTCTGCTTTATTGACTATGCCCAAGCCTTTGACTGTGTGGATCACAATACACTGTGGAAAATTCTGAAAGACATGGGAATACCAGACCACCTGACCTGCCTCTTGAAAACCTATATGCAGGTCAGGAAGCAACAGTTAGAACTGGACATGGAACAACAGACTGGTTCCAAATAGGAAAAGGAGTATGTCAAGGCTGTATACTGTCACTCTGCTTATTTAACTTATATGCAGAGTACATCATGAGAAATGCTGGACTGGAAGAAACACAAGCTGGAATCAAGATTGCCAGGAGAAATATCAATCACCTCAGATATGCAGATGACACCACTATTATGGTAGAAAGGGAAGAGGAGCTAAAAGCCTCTTGATGAAAGTGAAAGAGGAGAGTGAAAAAGTTGGCTTAAAGCTCAACATTCAGAAAACGAAGATCATGGCATCTGGTCCCATCACTTCATGGGAAATAGATGGGGAAACAGTGGAAACAGTGTAAAACTTTATTTTCTGGGGTTCCAAAATTACTGCAGATGGTGACTGCAGCCATGAAATTAGAAGATGCTTACTCCTTGGAAGAAAAGTTATGACCAACCTAGATATTATATTCAAAAGCAGAGATATCATTTTGCTGATTAAGGTCCGTCTAGTCAAGGCTATGGTTTTCCCTGTGGTCATGTATGGATGTGAGAATTGGACTGTGAAGAATGCTGAGCGCCAAAGAAT
This sequence comes from Nanger dama, assembly GCA_917880005.1. NCBI lineage: Eukaryota > Metazoa > Chordata > Mammalia > Artiodactyla > Bovidae > Nanger > Nanger dama. Next base: position 4,487,926 of record CAKJTW010000038.1, on the reverse strand, counting down.
TGATGCTTTTGAACTGTGGTGTTGGAGAAGACTCTTGAGAGTCCCTTGGACTGCAAAGAGATCCAGCCAGTCCATTCTGAAGGAGATAAACCCTGTATTTCTTTGGAAAGAACGATGCTAAAGCTGAAACTCCAGTACTTTGGCCGCTTCATGCGAAGAGTTGACTCATTGGAAAAGACTCTGATGCTGGGAGGGGTTGGGGGCAGGAGGAGAAGGGAGGACAGAGGATGAGATGGCTGGATGGCATCACGGACTCGATAGATGTGAGTCTGTGTGAACTCCAAGAAAAAAAAAAAGAAAGAAAGAAACCATATGTTATGAAAATCAAGGAATTCTTATTTTGGAGGCAGGGATTGTGATCCAAGGTGGTAAACATGATTTCTTTGTTTATTTGCATTTTATAATAATTCACTGAGTTGTTTTCCTGTTTTGTGTAATCTTGAACACAATATATCTTAAATATAAAGATGAAAAATAAATTTTTATAATAGTGAGCCATCCTTTTTTATACTAATTTGCAAGCAAACATAATTACAAGGCTGCTATGCTATGCTCAGTTGCTTCAGTAGTGTTCAACTCTTCATGACCCTATGGACTGTCACTGCCAGGCTCCATTTCTGTCTATAGGATTCTCCAGGCAAGAATACTAGAGTAGGTTGCCAGGCCCCTTCTCCAGGGGCTCATTCTGACCCAGGGACTGAACCCATGTCTCCTACATCTCCTGCATTGGCAGGCGGCTGGCTTACCACTACTGCCTCCTGAGGCCTCAAATGCAAGGTTAATTTCCAATAAACATTTCAGAATAAGTGAACCTGAAGGGCACTGATGTAATGTAGCCACATTCACCCATCATTAATAATAACCTAAATGTTCATGGTGTAGCAGTCTTCAAGTTTGGTGATGGACAAGGGAGGCCTGGCGTGCTGCGATTCCGGGGTCGCAGAGTCGGACACGACTGAGCAACTGAACTGAACTAAACTAATGGAACCATATGCCATGATCTTAGTTTTCTGAATGTTGAGCTTTAAGCCAGCTTTTTCACTCTCCTCTTTCACTTTCATCAAGAGGTTTTTCGTTCCCCTTCACTTTCTGCCATAAGGGTGGTGTCATCTGCCTATCTGAGGTTATTGATATCTGTCCTGGCAATCTTGATTCCAGCTTGTCCTTCTTCCAGTCCAGCATTTCTCATGATATACTCTGCATATAAGTTAAATAAGCAGGGTGACAATATACAGCTCTGACGTACTCCTTTTCCTATTTGGAATCAGTCTGTTGTTCCATGTCCAGTTCTAACTGTTGCTTCCTGACCTGCATATAGGTTTCTCAAGAGGCAGGTCAGGTAGTCTGGTATTCCCATCTCTTTCAGAATTTTCCAGTTTATTTTGATCCACACAGTCAAAGTCTTTTTGCATAGTCAATAAAGCAGAAATAGATGTTTTTCTGGAACTCTCTTGCTTTTTCAATGATCCATCAGATGTTTGGAATTTGATCTCTGGTTCCTCTGCCTTTTCCAAAATCAGCTTGAACATCTGAAGTTCACAGTTCACGTATTGCTGAAGCCTGGCTTGGAGAATTTTGAGCATTACTTTTGAGCATGCGAGATGAGTGCCATTGTGCGGTAGTTTGAGCATTCTTTGGCATTGCCTTTCTTTGGGATTGGAATGAAGACTGACCTTTTCCAGTCCTGTGGCCACTGCTGAGTTTATGACCACCACCACAATCTAATTTTAGAACATTTTTATCACCACCACCCCCAAATTCCATACCATACCCATTACCAGTCATTTCCCATTCATCACTTCCTCCACTTCTTCCAGAGCCTCAAGAAACTACTGATACATTTTGTCTGGGTTTGCTGAGTCTGGAGGTTCTATATGAATGGAATCATACAATACGTGATTTTTGTGATTGACTTCTTTCACTTAGCCTAGTACCTATTTTGAATAATTTCAAATGTTGGTGAAATCATTAGAATCCCTGTGAAATAGTCAGATTTACTTTTAATAATCTGTGATTAATGTCACTGGCTGTTTCTGATCAAAAAACTAAAACAGAAAAAGTTTATTGCATTTCCTTTTACCATTTCATAACACATGCATGCATTTATTTAATTTATATTTGTTCTTCATTTAAAGTACATCTATGGAGTGAATAGTTTACACATACTTTAACACATGTATTAAATTATCATTGTATAATATTGATCTAAATTTTGAGATATTTGTGATTCTAGAAAAATAATTTATACATTAAGTACAGAGAAGTTTAAGATGAAATGACTAAGTAGTAACAGATTATTAAAGCCGTATTTCTGCTCAGATGGAAAAAAAAACAATAAATCTTATACTTTATCTCATCAAAAGAAATGTTGGTGGACCCTTTGAAGTTCTGATATACATTATGTTTAGGAGCCTCAAAGATTAAATCTACAGACTAGTGAAAAGGAACAGAACAGTGCAACTGCATAAAACTGGCTCAGAAAGAATAATAAAGTCTTGGCTTAAATATCTCTAACTGCCAAAACACTGTTGCAATTTAATCATCCATATTTAACATAAAACTTTAAATTTACCTTATGAATTTTATACATGTAGTGAGCTATTCAATTAGAAATAATTTTAAGGTAATAAATTTATAGAATATGGTTTAATTAGAGTGACAGCACTTCAAATTTCACAAATAAGTTTTAATTGCATTTCAATTTGCCTTGGAGGAAAATAATTCCCTATATTCAAAAGATTTACACCCTAGTGATCTCTACTGTTCTAGAAGGTACTCACCCATGACACATAGCTCTTAAGGCTTGAAACATGACTAGTGTAACTGAGGACCTTAGTTTAAAAAGAAAAATTCATTAAACTAAAGCATAGATTTCAAAACTGATAATTCCAGTATTTGAATTTTTTAATATAAATTTATTTATTTTAATCGGAGGTTAATTATTTTACAATATTGTATTGGTTTTGCCATACATCAACATGAATCTGCCACAGGTACACACGTGTTCCCCATCCTGGACCCCTCCCCCCCTTTTCCCTCCCTCCCCATACCATCCCTCTGGGTCGTCTCGTGCACCAGCACCAAGCATCCAGTGTAAGTTGCTTGAAAATGTTTTCATATGTGAATCTACACTTGTTATTGTTTAGTCACTAAGTCATGTCTGACTCATTGCCACGCCATGGACTGTAACCCTCTAGGCTCCTCTACCCATGGGATTTCCCAGGCAATAATACTGGAGTGGTTCCATTTCCTTCTCCAGGGAATTTTCCTGACCTAGGAACTGAACTCATGTTTCTTGCATTGGCAAGAGGATTCTTTACCACTGAGCCATGAGAGAAGCAATATTAATAGCTAAAATTACATAATTTATTGAATTATTTAAAATATCAATACAATCTGTTAATTTCAGTTCGATGTCTAAGAGATAGTTTTATTTTCAAAGATAAATTATAAGCACTATAATATAAATAAAAATCTTTTATTTTTTTGTCTTTGGTAAGGTTTACTTGCAAACTCTTTATATTTACTATTTCTCTTAGCTTCAGATTGTCTGTAGGATACTTTAGAGATATTTACATCGACACCAATAATATAACTGACAAAAACCTTGTACTAATTTTGGTATTTGTTATAATTATCAGGTAAGGCAATAGCACACCACTTCAGTACTCTTGCTTGGAAAATCCCATGGACGGAGGAGCCTGGTAGACTGCAGTCCATGGGGTCGCTAAGAGTTGGACATGACTTAGTGACTTCACTTTCACTTTTCACTTTCATGCATTGGAGAAGGAAATGGAACCCACTCCAGTGTTTTTGCCTGGAGAATCCCAGGAAGGGGGGAGCCTGGTGGGCTTCCATCTGTGGGGTCACACAGAGTCAGACATGACTGAAGTGACTTATCAGCAGCAGCAGCAGTATAATTATGAAATATAATATGTATGCTGCATACACAGAAATCTTTGTACATTTACAGTCTTGTTTTGCTTTTATATGCAATAGTTAATGTATAAGTAGCAAAAATCTGAGAAAAATAATGAAGATGTGAGAAATTATTTTAGTGCAAATACTTTTGTTTATCTCAGTGAAACTCTATGCTTTGATTTCAAGTTACAAATAATAGAAAATTATAAGTATGACTTCCTGCTCTGAAAGCCATGATATATTAATGTACAATAATAAAACTGAGAGAGTAGCATGTTCAACTTGAAAAAAAATAAACTTCACAGGTGAGATACATAGACTCACATCAATTAATTTTCTAGTCACCTGTTCCATTACTAAGTTTTAGTCATGACACTGAATGGACAGCTTTTTCAATTTTCTCAAAATAATGGGTATTCAAAGTATAATAAAACATGAATACAAAGTCATTCTATGGTTGGCCTTAAGCACATAAATGTAATTAAGCTAAAACTTGTAAATTCTTATTGGTATTCAAATTTATAAAGTATCTTTTCATAATTCCTTCCACTAGGATACATGTATTTTCTATATAAAATCTGTATTACTAACTCAAGACTAATTTAATCTCAGAACCTACAGTGAATCTTGGCAAGCTACATAAATAGATTCATTAATTGACTGAACATTAGAAATAAATATTAATCTCTTTTGCTCTTCTGACTTTATTTAGAAAGCAAGAAGAAAAGACTGATTTTCAAATACCATAATTAAATTTTCACTAATATATTACTCTTCATTAATTCCTCTACTGATGTGATTATTTTTCAATAGAAACATAATCTAACAGTTACAAGAAATTTGTTCTCTTCAACACAGTTTCCAAATCCAGCACAAAAAAAGACGAGTAAATCTCTGAAATACTTGGTTTTAATAGCACAAGATTCATCGCAAATCTTTTTCAACTCTCTTAGGTGTAGGGGCTTAGAACTATGAACAGTAAAATGAGACAGCAAATGAAAAGAAATTGTTGCCCCCAAACCTTTTCTCTCTCAGAGTTTCTATCATTCTTTAATAGTAGGGAAAATAGTGTCCACAAAGAAGAAACTGCAGACTGTTAGGGATGTAATATTGATCAGAAAACAACAAAGAACCTGGCTTCATCAAACATAAAAATTAGTGGTTGAGACCACCCTTACCTGTGCTACTTCACACAAATATATACTATCAAATACAGTAAGTGAAATGAGTGAGAGCATAGGCAAGGAAACTTCTAGGTTTGGAATCTCCAAACATCCCTATAATATTTCATAAGGAAAGAGAAGACATTATAAAAGAAACACCTAAAACAGTGCAATACCACTGTGATGCTTGTTTCACCCTTATGCAATGTTGTAAAATGTACTATTTTACCAATTACTAAAGACAAACCTGGATACCATATTCAAGAGCGGAGACATTACTTTGCCAACAAAGGTCCTTCTAGTCAAGGCTATGGTTTTTCCTGTGGTCACGTGTGGATGTGAGAGTTGGACTGTGAAGAAAGCTGAGCGCTGAAGAATTGATGCTTTTGAACTGTGGTGTTGGAGAAGATTCTTGAGAGTCCCCTCAAGGGGATCCAACCAGTCCACTCTAAAGGAGATCGGTCCTGGGTGTTCATTGGAAGGAATGATGCTGAAGCTGAAACTTCAGTACTTTGGCCACCTCACGCGTAGGGTTGACTCATTGGAAAAGACTCTGATGCTGAGAGGGATTGGGGACAGAAGGAGAAGGGGATGGCAGAGGATGAAATGGCTGGATGGCATCACTGACTCCATAGACATGAGTTTGAGTGAACTCTGGGAGTTGGTGATGGACAGGGAGATGTGGCGTGCTGCGATTCATGGGGTCGCAAAGAGTCGGACACGACCGAGTGACTGAACTGAACTGATCAAGATTGCCCGGAGAAATATCAATCACCTCAGATATGCAGATGACACCACCTTTATGGCAGAAAGTGAAGAGGAGCTAAAAGCCTCCTGATGAAAGTGAAAGAGGAGAGTGAAAAAGTTGGCTTAAAGCTCAACATTCAGAAAACGAAGATCATGGCATCTAGTCCCATCTCTCCATGGGAAATAGATGGGGAAACAGTGGAAACAGTGTCAGACTTTATTTTGGGGGCTCCAAAATCACTGTAGATGGTGACTGCAGCCATGAAATCAGAAGATGCTTACTCCTTGGAAGAAAGGTTATGACCAGCCTAGATAGCATATTCAAAAGCAGAGACATTACTTTGCCGACTAAGGTCCATCTAGTCAAGGCTTTGGTTTTTCCTGTGGTCATGTATGGATGTGAGAGCTGGACTGTGAAGAAGGCTGAGTGCTGAAGAATTAATGCTTTTGAACTGTGGTGTTGGAGAAGACTCTTGAGAGTCCCTTGGACTGCAAGGAGATCCAACCTGTCCATTCTGAAGGAGATCAACCCTGGGATTTCTTTGGAGAGACTGATGCTAAGGCTGAAACTCCAGTACTTTGGCCACCTTATGTGACGAGCTGACTCATTGGAAAAGACTCTGATGCTGGGAGGGATTGGGAGACAGGAGGAGAAAGGGACGACAGAGGATCGGATGACTGGATGGTATCACGGACTCGATGGACTTGCGTCTGAGCGAACTCCGAGAGATGGTGATGAACAGTGAGGCCTGGCGTGCTGCGATTCATGGCGTCACAAAGAGTCGGACACAAGTGAGCAACTGAACTGAACTGAACTGAAGGCATGTGTTTTTATGTAATATTATATATATATATATATGCATTTATATTCTTAAAAAATAATGTGTTGCTTATGTAGTTCTTTAATTATATCTCTTCCTATCATCTTAAAAAAACATTATGAAGACATTTTGCCCTGCAAGCTAAAATATATAGATGCAATCTTTTTCCTTTATTTATTTGAATATCAAAAGCAAAGCAAATCCTCATTTTCTTTTTATCTCCTTATTATAATAAAACCAATTTCAAAACACTTTCGACCAAGCTTTCAGCCTTGTTTTCAGCTGCTAATATGAAACAATATTTTAAAAATTCAGATTCAGAAGAATTAACAAACACAGTACTTATTTCCACAGGCAACTAAAACCCTAAAACTCTTTTGGCTAGGTTTTAATAGCGTGATGGGAAATGGGAAAATATCATCCACTGTGGATGCTGAGAAACAATGAACACTATTTTTGTTTATTTTTTTAACAAGTTTTTACTGTCTATCCTGTAGCGGAAAACAAAATGATGAAAACATATTTTAAATTGATACATATTTAGCTATTTAACTTTTGTGATAACATTTTATATTTAATCTTCCTCTTGTGTTTTATATTACAGCTGTATAATGCATGAATATTTTAAATCAAATATTCCATAGTTTATTGTGCTGTATTTATCATTGATAGCAGTAATTTTTGCACTCTTATCTTTTTCACTGCTGAATTCTTAGCAACTAGAAGAATAAGCAGCTTATAACAGGAATCAATAAACACCCATTGAATTGATACAGTAAAAAAAAATAGTGTTAGAAAGAAATATACAAAAACAAATACAGTATTGTAATGTAGAATAAAGTATTAATAAAAAAATAGAAATATACATAAAAATAGAAAGTCCAGAGATAAAACTATGCACCTATGGACAACTTATATTTGACAAAGGAGGCAAAAATATACAATGGGAAAAAGACAATCTCTTCAACAAATGGTGCTGGAAAAACTAGTCAACTACATGTAAAAGAATGAAACTAAAACACTTTCTAATATCACACGCAAAAATGAACTCAAAATGGTTTAAAGACCTAAATGTAAGACCAGAAACTGTAAAACTCTTAGAGGGAAAACATAGGCAGAATATTCTATGACATAAATCACAGCATGATTCTCTATGACCCACCACCCAGAGTAATAGAAATTTAAAAAAATAAATAAATAAACAACTTAATGGGACCTAATTAAACAGGAAAGTTTTTACACAACAAAGGAAACTCTAAGCAAGATAAAAAGACAACCCTCAATATGGGAGAAAATAACAGCAAATGAAACAACTGACAAAAATTAAATTCCAGAATATACAAGCAGCTCATGCAGCTCAATACCAGAAAAACAAACAACCCAATCAAGAAATGGGCAAAAGACCTAACACAGTTTTCCAAAGAAGATATACAGATGGCTAATAAACACATGAAGAGATACTCAACATCATTCATTATTAGAGAACTGTAAATCAAAACCACAGTGAGGTATCATTCACACTGGTCAGAATGTCCATCATTAAAGTGTACAAACAATAAATGCTGGAGAGGGTGTGAAGAAAAGGGATCTCTCTTACACTGTTGTTGACTTCAGTTCAGTTCAGTTGCTCAGTTGTGTCCGACTCCTTGTAACCCCATGAACCACAGCATCCAGGCCTCCCTCAACATCACCAACACCTGGAGTCCACACAAACCCATGTCCATTGAGTCAGTGATTCCATCCAACCATCTCATCCTTTGTTGTCCCCTCCTCCACCTACCCTCAATCATTCCCAGCATCAGGGTCTTTTCAAGAGTCAGCTCTTCACATCAGGTGGCCAAAGTATTGGAGTTTCAGCTTCAACATCAGTCCTTCTAAGGAACACCCAGGACTGATCTCCTTCAGAATGGACTGGTTGGATCTCCTTGCAGTCCAAGGGACTCTCAGCAGTCTCCCCCAACACCACAGTTCAAAAATACCAATTCTTCGGTGCTCAGTTTTCCGTATAGTCCAACACCCACATCCATACATGACCACAGGGAAAAATCATAGCCTTGACTAGATGGACCTTTGTTGACAGACTAATGTCTCTGCTTTTTAATATGCTGTCTAGGTTGGTCATAACTTTCCTTCCAAGGAGTAAATATCTTTTAATTTCTTGGCTACAATCACCATCTAAAGTGATTTTGGAGTCCAGGAAAATAAAGTCTGACACTGTTTCCACTGTTTCCCCATCTATTTCCCATGAAGTTATGGGATCAGTTGCCATGATCTTAGTTTTCTGAATGTTGAGCTTTAAGTCAACCTTTTCACTTTCTTCTTTCACTTTCATCAAGAGGCCCTTTAGTTCTTCTCCACTTTCTGCCATAAGAGTGGTGTCATCTGCACATGTGAGGTTATAAATATTTCTCTTGGCAATCTTGATTCCAGCTTGTGCTTCTTCCAGCCCAGCATTTCTCATGATGTACTCTGCATGTAAGTTAAATAAGCAGGGTGACAATATACAGCCTTGATGTACTTCTTTCCCAATTTGGAACCAGTGTGTTGGTCCATGTCCAGTTCTAACCATTGTTTCCTGACCTGCATTCAGGTTTCTCAAGAGGCAGGTCAGGTGGTCTGGTATTCCCATCTCTTTCAGAATTTTCCACAGTTTATTGTGATCCACACAGTCAAAGGCTTTAGCATAGTCAATAAAGCAGAAATAGTTGTTTTTCTGGAACTCTCCTGCTTTTTGATGATCCAATGGATGTTGGCAGGTTCCTCTGCCTTTTCTACAACCAGCTGGAACATGTGGAAGTTCACGGTTCATGTAATGCTGAAGCCTGGCTTGGAGAATTTTAAGCATCACTTTACTAGCGTGTGAGATGAGTGCAATTGTACGGTAGTTTGAGCATTCTTTGGCATTGCCTTTCTTTGCAATTGGAATGAAAACTGACCTTTTCCAGTCCTGTGGTCACTGCTGAGTTTTCCAAATTTTTTGACATATTGAGTGTAGCACTTACACAGCATCATCTTTCAGGGTGTGAAAAGTAGTAGAGCCACTGTGGAGATGTGTGGAGATTTCTTAAAAACTGAGACTAGAACCTCCATACAATCCAGCAATCCCATTGCTGGGCATATACCCTGAGGAAACCAGAATTAAAAGAGATACATGTACCCCAGTGTTCACTGCAGCACTATTTCCAATAGCTAGGACATGTAAGCAACTAAGATGTCCATCAGCCAATAAATGGTTAAGGAAGCTATGGTACATATCCACAAGAGAATATTACTCAGCTACAAAAAGGAACACTGTGAGTCAGTTCTAAAGAGGTGGATTAATCTGGAGCCTATTATACAGAGTGAATAAGTCAGAAAGAGGAAGACAAATACTGTATATTAACATACACACCCACACACTCATACATATATTTATATATAACATATGGAATTTAGAAAGAGAGTACCAATGATCCTATAGGCAGGGCAGGAAAAAAGACACAGATGGAAAGGACAGACTTTTGGACTCTGTGGGGAAGGTAAGGGTGGGATAATTTGAGAGAATAGCATTGAAACATGTATATTATCATATGTAAAACAGATGACCAGTGCAAGATCAATATATGAAGCAGGGCACTCAAAGCTGGTGCTCTTGGACAACCCAGAGGGATGGAGTGGGGAAGGAAGTGGGAGGGGTTTCAGGATGGTGAGGGACAAATGTATACCTGTGGTCAATTCATGCCAATGTATGGCAAAAGTCATCACAAGATTGTAAAGTAATTATCCTCCAATTAAAAGAATTTAATTAATTATAAAATAATTGTAATAATAAAGGAAAAAAGAAATAAAAGTAAAGGAAAAATAGAATGTAACAAAAGGAGCTAAATAGACATAGAACATGAAAAAAGAAAAGAAAACATATATATATGTGTGTGTATATACACACACAAAATTAAAAAAAAAAAAAACAGTGCTAATCAATCATCTGAATCTCTGACTCCTTCTATCCTCACCTCCCTGACCTAATCTATTTAAATCACAGTGTACCCTCCTACATCTTCCTTCATATTATATATAAAGAAATAAAGAAGGATTTTTTATACATAAACATAATCATAAAAGCCATATATTTTTCTAAGTCGCTTTACCCTAATTATGCACGTTTGAGCAAATTTTCATGTTGTCAGAATTTCTATTTATTATTCTATAAATTCCTTATTCATATATTTTTCAAATATCCCATTTTATATTTTATATATTTATTTACTCTTGCAAATTTGCAAAAGGTACTTGATACGTGCACTACATATTTTCCAACTCTATCACACATGCTTTGATTTTATACATGGTATATATTAATTTTCAAACATACAAAAGATTATTAAACAATTAAGTTCATCTGTCTCTCAACTAAGACAGTGTCCTCCACAACTGTTATCATATATTAACAGCTCACACATACACTTGGATTTATTTCTTGATTAGCTTAATAATCTATTGTTTTGCAGTCACAACTTCTGTTCATTCCGGACAATGTCTCCACAGCCTCATCTCATTTATTATTTCATAAAGTTTTACAAACCTTTTATTAGTTATGTTACTCAATTTTTACATTTTATTTAGAACAGCCTACACACTTTTTCTGGAGTTCTTCATATAGATTCTCATACTGTACTATCATGAGAAACACTGAACTAGAAGAAACACAAGCTGGAATCAAGATTGCCGGGAGAAATATCAATAACCTCAGATATGCAGATGATACCACCCTCATGGCAGAAAGTGAAGAGGAACTCAAAAGCCTCTTGATGAAAGTGAAAGAGGAGAGGGAAAAAGTTCGCTTAAAGCTCAACATTCAGAAAACGAAGATCATGGCATCCGGTCCCATCACTTCATCGGAAATAGATGTGGAAACAGTGTCAGACTTTTTTGGGGATTCCAAAATCACTGCAGATGTTGACTGCAGCCATGAAATTAAAAGACACTTACTCCTTGTAATAAAAGTTATGACAAACCTAGATAGCATATTCAAATGTCTGTCTAGTCAAGGCTATGGTTTTCCCAGTAGTCATGTATGGATGTGAGAATTGGACTGTGAAGAAGGCTGAGTGCCGAAGAATTGATGCTTTTGAACTGTGGTGTTGGAGAAGACTCTTGAGAGTCCCTTGGACTGCAGGGAGATCCAACCAGTCCATTCTGAAGGAGATCTACCCTGGGATTTCTTTGGAGAGAATGATGCTAAAGCTGAAACTCCAGTACTTTGGCCACCTCATGCGAAGAGTTGACTCATTGGAAAAGACTTTGATGCTGGGAGGGATTTGAGGCAGGAGGAGAAGGGGACGACAGAGGATGAGATGGCTGGATGGCATCACGGACTTGATGGACGTGAGTCTGAGTGAACTCTGAGAGATGGTGATGAACAGGGAGGCCTGGCGTGCCACGATTCATGGGGTCACAAAGAGTCGGACAAGACTGAGCGACTGAACTGAACTGAACTGAACTATCAATCTTTACCTGTGGTAGTAACATTAGGCTACTTTTATGAATATCTTGCCAAAATTTCATCATGTGTCTTTAGAATAATTTTTTTAATGATATTACAAGCTTTCTAAGGAGTTGTATAGGAATTCAACTACTGATAATGCCATTAAAATGTCAAATATTCAATCATATTTCTAATACCTTTGTGACAATTGCTCTACTCAATGACATTAATTTGAGTAAATTATATTATGCTCTAAAATTTCAAGTTTTTCTAGATTTAATTATATATATACTGTATAAATATTAAAGAAACAAATTATTAAGATTTATAAAGTTATTTGTAAGACATCAGAAATTTTAGAAGCTCCAGTTTACATGGAAATGTAAAGCAGTATGCTTTAACAATCTGTCATGAATTATTATTGGCTGTAAATGTCTGTGCTATTCATTAGTTTGAACTTACCTCATCTTCAACTGATTTTATCAGAATCAGCAAACTGGATCTCAGGTGATGGTTTCCCATACACTTTTAAACCCTTGACCTATAAATAAAATAGCATTGTAAAAATTAATTATAATAAAATGAACTTTTATAACACTAAATCAGATTACAGTGCCATTTTAGCAAGAATGTAAACCAATAAGAACTGCCATACATTGCTGGTGAGATAATAAACTGGGACAATCACATTAATAAAAGTTTGGAATCAAGTCACTAAACTTATACATACACACATACTGTAATAATAATTCCACTGCAAGGTATACACCACAAAAAATATGTGCACATGTGCAGTAAAAAAAAAAAAAATCTATAAATATATATATAACTGTTTGCAAACATGTCAAACTGCAAAAGCTCAAATATCAATCAGCATTAAAATGGAGGACAAATCCCTTCTTGATGTTTTGGCTAAGATAAAGTGTAAAATGGACAATCTGTGGAGTACTAAACAAAATACTACATATCAATAAAAATGAGCCTACTGTCTCTACATCAACTGCAGGGTTGAGCCTAACAGAACGTTGCACAAAAGAAGCAAGAGAAAATAAAATATTCACTGTACTGTTTGATTTACATGAAGTTCCACAACAGGTAAAACTATAGTATGACGATTAGATATTTGTGCTTCAATTAAAAAAAAAGAAAGAAAAGAAACCATATGTTATGAAAATCAAGGAATTCTTATTTTGGAGGCAGGGATTGTGATCCAAGGTGGTAAACATGATTTCTTTGCTTTATTTTGCATTTTATAATAATTCACTGAGTTGTATATTCCTGTTTTGTGTAATCTTGAACACAATATATCTTAAATATAAAGATGAAAAAATAAATTTTTATAATAGTAAGCCAGATTACATTTTTATACTAATTTGCAAGCAAACATAATTACAAGGCTGCTATGCTATGCTCAGTTGCTTCAGTAGTGTTCAACTCTTCATGACCCTATGGACTGTCACTCGCCAGGCTCCATTTCTGTCTATAGGATTCTCCAGGCAAGAATACTAGAGTAGGTTGCCAGGCCCTTCTCCAGGGGCTCATTCTGACCCAGGGACTGAACCCATGTCTCCTACATCTCCTGCATTGGCAGGCAGGCTCTTTACCACTACTGCCTCCTGAAAAGCCTCAAATGCAAGGTTAATTTCCAATAAACATTTCAGAATAAGTGAACCTGAAGGGCACTGATGTAATGTAGCCACATTCACCCATCATTAATAATAACCTAAATGTTCATAATGTAGCAGTCTTCAAAATTTTATTTGCCCTATTCAAGAATACGTTTCAACTTTACCTGGCCCAGAGAAAAGCAAAACTCAATTTAACATTTTTTTTCTTTCCTTTTTTTTTTTATTTTTACCTATTCATTTGTAATAACTGACTGTCAAAATACATTTTCAAAGGATTGATAACTCTGAATAGAGGTTTTTAACATAGCTAAAGGTTAATAGCAATCTCTGGGAATGCCCTTTCCAAGGTTAGCACAACATCTTTGTTACTACGCCTCCATGTGAGAGTCTCAGAGCAGAGGCAATGGGGTTCATCCAAACTGGCGTGATATTATACAGTCACTCTTAAGTCGCTGAGTGTGGCATGAATGATAACTGAATACATTTCTCTAGGGAAACATCACTGCTTCAGAAGCTGATTTGGTAACTAGGACTACCATTCTCTCCCAAGCAGTATGAGCTAATATGCCCTAAATTCTCCAGACAGTCCAGGAATTCGTTCTGTATGCCACCCTGAGGATAAATTTCAAAGAGAGATTTTTTTTTTTTTAAATACATGAGTCACTGTCACTGGCAAAGCCCATTAACAGTTCTCAGGAAATAAAAGTAGAATCTGGATAATAAAATAAAGTCTAACCTTTTTCTTTTCCTTTGTGCTTTGTCTAGTTTCAGTTACTCATAGGGCACAGTAGGCAAAACCTTGGAACCAGTACTTCAGATCAAAGTTCTTTGTGTGAAATGGCTATGCAGACACATCAGCTTGTCCAGGCTAAGTACCAGGCACAATACAGCAATTCAAGACTGCAGAGGCAGTAGGGCGTGCACAGAGACGTTGCTCCTGTGTTCTGTGATCTACCCTTAAGCAACACAGCTGTGTCCACATCCTGGGGAAATTCCACCCCTTTTCACTGACAAATCCCTAGAGAAGTCCCACTCACAGTCAGTGGGCACAAGTATGGACTCTAGTGGGCATGTTTGTACCTCTTGATCTCCAATCAAAAAGCATAGGCTTTCCTTTCCTTCCAAACAGAAGTCTGTCTTTTTCTATTGGTACTAGCAACATCAGGCAGTTCCAGAGAACCTTTTGGGGGACCAACCTGGAAGGGTCTGTAACATCCCAAAATGGCAATGTTTTTTTTGAAATGGAATCATCAACAGTTTTTCTGTAAAATCATTATCTTGCCATTTGTCTTTATAAAGTATTTCATTCAACAAGCACTAACTTATCAGCAAACTTAACTTTGACCTGTTTGCATGCTATGCTTAGTCACTCAGTGGTGTCTGACTCTTTGCAACCCCATGGGCTGTAGCCCCCTGTCCATGGGTTTCTCCAGGCAAGAATACTGCAGTGGGTTGCCATGCCCTCCTCCAGGCAATCTATCCAGCCCAGTGATCACCCAGGTCATCCACAATGAAGGTGAATTCTTTACCATCTGATCCACCAGGGAAACATTAGGAGGTGTGGAATATACAAAGGCTTTTGGAGCTATCTGTAAGCAAATTTTTAGACATATTTCCAAAGAGAAATAATCCATTAAACTTAGTATTGTTCAGTCCATTTCACAACCTTGGTAAATGATTCTAGAAAAATAACGAAAAATAGTCCACTATTATAATACTTATTCCAAATTCCCACATGAGTATTAGTGGAAGCATCATTATTTGTGGGGGAAAAAAACCTGCCTTTATTTACAACTTAAGTCATTACTATATTCTAACTGGAATGTGCTATAAGAGATTTTTCATATTTTTTTTTTTTTTTCCGTAAGAGCAGCTTGAGACAACAGAAAGGTATGTTTTCTCCGATGACAGCAAACCTTTGTGTAGTAGACATAGTGAAAATCCTATATTGCCATAGTATACACTGTTGGCAACTGAACATATTGAAAAAGTGTGATACTGAAGAAAAATCTTTTACCTTTACAATTTTCCATGGTGTAAACGCTGGGCTGGAAGAAGCACAAGCTGGAATCAAGATTGCCAGGAGAAATTTCAATAACCTCAGATATGCAGATGACACCACCCTTATGGCAGAAAGTGAAGAGGAACTCAAAAGCCTCTTGATGAAAGTGAAAGAGGAGAGGGAAAATGTTTGCTTAAAGCTCAACATTCAGAAAACGAAGATCATGGCATCTGGTCCCATCACTTCATGGGAAATAGATGGGGAAACAATGGAAACAGTGTCAGACTTTATTTTTTGGGACTCCAAAATCACTGCAGATGGTGACAGCAGTCATGAAATTAGAAGACGGTTACTCCTTGGAAGAAAAGTTATGACCAACCTACATAGCATATTGAAAAGCAGAGACATTACTTTGCCAACAAAGGTCCGTCTAGCAAAGGCTATGGTTTTTCCAGTGGTCACATATAGATGTGAGAATTGGACTGTGAAGAAAGATGAGTGCTGAAGAATTGATGCTTTTGAACTGTGGTGTTGGAGAAGACTCTTGAGAGTCCCTTGGACTGCAAGGGATCCAACCAGTTTATTCTGAAGGAGATCAGCCCTGGGATTTCTTTGGAGGGAATGATGCTAAAGCTGAAACTCCAGTACTTTGGCCACCTCATGCGAAGAGCTGACTCACTGGAAAAGACTCTGATGCTGGGAGGGATTGGGGGCAGGAGCAGAAGGGGATGACAGAGGATGAGATGGCTGGATGGCATCACAGACTTGATGGACGTGAGTCTGAGTGAACTCCGGGAGTTGGTGATGGACAGGGAGGCCTGGTGTGCTGTGATTCATGGGGTCACTAAAAGTCAGAAACGACTGAGCAACAGAACTGAACTGAACTGAACTTATACTAGGCTTAACTAAATCAGTGAATGAAGTGGGGGAAAAAATGATTTGTTAAAGTGTCTTTCTTCGTTATTGTTCAAAAGTAAACCCTAACAGGAGGAGCATTAAATATTTTCAAATAATTATACCTAGTACTTTAATCATCTAAATATTTCCTTCAAAGGTATAATTTATTACAATGCAAACTCCAGTAGCCTTTAGCTCTCAGTACTATTCCCCAGGCACAACTGATTGCCTATAAATAAGGCGACTCAAACTGGATCACAGACTCTCTTCCTCAAATCTGTTGTTACTTTACCAAGAGGAAGGAAGGGAATCCACAAAAATTCTCCCTTGTGTGGCCAAATCTGTAACTTCAGGCCCAACAATGATCCTATATTCTACTCAAGATGATAAGAAGAAAACAGAAAAGAAGTGGAAGAAATAAAGAAGATAAAAATGGTGAGGAGGAAAAGAGGAGTAGAAAGAGATGACAGAAGATAGGAGAATGAAAATTAGGGAAACACAGTAACAAAGGAAACCAAAAAAAAAAAAAAAAAGGAGGTCTTCTCATTTACCATTATATGTCCAATGCTGCACCATAGTCCCTGGAGCAGAGTCACAGTAAAATGCATTACATAAATGAATAAAAAATAAATGAATGAAGACTGTAATGGCAGTGAACTTTCACTCCAGTCCTTCCTGTTGCCCATTCTTCTACTTCAGTTCAGTTCAGTTCAATTCAGTTCAGTTCCATTCAGTTCTGTCGCTCAGTCGTGTCTGACTCTTTGCGACCCCATGAATTGCACACACCAGGCCTCCCGGTCCATCACCAACTCCCGGAGTTCACTCAGACTCACATCCATCAAGTCCGTGATGCCATCCAGCCATCTCATCCTCTGTCGTCCCCTTCTCCTCCTGCCCCCAATCCCTCCCAGCATCAGAGTCTTTTCCAATGAGTCAACTCTTCGCATGAGGTGGCCAAAGTACTGGAGTTTCATTTAGCATCATTCCTTCCAAAGAAATCCCAGGGTAGATCTCCTTCAGAATGGACTGGTTGGATCTCCCTGCAGTCCAAGGGACTCTCAAGAGTCTTCTCCAACACCACAGTTCAAAAGCATCAATTCTTCAGTGCTCAGCCTTCTTCACAGTCCAATTATCACATCCATACATGACCCCAGGAAAAACCATAGCCTTGACTAGATGGACCTTAGTTGGCAAAGTAATGTCTCTGCTTTTGAATATGCTATCTAGGTTGGCCTTCCCAGGAGTAAGTGTCTTTTAATTTCATGGCTGCACTCACCATCTGCAGTGATTTTGGAGCCCAAAAATAAAGTCTGACACTGTTTTCACTGTTTCCCCATCTATTTCCCATGAACTGATGGGACCAGATGCCATGATCTTCGTTTTCTGAATGTTGAGCTTTAAGCCAACTTTTTCGCTCTCCTCTTTCACTTTCATCAAGAGGCTTTTTAGCTCTTCTTCACTTTCTGCCATAAGGGTGGTATCATTTGCATATCTGAAGTTATTGATGTTTCTCCCAGCAATCTTGATTCCAGCTTGTGTTTCTTCCAGTCCAGCGTTTCTCATGATGTACGCTACCCCACGTCCGAGGTCAGTGGCAACCAGGAGGAGAAACCCCGTGTCCGAGGTCAGATCAGCAGCTGGGAGGAGCTACCCCACAGCCAGAAGGAGCTACCCTGCATCCGAGGTCATGGGTAGCCGGGAGGAGCTATCCTGCCTCTGAGGTCAGGAGCAGCCGGAGGAGACATCCCACGTCTGAGGTTGGGGCAGCCGGAAGAAGCCACCTTTCACCCAAGGCCAGGGGTGGCAGCTGGGAGGAGCCACCTCATGCCAGAGGCCACGGGCAGTGACCCTGAGGAGCCACCCCAGGCCTGAGGCCAGGGGCAGCAGCTGGGAGGAGCCACCCATGCCCCTGAGGCTAGGGCCAGTTGCTAGGAGCAGCAACCAGAGGAGCGGTGCCTGTGTAGGCGCAGGAGGGCCTAGAGGAGCTATCCCACGTTGAAGGTCAGGAAGGGCGGAGGTAAGGAGATACCCCTCATCCAAGGTAAGGAGCAGCAGCTGTGCTTTGCTGGAGCAGCCATGAAGAGATACCCCATGCCCAAATTAAGAGAAACCCAAGGAAGATGGTAGGTGTTGCAAGAGAGCACCAGAGGGCAGACACATTTAAACCATACTCACAGGAAACTAGTCAATCTAATCACACTAGGACCACAGCCTTGTCTAACTCAATGAAACCAAGCCATGCCTGTGGGGCCACCCAAGACAGGCAGGTCATGGTGGAGAGGTCTGACAGAACGTGGTCCACTGGCAAAGGGAATGGCAAGCCACTTCAGTATTCTTGCCTTGAGAACCCATGAACAATATGAAAAGGCAAAATGATAGGATACCAAAATAGGAACTCCCCAGGTCATTAGGTGCCCAATATGCTACTGAAGATCAGTGGAGAAATAACTCCATAAAGAATGAAGGGATGGAGCCAAAGCAAAAACAATACCCATTTGTGCATGTGACTGATGATAGAAGCAAGATCCGATGCTGTAAAGAGCAATATTGCATAGGAACCTGAAATGTTAGGTCCATGAATCAAGGCAAATTGGAAGTGGTCAAACAAGAGATGGCAAGGGTGAATGTCAACATTCTAGGAATCAGCAAACTAAAATAGACTGGAATGTGTGAATTTAACTCAGATGACCATTATATCTTCTACTGCGGGCAGGAATCCCTCAGAAGAAACGGAGTAGCCATCGTGGTCAACAAAACAGTCCGAAATGTAGTACTTGGATGCAATCTCAAAAATGACAGAATGATCTCTGTTCGTTTCCAAGGCAAACCATTCAGTATCACAGTTATCCAAGTCTATGCCCCAACCAGTAATGCTGAAGAAGCTGAAGTTGAACGATTCTATGAAGACCTACAAGACCTTTTAGAACTAACACCCAAAAAAGATGTCCTTTTCATTATAGGGGACTGGAATGCTAAAGTAGGAAGTCAAGAAACACCTGGAGTAACAGGCAAATTTGGCCTTGGAAGGCGGAATGAAGCAGGGCAAAGACTAATAGAGTTTTGCCAAGAAAATGCACTGGTCATAGCAAACACTCTCTTCCAACAACACAAGAGAAGACTCTACACATGGACATCACCAGATAGTCAACACCAAATTCAGATTGATTATATTCTCTGCAGCCAAAGATGGAGAAGCTCTATACAGTCAACAAAAACAAGACAAGGAGCTGACTGTGGCTCAGATCATGAACTCCTTATTACCATATTCAGACTTAAATTCTTCTACTTAGTTTCTGCAAATACCTTAGTGTGTCCATTGATTTCTGATCTAGCATGAACTTCTAGAAAATGCCTATCCAGGTACATGTCTACATAAATTTCTTGAGTCACAGAGAAAGAAGCAAGAAAGTTGTATTTAGACACTCTTATCGTCTGATTCTAATTGGCATTCTTATGTAAAAACCACTTGCTGCTGCTGCTGCTGCTGCTAAGTCGCTTTAGTAGTGTCCAATTCTGTGCGACCCCATAGATGGCAGTCCACCAGCTCCCCCCGTTCCTGAGATTCTCCAGGCAAGAACACTGGAGTGGGTTGCCATTTCCTTCTCCAATGCGTTGAAGTGAAGTTGCTCAGTCATGCCCGAATCCCAGCGACACTAGGGACTGCAGCCCACCAGGCTCCTCAGTCCGTGGGATTTTCCAGGCAAGAGTACTAGAGTGGGGTGCCATTGCCTTCTCCGACTGAAATAAAATTTGAACAACATTATATCCTCTGATGTCTACATATATTCAAACATTATTCTCTTATGGTAGCTCTTGAGTGTCTTTAAAAATAGTAATTTCATTCAAAGTAAAACATATTCATTTGATATAAAGATCACTGAAATTAGCAGAATAGTCATGTTTAAAAAAAAGTTTATAATTGGTATAAATTGATCATAAAACCTTTGGGCAAAATTAGATGAGCATTTCCCAAGCTATTCAGCAAACATTATTTTCAAGAAATGTTAATAGATACCATTATAATTAACTATTACAACATCAATAGTTATAGATACGATCAGTATATGACCTATGGAAAACATTATTTATTAAATCCCTATTGTGGAAATTTAAAGTATATTTCTAATATAGTCAAAGAGACAAAGAGTTTAAATAAAAATGTAATTTATTTAAAAAAGAGTAACTCATTCTATATAAGTTGTGTACCCACAGAAATACTTATTAAGATAGTCTACTATGGCGCTTTGAATTATAAAGAAAGATGTTCAAATTTGGGACTGAAATTATGTTATACTTTATTTTATATGGCATTTAATTGCCTTGAAATAGATGAAGAACTGTTTCAACATAATATTTTTATTTAATAAAATAATTATTTTTACCACTATTTGCTATTTTAACTGTTACTGAGTGACTTAACTGAACTGTTACCTACTACATTTAGTATTATTTACTATATTATTTTACTAGTATTTTTTATATTCATTGTATAATTTAATATTTTTAATATTATTACTAATATTTAAGATTAGTTTTACTCTTTTCTATTTTACTACATTTAACTTTATTACTATAACAGATCATGATTTAGAGCACTGACTTTAAATATCCTTGACATCAAGCTATTTTGGAGCACATATATTTATGTCAGAATTTCAATATTCTACAAGAATTATAAAAATCATTTTGCTTTTACTTCATAATACTGTCTATTAACTTTGACTTAATAGTCTGTTTCTATTACAACTTTAACCATATATAGGATCTCTGTACCACAGATCTCTGATTAGGTGCTATAGCTTCAATTAAATTTCATGATTTCTCTCCACAGGAAAAGGTTGAGGGTGGTTTCTATATGAACAAACTTTATATCAAGTTTAACTTCTTCCTCCAATAGATGACACACTGTAGGTCAAATAGATGTGACTACCCAACAAAGCAGGCTACTAATTTTATTGCCTAATAATGACTGAGGTGTACACTTTTAAAATAAAAATAAAGTAAAGTGAAAGTTACTTAGTCATGTCCAACTCTGTGACTCCAAAATTCTCCAGGCCAGAATAATGGAATGGGTAGCCTTTCCCTTCTCCACGAGAGCTTCCCAACCCAGAGACAGAACCCAGGTCTCGGTCTCACAGACAGTTTCTTTATCAGCTGAGCCAGGAGGGAAGCCCAAATAAAGATATGCACATTTTAATTTGGGGCTTCTCTGGTAGCTCAGTTGGTAAAGAATCTGCCTGCAATGCAGGACACCCCGGTTTTGATTCTTGGGTGGGGAAGATCTGCTGGAGAAGGGATAGGCTATCCACTCCAGTTTCTTGGGCTTCCCTTGTGCCTCGGCTGGTAAAGAATTCACCTGCAATGAGGGAGACCTGGGTTCGATCCCTGGGTTGGGAAGATTCCCCTGGTAAAAGGAAAGGCTACCCACTCTGGTATTTTGGCTGGACAATTTCATGGACTGTATAATCCATGGGGTTGCAAAGAGTTGGACACAATGAGCGAATTTCACATCACTTTACTTCACATTTTAATTTAATACACTCAACCCAAGTTTTAAACTGCTGTTGTGATCATATTATCCTATATCTTTATTTTTGACTGCAGAAAGTTTGCTATATATATATATATATATATAACACACATACATATGCATGAGTTTTAAGTTCTATTTTTGATGGAGGTAGGATGGGATTGAAACTCAGTTTGGTGCTATAAATCAGATTTAAACCTGCTTTTTACTTGGGTATGGCTATGGTATGGTAAATAAAATATATATTTAATATAAATGCCTGGGATAATATATTATAACCCCAATATTATATGTTATATATTTGTATTATATGAATATAATATAATAATATAAATGCCTGGGAAGTTTCTCTGCTCCCTGTAGTTACCCTCAGGAGAAAAAATAAATGAAAAAGAATTGAATTCTAATTTTTGAGAGTCCACAAGTGAAAAAGAGAAGGAAAAGGAACTAAGAAAGAACACATGATTGGAAAAGCCCTCTCCTACTGGGGAATTTTGAGGGGGAACTTTGAGACATTCAATCATTTCACTAGAGGGAAGCAAAGTATTTACATACCAAATATTATCAGTCACGGGTTGAGGCCTACTCCTGGAAACCATCAACTGGCCTTGGAATTACAATGGAACAATCAGATGAATAAAATTATCAGGAATTTTAAGAACTTAAATTTGAAAGTTTGGGGGTTGACATGCAGGGCTACAGTCAGGGTCATGGGGATATAAGAAGCTCACTGAGAACATCTCCTTTAGTTACTGATTGGCGGTCTCTCTTCTGCACAATACAGTATTCAGTCAGGCTCTCTCACAAGGTAGTCCCAAAGTGGAGGCTCAGTCCCAAAGTGGTAGTCCCTCAGTGGAGACAAACAAATCTTATAAAAAAATTTCACTGGACATCTATTGCCAAATGTCACTCTACTCATCTTACTTATATTTTTAATTGAGTTAGACTGAAGATAAAAGCGAGTAGTCTAATGAGGAAGGTGATAGAGTTTATAGTACTAGCTTTTAATGAATTGTGGATTAATAAAAATAAACTCTTTATGTCTTTTACATTTTGGCACACGCTAACCTGTTTCCTAGGCTTTCCTGGTGGCTCAGTGGTAAAGAATCTGCCTGCAATGCAGGTGACGAAGGATGCCAGTTCAGTCTCTAGGTTGAGAAGATTCTCTGGAGGAAGGCATGGCAACTCACCCCAGTATTCTTGCCTGGAGAATCCCATGGACAGAGGAGCCTGGCAGGCTTGGCTCCATGTGACAGTCCATGGGGTCAGAAAGAGTCAGATGCGACTGAGAACACACAGCCTGTTTCCTGTGATTTTTTTCAGTTATTGGTCAAATTTCTTATATCAGCAAATTTTCAGTTAAATATTATTTCAAAATATTCCACTAATGACTGTCTTTAAACTCACTTTGACCTCTATATCTGTCCATATTTTCCAGGCTGTAATTACCTTTCCTATAACCACTTTTGTAGTCCCAGGTTGCAGAAATAATGAATGGTTAAAAACTCAATTATTACTTGGGAGTTCTTTCTGCTATTTCAAGCTGAGTTTATATTTATAGTTATGAGAGATCTGAGTGTGGTGATTTATAATGATACCAGGTACTAGGTCCAAACTGAGACAGTCTAATTAGATTTTAAATTTAGGTTTGGAGAGAAGGAAACAGAATCTCCTATAAAGTATTAATGGTAATAGAAAGTGAGATTATTTTCAAAGATGAATTTAGCAATATCACTCAAAACCATTGGCTCACCTAATTCTACTAGTAGCAATTTAACCTAATGATGTGCATGCATATGTCCACAAAGATATACTTTGAAAATGTTTCTGGCAGTATATTAATAGTTTATATAGCTAAAACAAATCTGGAAAAGATTTAAAACAATGGTAGACTAGGTCAAACATAATGTATTTATACAATAAAATACTAGGCAAGTTTAAAGGGAATGACGTCAATGTTTAAATCCTGATAAATGTCTAAAATGTACTTATAGTTGACTCTTGAACAACTGGGGAGTAGGGGTAACAAGCCTCCAATCAGTCATCATCTACATATGACTTTACAGTCGGCTGCCTGTTTCAATGGTTCTGTTCCAGTAGTAGTACTGTAGTACATATTTAACTGAAAAGAATCTGTATATACATGGGCCACGGCAACCCACTCCAGTACTCTTGCCTGTAAAATCCCATGGATGGGGAGCCTGGCAGGTTGAAGTCCATGGGGTCGTTAAGAGTCGGGCACAACTGAGTGACTTCACTTTCACTTTTCACTTTAATGCACTGGAGAAGGAAATGGCAACCCACTCCAGTGTTCTTGCCTGGAGAATCTCAGGGATGGCGGAGCCTGGTGGGCTGCTATCTATGGGGTCGCACAGAGTCAGACACGACTGAAGCGACTTTGCAGCATGCAGTTCAAACCTGTGTTGTTTATGGGTCAACTGCATTGTTCTATGTAATACTTACTTCATTAAGTGTAAAACGTAACTGTATATGATATGTTTAGGCCACTTGTGTTTGTTTACCTGCAAACCTGATACTGGGTAAGATTGAGAACAGGAGGAGGAGGAGGAGAAGAGGGCAACAATGGTTAGATGGCATCACTGATACAATGAACATGAGTTTGAGCAAACTCTGGGAGATAGTGAAGGACAGGGATTCCTATCCCTATGTCCTCAGAGTTGAACATGACTGAGGAACTGAACAACAACAAAAACAGAGATAAAAACCCACTCATATTTGAGTTGACTCAAAGTTAGGTGTAGAAGAATAGAAATCAACTACTTATTTTAACTTTCCATACTGAATTTTTGTATCATATGCTTTTGCTACATTCATATTTTAAATGAGAGAAATTGAAATCTCAAATAATTATTCCATTTTAAGGAATTTCTATCCAAGTCACTATGGGAAATACATACCAACCAAGACATGAACTTCACAGTGTCAATGTTTTCATGTGGTTTGAAAGGATAATTAAGACTTTGATGACACTTTTTCTGCCAAATAAAGGGAATGTTATATGAATTATGAGAATGCATAATAATTAGGTTAAATGTAATAAATTACTTTTGGAAATTTTCAGTTGAATTTAACGATTTATACATATAGTACCTATTTATGGCAAAACAGGTACTATAAAACCGTAGATCCTGTGATCTGAGGCTACTGTAACTAATTTAGGTAGGACATGCAGCATCATTATAACTGCATATTTAATTCTGAACACAGCATTTTTTTTAAATAAAAAGCCAGTATCTACTTTTAAGCTTCCATTATTTCCATGAACCTTTAAATTCCTCCACAATAAAAGATGATATTTCCTTTTCCCTTGGGTGCATTTATACCATTCTCCTCCTGGATTATTAAAATGTCACCAAAAGGTCATTTATTTAGCTTATGCTTCCTCATTGCACAAACATAAATGTTGCTTGAGCAAATTTACTCTGCTTCCTGCTTGTGTACATCAAAAAATGTTCTCATTGGCTGACATAATATACCAGTGAAATCAAAAGCAGCACCATTTCTTACCCCATTGTCTGAATCACAAATAATGCTAATAAAACATTCATCATCATTTATGAAAAGTTTCAGAAAAAATGTGATATATTATTTTCTTTCCATTAGAGACTCATAGTATTATTGAAACTATACTGAGATACTACATACTAAGCCTTAGATTTTCCTCCAGTGATGTGACCTAGATGATCATGAAATCATGACTCTTAGGGATTCATTGTGAAATTTATATAGCACCTAATATTTCATGTGACAAAAGTAATCTTATGAAAATAAATTTGTTTATTTATCTAAACTATAAAATTTAAGAAGAGCATGCAACTAGATATTTTAAGCTCAGCAAGAATAGCTACACAAATAAACAGAAATATAAGTAATGAAATATACATATAATTTCTTGAATATATTTCTGCATAAATATGTCAAGCATTTTAATTTACATAAGAAGTAAATTATGATAGCCCCCCTCAAACCTTCTAAATACTGGTAACATTGTGGTATCCTGACTGACTTTCCCATTGCTTATGGATACAGATTTTCATAATATATGCACAAGTTTGTTGTTGCTTAGTCACTCAGTCATGTCCTACTCTTTGCAGCTCCATGGACTGCAGCATGCCAAGCTTTTCTGTCCTTAACTATCTCCCAGAACTTTCTCAAACTCATGTCCATTGAGTCGGTGATGCCATCCTCTGTCATCCCCTTCTCCTCTTGCCTTCAATCTTTCCCAGCATCAGGGTCTTTTCTAATCAGTCAGCTCTTTGCATCAGGTGTCCAAAGTATCAGAGCTTCAGCTTCAGCATCAGTCCTTCCAATGGATATTCAGGACTGATTCTCTTTAGGACTGACTGGTTTGATCTCTTTGTAGTCCAAGGGATGCACAAGACAAGAGTCTCTCCAACACCACAGTTCAAAAGCATCAATTATTTTGTGCTCAACCTTCTTTATGGTCCAGATCTCACATCCATACATGACTATTGGAAAAACCATGGCTTTGACTATACGGACTTTGTTGGCAAAGTGATCTCTCTGCTCTTTAATATGCTGTCTATGCATAGCTTTTCTTCAAAGGAGCAAGTGTCTTTTAATTTCATGGCTGTAGTCACCATCTGCATTGAAAATATGCACACATACATAGAACCTTTTAATACTCATTGTTCTTAAAATCCTTTATGTCAATAAAAATTCTGAACATTTTTAAAATTTTCTAAATGGGCTCAATATCACTTTCTATTCTCCTGAGATGTTTGTAGAAAATGTAAAGGATGGAAAATCATAGTCTAGTAAGGTGACATAGGAGACTGTGCAATTTTAATAAACTTGATAGCAGATTCTTAAACATATTTAGTTTAAAAAGAGCACAATTTTCTTGCTATTTAAATATATATGAACAATTTAGGAAAACTTTATACACACACATAAGCTAGAAAAATAGTCGATGCATACATATATAGTCTACATATGAATTTTGGAGATATCAATTTTTATATTTCATATTTTAAATTATTTATATATAAATATATACATACATACCTACATATATATGGTATATATATATATATAACTGGTATATATATGGTGTATATATATGTGTGTATATATATATATATATGTAACTGGTATATATATGGTGTATATATATATATATATATATAACTGGTATATATAGTTTTCTTTATAGTCCAACACTCACATCCATACATGACTACTGGAAAAACCATAGGTCTGACTAGACTGAACTTTGTTGGCAAAGTAATAACTCTGCTTTTTAATATGCTGCCTAGGTTGGTCATAGCTTTTCTGCCAAGGAGCAAGCGTCTTTTAATTTCATGGTTGCAATCACCATCTGCAGTGATTTGGGAGCCCAAGGAAAGAAAGTCTCTCACTGATTCCATTGTTTCCCCATATATTTGACATGAAGTGATGGGACCAGATGCCATGATCTTAGTTTTCTGAATGTTGAGGTTAACCCAACATTTTCACTCTCCTCTTTCACTTTCATCAAGAGGCTCCTCAGTTCCTCTTCACTTTCTGCCATACGGGTGGTGTTATCTGTATATCTGAGGTTACTGATATTTCTCCTGGCAATCTTCATTCCAGCTAGTGCTTTATCTAGCCCAGCATTTCACATGATATACTCTACATATAAGTTAAATAAGCAGGGTGATAATATGTAGCTTTGATGTACTCTTTTCCCAATTTGGAACCAGTCTGTTGTTCCATGTCTGGTTTTAACTGTGGCTACTTGACCTGCATACAGATTTCTCAGGAGGCAGGAAAGTTCTGATATTCCCATCTCTTAAAGAATTGTCCACATTTTGCTGTGATCTACACAGTCAAAGGCTTGGAGTAGTCAATAAAGCAGAAGTAGATGTTTTTTATTTTTTTTTTTTTTTTCCTAGAACTCTCTTGCTTTATCTATGATTCAGTGGATGTTGGCAATTTGATCCCTGGTTCCTCTGGCTTTTCTAAATCCAGCTTGAACATCTGAAAGTTCTCAGTTCACATATTGTTGAAGCCGTGCTTGGAGAATGTAAGAATTATTTTGCTAATGTGTGAGATGAGTGCAATTATGCGGTAGATTGAACATTCTTTGGCATTGCCTTTCTTTGGGATTGGAATGAAAATTGACATTTTCCAGGCCTGTGGCCACTGCTGAGTTTTCCAAATTTGCTGGCATAATGAGTATAGCACTTTCACAGTATCATCTTTTAGGACTTGAAGTAGCTCAGCTGAAATTCCATCACCTCCACTAGCTTTGTTCATAGTGATGCTTCCTAAGGCCCACTTGACTTCAGACTCCAGGATGTCTGGCAAGTTGAGTGATCACATTATCATGATTGTCAGGGTCATTAAGATCTTTTTGTATAGTTCTTCCATGTATTCTTGCCACATTTCTTAATATATTCGTCTGTTAGGTCCATACTGTTTCTGTCCTTTATTGTGTCCATCTTTGCATGAAATGATCCCTTGGTATATCTAATTGATTTGAAGAGATCTCTAGTCTTTCCCATTCTATTAAAACTATAACTTATTTATCTCTCCATAAATACCTAATAATGAAGCTAAAAATCCATTAATTAATAATTAATATCTTCCCATGTTGCTCTCTGCAAAGAATATGCCTGTCAATGCAGGAGATCCAGGACATGTGGTTTTGATCCCTGGGTCGGGAATAACCCCTGGAGGAGGAAATGGCAAGTAGTTCCACTCCAGTATTTGTTTTCAATAAATAATGTTTCTCAAAAACAGCATGCCTGGTCTCAAGCAAAGCAAAAAGTTCAGATTAGGAAACTATGGCAACATTCTATTAAGATATGATAGAAGGAAAAACAGACACTGGATGAGTATGCCTCATTCCTGGTGGCTCAACTGGTAAAGAATCCACCTACAATGCAAGAGACCTGGGTTTGATCCCTGGGTTGGGAAGATACTCTGGAGAAAGGAAACAATATCCACTCCAGTATTCTGGCATGGAGAAATCCATGGACTGTATAGTCCATGGGGTCACAATGAGTCAGACACGACCGAGTGACTTTCACTCACAAGGACCAAAATATTTTGTTATTTAAAAATGTGTTTACTAGACACAGGCACACCAATTCACATAACATAACTGGAGTTTAGTTTTTCTGAACTAAAGAAAGAGAGGTTGTTCGTTTGTTTGTTTGTTTTGCTTTATTGAGGTATAACTGACAAATAAAATTTTAAGATAAATTTAAGTGCACATTATAATGTTTTGATAATATATGCATTGTGGTAGCAGAGAAGTCAATGGCACCCCACTCCAGTACTCTTGCCTGGAGAGTCCATGGACGGAGGAGCCTGGTGGGCTGCAGTCCAAGGGGTCGCTAAGAGTCGGACATGACTGAGCAACTTCACTTTCACTTTTCACTTTCATGCATTGGAGAAGGAAATGGCAACCCACTCCAGTGTTCTTTCCTGGAGAATCCCAGGGACGTGGGAGCCTGGTGGGCTGCCATCTATGGGGTCACACAGAGTTGGACATGACTGAAGCGACTTAGCAGCAACAGCAGCAGCAGCACTGTGAAAGGATGACTGTCTTTCATCTAGGTAATTAGATATTTATAATATGCTATATTATATTATTTTATATAAAAACATTTAAGTTCTACTCTCCTAACAAATCTGTTAAACTGAACAGTGTTATATACATCACCATGTTATATCCTTAAACATTATTGTTGTTGTTATTTAGCTGCTAAGTCATGTCCAACTCTTTTTGACCCCATGTACTATAGTCCACCAGGCTCCTCTGTCCATGGAATTTCCCAGGCAAGAATACTGGAGTAGGATACTATTTCCTTCTCCAGGGGATATTCCTGACCCAGGCATGGAACCCACGTCTTCTGCATTGGCACACAGTTCACCACTGAGCCACCTGGTTAGCTCTCAAATTTTATGGGTCTTCCACTAATAGTTTATAACCCTTTAATCAATCTCTTCCTATTTTCCTCATGCAGTCACCCCTGGCAATGACTTTTCTAACTTTATTTCATTCTTTTACTTATGGCTGTTCAGTTTTCCCAACATTTATGTAGAAGATTATTTTTCCCCCTTTGTCTATTCTTGACTCCTTTGCCGTAAATTAATTAACTATACATGCATGGGCTTAATTCTGGGCTTTCTGTTCTGTTCTACTCATCTAAGTGTCTGCATTTATATCAATACCATATTATTTTGATGATTAAAATTTTGTAATGCATTTTGAGATCTGAAAGTGTGACCCACTCAGCTTTATTCTTTCTAAAGTTTGCTTTGGTTCTTTAGGGTCTTCTGTGATGCCAAACCAATTTTAGTTTTGTTTTGTTTTGTTTTACCAGTTTCTGTGAAAAATGCTTTTGGGATTTTGATAGGAATTGCACTGAATCTGCAGATCATTTTGGATAAGATGGACATTTTAATAATAGTCATCGTTCCAATCCATGAGTACAGTTTATATTTCCATTTAATTGTGTCTTCTTCAATTTATTTCCCAGGTGACACTAGTGGTAAAGAACATACCTGCCAATGCAAGAGACATGAAAGATGCAGGGTCAATCCCAGAGTTGGGAAGATCCCCTACAGAAGGGCATGACAACCCACTCTAGTATTCTTGCCTGGAGAATCCTATGGACAGAGGAGCCTAGCAGGATACAGCCCATAGGCTTACAAAGGGTCAGACATTCCTGAAACAACTTAGCAAAAGCACAAAATTTATTTCACCAATATTTTATGGGTTTGGTGTACAGATGTATTACTGCCTTGGTTAAATTTATTTCTAAATATTTTACTCTTTTTGATGTTATTTTAAATGAATTTTCTTTTTAATTTTTATGATAGTTTATTGTTATTATTTAGGATTGCAGTTAACTCCCATTTTGATGTGGGTGATAAGGGGGTATTTCTTTTGAGACAAACTTGTAGGAATCACGCAGCTGTTTTCTAGATTTATTTCAGGGGTAATTGCTTTTGTGCACAGACACAGATTTGATGTATCTGTGGTAGAAGGTGAGTTCACGAGGTTCTTATATCTAAGTTTCGATTTGGGGCCAAAATTCGTCCAAAAAGTTTAACAAGCATACAAACTTTAAGTTTAGATGTACTGTATGCAAGTGTCAAATAAGAATTGATCAGTCAAGATTCTTAGGAACATCATGACCAGACTCAAATCACCTGAAGTCAGCTGACCAAAAGCAAAGACTTTTCACAACCCAACTTGGACCCTTCAGTTCAGTTCAGTTCAGTTCAGTTCAGTTCAGTTGCTCAGTCATGTCCGACTCTTTGCGACCCCATGAATCACAGCAAGCCAGACCTCCCTGTCCATCACCAACTCCCGGAGTTCACTCAGACTCATGTTCATCGAGTCAGTGATGCCATCCAGCTATCTCATCCTCTGTTGTCCCCTTCTCCTCCTGCTCCCAATCCCTCCCAGCATCAAAGTCTTTTTCCAATGAGTCAACTCTTCGCATGAAGTGGCCAGAGTACTGGAGTTTCAGCTTTAGCATCATTCCTTCCAAAGAAATCCCAGGGTTATTCTCCTTCAGAATGGACTGGTTGGATCTCCTTGCAGTCCAAGGGACTCTCAAGAGTCTTCTCCAACACCACAGTTCAAAAGCATCAATTCTTCGGCGCTCAGCCTTCTTCGCAGTCCAACTCTCACATCCATACATGACTACTGGAAAAACCATAGCCTTGACTAGACGGACCTTAGTCGGCAAAATAATGTCTCTGCTTTTGAATATGCTATCTAGGTTGGTCATAACTTTCCTTCCAAGGAGTAAGCGTCTTTCAATTTCATGGCTGCAGTTACCATCTGCAGTCATTTTGGAGCCCCCATCTATTTCCTATGAAGTAATGGGACCGGATGCCATGATCTTCGTTTTCTGAATGTTGAGCTTTCAGCTAACTTTTTCACTCTCCTCTTTCACTTTCATCAAGAGGCTTTTGAGTTCCTCTTTACTTTCTGCCATAAGGGTGGTGTCATCTGTGTATCTGAGGTAATTGATATTTCTCTTGATGCCAGCTTGTGTTTCTTCCAGTCCAGGGTTTCTCATGATGTACTCTGCATAGAAGTTAAATAAGCAGGGTGACAATATACGGCCTTGTCATACTCCTTTTCCTATTTGGAACCAGTCTGTTGTTCCATGTCCAGTTCTAACTGTTGCTTCCTGATCTGCATACAGATTTCTCAAGAGGCAGGTCAGGTGGTCTGGTATTCCCATCTCTTTCAGACTTTTCCACAGTTTATTGTGATCCACATAGTCAAAGGCTTTGGCATAGTCAATAAAGCAGAAATAGATGTTTTTCTGGAACTCTCTTGCTTTTTCCATGATCCAGTGGATGCTGGCAATTTGATCTCTGGTTCCTCTGCCTTTTCTAAAACCAGCTTGAGCATCAGGAAGTTCACGGTTCATATATTGCTGAAGCCTGGCTTGGAGAATTTGGGGCATTACTTTACTAGCATGTGAGATGAGGGCAATTGTGCGGTAGCTTGAGCTTTATTTGGCATTGCCTTTCTTTGGGATT
Organism: Nanger dama; assembly: GCA_917880005.1. Lineage (NCBI taxonomy): Eukaryota > Metazoa > Chordata > Mammalia > Artiodactyla > Bovidae > Nanger > Nanger dama. The sequence continues at coordinate 4,455,208 of CAKJTW010000038.1, read as the reverse complement.
GGAATGACAACTGGCACCCAAATGTCTCTGGCTGTTTATCACTTTTTGATCTTAACCCCTATCTACTTCCTCCTTACGAGCATAAAAGAAGCTTCAATTCTACCCCAAATAAAGATGATTCTTTAGGATATTAGTGTGTTATCTTCTTAGTTTGCTAGCTTTCCAAATAAAGTCAATTTTCCTTGCCACAACACTTTTTCTGTTGACATTATTTTGTCCTGACAAACAGTATGAGCTTGGACTCAGTTACAAGAGATTAAAATTAAATTGTTATTATAAATTACAATTAAAAATTAGAAATGATAAGAGGCAATAATTATGAATTAACTTAAATAACAAAATAATATAATATCTACACTGAAAATTAGAGGTTAATCATATATTGATTTACATGTATAAAGTAACATAGTTTTGCCAGGTTCTAACATTAAAATAAAGAATTTTTTTTAATGCCTATAAGCAGGGTGGCTAGCGGGATCTTAGTTGTAGCACATGGGATCTTCATGTATCATGCAGCATCTTTTATTGTGGTGCACAAACTCTAGTTGTGGTACTTGAGCTCAGTATTTGCAGAGTGAAGGCTTAGTTGCCCTGTGGCATGTTGAATTTAGTTCCTCAACCAGAATCAAATCCATGTACCATTTGCATTGTAAAAAGGATTAAAAGAAAGTATTTTTAGTTAAGAGAAAATATGAAAGGCATTTATATCAATGATTACTGGAAATGTTATATATTATTTATTTTCATAATGGAAAAGTTAAATCCAATAAATTATGTCAATAGATTACTCTTTCAGCAAATAACTTTCCTATAGGTATGTTGATACATTTTAGAAATCCTCACCTAATAGCTCAACAGATGCTTTTCATATGCTGCTGTTGCTGCTGCTAAGTCACTTCAGTCATGTCCAACTCTATGTGACCCCAGAGATGGCAGCCCACCAGGCTCTGCCATCCCTGGGATTCTCCAAGCAAGAACACTGGAGTGGGTTGTCATTGCCTTCTCCAATGCATGAAAGTGAAAAGTCGTGTCTGACTCAGCGACCCTATGGACTGCAGCCTACCAGGCTCCTCCGTCCATGGGATTTTCTAGGCAAGAGTGCACATTATAATTAGTATAAATTTTAATGTTTCACATTTAGCTACCAGGTATCTATATGTAAGATTTTTGTTTTAGATTGCTCAATATATTATTTAAAATTGTCAGAAACACCTGACTTTCCTATTTCTACACACTTTGCATGATAAATATTGAAGAAAAATGTGCTTGTTGAAGTGCTTTCCAATGATGGGGGAAAACATTATATGAAGACTTTGCATTACAAGTTTTAATTTGTTTTATACATTTTTTTCTATGACAAGATTTTATTTCTTCAGCATATACAGATGTTCCCTGACTTACAATGTTTTGTGTTATGATTTTTCATCTTTATAATGGTCTAAAAGCAATATGTGTTTCATAAAACCATACTTTGAGTTTTGAATATTGATCTTTCTCATGGCTAGTGAAACACAGTACAATACTCTTTCATGATGCTTTCATCAATGTGAAATTGAGTCACAGCTCCCAGCCAGACAGGCAATTACAGGGTAAACAGTTGATAAAAGTTACATCCATTCTATACTCATAGAAGCATTATTTTATTCACTTCCAGTACAGTATCCCATAAGTTACATGAAATATTCAACACTTTATAATAAAATAGACTTTGTGTTAAATAATTTTGCCCAACTCTAGTCTACTTTAAGTGTTCTAGGCATTGTTTAAAGTAGGCTAGGCTAAGCTATAACATACAGTTGGTTAGGGGTATCAAATGCAGTTTCAATTTATTATATTTTCAGTGTATGATGAGTTTATCAGTTATGTCCTGATGAACCCATCATATGCTGAGGAAAACTTGTGTGTTAAAACAACTAGAGATTGACCTGCAGTAAACATTATTCGCAACAATAATAACCAAAAAGTATTTCCTCTAAAGTTAGGAATAAGACAAGCGTGCCTACTCTTGCCATTATTATTCAACATAGGTTTGAAAGTCCTAGCTACAGCAATTAGAGAAGAAAAAGAAATAAAAGGGATCCAGATCAGAAAAAAAGAAGTAAAACTCTCACTGTGTGCAGATGACATCATATTATACATATAAAACCCTAAAGATACTATCAGAAAATTACTAGAGCTAATCAGTGAATTTAGTAAAGTCACAGGATACAAAATCAATACACAGAAATCACTTGCATTCCTATGTGCTAACAATGAAAAATCAAAAAGAGAAATTAAGGAATCAATTTCATTTACCATTGCAACAGAAAGAATAAAATACCTAGAAATAAAGCAGCTAAGGAGACAAAAGAGTTGTATACAGAAAACTATAAGACACTGATGAAAGAAATCAAAGATGACATAAACAGATGGAGAGATATCCCATATTCTTGGGTGGGAAGAATCAATATTATGAAAATGATTATACTACCAAATGTAATATAAAGATTCAAGGCAAAGCCTATCAAAGTACCAATGGTATTTTCTATATAACTAGAACAAAAAAGTTCACAGTTTGTATGGAAATGCAAAGACCGTGAATAGCCAAAACAATCTTGAGAAAGAAGAATGGAGCTGGAGGAATCAACCTTCCTCATTTCAAACTATACTAGAAAAGTATAGTCATCAAGACAGAAGGGCATTTACACAAAAACAGAAATACAGACAAATGGAATAAGACATAAAGCCCTGAGATAAACCCACACAGGTGTGGGCAACTTATCTCTGACCAAAGAGGCAAAAATATGCAATGGAGAAAGGCAATCTCTTCAATAATTGGTGGTAGGATAATAGGACAGGTACATGTAAAAGAATGAAATTAGAACAATTCCTAATACTATACATGAAAATAAACTCAAATAGATTAAAAATCTGTATGTAAGATCAGATATTATAAAACTCATAGAGGAAAATATAGGCAGAACACTCTATGATATAAATCACAGTAAGACTCTCTATGACCCACCTCCTAGAGTAATGGAAATAAAAACAAAAAGAACAAGTGAAATCTAATTAAACTTAAAAGCTTTTGCATAGCAAAGGAAACTATAAACAAGGTGAAAAGAAAACCCTCTAAACAGGAGGAAAGAATAATAAATGAAACAACTGACAAAGGATTAATTTCCAAAATACAAAACCAGTCCATGCAACTGAATACCAGAAAAACAAATGACCTAATCAAAAAATGGGCAGAAGACCTAAATAGACATTTCTCCAAAGAAGACATACAAATGGCTAATAAACACATGAGAAAAATGTTCAACATCATTCATTATTAGAGAAATGCAAATCAAAACTGCAGTGAGATATCACCTCACACTGATCAGAATGCCTATAATCAAAAAATCAACAAACGATAAATGCTAGAAAGGGTATGGAGAAAAGAGAACCCTCCTGCACTGTTAATGGGAATGTAAATTGATTCACCCACTATGGAAGACAATATGGAGATTCCTTAGGAAAAAAACTAGGAATAAAACTACCATATGGCCCAACAATCCCATTACTGGGCACATACCCTGAGGAAACCATGACTGCAAAAGATACTTGTGCCCCAGTGTTCACTGCAGCACCATTTACAATTGCTAGGACATGGAAACAACCTCGATGTCCATTGACAGATGAATGGATAAAGAAGCTATGGTGCATTTATACAATGGAACATTACTCAGCCATAAAATGGAATACACTTGAGTCTATTCTAATGAGGTGGATGAACCTAGAGTCTATTATACAAAGTGAAGTAGATCAGAGAGAGAAAAACAGATTTTGTATATTAACACATGTATATGGAGTCAAGAAAGATAGCAATGATGAACCTATTTTCAGGGCAGCAATGGAGATGCAGGCATAGAGAACAGACTTGTGGTCACAGGGTGGGAAGAACAGGGTGAGATGAATGGACAGAGAAGCTTGGAAGTATATACAGTATCATATGTAAAATATATAGCCAGTGGGAATTTGCGGTATGATTTGGGGAACTAAAACCAGGGCTCTGTGACAACCTAGAGGGGTGGGATGGGGTGAGAGGGAAGCTCAAGAAGGGGAGGGTATATGTATATCTATGGCTGATTCATGTTAATGTATGGCAGAAACCAATACTATACTATAAAGCAATTATTCTTCAATTAAAACTAAGTTTAAAAAAAAACAGGTTTTGAACTTAAAAAAATCTTTGATATACTATTCATTTATGCTATATTTAAAAACAAATTTAATCAAGGCATTTTTGGTATCTGTGTACAATGGAGCACAATACAAAGTCAGATGTAATTAAAAAGGTTTTGCAATTTGACAAAAGAGACAAGGAATACAACTCTAACACAATTGTTGTGAAAACATTTGTAATTTGCTTACAGGGAACTATTTTATCATTTTAGTCCCTGATTCTGTTACCCATTTGCAGGTTAAATGTCATAATCAAACTTGTCAAATCCACTTAGTGATCCATAAATTAAAGTTGACCTTCCAATTTAATTCTTTTCAAGTTAATGTAGATTAAAATTAGTGTGAAAAAAATTACTTAAATGTACAATAAGTATCAAAATATTTACTGCCAAATTCAGATTTATTTAAGACACCAGAGTGATAAAGCATACCTTCTTTAGATTTTGCTATCTTTAATACAGTAAAGAAAATAAAAGGAGGCTCTTTTTAGATATTACCTTTCCATTAAAGAGAAACTGTAATAACTGTAAAGTGTCTAAATTGCTCCAACCTGCCAACTAACAAGCAGTACTAAACTAATAAGGTAGTGGGAATTTAAAAACCGTCAAGAGACATAGATCTATTTAACATAAAACATATTTTTAGAGAATAATCCATGTTAACCACCAAAAAGAAACTGACTTTTTGATGATGGCCATTCTGAAGGATGTCAGGTAATAAATACATTATAGTTTTGATTTGCATTTCTCTAATAATATGTGATTAGAGCATATTTTCATGTGCCTTTAGGCCATCTGCAGGTCTTTTATAGAGAAATGTCTATTTAGATCTTCTGAACATTTTTGATTTAAATATTGAGTTATATGAACTCTTTGCATATTTTGAAGATTAATTCCTTTTTCAAATACTTTTCAAATATTTTCTTCCATTTGGTAAGGGATCTTTTTGTTTTGTTTATGGTTTCCTTTGCCGTGTAAAAAGTTTTTAAGTTTAATTAGGTCCCACTTGTTTATTTTTGTTTCTATTTTCATTATTCTAGGAGAAAGATCTGAAAAGACATTGCTGCAATTAATGTCAAAGAGTATTCTGCCCATGCTTTCTTCTAGGAGCTTTATAGTATCTGGTGTCACATTTAGGTCTTTAATCCATTTTGAGTTGATTTTTATGTATGGTGTTAGAGAATATTCTAGTTTCGTTATTTTACAGGATGATAGTCAGTTTTCTACATACCGTTCATTGCAAAGACTGTCCTTTATCCATTGTATATTGTTGATTCCTTTGTGAGAGAGTAATTTCCCGTATGTACATCAGTTTATTTCTGAGATTCATATCCTGTTCCAGTGAGCTATGTTTGTTTTTGTGCCAGTACCATACTGTTTTGATTGCTGTAGTTTTGTGGTATAGTCTAAAGTAAGGGAGCCTGATTCCCCTAGCCTCATTTTTCTTTACCAAGATTGCTCTGGCTATTCAGAGTATTTTGTGTTTCCATATCTGAGGAAAAATAATGCAGAATAGCAAAGAATTGATGCCTTCTAACTATGTTGCTAGAGAAGACTCCTGAGAGTCCCTTGGATAGCAGGGAGATCAAATCAATCAATCTTAAGGGAAATCAACCCTGAATACTCATTGGAAGGACTGATACTGAAGCTAAAACTCCACTGGAGTTTTTGGTCATCTGTTGCAAACAGCTGACTCATTGGAAAAGTCCCTGATGCTGGGAAAGATTGAGGGAGAAGGAGAAGATGATGTCAGAGGATGAGATGACTAGATGGCATCACAAATGCAATGGACATGAACCTGGGCAAACTTTAGGAGATGGTGAGGAACAGAGAGGCCTGGCATGCTGCAGTCCATGGCGTTGAATTGGACACAACTGGGCAAATGAACAATAACATCTGGGGAAAGCCATAATATGGAAAGATAAACACATCCCAATATTCACTGAAGCCTTTTACAGAATAGCAAAGACATGGAATCACCCTAAATGTCCATCAACAGAGGAATGGATAAAGATGCGGTATATTTATACAATGTGATGTTATTCAGCCATAAAAAGAATGAAATAATATCATTTGCATCAACATGTATGGACATAGAGATTATCGTACTCAATGAAGTAATTAGCAAGACAAAGACAAACATCATATTATACTGCGTACATGTGGAATCTATCTAAAAGAAAAATGATACAAATGAACTTATATACAAAACAGAAATAGAACCACAGAAAAATAAAGCAAACATGGGTATCAAGGGGAAAGGTGGGAGGGATAATTTAGGAGTTTTATATTACCATATACTCCCTACTATATACAAAATAGATAATCAACAAGGATCTACTGTATATCACAAGGAACTTAAGTCAACATTTATCAATAACCTATAAGAGAAAATCATTTGATAAGGTATATATTCCTTATATCTGAATATATATAAAGATATATATATATTCTTTATATCTAAATCATTTTGATGTACACCTGTACATAACATAACACAGTAAATCAACTATAACTCAATTTAAAACATAAAAAGAAATGGTTTAGAAAGAGAGAAAGAAAATACATTTGCTCTGACAGCTGTTTGTGAAACTTATCAACTGGAAGGTGAAAAGTCTCTACTTTTGGATGAGGAGTTGATGCTTGTTCCAAAGCAGTAAAACAAAGTGTGCAACACCTTGACTGGTTAATTAAATAAATGAATAAATATTTCAGATGGCAGTGAAACAGTGGTGGTAGATAGGTACGATGAATGAACACTACTAGAAAGGCAGGAGAGTTACCTGGTGGAAAAGTCCACTACACTCCTATGTAGTTTTATGAAGTCCAAGACCATTGATAATTACTACTCTAAAGCAGTTTCTCCTACAGTAGATATTCTTTATTAATGATTTTTAGAAACTTATTGCTAAAAATGGAGAAGGAAATGGCAACCCACTCCAGTGTTCTTGCCTGGAGAATCCCAGGGATGCAGGAGCCTGGTGGGCTGCCGTCTATGGGGTCGCATAGAGTCAGACACGACTGAAGCGACTTAGCAGCACTGCTAAAAAAATATAAGGTAATTCATCTTCCTGGTGAAGTCCACTATAACCTTTACAAACTTTCCATCTTTATGCATCCTTAAGTTAACATGAGGTAAAATAAGGTAACATTTTTTGATTGCCAACTACCATCAATCTTTGAAGCTTTCAGACATTGAGTCATTCCCTTGTTTCTAAAGCAAATATTCATCTTTTTGTTGTCGTTGTTCTGGTGAGGAAACTTATCAGAAGTTAAGTACCCAAAAAACCACACTATTTTTTTAAAAATGCTACTTACCCAGATGCAATTCTACTTAACTTTATTACTTATGCAAATGGCATAAAAATAATATTTAAACATACTTTTAATTATTTTCCTCTGATTTCCCATGCTTTTTAGTATTCATATTAATAATTTTATTTTACATCTGTGTAAATTTTAATTTACTCCATATTTAAATTCAACAGACATGTCTATATATAATACATACCATATATACAGATATATATTATGAATATAACATATTTAATGCATACATCAGATTCAGACCATTACACTCTTGTAACAAACATGCTCTTCTATCATTTTGAAAGGATAATTTCACATATGAAATTGTGTCATTTTCTTAGCCAAATTTAATTAGGTAAAATTCAATATAATGTTATTTGCAGTTCCCTACTTTAAGTGGCCATGCTGCATTAATTCAACATATTAAAATGAATAACAGTAATTATGATGAAGCCTTTAATTTCAAAAATGCTTTCAGGGCAGAGCTATTATTTCCATTTTATAAATGAGGTAAGACAAGCTCAGAGGTTAAGTGGTTAAATTACACAAGCTTCAAAGAAAATTTCAAACCCAAGAGGCCAAACTACTAGTTAATTCTCTTGCTCCACTATTTCACAATTCAAAAGCCAGTCCGGAAGATATATATTAATATAATACTAGATGCAGGTATATTTATTTTTGGCTGACTCTGAAGTATTTAGTTCAGAATGATCACTTTAGGGAACAGGTTTTCAGCATATGTCAACATAAAAGATGATGGTGACATAAATAATTATGATAGATTGTTTACGTATTTGATCTGAATTGAGGTTCCAAACAAACTCATCTTGCTGCTATTATATTTAGAGAATTGTTTAAATTGCTTGCAATATGAGCTAGCTATTTGTAACCTGCTGTCTTCCAAGGTGTTGATAAAGATAAATCACTACACCATTTTATGTACTTTTCTTTCTACCCCCACTTTACTCCTCTTTTGCACATCCAATGCATCACAGTCCTTTCATTATTTGTGATAATCGGTTTTAGCAGACTTTACTACATTGTTCCATTATGTCATATTTTATTAAAAATTTGCATATTGATGATATTCTTTATTTTTCTTGACCTTTCACCTTCAATGATATACCCAAATTTTGTCCCTTAAATTTATTTGATATCTGTTTTTCTCTCAGAAGTGAATCCTCTGTCACTGTTCCATGTTTTTATAATAGTATTTGAAAATATTGGTAGCATTTATGATACAATAAGTACTTCAGTGAACTCTTCTCCACATTAAATTTGCTTTTTATTAGTTACTGATAAACTAGTCTTGTGCTTTGTTCTTCATTACTATACCCACTGACCTGTAGTGGATATTAATCACTTCCTGACTGAATGGGTTATAGGAGTTTCATAGCTCTTCAATCTGTTATTTTCCTTTACTTCAATAATTCCAAGTATCCTGGTTAGCTGTTTTTCTTTCTCTATACATGCTTTTCTCAAACATATTCAAATCATAAATGTTGTCAACTTTTTAATAAATTCAATGGAAAATAATCTGTCTAGATGTCCATATATTCCACTATCAACACTGTTTGAAGTAGGCTTTTTTGCCAAAAATCTGAGTAGGGCACATTCATTGGCCAATAAAGCCCATCCCTTTCTACAAAGAATTGTGGAGGAGCTCATCCATACTTCCTGTGGAGCTATCTTCCTGAGGATAAATTCAGAAGATGGTACTAGTGAGGGTAATATAGCACCCTTTGTTATAGTTGGCCTCAGCATTTAATACTTATGACTGTCTTCTGCACCATCCATTACAAATTTCCCTCTCCTCCAATTATCACCTTAGAAAGTACTGGCTTTGATGTGACTACACCCCCCTTCCTAGAGAGTCTGGGGCTTTGATATCACTTGGTAATCTCAAGCCACAGTTGCTATATTTGTACAATCACAGTTAAAAAGAGGAACAGGAGGAGCACAAGTGAAACTGGAATTTCCACACATATTCCATCATCTCATTTTGTGTGTAAACAGCCTATGGCATCCTGCTGATCAGAGTCAGTTATCAAAATGGTAATCCTCTTTCACCTGTTGGTACCTGGATAGAAGTCCAATGTGCCCAGATGGAGGCTATAGCTTATAGTTCAATGGAATGCTTTTTGTATCCACTGGCAAGCACACGTCAAGCACATGGAAAATCAGAACTTCCAACCTTATAATCCCAGCAGGTCAATAAGAATTCTCTCCCTTTTCCTAGACACGTGTGTATTTATATAGTGCAATGTACCTGTATTGCATTAAAGCCTTTGACTGTGTAGATCACAACAAACTGTGGAAAATTCTTCAAGAGATGGGAATACCAAACCATATGACCCGCCTCCTGAGAAACCTCTATGCAGGTCAAAAAGCAACAGTTAGAAATAGACATGGAACAATGGACTGGTTCAAAATTGGAAAAGGAGTATGACAAAACTATATTGTTACCCTGCTTATTTAACTTATGTGCACAGTACATCTGGAGAAGGCAATGGCACCCCACTCCAGTACTCTTGCCTGGATAAAAGTTAGATACGACTGAGCGACTTCACTTTCACTTTTCATGTTCATGCATTGGAAAAGGAAATGGCAACCCACTCCAGTGTTCTTGTCTGGAGAATCCCAGGGACGGGGGACCCTGGTGGGCTGCCATCTATGGGGTCGCACAGAGTTAGACACGACTGAAGTGAGTTAGCAGCAGCACAGTACATCATGAGAAATGCTGAGTTGGATAAATCACAAGCTGGAATCAAGTGTGCCAGGTAAAGTGTCAACCTCAGATATACAGATGATATCACTCTAAAGGCAGAAAATGAAGAGGAATTAAGTTGGACCATAAAATGCCTCTTGATGAAGGTGAAAGACGAGAGTGAAAAAACTTGCTTAAAACTCAACTTTCAAAAAACTAAAATGATGGCACCCAGTGCCATCACTTCATGGCAAATAGATGGGGAAAAAATGCAAAAAGTGAGAGGCTTTATTTTCTTTGGCTCCAAAATCACTGTGGACGGTGACTGCAGCCATGAATTAAAAGATGTTTGATCCTTGGAAGATAAGCTATGATGAACCTGTGTGTGTGTGTGCTAAGTCGCTTCAGTCGTGTTTGAATCTGTCCATCAGACAACCCTGTGGACTGTAGCCGGCCAGGCTACTCTGTCCATGAGATGATCCAGGCAAGAATGCTGGAGTGGAATGGCATGCCCTCCTCCAGAGGATCTTCCCAATGCAGGAATCAAACTCACATCTCCTTCAATTCCTGCATTACAGGCAGATTTTTACTGTTGAACCATGGGGTAAACCCATGACAAACCTAGACAGCATATTAAAAAGCAGAGACATAACTTAGAGACAAAGGTCCTTATAGTCAAAACTATGTTTTTTTCCAGTAGTCATGTTCGGATGTGAGAGTTGGACCATAAAGAAGGCTGAGCAGTGAAGAACTGATGCTTTCAGACTGTGGTACTAGAGAAGATTTGAGAATCCCATAGACAGCAAGGAGATCAAACCAGCCAATGCTAAAGGAAATCAATACTGACTATTCATTGGAAGGACTGATGCTGAAGCTGAAGCTCCAATACTTTGGCCACCTGATGCGAAGAGCCGACTCACTGGAAAAGACCTGATGCTGGGAAAGACTGAGGCCAAGAGGAGAAAGGACAACAGAAAATGAAATCTTTGGATGACATTATCAGAACAACGGACCTGAGTTTGAAAAAAACTCTGAGAGGCAGTGAAGGACAACGAAGCCTGGCATGCAGCAGTCCATGGGGTTGCAAAGAGTGGGACATGACTTAATGACTAAACAACAACAACAACCTATATTGCACCGTGCATATTGAAAAATGAAATCCATCTTTTCCTAGAATTTCTTCCTTAGTTGTCATTTCAAAGCTGCTTTCTATGGCAGTTTCCATTGATATATAAGGATGACTTATTCTGGATGACCAATGGATCACATCATAATGAACCCATTAAAGAACCTCTTTCCTCTGATGTCAGTCTTCCGAATGAATTCCATGTCATATGAGACATTGTTTTTGTATCAGAAATTCTGTTTGCCCCTATGTAGTAATGCTAATGGAAGGCTTGAAACTGAAAGTCACCCAGTCGTGTTGGACTCTTTGCAACCCCATGGACCATACAATCCATGGAATTCTCCAGGCCAGAATACTGGCATGGGTAGCCTTTTCCCTTCTCCAGGGCATCTCCCCAATCCAGGGATCAAATCCAGATCTCCCACATGGCAGGCAGACTCTTTACCAGCTAAGCCACAAGGGGAAGCCTCAATGAAGGCTTGACGTGAAGTGAAAGTTGCTCAGTCATATATGACTCTTTGTGAGCCCAACTGACTATACAGTCCATGGAATTCTCCAGGCCAGAATAATGGAGCAGGTACCCTTTCCCTTCCCCAGGGGATCTTCCCAATCCAGGGATTGAACCCAGGTTTCCCACATTGCAGGTGAATTCTTCACCAGCTGAGCCACAAGGGAAGCCCAAGAATACTGCAGTGGGTAGCCTATCCCTTCTCCACTGGATCTTCCTGACCCAGGAATCAAAGCAGGGTCTCCTACATTTCAGGAGGATTCTTTACCAACTGACCTATCAAGGAAGCCCTAATGAAGGCTTAACTGGCATTAAAGCCAAGTCCATGCCTGAGAGGATAAGCCAACATTGTCTTGTATTTTATGTCTATTTTTGTAAGTTAACACACAAAATACTATTAATTTTTTTATTTTATAGTTAGTTTTCTTTCAATAAAGTCATTGAAATAAAAGATGGCTTTAACCTCTTCTCAAATATTAATAATTTTTTTGCTTTTCATTCTGTCCTATGGAACCAAGATTACAATTTGTGTGTGTGTGTGTGTCTGTGTGTGTGTGTGTCATTTTTAGTCTAAAGAGCTTTCTTTAGCTAACATAGTATAAGTCTGTGGCATGTGAAATTTCTCAGCTATATTGTATCTGAAACTGACTCTATCTCACTTTAATATGTTAAGAAATTTTTCTGGGTTGACAAATTTTATTTACCCTTTAAATGTTTCCTCCCATTGTCTTAACTGGAGGATAATTACTTTACAATAAAGGGATAGTTTTGCCATACATAGACATGAATCTTCTTGATTTCATTGTTGCTACTAAAAAGTCACTCATTGTATAGTATCTATTTTTCTCTTGAATGTTTGTTTAAATATTTTCTCTTCATATTTGAATGCTGCTGGTAGTACTATGAGAATGCCTATGAGTGATTTGTTTTGATTGGGTTTCAGTGAGAATTTTGGATTTGCAAACTAATGTTATTCCCTGATCCCTGTGAAGAAGCTGCCTGAAATACAGAAGACAAGGTTTCAATCCCTGGGTCAGGAAGGTCCCCTGGAGAAGAGCATGGCAATCCACTCCAGTATTCTTGCCTGGGAGAATCTCATAGACAGAGGAACCTGGTGGCCCTCACTTCATGGAGTCACAGAGTCAGACATGACTGAGTGACTAACACACAACACAATACCGTAAAAGCTGCTATTTTACAAATTATTTTAACTGAACCACTACTTTTGCATATTTCTCTGGGAGTCAAGTATAAATTATTATTATATTACATTTTAAAATACAATAGATTACATTTTAATTCATTTGCTACTGTTTTATTGGTCATTGGCATTCACTTCAATCTATTCATATTTTCAATCATTTTTCTCTTTTCTTCTTAATCATTTCCATTGATCTGTCTAAAAGTTACCTAATACATTTTACCCTCAGAATGTCTTATCTGTTAAACCGATCCAGAAAACTATTTCAGATATTACACTTTTCAGTTCTGGAATTTATTTTTAAGAGTTTTCTTTTCTCCTAAAATATCTCATCATTTCACTCACCATGAATGTCTCAAGTTCTTGAATATATTTGTAATATATGCATAAATACTTTCCTGCTGATCACAATGTATGAATTATCAGAGTATGTTTCTATTGATGACTTTTCTTCATCATGAGTCACATTTTCTTGCTTTTAATATCTAAGTTTCTAATATATTGAACTTATTTAAGAGTTTGGTTTGAATGCTGTATTTTCTAATGGTCCTTTTAAAGTTTTGAATTTTCTAAATTACTAAAGCAAGTTTCTCCCTGCTTTGAATTTAGTATAATGATCTATAAGGTGGTCATTACCCCGAAATCTTGGCTTTACTGGAATTTTACTTGATATTGGTGCTCAGCTCTTATGCCATGGCAGGAATCTCTTCAAGGCCTTGTGGACTCCAGTCTTCCACCAATATAGCCAGTAATGGCTGAGGTCTTTTGACAAATCACCAGAGAGTTATCTAAAACTTATCTAGGACTGTCTCTTCCCTGACAACTTGCTTTAAAAATTCAAGGTTTTTAAAGGCCCAAACTCACTTCATCTCTGTGAGTTTACCATTCTACTTGGTCTCAAGTGCCTCTATCATCGCAAACAAGTAGCTTCAACACAGAAAGCTGTAGTGATGATAGGGTTTACTTGGTTTAATATATATTTTTCAAGAATCAGATCTGTGCTAGTTTTGCTCAACGCTGGCCTTATACATTTAGTCCAGTTATATAGTTTTCCAAAGCGGTTATATCATTTTGTATTTCTATCAGCAGCAAATGGGAGTTGCTATTATTCTACATCCTTACCAGCATATGATAATGTCAGTGTTTTGGGTTTTGGTCCTTCTAACAAGTATAAAACTTGTATTTCATTGGTGACATATACAGTAGACCATATTTTCCCATGCTTAATTTATATCTATATATTTTCTTAATAAGGTATATGGTATCAATATTTTCTTTACCTCATTCATTTGACATTTTGCTTAGGCTTGGTTTTCTATTAAAATTTAAACTCCATGAGTTTTTCTTAGTAGTGAAATCCCCAAAAATATTAAATTCTGATTCTCTCTTGCATGCAAAATTCAACTCCCCAAATAAAACCTTACCTTTGCTGTTGCTGTTTTGTTTTTTTTTTAACACTAACAAAAAAATGACATTTTTGGTAAACAAAATATAGGTATACATGATTAAAAATAACAATACATAGCTGATGTTTAGAAATTTAGTTTATTATTATCTTAAATAGATTCAGATTTAAGTCTTAGAGTACTTCTTCCCCAGCTGAAATAGGAAACAAAAAGTGGTAGAATTTCATCACTTTCCTGTTCAAAACATATCTTAAGGGAACTGTTTTTTTATCCCCATTATGCTATTTGTATTGCTGAGCAAATCACTGATATTATCTCATATTTTGTCTTCAACATATTCTTATAAACTCAGATTCCTCGTTTTTATCTCCATTTTACAGAAGTATAAAGTATAGAAGACAATAGTTTATCCCATAGTATAAGAAGAATGCGGTGTATATTCATGCCCTTAATTCTGTGAGGAGAGAGTTTAATGGGACCATTACTATTATTGTTACTATTGCTGTTATCAAACCAAATACAACTCATTAAACATTAGGTCTTATGCTTTAAGAGTTGGGGCTATAAACAGTAAGTATTAAAAAATGGTTGTGATATAAACTCAGAGAATAAGAAAAAGAATAAACCAGTATTCTTTTAGTGGTTTACTGGTCAAAGCATATCCTTACTTGAGGAATGAACTGCTCCACTAGAGAACTGTGGTGGCAAAATATGTGGCTCTTCACATCAATGTTCTAGTTCTTTCAGCCACCCCACTTAGAAAAATTACACTACATAATTTGAAGAAAAAGGGTGAGAGATATGTCCCCTGCCTCATGTAACAAAGAGACCTAGCAGTATTCAGACTCAATAAAGCAAAAATAATAAATATAAAAAATAATTTAGGAAAATAATTAGAAATTTCAGGAAACTGTCAATTTACAGAGAAAAGTCATTCTAGTGAGAATCCTGGTGCTATGCCAAAACAGTCTGAAATATGGGATGCTCAGGTTCTCTCTGCATTTTGGCTGCAGGAAATAAAGACACTTGATATGAGACCATGTGGACCATTTGGCTTTCATATTTTGTTTTACTTAGTGATTAATCAACATCAACCCCTTCAAACTTTCTATAGAATATCACCTGACTTCAGGATTGGTCATACTATTCTATTGGGCTTGTGATTACTATTTCTTTCATTTTCTAAATATAGATTTCTAGTGCAATTGCTTCCATTCATATAACGACTCATCTCACTATAATTGAGAGTTTAACAATTTAACTTTTATGCCAGGAGCTATGAGCAATTTACCTACTACCAGTAATATCGTCATTATCACCATGAAGGAAGAAGAGGTACAGATTTCAAATCCCATTTTAGTATCAACTTTTTCGAACCAGTGGGATACCCACAGTTGGACTGTGCTTTCCTCAGAAAGAAGACCCAGAGGTAGACATTAGTCAACAGGACAATTTTCGCACATATATGTTGGAACCAACATCTGTGCTGAAAAAGAAGAAAGCAAAGTTGGGGAGGAAAAGACATAGTCACAAGTCAGCTAGGAGTTAGGGGAACTTTGGAGAAAGAATGACACTACACACTTGTTCCAGTTGGGGTAACAGATTAGGCATTGAACAGATATTAATGCTAGCTGCCCTTAAGGAGAAGGGATGAGGTTGGGTGAAGCAATTCTCTTTAGTTGAGGGTAATATCATAAGAGGGCTGACTGCTTAAGGTTGACAGAAGCACAGCAGGCAGTTCAGTCATTCTGTCATGAAGGGAAAATTGGCTGACACAGAACAGCATCTGTTACACTGAATAACTACAGTGGTATTAAAGTAATTGGATCAATTATTAAATATTTTTCTAAAAAAGAAATCCAGATGATTCCACTTAAAAATTATTTTGAATACTTAAGATATAAATAGCTTCAATATTTTGCACATACTTCAAGGGAAACAGTTCAAGAAAGAACATATACCAAACCAATTTATGAGGCCTGCATAACGTTGGTATAAAAATTGTAAATGAACTTCAGAGGAAAGAAATTTCCAAATTTCTCTCATGAATACAGATGCACAACCTTAAATACAACATCAATAACACAAATTGGACAATATTAAAAATGGCAATACATTATCAGAGTTTATCCTGGGAATGTAAGATACCTTAAAAAGTTCAGTGGGAAATAATTTACAATGGAGCATTACTCCTTTGTAACACTTAAAGAAGTTATGACCAGATCTCTCAAGAAGCATGCAAATGAAACTTAAATGTAAGAAAGAGTTCAGATTTTAAGAAATATTTAATTTTTACAAATATTAAATAAAATTTAATCAGAGGAATTTCTGTTCTCATCCATTATAACTAGCACTAGTAACCTTCCATGCATAAACAACAAAAATATCATACACAATATGCAAGGCAACTGTTATTTTGAAATTGAACGATAGCACAAGATTATGATACCTGACACAGGATAATGAAACAAATGATGTCGATTTCATGACCCAAATTATTTCCAACATTCACAATTAATAATGCAGTGCAGGGTAGAGCATCCAAGCAAAAGTTAGATGTCTTGGTGATTTGAGTAGAAAGAATTGGAGGTCTAGATGTCTGAATATGGAATATGAAGGACAACTTGCAGTACTGTATAGAGAAATTACTACAAAATATGCATAGTGTTTCTCTTGAGTCTGTGACTAAATACTAAATTGTGTATACCTCAGATGATACTTCACTAAAGTCATGGAATCAACTGGAAATCTGCTTAATAACATTCCAATTCCATACAGGGCTTGAGACCCTTAATGTTCAACCAGACTGAGTACAATGTCCTCATTAATCACTGAGAACATTCTGCAACACCTCACTTTAGAGTGATTTGTAACTGCCTTTATGCTATGTAATGGGCTTCCCTGGTGACTCAGAGGTTAGAGCGTCTGCCTCCAATGCAGGAGGCCTGGGTTCAATCCCTGGGTCAGGAAGATCCTCTGGAGAAGGAAATGGTAACCCACTCCAGTATTCTTGCCTGGAGAATCCCATGGACAGAGGAGCCTGGCAGGCTACAGTCCACGGAGTCGCAAAGAGTCGGACACGACTGAGTGACTTCACTTAATGCTATGTAAAAGCCCAGCTTGAAAGGATTCATTTTATCTCCAAATAACTTATCTGCCAAACAAATTGTTTCTAATCTTAAAACAATAAAATCAGGTTCTCAAAAATGCAAAGTTTATAATATCCAGCGTCCAATTCAAGAACATATGGCAAAACAGGGAAATATAAAGAACCAGCCTGCCAATGCAGGAGACATGAGAGATACAGGTTCAATCCTTGGTCAGGAAGATTCCCTGGAGAAGGGCTTGGCAACCCACTCCAGTAGTCTTGCCTGAAGAATCCCATGGACAGAGGAGCCTGGTGGGCTACAGTCGATAGGGTCACAAAAATTGGACATGACTGAACCGACTCAGCACACACAAAGCACATGTCTTGCATTCTCAGAAGAAAAGTCAGTCAACAGAAACAAACACAGATATAATACAATGAAATATACACATGGAATTACACACATAAAACCTTAAAAGAGCTCCTGTAAATAGGTTCATGTGTTTACTGTGAAATGTATAAATAATGAAATGAAAGATCAAAATATGGACCTTCTAGAAATTAATAACACAATAATAACATGTCTTTGTTCTTTAGTAGCTTTAATATTTTCTATTTATCACAAGTTTTTAGAATGTTGCTGTTTATTTTTACAAACATCTTCATTTCAAAAGCTATATAATTACAGAAACATTTAGAAACTGTGGTTTCCTTATATCTGACACCTAGTTTCCTCTATTAGTAAAATTTTACTATAGTATGGTGTATCAGTTACAAATAATGAACCAATATTGACACATCTTTATTAATTAATGTTCAAGTATTATTAAAATAATCAAAATATTCTTAATGTCCTTTTCATGTTCAAGAATTCCATCCAGGACACCATGATTAATCATCATCTCTCCTCAGCCTCTCTTGACAATGACAGTTCTTAGACATTCTTTGCTTTAATGAGTTAAACCAAAACCAATACCAAAACTTCTGCAGAATTCCCCTCAGTTGGCTTTTGTCTGATATTATTCTCATGATTAAACTGAGGTTATTGCAGGAAGAAAGACCAAAGAGGCAAAATCCGTTCTGATCAAGTCGTATCAAAGGTGCATATCATCAATATGAATTTCTGTTCTTCCTCTTAATCACAGACCTAAACTAATATTAAAGTTCTCTACACTAAAGATTTTCTTTGTTTCTCTCTTTTTATATATTACAGTCTTTGGAAGAAGCCTCACACTTTCTTCTACACTTAAGAAGAGGGGAATCATATTCTACCTTTTTGCAGATGAAGTATCTTTAAAAAATATTTGGAATTCTTAGACACAGAAGATTTGTCTCTTCTCCTTCATTTATTTAAATGTTTTTCACCATTTGTATGTATCAGTATGGATTCATGAATGATAAGGAGTCTGGTTTCATTTTTTGATGTGTGATTGTTGATAGTTTTAAAGCTACACATCTCTCTTTCCCTTTGTGTCTCACACAAGGAAGGAGGGTGTTGCTAAGTAAGCCTGGGTGCTCTTTGTTTTGGCTCAAGTGGAAGAGTCAAATCTTGCAAGCCCCAGTCCACAGTCCCAAACCTTCTTCTGACCCCATTCTCTAATCACAATAAAAGCCCAGAGCCAGTTTCTTCATCTGACTCTCTCAGATCTGGATCTGCTTGTGACACCTGCCCTGTTCTCTCCCCAGCAGTCTCTATTATGTAAGTCCCAAACTGTTTCATGTTTTTGGCTTGTATCACCAGTTGCAGCATCCAAAACAAATTAAAATGTTTGACTATTTCTTCAGGGCATGCAAAAGTTTATTAAAGGTGAGAAAAACGATATGTGTATATATTTTGTACTTTCAGGTTTATAATCAAAACTGCTGCTGCTATGTCACTTCAGTCGTGTCCAACTCTGTGAGACCCCATACACAGCAGCCCACTAGGCTCCCCTGTCCCTGGGATTCTCCAGTCAAGAACACTGGAGCGGGTTGCCATTTCCTTCTCCAATGTGTGAAAGTGAAAGTGAAGTCGCTCAGTCGTGTCTGACCCTCAGTGATCCCATGGACTGCAGCCTTCCAGGCTCCTCCGTCCATGGGATTTTCCAGGCAAGAGTACTGGAGTGGGGTGCCATCGCCTTCTCCGAATGCAATACTAATACATTTAATTTCTGACTCAAACTGTTGCAGCTTTGGCGATTGGGAACTTCTGTGTCTCTCTGATGCATTGATTTTATTTCTTAGCACTTCCTTACTTTCTGGCACTGCAAGATGCTCCATGTGCATTTTGGATATCAGGTCCTAAACTCTAGAATGGCCAGCTCTTCAAGCACTGAAGGAAAGAGAATTAAAATCCTACATGTTTCAGATGTAGTTCATATACTTTTACCAGAGAACATTCCCTAATCTTCCCCCAACCTTTATGATATTACTATCATCCACTTCACTTACTCTTATGGTAAAGTAGCCCAGTAAGTTACTACTATTGCTTTAAATGGTTACTTTTACGTATATGAATAATAAGGAAGTAAAGGATATTTTCACCCCAATTTTTTCCTTGTCCTATGTGACAAAATTCATACAAATCTAGATATCCAGGTATTTCTTTTTGCCTGAAGAATGTCTTTTAATATTTTCACAGGCAAGTCTATAGAATTCCATTTTGTTTCTTGAGAGTATATTTATTTCTCTTCCACTTTTGAAACACAATTTCACTAGATATATAATTCTAGTTTTGTTTAAAAAAAAAAAAGCACTTATGTTGCAGTTACTGACAAGAAGCCCACTACAGTGCTTATCTTTACGTCTCTAGGTAAGATTTTATTTTCCTCTGGCTTTTTCACAATTTTTCTCTGGATTTTGTTTCAGTCTGAATACAGTATTCCTATGGGTAGTGTTATGTTTTGCTTTTATTCTGCTTAGGGTTATTTGAGCTTCCTGGATCCATGGTTTGGTGTATATTATTAATTTTGAAAGGTCTTGATTACTTCAAATATTTCTTCTAGTCCAGTTTCTCTTTCTTCTCTTTGGTATTTTAACTATATGCAAATAAAATGCCAGTTAAAATGAAATCCAATCTCAAAGACTTGAGATTTTTGATTTATGAAAACAGAGAATGAAATTCTTTTATGCCATAAATGTGCATTCAGAGTCCATGAACCAAGCTCTGTTTTTATTGAGGTATAGCGTTTTCCTGTCAGACCCTGTTCTTCCCATTTCTTAGTAGAAACACGGTGTGGAGCGCATCTCTTGGCTTCCTGCTGGTGCACAGGACACCGCTGCACAGCCCACTCGCAGTGCCCACCAGCCCTGCTCCAGGACATGATTTCTCCTGGTTCTGTTCCTCACTTACTTCATATCCTCTGCTTGATGGGAGTGTGTGACATGCTGCTCCGACACTATTCAATTAGTTTGTCTTTATACTGGTGTCCTTGCTTACTACATATATCACTTGCAGCAGCAGTTCAAACGGCTCTGCAGGGCTGGAGAAACCATGCATTCAGGAGGCCTGTGTGCTGTTGGTAACAGACCAGTTGCCATGCCTTATGAAGGTAGTCAGGGAGACAGATCTGGAGGTTTGCTTCTCCACATTCTGATACCATGAGCTGATGGAAACAAGATTTAGGGGGTCAGGCTGCAGTCCATGGGGTCGCTGAGGGTCAGACACAACTGAGAAACTTCACTTTCAATTTTCACTTTCATGCACTGGAGAAGGAAATGGCAACCCACTCCAGTATTCTTGCCTGGAGAATCCCAGGGACAGGGGAGCCTGGTGGGCTGCAGTCTATGGGGTCGCACAGAGTTGGACAAGACTGAAGCGACTTAGCAGCAGCAGCAGCAGTGTGCTAATGGGCTTCCCAGGTGGCTCACTGGGTAAAGAATCTGCCTACAATGCAGGAGACACCAGAGATGTGGGTTTGATTCCTAGATTGGGAAGATCCTCTGGAGGAGGGCACGGTAACCTACTCCAGTATTCTTGCCTGGAAAATGCCATGGACAGGGGAGCCTGGAGGGCTAGAGTCCATGGGTTGCAAAGAGTTGGACACGACTGAAGCAATTAACACAGCACATATGATACACATGTTTAAACTGTCCCATTGACTTTGATGTCCTATTCTGCTTTTTGCATTCTCTTTTCTCTTCACATTTCAGCAGGGGAAATTTCTACTGGCCTTTCATCAAACTCATTCCTCTTTCTTTGGTAATTTTTGTACACTCGTGCCCATCAAAAGTGTTCTTCATTTCTGTCATTTTTTTTTCCCCTAGCATTTTCTTTTTCCTTATCTTAAGGCTTATATCTCTCTGCTTATCTATCATTCTGTTTACATTCCCCATCTGTTTCTGCATGCTGTTGGCATTTTACTTTGGGGTCCTTAATATATTAATTGTAGTTATGCTAAATTTCCTATATTATAATTCCTACAGCTTTGCTGTATCTGTCTCATTCTGATACCTGCTTTGCCTCTTCTGACTATGATATTTCTTGCATTAATATTCCTTATGATTTTCTGTTAAAAACTAGGTGGGATTTACAGGAACTGAGGTAAAGACACCTTTGGTATAAGATTGAATTTTAATCTGCCAAGGAGTTTGGCTGTGTTTAATGTCTGCTGGCCTTCCCAGATGGCTCAGATGGTAAAGAATCCTCCTGCAAGGCAGGAAACCTGAGTTCAATCCCTGGATCAGGAAGATCCCCTGGAGAAAGGAATGGTGACCCACTCCAATATTCTTGCCTGGAGAAGTCCATGGACCAAGGAGCCTGGAGGGCTATAGTCCACAGAGTTGCAAAGAGTTGGACTTGCCTGAGCAACTAACACTTTCATTTCTTTCAATGTTTGCTGTAACTGTTGACATCAGAGGCTTCACATTCTTCTCATGTCATTGTTTACATTTCTCTTCTTGACTCTGGGCCTCTTAAACATGTCTCTAGGAAAAGTGCTTGAGTCTTGTGGCCATAATTCATTGTTATCATACTGGAATCTTGTTGCTATGGTATGCTCTGAAATTTTATGATTAAATTTGTCTATCAGTGTATTGTGTTTCTTGGATATTAACTTCACAAGATTTTCTTAGTTTTCTCCCGATCCTCATTTTAAAAAGGCTAGAGGAAATGAAGTGGAAGATATGCCCTTTCCCCTGATGGAATAAGATTCTGGAATAAGATGGAATAAATATTTCCTTTGAAAAGTAGATGTTGGTTATGAAAAATGATCTGAAATATTTCACAAGATTATTCTTCCCATCCTGCCATAATTATGGGAGAACTTTTCTAGCTCTCACTGTGAGACCTGATGTGGTTCCTAGAGGTAAAATCCACAGAACTGTATAGGAACCCCAAGACTGTGGCACCAAGAAGTCTGTGATTCTCACGCTGGTCTATAATCAAGTTCTAGCAATTCATCAAAACACCACTGAAGTAGTCTTACCAGTTTATGTCTTCAGCTGTTTCTGTTTCAGGTAAGTGGATCTAGGCTGTGACTCTGGATGCACTTGGTAAATAACCTGACTCTTCAGATTTCCCTGGTGGCTCAGATAGTAAAGAAACTGCTTGCAATTTTGGAGATCCAGGTTCAATCCCCGGTTTAGGAAAATCCCAGAGAAGAGAATTGCAACCCACTCCAGTGTTCTTGTCTGGTGAATTCCATGGACAGAGGAGCGTG
The DNA here is from genome assembly GCA_917880005.1 of Nanger dama. Lineage (NCBI taxonomy): Eukaryota > Metazoa > Chordata > Mammalia > Artiodactyla > Bovidae > Nanger > Nanger dama. The sequence continues at coordinate 4,432,019 of CAKJTW010000038.1, read as the reverse complement.
GTGAGCTAGAGTCCATGGATCACAAAGAGTCAGACATGACCGATCAACTAACAAACACCAGATTTCAGGATGGTAGTTTGCCCTGAAACCCCAGTTCTCCGATGGGTGGAAGAAAAGTCATCACTTTAAAGTTGTTCAGCATTTCTTTTTGTAATGGTGGGAGTAACAACTTCCAACATTTTTACATATAGGACCCAGTTATATGTAAGTAGGAGTCCAATAATTTCAATTTAGTGAGATGTACCACTGTTTTCTTTGGATTTATCTTTAGATTTTTTGAGCATCTAGTATATGTGGGCTTATTTTTTCATAAAATTTTGAAATCATTTGATCACTATTCATTTATTTGTTCTCCGCCAATTACATATATTTTTGATTTCTTGAGCTTGTCCTGTTGTTGTTGTTGTGCATTTACTAAGTCATGTCACACTCTTTGCAACCCCATGAACTTCAGCACACCAGGTTTCCCTGTCCTTCACTATCTCCAGGAGGTGACTCAGACTCATGTCCATTGATCTGATGATGCCATCCAACTATTTCATCCTCTGTCACCCCCCTTCTCCTCTTGCCCTCAGTCTTGCCCAGGATCAAGATCTTTTCCAATTAGTCAGCTCTAGCATCAGGCAGCCAAAGTACTGGAGCTTCAGCTTCTGCATCAGTCGTTCCAATGAATATTCAGGGTTGATTCCCTTTAAGATTGATTGCTTTGATCTCCTTGCTGTCCAACGGACTCTCAAGAGTCTTCTCTAGCCCCACAGTTTGAGGGCATCAATTCTTTGGCACTCAGCCTTCTTTACGGTCCAACTCTCACATCCATACACGACTACTGGAAAACCACAGGTTTGACTATACAGACCTTTGTCATCAAAGAGATGTCTCTGCTTTTTAATACAGTGTCTGGGTTTGTCATAACTATTATTCTAAGGAGAAAGCATCTTTTAATTTTGTGGCTGCAGTCACCATCCACATTGATTTTGAAACCCTAGAAAATTAAATCTGACACTTTGTCTACATTGTCCCTATGTATTTGCCATCAATTATAGGATCAGATGCCATGATCTTCATTTTTTGAATGTTGAGTTTTAAGTCAGCTTTTTCACTCTCTTCTTTCGCCTTCATCAAAAGTCTCTTTAGTTCATCTTCCTCTGGGTCGTTAATTCATTGTTTTTAAAATTTCTCTAAGCTCACTGCTACTTCATCTTTATTACTTTAACCATCAAATTTCAGTTGCCTCAACCAATTGAGATTATCATCCCCTGGTATGAGTCCCATTCCCTGCACTGTGGTACACATAATGACTTAGAGCAGAAAGCCAAGCAGTAATAGAGATCACATCATTCAGTTATCTTCCCTCATAGATCACATGCATTCACTTCCTGCTGTCCAATGACTAAAACCAAACTTGGGTATATTTCATAGTGTTGTCTACTTATAGTAAGAAGAGCTTTAGTTCTAGTTATTCCTTTATGGTTAGAAAGAAAAATGCCTTATGTATTTTGTGCCCAACTTGTAAATAACAGTTAACTGTGTTTAAAACTGCAAAAGCATATAAAGTGCTGCACTGTATTTCTTCCTCTTTACCATTCTAGATCTATTTGTCACATTTTTGCAGTACTTAGGTTTTGGCTTCTGCCCTTCATGCACTAACTCAGGCTGACCTCCACGTCAATTATCATTAGCTCAGATGACAAGATGAGAAAATGAAGTCAAAGTATTATCTGTTTGCCTTTATGCTTCTTTGACTGGCATTACTTGCCATTGTCAACACTTTCAAATGAAGGTCACAGCTGATGGTAGGTAGTGCCTCTACCCTAATTAAAGAGCTTACTGATCTCTGGCAACAGCTTTTTCCCTTAACACTTCCCTCACAGCAACTCCCTTTTCAATTCCAAAAGAAATTTATAAACTGTCACTTAATAAAAGTCTTCAGTTACTCTTTATTGTGCCATGTGTGGGCATTTAACCACAAAAATGTAACAAACTGAAATATTTTGGGATAGGTACTGCATATGAGATTATTCTTACCTAGAAACATATGGCAAGATCTTTATAAGACTAGATAATGTCCTAGAAATGAGCTATATGACACTTTTTTTCTTTTGTAGGAAAAAATAATGGGCATTACTTTTTAAGTCAGTTCCTTCAATGTAATATGAAGTAAAAACTGATATTTTACAATCAATGATGGAAAAATAACAAACTATTTTTCCCAGTGCTCTTGGCCTTGAATAATAGCTACATTTCTTGGGAAACTACAGCTTCATTTATACAATTTATATATTGCACTGTATTCAATTTTGTCAAGCTATATTACACTAAGAATAACAATTTTCTGTGAAAATATCAGGGAACAAAAACAGATATTTTTTACCTTTAATTTTGAAGAAACACAAGGTAAAAATAAGGACTGTCTATGGAAGAAAATGCATACCTCAGATATGCAGATGACACCACCCTTATGGCAGAAAGTGAAGAAGAATGTAAGAGCTTCTTGATGAAAGTGAAAGAGGAGAGTGAAAAAGTTGGCTTAAAGCTCAACATTCAGAAAACTAAGATCATGGCATCTGGTCCCATCACTTCATGGCAAATAGATGGGGAAATGGATGGGGAAATGGAAACAGTGACAAACTTCAATTTTGGGGGCTCCAAAATCACTGCAGATGGTGACTACAGCCATGAAATTAAAAGACGCTTACTCCTTGGAAGGAAAGTTATGACCAACCTAGACAGCATATTAAAATGCAGAGACATTACTTTGCCAACAAAGGTCCATCTAGTCAAAGCTATGGTTTTTCCAATGGTCATGTATGGATGTGAGAGTTGGACTGTGAAGAAAGCTGAGCACCAAAGAATTGATGCTTTTGAACTGTGGTTTTGGAGAAGACTTGAGCATCACTTGGACTGCAATGAGATCCAGCCAGTCCATCCTAAAGGAAATCAGTTCTGAATATTCATTGGAAGGACTGATGTTGAAGCTGAAACTCCAATACTTTGGTCACCTGATGTGAAGAAGTGACTTGTTGGAAAAAATCCCGATTCTGGGAAAGATTGAGGCAGGAGGAGAAGGGGATGACAGAGGATGAGGTGGTTGGATCACATCACCGACTCAATGGACAGGAGTCTGAGTCAACTCCGGGAGTTGGTGATGGACAGGGAAGCCTGACAAGCTGCAGTCCATGGGTTTGCAAAGAGTCAGACACGACTGAGTGACTGAACTTAACTGAATTGAACTTTAGGAAGAAAAAATGTACAGAAATTATACTAATATAAAATGTTATGTGTTTAGAAATATAAATTATACTGTCTTAATTTTTCCCCTTGCAAGCCACAACCTTCAGTGAAAAGGCACTGGGATTCCCACTGGTGTGAATTTGCCATTCAGATAGAAGTATTTTCTTGTAGCATATTTCCTTCGAACATCATGATAAAAGTAAGATTTTATCCCTGCATGATCACTACATGATTAAAAGAACTGTTATTAACATTACTGAAATTCCAGTCATCTAAAGAATTTTCAGTGTATTACATTTTAATATGAATATGCCCTCCAACCAAGAAATTTTTATAAAAATAAAAAGAAGCAGAGGAAAGGGAAACCTAATCTTACTCAGATAAAGCAATATCTCATCTGTAAGAATATATTTAACTTAATTGTATTTCATTATCACTGTATATGTTACCTCAAACTTTTTAAAAGTTGAGACTATTAAACGCACACAAAAAGGAAAATATTCAAATCAAAAATATTCCTCAGTTTCTGAAATAACAAATAAGCCATGAAAAGAGACTAACACAATAAAACAAAACACCCATTAAAAGAATTTAACTATAAAAGCTCAGTTTCCCTTTGTATTCAGAGTATTTTACTTTATAATATTTATCATTTAATCTATGCCATACGAAATTCCACTCATTATGAAACACTAAGCATTTCTCTAAATATAAGTAATAATTTTATACATGTGAAAAGTATAGAAATAACTAATTTAAAAAAATAACTTAAAGACTACATGTGTGCATATGTATTTTATAGGTGTGGTTCGGTTCTTAACATGATACCAGTTAATAATAGTTTTATGCATTTGTTTGCTGTGCATTTATATTTAGTATGGCTATATGTAGGAGCTATCAGGATATCAGCTATTAGAGAACTAAGAAAGATTTCTGGCTTAAAGAACATATCTCAGTTCACTAACGGGAAACAGAAACTCAAAGTTAATAGGATATGTGATAAAGATAAGTTGTATAAACTAGGCTACAGGAAAAAAAGATATTGGGATGGAAAGTTTTAGTGTGTCTGCAGCTGAGTAACCTAGAAAGTAAGACAGCAGCCCAGGGCACTGATGACTGAGATACAAAAATTGAAGGAGATACCAGGGCACTGAAAGAGCTTGTCCCACTTCACATTTTTTTCCAGGATTTTTATTTTTTTACAATATTGGCAATTCCTATTTTTATGTGGTTTCAGCATTCTTAATTACACAGCCCCCAGTATCTGAGAAACTAATTAAGTGAAATAAACAACAACAACAAAACGGACAAATGGAAAAGTCTCTTGTAGAATCATACTGGGTATAAATGGTAAAGACTTTTAAAATTTACTTTGAGTCTCCAAAGTGGTGTCTAGCACACAGTATTACTAAAATTATAGTTCATGTGATGCTTCTTTACATAGTTACAGTATGAACTGTAGCCCTTGTTATCTCTCAGGTAAGCTGCATAATTCATTTTCTTATTACTTGAAATACAAATGAATAGTAATTTACTTTAATATTTTTTGCTGTAAAGTATCCATTCTGAAAATAAATTGAAATGCATGAGGTATATATTACCAAATTTAATCTTATTTGCATATATACCATATATGATAGAATTAGTTTGAAAAACTTTGTTAATGAAGTTTTATAAAACAAAGAAATGACAAAATATGACAGAACTTCATGATTTTTTCTTTGCCTTTTTATCCCATTGTTTGCCCTATGACTCTAAAAAGCATTATATGTTTCAATACAAGCATTTTCTTTAACTCCAGAAAGCCCGATTTAAACTTTGGTAGGGCCAACAAAAATTATAAACATTTTTACTCATTAACATTTTCAAAGATTTTTTTTTTTTTACTATAGTAACATTTCCTTCTAAAACACACTGCATTTATATCTCTGCAAGTGATCTTACTGTAAAAGAACTATGCTGTTGTCACTTAGTTGCTAAGTTGTATCTGACTCTTTGTGACCCAATGGACTGCACTACACCAGGATCCTCTGGCCTCTACTATCTTCAAAGTTTGCTCAAATTCATGTCCATTGAGTTAGTGATGCCAACTAACCATCTCATCCTCTGCCACCCACTTATCCTTCAGTAAGCCTTCAATCTTTCGCAGCATCAGAGTCTTTTCCAATGAGTCAGCTGTTCACATCAGGTGGACAAAGTATTGAAGTTTCAGCTTCAGTATCAGTCCTTCCAATGAGTATTCAGCATTCACTTCCTTTAGCACTGACTGATTTGATTGCCTTGCTGCCCAACAGACTCTCAAGCACTGTAATTTGAAAGTTGTCAATTCTTCAGCACACAGCCTTCTTTATGATCCAGTTCCCATATCCATAAATGATTACAGGAAAAATCATAGTTTTGACTATCTGGACCTTTGTCAGCAAAGTGATGTCTCTGCTTTTTAACACACTGTGTAGGTTTGTTACAGCTTTTCTTCCAAGGAGCAAGCATCTTTTAAATTCAAGGCTGCAGTCACTGTCTGCAGTGATTCTGGAGACCAAGAAAATAGAAGCTCACTGCTTCTACTTTTTACCCATCTCTTTGCCATGAAGTGATGAAACCAGATGCATGATCTTAGGTGTTTAAAGATAGAGTTTGAATGTAAAACTAAAGATATCAGACTAGTTATTATGCATTCTAGTGTTTTGAAAATTTTCTTACATGTATATTTTACATATTTTTCATTTTTAATAAGTTAGTAATTGCATAACATCATTTAAGCTATATGCAAAGAAAATTAAAATATTGAGGAAAAGTTTGACTTAAAATGCATGTACCTTCAACATTTTGAAAATTTGTACATATGCTCTAGAACTGTATCACTATTTTTCTGTAGGCCCTAATTAACAATTTATTATTTCACTACTTCACTTCAGCCACCAACATATGTGCACTGAATTCTGTGTGATAGGTGATATGTATGTATGCATGAACATGTTTATATACATATTTTTTCTTTATAATTATTTCTATATTTTAGATGCTTTTTTACAAGTTCAGTGACTTCGCTAAGTGAATGTGATTATGATGAGAACATAAGTATAATATGGTTCTGAGAGATACATTTTAAATGTAGAAACTAAAAAAGGATACAATTAAATATATTGACAATGCTTTGATAATCTCTATTTTTTTACAATTTTTAAATTGGAGGATAATTGACTTACAATCCTGTGTTAGTTTCTGCCAGACATCAATGTGAATCAGCCACTGGTATACAAATGCCCTCTCCGTCTTGATTCTCCCACCACCTCCCGCCCCATTCCACCCCTCTAGGTTGTCACAGAGAACCTGAATTGAGCTGTGTCACACAGCACATATGGTAATTTATATGTTGCCATGCTACTTTCTCAATTCATCCCACAGTCCTTCCCCTACTCTGTCCACAAGGCTCTTCTCTATATCTGCATTTTTACTGTGGCCCTGTGAATAGGCTCATCAATCCCATCTGTCTAGATTCCAAACCTATGCCTTAATATACAATATTTGTTTTTCTTTTATGACTTGCTTCACTCTGTTTAACAGGCTCTAGGTCTCTCTACTTCATTAAGACTGACTCAAATGTGTTCTTTTTTATGGCTGAGTAATATTCCATTGTATATATGTACCACAATTTCTTTATCCATTGATCTGTCAGTGAATATCTAGGTTGCTTCCATGTCCTAGCTATTGTAATTAGAGCTTCAGTTAACACTGAGGTACATAAGTCTCTTTCAATTATGGTTTTCTCATTTATGATATCTATTTATAGCACTGAAACAGATATGTGCTTAAAAGACAATATATTGTCAAAAAGGAATAATGTAAAGTATGAAAATATAATGTGCGAATTATATATACTTAAACTTTATTCAAAAAATTTTATAATGGTGCTTGGTGGAGCCCTCAGTATTGTTATCTGTGCACATTTAATTGAATGCTTCCAGTATCTAAGACTGCTGCTGCTAAGTCGCTTCAGTCGTGTTTGACTCTGTGCAACCCCCATAGACAGCAGCCCACCAGGCTTCCTCGTCCCTGGGATTCTCCAGGCAAAAACACTGGAGTGGGTTGCCATTTCCTTCTTCAATGCATGAAAGTAAAAAGTGAAAGTGAAGTCGCTCAGTCGTGTCTCTTAGCGACCCCATGAACTGCAGCCTACCAGGCTGCTCCATAAAGCTTTTCTTTTCTTTTAGAGCAACCTATTAAACATCAAAGACCCAGAAGAAGACTATATGGACTACAGATATCAAAGACTGAGACACATCTAGGAGAAGTCAGTAATGCATTTTAAACAACAATTTCCTCTAAAGCAGTATGTGAAGTTCCATATTAATATACCAAATTGAGATTACCATATTAATCCACATGAGTCCTAGTAGTCAGTTACTGGGATAAATTAACAGAATAAAACATAGATGAGCTCCTTATTAAGGGGATACCATCAAAACTAATGTTCTAATGAACTGAAGATCCACAGTTGGTTGCTGGCCCTAAGATGTATCTGCGCAAAAAAAGTATTAAGACTTACTGTTGCCAAAGAATCAACATGACAATCCTACTCCTGAGAATTCAGCTGAGTATTCAGAAGTACTGCTTCTACTCCTTACAAAGCTGTTATGATTGCACTACAGGTGTGCTAAGTTGCTTCAGCTGTGTCCAACTCTGTGGCCCCATGGAATGTAGCCTGCCAGGCTCCTCTGTCCATGGTATTTTCCAGACAAGAATACTGGAGTAGGTTGCCAGTTCCTTCTCCAGGGGATCTTCCAGACCCAGGGATTGAACCCACATCTTACATCTCCTGCATTGGCAGGTGGGTTCTTTACCACTGGAGCCACCTGGGAGGCACCTGTTGCACTGCAGTGAGTCAGGTTATAGCTAACCCCATCCCCTGCCCCACAGTCAGATTTTGTGGATTCAGACACTGCTGAAAACAAAATTATTGTTCCACCATCAAGTTTCTCACAAGTGCATCTGCTTCATGAAAATTTGATCACAAGAATCCTAGCTGCAAATAAACATGAGTAATGTAGCTTTTAGGTTGCTTGTCTTTGCACTATAGGAAGGCAAGCCAGGAAAGAGAAGTTTGCTTTTTTGTATTTTTTAAGAGTCTATAATTCTCACCATGAATTTCTTGATTTCTCAGAGCCAACTCTGTAGTTTCTCCCACAACCACTTATCTTCTGAGAACCAAAAATGTTTATTTCAAATGCAAATAGAATAATATAATTTCCACACTTAAAACATCACACTATTTCCCTATTGTCCTTTCAGTGAAGAATAACAACTTTAATATAACCCAGGAATTCTGCTTGGTCTGTTCCTTTCTTTGCCAGCACTCTCTTTCCTCAATTCCAATCCCCTCCTATGCTCCAGCTTCAGTGATGTACCTTCATCTCCTTAATTATTCTCTTCCCTCCCTCTGTGAGAACATTTGTATATAATGTCTCCTCTTTCTTGGAAAAGCAGATTTATGTCAATCTTTCTACTCCACTTAGTAAAGTTTTATTCTTCAATAAAATATCTTTCAATACTCAGCTCAAAGATCACTTCCTTAACAGATAGCATAACATAACATCCAAGACTGAATTAGAATTCAATCTCCAACATATAATCTGGTGCAGCCTTAGGTAAATTATTCAAAACATTGTGTGGGTTAGTTTTAATCTATAACATGGGAAATTTATGCTATTTTCCTCATAAAATGATTATGAGTATTGAATGAATTAATACACAGTACAGTCATAAAATACAGAAAAGTACCAGACAAACAGAAAGCAGTCAGTGGTGGCTATTTTAATTATTATACTTGAAGGAAAATTATCCTGATCATAATGACGAGATAGATTTTCCCTTTTTAAAAGGTGCTTAGACACAGTTCAGATGCAGATTTTACACTTATTTTTAACTTGTCACTCTAGAAATAAAGATTTTCAAAAGTAGCAACCATGTCACTATTTTGACTCTCTTCAGAGTGCTGAAAAGAAACTGACACATATTGAGTACTGAATAAATGTTTGCTGAATGGATAAATGAAAGTCAGGATGAGAAACTTCTTCATAACTTCATAACTTCACACTTTTTTTTCTTTTCACATTTCACTTTGGAAACTTATTATTCATTTATCTTCAAGCTCACTGATTCAGCTTTATCCATCCTACCAATGAACTGTCAAAGACATTCTTCATTTCTGTTACACTATTTTTGATTTTTAGTTCTTCCTTTGATTCCTTCTCAGAGTATTCATCTTTCTAATTACATCACCTATTGCTTCTTGCACAGTATCTTTTCATTAGAGCACTTAACTTTTTAATCCTGATTATTTTACATTTTACAGAGATCCAAAATCTGTTTCCTACTTAGATGTGATTTCCATTTGCTTTATATCTTCAAATTTGTTTCTTGTATTTTTAGCATGCTTTGCGATTTTTTTTTCTTTAACTCAGAAAGGACATATTGGACTTCAGGGATTAACGTTAATAGGACTGAAGTGTAAGGTTTTATGTTATTTTGGGTAGGAGTTGAGTTATCTTTAATCTTTTCTGTACCCAAATCATTCAAATCCCTCTAATTTCCCTATTCTTACATCTCCTGTTTTCTTTCTGCTCTCTTAAGAGTCTGCCTTGCAGCTCTTTCAGCCTTTTTTTTTTTTTTTAAATACTGGGGCTTTGTTGAAGTGATAGTGTGGTATGGTGCAAGAGAATTCAGTGATGTTGTTGCCAAGTCCAAGCTTGCTCTACTTTCTGCAGAAGAAGTTAATGAATTGGAGATGATGTGTTGTGGCAAGGGATACAACTTTATTTGGAAAGCCGGCCTACAGACAAGCTGACAGACTAATGTTTCAAAATAACCATCTTGTCAGGGTCTGGATGCCAGATTCTTTTAGCAAACCAGAGAGAGAAGTGGTGAGAAAGTAAATTCAAAATGCAGAATAGAAAGGGTGGGGAAATAAGGAGGTAAAGTAAAAGGGCCATCAGTCTTGCAAAACATCTCCAGGAATGGTCAGCCTTTGGAAGGGATGTATTAATCTCTCTTTTCTTGCAGCCATTCACTGGTAGGCAGGGTCAGATTATCTCTTTGTGAGCTGAACAAAGGCACTTTAACAGTCAGGCAGAGGAGTAGGGTCCTCTGAGTTTAGCCATTATGTACGATTATAATAACAACAATGAATAGTAGGTCAAAGAAACAGTTTCAACATGGGATCAGAATTTGTTCTTTTTGCAACAATCTTATGATTAAATTTCAGTCTGTAATGGATATCTGTCCCTGGGCTATGACCTTTACAAGTGATTCTTAGCTCCCTTTTCCTTGGGTGAAACAAACAAACAAACAAACAAAAAACTGTTGAGCAGGACCTGGAGTCACGAGAATACCTTCTTCCAGGTTGGATATTTGCTAAGTCATTTCAGTTGTCCAACTCTGTGACTCTATGCACTATATATAACCTGCCAGCCCCCTCCGTCCATGGGATTCTCCAGGCAAGATGTCATTTCCTTCTCCAGAGGATCTTCCTGAGCCAGGGATAGAACCTGCATCTCTTATGTCTTCACCATTGGCAGGTAGGTTCTTTACCACTATTGCCACCATTGGATAAGGCTCTGTTAAAGTTTTTACTCTATAGGATAGGCCTTTTAAATGGAGAATGCTCTTACTGAATTTTATTTTTCAATTATTTATCTCCCTTTCCATGCCAAGCTAACATAGAATATTTCTTGGCTGTTCACCAAGAGAACTTGGTGAGGTTGTTGGAAGTAAAACTCCATCCCTTAGACTTTGGCTCTTAGAAATTTTATAATCTTATGTCAGTCTATATTTAGCTTCCAGCAAATTATTAAAATTAGCATTTAAATAAACCCAATGGTTCACATTTTTAGTTCTTTCTGTTCCAGGTTAGCTGATTTCAGCTGTATCAAAGTCCTTTGTTTCTTCAGATTTTTAGGTGGCAGTTTGTTCTGCAACATCAGTTATTAGATAAATTCAAGAGAAAAAAAAAGTTCTTTTGATTTGTTCACTATTTTTCTAGTTGTAAAAATGAGAGTAAGACTTTTTAAGTGTCAGAGTTGAAATTCCAAGTTCTATGCCTCTGCAATTTAAAATAATATACTTGTACCTCAATTTCTTGTTCCATGACTTATCAACTATAGGAAACATCTATTGATTTTCCATTTTATAAAATGAAATTTTTACTGTCTTCCTTCTACTTTCATCTCCCAATATAGTAAATCATTTACATGTTAAATATGTCTATTGCATATTGTATATATGACATATACTGCAAAGTATGTCCGTGAGGGTAAGGATTTTTGTTTTACCACATTTTGATTTTCAGTTAATCCAGAAGAATATCTGGAATATAGTAAACCTTCAAATAATATTTACTGAAAATGCATGAGTCCAAAGTGAATAAGAAAAACTGTTAATAGCTATACTTTCAAATAGTTGGCAATGTATTACAAGAGATGAAGCATAAAACAATTCAGAGAGACAGGTATTGGAATAAATGTATGGCCCACAAAGACTTCAGAGTAGTTTCTAGAAAATATCACATGACTGTCTCCCAAAATATCTCAGAAGGATTTCTCTTAGTTTTGCAGACATAAAAGTACAGTTTGTCAGAATGATGCTTCTAAGTCATCAGGGACAGGATTGTATGATCCACACTTACAAGGATAATAAAAATAAATTAACTGAACAGTAAAATATAAGTGGCAAAGAAGCAGAAATTAAATTTCTTCTCTAAATATTTTCTCTATGAAATCATATCATGTGTGGAAAACTAAATTATAAACAGAAGATCGCTTACTGATCATAAAATCAAAATGAAAAGATCATGCTCTACATTTTACATGCTTATCAGTATCTGACTAAATCAACTGGATTAGCATACATACAGAAATATAAAATCTGCAATCAAAAGACATGTTGGGATACAGATTTCTATACCCTACGAGCCACTTCTATCAGTCTCATCTCTGCCTCACTACTTTGGCAGTTTTTAGCACATTTCTATTTCTGATCAACATTCTCACTCTGATTAATGCAATTATTAAAGTTAGGTTTTGTCATAGTTTATTTACTGTAGAATCTCTAACTGGTTATATTGTACTTGTCTCTAGAGTTATTCTGTATGTTTTGAGTTGACTCATTATCTATTATTTCTAAATTTTAAACCCAAAATAGACATTATTCTAAACTCTCCATGTTTCTAAAGATGCTATCATAGCTTACAACACTGTCAAATGTATGTTCATAAGTAATGACAGCATATAACATAAGATGTACTAAAATAGAAATAAAAAGAACAGTGTGACATATGTGAGAAGGGGAAACAATAAAGAAATTGGAGCAGTCTTAATTAACAAATTTGCGTTACTTTTTATTGACTCTTCAAGGTGTTATAAAAGCCAAATATTTTAGCAGGGTACTTAAAAATAGAGAAATAAAAATAATAATCACTGATGTCATCCAGTCATCTCGTCCTCTGATGCCCTCTTTTCCATATGCTGTCAATTTTTCCCAGCATCAGAGACTCTATGAAACCTGTAAAGCCCCTATATGAAGCCACTTATGGACCACTACTTTGAAATGAAGAACAGGAAGAGTACACTATGTGTGGATAGACATGGGGCAGACTCAGAGGAAGAGTCCCTGTGTTTCATCCTTGGGCCAATTAAATCACTTATATGGTGCATTTCTTCTGGTTTTTCTTGGGTTAATCATTTTGATTTGCCTGGTTCACAGTCCATATTTGACATATCTCAGGATTGTTCCATGTGTGCACATGCATTTCTTAGCCAAGATGGATCCTACTGCAAAGGCCTGTGGGCACTTGTGCATCACTCCTTGTGTATGTATGGTTGAGGAGGTCTCCTGACTTCAAGAATGAGAGATACGTGGTCTGGGCAGGCCCAGCCTCCTCCCTTAATTGTCCTGCTATTCTCATCTTGGAGTTTCAGGCTTTCCTGGTGGCTCAGATGGTATAGAATCCGCCTGCAGTGTTGGTGACCTAGGATCGATCCATGGATCAAGAAGATCAACTGGAGAAGGAAAAGGCAACCCACTCCAGTATTCTCACCTGGAAAATCCCATAGACAGGAATCTGGTGGGTTACAGTCCATGGGATCGCAGAGTCAGACATGACTGAGTGTCTGAGTGACTAAGCATGCACATGTGCATTCTCATCTTGGAGTTTCAGTTCACAGGGAATGACTCTCCAACTGCTTTATGATCCTGCTCAGAGCTTAGATTTGGTAAAGCCAAAGGCTTGCGGTGAGATATACAAAAGGAAGAGCAGATTTGTAATAACTGCCTGTCACATTAGATTGTTTAGTATATGGTGGATAAAGCAGAGGAATGTATTAATAAAACTCATTCTTCTCATCACAAATTTCCCTCCTATAACCATACAGAATCAGTTGTACTGTAATTGGGTTTACCAACAGAAGCATTTGAAATTCTGATTTTTGAATTGCTTAAATTCCCCATGAGAGCCAGCCAGGAAAAAAAAAAAAAGTAAAAATGTCTACTGTGAAAAAACACAGTTTTCAGAACAATGCTGAGTATACAGGACTAATTATCACCACCATCATATTCAAATAGTCTCTTTCAGTCTTGAATTTGTTGTGTTTATATTGTTTCTGGTGAATAAGCCTTAGAGGTCTTTAAATTTATAGATCTTCTTTGATATTTCAACACATGTTAAATTTTATTCATAATAGAATTTAATAAAATGTTAAATGTCATAATTTTATATGACATTTTGATAAAAGATGTATTTATTTCTTCAGCTGAGTTTAACAATTGAGGAAAATGTGGTCCCTTATTTTATTTGTAAATTATAAAAAATGATCATTAATTTTTACAGGAGTTTTAGCCTAATTTTTTAGACTGCTACAGAGGATATTTAATATATACAATTTTACTTAAAAGTAAGAAATGCTAAAATCTTTCTAATCAACACATATGTTCATAGATGGTATAAAGAACATACATGAAATAAATATTTTCCTGTGATTCTATTATTCATAGCACCATAAGGAAGAAAATATATTTTTCTTCTAAATTTCAGTTTTCTGATTACAAAGCTCTTTATGTGTAAAACTGTATCAGACATGACTACTCATATACAGTAACTAAAAATGTCAATATGCATTAGAAAACTAAATTTGTTAGAGTTGTGTTTTAATTTTGCCCTGGAAATTATTTAAAATGTTTTAAATTATGACAAAAATATATATTAATTCATTTAATTTTATTATATTACAAATTATTATATATTATATTGTTAACTTTAGTACAGTAAACACTGGCTGAAGTCCTTTTAGGCTGCTCTATGTTTTGAAAATAAAGATTTTTTACATGATCAAAAAATAATTTGTGCTTAATTTTTAGATTTATTCTCATTTGGATAAAGGATAGTATATTTGTCCTTATATTGGCCTTAAAAACTTAATTGAAAATATTGATTTTATTTTGTTCAGGGTTTTGTCTTCAATGGAAATTTTTGACTGCCTAATATATACAAGTACTGGATATAATGATGAACTAGTCACCTGTTCACACTAAGCATATATTTTAGAGAGAAGGATATAAACACACACACACAAATCAGTGAACAATGTTTATTGTTTAAGAGACTCTTAAGAAAATGTAAAAAGTAAGTGAAATATGGTCAGTGGGAAACTACAGGATATGTCACATGAGAGACATAAATACTGACAAAGAGCCAGGTATGAGCCAAACTGAGGCAAAAACAGTTCAGACACAGAGTACAAATGTTAAGTTCTTGAGATAGGAATGAGCTTCACATGTTTCAAAAAAAGTCTGACCAGAGAATTCGTTGCTGTTGCTTAATCACTAAGTCATACCTGACTCCATGTGACCCCATGGATTGTATGTAACCCACCAGGCTCCTCTGTTCATGGGATTTCTCACACAAGAATACTGGAATGGGTTGCAATTTCCTTCTCCAAGGGATTTTCCTGACCTAGGACTCAAACCCACATCACCTGCCCTGGCAGATGGAGTTTTTACCTTTGAGCCACCAGGAAAATAGTAAAAGTCAATTGCACAAATGTTCATGAATATAAAGTTTATTGAATAAATAATATATACATATATCTATCTATCTATATATATATCCATTTTAACCTTCTTATCAAGACTAATTCTGATAATATGCCCTTCAAATGCAGTGCATGCTCCAGCAATTTGAGAAATACTGGATTTTTGATGCTATCAAATCAATGAATAAGCATCAGCTCTTCATGAGAATTCCTTATCAATATACTAGCTGTCCATATGCTTCAGAAATTTCCACTTCTACTGTAAGTCTCAATTTAAATTTCATGGCTTTGCTAAAATATTGTACAAACTCCCAAAATTAGCTTAAAGGCATTGTTTTTTAACACTCCTCCTGGGTTTTAAAATATATTTTCATTATAACACATATAATTTTATAATAATCATTGGAAATTGGAGTAAATATCTACCTACCTATTAGATATGTCTGCATAATAGATAAAGATGTCTTGTTTACTTTGTACTCCCCAGGTATGTTGTATATAGTAGATGTTTAAACATCTACTATATTTGTACTGGTTTAGATAAATTAATTTGATTCAAATACTGCTGGGAGCCAGTGTGAGGAACTCCGCCCATGGCAAAGGTCATGAGGAAGGAGGCTTGGCATACGCAAAGGCATGATCAAGCCTCAGGAAACCTTCTGTTCCTGAGCATCTACCCCCAAAACCAGAGTCTCCTCTGACTTAATGGGGGGCTGTTCCCCACTGGTTCTCTCAGAGAAGGAGTAAACGTGCAGCTCCAAGTCAATAAAAATTCCTGGGCGTGACAAGAGTGTTTCAACCTATGAACTCCTCTGAAGGTTATCTGGCCTGCCTGTATAGGTTCCTCCAGCCACATGTGATTGTTACAGCCTCCTGACTGTGAGAGGCACGAGACGTTTTAGACTTACTAAAAGCAAATTCTTTGGGGAAGTTAGAAATTATTAGTATAGTGGGTTGGTTAGTAGTGTAGTGAAGTCACTCAGTCATGTCCTACTTTTGTGACCCCATGGACTGTAGCCTACCAGGCTCCTCCGTCCATGGGATTTTCCAGGCAAGAGTACTGGAGTGGGGTGCCATTTCCTTCTCCAGAGGATCTTCCTGACCCAGGGCTCGAACCCGGGTTTCCCTCAGTGTAGGCAGACGCTTTATCACCTGAGCCACAAGGGAAGCCTGGGTTGGTTAGGAATTAATATTGGTGAAAGGTTTTTCATTTGTTGTGCCAATAATTGCTAATTCCCTGCCCTGGGTATGACAAGGGTGTCTCAGGTCAAACCTCTCTGCTGGCAAACTAGCTTGTGTGACAGGATTAGCCATACTCCTGCCACTACACACATACATGATTGTTTACTACCTCTTAACCATAAACAGCACAGAGAGTTTTGGAGTATTTTGAGAGTCTTAATTAGCATAGGGCTTTTCTCATTGTTGAGTCAATGACTGCCACCAGACTGCTATATCCTTAGGCACCTGGGAATATATTAATCAATGTATTTGGAATATAGAAAAGGAAATATAGTAGTTTTTGATGTTAGCAATACTAGACTTTTTGAGTTAATGAATTTTCTCTTTTGTTATAGATCACTGTACTTTGTTATAAATCACTGTGTCCTTGCTATGTAAAAATGTAACTTTATCACTATCTTAAGACTAAACCGATCTTAAGGGGAACATTGGTGAAGGGTTTTCATTTGGTGGGCTGATGTTTGCTGCTAAATCTCCATATTCCCTGCCTTTATACTGAATATAACTAGCATATAGGAGAAATAAGTATTAACCTTTAAGATTGATCATGTTAACCTTAGGTTAAATGAATTCCTTTTCTTGATTGTAACTCATTACACCCTCACCCTATAGGAATGCAACTTTATTTGGAGGGTGGTGCCTGGTTTAAGAAAAAACACCCTTGGAAAAAATAAGATTTTTGGTTATCAGAAAGAAAAGGTAGTAAATGTCAGTAGGCCTCATGGCCATAAGATGATATCAAACCCCTAAGACTTTTTTTTTTTTTTTTAATGCAAAGCACCTGATTTTGATAAAGGTCAGGACTGCTGACCCCCACGTGACTCTATTCATCCCTATGTGTAACAAAAGGTATATAAGCAAACCTAAAATATAAAGAGGATCAGTTTCTGGAAAGACTGATTCCCCCATGTTGCTTCTTTTTTGCTCCCTGTTTTTCTGGCTGAATTATTCAGCCTCTTTTTCTCCACTAACATTTCCTACTACACTATCCATTTCTAATCTCTATATCTGTAATTAAATATGTATTTTTCCAAGGACGCTAACTCCGTTTCACCTTCGAATCACCCTGGATCCACCAAGGCTGGACCCCGGCAAAATACTATGTTTGAATACATGCTGTATGTTTTACAAGTCATAAGAATGGAAAATAAAGTGGTGGTCTACCATTGTAAAATCTGAGTAATGTACCAAGGATTCTGAAACTAAAGAAGGTAGGGTGTAATCATGTTACTTCATAAGGGAGACTGCCATCATGTTATTTCAGAAAAGAGAACACTGGCCTAGACTATTGTAAAAGCACTGCCTTTCTTTCTTTGTTCCCTGGATCTTACTCACAACATATAGCTTTGCCTAACGAAATAATAAACACCTGTATTTTCCTGGTAGAAATGAATGTTTATAGTTTTCAATTGTGGGATGAAATTACATAGAAATAGCTATGTTGAAAACAAACTATGCATGACATTTCTAAGTTTAATTACTTTATAGAGGAATTAATATATCAATGTAGTATTAAAGAAGGTTCTGTTTTTTTTTAATATCTTATGTCTACATACCACTTTAATGACATATTTGTTTTCTTCTCATTAGTTCAAATTATCATTCACTGGTGCTTCTGCCTAAAATAGGTTGTAAATGAAAGATATGCCTTTATACAACTTTAGGTATGTGAAGTAAATAGAAGGAATGACTTTTGAATGTTAACGTTTCTATTCACCTTCCCTACTTTACATATTTTGATCAGCTAAGGATCTGTATTGTATAATTACCTTGGATCAATGAATTAGAGTATGAAAGAAATAATCTGTTAAGTTACAATTATCTTCACCTATTTCACTGATATAAGCTTGTTCAATATGAACAAAACATGTTTTCCCACAAACAACTAACTTATTATCACCATCACCCAAACATTATGACAAAGACTACAAAGCAATACTCCACAGAGTGTCATTGAGTGCCTATGAGTAATACAAGCTGTTAATGCATTTTCTTTTAGAAAACATTTCCATGAACTTCCCTTTCACTATCTTGGGTGAAATGCCTATTTTTTTTTCTTTCTAGCAACAATATAAACCTACATTCAATTTTATAGGCACTTTAATATATCAAAAAATCTCTATTTTTAAAGAGAAAAATCAAAGTTCTCCATCCTTTTAAGAATAAGCAATTTCTTTAAAGTTATTCCAAAGTTGTCATTGTTATTTTCTTTAAAGACATTACAAAACTTCAAAGCAATGATAAGACAGCCAAAAGAACTTCTGAAATGAAGAGTTATAAAAATAAAGCTATTTGGAGTTCTACAGTGTTATAGGACCACTAGGTGTGAAATGCGGTACTTAAAAACAAACAAAACAACAGGTAGGTAGTTATCAAGTAAAACTGCTGCTAAACTGGAAATTATGACAAATGTTGTTTTCATTTCAGTTCAGTTCAGTTCAGTTCAGTCGCTCAGTCGTGCCCGACTATTTGCAACCCCATGAATCGCAGCACGCCAGGCCTCCCTGTCCATCACCAACTCCCGGAGTTCACTCAGACTCACGTCCATCGAGTCGGTGATGCCATACAGCCATCTCATCTTCTGTCGTTCCCTTCTCCTCCTGCCCCCAATCCCTCCCAGCATCAGAGTCTTTTCCAATGAGTCAACTCTTCACATGAGATGGCCAAAGTACTGGAGTTTCAGCTTTAGCATCATTCCTTCCAAAGAAATACCAGGGCTGATCTCTTATAGCCAAATTCCTCTGTATTTCATGCTATCTTCTATATTATGACAAAAAATGAAATGGAACATAGGATCTGAAATGACTGTTAAAACAAGTAAAATATTTGTATCTTTAATCTTTCAGCTTTTAATGAAGTGAGTATTCTTTCAAGCATAAAGACAGTGCTGCTATTCAAAGGGACTTATTTTGTTGTTCAGTTGCTCAGTTGTGTCTGACTATGATCCCATGGACTGCAGCACACCAGGCTTCTCTATCCTTCACCATCTCCCAGAACTTGTTCAACTCATGTCCATTGGGTCAGTGATGCCATCCAACCATCTCATCCTCTGTCATCCCCTTCTCCTCCTGCCTTCAATATTTCCCAGCATTAGGGTCTTTTCTAATAAATCAGCTTTTTGCATCATGTGGCCAAGTACTGCAGCTTCAGCTTCAGTGGCAGTCCTTCCAATGAATATATAGGATTGGCTTCCTTTAGGATGGACTGGTTGGATCTTCTTGCAATTCAAGGGACTCTCAATAGTCTTCTCCAACAACACAGTTCAAATATATCGATTCTTCAGCATTTAGCCTTCCTTATGGTACAACTCTCACATCCACACATGACTACTAGAAAAGCCCTAGCTTTGACTATATGGACCTTTGTTGGCAAAGTAATGTCTCTGCTTTTTAATATGCTGTCCAGTTTTGTCATAGTTTTCCTTCCAAGGAGCAAGTGTTTTAATTTTGTGGTTGCAGTCAATATCTGTCGTGATTTTGGAACCCAAGAAAATAAAAATAAAGTCTGTCACTGTTTCCATTGTTTCTCCATCTATTCACCATGAAGTGATGGTATCAGATGCCAGGGTCTTCATTTTTGAATGTTGAGTTTTAAGCCAGCTTTGTCACTCTCCTCTTTCACCTTCATCAAGAGGCTCTGTAGTTTCTCTTTGCTTTCTGCCATTAAGTTGGTGTCATCTGCATATTTGAGGTTATTGATATTTCTCCCGGCAATCTTAATCCCAGCTTGTACTTCATCCAGTTAGGCATTTCAACATGATGTATTCTGCTTATAAGTTAAATAAGCAGGGAGATAATACACAGTCTTGAAGTGCTCCTTTCCCAATTTGGAACCAGTCTGTTGTTTCATGTCTGGTTCTAACTGTTGCTTCTTGACTTGCACAGATTTCTCAGGAGGCAGGTAAGGTGGTCTGGTATTCCCATCACTTTAAGAATTTTCCAGTTTGTTGTGATCCACACATTCAAAGGCTTTAGCAAAGTCAAGCAGAAGTAATGTTTTTCTGGATTTCTGTTGCTTTTTTTATGAGCCAACAGATGTTGGAAATTTAATCTTTGGTTCCTCTGCTTTTTCTAAATTCATCTTGAACATCTGGAAGTTCTTGGTTTACATACCATTGAAGCCTGGCTTGGAGAATTTTGAGCATTACTTTGCTAGCATGTGAAATAAGTGCAACTGTGAGGTAGATTGAACATTCTTTGGCACTGCCCTTCTCTGGGATTGGAATTAAAACTGGGACTTATACTATATGTTTTTCATTATATATATGCTCCTGAGAGGGAACTGGGGATGGTCTTTATCCTTGCCTCCTGTACAATGTCATGAACCTCCATCCATAGTTCTTAGGCACCATGTCTATCAGATTTAACCCCCTGAATTTATTTGCCATTTCTACCATGTAGTCATGGATTGTGGCATCCAGCCCCATCACTTCAGGGCAAATAGTTAGGGAAACAACGGAAACAGTGAGAGATATTATTTTCTTGATCTCCAAAATCAATGCAGATGATGACTGATGCTGGGCAAGATTGAAGGTGGGAGGAGAAAGGGATGACAGAGGATGAGATGGTTGGATGGCATCACCAACTCGATGGACATGAGTTTCAGTAAGCTCCAGGAGTTGGTGATGTACAAGGAAGCCAGTGTGCTGCATCCATGGGGTCATAAAAGTCGGACACAACTGAGTGACTAACTGAACTGAACTCAGAGGGAATTAACTGTAATTTAAATTTCAATTAACATTTTCATTTATATCCTTTTTAATAGTAATATTAATGTTTTCATTTATTTCTACTAATATTTCTTTGAGATCAATCACATCTTTGACTAACTTTATATTTTTGAGGTTAGAATTGTTTATGTAATACTTGTTTCACCATAGTTTTCAACTGTTTTCCCAAGTATCACTTCCTTTTCATATTCTCAAAGATGTATTCAGATATTCAGAAGGTAAGTTGTATTACATGCACACACACATACATGCATACTCTTTTTGCTGTACAATTTTTGGAATAATTTTCCCAATTGATGTTCATTTCATATTCTTTCTGATACTCTGTTGTCTAAAAGATAACACTATTATGTTCTCAAATTTATTCATATTTTCCTTTATTGTTACTAATTGGGAAAAATTACTTATATCATCTATGATTTTGTTGTTGTGTTGTCTAGTCACTAAGTCATGTCTGACTCTTTTGCAACCCCATAGACAGTAACCCCCAAGCTCTTCTGGCCATGGGATTTTCCATGGCGAGAACAGTGGAATGGGTTGCCATTTCCTTCTCAAGGGGATCTTCCAGACCCAAGGATCAAACCTGCATCTCCTGCATTGGCAGGCAGATTCTTTACCACTGAGCCACCAGGAAAGCCCATTTCTTGGTTTAGTAACAACTAAATGATAACCTTTACATTCATGTGTCACTCTAAAATTTTGAAAAGTTCTGTGACTTTCTAGACTAATTATCCTCTGAAATTAAACTAATAAAATACAACTGTTGTCCATTTAATTTCCAAATATATGTGGCTTTTAAATATACTTGATATTAATTTCCCATTTTGATATTAATCTCTCACATAAATGCTTTCTTCTCTGCAATCGTTGTGTTTTTGCAGTCTCCTAACTTTATTTAGCCTTTCAATGGCTAAATCAAAGATCTCTCTTGGTAAATATCATATAGCACTTAAAAATATATAGGTTATTTTCAAATATCTTTTGATATTGACTTCTAACACAGTTCCACATACAGTGATAGAGAACAGACTTGGCATGATTTCAATACTTTTAGACCATGAAATTTTTGCGCCCTGTTTTATGTCCCTGGATATGTTCCAGTGTCTCCTAGTTTATAGTATATTAGAACTTCAATAGAATTTGTTTACTACTGTTGTGTGAAAATTGTATAAATCTTACTTATGTTGAATTGGTTCATGGTGCTTTTCAGGTCTACTATATCCTTCTACATATCTGTATATTCATTCCATTCATTTTTGAGAGTTTCATATTGAAACCAACTAATATCTTAGGTTATCTACTTAAAAAATAATTGCAATATATAGTAGAACTATATGTAACTTTGTTCTGTACTTTCTAAGTCTCTTACAAAGGTGTTATTATATTTCTGTAATTAAAAAAAAGAAAAGAAAAAAGGGAAAAATAGAACTATAGAGCTGTTGTCATAAAGTCAACTATGATAATAGCATTAGCAGTTCTTCAGGGTAAAGTTTCTTTAGTCAGCCTGTCCAGCGTTTGTTAAATGGCGAATGTAACATTAATTAACATAATTTATTTTCTGACAGAGTGTGATCTATTTAGAAATGACTCAAAATACTTTCATTCATTATTTAAAAGAAGAATTTTACATTCAACTGGTTTTGCACAATGATATTATTTTGAGAGTAGCACTTTCAAAATAACGCATTTGCTCAAAACTGTTGAATGAAAGACTGCATTTGTATAAATATTTATCTACTTTAAAGAGTAAGCACCAAAATTAAAATGCAGAAATAAACTGAAATAGAGACCTAAGATAAAATTTTCTAGCTTCAAGATATGGAGAATAATGAGAGACTCATAAATATCTATGTGTAAATCCATTTCTTAAAATCAAAGAAAAACAAGGCACCAATGTAAGTGTGGATATAAGGAAAAACTCCCTTTGGTTATTTGTGTAGTAAAATGTATAAAATTATGTATTTAAAAATTCTGTTTGTTAATGATAACTTAAAAATTAATTCATTACTTTTCCCCTAGAGTTAAAACTGTTTATCTTGCTTTTTCAACTAATTCATGGTGGTGATCACAGAGACTGCTGGACTTCCCACTATCCCTTTTGACCTCTATATATAATGTTAGTATTTTGATTGAAAACATGACTGCCAAACCCTTTTGCAGTTAGACTTGGTCATGTGACAAAACGGTGGACAGTAGAATGAAAGAGGAATAGCATGCATCAGTTTCCGTACTTCTTAAGAACTAATTAGCACTCACAATTTTCTCTCTACTGCTTTGTTCCTTCATCTCTTCTAGGGCCTGAAATGTAGAGGTTACCATCTTGGATCTTGGTGACTTTGGCCAAACACCAAGAACAGTTGTGAAGTAAGCTGGAAAAAGATTGGATCCCTGAGAACTTTGAGAAATGGCATGATACTAGCCTTGGATTACTTATACAAACATACATGGACAACAAATTAATGTCTCTTTTCTTTAAAGTAATAATATTTTGACTTACCATTAAAACCAATTTTAAATTAGCTAATTCAGAAAGCCTCCTTATAATCTGATTAAACCTAACTAGCAGTGAAAATCCAAGTCAAATATTTTAAATTTCTTATATATTTCAATCTTTATTATATATGATTTGAGGCCACAGGTTTAGTTGTGACTACTGACCTCTGGGTTGAAGGCCCTTTCCTCAGGCACATCATCTTTAGGGAACAAATTTTCCAGACAATCCAGTAATAAATCTGGGAGGGTCATCGAAATTACATCAGGTATCATGAGACTGAAACAAATTTATATTGATTTAAGCCATTGTTATCAAGATGAATGACTATTCTACTGATTGATACAGATATATTTGTTTCACTTCCTGATTTTATTCCAGTCTATATCTTAACTCACTAAAAAATTATTGAAGTTCAGAGGAAAGTGAAACCATCAATGTCTTCAACAAAGTGAAACACAGAAAGAGTCAAGATGGATTGCAACTGCAAGGGACAATGGAAAACAGTCACAAACTATCACTCCACTACATAACCATGACTGCTAAATTTCTAACCCTATGCAGTGGTGACAGCAGTGTCCAGTGCTTCACACCAGCTGCTGCTGCTGCTGCTAAGTCGCTTCAGTCATGTCCAACTCTGTTCAACCCCATAGACGGCAGCCTACCAGACTCCCTGTCCCTGAGATTCTCCAGGCAAGAACACTGGAATGGGTTGCCATTTCCTTCTCCAATGCAGGAAAGTGAAAAGTGAAAGTGAAGTCGCTCAGTCATATCTGACTCTTAGTGACCCCATGGACTGCAGCCTACCAGGCTCCTCCATCCATGGGATTTTCCAGTGTTTCTTTCTTTGATAACTGTACTCTGGCATTAAATTCTAACAGTAAAGAAAATTTGGATACAGGAAGCCAATAGCCATACTCAAGTTGCTCATATTATATCAGAAAATGCTAGGAGTTAAGTGTCTTAACCTGGGTTATGCCTCTTTTATTTATTTATTTTTATTTTTATTTTTTTCTTCCTTTGATCCTCTCAGCTCAGTCATCTTCCATTCTAAGCTCTGCCTTGTGGGTGTATAGCCACTGAAACTACATGCCTTATTGCTTACCTTTAAAGAAAGAAAAAACATAATGATTCCCATACTCTTTAATAACATTAAGCAAAAATCTAAAGATTCATTCCTTACACTATCTGTAACTCAATCTGTTAAAGAAATGCCACAATCTTGATTTTACTGGTTTAGTCATATATTTGATGTCCATTGCAATCACTTTTGCAAAGAATTTGGGGATTATCCTGATTGGTTTACAACACTGCCTCTCTCCAGAAAAATAAATGATCCAATAAAAAAATGGGCCAAAGAACTAAATAGGCATTTCTCCAAAGAAGACATACGGATGGCTAACAAACACATGAAAAGATGTTCAACATCACTCATTATCAGAGAAATGCAAATCAAGACCACAATGAGGTACCATTTCACACCAGTCAGAATGGCTGCGATCCAAAAGTCTACAAGCAATAAATGCTGGAGAGGATGTGGAGAAAAGGGAACCCTCTTACACTGCTGGTGGGAATGCAAACTAGTACAGCCATTATGGAAAACAGTGTGGAGATTCCTTAAAAAATTGCAAATAGAACTGCCTTATGACCCAGCAATCCCACTGCTGGGCATACACACCGAGGAAACCAGAATTGAAAGAGACACATGTACCCCAATGTTCATTGCAGCACTGTTTATAATAGCCAGGACATGGAAGCAATCTAGATGTCCATCAGCAGATGATTGGATAAGAAAGCTGTAGTACATACACACAATGGAATACTACTCAGCCCTTAAAAAGAATAAATTTGACTCAGTTCTAATGAGATGGATGAAATTGGAACCGATTATACAGAGTGAAGTAAGCCAGAAAGAAAAACACCAATACAGTATACTGACACATATATATGGAATTTAGAAGACAGTAATGATGACTCTCTATGTGAGACAACAAAGAGACACAGAGGTATAGAGTGGACTTTTGGACTCTGAGGGAGAGGGAAAGGGTGGGATGGTTTGGGAGAATGGCAATGAAACATGTATATTTTCTTGTAAGAAACGAAGTGCCAATCTATGTTCAATGTAGGATGCAGGATGCACGGGGCTGATGCACAGGATGATTCAAGTAGAGGATGTGGGGTGGGAGGTGGGAGAGGGCTTCGGCATTGGGAGATTGTGTTCACCTATGGCTGATTCGTGTCAATGTATGGCAAAACAAATACAGTATTGTAATTAAAAAATAAATAAATTTAATTAAAAAAATTTAAAGTGGTGCATTTCAGAACATTTACCATCTCTGCTTTCTAAATTTTGAATATCACTAACAGCCTCCAGTCATTGTGAAAGGCAAACAGAGTACACTTCCTGAACATCTTCAAGAGCCAGTACAGGCAATGCGATTTTCAAGACCTAGTACAAGATGAGAATACACACTCCATGTTGAGATATCATTAAAAACTTCAAGATGGTAACAACAGAGCATTAAGCCAAGCATGAACTCTTTTAAACAAGGGACCCTATATGACTGCACAAATGTGGAACCCATGAAATGGTAGATGGCGGTGAAGTATTGCTTCATATTGAGAATCAGTGTTTTAGAAAAGCCAGGCCCTAGCTTCAAATCAATGGTGTCACTCAATACAATCTGATCTCAAAAACTCTTCCCTGTGGGTTGGCTAAAATTGATGTTGGGATGACAAACAACATATTTAATGAACATCCTCATTGCTTCTTATTTTGATTTGAATATAAGTACTTAAGGCTTCCCTGGTAGTTCAGCTGATAAAGAATCCGCCTGCAATGCAGGATACCCTGGTTCAATTACTGGGGAAAGAAAATCCACTGGAGAAGAGATAGGCCACCCACTCCAGTATTTGGGGGCTTCCCTGGTGGCTCAGCTGGTAAGGAATCCACCTGCAATGTGGGAGATCTGGGTTCGATCCCTGGGTTGGGAAGATCACTTGGAGAAAAGAAATGCTACCCACTCCAGGATTCTGGCCTGGAAAATTCCATTGACTGCATACTCATGGGGTAGAGCGGGACACAACTGAGCAAATTTCACTTTCAACAGATATTTTTGATTAAGAAAGTCATTAAAAAGCTTAAGAAATTAGTTGATATTTCAGATACTTAGCATGGGATGCTTTCCTGAGGCAAGTCACTGTAAGAGGTAACTTCTCTGAGTTTATGAGGTAATTCAGAGAAAAAGAGAAAGGGAGGAAATAGATGAATAAAAACAAATGAGAAATAGGAAAAATGCATTGTTTCTTGAGTGGCAAATTGTAATAGCATCAATATTTTTAGATTTATTAATTTGAAATAAAAAGCATATCTGTATCCTAGTATGTCATGAGAATTGATATTAATTTTTTGATGAACTGGATAAATACTTTTATGTTGAATAAAGTGTAAAGAGGTATTTATCTCCTTAATTTCCAGCTCTAGTTGTTTAATCCTTGTGACTATGTGACTTCTTGGAATTACATTTTCTTTTCATGATAAAAAAATTGCAAACAGACTTCTAAAGAGACCAGTAACTTAAGAGATACTGAAACATAGTTACAGCAATGTTTAAATAAGACTTTAACTTGTTACTTCCCAGAGGAGCTACTAAGCAAATTGAGTACTCTCACAAACAGCATTCCTTGGACCATAGA
Source organism: Nanger dama (assembly GCA_917880005.1). Classification (NCBI taxonomy): domain Eukaryota; kingdom Metazoa; phylum Chordata; class Mammalia; order Artiodactyla; family Bovidae; genus Nanger; species Nanger dama. The sequence goes on along the minus strand of CAKJTW010000038.1, from coordinate 4,404,550 downwards.
ATCCCTGCAAAACTTGAATATTTTAACATAACTTCAAGCTGAAGTTAGTAAACTGAGTATTTTGAAACAGAAGCAGAAAACAGTGGAAGGAAATTATTAAAAAGAAAGAATAAAAATATATTCAATGTAGACGTTTAGGGATCAGGAAGAATATGAAATAATTCAAGATAGCTTATTTCTATTCTGATAGAAATCAGAACTCAACAACAACTTATTAATCACCTAGTATAAAATTTGGAGAAGGCAATGGCACCCCACTCCAGTACTCTTGCCTGGAGAATCCCATGGATGGAGGAGCCTGGTAGGCAGCAGTCCATGGGGTTGCTAAGAGTTGGACACGACTGAGCGATTTCACTTTCACTTTTCACTTTCATGCACTGGAGAAGGAAATGGCAACCCACTCCAGTATTCTTGCCTGGAGAATCCCAGGGATGGGGGAGCCTGGTGGGCTACCATCTATGGGGTCACACAGAGTCAGACACAACTGAAGCAACTTAGCAGCAGCAGTATAAAATTTGGTTTGGTGATGATATAATTGGTGACTATAAAGCATCTGTTTACAATGCAGGAGACCTGGGTTTGATCCCTGGGTTGGGAAGATCTCCTGGAGAAGGAAATGGCAATCCACTCCAGGACTATTGCCTGGAAAATCCCATGGACAGAGGAGCCTGGTAGGCTACAGCCCATGGGGTCACAAAGAGTTGGACACAACTGAGTGACTTCACTCACTCAGATTCCATAATTACAGTCCTACGGCAATCATTAAATGGAAATACCATAATTTAGAAAAATATTCAAAATTATGAAAGATAGATACTATTATAGTCTATTATGTTGTCAGTCACTAAGTCATGCCCAAATTTTCACAATCCCATTGAATACCGCATGCCAGGCTTTCGTGTCAATCACCATTTTCTGGAGTTTACTCAAACTCAAGTCCATTGAGTTTATGATGTCATCCAACCAACTCATACTTGTCGCCTCCTTCTCCTCCTGCCCTCAATCTTTCCTGGCCTCAGAGTGTTTTCCAATCTGCTGGCTCTTTGCATCAGGTGGCTAATGTATTGGAGTTTCAGCTTCAGCATTAGTCCTTCCAATGAATACTCAGGGTTGATTTACGTTAGGATTGACTGGTTTGATCTCCTTGCTGTCCAAGGGACTCTCAAAAGTCTTCTCTGGCACAACAGTTCAAATGTATTAATTCTTCAGCGTTCAACCTTCTTTATGGTCCAACTCTCACATCTGTACATAAGTACTGGAAAAATCATAGCTTTGACTAGACAGGACCTTTGTTGGCAAAGTGATGTCTCTGCTTTTTAATATGCTGACTAGGTTTGTCATAGCTTTCCTTCTAAGACAAAAAGCATCTTTTAATTTCACTGCAGTCACTTCCACAGTGATTTTGCAGCCCCCAAAATAAAATGTTTCCATTTTTCCCCATCTACTTTCCATGACATGAAGTGATGAGACCAGATGCCATGATCTTAGTTTTCTGAATGTTGAGTTTTAAGGCAGCTTTTCACTCTCCTCTTTCACCTTCATCAAGAGGTTCTTTAGTTTCTTTTTGCTTTCTGCAATTAAGAGTGGTATCATCTGTGATCTGAGTTTGTTGATATTTCTCCCGGAATTCTTGATCCCAGCTTGTGATCCATCTAGTCCAGCATGATGTACTCTGCATGTAAGTTAAACCTAAGTAGTTGACAATATACAGCCTTGACACATGTCTTTCCCAAATTAGAACCAGTTCCTTGCTCCACATCTGGTTCTAACTGCTGTTTCCTGACATGCATATAGGTCTCTCAGAAGCTATAAACCTGATATTAAAAGTATGTATCAAATATCATGCAAATGAATGAAATATATATTAAGTCCCAGTTGTAAATATTTCATGGAAAAATGACATATACAGAGATTTTGTGGCTACGTTTCTGTTTTTGTTTGTTTGGGAAGATATGTTTGTGGTTCAAAATACTCTGAGCCAGAAATTCATCTGAGAATATAATTTGAAAGTATTGTAGACAGCTGAATGAAATTCTTATTGCAGATAATGGATATTATTGCTATTAGAAGGAAAAACAAATGAAAATTCCCTGTGGTAGAAGATTTGGAAAAGAGACCAGTGTGATTGGTGCAGAGTGAGAAAAGCAGGAAAACATTAGAAGGGTACAGAGGCAAGGAAATACGTTATATCATATAAGCTCCCAGGACTAATGTAAGATTTTGGCTCTACTTGGAATGAAGTAATAAGGTATTGACAGAGTATCTTAATGGAAGAGTTGCTTTACAAATAACATTCTTACTATAGTTTAAGGAACAGGCTAAAGGGAGGAAAGGTGAGAAGGATAATCTTTAGGAAAATATTCCTATATTAAGCAGACAGGGCTTGATTATGAAGGCATGGACTAGGATAATCCTTTGTTAAAACAACACAATTTTGTTTTCCATAGAATAACACTGAGAAAATTTACTGTAGAATGGATTATGGAACATAAGAAAACAAAGATTGGTGGTAATTTCCATATTCCAGATCCACAGAGATGAATAAAGGATAGGAGGAATTGTTGAAGAATAGATTTCAAATTGGACTAAAGAACAAAATGTAATTGCAAAAATATCAAAGCAGGCTTCCAAGAAGAGATTTTAAGTAGGCAGTTGTATAATATGACCTGGCTTCAATTAAGAACTCAAAGCCAGAAAAATAAATCTGGGAATGTCCAGAGTCAATCAACAGTGAACAAATTTGGTCACTAAGGGACTGATAATAGAAAAATTCAAGGGCTAAACCCTTGCATTAGCCAATATTTCTACTACTGATGGTAAAATATGCCTCTTAACATTCAATAAAATGATTTTAAAATGTTTAGCTAAAAACAAAGCTATGCAAAAACAATAAATATCTATTGTTACCTTAACGAGGGAAATATGAGGTAGTGGTGGAAAATTATAGCATTACTACTTTAAACACTTATAAGAATAAAATAATAGTATTAAAAATAAAAAAAAAACCTGACATTGTATCTCTATTTGTAAAAATGATTTTTGGTGAAAATATTGTCAGAGAGCAAGATATTCATAAAATTAACTACTATATAGTAAATGTAGAAAATTTTACCAAAGAAAATATTCATTTAAAAAATCATTTCATTCTGGCTTACTTCACTCTGTATAATCAGCTCCAGTTTCATCCACCTCATTAGAACTGATTCAAATGTATTCTTTTTAATGGCTGAGTAATACTCCATTGTGTATATGTACCACAGAAAGAAAAACACCAATACAGTATACTAACGCATATATATGGAATTTAGAAAGACGGTAACAATAATCCTGTATGCGAGACAGCAAAAGAGACACAGATGTATAGAACAGATGTATAGAACAGTCTTTTGGACTCTGTGGGAGAGGGATGATTTGGGAGAATGGCATTGAAACATGTATAATATATAAGAAACGAATTGCCAGTCCAGGTTTGATGCAGGATACAGGATGCTTAGGGCTGGTGCACTGGGATGACCCAAAGGGATGGTACGGGGAGGGAGGAGGGAGGGAGCTTCAGCATGGGGAACACATGTACACCCGTGGCGGATTCATGTTGATGTTTGACAAAAACCGATACAATATTGTAAAGTAATTAGCCTCTAATTAAAATAAATAAATTTAAAATTTAAAAAATCATTTCATTGACAGTTTGATTTTCTCTTGCATTAAGCATAACCCAGGGTTTAACAATATAAATCATGGAAAGAATCCAAAATATAGAAGTGACTACCTTACAAAGTGAGTTTCCCTGGTGGCTCAGAGGTTAAAGTGTGTGCCTCCAGTGTGGGAGACTTGGGTTCGATCTCTGGGTAGGGAAGATTCCCCTGGAGAAGGAAATGGTAACCCACTCCAGTATTCTTGCCTGGAGAATCCCATGGACAGAGAAGCTGGTAGGCTATAGTCCATGGGGTCACAAAGAGTCGGGCACGACTGAGCAACTTGGAGAGACATGAGGTAAATCTCTTTGGAAAGAAATCTAAACCAAAGTTTATGGTAAAGATTACTTGAGATAGAAATATATCCAAGACTCAATTTAGACTATAAGAAAACACAGATGGCATAATCATTTTTTCCATAACATAGACTTGAGAAAATTTATTTTTAAAGTTTTTGATGTATGCTTCTTTTAACAGTACATGTGCCTCATTTATATGTAGATAGAAATATTTAAATTTTCTCTTAATAGAGGAAAACATTTTTAAAAATTAATTAATTGGAGTATAATTACTTTACAATATCGTGATGGTTTTAGCCATACATGGACTGAATAACCACAGATACACATGTATCCCTTCAGCCTGAACCCCCCTTACCTCCCATAAGAAAAAATTTTTATAAATTTTAAAGTTTGTAATAGCAGTTCAATCTGATACAACATAAAGTTTATAATTTTTTAAAATGAAGCAGGATGGCTGGAAGACAATTATTAAAGTGAATAATTTAATAATTATTCCTCCATGGATGGAGGAGCCTGGTAGGCTGCAGTCCATGGGTCACTAAGAGTCTGACACGACTGAGCGACTTCACTTTCACTTTTCACTTTCCTGCATTGGAGAAGGTAATGGCAACCCCTCCAATGTTCTTGCCTGGAGAATCCCAGGGACAGGGGAGCCTGGTGCGCTGCCGTCTATGGGGTCGCACAGAGTTAGACATGACTGAAGCAACTTAGCAGCAGCAGCAGACCTAACCAAAAAAACTAATTGCATTAATATAATTTAATCACAGTTATATACATAGATAAATACATGTATATACATAAATACATACATATACATATAGATATATTACATAAAATTACAAGTATTTTTAAATAGATCCTATTTGATAAATAGAATGCACTAAAGAGAACAGAATAGAAACAGACACACTGTGGTCAGAAGTACATATTGAAAGACAGGACTTGTACTATGTAAATTTCTGTTTTCATTCTTTTAGTCTCAGCTAAAGATAATTGATATAATGTGTATATGAGGCAATTGGGATGGCAATGAAGAATAATCAACCTTTCTGGGTTAAAGAGCTAGAAAAAAATAAATCCAAGGAGACAGAGACTACTAGAGGGTAGGGTGGATCCTGAAATACAAAGAGGGAATACACTTATATCTCTGATGCATGAACCATGATTTCATATAACATATTTTAAATGGATCTTAATTATTCAAAAGAAATAATAAAATGAAACTTTTTTTTCAGATGAAAGACAACTAGTACTGATCTGGAATATCTAGATGTTATTAACAGAAGTAACACCCAAATATTTTGAAGTGATTATTCAATAATCACAATTAATAAATAAAGTTGCAAAATGAAAAAAGACCATAAATATCAGTTGTGGAATAGAAAAGGTTAAAAAGAAACAAATGGAAATCGTAGAACTGAAAAATATATCCAAAAGAAAAAAATCCGGCCTGCTTAACAGCCAAATGAAGACCAGAGGAAACAGTAAGTGAATTTGTAGGTAGATCTTAGATATTGTTCACAGTAAAGAATAGAGAAATGGGTTGAATGAAATGACCAGAGCTACAGAGAACAGGTTAAGTAAGATGTGGTCCAAAATATGTAATTGTAATTCAACCTTCAAAAGGATAGAAGAAAAATGTAAAATAGGTTTAAAAAAAAAAAGTCCCAAATTTCTCAGATCTGATATGAAAAGGGCAATAAGCAATACAAAACACTAAACAAACACCAATCAGAATAAATCCAAACAGGATCACAGAAAATAATTATTGGTACACATTGAGACACATAATTATTGATACTCAATAAAGACAGGTGGCTGTTGCCTGAAGAATCCCATGGACAGAGGAACCTGGCAGGCTACAGTCCATGGGATCACAAAAAGTCAGACAAGACTAAAAGCGACAGAGCATTAGTGGCAAAGAACCCTCCTGCTAATGCAAGAGATGTAAGAGAGGCAGGTTCAGTCTCTGGGTGGGGAAGATCCACTGGAGGAGGGCCTGGAAACTCACTCCAATATTCCTGCCTGGAGAATCCCATGGACAGAAGAACCCCGGGGGCTACAGTCCCTCTAGTTGCAAGAATCGAACACAACTGAAGCAACTTAACACACATACACAGCCCACAATAAAAACTAGCTATATAAAAATGAGATTTAAAATGAGTTCCTAAATTCATCCAAATAACCAACACATTTTTTAAAAAGGAAATAAAACCAAAGAAGACAAGTACAAAAAACATAAATGACAGACCCAAATCTAACCATGTAAAATTACATTATAACTTAATAAGCTCTCAATTTAAAAAGTAGAAATTGTTAAAATATATAAAAAAGAAAAATAACTATATGCTGCCTAAAAAATATATAATTCTTTAACTATAATGGCATATGATCTAGAACAAGTAAACAGGGGACTCTATTCAGTGCTCTGTAATGACCCATATGGGAAAACAATCTTAAAAAGTGTAGAGATGAAAATGTATAGCTCTAAACTCTTCCATTAGTAAAGAAGAAGATTTAACACTAATGATTTAAGTTCTCACTTTCAAACGTTGGGGAAAAGGCCAAATTAAAAGGAAGAAAATAATGAGTGGAGATCAATTAACATTGGAAGCCAAAAAATAATGCAGTCCCTAGGATCTCAAAGGGTCAGACACAACTGAAGCAACTTAGCATTTACACATAACATATTAGGGGCTTCCCAGGTGGCACTAGCGATAAAGAACCCATCTGCCAGCGCAGGAGATTTAAGAATCGCAGGCTTCATCCCTGGGTCAGGAAGATCTCCTGGAGCAGGGTATGGCAACCCACTCTAGTATTCTTGCCTGAAGAATCCCATGGACGGAGGAGCCTAGAGGGCGACAGTCCTTTGGGTCACGAAGTGTTAGACATGACTGAAGTGACTTAGCACACACACATGCATACGTATTAGCTGGGAGAGACAATAACTTCCTTGAAGAGTTTGTTTTTGGTTTCAGAAGGATAAATAATCAATTTCTAAAATAAAACATATTTTTGTTAGGTAAATTAGTATTCTTAGATGCACAATCAGTATCAAAATAATTTTGTCTTACAGGCATTCTTCATCAAAAGTTGATTTCCAACTTTGTTTCATATATGAAACTCCAGTGCAGTGACTTCCAGGTGTGTCATATTTTGAAATAAACTATTACTTATGCAAGAAGAAATTTACTCTTCAGTGAAATAAATGCTGTTCAAACTATATAATAGTAATTTGGCATATATGGTTAATTTTCTAGGTGAGATATTTCATATTTACTTATAATTTACTCTTACCAGGTTGGTATGACATAGACTCTTTTCAAGTATCCTAAAGGTTGTACACTGCCAATCTAGGATGATAGATGTATTATATTGCCTGATCAAAAATTTATTGTTATTCCATAAATTGATTAATAAATGTGAAAACATTTACGCCAGCTAAGATTGTTTCATTTCTCTATAGAGTCATGACTATTGATTTCCTCTCACATATCTTTATTCAAGTATTTATTATAGTGCCTGGTAATTTGGTTATTTTTGTGTGTTAGCCATCTAGTAGAAAATAGATTTCATGACCACAGGGACAGTAATACATTTGGTGTGCAACTGTAACCCTAGAATGAAATATAGCCACAAGTCTCCAGAAGATATCCTATAAATATGTGTAAAGACTATCTAGCAAAATACCTATATACAGACTTTATATATACACATAAGTATATTTAAAATATTGGCTTCCCATATTCCTTGCAGTAGGCCTCAAAGATGCCATCACTTTATATTATAATAAAAATCATTTTATTTTTCTAAAGGAATTGGCTAGCAGCTATTTCCTTTTAATAACAATAATGCCACCAGTAATTGCAGAAAATTCTCATTAAAGTTTACAGAGGATCTTTCATTTTCTTAATTAATCCTTAAATGTTCCTACAGGAAAGAGTATAAAAAGTATTTAAGTACATGAGGCTCTAAAATCATACATATTTTGACTCAAATACAATTGCAACATTTGTTAGCTATGGCACTATCACATAATACTTCAAATCAATACCTCAGTTACCCTATCTATAAAAAGAAATAATTGTATCTTCCTGATAAGCTTAATGTATTAAAGTAATTTATATATAACACAACAAAATACCTAGCAAATTGGAAATGTAAATTAATACAAACAAAGCAGTTTGAAGGTCATTTTAGTTTTACAGATTATATCTTTTTAGATAATTTAAATGACTTTTTCTAAAAAAAAACCAAAATGTCAGACTATAGAATTGAATTATATTATAAAAATAATTCATTAGATGCCTTTTTCCATTATAAAATATTCCAGAGAGAAACTGTAGGTATGAAATGCTGATAAACCTATCATTCATTATCATGTGATAAGCTTCTAAAAAGTGGGCACTACATAAAACTGGAGAAGATAAAGGTTTGCAATTGTTTTAAAAGTTTCTGAGAACTCTTTATATTGACTTGTTCAAAAATTCTGCAAGTACAGTTCCAAACACTTCTTCTCTTTAAAATACAGGAAATAGAATATCATAAAAATAACAAACTAAGAACATTCAAAACTTGGACAAGATTATAAGAAAAGTTTGGGGTCAAAATTTGTTTTATCTAGGATTGTTTCATCTGTCTTTTAGGAGTCTTTAAAAATGTATATACCCGGTCCAGGAATCAGACAGTTGTATTTAGAACCACATTACTGAGGAGTCAGAATGTGAGTTCCATTCTTTTATAATATGCAAGGCTGACTTCAGTTATTTATGATGAAAATAAGTCATGGGAACTGCAGTGTACCATTATTTTATGCTTAATTTATATAGAATATCGTATTTTTGCTTGTAATGTGACCTTTCCAAATTAGTTTTTATTTTTCCTTTTTTAAAGAAATAGATATCATAAAGTAAGCATTTAATCTGTATGGTACATACTTACATGGGCTAAAATGAGATAATTTTAAAGGTAAAATTTCTTTACATTCATTTTTTATTACAGGAAAATTAGGCTCAATCTCTAATACTTTGAATTTTCTTCTGTTCACTTTAGTATCTTAAAAACCTCCTCTCTAATTTAACAAAGATTAATTACCATGAAGTTTTATATGTATATATATGTGTTGAGGTGTATGCTCAGTCGCTTTAGTCCTGTCCGACTGCGTGCCTATGGACTATAGCACAGATAAGACTCCTCAGTCCATGAGGATTCTCCAGGAAAGAATACTGGATTGGGTTGCCATGCCCTCCTCCTGGAGATCTTCCCAACCCAGGGATGGAACCCAAGGCTCTATGTCTCCTGCATTGGCATGGGGGTTCTTTGCCACTGAGCTACTGGGGAAGCCCTTATATAGAGAGCTGGAGCATATTTCCTTGAGATTGAAGAACTACGCTCCCACAATATCTATCAGTCTATACTTATATGTGTTGTTCAGTCACTAAGTCCTGTCTGACTCTTTGCCAACTCATGGACTGCAGCATGCCCGACCTCCCTGTCCTGCACGATCTCCCAGAGTTTGCAAAAGTTTACATTCACTGAGCTGGTGATACTATCCAACCATCTCATCCTGCTTCCCTCTCCTCTTGCTTTCAATTTTTCCAATCTTCAATACATATATGTTGTTATTGCTGTTGTTGTGTTCAGTCACCAAGTCGTGTCCAACTCTTTGTGACCCCATGGACTGCAGCATATCGGGGTTCCACATTCCTCACCATCTTCTGGAGTTTGCCCAAGTTCGTGTCCACTGAATTGGTGATGCCATCCAACCATAACATCCTCACTTCTCCTCTTGTTCTCAATTTTCCCAGAATCAGGATCTTTTCCAAAAGTCAGCTCTCTGCATCAGATGACCAAAGTACTGGAGTTTCAGCTTCAGTATCAGTCCTTCTAATGAATATTCAGGATTGATTTCCAATGGGATCGACTGGTGTGATCTCCCTGCTGGCCAAGGGACTCTCAAGAGTCTTCTCCAGCATCACAGTTCAAAAGCATCAATTCTTCAATGTCCTGCCTTCTTTTTTGGTCCAACTCTCATATCTGTACTTGACTACTAGAAAGATCATAACCTTGACTATATAGACTTTTGTCAGTAAAGTGATGTCTTTGTTTTTTAATACACTGTGTAGGTTTGTCATAGTTTTCCTGCCAAGAAGCAATCATCTAATTCCATCGCTGCAGTTAACCATCCACAGTGATTTTAGAGCCCAAGAAGACGAAATCTGTCACTGCTTCCACCTTTTCCCCTTCCCTTTGCCATGAAGTGATGCCAGATGACATATTTTTTTATTTCTTAATTACTTTATTCTAATTAGAAGATAATTACTTTACAACATTGTGATGGTTTTTGCCACACATCCACATGAAGCGTTTCATGTCTCTTCTTTCCTCAGCTATTTGTAAAGTCTCCTCAGACAACCACTTTGCCTTCTTGCATTTCTTTTTCTTCACGATGGTTTTATTTGCTGCCTCCTTTACAATATTATGAACTTCTGTCCATAGTTCTTCAAGTACTCTGTTTCCTAGATCTAATCCCTTGAATCCCTTCATAGATCACTGCCTTGTCCCTGTGGTGATGGAGCTTGTGTAACTCAGTGAAGCTATGAGCCATGCCGTGCAGGACCACTCAAGATGGACCTGTCATAGTGGAGACTAAAACATGAGCCACTGGAGAAGGGAATGCAAACCACTCCAGTAGCCTTACCGTGAGAACCCTATGAACAGTATAAAAAGACAAAAGGATACACATATACACAATAAAAAAGTATCATTTCTGCCAACGATTACCCCTCACCACAAAAAAGCAGTAGTTGTGCATTCTCAACAGACAGGGCAGCAATAATTTATATCTTTTCATGATCTCATCCCAATCTTAACATTTATGAATTCTATAAAATTGAAATTCTTTACATTTTTTCTCATCTATTCTTTGACCTGGTAGTGGCAATACTAAGGATGAAACTCACAAAGGGCAATAGAAGCTCTTATGTGTACCTTCTCATGAAACCATATATATATATATATATATATATATGTAGCTACGTTTATTCATATTTACTCATCTTTTAGGGCTTCCCTGGTGGCTCAGTAGTATAGAACCTGCCTGCCAATGCTAGAGATGCAAGAGACAGTTTGGTCCCTGGAGATGCAGGTTCAATCTCTGGGATAGGAAGATCCCCTGGAGGAGGAAATGGCAACCCACCCCAGTATTCTTGCTGGGAAAATCCCATGGACAGAGGATCCTGGAAGGCTACAGTCCATGGGATCACAAACAGTTGGACACAACTGAGCTATTAAGCATACACGCATTCATCTTTAAACCTTGACACAGGAGCTCTTATCGTTTACACCAATCAGTTATCCAGGATGCACACGATAATTAATATCCCTTAATTGTTCAGAGAATTAAATACAAAAAGATAACAAAATCAACACGTAAAAGGATTAACTCATCTGAGCAACTATGTGTTGAAAGATTTTAGCAGCTTCAACACTGCAAACAGAAGATAGCTTTCAATGGTCTGAAGGTAAACAAAAGTGGAGATACTATGAAAATCGAAGCACTGATAAGAGTAAAACACTGAAAACCAAGTAACACCTATAAAAAGTGGTTTAATGTACTTCGATATGTTCAATGAAAAACGCATAAAAATGAGTTAACTTTATCTCTAGAGTATATTCTAATTTAATAGATTGACTAAAGAAAGAAAGTGAAGTCAATCAGTCGTATCTGATTCTTTGCAGCCTCACACACTGTAGCCCATCAGGTTCCTCTGTCGATGGGATTTTCCAGGCAAGGGTACTAGAGTGGGTTGCCATTTCCTTCTCCAGGGGATCTTCCCAACTCACGGATAGAACCTGGGTCTCCCACATTGCAGGCAGATGCTTTACCATCTGAGCCACCAGGGAAGAGCTAAATTGACTACAGTCTACCATAAATTTATTGAAAAAAATTTCCAGATGGTAATGAGAAACTGTTTCTTACACAAAAGCAGTGCCACCTACTAATAGACCTTCTATAAATAAATTAGTAGAAAATAACCCCTTGCTTTTATCATTAATGTTCTGAATATACACATATATGCAATTATGGTCATCATTTTAAAATATATACAAATTTTTGAACTCTTAGAAGGATGGCTATGACCATAATTAAAGTATAGAATTCTCCACATGGATATTTTTGGTTGAGCATTTGTGACAATACTTTTCTTAACTTGATATCTTAATATCAAGGGCCATCTGCTACTGCAGATGCCAAGTTATGGGCTATTAGCAATTTTGATGGCAGAACTGAATTATTTCTTTGTTAGGGACAATGAAAAACATATATCTGGTTCTTCCAAATATAATTCAGGTAACATGGTTTGTGTCATAAATGTTTCTAATGCAGATGGAGCAGTATAAAAAGCTACCTGCATCAGATGTGAAGATGCGTGAAAATAGAAAACTCCGACCTACAACACTAGAGGTATGAGCTGCCTGAAGACAACAGTATAAGTGTGTTCTGCACTCCTTGGTCTGATCTCTTATCAGTACCACAAGCCCTGACCTCAGGCTATTTCTCTGACTCCTGTTTCTACAACTTCTGTTAGTTTTAAGCAATGATATCTATTAATGTGGTTGTTGACTTTGACCTGTGACCAGCTCTGCCTGAACATCACCCATGGTAGGTTCTGAGACCTTACTAATTCCTCTTCTGTTATGTATTTTTCTTTTTTTCTTAAGCTCTATCAGCCATGATATCTTTTTTAATATAAATTTATTCATTTTAATTGGAAGTTAATTACTTTACAATATTGCATTGGTTTTGCCATACAACAACATGAAGCCATGATATCTTGAAGGAATCTTGACATACAGTGTGTACTGGTGAGGTGAATATCGCAAGCTGTAAATTCATATTGCATGTGTTTAAATACCAACTCCATAACTCACAGCCATGCAATCTTAAATTTTATTAATATATTTAGTTTAAATGAATTTAATTTCTTCTAACCCCCGAAAGTGTGGATATGATAGTCTCTTTATATCGAGCTCTTCTAAAGATTAAATTAGATAATCAATTTAAAATGCTTAACACGGAGACAATTATCACATAAATGTTTGCATTCATTGTTAACCATAAATGCTTTCCTTCTAAGGTAATTAAACTATATAGTATGGTCTACTCCATGATTAATAGATATTGGTTCACCTGTAGATACTCACTGTTTGTGGATCTCATATTTGTAACTTCCTCATTTATTTATAACTTCAAAACCAATATTCATGACACTTTCACAATCATTTAAAGATATGCACAGAATCTCAAAAACTGACTCCTCTAAAGTCCAAGTTCTCAGCTGAATTCTAATAATAAAACATGCCCTCTTATTTTGCTGTTATGCTGTAAGACAGTGCCATTTTCATGTTATAATTAGCGCCACATTTTGTGCTCTTTGTTGGTGCTTTTGCTGTTTATAATAGCTCCCAAACACAGTGTGGAACTGCTATCTAATGTTCCTAAACACAAGTGTGCCCTATGGAGAAATACATGTGTTAGACAAGCTTCGTTCATGCATAAGTTTTAGTGCTTTTGGCAATGAGTTTCGTGTTAATGAGCCAATAATATGCATATCCAGAAAAAGAAAGAGAAAATTCACTGATCTGTGCATAAATCCACTTTGTAAAGTGCTAAAGCAACATCTATAGTTCATGATGAAGTTCTGCAAAAGACAGAAAAAGCCACTAAATTTGTGAATTCAAGAAACAATAACTATAACAATGTATAATGAACAGTATTGTTGTGGGACCGAAGATCAAGAAGTACACAGTCATATTACCAAAGGTCAGAAAAATGCTAAGCCCTTCATCAGCGCTGGCTGGCTCTTATATTTTAAAAGGCATCATGGTGCAAACACTAAATCTGTAAGCTGGGCAGGTTCTGCAGACTGGAAGAACTACAGAATGATTTTTTTTTTTTTTTTTTTTTTTATGCCTGAGAAATGTTATACAGAAGAAGGGCTATAACAAACCATAGCGTTTAGTTTTGATAAGACTAGTTTATTTTATTAGGACCTTGGTAAGTGAACTGTGCAACACATGTGGCAGTTTGGTTGAGGAGAATATTGTGACCAGAAACTTACAGGAATCTAACACAGTATTTTCCCTAAGTATAGTAGTTTGTGGGTGTGTGCTAATTTGCATCCAGCTCTTTGCAATTCTATGGACTGTAGCCCACCAGGCTCCTTTGTCCATGGGGATTCTCCAGGCAAGAGTAGTGGAGTGGGTCGCCATGCCCTTCCTCTCGGGGATCTTCCCAACCCTGGGATTGAACCCAGGTTCCTGCATTGCTGGAAGATTCTTTACCATCTGAACTACCAGGGAAATCCATGAAAAATGGAGAGTGTAGCCTATCCTTTCTCCAGAGGCTCTTCCTGACCCAGCCAAAGCTTGTATAACAAAGGAAAATTTATTTTTATAAAAAATAGTACCTTAATATTGCCTTAAAGAAAATTTCTACTAAATTAGCAGATTCTGTATATGTTGGAGGTTCTGATTTAATGTATTGGTAAGTATATTAAGCTTATATATTTGTGTCATTAGTTACATAAGGCAGTGCTAGCCAAAAATGAAATAAATGTCATGAAAAGGTCCCAGACATTCTTTATTGTCTTTACAACTAACTAATGTTATATGAAGGTCTAACGTCAAAGATAAATACAAAGAGATTCAACCACGTCATTGTTTTAAACTTACACCACACAATGCTCCGCTGGGATGAAACTGAAGACATATTTTGCTGGAGATGTTTCTTTTTAAGACTCACAATATTTTATACCTTCAGATTTCTCAGTATGTCAGTTATTATCTTTAACAAATAGTAGTCACATAAATCACAGTAAGGGAAGAAACTATAATTGGCTATTTTATTTTAAACAGAAGTTCATATTTGTTGACATATTCATTTAAGGAGTAGCTGTGTTTGTGCCAAGTCAAGCACCTAAAGCCTCTGTAACTAACTCTATAACAATTTGCTAAAGTATTTACTAAATTATTAATTATGTTTGTGTGTGGTGGGTAATTCAACTGAACTTCACTTCATCATTTTAAGCAACATTATTAAGTTTACTTCCCAATAGTTTTTTTTTCTTTTTATGATTTACTATATCAGGATTATGTTTCATTCCCTTTCAATGTTTCATTTGTAGAATATCTTCTTAGTGAATACATTTTTTAACAACGATGTCTACCAATATGTCATATAGTGATTTCTTTCATAGTTTTGTATTCTTGCTTTTTATTTCATCATTTTTAATACCATATAATCTTACCTCAAGGGAAATCTATGTTACATACAGTGTGTTCTGTAGATTATCGTGTAGAAAGTCATTGTTTGTTATAAAGCAAGTATCACAATGTCTGTGTGACAGAGAAAGCCAACGGTGTACTTCTACAAACACTAATAACAGCAAACACTTAACATTGACTCAATAGCACTTATCAAGTCCCAGAAGCTGTTATTAGCATTTTATGTGTACTAACTCATTTAACCAACAAAGTAGTCTTATGTAGTAGAAAAATCTTTCTCATTTCCAATTTGAATATTAAAGAAACTGAGACAAAGAGAATTAAACTTATTTCGGGTCACACTTTGCCAGAAAGCAGCAGAACCAAGATTTAAACTCTGGCATTTGTAGAATCTGTGCCCTAAACCACTAAATTAGCTCATCCTTTATTCTGGAGAAAGCACACTTAAAAAAAATATTTATTTATTTTAATTGGAAGCTAATTACTTTACAATATTGTGGTGGCTTTTGCCATACATTGACATGAATCAGCCACAGGTGTACATAGAGAAAATAGTTTTTATGTATATTATTTCACTGACTTCACAGTAACCTGTAAATAAGCCATTTCAGAAATTCTCTGGAATTCCTCCCTGTGGACCTGATTTGTTCTCCCTGAATCTTAGCCTTTACTTTGCTTATGGTTCATAGCATTCAATTTTTCTTCCTTGAAAGTAGAGACTGAATTCCTGGTTGCTTCATTTTCTAGGACTGCATAGAATATGGCCATTCCAGGAACAGTGGCTTCTGCTGGCACCTGTGTTGGACAGCCTGAGGCTTTAATCAAGGACCTTTTGTTACAAGTTTTAAAACTACATAAATGAGCATAAGCAGGAAAAATAGAAAAGGTAGACTTTATCAAAAGGAGACAAGAATATTACATGGAATCCTAAGTGTGGAAAACATAAAAAATATTAAATCAGAAACTTGTTAAAAATAATCAAATGTATTCTTTTAATGGATGAGTAATACTCCATTGTGTATATGTACCACGGCTTTCTTATCCATTCATCTGCTGATGGACATTTAGGTTGTTTTCATGTCCTGGCTATTATAAACAGTGCTGCAATGAACACTAGGGTACATGTGTCTCTTTCAATTCTGGTTTCCTCGGTATGTATGCCCAGCAGTGGGATTGCTGGGTCATAAGGCAGTTCTATTTGCAATTTTTAAGGAATCTCCACACTGTTCTGCATAGTGGCTGTACTAGTGGGCATTCCCACCAACAGTGTAAGAGGGTTCCCTTTTCCCCACATCCTCTCCAGCATTTATTGCTTGTAGACTTTTGGATCGCAGCCATTCTGACTGGTGTGAAATGGTACCTCACTGTGGCTTTGATTTGCATTTCTCTGATAATGAGTGATGCTGAGCATCTTTTCATGTGTTTGTTAGCCATCCAAATGTCTTCTTTGGAAAAATGTCTATTTAGTTTTTGGCCCATTTTTTGATTGGGTCATTTATTTTTCTGGAATTGAGCTGCATGAGTTGCCTGTATATTTTTGAGATTAGTTGTTTGTCAGTTGCTTCATTTGCTATTATTTTCTCCCATTCAGAAGGCTGTCTTTTCGATTTGCTTACAGTTTCCTTTGTTGTGCAGAAGCTTTTAATTTTAATTAGATCCCATTTATTTTTGCTTTTATTTCCAGTATTCTGGGAGGCGGATCATAGAGGATCCTGCTGTGATTTATGTCGGAGAGTGTTTTGCCTATGTTCTCCTCTAGGAGTTTTACAGTTTCTGGTCTTACGTTTAGCTCTTAATCCATTTTCAGTTTATTTTTGTGAATGGTGTTAGAAAGTGATCTAGTTTCACTCTTTTACAAGTGGTTGACCAGTTTTCCCAGCACTACTTGTTAAAAAGATTGTCTTTAATCCACTGTATATTCTTGCCTCCTTTGTCAAAGATAAGGTGTACATAGGTATGTGGATTTATCTCTGGGCTTTCTATTTTGTTCCATTGATCTATATTTCTGTCTTTGTGCCAGTATCATACTGTCTTGATGACTGGGGCTTGTAGTAGAGCCTGGTGGATGAAACTGGAGCCTATTATACAGAGTGAAGTAAGCCAGAAAGAAAAACACCAATACACTATACTAACACATATATATGGAATTTAGAAACATGGTAATGATAACCCTGTATGTGAGACAGCCAAAGAGACACAGATTTAAGAACGGACTTTTGGACTCTGTGGACAGAGACGGAGAGGGTGGGATGATTTGGGAGAATGGCATTGAAACATGTATACTACCATGTAAGAAACGAAGTGCCAGTCTATGTTCAATATAGGATACAGGATGCTTGGGGGATGATAGGATACTGGTGCACAGGGATGATCCAGAGAAATGATGGGGGAGGGAGGTGGGAGGGGGTTCAGGATTGGGAACTCATGAACACCCTTGGCTGATTCATGTCAATGTATAGCAAAACCAATACGGTATTGTAAAGCAAAATAAAGTAAAAATAAAAAATTTAAAAAGAAAAAAAAATCAAGCCTGAAAATTCCTCCATCCCTCTATCCCTCTAAAACAACAGGCCTCACCCGCTCCCCACCTTATTTTTTTTTTAATGTTTTTTATTCTTTTATTTTTTCAGATAGATTTCTTTTTTTCTGGCCTCGTGGCAAGAAAAGTTGTGCATCCTATACCATCAGACTTCACATGACTCTTATTTATGATCAGCAGAGTCTGACTAACATCTTTGAATCCTGATTACAAATCCTGACTTGGGAGGATATGACTCTTTTGAAGGTATCTGTCCCCACTTTTGGTTCTATACACCACTGAGAAGGCAGTGTCTCGTTCTTTATTTCTGTGTATTTTTTCCTCACAGGGTTCCTTAAATGTTTTTATTGCCACTAGGATCATGGAAAAAGTAAGAGAGTTCCAGAAAAACATCTATTATGCTTTATTAACTATGCCAAAGCCTTTGACTGCGTAGATCACAATAAACTGTAGAAAATTCTGAAAGAGATGGGAATACCAGACCACCTAACCTGCCTCTTGAACAATCTGTATGCAGACCAGCAAGCAACAGTTAGAAGTGGACATGGAACAACAGACTGGTTCCAAATAGGAAAAGGAGTATGTCAAAGCTGTATATTGTCACCCGGCTTATTTAACTTATATGCAGAGTACATCATGAAAAACGCTGGGCTGGAAGAAACACAAGCTGGAATCAATATTGCCGAGAGAAATATCAATCACCTCAGATATGCAGATGACACCACCCTTATGGCAGAAAGTGAAGAGGAAATAAAAAGCCTCTTGATGAAAGTAAAACAGGAGAATGAAAAAAGTTGGCTTAAAGCTCAACATTCAGAAAACGAAGATCATATCATCCGGTCTCATCACTTCATGGGAAATAGATGGGGAAACAGTGGAAACAGTGTCAGACTTTATTTTTGGGGGCTCCAAAACCACTGCAGATGGGGACTGCAGCCATGAAATTAAAAGACACTTACTCCTTAGAAGGAAAGTTATGACCAACCTAGATAGCATGTTCAAAAGCAGAGACATTACTTTGCCAACAAAGGTCCGTCTAGTCAAGGCTACGGTTTTTCCTGTGGTCATGTATGGATGTGAGAGTTGGACTGTGAAGAAGGCTGAGTGCTGAAAAATTGATGCTGTTGAACTGTGGTGTTGGAGAAGACTCTTGAGAGTCCCTTGGACTGCAAGGAGATCCAGCCAGTCCATTCTGAAGGAGATCAGCTCTGGGATTTCTTTGGAAGGAATGATGCTAAAGCTTGAAACTCCAGTACTTTGTCCACCTCATGCGAAGAGTTGACTCATTGGAAAAGACTGTGATGCTGGGAGGGATTGGGGGCAGGAGGAGAAGGGGATGACCGAGGGTGAGATGGCTGGATGGCATCACTGACTCAATGGACGCGAGTCTGAGTAAACTCCTGGAGATGGTGATGGACAGGAAGGCCTGGCGTGCTGCGATTCATGGAGTCGCAAAGAGACGGACATGACTGAGCCACTGAACTGAACTGAAAATCTACAATCAAATATCCAATCTGAATATCATGTGAAATAAAATATATTGCATTGTGTACTTTTCTATTACACTATAGAAAGATAGCCTGCATTCTTTCTTTCTTTCTGGGGCCGTCATTCTGGATCTTTATCATTAAGCAGAATCACACAAGTCTACAAGAAATGTAATAGTCAAAACTTTTTGTGTTTTGAGAAATAACTACTATATTCAGAATTTAAGAATAAAACTTGGCCATTATATAGTCAATACACTAAGTGGTGTTGATTTTTTTTTTTCTGGTGTTTTTATGAAAAAAAAAAAAAAAAACAGCCTAGAGAAGAATTTTAAAATGAGAGAAGGAAAAATGAGCTGCAAGCATTCTGAATTTTAATAGTGACCAAAAAAATTACAAAGGTTCTAAGCAGCAGTCTCATTCATGAAAACAAGGGAGAAAAATGTGAACAGTATGTTGTTATAAGAAAATATTGAAATTGAAGTGAAAATTAAAATGTATCAATTTATTCCTGTATTTATGTGATGAGTATATCTTGTCTATCTCCTCTGTCTCTCTTAACTTACATTTATCTTTTCCTGCAAACTGTTACAATATGAATCTTTATGAAATATCAAATGTATTAGTTTTGCCATAATCTATAGATCCAAGCTGCCCTAAAATGTTCTTATTGTAATTAACTTAAATATGAATGACAACAAAATTCAGAATTTATAGATTCACAGAGTTCAGTTCAGTTCATTGCTCAGTTCTGTCCAACTCTTTGCGACTCCAAAACTTGCAGCATGCCTGGCCTCCTTGTCCATTACTAACTCCAGGAGTTCACTCAGACTCACTTCCATCAAGTCCGTGATGCCATCCAGCCATCTCATCTCCTGTCGTCCACTTCTCCTCCTGCCCCCAATCCCTCCCAGCATCACAGTCTTTTCCAGTGAGTCAACTCTTCACATGAGGTGGCCAAAGACTGGAGGTTCAGCTTTAGCATCATTCCCTCCAAAGAACACCCAGGACTGAACTCCTTCATAATGGACTGGCTGGATCTCCTTGCAGTCCAAGGGACTCTCAAGAGTCTTCTCCAACACCACAGTTCAAACGCATCAATTCTTCAGTGTTCAGCTTTCTTCATAATCCAACTCTCACATGCATACATGACCACTGGAAAAACCATAGCCTTGACTAGATGGACATTAAGTCAGCAAAGTAACATATCTGCTTTTCAATATGCTGTCTAGGTTGGTCATAACTTTTCTTCCAGGGAAAGTGTCTTTTAATTCCATGGCTACAATCACCATCTGCAGTGATTTTGAAGCCCCCAAAAATAAAGTGTGACACTGTTTCCACGGTTTCCCCATCTATTTCCCATGAAGTGATGGGACCAGATACCATGATCTTTGTTTTCTGAATGTTGAGCTTTAAGCCAACTTTTTCACTGTCCACTTTCACTTTCATCAAGAGGTTTTAGTTCCTCTTCACTTTCTGCCCTAAGGGTGGTGTCATCTGCATATCTGAGGTGATTGATATTTCTCCCGGCAATCCTGATTCCAGCTTGTGCTTCTTCCAGACCAGTGTTTCCCGTGATGTACTCTGCATAGAAGTTAAATAAGCAGGGTGACAATATACAGCCTTGATGTACTCCTTTTCCTATTTGGAACCAGTCTGTTGTTCCATGTCCAATTCTAACTATTGCTTCCTGACCTGCATATAGGTTTTCAAGAGGCAGGTCAGGTGGTCTGGTATTCCCATTTCTTTCAGAATTTTCCACAGTTTATTGTGATCCACATAGTCAAAGGCTTTGGCATAGTCAATAAAGCAGAAATAAATGTTTTTCTGTAACTCTCTTGCTTTTTCCATGATCCAGCACATGTTGGAAATTTGACCTCTGGTTCCTCTGTCTCCTTTTCTAAACCCAGTTTGAACATCTGGAATCTCATGGTCCACGTAATGCTCAATCCTGGCTTGGAGAATTTTGAGCATTACGTTACTAGCATGTGAGATGAGTGCAATTGTGTGGTACTTTGAGCATTCTTTGGCATTACCTTTCTTTGGGATTGGAATGAAAACTGACCATTTCCCGTCCTGTGGCCACTGCTGAGTTTTCCAAATTTGCTGGTGTATTGAGTGCAGCACTTTCACAGCATCATCTTTCAGGATTTGAAATAGCTCAACTGGAATTCCATCACCTCCACTAGCTTTGTTTGTAGTGATGCTTTCTAAGGTCCACTTGACTTCACATTCCAGGATATCTGGCTCTAGGTGAGTGATCACACCATCTTGATTATTGGGCCGTGAAGGTTTTTTTGTACCGTTCTTCTGTGTATTCTTGCCACCTCTTCTTAATATCTTCTGCCTCTGTTAGGTCCAGACTATTTCTGTCCTTTATCGATCCCATCTTTGCCTGAAATGTTCCCTTGTTATCTCTAATTTTCTTGAAGAGATCTCTAGTCTTTACCATTCTGTTGTTTTCCTCTATTTCTTTGCATTGATCGCTCTATACAGTCAACAAAACAAGACCATGGAGCTGACTGTGGCTCAGATCATGAACTCCTTATTACCAAATTCAGACTTAAATTGAAGAAAGTAGGGAAAACCACTAGACCATTCAGGTATGGCCTAAATCAAATCCCTTATGATTATACAGTGGAAGTGAGAAATAGATTTCAGGGCCTAGATCTGATAGATAGAGTGCGTGATCAACTATGGACTGAGGTTCATGACATTGTACGGGAGACAGGGATCAAGACCATCCCCATGGAAAAGAAATGCAAAAAGCAAAACGGCTGTCTGGGGAAGCCTTACAAATAGCTGTGAAAAGAAGAGAAGTGAAAAGCAAAGGAGAAAAGGAAAGATATAGGCATCTGAATGCAGAGTTCCAAAGAATAGCAAGAAGAGATAAGAAAGACTTCCTCAGCGATCAATGCAAAGAAATAGTGGAAAATAACACAATGGGAAAGACTAGAGATCTCTTCAAGAAAATTAGAGATACCAAGGGAACATTTCATGCAAAGATGGGCTCAATAAAGGACAGAAATGGTACGGACCTAACAGACACAGAAGACATTAAGAAGAGGTGGCAAGAATACACAGAAAAACTGTACAAAAAGATCTGCACGACCCAGATAATCACATAGAGTTATATAAGCACTATTATAGCAAACTATAGGTCATACACAGCAGGGATATTATTAAACATGTAACTTTAGAACTGTTATGAAACTGTTGTCCTTGGCGATCCTTTACATAAATATTTTCCCAATTAGAATTAAAATATTCATTAAATTTTAAATCCATTTATTTTACTAAAATAGAGTTTGCAAAAGGTAAAAAAATATTCTAGGTTTTAGTTTGTTGTATATGTAACAGATTAATTGATAAATCTGTTTGTTGGTCAGTTGGTCAGTTATGTCCAACTCTTTGCAAGCCCAAGAACTGTAGCCAGCCAGGCTTCTCCGTCCATGGGATTAATCAGGCAAAATTACTGGAGTGGATTGCTATTTCCTTTCTCCAGAGGATCTTCCCCACCCAGGGATCAAACCCTGGTCTCTTGCATTGCAGGCAGGTTTTTTACCATTTGAGTTACAGGGAAGTCCTGATAAATCTGTATATAAACACAGTTCAGATAATGTTTTAAGAATGTTCATTCTGTATATAATATTAATAACACAGTATAAATCTAAATAAGGGCCTTCTGGAATGTAGGTTTATAATAAAATGATTTTTAATCCATCTTTTTACATAGCAACATGTACTTCTCAACAAGTCAGAAAACAAAAATTCTTAATTGTTGCTGTTTTTTCACTTGTATATAAATCTCCATAAATCAATTGTAATTGAAGGTTTCTTTGTTTGTTTTGCTTGTTTGGGGAAATTGAGCTGAAATAAGCAAAATCCCAAACATAAATCTATCCAGTTCCATATACCCTCTCCACAGCTTTGTTCTGACATTGCCATTTGTTGTCACTAGAAAGTCATGAAAAAACTTACCCAGAAGAAACATCAGTCCAAGAGGAGAGAGCCCGACATTTAGTTAACCTATCTTAACTAGCTGTCTTTTAGTTAAAGTATCATGTCCAGGAAAAATCAATGGAAAAGAGGTACTAACTACTGTAACTCCAGAATTCATGAGAATTTAAATCAGCAATAGTAGAACCTGGTTTTCAGTCAAGTACAGCAAAATGAGGACTATCAATGAGCTATACAATTTGAGATAATCATCAGCATACAATAACTTTATATTGAGGTTTCTCCAATGTTTCTTTGATGCAGTTCTAAGAAATCACACCTGATATTTAACACTAGTATGGTGTTTCTTATGTGGCTACAAACCAGGTGGCAGTTGTGGTCCAAATTATTATAGTTTAAGCATAAAGTAAAAATATGAATATCATTGTTATGAAGGAAATATGCTCTAAATGAATCAGTTCAGTTCAGTTGCTCAGTCACATCCAACTCTTTGTAACCCCATGGACTGCAGCATGCCAGGCTTCCCTGTCCATCACCAACTCCTGAAGCATTGAAACACAAATATATTTACAGAATATTGTGGATTCATGGGCTAGTGATAAAAATCACCATAATATGTCAGAACTCTGCTTTTAAATTTGAAGAACAATTTTAGCTACCACTTAAAGTGATATATCAACTTGTGCCTAAAGTTTATGTGTGTTAATCCCAAAGTTTAACATTCATTTTTACAACAAATATATTTTCATAATTTTGTTCTGTATTTTGTTACTATTTGAATTATAATGAAATTAAATGTTAAGCATGTTAAAATTGCTGACTGTGGTGAAACTGATTTACTATCCCCATTCTTGTATTTTCAGATTTAGGATTAGGAACAATTTTAGGTGCACTCTAACCATACCTTACTACAGCCAAACTGATCCTATGCTATCAGATGTGCCTAACGAATGGTTAAATTAAACTGTCTCCTTAGAATTTCAACTTAAAACATTCCTTTTTCTTAATCAGAACAAAAAAAAAAAAAAAAAAAGCTTTTCTTGTCAAAGTGATTTCTCTTCTGTTAAACATTCCAGGTACCTATGACTTGTACTTCCCCAGTGGCTGAAGGAGATATGGGAGACATGGGTTCCATCCATGGGTCAGGAAGATTCCCTGGAGGCGGAAATGGCAACTTTCTCCAGTATTCCTGCCTGGAAAATTCCATGGACATGGAGACTGGCAGACCATAGACTATCGTGTTGCAAACAGTCAGAGACTACTGAGTACATACACATATGTGACTTAGAATTTATGATATTTACAGAATTTAAAAAGGATATTTAAAACAGTTTTTAAGTTGATAGTATATTTCAGAACTTTTGTCTTTTTCACTCTGTTATTTCAATTGCCAATTTTGTGGGAGAAATAAAAGCATAATGCCAACCAACAGATTTTGGGAGATCCCTTGCAGAATATTTCATTTACCAGAATCATCTCCATGTTGAGCAGAAGAGCAGCTCTGTTAGTGTTTAACCTTTGCCCTCCTCCTGAACTTTGTCAAGCTGTGGACGGTAGCTTCATCAATGGGGAAAAAAAAAAAAAAAGGTGAGAAAATGACTCAATTCACCTCTTACAGTTATTCAAAAAGTGGCTAAGTGTTCCACAGGAAGGAAATGAAAAAATTCTCAAATCTGGTTTAGTATTTGTTTGATTGTTCTAAACCTTTGAAATAGTTTTACTTCCTTTTAATAAAAGCCAGGTTCTTTATCACCTAGTCCTTTATATCACAAATTTTCATAGGGTACAGTTTCTGTGAAGAAATATGAAAGCCACTTTTACTCTGTGCCATTCTATCTTCTTTCTTCTCCCAAAGTCAAAAGTATATTATAGTTCATATTATTTTTTCCTATCATAAAACCAGCACCATAAGAAATCTAATAGAATTTGAAGTTTCATAACAGAGGTAATATTTTTGAACTGTTTTTCATCACAGTGGAAGTCTTTGCTATCTAATATTATAATCCCATTGCCTTCCCAGGCCAGTGGCTGAATATGATATTCTTCATGACCAGCTTTTTTTTTTTTTTTCTGTTAGTATATTGCATTTTTATGAGTATATTTTCCTTAATTTACAACTAGAAGAAATTTTTGACATTGTGCCTGACCCATTTACTATTTTATAATTAGTAAATTATTTAGAATATCTATTAATAGAAGGAAACACAAGTAAAATGATAATATAGATATCTAATTATCATTATTTGATAGATGCTAACACTTATGTCTATATTGTGACTCTAAATGCTGATGCATAGTGTGGTGATGTCAGTTCAGTCCATTATATATAAACATTTTATGTATCAAAGGCTGAAATTTCTTGTGAAAAATTGCAAGTAATGATCATCATGAGTGATGGTTTGGTGATACTTTCATCAACATCTTCTCCTAATAAAATCAGTAGTTATAAATTATTTCATTAAAATGTGGAGTAAAGTAATTCAGTTCTTTTTAAATTCCATTTAGTTCACAATGTGTCAAATATTCCACTACTTCTAACCTCCTTATTCTTTAAATATATGAATCAAAAGAAATGAATGCATCAAGTTGTTGATGCCTTGAGTTTAAGGCTATTATCTTCCTTAACATATGATTAACCAACTGAAAAATTCTCAGAGTTCAGGCAACAAGGCAGAATGAAACAGGCATTTTCCCTGCTTTTTCTCAACTTTGCTGAGAGAAATTATTTTCATAATGATTAAAACATATATTCATCTAATTGCATATGTGCAACAGGTTTATTCATGATCATTAACATATGGAAAGTACTTAAAGTCCTCCAAATGGTGAATAGACAAAATTTGTTTTTTTCCTATACAGGAAAATGGAGAAGGAAATGGCAATCCACTCTAGTAATATTTCCTGGAAAATCCCATGGACAGAGGAGCCTGGTAGGCTACAGTTCATGGGGTCGCAAAAAGTCAGACACAACTGAGTGACTTTGCTATACAGGAAAATAATTCCTCTGTAATAAAAAAGTAATAACCAGTGTTATGCACAATACATATCAAACTCAAATTTATTTTGCTAAATGAAAGAAACTGATTTAAAAGGCTATGTACTATACTTTTTAAAATTCTGTGACCTCTTGACCATGGCACAACTATAAGAATAGAGACACATGTACCCCAATGTTCATTGCAGCACTGTTTATAATAGCCAGGACATGGAAAAAACCTAGATGTCCATCAGCAGATGAATGGATAAGAAAGCTGTGGTACATATACACAATGGAATATTACTCAGCCCTTAAAAAGAATAAATTTGAATCAGTTCTAATGAGATGGGTGAAACTGGAGCCGATTATACAGAGTGAAGTAAGCCAGAAAGAAAAACACCAATACAGTATACTGACACATATATATGGAATTTAGAAAGACAGTAATGATGACCCTGTATGTGAAACAACAAAAGAGACACAGAGGTATAGAACGGACTTTTGACCTCTGAGGGAGAGGGCGAGGGTGGGATGATTTGGGAGAATGGCATTGAAACATGTATACTATCGTATAAGAAATGAAGGGCCAGTCTATGTTCGATACAGGATACAGGATGCTTGGGGCTGGTGCACGGGATGATCCAGAGAGATGATATGGGGTGGGAGGTGGGAGGGGGCTTCAGCATTGGGAGATCGTGTACACCTGCGGCTGATTCATGTCAATATATGGCAAAACCAATACAGTATTGTAACGTAGAATAAAGTATTAAAAAAAAAAAAAAAGAAAATAGAAGAGTGTTTTTAGGGACTTTGACTGGATAGGGAGGAATTGATTACAAAGGAACATGGAGAATTTCTGGGGATGATGCAGCAGTTCAATATCTTCACTGTGGTGATAGTTATATAAGGATGTGAATTTGTCAAAACTCAGCACTGTATACCAAAATGTGAGTTCGAGGTATGTAAATTATACTTCAATAAAAACAATACGTTGAACATTATCTAACTCAATATGTTCATGTATACCCTCCTGGATAAAAATATATAAATATATAGAGAGGAAGAGGTTTTAATGCAACAGTAAAATGTCTATAAGAAACAGATAATTGATATTGAGGGCTCTATTTTAATGCCAAATATTGTCATTCATATACATTGTCATTTAAAACTTACAACTATAGTCATTTTCCAGATAAGGAATATCTTAAATAGGTTGTATCAACTTCACATATTCAACATCTAGAATTTAAGAAGGCAAGGAAATTCCAGCCTTGTTGTCAGTCTTGCTTTTCTTTCTTTTACTCTGTACACTTCCAGAAAATACTTGCATTTAGCTAATGGCTGAATGAGAAAACAGAGTGATCTCTTAAGGAGATTCTGTTGAAATTATGTTCATAAAGGAACTGGTAGAACAAGCCTTGAACAAATCTATTTTTTTTCTTTATTCCTGCCCTGCTAACAGGTTTGTTGGTACCATGCTTCTAGATACAATATATATGCATTAATAAGTGCACTTTTTTTCTGACTTACTTCACTCTGTATAACAGGCTCTAGGTTCATCCACCTCACTAGAACTGACTCAAATGAGCTCCCCTTTATGACTAAGTAATATTCCATTGTATGTAGGTACCACAACTTCTTTATCCATTCATCCATCAGTGGACATTCATGTTGCTTCCACATCCTGACACAGACATAGAGAACAGACTCTGGACACAGTGGAGGAAGGAGAGTTGGGACAAATTGAGAAAGTAGCATTGAAACATATATATTACCATATGTAAAAAGATAGGTAACGGGAAGTTGCTGTACAACAAACAGAGGGGTGGGATGGGGCGGGAGGTCAAGGGAGGTTCAAGAGGGAGGAGACATATGTATACAGCTGATTCACATTGTTGTATGGCAGAAGCCAATACAATACTGTAAAGCAATCACCCTCTGCCTCAAAAAAAAAATTCTTAATGACAAGAAAAACAGTAGAAGGAACAAATAGGAAATGGACTAAGGCTGTTTTTAAATTTTTGTAGAAAATCTTGAAATTTTACAATAAGATCAACATTTGGTTTTTAATGTGACTCACACAATATTTCTAAGTGCTCATTAAATGCAAAGCACTGTGCAAAGATTTTGCATTTAGCAGTTGGATTAGGATAACAATTATATGTCAAGTTGATAAGCTCTTGAATAATGAGGTTGAAGAAGAGAATAGTAGATCAAATCAAACTGCAAGAATAACACAACCACATATAGTCAAATGACACTAAAGCAGGGTCTTTAGTGATTTAAAATCAAGATTTTAAATTTCCAAATTGCATTTTCAACATATCAAAAGCTTTCTCAATTTTTCTGAAAGACCAGTTTTTAATCAATTGTTTATAAACAAATACTAAAAGTATAATTAAAAACATACAATATTGGCCTTGAAAATGAAAATTAACATTACAGGTCAATATTACTATATAAAATATATGACTATATAAAATTTACATAAGTTTTATGTATCTGCATAATCATTAATAATTGATGTTTTCTTTTACTTCATATTAAACAGGTACTAAAATAATACTCATTGATACATTTGCCCAAAAGTAAATGGAATACATCTGTTATCACAATCAACATTTGATAAAGTTTATGTCCTCTTTTAAAATTTTCAGATTTATCTCAGACTTTTCTCAGTCTTTTGTACCAATGATTAGTAATTAATATATATATATGTGTGAAATAAGCAAAAGTTGTCATAGAGTGGAATGATCTGGGGCTTCCCAGGTGCTGCCAGTGGTAAGAGCCTGCCTGCCAATGCAGGAGATGTAAGAGACCTATGTTTGACCTCTGGGTTGGGAAGATCCCCTGGAAGAGGGCAAGGCAACCCACTCCATATTCTTGCCTGAAGAATCCCATGGACAGAGAAGCCTGGCAGACTACAGTCCACAGGGTCGCACAAAGTCAGACATGACTGAAGCGACTTAGCACACATGCATGGACTGGTCTAAGCCAATTTTGTTTTGCACTTTATCTTTTGTTTCTTGCTAATATTCTAAAGGTCTAATTCTAACAGTCCTTAAAAATTTTGGGTGGGTGACCTTTAGAATTAACTATTTACCTCTAAAAATGTTTACTATTTATAGTGAAAGTGAGTTTCAGATTATTCTGCCAATTATCATACATTTAATAAACTGAATATCTACTAGTAGGCGATCACTAAAACATTTTCTGCAACCTCTTCACTAACCTCAAACCGAGTCTCAGCTTACTGTCCTTTCAGGCATTTAGAGAACTACTTAGGTAAATGTTCACTGAAGGAAACACACCAAAATTCCAAAGGCAGACTTTCACTACTCTTCTAACAAGAATCAGTTCTCTAGAATTACCAGGTTCAAGGATGGCACAGGGCCATTTAGAAATTGGCCTAGGATATAAATTTCTAACATCCAACATGCTCATTAACAGTTTGCAACGTGCATCATTAAAACTCATTTCTGAAATTCACCATGCTGATTGAGAAAAGTGCTGATCATGGTAAAAGAAAACATAACCATTTCTAACAACATCCTGCAAAATATGGACTATCTGATGAAAAAGTACATTCTTTGGAATGCTGACTGTACTTGATTTATAGCTTAACTAAAAGAGATACAGTATCACAATTTATGGTGAGGTGATTTTAAGAATCCCATAATACAATGGATAAAAATGCATCATTAACAGTGCCAGTCATATTTTGTTCTGTTTTTATTTACATTTTAAATAACTTTTCTTCAGTTTTGTTTGTGGGAAATGGTCATTCGTACTCACTATAAATTTAGACAATCTTTCTCATGTTAAAACAAACAAAAAATTAAATACCAACAAGCTACATTTACCAAAATGGCCAAAATCATATTTTAAGATCATACATCACTTAGAAATCACCCTGCTTCTTCAGACTATCATTTTTTCTAAACTTAAAAATGATGAAAGTAAACATTTTCCATCATCTCACAATAAAAGTTTCAAAGATATGCATGATATGTGTTCCAAATTATTTTGAATTTAATGAGCTGTTAATATTAATTTAAGACATATATAAGTTTTAATTCCAACCCCAAAGAAGTGGGTTGGAATTAAATAATTCCCCATTCTTTGTAAGTTGCCAAAGAATGTTCAAATTACCAGACAATTGCACTAATTTCACATGCTAACAAGATTATGCTCAAAATCCTTCAAGCTAGGCTTTAGCAGTATGTGAACTGAGATTCCAGATGTACAAGACGGATTTAGAATATGTAGAAAAATCAGAGATCAAATTGTAAACATCCACTGGATCATAATAAAAACCAAGGGAATTCCAAAAAAAAAGTCTACTTCTGTTTCACTGGCTATGCTAAAGCCTTTGACTGTGTAGATCATAAAAAACTGTGGAAAATTCTTAAAGAGATGGGAATACCAAGCCACCTAATCTGCCTCTTGAGAAACCGGTTTGCAAGACAAGAAGCAACAGTTAGAACTGGACATGGAACATCTGACTTCTTCAAAACTGGGAAATAGGTATGTCAAAGCTGTATATTGTCACCCTGTTTATTTAACTTATATGCAGAATACATCATATGAAATCCTGGGCTGGACCACTCACAAGCTGGAATCAAGATCACCAGGAGAATAATAGCAACCTTAGATTTGTAGATGATGACACTTTAATGGCAGAAAGTGAAGAGGAACTAAAGAGCCTCTTGATGAAGGTAAAGAGGAGAGTGAAAAAGCTGGCTTAAAACTCAGATTCAAGAAAACTAAGATCATGGTATCTGGTCACATTACTTCATGGCAAATAGATGGAGTAAAGTGGAAACAGTGTTGAATTTCATTTTCTTGGGCTCCCAAATCACTGCAGATATTGACTGCAGCCATGAAATTAAAAGATGGATGTTCCTTGGAAGAAAAGCTATGATAATCTAGACAGTGTATTAAAAAACAGAAACATCAATTTGCCAACAAAGGTCCTCACAGTCAAAGCTATGATTTTCTAGTAGTCCTGTATGGATATGTGAGTTGGACTATATTTTATGAAGGCTGAGCAGCCCAGAATGGATGCCTCCTAACTGCAGTGCTGAAGACTCTTGACAGTCCTTTATACAGCAAGGAGATAAAATCAGTCAGTCTTAAAAGAGATCAAACCTAAATATTCATTGGCAAGACTGAAGCTGAAGCTCCAATACTTTGATAACCTGATGCAAAGAGCCAACTCATTGGAAAATTCCCTGATGCTGGAAAAGATTGAGGGCAAGAGGAGAAGGGTGTGACAGAGGATGAGATGGCTGGATGGCATCACTGACTCAATGGTCATGAGTTTGAGCAAACTCAGGAGATAGCAAAGGACAAGGAAGTCTAGCACGGTACTGTCCATGGGGTTGCAAAGAGGTCATACACGACTTAGTGACTGAACCACAGTGAAGACAACAAGAACCACTGGCATTTTAAATTTTCACAATTTAAGGAAAATGTGTAAAGTGGAATAAGGTATTTTCCATCTTTTATAAAAACCTGAGTAAAGAACCAAAGGTATAAATAGTTTCTTATAATAGAAAAGCTATGCCAGTGTTCCTTTACAGAAAGAATCATACTATAAGGGAAAATTAGAAAGAAATATACACCTAATAAGTAACATTTTTCTTTATATGTTTGTATACTTAGATCCACTACCACAAAGGAAAAAATAACCTTGTAAAAGTATTAAATTCTTGACAGTAGAAGGTCAGAGATGAAGCAAACTGCTCTAGTTACATGTGCTTTAGTATGATTTCTTTGTAATTTCTACTTAGATTTTAGTAAGCAGAAGACTAAGTAAAAGCATGTATGAGAAAAAAGAAAAGACGTGACATAATACATCATCAGTGCCATTTTCATTACAAAAACTATCATCGCTCTAGACTACGAGTGTTAAAAAAATGGATTACTGATCAAAGAAACTTAATAAGGTCTCATTCTTCACATGCTTCCTCTCTTTCAAACACATAGAAATGGTTCATAAAGTTTACCAAAAATATAGAAAATTAAATAACAGAGATGGCTCCAAATCAAGATAAGTATTTTCAGACATCAGAACATACCACAGTGATCAATGCTAAAAGTCACTTCAGCTTTGCTTTCATTCCTGAAGTAAGTAGAAGCATCGAAGATTTAGTGAGAGTAAGAAATAAGATCTGGTCTCATTTTTTGAAATCAAGGCATGGAATGTGGGATAAAAGTGGTATGAGAAGGTTCTTTTCATGTGTGAATGACAGTTAAAAGCAAACAGACATTGCAAAGCATGACCTCCACTCAGGCCTGGGGGTAGAATAGCAGGATAAGTTCATGCCACACCATATTAGAGCCTGAGGCAAAAGGAAATAAGGTGCCCTGATATATACATATACTTTTAGCAAAATGTCCTCGTACATTATAACCAAGAGGGAAAAGTGAATAATGCTGACCAATCAGAAAATATTTGATGTACCAAGCTCCATGCTGCCCAGTTCATTCCTGCTGCTGCTGCTGCTGCTGCTAAGTTGCTTCAGTCATGTCCGACTCTGTGCAACCCATAGATGGCAGGCCAACAGGCTCCCCCATCCCTGGGATTCTCCAGGCAAGAACATTGGAGTGGGGGTGCCATTGCCTTCTCCAATGCATGAAACTTAAAAGTGAAAGTGAAGTCTCCGAGTCGCTTCCGACTCTTAGCAACCCCATGGACTGCAGCCCACCAGGCTCCTCCATCCATGGGACTTTCCAGGCAAGAATACTGGAGTGGGGTGCCATTGCCTTCTCCAATTCATTCCTAATCATTGTCAACACTCATGAATCGAGAAGTATGGGATTATTGGAAAGACCATGCACAATGCACAATAATTTGAGATAATAAACAAACACTATGCCCTTACCTAAATTTTATAGTTTTTACTCTACAGTTGCACATTATGATTTTTTACGTTAATTTTGAGTTTTTAAATTTTGTATTTAAAGTGAAAGTCATTCAGTTGAGTCCAACTCTTTGTTACTCCATGGATGATACAGTCCATGGAATTCTCCAGGCAGACACTAGAGTGGGTAGCTGTTCCCTTCTCCAGGGATCTTTCCAACCCTGGCTAGAACCTAGGTCTCCCAGATTACAGGCAGATTCTTTACCAGCTGAGCCACCAGGGTAACAAAACAATATACACTTATAACTTGAAAGTACATGACTAAAGACATGCATGATATATAAAGGCCAACTAACAAGAAATTAGTGTTTTAAGAAGAATAATGCTGCCTCTCCTGCCCACAATGTCTTAGTTGCTAAAGATCAGAAGTTGTGACTACTTTAAATTACATGACAAAGTGGAATTAAGGTTGTTGATAAAACTAAATTTGCTAAATAGCTGACCTTAAAATAAGGAGATTGTTCTGGATTATATAGATAATCCTAACGTAATTATGGCTTTAGAAAAGGCAGAGGAATCAGAGATCAAAATGGCAACATCACTTAGATTATCAAGAAAGCAGGAGAGTTCCAGAAAAAAAACATCTATTTCTGCTTTACTGACTATGCCAAAGCCTTCGACTGTGTGGATAAATAAACTGTGGAAAATTCTGAAAAAGATGGGAGTACCAGACCACCTGATCTGCCTCTTGAGAAATCTGTATGCAACTCAGGAAGCAACACTTAGAACTGGACATGGAAATACAGAGTGGTTCCAAATAGGGAAAGGAGTATCTCAAGGCTGTATATTGTCACCTTGCTTATTTAACTTTTTGCAGAGTACATTATGAGAAACATGGGTCTGGATAAAGCACAAACTGGAATCAAGATTTCCAGGAGAAATATCAATAATTCAGATATGTGGATGACACCACCATTATGGCAGAAAGCAAAGAAGAACTAAAGACCCTCTTGATGAAAGTGAAAGAGAGTGAAAACATTGGCTTAAAGCTCAACATTCAGAAAACTAAGATCATGGCATCTGGTCTCATCATTTCAAATAGATGGGGAAATATACCGTGAAATAGTGGAAACAGTGACAGACTATTTTGGAGGGCTCGAAAATCACTGCAGATGGTGACTACAGCCATAAAATTAAAAGATGAATACTCCTTGGAAGAAAAGTTACGACCAATCTAGACAGCATATTAAAGGGCAGAGACATTACTTTGCAAACAAAGGTCAAGGCTATGGTTTTTCCAGTAGTCATGTATGGATGTGAGAGTTGGATTATAAAGAAAGCTGAGCGCCGAAGAATTGATGCTTTTGAACTGTGGTGCTGGAGAAGACTCTTGAGAGTCCTTTGGACTGCAAGGAGACTCAGCCAGTCCATCCTAAAGGAGATCAGTCCTGGGTGTTCATTGGAAGGACTGATGTACTTTGGCCACCTCATGCGAAGAGCTGACTCATTGGAAAAGACCCTGATGCTGGGAAAGATTGAGGGCAGGAGGACAAGGGCACGACAGAGGATGAGATGTTTGGATAGAATCACCAACTCAATGGACATGGGTTTGAGTGGACTCCGGGAATTGGTGATGGACAGGGGTGCCTGGTGTGCTGCAGTTAATGGGGTCACAAAGAGTCGGACACAACTGAGCGACTGAACTGAACTGAGTGGTCTAGTGGTTTTCTCCATTTTCTTCAATTTAAGTCTGAATTTGGCAATAAGGAGTTCATGATCTGAGCCACAGTCAACTTGCGGTCTTGTTTTTGCTGACTGTATAGAAAGCTTCTCCATCTTTGGCTAGAAAGAATATAAATGATCCCATTGCAGTATTGACCATCTAGTGATGTCCATGTGTAAAGTCTTCTCTTCTGTTATTGCAACAGGGTGTTTGCTATGACCAGTTCGTTCTCTTGGCAGAACTCTATCAGCCTTTGCCCTGCTTCATTCTGTACTCCAAGGCCAAATTTGCCTGTTACTCCAAGTGTTTCTTGAACTCCTACTTTTGCACTCCAGTCCCCTATAATGAACTGGACATCTTTTTGGGGTGTTAGTTCTAGAGGGTCTTGTAGGTCTTCATAGAACTGTTCCAACTTCAGGTTCTTCAGTGTTATTGTTTGGGGCATAGGCTTGGGTTACTGTGATATTGAATGGTTTGCCAGAGAGCATTCCGTCATTTTTGAGACTGCATCCAAAGGATTGTTTAGGAAACAGAATTATGGCAATCAATATCAGAAATCACCAGAAAAACAGGCTTTTAAAGGTGATGGCCACATATAGAGTTAATCCCTTTAGTTTATCAGAGAAAGACAATAGCATGTATCATCAGGAGCACCTCTGGAACCAGTCTGCTTCTTATAAACAAAAGGCTAAGGAATCACACAAGGAAGTCATGTATTCAGGCTGACACCTATTTCTATGTCAGAGGGGTAAAGGAGTTATTATCCTCTCTGACAGGTGAGAAGGAAGGACAAACACATTTACCCCAAAATTCTGATGCAAAAATAAATAAATAAACAAGTAATCTTTGTATTAGTGATACTAGTATTATAGGAATTATATTATTATATTATATTATTATATATATTATAGTAATATTCATATTATTTGTATTATTCATATTATTGATATTAGTTCTTCTTAGAACTCCTACAAATATATATCTAAGGCATGTTCCCCTCCTTCAACAATGAGTATTCAGACAGGCAGCACAAAGATATTACCTGGAGAGACAACTTTTAAGAAAATAGAAAACAAAACAGTTACTAAAAAGATATTGTTACACCTTGATGAAAACAGAGAATTAAAATAATATGCTTAATACAGTCATCATCTCTATGAATATCAAGCATATAACAGAAATGTAAGAGCTCAAGGAAAATGTGTAAAGGACAGAAATGGTATGGACCTAATAGAAGCAGAAGATATTAAAAGAGGTGGCAAGAATACACAAAATAACTGTACAAAAAGAGTTCATGACCCAGATAATCATGATGGTGTGATCACTCACCTAGAGACAGACATCTTGGAATGTGAAGTCAAGTGGGCCTTAAAAGCATCACTACAAACAAAGCTAGTGGAGGTGATGGAACTCCAGTTGAGCTATTTCAAATTCTGAAAGATGATGCTGTGAAAGTGCTGCACTCAATATGCCAGCAAATTTGGAAAACTCAACAGTGGCCACAGGACTGGCAAAGATCAATTTTCATTCCAATCCCAAAGAAAACCAATGCCAAAGAATGCTCAAAGTACCGCACAACTGCACTCATCTCACATGCTAGTAAAGTAACGCTCAAAAGTCTCCAAGCCAGGCTTCAGCAATAAATGAATGGTGAACTTCCAGATGTTCAACCTGGTTTTAGAAAAGGAGGCTGAGGAACCAGAGATCGAATTGCAACATCCACTGGGTCATGGAGAAAGCAAGAGAGTTCCAGAAAAACATCTATTTGTGCTTTATTGACTATGCCTAACTCTTTGACTGTGTGGATCACAATAAACTGTGGAAAATTCTGAAAGAGATGGGAATACCAGACCACCTGACCTGCCTCTTGAGAAACCTATAACCAGGTTAGGAAGCAACAGTTAGAACTGGACATGGAACAACAGACTGGCTCCAAATAGGAAAAGGAGTACGTCAAGGCTGTATATTGTCACCCTGCTTATTTAACTTCTATGCAGAGTACATCATAAGAAACGCTGGACTGGAAGAAGCACAGGATGGGGTCAAGATTGTCGGGAGAAATATCAATAATCTCAGATATGCAGATGACACCACCCTTATGGCAGAGAGTGAAGAGGAAATAAAAAGCCTCTTGATGATAGTGAAAGAGTGAAAAAGTTGGCTTAAAGCTCAACATTCAGAAAATGAAGATCATGGTATCTGGTCCCATCACTTCATGGGAAATAGATGGGGAAATGGTGGAAACTGTCAGACTTTATTTTGAGGGGCTCCAAAATCAATCCAGATGGTGACTGCAGCCATGAAATTAAAAGACGCTTACTTCTTGGAAGGAAAGTTAAGACCAACCGAGATAGCATATTAAAAAGCAGAGATGTTACTTTGCCAAAAAATGTCCATCTATTCAAGTCTATGGTTTTTCCAGTGGTCATGTATGGATGTGAGAGTTGGACTGTGAAGAAAGCTGAGCACTGAAGAATTGATGCTTTTGAACTGTGGTGTTGGAGAAGACTCTGAGAGTTCCTTGGACTGCAAGGAGATCCAACTAGTCCTAAAGAAAATCCTAAAGAAAATCACTCCTGAATATTCACTGGAAGGACTGATGATGCAGCTGAAGCTCCAATACTTTGGCCACCTAATGCAAAGAGCCAACTCATTTGAAAAGACCCTGATGCTGAGAAAGATTGAAGGCAAGAGGAGAAGGTGATAACAGAGGATGAGACGGTTGGATGGCATCACCGATTCAAAGGACACGAGTTTGAGAATGCTCCAGGAAATGGTGAAAGACAGGGAAGCCTGATGTGCTGCTGTCAATGAGATAACAAGAGTCGGACACAGCGTAGTGAACAACTATGCATGGTTTATTAGTCAGCAGTTTGTTTGTTGTTGTTTTGTTTTTGTTTTTGTCCTTAACACTGCTGCTTGGTAACACAGCTGAAATTCTACTTTTGTCAGGTTTCTATAATTAGCATGTGGCAAAATTAAGGCCCATATACACTGGGGGAGAGAGAGAATAGAAGAGGAAAAAGGTCTGTTATAATCTTTACTTATACCTACCATGCATAGTGACTCTGCATTCATAACTGTGTTGTAAATGTTCTTTACAGGGGACATTTTAAAATACAATTCCACACAATTCCAGAATCTGACTGAGATGGGAAGCCCAAATATTTCCTTGGGAATTACCTTCTAACCTGGGAATACATGTCTCTCTTCAAAATATCAAGGATCTATCCAGGAAATGTCATCAGATTGTCTTTCACTGGGAAACCATTATATTTTTATAGAATATGGAGATTAGGAAGGTTCCTTCAGACTACACTGTGTACGAGAGCAGAAAAGTTCATGGAGCCCTGAAACAAAACAGTGATGCTGCTCTCAAAAACAGATTTTTTTCAAGAAGCCAATAAAGCTTTAATTTTAGGACCCCTCAATTCTATAGTTTCGTACATATCCCTAAGAGATGTCTTATAACTTTAAATTAATATATATGTATATTTAATTTTTCTAAGAAAAATATCCCACAATTTATAGATCTTTAGGAATATAAGTCCACCAAAGGAATTGTAACTTATTTTAGTAGGAATAAACAAGGTAACATGGTAACGTCCAGAGTAGTAACTATGTTAATTTATTATAATAGAGAACACACCCAGATGGAAACTTCAATTAGGATTACTACTCTATTAATGTATTACAATCCAAGGTCATTTTGCAAGCCCTATTCACATACTGTACAGTTCAAAAGTAAACTAAATGAAGATATTTGAGGAATCAATTAACATATACAGCATAAGCTTGTTTATATACTATAGTAGACTTTGCTCCAGAAATCAGTAAGCTAATATGGACAATTTACCACCGATCAAGTGAATTTATTAAAATTCTATATTAGTCATTGAAAACTTAATCAAAGAACACGTTTGCAGTATTACAGACCAACTATATATAAACCATGAGTAAAACTCCATCCCTAGACCATGTTAACCTTCGATCTTGATCTGTGGAACACAATTTTATTCTGTGTCCCAGGGAATTTGTATTCAAACAGACATATGTCCAAAGGGCTTCCCTAGTGGCTCAGTCAGAAAATAATCCATCTGCAAAGCAGGACACCCAAGTTTGATCCCTGGGTTGGGAAGATCCCCTGGAGAAGAAAATGGCAACCCATTCCAGTACTCTTGCCTAGAAAAATCGCATGGACAGAGGAACCTGGTAGGCTATACAGTCCAGGAGGTCACAACAGTTGGACATGACTTAGTGAATAAACCACAATACAAGTATATCCAATAATACTGAAATCCTTAACAATTTTAAAGGTGTACAACTGACAAGTCACTTTGGGAAAGGCGAAAATGAAGATCTATAATGTAGACTTCCTACATTATCATAAAACACTTTCTCTTTGTTACTTAGATTCAACTTCATTAAAGAGAAACTGAGATTGTGAAATGACAGATTTTTGAGAAACTGTTAAGATAATTTAAGTTTCTATTACACTGATTAAGGATAAACCTCTAGGTGCCAGATCTAGATTTATATTGTTTTATTTTGTTTAGTCTTGTATAGCTCTTTATCCTATTTATAAACCAAGTGGACTTTGATGTCTTGCCTCTTTCAGTACCAAGAACTCCATAATAACTGAATAATTTTTGCATTTACATGAAATTATTTGTCCTCCATTATCTATAGCTGTTCAGTTCAATTCAGTCACTCAGTTGTGTCTGACCCTTTGAAACCTCATAAATTGCTGTACGCCAGGCCTCCCTGTCCATCACCAACTCCCGGGTTTCACTTAGACTCATGTCCATCGAGTCAGTGATGCCATCCAGCCATCTCATCCTCTGTTGTCCCCTTCTCCTCCTGCCCTCAATCTTTCCCAGCATTAGAGTCTTTTCCAATGAGTCAACTCTTCGCATGAGGTGGCCAAAGTACTGGAGCTTCAGCTTTAGCATCATTCCTTCCAAAGAAATCCCAGAGCTGATCTCCTCAGAATGGACTGGTTGAATCTCCTTGCAGTCCAAGGAACTCTCAAGAGTCTTCTCCAACACCACAGTTCAAAAGCATCAATTCTTCGGTGCTCAGCCTTCTTCACAGCCCAACTCTCACATCCATACATGACCACGGGAAAAACCATAGCCTTGACTAGACGGACCTTTGTTGGCAAAGTAATGTCTCTGCTCTTCAATATGCTATCTAGGTCGGTCATAACTTTTCTTCCAAGGAGTAAGCGTCTTTTAATTTCATGGCTGCAGTCCCTATCTGCAGTGATTCTGTAGCCCCTAAAAATAAAGTCTGACACTGTTTCCACTGTTTCCCCATCTATTTCCCATGAAGTGATGGGACAGGATGCCATGATCTTCGTTTTCTGAATGTTGAGCTTTAAGCCAACCTTTCCCCTCGCCTCTTTCACTTTCATCAAGAGGCTTTTGAGTTCCTCTTCACTTTCTGCCGTAAGGGTGATGTCATCTGCATATCTGAAGTTATTGATATTTCTCCCAGCAATCTTGATTCCATAGTTGTTACACCAACCCAAATATTATGGAACTTATTTTAAAAAGTAGAATCTACTAGCAACATCTCTGACTTTCACAGAAATAACACCATAATGCATTTCAACAATATTATGACTCTCGTAACCTGACAGTTCTTGATGCTTTGATGAATTTCAGTAGGTGTTCACTGCACATTTTAAATATATTTTGATATTGATAAATATGTTTTCTATTTCTTTCACTACATAAGGCCAAAGAATTTTCAGCATCTCATCCTCATTTAGTGAGAGATAACTCTGAGTTAAAAATATAGTTAGTAAAATCTAGAAACAGTTGCTTTTTATTTCTCGTAGGAATATGAAGTTCTCAATCAAAGTACTCTTTAAAAAAATCAGCTTTACTAAAATTCTATTTATCATTGATCAAATGCACTCAGAATCCATATTCACAAATATATTTGATAGATTTCTTCCAATATAAATTAACGAAGCTTTGCAATCCTTTTACTTTTTTCTAGTAGGTTAACTTTATAATTGGCCCCTGGGGAATACTAGATTCTCAGTCTCATTACAG
The DNA here is from genome assembly GCA_917880005.1 of Nanger dama. Taxonomy (NCBI): domain Eukaryota; kingdom Metazoa; phylum Chordata; class Mammalia; order Artiodactyla; family Bovidae; genus Nanger; species Nanger dama. The sequence continues at coordinate 4,363,644 of CAKJTW010000038.1, read as the reverse complement.
ATTTGGATTAAATTATAAAATTAGAGTTACTGGAGGTGTGCATGAAAAGTTTTGATTGCTCCAGGGGTTGTGTGAAGAGTGTTCAAGCAATCCAAGAATAGTCTCATGGGATCCTTGGGAGATAAGTCTGCTTCTGCTGACAAAAGAGGTGTGGTTAGTGGGGTTTTGGAGCACTCCGGCAGTCTAATTACACAGCACCATCACCCCGAACCCCTTACCATGTGGCCATTTCTGTTTTAATGTTCATACTCTTTCATATAGTTTATTAATATCCTGAGTTTAACATGTTATAACAATTCCTATAATGTGGTCCACTGGAGAAGGGAGTGTCAAACCACTTCAGTATTCTTGCCTTGAGAACCCAATGAACAGTATGAAAAGGCAAAATGATAAGATACTGAAAAGGGAACTCTCCGGATAAGTAGGTGCCCAATTTGCTGCTGGAGATCAGTGGAGAAATAACTCCAGAAAGAATCAAGGGATGGAACCAAAGTAAAAGCAATACCCAGTGGTGAATGTGACTGGTGATAGAAGCAAGGTCCAATGCTGTAAAGAATATTGCATAGGAACCTGGAATGTCAGGTCCATGAATTAAGGCAAATTGGAAGTGGTCAAACATGAGATGACAAGAGTGAATGTCGACATTCTAGGAATCAGCGAACTAAACTGGACTGGAATGGGTGAATTTAACTCAGATGACCATTATATCTACTACTGCAGGCAGGAATCCCTCAGAAGAAATGGAGTAGCCATCATGGTCAACAAAAGAGTCCAACTTTCAGTACTTGGAAGCAATCTCAAAAGCAACAGAATGATCTCTGTTCATTTCCAAGGCAAACGATTCAATATCACGGTAATCCAAGCCTTTGCCCCAACCAGTAACACTGAAGATGCTGAAGTTGAACAGTTCTATGAAGAACTACAAGACCTTTTAGAACTAACACCCAAAAAAGATGTCCTTTTCATTATAGGGGACTGGAATGCAAAAGTAGGAAGTCAAGAAACACCTGGAGTAACAGGCAAATTTGGCCTTGGAATGTTGAATGAAGGAGACCAAAGGCTAATAGAGCTTTGCCAAGAAAACACACTGGTCATAGCAAACACTCTCTTCCAACAACACAAGAGAAGACTCTACACATGGACAACACCAGAAGGTCAACTCCAAAATCAGACTGATTATATTATTTGCAGTCAAAGATGAAGAAGCTCTATACAGTCAGCAAAAACAAAACAGGGAGCTGACTGTGACTCAGATCATGAGCTCCTTATTGCCAAATTTAGACTTAAATTGAAGAAAAGTGAGGAAAACCACTAGACTATTCAGGTATGACCTAAATCAAATCCCTTATGATCATACAGTGGAAGTGAGAAATAGATTTCAGGGACTAGATTTGATAGATAGAGTGCCTGATGAACTATGGACGAAGGTTCATGACATTGTAAAGGAGACAGGGATCAAGACCATCCTGATGGAAAAGAAATGCAGAAAAGCAAAATCATTGTCTGAGGTGGCCTTACAAATAGCTGTGAAAAGAAGAGAAGTGAAAAGCAAAGGAGAGAAGGAAAGATATAAGCATCTGAATGCAGAGTTCCAAAGAATAAGAAGGAGAGATAAGAAAGCATTCCTCACTGATCAATGAAAAGAAATAGAGGAAAACAACAGAATGGGAAAGAATAGAGATCTCTTCAAGAAAATCAGAGATACCAAGGGAACATTTCATGCAAAGATAGGCTGCATAAAGGACAGAAATAGTATGGACCTAACAGAAGCAAAACGTATTAATAAGAGGTGGCAAGAATACACAGAAGAACTGTATAAAAAAGAGCTACATGACCCAGATAATCACAGTGGTGTGATCACTCACCTAGAGCCAGACATCCTAGAATGTGAAGTCAAGTGGGCCTTAGAAAGCATCACTACGAACAAAGCTAGTGGAGGTGATGGAATTCCAGTTGAGCTATTTCAAATCCTGAAAGATGATGCTGTGAAAGTGCTGCACTCAATATGCCAGCAAATTTGGAAAGCTCAGCAGTGGCCACAGAACTGGAAAAGGTCAGTTTTCATTCCAATCCCAAAGAAAGGCAATGCCAAAGTATTCTGAAAGTATCACACAACTGCACTCATCTCACACGCTAGTAAAGTAATGCTCAAAATTCTCCAAGCCAAGATTGAGTTCACGTGGACCGTGAACTTCCAGATGTTCAAACTGGGTTTAGAAAAGGAGGCAGAGGAACCAGAGTTCAAATTGCCAACATCCACGGGTTCATGGAAAAAGTAAGACAGCTCCAGAAAAACATCTATTTCTGCTTTATTGACTATGCCAAAGCCTTTGAGGGTGTGGAATCACAATAAACTGTGGAAAATTCTGAAACAGATGGGAATACCAGACCACCTGACCTGCCTTTTGAAAACCTATATGCAGGTCAGGAAGCACAGTTAGAACTGGATATGCAACAACAGACTGGTTCCAAATAGAAAAAGGAGTATGTCAAGGCTGTATATTGTCACCCGGCTTATTTAACTTCTATGCAGAGTACATCAAGAGAAACACTGGTCTGGAAGAAGCACAAGCTGGAATCAAGATTGCCATGAGAAATATCAATCACCTCAGATATGCAGATGACACCACCCTTAGGGCAGAAAGTGAAGAGGAACTAAAACCTCTTGATGAAAGTGAAAGTGGACAGTGAAAAAGTTGGCTTAAAGCTCAACATTCAGAAAACAAAGATCATGGTATCCGGTCCCATCACTTCATGGGAAATAGATGGGGAAACCGTGGAAACAGTGTCAGACTATTTTTTGGCTCCAAAATCACTGCAGATGGTGATTGTAGCCATGAAATTGAAAGACACTTACTCCTTGGAAGGAAAGTTATGACCGACCTAGACAGCATATTGAAAAGCAGAGACGTTACTTTGCTGACTTAATGTCCATCTAGTCAAGGCTATGGTTTTTCCAGTAATCATGTATGGACGTTGAGAGTTGGACTGTGAAGAAAGCTGAGCGCCGAAGAATTGATTCTTTTGAACTGTGGTGTTGGAGAAGACTCTTGAGAGTCCTTTGGACACCAGGAAGATCCAGCCAATCCATCCTAAAGGAGATCAGTTTTGGGTGTTCACTGGAAGTACTGATGCTGATGCTAAAACTCCAATATTTGACCACCTCATGCAAAGAGTTGACTCATTGGAAGAGACCCTGATGCTGGGTGGGATTGGGGGCAGGAGGAGAAGGGGATGCCAGAGAATGAGATGGCTGGATGGCATCATCAACTTGATGGATATAAATCTGAGTGAACTGCAGGAGTTGTTTACGGACAGGGAGGCCTGGCGCACTGTGATTCATGGGGTGGCAAATAGTGGGACATGACTGAGCGACTGAACTGAACTGAATGATTTCTATAAATGATAATGCCTAAATATCATTGATTAAGTACTGCTTCATACACTATTTTGAGCATGTCATATATATTAACTTCTTTACCCTTCACAACATTTTAAACAAGTAAATATTCTTTGAATGAGAAAACTGGAGCACAGTGATGTTTTATTGCCCAAAATAAAAAGTGATAAAATAGCAGAACCAGAACTTAAAACAAAATAGGCTTTATATTTAATCATTTATATTGAAGCTCAGATTTTATCAGGCATTGTAATTCATAAGGCCACAGGGTTTTATTTTATCCCAGGAGCTGTAATTGATGAGAAATTTTTAAATGTAGTAACAGGCATGCTATTATATACTGTCTCTTACTTGATCAGAAAAATTGTGACACTGAGCTTTTCATTATCTTTCTTGAAGATCCAGTATAGATAAAGAAAAGTTCATCACACACATTCATTGGATTTCTCATGTCCTTTATATTTTTCTATGTAAATGGCTTCACTTGGACTTTCTTCTGGTTATCCATAGGTGGTAAATTATTTACTTTTCAGTTGCATGAAATGCATGGGTTACCATGAGTCACACATCTTAATACAGTTATTAACTTACCTTTATCTTAATCCTTTTATTCTGTCTATAACCAACAGCATTCCAAAGTAGACCAGAAGATCAAGTCACATCTCCAAAAGTACCATGAGAGTGAGTTATTTTCTATTCACACCTACTACCAAATTAAATAGATTCACAGTAATTAACTTTAATAAACATATATCATTTGTGGTATCCAATTAAACAAAAGGATATTGAATAGGTTGCTAAATCACTGGTGAACTGAAGTAGAAAGCATGAATTTAGCTACCAGATATAATATCCAGAAGAATGCTATGGATTTGGCTTGATAAGCTGATTTCTTTTCTTCCACCATTGTTTATAATGAAACTTAGGTACTTCTGCCAACAAAATGAATTCTACAGAGATTCTGAATATTCAAGTTCTTTACTGTAAAAGTCTCTGGGAGTAGGTATTAAGATATTGATGAATTTCTGATTCTCTTGGACCTAGATCTACAATTGTTGTTGCTGTTCAGTGACTCAGTCGTGTCCGACTCTTTGTGACCCAATGGCCTCCTTGTGCCTCACCATCTCCCAGAAGAATTTTCCCAAGTTCATAACCACTGAATCAGTGATGCCATCCAGCCGTCTCATCCTCTGATACCCTGTTCACCTTCTGCCCTCAATCTTTCTCAGTATAAAGAGACTTTTTCAATGAGTCTGCTGTCCCCATCAGGTGACCAAAATACTGGAGCTTCAGCTTCAGCATCAGTCCTTCCAATGAATATTCAGAGTTGATTTCCTTTAGGATTGACTGGTTTGATCTCCATGCTACCCAAGGCACTCTCAAGAATTGTCTCTAGCACCACTGTTTGAAGGCATCAGTTCTTTGGTAGTCTGCCTTCTTTACAGTCCAGCTCTCACCAACTGTACCAGACCACTAGGAAGATCATAGTTGGTCCTCACTAAATAAGTCTTATGAATTATAATATGGTAGAGGATGGCTATCATAAAGACTGAGAATTCTCCCAAAAAAGAGCATCAAAAGATTCTAAGGAATCAGAAAATGGGATATGATAAACATTCTAAGGAGAAAAAAGGAACCTTAACCTTATGCTGCTCAATGTCTATATTCTGAAGAAACTTTTTAAAAATTACTCATCATTAGCTTACTGATAAAAAAGAAAAAAAAGCTAAAGTAAAATAATAGCAGAAAACTTTTTAAATTAAAAAAAAATTTTAGTTTAACAACTACAGCAACAAAAATGCTATCATCATGCTTACTTAGAATACTTAAGGCAATACCATTGAGTTCAGAACCTAGATATGTTTTGGAGCCATTATTTTTATTATTCAAAGATTCCTTGGAACTCCTAGTTAATAGTGTCTGTCAAGACAATTAAATAAGAGATATAACAACAGGATAGGAAGAGTTTTAAGGATTATTACTTGCCTACATTGTTTTTTTGATAAATGGAAAATCCAACAGTATTAACTGAAACATACAGAAAATAAAGAGACTAGAGGAAGCTGACTGATTAAAAACTAATACTATTCAGAAATCAATAACCTTCTCATTCAGAAACAACTACCAATCAGAAAATAAACACTTTCATTTAAAAATAAAACAAAAAAGATAAAACACATATAAAGTAAACAGAATTAAATGTCTATATAAAACTTTATAAAATCTTTTACCATTACTTCAAAAGAACAGAAGAAAGACATATATATGTAAGTCAGGTTTATAGATGGAAAGATTCAAAACAGCTAAACTATCAATTTCCCCTAGAGTAGTTAATACATCCAATGTAGTCTCAATCACACCTACAGAAGAGTTTTGACTAGAAAAATGATTTTCAATTTTGTAGAAAAAATAAAACCAAGTAAAAATATCTGGGAAAATTCAGAAAATTAAGAATAATAAAGCAACACTAGTCATAACAGGCAACAAGATACATTATTATGCTATAATAATTAAATCATGTCATTCTGGTACACAAATAGATCAATAAGTTAAATAATAAAGTTTAAAAATATCTCTAGATTCATAAAAACATTAATAAAAGAAGGAGGAGAGGAGAACTGCAGAAGAGGACCAGAAAAAGAAAGAAAAATGGAGAGAAAGAATTAAAAGCATGGAAAAAATCATGATAAAACCTTTAATCTCAGGATGTGAAAGGCTTTTCTCACTAGATAAAAATAAATAAAAATTCCAGAAATTCTAGGGTTGCAAAGCACATGGGGATAAATGTCCCACTACAATACTTGAAGTAAGAGACAAAAGCAAGTTGAAAACATTTGCAATGTACACTAAAAAGGATAATTTCACTGAATGATAAAGAATTAGAAATCAATAAAATAGATCAATTGGTGAATATCAAATTGAAAAGTATTTTACACAGTAAATTTACTGAGGCAATCCTTGCATGTATGCTTAGTTGCTCATTCGTGTCCAACTCTTTGTGACCCAATGGACTGTAGCGCTCCAGGCTCCACTGTCCATGGAGTTTCCCATACAACAAAACTGGAATGGGCCACCATTTCCCTCTCTGGGGATCTTCCCAACTCAGGGAACGAACCCAGGTCTCCTGTGTCTCCTGCACTGGCAGGCAGATTCTGTATCCACAGAGCCATCAGGGAAGTCCACGATGAGGCAAAGATGTCTTAAATATGACACTCATTGCACTAATGAAAGATAAATGAATGTTTTAATTAAGCTGAAATATATTTTCAGCCATTTAGAGCAACCAAGTTCTAAGTGTTTGGTAGCATATTAAGTTGGAAATTAGGTTACCTTGTACATCACTATGATAAACACAATATATTGTTACTATTTCATGGTACACATCCATGAAAGCAATATGGCAAAGTTTATAAAAAGATTAAACAGATATTTGACCCAAAAATATTTCTTGGTATTAATTAGAGATTATATACATATATATGAATACACAAGCACACTCATAAATTCGTTATATAAGGAGATTCTGATATTTTTTTAATGATCTGTGGAGATAAGAGAAAAATTTAATAACTGTAGAACTGATGAAAAGATATAAAGACAAACATAACAAAAAGAGGTATTGCTATATAATCTATTAATTTAAAGTAATTTAAGTGATATTTAGTGTCACTTATCAAGAAAGAAAATAAAGCACATAGAAAAATACAGATAATTTCATTGAAAAATTCTTAAATCTACCATCTATCTTTAACAAATCTATGTTATTACACATAGAAACAGTTTGTTCTGTTTCATTGCTTGTGGCATCTTTTAATATATCCTATATAACCATGCTGCTTACTATTTTTACTATAAAAATCTTCTGGTGAACCTAAGTAATCATTATTGTTTGGTATATACCTGGGAGTTAAATAGTTTTAGGAAAAATGCCTTTAGTAGATAAAGCTTTCATAGGTACTGGCAAGACCATTGTCTAAATCTGTAATCTTGTGTCTGTTTCACTCTCTGTATAATGAGTACTTAATTAGAATTCAATGAAATAAGATATGTAAAGGATTAAGAGAAATATCTGAAAAATTACAACTGCAATTTGTCACTTAATATCATTATCACCTTCTGTTAATATAAGGCACTACAGACTTATAATGATCTACACAAGAAAATGTTGACATGTTATATCATTATAATAAAGTCATTTTCAAATAGGTGTGCTTTTTAACATATTGACTTCTATTTTCTCTATCTAGCAATGCAACACTTACATTTATTTTTTTAATTTCTATTTTATATTGGAGTATAGCTGGGTAACAATGTTGTGTTTGTTTCAGGTGTATAGTGATGCGATTCAGTGATACAAATACATGTACCCTTTTTCAAATTCTTTTCCCATTTGGTTATTGCAAAATACTGATCGGCTCTAGGAAGTCAAGCATTATGCAGGTCCTCTTTGTTCATTTTCTCAGGCAATCCTCAGAGACTGTCAACTCATTTTGAAGATCCTATCTCTTTGCTACTTGCTACCTAGCCAGTTGTTTTGCTTTCAAACACAGCTTTATTCTTAGGCAAATCAACTATATCCATCTTGATATGACCCTTCAGGTTGTAGTAGTTTCCTCTAATTTGCCAATATATTTAATTCTATTCAAGGAATTTTATAGGCCTCTGACATAATATTTTGGAAAGTGGTTACATATTAGAAATAGATAAATTAGTAGTGATTTGATTAGATTACTATTTAAGTTTTATTTTATTTCTTGAGCACCTCCTAGTATATGGGATTTTGCCATCTCTTATTAATGATTCTGAGATAAATAAATATTTTCTTTTCAGAAGATCTTACAGTTCCTTCAAAATCACATAAGAGTTCAAGCAAGGTACTAATTTCTGAGTAGTCTGAATCTTTTGAAACAATGTATTCCTTCTATATATTCCTCTATCTTGAAAAAAAAAAAAACTTCTGGTGTATTAAAATTGCATAAACAGATGAACAGAGAAATACATTTTCCAATTTATTAACTTGTTCAGAATTATGTTACAGTGGACTAAATATTATTTTTCCAGTGTTCTTAATTTCATTCAGACAAGTAACTAGAAGATTAGAGGAAGTGAGGCAGTGACCCAGCATGGATCATAAAATATGGTTAAGTGAAAGTGTTAAGTGTTCCAAGCAAGACATATGGCAACAGTGAATGATGGGACTTGTGACAAACTGATGTCCACATTTGAATAAAAAGAGACTAAATAAATCACCTATAGAGACAACTCTACAGGACAAATTTAGCCTTTCATTAAGCTGGATGCTGAACGTGTTGCAGATCTCCTTAATGCTGAAATGCATCTTCTTAATCTCTGCATCCAGGTCTTTGAAATCAGTTCATTCTTAAACCTGTACCTTTACACCATCTTGAAGAATTTCAAAATCTTCACCAGTCACACATTCTCTAGGTTTTCTTAGAATGGGCTTCTTAGACAGAGGCTTAAAGTTGTCTAAGCTTTAAGCATGGTGCCTTCCTGGTAGCCTTCAGGACATGAAGAATCTGCCTGAAGTGCAGGAGACCTGGGTTTGATCCAAGGATCCACAAGAGGTCTGGAAGATCCCCTGGAGAAGGGAATGGTTACCCACTCCAGTATGCTTGCCTGGCGAGTCCATGGATAGAGGAGTACAGTCCATGGGGTCACAAAGAGTTGGACATGACTGAGTAACAAACACTTTCACTTTTCAAAGCAGTCTATATTTCCTTGATTCCTGCATGCTTCACTCACATATGCTGATTTTTAATTCCATATCCTAAGAGTTCCTTCTTGTAAGCACTATATTAGGATTGTAGTAAAATATTTCAAAAGGTCTGTTATATAGCCAGTTTTTCACCTTGCTTAATTACATGACAAGCAAAGTACTTCCTACATTTTGCAGCCCTTCCTTAAACACAATACTATGTTTTATGCACCAAAGGAAAGGAATCAGAAGACTTAGGAATATATAGAATATATTGTAGGGTAGTCTATTTTAATATAAAAAAAATATGGAACCCAGGATAACTATATCATTTTCCAAGGTTACTTTAAATATAAGAATAAATTAGGAAGTGAATAAATCTCAAATCAGTACCTCCTATACTAAATAAGAGGGACATATCACTGTGTCATTTTATCACACTAAATCATTTTTTCTTCTAGTAGAGAATGTTAATATAAGGCTTTCTAAAACTATTTAAATAAAAAGTTATCTTGTGAAGAAAATATTTGATTATGATTCTTTTCTGTAAATACTAACTTGGATGATAGAACATGATACTTTTCAGGTTTTTTTTTGTTGTTTTTTTGTTTTTTTGTTTTTTTACCAGTGTCAGTGTCAATAAAATGTAGTCCACCCAACCAATCTTCTTTCTGGAGGATTGGAGCCATGAAGTACCATGTTATTAACTAGGTAAATAAAATCTGTCTCTTTAGATGGTAAATTTCAGAGTTCTCTGGTGATTTGTAGGTTTTAATGCTACTGCCAGTAAGTCTCTTAGCTTAAAAGAAAAGAAAATTGATTTTCCAATATATGTCAAGTATGCTGTTCAGAGTTGAAAAACAAGTTAAAAAAAAAAAAAAAAGTACCTGTGAAAAGCTAAAGAGAATGTGGAGGGAAGAGCAATTCATTTCAAACTTTTTTTTTTTTCCAGCAGCAGCAGAAGAGCAAAATTTCTTATAAGACTTTCATTTAACAATTAACTTCTTCACATAATTAATCCAACTCTACAGTTTTACTGTATAAACTGATCTCATTATTGCCTAGGCAGTGAAGTGATTATGAGAACTGGCTTTAGGGTCAAGTAAAGACTCAGTTTGATCTTTGCTATTTCTAGATATGACAAATAACTTACTTAACCTCTTTTTACCTCATTAATATAGTCATAATAATAGTTCCCATCTCAAACAGCTGTTCTAAGGATAAAAAGAGATATTAATGTAAAGCACAACAAAATGCCTGGCAAATGATAAGCATTCAATATTTGACAGCAAGGATAAACATGATGATGATAACTATGATTTACATAATGTATATATATATTTATCATAATGATCACACAACATTAAAGTGTAAATATGTGTCTGTATGTATATTCATTTCAGTTCAGGTCAGTCCCTCAGTCATGCCCAACTCTTTGCGATCCCATGAACTACAGCACGCCATGCCTCCCTGTCCAAAACCAACTCCCAGAGTGTATTCAAATTCATGTCCATTGAGTTGGTGATGACATCCAATCATCTCATCTTCTGTTGTCTCCTTTTCCTCCCATCTTCAACCTTTCCCAGAATCAGCGTCTTTTCCAGTGAGTCAGCTCTTCACATCAGGTGGCCAAAATATTGGAGCTTCAGCTTCAATATCAGTTCTTTCAATGTATATTCAGGACTGATCTCCTTTAGGATTGACTGGTTTGATCTCTTCTATCCAAGGGATTCTCAAGAGTCTTCTCCAACACCACAGTTTAAAAGCATCTATTAATGGGCACTCAACTTTCTTTATAGTCAAACTCTCATATCCATACATTACTACTGGAGAAATCATTGCTTTGACTAGAGACCTTTGTTGGCAAAGTAATGTCCCTGCTTTTTAATATGCTGTCTAGGTTGCTCCTAACTTTTCTTCCAAGGAGTGTCTTTTAATTTCATGACAGCAGTCAACATCTGCAGTAATTTTGGAGATCAAAAAAATAAAGTCTGTGACTGTTTCTAGTGTTTTGCCATTTATTTGCCATGGAGTGATGAGACCAGAGGCCATGATCTCAGTTTTCTGAATGTTGAATTTTAAGCCAACGTTTTCACTCTCCTCTTTCATTTTCATCAAGAGGCTGTTTAGTTCTTCTTTGCTTTCTGCCATAAGGTTGGTGTCATCTGCATATCTGAGGTTACTGATATTTCTCCCAGTAATCTTGATTCCAGCTTGTGCTTCATCCAGCCCAGCATGTCTCATGATGTACTCTATGTATAACTTAAATAAACAGGGTGACAATATACAGCCTTCACATACCCTTTTCCTGATTTTTCCTGATTTGAAACCAATCTGTTGTTCCATCTTCAGTTCTAACTGTTGCTTCTTGACTTGCATACAGATTTCTCATGAGGCAGGTCAGGTGGTCTAGTATTTCCATGTAATCCACACAGTCAAAGGCTTTGGTATAGTCAATGAAGCAGAAGTAGGTATTTTTCTGGACCTCTCTTGCTTTTTTGATGATCCAACAGATATTGGCAATTTTATCTTTGGTTCCTCTGTCTTTTTAAATCCAGCTTGAACATCTGGAAGTTCACAGTTCACGTACTGTTGAAGTCTCCCTTAGAGAATTTTGAGCATTACTTAGCTAGCATGTGAGATGAGCACAACTGTGCGGTAGTTTGAGCATTCTTTGGCATTGCCTTTCTTTGTGGTTGGAATGAAAACTGACCTTTTCCAGTCCTGTGGCCACTGCTAAGCTTTCCAAATTTGCTGGCATATTGAATGCAACACTTTCATAGCATTGTCTTTCAGGATTTGAAATAGCTCAACTGGAATTCCATCACCTCCACTAGCTTTGTACATAGTGATGCTTTCTAAGGCCCATTTGACTTTGCATTCTAGGATGTCGGGCTCTAGTTGAATGATTACACCATCATGATTATGTGAGTCACAAAGACCTTTTTTGTATAGTTTTTCTGTATATTCTTGCCACCTCTTCTTAATATCTTCTGCTTCTGTTAGGTCCATACTATTTCTGTCTTTTATTGTGCCCCTGTTTGCATGAAATTCCCTTAGTATCTCTAATTTTTTTGAAGAGTTCTCTATTTTTTCCCATTCTATTGTTTCTCTCTATTTCTTTGTGTTGATCATGGAAAGGCTTTCTTATCTATCCTTGCTATTCTTTGGAATTCTGCATTCAAATGGGTATATCTTTCCCTTTATCCTTTGCCTTTTGCATCTCTTCTTTTCATAGCTATTTGTAAGGCCTCCTCAGACAACAATTTTGCCTTTATTATTTTTTTCTTGGGGGTAGTCTTGATCACTGCCTCCCATACAATGTCATGAACCTCCGTCCATGTTTCTTCAGGCACTCTATCAGACCTAATCCCTTGAATCTATTTGTTATTTCTACTGTATAATCGTAGGGTATTCGATTTATGTCATATCTGAATGGTCTTGTGGTTTTTCCTACTTTCTTCATTTTAAGTCTGAATTTGGCCTTAAGGGTTCATGATCTGAGCCACAGTCAGCTCCTGGTCTTGTTTTTGCTGGCTGTATAGAGCTTGTCCATCTTTGGCTGCAAAGAATATAATCAATCCCATTGCAGTATTGACCATCCGGTGATGTTCACGTGTAGAGTCTTCTCTTGTGTTGTTGGAAGAGGGTGTTTGCTATGACCAGTGTGTTCTCTTGGCAAAACCCTATTGGCCTTTGCCCCCTTCATTCTGTACTCCAAGGCTAAATTTGCCGGTTACTCCAGGTATTTCTTGATTTCCGACTTTTCCATTCTAGTCCCTTATAATGAAAAGGACATCTTTTTTGGATGTTAGTTCTAGAAGATCTTGTAGGTCTTCATAGAACTGTTCAACTCCAGCTTCTTCAGCATTACTGATTGAGGGGCAGACTTGAATTACTGTGATACTGAAAGGTCTGCCTTGGAAACGAACAGAGGTGATTTTGTCATTTTGAGTCTGCATCCAATTACTGCATGTTGGACTCTTTTGTTGACCATGATGGCTACTGCATTTCTTCTAAGGGACTCTTGCCCATAGTAGTAGATATATATCTGAGTTAAATTCACCCATTCCAGTCCATTTTAGTTCTCTGATCCCTAAAATGTCGACGTTCACTCTTGCCATCTGTTTGAGCACTTCCAATGTATGTATATACATGATATTAAATGTCTGCTGTCTGTCACTAATAAAATCACCTCCATTAGTTGATGCTACACAGTGCCTTTCATGGAAGATAAAATGGCAACCCACTCCAGTATTCCTGCCTAGAAAATTCCATGGACAGAGGAACTTAGTGGGCTACAATCCATGGGGTTGCAATAAGTTCAACATGACTAAGCACCTGTGCATATACATACATAGATACACACTACGTTTACTAAGCTTTCAAGCATGCACCGTACATCAGAAAACAACTATTACTCATTGAGCACTTACTATGTGATAAGTAATGTTATAATAGATTTTAAATATTAAAATATTTAATTCTTACAATAAACCAATGAAACAAGTTACTGTTGTTATCTCTGTTCACAAATAAAGAAACAAAGACCTGGGCAGTTAGTGCAAGTTGTACAATCAATTCGTTGAATGCACGGACTACATCACATGCTATCAGGCTTCCAGCCTCTTTGTTCTTATGCATTACTCTCTATTGCTTTATAGGGATCAATCTGAATTGTTAACCCTTCAGAATTATAATATCAGAAGAAATCAAAAGTACTCTCTTTGTCTCTTCAGTTTTCAGGAAATGAGATTTTTATTGGCATTCTTTTCACAAATGGGCAGTTAAAGGCTGAGGATTGTGCATCTGCAAGGTAGTACATTTGAAAAGAATTACTAAATATAGTGAAAGAAATGTTGTATCCAGTCACTCTTCATTTCTCTTTGAAAAAAGAATACTTCAGGGATGTACAATTGAGCTATAATTTCAGGAATAAAGAGGGACAATTGAATATTCTGGCTTTTATCTCAAATGGCTGTCTGCTACTGTTAAGTCGCTTCAGTCATGTCCTACTCTGCGCAACCCCATAGACGGCAGCCCACCAGGCACCCCTGTCCCTGGGATTCTCCAGGCAAGAACACTGGAGTGGGCTGCCTTTTCCTTCTCCAATGCATAAAAGTGAAAAGTGGATTTGAAGTCACTCAGTCATGTCCAACTCTTAGCAACCCCATGGACTGCAGCCTACCAGGCTCCTCCACCCATGGGATTTTTCCAGGCAAGAGTACTGGAGTGGGGTGCCATTGCCCTAAAAGGACCATTTTTACCACACTAGCCCAACTTCAAGCAATGGAATATAAATTCATTTTAAGGATAAAATAGTAGCTTTTAAATAACTTTTGATTGCATGAAAAACCTATAGAAATTATTAGCACATTCCTAAAGGGATGTCAAAGGCTTGAATTCTTAAGATAAAGGCAAGCTTAGAGTCATCATCTAGGCACTACAGGAATTGCTTGTGCTTTTATAAAAACTTAAACTATTGATCTAAACTCTTCATGACTCTTTTAGCTACTGGTATTTCTAAAAATATCCAGTGTTGTTTCCATTTTTATACATTTTACAAAAATTTTTAAATTCTTAAGGGATTTTAGATTTTAAAATCTACAATGCTTTATTACATGAGCTATACATAATTCATAATCTAAAAATATAGTTATACTATTAATCAAATTTCCAGCGAGTATTGTTCACTTATGGAATAATAGAAAGAAATTATTGTAAGTTGTCTGTTACAGGACAAACTATCATTTGACCAGTGATTAATGTTCTGAAGTTAAAGAATTTTTAGAAAGCAATTTATGAAGTTTATTTGTAAGTTATAAAGTATCTATAAGTCTTTAACTTTCTTAGCACTTACTATAAGCAAAGATGGAATTATGTTATGTATGTCAGAATGGTCTAATGTGAAAACTTACAGTCTAAATATCAAGAGTGTACTAGTCTTATCACCTAAACACCACAATAGCAGACAGGCCATTGTTGGACATTTTATTATTTTCTTCAGTTGTTTTTATCTGTAAATTTAAAAAATTGTGTTACATATTTTTAGGTTGAAAAATAAAATGAAGACTTCAACTTCCATGAGGAATTATTAGCTAGCAGAGGCCTATCAAAACCACTAGGAAAAAATAATTTAAAACATAAAATCAACTGGTTGAAGACAAAGAACTGGAAAAGTGGACACCTTGAGGAGGGAACACTCCAAAGAGAGGAGACCTCAGTGAGGTAAACTGACTTTTACAGATTTAACCTGGCAATATGTGGCAATTCTGGGCATGTATTAGTAAATACTGTTAAAGAAGTGCTGTGGCCACCCAGGGTTTATTTTTCCTTTCAAAAAGGCATTCAAGAATCTACAGTTGGGAAACAAAATTAGGATACAGAGGGACAGCTGAGTTTTTGGCTTTTATGTCAAGTAGTTGTCTATAAGACAGTTTCTATTCTTTGGGTCTAGCCACAAATAAGGTAAAATAATAGCGTCTGGATCATTTGAAGGGGAAATAAGTTTGCAAATACATTTGAGACTGGTGACTAGCTAATATTTTCTCATGTTTAGTACATGACAAAGATAAGAAAGCATCACTATGAACAAAGCTAGTGGAGGTGATGGAATTCCAGCTGAGCTATTTAAAATCCTAAAAGATGATGCTGTGAAAGTGCTGCACTCAATATGCCAGCAAATTGGGAAAACTCAGCAGTGGCCACAGGACTGGAAAAGCTCAATTTTCACTCCAAAGAAAGGCAATGCTGAGCACAGAAGAATTGATGCTTTTTACTGTGGTGTTGGAGAAGACTCTTGAGAGTCCCTTGGACTGCAAGGATATCCAACCAGTCCATCCTAAAGGAGATCATTCCTGGGTGTTCATTGGAAGGACTGATGTTGAAGCTGAAACTCCAATAATTTGGCCACCTGATATGAAGAACTGACTCATGTGAAAAGACCCTGATGCTGGGGATTGAGGGCATGAGGAGAAGGGAATGACAGAGGGTAAGATGGTTGGATGGAATCACTGACTCAATGGACATGGGTTTGGGTGGACTCCAGGAGTTGGTGATGGACAGGGAAGCCTAGCATTCTGCAGTTCATGGGGTCGCAAAGAGTCGGACATGACTGAACAACTGAACTGAACTGTTTTCATATAAAGAAATATTAATTTCAGACATTGCATTTTACAGTCTAAACTTTTAAAATGACTATTCTACATATTTAAAATATCTGGTGATGTGCTCCATATTCTCATCTATTTTGTAAACTTTATCCTCCATTTTCTATAATATAATAATAATAAATGCTTTAAATGCCTTGTTAATTACCTCTATTATCTGGATTACAATGTATTTGTGTTTATGATCTATGCTTCTTTTTTCTCTATATTATTGAAATGTTTTGCCTTCCTGCATGTCTATTAAAGAAATGAGTCTCCAGATAATGCTTTCTTCCTTCAAGAAATGTAGGGGGATTTACTCTTCCTTTTACCAGAACAGGAGAGAAAAATAACATGTAAGAAGGAATAAAGAATACCAAAAAAGTAAATATAATGAATATTGGACAAACATTAACTGTATAAAACAATAATAAGGAATTGCAGGGTTTAACATATAACTAAATTCATGAAAATAATACTGTAAAAATGAGAGGTGGATAAGCTGAGTTAAAGTATTATAAGTTTCTATTGTTATTAGGGAATTAATAAGAGTAATATTTTGTGGTGGACTACAATAAGGTAAGGTTACATGCTGTAATGGGCCTCCCTGGTGGCTCAGTGGTAAAGAACCCACCTGCCAATGCATGAGACGCAGGTTTGATTACTGGGTTAGGAAGATACCCTGGAGATGGAAATGGCAACTCACTACAGTATTGTTGCCTGGAAAATCCCATGGACAAGAGGAGCCTGGTAGGCTCAAGTCCATGGAGTTGCAAAAGAGTCAGACACAACTTAGTGACTAAACAACATATTGTGATTACTACCCACCAGAAGAACAGAGAGACTTTTTAATTAACAAGTTTATGGAAGAAAAATGGACTCACAAAACAATATTGACAAAATGTAACAAGAACAATATAAAAGTGACCCAGAAAACAAATGTAGCTCAAGCCAAGAAATTAGGCATATTCAATGCCCCTGTATTTCATACCTCCATGTTTAATTCTTCAATATGTTATGCCATCTCTACCTCTAAGATAGTAGATGTAAAGTCAGTCAACTATTTCAATAATTCCACTAAGTATAAGTAAACTAAATATTCCAAATGAAAAACGAAAACTTTCCAGAGTTGGTAAAACTAACAAATAGAAATATGTGGGCCTCGCTACACTCCAAATTGATAGATTTCCATTTTCTTTAATTATCTATATGCAAAAAGTTGGACAGGACTAAAGTGACTTAGAATACATGCATGCACATGTGAACTTAAGTTAAACCTTTATCATTCAGAGAAAATTCACGAAATATACATGTACATATACCTACATTTCAATTGTGTACATTTATGATTAATTTTTATTATTTTATAAAGTTCTCATACTGTTACATTTTATAAATGGCTAGGTTTGCAATAAACAAAAAAGACATGTTTGACCAACAAAAGCAGACACACTTTATAAGGTAATTTATGCTTATAGAGGTAAGAAATTATAGATTTATTAGATAACAGTTCTCTGTCAAAACTTGGCAATTTTACTTAACTTCAATTTACCATCCATTTACTGACTCTCAACATCACTATTTAACTGAAAATGATGAAAATGTTCTATACTGTTCTGTCAAAGATACAATAGCCACTAGCCAGGCATGACCATTGAGCACTTCAAACTAGCTTGTGTAACTAAGGAAATTAATTTTAATTAATTGAAATTTAAATGGAATCATCTACATGAGGTTAGTAGCTACTATATTATATAGTATAGCTGTAGTATTTGTCATGAAATCTTGAAAAGATAGGAAAGCACTTTTTTAAAAATCTGCCCTTCCCTCAAGATGATTTCATCCTTCTAAGAAAAATACAGTCATTTAAAAATATATAAAATGGTGAAATAAATGAATTTATGGGTGGATAAGGCTTCTCTGGTGGTTCAGACAGTAAAGTGTCTGCCTGCAATGCAGGAGACCCAGGTTCAATTCCTGGGTTGGGAAGATCCCCTGGAGAAGGAAATGGCAATCCACTCCAGCACTCTTGCCTGGAAAATCCCATGGATGGAGGAGCCTGATAGGCTACAGTCCATGGGGTCGCAAAGAGTTGGACACAACTGAGCGACTTCACTTTCACTTTAAGACATATAAGTTAGGTATGAGAGGTAGTGCTGGTTAGATAATCAGTAATTTAAACAAGGGGAGGGGGTATTGTACTGTTTGGTGAGTAACTGAGAGTTTAGCAGAAGTATAATTAGGAAGCATCACATAAAAAGACATCTTAATAAATGGATGGCACTGTCATCCATAGAGTAGCTCAAGCCATGAAATTAGGCATATTTAATGCTCCTGTATTTCATACCTCCATGTTTAATTCTTTAATATGTTGTGCCATCTCTACCTCTAAAAATAAAGCTGGAAAATTTATGCTTGTCATCTCTACCTTTTCTACTCTAGGCCACAGAGTTAATATATAGTGTTTAGGATACTGCCAAAGCCTTCTACTAAGTTTCTTTACTTCCTCTCTGTCTACCTTGAAACAATCTTTCCAAGCAGTGGTTAGATAATGCATTTTAAACATATAAAGCAATCATGGTCCCACCCCGCTTAAAATTACTCAGTTTATTCCAAATTACACAATTACCCCATAGACTTGTAATTACTAAAAATAAAGGATTAACAAAAGTGTCTTATTCCCTTATCTTACAAAATGTGTGGTATGCACTGCTAACTTCTTATCACATAACTTTCTCTTACTCTTTCTGTTTTCTAGACACTTGCCCATAGATTCCTCTCCCTTGCTAAGACTTTTCCAAAATTTACAGTAGTCATTATTACAGCCTACAATACTCTACCACCTGGTATCAGCTGGTTTCCTCTCATTATTTGGAATCAAAAAATAAATGCTACTTTTTTAAAGCAGTCTCTTTCCAGCAACTACTCTAACAATCTATTCAATAACTGCAGTATGGCCATAGATAACTTCCTGCATAGTCGTTATCTGTTTTTCTCCCATTACCAGAATCTAAAATTTTTCTCATCATCAAAAGAAGGTAAAGTTACAAAAAGACTGTAAGTCTAGTTAAACTATATCCCAAATGTCTAGAGCAGTAACTGGATTGTAGAAATAAATATTCAGTAAATATTTATGAAATGAATAATTGAAGGGTAAGGTACAGAATAATTTTAAATATTTTTCTGTGAAGTATTTTTTAAATATTTTGAAATACAAATTTTATCATAAGAGGGAGTAGAAAATAAATCTGAACAGGTCAGGCAGTGGTAGATTGTGAAGGATCTGTACATAACATGTCCTCCTGGAAACTAAGGCTCTCCAAATCAACAAGATGAAGTAAATAAAAATTAGAAAAGAGACATTAATTACAGGTACTCTGAACCTTACGAAAGTTTTTATTTTACTTCCATCACTTGAAAAAAAATGTTGTGGTATACCTTGTGCATGCTTAGTTGCTCAGCTGTGTCCAACTCTAGCAACCCCATAGACTGTAGCTTGCCAGGCTCCTATGTACATAGGATTTTCCAGACAAGAATACTGGAGTGGATTGCCATTTTCTTCTCCAGGGTATCTTCCCAACCAAGGAATCAAACCTGGGTCTCCTGCATTGCAAGTAGACTTTTTATCGACTGAGCTACAAGGGAGGCAAATCTTAAGAAAATAATTTGCTTAATTATTAAAGATGAAACACTGAATTATAATTCAGATCTATCTATCTATACCTATCTAAATAGCTAACTATCTTTTCAAGCAACCTAGAAGGCCCCCTTCCAATCCCTCTAGTCAATTTTCCGCTTCAGACTTATTTTTACCACTGTCACCATGGATTAGTTTGTGCATGGAATCCTTGCTTTTGTGATCTTAAGATTTGTGAAGTGTACTGGTTAGATATTTTGTTGAAGTCCCTTAGTGTGTATTGCTTTGATGTTTTCTCATGATTTCTCTGAGAGGATACATTACTGGGAATAATACCACAATGTAATTTGCCCTACTCTGTGCATTATATCAAAGGGACATGATATTAGTATGGTTTATTATTGGTGATATTAAACTTTCTAAACATTATACATTTACTATCTTCGATTTATAATCAATAAATATTTGTTTTGGAGAAGATACTCTGAATATATACAAAGATTCTATTTCTCCTTAAATATGTACTGAATGATTTCATCAACCACCAGGGGATCTTGCCAGCAGTGATTATTCTGACAGCTTTCTATTTAACTTGTGGGGCCCTAAATGGGAAACCTTAAAAACAAAGGGGCTAGCTTTGTGGTCGAAAACCTAAGATGGCACCTGGCGGAAGAGATGGGGGCAGGGTCTATGTTGTCTGTCAAAGTTTTTAATTGGCTCTCTTGATTTCTGTGCACATAGCGAGTGTGTGATCTTTATAGACTCCTGTTATAATGAAGGTGACAATTTGACCTTTAATGTGATTGGTGCAACTATGGAAAGTCCCTCCTAAAACCCTCCTGTTTGTCTATATAAGTTGGGAGTTTGCAACAATAAACCGGAACTGCTTCGACGGAACCCCTGTCGCGTCTGATTGTCTCTCGCTCGCCGAGGGGCTGGGTTGGAGGACAGCAGGCTCACCTCTCCTCGGGAACCCCTCGGCTTTGCTGGGGGAAGTTCCACTGCCTCCACTCTTTCTGCGGAGCGCCCCCGCATAACTCATTTCTTTGCCATTGTTAATTAGAATTATTCTTCAATAAGAGTGCTGTCCTTTCTTCCTAATCAGAATATATCAGGAAGGATTTAAAGATGTTTAAACTATAATCAAATCAAATGATTATTTATCTCCCTGAAGAAAATGTTTTAACTTTGACCACTCCCCTGGAGAAAGGATAGGCTACCCAATCCAATATTCTTGTGCTTCCCTGGTTGCTCAGATGATAAAGAACCTGCCTGCAATGTGGGGACTTGGGTTCAACCCCTGGGTTGGGAAGATCCCCTGGAGGAGGGCATGACAACTCACTCCAGTATTCTTGCCTGGAGAGCCCCCATGGACATAGGAGCATGGAGGGCTACAGTCCATGGGGTCACAAAGAGTCGGAAACTACTAAGCAACTAAGCACTTGTGATATTCAGATAGGCTCCTGTGTTCTTTTGACATTCCCTCATCCTTTTTTTCCTTTCTTCCTTTTTGAATATGTCCTTGTTTTCTGGCAATACAAAACAATTCGGGATCATCTTGTATTATTCCTATGCCATCCCTAGAATCAATCACTTTCTCAGCAAACCCCAAAATTTCTTTATTTTTTTACTTTATAATATTGTATCGGTTTTGCCATACATCAACATGAATCTGCCACGGGTGTACACGTGTTCCCAATCCTGAACTCCCCCTCCCACCTCCCTCCCCATACCACCCCTCTGGGTCAGCCCAGTGCACCAGCCCCAAAATACTTAGAAATCAAGACTAGGCATACAAATTGCTACTGTGGAGTCACATCTTCTAGGCCTTCTCAATAGACGGGGCTAACTGAGTTTATATTGTTGATAATATAAAATCACAAACGTGTGCATGTGTTAGTTGCTCAGTTGTGTCTGACCCTTGTGACCCCATGGTTTGTAGCCTACCAGGCTCCTTTGTCCACTGGACTTTTCAAGCAAGAATACTGGAGTGGGTTGCCATTTCCTTCTCCAGGGGATCTTCCCAATCCAGGCATCAAACATGGGTCTCCCGCACTGCAGGCTGATTTTTACCATCTGAACCACCAGGGAAGTCCCTCATACAAACATGAGTTTACATTATGAAAACTTGAGTTTATAATACTACTTCCAATAACAGTCTTAGACCAGAGAAATGGAGTCGTTCAATTGCTAAGTGGTGTTCGAATCTTTGTGACGCCATGGACTGCAGCACATCAGTGTCCCTGTCCTTCACTATCTCGTGGAGTTTGGCCAAACTCATTTCCACTGAGTCAATGACACTATCCAGCCACCTTATCCTTTTTCATTCTCTTCTCCTCTTGCCCTCAATCTCTCACAGCATCAGTTTTGTTTTGTTTGTTTGTTTTTTTCCACAGTAAGTTGGCTCTTCACATTAGGTGGCTAAAGTATTGGAACTTCAGTTTCAGCATCAGAAGTTCTAATGAATATTCAGGGTTGACTTCCTTTAGGAATGACTAGTTTGATCTCCTTGCTATACAAGGGACTGTCAAGAATCTTCTCCACACCACACTTCAAAAGCATCAATTCTTTATTACTCAGCCTTCTGCTGCTGAGTCAGGGGCACTGAGTTGGTTCAGTGAGTGCACGGGACCCTTTAAAGGAGGTTGCCATTATCTTCATTACCTCCACTATAGTTTTCTCTCCAGGTCAAACAACGGAAGGGAACACAGCCCTGCCCATTAACAGAAAACTGGGCTGAAGATTTACTGAGTGTGGCCCCACCAATCAGAACAAGACCCAGTCTCCCCCTCAATCAGTCTCTTTCTCAGGAAGCTTCCAAAAGCCTCTTATCCACCAGAGGGCAGAAAGAAGGAAAACCACAATCACAGATAACTAATTAACTGATCATATGGACCACAGCCTTGTCTAACTCAATGAAACTATGAGCCATACCATGTAGGGCCACCAAAGACAGATGGGTCACAGGGGAGAGTTTGACAAAATGTGGTGCACTAGAAAAGGGAATGGCAAACCACTTCAGTATTCTTGCCTGGAAACCTCATGAACAGTATGAAAAGGCAAAAGAGATATGACACTGAAAGATGCACTCCTCAGGTCCATAGGTGCCCAACATACTACTGGACAAGAGAAGAGAGAAAACTCCAGAAAGAACAAAGAGATGGCGCCAAAGCAAAATCAACACTCAGTTGTGTATATGACTGGTGATGGAAGCAAGTCTGCTGCTATAGAGAAAAATATTGCATAGGAACCTGGAATGTTAGGTCCATGAATCAAGGTAAATTGGAAGTGGTCAAACAGGAGATAGCAAGAGCATCTACATTTTAGGAATCAATGAACTAAAATGGACATCAACGAAAATGGTCAATACCAAAATCAGAGTGATTATATTATTTGAAGCCAAATATGGAGAAACTCTATACAGTCACCAAAAACAAGACCAAGAACTGACTGGGCCTCAGATCATAAACACTGGAGAAGGAAATGGCAGCCCACTCCAGTGTTCTTAACTGGAGAATCCCAGGGACGGAGAAGCCTGGCGGGCTTCTGTCTGTGGGGTCGCACAGAGTCGGACACAACTGAAGCAACTTAGCAGCAGCAGATCATGAACTACTTACTGCCAAACTGAGAGATAAATGGAAGTAAGTAAGGAAAACTACTAGACCATTCAGATATGACCTAAATCAAATCCCTTACAATTATACAGTGAAAGTGACAAATAGATTCAAGGGATAAGATCTGATAGACAGAGTGCTTGAAGAGCCATGCATGGAGGTTCATGACATTGTACAGGGGGCAGTGATCAAGACCATCCCCAAGAAAAAGAAATGCTAAAAGGCAAAATGATAGTCTGAGGAGACCTTATAAATAGCTGAGAAAAGTAGAGAAGCTAAAGACAAAGGAGAGAAGGAAAAATATACCAGTTTGAATGCAGAGTTCAAGAGAATAGCACAGAGAGATAGAAAGCCTTCCTCAGTGATCAATGAGAAGAAATGGAGGAAAACAATAGAATGGGAAAAACTAGAGAGCTCATCAAAAAAATCAAAGATACCAAGGAACACTTCATGCAAAGATGGGCAAAATTAAAGATAGATATTGTATAGACCTAACAGAAGCAAAAGATATTAAGAAGAGGTTGCGAGAATACACAGAAAAACTATACAAAAATATCTTCATGACCCAGATAACCATGATGGTGTGATTATTCACCTAGAACCAACATGCTTAAATGCAAAGTGAAGTGGGCCTTAGAAAGTATCACTATGTACAAAGCTAGTGGAGGTGATGGAATTCCAGTTGAGCTATTTCAAATCCTGAAAGATGATGCTGTGAAAGTGCTGCACTCAATATACCAGCAAATTTGGAAAGCTCAGCAGTAGCCACAGGACTGGAAAAGGTCAGTTTTCATTCCAATCCCAAAGAAAGGCAATGCCAAAGAATGTTCAAATTACCACACAAATGCACTCATCTCCTAGGCTAGCAAAGTAATGCTCAAAATTCTCCAAGCTAGGCTTCAACAGTACATAAACTGTGAACTTCAGGATGTTCAGCTGGATTTAGAAAAGGTAGAGGAACCAGACATCAAATTTTCAACATCCACTGTATCATAGAAAAAGCAAGAGAGTTTCAGAAAAGAACATTTACTTCTGCTTTATTGACTATGCCAAATCTTTTTACTTTTTACTGTGTGGATCAAAACACGGTAATTCTTCAAGAGATGGAAATAACCAGACCACCTTACCTGCCTCCTAAGAAACCTGTATGCAGGTGAAGAAGCAACTGTTAGAACTGGATATGGAAAAATGGACTGGTTCCTAATTGGGAAAGGAGGACATCAAGGCTGTATATTGTCATTCTGCCTATGTAACTTATATGCAGAGTACATTATGCAAAATGCTGGGCTGGATGAAGCACAAGCTGAAATCAAGACTGTCAGGAGAAACATCAATAAGCTCAGATACAACCCTTATGACATATGTGAATGTCATATGTCATACGTCAATGTCATATGACATATGACATATGTCTGTCATAAGATACCACCCTTATGACAGAAAGTGAAGAACAAAGGGGCCTGTTGATGAAAATTAAAGAGGAGAGTGAAAACGCTGGCTTAAAACTCAACATTCAGAAAACTAAGATCATGGTTTCCGGTCCCATCATTTCTTGGCAAACAGATGGGGAATCAATGGAAACAGTGAGAGACTCTATTTTTGTGGCTCCAAAATCATTGCAGATGCTGACTGCAGCCATAAATTTATTTTTTTAATTAAATTTATTTATTTTTTTAATTACAATACTGTATTTGTTTTGCCATACATTGACACGAATCAGCCATAGGTGAACACAATCGCCCAATGCCGAAGCCCCTCCCACCTCCCACCCCACATCCTCTACCTGAATCATCCTGTGTATCAGCCCCATGCATCCTGCATCCTACACCAAACATAGATTAGCGCTTCGTTTCTTACAGGAAAATACACATGCTTCACTGCCATTCTCCCAAACCATCCCACCCTTTCCCTCTCCCTCAGAGTCCAAAAGTCCACTCTATACCTCTGTGTCTCTTGTTGTCTCACATATAGGGTCATCATTACTGTCTTCTAAATTCCATATATATGTGTCAGTATACTGTATTGGTGTTTTTCTTTCTGGCTTACTTCACTCTGTATAATCGGTTCCAATTTCATCCATCTCATTAGAACTGAGTCAAATTTATTCTTTTTAAGGGCTGAGTAGTATTCCATAGTGTATATGAACCACAGCTTTCTTATCCATTCATCTGCTGATGGACATCTAGGTTGCTTCCATGTCCTGGCTATTATAAACAGCGCTGCAATGAACATTGGGGTACACGTGTCTCTTTCAATTCTGGTTTCCTCGGTGTGTATGCCCAGCAGTGGGATTGCTGGGTCATAAGGCAGTTCTATTTGCAATTTTTAAGGAATCTCCACACTGTTCTCCATAATGGCTGTACTAGTTTGCATTCCCACCAGCAGTGTAAGAGGGTTCCCTTTTCTCCACACCCTCTCCAGCATTTATTGCTTGTAGACTTTTGGATCGCAGCCATTCTGACTGGTGTGAAATGATACCTCATTGTGGTCTTGATTTGCATTTCTCTGATAATGAGTGATGTTGAGCATCTTTTCATGTGTTTGTTAGCCATCCGTATGTCTTCTTTGGAGAAATGCCTATTTAGTTCTTTGGCCCATTTTTTATTGGATCATTTATTTTTCTGGAGTTGAGCTGCATAAGTTGCTTATATGTCTTTGAGATTAGTTGTTTGTCAGTTGTTTCATTTGCTATTGTTTTCTCCCATTCAGAAGGCTGTCTTTTCACCTTGCTTATAGTTTCCTTTGTTGTGCAGAAGCTTTTAATTTTAATTAGATCCCATTTGTTTATCTTTGCTTTTATTTCCAGTATACTGGGAGATGGATCATAGAGGATCCTGCTGTGATTTATGTCGGAGAGTGTTTTGCCTATGTTCTCCTCTAGGAGTTTTATAGTTTCTGGTCTTACATTTAGATCTTTAATCCATTTTGAGTTTATTTTTGTGTATGGTGTTAGAGAGGGGTCTAATTTCATTCTTTTACAAGTGGTTGACCAGTTTTCCCAGCACCACCTGTTAAAGAGACTGTCTTTACTCCATTGTATATTCTTGCCTCCTTTGTCAAAGATAAGGTGTCCATAGGTATGTGGGTTAATCTCAGGGCTTTTGATTTTGTTCCACTGATCTATATTTCTGTCTTTGTGCCAGTACCATACTGTCTTAATGACTGTGGCTTTGTAGTAGAGCCTGAAGTCAAGCAAGTTGATTCCTCCAGTTCCATTTTTCTTTCTCAAGATTGCTTTGGCTATTCGAGGTTTTTTGTATTTCCATACAAATCTTGAGATTATTTGATCTAGTTCTGAGAAAAATACTGCTGGTAGCTTGATGGGAATTGCATTGAATCTGTAGATTGCTTTGGGTAGTATACTCATTTTCACTATATTGATTCTTCCAACCCATGAGCATGGTATATTCCTCCATCTATTAGTGTCTTCTTTGATTTCTTTCATCAGTGTTTTATAGTTTTCAATATATAGGTCTTTAGTTTCTTTAGGTAGGAATATTCCTAAGTATTTTATTCTTTTCGTTGCAATGGTGAATGGAATTGTTTCCTTAACTTCTTTTTCTACTTTCTCATTATTAGTGTATAGGAATGCAAGGGATTTCTGGGTGTTGATTTTATATCCTGCAACTTTACTATATTCACTGATTAGCTCTAGTAGTTTTCTGCAGCCATAAATTTAAAAGGCTCTTGATCCTCAGGAAAAAAGCTCTGACCAAGCTAGACAGTATATTAAAAAGTAGAGACATTACTTTGCCAACAAATATCTTCTCCGTCAAAGCTATTTGGAAAAATAATACCAAGTATTTTTCCAGTATTCATGTATGGATGTGAGAGTTGGACCATTAAGAAACTGAGTGCTGAAGAACTGATGTGTTTGAACTGTGGTGTTGGAGAAGACTCTTGTGAGTCCCTTGGACAGCAAAGAGATCCAACCAGTCCATTCTGAAGGAAATCAGTCCTGAATATCCACTGGGACGACTGATGCTGAAGCTGAAGCTACAATACTTTGGTCACCAGGTGCAAAGAACTGACTTATTGGAAAAGACCTTGATGATTCTTGCACCCTCTTCTTTTGCCTTCAATCCTTCCCAGAATCAGGTCTTTTCCAATGAGTTGGCTCTTTGCATCAGGTGACCACATTTTTGGAGTTTAGACTTCAGCATCAGTCCTTTCAATGAATATTTAGCATCAATTTCTTTTAGAATGGACTTTTTGATCTCCTTGCTGTCAAAGTACTCTCAAAAGTCATCTCTAGCACAACAGTTCAAAAGCATCAGTTCTTCAGCACACTGCCTCCTTTATGGTCCAACTCTTACATCTGTACATGACTACTGGAAAACCATAGCTTTGACTAGAAAGACCTTTGTCAGCAAAAGTGATGCCTTTGCTTTTTAATATGATGTTTAGTTTTTCCATAGCTTTCCTTCCAAGGAGCAAGTGTCTTTTAATTTTGTGGCTGATTTTGGAGCTCAAGTAAATAAAATCTGTCACTGCTTCTACTTTTCCCCTTCTATTTGTTATGCAGTTAATGTTACAAATACCCATCTTTGGCCAGGAAACCCTTTCAAGTTGTTTCCTAAGTCAACCTGATAAATGCTTAACAACGTTTAATAGCATCTTGCTTATGATAATTATAAAATATTACAGCCTCATCCTGAATGCTTGCAGTTCTAGCCTTAAAAATCAACTAACTCACAAATAGATAATGGCATTTAGAACTAGCAACTTTTGAGTTATATGTGTCCCCTCACCCCAAGCAAGGTTGGTCTTCTGGTTATTAAAAGAAAATCAAAGTCCTAATTTTTCCAAAATCAATTTTCATGAGTTTGTACAGATACTTCCAATTCAAATTTAAGTTTATAGGATTTTTATTAACTTTATATAATATTTCTTTCTCTTTTCCCCATGCCAAAATCTAAGATCCCAGTCATAATAAATATTTTCTTATCTGCCTAGACTCGACAATATGTTATGTTTAAATTTACATTATAATTTCATTATTATATAGCAATTAATGACAAAATAAACATACTTACAGATTTGTAATTTTGTCATTGTAATTTTGAAACAGATTTCTATGAGGGAGATGTCCGATCAAAATCAAAAGACTCAGTATACCTTTGATATTGGCCATTTCACAACATAGATATATATCAAAATATTACTTCAAACAGTTTAAATATGCACACTTCTCATCTCAGAATCATAACTCAACAAAAGTGCTGATGAAATACATAGTTGCAAAAGCATAGAATGTCTCTGTAGCTTTTCCATGTAATTGTGAATATATTGAGATAATACATAATATTTGACAAGTGGTCATTTATTAAATGTTATTGAAGTATAGAAAATGGAATCATACTGATTAAATTTTTATACTATATTAAATTATAGCTTATTGGTCTATCTTACACTTTGAATAGATCTTTAATTGGTATATTATTTTTCAGCAGCATGCACTGATCATTTGGAAAATATTAGTTCACAGTGTTGTACAAAGTTTTCATACATTGAAATATTTTATTATTTGATATAATCACATTCTTAAAAATCACTTACAATCTCATTTTAAAGTAATTTAAGATTGGTAAGCTTACAAGTACACAGTGCCAAGTATACTTTCCAAAATTCAAATTTTCACTTTAACATTCAAACTTTATCACTGGCAACAAATATTGCCAATTGCTTCCCTGAAAATGATCTACACCAGTTATTTCCCAGAGAATACCTGCCAAAATCCAAATCTGAATAAGCACATATTATCATTCATTTTACTAAAAATGATATCCTATATAAAATATAACAACCAAAAATTCACTGAATTCAGCTCATAGCACAAACAATTATAGGTGTATTTCCTTCAGACAAAAGGAAAGGATGTATATGCTCCTCCCATTTTTGTTAACAGTATATTGAAAAGCATATGTAAATTCCATTTCCCTCTAGGAATTTTGCTTCTATCCTATCCACAGGATGGTCGGACTAATCACAACAAAAAGCCTAAATGATAAACCTATATGACAAATGCCAGCAGAGAAAATTTCAACATCTTTAAATATATATAACTTTTAATTAATTATTGTTAAAGAAAAAAGAAGTCCTTCAAAACATTTTACTTTTTAAATACCCATACGTAGAATGGACTAATACTACATATGTGGTGGCATTTTCTTTCATTAAATATCTGTGTAAAGTTTTTCTCTGGTCTAGTCCTTAGCCAGCCCCTTGCTATACAGCAAAAATTTAATGGATATTTTATATGCTCATTATGAGGAAGGTTGAGTTTGCATATTATTCAATTGGAAATCACTCATCTAAAGA
The DNA here is from genome assembly GCA_917880005.1 of Nanger dama. Classification (NCBI taxonomy): domain Eukaryota; kingdom Metazoa; phylum Chordata; class Mammalia; order Artiodactyla; family Bovidae; genus Nanger; species Nanger dama. Next base: position 4,333,808 of record CAKJTW010000038.1, on the reverse strand, counting down.
GAGATCATCTGTGCATTAGCCAGCATAACTTTATTTTATTACACTTGACATACATGAGAGAGTGAAGTGATCATGCCTACTATCATTAAACAGATGGCAGTGATTTTTTTCTGTCCTCTGTAACTCAGAAGGAGTGTCCTTTCTTATTCTACTTCAAAATTAAGTTTAACCTAAACAGCAATTAAAAGTAGATTTCATGGCTTTCCACTGTCAATTAGAATGCAGAACTTCACTGATGACTATCACTTCACCAATGAGAACAAGTCACATAGAAAATTTCAGTACTTAAAAACAAACAAGGTGATAAGCACTCAAAAAAAAAAAAAAAAAAAAACTAAACTAAACTCATCTCACAGGCTGGCAAAGTAATGCTCAATTCTCCAAGTCAGGCTTCAACAGTATGTGAACCGTGAATTTCCAGATGTTCAAGCTGGATTTAGAAAAGCCAGAGAACCAGAGATCAAATTGCCAACATCTGCTGGATCATCAACAAAGCAAGGGAATTCCATAAAAACATCTACTTCTGCTTTATGGACTATGCCAAAGCCTTTGACTGTATGAATCACATGGGAATATCAGACCACCAGACCTGCCCCTTGAGAAATCTGTATGCAGGTCAGGAAGCAACAGAACTGGACGTGAAAAAACAGACTGGTTCCAAGTCTGAAAAGGAGTATTGTCACCCTGCTTATTTAACTTATATGCAGAGTACATCATGAGAAATGCTGGGCTGGATGGAGCACAAGCTGGAATCAATATTGCAAAGAGAAATATCAATAACCTCAGATGTGCAGATGATACGACCCCTATGGCAGAAAGTGAAGAAAAACTAAAGAGCCTCTTGATGAAAGTGAAAGAGGAGAGGAAAAAAAATTGACTTAAAGCTCAACATTCAGAAAACTAAGATCATGGCATCTGGTTCCATCACTTCATGGCAAACAGATGGAGACACAGTGACAGACTTTATTTTGGCGGCTCCATAATCATAATCATAGCAGATGGTGACTGTAGCCATGAAATTTAAAAATGCTTGCTCTGTGGAAGAAAAGTTATGATCAAACTAGACAGCAGATTAAAAAGCAGAGATAATACTTTACCAACAAAGGTCTGTCTAGTCAAAGCTATGGTTTTTTCCAGTAGCCATGTATGGATGTGAAAGATGGACTATAAAGAAAGCTGAGTGCCAAAGAATTGATGCTTTTGGACTGTGGTGCTGGGGAAGACTCTTGAGAATCCCTTGGACCGTGAGGAGATCCATCCAATCCATCCTAAAGGAAATCAGTCTTGAATATTCATGGGAAGGACTGATGCTGAATTTGAAACTCGAATACTTTGGCCACATGATGCAAAGAACTGACTCATTGTAAAATACTCTGATGCTGGGAAAGACTGAAGGAGGGAGGAGAAGGGGATGACAAAGGATGATATGGTTGGATGGCATCACTGATGCACTGGACATGAGTTTCAGTAGGCCCTGGCAGTTGGTGATAGATAGAAAAGCCTGGCATGCTGCAATCCATGGGGTCGCAAAGAGTGTGACATGATTGAACAATTGAACTGAACTGACTGAAACTAAATGAATTAAGTTTTCAGCAATATCATATCTTTCCATTATATAAGCCATCAAGGAAGCCCTTATAAGCAACACATGGGTGTTTTCAAACCTAAAAGGTCAGCAAGAAAAGGAGGGAATACAACATGAACAGTGGTAAAGAGATATCACCCCAACTTTTAACCACTGTCAAAGAAAAGGGATGACTTGGATACCCAAGGAGCCGTAATTACACAATGAGCTAGCACCTGCCCTTTCTTCCACTGATGTTTTCAGAGCATATGGTATAACTTCGGCAGGCTGGAAACTGTTCCAGAGATCTAGCTACAAGATAACCCTTCTATAAAGTGCACAGTGCTCCTACTGAATACAAGGCGGTGGACACACAAAGGATTGAGGCTGGGAAGGAAAGCTGATCAAAATTATCCCTGAGGCACTGGGATCCTTCATCTCACTTGAAGGATGAAAATGAGAGAGAAGAAAAGAGATATCCTTCCAAGGCACATTAGACTTTCCTAAAGTACACTACCACGGACAAAGATAAGGGGGTGAGGGAAGAAGGTAGCAAAACAAAGAGAAATTCCAAAGCACCAAGGAGTTCAAGGTATGTTTCTGTGTGAAGAAAAGTTTCAAGAACTCCAAAATCTAGCTATCATGCTATATATTAGAGAGAAAGATTCTAAACCAACCAATGAGTTGGTTGCAATGTATATAGTAGCTTATATGCAAAGTATAAAGAGTGCTATGAAATCTCACCACAGCAAAGATGCAGATCCTACTTAAACAGAAGCAGTGATCTTGTCTTAATAATTTTTAATGCCAGTGTTGAACTAAATATAAAAAAGCTGCAACAAAATCCAGATTTCACTTTGGATCTGACTGGATTTCTTCTCATATAAATATTTTGACATAGATGTCTGCAATTTAGGTGTATGTCATTTTCTGAATACAAACAAATATAAAAAATTATCCATTTTTGTTTGGCATATGATTCTGGCAAATAATAAAAGCAAAGAAGCAGGAAAATATTAAATACATATATAGGATAAAAAATAGTCAACAGAAATAAATCCATGAATGTCCAAATTACTGGAACTATCTTACAAAGAATTTAACATCATTAGGGAATATATATTATATGATCTAAGAGAAAATATTGAAAACATATCTGAAGCTCACTAAAATTACAGTGAATTTTAACAGTGGAGAGTTGTGACAAAACATGGCCCACAGGAGAAGGCAATAGCAAACCACTTGAGTATTCTTGCCTTGAGAACTCCATGAACAGTATAAAAAGACAAAACGATATGACACTGAAAAATGAGTCCTCCAGATTGGCAGGTATCCAATATGCTGCTGGGCAAAGGGAAGAAACAGCTCCAGATAGAATGAAGATGATAGGCAAAAGGGGAAATGATGCACAGGTGTGGATGTGTCTGGTGGTGAAAATAAAGTCCGATGCTGTAAAGAATAAGACTGCATAGGAACCTGGAATGTTAGGTCCACAAATAAAGATAAATTTGAAGTGGTCAAACAGGAGATGGCAAGAGTGAACATCAACATTTTAGGAATAATTGAACTAAAATAGACTGGAATGGGTGAATTTAATTCAGATGACCATTATATCCACTATTGTGAGCAAGAATCCCTTAGAAGAAATGGAGTGTCCTCATAATCAACAAAAGAGTTTCAAATGCAGCACTTGGATGCAATTTCAAAAATGACAGAATAATCTCTGTTCATTTCCAAGGAAACCATTCATTATTACAGTAATCCAAGTCTATGCTGTAACCACGAATGCAGAAGAAGCTGAAGTTGAATGGTTCTATGATGATCTATAAGGCCTTCTACGACTAACACCAAAAAGATGTCCTTCTCATCACAGGAGACTGGAATGCAAAATTAGGAAGTCAAGAGATACCTGGATTAACAGGAAAGTTTTGCCTTGAGTACAAAATGAAGCAGGGTAAACGCTAACAGAAATCTGAGATTCAAAGAATTGATGCTTTTGAACTGTGGTGTTGGAGAAGACTCTTGAGAGTTCCTTAGATTGCAAGGAGATCAAAACAGTCCATCCTAAAGGAAATCAGTCCTGAATATTCATTGGAAGGTCTGATGCCGAAGCTGAAATTTCAGTACTTTTGCCACCTGATATGAAGAACTGATGCACTGGAAAAGACACTGATGCTGGGAAAGATTGAAAGCAGGAGGATAAGGGGAAGACAGAGAATGAGATGGTTAAATGGCATCACTGACTTGATGGACTCAAATCTGAGCAAGCTCCAGGAGTTGGTGATAGACAGGGAAGACTGGTGTACTGCAGTTCATGGGGTCACAAAGAGTAGGACACAACTGAGTGAACTAAACTGAGAGGCTAACAGAATTTTGCCAAGACAGTGCACTGGTCATAGCAAACACCCTGTTCCACAACACAAGAGACGACTCTACACATGGATATCACCAGATGGTGAATACTGAAATCAGACTGATTACATCCTTTGCAGCCAAAGATGGAAACACTCTATACAGTCAGCAAAAACAAGACCAGGAGCTCACTGTAGCTGCAATCATGAACTCTTCATTGCCAAATTAAGATTTAAATTGAAGAAAGTAGGGACAAGAGTAATATTATGTGCCTTATATTTTGAAAGTCACTCAGCTTCTGTGTTGTCAGATCAAAAGTGAATGTAGTTAGCAAACTTCTTCACAAGTATAGTAGGGAAACAATGTCATACACACAGACACACAAAAATACATACTCTCACATACACAAAAATACACAGGCAATCTTGTTTCAAAAATGGTTTCTGGGGCGTCAAACAACTTAAAGTGGTTTTTATAACTCACTATTATTCTAGATGAACAACTATATTTAACCACTTACTATATATCTGGGATTAATTAACCATCAGGATATTCTGATCAATTATATAATTATGTATATCAATTAATATATATAATTTTTCTTATATGTCATTTTCCCTCTGTAAAATCATGTTAAATGTCCAAGGTATATGCAGCAAATAACTATGCAAATTACATTATAATAATTATTATTTTATATACTTGGGTGGAAACCTGAAATAATGATGAAGCATTTGGTTCTGAAAATTATTTACCATAGAATTAAAACTAAACAGACTTTTAAAACTAATTCATTCAAAGGAATACTGGCAAGTTTGTTAAATAAATTCAGTAGTATGCTTTCCAGTTCACATTCTATTCATGCATTCCACAAAACAAATGGTAGCTATTAGGTGAGGGCAATGACTATCTCAAGAGGAAGGAAAAGAAACCTGACACATAATTTCAGTGCCCGACCCATCTTAAGAATTTTTTCCCTGAAAGATAGGTAATTTATTCATTGTTTCATAACTTATGGCTGTTTCCCACCATAATGGCCTTCTGATATTGACTTTTTCAATTGTGAGTGGTTATTTTGAAAAGAAAATCATATAGTTATATTTAAGAAAGTAAATCAAACAACTTCAATGTCCGAAAACATTGGTAAATCAGCAAGTGCTTCTTACTAACCTAGTCCTATATTGCATTTTTTTTCAATCACCCCTTCTTAATTTATATCATTATGCTAATATTTCTTCTGATTTAGAACAATTTACAGAATAAGAAAGACAAGAGATCTCTTCAAGAAAACTAGAAACACCAAAGGAACATTTCATGCAAAGATGGGTTGGATAAAGGACAGAAATGATATGGACCTAACAGAAGCAGAAGACATTAAGAAGAGGTGGCAGGTATATACAGAAGCACTGTACAAAAAAAGATCTTCACGACCCAGACAATCATGATGGTGTGATCACTCATCTAGAACCAGGCATCCTAGAATGTGAAGCCAAGTGGGCCTTAGAAAGCATCACTACAAACAAAGCTAGTGGAGGTGATGGAATTCCAGTTGAGCTGTTTCAAATCCTGAAAGATGATGCTGTGAAACTGCTGCACTCAATATGCCAGCAAATTTGGAAAACTCAGCAGTGGCCACAGGACTGGAAAAGGTCAGTCTTCATTCCAATCCCAAATAAAGGCAATGTCAAACAATGCTCAAACTACCGCACAATGGCACTCATCTCACACACTTAGTAAAGTAATGCTCAAAATTCTCCAAGCCAGGCTTCAGCAATACGTGAACTGTGAACTTCCTGATGTTCAAGCTGGTTTTAGAAAAGGCACAGGAACCAGGGATCAAATTGCCAACATCTGCTGGATCATGGAAAAAGCAAGAGAGTTCCAGAAAAACATCTATTTCTGCCTTGTTGACTATGTCAAAGCCTTTGACTATGTGGATCACAATAAACTGTGGAAAATTCTGAAACAAATGGGAATACCAGGCCACCTAACCTACCTCCTGAGAAATCTGTATGCAGGTCAGGAAGCAACAGTTCGAACTGGACATGGAACAACAGACTGGTTCCAAATAGGAAAAGGAGTACGTCAAGGCTGTATACTATCACCCTGCTTATTTAACTTCCATGCAGAGTACATCATGAGAAACGTTGGACTGGAAGAAACACAAGCTGGAATCAAGACTGCCGGGAGAAATATCAATCACCTCAGATATGCAGATGACACCACCCTTAGGGCAGAAAGTGAAGAGGAAATAAAAAAACCTCTTGATGAAAGTGAAAGAGGAGAGTGAAAAAGTTGGCTTAAAGCTCAACATTCAGAAAACGAAGATCATGGCATCCGGTCTCATCAATTCATGGGAAATAGATGGGGAAACAATGGAAACAGTGTCACACTTTGTTTTGGGGGGCTCCAAAATCACTGCAGATGGTGACTGCAGCCATGAAATTAAAAGATGCTTATTCCTGGGAAGAAAAGTTATGACCAACCTAGAGAGTATATTCAAAAGCAGAGACATAACTTTGCCGACTAAGATCCATCTAGTCAAGGCTATGGTTTTTCCTGTGGTCATGTATGGATGTGAGCATTGGACTGTGAAGAAGGCTGAGCACTGAAGGATTGATGCTTTTGAACTGTGGTGTTGGAGAAGACTCTTGAGAGTTTCTTGGACTGCAAGGAGATCCAACCAGTCCATTCTGAAGGGGATCAGCCCTGGGATTTCTTTGGAAGGGATGATGCTAAAGCTGAAACTCCAGTACTTTGGCCACCTCATGTGAAGAGTTAACTCACTGGAAAAGACTCTGATGCTGGGAGGGACTGGGGGCAGGAGGAGAAGGGGACGACAGAGGATAAGATGGCTGGATGGCATCATGGACTCGATGGACGTTGAGTCTGAGTGAACTCCGGGAGTTGGTGATGGACAGGGAGGCCTGGCGTGCTGCGACTCAAGGGGTCACAAAGAGTCGGACACCACTGAGCAACTGAACTCAACTATCATACTATTCTGCATTATTATATATTTACTTGTTGCAACTACCCTGGTATGTGTGGGTAGAGTGGAGTAAAGAAATGGTTTAAGTCTTTTGATGAAAAATAGAAACTTCCTTTACACATTCTCTGTTTTATTCCTTTAAGCTTGAAACAGTTTGAAAAACAGAAACAATAATGTATTATAATGCATTTTAGATAAATATTTAAATCATCTAAAAATAATTTGAATACTTCTAATTAAAATAGGAAACATCTATTTAAAATGCAAAAACCAGCAAATAATACACAATAATAATATTAACAAAATATTCTTCACTACCATTCAGCCTCTTCTGTGTACTGATACACAAATAGAATTTCAAGAATGACTGACAAGTTGTTTTTCCTGGGACCTCCAACCATGAATCTGTCATGTTTATTCTTGCTCAAAGATAGTGACAGCAGATGAGAATAAACTGAATGGCCTTTTAAAAAAATAAAACACACATGACAGATGCCATATGGCTTTTCACCAATAACAGGGTTGAATACATTTAGAAAGAATTTCAAAAAGAAGTGGAAAATTATTTCACAAATGCTCTTGCATTTCAAACAAATATACAATAAATATTATAGCATTCAGTGACCCGATATAATCCAGAACAATAAATTATAAACTAGCTATAAGGAAATGATATAAGCTTAATGATAAAACTTTATATTAAGAAATCAAATATGTTAAAAAGTCCAGAGACAGGCATAACCACCACAGTATGTCCATCACTCACTTGCCCATCTTGTCCCAAACTTCAATTACCCTGAGACAAGTCCAAGAAAGCATACATTTACATTATTCTATCATGTGGTTTTAAAATGTATGTATGATATTTACAGTAAAATAAAAATATCATAAAGTATTTAATTTTAAAAAGCTTCTATAAAAATAGTACAGTTGGTGATAGACCAGGAATCCTAGTGTGCTGCAGTTCATGTAACAGCATAGAGTCAGACAAGACTGAGTGACTGGACTAACTAATGAGATTAAATATGAAATTATCAATTTAAATAATGGAGATTTTACATATTTAATAATGCATATTATAAAAATATATTTGATAAAATATAATGCATTATCCTTGCAAATGACTTTGTAAAGACAAATCATTACTTTTTTTAAAAGACTTCAGTGATTTTTTTGATTTTATGCATTTATCATATATGTGAAAATACTTCAAATAGTCATAGGACTTCTAAACATAAATGCTATTTACAAACAAATGTTCTTGGACATATGGACTTTTCCATATGGTCCAAAGGTCTACTATATTAAAAGTATACTTATATGAAGTATATATAAAATGTATAAACAATTACATATATACACACATACACACACATACTGATTTTTGAAATACTGATTAATGTCTATCAGGTAGTTGCATATAAGCATTTGAAGTTTATAAGAAAGTTAAGAGAGTTTAGAATGCATATGAATTGTTGTTTAGTTGCTAAGTTGCATCCCACTCTTTTGGGACCCCATGGATAGCAGCCTGCCATACTCCTCTGTTCATGGGATTTCCCAGGAAAAAACACTGGAGTAGGTTTCATTTCCTTCTCTAGGGGATCTTCCTGACCCAGGGATTAGTCCCCTGTTTCCTACATTGGCAGGCTGCTTCTTCAGCACTGAGCCACCTAGGAAGCCAATGCATATGCAAATGAAGATGTAAAAGTCATGAGAAAGTAGGTAGTATCAACGCTAAAGTCACTGGTAGAGAAAAATTTCTAAAGAGATGTGTACTATGAAAATGATGTAAACAATGAAAATTTTCAGAAAGACTAAGGAAAAACAGAACAGAGAAGCTGAAATAATCAAAGTAGGAAGAGAATCATCATATTACTGAGTTCTAAGTGTTAAGAGAATTAAAAGGAGATAAGGGACTTCTACTTAAAATATAAGTTTAGTGTTAAAAAAATTCCCCATCTGCTAACTTTCTATTGAAGTAACACATAGGGGTAGGTGTAAAATTGAACAACAAAAATGCTAGGGATGAGACCATGGAGGAAAACTAAACCAAAACCACAAATGGATGGAGGCAAAAGAATACCTTTGCCAATCAACAAGCTATTAGAGGGTTTCTGATAATACTTTCTTATTTGGAAACAGTTATTTTCAACAGATATTTTCTAAAGTGGTAACTTCTCTTATTAACATTGAATTAATTTATCTTTTCCTATAACAGTGTATTATGGTTATTAAATCATACTTCAGATTGGATACCTCTAACTCAGTAGTATAAGGAGTGGCCAGAGGAGGGAGGTGAAAAGCAAATGACTCTTGAATTATGAAACATGATAAAAATTATAGAAAGAGATGGAGATAAAAACATCCTGGAGCTGACAGAATTTACCCAGCTTTTTTAACTGGTAATTTCTAAAAACAGTAAATGATACTGCCACTTTTCAAAGACTGAGTTTCATTTCATGTAAAAACACAAGGACATGGACTCACTAGGATCCATTCTGAGCTCAATAAACCTCAAATATATGAAATCAAAGAAAATGTTTCTTAATTAGATGCAGTAATGAAGTCAAGGAACACCTGGAATAACAGGGAAATTTGGCCTTGGAATGCGGAATGAAGCAGGACAAAGACTAATAGAGTTATGCCAAGAAAATGCACTGGTCATAGCAAACACCCTCTTCCAAAAACACAAGAAAAGACTCTACACATGGACATCATCAGATGGTCAACAATGAAATCAGATTGATTATATTCTTTGCAGTCAAAGATGGAGAAGCTCTACACAATCAACAACCAAACAAACAAACAAATAAACAAACAAACAAACAAAAGACCAGGAGCTGACTGTGGCTAAGATCATGAACTCGTTATTGCCAAACTCAGACTTAAATTGAAGAAAGAAGGGAAACCACTAGACCATTCATGTATGACCTAAATCAAATCCTTTACAATTATACAGTAGAAGTGAGAAATAGATTTCAGGGCCTAGCTCTGATAGATAGAGTGCCTGATAAACTATGGACTGAGGTTTGTGACATTATACAGGAGACAGGGATCAAGACCATCTCCATGGAAAAGAAACGCAAAAAAGCAAAATGGCTGTCTTAAGAGGCCGTACAAATAGCTGTGAAAAGAAGAGAAGTGAAAAGCAAAGGAGAAAAGGAAAGATATAAGCATCTGAATGCAGAGTTCCAAACGATAGCAAGGAGAGATAACAAAGCCTTCCTCAGCGATCAATGCAAAGAAATAGAGGAAAACAACAGAATGGGAGAGATGAGAGATTTCTTCAAGAAAATTAGAGATACCAAGGGAACATTTCATGCAAAGATGGGCACAATAAAGGACAGAAAGGGTATGAACCAAACAGAAGCAGAAGGATAAGAAGAGCTGGCAAGAATATACAGAAGAACTGTACAAAAAAGATCTTCAAGACCAAGAGAATCACAATGGCATGATCACTCACCTAGATCTAGACATCCTGGAATGTGAAGTCAAGTGGGCCTTAGAAAGCATCACTATGAACAAAGCTAGTGGAGGTGATGGAATTCCAGTTGAGCTATTTCAAATCCTGAAAGATGATGCTGTGAAACTGCTGCACTCAATATGCCAGCAAATGTGGAAAACTCAGCAGTGGCCACAGGACTAGAAAAGGTCAATCCCAAAGAAAGGCAATGCCAAAGAATGCTCAAACTACAGGACAATTGCACTCATCTCACACACTAGTAAAGTAATGCTCAAAATTCTCCAAGCCAGGCTTCAGCAATACATGAACCGTGAACTTGCAGATGTTTAAGCTGGTTTTAGAAAAGGCAGAGGAACCAGAGATCAAATTGCCAACATCCACGGGATCATGGAAAAAGTCAGACAGTTCCAGAAAAACATCTATTTCTGCTTTATTGAATATGCCAAAGCCTTTGACTGTGTGGATCACAATAAACTGTGGAAAATTCTGAAACAGATGGGAATACCAGACCACCTGACCTGCCTCTTGAGAAACGTATATGCAGGTCAGGAAGCAACAGTTAGAGCTAGACATGGAACAGACTGTTTCCAAATAGAAAAAGGAGTACGTCAAGGCTGTATACTGTCACCCTGCTTATTTAACTTCTATGCAGAGTACATCATGAGAAATGCTGGGCTGGAGAAGCACAAACTGGAATCAAGATTGCCAGGAGAAATATCAATCACCTCAGATATGCAGATGACACCACCCTTAGGGCAGAAAGTGAAGAGGAGCTAAAAGCCTCTTGATGAAAGTGATTAAGAGGAGAGTGAAAAAGTTGGCTTAAAGCTCAACATTCAGAAAACAAAGATCATGGCATCTGGTCCCATCACTTCATGGGAAATAGATGGGGAAACAGTGGAAACAGTGTCAGACTTTGTTTTGGGGGCTCGAAAATCACTGCAGATGGTGATTACAGCCATGAAATTAAAAGACGCTTACTCCCTGGAAGAAAAATTATAACCAACCTAGACAGTATATTGAAAGGCAGAGACATTACTTTGCCAACAAACGTCCGTCTAGTCAAGACTATGGTTTTTTTAGTGATCATGTATGAACGTGAGAGTTGGACTGTGAAGAAGGCTGATCGCCGAAGAATTGATGCTTTTGAACTGTGGTGTTGGAGAAGACTCTTGAGAGTTTCTTAGACTGTAAGGAGATCCACCAGTCCATTCTGAAGGATACCAGCCCTAGGATTTCTTTGGAAGGAATGGTGCTAAAGCTGAAACTCCAGTACTTTGGCCACCTCATGAGAAGAGTTGACTCACTGGAAAAGACTCTGATGCTGGGAGGGACTGGGGGCAGGAGGAGAAGGGGACAACAGAGGATGAGATGGCTGGATGGCATCATGGACTCGGTGGACGTGAGTCTGAGTGAACTCTGGGAGATGGTGATGTACAGGGAATCCTGGCATGCTGGGATACATGGGTCGCAAAGAGTTGGACACCACTGAGAGTCTGAACTGAACTGATGAAATTCATTTAAAAGAACCCCAGAAATTAATAAAAATTAATGAAAAATTTACCATAAAGGGAAATAATGGGTGGTAAAGAAATGATTCTTAAAGTGATACTTGCATGAATATACCAATAAATAAATTTATGATTACATTCTTTATTTTTCATGAAATAATTAATATATTTATTTGTTCATAATAATTTAGATTTCACACTTTGGTTTAAAAGAGTAGTCACAGATATATTACATTGCAGTCACACTGAAAACCTCATTTTTATAGATAATTCTTAATTAATATAAGTCTAAAATATCACATAATAGGAGTATGTATACTAATATGAATAACAGATATATGGAGAAAGCAATGGCACCCCACTACAGTACTCTTGCCTGGAAAATTCCATGGATGGAGGAGCCTGGTAGGCTGCAGTCCATGGAGTCGCAAAGAGTCAGACACAACTGAGCAACTTTACTTTCACTGTTCACTTTCATGCACTGGAGAAGGAAATGGCAACCCACTCACTCCAGTGTTCTTACCTAGAGAATCCCAGGGACGGCAGAGCCTGGTGGGCTGACGTCTATGGGGTCACACACAGTCGGACACGACTGAAGCAACTTAGCAGCAGCAGCAAGCTTTGCTTATATGTTTTATTTAAAAAGTAAGTAGAAAGTGAGTTTTGTTATCAAAACTAACCACTTGAAAACAGAAACAACTGGCCAGTCTCACCTGCAGCTACCGAAGCAAAAATCTCAAATAAAGTTAACAAAATAAAATCAGATCCTTGAAACTGTATTACAAGACCAAATAGGCTTCTTACATGGAAAAAAATATAGCTCTATACTAGGAAACCTAGGAGTATATCTTTCAAATTAAGAGACTCACAGAAAAATATCAAAGGATTATCTGCATAGATACTAAATCTATATTCATTAAAGTTCAACATTCAGTTTTAATTTATATAGAACTTATAATAAAATTTGAATCTAGGCTGTGTCCTTACATTTTAATTTTCATGCATATGAAACAAAATATAACAGAAAGTGTCCTTTCACACTACATTTTTAACATTGAATGCATCTACCTATCAGCATAGACCAGAGAAAATAATAAATAATAATAATTGTTTGTGGTAGGAAAAATAATGGCCCCCTCTTAGATGTCCATGTCCTAGTCTTTGAAAATTGTGTCAGTGTCACCTGGTAAGGAGAATATAATTTAAAAACGGAAACAAGATTGCTTTTTCATTGACCTTAGAATAAGGAGATTATTCTGGAATATCTGTGTGAGCCCACTGCAATCACAAGGGTCCTTTAGATGTGAAAGTTGGAGGGAGAAGTTAGTATTAGAATGGATTCAGTATGAGAAATACTTCACTGGCCACTGCTGGCTTAGAGAATGGAAGGAGACAACAAGTGAGGGAATCTGCACTGCCTCTGGAAAGTGGGAAAGACAGATGGATTCTTTTCTATAGAACCCAGAAAGGAATTCATACTTTCAACACCTCATTTTAGTCCAAGATGAATATTTCAGATGTCTGACCTCCAAAATTATAAGATAATAAATTTTACTTATTTAGTCAGTAAAAGTGTGAAAATTTATAAAGCAGCAATAGGAAATTGGCACATAGCATAAAATTTTCAGAGGTGGTTCAAGTATTTTATCAACTAGACACTGAATTCACTGGTGATAGAGCTTTATAAAATGGAAAAATTATAGAAACACTGGAAATATATTACAAAGAATTTTAAAAATACTAATGAAGTTAGAATTTAGAAAAATCAACTGATTTTCTCTTCAGAAAAAAATAAAACTAAAGATTGTACTTAGAAGAACAAAAATAAATTGATATAAATGATTTTTAATGTACACACATATATAAAACTTTAAAAATTGATATACTTTTATCAAAGCCTTAAAGAAATAAAAATACAAATATTCAAGAAAAATTCAATTATTTTATAGTTTTACTATAATTCAGGTAAAAATTCAATGTTTTGTATCTTTACTATATAATCTATATAAGATACTGAATCCAGTAAAAACATATGAGGCTATTTTTGTAAACAAGAAAGGTGGAGAATATACATGTAATATTTAACTAGGAATTCTCAAAAAGAAGAATGAGGGGATGCTAGCTTTCAGATGTCAGATATCCACCATAATTTACACAATGTGGAGCTGCTGACCTAACAGTGGAAAGAAAACAATGGTACAAAATGGAAAACTCAAGAGTAGACTCATATATAGGAAGGAATACACAATAAGTCTTTATAATTGCGCAAAACTTGACAAAATTGTCAACAATATAAAGGACTTTCCTTTCATAATTTCATCACAGAATCAATCTTGTTAAACTCCAACTCACTATGAACAATAAAGGAATATCCTGATTTCTGGCAAGGAATAGTGATCTTTTCTAAAAAGTACGGTGGTGGTTTAGTCACTAAGTCACATCCAACTCTTGTTACACCACAGACTGTAGTCTGCCAGGCTCCTCTATCCATAGAATTTCCTAGGCAAGAATACTGGATTAATTCTAAATTTCCTTCTGCAGGGGATCTTCCCAACCCATGTAACAAACCTGGGTATCCAGCATTGCAGGCAGATTCGTTACTCACTGAGCCACCAGGGAAACCATTCTAAAGTTTCAGTTCAGTTCATATCAGTTCAGTCACTCAGTCATGTCCGACTCTTTGCAACCCCATGTATTGCAGCATGCCAGGCCTCCCTGTCCATCACCATCTCCCGGAGTTCACTCAGACTCATGTCCACCGAGTCCGTGATGCCATGCAGCCAGCTCATCCTCTGTCGTCCCCTTCTCCTCCTGCCCCCAGTCCCTTCCAGCATCAGAGTCTTTTCCAGTGAGTCAACTCTTCCCATGAGGTGGCCAAAGTACTGGAGTTTCAGCTTTAGCACCATTCCTTCCAAAGAAATCCCAGGGCTGATCTCCTTTAGAATGGACTGGTTGGATCTCCTTGCAGTCTAAGGGACTCTCAAGAGTCTTCTCCAACACCACAGTTCAACAGCATCAATTCTTCAGCGCTCAGCCTTCTTCACAGTCCAACTCTCACACCCATACATGACCACAGGAAAAACAATAGCCTTGACTAGATGGACCTTAATCGGCAAAGTAATGTCTCTGCTTTTGAATATACTATCTAGGTTGGTCATAACTTTTCTTCCGAGGAGTAAGTGTCATTTAATTTCATGGCTGCAATCACCATCTGCAGTGATTCTGGAGCCCCCAAAACAAAGTGTGACACTGTTTCCATTGTTTCCCCATCTATTTGCCATGAAGTGATGGGACCGGATGCCATGATCTTCGTTTTCTGAATGTTGAGCTTTAAGCCAACTTTTTCACTCTCCTCTTTCACTTTCATCAAGAGGTTTTTTAACTCCTCTACACTTTCTGCCATAAGGGTGGTGTCATCTGCATATCTGAGGTTATTGATATTTCTCCCGGAAGTCTTGATTCCAGCTTGTGTTTCTTCCAGTCCAGCGTTTCTCATGATGTACTCTTATTAGAAGTTAAATAAGTAGGGTGACAGTATACAGCCTTGACGTACTCCTTTTCCTATTTGGAACCAGTCTGTTGTTCCATGTCCAGTTCGAACTGTTGCTTCCTGACCTGCATACAGATTTCTCAAGAGGTAGGTTAGGTGGTCTGGTATTTCCATCTGTTTCAGAATTTTCCACAGATTATTGTGATCCACACAGTCAAAGGCTTTGGCATAGTCAATAAAGCAGAAATAGATGTTTTTCTGGAACTCTCTTGCTTTTCCATGATCCAGCAGATGTTGGTAATTTGATCCCTGGTTCCTTTGCCTTTTTAAAACCAGCTTGAACATCAGGAAGTTCACAGTTCACGTATTGCTGAAGCCTGGCTTGGAGAATTTTGAGCATTACTTTACTAGTGTGTGAGATGAGTGCAATTGTGTGGTAGTTTGAGCACTCTTTTGCATCGCCTTTCTTTGGAATTGGAATGAAGACTGACCTTTTCCAGTCCTGTGGCCACTGCTGAGTTTTCCAAATTTGCTGGCATATTGAGTGCAGCAGTTTCACAGTATCATCTTTCAGGATTTGAAACAGTTCAACTGGAATTCCATCACCTTCACTAGCTTTGTTTGTAGTGATGCTTTCTAAGGTCCAGTTGACTTCACATTATTCTAAAGTATAGTGATTTAAAATGATTTCAGCAGTTTTAATGCTGAATATTAAGTCTTACCTAGAAAATATTTCTCTAAGGATACTTTAAACCAGAAACTTGTATGGAAACATAGGACTTTTTGTAATTGCCATTTTATAGAATAGGGTTCAATGATAGTCAGGTAAAACTTCCAAGTCCTATCAATGCTAATTAAAGTTTTAACTGAATAAAGACACGTTTTGGAAAAAGAAATGTGAAAGTGAAAGTCACTCAGTTGTGTCCAACTCTCTGCAACCATATGGACTATATGGTACATGGAATTATCCAGGCCAGAACTGGAGTGGGTAGCCTTTCCCTTCTCCAGTGGATCTTCCCATTCCAGGGATCGAACCCAGGTCTCCTATATTGCAAGAGGATTCTTTACCAGCTAAGCCACAAGCAAAGCCCTTGAAAAAAAAATAGTCCCACTTCAAAAAAACTCATGAGACCAGCATCTTTTAGACTTTCCTACATTACAAATTATTAATATATAATTTGCAAGCAACTAACTATAAAGAAAATTCCTTATAAATACTTTCATCATATATAAAACTCTTGTTCTATGGTTTCTTGCAGGACTTTTAAGATGTTAAACACACACACACACCACCCATGCAATATGCAGTCCAATAAATACTCATCTTAATTACTCCAACTGTTTCTCATTTCATTTTTATTGCTCATATTTAATACATCTCTTCCACTGACATTCACAATAATGTCATTCTGTATACAAGTGAGAAAATACAATCAAATAAAATAATTAAATTGCAGATGGAATATATTTAATAGGAGTATAATATTTATCAGTAAATTATTCAGTAAAACTTGCTCTTCTCACAAGAACTGCTATTTAAGCTGTGCAATATAATTTCCATCAGATGAACATGATAATCTTAATGAATCAAATCTGAAAGATTTTCATTCTCCTTAGGTGGGCAGAGTCATTTTTCTACACAGTTAATTATAAAATAAATATTATTTTAGATATGTTTTTCCTGAAATGTCATTACATGTAGTAAATTTTGAAGGCTTCAACTTCTGAAAAATATTTTAAATACTGATTAATTTCTCAAATCATGAAGAAAAAATCTAAACGTGTCACCAACCACAAACTTTCAGTTTTTTATCATTTTTGTACTTCTAAATATTAGATTTTATATATATATGTATATTTCTATATAATATATGAATATGAGGCCATGACATCATATATCTTACAAAGTGGTATATAAAAATAATTCTATTTCCAAAACAATTTACTTATTATAAAATTGAAGGAAGACTGAAGAAAAACAAAAATATACAAAACTTTCATCTGCAACAACTTAGGATATATACCTTCTAACTTACTAATTTACATGTAAATGTAGTGTGTATGTAGTACACACTACATACTAAGTGCATAGCTATGGGAGAATTGATTGGGAAAAGTCAGAATGTTCATGCATTTTGCTTTGGTTACTCTTGTATCTCTTTAGAAAAGTAAACAAAATGCACTTTTTGTAATGTTGCTTTGTATTCATTTGAGTCTTTGGGGGTCAATTTGCACCCAAACTAAATACTTCAGATGGCCTTTATGTTGCCATCATGAACTTACTACAGTCATGGATTATGTCAGGAAAAAAAAAAAAATGTATGACAACTATACGTGCTGGAAGCAAATGCATGAAAAAACTGCTTGCTAAATTATTGATACCTTTGTACAAATGAAATAATGCAAACACAGTGTAGTAGTTTGTATATAGGCTAGGTATATATAGTATATAAATACAAGCAAAATGCTGAGTTTTAAAATAATGCTTCAATACTTAAAAGTTAACACAACACTGTAACATTATGAAGCCCTTAAAAGGGCAGACACACCATTTATTTCAAATATGATGAAAGAAGAAACTCTAAAAAGACTGAAAGAATGAAAACAACAACAAAACTGTGCATAGTGCATTACAACTCTTTTCAGAGAGATGAGTATCAGAGAATGATTAATGAATATCTTTATCCCAATATAAGCAGTCTTATATTGTCTGTGTAGTGAGACGTCAGAACCAGTATTTAACATGTCACCCATTTTTCTTTTTTCTATTCGAGAATGTTCCTTGCAGCTGGTGTACCCATTCTGTATGTGTGTTAGATGGCTTTTCTTTTAGAGTGTATGTCTAAAGGAAATGTTCTTGATGGAGAGAAGGCAGCACCTTTTCCACTATCCAGGACTTTTGAACTGGATAGGAACCCTTTGTTTGGATAGGGTTTAGGTTGTCTGCCATAGGGAATGTATTCAACGTGTGAGTGTGTAAACCAAATAATTTGCTACAAAAATGGATTATAATAGACATTAATGGTGTTTGTCAATATCTAGTTTGTTTTGATTTCTGGACAAGGCAGCCAAATTTAGCAATGTGCTCAATTTGAATTTCAAATAAACAAAAGATGTTTTATATAAGTATTCACAATTTTTATTCTAAAAATAGTTTTGTGTATGAAATTAAATTTCAACTGGATATCTTGTATTGTTTGCCAGCAATCCTACCTCTGTGGCAATTGGCAGACTTAATTTCCCATGTTCATTTCATATAGGAAAAGCATTTGACTAGTTTCACTAGTGGGCTTTAAAGAAAGACAACAAATTACTTCTAGATAAAACTAAATTTTCATTATGCAATTCTTCGTTTCCCAGTTATGGTCTCTAAGCAGATTTCAATTTGAGATTTGGGTACAACAAGATGAAAGCATCACATATTGCTAATTCACTCCCCTCTAAGTGAGTGAGAAATCAATTTTTGCTGTTTAAAGAACTGATATTCAATCATGACTATCACACACAAAGTTTATCTTCTAGGTTTTCCTCTATTTTCTCTCTCTTTACCACAACACCCTACCATTTAATAAATATTATTTATACCAAATCCTTCACTTCACTTGCTCACAACTACCCTGCCTTTTGTACTGTACCAAAATTGCACAGAAACTAGTAGGACAGTGGAGTATTCTCAAGAATATATATTATTTTCAATGCAATGATAGCTTGAGTGAAGGTATAGAATTATTATGAGAGTTGGAACTTAGTACAATTTGCATATTCAAATGCTCTTTCATTTCCAATAACATTACTATTACTGGAAAAGTAATAACAGATCTGGAAATGATAATGTTCCTATGAAAATTAGTGGATGAAAAGTTGGAGAGGTT
This sequence comes from Nanger dama, assembly GCA_917880005.1. NCBI lineage: Eukaryota > Metazoa > Chordata > Mammalia > Artiodactyla > Bovidae > Nanger > Nanger dama. The sequence goes on along the minus strand of CAKJTW010000038.1, from coordinate 4,314,567 downwards.
AAAGAGATGATCTCAATAGAAATAATAATTTCTACTTCTCTGGAGAAACAAACTTTATTTATTCCATTTGTGTGAATAGGCTGAAAATACTGTCTGTGTGACCCAAGACATCTGCCACTATATGTCAACCTGGAATAAAAGTACAGTAATCGAGTAGCAAGTTTGGGAGATGGAATTTTAAATGAGTGTTGAGATGCAGGAAAGTAGAGAAGAAACCATAAGAAAGAACATAAATTGTAAGGAGTAAAACAGTAAATTTTATGTCATGTAAGGAAGAGATATCATAAAAAAGTAAGATAGATGTTCATACTGTTAAATCAAATCACTTACGATTATACAGTAAGTGAAGTGAAGTCGCTCAGTCGTGTCCAACTCTTTGGGACCCCAGGACTATAGCCCACCAGGCTCCTCTGTCCATGGGATTTTCCAGGCAAGAATACTGGAGTGGGTTGCCATTTCCTTCTCCAGGGGATCTTCCCGATGCAGGGATCGAACTCAGGTCTCCCACATTGCAGGCAGACACTTTAACCTCTGAGCCACCAGGGAAGCTAAGTGACAAATAGATTCAAGGGATTAGATCTGATAGACAAAGTGCCTGAAGAACAATGGAAGAAGGTTTGCAACATTGTACAAGGACAGGAGACAGGGATCTAGACCATCCCTGTGGAAAAGAAATGCAAAAAGGTAAAATGGTTGTCTAAGGAGGCCTAATAACTAGCTGAAAAATAAGAGAAGTGAAAGGCAAAGAGAAAAGGAAAGATATACCCATTTGAATGCAGAGTTCTAAAGAATAGCAAGGAAAGATAAGAAAGCCTTCCTCAGTCATCAGTGCAAGAAATAGAGGAAAACAATATAATGGGAAAGAGTAGAGATTTCTTCAAGAAAATTAGAGGTACCAAGGGAACATTTCATGCAAAGATAGGCACAATAAAGGACAGAGAAGGTATGCACCTAACAGAAACAGAAGATATTAAGAAGAGGTGGCAAGAATACCCAGAAGAAGTATAAAAAAAAAGATCTTCACAACCCAGAAAAACACGATGATATGATCACTCACCTGGAGCCAGACATCGTGGAATGTGAAGTCAACTGGGCCTTAGGAAGCACCACTACAAACAAAGCTATTGGAGGTAATGGAATTCCAGTTGAACTGTTTCAAATCTTGAAAGATGAGGCTGTGAAAGTGCTGTACTCAATATGCCAGCAAGTTTGGAAATCTCAGCAGTGGCCACAGGACTGGAAAAGGTCAGTTTTCATTCCAATCCTAAAGAAAGGCAATGCAAAAGAATGCCCAAACTACTATACAACTGCACTCATCTCACATGTTAGTAAAGTAGTGCTCAAAAATCTCCAAGCCAGACTTCAACAGTACGTGAACTGTGAACTTCCAGATGTTCAAGCTGGATTTAGAAAAGACAGAGGAACCAAAGATCAAGTTGCCAACATCCGTTGGATCATCAAAAAAGCAAGAGAGTTCCAGAAAAACATCTATTTCTGCTTTATTGACTATGCCAAAGCCTTCGATTGCATGGACCAGAACTCTGGAAAATTCTTCAAGAGATGGGAATACCAGATCACCTTACCTGCCTCTTGAGAAACATGTATGCAGGTCAGGAAGCGACAGTTAGAACTGGACATGCAACAACAGACTGGTTCCAGGTTGGGAAAGGAGTATGTCAAGGCTGTATCGTCACCCTGCTTATTTAACTTATATTCAGAAAAAAACTGATACAAAGAATTCAAAATTTATTAACATTTGATTTATAATATCCTCATTCAATCTTCAGAGAAGGCAATGGCACCCCACTCCAGTTCTCTTGCCTGGAAAATCCTGTGGATGGAAGAACCTGGTAGGCTACAGTCCATGGGGTCGCTAAGAGTAGGACACGACTGAGCAACTTCACTTTCACTTTTCCCTTTCATGCATTGGAGAAGGAAATGGCAACACACTCCAGTGTTCTTGCTTGGAGAATCCCAGGGATGGGGGAGCCTGGTGGGCTGCTGTCTATGGGGTCACACAGAGTCGGACATGACTGAAGCTATTTAGCAGCACCATTTAATTTTAGTAACTTTTCCATTTGCATTTGAAAATAATGTGCATCGTCTTGCTTGAGTGCAGTTTTACCTTATTAAAACTAGGATAGTTTTGCTACTTTTGCTTACATATCTACCCTAGTATTTTTTTTATTATATTAGGTATAATACAAGAAATGTATGAATATTTCCCATTATAATTTTTGAGTTTTATATATATAGGAGATATAATAAAAATATATGTTTATATCTAATACATTTCTTTATAAGTGTGCTTTAAATATTTAAAATCTATTATTATTTTGTGCATACAACTTTTGAAATGTGATGTGTTCTTTTTCTTTAAGTTACAAAATATTTCTCTGTCCTCTTCTGTGATGCATTTTTGCTTTTGTACTTTGACTACTCTTAACAGTATGTTTGCTTTGCTTAGTGCTTACAAGATGTATTTTTTACTGTGAAAATTTTCTATGTCCTTATATGTAGCATATTGCTCTGGAAAGAAGCCTGCAGTTGTGTTGCATTTTACACATTCTGAAAGTCATAGTATGTTCTTGAAGTATTTTCCATTCGATCCACCATTTTTTAAATATTTCTTTTTTTCCATTTTAAATGAATATAAACAACTACAAATTATGCAAAGTACAGCAGATGTAAAAATAACACTACTATGTGGAGAGGGTCCTTATATTTCACTGATAGAGAAGTCCTTCCACAGAAAATGACACATAAACTAATGAACAGAAGATGGATAGGAGGAAATGACTTGAAAAAAGTTTTTTGAACAGGGCTATGAATAGAGAAAATATCATGATCAAAATCCCAGATACAAGAAAGGGTTTGGTCTGAATGGCTACAGCACAGAATGGAAGAAGTTACACTAGATGAAGTTAAAAAGTTGTAAAGATATCTTATGGAAACTAATATATTTGGAGGTAAAGAATTTGTATGTATAAAATTATTACGAACACAGACCTAAATTTTCTAATCAAAATCTAAAAACATCCCAAGAACACACCACTCACTCATCCAAACATACTCTACAAAAATGCTCTTACATCGCCAGGCCTCTCTGTCCATCACCTACTCCTGGAGTTTACTCAAACTCTTGTCCATTGAATTGGTGATGCCATCCAGCCATCTATCTCATCCTCTGTTGTCCCCTTCTCCTCCTGCTCCCAATCCTTCCCAGCATCAGGTATATAAAATATAAAAATAAGTATCTGTAAGTCTTTATACATTAAATTAGAAGTGCTATGTATTTACAAGATCCATTTTATAGTACAAATTGTTTGGATTTTGGTTGTATTGGCTGAAATGTTACATAAAAGGTTAACTTTTATAAGAATAGAGTTATGTTATGAATAAGATAATCAATAAATATGTTTCCAAAGATCATGCTAAATTCTCATAAACACTTATGGTAAAATTAATTGCTGAAAAAGTATCTTTCTAAACTGGAATGACTCAAAGCAAGCATCCTATAAACAGAAATAAAAACTGCAAAGACATTATCTCAAATTATAAACTTCAAGTAGTACTGCCTAGATAAGAAGCATCTTAACATTCATTTTAAAAAAAATATTTCACATCATATATTTTTGATAGAGTTTTGAAATTTCACGTATAAATGAGTTAGTAAAGTGTTCATATAACACTTTCCAAATGGCATTTCCATTCCCCTTGGTGTATTTACTGTATCAAAGATTGTAAAAAGAAATAGCAGTTTTTTCATACAGTAATTTACTTGTGTTTTGATATTAAGAGAAAGTGAAGATCTCTTTTGAAATGAATCAAAACTGACAGTATTGAGATAAGACATAGTGATAAGGAAGATGGTGATATTTTACTGTATTAATTTTTTAGATCTTCACAATAAACTTACTAAAATATTACTTCTTGTTAAAGACTCTCAATATCAAACTTTAATAAATTAAAATTTTAAAATTTTAATTTTGTCCATACTTTAATAATTAGCAGAAAAGGTAGATTATTACAAGGAAAAAAATGACATTAAATAAAAACAAATGGGAAATGAATATCCCAAATTGGAGCTATATATAACTATAAAACATCTATAGTTTTAATATTTATTCATGGATTAGTAGAGTCACCTAACTTGGTTTAAAAACAAATTCAGATTATATATATATATATATATATATAATATTAAATAAAATTCCCCTATCTCAAAATATATACTTTCCTACTTTCTTTCAGCTTGTTGATAGCATTCTTATTCTGACTTACTATTAATTTGGAGAAGGAAATGGCAACCCACTCCAGTATTCTTGCCTGGAGAATCCCATGGACAGAGGAGCTTGGTAGGTTACAGTCCATGGAGTCACAAAGAGTCGGACACGACTGAGTGACTTCACTTCACTTCATTAATAGATAATTACTGCAATAATCATTGCAAAAGAACAGTCTTCAAAATCAAACACATATGGTTTTAAAATCCTAATTCTGTCACTTGATAGTTTGGCTTTCAAATACTTCATTTGTATAGTAGGAAAATAACATTATCTCACAGATTTTTTAGCAGAAGAAAGGTAGGAAAACATCAATAATATCAGCTGGCACTTGTTAAGTAATGACCATGTAACAACAACTATTCTAAGTACTTGTTTAGTCATCAAACTAAACCTATGAGGAAGACAGTTATATAATTACTACTTTGTTGATGAACAAATGAAAAATTAGCTAAGTTAATGTATGGTGGAGAAACCATTTCAAACTGAAGTTCTTAACAACACACATTTACCTTTATTAAACAAAGAAGTACTGATGTATAGAGAAATCCTGTAGTCTCTCAAAGCAGGGAATGATGATTTTCAGACACAAGATATTTGCATGCAAGTTTCCGTTATGATAGCACAGAGTTATCTAAAGATTATATTCCAGGTTTTTTCTACCTTGATTTGCCAGTTAAATATACATTATATCAGAGTTGGTTCTCTTCTATAATTATGCATTCTTGGATAATTATAAGTATAAAAGGACAATTTTGGTTTAGTTAACAGTAATTTGCAAAGTTCCCTTTATACTTTCTTTTATTTCTTAGTTCAATTTCCCATATTTAATTATAATTAATATTTATTGATAACTAATATGTAGTCAAATAATATGCATAATGCAAATTTTAAAAGCTAAGTAATGTTAATTCACACTGTGTTACATATTTCTCTTGATTTGCTCAAAACTTTTCCATTCAGGAAAAGAAGGAATCCTAGACTAGTAAAGAATTTTAAAATGTTTCAAAATGAATGTTCAATAGGAAAAGGAAAATAAGTATATTTTTAAGCAGGTAGATATTGCTAATAAAAATTGTGAAATAGGGCTGATAATGAAGAATTAAACATATGACATCACATCTTGTACATAGTATATGCTTGCAGCATTTGTAATGTAATTTCAAGACTGCATTATATTGTCTTGGAGAAAATTATCCATGAGATTCAGTAAGTTAGAAAGCTCTGAAGTCTCTTGAAAAGTGTCTGAAGGTAGAGGAAAGGCATTTGAGAGTAAGAGGGACAGAAAGCCATGCCCATATCTGATGTAGCATGACAGAACAAGTCAGCTTTCTAGAAGCTAGCTGATTATTGCAATTATAGTACTAGGAAAAATAAAGTTACTGCATTATAGATTGCTTTCATTGAATTTTATTTCATAATAATCTAGATGTCAATATTATTAATATTCTTTCAAGTACCTATTAACTTATCAATGATTTGATAATCTAGATTCTCCCTACTTAAGTTCACACTGAATCCAGTCCAGGTTATAATCCAAATAATTAAAATACATCATAAATAAATAAATATTAGCTTTTTTTTTTCTAAATAGCATCTAATTGTAATGATCTCTATACAGAATGTACATACTTTGGATATGTAAATTACTCTAATATTTCATGTGTTTACAAGGGGTTACTTGAATATTCATGTATTCATTCTATATCTATTGTTTTCCTCTAGGAGTTTTAGAATCTAATAAAACTGTCACAGAATTTTCAGCTGAAATGAATAAATAAGTAGATGTTTGGGTTCTTTTTCATTCCATAAGTAAGGTTAACAACATCATAACTTCTAAACACTCTCTTCACCCACAAAATAAACTGAAATAAATTATAATATGATGAGATTTCTCAAGTTTGCTATTCAAATTTGTCAACACCTATTTATTCTAGAATCTCAAAAATGAATGTCTATAATTTGTTTATGTAAAAGAAAAATTAACGGGTAAATTAACCCTTAGTGGTTTTTTACCTTTGCTCAAACTGAAAATTTAAGATGTGAAACATTAAAGTGAATCCAGTATTTTACCTCTTAACAACTTAAATATATCTTAATATAATTACAGAGAAATATTTTTGAAATGGGAGAATAAAAACTAAGTATCTGCTGTTCCACAATAGCAAGAACACTGGGAAAACTTGTCAAGCTGACCTATTCAGAACTCTGGAAATTTACCTAAGGCTTGCAACAATCCAAGGACAATATAACCATTAAAAAAAAAAAAAAAAACCCACTGATTTTCAGTTAGAACAATGAGCTTGGTTTTATTGAAAACTGAAAATTTAAGATGTAAGACATTAAAGTGAATTCAGCACTTTCACCTCTTAACAACTTAAATATATCTTAATATAATTACAGAGAAATATTTTTGAAATGGGAGAACATGGTTTTCAGGTACATAGTAAGCTATACGCATAAAGCTTAGCATACATTGGAGAGTGGACAATGGTTTTGGATCTTCTCAAATCTCCATCTCCAGAGTACTATCAATCTCTGACTTGTATTAAAGTTTTCTGGAAGACCTCATTCACTGGGCTTCTCATTATTTGGTCTAACTCAGGAAACTTATTTAATATATCTGATTGGAAAGACCTATTCTCAAAGCATTTATCAAAAACAATCAGCTGCCTGAGGAATTAATATCAATCTGGGCAAACAAGGGAGTGGTTAAGAAGAAAAATAACTGAGGGGTGAGATGTCCAGAGCATCTTTGAAAAAGTTATAACATTATTAAGACTCCAAAAGAATTGCTTTCCCACTATAAAGACAGAAGGATTTATTGTTGTTTTTCCTATCCTTGTAAGTACAAAGGAGAATTCAAGATATTTTGACATTAATATTCTAATTGACAGGGGAATGCTATAATGAATGATATCAAGCCTTAGTGATTATTGAACTAAGCACAATAATAAAATGATGTTCCCTGAGGGATTACTACTAAATGAATTAAAAATAAATTAATAAGAAACATAGTATATTATTCACCGGTTTTATTATTTGAACATTAAGAAGTTTCCCAGACTGTCCAGTATTTAATAATACTCTTTAATATAAAAAATTGGAAAATTCTTAAAAGTAAATCTAGGGGAAAACCGTTATGAGAATGTTCTTTGCAGTGATTTCATGGACACGACACCAAGCACACAGACAACAAAAGCATAATAGTCAAATGGGACTACATCAAACTAGAAAACTTTTGCAGAGCAAGGAAACAATCAACAAAATGTAAAGGTAACTACAAAACAGAATATATTTGCATATCAAGTATCAGATAATGGGCCAATAACCTGTATATACATACATACACACTCAAAACTTAATGGCAAAAAAAAAAAAAAAAACTTAATGGCAAAAAGAAATTAAAAATGGGCAGAAGATCTGAATAGACATTTTTCCAAAGAAGACATACAAATAGACAACAGGCACATGAAAAGATGCTCTACATCAATAATTATCAGAAAGATGTAAATCAAAACCACAATTAGCTCTCACTTTACATCTGTTAAGATGGCTATTACTTAAAAAGATAGCATTTTAAAATATATGCTAACAAAGATATGGAGAAATTGGAACCTGTGTTTACTCTCAGTGAGAATGTAAACTGTTCAATCACTATAAAGCCAGTATGGAGGCTCCTCAGAAAATTATAAATGGAAGTATCATGTGATCCAGCAATCCCACTTCAGGCTATTTATTTAAAAGAACTGAAATCAGGATCTTCAAGAGGGATCTGCACTCCTATGTTCACTACAGCAGTATTCACAATAGCTAAGATAAGGAAACAATCCAAATATCCATGAATGAATGAGTGGATAAACAAAATGTGGTCTATATTGACTATTATTATATAATAAGCTTATCATATTATATAAATATGCTATATGATCTTATTATATATATTATATATTATATTATATAAAAGATATTATATATATTATATATCTTATTATTATATTACATATTATATGAACTGATTATAACATGTGAAATATTAATTATCTTTAAAAAGGAAGGAAACGATGTTTAAAACAACATAGATGAACGTAGAGGCCATTAAACACAGTGTAATAAGTCTGACTCAAAAAGACAAACATTGCATGGTTTCGCTTATAAGTGTAATTAAAAATAGCCAAAATCATAGAGTCAGAGAATAGAAAGATGGTTACAAGTGCCTGGAGAGAGTGGGATACAGGTTGATGTTGGTCACAATGTGCAAAGTTTCAGATATGCAAAATGTACAAATTCTTGAGATCTAATGTATAGCATCATGCCTATAGCTAACAGTATTGTATTGCATATGTCAAATCTGCTAAGAGGGTAGATCTTCAGGCCTTCTTACCACAAAATAAAGACGAAAAATAAAACAAAAACTATGTGAATGTGATGGATATATTTTCTTGATTATGTAAACATTTCACAGTGTACACGTATCAAAATATCCACTGTATACCTTAAATATACATAATATGTATATATCAATTGTACCACAATAAAGTTGTTAACAAAAGCCAAGAATGTCAATAAACTTTGTGTTTTATTTATTAGCTAGTTGGCAATTTTTTCCATGGGGTCGCAAAGAGTCGGACACAACTGAGCTACTGACTGAATGACAATTTTTCAGGTTATTCTCACTCATATTTCCATAATTTACAAAAGATAGTGGTATTACATTACAACTAATAGGCTCTGTCTGCCATTAATAAATTAAAAGGAGATCTAATATTATTCTTATATAATACACAATATAATCCAAAAAGATATATCTCTGAAATATATTTTTCATTTTCTATTACTTTCAGGATGAAGTACATTTTGAATGCTTGATCACTCTTCATATATAATTGTATTATGCTTCATTTATATAATATAGAGACTACAGAGAATTAAATGTTATTTTTAGTAGAGGATTCAAAATTATTTTTAAAATTTTAATACTACAAATATCTTTTTCTAATATAAAACTTAGCTGCTAACTTCAAAAGTCGTATCTTGAACCTGCAGTTTTAACTGGTTTAACTTTGAGAACTTTTAAGTGTGCCATTGCCACCTAACAGGTATAGATTCTTTGTGCTAAATAATAGTTTTATTTTAAATGAAAGAAAATAAAATTAACCTTAGTTTTTAATAAAGCTCAAGTTGTAGGAGCAACAAAGTTTCTAAAAATTAACTTACTTAAAAGAAATGAATTAAATAAACAACTGATTTTAAGGGATTTTAAGATTGTGCAAAAAGTGAGAAAAAATAAAAACTTCATGCTCAGTATGTACAGAAAACATAAAATACTCCAGCACAGAACTAAATGCTGGATGATTTGAGACAAATAATCAACTGGTGACACTTTTATTTTTTCCCTATTACTTGATTTTAATAGAAATTAATTGCAACAGTATTTCAATGTACACATTACTAAAACTGAAGCAAAGCTAACATGTTGATAAATACATCAGTGTTTTCCCTCTATACCAGAAATAATTAATTTATCTATATACCTTAATGAAACCTTTGCTTATAAAAGGCTTTTAGTTCAGTTCAGTGTTTACTGTGAGTCAAATTTTCTTGACAGGATAAAAAATATATATCTGTTTACTAAATATAACCAAGGTACAGAACTAAAAATTCCCAAACTGAATTTCATTTTTACTGTTTAATAAAAGTGAAAACATGTTGATGCACTGTAACTTAGAGTGTTAGTGCACTTTATAGTGTTTCATTATGAATAGAATGTTTTCATTAAATTTTCTGAAGAATTCTTTAAATTATTAATCAGAACAAAGCCCTAAATTTGTTTTTTATTCTTATTATATTACTAGACTTTCTATACAATTCCTTTACTGTATATTACATTTATAAAACCATTTTATGAAATCTGAATATTTCATAGTAGTAGTTTCATATCATTTGTAAAAGCAATGAAGCTGAACAGGCACCTCAGGGACTCAATTTCAAGTCTTTTAAAACTCTATCAATATATACACTAATAAGAGTTCATTAAATGATAAAACAAAAGACTGTCATATTTAATATCCTAGATGGTCAAGAATCTGCATGCAATGTGGGAGACCTGGGTTCTATCCCTAGGTTGGAAAGATTCCCTAGAGAAGGAATGGCAACCCACTTTAGTATTCTTACCTGGAGAATTCCACGGACAAAGGAGCCTGGCAGGCTATATAGTCCATGGGGTCGGAAAGAGTTGGAAATGACTGAGCAACTAAAAAAACTAAAACTTTCACTTTTCACTTAGAATGAGAAAAGGGTATCTCTATAATCATATTAATTTCATACATTTTTATATTGTGGGCCAATGTAATAAAGCATTAAACAATGACTTAGACATTATTGCTTTATATATACAAAAATAGCAGACAAAATATTTGTGTAAAAGTAGTAGAAAAAAGCAATTGCTTTACTTTGAGGATTGTGATGTCATTAAAAGTATATTGAAAAAATGTTGTTTAAAAACCAAAAGCAAATTTAGTTTAAATAAATTTAAATTACTGAAGAATAATGACAATGCTAATAAACAGAGAAACACTGGTTGCAGTGGTACTAGTTCCTTTCAATATATATATATGCACACACATATGTCTATTTCTATACACACACAGGGATACTATATGATTGTATTAAATTATTAATAAGTATGAACGTCTATGTAAGCTGATTTTACTCTATAAGCTAAAAGTAAAGATATCACATTTACAAGTATCATTATCACTGTGATAAATTAGAGCTGAGATTAAAATCAATTTATACTGTAAGTTCAATCACTGTCAAATTTTTAATAAGGTATCATTAATTTATCACTAGAATAGCAAAAATGCCAAATGTGTATTAGTATGTCCTTTAGACTGCCTTATTATTGATACAATAAAGAAAAGTCATCCTTGTCTTAGTTTAATATTCTAGAAGTACACTGTCACCTGGCTTTTCTTTTAATTATTTTTTAATTGAATGATAATTGCTTTACAGAATTTTGTTGCTTTCTGTCAAACCTCAATATAAATCAGCCATAGGTAAGGGTTTTCACCAGGTTTTGAATGAGCAGCTTATCAGTTATATAAAGGAAAGGTGAATACTGAGAGGTCAGGAGATACAGCCAACAAAGGGTGCAGTATCAACTCAGGAACCACACTGAGTGACTTGACTTAAAACTATAGGAGGAACTCCAGGAGTCACTATAACAGACCATTCACATTTATCAACCCAAGGGACAAAGAAGACGGTGTTTTGGGTCAGTCCTCAGCTGTTAACAGGCCTTAAAACAAGTTAGATTACTGGCACATACGATCTGAACGTCTCAGTAAAGAACGGGTGCTTAGCTGTCAGGCTGGTGGGAATAGAGGTGGGGCATTACCAATGTCTTTGACAATACTCTCATAGCAAACAGTATGACACACAGAAGCACAGTATTATGCTCACATTTTGTCACAATGTCAGTACTGTTATTACAAATAATTCAAATATTTAATGTTTATTCTACAAATAAATAAAAGGTTGTATTTTTGCCCTAACTGCTTTAAAGCTTTTAAAATTTAAATTATAGCTGTTTTACTATTATGTGTCTACATGTGGTATCTCTGTATATATTCAGCTTTGAGTCTACAATATTTTTGAATATGTGGCTAAGGATCCTATTGTTCTAACAACTTTCTCCAGCCATATTCACTTGAAACCTTGCTTCTGCCTATTTACTTTGCCCCATTCTTCTGGGGTCTCACTACTAAATCTTTCCTCCAAGTTCCTTTTTACCACTTTATATAAGTTTTCTGTATTTGTTTTTCACTGTTCTAGTTTGGATATTTTCATAATCTTTCAACTCATTCAGGCTCTTTTACCTTTGTCTAAAATACTGTCAAATCCCTCTACTGAGTTCTTCTATTATCATATATATATATTTTTATAAGTCAATTTATTTCCAGTTCTCAGCTGAAATTCTCTAACCACTCATTTTTTAAAACAAATAAAACACATAATTTAAAGTCTACCTAAATAAACTCATATCTGGTCTTAAAATGATCTGCTTCTCTTGTATCATTTTATACTTAAGTCTTTAGTGTACCTGGTTATTTTTTTCAGCTGCTGAACATTTTGTTTAAACGTATGTGGTGTCAGTTTAAGATTGAATGATGCTATATGCTTTCCAATAGGAGCAACAGTTTCTTTTGACCAGTAAGTTGTAAGGTTAGATGCACTTATTAAATGACTGAATTGATTCAAAACTGAAGTTCAATAATGTAAGTTAGGTTACTGAATGGTTTACTATTACTTCTATGTTGTGTCCTTATTCAACAGATCCTTAATTCTAATTTGTATTCCCCAAACCCCCAGGTGATGACTGAAAAATATCTATTCAGACTTATAAAGGCCCTATTTACAAGCTACTAAATGACACAAAGAAAAAAGTCACATCAGAAGTTGTGCTTAGCTCAGAGAACTCTTTACCCCTGGATCTCGACCCATCATATCCTCTCTGTTTGCTGGTCTTCTGAGAGCTTCCTACAGATCTTATTTTTAAATATTTTCCATTTTTCTTATTTAACTCTTAGGAATTATATCCTGGTGGCTCAAACTGTAAATAATCTGCCTGCAATGAGAGAGACCTGGGTTCGATTCCTGCATCAGGAAGATCCCCTGGAGGAGGGCATGGCAATCCACTCCAGTATTCTTGCCTGGAGAATCCCATGGACAGAGGAGCCTGGCAGGCTACAGTCCATGGGGTCGCACAGAGTCAGACATGACTGAGTGACTAACAGGAATTAAACAACAAAAACAAGCCCCAAACTGCTAGGAGTTAACCAGTTCCACCATTGACATAATGAATAAACTAATTAGGATAACACTTCAGACCTCACATTTATATTCCAATATCTGACTTAAGTCATTTGTAAAAGTAAACAAATATTTAAAAATCCACAGAACTTAGGGAGTGAGCTAAGAAAAGAATACTCCTACCTGGTTTTCAGAGAGTAGCTCATCCCCTAGGCTGCAGGAAACAGTGGTATGGAAGGACCGCACAGAGAGAAGGCAGGAGACAGTCAACGAAGACTGTGAACTCCGGGTGCCATGCTGGGTGACTGGACTTCAGACTGCAGAAGCTTCAACAGGCCCGCCTGGCCCGTGGCTGCTCCTGGGCCTCCGCTTGCCACAGGGCGCACAGGAGGAATGGCGGCCTGCTTGGCCTTCTCCGGCGGTGTGTGGTGAGGCACCTTCACAGGTCACGTTCTGCCGTCGTGTTAAGGGCAGCAGAGCCTTGCTCACGTGCATGCACTGAAACACACGTTTCTACTAAAAACTGAAAACATGTTTCCACTAAATGCTGCAGGCCCAGCACAACCGCTCCGCCATGCACATGGGCTCCCCGGAGCCGCGACGAATTCTCGCGAGATCCGTGAACTGGACGCCCAGTCCCCTGATGAGAAGTGGGCGAGAGCGGAAACCTACGAGGCGCCCCTCAGAGAAAAGGTGAAAGGGCCGAAGGTGCGCTTGTATGCTTCTTTCAGTTCAGTTCAGTTCAGTTCAGTTCAGTTCAGTTCAGTTCAGTTCAGTCGCTCAGTCGTGTCCGACTCTTTGCGACCCCATGAATTGCAGCGCGCCAGGCCTCCCTGTCCATCACCAACACCTGGAGTTCACTCAGACTCACGTCCATCGAGTCCGTGATGCCATCCAGCCAACTCATCCTCTGTCTTCCCTTCTCCTCCTGCCCATAATTCCTCCCAGCATCAAAGTCTTTTCCAATGAGTCAACGCTTCCCATCAGGTGGCCAAAGTACTGGAGTTTCAGCTTTAGCATCATTCCTTCCAAAGAAACCCCAGGGCTGATCTCCTTCAGAATGGACTGGTTGGATCTCCTTGCAGTCCAAGGGACTCTCAAGAGTCTTCTCCAACACCACAGTTCAAAAGCATCAATTCTTCAGCGCTCAGCCTTCTTCACAGTCCAACTTTTAGGTAACTTACACACTTCCATGAATGACGGGTTTTATACTACCCAAGGTTTATGCGCAGCAACTCAATTTCAGAAAACCATTTTAAAGGGGTAACTTTTAAAAGCACAAATGTATATATGTAAGAAGGCGTTAACACTCTGCTTACATTGGAATGCCCCATGAATATTGAATACTTAAATAGTGTGTCATTATAATACCTGTGTACTGTAATTTTTACAGTGGAATAATATGCAATAAAAAATGATATTTACATGGACCTTTTAATGCCACCAGAACATTCTAAATATTTAATATTCATTGAGAAATGTAAAGGGCCTTTCCCACTGACTCAGTGGCAAGGAAACTGCCTGCAGTGCAGTAGAGGCAGCAGATTAGGGTTCCATCACTGAATGGGGAAGATCCCTTGGAGGAAATCATGACAGCCCACTCTAGTATTCTTGCTGGAAAAATTCCCATGGACAGAGGAGCCTGGTAGACTATGGTCCATGGGGTCACCAAGAGTCCATCAGTATTGAAGTGACTCAGCACTGAACACACAGGTGAAAATTAGAATTTGTTAGTACAGTGAGGTATTAAAGATGTGCATATTTATAGATATGCATATATACAGATACACATATATATTCAAGTATTACATATTTCCATTCAATATTAATTTATCAAATACTTTAATAATTTCTTATTAAGACTTTAAGAGAACATTTTATTTCTCAAATGACTAAAATGTGCTGTGGGACTTGCATTGGAAATGTAAATATCTAAATTATTTTCTATACAAATAACAATCAATAATTTAACAACTAATAAATGAGGTAATCTATATTTAAATAATAGGAAGGAAACAAATATTGTTTCAATATTTTATTCCAATTTTATTTTCAATGGTTTTATTTTAGAAATCCATTTTAAATGTTAAACATCATCAAAACTGCAAAATTTATAGTCTTACGTTCAAGTTGCTACTTCAGCTCTTCAGTGATGAGTTGTTCCTCAAAGATACATAGACACACACATATATAATTTTTGAGATGATCACTAAACTATTTCTTCAATTGTTATATGACAGTTCCTTCTTAAAAACAAATAAAGCACCATTTCCATTTCTTTCTGTTCTGAACAGGTGAAGATGACAGTGATATCAATAAAGAGAATTGTAAGGTCAGGATGAAAAACATTCCCAGTTCAGATCTTAATTTCAGGAACAATTTGCCATGACATCTGTATAGTCTCTTCATGGAACTTTAGCAAATCTGACAGCTAATTAATTATAAAGCAAGATTAGAGACTGGACAGAAGTGCTGGCAGAGGAGAATTCATCTTTTGTGTCAACATGTTTCAGCATATTCATTTTCTTAGGCCTGAAACACATTCACCTAGTAAATCATTGTTTATCTTTAAGCTCAAAAGGAAATCAAACATGACATGAACAATTATCAAGATATTCTCAGAGAAATGGATTCCCAAAAAAGAAACATGAAAGTAAATTAGAACTGTGGTGACATCTGAGATCTCCCTGTTTTTTGTTTAAATTGCATGCGATGTCTAAAATCACTTTATTTTAAAATCTCAGACAGAAATAGAAAGCTATCACCAGAAACAAAGTGTATATAAAATGATCATGAATTTAATATAGCTATTATATGTATACAAAATTGTAGATTATGAATTAAGAATGCAGAGTTCAAGGTAAATAAGTTAACTAGGAAAACTCGGCTGATTAAAAAATTAATATTCTCCATTCTTAGTAATTCAGAAATGTTATTTGACCTAGTTAAAACTCCTATTTTATATAACCCTGGATAAAGTAAAACCAAACAAAAGCTTGTTACCTTCAATCAAGTATTTCCAGCATTATATTCTGTAAAAATAAATGCACATATTATAACTTATTGTGATGAACATTTGAAGTGTTTAGAAATCGTGAATCAGTATGTTGTATAACAGGAATTAACATAGTGTGTAGGTCAGTAATACTTCACAAACAGACTCATAGAAAAAGAGATCAGATTTGTGAATACTAGAGAAGGGAGCAGGGGAATTAGATCAGTTCAGTACAGTTCAGTTCAGTCGCTCAGTCGTGTCCAACTCTTTGCGACCCCATGAATCGCAGCACACCAGGCCTCCCTGTCCATCACCAGCTCCCGGAGTTCTCTCAGATTCACGTCCATTGAGTCAGTGATGCCATCCAGCCATCTCATCCTCTGTCGTCCCCTTCTCCTCCTGCCCCCAATCCCTCCCAGCATCAGAGTCTTTTCCAATGAGTCAACTCTTCACGTGAGGGGGCCAAAGGACTGGAGTTTCAGCTTTAACATCATTCCTTCCAAAGAAATCCCAGGGCTGATCTCCTTCAGAATGGACTGGTTGGATCTCCTTGCAGTCCAAGGGACTCTCAAGAGTCTTCTCCAACACCACAGTTCAAAAGCATCAATTCTTCAGCGCTCAGCTTTCTTCACAGTCCAGCTCTCACATCATACATGACTACTGGAAAAACCATAGCCTTGACTAGACAGACCTTAGTTGGCAAAGAAATGTCTGTCCTTTTGAATACACTATCTAGGTTGGTCATAACTCTTCTTCCAAGGAGTAAGTGTCTTTTAATTTCATGGCTGCAGTCACCATCTGCAGTGATTTTGGAGCCCAAAATATAAAGTCTGACACTGTTTCCACTGTTTCCCCATTTATTTCCCATGAAGTGATGGGACCGGATGCCATGATCTTTGTTTTCTGAATATTGAGCTTTAAACCATTAGATGAAAGTGGTCAAAATGTCCAAAATTCCACTTATATGTACTGGAGGTGCAATGTGCAGCATTATTAATATGATTGATACTGCTGTATGTTATGAAACTTATTAAAAGAGTAAGTTCTAAGAGTCTCATCACATTTTACTTATTTAATTGTGTGTCTTCTGAAATGATGGGTCTTCACTAAATTTATTGTAATCATTTCATGATAAATGTAAGTCAAATCATTGTATCATACACTTTAAACTTATACAGCACTATATGTCAATTATATCTCCATAAACCTAGAAATAAAAGGAAATTGAAATAAATGAAGAAACTTTTGATTTCTAGTCTGATATGTAACAAACTTAGAATTTGCCACTGTAACTTAACAAGTAAAAACCTATACAAACTAAAAAAAAAAAAAAAAACTCTTCTTCGATCTGGAAATAAAGTTATATCATAGTACAAATAGCTGCCTCCAAATTTGGAGAAGCAAACAGAATCCAACTTATTGGAGCAGAAACCTACGGCAGGAACCACTGCTGGGTACAAAAAAATCTAGTCTTTAATTAATGAATTGCCAGAAGTTCAGTTGCAAAAGCCTAAAAATCAAAAATGCCTAGAGAACCCAGTCATAGGAAGACTCCACACCTTTCTGAGTTCAAACAGCAGGGATTTGGCCAAGTTATAAACTGAATATCATATTTTTTTTTTTTTTACTTCTATGAGGAGGAGGGGGATATGAAGCATTCTGATTATGTCAGGACACTCTGTTCTTCATAAGGTCTGGACTCAGAAGAAACAGTTTATCCAGGATCCAAACTGATGTGATTTAATTGGAGTCTAATCAACCTGGGAAAAGAGAAAGAGCCCTCTGGATGTCTTTAGCCTTCCAGATAGAGGAAAGAAATGCCCAACTTCAGTCCATTCTGACCATGTCCCGCCTAAATAAATATGGACTGAGAAGCACTTGTGAAGTTCACAGTGGAGAGGTACAGTCTTATTAAAAGACCACATCATAGAACTCTCTAGAACATGTCATCTCTTCCAACAGCTTACCACTACACTGTTCAAGGTGTATTTATAGCACCTTTTCCTACATCATGTATATCATGTCCATTTCCTGTATATCATGTCCATTCCCTGTATACCATGTCCATTTATCAAGAAAAATACATGCCAAAAGAAAATAATAGTTTTGAGAGACAAAGCAAGTATCAGAACCACGGTCAGTCTGACAGAAATATTGGTATTATCAGACTAGCAATTTGAAACAGCTGTACTAAGAACTATAATGGATTAAGTACACAGCACAAACGAACGTATGGGAAATCTAAATAGAGAGATGTATCTTCTAAGAGAATCAAAAGCAACACCAGTGGTCAAAAGCATTATAACAAATGAAGAATACTTTTAATGGACTTATAAAAGTTAGTTGGACAGGCTGAGAAAATTTTATTGAACTCAAGATAGCTAAGTATAAACTGTCAAAAGTGAAAAACAAAGAAAGAGTAATCAATAGTACATCAAAATAGTGAAACAACTGTAAAACGTGTAACATGTATAATGAGAATAACAAAGGAGAAGAAATAGAGAAAATAACAGAAGAAATATGAGAAGCAATAATAATAGGGAATACTAACATTAATGTCAGAAATAAAGCCATATATTCAGGAAGCTCAAGAACACTATCAAGATAAATACCAAAATATTAATACTACTTATTATTTCCAAACTGCCGAATATCAAAGATTAAGAAAAATCATGAACAAAGGCAGAGAGAAAAAAAAATCTGGCACATAAGGGATTATATTTCACTAATCTATGCAAACATGAAGATAGTGAAGTGAAATATTGAAAATGTTGAGAGACAAAATCCAACAACCAATAATCCTATACCATGTGAAACTATCCTTCCAAAGGGAAGAAAAAAAATTTTTGTGGCAGATATAAATAGAAAACGTGTTGCTGAGAGATCTACCCTGCAAGAAAAGTTAAAAGGAATTCTTTAGAGAGAATGAAAGTTACATAGGCCAGAAATTCAGATCTAAAGATGGAAGAGCATTAGAAAATAAATAAGAAAAGGTAAAATATTTTGTTCTTAATCTAATGAATAGCAGTTTGAGCAAAATAGTAATTCCAGTAATGTATTTGATTATGTATGTTTTATAAATATATCTGAAAATTTATATAATACATTCCTTTGCTGGTATCATAAGGTACTCACACTCCTTCTGAATCAGTGTAGAGTTATATGAAAGTCAATTTAGATTAGTTGTAACTAAATATACTTCAAACTCTAGGGCAACCATTAAAAATGTAAAAAACAAGATATACAACTGATATACCAAGGATGGAGAAAAAAGAAGCTTATAAAAATGCTTAATTAAAATCACTAAAGGAAGACAAGAGCTGAAGGAAAAATTAGAGCAAGGAAAAGCAGTGATGAATAAAAACAACAAGTATGGTAGATATTTGCCCAACTATATTAGTAATTACTTTAAACATCAGTGTTCTAAATCTACCAGTTAAGAGACAGAACTTGTTATTGTGAGTTGAAAACAAAAGCTGAGTATATGTTCTCTACAGGAAACTCAAATTAAATGTAAAGACAGGTATAAATTTAAAGTTATGGAAAAAGATATAATGTATTAGCAAGAAACAAAAGAAAATAAGATTAGGTTACTTCATATTAGATTTCAAAGTAAGGAGAGATTTTAGGGATAAAGAAAGGCATTACATTAATGATAAAATTCTTCAAGAAGACGTAATAATCTTTAACATGCATGCCATCTGCAATGAAATGTCAAAATGTATGAGGTAAAAACTGATAGACCAGGGAGAGAAATAGATGAATCCACTATTAGAGTTGGAGGTTTTAACACCTTCCTGTCAGAAATGAACAAATTCAACAGGCAGAAAATCAATAAGGAAGGACATAATTGAACTTAACAACCATATTGATCAAATGAATGTAACTGACATCTGTAGATTCCTTTATTCAACAAAAGCAAGATACATATTCTTCTTACGCTTACATGGAATATTCACCAAGAAAGATCAAATTGTTGACAATAAATACATCTTTATAAATTTGAAACAGTAAGAATTACACAATATATGTTCTCAGATCACAGTGATAATCAGTAATAGATAGCTGGAAAATCACCAAATACCTGGAGATTAAATAGCACAGTTCTGAAAGACACATGGGTTAAAGAAGAAATCTCAGAAATATTAAAATATTTTGAATGAAGGAAAATGAAAACAGCCTATCAAAAGGTGTGAGATACAATGAAAGTGGTACTTACAGGAAATTTCTAGTATTGAAAATGTAAATTAGAAAAGATGTTAATACATCTAAAATCAGCCATCTAAGCTTCCATCTAAGAGATGAAGAAGTGCATTTAAATCACTTTAGAAGAAAGCAGAAGAAAGGAAACAGTAAAAGAAAATAGAACAGAGATGAAGAAAACAGGAAATCAATAGAAAAAATCAACGAAATAAAAAAGTTATTTGAAAATATCAACAAATTAGTAAGTCTCTAACCAAGCTAACTAAGAACAAAAGATGACAAAAATTACTCATGTCAGAAATCAAACAGGGAACATTACTGCTGGTCCTATGGAGCTAAAATGATAATAAAGGAATACTGAGAACAACTCTGGGCCTATAATTTTGGCAACCAAGATGATACAAACCAATTTCTCAATAGCACAATCAGATAAAATTGCTTAAGAAGTAAAAAAATCTGTTAAAATAATACCCCAATTATAACATTCCAAAACAGCAAACACCAGCCCAAGATGATTTCACTGAGTACAGAAGTAGTAAAGAAATTGTGCCAATTGTCTACAGTTTCCTTAGGGAATAAAATCAGAGAGAATGTTTCCTAACTCATTCTATTAGGCCAGCATTAACCCTAACACCAAAACCAGACAAAGACATTACAAGTAAAGAAACTACAGATCAATATCTTTCATGAACAGATGTAAAAATCCTCAACAAAATATTCTCAAATCAAATTCAAAATATATATGAGAATATTCAATGTTATTAATTGAGATTTATCCCACATTTGTAGGCATTTTCAAAATTCAAAACCAATTAATGTAATGCATCATATCAACGTGATAAATAAGAAAAAGAAATGATCATATCAATAGATTCTGAAAGAGCACTTGTCAAAATTCAACATCTACCCAAACTAAAAACTTTCAGCAAACTAGAGATGAAGAGGAAGTCCCCCAGCTTGATGAAGCACATTGACAGTAAATCCACAGCTAATGTAATACTTCATGGTGAGAAACTTGAAGTTTGCCCACCACAATTAAGAACAGGGCAAATACGTCCTTCTCACTACTTTTTTTCCATCATACTGAAGTGGAAGTGAGAAATAGATTTAAGGGCCTAGATCTGATAGAGTGCCTGATGAACTATGGAAGGAGGTTAGTAACAGGTACAGGAGACAGGGATCAAGATCATCCCCATGGAAAAGAAATGTAAACAAGCAAAATGGCTGTCTGGGGAGGCCTTACAAATAGCTGTGAAAAGAAGAGAGGCAAAAAGCAAAGGAGAAAAGGAAAAATATAAGCATCTGAATGCAGAGTTCCAAAGAATAGCAAGAAGAGATAAGAAAGTCTTATTCAGCGATCAGTGCAAAGAAATAGAGGAAAACAACAGAATGGGAAAGACTAGAGATCTCTTCAAGAAAATTAGAGATTCCAAGGGAACATTTTATGCAAAGATGGGCTCGATAAAGGACAGAAATGGTATGGACCTAATAGAAGCAGAAGACATTAAGAAGAGGTGGCAACACTAGACAGAAGAACTGTACAAAAAGGATCTTCATGACCCAGATAATCACGATGGTGTGATCACTAATCTAGAGCCAGACATCCTGGAATGTGAAGTCAAGTGGGCCTTGGAAAGCATCACTATGAACAAAGCTAGTGGAGGTGATGGAATTCCTGTTGAGCTGTTTCAAATCCTGAAAGAAGATGCTGTGAAAGTGCTGCACTCAATATGCCAGCAAATTTGGAAAACTCAGCAGTGGCCACAGGACTGGAAAAGGTCAGTTTTCATTCCAATTCCAAAGAAAGGCAATGCCAAAGAATACTCAAACTACCGCACAATTGCAGTCATCTCACATGCTGGTAAAGTAATGCTCAAAATTCTCCAAGCCAGGCTTCAGTAATACGTGAATCGTGAACTTCCTAATGTTCAAGTTGGTTTCAGAAAAGGCAGAGGAACCAGAGATCAAATTGCCAATATCCACTAGATCATTGAAAAACCAAGGCAGTTCCAGAAAAACATCAATTTCTGCTTTATTGACTGTGCCAAAGCCTTTGACTGTGTGGATCACGATAAACTGTGGAAAATTCTGAAAGAGATGGGAATACCAGACCACCTGACCTTCCTCTTGAGAAATCTGTATGCAGGTCAGGAAGCAACAGTTAGAACTGGACATGGAACAACAGACTGGTTCCAAATAGGAAAAATAAGTATGTAAAGGCTGTATATCGTCACCCTGCTTATTTAACTTCTATGCAGAGTACATCATGAGAAACGCTGGACTGGAAGAAACACAAGCTGGAATCAAGATTGCCAGGAGAAATATCAATAACCTCAGATATACAGATGACACCACCCTTATGGCAGAAAGTGAAGAGGAGCTAAAAAGCCTCTTGATGAAAGTGAAAGAGGAGAGTGAAAAAGTTGGCTTAAAGCTCAACATTCAGAAAATGAAGATAATGACATCTGGCCCCATCACTTCATGGGAAACAAATGGGGAAACAGTGGAAACAGTGTCAGACTTTATTTTGGGGGCTCCAAAATCACTGTAGATTGTGACTGCAGCCATGAAATTAAAAGATGCTTACTCCTTGGAAGAAAAGCTATAATCAACCTAGATAGCATATTCAAAAGCAGAGACATTACTTTGCCGACTCAGGTTCGTCTAGTCAAGGCTGTGGTTTTTCCTGTGGTTATGTATGAATGTGAGAGTTGGACTGTGATGAAGGCAGAGCGCCAAAGAATTGATGCTTTTGAACTGTGGTGTGTAGAAGACTCTAGAGAGTCCCTTGGACTGCAAGGAGATCCAACCAGTCCTTTCTGAAGGAGAACAGCCCTGGGATTTCTTTGGAAGGACTGATGTTAAAGCTGAAACTCCCATACTTTGTCCACCTCATGCGAAGAGTTGACTCACTGGAAAAGACTTTGATGCTGCGAGGGATTGGGGGCAGGAGGAGAAGAGGACGATAGAGGATGAGATGGCTGGATGGCATCACTGACTCAATGGATGTGAGTCTGTGTGAACTCTGGGAGTTGGTGATGGACAGACAGGCCTGGTGTGCTGATTCATGGGGTTGCAGAGAGTTGGACACGACTGAGCAACTGCACTGAACTGAACTGAAGTCTTAGCTAAGACAGGAAAAATAAATTAAAAAGTATACAGATTGGGAAGGAATAAATAAAACTGCTACTGTTAACAAATAGTAGTCTATGTAGAAAAATCCAGAGTAACACACATATACACACAAGAACTGCTTGGAACTAATAATTGATTATAGTAATGTTGAAGTATACAAGGTTGATCTGCAGAAGTCA
This sequence comes from Nanger dama, assembly GCA_917880005.1. NCBI lineage: Eukaryota > Metazoa > Chordata > Mammalia > Artiodactyla > Bovidae > Nanger > Nanger dama. The sequence continues at coordinate 4,290,955 of CAKJTW010000038.1, read as the reverse complement.
ATGGCCTTCCATATATCAGCGGTGATCAAGGGAGACTTGAAATTAAAAACACAAAACCATATACATGAACAAGTAAAAATGAAATAATTGGGTAAAAACCTTGTGTAAAATGCATAATCTATAAGAAGAGAAACAAAAATCTCTGATAAAGAAAATCAATTTCTAAATAAACGGAGAGATATTTCATGTTCTAGGGATAAGAAGATTCAGTATTATACTGTGTCAGTTATTTGCACTCTGATCTATAGATTCAATGCCGTATCAATCAAAAAATTCTGTAGATCAGATTAAAATTATAAAATTTATATTGAGAAAGAAAAGATCCAAAATAGCTAACGCAGATTAGGAAAAGGTAAAGTGAGACAACTGGCATTATCGAACTTCATGACTTCTTATAAAGCTGCAGTACTCAAGACAGGATGTTTTGTCAAAAGAGTAGAGAGATGGGTGGAACAATAGAACATAATAGGAAGTGCATCATTACAGCCACACAAGTATAATCAGCTGGTATTTTACAAAGTTTCAGAGGGAATACAATGAAGAAAACATATGATTTTTAAAAACCTTTTAAGCAAGTCATTTGGGAACAACTGAACATCAATATGGAAAAATGAATCTAGACACAGCGTTCACAGCCTCCAAAAAATTAACTAGAAATGGATCAAAGACATAAATATAAAATGCAAAACTGTAACAATCCTAGAAGATAACATAGAAGAAAATCTAAATGTTATTAGTTCCACAGTCTATGAAAGAATGAATTGAAAACTTGTGCTTCATTAAAATTAAAAACTTCTGTTTTGTGAAATGCACTATAAAGAGAAGGAAAATACAAGCTACAAGCTGGAAGAAAATATTTACAAAAGATATATCTGAGAAAAGACAGTTATCCCAAATATACAAATAATTCCTAAAACTTAACAACAATATATTAATGGGCAAAATACTTTAACAGATAATGCCCCAAATATTTATAGTTAACTAATAAGTATATGGAGCTTCCCAGGTGTCTCAGCAGCTAAGAATCCACCTGCCAGTGTAAGTGGTGGGTTTGATCCCTGGGTCAGGAAGGTCCTCTGGAGGAAGAAATGGAAACCCACTCCAGGATTCTTGCCTGGAAAATCCCAAGGACAAAGCTTCATGGTGAGCTAAAGTCCATAGGGTCTCAAAGAGTCAGACATGACTGAGCAAACATAGAAAATGAAATAAGTATATGAAAAGATGCTTCACATCATGTGTCGTTCAGTTCAGTTCAGTTCAGTTGCTCAGTCATGTCCGACTCTGTGGCCCCATGAACTGCAGCATGCCAGGCCTCTCTGTCCATCACTAATTCCCGGAATTTACCCAAACTCATGTCCATTGAGCCAGTGATGCCATCTAACCATCTCATCCTCTGTCATCCCCTTCCTCTCCTGCTTTCAATCTTTCCCAACATCAGGGTCTTTCAAATGAGTCAGCTCTTTGCATCAGGTGGCCAAAATATTGGAGTTTCAGCTTCAACACCAGTCCTTCCAATGAACACCTGGCATGTGTCATTAGCGTAATATAAATAAAAACAATGAGCTAGCACTGTGATTCTATTAAAATGGCCAAAATCTGATACAAGTACAATACCCAATACTTGTGAGGACAGGGAGCAACAGAAACTCTAGTTCAACACTAAATTTATGTAAAATGGTACAGCCACTTTAAAAGACAGTTTGGCAGCTTCTTATGAAACTAAATATGCTCTTATCATATGATCCAGCAATGCATTCCTTGGTATTTTCCAAAGGAGCTGAAGGCTCAGGTCTAAACAATAACCTGTTCATGGATATTAACAGCAACTTTATTCATAATTACATAAGCTTAGACACAACTAAAATGCCTTTCAGTAAGAAAATAGATAAGTAAACTGTGGTGCATCCTTGCAATAGAGTATTATTTAATGCTAAAAAGTGCTATCATTTTAGAAAGTCATAACTATGGAAAAAACATGGAGAAAACGAAAATGCATATTTCTAAGAGGAAAAAAAGTCAACCTGAAAATGCTGCACACTGTATTATTCCAATTATATGACATTCTGCTGCTGCTGCTGCTGCTAAGTCGCTTCAATCGTGTCCGACTCTGTGCGACCCCATAGACAGGGGCCCACTGTCTCTGGGATTCTCCAGGCAAGAACACTGGAGTGGGTTGCCATTTCCTTCTCCAGTGCATGAAACTGAAAAGCGAAAGTGAAGTTGCTCAGTATTGCCCGACTCTTAGCGACCCCATGGACTGCAGCTTACCAGGCTCCTCCGTCCATGGGATTTTCCAGGCAAGAGTACTGGAGTGGGGTGTCATTGCCTTCTCCGATATGACATTCTAGAAAGGGTAAAACCATGGAGATGATAAACAAGAGTAGTGATTTCCAGGAATTAGGGAGAGTGAGGGATGAATAATTAGAGTCAGAAAAATTTTAGGGCAGTGAAACTGTTCTATATGATACATGTCATTATAAAGTTCTTTTCAAATCCATAGAATGTGCAGTAATAAAAGGGAAGCATAATGTTATCTGTGGACTTTGGGTGATAATGAGGTGTCAGTGTAAGTTCATCAATAACAACAAAACTTCCACTCTGGTGGGAGTCACTGATAATGGGAAATTCTATACATGTGTGGGTCATAAGGTTTATGGGAAATCCCTGTCTGTACCTTCTACTCAATTTTGTTGTAAATATAAAAACATTCTTAAAAATAAAGTATGTTGTTTGATAAATAAATATCTTGATTCATATACAGTATAGCTCAGTATAAAGCAAATAGTTAAAATAGCACTAGCCCAAACCCAATCAGTCCTACATCATAATGACTATTTTCTGTGAGACAGTAGTGTTTCATGTTTAAAATGACATGTTCTCTAGAACCAGAAAGACTTGGGACATAAATTTTGACCTTGTGACCGATGGCCTGTCTCCTTCCATATGTAAGAAAAATATCTATCCTAGAGATTATAAGAATATAAATGTACAGTGTCTGCCATTTAGCAAACTCTGAAAAGCATTACTTTGGACTTTGAATCAGCAGATAATTTGTCTTCTCTACTGGAAATATTAGCCAACAGATTGCAAATACATGAGCCTCTTCTTACTTACTCTAGTTAATATAATTAGGAATGTTATATTATCTACAGCTATTAATTCCATAGCATTTAGAAAAGAAAATATTTTTGTGGTTTCCAAATATAAAAAATTTAACATGAATTTTAAAATTTTATGAAGTATGGAATTTTGTGTCCCAGGAGTTATTATTCTTACACAGTTTAAAAAAAAAAAAAAACAGATAGCCATGATAACATATTGAGTCTAGTTCTCTATGGAATTATGTCTGTTTGTTGTTTTGAGTTAATGTCTATAGATCCTCCCCTCTCTTCATTTTACTGAAGTTCACTGTCAATTTGGGTTGCTATTTGTAATGAAACACACCCTTTAGAGCTGAACTAAATATATAATTTAGGCTAGTCACATGATCTCTCTGGGACTCATCAATATTAAATATTAAAATAAAGTGAGACTAGACTCTGAGTTATATCATGTACTTGGAATTAGTTATTCTATGTGTATTTACTATTTCTTTGTCAACTTTGTTCCTAATTTACACCTTTAAAAACTTCATATCTGAGTTAAATCAATTATGAACATATTCTCACAGAATGAAAGGAAATGGAAAGCATCTAAATCAAGGATAAGGTAGCAGCTCGCTTACTTGGAAGGTAACCCAGGGAGCAGAACTGAGGAAGTGGGGAAAAGTAAGAGAGAAAGGATAAAAGTTAAAAAAAAAAAAAAAAGTTTGTTGAGCTGGTCATAACTATGGAAAAAGTAGGCTTATTCTTTCTGTGGACCATTTGGTTAACTGTTTGGAATTCACCTTAAAACTGTACTATCAGAGAACAAGAAGCTTAGAGAATGTTTCTACCACCCTATATACTCCATAGGTTAATGATTCCTTCTGGACTGATCAAATCCCCGACACTTTTGGAGTGTACCAGTGTTGAGCAAACTAGCTTTCCACAGCTTTGGAGAAGTGGCAGGAGAGCAGGGCGTATACTTGGTGTGGAACTCTGAGGAAGATGTAGGGGACTATTGTAGCAGTGCTATGTGACAGACATTGAGTGCTTTAGAGGCAGTGACCATTTTTCCTCACTCATTCCAAGAGAAACATAAAGATATCTCTTTTATACAGATGAAGAATCTAAGGCACACATCAGCCAACAAAAACCCAAATCGCACAGCTAGTGAAGGACTGAATCAGAGTTTAACTTCTAGCAATCTGACTCTTGCATTTTCAGTGACAATACCAGTCTTAAAGATTTTTAAAATATATATATAATACTGTTGCTTATAAGCAGTTTTCCCCCAAATTAACACCACTGAAAACTTGTTGAATGTCAGATAATCTGATGTGTATAACTTGTGACTTCTCACAGTACTTTCAACTTCTGCTCCATATGTGATTCACAAAATTCTATAGGTCCAATGAACAAGAGCGTGATTTACTTTAGGGGTTTGCCAATAAGAAACAACTTTGCCTATTAAAATTCAGTAACATAAAACTACTACCCCAAACTGTTTATTTCAGTTGTTTTCTTACTGCTATTCCTTCTCTATTTCACCTTGCTTAGTTAATTGTCTCTGGTTACTCCTCTAGATGACTCTGTCCTCTTATTTATTTTGATATCTACTATGTGTTTTAATTCTTTTGGTGTTTACCATTTTATTCCCATCAAACAAAACAGTGTATTTAATTATATCACATTTTATAAACTATTTCCCTTGCTTTATTGATATATAATTGAAGCATAATATTATTAGTTTAAGGCATACAACATAATGATTTCATACATGTATATATTTAAAAATGATTATTGAAATAAATTTAGTTATCACAGTTACATTTTATGCTAATAAATTATTAATCATACAAAATTAAATAGATTCTAACACAAAATTTAGTGTATGTACAACATAATCAAGTGAAAAATAGAATGTAAACTTCTATGAGGTTGAATTTTCATGACTTAGTTAACAATATTAACATCATTAGCATTGTTGTATCACTTTATTTCAATAATTCTTATACAGTAATTTCACACAATCTTCAAGAAACATCACATTTCATTTCGAGTTTATCAAACATGTCATAAGACCAATTTTTCTTCTGTTTTCTATTCTTTTAATATTTTCTTTGCCTCTTTTGAAATCCTGCTCTAATTAAATGGTCATTTGGTCAGGTAAATTGATACAAGTTTTGGTTTACTCTTAACCTTCAGATTTTTTAATAGACATAGTGACCTTTATAAGAGTAAATTTTTACAAATTGCCCTAAAAATTATAGTACAACTTCTATGTTGTTGGGCAGAGAGTCCTTGAGGAACTCTTTTCTCAGCAGAGTTTGTGGGTGCTGCTCTTCAGTGTGCTGAATTCTGGTTACATGTGAGAGGCCTGAATATGATATGATTTTCTTTACCCTGTAAGTAAACTGTACTTTTTCTCTAGAAGATTATAATATTTTCTGTTTATTCTTGAAATTCATTGATTTTCACCAAAATAAAAATTTTAAATTTCATTGTGGTAAAATTGATACATGAAAAATTATGCATATTTAAAGTATACATTTTTATAAATTTGAAAATATTCATACCCCTGTGATACCATCACCACAATCAAGGTGGTAGATAATCATATTTGTCACCTCCAAAAATGTTCCTATATTCTTTTGGCTGTATATGTGTGTTTATTTTGTTTATTTTACTGTATTAAGGACATAATATGTGATCTAGCTCCTTTATATATTTTAAAATATACAGCACCATATTAATAACTATAGTTTTGTGTTGCACAGCAAATTTCTAGAATTCAATTTGTAACTGAAACCTTATCCTTATTTCCTACTCCCTCTGCTCCTGGGAATCACCATTCTATTCTCCGCTTCTATAATTTTGGTTATATTAAAAACTTCATGTAGATGGAATCATGCAGTACTTGTCTTACTGTGATGGCTTATATCACTCAGCATAATGTTCCTTAGGTTCATCCATGTATCAGTATTAGATTTTCTTCATTTTAAATGCTTAATAATATTTCACTGTATGTGTAATTTTCACTGTATTTGTAATATGGGGGTTTTCCAAGTGGCTCGGTTCAGTTCAGTTCAGTTTAGTTGCTCAGTCGTGTCTGACTCTTTGCGACCCCATGAATCACAGCACACGAGACCTCCCTGTCCATCACCATCACCCGGAGTTCACTCAGACTCATGTCCATCGAGTTCGTGATGCCATCCAGCCGTCTCATTCTCGGTCATCCCCTTCTCCTCCTGCCCCCAATCCCTCCCAGCATCAGAGTCTTTTCCAATGAGTCAACTCTTCACATGAGGTGGCCAACGTATTGGAGTTTCAGCTTTAGCATCAGTCCTTCCAAAGAAATCCCAGGGTTGATCTCCTTCAGAAAGGACTGGTTGGATCTCCTTGCAATCCAAGGGACTCTCAAGAGTCTTCTCCAACACCACAGTTCAAAAGAATCAGTTCTTTGGTGCTCAGCCTTCTTCACAGTCTAACTCTCACATCCATACACGACCACTGGAAAAACCACAGCCTTGACTAGACGGACCTTAGTTGGCAAAGTAATGTCTCTGCTTTTGAATACACTATCTAGGTTGGTCATAACTTTTCTTCCAAGGAGTAAGCATCTTTTAATTTCATGGCTGCAGTCACCATTGGTAGTAAAGAATATGTCTGCCACTCGGGAAATGATGAAAACATGAGTTCGATCCCTGGGTAAGAAAGATCCCTTGAAAACGGATATGGCAATCCATTTCCGAATTCTTGCCTGGAAAATTCTATGGACAAGGAGTCTGGTGGGCTAAATCCAGGGGGTCACAAAGAGCTGAACATGACTGAGTGACTGGGCATATATATATATACATACATATATATACCACATTTTTTAATCCATTTATTTATTAAGATCTAGCTTATTTTCAAATCTTGGTTATTGTGAATAACACTGAATGAACATAGGAGTTCAGATATCTCTTCAAGATTGTAATTTCATTTTTTTGGATACATTCAACTTAGCATATTAAAAAGCAGAGATAGTACTTTGCCAACAAAGGTCTGTTTAGTAAAGGCTATGGTTTTCCAGTGGTCATGTATGGATATGAGAGTTGGACTGTGAAGAAAGCTGAGCACCAAAGAATTGATACTTTTGAACTCTGGTGTTGGAGAAGACTGTTGAGAATCCCTTGGACTGCAAGGAGATCCAATCAGTCCAACCTAAAAGAGATCAGTCTTGGGTGTTTATTGCAAGGACTGATGCTAAAGCTGAAACTCCAGTACTTTGGCCACCTCAAGCGAAGAGTTGACTCATTGGAAAAGACTGATGCTGGGAGGGATTGGGATCAGGAGGAGAAGGAGACGACAGAGGATGAGATGGCTGGATGGCATCACCAACTCGATGGACGTGAGTCTGAGTGAACTCTGGGAGTTGGTGATGGACAGGGAGGCCTAGTATGCTGCAATTCATGGAGTAGCAAAGAGTTGGACACGACTGAGCAGCTGAACTGAACTGAACACAAAAATATAATGTCTAGATCATGTGATAGTTCTATGTTTAATTTTTTGAGGAATCTGCTACTGTATTCTATAGTGACAACACCATTCTGTATGCCCACCAACAGTGTTAAATAGTTTCAGTTTTTCCCCATCCTTGCTTACCCTTAAATACCTTTTTTTTTTTTTTTGGTAATTACCGTCCTCAGTTCAGTTCAGTTCAGTTGATCAGTCGTGTCTGACTCTTTGCGACCCCATGAATCACAACATGCCAGGCCTCCCTGTCCATCACCAACTCCTGGAGTTCACTCAGACTCATGTCCATCGAGTCCGTGATGCTATCCAGCCATCTCATCCTCTGTCGTCCCCTTCTCCTCCTGCCCCTAATCCCTCCCAGCATCAAAGTCTTTTCCAATGAGTCAGCTCTTTGCAAGAGGTGGCCAACATACTGGAGTTTCAGCTTTAGCATCATTCCTTCCAAAGAAATCCCAGGGTTGATCTTCTTCAGAATGGACTGATTGGATCTCCTCGCAGTCCAAGGGACTCTCAAGAGTCTTCTCCAACACCACAGTTCAAAAGCATCAATCCTTCGGCGCTCACCCTTCTGTATAGTCCAACTCTCACATCCATACATGACCACAGGAAAAACCATAGCCTTGACTAGACGAACCTTAGTCGGCAAAGTAATGTCTCTGCTTTTGAATATACTTTCTAGGTAAGCGTCTTTTAATTTCATGACTGCAGTCACCATCTGCAGTGATTTTGGAGCCCCCAAAATAAAGTCTGACAGTGTTTCCACTGTTTCCCCATCTATTTCCCATGAAATGATAGGACTAGATGCCATGATCTTCGTTTTCTGAATGTTGAGCTTTAGGCCAACTTTTTCACTCTCTTCTTTCACTTTCATCAAGAGGCTTTTAGTTCCTCTTCACTTTCTGCCATAAGGGTGGTGTCATCTGCATATCTGAAGTTATTGATATTTCTCCCAGCAATCTTGATTCTACCTTGTGTTCTTCCAGTCCAGCATTTCTCATGATGTACTCTGCATAGAAGTCAAATAAGCAGGGTGACAATATACAGCTTTGACGTACTGCTTTTCCCATTTGGAACCAGTCCGTTGTTCCATGTCCAGCTCTAACTGTTGCTTCCTGACCTGCATACAGATTTCTCAAGAGGCAAGTTAGGTGTTCTGGTATTCCCATCTCTTTCAGAATTTTCCACAGTTTATTGTGATCCACACAGTCAAAGGCTTTGGCATAGTCAATAAAGCAGAAATAGATGTTTTTCTGGAACTCTCTTGCTTTTTCCATGATTCAGTGAATATTGGCGATTTGATCTCTGGTTCCTGTGCCTTTTCTAAAACCAGCTTGAACATCAGGGAGTTCACGGTTCATGTATTGCTGAAGCCTGGCTTGGAGAATTTTGAGCATTATTTTACTAGCGTATGAGATGAGTGCTATTGTGTGGTAGTTAGACCATTCTTTGGCATTGCCTTTCTCTGGAACTGGAATGAAAACTGCCCTTTTCCGGTCCTGTGGCCACTGCTGAGTTTTCCAAATTTGCTGGCATATTGAGTGCAGCAGTTTCACAGCATCATCTTTCAGGATTTGAAATAGCTCAACTGGAATTCCATCACCTCCACTAGCTTTGTTCGTAGTGATGCTTTCTAAGGCCCACTTGACTTCACATTCCAAGATGTCTGGCTCTAGATAAATGATCACATCATCATGATTATCTGGGTCATGAAGGTCTTTTTTGTACAGTTCTTCCATGTATTCTTGCCACCTCTTCTTTATATCTTCTGCTTTTGTTAGGTCCATACCATTTCTGTCCTTTATTGAGCCCATCTTTGCATGAAATGGTCCCTTTCTAACTCTAATTTTCTTGAAGAGATCTCTAGTCTTTCCCATTCTGTTGTTTTCCTCTATTTCTTTGCATTGATTGCTGAGGAAGGCTTTTTTATCTCTTCTTGCTGACATGCATGAAAAGATATTCATTGTGGTTTTGTTTTGTATTTCTCTGATAATTAATTATTTTGACAAATTTTTTATATCTGGTAGTCATTTGCATGTATTTTTAGAGAAATGTCTATTCAAGTACTCTGCCCATTTTTAAATTGAGCTCCTGGCTTTATTTGATACTTGCTTCTAGGAGATTCTTATATATTTGGGCATTAACTACTTACCAGATAGATGGTTTGCAAGTATTTTCTCCATTTCCAATCTTATCAGTTAATATCCAAAAATACAATTAACCAACATTAACAAAAAATACAATTAAACCTGTGCAAGGCAATAGATATTTTTTTCCCTAAAGAAGACTTGCAGATGATCAATAAAAGCATGAAAAGCAGCTCAACATCACTATTCATTACGGAAGTACACATCAAAATTAGAGTGAGATAGCACCTCACATTTTTATAATTGCTATTACAAAAATACAACAGATAATTAGTACTAATGAGAATGAGAATTAAAAAGGAACCCTTGTGTACTGTTGGAGGTAATGTAAATGAGTACAGCCAGTACGGAGGTTCCTCAAAAGACTCAAAATGTCTTCACTACCATGTATATTGCACCATTATTCACAATAACCAATATATGGGAACAACCTAAGTGTCTGTCAAATGAATGAATAGAAAAAATGTAATACACACAGAAACACACACGCAAAGAAATATTATTCAGCCTCAGCCTTGAGAAAGATGCAAATCTTCAATTTGCAGCAACATGGATGGATCCTGATAGCATTAAGCTAAGTGGAATAAGTCAGAGAAAGACAAATACTGTATGATATCACTTCAATACAAAGTTTTAAAAAATTCAACCTGTAGAAACAAAGAACTGAGTGGTAGTTAGCAGAGACCGGGGAATGGGAGAAATTAGGAGCCATTGTTCAAAGTGTATAGACTTCCACTTAGAATAAGCTTGAGTTCTTGGAATCTAATGTACAGCATCATGATTACAGCTAATAATACTTACTATATACTTGAAAGTTGATAACATTGACTATTTTTCACCATAAAAAGAAATGGTAATTGTGTGATATGAGATACGTGTTAGCCTCGGCTCTGGTGGTAATCATTTCGCAGTATGTAAATGTGTCAGATCAGCATGTTGTACACCTTGAACTCATCCAACATTATATGCAACTATATCTCAATAAACCTAGAAATAATATTTTTGGAAAAATAATCAATAGTAACCAACAGAGTTGCTTCTGGGTATTGTCATGGAAATCTAGTGTCAAAAGTGGTTAGTTTACTGTTTTTTAATCCATATACATGTATTATTTTAAAATAATAGTAGCAACAAAAGATGCTCAAAATAAAACCTTTAAATAATTCTTTAAAGTATCATTTTAATTAAAATGAACTAAAATTTTATAAATAAGATTTTTTAAAACATGATTTAGTTAAAATATTTCACCATGAAAAAACAGATTTTTCTTTAGTTTTGTGATATTTACTTCTATATTTGTTTTCATTTCTTCATTTTGATTTATTTTTCCAGTTTTTTCCCTTCATTGAGAAATGGTACATTTTTTCACATTATGGGTGAAAAAGACTCTTTGACCCAAACTTAAGTGACGTTCCCCTGTGCTTTCTTCTGTACTAGGTTTACACCTTAGCTTACTTCCTTGCTGGATTTATATTCCCAGTTATAGCAAGACTGCTGCTAAATCAGGTTAGTGAGAATCTCCCCAACCTTGATATTTTATCAGCCTGATCTGCCTTTAGTAAGAATCCTTTTAAGTTGGCTTGGCAAGTATCTCCTTACACTTAATGACTCTTCTTAGTAAGTTCCCATCCCCCTGACCCGGTCATTCTATTTTGGCAGTGAATCCCCACTGGTCCTTGCTATGTTTAGAATTGCATTTGATCTTTCTTTCCTAATGCGACAGTTTTGATACCAACCTTGAGAGTCCTGGTTAAATCTTCCTTACTCTTTTAACAGGGGCAAAAATATTTTCTTTAACATCAGTTCAGTTCAGACATTCAGTCGTGTCCAACTCTTTGTGACCGCATGAATCGCAGCACGCCAGGCCTCCCTGTCCATCACCAACTCCTGGAGTTCACTCAGACTCACGTCCATCGAGTCTGTGATGCCATCCAGCCATCTCATCCTCGGTCGTCCCCTTCTCCTCCTGCCCCCAATCCCTCCCAGCATCAGAGTCTTTTCTAATGAGTCAACTCTTCCCATGAGGTGGCCAAAGTACTGGAGTTTCAGCTTCAGCATCATTCCTTCTAAAGAAATCCCAGGGCTGATCTCCTTCAGAATGGACTGGTTGGTTCTCCTTACAGTCCAAGGGACTCTCAAGAGTCTTCTCCAACACCACAGTTCAAAAGCATCAGTTCTTTGGTGCTCAGCCTTCTTCACAGTCCAACTCTCACATCCATACATGAAAATAGGAAAAACCATAGCCTTGGCTAGACGGACCTCTGTCAGCAAAGTAATGTCTCTGCTTTTGAATATGCTATCTAGGTTGGTCATAACTTTCCTTCCAAGGAGTAAGTGTCTTTTAATTCATGGCTGCAATCACCATCTGCAGTGATTTTGGAGCCCAAAACAATAAAGTCTCACACTGTTTCCACTGTTTCCCATCATCAGATGCCATGTTCTTAGTTTTCTGAATGTTGAGCTTTAAGCCAACTTTTTCACTCTCCTCTTTCACTTCATCAAGAGGCTTTTTAGTTCCTCTTCACTTTCTGCCATAATGGTGGTGTCATCTGCATATCTGATGTTACTGATATTTCTACTGCAATCTTGACTCCAGCCTGTGCTTCAGCCAGCCCAGCATTTCTCATGATGTACTCTGCATATAAGTTAAATAAGCAAGGTGGCAATATACAGCCTTGAAGTATTCCTTTTCCTATTTGGAAACAGTCGTTGTTCCACGTCCACTTCTAACTGTGCTTCCTGACCTGCATATAGGTTTCTCAGGAGGCAGGTCAGGTGGTCTGGTATTCTCATCTCTTTAAAAAATTTCCACAGTTTGTTGTGATCCACACAGTCAAAGGCTTTGGCATAGTCAATAAAGCAGAATAGATGTTTTTCTGGAACTCTCTTGCTTTTTCAATGACCCAGTGGATATTGCTAAAGAAGAAGAACCAAAGAGCCTCTTGATGAAAGTGAAAGAGGAGAGGGAAAAAGTTAAAGTTCAACATTCAGAAAACTAAGATCATGGCATCTGGTTCCATCACTTTATGGGAAATAGATGGAGAAACAGTGGAAACAGTGGCTGACTTTATTTTGGGGGCTCCAAAATCAGTGCAGATGGTGACTGCAGCCACGAAATCAAAAGACACTTACTACTTAGAGGGAAAGTTATGACCAACGTAGACAGCATATTCAAAAGCATAGACATTGCTTTTCCAACAAAGGTCTGTAGTCAAGGCTATGGTTTTTACAGTGGTCATGTATGGATGTGAGAGTTGGACTATAAAGAAAGCTGAGCACTGAAGAATTGATGCCTTTGAACTGTGGTGTTGGAGAGGAATCTTCTGAGTCCCTTGGACTGCAAGGAGATTCAACTAATCTATTCTAAAGCAGATTAGTCCTGGGTGTCCATTGAAGGACTGATGTTGAAGCTGAAACTCCCATACTTTGGCCACCTAATGTGAAGAGCTGACTCATTGAAAAGACCCCGATGCTGCGAAAGATTGAGGGCAGGAGTAAATGGGAATGACTGAGGATGAGATGGTAGATAGCATCACCGACTCCAATGGACATGGGTTTGGGTGAACTCCGGGAGTTGGTGATGGACAGGGAGGCCTGGCATGCTGCAGTTCATGGGGTCACAAAGAGTCAAACACAGCTGAGCATCTGAACTAAACTGAACTGCATGCATGCAGAATGATGAGCACATCATAAGATTATATGTTTTTGAATTCTTACAAAGTTCAGACAACTGCACTGTTACTACTGAAAAAAAAAAATAGAACATTATCATAACTACAAAAGTCTCCCTCAATCACCCTCATTGTTACACCTTCCAAAGATTACCACTATTCTCACCTGTCTCCAAAGGTTGTATGGCTTTTTAATAAATAATGGATTTATAATATATTCCTTCTAACTTTAAATGCATGGAATCTGTCCATATTTTTGTCTCTTGATTTATCGTTTTTGTTAACATTTTGTTGTGAATATTCTTATCACCACATTGTTTTTTGTATCTATACATTATTCATTTTTACTTCTGTAAAATAATACTTTTTATGAATATGCCACAATATATTTGTTCATTTTTCTGTTGATTACTTTCAATGTAAGGGACTATAGATTATATTGTTGTGAATGCATTTTTTCCTTCTCTTTGATCCAAATATACACTTATTTCTGTTGGTTGTATCTCCAGAAGGGAGTTGTTTGGTGATAAGGCATGCATATATCTAACTCTGCTGCTGCTGCTGCTGTTGCTAAGTCGCTTCAGTCGTGTCCTACTCTGTGACCCCATAGACGGCAGCCCACTAGGCTCCTCTGTCTCTGGGATTCTCCGGGCAATATGGAGCGGGTTGCCATTTCCTTCTCCAATGCATGAAAGTGAAAAGTGAAAATGAAGTTGCTCAGTCGTGCCCAACTCTTAGCGACCCCATGGACTGCAGCTCACTAGGCTCCTCCGTCCATGGGATTTTCCAGGCAAGAGTACTGGAGTGGGGTGCCATTGCCTTCTCCGATATCTAACTCTAGTAGATGTCATCAGGGCTTCCCTTGCAGCCCATTTGGTAAACAATCTGCCTCTAATGCAGGAGGCCCGGTTCGATCCCTGAGTCAGGAAGATCCCCTGGAGACAGAAATGGCAATCTACTCCAGTATTCTTGTCTTGAGAATCCTATGGAGAGAGGAGCCTGGCAGGCAGTAGCCCATGGGGTAGTGAAGAGTTGGACACAACTAAGTGACTAACACAAACGACTACGTATTTTTATACTTTCTTGTCAAATCTCAGTTAAGTTTACCAGTAGATTTTATGCCAGTGGAAGTGTAGTTACCTTATATTGTTGTTTAAAGAGTTCAGAACATGTATCCCTACATATGCCACACTGGCATATTGACTATTTTAAGTTAAAGACACTTGAAAAACAACAGATGCAAGAACACGCTGACTTTCCTTTTTTTTTTTTTAAATTTTAAATCAGGAGATGAAATTCCTAACTGAAGGGCAATACACACTATACCAGAAGGTATGTAACATTCTTACCACTACTAACTGGGAACTTGAGTTGGAGAGAATTCGATACAAACAGATCTTGATAAAATGATTTTTACTTGCCTTCACCTCATCAAATATTTAATTACTTTCCTCTTTTTATTCAACTTCTTTTTTTTTTCAGCCTTGTGTTTTACACAAGCATTTTAGTTTTGCAGTTTTTTAGATCTTCATTCCTATGGAGGCTCCCATGTCATATAAAGCTTGCATTAAATAAATTTCTATGCTTCTTCTCCTGTAGATCTGTATTTGTCAATTTAATTATCAAGCCCAAGGGCAGGGTGGGTAACTAAGATGGTAGAGGTGAAATTTGCCTCCCTATACTGCTTTAATATGTGTTTTAGAGATCATTATGGAAGGTGAACCACATTTTCAGTTTTTGTTAACCAATTGCATACTTTTTTTTTATTTTACAGTTTCTTTTGCATTTATTTTGGATTAAACTGTTAATAATTTTTTTTAAAAAGTGTCCCAATAAGATTCTAAAATTAAGTGAAATTTATCTTTATCTGGCAAGGCAAAACTTGCACAGTACTTCACACAGAACTTTGAGAGGGCTATAATAAAAAAAGCATATATCCCAAATGAGGCAATATTCTAAATGCAGGTCTCAGCTGACAAAGTGGACTGTAAATTCTTTGTGATTGACTGAGCATGTTCATTTTTCACATCCTGCTGCTAAGTCACTTCAGTCGTGTCTGACTCTGTGTGACCCCATTGATGGCAGCCCACCAGGCTCCCCCATCCCTGGGATTCTCCAGGCAAGAACACTGGAGTGGGTTGCCATTTCCTTCTCCAATGCATGAAAGTGAAAAGTGAAAGTGAAGTCGCTCAGTCGTGTCCGACTCTTAGCGACCACATGGATTGCAGCCTACCAGGCTCCTCTATCCATGGGATCTTCCAGGCAAAGTACTGGAGTGGGGTGCCATTGCCTTCTCCGTT
This sequence comes from Nanger dama, assembly GCA_917880005.1. NCBI lineage: Eukaryota > Metazoa > Chordata > Mammalia > Artiodactyla > Bovidae > Nanger > Nanger dama. The sequence continues at coordinate 4,275,239 of CAKJTW010000038.1, read as the reverse complement.
TCACATCACAGATGCTGGCAAATCTGGTTTCAAACAAATCTGATATGAGTTGCATAAGAGCCAGCAGGCCTAAGATTCCTTAGGGAGGTACATATTGCTGAAGCTTAGCAGAGTTTTCATTATCAATATATTCTGGATATAAGAACTTGCTACTATATTGTTACTGACGTTCATGTTCTGAATTTCCTTTTCATCTTGGTAAAAATGTCTTTTTGCCCTAATTAACAAAAATTTTCAAGCTGTATCTTTGCAGTTCCTTAAGATATGACCATATAAATCCTGTTGTATTAGCAGACCTTGTATATAACTGTAAATGTGTTTAAAAAGTGTTAAAATCCTGAAACTAGCATAATTCTGTCCAAATTATATATACATTTTACTTTTATTTTAGCTCTAGTAGTTGTCTGGTATAATTTAACCTGTATCCCTATCCATTCTTCACAACAATTATTAAATATATATATATATATGACTACTAATGGTCAACCACGGAGAAGGCGATGGCACCCCCACTCCAGTACTCTTGCCTGGAGAATCCCATGGACAGAGAAGTCTGGTAGGCCGTGGTCCATGGGGTCGCAAAGAGTGGGACACGACTGAGCGACTTCACTTTCACTTTTCACTTTCATGCATTGGAGAAGGAAATGGCAACCCACTCCAGTGTTCTTGCCTGGAGAATCCCAGGGATGGGGGAGCCTGGTGGGCTGCCATCTATGGGGTCACACAGAGTCAGACACGACTGAAGTGACTTAGCAGCAGCAACAGCAATGGTCAATCAGCAGGTTTTCCCCTGATCCTTGTCTAGTTCATTAACTGTAAAACAGGAGTATCATCTCCTAGAAGAGGGGAAGCATTCTCTGATACAGCAATACAACCAAATTTTGTAAATGTATAAAGAGATTTCAAGGCATTTCTGTTAGAGCATTACCTTAAATCTTACCTTATTACCTTCAATCTTCCTAGTAAATCAGAGAAGTTATAAAATTTTGAATAATTTGTCTAATTGTATTTTTGCCTTTTAGTTTCATTTTATTCTGTTTTGCATAAATTCCTCCTTCCTTACAGTTTCTCCTAAACCCCACAAATCTTTAAGCGTTTCTACTTGGCAATTATATAGAAAAGTTAAAGCATAAAAGCACATGGTTTTCTGAAATCAGATACACCTATATATGTCTCAGTCCAACAGTTGATAGATATGTAACACTGAGCAAATTGAAACTGCATTTATAAAATGGGGACAGAATACTATGGTTATATCTGAATTCTCAGAAATAAAGATGCATAGTTCTTACAGTGGGAACTCAACAAATGTTTTTTAAAGATTGAGTTATCATAGAACTGTCACTGAAGAGCTATGAGATAATTTTTGTTAAATCCCTCTAGGAGCATTTAAGGTGGGACGGTTTTTCAGAGGAGACATTTAAAGAATAAAATTAAATCTGAGAGATGTATTCTCAAGCACAGCCTAAAATGAACTTATTCTGTTATCAGATTAAACTGAAGCATGGGAATTCTTATACTCAAAATGATTTATTTGTGCTAACTTCATTAACTTTTACACACATTTTTGCAATCTTCCTGTGAATAAACAGGTTAAGCATCATTTAACACAAGACATGTGGAAAAGAAGTAAGGGCTTTGTAATCCTGGAAAGATCCGGAGAAGCAATTCTTATTTCTGCCTTGTAAAAAGAAAACTCTCAGCATATACACCCTGGGAATGGAAAGTTTATGCTACATAGGTTTAACTTTAGTCTTGAACCATGAGTGCACATGGCTTTGTCTCTCCAGTCCTAGTAGAGCTGTAGGAACAATATTCAAACTCAGAATACCAGGTTAATAGAGCAGATTTAACAGACATTTGCAAAAACTGACCATCTTGCTCAAATTACATTATCTCTGTATTTTTAAGTTTACACATTTTTCATAATGTTCACACTTCTTCCCTGAAAATATAGGTAAAAGGAATAGTTTCCCTCTTTGTCTTATGTTTTTCAGGAATCAGAGGAAGTGTAACAATCTAAATATGTGTAGCGAAATTGTTTTTATATATCACTTGGAGAGATCAGTTTAATTAAAAAAAAATCTGTCTGGGTCATCTTGACCAGGGTAACATTATTTTGATTCATGACACATAATGAGCCAAAATATACTTGCTGTAAGAATGCTAAACATTAAAATGACCTTGGCTCTTCTCTTACCAAGGAAACCATCTGTAGAGGAAATCTGCCATATGCAAACTGGTATAAGAAGCTTCAACACCTTATCTTTTCCCAAATGAAAATTTAGATAATCATAAATAAACCTTAAAAATATTTTATAGTTTCAAAATTCCTTAAAAACTACTTGCATACTTATATATATATATATATATATATATATATATATATATATATATTTTTTTTTTTTTGTATAAAAAGCTGTAAATATACTCAAGTGACAGAATAAATACAGTTTATTCATATACTAGTCCAGTTAACCTTAGGAATATTTTCCAGGTGTGGAAGACTATAATCCTTAACTGTAACATATTACTTTGAATTTAACAGGACCATGAAAATGTTGCTATAAAATCCAGAATGGCTGGCTTATTTTCCTATATTTTTCTTTGATATTTATTGTGAGATTATTCTTATGGAAAATTAAGGCAAATGACTCAAAGGCAGTCAAACAGTCAAGTTTTTAGTTTCTACCTGAGTACTGTTGAGAGAAATGGTACATTTCGCAATGTAAGATCATAACTATAGTTATGAAAAGTTAGCTACGTCTTCTTTTTTTTTTTTTTGTATTTAAGCAAAAGGAAAAGCATACCTCATAGTTTTAAGTAACACTTAAAAATCATTTACACACTAATGTATACCTCTTTAAAAATATTTGAGATGTAAAGGAATTTTTTTTAAATCAAATATGTTTATCTAAAAATATAAGTGATTTATTTTCCCCCTTCAGGAGGCAAGGAATTTGAAGTGATTTAAAGAAAGCATCAGATATCATCTGATTTTATATGATGATTCTGTGCTGTGCTCTGGTGTTCAGTCATGTCCAACTGTTTGCCACCCCATGAACTGTAGGCCCCCAGGTTCCTCTGTCCATAGAATTTTCCAGGCAAGAATACTAGAGTGTGTTGCCATTTCCTACTCCAGGGCATGTTCCTAACCTAGGGATGAAACCTAGGTCTCTTGTGCCTCCTGCATTGGCAAGCAGGTTCTGTACCAAGGTGCCACAGAAATTTCATGCTGTAATAATAAATATTGTGATTATTTTTTAGAGTAAATTTTCACCATAACTTTTAATGGAAGCCATATCAGTGGCTTTTAATAGAAGCCAGCCAAATAGTGAGCTTTTTTGAAGTTGCCCTTTATCATATTGAGAAATATCATTGGGAAATACTTTGTCTATTATTCTTAGTTTAGTGAAACTTGTAAAGAATGACTGTGGGAATTTGTACAATGCTTTTCCTGCATCAGTAGAGATGAGCATGTATTTTAATTTTTTTAGTCTGTTAGTGTGGTGAGTTGCATTCATTGGTTTCAAAATGTTAAATCAACATTAAATTCTTGTAATAAACTTGGTCATAACATTTTATCAATTTGTATTATTACTGGATTTAAAATTTTTAAAGAATCTTTGCATCTATACCCATGAGTTTGTAGTTTTCTTTTCTTGAAATCACTTTTCATTGGATTCCTTAGCCCATTTACGTTTAATGTATATATTAATATATTTTTAAAAAATATAGCATATCAATGATTACTTTCTGTTTCTTTCATCAGTTTTCTCTTTCTTAGTTCCCTCTTCTGGATAGAGTACTTTTTATCATTTCATTTCAAATATTTATTGGTTCCTTATCTACAGCTCAGGTTTATATTACTCATCTTTAATTTAGCACCATATATTTTCATGCGATACTGTTGAGTCTCACACGTGGTATAAGCACATTTTCTGCTACTGCCCATTTTACTGATATTACACACTAGCTTTCCTGGTTCTTGTTTCGGAACAGTGGTAGGCTCATTAGTAGCATAGTATTCATGCTTCAACTTTAGAGATAAACTGTACATGCAACTGGTAGAATTGCCCTCCCCAATTTCTTTGTAGGACGAGTTTTAACTACAACTTCAGTTATTTTAATAAATATAAGAACACACGTGTTATTTTGGGTGAATTTTGGTACCTGTGTCTTTCAAAAAAAGTATGCATTTTATCCATGTTGTCGAACTTTTTGACATCAATTGCTGTGATATTAACATATCATTTTAATATCTGCAGATATTCTAAATCTAGTGAAACTTTTACTATGGCTTACTATATAGTCTCTCTTGAAAACAGTTCATACGCACTAGAGAAGAATATATATACTATCACTCCACCTAATATATATTTGGTAGGGTGTTCTGGAAATGTAAAATATATTAATTTTTAACATTGTTCAAATCTTCCATGTCTTTATAGATTTCTCTCCACCTGTTCTATCAGTTATTGAGAGGAATTTAATTCCATGACCAAAATTGTGGATTTGTCTATTGATGTTTTTGCCTTTGCATTCCTATCCATTTTTGCTTCATGTATTTTGAAGCTCTGCTATTAGATTCATTAACATGATTCTTATGTCTTTTCTCTAAATTGAAGCCCTTATCAATTTATTACCCTCCTTTCCCTACTTTGTTTTTAAATACTTTGTTTGCTATCAACTCAATTAACCCAGCTTTCTTTGAGTTATATATCCTTTTTCATTCTTCAAATTTTAATGCCTTTGTACTTTTATACTAAAATGAGACTTGTGATAGACATCATAGAGTTGGAATTGCGCTTTTTTATCTCTCTTGGTAACCTCTGCCTTTTAATTAGGTTTAGGACATTTAAACTTAATGTGATTACTTATACATTTAGAGGCTATTGGCTGAGCTGCATCCTATATCATGAGGATAAAAGCCATATCTTCAGTGTGGGAAGAGAAAGCTAGAAGTAATGTGGGTCAAAGATACAGCCTAGCAGTCATATCTGCCCTGTATTTCTATGTGAATGTGAAATGTCTTTTTAAATTTTTATTTTTCTATGTACCTGTTACAACTGAATATAAATTATATGCATATCTTAACAATATAGCATTGCTGCTTGATTGGAGCTGTGACAAATTTATTTGATATCTTCTTAGTGTTTTAGTCAAAATTAGGTTGGTGTGAGTCTGAGCTATGATGAATTATCGAGAATATAACATTGTAAAAATGGAAAGTAATAATCTGTATCCCTTTATTAAGTCAACTACTATGAGTGATTTCGTTAATATATGCAATGACACTATTTATGCGACTTGAAGAATTGTAATGACCCTTTTTTGGGTTTTGTTTTGTCTGTAGTATAGACATTCAATAAAATTGCCTATAAGGAGTGTATTGACATCAAAGTTTTGTACTAAAGTTTTAAAATTAGAAATAAAAATTTCAAGTGCGTTCCTCTAAATAGTAATTTGCATGCATTTTGACATATTTTTCAGAGCTGCATCTTAACGTTTTATGTGACATTGTCATTAGAATGAACACAATGGCTTCCATTTTAATTATAGAAAAATAAAATATTTTCACTTTAGAGTTTATAGCAATAGCCATATGATATGGTCATGCCAGAATCAGTTCAGTTCAGTTCAGTTGCTCAGTTATGTCCGACTCTTTACGACCCCATGGGCTGCAGCACGTCAGGCCTCCTTGTCCGTTACCAACTCCTGGAGTTTACTCAAACTCATGTTCATTGAGTCAGTGATGCCAGAATAAGACATTTCTAATTTTGAATAACAGAAATCATTTTAGGACTTACTTTTCCTTTTCCATTTTTCTTTGTTAATTTCTAATTGCAGGGTAACTCAAAATAGTATTTACACAATCAGTACTAACTAAAAATACCAAAATACATAGCAAATAAGTCTCATTATCTTTTCAAGGTAGAATACCCCCAAATTATATACATGACTATTTATAAATTTTCTGTTTCAAAATAATATCTGACATACTGAACAAATTTTGTATGACTATACAAATCCTTGATTATGATCTGTATTATATATTGTATTATTAGTAGTAACATTAGAGATTTAAAATATGATAAAATTCTATTTCATTTACAACATGTAAATTACCTATCTACCTGACTGTAAATTAATATAGTATTAAGTTTAAAATCTTATTTAAGATAGCTGTCATGTGGTTTATGAAGTTAGCTTTTTGAATGCATGTATATAAAGGAAATATTACTTAGGCATTTAGTGAATTGATAAAGACATTAAAAACTAAAATTTAAGTTAATTTCCACAGAATAGATTTTAAAATTCAATTAATTTCAATAATGCTATTTCCCACTTTGATCTGAGAATATATATTAGATGCAGTTTCTAAAAGTTAAAGGAAAATGTTAAACTTGAAACATGAGCTTTGAAAAACAGAATTGTGCCATCTGCATTTCTTGACACTATCACATGACCTTGATAGTCTAGCCATCTAGAATATATTTTTATGGGATTAAATGCTTATGATTAAAAGGAGGAAACTACAATTTGCTTAGTTCACTTACATTTACATTGAGATAGTTTAGGAATTATTCTTATTTTTAACTCAACATGTATCCTTGATATGAAATCAAATACTCCTTATGCCTGCCTTGAGATTATTAAAATAGTTTATTTATTCTCCATTGTCTTCTTTTTTATGCTATACAGTACTTCTTTTTACCTTAGATTTCCAGCATCATTTCTTATAGATATAAACCATATATGTTAAATATATCCCTCAGAGGTCTAAAGATATTTTTGCTTCTATTTCTCTGGGACGACTTCTGCTCATAGGTAGATAAATAATTGCTGACTTTACTATCTGAGTTCTGACAGCTCAAGTATAAATTCTTCTGAGAATATTTGATAAATAAATTTAATTTAAAAAATAAAATAAAATAAAATAAAATAAAAAAAAAAGGAAACAGAATCTTATTTTCTTAGAATATTCCTTATTGGTAAGATTCATGTTGTTTCTCTCTTGGTGACCTTTTATAGTAGGTCACATCTTTCAAGTTACCTCTTTTCTGTAGGTTTGCTTTTCTGAAAATGTTTTCTGTATTCTAAGATGTAATTCATTACTTAACACCGCAGCTGAAGCTTAAATTATGTAACTAATATATTGGAAATTTTCAGTTTTTCTGTTTCCTTCCACCAGCATATGCATGGTTAGTTTTTCTACGGCTATAATTAGCATAAAATTTCCATAGAAACATTCAAAGTTGTGTCCTATTTTTCACTTTGTAAAAACATGTTGTATTTTCTGTTTTTTTTCCTCCTTATTCTTCTTTGTAGAACACTACCTTGTCTGATCTTGTATTTCTACATTTTTATAAGACACTTGAAATTTTCCAAATTACTTTGAAAACTGTATGTTTTTATTATTATTATTTTTCAATGCATACATAGATAATTCACTTATGATATTAAATTTTAATATCAACTAACATGTTAAGCTAGTCCAATTATATAAATCTTCTATATTATATATACATATTTTCAAAATGATATTATAAAAGATTTCTTAAATTTATCGCTAAGTGCTTTAGAATATTTGTTTTCACTGAATATTTTATTTTCTAATGGTGGGGAGTAACAGTAAAACAATATCTGTCATCTATTTTCTCCTTTATTATTGGGGAAAGTATAAGTTATTACACAAAGTAACTATAGTAACATAAGGCTTAGTAGGGAGAAATATGGTCAAAGTTAATGCCCTACCTTTTAGTTGGCATTCTGTAGGCTAGAAAAGTAATGAAGATATGAGGCTTTTCTGCAGCCTCAACTTTTAATTAATTCTCAGTATTTACTGGTGTCAAGAGGCAACTGGGGTCAGTTCCAGTGTCCAGTGTCCAGTGTCCTTTGCTTGAGTTTCATATTTTATACCTGTTATGAAACTGTCAGGAAGTACCAAACTACCTGTTCATGGGTATCAAGAAACAGTCACAGTAGCCACAGTAGTGTTAGCAAAATATGCATTTTCTCATTGGTTCCAATAGAGGCGTCAGATGTGAGAGCATATGTGCTAATTTAGAGGGAAATGCTGGAGACTTGGCCTAAAAACCACTCCTCGAACCCACTGAAAATTTCTGTAAGCACTGATTTTTCAAGTTGAATAAACAGAATTTTGTTAAAATACCCAGAGTAGGGACTTTCCTGGTGGTCCAGTAATTAGGAATCTACCTTTCAATTCAGGGGACAGAGTCCATCCCTGGTTGGGGAGCTAAGCTCCCACATGCTGCAGCACAACTGGATTCATGCTCTGCAGCTACTGAACCAGTGCACAAACAAGATTAAAAAAAAAAAAAAAAAGGGATGGGAACCTCAATAGACATCAAAGACATACAGCTAACCAACAGACACATGCAAAGATGTTCAACATAAATAATCATCAGGAAAATGCAACCCAGAACCACAAAGAGGAACTTCCCTGGTGCTGGAGCAGTTAAGACTTTACACTCCCAGTGAGGGGACCTGGATTTGATGCCTGATCAGTCGAAACAGTTCACAGGCCAGGCTGCAATTAGAGATACTGAGTGGTACGACTAAAGATCCTGCATGCTTCAACTAAAGAACACTGCATGCTGTAATAAAGATCAAAGATCCTGAATGCCACAACTAAGACCCAGCACAGCCAAATAAGTAAATAAATATATTAAAAAAGCAAACACAATGAAGACTTTCTGGTGGTCCAGTGGTTAAGAATCTGTCTACCAATGCAGGGGACAAGGGTTCAATCACTGGTCCAAGAATATCCCACATGCTGAGCAACAACTAAGCCCAAGCACCATAACTACTGAGTCCATGATCCACACACTGCATACTACAGCTACTGAGACCTTTTGCCACAACTACTCAAGCTTTTTAATATACTGCCTAGGTTTTAATTGCTTTTCTGCCAATGAGAAAGTGTCTTTTAATTTCATGGCTGCAATCATGGTCCACAGTGATTTTGGAGCCCAAGAAAATAAAGTGTGTCACTCTTTCCATTTTTTCCTTGTCTGTTTTCCATGAAGAGATGGAACTGGATGCCAGCATCTTATTTTTTTTGAATATTGAGTTTCAAGCCAGCTTATTTACTCAAGAAGCTCTTTAGTTCCCCTTCGCTTCTGCCATTAGAGTGGTATCATCTGCATGTCTGAGGTTGCTGATATTTCTCCAAGCAATCTTTATTCCAGTTGGTGATACATCTATCCTGGCACTTTGCATGATGTACTCTGCACGTGACTTAAATAAGAGGGTGACAATATATTATCTTGGCCTACCCTTTCCCAATTTTGAACCAGTTTGCTGCTCCATGTCTGGATCTAACCATTGCTTCTTGACCTGCATACAGGCTTCTCAGGAGGTAGGTAAGGTGGTCTGGTATTCCCATGTCTTTAAAAATTTTCCACAGCCCCATCTTTGCATGAAACATTCTGTTGGTAACTCTTATTTTCTTGAAGCAATCTCTAGTCTTTCCCATTCTATTTTTCCCCTCTATATCTTTGCCTTGTTCACTGAAGAAGGCTTTCTTCTCTCTCTTTGCTGTTCTTTGGAAGTCTGCACTCACAAGTATGTATCTTTCCCTTTCTCCTTTGCCTTTTGCTTGTCTTCTCTTCTCAACTATTTGTAACCTTCCTTAGACAACCATTTTGCCTTGCTGCATTTCTTTCTCTTGGGGATGGTTTTGGTCATCACCTGCTATATGATGTTACCAGTCTCTGTCCACAGTTCTTCAGGCACTATGTCTATCAGATCTAGTCCCTATTTCTCACTTCCACTGTATAATCATAAGGGATTTGATTTAAGTCATACCTGAATGGCCTACTTGTTTTCTCTATTTTCTTCAAGTCTGAATTTTGCAACAAGGAGCTCATGATCTGAGCCACAGTCAGCTCCAAGTCTTGTTTTTGTTGACTGTATAGAGCTTCTCCATCTTTGGCTGCAAAGAATATAATCAATCTGATTTCAATATTGACCTTCTGGTGATGTCCACATATAGAGTCATCTGTTGTCTTGTTGGAAAAGAGTGTTTCCTATGAGCAGTGAATTCTCTAGGCAAAACTCTGTTAGCCTTTTCCCTGCTTCATTTTATTCTTCAAAGCAAAACTTGCCTGTTACTCCAGGTATCTCTTGACTTCCTTATTTTCATTCCAGTCTTGTATGATGAAAAGGACACCATTTGTGTGTGTGTGTGTGTGTGTGTGTGTGTGTGTGTGTGTGTGTGTGTGTTAGTTCTAGAAGGTCTTGTAGGTAGGTCTTCATAGAAATATTCAATGTCAGCTTCTTCTGCATTACTGGTTGGAGTAGAGAGGTTATTACGCTAAGTGAAATAAGTTAGGCAAAGAAAGCCAAATAATGCTTGATTTCACTTATAGGTAGAATCTAAAAACAAATCAGCAAACATTTAACAGCAAGAAAACAAATAGGCAGTTTCCAGAGGATATTGAGTATTGGTAATGCGTAATATTGGTGATGGAAATTAAGAGGGATAAACTTCCTAGTTTACAAGGAGAAGAGAAGAAGAAGGAGAAAAGGAACAGAATGAGAGAGAGGGGTGGGGGGAGGAAGAGAAGAAAATGATGTAGAGGAGATGAAGGAGGAAAAGGAAGAGAAATTGCCATAGCAACACTTATGGGGAAGTATAGCAAACAAAACATTTCATATTTACTCAGAAGTAAATCACTGCAGATGGTGACTGCAGCCATGAAATTAAAAGACACTTACTCCTTGGAAGAAAAGTTATGACCAACCTAGACAGCATATTGAAAGCAGAGACATTACTTTGCCAACAAAGGTCTGTCTAGTCAAGGCTATGGTTTTTCCTGTGGTCGTGTATAGATGCGAGAGTTGGACTGTAAAGAAAGCTGAGTGCCAAAGAATTGATGCTTTTGAACTGTGGTGTTGGAGAAGACTCTTGAGAGTCCCTTGGACTGCAAGAAGAGCCAATCAGTCCATTGTAAATAAGATCAGCCCTGGGTGTTCTTTGGAAGGAATGATGTTAAAGCTAAAGCTCCAATACTTTGGCCACCTCATGCAAAGAGTTGACTCATTGCAAAAGACTCTGATGCTGGGAGGGATTAGGGGCAGGAGGAAAAGGGGATGACAGAGGATGAGATGGCTGGATGGCATCACCGACTCAACGAACGTGAGTTTGAGTGAACTCCGGGAGATGGTGATGGACCAGAGAGGCCTGGCGTGCTGCGATTCATGGGGTCGCAAAGAGTCGGACAGGACTGAGCGACTGAACTGAACTGAACTGACTGAAGAGTAAGTAGATTTATGATCAAAACAGAGGCCCCTAAAACAGATAAATGATGATAAGATTATTTATTGTATTCTAAAATAATATTGAAGATCAGTATGTAAAGCTCTGCTATCCAAAGCAAAACAAAAGCAAAAACTTAAAAAAGTAAGAATGACTAGAGTTACATATTGAAAATAAAGAAACTAGACAGTAACCTCATATAATAGGTGAAATAAAATTCCATCTGAAACAAAAGTCTAGATTTGGGGAAAAAAATGTGTTTTCATTTTATGTAAGAAAATCGATCATTAAGCAAGATATCAAAAAACTCAAAATATAAAAGTTAATTACAACAGTATTAAAACAAATACATATATATACATATATGCATATATGTATGTGTATATATATATATATATATGTTTAAAACAAAAAGCACTGGGATAGGGAAAACACACTTACAGGGAAAAAATCTAGCTTGTGCTTGAACCTTAGGGTTGCTGTTTCAGCAACTTAGATCAGACCCCATTCTTAATTTGGCAGTGACCGCAATTAAGTAGAGAAGTCCAGCTTCACATCCAGCACTAATTCTATCTGCTCTTTCTCCAGCTCTCCACCTACCAATGTGAGAGCTGCAAAAACACTATAGAGAAAGATGTGACTTACCTACATGTGAATTTCAGCTCTCCCAGCGCTGAGCTCATGCAATCTGTATAAGGATGCTTCCACATAACATCACCCAATTAAAAGTGCAATAGGTAACAGTGTCACCTAAATTCATAGAAGCAAAAAAAGCTAACCAAAGTGAAAAGGCAGAGAAACTTCTCTCAATGGACAGAGCAAGAGAAACCTTGAAAAACAAATAAATAACCTATATGATAAAGAACTCAAGGGACTGGTAATAAAAATATTAATTGAATTAGGGAAAATAACTAATGTACACATTGAACATTTTAACAGTTAACTAGAAAATATAAAAAAACAAGCAATCAGAAATATTCAATAACTATAATTAATTAAAAAGTGAGAATGAATAGTAGACTAAGTGATACAAACATGTATGTGATCTGGAAGACATAATAATGAAAATCACCCCCAAAAAAGTAAAGTGAAATGAAAAAAATGAAACAATTTGAGATATCTCTGAGAAAACATCAAAAATACCAACTGAAACAATTTGAGATATCTCTGAGAAAACATCAAAAATACCAACATTCACGGTGTAGGGATTTCAGAAGGATAAGAGTTCAAAAGGAGATTTTAAAAATGTATTGGAGGAAATTATGGCTGAAAACTTCACAAACCTGACAAAGAGATAGTCAAGTAGACAAAGCATATGTCTGTGTGCTAAGTCACTTTGTGATCCTATGGACTGTTACCTACCAGACTCCACTGTCCATGGAATTCTCCAGTTACAAGTACTGGAGTGGGTGGTCTTGCTCTCTTCTAGGGGATCTTCCCAACCTAGGATTGAACCCACGTCTCTTAGATCTCTTGCAATGGCAGGTGAGTTCTTAACTGCTAGCATTACCTGGGAAGCCCACTGAAAGGATAGAGGATTCCAAATAAATATACCTAAATAGCTTCACAGGAAGACATCATAATTAAAGAGAAAGATTTGTATGTAAGGGAATCCTTTTAAGGCTATCAGCTTATTTCTTTGCAGAAACTTTGCAGGCTAGGAAGAAGTGGCGTGATATATTTGAAGAGCTAATAGGGTAAAAACCTGCAACCTAGGAAAATCTACCCAGTTAAATTGCCGTGTAAAATAAAACGAGAGACAAAGGATTCAAACAAGTGAAAACTAACAGAATTCTTCAATACTAGACCTACTCTAAAAGAAATATTGAATGGTTTCTCTAAGAGAAAAGGAAGTAAGAATCTATAGGAAAGGAAATATCCTAGTAGGAAAGGCAAATGTATACTAAGAATATCAACCACTTAAATAAAAAACAATACAAATATTAAAATATGAAAAACATTGCAAAAACAACTATAACTACAATATGTTAAGTGTTATGCATGAAGATATAAAATACAACATCAAAAACACAAAATGTAGGAGAAGGGGGTTAAAAGGAAGATTATTTAAAATTCTTTTAAACCTAAACAATTACTAGTTTCAAACAAATACATATAGTTATAGATCAACATATTTGAACGTCATGGTGACCATGAATAAAAACCTACAATAGATACACAAAAACTAAAAAGAAAGGAACACAAGCATACCATTAAGGGAAATCATCAAACCATAAGGGAAGAAACAAAAGAAGAAATGAACTGAGAACTACCAAAAACACTCAGAAAACAAGTAATAAAATGACAAGTATACACTTATCAAAAATTACTTTAATTTTAAATGAAAAAATGCTTGAATTGAAAGATACAGGGTAGCTAATTGGATCAGAAACCAAGACCCTTCCTTTTGCTGCCTACAGAAGCCTTGCTACAGAGCTAAAGATACACACAGTCTGAAAATGAGGAAGGAATGGAAAAATATATTTCATGCAAGTGGAAACAACAATAAAGCACAAGTAGCAATCTTATAACATACTTAGAAAGAATAAGAAAATACTAAACTACATGCTACAAAAAAGAAGTAAATGAAGAAATCAAGGAGGAAATCAAAAAATACCTCAAGACTAATGAGGAAATACAACTTTTCAAAATCTATGGGGTATAGCAAAAACAATCTAAGAAGGTAATTTATAGCAATGCAAGCCTTCTTCAAGAAATGAAAAAAAAAATGTTAAACAACTTGACATACGACTTAAAGAAATTTGGAATAGAAGAGCAAAGCCCAAAATCATCAGAAAGATCAGCAAGGATTAAATAAAATAGAGATTTAAAAAAATACAATGGAAAAGAGCAATGAAACCAAGAGCTGTTTTTTCAAAAAGAATTAAACAATGATAAATCTATAGCCAAGCTCACCAAGAAGAAAAAGAGATAAGACACTAATAAACAAAATAAGAAATTAAAGAGGAGAGTTAACAAAGAATACCAAGGGGATATCTAAAAAGTCAAGAGAAAAAAATACTATCAATTATATTCCAACAAGTTGGACAACAAAAAAATTAGCAAATTTCTGGAAAAAAATAATTTCTGCCATGACTGAATCCAGAAAAAACAATCTGAATAGACCAATAACTAGTAGTGAAACTGAATTTGTAAACTGAACTCTGAAAATGAAAGTCCATGACCAGTGGGCTTCACAAGGCAATTTTACCAAATAAAGAAGAATTTCTTTACCATATAAAGAACTAACACCTCCTCTTCTCAAGCTATCCCCCAAAATGGAAAAGGATGGAACACTCCTAAATGTAGTCTATGAAGATATCATTACACTGCCCAGTACCAAAACTAGATAGACAGTACAAAAAAAAAAGGAAAAAAAAAAAAAAAAGAAATATTATGGTCCAATACTTTTGATGAATATAGATGCCAAAATCCTTGACAAAATATGAGTAAACAAAACCAACAATGTATAAAAAGGATCATACATCTTGATCACACTGTATTTATGCTTGGTATATAGGATGCTTTGATATTGCAAATCAATATGAGAAGCCATATTGACAAAAGAAAGGGATAAAAGTCACATGATCTTCTCAATAGATGCAAAAATAAAAATCATCTGACAAAATAAAAGAGTTTATAATAACAACTTTCTTCAAAGTGGGTATGGAGGGTACATATCTCAGAATAACAAAGGCCATTTATGATAAACTCACAACTGGCATCATATTCAACACTGGAATGCTAAAAGTCATTCTTCTAAATTCAAGCTGCTGCAGCTACTAAGTCGCTTCAGTCGTGTCTGACTCTTCGATCCCAGAGACAGCAGCCCACCAGGCTCCCCCATCCCTGGGATTCTCCAGGCAAGAACACTGGAGTGGGTTGCCATTTCCTTCTCCAATGCATGAAAGTGAAAAGTGAAAGTGAAGTTGCTCAGTCGTGTCTGACTCCCAGCGACCCCATGGACTGCAGTCTACCAGGCTCTTCTGTCCATGGGATTTTTTTAGGCAAGAGTACTAGAGTGGGGTGCCATTGCCTTCTCCGTCTAAATTCAAGACCAAGACACAAATGTCCACTCTCACCACTTCTGCTTAACACAGTATTGAAAATCCTAGCCATAGCATTCAGACAAGAGGAAGAAATGGATGACCTCAAATTGGAATGGAATAACTCAATATTTTAAGAGGAAATAGTATTAAATATTGAAAAACCTGAGGTCTACACCCCCAAAACTATTAAAATAATAAATGAATTCAAGAACATTTGCAGGATATAAGGTTAATATACAAAATTATTTTGCATTTCTCCACATTAATAATGAATTATCAGAAAAAAAAGTAAAAGGAAAATTCATTTTAAAATCACATAAGAAAGAATAAAATACCATTACACTTACTAAGAAGGTGAAAGATCTATATTCTGGAAAAATATAAAACACTGATATAGGAAATTGAAGACAATGCTGAGAAATATAAAACTGCCCTATGCTATTATGTTGACACATTTAATATTAATAAAAATTTCATACTGCACAAAGTAATTTATAACTTAATGCAATCCCTATAAAAATATCCATGGCATTTTCCCCAAAGCAAAAACTGGTAATCCTAAAGTATACATGGTACCACAAAAGACCTGGAATTTTCAAAGCAATCTTAAGAAATAAGCACAATGCTGAAGGCATCACCTTCTCAAACTTCAGACTATATCACAAAGCTATAGTTAATCAAAGCATCATGATACTGGCAGAAAAACAGATACATACATCAATGGAACAGAAAAGTGAGCCCAGAAATAAACCCATATACCTATGGTCAGTAATATACAACAAAGGAGGCAAAAATATACAATGGATAAGAGACAGTCTTTAATAAGTGCTGCTGGAAAAACTGGGCAACCACATGTAAAATAGAAAGATTAGAACATTTCCTGATACCATATACAAATAAATAAATTTAAAAAATGGATTGAAGAACTAAACTTAAGGCCTGAAACCATAAAGTATCTAAAGAGAATACAAACAGAATATTCTTTGAGAGAAATCCTAGCAATATATATTTACATCTATCCTTCAAAACAAAGAAAGCAAAAAAGAAGAATCCGTCAATCACTCAGTCATTTCCAACTCTTTGCAATCCCATGGACTGCAGTATGCCAGGCTTCCCTGTCTATCATCAACACCCACAGCTTGCTCAAACTCATGTCCATCGAGTCAGTGATGCCATCCAAAAATCTCATCCTCTGTCGGCCCCTTCTCCTCCTGCCTTTAATCTTTCCCAGCATCAGGGTCTTTTCAAAGGAAATCTTTTCTTCCCATCAGGTGGCCAAAGTATTGGAGTTTCAGCTTCAACATTAGTCTCTCTAATGAATATTCCAGACTGATTTCCATTAGGATTGAATGGGTTGATCTCAAGGGACTCTCAGGTGTCTTCTCCAACACCACAGTTCAAAAGCATCAATTCTTCAGCACTCAGTTTTCTTTATAGTCCAACTTTCACATCCATTCATGACTACTGGAAAAAACAAACGTTTGGCTAGATGGATCTTTGTTGGGAAAGTAATGTCTCTGCTTTTTAATATGCTCTCTAGGTTGGTCACAGCTTTTCTTCCAAGGAGCAAGCCTCTTTTAATTTCATGGCCGCAGTCACTGTCTGCAGTGATTTTGGAGCCCAAGAAAATAAAGTCTGTCCCTGTTTCCACCCATCTATTTGCCATGAAGGGATGTGGCTGGATGCCAGGTTCTTTGTTTTTTGAATGTTGAGTTTAAGCCAGCTTTTTCACTCTCCTCTTTCACAATCATCAGGAAGCTCTTTAGTTCTTCTTTGGTTTTACTGTAAGGGTGGTGTCATCTGCATATCTGATGTTATTTATATTCTCCCAGCAATCTTGATTCCAGCTTGTGCTTCATCCAGCCTGGCATTTCTCATGATTTACTTTGCATATATGTTAAATAAGTAGAGTGACAACATACAGGCTTGATGTACTCCTTTCCAATTTGGAACCAGTCTGTTGTTCCATGTCCAGTTCTAACTATTGCTTCTTGTCCTGCATACAGATTTCTCTGGAAGCAGGTCAGTTGGCCTGCTATTCCCATCTCTTGAAGAATTTTCCACAGTTTGTTGGGGTCCACACAGTCAAAGGCTTTGGTGTAGTCAATGAAACAGAAGTAGACGTTTTTTTCTGAAATTCTCTTGCTTTTTCGATGATCCAACAGATATTGGCAATTTGATCTCTTATCCTTCTGCCTTTCTTAAATCCAGCTTGAATATCTGAAAGTTCACAGTTCACATACTGTTGAAGCCTGGCTTGGAGAATTTTAACTATTACTTTGCTAAAGTGTAGATGAGTGTAATTGTGTGGTAGTTTGAACAATCTTTGTCATTGCTTTTCTTTGGGACTGGAATAAAAACTGACATTTTTCAGTCCTATGGTCACTGCTGAGTTTTTGAGAAAAGATGAATGTGGGACCTAATTAAACTCAAAGGTGTTGCATAATGAAAGAAATTATCAACAAAATGAAAAGACAATTTATAGAATGGGAGATAATATTTACAAATGATATGACCAATGAGGGGTTAATATCTAAATACATAAATAATTCATAAAACTCAGTAACTCACCACTGCCCCCCAAGGAAAGCAGTTAATTTAAAAATGGGCAGAAGACCTGAATATACATTTTTCCAAAAGGGACAAACAGATAGACAATAGGCACAGGAACAGATGCTCAATATCACTCATCATAAGGGAAATGAAAATCAAAACCACAGTAAAATGTCACCACACATCTGTCATAATTCCTATCTATCATCAAAGACAACAAAAAGAGCAAATGTTAGTGAGTATGTGAATGCAAAGAGAAGCCTCAAACAGTATTGGTAGGAATGTAATTTGGTCCAGCCACTGTGGAAAACAGTGTAGAGGTTCCTCAAAAAACTAGAAATAAAACTACCATATAACCCAGAATTTTATGAATATATATCTGGAAAAAGTGGAAACACTAATTAGTGAAGATTGCATCAGCCCCAATGTACATGGCAGCACTATTTATCATGGCTGATATATGGAAATAACTCAGGCCTTCATAGATAGATGAGTGAGTAAAGAATATATATATGTGTACATACATATATGTATATATGTATATAGAAAGTTGAATATATATATAATCATATATGTGAATGTCACTTAGCTAGAAAAAAGAATAAAATACTGCCATTTTCAGCATCGTAGATATAACTACAGAATATGATGTTAGTGAAATAAGTCAGACAAAAAATTGTTATATGCTATTTCACTTATATATGGAATCTAAAAATTAGTAGCAAATGAATGTGTACAGCAAAACAGAAGTAGACTCATGCATGTGAAATAACATACTAGTAGTTACCAGCATGGAGAGGGAAGGAGAGAGGGGCAAATTAGGTATATGGGGTTAAATATACAAACTACTATGTATACAATAATCAATAAAGTGAAGTCGCTCAGTCGTATCCGACTCTTTGTTACCCATGGACTGTAGCCCACCAAGCTCCTCCGTCCATGGGATTCTTCAGGCAAGAATACTGGAGTGGGTTGCCATTTCCTTCTCCAGGGGATCTTCCCAACCCAGGGATTGGACCCAGGGATCGAACCCAGGTCTCCCACATTGTAGGCAGACGCTTTAACCTCTGCGCCACCAGGGGAAGCCCATGTATACTATGTATACAATAATCAATAAGGATATACTATATTGCACAGGTGATTATAGCCATTATCTTGCAATAACTTTTAATGGATTATAAAATGTAAAAATGCTGACTCACTATGCTATACACGTGAAACTAATATAATATTGTAATCAATAATACCTCAATATAAATAAATCAATAACAAAAGGCATGTTCATCCAATATACACATAACTTTTTTTTTAATTGAGAATTTGTCACATTTCTTTAGTAAAGTCTAAGTGATCCCACATTCCAAACTAAGTCTATATTATCTATACTCAGAAGAGGTCCAGGAATTTGTTATGATCCATGGACCATCATTTAACCTATATTATATGAGAAAGCATGCTTTCTTTGAAGATTTTTTTCCTGCAAAACCCAGTCCATATAGAATAGAAGCAGAGTTAGTGCACCATGACTTCTAACCTATAAATAGATCAATAAAGTGTATAATAATTTTCTTCTAAATTTTGAGAAACACAATGGACTGTAAATCTGGGTTACGCCTAAAGAGAGGGTAAGTGGGAGTGAATACCCAGCTAAATTAATCTATAATAGCAGAACAGCCTGGAGTGTTAAGAGACTGCATACAAGTGGATGGAGGGTCAGAATATCTGCCAAAGAACAGATAATGAACCAAAAAGTGATTCAAGAGACAAGAGTCCACCAGGAATCTACTGAAAATGTACTGAAATTTCACAAAGATTATGACAATAAGCTATGGGAAATCATGAGCAAGGCTGGATTCATAAGTGGTCAGGAAGAGTCAGACAATTTAAAGAATCTCAGCTATACGAGAACATTATGAAAGCCATTAAGCATACCAAAAAAGAGAGTCATTTTTAGATATATTCAAAAAACAAAACCAAGAAGTACACTATACTGGTGTAACCAGAGAAAGAAACTTCCTATTTTGTATGTTTCTCTTTTCTCACTTAAGTATTAAAGGAGCTAGAAGCAGCCTGTGCTATGCTTAGTCATTCAGTAGTGTCCAATTCTTTGTGACCTCATGGCCAGCCAATTGAATAGTAAAAGTGCTAGTTAAAAATAAAATAAAATAAAAATACAATAACAAAAAGATGCATAGCCAGGACCAAGTTAAAGCTAGAGGAGAGAAAGTCTTTAAATAACTTAGTGTTTGTAATATTTGATGACTACACTTATTAATAAATGATCTAAGACTATTTAGGGAAGTAAAGTGACCAGCAAATGTATTATTCATATATTTATTTTATCATCATAAAATGCAAAAAGATGAAATATGACTCATTTTAGATTTGATTTAAGGAGCTAGAAAAACATGACCCATGTCAGTGATTTGAATGAGTAATGTGGGTAGATGATGATAGAGATTAACATGAATTCCATTATTGAATCACTAGCAATATAGACTCTTTCTTTTTACATGTCAAGTATTGAAATTCTTTGATATTTTCTTTGCCTGATTTTTCAATCAGGACTGATAAACTTAGATTAAGTTGGCATAATTTAAGATTGTTATGTAAGAACTCAAGTCAATGATGCTGTACCTTTTACTAAACTGTTTACTTAATGTGAGGTATTAAATAACTATGTGTGTGTGTGTGTGTGTGTGTATATATATATATATATATATATTCTTGGTGACAAGGCTTGTATATTTTCATAGTGATTGGGTATGTCTTATTTGAACTTAGGTGATTATTTTGTTATTTTTGCATACATATAGTCTGTCCCTCTCTCCCTCCCTCTTTCTCTTTCTTTCTTCATGCTTCTAAAATTTCTAAAATGAATGTACGTTGGTGCTTTTGGTAAATTTAAAGGTAATGATTGATTCCCCTTCACATAATGACTCATGCTGCTTGTAATTAATCCGCTGAGAACAACCACAAAACTTCGGGAAAAATTAAAATGCCTCTCTGAAGGCATTGAGAAACTAGCAAGACAGTCAGTTTTTAAGAATGAAATAAGGATGTGAACCAAAAGCATTAAACCAATAGTTGGATCTGCTTCTCTGCTTGAGGCAGTTATGAATTCTAAGGAAGTTTCAGTGTAAAGGCTGAGAGGCAAACTAACCTACAAGAACTAGAGCAGGGGGACAAAACGGAGTCCACAGGGCGCCAAAAAGGAAGGTCCTGATAAACAGCCAGGCTCTGGTACTGCTGCACCCTAGAAGCAAGCGAGGACAGGAAAGAACCAGACCTCACAAGGAAAGAAGCCCTCCTTTCACTCAGTTTTGCCTCTGGCAAAATTGTTTTTGGAGGAACATAATATCACCAAGAGCCTTCATGATTTTCAACAAAATGTGATACTCTGTCACTTTATAAAACTAAAGCAAGTATAAAAATAATTAGCCATTGAAAAGTAAATAATTGTCCCCAAACAGTAAAATATAGACTATATTGGAACCACAAAAATCTATATGCAGAAATTTCCAGATAGAAAATTTTAAATGCTTTTAAATATGTTCAAGAAATTAAGTGAAAATGAAACAAATGAAGTAAAACTTGTAGACTAAATATTAGTATTGTATTTGTGCTTATACTTAAAGAATCTGATTAATGACATGAAGAAACTGCTGAAGAAAAAAATCAGTTACTAGAATACAGCTGAAAAAAATGTGCAAAGGTGGTGAAATAATATGATGAAAAGTACCAAAAGGGATTAAAAATAATGCAAGAAATGCAGTAATATAATACAATATTTGTTTAATTGAAGTGCCAGAAATAGGGTAAAAACAAATGAAATCATGTGTAAATACAAAACACAAAAATGACTGCAAACTAAAAATAAAGTAGAATCTTTAAAATAGTCAAAAGAAAAGGCCAAATTTCTCTTGAAAGAGCATCATTGAATTGTACGTTGACTTCTCAAAAAGATATTGACAGAAAAATTTGGAATGACATTTCTAAAGAAAGAAAATAGCTAACAGATTTCTTCATATAGGAAAACATCCATTTTACAAATGAAGTTGAAATTTTAAAAACTAGTGAAAAAAACTAATTTTAACAGGTCATTATGAAGAAAATTATAAAGGGATTATTTTAGGCAAAAAAATGATTCTATATACACAAAGACAACTGCATTAAAAAATTTATAATGGTGAAAAATTGAAAGCATTTCCCCTAAAGTCAGGAACAAGACAAGGGTGTCCACTTTCACCACTACTATTCAATATAGTTCTGGAACTTTTGGCCACAGGAATCAGAGCAGAAAAAGAAATAAAAGGAATCCAAATTGGAAAAAAAAGAAGTAAAACTCTCACTGTTTGCAGATGACATGATCCTCTACATAGAAAACCCTAAAGACTCGACCAGAAAACTACTAGAGCTAATCAATGAATATAGTGAAGTTTCAGGATATAAAATCAACACTCAGAAATCCCTTGCATTCCTTATACACTAATAATGAGAAAGTAGAAAAAGAAGTTAAGAAAACAATTCCATTCACCATTGCAACGAAAAGAATAAAATACATAGGAATATACCTACCTAAAGAAACTAAAGACCTATATATCGAAAACTATAAAACACTGATGAAAGAAATCAAAGAGGACACTAATAGATGGAGAAATATACCATGTTCATGGGTAGGAAAAGTCAATATAGTGAAAATGAGTATACTACCCAAAGCAATCTACAGATTCAATGCAATTCCTATCAAGCTACCAGCAGTATTTTTCACAGAACTAGAACAAATAATCTCAAGATTTGTATGGAAATACAAAAAACCTCGAATAGCCAAAGCTTTCTCCATTCTTGAGAAAGAAGAATGGAACTGGAGGAATCAACTTGCCTGACTTCAGGCTCTACTACAAAGCCACAGTCATCAAGACAGTATGGTACTGGCACAAAGACAGAAATATAGATCAATGGAACAAAATAGAAAGCCCAGAGATAAATCCACACACCTATGGACACCTTATCTTCAACAAAGGAGGCAAGAATATACAATGGAGTAAAGACAGTCTCTTTAACAGGTGGTGCTGGGAAAACTGGCCAACTACTTGTAAAGAATGAAACTAGATCTCTTTCTAACACCATACACAAAAATAAACTCAAAATGGATTAAAGATCTAAATGTAAGACCAGAAACTATAAAACTCCTAGAGGAGAACATAGGCAAAACACTCTCCGACATAAATCACAGCAGGATCCTCTATGATCCACCTCCCAGTATAATGGAAATAAAAGCAAAAATAAACAAATGGGATCTAATCAAAATTAAAACCTTCTGCACAACAAAGGAAACTATAAGCAAGGTGAAAAGACAGCCTTCTGAATGGGAGAAAACAATAGCAAATGAAGCAACTGACAAACAACTAATCTCAAAGATATACAAGCAACTTATGCAGCTCAACTCCAGAAAAATA
The DNA here is from genome assembly GCA_917880005.1 of Nanger dama. NCBI lineage: Eukaryota > Metazoa > Chordata > Mammalia > Artiodactyla > Bovidae > Nanger > Nanger dama. Next base: position 4,251,891 of record CAKJTW010000038.1, on the reverse strand, counting down.
AACGATCCAATCAAAAAATGGGCCAAAGAACTAAATAGGCATTTCTCCAGAGAAGACATACGGATGGCTAACAAACACATGAAAAGATGCTCAACATCACTCATTATCAGAGAAATGCAAATCAAGACCACAGTGAGGTACCATTTCACACCAGTCAGAATGGCTGTGATCCAAAAGTCTACAAGCAATAAATGCTGGAGAGGATGTGGAGAAAAGGGAACCCTCTTACACTGCTGGTGGGAATGCAAACTCGTACAGCCACTATGGAAAACAGTGTGGAGATTCCTTAAAAAATTGCAAATAGAACTGCCTTATGATCCAGCAATCCCACTGCTGGGCATACACACTGAGGAAACCAGAATCGAAAGAGACACATGTACCCCAATGTTCATTGCAGCACTGTTTATAAGAGCCAGGACTTGGAAGCAACCTAGATGTCCATCAGCAGATGAATGGATAAGAAAGCTGTAGTACATATACACAACGGAGTATTACTCAGCCCTTAAAAAGAATAAATTTGACTCAGTTCTAATGAGATGGATGCAACTGGAGCCTGTTATACAGAGTGAAGCAAGCCAGAAAGAAAAACACCAATACAGTATACTGACACATATATATGGAATTTAGAAAGATAGTAATGATGACCCTGTATGTGAGACAACAAAAGAGACACAGAGGTATAGAATGGACTTTTGGACTCTGAGGGAGAGGGAGAGGGTGGGATGATTTGGGAGAATGGCATTGAAACATGCATACTGTCATGTAAGAAATGAAGCGCCAGTCTATGTTCAATACAGGATACAGAATGCTTGGGGCTGGTGCACGGGAGGATCCAGGGAGATGATATGGGGTGGGAGGTGGGAGGGGGCTTTGGCATTGGGAGATCGTGTACACCTGTGGCTGATACATGTCAATGTATGGCAAAACAAATACAGTATTGTAATGTAGAATAAAAAATAATAATAATAAAATTAAAAAAATTTATAATACTTTTTGAGAGGAAAAAAAAACTAAATAATAGGACTGCTATGCCATATTCATGCATTGAATGGTACACGATTATAAAAATGTCAGTATTCTTCAAGTAAATATATAGATTGAATTTCAATCAAAAGCCCAATATATTTTGTGTGTGTATGTACATCTAAACTGGATCTAAACTTTACATGGAAATACACGTGTCCAATAACATCCAAAGTGTTACTGAAGAAGTTGCAGAACTTTCTCTGTGCCCTATTAACACTAACTACACAACCATGGTAAAACAGTGTGATGATATTACTAATATACTAATGGTGTAAAGCAAGTATAAATAGATGCACTAATGGTACACAGTAAAGAGTGAAGAATCTGACTTACACACACAGGCACATAGACACATACACACACATATATGTGCACATATACACACACACATACATACACACAAACATGTCTATTACAAAATGATTTAGACAAAGCGATCCTAGGCCAATGAAATAGCTATGGGTTTGTAAAACCGAAAGAACTTCACCCATTATTCTCATAATATACAAAGATAATTCCATATGTATGGTACATCTTAAATGTGAGAATGTCTGGAGAATACCTTCATAATTAATTATAAACAGTGAAGCAGGTAAATAAATTAAAGGTTGTTAAATAAATTGAACAAGCATTTCCTTAAAAATTCTATCTAAATGGCCAATATGCCTACAGTGGGCTCAACTACATTAACAAACATAAAATGCATAGGTAGGTAGCAGGCAAGTATATGGAAAAATGGCAATTATATATTGCTAGTGAAAGTACAACTGTATAATTATTTTTGTATATCTATTAGATAGTAAAACTGTTTAAAATAAATATACCCTATGATCTAGAACTAACTTATATGTGTATCAACAATAAAATTAATATAGATGTATACCAAAAATATTTATAAAAATACTCAGAGTGGAATTGTTTATAATAATCCCAAACTATAAACACTCATTGTTAGTCTACAGAAGAATGAAAAGTAAAACACTTGTGTAGCCTCAAACTGTAAAATTTTAATGTAATAAAAAATTTGTGGTACGTAAAATTTATGGATACATTTCACAGTAATTAGTGAAAAATGTAAAATACAGCATACATGCTGCTTAATTTTATTCATAAGAATTTCAAGAATAGACAAAACTAATCTTTTATATTAGAAACTAAACAACAGTTATGAGGAACAGAGTGGGAGTGGTGACTGGGAAGGAGCCTTAGACACGTGCTAATGTTCTATTTTATGGCATCGTTAGTCATTTTTTTGGTATATTTATTCTCATAATTGGTAATTCTGTTTGCTGATATTTTGTGTTTTGTGAACGTTTAGATTTGTATGTTATCCTTTGATTTAAAAATTTATAAATATTTTATACAGAGAATATATTATATATAGTCATATATGTGTATATATATGTATATATATATGTATATATATATGTGTGTGTGTGTATATATATATATATATATATATATATCCCCTGGAATAAGTAATGGCTACCCACTCCAATATTCTTGCCTGGAGAATTCCATGGACAGAGGATCCTGGTAGGTTATAGTCCATGGGTCACAAAGACACGACTGAGTGACTAACACTTTCGCTTTTTTTTCTTTTCAAAACAAATAATATCTATGTGTGAAAATTTGAATGAATTATAATAGTACGTGAAAGTTTAAAACAAAAATTAAATGTATAGGATCTGTACTATTTCAAAGAATTGGCAAGAAGACAAAGAGGGCATTTTAGTACATATAGGTAGACTATCAATATGTAAAAAGTTTTCATTGTTGCTCAGTCACTAACTCGTGTCTGACTTTTGCAACCCCATGGATTACAGAACACCAGACATCCCAATCCTTCACAGTCTCCCAGATTTTGCTCACATTCATGTCCATTGAGTCAGTGATGCTATCTAACCATCTCATCCTCTGAAAACCTCTTCTCCTTTTGCCTTCAATCTTTCCCAGCATCAGGGTCTTTTCCTTTGATTTGGCTCTTGGCATCAAGTAGCCAGAGTATTGGATCTTCAGCTTCACCATCAGTCCTCCAATGAATATCATGGACTAGTTGTTTGTAGCACTGTGACATACTCACAGCTAACTTAACCTTCATATCATTTCACTTCAGTTCAGTTCAGTTGCACAGTCATGTCTGACTCTTTGCAACCCCAAGGACTGCAGCATGCCAGGCCTCCCTGTCAATCATCAACTTCCAGAATTTACCCAGACTCATGTCCATTGAGTCGGTAATGCCATCCAACCATCTCATTCTGCCATCCCCTTCTCCTTCACCCTTCAGTCTTTCTCAGCATCAGGGTCTTTTCAAATGTGTCAGCTCTTCGCATCAGGTGGGCAGAGTATTGGAGTTTCAGCTTCAACATCAGTCCTTCCAATGAACACTCAGGACTGATCTTTAGGATGGACGGGTTGGATCTCCTTGCAGTCCAAGGGACTCTCAAGAGTCTTCTCAAACACCACAGTTCAAAAGCATCAATTCTTCAGTGCTCAGCTTTCTTTATAGTCTAACTCACATCCATACATGATTACTGGAAAAACGACAGCCTTGACTAAATGGAACTTTGGTGGCAAAGTAATGTCTCTGCTTTTTAATATACTATCTAGGGTGATCATAACTTTCCTTCCAAGGAGTAAGCTTCTTTTAATTTCATGGCTGCAGTCACCATCTGCAGTAATTTTGGAGCCCCCGAAATAAAGTCTCCCACTGTTTCCACTGTTTCCCATCTATTTGCCATGAAGTGATGGGACCAGATACCATGATCATAGTTTTCTGAATGTTGAGCTTTAAGCCAACTTTTCACTCTCCTCTTGCACTTTCATCAAGAGTCTCTTCACCAGTTCACTAACCCTAACAGATATTTGTACTTCCTGCCAATATTACTATAAAACAAGCATGCACATAGCTATTACTCAGGTAACAAGAATTCACATTAAATTATTTAAAAAATGTAATCTGATTTTTAAATTTTGTAGCAAGTGGTATTTCACTTAAATTGAATGTAATATTAGTTATGATCAAAGAAAATTGGTTGGGCTTCACATAGCTTTTTGATATCATTTCCTAATGAAAATTCTTCACAATTTATTTAAACTTTTCTTTCATTTCTTATAAAAACATTCATGTTTGACTGCAGTTAATTTCTAAAGTTTATATCATTTTAAAAAATGTTCCTATCCTGAGCTTAAGATCTCCTTTAATGTATTCTTTATACATACATATATATATATATATATATATGTGTGTGTGTGTGTGTGTGTGTGTGTGTGTGTGTGTGTGTAGTATTTCACATCTGTTCATGGACACTTAGGATGGATATATACTAAGGTATAGTTAATGTTGTTGTCTCATTTTCTATGCCAATACCTCATTAGGTTCGCCAGAGTTAGCTGAATTTCTAAACATAATGCTCATTCAATCAGGTAAAGCCCAAAAGAAAACCTCAGTCAACAATTATGTCTCATTAGTCATTTGCTAGTTGGAGCTGGAGCTAATATATATATGAGCCAGTTCTTTGCATCAGGTGGCCAAAGTATTGGAGTTTCAGCTTCAGCCATCAGTCCTTCCAGTGAATATTCAGAACTGATTTCCTTTAGGATGGACTGGTTGGATCTCCTTGCAGTCTCAAGAGTCTTCTCCAACACCACAGTTCAAAAGCATCAAATTCTTTGAAAAGTAAAACTGATTCTTTCTTTAAATGAGGAAGTAGCCCTTTTGTTTTTCTCTTCCCTTAGGAATAAAACAACTTTTGGAATTATCCTCTATTGATGTGAATGAGAACAAGATGGGAAAATAACATGTGTTCACAGATAATGAGTCTCTTGCTATCCTTGGGGAGATTGATCTGTCAATATAAATAAGCAAATACTGAGAAAGAGCCTAGTGCAAAGCTAAACTAGGCACAGGATGATACTGAGCTTAAATCCAAAAAGACAGTTGCCATTTTCAGGATACTGCAAGAGGAGCTCTGGGTGATCATGAATCTGTAATATTAATATTCCAGCTATTTGTTGAAGTTTCATTTTCAAAACAGAACAAGTATTAAACAGCACAAAAAATATTTGATCCTGGAAATGCCGTGTTGTCTGTATTAGTTAGTTCATTTCGGAGAGACTGTCCATAAATCATTAATTTCCTGATGAGAAATAGATTTATTAAAGAAAATCAACATACATTGTATTATAGTCATTCTCATTATCCAGTTATAGTTGCTTTTAGAAATATGTTTAGTGGGTATAAACTCATAAAATCATTTGATGAATATCATTTATTGTACCATTGATATATTTAACATCTAAACAGTTATGTTTTCTAAACTTCAGTTCAGTTCAGTTCAGTTCAGTCGCTTAGTGATGTCCAACTGTTTGCGACCCCATTAATTGCAGCATGCCAAGTCTCCCTGTTCATCACCAACTCCTGGAGTTCACTCAGGTTCTCAGATTCAAGTCCATCGAGTCAGTGATGCCATTCAGCCATCTCATCCTCTGTTGTCCACTTCTCCTCCTGACCCCAATCCCTCCTAGCATCAGACTATTTTCCAGTGAGTCAACTCTTCACATGAGGTGACCAAAGTACTGGAGTTTCAGCTTCAGCATCATTCCTTCCAAAGAAATCCCAGGGCTGATCTCCTTCAGAATGGACTGGTTGGATCTCCTTGCAGTCCAGGGGACTCTCAAGAGTCTTCTCTGACACCACAGTTCAAAAGCATCAGTTCTTCGGCGCTCAGCCTTCTTCACAGTCCAACTCTCACATCCATACATGACTACTGGAAAAACCATAGCCTTGACGAGATGGATCTTAGTCGGCAAAGTAATGTCTCTGCTTTTGAATATACTATCTAGGTTTGGTCATAACTTTTCTTCCAAGGAGTAAGTGTCTTTTAAATTCATGGCTGCAGTCACTATCTGCAGTGATTTTGGAGCCCAAAAAATAAAGTCTGACACTTTCCATTGTTTCCCCATCTATTTGCCATGAAGTGATGGAACCGGATGCCATGATCTTTGCTTTCTAAATGTTGAGCTTTAAGCCAACTTTTTCACTCTCCTCTTTCACTTTCTTCAAGAGGCTTTTTAGTTCCTCTTCACTTTTTGCCATAAGGGTGGTGTCATGTGCATATCTGAAGTTATTGATATTTCTCCCTGCAATCTTGATTCCAGCTTGTGTTTCTTCCAGTCCAGCGTTTCTCATGATGTACTCTTATTAGAAGTTAAATAAGCAGGGTGACAATATACAGCCTTGATGTACTCCTTTTCCTATTTGGAACCAGTCTGTTGTTCCATGTCCAGTTCTAACTGTTGCTTCCTGACCTGCATACAGGTTTCTCAAGAGGCAGGTCAGGTGGTCTGGTATTCCCATCTCTTTCAGAATTGTCCACAGTTTATTGTGATCCACACAGTCAAAGGCTTTGGCATAGTCAATAAAGCAGAAATTGATGTTTTTCTGGAACTCTCTTGCTTTTTCCATGATCACCAGTGGATACTGGCAATTTGATCTCTGGTTCCTCTGCCATTTCTAAAACCAGCTTGAACATCAGGAATTTCATGGTTCATGTATTGCTGAAGCCTGACTTGGAGACTTTTGAGCATTACTTTACTAGCATGTGAGATGAGTGCAATTGCGCGGTAGTTTGAGCATTCTTTGCATTGCCTTTCTTTGGGAATGAAAACTGACCTTTTCCAGTCCTGTGGCCACTGCTAAGTTTTCCAAATTTGCTGGCATATTGAGTGCAGCACTTTCACAGCATCATCTTTCAGGATTTGAAATAGCTCAACTGGAATTTCATCACCTCCACTAGCTTTGTTTGTAGTGATGCTTTCTAAGGCCAACTTGACTTCTCATTTCAGGATGTCTGCCTCTAGAGGTGTAATGACAAAGTAATCAAATTTTATAAATCTTATAAAATAAGTTTTGAGAAGAAATAAGATTTTGGCAATAAATCTTTGCAGAATTATGAAAGTTACTAAGCAGACATAAATTAGTCTGAAAACAATGATATTTAATATTAGAACATACAGGAATTTAAGTACTAAAATACAGTAAAAATAGGATTTTTAAATATTTTAAAATTTATTTTCTATTTGGAAGAAAATTGCTTTACAATGTTGAAATGGTTTCTGCCATGCAACAATGCCAATAAGCCATAATCATACATATATTCTTTCCCTTGACCCTCCTTCCACTACCCTGATCTCATTCCTCTAGGTAATCACAGATTGACAGCTTTGGCTCCCTGGAGAATCCCAGAGATGGGGGAGCCTGGTGGGCTGCTGTCTATGGGGTCGCACAGAGTCGGGCACGCATGAAGTGACTTAGCAGCAGTAGCATTATATATCAGCTTCTCACCAAGTATCTGTTCTACAAATAATAGTGTACATGCTACTTTCTCCATTCATCCCAATCTCTCCTGACCCCACTGTGTCCACAAGTCTGTTCTCCACAACTGTATCTCCATTCCTTCCCTACAAGTAGGTTCATCAATATCATTTTTATAAAATAGGAATGCTTAATAATTTGGGTTATAATTATTTCTTCACATCAGTCCTTCCAATGAATACCCAGGACTGATCTCCTTTAGGATGGACTGGTTGGATCTCCTTGCAGTCGAAGGGACTCTCAAGAGTCTTCTCCAACACCACACTTCAAAAGATCAATTCTTAGGTGCTCAGCTTTCTTTATAGCCCAACTCTTATATCCATACACGACTACTGGAAAAACCATAGCCTTGACTAGATGGACTTTTGTTGGCAAAGTAATGTCTCTGCTTTTTAACATGCTGTTAGGTTTATCATAACTTTCCTTCCAAGGAGTAAGCGTTTTCAATTTCATGGCTGCAGTCATCATCTGCAGTGATTTTGGAGCCCAGAAAAATAAAGTCAGGTACTGTTTCCACTGTTTCCCCATCTATTTGCCATGAAGTGATGGGACCAGATGCCATGATTTTAATTTTCTAAATGTTGAGCTTTAAGCCAACTTTTTCACTTTCCTCTTTCAGTTTCATCAAGAAGCTCTCTAATTCTTTACTTTCTGCCATAAGGGTGGTGTCATCTGCATATCTGAGGTTATTGATTTTTCTCTCAGTGAGATCATTCCTGGGTGTTCATCAGAAGGACTGATGTTGAAGCTGAAACTCCAATACTTTGGCCACTTGATGCAAAGAGCTGACTCATTGGAAAAGACCCTGATGCTGGGAAAGATTGAGGGCAGGAGGAGAAGAGTACAACAGAGGATGAGATGTTTGGATGGCATCACCGACTCAATGGCCATGGGTTTGGCTGGACTCCAGGAGTTAGTGATGGACAAGGAGGCCTGGCGTGCCACAGTTCATGGGATCGCAAAGAGTGGACACAGCTGAGTGACTGAACTGAACTGAAAATTATTTCTTTGATCAGGTGCAAATGAATTTTAAGTAGGTATTCTTTTAAAATATATCATTAATGTGTGCTTATTTTATCACTATCATGCTCTAAATCATTATTTACCAACATCTGAGACATACGTAAAATAGTAGATATATTTATAGTTTTAAATTTTGAAAATAAAATAATTTAGGGTCACTAGGTTATCTAATAGATTCAGTAATGTTGCTGCATATTTTCAGTCTTATACTGAGTAAAATGTCTGCAGATAGAGGAAGACAGAATTTATTGCTTTTGTGACTCACTATCTAGATTTTCTTTAGTATTGTCATATGAAAATATTGAAATGTTAGATGCTTATCTTTCATTATTTTAGGAATGCTTGGCAGAAATTCCAATAGTGACACTGACTTATTTAAAAGACAAAAGTGTTATTTTAAGATTATTGTATATTGAAGAGTTTTAGCTGGTTCAGTTTCTTACAGCACTTCAAGAATGAAAGATGTGATAAAATAAGTTGTGTCAACTCAGGAAAAATGGAAAAAATATGGAAATGAAGATCTAAAGTGTCTTTTAATGACAAGAGAAAATAGCAAAGGAAGATAGCTGTATTTATGAATGAAGTAAATGTGAATCAAGAGAAAAAAGGCTAAATGTGTTGATTAGGAAAGAGAGAATAAAGAGGAAAAAAGAGAAAAAAATTCAAGGTAATTTTTCATTTTTTAAACTTTTATAACTACATATTAATTTTACTGACATATTTTCTATAGGCTTCCTTGTCTGAAAGAAAAGGAAGAATAGTTAGGAAAGTAATCTTTTTGAGCACTGTGATACTTCCCAGTATTTAAAATAGACTCTAATTTTTGTTTGCTGCTGCTGCTGCTAAGTCGTTTCAGTCGTGTCTGACTCTGCACCAGGCTCCCCCATCCCTGGGATTCTCCAGGCAAGAGTACTGGAGTGGGGTGCCATTTTCTTTTCCAATGAATAAAAGTGAAAAGTGAAAGTAAAGTCACTCAGTTGTGTCCGACTCTTAGGGACCCCATGGACTGCAGCCCACCAGGCTCCTCCGTCCATGGGATTTTCCAGGCAAGAGTACTGGAGTGGGGTGCCATTGCCTTCTCTGAAGTAAATGCTAGTGTTTCTTTTATAAGTGCACCAACTCCATCATGAGGGCCCCATCCTCATGACCTCAACTAAGTCAATTACTTCCCAAGGACCATTTCCCAAATAGCATCATTTGGTGATTGGGGCATCAATATAATGAATTTTGGAAAGACACAAATCCATTTTACATTACCACCAACAGTGTTTAAGTGTTCCAATTTCTCTACGTCCTCAACAACACTTGTGATCTTTTGTTTTTGGATAACCATCGTAACAGTTATGAGATGATATCTAACTGTAGTTTTTATTTGTATTTTCATGATTATTAATTATGTTGTATATATTTTCGTATGCGCATTGTGATGCAGCAATCCCACTCTGGGTGTGTATCCAAAATAATTAAAATAAGGATTTTGAAGAGATAACTGCACTCCCAGTTTCATTGTTATATTATCCACAGTAGCCAAGATATTGAAACAACTCAAGTGTTTTCAAGAGATGAAAAAAGAAAATGTGTTAAATACATATAATAGAATACTATTCAGCCTTTTAGAAAAAGGAAATATTGCCATTTGACACAACAAGAATAGAGGGCATCATGTGGAATAAAATAAGTAAACACAGAAGGACAGATACTAAATGACTATATTTATATGAGGCATCTAAAATAGTCAAACTCGTAGAAGATAATAGAGTAGTGGCCGCCATGGATTGAGGAATGGTAGAAATGGGGAGTAGGTGTTCAACAGGTGTAACATTTCAGTTATGCTAAATCAATAAATTCTAGAAATTGGCTGTGAAATATACTGCCTTTAGTTAACAACATGGTATTGAGCATTTCAAAATTTGGTAAGAGGGTAGATCTCATGCTGAGTGCCCTTACTGCCCACCACAAAATAGACATAAGGAAACTTTGGTGATGACTATTACCACAATCAAGATAACGGGTGTTTGGTCATGTCCAAACTCATTAAATTGTACACAATAAATGTGTGCAGTTCTTTGTATATCAATTATACCACAATATAGCTGTTAAAAAGCCAAGAAAAATCTTAAACTGTTGATGTATAATGTCTTGTAGATAGGAATAAAAAATGGTTTATGAGTGGATTGCATGATGTATAAAGATGCCATGCCTAGCTCCATTCTCTTGGCACCTGGATTCTGCATTCTTCAGAAGGCCATTCTAGCATTCTGAAAGGCCAGATGCTAATGGCTATCCCAGGTGGCTGGAATACAGAGTAAAAACCAGTAAAATCCATGCTAATCAGTCCATTCTTTTGCCTCTTACTGTAAATTCAGTTATTCTTATGAACACAAATTTAATACTGTAGTGTTCCACCTCAAGCTGGTGACAACTTATCATGCAGAACCAACTGCAAAGCAGACTAAATTGTCACTTTCCATAGTTAACACATAGAAAACTCCCTAGGAGACTGTGGCAGTAAGTTGAGAGTGAGTGGCAGTGTACCAGGCATAGGTGCTCTGGAAGCGTGATCCACTAGCTTGAACAACTTACTTGTACTTTGGGGACAAGCTTGAAGCCATTCTTCAATATGACATTTTCACTTGATGGTACAGGAATGCAGCTCCTGTAGCAGGAATGTATGTCATTGTACAGTCACATACATTTGTGACTTGGTGAATTAGATAATGCGCACTGGGCATATGCTCATTTTTGTACAGTGGTCCTTAGATTTTCCTAGTGCTCAAAGAGGATTTTCTCCAAACCCTAAGGATCTACTCTCTAATTTTCTTTGAGGACTCACAATAGACTGAAGGTACTTCCTCATTTGCTACAGAAATTTTGAATATTATTAGTTCTGCCAAGTCATATGTGACAAAGATGCACTCACTAAAACTTGGGCCAGCTCTTAGAGTCTTTCTAAGGACTGGACCCCAAACTCAGAACCTTGTAGCCTTCAAAAACTAATTTGCAAAATACAGCACATTTAATTTGTCATATACTTCTCAAGTTAAAAGAGAGCCAATGAGCCGTGTGCCACTTGCCTAGTCCTAGGGAGTATAGCAGACACCATCCTTGTCTTTTGCTTTAGAGTAACTCTAATTTGACTCAGGCCAGGAAACACCAATAATCGTAACAGGTATAAAATTGAAATTTGATAGGTTTTATCTCCTTTCAGGGCTTCCCTGTGGCTCAGAGATCAAGAGTCCACCTGAAATGCAGAAGCTGCAGGAATTGCAGGTTCAGACTCTAGGTCAGGAAAATCCCCTGGAGGATGGCATGGCAACCCACTCCAGTATCCTTGCCTGGAGAATCCCATGGAGAAAGGAGCCTAGCAGGCTATAGTCCATAGGTTGGAAAGAGTCAGACAGAAATAAAGCAACTTATCATACACACATATCCCTCTCTAACAAGCATTTTTTTTTTTCTTGCCAAATGTTAGAGGATATAAATTGTGTCTATCCTGTCAATGTGTAGACATTAATGTGGTGGGCCAGCATAATGTCTTTTGAGATGCTGGGTTAATCTAGATTTCGTAAACTGAATTATGAGAGAGAATTATGAAAAGAAAAGAGACAATAGAGTGTTAGTGCTGTCATTAAAAGTTGAAAGCCAATTGCTGCTCATGTTTTCTACTTATTGATAGAAAGCAAAATCTTTTGACAGTTTGATAGCTGCATGATAGGTGCCAGGGGCAAAGTTAATTGCTCCTATAAAGAGACTACATCTGAAACAATTGGAGTCATCATCAGATTTTATGTGGTTATCTCCCATTCCTGCCATGTTTCATCCGCAAGAACCAAATAGACATGTTAAATGGAGTTGTGCTAAGAATTTCTGAAATTCCCTCAAGGAATACAGCACTGCTTTTATTGTTCTCTTTTGACAGGGAGGGGTGGGAAGAAGACAAAAGAGTTAGTGCTCAGTCATGTCCACCTCTTTGTAAAACCATGGACTAGCCTGCCAGGCCCTTCTGTCCATGGAATTCTCCAGGCAGGAATACTGGAATGGGTAGCCATTGCCTTCTCCAGAGGAGTTTCCTGACCCAGAGATCAAACTCAGGTCTCCTGCATTACAGGCAGATTCTTTACCATCTGAGCCACCAGAGAAGCCCAGGGAGGGGAAGGTTTCAGGGCAAATCTTTAGCTTTTCCGTACAGAATCTACTCTGAAAAAGACTCAGTCCAAAGCCCTATTACATGACTATAAGCCCCACGTCTGATAGAGAACAGTGGTATTACAAACCTGCAGAGGTTAACATTGTTTTGGAGCCAGTGAACAGTTACACGTGTAAGTTATACCAATAAATGCCTGGTGTCTCATATACATTTAGTGGGAGCTGCCTGTAAGACTAGTTTAGTCAAACAACTGAACAAGGTGCTTGAAGTACTACTCCTGTAGCTCAGACTGGCACGTTACAATTAGAATCGTACGTAAGTATAGCCATATTAAGTTGCCCTAGTCTAACACTTTTATTTCTTTTCTGTCACATTTAGAATGCAGCTCCAACTAAATTTATCAGATTTTTTCCAATAATAAATGGTGAAAGAATGTAATATGTGACATATAGTATATTTATCTTGATCTTACTTCTAGTTATCCCCTGGGCTTCCCTGGTGGCTGAGACAATAAAGAATCTGCCTGCAATATAGACCTGGGTTTGATCCTGGGTTGGGAAGATCCCCTGGAGAAGGGAACGGCTACCCACTCCAGTATTCATCCCTGGAGAATTCCATGGACAGAGGAGCCTGGAAGGCTACAGTCCAGTCCATCGGGTTGCAAAGGGTCAGACATGACTGAGTGACTAACTCACTTCAATTTCTGGGACCTAATGCTGTCAGAATCAGTTTATCTGGCTAGAGGCTATGAGGTAGTAAGAGTAGTTAGTGAGAAGAACTGGTATGTCATTGCAAAGCAAAAAGCTCAGGTGAATGACTAAAGCTCTCCACCATAGCATGCACACCCATTAGCCAGCAGAAGAACAAGGGCTAGGGATTCACACAACTCGCATCCAGATAACTTCACATAAAGGATTCCTTTCCAGTTCTCCAACTCCACTATTTCCCAGTCAGTGTTCCAGTCTTCACATAAGAGACCAACAATTTATTTTTAAATTCCATAACTGGATAAAATCATGTATCTGATTTTTATTACCCTAACACTACTAAGTAGAGAAAAAATATATATCTCTTAAATTATGAATAGAAAGCTCAGAGTTTGCAGGTGTCTTTCTTAAAGGTTTGTAGTATCAGAGGCAACTAGCCCATCTTCCAGTTCTTATCATCCTCATCTTCACCATAACACTCTACTGAACAGGGACTCTTCATTGAAGCCACGTCTCCCTACTTTTTTGGTCACTGCTTTCCATAGACTTTACAGCTGTCATCCTCCAGTTATAACCACCAGATCAACTCATATCCAAGCAGGCCAAATAAAACAAATCAAAACAAACAACAATGACAATAAAAATATTCTCATCCTTGAATATCTGTTTTTGCACCCACTGCTGTTACCAGCCAAGTCAAGTACAGGAAACAGAAGCCATTTTTAAACAGGTGGTTTTAAACAGTTTCTGTCACAAATCATAAACACTGAAGGACAGGTTCTTAGATAACAATAAGGAATAACTCCCTTTCTCTTACTACCTACCACTGAGGACTGGAGCCGTGACTTCAAGCATACACACCTGAAAAATGAAGGTCAAGGGATGCAACCAGTATCAAGAAGCTGCCACTTAGTGATGCTGCAGGTGTCTCGTAACACAGTGGAAGCTGATGAAGAGACCTAAGTGGTGGCTACAGGAAACCTTCAAAGGTGTATAGCCCTGTTTTGCTGTCACAAAGATAAACATATCCAGGATATCAGCCTCCACTTCATTTTTATCTTCCAAATTTAAGCGCATTTTTGGATTTTTCTTAAATCCAGACCCAAAGATACAAGAGACCACAAGAAAAAAAGCTGTAGCTTTCAACTTCTATAAGAAGGACGTGAGAAATGGAAATTGAGGAAGACAATCCACAATATCTAGAACATCAAGAATAAAAGCATCATGATAATAGAATCTTTAAAATTAAACTGTATTTAAACAGTAATTTAATATTGGAGCTTTAAAAAATAATTGAATAAGCTTTCTACAATAATGACTTAGAGATTTAGTTTTACATGTATTTATTTTGTACTGGAGGACACTGTAGTATAATTAATAAAGTCAGCAGATTTTAGAAGTAGATTTCATAGTTCGGCTTCTATTATACAATTCTGTGTCATTTCCTCTGCATCATTTGTTTACATTTTATTCTTCATGACTGTCTTTTAGCTCAGAGAATTATACATAGATAGGTAGGCTATTTTCTGTGAAATCTCAAAATGAACAAAATATTAATTGCAATTAAATAATAGAATAAAATCTGCTTTGACAATGGTAATAGGTTTTGATTCTTCATCACAAATGACACTTGTGTTATCAAGTTCAACTGTTAATTCATTGGTATGCTTTTGTTGCATCATCCAGTATGTATTATACTTCACCTTAGGAATGTTATTCTCTTTTGTGCTATTATTCATGTTTTTCATCAGAACACAGAATACTTACTGAAGAGTGTACAGATGTTAAAGTGAGATGGAATTGGGTTAAACACCCACATCCACATCTTCCCTACAGGAGCATCTCAGTCAAGTGTTTCAAGTATTTTCTATTAAGTTCTGCTTCTGCATCTGCTAAAAATGATAGCAGAGTTGTTGTGAGCAGTATATAAGTGGGATAAGGCTTGCAATTTGCTCAGTACATTGTTTGTCTTTATATGAATGCTTAATCTCGAAGTTGTTCATAATTAGTGACTGTTAATTGAAATACTGCTTTTCAAATTCCATAGTTTCATTTTCATTAATTGTGTATCCACTTATCTCCTTAAAATCATCTGAGCAGGAAATATTTTAAGTTATTTGTGACTTTAAATATTTAGCAAAGATGTCTGGCCTATTAATACATAATATATACTATGAATTATGTGAGATAATGAGCAAATATTATCAGAGAGGATTTCTTTGATCATAATATCTAAAGTAGACATCTCTCTTCAAATCATAAAACTGTTCAATTAACTTCTAAGTAGTTATAAACATCTCAAAGTATACTTTTCTTCATTTGTATTTCTCTTTCTATAAAATATAAATTTCCTGAGACAAAAGTCCAAGTCTAGTGTTTTATTGCATTATAACATAACATAATACAATGTAATATGATAGTTCATACTAGATATAGCTGGTCATAGTATAGGCTCTTATACCAGTCTTGATTTCCTGGGATGAATTCCAATTGGTCATGGTATATAATCATCACTGTTGTTATTCTTGTTGTAGTTGCTAAGTCTTGTTCAACTCTTTTTGCAATCGTATGTACTGTAGTCTGCCAGGTTTCTCTGTCTTTGGGATTTCCCAAGCAGGAATACTTGAGTTGGTTGTCGTTTCTTTCTCCAGGGATCTTCCCCACCCAAGGATCAAATGCACATCTTCTGCATTGGCAGGTGGATTCTTTACCACTGAGCTACCAGGGAAGCCCATAATAATTAAAACATGTTGCTAAATCTGGCTTTTCAAGAACTTGCTGCTTGTGTCCATGATAGGTATTAGTCTTTACTTTTATTAACACGGCTTTATCTAGATTTGTTATCGGGGTAATATTGAGGTCAGTTCAGTTCAGTTAGTCGCTCAGTCCTGTCCGACTCTTTGCAACCCCATGAATCGCAGCACGCCAGGCCTCCCTGTCCATCACCATCTCTCGGAGTTCACTCAGACTCACGTCCATCGAGTCCGTGATGCCATCCAGCCATCTCATCCTTGGTTGTCCCCCTTCTCCTCCTGCCCCCAATCCCTCCCAGCATCAGAGTCTTTTCCAATGAGTCAACTCTTTGTATGAGGTGGCCAAAGTACTGGAGTTTCAGCTTTAGCATCATTCCTTCCAAAGAAATCCCAGGGCTGATCTCCTTCAGAATGGACTGGTTGGATCTCCTTGCAGTCCAAGGGACTCTCAAGAGTCTTCTCTGACACCACAGTTCAAAAGCATCAATTCTTCGGTGCTCAGCTTTCTTCAAAGTCCAATTCTCACATCCATACATGACCACTGGAAAAAACATAGCCTTGACTAGATGGACCTTTGTTGGGAAAGTAATGTTTCTGCTTTTGAATATGCTATCTAGGTTGGTCATAACTTTTCTTCCAAGGAGTAAGCGTCTTTTAAATTCATGGCTACAGTCACCATCTGCAGTGATTTTGGAGCCCCCAAAAATAAGGTCAGCCACTGTTTCCACTGTTTCCCCATCTATTTCCCACGAAGTGATGGGACCAGATGCCATGATCTTCGTTTTCTGAATGTTGAGCTTTAAGCCAACTTTTTCACTCTCCACTTTCACTTTCATCAAGAGGCTTTTTAGTTCCTCTTCACTTTCTGCCATAAGAGTGGTGTCATCTGTGTATCTGAGGTTATTTTAATTTCTCTCAGCAATCTTGATTCCAACTTGTGCTTCATCCAGCCCAGCATTTCTCATGATGTACTCTGCATATAAGATAAATAAGCAGGGTGACAATATACAGCCTTGACGTACTCCTTTTCCTATTTGGAACCAGTCTGTTGTTCCATGTCCAGCTCTAACTGTTGATTCCTGAGCTGCATATAGGTTTCTCAAGAGGCAGGTCAGGTGGTCTGGTATTCCCATCTCTTTCATAATTTTCCACAGTTTATTGTGATCCACACAGTAAAAAGCTTTGGCATAGTCAATAAAGCAGAAATTGATGTTTTTCTAGAACTCTCTTGCTTTTTCCATGATCCAGAGAATGTTGCATCATAAAATCAGTTATATTGTGTTCCTCTTTTATTCTCTGGAAGATTTTGTGAGAAACAGATAGCCTTCTATTTCTCTTCAATTCAGTTTTGGTATTTTAATTTTTTCTGGAAGCTTTTGCTTGTCATCTAAAATGACTATTTTATTGACATGAAGTTTTTAATGTAATATTTCCTTTTTAAAGATATTTTCACAAGTTTTAGTGAGTCTCCTCCCATTTTTATCCTCAGTTTTGTAAATCTGTATTTTACCTTTCATTTTCCTGATCATTTTAGGTAATGTTTGTCAATTTTGTTGATATTTTCCAGTAAACAACTTTTGCTTTCACTGATTTCACTATTATATTTCTGTTATGTATTTTATTGATCACAAGGAGCTTAAAATGCTGACAAACTAACAATTGAATGTACTGAAAACATAATTTAACCACTACAATTTGCAAATCCACCAATTCTTATAAGGCAATAATTTCAGAGCACATAAACTTAAATACTTTAATATGGGAAAAAATTAAATTGTAAATCACTCTGTGTGTACCACTATGAATGTGTATATTTTTTTTTTATAATTTAGTAATAATATACTATAATTTTTTTATATTATACCATGAGATAGAGAGGTAAAAAAAATTATTATACTCCTTTTATGAAGGTAGCTATGTGTCCTATTAAGTTAGGTTCTTTTTACATGAAAAGCATTGTAGTATAGTCATTACCACCATGGCTGCTAAACTTGTTATCTATGGCACTTTGTTCAATGTGCTAGAATATTTGCAAAAATGATCATGATAATGCCCTCTCCTTAAATGCACACTTCTTTAGGAAGATCCTCTAGAGAAGGAAATGGCAACCCACTCCAGTTCTCTTGCCTGGAAAATCCCATGGACAGAGGATTATGGTAGGCTATAGTTCATGGTGTTGCAAAGAGTTGGACACCACTGAGTGAAAATCCCATGGATGGAGGAGCCTGGTAAGCTGCAGTCCATGGGGTCGCTAAGAGTCGTACATGACTGAGCAATTTCACCTTCACTGTTCACTTTCATGCATTGGAGAAGGAAATGGCAACCTACTCCAGTGTTCTTGCCTGGAGATTCCTGGGGATGGGGAGCCTGGTGGGCTGCCATCTATGGGCTGTCGCACAGGGTTGCACATGACTGAAGTGACTTAGCAGCAGCGGCAGCAGAGCGACGTTACTTTCACTTTTATAATGTAGGTTAACCACATCTATAATGAAGCATAATCTATTTTCCCATTCCTTATATCTGGACTTGTGTTTTGATTTGCTTTGAACAACAGGATATAGAATATGTATTTTTGCTCAAATTGCAGAACCTAAGTTTTAGGAAAATTGTGGGTCATATTCTCATTGTGTTGAACCATTCCTGTGAAAGAATCCATGTAAAACAAACAAGCAAACAAACAAAAAACTAGGTCTAGCCCCCTAGGGGTGGCTGTCTTGCAGAGGAGAACAAAGGACTGCAGCTAATAGCCAGAATCAACTGACAATTATATACACAACCATTTGAGACCATGCTGCCCAGTAGAGCCACCAGGTGTTTGAAGTTGCAAGAGTGATCCCAGATGAAACTGATCGAAGAACTACCTAGTTGAGCCCAGACTAAGGTACTGACCCACAGAATCATAGGTAGATAAACAGTTGTCCTTCTAAATTTTGGGTGGTCTGTTATGCAGCAACAGATAACTGAAAAGAGCAAATTTCTTAAATTCTATGAGGTTTCCTTATCTGTACTATTGGAGATATAACAGTGTCTGCTGCTGCTGCTGCTGCTGCAACTTGCTTCAGTCGTGTCCAACTCAGTGCGATCCCATAGACAGCAGCCCACCAGGCTCCCCTGTCCCTGGGATTCTCCAGACAAGAACACTGGAGTGGCTTGCCATTTCCTTCTCCAATGCATGAAAGTGAAAAGTGAAAGGGAAGTCGCTCAGTCTTGTCCGATTCTTAGTGACCCCATGGACTGCAGCCTACCAGGCTCCTTCATCCATGGGATTTTCCAGGCAAGAGTACTGGAGTGGGATGCCATTGCCTTCTCCAATAACATTACCTCATAACTTTGTCTTGGGGCCCATAGCAAATGTTCTTTATGTTATTGTCAAATACATATATGTGGCAGAAAACATATGGGAAAAATGTAGGCTACTCATAGCAAAGACTGAATGCATCTGGAACAAGAGATAACTGGACACAGAAATTAAAAGCTTCCATGGTCCAGTTTCCCATCTCTGCTTCTTAGATTTGTATTCTCTCAACATCTGCTTCCACATAGGTACAAATACGGTTGCCAGCATGATTTGCATGAACAGAAATCTTAGCTATATAAAGGAAGTGTTTCTTCAGTATGCTCTTCACCTGACATTTTAAGGTGCTACAAAAAGCATTTCAGATATCAGCTTTCAAGAATGACTGACAGTATTTAATGCAACATTAAATATTATATAATTAATATAGTGATATCACTATTACTTACAAAGTTTTGTATTGAGTACAATCAAAGATAGTTTAGTTCAATGTATACTCATGAAATTCATAGTATTGGAATCAGAGAATTTAAAAGTTAATTATATAGATATAAAATATCACTGTATAATATTATAGAAAGAAAATGATAATGAAATAATATATTTGGATTGTTGATTTATAGAAATTTGGTTACATTATTGAAATCTAAAGAATATCTATCATCCATTGATATATTGGGAAAACATGCACATATAAAAGGGGAAATCACAGAGAATATTTTATTTTTTAACTACAAAATTTAGATAAGTCAAGAACACAGTTTTAGTTCAAAGATGTAGAACAAAGATTTGTGCACGACTATATAGGCATAGAAATAATTTTCTATTTTCCTACTTTTAACATTTTAACTCTTTCTGCTATTACATTATATTGACAAAATTATGTAAGAAAATCTTGAACAGTTCATAAATGAATATGCTCAAATAGCCAAAAAGCATATAAAAAAATTCAACATCATTTGGTAGCAAGAAAGAAAAATTAAAAGCACAATAGTATAACAGTACACATACACTAGAATAGTAATTCAAAAAAACTGACAGTGCAACTGAGATTCATAAATTGCATGAACTATTTTAAGAAAATATAGCTTGACATTTTCTTAAAACTATGACTTATGAATTTCACTTCTAGTTATTATCTAAGAGAAATAAAAACAAGAATGCTAAACACCTTAAATAAGAATTGTCACAGTAGCTTTATTTGTAAGAGGGAAAGTCTGGAAATAACCAACACTAGGTATCCATCAACAGAAGAATGGATAAACTACAGGATATTAGTAAAACTGAATACTACTCAGCAACAAAAAGGAACAAACTGTTGATATATGCAACAATAAAAATGCATCAAAAAAATCACTGAAAACCATTTTGGTGAGAAACAGAAGTGGAATACAAAAGAGAACAGATTATCCAGTTCCACTATTATGAAGCTCTAGAGCAGGCAATAAATCTCTGATGATATAAATAATATCTGGATGCAGAAGGTATGGCAGACCGATTGGAAGGGACAGAAGGGAACAATCTTGAAAAAGTATATGTTACAAGGCTATATGAGTTTTTCACAATTTACTGATCCGTAAAGTTTTCTGTGCATTTTATCATATTTATATCACATTAAAATAAATTATTGGGAAAAACAAGACAACAGCATAAAAACCTATGAAAATAAACACATAGCCTTTAAACTGAAATTAATCCTTCAAGACCTCATTGGACATTTTCACAGTGACAAAGCTAGCATGATTGTAAACATGAATAGTGATGCATTGCTTCCTCATTGCTATAAGGTGATGTGACTCTTGGGTGGGAAGATAAGAGAGTAGACATTTTCCATGCATCCATTTCTATTTCTACAAATAAATCAACTCAGGCACTATTTCATTAGAATTATGCTTTTCTAGTCTCAGAATGTTCAGGCAATTAAGTATTGAAAGTATAAATAATGATTTATCTGAACCATAATAATGACCAAATTATCTAGACAAAGTGCGAGGTGATTTTTCTGTTTACAAGTTTCTTTGTAATGTTGTAATACTCACCAGTTTTCTCACTTAATATGTCTCTCACTTGGTGTAATTGGTAAATCATTTATAGTACCTTTCTTGTAATTTGTCTTATCACTATGCTTCATTGGTTTTCAACTTTATATCATAGTTGTATTAACCCATTAAGTGTTAAACTTCTAAATATCTCCTAGCACTGATCAATTGGTATAGATAGTTAAAGTGTCAGTCACTCGGTCGTGTCCATCTCTTAGCGACCACATGGAGTGTAGCTTGCCAGGGACCTCTGTCCATAGGATTTTCCAGGCAAGAATGCTTCAGTGAGTGTCCATTCCCTTCTCCAGGGGATCTTCCCAACCCAGGGATCAAATGCAGGTCTCCTGCATTGCAGGCGGATTCTTTACTGTCTGAGTCATCAGGGTTAAAAACAGTGAGATATTCAGTAATTATTAAAATTATTAGTTTAAACATAATTGGCTGGTTTGTAAACATATAACTGTGTGACAATCTGATAACTGAGATATGTAATTAGCATATTTCACATAGATTCTTTGAAACGTTGAGATAAGTTAGTTGTGTTTTGCTTATGATGCTTGGGAGCCAATAACAGACTGCATCATACGGCAGATAAACTTACAGATGAGGTGAAAGTGTACTGTATTTTAAGCAGTCCATTATATCCACTACTAGACCACAAACTGAAATAGCATCAGTGAGCAATTCCGTGAAGTAAAATGATCTGAAATCCATGATAGCAAATGTAACAGAGTCCTGTCATTAATAAAATCATAACCAAGGCATGGGGAGATAAACACACAGCAGCAGAGGTAAACTCCAGAAAATTTGTTCTTGTAGGTGTTTGACCTACCATTTTACAAAGAACATGATTCAAAGTGACCATATTTAAAGTTTTAAGACAGTCTGTAAGATATTATTTTTGTCTCTTAAAACATACAGTTATATAAGTTTTCTTTGTCATTGTTATTTTTACTTCTGTCTATAAGTAGAGTGCTTGTAGGGAGTGCCATCCGTACACAGTAGGAAAAAAAAAACTCTTACTTTTGTCTGCTTGCTCAAGTTATGCTTATGGGCAGTTGCAGTTTATTTAACATATGTTTCCAGTATGTACCTAGAATTTTGATGATGGATGAATTAAATACAAAACAAAAGAAAGCAAGAAAACCTAAATGCCAAACTATATTTATATATACTCAAACACACATACACACACACAAACTAATGCAAATACACATCTATATGCATATCTGCAGGTAGGTAATCAGTTTGTCTGCTGACGAGGGACTTAGTTTCCCTCTGCATGAAAAAATATATTCACTTACTTAATGATTACTGAGGAGCAGTGGAGAAAATTAGTTATAAACTGCCAAGATGTATTCCTAGAGGGCAAGAACAAAGACTTTATAACCTTTTTCCTGAAATGTGTATTTCTTTAAACATGTGAGTATGAGCCATCCTGCTCAGTAATGAGTACCCTGAAAGAAAAATCATGGACTGTAGCCCATCAGGCTCCTCTGTCCATGGCGATTCTTGTGGCAAGAATAATGGAGTGGGTTGTCATGTGCTCCTCCATGGGATCTTCCTGACCTAGGGATTGAACTTGGGTCTCCTTCATTGGTAGGCAGGTTACTTACCACTAGTGCCACCTGGGAAGCCCGCTTAAAAAAAAATCACAATATAAAAATTAATGAAATCCATGGACTTGAGCCTGCAGAAACAGACTAACAGTTGTGAATATGAATCAACATCTATAATATGGTCAACACTGGCATCTAGCATGGTTCAGGCTACCTGTGGGAGTTTAAACCTAATTAGAACTAGGTTGAACTGTCAGGCCAAAGTTTATATGAAACATCGTCACCTATTCATACCATTCTATGACAGGTAAGGGGAATTCTTTTTTCCTTTCTGTTATACTTTGACAGAGAGGTGGTGATCATTTACAGTAGTGGCTTGTGACTGAGAGAAGAGACTGCTGCAGCCTCATTGTCTGGATGAAAAAAAGTGTGAAAGGTGAGAGGTAGCAATGGACACGCATGAAGCATTTCTTGAGACCTCTGCTTAGCTGTCTCCAAGTCAGGTGACACAGAAGAACTGGTGCTTGTGAAATACTCCAGGCTCAAAACTTAGGAACAATCATGACTGATTTGTGGAATAGGAGTCAGAATTAAGCTATCTCCTTGAACTGTCATGTGAAGAGTTGACTCACTGGAAAAGACTCTGATGCTGGGAGAGGTTGGGGGCAGGAGGAGAAGGGGATGACAGAGGATGAGATGGCTGGATGGCATTACCGACTCGATGGACGTGAGTGTGAGTGAACTCCAGGGTTTGGTGATGGACAGGGAGGCCTGGCGTGCTGCGATTCATGGGGTCGAATAGAGTCGGACATGACTGAGTAACTGAACTGAACTGAACTGAACTGAACTGAATTGTCATAGGAAGCAGAAAGCCAGGCAGGAGGGAGAACAGGATAAGTGAGACTGAAATCCATCTGCAAACATACTTTGAAGCTCAAATTGAAGGAGTAAAATACAGTTACTACTGATGAAGTTAATAAAAAGTTCCTACAGTGTATATTCAATTCAAGAAAACTATCTTCTCCAAAAGATAGGTAGGAAGACTCTACTTTTTTTCTATAGTTCAAAAAATCTGTTTATTACAGAGCCTTGTAAACTTTGATATACTTGGCAACAATAACCTAATAAAGGGAAGCTCCCTTTCTGGGACAAAATAACCACTGGAGTAAAGACTGGTAATAATACTTACCACGAAGTGCAGTTGAAATTCACAGGCATTTTTGTCCTCTATAACTAAGAATAATAAAGAAGGAGTTAAAAAATGATTTTAAAGTTAACCTCAAAGTCACTGGAAATGAATAAGCTGTTACACTTAATTAGGCAAAAATCCCTGCCATAAAATGCCTATCTTCTTTTACGTACATGATATGTGTGCTAATTAATAATCAAAGTACAGCCTGAAGGAAGTTTGGTACAGTAATTTGTTCAAGTAAAAGTAGAATTTGAAATGTGCTGTCAGTTCAAATTGAGTTATTGCAAAATACCCGGGATGAAGATTTTTCAGAAATAGCAGTTGGAATTTAAAAGAAATCTTTTAACAAGAAAGTAAAACTGACTTGAGAATTGCTCGATAAAATATATACTAGAACTTAGGTTTTCAAGCATACTTTGATCAATGGGAAAATTTTATTTTTGTTTTATTATTATTTTTCAGGAAAATCATCATTAATGAATGACAGAAAATAGGCTTGTGTAGGCTGAAGAGCCACAGCAGCAGTAAGTTGGAGTACTCTCAGCACAGAGCATCGTCTGAGATGCTGTCAGTTGTTACCTTTGTATAGATGATTCAGCTGCATAAATGTTACTTTGTGCTCAGGATTGTCCTGAGTGATGAAATGAGGAATTTCAGAAGAGAATATATGTTACCCATTCAAGAAATTATATTCTTCATAAGAAAAATCATCTTCACATATAAAGTATTTGCTAATAATGGAAAAAACACAGTATGTGTCCATACTGATGGTTAGAATGCTTAGAGTAAGTTAGTTTTTGGTGGTCTCACAGTCAATTAGGGAATAAATTAATGAGGCCTGAAAAGAAGAAAATTATTCAAATACCAGAAGAATGGGGTATATATGAATTAGTGGATGAAAACATTGACTGTAAAGAAGAAAATGATGAAATAGCAGAAACCAACACAATATTGTAATTATCCTTCAATTAAAAATAAATTAAGGAGAAAAAAATGAAGAAAATGAGTAAAGTATATAAGATAGCTGTCTTCACTTGATGGGTCCTTTTAATTGAGGAAAATGAGGAATAATTTTGAAAGGGTAGTTTGAAATTCTTTAGAACTCAATCTCATCAACTTCTAATGGGGGAGCTTCTAAAAAGTGATGTGCATAAAATAGCAATAGTTTTATTTCCAACCTTCCTTGATATTACTTTAATAAAGCTAAATATTAAATGAACATAGTCTCCAATATGGACATTAATGAACCTCATCTCCTGGCATTCATACTGCTCTATAATTCTCTCCCAAATCAAATAGGGTCAACCTGTGTAATTGGAGAAGGAAATGGCAACCCACTCCAGTGTTCTTGCCTGGAGAATCCCAGAGATGGCGGAGCCTGGTGGGCTGCTGTCTATGGGGTTGCACAGAGTCGGACAGGACTGAAGTGACTTAGCAGCAGCAGCAACCTGTGTAATCTACAGAATACTGCAAAAGTCATGGTATGTGATTCTGAGACCAGGTAATCAAAGCCCTTATGCCACCTTGTGCTTTAAGGAATCATTCACTATAAGGATATTATGAAGACACTCAACAGCCCTATGCAGAGGTTCATGTGACTTGGAACTCTTACCTTGTGCTACTGAGGAATTGAAAATTCTTTTTAATAGCTATATCTGAAAACTAAGTTGACAGTAGGTGCTCTAGCTTTGTGAAGCCCTCAGTTAATTGCAGTCCCAGCTGACATCTAGACTGTCATCACCTAAGGTGATAGAATCCCCCAGCCAAGTTAACCCCCAAATACTTGATCCTCAGAAATGGTGAGATAATAAATGTTGTTTAAGATGCTTAATTTGGGATAGTTTGTCGTGCAGCAATAGGTAACAAATGAAAAATAAAAAGTCATCTGAAATTTCAATGGCAAATGAATGCAAAAAGGAAACAAGGAAGTGCCAACCCTCTACATCTAGTCTACTTAATATTCTAAATACTTTCTGATAGTTGTTGAATTTTATTCTCATTACAATTTTTAGTCTAAGAGCTAATGAATTTAGACAATTACACACATTTCCCTTGTGTAGATTTAGTAAAGAGATTAAACAAAGAGTTATTAAGAAAAGTTATCTAATGTCAAAATTAAAGATACTGGTTATCCAATACAAATATAGTCAGCATATTCCCAGAGCACCTGAGCCACTCCTTTATGCTATCTCGGCTAAGTTAAGCTAACTTGATGGTTTAAACAACTCTAATATTCCAATAGCTTAATTGTCACATTTGAAGAAATATGAAATGAATATTCCTTATTCTGAGACAGAATAATGTGATGCTGGAGCAGGTGGTAAAATTCTGAGGGGATGAAAATATGCTTAACTCAGAAACTATTTTGCTTATTAAAATTTCTCTTCACTGACATTTATTGTCATTTCCTCAGAATAACTGCATTGCTGACAAGTTTTAAATAGCATGGAATCTTCTATTAGAGGTTTTGAAATTCTGAATAGAAAATTAAAACATTGCAAGTTTTACAGAGAGTTTTCATGTTTTACTTCAAAGTATTATTCATTTAATCAACCTGATTCTTACTTGTGAAGGAGGAGAGCTGCTTTCAATTCTACATTAATTTTTATTATGTGCTTTCACATAGAAAGATGATAAGAGAAGTAAAATAATCTCCTTCCAAATATGAAGAGAAAGGCCATTCTTCTTGGCTTTCTGAGGAAAGCACAAATTTCTCCAGGAAAGATTATGAGTGCTATCCACCACACTTTTTCTACTTCACAGCTTCTCATATTCCATATCAAAATAGGCTTAGTTATTATTTTTAAGTGGGTTCAGTTATATTCATTTAAGTTATTTCATATCTTTCGTATAAGAGAAACTAGAGTCATCTAATATTTTAGAATCCACAGTATGCTTTCAAGTGTAAGAATTAAAATTAGTGGCTAGAAATTATTCCTGTTCCATCCTTGCTAACCAGCATTTTCCCCCAAGAACTTCTAAGTTAAGTGCTTGGTTGCATAAAACTATATAAATTTAATGTTCAGTGCTCGAGTAGAAATTAACAGGTTTAGAGCTTATAAGCAGTTAGAGTCATGAGAAAGAAATGATCTCTATACATTTAATTTTTTTATTTTTGTGGTGTGTGTGTAAGATCTTTGTTCTTCAACCAGGAATCAAACCCATACCCCATATATTGAAAGCAGAATCTTAACCATGGACAGCCAGGGAAGTCTCTGTTTAAGTGAGATGTCCTTATGAGTCAATGAATTAGTATATACATATTCCATTTAGAATTTGGTATATACTTCAGTTTTTAAACTTATCTTTTATAAGGAGGTAAATGTGTATAAAATAAGGCAGACTTTGTGATACGAGTGTCTGAATAGCTTTAATGGAGAATTTAGGAATATAAACAAAATTAAATTAAGTGTATTCAGATTTTCTCTGCATATGTTGGATTATGTATGCATCAATGGACTAGGCTAAGAGAAAAAAAGGTAGATCTCATATTCATGTACTAAAGAATAATAGAAAAATTGTTATTGAATCAAGTAATTTCCCTGCTGACATATAACAAGCAGAGAAGACCTTTGAAAAGAACATGTAAAATTTACTGGAAAACAACAAAAGTTAATCAGAGATGACAATATTATGTAAATCAAATCACTATTATAAATCTTAAAGTACTATAAACTCTTTGCATTCTTGATCAATATATGTTTTTTTAGTAAAGCATTCATGTAATTATAGTGTAATATAATTCTATCCTTACAGCAATTAGAAAACGTGTTTAAGTTTCTTACAGTGGTTTTGTGTATTGTATATATGTGTTTGTATTCTTCAATAAGAAATCAAGAAACTGGCATCAATAGAAATGAAATATAAGCTTATCTGAGCTCTCTAAAATGAACACAAGTATCAACTCTCTGGCTATGGTTTCACAGAGAGATGAAATGCATGAGGGTGCAATTAAATCATATATTTGAAAGACAAAGGCTAGTGAATTGCTTTATTGGTTACATGTATAAGAAATGATAGGATAAAATGCTGCATCTCTTATTTAAATTGATCAGTTTACAGCATATGTAGAAAATAATATTTTTATATTTTAATGCTTTCATGTAGAGGATGAGAGTACTAAATTTTCTACAGTGGAAACAAAATCAGTCATTATTGAAAGGAAGTCTCATTCCACATAATTAATTTTAATCACAAGGGGAGACAGAGAGGATACAGAATTCTGTCATTAAATAAATGACAATACTGTAGTAGGTTCCAAACTCAAAGATGTCTTCAATATTCTGAGCCATCATTCAATTACATGACACACTAGCAATATTAAAAAGCAACATAATTATTCTTGCATTTATTTTGTCTCAGAACCAAATTTTATTTGAGAAAAAGAAAGTTGATAACTAGAATTTGGGCTGAGTTCAGGATAATTGTTATTTATTACAATGCAGTTGACATAAATTGGCAAATTTTTAGACATTTTGTATCTACTTTACTTTTAGAAATTAAAAGGTTACCACCTACAATTCCATTAAAATTTCTGTATTTGCCATCTACTCATTATAAAGTAAATACATCTTTTAAGGTTATTTCAGTTCTAAAGAGGTGAAAGACAAGCTGCTGATGAATTAGATAAGGTACAATTTCTTTTCATAAGCATTTTCACTTAGAAATACTCTAATTTCTAGCTCATTTTTGCAGAAAGGAAATAAGGCAAAGAAAAACAATAAAAATTGTAACACAGATTCACAATATGTTTTTATTTTGGTTAGAAGAATGAAGCACATTCTATGATGATACAAATGATCTTACTATTATAATTCAATAATGGCAAGTATATTTGAAGTAAATTATTTTTAGGTTATGTTGTTTCATGAAAAACTCAAGAATACTCACTACTTCATCAAACCTAATTTGAGAGTTACATCTGGAAAAGAATTATGTAAATAATATAAGGAAGGCACAGACTGTTCAATGATAAAGAGTCCACATACCAATGCAGGAGACGCAGGTTCGATCCCTGGGCTGGGAACATCACCTGGTGTAGGGAAATGGCAACCCACTCCAGTATTCTTCCCTGGAGAATTCCATGGATAGAGGAGCCTCGAGGGCTAAAGTTCATGGGGTCACCAAAAATTGGACACGACTGAGCAACTGAACACAAACAAATGATATAACCCCTTATTTATAATAATACACTGAGATATTTAGCAAAAAAAGACACAATTGTAGAATATTTAATTTAGAAGGCATCATAATACAAAATACAAAATAACACAAAATATCTGCTCTATTCATGACCCAATAAAGGGATGTTGTAGTTTATTCACCAAAAGTGTCCATCCAACTTTGAGACTCCATAGACTGAAGCCCACCAGACTCCCTGTCCAGGTAATTTCCCAAGCAAGAATACTGGTGTGGGTTGCCATTTCCTTCTCCAAGGGATCTTCCTGACCCAGGGATGGAGCCCGCATCTCCTGCATTGCAGACAGGCTCTTTACTGCTGAGCCACCAAGGTAACCCCAATACAAGTCACAAAAGTGTTAGACACAACTTAGCAAATAAACAACAAAAACACATAGGGATACTCATTATCTTACAATTGGGAGAGAGCCCTCTATTTACTGTAGAAAATCTCTGGTAATCAGGAACAAACTTTGACACAACTCCAGTATCCAGAATTTAGGCTCATTGTTTACATTGAACCAAAGTGTGCCTCTACCTAACTCCCAAATTTAGACTGAAGTATTATTTCTAGAAAAATATTGAATCAACTATCTCCTTTGTATACCATTTAATAGTTGAGTATACTCATCCTCATTTAATACACCTGACTCATGAATTATTTGTCAATGACCTGATTTCTGAACTACCTAGCTTTGTTTTCATGTTTAACTTTATTCTAATTTATAAATGTTTTTAAAATGAGACATTTACAAATGTTTATTTCATCTAAATTTTGCAATGTATTACTATATGTATTGTAGCCAAATTTTATACCTAGTATTGTAATCCAAAATTGTCTTGAATTTGGTTTTTCACATGATCCTTTGCTAGTTATTAATATATTTATTCAGTTCAGTTCAGTCGCTCAGTCGTGTCCTACTGTTTGTGACCCCATGAATCACAGCACACCAGCCCTCCTTGTCCATCACCAACTCCCGGAGTTCACTCAGGCTCACGTCCATTGAGTTAGTGATGCCATCGAGCCATTTCATCCTCTGTCATCCCCTTCTCCTCCTGCCCCCAATCTCTTCCAGCATCAGAGTCTTTTCCAATGAGTCAACTCTTCACATGAGGTGGCCAAAGTACTGGAGTGTCAGCTTTAGCATTATTCCTTCCAAAGAAATCCCAGGGCTGATCTCTTTCAGAATGGAATGGTTGGATCTTCTTGCAGTCCAAGGGACTCTCAAGAGTCTTCTCCAACACCACAGTTCAAAAGCATTATTAAGCCATTCAGTAATTCAGACCAGCAAATTTGCTACCATTAAGTGCTACCATAACACCATTAAAGTGTTGCTATAATGTGATATACTACTTGAAGTTATTATTAAATTGTAACAACATTTCCTGTATGTAAGAATTTCTTTTATTGTCAGTTTGTGAGGATACATATTAAGAAATATAGATCTAAATAGGATGATGTCATCTATGTAGCTGAATAAGATTCCTCTTCAACAACAACAAAAAACTTGCCATATATTCACAAAAGCTTCCTGGGAGCTTCATGAATTCAGAAGAGTTGTGAAATCTCAGTTCAGAGTTCAAAACTGCAGAGGGCCATTTTGAGAAGTCAGGTTCACAAACTTGTGTTTGGCTTGCCCACCCATGGTCTTGGCTACAGAAATGGAAACACATCCATGCCCGTGGACTGCTGAGGCCTCATTTGGCTTTGGGTCTGAACCAGAACTACATAACAAAGATCCAGGAGGAGTCATGCCCACCATGTTTTGGGTGACAGAATTGGCCCTGGGTATGGATGCTGACGTGGAACATCAGCTGGCTCTAGACCCCTCAGCTGCACTCCAGGAGGCACTGAATTTAGAAGACTTACCTACACTATAGAATATATACTCACCTGGAGCCTGGAAATAAGCCTGACAACAGCATACCCCACTGAAAACACAGCGACAGCCTTGTAAGTGGCATCAACTCACTAAGACTGCAATTCTACATGTAATTTCACCACTCTGGGGGAACAGAGAGCAGAAGGCTGTTACCTGATAAATTCACTGGGTAAGGACTAGAAGAGATGTTTGCTACTTCAAAGGCACAGACATCATTAGGCTACACAGATCATGAAAAATCAGGTAAATATGATGTCATGAAGGGAAACTAATGAAGTTCGAGTAACTTACCCCTAAAGAAAAATAATCATCTTAAAGAAACTGAATGAAATGCAAGAAAATGGAGATAGACAACAAAACAGAAACAGGCAACAATGCATGAACAAAATGAGGAATTTCATTGAAAACGAAAACAAAAACATAAAAGGCCAAATGAAAATTCTGGAGCTAAGGAATTCAATGGCAGAACTGAAAAATTCAGTAGATAATTTCAACAACAGACTTGATCATGTAAAAAAAAATGACCAACCTGAAGACAGATCATCGGAAGTTAGCTATTTGTGTGTGTTAGTCGCTCAGTTGTGTCAGACTCTATACGACCCCATATAGCCTAGGCTATAGCCTACCAAGCTCCTCTGTTCATGGAATTCTCCAGGCACGAATACTGGAGTGGGCTGCCATTCTCTTAGCTATTTAGGGGTACAAAAAATAAAAAAAAAAGAAGAAGTGAAGAAAGCCTACATGAATCATGGAACACCATCAAGAGAATGGCTAAATGTAATTTGATACTTCTGTCACATTCTGCATTCTATCCGGAAATCCTTAAACTTCTAAACGATTTTTTTAAGTTATGTATTTTAGGGTTGTATCTTTGTGCTATCTAGTTGTATGGGGTCTAGTTGAGGCTATGGTTTTTCCTGTGGTCATGTATGGATGTGAAAGTTGGACTGTGAAGAAGGCTGAGCACCGAAGAATTGATGCTTTTGAACTGTGGTGTTGGAGAAGACTCTTGAGAGTCCCTAGGACTGCAAGGAGATCCAACCAGTCCATTCTATTGGAGATCAGTCCTGGGTATTTTTGGAAGGAATGATGCTGAAGCTGAAACTCCAGTACTTTGGCCACCTCATGCAAAGAGTTGACTCTTCTAAAATATTCTAAAATATTCTAAAATATTTTAATTATCCACCCCATATTGCAAAATATATTCACCCCAACCAAACATCTCAAAATTCTCAAAATATTATGGCATCAACTCTTAAGTCCAAAATCTTATATTAATCCTAAATCTCATGTGTTAAATCATCTTATATACAAGTGAGAATTTGAGTATTATGCATCCTGGGGCAAAAATCCTTTTCATCCGTGGAGCTGAGAGGCTAATAAAATGGTTACCTGTGACTTGGTAATTTTTCATATTCCAAAAGGGAGAAAGTGGATATATTATTCCTCTGGGGGAGGCATAAAACAAAGATAAAAGCAAAGTAGTTGAGGGAAAGGACAAAGGAGTAAAGAGGGAGTTAAAAAGTGTAATAACAAAAACAGGACAGTCAACAAGATGAAACTGGGACAAGACTGAGTTTATTTAGTAAATAATTGTATCTTAGACATTATTTTGCCAACAAAGGTCCATCTAGTCAAGGCTATGGTTTTTCCAGTAGTCATGTATGCATGTGAGAGTTGGACTGTGAAGAAAGCTGAGTGCTGAAGAATTGATGCTTTTGAACTGTGGTGTTGGAGAAGTCTCTTGAGAGTCCCTTGGACTGCAAGGAGATCCAACCAGTCCATCCTGAAGGGATCAGCCCTGGGATTTCTTTGGAAGGAATGATGCTAAAGCTGACACTCCAGTACTTTGGCCACCTCATGTGAAGAGTTGACTCATTGGAAAAGACTCTGATGCTGGGAGGGATTGGGGGCAGGAGGAGAAGGGGATGACAGAGGATGAGATGGCTCGATGGCATCACTGACTCGAAGGAGTGAGTCTGAGTGAACTCCGGGAGTTGGTGATGGACAGGGAGGCCTTGTGTGCTGCAATTCATGGGTCGCAAAGAGTCGGACACGACTGAGCAGCTGAACTGAACTGAACTGACTGACTATAAAATAAAACTAAAAACAATCTAGTCATAAGCCAGAGTCAATAAAATTAAATATACCTGACTGTGTTCCCTACAATAGTAAGATATTTAGAATTATGTGACTCAGATGCTAAAGAATCTGCCTGCAATGCAGGAGACCAGGGTTCGACCCCTGAGTGAGGAAGATCTTCTGGAGAAGGAAATGGCAATGCACTCCAGTATTCTTGCCTGGAGAATTCCACAGACAGAGGAGCCTGGTGGGCTACAGTCCACAGGGTTGGGTTGCAAAGAGTCAGACACTACTGAGCAACTAACTTTCACATACAGATGAAAATTTAACTTCACCGTATGTAGGGGCACAGGCAGATTTGGAGGCATGCAGCTTTTTTTTATTGAAATTTATTTATTTTAATTGGAGGCTAATTACTTTACAATATTGCACTGGTTTTGCCATATATCAACATGAATCTGCCACGGGTGTACACGTGTTCTCAATCCTGAACCCCCTACCCACCTCCCTCCCTATACCATTCCTCTGGGTCATCCCAGTGCACCAGCCCCAACCATCCTGTATCCTGCATCGAACCTAGACTGACAATCTGTTTCTTATATGATATTATACATGTTTCAATGCCATTCTCCCAAATCCTTCCACCCTCTCCCTCTCCCACAGAGCTTGTATATTACTTTCAACGTCTACTGACTTAAAGATTTCAGTTTTAATTAAAATGTCATAGAATATTTTTATGCTAAATTCATACACAAAGAAATGTTGATCAGGTGTCTGAATGCTCACACAGTGTTGTGACTTTTCAGGTGAACATCTTTTTCTTCATGATTACAGAATTAAACAGTCTTGTTAATGTGGAAGTCTTGTTAAGAGTAGGATTGAAATAAAGGCTGGCTGGTTAATATGGAGGAAATTTTCAGAAAAAAATTAGAGCTGTCATTTGGTTTTTGTAAGTTGGAAGAGTGGGGGAAAGGGAAACGTGTCCATTTAATAACATTCTACCCATCAATTAAGAACAGTTGTCTTCCATAATTAGTAGATTACAAGCATGCACATGCAATATTCAAACAAATTATCCTAAAACTGTGAGCTAAATTGTGTGATCTTACGAATATTATAAAAAGAAGCACTTGTTTTCTGTATTCCTTTTTATCTTGGAATCCTTTATTCTATTTATCATTGTTTTCCCCCTTAACAATCTGTATAAGAATCGTTAGAAAATAAGCATCCTTTCCTTTAACAAAAGATGAAGAATCACTGACAATACAGCTAATCAATATTCTGGTTTTTGTATAACTTTACCAATGAAATGTACTTTAATTTGACATAATATAGCATATATATGATATCTTGGCATTGCTAATATTTCTAATACATAGGTACCTGAAAATATACATTTAAGAATGTAAAATCAGGAACAGATACATGGAAATATGTAGTTTTTGCATGTTATTGTTTAAAACTTTCTCAAAGTACATAAAATTGAAGTTTGAAGTTGATGTGGTCTTCCAAGACTTCTTGCTCCCACTGCAAGGGGCCCAAGTTCAATTCCTGATCAGGGAACTAGATCCCACATGCTACAACTAAAACCCAGCATAGCCAAATAAGTATATTTGGGCTTCCCAGGCAGCTCAGCTGGTAAAGAATCCACCTGCAATGCAGTAAACAGTGGTTCAATTCCTGGTTTGGGAAGTTCCCCTGGAGAAAGGATAGGCTACCCACTCCAGTATTCTTGGGCTTCCCTGGTGGCTCAGACAGTAAAGAATCGCCTGCAATACAGAAGACCTGGGTTCAATCTCTGGGTTGGGATGATCCCCTGGAGGAGAGCGTGGCAACCCACTCCAGTATTCTTGCCTGGAGAATCCCCATGGACAGAGGAGCCTGGAGGTCTATAGTCCTTGGGCTTGCTAAGAGTTAGACACGACTGAGCAAAGATTCCTCCCCATGATTTTCTCTTAAGAGTAAACAAAATATCCTGGTTTAAAAAAAATCGAAACAAATCAGTAACAAAACAAGGAAACTGCTAATAATATTTCTGCATATGTTTTCTACAAATAAAACATTGACATAGCTAGATTAAAATTTCCTTGATTTATTTAGATTGAGTAAAAAGGAAAGCAAATCGTCGTGCTATAGTTAGATAGTCTGATGATTTATTTTCCCTAATAAATCCCTTTGACTCTAATACTTCTCTTCCTGCTCCTCATACATGAAGAAAAGAGTGGTTTTCCATAACGTTGTGATAGCAGAGGGGAGAGGCATTCACATGCTGATGTTTTATCCACTGGCTCCTTATAGTGGCCACTGTGGAGAGGCTACTTTGAGCTGTTCCCTGGACAGGAAAAGGTAAGACTGGTCCTTTACTGGATGAGGGACTAATTGCTGCTGAAGCCCTTAACTGTTTCAACTTGTGATCTGGTCATTCTTTTGTCTTGTTTAAGGCTTAGCTGGCCTCCATATACACCTCTGAATCCATTTAGGTCCCCTTTACCTCAAGCCCCTAAACCTCTTTCACATTCTCTCCATACGTCCTGGCCCAGGATTTCTATGCCACATCCTCTGCTGTGCCATCAACTCAGAAACTGCTAGACTTGGTGGCGGCAATTTAAGGACGTTTAGATCTGATCGACAGGCTTTCAATTAGGCTGACCTCTGTAATCATCAAGGAAATGTAAGAAATCCTTCATGCAAGATTAGTGAAGTTTGGGACTATTAAGTAAACCCTATCTCTGCTTATTCATTCTAGAGCACCCTGTGTCAGTGCAAGGCCTCTTCACTTGAAAGGTTTCCTCCCACAGTCCCAAAAGGAAAGCAGGGTGGCATTTCTCTTCCCAAACATCAAATATAGCAAGCTATCAAAATAACAAACACTTCCTCAAATTCATCAGCATAGGGAGTGTTCAATATTAATTGGTGCTTTCCTCTCCTACCTCACACTCTTATTATCTTGTTTGTATCCTTCTACCACTCACTGGTCAGCAAAATTCTTAATATAGCATGAATTTCTGAATTTCTTCCTACACTATGAAATTGTTTGTAATCTGATTGTCCAAGTCTCACTCTTGGTTTGTTAAAAATGCTAAAGGATACATTTACTTTTCTCTTTAAAAAAATCACCTGGCTTTCCAGACTATTATATTGATATTGCTATAAAATTAAGAATCCAGATTTTATTTCTTTCTTTATCTATTCCTGCAATAAGAATTCTAATTTCTAACAATCTCTCCCCTGCCCCTTGGAAGATCACATTCCATTATCTAGATAGTAACTTTTGGCCAAATAGAATATTACAGACAAAAAAGCAGCAAAAAAACAAAAATACATTCAGATATTTCATATGTCTTATCTCTTTTAGACATACGTC
Source organism: Nanger dama (assembly GCA_917880005.1). NCBI lineage: Eukaryota > Metazoa > Chordata > Mammalia > Artiodactyla > Bovidae > Nanger > Nanger dama. The sequence continues at coordinate 4,215,267 of CAKJTW010000038.1, read as the reverse complement.
CACACGGATAGAATGTACTTGCCAAGGGGATTACTAACGTTAAGAAAGATGATACAGATCCCAGCCAGCTTTCCAGGAAATAAGAATGAAATGGAAGGAGATTCCTATCACACATGCCAAACTGCTGGCTTGCCATTCAGTGAGTTTCAGGGAAAAATAAAAAGTAGTTTCTCTTTTATTTCTGTCATTTATTTTTAGCTCCAATACATAAAACAGAAATAAAACAAAAGAAATTAAGGATCTAAACCCCACTCTGTTACCAATATTCTTCTAAGGCCATTCATTTGTTTTTCATATGATGAGAGTTATCATTACTTTTTCTGAGCATCCTCAACCATTGTATTTTCAATGTCTTTCCAAGTATTTATTCATACTGTATACGTTACTCTGTGCACACTGAAATTTTCCAAATGTTTTACAAAATCATTAACTGCAAACAAAATAAATAATTCAACCCAGCTTTGTATAAGTACGTGACAAATAATTCAACCCAACTTTGTATGTGACACAAAACAACTATATTTTTACTTATTATTTCATACTGAGTTTATATGGCATAAATGGGAATTATTTTTCTAATACTACTTAACTATTTGACTTTGAATCATGAAAAGTAAACATTTGTGTCCTCAGTTTATTTATATTATTATAACAATAATTATACTGCTTTTTCTTTTATGTGGTTAAAAATTCTATGAACAATGCATGCAGAGGACATTTTACTGTAACTGTGGAATTCTGTTGAATGTAACTGAATTTGATTTTTTTTTCACGTTAGTAACTGTCACTCAGAAAGAATATAATATAGGATACTCTAATCAAATTTAATTTTGTTATATTAGACTTATCATTCCTTCCTATCTATATGTTTTGGGATACAGATTTAACACAGGTACTAGGGTAATCTCTCCTTTACTTTCACTGGAAAATATTATCATCACTTACACATGTAAATAATGCCTTGGCCAAGTAAGAACTGAGGAGAAAATTCTACGTCTAGAAACCTCTCTACAATTTGACAATAAATCATTGTTTCTGGTGACACTACTGATTGGCTTTCTTGAACATATTTATCTATTTTTTGTTGTTGTTTAGGTATTATCATTCTAAAGGAATAAAAAAGTGAGCAATATAAAAGAAGATACAAAGAAAAAAAATTTAATCTTGTGACTATGGAAAAGCAGAAGGAAGAAATGTCATTAATCTCTAATAATTCCACATAAACTATTTTCAGTTCAGTTCAGTTCAGTTGCTCAGTCGTGTCCAAATCTTTGTGACCCCATGAATCGCAGCACGCCAGGCCTCCCTGTCCATCACCAACTCCCGGAGTTCACTCAGTCTCACATCCATTGAGTCGGTAACGCCATCCAGCCATCTCATCCTCTGTCGTCCCCTTCTCCTCCTGCCCCCAATCCCTCCCAGCATCAGAGTCTTTTCCAGTGAGTCAACTCTTCACATGAAGTGGGCAAAGTACTGGAGTTTCAGCTTAGCATCAGTCCTTCCAAAGAACACCCAGGACTGGTCTCCTTCAGAATGGACTAGGTGGATCTCCTTGCAGTCCAAGGGACTCTCAAGAGTCTCCTCCAACACCACAGTTCAAAAGCATCAATTCTTCAGTGCTCAGCCTTCTTCACAGTCCAACTCTCACATCCATACATGACCACTGGAAAAACCATAGCCTTGACTAGACGGACCTTTGTTGGCAAAGTAATGTCTCTGCTTTTGAATATGCTATCTAGGTTGGTCATAACTTTCCTCCAAGGAGTAAGCATCTTTTAATTTCATGCCTGCAATCACCACCTGCAGTGATTTTGGAGCACAAAATAATAAAGTCTGACACTATTTCCCTATCTATTTCCCATGAAGTGATGGGACCAGACGCCATGATCTTCGTTTTCTGAATGTTGAGTTTTAAGCCAACTTTTTCACTCTCCACTTTCAACTTTCATCAAGAGGCTTTTTAGTTCCTTTTCACTTTCTTCCATGAGAGTGGTGTCATCTGCATATCTGAGGTTATTGATATTTCTCCTGGCAATCTTGATTCCAGCTCGTGCTTCCTCCAGCCCAGCGTTTCTCATGATGTACTCTGCATAGAAGTTAAAGAAGCAGGGTGACAATATACAGCCTTGACGTATTCCTTTTCCTATTTGGAACCAGTCTGTTGTTCCATGCCCAGTTCTAACTGTTGCTTCCTGACCTGCATATAGGTTTCTCAAGAGGCAGGTCAGGTGGTCTCCTATTCCCATCTCTTCCAGAATTTTCCACAGTTTATTGTGACCTGGGGAGTGCAATTACTCAATAATTTTTGAGGAATAAGATACTAATTTTTTTAAACCCTAGGGGGTATACAGAGAGGCTACTGGTTTTAACTGCAACATGTAAACACCTAGATGTCATCACATTCATCCTAACATAAAAAGTTGTATACACTAAAAATCAATGACTTAGACCCATTCAAGAACTGCGATTGTAAATCACTACCCAAACTCTAGAGATATAGGTGAATGCAGAGAATCAGAGCTGAAATATGTTTAGCAAAATCAATACAAAAGTGTAGTACACTACAAACAAGTAACATCTATATCATTAAGGCAATTTATTCAACATTTAAAGTGTAATATATGTGGCCCAGTATATTAACAAGCTAAAGAATGAAACTCATATGAACATATTATTAGAGGTAGGAAAGATATTTGACTAAATGCAATTCTTATTCTGATAAACACTCTCTGCAAAATAGGAATTGAAGTTAGTTCTCTTAATTTGATAAAGGGCACCTATCAAAATTTATTTTTACAGTTTGACTAATTGGACAACTTTTGCTAAATTCAGAAAAAAATGCAGGGATATTATCTTTCATCACTACTAATCCACATCACCCTGGAAGTCCTAGGAACTATACAAATTAGAAAAAGGGAAGTAATTGTTCTGGTCTATTTTGTTTTGCAAATGACATGAGTACCTATGTATAAACCCCCCAATGAATCTACCCTCAAAAATACTTTCTAGTATTCTAATAAGTCAGTATAGTAAGTCACAGCATACAAAACCAAAGTACAAAAGTAATTACTAAACAATTGGATTTTTAAAAATACTATATAAAATTTCCCATTAAGTTCTGAGGTATAAATATTTTGAAAGTACATATAAAATATATATTCAGACATCTAAAATGCATATTAAAATAATAAGGAGTTCTAAACAAATTGAGAACTATCCCTTGGTCATACATTGGAGGACTCCCTATTATAAGAAGTCAGTCTTGTAGAATTTGATTATAGGTCTAATCCTATACCAGCTGAAATCCTAGTGACCTACTGTACAGACATCTATAAAATGTTCTAAAATATGGGGATTCTCTAGGTAAGAATACTAGAGTTGATTGCCATGCCCTTCTCCAGGGGATTTCCCCAACACAGGTCTCCTGCATTGCAGGCAGATTCTTTACCAACTGAGCCACCACGGAAGGCTGTCTAAAATATACAAAAGGACAAAAAACCTAGAATAACTTAATATTGAAAAATAACAAAGTTGAAGGACTCACAATATCAGCTTTTTGATTTACTGTAAAGTTACAGTACACAGATTGCATTAGCAAAATAATAGACACCTAGATCAATGGGGAGCTTCTCAGGTGGCATTAGTAATAAAGAACCCTCCTGCCAATGCAGGAGGCATGAGATGCAGGTTAGATCCCTGGGTCGGGAAGATCCCCTGGAGAAGGAAATGGCAACCCACTCTAGTATTCTTGCCTGAAGAATCCCATGGACAGAGGAGCTTGTGGGCTACAGTCCATATTGCTGTGAAGAGTGAGACACAGCTGAAGCGACAGCAGGCACACATGCCCAGATCGGTGGAACAGAATAGAAAGCAAAGAAATAAGACTGTAATGATACAGAAATTACTCTCTGTATTTGTTGAAATTAGTTCATACTTATATAAATGATTGATGGAATGTTTTGTGCAAAGTAATTCTAAATTCATGTAGTTATTTTACCTTCATGATGGTGATTATTAACTCCCCAGTCTTTAAGTGAGGTTGTGCAGAGTGACTTTCTTCCAAAGAGTAGAGTGTGGAAAGAGGGAAAAAAGTAACTTTACTGTGTTGAAACTTACCAGTATTACTCAGTCGGTGACCAAGGCTAACATCAACAATGACTGCATGTTGATAATAGGTACTCTTGATATATAGTGATAAAGTTGATGCTTTCTTTACCTCTACGATATCCATCTCAAGAACTTCAGTATAACCATGAAAAAACAGGAAAAATGTGAGAGAGACACCCTACAAAATATCTGGTCAGTATTTCTCAGCATTTCTAGGATCACCAAAAACAAAGAAAACATGAGAAACTCTTATAGCCAGTAGGAGTCCATGGATCGAAAACAATGAAATGTAACATGGTATCCTGGATGGGATCCTAGAACAGACAAAAAGAACATTAGGCAAAAAAATAAGGAAATCTACTTAAAATACTGGACTTCAGTTGACAATAATATATTAATATTGGTTCACGTATTGTGTCAAATATATGTACTATAATAAAATAAAATGCTAATGAGGAAACTGGGTATGGGTATATGAGAGCTTTCTGTCTTCATAAAAGTTTCATAAAACTGAATTATTCTAAAATAAAATACTTATTTACCAATTAAATAAAACAAAACCAAAAAATACAAACAAATACCGCATACTTTAGCTTCTCCTTTCATGCAGAGATACTGGACACATATGACTCTCTCTCCTGAAACATTATTGAGACTAAAATGTAAAAAGAGATCACAATTGACCTATAACAGCAAATTTCTTCAAATCATAAGTTGGATGGAGCTTATTTAGTGGCTGAAACACATAAAGAGTTACTGTTTAATGTAAGCTCTGAGGATGTGCAAGAGAAATTGTAGTGCAATTCTCACACTGATATCCTAATGTGGTCTTGGTCTGATTCATCAAGTACAAAATTCTGCAAGTGTGAAAGTTAGTGATGAAAACAGAACTCAGTTCCAATCCCTTTCTTCCATTTATTCATTATGCAGAACTGAGGCAATGAGAATTGAGTAAGACTAGCAACTCATTTTTCTTTAGTGCAGTTGATTAAAGAATTTGGAGAAAACTAGGGATCTAGTGTAGATTTTGTTTCCTAGAGAAAAATCTTCTTCATTCTGGCACATAGAAAGTTCATTTCCTAACAAATGTCTCTTACCTAAAGCACCATAAATTGAAGTCTAGGAATCAATATACCACATTCTATCATACGTTGAGCTCTTGATCAAATTCTGACCTATGGGAGTGATTAATGACTATTATAAATCCCCGTCCTAATCTTCTGACTTTCAAGGGGAAAATGACAGCAGTGCAATCTGTGGCCTTCTTGTGGTTGCTCGTGGCCCCTGTCACTAGTTCTAGACACTCAGCGCTACTTCCAGATTGGAGCATTTAACTGTTGACAGAGGAGTCATTAGAGTTCATCAAAACCCAAATAGTAAGTGCTGTGAGCTCAAGTTCCAAAGTGAGGACAACTTAAAACACAGTATAGGCACAAACCCCTGATGGAAATTCAACACGAGCAAGGAATAAACCTTTGTGTCAAGCCACTAAATGCTTGTCACTACAGCATAATTTAACTTCTCTTGATGAACCACCTATGGAAAAATATACCAAGAAACGATCCTACTAATCAGACTGCCAGGAAACCCAGCCAATTATCTATTTCTTCTCTCTTAAATATAAATATCAGTGATAATAATTATTCATACACATGAAAAAATATCATAATGAAGATAATTTCAGAAATAAAGAACATAGGCGAATTAATAAGCATTGTAATAAATGAAAAAACAATATAAATAAAAAGCCCTAACAAACATGCTAAAAATAATCTGAGAGGAATGACATTCTAAAAAGTATATATGCTGTATGGAGTATAAAGGATATAAAGCCTTTGGAGATTAACAATCAAAAAATATTAGAAAATAACCACTAACAAAATATATTGGAAACCTTGAAAATATGTTCAGATAATTGTACAGCTTTTATAGCAAACACAGCAAAGAAATTAGAAATATGGAAAGGTTAAGAGACAAAGAGGCTCAGTCTACATTTGACCATTATAATGATATGGAGAAATCTCAAGAGTCTACTTTTTACATTAAAATTGCATTTCGAATCTAAGTATTTCACTCTCTTCAACTTTAATAATTCACAGGTTGCCCAACCTGTTCTTTGTCAATTGAAGTTTTTTTTTTTTCTAGTTTTCTTTTCTTACTTGTCTTTCCCTTTCTCCCTTCCTCCTTTCTTCCTGTGCTTTTCTCCTCTCCTCTCCTACTTTTCCTTGCCCATTATGATAATATGGAGAAATCTCAGAAAGTGTCTACTTTTATATTAAAATTGCATTTCGTATCTGTTTCACTCTCTTCAACTGTAATAATTTGTGTTGCCCAGCATTATTTTTTGTCAAGGGAGTTTTTCCTATTCTTTTCCTTCCTTCCTTTCATCTTTTCTTCCCTCCTTTCCTTCTTTTCTCCTTCCTCTCTCCTTCCCTTTTCCTTTCCTCTCTCTCTCTCTTTCTTCTTTCATACTACCTAATCCACTGGGTTTTGAAAACATGTTCTTTATGTTACAAAGCATGGGCAGACACGACCTCCATGGAATCAAACACAAAAACCCCTAAATATTTTTTTCTTTCTTTAACTACTTTGGAAATAATGCCAAATTAAAAAAAATAGTAACAGGTAAATATAAAAAAAGAAAATGCAAGACAGATATCTTATTCCCTTTAAATTATCAAATTATAATGAAATAAAACTGGACTAGTCATATTTATCAAATATAGTTGATGTGAAAAATTCAAAACAAAGGCTATTTTATAGGCAGGAATATATGTACCTAGGCAGTGAGGCCCAAACAATAACATCTTTATTACCTTTATCTAAATTTAATCCTTGATGTTTAAATTTGTAGTTAAAATTTTAAAATGTATTTTCCACAGGTAAATTATCTCAGAATGGTATGCTTTATATAAATTCCATTTCTAGAGATCAAGAAAATGGTGACATAGTTGTAACAACAGTAACTATAATATAGATGCTGTAATGTATGAATATAACATTAAAAGACATATTTACCTGCCATTTGTAGCCATGCTATCTTTCCATCCTACTGTCTCTTTAATACTAGTCTTGGCAGGTACTAGATGGCTCGTTGAGATTTCCTGTGGTTTATGACCCAAGTTGACAACTGTGACTTCTTCTTTGTGGCGTTCTGATGGTTGTGTCATATAAGAATCACCTTATATCATTTGAGAAGCTGCTGACACAGAGCTCTGGTTTGATGGATGACCTGAGCTGCTGCTATTCCCGTCAGAGGTAAGCAGCAAGTTTTACAGGAAATTATTGGAAGGAGATACAGTGAGGGGGAGAAAGAGAAAGTAATGCTCACTGAAAACTGACAAAATGATTTGCTTACAGTTCCAAGCTGGTATAGCTGGGAACAGCAGGGAGGGGAAAATGTCTCATCAATATTTAAATAGGTGACCATATAACCGACTTGACAGGCCATTTGTAAGGGCAAATTATAGAGCAGAACTGTAAGCTATGGAGGCCGTTGTGCCCTCACTTGCACTTTTCATATTTCAGGTTTACATAAAAGAAATACAACCGTGCAATTGTTTTACGTTTTTACACCAGTGATTCTCAAACTGTGTTCCCCAGAAGCAGTATTAGTGTGAGAACTTGTTAGCAAGTGCAACGACTAAGACCCCATTCCAGTCATACTGAATCAGAAACTCTCGGGAGGGTTTAGCAATACATGTTTTAGCAATACCCCAGGTGATTCCAACGCAAGTTCAAATTTAAGACCACTGCCTTCTCAAATCAATATTTGCTGTCTTGATTCCCAAACATGTAATATCCTAGGCACACATCTTTGATTTTCTCAGAAAGATTTATATAAATAATTTATAATAAGAGAAAATAACACTGGCAAGATTAACTAAACTCTATTGCATATAAATACAAAAAAAATATACAAGTGATATGCAATGCTGCTAATAACTTTTAGCAATATAGTAATTACTTTAAAAATATGGTTATAAAGCCACAGATTGGAAAATACACACCACGTTTAGAGCAGAGTAACTCTCCATTATCAACATGATAATCCCACTCCTCCCTGTAATATGGCTTACATGTTTATCCAGCTTGCAGTTTAACATTCCTGGTAATAGAAAGTTCACTACATTGTAAGGCAGCTCGGCTGTTAGCCAAGGTACCTGTGTGTGTGGGACGGGGGTCGCGAGTGGGGAGGCGGGGGTGGGGGCCGTAGCTACATTAAAAAAGTAAACAGAGCTTTAAGAAACATCTGAGAACCATGGAAGAAATGGAAAGAAAAAAATCTAGAGAAGCAGAACCATTTGTAGGTGAGCAAAAGTCACCAGCAAGATTTTCCACTTATTATCTGCTGATTCTGGGTGGAGAATTCTGGGCCTTTGATAGAGAAAAGAAAGATCAACTGAGCTTTCAGTGGTTCTTTTGAAAAACTTGGAAAATGCAAATACCTGAAATGTACTGTCAATATTTTTTTTTTTTCCTTCACAGAATAATGCTAAATTTTGAGCAATAAACAGAATGAGGAACAAGGCTAAAAGCTTCTACAAAGCCACGGAAACGTTTCCGCAGTTTTTCAGTGTCCCGTGAACAACTCTAAGAAGTCGTGGAGAGGAGCAAAACAGGAAGGGAGCTTTCCTCAAAAGATTGGATCTCCCGTATTACAGAGTTTTCTTCAGGAAAACAGAAAACAAGCTAGGCACATCAAGCAGAAAGAGTCGATACCATAAATGATAGGCCTAAAAAAACTGTTGCAAGAGCTGGAGGAATAAGAGACACACCTGCTAGTATTCAGGCATTCAAGTGGCACAGAATTGCTAAAGTTCTGTAAGGAAGCGAGGCGCCCCTCCCCGCAGCTCCCGCCGCCCCCTCCAGTAGCGCCCGGGGTCCTCCAGGCGCGCACTAGGTGGCGTGGGAACGCATCGTGGGAACGCGATCAATCTGTTCTTGTGTTGGAAAGGCCTGAGGACTTCCATTATGCAGCTTTTGAAGAATCCCCGACACCGCCCCACCCCCAACCCCTCCGCCAACCCTGCCCGTTCGGCGATACCAGAAGGGCCATAACATGGTCCAAACTGCTAAAGGGAAGCGGTGGTGTCCAGAAGATTAGGACAGTGAAGCATCACATCCGGGAGGGCGTCCCGCACTGGGCCTGCGCCTGGGTGGGGGTGAGCGAAGCCTTGGCCCAGATGGAGCTGGAGCGGAATCCTGGCCACTGCCACTGTGTTCTCGGAGGAGAGAGGAATGACAATCTGGAGGAGACTCTCAGAACACACATGAACGGTGCCTCCCCAGACAGCGTGAAGTTCCAGAAGGATGCGCGGGCCCCTGCTTGCAGAAGACCCTGTATCACGTGCTGCTAAGCGGCCGCACCGCAGCTGCAGGGTGGGTTGTTGCCAGGGAGTGAACTTCATAGCGGGATATCTGATTCTGTGGCTGTTGGACGTCCCAGTTGACAGAATACTTCCAGAGTACTGCGGCCCCTGGATGCTGAGCCCAAGACAGGCCAGGAGGCCCCGGGAGCTGGCGAAGACCAAGCTGCTGGCGGTGGTAGCCAGGAAGGCACAGGCACAGCGTGCTATGTACTCCGGTCGTGTTGCGCAGGTTTGTCTGCCTGTGTGTAAACCTCCAGCCCACGTTGCTTCGCATCTGGGATAGTCTGTTCAAGGAGGGCTCCAAGGTCACCTTCCAGGAGGCTCTAACCCTCAACAAGCAACATCAGGTGTTGATCTCGAAAGTTAACAGCGTCTCCGACATTTCAAGATCACCGGAGGGGAGCTCCGTGACGCAGTGCCACACCTTCATGCAGACAGTGTTCCCAGAGCCTGGGAGCCTGTCCAGGGCCAGCATGACGGGGCACTGCCGGCCCGGCTGCAGACACGGGGCTGACTCAGCTGTCTGGGCAAAGGAGCTTCCACCCGCCTTCTGCTGCCAAGAACGACAGGACTACACTCCAGCCAGGAACGGAGCAACTTAATTTTCATTCTGTAAAGTTATGACCAAACTAGATAGCATATTAAAAAGCAGAGACATTACTTTGCCAACAAAGGTCCATCTAGTCAAGGCTATGGTTTTTCCAGTGGTCATGTATGGATGTGAGAGTTGGACTGTGAAGAAAGCTGAGCACCAAAGAATTGATGCGTTTGAACTGTGGTGTTGGAGAAGACTCTTGAGAGTCTCTTGGACTGCAAGGAGATCCAACCAGTCCATTTTAAAGATCAGTCCTGGGTATTCTTTGGAAGGAATGATGCTGAAGCTGAAACTCCAGTACTTTTGCCACCTCATGCGAAGAGTTAACTCATTGGAAAAGACCCTGCTGCTGGGAGGGATTGGGGGCAGGAGAAGGGGACGACCGAGGATGAGATGGTTGGATGACATCACCGACTCAATGGACACGAGTTTGAACTGGTGATGGACAGGGAGGCCTGGCGTGTTGCAATTCATGGGGTTGAAAGAGTCAGACACGACTGTGCGACTGAACGGAAAGTACCTTTTCTCTTCATTGTGAGCTGCAAGTCACCTTTCTATATTTTTTTTTTTTTTAATCTGAGACATTAATAATATATGAAATGTGAGATGTAAGGAAAAAAGTCTGTAATTCACGGGAAGGTGAAACCCTCCGTAGTCGAAAGTCCATTTGCCTGGCTATCACTGCTGGAGCTATACTGATCTCTTCTTTACCCCCTACATTCTACATGTGCTTCTTGCTGGTAAGTCCTAAAATGTAAATATACCTTTTACACAAAATGGTAGAGATAGAGGACAGGGAAAAAGGGTTAATGAACACAAATACGTATATAACAAAGAATATTTGCTACAGTCCTCATTTCTGTAATTGTTCATAAGGTATTTATACTTCCTGCTATTTATAACTTTTGTATCCATTCCATATCTGCTTTCTCCTCAACCAGGTTTCTGGATGCATTTCTAACTTGGTATATATGTAATATGTTAATCCTTTTAGTAATATTTAAATATGATTTCTTTAATTCAGGACAGTTATGGTCTACAACTTTTTTTCTATGGTGAATTTCAAAATAAACATTTATAAAATATATAAATATAAATGTTAATTTATGTTTTACCCTATCTCAATAAAAGATAGGATAAAAACTTATCCTACAGTAAGTAGTATTCACAAAATTTCAATTTTAATGTAAATGAAACTTCACACTTAAATATTATCTTCACAATTGAATATATTGGTCTAGTGAATAAATAATAGTAGGAAACTAAGAAAAGTTAAACTTCAAGTATGATAGCATGAGTGCTATATTTCCATTTAACTGTTAATTGACATTGTTAAACACTTAAAAATGATTAGTATTAAAAATGCACTCTGACTATGGGACAGTTTTTACAATTATACATCTTATTGCAGTGGATACAAAGTTATGTTCTTAATGCCTATGAAGAGAATATCTCTAAAATAAAGTGTCCCTTTATTGAAACTTTTCTGTCCATTTTTTTTTCTTTCAAAATATTGTTGCTTGAGGGATAAAAAGGACTTCTGTCTGTGGATCAAAGCTCTGTTCTCAGTGGAATCTCATTGACTCTGCTTGCTAAAGAAGAGGTAAGGAGGCTATGGTGGGCAGGTAGGTAGAAATAAAAAGGAGACAGTAATGCCCAACAGTTTAGCAGTTTCGACAATGTTGCATGTAATATGATCTATCTCTGATGAATCTCCACAGTCTTCTAAATTTCTTCCTAATCATAGTATGCATTTCAGTATTGTATTTCTTTGGAAAGACAATGTTGAGACTAAATTTTCTGTCAAGCTTCCATCAGGTTTTAACAAAGGCTGTGGACTGTTTATCTGAGTCACAACTCTTTTTAGATAAGTTAAAAATTAAAACTTTTCAAAATAATAAGTAAAAATATACATAAAGAAATAGCTTTTTGATGTCTAAGAGGTAGAAAGAGAAGATACAGCGTTAGCACAGGTATAAGATGATCACTCTAATAAGACATCAATGTTTTCATCAGATTCAAAGCATGTTACATGTCTTTGATGTTATAAAATCACATGAGTGTTGTGGAAATTTACTTGCTCTGGAAATCAAAAGTTTTGGGTTTAAATCCTGAACATATACTAGCTCTGTGACCTTGAACAAGCTGAACATACTTGTGAATTTCTTCACAAAATTGTTATAATTGTACAAGTCATGTATTCCTCTCATGCTTGTTTGACAAACAAATGGTAAAACCATATCAGACATTATTTGGCAAAACTACAAAGCACCTTTTGATGTGGGATCTTAGAGAAAGTGATTTTGTGCAGCATATGTGAGATAAACAGGAAATTGTACACAGTGTACATCAGAATCAAATGTCTTGGATTCTAACTCCATTAGCTTGTGCTTTCCTATACAATGAAAAGTGACTGTCACTGAAAACTAGTGAAAAAAATCATTGAATTTGATAAAGATGGTTCTGGAATTGGCATCTTTTTCTTTTGTTTAACAATAATTTTCTGGCTTAGCCTGTGTTTTCTTATTTGTGAAGTGTGGAGGGGGCAGCATTAAACTTTGTGTTGAATAGCATTAAAATGTATAGAATACTAGTAGAGCTTCTAATCCATTGGATGAACTCAATAGATTTTATTTTTATTTTTCTAGTTAACAAACTTTGTAAAGGTCATACTAAGGAAATTGATAATGAAAATAAGATGGTAAAAATGATATATAGTGTTAAAATTAAGTGCAATGTAAATGCTGATATGCTGAAACAGGTGATGTAGTGGTAAGGAATCCACCTGCCAATGCAGAAGGAGCAAGAGATGCAGGTATGATCCCTGGGATGCAGGTATGATCCCTGGGTTGGGAAGATTCCCTGAATAAGGAAATGGCAACCCATGCTGGTATTCTTGCCTGGAAAACTCTATGGGCAGAGGAGCCTGGTGGGCTACAAACCATGAGGTCACAAAGAGTTGGATACCACTGAGTGACTGAACAGACAAATGCAATTTATTTAACAAAGATCTGTTTTCCTGTGTACATATTTTGATCTATTTCTTAAAGATGCATTAGCAGAAACCTTAGTGGCCATAACTGTTGCATGTTGCATCCATACTAATAGTAATAAAATTATTTCTCATTCAACAGAACTTATATTTTTATCAAAAACAATTGTATTTCTCTTTCTAATTCAGGTTGGTATTTCCCTAAGGTAGTCTTGTTTGGAGAACTGTACTTCCTGAAGGATCGATCTGCATCTTCTCTGTGAAACTGTAGAACATATACTCTCCAACTGTCTAGGTTTAACAAGCCTTGACTAGTTCTCAGTTGATTCCTTTGCTGTACTAATAACCTCAGGATCCAGCAACATCCCGGGCACTCTGCCACACCGTTTGTTCACTATCAACAAATGTTGCCAATCAGTTTGATCAAAGTGTCACAAAGGTCAATGTCTTGCAGCTTTTGCTAAAAAGAAATGCCTAAGAAGAATATTCTCACTTTCTTCTTAACTTTTAAGACTTGCTTTTTAAAATGTATTCCTATTAAATACTGAACAGAAACAAAATATATATAAACTCTATGATAGATTCAAAGTGTTTAACATAGAACTAGCTAAATAGTAAATGTTGAAAAAGTTAACTATTATTAGAAATAATATGCACCTAAAAATGTATTTTCAGACTTAAAAGAATTTTTAAAATATAAGAATTTTAGAAATATAAAGAGATACATATATATTTGAACTTCCTCTAGCCCATTTAATTTCATTTATTTGCCAAGGAAACTGCAATCCTAAAGTTAGTATGGTTTATGCATATGCAGACTTTTATATTGATACTAGTTTATATACTAGTTTATTCTTTATATCTGTGCATACGTTATTAAACCTAAACCAAAACAATTATAGTTCATAAAAAAGAATAATCTGAAGCATAGATTCAGAATTTGATCATAGATAGGCTCAGAGGTTAAAGCGTCTGCCTCCAATGCGAGAAACCCAGGTTTGATCCCTGGGTCGGGAAGATCCCCTGGAGAAGGAAATGGCAACCCACTCCAGTATTCTTGCCTGGAGAATCCCATGGACAGAGGAGATTCGTAGGCCACAGTCCATGAGGTCACAAAGAGTCGGACACGACTGAGTGACCTCACTTTCACTTTCACCCATTATATAGTGGTATCAATTCATGCTCTTTTGAGAAGAGTCTGCATTATTTTTGCCAAGATTTGGCATTGCCAGCCTTTTACTTTTTACCACGCTATTGGGAATAAAATGGTGAATTTTAATGTGTCTTAAGAATTATTTACAATGTCAAGCATCCTTTTTGAGGTTTATGGGTCACATGTGATTTCTTTCCTGCAAAATGCTTCTTCATAACTTTTGATAATTATTTTCTTGGCTTGTCTGCGCTTTCACCAATTGAAATGGTGGAGATGCTTATATGTTTTGCATATAAATATGATTTATTTTCTTACAAATATCCACTAATGGCTTGCCCAATTATTCTTATTTTGGTGCTATGAAAGTAATGTGATACTTTTCATATTAATACTCTCAAAATTGTCAACTTTTAAATTCCTTTTGATACAGATTTGTTAACAATATTTTCCAAGTCAAAGATAAATAAATAGAAATTTCTACAAGTTTTTCTAACTAAAATTTGATTTTCCACAGTTTAGCATTTAAAATATTTTTTTTTCATAGAATGAAGAGTAAATGCATTTTCCGTAGATATAAAATTTGTTTCAGCACCATTTACCAAATAGTTTATGTTGTTGTTGTTCAGTTGCTAAGTCATGTCCGACTCTTTGTGATCCCATGGATTGCAGCACACCAGGCTTCCCTGTTCTTCACTATCTCTCAGAGTTTGCTCAAACTCATGTACGTTGGGACAGTGATGCTATCTAATCATCTCATCCTCTGTCACCCCCTTCTTCTCCTGCCATCTATCTTTCCCAGAATCAGGGTCTTTTTCAATGAATCGGCTCTTCACAACAGGTGGCCAAAGTATTGGAGCTTCAGCTTCACTATCAGTCCCTCCAATGTATATTAGGGTTGATTTTCTTTAGGATTGACTGAAATGATCTGCTTGCAGTCTAAAGGACTCTCAAGAGTCTTCTCCAGCATCACAATTCAAAAGCATCAATTCTTTGACACTCCAACTACCACATCCATACATGACTACTGGAAAAACCAGAGCTTTGACTATAAGGACCTTTGGAGGCAAAATGATGTCTCCGCTTTTTATTATGCTGTCTAGGTTTATCATAGCTTTCCTTCCAAGGAGCAAGCATTTTTCAATTTCATGGCTTCAGTTACCATTTGCAGTGATTTTGGAACCCAAGAAAATAAAGTCTGTAGCTGTTTCAACTTTCTCCCCTTCTATTTGCATCGAAGTGATGTGACCAGATGCCATGGTTTTTCGAATATTGAGTTTTAAGACTACTTTTCATCTCTTTCCTTAAGAAGCTCTGTAGTTCACTTTCTGCCATTAGAATGGTATCATCTGCATATCTGAGGTTGTTGATATTTCTCATGGCTATCTTGATTCCAGCTTGTGATTTATCTAGCCCAGTATTTCATATCCAGCCTTGTATATAAGTTAAGTAAGCAGAATAACAATATACAGCCTTATTGTACTCCTTTCCCAATTTTGAACCAATCCATTGTTCCATGTCCAGTTCTAATTGTTGCTTCTTGATCTTCATATAGGTTACTCAAGCGACAGTCAAGGTGGTCTGGTATTGCCATCTCTTTAAGAAATTTCTGCAGTTTGTTGTGATTCACATAGTCAAAGGCTTCAGAGTAGTCAGTGAAGCAGAAGTTGATGTTTTTCTGAAATTCCCTTCCTTTTTCTATGATGAAGCAGGTGTTTAGTTTGGTCTCTGGTTTCTTTGCCTTTTCTAAGTCCAGCTTGTACATCTGGAAGTTCTTAATTCAACTACTGCTGAAGCCTAGCTTGAAGGATTTTGAGTATTACCTTGCTAGCATGTGAAATTAACACAGTTGTGTTGTAGTTTTAACATTCTTTGGCATTGCCTTTTAGGGGGATTAATATGAAAACTGACCTTTTCCAGTCCTGTGGCCACTGCTAAATTTTCCAAATTTTCTGACATGTTAAGTGCAGTGCTTTAACAGCACCCCAAAATGTGGTGAACAGTTTTAAGTAGTTTATAGACTTTGCTAGGATGGATACCAAAGACAGAAAAAAATGGATATTCAATTGCATAGATTTTCAAATTAACTGTAAAATGTTTGAGTAAATATTAAATTGTCTCAGTTTCAGCCTCTCTGATTTACAGATTTAGCAAATAGAAATAGAAGAGGCTCAGATAAACTTGAAATTGATGTAGGCAATGAATACTTTCCTATTTTAAGCATTTCTTAAATATTGCATGGAACATACACTTAAATAAATCTACTTTTTATCTTCAGTTTACAACAAGTTCTGTGTTTTATCTAGCAACACTATTCTTACTGAAACAAAAATATAAAATTAATATTTTGACGATTCTAATTTGAAAAAGGAAAGTTAATCATATAAATTAATTCTGGGAAATTCTCAAAGATGAAAATTTTAAAGTAAATTTGAATAGTTAAATTTTCACATGTATTTTTTTGGGGGAATTTGCATCATTTACTACTTGATTTTGCACTGGTCTTTTGAGATACTCCATATGTGATGTTTAGCAAAATTTCATTATTTTTAATGGCTGAAATGGAGAAAATTTCTTCTTCTGGGGCTCTAAAATCACTGTAGAAGGTGACTGCAGCCATGAAACCAGAAGATGTTTGCTTCTTGGCAGGAAAGCTATGACAAACTTAGACAGTGTGCTGAAAAACAGAGACATTATTCTGCTGACAGTGGTCCATATTGTCAAGGCTGTGGCCTTCCCAGTGGTCATATGTGGTTCTGAGAGCTGGACCATAAAGAAGGCAGAGCACCAAAGAATTGATGCCTTCAAACTCTGGTGCTGGAGAAGACTCCTGAGAGTTACTTGGACAACAAGGAGATCAAACTGTTTAATTTAAGGGAAATCAACCCTGAATACTTGTTGGAAGGACTGATGCTGAAGTTGAAACTCCAGCATTTTGGTCATCTGGTGCGAACAGCTGATTCATTGGAAAAGTCCCTGATGCTGGGAAAGATTGAGGGCAGAAGGAGAAGAGGGCAACAGAGGATGAAATGTCTAGATGGCATCACTGATGCAATGGACATGAATTTGGGCAAACTTCAGGAGGTGGTGAAGGAGAGAGAGGCCTGGTGTACTGCAGTCCATGCGGTTGCAAAGAGTCAGACATGACTGGGCGATTGAACAACTATGGTGTATGTACACCACATCTTTATCTATCCATATGTAGATAGACACCTAGGTTGCTTCCATGTCTTGGCTATAGTAAATAGTGCCACTTCAGTGTTCAACATTGAAGTCCATGCGTCTTTTTGATTAGCATTTTCATCTATTCTGGATATATAACCAGGGGTGGGATTGATGGATCATATGATAACCCTGTTTTTAATTTCCAAGGAACCTCCAATATGTTCTCCATAGATGCTGCACCACTCTCTAATCCCACTAACAATGTAGGAGGTTCCCTTTTTTCCATATCCTTGCTAACATTTATTATTTGTAGACCTTTTGATGATGATCATTTTGACTAGTGTGAAGTGCTACTTCATTGTAGGGTTGATTTGCATTTCTTAATAATTAGCAATGTTGAACATCTTTTCATGTGCCTGTTGACAATCCAAATGTCTTCTTTAAAGAAATGCCTCTTTATGTCTTCTGCCCATTTTTTGTTTTTAATTAGGTTGTTTTTTTGTAATTGAGTTATATGAGCTGTTTGCAGTATTTTGGAAATTAAGCCACACTCTGTCACATCATTTGCAAGTATTTTCTCCCAGTCTGTAGGTTATCTTTATTGTTGTTTATGGTTTCCTTTGCCTTATTTTTGTATTTA
This sequence comes from Nanger dama, assembly GCA_917880005.1. Classification (NCBI taxonomy): domain Eukaryota; kingdom Metazoa; phylum Chordata; class Mammalia; order Artiodactyla; family Bovidae; genus Nanger; species Nanger dama. The sequence goes on along the minus strand of CAKJTW010000038.1, from coordinate 4,197,246 downwards.
TTTATTTTGCCTTGGGAGTCCAACATAAGACAACATTGTTACAGTTTATGTCAGAAATATTTAAGTCTTTAAACCATTTTGAGTTTATTTTTCTGTTTGGTGTAAAGGTGTATGAGGGTGTGTTTGAATTTCATTGAGTTACTAATACATGGAGCTGTTCAACTTTTCCAACACCACTACTGAAGAGACTGTCTTTTCTCCATTGTATATTATTGTCTCCTTGGTTGAAGATTTGCTGGCCATAGGTGTGTGGACTTATTTCTGAGCTTGCTATTCTGTTCCATTGATCCATGTCTGTTTTTGTGGCAATAGCATACCGTTTGGTTAATGTAGCTCTGTATTGTATGAATTCTGGGAGAGTCATAGCTCTAGCTTTGTTCTTTTCCCTCAAGATTGTTTTGGCAATTCTGCTTTTTTGTGGTTCCATATAAATTTTATGATTATTTGTTCTAGTTCTTGGTTTTCTTTTTTTGATACTGGCTTTGTTTGGTTTTGGTATCAGAGTGATGGTGGCTTTATAGAATGACTCTGAGAGTGTTTTCTTTCATGTTTTGGAAGAGTTTGAGAAGGTTCCATATAATTTCTCCTTTGTATGTTTGGTAGGATTCCCCAGTGAAGCCTGAATTTTATCTTCAGGGAGTTTTGAATAGATCCTTTTATCATTACAAATGATAATAAATCAAATCATTTTATCATTATAATAAATGAAATAATATATACATATAGTAGATTATATATAATATATAAAAATGAAATGAAATAATTCTTTTATCGTTATAAATGATTATAAATGGCTCAGATGGTAAAGAATCTGCCTGAAATGCAGGAGACTCAAGTTTGACCCCTGGGTCAGGAAGGTCCCTGGAGAAGGGAATGGCAACCCACTCCAGTATTCTTGCCTGGAGAATCCCATAGACAGAGGAACCTGATGGGCTAGAGTCCATGGGATCTCAAAGAGTTGGACATGACTGAGCAACTAACACTTTTATAATTACACAGTGTCCATATTTATCTTTTTATGTCTTTGTTTTATATCCTATTTTGTCGATATGAATATTGCCTCCCCCTTTTCTTGGCATTTTCATTTGCATGAAATATCCTTTTCCATCCCTTTACTTTCAATCTATGTGTGTCCTTCACCCTAAAGCGGGTCTTTGTAGGTATCATGTTGAAGGGTCTTGTTTTATTATCCAGTCTGCAACTTTGTATCTTTTGATGAGCACATTTAGTCTATTGATATTTAAGGTAATGATTGATACCTGTGTATTTATTGCTATTTTAAACCTATTTTCCCAGTTCATTTTGTATTTCTTCTTTATTCCTCTTCTTTTCTTTTTCCTTTTTTGGCTTGATGGTTTTATTTTACATTATGCTTGAGTTCTCTTCTTTTTGGTTTTTGTGAATCTATTTGTATGTTTTTTGATTTGTGATTACCCTAGTGTTCAAGTATGTTAGCACATTACTATATCTTCTTACTTTAGACTGGTAGTCATATGAGCTGAAACAAATTCAAAAAATAATTTTCTTACTCCCCTCCCCATTTTATGATTCTAATGTCCTATTTTATATTTTCACTTCATTTATAATTACTTCCACAATTTTTTAATTTGTTATTTTAATTCTTTGTACTAGCTTATTTTTTGCTTCATGGATCACAACTTTGTCATGATGAAGGGGCTTATGTAACTCAGTGAACCTATGATCTATACTGTGCAGGGCCACCCAAGATTGATGGGTCATAGTGAAGAGTTCTGGCAAAGCATGGTCCACTGGAGTAGGAAATGGCAACATACTCTAGTATGCTTTCCTGGAGAGCACCATGGACAGTGTGAAAAGGCAAAAAGATATGACACCTGAAGATGAACCCCCAGAATGGAAGATGCCCTATATACTACTGGGAAAAGCAGAGGGCAATTACAAATAGCACTAGAAAGAATAAAGTGGCTGGGCCAAAGTGAAAATGATGCTCAACTGTGAATCTGTCTGGTGGCAAAAGTAAAGTCTGATTCTATAAAGAACAATACTGCAATGGAACATGGAATATTAGGTCCATGAGTTAAGTTAAATTGGACATGGTTTAGTAGGAGATGGCAAGAGTAAACACTGACATCTCAGGAATCATTGAACTAAAATGGATATAAATGGTAGAATTTAATTCAGATGACCATTATACCTACTACTGTGGGGAAGAATCCCTTAGAAGAAATGGAGTAGCCCTTATAGTCAATAAAAGAGTCCAAAATGTAGTACTTGGGTGCAATCTCAAAAACAACAGAATGATTTTGGTTCATTTCCATGGCAAATCATTCAACATCACAGTAATCCAAGTCTATACCCCAAATACTGATGCTGAAGAAGCTGAATTTGATGGGTTTTGTGAAGATATACAACACCTTCTAGAATTAATACTGAAAAAAGGTCCTTTTCATTACAGGACATTGGAATACAAAAATAGGAAGTTAAGAGGTACCTGGAATAACAGGGAAGCTTGACCTAGAAGTTCAAAATGAAGCAGAGCAAAGGCTAACAGAAGTTTTTCATGAGAACATGCTGATCATAGCATATACCCTCTTGTGATAATCCAAAAATAACAGCTCTAAAAATGGACATCAGCAGATAGTCCAACACCAAAATCAGATTGATGATGTTCTTTTCAGACAAAAACAGAGAAGCTTTATACAGTCAGCAGAAACAAGACCTGGAACTGACCGTGGCTCAGATCATGAGCTCCTTATTGGAACATTCAAGCTTAAATTGAAGAAAGTAGGGAAAACCATTAGGCCATATGGGTGTGACCTAAATCAAATCCCTTATGATTATTCAGTGGAGATAATGGATAGGTTCAAGAGATTAAATCTGTTAGAGAGCCTGAAGAACTGTGGATATAGGTTCTTAACATTGTACAGGAGGCAGTGACCAAAACCACCACAATGGTGTCCCTCACTTAGAGCCAGAGATACTGAAGTGTGAAGTCAAGTGGGTCTTAGGAAGCGTTACTGTGAACAAAACTAGTGGAGCTGATGGAATTCCAGCTGAGCTATTTTAAATCCTAAAAGATGGTGCTATATAAGTGCTGCACTCAATATGTCAGCAAATTTGGAAAACTCAGCTGTGGCCACAGGACTGAAAAGGTCAGTTTCACTCCAGTCTCAAAAAGGGCAATGCCAAAGAATATTCCAGCCACTGTAGAATTGTACTTATTTCACATGCTAACAAGGTTATGCTCAAAATCCTTCAAGCTAGGCTTCAGCAGTTTGTGAACTGAGAACATACAGACACACAAGCTGGGGTTAGAAAAGGCAGTGGAACCAGAGATCAAATTGTCAAAATCGGTTGGATCTTGGAGAAAGCAAGGAAGTCCCAGAAAAACATCTGCTTCATTGACTACTCTGAAGCCTTTGACTATATGGATCACAACAAAAAAGAAAAAAAGAAGGAAAAGAAAAAGCTGTAGAAAATTATTAAAGATAGAGGAAGACAGGAATACCAGACTACCTTAATTGCCTTCTGAGAAACCTGTATATGGGTCAAGAAATGACAGTTAGACTGGACATGGAAGAGTGACTTATGCAAATTTGAGAAAGGAGTACTACAAGGCCATGTTTAGTCACCCTGTTTATTTAACTTATATGCAGAGTGCTTCATGAGAAATACCAGAATGGATGAATCACAAGCAGGAATCAAAATTTCTGGGAGAAATATCAGCAACCTCAGATATGGAGATGATATCACTTTTATGGCAGAAAGCAAAGAGGAACTAAAGAGCCTCTTGATAAGGTGAAAGAGAAAAGTGAAAAAGTTGACATGAAACTCAGCATTGAACAAACTAAGATCATGGCATCCAATCCAATCACTTCATGACAAACAGAAGGGGGAAAAGTGGAAACAGCAACAGACTTTATTTTCTTTGGCTACAAAATCCCTATGGATGGTCACTGCAACCATGAAATTAAAAGCCACTTTCTCCTTGAAAGGAAAGCTATGACAGACGTAGACAGCACATTAAAAAGCAGAGGCATTGTTTTATCAACAAAGGTCCTTGGAGTCAAGGCTATGATTTTCCCATGCATAGATGTGAGAGTTGGACCATAAAGAAGACTGAGGGCCAACGAATTGCTGCTTTCAAATTATGGTGCTGGAGAAGACTCGTGAGAGTCCATGGACAGCAAGGAATCAAACCAGTCCATCCTAAAGGAAATCAACTCTGAATATTCGTTGGAAGGACTGATGCTGAAGCTGAAGCTCCAATACTTGGCCACCTGATGCAAAGAGCCAGCTCACCAGAAAAGACCCATTGCTGGGAAGGATTGAAGCAAAAGGAGAAGAGGGCAGCAAAGAATTAGATCATTAGATAGCATTCCCAACTCATTGGACATGAATTTGAACAAACTTCAAGTGATAGCAGAAGACAGAAGAATCTGGCATGCCAAGTCCACAAAGTCTCAGAGCTCTGCATGACTTAGAACTGAACAACAACACTGGCTTATTTCAGTGATCTACAATCTTTTTATATATTTGTTTTCTTTTCTATTGTGATTTTTCCTTTCCTCCAGATCCTTGTGTTATTTAGAAAGAATGTTTGCTTTCACCAGTGCAGTGTGCTCTCTTGGAAAAACTCTTTTAGCCTTTGACCTGCTTCATTTTGTTCTGCAAGGCCAAACCTGCCTGTTACTACAGGTATCTCTTACCTTCCTACTTTTGTATTCCAGTCCCCTGTGATAAAAAAGGATATCTTTTTCTTGGTGAATAGGAACTAAATAGCCTCTTGATAAAGGTGAAAGGGGAGAGAAAAAAAACTGGCTTAAAACTCAACATTTAAAAAACTAAGATCAAAGTATCCAATCCTATAACTTGATGGCAAATAGATGAGGGGAAAAATGGAAACAGCGATAGACTTAATTTTCTTGGGCTCCAAAATCACTGTGGATTGTGATTGCAGCCATGAAATTAAAAGATGTTTGGATATGTATGACTGATTCATGTTAATGTTTGGCAGAAATCAACACAATGCTGATATGCAATTATCCTTCAATTAAAAATGAATAAATTAAAAAAAAGTTATCCTTGGAAGAAAAGCTATGACAAACCTAGATAGTGTCTTAAAAAGCAGAGACATCACTTTGCTGACATAATTTCATCTACTCAGTGTTATGGTTCTTTTTCAGTAGTTTTTTATGGGTGTAATATCCAACCAGTCCATTCTGAAGGAGATCAGCCCTGGGATTTCTTTGGAGGGAATGATGCTAAAATTGAAACTCCAGTACTTTGGCCACCTCATGCGAAGAGTTGACTCATTGGAAAAGACTCTGATGCTGGGAGGGATCAGGGGCAGGAGGAGAAGGGGACGACCGAGGATGAGATGGTTGGATGGCATCACTGACTCAATGGACATGAATCTGAGTGAACTCCAGGAGTTGGTGATGGACAGGGAGGCCTGGCGTGCTGCGATTCATGGGGTCACAAAGAGTCAGACACGACTGAGCGACTGAACTGAACTGAACTGAAGAGTTGGGCAGTGAAGAAGGCTGAGCACCTAAGAATTAATACTTTTGAACTGTGTTGCTGGAGAAGGCTCTTGAGACAGCAAGGAGATCAAACCAGTCAATCCTCAGGGAATTAACCCTGGATATTCATTGGGAGGACAGCTGCTGCTAAAGCTCCAATACTTTGACCATTCGATGAGGAGAGCCAACTCATTGGAAAAGACCCTGATGCTGGAAAAAGACTGATGACAAGCAGAGAAGGGAGTGACAGAGGATGAGATGGTTGGATGGCATCACCAATTCAATGGACATGAGTTTGAGCAAACTCCCAGAGATAGTGAAGGATAGGGAAGCCTAGTGTGCTGTAGTCCATAGGGTTGTAAAGCATCAGACGTAACTTAGTGACTGTACAACAACAGTGATCCTTGCTTCTTTTCTGTTTAAAAATACTTTTTAATATACTTCCTTAGAATAGATTTAATAATGCTGTATTCTTTTAGTCTTTGCTTGTCTAAGAAATTTTTTTCTCTCGTATCTTATGATAATCTTACTAGCTAGACTATCCTACTTGCAGGTTTTTCCCTTTTAGGATTTTGAATATATCTTTTGAATTCTTCCTGAATTGCAATGTTCTGCACAGAAATCAGCCAGTAGCCTTTTGATGTTCCTTTGTAATTAACTCTTGTTTTCTCTGCTGTGTTTTAGAATTTTCTCTTTCACTTTTGCCATTTTAATTATACATTGGTGTAGGTCTGTTTGGGTTCATCTGTTTGGCACTTTCATTATTTCCTGTACCTGGATATCTGTTTCTTTCTTTAGGTTTCAGAAGTTTTCAGCCATAATTTCTTTAAATACCTTTTTGATCCTCCTTACTCTTTCTTCTCCTTCTAAGATCTTTATGCATAGATCAGCATGCTTATTATCTCATAGGTCTCACATGTTGTTTTCATGTGTCTGCTAAACTCTATAGTATCAATTCCATAAATAGTTTTTGAATGAAAGTTACTGGCATATCAGATCATATTTGGATTTGAATGCTAGCTAGGTATTGACTTTGAGCAAGATACACACAGAGACACACTTTACACACTTAATGGATTGATGTCAACATTACTAGTATGTTATGACTAAATGGAGATAAAATGTCTAGCATCGTGTGAGTACAATTAATATTTTTCATGTGTTTAAATAAAATTAAAAATAAAAACTGAAGAATAATCTTACTTGTTTTCTAAAATGCCTTTTGACTTTTGCATGATGTAAAAAAGTTCTGGTTAGCCTGATTTATGACTACATGTCTTTATATTTTGTAGAGTGATTTGACTTAGTAAACATTTTTCAAATAGCAAATATAAAACATATTTTATACATTAATTTGTACTTAGCTTTATGCATTATAATGACTGATTTATTAATTTGAGTTTTCTTCAAGTATTATGTTACCTTTTGTGTAATTTAGAAATATGTTGATATAGAATTCATCTCATAAAGTAAGGCAAATACAATTATAATGCCAATATAGTGATAAAATAAAGGATATACCATCATTTTCAATACATTTTTAAAGGAAAGTAGATTTTCTTACATAATACATGTTGATGGCTATCTTCAGAGTATGAAACTCTCCATGGTATTGAAATATTCCATTTCCTTTCTGGCATTTGCTATAAATGTGCATGACAACTGCTTTCATGAAGGTGAACAATGGAATAACATTTTAATCCTCACTCTGAAAGAAGGATTGGTCACAGAGAACAGTGACTTCAATTATTTTCTAAAAATAAAAGGTGAAGGAACTGCTTATAGTATGGTCATTTCTTACACAGTGACATTTCATCCAACATACATCATTCTAACAAAATAAAATAAAATTAATTGATAAGCTCTTATGTCTCATTTATGCTTAGAGTCCTCTCAGTTCCAAAAGGAAGAATTTTACTATTTTTGTCTTTTTGGTAGAAGCATTATCCCATACGCCCCAGCACTTAGGCATTCCAGATGACAATAGGATATGAAGAATGACAACAAGATGCCATATTTTCAGTGTATTTTTCTACTTCGAATGAAGTCATTTCATGATTTTTGCCAGTACGATACAGTACAGGGGGAAAGAAAAATGATAAATTCAAAAATAGCAAAAGTGTTTCTAAACCTAAAATATACTATCTCTTTTGATTCTCTCAAACCACGTGAAGCAGAAAACACAAACAGCAATAAATGAGAACATCACATTACACAGAACGTGAAATTCACATATCATTACCTTTTTTAGAGCTGTTGTACCACACGATTGTTTTTTCTTCCTCTTCCCTTCCATCTGAGGTTAAGCTAATATTAAAACGGAGTATTTATAGATGATCACATCTCTAAAAGGCTTTTACTTTTTTCATAATGGCTTTTACTTTCAGGTAAAATTGATGTTAGATGTTGTAAAGTAATAGAAAATATATTCATTGGTCTCTGCACCTGATTCCTGTAACAGAGCTCTTTAAACTCTTGTAATTTCCTAAGTGAAGCATTAGGAGCATCTTTTGTTCTAATATTTGATTTTTGATCCCAAGTTACTTATACTGAGCTTCTTTATCTTTTAGAATTTCCTGGATGATAGCTGTGTTTTTGCTTTCATGAGGTGACTCTGGGTAGGTTCCTGAATGAGGGCTGGTCACCCTCAGAAAGGGCAAGTTAAGTCTTGTTTGCACGCGTTCTTAGTCACGTTCAGCTCTTTGCAGCCCCATGGGCTGTAGCTCGTCAGGCTCCTCTGTCCACTGGATTCTCTAAGAATGCTGGAGTGGGTTGCCATGCCCTCCTCCAGGGCATCTTACAGACCCAGGGATCGAACCCATGTTTCCTGCATCTCCTGCATTGCAGGCAGATTCTTTACCGTTGAGCCACCAGCAAAGCCTAAACTGTGATTAAAGTCAGAATTTTCAGCTCCACCCCCAGTTCTCTAGAGAGGGGAGAGAAACTAGCAAAAAGTTAATGATCAATCATGCCTATGTGATGAAGCCTCTACAAAAATCCCCAGATTATAGGATTTGGAGAGCTTCCAGATTGGTGAACACATTTACCTACCAAGATGGTGACGCACTTCAAATCCGTGGGAATAGAAACTCCTATACTCTTACCCTCCCAGGCCTCCCCCTGTGTATCTCTTCATCTGTTCATCTGTATCATTTATCATATCCATTTTTACTATATAAAACTATATAATAAATTGGTAAATATAAGTCTTTCCTTGACTCTGTGAGCTGTTCTAGCAAATAATCAAATTCAAGTGGGAGAAAATCATGGGAACTTCAGGTCTGTAGCCAAATTGGATAGAAGTTGTGGGTAATCTAGGGACCTACTACTTGTGGTTGGCATCTGAAATGGGGAGCCGTCTCATAGGACTGAACCCTCATCTTGTGGGATCTGATGTTATCTCCAGGTAGATAATGTCAGAATTCAGTTAAATTGTAGGACACCCAGATAGTGTCACAGATAATTGCTTGTTGGTGTGGGGAAAACAATCTTACACAATTGATGTCAGAAGTATTGGTGTCAGAAATACTGTGAGTGTGGTAGTAGTGTGAGAGTAAAAGAGATAGACACTGGATAAGTTGGGTTTTCTTTATAGACATAGTTGGATAAAGGACACAATAGTTCTATGCAATGAGCAAATATTGACTGAAAAATCAAAATCTATATTAAAGTTGAAAAAAGATGTCTACCTCCCGTGTGTCTCTAAACTTAAATGTCTTTTAAGAAAAACCTTTCATAGCACTACTCAAAGCATGCTCTTCAATTTTTAGGGACCGTATTTATTTATTTTCATTTATTTTATGTCAGTTGAGACGATACTCACAAAATTGTAGAAATAAACTGCTCCTTACTTTTAGCATATTTCTAAAGAGTAAATTACATACTTTATATCTCTCAACCAAAACTGTAATCTCTTTGACATCATAATCGGTCACAATTACTATTTGTAGTTGCTAGAGCACATGCCTCAAATTGATACATAATTGTTTATAAGAGGCAAATGCAAATATTAAAAAATGGATGATATGTAGATAGATATAAAGATAGAATAAAAGGAAAATAATTGTTAATACCAGTTTTTAAGTCAGAAAGTTCATGAGAAGAAAGCATATAGGATTCTCCTTGAAGTGAGGTATAAATTATTTCAGTAAAAAATTAGCTGGTCAAAAATATCTACTTAACAGAAATCACTGTTAAGAGAGAAGACTCAGGGCATGGGGCAGAGTTTATTCTTTTTTTTTCTGGTATTTATCATAATATAGTCATATAAAATATGTTCCTTTTCTGATTATTTATAGAAAAATGCCACTATAATAATTATAAATTTTCTTAATCCCAAAATTTTAAAGAAAATTTTCATCTAGCTTTAAAACTACCGTAAAATTAAATAGTGTATGTGTAAATATCTTGAGATATATAGAAAATGTTTAAAAAAATTGAGATATGCCAAATGGGCTTCCCTGTGGCTCAGCTGGTAAAGAATCTGCCTGCAATGTGGGAGACCTGAGTTTGATCCCTGAGTTGGAAAAATCCATGGAGAAGGGAAAGGCTACCCACTCCAGTATTCTGGCCTGGGGAATTCGATGGACTGTCTAGTCCATGGGTTGCAAAGAGTTGGACACAACTGAGCAACTTTCACAAGTGTTAAGTTGGTGCAAAGGCAATTGTGGTTTTGCATTCTACCCTTGAATTTTGCTACTTGATGTTGGTATATACATTGATGTATAAGGTATATACATTCATGTATAAGGTATATACATTGTTATTTTTATTTTAGACTAAATATATTTATTTAGTTGTTAGACATTTATTTTAGATGTTAGACAAAAAAGCAAATTTAAGCAGTTTTATTATTCCAATTCAAGATGGGTTTTAAAGCAGCAGACACAACTTGCAACATCAACAACTCGTTTGGTCCAGGAATAGCTAATGAATATATAGTGCAGTGGTGGTTCAAGTATTGTAAAGGAGACTAGAGCCTTGAAGATGAGGAGCTCAGTAACCATTCATTGGAGGTTGACAACAACCAACTGAGATGATAATCGAAGCTGATTGTCTTACAACTACACAAGAAGTTGCCAAAGAAGTCAATGTCCAGCATTCTGGTCTTTTGGCATTTGAAGCAAATTGGGAAGGTGAAAAAGCTCATAAGTGGGTGCCTCATGAGCTGACTGCAAATCAGAAAAATTATTGTTTTGAAATATCATCTTCCTCTTATTCTGCACAACAGTGAGCCATTTCTCAATCAGATTGTGATGTATGATGAAAAATAGATTTTATACAACAACTGGCAGTGACCAGCTCAGTGGCTGGACCAAGAAGAAGCTTCAAAGCATTTCCCAAAGCCAAACTTGCACCAAAAAAAGAAAAGGTCATGGTCACTGTTTGGTGGTCTGCTGCCCATCTGATCCACTACAGCCATCTGAATCCCGGCAAAACCATTATATTTGAGAAGTATACTCAGCAAGTCAGTGAGATGCACTGAAAACTGCAACACCTGCAGCTTGGCACTGGTCAAAAGAATGGACCCGATTCTTTTCCATGACAGTGCCTGACCACACATCCCACAACCAGTGCTTCAGCAGTTAACTGAATTTAGCTATGAAGATTTGCCTTACCTGCCATAGTCACCTCACCTCTTGGCCAGCTGACTACCACAGTTTCAAGCATCTCTAGAATTTTTGCTGGGAAAAATGGTTCTAAAACCAGCAGGAGGCAGAAAATGCTTTCCAAGAGTTCATGGAGTCCTGAAGCATGGACATTTATGCTATAGGAATAAACCAAATTTATATGAATTTAGATTTAATTTTCAAGTGGTTAAGAATAGAGACCATGTACTGAACACATTTCATTATTTTTCTTTCCTCAAACAATGATAGAACTCTAATGGGATATGTTGTTGTTCTGTTAATCTAAAATTAATATGATCTAAAATTAATATGAGCTGAAACATTTATTTTATAGGAAATGCACTCATTAAAATAATGCATTACTTTTCAGCTGTCAGAGACCTTGGTTTGGGTCCTATATATTTGCAGTGATGTGGAAGTTATAGAATACTATGGAAATTAGCAAGGCAGAATCCCATGGGTATAATAGATTATGGAGAGAAAATAATTTAAAAGGTTGGTTTTTAAGAATGATGACATTTAGAACTCTTGAGAATACATACTCTGAATTTTATGTATCAACATTTATTAAAATGTAAAGTAATTTGAAAAGCTTACATTCATAAGTGAAATTGTACTGACAAATAAGTCATGACTTTCACTAGTAAAGAGATCACTTTATCTCTGATGAAAAGTTATGATGAAAGAACATTGAATAAATTCTTCACATTAATGGTCATTTTATTTTCATTGGAATCTTACCACTATCTTATATCATCCTTCAATCCATGTCCAGTCCTCATTGTTACACTTTCCAATTAACTTTATTCTCAATTTGACTGTTGTAGACACCATTTTTAAAACTGCAGAAAGCAAGCACCTGTTTTAAAGAAAGAACTCAAATGGCTTATTAAACCTAGCAGATGACCAGACTCAGTATTTTCACATGCCAGTAACACACTTAGAAGTATCTCAAGTTGAATAAAGTAGAAGAGAACAAGTTGAATAAAGCAGAATATTGTTTACACTGCTGGAAAACCATGTCTTTGTATTCTGAATATAATCAGGAATATCAGTTCTGATGCTTGAGAGTTCAACCCTATTTCAAAAGCACCACAATTAATTAAAAAATAAAGTAATAATATCATGTATATGGAAAAAGCAAACCTCAATGACTCCTAAGCAATTGTCTACCTTGCATATTCGAAATTACTCTTTACAAAGCTGCCTTTTACAGTGCTTTTTGCATTTGAATTATTTGACAAGATAATCCATATTCATGCTGAAAACTGTGTGAAAAGTACAGAAAAACATGAACAAGTAATTAATTTAGAGGAACTAGCATTCATCAAATAATTGATTTATGAATTTGTGATTATTGCTTGATAATTTTTATCCATTCCTAGTGTCTTTAGATATGTACTATACAGAATAAATTACAACTTTTGTAAATTTTATAACTTGTAAAATACTATCTTTATATTAAAATGTGATTGTAGGACTTCCAATTTTAGCTCCAACCTGTATAATACTTGGAAGTTATCATGCCATCATTATAGAAAAATAACTGAGCAATGTGAAAAGCAGTGACTTCTGTTAGACTCGTCAGAGATTGGAAGTCAGTGGAAAAATTATAATCAGTACTTTGAGGAGGCAGGCAAATGTAGTTATTAGCAATCTTTATCCATTTACCCCGAACAGAAGCCTCTGAAGTCAAACTGGGAGGGACACATACAGTCATTTCAACAAACCAACTGAAGCTGAGTGTGAACTAGCTTGAGAAAGAGAAAGAGAAACTCCTGGGGCCATATAGCCCAAGTTTTTGTAGATGTTAACCTTCAGGAATCCTGCCAGTTTCTTATGTTGATGATCCAGTAAAAATGCCCTCATGTTTTGGGCAGAAGAAAAGGAAAATAAAATATTCCTGGAGTTTTCTCCACAACAAAGACTACCACTGCATCGGAAACTATGTTACTAGAGAGTTTTAATAGAGGAAGTAGCAATTATATAGCTTCAGCCACATCCTCCATACCACTCAGACTTCCTTTCCTATTTTATGTAAGAATAAGGGGAAAAAAGCTGAAAGATACTTGTGAAAGTCAGAATCTGGGGACCCAGGCCCACCAAAAGACAGAAGTGATCAGAAGGTTATAGAACAGTTTCCTTTTGCACACCTTACCATCATGCATTTCAACAGGGCACAACTGAAAGATCTGCAAGACACAATCTTTATTTTAAGAAGGAATTCTTCGGAAAATTCAAACAGAACAACAGAGGCTGGGACAGGAACACTAGAGGAAACCGAAGTCTCTGACATCTATAGCTTCAGCAAATATTGAGCAGAGTAACTACCAAAAATATCTGCCATTTGGCATATCTATTCAAACAGTGGAGAAAGCAGTGGCGCCCCACTCCAGTCCTCTTGCCTGGAAAATCTCATGGACAGAGGAGCCTGGAAGGCTGCAGTCCATGGGGCCGTGAAGAGTTGGACACGATTGAGCGACTTCACTTTCACTTTTCACTTTCATGCATTGGAGAAGGAAATGGCAAGCCACTTCACCGTTCTTGCCTGGAGAATCCCAGGTACAAGGGAGCCTTGTGGGCTGCCATCTATGGGGTCGCACAGAGTTGGACACAACTGAAGCAACTTAGCAGCAGCAGCAGCAGCATTCAAACTGTAAATCAAAAAAATCTCAAAAGAATCCTGAATTGAAAAGATATCTCATCTAGGAGAAACAACAATGAGATCTATATCTGATTCTTTATTACAAAACATACAAACAGAAAGGTGAGTAAAATATGTAAAGCATTAAAATAAAAAAAAATAATAAAAGGAAACCTAGAATTCCCTATCCAGTGAAATTATATTTTAGAAGTTAAGGGGAAATAAAAATGTTTTCAGGCAAAAAAGCCTAGGGAGATTGTTGCCAGCAGGCCTGGCTTGCAAGGAATATTAAAAGCTTTTCAGGGTAAACTAAAATTATATGGATCAAAAATTTAGATCTACATAAAGAGTGTCAGAGATGAAAGTAAAAGAAAATATTTAATTTTTCTTATTCTTAATTGATCTAATAGATACCTGTTTATCTAAAACAATAATACTATGGTGATTGCAGCCATGAAATTAAAAGACGCTTACGACCAACCTATATAGCATATTCAAAAGCAGAGACATCACTTTGCCAACTAAGGTCCGTCTAGTCAAGGCTATGGTTTTTCCAGTAGTCCTGTATGGATGTGAGAGTTGGACTATGAAGAAGGCTGAGTGTCGAAGAATTAATGCTTTTAAACTGTGATGTTGGAGAAGACTCTTGAGAGTCCCTTGGACTGCAAGGAGATCCAACCAGTCCATTCTGAAGGAGATCAACCCTGGGATTTCTTTGGAAGGAATGATGCTAAAGCTGAAACTCCAGTACTTTGGCCACCTCATGCGAAGAGTTGACTCACTGGAAAAGACTCTGATGCTGGGAGGGGTTGGGGGCAGGAGGAGAAGGGGACAGTAGAGGATGAGATGGATGGCTGGATGGCATCACCAACTTGATGGACACAAGTCTGAGTGAACTCCGGGAGTTGGTGGTGGACAGTGAGCCTGGCATGCTGTGATTCTTGGGGTCACAAACAGTCGGACACAACTGAGCGACTGAACTGACTGACTGACTGACTAACATGAAGAAAGCTAGACTGAATGACAGCAATGTTATAATGGGAGGGAGGATGGAATTATAAATTCTCTTTGAAAAATTACTTACCCTGTCACTAAAGCTATATATTGTTATTTGAAAGTGGACTTAGGTTATTTATTAGTGTATATTACAAATTCCAGGATAACCAGTAATTTAAAGTAGGTATAAGTAATTGATATACTAATGGACTAGAGAAAATTGACTAATACGAAATGCTCACTTGAAACTTCAAAAGTTAGAAAAAAATGAGGAATATTAAGAAATGGAAAAATCAAAGAACAAGTATAACAAATAGAAAAGAGTTACAAACATGGTAAATATTGGTTAGTCTATATAATTAATTGCTTTAAATGTAAATGGTGTAAATATAACAAACAAAAGCTAGAGACTGTTAGAGTAGTTAAAATAACAATCTCAACTATATACTTTCTGCAAGAAACCTTCTTTAAATATAAGGGCACAGACAGTAAAGACATGAAGAAAGATATAATATGCTGCTGGGGCTGCTGCTGCTAAGTCACTTCAGTCGTGTCCGACGCTGTGCGACCCCATAGACGGCAGCCCACCAGGCTCCCCGTCTCTGGGATTCTCCAGGCAAGAACACTGGAGTGGGTTGCCATTTCCTTCTCCAATGCATGAAAGTGAAAAGTGAAAGTGAAGTCTCTCAGTCGTGTCTGACTCAGCAACCCCGTGGACTGCAGCCTACTAGTCTCCTCCGTCCATGGGAGTTTCCAGGCAAGAGTACTGGAGTGGGGTGCCATTGCCTTCTCCGATAATGTATTAATTGTAGAAGTGATTTTCAA
The DNA here is from genome assembly GCA_917880005.1 of Nanger dama. Classification (NCBI taxonomy): domain Eukaryota; kingdom Metazoa; phylum Chordata; class Mammalia; order Artiodactyla; family Bovidae; genus Nanger; species Nanger dama. Next base: position 4,181,647 of record CAKJTW010000038.1, on the reverse strand, counting down.
GGAAGATCATCTAGGATAAAGTGTTGCGCTCCGTGATAATAAAGGAATCAATTCTCCTGGCAGACATAACAATTTTCAGCGTGTGTCCACCTAAAAACAGCACCTAAATATGTAAGACAGTGATAGTGCACATAAAGACATAGATAAATACGTCATAATAGCTGTAACTTTAACACCCATTTTTAACCAAAAAATCACTCAGTCAGTTCAGTCGCTCAGTCGTGTCCAACTCTTCGAGACCCCATGAATCGCAGCACGCCAGGCCTCCCTGTCCGTCACCATCTCCTGGAGTTCACTCAGACTCATCTTCATCGAGTCAGTGATGCCATCCAGCCATCTCATCCTCTGTCGTCCCCTTCTCCTCCTGCCCCCAATCCCTCCCAGCATCAGAGTCTTTTCCAATGAGTCAACTCTTCGCATGAGGTGGCCAAAGTACTGGAGTTTCAGCTTTAGCATCATTCCTTCCAAAGAAACCCCAGGGCTGATCTCCTTCAGAATGGACTGGTTGGATCTCTTTGCAGTCCAAGGGACTCTCAAGTGTCTTCTCCAACACCACAGTTCAAAAGCATCAATTCTTCGGTGCTCAGCCTTCTTCACAGTCCAACTCTCACATCCATACATGACCACAGGAAAAACCAATCAATAGAGCCATCAAATTCAAAATAATCAAGGCTATATACCTAACTGAAGGCAACTGGATCTAATTGATATTTATAGACTACTTCATCTCACAGTGTTAGAACACACATTCTTCTCAAGCTCACAGGGAATATTCACTAAGATAGATCATATTATAGACCAATAAAATATACCTAAGCAAATTTTAGTGAAGAGAAATTACATAAATTATGTTCTCAGACTACAATGGAATAGCAAATAAAATTGAATTCTGTTATAGAATGTTGTTTGCAATAACATAAAATATAAAAATGTTTGGAGAGTGAAAAACACACTTCCAAATAACATCAGAGAAGGACTCTCAAAAGAGTATAAAAAATATTTTAAAGAAAATGAAAATATAGAATTTCTGAAATGCTGTGAAGTCATTTCCTAAAGGGAATTTATAGCATTGAATGTGTGTACTATAAAAGAAGACAGATCTAAAATCAATAATCTACTCTCCTATCTTAGCCAGTTAGAAGAAGAAAAATAAGGGAAATGTAAGCCAAAAACAAACAGAAAAAAAATCAGAAATAAAGAGCAGAAATATATAATCAGAAATTAGAGCAGAAATAAATGAAAACTGGAAATGAAAAACTAGAAATCAATGAAGCACAAAGCTAGTTCTTTTGATAAGATCAGTAATATTTATTTAAAAAAATCAAGTCAGGATAACCAAGAGAAAATGTGAAAAGACAAACAAATACTAATCTCAATATGGGAGTGACCATCACTAATAACCCCATAATATTTAAAAGTAACAGAAAAGGAATATTATGAAGAACTATGCTCACAAATTTACCAAAGTAGTTTGAAAGCTAAAATTGCAACACCTTTAAAAGAAATTGTGACTTTGAGCTAGGCACATTTTCTTAGGACAGCAAGAACACTGTGTATATTTAGAAAGTAATGTTAGACATATCAAGTCTTTGAATGCTCTACAAGATACACCATTAAGAAAGTGAAACAAAAACAGAAAACAAAAACTCATAAGCTGAAGGAAAATATTTGGAAACCATGCATCTGAAAAGGGACTTAATATTTACTAAGAACTCTTATAATCCATTAAAACTAGCATAAAGAGAATGGCATTTAGTCACATAAGATGCATACCTTACAAAATGAATGAATTGTCCTTATTGTAAGAAAAGATGTTCAACATCAGTTACTAGGTATACAACATAAAAGATCGACAGTGCATCATTCTGGCAAAGATGTGGAGGAACTGAAATGTTCAGACATTGATGATGGAAATGTAAAATCCTGCATCTGCTTTAGAATCAAGTTTGACAGTTCCTTAGAAATCATGCATATACACATCAGCAACAACTGGAATTACCCATGATTGTTCAGTAGCTTCTGAGTTTTAGAGAAAAGAATATTCTCCATTTTCTCTCACTAGAATTTGTTGAATATCTAATGATTTGCTGAGCTGAATACCTCTGAAAACTATTCTTAGGGAGCAGTCATTAAATGATTGATTAAATGTTATTCTTAATACCTAACCAAACTAAACTCTATGTATAAATGTACAATTGTACTATGTATTTGACAACATACTAGTGAAATCACGAATGTCATTTTCAAATATTATGCAAACATGCCAATGTGTAATTCTTACAGTAAAGTAATAGAACATGGCAATATCAAGACCAGAAGATTCCAAATCGTCTGATTTATTTAAGTATGTAAAGGACAAGTAGTTGAACAAGTCCATATTTCTGAAGGGACAATCATTTCACACAATGTCAAACGTTGATCACATTACACAGTGTCACATTACACATTACACAATAGTTATGCGATGTCAAACTAAGAACACACATGAGTGTTGAGCAAAATACTCAAAACACTACAGTGTTGGAGCGAAAAAGTGAATCAGGTGAATTCCTGCATGCCTCTGGAGAGAGGATAAGCAGCACAGATGTCTCCTTTCAAGAGAGGTGTATTGAGGGTGAGAAGGTCACAGTGATCAAGCCCCATCAAGCGATTGACCATTAAATTCAATAGGCTCTGCAGTTTTCTTATCGACTTCTCAAATCTCCATTAAGGAAATGTCTCAAGGGAGAGAGACAAATAAACCATAGAAAAAGTGCCTGTAAATAAAACCAGCTCCAGAATAAACATCTGGTTACCACAGAATTTGAAAATAAAAACAGCTACAAAATGTAACCAGATTAGTGTTGTGGTGGATTCATGTTGATGTATGGCAAAACCAATACAATATTGTAAAGTAATTAACCTCCAATTAAAATAAATAAATTTATATTAAAAATAAATAAAACATTACAAATGCAGTTTTAAATGGGCCAGTTCTGTTAGGAAAACAAATAATCACTTCATGTTGGAAATCATAATTAGCATATAAAGTTTGGAACAGTTAAATTGTATCTTAAAACCCGGTCCTTTGTTTAGGGTGTAAAGTGCATTGTGTTCTTAGAACTATGGGCCCCTCTAATGAAGTGTTATAAAGGTAAGAGACACATTCCTGATTAATTTTGCTTATTCATATGATCTTTCCCTATGGAAAATGAGACTGAAATAATCAGAATTCCTGGATAAATCCATCTCTGTCTCTGTGTTTCTCTGTCTTTAATATTTATATTAGAAAGACATAAATTTAATACCAATGAATATGTATGAATGAGGAAATTTTTCAGTCAAAATTTGACTCCAGATTCATAATTTTCGGTAGTATAAAAATAACCTCTGCTGATCAGAAAATAATCTAAATGTAGCTTGCTGGCTTTTTCTTTTTGCAGCATCTTCTATCTCTAAATTTTATTTGGAAGCACACTGTTCATGGTGTGGGTGTCACCTTGTTCACATTTTCAGTGTCATGGAACACTTGTAAGTTCAGCAGCATTTTAAAGTTCCACAAAGCCAAATAACTACTGACTCTAATGCATTCACATTGTAAAGCTTGTAGAAAACTAAAAGAGAGCTCTCAAATGAGACAAAAAAGTGTTTATTGGTTTTGATCATTTCATAATTTGAGTTGTATAATTTAAAATATGAACATTGGCACATTTAATAATGCATTATTATAATTAAAGTGCATAAATTAGATATTTATGAGTTATTTACCTGTGGCTTCTAAAGGAAGCTGTTACTTAATGAATCCAATCGACTTCTTTAAGCTTCTTTTAGAGCTGTACTAAAATCTGACCCGTAGTTGAGCAGCTGTCTCAAGTTTCTGTAGCTCTATTGTGTTTTGAGAGATGTATGGTGCATAGCTTTAACTTTTCCACTGATTATTCTACAGAATTGCTTATATGATGAGTTTTCACCTATAATTATACTCCGCATATATATAATAATTTGATTACAAAAATTTTGTTATAATATTTTGGGTTCCTGATTTCCTACTTGAGGAAATAGTTGTAAATAAAGGTTCCTGTAATGACATAAATTTCTTGATAATCACTTTAAATAATAAAATGGATACAATTTATTAGTGTAAATAAAACAATCATAATTATTTTTAAAAGTCAGTGACTCTTATATCCATAATTTTGAGCAAAACCTGCCAGATTTAAATGTGTGCTGTATAGCTTCAGTCATGTCTGATTCTTTGCGAGCCTATGAACTGTAACCCACTAGGCTCCTCTGTCCATGTGATTTCCCAGGTAAGAAGACTGGAGTGGGTTACCATTTCCTACTCCGAAGATCTTCCCAAACCAAAGATCTAACTTGAGTCTCTTACATCTTCTGCATTGGCAGGTAGGTTTTTACCAGTAGGGCCACCTGGGAAGCCAGTTTAAATAATATATCACATATAATTTCATCTCTAGAGTAAAATATCTGTACTATTAGATGTTATAGTAATATTTGTCTTGTTGTTTTGTGAAGTTTGCTGAGGACACACTTCTGAGTCCCGATGTCTTGGAAGCCCTCAGAACTTCCTGTGTTTACTGCAGTTGTCGTGGCAGAGTCACACACCCCAGCAGAGTCAGGATCCAGGTAGGCAGCACTTTGGCACTTCTCGGCCCGAAGTTTTGACATAAAGTGTTTTTTGAAGCTATCTTCTCCCATGGAGCTAACCATACCTGTCCTGGGCAGAGGTCAACATTACCCCCTTAATTCTACTAAGACCACTATCTGCTGCCCTACACATTTATTATTGGATTTCTTTCCAGTTGCTTACTACCATTCTCATCTTTTTTTTTTTTTTTTTTTGCCCCATGAAGTTTAGTTACAAAGTTTCAAAGAGTTTGCCTGGGATACATGCGTCTCTTTCAATTCTGGTTTCCTCGGTGTGTATGCCCAGCAATGGGATTGCCGGGTCATTAGGCAGTTCTATTTGTAATTTTTAAGGAATCTCCACACTGTTTTCCATAGTGGCTGTACGAGTTTGCATTCCCACCAACAGTGTAAGAGGGTTCCCTTTTCTCCACACCCTCTCCAGCATTTATTGCTTGTAGACTTTTGGATCGCAGCCATTCTGACTGGTGTGAAATGGTACCTCATTGTTGCCTTGATTTGCATTTCTCTGATAATGAGTATTGTTGAGCATCTTTTCATGTGTTTGTTAGCTATCCGTATGTCTTCATTGGAGAAATGCCTATTTAGTTCGTTGGCCCATATTTTGATTGGATCGTTTATTTTTCTGGAGTTGAGCTGCATAAGTTGCTTGTATATTTTTGAGATTAGCTGTTTGTCAGTTGCTTCATTTGCTATTGTTTTCTCCCATTCAGAAGGCTGTCTTTTCACCTTGCTTATAGTTTCCTTTGTTGTGCAGAAGCTTTTAATTTTAATTAGATCCCATTTGTTTATTTTTGCTTTTATTTCTTGTATTCTGGGAGGTGGATCATAGAGGATCCTGCTGTGATTTATGTCGGAGAGTGTTTTGCCTATGTTCTCCTCTAGGAGTTTTATAGTTTCTGGTCTTATATTTAGATCTTTAATCCATTTTGAGTTTATTTTTGTGTGTGGTGTTAGAAAGTGATCTAGTTTCATTCTTTTACAAGTGGTTGACCAGTTTTCCCAGCACCACTTGTTAAAGAGATTGTCTTTACTCCACTGTATATTCTTGCCTCCTTTGTTGAAGATAAGGTGTCCATAGATGTATGGATTTATCTCTGGGCTTTCTATTTTGTTCCATTGATCTATATTTCTGTCTTTGTGCCAGTACCATACTGTCTTGATAACTGTGGCTTTGTAGTAGAGCCTGAAGTCCGGCAAGTTGATTCCTCCAGTTCCATTCTTCTTTCTCAAGATTGCTTTTGCTATTTGAGGTTTTTTGTATTCCCATACAAATCTTGCAATTATTTGTTCTAGTTCTGTGAAAAATACTGCTGGTAGCTTGATAGTGATTGCATTGAATCTGTAGGTTGCTTTGGGTAGTATACTCATTTTCACTATATTGACTGTTCCGATCCATGAACATGGTATATTTCTCCATCTATTAGTATCCTCTTTGATTTCTTTCATCAATGTTTTGTAGTTTTTGACATATAGGTCTTTAGTTTCTTTAGGTAGGTATATTCCTAAGTATTGTATTCTTTTTGTTGCAATGGTGAATGGAATTGTTTCCTTAACTTCTTTTTCTACTTTCTCATTATTAGTGTACAAGAATGCAGAGGATTTCTGAGTGTTGATTTTATATCCTGCAACTTTACTATATTATTGCTTAGCTCTAGTAGTTTTCTGGTCGAGTCTTTAGGATTTTCTATGTAAAGGATCATGTCATCTGCAAACAGTGAGAGTTTTACTTCTTTTCCAGTTTGGATTCCTTTTATTTCTTTTTCTGCTCTGATTGCTGTGGCCCAAACTTCCAGAACTATATTGGATAGTAGTGGTGAAAGTGGGCACACTTGTCTTGTTCCTGACTTTAGGGGAAATGCTTTCAATTTTTCACCATTGAGGATAATGTTTGCTGTGGGTTTGTCATATATAGCTTTTATTATGTTGAGGTACATTCCTTCTGTTCCTACTTTCTGGAGAGTTTTTATCATAAATGGATGCTGAATTTTGTCAAAGGCCTTCTCTCCATCTATTGATATAATCATATGGCTTTTATTTTTAAATTTGTTAATGTGGTGAATTACATTGATTGATTTGCGGATATTGAAGAATCCTTGCATCCCTGGGATAAAGCCCACTTGGTCATGGTGTATGATCTTTTTAATGTGTTGCTGGATTCTGATTGCTAGAATTTTATTAAGGATTTTTGCATCTATGTTCATCAGTGATACTGGCCTGTAGTTTTCTTTTTTTGTGGCGTCTTTGTCAGGTTTTGGTATTAGGGTGATGGTGGCCTCATAGAATGAGTTTGGAAGTTTACCTTTCTCTGCAATTTTCTGGAAGAGTTTGAGTAGGATAGGTGTTAGCTCTTCTCGAAATTTTTGGTAGAATTCAGCTGTGAAGGCATGTGGACCTGGGCTTTTGTTTGCTGGAAGATTTTTTATTACAGTTTCAATTTCCAAGCTTGTGATGGGTCTGTTAAGATTTTCTATTTTTTCCACATTCAGTTTTGGAAAGTTGTACTTCCCTAAGAATTTGTCCATTTCTTCCACATTGTCCATTTTATTGGCATATAATTGCTGATAGTAGTCTCTTATGATCCTTTGTATTTCTGTGTTGTCTGTTGTGATCTCTCCATTTTCATTTCTAAGTTTATTGATTTGATTTATTTCTCTTTGTTTCTTGATGAGTCTGGCTAATGGTTTGTCAATTTTATTTATCCTTTCAAAGAACCAGCTTTTTGCTTTGTTGATTTTTGCTATGGTCTCTTTTGTTTCTTTTGCATTTATTTCTGCCCTAATTTTTAAGATTGCTTTCCTTCTACTAACTCTGGGGTTCTCCATTTCTTCCTTTTCTAGTTGCTTTAAGTGTAGAGTTAGGTTATTGATTTGTCTTTTTCTTGTTTCTTGAGGTATGCCTGTATTGCTATGAACTTTCCTCTTAGCACTGCTTTTACAGTGTCCCACAGGTTTTGGGTAGTTGTGTTTTTATTTTCATTCATTTCTATGCATGTTTTGATTTCTTTTTGATTTCTTCTGTGATTTGTTGGTTATTCAGAAGGGTGTTGTTCAGCCTCCAAATGTTGGAATTTTTAATAGTTTTTCTCCTGTAATTGAGATCTAACCTTAGTGCATTGTGGTCAGAAAAGATGCTTGGAATGATTTCGATTTTTTTGAATTTATCACGGTTAGATTTATGGTCCACGATGTGATCTATCCTGGAAAAGGTTCCATGTGCACTTGAGAAAAAGGTGAAATTCATTGTTTTGGGGTGAAGTGTCTTATAGATATCAATTAGATCTAACTGGTCTATTGTATCATTTAAAGTTTGCATTTCTTTGTTAATTTTCTGTTTAGTTGATCTGTCCATAGGTGTGAGTGGGGTATTAAAGTCTCCCACTATTGTGTTATTATTAATTTCCCCTTTCATGCTTGTTAGCATTTGTCTTACATATTGCGCCTATGTTGGCTGCATATATATTTATAATTGTTATATCTTCTTCTTGGATTGATCCTTTAATCATTATGTAGTGGCCTTCTTTGTCCCTTTTCACAGCCTTTGTTTTAAAGTCTATTTTATCGGATATGAGTATTGCTACTCCTGCTTTCTTTTGATCTCTATTTGCATGGAATATCTTTTTCCAGCCCTTCACTTTCAGTCTGTATGTGTCTGTTGTTTTGAGGTGGGTCTCTTGTAGGCAGCATATATAGGGATCTTGTTTTTGTATCCATTCAGCCAGTCTTTGTCTTTTGGTTGGGGCATTCAACCCATTTACATTTAAGATAATTATTGATAAGTATGATCCTGTTGCCATTTACTTTATTGTTTTGGGTTCGGGTTTATATGCCCTTTTTGTGTTTCCTGTCTAAAGTCTACCCTTTAGCATTTGTTGGAGAGCTGGTTTGGTGGCGCTGAATTCTCTCAGCTTTTGATTATCTGTAAAGCTTTTGATTTCTCCTTCATATTTGAATGAGATCCTTGCTGGGTACAGTAGTCTCGGTTGTAGGTTATTATCTTTCATCACTTTAAGTATGTCTTGCCATTCCCTCCTGGCCTGAAGAGTTTCTATTGAAAGATCTGCAGTTATTCTTATGGGGATCCCCTTGTGTGTTATTTGTTGTTTTTCCCTTGCTGCTTTTAATAATTGTTCTTTGTGTTTGGTCTTTGTTAGTTTGATTAAAATATGTCTTGGGGTGTTTCGCCTTGGGTTTATCCTGTTTGGCACTCTCTGGGTTTCTTGGACTTGGGTGATTATTTCCTTCCCCATTTTAGGGAAGTTTTCGACTATTATCTCCTCAAGTATTTTCTCATGGTCTTTCTTTTTGTCTTCTTCTTCTGGGACTCCTATAATTCGAATGTTGGATCATTTCATATTGTCCTGGAGGTCTCTGAGGTTGTCCTCATTTCTTTTAATTCGTTTTTTTTTTTTTTCTCACTGATTCATTTATTTCTATCATTCTATCTTCTATTTCACTAATCCTATCTTCTGCCTCGGTTATTCTACTATTTGTTGCCTCCAGAGTGTTTCTGATCTCATTTATTGCTGTATTCATTAAATGTTGACTCTTTTTATTTCTTCTAGGTCCTTATTAAACCTTTCTTGCATCTTCTCAATCCTTGTCTCCACGCTGTTTATCTGTGATTCCATTTTGATTTCAAGATTTTGGATCATTTTCACTAACAATATTCGGAATTCTTTCTCAGGAAGATTCCCTATCTCTTCCTCTTTTGTTTGGTTTGGTGGGCATTTCTCCTGTTCCTTTACCTGTTGGGTATTCCTCTGTCTCTTCATCTTGGTTATATTGCTGCGTTCTGGGTAGTCTTTCTGTATTCTGGGGAATTTGTGGAGTTCTCTTTATTATTGAGCTTCCTCACTGTGTGTGGGGTTGTATCAGTGGCTTGTCAAGGTTTCTTGATTAGGGAGGCTTGTGTTGGAGTTCTGGTGGATGGAGCTGGATTTCTTCTCTCTTGAGTGCTGTGAAGTGTCTAGTAATGGGTTATGAGATGTCAATGGTCTTGGAGTATTTTCATTGCAGCATTGTTTAGAATAGCAAAGACATGGAAACAACCTAGATGTCCATCAGCAGATGAATGGATAAGAAAGCTGTGGTACATATACACAATGGAGTATTACTCAGCCCTTAAAAAGAATAAATTTGAATCAATTCTAATGAGATGGATGAAACTTGAGCCAATTATACAGAGTGAAGTAAGCCAGAAAGAAAAACACCAATACAGTATACTGACACATATATATGGAATTTAGAAACATAGTAATGATGACCCTGTATGTGAGACAACAAAAGAGACACAGAGGTATAGAACGGACTTTTGGACTCTGTGGGAGAGGGAGAGGGTGGGATGATTTGGGAGAATGGCATTGAAACATGTATACTATCATGTAAAAAACAAAGTGCCAGTTTATGTTGAATACAGATACAGGATGCTTGGGGCTGGTACACGAGGATGATCCAGGGAGATGATATGGGGTGAGAGGTGGGAGGGGTTTCAGGATTGGGAGCTCGTGTACACCTGTGGCTGATTCATATCAATGTATGGCAAAACCAATACAGTATTGTAGAGTAGAATAAAGTAAAAATAAAATTTAAAAAGAAATACAAATGATTTGCATCTTGAAATCAAAATATCATTTACATATATTTGAAAATTTGAAATAAATCTATGTACAGAGATTGTTAATAAAAAAATAAAAATAAATATTTAAACTTTAAAAAAAAAAGAGTTTGCCTGAAGTGTCAGAATTCAGAAAGTGTTATATTTATCATGAACACATTTAGTGCACTTATATTGATTAAATTTTTAAAAATTCAAGTAACCAAGAATAAGTTTACTAAATTACTTAAAGGCCTCAACACCCAAGGCGGACATACTGGAAATAGGTAATTTGTCTGCTAGATGCCTACAATTGTAGTAATTGACCAGCAATAGTACCCTCTCATATCTTACTAAGTAGAGATGCCTACCACATCCTAGTAGAAGAGTAATAGGTGAAATGCATAGAGATTGGGAAGAAATATGATATTTAGGGTTAAAAGTTTGATACCATATATGAAAAAGCAAAGGAGAGGAAAAGAGGCTATCAAGAAGAGACAGAAGGAGGCTAGATTTTCATAAGTACACACCATTAAAGAACTTCATGATATGCCATTCTAAGAGGTAGAAATCTATATGCAATGAAGACCTATATACAATTTCTGCTAGAGAAACAAATTGAGCTTATTTTGACTTTTAAAAAAATATAAATTTATTTATTTTAATTGGAGGTTAATTACTTTACAATATTGTATTGGTTTTGCCATACATCAACATGAATCTGCCACAGGTATACACGTGTTTCCCATCTTGAACCCCCCTCCTTGTTCCCTCCCCGTACCATCCCTCCGGGTCATACCAGTGCACCAGCCCCAAGCATCCTGCACCATGCATCAAACCTAGACTGGCTGTTCATTTCATATATGATATTATACATGTTTCAATGCCATTCTCCCAAATCATCCCACCCTCTCCCTCTCCCACAGTCCAAAAGACTGTTCTATACATCTGTGTCTCTTTTGCTGTCTCGCATACAGGGTTATCATTACCATCTTTCTAAATTCCATATATATGCGTTAGTATACTGTATTGGTGTTTTTCTTTCTGGCTTACTTCACTGTGTATAACCGGCTCCAGTTTCATCCACCTCATTAGAACTGCTTCAAATGCATTCTTTTTAAGGGCTGAGTAATACTCCATTATGTATATGTACCACAGCTTTCTTATCCATTCATCTGCTGATGGACATCTAGGTTGTTTCCATGTCCTGGCTATTATAAACAGTGCTGCGATGAACATTGGGGTGCATGTGTCTGTTTCAATTCTGGTTTCCTTGGTGTGTATGCCCAGCAGTGGGATTTCTGGGTCATAATGCAGTGATGAAAGGGAAGAACCTACAACCAGGAATACTCTATCCAGCAAGACTTTGCTTCAGATTTGATGGAGAAATCAAAAGCTTTCCAGACAAGCAAAGGTTAAGAGAATTCAGCATCAGCAAACCAGCTTTGTGACAAATGCTAAAGGAACTTCTCTAGGAAGGAAATACAAGAAAATGAAAACAACAAAAAATAATCCCCAAACAAGAAAATGGTAATAGAATTATACACATCGATGTGTGTGTGTGTGTGTGTGTGTAGTCACTCAGTCATGTCTGATTCTTTGCGACCCATGGACTGTAGCCCACCAGGCTCCTCTGTCCATGGGATTTTCCAGGCAAGAATACTAGAGTGGGTTGCCATTTCCTATTCTGAGGGATCTTCCTGTCCCAGGAATTAAACCTGCATATCTGCATTGGCAGGAAAATTTTTTTACCACTGTGATACCTGGGAAGCCCCAATAGATAGTATGTATAATATATATATATGTTTTAGAAAAGTTATGAATTTTTGCCTAGCTAAAAATTTATGACATTTTGGTTCCACTTGTTTGACTAAGTATAAATAGAATGCTAGATTTCTAAATTATTTCACAAAAACTTTGATTTAGTTCCATTTACTCTGGCATTGAGGATCATTGCTAAAAGTCTAGAAAGTTTATTTTCTTAGTGATTAAAAAAATTGAATGGCACTTGAAACATATAATTCAATTCTGAGAATATAAAGAAATACTATGTTGTAAAAAAATTTCAGAAACAAAGTAGTGACTGTCTTCTCCCTTTGTCAGTATTCCCCTTATTTGAAATGGATAACATCCGTGCTAAGCTGGAAAATAAGTATATTTTAGTGATTTCTACAAAATATCACCTCAATACCTTTCTTAGGAGAGTGAATCCTGGTTAAATGTTGTCCTTTTCTGCTTTCAAAACTAATAAAAAGTTTGCTTAATGGAAAGTATATTTGATAATATTGTTCAGGTAAAGAAAATGCATCTGCCTGCAATGGGAGAGACTTGGGTTTGATCCCTGTGTTGGGCAGATACCCTGGAGAAGGAAATGGCAACCCACTCCAGTATTCTGGCCTGGAGAATCCCATGGATGGAGTAGCTTCGTGGGCTACAGTCCATGGGGTCGCAGAGAGTCAGACACGACTGAGCGACTTCACTTTCACATTCTTTAAAGAAAATACAATTGGGTAAAATTTGCAGCACAAAAATATAGTGCTATTTTAAATGCATGTTTTAGATGTGGCAGTGCCTTAAGTGCATATCTACATATTTGTGAGATAATACATTGTTTTTTAGAAAAAATTAAATTTGATATCATTAGCAAGCTATTTATAGTAACCTTTGAAAACATAAGCACCTAAAGAATATTATGTCAAAAGTATATATAAAAGTAAGCATAATTTTTATAACAGATATTACACTTTTCAGTGAGAGAGTTTAGGCCTGAACATCAAAAACAATACCACAGGAACATCAGTAGACACAGGTACTCATGAAAGAGATTCAAAAACAATAAATTTGAAATACGTATTTTTACTGATTTTTACTTATTTTAGTAAACTTTAATATTCACCTTTCAATTTTTAGATTTTATTTTTTTTATTTTTAATTTTATTTTTACTTTATTCTACTTTACTGTATTGGTTTTGCCATGCATTGACATGAATCAGCCACGGGTGTATACAAGCCCCCAATCGTGAATCCTCCTCCCACCTCCCACCCAATATCATCTCTCTGGATCATCCTCGTGCACCAGCCCCAAGCAATCTGTATCCTGTATCACTCTTTTTTAATTGAAGGATAATTGCTTTGCAGAATTGTGTTGCTTTCTGTCAAACCTTACACAGTGAATTTTTATAGTAAATTTGATTTATCATTAAATTGATAAAATCAGAGGGAAAATTGTTTTTGTAGAAATTGTTTAATTTTTTTCTGAAGCTTGTACAGTAATCTGAAGTGTAATAAACAGCTCAGTACTCTTCTCTTCAAGATTGATTAAAATTTAATCAATCCATTCTGACTACAGGAGAATATAAATGTATACAATGAATTATAACTATAATGAAATGTTTATATAATGATATCTATACATAGATATAGACATATACTCTCACAGCCAAGTATTCTAACTAGACATGTCAAAACATGGAGTTTTTTCCTCAATAAACAAATATTTTGAAATTCAGTTTAATATTTTACAGGATAAGCTATCAAGCTTAGTGTATAAATGGTTTCTTATTGATGATATTTATCTGCTTTTCCTTTAACCACAAATATAATTGTATATATAATATAGATAGATAGATATAATTTATAGAAGTATTGGGCTACTGATATTATCGACTTGACAGATTTTCTTGGTAGGACAAATAACATATGATCTTAATGGGAATTATTCAGATAATATTGCCTTGTAAATTAATGTAGGAAGAACCAGCAAATATCACTCTTATATGTTATCCAGGACTTCAGTTGTCAGCCACTTGGAAATAATATGGGGCAAATTTAACTCTTGCTTGAAATAATGAAATATCCTGACAAAATGTCTGAAACAACAATTTTTAAGATATTGAACATCAGGCAATGAAGAACAGTGAATTCTGAGAGACAAGACACAAACAAGGTAAATCTTATAATTGCCTAAGCTTACTGCTTTGATTTTCCAGGTGGCAGTAGTGGAGGAGGGCAGAGAAAATCAATATCCTGAATTAAAGAAGTGGAGTTGAGATTTCAGGATATGAGGGTAGCTGAAATTGTGGAATAATATATCAGAGAGGAAAGAGCTTTACAGAAAGAGAACTCCAGAGATCTGCAGAGGGCCCCCTCAAATATTCAGTAGGGTATTGATTGGCACAAGGATCAAGACAACTTTTTAATGTTGGGGAAAACAATCTGAACTCACACAGAGCTGAAAATAACACCGGTTCCCAAAGGATTGAACTGGAAAATTTAGTGAATTACTGAGCACTTGGTAGACTACTTAGAAGAGTCTTGCCTTAGTTGTAAAGAATAGTAAGCTCTAAACTAAACAGCCCCAGGAAGCAAATTAAAGCACATGTAACCAGAAGCAATGGCACCCCACTCCAGTACTCTTGCCTGGAAAATCCCATGGACGGAGGAGCCTGGTGGGCTGCAGTCCATGGGGTCGCTAAGAGTTGGACACGACTAAGCGACTTCACTTTCACTTTTCACTTTCATGCATTGGAGAAGGAAATGGCAACACACTCCAGTGTTCTTGCCTGGAGAATCCCAGGAATGGGGAGCCTGGTGGGCTGCCATCTATGGGATCGCATAGCGTCAGACATGACTGAAGCAACTTAGCAGCAGTAGCAGCAAACTAAACACTAATTTTGTCCTGTATAGCAAACCTTAAAAGCAAGGCTTGAAAGGATCTACCTCTAAGTACATTAAATGTATCCCAGAACAAACTAAGAATATTTATAGAATTATAAAAATATCCAGCATGTAACTAGGGTAATGTTTAAAACAAACAAAAAAACTTTGTTTGCAATGCAATATAAAATTACCAGACTACCAAAGAAATAGGAAAGTATCAGTTCAGTTCAGTTCAGTTCAGTTGCTCAGTTGTGTCTGACTCTTTGGAACCCATGAATAACCCATAATAATTAGAAAAAGCAATAAAAAAGTCCAAGAACTAACACAGATGTAATAATTAGCAAAGTATTTAAAATATTTGTGTATTATATTTCATATCCTCAAAAGGTAAGTAGAGACATAGAACATAAAATATGAACCAAATGAGCCTGTGCAGATAAAAACTGTGATGCATGTGATGAAAAGTACAAGAGATGATATTAGTGGCATTCAGTTCAGTTCAGTTCAGTCTCTCAGTAGTGTCTAACTCTTTACATCCCCATGAACCACAGCACGCCAGGCCTCCCTGTCCATCACCAACTCTCTGAGCCCACCCAACCCATGTCCATTGAGTTGATGATGCCATCCAAACATCTGATCCTCTGTCATACCCGTCTCCTCCTGCCCTCAATCTTTTCTACCATCTGGGTCTTTTCCAATGAGTCAGCTCTTCACATCAGGTGGCCAAAGTATTAGAGTATTCAGCATCAGTCCTTCCAGTGAACATGCAAGGCTGATCTCCTTTAGGATGGACTGGTTGGATCTTGCAGTCCAAGGGACTTTCAGGGTCTTCTCCAACAACGCAGTTCAAAAGCATCAATTCTTAGGCGCTTAGCTTTCCAACTCTCACATCCATACATGACCACTGGAAAAACCATAGCCTTGACTAGACAGACCTTTGTTGGCAAAGTAATATCTCTGCTTTTTATTTTTTGAGATTGTTTTTATTTTTATTATTATTTTAAAAAAATTTATTTTTACTTTATTTTGCTTTACAATACTGTATTGGTTTTGCCATACATTGACATGAATCAGCCACAGGTGTACATGAGTTCCCAATCCTGAACGCCCCTCCCATCTCCCACCCCATATCATCTCTCTGGATCATTCCCGTGCACTAGCCCCAAGCATCCTGTATCCTGTATCAAACATAGACTGGCTATTCATTTCTTATGTGATAGTATACATGTTTCAATGCCATTCTCCCAAATCATCCCACCCTCTCCCTCTTCCACAAAGTCCAAAAGACTGTTCTATACATCTGTGTCTCTTTTGCTGTCTCGCATACAGGGTTATCATTACCATCTTTCTAAATTCCATATATATGTGTCAGTATACTGTATTGGTGTTTTTCTTTCTGGCTTGCTTCACTCTGTATAATCGGCTCCAGTTTCATCCACCTCATTAGAACTGAATCAAATGTATTCTTTTTAATGGCTGAGTATATGTACCACAGCTTTCTTATCCATTCATCTGCTGATGGACATCTAGGTTGTTTCCATGTCCTGGCTATTATAAACAGTGCTGTGATGAACATTGGGGTACACTTGTCTCTTTCAATATGGTTTCCTTGGTGTGTATGCCCAGCAGTGGGATTGCTGGGTCATAAGGCAGTTCTATTTGCAATTTTTTCAGGAATCTCCACACTGTACTCCATAGTGGCTGTACTGGTTTGCATTCCCACCAACAGTGTAAGAGGGTTCCCTTTTCTCCACACCCTCTCCAGCATTTATTGCCTGTAGACTTTTGGATCACTGCCATTCTGACTGGTGTGAAATGGTACCTCATTGTGGTTTTGATTTGCATTTCTCTGATAATGAGTGATGTTGAGCATCTTTTCATGTGTTTGTTAGCCATCTGTATGTCTTCTTTGGAGAAATGTCTATTTAGTTCTTTGGCCCATTTTTTGATTGGGTCATTTATTTTTATGGAATTGAGCTACATGCATTGCTTGTATATTTTTGAGATTAGTTGTTTATCAGTTGCTTCATTTGCTATTATTTTCTTCCATTCAGAAGGCTGTCTTTTCAGCTTGCCCACAACACCAGAGAAAGTCCCAGATGTATCTTTACTATTTTTTTGATCATTCACTCTCTTTTTTTGGTCGATGTTGTTGTTTGATTGTTTTCTTCTTCTTTTCTTTTTCTTCTCCTTTTTTTAAACTTAAAAAAAATTTTTAAGCCCTCTATTTCTCCTTTAATTTTAATTTTTATAACCTACTATCACTTTTCAAAAAAAACCCTATTTTTAAAGCAAATGCCATATATATATATATATATATATATATATATAGTTTGTGGTTGTTTTTTTAATAATTCTCGTGACTTTTTTTTCTTCCTATTCTTCTTCTTTTCTTTAACACTGTATTTTTGAAAATCCAACCTCTACTCTAGATTTTTAATCTTTGCTTTTTAGTATTTGTTGTCAATTTTGTACATTTTAAAACCCAATTGTGACTTTGTTTTTTTCTTCTTGTTGTTCTTCTTCTTTTCTTTAACACTGTATTTTTGAAAATCCAACCTCTACTCTAGATTTTTAATCTTTGCTTTTTGGTATTTGTTGTCAATTTTGTACATTTAAAAACCCAATCTTCAGTACCCAGTTTTACCTGAGAGTGAGATTACTGGCTTGACCACTCTCTCCTCCTTTGGACTCTCCTTTTTCTCCACCAGGTTGTCTCTGTCTCCTCCCTCCCACTTCTCTACCCAACTCTGTGAATCTCTGTGTGTTCCAGATGATGGAGAACACTTAGGGAACTGGTTACGGGTTGGATCTGTCTCTCTCCTTTTCATTTCCCTCTTTTACCCTCCTGGCCACCTCTGTCTACTTCCTCCCTCTCCTCTTCTCTGTATAACTCCATGAACATCTCTGAGCAGTCCAGACTGTAGAGCGCACATAAGGAAATGATTACTGGCTAACTTGCTCTCTCCGCTTCTGATCCCACCTCATCTCATTCCAGTCACCTCTAACTTCTCCCTCCCTTTGCTCTTCTCCATGTAACTCAGGGAACCTCTCTGGATATCTCTGCTTTTTAATATGCTGTCTAGGTTGGTCACAACTTTCCTTCCAAGGAGTAACCGTCTTTTAATTTCATTGCTGCAATCACCAACTACAGCGATTTTGGAGCACAGAAAAATAAAGTCAGCCACCATTTCCACTGTTTCCCAATCTATCTACCATGAAGTCATGGGACCAGATGCCAGGATCTTTGTTTTCTGAATGTTGAGCATTAAGCCGAATTTTTCACTCTCCTCTTTCACTTTCATCAAGAGGCTCTTTAGTTCTTCTTCACTTTCTGCCATAAGGGTGGTGTTATCTGCGTATTAGTGATAATTCTCCCAGCAATCTTGATTCCAGCTTGTGCTTCCTCCAGTCCAGCGTTTCTCATGATGTATTCTGCATATAAGTTAAATAAGCGGAATAACAATATACAGCCTTGATGTACTCCTTTTCCTGTTTGGAACCAGTCTATTGTTCCATGTCCAGTTCTAACTGTTGCTTCTTGACCTGCATACAGGTTTCTCAAGAGGCAGGTGAGGTGGTCTGGTATGCCCATCTCTTCCAGAATTTTCAACAGTTTATTGTGATCCACACAGTCAAAGGCTTTGGCTTAGTCAACAAAGCAGAAATTGATGTTTTTCTGGAACTCTCTTGCTTTTTCAATGATCCAGTGGATGTTGGCAATTTGATCTCTGGTTCCTCTGCTTTTTCTAAAACCAGCTTGAACATCAGGAAGTTCACGGTTCACGTATTGCTAAAGCCTGGCTTGGAGAATTTTGAGCATGACTTTACTAGCATGTGAGATGAGTGCAATTGTGTGGTAGCTTGAGCATTCTTTGACATTGCCTTTCTTTGGGTTTGGAATGAAAACTGACCTTTCCAGTCCCGTGGCCACTGCTGAGTTTTCCAAATTTGTGGCATTAAGGAACAGCAATAAGAACTATCCAAAATGAAACAAACAAACAAACAAAAGACTTAAAAGATTAATAGAACTTCATTTGACTGCTGGAAAACATGAAGCAGCATAACATATGTGTAACAGCAAACCCCAAAGAAGACAGAGTGGAGAAACTGAAAATGTTATTTGAATAAATATGACTAAAGGCTTTCTAAACTTAGTATAAATTATATACCAACAGATCCAATAGTTCAAAATATGTAAGGTACAAAATAATAAAGATAACTTCTAATAATACATGTCTGAAATTTTTCATCTCCATTGTTTAGACATAGTTTAGACTGGCAGTTGTTTGCCTCCCCACCCCATGGCCATTAGAATATGTTATACCACTGACTTCTTGCATGTATGTAGCTGATCTGAAATACACTGTCAGTGTAAATTTTTTTGAAGTACTTTGCAATTTATTTTTTTATCTTCTAATATTTTATTTCTCTAACATATTTTTCAAAATACTATATTGACATGTGATTATTATACATGGAGACTATTTTCATTTCTAGAAAATTTTATGCCATTATATCTTTTGAAAATAATTTCCATAAATTCTCTCTGTAGTTTATATTACCCCTAAAGGTTAAACTTCTTTATTATGCTTTAACTTAGCAAGTATTGATTGCTGTGAAATTTGGTGTAAAAATTTAATAAACAAAAATCTCAACATCAAGTAAGTGGCTTTCCTGATGGCAATGGTAAAGAATCTGCCTGTAATATGGGAGACCCAGGTTTGATCCCTGGGTTGGGAAAATCCACTGGAGAAGGGAATGCCCAACCACTCCAATATTCTTGCCTGGAGAATCCCCATGGACAGAAGAGCCTGGTGGGCTACAGTCCATGGGGTCACAAAGAGTCGGACATGACTGAGTGACTGACACTTTCAGTTAAGTAGAGTCAGGATGCCAGAAGAAGGTGCTCTCATGTTCTGCAAAGAATGGCCAACAGGAAGAAGAAAGGCTCCTCTTCTTTTCTGGCAAAGACTCAATTCAGTGAAGTTATTGACTCTTGACTATAGCCCTCCCAAATTCTTTTTCTCCTCTATAAGAATGTTCTTCTTCCCTTGAAGTATGGGGACTTGCACATAACTAACCATTGTTACAGACCCTGATTGCAATTATCTGCTGATCCCAAATAAATCTGCCAATGGAAATTAAAAGTCTTTCAAAAAAATGAAACATTTTTTTTCCAGGCCAACTTGAGGATTATAACATAGTCTTTTAGAAAGCTCTAAGGATTGTTCCTTCTGTTTGAGGTCAAAGCACAGTTATATAAGTTTTGCAGACAAACAGTTATAGGTCCAATGATGTATTATTGACAATTTACACAATCCATACCTATACATACAAAGCAAGTAGTGAATTATGGGTCATCCTGGTCCCTTACAAGATTAAGAAAGAAGTCTATCTCCTAAGAAGCTGTGACCTTTATGAGATTAAGGAGGAATGTTGTCTCCTAAGTATTTCTGGTTACTGCAGATGCACAATGCACACTAAAGGGGAGGGTAGCAAAGAAAATTTTGTGTTTAAATTTTTTGTCTTACCATAAAATATGATTTTTATTTTTAAATGTTCATGTTCATATCACTTTCTATTGTTATTTACTACAGGATATTGAATATAGTCCCCTTGCTGTACAATAGGACCTTCTGGTTTATCCATTCTGTATATAATAGCTTGCATCTGGTAACTCCAGACTCACAGTCCAACCTGAATTTTATTTCGTGGAACCCATCCATGTTGAAGTAATATCTGACAGCCTATTTGTTTAAGGTCAACAATACTATCCAAATAGTCTTTTAAAGTTAGATGAATAGATGATTCAAAAATAATATAAAGAATGAGAATTAAGCCAAGCACAGAATGGGTCAAGAGCAACAACATTAATTACTGGCAAGAAGGGTATGATATTGTGTTTTATATTGAGAAATGTGAATTTGGCCTTCATCCTTGTTTCTGGTCAAACACCAAAACCCTTTGTATTCTCCTAGGTGATGAGAGCTTAAAGATCTCCTTTGTTGTTAAGAAGGCAACTTTGGAAAGTGCCTGGTAACCTAATGATGTGGGCTATTTGCCACGGGAGACAACACCTTGTGATTAAATGGTTGAAACTTCAGTCCCACCTTCCAACCTTTGGGGAGGAAAGAAGGAGAAGAGTTTGTTTGAGTTCAGTCACCAGTATTCAGTGATTTAATCAGTTAATCATGCCTGTGAAATGCTTTCACAAATATCCAAAAGATAGGGTTTGGAGAGCTTTCAGGTTAGTAAACATATAGGGAAAGGTCTAAGGAAAGGGGCATGCCTGAAGAGATCATGACAGTTTTATGCCTTTTCCCCGTACTCTTCCCTATGCATCTCTCCCATCTGATTGTTTCTTTTCTTATAACTGACAAACTAGGAAATAAAATGTTGCTTTGTGTTGTGTAATTTGCTGTAGAAAATGTATGGAACCTTAGGAGAAGATCATGGGAACTTCTGGTCTGTATCCAGTCAGGTAGCACATTGACAGTGACAATCTGGGCTTTGTGATTGGCATCTGAATTGGAGGGAGTGGGCAGTCTTTTAGGATTGAGAACTTAGTCTGTGGGATGTGATGATATCTTCAGATAAATACTGATTTGAATTATGGGATAAGCAGCTTGTGTCCGAGAACTGCTTGGTAGCGTAGAGCCACTATGTTGTAACTAGTGAACGGAATCATTAAAGAAGAACCATAAAAAAGACAGAAAAGGAATAGCTGGAGATATAGAGTAGAAATCAAATGAAAGGTACTCCTGATGCTAAAAATTAACATGGTTTGAGAGAAGAAAACTGTGCTTAAAAGTCAAATTCAAATACAGTAAACAGAAAGTGAATATAGGATTCAGAATAATTGCTAATCTTGACAAGAGCAGTTTTGTGAAATGACATTTTTGCAAACATATGGCAACGCATTAAGGAGGCTGCTGCTGCTGCTTCTAAGTTGCTTCAGTCGTGTCCAACTCTGTGTGACCCCATAGATGGCAGCCCATTAGGCTCCTCTGTCCCTGGGATTCTCCAGGCAAGAATACTGGAGTGGGTTGCCATTTCCTTTTCCAATGCATGAAAGTGAAAAGTGAAAATGAAGTCACTCAGTGGTACCTGACTCTTAGCGACCCCATGGACTGCAGCCTACCAGGCTCCTCCATCCATGGGATTCTCCAGGCAAGAGTACTGGAGTGGGTTGCCATTGCCTTCTCCATTAAGGAGGCAGTGAGATTAAAATAAATAATGCAGAGAGATAATGTGGACAACTCAAGCATTATACTATGTCTGGTCAAAATTAAGAAAGAGATTACTATCATATAAAGTTGAGATAAATTTTTATCATTATTGTTGGAATAAAAATTGACTTGAATATATGCAAATACTACTGGAGAAACTCCATAAAAATTAAGAGCTCAAAGTCCCAGGAGAGACATACAATAATGAATTGATTATGTGGTTGTTCAGTCATTAAATCATGTCCAACTCTTTATGACCCCATTGACTGCAGCACACCAGGCTTCCCTGTGCTTCATCATCTCTCAGAGTTTCCTCAATCTCATGTCTATTGAGTCAGTGATGCCATCCAACCATCTCATCCTCTGTCTCCTCTTTCTCTTCCTGCCTTCAATCTTTCCCAGCATGTGGTCTTTTCCAATAAGCATACCTAGCCAGACTCCTCTGTCCATGGAATTCTCTAGGCAAGAGTACTGGAGTGAGTAGCCATTCCCTTCTCCAGGGGTCTTCCCAACTCAGGGATCCAGCCCAAGTCTCCTCTATCACAGGTGGTTTCTTTCATGGGCTTCCCTGGTGGCTCAGATGGTAAAGTGTCTTCCTGCAATTCTGGAGACCAGGGTTCAATCCTTGGGTTGGGAAAATCCCATGGAGAAGGAAATGGCAACCCACTCCAGTACTCTTCCCTGGAAAATTCCATGGATGGAGGAGCCTGGTGGGCTACAGTCCGTGGGGTCGCAAAGAGTCAGACATGACTTAACAACTTCACTTTCAATTTCTTTCATGTCAGAGCCACTAGGGAAGCTCCAGTTATGTTGTATTGATATTGCTATGATGAGCTCCTGCATTAAACAGCCTCTAACATGAAAGAAGATAGGATGTTTATGACAGATTAACCACAGGATAGACTCTGTGGAAAGAAGATGAATTTTCCAGAAGGAGACATCAGCTGTGATACAGACCCATTAATAGTTTCAAGCAACTTTACTAGAAATCCTATAGGTATAATAGCCTTTAACAATTGTTCTAAATCAGGCTAAGGTGGCTAGGTCATCTTATTCCTAAACAAATCAGTTATTAGGTGTGGGCTGGCCTAGAAACTGGTATAATTGGGGGCTAGGAGGATGTCTAAAACTGAGGCAGTCACCATAGGTAGGAACAGCTGCTGGCTTCCTGCGAGCAATAATTCCAGTAGCAATAATTCCAGGAAAGTAAGAATGGATGTGATCCTAAGAACAGAAAAAATAACTACTTTGTTCAAGTTAAAAGAAGACTTCCAGCAGCAGTGAAACCAGATGAATGGGTGACTTGAAAAGAAACTAGTTTTGGTTTACATGGAAAGAAAGCAAACTGGAGTCACATCTCCAATGGCTAGCCAAATAATTAGGAAATAATAATTTGGGAATAGATGATAATGCAAAGTCCAAAGCAGTAGTGAGGGGTCTGGCATCAAATGAAGACTGGGAGTAAAAAAAAAAAAAAAAAAAGGAGAGAGAGAGAGTAAGGTAATCAAGCAATGAGAAGATTCAGTATAGATTAGCAACCCTAGAAAGACTATGGAAAGCATCAAAGAAACTTGACTAGTAGACATAAAATGGTGAAAGAGTAACTACATTCGTCTCAGTTCAGTTCAGGCACTCAGTCTTGTCTGACTCTGCAACCCCATGGACTGCAGCACTCCAGGCTTCCCTGTCCATCACCAACTCCTGGAGTTTGCTCAAACTCATGTCCATCGAGTCATTGATGCCATCCAACCATCTCATCCTCTCCTGTCCCCTTTTCCTCCAGCCTTGAATCTTTCCCAACATCAGGGTCTTTTCAGATGAGTCATTTCTTCATATCAGGTGGCCAAAGTATTGAAGTTTCAGCTTTAGCATCAGTCCTTCCAATCAATGTTCAGGACTGATATCCTCTAGGATTGACTGGTTTGATCTCCTTGCAATCCAAGGGAGTCTCAAGGGTCTTCTCCAACACCACAGTTCAAAAGCATCAATTTTTGGCCCTCAGCTTTCTTTCTTTCTTTCTTTCATAAAAATATACACTTGCAGGCTTTATTTGTTTTCATTAAAAAAAAAAACTTATTTATTTTAATTGGAAGCTAATTACTTTACAATATTGTGGTATTTTTTTCTGCCATACATTGACGTGAGTCAGCCATAGGTGTCCATGGGTTCCCCATCCAAAACCCTCCTCCCACCTCCCTCCCCATCCCATCCCTCAGGGTCATCCCGGTGCTTTATTTATAGTCCAGCTCTCACATCCATCCATGACTATTGGAAAAACCATAGCTTTGACTAGATAGACCTTTGTTAGCAAAGTAATGTCTCTGCTTCTTAATATGCTGTCTGGGTTGGTCATAGCTTTTCTCCCAAGGAGCAAGCATCTTTTAATTCATGGCTGCAGTCACCTATCTGCAGTGATATTCAAGACCCCCAAAATAAAGTCTCTTACTGTTTGCCTTGTTTCCCCATCTATTTGCCTTGAAGTAATGGGACCAGATGTCATGATCTTCATTGTTTTGAGTGTTGAGTTTTAAACCAACTTTTTCAGTCTCCTCTTTCACGTTCATCAAGAGGCTCTTTAGTGAGTGAAGTCACTCAGTTGTGTCCGACTCTTTGCGACTCCGTGGACTGTGGCTCACCAGGCTCCTCTGTCCATGGGATTCTCCAAGAATACTGGAGTGGGTTGCCATTTCTTTGCTTTCTGCCATAAGGGTGCTGCCATCTGCATATCTGAGGTTACTGATATTTCTTCCTGCAATCTTGATTCTAGCTTGTTCTTTATCTAGCCCAGCATTTCTCATGATATGCTTTCCATATAAGTTAAATAAGCAGGGTGACAATATACAGCCTTGACATAATGCCTTTCCCAATTTGGAAGCAGTCTGCTGTTCCATATCTAACCGTTACTTCTCGACCTGCATACAGGTTTTTAGGAGGCAGGTAAGGTGGTCTGGTATTCCATCAGTTGAGGACTTTTCCATAATTTACTGTGATCCACACAGTCAAAGGCTTTGGCGTACTCAATAAAGCAGAGGTAGATGTTTTTCTGGAACTCTCTTGCTTTTTCAATGATCCAGTGGATGTTGGCATTTTGATCTCTGGTTCCTCTTCCTTTTCTAAATCCAGCTTGAACATCTGGAGTGCTGCATCCATCTAGACTGCCTTAAATGATAGGGAATATCTAGACTGCCTTAAATGATAGGGAATATGCTAAGTATTTTATGAGAAATCACATACCATAATGGTTGAAAGTAAATGCACTAGGGCGAGAGAGCTAAGGTTCAGTTCAGTTCAGTTCAGTCGCTCAGTCATGTCTGACTCTCTTCAACCCCATGAACTGCAGCATGCCAGGCCTCCCTGCCCATCACCAACTCCCAGGGTCCACGCAAACCTATGTCATTCAGTTGGTGATGCCATCCAAACATCTCATCCTCTGCCGCCCCCTTCTCCTCCTGCCCTCAATCCCTCCCAGCATCAGAATCTTCTCCAATGAGTCAACTCTTCACATGAGGTGGCCAAAGTACTGGAGTTTCAGCTTTAGCATCAGTTCTTCCAAAGAACACCCAGGACTGATCTCTTTTAGAATGGACTGGTTGGATCTCCTTGAAGTCCCAGGGATTCTCAAGAACCTTCTCCAACACCACAGTTCAAAAGCATCAAATCTTCGGTGCTCAGCTTTCTTCATAGTCCAACTCTCACATCCATACATGACTGCTGGAAAAATCATAGCCTTGATTAGACAGGCCTTTGTTGGCAAAGTAATATCTATGCTTTTGAATATGCTATCTAGGTTGGTCATAACTTTCCTTCCAAGGAGTAAGTTTTTTTTAATTTCATGGCTGCAATCACCATCTGCAGTGATTTTGGAGCCCCAAAAATAGTCTGACACTGTTTCCACTGTTTCCCCATCTATTTCCCATGAAGTGATAGGACCAGATGCCATGATCTTAGTTTTCTGAATGTTGAGATTTAAGCCAACTTTTTCACTCTCCTCTTTCACTTTCATCAAGAGGCTTTTTAGTTCCTCTTCACTTTCTGCCATAGAGTGGTGTCACCTGCATATCTGAGGTTATTGATATTTCTCCCAGCAATCTTGATTCCAGCTTGTGCTTCTTCCAGCCCAGCATTTCTCATGATGTACTCTGCATATAAGTTAAATAAGCAGGATGACAATATATAGCCTTGACATACTCATTTTCCTATTTGGAACCAGTCTATTGTTCCATGTCCAGTTCTAACTGTTGCTTCCTGACCTGCATATAGGTTTCTCAAGAGGCAGGTCAGGTGGTATGGTATACCCATCTGTTTCAAAATTTTCCACAGTTTAATTGTGATCCATGCAGTCAAAGGCTTTGGCATAGTCAATAAAGCAGAAATAGATGTTTTTTTGGAACTCTCTTGCTTTTTTGATGATCTAGTGGGTGTTGGCAATTTGATCTCTGGTTCCTCTGCCTTTTCTAAAACCAGCTTGAACATCTGGAAGTTCATGGTTAACATATTGCTGAGGTTATCAATCCCATTTTGCCACTTATAGCCTTAGGACCTCCAACGAGTGTCTTAGCTTTTCTCTGTATCAATCATCTCTTCTGTGAAATGGAGTTGAAAATAATATTAAATTTATTTGAATCACTGCAGGATTTTGTGAAAGTTCATTTGTGGACATTGTCAGTGAATAATTAGTACCAGTCATCACAGTAATCAAAAACACTTGAGGCAAAGCAGAAACCCCAAAGCTCAATTGTGGAACGAGGCACAGGAATCAATAGAAACAAATGGTCACTTACTGACAATAAGATGGAAGACAGAATTGGGATTTGAATGAGAGAAAGTTTAATCATGAATCATTGAGTTTAACATAGAGCTTCTTATATTTACCCTCTAACTGGCAAGATGAGCTCCAGAAAATGAAGTAGGTTCTAAATGCATATGTGGATTTTGGTTGACTGTAATTGCAACAAGCCAGAAATCTAGTTCGCAGTAGATTCTAAAGCACATAAGGGGTAAGACTGATATTCATCAAGCAGTTGATATATGCCATTCATATTAAAAGCCCACTGTGCTGTGTGTGCTCAGTTGCTCATCCTGTCCAACTCTTTGCAAACCAATGGACTGTAGCCCACCAGGCTCCTCTGCCCATGGGATTCTCCAGGCAAGCGTATTGGAGCAGATATCCATTTCCTCCTCCAGGCGATCTCCCCAACCCTGGGATGGAACCCATGTCTCTTGTGTCTCCTGCATTGGCAGGTGGATTATCATTGTACCACCTAAAAGCACTCTATGTACGGTATTTTGCTTAATTCTCAGAAACTGTGTGTGACTTAGTCACACACACACACATATAAAATATGTGTGTAGATAATATAATTAAGACAAGGAAATCATGAATGATGACAGCTGGTGATAATTACTCTTGCAGAAATTAGTCATTGTGTGAGCTAGCCAGTAAAGGGCTGCATATGGTGATAGTTCAGTTCCGTTGCTCATTCGTGTCCGACTCTTTTTAACCCCATGCCAGGCCTCCCTACCCATCACCAACTCCCAGGGTCCACCCAAACCCATGACCATTCCGTTGGTGATTCCATTCAGTTGGTGCTGCCATCCAAATATTTCATCCTCTGCCGCCCTCTTCTCCTTCTACTCTCAATCTTTCCCAGCATCAGAGGCTTTTCAAATGAGTTAGCTTAATATACTGATAATAGTTCAGTTTATTAAATTTGCATTCAGATAGAGGTCTGCCTCATTTCAAAGCTTGTACTGTCACACACTGTATTGATTGCATGTGTGCTAACATCACTTCAGGTAGTGATAACTGGATAGCTCTGATGACTGGAAGGGGCATGCATCTAAAAAGAAGAAATTAGAGAGGAGATAAACAGAAACATGATTTTATTGACTCTTCAAAAATATTAATAATTAAGTTACATATATGTCAGGGGAACGTGCAATTTCCTCAGTTTTGTCTCACTGCAGCAAAGATTTGAAACAGCAGGCCAGTGTTATAGCTCTGTTACAGCTCAGAGCTTTGTTTGGCAAGCAAAGGAAAGTACATCCTCAAGGTGTGAGGGTGGACTCACTCAAAAGACGAGGCTTCAGTCCATCTTGGCTTCTTCTTTTTGTACATTTTATCTCCTCCCCCAATTGAGCCTGCCCTGTGCAAATTGGGCTAGCCAAAAGGGCTATTTGTTTCACCTGAGGTTCTCACTTGGGTCCTTGGATTTTCTTTTGTTCCATTTTCATGGGCTTTTTCCCTTCTTTGTCTTTTAGCCATTGCCATTTTGGACTCATTTTTCCTATTCTAACTACCTAACACATATATAAAGGCATATATAGACATATTACTCCTAGTTACAAGACACAGAAATAAGGTTTGAGTATTTTCTGGTTTATTTTTCTCCATGTCTATTAATTATTAACAAACTACATAGTATTTATATGCATTACTAAGTTTCTTTGATCTTACCTCACATGGAAAGAATTGATCAGAAATTTCCATCCTATATCTACAGATTGGGGACCTTGGCTCCTGCAGAATCGCTCGTAAATCACGTCTGGGACTTTGTAGAGGGCGCTTACAGGTGTTCGCATGTGTCCCCTCTGAGTGGTCTTGGCAATTGCCACTGTGGCAGCTTTTCCTGCTATGGGTGTTTGTAATTCTACATCAGCAAGGCCAGTGTCACTTTTTCACTGAGCACCTCAGTGGAGCCAGACTCTGCTCTGCTTGACAAGTCCACTGGTTCTCCTCCACTCTTTCCTCTGTTCTGCATGTTCACTCTCCCACTCTCCCACCCTGCTGTGCAGCTGACCATCCATTAAACAGCAGTGTGAGTGGTTGTGATTAATACCACTTTACCATTTCCTTTGGGCTTCCCTGGTGGCTCAGAAGTTAAAGTGTCTGCCTCCAATGTGGGAGACCCGGGTTCGATCCCTGGGTCGGGAAGATCCCCTGGAGAAGGAAATGGTAACCCACTCCAGTATTCTTGCCTGGAGAATCCCATGGATGGAGAAGCCTGTTAGGCTACAGTCCATGGGGTCGCAAAGAGTCGGACACAACTAAGCGACTTCACCTACCTTTTCCTTTGGTTTTACTATAGGATTCCCAAAGTAGGGCAATTTATGCCCCAGTCTTCATGAATACTTATAGCACTCTCTCATACTAGGACCCTCCAGGACACCCAAGGTCCTGACCCTTTGAAACAACTGGTGTGACAAACAATAGGATCTATGACAAACTCTTACTTCCAATAATAAGGAAATTTCCATCCTATATCTACAGATTTCCATCCTATATCTAAAGTTTAACAATGGGTTAAGCCTATTATGCCTGGATTCTTCCCTCAGAATAATGTATATACTCAGTATTTGTGCAAAAGGATCAAAGTCTCAGTCTCCCAGATACAGCAAGAAACGTGTCTGAATCTCAAAGTTTGATATGTGTGTGTGTGTGTGTGTGTGTGTGTGTGTGTGTGTGTATAGTATAGTCAGCTGTCTTGTGATACACTCAATGTGAATAAAGAGATGTCTTTATGTAGTAAAATTATAGAGATTTAACACTACTATAAGAATTTATCAGTCAAAAACCATTTAAATTCCCCCTGGATTCAGAATAAAGATTACAATTAGCAGCACATTTTGGGTAATGGCATCTGTAATGCCACAGCCACAGACAGCCTGCCAGAATGTGAGTAGCTTGATTGGAGCCATTCATTGCCTGGCTCCTTCTATACCCTGCAGAGCAATTTGCCTCCTTAAATAACCATCCTCTGCTGCTAAAAGCAACAATGTGCCATGCAAAGTAAATCAATATATAAATCATTTGCTTATATCAACAAATCTGTAATTTCCCTCATCAAAAGAAATTTCTAATAAATTTTAATTGAGATCTTCTTACTAAAAGCAAATCCGATCTACCTTAATATCAGAATATTTCCCAAAAAGATTTCATAAATTATATATATATATATAACTAGCATCATAAAGCAAGAATGCTAATTGAATTTTTATAAAAGCAGTGTTTTAAACCATTTTAGTAGAAGACAGAACTTCAATCAGGATCTAATTCAGAAGTATTTTCTGTGAAAGTCGGTGAATAATTTATTTCCCCAGCCTACTTATGGAAACTTCAAATTGTTATTGTAGATTGTAAAGTATTGGGACTTGCCTACTTTTTTGCATTCATGCCTGAATTCAAATGCTTAAATTGAGAACTTGGCTGTGAATTTATCATCCATTCAAGCATGAAGGCTTCAGATGAAATTTAAAATTTTGTAGTTCTTTTGCCACTTACTTTTTCATATCATAAAATCAACTGACATAATCATTCTTAAGTGCAAAGTAACATTGGTCTGTACTAAGATGGTCTTAATAATTTATTAACATTAAATGCAAATACAGTATTATAAATAAATTACTAGTTATTTGGCAAGTGGATTTCAAAGAATATAATTGTGTAAAAATAATGTGTACCTTAGGTTATTCAATGATATCTAATGAATAATATCTTTTTACACAAGAGTCTGTCAAATTTCTTAAAAATACAAAGGAGTGGTAGAAGGAGATAACATAGTCAACATTTTTCATACTAAATCTTAGGTGAAGTGGTAATTCTAAAACAAATTCCAGTAATAAGCTGATTTACCCACCCAGTTACAGGCAGCTCTGAATAAGGCAGGCCTCCCAGTACTGAACAAAAAATTGCAAAGATGAAGAAACAGCTCTATTGATTAAGTTCAGTGATTTATTTTCCAGATTTAACAACTGGGAATGTCATTTTACTGTGGAATGGACAAAGAAGCTAAAATATATCATAACTTGTTCTTAGAGAAAGTACTTCATCTTGGTACAAGGATATAAAAAGCACAATCCCTGTTTTGTTCACTGCAGTATAGCTGATTTAGAGTGTCTCAGGTGTACAGAAACATGACTCAGATTTTTTTTGACTCTGAAATTATATTCTTTTCCATTATAGGTATTACAAGATATTAACTATAGTTCCCTGTGCTATACAGTTGGACCTTGTTATGTATTTTATATATAGGAGTGTGTAGCTGTTAATACTAATTTTTTCCCCCTACCTTTCCCTTTTGGTAACCATAAAGTTGTTTTCTATGCCTTTAAGTCTATTTCTGTTTTATAAATAAGTTATAGTTTTTCTCTTTCTTAAAGATTCTACGTATAAGTGATATCATATGATATTTGTCTTGCTTATTGCTTCATTTAATATGATAATCTCTGGGTCTATCTATGTTGCTGCAAATAACATTATTTCATTCTTTTTCATGTCTGAGCTATATTCCTATACATATTATATGATATATACTATATATATATGAATACATATGTACCATATATATATATATATATATATATATATATATATAGGAGAGAGAGAGAGAGAGAGAGAGAGAGCTTTCCTGGTGACTCAGTAGAAAATCTGCCTGTGATGCAGGAGACCTGGGTTCAGATCTCTGGGTCAGGAAGAACCCCTGGAGAAGGCAGTGGCTACCAGTCTAGTATTCTTGCCTGGAGAATCCCATGTGCAGAGGAGCCTGGCGGGCTGTAGTCCATGGGGGTCACAAAGAGTCAGACACGACTGAGCAGCTAACACTTTCACTCATACATACAAACTTCTTTATCCATTCTTAAGTTGATAGATATTTAGGGTGCTCCCATGTCTTAACTATAGTAAATAGTGCTGCTGTGAACATAAGGGTGCAAGCAATTCCCCTAAAGATTTGGTCCCTAAGTCATATTTTTCTCTTTAATAAGAATTGCAAGTTCCACCATAGTGAAGTTTCTCTCTTTGCTACTTCACAATTTCACTACATATAGTATTACTGAAATTCCTAGAAAAATAGGTCAAATAAACATTTTTTCCAAATCTCTTTATAACCTGCCTAAAATCATGAATTTATTTAAAATGCACAAGATTAAACATGGCTACTCATTAGAAACACATCTGGAGCTTTGGAGGACAAAATAGCAATATATCTGGGCATTTGTATTTTTCAAAAATGTCAAGATAATATTAAAAAATACTTGGGCTATATGATGATTTTTACTTTTATCTAGTTTGTTTTACTTTTTCTGTTTCATACTTAGTGCTTCCATTTCATTTAGTTTACATTTTCCAATTTCTCTCTCTCTCATGTTCTTTCTCAAGTCTTTACTAAGCATAGTGGAAAAGCTTTGTATAAATAAATAAATATATATATATATATATATATATATATATATACACACACACACACATATGTAGTATGTATAATACATATATTTTAGAAAAGTTATGAAATTTTGCCTAGTCAAATAATTTATGACATTTTGGTTCTACTTGTTTGATTTGGTATGAGTAGAATGCTAGATTTTTAACTTATATTCACTCAAAAATTTTATATAGTTACATGTATTTAGCATCTCGTATTACTGCTAAAAGTCTAGGAACCTTATCATCTGAGTGATTTAAAACAATGGAATGAGGCTTTAAACTTCTAATGCAATACAGTATTATCAACTAAAGTACAGATTTTCTTCAAATCTCCCAAAATGTTATGCTGTTGTCCTTTATTTATTTCCATACCTTATTCAAGACTCCACTGCAATTGTACTTAATTGCATTGAGCAGCGTCAGCTGCATGAAATAACCTGGTAATTTTTTTTTCAGTTTTATTCTACTACAGATATTTTCTAATTTTCCTTGTTATGGCTTCTTAGATATACCCCTCATTTAAAAGTGTACATTTAATTTCCAAATACATGGGATTTTTAAACGTATCTTTGATATTAGTTTCTCATTTAGATACTTTCTTCTCTGCAATCATACTTTCATCTTCTAAGTTTATTGAGACTGTCAATGGCTAAGTCAAAGATATCTGTTGGTACCTGTCACATGAAGTGAACTCGCTCAGTCGTGTCCAACTCTTTGTAACCCCATGGACTGTAGCCTACTAGGCTCCTCCCTCCATGGGATTCTCCAGGCAAGAGTACTGGAGTGGGTTGCCATTTCCTTCTACCAGGGATCTTCCCAACCTAGGGATCGAACCCAGGTCTCCCGCATTCCAGGCAGATGCTTTAACCTCTGAGCCACCAGGGACTTGAAAATATGTGGGTTATTTTCAAATATCTTTTGATATCAATCTCTAACATAATTCCATAGTCATAAAAGAACAGACTGTATGATTTCTATACCTTTAGACATGAAATTTCTATATCTGGTCTCATGTCTCTGGATATATCCTGCTGTTTTCTAGTTTATAGTCTATGGAAACTTGAATAGAATTTGTATCCTACTATTGTGTGAAACTTATATACATCTTATGTCAAATTGGTTCATAATGCTCTTCAGGCCTACTATATTCTTCTACTTCTCTGTACGTTTGTTCTATTAATTTCTGAGGGTTTGATATTGAAACTCCAACTAAAAATCTTGATTTATCTGCTTAAAAGTTATATAGTGGAACTATGTGTAACTTTGTTTTGTTTTTCCCAAGTGTCCTGTAAATGTGTTATCATATTTTCATAATTTAACAAATAAAGATAAAAAAATAAAATGCACAACTTTAATAATTATCATCTCATTAAGAGTCAGCAGTTTTTTCAGGCTTGAATACTCTGGCAGTTTATAGATAGACACTAAACTTGCTACAATAATGCCAGCATTAGCTCCTGACTCACAGAATGATTTTTGAGATATAAAGAACCTAAACAATGTCAGGTACATAATAAATGCTCTTTAAATATTTTCTATAATTGTTGCAACAATTATAATAATGGTTAATGATATTTCATTTGATAACTAGTGTTTTACTTAAAGTCATTTTCTCTCAGAGTCTTTTTAAAAATTAATTTATTTACTTTTGGCTGTGTGAGTCTTAGTTGCTGCATGGACTTTTCTCTAGTTGCAATGAGTGAAGGCTATTCTCTAACTGAGTGTATAGGCTTCTTATTGCAGTGGCGTCTCACTGTGACTCATGGGCTCTAGAATTTGAGGGCTTCAGTGGATCTTCTTGGATCAGGGATTGAACGCATGTCTTCTGCATTGGCAGGTGGATTCTTTGCCACTGAGCCACCAGGGAAGCCCTCATAACTATTATTTTAAAAGAGGGAATACAGATAATTATAGTATGGTGGTTTAGTCGCTAAGTTGTGTCTGGCTCTTGTAACCCCATGGACTATAGCCTGCCAAGCTCCTCTGTCCATGGGATTCTCCAGATGAGAACACTGGAGTGGGTTGCCATTTCCTTCTCCCGGGAATCTTCCTGACCTAGGAATCGAATCTAGGTCTCCTGCATTACAGGCAGATTCTTTACTGACTGAGTTATGAGTGAAGCCCCCATTTATAGTATAACATAGCACTAAAAAGCTTAAATTAAAAAAGATATATTTTCTGTGATTTCTCAATTATTCATCCAAAAATAGTGAATTATTCAGGATGCATTTATATTTTGCTTAAGAAAGTATTCTTGCAAATGAATCCACTTGCTCTTTCCATCATGAAACTCAGCATGTTTGATAAACCCTTTTAATGACTGTCTTCTTCAGGAGTTCATAAACATTATATAGTGCAGGGCAATAAAATGTATCTAATAATTACCTGTTGATTAAGTGAAGGTTTTACTGAAAGTAGTAGTAAAATGTTTTCTTTAAGTGCATTAAGCCTAGTACGTCATCTGAAACAGGACACAATCATGGTGATCTGTGGCTCAGATGATAAAGAATCTGCAGAAATGGTAAAGAAATGCAGGAGACCTGGGTTCGATCCCTGGGTGGGAAGATCCCCTGGAGAAGGAAATGGCAACCCACTCCAGTATTCTTGCCTGAAGAATTCCATGGACAGAGGAGCCTAGCTGTCTACAATCCATTGGTTGCAACAAGTTGGACACGGCTGAGCAGCTAACAACATTCACTTATACAGTCTTTGAAATAAGTGCCAGGGTTAGAAATGCAGATATTATTAAGATTATGGCCAGCTATAGAAAGCCTGCATCTTTGATTGAAACTCCATTCAGAGACTGCAGTGTGCTGGCTGTGCACCAGTTCTGGGGTGGAGAGGGCAACTTTAGTCCAAGAGGCCTGCCAGGTCCAGCCTCTCAATATTTCCATGGTCAGGACTGAAAAATCATACATAGGTTTTTGATCAGGAACTCAAGTCTTCACCAACAGTGCTATATTTGAATTTCTACACCCTTCATAACTAATGATGCTGATTGCTTCTTTATTAAAATCTTGGTAAATGTGTAACTTTTTTGAAGTCTTTATTGTTTTGCTGATTTCCTTGCTCAATATTGATTTATGGAAAGTCTTCATGTATTCCTTCATGAGACTTCCCCGATAGCTCAGCTGATAAAGAATCCTCCTGCAATGCATGGGACTCTGATTCGATTCCTGGTTTGGAAAGATCCGCTGGAGAAGCGAAAAAGCTACCCACTCCAGTATTCTGGCCTGGAAAACTCCATGGACTACAGTCAATGGGGTTGCAAAGAGTCGGACAGGACTGAGTAACTTTCACTTTAGTTTCCCTTGTGGTTCTGATAGTAAAGAATCTGCCTGCAGTGCAGGGGACCCAGGTTCTATCCCTGGGTCAGAAAGATTCCCTGGAGAAGGAAATGGCAACCTACTCCAGTATTCTTGCCTGGAAAATACCATGGACAGAGAAGCCTCTCAGGCTATAATCCATGGAGTGGCAAAGCATCAGACACGACTGAGCAACTCTCATTCATTCAGTCACTCATGTTTTCTGAAAACAAGTCTTTTGCCAAACATTTATGTATAACCCTTACTTTCCCCCACTCTGTGACTTCCTGTTAATTTTCATACCTGTGTCTGTTGGTTAATTTTTTTCTAATTAAAGATCTTTATTTTCAGTGCTTACTGGGCCCTCTCTAGGTAATCTTTACTATGCCAAGATTGTAAAGATACTATACTGTATAGTCTTGTAGAAGATATGTGGCTTTACTTTCAGACTGGGGTCACATATCAATCTCAGTGTTTGTGTGGTATGAAACAGTGGTTCATTTTCTTCACATATGAATAGCTCAGTGCACCAGAACAATTTGCCAAAGACTATATTTTGCCATTAATTGGCTTTGATACATGTTAAAAATTCATTGGCCATATAAATGTATGTCTGTTTCTGGACACTTAATTTGGTTCAGTTGATCTAGTTACCTGTCTCTGTGTCAATACCACAATATGTCTTGATAATGGAAAAAGTAGTATGTTTTTTCAAAATGTTTAAATTATATCTTCACAATTACTTTGGCTATTTTAGACCTGAATTTCTACATTAATTTTAGAATCATTTTATCAATTTAAAAAACTTTTTTCCCCAGAAATTTGTTAGAATTTGTTAATTATAATAATAATTTCTGGGATAATTGATATAACAATATTGCATCTTTGAACCCATAAACATCGTGTGTGTTAGTGGCTCAGTCATATCTGACTGAGAGCCCGTAGACTGTAGACCACCAGTCTCCTATGTCCATGGCATTCTCCAGGCGAGAATACGGTGTAGGTTGCCATTCCTTTCTCCAAGGATCTTCCCAAGCCAGGAATATAACACAGGCCTCCTGCATTGTAAGCAAATTCTATACCAGTTGAACCACCAGGGAAGCATTGTTTAAACATTGTATAAATCTCAATTTAAGTCTTCTCTGACTACTATCACCAGAGTCCTTTACATATTATTTTAGAGATCTTATATATAATTTTGTTACATTAATCCATGCAATTTTATATTCTTTAGTGCTTTTATAAAATATATATTTATTTTAGTTTTATTTTTTGCTTGTTGATAGTATACAGAAACACAATTAAACTTTAAACAGTGACATTATAACAAGTGAACTTACTGAATTAATTCTAATAGTTTTGCATCTTTTAAGCTTTTATATGTAGAACATTATCTTTGCTATGAATAAAGCTGATTTATCCCTTCATCAGTAAAATGTATACATTTTATTTTATTTTTGTCATTGTTGAACTTACTAGGATCTCAAGTATAATGTAGAAAAAGAAAGGTTGAAGGTACAAATCCTTGCCTTACTTTTAGCCTTATCGGTAAAGCATTCATGTGTTCATCAAAAAGCATATAAAGCATGTTGTTAAATATAGAGTTTATATAAATCATGGAAAAAGCAAGAGAGTTCCAGAAAAACATCTATTTCTGCTTTATTGACTATGTCAAAGCCTTTGACTGTGTGGATCACAGTAAACTGGAAAATTCTGAAAGACATGGGAATACCAGACCACCTCACCTGCCTCTTGAGAAACCTATATGCAGGTCAGGAAGCAACAGTTAGAATTGGACATGGAACAATAGACTGGTTCCAAATAGGAAGAGGAATATGTCAAGGCTGTATATTGTCACCCTGCTTATTTAACTTATATGCAGAGTATATCATGAGAAATGCTGGGCTGGAAGAAGCACAGTCTGGAATCAAGACTGCCAGAAGAAATATCAATAACCTCAGATATGCAGGTGACACCACTCTTATGGCAGAAAGTGAAGAGGAACTAAAAAGCCTCTTGATGAAAGTGAAAGAGGAAAGTGAAAAAGTCGGCTTAGAGCTCAACATTCAGAAAACTAAGATCGTGGCATCTGATCCTATCACTTCATGGGAAATAGATGGGGAAACAGTGGAAGCACTGTCAGACTATTTTTGGGCTCCAAAATCACTGCAGATGGTGACTGCAGCCATGAAATTAAAAGACACTTACTCCTTGGAAGGAAAGTTATGACCAACCTAGATAGCATATTCAAAAGCAGAGACATTACTTTGCCAACAAGGTCCATCTAGTCAAGGCTATGTTTTCCCAGTAATCATGTATGGATGTGAGAGTTGGACTCTGAAGAAAGCTGAGCACCAAAGAATTGATGCTTTTGAACTGTGGTGTTGGAGAAGACTCTTGAGAGTCCCTTGGACTGCGAGGAGATCCAACCAGTCCATTCTAAAGATCAGTCCTGGGTGTTCTTTTGAAGGAATGATGCTAAAACTGAAACTCCAGTACTTTAGCCACCTCATGCGAAGAGTTGACTCACTGGAAAAGACTCTGAATCTGGGAAGGATTTGGGGGCAGGAGAAGAAGGGGACGACAGAGGATGAGATGGCTGGATGGCATAACTGACTTGATGGACGTGAGTTTAAGTGAACTCCGGGAGTTGGTGATGGGCAGGGAGGCCTGGCATGCTGCGATTCATGGGGTTGCAAAGAGTCGGACACGACTGAGTGACTGAACTGTTATTTGTTGGTTAAAAATTTTGTTCCACTCAGTTCACGTCAAACTCATTCATACCTATTTTATTTTGATCATTATATTTATAAAGCCAATCAAATATTAAAGAGGAGCACACAGAATAAAACAGAAATGCAAGGGGTAAAGGTGAAAATACTATATAGATGGTAAAACTAAAGGATACCTACCATAAAAGGTGGAGTCTTCCCTTAAGTGTATGTCTGTATTTTTGATATGGAAAACAAATCACTGTCATAAAACTGGCTGCTAGGTGTCAGACACAACTGAGCGACTTCACTTTCATTTTTCACTTTCATGCATTGGAGAAGGAAATGGCAACCCGCTCCAGTGTTCTTGCCTGGAGAATCCCAGGAACGGAGGAGCCTGGTGGGCTGCGTCTATGGGGTCACACAGAGTCGGACACAACTGAAACGACTTAGCAGCAGCAGCAGCCTCTCTCTAACTAGGGTCTGATACCATATATTAGAATCAGGTGGCTACTTACACACTATGCTCAATCACATTTTTTAATAGGCCAAATTTAATACCTAGAGCTATTATGATAAATAAATGCAAAAAACAATCTTTAGAAATCCTCAATTCATCCAATGGCACATAGCAACTTTTAATATTTTTATTAGCTCTAGTGGTAATATTTCAGATGATGAAGTCATGATTATCATGAAGACAGTGGTGCTAGCAAGTGGTAATGATTATTAAAACACAGTATATAGTTGAATTTAATGCCCATGGTAGACTAATAAAAGAAAAACCACTGAATCTAATAGAAGGAATAAATAGCTACCTAAAAGTAAAATACACGGCCCTGGTGGAAAAGTAGCACCACGACACAATCTACCTTCTATTCAAAGTGTCTCAAGGTAAAAATAACTGGCATTTTAAAACATCAACATAAGACTTTTGAGTCTATAATGAAAACTGCTTGAGCAGTTCCTGTGATTTTTCCTCTATAGAGATTATGTAAACTACCACCTCAATCAATCTTGTGTTTTTGATCATATCGTTTTCATTTATTCCTTGCCTCATTCTAAATACATGATTTATTACACAATAGTCCTAACAGAAATGATTTCAACCAAGAGAGCAAGAAAGCGACAGTGAACTGAGTAAGGCCTGTACGTGTTTTGTGTGCACTGAGCTTCTGCACTTTTGACAGAAGAACTCCACAGCTATATAGCAGCTAAGAGTCATGCAGTTCAGTGAATTCACAAGATAAAACGTAAACCAATTTTTTTTTTTTTAGAAAAGCCTTGTGAAACCTAGTAACATATAACAAAGAAAATAATAATGTAAAATGGGCAGATATTGTAAATGTTCTTACATTACAAAAATCATAGCAGTATGTTATGGAAATTCTGTCAAATAATCTCATCACACCAAAACAGAGCCAAGTTGAAACCTTCTCTCTGTACTGCCCAGTGTGACGACATTCAACTATGTGATTCTCATTTTATAAAAGTTAAGCATGCTTGGACATCTTCTTATGCCTTTAAAATGTTCCTCGTACAGTCTCTATTGGTTTGTGGTTTAGTCACTAAGTCGTGTCTGACTCTTGCAACCCTGTAGACTGTAGCCTGCCAGGCTCCTCAGTCCATGAGGTTGTCCAGGCAAGAATACTGGAGTGGGTTGCCATTTCCTTCTCCCTAGGATATTCCCGACCCAGGGATTGGACCCAGGTCGCCTGCATTGCAGGCAGATTCTTTTCAGCTGAGCTATCTATCGGGGAAGCCCTAACATTCTCTATTAACAATTCAATAAGATTTAAAAATGTGTATGTGCACATTGTTCTCAATGTTGTTGTTTTTTCATTTGCCAAGTCGTGTTCCACTCTTTGTGACCCCCATAGACTGCAGTATGCCAGGCTTCCCTGTCTCTTACCATCTCCCAGAGTTTGCCCAAGTTCATGTCCATTGAATCGGTGATGCCATCCAACCATCTCATTCTCTCTGTCTTCCCTCCTCCTGCTGCCTTCAATCTTTCCCAGCATCAGTGTCTTTTCCAATGACTCAGTTGTTTGCATCAGGTGGGTAAATATTCGAGTTTTGGCATCAGTCATTTCAATGAGTATTCAGGGTTGATTTACTTTAAGATTGACTGATTTGATATCTTTCCTGTTCAAGGGACTCTCAAGTCTTCCATAGCACCACAGTTCAAAAGCATCAATTCTTCTGTGCTCTGCCTTCTTCATGGTCCAGCTCACACATTTATACAGGACTACCAGAAAGGCCATAGCTTGACTATATGGACCTTTGTTGGTAAAGTGATGTCTTTGCTTTTTAACACATTGTCTAGGTCTGTCATAGCTTTCCTGCCAAGAGGCAGTCATCTTCTAATTTTATG
Organism: Nanger dama; assembly: GCA_917880005.1. Taxonomy (NCBI): domain Eukaryota; kingdom Metazoa; phylum Chordata; class Mammalia; order Artiodactyla; family Bovidae; genus Nanger; species Nanger dama. Next base: position 4,140,926 of record CAKJTW010000038.1, on the reverse strand, counting down.
GCTGCAATCTCCATCCTCAGTGATTTTAGAGCCCAAGAAGAGGAAAGCTGTCATTGCTTCCACCTTTTCCCCTTCTATTTGCCATGAAGTGACAGGACCAGACGCCATGATCTTAGGTTTGTTTCTTTTTTTTTTCAATGTTGAGTTTTAAGCCGGTTTTCTCAAACTCTGGCTTCTTTTTATTAAGGATGTTTTCCCTTCTCTTCATAAAATTCAGAATGATTTATGCCTCTTGACAAATACAAATGTTTATTTACACAACTGCAATACTTTTTTTTCCCCTCGGAGGAATTAACATGGGGACAATAGTTGTTTATCCTGTCTGTGACAAAATCCAACACAGTTGCATGTGATTTGAAAAAAAAATAATAATAAAGTGGTGTTGAACTTTTGAATTGATTTGATTGTAGGAAAGTTGATGCCAAAATTTTTTCTGGAAAAATATGTAATTGAAAGAAAATACTCAGTGGAAATATGTCAGATGTGTATTTAAGCAGTGATGAGTAATGGAGCTACTGATTCTGCATTATTAGATTATTAGTGTGGCATTGGGAGATTGTGTTCACCTATGGCTGATTCGTGTCAATGTATGGCAAAACAAATACAGTATTGTAATTAAAAAAAAAAAAGATTACTAGTATGTAGTCTGTAAATTGATAATTAGTGTGATTGATGAGAAAAACACTAAAAATTCTCCTAGAAAATATTTTCCAGGATATCTTTTTTCTTTGGTGTGTGAATTAATAATGTATTCTTTTTTATGCAGACTTTTACAATTTAACTGTCCATTTCTCTTTCTTGAAGAACTCTGACTGATAACTATCTAATATAGTAACCTTGATTACTCAGCAATGCTGAACTTACAAAATATAAACAGACTCTAAATCTCCTTTCAAATTTGCATCCATATCATTGCCTTCTAAATTCAGTTTGTCTAATATGTATTTATACACTGCATACTGACATTTCAAACTCTTTATCAGGTAAAGGCCGAAACCAAAACTCAGAAGCTCTCTTTGTTTTATGCATAAAGTAACAACATTAGTGGCAACAATAGAGTGATTACTAGAGACAGTATTAACTAAAAACTGCTTGGTTTTAAATATTGGATAGAGTGCATAGCAGGCATAAAATCCCCTAACTTCTATTTTAATATTGATGTTTATACTGCATATGGAGAGTGTGTATGGAATATTTTCAGAAGTGCCTTTAAAAGAAGACAGAGCAAACTTGTATTTTGGAAGCACATATTTCACCATTTCCTTTGTTAAAAAGACAAGTCATTTTCAAGGTCACACTTCAGCAGCAAGCAAGTTAAAACTAATTTTTTTTTTTCAGAAATGGCAATTAAGCAGCTGTATAATTATTTCTTACAAGAGAGAACAATACATCCTGAAATGAATTTCTCCTGCAAAGATTCAAACTGTATGATTATTAATGTTTATAAATTCATATATGTTTATATAATTTTATAATATTTATATACATTTTTATAATAATGTTTATATTTGAATTATGCAACCAATTTTAAAGTATTATCATGCATATTCCATATGTTTCTATGCTTCTACATTTCACCTGATAGAAGGACCAACCAGGCTTCCATGAATTTGCACACTTCTATGTGCAAGTGACATGATGATTTAGTCAAATTCTACTTAGAGATCCTATCAGAGAGCAGCGAGGTAAGATAGCAGAAACAGAAACATAAAAAAGGAATTAGGGCTGTGTCACTGTGAGTGACACATGACACGGTCAGTGGAGGGCCTGGAGGATCACTGGCGCTGCCTCCCTGCCCTGTGAGGCTTAAGTCCCTAAAGCCCAGCCACCGCTAACTGTGGGTAGAGGTGAGAAAACAGAAGTCTTCTGTGGGCATTCAAGCTGTGTGTGAACACGGGGTAGTGTACTACCATTCTCACAAGAACCTGGTGGTGTGCTTCCAGGGCTAGCATGGCCCTGATACCAGAGGAAGTACAGGGAACCCCTGTAAGAACTCAGGATATTCACGAAGCATCAGCTCAGCTAGAAGACTTTCTCTTGCTGAAAATACTGGACACATGGGGATGCTGAGAATCACTTAACTCTAATCTCTCTTTATCATGATGGAAAGTTTTTCCTTGTTGAAGAAAAGATGGTGTACTTTCTGTATGGCATAACAGAAGTGGAGATCCCTAAATATCCAGAAACAGAGGAAACTGCTTGATAAACTGGGATTTGGTTAGAGACAGGTGGAACTAAGCTCACAAATCTTCAGAAATCAACTTTCAGGGACTTCCATTAAAAAAAAAAAAAAAGCCTTGAGAAATGGCTGAAGCTACAAATCAAGTCAGTCAGTCATTTTAGTTGCTCAGTTGTGTCTGACTCTGTGACCCCATGGATCACAGAACACCAGGTTTCCCTGTCCATTACCAAATCCCAGAGTTTGCTCAAGCTCATGTCCATTGAATTGGTGATGCCATCCAAAATCTCATCCTCTGTCCTCCCCTTTTCCTCCTGCCTTCAGTCTTTCCCAGCATCAGGGTTTTTTTCCAATGAGTCAGTTCTTCTCATTAGGTGCCAAAGTATTGGAGCTTCAGCATCAGCCTTGCAGTGGATATTCAGGACTGATTTCCTTTAGGATGGACTGGTTTGATCTCCTTTCAGTCTAAGGGACTCTCAAGAGTCTTCTCCAATACCACAGTTCAAACGCATTAATTCTTAGGTGCTCAGCTTTCTTTATCGTCCACTCTCACATCTATTCATAACTACTGGAAAAACCATTGCTTTGATTTGATGGACCTTTTTGGCAAAGTAATGCCTCTGCTTTTTAATATACTGTCTAGGTTGGCCATAGCTTTTCTTACAAGGAGGAAGCATCTTTTAATTTTATGGCTGCAGTCATTATCTGCAGTGATTCTAGAGCCCAAGAAAATACAGTAGAACAAGAAAATCAAGTAGAGCAGTGTAAGGATCAATTTGCAGCAGATAGGTGCAACTGTGTGGCCATTGATAGGAAGTATAGCAAATTATTTGTTTCATTATAATGTTTCCATATAAGCCCATCAAAAAGCATTAGCAGTTTTAGGAAAGGCTCTCCCTGAAATATGAGCCAGTCAAGATAGGGAAAAGACCAGCTTTGGAGACTCCTTTGAATGAATAGTTGAAGGGGGTTCTAGTTGAAGCCTGTGCCATTGCTTCTCCTAGGGAAGCAGATAGAGAAGGACATTTTAAAGTTGATGCTGGGGCCTCCAAGCTAAAGAAACAGAGGTGTTTTAGACTGCCCTGCTTCTCACCTGGATAACCCCCATTCTGTAAGCTGTTGATTTAAAACCCTAATTATGGAAATTGCCTTAAATTGTGATGACTTTTAATCTGTATGAATAATGGACAGAAGCAAGTGTGCACGACTAAGACAAAAAAACTTCAAGATTTATGGTGAACAGGTCAACAGTTGCCACCACAAAATTTTGTTAACTTTAAATATTTAATTAATTTCCTTGCAAAGCTTGCTTATACCAACAACAGTAACAAAATGCACTGTAATCATTTCTGTAGTTAGCTTGTTATGGACCAAAAATGAAGGAATGCTCTCAGAAATGGCTGTGACTGCAGCCACTCACGTGGTTACAGTGATTGAACCAATCATTCAGGATGCCAGCTGGCTCTTCCCTATGAGGGTGAGATGTAATGTATCAGAGCATTGTGCACTTCTGCACATGAATTCCATCACTCATCCCACACTGCACATGACTAACTCAGGGGCCCTGGACAAGTGGCCTGCCAGTATGGTGGTGATGGAGGGAGACTTGGCTAAGAAGGGGAACTTAAATGTAAAGCTTATGGTTTGCTAGGGTAGCAGTCTAAAGAAAGTATATAACCACTGCTTTCCAGCTGCTTCTCCCATCAGCAGACCACATCACCTTGGTTTCAGTGGACCAAGCACTCTCCCACGACTCTACTTCTGAAAGCAGTGAAGTAAATAGGACTACCTCTACTCTATGGACACACTGGAGCAGGGGCTGAGCTCAGGTACAGCACTCCTATAAAACGTGAGGATTTATTTCCATAGCCATTTCCTCACCAGGAAGGAACTTGAGTCAGATAACTGTTAGGCAAAACCAAGCTTAGGCAGCTGCCAAGTCCCATCAGCTTTGGCCCAGCTCACAACCCCTCTGATCTTAACACTCATACTTTGCTCTGAGCTGTTAAAAATCTTAAATCTTACTTCAGTATCCCTGAATCCAGGAAGGCTACCTTCTGGGTGTCATGGTGACCAGAGTTGTCCAAGAATATCTCAGCATTCACTTAATTTCTTACCAGATGCTCCTTGCACTCAGCGTATAGGTCAGGATCTAGGCTGGCCCTCCACTGCCTTCTGGTGCTCTGGGCTCTGGAGGTATTCCCATGACCTGCCCTATACAACCTCACACACACCCACTGACACAGCTCCAACCTAGGTCAGTCAAGCTGGATGCCCAGAACCCTTCGAATCCCATGGCACTGCCCAGTGAATATGGACTTGAACAGTCATCTCACATCACTCCAGAGTCCAGCACCCTTGGTACTCTACCCAAAGAGGGCAACCTGGACTGTTAGCTTCTTAGATTCAAGCTGTGAGTTAATCTTGAGTCTGTGCAATTACATAGCAGAATTTTACTGAGGCTAAGACAAGTGCTAAAACTATGATACTGACCCAGTGTTCCCTCAACCCCTTATTCTCCTGATGCCATCCTTCTGAGGAAGGTAACCTCACTAACAAAGCACTAACAGTTCCTAAAATAGTAATGGATATACAATCTACCTTTAGTAATAACTGAACTTAATGTTTTATGACAACAATTCTAGGTTTTCAAAACCACTTGGCAGCATATTTCCTGAAATGCACGCATATTCAGCAAGCAAAATTGCCGCCATTTTGTTAGATATGGATGATACAGAAAGTATAGCCTTATGAGAAAAGCCACCTTCTAGCCCTTGACCTCTGCTTTCCTGGTGAGTGAATAGGGCAGGAAAACATTTATCTTCGCAAACAACTGAAAAGATTTCAGTAGAGGGAAGAAGGAGATCTTACTATGCAAGACTTCACCTTTTGCCCAGCTGAAGAAAAAGGAGTGGAGGCTGACACTTAATGCGGAATGGCTTGTCTTGAAAGTTGAATTTCTTTAAATGGGAAAGAAATGATGACAAAAGCAAAACAAAACAAAAATACCTAGCCTGGAAAGAGTATTATTTAGTCACAGCTGTTAATGCAGAAGCAAAACAAAACAAAAATACCTAGCCTGGAAAGAGTATTATTTAGTCACAGCTGTTAATGCTAGTAGCATCAAGGCAATTTGAAATGAGGAAATAGTGTATTAATGATTTATTTAATAACATGCATTAATTGCAAATTATCTACTTCCTGCTACTTGGACTTTTATTCTTATATATTAGGAAGGACTTCATTCTTTCTGCCAGTATTAAATATGGTCCGCTTCTCCCCTAACCTTCTCAATCCAAAACCTTTTATGTTAACTTGGCTGGTCCTTAGTTGGAAGTGAGGAAAACAACCAGGAAGCCAAAAGTCTTTGACTGTTATGGGTCAGTGTCTGTGGAAGTAGTGGTTTGTCTTCCTGGGATGGTTCTTTCAGAGATTGTGGATAAGAGTTCTAATTGTCATGTAGGGCCTGGCTATTGTTGATATGTATATTGTCTCTCAGTCCTTTTTCTGATCATATGGTCCCTTGCAAGAAGTTGACCAACTGAGGAAAAGGCTAGACCCAGATCCTCACTGCTTTAGGATTATTTCCATGCAATTGTATGAAAAACTATTCTTGGCATTTTGTTGTACCACCATGGTAATCATCTGACAAAAGAGCAGCTGCATAGAAACATTTAAGATCCTGGATATATTGTAGTGGAACAGCATAATTTTTACTAAAATGAGCATGAAGTAACAATAATTAATAATTCCCTTAAGATGCTTGGAACCAGGAACCCAGCCTTCCCAAACAAGACCAATAGATAAGCCTCATAGACCACAAGGAGAAAATTGAAGACATTCAAGTAGCTTCTTCCTTAAGGCAGTAATATCTGCCCTATTTTACTTTGCTTGTTCCATTCATCCAACTACAGCAAGAAGTGTCAGCAGTGGCACAGACATCATTATAATCTGCCAACAAAGAACTGAGAGCCATGCAACTGCTCACGTCACCAGTCATGCCAATGAGTTCAGACTAACCAATATCCCATCTAGGGCGGAGGTGATGTCTTTCATAACTTCTGTCGGAGCTGCTAATATGTTTCCTTTACTCTTTTCTACGTGTATTATTAGTACCAATGGGAGCATTGCCCTGATTGTTCATGTTAAAAAAAAATGAATCACTAATTTCTATGAATAATCAAGAATGGTGTTGTTTTGGATATTGTGCCTGGGTAAGAATTTCCAACTTAGCTGTTATAGAAGTAAGGTCTCTATGCATAGAAAAGTCTTCCTATATTATTATTCCTTCCTATATTATTCCTAAATTTCATGAGTTATCTGTCTAAGGCAAACAAGATCTGGAACCCTGGCTACAAATAATTTAGTACCTACTAGGGTCCCAGAGAGTCAGACACAACTGAGCAACTTCACTTTCACTTTTCACTTTCATCCATTGGAGAAGGAAATGGCAACCCACTCCAGTGTTCTTGCCTGCAGAATCCCAGGGACAGGGGAGCCTGGTGGGCTGCCGTCTGTGGGGTCGCAGAGAGTCAGACACGACTCAAGTGACTCAGTAGCAGCAATAGGAGCATTCAGAGATGCTGAGAAACAAAGGCATTGTCCACAATACAGTCAGAGTCAAAGCCTTTCATTAGCTTGGTTACATATTTGGATCTCTGTTAGTCTCTTCCAAGTAACAAGTACTTAGCCTATTGCCCTATGAAGATTGTTGAATTCAAATTTTAAATTACCTAACACCTGATTACTTTGCCAACTAAGGTTCGTGTAGTCAAGACTGTGATTTTTCCAGTAGTCGTGTATGTATATGAGAGTTGGACTGTGAAGACAGCTGAGCGCCGAAGAACTGATGCTTTAGAACTGTGGTGTTGGAGAAGACTCTTGAGAGTCCCTTGGACTGCAAGGAGATCCAACCAGTCCATACTGAAGAAGATCAACCCTGGGATTTCTTTGGAAGGAATGATGCTAAAGCTGAAACTCCAGTACTTTGGCCACCTCATGCAAAGAGTTGACTCATTGGAAAAGACTTTGATGCTGGGAGGCATTGGGGGCAGGAAGAGAAGGGGACGACGGAGGATGAGATGGCTGGATGGTATCACTGACTCGATGAACGTGAGTCTGAGTGAACTCTGGGAGTTGGTGATGGACAGGGAGGCCTGGCATGCTGCAGTTCACGGGGTCGCAAAGAGTCGGACACGACTGAGCAACTGAACTGAACTGAACTGATTAATAGATTTGTAATTTTTTTTTTCTTTTTTGGGAGCAACTTGTGCTGGCAAAGTCACAGGTTGATTTGTGTATGGTCATTTGTTGTTATACTTGCAAGTAAAGATACTATCTAGTTGTAACTCCCTAAAGTATCATTTTATGAGAGCAGAGTTGGCCTTAAATATTTATCAAAGGGGTCTGGTGATACATGGTATATTCAATAGTAAGTAAAAGTAAGAGCAGTAACTACATTTGGGATAATCTAAATATTATCTTAGAATGTGTATTTTAATGTATTTTTTAAAAATGTATACTATAGCACACCTTTTAAAATGTGCCATAGTATACACTTGTATCCCTATGACCCACTTAGAATTTTGTTATATATGTTTTGATTTAAAAAATATAAAGAGGAAATAAAGGAGAAAAAAGTTGTTATAGGTTCACAGCAATGAGGAATCTATAGAAAATAAGAATGATTCTAAGTGAGAAAGTAAGAAACAAAACAGGATTTAGGTGTCAAACAAACCTAGGTTTGACACCTTGAGTGGAAGCAGTCCACTGTCTGACATCATCTGCTTGTTCTGAAGGTCTTGGGTCAGCTTTGTACTTAGGAAGATGAGCTGTGTCTTTAGGGTATCTGTGAACCCTCACTTTGAGGTAATACCTATCCAATTGCATGCATTCTACATTGCTTCTTTACTTGTGAAATGTAAACCTAAGCACTGACTTCTTGAAACTTGCTTTTTAATTGTTAATAGAACCTGATAAAAGAGTTTACAATGTTAAAAGTAGGTTTTTTTTTTTTTTTTCCTCCAGTCCCCCAGCCCCCCACCCCTGGTATATGAAACTCCTTGTTCAAGATTATGAAGAAAGAAGGCAATCTTAAATTGCTTGTGATAGAACAGGGTATATCTCATAAATTCCTTGCAATATTTGGCCATGGCTGTATATAACAAATCATATACTAGTATAAAGAGAAAAATCTCTAAATACATAGACATTTCAGTTACTAATTCATAAAGAGTAAATCAATATGTCTGTGAATGAAAGGACTATATGGCCATTAGGGCTAACTGAAGTACTTTTAGGCCAAAGAAATTAAGGTTTTCAAAATTATATTAACTGTAATTTAAGGGTGCCATTGGATTTTTCAACATTTCCAGAAGACTGTGACTGGTGAGCAAAGTGTGGTTTTGAGTAGTGGATAACATCTTACAGAGTTCTTTTGTAAAGGTTTCCATAAAGTATGTGCCTTGGGCACATTATATAAATGTTGAAATGCCCCCGATCGGAGCATAAAATCAAGCAGCACTTTAGTGACTATTAGGGCAGTGACTTTTTATCAAAATAATTCTTCAGTCTATTCTGAAAATAGTCATATAGCAACTAAAACATACTCGAATCTCATCATGAAGGAACACTGAATCAAAGCCATGCAGATTGCTCAAATACCCCTTAAGGATTTGCTTCCTGACTGTGTCCCACCGTTACAAATTTTCCAGGTTTAAGTGGCTGACATGTGATTAATGACACAGAAATAACCTCAGATGTATTTTTAAAGTTTCCCATCAATGTTGATTTGAGTTTGTAGCCATTTTGTCTCTTTAGTGATAAAAACCATCATGGAGAAATATTGATTAATATCTATTACCACTCATCTGTTGCCATCAAGGGGCTGACTAGGGAGCACCAGAGATTGTTCAGTGAAGGGTTCAGTAGGAGAATGAGAAACTCTAAGAGGCATCAGTCTGATGGGAGAGAGTAGGAGGTGGTGCTTAGTGGGAGCCCAAACTTGTGTGAATTTTCTTTCTGGGAGTTTTAGCTGATTATCATAGTGAGATTTGAGAAAGATCCCCTCATGGCACTGGAGGAGGAAGGCAAAATGAAATTATTGTAAAGGTGTCATTGTTGGTGTTTAATCGCTAAGTCATATCCAACTCTTTTGCGACCCCATGGACTGTATCCTACCAGGCTCCTCTGTCCATGGGAATTTTCCAGGCAAGAATACTGGTGTGAGTTCCCATTTCTTTTTCTCAGGGATCTTCCCAACCTAGGAATTGAACCAGCACTTCCTGCTTGGCAGGTGGTTTCTTTACTATTGAGCCACCTGGGAATGAGCAGCATTTCAACAATGAGAGTGGCCTATTCTTCAAGGGAGAGAACTTCAACAGAGTGCAGATCTGGAGGTGTATTCTACCTAGAGGAAGAGCATTTGTCCCTGCTCTGTCATATCCTGTCTTCCTGGAGGGGGGAAAACAGAACAACAAGATTCTCACTAGAGGACAGTACTTTGAAGAAATAGATTGGGGATTCTGCAGTTAGAGAAGGGAGTAGAGAGTGAGGAGAAGTAACAGAAACACTTGTGAAAGCCACAGTCCTGCAAGGCCATTGAAAGATGAATAGTAAATCTGAAGTTTGTAGAATACTCCTAATACCTTACTACCGCCTCCAACAGGGATCCAGTTTAATTACAATGGGTTACAGGTTGAAAGAGTTATACAACACACACTTTTCAAGAGCAGTCTGTAGAAAGACTCAAAGCCAAAAAAGAAAACAAAGCCAAACACACAGAGGAATAAGTTGAAACTTCTTGTACCTAAAGCTAAAATAAGCATTCGACATATTAACTATTGAAATAACACCTCCCAAGTGCTAGCCAAATTAGCATAAATTCTTATGAAAGATGTATGTGCTTCATTTTATTACCTGACACGACACAACTTGTCTAGCTATCAACAAAAATTTAAAAGCCTGACAAAAGTCAAGGAAAGCCATAGTCTGAGAAGGTAAAACAAACATCTAAACAATATTCATATATGAAATAGATATTGGGATTGTGAGAAAAGAAATTAAAAATAGTTATAACTAAGATGGCAAGGGATCTAATGGAGAGAGAAAACAGCATGTAAGCCAAGGTGGGTAATGTAAACAGATAAAAAGCTATGAAAGATTCAAAACGCAGTTCACAATGACAGTTTTTGAAAGGTCAATGCTAGAAATCAAATAAACAGTAATAGAAATGAAGAATGACTTTAATGGATTCATTGATAGATTCAACATGGCCAGAAAGAATTAGTGAAGAATAAGAGAGAACAGTAGAAATTCTATAGACTGAAATACAAAGAGAGGAAAAAAATGATTCTAAAAACAGTAACAAAAGAAAAGAAACATCCAAGAACTGCTTAACAATATCATAATATGTAACACACACATAAGTGGATTACAGAAACTATAGAGAATGGAGCAGAAGAAATATTTAAAGAAATAATGGGCAAGAGCTTTCCAAAATTGACAACAGACAACAAACCATCTATCAAAGAAAATCAGAGACTATCAAAAAAATAATTATCTCACCCTACCCCAAAACCCATACCTTGGTACATTATTATTAAATACAGAAAACCAAATGCAAAAAGATAATCTTAAAGGAAGCCAGAGGAGGATGTGTGACACCTTACTTAGAAAGGAACAAGGATGATAATTATAGTGAAATTTCTGCTGAACTATGCAAGCAATGAGTGGAGTTAAATATTTAATGTGTTAAAAGCAAAAACAAACTAGAATTTCATTTCTAGGAAATTATCCTTCAGAAGTGATAGAGAAACAGGCGTCTTCATATGAATAAAAACAGTCATGTTCTGCATACTTGCCTTGCAAAATATTAATATGTTAAAAGAAGTTTTTCAGGTAGAGGAAATTTCCATTGATCTGACATAGGACCTAAATAAAGGAAGAGCATGAGAGAAGGAATATTTACTACTTTATCAAAGTAATGATAGTGCACATGTACTGGGTGAATATGGGGTACAGATAAGGGATATGAATAAAGCAAGGCCTACAAGGTCATTACACTGCATGTATAGCAGCACAATAGTAGCATGGATAGCCATACAGTATTATTCAAAGGTGAACTTAGATTGTTTTAAAATATACATTTTAAACCCTTGAGGAACCACTAAACATTTTTAAAAAGATATAAATAATATATATGTTAAGGGAGAAGAGAAAGGGAATTATATAAAATATTCAGTTATAACTAGAAAAGGCAGAAAAAGGGGAAGAGGGAGAAATAACAAAAAATACAATTAATAGAAAACAGATATAAATATGGTAGAAATTAATCCAACTGTACTAATAGTCTCTTCAAATAGAAATGTTCTAAACACATCAACCAAATAGTGGTGGCAAAATGAATAAATAAGATAAGACCCAGCTATATGTAGTAAATTAAAAAAAAACAACAGCACTTTAAAGACATAGATGAGTTAAAAACAAAAGGGCAAAGAATGATGTACCATAATAATGCTAATAAAAATACTAAATTGCCTTCTTATTTATATGCATTTAATGTTTACCTTAAGGTTTATCATTTATAATATTTTCCTCTTATTGCAGGTTCGGAAATTATAATTACTTCTTAGCAAATATATGTAACTTTTACTGTTATTGAACATTTGTCTTGAGATATTTTACATTTTATTAAAAACTTGGAAACTTTGAGTAAAAACAATCAATAGTACTTTTAGTATTTGTGCTAGACTTTGAGAAAACTTCCTACTCTAATTATTTCCATTTTCACTTAAAGACTAAAAGATACTGAATATTGCCTCAGATGATGTTTTAAAGGATATTCAATTACTTTTAATGCACAAGGTCATTATTCAAGGAGATCCTTTTTTAACAGTGGGTGAAATTTGGAAAACTCAGCAATGGCCTTAGGACTGGAAAAGGTCAATTTTTATTCCAATCTCAAAAAAGGGCAACGCCAAAGGATGTTCAAACTACCACACTATTTTGCTCACTTCACATACTAGCGAGGTTATGCTCAAAATTCTTCAAGCTAGGTTTCAGCAGTATGTCAACTGAGAACTTCCATGTGTACAAGCTGGATTTCCGAAAAAGCACAGGAACCAGAGATCAAATTGCCAACATTTGTTGCATCATAGAGAAAGCAAGGGGATTCCAGAAAAACATCTACTTCTGCTGCATTGACTATGCTAAAGCCTTTGACTCTGTGGATCACAACAAACTGTGGAAAATTCTCAAAGTGATGGCAGTACCAGACTAACTAACCAGTCTCCTAAGAGACCTGTATGAGGTTCAAGAAGCAACAGTTAGAACCTCACTTGGAACAACTGACTGGTTCCAAACTGAGAAAGAAGTATGACAAAGCTGTACACTGTCACCCTGTTTATTTAATTTCTATGCAGAGTACATCATGCAAAAGGCTGAGCTGGATGAATCACAAGCAGAAATCAAGATTGCCAAGAGAAATATCAACAACCTCAGATATGCAGATGATACGACTCTAATGGCAGAAAGTGAAAATGAACTAAATAGCCTCTTGATGAGGGTGAAAGAGAATGAAAAACCCTGCTTGAAACTCAGCATTCAAAAAACTAAGATTGTGACATCTGGTCCCATCACTCCATGGCAAAAAGAAGGAGAAAAAGTGGAAGCAGTGGCACATTTTATTTTCTTGGGCTCCAAAATCACTGCAGATGGTGGCTGTAGCCATGAAATTAAAAGACAGTTGCTGCTTGGAAGGAAACCTGTGACAAACCTAGGCAATGTATTAAAAGAGACATTGTATTAAAAGGAGACACTTTGCAAACAAAGATCCCTATAGTCAAAGCTATGGTTTTTCCAGTAATCATGTATACGTGTGAAAGTTGAACTTAAAGAAGGCTGATCACCAAAGAATTGATACTTTCAATTTATTTCACTAGAGAAGACTCTTGCGAATCCCTTGAACTGAAGGGAGATCAAACCAGTCAATCATAAAGGAAATCAACCCTGAATATTCATTGGAAGGACTGATGCTGAAGCCGAAACTCCAGTACTTTGGCCACCTGATGCAAAGAGCTGATTTAATGGAAAAGACTCTGATGTTGGGAAAGATTGGAGGCAAAAGGAAAAGGGGGCAGCAGAGGATGAGATGGTTAGAAAATATCACCAACTCAATGGGCATGAGTTTGAGCAAACTCGGATGGTGGAGGCCAAAGGAGCCTGGTGTGCTGCAGTCCATGAGGTTTCAGAGTCAGACAGGACAGGACTTAACAACTCAAAAACAAGAACAAAAACAAAATGACATTACAAGAATAATGATAAGGCAAATTTATTTTTTGTAAATGTAACTCAAAAAATTGTATGTACAATTTATTAAACACTAGCATTTATATCCAACATTGATATATATTTTAATCAATTTATACTAATGAAAAATTATATGTCTGGGCAAGTATGATATTCTTTTATTCAAAGAGTGAATTAAAATGCACATCAGAGAAATACTGTCTTTTAATTTTTGACATTTGGTCCACGAAGGAGATTTTTAAGAAAATGTGAAGGATAGCAAAGTAAATTTATCAAAATGTTAAGATTTCTCTATTCAGTCTTTACATCTTTATTTTATATATTGTGTGCAATTGATAACAATTATATTATTAGGTTATATTGTTTGAGCACTAACCAGGCTTTGTATGAAGTGCTGACCATAGATTTTATTTTCATTTAAAAATTGAAGCCATAATTAATATACAGTAAAATTCACACAAGTGCTCAGTTATGTGGATCTTTATGAATGTATACAGAGTTACTGCTATCACTAAATTCAGGACCTGAGAAGCACATCATTTTAAAAAATTCTCATGTCTTTTTGTAGCCAATCTCTCCACTTTACTCCTGACTCTGGCAACCATTGATCTGTTATCTATTCCTAACGTTTTCCTTTGAAGTAATGTCATCTAGATGAAATCATAGGATTTTATGTAATATTTTGTCTATAATTTTTCACTTGGACTTTTTCACTACATCCATACTGTCATATGTAGCCATAGTTTATTCTTTATTGTGGAAGAATAGTTAGGAGTCCGTTGTTGAGATCTGAATGTCTCATAGTTTGTTTGCTCACTTCACATTTGAGGGACATGGGGGTTGATTTCAGTTTTTAGTAATTATTAATAAAGCCTCTATACATGGTCACATACAGCTTTGTGTCAACATCGGTTTTCATATTACTTTGTCAGACTTCTCGACATGTGACTACTAGGTCATGTGACAAGTATATTTTTAATATTGTCAGTAACTGCCCAACTGTTACTGAAGGGATTTACAAATTTTCATTACCCCAAGGAAATGAGAGTTCCTTGAGGGTAATATGATTGCTCTCCATCATTTGCCAGTACTTAGTATCGCGGTTCCAAATAGGAAAAGGAGTATGTCAAGGCTGTATATTGTCACCTGCTTATTTAATTTATATACAGAATACATAATGAGAAACGCTGGGCTGGAAGAAGCACAAGCTGGAATCAAGATTGCCAGGAGATATATCAATAACCTCAGATATGCAGATGACACCACCCTTATGGCAGAAAGTAAAGAGGAACTAAAAAGCCTCTTGATGAAAGTGAAAGAGGAGAGTGAAGAAGCTGGCTTAAAGCTCAACATTCAGAAAATTAAAATCATGGCATCTGGTCCCATCACTTCATGGCAAATAGATGGAGAAACAGTGGAAACAATGTCAGACTTTATTTCTCTGGGCTCCAAAATCAGTGCAGATGGTGACTGCAGCCATGAAATTAAAAGACGCTTACTCCTTGGAAGAAAAGTTATGACCAACCTAGATAGCATATTCAAAAGCAGAGACATTACTTTGCCAACAAATGTCTGTCTAGTCAAAGCTATGGTTTTTCTAGTAGTCATGTATGGATGTGAGAGTTGGACTGTGAAGAAAGCTGAACACCAAAGAATTGATGCTTTTGAACTGTGATGTTGGAGAAGACTCTTGAGAGTCCCTTGGACTGCAAGGCGATCCAACCAGTGCATTCTAAAGGAGATCAGCCTGGGATGTTCTTTGGAAGGAATGATGCTAAAGGTGAAACTCCAGTACTTTGGCCACCTCATGCGAAGAGTTGACTCACTGGGAAAGACTCTGATGCTGGGAGGGATTGGGGGCAGGAGGAAAAGGGGATGACAGAGGATGAGATAGCTGGATGGTATCACCAACTCAAGGATGTGAGTTTGAGTGAACTCCAGGAGTTGGTGATGGACAGGGAGGCCTGACCCCTCATGGGGTCGCAAAGAGTCAGACACAACTGAGCGACTGAACTGAATGAATAATGATGCCAAGCATCTTTTAATATGATTATATACCATATATATTTATTCTCTAGAAAAATATAAGATGAACTTTTAATTGGGTTAGTTTACTGTTGGGTTTTGAGTATTCCTTATCTAATGTGTGTACAAGTTATTTGGGCTTCACTGGTATCTCAGTTGTAAAGAATCTGGCTGGCAGTGCAGGAAATGTGGCCTTGATCCCTGGGTCTGAAAGATCCCCTGGAGGAGGAAATGGCAGCCCACTCCAGTATTCTTGCCTGGAGAATGTCATGGACAGAGGAGTCTGGTGGGCGACAGTCCACAGGGTTGCAAACTCAGGCGCGACTGAGTGACTTTTAGCAAGGCAAGGCGTGTTCATGTGGATGATTCTCAGGAATGTATCATGGCCAATTTGTTGTACAAAGAATGTACAAATATTTTCACAAATATTTTTATGGATTTGTAAGTAAATATAACTGATCTTTTAATGAAATTTAATCTTGCATTTTATGAAAGTTTATTTACATTAAAATAATAAATGTAATTATCAACATAGTATATAAATAGTTAAATTCAGGAAGAATCTTTTAACTGAAAATACATCCTCTATCAATTATATCACATTTTAAACATGAGAAATATAGTGATGTCCATAATATAAATAACTAGACACAGATATACAATTTTTAAAAGCATTAAAATAGACATAAATAATAGACAAGATTGCATATCTGAAAGTTAATTTCTGTTTGATTGTAATCTTGAAGAAATTCGCCAGGATGGTTAAACCTATACACAGCACATGTATTTAATGCCTTAAATGTTCTAAAGTTGGATATGATTGCTAAAAGCATTCATTATATATTTAAACAATATTCACTTTTTTCTCATCTGAATTTATTAAAATGTAGAAACATATTAGAAATAATTTATCTTGACAAAGTCCCCCAAAATCATTTAAGTAAATTTTTTTAGCTACATATGAAGTATCTCCCATTTACCTTCTATGAGAAAAGTTATTGCCAAATAAATATTATATCAGTGATATTATATAGGAAAGTGAAAAAATTAATATCTGTTGTGGATTATTAAAAGTTGTTTAACATTTTCTTTGACAATTTTTATATTACATTTTTTCTTGCTGGTTTGCTCAAATTGTTACTCTGAGTAAAATGAATATTAATTTGTATATGAATAGCAAATAGCAACTTTATGAAATTATATTTACTCAAGTCAACTAATGATAAATGTCTCTTCTCTTTCAAAATATCTCAGTGTTACTCTCTAACACACTTGCATATCCATTATCATGACAATGATAGACTCATATAACACCTCAGCTATCAGGGCTTCTCTAGAGTGCACCAGCAGTTTTATAAATGTCAGCTCCTGAGTATTATATGTGAAAGTGCAGCAATGCAGTAAAGCATCGAACTGGCCTTTTTGCAATTACTGGAGTATTACATTTTAAAGGTCAGATGTACATGACTATTTTACCTGAGCCACCTTGTTGGAAGGAGAGGAGCTGAGTCACTCACGACCTGCTCCAATTTTCCTTTATGGTTCAAAACTTGAACTTGGAAACTTGGAAAGAAGCTTGCAGGTATGGCATGGAAAATCCAGACATCAAAAATATAAAATAAAATAAATTGTTTATCACAAGACTATATAATTTGTACACATGAGTGCTTGATACTAAAAATTGGCAAGGACATAAGCAAATTATGTCCAAAATATGTTTAAAGTGTAAATGTGACATCACTTTTAAACTTCAGTACATTTGTCCTAAGTAATTTGTGAAAAACAGTGGCATATGTAATTGTTTTACACTTAGTCTATATTTGTACATATACTACATACAATTTGACTTATACTTTTTATTCTTACTTAGCATAGAATTCTGTTTGATCAATTAAAACTTCATTAGGTCTATAAACTTGCCCCACATCTCCTTCAAAAAATTATTGAAGGGGAATTTTGAGATTTACTTAACTCTGAAAACATTGATTCTTTCAGGTCTGTCTTCATAAGTAAGTGGCACATAAATCCATGTGACATCCATTTGTATGACTTAGCATTGTAGTTAAATAGTTCCGTATGATTTTTTCAAAATTCCAGAAAAACAACAATAGTATTTTGCATTTTACATCATCTACAGTAGGCTACATGACTATAACCCCCATAACAGACCCAGAATAGGCAAACAAATAGGGCCATATCCCCACATATTTATATGGAACATTTACAGGGTTATTTTTCTTGAATTTATTAGGAAATCCACATCATATGATGTATTTATATAATTTTCTTCAAATAATCTGTTCATTAAAGCAAAAGAAATCTAGATTCAAACTAAAAATACTATCTCTTGAGAGATCTTAACAAAAATGAGGTGGCTAGTGAAGACCAAGGCACCCACTCAAATGCATTAAAACAATATTTATGGATTAAATACTCTATACCATTCAATGAGATATTTGCATTTTACCATTATCTCTAAATTACCATTGTCTTTAAAGTGATGGGACAGGATGCCATGATCTTAGTTTTTGAATGTTAAGATTTAATTCAGCTTTTTCACTCTCCTCTCTTACCTTCATCAAGAGGCTCTTTAGTTCCTCTTCACTTTCCGCCATAAGGATGGTGTCATCTTCATATCTGAGGTTATTGATATTTCTCCTGGTAATTTGGATTCCAGTTTGTGCTTCATTCAGCCTGGCATTTTGCATGATGTGCTCTGCATATAAGATAAATAAGCAGTGTGACAATATACAGCCATGATGTATTCCTATCCTAATTTGGAACCAGTCTGTTGTTCCATGTCTGGTTCTAACTGTTGCTTCTTGACCTGCATACTGGTTTCTCAGGAGTGAGGTAAGGTGGTCTGATATTCCTGTATTTTTACAAATTTTCTACGGTTTGTTGTGATCCATACAGTCCAAAGCTTTAGTGTAGTCAATGAAGCAGTAGTAGATGTTTCTCTGGAATTCTTTTGTTTTCTCTATGATCCAGTGCGTGTTGGCAATTTGATCTCTGGTTCCTCTGCCTTTTCTAAATCCAGCTTGAACGTATGAAAGTTCTCGGTTCACGTACTACTGAAGTCTAGCTTGGAGAATTTTGAGCATTAGTTTGGTAGCATGCGAAACGAATGCAACTGTGCAGTAGTTTGAACATTCTTTGACACTGCCTTTCTTTGGGATCAGAATGAAAACTGACCTTTTCCAGTCCTATGGCCACTGCTGCAGTTTCCAAATGATAAAACAGTTTTTGAAAAATAAGAAATATGGGCAAATCTTCTTAAATTTAGAACTATATCAAAGCACTCCCTTATGTTTAAAAAAAAAGGAAAGAAAATGAACAAGAGTTTCAGATTAACTTTAAAAGCAATGCAGAGGAAGCAATGTTAATAGTTCTACAATACAACTATCCTAGACCCTTCAAAATGTCCATGTCAAATATTTAAAATCAAAATTCTAGTGGAACTTTTCTAAGATTAAAAAGAGAATGTAAATAATACAATAACACTTAGCTCAAGAAAAGAATTATTAACCAAGTACCAAACAAGAAAAGTCTCATCCAAATGATCTGGGCTTATTAGCCTATCAGCTTTTCTCACTGTTTCAAAATCTAAGAGAGAAAGTGAAAATATGAAGTGAGTTGTCATGTATTAGAAAAAAAATGGATAGCAAATCATATAATGATTTTATATAATAGAAATATATGTCATTCTATATAAAACAATGCCATTTATACCCGAGGTAAACATAAGTGTTTTTATGTGATTTATTAAAAAGGTTATGCTTTCAGGATGTGTGTTTGTTTAGTCACTAAGTCGTGTCTGATTCTTTGCAACCCCACAGACTCTAGCCTGGCAGGCTTTTCTGTCCATGAGATTTCCCAGGCACGAATACTAGAGTGGGTTGCCATTTCCTTCTCCAGGGGATATTCCTGACTCAGGGATAGAACCCAGGTCTCTTGCATTGCAGGCAGATTCTTTTTCACTGAGTCACCAGAGAAGCCCATGCTTTCAGGATAAAATCACTCAAAACTTTTATAACCAGAGGCAAAAATTAACAATCAATATAATATTAAATACTTGGAAAGACCTGTTAAATACATATGAGACTTGCTATAGAACTTAGGGAAGCATAGACAGTAGCAAAATAATGTCTTATTCTGAATTTGGTTTATTTATTTAAGGAATATTTGGGGTGAAAATATCAGGAAACTCAATTAACAATGGCTTTTAACTGAGTATCATCCATTTGCCTTATAAAACAAGAAGATTAAGATAGATATTTCCAACTAACTTTGTTTCAGCTAATTAAAGACTTAGACCCCTTGAATAGTTCTGTCTACTATATAGTCAATTATTAATCTTTCACATGTATTTTATAAAATATGAATATGATATTCATATTTTCTGTAAATATGATTATAATAATTTTTCAGCTCCTCAATATTTTACTATTATCTGACCTTGCATTAATTTCTAGAAATAAAATTTACACCCAAGTCTATTTTTAATTATATATTATTTTATCCAAAATTCTCTAATTTGAGAGTTTGGTTTGGCAGCTTGCCTATAGTTTATCTTGTAAGAAGTATATAGCAGCTGAATTTTATACTTTAGTTATTATATGTTTTACCACACTGAGACTCTCTATCTTAATGATAAATTTGGGGGTTTATCTCTACTGCTTTCTTTTTCACTCATTTCCCTAAAAATCATAAACAATACCCTATATTGTATTTTTTTATTCCATCAATATTTTTCTGTGTTTTTTTCCTTCATTTTCTTTACTCCTTTAAACTGATCTCCTTTGTTCCATTTCATTTACCTTTTCCATGGTTATCTTTGAGAATTTTTAATTTGCATTTTTAATATGACAAATCTCAAGTCAATGAAAGTTGATATTTTCCTGGTAAATAATACATTACACTTAGCTCAATCAAAAGTTCAGTTGCTATTACAGAGATGTGAAAATAAGAATTTTTAAACCATAGCAGCCTAGACAGAAGTGATCCTGTCTGAATGGTTAAATGATGTTCCACCAAGCACATTCATTAGCATACTGGGTTTTCAGAGCATGCATTAGAGCCAGCAGTACACGAGTTTTGCTAGTGTACATCCTTCTCTCTGAAACACAACTATCTGACAACTGGAGTTGTTACTTGTAACACCAACTACAAGTAAACGCACATAAACACACATATAAATAAGATGAATAGATGTGGCACTAAAGTAATGATACTGAAGTTTAAGTGGGGGCCTCCCCTTTTGGAAATATTCATATAAATTTACCTCAAACCACTACTTCCCTTTCTTTGTTCATTTCCACTTGACCTCTTTCTGTACATGCCCTCTTGATTTCACTTCACACACCTGAACTCAAAGCTTCATCACTTCATATTAACTGTCTCTCTCTCTCTCTCCACACACACACACGCACACTCTACTCACACCTAAATATTTGATGAGTAACTACCCTGGAGATTTGGAAGTGCCAGGTGAGTGTATTCTCCTCGGTTCTGTCTCCTCACAACAAAAATTTGAAGCAAGTGGACTGGACGTTAGATTCTCGGCGTGTCGTAGCTCTTGGACAGACTGTGTCATAGCTCTCAAGTCTCAAACAGACTGTGTTATAGCTCTTAGAGGGATCAGTGTTACAGTCCGTATTACAGCTCAGTTTTATTTAGAAAACAGCAAGAAGATACATCCCTGAGGCGTGAGGGCATGCCGACCCAAAGACGTGAAGAGGAGAGGGAGAGCGCCCGAGAGTGCGGGAGGGTGAGAGAGACCCCGGCCCGTGGGCTCCCCTTTTTATACGCTTTCTCCTCCCCCTGGGCTGCCCTGTGCAAACTGGGCCATCCAGGAGTGCTGTTTCTTCTCCCTGAGGTCCTCACTCCAGTCTTCGGACCTTACTTTGTTCTATTTTCACGGGCCTTCCCTTTCTTGTCTTTTAGCCAGTCTGGACTCCTTTTCCCTGTTCTAACTACCTAGCAGAAGTATACTTAGTCCTAAAATGTTTACATTGGATTATATCTGGAAAAGTAAAAACCAGATCATTGAACTAATTTCATATTATCATAATCAGTTAATAATTTCTTTCTGCTTCAATTTGTTGGTCAACCTCAGTACAAGGAATTAAAATGTCTTATTTTGTGTAACATAAAAGGTTAATTCTAGAATGTGTTCTAAACATGGTTGACTACTTTTATCACTCTGTACAGATGTAGACGTGTTTTGAGATAGAATTGTTTTAAGAAGAATAATAAAATATTTTCATTTTCATATGGAGTTCTCATTATCTCAAACTCCATTTTTAAAACCTATTTCCAAGGAAAATAAACATCCTGTGATCAAGTGGTATTATAAATTTGTAAAGCTTAAATTCTATCTGAAACTAGAAATTAACCCTAAGAATCTCCATAATAATTTATTATTATAGAGAGATTAAGATTGCCATAACATCTGTATATGTATTTATAATAATCTAGAAAATTAGGTGGCTTGGATAGTTCTTGACTTATACAAAATAAAAATATACTTCTTAATTTTTGTTCAATATATATTTAATCTGAGTTCAGTTTGCTTATGTGAATGGAGAAGTCTGCTCTAAGATATTCAATGTGGGAATTATTGAAGAAAAAAGTATCCTTTAGTCTTGATTACAGTGTTCTGCTTCAAGATAAGGGGAAAAAAATAATTTTGGTTTTCCTCCAAATTTATAACCTGTCACTCATAAAATAACATGGCGTGGCATGATACTTCAATATTTCATTCAAAATTCAAAATATTCCTAATTATTATGAAAGATTGATAATCTATTAGAAGTGTCAGTGTTATATTGACTTCTATATTTAAGAGTTATGAGATAATTCATAGAAGTCAATATGTCTTTTATTTTTCAACTGTATGTAACTGTTCTTAAAGCTCATGAATTACTCTGGCTAATCACTTATTCCTAAGAGGACAATTATTATATACATTAAAATATCTAGTGTTTCACACTAAAATACTACAGTCTTTATACATTAATGAAAACCTACTTGAATATGTATTATTTTTTGATGATCATATTAGTAATGTGTGTATCATAAAACTTCACTACAATTTAAGGTCACTAAATGAAGTGATTTGTTTTTAAACTTTCACAATTTAATTATAAGATATTTTCAAAGTCCCACAACAGAGAATGGTTGTGGTAATAATGGCAAAGTAACTGGTAAACTTTGGAACAAATCATATGTATCAAAGAATGGATTAGATCATTGGATTTTTATTTTGAAATGTCTATAGAACATGCAGTGTCTATTTATTGAGCAAACTAATAAACAGATGTTTACTTTGGCATTATAGTTTTGAGAGGTGATTAACTATTAGTTCTAGTAACTCAGGATTACTTTAAAGTAAGCCAGCTAGTAAAAGCATTAGTCTATAATGAGGCCTATTAAATGCTTCCAAGCAATAACATTTAAAAATTTGCTCCAACATTAGTGACGAACACAAGATACATATGGTGTCCACAGACTTCATAATTTAAACTGTGCTAATCTATTTTTTGTTAAATGAAAATCTGATTAATCTAAAATGCTTTAATGCCCTCCCATTAACCAACAGGATAAAATCTGAATGCATTAAAATGACTTATGAAGCTCTTCATGTTCTAATTCTACCTCGTGCCCAAGCTCAACTCCTGTCATTTTCATAACAGCATCTCCATGCCAGTCATAGTGAACAGTTCTCCATATGCATAACGCCCATGAGACTGACATATTCTCTCCCTTCTACTTAGATTGTTCTTCCAACACTTATTTTCATAGCTAAAGAATATCTGCAAAATGTTCATATTTCAGCTCAATCCTTACTCTTTTCTATGCACCTACTTGATACCATAAGAATTACTTGAGTTACCCTCCTGCAGCACGAACATTTTATGGTAATAATCTTGGTAAAATACATTGCTGACCTCTAAAATTAAGAATTTATTGTGGTAAGAATTTTATATACATTGTTGCAATTAATTACAAAAAGTCTACTTACATGATGATTTCAGTTTAGGAAGAATACAGAGATCAAATTTACAACACTAGAACGTGATATAATCAATATTTGAATCAGATATTTCTGAAGTCAAATCTCTGTGAAAAAAATCACAACCTGTTGTATTGTATATGTCACACTGTATACTCTTAATGTAAATATTTACTTACTTATACATTTCTCACATTGCTTCTTACATTTAAGATAGAACTTGTTCATAGTTGTTTAAACAGATTCTAGCAAATAGGGTATACTTATAAATAAGACCAACCTAGATAGCATATTCAAAAGCAGAGTCATTACTTTGCTCACTAAGGTCCGTCTAGTCAAGGCTATGGTTTTTCCTGTGGTCATGTATGGATGTGAGAGTTGGACTGTGAAGAAGGCTGAATGCCAAAGAATTGATACTTTTGAACTGTGGTGTTGGAGAGGACTCTTGAGAGTCCCTTGGACTGCAAGGAGATCCAAACCAATCCATTCTGAAAGAGATCAGCCCTGGGATTTCTTTGGAAGGAATGATGCTAAAGCTGACGCTCCAGTACTTTGGCCACCTCATGTGAAGAGTTGACTCATTGGAAAAGACTCTGATGCTGGGAAGGATTGGGGGCAGGAGGAGAAGGGGACGACTGAGGATGAGATGGCTGGATGGCATCACTGACTCGATGGACATGAGTTTGAGTGAAGAGGCCTGGCATGCTGTGATTCACGGGGTCGCAAAGAGTTGGACACGACTGAGCAACTGAACTGAACTGATAGATAAGACATGTGGGATACCTTTTTGTGCCATTATTTCAATCTAAGAAAAGCATATATTAAGTATTCATGTATTATTATGCTACATTTTTGCATAAAATATATGACTAAAATTATCACCTTAAAAGACAATATATGAACCACTATAAAAAGTAAAACTTGGGCTTCCAGGATGATGACTGTTTAAATTGCACTTTTCACGTTGCTTGCTGGAAGTTGTCCAAAAAGCAATTCAGTTCAGTTCAATTACTCAGTCGTGTCTGACTCTTTGCAACTGCATGGACTGCAGCACACCAGCCCTCCCTGTGATCGCCAACTCCCAGAGTTTACTCAAACTCATGTCCATTGAGTAGGTGATGATATCCAACTATCTCATCCTCTGTCATCCTCTTCTCTTCCTGCCTTCAGTTTTTCCAAACATCAGGGTCTGTTCAAATGAGTCACTTCTTCACATCAGGTGGCCAAAGTATTTGAGCTTGAGCTTCAGCATCAGTCCGTCAATGAATATTTATGACTGATTTCTTTAGGAAGAATTGGTTGAATATCCTTGCAGTCCAAGGAACTGTCAAAAGTCTTCTCCAGCACTGCAGTTCAAAAGCATCAATTTTTTGGCACTCAGCTTTCTTTATGGTCCATCTCTCATGTTGATACAAGACTATCAGAAAAACCATAGCTTTGACTAGATGGACATTTGTTGGCAAAGTAATGTCTCTGCTTTTTAATATGCTGTCTAGGTTGGTCATAATTTTCTTCCAAGGAGCAAATGTATTTTAATTTCATGGATGCAGTCACCAACTGCAGTGATTTTGGAGCCCCTCAAAATAAAGTCTGTCACTGCTTCCACTGTTTCCCCATCTATTTGCCATGAAGTGATGTGATTGGATGCCATCATCTTAGTTTTCTGAATGTTGAGTTTTAAGCTAACTTTTTCACTCTCTTATTTCACTTTCATTGGTGTCTCTTTAGTTCCTCTTTGCTTTCTGTCATAAGGGTGGTGGCATCTGCATATCTGAGGTTATTGATAATTATTCTGGCAATCTTGATTCCAGCTTGTGATTCCTCCAGCCCAGCATTTCTCATGGTGTACTCCGCATAGAAGTTAAATAAGCAGGGTGACAATATACAGCCTTGACATACTCCTTTCCAAGTTTGGAACCAGTCTGTTGTTCCATGGCCAGTTCTAACTGTTGCTTCTTGACCTACATACAGATTTCTCAAGAGGCAGGTTAGGTGGTCTGGTATGCCCATCTCTTTCAGAATTTTCTACAGTTTATTGTGATCCACACAGTCAAAGGCTTTGGCATAGTCAATAAAGCAGAAATAGATGTTTTTCTGGAATGATCTTGCTTTTTCCATGATCCAGTGGGTGTTGGCAATTTGATCTCTGGTTCCTCTGCCTTTTCTAAAAACAGCTTGAACATCAGGGAGTTCATGGTTCACATATTGCTGAAGCCTGGCTTGGAGAATTTTGAGCATGACTTTACTAGCATGTGAGATGAGTGTGATTGTGCAGTAGCTTGAGCATTCTTTGGCATTGCCTTTCTTTGGAATTGGAATGAAAACTGACCTTTTCCAGTCCTATGGCCACTGCTGAATTTTCCAAATTTGCTGGCATATTGAGTGCAACACTTTCACAGCATCATCTTTCAGGATTTGAAATAGCTTCACTGGAATTCCATCACCTCCACTAGCTTTGTTCGTAGTGATGCTTTCTAAGGGCCACTTGACTTCACATTCTAAAATGTCTGGCTCTAGATTAGTGATCACATCATCATGATTATCTGGGTCGTGAAGATCTTTTTGTACAGTTTTTCTGTGTATTCTTGACACCTCTCCTTAATATCTTCTGCTTCTGTTAGGGCCATACCATTTCTATTGTTTATTGAGCCCATCTTTGCATGAAATGTTCCCTTGGTATGTCTAATTTTCTTGAAGAGATCTCTAGTGTTTCCCATTCTGTTGTTTTCCTCTATTTCTTTGCAATGATCGCTGAAGAAGGTTTTCTTATCTCTTGTTATTCTTTGGAACTCTGCATTCAGTTGCCTATATCTTTCCTTTTCTCCTTTGCTTTTCGCCTTCTTCTTTTCACAGCTCAAGGCCTCACCAGACAGCCATTTTGCTTTTTTGCATTTCCTTTCCATGGGGATGGTCTTCATCCCTGTCTCCTGTATAGTGTCACGAACCTCATTCCATAGTTCATCAGGCACTCTATCTATCAGATCTAGGCCCTTAAATCTATTTCTCATTTCTACTGTATAATCATAAGGGATTTGAATTAGGTCATACCTGAATGGTCTATTGGTTTTCCCTACTTTCTTCAATTTAAGTCTGAATTTGGCAATAAGGAGTTCATGATCTGAGCAAGAGTCAGCTCCTGGTCTTGTTTTTGTTGACTGTATAGAGCTTCTCCATCTTTGGCTGTATAGAATATAATCAGTCTGATTTCAGTGTTGACCATCTGGTGATGTCCATGTGTAGAGTCTTCTCTTGTGTTTAGTAATGGTAATGTTTAGCAAATTTCCCTCCCAGGTGATAGAAAAAATAGAAAGTGAATCAGTAAGAATAAAAGTCTTGTTAGCCTAATTGTGTAAATTTTTACCCACATTGAACCCACCTTGCATATAGTACTACACTAGGATATAACATGGAAACTTCTTTGAATATTTCTAGATTGAGTTACTTCTGTTTAATATGTTTTTTTCTTTTTTTCTTTTTTAATTACAATACTGTATTTGTTTTGCCATACATTGACATGAATCAGCCACAGGTATCCACAATCTCCCAATGCCAAAGCTCCCTCCCACCTCCCACCCCACATCCTCTCCCTGAATCATCCCGTGCACCAGCCCCATGCGTCCTGCATCCTGTATTGAACATAGACTGGTGCTTCATTCTTACAAGATAGTATACATGTTTCAATGCCGTTCTCCCAAATCATCCCACCCTCTCCCTCTCCCTCAGAATCCAAAAGTCCGTTCTATACCTCTGAGTCTCTTTTGTTGTCTCACATAGAGGGTCTTCATTACTATCCTTCTAAATTCCATATATATGTGTCAGTATACTGTATTGGTGCTTTTCTTTCTGGCTTACTTCACTCTGTATAATCGGCTCCAATTTCATCCATCTCAATAGAACTGAGTCAAATTTATTCTTTTAAGGGCTGAGTAGTACTCCATTGTGTATATGTACCACAGCTTTCTTATCCATTCATCTGCTGATGGACATCTAGGTTGCTTCCATGTCGTGCCTATTATAAACAGTGCTGCAGTGAACACTGGGGTACATGTGTCTCTTTCAATTCTGGTTTCCTCGGTGTGTATGCCCAGCAGTGGGATTGCTGGGTCATAAGGAAGTTCTATTTGCAATTTTTTAAGGAATCTCCACACTGTTTTCCATAGTGGCTGTACTAGTTTGCATTCCCACCAGCAGTGTAAGAGGGTTCCCTTTTCTCCACATCCTCTCCAGCATTTATTGCTTGTAGACTTTTGGATCACAGCCATTCTGACTGGTGTGAAATGATACCTCATTGTGGTCTTGATTTGCATTTCTCTGATAATAAGTGATGTTGAGCATGTTTTCATGTGTTTGTTAGCCATCCGAATGTCTTCTTTGGAGAAATGCCTATTTAGTTCTTTGGCCCATTTTTTTATTTGTTCGTTTATTTTTCTGGAGTTGAGCTGCAAAAGTTGCTTGTATATCTTTGAGATTAGTTGTTTGTCAGTTGTTTCATTTGCTATTGTTTTCTCCCATTCAGAAGGCTGTCTTTTCACCTTGCTTATAATTTCCTTTGTTGTGCAGAAGCTTTTAATTTTAATTAGATCCCATTTGTTTATTTTTGCTTTTATTTCCAGTATATTGGGAGGTGGATCATAGAGGATCCTGCTGTGATTTATGTCGGAGAGTGTTTTGCCTATGTTCTCCTCTAGGAGTTTTATAGTTTCTGGTTTTACATTTAGATCTTTAATCCATTTTGAGTTTATTTTTGTGTGTGGTGTTAGAAAGTGATCTAGTTTCGTTCTTCTACAAGTGGTTGACCAGTTTTCCCAGAACCACTTGTTAAAGAGACTGTCTTTACTCCATTGTATATTCTTGCCTCCTTTGTCGAAGATAAGGTGTCCATAGATGTGTGGATTTATCTCTGGGCTTTCTATTTTGTTCCATTGATCTATATTTCTGTCTTTGTGGCAGTACCATACTGTCTTAATTACTGTGGCTTTGTAGTAGAGCCTGAAGTCAGGCAAGTTGATTCCTCCAGTTCCATTCTTCTTTCTCAAGATTGCTTTGGCTATTCGAGGTTTTTTGTATTTCCATACAAATCTTGAGATTATTTGATCTAGTTCTGTGAAAAATACTGCTGGTAACTTGATAGGAATTGCATTGAATCTGTAGATTTCTTTGGGTAGTATACTCATTTTCACTATATTGATTCTTCCAACCCATGAGCATGTTATATTTCTCCATCTATTAGTGTCCTCTTTGATTTCTTTCATCAGTGTTTTATAGTTTTTGATATATAAGTCTTTAGTTTCTTTAGGTAGGTATATTCCTAAGTATTTTATTCTTTTCGTTGCAATGGTGAATGGGATTGTTTCCTTGATTTCTTTTTCTACTTTCTCATTATTAGTGTATAGGAATGCAAGGGATTTCTGAGTGTTGATTTTATATCCTGCAACTTTACTATATTCATTGATTAGCTCTAGTAGTTTTCTGGTCGAGTCTTTAGGATTTTCTATATAGAGGATCATGTCGTCTGCAAACACTGAGAGTTTTACTTCTTCTTTTCCAATTTGGATTCCTTTTATTTCTTTTTCTGCTCTGATTTCTGTGGCCAAAACTTCCAGTACAATATTGAATAGTAGTGGTGAGAGTGGACACCCTTGTCTTGTTCCTGACTTTAGGGGAAATGGTTTCAATTTTTCACCATTGAGGATAATGTTAGCTGTGGGTTTGTCATATATAGCTTTTATTATTTTGAGGTACGTTCCTTCTATTCCTGCTTTCTGGAGCGTTTTTATCATAAATGGATGTTGAATTTTGTCAAAGGCTTTTTCTGCATCTATTGAAATAATCATATGATTTTTATTTCTCAGTTTGTTCATGTGATGAATTACATTGATTGATTTGCGGATATTGAAGAATCCTTGCATCCCTGGGATAAAGCCCACTTGGTCATGGTGTATGATCTTTTTAATGTGTTGCTGGATTCTGATTGCTAGGATTTTGTTAAGGATTTTTGCATCTATGTTCATCAGTGATATTGGCCTGTAATTTTCTTTTTTTGTGGTGTATTTGTCAGGTTTTGGTATTAGGGTGATGGTGGCCTCATAGAATGAGTTTGGAAGTTTACCTTCCTCTGCAGTTTTCTGGAATAGCTTCAGTAAGATAGGTGTTAGCTCTTCTCGGAATTTTTGGTAGAATTCAGCTGTGAAGCCGTCTGGACCTGGGCTTTTGTTTGCTGGAAGATTTCTGATTACAGTTTCAATTTCCATGCTTGTGATGGGTCTGTTAAGATTTTCTATTTCTTCCTGGTTCAGTTTTGGAATGTTGTACTTTTCTAAGAATTTGTCCATTTCTTCCAAGTTGTCCATTTTATTGGCATATAATTGCTGATAGTAGTCTCTTATGATTTTTTGTATTTCTGTGTTGTCTGTCGTGATCTCTCCATTTTAATTTCTAATTTTATTGATTTGATTTTTTTCTCTTTGTTTCTTGATGAGTCTGGCTAATGGTTTGTCAATTTTATTTATCCTTTCAAAGAACCAGCTTTTTGCTTTGTTGATTTTTGCTATGGTCTCTTTTGTTTCTTTTGCATTTATTTCTGCCCTAATTTTTAGGATTTCTTTCCTTCTACTAACTCTGGGGTTCTCTATTTCTTCCTTTTCTAGTTGCTTTAGGTGTAGAGTTAGGTTTTTTATTTGGCTTCTTTCTTGTTTCTTGAAGTATGCCTGTATGGCTATGAACTTTCCTCTTAGCACTGCTTTTATAGTGTCCCATAGGTTCTGTGTAGTTGTGTTTTCATTTTCATTCGTTTCGATGCATAATTTGATTTCTTTTTTTGATTTCTTCTGTGATTTGTTGATTATTCAGAAGGGTGTTGTTCAGCCTCCAAATGTTGGAATTTTTAATAGCTTTTCTCCTGTAATTGAGATCTAACCTTAGTGCATTATGGTCAGAGAAGATGCTTGGAATAATTTCGATTTTTTTGAATTTATCAAGGTTAGATTTATGACCCAGGATGTGATCTATCCTGGAAAAGGTTCCGTGTGCACTTGAGTAAAAGGTGAAATTCATTGTTTGGGGGTGAAATGTCCTATAGATATCAATTAGGTCTAACTGGTCTATTGTATCGTTTAAAGTTTGTGTTTCTTTGTTAATTTTCTGTTTAGTTGATCTGTCCATAGGTGTGAGTAGGGTATTAAAGTCTCCCACTATTATTGTGTTATTATTAATTTCCTCTTTCATGCTTGCTAGCAATTGTCTTACATATTGTGGTGCTCCTATGTTGGGTGCATATATATTTATAATTGTTATATCTTCTTCTTGGATTGATCCTTTAATCATTATGTAGTGGCCTTCTTTGTCCCTTTTCACAGCCTTTGTTTTAAAGTATATTTTATTGGATATAAGTATTGCTACTCCTGCTTTCCTTTGGTCTTTATTTGCATGGAATATCTTTTTCCAGCCCTTCACTTTCAGTCTGTATGTGTCCATTGTTTTGAGGTGGGTCTCTTGTAGGCAGCATATATAGGGATCTTGTTTTTGTATCCATTCAGCCAGTCTTTGCCTTTTGGTTGGGGCATTCAACCCATTTACATGTAAGGTAATTATTGATAAGTATGCACCTGTTGCCATTTACTGTAATGTTTTGGGGTCAGGTTTATACGTCCTTTTTGTGTTTCCTTTCCAAAGTCTATCCTTTAGTATTTGTTGGAGAGCTGGTTTGGTGGTGCTGAATTCTCTCAGCTTTTGCTTGTCTGTGAAGCTTTTGATTTCTCCTTCATATTTGAATGAGATCCTTGCTGGGTACAGTAGTCTTGGTTGAAGGTTATTATCTTTCATCACTTTAAGTATGTCTTGCCAGTCCCTCCTAGCCTGAAGAATTTCTATTGAAAGATCTGTAGTTATTCTTATGGGGATCCCCTTGTGTGTTATTTGTTGTTTTTCCCTTGCTGCTTTTAATATTTGTTCTTTGTGTTTGGTCTTTGTTAGTTTGATTAGTATATGTCTTGGGGTATTCCGCCTTGGGTTTATCCTGTTTGGCACTCTCTGGGTTTCTTGGACTTGGGTGATTATTTCCTTCCCCATTTTAGGGAAGTTTTAAACTATCATCTCCTCAAGTATTTTCTCATGGTCTTTCTTTTTGTCTTCTTCTGGGACTCCTATAATTCGAATGTTGGAGCGTTTCATATTGTCTTGGAGGTCTCTGAGGTTGTCCTCATTTCTTTTAATTCGTCTTTCTTTTTCCCTTGCTGATTCATTTATTTCTACCGTTTTATCTTCTATTTCACTAATCCTATCTTCTGCCTCCAATATTCTACTATTTGTAGCCTCCAGAGTGTTTCTGATCTCATTTATTGCATTATTCATTATATGTTGACTCTTTTTATTTCTTCTAGGTCTTTGTTAAACCTTTCTTGCATCTTCTCAATCCTTGACCCCGGGCTATTTATCTTTGATTCCATTTTGATTTCAAGATTTTGGATCATTTTCACTATCAGTATTCAGAATTCTTTCTCAGGTAGATTCCCTATCTCTTCCTCTTTTGTTTGGTTTGGTGGGCATGTCTCCAGTTCCTTTACCTGCTGGATATTCCTCTATATCTTCATCCTGGTTATATTGCTGCATTTGGGGTGGCTTTTCTATATTCTGGGAATTTGTGGAATTCTTTTTATTACAGAGCTTCCTCTCTGTGTTTGGGGTTATATCAGTGGCTTGTCAAAGTTTCTTAATTAGAGAGGCTTGTGTTGAGGCTCTGGTGGGTGGAGTTGGATTTCCTCTCTCTGGAGTGCTGTGAAGTGTCAAGTAATGGGTTATGGGACGTCAATGATTTTGGTGTATTTTGAGCTGCCTGTGTATTGAAGCTCAGGGGCTTGTTCTTGTGTTGCTGGAGAATTTGCGTGGTATGTCTTGCTCTGGAGCTTGTTGGTCCTTGGGTGGTGCTCAATTTCAGTATAGGTATGAAGGCGTTTGATGAGCTCTTATTGGATAATGTTCCCTGTGTTCAGGAATTATTTGATGATCTCAGGATTTGGACTTACGCCACCTGATTCTGGTTTTCAGATTTATTTTTACAATAGCCTCATGATTTCTCTATCTATTCAGCACTATTGTTAAAACATCTGGGTTAATGATGATAGGTTTCTCCACTTTGAGGGTCGTCCCTAGAGGATCGCTGAGTTATGTGCTGGAGGCTGAAAGTCTAAGATCAAGGTACCCAGTGGTCAGGTGAAGACCCTCTTCTAGGCTGTAGACTTGTCACTGGATCCTCCCCTGTCTGGAAGCAAGGTCCTGTAGTGACATCCCAGCGAGTGCAAGAGACAGGATTGCCAGGCAGTCTTTTTGTTTAATATGTTTTTGACAGTTGATTGGTGAATCCATCTACACTGAAGATTGCTTTAAAATAGGTACCCAAATATCTAGATTTTTTTTTTTTTTTGCCTTTCTGATATCTTTTGTATTTTTAGTAACATATTCCTTTTTAATTATAAATACTATCAATTATGTTTTCTGTTTTTCGTGATAATTATTATAGGTATTTACAATTTAATTAATCTTTTGTCTTCATAGATTTTTACCTTCTTGCATCTAAATTCTATTTCAGCTTTTCTGCCTTTTTCTTTTAAATTATTTTACTTTCTTTACTTATTTTTTCTATTCTTTTACTAGTGTAATTAGAAGAAATATTAAATGATTGATTGTAGCTTTTCAGCTCTTTTAACCTAGAATTTGTTTACATGTTTTCATCTAGATATTGTTTCAGTGTTCCTAATATATATATATATATTTTAGGATATTTCTGTTTTTTTTTAAATACTTTATTCTACATTACAATACTGTATTTGTTTTGCCATACATTGACATAAATCAGCCACAGGTGAAAACGATCTCCCAATGCCAAAGCCTCCTCCCACCTCCCATCCCATATCATCTCCCTGAATCATCCTGTGCACCAGCCCCATGCATCCTGTATCCTGTATTGAACATAGACTGGTGCTTCGTTTCTTACAAGATAGTATACATGTTTCAATGCCATTCTCCCAAATCATCCCACCCTCTCTCTCTCCCTCAGAGTCCAAAAGACCGTTCTATACCTCTGTGTCTCTTTGTCTCACATATAGGGTCATCATTACTATCTTTCTAAATTCCATATATATGTGTCAGTATACTGTATTGGTGTTTTTCTTTCTGGCTTACTTCACTCTGTATAATCGGCTCCAATTTCATCCATCTCATTAGAACTGAGTCAAATTTATTCTTTTTAAGGGCTGAGTAGTACTCCAGTGTGTAAATGTACCACAGCTTTCTTATCCATTCATCTGCTGATGGACATCTAGGTTGCTTCCAAGTCCTGGCTATTATAAACAGTGCTGCAATGCACATTGGGGTACATGTGTCTCTTTCAATTCTGGTTTCCTCAGTGTGTATGCCCAGCAGTGGGATTGCTGGGTCATAAGGCAGATCTCCGACATAAATTACAGCAGGATCCTCTATGATCCATCTCCCAGAATACTGGAAATAAAAGCAAAAATAAATAAATGAGATCTAATTAAAATTAAAAGTTTCTGCACAACAAAGGAAACTATAAGTAAAGTGAAAAGACAGCCTTCTGAGTGGGAGAAAACAATAGCAAATGAAGCAACTGACAAACAGCTAATCTCAAAAGTATACAAGCAACTTATACAGCTCAACTCCAGAAAAATGAATGATTCAATCAAAAAATGGGCCAAAGAACTAAAAAGACATTTCTCCAATGAAGACATACAGATGGCTAACAAACACATGAAAAGATGCTCAACATCACTCATTATCAGAGAAATGCAAATCCAGACCACAATGAGGTACCATTTCACACCAGTCAGAATGGCTGTGATCCAAAAGTCTATAAGCAATAAATGCTGGAGAGGATGTGGAGAAAAGGGAACCGTCTTATACTGTTGGTGGGAATGCAAACTAGTACAGCCACTATGGAAAACAGTGTGGAGATTCCTTAAAAATTACAGTGACTGTTTGGATTATGAATTTTCTCATTTCATAATTTG
Source organism: Nanger dama (assembly GCA_917880005.1). Taxonomy (NCBI): domain Eukaryota; kingdom Metazoa; phylum Chordata; class Mammalia; order Artiodactyla; family Bovidae; genus Nanger; species Nanger dama. The sequence continues at coordinate 4,106,377 of CAKJTW010000038.1, read as the reverse complement.
ATTTGGGAAAAATAGTGAGAACTCCTTCACTTATTGAAAGGAAAAGTGTTTCTTATTTTGGAAATATAAACTATTTTATTCTTGTATAGAAGTTCAAAATTAGAAAGGTACACACAGAAGCTGAGTACCTAAATAGGTATACAGTGTCATTTATCAATTTATTGATTCTCAGCTCCAGATATACCTTTCATTGCTTTCTCTGAATATATTCACTCTGTGTGTATGTGTTAGTCGGTCAGTTGTGTCAAATATATATACTACAATGTATAAAATAGGTAGCTAGTGGGAATCTGGTATATAGCAAGGGAGCTCAGCTCGACTCTCTGTGGTGATCTAGATGGGTGGGATGGGCGAATAAAGGAGGTCCAAGAAGGAAGGGATATATGTGTACATATAACTGATTCACTTTGTTGTACAACAGAAACTAACAAAATATTGTACAGCAAACTACATCTCTATTAAAAAACTCTTCTACTTTATTGGCTGGCATGATGTTAAATTTTATTTAAATAGGGCACTTGATATGGCAAGATCCAGTTGGTGTTAGTAGGTTTTGGACTGGTGAGTTAAATGGGGCTATGATGGTACTACCATACCTATAGTCCTTAAAGTGGTCACTGTTTTCTGTCATATACCTGGTGTATGACATTTTATTTGACTTACTCTCTTGATAAGAATGAAGCTCAAAATCAGGAACTTCTATCTGACTTTCTCCACTGCAGTAGTTTTTCTCTCACATGCCGAGGACAAATTTTTACCAACTAACAAAACATAAATTCTAATTTCACAGTTTCAAAAGAGGAAAATGACCACTGTGTGTGAGTCTATGAACTATGCTAAGACTCCAGTTATCTCAGGCTAATATCATATACCCTCACTCTGTTGGGGGAAGGAACATGATGATACTTCAGATCCCTGGAAATTAATGTCAACTTGAATCCTGTCTCCAATAATTCTCAGAATGGCAGGACATCTACATTTTCCTGGATGTAATTACCAAATAAATCGCCTTAAAGAATTGACAGTATCATAACCATATAGAAAGACTTCAGTCAAAGGTTTATAGGTCCCTAAATTCTTTGGAAGGAATGATGCTAAAGATGAAACTCCAGGACTTTGGCCACCTCATGCGAAGAGTTGACTCACTGGAAAAAAACTTTGATGCTGGGAGGGACTAGGGGCAGGAGGAGAAGGGGACGACCGAGGATGAGATGGCTGGATGGCATCACTGACTCGATGGACGTGAGTCTGAGTGAACTCTGGGAGTTCGTGATGGACAGGAAGGCCTGGTGTGCTGCGATTCATGGGGTCGCAGAGTCAGACATGACTGAACGACTGAACTGGACTGAAACTGTCTAAACTACAGACACTAATTATGAGATGATAATGTTAATAATGTGATTGTCTTCAATTGACTGATCATCCATTGTTGATTTCTTTATATTTTGTAAATTAAATAACTCTGTACACTTCCAATCTATTATTTTCCTAAATTCATCATTTCTATTAACCATGTCCTTAATCTTCTGAAAATCAGTCTCCTCTGGCTGCCACTTTGAACTTGAAACTCATTGTAATAATTGCTCCTTTATACCTCCTTGATGATTGAGTGTCATGTTTTGACCTCCATTATTTCAGGATCCTATTAACTCTATTGCTAAAAGAGAGCCCAGTTGTGTAGTAATATTAATAGCACATCAGATCATCAGCCCTGTCCTACACAGGGCAGTTACCCCTGAGATTCTCCTGGTGACCCTTCACTAGCATAGTCTTTATCTCTTTGATAAATAAAGTCTTTTGTGTCCTTCTTTGGAAATTTTCCAGTGATTTCCAGCTTTAATTATGTGTTTATACCAATACAACCAATCAAAACTTTTTCATCTCTTTCTCCAATTCTCTGTTCTTATCGTTCTGGGATTTCTCTATCTTTTAATGTGGGTTGCCTTTCTTGCTCCTGTTCTTCACTGCCCACTTCCTTCTTTCTCTTCTTCATTTAGTATGGACCATTTCAGGACTCTCCAGAGAAACAGAACCAATAGATGTTTGTTATTTTAAGGAATCATCTCACACTAGTATAGAGGTTGAGGAGTCTCAGAATCTCTGTAGTCAATAAGCTGGAGACCCAGGAGAGCTGATTTTATGGTTCTGGTTTTGAGTCCAAAGGCAAAAGAGCTGACTGTGTAAGTTCCAGCTTGAATACAAAGGCAGGAGATTGTCCCAGCTTGAAGACAGTAAGACAGTGAGACAGAATGAATTCTTCCTTCCTCAGCCTTTTGTTCTATTCAGGCCCTCAGTTAATGAGGCTCACCTACATTGGTCAGGAACAATTTACTTTGCTCAGTCCACTGATTCAAATGTTAATCTCATCCAGGAACATCCTCACAGAGATATCAAGAATAATGTATTACCAAATAAAGGACACCTTTTAGCCCAGTCAAGTTGACACATAAAATGAACCATCTGGGAATGCTGTTAAGGTATTAAAACATATTCACAGGGGAGTGTGTCTATATTGGTAAATATCTCTCATCCAAACTTTATATTTAATGACTTTTGTGTTAACACCTTAGCCCTATTCATATGCCCTTGGATCCTGCCTTAAAATGTTGACTTGTCCTGCAAGTATTTCAAAAGTTATAACTCATTTCTTCTGTTAGCAAGAAGAAATCTTCCATAATTGTGTTAAGTTGTGACTTGAAAGTTTGAGAAGAATGTAGATTTGATTCTTAGAAGAGTGCATATTGGTTCACAAGGATGAAGTTCTGACTTACCTTAAAGCATGGAGGGTTTGCCTGTAAAAAGAAAGGAGAGATATTTGTGCTGACTAAAGGAGAGCTGGGGTTTCAAAGTTACTATAACTCTGACCCATATGTCTGTATTTGGTATCTCAGGATCCCATTTTTCTCAATCCAGACCAGCCTTTGCTCTAGGGAATTTATCAGATTGATATTATAAATTTTTATGGTTCTCAAATGCCATAATAATTAAGTCTTGGGCCAGGTTCCTAACTTCTTCTATCCTCTAACTGTTGGAGAGAAGAAGGCTTTTAAAATGTACTTCTCAGGAAAACCATTAACTTTTTCATTTCTTAAATTTGTGAGTAGTCATCCACAGCCTTTCATTGGCTTTGTCCAATGCATTGTTACAATCAGCATCAGTTGCCTAATTCAGAAGTACTTATATTTAGTTTCCAGCTACCACAGAAATGCTGAGATAGTTTTCTGATGCATTTCATTCATCAGTGTCTAACCTTAGTCCACCTTTAGTGAAAGATTTAACAGCTGTACCACTATAACTTTCTTCTCACTATAATACCAGTTATATAGTCATTGCTGAAGACTGACCAACAAATGATCCTGTTCTGAAATCTAAAATAGGTTGGTAACTGGTTAGAATTCCTGGGAAAGAGGCTTTGAGGTAAAACTAACCATACAGTACATTGGAAAACACTCTTAAAGACAACACAACTCGTAAAGAGGGAGAAAATTAAGCCTGAAGAACTATGGACAGAGGTTCGTGACACTGTATGGCAGGCAGTGATCAGACCATACTAAAGAAGAAGAAAAGCAAAAGGCAAAATGGCTGTCTGAGGGGGGTTGTACAAATAGCTGAGAAAAGAAGAGAAGCTAAAGGCAAAGGAGAAAAGGCAAGATATACCCATTTGATTGCAGAGTTCCAAAGAATAGCAAGGAGATTCAGTGATCAATGCAAGGCAATAGAGAAAAACAATAGAATGCAAAAGACTAGAGATCTCTTCCAGAAAATCAGAGTAGCCAAGGGAACATTTCAAGCAAAGATGGGCACAATGAAGGACAGAAGCAGAAGATATTAAGAAGAGGTGGCAAGAATACACAAAAAACTGTTCAAAAAGATCTTCATGACCCAGATAATCATGATAGTGTGATCACTCACCTAGAGCCAGACATCTGGAATGTGAAGTCAAGTGGGCTTTGGAAAGCATCACTACGAACAAAGATAGTGGAGGTGGTGGAATTCCAGTTGAGCTACTTCAAATCCTAAAAGACAATGCTGTGAAAGTGCTGCACTCAATATTTCAGCAAAATTGGAAAGGTCAGCAGTGGTCACAGGACTAGAAAAGGTCAGTTTTCACTCCAATCCCAAAGAAAAGCAATGCCAAAGAATGTTCAAACACACAATTGCACTCATCTCACACACTAGTAAAGTAATGCTCAAAATTCTCCAAGCCAGGCTTCAACAGTATGTGAACCCTGAAATTCCAGATGTTCACGCTGAATTTAGAAAAGGGAGAGGAACCAGAGATCAAATTGCCAACATCTGTTGGATCATAGAAAAAACAAGAGAATTCCAGAAAAACATACACGCTGCTTTATTGGTTTTGCCAAAGCCTTTGACTGTGTGCTTGTGCTTGTGTGTTAGTCTCTCAGTTGTGTCCAACTCTTTGCAACCCCACAGACTATAGGTTGCCAGACTCCTCTGTTCATGGAATTCTCCAGGCAAGAATGCTGGAGTGGGTTGCCATTTCCTTCTCCAGGGGATCTTCCCAACCCAGGGATCGAACCCCAGTCTGCTGCATTGTAGGCAGATGCTTTACCATCTGAGCTACTAGGGAAGCCCCTTTGACTGTGTAGATATGACAAACTGTGGAAAATTCTTCAAGAGATGGGATTACCAGACCACCTTATCTGCCTCCTGAAAAATCTGTGTGCCGATCAAGAAGCAGCAGTTAGAACTGGATGGAACAAGAGACAGGTTCCAACTTGGGAAATGAGCATGTTAAGGCTGTGTATTGTCACCCTGCTTATTTAACTTATATGCAGAGTGCATCATGTGAAAAGCTGGTCTGGATGAAGCACAAGCTGGGATCAAGATATTGCTTGGAGAAATAGCAATAACCTCAGATATGCAGATAACACCACCTATATGGCAGAAAATGAAGAGGAACTAAAGAGTCTCTTGATGAAAGTGAAAAAGCTGGCTTAAAACTCAACATTCAAAAACAAAGATCATGGCATCTGGTCCCATCACTTCCTGACAAATAGACGGGGAAACAATGGAAACAGTGGCAGACTTTATTTTCTTAGGCTCCAGAATCACTGCAGATGGTGACTACAGCCATGAAATTAAAAGACACTTGCTCCTTGGAAGAAAAACTATGAATAACCTAGACAGCATGTTAAAAAGCAGAGGCATTACTTTGCCAACATAGGTCCATCTAGTCAAAGCTATGGTTTTCCCAGTTGTCATGTATGGATGTGAGAGTTGGAATATAAAGAAAGCTAAATGAGTGCTGAAGAATTGATGCTTTTTAACTGTGGTGTTGGAGAAGACTTTTGAGAGTCTCTTGTACTGCAAAATCAAACCAATCAATACTAAAAGAAATCAGTCCTGAGTATTCTTTGGAAGAACTGATTCTGAAGCTGAAACCCCAATACTTTGGCCACCTGATGCAAAGAATTGACTCATTGGAAAAGACCCTGATGCTGGGAAAGACTGAAGGCAGGAGGAGAAGGGGCTGACAGAGAATGAGACAGTTGGATGGCATCACTGACTCGATGGACACGAGAATGAGCAAACTCCAGTAGCTGGTGAGGGACAGGGAAGCCTGGTGTGCTGCAGTCCATGGAGTCACAAAGAGTCAGACACTACTGAGCGACTGAAGTTAACTGAGAAACTGAACTTGGGAGTTATTACAGTGTAGGCCTTAATCAATTTCATGGAGAGCTCTGGAGCTGAAGTATTCCCAGAGTTGTACCTGACTTGAGATAATGCTGTTAGTGTTTATATACTCCATAATATCCAGTCATTTGATATAGGCTTCCCCTGGAGAAAGGATACTTCATTAAAAAGAATATTAAAATTAAACAGGAGAGGTGGTCAACTTTATTAGTCATAGGGTAAATGCAATTAAGCTTACAACATACCAGTACATCCCAGAATAATGCCTGAAATTAAAAAGGCTGACATGCTAAGTGTTGTCAAGGATGTGACACAATTAAGAAATCTTAACACTGCAGAAATCTTTACTCATGAGAGTAAATTTCTATAAATTCTTTGAAATATTATTTGGCAATATCTAACCAGTTGAATAAATGTGTATTGAATCACTCAGTGGTTCTAGTCTAAGATATATACCCAATAGTACTTTTTTCATCTATTTAATGAAAAACATATAATAGAATGTTCCCAGCTACACTACTTATAGTGACACAAAACTTCAAAGTACCCTAAAACCATTTATCATTTGAATAGATAAGCAGATGCTTTTATATTGATAGAAATGAATAAGCAGCTTAAATGATAGTCAGTAACCTACAAATGTGCACAATATAGGTGATTCTCACAAAAATTATGTTAAAAAAAATAAATCAAACATAGATATGTGCATAATGTATAATTCCATTTACATGAAGTGGTAATAAATCTATGTTGTTAGAATGTAGAAATAAAAATATGAGTACATTTTATAATGATGTGAAAATATATATAACCTCAATAGTAACAGTACAGATCAGTCAAAATGACATTATATTTCATCGATAAACTTGTTAAAAATCCCAAAGTTTAATAATGCCTTGCTTTACACAGGAAATCTATTGCTGAAAAGACACAAATCAGTACCACCCTTCAAGAGGGAGATTTGCCCACAGTGTACATACGTGTTTTGAGTGTTAGCACGTTTGTCACCTATAAAGCTCCTTAAATGCAAATCCTATGTCCCACCTCTGGTAATGTGGATTCAGCAGACCTGGGATGGAGAGTAATAATTATCTTTTCTGACAACATTCCAGGTACTGTTAATGTTGTCTCTTTGCAAGTTACACTTTAAATAATACTGTCTCAGACTCAATTTCACTTATCAAATTTATCTTATAGATATGCCCTTGTGAATGATGTTTGCATCAGGGAAAAATTACTGATGTTGAAAAAAAATCATACTGTTCCAAATGTTTATTTTTAAATTGGAAGTAAATTCATAATCACAAAGTTTGAAAAATTAAAAATTTGAAAGTCTATTGAAAAATACTTTCATACTGATCTCTACGAATATTCAGCCCCTAATCCCTCCAGCCCCCCACACAAACCTCAGCAAAGGAAGTAACTAATGTTAGTTCTTCCATCATGTTTACACATGCACACACCTACACTCACACACACATATGTGTGAGTGCTAAGTTGCCTCAGTTGTGTCCAGCTCCTTGCAAGCCCATGGACTGTAGCCCACCAGGCTCCTCTGTTCATGGATTTCTCTAGGCATTAAATACTGGAGTATGTTGTCATGCCCTTTTCTAGGGAATCTTCCCACATCTCTTATGTCTCCTGCATTAGCAGGCAGGTTCTTTACCACTAGCGTCACCTGAGAAGCCCATGTATAATATATGTGTGTGTGTGTGTGTGTGTGTGTGTGTATGTATATATATGTATGAAAGCAAATATAAGTATGTCTTACTCTAACCCCTTTTAATAAATAAATTTATGGATACCATAGAGAGTAGTTACTTGGCTTATTTTAAACCTCATGCCTTTGTATTTTCTATTCAAAATTTAAACCTATAGATAGGAGTAATTATTACCACTTTTCTAATTCCCTGTCACTTCAAAATGTACCACCATTTGTCAGAGTCAGCTTACATGCTGCTTTACTCAGATGCCAGATATTATTTGTTTCTATTTAGTGTGGTGAGGAACAGGGAAGCCGTGGGGTTGCAAAGAGACAAACACAACTTTGTGACTGAACAGCAACAACACCTATTGGAACATAAATTTTTGAAGCTTACAGTGTAGATTTGGTTTCTAGTAAGATTCTTCTTTGAGCTTCCCAAGTGGAGCTAGTAGTAAAGAACCTACCTGCCAATGAAGCATACATGAGAGATGCAGGTTCAATCCCTGGGTCAGAAAGATCCCCTGGAGGAAGGCACTCCAGTACTGTTACCTGGAGAATCCCATTGACAGAGGAGCCTGGTGGACTAGTCTCTAGGGAAAGAGTTGGACATAACTGAAGCGACTTAACACACATAAGATTCTTTTTCATTCTAATCAATGAGATCTATCCACAAAAGATTTAGAAAATGGAAAAAAAGTCATTATTCTCCCAGGCAACTAAGGCAAGGACGTGTGTTTCAGGAACCAAGATGACTATGCAATTACATGCAACTGAAGCAAGTGGAAACCTTCTTGCATTGTTCTGCCATTCCATGAAAAATTACTGACTTAAACTTCTCCAGTGTTTTAAAAGTTATTAAGTTCTCATGTCCCTATTTTAACCCACTAATTCTAAGTAGCTAAGTAATCTGCTTACTCTAAGTGACCTCTGTTTCTTGACTGAGCCCTGAACAATATCTGTAGATATGCAGATCCCTTCTGCATTTGTTTTATAATAATGGAAAGAAGTTTAAATTTCCACTTCAGTGTTCTCCATCATTTATCTTCCTGTGTTATATCATTCCTCTAATATAGCATAGTGTGTGTGTGTGGAAAGGGAGTTAAATGTATAATTAAATTTTGCATTGTCAAAAGTCATGCAAGAGTAACTTACAAAAGGTAAAAGAGGGTTTTTTTAAAATTCCCTATGATTTCATTACTCTTGCAGGATAAAAGGAGAGCATTTTTACACTAGGTATTTTCAAGCTTTGGACTTGTCACTTATTCAAATCAGACAATAAGAATAACTAGTGGATTTCATGGAAGAATAGAACTTTTTAAGAGATAATTTTTTAACCAGACACTCTCTCCATCCTAATAAAATAGACAATAACTTCATCATATGTGATAGCAGTAAGCTTTTCTAGGAAATTGAGATAAACATAGTAGGCTTCCCTGGTGGCTCAGATGGTAAAGCATCTGTCTGCAATGTGGGAGAACTGGGTTCGATCCTTGGGTTGGGAAGATCCCCTGGAAAGGAAATGGCAACCCACTCCAGTACTCTTGCCTGGAAAATTCCATGGATTGAGGAGCCTGGGAGGCTACAGTCCATGGGGTCACAAAGAGTCGGACATGACTGAGTGACTTCACTTTCACTTTAATAGTGCCTGGAAAATGATAAATTATTAACCTGAAGTAAAAGGCTACTAATTATATCATTTATGATTTATGATGCACCTGAGCTTATCTAGATAAGGAAAATAATCTTGGATTAAATTGGCATTGGATACTCAACTTGCCTGACTTCAGGCTCTACTACAAAGCCACAGTCATCAAGACAGTATGGTACTGGCACAAAGACAGAAATATACATCAATGGAACAAAATAGAAAGCCCAGAGATAAATCCACACACCTATGGACACCTTATCTTCGACAAAGGAGGCAAGAATATACAATGGAGTAAAAACAATCTCTTTAACAAGTGGTGCTGGGAAAACTGGTCAACCACTTGTAAAAGAATGAAACTAGATCACTTTCTAACATCACACACAAATATAAACTCAAAATGGATTAAATATCTAAATATAAGACCAGAAACTATAAAATTCCTAGAGGAGAACATAGGCAAAACACTCTCTGACATAAATCACAGCAGGATCCGCTATGATCCACCTCCCAGAATACTGGAAATAAAAGCAAAAATAAACAAATGGGATCTAATTAAAATTAAAAGCTTCTGCACAACAAAGGAAACTGTAAGCAAGGTGAAAAGACAGCCTTCTGAATGGGAGAAAACTATATCAAATGAAGCAATGGACAAATGACTAATCCCCAAAATATACAAGCAACTTATGCAGCTCAAATCCAGAAAAATAAATGATCCAATCAAAAAATGGGCCAAAGAACTAAACAGACATTTCTCCAGAGAAGACATACAGATGGCTAACAAACACATGAAAAGATGCTCAACATCACTCATTATCAGAGAAATGCAAATCCAGACCACAATGAGGTACCATTTCACACCAGTCAGAATGGCTGTGATCCAAAAGTCTACAAGCAATAAATGCTGGAGAGGATGTGGAGAAAAGGGAACCCTCTTACACTGCTGGTGGGAATGCAAACTAGTACAGCCACTATGGAAAACAGTGTGGAGATTCCTTAAAAAATTACAAATAGAACTGCCATATGACCCGGGCAATCCCACTGCTGGAAATACACACCGAGGAAACCAGAATTGAAAGAGACACATGTACCCCAATGTTCATTGCAGCACTGTTTATAATAGCCAGGACATGGAAACAACCTAGATGTCCATCAGCAGATGAATGGATAAGAAACCTGTGGTACATATACACACTGGAGTACTACTCAGCCCTTAAAAAGAATAAATTTGAATCAGTTCTAATGAGATGGATGAAACTCGAGCTGATTATAAGAGTGAAGTAAGCCAGAAAGAAAAACACCAATACAGTATACTGACACATATATATGGAATTTAGAAAGATAGTAATGATGACCCTCTATGTGAGACAACAAAAGAGACACAGAGGTATAGAACGGACTTTTGGCCTCTGAGGGAGAGGGAGAGGGTGGGATGATTTGAGAGAATGGCATTGAAACATGTATACTATCATGTAAGAAATGAAGTGCCAGCCTATGTTCGATACAGGATACATGATGCTTGGGGCTGGTGCACAGGGATGATCCAGAGAGATAATATGGGATGGGAGGCAGGAGGGAGTTTCAGGATTGGGAGCTCGTGTACACCTGTGGCTGATTCATGTCAATGTATGGCAAAACCAATACAGTACTGTAACGTAGAATAAAGTAAAAATAAAATTTCAAAAAAGAATCTAAAACAAAACAAAACACTTTTGCCCTTTCTTTGTTTCAGTTAACCACCGTCAAGATACTTGTTTTCCATTTTAGTTAATGGTAACCAGACTTTTTAATGAATTTAAAGCTAAATAATAGAAAAAATTTGATAATTTTTGTGTTTTTCAAATTTTCTTCTTCATTTATTACTTTTGTAAATAGAGGAGTCAAGCTACATTTTTAAAAATGGATACAAGGAAGCAAACACAAAACAAAAAATAAAAAATAAAAATATTATAAACATTTTTATGTCCTGTAGTCTTGTAGAGGCCACTGGGAACATGATTCATGCTAATGGAATAATATTCCTAGACAGACAATGTTTCAACCAACACAAATCAGATAAGTATATATAGCCATTAAAATAAATAGTAATAAATGGGAATTTTTCAAATTTATATTTGCCTAATAGGTTTAAATCCTAAGCTTTATTGGAGTTCAAATTATATAAGTCCTTCATAATGTCAGAGCCAAGATGCCTTTTAGTTCCTCTATGTTTTCCAATATAAATGTGGTGTTATCTGCACATCTGAGGTTATAAATATTTCTCCCAGGAATCTTGATTCCAGTTTCTGCTTCATCCAGCCCAGCACTGCATGATGTACTCTGCATATAAGTTAAATAAACAGGGTGACAATGTACAGCCTTGATGGACTCATTTCCCAATTTGGAACCAGTCTGTTTTTCCATGTCCAGTTCTAACTGTTGCTTTCTGATCTGCATACAGATTTCTCAGGAGGCAGGTAGGGTGGTCTGGTATTCCCATCTCTTGAAGAATTTTCCATACTTTGTTGTGATCCACAGAGTCAAAGGCTTTGGTGTAACCAGTAAAGCAGAAGTAATGTTTTTCTGGAACTCTCTTGCTTTTTCTATGATCCAATGGCTGTTGGCAATTTGATCTCTGGTTCCTCTGCCTTTTCTAAATACAGCTTAAACATCTGAAAGTTCACAGTTCACGTACTGTTGAAACATGGCTTGGAGAATTTTGAGCATTACTTTGCTAACGTGTGAGATCTCTGCAATTATGTGGTAGTTTGAACATTCTTTGGCATTGCCTTTCTTTGGGATTGGAGTGAAAACTGACCTTTTCTAGTCCTGTGACCACTGCTGAGCTTTCCAATTTTGCTGAAATATTGAGTGCAGCACTTTCACAGCATCATCTTTTAGGATTTGAAATAGCTCAACTGGAATTCCACCACCTCCACTAGCTTTGTTCGTAGTTATGCTTCCTAAGGCCCACTTGACTTCACATTCCAGGATGTCTGGCTCTAGGTTAGTGATCACACCATCATGGTTATTTGGTTGATGAAGTTCTTTTTTGTACAGTTCTTCTGTGTATTCTTGCCACCTCTTCTTAATATCTTCTGCTTCTGTTAGGTCCAGACCATTTCTGTCCTTTATCGAGCCTGTCTTTGCATGAAATGTTCCCTTGGTATCTCTAATTTTCTGGAAGAGATCTCTAGTCTTTCCCATTCTATTGTTTTCCTCTATTAGTTTGAATTGATCACTGAGGAAAGCTTTCTTGTCTCTCCTTGCTATTCTTTGAAACTCTGCATTCAAATGGGTATACCTTTCCTTTTCTCCTTTGCCTTTCAATTCTCTTTCTTTTCTCAGCTGTTGGTAAGGCATCCTCAGACAACCATTTTGCCTTCTTGCATTTCTTCTTCTTAGGGACGGTCTTGATCACTGCCTCCTATAAAATGTCACAAACCTTTGTCCATAGTTCTTCAGGCACTGTGTCTATCAAATCCAATCCCTTGAATCTACTTGGCACTTCCACTGTATAATTATAAGGGATTTGATTTAGATCATACCTGAATGGTCTAGTGGTTTTCCCTACTTTCTTCAATTAAAGTCTGAATTTAAGTCATGAATAAGGAGTTCATGATCTGAGCATGCTTAAATGTAAGTAAAAATGTCAGTGTCCTGCCTCAAGGGCAGGGGTTCTGGGTGCAGCACACTTGGGTGTGGTGAGGCCCTCTTGGAGGAAGTCACCATTAACCCCACCACAGAGTCACCAGTACTTACCCAGGACTGGGCAAACAGACTCTTGGAGAACATAAACAAAACCTTGTGTGCACCAGGACCGAGAAGAAAGGAGCAGTGACCCAACAAGAGACTGACCCAGACTTGCCTGTGAATGTAAAGGAGTCTCTGGCAGAGGCGTGGCTTGGCAGTGGTCCTCCTTCAGGGTTGGAGGCACTGAATGTGGCAGAGACGTTTTGAAGGAGGTCACCATTATCTTCATTACCTCCACCATAGTTTGGTCTCATGTCAAACAACAGGGAGAGAACACACAACTGTCCATCAATAGAAAATTGTATTAAAGATTCACTGTGCATCGACCCATCCATCAGAACAAGACCCAGTTTCACCCCCAGTCAGTCTCTCCCATTAGGAAGCTTCCAAAGGCCTCTTATCCTTATCCATCAAAGGGCCAACAGAATGAAAACCACAATTACAGAAAACTAATCAAACTGGTCACATGGACCACAGCCTTGTCTCACTCAATGAAACTGTGAGCCATGCCATGTAGGGCCACCCAAGACAAATGGGTCATGGTGGAGAGTTCTGATGAAACATGGTCCAATGGACAAGAGAATGGCAAACCACTTCAGTATTCTTGCCTTGAGAATGCCATGAAAAGTATGAAAAGGCAGAAAGATATGACATTGAAAGATGAACTTGCAAGGTCCATAAGTGCCCAATATGCTACTAGAAAAGAGTGGAGAAAACTCCAGAAGGAATGAAGAGATGGAGCCAAAGCAAAATCAATGCCCAGATGTGCATGTGGCTAGTGATGGAAGTAAACTCTGATGCTGTAAAGAACAATATTGCATAGGAACCTGGAATGGTAGGTCCCTGAATTAAGGTAAATTGGAAGTGGTCCAACAGGAGACTGCAAGAATAAACATCAACATTTTAGGAATCAGTGAATTAAAATGGACTGGAATGGGCAAACTTAACAAAGCTGAACTTTATATCTACTACTGTGGGCAAGAATTCCATAGAAGAAATAGAGTAGCCCTCATAGTCAACAAGAGTCCAAAATGAAGTTCTTCAGTGCTTTCTCAAAAACAACAGAATGATCTCTCTTACCGAGGCAAACCTTTCAATATCACAGTAATCCAAGTCTGCTCTGCTAACAGTAATGCTGAAGAAGCTGAAGTTGAATGGTTCTGTGAACACTTATGAGACCTTCTAGAACTAACACCAAAAAAGATGTCCTTTTCATTATAGGGGACTGGAATGCAAAAGTAGGAAGTCAACAGATAACTGGAGTAACAGGCAAATCCGGCCTTGGAGTACAAAATGAAGTAGAGCAAAGGTAAACAGTGTTTTCCGAAGAGAACACACTGATCACAGCAAACACCCTTTTCCCCACAACATAAGAGAAGACTCTACACATGGACAGCACCATATGGTCAATACTAAAATCAGATTGATTATATTCTTTGCAACCAAAGATGGAGAAGCTCTAAGCAGTCAGCAAAAACAAGACCAGGAGCTGACTGTGGATCAGATCATTAACTCCTAATTGCCAAATTCAGACTTAAATTGAAAAAAGTAGGGAAAACAACTATACCATTCAAGAATGACCTAAGTCAAACCCTTATGATTATACACTGGAGTAAGAAATAGATTCACTTGATTAGATCTGATATACACAGTGCCTGATGAACTATGGGTGGAGGTTTGTGACATTGTATAGGAGGCAATAATCGTTCAGGGTTGGGAACTCATGTACACCTGTGGTGGATTCATTTCAATGTATGGCAAAACCAATACAGTATTGTAAAGTAAAAATAAATAAATAAATAAAAATAAATTTAAAAATTAAAAAAAAATTTTAAAAAATAAAAAATTAGAAAAAGAAATTCAAGACCAGAGTTCAAGGGGAAAAAAAAAGACCACCCCCAAGAAAAAGAAACGCAGAAGGCAAAATGGTTCTCTGAAGAAGCCTACAAAGAGTTGAGAAAACAACAGAAGCTAAAGGCAAAAGAGAAAAGGAAGGTTATAACCATCTGAATGCAGAGTTCCAAAGAATAGCAAGAAGAAATAAGAAAGCCTTCCTCAGTCATCAGTGCAAAGAAATAGAGGAAAACAATAGAATGGGAAAGACTAGAGATATCTTCAAGAAAATTAGAGATACCAAAGGAATATTTTATGCAAAGACGGGTGCTATAAAGGACAGAAATGGTCTGGACCTAACAGAAGCAGAAGATATTAAGAAGAGGCAGCAAGAATACTCAGAACTATACAAAAAAGATCTCAATGACCCAGATAATCACGATGGTGTGATCACTCACCTAGAGCCAGACATCCTGGAATGTGAAGTCAAGTGGGCCTTAGGAAGCATCACTACAAACAAAGCTAGTGCAGGTGATGGAATTACAAATGAGCTATTTCAAATCCTAGAAGATGATGCTTTGAAATTGTTTCAATCAATATGCAAGGAAATTTGGAAAACTCATTAGCGGCCACAGGCTTGAAAAAGGTCAGTTTTCATTCCAATCTCAAAGAAAAACAATGCCAAGAAATGTTCAAACTACCACATAATTGCACTCATTTCACATGCTAGCAAAGTATTTTTCAAATTTCTCCAAGCTAGGGTTCAATAGTACATGAACCGTGAACTTCCAGATGTACAAGCTTGATTTAGAAAAGGCAGTGGAACCAGAGTTCAAGCTGCCAGCATCTGTTGGATCATCAAAAAAGCAAGAGAGTTCCAGAAAAACATCTACTTCTGCTTTATTGATTACACCAAAGCCTTTGACTGTGTGGATCATAACAAACATGGAAGAATCTTCAAGAGATGGAAATACCAGACCACCTTACCTCCCTCTTGCGAAGTCTATATGGAAGTCAAGAAGCAACAGTTAGAACTGGACATGGAACAACAGAGTGGTTCCAAATTGGAAAGGAGTACGTCAAGGCTGTATATTGTCACCCTGCTTATTTAACTTATATGCTGAGTACATCATGCAAAATTCCTGGCTGAAGCACAAGTTCAAATCAAGATTGCTAAGAGAAATATCAATAACCTCAAATATGCAGATGACACCACCCTTATGGCAGAAAGTGAAGAGGAACTAAAAAGCCTCTTGAAAGTGAAAGAGGAAATGAAAAAGTTGACTTAAAACTCAACATTCAGAAAACTAAGGTCATGGCATCTGCTCCCATCACTTCATGGCAAATTGGTGGGGAAAGAATGGAAACAGTATGATATTTTATTTGGGGGCCTTCCAAATCACTGCAGATTTCGTGTCTGTAGCCATGAAATTACCTAGACAGCCTATTAAAATGCAGAGAATTTACTTTGCCGACAAAGGTCCATCTAGTCAAAGCTATGATTTTTTTCAGTAGTCATGTATGGATGTGAGAACTGGACTATAAAGAAAGCTGAGTGCCAAAGAATTGATGCTTTTGGGGACATTTGAAAGTCCCTTAGGCTGCAAGGAGGTCAAACCAGTCAAACCTAGAGGAAATCAGTCCTGATTATTCATTGGAAGGACTGATGCTGAAGCTGAAACTTCAGTACTCTGGCCACCTGATGTGAAGAATTGACTCACTGAAAAAGACCCTGATGCGATGCAAGACTGAAGGCAGGAAGAGAAGGGGATGACAGAGGAGGAGATGGTTGGATGGCACCACCACCTCGATGGACATGTGTCTGAGCAGGCTCTGGGAATTGGTGATGGAATGGGAAGCCTGGTGTGCTTCAGTCAGACCATTGGGTTGCAAAGAGTTGGACATGACTGATTGGCTAAACTGAACTGAAATGTAACTAATAGTCCTGAATAGCCTCCCTTAAGCAATTTTAGTAAATTTTAATAGATCATTTTTAACTGCAATTTGCCTCATTATTACCAGACTAGCCAAATGTTTAATATAACCATTTGTCTTTGTTGATCCTTATTATTGTCACTATCTCCTAGATTTTTACTCTATTTTATTTAGTTTTTATTTCTGTAGTTCTATTTTTCACTTTCTTCTCCCTTCCTGTCTTTAGTTTCTGATAATCTATTTTGCCTTATTCTTATAAAATTTTTATTCAGGTCTATAAAAATTATTCAGCCGTTGTTTCTTTTGAGTTATTTTTAGGTTTATTGCAGCCCATTTTAGATCACTTTCTTTTCTTCCATTTAAAAAAATAATTACCAAAGTTTTCTGTTTCTTCCCAGTAGAATATATTTTCCTTTTGAACATATTTTTGACCAACTTTTGTAATATGATTTCAGAACTTGTAGTAAAATTTATTTACTTAAGCTTCATGGTAAAATTATAAACTATACCTGGAACAACAAAATGAATCAATAAAAATTTTTGTGTCATTTGTAACATATATATGTATAAAATATCTAAACTGAGTCCCAGCCTGCCAAGTTTAAAACATTACCCATTTTATCATTATTTTTTTAACCAATATGTAGGCCTCAGTTTATGTTACTTCATGGCAAATAGAAGGGGAAAGGTGGAAGCAATGAAAGGTTTTATTTTCTTAGATTCCTGAATCACTGCAGATGGTGACTGCAGCAATGATATTAAAAGGCTTACTCCTTGGAAGGAAAGCTATGACAAATCTAGACAGTGTATTAAAAAATAGAGATAGCATCACTTTGCTGATAAAGGTATGGTCTGTATAGTCAAAGCTGTGGTTTTTCCAGTAGTCATGTACAGATGTGAGACATGGGCCATAAAGAAAGCTGAGTGCTGATAAATTGATGCTTTCAAATTATGATGCTGGAGAACTCTTGAGATTCCCTTGGACAGCAAGGAGATCAAACCAATCAATCCTAAAGGAAATCAACCCTGAATATTCATTGGAAGAACTGATGCTGAAGCTGAAGTTCCAGTACTTTGGTCACCTGATGCAAAGAGCTCACTCATTGGAAAAGACCCTGATGCTGAGAAGAATTGAAGGCAAAAGTAGAAGGGGACAGCAGAAGATGAGATGGTTAGAAAGTATCACCGACTCAATGGACATGAACTTGAGCAAACTTCGGGAGATAGTGAAGGACAGGGAAGCACGGAGTGTTCCAGACCCTGGAGTCACAGAGAATGGAACATGACTTGGCAACAGAGCAACAACAAAGGCCTGGGTTCAATCAGATTTTATAGAATTCTGACCTTGTTAGGATTTCTTCCCAGGAGCTTACAAAAGGCAATTCATTGAGACCAGTTTAAAGGATATAATTTGAAGAGATAGTAACAAATTGTTACTCAAGAGCAAAGGATTATTTCAAGTTTGCTTTAGAAAGATCCTCTTTATCATGCACATTAGTGAATGTTAGGAGCATTCCTTCTGAATTTATTCATCATTCAGCTCTTTGTTCACCCAGTTATTACAATAGTGGTGCGCCCACCACTTGCAAAGAGTTTTGGCCTGTCTTTAAATGATTCTGTGTTCCTTCTTTCCATTTTTCAGGTACTTTCCCATTACATTGTTTTGTACTTCATCTAATATAATGCATGTCACTGTGTTTCAGTTTTGTTTTTTGTTTTTTCCTTCCTGTTAAGCTTAATGTCTTGTGAGTTCAGGGTACAAATTCATTGCAGTTCTTTGAAAGTATAATTTTCAGGATAGGTGAAATAAAATAGTGAATAGGCATGTTTTTCAAATTCATTAATGTGAGAACCTATGAGGAGGTATAAGTAGTTCAGTGAGCATTTGAGAAACTGAGTGTTTATTTGTGCTGTTAAAAATGTTGGGATTAGTTTAGATATAAAGCAAGCTAATATAAATTAAACCATAAGCATTGTGCTTATCTTTTCAGATGGACAAAAACCTTCAAGTCGGTACCTGAGTTCTTGGGGAGCGGGCCTTAATAAATACAAATATTAGGTAAAAGATATATCACCTAAAGGACAGAAAATCTCTCTGGATAGGCTTATTAGGCAGTGCCACTGTATGACATTCAAAAGTCACACAGCCCCCTTTGTTCATATGTCTAGGTATTTGATAATTTTTTTTTTTTTTTGTAATCTCTCTCCTCACCAGATTCTAAAGCAATTGAAAAAAAAATCAATATGGAACAAACTAGTTTTATTAAGTGAAGGCAGTAATAATCATAGTCCCATCTGACTCTGCCTCAAAATACTTAAAGTCAGTCACAGTATCCAAAGCAGGAGAGCTACGTACACTCTTTGACCCAGATGGTAAGGCCTGCTGTGATGATGTTAATACAGAGGGGGGACAAGTATGTGGAACTCGAGATGCAGAAGATCCACAGAGGCCTCGTTGACAAGTGAGCAGTGCTCATTCCTAGCTCAGACCAGTGGAAATCAAGACTTTCTGTTTCTAGGCTGCTGATCTGTTAATAAGAAGCACTAGGTCAAGAGATGGGAGAGATGGAGAAGAGATGTTGAAATATTATAAGTCAAAGCACAATAAAATATAATCATTGAGGTTATCTATTTTACTGGACAAAAATCTGCAGATCACATCTAACTTTATGGAGAATGAATCCAAGTTAGTAGTAAACAGTAAGCAAAACAGAGATACTCTCTCCCAGAGATATTAAAATATCTTTGATTCTTCTGACAAACTACTTGTTCTTTGCTCTTTCCTTAAAGATTGCAAGAGTTCTCTTTTAAGGTTTCTTACCTCCACACTGAAAAGGATCTGTGGTAACCTCACAAAGCAGATTCCAACCCTTCTGCTACATTAGGACCCCAACGCATGTCCCTGACATTTGGGCCAAAAACCAGACCTAATTCCTCAATCCACCCTACCTTTTTTCAATTATTCCTGTTATAACTTTGTTGTGCTCTAATATTATGGAGAAATGCCATTAAGAAATATGATGAGGAAATATTTTTTTTGTCTCTATGAGAGTTTCATTTTCTTTATACCTTTAAAAAATCAAGAAGCTCGAATGGCTTGAAGGTTAAATAGTATATACAATGATATTGAAATTTAAAAAACTGAAGCATTTAATCAAGTGGCTTGTAGTGATAGAATTTTGAATTCAAGAATATCTATTAGAGGTTTATTGGTATAAACTGTCAATAACTGAAATATTTTATCAGACCTTCAAACAAACAAGTTGACCAGTCATAGTTTCATGGATACTGACAGAAGACACAAGACTCCTTGGTCAAAGAACAGTTTATGATCCATAGCAGTGGTACTACCCAGGGTAGTATAATGTTGATTCTTCTAGCTCCTCTTCCCACAAAGGATTTGAAAGATCAGGTAACTCCTGAACATGTAATAGGCTTTATTATAGGAGAGGAAATCTTAATTTGGAAAAATAAAAAATATATATTATAATAATGATTTTTATATAATAATTATGTTACAATATATATAAGAATCAGTTCAGTTGAGTTCAGTCTCACACTAGTATCCCAAACTTTGCGACCCCATGGACTGCAGCATGCCAGGCTTCCCTGTCTATCATCAAGTCCTGGAGCTTGCTCAAACTCATGCCCATAGAGTTGGTGATATCATCCAACCATCTCATCCTCTGTCATCCCCTTTTCCTCTGCCTTCAATTTTTCCCAGCATCAGGGTCTTTTCCAATGAGTCAGTACATCAAATTAGGTGACCAAAGTATTGGAACTTCAGCTTCAGCATCAGTCCTTTCAATGAATATTCAGAACTGATTTCCTTTAGGATTGACTGGTTTGATCTCCCAGCAGTCTAAGGGACTCTCAAGAGTCTCCAACACCACAGTTCAAAAGCATCAATTCTTCAGTGCTCAGCTTTCTTTATGGTTCAACTCTCACATCCATACATGACTACTGGAAAAACCATAACTTTGACTAGACGGACCTTTGTCAGCAAAGTAATGTCTCTGCTTTTTAATATGCTGTCTAGGTTGGTCATAACTTTTCTTCCAAGGAGCAAGAGTCTTTTAGTTTCATGGCTGCAGCCACTATCTGCAGTGATTTTGGAGCCCACAAAAGAAAGTCTCTCACTGTTTCCACTGTTTCTCTTTCTATTTGCCATGAAGTGATGGGACCGGATGCCATTATCTTTGTTTTCCGAATGTTTAGATTTAGCCATCTTTTTCACTCTCCTCTTTCACTTTCATTGAAGGCTGTTTAGTTCTTCTTCACTTTCTGACATATAGGTGGGGTCATCTGCATCTCTGAGGTTAATGATATTCCTCCTGGCAGTTTTGATTCCAGCTTATGCTTCATCCAGCCCAGCATTTTGCATGATGTATTCTGCATATAAGTTAAATAAGCAGGCTGAGAATATACAGCCTTGGTGGACTCCATTCCCAATTTAGAACCAGTCTGTTGTTCCATGTCTAGTTCTAACTGTTGCTTCTTGACCTATATACAGATTTCTCAGGAGGCAGGTAAGGTGGTCTGGTATTCCCATCTCTTGAAGAATTTTCCATAGTTTGTTGTGATCCATACAGTCAAAGGCTTTGGTGTAATCAATAAAGCAGAAGGAGATGTTTTTCTGGAACTCTCCTGCTTTTTCAATGATCCCACAGATGTTGGCCATTTGAACAATGGTTCCTCTGCCTTTTCTAAATCCACCTTGAAGATCTGGTAGTCAGGATTCACGTACTGTTGAAACCTGGCTTGGAGAATTTTGAACAATACTTTGCTAGCATATGAGATGAGTGCAATTGTGTGGCAGTTTGAACATGCTTTGGCATTGCCTGTCTTTGGGACTGGAATGAAAACTGACCTTTCCAGGCCTGTGGCCATTGCTGAGTTTTCCAAATTTGCTGGTATACTGAGTGCAGCAGTTTCACAGCATCATCTTCTAGGATTTGAAATAGCTCACCTGGAATTCCATCACCTCCACTAGCTTTGTTTGCAGTGGTGCTACCTAAGGCCCACTTGACTTTGCACTCTAGGTTGTCTGGATCTAGGTGAGTGATCACACTATCACAAGTACTTGTTTCATGAAGTTCTTTTTGTATAGTTCTGTGTATTCTTGCCACCTCTTCTTAATATCTTATGTTTCTGTTAGGTTTATACTATTTCTGTCCTTTATTGTGCTCGTCTTTGCATGAAATGTTCCTTTGGTATCTCTAGTTTTCTTGAAGAGAGTTCTAGTCTTTCCCATTCTATTGTTTTCTTCTATTTCTTTGCACTGATCACTGAGGAAAGCTTTTTTTAATCTTTCTTTGCTATTATTTGGAACTCTGATATATCCAGTTCATATGGATACATCTTTCCTTTTATCCTTTGCCTTTCATTTCTCTTCTTTTTTCAGCAATATATAAGGCCTCCTTACACAACCATTTTGACGTTTTATATTTTTTCCCCCTTGGGAATTTTTTTGATCAATTCCTCCTTTATTATGAATTCTGTCCATAGTTAAGGCGCTCTGTCTATCAGATCTAATTGCTTGATTCAGCTAAAGCTGGCTTTCCTAGTGATTGAGCAGACACTGCCTTATCCGCAAAGAGGAAGCTGAGGACAGTTCTTTAATTTAAAATAATCTTTGCCAGTTTGTTGAGGCTTACTAGAATGCATTGCACAGCAGAGGTATTATCAGTGTCTCTTTAGCTGTCGGGAGCCAATTTTAAATCACAGTTTCTAATTAGATGACTCCATTCATATGAATAACTGCCCACAGGTTTTATATAAATAAATTATTTGTCCTTATGGGAAATTTTTGTAAATAAATACAGGTAGCTTACTCTCTCAATTTGAAGAAATCAACAGAGTCTTCTGTGGTTGGCATGATCTACCAGTAGTGTTTCTGTAAGCACTTACATTTCTCTTAATAGTGCTCCTAAAGTGCAAGAGCTACATTTGAGAGTGTATGTTAGTTGCTCAGTCATGTCCAACCCTTTGCAATGCCATGGACTGTAGCCTGCCAGGCTCCTCTGTCCATGGGATTCTCCCAGGCAAGTATACTGGAATGAGCTGCCATTTCCTCCTCCATGGGATCTTCCTGACCCAGGGATCGAACCCAGGTCTCCTTGTTGCAGCCAAACCCTTTATCATCTGAGCCACCAAGGAAGCCCTATGTTTGAAAGGGAGTTGGGTTAATACCTAGCTTCAGAACAATAATTGCAGTCTGGGGTGCAAATGGCATCCCAGAAAAGAAAAGACTGCTTGTAAGTGTTGGAGCCTCCCAAATAGGACTTGCCCCAGTCTGTGGTAAGAGTGACAGTCTCCCTAGTGAACCAGCCCACTTTCCTACATGTAAAGTGAAAATGAAAGTTGTGCCTGGCTCTTTGCTATCCCATAGACTGTATAACCCACCAGGCTCCTCTGTTCATGGAATTCTTCAGGCAAGAATACTGGAATGAGTTGCCATTTCCTTTTCCAGGGGATCTTCCCCCACCCAGGGACTGAACCCAGATCTCCCACATTGCAGGTAGATCCTTTACCATCTGAGCCACCAGGGGAGCCCTCCTACATGTAAAACCTCCAGATACTCTTCTAAAAATGCAAACAACACTAATATACTAGCTGCTCAATCTCTCCTTGATGTTTGGAGTATTGCTCTCCTTTCAGTGCTGCAAATCAGAGTTTCCCATTCTGGTAGCTAAAACTTGACTGATTTTTCAATCATACCCTATTTACACAGATTTTTTTCTTTCCATCCAGAAGCCTTATATGTTTGTGAGGTAAGGGCACTTTTTAAATAAAATTGACAATTAAATATGTCTCCCACCTTGGTCTGTAAGAGTCTTTGAGTCACTGTGTGGTGTCTCAACAAGCAATGTATTCTACCTAGGTGTCCATTATCCTTTTACATTGTATAGAATTGGCTATGTCATTCTAACAAGGGATGAAGAGAGCTACAAACCAGAATTAGGTTTGAGTCTGGGATCCTTTTGATGAGACTGTCACCCAGAAAATATATCATTCATATGGCATTGAGTTTCAAATAGGAGAATAAGGAAAGCATCACACCAAGAAACTTTCAAAGTGGGATCTCAGATTTTCTAAATAGGTCTTTGTAATGACACACTCCTATCTTGATAATTACACAGGAATTGGCCAAGAAGTGATCTTTTCTTGGTACAGCTGCATTCAGTGACCAAATTGCCTTACTAATGTGTTTGAATCAGGAGGCAGTGAAGAAAGTATACTCAAGGAATTTTGGGCCAGTTTTTCAGGAGATTATTCCAATACTCAACAGTATGAGATACCTGAAAATGTAAGGCAGCATAGAAAGTCTATAAAGCACTTTGATTTTCAGTCCAGTGCTAGGTGGTATTTGTATAAAAGTCAAACAATTAACAGAGTGAAAATTGTCTGGAAAGGTGAAAACATGACATGCTTTAGTTAAAGAATCACAAGTATGTGACCAGAATCAACTGATTGGACTATAATAGCATACTATAATTTGAGCAAATATGGTAGTATGACACTATTGATAAGTCTGTGACTGCTTTAAAGGTTCAGTGTAACCAATCTGAGTCCATGTCCAGTATGATGTGACCTCCTTCACCACACGTCAAAAAGTCAAGTTTGGTATGAGCCATAAAACTTTCATGCAGTCATAGCCCCTGCATCAGAAACACAGAGTCCTTTATTTTGTGCCCAAGCTATAATGTAAGTAGATTGCCAAATGTGATGTGATGATGAAATGCTTGCAATCTGCTGTGTAGAAGCTCAGTCAGCAGTTGGATTCCAGATGGCCTGATCAGATAATGGGTCCGTACATCTACATGAGTGACCCAGATGGTTAGGTCAGCAGCTGTAATTTTCCTTCCCACAGTGTGGCCCCAAAAGAGACTTGTTTAATGTGCTAACCTGTACTTTCCAAGTGGCCACAGTTAACAATCCAAGAACTAGTAAAAATTAAACAAGGTTTATCAAGAAATATTGGTCAGAACTATGGTAATCCATTGAGTTCTGCCAAACGAGTAGAGTGTTTACACCCGTTTTTAGTTCTGCAAAGCTGGCACTGAGTTTGAATAATATAATGGATACCATCTGGTTGCAGCTTAGCTGACCCATCACTAGATCAGGACCAGGCCCTTAAGGGGATATCTGTGACTTGAGTATCTCAATGAACAGCCAGCTTTGCTTTGGATTGGAAAGTAGGGAATAAAGATTCCCCCAAAGAGAGCTGTCACTTTGTTTAGTTTCTCATGAATAGTCAAGATACCACTGGGTCAATCTGGCAGATCCTTCACCCATACCACTTACTTTCTACAAGCAAGATTTATTGACTCCAGCCTATCTTAATGGGCATTGAATCTGAGCTATCTGTCTGTAATGGAAATATTAGGCCAGAGAGTTGCCTTCCATGGGTTAAGGCTAGCAAATCCAAAAAGAATCCAGCTGCTTTTAAAAATGAGTGTACCTAGTAGCTATGTAAAAAGGGTGATGAATCCAAAACTTTCTATGGTATCTCTAGAGGAAGCTTGCCTCCATTTTCTATAGAAGCCAATCAACAAGGGCAGCGTTCATGGAAATTTGTGTCTTGAAGGCATCATCAGTGTGGTAGGAACCAAATGTACTGATACTTAAAAAAAAAATTTTATTTATTTTGGCCATGCTGAGTCTTCGTTGCTCTTCAGGCTTTTCTCTAGTTGTGGCAAGCGGGGACCACTGTCTAGTGGTGGTGTGTGCGCGTCTCATTGTGGTGGCCCCTCTTATTGTCAGACATGGGCTCTAGGGTGCATGGGCTTCAGTAGTTGCATTATGTGGGCTCAGTAGCTATGGTTCCCAGACTCTAGAGCACAGGCTTAGCAGTTGAGGCTGTTCAACGATATTATCTCCTGCCTTATCAATAAACAAGAAATGTCACTGCCATCAGCAACTTCTGGCCTCCAGTGTGAATGAGGCCTCCCAAAACTTCATCCATAGGATGCTGCCCCACCCCACAGAGATTGCTGAGCTGGAGGAATGCTAGAAGCAAGAGGAGCTGGGAGAATGCAAGAAGCAAGGAGAACAAAGAAACAGTATTCACCCTAGATAGATGAGGTGCATATAAAAGGAATGAATTCCGTGGGCCCAGAGGCTTGCATCTTCCCAAACAGAGAATGGTAAATTCTTTAACTCAATATCTGATCTTTGATGTTCTGAATGCCTGCTCCCTTTGTTACAAACTTGTATATAGCCTGACTTTCCCTCCTGCCTCCTTGGGGGCAGTTTTTTTCAGAGCTATTGAGATTACTGTCTCACAGCTATTGAGATTAATGTTTGGCAGAGTCCTATGCATTCCCTCCAAATAAAATAATTCTTCACTTTCAAATTGTGACTGTATTTTTTAGTTGACATGGCACACGGGCTTACTTGCTTCATGGCATGTGGAATCCTCCAGGATTAGGGGTTGAACCCATGTCTCCTGCATTATCAGGCGGACCCTTTACCACTGAGCCACCAGGGAAGCCCCCAGTACAGGTATTTTTTTATATTTGGATTTACCCAATTAGGAAACACCTCCCCCATCATTTAAGGCAACAGTCCCCAACCTTTTTGGCATCAGTGACTGATTTCATGGAAGACAATATTTCCATGGACCAGGAATGGTGGGGAGGGTGGTTACAGGATGATTCAAGCTCGTTACATTTTTGTGCACTTTATTTCTAATCTAAAGCCTCACTGATCTGACAGGCGCTGCCACTCCATGGCCTGAAGGTTGGGGACCCCCAATTTAAAGGGCCAAGAAGTACTAAGCATGTAGCACATTAATTCCTGCTGTACATTCATATAAGAAGTAAAAGAACATTGAATTGGCTAGTAGGACCACAGTCAAATTGTCATGTCAGCTTCTTTTTTTCCACAGAGAACCCTGCCTAAATATTATCAGTTTAATATTGGTAAAACTTTTTCACACCTCTTGTTCTAAAAGGGATGCAGTAAAATGCTGATTTGGTTGTATACATCAAATACAACCATAAAAGTCTGATTGTCTTTTCCTCACCAGATTCCTCTGTATAATTATGTACTCTTCAGTCCCCTTGGGTTCCAAAAGACCTTTAGCTTCAGATATATTCAGTTTCTAGGAAGCAGCAGAGGCAGAGATAATGGGGGAGGAATGGATCATAGGGTGTAAAGAAGAAACTTTTTTTTTCAGTACTGTGATGGTAATTTATGGATAAACCAAACAAACGTGCAATGTTTTCAGCTCCCCTAAAGCTTTTTAGCTGGCAGAAATGTCATCATTTTTGACTGACTGGGGACTCTTTGTTATAGTAATGAGAGATACTTTGCTTTCTGGTGATGGCTATTGGATTTATATCCTCTGGTTCACATGCATTTGATTTGCACAGTGACTACCTTGTTTGAGACTTTTGCCAACAAAAGTCCTCATAGTCAAAGCTATGGTTTTTCTAGTAGTCATATATGGATGTGAGAGTTGCACTATAAAGAAGTCTGAGCACTGAAGAGTTGACGCTTTTGCAATGTGGTGTCGGAGAAGACTCTTGAGAGTCCCTTGGACTGCAAGGAGATCAGGCCAGTCAATCCTGGTTTCAGGAAATCAGTCCTGAATATTCATTGGAAGTGTTAGGTAGTTGGAATAGGAAAAAAGGAGTCCAGAGTGGCGGTGGCTAAAAGACAAGGAGGGGAAATAGAAACAAAGGAGGTAAAAATAGAACAAAGGAAGGTCGAGGACCAGAGTGAGGACCTCAGGTAGAACAAACAGCACTCCTGGCTAGCCCAATTTACATAGGGCAGGCCCAGGGGGAGGAAAAACATGTAAAAAGAGGAGCCAAAGGGCCAGGGCTCGCTCTCTCTCTCTCTCACTGTCTTTCTCTAACACTCTCTCATGTGCGTGCTCTCTCTCTCTCTCTATGCTCTCTCTCTCTGTCTCTTCTGTTCAAGTCTTTTGGGTTTGCAGGCCCTCATGCCTCAAGGATGTATTTTCCTTTATTTTCTAAATAAAACTGAGCTGTCACACAGAGCTGTAACACTGATCTGTCCGAGAGCTGTGACACAGTCTGTCTGAGGGCTTTCATGTCCGTCGCTTCAAATTTTTGTTGCAGTGAGACAGAACCGAGGAAATTACATACTGCCACGACAGAAAGACAAGCTGAGGCTGAAGCTCCAATATTTGGCCGCCTGATGTGAAGAACTGACTCATTAGAAAAGACCCTGGTGCTGGGAAAAATGGAAGGCAGGAAGAGAAGGGAACAACAGAGGACGAGATGGTTGGATGGCATCACTGACAGAATGGACATGGGTTTGAGCAAGCTCCGGGAGATGGTTAGGACAGGGAAGCCTGGCGTGCTGCAGTCCCTGGGGTCAAAAAGAGTCAGACACGACTGAGCAACTGAACAACAACAACCTTGTTTGAGAAGGTATTTACCCCATCTGTTATCCGGACATCTGCTCTCTTTGTTATATAAGAAAACATTTATTAGATTACCTTTCAGTTTCAAGATAAAGATTAGCAGAGTTTCCCCAGGTATAGATATAGCTGCAAACTTTTTTTTTTTTTCCTTCTGAATTTCTTTGGGCCAGTTTCTCATTTTCCAATGGTTCACTTTTCTTCATCATGGAAAACCATCTCCAGGGCATTAAAAGAGTCTGAATAGGAGTCATTGCCTCATCTTTGATTTCCCTATGGACTTTACTATCTCAGGGATAGCACTCTTATAAAGACATAACCCACTGAAAAACAGTCTGAGACTGTTTACTGTCAACTCTGAATTTATCTAAGGTTGACATGATAGACTTCAGGAGAGGCTGAGCTTATGAAGCTCAGGGTTGCTATTTTTCTTAATAAGCATTAAATGTCTTATTGGCTCACCTCCCAAGTGAACCAGCCGAAACTGTAATGATTCACCAGATTTTCTCCACAGCAGGCACAAAATTTCCTCTTTTATGCTCAGTGTTGCAATGTACATATGTGTCTCTGTAACTGTTGGATAGCAGAGAGGATCTTCTGTCCATTCAGGATAAATCCTAGTGATAGTTGTTACAATAGTGGGTCTCAGTCTGATCACCAGATTGACAAGAAAATTTCCCTTTGTGCAGGGGAGAGTTTGCAAAAAATTAGACACTTTTGGAGCAATTGTCTTTGAACCTATTTCATACTATTCAGCAAGCAACCCCCCTCCCTGACTTAGCCACGTTAATAGGTAGTAGAGTGTGGAATCATTTATTGCCCAGTCAACCACAAAATTCAGTCAATATGTTCACTACCAGTTCACATAAACTTCACTCACATCTTGTTAATTGGCTGGATTAACATTCTTTCTCTTCTGCTTCCTTCCAGACAGCCTTCCCCTAGAGAGCTAACAAGTTAGTCTGCTACAGTTTCACAGAAGGTAGTAGAAGAAACAACAATAATAGGTCAGAGAAGCAAGAATTTAGTATTCACAGCGCGAGCAATAGCCAGACTATCAGCATTTCCTTGTGCTGGTTCCCCAAGCCTCAGTCCCCAGAAGGTTACATAAAGAGGGCCAGGTAGTATTTGCAGGGCATAGTCATTTGTGTTACAAGAGAAGAACTCAGACGTTTAAGAAATCATGATACTTTAATATGGTAACTAAGCATTCCTGTCCTTCTTCTAGAGGAAGATATTATATCTATCTTCTAAGGATGTTTACTATGCAAAGAGCCTTGGAAAGATAGTCCAGAACAAAGGTAGCCAGTGCCTCTCTTCACAAGATGGGCAGAAAAGTGATATACCAATGGAGATTATCTCCCAAGATATTCTCTGTGAGTGAAAGGCACGAAAGTGTTTTTGGCAATTAGGAGCACAAGAAACTGATAGATACATTGGATTTATGAGGCTTTTATGTAGTTTTAAATTCACCATGGATAGCAACATGTTTTTGAGTGGAATAAAACAATGATTTGTCTTTTGACATCATGAATAAAGAAGAATAGCTGTGAGGACTGTGGGAACTCATTTCTGCTCCTCCCCTGTCGGATCGATCTGTAAAGACTCCACCAGCAATGCAGGAGACCTGAATTCAATCCCTGGGTTGGGAATATCCCCTAGAGGAGAGTGTGGCAACCCACTCCAATTTTCTTGCCTGGAAAATCAGGAGCCTGGTGGGCTATAGTTCATGGGGTCACAAAGTTGGACATGACTGAAATGACTGAGTATGCCGCATATATATATAGTGAAGTGATAGTTGCTCAGTCGTGTCTGACTCTTTGCAACACCCTAGACTACAGTCCATGGAATTCTCCAGGCCAGAATACTGGAGTGGGTAGCCTTTCCCTTCTCCAGGGGATCTTTCCAACCCAGGGATCAACCCAGGTCTCCTGCATTGCAGGCGGATTCTTTAACAGCTGAGCCATAGGGAAGCCTATATATATATATATATATATATATATATATATATATATACACACACACACTATATATATATATATATATAAATGCATAAGTATAACTTGCATATATATTAATGTCATCCACCATATTTTATATATATATATAATGTGTATATATTATAGTAGATATTATATATAATATAGACAAAATTTAAAATAATAACATGATGTACTTTGTGAAATATGTTACAATATAACATATTATCTAAAAAAGCATTTTTAGAAAGTGTATTAACAGTGTTTATAAATCTAGAGTGATATTTAACATGCCCATTTTTCCTTTCTACAATATATCAGAATTATATTTAATAAGATCTCAGAAATATTTAAGAGCATGTTTCTTAGACCTTTTTCCTACCTTTCTTGATGAGTCTTCCCAGAGTTGGACTCCCAAAGAGGTTATAATTTGAAAGTGTAACAAAACATTTAGGAGTCAATGTTAAGTATCAAGAGTATAGAGGGCAAACTGTCATTGGCAGCCTTACTCAACCAAATTCTGCTGTATCTTTCAATTCAGGGGAAGAAAAAAAGAAGACTACTCTCAATTAAATTATCCTATTCTCAAAATTTATGGTAAATATCCATCAATCTCTATATTCTATACAGCAGAGTTTAAATCATAATTTTTCAGCCTATACAGATTTACCACTTGAACAAATACAGTTGTTCATTCTAAAAGACAGTAATTTTGAGTGATTACTACATCTCCGGGGAGGAGATACATAAACATTTTACTAAGAATAACTTCCTTAAATCCTCATAGCAAGCCAAAAAGTAGTCACTAGCTTCATTCTTGCTTGAGATGAAAAACTCAAGGCACAGACTTTTGAGGCAGCTTGTCCTGGCACATAGAGCTAGTAAGTGACAGATATGTGAATGAAACCCTAGTAGCCATGAACTTAGCCTGATCTACTAGTGACTCCCAAGTGTTAAGGCAACATCCTCACAGTGACTCAGCATGTCCAAATTCCCAATGTGGCCTGGGAATCAGTAGGAACCTTGGCAAACCTTTGAGGAATTTTGCAAGGTGAAAACTATTTTCATAAAATATAAAACGATCTTTTATCTTTTTAACACCCATTCACTCATAGATGTATAGCAAGAATTTTCAAAAACTTCTGGCATAATAAGAGTGAATGCAATAGATACAAAAATATAGGTATTTTCTATCAAGACAGACATAACATGCAAAACTGAACTCCTCTTCTCACTATTTTCTTATTTGTTTTGGAAAATCTGATCTTTACATGGCATGTTTGGTAAAAGGTTTCTTACTAACATTTTTCAACATGTTAAAAATAAATACATAACAAACATTTTATATACATAAAGATGGATTAGAGAGATCTGATACATTTTAAGTTCTAAGATAATGAATGAAAGTGAAAAAAAGTGAAAGTGTTGGTTGTGTCCAACTCTGCAACCCCATGGACTGCAGCCCACCAGGCTCCTCTGTCCATGGAATTCTTCAGGTAAGAATACTAGAATACATAGACATTCCCTTCTCCTGGGGATCTTCCCAACCCAGTAATGGACATCACTTGTATTGCAGTGGATTCTTTACCACTGTGCCACCAGGGAAGAGAGTAAATACAATACAGATTGAAAAATACAAGTAGGCAGAAGTTGTTCTGGTTCCTCAGTTGATCCAACCCAGGAAAAGAGATGAAAAGAGGCTGAGAAGAAAATATTTCAGAACCACTGCTTTAATGTATGAAAGTAGATTCCTTGAACAGACAGAACATAATTTCTTCAACTCCCTTGTTAATGTCTCTGAGTAGATAGCCATGTCACTTCTATAATCCCCAGCATTGCAGAATAGTTCAAGTTCTATTTCAGTCACTCAGTCGTGTCCAACTCTTTGCGACCCCATGAATCACAGCACACCAGGCCTCCCTGTCCATCACCGAACCCGGAGTTCACTCAGACAAACATTCATTGAGTCCGTGATGCCATCCAGCCATCTCATCCTTTGTCGTCCCCTTCTCCTCCTGCTCCCAATCCCTCCCAGCATCAGAGTCTTTTCCAATGAGTCAACTCTTTGCATGAGGTGGCCAAAGTACTGGAGTTTCAGCTTTCACGTCATTCCTTCCAAAGAATCCCAGGGTTGATCTCCTTCAGAATGGACTGGTTGGATCTCCTTGTAGTCCAAGGGACTCTCAAGAGTCTTCTCCAATGCCACAGTTCAAAAGCATCAATTCTTTGGCACTCAGCCTTCTTCACAGTACAACTCTCACATCCATACATGACCACAGGAAAAACCACAGCCTTGACTAGATGGACATTAGTCAGTAAGTAATGCCTTTGCTTTTGAATATACTATCTAGGTTGGTCACAACTTTTCTTCCAAGGAGTAAGCATCTTTTGATTTCAGGGCTGCGGTCGCCATCTGCAGTGATTTTGGAGCCCCCAAAATAAAGTCTGACACTGTTTCCACTGTTTCCCCATCTATTTCCCATGAAGTGATGGGACTGGATGCCATGACCTTCGTTTTCTGAATGTTGAGCTTTAAGCCAACTTTTTCGCTCTCCTCTTTCACTTTCATCAAGAGGCTTTTTAGTTCCTCTTCACTTTCTGCCATAAGGGTGGTGTCATCTGCATATCTGAGGTGATTGATATTTCTCCCGGCAGTCTTGATTCCACCTTTTGTTTCTTCCAGTCCAGTGTTTCTCATGATGTACTCTGCATATAAGTTAAATAAGCAGGGTGACAATATACAGCCTTGATGTAATCCTTTTCCTATTTGGAACCAGTCTGTTGTTCCATGTCCAGTTCTAACTGTTGCTTCGTGACCTGCATACAAATTTCTCAAGAGGCAGGTCAGGTGGTCTGATGTTCCCATCTCTTTCAGAATTTTCCGCAGTTTATTGTGATCCACATAGTCAAAGGCATTGGCATAGTCAATAAAGCAGAAATAGATGTTTTTCTGGAACAATCTTGCTTTTTCCACAATCCAGCAGATGTTGGCAATTTGATCTCTGGTTCCTCTGCCTTTTCTAAAAACAGCTTGAACATCAGGGAGTTCACAATTCACGTATTGCTGAAGCATGGCTTGGAGAATTTTGAGCATTACTTTACTAGCATGTGAGATGAGTGCCATTGTGTGGTAGTTTGAGCATTCTTTGGCATTGCCTTTCTTTGGGATTGGAATGAAAACTGACCTTTTCCAGTCCTGAGGCTACTACTGACTTTTCCAAATTTGCTGGCATATTGAGTGAAGCACTTTCACAGCATCATCCTTCAGGATTTGAAACAGCTCAACTGGAATTCCATCACCTCCACTAGCTTTGTTTGTACTGATGCTTTCTAAGGCCCACTTGACTTCACATTCCAAGATGTCTGGCTCTAGATTAGTAATCACATCATCATGATTATCTGTGTCGTGAAGGTCTTTTTGTACAGTTCTTCTATGTATTCTTGCCACCTCTTTTTAATATCTTCTGCTTCTGTTAGGTCCAGACCATTTCTGTTGTTTATTGAGCCCATCTTTGCATGAAATGTTCCCTTGGTATCTCTGATTTTCTTGAAGAGATCTCTAGTCTTTCCCATTCTGTTGTTTTCCTCTATTTCTTTGCATTGATCACTGAAGAAAGCTTTCTTATCTCTTCTTGCTATTCTTTGGAACTCTGCATTCAGAAGCCTATATCTTTCTTTTTATCCTTTCTTTTCACCTCTCTTCTTTTCACAGCTATGTGTAAGGCCTCCCCAGACAGCCATTTTGCTTGTTTGCATTTCTTTTCCATGGGGATGGTCCTGATCCCTGTCTCCCGTACAGTGTCATGAACCTCATTCCATAGTTGATCAGGCACTCTATCAGATGTAGGCCCTTAAATCTATTTCTCACTTCCACTGTGTAATCTTAAGGGATTTGATTTAGGTCATACCTGAATGGTCTAGCGGTTTTCCCTACTTTCTTCAATTTGAGTCTAAATTTGATAATAAGGAGTTCAGGATCTGAGCCACAGTCAGTTGCTGGTCTTGTTTTTGTTGACTGTATAGAGCTTCTCCATCTTTGGCTGCATAGAATATAATCAATCTGATTTTGGTGTTGACCATCTGGGGATGTTCATGTGTAGAGTCTTCTCTTATGTTGTTGAAAGAGGGTGTTTGCTATGACCAGTGCATTTTCTTGGCAAAACTCTATTAGTTTATTAGTCTTTGCCCTGCTTCATTCTGCATTCCAAGGCCAAATTTGCCTGTTACTCCAGGTGTTTCTTGACTTCCTACTTTTTCATTCCAGTCCCCTATAATGAAAAGGACATCTTTTTGGGTGTTAGTTCTAAAAGGTCTTGTAGGTCTTCATAAAACCGTTCAACTTGGGCTTCTTCCGTGTTACTGGTTGGGGCATAGACTTGGATAACTGTGATACTGAATGGTTTGCCTTGGAGAAGAACAGAGACCATTCTGTCGTTTTTGGAGATTGCATCCAAGTACTGCATTTTGGACTCTTTTGTTGACCATGATGGCTACTCCATTTCTTCTGAGGGATTCCTGCCCACAGTAGTAGATATAATGGTCATCTGAGTTAAATTCACCCATTCCAGTCCATTTTAGTTCGCTGATTCCTAGAATGTTGACATTCACCCTTGCCATCTCTTGTTTGACCACTTCCAATTTGCCTTGATTCATAGAGCTGACATTCCAGGTTCCTATGCAATATTGCTCTTTATAGTACTGGACCTTGCTTCTATCACCAGTCAAATCCACAACTGGGTATTGTTTTTGCTTTGGCTTCATCCCTTCATTTTTTCTGGAGTTATTTCTCCACTGACCTGCAGTAGCATATTGGGCACCCTAATGACCTGGGGAGTTCCTCTTTTGGTATCCTATCATTTTGCCTTTTCATACTGTTCATGCAGTTCTCAAGGCAAGAATACTGACGTGGCTTGCCATTCCCTTCTCCAGTGGACCACATTCCTCAGACCTCTCCACCATGACCCGCCTGTCTTGGGTTGCCCCACAGGCATGGCTTAGTTTCATTGAGTTAGACAAGGCTTTGGTCCTAGTGTGATTAGATTGACTAGTTTTCTGTGAGTATGGTTTCAGTGTGTCTGCCCTCTGATGCCCTCTTGCAACACTTACCATCTTCTTGGGTTTCTCTTACCTTGGGCGTGGGGTATCTCTTCACAGCTGCTCCAGCAAAACACAGCTGCTGCTCCTTACCTTGGATGAGAGGTATCTCCTTACAGCCACCGTTCCTGACCTTCAACATGAGATAGCTTCTCTAGGCTTTCCTGCACCTGCGCAACCACCGCTCCTCAGGTTGCTCCTCCCAGCAGCTGGCCCTGGCCTTGGGCTCAGGGTGGCTCCTCAGGGTCATTGCCCCTGGTCAAGGGCGGCCAGGAGAAGCCACCTCACACCCGAGCCATTGCAGCCTATCTTGAGGCAAAAGAGATGGAAAATGGTGACTTGACTCTGGCACCACAATTTCCTAGACAATGGAAAGTGCTCTGGGAAGTGTCTTCTGAATTTCTTGCCAGGAAAGTACTATATAAAGTTTTAGATTATCAGTTAATAAATAGCACTACAGAAAATTAAATGCCAGAAATAGGAGAGCTTCTCAGATTGCATTTTCAGTTAAAGAATTAATAAAACCAGAAACTGAAGTAGAAGTAATGGGTAGCTCTGAGGGTGCAAGCTCAGTCACTGAGAAGAAATTCTCACAGAAACAAGTGACCATTATATATAGGAGCAAATTATATATATATATATATATATATATATATATGAGCAAACTATATATATATATCCCTCATTTAAAAATTAGGAGAGTGTGGAGAATAATTTAGTGTTTCTAGAAATTTTCTACCAAATTTATTCTGTAGCATTCAAAAATAAAAATGAAAGCATTCCTTTGAAAATGGTTTGTTCTAAAAAACAGAATAGAATGTAAAAGAACATCATTTTTATCTTCTCAATAAAATCTAGAAATATGCACTAATGAATTATAAAATGTTAGTTTTCACAACAAGAATGGCAGTTTTTTAAAAATCTGGCTTACAGAACAAAAAAGAGGAGAGGGGGGGGGGGGGGGGGGGGGGGGGGGGGGGGGGGGGGTGGGGGGGGGGGCGGGGCCCCCCCGCGGGGGCGCGAGGGGAGAAGAGAAGGGGGGCGCGGCGGAACCCAGTGAGAAGAAAGGGGGGGGGGGGGGGGGGGGGTTTTTTCCCCCCCAAAGGCGGGGGTTCCCCCTCCCGGCGGGGCCTGGTACTTTTTGGCTCTTTTCCCTAAATGTCTATCAACCAGAAAACTCTTTTTCCTTTGAAGTGTTTTTTTCTTTAAGCTGCATCACCTCAAAGTACTAAATAAAGTTATATTCCTACAGAACAAAGGTGCAATGCATTATAACAAAGAAAGTACTTAACTCAAAGATCTAAAGTTGCTAATGCCAGGGCTACTACCTGTTTTTTCTATATACCAGCTACATCTACAAATAAAAGATATGCAAACGTGGCAGCAAGTATTGGCTCAAGAAATGAAACCCTTAATCAGTCCTATTCTAATAATTTTGACTCCTCAGGAAGCCCCTACATTCCTAGGATGTTTTAAGCTTCCCGTGCCTCCCACATTTGAGAGGCTGCAAATAATCACATGTGCAGCTGTAAGAGTCTGGCAGGCAGGCTAGCAAGCCATCAGAGGGGTTTTTGGATTGAAACACTTATGCCCAGGAGATTTATTATCTAAAAGCTCTAAATTTACTTTTTCCAGAAAAGGTGGTGGGGGAAAGCCCCCTGTTAATATCAGAAGAGTAGGTGGAAAGCATAACACAGTAAAGCAGGCAGACTCTGGTTTGGGGGCAGATGCATGAGCAGATCCAGTGAGGCTCCCTTAAGGCCTAACTCACCTTTACCTGTCAGCCCCTTAACCCCATGACCTTTGCCACGGGTGGGACTCCTCGTGCTGGCTCCTGGCATATTTTGTTAATTTGGAAAAACATTATATTTAGTCTGCCTAGTGAGAATTTTAAAGCAAGATATTTTGAAATGTTCACAATGTTGTTTTTTTTTCTTTATAAATTTCTAGGAGTTTCAATTTCCTTTCCTTAGTAAAAACTTCCTTTGAGATTCTTACTGTTTTGTTCAGGAACTTCCTTTTTAGATGGAAATATAATTTGCATAAAGTAAGAAAAATGTTGTATGGTTTTATGAGTTTTGACAAACTCATGTAGTCTTGTGACCATAATCAAAACAAAGATCAGTTCTATCATCACAAATAATAGAACTATGTGTCCCTTTGTAGCAATTTCTTCTCCTCACAGACCTTAGAAACTATTTATCTGTTTTCTGTCACAAGACTTTGCTTTTGCCAAATGTCATATGAATGAAATAGTTCACTTTTCTGATTTCAGAGTCTGGTAAGTTTCACTTAGTAAAATGTCCTTGATACTCAAATATATATGTATGTGTGTGTGTGTGTGTGTGTGTGTGATAGGGTTTTTTTTTTTTTGCTAAGCATACAACTTTTTTATTTTAATTGAGGTATTGGTGACTTAACACCGTTTTGTTAGTTTTAAGTTTATAGTAAAGTGATTCAATTATATATATGTGTGTGTGTGTTTCTGTGTGTGTTTCTGTGTGTGTGTGTGTAATACTCTTTTTCATAGTCTTCTCCCTTATAGATTACTACAAAATATTGACTATAGTTCCCTGTGCTATACAATAGGATCTTATTGATTGTCTATTTTATGTATAAAAGTGTGTATATGTTAATCGTGAATTCCTAATTTACCCCTCCCCACTGTCTTTCCTCTTTGGTATCCATAAATATGCTTTATTTGTCTGTGGGTCTATTTGTGTTTTGTTAGTAAATTCATTTCTATATTTTCTTTTTGGTTTCCACATATGATGTTTGTCTTTCTCTGGCTTATTTAACTTAGTATGATAATCTTTAGATTCATCCATGTTGCTGCAAATGGCATTATTCCACTTATTTTATGACTGAGTACTATTTCCTTGTATATATGTACCATACCTTATTTATCCATTCCTCTGTTGACAGACATTTAGGTTGCTTCCAGGTCTTGGCTGTTGTAAATACTGCTGCAGTGAACATTGAGGTGCATGTATCTTGTCAGATAATAGTTTTCTCTGAATGTATGCCCATCAAATGTGAAATATATTGTTGTGTATAGTTTGTTCATTTTTATTGCTAAATAATATTCCATTACATGGATATTGCAAAGCTGAAAAGGACAATGGGTTGTTTTTGCTTTTTAATATTTTTGTTGATTACAAATAAGTATTCAGGTGTATGTTTTTATATGAACATAATTTTTCATTTCTCTTCAGTAATAATTAGGAGTGGAATTGCTAAGACTTAGAGTAAGTATATGTTTAACATTTTAAGTGCCATATTATTTTCCAAAGTATTTGCCCATCAGTGATGTTTTATAATTCAAGTAGTTCCATATCCTCACCATACTTAGCATTCCTGATATAGTCTCATATTATGTGTTATATACCATTGTGTTTTTATTTGTATGCCCTCGGTGACTATTTATATTGAGCATTCTTCAAGAACTAGGTTGTCATCTGCATCTTTTTCTTGATACAGTAGTTGTTCAGAACTTTTGCCCTCTTTTTAGTTTTTTTTCATTATTTTTATAGAGGTATAGTTGATTTACAATGTTGGATTAATTTCTAGTATGCAGTGATTTGGTTATATATATATATATATATATATATATATACACACACAAATAATTTTCAGGTATATATATATATATATATATAAACACCATTTTTATTTCCAGCTTAAACATGGAGGAGGTCAAAGCCTAGAGATATAAAATGACAAGCCTAAAGGTCACATATATAATAAGAATTAAAGATAGAATTCAAGCCCAGGTTATCTGCCAACAACATATTCTTCAATTTTAGAATATAGCAGAATAAATATAGGTGAAAGTCATTCAGTTGTGTCTGAGTCTTTGCAACCCCATGGACTATACAGCCCATGGATTTTTCCAGGCCAGAATATTAGAGTGGGTAGCTTCCCTTCTCCAAGGGATTTTCCCAGCCCACGGATTAAACACAGGTCTGCTGCATTGCAGGCAGATTCCTTACCAGGTGAGCCAACAGGGAAGCTCATGGAAAAATAATTCCATTCTAATTTTTAGATTTTGGCTAATAAAAATAAATTCTTATTTTGTAAATTTTCTCATATAAAAATCCACAAACAGCATGTACATATCAACTCTATATGAAAAGTTTTGATCATTGCATTATATTGAAAAAGAATTTTTGGAACTAATAGCTATTGTTGAAAAAAATCAATAAAAATGAAACTATTTAGAGAGTTTTCATGCTACTTAAATTTTCTTCAGAAATTGTTTATAACTTACTGTTTGTAAGATATGTGATTATATGGATAAAAGATTTTGCTAAGCAATGATTTCTAGGGTTTCTTTTGTTGTTGTTCAGTCACTAAGTCGAGAACGACTCTTTGTGACCACATGAATGCAGCAAGCCAGGCTTACCTGTCCTTCACGATCTCCCAGAGCTTGCTCAAACTCATGTCCATTGAGTCAGCAATGCTATCATTCCATTGCATCCTTTGTTATCCAGTTCTCCTGCCCTCAATACTTCCAAACATCCAGGTATTTTCCAGTGAACTGGTTCTTCACATCAGGTGGTCAAAGCATTGGAGCTTCAGCTTCACCATCAGTCCTTCCAGTGAATATTCAGGGTCAAATTCCTTTAGGATTGACTGGTTTGATCTCTGTGCTGTCCACCAGACTCTTAAGAGTCTTCTCCAACACCACAATTTGAAAGCATCAATTCTTTAATGCTCAGCTTTTTTTATGCTCCAACTCTCACATCTGCAAAATGACTAATGGAAGAATCATACCTTTGGCTAGATTTACCTTTGTCAGCAAAGTGATCTCTCTGCTTAGTACTTTG
Organism: Nanger dama; assembly: GCA_917880005.1. NCBI lineage: Eukaryota > Metazoa > Chordata > Mammalia > Artiodactyla > Bovidae > Nanger > Nanger dama. The sequence goes on along the minus strand of CAKJTW010000038.1, from coordinate 4,066,569 downwards.
TCTAGGTTTTCATAGCTTTGCTTCCAAGGAGCAAACATCTTTTAATTTCATGGCTTCAGTCATCATCCATAGTGATTTTGGAGAAGAATAAAATGAATTCTGTCACTGTTGCCACTTTTATCCCATCTATTTGCCATGAAGTGGTGGGACTAGATGTCATAATCTTAATTTTTGAATGTTGAGTTTTAACCCAGCTTTTTCACTCTCCTTTTTCACCCTTATCAAAGGTTTTTAGTTCCTCTTCATTTTCTGCCACCAGAGTGGTATCACCTGAATGTCTGAGGTTCTTTGTATTTCTCACTGCAATCTTGATTCCAGCTTGTGAGTCATCCAGGCCAGCATTTTGCATGATGTACTCTACATATAAGTTAAATAACCAAGGTGATATTATTATACAGCCTTGACAGACTCCTTTCCCAATTTTGACCGAGTCTATTTTTCCATGTCCAGTTCTAACTGTTGCTTCTGGTCCCACATAAAGGTTTCTCAGAAGGCAGGTAAGGTGGTCTGGTGTTCTCATCTCTTTCAGAGTTTTCCACAGTTAATTTTGATTCACAGAGTCAAAGATGTCAGTGCAGTAAATGAATCAGAAGTAGATTTTTTTAATCCCCTTGCTTTTTCTATGATCCAGTAGATATTGACAATTTGATCTCCAGTTTCTGCCTTTTCTATACCTAGCTTGTACATCCAGAAGTTTGTGGTTCACATATTGCTGAAGCCTAGCTTGAAGTATTTAGAGCATTACCTAACTAGCATGTGAAAGTGAGAGTAATTGTATGGTATGGTAGCTTGAACATTCTTTGGCATTGCCTTTCTTTGGGATTGGAATGGAAACTGACCTTTCCAATACTTTGGTCACCTCTGAGTTTTCCAAATTTGTTGAGATATTGAGTGCAGCACTTTCACAGCATCATCTTTTAGAATTTTATTTTATTTATTTTTAATTTAGATTTTTTTAATTTAAATTTATTTATTTTAATTGGAAGCTAATTACTTTAAAATATTGTATTGGTTTTGCCATACATCATAGCTTACCCGGAATTCCAAAATTTCCACTAGCTTTGCTTGTAGTAATGCTTCCTAAGATCCACTTGACTTCACACTGCAGGGTGTCTGGCTCTAGATGAGTGACCACACCATCATGGTTATCCAGGTCATTAAGACCATTTTTGAAAAGCTCTTCCATGTATTCTTGCCACCTCTTCTTAATCTCTTCTTCTGTTAGGTCCTTGCCATTTCTGTCCTGAATTGTGTCCCTGTTTGTGTTAAATGGTCCCTTGGCATCTCCAATTTTCTTGAGGAGATTTCTAGTGTTTCCCATTAATTGTTTTAGCTTCAATCAATAATTCAATATTGTCAACAAAAGTCTTAAAATGTAGGATTTTCAACTGCTTTTCACTGACAATAGGGCTAAAGGATGCCAACATATTTAATACAATATGAAAAGTTCACATTGTGTAGCATGAAAAATATAGTCAATAATAATGTAACATCTCTATATGATGACACAAAGGTGAGTAGACGTTTTGAGCATATCTTGTAAAGTATAGAAATATCTAATCACTATGTTGTGCACCAGGAATTGACATAGTGTGGTAAGTCAGTTATACTTCAAAAACAAACTAATTGAAAAGGAAATCAGATTTTTGTTACCAGAGGTGGGGAAAGTGTAATTGGAAGAAGATGACAAAAGGTATAAATTTCCAATTAAAAGATAAATGAGCACTAGGGATATAATATACAACATGATTAATATAATTCACACTTCTGTATATTATATATGAAAGTTGTTAAGATAATAAATCCTAAGATTTATCATCATAAGGATGATTTTTTTTCCTTTTTAAAAATTTTATATCTATATGAAGTGAATGATGTTCACTAAGTAGGGCATCTGGCCCTATCACTTTATTGCAAAAATGGGGAAAAATGGGAACAGTGACTTTGTTTTCTTGGGCTCCAAAATCACTGAAGATGGTGACTGCAGTCATGAGATTAAAGGATGCTTGCTCTTTGGAAGAAAAGCTATGACAAATCTAGACAGCATATTAAAAAGCAGAGACATCACTTTGCTGACAGAGGTCTGTATAATCAAAACTATGGTTTTTCCAGTAGTCATGTACTGATGTGAGAGCTGGACCATAAAGAAGACTGAGTGCCAAAGAACTGATGCTTTCAAACTGTAGTGCTAGAGAGGACTCTTGAGAGTCTGTTGGACTGCAAGGAGATCAAATCAGTCAATCCTAAGGGATATCAACCCTGAATATTCATTGGCAGGACTGATGGTTAGATTGAAGCTTCAATACTTTGCCCACCTGATGTGCAGAGCCAATTCATTGGAAAAGACCTTGATGCTGGGAAAGATGGAGGGCTGGAAGAAAATGGCTGGAATGAGATGGTTGGATGGCATAATTGACTCAATGGACTTGAGTTTGAGCAAGCTGTGGGTGATAGTGAAGGACAGGGAAGCCTGGCATGCTACAGTCCAGGGAATTGCAGAGTCAGACAATTACAACTGAGCAACTGAACAGGAACAGCAAAAACTTATGGTGGTAATCATTTCATGATGTATGTAAGTCAAATCATTATACTGTATACAGTAAATATATACAGTGCTATATGTCAAATATATCTCAATAAAATAGGAATAAAAATAATAAAGAAATACTTTCATCAAACTTTATAAAGTATAGGAAACAACAAGCTAGGATTTGAAAAGCAGAATTCTCTACATACTCTACATCTATACATTCTATACATCTAGAAGAGTAGATGTATAATTTAAGTTTATCAATAAATTTTGGATTTTGAAAATTCAATCTGAGAATTTACTAAAAACACTCCTGTGTGAACATTTAAATTTATAAAACCAGCAATTTTTTAAAAATAACTTCACTATTTCCATCTACTTCCTTGTATCACTTCTTATTTTCTTGCAATTTCCTGCAATATAAACGCCATGTCACAGTTATGTATGTAATAATAACTCTTGTAAGTCTTACCTTGAGTTATGTAAATGTCTGCAGTTATAAAGTAGAATATTTGGCATATAAATTTCCATAGAACATGATGGGCAGCACTTCTGATAACAGTACTTTTGAAGAAGGAGAAACAAGGCTGTTTGTGGGTCAGTGCCAGGACTAGGTGTGTGGATTAGTTAAGTGCAAGAAGGGATACCATCCACCTGACCATTTGCTGCAGGAAAAGGAAGAAGGTAGATTGTGTTTTGGGTCACAGTTCCAACAGTAATCTGGTAATCTGCCTTAGTTTTATAAAGGAATAAAGAGGGAAAATGGTAAGGCACCCTGTCAATGTGTGAATGAAGAAGATGCTGTTTTGAGAAAAAAATGAGAACTAGTATAATATAGGGTAGCAGAGACATCAAGCATGAGTAAAGAAAAATTCTTCATACTGACGGAATGACAGGGAAAAAAATCACATTCCTATAGATTATAAGCTGAAGTAGGCTAGATCTAGTGCAATGTGACTGCAGTTGGAAAACCCTTCTTCAGAAGGGAAAATAATATTTTTGATGAGCTCAGACACTGGCTAGAAAAACTATTCATGAAGTGGATTAGAGGTTTTTTGTTTTTTTGTTTTTTCCAAAGCAGTCATAAGTGATAAGTATTATTCACTGCTAGAAAGGAAGACATAAAAATTCAAGCCTTGAGAAGTTCATAGAAAATTTGAGGTGCTTTGGAATATGCCAGGTCACAAAATTAGGAATTTGAGACTATCTTTTCTAGACCTCTTGGAATATGGAGGTCATAAAAGCCATTAGAGGTATATAGAAGTAGTCTTCATTATTTTCTAAATATTATGGGTATGAAAATGAATGCTATTTTTCCTCTCCCATGTCATCTTCTATGTAAAAGAGCATAAATGTAATTTAATTAACCCTTCTTTAATCCATAGTACCTCATCTTATTTTACATTTGCAAATAGTGTGTATTTGTAAAATACATGATTCACCGGCCAGCTTGGAGCAGTTTATTTTACTGATCCCTTATGTCACTGTACTATATTTACTACACTATAAAGTCGAGGCCTTGTTCAACACAATTTATTTTTTTTTTTTCTCTCAGCCTTCTGTCTGCTTAAATAATACATTATGAGTGAACTAAAGATAAACTTGATAAACTGTTCTACAGTAAAAATATTCAGACTTTATTCCATATCTGACAGGGACATTTTTACTAATAGGAAAGCATATTTTTCAATTCCTTTTGGTTTAGTGCACAGTTCAGTTGTTAGGCGTGCTTATCATGGAGCAAAGAAGAGAGTCAGGTTGGAGACATGTGGTGGACTAAAGCCTGACATTTCTAAAAGACACGCAGTCTTTTTCACAAGCAGTTTTCAGAAGCGACATTCTATATAAAAGAATCTGATGCCTGACCTAGAATAGGGAAGGAAACCCCACAGGACTTGCAAACCTACTTTCTAAAACTTGAAAAGAGAAAGTATGCTTTGAGCTCTACTGCTTAGAAAATTAATGAGTAATTCATCCTAGCCAAGAATGAGTTAGAGTTACCACAACCCACTTTTCAAACCCTGATGGGTGTGTTCTATATAAATAGGAGGTGAAAAGAGCTTTATGTTAATTATAACATTTACCCTCTTAGGCTGAATTAAAATAAATAAATAATGCATCATTGTAGGTCACTGAGTGAATCCATATTTTACCTAAGTGAGTAAATATTGTTTTGATAAATACAAACTTCCCTGAAGGACTTTTCTGTCTGTTACGTGCACAGACACCCTATCAAGAGACAGTCTTTGACTTGGACAGAAAATCAGATTGCTAAGTCATCTTATACACACCACTTTTTCAATTTCTTCATTATTAACCAGTGAACCAAGGCAGAGATGAAAGTCATTAACTACATGCTAAAATGATTAAAGTTGTTCATTAGAGTTTTAATCAACCAATCTGTGCATTTAAGTCAAGCATGCCAACTTACATTTTATGTGTCAAGATGCGCAGAGCATCTTTGGAAAGTAAAACCAATTCAATTTTAAGGAATGTCTTGAAATCATTATGAACATTTGAATGACACAACTGATTTCTTTTTTTATTGAACTATAGTTGTTGTGTTATATAAGTTACTAGAATACAATACTGGAGAAGGAAATGGCAACCCACTCCAGTATTCTTGCCTGGAGAATCCTGTGTACAGAGAAGCCTGGTGGGCTGCTGTCCGTAGGGTCGCATAGAGTCAGACACGACTGAAGCAACTTAGCGTGCATGCATGCATTGGAGAAGGAAATGGCAACCCACTCCAGTATTCTTGCCTGGAGAATGTCATGGATGGAGGAGCCTGGTGGACTGCCATCTGTGGGGTCCCGCAGAGTTGGACATGACTGAAGCGACTCAGCAGCAGCAGTAGCAGTATATAATATAGTGATTCACAATTCTTAAAGGTTATACTCCATTTATAGTTATTATAAAATATTGACTATATTCCACATGTTGAACAGCACTTCCTTGTAACTTATGTTGTACATAATACTTTGTACCTCCTAATTCCCTTTCCTTATACTGCCTCTTCCCTCGTCTCTCTCCCCACTGGTAACCATGAATGTTTTCTCTATACCTGTGAGTCTGCTTTTGTTGTTGCTGTTGTTGTTAGAGCCACTAGTTTGTTGTACTTTTTAGGTTACATATATAAGTGATATCATACAGTATTTTCCTGACTTATTTCACATAGCATAATATGCTCCAAGTCCATTCATGTTGTCACAAATGGCAAAATTCCATTCTTTCATATAGCTGAGTATCTATGTATGTGTATAGAAAGATAGATACATGCATACATCTAGGACTTCCCTAGTGGCTCAGATGGTAAAGCGTCTGTCTACAATGCGGGAGACCCGGGTTCGATCCCTGGGTTGGGAAGATCCCCTGGAGAAGGAAATGGCAATCCACTCCAGGACTATTGCCTGGAAAACCCCATGGACAGAGGAACCTGGTAGGCTACAGCCCATGGGGTCGCAAAGAGTCAGACACGACTGAGCGACTTCACTTCACTTCACTTCATAGATCTTTATACATGTATATATATATATATATATATATATATATATATATGACAAATATTCTCTATTCATCTGTTGATGGGCACTTAGGTTGTGCCATTATCTCAAAAGTTGTAAATAATGCTGCAACTAATATATGGAGTGTGTGTGTCTTTTTGAATTAGTATTTTTATTTTAGATATGTATGTATCCAAATTTTAATTGCTAGGTCATTTGGTGGTTCTATATTTAGGTTTTGTTTTGTTTTGTTTTGTAAAACACCCATTCTGTTGTTCACAGTAGCTGCACAAAGTTGCATTCCCACCAACAGTGTAGAAGGATTCTTATTTCTCCATATCCTTGCTGACATATTATTTTTGTTCTTTTTGGTAATAGTCATTCTGACAGGTGTGAGAAGATACCTCATTGTAGTTTTGATTTTCATTTCCCTGATGCTTAGCAACGTTGGGCATCTTTGAAAGTGCCTGGTATCCACATGCATGTCTTTTTCTTTTTTTAAGCTGTCTATTGAGTTCATCTGCCCACTTTCTGTCAGATTTTTTTGTTCCTTTGATGTTGAGCTGTATGAACAATTTATACACAGGTTCAATGCAATCCCTATCATTGTAAATACCAATAGATTACCAATAGCATTTTTCACAGAATCAAGTACTAAGAAGTTTGCAATTTGTATGGAAACACAAGGACCTTGGATGCCAAAACAAATCTGAAAAAGAAAAGTAGAACTGGAGGACTCGTGCTTGCTGATTTCAGACTATACTACAAGCCACAGTAATCAAAACGGTATAGTACTGGCACAGAGACAGAAAATGTAGGACTCCCTGGCGGCTCAGTGGTAAAGAATCTGCCTGCCAACGCAGGAGACACAGGTTTGAGTCCTGATCCAGGAAGATCCCACATCCCAAGGAGCGACTAAACACGGGAGCCACGACTGCTGATACCACGAGCTGCAGCTACTGACGAACACGTGCCCTAGAGCCTGTACTCTGCCAAGAGAAGCCACCATGATGAAAAGCCCACAGACTACAACTAGGTTAACCCCCACTCTCTGCAACTAGAGGAAAGCCCGTGCAGCAGCAAAACCCAGCACAGCCCAAAATAAATAGCTATATTAAAAAAAAAGAAATATAGATCAATGGAGCAAGATAGGAAGCCCAGAAATACCCCCATGCACCAATGATCAACTAACCTATGACAAAGGAGGCAAGACTATACAATGAAGAAGAGACAGTCTCTTCGGTAAGTGGTGCTAGGAAAACTGGACATCTATATGTAAAAGAAAAATTAGAAGATTCTCTAACACCATACACAAAAATAAACTAAAAATGAATCAAAGACATAAAAATAAGACCAGATACTATAAAAGTCCCAGAAGAAAGCATAGGTAGAACACTCTGTCATAAATGGCAGCAATAAGTTTTTGTGGGGTCTGTGTCCTAAAGCAAAAGGAAATACAAGCAAAAATAAACTGATGAGATCTAATTAAACTTAAAAGTTTCTGCACAGAAAAGGAAACTACTGAAAATAATGAAAAGACCACATACAGAATGAGAGAAAATATTTGCAAAGGATTTGACTGATAATGAGTTAAGATAAAAAATACATAAACAACTCATACAACCCAATCAATTTCTAAAAGTTACATTAGATATTATTGTAGCATGATTGATAGTGCAAGTTAAATGCTCTTCTTCCTGATTATTTACAGTATATTCTCATTTCTCATGACTTCTGATGCTTATATATTATTGTTTTTGTTTTGGAAGAAACTACAACACTCCCATGGATGTGAGCTAACAGATGAATTAATATGCAACATAATAATTATTGTTTTAAAATTTATTACTGACAAATTACAAATGTCAAAATGAGCTTCAGTTATTTTAGGGGTTGCAGTTCTTCTCTGAGTGATGGATGATATGTAAAAATTCTTAGACTATCCTTATCATTGGATATAAATTTGGCCATTAAGTATGTAATGGCATAATTTCTAAATAACATGACCTTTCTCTAACCTCATTTTCCTCTTTGACAGAGTTCTTATTCTTTGAAAGAAGATTTCAGAAAAAGGATTCTTAGATACATAGTAGAGGAATAAAAGTCTTTGGGATTCAGATTTGAAAGTTTCTTCTTTCAGACCAGTGATTTTTAAACACTTTTAAAAACATATATCCTGTCATCCATCCCCAAAGTCTGATATATATTACCCCCAAATTCTAGTAGCATAAAACCTACCTTCCCCATCCCTGAACTGTAAGTTATTGAGCTACGATAGTGGCCTACAGAGTCCCCAAAGGGGAGAGCAAATTACACCAATGGATATGGAAATAAATATTTAGAATTCCTCTATGTATTTATTTTTAGAACATTCTTTGAAGATACTCACTTAATAATTTATACTTTATATATTATATTACATTAGTAAGTTGTGATTATATATGTATCTCTTCAAAACTGGGAGATTCATGTTAATAAATCCAATAAAAGTTAGACGGTAAGGAATTTGCCTGTAATGCAGGAGACCTGGGTTTTATCCCTGGGTCAGAAAGAGTCCCTGGAAAAGGGAATGGCTACCCACTTCAGTATTCTTGCCTGGAGAATTCCATGGATAAAGGAACCTGGTGGGCTACAGTCCATGGATCACAAAGAGTCAGACACTATTAAGCAACTAAGCATGCATGTATTTCTTCAAAATTGGGGTATTCATGTTAAAATAAATCCAATAAAAGTTCCCATTAAATCTATAGAGACCAGTGGGGATATATTTGATATGCAGTGCATTTTTGTGGTATATTTTTGTAAGGGGCTTCCCAGGTGACTCAGTGGTAAAGAATGCCTATCACTGCAGGAGTCACAGGAGATGTGGGCTAAATCCCTGGGTCAGGAAAGATCCTTTGAAGAAGGGAATGGCAACCAACTTCAATATTCTGGTCTAGAAATTTCTATGGATAGAGGAGCTTGATGGGCTACAGTCCAGGTGGTCACAAAAGTTGGATGTCATTGAATGACTGAGCATGAAAGCGTTTTTGTAACTTTAACTAAAAATTCATGCATCACCTTTCAAAGTTTCTTATAAGTGCTCTACCAATGTCATGGAGGCATCAATAGAAATTAGGTGTGAAAGTTGTTCAAAGTCATATATATATATATCCTGTTGCTCACTGTCATTGTATGTCACTCGATGTAATTTGCGAAAGTTAAAGTATGTTTGTATTTAAATTACATAGCTAGTTTAGAAAAATATGTATTTATAGATATGTTCATAAGCAGAACATACAATGACTAAAAGCAATTCTTATTGATACCTGGAAACAACACACGGTGTATAGAACATGTATAAAACATATACATAAAAGTGATTTAGGGAAAGGATATTAATGTGAAAGAAATTGGTATCAAAATATAAGGAGAAAGAGAAATGAAAATACATTTTAAATATTATCTTAACACTTTATAACACTGACTTATTAACTATATAGTTCATTGTACTGTTTAAAATTATATTTTGTTAATCTAAAATGTAATGGCTTTCATCCCATGGATTCAAGTAATATGTTTCTTCAATCTTTATATTTATAAAATTTAGCTGAATAAATTGTAATTATTATTGTAATTATTAATGTTAATATTACTGTACTCTATTGTTGTCCTGCTTTAATAGCTATTTTATTAAGATTTAGGTTAGCTTACATGACATGTCTTCACCAATACTCCAGGGATTTTAACATAAATGATTCTACAAGGAAAAGCTTACTTTGCATTATAACAAATTATGTTTTCTGTGATTTCATTTTCTATCTGTTGAACTGTCCTATAGTGTTAATTTTCTAACTTTTGACTACATTCTTCCCATTTGGTTTTACTCTCTATTTGTCTCTTCCTTTGTGTTAAAAAAGGACAAAAAGTTTCTGTCTAGTACAGTGTTTGAAACATAATAGGCACCACAATAAGCGTGATCATTGCAGTGATTTAAACAATGCGGAAATATAATTAACAGGAGTTGTGGTAATCAAGGCAGGTTCTATTACTTTTATACACTATTATTTTTACAGTATTCTAATTCTTATTTGGGATATTAATGTATGTTAAACATTTTCTTAGTCTATGTAAATTTTTTTTCTTAAGTCTTCCTTTCCTGGATATATGTGGCAAACATAAAAACTGAATAAAGAAAAAGCCAAAGAAAGCTTTTTCATTCACTTTATATTTCCACAAAGAGTAAGGTCAGTAAATTTGTGGGGCTTATTAGACCCCTTTTATTTAACTGAATTTTTAAATTGAATAGATATGAAGAAAGGAGAAAGATACTCTGGAAGAAAAAGTACTTTTGAATAACAAGGTTTCCATATAAACTTTTATTTTAAATTAAATATTCATATTATTTAAGTCCCTCCCTTTCTGTCCTAAACACATAACAGAACTCTTACAAGCTATTCAAATTTTAAATTTCCGATGGGCTAGTTATCTCTCTCTAAGAAGCAATAAAAGGAGATAATTAGAAATAGTCTCTTGTCAAACAATCACAATACAAAATGTTTCCATGATAGTGTCACCAGTCTAGTTAACAGTGATGTAATTGAAATATTTTTCATTAATACATATCATTTATGCAATTAAAAAGTATACTTATCTTCAAATTTTATTTCTTCTCTGGAATATGCATAAGTGAAAATAGTTTCAGGTGGCAGAATGGGCCATATATTTTCATGGTTCACTTGTGTTTGAAAGATTTTTGTGTTTATAATATTCATATTAATTTCTAAGTGATCTAGATTCTCCCCTTTGACAGGATTTTGGTTATGAAATTTTTAGTTCAGTTCAGTTCAGTCGCTCATTCGTGTCTGACTCTTTGCGACCCCATGAATCGCAGCATGCCAGGCCTCCGTGTCCATCACCATCTCCCGGAATTCATTCCATTGAGTCCGTGATGCCATCCAGCCATCTCCTCCTCGGTCGTCCCCTTCTCCTCCTGCCCCCAATCCCTCCCAGCATCAGAGTCTTTTCCAATGAGTCAACTCTTCTCATGAGGTGGCCAAAGTACTGGAGTTTCAGCTTTAGCATCATCACTTCCAAAGAAATTCCAGGACTGATCTCCTTCAGAATGGACTGGTTGGATCTCCTTGCAGTCCAAGGGACTCTCAAGAGTCTTCTTCAGCACCACAGTTCAAAAGCATCAATTCTTCGGCACTCAGCCTTCTTCATAGTCCAACTTTCACATCCATACATGAGCACAGGAAAAACCATAGCCTTGACTAGACAGACCTTAGTCGGCAAAGTAATGTTTCTGCTCTTCAATATACTATCTATGTTGGTCATAACTTTTCTTCCAAGGAGTAAGCATCTTTTAATTTTATGACTGCGGTCACCATCTGCAGTGATTTTGGAGCCCCCAAAATAAAGTGACACTGTTTCCATTGTTTCCCCATCTATTGGCCATGAAGTGATGGGACTAGATGCCATGATCTTCGTTTTCTGAATGTTGAGCTTTAAGCCAACTTTTTCACTCTCCTCTTTCACTATCATCAAGAGGCTTTTAGCTCTTTTTCACTTACTGCCATAAGGGTGATGTCATCTGCATAGAGTGTATAGAGTGAAGTCACTCAGTCATGTCCGACTCTTTGCAACCCCGTGGACTGTAGCCTAACAGGCTTCTTTGTCCATGGGATTCTCTAGGCAAGAATACTGGAGTGGGTAACCATTTCCTTCGCCAGGGGATCTTCCCGACCCAGGGATCGAACCCGGGTCTCCCGCATCAGAGGCAGACACTTTAACCTCTGAGCCACTAGGGATTATTGACATTTCTCCTGGCAATCTTGATTCCAGTTTGTGTTTCTTCCAGTCCAGCATTTCTCATTATGTACTCTACATAGAAGTTAAAAAACAGGGTGACAATATACAGACTTGACATACTCCTTTTCCTATTTGGAACCAGTATGTTGTTCCATGTCCAGTTCTAACTGTTGCTTCCTGATGTGCATACAGATTTCTCAAGAGGCAGGTTAGGTGGTCTGGTATTCCCATCTCTTTCAGAATTGTCCACAGTTTATTGTGATCCACACTGTCAAAGGCTTTGGCATAGTGAATCAAGCAGTAATAGATATTTTTTCTGGAACTCTCTTACTTTTTCCATGATCCAGCAGATGTTGGCAATTTGATCTCTGGCTCCTCTGCCTTTTCTAAAACCAGTTTGAACATCAGAGGGCTGAAGCCTGGCTTGGAGAATTTTAAGCATTACTTTACTAGCATGTGAGATGAGTGCCATTGTGTGGTAGTTTGAGCATTCTTTGGCATTGCCTTTCTTTGGGATTGGAATGAAAACTGACCTTTTCCTGTGGCCATTGCTGAGTTTTCCAAATGTGCTGGCATATTGAGAGCAGCACTTTCACAGCATCATCTTTCAGGATTTGAAACAGTTCCACTGGAATTCCATCACCTCCACTAGCTTTGTTTGTACTGATGCTTTCTAAGGCCCACTTGACTTCACATTCCAAGATGTCTGGCTCTAGATGAGTGATCACATCATCATGATTATCTGGGTCATGAAGATCTTTTTGTACAGTTCTTCCATGTATTCTTGCCACCTCTTCTTAATATCTTCTGCTTCTGTTAGGTCCAGACCATTTCTGTCCTTTATCGAGCCCATCTTTTCAGGAAATGTTCCCTTGGTATCTCTGATTTTCTTGAAGAGATCTCTAGTCTTTCCCATTCTGTTGTTTTCCTCTATTTCTTTGCATTGATCGCTGAAGAAGGCTTTCTTATCTCTTCTTGCTGTTCTTTGGAACTCTGCATTCAGATGCTTATATCTTTCCTTTTCTCCTTTGCTTTTCACCTCTCTTCTTTTCACAGCTATTTGTAAGTCCTCCTCAGACAGCCATTTTGCTTGTTTGCATTTCTTTTCCATGGGGATGGTCTTGATCCCTGTCTCCTGTACAATGTCAAGAACCTCATTCCATAGTTCATCAGACATTCTATCTATCAGATCTAGGCCCTTAAATCTATTTCTCACTTCCACTGTGTAATCTTAAGGGATTTGATTTAGGTCATACCTGAATGGTCTAGCAGTTTTCCCTACTTTCTTCAATTTAAGTCTGAATTTGGCAATAAGGAGTTCAGGATCTGAGCCACAGTCAGTTCCTGGTCTTGTTTTTGTTGACTGTATAGAGCTTCTCCATCTTTGGCTGCATAGAATATAATCAATCTGATTTTGGTGTTGACCATCTGGTGATGTCCATGTGTAGAGTGCAAAAAAATGAAATTTTTATAGAACCAGAATCTAATTTAGATAAGTCATTTAGTCTTTAATGCCTTTGTTCCTGACTTTGGATTCTTAATTCAGAATCCTATAATAAAATAGCAATTGCCAACATTTCATACAACTTCATTTTGATTATATTGTCCCTCCTCAACATTTCTCAGTTATATAAATGCCTCTAGGGCTATAATCGTTGGTGTGAATCCTCTGAAAATAAATGTATCATATCCATATAAATACAAATCCCATTGCACATGAAGCTGTATAAAAATGTAGATGATGATGACATGTGTTTTAGATTGAGAATGTAATTCTCACTTGACATACATTTCTCTACAAGTGTGAAAAAAATGTAGAGAAAATACTTTCCTAAATAATTTAAATTTGTATTAAATAGTCTTATGCTTAAGACTAACCTTAGAAATTATTTATCTCAATTGTCTGGGCTATGAGACCTCCAAATAATCCAAGCAACTTGCCTATCTAGAGTTATATAAGATTAAAGCAAAAAAACTATTTCTCAGTATGGTTAAGGATTCCTTGCCTTTCTGGTTAAGGTCTGATTCCTTTGAAACATTTTAAACTGAGAACTTCAAATTGTTAGTAGAACAAGTATGAAAAGATTCAAGTAACTAATGTGTAATCACATATTAATACAACTTGGATGTAAAGATAAAAACCAACTATGTTTCCTTTAAATGTCATAGACTGTCTAACACCAGGACCAAGTCTGGTTCACCCAGTTTTTATATGACCACAGGCTATGATTGTTTGTCACATTTTTAATTGAAAAAAATCAAAAGAAGAATATTTTATAACATCAGTTCAGTTGCTCAGTCATGTCTGAATCTGCAACTGCATACCACAACAGGCCAGGCCTCATTGTCCATCACCAACTCCAAGAGTCCACCCAAACCCATGTCCATTGTGTCAGTGATGCCATCCAACCATCTCATCCTCTGTTGTCCCCTTCTCCTCCTGCCCCCAATCCCTCCCAGCAGCAGCATCTTTTCCAATGAGTCAGCTATTTGCATCAAGTGGCCAAAGTATTGGAGTTTCAGCTTCAACATCAGTCCTTCTAATGAGCACTCAAGACTGAACTACTTTAGGATGGACTGATTGGATCTCCTTGCAGTCCAAGGAACTCTCAAGGGTCTTCTCCAACACCACAGTTCCAAAGCATCACTCTTAGGCACTCAGCTTTCTTTATAGTCCAACTCCCACATCCATACATGACCACTGGAAAAACCATAGCCTTGACTAGACAGACCTTTGTTGGCAAAGTAATGTCTCTGCTTTTTAAAAATGCTGTCTAGTTTGGTCATAACTTTTCTTCCAAGGAGTAAGTGTCTTTTAATTTCATGGCTGCACTCACCATCTGCAGTGATTTTGGAGCCCCCAAAATAAAGTCTGACACTGTTTCCACTTTTTTCTATCTATTTCCCATGAAGTGATGGGACCAGATGCCATGATCTTAGTTTTCTGAGTGTTGAGCTTTAAGCCAACTTTTTCACTCTCCTCTTTCACTATCAAGAGGCTCTTTAGTTCTTCTTTACTTTCTGCCATTAAGGGTGGTGTCATCTGCATATCTGAGGTTATTGATATTTCTCCCAGCAATCTTGATTCCAGCTTGTGCTTCATCCAGCTCAGCGGTTCTCATGATGAACTCTGCATATAAGTTAAATAAGCAGGGTGACAATATACAGCCTTGACGTACTCCTTGTCCTATTTGGATCCAGTCTGTTGTTCCATGTACAGTTCTAACTGTTGCTTCCCTGACCTGCATACACATTTCTCAGGAGGAAGGTCTGGTGGCCTGTTATTCCCATCACTTTCAGAATTGTCCACAGTTTATTGTGATCCACACAGTCAAAGGCTTTGGCATAGTGAATCAAGCAGTAACAGATGTTTTTCTGGAACTCTCTTGCTTTTTTGATGATCCAGCAGATGTTGGCAATTTGATCTCTGGCTCCTCTGCCTTTTCTAAAACCAGTTTGAACATCTGGAAGTTCACAGTTCACATATTGCTGAAGCCTGGCTTGGAGAATTTTAAGCATTACTTTACTAGCATGTGAGATGAGTGCCATTGTGTGGTAGTTTGAGCATTCTTTCGCATTGCCTTTCTTTGGGATTGGAATGAAAACTGACCTTTTCCTGTCCTGTGGCCACTGCTGAGTTTTCCAAATTTTCTGGCATATTAAGTCCAGCACTTTCACAGCATCATCTTTCAGGATTTGAGATAGCTGAACTGGAATTCCATCACTTCCACTAGCTTTGTTCGTAGTGATGCTTCCTAAGGCCTACTTGACTTCACATTCCAGGATGTCTGACTCTAGGTGAGTGATCACACCATCATGATTATCTGGGTTGTGAAGATCTTTTTGTACTGTTTTTCTGTGTATTCTTGCCACCTCTTCTTAGTATCTTCTGCTTCTGTGAGGTCCCTACCATTTCTCTCCTTATTGAGCCCCTTTTGCATAAAATGTTCCCTTGGTATCTCTGATTTTCTTGAAGAGATCTCTAGTCTTTCCCATTCTATTATTTTCCTCTATTTCTTTACATTGATTGCTGAGGAAGGCTTTCTTATCTTTCCTTGCTATTCTTCTGAACTCTGCATTCAAATGGGCATATCTTTCCTTTTCTCCTTTGCTTTTCACTTCCCTTTTTCCCCCAGCTATTTGTAAGGCTTCCTCAGTCAGCCATTTTGCCTTTTTGCATGTCTTTTTCTTGGGGATGGTCTTGATTCCTAGCTCCTGTACAGTGTCATGAACCTCTGTCCATAGTTCATCAGGCACTCTGTCTATCAGATCTAGTCCCTTAAATCTATTTCTCACTTCCACTGTATAGTCATAAGGGATTTGATTTAGGTCATACCTGAATGGCCTAGTGGTTTTCTCCACTTTCTTCAATTTTAGTCTGAATTTAGCAATAAGGAGTTCACGATCTGAGCCACAGTCAGCTCTCAGTCTTATTTTTGCTGATTGTATAGAGCTTCTCCATCTTTGGCTGTAAAGAATATAATCAATCTGATTTTGGTGTCAACCATCTGGTAATGTCCATGTGTAGAGTCTTCTCTTGTGTTGTTGGAAAAGGTTGTTTGCTATTACCAGTGCATTCTCTTGGCAAAACTCTATTAGCCTTTTCCCTGCTTAATTCTGTACTTTAAGGCCAAATTTGCCTGTTACTCCACGTGTTTCTTGACTTCTTACTTTTCATTCCAGTCCCCTATAATGAAAAGGACATCTTTTTGGAGTGTTAGTTCTAGAAGGTCTTGTAGGTCTTCATAGAACTGTTCAAATTTAGTTGAACGTAGAACTTCAGTTGAACAGGTTTTCATAGAACTGTCCAATTTTTTATAACAAAGAAATTGTATAAAATTCACATTTTATGTTCATGAATAAAATTATTTTGAGTCATAGCTATGCTACTTTTTTTGGTATTATTTCTGTCTTTTTGCTCTACAAAGATAAAGTTGACTAGTTGCATCAGAAACTATGTATACCACAGAGCCTAAAATATTTATTATCTGGATTTTCATACACACACACAAAACTTGATGACCCCTGATCTCACAGGTCTACTCAAATATCATTTAATTTTCTTTGGAATGTGTGTTTGTTTGATTTACTGTTGACTATTTATTAGAAGTTTGTCTCTTGAAATTACAGGCTGAAATGTAGATTTTGTCAGGAGAAATGCAAATCATGTCACTTGAATGGAGAAGGTGCCTCCAACATTTAGATTTTATTGCTCTATGGGACATAAACCAACTTATTTCCAACTTAGCAAACTTTCCTCAAATAGCCATGGAAATTTTCTCAAATGATATGATAAAGATCTTCACAGCTTTCAAGTTCTCTCTTTAAACAGTTAATCAAACTTTGATTACTGTCTGCTCAGTATTTTTATGAGAGGCGTGTTTAAACCTTTTGAAAATAATGTTTTGATACATGAAATTATTTTGCTTTCCTAGTAAAAGTAATATACTCTGTTCAAAAAACCTTCCCTTCTGGATACTGAATTCCCTGGGTAAAACAAGTTATTATTTCAGTCAACATTTAGCATTAAGACTTTAATGTATCTGTTTCAACATTTCAATTTTGTTTAATTTGAAGTGACACCCTCAGTCACTAAGAAATGTGTGTCTGCTCAGTCTTAGTAAGAACTTTTGTAATATGCTTTCTCATGGTCTCATCTTCCCTTTTTGTCCTATGCTTCTGGCACTGGGGAATTGAAAACGGAAAAGTCAAGAGTTAAAATGCAGCAATATGTGCCCCACGTGAGTTGGCAGTTCTTGTTTTTTATTGGTTGGAATATTTACAACATCTAGTATAAGTAGTGGGCTTCCCTGGTAGCTCAGAAGTAAAGTCGTGCCTGAAATGTCAGAGATATGTGTTTAATCCCTGGGTCAGGAAGATCCCCTGATGAAAGAAATGAACCCACTCCAGTTTCTCGCCTGGAAAATCCCATGGACAGGGAAATCTGGTGGGCTACAGTCCATGGAGTTGCAAAAGAGTCAAACACCACTTAGTGACTAAACAACAGCAGTATAAGCAGTAACAAGTTTGCTGTCCCCATTCTACTGGTCAACAACAGAGTGTGTGGCTGGCATGAACTTAATTTTACACATTCCTTCAACAGTTATCAGCTCACTTCATCCCTGTCTGCATCCAACTTGCTTGTCTTGTTTCTCCCCCTAAACTTTACCATTGTCCCTTCCAGGTCTGTAAAAATTTTGTCCTATAGTACAATAATATATAATTTTGTACTATAGTACAAAATTTCTTGTATATTTGAGTCCCTTCAGCAAGGATATGTCTCATAAAGTTATGGACAATGAGGTACTTTTTAACTCCTCAATTTAAAATAAAAATATAACATAGTATCAAGTATGTTGAGATGTTTATAAATTTGTAATTTATAATAATTCTCTTCAAGTCACTTAGTCATTTATCTCACATATCTCTTTAGAACCAAGAACATGAACAGGTATGAAGTGTCTGTTTAGTATCTGTACCGGTTTTCCCTAGAACACTTTCTACACCAGCTAGATACCAAGTCTGATGGATAAATAATCAGTAGTCTAAGGCATAGAGTGACAGTCTTCTCCTCTTGCCCATATTCATACCAAAATTCTTTTGTCTTTCTCCCTTCAAATTCAGAGAGAAGCCTCCATCCATCCTCCAAAACAGGAAACAGTGAAAGGATTACATCCTATGGTAAATACTGAAACATGGTTGCCAAGAGAAAATCAATTTATATTTGTCCTCTGTATTCACATCCACACCACCCCTCTACAGTAATGTTGTGTATGCACCAATCTCTCTTACACACGGTTTTCAAACCAGTCCAAGGTCTTTAGTCCCTGGGTTTGTGGGAATAGACACATCAATAATCAGATTGTCTTTGAATTTAGCCTTAGAATTTGTTTTCATCTTTTTAATAACGGGCTTTATCCATTCTTAGAATCTCAACTGGTATTTTGCTTCATCCTTTTATGTGATATAGTACTTTGTGGGTGTGTGGACATTTCTGTTGGATCAGAAGGGGAATTGGGCAGAATTTATTGGAAGGCTTACTGAAGTGGCAGAGATCAACATTTCTCAAATATAGAAAAATATATTATGACTTTGTAAGAATATATGATGAAGAATACATATTTTTCTGAGCTTTATTTCATATTTTAACTATGAAGGACTGGCAAGAAAAGCCTTTATATTTTTGTAGATAAGAAAAATGGGCAATTTTAACCATATGTGAAGAATTTAAAATCACAGATAGTTTTATGACTTTAATATATTAATTTGTCAAAACAAAAATTTTATAGTTAGAGGAAGCCCAGTAAACTTAGGAAGTAATCAGTCTCTTCCCTCTAAATAGAAATGCAACTGACCCTGTTCTTAAGCCTTGTGGGCCCTGAAAGACTTCAATGTGTTTATTGTCAAACTCACGTGAAGAGGAAATGATTACAAATTGCAAATTTATAAATCATCTCAACATGCTTGATGTTGTGTTATGTTTTTGTTTTAAACTGAGTTAAAAATGTACCTTACTGTCCATAACTTTATTAAGTAGTATATTGATTATAAAGATACATTTTCACAGCTAAAGCATAAACAGCACTAAAACATAAATGCTTAGAAAGTTAGTGATCTGCCTATTTAATCTATCATCAAATACCACCATTATCACCACACCAGACTCTTGAATTATATTAGTGTTTAAAAAGGCAAGCAGGTCATATTTTAAATCATGTATTTATAAAATTCAGTTCTTTTGAGTGATCACAAAAGTTACATGTAGGTATCAGTTAAATTAAAAAAATCAATTTATGTGCTTTCAACATCTAACATTTTTAGAATTAAATGCAAATAAGTTTATGAACAGAATTTAAATATTCCAAATCTGTTAACAAGCACTTAGCATATATTATATATATATATATATATACACATATGTGCCAAAAACACATAATTAAAACACAAAATTAAATATTTTAAATATTTTAAGCACACATTACATGAGACACAATCCTAAGGATTATTTTTAAACAGAACAGCAATACTTAATTTGGAAATTCTGGTCACTATAACATTTTAAGAAAAATTTTTGTTAATCTTATTATTTTCTGAAAATAATGATATATATCTTTAGTAGGATATATTGTGCTTAATGATTTGCTATACTAGATAATGTAATACATTTTTTATTTTAAAAAGGATCATTTAAATCTTTTGGTTCATATTGCCTTCTAAAACATTCTTCAATTATAATAATCAGGTTAGACTAGAAGAGAATGGCAATCCACTCCAGTATTCTTGTCTGGAGAATTCCATGAACAGAGAAGCCTGGCAGGCTATAGTTCATGGGGTCTCAAAGAGTCAGACACAACTGAGCAACTAAAACTTTCTTCTTTCTTTCTTTCCTGAGGTAGTTGAGTTAAAATAAGCTTTATTAAAATGTATGATTAAATTAAACCATATACCAAGTGAAACTCATTCCACTAGCATTCAAGCAGCATCTGCTTATTTATGGTTTTCTCTCTGAAATCTGTTATATAGAATTAAATTACAGACATGTATAACAGATATGCAATCTTCTAATGTACAATGGCTTATGTTTTTCTAATAACTTTACAATTTTTGATGGCTACAGGAAAGTATCTCTTAACCTTCAATTGATCTCATACATATGAATTTCCATTTAGAAAGCTTTTACCCTTAGCACATGAAGCATTTTAAAATTTCCTTGATGAAATGCAATGGAACAATACAATTCAAGTGAGGCAGATTCCTTACATACATCCAGTAGAAGTGGCTTAAAGAAAAAAAATATTTTTTTTAGTCTGAGCCAGCATATTGATTTCTAGGAATTAATCACACTAAAAGTTAATACTTCTAAAGATAGAAAAAGCATTTCTTTACAGCCTAATTTTATGTATTACACAAAATTATTTTTACTGATAGGACTAAGAGCTTATCTGCTGAGGATACTTCAATGTTTTTGTGTGTAATTAGTACATTGTTAAAAACATCATCTTCTTATAATGACAGGATGATTCAAGTAGAGGATGGGGGGTGGGAGGTGGGAGGGGGATTCGGCATTGGGAGATTGTGTTCACCTATGGCTGATTCGTGTCAATGTATGGCAAAACAAATACAGTATTGTAATTAAAAAAATAAATAAATTTAATTAAAAAAAACATATATTTTAATGAGTATTAATCTCTAGTGTTTTAATATGTTTTACCTGAAACATAAGCCAAAATCTCTCTCAGAGGCGTCAATTAAAAATATTCCAGAGGCGGTCCTAAGATAGTGGAGGAATAGGATGGGGAGACCACTTTCTCCCTCACAAATTCATGAAAAGAACATTTCAACACTGAGTAAATTCCACAAAACAACTTCTAAATGCTGGCAGAGGACATCAGGCACCCAGAAAAGCAGATCATTGTCTTTAAAAACAGGTAGGAAAAAATACAAAAGACGAAAAGAGACAAAGGAGGTAAGGAGGGAGCTCCGTCCTGGGAATGAAGTCCTGTCCCAGGAAGGGATTTTTAAGAAGAGAGGTTTCCAAACACCGGGAAACACTTTTGCTGCCGAGTCTGTGGTGAGCCTTGGAAGCACAGAGGGCAACATAGCAGGAAGGAAAAATAAATAAATAATTAAAACCAACAGATTACACGCCCAACAGCAACTCCTCCAGCAGCGCAGATGCCTGCATCCGCCACTAGCGAGTGGGGGGCTGGGCAGGGAGGTGCGGGAGGCACAGGCTGCAGCGCTTTTTAAGAATCGGGCCGGAACGCCCCACGTGTAACCAGAGCGAACTGACTTGGGCTAGCAAACCAGACTGTGGCATAGCTACCACGTGAAGAGCTCGAACATAAGATACCACCAGGACCGCATGCAGAACAAAGGGCGGATCAGAAATAGCTGGCTGCAGACCATCTCCCTCTGGTGACAGGCAGCCAGAGCCATAAGGGCTGGAAGGGGGCAATCGCAGCCCAAGAGAGACATTACCTAGCAAAATGTAAGCAGGCTTCTTTGCTAACTAAGACTTCTGGGGGATCTGGACAGTCATCATCTGCCTGAGAAGGGACGCCAGCGGTACACCCAGAAAACTGAGCAGCAGAGACAGGAAAGGCGATAAGTCGCAGCGACCGCACTCACCAAACAACTGAGCTACTCGGACCTTGGAGGCTCAACCAAATCTGTGCCTCTGAGGGCTACCTGAGCACCGAGCCTGAGCGGCTTAGACCAGGAGGTGCATGCAGCCTAGGGCTGGCCTCAGACAGTTCCCAGCAGAGCAACGTAGAGCCTGAGCAGTGCGTGCCATGAGCAGGGGCAGGCCCAGCGGGGCTAAGACACTGCAAGCACACACCAGTGTTATTTGTTTGCAGCATCCCTCCCTCCCCACAGTGCAACTGAACAAGTGAGCCTAAAAAAAAAACGTGTCCACCACCGCCCCCCTCCCCCACCCCCCGTGTCAGGGCAGAAATCAGACACTGAAGAGACCAGCAAACAGAAGAATTTAAACAGAGGGAACCGCCTTGGAAGTGACCCCACACTGCCCACAATAACAGAGAAAGGGCCAGATAAATCTTTACTATTTTTATGATCATTCCTTTTTGTTGTTGTTGTTGATGTTGTTGTGTGATTATCTTTTCTTCTTTTCTTTTTCTTCTTCTTTTTTTAACTTAAAAAGACCCTATTTTTAAAGCAAACACTGTACATAGTCTTTTTGTGGTTGTTGTTGTTGTTGTTTAATAATTCTTGTGGCTTTGATTTTTTCTTTCTTCTTCATTTCTTTAATATTGTATTTTTGAAAATTCAACCTCTACTCTAGATTTTTAATCTTTGCTTTTTGGTATTTGTTGTTTATTTTGTACATTTAAAAACCCAATCTTCAGTACCTAATTTTACCTGAGAGCTAGATTACTGGCTTGACCACTCTCTCCTCCTTTGGACTCTCCTTTTTCGCCACCAGGTGGCTTCTGTCTCTTTCCTCCCCCTTCTCCTCTCTACCCAACTCTGTGAATCTCTGTGTGTTCCAGACAGTGAAGAACACTTAGGGAAGTGGTTACTAGGTGGATTAGTCTCTCTCCTTTTCATCTCCCTCTTTTATTCCCCTGCCCACCTCTGTCTACTTCCTCCCTCTCCTCTTCCCTGTATAACTCCGTGAACACCTCTGATTGGTCCAGACTGTGGTGTGCACATAAGGAAGTGATTACTGGCTAGCTTGCTCTCTCCTCTTTTGATTCCATCTCATCTCATTCCAGTCACCTCTAACTACCCCCTCCCTCTTCTTTTCTCCATGTAACTCAGTGAAACTCTCTGGGTGTCCCTCAACGTGGAGAAACTTTTCATCTTTAACTTAGATGTTTTATAATCAGTGCTGTATAGATGGAGAAGTCTTGAGGGGACTGTAAAAACAAAACTGAAAACCAGAAGCAAGACCCTTAAGTCCAAATCCTGAGAACATCAGAGAACTCCTGAATCAGGGAACATTAATTGATAGGAGCCCATCAAACGCCTGCATACCTACACTGAAACCAAGCACCACCCAAGAGCCAACAAGTTCCAGAGCAAGATATACCACACAAATTCTCCAGCAACACAGGAACACACCCCTGAGCTTCAATATATAGGCAGCTCAAAGTTACTCCAAAACCATTGACGTCTCATAACCCATTACTGGTCACTTCATTGCACTCCAGAGAGAAGAAATCCAGCTCCACCCACCAGAACTCCAACAGAAGCCTCCCTCACCAAGAAACCTTGATAAGTCACTGATACAATGCCACCCACAGTGATGAAACTCCATAATAAAGAGAACTCCACAAATTCCCAGAATATAGAAAGGCCACCCCAAATGCAGCAATATAAACAAGATGAAGAGACAGAGGAATACGCAGCAGGTAAAGGAACAGGAGAAATGCCCACCAAACCAAACAAAAGAGGAAGAGAGGGAATCTACCTGAGAAAGAATTCTGAATAATGATAGTGAAAATGATCCAAAATCTTGAAATCAAAACGGAATCACAGATAAATAGCCTGGAGACAAGGATTGAGAAGATGCAAGAAAGGTTTAATAAGGACCTAGAAGAAATAAAAGAGTCAATATACAATGAGTAATGCAATAAATGAGATCAGAAACACTTTGGAGGCTACAAATAGTAGACTACCAGAGGCAGAAGATAGGATCAGTGAAAGAGAAGATAGAATGGTAGGAATAAATGGATCAGCAAGGAAAAAAAGAAAAATGAATTAAAAGAAATGAGGACAATCTCAGAGACCTCCAGGACAATATGAAACGCTCCAACATTCGAATTATAGGAGTCCCAGAAGAAGAAGACAAAAAGAAAGACCATGAGAAAATACTTGAGGAGATAATAGTTGAAAACTTCCCTAAAATGGGGAAGGAAATAATCATCCAAGTCCAAGAAACCCAGAGAGTTCCAAACAGGATAAAGCCAAGGCAAAACACTCCAAGACACATATTAATCACATTAACAAAGATCAAACACAAAGAACAAATATTAAAAGCAGCAAGGGAAAAACAACAAATAACACACAAGTGGATTCCCATAAGGATAACTGCAGATCTTTCAGTAGAAACTCTTCAGGCCAGGAAAATGGCAAGACACACTTAAAGTGATGAAAGAAAATAACCTACAGCCCAGATTACTGTACCCAGCAAGGATCTCATTCAGATATGAAGGAGAAATAAAAAGCTTTACAGACAAGCAAAAGCTGAGAGAATTCAGCGCCACCAAACCAGCTCTCCAACGAATGCTAAAGGATATTCTCTAGGCAGGAAACACAAAAAGGGCATATAAACCCAAACCCAAAACAATAAAGTAAATGGCAACGGGATCATACTTATCAATAATTACCTTAAACGTAAATGGGTTGAATGCCCCAACCAAAAGGCAAAGACTGGCTGAATGGATACAAAAGCAAGATCCCTATATATGCTTCCTACAAGACACCCACCTCAAACAAGGGACACATACAGACTGAAAGTGAAAGGCTGGAAAAAGGTATTCCATGCAAATAGAGACCAAAAGAAATCAGGAGTAGCAATACTCATATCTGATAAAATTGCATTAAACAGTATCATTTTGAATTCTGTGTTCATGCATTTGTATGTACTCTATCCACAAACCAGACAAGTATTTACTCTCATGGATAAATAAAGTATTTACTCTTATGAATAAAAAAAAAAAAACAAAGGCTGTGAAAAGAGACAAAGAAAGCCACTACATAATGATCAAAGGATCAATCCAAGAAGAAGATATAACAATTATAAATATATATGCACCCAACATAGGAGCACCACGATATGTAAGACAAATGCTAACAAGTATGAAAGGGGAAATTAACAATAAAACAATAATAGTGGGAGACTTTAATACTCCACTCACACCTATGAACAGATCAACTAAACAGAAAATTAACAAAGAAATGCAAACTTTAAATGATACAATAGACCAGTTAGACCTAATTGATATCTATAGGACATTTCACCACAAAACAATGAATTTCACCTTTTTCTCAAGTGCCCACGGAAACCTCCAGGATAGATCACATCCTGGGCCATAAATCTAACCTTGATAAATTCAAAAAAATTGAAATCATTCCAAGCATCTTTTCTGACCATAATGCTTTAAGATTAGATCTCAATTACAGGAGAAAAACTATTAAAAATTCCAACATGTGGAGGCTGAACAACACCCTTCTGAATAACCAAAAATCACAGAAGAAATCAAAAAGAAATCAAAATATGCATAGAAACAAATGAAAATGAAAACACAACAACCCAAAACCTGTGGGACACTATAAAAGCAGTGCTAAGGGGAAAGTTCATAGCAATACAGGCATCCTCAAGAAACAAGAAAAAGTCAAATAAATAACCTAACTCTACACCTAAAGCAACTAGAAAAGGAAGAAATGGAGAACCCCAGAGTTAGTAGAAGGAAAGCAATCTTAAAAATTAGGTCAGAAATAAATGCAAAAGAAACAAAAGAGACCATAGCAAAAATCAACAAAGGCAAAAGCTGGTTCCTTGAAAGGATAAATAAAATTGACAAATCATTAGCCAGACTCATCAAGAAACAAAGAGAGAAAAATCAAATCAAAAAATAGAAATGAAAATGGAGAGATCACAACAGACAACACAGAAATACAAAGGATCATAAGAGACTACTATCAGCACTTATATGCCAATAAAATGAACAACATGGAAAAAATTCTTAGAAAAATACAACTTTCCAAAACTGAACCAGGAAAAAATAGAAAATCTTAACAGACCCCTCACAAGCACGGAAATTGAAACTGTAATCAGAAATCTTCCAGCAAACAAAAGCCCAGGTCCAGATGGGTTCACAGCTGAATTCTACCAAAAATTTCGAGAAGAGCTAACATCTATCCTACTCAAACTCTTCCAGAAAATTGCAGAGGAAGGTAAACTTCAAAACTCATTCTATGAGGCCACCATCACTCTAACACCAAAACCTGACAAAGATGCCACAAAAAAAGAAAACTACAGGCCAATATCACTGATGAACATAGATGGAAAAATCCTCAACAAACTTCTAGCAATCAGAATCCAACAACACATTAAAAAAATCATACACCATGACCAAGTGGGCTTTATCCCAGGGATGCAAGGATTCTTCAATATCTGCAAATCAATCAATGTAATTCACTACATTAACAAATTGAAAAATAAAAGCCATGTGATTATCTCAATAGATGCAGAGAAGACCTTTGACAAAATTCAACATCCATTTATGATAAAAACTCTCCAGAAAGCAGGAATAGAAGGAACACACCTCACCATAATAAAAGCTATATATGACGCACCCACAGCAAACATTATCCTCATGGTGAAGAATTGAAAGCATTTCCCTTAAGTCAGGAACAAGACAAGAGTGCCCACTTTTACTGCTACTATTCAACATAGTTCTGGAAGTTTTGGCCACAGCAGCAGGGCAGAAAAATAAATAAAAGGAATCCAAATTGGAAAAGAAGAAGTAAAACTCTCACTGTTTGCAGATGACATGATCCTCTACATAGAAAACCCTAAAGACTCCACCAGAAAATTACTAGAGCTAATCAATGAATATAGTAAAGTTGCAGGATATGAAATCAACACTCAGAAATCCCTTGCATTCCTATACACTAATAATGAGAAAGTAGAAAAGAAGTTAAGGAAACAATTCCATTCACCATTGCAACGAAAAGAATAAAATGCTTAGGAATATACCTACCTAAAGAAACTAAAGACCTATATATAGAAAACTATAAAACACTGGTGAAATAAATCAAAGAGGACACAAATAGATGGAGAAATATACCATGTTCATGGATCAGAAGAATCAATATGCTGAAAATGAGTATACTACCCAAAGCAATCTACAGATTCAATGCAATCCCTATCAAGCTACCAGCAGTATTTTTCACAGAACTAGAACAAATAATTGCAAGATTTGTATGGAAATACAAAAAACCTCAAATAGCCAAAACAATCTTGAGAAAGAAGAATGGAACTGGAGGAATCAACTTGCCTGACTTCAGGCTCTACTACAAAGCCACAGTCATCAAGACAATATGGTACTGGCACAAAGACAGAAATATAGATCAATGGAACAAAATAGAAAGCCCTGAGATAAACCCACACACCTATGGACACCTTATCTTCGACAAAGGAGGCAAGAATATACAATGGAGTAAGACCATCTCTTTAACAAGTGGTGCTGGGAAAACTGGTCAACCACTTGTAGAAGAATGAAACTAGATCACTTTCTAACACCACACACAGAAATAAACTCAAAATGGATTAAAGATCTAAATATAAGACCGGAAACTATAAAACTCCTAGAGGAGAACATAGGCAAAACACTCTCTGACATACATCACAGCAAGATCCTCTATGTCCACCTCCCAGAATACTGGAAATAAAAGCAAAAATAAACAAATGGGATCTAATTAAAACTAAAAGCTTCTGCACAACAAAGGAAACTGTAAGCAAGGTGAAAAGACAGCCTTCAGAATGGGAGAAAATAATAGCAAATGAAGCAATGGATAAACAACTATTCTCAAAAATATACAAGCGACGCATGCAGCTCAATTCCAGAAAAATAAATGACCCAATCAAAAAATGGGCCAAAGAACTGAATAGGCATTTCTCCAAAGAAGACATACAGATGGCTAACAAACACATGAAAAGATGGCCAACATCACTCATTATCAGAGAAATGCAAATCAAGATCACAATGAGGTACCATTTCACACCAGTCAAAATGGCTGCGATCCAAAAGTCTATAAGCAATATATGCTGGAGAGGGTGTGGAGAAAAGGGAACCGTCTTACACTGTTGGTGGGAATGCAAACTAGTACAGCCACTATGGAGAAGTGTGGAGATGCGGGGGTGCTCCGCAGAAAGAGTAGAGGCAGTGGAACTGCCCTCAGAAAAGCCGAGGTGTTCCCTGAGGAGAGGTGAGCCTGCTGTCTGCCAACCCAGCCCCTCGGCGAGTGAGAGACAATTAGACGCGACAAGGGTTCTGGTTTATTGTTGCAAACTCCCAGCTTATATAGACAAACAGGAGGGTTTTAGGAGGGACTTTCCATAGTTGCACCAATCACGTTAAAGGTCAAATTGTCATGTCCCTTCATTATAACAGGACTCTATCGAGATCACACACTGTCTACACGCATGGAAAGCAAGAGAGCCAATCAAAAAACTTTGACAAACAACACAGACCACGCCCCCATCTCTTCCGCCAGGCGCCATCTTAGGTTTTCAACCGCAAAGCTAGCCCCTTTTTTTTAAGGTTTCCCATTGTTTTAAGGTTTCCCTAAATGGGAAACCTTAAACATGGAGATTCCCTAAAACCTTAAACATGGAGATTCACTAAAAATTGCAAATAGAACTGCCTTATGACCCAGCAATCCCACTGCTGGGCCTACACACCGAGGAATCCAGATTTGAAAGAGACACATGTACCCCAGTGTTCATCACAGCACTGTTTATAATAGCCAGGACATGGAAACAACCTAGAGGTCCATCAGCAGATGAGTGGATAAGAAAGCGGTGGTACATATACACAATGGAGTATTACTCAGCCATTAAAAAGAAGGTATTTGAAGCAGTTCTAGTGAGATGGATGAGACTGGAGCCTATTGTACAGAGTGAAGTAAGCCAGAAAGAAACACACCAATACAGCATACTAACACATATATATGGAATTTAGAAAGATGGTAATGATAACCCTGTATGCGAGACAGCAAAAGAGACACAGATGTATAGAACAGAATTTTGGACTCTGTGAGAGAGGGAGAGGGTGGGATGATGTGGGAGAATGGCATTGAAATATGTATACTATCATGTAAGAAACGAATCACCAATCTATGTTCGATACAGGATGCTTGGGGATGGTGCACAGGGATGATCCAGAGAGATGATATGGGGTGGGAGTTGGGAGGGGGGTTCAGGATTGGGAACTCATGTACACCTGTGGCTGATTCATGTCAATGTATGGCAAAACCAATACTGTATTGTAATGTAAAATAAAGTAAAAATTTAAAAAAGTATTCCAGCTCTTCTGGTAGAGTATTATAAAAAAGATTCAAGTTTTTCACTAGCTCCTTAATGTCAGCCACATTGATTTTCAAAGTTTATTTTGAGTTTAAGTATATTTCCCCTTTCATGTCCTTTTTTAACCCTTGCTTCTATTAAAATCTTTATATTGTCCCACCTTACCTTAGTTCAGAGTAGTTGAGAAGTATCAGTATGAAGCCAAAATAAATATTTAAAATGAGCTTTTTATTCTGATCAGGTTGCTTTCATGTATGTCAGTTTCTTGACAGTTTGTATAAAGGGAACCTTCTCCCATGACTTGCAGTCATGTTGGCCTTGTGGTGGTATACAAAGAGTAAGCTGAGCCTATGTCATGTTGCAGCTCTTTCATCCTGTCTGAGAATCAAATCCGTACCTAGAAATGGGTAGTAGCAATGTTATAAACGTATTAGAGATGAGTCTGTGTGTCAGCAACAAAATGAGAAGGTTATGTGGTTCATATAAAGATGCCAACAGATACCTTTAAAGAATAAATATATGCTTTTAAAAGCATATATTTATTAATGACAAATGATGTAAGTGTTCTAGATGTTCTGAAAGCAAAAGAAATCATAACATGTAACTCAACTGAGCAAGCCGGATTCAAAGAACTCTGTTAATCCTTTAGAATGCACTGATGAGGTAGCACACGAGGAGTATAATTAAGCCACACTCAGATACACACACACACACAAACACACACAGATTCTGGTCTTTTTCTCTGGATTCTCTTGTTTCTGCCATTTAGACTCTTCCCACCTCTTTAATCCGGCCTGCTTTCCATACGTAATTCAGTACAGACTGCAAGTATTTAATGAGAGGCAGAGTGAATTTTTGAACAATTTCCAAGTCGTTTTTACACTTACTATTCCTTAGCAGAATCTTGCCTTAGTCTTGCTGGAAGCTATATAAAACTTTTAAAAACACTGACATATTTTGATTTACTGGCTAGGCTCCTTTGATGTGAACCATAAAAATATTGTCTTTATTGTAATATTTTTAAACCAAATTTGGTGAAAGCAACAAAAATATGGGTATATTTTTAATTGAAATTTAACTTATACAAAGCCATCTTCAGTAAAAATGTGTACATGTGGCATTGTTTTCTATATCACTACAAACTCTTAGCATAGTATAGTTTGTTCATAAACACTTTTAATCCTGATGAAGAAATTAAAGGT
Source organism: Nanger dama (assembly GCA_917880005.1). NCBI lineage: Eukaryota > Metazoa > Chordata > Mammalia > Artiodactyla > Bovidae > Nanger > Nanger dama. The sequence continues at coordinate 4,035,978 of CAKJTW010000038.1, read as the reverse complement.
AGGAATATCATTGCCGATTTGTCACTATGTGCTTTGTATTAAACTTTTATAGTATTTTACCCTTCCTTTCTCTGCCTAATTGAAATACGGATACACTAAGCTTCCGAGCATTATTAATGGGATTTGAGGTGGGAGTAGGGATTTTGTGTTTATGTTCAAAACCTGACTGAACAAGTGACATAAAGAGCAACATCATGAACATCATCTCTTCAAAATCTGATCCATGTTCCTTGAACCTTGAGCTTTTTTTTTTTTTTCCCTAGTGTTGTGTCAATTAGAGCTTTTAGATTTTTTTTTTTTTTTTTGCACACAGGCAGGCATGGGGAGGAAGGATAAACATAAATTTTAAGTTGTACTCAGTGGCATTTAAGAAGAGGAAGGCATCCAACACAGAATGTGAGAGCATCTTAGGACATATCAATCAGTTCAGTTGCTCAGTCATGTCTGAATCTTTATGACCCCATGGACTGCAGCATAGCAGGCATTCTTTTCATGACCAGCTCTCAGGGCTTGCTCAAACTCATTTCCATTGAGTTGCTGTTGCCATCCAAGCATCTCATCCTCTGTCATCCCTTTTTCCTCCTGCCTTCAATTTTTTCTAGCACCAGATATTTTCCAATGAGTCAGTTCTTCCCATCAGGTGGCCAGAGTATTGGAGTTTCATCTTCAGCATCAGTCCTTCCAATGAATATTCTGGACTGATTTCTTTTAGGATAGACTGATTGGATCTCCTTGCAGTCCAAGGGATGCTCAAGAGTCTTCTCTAACACCACAGTTCAAAAGCATCAATTCTTTGGTGCTCAGCCAAAGACATGTTTATTGTGCAGTTATATTAGATGGAGGAAGCCCATGGAACCCAGGTCCTAGAGAGATGTCACTCAAAGCTTTACTCTGTTTCAATTTTTTTTTTTAGTGTCACACATTCATGCTAAATTACAGTGTTGGAACCTCTGTTATAGTTAAGAAGGCAAGATATATGAATCAAAATATTGACTCCTAATATAAAAATGTATTTTGATGGGAAGCCAGGTACAAAAGTCAGTTTCTACAGAAAAACAAAACCACCATCGTGTATCTCATAAAAATGTGGTAGAAGGAGATGCTGACAATTTTCTGCAGATTAAGTCAGAATGCCCAGAAATTATCTATAGAGTATGATTATTTATTTATCATGACTAAAATTTCATTTAATGTTAAGTGGCATTTGTGTTATTTTATTGATTGCCAGAAACATTCTAAAATAAGTTGCAATTTCTTTTCCACCTTGGTTTTGCAAACCCTGTGTTACAAGTATGAGGTCCAGTATGTCCACTTTTGTATTTTTCCTAACACATTGTGTACTGTTGAAACTTGACCTAGCACTGAGAATACAACTCTCCCAGTGAAAGGACTAGAGCTTGGATCATTTTAGAAGGCAACAAGGGCGGGTGTCAGATGGTTCTTTTTGTGGGAAAGAACTAAGTTCAAAACGGGAAAGGGAGCTTGAGAAGAAAGAAAAAGAGGATATAAGGCTGAGAGGATTCAAAAGAAATATCAGGGCATTTCTTCTCATTTTACTAATGCTAACTTTGACCTTTGGAAGTGTTTATAACCCACAAAAGAAGAAAATCTTGTCATTGTTTTATAGTAACAAAAGTTTCACTTTTATACTTTCTTCTGGGATTATCTTTATGGAAAAGCCTGTAGGAAATGCTGTTAATGCAAAGGCAAGCATATTTCTATTTAGTTTAGTTCTGCTTCTGCAGCAGTGCCTTTATGTGTCAGCAGAAACCTGCAGCCTGAGCAAGGCTAAGTTTTAGAAACCTGCTAATGCAGAAATATGAGTGAAAGAACATAGAATGTGATGCAAATTTTTTCCAATGTGGAAAATGCCCTGAAATTGAGAAACTTAAGCCTCTTACAATGAAAACATGCCATGGGAAACATTAAATAGATTAATAGAGAAAAGAAATAAAAGTGAGAAAAATACTGAAAATTTATTTGGAAAAGTTTTGCTTTCAAGTATAAGTAAGGTAAAGTTATATAAAAGTCACTTTGACAAAACATGAATGGGGCAATGCCTACTAGTTTCCATGTATATTCTTAAAAACCCTCACGTTATCAAAACAATTGTTATAATAGGCAAATTCACTTATTGAATAGAAATATTTAGTCCAATAATAAAAAGTAGAATGAAGGCATAGAGAGAAAAAGAAAGACAGATAAGCAGAGCTAAAAAGGAACAGATGAAGGAATGAAAGGAAGGAGAGAGAAAGGAGGAAAGAAGACCAAAAATGGAAAGGAAAAGGAGAAGAAGAGAAAAGAAAGAAGATAGAGGGAGAATATAAACACGAAATAAAATTAGGATAAGAAAGTTAGGAAACAGCACCACGGTTCTTTTTCTTCTTTTCTCTTTCCAATGCCCAGTATATAAGCAAACAATATGAAAATTTATTCAGTCCAATTTTAGGACATAGCCTGACCCAGAATATAAATAAGGAAAAGCGACCATTGAATTACTCTTTAAAATTGAAATTAAAATGATGTATATTTTAAAATAATAACATCATTTCATTGATTTCAGAGAACAGGAAGTAGATACTATACCCCTAAATACTAATCCTTTGTGAAGATGAATTCACGTTACCAAAATGCTATTGCATCATTTAAACTGTCATTAATGTGCTGCAATTAAAGTCATGATACTTTGCTTTTTAAAATGTATAATAGCACTTAACTAAAATATTTTATATGCATTGGACACAGAAATTACGTTAAGCATGAAAATCAATTTAAAAACCAGGATACATTTATATATATAGTCAATGTTCAGAAAATTTAGGGATATTAAAAATAAAATTCAAGCCTTAGGTTTGCTTAGGGTATATTGAGTCTTAGAGATTTTTGAAGCTTTAGTAAATAAGTATCGTCGTAAGCAATATTAATGTTCTTGGAGACAATGTAGCATACAAATGTTTATATATTTCCCTTATCTTTTGTTTCTCCAAAAGCATCTTCCAGAGTAGTGTGGAGAACTGTAGTTATGGTATTACTCACACAGTGAAGGGTACCTTTTATAATATTCATAGAATGGGTGGGAGATATAATGAGAAAGTGAGAGGAAAGATATGAGAAATTAGATTTACCTTGCATGCCACTTGATTTAAAGGAGGTTTCTGGAGCCCTCTGCCTTGCAGGATTTAATGACTGCATTTGAATTTGATGATAAAGGCATAACGGCAAATTAGCAATGCCTGTCATGGGGAAGGGAAGTAAGATGAACATTTTGTGTGGATAGGCAATTTACATCCCAATATGAGTGGTAGGTAGACAGGCATAAAGGAGAACTGCATAATTGACTCCCAAGTTTATAGAAATTTTCAAGACCCTGCTGTCTTCATCTCACATTTAAACACGTGGCCTCTTCATTAGTGAATTCTATTGTTTTTATACATCATGATTCTTCTTCCCTAGTCAAGTATATTTGACCTAGGCATGAGAAAATAAAATTTCTCTCCTTGGGAAGAGAAAGATAACATGAGAGAGGACATCTCTTCAGATGAAAGAATATGTAATATGCAAAACTAGAAACTGTTGATGTCCATCATCTCCAAGATGTACAGAGAAGAAGGGAAAAATATGGATTTGAAGCTTCAAGTTGCATATAAAGAGAAGAATAAAATAGAAGCAGAAGTCAGAAGGAGAAACCTTATAGATGTCACTGTTTGTTTTAGCTTAGTTTTGTTTTTAACACAACTTGTATTTTCATTAGAATTACTACTGTTTTCTTAAGCTTGCTCCAGCAGTTAGTCACTTTCTTTTGCAATGAAAATTACTGTACAATAAAATAAATGAGTATAAAGTAGAATGTGGAGAAGGTTTTTCTTCCAATCTTTGAAGAAAGAAACAATGTGTTTGTTAGGGAATTTAGAAATATTAACATAAATATAAGACACATGACAAAATCAGTCTTTGGCTATCAAGAATCAGGAAGGTTGGAGCTGACTCATAATATTTTTGTCTTAAAAGTATGCTTTTTCACATCAACTAGAGGAAACTCAGAACTTCGTTATTTTCCCCTTTGTCTCTTGTTTACTTATCCTCTTGTCACTATGGATGTGAGTATTTTGTTTCTATCTGCCACATCTTGGAAAATATAATGATTAACATAAATCAAATTAGCATGTTACTTGTTCATTTATGTGGAGAAAGGATGCTCTTTCTATCACCTCTTTTTCCAGTCTCCCAGGAAAGGAAGTCATAGTGATCTTATCTCAATCCACCAACATTCTTGTCTACAGCCAGTTCTTTGCCTTCCTTTGGAGATCTCCATGTAACTAATGTTAAGTCACACCAGTGTTTGGAGAAGGGGTGAGAATTGCCGAATTGTTCATGTCAATGTAGTGGAACCCTCCAATTCCCAGTAGATCTAACATTTTGGGAACTGCTTCTGCATTTACAAAATTTCTCAAATCTAAATTTAACACACTGTGAAAGAAAAATGCATATTTTGGTTTCTTATTTCAAGATTTTAGAGGAAAATAATCAAAATTTTAACACTTTAACCACAAACACTGGTACTTTCCTGGCAGTTCGGTAGTTAAGGCACTGTGCTTCCAAGGTAGGAGGTGCATACTGGATTCCTAGGCAAGGGGCTAAGATCTGACACGTGGCATGGCCAAAAAAAATTACCAAAAACCCCTAATAAACACATACAATAAATTACATGCTGAAGAGCAGCTACTAAGAATTCAATTAAAGGCCTCAAATTCATTTAATACTGGGTAGTTCCTGTGCAATTCTGTGTTATCTAATAATAAATGCTTTTAATTATCATTCCTCTTTTATTTTTCCACAACCTTTGGGTTATTATATTTCAGTATAAACCAAAAATGTATAGAATACTGGAAAGAAATATAAATATTTAGAAAATATGTGCACTACGTATTTTTATGTCTCCTTATGGTACCTTTCCAAAAGTATTAAATTAAGTAAGTGTGTTAACAAGTAAATGTAAATGGGAGGCAATATTATTGGAGTCTACTTTGTAAAAATGAATTATTTCCATATGAAACTTCTCCCAATATTAGCACTAATGTATCCATAAGCAATATTCATAAAAACAATAAGTAGTGTTTAAGAAGTCATCATTTATCTAGAGATATGTTCAAAATAAAAATATTTACTTCTATTTTAATCATCAAAACCTAAAACTTTATTTGTTAGTGAGTTCCTCCTTAAAGCTTAGAAGCCTGGTGTGCTGCAGTCCATGTGACTGCAAAGAGTAGCACCTGACTGAGCTACTGAATGGAACTGAACTGAAAGTCTTTTCTAAAAGGATTTCTTTGGTTTATTTTTTGCTAAAAGAAAGAAAAAACCATTTAAGAAATCTAATGCAAGGGAAATAAACCCATGAACATACAATGGTTATGATTGACAAACTATAGGTAAAATTAGCAGTTGAGAACAAAGAAGTAATCCATGATTTCTCTCAAGATCATCAATGGCATCACCTAAATACTTATAAACTCAATTGTTTATCTCAAGTCAAATGTTTGCTTTGAATTCTAGAATGATATGTTGCTGTGCAGTCACTAAGTCATGTCCGACTCTTTGTGACCACATGTACTGCAGCATGCGAGGCTTCTCTGTCCTTCACTACATCCAGGAATTGCTCAGATTCATGTCTATTGAGTCAGTGATGCTATCTAATTATCTCAGCCTCTGCCACCACTTTCTCCTTTCACCTTCAGTCTTACCCAGAATCAGGGTCTTTTCCAGTGAGTCAGCTCTTCACATCACGTGACCAAATTATTGGTGCTGCAGCTTCAGCATCAGTCCTTCTGAAAAATATTCAGGGTTGATTTCATTTAGGTTTGAATGGTTTAATCTCCTTGTTGTGCAAGGGATTCTCAAGAGTCTTCTCCAGAACTGCAATTCAAAAGCATTAATTCTTTGGTGCTCAGCCCTTTTTATGGTCCAGCTCTCACATCTGTACATGACCACTAGAAAAATGATAGCTTTGATTATATGGATGTTTGTCTGAAAGTGATGCCTCTGATTTTTAATACATTGTCCAGGGTTGTCATAGTTTTCTTCCCAAGGAGTGAGCATCTTTCAATTCCTTGGCTGTAGTCACCATCTGCGGTGATTTTGGAGCCTAAGAAAATAAAGTGTGTCACTACTTCCAGTTTTTCCCCTTCTGTTCACTATGAAGTGATGAGATTGGATGTCCCAAGCTTAAATTTTTAATGTTGAGTTTCAAGCCAGTTTTACCACTCTCCTACTTCACCATCATCAAGAAGTTATTTAGATCCTCTTCATTTTCTTCCATTAGAGTGGTATCATACCACTCTAATACCAGGTTGCTGGTATTTCTCTTGGCAATCTTCATTCCAGCTTGAGCTTCATCCAGTCCAGCATTTCACATGATGTATTCTGCACAGAAGTTAAATAAGCAGGGTGATATGCAGCCTTGATAGTCCCCTTTCCCAATTTTGAACCAGTCAGTTGCTCCATGTCTGATTCTAACTGTTGCTTCTTGATCCTCATACAGGTTTCACGGGAGACAGGTAAGGTGGTCTGGTACTCCCATCTCTTTAGGAGTTTTCTGCAATTTCTTATGCTCCACACAGTCAAAGGCTTCAGCTTAGTCAGTGAAGCAGAAGTATATATATTTCTGGAATTGCCTTGCTTTTTGCATGATCCAATGAATGTTTGCAACTTGATCTCTGATTCCTCTGCCTTTTCTAAACCCAGCTTGTTCATCTGGAAGTTCTTGATTCATATGCTGCTGAAGCCTAGCTTGAACGATTTTGTGCATAGCCTTACTAGCATATGAAATGAGCACAACTGTATGGTAGTTTGAACATTCTTTGGCATTGCCCTTCTTTGGGATTGAAATGAAAACTGACCTTTTCCAGTCTTGTGGCCACTACTGAGTTTTTCAAATTTGGTGACATATCCAGTGTTGTACTTGAACAGCATCATCTTTTAGGATTTGAAATAACTCAGCTAATTTTGTCACCTCCACTAGCTTTGTAGTAATGCTTCCTAAGGCCCACTTGATTTCACACTCTAGGATGTCTGGCTCTAAGTGACTGACCACACCATGGTGGTTTTCCTGGTCATTAAGAGCATTTTTGTATAGTTCTATGCACTCTTGCCACCTCTTAATCTCTTCTGCTTCTGTTAGGTTCTTTTTGTTTCTGTCCATCTTCACATGAAATGTTCCCTTGGTATCTCTAATTTTCCTGAAGAGGTCTCATTTGTTGTTCAGTTGCCAAGTCGTGTCTGACTCTTTGCGAACCCATGGACTGCAGCATGCCAGGCTTCCCTGTCCCTCACCATCTCCCAGAGTTTGCCTAACTTCACGTCCATTGAACAGGTGATGCCATCCAGCCACCTCATAGTCTGTTGCTATCTTCTCCTTCTACCTTCAATCTATCTCAGCATCAGGGTCTCTTTCAGTGAGTTGGCACTTCCCATCAGATGGCCAAAGTATTGGAGCTTCAGCTTCAGCATCAGCCCTTCCAATGTGTATTCAGCATTGATTTCCTTTAAGATTGACTGGTTTGATCTTGCTGTCCAGGGGACTCTCACGTCTTCTCTAGCACCACAGTCTGAAAGCATCAATTCATGAATGCTCTACTTTCTTTTGGTCCAACTCTCACATCCATACATGACTGCTTGACTATACGGACCTTTATTGGCAAATGACATCTTAGGTTGTTAGCACAGTGTCTAGGTTTCCTGCCAAGAAGCAATCATCTTCTAATTTCATGGCTTCAGTCACCATCCACAGTGATTTTTAGAGCCCAAGAAGAGAATTCGTTCTTTTTTCATGTGTATTGCATATCAAACATTCATAAAATGCTGTTATCCAACCTTTTAACCATTCCCTAGTTCAGCTTCCTCCTCTCCATTTCAGCATCGTTGAGTTGATCTCAGGTTTATGTTTCATTTTAAGTTTTAAAATAACCAGTACCCTGTCTCCAACTTTTACTCTTTTAAGTCATTTCTCCACATTGCTATCAGTATATTCTTTTCAAATAAAAACATAATCTTAGAATGACCTATTTATTTTATTTTCACCTTGATAAAAATAGCACATTCTAACCATACCTTACTTTTAATAGTGCTGTATTCATCTATCCATCCAGACTCATTGACTGATGTGGGTCTTTGCATTTTATATGGGTTCTCCAAAAAGTTCAGAAAAACCAAATGAACTTTTGGATAATCCTAAATTATATCAGTACTGAACTACTTGTGGTTTCCTGAATTTTACCTTTCCTTACACTCTTGCAGCAGGCACCACTAGCGAACCTTTCAATAATCTGATTCAAATATCTTTTCTCTTTCTCATAAATAGTTAATGGTTTATCAGTAAGTATTGTGTACATATTTCAATTATGGAAATAAATTATCTTAGTCCTATAATTAAAATAAAAATAAATAAATAAATATACATATATACACAAAGGCATACACTTATATTCGTCTATATAATACAAATCTAACTGAGTATACAATAAGGTATTACAGAACCTAGACTAGTGCCTGCTATGGCTTTTCCTGTGGTCATGTATGGATGTGAGAGTTGGACTGTGAAGAGGGCTGAGCACTGAAGAATTGATGCTTTTGAACTGTGGTGTTGGAGAAGACTCTTGAGAGTCCCTTGGACTGCAAGGAGATCCGACCAGTCCATTCTGAAGGAGATCAGCCCTGGGATTTCTTTGGAAGGAATGATGCTAAAGCTGAAACTCCAGTACTTTGGCCACCTCATGCAAAGAGTTGACCCATTGGAAAAGACTCTGATGCTGGGAGGGATTGGGGGCAGGAGGAGAAGGGGAAAACCAAGGATGACATGGCTGGATGGCATCACGGACTCGATGGATGTGAGTCTGAGTGAACTCCGAGAGATGGTAATGAACAGGGAGGCCTGGCATGCTGCGATTCATGGGGTCACAAAGAGTCGGACACGACTGAGCGACTGAACTGAACTGAACTGAACTGAGACTAGTGCCTAGTACCTCCAAGTCATTCAGAAAATTACATGAATGAATAGATGACTGGTGATATTTAAGTCTTATGCAAGTTCTGATAAATACTTAAGCTGTCACAAGGAGCAAGGATGAAGATGTAGAAACAGCACGCCTGAACCGATAAGTCTAATAATTTGCCTAAGAATATCAGCAGAAAGAAATGTGATTGTTAGTTGAAATAGAAATGGTAATACGAAAAAGAAAGATGTATTCTCTAGACAGGGGGATTAAGTGTGAATATCAATAACGTTCACCAGATTGTACGCGTGCATGCTAAGTTGCTTCAGTGATGTCCAACTCTTGGCAGCCCTGTGGAGTGTACCTGCCAGGCTCCCCTGTCCATGGGACTCCCCAGGCAAGAATACTTGTGTAGATTGTCATGCCCTCCTCCAGGGGATCTTCCTGACCCAGGACTGAACCTGTGTCTCTTCTGTCTGCTGCGTTGGCAGGCAGGTTCTTTACCACGAGCACCAGCTGGGAAGCCCACAGGAATGTACAGGAAGTATTAAATACCAGATGTTAAAATGATTTATGCAGATTCACATAAATATAGTCAACTAGTCTTTGGTAAAGGAGCAAAAGATGTGCTATTGAAAGAAGACAGTCTTTTCAACAGATGATGGAAGAATACCTAGACATTCTCCTACAAAATAATGACTCTAGATACAATCCTTACACACTTCATAGGTATTAACTCAAAATGGATCAGATATAAATGTAAAACACAACACTATAAGATTCTTGAAAGATAACAAGAAAAAATTCTAGATAAGACTCGATCATGACAATGGCTTTATAGATAAAACATGACCCCTTTATAATAATAATTGATAAGCTGGACTTCATTAAAATTAATCTTTTTTTCTCTGTGAAACATGCTGATGAGAGAATGAGAAGACAAGCCACAGACTGAGAGGAAATATTTGCAAAAAAAAATTAGTAAAGGACTTCCAAAATATATAAACAACTCTTACAATTCATAAATGAGGAAACAACCTGATAAAAACCTATTAAAAATGGTTAAAAGCCCTGAAAAATCACCTCATCAAAGAAAATGTATAGATGGTGAATGACCATATGAAAAGATGCTTTATGTCATAGTCATTAGGAAAATACAAATTAAAGCAAAATGAGATACCACTCACGCCTATCAGAATGGCCAAAATCCAGAACTCTGACAGTACCAAATGCTGTCATAAGGCTATGGAGTATTAGGAATTCTCATTCAATTCTGATAGAAATGCAAAATTATACAGCAATATTGGAAACCAGTCTGGCAGTTTCTTATAAAACAAATATTCTTTTTTCATATCATCCAGAAGTTGCATTTACTGGTTTTTATTTACTCAAATGAGTTTAAAGCATGTCCACACAAAAATTTGCACATGCATGTTGTATGTTATAGCAGCTTCATTTATAATTGCTAAACCTTATAAGCAACCAAGATGTTCTTCAGTAGATGGGTGGATAAATACATGATGGTGCATCCACCCAATGCAAGATTATTTCATGTTAAAAATAAATGCACCATCAAGCCATGAAAACACACAAAGAGAACTAAATTGCATAATACGTAGTGAAAAAAGCCAGTTTGAAAAGGCTGCATCGTGCATGATTCCAATTATATAACACCCTGGAAAGGCAAAACTATAGATACAGTTAAAAGGTAAGTGGCTGCCAGGGGCTTAGTGCGAGTGTGTGATGAATAGGCAAAACACAGGATTTATAAAGCAGATTATTATTTATAATAATAAAAAATTATTCCATATCATACTCAGTGATGGATGTCACTATGCATTTGTCCATATCCATAGAACATGCAACAACCAAGAGCAAAATGTGGACCATGGCTGCTGATAATGATGTATCAGTATATATTCATCAGTTATAACAAATGTGCTTGGTACAAATGTTGGTAGTGGGGGAGGCTGTGCATGCATGGGTGCAGGGCGAATACACACTTGCTCTTCAATTTTGCTGTAAATCTAAATCTGTTTTAAAAAAATAGTCTGTTTAAAAGGAGAAAATATCATTTACAATTTTGTAAATGTAGTTTATTAAATTTAAAACAAGGGATTTTGAGTGTCAGTATACAATTACCAATATTAATATTTTAATTATTATTCTTTTGTCTTAAGGCATTCAGGTATATGAAATGTGATGCATTAAATAATATACATTTCTCTATGACTGCATACACTCTTAAATTTCATAATATCCTGATGTCAGCATTTGAGTGTTAAATCTCATAAGGTTACATTTAGTAAAATCAAATTTCAAAAAATTCCAAGATTATTAATTATTTTAAGAATAGTGTTTCTTCTTTAAGACTCAGCAGATCTGTTTCCAAATTTATAAAAGTAAATATCTCATGCTAAAATGATACTGAATGCTTAGATAATGTCAACATAAGGCTGAATATTTATACAAATATTGAAATTTATATATATTTTGGTTGTTACAAATGGAGTGGTGTCTGCATTTACCATTCTATGTTTCATTATGTAAGTTTAATTTTTGTAGGAAAATCTATTCAACATTGTTCTTCATGTTAGAATAATAAAATATATAGAAACACCTTCAAACAGATCATATAATAACCTATCACTAACTGGAAGTAAAACCATGAACAAAAAAGAAAACTAGTAGTGTTTTCAGTTTAAATAATATTTTTCTGGATGTTTCTAAACTAAATGATAGAATATACCATGTATTTGCAAATTATATATGCATGAGATCCCAAACATCAGATAGTCAGATATGCAGATAGTATCACTAGCTTGTTAGCTAAATATTTTTGTTTTTCTTGTTTATCTGTTTTATACATTATTATGTATCCCACATTTAGAATCAAGTTTGGTACATGGTAGACACTTGATATTTACCCAGTTAATGTGTAAATGAATGTTTGAATATGTGAATGAATGTTTATAGTAAAAATAATTGACTCAAATGCCTACTCTGACTTTTAGAATACAATCTCCCAAAATTTAAAATCAGATTTAAACTTGAAATTTCTAGGGAGACAATTTAATTCAAACGTTAGCAATATGGCATCATATACATCAAATAAAAACTCTTTGTTATCAAATTCCTAGACATGTTGGACATAATAAAATCTCCTTTTAAGTGCATAGACAAGGTCATAATAAAGTAAAGTTTATTTTAACGGCCAAAATGTAAAGTAGCAGAGAGGATAGCTAAAGAAGTTAGCGCTGTTCTCAGCACCTTAGCCCATCCACTAACACAGTAAGGAAAGCTAACTTATGCTTTAAATGATGTGCATATAAAACCTTGATAAAATAAATGAAATTCAATGTGTTTAAAGTTAAAAAATTTTGTAAGGAAAAAATAACAGAAAAAAGAAGAAAGGAAGGAAGGAGAAAAGAAGAAAAGAAAGAGAAGGGAAGGAAGGAATAAAAAGGGTACAAAGAATTAAAGAAGTGAAAGCCTGACAGGAAAAAGGAGAATAGTGCGCATGCTGCCCTTGTTTATAGTTTTCAGCTGAGAAAGCCAGCTTTGTTTCCATCATGCCCTCAGTAGGTGGCAGTGGGAACGTAATATGCGACCTTCACCATTAGTAATTAGGCATTATGTACAAAAAAGTATGTAAGTATGGAACTCTTTTAATTAAGTGCTTTTGCAGGTTATAATTTTTCTTAGAGCAACAATTGGGCATGGATCACCTCAGGGAATTCCTGGGATTTTTATCTCATTATTATTATTTCACTCTGAAATGTGTTTGCCCTCTTTAGTCCGTTCAGCCAATTACACTGTGTGCCTATGTCAAAAGCCTTCAGTGGTAAGGAATCTGCCTGCCGATGCAGGAGATGTGGGTTCAATTCCTGAGTCGGGAAGCTCCCTGAAGTAGGAAATGGCAGCCTACTTCAGTATCCTTGCCTGGAAATTTTCATGGATAAAGGAACCTGGCAGGCTCCTGTCCACAGGATCGCAAAGAGTCAGATGTGACTGAACATGAATGCATGGGATCTGCAAGGCATACAATGGTAAAGTACCTTTTCTACTATCAAACTGTTCCAGCCTAGAGAAAGAGGAGACGAATATTCAAGTTTACATGATAAAATGCTAACAATAATATCTGACTAGGTTAGGAGAAAATGGACTATTTCAACTTCAAAACTAAAAGGTCATTATATAAAATAAGAATACAGAAAATTCTTCATGAAACTAGCATTTGAGCTGAGTATTGAACTGAGAGAAAAGATAGAGAAGGTGATTCAAGGTTTTTTGTTTTTTTCTTTTATTTTTAAGCCTATTACCTCCTTTAAGTTTGGAATGAGCTGTCTGTCTGTAGAGATTACAAAACAGGAATGCCTCTGCTCTGGTCAAAACAGCTTGTTATAGGCTAATCAGATCAACAGAGCCATTGAGCGCAAAATCATGGAGGAGAGCTTTTAAGTGAAGAGTGAATTTCTAGATAGAATGAGCATCAGTAAATTGTAATAATCAGAGGGACAGAATACCAACCAGTATAGTGAAGTGATGCAGAAACCCCAAGTCTCACAGTAGGCTGAGCAGGTAAACAGGAAAAAGGCTTCAGAAAATGAGTGAAAAAGGACTGACTAATATCTGATCGTTGAATTCGGTCATCAATAGCTAATTGGTTAGGAGGTTTGGACAGCAGTGTCAGAGATCAGACGTAATATTGCAAGGAAATATTTAGTAAGTGGTAACATCACTAACATTTGTGTGTGTGTGTTCACAAGGTGATAGGCAGTATTATACACTTGTTCTACATGTTAACTCATTTATTCTTCCAAGGACACTGTGATATAATTTATATTAGTTTTACCATTTTCTCAGTTGAAAAGATTAAGGTTTTGACAGATGCTATAAAATTTAGAAGCTGCATGGTGAATGAACAAAAGAAGATAATAACTAACAGCTTGTCATCATTACCTATATCACTCATTACTCTATGTCTAAAATTTATCCTAAATATTGCCCTTTACTATAGACTCAGAAATTCTGACATAGTGTCCCTGCCTCATATGGAGAGTAGGGTAACAGAGTTGAATGTTTTATGAAATATGTTATAAATAAACATTTTATAAATTAGGTCCCAATGAAAAAGCTGTCTCCGGAGCTGATAATTGTCTTTTCCTATTTGTCAGTGTTTCTTTGATACCAATGTTTTGAAAAACACCTGAGCTTGTCCTATAGATCATAGGGCTTCTATTTTAGAAGAGAGTGTTATCCTTGTTACCTTTGCCAAGTTGCTTCAGTCCTGTCTGACATTTCATGACTGTATGGACTGTAGCCTGCCAGGCTCCTCTGTCCATTGGATTCTCCAGGCAAGAATACTGCAGTGGGTTGCCTTCCTCCAGGGGATCTTTCTGTATTGTATGTTTTAAAATAAATATATCCTCATGAAAACTATATCTAGACTTTGTCATATGAGTTAGAAACATCTAAGATAATCTCTAACAAAGTAGAATAAAGTTTCTAAGAGGCTAGAGTTGAAGGACTGAAAGGCAGTGTGATTGTCAACTACAAAGCAAGATACATTTTCAGAGTTTGGAGAAAATCAAGAGTTAGGGTGAAAGTGCAGGGTGAGATACACATCTGACATGCTGTTAGGGCTCTTCTTTAGGTAGGTCAGATGCTGCTCAGCTGATTGGAGAAAATATGTATACTTTCCGTAAAATAACAAAAGTGGAAGTGAGAGGGCTACCATTACTGAGGATGACTGGTCAGGATATGGGTTCTTAGCATCAGGTGATGAATACAACTTGCCAAAATATAGTGATTAGATGACATTTTATCACATTTCTCTAATTTTAGAAAAAAAACACTATGATTGTGTATAATAAAAAGAGATAGTGGAGGTAACAGATAGTGGATTTACCAAAGTCCAACAATTGGAAGGTACCCCAACTACAGGAGAAACAGATGAAAAATACCTAGGCTTGCGTGATCCTTGGTGTGAAGGAGTTTAGAGATTTGGATAGGTAAAGTATGAGTGGAAGACACAGGATATTGAGGACTACTGACATGTGTGGCAGATAAGTTAATAAGGGTTGTGATAAATAAAATTAATAGAAATTAAACAGGTAGAAAGGCTAGAAACATTATTTCAGAATTAAAACTATAGGAAATAGGACATTTCTGATAAAGACACAGTTTAATGTCAGTTATTTGTTGGTTGCCTAAAATATAGTGAGTGAAGTCACTTAGTCGTGTCCAACTCTTTGTGACCCCATGGACCTTAGCCTACCAAGCTCCTCCCTCCATGGGATTCTCCAGACAAGAGTACTGGAATGAGTTGCCATTTCCTTCTCCAGGGGATCTTCCCGACTCAGGGATCAAACCCAAGTCTCCTGCATTCCAGGCAGACGCTTTAACCATCTGAAAAACAGTGAGTTTCAAACAGAATTTGAAAAGAGTCTTTTACTGTAAATTTTTTAAGATTAAAAAAAAATGATGATAGAGGACAAGTTGAAAAGGAAAATTGTGAATCTGTGAGCTAAAATCACTGAAGAAAGTGGATGAGTGTCCTGGAGTTTGTTAAATGGCCTGAGTGACAAAGATGGTAAAAGTGGTATCAGGAGGAAAAAAAATCATTTGGCAGGGGTTTGTTAGGAGACAGGAGTTCTAGTGGAAGAGAGAGCCACGTTCAGAACCATAGTCTGTTCTTTGGCCAAAGTTGTGAGTATTGTAAAAGATTCAAAGAAAGAGCAGCTCACTTTGAAGAGCAACTCAAAAAATGTAATAAGACTAAAAACTTACAGTTAATGAGAGATTGTGCATGAAGAGAAAAATAAAAATGATAAGGGAGTTTGTTCATGATAAAGGAGTTAGCAGGTTGTGATTCCAAAACTTAAGTGCAAGAGCATCATAGTCTAATGCACTCTATATGTTGATTTAATACCCCAGGGCTTCCCTGGGGCTCAGATGGTACAGAATCCATATGGCAGTGCAGAAGACCCGAGTCTGATCCCTGGGTCTGGAAGATCCTCTGGATAAGGGGATGGCTACCCACTCCAGTATTCTTGCCTGGAGAATCCCATGGACAAAGGAGCCTGGTGGACTATTGTCCATAGGGTCGCAGAGAGTCTGACATGACATGCCTGAAGCAACTTAGCATGCATGCGTGTGTTAGTACATCAAGACAAAAGGAGAGCCATTAAAATTTAGTAACTTGCTATGCATCACAACTTATATTTATCTTTTCATTCAAAGATAATAAGGATGTAATACTCTACCATTCTTTGTATAATGTCTATCAATTATGTGAACCTTGCTACTGGCACAGTAAAAATTCAAACACACTCAAATTAATTCAAAGGTCCACAGAAAATAATACATGATTGTTAATGAGGTTTATGAATTAAACCTGCCTGGAATCACAATGATATAAATCTTGTTGTTATTAGGTATTTACATTCATACATAAAAGTCCATGTAAGTCATCAACAGAAGTAATCATATTAAATATACTGTCATAGAAACTTCAAATACCATTCACCTGGAACTTGTGGTTCACTGACTGTCAATATTACAAAAATCAAATACTACTGTGATAGTTAATGAATGGAGCTTAATAGTATTCTAGAAAATAGGTTTAATTACATATGATATTTACTTATCTTATTTTGGAAGTAGCAGGTTATATATTACAAGGCTAGTAAGGTAAAACCTGGGAACCTTAAGTAGTCTTATTACATATTATGAGAGCTAAAAAGAGTGGTCATAAGCGATACAAACAAATTTTACTGAGATCACAGATACATTAAATATCTTTCAGTTATAAAATATTACATGTTTCTGGAAATCAAAGGCAAATTCATCAGTTGAGGTCAATCTGTATTTCATATAATAACTCTACACATATTTAAATGTTAGCCCTGTCCCAATCCTATTCTAGTTGCCAAAGATATAAGAGTAAACAAAAATAGTAAAGATGGCTTATTGTAAATTATAAAAAATAGCTAACTCTTTTTTATAATGAATGTGTTTGTCATAATCAGTGCACCTAGAATAGTTTAAATACATGTCTATTATGTTATCTTAGTGAAATTGTTTGATATTTGCTTAAAGTAGTGTATATTAGCTTCCAAATATGCTATCCCAGGTATATGTGCATGTATTATATCTGTTACACATATTGACCTGTAAACAATATGGGAGTTAAGAGAGCTGACTCACTGAGCAGTTGAATACCCACACATGACCTTATATTCCAACCTCACATCTGAAGTTCTACATCCATGGTTAAACCGGCCGCAGATGGTGTAGTATTGTACTTATTTATTGAAAAAAATCTACATATAAATGAATCCACACAGCTAAATTACATGTTGTTCAAGGGGCAGCTGTATGTTGCTTCTACCTAAGTGCATTTTCTAAAGCAGTTCAGTTTAGAGAGAAAGCATAGACCTAATACTGAATGATCATTAAAAAAGATACCATAGATACATTTTTGATATTTGTAAAATATTATTTGCAAGCTATTTGAAGATTTGGTGTAGTCCTAAATTCTATACAGGATAACAATATTTTTGACAGTAATAATTTCCAAATTACATTGAGTGTCAGGATCACGGGAATCTATGCTATATGAAATTTTGGTGAATAGACCTTTCCCTTGGAGATTTTTTTTTATAAAACAGGTGTTAGAGGACTCAAATATGTGCATTTTAACAGAGTCCTCAAGTGATTCTGATGCTTAATAATATTTCAAAACTATGTCTATGGTATACTTTACTGATGTTGTCATGAAATTACATCAGGTTCAACCATTTTTCAAGTATTCATGAAGAGAGTTCCCACAAAATCTTTAAAAATATATAACTCGGCAAAAATATGTCTTTAGTTTTTACAGGACATAACATCTAATTTACTTCAAAAAATTTTGAAAATATGTAAAATCTACTTAGGATCAATTTAGAACCTTTAATGTGTTCCAAATATATTAAAACACTAAGATGTTTTGTTTTAAATAAATCATACACTGTATATTATATCATTTTCATAGACATGGTTATTAAAATGTTAACCTTAACTATAATTTCCAATAAAAAGGAGATTTAAGCTATGTAAATACTTCATAGAGATTAATATCCTTGATATTCCAAAAGAAACATATCAATTTCTATATTCCAGATAAAAAAGTAGTCTTGGTAAATTATCTGCATAATTTAAGATCAAGAAAAATAATTTCAACATAATTACCTACTGAACTTTTGTTGCTTTAAGAAGTCAAGGTTTTTTTCACATAATTATTGTAATCCTCCACTTAATTGTTGTTCTTTGGCCAGTTTTATAGACATATTCATAGGTATGGCTTTAAGATGTGTACAAAGATAGGAAGTTATAAGAAGGGAAGCAGGAAAGGAAATTAAATGACATAAATATTGGTGAATTCAGGAATATGGTACCACATACCTGGCACTTGGCGAGATTTTATAATAACATTATTGTAGAGGAGAGACATTTTTCTACCCTTCTCCCCTTCTGAGTGTCATGCTGGGGGATACATATATAAGGGGCAGGATCTCAAGTGCAAAGTATCCTGGATCACTCTGCAACAGTTGTATATCTAATCCTGTAGGGTTAATCCTTCCAGGTCCCTGGCACCTGGAAGTTGTTGATAGTATTGAGCTGTGCTGTCTTATTCTTCTTATTGAATATAGGTTTTTCATCTTTTCCCTTAGGACAATGAAAACCTATCTTAGTATTTTAAAACAATTAGGTGATTTTAATAGTGGAGACATCTGTGTTTAAATGATACAGACATAATCAATGCAAACAGTCAAACAGTTCTTATTCCATGGAGAGTAAAGAAAATAAAAGTATTGGGAGTGCCAAAACTTTTTTCACTTTTCAGGGATTTATCCATGGACTTTATCAAAGATAATCTGAGTAACTGAAGCAGCTGTTACCTTGGCTTTACTCAGATGCAGTCTTGGGAAAGCTTAGATCTCACATAAACTACAGAATGAAATGGCTATTCCTCTAGGATAGAAATAGCATTTTCTTAACTCACAGCCAATCCCTATTTTTCACTGAAATATCTTATACGTTAGCCTAATACTCCAAATCAATTCATTGTTCATTGTAATATCATTGCTTTTTAAATTAATTACATAAGAACTACTGTTTGTAAAACACTTAACATATAGGTAGGTAGTCAGAAACATTCTGTTATTCACAGATGAGAAAAGTGAGGGTCAGAGAAGTTAAAGGGTCTAGGATCAGGACTCAGAGTCATACCTGCCTGCCACTGAAACCATGCTCTTCACTGTGCCATGTTTTGGTGACAGTAAAACAGATTGTCTCTCCACTTATAACTGGATGAGGCCCTAATAGCATTCAGATTAGGAAATGAAATAAGTAGATGTCTGGCCCTAAGAAAGCTCACCCTAACTTTTTCTTCCATTTCCTCATCAGAAAAATGGAAATAACAGTAATACCTACTTCATAGTATTATGAATAGAAATAAAAATTTATATTCAAAAGCAGTTTGAAGTTTTGAGAACAGCACATAATAACTGATACCATTTATTCAGTATTTAGTAGAACTTCATAAACTGGAGAAGTATCACAGTGAATAAACAGATGTATTCAAAGTCAAACTACCTGGAACATAATAAAGGTTAATGGATCCAAGTTTGTATTCATCTCAAGAAAGAGTAATTTGATTTTTTCATTGCCCCCTGCAAACTAAGTATATATAAATTAAGTAATGATTAAGGAGCCAAGTTATGAAAAAAATATGCCTTCATATACCTAAAATAATTTTTATGACTATTCAGGTTTCATTAGACTTTCCAGGAAAAGACAAATGTACAATGCAACTTTAAAACTGTTGAGAAAAGTTTAAGTGGAGACTATGAGTTGATTAAATATGCACATTTTCCAAAAAGTTAGCTTGTATGTACATTCAATTAAGTTCAGTTCAGTCTCTCAGTCGTGTCCGACTCTTTGCGACCCCATGAATCGCAGCACGCCAGGCCTCCCTGTCCATCACCAATTCCCCGGAGTTCACTCAGACTTGCGTCCATCCAGTCAGTGATGCCATCCAGCCATCTCATCCTCGGTCGTCCCCTTCTCCTCCTGCCCCCAATCCCTCCCAGCATCAGAGTCTTTTCCAATGAGTCAACTCTTTGCATGAGGTGGCCAAAGTACTGGAGACAATAAGAGAAGAAATTCCAGATCAGTACATTATACAAGTGCATTAAAATGAATAATGAGGTATGTAATTAAAATCATGTACAGAAACAAGTAATGGGTCAAGATAATTAAAATTTAAATCCAAAATTAATGTATGGTAGTAGGATATATTACAGGACCCGGGTGCTCTTCCTAGCAGTGCCTCTGTATTAAGGCATAATATAGAGTATTTTGAGGCTGACCACTTATTTTTTATTTCATTTTTTACTTCAGACTCAAAATATTTGTATTAATTTCTCTTGAGGAGAAATAACAAAAGTAATTACGAAACACAGTTACAAGTGCAAAATGCTTTACAGTTACACATTACCGGTTTTGAATTGTGACTTGAAATCAATATTTCAAAAGCCATTATTGTGACTGTTCATTTTAAAAGTTTATTTTCTTTGTGACTTTTAAAATTAAAATTTTTTCAATTTAGATTTTAAGGACTTTTATAGAAGCTGAACATTTATTTTAAGTGCTCAGAAATAATTATTTTTATACAGAAAATATTATTAGAAAAATAGCTTCCATTTGACTTTTGCAATTTGCAAGGATAAAAAGAACAAATGTAAAGAACTGAAATTACATCTGGATCTTAATATTTGCAGAAGTGTCAATGCTAAAGTGTCAACCGTGCAGTCATATCCAAATCTTTACGATTGATCCCATGGACTGTACTCCACCAGGCCACTGTCACTCTGTCCATGGAATTCCCCAGGCAAGAATGCTGGAGTTGTTAGCCATTCCCTTCTCCAGGGAATGTGCCCTACCCAGGGACTGACCCTGGGTTTCCTGCATTGCAGGCAGATTCTTTACCATCTGAGCCACCAGGGAAGCCCTCAAAATGTCAATGGTGTTGCTGCTGAGTCGCTTCAGTCGTGTGACCCCATAGACAGCAGCCCACCAGGCTCCCCCATCGCTGGGATTCTCCAAGCAAGAACACTGGAGTGGGTTGCCATTGCCTTCTCCATACTTGTAAGTGTCTCCTCTCATGTTTGCATCCATGTACACAATGGAGAGGAGGGTAACTGATGATACATACATAAGTTTATTTCCATGCCATCACTATTATCACCATCTTTGCACTCAGAGACCCAAACTGAGTGGCTATTGTTCCAAACATATGCTTTAAAATGACTCTAGATGGAAAGATCTGAAGAAGGCAATGGCACCCCAATCCAGTACTCTTGCCTGGAAAATCCCATGGACGAGGAGCATGGTAGGCTGCGGTCCATGGGGTCACTAAGAGTCAGACACGACTGAGTGACTTCACTCTCACTTTTCACTTTCCTGCATTGGAGAAGGAAATGGCAACCCACTCCAGTAGTCCTGCCTGGAGAATCCCAGGGACGGGCGAGCCTCGTAGGCTGCCGTCTGTGGGGCTGCACAGAGTTAGACACGACTGAAGCAGCAGCAGCAGCAGCAGATGGAAAGATCAGCTAGGACAACTTGATGGAAATATTATTGATGTGGCTTAATGAGCATGTAAACTCTGGCACTTTTATGTTTATGTGACATTATTACTACTTGCACACTTGGGTTACATAATTGGGTAATAAACATTTATTTTTTCTAAAGATCTCTCAAATTTAATGACTGTGAATTTAAAGAGAATATGTTACTATCAACATCATAGATTTTGAAGATTTGAAATAACCTAAACAAAGTGTTTGGAACACAGTTCCCTGATATTACTGTTACTATTTTATAATTATTATTACTTTTATTCATTTTTGACTCTTGAACATGTTACTAAGTAGAAGGCTTATTATGTATTTATAGTGACTTTGATCCCTAGATAATACTCCTGTAGTTCAGTTCAGTCGCTCAGTTGTGTCCCACTCTTTGTGACCCCATGAACTGCAGCACGCCAGGCCTCCCCTGTCCATCACCAGCTCCCGAGTCCACTCAAACCCATGTCCAGTGAGTCAGTGATGCCATCCAACCATCTCATCCTCTGTCATCTCCTTCTCCTACTGCCTTCAATCTTTCCCAGTATCAGGGTCTTTTCAAATGAATCAGATCTTTGTAAAAGATGGCCAAAGTATTGGAGTTTCAGCTTCAACATCAGTCCTTCCAATGAACTCCTAGGACTGATTGCCGTTAGGATGAACTAGTTGGATTTCCTTGCAGTCCAAAGGACTCTCAAGAGTCTTCTCTAACACCACAGTTCAAAAGCATCAGTTCTTTGACTCTCAGCTTTCTATAGAGTTCAACACTCACATCCATACATGACTACTGGAAAAACCATAGCTTTGACTAGACAGACATTTGTTGGCAAAGTAATGTCTCTGCTTTTCAAAATGCTGTCTAGGTTAGTCATAACTTTTCTTCCAAGGAGTAAGCGTCTTTTAATTTCATGACTGCAGTCACCATCTACAGTGATTTTGGAGCCCAAGAAAATTAAATCAGCCACTGTTTCCCCTATTTCTGTATTTATTTACCATGAAGTGATGGGACCGAATGCCATAATCATACTTTTCAGAATGTTGAGCTTTAAGCCAACTTTTTCACTCTCCTCTTTCACTTTCATCAAGAGGCTCTTTAGTTCTTCTTCACTTTCTGCCATAAGGGTGGTATCATCTGCATATCTGAGGTTATTGATATTTCTCCTGGCAGTCTTGATTCCAGCTTGTGCTTCTCCCACCCCACCATTTCTCATGAAGTAATCTGCATATAAGTTGAATAAGCAGGGTGACAACATACAACCTTGACATACTCCTTTTCCTATTTGGAACCAGTCTGTTGTTCCATGTCCAGTTCTAACTGTTGCTTCCTGACCTGCATACAGATTTCTCAAGAGGCAGGTCAAGTAGTCTGGTATTCCTATCTCTCTTTTTTTTTTTTTTTTTTGGTCCATTTTTTTAAACTTTATTTTACTTTGCAATACTGTACTGGTTTTGCCATACATCAACATGAATCCACCATGGGTGTACATGAGTTCCCAATCCTGAACCCCCTCTCCCACCTCCCTCCCAATACCATCTCTCTGGGTCATCCCAGTGCACCAGCCCCAAGCATCCTGTCTCCTGCATCAAACCTAGACTGGCAATTCGTTTCTTACATGATATTATACGTTTCAATGCCATTCTCCCGAATCATCCCACCCTCTCCCTCTCCCACAGAGTCCAAAAGTCTGTTCTATACATCTGTATCTCTTTTGCTGTCTTGCATACAGGGTTATTGTTACCATCATTCTAAATAAGAGTTTTCCACAGTTTATTGTGATCCACACAGTCAAAGGCTTCTCATAGTCAATGAAACAGACATAGACGTTTTTCTGGAATTCTCTTGCTTTTTCTATGATCCAGCAAATGTTGGCAATTTGATCTCTGGTTCCTCTGCCTTTTCAAACCCAGCTTGTACATCTGGCAGTTCTTGATTCAAGTACTGCTGAAGCCTCGCTTGAAAGATTTTGAGCATAACTTTGCTATCATGGGAAGTGAGTGCAATTGTCTGGTAGTTTAAACATTCTTTTGTACTACCCTTCTTGGGAATCGGGGTAACGATTGATCTTGTCCAGTCCTGTGGCCACTGCTTGGTTTTCCAAATTTGCTGAGATATTGAGTGCAACACTTGAATAGCATTATCCTTTAGGATTTTAAATAGCACTTCTTGAATTTCATCATTTCCAACAGCTTTATTGGCAGCAGTACTTCCTAAGGCCCCTTGACTTCATACTTTAGGTTGTCTGCCTCTAGGTGGGTCACCACACCATTGTTGTTTTCTGGGTCATGAAGATCTTTTTCTTACAGTTCTTCTGTGTATTCTTGCCATCTCTTCTTGATCTCTTCTGCTTCTACTAGATCTTTAGTGTGACTGATTCATAAGGGCTATTGTAACTAAAAGAAAATAGCAAAAAGGTGCTTTGACATTGAAAAAAATAATACTGGATGGGTTGACTGAAAAATAAAGAATAAGAAACTCACCAAGAAATAAGAGGCAGTAGTTTTGAACTTGTATATCTTTAGAATAAAAATCAAGTGGCCTGGAGATTTTAACACAAAAAGGTAAACATTTTACAGTAGTACTATGTATAATGAGATAGGATTCATAATTAAAACATCACACAGATCTGCTCATTAATAAGAATGATACATAAATGCACTTGACAGAGTGAAGAGTAACTTGTTATGAAGATATATTCTTTTGCAGAAAAACATAAATCTGAAACTAAAAAAGTATGATACTAAAAAAAAATTATCTTCCAATCCAGTCCAGTTATTTCACCCCACACCCCAAGTGCCAGTGAGACAGATTACTCTACTTCCTCTGATCTTACCAAAGCATTTTGCAAGCCAAAACACTGCGATAGTATTTTTCTTCTAGAATGCACAGCAGTCAATAATTAAATATCCACTCCTATTTTTCATTCAGGGACTATTTCACTAAAAGTTTTCTAATGCTTTTCTCATCTTCAAATCCAACACAACTATAAAATTTCCAGTTATGTAGATTTGATTCCAGTCTTCGACATATCCTTTAGTCTGCCTCTTGCTCAGTGGGGGCTTCAACAGGTGGTACTAGTTGTAAGGAATCTGCCTGCCAATGCAGGAGACACAAGAGTTGCAGGTTTAATCCCTGGGTCAGAAAGATTCCCTGGAGTGGGAAATGGCAATCTTCTCCAGTATTCTTTCCTGAAAAATTCCATAGGTAGAGGAATCTGGCAGTCTACAATCCTTGGGGTTGCAAAGAGTCAATAAAACTGAATGACTGAACACACATATCTGTTCAATGGAGGTTCAAAAGGGAAGCATTATCTTCATTTCCTTCCTGTCTATTTGCATGGATATTAATCAGACAATCTGCTAGTTAATTAGCCTACAGGAATGAGAAGGATCTCAGCACTGTGAGGGAATGATGAGCCAGTAGGTTTGGGCTAAGAGAAAACACAGGTTGGTGCTAGAAAATATTGGTAAGCCATGTTAAAGATTGGGAATTTTATCTTAAATGAAAGAAAATTCTTTGAAGTATTTTAAGACTTGAAATCCCAGAACTAGATGTTCAATGGATGATGGAAAGATCTGTGAAAGGGAAGGGTAAAAGCTTGAATATGGACAGGTTAATTAGATAGTGATTTTTTAAAGGCTGTTAATTAATAAGCTATATTTCAGAGAATGGGACAAGACTGTATCAGTATCAATGGAGGAAATGAATGGATTCAAGAGTAATATAATTCAAGAGTCATTTACATACAATCATGCATTTTCTTATGATTCATCTTCTGATTACATTTTCATTTGGTGAACATGTAGTTATTTTTCAAAACTAACTTCAAGCAGCATACACAAGATGCTGTGTTTATGGACGATCCCAGTTTATGGACCCAGTTTATGGACCATCCCAGTTTATGGACCATCCCAGATCTGCGCAGTTACTTTATTTGGTCAGATTTTGCCTGGGCTTCCCAGGTGACACTAGTGGTAAAGAACCTGCCTGCCAGTGCAGAGACATAAGAGGTGTGGGTTTGATCCCTGGGTTGGGAAGATCCCCTGGAGGAAAGCATGGCAACTCAGTCTAGTATTCTTGCCTGGAGAATCCCATGGACAGAGGAGACTGGTGGGCTATAGTCCACGGGGTCACACAGAGATGGATATGACTAAAGCAACTGAATACACACACACACACAGACACACACACACACACACACGCACGCGCACACACACGCACACACACACACGCACACTGACCTGCCCATGATTTTCATGGTCGTGTGAGTTAATGCTGCTGCTGCTGCTGCTGCCGCCACTGCCACTGTGGGGGTCTCTGGGCCATTGCTTCTGATCATTCTTCTTGCTTCTAGGCACAGCCAACAGAGCCACACCTCACAGAAATTCCCCTGCCACCTCTTGCCTCCAGATCTGGGGCATTACTCTGATCTGGCATGAAGAGTAGCAAGACTCAATAGGTGTTCAGCATGAATTTCTGGAAATGTTGGAGAATTGTTACTAATGGTGGCCAATTTTTAACCAATAAAGATGAGAGCTAAACTTACTGGGTGTTCCAGTGGTTAGGAATCTGCCTACCAATGCAGGGGACACACGTTCCATCCCTGATCCAGGAAGATCCTACATACCCTGGAGCAGCCAAGCCCGGGCACCGCAGTTGCCGAGCCCACATGCGCAAAGCCCATGCTCCACCAGAGAAGCTACCACAATGAGAAATCCAGACTCCAAGAGCAGAGAATAGCCCCCACTCGCTGCAGTTAGAGAAAGCCCACGAGCAGGCACAAAGACCCAGCACAGCCAATAGCAATTTAAAAATTAAAAAATAAGATGAAAGCCGGCAGAAAAATTTGTCTGCCTCTCTCCTCCCTCTGGAGAAGGAAATGGCAACCCACTCCAGTGTTCTTGCCTGGAGAATCCCAGGGAGGGGGGAGCCTGGGCTGCCGTTGATGGGGTCGCACAGAGTTGGATACGACTGAAGCGACGCAGCAGCAGCAGCAGCAGCAGCTCCTCCCTCTGCTCCTTAGGCCATTCACGGGGCTCTGTGAAGAGTGTGTGGCCAGCTTTTATGCGTTCCTTTATTGTTTGTTTCAGTCTCATTTTGCTCCTTCCCAGGAACCGTACTTCCTAATAAATCGTTCTAAGGATTTTTTAAAAAAATATTACTTATTTAGTTAATTGCATTTTTGGTTGTGCTAGGTCTTTATTGCTGCTCATGGGCTTTCTCTAGCTGCAGGGAGGGGGCTACTCTTCGTCGTGGTTCAAAAGCTTCTCTTCATGGCTGCTTCTTTTGCTGGGTTTACACGCTCTGCGTGCATGGGCTCAGTAGTTGTGGTGGATGGGCTTAGTTGCTTCAGGGAATGTGGTATCTTCCTGGACCAGGGATCAAATCTGTGTACCCTGCAGGTGGATTCTTA
The DNA here is from genome assembly GCA_917880005.1 of Nanger dama. Lineage (NCBI taxonomy): Eukaryota > Metazoa > Chordata > Mammalia > Artiodactyla > Bovidae > Nanger > Nanger dama. Next base: position 4,008,909 of record CAKJTW010000038.1, on the reverse strand, counting down.
TCCTCTGTACCACCAGGGAAGACCTCTAATAAAGTTCTATCAGTAAGTTTTGGCCCGTCTGTCTTTGTTTTCTGGGGATTCTAGTCAAAGTCCCCAACTTTTTCATGGCATCCATTGTTCATCATGGCCTAACTCTGCGTACCATGGGCACATCTTCTTTGTTCTTCCTTCTACAAAATCCCACAAGGATACCCACACAATATCTATAAATTGTATTGTGACACTTTTGTTTAATTTGCCCAGCTACTTCTACTAAACCTTAAGCTCTCTGAAGATGTTGTTGCTTCTGACACTTACCATAGGACTCTCAATACAGTAAAAATATTTAACTGGTATTTGCAGAATGGAGGAATAAATATAAGAGGTAATATAGTCATAGAAAAGACTACTCTGGAAATTTAACATCAAAAATGTTTTCTGTCCTAAATAAGTGCTATGATTCTTAATTCAAAACTGTAAATTAACTGTCTTCTCCTTTTTGTTTTCTTTTCATTTTTTCTCTCTCATGTACACACACTGCTTTCTTACTTTCAATTTCTGAGCTTTCTTCAAATTTACAGTGCTTTTGTTCTTATTTCTCCTTATATACCAGTCCTTTTGTCTCCAGTGCTCTTTTCATGTAGCAAGAGTATAAATTATCAACGTTGAGGGTAACACTGAAAAACTTAAGAGCCTCCAGGGATCATTAAATGTTGAAAAGGTCTGTAAAATAAGTCACACAAGGGACTATAAAAAGCAAGCGATATTTTTCCAACAATTGCTGAAATATGATAATTTTGTTTAGATAATATAAATAACTATTTGTAATTATAGGGAAAATACCAAAGAAGATATTAGAAATATTTCAGAGTTATATAAAGCCATTCTACCCAGTGTGGAATCACATTTCATTTCATCAATAACACTGATGTTATTTTCTCCTTTATGATAATTTTGGCAATAGAGAATTTTCCACTATAATCAGACCTCAAATAAAAACCTGAAGCTCTTAAATAACTGCAATTACAATCATTTAATTTGTATTCTTTTATAAACAGCTTTAGAAAGAACATCAAGCTGATTTATACATTTAATTTCTATTTCATACTTTCAGTATCTTGTATCCTAATGTAGCTTTGTGAAACTATGAGATTATTGACATTGTGAGCAGAGATAGTCATATTCTCATAGGGATTTACTGCCATCATAATTAAAGTTGACTGCTGTGACATACATGGTAGTAACTATTCAAAGAAAGGTTAAGAATTAAAACAATAATACATTTTAAAATAGAAGAATGGACTATAAAATTATTTCTAACATTTCAATAAAAATTGAGCAAATATAGCTTTGTCTTTGTGTTACTCTAAATCATAAGTTCACCACATAATTCGAACAGTTGTTAGAATTTAGAATTATCCAAAATGATAATTCATAACTAGGCATGAGTCACTAGACTCTTTTTCCGACAGTTTCTTTGTTTCAAAAATGAATATATTTACTATAATTTAGTACCTCAAGATTAACATGAGAATTGCTCAAAAATTATTTTAATCCTATAATGGTTGTTCCTGTGGTTCCACTGAAACTTAATCATTGGCAAAGATTTGTTAAGCTGGTACAAATGACTCTGAATTTTCTGGCATTTTCCCCAATACCTCTACAAATACATTTTCTAGTCACTGAATTATTTCAAACCAAAGGAAAAATAAATAAATCAGTGAATAAAAATACCATATAGGCCTTAAGTTTTAACTTGTTTTGTTCTTAACTAGCTTTATTTTCCCTAAATTTGACTTTGTGCTTTTAACTCTGTGACCCCATGGACTCCAGCATGCCAGGCTGCCCTGTCCTTCACTATCTCCCATAGTTTGTTCAAACTCATGTCCATTGAGTTGGTGATGCCATCCAACCATCTCAAACTCTGTTGGCCCCTTCTCCTCCTGCCTTCAATCCTTGGGGTCTTTCCAGTGGGTTGGCTCTTCTCATCAGGTGGCCTAAATATTGGAGTTTCAGCCTCAGCATCAGTCCATCCAATGAATCTTCAGTACTGATTTCCTTTAGGATGGGCTGGTTTGATCTTCTTACAGTCCAAGGGACTCTCAAGAGTTATCCAGCACCACAATTCAAAAGCATCAATTATTTAGTGCTCAGCCTTTAATGGTTCAACTCTCACATCCATACATGACTACTGGAAAAACCATAGCTTTGACTATATGGAGCTTTGGCAGTAAAGTGATGTCTCTACTTTTAATACACTGTCTAGGATTGTCATAGATTTTCTTCCAAGGAGCAAGTATATTTTAATTTCATGGCTGCAGTTTCCATCCCCAGTGATTTTCGAGCCCTAGAAAATAAAGTCTATCACTGTTTCCATTTTTCTCCATGTATTTGCCATGAAGTGATGGGACCAGTTTTCAACTAAGATCACCTAAGATCTTAGTTTTTTGAGTGTTGAATTTAAGCCAGCTTTTTCACCCTCCTCTTTCACCTTCATCAAGAGGCTCTTTAGTTTTTCTTAGCTTTCTGCCTTTAGGGTAGTATCATTTGCTTCTCTGAGGTTGTTGATATTTCTCCAGGTAATTATCTGGATTCCAGCTTGTGATTGATCCAGCCCAGCATTACACATGAGGCACTCTGGATATAATTTGACTACTTCAAGACAACTAAAATTTTATTTGCCTGTGTACTTGAATTCTTTCAGTTAGCACATGATAGCAAGTATACAATTGTCTTTCTTGGAATGTCCAGAAGACAATAGGCACCAATGGATCTGTTCACAAACCAAGTACTTTTCTAGTTCATATATTTTCTACTAGTGATTTTCCAGCAAAATTATGTTCCCTCTGTCTTTTAATTAATGCAGGTTAAAATGAATTTTCTTATTTGGAAATTACATTTGGTTTGCTGTTACTTGACTCTCCAGGTATTAATTTCATTTTATCATTTAAATAAAATCAATATACTTGATAGCATGATTAGACTTTTGAAACTGATAAGTCTTAATAAAGGATCTTAATAAAACATCTATTTCTGCTTTATTGACTAGGCCAAAGCCTTTGACTGTGTGGATCACAATAAACTGTGGAAAATTCTGAAACAGATGGGAACACTAGACCACCTGACCTGCCTCTTGAGAAACCTATACACAGGTCAGGAAGCAACAGTTAGAACTGGACATGGAAAAACAGACTGGTTCCAGATAGGAAAAGGAGTACATCAAGGCTGTATACTGTCCCCCTGCTTATTTCACTTCTATGCAGAATTGCTGCTGCTAAGTCGTGTCAGTCGCGTCCGATTCTGTGGGACCCCACAGACGGCAGCCCATCAGGCTCCTCTGTCCCTGGGATTCTTCAGGCAGGAACACTGGAGTGGATTGCCATTTCCTTCTCCAGTGAATGAAAGTGGAAAGTGAAAGTGAGGTCACTTAGTCGTGTCCGACTCTTAGCAGCCCCATGGACTGTAGCCCACCAGGTTTCTCCATCCATGGGATTTCCCAGGCAAGAGTACTGGAGTGGGGTGCCATTGAGTACATCGTGAGAAATGCTGGGCTGGAAGAAGCACAAGCTGGAATCAAGATTGCCAGGAAAAATATCAATAACCTCAGATATGCAGATGAAACCACCCTTATGGCAGAAAGTGAAGAACTAAAAAGCTTCTTGATGAAAGTGAAAGAGGAAAGTGAAAAGTTGGCTTAAAGCTCAACATTCAGAAAACGAAGATCATGGCATTTAGTCCCATCACTTCATGGCAAATAGATGGGGAAACAGTGGAAACAGTGACAGACTTTTTATTTTGGGGGCTCCAAAATCACTGCAGATGGTGACTGCAGCCACGAAATTAAAAGATGTTTACTCCTCGGAAGGAAAGTTATGATCAACATAGATAGCATATTCAAAAGCAGGTCTCTCTAGTCAAGGCTATGGTTTTTCCAGTGGTCATGTATGGATGTGAGAGTTGGACTATAAAGAAAGTTGAGTGCCAAAGAATTGATGCTTTTGAACTGTGGTGTTGGAGAAGACTCTTGAGAGTCCCTTGGATTGCAAGGAGATCCAACTAGTCCATTCTAAAGGATATCAGCCCTGGGATTTCTTTGGAAGGAATGATGCTAAAGCTGAAACTCCAGTACTTTGGCCACCTCATGCAAAGAGTTGACTCATTGGAAAAGACTCTGATGCTGGGAGGTATTGGGGGCAGGAGAAGAAGGGGACGACAGAGGATGAGATGGCTCGATGGCATCACCAACTCGAGGGATGTGAGTTTGAGTGAACTCTAGGAGTTGGTGACAGACAGGGAGGCCTGGCATGCTGCAATTCTTGGGATCACAAAGAGTCAGACACAACTGAACGACTGAACTGAACTGAATTGAAAAGAAAAAGGACCATGCCTACGGAAATGTGGAAAAAATACTTATTGTTACTTGAGTGATTTTAATGTAACTTCTATCTCTTTTAATTATCTTTTCTTCTTTCCAGTCTCTTTTATTTTATGGCATATAAAGGCAGATTATGATGATTTCAAATTCAGTAAATATGTACTTAAACACCTTTCCAAAAAAGTTTCTCCCTTCCAGATTTCTGCCACTTCCACAGTATTTGATCAGTTTTTTTTTTTTTTAATGTGAATGATTTTTAAAATCTGCTATTTATAAATAGGGACTTCCCTGGTGGCTCAGATGGTAAAGTGTCTGTCTACAATGTGGGAGACCCGGGTTTGATCCCTGGATTGGGAAGATCCCCTGGATAAGGAAATGGCAATCCACTCCAGGACTATTGCCTGGAAAACCCCATGGACAGAGGAGCCTGATAGGCTACAGTTCATGGGGTCACAAAGAGTCGGACAGGACTGAGTGACTTCACAATAACAACTTCACTATTTATAAACAGATTGCAATTTTATGACTGTATGACATTTATTGTGATCAAAGTCTTTTGATAGAAAGTAGGCCCTCAACCATTCCAAACAGATATCAGTAGAAAGAAATTATTGTCCAATCAATATTTCATTCAATGTACTGCTCTAGTACAGCACCTACACCATGATGAGGTTTGGAATATTTAGAAAGCATGTGATTTGCCAAAGGTATTTACTAATTACCTCCCATAATCATAGAAATCCTTTAATTAAAATAATAATAATAAATATCTAAGGTTAGAAAGTAGAATTGTGTTAGCTATATTAAGTAGTTAGTATGCAATTTTAAAACTGCATAATTCTTTCTTCTTGGCCCTGCTGCTGCTGCTAAGTCACTTCAGTCGTTTTCGACACTGTGCAGCCCCATAGACGGCAGCCCACCAGGCTCCCCCGTTCCTGGGATTCTCCAGGCAAGAACACTGGAGTGGGTTGCCATTTCCTTCTCCAATGCATGAAAGTGAAAAGTGAAAGTGAAGTCGCTCAGCCGTGTCTGACTCTTAGCGACCCCATGGACTGCAGCCCACCAGGCTCCTCTGTCCATGTGATTTTCCAGGCAAGAGTACTGGAGTGGAGTGCCATTGCCTTCTCGGCTTCTTGGCCCTAAATCCCACTAATCTGCCTAGACCTTAGAAGAAATATCTTTATTTTGTCCTGGCCTTTCTCATTCAAAGATTTTTATAGGGACTTCCCTGGTGGTCCAGTGGTTAGTAGTTGGCCTTCTAACACAGGGGATGTGGGTTTGTTTCATCCCTGGTCAGGGAGCTAAGATTCTACATGCCTACTGGCCAAAAAAAAAAAAAAAAAAAAACCCAGAATATAAAAGCAACAGAAGCAATATTGTAACAAATTCAATAAATATTTTAAACAAAAGAAAAGGTTTTTCTAGAGCAGAACTTATTAAAATACCACTGGCCATCTACTTCATAATCTCACTATGAATTTTGTATGTTATTTGAAGAGGCTGAAAAGCATTTTCGAATGTAGGAAATTTTGTGTAAACCACAGAAGTCAGTTTTGGTCCATGGCCCCCTCATTAGAAACCAGATGTTATTTGATTTTGTGCTTTTTTGTGGCACATTAGGTTGTCTTGGGTGAACAGGGATATACTTTCACAATTCCTTTTGGTCAAATCATGTTGACAAGATATGTCCTTTACATACTTCTCATACCAACAAAGAGGGTCTATACTATATTATCTTTTACTTTGTATCATTCATTTATTTGATATACTATATTCAGCTGTGGGCAAGCAAGCAATATAGCATAAGCCTAATCACCTTCCTTGGGGTAATTAAAAAGAGAAACTGTCATCTTTTTAGTTCAAGCAAGGAAGGCAGAGGCTGTCTATGTTCCTGTCAGATTTGCTCTCTGCCTTATTTCTGTACTCTGCCATTATTTTACCTATCTATCAGTTTAATTGCTCAACAAATTCCAGATGAGAGATAATCACCTTTCTAGTTTGTGAAGAGAAATAATTTATCCCTCATAACAAAAGGAAAGGACCTAACATTATCATTATCACTTCAAACAAAGGAGGAGGAAAGACAGAAGAAGCTAAATTTCCACTGTTGTTTTTTAAATCAAATTCATAAAACCTCAAGAGGGAAAATGTGTTAAGGGTATATTCAGCCAAAAATGGAGTATGTTCTGAATTCCACCTTAAATGTCAGTTCTTGAGAGGCAAATCTGCTCTGGTTAATGGTCTTCTCATTATTTTACCAATTTAAATATCATTCACTTGGTCATGGAATGTAGACTTCACAATTTTATGTCAAATGGATAATTTTTACTTTCTTTTAAAAAAAAATAAACTGGAAACCTCAATTAAATAGAGTCAGGTGACCAGAGGGAGGAATTTTCATGTCCTGTGGGGACAGCAGAGAGAAAGAATTCCTCCTTTTTCCTGGCAAGGACTCAGACAATGAAAAGCCATACACTCTTTGCTTACTATGGCCCTCCAAACTTTCTTAACCTCCCTATGAAAGCATCTTCCTTCCCTTGTGCTGGGGCCCTGAATGTGGCTCATCATGGTTACAGACCCAGAACTGCAGTTCTTTGCTAATCCTGAATAAGCCCATCTTTGCTGGAGAAATTCCTTGTAGTGCATTTGTTTTAGGTCAGCACTTCTTATGGTTGATATTTAGGAATGATCATATTTGGGTGTTTTGCCTGAAGTTTGACAGAAGTGAAGAATGCAAACATTAAGTTGTCATTCTAAATACCACAGAATCTGTAACTTTCTCATGATAAGCTATCTAGAGGCATACCAGGACAAATATCTGAAACAGGGGCCAAGTTTGTAATGATGAGGTGACTGTTTTTCTGATAATAGCCTGATTGTCATGGTGTTTGGACACACTTAAACTAGAAAATGAATGAAATGCTACAGTGAGAAAAATAAGCCACCTTGAATTATAGAGGCATGTTCAAAATAAACGGCTTATATATAAGTAGGAAATATTCATACATATGCTTTCAAGGTACTAAAAACAAAGATGACAAATTTAATTTTAAATATATTCTGTTTCTCCTCCTTTTTCACATCCATCAGCCTAGTCTACACTGTGTTCTCAAAAATTTTAAATAGTAATTTATCTTGGAAATAATGTCATACAGATATATATTGCATGATAATATATTGTAATTTTAATCTCTAAGATCTTTATAAGCTCCTATTCAGAAACATTTATGTTGTTTTCAATCTTTAGATATTATAAACAATGCTATAATGAGTAGAGTATATATAAAAATTTCAAGTAGAATTTCTTTCTGGTCAAAAAATATACAGTTATAAATTGGCTTGATTTTCCAAATGTGCTGCAAAAAAATTAGATTTTTAATAACCCATACTCCCATAAGTAGTACTTATGACCTTTTTCCTATAAACTCAACAAAACAGAGTTTTATCATACTTTTGAGCTGTGACAATGGGATATGCTTAAAAACAATATCCATGAAATCTAAATATGCATTTTCTTAAAAAGATACAGAGTACTTTTTTTATGAGACAATGAGGATTTTTTCTATAAAGTATTAATATTCTTTGATGTATTTTTATTTGTGATTAGATTTTTATCCTCATATGTTTGAAGAAATATTTTTTTGATTGGTAAAACTTTTATTCTTCTGATATGAATTGCCAAACTTTTCTTCTGTGGCCATTCATCTTTACTTGTAGGATATATGTCTTCCTGTAGTTTAAGATATTAATTTTTTATGTCTTCTGGGATTACCTTAAGTTCTAAAGACTTTATGCACTACAATGCTTAAAAGAATTAAAAAGTAATAACTCCTCTATGAGAAGTTCTGCAGATTTATTACAGTGTCAAGGTGAGATTTCATGGGATGAGGCAGTTTTTGCAATCTGACCATTATCATTCTTCAGTCTTAAAAAATGTGTTGCCCGTTATCCTTTAGAATATTGTCTCTTTCCTCATGTACATGCTCTTACCATGTGACCTTGGCATTCATATATATATGTGTGTATATATATATAAATATGTATGTATGTATAATATACATACAAGACACAGCTTTACTATGTATTTGTGTGTTTATAGAGGAGACAGTGGCACCCCACTCCAGTACTCCCGCCTGGAAAATCCCATGGACATAGGAGCCTGGTGGGCTGCAGTCTGTGAGGTCACTGAGAGTTGGACACGACTGAGTGACATCACTTTCACTTTTCACTTTCATGCATTGGAGAAGGAAATGGCAACCCACCCCAGTGTTCTTGCCTGGAGAATCCCAGGGACGGGGAAGCCTGGTGGGCTGCCATCTATGGGGTCGCACAGAGTCAGACATGACTGAAGCAACTTAGCAGCAGCAGCAGTAATTTTGTAACATTTCTGTTTTTGTCTCAGATTTTAATTTTTTCCAATTTTATTTGGATATGTTTTCAAATTTTTCATCTATTTCTTTCAGCATGTCTTATTTTTCATTCTGGCTTCTCTTCCTTCTTTTATGTTATTTATTTTCATTTTATTTATGTTATCATCTATTGATTAAGATAAGTTTGCTGCTAAGTCGCTTCAGTCATGTCCAACTCTGTGTGATCCCATAGATGGCAACCCACTAGGCTCCGCTGTCCCTGGAATTCTCCAGGCAAGAACACTGGAGTGGGTTGCCATTTCCTTCTCCAATGCATGAAAGTAAAAAGGGAAAGTGAAGTCGTTCAGTCGTGTCCAACTGTTCATGACCCCTTGAACTGCAGCCCACCAGGCTCCTCCATCCATGGAACTGCTTTAAAAAAAGAGATAGTAACGATGACCCTCTATGTGAGACAACAAAAGAGACACAGAGATATAGAATGGACTTTTGGCCTCTGAGGGAGAGGGAGAGGGTGGGATGATTTGGAGAATGACACTGAAACATGTATACTAATATGTAAGAAACAAAGCGCCAGTCTATGTTCAATACAGGATACAGGATGCTTGGGGCTGGTGCACGGGATGATCAGGGGAGACTGTGTGGGGTGCGAGGTGGGAGGGGGCTTCGGCATTGGGAGATCGTGGACACATGTGGCTGATTCATGTCAATATATGGCAAAACCAATTCAGTATTGTAAAGTAGAATAAAGTATTAAAAAATAATAAAAAAAGAGAGACTCAAAACTATAGTTTTTCAGATAACATAGAACTGTATTTATTTCTCACATAATAGGTCAGGCAGGAGTGTAGGTAGCTCCATCCTAAGAATTTCAAGGACACAACTCTCTTCCCCTTATTCTGCCATCAACTAGGATGTTATTCCTGTTACCATTCCTGGCAGGGTCATTGCTGACTCACCACACCATGTCTTTGTTCTGGCTTATGGGAAGAGACAAGATGTACTGGCTAATCAGTAAACTCCTTAAGTGATGTGAAAAAATGCACAAAGCCACCCGTTCAAATCCTGTCACATTGTGTATGTGTGTGTGTGAGACAGAAAGACAGAGACAGAGAGAGAAAGGCTTTCATTAGCAAGAAAAGGGAAGACAGAATGGAAAGGGAGGCAGTTGACAGTGTCAGTCTATTCAATTATTTCAAGTTCCAATCATTTTTTCCCTTCCTTTTCCTTTTTTGAGAAGGGGTCAACTTAATTGCCATCAGGTATATCATCACCTTATGTGACAACTACTTTTATTGTGTTCTCATCTTTAACATCTTTAACAAAATATATTTCCTTCTGTGTAAGTCTCTGGCATCTCCTGTCCTTAAGTGTCTCTGAAGGTGGTAGTGAAGTGAAGTGAAGTCGCTCAGTCGTGTCCGACTCTTTGCGACCCCATAGACTGTAGCCTACCAGGCTCCTCTGTCTATGAGATTTTCCAGGCAATAGTACTGGAGTGAATTCCAATTTCGTTCTCCACTGAAGGTGGTAAGGTTTTGTTATTACCAAGAGTTTTAAAGGAGTGTAAATATTACTCTGAACTTGCAGATATAGGGTGCTCTTTCCTTGGAAGGGTTTCATTTCCTTCCCCAAGTTCCCAGGAAGAGGAATGATTACTTGATGCTTCTCTGAACCAGTACAGCTTTTCTATCTCCATATTAAGTGGATAAAGATATCATTTATTTTACAAACAAGGACAATTACACTTGGATAAGAAGTGGAAACAGATACCTGTCCTGGGAAAACCACTGTATAACAGTCATGATGGGGCCCTCTTAAAGCAACAGATCCATACAGATTCTCAGTTCCAACTCTCTGCCTCACACATAACCAAACATTTCAAAATAGTATTTGAATGGCAGAGAGTGACTGGGAGGTCAGCAGTGCCCATAGCCCTGGGGAGAGAGGGACTAGAGGCCCTGCTGTAGCTTTTATGCAATTTCTATGACTAATGTTAGATTGTCTGGATTTAAGAAGCCATATGTCTGAACTAAACTTTAGGGAGTATTCCAAGGGATATTTTCTTCACACAAACTCTGTGCTTCCTAGAATCTATGCTCATATTTTTCTAGTACCACATTAAGTACCTCAGATTGTAAAACTCTTTTCCATATTTCCTCACTGAGACTCCCAGGGCTTTTAATGTCTCCAGAATATATTTTCCATTTTTTCACAAGACTTAAAAGTAACATAAACTCTAAAAGTGTCTGCTGAAAAGATTGCCCAAAGTAGATGAAGAGGACTCTAATAAGAGTAACCAAGAGGAGATGAGTGAGCAGGCAGAGGAGGGCGAGGATGACCCCAGTGAGGCTGGAGATAGGAAGACCTGAAAGAAGGAGTGCAGCATTTTTGGTAGAATGTTTCCCAAAAGATGGGCCAATGCACTGGAAGAAAATGAGAAAACCAATTTCCCAGGAAGTAAAGTGACTGGCTGCAAATTCTGTGTTCCTTATGCACCTGATTCTAAGACACAGTTAATGTAAGATAAACCTTTGATTCGATAATAGCTTCTTGAGGGAGAAAAGGAATCACAATATTATATATATGTTTATATAGCAAGTATAAACACCCAAGATTTCACAGAATGCTACAATGTGAGAAGTGAAATGAAAGACACATTCTGTAAGGTGAAGTCAGGCTGAATGGAGAAAAATTATGGAAAAATAACTCCAAATAGTGCAAGTGGAAGGTACATTGGATCTTCTCATGGGAGAGGATAAAAAAGCAGAAATAGTGATGTAGCTTCCCCTAAAAAAAAAAAGTTTGAAAAATGTGTTTGTACCTAGAAATGACCATGTAATATTCATAAGTCAGAAAATAATTCAACTAAAAAGAAAAATTTTAAATAGGGATAGCCTGTTTTAATGAAATAAAATCATGCATATAATGGCTTCATCACACGGGCAGCAAAAAATTCTACATAGAAATGTGATTTTAGCGTTTGTATCAATACAAAGTGAGATAAAGAATTTTAATTACTTTGAAAAAATACATAAGAAGAGACCTGATTCATGTTCAGGCCTGAAGATACAAAATCTGCTTAATTGTAGTTCTGAGCTGTTTCTGAACAATACCAGATACTTTCCATGTTCTCTTTGATGTGTAGTATCTATCTTGGTACAGTATATGATTCATAACTTTTGAAAATTAGAAAAGAAAATTAAGAGTTTCTGCTCATACTAGAAAGGTAAATTTTTCTTTCAACATATGTCAGTTTGGAAATAAGTCTCCCTTTTAGACTTACATGATTTCACTTTTACTGTTCTGGTCTACTGAAAGGATAACCCTGAATCTGTGCCTCACTTTTTCTTATGCTAATTCTGTGGCCCATGTAGAACTTGGGTGAAATATGTCTTTCTTCAAACATTTTATTTATAAGAAAACATAATAAAACAGCATATTCTTCAATGGAAAATAATGAAAGACAGTGTGATTCTAAAATTCATCTTCAGGCGTGAAAATATGTATTCATATGTTGTAAATTAAAGATTGAACTTTGAACTTTTAATAGCCAAAAAAAAAAAGTAATCTCTCTTAAGAATAACTCCAGATAAAGTTTTGATACCTTCTTATCTTTTTAAAAGAAATAGCAATATGAAACATTATGCATAGACAGTTGCCATTCCACTTCCCTTTAGCCCTTGATTCCATGGTCCACAGACTTTATGTTTTCTCATTTTCTCCCCAAAGATATTTGACTCACAAACTAATAAGATTCCCGGCATTGTTCTCCTCCTTTCACATGCCATGCACCATAGGTCAGGACATCTCCATGTCTCCCTGTGCTCCCAATACCAGTAAGAGTTGAAGTCACCGAGTGAAGTTGAGCCAAGAGAGAACAGTAGAAGCTAGCAGCCCTGGGAAGGGTGAGTGCATGTGAATGTGGGTGTGTGGAGAACATATCTCTGTGTGTGGTGTGGGTTTGTGTATATGTGCATACACATAAATGGCAAGGGTCAATGCTGAGAGTCACTGAATGCTTTCTGAATGCTGGAGGAAGTTGAGTGTTTCTAAGTCACTCTTTGGAGATAGAGCAGTACAGTTGAGATGTGGTGCTTCGGTACTGCTGACTCGAATATAAGCATATCTGGCCTTGTTGATTTAGACATTAAGCTGTGAGTTTGTCTGAGAGGCAGACAATAGTGAGGATAGGTATGCAGTGACAGAGAAGGAATATGCAGAAGAGAGGAACTGTGAGAGACAGGTTATTTTAAAAGGATAATATGTCTATGAGAAAACGGGAGTGACAAGGAATTGTAAGTCAGAGAGAATGGAGGCTATGACAGACAAAGTGCTTAGAAGAATCAGGCTGCAGATATCAAAAAGGAGTGCATGTGCCTGGCAGCACAAGTGGGAAGCAGACAATAAAGGAAGTAAGGTGAAAGCAGAGAACAGAAATGCTTAGGGGAGAAGGAGAAGGCAGGGACTAGAAAGAAAATGTGACCTTAGGAAATTTTTATTTTCAGGGTGTTAGAAAGATCCAAACAAACAAACAAGATTCGTTTTCTGATGATAAGAGTGATTGACTTTAATTGTATATGAAACTTTCAGGAAACAATTTAAGAAGTGGTAAAAATAATGACAAAGTAATACTCAGTATTTTATCAATACTTAACTCTGTTTATTTCCAATCACCCTGAATGATGAGAAGGTGTGATATAAGCCAGAAAAACTAAATTTATTTGCAGTATTTAAACATAAAATTGTAACATTTGATTTTGGAAAAAGCAGCATTCTGCCTTAGCTTCTTCTGTGTGAAACAGATTTGATGAATTGTTTTACTGTCTAGGAAATTGAATTCTGTAAAAACTTGGCGCCCTTTCTCAGTGCTTCTCAGAGTTGTTTCCTTACATCTACTCTGGCTTAACATACATGCTCGATGCAACTCTAAGTTGTGTTTTCTTTTCTTAGTTCACCACCTTACCGTCCACTACTCAAGATCAATGGTTGTACAATATGCATCCTTGAATACTGAAAAAAAAATAATGGAAAAGGAGGGAAATCCCATGTTAGATCATATAGAACCGAAGGATTTTCCCTTGTACTATGAAATGGATATGCCTAGAAGGTGTTGATTACACATTAGACTTTCTGCATACAAACTCATCATTCCTGAATGACTGTCCAGATCTTTCCTGTTAACAGTGACTCTGAAGTGTGTTTACTTCTTTGTATATATTCTCTGTTCAGAAGCACACACAATTGTGGAAGTATTTCCATTTTCATAATCTCAGATTTTATTATAGCAATATTCAGTATGTACGAACAAAGCTAGTGGAGGTGATGGAATTCCAGTTGAGTTATTTCAAATCCCGAAAGATAATTCTGTGAAAGTGCTGCACTCAATATGCCAGCACATTTGGAAAACTCAGCAGTGGCCACAGGACTAGAAAAGGTCAGTTTTTATTCCAATCCCAAAGAAAGGCAAACCAAAGAATGCTCGAACTACCACACAATTGCACTCATCTCACACACTAGTAAAGTAATGCTCAAAATTCTCCAAGCCAGGCTTCAACAATATGTGAACCATGAACTTCCAGATAGTCAAGCTGGTTTTAGAAAAGGCAGAGGAACCAGAGATCAAATTGCCAACATTTGCTGGATCATCAAAAAAAAGAGAGTTCCAGAAAAACATCTATTTGTGTTTTATTGACTATGCCAAAGCCTTTGACTGTGTGGATCACAATAAACTGTGGAAAATTCTGAAAGAGATGGGAATACCAGACCACCTAACCTGCCTCTTGAGAAACCTATGCACATGTCAGGAAGCAACAGTTAGAACTGGACATGGAACAACAGACTGGTTCCAAATAGGAAAAGGAGTAATGTCAAGGCTGTATGTTGTCACCCTGCTTATTTAACTTCTATGCAGAGTACATCATGAGAAACACTGCTGGAATCAAGATTGCCAGGAGAAGTATCAATAACCTCAGATATGCAAATGACACCACCCTTATGGCAGAAAGTGAAGAGGAACTAAAAAGCCTCTTGAGAAAGTAAAAGAGGAGAGTGAAAAAGTTGGCTTAAAGCTCAACATTCAGAAAACTAAGATCATGGCATCTGGTCCCATCACTTCATAGGAAATAGATGGGGAAACAGTGTTGGACTTTATTATTTTGGGCTCCAAAATCACTGCAGATGGTGACTGCAGCTATGAAATTAAAAGACGCTTACTCCTTGGAAGGGAAGTTATGAGCAACATAGATAGCATATTCAAAACCAGAGATATTACTTTGCCAACAAAGTCCATCTAGTCAAGGCTATGGTTTTTCCAGTAGTCATGTATGGTTGTGAGAGTTGGACTGTGAAGAAAGCTGAGCACCAAAGAATTGATGCGTTTGAACTGTGGTGTTGGAGAAGGCTGTTGAGAATCCCTTGGACTGCAAGGAGATCCAACCAGTCCATCCTAAAGTAGATCAGTCCTGAGTGTTCATTGGAAGGACTGATGCTGAGGCTAAAACTCCAGTACTTTGGCCACCTCATGTGAAAAGTTGAATCATTGGAAAAGACTTTGATGCCGGGAGGGATTGGGGGCAGGATGAGAAGGGGACAACAAGGGATGAGATGGCTGGATGGCATCACTGACTCAATGCACATGAGTTTGGGTGAACTCTGAGAGTTGGTGATGGACAGGGAGGCCTGGCATCCTGCAATTCATGGAGTCGCAAAGAGTCAGACATGACTGAGCGCCTGAACTGAACTGAATCTTCTAAGACTTATAAACAAACTTGGTTGCAGTAAAAAAAAAAAAAAAAAAGTAAAGCAAAGAGTGAATCTAACCGCTGTTAGTGTGATACGAACTCTCCTTTTCACCCCATTTTTTTACATGTTGTTGTTGTTGTTCAGTCACTAAGTTTTTGCAATTATTTGCAACCCTATGTACTACAGCATGCCAGGCTTCCCTGTCCTCCCTGTCCTTCACTATCTCCCTGAGTTTGCTCAAAGTCGTGTCCACTGGTGATGCCATCACCATCCAAGCATGTTTTCCTCTGTCGCCCCTTCTCCTCCTGCCCTCAATCTTTCCCAGCATCAAGGTCTTTTCCTGTGAGTCAGCTCTTTGCCTCAAGTGGCCAAAGTATCAGAGCTTCATCTTCAGCATCATTCCTTCCAATGATTATTCAGGGTTGATTTCCTTTAGGATTGACTGGCTTGATCTCTTTGCAGTCCAAGGGGCTGTTGGACTGTGGTGCTGGATCAGGTCTTTGGCACTGAGCTTTCTTTATGATCCAACTCTTGCATCTGTACATGAGTGCAAGAAAAACCATAGCTTTGACTATATGGACCTTTGTCAGCAAAGTGATATCTCTGATTTTTAATACTCTGTCTAGGTTTGTCATAGCTTTTCTTCCAAGGAGCAAGTGTCTTTTAATTTCATAGCTGCAGTCACAGTCCACAATGATTTGGGAGCCCAAGAAAATAAAATCTGCCACTGTTTCCACTTTTCCCCTTTCTATTTGTAATGAAGTGATGAGACTGGATGGCAACAGTTTAGTTTTCTGAATGTTGAGTTTTGAGCCACCTTTTCACTCTCTTCTTTCACCCTCAACAAGAAGCTCTTTAATTCCTTGCCACTTTCTGCCATTAGAGTGGTATCATCTTCATTTTTGAGGTTGTTGATACTTCTCCTGGCAATCTTGATTCCAGCTTGTGCTTCATCCATTCTGGCATTTCACATGATGTACCCTGCATATTAGTTAAATAAGCAGTGTGACAGTATACAGCCTTCACATACTCCTTTCTCAATTTTGAACCAGTCTGTTGTTCCATGTCTCATTTGACCAGTCTGTGGCCATTGCTGACTTTCCAAATTTGCTGACATATTGAATGCAACACTTTAACAGCATCATTTTTTAATATTTGAAATAGCTCATGTAGATTAAGCTAAATATATGCCAATGGTTTGTTAGCTTGGAAGCACTATGAACTATTATGTATTCTTATATTCAACTTTTTTTTTTTTACTTTTCTTAAAAATAACTATTTTTAATTGGAGGCTGATTACAATATAATGATAGTTTCTGCCATACATAACCATGAATCATCCATAGATATACATATGTCCCCTCCCTTTTGAATGTCCCTCCCCATCCTACCCCTACAGTTTGTCACAGAGCACCAACGTTGGATTTCCCTGCATCATACGGCAAATTCCCACTGCTCTCTGTTTTACATATGATAATGTATGTGTTTTAGTACTAATAATCTCTCAAGTTATCCCACTCTCTCCACCTCACTGTAACCAAAAATCTGTTCTTTATGTGCATGTCTCCTTTGCTGCCCTCCAAATAACACCATCAGTACTATCTTTCTAGATTCCACATTTATGTGTTAACATATGATATTTGTTTTTATCTTTCTGGCTTACTTCACTCTGTATAATAGGCTCTAGGTTCATCCTCCTCAAAAGAACTGTCAGAAATGTGTTTTTTCTAATAACTGAGTAACGTTCCATTCTACATATGTACCACAAATTCTTTATCCATTCATCTGTTGATGGACATCTAGGTTACTTCCATGTCTTTGCTATTGTAAATAGTGCTGCAGTGAACATTGGGGTACATGTGTCTTTTTCAATTATGGTTTCCTAAGAATATATACCCAGTAGTGGGACTGCTGGGTCATATAGTAATTTTATTCCAAGTGTTTTAAGGAATCTTCATACTGTTCTCCATAGTGCTAAGTTGCTTCAGTCATGTCCAACTGTTTACAACCCAGTGGACTATAGCCCACCAGGCTTCTCTGTCCATGGGATTCTCCAGGGAGGATTACAGGAGTGGGTTGCCATTTCTTTCTCCAAGGGATCTTCTTGATCCAGGGATTGAACCTAGGTCTTTTGCATTGCAAGCAGATGCTTTACCATCTGAACTACCATAGTGGCTGTATCAATCTGCATTCCCACCAACAGTGCAAGAGGGCTCCCATTTCTGCACGCTTTCTGAAGCATTTATTGTTTGTAGACTTTTCAGTGATGGCCATTCTGACTAGTGTGAGATGGTACCTCAGTGTAGTTTTGATTTTCATTTCTCTAATAATGAGAGATGTTGAGCATCTTTTCCTGTGTTTATTAGCCATCTATATGTCTTCTGTGGATGAATTTCTGTTTAGGTCTTCTGCCCCCTTTTGGTTGAATTTTTTGTTTTTCTGGTATTGAGCTGAATGAGCTGCTTGTATAATTTGGAGATTAACCCTTTGTCAGTTGTTTCATTTGTTATTATGCTTTCCCATTCTGAGGGTTGTCTTTTCACCTTGGTTATAGTTTCCTTCATTGTGTAAAAGTTTGTAAGTCCCATTTGTTAATTTTTGTTTTCATTTCCATTACACTAAGAGGTGGGTCATAGAGGATCATACTGTGATTTATGTCAGAAAGGGTTCGGCTTATGTTTTCCTTTAAGAGTTTTATAGTTTATAGTCTTACACTTAGGTGTAATCCATTTTGAATTACTTTTATGTATGATGTTAGGAAGTGTTCTAATTTCATTATTTTACACATAGCCCCCAGTTTTCCCAGAATCACTTATTAAAGAGGCTGTCTTTTTCTCCATTGTTTTGCCTCCTTTGTCAGATATAAGGTGCCCATAGGAACATGGATTTTATCTCCAGGCTCTCTGTCTTATTCCATTGGTCTATATGTCTGTTGTTGTGCCTGTGCCATACTGCCTTAATGACTGTAGATTTGTAGAATTGTCTGAAGTCAGGAAGCTTGATTCCTCTAGCCTCAATCTTATTTCTCAAGATTACTTCCAACAGATTGTTTTTAACAGTATATTATGTGCCAGAGTGTCCTTCTAAGAGGTTTGGATATACAGCAATGAAAAGGATAAGTTGCTCTTCTTTTGAGTGTTAGTCGCACAGCTGTGTCCAACTCTGGAACCCTATAGACTGTAGCCTGCCAGGCTCCTCTGTCCATAGGATTTTCTAGGCAAGAATACTAAAGTGGGTTGTCATTCCCTTCTCCAAGGAATCTTCCTAACCTAGGGATCAAACCCAGATCTCCTGCACTGCAGGCAGATTCTTACCATCTAAGCCACCAGGGAAACCCTCTCTAGGGAAAGCAAAGTAATGGACATTTAGCAGACTACTCTATTTTTTGTTTAAATTGAGATACTTTGTCATGTCTTATGAATACAGACTTTAAAACTTATTTCCAATACATATACAATAAAATAAAATATGTTTCCAACAATTTTACTTTTTGTAAGTGGTGTAATGTTTTAACAGAATTTTCAGAGAATAAATTCATGTTTTTTTAAATACTATTGTAAAAAGGTATAATTCAAGAGGTTTTATTGTTGTTTTTCAGTCATTAAATCATGTCCAACTCTTTGTGACCCCATGAACCACACCATGCCAGGCTTCCCTGTCCTTCACTATCTCCCAGAATTTGCTCAAACTTATGTCCATTGAGTCAACGATGCTATCCAATCATCTCATCCTCTATCATCCCATTCTCCTTCCCCTCAAGAGGTTTGGAGGCATCAAAAAGATAAGAAGCTATGTCACTACATTCCCTTACTACCAGGAAACGAATGAATATGTCAAGAAGTTTTTCATTATACAGTTTAATCTCTCAGGCTGAATCACTGCAGATTCAGATCACAATCACAAGGGGCTTTCCTGGTAGCCCAGATGATAAAGACTCTTCCTAGAGTACAGGAGACCTTTGTTTGACCCATGGGTCTGGAAGATCCCTTGGAGAAGAGAATGGCAACCCATTCCAGTCTTCTTGCCTAGAGAATTCTATGGCCAGACCACAGGGTAGCCAAGAGCTGGACATGGCTAAGGTGACAAACACAAGAAAGAAAAAGGCAAGAAAAATAATTTGGTCATAACTATAAATTTTATGGACTAATCCTCATATTTTAATACCATATCCTAAGGCAAAACTACTAAAGCAAAGCACAACTGAAAGCATCTTTGGTATCTGAAAATCGAATCTTGGCTCAATTTTAATTTATATGTAGTGGACAATGGATTTCCTTATGCTGTGTGGTATAGTGATTGCCTGGGCTTTGCCTAAAATAAGGCACTAATCATTTTCCTATGGATGCCACTACTTCTCTTCATTTTGTCAGCGTCCTGCTTGGTTTTACCTCTTTAAGCTTATTCTGAAATGTGGTCGTGTTGGTAAGATGGTACAGGGAGTTTATTTCATTATTCAAAGAAAATATGCCCCAGTTAAAGACAAGCATATTCTTGTGAAAATATCATTTGACTTTAGAACTCCTCTTTACCTTTCACCTTTTTTCTTTCTTCTTTCTTTTATTTCTCTCTCTCTTTCTTCTTTTTCTTTTCCTCTTGATTTCTTCCCTCTTTTAAAATTTGTATTAGCATTCTTAGTCTCATACTCATTGATTACTATCACTCTATATTGACTTTATCTCTGCACTTATAGTTTAGGCTTATCATAAAAGGCTTCGAATGATTTTTTGCCCTTTATATGATTATACACCTTTTCTATGTATATACCTAACAATTTTTCTTTTTAATTATTTTACTCTGTTTTCTACAGGAAACAAAGCATCTTTTATGTTCCCACAGTTCTCTGAAATACATAAAATATGTTCTTTTTCCCAGAGGAAAGAACTAGAATGTGCAGCTGGAGACAATTTTAGAAGCAAGCATGTCATTAATATGATATAAGAGTAAATGTAATAGGAACAAATCATGTATTCTGGGATATTTTCCCCTCTCAGCTTTATATCACAGAAGACAGCCAAGAACAATAAATGCTAAAAGGAACCAGAAGTGGGAGGGGGAAGGAGAGTATGAAAAGGAGAGGAAACTCAAGGAAAGAAAGGTTGGAAATTTACCTTTCACACATTTTTCTTCCTAGAGCAATAATTAAGTCTTAGTGTTCTAAAGATAATCTCTGCTAACCACCCTGGGTCAGTGGACCATGGAAGACATTCCCCAATACCACCTTTTGCCTTTGAGTTTGAGGATTAACTCTTCAGAATCACACTCATGTAGCTGGATGCTGGTAAGGAGAAGAGAGGCTGATGACTTGAGTGGGAGAGGAGGAGGAGCAGTCAGCCCCTAGGGGAAGGTTCCTTAGGCTAGACACTAGAGAAGTGGACAGTTCCAAGTCCAGGATGCATATCCCATGATTCTGCCTTTGGCAGGAGGAGACACTCCCACAAAGTGCCTCAAAGGTGAGGAGAGGATGTTGTGTATGTAGGAGGAGGCAGGCCCTGAGGTCCAGTGAACGTGGGTACATTTGTGAAGGAACAAGTGGAGAGCACAATGACCAAAGGTTCAAAAACATGCTTACATGGCAGCAGCGTTGCCGATGATAACAGTAGTCACTTAAGCCTGAACACTGTGTCCATCTAGCCTGAGCAAGATGATGAGATTCCATACATCTGTTTGTAGGCAGAAACATGCCCTCTTCCCCAAATGCCCACATCCAGTTTCCTGGTAACTATGAATAGGTCACTGTACATGGGATAGGAGCATTAGGTTGCAAATAGAACTAAAGTTTGTTAACCTGTTGTTTTCAAAATAAGGAGATGATATCCAGATAGCTCCAAGGTACTCACAGACTTCTCAAAAGTATTGAAGAAGATGGAGGCAGAGAGGACAGGATGATGGGGTGTGAAAAGAACTCAATCTGCTCTTGTTTATGAAAATGAAGGAGAAAGTCTATAAGCCAAAAAATAGCAGTGGTCTCCAAAAGCTGGAAAAGGCAAGAAAACAAATTCTACCCTGTGGTGTTTCCTCCTGCAAGAAATGTAGCCTTGTCGATACCTTAATTTTAGACCCATGAAACCTGTGTTGGACATCTGACCTACAAAACTGTAAGGCAAAAATTTTTGTTGTTGTTTTAAATCACCACATTTGTCTTAAGTGTTGCAGCAGAAATAGAAAACTAATACCTCAAAAAGAAAAAAAATAATAATATTGAAAGTTTACCATTAGCCTTAACCATCAAATTTAACTTGATTTATAAAAATAAGCAATATTACACACGTGTGTGTTATGCAGCAAACTCACACCTGCTTCATAAGTTCTGGACAAAAAAAGTCACCCATATGTAAAAGTCTCACTTAATGTTGTAGTACAGAAGTATACCTCCTTAAGATCCTCGACTCAAATGTTTAGATTAAATCTATCTAACAAAGAGAAAAGCCGTCTCTAGCAAATAAGAAGCTTTTCGTATGTGTATCCTGAAAGGGGTTGCACTGGAAGGTTAAACCCCCAAAGCTGGAGCTGTTTATAATAGAGCCTGGGAGAACACTCAGCCTGACTCCGCTCACCAGGTCAGTGTCATGACTGACCCCAGTCAAGTCGGCAAGCAACCCTAGGGAATCCTTTTTATTGCTCAACTGTCAACTCCAGAGAGCTGAGCAATATCCTGTAAATGCCGCCTAATGAGGAGATTTTGTTTCAGAAGGTAGCTATTACCTGGGCAAGAACTACAGAAATCCTCTGTTTAGATTGGAGGTCAGATTCACAGCAAGTAAAGCTTTGTGTTACCACTTTCCTGAGCAAAAAGAAAAGTGAAATACTGCGCAATTCCCCACAATATGTTTTCCTTCCTGTAAGCTTTTTGCCTAAAATACAGCCTGGTGACTGAGGTTAAACTCCATCCAGGTGCCAATACTGGCAGAGGGCTAAAGGTAATAAAGTTTTACCTTTATCAGATGGAGACTGATTCCACGCAGATCCTGGCACATGATCTTTCACATACAACATAATACGTCCCATAGGTAGAGCCAGA
Source organism: Nanger dama (assembly GCA_917880005.1). Lineage (NCBI taxonomy): Eukaryota > Metazoa > Chordata > Mammalia > Artiodactyla > Bovidae > Nanger > Nanger dama. Next base: position 3,986,429 of record CAKJTW010000038.1, on the reverse strand, counting down.
AGTGTGAGAAATATTTGCTTAGGTCTGAGTGTACTCACCCATAAGCTGCTGCTCAAGAAGGAAAAAAGCCTCTGTGAGAGAAAAAAAGGACTGCAGTACTCTATCATACATATGATGGGATATTTATAATGCATGTTCCACTTTCCCCTATTTCAATTTTATTGAAAAAAATTATAATCTACCTCACCAAAACCAATTCCGTTTCATTTTAATCAAAGTTGGTGTCTGGCAGAGTCTGGTCCTGAATAACTGCAAAGGGCCACTCGATGTCAAGAGGTCTCACTCCACTGATCCTCTCCAGTAAGACAATGTTGAACTATTTTGTCAAAAATAGAGAAAGCCCAGAGAAATGTCTTTCTTTGCAGGGAGGAAATAGCAGCTTTCCTCTCCTGAGAAAAACTAATATTGTTAATCCTCCTCACATAAGAACACAAATTCTTTATTCTTTGAAGAGAATGCTACAGAATGGCTTAAAAATGCTACAGAATGGCTTAAGTTTAAGTGTTCATTCTGTATCTTTATGAGTCCACATAAATGGGCCTTGAAGGCCAATTCCAATTACATTTAAGGAAGGTCAAACCTTGCAGACTGTTAACTCAGCAGCCTTCCTAAGGGGCCGCAGGTGTTCACCAATCTTTGCACTCTTCGTATCAAAGCTTGCATCAACATAACAGTTATTACTCTGGACCAATGGGAGCAATTTCTCCTTATTTGAAATTTTCTTTTAGGTGACTAGGGAATGAAAACTTTGTTGACACATTCACAAGGAACATCTATAGTAGAAAGTGCTTGGCCTGTGATTGCAATTTGGAGATATGTTATTTAGTGAGGAGAGGCTAGTTTTCAAGTTACAGTGGAATTAAATATCTGTTAGTTATCATTTTCATTAATACAATTAGATAAAAAAATCTACAAATCTCTAAAAATGTGACATATAACCAGTTGTACCACAAATCCCAACCCTAGTGAATTATTGCAGAAAGTAATTCACAACATAAAAGAAAATATTTCATTGGAAACTGCTATTTAACTGACACAGTCAAAGGCTAGAGTTTCTTTTTATGCACATGTAAAAGCCATGATTGTTTCCAGTATATATACTGGAATATATATATATATATATATTTTTTTTTTCTATTTTAGAAGAAATTACTGCATTTTTTTTTTTTTAATCTATTCAAGTAAGGACTTCCCTAATGGTAGAATGGATAGGAACTTGTTGGTCAGGTCAAGGGACATAGGTTGGCTCCCTGGTCTGGGAAAATTCCACATGCTGTGGAATAGTCAAAGCCCATGCTGCACAACTTTTGAGCCAGATTTCTAGAGCCTGAAAGCCACAATTAGTGAACCCCCATGCCACAACTACTAAAGCCCATGCACCCAAGAGCCTATGCTCTACAAAAGAATCTACTGCAGTGAGAAACTGCACCATAAGGAAGGGTAGCTCCAGCTTACTACAGGTGGAGGAGCCCCACACACAGCAATGAAGAACCAGTGCAACCAAAAATAAATAAATCATTTAAAAATCTACACGAGTTTGGAAGGACTGATGCTAAAGCTGAAACTCCAATACTTTGGCCACCTCATGCGAAGAGTTGATTCATTGTAAAAGACTCTGATGCTGGGAGGGATTGGGGGCAGGAGGAGAAGGGGACGACAGAGGATGAGATGGCTGGATGGCATCACTGACTCGATGGACGTGAGTTTGAGTGAACTCCAGGAGTTGGTGATGGACAGGGAGGCCTGGTGTGCTGTGACTCATGGGGTCGCAAAGAGTCAGACACGACTGAGTGACTGAACTGAACTGAACTGAACTGAAGGTTTAGCTACATTTTGAACAAGAATAAATAAAATCTAATCATTTATAATGAAAATGATACATTTAACAACTGATGAAAACATGCATTTAGATTATAGATTGCTAAGGAAAATGACATAGTGGAAATATTTTTTCCTTTTGTTCAGAGAAACATTGTGTGAAAAAAAAGGGGGAAAGACCTAAAATATATATATATTTTTTTTCAAAGACTTTTAGAGCAGGAATATATTCATAGCAAAATTGAGAGACAGGCAAATGTTTCGAGAATGAGTATATGAAAAACAGATTAAACAAAAACACAGTAATGCCTTCCCAACTACAGCTTCCCACCTCTCAGAAAATTAAGTTAGTTGGACTAACTTACTATATGATTTTTGCCAGAAAGATTAGCTTTATTTTCAAAATAAAAAAAAAACAAAGACTGAGTCATTGAAATAATTTACAGAGGACTTCATATAGCCTGTTAGAAAGTTATAGCGTATATATGTGTAAGGTGAATTTATTTTATCATACAAATATCAAGAAAAAATGGAATTTGTTTCCACATTTAATGCTTACATTCAGTATAGAAGAACTGGAGTCACCACAGAGACTCTCTCCATGAAAAGGCCTTGCTTGCCCAGAGAGAGGACTGACCCAGGAACCCTTGTGACTGAATAAGCAAATGTGTGTTCTTAGTCACTCAGTTGCATCTGACTCTTTGAGTCCTCATGGACTATAGCCCACTAGGCTCCTCTGCCCATGAAATTCTCCAGGTAAGAATACTAGAGTGAATAGCCATGTCCTTCTCCAGGGGATCTTCCCAATCCATGAATTGAATCTGGGTTTTCGGTATTGCAGGCAGATTCTTTACCATCTGAACCAACAGGGAAGCCTCGCTGCTGCTGCTAAGTTGCTTCAGTCGTGTCCAACTCTGCGCGACCCTATAGACGGCAGCCCACCAGGCTCCTCTGTCCCTGGGATTATCCAGGCAAGAATACTGGAGTGAGTTGACATTTCCTTCTCCAATGCATGCATGCATACAAAGTCACTTCATTCATTTCTGACTCTGTGCAACCCTATGGACAGAAGCCCACCAGGCTCCTCTGTCCACAGGATTTTCCAGGCAAGAACGCAGGAGTGGGTTGACATTTCCTTCTCCAAGGGAAGCCCAGAGGCCAGACTAATCATAAATTCATCATCAACAGCTAGAATTCTGGGGGCTCATTCTAGAGTTTCTAATCTCCCACTCTGTCCATCTTCCACTCTGAGATCCAAAAGATAGAGAATGGACTTTCAACCAATCTGGGTATGTTAGTACTAGAAACATACAATAGTTAAGTGTAAGAAAATTTAGAAGTATGGCATTATTTGCACTCGAAGGCAAAGGAACAAGTAATTCTTAACCTCTTAGGATCCTTGTGCTTCTAAATTCCTTTCTGGAAAGCTTCAGTGTGAGTCCAGCCAGCACTATTTAGCATGTCGCTTGTCATCTTTTTCTTTCTGTATAAAAATATTCTCCATTTTCATTTTCATAACAGAACTTTTAAAGGAATTTTGTATGAGACTCTAAGCTAAAAAGTTGGACGTGCTTTTTTTGGTCATTTTATTACTTTGGAAATAGGAAGAAGGGTCTCTAATAATGATAGGAATGACATATTTGCAATGTTTTAAAAAATATAAAAATACCATTTTGTCTATTCACCGGGCTCATGAAGTCTAAGAGCAACTGCATGGTTTGAAGGGTAGGGAGACTACCTGAAAAGGGAAGAAAGGGAAATTGACGTTTGGAAAAAAAACGTGACCTGGAGAAGAAATAGAAATGACACCACATGTTCACAACCTGTTTTACCCTCTGTGATAGTCAATTTTATGTGGCAACTTGACTAGACTAAGAGACATCCAGATAGCTGGTAAAACATTATTTCCAGGTTTGTGAGAGTGTTTCCTGAGGAGATGAACAATTAAATTGGTAGCCTGAGTAAAGAAGATTGCCTTCAACTATGCGAGTGGGCACCATCCAGTCCACAGAGGGCCTGAATAAAATAAAAATGCAGAGAAAGGGTGAATCCACTCTCTGCTTGACGTGAGACATCAATCTTCTCATGCCCTTGAACCCTGGCACTACTGGTTCTTGAACCTTCTGACTCAGACCAAGACTTATACCATCAACGTCACATTCTTTGGCCTTTAGACTCAGACTTAACCCTTTGACTTCCTTGCGTCTTAGGTCTTTGGACCCAGACGGGATTAGACCATTTACTCTTGATTTTCCAATTTGTTGACAGCAGATGGTGGGGCTTCATAACTGCATGAGCCATGATGTAATATGATGCATATATATATGATATCATATATAGATATAGATATAGATAATTGGATGGTAAAAATGTGTATGGTGGTATGTATGGAATACCTTATGGAAAGGAAGCATGACATAGCAGTGAGACATTGACATCTACCTATATTGTCATTGATGGTGGTTATTAGAAGAAAGTAGCTCTTCGGTTGTAACCATAGGAAAGATTAAAGTGCTCTTCTTCTCAGTTAAAACAAATCTTACATTTTTTTTTTTCCTTAAATACTATTTTTCTTCAAAATGAATACAGGCCTGGATTAAAATTTCAAAGATGTAAATTGAAAGAAATGTATTCAATTCAGCTGAAATGTAGCTTGAAGTATTTTAGAATGCAGTGTGTTGATGGGGATCTTGGAGGGAAGTTCAAGGACTGAAGGTGATGTGAGTAATTCCTTTACCACATCCCAGCGCTCCTAAGCAGAGGAAGCCACATTCATGTAACAGTACTGACTTAGATCCAGTCATTTATCCACCGCACAAGAGGAAAAGTTAAATGGCTAATACAGCTGGTAGATTTAGAATAAAGGAAGGATGTATATGTTGACCAGATACTTTCTCATTACTCTCAGTAGTGAGTTACCCAGATTAAACATGAATCTGCTTTTCTCCTCCAAGTGTAGGATCAATCCGTGAAATGAGATGACCATCAGCCTAACTCCTGCTAGGTACGACAGTCATGAACACAAAACTCAGTATTAGGAAAACTCCTCACCAATATCTACTTTGTCTTCAATGTATATGTTTGTCATTATTTTTCAATTAATTAATCATTTGGGTGCCAAGGTGTAGTGCTAATTACTAATTAATTAAGCCTCCTTTTACCTCAGTGTGCAGTATGTGGCTGAAATATGTAGGCAGTAGAATATGTAAGAGAAAAATGGACGTTACAGAAAGATATTGTTGAGATGAGGGTATATGTGTGGTGACTAGAGCTTATTTTTTTTCTGGAAATAGCATCTTGACTGCTGTTTGTAGATGCCTATTTCAAGCAATTAGGCTGTTCGTCCCGACTGTATAACTGTATAATTGTTACAATTTGGCATTTACATGTTGGCCTGAACAAGAGATAGGAAATCTTAGGCTTCTTAATGATGCTTTATCCCCAAGTGAGTGGCTATTTCTCTGAGTCATCAGTTCAATTCAGTTTAGTTGCTCATTCGTGTCCAACTCTTTGCAACCCCATGAACCACAGCACGCCAGGCCTCCCTGTCCATCGCCAACTCCTGAAATCCACCCAAACTCATGTCCATCAAGTTGGTGATGCCATCTAATCATCTCATCTTCCATCGTCCCCTTCTCCTCCTGCCTTCACTCTTTCCCAGCATCAGAGTCTTTTCAAATGAGTCAGCTCTTTGCATCAGATGGCCAAAATATTGGAGTTTCAGCTTCAGCATCAGTTCTTCCAATGAACACTCAGGACTGATCTCCTTTAGGATGGACTGGTTGGATCTCCTTGCAGTCCAAGGGACTCTCAAGAGTCTTCTCCAACACCACAGTTCAAAAGCATCAATTCTTTGATGCTAAGCTTTCTTTATAGTCCAACTCTCACATCCATACATGACCACTGGAAAAACCACAGGTTGTCAACAGTTTCTTAACATTTAGATTGTGTGTGCCAGACCATAAATAAATGGCCATGGACCCCAGCAATCACAGGAGACCTACAGTCTTCAACCAAGGCAAAAGCATGAGGGATGTTTGAATGTGGCCTGAGGCTGACTCAATCAAATTTGAAGTGCAAATGTAACCTCAACAAGTGCTAGCCACAGGAGACTTGGCAAGTTAATGACTTCCAGGCAGGCCTCAGCAAAACGATGGGATTTAGCAGCCTCCATGGCTTCAGGATGCAGACTATTAGTGCTTGACCATGAATTGATTATACAGTTATAGCTTTTTCTGTCTCCGTTTTGGGAACAGAATCTTCCACATATAAGCCTTTCATCTATTAGGAGTTAAAATTTTATTTTCTTTAGAACTTTAAGGCACCTGAGTTATGAGTGTATCATGGAATCCTTAAGAAGTTTTAGCTTTAAATGGTTAATATCAGGCCTTGCTAAGCAAATATAGATTTTTCCATTCTGGCTCATTCAGTAAAGAATCTTCCCACAATGTAGGAGACCTGGGTTCAATCCCTGGGTTGGGAAGATACCCTGGAGAAGAGAATGGCAACACACTCCAGTGTTCTTGCCTGGAGAATTCCATGGACAGAGGAACCTGGTAGGCTACAGTCCATGGGGGTCTCAAAGAATCAGACACTTTGAGCAATTAACGTATATAGATTGGTTGTCCCCCAAAATCCATTCTCCATTTAAGCCATGAGGGATTTTTGAGAATGTTGCTTACTTACATGCTCAAAAGTCAAAAGAAATTTAACTCAAACAATTGAACAGTAAGTTCCAGGGCCAGGCAGTTATTTAAAATGAATATAGCAATTGCCTAAGAAAAAGTCCAATGTAATTCCTGAAATTAATACTCTAAAGAACAATAGGGAGGCACATGAGGGCAGTATCAGAAGTATATTAATACATTGAGTCCAGATTTAGAGTCAATGCTGGCTGTGCTGTGCTTAGTCGCTCAGTTGTGTCCGACTCTTTGCAACCCAATGGACGGTAGCCCAACATGCTCCTCTGTCCCTGGGGATTCTCCAGGCAAAAGAAACTGTAGTGGCTTCCCTGAGCCACCAGGGAAGCCCAAGAATACTGGAGTGGGTAGCCTATCCCTTCTCTAAGGGAGTGTCCCGACCGGGGAATCAAATCAGGATCTCCTGCATTGAAGACAGGATATTTACCAGCTGAGCTACTAGCAGGGGTGAGGGTTGCTGGTTGAGATTTATCACTTTAAGAAATTGAAAGTAGATAAGATGCATTGTCATTAGTGAATATTTTGTGCATACCCCCTGAGACAAAATCTAGAAGGTTATGATACTACTACAGGTCATTAAGAAAAGGAAAATAAAATATAGGTTAATTTTGCAAATATTATTAACCATATATATATGCACACACATATATATATCATGGAATGTAAAGAACAAAATTAAGAAACATTAAACTGCTCTTCAGGGATATCTTTCTGAAATGCATGAATGAACAGTATGAACGGTAAGAAGAAATAAAATATGACAGGTATACCACATTGCTGCCAAACATGCAGCTTTTTACATCATGGAATAAGGAAGCATTTTATACATTGCTATGATATAATGAAAGTGGACAAAAGAAAAGTACAAAGTAGCATGAATAGAAGGATATATTAATTGCTCATATATCTAAGAAATATATTTGGGATAGTGCATAAGAAATTGACAGTCTGGAGAAGGAATGTGAATACCAGAAGGAAAAGGAAAGGAATGAGTCTATACAATGTGTGCATTTATACCCTTTGACTTGCATGTGAATATTTATTGAATATAAAATACAATGAAGAGTGCATGCAAAAAAAAAAAAAACTTGTAAGAAATAATAAACAAATCCAACAAAGTTTCAAGACCCCAAATCAACACACACAAAATCAGTTGTACTGTATACACCAACAATAAATATTCCAAAAAGAAGATTAAGAAAAGAAATTCTATTTCTAATAGCATCAAGAAAATGTTTAGAAATAATCTGACCAAAGATGTAAAATAGACATACATGGAAAACTGAAAAATATTGCTGAAAGAAATTGAAGAACATGCAAGTAAATGAAGACATTCCATGTTCATGCATTGGAAGGTTAATATTGTTAAGATGTCAATACTGTTCAAAGTGATCTGTGATCAGTTCAATTTCTACCAAAATTCCAATGAAAGTTTTAGCAAATTTATATTATTTTTATTGATGTATAGTTGATATACATTATATGCTTCAGGTGTACAATATAGTGATTCACAATTTTTAAAGGTTATACTTCATTTATAGTTATCATAAAATATTGGTTATATTCCCTGTGCTGTATAATATATCCTTATAGCTTATTTTATACATAATAGTTGTGCCTCTTAATTCCCTACCTCTATATTTTTCCATCCCATTCACCTTCTCACTGGTAACCACCAATTTGTCCTTTAGATCTGTAAGTCTATTTCTTTTTGTTATATTTAATAGTTTGTTGTATGTTTTAGATTTGAGAGATACAGTATTTGTCTTCTGACTTATTTCACTTATTTCACATAGTATAATATCCTCCAAGTCCACCCATGTTGTTGCAAATAGCAAAATTTCAGTTTTTATGGCTAAATAGTGTTCCATTGTGTGTCTGTGTATATGTGTGTGTATCCATATATCTATATCTATATATATCCATATAGAGATCTATATAGATATATCAATTATATAATCTGCAAATATTTCTCCCTAAAGAAACCACTATTAGAGCTCATCAATGAATTCAGTAATGTTGCAGGATACAAAAATTCATACATGGAAATCTTTTGCATTTCTCTACACTAAGAAAAATCTATCAGAAGTTCAATCCCATTTAATATTGCATAAGAAAGAATAAAACACCTAGGAACAAACCTTCTCATATAGATAAAAGACCTGTACTTAGAAAACAATTACACTGATAAAATTGAAGAGGACAGAATCAGATGGAAAGATATCCATGTTCTTGGATTGGAAGACCTAATATTGTTAAAATGCCATACTACCCCAAGCAATCTACAGATTGAGTGTAACGCACCTATCAAGACATCAATGACATATTTTACAGAACTAAAACAAAAACATTTAAAATTTGCATGGAAGCACAAAATACCATCAATACTGAAAACAATCTTAAGAAAGAAGAATAGAACTGGAGAAAGCCAATTATGCTTTAAAAAAAAAAAACAGAAAAATCCATCTTAAAATTCATGCTATTACAGGAGAAACTGAATTTCCAGAACAATCTTGAAAGAGATTAACAAAGATGAAGGGCTCGTACTTTCTGATACCATAACTTGTTACAAAAAAAATAGTCAAAGAAGAGTTGTACTAGAATAAAAACATATAGCCTGATAGAGTATAATAGAAATCCCAGAAATGAAAGCTTGTATTTATGATCAAGTGACTTTGACAAGAGTGTCAAGATCATTTGATGGGGAGGTGACAGTCTTTTCAGAAAACAGTGTTGGGAAAGTGGGACATCCAGATACAAAATAGTATATAACACTTACCTATTTATGAGGATTAATGCAAAATAGATCATATAATTAAATGTAAGAGATATAACCATAAAACTCCTAAAGAAAACAGGGGAAAGTTTCATGACATTGAGTTTGTCAATAATTTCTTAGATATCACAGCAAAAGTTCAGGCAGCAAAAGAAAAAAATAGATAAACTAGACTTCATCAAAATAAAAAACTTTTTCACATCAAATAATATTAGCAACAGAATGAAAAGACAGTCTATAGAATAGGAGAAAATATTTGCAAATCATAAATCCAAAAAGGAATTATTATTCAGAATATGTAAAGAACTAAATCTCAATAGAAATACAAACAGATCTATTAGTAAATTGGCAAAGGATTTGCATAGATTTTTGTTCAAATAAGATGGCTAATAAATACATGAGGAGAAACTCAACATCACTAATATTTAGTGAAACCAAGTCAAAACTGCAATAAAATGCTACATCACACCCATTAAGATGGCTATAATAAAAAAATGGAAAATATCAAGAGTTAGCAAAGATGTGGAGAAAAAAGCTCATGTATTGCTGGTAGGACTGTAAAATGGTATTGTTTCTATAGAAAAGAATACCATGATTTCTCAAAAACTTAAACATGAAGTGACTATCTGTTCACTTCAGTTCAGTTGTTCAGTTGTGTCAGACTCTTTGTGACCCCATGAATTGCAGCACGCCAGGCCTCCCTGTCCATCACCAACTCCCAGAGTTCACCCAAACTCACGTCCATCTAGTCAGTGATGCCATCCAGCCATCTCATCCTCTGTCGTCCCCTTCTCCTCCTGCCCCCAATCCCTCCCAGCATCGGGGTCTTTTCCAATGAGTCAACTCTTCACACAAGGTGGCCAAAGTATTGGAGTTTCAGCCTCAGCATCATTCCTTCCAAGGAACACCCAGGACTGGTCTTCTTTAGGATGGACTAGTTGGATCTCCTTGCAGTCCAAGGGACTCAAGAGTCTTGTCCAACATGGCAGTTTAAAAGCATCAAAATTCTTTGGCACTCAGCTTTCTTCACAGTCCAACTCTCACATCCATACATGATCACTGGAAAAACCATAGTCTTGAGTAGATGGACCTTTGTTGGCAAAGTAATATCTCTGCTTTTTAATATGCTGTCTAGGTTGGTCATAACTTTCCTTATGATCCAGCAATTCTGTTCTGGGCATATACACAAACAATTGTAAGTAGAAACTCAAACAGATATTTGCCCATCTATGTTTCAGTTAGTTCAGTTCAGTCGCTCAGTCGTGTCTGACTCTTCGCGACCCCATGAATCGCAGCATGCCAGGCCTCCCTGTTCATCACCATCTCTCAGAGTTCACTTGGACTCACGTCCATCGAGTCCGTGATGCCATCCAGCCATCTCATCCTCGGTCGTCCCCTTCTCCTCCTGCCCCCAATCCCTCCCAGGATCAGAGTCTTTTCCAATGAGTCAACTCTTCGCATGAGGTGACCAAAGTACTGGAGTTTCAGCTTTAGCATCATTCTTTCCAAAGAAATCCCAGGGTTGATCTCCTTCAGAATGGACTGGTTGGATCTCCTTGCATCCAAGGGACTTTCAAGAGTCTTCTCCAACACCACAGTTCAAAAGCATCAATTTTGGGGCACTCAGCTTTCTTCACAGTCCAACTCTCACATCTATACATGACCACAGGAAAAACCATAGCCTTGACTAGATGGACCTTAGTCAGCAAGATAATGTCTCTGGTTTTGAATATACTATTGAGGTTGCTCATAACTTTTCTTCCAAGGAGTAAGCATCTTTTAATTTCATGCCTGCAGTCACCATCTGCAGTGATTTTGAAGCCCCTCAAAATTAAGTCTGACACGGTTTCCACTGTTTCCCCATTTATTTCCCATGAAGTGATGGGACTGGATGCCATGATCTCCGTTTTCTGAATGTTGAGCTTTAAGCCAACTTTTTCACTCTCCTCTTTCACTTTCATCGAGAGGCTTTTTAGCTCCTCTTCACTTTCTGCCATAAGGGTGGTGTCATCTGCATATGTGAGGTGATTGATATTTCTCCCGGCAATCTTGATTCCAGCTTGTGTTTCTTCTAGTCCAGCATTTCTCAGGATGTACTCTGCATATAAGTTAAATAAGCAGGGTGACAATATACAGCCTTGACGCACTCCTTTTCCTATTTGGAACCAGTCTGTTGTTCCATGTCCAGTTCTAACTGTTGCTTCCTGACCTGCATACAGATAGCAGTATTATTCAAAATAGTCAAAAGATGGAAATAATCCAGCTGTCCATTGATGGATGAATGGATAAACAAAATGTGATATATACATACAATAAAATACTCTTCAGCCTTAAAAATGAAAAAAAAAATCTAACATGTTACAACATTGGTGAATCTTAAAACAGTATTTTAATTGAAATAATACAATCACAGAGGATAATTTTTGTAAGATTTTACCTGTAAAAGGATTTAGAAGAGTCAAATTTATAGAGAGAGTAGAATCATGGTTACCAGGGGATTTATGGAGAGGAGAATGGGTAGTTACTGCTCAGTGGGTTTGGAGTTCCACTAGAATGATAAAAGAGTTCTGCAGATGGATAGTGAGGATGGTTGCCCAACAATGTTAATATGTTTAATATCACTGGGTTGTACACTTAAACATGATGAAACTGCTAAATTTATGTTATAAGTATTTTACCACAAAATAAATAAAAAATAAAATTTGCATTTAAGAAAGGAAAAAGAAGTCTCTACAGCCTTCCAAATACTGTTTCTAATTCCCAGTCCAACTTCATAGCTCTGAGGTAACCACTGACAATAAGTTCTTGCCTGATTTTCCAGAGAAGGTATTCTGAAAAATCAATTATGTGTGTGGATATCTGTGTGAATTTGAGGGACAGTGAGTGACAAATATTGTCAAATTGCAAAGAGTACTAACTCGTCCCATGAGCATTATAATCAATCCATCAAATATCCATTCTGAGCACTAAGTTCAGTCCATACAGGAAATTCATTGAGAAAAACCTCATGCTCCTAAAAAGTTCATAAATGTAATGTGCCATGTGGTCAGTTGTGTCCAACTCTGCACCCCCGTGGACTGTAGCCCACTAGGCTGTTCTGTTCATGGAATTTTCCAGGCAAGAATACTGGAGTTCCATTTCCTCCTCCAGGAGATCTTACTGACCCAAGGATCAATTGGGCGTCTCTTTAGTCCGATTCTTTACCCACTGAGCCATGTAATATCCTCCTAAAAAGTACTGTGATGTCTTATTACTGTTGTGTAGAAAAGGAGGATGCTTTCATATCCCAGGTCATGTAATTGAGCTGTAAAGAAAGGCTGCTTGCAGGACAATGTTGAGGAAATGAAATTAAAAACAAAATTTCCTCCAAATCCAGCAAATCTCTCCAGAGTGATAGAAGAGAAAGAAAACAATTCCATATTAAATAAATATCAAACCAGAATGTGACAGTCATCACAGGCAATCTGCTAAGGGATTGCAAAGACAATCTTTTATAATAGGAGGGAGTTTTGCAATTTGGAACTAGGTACATTGAGGAAGATCCTCTGGAGAAGGAAATAGCAACCTATTCCAGTATTCTTGCTTGGAGAAATCCACGGACAGAGGCACCTGGCAGGCTACAGCCCATGGGGTCGCAAAGAGTCAGACATGACTAAACGGTGTCACAAGAAGACCCTGAGGAAGTCAGCCTTCTGCCTTCCAACAGAAACTGGAAGGTAGGGTACTATCTTCCTTGGTGTATACGTTTCAAAGAGATGGTTATTGGGTTCTAAAGAAATATACGTCAGGCTCATAAAGTTGGCAAAAGCCTTATTCATATTTTCAGAAGTTTTGCATACATTTCAAAAATACTATAAAGAACTTTATAGTTACATTTCTTTAAATACTCAGGAAAAAAAAGAAAGGGGGGACTCTTGTCCTTTTCTTTCACTTATTTTTCAACAGGTTGAAAGACTTGTTAATTTTAATTTGTATTTGCCCTTACAACAGGCATAAGAATGCCACGTTGAATTCTTATTATATCTCAAAAATTTGGCAAGCCCACGGCTATGAGAACAGAGTTCCAGAGGTTTCTTGACTTATCTTGAGAAGTAAGAAGTCAGACTCTCACCTGGAAACATCTGAAGGAAAGAGGGTAGAAATAGCAATCTTCAATAACATTACAAAAAAGGGGGTAATAATGGTATAAAGTTCACCTCTATGCTATGTGGCTCAGAGGGTAAAGCACCTGCCTGGCAGGAGAAGTGGGTTTGATCCCTGGGTTGGGAAGATTCCCTGGAAAAGGAAATGGCAACCCACTCTGGTACTCTTGCCTGGAAAATCCTGTGGATGGAGAAGCCTGGTAGGCTACAGTCCATACGGTTGCAAAGAGTTGGACATGACTGAATGACTTCACTTCACTTCACTTAATGGTATAAAAGCATATTTTCATGTGGATGCCATCTTGATATGCCAAATGCTAGAAAAAGTAGATGTTAGGCAAGTAACAAACCAAGAAAGTATAAAAAGGGAACTCTGAGAAGGTTAAACAGAGGAGGCATCACTCACAGAATAGTGCAGTTTAGAGGCAGTGGGTTGAGGGAGTCCTGTAAAGAACCCATTCATGGATCCTCATTGAGATGAGGTGGGTATTTAGAGATGGTTGGATAGTATCACCAGCTCAATGGACGTGAGTTTGACCAAACTCCAGGAGACAGTGATGGACAGGGAAGCCTGGAATGCCCCAATTCATTGGGTTGCAGACAGTCAGACAATTTAGCATGGGTGCTAAGTCACTTCAGTCATGTCTGACTCTTTGCGACCCAATGGAGTGTAGCCTGCCAAGTTCCTCTGTCCATGGGATTCTCCAGGCAAGAATACTGGAGTGGGTTGCATGCCCTCCTCCAGGGGATCTTCCCAAACCAGGGATCAAACCCAAGTCTTTCATGTCTCCTGCGTTGGCAGGCAGGTTCTTTACCACTAGCACCACATGGGGACACCCCCATGTTAGCAACTAAACAATAAGCAACAACACAAAAGAAGGAAACAAATGTGAGACAAAATTACTAACAGCACAGACTCGCTGAAACAGCCTTTCTGTGGGGAAGTTTTAGCCTGGTCATTTTTACTCTTGGAGTTTGAGTTGCAGAAGCAAGGGAAGGAGGTAGACAAAGCCTGAAAATAATCAACTCCATGCTTCTTCCTGGCATTCTATCCCCTGCCTGGGGAAAGGAGAGAAACACTAAACTGGATGTGCTATTAAAGCCTGGTTTAAAGTATATGAAATATTTTAATGCCTAAAAGTGGCTCTAAAGCTTTAGAATCTTGCCAAAATGTGGGTAATGGAGTTATTAATGTTGGCAGAAAGAAATCCAACAAAACAATTGCGGGAAGGTGAAGGGCTGGTATGTTTTCCAACTGTATTGTAGAGGAAATGCCAATATCAACACTTTCTGATATTTCCTTGTTTTCTTTGGCTACATAATCTGTGTGTTGTTTGAGGATCATATGTGGATTTTTGTGGGTTTTTTTGCCATCTGTTAAGAATACAGATGTCTCTTAGTTCTTTTTAAAGTTATTTTTTGTAACATAAATCATATAATTTAATTACTTTACATATTACTGCCACCCACCTTTCCTCTTTCACTTTATCTCAGTTTTTGCTCTTACATAACACATTATCTCATATTGTCATTGTTTATAATTTTCCCTTGTGTACTATAATTCTTACAACTGTAGTAGTTTTCCCTCATTTAAATGGATTCATTGCTCAACAGAAGCAATGAAATGGAATACTGTGACATGGTTTTTATGTTCCTGAAGTTTTTATTTCACTGAATCTATTAGTGGGCAGTGTTTCATCATACCTTTCTGGATACTCTCTGAGTGCTACATTCCCTGAGCTCTTGTACTCTTTTTAAAGGTCTTTCTTCTGTCAGTTCAGTTCAGTTCAGTCGCTCAGTCGTGTCTGACTCTTTGTGACCCCATGAATCGCAGCATGCCAGGCCTCCCTGTCCATCACCAACTCCTGGATTTCACTTAGACTCATGTCCATCGAGTCTGTGATGCCATCCAGCCATCTCATCCTCAGTCGTCCCTTTCTCCTCCTGCCCCCAATCCCTCCCAGCATCAGAGTCTTTTCCAATGAGTCAACTCTTTGCATGAGGTGGCCAAAGTACTGGAGTTTCAGCTTTAGCATCATTCCTTCCAAAGAAATCCCAGGGCTGATCTCCTTTCTTCTGTAATCTAGGCATGAATGACAGCTTGCTTGTGTTTAACATTTGAAGCACCTTTTGCATCACTTAGAATTCAGCTGCCAACACATCATTTAAGTTTGAATTGACTGTGGCTATTGAGACATTTGAGCTAAACTTGAGTTTTTTCCTCATTACTTGCCTTACATGTTTTTCTTCCTGAAACCTCAGTGGATTATTTCTTTGGGTTTAAAGTTTAATATTTTTGCCCCTGAAAAGTATCCAGGACCTGGTTGCCTAAGGTCTTTAGGTGGGAGGGGGTCTTTTATCAGCCTTGGCAGTCTCAGCATCCTGGGAG
The DNA here is from genome assembly GCA_917880005.1 of Nanger dama. Classification (NCBI taxonomy): domain Eukaryota; kingdom Metazoa; phylum Chordata; class Mammalia; order Artiodactyla; family Bovidae; genus Nanger; species Nanger dama. The sequence goes on along the minus strand of CAKJTW010000038.1, from coordinate 3,970,604 downwards.
GAGTCTACGGTAGGGATGGAGGTTGAGGAGGGTCAGGGGAGGGCAGAGAAAACAGCTACTCTTGCTATTGCAATGGCTTTCAGGTAGAGGCTGCTCCGTCTAGCACCATTTCTACCCACAGGGTCACAGAATCCAGTAATCTGCACCTTAGAGCCAACAACAGCCATCACAGCAGTCTCAAGGCCACAGACTACCTAGAGGGATGGCAGTGCCACGAAGTACACAGCTAGTCTTTTCTTTCTCTTGCTAGCTACTTTCCTACCTCTGCATCTCTGCTGGTAAGAGACTCAAGCCAAGAAGCATCTCCACTTTCACACTTCATCTTCTATAACTCAATCCAAAAGACATTTAGAGGGGAGTCAATTTATCAGGAGGTTGTAATGATTGTAAATATTTACATACCTACCATTGAAGCATCTAAATATCTAAAGCACATATTATTAGACTTGACAGGAGAAATTGACAACGATACAATGATAGTAGGGGATTTAATTATCCTACTTTCAGACTAGACAGCTCATCTGGACAAATTTAATAAGGAAAGAGTGGATGTACATAACACTGTAAATCAAATATCCTAATAGACACATAAATAGCATTCCATTAAATACCACCATATATACTTCTAAGTGAACAAGAAACATTATCCAGAGTAAATCATATATTAAGTCACAAACAAGTTTTAACAAATTTAAGTAGGCTGTAATCATATCAAATATCTTTTCTGACCAAAGTGGTATGAAACTAGAAATCAATAATAGGAGTAAAACTGAAAAATTCAAAAATAAACAAGTAAAGCTATTCAATACATTAAGCTAAAAATGTTTATGCACACAGAGGAAACAATCAACAAAATGAAAAGGCAGTCTATGGAATAGGAGGCAATATTTGTAAACCATATATCTGATAAAAGGTTAATACCTAAAAAGTATAAGGAACTAGAACAGCTCAATGGCATAAAGAAAGATGGCATGAAATAAAAAGCCATATAATCCAATTAAAACATTGGAAAAGGACCTGAATAGACATTTTTATAAAGAAGACATACAAATGGCTATCAAGTACATACAAATGGCTATCAGGTACATAAAAAGATGTTCAGCATCATTAGTTATCAGAGAAATGTGAATCAAAGCCACAGTGATACATCATCTCACACCTGCTAGTATGGTGATTATAAAAAAGACAAGAGATAACAAGTGTTAGTAAGGGACCCTTGTACATGGTTATGTGTGCATGCTCAGTGGATCATTTGTGGATCTGACTCTGTGTGACCCCATGAATTATAGACCTCCAGGCTCCTCCATCTGTGAAATTTTCCAAGCAAGAGTACTGGAGTGGGTTGCATGTTCCTTCCCTAGGGGATCTTCCTGATCCTGACTCTGGCCTTCTATGTCTCCTGCATTAGCAGGCTGATTCTTTACCACTGAGCCACCAGGAAAGCCCCTGTACACTGTTGCGTGTGTACTAAGTCATTTTAGTCGTGTCCAACTCTCTGGAACTCCATGGAGCATAGCTCTCCAGCCTCCTGTGTGCATGGACTTCACCAGGCAAGAACACTGGAGTGAGTTGCCATTTCCTACACCAGGAGATCTTCCCCCTCCAGGGATCGAATCCAAATCTCCTGCATTGGGAGGTGAGTTATTTACAATGGTGTCACCTGGGAAGCCTCTGTACACTGTTAGTAGAATGCACAATGGATGGATAAAAGAAAATGAAGCATATATTAATGAGACGTTATCCAGCCTTAAAAATGTAGTAGCTTCTGCCATTTGTTGCAACGTGGATGAACCTGGAATTACGCTAAGTGAAATAAGACAGAAAGCGAAAGATAAATGCCATATGGTATCACTTATATGTGCAATCTAAAAATAAAAACCAAATTCACAAAAGCAGAGAATGGTGGTTTCCAGGGCTGAGGAGTTGGGGAATGGGAGATAATCGAAGGGTACAATTTTTCAGTTATAAAATAAAGAACTTCTGAGGATTTAATGAATGGTATCATGACTATGCTTGAAACTGAGTAGGACTCTGTGGGGCTCTCAGGCATGGAGGCCTTTCTGTCCCCTATTGCTTGTAGGCAAGATTCCAGCCTTCTTGACCTTTCCTGAGATCCAAAGGCCAGATTGAAACAGTTGCTAATCAAAAGAGGAGCAGCCAAGAAAGCACCTGAGGCAAGATGTAAGAGCCAAGATTTAGGATTCAAGATACCTGACCACCTGAGATGAGATGAAGTGAAGTGAAGTAGCTTAGTCATGTCTGACTCTTTGTGACCCCCGTGGACTGTAGCCTACCAGGCTCCCCTGTCCATGGAATTTTCCAGGCAAGAGTACTGGAGTGGGTTGCCATTTCCTTCTCCAGGGATCTTCCTGACCCAGGGATTGAAGCCAGGTCTCCCGCATTGCAGGCAGACGCTTTAACCTCTGAGCCACCAGGGAAGCCTATTAAGGGAGTATGAGACTGCTAAGGAGGAGAAGGGGTCAACATAGGGTGAGATGGTTAGATAGCATTACCAACTCAGTGGACATGAATCTGAGCAAACTGAGAGATAGTGAAGGACAGTGACAGGGACACTGGTGTGCTGCAGTCCATGGGGTCTTAAAGAGTTGAACACAACTTAGTGACTGGAAAATAAAAACAAAGCCTGCTAACACCCTAATCTTGTCAGTTAAGTTCAGTCACTCAGTAGGCACATCCATATATGACTGCTGGAAAAACCATAGCTTTGACTAGACGGACTTTTGTTGGCAAAGTAATGTCTCTTCTTTTTATATGTTGTCTCGGTTAGTCATAGCTTTTCTTCCAAGAAGCAAACGTCTTTTAATTTCATGGTTGCAGTCACCATCTGCAGTGATTTTAGAGCCCAAGAAAATGAAGTCTCTCACTATTTCCATTGTTTCCCCATCTATTTGCCATGAAGTGATGGGACTGGATGACATGATCTTAGTTTTGTGAATGTTGGATTTTAAGGCAAGTTTTTCATTCTCCTCTATCACGTTCAGGGAGGCTCTTCAGTTTTGTTTTTTTTTCGTTTTCTGCCACAGGGGTGGTGTCATCTGCATATTTGAAGTTACTGATATTTCTAACGGCAATCTTGATTCCAGCTTATGCTTCATCCAGTCTAGCATTTCACAAGATGTACTCTGTGTATAAGTTAAGTAAGCAGGGTGACAATATACACCCTTGCGTACTCCTTTTCCTGATTTGGAACCAGTCTGTTGTTCCATATCCATTTCTAACTGCTGCTTCCTGACCTGCATACAGATTTCTCAGGAGGCAGGTCAGATGGTCTGGTATTCCCATCTCTTGAAGAATTTTCCACAGTTTGCTGTGATCCCCACAAAGGATTTGGCGTAGTCAATAAAACAGAAGTAGATGTTTTTCTGAGACTCTTGCTGTTTTGATTATCCAGCAGGTGCTGGCAATTTGATCTTTGGTTCCTCAGCCTTTTCTAAATCCAGTCTGAACATCTGGAAGTTCACGTTTCACATACTGTTGAAGCCTGACTTGGATAATTTTGAGCATTACTCTGCTAGCATGTGAGATGAGAGCATTTGTGCGATAGTTTGAACATTCTTTGGCATTGCCTTTCTTTGGGATTGGAATGAAAATGGAAGAAGAGGTGGCAAGAATACACAGAAGAACTATACAAAAAGATCTTCATGACCCAGATAACCACGGTGGTGTGATCACTCACCTAGAGCCAGATATCCTGGAGTCAAGTGGGCCTTAGGAAGGATCACTACAAACAAAGCTACTGGAGGTGATGCAATTCCAGTAAAACTATTTCAAATCCTAAAAGATGATGCTGTAAAAGTGCTGCACTCAACATGCCAGCAAATTTGAAAAAAGTTACCAGTGGCCACAGGACTGGAAAAGGTGAGTTTTCAGTTTTCATTCCAATCTTTTCAGACACCCCTACCTTTGAATCATTGTTTTAATACTCTTCATCAGACCCTCCTGTGTTGAGACACATAGTTTTTTGAGGCAGAATGTCTCCCTTTGCAAAACACTAAAACTATCCTTTTCTACGGCACTCAGAACTCTGCCTCCAAGATTTAATCTGGCAAAGGTGTAGTGGCTGAGATTTCAGTATCATAGTTAATAATACAGTATTGTATACTTGAAATTTGCTGAGTTTGTCCTAAACATTCTTATCACACACAGAGAGTTTTGCTATGTCTCTTCCAACAGTATTTTTGCGTTTAAACTATCTTTTCCTTGATAGCTGAACCTGCCATACTAGATAAACTGTAAATAAGCCTTTAGTAATGAGGTGATACGGAGAAGGCAATGGTACCCCACTCCAGTACTCTTGCCTGGAAAATCCCATGGCTGCAGTCCACGGGGTCGCTAAGGGTCGGACACGACTGAGCGACTTCACTTTCACTTTTCACTTTTATGCATTGCAGAAGGAAATGGCAACCCACTCCAGAGTTCTTGCCTGGAGAATCCCAGGGATGGGGAGCCTGGTGGGCTGCCGTCTATGGGGTCGCACAGAGTCGGACACGACTGAAGTGACTTAGCTTAGCTTAGCTTAATGAGGTGATAGAGTGTCGGGGGAGGGGAAGTGTGCTATAGTTGTCTTATTAGTTCTCAGTCTTCTGGTGTCACCTGTGGCCCTGGGCTGTGAACTTACACGTTTTTCTCAGCACTCCTTAGGCAGGACAGGAGGATCAGAGTGGGCTGGATTTGGGTATGTCTCTTCCTCTAGGTAGAAGGCTAGCTGCTGCTGCTGCTGCTAAGTCGCTTCAGTCATGTCCGACTCTGTGCCATTGCCTTGCTAGAGATAACTAGAATTGGCTATTTCTAGTCTCTTGGGTCAATTAAGCTCTGATAAATCCCAACTGGGTTAGATTCTCCTTAAATACTTTCTCCTGGGGACATATCTTGTTAAGAACAGCATATTCTGGAAAACTTCAAAATGGTTCCTTTTTCCAGCAGAAGCTGAAAGCGAGGGAAGTTCTCTCATTATTCGTTGTGAGAACCTGATAAAACTGCAAGAGGTCAAATTCCAACTATGGTTTGGACCCTCTGGAGTTTTTAATTCTCAGAGTTGTCCACATTGAGCCTCCAGAAATCCATCAATGGCAGTTCTGGTAGCTGTATGCCAACGCTAGCTTTCCATTCACATTTCAGCTTGTGGATTTCTGCTCAGGTAAGTTATGATTCTCTGTATTCGCCCATCTGTCTCTCCAATTCATGGAGGGACTTTTTGCTTACTTTTCTTATGCATCTTAGTGTTGTTGATTTTTCAGGTTAGCTTTTTACCTGCTGTTAGGACAGAGTGACAATTTCTAAGCTTTGTAAATGGCTTACTGGAAACTGTTAGTCCCAGTTTTTAGCTTTCGAGGTGCTCCTATGGTCTGTTACTTCACTGCTGTTGTTGTTTTATAGTTATAAATAAGTTAAAGTAATGGGTTATCACTGAAAAACAAAAAATAAAAGGCTGTCATTTTAAACAGTGTTTTTTTCTCTTAATTTTGAAGAGATCACATTTTATGTAAAAGCTCTTTTCACTTTTCTCCACAGCCCCTGAAATTACGGCAGTGCCTACCATGCTAATCTTCATGCAAATTTTATAAATATTTTTATTTAAACATATGTGGGTCTTAGTAGCAGCACACAGGATCTTTAGCTGCAGCATGTGAGATCTAATTAATTTTTAGTTGCAGCACATGGGATCTAATTCCCTCACCAGGCATGCAACCCAGGCACCCCTGCACTGGGAGTGTGGAGTCTTAGCCACTGGACCACCAGGGAAGTCTCATAATTTTTTATCAACCTCCTGACTCCAGTGACTACTTCTGATCCCTCCACAACAGCAAAAGCACATCCACTGATAATTATTCTGTGTTACTTTGTGCGTTTCCTTGAAAGTGTCCCCAGACCTTTGTAAACCTTGCACTTTAATATCTAACATAATACTCTTTATTTCTTCACAAAAAGTCCAGCATTATCACTTTCAAGTCTTCTATCAGTTACTGTGGCTCAAAACTATTGGCCTGAAGACACAATTTATGGCAAGAATGATGCATGGTGAGGTAAAGAACTCAAGTTTTAGAACACATTGAAAACCGTCTAGTATAGGAGAGCATTGAGATCAGTTTCACATACTCGTATCTGTAAGTGACAAATACAAACAAATGATGCTTTGGGTATAACAAAACTCTAAGTGTGTATTACTATTTTCCCACTACAGGGAAAATATTTTCCTATTGCACTTAACCTAGCTGGGACACCACTTCAGAAAATTCCTGGAAACTTCCTTTCACAATTCCAGTATGGGCTCTGAAGTTGAATTCCTCAAGCTCAGATCCTGATCTTCACTTTGTTTAGTGATTTTGGTAAGCTACCAAATTATGTGTTTTTAAGTTTCCTCATCTGTATAGTGGGGTTTAGGTGTCAAAATTGTTTGACTGAACGTGGCAAAGAGTGTGTGATGTTTTCAGGCAAAGACCAGAAAAATGAAGACCTTGTGATTAAAAATACTGAGAAATAATACAGTTAGAGCTTAGACCCAGAGGGCAGCAGTGTGGAATGAAATAGCATAGTGCCAATGTTTGAGATTAGAATGAACCTTATAATCTACATTTTAAAAGTAGTTTGTTCTTCTTTATGGGCACAAAGAAAGGGCACTGAAGTTTTTAAAGATAAGATGGAACATTTCGGTTTAGAAAGAATTTTGTAAGTGAATTCTCCAGGATGAATTTGAAAAGGTCAAAAATGGAGGCAGGAAAACCAGTTGAGAGGCTTGAGGTGCTGATGGGTGTATAAGGAAAAGGAGACGGGGCTGGGGTGGGGGGGTATTTGATTTAAAATCAACATGAAATGCATTTTATTTTATATAGAATTTCATTAATGCTATGTTAAATTAAGTAAATAGCACATTGATACTCATAAAAATAAATGGTAAATAAGGTATTGCCTCTCGATTTAAAGCCATTTTATGCTGCTTCATTTGCTGCAGCAAGTACAGCAAAGCTCTTTTATATAGCCAGTACAGCCTTTCACAGTTTGCTCCAATTTAGCTTCTTGCATTTAACTAGTTTTCTTTCTGCAGCCTTTATATTTAACTGCCTTATTCTACTTACAGTCCTTAAATCACCATACATTTTCATTCCTCCATTGCTTTTGTTATCAGGAGTCTAAAGTTAATCTCATCTTCCTTTTAATTTTTAGTCTATAAATTCCAACTTAAGTGTCATCTCTTTCCCTTTTTGGTTCCTCCATCCATTCCTCTCTCCCATTTCTCCTTTTCTTTCTTTTTAACGTTTTTATTTTTGCACTGATTTTTTTTTTTTTTTTATACCTACCACCCCTCTCCCCAATTTAACAATCATTTCCCTTCATATAACACCCAACACAGGTGACAGGCAATCGTTAGTCACTTTTGTGTATGTATTAGGAGAGTCTCCCTTTTAGGGCCTTAAGATTTCATAAGTCTCTAATTCAAAGGATTATTAAAGTAGTTTACTTATTCAACCTTGTTATTTCTCTATTTTTGAAATTTTAAAACACAGGCAATGTCAGCACTGACTCAGTTTCCATTTCTACATTTCTGCGGCCTTATTTATCTCCCTGGGATTTGTTTTTTACTTAAAAATAAATACAAAGAAGATTAATACATATGTATCATTTCCCCCATGGTGTCCAGATGGCTACTGGGTAATCATATAGTCAAGCATTTGAAAATACTTGAGTTAATACAGTGCACTGTATCGTTAAAGAAGCCTATAAAGGCCCAAGCAACATTGTCCTAACAAATGCCCGTAAATCATTACCTTCTGTCAGCTGATGTCCTCACCTGTCAGCCCTTAGAGCACTAGTCTTTATCAGCCCCTATCATTTTCTAAGACTTGCAAGCCCCAGCACCCTGTAATGCTTGCCTGGTAAAAGTTGATCTACTCAGCAGAAATCTTAACATCCTGCAAAATCCCTTAAAGGTTAAGCTATTGTTACTGACATTTAACTGTAAAAAGTTGGTTAGTTCTCAAATCAATATAACTTTAAAAAGAAAATTGGTATATATTACATTATATAATGCTTGTGATGGTATTATATTAACTTTACTTTGAGACACAGTGATAGAGACAAGTGACTTGAGACAGAGAAAAAGTAGTAAACACTTTTAAATGTTAAGTTTATGGCCTATGTGTGGCATAACAAGATTCCGTGGATATTAACTACAAATGATGTGAGGTTGTCTTTTGTCCATATTGATAAAAATGTAAAGACTGGGAAAAGTTGCATTTCAACAAACAGCATCAACAAAAGAAGCAGAGATTTGCTTTTTTGGATAGTGTCATGAAGGGCCTTAGATTAGGCATCCCGGCAGGATCTCAAATTCACAGATATTGATGTCCAGACATTCCATCATATGCTGCCTAAAATTAGACAAATGATCCACTGTAAATGGAAATACTCCTCATTACAGGCTGTTGTGCGTAAAATGCCTTTGTCCGTTTTCGAGTTGTATTGGTTGGTATGTATTCCTTCCTCAAGTCTTAGTTCAAAACTGTCTGCTCTTAGAGATCTATCAGAATCCAATTGTTTCTATTCAATTTATTTTGCAATTAGCTGTATACATTATTTCTTAATATAAGACCTAAGAAATATTCCCTTGCTCTTCTCTAAGCAATAGACACTGTAATTTTAATGTCAAAGGATCCTTTCTTACAACACCTTCATTAAAGACTTATGGTATCAATATCAGCATACATTTCTGTAAGCACTACAAGGGGTCAAACTCAGTATATGTATAAGACAATCACATTATCTTCCATGATTAAAAAGCAAATGTAAGAAAAATAAGTAGCAAATGCATATCCTTTATATAAATTCTCTGCACTACTTTTTAAAATTGGTGTTTTGATTAGATGGGTGCTAGAGTTCCTGGTAGTTTTAGCCAATAATTCAATGAATTGTAGAAACTCTATTATAGGTTAAAAGCAGGTACTGATGCTTTGACAATTACCAGACAAGAGTAGTACTAAAATACTCCAATTTATTTTAGAGTAAATTAATTTTCCAAACCATTTATTGATTGGCATTTTACTTCTGCAAATGTTTAGTAACTGCCTAATCAGAAACCATGTGTCATGGTGATATGGTAAACAAGAAATTTTCATGTTCATTTCTTAATATGATTTTCCCAAATCAGTGTGGATGTAGGTTCTAATTGTGCCAGTGGAAAAAGTTCCAAAATTACCCTTAAAAATGTGTCTCTGGGTTTTTGAAGCCTATAAGTCCTGATCATAAAATATAGCTAAAATTTTAATTGGTGTTTAAAAGTATTTGACATCTAGTAATTTATTAACATGTATTTTTTTAATGTACCTGTTTTTGGGGGAGATGTGCTGTATCTTTTCCATTTGAAGATATGTTGTCTTATATCTGGAAAATTTTACTAAATTGCTTTTTTGGATAGGTCATTTATGTATATGCTAGACCTTATTTGCTCATCTCTATAATTATCCTATTTATCACTTTACTCTTTGCTTAGTCTCATATCATTTTAGTTTTTTTTTAAAAGTTTTGTCCTCTCTAGACTTCGTTTCCAGTGATGATAGAAGTGTCTCAGTTTTTCAGGCATTTCCAACTTCATTTGTTTTTATTTTTTTAGATTTAATTTTGGCTGTGCTGGGTGTTTTGTTGCCGTACCTGGGCTTTCTCTAGAGTGGTGAGCCGGGGCTGCTCTCTGGTTGTGCTGCCCAGGCTTCCCGTAGCAATGGCTTTTCCTGCGGCAGGCAGGCACGCTCTAGGGCACCAAGGCTCAGTAGTTGAGGTGGGCGCATGGGCTTAATTGCCCTGTGGTATGTGAGATGGTAGTTCTCGGGCCAAGGATTGAACCCGTGTCCCCTGTGGTGGCAGGTGGCTTCCTAACCACTGGACCACCAGGGAAGTCCCTAAACTTTTCTATTTTTTAATGATCATTTTTTTTCCTCCACTGCTTTGACTTCTCACTTTTCATATCTCTGTCACCTCAATATTTCTTCCCTGTCAGGTGTTTCTGATTTGTACTGTAGCCCCCTACAGGCCAATATGCTATTGCTCTTTAATGTTGTAGTAACGCCTTTTTCAGGTTTCTTGTCTTGGCAATATTTTCTACTAAGTATTGTCTTCTGGAGAGGGTTTTTTTCTGTTCCCTCCTGCCCACCAACCCTCCTTTTCTTCTCTCCCTCCAGTTCTGTTTTTCCTCCTTCCCTCCCGTCCATCTGTCTGTCTAGTACATTAGTACAGATCTTATCCTGGCTGCTTCTTAGATTATATTATTCTTTGAAATAGTTGAGTACTCTTCCAGGACTGGCTATTTGTAAGAGAGATAGGTGTGTTTAACATGTTGCAGGGGGGAGGGGGCGTGCTTAGGAGATGAGTGTGTGTGTGAGAGGGAGAGGAGGAGAGAGAGAGAGAAAGAGGTAGGAACAGGAGGGGGACTGTTTTTCAAGTTAGATAACAGAGCATTATTCTTGCATCCTGGAGTTATGTTGTGTAAGCCTATTGAATGCATTTAGCTCTCACTCCCCACAACCCTGACCCAGTTACCTAAGTTATATAGCTGTGGGACAATTCAAAATTCAGTCTTTATTTCTCACAACTGCAGGAAAAAAAATATCCTGTAAACCAAATATGGCCTGCCTATGGTATTTCTCATTTAGGTCCATTTCTGCTGCATCTTAGGTCAAAATAGCATTCAAAAAATCTCCTAGAGACAACACACACATCTGTTGTAAACATAGACTTCACCTCACTTTTGAGAGTGGTACTATCCCAGCTCTTTTCTGAGATCCTAGTCCAGAGATTCTCTGTCTGCTTCCACATCTGTTTGTCTAGTTTTATCTCCTCTGTTCTGGCAGCTCCATCATCTAATCTGTGTTTTGTGGTTTTTAGCTTTCTTCATTTTCCGTGAAGATTGTACTTGTAGTTTTAATTCTGCTGTATAAAATAATATCTCCCTCTATTTAAAATAGCATGGTTTCCTCGGCGTATATACACAGCAGTGGGATTGCTGGGGGTGGTTGTTCAGTCGCTCAGTTGTGTCCAACTCTTTTCAGCCCCATGGACTGCAGAATGCTGAGCTTCTCTGTCTTCACCATTTCATAGAGTGTGCTCAAACTCATGTTAATTGAGTCAGTGATTCCATCCAACCATCTCATCCTCTGTTGTCCCCTTCTCCTCCTGCCTTCAATCTTTTGCGATACCAAGTTCTTTTCTAGTGAATCGGCTTGTCACATCAGGTGACCAAAGTATCAGAGCTTCAGTTTCAATATCAGTCCTTCCAATGGATATGCAGGACTGACTTCCTTTAGGATTGATTGGTTTGATCTCCTTGCAGTCCAAGGGACTCTTAAGAGTCTTTTCTAGTACCATAGTTCAAAAGCAGCAATTCTTCGGCTCTCAGCCTTTTATATTGTCCAGCTCTCACATCCATATATGATTACTGGTAAAACCGTAGCTTTGATTATACAGACCTTTGTAGGCTGAGTTGTATGGCAGTTCTATTCCCAGTTTTTTAAGGAATCTCCACACTCTTCTCCATAGTAGCTGTACAGTTTTCATTTCCACCAACAGTGTAAGAGGGTTCTCTTTTCTCCACACCCACTCCAGCATTTATTGTTTGTAGGTTTTTTGATGATGGACACACTGACTAGTGTGAGATGATACCTCATTGTGGTTTTGATTTGCATTTCTCTAATAATAAGTGCTATTGAGCATTTTTTCATGTGTTATTAGCCATCTGTATATCTTCTTTGGAGAAATGTCTGTTTAGGTCTTCTGCCCACTTTTTGATTGAGCTTGTATATTTGGGGATTAATGATTTGGCAGTTGTTTTGTTTGCTATTGTTTTCTCCCATTCTGAGGGGTGTCCTTTTACCTTCCTTCATTGTACAAAAGATTTTAATTTTAATTATATCTCATTTGTTTATTTTTGTTTTTATTTCCATTACTCTGGGAGGTGGGTCATAAAGGATCTTCCTGTAATTTATGTCAAAGAGTATGCTACCTATGTTTTCCTCTAAGAGTTTTATGGTTTTTTTCTTACATTTAGGTCTTTAATCCATTTTGAATTTATTTTTGTGTATAGTTTTAGAAAGTGTTCTAGTTTCATTCTTTTGCATGTAGTTGACCATTTTCCCAGCACCACTTGTTGAAATAGGATAGAACATGTAATAAAAAGTGCTGTGAAATCATGAGACAAACCCAAGGGTTTCAAAACAGATTTATGGATCGCAGCTATTCTGACTGGTGTGAAATGGTACATCATTATGGTCTTGATTACAAGCAATAAATGCTGGAGAGGATGTGGAGAAAAGGGAACCCTCTTACACTGCTGGTGGGAATGCAAACTAGTACAGCCACTATGGAAAACAGTGTGGAGATTCCTTAAAAAATTGCAAATAGAACTGCCTTATGACCCAGCAATCCCACTGCTGGGCATACACACCGAGGAAACCAGAATTGAAAGAGACACATGTACCCCAATGTTCATTGCAGCTCTGTTTATAATAGCCAGGACATGGAAGCAACCTAGATGTCCATCAGCAGATGAATGGATAAGAAAGCTGTGGTACATATACACTATGGAATACTACTCAGCCCTTAAAAAGAATTAATTTGACCCAGTTCTAATGAGATGGATGAAATTGGAACCAATTATACAGAGTGAAGTAAGCCAGAAAGAAAAACACCAATACAGTATACTGACACATATATATGGAATTTAGAAGACAGTAATGATGACCCTGTATGTGAGACAACCAAGAGACACAGAGGTATAGAGTGGACTTTTGGACTCTGAGGGAGAGGGAAAGGGTGGGATGGTTTGGGAGAACGGCAATGAAACGTATATTTTCGTGTAAGAAACGAAGCGCCAATCTGTGTTCAATGTAGGATGCAGGATGCATGGGGCTGATGCACAGGATGATTCAAGTAGAGGATGTGGGGAGGGAGGTGGGAGGGGGGCTTCGGCATTGGGAGATTGTGTTCACCTATGGCTGATTCGTGTCAATGTATGGCAAAACAAATACAGTATTGTAATTTAAAATAAATAAATAAATAAATTTAAAAAAAAGACAAAACAGATTTATGTTTTACGTTGTGTGAGTCTTTTAACTTGCCAGGAATTAAAAAAAAAAAAAAGGATTTCTTGAAATTTTGTCCCTTCACGTATACCTTTGAGAATATTCTAAAAGTTGGCCAAAAGTTTGTTTGGGTTTCCTGTAAGATGTTATGGAATATACAAATATTTTGGTAACCTGGGCTCCTATTATGTCTTTTACAATCTCTAAGTAATAATGCAAATATTTTTACATTCTTTACCTGGGTAATGACTTCATAATGCTCTTTCATATTAGTATGTCTTATTCCTCTCTAGATCATAAAGTTCTTATGTTAAAAATAACATTTTACACATCCATATGCCTTAGCAGAGAGCCAGGCACATATTTGGCATGTAAAATGTCCTTGTAAATTAAAGCCCTATAAATGCATGTTAAAAAGTTAAAAGCTAAAAAAAGTTAAAAGCTTTGTAACAAAATATTTGAGATAAAAGACATTTATATATTCAGAGCCACTATTCTGTGTATCTAATAGGAATAGATAACATAGTATATGATATTTGTCTCAGAAAGTGTCTAAAAATCATTATCCTCAGCATGTTTAAGGTTAAAGCACTATATTTTTATAGCATTTAATCTAAACTCATATAACTAAAAGTAATTTTCCAAATCCCTATCCAGGTGACATTTTTCATATCTATTAATATCAGCCCTGTTTAATGGCATAGTTGACATCAAGGCTTGGAAAATACTTATAAAACTAAAAATAAAACAAAGCAAAATGAATATGTATATATTGATTAAACTTCATTGGTTTTCCAAGATAGCTAAATATATCTTAGAAATCTTAATAGATCCCTATTGAATTACTTCCACAATCCTTATTTTCAATATATTTTGGTTAAATCAAATTTTGCTTATATTTTGGCATGTGATTTAAAACTTTTAATGTTTTCCTCTTTCTCTGATGTCTCTCTCCTCCCCACAGATTCTTTCCTATGCAATTCCTTTAGATGCAAGTTATTTTTCACAGTATGCAAGCATAAGTATGAGCTGTAAAAATACAATTCATAAAATGTATATAATTCAGCAGTTAGCCATTTGCCAAACTAACAGCTCTTCCCTGATTACCTGTCTGAAGACTGAAGCTTGTTGCATGGAACAGATAGGTTCCAATGTCCCAGATTCATAAAAATCACTGCCAGACTCACACCTAAGCTCCCCGAAATGCTGATCTGACCTTGTGATGCTTTCCAACCTATCAGTAGTCTGAATATAGTCAAAACTATCTCAAACAAAGGAGTCACAATTTGATTTTTGTGACATTGTCTCTGATTCCTAACAGTGGCTAGCCTTCCACACAAACTGAAAGCAGCTACTGTGAAAATGAAAACAATAATAATACTTTTGAAAAAGTAATACATGCACATAGTACAGCATTTTACTAACAGAGACCTACTGTGTAGCACATGGAACTCTGCACAATGGCTATGTGTCAGCCTGGATGGGAGGGGTTTATGGGAGAATGGATGCATGCATATGTATGGCTGAGTCCCATCGCTGTTCACCTGAGACTACCACAGCATTGTTAACTGATTATACTCCAATACAAAATAGAGTTTAAAATTAAAAAAGAATACATTTTCTTCTTTATTTTTCTTTTAATATCTCAAACATTCAAATAGAGGCATGCTTTATTTTCATCCTGTGTATATTTCTAGAGATATTCTATGTCTACTGAAACATGTTTATTTGGGGGCTTCCCTGGTGGCTCAGTGGTAAAGGCTCTGCCTGCCAGTGCAGGAGACACCGATTCAATCCCTGGATCAGAAAGATCACCTGGAGAAGGAAATGGCAACCCACTCCAGTATTCTTGCCTGGGAAATCTCATGGACAGAGGAGCCTGGCAGTCTGCAGTCCATGGGGGCGCAGAAAAGTTGGACATGACTGAGTGATCAAACAACAACAGCAGCAATGTTTATATTCTGTCTTTTACAAAAATGGTCCCATGACGTACACATTATTCTAGATCTTTTTTTCCCCTCTACTATTATGTATTACTGTTCTGTATATACACATGTTGTCAAGTTTGGAAATTGGGGAGTAGAGGAGAGTGCTCTGGAGTATGACCCAGCCAGTCAAGTTGTCTTTCAATGAAGCAAAAAAGAAAACAAAAATAAAGGAGCTGGATCTTTGTACCTCAGTGCCAGTCAATCTTAGAGCGAGAGAGGAAGTAACTTCCCGGAGGGAAGCAACTTCAGTTAGGCAAGTCCAATGAGCAATCCATTGTAGAAGAAGGGCAGTCATTAGCTATGAACACCCTCATTTATAGCAACTGGAAAATGGGTACACTGACCCACTAACTGAGACATTTCATTACTAGTTTCACTTTAATATTTGAGAGTTTTGTTCAATGCTTGCTTCATTTGTAAGTTATTATGGGGCAATACAAAATTATATGAAGTTCAAGGAAATCCATAAAATAGGCATGAATCCAGGAAGAGACTACAAGATTTTGAATAAGGCCTGCCTTCAACAAAACTGAGATAATACACCAATATCTCACACATAACCTACAAAGAACAAGAACTTTAACTTAGCATCCAATCCCTGTGTGCCCTCTATAGAACTGTGGTTCTGTACAGCACAGGGCAGGGGACAGATTTTCACTGATAAGGACAAAAGGCACAAAATGCAATGAAAGCTAAAACCATTAAGGACAAAGGAAACAGATTTGTACTATGTAAGCCAGGAAGAGTATTTGCAATGCTGATAATGAATACTTAACACAGAAACGAAGCCTTAGCTAGAGAAGTGTGTTCAAGAAAGTACTAAGGAAATGAGAGAAGATGATGAATAGGTTACTTGTTTTTTAAAGTTAGCTGGGATCATGTTACAAAAGCAGATAGTCTTAAATGGATTTAGGATTTATGCTCAGAAGACAATAAGTTTCATGTAAAACGTAGATAGGCTAGGGCAGACAGATGCAGGAAGATGAAATTGGACTTGTGGGTTAGAATCAGATTATGAACTCACTATAAAATAGCTATAGTCCTTTCATAATCAGAACAATCAAAAATGTTTTTCAAATTGGAAACTTCCCATTGATTAAAATATGGTGATGTCTATAGTATAGGTTTTGTTTAACTGGGCTGGGAATTTCAGTTATATGTTAATATATTGGGCTAATTCAAATTCCATGGTTTGTATAATGCATCCCAGCAGATAATTTTTACATCCACATAGCTCAATTATGCTCATGTAATGTTTTTAAAATATTGATTTAACATTCATTGTTTAAAGATAAGATTTTTTTGGACATTATTGCTAAGATCAAGATGAAATATATTTTTACATTTTTATATCAAAGTGACAAGATGCAGATATTTTTACCTGTTATCTAAAAAACCTACATTTTTAAAATATATTAAAATGTTATTTATACGTTTTAAAGTTTTATTTAAAGTCAAATAAACACTGGCGAATGGATTCTTCCTTTAGAAATAACCTCAGTGATTATTTGATGACAAACTTAAAGTCAAATGATTGTTGGGTCATTTGCATCCAACTTTATTTCAAATCTCATTTTGATCTAGAAGAATTTGAAGACTCTGATCACTCTTACCTCCCAAAACATTCATGAGGCTTTTAAGAATAGTATGATTTCCTCATTTCCTTTTGTATTCACTAATCATTTATTTAATGACCTTTGCTTATTCCTACTATATCTCTAAACTTTTATTGCTGGTGCCTCCAGGTTTCAAATCGTGAGTCTCTTCACTTTTATGTCGCTTAATCTCTTGATCTCATCCAGTCTATGGCATTAAAACCATCTTCCCACTGTGTTTGCGTGCTAAGTCGCCTCAGTCATGTCTGACTCTTTGTGGCCTTATGGACTGTAGCCCACCAGGCTCCTCTGTCTGTGGGATTCTCCGGGCAAGAATACTGAAGTGGTTCCCATGTCCTCTTCCAGGGGATCTTCCTGACTCAGGGATCAAATTTGGGCCTCCTGCATTGCACGTGGATTCTTTCACCGCTGAGCCACCCTCTGTTGAATCCCCAAATCACATCTCTTTCCTTGGCCTTGCCCATGAACATTAGACTCACATTTAAGCAAACACTCAATATCTCTTCACCATTTTCATCTCAAATGCCACCTCAATCCAAATATCAATTGCATCTCAAGTTCACCATTTTCAAAAGTAAATTCTATTCTTGGCTCCATGACTGCAAGTACCAAAATCTCCTCATATAAACTCATGATTGTTCCATCTCTCTGATAGCTCAGGTCAAATTTTGGAGTCACCTAGAACACTTTCCTTCTCTTCTTTATGACTTCCAATCTTTCAACAATATTTTTTGGCTCAACTTTTAAAGTAAGACTAGAATTTTTACCTCTTCTTAATACCTCTACTACAACCATGTCATATCACAAACATTTCTCACCTGGGAAATTGCAAGTACCTTTAAAATCTGATGTAACTCTTGGTCCTCTTTGTTGATTTTCATCTTAACTGCGAGAGATATCCTGTTGAAAAGCAAGTTGGAGATTTCACTATCTGTTCAAAAGCCTCTAAAGTTTCCAGTATCACTCAGAACATAATACAAAGTCAGGAAAGCCTACAAAATCCTACATGATTTGCAATCGCAGCTGCCTCTTCAAGGTTATCTCCTGACATGTTGCCATCACTTTCTATTCCCATCACAATGGATTCCTTGCAGTATTTCATTGCTGGTTCAAAGCCTTTGCATCTGTTGCTCCCTGTTGCTGAAATTCCCTTTTCCAGATAAGTGTGTGGCCCATTGTTTTGTATTCCTTATGTCTTTATTCAAGTATTAACTTCTCACTAGTAAATTGCCCTCCTCTGGCACTACCTTCTCTTTTCTGCTTTATTTTCCTTTATAGAAGACTGAACATCTAATATACTATATATATTCATACTTGTCTTTGTCTCTCTCCCTCTCTGCATTATAAAATCCATGAGTCAAAGGAGCATTATTTTTTTCTTTGTGTATTGCTATATCTTTGCTTCTATAACAATAAATAGAATATGTTTATGCATCTATTAACATTTAATAAATTAATAAAATTACTTGTCATAGTGCATTAGTTATAATGTGGTGAATAATTATAAGTACATTGTGTAATGTCAAATGCATCTATAATTAAAGAGATGCTGAAAACAACTCAAAAGTTGTTTTCACATGTATATTCATCAGGACATCCTTCATAATATTTAAACATTTAAAATAAGTTTTAAGTAGTTAAATGATTATTCCTTTTTGTAGTGAAGTACAGTAAGGCTAATAAGACCATGCTATATTTATAAATAGCAGGAGAACATGAGAAAAATTTTCAATTCTATTTATGAATATGTTAACAGCTTAATTATACTTCATCATAAACATGAGTGTACATGTACACGTGCATGTATTTCTCTTTCTTTATATATATTTACATATGCATTTGGAGAGAGAGATGGAAAGTAAAGAGGAAGAGAGGGAGGAAGGGAAAAGTTCCTCAATTATGCATAAGAAAGTAAAAATGTTAGTCACTCAGTCATTCCAATTCTCTATGATCACATGGTCTGTAGCCCACCAGGCTCCTCTGTCCATGAAATTTGCCAGGCAAGAATACTGGAATAGTTAGCCATTCCCTTCTCCAGGGGATCTTCCTGACCTAGGGACTGAACTCAGGTCTCCTGCATTGCAGGCAGATTCTTTACTGGCTGAGTCACCAGAAGGCATAATAAATGTTAAAAATAATGATAGATAACTTATAGATATTATATTTTATAATTTGTCTTCAGAGATTTGTACTATAATATGTTATTTCTTCACATACTTCATCTGAAAATAAATTTGAAAGATCATGCTACATATTGGCTTTAAGTGTAAATTACTTTATTTAGCAATGCTCACCCAGTTAGAATAAAATGTTGCAGATAATTTGAATATGTGTCAGATTTTTACACCTTACCAGGAGCAGTTGCAGTCTTAACTTTCCTATTTTCTCAAGTATGCCACATAGCTTTTATGTTTGATACACTGAGGACAGTTTTATGCGAAATACTGAATTTCTCTAAAAGAAAAGACCACTTTCATTTTCTAGCATCACAGTGAAAATGTCCTCTCAATTTTTATCATAAACATGGTGAGAAAAAGTAATAGAGGCCAAAATTAGAAACACAATGAAGATACTGCAAAAGCAAATTCAAAGGATTGACTTTGAAATATGCAAAGATGCATTAAAGCCAAATTTGTTTTTAAAAGAGTTCTTAATCTATTTTTATTAAAACATATTTCATTGTTTTATATCCCTCTCTTCAGAGAGATGTATCATCTGCAAGTATGGCATGACCTTTTAGTTTCTCCAGTGAATACTGACGTTAGAGGATTGTTCAGACCCTTGGAAATATCAAACATTTCTGCATGAGCATGTCCTTTTGCCCTCTGATAGCATCGCTTATTTTTGTCTGATTATCTTCTCTGGTAGCTCAGATGGTAAAGCATTTGTCTGCAATGTAGGAGACCGGGTTCTATCCCTGGGTTGGGAAGATGCCCTGGAGAAGGAAATGGCAGCCCACTTTCGTACTCTTGCCTGGAAAAGCCCATGGACAGAGGAGCCTGTGTAGGCTACTGTCCATGGGGTTGCAAAGAATCAGACATGACCGAGAAACTTCATTTTCACTTTCTTTCTCCTTCTCATATATGTTTAAGTATCATATGCTGTATTATTGCTGACTCACCTTCACATATTCTCTCTTGTCATTTTTTATACTTCTGAGGTGTTTGTTTTTGTTGAAGTGTTTCTGTTTTTATGGTTTAACCACTACTGATAACTATTTCACCATTATACAACAATACCTTGAAGACAATTTTCTTCCAGTCGGAATAACAAAAAGCTATGTGTCTCTATAAAAGAAGTCCTATTTTCAAAGGAAAGACAGAGAAAGTCTCTCCAAAAGGAGTTTGAATTAAAGACATCCTCATCCTCATTAACTTTCACAACACCATGGGAGCCTATGATCTCATATAATTCCCATTAACCAAGATGATGGGATGACCCAGAAGGATGGTACGAGGAGGGAGGGGGATTCAGGATGGGGAACATGTATATACCCATGGCGGATTCATGTTGATGTATGGCAAAACCAATACAATATTGTAAAGTAATTCCTCCAATTAAAGTAAATAAATTTATATTAAAAAAATAAAGGTGATATCTTTAGAAACCTGCCAGAAGTCATGAAGAACATGATTGCATAATCTCACCTTCATGTAGTACATGGTAAGATTAGAAGGGAATCCAAGTATGAAGGAAAACTATTTCATTAATGGTTGAAGAGTGGGTCAACATAAAGGTCTAAAATCCAATTTCTTCTATTTCATAAAGTAAATCATTCTAAAATCTCTTTGGAATATTAAGATGGAAAAATGTGGCCAACAACAACCAAGTCCTAATTTCCATAAACAAAGGCAGAGTTGAGTATTATGTAACATCTGGATAATTTTATTTTTGATCAGTTTTTCATAAGCTTGGCCTACTTGAACTCAAGTATTACTTCCCTGATGGCTCAACAGTAAAGAATCATCATCCCAATGCAGAAGATAGTGATTTGACTCCTGGGTTGGGAAGATCCCCTGAAGAGGGAAATGGCAACCCACTCCAGTATTCTTGCCTGGGAAATCCCATGGACTGTGAAGTGTGGTGGGCTACATTTCATGGGGTCAAAAAAGTCAGACATGTCTTAATGACTAAACAACAGCATTATGTCCTATTATATAAACTAAACCATGAAAATTGTAATATAAAAACCATAGATGAAGAGGTAAACAGAGAAGCATAAGATCATTTATGAGTCAAATGACATATAGAATCTTCTTCAAAGTATTTATCATCTATAATAAAGTGCAGAGATAACATGTAAATATAAAAATTTTTGCGTGTCAGATCTAACAAAGTAAGTAGTGAAGATATAACACTCCCAAAAAATATACCACGAAAGGTAATATTGAAGGAAAAAAGAAACCAAGTAACAATCTAAATTGGTTGATTTAGTTAATTCAGTTGGACAATTTTAAAAATTGCTTTTGTGAAACTCAGTGATATTATGGCCACTTTCCTAAAATTGCTGGTTACTGTTTCAGAATCTGTTTGTTTCGATCTATCCCTCAGGTGCTTCTTGAATGGCATCACTTAAAATAAGTGATTAATACTTTGTTGGTTGGTACTTCATTTTATAGTCTCATCTTTTAATATTTTTTACTTTGTCAATACTCATCCTTTGAAGACACTAAGAAAAGGAAATACAAGTATGCCTCATTTTATTGTGCTTTACTTTATTGCTCTTAGATTTTACAAATTGAATATTTGTGGCAACCTTGTATCAAGCAAGTCTTTTTAACACAATGTTTCCAACAGCATTTGGTCACTTCATGTCTTTGTGTCACATTTTGGTAATTCTTGTGATATTTCAAACTGTTTCATTATTATTTATTGTGATTTGTGACCAGGGAGTGATCGTTGATGTTATTTACTACTATGATCCACTGAAGACTCAGATGATATTTAGCATATTTTTGCACTAAAGTTTTTAATTAAGGCACACACATTGTTTTTTTAAGGCATGATGCTGTTGCATACTTAACAGACTATACTATAGTATAAATATAACTTTTATATTAAAGTTATATCAAAAAATAAAAATCCATGTAACTTGCTTTATTGCAATATAGATTTCATTGTGGTGGTCTGGTATTAACTTAGAATATCTCTAACATATGCCTGTAGTGAATAAGACAAGAAACATGTCTGGTATCAAGAAATTTGCTTTCTTTTTGCAAGAGATAATAACACAACGTGAGTTACAACAATACATAAGAGAAAGAGCCATACAGGAGTAAGAGATAAACACTTTTGGACTTTGGTGAAGGAAGAAATTATTTTTTCCTAAAAATAATATTTACAGCATTCTTTATACATGACAAAAAGAAAACAAAATGCTATCATAATCATAACTTACTTGATATATCTTGGTGTTAGTGTGCTTTATGCATCTATTCTGTGCCATATCCCTAGATTATTCAGTAAAATTTTGTTTCAGTTGAATGACTAAACAAAAATAAGGGGAGAAATAGGAAAGAAAGATAAGGGTACATACTTCAAGCTGCAAAATAAATGAGTCACAGGTACAAAATGTACAGTGTAGGGAATATAGTCAATAATATTTTATATTTGTAAGGTGACAAATGGTAACGATTTACTGTGATGATCATTTTATAATGTGTAAAATGTCAAATTACTAGTAGCTTCATAGAAACTAGCAATGTCGTTGGTCAATCATAATTCAAAAACAAACACACTAGCTCATAGAAAAGGGATTAGATCTGTGGTTATCAGAAGTGGGTGGGGTGGGAAGGGGAGAAGAAATTGCGTGAAGGCAGTTGAAAGGTACCTGCTTCCGTTTATAAGATCTATTGGTGTGTGTGCTGAGTTGCTCAGTCATATCGAACTCTTTGCAACCCCATGGATGGGAGCCTGCGAGGCTCCTCTGTCCACAGTATTCTCCAGGCAAGAATACTGGGAGTGAGTAGCCATTCCCTTCTCCAGGGGATCTTCTCAACCCAGGGATCTAACCCAGGTTTCCTGTATGCTGCTATATGTTATATATAAAAGCTGTTATTCATAATTCTAAGAGTTCTTATAATGAGCAAAAACAGTTTTTATTTTCTATTTTTAAACATTTTAAGCCTATATGAGATGATGGGCACCCACTGAACTTGCTGGGATAATCATTTCATGAGGTATATAAGTCAAATCCTTATGCTCTACACTTTAAAATTATTTAGTGTCTGTGTGTGTGTGTGTTAGTTGCTTGGTCATTTCCAGCTCTTTACAACCCCATGACTGTAGCCTGCCAAGTTCCTCTGTCCATGGAATTCTCCAGGCAAGAATACTGGAGTGGGTTGCCATTTCTGTCTCCAAGACTTATTTAGTACTACATGTCAAATATATCTCAGTAAAAGTAGAAGAAAAATAATAAAATTTCTATTTAGGTAATTGATTCTAAAATATGAAAAACTCCTATAACTAGGTTTTATATAATTCACTCATAGTTAAAGGCTGATTTCTCAAAGTAGTTTCTTTGAGTAAAGTTGATGTGTTTTATGGTAATTCTACCTGTTCTAAAGAAAAATAGTTCCAAACACTTTCCTTATGTTTTTGTTTTTTAATGTTAAACTTATATCAAATTTTACAGAATTATGTAATTCATTTTTAAAATTATTTAACCTTTAAAATTGAGATATAATTGACCTATAATATCATAGTACTCTCAAGTGTATAACATATCACATAATATTTCTACATGTTGGAATGATCTACAATAAGTCTAGTTAACGTTCATTTAATACACATAGTTAAAAATTTGTATTATTGTGTTAAGAACTTTTAGAATTACCTCTCTTCAGTTCGGTTCAGTCACTCAGTCATGGCTGACTCTTTGTGACCCCATGAACCGCAGCATACCAGGCCTCCCTGTCCATCACCAACTCCCGGAGTCCACCCAAACCCATGTCTTGGCAACCTTCAAATTACAATACAGTATGATTAAGTGTTGCCATCATGCTGTAAATGATGTACTTTTCCAGCAATTAATGGATTTTTTGCTGGAAGTTTGCATCTTTTGGCCACCTTCACCCATTTGCCCACCTTCAGCCCAGCCTCTGGCAACCCCAAGTCAGTTTTTGGTTTTTTGTTTTGTTATTTAGGTTCCAAATATAAGTGAAATTCGGAGAAGGCAGTGGCACCCCACTCCAGTGCGCTTGCCTGGAAAATCCCATGGATGGGAGAGCCTGGTGGGCTGCAGTCCATGGGGTCGCGAAGAGTCGGACACGACTGAGCAACTTCACTTTCACTTTTCACTTTCATGCATTGGAGAAGGAAATGGCAACCCACTCTAGTGTTCTTGCCTGGAGAATCCCAGGTATGGAGGAGCCTGGTGGGCTGCCGTCTATGGGGTAGCAGAGAGTCAGGCATGACCAAAGTGACTTAGCAGCAGCAGCAGCATAAGTGAAATCACAGAGTATTTATCTTTCTCTAATTTATTTCACTTAGCATAATGTCCTCAAGGACCATCCATGTTTCATAAACAGTGAATATCCTTCTTTTCCATAAATAAGTAAGTGAAAGTCACTCAGTAGTGTCCAACCTCTTTGGCATCTACTGGGTAATTTGGTGGAACAAAACCTCTTTTTGCTGAGATTCACTTAGCCCTATTGAAAATAGCCTGAGGTAACCCCACCATGGACAAAAGATCCAATGGAAACATTCAACAATTCAACAAACTCTGGAAATTATCTGGGCTCTGTTGGTAAATCAGTGATACCTGTAACATTTAGTCTCCAATCTAGAATTCCTGAGCAAATAGGTGAGGGGTTGGAATTCAGACATCCATCCATAATTCCACTATAGCTTTTTATGATGTGGATTAGCCATGAGTCCTTGATCTAGACTGAGATGGACACATTTACATGTTCTATTTTTTCCAAGCCATGAACAGTAAGATAAGAGTCCCATAGAGCTATTTTATAAAATCTCCCCTTTTCAAATTTTCATCTCATTTTTATATTCTTGGGGGAGGCGCTAGAACTCAAAAGTGGTTGATCCTTTTCTCCAAAAAACTACATATGCATATTGGTCTCACAATTGTTTTGGTATCTAATTCTGTCTCACTGACATTTCAATAGAAGCTGAGGAAGAATGAGTCCTTTTAGTGTCCTGTTACAAAGATTTAAAATGCAGGAAACATATTTTTGTATGTAATGGGAATGGTTGGGAGTGCTTTATTTTTAATGGACAGCATAAATGCAAATTGAAAAAAGATTTCTTTGGGTTTTATATTTCACTTTTATAAAGAAAGAGTATAATATTCAGATTAAACAGAGAGAGGCACCATCACATTAGAGCTACTCCACAGAGAGGAAATTAAAGGCTGAGCATTCCAAGTAAAAGACACATTATTGCTTTTCAAACACCTAATTTCTCTCAGTGGTGTGGGAGATATAATGACAGGTAGTACTTCTGCAATTTAAGTGGCTCTTATACATCATCTGCTTTTATGGTATAAACTGCTTTGCAGTTTTTAATTTGTCAATCTTCAAGGAAATATAAGAGCAGAGCAATCATGTACATAAGATCATCATACTTTTTAGTCTTTCAAAGCAACAATTTGTGACTCTAATAGTACAGGGTTGCATTTCATGTTTTTGAATTCAATTTTTCTTCACATTCTTAGTTTTTTTTTCTCTCTGGTTTTAGGAAAGAATATCTAAAATTATTTAAGTTTTTTCTTATACTAACATATAACTTTGGACCATGTAATTTAAATAGGGTGTGAAATGTTTGCCTTTAAAAAGAAAATATATCTAAGAGAAAATATGATACTGAGTAATAAGAATCAGTGACTATTATTTTTAATATATATGCTATTGTTGATATGAAAGAACCTTCAATATTTTAAATATTTAAAAAAATATAATTTCTACATGGCATCACTAACTAATCAAGAAAAATGAACCTGAAGATCTCTAACACAAAAGAATTAGTCCTAATGTGTGAGTGACAATGACAAACATTTGCATAATAAGTCTTTTTAATACTATAGATTTTACCTTGGTTGAATTTAGAGATTTTGACTTTGATAATTTAATTTCTGTGACAACTTACTGTTTTTACCTAATTTGTGTTTTTGGAATGGAGAAATGATAACCAGTTTCTTTCTTTTGGATTTTCTCTATTTTTAAATGGACCAGAAAAAATAATAAATGACTTTAACACAACAAAAATTAAAATATTTTAAAATTAGTCAACAAATTAGACAACAAATCTATTTCCTGTAAATAAGGCAGGATAGGCTGATCTTAGAAGAGTTTTAGGGGAAAACATCTATTGCCTGCATTTATTCAACAAATCAGAGAAGACAATGGCAACCCACTCCAGTAATCTTGCCTGGAAAATGCCATGGATGGAGGACCCTGGTAGGCTGCAATCCATGGGGTCACTAGGAGACGGACATACTGAGTGACTTCACTTTCACTTTTCACTTTCATGCACTAGAGAAGGAAATGGCAACCCACTCTAGTGTTCTTACATGGAGAATCCCAGGGATGGGGGAGCCTGGTGGGCTGCCATCTGTGGGGTCGCACAGAGTCAGACACAACTGAAGCGACTTAGCAGCAGCAGCAGCAGCAGCATTCAACAAATAATAATAAGCTATTCTGTCTAGCACTAGATGTGGCATTGAGAATGAATGAGGGAATCAGATAGAAAATATATATTTTCTAAATTCACTCAGCTTAAAAACCAAACAGGCATGGTGATCATGACAATTTTACCCCACACAAATAAATATACAATGACAAATGATGATAAATTCCATGTGTGGGGAAGGGGGACCTGAATAAAAATGAAGGACCTGATTTATGTTGAATTGTCAGAAGAGTCTTTCTGCAAGAAAACCTACAGGATAGTATAGCATGACCAGGTAAAGATTTAACAGGTGGTCCTTCCAGCAGTAGGATACACATGTGAATATCCTGGGAATAATAAAAGGTTTGGCATATTCCAAGGAGTGTGAGTAAGGAAGCAGCACATACAGACATTTTCAAGGGAGTCAAGGGTTAAATCTGGAAGGCCTTATTTTTGTGATGAGTACATGCACCTGGAACTTGGAAAAGAATGAAGGTGAGAGACAGAAACTTAGTAATAAATAACATGAAAATACAAAAAGATCTTCACGAATCAGATAATCACGATGGTGTCATCACTCATCTAGAGCCAGACATCCTGGAATGTGAAGTCAAGTGCGCCTTATGAAGCATCACTACAAACAAAGCTGGTGGAGGTGATGGAATTCCAGTTGAGCTATTTCAAATCCTGGAAGATGACACTGTGTAGGTACTGCACTCAATATGCCAGCAAATTTGGAAAACTCAGCAGAGGCCACAGGACTGGAAAATGTCAGTTTTCATTCCAATCCCAAAGAAAGGCAATGCCAAAGAATGCTCAAGCTACCACAAACTGCACTCATCTCACATACTAGTAAAGTAATGCTCAAAATTCTCCAAGCCAGACTTCAACAATACGGGAACCCTGAACTTCCACATGTTCAAGCTGGTTTTAGAAAAGGAAGAAGAACCAGAGATCAAATTGCCAATATCCACTGGATCATGGAAAAAGTGAGAGAGTTCCAGAAAAACATCTAATTCTGCTTTATTGACTATACCAAAGCCTTTGACTGTGTGGATCACAATAAACTGTGGAAAATTCTGAAAGAGATGGGAATACCAGACCACCGGACCTGCCTCTTGAGAAATCTGTATGCAGGTCAGGAAGCAACAGTTAGAACTGGGCATGGAACAACAGACTGGTTCCAAATAGGAAAAGGAGTACATCAAGGCTCTATATTGTCACCTGCTTATTTAACTTCTATGCAGAGTACATCATGAGAAATGCTGGGCTGAAGGAAGCATAAGCTGGAATCACGATTGCCTGGAGAAATATCAATAACCTCAGATATGCAGATGACACCACCCTTATGGCAGAAAGTGAAGAGGAACTAAAAAGCCTCTTGATGAAAGTGAAAGTGGAGAGTGAAAAACTTGGCTTAAAGCTCAACATTCAGAAAACTAAGATCCTGGCATCCGGTCCCATCACCTCATGGCAAATAAATGAGGAAAACTTTTTGAAGAGTTGGTGGGGGGCTCCAAAATCATGCAGATGGTGACTGCAGCCATGAAATTAGAAGATGCTTACTCCTTGGAAGAAGTTATGACCAACCTAGATAGCGTATTCAAAAGCAGAGACATTACTTTGCCGACTAAGGTCCATCTAGTCAAGGCTATAGTTTTTCCAGTAGTCATGTGAGAGTTGGACTATAAAAAATGCTGAGGGCTGAAGAATTGATACTTTTGAACTGTGGTGTTGGAGAAGACTCTTGAAAGTCCCTTGGACTGCAAGGAGATCCTACCAGTCCATCCTAAAGGAAAGCAGTCCTGAATGTTTATTGGAAGGACTGATGTTGAAGCTGAAACTCCAATACTTTGGCCATCTGATGCAAAGAGCTGAGTCATTTGAAAAGACCCTGATGCTGGGAATGATTAAAGGCAGGAGAAGGGGACAACAGATATGAGATGGTTGGATGGCATCAACGACTCAATGATCATGAATCTGAATAAACTCCGGGAGTTGGTGATGGACAGGGAGGCCTGGCATGCTGCATTCCATGGGGTCCTAAAGAGTTGGACACGACTGAGTATCTGAACTGAACTGAACTGGATCATATTTTATTATGTATATGTAAAAATATTTAAAAATCTACATAACAGTAGAATTTATACATGAATAAGAAAACACTATATACAATGTCAGTCTGTAAAACTAAGTTTTATTTCTATTAACTAGTAGCAATCTAACATAGCATTAAAATGTTGTCCATTAACAATAACATCAAAAGTCATCAATCGGTAGAGACCTACAGAATCTCTATGCTGCTAACCTGAAAACCATTGCTGAAAGGCAGTAGAGAAAACTTACATTTAAAGAAGAAATATGTCTCCTGAAACTATGCTCTGCTCCTTATATGAGTGCTTGGTTACATATATGTGAACATTTGCATCACTACTTATTTATGATATGTATGCTTTTCTTAATCTGTGTGACACTTTGTTGAAAAGTTCATTAGGAAATGTAAACAGGACATATACCATAGAAGATATATGAACAGACAATTCTTGGAGAAACAAAAAGATTAAACCTGCTATGGATAGAGAGAGATTTATAATTATAGGTATACATGCAAATTCATTCCAGTCTCAAAAATAACATGGATAGCCTTAAAGGAATTACTTTCCAGAAACCCCAGCTTCCATGAAATCCATTTTTAGACTGAGCTAACAACTATTTGTCTTCAGGCAAGAAATCATGAGGTTCTCCTTTTCCTCTTCCACTTAAAATAAGAAAATAATATTTTCACCCATTTTGAAATATCTTAAAGTGTTAAAACTTCTAAATCAGTGAAGACAACTTGAAATACTGATTTTCATAAAGTCTCCTTGATCAAGACAGCATGCAGCAATTAAGGCTTCATTTCTTTCTTTACCTGTCTCAGATATATTTCTGTTATGGAAAAGCATTACATAAAAACAGGATTTTTGACCCATAGTGGTATGTTCTAAATTCAGCTATTTTGTTGAGTGGGGCAGGAAGTGTGATGCCGATTTTAATTTAACGACTTGGTTTTCCATACCCTCTTTATTGTTAAAGGATGCACTGCTCCTAGGGAAGTGTCCTGACTTAACAAAGAGATCACCAGAAAGAAATAGTGAAGATGGTGTCACTAATTGTTTTCAAATGACAAACTAAAAGCAAAACACCATGCTTGCCTTTGCCAGATGGCTGTTATCTCTCTTTCTCTTTCTCTCTCTTTTTTTTTTTTCTTTCTGGTAGCTATCTTATCTAGTAAATAGAATGACTTTGTGACAATCATGCTGGAAGATACAGATTTGCTCTCAACTTCAGTGTCCACACTTTCTCCATTCCAACGAATGAGAATCATCTTGGTGAATATTCTTCATGAATCAACGCTTTCTCAGTTGCAAATTATGTATGATTTCATTCAATAATACCTAAAACGTTTAAAAATAATTTGTAATCAGTTACAACAAATTCCTATTTTTCAGAGGTCTATATGCTGTTCCAATTCTGTATTTAGCATAATTACAAGTTAATTATTAGATGTAAAATAAAACTACTATTCTAAATATATATTATGATTTTGGAATCTCCCTCTTTCAATTTCTTTTTTTTTAAATTAAATATAGTTGATTTACAATGCTCTGTTAATTTCTGCTGTAATTATGATTTCAGTTATATGTACACATTGTTTTTTCAGCTTCTTCTCAATTATAATTTATGAAAGGATATTGAATATCGTTCCCTGTGCTATGCAGCATGACCTTGCTTATCCATTCTGTATATAGTGGTTTGCACCTGCTAATACCAAACTCCCAGTTCATCCCCCTCCCCCTCCCCCTTGAAAACCACAAATCTGTATTCTATGTCTGTGAGTCTGTTTCTGTTTCATAGATAGAGTCATTTGTGTCTTACTTAGACTCCACATATAAGTGATAGCATATGGTGTTTGTCTTTCTCTTTCTGACTTACTTCACTTAATATGACAATGTCTAAGTCCATTCATGTTGCTGCAAATAGCATTACTTCATTCTGTTTTTATAGCTGAGTAGTATTCCATTGTATATATGTACCACAACGTCTTTATCCATTCATCTGATGATTGATATTTAAGTTGTATCCATGTCTTGGCTGTTGTGAATAATGCTGCTATGAACATAGGGCTGCGTGTATCTTTTTGAATTTTAGTTTTGTCTGGATATATCCCCAGTAGCAGGGTTGCAGGATTATCTGGTAACTGTATTTTCATATTTTGAGGAACCTCCATACTGTTAGCCATAGTGGTTACACCAATATGTATTCCTACCAACAGCAGATGATGGTTCCCTTTTCCTACACCCTTTCTAGCATTTGTTATTTGTAGACTTTAAATGATGGCTATTCTGACTGGTGTGAGGTGGTATCTCATTGTAGTTTCGATTTATAGTTCTCTAAAAATTAGCAATGCTGAGCATCGCTTCATCTGCCTTTTGGCCATCTGTATATATTCTTCGGAGAAATGTGTGTTTAGGTCTTCTGCCCATTTTTTGATTGGGCTATTTGGTTTTTGTTGTTGAGTTGTGTGAGCTGTTTGTATAATTTGGAAATTAAGCCCTCATTAGTTGTATCATTTGCAAATATTTTCTCCTAGTCTGTAGATTGTCTTTTCATTTTGTTTATGGCTTTCTTTGCTGAACAAATGCTTGTAAGTTTGATTAGGTCCCAATTATTTATTTTTGCATTTATTTCTATTGCCTTGGGAGACTGAACAAAGAAAACGTTGGTACAGTTTATGTCAGAGAACGTTTTGCCTGTGTTCTCTTCTAGGGGTCTTATGATATCATGTCTTATATTTAAGTCTTTAAGTCATTGTGAGTTTATTTTTGTATTTGGCATGAAGATACATTCTAGCTTCATTGATTTACATGCAGCTGTCCAACTTTCCCAGCCCACTTATTGAAGAGATTGTCTTTTTTCCACTGTATATCCTTGCCTCTTTTGCTGACGATCAATTGACCTTAGACATGTGGGTTTATTTCTGGGCCCTCTATTCTGTTTCACGGATCCACATGTCTCTTAGTGCCGATACCACAGTGTTCTGTTTATAGGAGTTTTATAGTACTGTCTTAGGTCTTGGTGGAGGGAGGGGCAGTGATGTGCTTCCTGCTTTGTCCTTTTTCCTCAGGATTTCTTGTAAATTCTGGATCTTTCATGGTTCCATATAAATTTTAGTATTTTTTTCTAGTTCTTTGAAAAATGTCCTGAGCAATTTGATAGGATCACATTAAATCTGGACATTGAGTAGAATGGCCATTTTAACACTACTAATTCCTCCCACCCAAGAGCATGAGATATCTTCCCATTTCTTTGAATCATCTTGAGTTTCCTTTGTTAATGTTTTATAGTTCTCAGCATATAAGTCTTTCACCTCCTTGGTTAGGTTTATTTCTGAAATTTTATTTTGGGGGATGGTAAGTGAGGGGGTGTTCAAACAGTTTTTTTGTTAATTTTCTCTTTATGATATTTAATTGTTAATGTAAAGAAATACAACTAATTTCTGTATGTTAATCCTGTATTCTGCTACTTTGCTGAATTCATTTATCAGTTTTAGTAGTTTTTGTGTGGAGTCTCTAGGGTTTTCTACATATAGCATCATATCATTTGCATATAATAACAATTGTTCCTCTCCTCTTATAATTTGGATACCATTTACTTCTTTTTTTCTTGTCTGATTGCTATCGCTGTGCTGTGCTTAGTCACAGTCCTGTCCGATTCTTTGCAACCCCATAGGCTGCAGCCTGCCAGGCTCCTCTGTCCCTGGGGATTCTCCTGGCAAGAATACTGGCATGGGTTGCCATGTTCTTCTCCAGACTGGTTTGACTAGGACTTCCAACACTATGTTGAATAGAAGTGGTGGAAGTGGGCTCCTTATTCCAGATTTTAGTGTGAATTTCAGCTTTTCACCATTAAGTATTATATTGCTGTGGGTTTTTCATAAATAGCTTTTATTATGTGGAGAGATGTTCCGTCTCTACCAACTTTCTCAAGAGTTTTTATCATGAATTATTGGAGAATTTTATCAAATGCTCTTTATGACTCTACTGAGATGATTATGTTTTTATCTTTTCCTTTGTTTATGTGATATATTGCATTGATTGGTTTGTGTATGCAGAGCCATTCTCTTGCCTTTAAAAATCACTTTAGTAAGCACTGCAAAATTTGAATTTTGCTTAAATATGTGGGTACTAGTAGTTATGTCAAATTAAAAATATATTAAGGTACACAATTTCCAATGATATGTTAACCTTAACATTGCCTCATTATAGCCTCATCAGTAAAATATCACTATTTCAAAGTTTTTCAACCTCTATATTATTGGAAATATGAGCCATAAAATGTCTTGGTGTGGAGAACTGTTTGTGCAATTTAGGATATTTAGCATCATCCATGACCTCTACCCACTTGATGCCAATAGCACTTCTTCCTTACCACTCCCTCTCCCCACCAATTGTGACAATCCAAACGGTCCCCAGACATTGTCAAATATCCCCTGCTGAGAATCACTGCTCTATATGAAAGAAATCCAGGTAGAAGAATTACTATTTATTAGTGTTAATAAAATATTTGCCTGGAGAAGGAAATGGCAACCCACTCCAGAAATCTTGCTTGGAAAATCCCATGGATGGAAGAGCCTGGGAGGCTACAGTCCATGGGGTCATAAAGAGTTGGGCACAAAAGAGATTTCTCAAATATTGAAAATGTGAATGGCTCTGATGTCTGGATATCAAATCTTCTTGCAAGACAATTTCAAATTTGTTTAGTACAATGAAAAAGGGGTCTAAATAATTTGTCAGTGATTATTGGCAGTAATTTTTATGGTAGGTCTTTATTGACTTTTTAGAATATTAAATAAGTCCTATAAATTCAAGGGTAAATTTAAATAATTTTTCTGTTCTTACTGTGCACACATATTTGAAACTTTTGCCAACACTTACATCTATAAATATGGAAAAAATGGATTAGGATTGATTAAATGAGAATAAATGAATAAATAAAAATACTTTACTATTCTCATTTCAGCAATAATTAATTTAATTTATTCAAATGTATGAATCAAGTGAAGAAAACTAGCTCCATAAGCTTTATAAGATACATTTCTAATGAAATTATACCCTTATTTTTAATATGTATTAATATTAAAAATGTTTATTAATAGCTACTTTGCTCTAGTAATGGTTATAAAAATAACTCATTTTGGAAAATTGTTAGAACACTTGGCATTATGACCATAGGAAAATAAAAAATACATTTAAATTAGCATTTTTTTTAGGATGTATGATTACAAAATCGATAAGACTTCAAAATAAACATAATTTTAATATAAACTTCTGTATGAGAAAAGGAATGAAAGTAAGCATTCAAGGGAAAAAAATAAATAAGCTTTTAGGCTTTTATAAAAGAACTAATTCATGAAAATATTTTAGTATTATAGAGAAACTAACTGTTCTAATGACTGTTGAAGGATGTAACAAACATCATCTAAAATGTGATATATTTAGGTACACTGTCAGGAGCAATTGTAAGAGACTCTGAGAAGGATTTATGCAGAACAAAATGTCTGGGGAAGTTTGATAAAGAATCATTAAACAATCGAATATTAGAGTTTCCCTGATAACAAATTATGAAAAGCAGTACATCAGAGTAGAGTGAGCTCAGAAACTACTGATGCAAATTGAATACCTGCTGATTATTTACTAAGAGGGAGATATAGATAGATACATATATATAGATACACACATACATAAAACAATTGCAGCTTTAACTGAATATAAGTGGAACAAGACATCTAAACTCTGTAGTCATTTGCAGTGAAGTGACAGTTGCTCAGTTGTGCCTACTGTTTGTGACTCCATGGACTATACAGTCCATGGAATTCTCCAGGCCAGAATACTACAGTGGTAGCCTTTCCCTTCTCCAGGGGATCTTCCCAACCCAGGGATCAAATCTAGATCTCATGCTGAGCCATCAGGGAAGCCCTAGTCATTTGCAGGCCCTACATATAAATGTACAATATTTGTGATGGTCAAAAGCAAAACAAAAAATTCTCAACTAATTCTGTATTTTTGATTTGTCATGTTACTTCAAGGCTTGACTTATTTTCTTCTTGACAATGTCATATGATAAGTTTAGACACTATTGGATGCCTGAAAGTTGCTGTGATACTTTTAAAATTATCCATTGTTACAGTATATCAAAAAGTAAAAATTTTGCAGCTATCTTAAATTATAATAAAAGTATTATTAAAGTTATTCATGTAAAACTATATTAATAAGAGTAATCTTAGACTCTTGAGAGTTCTTTGGACTGCAAGGAGATCCAACCAGTCCATTCTAAAGGAGATCAGCCCTGGGTGTTCTTTGGAAGGAATGATGCTAAAGCTGAAACTCCAGTACTTTTTGGCCACCTCATGCGAAGAGTTGACTCATCAGAAAAGACTCTGATGCTGGGAGGGATTGGGGGCAGGAGGAGAAGGGGACGACCGAGGATGAGATGGCTGGATGGCATCACCGACTTGATGGAGGTGAGTTTGAGTGAACTCTGGGAGATGGTGATGGACAGGGAGGCCTGGCGTGCTGTGATTCCTGGGGTCGAAAAGAGCTGGACACGACTGAGCAACTGAACTAAACTGAATCTTTTGGAAGAGGGTATTTGTTATGACCAGTGCATTCTCTTGGCAAAACTCTATTAGCCTTTGGCCTGCTTCATTCCATACTCCAAGGCCAAATTTGCCTGTTACTCCAGGTGTTTCCTGACTTCCTACTTTGCATTCCAGTCCTCTATAATGAAAAGGATATCTTTTAGGGTGTTAGTTCTAAAGGTCTTCTTGTAGCTCTTCATAGAAACGTTCAACTTCAGCTTCTTCAACGTTACTGGTTGGGGCATAGGCTTGGATTACCATGATATTGAATGCTTTGCCTTGTAAACGAACAGAGATCATTCATTCATTTTTTGAGATTGCATCCAAGTACTGCATTTCAGACTCTCTTGTTGACCACGATGGCTACTCCATTTCCTCTAAAAGAGTCCTTCCCAAAGTAGTAGATATAATAGTCATCTGAGTTAAACTCACCCATTCCAGCCCATTTTAGTTCTCTGATTCCTAAAGTGTCATCGTTCATTCTTGCCATCTCCTGATTGATCACTTCCAATTTGCCTTGATTCATGGGCCTAACATTCCAGGATCCTATGCAATATTGCTTTTACAGCATCAGACCTTGAACTATCACCAGTCATCCACAACTGGTTTGTTGCCCTCCCCCCTTGGCTCAATCCCTTGATTCTTTCTGGAGTTATTTCTCCACTGATCTCCAGTAGCATTTTGGGCACCTACTGACCTGGGGAGTTCCTCTTTCGGTATCCTATCATTTTTGCCTTCTCATACTGTTCATGGGTTCTCAAGGCAAGAATACTGGAGGTAGTTTGCCATTTCCTTCTCCAGTGGACCACATTCTGTCAGATCTCTCCAACATGACCTGTCCATCTTGGGTTGCCCCACACGGCATGGCTTAGTTTCATTGAGTTAGACAAGGCGGTGGGTTCTTGTGATTAGATTGGCTAGTTTTCTGTGATTATGGTTTCAGTGTGTCTGCCTTCTGATGCCCTGTTGCAACAACTACCATCTTAGCTGGGTTTCTATTTAGATTGATTATATTCTTTGCAGCCAAAGACAGAGAAGCTCTATACGGTCAGCAAAAACAAGACTGGGAGCTGACTCTGGCTCAGATCATAAACTCCTTATTGCCAAATTCAGACTTAAATTAAAGAAAGTAGAGAAAACCACTAAAGCATTAAGGTATGACATAAATCAAATCCCTTATATTTATACAGTGGAAGTGAGAAATAGATTTAAGGGACTAGATCTGATAGAATGCCTGATGAACTATGGACAGAGGTTTGTGACATTCTCCAGGAGACAGGAATCAAGACTATCCCATGGAAAAGGAATG
Source organism: Nanger dama (assembly GCA_917880005.1). NCBI lineage: Eukaryota > Metazoa > Chordata > Mammalia > Artiodactyla > Bovidae > Nanger > Nanger dama. Next base: position 3,934,305 of record CAKJTW010000038.1, on the reverse strand, counting down.
CAAAAAAGCAAAATGACTGTCTGAGGAGGCCTTACAAATAGCTGTGAAAAGAAAAGAAGCGAAAAGCAAAGGAGAAAAGGAAAGATATAAGCATCTGAATGCAGAGTTCCAAAGAATAGCAAGGAGAGATAAGAAAGCCTTCCTCTGTGATCAATGCAAAGAAATAGAGGAAAACAACAGAATGGGAAAGACTAGAGATCTCTTCAAGAAAATTAGAAATACCAAGGGAACATTTCATGCAAAGATGGGCTCGATAAAGGACAGAAATGGTATGGATGTAACAGAAGCAGAAGATCTTAAGAAGAGGTAGCAATAATACACAGAAGAATTGTATAAAAAAGATCTTCATAATTACGATGGTGTGATCACTCACCTAGAGCCAGACATCCTAGAAAGTGAAGTCAAGTGCGCCTTAGGAAGCATCCCTACAAACAAAGCTAGTGGAGGTGATAGAATTCCAGTTGAGCTATTTCAAATCCTAAAAGATGATGCTGTGAAAGTGCTGCACTCAATATGCCAGCACATTTGGAAAATTCAGCAGTGGCCACAAGACTGGAAAAAGTCAATTTTCATTCCAGTCCCAAAGAAAAGCAATATCAAAGAATGCTCAAACTACCGCACAATTGCACTCATTTCACATGCTATTAATGTTCAAAATTCTCCAAGCCAAGCTCCAGCAATATGTAAACTCTGAACTTCCAGCCGTTCAAGCTGGTTTTAGAAAAGGAAGAGGAACCAGAGATCAGATTGCCACCATCTACTGGATCAACGAAAAAGCAAGAGAGTTCCAGAAAAACATCTACTTCTGCTTTATTGACTATGCCAAAGCCTTTGACTGTATGGATCCCAATAAACTGTGGAAAAATGAGATGGGAATACCAGACCACTGGACCTGCCTCTTGAGAAACCTATATGCAGGTCAGGAAGCAGCAGTTAGAACTGGACATGGAACAACAGACTGGTTCCAAATAGGAAAAGGACTACTTTTCCTTATATACAGTCAAGGAGTACTTTTCCAATATACAGTCAAGGCTGTATATTGTCTCCCTGCTTATTTAACTTATATGCAAATACATCAAGAGAAATGCTGGACTGGAGGAAGCACAAGCTGGAATCAAGACTGCCAGGAGAAATATCAATAACCTCAGATAGACCTTATGACACCACCCTTATGGCAGAAAGTGAAGAGGAACTAAAAAGCTTCTTGATGAAAGTGAAAGAGGAGAGTGAAAAAATTGGCTTAAAGCTCAGCATTCAGAAAACTAAGATCATGGCATGTGGTCCCATCACTTCATGGGAAATAGATGGGGAAACAGTGGAAACAGTGTCAGACTTTATTTTGGGGGCTCCAAAATCACTGCAGATGGTGATTGCAGCCATGAAATTAAAAGACGCTTATTCCTTGGAAGGAACGTTATGACCAACCTAGACAGCATATTAAAAAGCAGAGATATTACTTGCCAGCAAAGGTCTGTCTAGTCAAGGCTATGGTTTTTCCTCTGGTCATGTATGGATGTGAGAGTTGGACTGTGAAGAAAGCTGAGTGCTGAAGAATTGATGCTTTTGAACTGTGGTGTTGGAGAAGACTCTTGAGAGTCCCTTGGACTGCAAGGAGATCCAACCAGTCTATCCTAAAGGAATCAGTCCTGGGTGTTCATTGGAAGCACTGATGTTGAAGCTGAAACTCCAGTACTTTGGCCACTCGATGCAAAGAACTGACACATTTGAAAAGACCCTTATGCTGGGAAAGATTGAGGGGAGGAGAAGAAGGGGATGACAGAGGATGAGATGGTTGTATGGCATCACCAACTCAATAGACATGAGTTTGAGTAAACTCTGGGAGTTGGTGATGGACAGGAGACCTGGCGTGGTGCGACCTATGAGATCGCAAAGAATCAGACGTGTCTGAGCGACTAAACTGACCTGAAATGAAAGTCAGTATTGAAAATGATTCAAGAAATCATTCAGGAAATACAAACAAGCAAAAAAAAAAAAATCAGCCACTTGATATTATCCAAAATGTCTGTTTAAAATTTAGAGAGACAGCATAAAAGATCGAAAGAGAGAAGAATTATGAAGAAGATATTTCTTTGTCTAAGTTGGTCGTTGATATTTTGTGTTTACTCATGTGATTTAAGAACTGATTATTTCCTCTGAATCATCACAAACTAGTCTCTTTTCCCCAGGTGTGGTAGGAAATCTTACTATGTATCATGAATTTCAGACAGTTATTAATTCTGGATAATCTTATGTTTCAACATACTCATGCCTCTAACTTTCAGAGATTTTTCATCTGATATAATCATCCTAACATCACTAGAAATTTAGATAAAATGTTTTTATATATAAATGAAAAAGTGAATTATAATGTGTAGCTAAGTCTCTAAATTATGCCCTCTATTTCAATATAATTTATGAATAAGTATAAAGTCACAACTTGTGTAAAACTCAGGATATAAAGAAGGTAGGAGGAGCTTTTCAGGAACAATCAAATTTGCTCATAATTTTATGTTTTCAGAATAGTACATCAGCAAACCTGACTTCTTTGCAGGTCATGGAAATCTGATTTAGCAATGTTTTTGTGTTCAGAAATGTAAAGTGTTATATTTGATAACATTGATAAATACATTGATAACATTGATAAATACATCTTGAAAACAAATGTTTCAAATGCATAAGGATAATTACTGTAATAATAGACTAGCATAAGGCAAAGGATAAAACTAAAAGTGTCTTTTAATCCAGTGTGCTCCTTCTTGAGATATGAAATTAGGATTCCATTGTCATTTTTCTATAGCAAACCAGAGAGGTGGATATTGTATTGGGTGGTTAATAAACTGAAGAATATTTTTGTGATCCTCTCTCAATAATATCAGAATTTTAAATAAGTACATTATAATGAAGAACATGATTGGCATTTTTGTATTAACTTATGTAGGATATCTTGAAAAAATTTTCAAGATTAACTAATTGGCATAAACTAATCAGTAATATTACAATAAAAATTCATATTTGTTCTTTTCGACTACTTTAAGAAATCTGTCATGTCAAAAATACTAAGTTTAGCCTCTAAATGCATTTTTCATTATATTATGTAAATTAGTCATTTTCCTTAAGGATTTCTAATAATTTGGAGATTTTGAGTTGTCTGCAATAAGAATAATGAAAAGTTCATATATTTTTAAAAATTGTATAAATGGTGGTAGAACAATTGGGTTAGATTCCAATTCATTAAAAATTACTAGGGATGAAGGACACCTCTACATAAAATATTCACTCCAAATTTGAATTTGAAAATTTATCTGCTAAATCTATCAAAACATAATAAGAAAAAAGAAACAGATATGCTAAGTGAGTTATACATCTAATTCAGTACAATGCAGGGAAATACTATTTTAAGTCAATCAGAAAATATATAATATTTTAAGATACCCTGATCATAAGACTGCAAAGACACCTAGATGTATTTTTACATGATTTCTTTTTGAGTGATTTTACTTTACAAAATCTTTCTGTTTAAGTTATCCATCATGATTTCCAAGAAAGTCAATGAAACTATTTGTTTTAATTTTGTAAAGTAAACATAAAAGGATAAAATAAGAGAGACCAGAAGAAGATAAAAACACGTAATTTCAATTTGAAATAAGATGATAATCAATCTTCTGTATTTACCCATTTGTATTCATAACTATATTTCTCTGGTAACCATCTGAGAAGACAAATATTCTCTTTCTACAATTCAGTATAAAACTTTTTTTCTGAGGGTATGTTTTTATGACAATGCTAAAGCATAGAAGAAAGTGCTGCAGTTAAAAATCAGTGAGTACTTTAGTTTTTGTTTCTTGTACTCACACATGTAGACCGTGTGTCATTACAAATCATGTACCTACATAAAGGAACCTTGCAATCACAACTGCCAACCATAACATGGCTTCTTTTGTCTTTAGAAAAATGTAAGCATTTTAATATATTACAAAGGTTATCTTCAGCATCATTACCATGTTTATAATTATAATTTTCAACCATTATCTTAATGTTTAACATCCTTCACCATCATGGTGCAAGCTTCATTAAGCTTGAGTATTACACCTTTTGATACATAATTCCATTTGTTCTACCAGTCTATAACAAGTGATTCAAACTGATTCATACTGTTTTTATAAATTATAGTTTAGAATTGACTTGATGCCTGAATTGTGACTTGCACTTCTCAAACATTTTTGTGTAACACAAGCATTCTTTGATTAGGGTGAAGCAGTAACCTGAAAATACTAGGAAGGTGGTATTACTGCTACAAAATAATCCCAGATATTTGCTTTTGAGGCAATTGATAGGTTTTCCCTTTCTCACCTTTTTTTTGTTGAAAGTAGTCATGGTTGCAAATTCGGTTGGCAAATGAAATGGAAATCAGAGTGACTTAGCAGGCCTTAAGTTCTGCCAGTTACAGGTGAGAGGTTTAAGAGCCAGTATCAGAGTTCCTACATCCTCTTTCCTCTGCTGCGTGACTTGGAGCTGCATATTGGTGGGAAGCCTCATCAGGCTCAGTGACTGTTATAAGAGACATCCTGCATGCATGTATACATACCTAGACCCACAGTGGATATAGAGCATCCATGATATATAAAACTTGACCATGTTAATCTGCTGGCACATTTTGGTTGTCTGATACCTCCCCACAAACTTAGTATAATCTCACTGCTTCAGAGTGAAAAATTAGACTGAATTTTATGTATAAGATAATAGAAAAGCCTTGAAAGAAATATAAAAATGATTTTAATAATTACTGGGATTATAAAAGTATTTTTAGTAACTATGCATCATTATAAAATTATGTAGAAGTAACGCAGAAGTTAGAAACACTGTTATTATGAACATTAGTTTTATACTTATTACAAAAATTTTGTTTTGTGTCTACATGTGCTGGGGACATAATGTTGAAGTGATCAGACTTGACCTCTGCCCCTTGGAATTATATTCTATAGGGGAAGTCAAATGTGTAATGTAAGAGAACTAGTTTGTAAAATAATTTCTAGCAAAAATACTGCTATTATGAAAGTTATGTGCTCTAATTCCTACTAGCGATGATTACTTTGAAAAAGTCGATTTAATAAATTTACAGTTGTTCCTTGAACAGCATGGATTTGAAGTGCAGCAGTCAACCTACACATGGAAATTTTTTGTTAGTAAATACTAGAGTATTATATGGTCTGCAGGTTGGCTGAACATGTATAAGGGCCAACTATAAGTTACACAAGGATTAAACCTCTTTGTCATTCAATTGTCAACTGTACTTACTTATAAAGACACATAATAATTATAATTATGTTCAAGCCTTACTGAAAAATGAGCAAACTATCAAAACTCATTCCCCAAATAGCTTCCATCTCTCTCTTTCTCTTGGTGAAGAGATTTAAAATACCGGTTTAAGCAATATGCTAGATTCTCAGTCTTCTTCGCATCCTTTCTGGGCCACTGAAACTACTGTGCAAGAAGTCATGGATGATCTCCAGCCTAGTCACAGACTTGGATCTGTCTGAAGCCTCTGTTTTTCTTCTTGGGCAGCTTCAGCCCTCTCCATTACTTGACCTACATATGGTCCTCAATTATTGTTTTACATAGATATTGCAAATTGAAATCTCTAGTCATGGACTTTGTTATGATAGCCCTTCTTAACCTTTCAAATGTTTTGGGGCATTTTAATATATCTTTAATGCTGAACATAATTTTAATCAAATATATTGACCAAAATAAAAGTTATCAGATTGATCAGTTGATTAAATTGCATTAAATTTTCAATATTAGCTTCCTTCCCTGGTGGCTCAGTGGTAAAAAATCTGTCTCCAGTGCAAAGGAGGGGGTTTCAATACCTGGGTCAGGAAGACCCTCTGGAGAAGGAAATGACAACCCACTCCAGTATTTTTGCCTGGGAAATCCCATGAACAGAGGAGCCTGGCAGGCTATTGTCCCTGGGGTCGCAAAAGTCAGACACAATTTAGCAAATAAATAACAACACAGTATTGAGGAGGATTTAGTTGTCTATTGAATAATTTTAATTAAAACCTTTTAATTATATTTATCTTCTCAGAATTAAAAAATGATTATCCTCCTTTATAGTTTTATTATCAAAGATGTTTGGAAGCTAGTTCAATTGATTCTTCTTTTAGTTAAATTAAATCTTATTTTTTCCAGACATTCTCACTAACCTGTTTCATGGCCCTTTCCCTCATGTATGTAATTTGAAACTATTACAGATGGTCTCGGTATTCTTTCTCCAGTATACATAAGTGTACCTACAGTTCAGATTGTCAGAAACCCTAGTTAACTAACTCAGATTCCTTTGAAGAACAGAAAAATTTTATTTTTTTGTCTAGTATTTCATTGTCTAGAAATAAGTCAAATTATACTTAAATACTTGCACATTTTATCTTGCAGACTATATTACTAAACCTTTGAGGGATTATTGAATGATGTACTTTGTTTCCTAAAGAATTTAACATCTGTTTTCTATTTCATGTGCTCAGTCATCATTTAATTACTGATTTTTCAGTAACAATTTTAGCAAACTTCTGTGGCATTGTGAAAATGTATATATTTTATTGGGCCCAGATAGGGCTGGGAAAAGGTAATAATTATTACTTTTTTATGCATCAGAAGTATAATAGCAATAACACACATTAACACCCACACACATATGCACACACACAACACATTTTATTTAGACAAAATAAAATGATATTTAGATATAAAGCCAGCATAAATTTTCACATTTCTCTTATTGTTCTTTTGTTGTTTTTTATCACTTATTTTCTTTCTCCTGTATTTGGATGCCGAAGGAATTTTATTATACTACAGACTATAAAGTACATTCCTTTTTGTCACTTGAGAGAGTATATCACTTTATATTGAATAACTTTTGCATGGATTTTACTAGGATTAATTATTTTGCATTTCCATTCGAATCTCCTCAGCTCACTTAATAGGTTATTTTTTCCTAGGCCTCAATAATTTTATCCATGATTCTAGTACACAATGAAGTAATGCCTGCAGGCAGTATTAAAATGCCCTGTGGTATTTCTGTTTCTGATACCATAATTCATAGGTTTAGTACAAACCATAAATAATCATTAGATATAAAACTAGAAGATAAAATTTGACTTGGGATTTTTACAAGTGCTAAACTAGTTCTGCTGCTGCTGCTGCTGCTGCTGCTAAATCGCTTCAGTTGTGTCCGACTCTGTGCAGCCCCATAGATAGCAGCCCACCAGGCTCCCCTGTCCCTGAGATTCTCAGCTTAGTTAAATTTTACTGCTTTTTAAAAATTTGTAGATGGTAATGCACTAATTCTGCAGTTTATTGTATTCAGAGATATGCTAAATTTTGAGACCATATATTAGTTATCTGGGGTCATATAAAATATCCTACATTCAGAAAACAACTAATTTTTTTCTCATTTTCTTTTATTTCTGTTAAGGAAACTCTACCATAAATTATGTTGTTATTAAAAATAACTCTGAACTAAATGATGTATTTGTGTTTACAATGCTATGCGTTGAAATTCACTTTTCACCCTCACATTTTTAAATAATGTAGATTTGCTTGATATACCATTTGGGGTTTTTTCTGTACATCCTAAATAATTAGAAGGGACGTGCATGTAAATACACCAGCTTTTCAGGAGCACTGACTTTTCATTCACTAAATATCTAGCCAGCATGGTATTAAGGAAAACAGAAACTATTTGGGTTTTTTTAGAGATTTATTTAACTCAATGATTTTGAATAAAAAATAGTGAAAATAATTTTTTTCTTGTTTAGGCTGTTATCTCAGTAATGAAATTCTTTAAATCATAAGTTTTGATTGATATTTTCAACAGGTTTTCTGAAGGAACCTTGTATGTAAAAAGGGCAAACATATTATTCCTATTGTACAACATCATAGCTCAGTTAGTAAGGAATTTGCCTGGAATGCAAGAGACCCCGATTAGATTCCTGGGTCAGGAAGATCCGCTGGAGAAGAGACAGGGTACCCACTCCAGTATTTGTTGTAGCTCAGCTAGTAAAGATCTGCCTGCTATGCAGGGAGAATGGGGTTTGATCCTTGGGTTGGGAAGATCTCCTGGAGAAGGGAAAGGCTACCACGCCAGCATTCTGGCCTGGAGAATTCCATGGACTATATAGTCCATGAACTTACCTGGTGGCACAGATGGTAAAGCATCTGCCTGCAATGCTGGAGACCCGGGTTCAATCCTTGGGTTGGGAAGATCTTCTGGAGAAATAAATGGCAACCCACTCCAGTGTTCTTTCCCGGAGAATCCCATGGATTGAGGAGCCTGGTAGGCTACAGCCCACGGGATCGCAAAGAGTCGGACACAACGGAGAGACTTCACTCTCACTTCCCATAGCCCATGGGGTCGCAAAGAGTCCGAAGGGACTGAGCTGGACTTTCACATGAAGTAAAATCAATTTATTTAGCTTTTAACTTGAGATGATTGCTGTATCTTGAAAGGACTAATATGTATATATCTACTATTTAGAAGAAAAACATGTTTTTATTGTTGATCAAGGGTTAATATTAAGTACACAAAGTAAATCTTCTCTGTCTCTTCAACAGATAATCTCGAAATAAAAATGAAAAATCCTCAGACTTCATTTTAATAGTTAATATGAGGGTTGTTCAAACGCCATCTAGTAATTACATTTCTTCTTATGTAGTTTGACAATATAATATGTTAATATCTTCCTCATAGAACAGAAATATTTACCAGGAATGTTCATTACACGTGTGTTAACAGAAATCCAACCATGTTTGGTGCATCTTCTGTGCTTAACGAGCTTAACTAAAATCAGAGTGACTCCATATTGGTGAAGAGATAATCAGAGTCTGAATAACAGTAATGATTTGGAGACATGATAATTCTCATATGAACTAAGTTCATCAAAATCTTGTTTGAAGATATAACTTCTGTTGCTCCAGAATTTTTTTTTAGCTTATATGATAGATTCTTAAGTTTGTATGCCAAGAAATACAAATAAGGACGTTCATTATACCAATATTTGTAGCAGAAAAATTTTTTAAAATCACTGTCCTTTGTATGTTACTATTTTTAGGGCTGTAATAACAAAATAAAATAGGCTGCAGGAGTGAAACAGTATGCATCTATTTTCTTACAGTTCTATAGACTAAAAGTTTAAAATCAAATTTTGGCAGCTTACTTTCTCCTGAGGACTCTATTGTTGACCTGCAGATAACTGTCTGCTGTGTCCTCACATGACCTTTGCTCTGTGATTTTCCTTGGTGTCTCTTCCTCTTTAAAAGGAGACCAAGTATGAGATTAGGGCACAACCCTCATGACATCATTCACCTTAATTACCTCTTTAAAGGCTCTGTCTCCAAGTATAATCCACGGGGGTGGGGGGGGGGGGGTAGTGAGGGGAGAATTTTAATGTACAAATTCTGGGCAGGGACACAATTCAGTCAATAATGATCAACCAAAACATTTTTTGGTCTACATACACAATAAAATATTCAATACCAATGAAACTAAGTTACATCAGTCAGCTTAACCTGTGTATGCTGTGATAACGAGTGATCCCAGTGGCTTGCAATGAAGTTTATTATTCTCTCACACAACATCATAGATTAACCTCTACTTTTTTTTCTAACCTTTGCACTCTGTAGATAAATTGTCAGAGAAATTTCTATGTGGATCATCAAGCTTTTCATGAAAAAGAGAAATCACAAAGATATACCACTGACACTCATCACTTCCCTTCACATTCCATTGTCTAAAAATCATAAGGCCATTTCAGACATCAATAGGACACATATAATTCTCCCACTGGAGAAGGAGAAAATATTTTATACTCTACAATATAAAGAAATCAATTTCATATTTTAGGTATCAACAGAGATAAATCTCACATGGATATGTGATAAAATGGAAGCTGATGACAGATACAGCCTAATATGGCACTAGCATAAAATACAACTGAATACTTGAAAGATATTTATTTAATATCACTATAAAAGCATGCAGGAGAAATAGTACAAAACTGGGGGTAGTGGTTAACTTTTGAAGAAAGCATGAAGATGTGTTTGGAGAAGTGTACAAATCTGTGTGGTATTATGCTGTGTATGTTTTTCATGTTTGAAAAGATTCTATATATGAACACTAATAAAAACCATAAATAGTCGTTATGAGGATAAAGACATCTCTTTTGGATTTTCTTACACATATTAGTGGTTTATTGTTATTTTTAGTATTGAATTAAATATGACCATAAGATTGCATGATAAACTTTCCTATAGTTGAAAACTTTTGAAATGTAAAACGTTTTCCTGTTTATTTATTTATGTATTTATCGCCTGGACTTTGTGAAGCTTAGAGAGTTATAGAATGTGCTAATTTTTTACATGAATTGTGCCTAAAATGGTAAATATACTACTAAAAATAATAAATCTTTAAATTCAATTTCTTCTTGTATTATATAGTTTTAAGTTTCCTAAAGCACACAAGTGTTACTTTTAAGAGAAAAAGTAAAATTCAATTTAAATTTCTGTGTCTTATGATGCCCAGTTATCAACATTTCACAAATACTCAACTTTGGAATTTTTACATATGGATGTGACAAAGTGACAAAAGGGCAAGTAGGTTTAAGACACTGGTAAAAGGGCTCTTAAATGGTGAACAATCGTGAATACTATAGTTGCTTGCTTAACTGCATTTTCCTCTGGTTTTCTTACTACCAAAATCTTTCTTAGTTTGAAGCAGCAACAGAAGATGAATAAGATGGTGGTAGGGGAGAGGAGCCTTCAGGAATCATTTTTCTTTTTACAATAGGAAGACCCTTCGTATGTCCTTTTTCTTCCTTCTCAAATGAAATGTTAGTGAGACGACAGTGTTTGGGGTTGCAGGATTCATTTCTTCACCATTAAAGAAAAAAATGAAAAACTGCACAGACATGAACTTAGAACTCTGCTATTATTGTACTACCAGAAGGACTTCAGTCTACCTCCAGACGTTTTGTTGAGGGGGAAAAATGTACTTTTATAACCCATTCAAAATCATGTTTAAGTTTTATTTTAGTCAAAATTAATCCTGATTTTAGAATCAAAGCTAATTAAGCAGGAAAATTTCAAAGGAAGTAGATATGGTAGACAGATTGGAAGCAAACAGACTAGGAATTAGGGAAAACTCTATTGAGAGCTGGGTTCACAAAATGCAGCCAACTGATCTTAGAATTAATTTCTAAATTATTAAATGTCTGTCAACTTCCAATAGATAAGAAATATTTCCCCAAATCCCTACTCCATTTTTCTGTTCAACTCAGTCTCGGTTTTCCACAGTGAAATCTCCACTCTCTTCAGATTTCCACTTTCTGTTGCTTCTGACTCCTTGCTTTCATGAGAAGATATTCCCTCTTTATAAAGAAAAGAGAAACTCCTCAGTAAGAACTTTCTGAAGATCATCTACAGATCAGTCTTAGAAACTGTTTCACTTGCCTACGTTTTACAATCCAGAGGCTCTTTTTCCTCTTATCTAAGCTACTTTTCCGCCATTTCGTAAGGCCGATATTCCTTCTCCTCCAAGAATCAGTTTTCATTTATCCTTTCTATCTCCTTTAAAATTACCACTCAAGTGACTTTTTAAAAAGCTGTAAACTCTTTCAAGATGTATTATTTGACCAAGTCAGCTGCCTTTTTTTTTCCTGTTTGTCCACCTTTTGTTTATTATAGTTCTTTTCAAATTCTTAACACATTTTAGGTATTTTTAATTTTGAGAAATGTTAACTAACTCAGTACTAAACATTTTTCTCACCCTGCCCTATGTATTTGTATGCTTTTTTAAATTTAAATATAGTTGACTTACAATGTTGTGTTGTTTTCAGTATATAGCAAAGTGATTAGGAGAAGGCAATGGCATCCCACTCCAGCACTCCTGTCTGGAAAATCCCATGGACGGAGGAGCCTGGTAGGCTACAGTCCATGGGGTCGCTGAGAGTTGGACACGACTCAGTGACTTCACTTTGACTTTTCACTTTCATGCATTGGAGAAGGAAATGGCAATCCACTCCAGTGTTCTTGCCTGGAGAATCCCAGGGACGGGGAGCCTGGTGGGCTGCCGTCTATGGGATCGCACAGAGTCGAACATGACTGAAGCGACTTAGCAGCAGCAGCAGCAAAGTGATTCAGTTTTATAAATAAATATTTTTCCAGATTATTTCCCATTAGAGGTTACTGTAAGATACAGCACATAGTTCCCAGTGCTATACAATAATTCCTTGTTGCTTATCTATTTTATGCATAGTACTTTGTATGTGTTAATTTCATGCTCTTAACCTATCCCTCCCTCTTCCCTTTCCCCTTTGGGGTTGCAAAGAGTCGGACACGACTGAGCAACTGAACTGAACTGAACCATAAGTTTACTTTCTGTGTCTGAGTCTGTTTCTATTTTGTGTATAGATTCATTTGTATTATTCTTTAAGTTCATATATAAGTGATATCATATATCACTTTTCCTTGTCTTTTCTGACTTAATGTGATATTCACTAGGTCCATCCATATAGCTGCAAATGACAATATTTAGCTATTCTGCATGACTGAGTAATATTCCATTGCATATAACATATGCCACATCTTATTAAGCCAATTGTCTGTTGATAGGCACTTGAGCTGTTTCAATGTCTTGTCTATTATAAATGGTGCTGATATGAACATTGGGGTGAGGAGTATATAGCTTCTAGAATCAGAGTTCTTGTCTTTTCACAGGAGTGGGATTGCTGGATCATATGATAGCTCTAGTTTTAGTTTTCTGAGGATCTCCATAGTGTTTTCTATAGTGGCTACCAATTTACATTCCCACCAACACTGTAGAAGGGTTCCTTTTTCTCCATATCCTCTCTATCTTTTATTACTTGTAGACATTTCAATGATAGCCATTCTGACTAGTGTGAAGTGATAACTTATTGTGGTTTTGATTTGCATTTCTCTAATAATTAATGATGTTGAATAGTTTCCTTTTTCATTTTTTATCTGCATGTTGGCTATCTGTATGTCATCTTTGGAGAGATGTCTATTTAGGTCTACTGATATATTTGACAGAGAACACAATGGCACCCCACTCCAGTACTCTTGCCTGGAAAATCCCATGGACAGAGGAGCCTGGTGGGCTGCAGTCCATGGGGTCGCTGAGTTGAACATGACTGAGCAACTTCACTTTCACCATTCATTTTCATACATTGGAGAAGGAAATGGCACCCCACTCCAGTGTTCTTACCTGGAGAATCCCAGGGACGGGGGGAGCCTGGTGGGCTGCCGTCTATGGGATCTCACAGAGTTGGAAATGACTGAAGTGACTTAGTAGCAGCAGCCCATATTTGATGAGATTGCCTTTTGATATTGAGTTGTATGAGATGTTTGTATATTTTAGATATTAGCCTCTCGTTTGTATAATTTGTGATTTTTTTTTTTTGATGGTTTCTTTTGCTGTGAAAAATTTTTAAAATTGTATTAGGTCCCAATTCTTTAGTTTTACTTTTGTTTCTTTAGTCTTAGGAGACTGATTAAGAAAATATAGCTATAATTTATATCCAAGAATGTTTTGTGTATATTCTCTTAAAGGAATTTTATGGTTTTGTGTTTTTATTCATGTTTTTAAAGCACTTTGAGTTGATATTTGTATATGACTGGAATAAATGTTTTTGGTTTTTTTTTTTTTAATTTACATGTAACTTTCTATCTTTCCTAACAGCACTTGTTGAAGATACTGTCTTTGCTCCACTGTATATTCCTATATCCTTTGTCAAAAATCAATTGACAATAGATGTGTGGGTATATTTCTGGGTTCTCTATTCTGTTCCATTTATTTTTATCACACTGTTTTGATTACTGTAGCTTTACAGTACTGTTTAAGTCTGGAAAATTTAAACCTCCAGCTTTTTCATTTTTCCTCAGGTGACAATCCTGGGTCTTTTATATTTCATATAAATTTTAGTATTCTTGATTCTAGTTCTGTGAAAAATGTCATGTTTATTTTAATAAAGATTGCATTAAAACTATAGATTGCTTTGGTAGCTTGGACATTATAACAATATTAATTCTTCCAGTCCAGATCTTGGAATACTTTTCCATTTCTTTAAATCATCTCCAGTTTCCTTTATCAGAGTTTTATAGTTTTCAGTGTAGAGGTCTTTTACCTCCTTGGTTAAATTTATGCTTAGGTACCTTTTGACATTATTTATATGGAAGTTTTTGTTTTGTTTTGCTTTTTCACTTTCTCTTTCTGATATTCCATTGTTAGTGTAAATAAATGCAGCAGATTCCGAGTACATTAACCTTGTCTCCTGTGCTGTGCTAAGTCACCTCAGTTGTGTCCAACTCTGTGACCTTAGGGTCTGCAGCCCACCAGGCTCCTCTGTCAATGGGATTCTCCAGGCAAGAGTACTGGAGTGGGTGCCATGACCTCCTCTGGGGGCTTTTTCTGACCCAGGGACTGAACCCGTCTGTCTTATGTCTTCTTCATTGGCAGGTGAGTTCTTTACCACTCCTGCCACCCGGGAAGCCCTGCATATCTGTGTAAGAAAATCTAATTCCTATTTCATGATGACGACATAAATCCAAAGAGAGCCTGGAAGGAAACTTTTTTCCCTCAAAAATCTAGGCATGTAATTCAGTAACCTGAATGGGATTGTTATACTGGGCACATTTCTTACCCATTAGTCGGCCAGACCCATAATAAAAATGACCACAATTTGTAACTGAGGACACTGAGTAAGTGGAATTGTTCCAGGAGTGGGAAACTGACCATAATGGCTGCAAAAGCAAATGCAGACTCCTTGACCCCAGCCTGGCGCTAGTTCTGGGGCTATTAATAAGCATCTTCCTTAATACTTGCTGAATTCACTGATTACTTCTAACAGTTTCTGTGTGTTTACTTCAGGGTTCTCTTTATGGATTATCATGTCATCCTATCACTATAGTGACAGTTTTACCTTTTCTTTTCCAATTTGGATACCTTTAATTTCTTGTTCATGTCTCATCGCTGTGACTAGGGCTTCCAATACAGTGTTGAGTAGAAGTGGTGAGAGTGGGCGTGCTTGTCTTGTTCCTGAATTTAGTGGGAAGTCTTCCAGTTCTTTTTTTTTTTTTTTAATTTGATATAATTTAGTATTAAGTTGGTTGTGGGTTTGTCATACATGCCTTTTATAATGTTGAGATATATTCCCTGTATACACACTTTGGTGAGAGTTTTTATAGTGAATGGAGGTTAATTTCATCCAATGTTTTTATGTAACTATTGAGGAAATTTTGTGTTTTTTGTCTTTCCTTTTGTTAATACGGTGTGTCACATTGATTGGTTTCTGTGTGTTGAACTATCCTTTTGACCCTGGAATCAATCCAACTTGATCACAGTGTACAAATTTTTATGTATTGCTGGATTTGGTTTGCTAATATTTTAGTGAGAATTTTTGCATCTGTATCCATCAAAGATACTGGCCTTTAATATCCTTTCTTTTTTGTAGTATCTTTGCCTGGAGTTTTACTATCAGAATGATGATGGATTCATAGAATTAATTTGGGCATGTTCCCTCCTCTTCAATATTTTGGAATAGTTTGAGAAGGATAGATGTTAAGTATTTCTTGTAAAGTTTGGTAGAATTCCTCAGTGAAACTTTCCAGTTCTGGAATTTTGTTTACAGAGAAGTCTCTTTTTAAAAAAATCACAGATTGTATTTCACTTCCAGTAATTGTTCTGTTCAAATCATTTCTGTTCTTGTCTCAATTTTGGCATGCTGATGTTTCTAGACAATAGTCCATTTCTTCTGGGTTGTCTAGTTTGTTGGCATGTAACTGTTAATGTTATTTCTTATGAGTTTTTGTAGCTTTATGGTATCAGTTGTTAATTTCTCCTTTCACTTCTTATTTTGTTAACTTGTCTTCTATCTCTTATTTTCTTGTTGAACCTGACTAGAGTTTTGGTTTTTTTTGTTTGTTTGTTTGTTTGTTTGTTTTCCTGTATGTCAGTTCAGTCACTCAATCATGTCCAACTCTTTGTGACACCTGGGACTGCAGCATGCCAGGCTTCCATGTCCATCAACAACTCCCAGCTCTGGACAAACTCATTGTCCATCAAGTTGGTGATGCCATCCAACCATCTCATCCTCTGTTGTCCCCTTACCCTCCTGCCTTCAATCCTTCCCAGCATCAGGGTCTTTTCCAAGGAGTCAGTTCTTCCCATCAGGTGCCCAAAGTATTCTAGCTTCAGTATCAGTCCTTCCAATGAACAATCAGGACTGATTTCCTTTAGAATTGACTGGTTGGATCTCCTTGCAGTCTGAGGGATATCAAGAGTCTTCTCTGACACGACAGTTCAAAGGTATCTATTCTTCACTGCCTAGCTTTCTTTATAGTCCAGCTCTCAACATCCATACATAACTACTGGAAAAACCATACCTTTGACTAGATGGACCTTTGTCAGCAAATTAATGTCTCTGCTTTTTAACATACTGTCTAGTTTTGTCAGAGCTTTTCTTCCAAGGAGCAAGCGTCTTTTAATTTCATGGCCATGACAGTATTCCTATATTTTTTTTTTTCCAAAAAATCCTGTTCTTGATTGTACTGCTCATTTCTACTCTTTTAGAGCTCTGTTCTAATGAAAAGCTCTCTGATCTTTATTATTTCCTTTCTCTACTGATTTTTTTTCCTGTTCCTAATTCCTTTAGATGGTAGGTTATTTTGTTTATTTTTGATTTTTCTTATTTCTCAAGGATATCTTATATAAATGAACTTTCTTCTTAGAACGCTTTTGCTGCATCCAATAAATATTGTGAGGTTATATTTTCATTATTGTTTGTCTGGAGGTATTTTCTGATTTCTTTCTTGATTTCATTGTTGACCCATTGTTTTTATTTTTTTTTAGTAGTATTTTGTTTAATTTCAATGAGTTGATTTTTTTCCTTTTTTTTTTTTTTGCTGTAATTGATTTCTGATTTCATAACATTGTTGTCAGAAAAGATGCTTGGAATGATTTCTATCTTCAATTTGTTGAGGTTTGTTATGTGACTTAGCATGTTTTCTATCCTAGAGAATGTGCCATGTGCACTTCTAGAGAATGTGTATTCTGCTGTTTGGGGATGTAATGTCCTATATATATCTCTTATGTCCAACTGATCCTTTGTGTCATTTAGGACCTCTGTTGCCTCACTGATGCTCTGCCTGTAAGATCTGTCCATTGACGTCAGTGGGTTGCTCCAGTCTCCTACTATTCTTGTATTCCTATCAGTTTCTCCCTTTATGCTTGCATTTGTTTTAAATTTCTAAGTGCTCCTATATTGGTGTATATATGTTAATGAGTATAATATTGGTTTCTTGTATTAATCTCTTTATATAACATCATTCCTTGTCTCTCTTTAATTGTATTTTGTCATTATCTTTTCTATCCCATCATTTTCAGGATCATTGTTTCTTTTACCCTAAATTGAGTTTCTTGTAGGCAGCATATTGTAGGGTTTTGACTTTTTATCCTGTCACTCTGTCTTTTAATTTGAACATTTAATCCATTGACTCTTAAAGTGTTTCTTGATAGGTATGTAAATATTCCTATTTTTAAACTTTGTTTTTCCAGTTGATATTGTAGTTCTTTATTTCTTTTTCTTTTTTTCTTTTTGTTATTTGAAGGTTTTCGCACAGAGTCACACACGACCGAAGCGACTTGGCGGTGGCGGCGGTGGCTTCTACATTAGTTTTTATCTCAAGATTGAGTTGTCTAATTTTAATGAGTTTACTTTTATTCTTTCTAGTTCCTTGTAATAGTGATCTGCATTTCTATTGATATTTTTTCTTTTCTATCCTATTGATATCCTTTTTGAATTGAGGGTTGAGTAGGCTGGTGTGGTCTGTTTCATTACTTGTTCTTTCAGGGGATTTCTCTTGTTCTTTTAATTGGGAGTACTTCCTCTGCTTTTTCATTTTACTTAATTTTCTCTGTCATTATGAATTTAAGAGAGACAGTTGTCTTCCGTGGTCTTATAGGGGCATTTTTAGGTGGGAGTATATAGACTGTGTGAGTCCAGTAGTTTTGTGCAAGAGCTGTTTTCAGTATGGCTTTCCATGTCTTTCCTCAGAGCATGCTTGCTGTTATCCCTTTGATACAGGGTCTAATTCATATTGTTATATCCATAGCCTGTACTGGATGTTGGGTGGGACTTGCTCTGTTGCTATCTCAGCCCTGTAGGGGTCAGGGTCTGCTTCCCAGTTTATTGGAATATAAGCTCAGAGGGTCAGGTTTGATCAGACGTCTCACCTTTGAGTGCATACCCTACACCAAAGGTGATGACTAGTAAGGCACGTGATAATCTGTGTGATTATAGAAAGCATACATGCCACCTTTGCCAGCTTTCATGGTTCTGCCCAGAATCAGCCCAGAGTTACATCCTTTTCCCCCTTGTGTTCATCCCTAGACTATGGTGTGGAGTTGGCTAGTGTACGGAGCTGAGGCACTGTACTTGCAGGATACAGATTGGTTGTGCTGCTCTCTGGGGCCTGGGCTGCCCTGTGGAAGATCTCTCCTGGAACACAGATCTGCTCCAAGCTGTTCCCTTGAAGAAACAAACTGCTGTGTACTCCTCCCCAGAGTCTGTCTGCCTGAGACATGAGTTTCTGTGGTACCTCCAGTGTGACCACGCACTAGTGAGCTGGGATGCCCCCAACATGTGATCTTTGAGAATTAGCTCTGGCCAGCCTCTGTTATGAGAGTGCTAACAATGGGCTCTTTGGAGGGGCTCTTCCAGACCACACCCCAAGTCTTCTCCCAGGACTCATCTGCCTGAGATCCAGTGCTTAGTTGCTGCCTCTATCTGTACCCCTACTCAATCTGTATTTTGCACTGGGAAGTGCAGGCAGGTGGCAGCTGCCAGCCCCAGCCTCTCTCTGCTCTAGTCATTAGCAAGTCACCATGTGCTCACTACTAGTGAGTTGAGACTAGGCTTCTCCAGCCCCCTCTATCTAATCCAGCAAATTTCCCATGATGAGGATCTGCCCCCAAGGACTTTTTTTCTCTTTACAGATTTCTCCCAGGTACACTGGTCTCATCCTCATTCTTTTCTTTTTTTTTTTTTTCCTACCTGGTTACTGGTTACATGTAGATCTTTCTTGCAGCTTTGTTTATGTAGGAGATCATCTGCAAGATCTGTGACAGTTATTATTGTTTCTTTGTGTGTGTGTGAAAACTGTTTGTCGGTTGATTTTCTGTGAGAACTGTTCTGCATGTAAATGTACTTCTGATGCTTGTTCTTGAGGGGAATGGACTCCACATCCTCCTACTCTACCATCTTGATTCTCCTCTCTGTATGCTTTTCTTTGTATCTTTTGATAATATGAACTTTTTAATTTAATGTAATCAAACTTACATTTTTTATGGTTGCTTCTTTGTTTTATAAAATATTTTTTCCACTCCAGGTTCACAAAGCCATTTTTTTTTTTCAAATATAGCCATCCACATTTAGAAATACAATTCATTGGTATGAATCATATTAGTATGTTTTAAAGGAAGAGTTAAAATTTATTTTTATGTGGATATCCACTTTATCTTATACTATTTAATGAAATAATTTCTTGACTGTATTCTTGGTGTCATCTTGCCATATATCAAGGTACATTATGAGTATTTCTCGCTGTTAATTCTGCATTTTGTTTCATTTGTTTATCTTTCTGCCAATAGCTCACAGTTTAATTTATCCTTATAATAAGTCCAGACATCTGGTAGCTGAAATCCTTCAACTATTATTCTTCAAAATTATCTTGGAAGTTTTCATTTCTTTACATCTCCAACACCAAATAAATGTTATAATCTGTTTGTTAATTTCCATGAAGCAACAAAATTTAAAAAATAAAACTATCATTCTTTTGAACCTATGGATGAATTCAAAGAAAGTTGATATATTTACTAAATTAATCTTATAATCTGTGAACATGGTATATTTTCCTATTTACTTAGAACTTCTAAAATTATACCTTTCACTGAAAGATATGACATGTATCATCCTAGATTGATATATTCTTAGGCTTGTGAAATTTTAATGCTGCTGTAATTGGAAAAAAATTACTTTTGTTAGTAGTATATAGAAACAAATTTAGTTTTGTATGTCTAACTTCGAATTAGGACTGTTGCAAATATCCTTTGTACCCTTTCATAGCCTGTCTATAGATTTTTTTGGATGTTCTGAGTACATATCACTGCCATCTGTGAATAATGACAGTGGTATTTCTTCTTTTCATTTATATTCATTTTATGTATTCTTCTCATCTTATTGAACTGGTTAGGACCACAACAATGTTAAACATAGTGCGTGCTCGTCCCATTTTCTCAACAGGAAAATCTGCAGTATTTCATACTTAAATCATACTTAAGTCACTAAGTATGATGGGTGTTTTGTAAAAATTCATTTTCAAATTGAAAAGCTCAATTTTATTTCTAACTTCTTAAGAATTGTTTTATCATAAACTTTTGCTAGTTTTGCCAAATTTTTTCTCTCCATTTATCTAGGTGATCATAAAATGTTTTATTTTTCTATCAGTGTGAGACGGCTTACTTACATTGATGAACCTGAAAATTCAAGATGTCTTTTACTTTCCTAGCACAAGTCTTTGCTATTTTCCTTTTATTGTACATGACTGCATTCCATCTGCTAATATTTTCTTTAGAATGTTTTTACCTCCATTTGTGGGAAATAATTTAACAGTAATGTATTACACAATAATGAAAGAAGTACTAAGGCACCAAAATGAACTTAAGTGATAATACAGTGAAATGTAGCAATTTTTCACACATCAGCACTATTATAATATGGTAGATTACTTTTAAAAAATATTTTGTAAGTATAACAATCTAATATTTTTTAAAAGAGTAACAAACCAGTATGTCACAGAAAAATGCTTTGGTTAAATTAAGAGTATAATCTGTAGAATATGATCTAATAAATTATTTTAAGAGATCGTGGTAAATTATTGATCTAGTGACCATTTTTTTAATGTATCAAGTAGATTTTCATATTTGTAATCACATATCTATGTTTTTCATAGAAAATTCTAGCTTTTACTTCTGTAACATCTTAAAGTATGGAAATATCTTGTATTATTCTCTTGAAAGTTATTTAATTTTGGCTGAATTCAACATTTCAAAATTTTAACTGAAAAACATTGTTTTCTATAAATAATAATGATAATTTCATACATATTTTTATCTATATGTAACCTAAGAGCCAGTATTGTGGTATTATTTTGACACTCTAAAACAGATGGAAAATAACAGAAAGGAAAATATTATTCCATATATTTGCATGTCTTACATGTTCTTCCTGAAATATACCAAACTATCATGAATTCATAGCAAAATTATTATGTTTTTGTTTTTTTAATAAAAAGGGGGAAATTCTATTATTTTCCCATGCTTACAAAGATACTGTAGCATATAAGGGTTTGCACAAGAGTAAACAAATCATCTGTAAGTATAGAATACTGTCAGAAAAGTTTAGATATTACTGACTTGTAAGACTGGTTAGTTGTACTGATAGTTTCTCTAAAACATTTCCAACCTGAGTGAAAAAAATGAAACATTATTTACTGATGAAAGATGATACAATTTTGAAAGAGGCAGACAAACTGTGCGATAGGTTTCTTACTACTGGAAAGAAACTCTTGTTAGTGTACAGTCTGTGGGATGAAAAACAAAGTAGCATTACCTTTGACTTGTAATTTATTTTAGTTGATAGAAGATACTAATCAATAATCAATAATGATGGCAGAAACTAGGGTCTCACGTTTGGAAGTTCACTAAAAATATTATTTATATTCAAAGCAATGTGAAGGTAACAGGTACAAGCTCTCAGCCATAAAATATCTCTCCAAAGAGCTACAGTGATGTGCAAATCAACATATGTCCAAAGCAATGGATGATATGTGGAATCTTCTAATTGTGTACAGTTGTATAAAGTGGTAGTAAAATTGAAACTCTGAATTTCAGCGAGACCGCTTTTGGCTGTTAGTATAGCAGAGCCAACTATAATGGATAAAGTAAGCAAGTATATTTGCTGCTCACACAACTAGAAGTCCAAAGGTATGACTGATTCAGTGTAGCTAAATCCATTGGAACTAATCTGTATCTCTGCAATTTCCCTTACAAAGAATTCATCTGTCTTCATTCCTAAGGTAGCCTCCCTCATGAAAACAGAATAACTATGGAACGTCAAATCTTCACAGTCGCATAATACAATGCCTACAGAATGAAAAGTTATTTTTTCTGGTGATTTATTTTAGGAAATAGAAAAACTTCTCTATCTTTAGCTCCCAGCAAACCCTTATTTCACTTTTTGTCTTGGAGTCAGTCATATGCCAATCCTGGAGCCAAAGGGATTTCTGTAGTTAATTGATTTAGGGATTACCATTGGATTTATCAGGCTCATCCCTGGACCTGTAGATGAAGGAAGCTTTCCATTTTGTATGAAAGAAATATGATAACCTGAAAAAAAAAATCAGAGTACTCCCACAAGTAGAAATAAAATAGTTTCATATATTGGCAAATAAAAATATTACTAAGCTCTATTTTTCAGCTATACTGAAGCAACAAAAATATATATTTGAAAGGAAAGTATAAATTTCATCTATAAAAAGAATTGTCAAAAAGCCAATGTTTGGGTAAAATCTGCTGTCTATTCACACATTCCTTCTTTAATGAGGTATTTTCCTCATTGAGATTATATTCTAATTAGAAAAAGTCAATAATTAGGTGAACAAAATAACTACATAATGCTAAAGATCTATGAAAGAAATAAACAAGAAAATATGATAGATAAATAGATGAAAAGTCAGGCTACTTTTTGTAGAATGTTCAGAAAAAGATTATCTGAGAAGACATTTAAACTTGAATATGAATTTTGAAAAGCAGATAAAGAACAATGGAGTAAAGAAGATTGCTTCAGAAAGAGGAAACAGACCCCGTGAAAGCTCTGGGATATACACACACATTCTGCTCTACAGAATCAGGACTCATTCTATTAAGGGTGAAAGTGGGATGCATGCTAAGTCGCTTCAGTTGTGTCTGACTCTGCTACCCTATGGACTGTAGCTCACCAGGCTCCTCTGTCCACAGGATTCTTCAGGCACGAATATTGGAATGGGTTGCCATATCCGCTTCCAGGGCATCTTCCTGACCTTAGGGACTGAACCCACATCTCTTACATGTTCAGCATTGATAGGCAGGTTCTTTACCACTAGTGCTATCTCGGAAAGTGGGGTAGAAAAGATTTAAAACAATTAAATGAATACAAAATTACAAGGATGTATAGTTGATCAGTGCTTTCAACTCAGGAAAGAGTTGAATAATATGGAAATGATGGGAATACGGAAAGGGTGAAAATATTTTAAATGGTCAGGAAAGAGCTTCAAAGAAAAGGTGAAATTTGAACAAATACCAAAAGTAAATGAAAGAATAAATCATTCATAGATCTGGGGGAAAGTGGGTTAGGTAAAGGGAAATACAAAGATGCAAGATAAGAGCTTGGCTGATTATTTTTTATAAAATCAAAAGATGAAGTAACTAAAGCAAAATGAGCAAGTTGGGAGAGAAGACGGAGGTGAAGATTTGTAGGAATTTGTAGGTCTTGATAAGAACTTTGACTTTTAGTCTAATTAAAGTCATTGCAGGATGAGTTGAGTAACAGCAATTATGATCTGCATGATCTGACAGATTTAAAAGCTCACTCAGGATGCTGCGTTGTAAATTAGAATGCACGAGGGCAAAGGCCAAACTGGGGTCTTTATTAGGATACTGTTGAAAAATCTAAGTAGGAGATAACAGTAGACTGGGACAAAGTAACAGTGGAGGTCGTTAGGAATTGTTGTAATTCTGGATATGTGTTAAAGCAAAATAGGAAAGGAAAGGATTTGATGACAGATTAAATGTGGGTTTGAGAAAGAATGTCTAATCTAGTAGGAATAAGATGACGTTTTAAATTCTAGGGGAAATGGCTATTTCCAAGTATATAGAAATATAAATAAGGTACAAGATAATAGTTACTGCATGTATTTTAATTGTTCATGTCTTTTCAATAAATATTATTTTTAACAAAGAGATGCTCATAGTGTTGAGTCTAATTTTACTTCTATAAATAAGTTATTCTGTATTAAGTAAACAATGAGCAACTAGACTAACATTATATTTACAAGTATTTCTAACAGAGTAGCATGCTTCTTTGTGTAAGTTCTATACAGATGTATAATGAATTAGAAAATGAAATTGCAAAGAAATGAGTGAAGAAAAATGAGAAAAAAATTAAATGATCTTAAAATATTCACAAATATATATCACAGAAATATATACTAAAAGTAGATAAATCCAAAGGGTTTTTTTTTAGTTTAACTTTTATGAATGTATAATAAATGCACAGGGAAAAACTCTTGTATCATAAGCAAACAATTAATGATTGCTCACTTGCTAATTCCAGCCTTCTAACTCATAGTTACCATTTTGTTGTTCTTTCAAACCTTATAACTCCTGTAACCTATTTGTTTCTCTTTCAGTTCTCTTTTGTATCTGGTTCCTTTCAGTTCAGTTCAGTCCAGTCCCTCAGTCCTGTCAGACTCTGCAACCCCATGAATCACAGCACGCCAGGCCTCCCTGTCCATTACCAACTCCCGGAATTCACTCAAACTCAGATCCATCGAGTCAGTGAGGCCATCCAGCCATCTCATCCTCTGTCGTCCTCTTCTCCTCCTGCCCTCAATCCCTCCCAGCATCAGAGTCTTTTCCAATGAGTCAACTCTTCGCATGACGTGGCCAGAGTACTGGAGTTTCAGCTTTAGCATCATTCCTTCCAAAGAACACCCAGGAAATGATCTCCTTTAGAATGGACTGGTTGGATCTCCTTGCAGTCCAAGGGACTCTCAAGAGTCTTCTCCAACACCACAGTTCAAAAGCATCAGTTCTTGGGTGCTCAGCTTTCTTCACAGTCCAACTCTCACATCCATACATGACCACTGGAAAAACCATAGCCTTGACTAGATGGACCTTTGTTGGCAAAGTAATGTCTCTGCTTTTGAATATGCTATCTAGATTCCTTTAGATCAGCATAACATTGGAGAGATTTATCTATATTGATGTGCAGAATTGTGGATTTCACCAGTGTATTTGTGGTAGAATGTGTTTCCAAAGATGGAGAGTGCAGTACATCACAGTCCACATACAGGTGAGGTGAAGTCACTCAGTCGTGTCTGACTCTTTGCGACCCCGTGGACTGTAACCTACTAGGTTTCTCTGTCCATGGGATTCTCCAGGCAAGAATACTGGAGTAGATTGCCATTTCCTTCTCCAGGGGATCTTCCCGACCCAGGGATCGAACCCGGGTCTCCCACATTGGAGGCAGACGCTTTAACCTCTGAGCCACCACATAGTCTTCTGTAAAATGTCCTTTCCACTTTCAAAGGAGTCTACTTGTCCTCCCCTTGAATCATGGTGACCTTATTCTCTTCCTTGTAATCAATACTATGGGACTTAAGGGACAATCCATGATTTGTGGCTGACAGAAGAAATATTTTGGCTTTTACAAAGAAACTCTACCTCTTTGAATACTCCCTCTAGTGACTCTACCTTCTTAGAATGAAGCAGAAATGCTCAGAGAAGTGCAAGCCACATATGTATGTTCTAATTGAGGATAGCCTTCTAGTAATTCCAGTTAGACATTAAACTTGTGAGTGAAGAAGGCTTTAGAACTTTCTGATTCCCAGACACTGAAATTATCCCTGGTCATGCAAGTCTTTCAAGCTGAAGACGTATATATCATAGAGCAGAGAAACTTCATCCCCACTATAACCAAGTCCAATTGTTGATTCATAGTATCTATGATCATGTTTCTTATTTAATCTTCTAAATTTGAAGTGCTTTCATATGCAGCAATAGACAGTTGGAACATGTAGTATCCATTCTTTGAATCCCACAAGTTATTGTCAACTATCGATGAGAATCTGGATTGTACCCAGTTTGTGGCTCATGTGAAAGTGCTTCTGTGAGTATTATAGTGTCTATTAGTTGAACCTATGTGTATATTTGTGTTGTGTGTATAAACAGGGATAGAATTAATAGGGCATTTATATATTCAGTTTAGGAGATGAATCCAAATAATTTTCCAAAATAGATGTAAAAATTTGCCTGCCTACAAGCAGTGTATGAATTTGGGTTATTCAAAATCCTTTTCCACATTTGATTTTTTTGATGATTCCGCGTTTATTATTTTGCTTGCAGAAAGCAAAGACAAACATTATGTTCTTGCCTTAACATATCCCTAAACACAGAGAAATACTTAAGAGAACAGGCTGTTTTTTTTTTTTTATTTTTAAATCAAAGTATAGTTGATTAACAAAGTTGTATTAGTTTCTGTTATAAAACAAAGTGATTATATATATATATATATTCTTTTTCATATTCTTTTCCATTATGATTTGTTACAGGATGTAATTATAGTTACCTGTGCTGTATAGTGAGACTTTGTTATTTACCTATTTTATATATAGTATTTTTGTGTCACAATCCAAACTTATAATTTACCTCTCCTTTACCACCATCCCTCTTTGGGAATCATAAAAATGTTTTCTATGTCTCTAAGTTTGTTTCTGTTTTGTAAATAAGTTGATTTGTGTGGTACTTAGGTTCCATAAATAAGTGATATCATATACTATTTGTTTTTGTCTAACTTTCTTAGTACGATAATATCTAGGTCCAGCCATCCTGCTGAAAATGGGACTATTTCATTCTTTTTATGGTTGAATAGTATTCCATTGTGTATATTTACCAAATCTTTTTATTCACTCATCTGTTGAACATTTAGGTTGAATCCATGTCTTGGCTGTAGTAAATAGTACTGCTATGAGTATTGAGGTTCGTGTATCTTTCTTAAATTAATTTTTATTGGAGTTTTTTTCAGAATATTTTTATTGGGGTAATTTTTATTGGAGTTACTTTATACTTTTGTGTAAGTTTCTACTGTACAGTAAAATGAATCAGCTATATATGTGTATGTGTGTGTGTGTGTGTATGTATATATATATATATATATGTGTGTGTGTGTGTGTATATATATATATATATATATATATATATATATCCCCTCCTTTTGGATTTCCTTTCCATTCAGGTCACCCTAGTGCACTAAGTCCCCTGTGCTGTACAGTATGTTCTTATGTTCTCATTTGTTATCTATTTTATACATAGATAGCATCAATAGTGTATATATATATCAATCCAATCTCCCAATTTATCCCAAGCCCCCTCATTCCTCCTTGGTATTCATACATTTGTTCTGTATGTCTGTCTCCATTTCTACTTTGCAAATAGGATAATTACACCATTTTCCTAGATTTCACATATAAATATGTCAATATACACTATTTTTCTCTTTCTGACTTACTTCACTTTGTATGACACTCTCTAGGTCCATCCACATCTCTACAAATGATTCAGTTCCATTCCTTTTTATGGCTGAGTAATACTCCCCTCATGTATGTATGTACTACATCTTCTTGATCCATCCATCTGTCAGTGGGCATTTAGTTTGCTTCCCCTTCCTGAGTCCATACTCCTAACCCCACTTTCCATTAGCCAGCACCCCTTCAGTATAGGTGACTCATGGCTCAGGCTAGAAAGTATGAAGTTATGATGTAGACCCATACGTGCAGTTCTTTGTCCTGCCTTCCACACACTGTCTGCTTCATTCTCCTTTTATCCTCTGTACATCTGGTTTTGTCCCAGTTGATTTCCCCACCATGCAGGGTTTTTTTTTTTTTTTTTTTTTTTTTTTAATGCATGTAGGACCTCCCTTCACCTTCAGCTTCCCACCAGGGTTGCTAGTCCTCTTTTTGTTCTTCTTGTCTTTGTTTCCTTCTTTCTTTCATCCTTCCTGATAGTGAGGAGGTTTTTCTTATCTTTGTAAGTGTCTGAAGACTTCTGCAAATATTAAGCAGGTGCTCTATGAGAATGATTCCATTTGTAGATGTATTCTTGATATACTTGTGAGCAGGGATGAATTCTACATCCTTCTATTCTACCATCTTGACTCCCTCTCCTCACATTTAATTTTTTAAATCATCTTGAATTTTACCTGTTCTGCTGTCTGGGGCTTCCTTGGTGTCTCAGTGGTAAAGAATCCACCTGCCAGGTGCAGGAGATGAAGGTTCAATCCCTGGATTGGAAAGATCCCCTGAAGAAGAAAATGGCAACGCACTCCAGTATTCTTGCCTGGGAAATCCCATGGACAGAGGAGCCTGGTGGGCTATGGTCTGTGGGGTTGCAAAGAATCAGACATGACTTAGTGATTAAGTAACAACTACAACAACTAAAATTCTACTGGGTATAGTGGTACTTTGTTGTGGTTTTTATTTGCATTTTCCCTTTGTCTTGTGAGTAACATTTCACATGTTAATTGGCCATTTGGATATCTACTTTTCAAAGTTAGCCTTTAACCTGTATTTCAACTGAACTTTTTCTTATTATTATAAAGAAATAGTTATATATCCTGGGTATATGTATTAAAAATAGCTTCTCCTATTTTATGGGTCACCCTTTCACCCTCTTAATGATGTCTTAAAAGAATAAGAGATACTAACATGGATATGGTCCATTTATCACTATTTTCATATGAAGTCTTTTATATACAATTTTTAAAATTATGCTTAAGTCAAAGAATAAAATTATTCTCTGAGAAATCTTGTTCTACCTCTCAAATTTAGGTTTTTTCAATACAAGTGAAATTTTTGTGTTTGACTCAAGATAGAAATTGTGCATGTAGAAGTCAGAAAATAAGAGGTCTACTTTGCTTACAGATAGCTATTTATTAAACATACCATCATTTCCCAATACACTGCATTTCTATACTTTGTCGTAAATTACTGTTATATTTCAAAACTTCATCATTGTTCACCAGTCAGCCTGGACTCACTGCTCTCAAATTATTCCTAAAACTTAGAAATATGACGATATCAGTCTTCTACTTCAGTTCAGTTCAGTCACTCAGTCGTGTCCGACTCTTTGCGACCCCATGAATCACAGCATGCCAGGCCTCCCTGTCCATCACCAACTCCTGGAGTTCACTCAGACCCACATTCATCAAGACTGTGATGCAATCTAGCCATCTCATCTTTTGTCGTCCCCTTCTCCTCCTGCCCCCAATCCCTCCCAGCATCAGAGTCTTTTCCAATGAGTCAACTCTTCACATGAGGTGGCCAAAGTACTGGAGTTTCAGCTCTAGCATCATTCCTTCCAAAGATATCCCAGGGCTGATCTCCTTCAGAAAGGACTGGTTGGATCTCCTTGCAGTCCAAGGGACTCTCAAGAGTCTTCTCCAACACCACAGTTCAAAAGCATTAATTCTTCAGTGCTCAGCCTTCTTCACAGTCCAACTCTCACATCCATACATAACCACAGGAAAAGCCTTGACTAGACGGACCTTAGTTGGCAAAGTGATGTCTCTGCTTTTGAATATACTTTCTAGGTTGGTCATAACTTGTCTTCCAAGGAGTAAGCATCTTCTAATTTCATGGCTGCAGTCACCATCTGCAGTGATTTTGGAGCCCAAGAAAATAAAGTCTGACACTGTTTCCATATCTATTTCCCATGAAGTGATGGGACCGGATGCCATGATCTTCGTTTTCTAAATGTTGAGCTTTAAGCCAACTTTTTCACTTTCCTCTTTCACTTTCATCAAGAGGCTTTTTAGTTCCTCTTCACTTTCTGCCATAAGGGTGATGTCATCTGCATATCTGAGGTTATTGATATTTCTCCTGGCAATCTTGATTCCAGCTTGTGTTTCTTCCATTCCAGCATTTCTCATGATGTACTCTGCATAGAAGTTAAATAAGCAGGGTGACAATATACAGCCTTGACATACTCCTTTTCCTATTTAGAACCAGTCTGTTGTTCCATGTCCAGTTCTAAGTGTTGCTTCCTGACCTGCAAACAGATTTCTCAAGAGGCAGGTTAGGTGGTCTGGTATTCCCATCTCTCTCAGAATTTTCCACAGTTTATTGTGATCCACACAGTCAAAGGCTTTGGCATAGTCAATAAAGCAGAAATAGATGTTTTTCTGGAACTCTCTTGATTTTCCCATGATCCAGCGGATGTTGGCGATTTGATCTCTGGTTCCTCTGCCTTTTGTAAAACCAGCTTGAACATCAGGGAGTTCACAGTTCACGTATTGCTGAAGCCTAGCTTGGAGAATTTTGAACATTACTTTACTAGCATGTGAGATGAGTGCAATGGTGTAGTAGTTTGAGCATTCTTTGGCATTGCCTTTCAGTAGTTCTCAATGTTTTTCAATGCCTAAAATAGTATTTCTTGCAGTGCAAAACCTAATTGGGTGCTAATTCTATGAGTCCTCTGTCTACCTAAGTAAATAGATGGGAGAAGAGTTGATGGTAGCAGGGTTCCTCAACTCTGCAATTTTTAAAGCAGTATTAGTAGGTTTTGTGCACTTAGAAATATTGAAAACACTGGTTTAACAAATTAAGATAGAATTCCAGAGTATAGGTAGAAATATGCAAGGATTTTTTATGTTCAGTTCCTCTTTACTTCACCTGTTTTATGTTCTACTCATTTATATGTCTGTTTGCTCTTATAGTTCCAAAAGACACCCACCATTTTAGTTGTTCATACAGAGGCTGTGCTACTTAATCTACCTGCCCCTTTGCATGCATGGTGCCATATGTGTATAACATTAATACCACCCTACAAAGGTCTAATAAACCCTTGCTTCATTTCAAAATCTAATCAGTAATTATCTTTCCTGTTCTGCATTCAGCTATACTGTTCTGTAACCTCTTAAATTCCCACACAACAATAATACATTGCTCTCATTTTTTCACTACTCCTGCCACTTGAAAATACTTTAATAATGTATGTGTATCTAAGAACATATTAGAATATCATGGTCACATATAACACTCAGCCTATACTCCAAATAATGAATTTTATTTCTTGCTGCTGCTGCTGCTGCTAAGTTGTTCAGTCATGTCCGATGCTGTGTGACCCCATAGATGGCAGCTCACCAGGCTTCCCCATCCTTGGGATTCTCTGAGGCAAGAACACTGGAATGAGTTGTCATTTCCTTCTCCAGTGCATAAAAGTGAAAAGTTAAAGTGAAGTCGCTCAGTCATGCCCGACTCTTAGCGACCCCATGGACTGCAGCCCACCAGGCTCCCCCATCCATGGGATTTTCCAGGCAAGAGTCCTAGGAAAAATAAAAATCACATAGCTTATGATTAACTTATATTTTGTCAGACTTATTTATAAATGGAGCTATTTTGCTTCAGATAGTCTTCTCTCTAGAACTGAACAATGGTGAACAAAAAGAGCAAAACTTGTTTAAAAATCTCGGTCCTGATAGGCAGTGGCCTTTGTTAATTTTAATATTCTCATCCCTTTTGTTGTAAAGAATTTGTTCATCTGTACTTATAAAAAATCAGTTGAAATATTCATTAAAACTAAAAATCCCATGGACAGAGGAGCCTGGAAGGCTGCAGTCCATGGGGTCGCTGAGGATAGAACACAACTATGTGATTTCACTTTCACTTTTCACTTTCATGTATTGGAGAGGGAAATGGCGACCTACTCCAGTGTTCTTGCCTGGAGAATCTCAGGGACAGGGGAGCCTGGCAGGCTGCCGCCTATGGGGTCACACAGAGTCAGACACAACTAAAGTGACTTAGCAGCAGTAGCAAAAGCAAGACTCTACACAATTCTTTTGAGAAGACTATCTTAGAAAATATTTGTAAAAGTTGTATGCTCACGTGTTTAAGTTTTGCAGGAATAGGAAATGAGGATTGTGCTTACTCTGCCTTCTTATAACAATGCTGAACACATAGCTGTCACATAATAAATTCTTACTTAATTTATGACTGTTAGTTGCTGTGCCAACTGTATACACTAAACTTAGGAAGAACTGCTGAAATTAAAAGGGATATGTGGCAAGGGACAGTATGGGTTAGAGCAGAGATTGCCAAATGATGCTCATAGTCATAGCTTATGTGAACAGGAAGCGTGGGTTCAAGATTTCTAAAACTCTATTTGTACAGTGACATATACTCATACCATGTACATTTTTATTATATAGGTAACATGTGTATAGAAAGTCTGCATTCAAATAATAAATGAAAGTAGAAATGCTCTGTCCTCCTCACCTTGCGATTCCTCTGGGAGAAGCAGACTGTACATAAGAAGATGATTAGTTTGGCCTTGAAATTATGATATTCCTGCCTTGGGCTGTTTTCAAATATAATATAAAAACCATCTAGGATGCTTCTATTGCTCTCAGGCCATCTTGCTTTGATTTGGCTCAGCCTCTAGTCAATTTTCTTGAGGCTCTTGTCTGCAGATTTGAACCTTGGTGCTTACCTGCTGTCCAACCAGCTGCCTTGATTACTGAAAGCCTCTGGAAGCCTCAGTGTTGTTGCTCTAGACCTTCTATTTCAAATGGATAAAATGAGACTGATTGAGAAAAAAAAAGCAACTTAGGCCCATGTTTATCAGTGTTCACATCCATATAAAATTTAATTTTAACTCTAATAACACCCAGTCAAACAAATGAATATAGGCACTAGTTGCATATGGAGAAGGCAATGGCAACCCACTCCAGTGTTCCTGCCTGGAGAATCCCAGGGGCGGCGGAGCCTGGTGGGCTGCCATCTATGGGGTCGCACAGAGTCGGACACGACTGAAGCGACTTAGCAGTTAGCAGTAGTTGCATATGTTTCAACTACATTATTCTATTTAATAGAATGTATGGTATAGTATACATGCTTGTATAGATATATAGGCTAAGGGTCAATGAAATTAAACAATATACTTATTAATATTAGGAATAAAAAGTAGTGTGAACAGGACTAAGTTCCAGCTGACTTTAAATACTTCATCTGCCTCTCCTCACTACTTTGATCTCACTGATGATGTGATAGTGGTTCACAGTTAATTTAAATATTAAAACTGAACAGATCTGCCCTGTGGCTCAGCAATCCCCACTTTTAGGTTATATATGACATAAAAATGTGTACATGCATTCACTGAACACATGTGCAACTAAATATTCACACAAGTATAACTTCCAGTATGAAAACAGCTAGAAATAACTTAGATTGTCCAACAAGAGAATCAATAAGTTGTCATATATGCATCCAGTGGAATATAATACAATGCAAAATTTTAAATTATTGGTACTTGAAACCACATGGGACAACTGGACAAACCAAATAATGTTGGAAGAAGCCATTCAAAAATAACAAGTACAGTATGATCCAGTTCTTACAGATACCAAAGTAGGCTACACTAAACCACAGGGTAGTGGGTGGACTGCAGCAGGATGCTGGGTTCTGGACGCTACTTCTGTGTTACTGACCCAGCTTATGGTTACATGGTGTGTTCACTTTGTAAACATTCATGAACTTATAATGTGCACTTTCCTTTATGCAGAATCCTTATATAAAATTTACCTCTTATTACCCCAAAATGGATAAATACAATAAAAAGATATAGGAAGCAGGACATTATATGAAAGAGAATATTTTTCTCTGACTTTATTATTTTCATATATGCTTAGAAATGTAAAATGATAAAGTAAAATAGTATAATATATAAGTAATTTATATGGTATCTGGTTAAGAATTTGTAACATAATGTTTAAATAATATATCACATAATATTTCAAGACTACTATTTTCTGTTTTCTAAACATAAGTGAACTTTACGTGGGACTTCCTTGTTCTTTTAAATATCCCAAATATGTTTAGTGCTTAGAGATGACATATTTTCTTTACATCTATTCAGATGTCCTAGTTGCTTTGAATTAATTAAGATAATAGGTGTTTTCACCATTATATCCTGAGACAAATATAATATAGAAGAGAACTACAGATCTTTGATTTTACCCCCAGAAAAAAGACATTAAAAAAAAGTGTTCATGTATTTAGCACATTTTCCTGAAGAATAGCAATATGGAAAAATGAGGTGATACATAAATCTCCTTGTTTCTAAAAAAAAAAAAAATCTCTATACAAATATTCCTATACATGAGAATTTAGTAACAGGTTCAGCAACACTCTTTGGATTCTCTGACACTAATCTGTAATATTTGTGTTTAGGAGAGGGAAGAGGCCACTTAACATAATTTTTCAAGTAGAAAGTAAATTCCCATATTATAAATACCAATAACGACATGATAGCAACTACATGTGCACTTAATTTATAAAAACCTAATGAAAACCACTAGACCTTTCAGGTATAACCTAAATCAAATCCCTTACAATTATACAGTGGAAGTGACAAATAGATTCAAGGGATTACAGATGACAGAGTGCCTGAAGAGCTATGTACAGAGGTTCGTGACGTTGTACAGAAGGCAGTGACCAAGACCATCCCCAAGAAAAAGAAATGCTAAAAGGCAAAAAGATTGTCTAAGGAAGGCTTACAAATAGCTGAAAAAAGCAAAGACACTAAAAGCAAAGGAGAAAAGGAAAGATACACATCTGAATGCAGAGTTCCAAAGAACAGCAAGGAGAGATGAGAAAGCCTTCCTCGGTGATTAATGCAAAGAAATAAAGGAAAACAACAGAATGCAAAAGATTAGAGATCTCTTCAAGAAAATCGGAGATACCAAGGGAACATTTCATGCAAAGATAGGCACAGTAAATGGCAGAAATGGTATGAACCTAACAGAAGCAGAAGATATCTAAAAGAGGTGGCAAAAATACACAGAAGAACTATACAAAAAGAATCGGGTAACCATGATGGTGTGATCACTAACCTAGAGCCAGATATCCTGGAGTGCAAAGTCAGGTGGGCCATAGCATCACTACAAACAAAGCTAGTGGAGGTGATGGAATTCCAGTTGAGTTATTTCAAATCCTAAAAGATGATGCTGTGAAAGTGCTGCACTCAATATGCCAGTAAATTTGGAAAACTCAGCAATGACCACAGAACTGGAAAATGTCACTTTTCATTCCTATCCCAAAGAAAGGAAATGCCAAAGAATGTTCAAACTATGGCACAATTGCACTCATCTCACACACAAGTAAAGTAATGCTCAAAATTCTCCAGGCCAGGCTTCAACAATATGTGAATTGAGAAATTCCAGATGTTCAAGCTGGGTTTAGAAAAAGGCAGAAGAACCAGAGATCAAATTGCCAGCATCCATTGGATCATAAAAAGTAGAGAGTTTCAGAAAAACATTTACTTCTGCTTCATTGAATATGCCAAAGCCTTTGACTGTGTGGATCACAATAAACTGTAGAAAATTCTTCAAGAGACTGGAATACCAGACCACCTGACCTGCCTCCTGAGAAATCTGTATGCAGGTCAAGAAGCAAGAATTAGAACCAGACATGAAACAATGGACTGGTTCCAATTTGGGAAAGGAGTATGTCAAGGCTGTATATTGTCACCCTGCTTATTTAACTTATATGCAGAGTTCATCATGCAAAATGCTTGACTTGATGAAGCACAAACTGGAATCAAGATTGCAGGGAAAATTATCAATAACCTCAAATATTCAGATGACACCACATTTATGGAAGAAAACAAAGAGTAACTAAAAGGCCTCTTGATGAAATGAAGGAGAGTGAAAAAGCTGACTTAAAACTCAACATCAAAAAACAAAGATCATGGCCAACGTAGATAACATATTAAAAAGAAAAGACACCACTTTGCTGACAAAGGTCTGTCTAGTCAAAGCTCTGGTTTTTCCAGTAGTCATGTATGGATGTGAGAGTTGGACTGTGAAGAAAGCTGAGTGCCAAAGAATTAATGCTTTTGAACTGTGGTGTTGGAGAAGACTCTTGAGAGTCCCTTGGACTGCATAGAGGTCCAACCAGTCCATCCTAAAGGAGATTAGTCTTGAATATTCATTGGAAGGACTGATCTGAAGCTGAAGCTCCAATATTTTGGCCACGTGATGCCAAGAAATT
The DNA here is from genome assembly GCA_917880005.1 of Nanger dama. Taxonomy (NCBI): domain Eukaryota; kingdom Metazoa; phylum Chordata; class Mammalia; order Artiodactyla; family Bovidae; genus Nanger; species Nanger dama. The sequence continues at coordinate 3,898,317 of CAKJTW010000038.1, read as the reverse complement.
ATTCATTGGAAAAGACCCTGATGCTAGGCAAGATTGAAAGTAGGAGGAGAAGGGGACAACAGAGGGTGAGATGGTTGGATGGCATCATGAGGTTGAGCAAGCTCTGAGAGTTGGTGATGGGCAGGGAAGACTGGCATGCTGAAGTCCATGACATCACAAAAGTCAGACATGACTGAGCAACTGAGCTGAACTGAACTGAATGATTAATAATATTTTGAGGAAGTTATTCCTTAATAACACAAGGATTTTAAAGATGTTAACACCAGTACTATATTATCAGTTGATTTTGAAATGGTATTATTTATTGTAATTCTGTCTTGTTTTTTAACTGAACATATAATAGTCATTGTTTAATACAGCTGACATTTGTTAAGATTTATTCACAAATTTTGCATTCATTTTTCCTCCATTTCTTCTTATATCATTTTTCTTCTGCCAGAAGGACAGCCTTTTTAATTTCCTTTAATAATGGCAAGCTCTGTGTAGGTTTGAAAACATCTTTGTGAGTATATATTTCTTCCCCCCCCGCTTCTATTATTTTATTTTTTTAATTTTATTTTTACTTTATTATACTTTACAATACTGTATTGGTTTTGCCATACATTGACATGAATCAGCCACAGGTGTACATGAGCTCCCAATCCTGAAACCCCCTCCCACCTCCCACCCCACATCATCTCTCTGGATCTGTTTTGAAACTTTTTTTATCAGTTTTTTGGCTTCTATTGTTGTTTAAAAGTGATCTAGCAGACTATCACTCCTTGAAGAATATTATTTTTCCCTTTGACTGATTTTAGAATTTTATTTTTGAATGTTTAATGTCCAGTTTCATTTTGTCATCCTTAAATGCATATGTTTTTCTATTTATCTAACTTCAGATTCTTTGCACTTTTGAATCTGTGACTTTTGTCCCTCAATTTTGGAAAAGTCTCACCCATTGTTTCTTCAATATTGCATTTGACACACACCTGCTACTCTCCTTTTACTGTAGTTAGGCTTTCATAATTTTCATAATTATTCATCATGGTGCCTAACTTCTTTTAAATATTTCCAGTCTTTGACACTCTGTGCTATATTCTGGATAGTTTAGCAGCTCTCTTTTTCTGGTCCTTTGTTCTGTTATGAACTACATTTGTATGCATGCATGCATGTGTGTGCATGCTCAGTAATGTCCAACTCTTTGAAACCCCATATTCTTCAGCCCTCCAGGCTCCCTTGACCAGGAAATTTTCCAGGCAATAACTCTGGAGTTAGTTGCCATACTTACTTCATTCTCCATCTGACTGGAATTTTTCCAGTTTATTTTATTAAGTTAGCACTTTGACAATGAAGTTATGAATTTTCAGAGAGCCAAAAATCTTTTGCAGATGAACACCATGGAAGTATAGTGGAAGTATAAAGTCAAAACATGACATGAAAATCAAAATGAACTACATTTAATCAGCTTGTAAACCCATTTATTCTTTTCTCTTTTGGATTATTCCATATTTAATTTATTCAATCTATGTCCCCATTTTCCCCAAAATAAGATAGGTCACTATATATAGTGTCTATTTCCTGCCGAGGTTTTGAAGACTAAAAATATTAAAGTAAACAGAGCTGTCTATTGTCTGTGCCAGTTAGGTATGATATTTGAGGCTTGGTAGGTCTATGTTTGCTCTTGGTGTTCAGTCTCTAAGTCATGTCCAACTCTTCACTCCCCATGGATCACAATGTGCAAGGCTTCCCTATCCTTCACTATCTCCTGGAGTTTGCTCAAATTCATGTCCATTCAGTCAGTGATGCTACCTAACCATCTCATCCTCTGTTGCCCTCGTCTCCTCCTACCCTTAGTCTTTCCCAGCATCAGGGTCTTTTCCAATGAGTTAGCTATTCATATTAGGTGGCCAGAGTGTTGGAGTTTCAGCATCAGTCCTTCCAATGAATACTCAGGGTTGATTTCCTTTAGGATTGTCTGGTTTGATCTTCTTGAAGTCCAAGGGACTCTCAAGAGTTTCCTCCAGCACCACAATTTGAAGGCATTAATTCTTTGGCACTTTAAAAACTAATTTCTATTATGGTGCTTCTTATTCAGGTACTCTTATTTTTTATTATAAGCTTCAAATTTTCCTTGAAAAAGTTTTATTGGACTACTTTCAGTCCTAGGATAAAGTATTATTTCTCCAGAGACTTCCTACTTTTGCATTCCAGTTCTCTATAATAAGAAGGACATATTTTGGGGGTGTTAGTTCTAGAAGGTCTTGTAGGTCTTCATAGAACCATTCAGCTTCTTCAGCATTACTGGTCGGGGCATAGACTGGGATTACTGTGATATTGAGTGGTTTGCCTTGGAAATGAACAGAGATCATTCTGTTGTTTTTGAGATTGCATCCAAGTACTGCATTTCAGGTTCTTTTGTTGACTATGATGTCTACTCCATTTCTTCTAAGGGATTCTTGCCCACAGTAGTAGATATAATGGTCATCTGAGTTAAACTCAACCATTCCAGTCCATTTTAGTTCACTGATTCCTAAAATGTTTACGTTCACTCTTGCCATCTCCTGTTTGACCACTTCCGATTTGCCTTGATTCATGGACCTAGCATTCTGTGGTATCTCCAGTTTTCTTGTAGAGATCTCTCTAGCTTTTGGATTCTATTGATTTCCCTCTATTTCTTTGCATTATTCACGTAAGAATGCTTTCTTATCTCTCCTTGCTATTCTCTGGGATTCTGCCTTCAGATAAGTATATCTTTCCCTTTCACCTTTGCCTTTCACTTCTCTTCTTTTCTCAGCTATTTGTAAGACCTCCTCAGACAGCCACTTTGCCCATTTGTGTTTCTTTTTCTTGGGGATGCTTTTGGTCATCACCTCCTGTTCAGTGTTACAAACCTTCATCCATGGTTCTTCAGGTACTCTGTCTATCAGATGTAATCCTTGAATCTTTTCATCACCTCTACTTTTTAATCAGAAGAGAAGAGAATTGATTTAGCTTGTGCCTGAAAGATCTAGTGGTTTCCCCTTTTTCAATTTAAGCCTGAATTTTTCAATAAGGAGCTGATGATCTGAGCCATAGTCAGCTCCAGTTCTTGTTTCTGCTGACTGTATAGCGCTTTTCCATCTTTGGCTGCAAAAGTATAATCAATCTATTTTCTGTATTGACTATCTGGTGATGTCCATGTGTAGTGTCAACTCATGTGTTGTTGGAAGATATTTGCTAGGACTAGTGTGTTCTCTTGATAAAACTGTTAGCTTTGCCCTGCTTCATTTTACACTCCAAGACCAAACTTGCCTGTTTCAGGTGTCTCCTGACTTCCTATTTTTGCATTCCATTCCCTTGTGACTTAAAGAATATCTTTTATATATTTTTGGTGTTAGTTCTAGAAAGTCTTGTAGGTCTTCATAGAACCATTTGACTTCAGCCTCTTTTGCATTAGTGGTTGGAGCATAGGCTTGGATTACTGTGATGTGGAATGGTTTGCCTTGGAATTGAACCAAGATCATTCTATTGTTTTTGAGATGATACCCAAGTACTGCATTTCAGACTCTTTTATTTTATTTATTTATTTATTTATTTTTACTATGAAGGCTATTCCATTTCTTCTAAGGGATTTCTTGCCCACAGTAGTAGATATAATGGTCATCTGAATTAAATTTGCCCATCCATGTCCATTTTTGTTCACTGATGCCTAAAATGTCAGTGTTCACTCTTGCCATCTCCTGTTCGACCACATTCAGTTTACCTTGATTTATGGACCTACCATTCCAGATACCTATGCAATATTGTTCTTTACAGCATCAGACTTTACTTTCACCACCAGACACATTCACAGCTGGGTGTTGTTTCTGCTTTGGCTCAGCCTCTTCATTCTTTCTGGAGCTCTTTCTCCACTCTTCCCCAGCAGCATATTGGACACCTTCTGACCTGAGGGGCCTCTTCTTTCAGTATCTTTTTTTTTTTTTTTTTTTTTGTTTCATAGTGTTAATGGGGCCTCAAGGCAAAAATACTGAAGTTATGAAACACTGTTTAAACGCATGGGCTTCCTGGGTGATTCAGTGGTAAAGAACCTACCTGTCAATGCAGGAGACGCAGGAGATGTAGGTTTGATCCCTGGGTAGGGACAATCCCCTGGAGAAGAAAATAGAAACTCACTCTAATATTCTTGCCTGGAAAATTCCATAGACAGAGGAATCTGATGGGCTTCAGTCCATGAGATCACAAAGAGTCAGAAATGACTAAGCGACTAAGCACACCCACATATAAATACATATATGTTCAGATGAGCAAATAATGGAATAAGCACAGAAAAGAAAATTGATTAGTTAACAACAGATGTTAATTGAGCACTTTACTGTAACTAGGCACAGAATTAAGGACTATGGTCATAGGTACTTGACAGAGTGGCGTGATGTGTGTGTGGTTCTCTAATAGGAAGAAGGGAAGAGGTGTGGTACAGCTCTTGTCTTTAGTTACTCCATTGTTTACTCAGATAGTTTAATCAGCCCAGAACAGTGTGTCTGTCCATCCAGGACAAAGTCCATGATACATGCTAGCAGGTGTTTATATCCCAGAAATTGTGTATTAAGAGGAATCATCAGAGTGTCCACCTGTCTTCACATTCTGCTTGTTTATGACAGGGAAGTGAAATCCAAAGAGGAACCTATTTTTATACATCAGTGAATTGTTTTTGAAAAGTTTTGCTGGAGAAACTGCTCTCTTTAGGCACTAAAATGGGATTTTTTTTTTTTTTTACAGGATTTGTGAATCAGCATCTTATCTTTCAAGGGATTCTAATTTGCTAGAATATATCCCTGGTGGCTCAGACGGTAAAGCGTCTGTCTACAATGCGGGAGAATCAGGTTCGATCCCTGAGTCAGGAAGATCCCGTAGAGAAGGAAATGGCAATTCACTCCAGTACTATTGACTGGAAAATCCCATGGACAGAGGAGCCTGGTAGGCTACAGTCCACGGGGTTGCAAAGAGTCAGACACTACTGACCAACTTCACTTTCACAATATATTTTATAAACACGTTTCCCAGGTTCCTGGCTAGCTCAAGTGGTAAAGAATCTGCCTACAATGCAGGAGACTTGGTTTTGATCCCCAGGGTGGGAAGATCTCCCTGGAGAAGGGCATGGCAACCCACTCCAGTATTCTCCAGTATTCTTACCTGGAGAATTCCATGGACAGAGGAGCCTGGCAGGCTACAGTCCATGGAATCACAAAGAGTCAGACACGACTGAGCAACTAACTTTTACTTTCAGTCATCTTTTTCCGTTGAGACTTAAGGAAATAGAGGCAAAGATTTTTCCCTGACTCATTATTCTCATAAATCATATCTAATCTTTGGTCCTCAACTCTACTCAGTTTCCACTGTCTTCTATCAATTGTTTAACTCCTTTATTGAAAGATCTAAATTGTGAGCAAGCCAAAATCCTGGTGCTGTATTGCCATCAAACTTACTATATATTGAGTTATATAGATTTATATGTGAAAATCCAAGGTGATTTTATTTGAAAGAAATAATACAGCTTCTCCAAAATTTCTTATTTTGTATAACTATTTGGATGAGAATATTACCCAAATTGAGATGCATAACACACTGTCAGTTTTGCCTACTTTTTTAAGGAAAGCAGGAAGATATATTCAATGGAGAAATACAACAGTATTAATACAGTATTAATATTTATTGCTTTTTTTTAAACTACATTTTCACCTCTGTTGGAAAAGAAAATCAGTTGTTCTTCATTCTCAACCCCTTTCCCACTATCTAAATCTCCATTTTTTAATTTTTTAATTTAAAAGTATCATTTTTTTAATTTTAAAGAATGGATAAATATTAACTGGTGTTACCTGTAATTCAGATATATTCTTAAGTATATTTTAATAAAATTTCACTTGTTTTTAAAGCATTATTGTGAAAATACAGATTTTTTTGCACTGATAATTTCTATCACAAATGATATGAAAAAAATGTTAGCTAACAATCTATCAGATAATTATATAATTAATAAAAGTTTTAACCCAACAATTTTAGAAGAAAAAAAGCTTAAACAACTACCTACATGGAAGTCATTCACATTCATACTCAGAATATTATGCTATTGTGTGTTATTTATGAGATGATAAAAGACATACTTTTTGGCCATCCTGATTTTTTTTTTTAAACCTCTGGTGAGATTTGAAGCATTTTCTTTCCCTTTTGAATTGAATATATATTTTTGATTTAAAATGCTTTTGTAATTTATCTTATGAATCATTTCCCAGGCCTTCATAGATCATGCATGAAATACTCGAGATAGGGAAATGCCTCAAAAAAAGTTTATTTGTTTGTTTGTTTTTAAAGATAAGCATTTCTTGCTAAAATGGGAAAAAATGGCAGTCTATTGGTTGAAGAGGAAAGAAGTTTCTTAAAGTCCAAGCCAAAAGCAATTAGGTATGAAGGAAGTTGTAATCAACAGTATTAATGTATGGAAAATAATGTTACTGTAACAAAGATGATCAACTGAGATATCTAGAAAATAGAGCCCTGAAAGAGCAACAAGTTGCCACTACTTATTCAACATATCCCCTGTCCGGTTGTGAAGGATGTGAGTGTTGTGAATACTCTATAAATCTCCTAGGAGGTGATCTCTGCTATGTGACACAAAGAGTTCTCTATACCTATAATATGCTCACACACGTTCACGACATTACTTTCTGACTTTTTATTCTTTTTTTTTTTTAAAGCTTTTCCAATTTTAGAAATGACAGGCCCTCCCTCAAAAGAAGGCAGAAAATTTTCAGTAATTTTTAATGTATATTTATTTTAATTGGAGGTTAATTACTTTACAATTTGTATTGGTTTTGCTAATCTTGTGAAATGAATTTGACCATACAGTTTATTCATCATTCTTTAATATTTTAAAGAATTTAGTTAAACACAACCAATCCTCCCATTGGCATTCAAGTGAAATTAAGAAGCTTTATTGGGTTTTTGCATATATGTGGTAAAAAAGAACTGAGATGCGTGGATAATTATGTCTACCCTAATAGACTTTGCCCTGGAGGTCAGCTAATTCTTCATTCACTTCTATTATGTATCTAAAGCATACATATGGCATGGCCTCTAGAGTATCTTTTTATTTATTGGACCCTGTATGTCCAAAAATAAAATATTTGGGGATTCTGGAAGGTGTAATTAAGGACTAGAACAGCTCCTATCTGTCATTGCAAACCCATCAAAATTCACTCTGTATAACTGAGAAGAGTGGGGAATGCAAATAAATCTCATGATATTTATAATTGGGTGATGAGGCAGGGAGGTGAATTTCAGAAGCTCTCCTATTCAATGTAAATAAAATGAATCAACAATTCTAAAAAAATAATGCAAGGGATATCTCAAAGCCATAGATGGTCAAATACCAATTAATGTCATGGGAAGTATATGGTGAGGCTTCAGAGAAGAAGGAAATTACATGTTATGGTGATGATCAAAAGCAGGTTCAGATAAGTAGGGTTTAGAGAGCCACAGTACGGAATTTGAAAGACAAGGTACTAGCTGATACTCTTCCAGGACATAGAAGATAGATTCTGATCTGTTTCTAAACAGAGCAAATCATAATCTGTGCTGAGGGACTCACTCCCAGGTTGGACATAGTGCCAAATAAATAGTCCATCTTCCTTTCTGACAGAGATCTTAGCAGAAGTCTACTTCTATGAAGTCCAGTTCTCCAAATTATTTCAAATTCCTTTCTGTTTGGAAAGGATAAATCATACATCGATTGCAGGAGACAATTCCTGGGTATCCCATGTCACCCCAGCTGCCAATAAAAATAGGCTTTATTATCTAAATATACTAAACTGCCCTAATGATTTCAATATTCTCAGCTGATTCTAAGTTTTGTTTTAATAGGAAAGCGTATACTCTTTACCTTTCAAACATGAAGATAGATGACAGTCTAGGGGGAGTTTTTAATTGCAGTAAGAACATTTAGTGTGAGATGTACCCTCTTAAATTGTTAAGTGCATAGTCGAGTACTGTTATCTATCTATCTCAGTGTTGTACAGCAGATCTCTAGAACTTACTCATCTTGCCTAATAGAAACTAGATCCTCTGAAGAGCAACTCTCATTTCCCTCCCCTCCCGCGGCCTCTGGTAACCATTCTGCTTCCTGTTTCTATAAACTTAGTTATTTTAGATATGTCCTCTAAGGGGAATCGTGATGGACAGGGAGGCCTGGCGTGCTGCGATCCATGGGGTCGCAAAGAGTCGGACACGACTGAGCAACTGAACTGAACTGAAAGGGGAATCGCGTACTGTCCTGTGCTCTTCTGTGACTGACCTCAGCCATAGTCAGGAAACTGCTATAATAGTTGATGAACTGGGCCTCTGACGAGGTGAGCCATAACTGATTGAAGGGCATCTTTCTCCTCAGTACAGAAATACACCTCAAGACTCAATAAAGAAGCCTCAAATTTTAACCAGCACTAATTCTTTCTGTCCCCACCACTATCTTTTACTATTTCCAGAACTGTCACTGAACTGGTCAAGCTTGCTTTTTCTTTTCTTTTCTTTTTTTAAACTAGAAACATGCTGTCTATGATTTGGCAAGAACAGCAAGTAATTAAGCACAACCATGTTTTTTGTTTTCTTGTTTTTCCCTATCTGTGTATTTTGAGTAGAAAGAGGTAAGAAGTGCTATTCTTGTCCCCACCACACCCCCCCAGAATAGCCAGTGGCTGACTTTTATATTTCTGTCTACAGTGTTGGGTGAGAGATATTCCAGTGCTCTTTGTTTCCCTCAGCTGTTTGCTGCTGTTAATTATTTATGATAGGAGATGATTCTGCCAAAAATATTTCTTAAAATAGCTTGTTTGTTACACGAGCACCAAAATATACCTATAAACATATGAAAGCAGACTTTGAAGTCCTGAGATGCCACATATTTCTATGAAATATTCTTTTCTAGCATTTAAACTTAATTTTCCAATGTGATTTCTTTATGTATTCATAGATTGCTTATAGTAAATTATATTTTTAAATTAACAAATAGCCAATCTTAATTAATAGGCTTCCCTGATGGCTTAGATGGTAAAGAATCTGCCTGCAATGCAGGAGACCCAGATTCGATCCCTGGGCAGGGAAGATCCCCTGGAGAGGGGGATGGCAACCCACTCCAGTATGCTTGCCTGGAGAATTCCATGGACAGAGTTGCTACAGTTCATGGGGTTGCAAAGAGTCGAACACCACTGAGCGACTCAGTTCAGTCGTGTCTGATGACTCTCAGTCATGTCCAGCTGAGCGACTAACAGACAAAAAATCAACAAAAAGAGCATTGCTCTATGACCTAATTTGTACAGCAAGGGCATTTAGAATCCTTTGCTTAGATATAGCGTTGCCCCTTTGCCAATGGCAATAGCTATGAAATAGAATATTTCAGCACCTTGAGTGACATTGTGATATCCCTCTGTCTGCTTTGGCTATATGTTAAGAGACTAAAATTTCTGAGAAAAAGAAAAAGTTTAAAAGTTGGCAGCCCCTGGCAGTATTCATTAAAGAGCATGGCACAGAAGTTGAAAGGCTCATCTTGGAACTGTAGTCAGCATTAACACAACAGGGCTCCAGCACTTTCCCGGAAAATGTGACACCTCCAGGCATTCTTTGAATTCCGATTGCCAGCCAAAGCCAAGCACCAAAGGCCAGAAAGAGTGAGAAGAATTGATCTTCTGTCAGCAACCTAAATGACCCCATAATCTTTCTGCACTTGAAAATTGTTAGTAAGCTGTGAAAAGGCTTGGGAGAAGGAAATTTGGTAGAAACATCGTTCCTGAGCTCCTTCCAAGATACTCACTATTCAACAGATTTCTTAAGAGAAATGTGGACCCATGCACACAATAAGCAGCATAGTGCTTTGTGTTAGCACTAGCAGAGGTACTATGCACTTAAGCGCATAATTCTATTTAATTCTTAAAACAACACTATGAGGTGAAAGTGTTAGTTGCTCAGCTGTATCCAGCTTTTTGCAACTCCATGAACTATGGTTCACCAGGTTCTTTTGTCCATGGAGTTCTCCAGGCAGAAATACTTGAGTGGTACCTGTTCCCTTCTTCAAGGGATCTTCCCAACCAAGTGATCAGACTCGGGTCTTCTGCATTTCAGGCAGATTCTTTACCATCTGAGTCACCAGGGAAGCCATTTTACAAGTGATGAAACTGAGGTGAGATGAAATTAAGTAACTTCCTTAAGCCTGCCTTGCTAATAGATGATAAAGTGGGGCTCGAACCAAATAGTCTAATGCCAAATCTTGCTTACCCAACTACTAGAATGCTGCTGCTGCTAAGTCACTTCAGTCGTGTCCGACTCTGTGTGACCCCCATACACGGCAGCCCACCAGGCTCCCCCATCCCTGGGATTCTCCAGGCAGGAACACTGGAGTGGGTTGCCATTTCCTTCTCCAATGCATGAAAGTGAAAAGTGAAAGGGAAGTCTCTCAGTCGTGTCCAACTCTTCACAACCCCATGACGGCAGCCTACCAGGCTCCCCCATCCATGGGATTTTCCAGGCAAGAGTACTGGAGTGGGGTGCCATTACATTGCCTTAAAATAACATCAAAGTAGAATATTCCAAGCTCTTATCTCTCCTGTGCCAAAGAGGCTATTTTTTTCCTTTAAATATGCCCCAGAATGACTATTTATGGAAAACCTAAGTAAGTGTTGAGAAGGGTCAATCATTTGACAACAAAGAAACTGACTAATTTTATGATATTCCCTTTGCTCAAGAGTATCATTTAATCTTTGATACTCTCTAAAAACATGTAATTTCTTTCCCACCAACATTTTTCTAATTGTCCTTTCTTGTTGTTCCTTACTAACAGGAAGAGGCTTTTATTATTATTATTGCATTTTTCCTCAAACAGAGAAATCCTTGGAAATAGTTATGCTCCTTCAATATTTTAGGAAGAATAGGTTCATTAAGCAGATCTTGTACATTTTCTAAGTAGAACACTTGATACCATGCCATTGATGAGGAAAGTAAGGAATCCATTTGCTCTGCCAGAAGCTTCAGTAATTCTTGTAAAAAGTGGCAGCAGTTCAATAATACAGGGAGACACTCTGAAGTTCTACCATGAGATAAATATAAATACTAGATTGACTATTTGTGCTCAACTAAATGGGTTTAGAACTGAAAAAAATAACTTATGACACCATGCTTTGGGCTAGGAATTTTAAAGATACATATATACATAAAAGATATCTATGGAATATTATTGTCTCATTCATTTTCATGCTTTATTTAAGGTAACTTTTGGTGGCTCAGAGGTTAAAGCGTCTGCCTCCAATGTGGGAGACCTGGGTTCGATCTCTGGGTCGAGAAGATCCTCTGGAGAAGGAAATAGCAACCCACTCCAGTATTCTTGCCTGGAGAATCCCATGGACGGAGGAGCCTGGTAGGCTACAGTCCATGGGGTCGCAAAGAGTCGGACATGACTGAACGACTTCACCTTCACCTTTTTAATGATAGTCAATAGACTTAGCTCATTGTTTGGATTGAATTTTATATATTTATTTTATCAGAATCACTTATGATGTAAATTGTTTTCTTTTAAAAAAGTGTCAGTGATTTAGCCTGACTCCCTTTACAAGCCTATTTTAAATTTATCAAAGACTTGTAACTCAAAAGAGCAAGTATTTAGGTCATTGCTAGGCACGTTAACAGCAGCGTTATCTTGCCACCAAGTGGTAGTTTTTGAATTGCATTGTAAGAGCTTGTAATTTCACTAGTATGTCTTGGTGTTTATATTATCCTTAATTTTTGGCTAAGAAACCATCAAACCCATCATGAAAGTGAAATTAACAATAGGTAATAATGTGAGCTTTTCCAAAAATATTTATATTTAAAGTGTTTATGATAAAAGGATTTGGTATTTGTGCCTCTCAATTTGTTGGATTGATTCGAATTCCATCAAGTTTTAAAGTTCCAAGATAAACAGAAGGTGGATAGGTGTAAGTACTCCAAGAGCTTCATTAAGCACTTTGAATTTGAAGGCATGGTATTGTTCTTTAATCTTTGTTAAGGATTGAATACTGTCCTTCCAAAAGATGCTATGACGTCTTTCCCTCCCAGTTCAGTCTCTCAGTTGTGTCCGACTCTTTGTGACCCCCTGTAATGCTGCAGGCCAGGCTTTTCCCTGTCCACCATCAATTCACAGAGCTTGCTCAAACTCATGTCCATCCAGTTGGTGATGCCATCCAACCATCTTATTCTCTGTCATCCTCTTCTCCTGCTTTCAGTCTTTCCCAGCATCAGGATCTTTTCCAGTGAATCAGTCTTTCACATCAAGTGGCCAGAGTATTGGAGTTTCAGCTTCAGCATCAGTCCTTCCAATGAATATTCAGGACTAATTTCTTTTAGGGTTGATTGGTTTGATCTCCTTGCAGTCTAAGGGACTCTCAAGAGTCTTCTTCAACACCACAGTTCAAAAGCACCAGTTATTCAGCACTCAGCTTTCTTTACAGTACCTCAAAATATGACTTTATTTGGAAACGGAGTCATTGCAGATCAAATTAGGTAAGATAAAGTCACACTGGAATAGAGATATCCCCTAATCCAGTATCAATATTGTCCTTCTGAGAAGAGGGGAATTTAGACTGGATTGATATATCTGTAAACCAGGAAACAGGGAGGATTATTGGTGTCAGAGAGCACTAACGACATTGTGATTTTGGACTTGTAACCTCCAAGCTTCCCTGTCCTTCATTATCTCCTGGACTTTGCTCAAAAGCATGTCTATTGAGTTGGTGATGCCATCCAACCATCTTATCTTCTATCACCCTCTTCTCCTCCTGCCTTCAGTCTTTCTCAGCATCATGATCTTTTCCAATGGGTTGGCTCTTCACATCAGGTGGCCAAAGTATTGGAGCTTCAGCTTCAGTCCTTAGGATGGTGGCAAGTTCTGCTCCCTTACGATTACTCCTATGGTTAATTATTTTCATGCCTGATTAGGGATTGTGGGTATCATTCTCAAGGTTTTCTTCTCACTCAGGTTCAGTCCCAAAACCTTTGGTTTTTATCACCCAATTGTTCACACAATCTTTCCCTTTCAGACTATCCCCAGTTTTCTCTATCATTCATCGAGTACTCTCTCATGCTCTGGCCTAGACCCTGGTAATAGCTTCTTACCAATACTTTTCTCTATCTACTTTCTCATCACAGTAATTATTTTAGAATTTAGACTTGTTTCTTGTCATTTGGCTGCTTAAAGACTGTCACTAATACATCATTGTCCAAAGGTACAAAACCCAAGCTTTGAGGAACTTCATTAACATCGGAATATTTATCTTCATTCCTTGCGAGAAAAATGTCATCAACTGTATAAGAGAAAGCAACCAGATGCAGACTGACTTGATAGGAGTGCATTGCAGTTAATCCATGCTGGTAACTAACTTCATGAAATTGAGGGAGTTTTACAATATCTAGTAACAGGACCATGTAATCAGTCTATCTAGTTAAATTAGAGAACGGGACTTCCTGCTCTCCAATCCCACAATTTATTTTAGTGAAAGAGATTGGCAACACAAATACTTCCTTCTCTAATCTTTTGCATTTTGGTTAAATATGTCTCCTGAAGATACAGGAAGGCACAGCACCAGGGGGAATATAAAATGTATACAATATATTAAGTGAAGTATGTCAGGCAGAGAAAGACAAATATTATATGATGTCACTTATACGCAGAATCTAAAAATACTACAAATGAATATATTAATATATACAATATATATATAATATTAACTATATTAACATTATATTAATTATATATAATTATCATTAATATATACAATAATTTCAGAGACTTTACTTTTATTTCTTTAAAGACTAGTAAAGAAAAAAATGAAAAAGTTTCCTAAGGCTATTCCATCAGGCACTTTTCTTGGGTTCTAATTACCTAGGCCATTAAAGGTGTTATCTTTACTATTGCCTAGGGTATTTGTGTGAGAATTTTTGATAAGAGAAAGGAAGAGAGAATAAAGTTCATAACCCTCACTTGCCAAGACACCTACTCTGGAAGGAGATCTCTTCGGTAAATTTAGTTTAAACTTGTTAATATCAATTTATAATAGTATTTATCTAGAAGTTACTTTGAAATATGATGGCACAACAAGTTTTGACCCTAAGGAGATGGTGTAAAGAGGAAAAAATCACTGAAAACTAACTTTGGAGTCATTACAGAACAAAACGTCAGAATTATACATTTCTTAGAAGCTCAATTGTCTATTCCAAGTAAAGTAAAATGGGACATTTTTTCAGAATATATAAACATCACATATGTTTCCCAAATTGTGATTGTACCAGAACACTGTCAATGTATTTTTAAATCATTACCAATTAGAAATTGTTTAAGGAAGTACCTGCAATGGTTTAACAACCAGAAAAATATCTGTTCTAGCCTTTGCATAATTATAGTTTTAACAATATCTCCAAGGGCTGTTAGTACCTCTGATATTAAAGCAATTTTGAATCAAACATTAAAGTTTTCACTGTGATTTTAGAATAGCCAGGATATTTTGTCTGTTTGCTTTCTTTTTCCTTTCTTGGGAAAATTTTATTTCCTTAATGTAGCCACTTCAAATTAGTAATGTCTGTAGATGGCATCTTCCACAAAATATATGGTTCCTTATGTGTGTATTATAAAGACATACTATAGTAGTAAATACTTTAGGGCAGTGTGTAAATATAATTACAGTAACTGTATTCTCATTTACCTTTGATAATGTGTCCTCTAATAATAAATAATACAAATAAAATATTTTACATGCAGAAGGAATGTTATGCAAAATATTCTCATATTTTCCTATATGATAGGTTTTATTCTGTTAGTAAGATAGAAGAGAAAATGATACTGTCCAATTAAGACTTGATAAAATTACATAGAAAATTAGGGTCATTATCTTTTCTCATATTTTTCTGTGATTATTTGATATTAAATACCACTTTCCTAAAGCAATTTAAGATAAAAATACAATCTAAAGGTAATATATAAGCAAGAGCTATGTAAATTAGTATGTGAATTACATGTTCTAAAATTTTCTTAATTTACTGCAAGTGGACTGCACATTCAGCTTTGAATACTTGAGCAGCAACACAAACATGTGAACATGATTAATTTCAAATAATCCATTTCTCATCACAAACACTATTCCTACAACAGAAACCAGAAGGAAATTTTACCTTTAAGAAATCTAAGTGATCTAATGAAAGATGCAATTAACAGTACTCTTCAAGTAATTAAATAATGAATTTTACATGGCTGTTTCTGACAGTTTACAGTAGTAACAAGAACTTAAATAACATGTTTATGTGTCAAGCACTGTCTCAAGCTCTTTATATATTTTTTATTCATTAATTCGATCATAGTTCTGTGGAATAAGTACTATTAATATTTTCATTTAGTAGATGAGGGAATGAAAAGTCAGAGAGGCTCCATAACTTTTCCAAGGTCACACAGTTGCTAAATTTGTTGTTCTCCTAGCTACATCAATCACTTCCTAAAATGATATAAAACTAAAGCACTATTACTGAATGGAAGAAACTTGATTTATCAGGAGGTAAAAATAATTAAGTAATTCAGTTAGTTAAACTTTTTTTTTTTAAGTACTTATCTTTGTAAGGCACTGAATTGATCCTAGAGTACTACTAGGTGCAGCTAGCCCAAGGGCCCATTAGTACATACCAGGCCTCTGCAAGGATTTTTAAAAGAACCTGATAATTAACTGCAAAACTGTACCCCATCTAGTGAGAAACTAACAGAGCAATGGCCTAGTAAAGAGTGGAACATAGACCCTAATACCCACCCTTTGATGGGCAACCTTGTTCACTATATGAGCTACAAAATCCTGCCAAATGGCCCTGAAATGGACATAAGCATTACTCTCCCCAAGCTCTGGCCTAATGAGAAATACAGGTGATTAGAAGACCAAAAACAGAAAGTATGGTAATAATTACAATTGGGAAAAGGCCTGTACTATGTGAGTTATGGCATAAGAACACATAAGAACATGTCTTGGGCTGAGATGTGAAAACAAATAAAAAGATAGGAATATCAGCATTTGCAAGGCTGACGGCAAAAAGAAAGCATCAATGATAGGGATTTCAGAAAAATAAAAAGTCAGCATGATAGCCTAAGTGTAGTGAGGAAGAGGATGAGAAAGATAATTGATTTTTCTTTATTTTAAAGAGAATGGAAAATTATTAATGATGTTTAAACCTAAATTTGATTTATCTTTACAGTTCCACTATAAAATATTGGTTTCTTTCAAAAAAAATGCTACATGTCGCTTTGCTTTTTTAAATTGTAATTTATTGATTTATTTGACTGAGCTGGGTCTTTGTTGCTGCATCGGGGCTTGCTCTAGTTGCAGCAAGCAGGGGCTACTCTCCAGTTACAGTGTTCAGGCTTCTCAGTGTGGTGGCTTCTCTTGTTAAGGAGCATGGGCTCCAAGTGTGCAGTCTTAAGTATTAATAGTTGTGGCACATGGACTCAATACTTGCAGCTTGTAGGCTCTAGAGTATAGGCTTAGGAGTTGTGCTGCAAGCTTAGTTGGTCTGTAGCATGTGGATTCTTCCAGGACCAATGATTCAACCCGTGTCCCCTGCATTGGGAGGCAGATTCTTTACCATCAGACCACCAGAGAAATCCAAACTGTTAGCGTCTTATAAAGTATTAGAATACTCCTGGACATGTTAGTGAATTCAGTTCAGTTCAGTCGCTCAGTTGTGTCCGACTCTTTGCGACCCCATGAATTGCAGCATGCCAGGCCTCCCTGTCCATCTCCAACTCCCGGAGTTCACTCAGATTCACGTCCATCAAGTGGGTGATGCCATCCAGCCGTCTCATCCTCGGTCGTCCCCTTCTCCTGCCCTCAGTCCCTCCCAGCATCAAAGGCTTTTCCAATGAGTCAACTCATCTCATGAGATGGCCAAAGTACTGGAGTTTCAGCTTTAGCATCATTCCTTCCAAAGAAATCCCAGGGCTGATTTCCTTCAGAATGGACTGGTTGGATCTCCTTGCAGTCCAAGGGACTCTCAGGAGTCTTCTCCAACACCACAGTTCAAAAGCATCAATTCTTTGGCACTCAGCCTTCTTCATAGTCCAACTCTCACATCCATACGTGACTGCTGGTAAAACCATAGCCTTGACTAGACGGAACTTAGTCACCAAAGTAATGTCTCTGCTTTTGGATATGCTATCTAGGTTGGTCATAACTTTTCTTCCAAGGAGTAAGTGTCTTTTAATTTCATGGCTGCAATCACCATCTGCAGTGATTTTGGAGCCCAAAAATAAAGTCTGACACTGTTTCCACTGTTTCCCATCTATTTCCCATGAAGTGATGGGACCAGATGCCATGATCTTCATTTTCTGAGCTTTAAGCCAATTTTTCCCTCTCCTCTTTCACTTTCATCAAGAGGCTTTTAGTTCCTCTTCACTTTCTGCCATAAAGGTGGTGTCATCTGCATATTTGAGGTCATATGCAAAACAGAAAACAATATCAAAACATAACCATAAAGATGCTATTGGAGGTGAATATCATGATCTCACCATACTAATAGCCCAGATAAGCATACTAAAAGTGGCAATTTAAAAATGTTGAAACAACTGAAATAAAGCACTTAATGAAGTTCAATGTAGACTGCGGATTTGTTAAATGCTTTTTCTGTATGTATTGAGATGATCACGACTTTTATTCTTTTTGTTAATATAGTATATCACATTAAGTGACTTGTGGATGTTAACTCATCCTTGGATTCAAGGAATAAATCTCACTTGGCCATATGTATGACCTCTTTCAATACATCGTTGAATTCAGTTTGCTGATAGTATGTTGAAGATTTTTGCATTTTTGTTCCTCAAAGATAGTGGCCTGCAAATTCCCTTTTCTGGTTTTGGTGCTGGGGTAATGCTGGCCTTTTAAAATAAGTTTGGAAGTGTTCCATCTTCCTTGATCATTTGGAAGAGTTTGAGAAAGATTAGTTTTTCATAAAATGTTAGGTGGAATTCAGCAGTGAAGTCGTCTGGTCCTGAACTTTTGTTTATGGGTGGTTTTTTGATTACTGACTCAATCTCTTTACTAGTAATGGGTCTATTTATATTTTCTATTTTGTCACGATTGATTCTTGATAGGTTGTATTTTTCTAGGAATTTATTCACTTTTTTTCAAGATTGTCCAGTTTCTTGGCATATAACTGTTCATGGTATTCTCTTATAGTTATATTTCTGTGATATCCATTGTAATAACTCTCTACCTTCATTTCTTATTTTATTGGGCAATTTCTTTTCTTTCTTTCTTTCTTTCCTTTTTTTTTGATAAGTCTGGCTAATAGATTATCAACTTTATCTTTTCAAAGAAACATTCTCTTAGTGTTAGTTCAGTTGCTCAGTTGTGTCTGACTCTTTGTGACCCCATAGATAGCAGCACACCAGGCCTCCCCCATCCATCATCAACTCCTGGAGCTTGCTCAAACTCATGTCCATCAAGTTGGTGATGCCATCCAACCATCTTATCCTCTGTTATCCCCTTCTCCTCCTGCCTTCAGTCTTTCACAGCATCAGGGTCTTTTCCAATGACTCAGTTCTTTGCATCAGGTGGCCAAATTATTGGTGCTTCAGCATCAGTCCTTTCAAAGAATATTCAGGACTGATTTCCTTTAAGATTGACTGGTTTAATCTCCTTGAAGTCCAAAGGGCTCTCAAGAGTCTTCTCCCCACTGCAATTCAAAATTCTTAGATGTTCAGCCTTATTTATGGTCCAACTTTCACATCAATACATGACTACTGGAAAAACCAAAGCTTTGAATAGATGGACCTTTATCAGCAAAGTAATGTCTCTGCTTTTGAATATGCTGTCTAGGTTGGTCATAGCTTTTCTTCTAAGGGGTAAGCGTCTTTTAATTTCATGGCTGCAGTCACCATCTGTGGTGATTTTGGAGCCCAAGAAAAATGAAGTCTGTCACTATTTCCATTGTTTCCCCATCTATTTCCCATGAAGTGGTGGGACCAGATGCCATGATCTTAGTTTTTTGAATTTTGAGTTTTTAGCCAGCTTTTTCACTCTCCTCTATCACTTATACCAAGAGGCTCTTCAGTTCCTCTTTGCTTTCTACCATAAGGATGGTGTCATCTGCATATCTGAGGTTATTGATATTACTCCAGGCAATCTTGATTCCAGCTTGTACTTCAGCCAGCCAGCCACTTCACATGATGTACTCTGCATATAAGGTAAATAAGCAGGGTGACAATATACAGACTTGATGTACTTTCCCAGTTTGAAAACAGTCTGTTTTTCCATGTCCAGTTCTAACTGTTGCTTCTTGACCTGCATACAGATTTCTCAGGAGACTGGTAAGGTAGTCTGGTAATCTCATCTCCTTAAGAATGTTCCACAGTTTGTTGTGATCTATAGGGTCAAAGGATTTAGAATAGTCAATGAAGCAGAAGTAGATGTTCTTCTAGAAATCTTGCTTTTTCTGTGTTTCAACGGATGTTGACAATTGATCTCTGGTTCCTCTGCCCTTTCTTAACTCTAGCTTGAACATCTGGAAGTTCCCAATTCATATACTGCTGAAACCTCTTTGAAAATTTTGATCATTACTTTGCTAGCATGTGAGATGAATACAATTGTGTGGTAGTCTGAACATTCTTTGGCATTGCCTTTGTTTGGGATTGGAATGAAAACTGACTTTTCCAATCCTGTGGCCACTGCTGAGTTTTCCACGTTTGCTGGCATATTGAGCGCAGCCCCTTCACAACATCATATTTTAGGATTTGAAATAGCTCAACTGAAATTCCATCACCTCCACTTGCTTTGTTTGTAGTGGTGCTTCCTAAGGCCCACTTGTCTTCACATTCCAGGATGTCTGGGTCTAGGTGAGTGATCATACCATCATGGTTATCTGGGTCAGTAAGATCTTTTTGTACAGTTCTTCTGTGTATTCTTACCACCTCTTTTTAATATCTTCTGCTTGTGTTAGGTCCATACCATTTCTGTCTTTTATTGTGCCCATCTTTGCACAAAATGCTCCCTTGGTATCTCTAATTTTCTTAAATCTCTAGTTTTTCCCATTCTATTGTTTTCCTCTATTTCTTTGCATTGATCACAGAGGAAGTCTTTATTATCTTTCCTTGCTATTCTTTGGAACTCTGCATTCAGATGGATATGTCTTTCCTTTTCTGCTTTGGCTTTAGCTTCTCTTCTTTTTCAGCTATTTTTAAGGCCTCCTCAGACAATTGTTTTGCCTGTTTGCATTTCTTTTTCTTGGGGATAGTTTTGATCACCACCTCCTGTACAGTGTTATGAACCTCCATGCATGGTTCTTCAGGCACTCTGTCTATCAGCTCTGATCCCTTGAATCTACTCGTCATTTCCATTGTATAATCGTAAGGGATTTGATTCAGGTCATTTGATTTAGATCTAATGCTTTTCCCTACTTTCTTCAATTTAAGTCTGATTTTTCAATAAGGAGTTCATGATCTGAGCCACAGTCATGTCCCGGTCTTGTTTTTGCTGACTCTATAGAGCTTATGCCATCATCCTGATGTGGAAGTTCAAGTATGTTTTTATTAACTAGGCTTTTCCAGGGCAAAACAAACCAAATCCTTAACATTTTTAAATATACATGTTTATTCTATAGAAATATTTCAAAATAAGTGATGGTGTTAGCAGCTTTGGTAAGAAGACATTCTTCTGAAAAGCCTAGTATATTTCAAGTATTCAAAGTTTAGCTTCTTCTTTCTGTATATTCAAATTGAATTCTTATGAGCCTCTCTCTCAGGTTTATAGATGCACTTATTCTTTATTAGCTGATCAGAATAAGGACTTCTTTAATGTTGAGAAACTTTATAACTGAATGTGTACATATCTTAGGAAAAGATTTTGTGTTAATATAATATTAGCACAAGAAATAAAGGCGCTTTTATTTTACAGATAAAATACTTAAGTTCATAAAGAACCTTGCAACTTCTCTTTTACAGCTTTTTCCATAGATGAAAAAAAAAAATCGAGACACAAAAAATACATGAAAACAATTCCTGTGTGGCGAAATGGATGAAAAAAAAAATCCAAAAACTTTTCCATTAGGCAGACCTTTAAGAAATGGTAATTTCTTATCCTAATCAGAATATGTACATGTTTTACTCTTTCTTCAGTTATAAGACATACAGGCCCCTGTGGGCCACTACTTCCTTTCCCACTTAACTTTGTGATTCTAACTTTGTGACCTCCCTCACTTCCCCACCTGCCATGAAATTCCTTAAACAAAAGAAACACTAGCAGGCATCTGAAAATTCATTAGTCTATTTCACCATATGAAGCTTTCACAGATTTTTTTCACATTGAAACAGTGGCATCCCAGAGAGTGCCCCAGTTGCAAAAAGGCAGAGGTCCAACTAGAACCAGATATACAAGGCTTTGACTCTGGAGGGAAAACATTCTGCCATGAACTCCAAGACAAAATCAGACTAAATATTTCAGATTCCTATTTGAAAGAAAATAAACAGAATAATGAAGATTTGACCATCTTTTTAATCCGTTTCAGTCATTATTTATGTTTGTTTGTTAAGTTTTCTATCTTCTGAAATATAAAGACACCTTAGGTCATTAGATATTAACATATAGGAGTTCTGAAAACAAAGCCATTTTCCACAAATCAGCAAGAATTCACTGATCAGGAAAGGGCAGAGGTTTCAAAGCTGCACTCATTAATTTTCTTGATCCATGAGCTGTTTCCTAATCGAGAGTGTAACATCTCAGTGGGATTTTCATAAGAATCAGTTATAATTCTCAAAACGTTAAAAACATAATGCTCGAGGGAAAAAATTCATATATCAAAATTTCATTTACTTGATGAGAGAACCAGCAGGATGCAAGCCTAGTCCAAAAATGATTTGAGAATGGATATTTTGTATAGTTCATGAATAAAATGGAAAAGTTTCCAAAAACTGATTTTTATTTCAGTAAGTTTCTAAAAACTGATTTTTGTAAAACGTTTGAGGTTACCGTCTCTTTATTGAGCACAAAAATCATACTTTATCTGATTTATATGATTATAAATTATACAAAACACAAATTATTGTTCAAAGTTTCATTCCTCTGAAGAGTGAGACAGCCTCACTCACTCAGGCAGCTCTGTTAGAAAATGATCTCATATATGTAGTCTTTAAAGATTAGTTATTTTTTAACCTTATATTTAAATTTGGATAATTTTTATTAATATATACAAATAGATAAATGTCCTTTTACTATGAAAAATGATCATGCACCCCTAATTCATGCATGATAATAGTAAGAATCCATTAATTCACTAAGTCACTAAGTCATGCCTGACTCTTCCGTGACCCCATTGACTATAACCTGCCAGGCTCATGGGTCCATGGGATTTTCCAGGCAAGAATACTGGAGTGGGTAGCTATTTCCTCCTCCAATGGCTCTTCCCAACCCAGGAATCAAACCCATGTCTCCTGCATTGGCAGGAGGATTATTTACCTCTGAGTCACTAGGGAAGCCCAAGTTAAGTATTAAGAAATTGTAAAATAATTATATGTTTTAATCCTTTGTTCATACAAATCACTGATCCAAACTCTCTTCTTCCCCAGAGGAAACTAATCACCAGAATGTTGTGTTTATAATTTTTGGTTATATTTTTGTACAAATGTATACATGCCCAGCCATATACTGTTTGGTTTTATATAATTTGCTCTTTATATTTAGTGGTATTATATTATTTTCTTTTCTGACTGAATACGAAATGCATTCATTTTGATGCATGCAACTATATTTCATTAATGTTCACTATGTGAACATGCTGTAGTTTATTTGTCCATTTCCCTATTGATGGAAACAAAATGTTTTCAGTTTGTTTCCTATTATAAACAGAATTGTTTGGGCATATTGGAGATATTCATTGCCTGGTACACAAGCCTATTAATCAAGAATATAATTCACAGGTTGCTTACCTTCTCAATTTTATAAGATAATATCAAAATGGTAGTTCAAATGATCAAATTTTTTAATTCACAAAGTGATCATTTGAGCATTTTTAAATTTACTCCACATCTTCACATGATAATCTTGTTACACATGTAAAAGAATATATATGAAAATGTCAATACTCTTTAGTGATCACCAGGAAAGTACATACAATAAAATACCTTGAGTTTATTACTCGTTGCAGTGGGGTGGAACACAGCATCGGGAGCTGTGGAGTGCATTAGGAAGAGGATGTTAGAAGAATCCTATGATAGGCTCTGGTTGGGAAATTTGGGGAAGGTGCTAAAGAAGCAGGGGCACATTCTGTCAGAAAGTGGAACAATCGCATGATTAGGCATCTCAATAATTCTTTTCTCTAAGAAGGCAGACCAAAATGAGGATAGAGCTGTGATTGGTGAAGCCACTTAAAATGTGGGACCCTTAGTGCTTTGTGAATTTTCGAGTGACCTTGTTTTTGTTCCACTGTATCATAATCTCAAAGTAATCTCACCTGATACAGGGATTTTGTCACATTGTTACATTCAATAGTAGAACAAAGTGATTAAGCTGTAAGCATTAAATCATTATATAATAAGATCAAGGCTTAGCTGTGAGCATTAGATAACATTCTGGATAGCAGAGGCTGCTTTTTCTTTTTCAACAAAACTATCACCTAGTTTAGAAAGAGAGAAATGGAATTATACAGCTATGAGGTTCTTATATTAAACATAAGGTGGTGTAATATCACTTAAACTTTAAAATGTGGTAATTTAAAGCTGTATATAAGTCCTAAAGCAGCCATTAAGAGAACAAAACTAATAAGCCAACAAAGGAGATAAAATGGGATTGAAAAAGAGTACTAAACTTGTTTAACATAGGCAGCAAAAGAAGAAAAATGGAACAAGCACAGATGCTACACAGAGAAAACAAATAGGAAAATGGTAGATAAAAACCTAGCAATATCCATAATAAAAATTAAGTGAATGAGCTAAATACTCAGATTAAGGGAGAATTTATTCATATATATATATATATATATATACATATATATATATATCATGACCCAACTACATGCTGCCTACAAGAAAACCACAGTAAACATACAACCAGAAAAGGTAAAAAGTAAACTAATAGAAAAATACATCATCTTTCAAAAAAGAAAATAGTGGTAGTTCCAGTAATATGAACATAGATTCCAGAGTAAAGTAGAAGGAGGGTAATTGCATGATGGCAAGAGGATCGATTTGTCAAAAAAACAAACAACCTCGGACCATCCTAGGTGTTTCTGCACCGAATGATAAAGATTCACAATACTTAAGCAGAAACTGATTAAATTGAAAGAAGACTTTCTATTTTGTTCCATTGATCTATATTTCTGTCTTTGTGCCAGTACCATACTGTCTTGATGACTGTGGCTTTGTAGTAGAGCCTGAAGTCAGGCTGGTTGATTCCTCCAGTTCCATTCTTCTTTCTCAAGATTGCTTTGGCTATTCGAGGTTTTTTTGTATTTCCATACAAATTGTGAAATTATTTGTTCTAGCTCTGTTGAAAATACTGCTGGTAGCTTGATAGGGATTGCATCTGTAGATTGCTTTGGGTAGTATACTCATTTTCACTATATTGATTTTTCCAATCCATGAACATGGTATATTTCTCCATCTGTTAGTGTCCTCTTTGATTGCTTTTATCAGTGTTTTATAATTTTCTATATATAGGTCTTTAGTTTCTTTAGGTAGATATATTCCTAAGTATTTTATTCTTTTCATTGCAATGGTGAGTGGAATTGTTTCCTTAATTTCTTTTTCTACTTTCTCATTATTAGTGTATAGGAATGCAAGGGATTTCTGTGTGTTGATTTTATATCCTGAAACTTTACTATATTCATTGATTAGCTGTAGTAATTTTCTGGTGGAGTCTTTAAGGTTTTCTGTGTAGAGGATCATGTCATCTGCAAACACTTATGGACACCTTACCTTCGACAAAGGAGGCAAGAATATACAATGGATTAAAGACAATCTCTTCAACAAGTGGTACTGGGAAAACTGGTCAACCACTTGTAAAAGAATGAAACTAGATCACTTTCTAACACCATACACAAAAATAAACTCAAAATGGTTTAAAGATCTAAATGCAAGACCAGAAACTATAAAAATCCTAGAGGAGAACATAGGCAAAACACTCTCCGACATAAATCACAGCAGGATCCTCTATAATCCACCTCCCAGAATACTGGAAATAAAAGCAAAAATAAACAAATGGGATCTAATTAAAATTAAAAGCTTCTGCACAACAAAGAAAACTATAAGCAAGGTGAAAAGACAGCCTTCAGAGTGGGAGAAAATAATAACAAATGAAGCAACAGACAAACAACTAATCTCAAAAATATACAAACAAATTATGCAGCTCAATTCCAGAAAAATAAGTGACCCAATCAAAAAATGGGCCAAAGAACTAAATAGACATTTCTCCAAAGAAGACATGTGGATGGCTAACAAACACATGAAAAGATGCTCAACATTACTCATTATCACAGAAATGCAAATCAAAGCCACAATGAGGTACCATTTCACGCCAGTCAGAATGGCTGTGATCCAAAAGTCTACAAGCAATAAATGCTGGAGAGAGTGTGGAGAAAAGGGAACCCTCTACACTGTTGGTGGGAATGCAAACTAGTACAGCCACTATGGAGAACAGTGTGGAGATTCCTTAAAAAATTGCAAATAGAACTGCCTTATGACTCAGGCAATCCCACTGCTGGGCATACACACCGAGGAAACCAGAATTGAAAGAGACACGTGTACCCCAATGTTCATCACAGCAGTGTTTATAATAGCCGGGACATGGAAACAACCTAGATGTCCATCAGCAGATGAGTGGATAAGAAAGCTGTGGTACATATACACAATGCAGTATTACTCAGCCATTAAAAATAATACATTTGAATCAGTTCTAATGAGGTGGATGAGACTGGAGCCTATTATACAGAGTGAAGTAAGTCAAAAGAAAAACACCAATACAGTATATTAACACATATATATGGAATTTAGAAAGATGGTAATGATAACCCTGTATGCAAGACAGCAAAAAGACAGAGATGCTTAGAACAGACTTTTTGACTCTGTGGGAGAGGGAGAGGGTGGGATGATTTGGGGAGAATGGCATTGAAACATGTATACTATCATGTAAGAAATGAATCACCAGTCTATGTTCGATATAGGATATAGGATGCTTGGGGCTGGTGCGTGGGGATGATCCAGAGATGTGATATGGGGTGGGAGGTGGGAGGGGGTTCAGGATTGGGAACTCATGTACATCCGTGGCAGATTCATGTCAATGTATGGTAAAACCAATACAGTATTGTAAAGCAAAATAAAGTAAAAATTAAAAAAAAATGAAAGAAGACAAATCCACAATAGTACTTGCAGATTTCAAAACTCTTCTCTCAAGTATAGAGAACAAGTCGATAAACCAGTAAGGACTGAAAACACTGAACCACACTATTAAACAAGTTGATCAAATTGACATTTACAGAACACTTCACCCAGTAATAGAAAAGTGCACATTTGTCTCCAGTACACGTAGAACACTGATCACGAACATTCACTATATTCTTTGCCATAAAACAGAACTCAATAAATTCCAAAGTATTCAAGTCTACTAAGTAAGTTTTGCGACCAAGAAGGAACTAAATGAAAGATTATTCATTCGAAGATATATCTAAAATCCCCAAATATTTGGAATTAAGCAGCATAACTCTAAATGAAACACAGGTCAAAGGAGAAATCAAAAGAGAGTAAGAAATATTTTAAAATTTGTGAAAATGAGAATACAACATACTTAATTTGTTGGATGCAGCTAAACGTAAAAGGAATCTATTGCATTAGACTGGAGAGGCGATGGCACCCACGCCAGTGCTCTTGCCTGGAAAATCCCATGGACGGAGGAGCCTGGTGGGCTGCAGTCCATGGTGTCGCTGAGTCAGACATGACTGAGCGACTTCCCTTCCCTTTCACTTTCATGCACTGGAGAAGGAAATGGCAACCCACTCCAGTGTTCTTGCCTGGAGAATCCCAGGGACAGGGGAGCCTGGCGGGCTGCTGTCTGGGGTCAAACACAGTCGGACACGACTGAAGTGACTTAGCAGCATTGCATTAAACATCTAAATCAGAATAAAATAAAGCTTTCAAATCAATGTGTGTAGATATTAATTACCTTGAGAAACTAGAGAACTAAGACCAGATGAACCACAAAGTAAGCAAATAAAAGGAAATTTTAAAAATCAAAGTAGAAATCAGTAAAAAGAAAACAACAAAAAGACTCAATGAAAACTAAAGTTAGTTTTGTTTTAAGAAAATTAATATAACCAGCTAACCTTTGTCCAGGAAAGAGAGAAGACATAAAAATATCAGAAATCAGTGATGACACTTACTGCACCAAAAATGCAAACTGCTTAGAGGCATTTTAGGCAAAAAAATTCCTGGGACTGTTCACTGAAAACTATAAAATTTTGCTTAAAGACATTACAGGAAACCTAAATAAATAGTGAGATACAATGTTTATATATCATCAGGAAACCAAAATATATTTGTTATTTCAATTCTTCCTAAAATCAACAATATATTCAACACAATCCCAGTCAAAATTACATTAGACTTTTGTAGAACCCCATCGATTGAAATTCATATTGAAATGCAAAGGACCAGAGTAACTGTCACAGTTAAGTTTGTATGTCACTTTGAGCAGCCCACAGAGTGCTAGCTATTTTGTCAAAAATTATTCAGGATGTTTTTGTGAAGGCATTTCTTAATGAGACTGAGATTGAAATTGTTAGACTGAAAAGAAGAGATGACTCTCCTTAATGTGGGTAAGCCTCATCCAATCAGTTGAAGATCTGAAGAGGGACCTTTCTCCAGGTAAGAGACAATTCTACTGACTGCCTTAGTAATGGGACACTACTTTCATTCCTGCCTTAGGACTCAACCTGAAACATTGGTTCTTTCCGGATATCAAGCCTGCCAGCCTTGGAGTTGATGGCTTATTGACTTGATATGCAGATCTTGGGACTCGTTAGGAGACAGACACACATACCCTGTTCAGTCCGTGTCTCAGAAGAACCCTAATACAGTAGCCAAAAGAGCTTTCATAAAATGGCAAGGTTGGAAGTGTGTTATTTAAAGTTACAGTAATCAATAGTATGCGGTACTGGTATAAAGATAGAAAACTGAATCAATATAGATTTCAAAATTAGACCTCATAGTTCAGAATATAGAGTCCACAACTAAATCCATACATATGTGGTCAGTTTACATTTGTCAAAAGCGCAAATGTATCATGGTAGACAAAGAATAGTCTTTTGAACAAACTGGGCACAAGCCATGAACTATCTAACTTCTAGAACAAAATATAATAGGAAATTTTGTGATCTTTTTAAGGCAAAACATTTCTTTCATGTAACATAAAACCTATAATCGCTAAAAGAAAATGGATAAATTGTTCTTCAAAAATATTAAGAGCTTTTGCTCCTCAAAATATACTGTTAAGAAAATGAAAAGCAAACTACAGAATTGGAGAGAATATTTGCAAGTATTAAATTTGATAAAATATTGGGTTGGCCAAAAGTTTTAGATTTTTCTGTACAATTGCAGAAAAAAACAAATAAGCTTTATGGCCAGCTCAATACATATATTCATAATATATGAAGATTTCTGAAAATTCAACTGTAAGAAAGCAAAAAAGCAATATTTTAAATGAGCAGATGATTTGTCAGACACTTTGACAAGACTATATACAGATGACAACTGAGCACAAGAATATTTAAGAATCAGTCACTAGGAAATGTCAATTATGCCACAATGAGGTTTTGTTTTATGCTATCAATGAAAAAATTTAGTAATAGCCTCTCAGAAAGTTCCAAGAACTATTCTGCCCATTAGAGCCTAAAGCGCAGTTATATAAAGTTTTGAGAAAAGGGGCTGTACATTAAGTGACATATTATCGACAGCTTACACAATCCAGGTCTTCACGTACAAAGCGAGTAGTAGGTCATGAGTCAGTGTGGCCCCTTACAAGATTAAGCAGGAAGATTACCTCCTAAGGAGTCACCTTGTCGATGCTGGAGAATGTTGTTCTTTATGGGTGAATAAGTATTTCTGCTGAGATGAAGGTTTGGTCAATGAATGATGAAGATACACAAGGCACAGTAGAAGGGAGAGAGGAGGCCAAAGAGCAGAAAAAAAAACAAAAACCTTTTATGTTTAAATTTTGTCTTTCATCCATATCTGTTAAAATGGTTTAAGTTCTAATTAACAACAACAAAATGCCAAATGTGTGAGGATATTGTACAAGCAGAATGCTCGTACACCTAAAATAGTATGATTGCTTTGGGGTAAGGGATAAGGTAACAGTTCGGAGCGTCATAAAAGATAAACCTATGATTACCACATGACTCTGGCTTTGTATTACAAGGTTTTTACTCGAGAGGTATGAAAGAGTGTTTCCACATGAAGATTGCTATACAAAATGTCACAGAATTTATTTGTAATAGTTTAGAATTATAAGCAACATAGGTTTCCTTCAGCTGATGAATGGAAAAAAAATGCGCTTTATAAATATGAAGTAAGACCTAGTCATAAAGTATCAAAAAAAAACACTTGGTATATGTAACAGTATGAATCAATTTCAAGATAGTTGAGCTGAGTGAAAGGAGCCAGACCCATCCTCCCAAAATAAAGAGAGCATACTAATAATTCTATTTGTGTAACATTCTTAGAAATGTAAACCAATTAATATAATCCCATAAAGTAGGGTTGTGGTTAACTGAGGACTGGTGTGGAGTTTGATGCAGGTGGATACAGAGATGAAGAGTAGCAGGGTGAACAGAGAAATTACAAAGGCCGTAAGGAAACTTTTGGAGGTGATGGATAGCTTCGTTATCTTGATGGTGGTAATGATGTCATATGTTTACTAATACATCAGACTTACCAGATTGTGCACACTAAATGTGTACATGTCAACTCTATTTCAGTAATGCTTTTAAAGTAATTTACGCTTCTTATGTGACAAATGAAGTAGAGGATCCTAAATGGCTAATGAAATAAAGCATCCCTTATATATGTATCAGCTTTAGGTTTTTTCAATTCTCTGAGACACCAGCTCTGTCTTTTGACTTTGTCTGGCTCAAGGACCAATGTACAGTTTCCCCTTAGAACCATAATGTCCCCAATTGTTTTTTCTATGCTTTATTGAGGTATAACTGAGAAGTGAAATTGCAAATGTTAGAGCATACAAAGGATGATTTGATAGACACATATATTATTAAATGATTGTCACAACATCAACTAACACATCCACAATTTCACACTATTACCTCTTCTGTCTGTGTAGTGAGAATGCTCCAAATTCTGTTTTGCCATGCTAGGTTTTGGCACTGAGGGAACAACACTCTCTTCTGCATTTAATTCACTCTCTTAACTTACCTTTTACTTTCTAGAACTGGATACATTGGGTTTTTGTAGGGCTTCAGAGTGGTTGTTTATTTCTCTTGGATGTTTTGCTTATAAGTTCTTAGAAAGTAAAGGTGAAGTCGCTCAGTCGTGTCCAACTCTTTGCTATCCCATGGACTATAGCCTACTAGGCTCCTCCCTCCATGGGATTCTCCAAGCAAGAGTACTGGAGTGGGTTGCCGTTTCCTTCTCCAGGGGATCTGCCCGACCCAAGGACTGAACCCGGGTCTCCTGCATTCCAGGCAGATGCTTTAACCTCTGAGCCACCAGGGAAGCCCTA
Organism: Nanger dama; assembly: GCA_917880005.1. NCBI lineage: Eukaryota > Metazoa > Chordata > Mammalia > Artiodactyla > Bovidae > Nanger > Nanger dama. Next base: position 3,867,556 of record CAKJTW010000038.1, on the reverse strand, counting down.
TGAGTTCTTAAAAGCTTAGCAATACATTTATATCCTGGGCTTCCCTAGTGGCTGAGCAGTAAAGAATCCGCCTGTCAATGCAGGAGACATGGGTTTGATCTCTGGGTTGGGAAGATCCCCTGGAGAAGCAAATGGCAACTCACTCCAGTATTCTTGCCTGGGAAATCCCATAGTCCATAGAGTCAAAAGGGTCAGACACAACTTAGTGCCTGAACAACATCCAACTCCTAAATGTTTTGCTTTTCTTAATATCCAGAATGCTGTTATCATAAATATATGTCCTAGAAAGAATCAGACATGACTGAGCAACTGAACTGAACTGAAGAAAGAGGTGAATGTGTATATGTATAAAATGCTGAAGACAGGTTCGTGTGGTTGTCTTGGAACCCTGGAAAAACAAGACAGGATTGACATAGTCGATAAATTCATACAAATTTCAAATGTATCATGGCAAATATTTTCATATGAGATTATTTACAAATTGATCATAAGGATTATGCTAAGAAACACTTTTATTTTTCCTTTTTAGCTAAAAGATGGGAATTCACAGAGGTTGGCATAGAAGAAAAGATTAAGAACAGAATTATTCTAGATTATAAAGTGGGGTGAGAGTTAGAGGGAGCCAGGGAGAGAGAGAGAGATGGAGAGGGATTAAGAGGCTTCAAAACTAGGAAATCTGTGAAAAGACAGATACTCAGAAAAAGCAGAATCTAAATCATAGTATTATGATATGTCTTGAATCTCAGGGTCAAGGTTTAACACATTAAATGTAAATTGGTAAGATTACATGTCAAATATGAAATGCAATTTTTCCTTCTTTAAATTGGCACTGTTAATTGTGCTTAATATATACTTTTGTTGTAGTGAATTAAGTGAGCTAAGGCAGGGGCATTACTTTGCCAACAAAGGTCCATCTAGTCAAGGCTATGGTTTTCCTAGTGGTCATGTATGGATGTGAGAGTTGGACTGTGAAGAAAGCTGAGTGCTGAAGAATTGATGCTTTTGAACTGTGGTGTTAGAGAAGACTCTTGAGAGTCCCTTGGACTGCAAGGAGATCCAACCAGTCCATTCTGAAGATCAGCCCTGGGATATCTTTGGAAGGAATGATGCTAAAGCTGAAACTCCAGTACTTTGGCCACCTCATGCAAAGAGTTGACTCGTTGGAAAAGACCCTGATGCTGGGAGGGATTGGGGGCAGGATGAGAAGGGGACGACAGAGGATGAGATGGCTGGATGGCATCACTGACTCGATGGATGCAAGTGTGCATGAACTCCAGGAGTTGGTGATGGACAGGGAGGCCTGGCGTGCTGCGATTCATGGGATCGCAAAGAGTAGGACACGACTGAGCGACTGAACTGAACTGAAGGCAGGGATTGCCCAGTGTTTTGCCCATGCGCTACAGAATGTCGTACATTCTATCAGGAATGGAAATACATGCCACAAGTGCCACATGTGTGCACACATGTACACACAGACATAATACAAATCTGAAACAAAATTTACGTGAAGAATACTGCTTAATCTTTCTGAAAGTGATAAACTCAGAAATTATATATATTTTCATACTGTTCTCTAAGAAGCTTCCCTGGTAGGTCAGCTGGTAAAGAATCTGCCTGCAATGTGGGAGACCTGGATTCTATCCCCGGGTTGGGAAGATTCCCTGGAGAAGGGAAAGGTTATACACTCCAGTATTTTGGACTGGAGAATTCCATGGACTGTCTAAACCATGGGGTCACAAAGAGGTGTACACAGCTGAGCAACTTTCAGTTTCATTGTTAGTGTTCTTTGAGACACTAAGATGAATCCATGATTCACTAGAGGTTATAAATCTCAGTTTTAAAGGTGTAAAGTACTGATCACAGTACCTGATTTATTCCAGGAAATTTTCCACAAAGTTTCATGTCTTAGTTGTACCAAAATTTTCAATCTTTTTACTTTTGTTTCTTTTTATAAAGAGTTGAAGTATAGTTTATTTATAATATTATGTTAATTTCAGATATACAATATGGTAACTCAATGTTTTTATACATCATATTCCACTTAAAGATATTACAAGATAATGGCTATAATTCCCTTCACTGTACAATATATTATTTTTATTTTTTAAAATTTATTAAAATTCAGTTTCTATTTTCAACTAAAATATCAGTTTAGTTCAGTTGCTCAGTCATGTCCAACTCTTTGCAACCCCATGGACTGCAGCATGCCAGGCTTCCCTGTCCATCAACAGCTCCTGGAGTTTACTAAAACTCATGTCCATAATTGCTACACAATGTTGACTTTTCAGTTCTACAACCACTGTATTCACTTATGCATATACCTGTACCCATTGTCTTTCAGATTCCTTTGCCATGAAGGTTATGACAGAATGTTGAGTAGAGTGTCCTGGCCTATCTCAGAGGTCCTCAATGATCATCTCTTGTATATGTGTGTTTCTCATAGTCACAGCCTCTTAATTTATCCCTCCCAACTTCCCCTTTCGGTAACTATGTTCCTTTTCTAAGGCTGTGAACCTATTTCTGTTTGGTACATTTGTTCATTTGTATCAGGTTTTAGAGTCCTCCTATAAATGGTATTAGTGATGTTTGTTTTCTCTGTCTGGCTTACCTGATTTAGTGCGATAATCTCCTGGTCCATCCATGATGCTGCAAATGGCACAAATCTCATTCTGCTTTTTGCTGAGTAATAGTGTACTGAGTATATGTAACATCTTTCTGCATTCATCTGGTGAGAGACAGTTTGATTATTTCTATGTCTTGGGTATTGCAATGACTTTTGAGGAGTATGTGTCTTTTTGAAGGATGGTTTTATCAGAGTATATGCTCCATAGTGAGATTCCTAATCTCAGTTCAGTTCAGTTCAGTCGCTCAGTCATGTCTGACTATTTGTGACCCCATGAATCACATCACACCAGGCATCCCTGTCCATCACCAACTCCCAGAGTTCACCCAACCTCATGTGTATTGAGGTGATGATGCCATCCAGCCATCTCATTCTCTATTATCCCCTTCTCCTGCCCCCAGTCCCTCCCAGCATCAGGGTCTTTTCAAATGAGTCAAGACTTTGCATGAGGTGGCCAAATTTTAGAGTTTCAGCCTCAACATCAGTCCTTCCAAAGAACACTCAGGACTGGTCTCCTTTAGGATGGACTGTTTGTATCTCCTTGCAGTCCAAGGGACTCTCAAGAGTCTTCTCCAACACCACAGGTCAAAAGCATCAATTCTTCAGTGCTCAGCTTTCTTCACGATCCAACTCTCACATCCATACATGACCACAGGAAACACCATAGCCTTGACTAGATGGACCTTTGTTGGCAAAGTAATATCTCTGCTTTTCAATATGCTATGTAGGTTGGTCATAACTTTCCTTCCAAGGAGTAAGCATCTTTTAATTTCATGGCTGCACTCACCATCTGCAGTGATTTTACAGCCCCGAAAAACAAAGTCTGACACTGTTTCCACTGTTTCCCCATCTATTTCCCATGAAGTGATGGGACCAGATGCCAAGATCTTAGTTTTCTGACTGTTGAACTTTAAGCCAACTTTTTCACTCTCCTCTTTCACTTTCATCAAGAGGCTTTTTAGCTCCTCTTCACTTTCTGCCATGAGGGTGGTGTCATCTGCATATCTGAGGTTACTGATATTTCTCCTGGCGATCTTGATTCTAGCTTGTGCTTCCTCCAGTCCAGCATTTCTCATGATGTACCCTTCATATAAGTTAAATAAGCAGGATGACAATATACAGCTTTGACATTACTCCTTTTCCTATTTGGAACCAGTCTGTTGTTCCATGTCCAGTTCTAACTGTTGCTTCCTGACCTGCATATAGATTTTTCAAGAAGCAGGTCAGGTGGTCTGGTATTCCCATCTCTTTCAGAATTTTCCAGTTTCTTGTGATCAACACAGTCAAAGGCTTTGGCGTAGTCAATAAAGCAGAAATAGATATTTTTCTGGAACGCTATTGCTTTTTCCATGATCCAGAGGATGTTGGCAATTTGATCTTTGGTTTCTCTGCCTTTCCTAAAACCAGCTTATACATCTGGAAGTTCACAGTTCATATATTGCTGAAGCCTGGCTTGGAGAATTTTGAGCATTACTTTACCAGTGTGTGAGATGAGTGCAATTGTGTGGTAGTTTAAGCATTTTTGGCATTGCCTTTCTTTGGGATTGGAATGAAAACTGACCTTTTCCAGTCCTGTGGCCATTGCTGAGTTTTCCAAATTTGCTGGCATATTGAGTGCAGCACTTTCACAGCATCATCTTTCAGAATTTGAAACAGCTCAACTGGAATTCTATCACCTCCACTAGCTTTGTTCGTAGTGATGCTTTCTAAGGCCCATTTGACTTCACATTCCAGGATGTCTGGCCCTAGGTGAGTGATCACACCATTGTGATTATTTGGGTGGTGAAGATCTTTTTGTACAGTTCTTCCGTGTATTCTTGCCACCTCTTCTTAATATCTTATGCTTCTGTTAGGTCCATACCATTTCTGTCCTTTATCAAGCCCATCTTTGCATGAAATGTCCCCTTGGTTTCTCTAATTTTCTTGAAGAGATCTCTAGTCTTTCCCATTGTATTGTTTTCCTCTATTTCTTTGCACTGATCGCTGAGGAAGGCTTTCTTATTTCTTCTTACTATTCTTTGGAACTCTGCATTTAGATGCTTATATCTTTCCTTTTCTCCTTTGCTTTTCACTTCTCTTCTTTTCACAGCTATTTGTAAGCCCTTCATAGACAGCCATTTTGCTTTTTGCATTTCCTTTCCATGGTGATGGTCTTGATCCCTGTCTCTGTACAATGTCACGAACCTCTGTCCATAGTTCCTCAGGCACTCTGTCTATCAGATCTAGTGCCTTAAATCTATTTCTCACTTCCACTGTATAATCATAAGGGAGTTGATTTAGGTCATACCTGAATGGTCTAGTGGTTTTCCTTAGTTTCTTCAATCTCAGGGGATCTCTATCTTTCATTTTTATAAGGAACTTTGCTACTTTTCTCCATAGTGGCTGTTGCAAATCTACGTCCCCCCTTCAGTGTATGCTGGCTCCCTTTTCTGCCTGCCCTCTGGAGCATTCTTCCTGTGTGGATCTTGTGATGACTGGTGTCAGGAGCTATTGCCTCATTATGATCGGCAGTTTTCCCATTAGAGAGGCTGAGAACTTTTCAGGTGATTTTCTTTGAGACAGTAAAGTTTAGCTCTTGAAATTGGTTTCTAGAGAGTCAGTGTTGTTTTGATTTTGTTTTCCATTACCTGCCTTGGGACATTTCTTGAGGGAGGGGGTTCAAGGGCAGCCCAGAGAACTTGTGACTCTTAAGTGCCTGCCAGTGCGGATTTTAAAGTTGTAGTTCTCTGATGTGGCCACAAGGCGGCAGCACATCTTCATGCCCCACTCCTACCTCAGGCAACCAGAGCCTTCAGTCATTGTACAGAATATTTTTGTGGCTTGTCAACTTTATACGTATTTCTTAATCTCATACCTTTAATTCACCCCTGTCTTTTCTCTGTCCTCACTGGTAGCAAGCTTATTCTGTTTATCTATAAGTCTGTTTCTGTATTGCTCAACTTACTGGGATATTTTAAAAATTTCACACATAAATGATAACATAGAGGATTTGTCTTTCTCTGACTTTCTCTGACTTATGGCCCTAAACATGATAACCTCTACACTCATTCGTATGAAAATGGAAGAATTTCATTCTTCTTAATGTCTGAGCAACATTTTATTGCATATATATATATAACACTTATCATTCATCTGTTAATGGAAATTTAGATGGCTTCCATATCATGACTGCTGTAAATAACACAATGAGTATTATTACAATGGGCATGTGTATCTTTTTGACTTAGTAGTGCAATAGTTGGAATTTTTACTTTTTTGATGAACATTCATACTGTTTTCCACAGTAGCAACACAAATTTATCTTCCCATCTACAGTGTACTACAAGCTCCCTTTTCTCCACATCCTTACCAACATTTGTTATATTTGGTCTTTTTATGATAACCAGTATGAGAAGTGTCAACTGATAACTCATTGTGGTTTTGGTTTTCATTTTTCTGATGGTTAATGATGCTGATCATCTTTTTATGTACTTGTTGACCATCTGTACTGTCTTCTTTGATCATTTTTGTTTGTATGAAATATCTTTTTCCATCCATGCACTTTCAATCTGTGTCTCTTTTTAGCTCTGAGTCTTTTGTAGGCAGCATATAAATAGGTCTTGTTTATTATGCAATCAGACACCTTATGTCTTTTGATCGTACCATGTAGTGCATTGGTGTTTTAAGCGATTACTGATATGTATGTACTTGCCATTGTATTACTAAATACAATGTGTTAATAGTTTTAATAGTTCTTCTCTGTTCTTCTTGTAGGTTTTTCCTTGTGGTTTGATGATTTTCTTTAGCAGTATGTTTGTGTTGCTTCCTTTCTAGTTTTTGTATATATATCATAGGTTTTAGATTTGTGATTTCCATGGGTTTCATATATGTTGACCTATATCTACATGTTTTAACCTGTAGTCATTCTATAATATTTTACTTCCCTCCTCCACATTTTGAATGTCTGGTGTCATATTTTACAGTTTTATGCTTATCATTTAACCCTTTACTGTGGTTGTTGGTTTTCCAATTTTTTTCTTTTAAAGCTTGAACTACCATTTATGTGGTTAATCCACAGCCTTTACTATACATTTGCCTTCACTAGTGGTTTTGTTTTCCTTTTCTATAAATTCTTAATTCCTGTTGTAACACTTTTTTCCCACTTAGAGAAGACCCTTTAACATTTTTTTTTAGGGTCAGTTTATTATTTGATGAATTCTTTAAGTTTTTGCTTGTTTGAGAAGTTTGTTTGTTTGTTTAATGTGTACTTTAACTCTGAATAATAATCTTGCTGGCTAGAAACTACCCTAGGTTGTAGGGTTTTTCCTTTCGAGATTTTAAATGTATCATGCCGTCATGCCATTGCCTTCTGACCTGTAAAGTTTTTGCTAAAAAATCAGCTGATAGTCTCATGGGGATTCTTTTTGTATGACTTTTTTTTTTCCCTTGCTGTATTTAGAATTCTCTCTTTACCTTTAACTTTTGACATTTTAGTTATGATATAATTTGGTGTGGGTCTCTCTAGGTTCATCTTGTTTGGGACCCTCTGTGTTTCCTGTGAAAGTGAAAGTCACTCAGTCGTGTCTGACTCTTTGCCACCCCATGGACAGTCCATGGAACTCTCCAGGCCAGAATAAGGGAGTGGGTATTCTTCTCAAGGGATCTTCCCAATGCAGGGATTGAACCCAGGCCTCCCACATTGCAGGTGGATTCTTTACCAGCTGAGCCACCAGGGATATTTGTTTTTCTACAGGTTCCAGAAGTTTCAAGCCATAATTGTACAAACACATTTTTCACCCCTTTCTCTCTCTTCTCTTTCTGGGATAGCTATAATGTTAGTTACATTTGTTTTTGTCCCAGAAATCCCTTCAGCTCTCTCTCACTCTCTATTTTAATTTGCCTTTCTTATTGCCGTGCTATTAAATGGTTTCCATTATTCTGTCTTCCTGATCAGCATGCCTTCTTCTGTATCATGCAGTCTGTTTTCAATTCCTTCTAGTGTGTCTTTCATTTCATTTATCGTGTTCTTCAATTCTGACTGGTTCATTTTTATATTTTCTAGTTTCTGTCAAAATCCTCATTGTGTTCATTTATTCTTTTTCATAGTTCTATTACTGTTCTGGTTACTGATGTTCAAACACTTTATCTGGTAAATTGTCTCTTTCATTAGTTGTTTTTTCAAGGGTTTTCCAGGTTCTTTCATTTGAAACAAATTTCACTGCCTCCCGATTTTGCTTAATTTTCTCTGTCTCCATGGCATTAGATGAAACATTTACCTCTTGCAGACTTGAGAGGTGTCCTTGTGTGGGTGGGCCTATGTAGTGGTCTTGGTAGGCCTTGTGTGGGTGGTCCTGTGCAGTCTGTGTGCCAGGGGCTTTGCTGGGAGAGTTGGATCTGAAGTGAGAAGCAGTCGAGTCTTCCCTCACAGTGTGCTGGCAGTTATCATCTTAGTGGAAGGTAGACATGACTTTTAAAATTGTCTACAGTATATTAAAAAGACTAAGTGCTTCATATTATAAAAATTATTTTAAGCATCTGAATAAGTTAAATAAGATTACATGATGTTGCAATATAATATACTTCCTAATATTTATAAGTACTTATTACTGAGGCAAGTGGATCAGAACTTTTTGTATTTCAATTTTACTCTTTATATTAAATTATTTACCAGATTTTTTTTTTTGCCTTAAACGCTATCTGTGGAATCAAACCTGAATTTGTGGTTATTTTTAGCAAATTTATACCATTCCAATGTGTTTTATTTCTGTTTTCCCAGTGCCTAAAACATAAGACATACTATAGAGTTCAATAACCTTAAGTGGCTGGACATTTTAAATAAGCCCTCAGGATAAATGTGGCTCACAATTTTAATGTTACTGAATATTTAGAAAGAAAAAGTGCAATTAATTCCTAAGATAAGATCAATAAATAATCCAGGCACAGTGGCACTAAATTTGAAGTTTCAATATGTTGTTTAATGTATTTTTCTTTAGAAATAATTGATCCCATTGGACAAAGAACTCTTCTGGAAGTGGGACAGTGTCTTTTTCATCTTTATATCTCTCTAGCACTCAGCAGAGTTCCCAGAATGCATAAGACACTGAATAGAAGTATTTTAAACAACAGAGTCAATAGGTTTCAAAATATATTAAATAAATAGAAAAATAACAGTTTAGAAACAACTGCATATTAGTGATCGATGATCATCAGTTATTACCAACTATTTTGTTTAGAAAGTCCACCTCTAAACATGAGTTTTAGGCAATACAGCAGATATTTTGTTGAGTTTCAGTGACATTTTTTAATTTTGAAAATATCTGCCAACTTCTTGAAATATATGAAATCATATGAAATACTTCAGGAATATAAATAAGAGAAAAAATATCTAGGTTTATTAATAGAAAAAATGTATTATGGGAGACAACAGTCATTTGCTTCATTTTTTAAACAATTAAAATATAACCACAAAATAAAGTTCCTGATTTATTAGTATTTATTTGTTCCTTGTTCTTAAATGCATAGGCCTTTTTAGTTTATAAAATTCTGTTGGTTATATCCATATTCTGCATACAATTGAGTCCTTATTCACAAAATATAACAAGTATTCTGTCATATTTTCACATGTACTTGGCAACTGTTTTAATAACAAAATAGTCTACTAAAATGAATTTCTACTAATTTAACTACTTTATTTAAGAAATCTTGGCATTTTTAATACAAAAATCATTATTAAATGCATCAAATCTGTTTCCTCATCTATACAATGAAAAAATTAGTGGTATATGAACTGTAGGATTTTTTTAATATAAGGAAAACTAGATGATTCATTACACTGAGCAGAGTGCTCAGCACATAATTCGTAATGAATAAATGTGTTGACTATAATCAGTATTATTCTAATAGTGTTTTTTTATTAGGTAAGTTCTAAACTGCAATAAGTAAGGCAATTAAATGATACTTTTTTTTTTTTTTTAACCCTTATGGAACAGACCAGATGGAGGTTGGTTTTCTAGATTTAGTAGGGAAATGAAAGATTATGAGGTCATTCAAGGACCATGATTTTTTTCTTTCCATTATTATTATTTTTAAATTTATTTTTTGCTTTACCATTCATTATGATATTGTTATCAACTGTTTGACTGAAACAGGTAAGGCTCACCAAGAGATAGTTGTTCTCCTCTGTTTGTGAAGGAATCTAGTCTCTGGGTAGGTGATTAAACGAGGCTTCCCTGGTGGCTCAGACAGTAAAGAATCTGCCTGCAATGCAGGAGACCCAGGTTCGATCCCTGGGTGGGGAAGTTCCCTTAGAGTAGGAAATGGCAACTCACCCCAGTATTCTTGTCTGAAGAATCTCATGGACAGCGGAGCCTGGTGGGCTACTGTCCATGGGGTCACAAAGAGCCTGACACAACTGAGCAACTAACACTTTCACTTTCACTTTCACTTCAGGTAGTTAAATGCCCAGAAGAAGGGAAGAAAAGGATAAGTGATATTAAGGAACAAAGTTATCCCTCTGAACACCAGCGAACCCAAGGATATACATACATTTTACTTATATATATTTTTTGGAGGTCTTCTAAAAGGAGATAATGTTAAAATGATATCCGTAGGTTCCATATCTAACTATAAACCCATGATTTCTGAATATTAGTCAGATGTTCAGGGCTCCTCCACTAGGTTCAAATATAAATCTTCATTTTCCAATGACCTACAAACTAAAATGTAAGATTCCTCCACTACACACCCACAACCGACATATACTACTTGCGTAGGATGGCTTCAGTAAAATCTCCCGTTCTGAAAATACCCACTTTGCAAAAAGAAGAAAGGAGTCGGCATGTTGGGGACACAGTCACTTTTCCATCACAATTATTAAAACCCGAAGGGCAGGAATTATGAAGAGTCTCTAACTGGATATGTGGACTTCTTTATTATTAGGCTTTTTATTTATTTTATTTTATTTTTAAAGAAACAAAAAACAAACCTGTCCATTGTCCTTTCTGGATTCTGGATTTGTTATCCATTATCCTTCATGGTCACATCCCATGACAGTGGGTGTATTTGTATTCTCATCTGCAGTGATACAGCTTCTATAGCCTGCTCTCTTGGTGAAAGCTGAAGGCCCAGAGGTTGCAAGTCTTTTTAGGAATAGAAGAGTCAAAGGTATTGGAGATTTTTGTTTGTTTCTTAGGCAATATAATTACTGAGAAACCTAAATTTCAGACTACTCACTGTCATGAAAGTCTAAGTATAATTTACTAAAGCCAAGATTTTCTTCTAAATATAGTTTAAAAGCAAAGTATCTCACTTATTCACTGCTTTCTTTTCTCAGCTCATGCCTCACATTCTCAATTTAATGAAAACGTGTGGCTATCTAAGCACTATGTTTAAAGGAAGGATGAGTCTGGGGCATGGAGGATATTGTCTCATGGAGGGCACTTGTAGAGAGGTCCTTGAGAAATGCTCTATAAACTGCAGCACGGCAGGCTTCCCTGTCCTTCACTGAGTCAGTGATGCCATCCAACCATCTCATCCTCTGTCGTCCCCTTCTCCGCGGGCCTTCAGTCTTTCCCAGCATCAGGGTCTTTGCCAAAGAGTCCGCTCACTGCATCCGGTGGCCAAAGCATTGGCGCTTCAGCTTCAGGATCAGTTCTTCCGATAGACGTTCAGGTTGATTTCCTTTAGAATTGACTGGTTTGACCTCCCTGCAGTTCAAGAGACTCTCAAGAGTCTTCTCCAACACCACAGTCTGAAAGCGTCAGTTCTTTGGCGCTCAGCCTTGTTTATTGTCCAGCTCTCACATCTGTACATGACTATTGAAAAAAACCATAGCTTTGACTCTACAGCCCTTTGTCAGCAAAGTGATGTCTTTGCTTTTTAATACACTGTCTAGGTTTGTCATAACTATTCTTCCAAGGAGCAAGTGTCTTTTAATTTTGTGGCTGCAGTCCCTGTCCACATTGATTTTGGAAACCAAGAAAATGAAATCAGACACTATTTCCATATTTTCCCCATCTGTTTGGCATGAAGTGATGGGACCAGATGCCATGGTCTTAGCTTTTTGAATGTTAAGTTGTAAGCCAGCTTTTTCACACTCCTCTTTCATGCTTATCCAGAAGCTCTTTAGTTTCAGTTCGCTTTTTGCGATTAGAGTGGTGTCACCTGCATATCTGAGGATGTTGATATTTCTCTCAGTGATCTTGAGTCCTGCTGTGAGTCATCCAGCCCAGCAGTTTGCTTGATGTACTCTGCATATAAGTTAAATAAGCAAAGGGACAATACACAGTCTTGATGGACACCTTTCTCAATTTTGAACCAGTCATTGTTTCATGCCCAGTTCTAAGTATTCCTTGTTGTCCTGCATACAAATTCCTCAGGAGGTAGGTACAGTGGTCTGGTTTTCCCATATCTTTCAGAATTTTCCATAGTTTGTTGTGATCCAAACAGGCAAAGGCTTTAGCATAGTCAGTGAAGCAGAATTAGAATTTTTTTGGAATTCCCTTGTTTTTCTATGGTCTAACTGATGTTGACAATTTGATCTCTGGTTCCTCTGCCTCTTTGAACCCAGCTTGTACATTTGGTAGTTCTTGGTTCACCTGCTATTGAACCCTATCTTGAAGGATTTTGAGCATTGCCTTGCTGGCATATGAAATGAGCACAATCTTACAATAGTTTGAGCATTCTTTGGGATTGGAATGAAAACTGACCTCTTCCAGTCCTGTGACCACTGCTTAGCTTTCCAAATTTGCTGGCATATTGACTGCAGCACTTTAACAGCATCTTTTAGGATTTGAAATAGCTCAGTTGGAATTCCATCACCTTCACTAGCTTTGTAGTAATGCATCCTAATGCCCACTTGACTTTGCATTCCAGGATGTCTGGTCCTAGGTGAGTGACCACACCATCATGGTTATCTGGGTCACTGAGACCTTTTTGTACAGTTCTCTGTATTCTTGCCACCGCTTCTTAATTTTTCTTCTTCTGTTAAGTCCTTACCATTTCTGTCCTTCATTGTGCCCATCTTTGCATGAAATGTTCAATTGGTATCTCCAATTTTCTAGAAGAGACCTCTAGTCTTTCCCATTCTATTGTTTTCCTCTATTCCTTTGCATTGTTCACTTAAGAATGCTTTCTAACCTCTCCTTGCTATTTCCTGAACTCAGCATTCAGATGGGTATATCTGTCCTTTTCTCCTTTGTCTTTTGCTTCTCTTTTCTTTTAGGCTATTTGTAAGGCCTCCTCAGACAACTACTTTGCCTTTTTGCATTTCTTTTTCTTGTGGATGGTTTTGGTCATCACCTCCTATACAATGTCCACAGTTCTTCAGGCTGGCTGGCTACCAGATCTAATCCCTTGCATCTATTCATCAACTCCACTGTATAAAAATAAGGAATTTAATTCAGGTGATACTTGAATTGTCTACTGTATCTCAGATGGTAAAGAATCTGCCTGCAATGCAGGAGACCTGAGTTTGACCCCTGGGCCAGAAAGATCCCCTGGTGACGGGAATGGCAACCTACTCCAGTATTCTTGCCTGGAGAATCCCGTAGACAGAAGAGCCTGGCAGGCTGCAGTCCATGGGGTTGACATGACTGAGCAATTAACACTTTCAAAGGGCCTAGTGGTTTTCCCTACTTTCTTCCAGGTAAGCCTGGATTTTGCAATAAGGAATTCGGGGTCAGAGCCACAGCTAGCTCTTGGTCTTGTTTTTTCTAACTGTATACAGCTTCTCCATATTTAGCTGCAAAGGATATAGTCAGTCTGATTTTGGTTTTGATCATCTGCTCATGTCCATGTGTAGGAAGAGAATGTTTGCTATGACCAGTGTATTCTCTTGGCAAAACTCCGTTAGCCTTTGCCGTCCTTCACTTTGTACTCAGGGCCTTGTACTCCACGTTGTACTCTGGGCTTGTAGATGTCTTTACATTATCTTCACCAATGGTTGGGCTTCCCTGGTGGCTCAGAGGTTAAAGCATCTGCCTCCGATGCGGGAGACCCGGGTTCGATCCCTGGGTCGGGAGATCCCCTGAAAAGGAAATGGTGTAACCCACTCCAGTATTCTTGTCTAGAGAATCCCATGGACAAAGAAGCGTGTTAGGCTACAGCCCACGGGGTCACAAAGAGTCGGACACAACTGAGCGACTTCAGTTTCACTTTCTTTAGGGATAGTTATTTTTATATCACGTATATATTTGTAACTCTTCTCATCCACATGAGAAATGTAGTCCCACAGTGCTTAATATATTGGACAGTTTTGAGGCAAGATGGGACCTGGGACCCTTTACTGGAGGGTGCTTGCACCTGAACAAATGTATCCTCCAGCAATAGAATACAAAGAAGCTATAAGGAACTGAAAGTAACTGCATCCATAGGAAGTTGGGGCAAAGTATGATCAATAACATGCAACAAGGCCAAAACCTAACTATCATTTCTGAGGTCCTGGGAGCAAAAGCAGGTCACCACACATCCTTACATCATCTCCTGTTCGATACCTATCTGCCCCCACATTCACCCCATTTAAGAAAGCAGTTTGCTTCCCACTCAGGAAGCAAGCCAGGAAACCTGTTAACTGTTTTCACTCCTTCACGCTGCAACATGAGTCCCAGTAAGGCCTTGCCTGAATTCCTCATCTGGTCTCTTAGCAGTTTCTATCGATTAAAATGTCCAAGAAGCCTGGTTGGCATGAGGTTGTTCTGTTTCCCTTGGTTCAGGACCTAAGGTGGGTGAGGATGGAATCCCATAGAGGGATGACCAGGAAAGAGGAGCCCAAATATGGTTTTAAAAAATAGATAAATAAAAGGCAGCATTCTGATGAAGGGAAACAATCCCAGTGGGTCTAGAGGGCTTCCATGAGTAGGGGCATTTTGGTGTCCATTGTCAGAGCTAAAATCCAGTGAGGAGAGCATCAACCTGTGATGGTAATGGAGAACAGGGACCTGCAGCCCAAACAGGAAAAAGAGGTCATCCACATGGAGGACCAGCATGGCATGGTGTGACCGAACCCAAGTGAGGAGAGGACAGTGTCCGGACAGGGAGCTGGTGAGGAACCCTACTGTGTATTCCATGAGCAGAAGCTGCATGAGGGGAACACACATGCTGGGGATGACCCTAATGAGGTGTTGGAATCCTCCCAGGGTGAAGACGGGAGAAGGTAATGGCAACCCACTCCAGTCCTCTTGCCTGGAAAATCCCACGGATGGAGGATTCTGGTGGGCTGCAGTCCATGGGGTCTCTAAGAGTTGAACACGACTGAGTGACTTCACTTTCACTTTTCACTTGCATGCATTGGAGAAGGAAATGGCAACCCACTCCAATGTTCTTGCCTGGAGAATCCCAGGGACGGGGCAGCTTGGTGGGCTGCCGTCTATGGGGTCGCATAGAGTTGGACATGACTGAAGGGACTTAGCAGTAGCAACAGGGTGAACAGGGCAATTGTATGAAGCGGAGGGGGTAGAGTCCTGCCTAAGATGTCAGAGCCCAAGAATGTGAGGGGAGTAGTTACAACAGAGATCACTTGACCTGCAAAGCTTAAAATATTTACTTTCTTGCCCCTTATAGAGAAAAATGTGATTAACTCCAGTATCTTGACTCCATTATATCACTTTATTCAATAAATAATACTCTTAAAACTTTTTATCAGTCTTTAAATAGAGTACTTATAGTTTTCCAAAAGCTATTTCTTATGATTCTCTCCTATATAATCCATGTGATAAACTCTTACTACTTTTTGAGATTCAGCTTAATTATCACATACTCTGTGAAGCATTTTTGATCACTTCCAGCCCCTAACCAAGAAATGCCCTACTTTACTTTTGGTACTATTCTTTACTTATTCCTCTACAACTCTCTCCACATACCACGGTTTGGGGTAAAGCACACATACATGTGTATATATTCATAGATACACATATCCCATCCCTATATATGCATGTGTACTTGTGATTTATGTGGGAGGGCTTTCAATATCTAAAAGATTGTCATCTACTGTACACAGTGAATAATTCCTAAATACATGACTTAATATAACATCTAATTTTACTGCTGTCTTTGAAGGAAAAAAGGTGATATGCATAACTTTATGTTTCATCTGTCTGATTCCTGCCTATTTAAGCATCAATATCTTTTCAAATTTTATACATTTTTCTGGTCATTTTTCCCCCTAAAAATCTATTTTATCTTTTTAATGGTTCATAAACTGACTTGATAATAATGCAGACTTTACTTGATGACTCAGCAGTCTCATAACAATCTTTTATCCTTCTACTGTATGATAACATCATTCCTGGAGAACTCATTTTTCCTTCATTCAGTCTAAGGACTGTTAGCCAGCTCACCCTTTACCTGTCCCTAGGAGTCTTATTTTACTGTTCTATTTCATTCTGCTATAGTCTGATACTAAGTAACTAATTTTAAGTGTTCTATTTATTAATGAAACTCTAAATAAAAACTAATAAATACATTGGATGTACTCTGTGAATAAACCTCATGACAAAATTTTATATACTGAAAGGCATTCTGTTGTTTTCTGCTAGATATATAACTTGGTACTAAACCCTGAAATGTTATTCCTAAACATTTAACCTTGAAACAGTGCTTATGTGTATATTTTGAGTTACTTTAAAAACCTAAGGTCTTTTGTTATACTTATTTCTCTGGGCTTTAAAATTAATTTAGCAAAGATATTTCAAATGGTCTAAGTAATTTTCACAGATGTTGAATTTTAATTTGAAAAGTTAACACTAGATAGTTATCTTTCCTAGTATTTTCTTTATACTATGCATTAGTGACTCAGAAAGCAATACTGCTATTTTAAACTATTCAGTTTGTGCCAAATATTCTTGCTCTTCCATCCTGGCTTCAAAACATCATGCCTTTCAGCTGTTCAACTTCCAGCTGCCAAAAATCAATGGATTTGCATCTGCTGGTCCATTTTGTTGCTCTGAATCAAAATCCATTGCCAACTGGAAACTTAAGCAACAATAAATTCTCTATATGATATTGCTTGTGGTGATAATAGTAACAAATATGCTTACCAAGTACATGAAGCATCTACTCTTTTGTCACTGTTGTTGTTCAGTTGCTAAGTCGTGTCCAACTGTTTGCCACCCGTGAACTGCAGCATGACAGGCTTGCCTGTCCTTCACCATCTCTCTGAGACAGTGCTAAGCTCTCAAACATGATTTGTTCAAACTCATG
The DNA here is from genome assembly GCA_917880005.1 of Nanger dama. Classification (NCBI taxonomy): domain Eukaryota; kingdom Metazoa; phylum Chordata; class Mammalia; order Artiodactyla; family Bovidae; genus Nanger; species Nanger dama. The sequence continues at coordinate 3,850,758 of CAKJTW010000038.1, read as the reverse complement.
TCCATTGAGTCAGTGATGCCATCCAACCATCTCATCCTCTGTCACCCCCTTCTCTTGCCCTCAATCCTTCCCAGCATGTTTCTTTTCCAATGAGTCATTTCTTTGCATCAGGTGGCCAAAGTATTGGAGCCTCAGTTTCAGCACCAGTAATTCCAATGAATATTCAGGGTTAATTCTCTTTAGGATTGAATGGTTTGATCTCCTTGCTGTCCAAGGGACCCTCGAGAGTCTTCTCCAGCACCACAATTTGAAGGCATCAGTTGTTCAGCTATCAGCCTTATTTATGGTTCAACTCACACATCTGTACATGGCTACTGGAAAAAACAAAGCTTTGATTATACAGACCTTTGTCGGCAAAGTGACGTCTCTGCTTTTTAAAATGCTGTCTAGGTTTGTCATAGTGTTCCTTCCAAGGAGCACCGCCTTTTAATTTTATGGCTGCAGTCACCATCTGCAATGATTTTGGAGCCCAAGTAAATGAAATCTGACACTGTTTCCACAGTGTCCCCATCTATTTGCCATGAAGTGATAGGACCAGATGCCATGATCTTCATTTTTTGAATGCTGAGTCTTAAGCCAGCTTTTCACTCTCCTCTTTCACCTTCATCAAGATGCTCTCTATAGAGTTTCTCTTCACTTTCTGCCATTGAATTGTTATCATTTGTATATCTGAGGTTGTTGATATTTCTCCCAGTAGTCTTGATTCCAGCTTGTGATTCATCCAGGCTGGTATTTGGCATGATATACTCTGCATAGAAGTTAAATAAACAGGGTGACAATATACAGCCTTGATGTACTCCTTTCCCAATATTGAAATGGTCTATTCCATGTCCAGTTCTAACTGTTGCTTCTTGTCCTGCATACCGGTTTTCTCAGGAGGCAGGTAATGTTGTCTGGTATTCTCGTCTGATTAAGAATATCCCAGTTGGTTGTGATCTACTCAGTTAAAGGCTTTAGCATACTCAATGAAGCAGAAGTAGATGTTGTTTTGGAATCCCTTTCTTTTTCTATGCCCCAGCTTATGTTGGCAATTTGATCTCTGGTCCTTCTGCCTTTTCTAAATCTGGCTTGTATATCTAGAAGTTCTTGATTCAAATATACATAATTTTAATATATGTATGGGACTCCGCAGGCAAGAATACTGGAGTGGGTTGCCATTTCCTTCTCCATGGAATCTTTCTAACCCAGGGATTGAACCTGTGTCTCCTGCTTGGCAGGCAGATCCTTTACCAGTGAGCCAGCAGGGAAGCCCATGTATTATATCTAATGTGTGTAATATATATGGTATCTATCTATCTTTTTGTCTATGTGGTCCCACTCACATGGTCACTTGTGAGTAAAGTCATAAGTACATTATTATATACTTATGTAATATGTTCTTAATACATATGTATTATGTATTTATGGAAGTTAAGTCCTAAGTACATTATTGTCTAAGTAGAAGAACTAACTGAAGGAATGGTATTTTGGTCACAACAAACTCACATTCATATAATATCAATATAAACTCAAAATTTTGTAATCTCTTTTGATATTTCCTTGCAACTTAGCTAAAATTTCAGGTAGAAAATCATGAATTATAGCAAGTTCTGCGATTGAAAGTTTTCACAGTAGTCTTAGTTCTTCAAATTTCTACATTAGCTTTTCAAAATATGCCTTTACAAGCCTTTATCTTCACAGATATCAAGTGCTATTTTCCATGGAAAATGCTGAAATTGTTAAATTTTAAATTAAAGTAGTCAATTTTTTAAATGCCTGAAATTTCCAGGTTAAAATTGAAATTGGCCAAAGGTAAATTGATTGGTGGAATGCATATGAGGGAAAATGCAGTGGCCCATACACACATATTTGTCACCATTTTTGTGAACAAAGGAAAAAAACTGAATTTTTGAACCAAATTTTAGACATTTACAAAAGTATATCCAAGTTCCTAAACTAATGTTCTTATAATGTTTTTATTATTAGTCTACTTCAAATATGATTTCTCCCAACGAGTAATGCTTATATTAGAGATATCTTTCTTTTTATTAGTGATATCTTTGGTCTGACATCTGAAAAGGACTGATAGTAAGAACCATTTAGTACAGTAATAGCAATTTTTATACACAAAACATGATTTCGAATTAAAAGATGTTTCTCTCTTCATTCCTCACACTCTCTCTACTTACGCAATAGGTAGCATTATCAGCTGGAGACCTACTTAGGCAAGACATTTCACTTTATTTTAAGGAAACAATTTTGACATAAAAATTTTTCTAGCTGTGTTAATGAGAAGAGACGTAGACACCTGGAAGTTCACATTTCCATTAAAACTTTCACATATGCTGATTTTCACTGCAGATTACCTATGTAAGTAATCCAAGAAGTCCAGCATACAGGTCAGGTGGCCTTGAATTCATCTCACTGTGCTGAACATTACCTACTTTTCCTCAATTATTCATGGTTTATTCTTATTAATGTTTGCAAATTCAGCATATTGGTCTGGCCTCACTAAGGTGTATTCAAGGAAACTAATGTACAGAAAAAGCTATAGCTAATGTTTATGAATAGCACTTTAAAATGTAGTGAAAGCGTTAGTTGCTCAGCCATGTCAAACTTTTGTAACCCTATGGACTCTAGTCCTCCACCAGGCTCCTCTGTCCATGAAATTCTCCAGGCAAGAATACTGGAGTGGAAAGCCATTCCCTTCTCCAGGGGATCTTCCTGACCCCAGCATTGAACCCAGGTCTCCTGTATTTTAGGCACAGATTCTTTTCCATCTGAGCCACCAGGGAAGCCCTTAAAATACAAGAGAAGTTTAAAATGTCAGGGTTTTAAAAATGGCATTATTGCTCTACTTTCTCTTTTACAGCTGATCAAATGACACTATATAATAACTGCATTTATCCTATGTGTTATATCTTAATAATATGTAGATAAATTTCAGTTTTATTCACGAGATAGTAATAATACATACCTAAACAAGTAAACTTGGCATCCTAAGTATTCATAAAGCATGTTTTAATTTCCTTTTCCAAGAGAAGCTTTTTCCCATACACAGTTCAGTTTTTCATCAGAACAGCTTTTTCTCTACTTTATAGATGCCTATAATGATACCAGTGGCAATACCCTGAATATAGCATCTGTATATTTATGTATTTCCAGAAACTAGCCACATAATAACCCATCGCCAGTCCATTTCAACATGTCAAACTGTAATTATCGGCTTAGCTGTATCTCCCAGCCCTAGCCTCCTTGCATTTTGAGCATGCAACTGTGCAGCTATTTACTATTGTCAAAGGGTCAGTTTGGGGGTATGTCATCAATTCTAGTGATGCTGGTAGCAAATAGTTGGCCAGATTCCTTTAATGGAATTTTATAATTTGTTTTCTTATATTTTGGAGCAGGTCAGCAAATTTTCAGACAGCAATATTCTGGATCAGATGGTTCCCCAGCCATCAAATCTGTTTTTGATATGCAAATATGTTCTTTAATCATCAAGACACCTGGAAGGCATTGATCAGGCATTTTTGAACAAAAAGAAAAAGCAGGAGGGAAGTTAAACAGTTGAAGACAAGAAACCCATGAAAAACAGGATGTTTCTGTAGAGGAAATGCTGAAACAATTTACGTTATAATAGAGATGTGTGCATGCTAAGTCGCTCCAATCCTGTCCAACTTTTTGTGAACCTAGGGGACTGCAGCCTGCCAGGCTCCTTGGTCCATGGGATTTTCCAGGCAAGAATACTGGAGTGGGTTGCCATTTCCTTCTCCAGGGGATCTTCCTGATCCAGGGATCCACCCCAAGTCTCCTATGTCTCCTGCATTGGCAGACAGATTCTTTATCACTAGTGCTACCTGGGATGCACCTATAATAGAGATGAAGTGAAGAAGTGAAGTCGCTCAGTCGTGTCCAACCCTCAGCAACCCCATGGATTGCAGCTTTCCAGGCTCCTCCATCAATGGGATTTTCCAGGCAAGACTGCTGGAGTGGGTTGCCATTTCCTTCTCCAGGGGATCTTCCCGACCCAGGAATCGAACCCGGGTCTCCCGCACTGTAGGCAGACGCTTTACCGTCAGAGTCACCAGGGAAGCCCAATAATAGAGATATCATTGAGTAAATGGACATTCAGTGAAGTGAATTTTAGAAAAGCTAAGTAGACTATCACTGAGTGAAAGTTTTTGACTCAGGAGTCAAAGTCCTTGGTTCAAGTCCTTAAAGTCATTTAATGATAGTGTTGGGCACAATTCTCTCATTTGTAAAGGAGAGGAAATATTAGCAAACTCAAAATGGTGTTATATAAACTAAATGAGGAATCTGCAGTTGATTAATAATTATAATTTCTTCCTTTTACCCCCTTCAGATTTCAAGGCCTTGTCTCTGTTTAAAGTTCTTTAAAAACATGTTTTATATGCATTAGGACATGTTCTATTTTTATAATCATTTGATCTCTTTGTCTTATTCCTCAAATTAGAGACTTCCTTAGGTCAAAAACAATATTTTATTTCTTGATTATTTTCCAGTAGTTGCTCTTCTAATGAATTCAAAATATTAGTTAAGCAATAGGTTTGTGTGCATGTTTCTTTATTTCCTAAAAGAAATCAGTCCTGAACATTCATAGGAAGGACTAATGCTGAAGCTGAAACTCCAATACTTTGACCACCTAAGCAAAGAATGGACTCATTGGGAAAGACCCTGATGCTGGGCAAGACTGAAGGCAGGAGGAGAAGGGGACAACAGAGGATGAGACAATTGGATGGCATCACCAACTCGATGGACATGAATTTGAGTAAGCTCCAGGAGGTGGTGATAGACAGGGAACCCTGGTATGCTGCAGTATGGGGTCGCAAAGAATCTGACATGACTGAGCGACTAAATTGACTAACTTACAATATTATTAGTTTCAGGTACACAACATAGTGACTTGATTTGGTTGATGTCTGCAGGAAAGGAAGACTTCCCTCTGGTGGAGAATCACTGCAATGTTAAAAAAAAAAAAAATCCCAGAGTTGGGGCTTCCCAGGTGACAGCTCTCTCTGTGCTCTGTATAGTCACAGTCATGTCCGACTCTTTGTGATCCCATGGACTGTAGCCTGCCAGGCTCCTCTGTTCATAGTGATTCTCCAGGCAAGAATACTGGAGTGGGTTGCCATGCCCTCCACCAGGGGATCTTCCCAACCTAGAAGTAGAACCTAGGTCTCTTGCATTGCAAGCAGAGATTTTACTCTCTGAGCCACCAGGGAAGCCCAATGGTAAAGAATTCACTTCCCTGTGGGTTCGACACCTGGGTCAGGAAGATCCCCTGGAGGAGGGCGCAAAAACCCACTTCAGTATTCTTGCCTGGAAAATCCCATGGACAGAGCAGCCCAGCGGATAACAGTCCATGCTGCTGCTGCTACTGCTGCTGCTGCTAAGTCGCTTCAGTCGTGTCCGACTCTGTGTGACCCCATAGATGGCAGCCCACCAGGCTTCACTGTCTCTGGGATTCTCCAGGCAAGAACACTGGAGTGGGTTGCCATTTCCTTCTCCAATGCATGAAAGTAAGAAGTGAACGTGAAGTCACTCAGTCGTGTCTGACTCTTCGCGACCCCATGGACTGCAGCCTACCAGGCTCCTCTGTCCATGGGATTTTCCAGGCAAGAGTACTGGAGTGGGGGTGCCATTGCCTTCTCCGATAACAGTCCATAGGGTCGCAAATAGTTGGACACAACTGAAGCAACTTAGCACAAATAAAATAGAATTGCAATGCAAGTTTTTCCCATCAGCAACATTTCTATAATTAACGTCACTTCTTTCAGTTATTTATTTAATCAGGTTTCATGGAAAAATATAAGTAAAACACTGTTATTTTGTGTTATTGATGTTATTTTATTATGAGAAAGGGTAGAATTGTGCCTGTGGAAGTTTTCCCAGATAAGTTAAAAATCGACCCTTTTTGGATGCATATCAATTTAGAGGTACACAAGATGCAAATATAATTTCAGATTAAAAGAAGAGCATATACCTATCAATTAAGAACTGAAAGAGCATCAAATACATAGAAAACTACAAATTTCCCAGGATTGTTGACGTAAAGTACAGAGTCAGAAAAATGGTTTGAAGGATTAAGTGCTGTAGAATCTAATGTCTTCTTAAGGAGTCTGAACTTTTTCCATAAATAAAAGAACACTGAAAGATTTTAAGATAGGCAGAGGCTTAGAAGTTTTGAAATTTTAAAAGATCATTTTATAATGGCTTGAAGGATGGGTTTAATGAGGAAAAGGCAAAGCAGTTAAAAGAAGTACGAGTCTGGTATAACATAATAGCCATGAGGATGGGAAAGAGGTAAGTTCTGAAGCTATGTATGAGATAAATGAGCAGATTTTAATAACTGAATGAATTTAAATAAAGAGAATATCATGGGTTAGGCTTCCCTGGAAACAGATCTTGTGGCAGAACTGTGTGTACACACAGGTCATTTGAGAGTGCTCTAGGAATCAACCAAATGAAGTAATAAAGGAAGCAAAATTCAGCAGAAGTCGGATTATTGATAGAATCTGAACGAAGATCATTTCTATGGCAAGGACCTCTGAAGGGAGGATGGCAGTTCAGAATTTGGCACTGGCCAGTCTTGGAACTTCACCTTGGGAGTATCCTTGAAGTAAGATCAGGGTGATGGGATTAGGGGCTTAGTTGTGAGATGTTAGTGCCAGGGGAATAAATACTTTAGTCCTAAGAATACTGGGGGATGTAGGCAATGTTTGACTGCATTCAGTGCAGAGAAGGAAAGGGAGAAGCCAAAAGTTTTATAAGCTATGCAATGAAGATCATCTAAGGCAATGGCAACCCAATCCAGTACTCTCGCCTGGAAAATCCCATGGACGGAGGAGCCTGGTAGGCTGCAGTCCATGGGGTCACAAAGAGTCAGACATGACTGAGTGACTTCACCTTCACTTTTCACTTTCATGCATTGGAGATGGAAATGGCAGCCCACTCCAGTGTTCTTGCCTGGAGAATCCCAGGGACAGGGGAGCCTGGAGAATCCCTGGTGGGCTGCCATTGGGTCGCACAGAGTCAGACACGACTGAAGCGACTTTGCTGCAGCAGCAGCAGCAAGTGTGATTTAGAGGCAGAAGGAGAAAGGGGTGACAGAGAATGAGATGGTTGAATGGCAGAGGATGAGATAGTTGATAGCATCAGCAACTCAGTGGAATTGAGTTTGACAAACTCCAGGAAATAGTGAAGGACAGGGAAGCTTGGCATGCTGAAGTCCATAGGGTTGCAAATAATCAGACATGACTTAGCGACTGAACAGCAAGTGTGATTTAGGGACAATAAAAACATTTCTTTAAAATATTTGTTTCTAACAATAATATTAGATATCAGGTAGTACTAGTAATGTAGGTTCTTTTTAGAACAACCAAGAGCAACAAGACCCTCCTTTTTGATATTGTCTTTAAGGAAACGGGAAAGACCATTAAGGACTTCTTATGACAAGTCATTGAAATTGTGTCATTACGACAGCACAGTAGGTCTTCCGCATCTGTAGGTTCCATGTCTGCTGATTCAACCAAATCTGTGTTGAATATATATGGAGAAAAAAATCCCAGAAAATACCAAAGAACAAAACTTAAGTTTGCCCCTAGCTGGCAACCATTTCAATAGCATTTACTTAGTTTGTATTTGCAGCTATTAACATAGTGTGTGTGAGATGCTCAGTCATGTCTGACATCTTGATACCTTGTAAATTGTGGCCTGCCTGACTCCTCTGTCCTTGGGATTTTCCAGGCAAGAATCTTGGAGTGGGTTGCCATTTCCTCCCGATCTTCCTGACTCCGGTATCCAACACTTGTCTACTGTGTTGTTATGCCAAAGACTTTACCACTTATGTTTTTTTTCCAGAAATTTAATTGCTTCAGGTCTTACATTAAAGTTACATTTCATGTTGAGTTGATTTTTATGTTCATTGTAAGCTATTGGTCCGTTTCATTCTTTTGCATATGCCGTCCAGTTTTCTAAACATCATTAATTGAAGAGGCCATCCATTCCCCGTTGCATATTCTTGGCTCCTTGTCATATGACATTTAACTTGTCATCAGTTAAATGACCATATAGGTGTGGATTTATTATGGGCTGTCAGTTCTCTTCCATTGATCCATGTGTCTATTTCTATGCCAGTGCAATACTACTTTGATTACTATAGCCTTGTAAATATATTTTGAAATCAGGATTATGATATATCAGCTTTGTTCTTAAGACTGATTTGGCTAAATGGAGTGTATTGTGATTCCATATAAATTTCAGAGTTGTTTGTTCTCTATTAAAAATGCCATTGGAATGTTGATAGGGATTATAATGAATCTGTTGTTTGATTTGTACAGTATGAACATTTGAATATTAATTCTTCCAACCTCTGAGCATGAAATATCTTTCCATTTACTTGTGACATCTTCAGTGTATTTTTATCAATGTCTTCTAGTTTTCAGTGTATAAGTTTTCACCTCCTTGGTGAAATTTGTTTTTAGGTATTTTATTTTGGGGATACAATTGTAAATAGGACTATTTTCTTAATTTTTGTTTCTGAAAATTCATTATTAATATATAGAAAAGCAACAGATTTATGTATATTCATCTTGTATCCTGCAACTTTAAGGAATCCATTTATTACTTCTAATAGTTTTTGTTGTTGTTGTTTTTTAAGTATATTAGAATTTAGAGTTTTCAGTACATAGTATCATGTCAACTTCAAAGAGTGACAATTTTGATATTTTCTAATTTGGATGCTTTTTATTTCTTTTTCTTGCCTAATTTCTCTGACTAGAACTTCCAATACTATGTTGAATAAAAGTGGCAATAGTGGGTATCCTTGTCCTGTCCTCGTCTTAGAGGAAATGCTTTTGGTTTTTACCATTGAGTATGAAGTGGCCTTGTCATAAACAGCCTTTATTATATTGAGGTCAATTCCCTGTATACTCACTTCCTTGAGAGTTTGTAATCATAAATGGATGTTGAAGTTTGTCAAAGTCTTTTATATATCTATTGAAATAATCATATGACTTATTCTTTCTTTTGTTAATGTGGTATATCATGTTGGTTGATTTATAGTTATTGAAAAATACTTGAATCCCTCGAATAAATCCCACTTGATCAGGTTGTTTCATCATTCTAATATATTGTTGAATTGTTTGCTAATATTTTGTTAAAATTTTTTGCGTCTTTGTCCATCAGAAGTATTGGCTCAGAGTTTTCTTGTAGTGTCCTTATCTGGACAGAAAATAATACTATAAGTAAACAATAAACCAATATTCTTTATGAATATAGATGTAAAAAAATCCTATATTCATAAATTAGCAAATTTCCTTTAATAGTACATTAAAATGATCATACACTATGACCGAATGAGATTCATACTTGGAATGTACCATGAGTGCAGAAGGGTTCTGATTATTATTATTCTACCCTATTAGTTATGCTTTAGTCTGTCTTGTTTAGGTTTATAACATCACATAGGAAGTGATGTTTTGTTGTAGTTTTGTATTTCATGTTCTTGATTAGTGAAGCTGAACATTTTTATATACCCACTGGCCATTTGTATGTCTTCTTTGGAGTAATGTCTTTTCAGGTCCTTGATAATTTTTTAATCAGGTTACCTGTATTTTGTTTTCATTTTTGCTATTGATTTGTAGAAGGTTCTTATATACTTTGGAGATAAACTGTTTATCAAGTATATTGTTTGATTTTTTTTTTTCCTTTCCACAGATTACCCATTGAATCTGCTGAATGCTTGCTTTGCTGAACAGATTTTTGGTTTGACTTTGGTTTGATGTTCCACTTGTCTACTTTTGCTTTTGTTTCCTGTGGTTTGTTGTCAAATTCAAGCAATAATTTCTAAGACCAGTGTAATGATATTCTTCTTGTTTTCATCTATGAATTTGATAGTTTTAGGACTTCCATTTAAGTCTTTAATCCATTTGGAGTTGATTTAGTTCATTTTTGTGCACAGTGTAAAATATGGGTCCTACCAATCAAACAATGGCCAAAGAACTAAACAGACATTTTTCCAAAGAAGACATATGGATGGCTAATAAACACATGAAAAGATGCTCAACATCACTCATTATCAGAGAAATGCAAATCAAAACCACAATGAGGTACCATCTCACACCAGTCAGAATGGCTGCTATCAAAATGTCTACAAGCAAAAATGCTGGAGAGGGTGTGGAGAAAAGGGAACCCTCTTACACTGTTGGTGGGAATGCAAACTACTACAGCCACTATGGAGAAGAGTGTGGAGATTCCTTAAAAAACTGGAAATAGAACTGCCATATGACCCAGCAATCCCACTGTTGGGCATACACACCGAGAAAGCCAGAATTGAAAGAGACATGTGTAACCCAATGTTCATAGCAGCACTGTTTATAATAGCCAGAACTTGGAAGCAACCTAGATGTCCATTGGCAGATGACTGGATAAGAAAGCTGTGGTACATATACACAATGTAATATTACTCAACTATTAAAAAGAATGCATTTGAATCAGTTCTAATGAGGTGGATGAAACTGGAACCTATTATATACAGCAAAGTAAGTCAGAAAGAAAAACACCAATACAGTATATTAACACATATATATGGAATTTAGAAAGATGGTAACAATGACCCTATATGTGAGACAGCAAAGGAGACACAGTTATAAAGAACAGACTTTTGGACTCTGTGGGAGAAGGTGAGGGTGGCATGATTTGAAAGAAGAGCATTGAAACATGTATATTACATATGTGAAACAGATTGCCAGTCTAGGTTTGATGCATGAGACAGGGTGCTCAGGGCCAGTGCACTGGGACAACCCTGGGTGGGGTTTCAGGATAGGGGACATGTGTACACCCATGGCTGATTTGTGTTGATGGATGGCAGAAGCCTCTACAGTATTGTAATTAGCCTCCAATTAAAATAAATAAATTATTTTTTAAAGATAAGGGATAATATTAGCAATATGAAGTACTTATATTTATATATATGCTATATTCTACTTCCTTTTTAATGTGTGTGCCTTTTATTATTTTTCTTAATTATACTCACTAGTAGTTACAGTACTATGTTGAAAAGAGTTGGTAAGAATAGATATCCTTGCTTTGTCTCCTGATCGTAGAGAAATTGCTTTCAAGTATTTTGTTTGCTTTTGTTTTTACTGTTGAGTATGATTAAGCTGCAGCTGCTATTGGTGAAATTTTTGATATTCATTGTTTGTTAGTGTTTTTATCAAGAAAAAGTTTTAAATTTTGCCAAATGCCTTTTCTGCATTTGTTGAGATGATGATGTAATTCTTATCCTTTGTTTTGTTAATGTGGTATATCATACAAATTCATCTCTGTATTGAACCATCCTTGTTTCCCAGGAATAAATCCCACTTGGTCATGGAATATGACTCTTTTGTATACTTAAAAGTTCAGTTTGCTAGTATTTTGTTGAAAAATTTGCATCTGTATTCATCAGGGATATTGCCTTGTAGCTTTCTTATAGTATCCATTTCTGACTTTGATACCAGGATAATGCTTGTTTCATAAAAATAAAAAGTTGGGAAATATTCCCTCATGTTCAATTTTGGGGGAGAATTAGAGAAGGATTAGTAATCTTCTCTAAATAATTGATAGTTTTACTAATGAATCCATCTGGTTCCGATCTTTTCTTTGTTGGGAGGTTTCTGATTACTGATCTACTTGTTAAGACTTAGTCTTGGTAGGTGGTTGTTTCTAGAAATTTACCTATTTCTTCTAGGTTCCCCAGTTTGTTAGCATTTAGTTGCTCACAGTGGACCCATGTGACTCTTTGTATTTCTGTGATATCAGTTGCAATATCTTTTTTTTTTTCATTTTTACTTTATTTATTTGAGTCCTCTTTACTTTATCTTGGCTAGCCTAGTTAATGTTTTGTCAATTTTGTTTAAAAAAATTCCAAATCTTGTTGAACTTTTTAATTGTATTTCTAGTCCCTATTTTATTTACTTTTATCATTATTAGTTCTCTCCTTCTACTAACTTTGTGCTTTATTCTTCTCTAGTGTCTTGTGGTTTAAACTGTCTATTTAAGACCTTTCTTCATTTTCAATGTAGGTGGTTATTGCTGTAAATTTCTAAGTACTACTTTGTATAATGCTATAAGTTTTGGCATGCCACATTTTATTTGAAGATCATCTTAAGATAATTTCTAATTTCCCTCTTAATCTATCTTTTGACTTGTTGGCTGTTTCAGAGTGTGATGTTTAATTTCCACCTATGATGTTTTTAAAATTTCTCAATTTTATTGATTCTTAGTTATATTACATTATGGTAAGAAAATATACCTGGTATTATTTCAGTCCTCTTAATTGTGTGTCCTAATATGTGATCTATCACAGAAAATGTTCCATATGCAATTGAGGATCGTATGTATTCTGTTGCTTTTGAGTGGAATATTTTATCTATGTCAGTTCGACTCAATTGGTCTATAGTTTTTAGTCCTCTGTTTCCTTAATGGTCTTCTGGTTATTCTATCCATAATGAACATGGGTATTAAAATTTCCTGTTACTAGTATATTTTCATCTGTTTTTCCCTTCTATTCTTTCAGTGTTTTTTGACAAGGAAGGGTTTACTATGGCCATATTTTCAGTTGTCTTCTCTGTCTTATAATTTCTTTGTGTTTTTCTCTTTTGCTGTGTTCCTTTGTGTTTCATTGATATTTGTTATAACATACTTTTCTATCTTTCTCATTTTTTCTAGATATTTTTTTGCGATTGCCACAAGACTTATATAAAGCATACTATAGTTACAAAATTTATATTTGTAACAATTTCAATCATCTGCAAAACTTCACACTTTTATGTCTCACTCTTCATCACATGTTTTATATTATTGATATTAAAAATTAATCATTTTACCATGCATTCATTAGTATATTTTATAAAGAATTTTCTTATAAATTCTGAGCTAGAAGTAAAAGTAATTTCTATACCATCACTGGAGCATTATTTATCTATATATTTACCCATTTGAGCTATTTTAAATCCTAAAAGATGATGCTGTGAAAGTGCTACACTCAATATGCCAGCAAATTTGGAAAACTCAGCAGTGGCCACAGCATTGAAAAGGTCAGTTTTCATTCCAATACCAAAGAAAGGCAATGAAAAGAATGTTTAAACTATTGCACAATTGCACTCATCTAACATGCTAGCAGAGTAATGCTGAAAATTCTCCAAGTGAGGCTTCAACAATACATGAACTGTGAACTTCCAGATGTTCAAGCTGGATTTATAAAAGGCAGTGGAACCAGAGATCAAATTGCCAACATCTGTTGGATTATAGAAGCAGCAAGAGAGTTCCAGAAAAATATCTACTTCTGCCTTATTGACTATACCAAAGCCTTTGACTGTGTGGATCACAACAAACTGTGGAAAATTATTCAAGAGGTGGGGATACTAGACCACCTGACCTGCATCCTGAGAAATCGGTATGCAGGTCAAGAAGTGATAGTTAGAATTGGACATGGAACAATGGATTGGTTCCAAGTCATGAAAGGAGTACATCAGGTTGTATATTGTCACCCTACTTATTTAACTTATATGCAGAGTACATCTTGTGAAAAGCCAGGCTGTATGAAGCACAAGCTGGAATCAAGATTGGCAGGAGAAATATCAATAACGCGAGATATGCAGATGACACCACCCTTATGGCAGAAAGTGAAGAGGAACTAAACAGCCTCTTAATATAAGTGATAGAGAGTGAAAAAGTTGGCTTAATACTCAACATTCAGAATACTAGGATCATGACCTCCGGTCCCATCACTTCATGGCAAATAGATGGAGAAACAATGGAAACAGTGACAGACTTAATTTTGTGGGCTCCAAATTCACTGCAGATGTGGTGACTGCAGCCATGAAATTAAAAGACGCTTGCTCCTTGGAAGAAAAGCTATGACTAACCTGAAGTGAAGTGAAGTCCCTCAGTCGTATCTGACCCTCAGCGACCCCATGGATTGCAGCCTTCCAGGCTCCTCCATCCATGGGATTTTCCAGGCAAGAGTGCTGGAGTGGATTGCCATTTCCTTCTCCAGCGGATCTTCCTGACCCAGGAATCAAACCCGGGTCTCCCACACTGCAGGCAGATGCTTTACCATCAGAGCCACCAGGGAAGCCCATGACTAACCTAGACATATTAAAAAGCAGAGACATGACTTTGCTGATAAAGGTCCATCTAGTCAAAGCTATGGTTTTTCCAGTAGTCATTTATGGATGTGAGAGTTAGACTGTAAAGAAAGCTGAGCACTGAAGAATCAGTGTTTTTGAACTGTGGTGTTGGAGAAGACTCTTGAGAGTCTCTTGGACTCCAAGGAGATCAAACCAGTCAATTGTAAAGGAGATCAGTCCTGAATATTCACTGGAAGGACTGATGCTGAAGCTGAAGTTTCAATACTTTGGCCACCTGATGCGAAGAACTGATTTGAAAAGACCCTGATGCTGGGAAAGTTTGAAGGTGGGAGGAGAAGGGGATGATAGAGGATGAGATGGTTGGATGGTATCACTGACTTGATAGACACTGACTTGTTTGAGTAGGCTCTGGGAGTTGGTGATGGACAGGGAAGCCTGGTGTGTTGCAGTACATGGGATCGCAAAAATTGAACACGACTGAGCACCTGAGTTGAACTGAACTTACCCATTTACCCTATAACATACATATGCTTTCATATTATTATAAGGCATCCTTTCTTTTCAATATGAAGGGATCCCTTCAGCACATTTTCTATGTCAGATCTAGTGGGTGATAAACCCTCTTATTTTCTATTTTTTGAGAATGTCTTTATTCGTCTTTCATTATTGAGAGACAGTTTTGCCAGATACAGTATTCTTGGTTTTCTTCTTTTTGTTCCTCTGACTGGAAGAATTTAAAATGATTTGTATTTTAGTTCATTTATACTTTATTCTGCTTAATCAGATCTGCTCTTTAATCCCTTTAATGATTTTTCAGTGCAGTTATTCTTGAAATCCAAAATTTCTATTTGTGTGTTTTCTTATTTTTTTAAATTGTTTGTTGAAATTCTTATTTTGATCATGCATTGTTTTTCTAAAGTCAATGAACATCTTTGTGATAATTGTTTTGAATTATTTTTCAAGTTAATTTATAGACTTCCATTCCGATGTGTTCAGTTTCTAAGGACTTATTTCAGACAGCCCACAGGAAAACTAGAATATTAGACATGCACTCCAGGTTTTTCTCTTTCCAAGGAGAAGTCAGGAGATGGGGATTTACTCCTGATCATCTTGTGCTTGTCAGGGGAGAGGGGCTCTGGCAGGTGTATACACGTGTACATAGCATTTCAATGCCACCTTTGTTCTCAGGAACTCCCAACTTGACACCCTTTACTTTCCATTCTTAGATTTGGGTAAGACAGAAACTAGTCTTTAGGGAAGTTCCTTCTCCCAGAACTGGAAAGTTGGCACACAGTACAGCTGTTTTCCTTTTTCCTAGAGGTAGACTTCAACAAGCAAACTGATCTCTCTCTGCTGTTTCATGGGTCTTTAGAGCAGAAATAAGACTCACACAATCTTCCCTCCCCTCTCTTGTTTTCATTAGCTCTCAGGCATCTTAACAAATGCTTGTCTCATTAGCCTTCACAGAGGGGCTATACAGAAACCGACTGAAAAGGCGTTTACCCTTTAATTCCCTCAAAACCAGAAAGTTGGACTCATGGCTCCAACTTTTTCTCCCTCACAAGGAATAACCAAGAGTTAGATCCCCCCCAACTTTGTACTTTCTGCTTTATGCTTTTTCCATATAGGACAGGCTCTGGTGGGTTCATACCTTGTTATTCTAAACCAGTACTATTCTTCTCCAAGGCCTCTAGACTCAGGCAAAATACAATTCTGTCTCTCAAGCAGCCTTCTGAGAAATCAGAACTTTGAATATATGGTCCCTTCTTTTCTCTTTGTCTCTAGCAGAAATTTAGAATTTGGATTTTTTTCTCTATTGCACTACGGTATGCTGGGAATAGTGAAAGTGAAAGTTTCTCAGCAGTGTCCAACTCTTTGCGACCCCATGAACTATACAGTCCATGGAATTCTCCAGGCCAGAATACTGGAGTGGGTAGGCTTTCCCTTCTCCAGGGGATGTTCCCAACCCAGGAACAGAACCGGGGTCTTCTGCATTGCAGGTGGATTCTTTACCAACTGAGCTATCAGCGAAGCCCATGCTGGGAATAGAGGGTCTAAAGAGTGGGTGCCAACATTTTTCCTCCCACTTTACTGCAGCTGGATTCACACTCAGCTGGATACAAGAGCCTCTTAACTGGTTTCTGAATTTCTCATGAAGGGAGTTGGTCTGAATACTTTTAATTTGAAATCTTGGTAGGGAGAGTCTGGTGCTTTCTATTCTACCATTTTGCTAATATCATTCCTTCCCAAAGTGACTATTTCCTATCTACTATGCAGCTATAAACTTTCTTCCTCTGACCTTTATAACATTATATTTTAGTACCTTTTCAAACACGTTTATTATCTTGCATGATAAGTATTTAACATTTACTCTCTAATCTGTTAGAGATTAGAATTCTCTGATAGAAGTAATTGTGTCTTTTTCAACTTTCTGTCACCTCATTGGCTAACCTTTATTACATGCTCAGTAAATAGGTATTAAAGGAATGAATCACACATTCTTTTCAGTTTATTTATATATATAGATATGTGTGTGTGTGTGTGTGTGTGTGCTGTATGTGTGTGTATCTGGGTCAGGAAGATACCCAGGAGTAAGATTCAGAAACAATACTATAGTTATTTATTAGTTCCAAGAGAATTTTGTTGATTCTTCAGAATTTTCTATAGACAATCATGATGTCTGAAGAACAAATACATTTTTACTTCTTTTCATTCTATGCATCTTTAATTCATTTTTGTATTATTGCAATAGCTAGGACTTCTGATACAGTGTTGTATAGAAGTGGTGAGGCAAGGCATTTTTGCCTTATTCCTTGCATTAGACATAAAACCTGATTTCTCACCATGAAGGAAAATGATAGCTATAGATATTCTTTATTAAGTTTAAAAGTTTCTCACTATTCCTATTTTGCTGAGATTTTTTTTAATCCATAAATGTTTTCTTTGGATTTTGTCAAAAGCTTCTGTTGTATCAGTTAATATGATCAGAATAACTTTTCTTCCTTAATCCATTGAGGTCATATATTATATTGATTTTTTAAAATGCTAAATCAGCTCTGCATATCTAGAATCAACCCTGTTTGGTTATGAAGTATACTTCTTTTCTACATTTTTTGATTTGACTTGCTAATATTTTAAGAATTTTTATTTTTTTCATTAAAAATATTTATCTAGAGGGTTTTTTTCCTTTTAATGTTTTTATCTGGTTTGGGTATTAATGCTAGCCTAATAAAAATGAATTTAGAAGTTGGATTAGTTTGTTAGAACTGCCAACATAAAAATATCACAGACTGAGTGGCTTCAACAACATGCATTTATTTTCTCACAGTTCTGCAGGCTAGAAGTCCAAGATCAAGATGTTGGCAGGTTTGGTTTCTCCTGAGGCCTCTCTCCTTGGCCTGTAGATGTCCATCCTCTTGTTATGTCCTGACATCATCTTTCCTTGTGCATGTGCACCCCTGGTCTCTGTGTGTGTGTCTGTGTAAATTTCCTCTTCTTATAAGGACCACAGTCACACTGGATTAGGGTCTGCCATCACAGTCTCACTTTTATTTTACCACATCTTTAAAGACTTTACTCCCAATACAGTCACATCTGGAGGTACTGGGTGTTAGGATCTCAACATATGAATTTTGGAGACACAATTCAGTTCATAACAAAAGCTTTCATCCTGCTTATGTTCTCTGGAAAAAATATTTAAAAATTGGCAACGTTTCTTTCTTAAATGTTTGGTAGAATTAATTATTGAAACCATCTGGGCTAGATTTTCTTGGTATTATTAATTATAGATTTGATTTCTTTAATAAATAAATATAGGCCTATTAAGAGTCTTTGTCTATGTGTGCATTTTGGTAGTATATTCAGGATTCATTTAATTTGTGAAATAATGGCCGTAGAACTATTGAAAATATTCTTTTACTATACTTCCGATATCCTTGGGATCAGTAGTGATGAATTTTCTTTCATTTCTAATATTGGTAATTATATTTTGCTTTTTTCTTGGTTAGCATGGCTGGGGGTTTGCCAGATTTATTTCTTTTAAATAACCAGCTTTTGGTTTTACAGACTTTATTGATTTCTGTTGTATTATTTATTATTTTTCTTCTGATTGCTTTAGTTTTCAGTTCAGTTCAGTTGCACAGTTGTGTCCGACTCTTTGCAGCCCCATGAATTGCAGCACACCAGGCCTACCTGTCCATCACCAGCTCCCAGAATTCACTCAGACTCTTGTCCATTGAGTCAGTGATGCCATCCAGCCATCTCATCCTCGGTCGTCCCCTTCTCCTCCTGCCTCCAATCCCTCCCAGCATCAGAGTCTTTTCCAGTGAGTCAACTCTTCACATGAGGTGGCCAAAGTACTGGAGTTTCAGCTTTAGCATCATTCCTTCCAAAGAAATTCCAGCGCTGATCTCCTTCAGAATGGACTGGTTGGATCTCCTTGCAGTCCAAGGGACTCTCAAGAGTCTTCTCCAACACCACAGTTCAAAAGCATCAATTTTTTGGCCTGACTCTGTGACCACATGGACTGCAGCACCACAGGCTTCCCTGTCCCTCATCATCTCCTGGAGTTTGCCCAAGTTCATGTCCACTGAATCAGTGGTACCATCCAACAATATCATCCTCTGTAGCCCTCTTCTCCTCTGCCTTCTGTCTTTCCCAACATCAGCTATCTGTTTGCATCAGGAGGCCAAAGTATTAGAGCTTCAGCTTCAGTATCAGTCTTTCCAAAGAGTATTCAGAGTTGAATTCTTTTAAGATTTACTGGTCTGATCTCCTTACTTTCCAAGAGACTGTCAAGAGTCTACTCCAGCACCACAGTTGGAAAGTAGCAATTCTTTGGTGCTCTGCCTTCTTTATTATCCAGCTCTCACATCCAAACACGAGTACTGGAAAGACCATAGTTTTGACTATATGGACCTTTGTTGGCAAAGTGATGTCTTTGCTTTTTAACACACTGTCTAGGTTTGTCATAGCTTTCCTGCCGAGAAGCAATCATCTAATTTCATGACTGCAGTTGCCATCCACAGTGATTTTAGAGCCCAAGAAGAGGAACTCTATCACTGCTTCCACCTTTTGCCCTTCTCTTTGCCATGAAATAATGGGGCCAGATGCCATGATCTTAGTTTTTGTATTTTTTTTTTTAATATTGAGTTTTAAGCTGGCTTTTTTCACTCTCTTCCTTCACTCTCATCAAGAAGCTCTTTAATTCCTCTTCACTTTCTGCCATTAGAGTGATATCATCTGGTTATCTGAGGTTGTTGATATTTCTCTGGCAATCTTGATTCCAGCTTGTAACTTTTCAGCTCAGCACTTCACATGATGTGCTCTGTGTATAAGTTAAATTAACGGGGTGACAATAAACAGCCTTTTTATACTCCTTTCTCAATCCTGGATGAGTCAGTTCCATACAGGGTTCTAATTGTTGCTTCTTGACCTGCACACAGGTTTCTTACAAGACAAATAAGATGGTCTGGTATTCCCATCTCTTTAAGAGCTTTCCACAGGCTTCCCTTGTGGTTCAGCTGATTAAGAATCCAGCTGCAATGTGGGAGAACTGGGTTCAATCCCTGGGCTGGAAGATTACCCTAGAAAAGGACTGTATAGTCCATGGGGTAGCAAAGAGTCGGTTATGACTGAATGACTCTCACTTCACTTCACAGTTTACTATGATCCACACAAAGGTTTTGGTGTAGTTGATGAAACAGAGGTATAGGCTTTTCTGAAATCCTCTTGCTTTCTCTGTGATCCAGAGAATTTGCAATTTGAACTCTGGTTCTTCTGCTTTTTCTAAACCCAGTTGGAATATCTGGAAGTTCTTGGTTGACATAATGCTGAAGCCTAGCTTGGAGGATTTTGAGTATAACCTTACTACCATGGGAGATGAGGGCAATTGTCCAGTGGCTTGGACATTCTTTAGTACTGCCTGCTTTGAAATTGGGATGAGAATTGACCTTTTCCCCTCCTGTGGCCACTGTTTTCCAAATTTGCCGTATGCTGAGTTGCAGCACTTTAATAGCACCACCTTTCAGGATTTTAAATGGCCCTGTGGAATCCCATCCCCTCCACTGGCTTTATTACCAGCACTGCTTCCAAGGCCCACTTGACTTCACACTCCTTGGGCCGCCCTACATGGCATGGCTCATCGCTTCACTGAGTTATACAAGCCCCTTGACCACAAGACAGTGATCCGTGAAGGGCAATATCTATTTAGATCTTATTTTTTGAATAGGTTGTTTATTTTATTGATGTTGGGCTACATGGGCTGTTTATAATTTGGGATATTAATCCTTTGTTTATAGCATTGTTTGCAATATTTTTTTCCACTCTCTGTCTTTTCACTCTGTCTTTTCACTTACTGTGTGGATTCTTTTGCTGTGCAAAAGCTTTTGAATTTAACTAGGTCCCGTTTGTTTATTTTTTAATATATTAATTTTAATTAGAAGCTAATTCCTTTACATTATTGTGGCAGCTTTTGCCGTACATTAACATGCATCAGTCATGGGGGTACAGGGGTCCCCTATCCTGAATCCCCTCCCACTCCCTCCACACCCCGTCTCTCTGGGTTGTCCCAGAGCACCAGCTTTGAGTGCCCTGCAGGCTTCATGCATTGAGCTTGCACTGGTCATCTGTTTTACATATGGTAATATATGTGTTTCAATGCTATGCTCTCAAATCATCCCACCCTTGCCTTCTCCCACATAGTACAAAAGTCTGTCCTTTACATCTGTGTCTCTTTTACTGTCTTGGATATAGAGTCGTCACTACTGTCTTTCTAAATTCCATATGTATGTGTTAATATACCATATTGGTGTTTCTTTTTCTGACTTCACTATAATAGGCTCCAGTTTCATCCACCTCACTTAGAACTTCTCCAGCATTTATTCTTGGTAGACTTTTTGATGGCAGCCAGTCTTACTGGTGTGAGATGGTACGGTACCTCACTTTGGTTTTGAATTGCATTTCTCTGATAGTGATGTTGAGTGTCTTTTCATGTGTTTATTAGCTATCTGTATGTCTTCTTTGGAGAAATGTCTGTTTAGTTCTTAGGCCCACTTTTTGACTGGGTTGTTTATTTTCTGGTATTGAGCTGCATGAGCTGCTTGTATATTTTAGAGATTAATTCTTTGTCAGTTGTTTCATTTGCTATTATTTTCTCCTATTCTGAAGGCTGCCTTTTCACCTTGCTTATAGTTTCCTTCATTGTGCAAAAGTTTTTAAGTTTAATTAGGTCCCATTTGTTTATTTTTGTTTTTATTTCCATTACTCTAGGAGGTGGGTCTTAAGAGGATCTTGCTGTGATTTATGTCAGAGAGTGTTCTGCATATGTTTTCCTCTAAGAGTTTTATAGTTTCTGGTCTTGTTTTTATTTCCACTGTTATTCAGCAGTTAGTTGTGATTTTAGTGTTTACGTTAGAAGAGGTGAGCTCACATCCTTGTGGGCGTACCAGGTGGCATTAGTGGTAAAGAACTCACCTGCCAGTGCAGGAGACACAGGAGACATGGTTTGGATCCCTGGGTCAGGGAGATGCCCTGGAGAAGGGAAGGGCAACCCACTCCAGTATCCTTGCCTGGGGAATTCCATGGACAGAGGAGCCTGCAGTCCAGGGGACTGCAAAAGACACGACTGAGCAATTGAGCATGCATCCTTTTACTATTTACTTTACCATCTTGTCTCTGTCAAAAAAAAAAAAAAAAAAAGAAAAGAAATACCTCTTTAACTTTTCAATTTGGGAAGTTCTTACTGACATATCTTCATTCCCACTTGATTCTTCCCTTGATAATCTACTGATGAGCCCATCAAACACATTCTTTATTTCCTTTTTTTAAATTATAGCATTTCCATGAGTCTTTAGTGTTTTTATCTGCATGCTTATATTATCCAAATGCCTTTGCATGTTGTCTACTTGTTCAGTCAGAGCCCCTAATATGTTAACCATAGCTATTTTACCTTCTGGGTCTGATAACTCTAAAATCAATATTATATCTGAGCATGATGCTTGCTTGTCTCTTTAGACTGACTTTCACCTTGTCTGTAGCATATTTTTATGTTTCTCAAAATTGGATATGGTATAATGGGTAACAGGAACTGAGGATTTCCCTGGTGGCTAGTGGTAGGACATCCCTGATGATGCAGGAGACACAAGAGATGTATGTTCGACCTCTGGATTGGGAAGATCCCTTGGAAAAGGGCATGGCAAACTACGCTAGTATGCTTGCCTGGAGAATCTCAGGGATCAAGGATCCTGGTGGGGGAAAAGTCTGTATGGTTGCAAAGAGTCAGACATGACTGAAGCAACTTAGCACAAGTACAAATAGACCTTTGGTGTGAAAATTTACACCAAGTTTGGTTAAAGGTTGGGCTGTGTTTATTGTGTCCTGTAGATGTAGGTGCCAGATATTTTAAATTCCTCTGGATCCTTGTTTTTGTATACCCTATTGATTTGACTTTTTCTGTAAACTCTTTAAAAGGAATCTAAGCCTTGTATCTGTTTCAGCTATAATCCACTATTACACTAAAACCTCCACAAGACGGTGTGAAGCACAGAGATGCATTCTTCATTCTTAACATCTAGCCTCAGTCTTTTTGTATTCCTGGGTCCCTGGACTATAACTTTCACAGGTACTTCTGTTTCCCTGCTCCTTCCTTAGGTTAAATAAAAAACCTGGAGGGCATTAAGATAGGAATTTTCCTTCCCAACAACATATATGACTTTTGATAAAGTATTTTCCTTTTCTAGGAAGGCCATTTTCATGAAGATTGCTCTAGTAGTGTTTCATAATGGTTTTCATTTGCCCTGCCAGATATATTTTGGTTGATTCTTCACCATAGGAACCTGGTAGAGATCACAAAAATGTGTAGGTCCACACTAAGGCTGTGGTCACCGAGAGTTTCTCACTCAGCACACTAACTCACATTCCATCTCCAGGAATTTGTTAGTTACCCATTTTTAGCCATTTCCTAGGAAGCCATACAAAATTACCACCTATTTGGTGACCTAAAATAATAGAAATTGATTATCTTTCAGTCCAGGAGGCCAAGGTCTAAAATAAGATACCAGCTTGTTGGTTCCTTTTGGAAGTGCTGAGGGACAGTCTCTCCTAGATTCTGATGACCAAGTCCCATCTATGACAGTTCTTGGCTTAGAGCTTCATTACTCCAGTCTCTGCCTCTGTCTTGACATGGGCTTCTTTCCTCTGCCTCTTTCGTGTCTCTCCCTATGAGGACATCAGTCATTAAATTTAGGGCCTACTCTCTCCCAGTATGACCTCATCATAACTGGATTATATCTGTAGACTCTATTTCCAAACAAGGCCACAGGGAACAGGGGCTAGTTCTTGAATATATCTTTTGAGGAGACCCAATTCAACTCAGGACATTATTTAAGTTTTCCTATGAGTTAATGGTACTAGCTGCTTCTACTCCCAAAAAACTGATCTTGGTGGTAGTTCTCTGCCTATATCCTTCCAGACTTCAGGATGGCAGTGTTCCCCCATGATCTCAGATGTAAAAGAAAAGTCATGGATTTCATGTTATTTTTAGTTTTGTTTTTTTTTTTTCCTAACTGTAATATCAGTTCAGTCACTCAGTTGTGTCTGACTCTTTGCCACCCCATGGGCTGCAGCACTGTAATATGGAAATAACTATTTCCAAGCTGCTTAAATACAAGGACTGAAACCAAAAGTTTATATCACCTTATTGATTAATCTATACTAGAGTTCAGAGTTCAGTCACTCAGTCGTGTCCGACTCTTTGCAACCCCATGAATCTAAAGTCTCAGTAATAATTGTTGAATAAATAGAAAGTAAATGGCTAAATGCATGGAATGGCAACCACTCCAGTATTCTTGCGTGGAAAATCCCCATGGACAGAGCAGCCTGGCAGCCCACAGTCCATGGGATCACAAAGAGTCAGACACGACTGAGCAACTAAGCATGCACAGCATGATTATCTATTCTTTTTAAACTTATAGATTTATCAAAGTCTGTGTACTTTTACTTCAACAATAAGATCTAAAACTCTCTTTTCCATCAACTTTTTTCTTAATTATCATTAGATCCTAATAGGAAAAATATCCAAATTATTTCTCTGTAAAATTTAAATGTTTATCCATTTTTTAAAATGTAAAATATGATGATTGTTTCTGACACAAATATTTCCTAGTGATTTTTCTTTCTTTTTTGCTTCATTGTTTTACTTTTTTTCTTTTTCCACTTTGTTTTCTTTTGTCAGGAGACTGAAAGAGTTGAGGGTCAAGAATGAGATCAGAGTGATTGGAAAATACTGGTTCTTTCTCTTTTCTTCTTAAATCTGGAGGTGTTCTTTACAATGCATATGGAAGCACATGATTAAACAAAAACTCTATTAAAATGTCTGTAGCAGTTTTATTCCTAATAATTGCAAACCAAAAACATCCCAAGTGACTTTCAATGAGTGAATGTTTAAACTGTTAGATATGCATACAGTGGAATAGTACTCTGCAATAAAGGAATAAGCTACTGATAAACATTCATGATAAACACCATAAATTAATCTCCAAAGAATTTGCTGAGAACAAATAACAAATAACAAAAGGTTACATTCCATTCGTATAGTATTATTAAAATGACAAATTTATAGAAATGAAAAACACAAAATCATTGCAGGGATCAGAGACTGGAACTGGGTCGGGGAGAGAGTTGAGAAGAAGAAACGTTAGTTTGGTTATAAAAGAGCAACATGAAGGGATCCTTGTTTTGATGGAATTGTTCTGTATTTGGACTGTCAATATCCTGGTTGTGATATTATACTATTGTTTCGCAAGATGTTACCATTAGGGAGACTTGGTAATGGGTACATGGGCCATCTCTATTATTTTTCTTTTTGCAACTGCATATGAATCTACAAATATCTAAATTTTATTTAATTTTTACAATTGTCTTTATCACAATATCTATTTTTAAGTTGTCACATTGTATCTGAGAATAATTGAGCACTTACCTGTTTCTTGAATAGTTTTAAAATCATTGACTAGTAAATGAGGCATCATTTACTGTTCCAGTCCTCTGTATTTATTTTTTGAAAGCTTCTGTAGCTTATGATAGTAGAGGTAATACTTTCCTACTGTAAAACAGTTTATAACATAGACAGATATAATGAATTATCCTCTTTACATCAGTCTCATCTTTTTCCATTCTTTTTTCCTATGGTGGGATTTTTTTCTTTTCTTGAATGAAGCTGGTCATTGGCATCTTATACTTGGCATCTTTCATTTTTTTTCACTTTTCAGTATTTTTATCTTTAAACTTCTACGTAATCCTAGTTTCCTTCCATTCGTAATTATATTTGCTCAATCCAGTCTCATTCAAAACACCAAGTCAAAACAAAATGACATCTTCAAAGTAATTTTCCCCTCTGCATCTGATTGCTTACTTTTACCAACTGCCTTTACTTCTGTAATATAAAACAGTTTCTATCCTTAAGTTTCCACAGATGTTGCAATCATTAAACACACCAATAACCTTAATGCTGTCAAAAGTACACACAAAAGATTCTTCCAATTAAAATTTTCATTATCAGAGTCATTGCTTCTTCACTCCCAAGGTACACTAAGCATCTTATATTTTGTATTTAATCAAGAGAAGGTATATTTTGTATTTAATAAAAAAAGTAAAACTAATCATACTTAAGCTTTAGGATGCTTCAGTTACACTGTAAGAAGTGTTAGCAGTGTATTCACGTTTTTGTGTATTTTGTACAGTTTTGGAAAGTAAGATTTTTATTGCAAACGTTTAAAACTTCTGTCTTTTTATATTCTAATTGCTCTCATTTATAACTCCCATTCTTTTGACTGGCAGTGGCAGAGCCTCTGACATTTCTTTGAATACGAATAGAGGGTTTTGAGTTTGGCCATAGTGAGATATATTCATGTGTTTCATAGTTGCCTTTGTAAGTCATTCAGACATAGGAATGACTTCCATCTTCTAGCTCCCTTTGTGCCAATATGTTAGATATCATAACAAGACATACTTTATTGAAATAAAAGAGTTCTGTGATAACCAATCACAAAATATGTCAGAAAAAAAGCTCCTGAAATCAACAAAGCCAGGAGCCAGTCTTCAGAAAATTCCTTGAATAATCACATGTGAAAAATTATAAGCAGAATATTTGTTTCTCTTTGAAGCATGGTCCATTCAGAAGTTTTCTCCTAATGAGAATATAGGAAGAAGTGATCAAAGGTAAACCATCCGAACATTTTGGGAAAAAAATGTGTTTGAGTAGTATGTCAATTACTACAAACACTGAGTGGTTTGTAATTACTACAAACGTTGCTCTTTTTCCAGATATTTTCAAATTTGTGATAATTTAGAGACTTTTCCCTTAAATTCTCATTTGTAGTGATTTTTTTCTAATTCTAAATGGGCACTTTAATATGTGAATTTGTAATTTTGTATTTTTAAAAAACAGCAACCAACATTTTAAATATTCAGTGTTCACAAAACTGGGAACTACTATTGTTTATTCCAGTGTTCATTGATACTTCACAGTATATACACGGTCATAAAGGATCTCACCTCAGCTACCTGCCATGACTTATTTTAGAGCATATGGATCCTCTTCTCATCTGATGATTTCACCGACATCTTTGGTCTAAATTCCCATATGTATATAGGTACAGCCTTTCTGCTTGTATGTCACTAATGAATATTGTAACTGCATATGAAAAAGACTAGGTACAGGTCAGTATTTATTGATATGGAGGCAAACATGTGGACTAGTGCTCATATTGGAGCAGTGATCTACATCAGATCAGCATCTCTACTTGGAGGACATAGAAACAAAGGTCCTGGTGAGGAAGTATGTTTGAAAAAGATGTTCTAGGAACTATGCCTCTGTAGCTAGCAAATGAGAAAGCAAGTAAGATAAAAGATGAGAAGACAAGACAGAAATCAAAATATTCTCAAGACAAAGTTTGCCCTCTTTACCTTCAAGAGTGTTAAAAAAATAATAATAAAAGTAAAAATGTTAAATATAGAAAATACAACCCAAATCGCATAATATTACTTATATTCTGGATATCAGTGAGTCCACACTGGTCATGGGCAGGGTGTACATACTTGGTTTGACTAGTGAGCAACAAAGTACTCCCCCAATGGCTACATCATTCTCTAGCGGCTGGTAAGTATTTCTTGATATTTGACACCCACCTTTCAGGTTTTTCCTCATACTAGGTATAAAATCAGATCATTTTAATTTGCATTATTAATGTGTGTTTATGCACCTCTTCATGTGCTCATTGGACTTGCATTTTCACTTTTCTGTATGTGTCTGTTGCCCCTTTTACAATGAGGTTGCTGTCTTTTATTTCTGGTTTGAGTGTAGTTTTACTGTACTCTGGGTATCTGATTGTTTTCCTTAGAATTATATACAATTACTCAATTGTTTTCCTTAGAATTATGTATAATTACTCATTCTATCATCTGTATATTCACTCTTTCTATGGTATCTTTCTTTGTACAAAATCCTCTAAGGGATATTTAAAAATAAAAGGATCGATTACAGGTGGAGCCCACTCATAGGACTTTAGAGTAAATAACTTCATGAGAATTAGCACCAGTGAGCTGTCTTCTTGATGTAACTTGTAGGCATTTCTACCACGGTAATTTCTAGTTTAAGAGCACGTTGTCCATTTTCAAGCAAGTATGATGACATTTAAGATGGAGGCTACTATTCAATCAGGCTTTATTCTGGTCAGTGCATAGAAAGACTATTATCTGAATGAAGCTCACTTATACTTCCATAGCCTCTTTTACCATAAGTACAGTGCTGAAGACAGGAGAAGTTCCCCACTGGGTTCTCTGTGAGGCCAAATTAGTTCAGGTGAACTTATTCCTAGAGATGTGTTAAATTTGCTATAAAACCTAGATAGTTTAGAAACACTCTTTAATTCATTTTGTACAACTTAAAAAGTGATGAATCTGAGTGGCATTTTTATATACTCTTAATACTCAGTTTAAAACTGAGCCTACTCAGTTTCCCTTATAAATGTGTTGCATTTTCCATGGGTCTTTTCCTCCCTATAACATACATCAGTGCCTAAGTGTTTATAAATATAAACTATATTTATCATGTTGTATATTAAATCCTTATGTGTGAAAGTTTACAATACATTTTGACTGCCTTCATCCAGTTCCCTTTACCCAAGTTTCCACCTCTGGTCTAGTCAAAGCTATTGTTTTTCCAGTAGTCATGTATGAATGTGAGAGTTGGACTATAAAGAAAGCTGAGCGCCAAAGAATTCATGCTTTTGAACTATGGTGTTAGAGAAGACTCTTGAGAGTCCCTTAGACTGCAAAGAGAGCCAACCAGTCCATCCTAAAGCAAATCAGTCCTGAATATTCATTTTAAGGACTGATACTGAAGCTGAAACTCCAATAGTTTGGCCATCTAATGTGAAAAAATGACTCCTTGGAAAAGACCCTGAT
This sequence comes from Nanger dama, assembly GCA_917880005.1. Taxonomy (NCBI): domain Eukaryota; kingdom Metazoa; phylum Chordata; class Mammalia; order Artiodactyla; family Bovidae; genus Nanger; species Nanger dama. Next base: position 3,822,160 of record CAKJTW010000038.1, on the reverse strand, counting down.
GCTGGGAAAGATCGATGGCAGGAGGAGAAGGAGATGACAGAGGATGAGATGGGTGGATGGCATCACCAGCTCACTGGACATGAGTTTCAGTAAACTCCGGGAGTTGGTGATGGACAGGGAAGTGTAGCATGCTACAGTCCATGGGGTCACAAAGAGTCAGACACGACTGAACGACGGAACTGAACTGAACCACAAATCTCATCTCTTTTTCTATGAATTTGTTTGTATTTTGTCTGTTTGTGAAGTGTAATACTATGGTATTTCTCATTACACAAGGTAGTAATTTTTTTAATACATTTCAAAATAATTACCAGTGATGCCAAAAGCTCAGGTTCTTTGTTCACCAGTGCCAAATCGAATCTCAGAGATGAAGTTTTGGGTCAAGTAGAAATGAACAGCTTTATTGCTTTGCCAGGCAAAGGGAGATACAGTGGGCTAATGCCGTCAATACTGTGTGCCCATCTCCTTGGGAAAGATAGAAGTTTTACAGTAATTGTTCAAAGAGGTGTAATCAGCTCATGGGCATTCTTCTGATGGGGTGGTGTAAGTTAAGTAGGAATCAGCACCATCAGCCTTCAGATCCAACTGGTCTGAGCTCTGTATGCTTGTGGGCAGTGTACCTTGTTAAGCATTAACTTCTCCCACCTGGAGGGGTTTTCAGTATCTGCAAAATAGCTCAAAGATATCGTTGTGTATATATGATGATAGGGAAACAGGACAGTGTCCAAAGGCTGCTCTCAGCTCAGAGTTTCTCCGTAGTCCTCCCTCCCCTGCTTTCCTTAATTAACAACTACTGGAATCTGCCCTTTGGAACTCAAGGAAGATCCCGGAGCCTGAGGGAAGGCTGTTTCCTATAATCAGAGAAATGGAGGACACAGAAAGGCTTTGTGCTACAGAGCCCCACGGGCTTCCATTATGGCTCAGTCGGTAAAGAATCCGCCTGCAGTGCAGGAGACCTGGGTTTGATCCCTGGGTTGCGTAGATCCCCTGGAGAAGGGAAAGGCTACCCGCTCCAGTATTCCAGCCTAGAGCATTCCATGGGCTATAACAGTCCATGGGATCTCAAAAAGTTGGACACGGCTGAGTGACTTTCACTTTCACTTAACACAGAGCCCTACAGGGCTCTGCATGGTATCTCCAAGATAAATCTAGTTATATGTCACCATACAAAGATATTACTTAGTTATTGACTAAATTCCCCACACTGAATTCCCCCAAACGATGCATTTCATAACTGTGACTCATTTGATTTGCAACTGGAAGTCTGTACTTTTTATTCTCCCTCACCTGTTTCTTTCCCTTCCCCACCCCATCACCTCTGGCAACCACCTGTTTGTTCTAAAACTCTGTTTCTGTTTTGTTACACAGGATCATTTGTTTCATTTTTAGACTCCACATATAAGTGAAATCATAGAGTGTTTGTCTTTCTCTGCCTGCCTGACTTATTTCACTGAGCATATATATCCTCTAGGGCTTCCCAGGTGGCTCAGTGGTAAAGAATCCATCTGCAAGGCAGGTGACCCAGGTTCGATCCCTGGGTTGGGGAGATCCCCTGGAGGAGGGCATGGCAACCTATTCCAGAATTCTTGGCTGGAGAATCCTATGGACAGAGGAGCCTGCCGGGCTACAGTCCACAGGGTCACAAAGAGTCAGACACAAATGAAGCTATTTAGCACACAACACCCTCCAGGTCTACCCATGTTGTCCCAAATGCCAAGGTTTCATTCTTTTCTATGGCTGATATTCCATTATATGTTTATGCTACATCTTTATCCATTCCTCTATTATGGACACTTGGGTTGCTTCCGTATTTGGTGACTATAGACATTGCTGCAGTGAACAGCAGAGGGGTGCATACATCTTTTCAAATTAGTGTTTTCATTTTCTTTGGGTAATCCCCAGGAATAGAATTTCTAGATTGTATTATAATTCTGTATTTAATTTTTTGAGGAATCTCTGCACTGTTTTCCATAGCAGCTGTACCAATTTACAGTCCTATCATCAGTGCCTCATGGTTTCCTTTTCTTCACATCCTTGTCAACACTTATTTGTTGATAACAGTCATTCTAACAAGTAAAAGGTAATATCATTGTGGTTTTGATTTGCATTTTCCTGATAGCGATATCAAGCATCTTTTTCATGTACCTGTTGGCCATCTGTGTGTTTTCTTTGTACAAATGTCTGTTCAGATCATCTGCCTATGTTTTAATTAGGTTGTTTGCTTCTTGTGTTGTATGAGTTTTTATATTTTGAATATTAATCCCTTATCAAATATATAGTTTGCAAGTACCTCCTCTCATTTGTAGGTGGTCTTTTCACTTTGTTTCTATGTTGACCTAGCTGTTCAGAAACTTTTTAGTTTGATAAAGTTCCATTTGTTACTTTTTGCTTTTGTTTCCCTTGACTGAAGAGACATATCCCTCCAAATAGTATTAAGACCTATGTCAAAGAGAATACTGTCTGTTTTCTTCAAGAAGTTCTGTGGTTTCATGTCTTACATTTAATTTTATTTTTGTATATGGTATGAGAGTCATACAGTTTCTTTTTCATGTATCTGTACAGTTTTCCCAACACCATCTGTTGAAGAGGTAATCTTCTATCTGTTTTATATTCTTGATTCCTTTGCCCTAGATTAATTGCCCATGCAAATTTAGGTTCATTTCTTGGCTCTCTATTCTATGGTTTTCTAGTACCAAAAAATTGTTTTCTAATAATTATCTGTGATAAATTTTGGCAATTGATGCTTTTGAACTGTGGTGTTGGAGAAGACTCTTGAGAGTCCCTTGGACTGCAGGGAGATCCAACCAGTCCATCCTAAAGGAAATCAGTCCTGAATGTTCATTGGAAGGACTGATGCTAAAGCTGAAGTTCCAATACTTTGGCCACCTGATGGGAAGAACTGACTCATTTGAAAAGACTCTAATGCTGGGCAAGATTGAAGGTGGGAGGAGAAGGGGATGACAGAAGAGGAGATGGCTGGATGGTATCACCGACTCAATGAACATGAGTTTGGGTGGACTCTAGGAGTTGGTGATGGACAGGGAGGCCTGGCTTGCTGAAGTCCATGGGGTCGCAAAGAGTCGGACATGACTGAGTGACTGAACTGTTTACTGTGATAGATTTTACAATAGAGACCTCAAAGATGAATTAACCCCCATCTCAAATGCCTCAAGGTATTTTAGAAAATTCAGTTACATCTTGAGTCACTTCTTCCTCATCTTTCACCCAGACATTTAACAGATTTAACATGGATAAAATTTTTAAATGTCATGGATGCTAAAAATTATTTTTTAATTACTAATTTAAAATTAAGTGATTTCTATTTCTAAGGGTAAGAAAGAAAGAATAAGGAATAGAAGGTGAGTACTTGTTCAGAGACCACAGCAAAAAGAATTCCTGTAGCTACTGAGTGTGTCTGTGTATGTGTGTGTAAGGAACACACAAAAATGAATAACTCTGGCTTATAGTTTATTATTAGTAAAGGAACATATACAGCTGGACAAGAAGTAAAACAATTTAAGAGAAACGAGAAGCTGGTAGTTATTACATAGTTATCAATCTAATGTGTAAATAGTGCTGGCTGTTCCAGTGATGCCTCTCATCACTGTAATACATCATTAAGGTTATGTTGTAGATAAGAAAATTAAGGCTTAGAAAGTTTAAATGATGCATCTAAAGTTGCACAAACGGTTAGAGAAAAAGTCAAGATATTACTCAGTGAAGGCTCTTTTGATATACCACACTGCCTTTAGGTAACATGATGCTAATGCAGTTCTGAGAGGAGAAGAAATTGTGAGTTACACATTCAATCATAGATAATCATTTTATTTTATTTTTTTACTTATTGGAGGCATCAGAAAATGATTATTCAGAACAGTTATTTCAAGTATATTAAATTAAGGCTAGGTGAATTTTTTTTAAAGGAGTGTCTCTAATAATATATTTATAAGGAATTTATATAATCCTATCAACCAAAACCCAATCAGAATTCCTGCATCAGATTTTTTTTTAAGAAAATAGGAAACAAATGCTGTGGATAGCAAGAGTAAAATATTTTGGACATTACATAAGCAAAATGGTATTCTAATCTGACTTCTCCTGATGCAGATTTCATACTTCCTTTCTTAAAAGATTAAATTTTAAATAATTAGCATTTTTTCATAAGTATTGAAACATTGTATACTGTTATACCATAGAAAATATGTAAAGAGTCACGTCATGAATTTGATTTTTAATTTGCGGCATCTGTCTCAGCCATAGGCATCATTTTCTTTAAGAAAGTAACCCTGGCACAAAAGCTACCAGCATGTCATCTGTTCTGTGTACTACACCTGAGAAACTGCTTTGTGTTTCCCAAGAGAGCCCAATTAGCATATCATTCTTTAGCTGCTGCTGCTGCTCCCTAAAACAATCTGCAGAATTGACGTTTGTTTTTGGAAAGTGGGTTTTATCAAACAGGCCCACAAAGACAAGTCCTAGAAAACAGACAGTCCTAGAAAAAAACTGGTAATGCAGAGATTACTGTTCCTAAAACCTTTCTGGTTAAGCAGCCATTAAAGCACCTGGATGTTCCCAGGAGATTGATATGGTGATAAAGAAAGACTGCCTAGGAGAGTTTTGCCCAGTTGGCCAGAGATTTCATTTTTACTAAATGGACTCTGACATAAAATGGGAGAAGGTCTGAAACAAGTTTAAAGGATCTAAGTGAAGGCTGCCTAAGCAGAGATATGCAGGCTTGTTTGAGGTTTTGCAAGCTAAGCTTAGAATAGTGCAAAGCCTTGCCAATACCACTGAGAGAGTCTTCTCTGAAGGAGCAATGGTATGTTGGGTTTAACTAGGCTGCCATAAGCAAAGTGTGAAAACTATATTTTAGGAAACTATGGATATAGCTCAGTTGACAAATATGTTTTTCTGCCAAAAATTCATTTGTGAACTGATCTTTGGAAATCTGAATCCATTCCTCAAAATATATAGTGATGATTAATTAATTGAGGAGAAGCCACAGATACCCAATTCAGCTCTTCAAATATATAAATTATAGTATTAATTAATGCTTTTTACCCTATCAGATATTTTATATGGCTAAGTTGTATTCTAAATTCCAAATAAGGCCGCCAAGAATACACATCACTGGTGATGATGTGTGGCCCCTGAGTCCAGCTGGCTGTCGTAGAGATCAACTGGAGTGGACTTGGGTGGACTAGGACCTCTGAGAAAACCAAGTGTTACAGACCTTGTAAGAGCCAGTTAAAACAAGTTTTCTTAATGGCAATCAATGCTCTTTATAACACTCTATAAGAGAGTTCAAAACATGTGGCATAGCCTTATAGAGTGAAATATTTATGGTCTAAAGAATATTAATTTGCTGATATTTCTCTATTGGGTGCTTATTTTTTACAATGGCATTACATGTTGCTTGGGAAGCTTCTCCTGTTCACTAATTCATTATCTACTAGGAGACATTTCTTGAGATTTTTACAACTGGGAAGGAAAAACATCTAACCAAATGTTTGTCTTTAATTATGAAATAATTAAATAGGTTTGCTTTGATACATAAATGTGATGAAATCAAAAAATTTTGTAGATCCCTTAATATATAAATTTAGAATGCATAAAATGAAACTGGATAAGTACTCATTTTAATACCAGTATTTATTTAATAGGGGAATAGTTCTTATCTGACGTAAGTGGCCAGTTCTGAGGAAGAAATAAAACTTTCTTAATACTCGGAGGAGAGGACATTTTTACCTCTTTGTGGTTTGTTCATTTGTCCTTTCCCTCCATTCTCCTGCAGTGCTGTTCTCTTCTACTCTTATGCACTCTGTCATGACACGGTAATTATTTATGTTCCCTGCACTATGAAAGGTGTCGGGGAAATAGTGGCAGGGTGGGGCCCCCGCTCTGCTTATTACTAAGAGGCTGACTTCTAGTGGAGAAAAACTTGTGTTAAAAGTGGGATGATTGTTACCAAAAACATGAAATGTAGGGGATTGTGGAGTATATACTGTAGGAGAATATATGTAGTATTCTGACTGTAGGCTTATACCTGAGGCAGTGAAATGAGGCAAGTTATCATATTTGGGGAAAGTAAATAGTATACTTAAATTTGATACTTAGTGTTACATATACCACTGTATATTCTTGGTTGTTTTATAATAGTGCTGTTTAACCTGAGAACAATTGTAGAGAAAACAAAAGAAATGACTCAGTACTGGAGACTGACATGACAAAATGATAAAGCAGTTGGGATTCAGGACTCCCAGAAAAGCCTTCCTCTAAAGGTATGGCCACAATCAACTGTTTGCCTTTCAGGTGATGGGTTATTTACCCCTGTTCAAGAGTGCTTTATTCTAGGAGATGTAAAACAAGAGGTAAAAGAAGTTTGTCTCTAATCCTCTGTCAGTGTTTGTTCAGCTATTCCTAGTGCCAGACATAGCTTTCCTCTTTGTCTCGTCCTGTGTATTTTTAGTTTTTTGACACCTGATGCTTAAACTCCCTTAGTACTCGCTTCTATTAGCCCGGGGTACCTGTGGCTGGGTATATCTACTGCTTTATTCCTCAGGCTACGGCTTGAATTACTTAACTCCCTTTCACAAGTAATGGTTTGCCTGGTAAGTGTCCCTGCCTCAAAAAAAAAAAAAAAAAAAGAAAAAAAATCTGGATATGACCCAGCTCGCCTTGTTGAAATCTTCACTACTTACCAATCTCATTGACATTTACCAACTGCTTTCCTATGTGGAACAGATTTTATGCCTTTTTCTCTTCACTTCTGGTGCCTCAGGGTCAGAATCTGCCATGCCCACAGACTTGTTACAGCCGGCTAGCTGTCCTCTCTGCCAGCTGGCCCGCCTATGGGCAGTCTCAATTTAAATCTTTGTAATTTTCTCTACCTTTGAACTTGACCCTTACTAACCTGATTTGGGCTGCTCTTTCACCCTTTAGGCAATAGTTTTCTGAGGTTGGGCTTGTTTCCATTTTAGCCACAACTGAATGCCTAGCATTTGATAAATATTTTTGGAAAAAATCATTTTCTCCTTTTGCTTTAGATCTCTGTTTATATAAAATGCATATAATTTTGTGCTTAAGCTCCTGCAAGTATGGTTACATTTCATAACACTGCTTTTCACAGTCATGCATCCAGATTCAGTAAATATTTAAACCAACCATTCCAAGGAGAAACTCTGCTAATGTTTGTTCTCTAAGTTTTTCAGGTTACTACACTTACTTCTGACTTAGGGAAGTTTTGTTTTTAAGGAGCTAAGTACTGATAAATTTTATAGCTTTAATAGGATACCTTTACTATAGACCTCAGTACAGTTCAGTTGCTCAGCTGTCTCTGACTCTTTGCAACCCATGGACTGCAGCAGGCCTCCCTATCCATTACCAATTCCTAGACTTTACTCAAACTAATGTCCATTGAGTCGGTGATGCCATCAACCATCTCATCCTCTGTCATCCACTTTTCCTCCAACCTTCAGTCTTTCCCAGCATCAGGGTCTGTTCCAGTGAGTCAGTTCTTCACATCAGGTGGCCAAAGGTTTGGAGTTTCAGCTTCAGCATCAGTCCTTCCAATGAATATTCAGGACTGATTTGCTTTAGGATGGACTGGTTGGATCTCCTTGCAGTCCAAGGGACTCTCAAGAGTCTTTTCCAACACCACAGTTCAAAATCGTCAATTCTTCCATGCTCAGCTTTCTTCATAGTCCGACTCTCACATCCATACATGACCACTGGAAAAACCGTAGCCTTGACTAGACGGACCTTTGTTGGCAAAGCAATGTCTCTGCTTTTTAACATGCTGTCTAGGTTGGTCATTCTCCCAAGGAGTAAGCATCTTTTAATTTCATGGCTGCAGTCACCATCTGCAGTGATTTTGGAGCCCCCCCGCCCTGCAAATAAAGTCAGCCACTGTTTCCCCATCTATTCGCTATGAAGTGATAGGACAAGATTCCATGATCTTAGTTTTCTGAATGTTGAGTTTTAAGCCAACTTTTTCACTCTCAAGAGGCTTCTTTCACTCTCAAGAGTTCTTCTTTACTTTCTGCCTTAAAAGGTGGTGTCATCTGCATATCTGAGGTTATTGATATTTCTCCCAGCAATCTTGATTCCAGCTTGTACTTCACCCAGCCCAGCATTTCTCATGATGTATTCTGCATATAAGTTAAATAAGCAGGGTGACAATATACAGCCTTGATGTACTCCTTTTCCTGTTTGGAGCCAGTCTGTTTGTTCCCTGTCTAGTTCTAACTGTAGCTTCCTGACATGCATACACATTTCTCAAGAGGCAGGTCAGGTGGTCTGGTATTTCCATCTCTTTAGAATTTTCCACAGTTTGTTGTGATCCACACAGTCAAAGGCTTTGGCATAGTCAATAAAGCAGAAATAGATGTTTTTCTGGAACTCTCTTGCTTTTTTGATGATGCAGCGGATGTTGGCAATTTGATCTCTGGTTCCTCTGCCTTTTCTAAAACCAGCTTGAACATCTGGAAGTTTACGGTTCACGTATTGTTGAAGGCTGGCTTAGAGAATTTTGAGCATTGCTTTGCTAGCATGTGTGATTAGTGCAGTTGTGCAGCAGTTTGAACATTCTTTGGCATTGCCTTTCTTTGGGACTGGAATGAAAATTACCTTTCCCAGTCCTGTGGCCACTGCTGAGTTTTCCAATTTTGCTAGCATATTGAGTGCAGCACTTTTACAGCTTCACCTTTCGGGATCTGAAATAGGCCTCACTCACTGTGTATTCTGAATGAGATACATCATGCATGCTTAATAGCACAGGACTGCTTCTAGGAAGAGAAATTTGGGGGATCAAGAATTTTAAAAATGAGGGATTGAACAATATGGTGGAGTAGGAGAATGCAGAACTCACCCTTCCCCATGAGCACAACAAAAATACATCCACATGTGGAAAGATTTTCATTGACTCCAGCAGAAAGATCCCTGTACATCCATGCCTGTAAGAAAGATCCATATGTAATCAGAAAGGAAGGGGGAAATGATCAAGTCAGGACTCAGAGAAAAGGGACAATATACATGGGCAGAGACCAACCCTGAGAGTGAACAGAGAGGGTCATGGAATGGGTGTCCTAGTCCTGGGGTCATACACAGGGGAGATGTGTCCCCTTGGCTGGATGGAGAACCACTAACAGGAGACTTGTGTAAAGTCCGAACTCTGTGATAAGGATTTCATGCAATCTGGCTTACCCCTGAAACTGGTCAGGAAAGGAGTATTGCAACTGCATGACTGGTGGACTCATTTCCTGTGACCTTCTTAGTGTGTATCCCAGCCCAGTCCCAGCGAACACTATAGCCCTGCTTATTCCACACGTGCAGAGGCAACAAGAAACACTGGTTTAAAAAAAAAAAAAAAAAAGGTAAGAAAGAGCTTCATATCTGCTTTGCAGAAACATCCAAGTCAACAGGAAAGCTTACTGGGAATTGGTGCCTTTTTTTTTTAAGTAAAATCTTTTTTTTTTTAATTTTTATTTTTAAGAAATGACATTGTTTGAACAAACTATAAAGCACAGCCTAGAAAATGATATGGTAGTCACAGAGGATGCTAGTCCAAAGATACCTCCTGGCTTATCAACTTCTGTCAAACTTGCAATTTTTTTCAGTGTATTATTTTCTGATAGTCTTTCAAGTTTTTGTTTGTTGAATCAACATCAAATGAACAGCTATTTAATATGCATGCAGAACCTTTTTGCACTAATGTCATATTGCTTTAAAAAGAACTATATGGTTATGTGAAGAATTTTAGTTTGAAAGAGCAAAATTAGATTGTTTCATGAATCACAAATTCATTTAGTCACAGCTATTTCTAAGAGCAAACAATTTTCCCTAGAAATAATGCATTTCGATTACAGCCAACTTTGTGCAAGCCTCCAAGGCCCTGTATACTCTTAATGAGGGGGCAGTCTTCACATCTCAAATGTAGTCAGAGCCTTGACTCAAACATTTGAAAACATTGTCTTGTTTATGGCCATACTTCCCTGAATGTGCCCAATCTCATCTGAAAATATTTTCTTTGGCTTGATGACTTATTACTTGCATTAGCTTCACCATTCCTAATTTCCTCTCCATTGAAATGACTTTCTTTATTGTGCCAATCAAGTCAACACACTTCACTACTTGTAGTCTTAGAATACTAGACTTAGAACACTAAAATTGTGTATTTCTTTGATATTTCTATTGTTAAATACAATCAATCAAGTTATATTTTATAAAATCTCATCCACTTGAACTTTTGGTAACATTTGATTTTATCATCGCTTATAATTTCTGATTTTTGGTACATTTTGTGGTCCTTCATTTTCCAGTTTCTACTTTGACCAATCTGAGTCTCTTTACTTAGCTCTGTGTTCTAAGCACGTTTTTCTGTCTGTAGACATTCTCATCAGCTTTCATGAGTTCAACATGTCATGTTAATGTGCAAGGTGCTGGGTATACAAAGGAAAACTAAATATAGTCCTGCCTTCTAGAAGCTGTTAACATTTTTCCCAAATTTCATACATGTATTTCCAACACAATTTTAGAAATATTCACTTTCATACTCTGTGAAAATCTCAAGCTTAATGTAAAACCTGAATTTTTTCAAACTTAAAACATCTTCTTTGGTGAATGGTACAGAACCCACCATAACAACGACATACTTTCTCTCTTGTCTCTTCCTAAAATCTCAGAATCAGACAGAAAATTCAATTTATTTCAAAAATACATCTCCTTGTTCAAGAATACAATAATGTTTGTAGAGACTCATTAATATTAGTTTCCAATCCTGGTTTCTCCGCTTGTGACTTGTGTGGTCCTTAATGTGACAAAGTCTTCGTGTCTCAGTTCCCTTACTGATATCATGAAAATATCCTCTAAATAATAGATGCTGTAAACATTACTTAAACATGAGAAGACATAGTACATCCTATATACTGAATGTGTTTTTATTTTCACTTTCCCCAACTGTTTCTCCTTTTCTCATGTCACTGACATGGATTTTATTCTTATTCAGGGCCATCTGGGTATTCTGGCACAGATTTATATGCTCATATTCTCTGTCAATATTTATCTAAACACTACAATGTTATTTAATTAATTATTCCTCTGAAATCTTCCAGAATTATCAATTGCCCACAAGGAAAATATTAATTCCTATGGCATACCATATAAGAATCTTTATCACATCTTATATACTTCTGTATACGACCAGTAAAGCACAGCGTTAGGCCTACAGCAGGCATTTGCCAAACGTCTTCTGGTTTTGCTTACCTCTCTTTGTAGAAACTTATGCTTAAAGGCCATGCTTAATCCTTTGTAGATATTACTGAATTTTCAAAGGGAGCTGTTACAGGCAAGCTAATGCTGCTTTAAAAATTCCTAGAGATTATCATACAGAGTGACATAAGTCAGAGAAAGACAAATATCATATGATATTGCTTGTATGTGGTATCTTAAAGAAGAGGGGTACAAATGAACTTATTCACAAAACAGAAATAAAGTTGCAAAAGCAGAAAACTTACGGTCACCAGCGGATAAAGGGTGGGGGTAGGGATATTGGGAGCTTGGGACTGACACATACATACTACTGTATATAAAATAGATAATAAGGAAGTACTGTATAGCACAGGTAACTCTACTCAATACTCTGTAATAATATGGGAAAAGAATCTTGAAAAAATGAACATATGTTTAACTAATTCACTTTGCTCTACACCTGAAACATGACATTGTAAATCAACTATGCATACTCAGTTGCTTCAGTCGTGTCCAATTCTGTGACCCCGTGAACGTAGCCCACCAGGCGATTTGTCCATGAGATTTCCCAGGCATGAATACTAGAGTGGGTTGCCATTTGATAAAAATAAATTTTTAAGAATTATATGGAGAAGGGAGGAGGGACCGAATTGAGGAACAGCTTCCATTGGATTTGTGGAATCTAATATCCCCTTACCAAATCTGTTTTGTCTTCTCCTTTGTAGGAATCTTTCTGTATAGTTTTTATTGTTTGAGAGAAGAGAAAGACCTGGAGAAAAGCCATAGAATCTACATAATTTCAGCTTGAGCTAACACTTTTACCATCCTTCTCTCTTTTCTAATACTCTTCCCTGGGTTGAAGGTTAAGTCTGGATAATGATAATAACTAATAATAGTAAGACTGGGATGCAAGCAGACTTCCCCATTGAGCTTCACCTCATGTGTAGTTCTGTAGTGGGTATGACTTCAGTCCAGGAGAAGGCAGTGGCACCCCACTCCAGTCCTCTTGCCTGAAAAATCCCATGGATGGAAGAGCCTGGAAGGCTGTAGTCCATGGGGTCGCTGAGGGTCGGACATGACTGAGCGACTTCACTTTCACTTTTCACTTTCATGCATTGGAGAAGAAAATGGCAACCCACTCCAGTGTTCTTGCCTGGAGAATCCCAGGGACGGGGCAGCCTGGTGGGCTGCCGTCGATGGGGTCACCCAGAGTCAGACACGACTGAAGCGACTTAGCAACAGCAACATGACTTCAATCACCATAGGGAAATATGGGTTCCTGCTGCTATTCACATGTAACTAAAGATCCCAATACCATGATCACTGGATATAACTGCCAATATGCATATTAACTTCAGTCTGTTTTCAAATAATAGGACTATCTTTATGAACTTATAGGTAAAACCTTATAATACTTTATTCTTCTCATGAACTTTGATCTCTTATTTATCAGTTTTTCTATTATGTAATAATTCCATGATTTATTATTTTCTTGAATCACTAGTGATTACATACATATACACACACACTTATATAGTGTGTTCATAAGTTAACTTGTAAAAGTAGTTCATAAATATGCAGATATTATAATTTTTTTCAGCAGCCAAATTTCTGTATGTAATCATTTCTTTCAGTTTGAAAAACTTTCAGTATCCCTTATAATACAGGTCTGCTGAAGATGAAGTCTCAGAAAATAGTTTTGGCTTTCATATATACAGTGTTTTCAGTGATACAGAATTGTAAGTAGATGGGTTTATTTTCCCTCTCATTTTTATATTTTAAAGGTGTCTTTTGTTTTCTGGCCTTCATCATTTCTGATGAGAAGCAGCTGTTATTTTTTATTGTTGTTTCTATTTAACCATCTTGTGTTAGACCCTGGATGCTTTAAATTTTTGCTGTATCTTTGGTTTTCAGCAGTTTAAATGATCAATCTAATCTGGTGGACCTAATGTGGTTTTATTTGCATTTTCCTTCTTGAGGTAGTTTCATCTTTTTGAACCTTGGTGATATTTTTCATGTACTTAGGAAAAGTTTTGCCCATTACCTTTTCAAATAATTTTCTGCCCTATCTTCTCTCTCCTCTTTATCATGTACTCCAATAATCATATACATATTTAATTTTGCTCCAGGGCTTCCCTGGTGGCTCAGAGGTTAAAGCGTCTGCCTGGAATGCAGGAGACCCAGGTTCGATCCCTGGGTCGGGAAGATCCCCTGGAGAAGGAAATGGCACCCCACTCCAGTACTCTTGCTTGGAGAATCCCATGGAGGGAGGAGCCTGGTAGGCTACAGTCCATGGGGTCGCAAAGAGTCGGACACGACTGAGCGACTCCACTCACTCACTCACTCCACATATTCCCAGACAGCCTGTCATCATTTTGTTCACTTTCATTCTCATGTAAACATCTATTTATTTAGTTTGGGCTATGCCGGGTCTTCCTTGCTTTGTGCAGGTTTTCTCTAGTTGCAGTGAGCAGGGAGCTACTCTTTGTTGTATTTGTCATTTATCTTATATTTCAGTTTGAACTATCTTCAGTTTTAATGATCTTTTCTCTGCTGACTCCAAAAGAGGATCAAGTGACTACTTTAAGATCTGAAGTGAATTCCGTTTTTAAAAATACTATACGTATATATTTATTTTAAGCATTTCCAATTTGGCTATTTTTTAAAAAAAAATTAGTTTCCAGGTTTCTGCTAAATTTTATCATGTTTAACACACATATGCCTATTTTACACTGTGATAGTTAATTTTGTGTGTCAATTTGATTAGCCAAAAGGATGCCCAACTAGACAGTAGGACATTATTTTTAGTTGTGTCTATGAGAGTATCTAAAAAAATAGCATTTGATTAAGTAGACTAATTAAAAGACTACCTGTCTTCATCAGTGTGAGTGGGCATCACTTAATCCATCGAGGGCCTGAATAGAATGAAAAGGCAAAGGAAGGGTGAATTTTCTCTCTCCCTTAATCTGGAGCGTCTATTTCCTAGTGCCTTTGGGTGTATGAGCTGCTTGTGCTCTGGCCTTTCTGATTCTGGGACTTAACTATCATACCCTTGGTTCTCAGGCCTTTGTCCTCAGACGGCAGGTTAGGCCATCAGCCTCTCTGATTTTCAGGCCTTCAAACTCAGACTAAACTCTACAACCAGTTTTCCTGGTTCTCTAGCTTGTAGATGGCAGATTTAGGGATTTCTCGGTTTCCATACATATGTCAGTGTGCGTGTGTGTGTATGTGTGTGTATTATCTTGGTTCTGCTTCTCTGGAGGACTCTGGCTAATGCATATACCTTTCATGTATGCTTCTGTATACTTATTATAGTCATTCTAAATTCCCTTCTGAAAATTAAAATATCAGGCCATCTGTGTATTTGTTTCTAGAGTATATTTCCTTTTTCATCTTGGGTCTCATTTTCCTGCATCTTCGTGGAAATTAAAAAGAAATTATAGTATGCTAGGCATTGTGTAAAATAACACTGGAGACTAGAATAAATGATAAGGAAAAGTATGTCTTTTCCTTTGAAAGGTTGATAATGTTACCGTGTCATTCTACTAGTTGAGCAGAGTCTGGGCACTCTTACAACTTTCGACAGATTTGGTTCACTCGTAGCTTTAAACGTTTTGAGAGGTGATTAGTAAGTCTCTAGAGATCTCACAATTTATAGTGTCCAGTTTTCAGGCATATTAGGGAATCCTCTTAGTTTTTAACACCTACACTAGCTTTCTGCACCTCAGTTATTCTCTGTCTTGCTGATCTCAGTATTTGGAGGGATGATTTGCATGCTTGGGAAGGTCCCATGTGCCTCCTATGCTAATCTTTCAGCTCTCCTGCCCTTGCCCTGTCTTTAGCATATTACATATGTACTCACTGAAAATCAGCGGGAAAAGTTGGAGGTAGCTGTAGACATTTTTCTAAAGCTGAGGTTCCATAGGATTCCTCCTTCTTCCACCATTTTCCAGTGAAAATAGCCATGTAACTATTAGAATAGACTTTTCTCTCTTAAATTTGCCTCAATTTCTTTAATGAAATTCATCGTCAGCCTTCTGTTGCCTTTTAAAGTAATTGTGACTTGGTTTTATCTGGTTTATATTCACTTTTTTTTTTTTTTTGCTTTTGTAGGGAGCAACAATTTCCTACAACTTTTCATAACTTAACCAGAAGTAGAAGTCTCTTTTTGTTCTTTTTGTATCTCAATTTTTACAAGGATAGATAGCATCCAATACATGACTTATTTAATTGAAAATTCTATTTTCACATTAGAGATGATAGGATTTCTTCCGGTAAACAAATGATCAATTATGAATTTTCTAAGGACCGTATCTGCTCAGGGGTTATTCTTAGAGTCCACTGAACAGTCAGGCTCACAAGATACCTGCCATAGGCTATGTTTAACAGTAGGTTTACTTAGAAGAATTTAGGCCAGAAAACACAATTTTCTAAGAGGGTAGCGATGCCTGTCCAACGTGTATGGGTGTCCTTGAAACAGTCTGTGCTGCATCTAGGAACTATCCTGTCTGGTTCTTCAGATGACAGACCAGGGTGAGGGAATGGAAAGGTGACATGTTGGTGAGGTACAGAAGCCATCCCAGGGTAATACTCATTCCTTAGAGGAACTAATGTTGCTTGTGCCAATTCACTGGGTATGGTTTTCAGGTTTAGCAAAGGACAGGTAAGTTACAAGGGTCACTGCACTCAAGAATGCTCAAAACTGTGGCTTTATACTAACTATTTACAAAACATTCTCATTCCAGATGGAGTTTACCGAATTGGTCAATTTTACCATAAGCAATGTTCTACTCATATGAAGTTTCCAGGAAAAAGAAATAGAAAATTGACTGAAGGTAAATTCGCATTCTAGACTTTGTAAGAATGTGAGAGGATCTGTTATAGCCAATTCATGATATTTAATATCAATATTTAGTACTATTCAATAAAACAGCATCCATAGATGTCAATCCATGACTGAAGAGACTTAGAACATATACATATATACTATATGCAAGATATTTTAGAAGAATGCACATATTTTTGTAGTTTTTAATACAATTGACTAAACTCCCTAAAACTGCTTTTGATTATTCTTACCCACACATATATAGTATACATATATGGAATAAATTAAGTCATATCCTACATGATGAATCTAAGAATACAAATTGGAATTGATTTTATTGTTACATACTGAAATATAGAAGTTATAATAACATATTTTTAAAACTTACTAATGAGTTTAAAGATTGCAAATAAAATGTAAAATTTGGAATAGAGGCCTTCATATATCTGTTTCAATATTTTGACTTCACAAATAGAAAAACTACCCTGGGGTCATATAATAAAGAACAATTTATGTTTATGTAAGCAGATTCAAGGCAAAGTACAGTCCAGAATTGGTTAATTTAGTAGCATAATCATACCATCATGGTGCCAAATTAGTACCATCTTCCCACTTTCTGTGGTTGAATTTGTCCTTAGGCCGCCTGCTATTATAACCTCAAGATCACAGATATGACAATGCCCATCAGAGAAAGAGGGATTTTCTCTTTGAACTTTGTAAGATCTAAGAAACAGTTTCAAGCATCTCTCAGTAAATGTTTTTATTTATCTCATTAGCCAGGATTACATCACAAGCCCAAATTGAATCAATACCTGGCAACAGAACTGAGCCACAGAAGTGGGCTACTTAGACTACCCATGATTTACCCTTAAAACATGGAATTAGCTTTTCGTAAAAGAAGGGGGAGGAGGAGGATCTCAAACTCGTTAGAAACTGCAATTTTAAATTAAGATAATAATGGCTGTTGTTAAACATAATATCTGCTACTCAGTATTTTGTTCATGAAAATAGATTATTAGTCCTCCAACCCCAGTTAAAATTTTAAAATATTATACATAATTACAGGACTAGAAAAAGATAGCCTTTTTCCAAGAGTGGCTAGGAATTCCATAAAATAGTTGGGCAAAGTCTATAAAATAATGTGATTTTTAAACTATTGCTGATAAATACTATCCCAGCCACTGGTTATAGTAGAACTTATGAATTTTCATTCTGAAAAGAGTGACTTTTCATTTAGTGTACTAAATTAATTCTGGAGCTGACATACCGAGAAATATTATAAAAGTTACATGGTTTGTGGGCTTATAGAAATTGTCCAGTATAAACTGCTTAGGAGAAAATTGTCTAAAGTGACTTCTATATTTTCCTTATATTCAGGAACATAGTTTATTATTTAGAGAAGATTTTTATAATGATATTTTTTAGTGTTTTGTGCTAAATAACATTTGGGAATAAAATATTTAAAAATAAAGCAAATACTGAGGAAATGGTAATATGGCAAAAGGTAAAATGATATAAGGTTGAGAGTATTCTCATAGGGTGTCATAGAATTTTTTCTATAATCGATCTATGTTTATAAAAATTGTTCAATATTTTTCATATTATAAGCTTACTCATAGCTCAACAATCATTTAATGAATACCATAGTATATGGTATGACTTAATAAGAATTATTCAATATTTGTACTTGAGTATTTTTTTCATCTATAAAATGTAAATCAAAACCACAAGATATCTCCTCGCATTTGTCAGCATGGCAATCTCAAAAGTCTACACATGTCAAATGCTGGCAAGGACATGAGGAAAAGGGAACACTTAGTGTTTGCGGGAATGTAAATGTGCTGGTGCTGAGTTGCTTCAGTCGTGTTCGACTCTGCGCGACCCATAGACGGCAGCCCAGCAGGCTCCGCCGTCCCTCGGATTCTCCAGGCAAGAACACTGGAGTGGGGTGCCGTTTCCTTCTCCACTGGAGTGGCTATAAATGTGCAGCCACTATAAAAATCAATGCAGAGTTTCCTCAGAAATGAAAAGTAGAACCCAGAAATTCCACTCCTAAGTATATAGCTGGAGAACACACAAAGACCAGTTTGGAAAGATGCAGGCACCCCCCATGCAGCACTATCCCATGCAGTACTACTTACAGTAGCCAAACAGAAGCAACCCTCTGTCCATCAACAGATGAATGGTAGGTGGTGTGGCACACATATACCACATGAATGGATAAAAAGAAGCATATATATACATATTTATCCAATTTATCCATTCAGGGATGTGTATATACATACATATACACATACATACAGAATATTAACAGCCATAAAAAAGAATGAAATTCTGCCATTTGCAGCAACATGGATGGACCTAGATGATGTTATACTGTAGTGAAATAAAGTCAGAGAAAGACAAATACTGAATGATATCACTTATACATGGAATATTTAAAACAAAATAATCAGATGAGTATATATGCTAAATAGAAACAGAATCACACATAATTAGTGGTGGCCCATGAGGAGAGGAAAGAGGAAGAGGCACCTTAGGGATATGGGATTAAGAGATACAATCTGCTATGTATGTAAAATAGCAACAAAGATACATTGTATAACATAGGTACTTATAGCCATTATCTTATATGACTTAACGAATTGTAATCTCTAGTGATACTGAATCACTATTCTGTATACATAAACCTGATGATGTGAATTAACTATATTTCAATTTTAAAAAATTTAATAGTGTACCATTTAATAGGGTATCAGCTATCATTGTATCATCTCCATCCTCATCCAGTGGCACAAAAACATATTCACGTATTTTAGTGGGAAAGATAAATTTGTTTTGGGGGAGTTGGCTGCTATTTAATATAGAAGTTTTGTGACTATATTTAAATATAAGTCAAGTCATCTACCACTTTTGAGGTAATACTCAACAAAGAGGGGCAGGTTCTGTTTCCCATAATGCAGGGCATATTACAGGGTTTTTTTTTTTTTTTTTTGTTTTTTTTTAGTGTGAATATTTTCTTATAATAATTTTTCTTTCCAAAATACTTTTTAGTTTAGACTGATCCCAAAAGCTTTGTATGTGTGTGTTTATCTAGGTAGGTTTGTTTTTGTTTGTAGAGTGTATGTAGTTTGGGAGGTGTCAGTGTATGTCTATATGTGTTTAATGTCAGCCACATTACAAAGTAATTTTTAAGAGACATATTAGGAAGACTTTTAGGACAAAGAACTAACTTGATTTTTCTTTACTTTTGGCTCAAGAGAAGATATATGTAAATGAGACTTCACTGGTTTAGTCCTGCACTACTTGAACTACTATTACCTATGTCTGAATAAGTTACAAATCAGAAATATATTAGTATCTAATGTCACTGTGTCCTGAGTCTGGAGGTCTATCCATTGCATCTCAGTTAGAAAAAGAGATCTCTAAGGAAGCCCCATATCAAGCATACTGGGAGCAAATATGTAATCAAGGAAGGAACTTTGGTAAATTTGACTGTGAAAAAATGAACTTTTAACAAAATTAAGAATGAGATTAATCAGCAGAAGGGGAGAGGAGGAGGAGGCTATGTGAGATCTGAGGAAGGATAAAATATGCAAGATTTTGCAAAACTTTGGTATGGGAAGAGAATGGTGATAAGGCAAAAATATACAAACAGATAAACCCATTGACATCTATATCATGCTTATAATTTTAAAGCACTTTCTAAGATATAAAACAGAGAAGGCGATGGCACCCTACTCCAGTACTCTTGCCTGGAAAATCCCATGGATGGAGGAGCCTGGTAGGCTGCAGTCCTTGGGGTTGCACAGAGTCAGACATGACTGAAGTGACTTAGCAGCAGCAGCAACTTATAAAAAGGAAGGTCTTTGATTTTTTTATTGAATTAAATGTAGTATTAAATGTGAATTTCCTAATTTTTCTCTAAAAGAAAATGACTTCATAATGAAACACTTCCTGTAAAAATTACTTTGGAAGGAAAGTTATGACCAACCTCAATAGCATATTCAAAAACAGAGATAATACTTAGCCAACAAAGGTCTGTCTAGTCAAGGCTATGGTTTTTCCAGTAGTCATGTATGGATGTGAGAGTTGGACTGTGAAGAAAGCTGAGCGCCGAAGAATTGATGCTTTTGAACTGTGGTGTTGGAGAAGACTCTTGTGAGTCCCTTGGACTGCAAGGAGATCCAACAAGTCCATCCTAAAGGAGATCATTCCTGGGTTTTCATTGGAAGCACTGATGCTGAAGCTGAAACTCCAACACTTTGGCCATCTCATGCGAAGAGTTGACTCACTGGAAAAGACCCTGATATTGGGAGGGATTGGGGGCAGAAGGAAAGGGGATGACAGAGGATGAGATGGCTGGATGGCATCACCCACTCGATGGACATGAGTCTGAGTGAACTCCGGGACTTAGTGATGGACAGGGAGGCCTGGCGTGCTGCAATTCATGGGGTCGCAAAGAGTCAGACATGACTGAGCGACTGAACTGACTGTATAATGTTGATGTAACTTATGACTTATGCTCAAAGTATTGCTTGAAGCAGAGAAGGCGATGGCACCCCACTCCAGTACTCTTGCCTGGAAAATCCCATGGACGGAGGAACCTGGAAGACTGCAGTCCATGGGGTCACTGAGAGTTGGACACAACTCAGTGACTTCACTTTCACTTTTCACTTTCATGCATTGGAGAAGGAAATGGCAACCCACTCCAGTGTTCTTGCCTGGAGAATCCCAGGGACGGGGGATCCTGGTGGGCTGCTGTGTATGGGGGTCACACAGAGTTGGACACGACTGAAGCGACTTAGCAGCAGCAGCAGCGTTTGAAGTGGTGGTTGAGGCAGTGAAGTGTATTTCCACGAATTAGAGTTCTTGGTGAAGGAATCTGAAGCCAAGGTTGTAAAGTAGCAGATTTACCTGAATAAGTAGAAGTATTTAAAACATAGTCCAGGAATTAGTCCATCCAGTTTAACATTTCATCCAGTGGATTTCACTAAAGGAAGGCATTTAGAGTTATGGCCCCACTGGAATTGATTTGAAACAACAATGCATCCTGCTTTAGGTTCCGTGTAATGTGTGTGCTTGGATGTAGAGTCCTGAATATTGCCGAATGTGTATGAATCAGCGCAGTGCATCTGTGCACGCTGCCTGCCTGTGGGTCCAAACCTGTGAGGAACAGTGCAAAGAGCAGGTGTGTGTTCTCAACCACTGTTTGTTCATTGTGGCAAAGCTGAATGTGAGTGTCATTGTTGCAATGTGTACGAAAGTGCTTGCTTGCTTAAGAAATCTGAAGAATCAAAACCTGGTGTAATTTAATTAAAGACCGAGAACAAGCTTTAGCAAGAAACTAATGATGAAGGAAATTTTAGGAAGTTTTGGATTGGCAGAAATGCCTAGAATTACATCTGACTCCTAATGAACAGAAATAATCTACACACCATTTTATTCAGTGTTGTCTCCTTTGCTGTGAATATATTTTCATCTTTGCTGAGAAAGTTTAGGATATTGTCAACAATCTACCTGTTTATTTTCATATGCGCTGCCCAGCATTATTCACTTGGTACACTCAGGCAAGTTAAAGTAATTATATGGAAGTATAATTCACTTTGTATCCCCGTTTTACAACTGAGTGTAGTAATGCCTTCCCAGCGAGAAGGCAAGGGTCCAGGAAAATCAATTTATTGAGTCCCCCTACAGGGATAAGATTTTTTGTTTGTTATATGACAGGTCAATTCATTGCTGTCTTGTATCACTAATAAATTCTGACTACCAATTAGCATGACAGTTGGCCTTCTCAAAGTTTCTTGGTGAAGGTAATAATAAAATGACAAACTTTCTATAGTTGCTACTCACACATATACTTCAAAATTCTCACTCTACTACTCAGCCATGGATTCCTGGTAAGCAGTATAGGAAGACTGGGTTCAGTTCTCAGGATCACACCTCCTCCTAAATTACCCTGTTTTCTTAAACTTAAATGACTCAACTTCTACTTTTTCTTACTTTAATAATTTACAAAGATATGTCTTAAAACAGAGTCTAGTTGAAAGCTTCCTATCATTTCTCTAGAAAAGCTGAAATTTAGGCTGAACAGAAAAGGATAGAAACCAGGTCATCATAAGGAAACACCTGTCATTTGGCTCACTTGACTAAATAGCTACAATGTTATGCCTATGTGAACACTTCAGGACTAGGTATTCAGAAGGGGAAGAACTAGTGGAATATGTTTCTCAAAGGCATGACTAAGATAATTGGACAACTCTTTTCTTAAAAGGGCAATATTCAAGAACAAAAACTGTTTGAAGCTAATGGAAGCTTAGAGCATATGGGAATTATTGAAAAATAATTATTGATAGGAGGCAACCAACTAGAAATGAATATCCTAGGAAACCAAAGAAGCTGTGAAGCATAAATGAAAAAAAATTCAATTTGAAAAGAGAAATCATTGTAGGCTTATACCTTTGCTAGCTTCTACCACAGAGAGCTTATTCCAGTTTTTCCATTTAAATTAAATGATTATTATAATATTGCTTGTTTTTTAAAAATACATGCTATCACAAAAACTTTTATCTCCAAAATTCAGTAATATTTTTGAGATTTGGAAAATAGCAATATGTCTCTATGAAAGTGTTAACCTGTGGTTCTCCTTTATTTATTTTCCCCATTCCCTCAAAACCTGATTTATACATTGTAAATAGTGTTTTGGACATCACCAGATGGTCAACACCAAAATCAGATTGATTATAATCTATGCAGCCAAAGATGGAGAAGCTCTATACAGTCAACAAAAACAAGAGCAGGAGCTGACTGTGGCTCAGATCATGAACTCCTTATTACCAAATTCAGACTTAAATTGAAGGAAGTAGGGAAAACCGCTAGACCATTCAGGTATGACCTAAATCAAATCCCTTATGATTATACAGTGGAAGTGAGAAATAGATTCAAGGGCCTAGATCTGATAAATAGAGTGCCTGATGAAGTATGGAATAAGGGTCATCACATTGTACAGGAGACAGGGATCAAGTCCATCCCCATGGAAAAGAAATGAAAAAAAAGCAAAATGGCTATCTGGGGAGGCCTTAAAAATAGCTGTGAAAAGAAGAGAAGTGAAAAGCAAAGAAGAAAAGGAAAGATATAGCATCTGAATGCAGAATTCCAAAGAATAGCAAGAAGAGATAAGAAAGCCTTCTTCAGCGATCAGTGCAAAGAAATAGAGGAAAATAACAGAAAGGGAAAGACTAGAGATCTCTTCAAGAAAATGAGAGATACCAAGGGAACATTTCATGCAAAGATGGGCTCGATAAAGGACGGAAATGGTCTGGACCTAACAGAAGCTGAAGATATTAAGAGGTGGCAAGAATACACGGAAGAACTGTACAAAAAAGATCTTCACAACCCAGATAATCATGATGATGTGGTTACTAATCTAGAGCCAGACATCTTGGAATGTGAAGTCAAGTGGGCCATAGAAAGCATCACTACGAGCAAAGCTAGTGGAGGTGATGGAATTCCAGTGGAGCTGCTTCAAATCCTGAAAGATGATGCTGTGAAAGTGCTACACTCAATATGCCAGCAAATTTGGAAAACTCAGCAGTGGCCATAGGACTGGAAAAGGTCAGTTTTCCAATCCCAAAGAAAGGCAATGCCAAAGAATGCTCAAACTACCACACAATTGCACTCATCTCACATGCTAGTAAAGTAATGCTCAAAATTCTGCAAGCCAGGCTTCAGCAATACATGAACCGTGAACTTCCTGATGTTTAAGCTGGTTTTAGAAAAGGCAGAGGAACCAGAGATAAAATTGCTACATCCACTGGATCATGGAAAAAGCAAGAGAGTTCCAGAAAAACATCTATCTCTGCTTTATTGACTATGCCAAAGTCTTTAACTGTGTGGATCACAATAAACTGGACAATTCTGAAAGAGATGGGAATATCAGACCACCTAACCTGCCTCTTGAGAAATCTGTATGCAGGTCAGGAAGCAACAGTTAGAACTGGGCATGGAACAACAGACTGGTTCCAAATAGGAAAAGGAGTACGTCAAGGCTGTATACTGTCACCCTGCTTATTTAACTTCTATGCAGAGTACATCATGAGAAACGTTGGACTGGAAGAAACACAAGCTGGAATCACGATTGCCTGGAGAAATATCAGTAACCTCAGATATGCAGATGACACCACCCTTACAGCAGAAAGTGAAGAGGAACTAAAAGCCTCTTGATGAAAGTGAAAGAGGAGAGTAAAAATTTGGCTTAAAGCTCAGTATTCAGAAAACGAAGATCATGGCATCTGGTCCCATCACTTCATGGGAAATAGATGGGGAAACAGTGTCAGACTTTATTTGGGGGAGGCTCCAAAAATCACTGCAGATGCTGACTGCAGTCATGAAATTCAAAGACACTTACTTCTTGGAAGGAAAGTTATGACCAACCTCGATAGCATATTCCAAAGCAGAGACATTACTTTGCCGACTAAGGTCCATCTAGTCAAAGCTATGGTTTTTCCTGTAGTCATGTATGGTTGTGAGAGTTGGACTGTGAAGAAGGCTGAGTGCCAAAGAATTGATGCTTTTGAACTGTAGTGTTGGAGAAGACTCTTGAGAGTCCCTTGGACTGCAAGGAGATCAACCCTGGGATTTCTTTGGGAGGAATGATGCTAAAGCTGAAACTCCAGTATTTTGGCCACCTCTTGAGAAGAGTTGACTCACTGGAAAAGACTGATGCTGGGAAGGATTGTGAGCAGGAGGAGAAGGGGACGACCAAGGTTGAGATGGCTGGATGGCATCACTGACTCGATGGACGTTAGTCTGAGTGAACTCTGGGAGATAGTGATGGACAGGGAGGCCTGGCGTGCTGTGATTCATGGGGTCGCAAAGAGTTGGACATGAGTCAGCAACTGAACTGAACTGAATAGTGTTTTCTCCACAATGTCCATCATAATCTAGCTGACCCAGATTCTAGTTCCTGCATCAAATGTGAATGGGAGCCACTACGGTTGTCACCTCTTCATTCTCTCCTGGAAAAGCGTTTTATTTCATTCAAATCATCACCTGTTTTTACCAGTTTACTTGAATCATCCAACATCCTGTTTATCCAAATTTCCATCCCTTATTTACTCTATGCCACAGTTCTCTACAAGTCTATCTATTTGTACATATTTTAGCCATATCTTTTGAAGAAAATGATATTAGAAGATATTTCATCAGAAGTATCACTTGTAATAAGCAATCTGAGCACCAAAATACTTCAAACCAGGTTGCAGTAATCCTGAATTTGCTGCTAAGCTGCTAAGTCACTTCAGTCGTGTCCGACTCTGTGCGATCCCATAGACAGCAGCCCACCAGGTTCCCCCATCCCTAGGATTCTCCAGGCAAAAACATTGGAGCGGGTTGCCATTTCCTTCTCCAATGCATGAAAGTAAAAAGTGAAAGGGAAGTCGCTCAGCCGTGTCCAACTCTTTGCGACCCCATGGACTGCAGCCCACCAGGCTCCTCTGTCCATGGGATTTTCCAGGCAAGAGTACTGGAGTGGATTGCCATTGTCTTCTCTGAATCCTGCATTTGAGGGGAATACAAAATATTACTATAATTTAACACATTAAATTTAAATTTAGTTTCTAGGATATCTTAGACATATTGTTATTTTCTTGGCATCAGTTTAATGCTGAGTCCTTCTGCCAGGTGGGTGAGACATTTAGGCTGCTACTCCACATTTGTCACAGAGTTCCATATAGAACCATATGTCAGGGAAGAATCTGATGACAGCAATCCCATCTTAGCCCATGTCTAGATGTCCATTGTACAGTCAGCGAAACGTTTAGTCTATTGGCTCTGTTGATTTCAGACCAGCTTCTGACCTTGGTGCCCATAATCCAGCCTCTGAAGGCACATTGCATAGTCATTCCACTCCTCTGCTCCGAGTCTCATCACCCCGAATATGTACCAAGGATTCGTGGACACACTTCTCTCTCATTACACTCTCTCCACCTCTCAATTTTCAACATCTTTGTTGTCTTTATAAGATTCATCCTTGACCTACTCTGTTGCCCTTAAGAGTAGGGCAGTTAGAATATACTCCCAGAATAACTCCTTCAATAAAAGTCAGAAATAAAGGCTCTAGGCAACCACTGTTTTCTGCTTTGCAAAATCACCTAAAGTAAAGAAATGCAAGGGACCTGGGTATGTGCTTGGAAGTAAGGAGGAGGAGGACATATGGAACACACATTCTTACCTCACTAAATTTCCCTAACGTGTAAACAAATATCTCAAAGGCTTTAAAAGTTTCTTGCAAGTCTATTTTCAGGCTGATGCCTTCTACAACTAAGATATCCAGCTATGATAAGATAAATGATGTCTATACATTATATAATTTATCTAAAGTCAAATGGGGAAAACATTGAGCAAATTGGTCTTCATGAAATTTATAATATGGTAGAGAAAATAATTGTCAAAAATACAGGCATACTTCAGAGACATGGCAGGTTCAATTTCTCACCACTGAAATAAAGCAAATCACACAAAGGTTTTGGTTTCCCAGGGCATACAGTCTATTAAATGTGTGACAGTATTGTGCAAAATGTATATATCTTAATTAGAAACACTTTATTGCTAAGAAATATTAACCATCATCTGAGCCTTCAGCAAGTTTTAGTAATAACATCAAGATCACAGATCACCATACTAAATACAGTAATAACGAAAAAGTTTTGAAATATTGTGAGAATTATCGAAGTGTGACACAGAAACACAAAATGAGTAAATGCTGTTGAAAAAACGGTACTGCAGACTTGCTTAACACTGGTTACTGGAGACCTTCAATTTATAAAAAAATTAATTGTGCACCTGTGAAGTACAACAAAGCAAGGTGCAATAAAATGAGGTTTGCTTGTATAGGAATGCCCCTGGTAAATCAAGAACAGTGCGGGAGGGCCTGGTTTAAGTGTTAAGTCATAGATTCTATCTTGGTCTGTGCATTAGTTTTGTATTTCTGACTTAGCACATATTTACTGTCTTAAATTTATAAAGGTTAGAAGTTTAACACAAGTCCCAGAAGGCTAAAGCCAAAGTGTTGGCAGGGCTGTGTTCCTTTCTTGAGGCAATTAGCAGAGAATTCCTTTCTTTGCCTTTTCCAACTTGTAAAGGTACCTAAAATTCCATAGCTTGTGATTGCCTTCCTCCATCTCTGACCATTTTTCCATAATCACACCTCCTTCCAACCACAGTCAGAAAAGTTCTTGGCTTTTAAGGTTTCATGTGATTAGAAATTGAATAATCATGTGATTACCCAATTGAATAATCCAGGATACTCTGCCCCTCTCCATGTCTTTAACATAATCACATTTGCAAAGTCCCTTTACAACAAAGGAAGTTTGAGGACAAAGTCACAGCTCCTGGGAATTAGGATGGGAACCTCTTTGGTGGGGACATTTTTCTGCCTACAATAGACTAATTGAGTTTAAGGTATCTTTGAAGCAGAATTGTTCATGTGTATTTTTTCACTATATTTAAAAATCTCTGCTTTCTGGTTGGAAATGAATCATATTGAGTTTCTTCCTGTTTTCAGAATTGCTTGTAGTTGTCATTTAATTGTTAAGCTTTGGTCAAGGGGAGATTAGCCAGGAAGGACAGAAGAACAGAAAATTCACTTCTGGACCCCACTAAATATTTTGATTAAAGTATAAGATAATGAAAATTGACATAACAAGTTTCAAGTGGATAGTACAAAGATCTTGTCCTTAATCTTGTTTTTAAAAAATGTAATCCAAGCTAATGTGTTTCAAATAGTAATATTAAGACCTTAAATAATTGATTTTTCTGTTGACCATATTGCATCAAAGAGGGATCTTAGAAAGTAACTAACTATGGAGTACTTAATGCTGCATTTAAATCCTAAGCAATTCAGGGAATAATTAGCATTAATAGCCCTAAATCCATGAGTAAATATTCTAATTGGCACGAATGGTAATGCATCTTAAATATGGCAATAAGACATAAGACAATGTGGGAGTAAATTTTTATAGATGTTCTAAGTCAAATAAATACTTGTTTTTCAAGTAAATTGATATTCCTGAGTAAAATTATTGCATTTCTGGTTAAAACGCAGTTACAAATAGAATTAAATATTATATTGGTGGGGAAAAATGCTAGAAATTATCACTTGAAAAGTGTTCAAAATGTGCTATAAACATTCAAATCAAGTTTAAAGAGACTATAGGAATGGTAGAACTGTGTTTAAATGATTTATGCAGCTAAGGAAAATGCATTTTATAGGATATTATTTTTAAATATATTTCCAAAGTATATAACTAAACTGAGCAACTTAACCTAAAGCAGAAATCTCTATACTGTGTTAAAATATTTTGGAGAAAAAATGTTGACATAAAAAGAGACAAATGGTACTAGTATGAAAAATCACATTGTTTTTAACAGTGAATGAAATTTAAAAATAGGATAATACAGTAGTGAATTGTTTCATATATTAAAAAAGCAACCTATATAAAAGAGTATGCCTACATTACTGCCTTGACAATAACAGTCCACTGAACTCAAGAATATAGAAGTGAAATCCTTCAAATTCTGTGTATCTTAACGTAAATTGTAATGCTCTGAAAATGTGACCAGAAGTAATCACACGCAGTAGTAAAGACAATGCCAAAGAATGTTCAAACTCCTGCACGATTTGCTCTCATCTCACATACTAGCAAAGTAATGCTCAAAATTCTCCAAGCCAGGCTTCAACAGTATATGAACCGAGAACTTCAGATGTTCAAGCTGGATTTATAAAAGGCAGATGAAAGTGAAAGTTAGCGTGAAGCTGTTCAGTCGTGTCCAACTCTTTTCTATCCCATGATGAGCCCAGCCTAAGAGGCTCCTCTGTCCATGGGATTTTCCAGGCGAGAATACTAGAGTGGGTTGCCATTTCCTTCTCCAGAGATCATTGCCAACATCCATTGGATCATTGAAAAAGCAAGAGACTTCCAGAAAAACATCTACTCTACCTTATTGACTACGCAAAAGCCTTTGACTGTGTGGATCAAAACAAACTATGGAAAATTCTTCAAGAGATGGAAATACCAGACCACCTGACCTGGTTCCTGAAAAATCTGTATGCAGGTCAAGAAGCAACAGTTATAACTGGACATGGAACAACAGAATGGTTCCAAGTTGGGAAAGGACTATATCAAGGCTATATATTGTCACTGAGCTTATTTAACTTATATGCAGAGTACATCATGCGAAATGCTGGGCTGGATAAAGGACAAGCTGGAATCAAGATTGCCAGGAGAAATAGCAATAACCTCAGATATGCAGATGACACCACCCTTATGGCAAAATCGAAGAAGAACTAAAGAGCTTCTTGATGAAAGTGAAAGAAGAGAGTGAAAAAGTTGGCTTAAAATTCAACATTCAGAAAATGAAGATCATGGCATCCAGTCCTATCATTTCATAGCAAATAGATGGGGGAACAATGGAAACAGTAAGAGACTTTATTTTGGGGGTCCAAAATCATTGCAGATGGTGACTGCAGCCGTGAAATTAAAAGATGCTTTCTCTTTGGAAGAAAAGCTATGACCAACCTAGACAGCATATTAAAGACAGGCATTACTTTGCCAACAAAGGTCTATCTAGTCAAAGCTATGGTTTTTCCAGTGGTCACGTATGGATGTGAAGGTTGGACTATAAAGAAAGCTGATCACTGAAGAACTGATGCTTTTGAACTGTGGTGTTGGAGAAGACTCTTGAGAGCCCCTGGGACTGCAAAGAGAATTAACTAATCAATCCTAAAGGAAATCAGTCCTGAATATTTCTTTGGAAGGGCTGATGCTGAAGCTGAAGCTCCAATACCTTGGCCACCTGATGTGAAGGACTAACTCATTGGAAAAGACCCTGATGCTGGGCAAGATTAAAGGCAGCAGGAGAAGGGGATAACAGAGGGTGATATGGTTGGATGGCATCACCGACTTGATGGACATGAGTCTGAGCAAGCTCCAGGAGTTAGTGATGGACAGGGAGGCCTGGTGTGCTGCAGTCCATGGAGTCACAAGAGTCGAACACAACTGAGCAACTGACTGAACTGAACTGTAGATATTTTATGCAAAGAAAGACAGTTATAACTGGAGTTCTATGTTGACAGTTCTAAAAATATAAATCTAGCATAGAGAAGAAAAAATACTCTAAAAGTTTCATATTAAATTATTGTGAGACTCTTAAACATTTCATCTTCTAATAACAAAGAAAATGTTTATGAAATAAATATAGGACTCATAACTTTGGTTTCCACTTTCAGCATCTAGATCTACTAGAGTTTTTAAAATACAAACATTAAGGTATTGATTTTTTTTTTTCCAGATTTCCTCTGGGATTTGTCTCTTTTTTTTGGAATGGGGTTGTGTGTTTTTGGATAAAGACCACTGCCTTTTCACTACAGCATATCAAGTATACATATCATCAAAATGACAACACTCCAAGTGTTGTCCTTAATCTCTTCTTTGGAGTAGTATTTGTCAGGTTTCCACACCTAACATTTCTTTTTTTTTCCCTTTCCACACCACTGTTTACAAAGAGGTCACAACCCACACTTATTGGTGAGGAGTTATGCTACACTTACTTGGAGGCAGAATATCTACGCAAATTGCGGAAATTCTTCTACATAGGGAATTTTTATTTTCTCAGCCAATTATCCACTTTAGAAGAATGTATTTATATCAATATGTACTCATGGGTATTTATTTTATAGTCCTGTTTCTAAGCCACTAGAACTCTATTTAGTGCTCATATTGTTCACTACTGGTATACAGAAAAACAACTGACTTTATATATGTTATCCTTATATCCTACAACCTTTCAGTATTCACTAAGTAGTTTCAAGAAGTTTTTCCTTGATGCTTTGGTATTTCCTTCATAGATAATTATATTGTGTATGAATAAAAATAGCTTTATTGAATCCCCTCAAATTTATATAATCTCTTTTATTTTTTTCTCATCTACTTTTCAATAAGATATTGAGTAAAGGTGTTGAAAGATAACCTTGTTTTGCAGCAAATCTTAAGTGAGAAATGTCCAGTTTTTCACTACTGAGTACAGTGTTAGCTTCTTTATTTTTAAAGTCATGAGGAAGTTCCTCTTCATTTTTACTTGTTTATAGTTTTTATTATGAATGTGTGGTGAATTTTGTCAAATGATTTTTCCACATCTATTACTATGATTATATAACTTTTTCCTTTAGTCTATTCATTTCTCAGATTATATTGTTTGACTTTTAAATTTTGAACCAGACTTGTAAAACTGGAATCAATTACATTTTCTCTTTGTATAATATTTTTATATATTCCTGAATTTGACATGCTGATATTTTATTGAGGTTATTTGTACCTATGTTCACGAGAAACATTTGCCTAATTTTCCTTTCTTGTAGTATGTTTTACTTTCTTGTAATGAGGTTTAGTTTATCTCTTTGTTTTCTTAAAGTAGATCTTGAGATTGTTGATTTTAGATCTCTTTTTCTTCTCTTTCCCTGGTGGCTCAGAGGTAAAGCATCTGCCTCTAATGCGGGAGACCTGGGTTCAATCCTTGGGTCGGGAAGATCCCCTGGAGAAGGAAATGGCAACCCACTCCAGTATTCTTGCCTGGAGAATCCCCTGGAAAGAGGAGCCTGGTAGGCTACTGTCCACGGGGTCACAAAGAGTCGGACACAACTGAACGATTTCACCTTCACCTTCATATATGTATTTAATGTTGTTATTTTCTCAGCAGCAATTTTACTGCATCCCACAAATTTAGGTAAGTAAGCTACTCATTTAGTTCAAAATATTTCTAGTTTCTCTTGAGACTTTGACTTATGTGCTATTTAGAAGTTTGTTGTTAAAGTTCCAAATATTGGGAGATTTTAAACATTGTTCCTTTCCCTTACTGATTCCTACTTTAATGATATTGTGACCTTCAGACATACTTTATATATGATTTCGATTTTTTTCAATATGTTAAGATGTGTTTTAGTGAATGTTCATGGAACTTGAGAAGAAGGTTTATTCTGCTGTTGGTGGATGGAGTATTCTATAAATATCAGATCAAGTTGACTGAAAATGTTATTTAGATCAATTCTATTCTTCCTAGTTTTCTGCCTGCTTATCTACCATTTACCAAAAGAGAAGAGTTGAAATCTCAATTTTAATAGTAGATATATTAATTTCTTTCTGCAGTTCTTTCAGTTTTTGTTTCATAATTTTGATACTCTGTGGTTAGGTCCATAAATATTACAATCTGGATGAGGTATCTAGAGAATTATCATTATGAAATCTTTCTCCCTAATGCTGATTATTTTTTATTGTTCTGAAATTGACTTTGCCTATAATTAATACAATTATTCTTCTTTATTAATATTAGCTCAGTATATCTCTCTCTATCCCTTAACTTTTTAAAAATTCATAAACTATTTTTTTAGTTTTACCAGTTTTAGGATCACAACAATATTGAATGGAAAGTACAGAGAATTTCAATATACCCCTTGTACCATATATGCCCACTCTCCCTCAAAATTGACATTCCTATCTGTTATCCTTGATAGATCTATACAGATACAACCTTATCATCCAGAGTCCATTGGTTACACTGGAGTTCACTCTTATTATTGTACATTCTATCAGTTTGGATATGCATGTATCCACCACTGTCAGTCAGTTCAGTCACTCAGTCGTGTCCGACTCTTTGCAACCCCATGAATCGCAGCACGCCAGGCCTCCCCCGTCCATCACCAACTCCCAGAGTTCACTCAGACTCATGTACATCGAGTCAGTGATGCCATCCAGCCATCTCATCCTCTGTCATCCCCTTCTCCTCCTGCCCCCAATCCCTCCCAGCATCACGGTCTTTTCCAATGAGTCAACTCTTCACATGAGGTGGCCAAAGTACTGGAGTGTCAACTTCAGCATCATTCCTTCCAAAGAAATTCCAGGGCTGATCTCCTTCAGAATGGACTGGTTGGATCTCTTTGCAGTCCAAGGGACTCTCAAGAGTCTTCTCCAACACCACAGTTCAAAAGCATCAATTCTTCGGCACTCAGCTTTCTTCACAGTCCAACTCTCACAACCATACGTGACCACTGGAAAAACCATAGCCTTGACTAGACAGACCTTTGTTGGCAAAGTAACGTCTCTGCTTTTCAATATGCTCTCTAGGTTGATCATAACTTTCCTTCCAAGGAGTAAGCGTCTTTCAATTTCATGGCTGTAGTCACCATCTGCAGTGATTCTGGAGCCCCCAAAAATAAAGTTTCCACTGTTTCCCCATCTATTTCCCATGAAGTGATGGGACCAGATGCCATGATCTTTGTTTTCTGAATGTTGAGCTTTCAGCCAACTTCTTCACTCTCCACTTTCACTTTCATCCAGAGGCCCTTTAGCTCCTCTTCACTCTCTGCCCTAAGGGTGGTGTCGTCTGCATATCTGACGTTATTGCTATTTCTCCCACTGTAGTATCACACAAAATAGTCTCCACACACCAGCATATATCATACCCTGCCTATTTCTCTCTCCCATCTCCCAACTCCCAGAAACCACTCATATTTTTACTGTCTCCATAGGACTTCCTCTTCCAGGAATTTATAGAGTTGGAATCATACAGTCATAATCTTTTCAAATTGGCTTCTTTCATTTAGTAATATGTATTTGCATATTTTTCCTGTCTTTACATGAGCTTCCCTGGTGGCTCAGATGGTAAAAGCATCTGCTTGCAATGCAGGAGACCTGGGTTTGATCCCTGGGTGAGGAAGATCCCCTGGAGAAGGAAATGGCAACCCACTCTAGTATTCTTGCCTGGAAAATTCCATGGATGGAGGAATCTCGTAGGCTACAGTCCATGGGATCCCAAAGAGTTGGACATGACTGAGCAATTTCACTTTCACTTTTATGTCTTTACATGGCTCGATCACTTATTCTTTTTAATACTAAATAATATTCTATTTTCTGAATGTACCAGTTTATTTACCCATACACCTGCTAAAGAACATCTTGGTTGCTTTTACTTTATCATACTTTGTGCAGATATTGAGGGTTTTTTTACAAACTGAAAATTTATAGTAACCCTGAATCAAGCAAGTCTGTTGTGGCATTTTTCCAACAGCATTTTTCTCACTTTGTGTCTGTGTATCATATTTTGTTAATTCTTACAGTGCTTCAAACTTTTTCAGTTAATTATGTGTTATGGTGATCTGTGGTCAGTCAGTGATCTTCTACGCTTCTGCTTTAATTGGACATTTTTAGCAATAAAGTATTCTTAGATATGTACCTTTTAGACAGCATGCTATTATACACTTAATAGGCTATAGTGCAGTGTAAACATAACTTCTGTATGTACCAGGAAACCAAAAAAAAAAAAAAAAGTGTGTGACTTGCTTTCCTGCAATATGCATCTTATTGCAGTGACCTGGAGCTGAACCCGCTGTATCTCTGAGGTAGGGTAAATAAAGCTGTTACAAACATCTGTGTACAGGTTTTTAGTGAGGGCATAAGTTTTCAATTCATTTGGGTAAATACCAAGGAGCACAACTGCTGTATCATATGGTGAGAATGTGTTTAGTTTTGAAAGAAACTTCTAAGCTATCTAAAAGTGGCTATACCATCTTGCTCCATAGCGCAGTCGATAAAGAGTCTGACTGCAATGGAGGAGACCTGGGTTCAATACCTGGGTTGGGAAGATCCCCTGGAAAAGGAAATGGCAACCCACTCCAGTATTCTTGCCTGTGAAATCCTGTGGAGAGAGGGGCCTGGCAGGCTACAGTCTATCAGGTTGCAAGAGTCAGACATGACTGAGCGACTAAGTACACACACATCGTGCATTCCTCTCAGGATTAAATGAGGGTTCCTGATTCTCCACATCCTCACCAGAACTGGTATTGTTAGTGTTCTGGATTTTAGCTATCAACACAAGTGTAGTGGTATTTTATTACTGTTTTAATTCACAGTTCTCTAAACTATGACTAAACTTTCCTTTTTTCCCCCTTATAATAGCCAGTGTTGGCTCCCCATGACCTACTACATTAAATTCCCGTTTAACTTAGATTTTAAGAATTGAATTAAGGAGTGACATCACCAAGATGGCAACATAAGTCATTAGTAACTTTGCTTTCCTTCATAAGAACAACAATTAACAACTTTTCCTGGAGAAGACACCACTGAGAAAATTCTAGAACACAGGTATAGGCTAAAAACAGTTCCCTGCAACATAGAGACTGAGATGGACAAGATCAAAAGGCTAAGAGGAGAAGCTGGGTGCTGTCCACATTGCCCCTCCCTCAGGCCAGTGCGGCACCATACTGAGTGGTCTCTCCTGGGCCTACAGTTGCTCCAGCAGGAAAAGTACTCAGGGTAGACATCCAGGTCCCTTAGCACTGTGGTCACCTGTTAGGATTCCCCGCTCTAGGCTTACCCCATGAGGATTTCAGGGAAATCTGCAAGACCTGACCAGGAATCTGATTTGAAAGAGAAGCGGGTAGGATCTTGCAACAGCCAACACTCAGATCTTGGAAGACCAAGTTCCTTCCTACAGCACCCACACAGTAGGCCCAGCCAATGGCTTGCTTATCTGCAGAGCCAAGATGGCAATGCAGTCTGACCAGAGAATTCGGTGGGGTGCAGATCTGCCTGATTTGGGATATCAAATGAAGAACCTGGCCC
This sequence comes from Nanger dama, assembly GCA_917880005.1. Lineage (NCBI taxonomy): Eukaryota > Metazoa > Chordata > Mammalia > Artiodactyla > Bovidae > Nanger > Nanger dama. The sequence goes on along the minus strand of CAKJTW010000038.1, from coordinate 3,786,415 downwards.
TGCCTGACCAGAACACCTGGAAGCTATTGTCCAGCAATGCTCAAGCAGTCTAGCAGGGAGAGCTGACTGACTACAGAGCAAATCCAGTGGCACCTTTTGACCAGGGAAGTATGACATCTTAAGCAAACTAATGCAATTCCCTTCTCTCTCTCTCTCTCTCTCTCTCTCTCTCTCTCTCTCTCTCTCTCTCTCTCTCTCTTTTCCTTGCAAGTTTCTCCAGTAGAATACCTTTAAAGTATGACCTTATTGACCCTAGTTAATAACCCTTCCTGGGTCCTTAATTGGAGTGGTATTTTGTTTGGCAAATCACCTACTTTGTTGGTCCTTAATGCTTCCATCTCTAAATTGAATTACCCTTTCTCTATATATGGGGGTGTCCTACTTTCTCTGCTAGAATAACATCCTCCATGCATAAAATGGCATTCTGTGGATCATTTATTGGGAAAGCCCCCTAATCTGTTCAAAGTAGTAACTGATATCTTCTTTACTAACCAATCTCATAGAATCATAGAAAACAGTTAAAAAAAAAAAAAAAGCCAAACAAACCCCCTTAATACATGAAGTGCAACTCAATGTTCCTTTTAAAGTGAAGGGGGAAAAACCACCTAGGATATGCATGTCATTAGATATATTCATTTCTATAGTTATTTTAGTTCTTTCAATTAGCAGTGGTCATCTGGGGAAAGTTAACAGATTTTTGAATGACTATAATATGAGTTGTACTGGTATGCAAAAGCCTGATTATCACTGATTATACCAAGCTAATTATTGACTCAATTGAAACTTTAAAAAGGTTAGCTTTTACTTTCTAAACATGCCAGATTCTGAGTCTGCATAGAACTTACAATACAGAGCCATGAAAATTAAAGTAATCCCTCATCTTGGCAATATAAACATGATTCTAGAAAAGAATGAGCTTAAAAAGATGTGAAAACTTTGGATTGGCATAACGTCAGACTTTATTTTTTGGGCTCCAAAATCACTGCAGATGGTGACTGCAGCCATGAAATTAAAAGACACTTACTCCTTGGAAGAAAAGTTATGATCAACCTAGATAGCATATTCAAAAGCAGAGACATTGCTATGCTGACTAAGGTCCGTCTAGTCAAGGCTATGGTTTTTCCAGTAGTCATGTATGGATGTGAGAGTTGGACTGTGAAGAAGGCTGAGCGCCGAAGAATTGATGCTTTTGAACTGTGGTGTTGGAGAAGACTCCTGAGAGTCCCTTGGACTGCAAGGAAATCCAACCGGTCCATTCTGAAGGAGATCAGCCCTGGGATTTCTTTGGAAGGAATGATGCTAAAGCTGAAGCTCCAGTACTTTGGCCACCTCATGCGAAGAAGTGACTCATTGGAAAAGACTGATGCTGGGAGGGATTGGGGGCAAGAGGAGAAGGGGACGGCAGAGGATGAGATGGCTGGATGGCATCACTGACTCGATGGACGTGAGTCTGAGTGAACTCCGGGAGTTGGTGATGGACAGGGAGGCCTGGCATGCTGCGATTCATGGGGTCGCAAAGAGTCGGACACGACTGAGTGACTGAACTGAAGCCAGAAAACAATAATGGTTAAGGAGAATGAGAGCAGATTGTGTAAAACCATCCGTCAAGAATTGACATGTGTTATAATCATGGCAGGACACTAAGTATGTTGAAAGTCCATAGAATTTGGCAACGCTATGCAGAGAGGGATATGGCAAATTTTACTTTGGAGGATGAAACAGCTTGGAATGTGAAAATGCTAATGATGAGATTATCCAGTAATAGTTACCACACTATTCCAAAAAGATATTTATCTGCAAGTTACATTATAATTCATATCAAGTACAGGCAAAAATAAGTTTCTTCAAGAAGGAATCTTGCAAGACTTTTCTTGGTGCTTTGCTCACTCTGGGAAACGGAACCTTAACTCTGAGAAGTGAAAGTGTTAGTCTCAGTCGTTTCTGACTCTTTGCAACCCTATGGACTAGCCCACCAGGCTCCTCTGTCCATGGGATTCTCCAGGCAAGAATACTGGAGTGGGTATCCATTTCCTTCTCTAGGGTATCTTCCAGACCCAGGGATCGAACCCAGGTCTCCTGCACTGCAGGCAGATTCTTACCATCTGAGCCACCAGTGAAGCCCAAGAGACATCAGTGTAGCTTTTTGTTGTTGCTTTGGGTGGAGAAAATATTATAGTAAAGAGATTTATCATGATAAACTTATAATTTGATTTAATTAATTTCCATAATGATAACACATAATTTATAAACAGTATACATTTATACAGGTTCAGTGGTGAAGAATCTGCCTGCCGATGAAGTAGCCATAATAGACTCAGGTTCGATACCTGGGTTGGCAAGACCCACTGGAAGAGGAAATGGCAACCCACTCCAGTATGCTTGCCTGGAAAGTTTATGAGGTCACAAAGAATCAGGCATGACTTAACACCTGAGCACGCACACACGCACCTACATTCACACAGATTTTATATATGTATATGTTTATATAAGTAACACTAGTTGGTTTCGTTGTCTGACCCCAGTTCTGCCTCAGTAAAGGGATATATGTTCATTCTAAACCAGAGAGGTGGTAGGGATAGAGTGAGAATTAAGACTCTGCAAATTCAACCTGAAAGACTTCCTTAGTTTCCAAAAACTGGCTTGGGTTGGCATGGCTGACTAGATGGGTGCCTCTGCAGGATGTTGATTGGCTTTTCTTATGAAGATTGCCTTTGGTTAGGCCCTTGCCAAGTGCTCTGAGGAATTCTTCCACTTTCCTTATAAGCTGTAGTGCAGGAATCACGACCCAAATCTGCAGTTTTAACATGAGTATTGTTTCTGCTTTTTTTCTACCCAAATCTGCAGTTTTCATCTTAGATGGCTGAGCTCTCTCCCTTGGCATTGTCAAAAGGAGAGCTCTAAAAGCTCTTCTCTTGCTTCAGAATATGAGTTGACAATGGATTCACATTTGACCATTACTATAAAACATGTTCCTAAATATTACTAAGTATTCTACAAGGGTTATTGTGGAGTGGTCCAGAATGTTATTTAGTTAATTTATGACCAAGATTGTGACGGTTACATATAAGAGTGAATTAATCATGGTAAGAATCAGCAAAGTCTGCAAATAGAGCTAAATTATGTTTTTATCAGCATTTGTAAAATATATTCATTATTCTGTGACAGAAAATATGACACAAAATTTGCCAGGCTCTTTTCTAGGACATTAATAAATACTTGGTAATTGGGATCATAACAGACGTTTTAGCAAAGCCTGCATTTCTATGCACTTCTAAAGTGGAATTTCACAAATTTTATTAATTCCTTAATAATTCGTTATATTCATGAGTCTAAAACAGCTAGTTCTTTAAAGAAAGCTTTATCCACTTGTATGCTCTTGCATCTTGCATAAGAAGTTTTAGACTGTAAATAAAGTCTTTACAAAATAAGCAAGTGACCTTTCTCAGGTACATTTATTATGAAAGAAAAGATGAATTTACATGAGCTGAGTTTCTTTCAAGTACCTGACAAAGGCAATTCTTTTAACTAGAATTATGAAAAGGGGAATATTTTATGAAAAATCACTAGTGAAGTTTTGAGAGGTAGAGTATAAGGTCCTCTTGACCCTTGTCCCTGCCAAAATTTTGAAATATCTATATGTTGTAGGAATAAAGAGAATAAATTAAATTTATATCTGTGTATCTGTTGGCTTAGAAATAGACAATGACTTCAAACAATCACTTGGTTTAAACAATATTGCTAAAAATAGTATGGCTCTATATAATCTATTATTTTGGCCTTATTCTTTAAAATTATCAATATTTTTAAAGTGAAGTTTACTATAGAAAATAACTTATGAGAAAGGACACTTAAAATAAGAAAAACAGAATATGAGACAGAAAATCAAAAAATAGGGATTCTAACTCATCTCAGCTGGAGAAGGCAATGGCAGCCCACTCCAGTACTCTTGCCTGGAAAATCCCATGGATGTCGGAGCCTGGTGGGCTGCAGTCCATGGGGTCACGAGAGTCAGACACGACTGAGCAACTTCACTTTCATGCATTGGAGACGGAAATGGCAACCCACTCCAGTGTTCTTGCCTGGAGAATCCCAGGGACGGGGAAGCCTGGTGGCTGCCATCTATGGGGTCACACAGAGTTGGACACGACTGAAGCGACTTAGCAGCAGCAGCAGCAGCAGCTCACCTCAGCTACTTGTTTACATGATATTCACTTTGCAGTGCACAAGTGTGCTCATTCATGTCCAACTATTTGTGACCCTATGAACTTTAGCCCACCAGGCTCCTGTGTCCATGGAATTCTCCAGGCAAGGATACTGGCATGGGTTGCTATGCCCCTCTCCAGGGAATTTTCCCGACCCAAAGATTGAACCCATGTCTCCCGCTCTTACCACTTGAGCCACTTCAGAAGCCCATTCACTTCACAAAACATATGTGAAATGAATGCAGTCCCCTATTTATAACAAGGTAAAAATGCACACATTAAATCTGAAATTGGTTAGTGGAAAATAAATTCTACACAAAAGCATAAATGTTACTATCATCATCTTTACAACTGCTGATTTTTCTGTACACTCCACCAACATAACTCGTTAGTCAAGCAGAGATGTGTTCGCTATTTACCATACCAATAACAATACCTTCGACAGATTTACCAATGTCTCTAAAAGATAGTTAGCAAGCAGGTATGGGAATTATAATTTGATTTAAGGTGGGTCTTTTAATGCAGCAATCCAAAACTCATGATTTATAACTGAGAATTGGTGCAGAATGATGAAGGTTTTGAATGTATCTTGATGGATGACCACTCATTTGATAAGATAATAGCCTTCCTAGTTGAGTAAGACATTGCCTTGAGAAGGCAGGCTAAAGGAATAGTATCTTATTTGTGTAAATACATTTTTAGGTAGTTCCTGAAGCAATAACATTATATAATATTCCTAGGCAAGAATTACCTTAAAAGTAAAACCTGACTGTTTACATGGTCTTAGTTTTTGATCCTATTAACTCTCTTAGTTTTTGCATGTAGTTGTTATCATCATTATCCAGTTAAATATTTTCACAGATGAGCTATGTTTAGGCATTCTTCTACTAGATACTATACATAGCAAATCTTATTTAATTCCAACAGCTAGCCTATGGTATTATTATCACCATTATAAAGACCCAGGAGACAGTCACCTTGTTCAATGTCACTAGTCCTATTTAAATAAAAAGGTGGCAAAAATTTCAGAAAATAAATAGCAGTTGGTAGGTTATTTAGGATGAGGTTGTACAGTATGTTTATTTCGACCCAGGAATGCTAGCTAGAGGCACAGACTATATTGCTCCTCCTAGCACTCACAGTTCAGTTCTGTTCAGTCACTCAGTCATGTCCAACTCTTTGCGACCCCATGGACTGCAGCAAGCCAGGCCTCTATGTCCATCACTAAACCCAAAAGTTCACTCAAACTCATGTCCATTGAGTCAGTGATGCCATCCAACCATCTCATCTCCTGTTGCCCCCCTTCTCCTCCTGCCTTCAATCTTTCTCAGCATCAGGGTCTATTTAAATGAGTCAGTTCTTCACATCAGGTAGCCAAAGAATTGGAGTTTCAGCTTCAACATCAGTCCTTCCAATGAATATTTAGTACTGATTTCCCTTAGGATGGACTGGTTGGGTCTCCTTGCAGTCCAAGGGACTTTCAAGAGTCTTCTCCAACACCACAGTTCAAAAACATCAAATCTTCAGTGCTCAGCTTTCTTTATGGTCCAACTCTCACATCCATACATAACTACTGGAAAACCCACAGCTTTGACTAGATGTCCTTTGTTGGCAAAATAATGTCTCTGTTTTAATATGCTATCTTGGTTGGTCATAACTTTTCTTCCAAGGAACACGTGTCTTTTAATTTCATGGCTGCAATCAACATCTGCAGTGATTTTGGAACCCCAAAAAAACAAAGTCTGACACTGTTTCCCCATCTCTTTCCCATGAAGTGATGAGAACAGATGCCATGATCTTAGTTTTCTGAATGCTGAGCTTTAAGCCAACTTTTTCACTCTCCACTTTCACTTTCAAGAGGCTCTTTAGTTCTTCACTTTCTGCCATAAGGGTGGTGTCATCTGCATATCTGAGGTTATTGATATTTCTCCCGGCAATCTTGATTCCAGCTTGTGCTTCTTCCAGTCCAGCGTTTCTCATGATGTACTCTGCATAGAAGTTAAATAAGCAGGGTGACAATATACAGCCTTGACATACTCCTTTCCCGATTTGGAACCAGTCTGTTGTTCTATGACCAGTTCTAACTGTTGCTTCCTGACTTGCATACAGATTTCTCAAGAGGCAGGTCAGGTGGTCAGGTATTCCAATCTCTTTCAGAATTTTCCACAGTTTATTGTGATCCACACAGTCAAAGGCTTTAGCATAGTCAATAAAGCAGAAGTAGATGTTTTTCGATGATCCAACAGCAGTTGGCAATCTGATATCTGGTTTCACTGCCTTTTCTAAATAACTGGAAGTTCACGGTTCATGTACTGTTGGAGCTGGGCTTGGGGAATTTTGAGCACTACTTTGCTAGCATGTGAGATGAGTGCAAATTGTGTGGTAGTTTGAGCAGTCTTTGGCATTGCCTTTCTTTGGGATTGGAATGAAAATGACCTTTTCCAGTCCTGTGGCCATTGCTGTGTTTTCCAAATTTTGTGCCATATTCAGTGCAGCACTTTTACAGCATCATATTTTAATATTTGAAATAGATCAACTGGCAATCCATCACCACCTTAGCTTTGTTCATTGTGATGCTTCCTAGGGCCCGCTTGACTTCGCATTACAGGATATCTGGCTCTAGGTGAGTGATCACATCATTGTGATTATCTGGTTCATAAAGATATTTTTGTATAGTTATGTGTATTCTTGTTACCTCTTATTAACATCTTCTGATTCTGTTAGGTGCATAACATTTCTGTCCTTTATTGTGCCCATTTTTGAATGAAATGTTCCCTCGGTTTCTCTAATTTTCTTTAGGAGATCTCTAATCTTTCCCATTCTATTATTTTCCTCTGTCTTTGCATTGATCACTGAGGAAGGCTTTCTTATCTCTCCTTGCTATTCTTTGGAACTCTGCATTGAAATGGGTATATCTTCCTTTTCTTCTTTGCCTTTCACTTCTCTTCTTTTCACAGCTATTTGTAAGGCCTCCTCAGACAACCATTTTGCCTTTTTGAATTTCTTTTTCTTGGGGATGGTCTTGATCACAGCCTCGTGTACAATGTCACAAACCTCCATCCATAGTTCTTCAGCACTCTGTCTATCAGATCTAATCCCTTGAATCTGTTTGTCACTTCTACTGTATAATTGTAAGGGATTTGATTTAGGTCATACCTGAATGGTCTAGTGATTTTTCCTACACTCTTCAATTTAAGTCTGAATTTGGCAATAAGGAGTTCATGATTTGAGCCACAGTCAGCTCCCAGTCTTGTTTTCACTGACTGTATGGAGCTTCTCCATCTTTGGCTGCAAAGAATGTAATCAACCTGATTTTGGTATTGACCATCTGGTGATGTCTCTGTGTACAGTCTTCTCTTGTGTTGTTGGAAGAGGGTGTTTGCTATGACCAGTGTGTTCTCTTGCAAAACTCTATTAGCCTTTGCCCTGCTTCATTCTGTACTCCAAGGCCAAATTTGCCTGTTAGCATAGGTATCTCTTGGCTTGCTACTTTTGGATTCCAGTGCCTTACAATGAAAAGGACATCTTTTGGGGGATGTTAGTTCGAGAAGGTATTGTAGGTCTTCGTAGAACCATTCAACTTCAGCTTCTTCAGCAATACTGGTTGCTCAGTGCACAGACTTGGATTATTGTGATATTGAATGGTTTGCTTTTCGATAAAACAAGGGATCATTCTGCTGTTTTTGAGATTGCATCTAAGTACTGCATTTTAGAATCTTAATTTGACTATGATGGTTACTCTATTTCTTCTAAGGGATTCTTGCCCACAGTCATAGATATAATAGTCATCTGAGTTAAACTCACCCATTCCAGTCCATTTTAGTTCTCTAATACCTAAATGTCAATGTTCACTCTTGCCATCTACTGTTTGACCACTTCCAATTTGCCTTGATTCATAGACCTGGCATTCCAGGTTCCTATGCAATATTGCTCTTTATAGCATCAGACTTTACATCCATCACCATCACATCCACAGCTGGGTGGCATTGTTGCTTTGGCTCCATCTCTTCATTCTTTCTGTAGTTATTTCTCCACTAATCTCCAATAGCGTATTGGGCACCTACCAACCTGGGAAGTTCATCTTTCGTGTCCTATCTTTTTGCCTTTTCATGATGTTCATGGGGTTCTCAAGGTAAGAATTCTGAAGTGGTTTGCCATTCCCTTCTCCAGAAGATATTAAAAAGACTGAAATAGTTTAAATATGCTGACTCTTACTCAAGTTCTTAGATGGCATAATTGTAAAGTTGCTTTAGCCTTCTATCATTATTATTGTAGTGGAAAAATAAAGATAGATTAAAACCACAAGGATATAAATCAGTGGCTCTCTAGCACAGAACAAAAAGTATTACATTTAAAGTTAAAAGGAAGCAGGGCATCTATGTGCAGAAATTTACTGCTCATGTCAGAAATGTGAATGTCTCCATCAGACTCTGACACGTAAATCTCAGAATTGGATAAACTGAATCTGCACAATTGCCAATGGCTGCTTGCTCTCTAATAAGTGAACTCTTATCTCATATTACAGGAGTTAGAATTATCACTAAGAAGAGGGGAAGATTAAGAATAATATAAAGGTCAACAATAAATGAGACTCATTTTTAAAGAGCGTGTTATTTAACAAAGTATCATTTATCAGATTTGTAAGTTCATATATATTTTATTTATAGTAAATTAATGTAAATAATAATGATTAAAATTAATTTTAAAGAGAAAATATCTCTACAGAAGGTTTTGTAACTCATCAGTTTGAATGTAATTTATATTCCATTCAGGAAAATTTTTATCTATATAAAATAAACATTTTGATTACAGAAAGCTAGAAGTTTTTACTGTACTAATTACTACTTATAATTAAGCAAGCTATTTTAGAATGAATTTACCTAAGTAAGATAAAAATTATATATCAGCTGATTTGGAGAAAATTCATGAACTATAAAAAGATGATGTAAAATATGAGGAAAAAAACACCTAAAAATCTGTTGTTTGATTTGCACATCAAGCAGAGTAAGAACAAGTTTAGTTTTCTATATTTAGAGTCATACTTTGAGAGAAAATCAAAAAGCAATTAAGGATATCAGAAAAGTTACAAAAGCTGTTACTTATATGTTCATTATGCAAAAGTAAAAGATGTTATCTTTGGCACTGCAATAGTATATATTGCTCCTGAGAACACAGAAAATGAAATATCTTAATGTTATATATTTTTCTAATTTTAATATTTGTTCAAATATTGCAAATTATTTTTCTTATAGTAAGAGAATGGGTACTCACTTCCCTTGTAGCTCAGTCATTAAAGAGTCTGCCTGCAGTGCAGGAGACCCAGATTCGATTCCTGAGTTGGGAAGATACACTGGAGAAGGAAATGGCAACCCACTCCAGTATTCTTACCTGAAAAATCCTATGGACAGAGAAGCCTGGCAGGCTAGAGTCCATGGGGTCCCAAGAGTCAGACATGAGTTAGTGACTAAACCAGAATGGGAAACAGTGGAAACAGTGTCAGATTTTATTTGGGGGGAGGGGACTCCAAAATCACTGCAGATGGTGACTTCAGCCATGAAATTAAAAGACGCTTACTCCTTGGAAGAAAAGTTATGACCAACCTAGATAGTATATTCAAAAGCAGAGACATTACTTTGCCAACTAAGGTCCGTCTGGTCAAGGCTATGGTTTTTCCTGTGGTCATGTATGGATGTGAGTGAGAGTTGGACTGTGAAGAAGGCTGAGTGCCAAAGAATTGATGCTTTTGAACTGTGGTGTTGGAGAAGACTCTTGAGAGTTCCTTGGACTGCAAGGAGATCCAATCAATCCATTCTGAATGAGATCAACCCTGGGATTTCTTTGGAAGGAATGATGCTAAAGCTGAAGCTCCAGTACTTTGGCCACCACTTGAGAAGAGTTGACTCATTGGAAAAGACTCTGATGCTGGGAGGGATTGGGGGCAGGAGGAGAAGGGGACGACCGAGGATGAGATGGCTGGATGGCATCACTGACTCAATAGACGTGAGTCTGAGTGAACTCCAGGAGTTGGTGATGCATAGGGAGGCCTGGAGTGCTGCGATTCATGGGGTCGCAAAGAGTCGGACACGACTGAGCAACTGAACTGAACTAAACCAAAGGATTATATGTTGGTGATATCAAAAAGCTATCTATATTTGGAGGGGAGCCAGGAAGAGAGAATTATAGTGAACAACTATTTAGAATATCAGAATGTGTTTTAGGAAAACATTTGCTAACCAGTGTAATGTAAAATATATCATTTTACATTGCATATAAATGAATACATATATGTATTCATTCATTATGTATTTACATTCATTATGTATGTACATTATTATGTATTTATACATACATATATAAGAATACATGAGGTACATTTGAAGAAACACTAAAATATAGGTCATTCTGGGTTTCATATTTTTCTGTCAATTGTGTTTCTATCTCTGTAAAGGAGAATCTACTGCTCTAAATCTAATTTAGCCAACAGAAATCTCATTTATATACATATTGTAAAAGAAAAAGCAATGAAAAAGGAATGGTTTTCAAGTAGGAGACCCTAATTTATCAGTGTGAACAAAAATAGTAATGGATCAACAAACTATGTGAAAACTTACAAAAGCTTAATGTAATTCATGACTTCAAATGCAAATAGTAGAGTGAAGATTATAACATTACTAATAGTGTTTGTAACAGGGTGAAAGGTATACAGGTGATATTTCTTCTTTGGAAAAAATCAGTCTTAATCCCAAATAATGCAATCCCAGAGAATGTTCACATTACCATATAATTTGCACTCATTTCACATGCTAGCAAGATAATGCTCAGAAGCCTTCAAGCTAAGCTTCAAAAGTACATGAATCAAAAACTTGCAGATTTGCAAGCTGGATATAAAAAGGCAGAGACAACAGAGAGCAAATTGCCAACATCCGTTGGATCACAGAATAAGCAAGGGAATTCTAGAAAAACATCTACTTCTGCTTCATTGACTATGCTAAAGCTTTTGACTGTGTGGATCACAACTATGGAAAACTCTTAAAGAGATGGAAATACCAGACCACCCTACCTGTCTCCAGAGAAACCTGTATGCAGGCCAAGAAGCAACAGTTAGAACTGGACGTGGAACAACAGATGGGTTCAAAAAGGGAAAGTAGTATGATCGGGTTGTATACTGTCACCCTGCTTATTTAACTTCTGTGCAGAGTTTGTCATGTGAAATGCCAGGCTGGATGAAGCACAAGCTGGAATCAAGATTTCTGGGACAAATATCAACAACCTTAGATATGCAGATGACACCACCCTAATGGCAGAAAGCAGAGAGGAATTTCAGAGCCTCTTGATGAAGGTGAAAAGGAGAATGGAAAAACTGGCTTACAACTCAACATTCAAAACATGGGCATCCAGTCCATCACTTCTTTGCAAATAGATGGAGAAAAAGTGGAAACAATGACAGATTTTCTTTCTTGGGCTCCAAAATCACTGCAAATAGTGACTGTAGCTACAAAATTAAAAGATGCTTCTTGAAAGAAAAAAAATATGACAAACTCAGACAGTGTATTAAAAAGCAGAGACATCACTTTGCCAACCAAGGCCCGTATAATCAAAGCTATAATTTTTCTAGTAGTCATGAACAGATGTGAAAGCTGGACCATAAAGAAGGCTGAGAGCTGAAGAATTGATGCTTTCAAACTCTTGAGAGTCCCTTCGACAGCAAGGAGATCAAACCAGTCAATCCTAAAGGAACTCTCACTGTTTGCAGATGACATGATCCTCTACATAGAAAATCCTAAAGACTCGACCAGAAAACTACTAGAGCTAATCAATGAATATAGTAAAGTTGCAGAATATAAAATCAACACTCAGAAATCCCTTGCATTCCTATACACTAATAATGAGAAAGGAGAAAAAGAAGTTAAGGAAACAATCCCATTCACCATTGCAACGAAAAGAATAAAATACGTAGGAATATTCCTACCTAAAGAAACTAAAGACCTATATATCGAAAACTATAAAACACTGATGAAAGAAATCAAAGAGGACACTAATAGATGGAGAAATATACCATGCTCATGGGTCGGAAGAGTCAATATAGTGAAAATGAGTATACTACCTAAAGCAATCTACAGATTCAATGCAATTCCTATCAAGCTACCAGCAGTATTTTTCACAGAACTAGATCAAATAATCTCAAGATTTGTATGGAAATACAAAAAACCTCGAATAGCCAAAGCAATCTTGAGAAAGAAACACGAACTGGAGGAATCAGCTTGCCTGACTTCAGGCTCTACTACAAAGCCACAGTCATTAAGACAGTATGGTACTGGCACAAAGACAGAAATATAGATCAATGGAACAAAATAGAAAGCCCTGAGATAAACCCACACACCTATGGACACCTTATCTTCGACAAAGGAGGCAAGAATATACAATGGAGTAAAGACAGTCTCTTTAACAGGTGGTGCTGGGAAAAGTGGTCAACCACTTGTAAAAGAATGAAACTAGACCCCTTTCTAACACCATACAGAAAAATAAACTCCAAATGGATTAAAGATCTAAATGTAAGACCAGAAACTATAAAACTCCTAGAGGAGAACATAGGCAAAACACTCTCCGACATAAATCACAGCAGGATCCTCTATGATCCACCTCCCAATATACTGGAAATAAAAGCAAAAATAAGCAAATGGGATCTAATTAAAATTAAAAGCTTCTGCACAACAAAGGAAACTATAAGTAAGGTGAAAAGACAGCCTTCTGAATGGGAGAAAACAATAGCAAATGAAACAACTGACAAACAACTAATTTCAAAAATATATAAGCAACTTATGCAGCTCAACTCCAGAAAAATAAATGATCCAATAAAAAAAATGGGCCAAAGAACTAAATAGGCATTTCTCCAAAGAAGACATACGGATGGCTAACAAACACATGAAAAGATGCTCAACATCACTCATTATCAGAGAAATGCAAATCAAGACCACAATGAGGTACCATTTCACACCAGTCAGAATGGCTACAATCCAAAAGTCTACAAGCAATAAATGCTGGAGAGGATGTGGAGAAAAGGGAACCCTCTTACACTGCTGGTGGGAATGCAAACTAGTACAGCCATTATGGAAAACAGTGTGGAGATTCCTTAAAAAATTGCAAATAGAACTGCCTTATGACCCAGCAATCCTATTGCTGGGCATACACACCGAGGAAACCAGAATTGAAAGAGACACATGTACCCCAATGTTCATTGCAGCGCTGTTTATAATAGCCAGGACATGGAAGCAACCTAGATGTCCATCAGCAGATGATTGGATAAGAAAGCCGTGGTACATATACACAATGGAATACTACTTAAAAAGAATAAATTTGACTCAGTTCTAATGAGATGGATGAAATTGGAACCGATTATACAGAGTGAAGTAAGCCAGAAAGAAAAACACCAATACAGTATACTGACACATATATATGGAATTTAGAAGACAGTAATGATGACCCTATATGTGAGACAACAGACACAGAGGTATAGAACGGACTTTTGGACTCTGAGGGAGAGGGAAAGGGTGGGATGGTTTGGGAGAATGGCAATGAAATATGTATATTTTCTTGTAAGAAACGAAGCGCCAATCTGTGTTCAATGTAGGATGCAGGATGCATGGGGCTGATGCACAGGATGATTCAAGTAGAGGATGTGGGGTGGGAGGTGGGAGGGGGCTTCGGCCTTGGGAGATTGTGTTCACCTATGGCTGATTCATGTCAATGTATGGCAAAACAAATACAGTATTGTAATTAAAAAAATAAATAAAATTAATTTAAAAAAAGGAAATCAACCCTGAATATTCATTGGAAGGACTGATTCTGAAGTTCCAATCTTTTGATAAGGTTTCAATCCTTCTCCTCCAAACCTGATGAGAAGACTGCTCATTGGAAAAGATCCTGATGCTGGAAAAGATTGAAGGCAGGATGAGAAGGGGGCAACAGAAGATGAGATGGTTGGATGGCATCATCAATTCAGTGGACATGAGTCTGAGCAAACTCTGGGAGATAGTGAAGGACGGGGAAGCCTGGAGTCTGCAGGGCATGGGGTCGCAAAGAGTCAGACACAACCTAGTGACTGAACAACAGCTACTTGTATTTAAGGAACGTGTGGTAATCTGATAAAATTTTAAAATTGAATTTTGTTTGTTTAAAACATATAAATCCCTGGCTGACCGGGAATAATATAAAAGATAAAATAATCAGCGTTTTAATCAATAAATATTGATTGAAAAAATTAAAGCATCAGTAACATGAATCAATGAAAAAATGATAAAAACTTGCTTAGTGGAAAATTTGGCTAAATACATAAATATGAATATATATTTAATGCAATTCATCATTTTTGTTTCTGATTTTTACTGATTAAACATTTTTAGAAAATCCTAACCCCATTTTATAGCTATACTTTTCACTCTTCTGCTCTTCTTCAAAAGTTGGTATTTTATAAGCATTCACATAATTTCTGTGCTTCTCCACCTTATACTCCATTTCACTCTGCACTGACCTTTTGTTTTATCAAACATTTAACTGATAAGTTGAATCTGTTTGTTTTCTTCTGGAAACTCTTTCTTATGCAGGTATACAGTCATTCTTAGATTTAACCTATTTCAAATCTGCAGGATTTTAGTGGAAAGTCAAGGTATTGGCCATCTTGTACAGCAGTAAAGAATCCACATGCAATGTAGGAGATGTAGGTTTGATCCCTGGTTGAGGAAGGCACCCTGGAGAAGGAAATGGTAACCCACTCCAGTATTCTTGCTGGGGAAATCTCATTGACAGAGAAGCCTGGTGGACTACAGTCCATGGGGTTGGAAAGAGTTGGACATAACTTAGCAACTAAACAACAACAGCACCAAGATAACTATATAAAGATACACGTGACCATATTTTGGACATATATCAATTGCCTTTGTTTCTCAGCAAAAGTCATGGTTGAAAAACAAATTTTCATGCTCAAAAGCAACTTATCTAAACTCAAACTCTATTGTATGCAAAAGCAAAAATTATGCATGATTATTATGAAAATGTTTTATAATAATCAACTAGTATATTTAATATCCACCTGCTAATGCAGGAGACACAAGAGATGCCAGTTAACCCCTGGGTCTGGAAGATCCCCTGGAGAAGGAAATGGCAACGCACTCCAGTATTTTTGCCTGGGAAATCCCATGGACAGAGGAGCCTGTGGGCTATAATCTATGGGGTCACAAAGAGTCGGACATGACAGAGTACACATGCACACAGTATATGCAATAATTGTGATTATAGGGAAAATGAAATTTTAAAAATGTCAGACAACACAAATCCTCTATTTTCACATGATTTTTTAAAGTTTATATTCATTTAACTTTAAGAAAAATTTCTTGTTGTGTAGATATATTAATAATAAATATAGAGAGCTTTAAATAAAACAATATACTATGCAAATTGAAACTAAAAGCTCTAAATTATTCAACAAACAAGTAGCAGTTTCTATGCAAGAGCTTTTCATAAATGCTTTGGGGTATTACTATCAGACTGCTAATCACCAGTTAAAGCTCCCAAACTTCATCTATTCACATAAGAAGTTAATACAGATATAGTAGCGTATATTCTCTAAAGATAGTTAAGGAATATTCTTAAGTGCAAACATTCAACTTCAGTGCAATTAACAGTACAGTAACCTCAAGACCAGGAAAGCTTAAAGTCAATAGCCGAGAACCACTTGAATAGACAGTGATTGATTCTGCTTGCTCTGGCCTATAGGGGAATGATTGATCTAAGCTTTATTTTGTGCTGGCCTTTTCTCTATTGTAAGCCTAATGAGGCATAAGGAGTGAAGTGAAAGTGGAAACAATAGAAATAGATTTCTGTCTGCATGGAGCCAACAACATGGTGATGAAATACAAAATTAATCCAACCAGCTATTTGATATCAAAAGCTATACTCTCAAATTTCCAGTAACTTATTTTTCCCTCAAATTATTTTTTTGTTTACATTTCAGCAGTTCAGTTCTCTTTGATTAGACATGTTGCAACTGATTATCTTCTACAAACCTAGAAATATCAGAGATGTTTAGAAGGAACAATTTTTAAATAAATTTTAAAGAAATGCCATTAAAATGGAAGATTTTGTTGCCAGAATGTATAAGTATACTCTTGGCTGTCTGCTATGAATAACCTTTATAAAAATCAATTCTGTTGGTAAATATTTAGAAAATTTATTGCAGAAATTAAAAATAAATGATATTTGAGAAAAATAATATTTTGAAAATCATGGAAAATGGTAGTTCTTATACTCTGTGGTATTTATGTAGGTGCTTAAACCATCAACAAATATCTTGAACTTTGAAACTAGACATATTTAAAACTAGCAAAGTAAATTTAAATAGCTTTTTGGAAATAATAGTTAAGATGTGAATAAAGTATTTCCTGGAAGAAAAAGTATATTGATTGTAATTGGTCAAGTAAAGAAAGATTTGATGTGGCCAATAAAAATTGTTGCATTCATCTCTGGAGTATAGTTTTATAAACATAAAATACATCATTTTATTCATTCCATAAACACTTATTATGTTCCCTCCTACTTCAGCTAATTAACTCCTATTGAGCCTTCAGAATTCAGCTTATATTTATATTTCCTCAGAGCAATTTTTCCAAACCTTTCAGCCTATGTCAGATCCATCCTGCTTTTTATACCCTTGTATTTTTCTTTCCTTCCACTTATTCAATAGTAAAAGATAAATAATTGTATAACTAGTTTTTCCATGTATATGCATACTGAATAAGGATAAAACCTATTTTCCTTTTTTACATCTATATCTCCAGCACGGGGCCTTCCACTGAATAAACACTAAATTAAAACTGTTAAATCAGAAAGTGAATAAATCTGTCAGATATAATTTTAAGCACTGAAGTTACAGAATGAAGTAAGGCATGGGGAGTCTATCTCCTGGGGAACACTGGGTGTTGGGAGAGAGAGAAAAGTAAATGAACAACTACAGTTCAATGAGAGAAGACATGATGATAAGGAAACTGTTTCACTTCACGAAGTATGAGTGGACAAAATGGAACTCCACGTAAAGGATAGAGTAGCTATCCTTTGCTGAGGGTCAGCTTGCCTAGGACCGGGCACACTGAGCCTCAGAAATGTCTACTGAGACAGAGTAAAAGAAGGTTATTGGAGAGTTGGCTTCCCTGGCGGTTCCAGAGGTTAAAGCGTCTGCCTCCAATGAGGGGAACTCAGGTTCGATCCCTGGGTAGGGAAGATTCCCTGGAGAAGGAAATGGCAACCCACTCCAGTATTCTTGCCTGGAGAATCCCATGGACAGAGGAGCTTCATAGACTACAGTCCATGAGGTCACAAAGAGTCAAACACGACTGAGTGACTTCACTTTCACTTTCAGACCTTTCCAAAGAAAAGAAGGATCCCCCTGCAAGATCAGGCAGAGGGGACTGAGATTATAATATAAGCCTGACACACCTCTGACAGCCCCATGTGGGACTCTGGAGCCACGCTTCCTAGTTGGAGGCTCCTACAGTGGCAGAGGTGGTAAGGTGGTAGTCTTACTCAGTCTTACTCAGCAGTTGGCTGGAGCCGCCCTGAAAGGAGCACGACTCAGCTCAAAGGCAGAGACAGACGTGAAGGAGGCAGAGCTGGTCACACTCCTCCCAGCTGGGCAGTGTCCTCCCTTGAGAAAATTTCATCTGCCACCAGCATGAATGGTGTACACAGCAACTGTCTATTCCATACGCAGCTAGGGTGTGCTTGTTAAGACAGAGCAGGGAGTGAGGCCAGTAATACTATCAAGCCGGGACTTGAACAGTTTCCTCAGTCTCTCTGAGAGTTTGGATCTCCTCCAACAGGCAGCAGAAGCCATAGAAAAGTTTTAAGTAAGGAAGCATGGGGAGCAAATTTGCATTCTAAATCTCTTCTGCAGCACTGATTGAAGCCTGAATTCAGGACTAGTGTTAAGGAGCTGTTGGAGAAGGCCCAGTGAAAGCGTGAACAGAGAGTCTGACATCCAGTTTCACACAGGAGTGGGGAGGAGAGAGAAATTAGAGACACTCTGGAGCAGGCAGGCACCTCAGATTGTGATGACTGATGAGACTTAGTAAGGAAGAGCAAGGAGTCTGGGACAGCTGATTTCCTATGACATACAAAATTTCGATATGTTCTGGATAAACTTTAGAAGAAATGATAAAATGAAGCTCATTGCAAACTTCTACTTTGGAAAATGTAAAGTTGTCCAATTATCACAGCCAGATCCTTGATCATCTCCCGATAATCCATTTCTTGCTGTGTTTACACAGTGCTCTGTCTCAGACTGGTGCCAAGTGTCAAACAAAGAAATATCTATTAAACGTGATTTGGAGCATGGGAGGTGTCCCAAGATCTCAGGCTCAAAATGAAGTCTAATGTGGGAAGAGAAAGTAAAAGCAGAGTTAACTATTTTTAAACAAATGAACACAACCCCACCACACACACATACATATGTTAAATGGAGTGCTAAATGTGATATTCACTGACATTAAATTTGAAAGCAAAATGCCAATAATTACTACTGGGTAATGCTG
Source organism: Nanger dama (assembly GCA_917880005.1). Lineage (NCBI taxonomy): Eukaryota > Metazoa > Chordata > Mammalia > Artiodactyla > Bovidae > Nanger > Nanger dama. The sequence goes on along the minus strand of CAKJTW010000038.1, from coordinate 3,767,634 downwards.
TTATTTAAGTGAAATATTTAATAAAGCCGTTATAGAGTACACAGATGAATTAAATCTACACCTAAGGCCATATACTTGTTAAACCCAATATATCCAGCCTCATTCTCTGAAAAACATACACATTCACACCTCTGACCTGACTCTTGCTCTGTGGTATCTTATCTTTCCTCTGACCTCAAATTCTCACTCATTTAACAGAGTTCAGTCCAAAGTTCTTTTCTGGATGCTTCGCTCATGTTTTCCTATAAAATGAATTAATTGCTCACTCATCTCTCTCTTCTGGAACATTTACGTATATACATATAAGTACATGTCTATGTTATTGTTGTTTACTCACTAAGTCATATCCAACTCTTTTTGACCCCATGGACTATAGCCTTCCAGGCTCCTCTGTCCATGGGATTTCCCAGGCAAGAATACTGGAGTGGGTTGCCATGCCCTTCTCCAGGGAATCTTCCCAACCCAGAGATTAAGCCCAATCTTTTTATATTCCTTCTCAGTTTGAAATAACTCTTTCAACTTTCATATAATTTCAAATTTTCTTCCTCAATAGTAGTAACTATCTTTATCTCCATTTTACATATGTAACTATGTATAAGTGACTATGGATAACTAATAATAGTCTCTCTTATTACAGTAGATTATAAGCTCCTTGAAAGCAGTTTTTTATAGAATTCTTTCTTTGGCTCCCAACAGCACTTAAGTATGATGTTCTATGATATAAATCAGTATTAAGTGGTAAATACATAATCAGACCAAGATTTTTCAACCCCAGCACCATTGATGTTTTGGTCTTTCCTAAAGATCTCACTGAACACTTGGACATTGTTGTAGGCTGTCCTGTCCACTCTAGGATGCTTATCAGCCTCTCTGGGATCTATCTCCTAGATGCCAGTAGCTCCCAGCTCCCTATCCACAGCTGTGACAACAGTAACTGTCTCCTGACATTGACATTGGCCTCCAGGGTGGGGGAGGAGACATAACTGTTGAGAGCCACTGATTAAAAACATGAAGCTACAACTTATAGACACAGTGGGGACAGGAGAGAGTGGGGTGGTAGCATTGAGAGGGTAGCTAAACCTCATTTCATCTTAAGAAAGTAGGATTTAGACATGCTAAGTCAGGGGTAAGAAATTTCAATGTGATAAAAACTGTGTTATCATCTTCTTATTTTCTTCACTATTTTTCTTCTATGTCAATATACTACATTTCATTACAGGTTTTTGTACTATTTATATGATTAAGTGACAATATCCAAGGAATTAGCTTAATTGAAATTGAAGGTAGCACTGAAGCATATCTATTACCATTTGTAAAATAGATAGCTAATGGGAAGTTACTATATAACACAGAGAGCTCAACCTGGTGCTCTGACAACCTAGAGGAGTGGGGAGGGGAGGTGGGGTTGATGTTCAAGAGGGAAGGAATATATGCATACCTATGGCTGATTCATGCTAAAGTATGAGAGAAACCAACGCAACATTGTAAAACAATCATCCCCTAATTAAAAATTTAAAAAATTTAAAAGTATGATGACTTTTGATTTAAATAGCCAATAATCAATCACTGATCCTTGTATCACACAGGTGACATGCTAATAATGTGGGGATCTATGGAAGTGCCAATGCATGTTTACATGGAAAATGAAAAAATGTAAAAAAGCCAGAAACTCAGAATTTGTAAACACTGTCACTGCATTGTTTGCACAGTAAAGATTTTTGATAATGCTATAAACTGACACTTTTTCAATGTCAAACATATATCTTTGTGATTGTTATTAATATGTTAAAGAAAGTAAAATTTACCCCTGACCTACACAACTCACCAACTAAAATGGTAGTATCAAAGCTTAAGCAGAATATGCATTGTGTTTTCACACATCTATAACTATTAACAAAATTTTGAGTTAGCATTTTGTTTCATGCCTTCCAGTATGAATTGGTTGGCTTCTACTCTTCGTAATCTGGGTGATTTATTCTATTTGTCAAATACTTTGCTGTTGGTGTTCTGTCACTAAGTCATGTCCAACTCTGTGACTCTGTGGACTGCAGCATGCCAGGCTTCCCTGTCCTTCACTATCTCTGGGAGTTTGCTCAGATCCATGTCCATTTAGTCGGTGATACTATCTAACCATCTCATCAAATACTTAATAGGCACCAAAAACATTTTTAGACGTTCTGCTAACAGCTTCTAACTGAATAGATAGAATCATAGCTCTCAAAAACTTACATTTAGTGGCAGTAAGCAATCCTACAGAATAAAATATTAAGAGCAATATAATATACTTAGATTTATGATGCAGATGAAAATACTGCAGAGACATAGAAAAGATAATTTTAGCTCCGTCATAAATGTAGTGCAGGAGGCACCTGATGGTTTTTAAGCAGAGGGATAATATAGTTATGACTTTGTTGTAGATAAAACTTTAGAACTGGAGGCAAGAAAACTACTTCAAAGCTTTTACAATAATCTAGACAAGATATGTTAAAGGATGAAACAGGCCAGTGATAAGCTGAGGGAAAAAAGGCAAACTTAAGAAAACTTGGAGACAAATATCCTTAGAATTTCATGAGTACAATGACGTATTCATTGGGGGGCAGAAAAGATTTAGATTGTATTTTTATAGTCTAGCTGTAAGTGAGTGGCTATTTAGGTGTACCACTAATTGAGATAACAGAAGAGGAAAAACGTTAGGGAAAAAGACAATGGGTTTCCTGAATGTCTCCCAATAACAGTGTATATGGCTGAGGCACTATACCTAGTCAGAGCTTAGGAAACTTAGAAGCAATAAAAGTAAATACTAAGATTGATTCATGTTCGAGCAGCTTTTATTTGTGTATTTGCTGAGAAGGACTGGTGATGGGAGAGATTTGAGAATGATGTTGTAAAACGTGCTTCAGGTGTTGAATCCAGGATTTTAGACTGTCTAGAAAAGTGAAATAAGAAAGCTCCTTTTAGACCCTGAGAAGATAGGAAGTTCAATATGGTGGAAGGTTCTAGCATTTCATAGAATGAGTGTATTGTGTGGCATAGTATGAGAAGTCTGGATGGGAAAATAGTTCATTTTCAGCAAGAGAGAAGCTGAAAGTTAAGATTTCTGATCTGAACTGAATTAAGAGGTGACTAGTTTTTGGCTATCATCATGGGTGTGAGTAACACAGAGTCAAGGTACTTAGGAAATACCTAGAAAATAGTGTTTGAATAAAACATCCACATGAGACTTGCAGTAAGTGAGCATTGTGGCAGGATTTGGAATAAAGAAAGAATATTTAAGATCAGTGTTTTCATGTCTGATCAGATCTTCAGATTAAGGAGGAGCAGAAAATCATATGGAGAGGACTTCCTAAAAAAATATTAGTGGTGTTTATCTCCTCAGTAGAGGAAGAGTAATGATTTAGAATGTGCACGTAATGCTCAGGAGGTAGTGAAGAAATTGCTTGAGGGAAGAAATATCTACCACTTGATAGAACAACAAATTTATGTGTTGAAAAAGACTGTAGGAAGAATACAAGCTGAAGCAATACTTGCTCAGTGATATGAACTGACACGATTATCACCATTTCACATTTTTGTTTGGGAACTTCTGTATAAAGGACGTAAGTCAAAATGTTCTCTAAAATAAGGCCAAGATTTGGAAAGCACCATAAAATTCAATTCATCCTGATCAAAAAGCAAAGCAGATTTAGACAGAAACTTTGTCATAAATAGTGAGTGCCCAAGTTTCCAGTCCACTTTTCCTCTAAGGTATTTAAGTTCTTTGAAGCTTACATAAGGATCATGAAATCTCCATTCAACCATGCTGCTCTGTATGACAGTGCTGAGAATGAACTGTATCATAGTGCTAGCAATGAACTTGCTTTAAGGTCCTTGGGTCCATAAGCAGTTGAAATGTTGAGACTATTTCAAGGCATGGTAATCAAAATGAAGGCATGGATCAGAGTCTACATTAAAGGAATGAATTGAATGCATTCCAGGAAAGCAAGTGGTAACAGATCATAGTAGATTTTATAACTATATAAGAGAGTGTATTCATTTCAAATCTCCTGAAAGATGATGCTGTGAAAGTGCTGCACTCAATATGCCAGCAAATTTGGAAAACTCAGCAGTGGCCACAACACTGGAAAAGATCAGTTTTCATTCCAATCCCAAAGAAAGGCAATGCCAAAGAATGCTCAAACTACTGCACAGTTGCACTCATCTCACACGCTAGTAAAGTAATGCTCAAAATTCTCCAAGCCAGGCTTCAGCAATACGTGAACCGTGAACTCCCTGATGTTCAAGCTGGTTTTAGAAAAGGCAGAGGAACCAGAGATCAAATTGCCAACATCCTCTGGATCGTGGAAAAAGCAAGAGAGTTCCAGAAAAATATCTACTTCTGCTTTATTGACTATGCCAAAGCCTTTGACTGTGTCGATCACAATAAACTGTGGAAAATTCTGAAAGAGATGGGAATACCAGACCACAGACCACCTGACCTGCCTCTTGAGAAACCTATATACAGGTCAGGAAGCAACAGTAAGAACTGGACATGGAACAATAGACTGGTTCCAAATAGGAAAAGGAGTATCTCAAGGCTGTATATTGTCACCCTGCTTATTTAACTTCTATGCAGAGTACATCATGAAAAATGGTGGGCTGGAAGAAGCACAAGCTGGAATCAAGATTGCCGGGAGAAATATCAATAACCTCAGATATGCAGATGACACCACCCTTATGGCAGAAAGTGAAGAGGAACTAAAAGCCTCTTGATGAAAGTGAAAGAGGAGAGTGAAAAAGTTGGCTTAAAGCTCAACATTCAGAAAACAAAGATCATGGCATCTGGTCCCATCACTTCATGGGAAAGAGATGAGGAAACAGTGGTAACAGCATCAGACTTTATTTTTTGGAGCTCCAAAATCACTGCAGATGGTGACTGCAGCCATGAAATTAAAAGACCCTTACTCCTTCGAAGAAAAGTTATGACCAACCTAGACAGCATATTCAAAAGCAGAGACATTACTTTGCAGACTAAGGTCAATTTAGCAAGGCTATGGTTTTTCCAGTGGTCATGTATGGATGTGAGAGTTGTACTGTGAAGAAAGCTGAGCGCTGAAGAGTTGACGCTTTTAAACTGTGGTGTTGGAGAAGACTCTTGAGAGTCCCTTGGACTTCAAGGAGATCCAACCAGCCCATTCTGAAGGAGATCAGCCCTGGGATTTCTTTGGAAGGAAGGATGCTAAAGCTGAAACTCCAGTACTTTGGCCAACTCATGCGAAGAGCTGACTCATTGTAAAAGACTCTGATGCTGGGAGGGATTGAGGGCAGGAGGAGAAGGGGACGACCGAGGATGAGATGGCTGAATGGCATCACTGACTCGATGGACGTGAGTCTGAGTGAACTCCTGGAGTTGGTGCTGGACAGGGAGGCCTGGCGTGCTGCGATTCATGGGGTCGCAAAGAGTCAGACATGACTGAGCGACTGAACTGAACTCATGTCTATGAAGTCTTTTAAGAACAAAAATGTTGTTGGGTTGCTAAAGTTACTACAGCTGTGTGTCTGAGAGAAAAGTACACTGTACATTAATCTTGTGGAGGAGTGTATAATATAGGCATATTTCCCAAAACCTAAAAATAGTGCTCAAAATTCAGTCCCTATAAAGTTTCAGCATTAAAATCTTCTTCCTTCCTTTCTTCTTTCTTCCTTAGTCCATGAAATAGGACCAGAAACACTTCTATTCTATGGCTTGTGGTGATGGTGGTGAGTCACTCAGTCATGTCTGACTCTTGGCGACCCCATGGACTGTAACCTACTAGGCTTCTGCGTCCATGGGATTCTCCAGGCAAGAATACTGGAGTCGATTGCCATTTCTATGGCTTACAAGACAGAAAGTCAGAGAACTTTAATGATTTTTCCAAAAGTTCCAATATTAAATGCAGGTTACATTCTTTCAAGTATAGCACAAAGAAGGAACACCGTACCTATGCTAACAACTGAATAATTATTTGCAGTTATTTTGCCAACTCAATTTTTATTTTTTAATGCCCACATTAACCCTATGAAGTGACAAGTAGTGACAGTAAGGCCCATCACTACACTAATAAGATAAAGTCGATGATACAGATTAAGAAAATGAAAAACAGATTTAACTGTTAAAAAAAAAAATGTCATGGCTGAGTAGCTTTTAGATGATTCATCCACCAAAAGTGGATATATTTTAATTGGAGAATTCAGATCAGGCCTTCATAATTTCTAAGTGCTCAGTCATGAGGAAAGATTCTACCCTCAAAGTACCTTCTTCCACAAACACGTCAAAAATAAGTCTACGTGTGGAACAATTCTCACTGAAAACTAACTGGAAGCTGGCAGAAAGACTTGTGGACAACCAAGGCTGTCAGTAGTGAAGTGAAGTCACTCAGTCATGTCTGATTCTTTGTGACCCCCGTGGACTGTAGCCTACCAGGCTCCTCAGCCCATGGAATTTTCCAGGCAAGAGTACTGGAGTGGGTTGACAAATCAGGTAGAAAGGGAAGAGAAGTGATCAAGTCAGGACCTGTGCCCCTGGGAAGGGACCCAGAGGAAAAGAAAAATTCATGGGTAGAGACTTGCCCTGGGAAGCGAGCAGGTTGAGCCATAAATTGATGTCCCAGTCCTGGGTCCTGTGTAAAGGAGACAAGCCCCCTTGGCTGGTTGGAGGAAGAGCTGAACCAAACACAAGAGTGAGAGAAACCCTGGACTACACCTGTGAGGAGGGCCCAGGGTCTGGCTAGTCTCTGAGGCAGAGTGAAGCAAGGTCTGCTCGAGTGGCGATGTGTTGCACGACCACCTCACCATGCTCCACAGGCTGAACCTTGCGAAGGCTTCAGTCCAGCTCACTCCGTGCCACAGCGCAGCACCGGATCTGGCTTGGCCATGACTGGGGAAAGGACTTGCCTGTGATACAGAGATGATCTGGTTCTGTGGTAGATTTCAGGTGGGGTGGTGTCAGCCATTGTTGGAGCTTACTCAAGTTGTGTCTCAGAAGCCCACCAGATCTCTGGTGGCCGACTCCCCACCCCAGCTAACATCTCAATATACGCCAAGAAGTCATGAGGGCCCCTGCCAGCCCCTGCTGAGTGGTTCCACAACAGGATGGGGTGGCAGAAGGAGGGAATAGTGATCAGCTGTGAGGAACAAGGGGAGACTGAACCTACGGCCATGTCTGAACAGAGCCACGGATGCCTACACAGACAATGCCTCAAACCTCTGTCTGTTCAAGGGCAACACTCACTTCAATACTCCCTTCCTTTGAGGAAAGGTCCCAGTGTAGGGAGAGGGAAAATCAACCTTAAAGGGAGAAGGAAGAGTCACCTGAAGCCTGACCCTCTGGGCTTCTGTTCTAGCAAATTGGGATCAGACCTGGTCCCTGATAGAGTGGTAATGGCCACTGAGCAGGGGGATGTCCCACGCCATACCCCAAACCTTCCCTAGCTCCTTCATCTCCACTCCACCCTCTACCAAGGTGAGAGATGCTACAAAACCTGAAGAAATAAGTGACTTGTGTCCAAATCAAATCCAGTTCTCTCCAAGAAGGCCCTGGGCACACAAAGTCTATATAGGAATGCTTACACATAAGAACAGTTCTTTAACATTGCAATAAGTAACTGCTTCACTTAAATTCATAGAGCCAGAAAAAGTTGAGCAAAATGAAAAGGTAGAGAAACTGGTCTCAATTGAAAGAGTGAGACAACACCTGAAAAAAATAAGTAAACAACTAAAAACTTTACCAGATAAAGAATGCAAAAACACTGGTACTACAAATGTCAACTGAATCAGGGAAAGTAATTGATCTAAACAGTGACATTTTCACAAGAAACTAGAAAGTCTAAAAAGACCCAGTCAGAAATGAAGACTTCGATAGCTAAAATAAAAACACACTATTAATAGAAGACATGAATAGAAAACTAAGTGATACAGAAGGATGGATAAATGATCTGGAATATAGAACAATAAAAATCACCCAATCAGAATAGCAAAGGGAAAAAAAAATAAATGAAAGCTGTTTGAGACATCTCTGGGATACATAGCAATCCCACTGCTAAGCATACATTCAGAAAAGATGAAACACTCCAATTTGAAAAGACACATGTATCCCAATGTGCATTGTGGCACTGTTTATAGTAACCAAGATAAGGAAGCAACCCAAGTGTCCATCATCAGACAAATGGATAAAGAAAAAGTGATAACACACAGACACACAGTGGACTGTTACTCAGCCATAAAAAGAAAGAAATTCTGCCAATTGTATCAAGGTGGATGGACCTAGGGAATATTTTCCTTAGTGAAATAAGTGAGATAAAGACAAATGCTGTATGATATCACTTACATGTGGAGTCTAAAATTATAAACAAATGTATATGGAAAACAGATTCACTGATACAGAAAAAAACTAGTGATTACTAAAGGGGAGAAGGAAGTGGGGATGAGAAGATTAAAGGTATGAGATTAAGCGATACAAACTACAATGCATAAAATAGATAAGCAAGCAGGATGCATTGTACAGTACAGGGAAGTATAAGCCATTATATTGTAATGACTTTTAATGAAGTATAATCTATAAAAATACTGAATCACTATGTTGGGATTAAGCAATTTCTGCAGGATTCCCAGCTGCTTCCCCATACCATATATTCAGGGAAGCTTAGGGCAGGGACGGAAATGTACAGGGAATGCAAATAAAGCTTGTTGAAGATGGAAAGAACCAATGCGGCATGGCTGAAATAAAAGTGAGGGCAAGAAGCTACAAAGTTGGCACAAAAGCTCTTCAGAGGCTCAGTATTGTCCAGTGTTAAGAAGAATGCAGTGAAAGTAAATTCTCACAATATACTTCATCAACATTTATTTTTCTTTTTCCAAAGTAGGTCAAGTCAAAGCTTCAGTATATCATATATACGTCCAGAACTGTATCTGTATAATTATAATAAGGCATTAATAGATTAACAATAATCAATAATAAATTAATAATAAAAATGACAATTATAAGATGTCTATAATTTACAGTAATTTTTAATTTTGAATTATTTTCTTTGCCAGTGGGAGGAATTTTTTCACTAAATTAGTAGATGAACTTCCTTCCTCTAAAAATAATATTAACCAAGCCATGAAAATTAGTTTATTCTCCCACATAAATACTTTAGGGAAAGTCTCAAAGCAAAGAATAGAGGTTTGATCATTCATCTAAGGGAATTCATGTTTCTCAATGCTTTTCCATCAGTGGTTTTATGAAGCAGTTTTTTTTTTCTCACTTTCCTTTTTGGAATAAAATTAGATGAATTAAAGGCATTAATGATCATACGTTTTTGATTTCATGGTACTTTTATCATAATTATTGGGTGAGTTAAAATAGTATCAAATGACTTAATTGATTTTTGCTATCCCATAGCCTTGTGATTTATCCTGATTTAGTAAAGACACCAGGTGGCTTTATTTCATTTATTAGAAATGGATGTTATTCACTCTTCCATGATGTACCTGGGGCATTGAGCTTTGGTTTGAGGTTTGTGAACTGAATTATTAACACAATAAAATTGTTCTCTAGTGTACCTTATTAGGAGTATTATAATTTATTCCCTAAGCTATATAACATTAAAAACAGAGCTTTAAATAGAAACTTCCATTTAAGGATAATCAAAACAGTATCAATAAAATACTCTATGCCATGGACTGAACTACATTTTGGTGGAAAAAGCAATAAATACAACTTACTCTTCTACCCTAATTGTCTAGTAAAAAATTTCAGTTTGGTTTGTAAAAGTCAGTGGTATGTTTGCATTAGAATCCCTAACATTATATATATATGCCGTTTTCTTTCATTTCCTCTGTCACAAGTTGAAACTGAGGCTAATAGGATAGATTTAGTAATTTTTAAGAACGATAAATTCTTTTAGACACATTCAGTCATAACAGATTTTATGTTTTACTCATTCTTATAGTCGCATCCAAGCAAACACTAACTTCTATTGGTCTCTGTGTATGCCTTTGAATTGTTTGCTTATATTTCATCTTCCTGATGATCATTATAGTCTATACCCTCACATTTCACATCTAGACAGTGACAATATCTATTTTTCCTGTACCTAGACAGCATATTAAAAAGCAGACATTACTTTGTCAGCAAAGGTCCATCTAGTCAAGGCTGTGGTTTTACCAGTAGTCATGTATGGATGTGAGAGTTGGACTATAAAGAAAGCTGAGTGCCGAAGAATTGATGCTTTTGAACTGTGGTGTTGGAGAAGACTCTTGAGAGTCCCTTGGACTGCAAGGAGATCCAACCAGTCCATCCTAAAGGAAATCAGTCCTGGGTGTTCATTGGAAAGACTGATGTTGAAGCTGAAACTCCAATACTTTGGCCACCTCATGCGAAGAGCTGACTCATCTGAAAAGACCCTGATGCTGATAAAGATTGAGGGCAGGAGGAGAAGGGGACAACAGAGGATGTGATGGCTGGATGGCATCACTGACTCAATGGACATGGGTTTGGGTGGACTCCAGGAGTTGGTGATGGACAGGGAGGCCTGGTGTGCTGCAGTTCATGGGATCACAAAGAGTCAGACACAAATGAGTGACTGAACTGAACTGAACATGCTTGTAAGTGCAGCCCTGATACATTCCACTGCTTATAATTTGAGTGACCTCACATTCTAGTTTCCCTAGGATACTTCCAATTTTTTTCTATTGTAGTTACTGAGAATTAATCCTTGCAGTCTAAAAATGAGGCTGGGTGAGAAGGTGCTTGTTCATCTTATCTGTAATGACATTATATTCAACTTGGTGACCTACTTTTCAAAGTCTTTCAATGACCAAGGCAAAAAGCTCATACAGGAATCAAAAACTGCTATAGTTTGAACACAATCTAACTTTTAAACCTTCTTTAATACACATCTTCATTCCTAAACCTATGTAAACCTTCATTCCTAAACCATAGGCCATCTATGATGATCTCGATGGCCAAATAAAATCTCTTGATTTCATGCTGTCTTTCCTAATCACTTCCATATTTCCACTGAACCACAGTAAATAATCCTTTGTAGTTCATATACAGATTAGTGACAATTACTATAATTTTTTTTTAGTAAAGTTAGCCTCAGTACACAGCATTTCATTGCCTTACACATTTAGTAGGAGAGTACTTAGTGGAGTTTAATATCATGGACTGTCATCATGATGCTTAGACTTGAATAACAGATCTCTCAATGATTCTAATATGGAAGCTTTCTCTTCATTATACAACTTCTCAAGGCAGCAAACATACTTAGTAAACAGTAAAAAAAAAAAAAAAGGTTAGCAAATAGAAGAAAACGGAAGAACCAAATAACATCAGATGATATTTCAAAAAATGCTTTCCACTCAACCACTTTTCTCCAACTAATAAATCTTTGCCTTACTTCTATAAAAATAGATACTACTTACATGAAAAGATAAGAGCCAGTCATATATTAAAAACCCCATTTTATAGTATTGAGTAAACCACATTCAAGGAATGTGAGAATATGATGGGCTGGAGTAGTATTTTCCCCAGGCACTTCTGTTGTTTGCCTCGAACCTGAGGAATTTCTTTTCTCACTTGAAGGCAACTATTAATTATCTAGGGAGGCTTTTCATCCTAGCACTGGTTTTCTCCTCCACTAAAGTTATGGCATAATTTTTTTTTTTAATTTCTTGAACCTAAGCCCTTTAAATACAAGCCCAATAGAGTTTTCCTGTCTGGTCCTTGTTGTTGTTTCGTCCAACTCTCTGCAACCCCATGGACTGGAGCCCACCAGGCTAATCTGTCTATGGGATTTCCTAGGCAAGAGTACTAACTTGGGTTGTCATTTCCTTCTCCAGGGGATCTTCCTAACCCAGGGATCAAACCTCAGCCCCTGCACTGGTAGGTGGGTTCATTACCACTGAGTCATCAGATAAGCCCTTGCCGGCAGGCAATTAGCCATCTGGTGTAGAGAAAAGAATACACAGAAGCATGTTAAATTCAGTGTGATAGGAACTATGATAAAGAAATGCACAGGAGAAATGGACAAGTTTTAGAACTTGTATATATTTCTCTCTCAAATCTAAGATAGGCTGGACAAACATGCATAAGTAGTTGATGAGAAAATTAATTCACTGAATTAACTATTTCACACATGGTTGGGTGGCATCACCAACTCAGTGGACATGAGTTTGGGTAGACTCTGAGAGTTGGTGACGGACAGGGAGGCCTGGTGTGCTGCAGTTGATGGGGTTGCAAAGAGTTGGACACTACTGAGCGACTGAACTGAACACATGATTCATTTCTAAAAATTTTAATTCTGTACTAGTTTTTCCTGTTGTGATGTCCCAACCATTTTTAAAGTGATGAAAACTGGGATTATGGGAGTTATCTACAATTTGAAAGGCAGAATCATTTCCAGCTCATTATCTGAATGTAGCATGTTAAACATTTTTACAGGGCCAGATAAGCTAAGAAACAGTCCATGCAACACCAAATTAATATATACAGGTAAAAGTGACTTCTATAATAAAAATAAAAGTAAATGTCAAGCATATTTGATGAGTGAATTATTCAAAAAAACCACAATGTATGTATATAAGTTTACATAACAAGCCAATCCCATTAACTCCTCCCCTTCATGGATCATAGCCATGTCATGGTGAAGAGGCTTGAACTAACTCAGTGAAGCTATGAGCCATGCCATGTAGGGCCACCTAAGACAGATGGGTCATAGTGAAGAGTTCTGAAAAAATATGGTCCACTGGAACAGGGAATGGCAAACCACTCCAGTATTCTTGCTGCAAGAACCCCATGGATAGTATGAAAAGACAAAAGATATGACACCGGAAGATGAGCCTCCCAGATTGGACAGAGTCCAATATGCTCCTGGGGAAGAGTAGAGGGCAGTGACTAATAGTGCCTTAAAGAATGAAGTGGCTGGGCCAAAGCAGAAACAACACTGAGTTGTGAATGTGTCTGGTAGTGAGAGTAAAGTCCAGTGTTGTAAAGATCAACATTGCACAGGCACCTGAATGACAGGTCTGTGAATCAAGCAGGAGGTGGCAAGAGTGAACATAGACTTTTTAGGAATCAGTGAACTAAAATGGATGGGAATGAGTGGATTTAATTCAGAAGACGATTTTATCTACTACTCTGGGCAACAATCCCTTGTAAGAAATGGGGTAGCCCTCACAGTCAACAAAAGAGTCCAAAATGCAGTACTTGGGAGCAATCTCAAAAATGACAGAATGATCTTGGTTCTTTTCAAAGGAAAACCATTCAATACCACAGTAATCCAAGTATATGCCCCAACCACTAATGTTGAAGAAGCTGAAGCTGATTGGTTCTATGAAGACCTGTAGCACTTTTTAGAAATAACACCAAAAAAAAAATGTCCTTTTCATCATAGGGGATTGGAATGCAAAAGTAGGAAGTTAAGAGATACCTTGGAGTACAAAATGAAGTAGGGCAAAGGCTAACAGAGTTTTACCAAGAGACCACACTGCTCATAGCAAAAACCCTCTTCTAGTGACATGGACATCACCAGATATTCAAAACTGAAATAATATTGATTATGTTCTTTGCAGCTAAATATGGATAAGCTCTATACAGTCAGCAAAAACAAGTTTGGGAGCTTACAGTGGCTCAGATCATAAACTTCTTATTGAAAAATTCAGACTTAAATGGAAAAACATAGGAAAAACCACTTGGTCATTCAAATGACCTAAATCAAATAACTTATGATTATACAGTGGAAGTGACAAATAGATTCAAGAGACTAAATCTGATAAAGTGCCTGAAGAACTATGGATGGAAGTTCATAACACTGTACAGGAGGTGGTGAACAAACCATCCCAAAGAAAAAGGCATAATGGTTGTCTGAGGAGGCCTTACAAATAGCTGAGAAAAGAAGAGAAGCCAAATTCAAAGGAGTAAAGGAAAGATATATCCAACTGAATGCAGAGTTCCAGAGAATAGCAAGGAGAGATAAGAAAGCCTTCCTCAGTGATCAATGCAAAGAAGCAGAGGAAAACAATACAATGAGAAAGACTAGAGATCTCTTTAAGAAAATTAGAGACACCAGGGAAATTTCTCTGCAAAGGTAGGCACCAGTATGGACCTAACAGAAGCAGAAGATATTAAGAAGAGGTGACAAAGATACACAGAAGAAGCATACAGAAAAAAGATCTTAATGACCCAGATAACCACAATGGTGTGATCACTCACCTAGAGCCAGACACTCTGAAATGCGGAGTCAAGTGGGCCTTAGGAAGCATCACTATAATCAAAGCTAGTGGAGGTGATAAAATTCCAGCTGAGCTATTTCAAATCCTAAAACATGATGCTGTTAAAGTGCTGCACTCAATATGCCAGAAAATTTGGAAAACTCAGCAGAGGCCATAGGACTGGGAAGGGCTTGATTTTATTCCAATCTCAAAGAAGGACAATGCCAAAAATGTTTATACTACCATACAATTGTACTAATTTCAAATCCTAGCAAAGTGGTGCTCACAGTCCTTCAAACTAGGCTTCAACAGTATGTGAACTAAAAACTTTCAGATGTACAAACTGGATTTAGAAAAGGCAGCACAACAAGAGCTCAAATTGCCAACATCCATTGGATCATTTAAAAAGCAAGAGAATTCCAGAAAAACCTCTACTTCTGCTTCACTGACTACGCTAAAGCCTTCGACTGTAGATCACAGCACTGTGGAAAATTCTTAAAGATATGAGAATACCATGCCACCTTACCTGCCTCTTGTGAAACATGTATGTAGATCAAGAAGCAACAGTTAGAACCATACATGGAAAAATGGACTGTTTTCAAATCAGGAAAGGAGTACGCCAAGGCTGTACTTTGTCATCCTGCTTATTTAACTTACATACAGAATACATCATAAGAAATGCCGTGCTGGATGAAACACAAGTTAGAATCAAGATTGCCAGGAGAAATATCAATAACTTCAGCTATGCAGATGACACCAGATGCATTTTAGAGCCCCCAAAATAAACTCTGTCACTGTTTCCATTGTCTCCCCATCTTTGTGCCATGAAGTGATAGGATTAGATGCCATGATCTTCCTTTTTTGAATGTTGAGTTTAAGCCAGCTTTTTCACTCTCCTCTTTATGGTTATCAAACTGTAAAGGTGGGGGAAGGGATAAATTAGGATACTGGTGCTAACATATACACACTAACATCAACATACATAAAAGTAAACAATCAACATAGACCTACTGTATATTACAAGGAACTCTACTCAGTAGTCTATAATAAGCTGTATGGGAACAGAATCTGAAAAAGCATAGATATATGTGTAACTGAATCACTTTGCTGAATGAAGGTGAAGGTGAAGTCACTCAGTCGTGTCCGACTCTTTACAACCCGTGGACTGTAGCCCACCAAGCTCCTCTGTCCATGGGATTCTCCAGACAAGAATACTGGAGTGTGTTGCCATTTCATTCTCCAGGGGATCTTCCTGACCCAGGGATCGAACCCAGGTCTCCCACATTGCAGGCAGACGCTTTAACCTCTGCACCACCAGGGAAGCCCCTTTGCTGTATACCTAATATTATAAAAGAGTAAACATAAAAAATATTTGATGAATTAATCATTCAAAACTACTACAATGTATGTACATAGCCAATCCCATCAACTCCTCACTTCTCATCACAAAAATAGTTGCATATTAGTTTGTTTTCTATAAAGTACCAATATACTTAGAATTTTTAACATAAGGCATCTAAAATTTTCTGCCATCTAGATATTTTCAAACAAAAAGTTTGGGCAATAGTTTGAAAGAAACATTTCTTAACAGAAGTTAAATGAGCAGCTACAAAATTTAAGAGAATAAAATGTCAGAAAGTGATATGTATTTTTTTCATGAGTCTGTCAAGAAATCTTCTTGTCCCATTTTACTTGTTTGGTGTTTTTCTTACTGTTTATTTGTACAAAGCAATATCCGTACATTTAACAATTTAAAGGTATCCTAAGAGGAAAGTTTTGAAATACTGTCTTTGATCACTTCTTACGACCATTTTTTAACTGACACATTTCTTTGAAGTTCTTCTATTCAGGTCCCTAATGAAATACTACTTGCAGGTAAAGCTAGGTAGAGAAAAATACAAAGTGGATAGAAATGCATTAATGCAAATTTAGAAAGAATACACCTATGCACATACACACTTGTCCTGCCATGTGTATTTAGGATACAGTTTGCTAGTTACTGTCAGCCCTGATGGGTGTTTATTAAAGGTATTTGGAAACCCTATTAAAAAAAAAAAGAATAAGGAAAGAATCAAGAGTCCAAGTCATGTCATATTAAAAGATTACATTCCCTAGACGGCTCTTTAGCTTTCCATCTCACTGTTTGATAGTCACACATAGATACGGTTAGTAAAGTCAACTCAGATTGGTATAGGCCATCAAATAGTAACTGGTCAGAAAAGCAAATGTCTTGATATGATTGTCACCATTCACAGCAGGTAAGGGTTAGTTGTAAGACTGGCCAGGAAAATCAGAATTATAAAATCAACAAGAAACTGCATCATGAGAGAATTAGGCACAAGGTCCCCACATCTTTATGCAATGGGACTGGAAAGTCCAAATGAGCTCAAAAGCATGAGAATGTTAGCATCAAGGAGGCACAATTCAATGAGTCAGTTTTCTCCTTCTTGCCCCTGGTTTATGGCTATAAGAGCTTCTCTTTTTATATGTTCAACAGCAGTATATATCCAGGTAAAAAGGACCAGGTGAGGTTTTAAAGGCTTATTTTAGTTTGATACTGAGGTAGCCGAATAACCAAACAAGAATTTTGGTTCTTCTGTAATGATAGCTTAATTACTAAACCCAAAATTTCAAAAACTAAATTCAATTTTGATGTTTAGATACTTAATAGATATATTTCTGTGTTCAGTGCAACAGAGTATCTGCTAGTTGCTCACGGAAGTCTATGTGGTCCTCATCCTCTTTCTCCAAGGCACAAACCAGGATTGCACGTCTTAGCTTTCTTTAATTTAGAAATGTCCTTATGGCAGAAAGTGAAGAGGAACTAAAAGCCTCTTGATGAAAGTGAAAGAGGAGAGTGAAAAAGTTGGCTTAAAGCTCAACATTCAGAAAACAAAGATCATGGCATCTGGTCCCATCACTTCATGGGAAATAGATGGGGAAACAGTGGAAACAGTGTCAGACTTTATTTTGGGGGGCTCCAAAATCACTGCAGATGGTGACTGCAGCCATGAAATTAAAAGACGCTTACTCCTTAGAAGAAAAGTTATGACCAACCTAGATATCGTATTCAAAAGCAGAGACATTACTTTGCCAACAAGGTCCATCTAGTCAAGGCTATGGTTTTTCCAGTGGTCATGTATGGATGTGAGAGTTGGACTATGAAGAAGGCTGAGCACCAAAGAATTGATGCTTTGAACTGTGGTGTTGGAGAAGACTCTTGAGAGTCCCTTGGACTGCAAAGAGATCCAACCAGTCCATTCTGAAAGAGATCAGCCCTGAGATTTCTTTGAAGGAATGATGCTAAAACTGAAACTCCAGTACTTTGGCCACCTCATGCAAAGAGTTGACTCATTAGAAAAGACTCTGATGCTGGGAGGGATTGGGGGCAGGAGGAGAAGGGGATGACAGAGGATGAGATGGCTGGATGGCATGAGTCTGAGTGAACTCCGGGAGTTGGCAATGGACAGGGAGGCCTGGCGTGCTGCGATTCATGGGGTCGCAAAGAGTCAGACACAACTGAGCGACTGAATTGAACTGAGGTTACTGAACCTTAGGCAATGAATCGTGGGTAGAACCGTGTGTGTCTTTTCCATATCAAGACTGTTATGATATGGTTGTGTTTCCTCCATCGTTTCTCACGCTTCTTCCAGGTAGATGAAGACAACAAGACGACCCTGGATTTACACTGTGTCCAATGTGACAGTCACTAGTCACATGCAGCTGTTTATATTTAAATTAATTAGAGTTAGATACAATTATAATTCAGTTCCTCGATCACACCAGCCACATTTCAGGCACTCAAAAACCACATAGCTAATGGCTATTATCACATGTCCATCATTGCAGAAAAGTCTATAGGCCTGTGTTGCCCTTGACAGTGGTAAAGAAAAAGAACAGAAATAGGCAGGGTCCCTGAATCACCACAAGGAAAACCACACAAAAGCCACTACCACCTACTTGTGACTATTCTGTGACTGAAAAAAATGAACTTGCCCTGCTCGATACATTCTTCAGTTTGGGGCATATGCTGCTATAACTGCTGTTTACAGAACCGGTGATCCAAAAATAGCAGCATATAACCAGACAGTCAGGGACTGGCATCAGGTGAACAGGATGATATTTAATTTCCATAGCGGTAAATGTGCTGCTCAAGTAAATGGTCATTTGTAACCAAGTATAACTCCAACATTCAGGTGAACAGATATCAAGAAAGTCAAGGCAGTTCTGAGTTTGAGTACATGTGGAAAATGGGTTTATTTTTTAATCAACACCATTTCCATTACACAGGACAAGAGAGTCTCATAACTAAATATGCGAAGCTGCTGGCTCATCCTATTGGCTGCTAGTCAAGGACAAACAGAAACTGAGACTGTTAGTTCTGCAAGGGCTTCCCTGATAGCTCAGATGGTAAAGAATCCCCCTGCAGTGCAGGAGACCTGGGTTCAATCCCTGGGTTGGGAAGATTCCCTAGAGATGGGAAAGGCTTCCCACTCCAGTATCCTTGCCTAGGGAACTCCATGGACAGAGGAGCCTGGCAGGCTACAGTCTATGGGGTCACAAAGAGTCAGACATGACTGAGCGACTACTATTAATGCTTCTAATTTCTTTGAGACAGCAAGCAATAGCAGATTTATACTTACAAATCTATGAAAGATAGAAGGAAGAAAATAGCTAAATACTCACTGAGAATAATAATATTAAGTTGATATAAGTCTGAGAAAAGGGTCTTGATTATTTATCAAGAAATCTTTATGACCTTTATCAAGGGAGTACATTTTACGTTGACATTCTTTGTCTTGTATATTGAAATTACAGTTTGCATATAATTCTTTGGCTAAGAGCAAAGAAAAATGACTACATCAAGGAAAAATATAAAGAGACAAAGTACCCTTCATCTTATTTTTATTCCTACAAAAAAATAGTGCTTAGAATTACAGTAAAGAGAATGTTGTGAAATATGAAGTGTATCTTTTCTCCTGTCTTAAAAGAAAAAATTCAATTGAAGTGTAAATCTTCAGAGGCTGAAAAATAATAGATTCTATTCAGAGTGAAGTTTTTGTTTTTGCCCCCTCCCCAGTTTACTGCAAGGAAAGTAATAAAAGATTTGAAGAGGCTTCCATAAGATCTTATAACATTGTAAAAAAAAAAAAAAGTAATCCCTGGAACCACAAAAGCAGTGATATGCAGCAGAGTAATTTACTCTATGAGCCTTTCACTTTAGGCCAGAAGGTACACTTGTAATAGCTGCTTAATCTTAACCTCAGGATTTTACAGCTCATGAACTTTTGTATTGACATTAATGAACAGCCTGAGCAAGGTAAAATACTGATCAACACAGACATCTTGGTTTCTTTGGAAAATTAATAAGGAGAGCTCTCTGGATGAGAATTTATTGTGAGTGCCTTGAGAATTAACTGCTGTAATGGCGAGTCGTGATTGATTCAAAGAAAAAAAATTTTTTGTAGGTGATGGTGTGGGAAATCACCATACTATATCCTTTCCAAATTTCACTATTTTTGTCTTTTCCTTGTTGTCATTCCTTAAGCAATGAGTGCTGAATAAGACAGTAGATTGGCATTTAGAAATTAGAAACCTTGGGAAAGAATCCAGTTCATTAGCAAAGTAATTAACTGTTTCTTAACATAATAATACTGTAAGTAAGGGTAATTAGTGGTTCTAAACCTATTGATATCAAGAAATTTTCTGGGTTTAACACATACAACAAGAATCTATTCTTGCTTTTTTCATAAGAAGGCACTGTCTACAATGTGTACCATTACAGTCGCTTGGACCTTAACCCTAACCATACACTTGTTCGTATTAAGATTGGATACAGAATAAGGAGTCAGCAATTTGTTTCTTAATACCCTCAGCAACAAGTATACTTGTTTGGCAGAATCAATGGGTAGCAGAATTTGGGCAGCTTCTGCCTTTCCTTCATCATATATCTTTCTAGACTATGTGCCTGAGAATGTAACTGCACTTTTACCATGAACGCTGTGCTGAGTCATGTCTGACTCTGTGACCCCATGGACTGTAGCCTACCAGGCTCCTCTGTCCATGGGGATTTTCCCAGGCAAAATACTGGAGAAGGTTGTCATGCCCTCCTCCATGGGATCTTCCCAAAACAGGGATCAAACTCAGGTCTACCACATTGCAGGCAGATTCTTTACTGTCTGAGCCACCATGAATGCTAGAGAAAAAGAATTCTTGACAGTTGCCGTAAGGATACAGCAACACTAAGTGATTTATGTTATCCAGTACCTTAGTCATTTGGGGCTGCTATAACAAAGTACCGCAGACTGAATGGCTTATATAAATAACAGCAACTTCTTACAGTTCAGGAGGCTGGACGTCTAAGATCAGCCTGCTATCTTGGTCAGATTCAGTTTGCAGATTTCCAACTTCTCCTTGTGTCCTCACATGGCAGAAAGAGGGCTCAGTTCAGTTCAGTTGCTCAGTCATGTCCAACTCTCTGCAACCACATGGACTGCAGCACGCCAGTCTTCCCTGTCCATCACCAACTCCTGGAGCTTGCTCAAACTCATGTCCATCGTTTCGGTGATGCCATCCAACTATCCCATCCTCTGTCATCCCCTTCTCCTCCTGCCTTCAATCTTTCCCAGCATCAGGGTCTTTCCCAATGAGTCAGTTTGCATCAGGTGGCCAAAGTATTGGAGTTTGAGCTTCAGCATCAGTCCTTCCAATGAATATTCAGGACTGATTTCCTTAGGTTGGATGGGTCAGATTTCCTTGCAGTCCAAGGGACTCTCAAGAGTCTTCTCCAACACCACCGTTCAAAAGCATCAATTCTTTGGCACTCAGCTTTCTTTATAGTCCAGCTCTCACATCTGTACATGACTAGTGGAAAAACCATTGCTTTGACTAGACGGATCTTTGTTGGCAAAGTAATGTCTCTGATTTTCAATATGCTGTCTAGATTTGTCATTGTTTTTCTTCCAAGGAGCTAGTGTCTTTCAATTTCATGGCTGCAGTCACCATCTGCAGTGATTTTTGGAGCCCAACAAAATAAAGTCTCTCATTGTTTCCATTGTTTCTCCATCTATTTGTCATGAAGTGATGGGACCAGATGCCATGATCTTAGTGTTTTGAATGTTGAGTTTTAAGCCAACGAGCTTAGAAAAGAGTGCTAGAAGTGAAGTGAAGTCGCTCAGTCATGTCTGACTCTTTGTGATTCCATGGACTGTAGCCTATCAGGGTCCTCCATCCATGGGATTTTCCAGGCAAGAGTGCTGGAGTGGACTGCCATTTCCTTCTCCAGAAAAGAGTGCTAGGGAACCTTTAAAAATCTCCTTTAAAGGGCTCCACCCTCATGGCCTAGTTATTTCTTAAAGGCCACAACTCCTAATATAAGCACAGTAGGTTTTAGGATTTCATCATATGAATTTTGCAATGACACACATATTCACCCCATGACATTTATATTTTCTGTGGCCAGAGTTTGACAAAAGGTTGAGTCCTGCCATTTTACCTACCAGAATGCTATTTTCCTTTTAGAAAGAGCAGCTTAGACAGATGAAGACTATCATCAGAGGCTGAGTAGAAAGAATACAAAAGCCTGAATATTGATATAGGAACAAAAGGAGAGCACATGTCAATGTTTTGGCCATTCTGTGTTATTTTAAAAAATGATTTAATGAATGAAAGTCAACAGCTATGTCTGAGTGAATAAAATGTTGTCATGATCTTGTCATGAAAGGAGACAGAATGCAGCTATCCTGTTAATGTCTGTTTGACGTTTGGGGAATATAATTTCAATATAAACACTTTGAACAATTTAAATAAACTAGTCCTCTCTCTACACCAAGCTGCCAGGAATAACAGATTTCCATAACTGGAGACCTCAGAATCTTTGATCTTGTAATCAAAGCAGGGACCAGATTCCTCAGTTTCTTGACAAGCATGTCATAATCTGCGTCTATAGGCAACATTTGGTTGTTGGTATTTGGAAAACAATTTCACATTTGTACTTGAGATTAATGGCTATCTTAGGGAAAAACAAAGCAATACACTTCATCCGTTCTGGATTAGTTTTCTCCTGTCCCAGATGGTGAAAAGC
Source organism: Nanger dama (assembly GCA_917880005.1). Lineage (NCBI taxonomy): Eukaryota > Metazoa > Chordata > Mammalia > Artiodactyla > Bovidae > Nanger > Nanger dama. Next base: position 3,745,340 of record CAKJTW010000038.1, on the reverse strand, counting down.
ACATAATTAAGACTTTCAGTATGGCATTCTCAGGCCAAAACCATGTGTGACTTTTATCCTTTTACCGGGCATTGCAATGCCCACCTAAACAGATTTGATTTAGTTTTAGCACCACTGAAAGAGGATTTGATTCTCTGCTCTGGAGTTCTTTATTTCTTAGGGTAGGGTAATCCCATTGTGCATGATTTTTAAACTTTCATTCCTAATTGGTGCCAATATTTGCAGGGACCACATACTTGATTCACTGTGCAAACAAATTGCCAACATTCATTGGATCATGGAAAGCAAGAGAATTCCAGAAAACCATCTATTTTTGCTTCATTGATTACACGAAAACCTTTGACTGTGTGAATCACAACAAACTGTTGACAGTTCTTAAAGTGATGGGAATCCTAGACCACATTACCTGTCTCCTGAGAAACCTTTCTGCAGGTCAAGAAGCAACAGTTAGAACTGGACATGGAACAACTGGCTCAAAATTTGGAAAGAAGTATGACAAGGATGTATATTGTCACCCTGCTTATTTAACTTATATGCAGAGTACATCATGTGAAATGCTGGGCTGGGTAAATCACAAACTGGAATCAAGATTGCCAGGATAAATATCAACAACCTCAGATATGCAGATGATGCTACTCTAATGGAAGAAAGTGAAGAGGAACTAAAGAGTCTCTTGATGAGGATGAAAGAAGAGAGTGAAAAAATGGCTTGAAACTCAGCACTAAAAAAACTAAGATCATGGCATCCACTCCGATTCAGTTCAGTCCAGCCACTAAGTCTTATCCAACTTTTTGCAACCCCATGGACTGCAGCATGGCAGGCTTCCCTGTCCATTACCAGCTCCCAGAGCTTACTCAAACTCATGTCCTTTGAGTCAGTGATGCCATCCAATCATCTCATCCTTCCCTTCTCCTCCTGTTCTCAATCTTCCCCAGCATCAGGATTTTCTCAAACAAGTCAGTTCTTTTCATCAGGTGGCCAAAGTATTGGAGTTTCAGCTTCAGCATCAGTCTTCCCAATGAATATTAAGGACTCATTTCCTTTAGGATGGACTAGTTGGATCTCCAACCAGTCCAGTCCCATTACTTCATGGCAAATAGAAAGGCAAAAGTAGAAACAGTGACAGATTTTATTTTCTTAGGCTCCAAAATCCCCACAGATGGTGATACAGCCATGAAATTAAAAGATGTTTGCTCCTTTGAAGGAAAGTTCTGACAAACCTTGACAAGTTATTAAAAAGCAGGGACATCACTTTGCCAATAAAGGTCCATATAGTCAAAGTGATGATTTTTCTAGTAGTCATGTACAGATGTGAGAGTTCAACTATAAAGGGGCTGAGCGCCAAAGAATTCATAAATTGACATTGTGGTACTGGAGAAGACTCTTAAGAATCCCCTGGACTCCAAGGAAATCAAACCAGTCCATCCTAAGTGAAATTAACCCTGAATACTCATTGGAAGGAGTGATGCTGAAGCTGAAGCTCCAATACTTTGGCTACCTGATGTGAAGAGTCAACTCATTGGAAAAAACCCTGATGCTGGGAAAGATTGAGGGCAGGAAGAGAAGCGAGTGGCAGAGGATGAGATGGTTAGATAGCAACACCGACTCAAAAGACATGAGTTTGAGCAAAATCAAGGAGACAGTGGAGGACAGAGGAGCCTGGAGTGCTGCAGTCCATGGACTTGCAAAGAGTTGGACATGACTGAACTACTGAACAACAACAAAAGCAGCTTCAACCTTTCTGTTATATGTTTGCACTTTTAGAATCTCAAATTCCATGAAACCCATCACACAGACAGTTTCAATATCATATGAGGATAGCCTAAAAAGAAAGAAATTAGCATCTGAGCTGCATATAGGTTTCTCAAGAGGCAGGTCAGGTATTCTCATCTCTTAGAAATTATATTAATTCTCTATGATCTTTTTCATAAAATAAACATGAAATCTTCCCAGTTCATCCTATCAGCCCAACATTGCCCTAATACCAAAGCTATGTATAGACCTTCAAGAAAAGAAAACTACCAATCATTAACATACTATCTCATTAACATAGAAGGAAATCTTTAATAAAATATTAGTGACAAATTAATGACATTTGAAAACATTTATACACCATAGCCCAGTGAAATTTATTCTAGGTATGCCAAATTTGTTCAACACTTAATTATTAATTAATGTAATTTATTATATTAAAGGCTAAAGAAGAAAAATCATATAATCTTATCAATAGATGCAGAAAAAAGAATTTGGCAAAAATCCAACCCTATTTCATAATAAAGTATTAGTAATATTGTTGGTTGGTCAGTCATGTCCATCCCTTTGCAACACCATGGACTGTAACCCACCAGGCTCCTATGTCCATGGGACTCACCAGGCAAGAAAACTGGAGTGGGTTTGCCATTCCCTTCTCCAGGGGATTTCTCGACCCAGGAATAAAACACAGGTCTCCCGCATTGCAGGCAGATTCTTTACCATCTGAACTATAGGGATAAAAACTCTTAGTAAATTAGGAATACAGGATATAGGTTCACTTTTACAGTTGATAAAAAAAAAAAAGTCTACAAAAGGCCTAGAGCTGACATGATACTTAATTGTGAGAAACTGACTAATTTTCTTTAACATAGGAAATGAAACAAGGATATCTCCTCTCATCTCTCCTATTTAATGTTATACTGGAGAGCTGGCTAACCATAAGTCAGGAAAGGAACTAAGCTAGAAAAGAGCCTACAGGTTGAAAATAAAGAAAACTGTCTTTGTTTATAGATAAAGTGACTATCTATACAGAAAATCACAAGAAATTGACAAATTCTCCTTGAACTTATAAGCAATTATCACAAATCTATAAAAGTCAATTTCTTTCATATAAACCAACAATTAACAGTAGAAATTCAAAATTAAAAACACAGTACCATTTGTATTAGTATCAAGAAAATAAAATGCTTAGGTATAAATGTACAATCTACATGAAGAAAACTATAAAACTATGATGAAAGAAATTTAAGAAAGTCTAAATAAATGGAGAGACAGTCTATGTTCATGTTTTGCTGTTGTTTATTCACTAAGTCTTATCCAACTCTTGTGACTCCATAGACCCACCAGGCTCCTCTGTCCATGGGATTTCTCAAGTAACAATACTGGAGAGTGGGTTACCATTACATTATCCAGCATTGGCAGGAAGATTCTTTACCTGAGCCAGCAGAGAAGCCTGTTCATGGTTAGATAGGCTCCATAAATGGAGAGACATTCTAAAATATGTTCATGATTAGAAAGATGTCAGTTCTTCTCAATTTGATCTATAAATTCAATGCAATCTTAATCATATGCCCAATGAATTGTGATATGGATATCAACAAATTGATTCTAAAGTTGACATCTAAAGGCAAGAAACCCAAAATAATAGCTAAATAGCACTAAAGAAAAGGAACAAATTGCATGAACTGACAGACAATCCCAATCATGAGGCATAATATAAAAATACAGTAATAAATTCAATATAATATTTATAAAGTATAAACATATAGGTCACACAATTATGTAAGTCAAATCATTATGCTGTATGCCTTAAGCTTATATAGTGTATATGTCATGTTTATCAGTAAAACTGGAAAAAATAAAATTATTTTTAATATATATGTATCTGTGAAATGGAAAGGATTGCATAGGGATCAAACCTATATCTCCTGCATCTCTTGCATTGCAGGTGGATTCTCTACCTTTGAGCCACTAGGGAAGCCCAGAAACTCTCTATGCCATCTTTTTAATATTTCTGTAAATCTAAAACCGTTCAAAAATAAAGCCTATTAATGTTAATAGTTTTGAAAATTTTATATTAAATTTTTAGCATTAGCAAGATCAGTTTTGTATGTGTGAAATAGTTTTGCAATAAGTTTTTCCTAAAGTGACTCAGTATTTTTGCATGTAAGTATTGACAATATTCAATGTTTATAACAATTAATATAATATTGAACAAACTAATTGTTATTTTATTGGTGAGAATAACTGTGTCATTAAAATCTTCCCACTAATATTTCTCATTAGTATAATTTACAGTACTATATTTATCAGGCTCCTCAGAGGGTGTAGAGGTAAAGAATCTGCCTGCCATTAAGGAGATGTGGGTTTGATCCCCAGGTAGGGAAAATCCACTGGAAAAGGAAATGGAAACCCATTCCAGTATTCTTGCCTGGGAAATCCCAGGGACAGAGGAGCCTTGCAGGCTATGGACCATGGGGGTCACAAGAATCAGACATGACTGAGCAACTAACGCACACACAAAACCCTACACACACACAACAGATTTACATCCAGACAAAATAGTTACTTCTCTGCTAATTTATCAATAGTTTACCTGCTTAACTGCTTTTTACTCTGAGTAAGTCACACTTCATATATTAATCAATGTAATTTCCCACTCACATATTTACTTTGTACCTGTATTACTTTGATAAAGGTATAGACTTAAGTTTACATAAGTGAAATGCTACCTGGCTTTTGTTGGTCACTAAATTCTTGAAGCTGTATATGATGCTTTCATTTACAGAAATTTTCTCTAGGAATTTCTCTAGCAATCCCAGAGATGTCACCTTTATTTTATAGGTGAAGAAATTTAAACTCAAAGATGTAAATTTGTAAGAAGTAGTAGAGTTGAGATTTATGTTAAATTCCCTCTGAAACAAACAAAAAATTTAACACTTTCACTGTTATGATACTTTTTTCATGAAGTTAGAAATTCATACAAGTTTAGTAATTCTCAGATTAAATACTAAAATAAGTATCAAGAGAGCTCCAAGTGTGTCCAATTTGTAGAGTGATTGGACATGACAATATAGTTTAACATAGTGTAATATGTTTAAATGAGGCTTCTCTGGTGGCTGAGCAGTAAAGAATCTTCCTGGAGTGCAGGAGACACAGGTTCAGTCCTTGGGTCAGGAAGATCCCCTGGAGGAAGACAGGGCAACCCACTGTATTCTTGCTTGAGAAGTACCATGGACAGAGGAGCCTGATGGGCTACAAGGTTGCAAGAGAGTCAGATATGGCTTAGTGACTAAGAAATACATGGACAGGGTTAACTCAGCATAATGGCTTCATCACTTCAATCTGCAGTTGATCTGCTTCTTAGACACATACAAATTAAGAGTCCCAAAGGATGCTCTGTTTTGCTTTTTTAATTATTAAACATAGGTGGACAATCAAGGACCATCACATATTTGAGAAATGCTCCTCCCAAGTTAAAAAGAAAATATGTATCATAAAAGAAGCAAATATAAATAAGGGAACACAAACAAGACTTTACAGAAAATATATCACCCCCACAAATCTACCTTCAAATACTAAATTTAGAGCAAGAAAAGACAATAAAGTGGGAAGAGAAAGACCAGAAAATTAAAAAATGAAATGCTTGCTAAAATCTAAGAACATGCAGAAAGATTGGAAAGTAATTAAAATCTAGTTAGACAATTTAGAGGATTCAACATCTGATTCATAGAAATTAAAATATGGTGAATAAAAAAGATGAAAGGTAAGAAGAATTCTTTAAATGATATGAGAAAACATCACAGAAAGGGAGGATATGCATTTCCAGATTGAAGTGACCCAGTGAGCTATTGAAACTGTGGTGCTGGAAATGACTCTTGAGAGTCCCTTGGACTGCAAGATCAAACCAGTCAGTCCTAAAGGAAATCAGTCCTGAATTGGAAAGCCTGATGCTGAAGCTGAAGCTTCAATACTTTGGCTGCCTGATGCAAAGAACTGACTCATGGGAACAGACCCTGATGCTGGGAAAGATTGAAGGCAGGAGGAGAAGCGGACAACAGAGGATGAGACGGTTGAATGGCAACACCGACTCGATGGACAAGATGAGTGTCAGCCAAGCTCTGGGAGTTGGTGATGGACTGGGAAGCCTGGTGTGCTGCAGTCCATGGGGTCACAGAGAGTCAGACATGACTGAAAAACTGAAGTGAACTGAATAAGATTCCTTGACAAAATGAGAACGAAAATTAGAAAGACACACACTGCCACCTTCCAACTGGTTTATAGAGAAAGGGAAGACCACGTAGTAGATTTATCAATGTGACATTTTAAAACAAAAGAAAAGAGGCAAATGTATGTAAAATAGCAAGGTAAAAATAAAAATTTAGCGTCTATAGTAAAATACAAGTCAGATTGCCTTTAGGCATTTCTTTAGCAATAATGAATACCAAAAGCAAAGGAGAAACTTCTCAGACTGGAAGAAAATGTAAAAATTTATATTAAACTGATTTTTTTTTAATCCTCTTGAGACCACCTCAGATGGACAACTCTAAGATCACTTCTAAGGACAGCTTAGACTTTCCTCTTCTCAGTTCATTAGATTCTTCTGTTCCAGACAGTGTAATTTCAATTTTTCTTTAAATATTATGCATGTGAATGGCAAGATGGGTCTGAAATATACAGAATTTTAATCAGACTCCAGGGTTCACAACACATTACATTGTCAGTCAGCCAGATGTGTTCCTGGTAGGCTTTGCCTGGAAGGCATTGACTTTACTACTGCTTTCTTTTTGAACCAACCTATAGCTACCATTTGTATGCAAATGCTACAATTTAGCTACTCAGGTTATCGGTAAGTATAAGTAGCTTCTGGCTCTTTGCTACTACCATCATTCCTGAGATGAGAACTCTGATAATAAAGATGCAAGTAGTTCCATACTCAGGAATACAATGAGAAGACTGAAAGATAGTCATTATGTGGTACCCCTGAAACCAATATCATCTTATGTCAATCTTACTATCGCTATAAAAAATAATGAAAATTATAAATTGGCTTTCCTCTACCAAACACCCAAATTTGTAGGTTTTCCTCTAGTAAACAAATATCCAAATTTGTAAGAAATTATTGAAAGAAGGAAATTAGCACTTGCTACAAATTCAGAGTCCCTTGGACTGCAAGGAGGTCCAACCAGTCCATCCTAAAGGAGATCAGTCCTGGGTGTTCATTGGAAGGCTTGATGCTAAAGCTGAAACTCCAATACTTTGGCCACCTCATGCGGAGGGTTGACTCATTGGAAAAGACTCTGATGCTGAGAGGGATTGGGGGCAGGAAGAGAAGGGGAAGACAGAGGATGAGATGGCTGGATGGCATCACTAACTCGATGGACGTGAGTTTGAGTAAACTCCGGGGGTTGGTGATGGACAGGGAGGCCTGGCGTGCTGTGATTCATGGGGTTGCAAAGAGCTGGACATGATTGAGTGACTGAACTGAACTGACAAATGGAAAAAGCAAGCAAATTCCAGAAAAACGTCTACTTCTGCTTCATTGGCTACATCAAAGCCTTTGACTATACAGATCACAACAAACTGTGGAAAATTCTTAGAGAGATGGAAATATCAGAATACTTATCTGTCTCCTGAAAAACCTGTATACAGGTCAAGAAGCAACAGTTTGAACCTGACATGGAACAACTGACTGGCTCCAAATTGGGAAAGGAGTATGATGAGGCTATATATTGTCACCCTGCTTGTTTAACTTATATTCGGAGTAAATCATGTGAAGTGCTGGGCTGGATGAATCACAAGCTAGAATCAAGACTTCCAGGAGAAGTACCAATAGCCTCAGATAGCAGATGATGATACTCTAATGGCAGAAAGTGAAGAGGAACTAAAGAACTTCTTGATGAGGGTGAAAGAACAGTGAAAAAACTGGTTTGAAACTCAACATTCAAACACTAAGGTCATGGCATCTGGACCCATTACTTAATGGAAAATAGAAGGAGAGAAAGTTGAAACAGTGACACATTTTATCTTCTTGGGCTCCAAAATCACTACAGACAGTGACTGCAGCCATGAAATTAAAAGATGCTTGCTCCTGGGAAAAAGCTATGACAATCCTACACAGCATGTTAAAAAGCAGAGACATCACTTTGCAAACAAACATTTGACATATGTCAAAGCTATGGTTTTTTCCCATAGTGGTGTATGGATGTGAGTTGGACCGTAGAGGACTGAGCATTGAAGAATTGATGCTTTCAAACTGTGGTACTGGAGAAGGCTCTTGAGAGTCCCTTTGACTGCAAGGAGATCAAATGAATCAATCCTGAAGGAAATCAACCCTGAATGTTCACTGGAAGGATGATGCTGAAGGCCCAATACTTTGGCCACCTAATGTGAAGAGCTGACACACTGGAAAAGACCCTGATGCTGGGAAATATTGAAGGCAAAAGGAGAAGGTGGTGACAGACTGAGATGGTTAGACAGCATCTCTGACTCAGTAGATATGAATTTGAGCAAACTCCTGAGAAATAATGGAGGACAGAGGAGCCTGGAGTGTGGCAGTCCATGGCATTAAAAACAGACACAAGTGAGTGACTAAACCGTAGCAAACAATATCAAATGGACTTTTAAAATGGCCTTTGCTCTTGCCTTTGTTGGTCATAGAAAAATTTGTAATGTGCTTGTAATCATATTTATCAAAAATTTCCACCATGGTTTCTGGTGTTTATATCTTGATGAGCAAAGCCTTTGCTACCTTAATATAATAAATAAAATGATTTATATTTCTAAAAGAAATGTAAGAAACACACTTAATTTTGTTGAGGAATGACAAATTAATCTTCAGAAATCTGGCACCTTTTCATACTCCTGTCAGTAATACATGTAGATTACCACTGGCATTTCATTGTATGTGATGTTCCAATTTTTAACAATCTGGTGTTTATGAGTAAGTCCTTATAGGTTCTCATTTCTACTCTGTAACCTTTAATAAAATAATATTTTCTAACTAGATTTGTTAATTATTCAGGTTTACACAATTTATATCACTTATTTTTATTATATCTTCTGCTTCTATTACTGAGCTTTAGTCATGTTTTCTACAACTAAACTACAGAGCTCTGATCAGCTTAAGCTATGCCAAATATGCATATTCTGCTTTTTAAAAAAGTATATAACTTTATCCATGGAAGGCACAGAAATCAATTATTTATTTCTTCCCTTTATAATTCAGGTTTCTTGGTGGCCTATTTAAAAATGCTTGTGTGAATAAAATTGAAAAGAAAAGTTCATGAGTTATAATGCTAATTTTATTATTTGAACATTTACATTAAACTTTTCAGTTTTATTTGTTCACGGTATGAGCAGTGTAATTAATTACTGATTAAGAAAATTTTCACACCACCAGTAATAAACAAATTTTTTTTTAACTCATCCATATGTTGCTTCTCTCATATTATGATTCCTACACTTATTGGCTTAATTGAACTATACGTATGTGCTAAAAAATTAACACAATAGTGTTTACCTGAATCCACCTATATTCTCATTACATATTTACTCTATTTTCAAAGCTATTTTAAATATCTCTGAACATATATGTTTCTTAAAATAAATTAGTATATTTGTCTAGTTTCCTACCAAATGGTATTCAGACTTTAGGGAGAGCTACATTTAGTTGGTAGATAAACCCTGGGATCATTTATATGTTTAAAATTTTAGTCTATCACTGTTACTTTATTTCTTACTTTATGAATTTATAATGAGCATTTTTCAGGGTGATATCTAGATATATGACTTTTACTTCCACTGTAAACAGTAAATTCCCATATTTTCTACTTGGCTATTAATGAGACATAAAAATGTTATTGACTTCTGAGTGTTCATCATGTATCTGAAGAACTTTGGTCTCTCTTACATTTTGTTGTACATGACCACATTATCAAGAAATTGTGACATTTTTCCTCTTCCTTTCAGTAGTGGATACTGCGGTGTGCCACCAAAGCCCACACTTTCAGTACAATGACACTCATTCTCCCAGCGCTAGCAGTGCTGGAGGCGAGGTAGCAACTAATTGCCTCTCTGAGAACTGGCCTTGGCTTAAGAAAACTGCTTTCACCGAGGTCTTGTCCTCTTCCCAGAAGCAGTCCACACCTCGTAACTAGTCTGTCCAGGGATATAAAGACCTTATTCCTTTGCTTCAGTACAAGGCAGTTCTGAAGGATCACCCCAGCTTCAGAGTTACCCATGGGATTGTCTTAAACTATCAGACACATTTCAACCTATGAATTTGGGGTGGGGGGAACAAAGCATTTAAACAACAGAAAAAAGTAAACATTCACACCATATCAATGCACTATCTTTTTATATATTGTTGGATTTGATTGCTAATATTTTATTGAGAAATCTTCCGTATCGGTTAAAAATAATTATTGCCTTTGGTTTTCTCAATTATAAAGGGGTTAATTCTTCAAAAAGAGAGCAATCCTAAACATGTATGCAGAGAACAATAGTGCTTAAGAATATCTGAAGAAAGACTAAAGACTAATGTATTCAATGAAAAAATAGACAAGTGTACAATTAAAGTTATGAACACTATGCTGTTTTGGGTAACCAGAAAGAATACAGAGCATATGACAACATTATTAAATCAATGATCTAATTAATATTTGTAGAGCACTATCCCAACAGTAGTGGGATAGGCCTGGCATGCTGCAGGCATGTGGTTGCAAAGAGTGGGACATGATTAGCCACTGAACAACAACAATCCAATAATAGTCAAATGTATTTATTAAGAACACATCCTTAAACTTGCACAATATTATATGCCAATTACTCTTTAATAAAGCTAGGGGTGGAGGAAGAACACATCAAACTTGTATCAAAATACACTATCAAGGAGGGGTGGAAGTAAACCAGTGTCAAAAATTTAAATGTTTCAAATCATAGAATTAGCTCTGATCACTAAAATGTTAAATAAGAGGTCAATAACAAAAGATATATGGAAAAAGTCTCCATTTTAAATTATCTATGGGCGAAAACAATAACAAGAAAATTAGAAAGTATTTTGAACTGGTTGAAAGTAAAAAGGCAAGTCAGAATCTGAGAAATGCACTTAAAGCACTGTTTAAATGGAAATGTTTAAGTTTAAATACATTTATTAGGGAAATAAAATTGTATTTAAAATTTAATCTAATTTTCTATATTATGAAGCTAGAAATCATTTGATACAAACACAGATATTTTATAAATAAAGACATTGGGTCAGTTTATTTTGTGTAAGAGTTTTCTAACAGAAGTCTCACTTTAGCTTCAAACAGTAATAAGTAAATTATTAAGGAAACTCTTAGATGCTACGCATGTCTTATTATCAGCTTTCCTATACCTTTTGAGTACTTGTAAATATGAATCAATTTTAATGACTATTGTTCATTTCCTAGAATATGGATTACTTTAGATTTAAATATTGTTTAGATATAACCATATATCTTTAGAATTATAATATTAGGAATTCTTTATTAAGACTTCCCTAGTGGCTCAGATGGTAAAGCATCCGCCTACAATGTGGGATACCCGGGTTCAATCCCTAGATCAGGAAGATCCTTTGGAGAAGGAAATGGCAACCCACTCCAGTACTCTTCCCTGGAAAATCCCATGGACGGAGGAGCCTGGCAGGCTACAGTCCATGGGGTCACAAAGAGTCGGGCACGACTGAGTGACTAAACTTTCATATTAGAGAAATCAATATACAAATGCCACAGTCTTCGCCGTAGAAAAAGCCTGAATGTATCAATAGCATTCACCCTGTATAATCAATAGAACCCTCTATTTTGAGAGAATTATCCTGTATAATATATTCTGTTTTATTTTTAGACATATATTTTGAAACTGTAAATCACAATGAGAGTCATTAGAGATTCAAAGAAAAATCTTTAACAGAAGTGAGTTTTGGTTTGATAGTATCCACTTTTACATGACTAGTTGTTAAGAGCCCACAAGATTTCCTTGGAAGACTGCTTATGTTTGCTTAGAATAGTTCTCCTTGGAGAATGAAGATATGATTTCTGAGAATGGCTCTCAGTATTCACTGTAGAATAGAAATAAATGAACAACTAAGCCCAAACTCAAAGCTTAACAGAAGAGAAAACCTCACTGAATTGAAGTGAAAGCGTTTGCCAAGTCACTGAGGATTTATTTCGGCTTGCTACAGCCAAAAGGTGCCAATTGGAAAGATCCATTTACATGTCAGTGCTGACGATCTAAAGTCCCTTTGTAACTTTTATGGATTCATTTCCCATTACTTATTTATAAAAGTCTAAGTGCATGAAAGTGGTAATAGACAAATAGGTTTCATTGCATTGAAACTGTCAGAGACTTTATTTTCAAGCAAAATAACTTTCTTTTTAAACATTATTTATCTGTTATAACCAGCTGAGGCTTCATCAGTTCACATAAAATAAAGCCATTTTTATAAAAATGAAAGCTAATACTTTCTACTTTTTAATAAAACGCAAGGATTTTTTAAATTTAGATTTTTATGATAGGTTTCATAGTTCATAATAATTTTATTAGGAAAAAAGGGAATGCTATTTATAAATGGAATATATAAAGTACAAATATCTTTGACATTCTATTAATTAGTCATCATTAAAATGATTTATCTTAAGAGCTCATGTATTACAAAAACTGATTTCCATAAGAAGAATGAGATTTGAAAACTTTACAAAAACAAGACAATTAGACCATTCCTATAAAAACACTTAATTTAAATGCATATCAGGTCTAAAGATAATCATTGCAATTATTTCCTCATGAAGAATAACCCAGATTTCAGCCTGTAATTAATCACCTTCCCAGTAGCTGAAATGTATCACGTATTATTTTTAATACTGGGATGCAGTTTTTAGTAGTTATAAGATGTGTGATTAAGAATAGAAGCCCACAGTAGATAAATGTGAAGCTAATGAATCTTAACTTTCAGGATTGCTCACTTTCATGGGCCCCTTCCTGGACCTTTGGAAACCTTGGAAGAAACTCTAGTAGTATATACATGTGGTCTTTTTTTTTTTTTTAATGGCAAGAGTTTTATATATATATATATATTTTTTTAATGGCAAGAGTTATATTTTAACAGCACTCAAGTAGAACCCCTGTTCTCTATATAGAGTCATATGGTGCTGGAATGGTTGTGAGAATTTTAGGGATCCAGGAAAGGGAAGGGCTTCCCTGGTGGCTCAGAGGTTAAAGCGTCTGCCTCCCGATGCGGGAGACCCGGGTTCGATCCCTGGGTCAGGAAGATCCCCTGGAGAAGGAAATGGTAACCCTCTCCAGTATTCTTGCCTGGAGAATCCCATGGACAAAGAAGCCTGTTAGGCTACAGTCCACGGGGTCACAAAGAGTCGGACACGACTGAGCGACTTCACTTTCACTTTCAGGAAAGGGAAAGGTGAATTTGTGTTGTATTTAGTTAGGTTACAGAGGAATGTCTTCATATAAATCAGTGATTTCAGTGTCTAGGTAATTGATTGCTAGCCGTCCACCATAGAGATGAGTTCCCCTCTGCCAGCTTACCTGGCATCACAGCACAGATACAGGGACTGAGAGCAGATGCTATACAATGTGCCCCACAGTCCATTGTGTTGGATGCATGTACACAGTAGAAGAGAAAAAGGCTTATAATAGGCAGAATAAGTTATAGAATAAGTTATAGAAATCCTTCTAAATATGCAAAATCACTGTGGGAGATTTAATCCTAGTCGAATTCTTATATTAGTAATATATTCAAATGTGTACATGGAATTATGCATATATGGAACTTTTTACAAAAGAAATGATCAGAATTTCCAGTTAGGGAGCTTCCCTGCTGGCTCTGATGGTAGATTCAGAAGGCAGATTCTGTAGCTCAGATGGTAAAGCATCTGTCTGCAATGCAGGAAACCCAGGTTCAATCCCTAGGTTGGGAAGAAGGAAACGGCAGCCCACTCCAGTCTTCTTGCCCGGAAAATCCCATGGACTGTGAAACCTGGTAGGCTACCATTCATGGGGTTGTAAAGAGTAGGACACGACCGAATGACTTCACTGCTGGCTCAGTGGTAAACAATCTGCCTGCCAATGCAGGAGACATGGGTTCGATCCCTGATGCAGGAAGATCCCACATGCCTTGGAACAGCTGACCCCACGTGCAACAACTACTGAGCCTGTGCTCTAGAGCCTGGGAGCAGCCACTACTGAACCCACAGGATACATCTCCTGAAGCCTGTGTGCCTAGAGCCTGTGTTTCACAAGAGAAGCCACTGCAGTGAGAAGCCTGAGCATCCCAACTAGAGAAAAGCCCGCACAGCAACAAAGATCCAACACAGCCAAAGAAATAAAATTATACTAAAATGAATAATTTCCTATTTGTATAACACACATCTGCAGTGATGCTCAAACAGTGTACAAGTCCATGTGTGGAGTCAACTCTTGATAATAAATAAATTTTAAAATCTACAAGAGAGAAAACACTGAATTACCTTTCTATTTTCTCTATAGAAAATTTGACTCAGAATTGTGGTCATGTGGAGAGGAAACCTGAAGATGTAGGCCAAAAGTATGGGAACCATTAGGAGTTGTGTTAGGAGATTAATATTTTTCTAGATTAAATGATCTTTGTGATATCACAAACATAATTATTTTAAATATAAAACATTTTAAAATTTATAATCTGTTGCCATTTTATTTATTTGTACGGCAATAATAAGGAAATTATCTAATTTATTATGTATAATCTTATATCTTGTTTTAAAAAGAGGCATTAAAATTATAAAAACTTTAGGCTCTAAAATACCTGTCTGACCTTATTAATAAAATAATCTTCACCTTTGAACAGTTATATCAATATTTTAGAAATTATAAATTTTTCCAAAGCAAGTCTATTACCAGATTCCTAAACATAAATGTTTGGGAAACTGCATCACTATGTTTCTCAGTTGTCCCATAGATAGTCTACTGTTGGGGGAGGGGGGAAGATCTCACATATTGCTTGTAGCAAGCAGAGCTTCCCAAGATTCTAGCTGGGTTAGGAGAACCAAGAACCCTACATTTCTGTGCAATTGTGAGGACTGAAAAACAAGTTTAGCAGAATATTTCTCAAAGATAATTTAACAAATGCAGGGGTATCCAATTTTTTAAAGTTGTTTCTCTTGCTATTATATTGAGTACTACGCAGTGAATATAAATCCTGTTACATAAGAAATTATAAATTCATAGCTTAGATAATTCAAAAGGCACATTTAAATAGACTGTAAGTCACTCTGAAAAAACCAGGTAGCAATTTTTAAAATATCCCCAAATAGGTTGACTCTAGTTAGATAATAACAGTCCTTAAAAACATTACTGTTCTGTAAGTCTTCCTTTCTTTTACTTAAAGTTCTTGTGCTCCACTGAAGTTCTTTGTTTACTATAGCGTTCACTTGGGAAAATGCTGCTCATTGCCTTTATTAGTATTTTGCTTTCTTCTTCAGAGATACATGACAATGATAAATCTCATTTTAAATGGAAATAGGAGAATTTCTGTATATTTTCTATCATCTCAGTGGTATGACTAATGATACATTTGAATTTCACAGGAGAGCATTAAAAAATAGTCTATATAAATTATTTATCTATAAAATAAAATGCATTAAAATACCCAGAAATTTTAAATTTAATGTTCAGACCACCATACTGATTATTAGAAAGTCTGACATTTTTCTCTCTTCATTAGTTTAATTATATGACAGGGATCTTATGATTAAGGATTCACTCACTATGTGTTTTAATTAAAAATTTTTTTTTCATTCCCACTCTAATATATATACAAAGAGCTGTTTCTTGTCTCTTTATTTTTGCAATAGGGAAATTTTTGTCAAATAATTAACAATGTATTATGTATTAGATACTCTTTGCAAATAAGTAATTCTTGGAAATAAGTGACTTGTATAGGGCTTATATTAAGAGGCAGCAAGAATACACAGAAGAAATACACAAACAAGACCTTCATGACCCAGATAACCATGATGGTGTGATCACTCACCTAGAGCCAGACATCCTGAGATGCGAAGTAAAGTGGACCTTAGGAAGAATCACTATGAACAAAGCCAGTGGAGATGAAGAAATTCCAGGTAAGCTATTTCAAATCCTAAAAGATGATGCTGTGAAAATGTTGCACCAAATGTGCCAGCAAATTTGGAAAACTCAGCAGTGGCCACAGGACTGGAAAAGGTCAGTTTTCATTCCAATCCCAAAGAAGGTCAATGCCAAAGAATGTTTAAGCTTCACACAATTGCACTCATCTCACACACTAGCAAAGCAGTGCTCAAAATTCTCCAAGCCAGGCTTCAGCAGTACTTGAGCTGTGAACTTCCAAATGTTCCAGCGGGATTTAGAAAAGGCTGAAGAACCAGAGATCCAATTGCCAACATCCACTGGATCACTGAAAAAACAAGAGAATATCAGAAAAACATCTACTTCTGCTTTATTGATGATGCCAAAGCCTTTGAATGTGTAGATCACAAAAAAACTGTGGAAAATTCTTCAAGAGATGGGAATACAAGACCACCTGACCTGCCTCTTGAGAAACCTTTATGCAGGTCAAGAAGCAACAGTTAGAATTAGACATGGAACAATAGGACTGGTTCCACATTGTGAAAGGAGTACGTCAAGGCTGTATATTATTATCATCCTACTTATTTAACTTATATGCAGAGTACATCATGTGAAATTCCAGGCTAGATGAAGCACAAGCTGGAACCAAGATTGCTGGAAGAAATATCAATAACCTCAGATATGCAGATGAAACCACCCTTATGGCAGAAAGTGATGAGCAACTGGAGTGCCTCTTGATGAAGGTGAAAGAGGAGAGTGAAAAAGATGGCTTAAAACTCAACATTCAAAAACTAAGATCATGGCATCCAGTTCAATCACTTCATGGAAAATAGATGGGGTAACAACGGAAACAATGAGAGTTTTATTTTCTTGGGCTCCAAAATCACTGCAGATGGTGACTGTAGCCATGAAATTAAGTGCTTGCTCCTTGGAAGAAAAGTTATGACCAACCTAGACAGCATATTTAAAAGCAGACATTACTTTGCCAACAAATGTCCATCTAGTCAAAGATATGGTTTTTCAAGTAGTCATGTATGGATGTGAGAGTTGGAGTATAAAGAAAGCTGAGTGCTGAAGAATTGTTGCTTTTGGGCTGTGGTGTGGGAGAAAACTCTTGAGAGTCCCTTGGACTGCAAAGAGATCCAACCAGTCCATCCTAAAGAAGATCAGTCCTGAATATTCACTTGAAGGACTGATGATGAAGCTGAAACTCCAATACTTTGGGCATCTGATACAAAGAACTGACTCATTGGAACGGACCCTGATGCTGGGAAAGATTAAAGACAGGAAGATAAGGGTACAACAGAGCATGAGATTATTGGATGGTATCACTGACTAAATGAACATGAGTTTGAGTAAGCTCCGGGAGTTGGTGATGGACATGGAAGCCTGGCATGCTGCAGTCCCTGGAGTCACAAAGAGTTGGACACAATAGAGTGTGTGAACTGACTGAACAGGCTTATAAAGCCATGCATAGCAAAGGTGTCAATGTTGCAAGCTAAAAAGGCTTTAGATGAAGAATGCACCCTGAGAAGCAAATAAGTATTTTATATTAGAAAGACTTTTACATGGGGGAGTTAAAATGGGTACTCATAGAACTTTATTTTCTTTTTCTTTGAAATTATATTTTGATATGTGGAAAAGGTATCACTTTTTGCAAATTTTATTGAGATAGAATTGGCAATTACATTGTATAAGTTTAAGGTGTATCAAAAATGATTATACACACACACACACACACACACACACACACACACTATATATATTTTTTAGGAAATTATTACCACAGTAGTTTGATTACTATCCATTGTCTCACATATTTATAAACTGTGTTTTTCCTTCTGATAATTTTCCAGATCCATTCTCTTGGCAACTTTCAAATACACTATACGTTATTGTTAACTTTTAGTTATCATGCTGTATTTTATAGCCCTAGAATATATCTTATAACTGAAATTTGTGCTTTTGACCACTTTCATGCACATCTTGCTCCTCACAACGGACTCAGAAGGAAGAAACATACATCTTTACATTTGGAAGAAATATACTATATATCCAACTGAAATAAGTTATCATATTCCCTTTTCAAAAAATTTCTTTCCACTATTCCTTTCTCATAAATCTCAATTTATCTTTTCACTTTGCTATTGTATGTATTTCATTGCAAGTTCTTTGTCTCTTCCAATCTTTTAAATTATTTTACTCCTTAGAACTCTCTTCTAGGTATTCTCCACTTTTTTGTTATATAAATTCTCCACATGGCTTGAATTCACACATAAATCTCAAAGAGCAATTGTATATCTCTAGGTCACCCTTCCTTCCAAGTTCCAGACATAGGTATCCAAGTCTTTCTTGGATGTCTCTAGTGAATATTTCACAACATCAAACTCAACATGACAACTATGAGCCATTCAAACTTCCCGAATTTGACTGTTAGTATCATAAACTTAATATACAATTAATCTACAATTGTAGATTAAGGTGTATCAAAATCTTAATCTACAATTTTAAGACAAGAATTGCTACAGAGCTAGATATCAAATTCTGTCAATCTACATATTTAAATAGAATTAACCTTCTCACTGACATTGTATCACAGTAGCCTCCCATAATCTTCCACACTGCAGCCAGAGTGATTTTCTAATCTTTTCTTGCTTAAATTCTTTAAATGATCCCCCATTTTGCATAAAATATATATACTAAATAATTGTGTAGTGTCCTAGTCTTTTTGGGCTATTACAAAATACAACAGACTGAGGTGGCTTAAACAACATAAATGTATTTTCTCACAATTTTGGAGGCCAGAGATCCATGATCAAGGTACTAGAAATTTTGGTTTATTGTGAGAGCTCTCTTCCTGGTATAGAAATGGCCACCTTCTCATTATATCATCACATGGGCTTTTCTCTGTGAATGTCTACCAGAGAGATAGCTCAGCTCTCTGGGATCTCCTCTAATATGGACAATAATCTTAGTGAATCAGTGTCTCACACTTACAACCTCATTTAAACTAAAATACTTCTAAATACACTGGGGACTAAGGCCTCAACATCTGAATTTTAGGGAGACACATTCAGTTCAAAATATACGGTAATGAATCAAGAGCTGGATTCTGCTGTACAGTCTAACTTTCTGTACTAAACTTTTTCAGTTTATGTTCAATTTGACTAAATACTTTCAGGTTACTTTTATTCATCAAGTTGTTTTTCAATTTTTTTTTGAAGAGCTACAGTATTCTAGACAACATTCTCATTATCTGGGGCAACATCTGAAGAGAAAGCAAACAGAGTTTCTGCTTTCATAAAGCTTTCACTCTGGTGAGAAAAGACAGTAAAGAACAAATTAAAAGTGAGACAGACCTGTCTGCATCATTGTATGTCCAATATAGATCATAATTTGCCACCCCAAAATGTCTCTTTGGCATGCTGTTTATTTTGAGCTAAAAACAGTGAAGGTCCAGAAGAATTAGGAAGAATCTTTGACCTTTCCCTAGCTGCCTAAAGAATGTTAGAGAGCCTATTCCAGGAAGGGAGTACTACCATGATAACTAGAGTATAAGCTAGACATGTAGACAGGGAGGAATCAGCAAAGTCTGATAAAATTCCTCTCTGCATCTCACTGTCACTGCATGGTTCAGGAAACACTTACCTGCCAAACATTTGCAAATTGACAACTCCATCTCCTTCCTGCACTTTGAAGTCCTAAACCACTGTGTGTAGCTTGCTCAGTTGTGTCCTACTCTTTGCAACCCCATGGACTGTTGCCCACCAGGTTCCTCTGTCCTTGGGATTCTACAGGCAAGAATAGTGGAGTGGGTAGCCATTCTCTTCTCCAGGGGAATCTTCTTGACCAAGGAATCCAACATGGGTCTCCCGCACTGGAGACAGATTCTTTACTATCTGAGCCACTAGGGAAGCCCTCCTAAACCACTGTCCCCAACATATTTTGCCTTTAGCTGAAGCTAGCACTTAATAAATGAAAGGCTTTCAGCCATCTGGGGCTTCCCTGGCGGCTCGGCTGGCGAAGAATCTGCCTGCATCGTGCAAGACCTGGATTTGATCCCTGGGTTGTGAAGATTCCTTGGAGAAGGGAAAGGCTACCCACTTCAGTATTCTGGCCTGGACAATTCCATGGAGTGTATAGTCCATGGGGTCACAAAGAGTCAGACATGACTGAGTGATTTTCACTTTCACTTTTCAGCCATTTTGGCAAGTTACTTAATTTTCCTGGGTTTTTCCCAACTATCTCTGGAGAAAGGAATGTCAGTCCTTTCCAGTATTCTTGCCTGGAGAATCCCATGGATGGAGAAGCCTGGCAGGCTATAGTCCATGGGGTTGCAAAGAGCTGGACATGACTGAGTGACTAAGACACACACGCACACTCCCATGTACGCATGGTGTTAAACTTCTGCTTGATTTTCTGTTAATTTGTCTCACACCAGTTTAACTTTTTGACCAGCCAGAATAGCCTAACAGGTTAAGAAAAATTTCTTCCTCTTCGACATCAGCTTCTAGAATTGACTCATATATAATGGACATTTAATAAACACTCATTGAGTACTGCTAAATATTATAGCACATTTTTTATATAGCACTTCTGAAAGTGTCCTGCTGGGAGCAGCAATTATTTGGACTAATAATGGGTGTTGTAATTTAAAAAATGGTAGCTGATCACTGGATTTAACAATGTTTAACTGTTTATTTATTAATACTATAAAAGTACTCATACAGAGCACTTAATATGAAAATGTGAACCACGGATCATGAAAACAGACTGTATATTGCTTTCTCTAAATGACTGTATAAACTTTCTTTCTCACAGCATCTCTCATAATGATTAATCAGTGTAGTTAACTTCTAGTCAACACTCTTTTACAGTATTTTTTTCTCCACAGTTGGGCCAGAGGTAAGCTTCCTACAAGAGTTAATGGTGCCCTTTACCCCCAACATTTGTAGGTTAATGATTGACAAAATTGTAACACTTCCATAGATCAAAGAATCATGTGGAAGTCTTTTTACAGAACTATTTTATACTAGCTCATTAATACTTACCATCAAAGGCACATGTAGGACATAAAGGCCTATTGTCAAAAGAACTAAATAAATAACCTCATTAAAATTTAACTGAGAGTGCATGTATTAAGGAACAATTAGAGTTTTCATGATAAACACTCTAAGTGCTAATTGGTTCCAATGGGAGGTCTTAAGATTATGGTTTCTTTGAATCTTAGGGGCTGCTGCAAAAATGCCCATATACATATAATAATAAAAATAATAGCAACAAAAACACTAATATAAAACACTTTATCAGTTGACCATAATGAATATGAACAATATCATTAAACTAAACTTCGTAATTGACCTATAGTCAATCACAAGACAAATAACAAGCACAGGCAGTAACAAAGAATGATTCTGGAAATGTAGATGTAAATCATCAGAATAAGTTAAAGAGCTTCATAAACTGCTGATTAGTCTCTATAAAACATAGGTTCTGGTTCAATAAATCTGAGATAAGGAAAACCTGTGATCTATTATTAAAATGCCATAAATAAGACATTCCTTATATTTCTCCATTCTCAGTATCCCTAGTGCTTTTATTCCATAGCACACTCCGGCCAAAAGAAATGCATAACCATTTGCTTGAGTAGTTAGGTCTAAACTACTTAATATGTACTTAAGTCCTAAAACTTAATAAACATTTAAAAAATACAAATCATGACAAAAGTAATATTTGTTATCATTGTAACTAACATCTATTATTTACTAGGATGTATGCAAGCATTTATTGGGTATTGTAGGACTTAAACTTCGAATCAGACTGGACATTACCCCTCTTATTTCAGCTTTGGCACTGACTTCTATGCAGCACTTGCTTCTCATCACAGCAATGATCAAACACGAAACTATTTGACTTCATATCACTTTTCCTACGTTAACATGAATGACTCATTTTCAGAATTAGTTTTTTCAGAGCCTTTGAGATGCCTTTGCAATAGCAGAAAGGTATTAGTAGTAAATAGAATGCTATTATAGACACTGAAGTAATGGGTATAAGAACAGGTCCACTCTGTTTTTTATTTGTATATGGCCATTAAATTATATTATTTTAAAATTATCTGCAAACCAGCTCTCAATGACCTCCATTCCTGCTCAGTCATAGCATGCTAAATAATTTCACTGTAAATAAAATTTCCTTGTAGTTTTCACTTATAGCACATTCAAGATTTTAAGTTATTTCAATATGTGGATCTGTCATTTAGGTAGAAAACCTAGGTTATTTTGATAATGTAATGGTTAGATACAGTCTTCCCTGGTGGGTCAGGGGTAAAGAACCTGTCTGTCAACGTAGGAGACATGGAATTTGATCTCTGGGTTAGGAAGATCCCCTGAAGCCTGTTGGACTACAGCCCGTGGGGTCACAAAAGAGCTGGCCACCAACAATGGTTAGATATTGTGTCAGAGGTCTCTAAGACCACCTTAACTCACAGAAATCAGAACAGCTGTTAAATTCACAGTTACAGTTTCTTTCTGCACAAAAATTCATTAAAGTCAGTAAAGAAAAAAAGCATATGAGTAAAGTCAGGGGTAATCAAGAGCAAGCTTACAGAGTCAAAGAGACAGTGCTCATTTCTCTGAACAATAATGTATAGCAATAGGTATTGCCAATCAGGAAAGTAAACTGGACCATTCTCTTAGATATTCAAGCTGATTGACCCCTTAACTGAGAGTGCAAGGGTCAAGCTGATCAGCTTACAAAGTCTCAAGCTTACAAAAGCAGGCATTCACCATTGATCTCATTTTTAGCATAAGCTCTCAGGCTTGGCCCAAGCCCTCAAACATACAGAAACATTCTTAACAGGTGGAAGGACTATCCCAAGGCTCAGAGTTCTATCAAGTTCCAATTCTTTTCCTAGAAATGTACCAGGTTTGAGTAACACAGGCCTGCTGAATTAACCATTTACTGTACATCCATAATTTGACATTCCTATTGATATCAACTGTGCTTTTCTTCAGATAATTGTTTTCACATAATTCTTTCAATAATATTTGTCCCCACTTCACTTTAAACTCTGAGTTTTGTATCTTTATATCTAAAAACTCTATTTCACATCTTCTTCCCTCTTTTTGGCATTAATCAGCTAATTTATATATTTTATATTAAAAGGTCTATGTAGTCAAAGCTGTGGTTTTTCCAGTAATCATGTACAGATGTAAGAGTTGGACCACAAAGAAAGCCTAGGGCCGAAGCTTTTGAAATATGGTCCTGGGGAAGACTCTTGAGAGTCCCTTAGACAGAAAGGAGATCAACCCTCAATCCTAAAGGAAATCAACCCTGAATGTTCATTGGAAGGACTGATGCTGATGCTGAAGCTGAAGCTCCAATACTTTGGCCAGCTGATGCAGGAGTCAGCTCATTTGAAAAGACCCTGATGCTGGGGAAGATTGAAGGCAGGAGGAGAAGGAGTGATACAGGATGAGTTGGTTGGATGGCATCACCAAATCCATGGACATGAGTTTGAGTAAACTCAGGGAGATAGTGAGGGACAGGGAAGCCTGGCATGCTGCAGTCCATGGGGTCGCAAACAGTTGGACATGACTGAGCAACTGAATATAAGCAACCTTTAATTGAAGTATGATGCTTGATAATTAGGCAGGCATATCAATGTCAGCCAAGATGGGAGTGGTGGAGGACACAAATGCAGAAACAAAAAGAATCAGAAAAATAATAGCTTCATGTAGGATAGATGACCACCCCTCCCCAAACAGTCATACAACAAACACTGATTCTTTCTCTATAGAAAATGTCCTCAGCCCAACCCTCCCTCTAATGACCTACTAATCTTCAAAGGATACAATACACTGTGATAGAAATACTATTAGTATGGACAACTCCTCTGGCAAAGATAATGGGAGATACCAAGTTGCAGATGGGAGGGAGGAAGTGGCCCAGCTTCCTTCATTTGGGGCCTGTTCCTGACAAAGCAGCACCTTTAAGGAGGTTAGGAGTAACATTAAGGTTAGGAGTAACATTGGCAGCTTCTTGGCACATAAGGTGAAATAACAAACAGAACTTGAACCTGGCCCTTAGAATTCAAATCTTAAAGTGGGGTTAGCCAATAGAGGGCCAGATTGTGGTTTTCCAGTCTAGTTAAGGACAACTCACACTTAGGTCTAAGGATGATCTTTCAAATGATTCTATTTCCAAAGCATACAGATTGAAAGTAATGTATCATACACCAGTAGTTCTGGCTCACCCCATATCGTCCTAGTTCTATCAGAATTAACATTATGTTTTCCAAAGATCCAAACCACAAGTTACAAAACCTCATATCTGAAAAGTATCCATAGGCTGCCAAATGCCAAACTCCTTTAGACAGTCAGAAAATTATGTCTTCATCCCAGTCACAGGCATGAACATTCTTTTCCTTTCCACTTGTCTCACAGATTCAGAACAAATTCCTTTCCATCTTATCGTGGAGATCTGTGCAGGATTGATATCTTCAGTCACACTGTACCTCAATTTCCTTTACTATGTGTGAATGAACACAGACTATGAATTGTTAAATCAGACTTTACAGTACTGAGCTTTATATTAAGTTCAAGGATCTAAGAGATTGAGAAGAAAAAAATGAAGTGGAGAGAAGGGTAAGACACATGGCTCCTCAGATTACAGCCCAGAGTCATAGATGGCACCTTAAATGAGATTTGCAGGTCATTCCACAAAGTGGAGAGTCTTTAGCATATGAAACATGTCCACTTTACGTGTTCAAACAGTTTATGTGACATTTGTCAGGAAGCTGTACCCCCTTAATCCATAGATCTTGGGTTTGGTTGCTATGAGAAATCCCTGGACTAAGTGCGTCCTGTTCAAAGCATCCTAGAGATGAGCACTCTCACTAGAGAAGTGCACTTTTTCAACTTCTACAAAAGAAAAAGTGCACACAAAACAGGTCCTTCTCCCTTAAAAGGTAATGTAGGTTTTCAAGACTTTTAAAAATGTTTATTATTTTTAAATAACCTCTGCTTTGGAACATTATAAGGGTTCATTTTCACATGTACTGAATAAAAATGTTAAAGCTGCAAAGTAATTTACAGGTTTTCTTTGTTTAATCTACAAATGAGTAAACTGAAGGAGTGGTGTAAACTGTCATTCATCTGCTTTCTCAACACTTTTATATAGTTCCTAGTAACTCAAATAACTTCTGAATTTGCCATTGTGCTCTCCATATTGCACTCTCCTACTTAGTTACTCCTAAACTCAACTCGACATTTCAATTTTCATTAATTATGATTTATTTTATTTAAAAATCTCTGTGCATTCCATTTGCTTATCAATTGACTATTATAAATTTTTATGCATATGAAGCTGTAGAGTGACAATTCTTCCTTTTAAGCAATTGAAGGTTGCTTTATCATGTTTGAAAATATTGCTTTAAATCATCTAAAATTTCCATCTCTTTTTAATTCAGAAATGCCACAAAACTGAGAATTTCTACAAAATGAAAAGATGATACCTGACTCAACTGAAATTTAAATCAGTCAGAGAAAGAACAGTGGAATTCAGGGAAAACTCTCATTAACTTCAAGTACTTATTAACTTTCTGTTTCCTTTGTATAAATGTACCAACTACAATGATTCATACATTATATGCATCATCCTTCTGGTTAATTATGTTCTAAAGTAATCTCTAATGACAGTGTAATAATGATACTGTATAATTATAATGTGCATTTTCAGACAACACTTCCACCTTAGAATCAAATTCTTATCCTCAAAACACCAATTTGTTTCTTTTGTTAAGCACATAAAGCAAATGGATTCATATTTCTAAAGTTAGCTGGAATATCTTGCAAATATCAAATAGCTAAGATAAAGCACTTTGAAAATTATTCCAAAATATTGGAAAAGGAAAATAAAGATATATAATCCATTTGGATCTGGTTTTGTTTTCCTGGATTTATATTTATTCAGTACTTAACAAAGGGCTTTCCAGAAAGGTTAGTGGTAAAGGACCCACCTGCCAGTACAGGAGACATAAGAGATATGGGCTTATGTCTTATCCTCTGGAGGAGGAAATGGCAAAATACTCCAGTATTCTGGCCTGGAGAATCACATGGACAGAGGAGCCTGGTGGGGTATAGTACGTAGTGTCACAAAGAGTCGGACATGACTGAAGCAACTAAAAGGAAAAAAAAAAAAAAAACACTCTACATACGAGGAGGCGGGGGGAGAAAGGAGAGTACTTCAAGCATGGGTGACTTTAGAATTTCACACTGAAATTTCTACATGAGTAGCTTAATTTGTAAGTACATAACACAGGCGTGGGCTATCTACACAGACTTTGTTCCATCTATATATTTTCTTTTATCTATGGTGTAAGACACCTGTTTTCAGCTTTGAAAAACTTCCCATATCTAAACACTAAAACTCTGCAATTATTCAAATGTTAAAAAAATAATTATCTGGTAAGATTGACTCCAAGATCAGTTTTGGTCTTGCAGTTTAATGTCAAACTTTCAAAAATTAGCTCCTCTTCTGTGAGCTCGCTAAGTTTTGCTTTTCCACTAAAATATTAAAACTTGGATAGTTACACAGATTGGAAACGATGACTTTTCTACCAAGATCACACATGATAGAAAGAACTGCTTGAGTTTAAAGCCTATTGCTATTTCCTCAGTCAGTCAGTCTAGTCGCTCAGTCATGTCCGACTCTTTGCGACCCCATGAATCACAGCACGCCAGGCCTCCCTGTCCATCACCAACTGCAGGAGTTCACTCAGACTCACATCCATCGAATCAGTGATGCCATCCAGCCATCTCATCCTCTGTCGTTCCCTTCTCCTCCTGCCCCCAATCCCTCCCAGCATCAGAGTCTTTTCCAATGAGTCAACTCTTCCCATGAGGTGGCCAAAGTACTGGAGTTTCAGCTTTCTAATAATTCCTTCCAAAGAAATCCCAGGGCTGATCTCCTTCAGAATGGACTGGTTGGATCTCCTTGCAGTCCAAGGGACTCTCAGGAGTCTTCTCCAACACCACAGTTTAAAAGCATCAGTTCTTCAAGACTCAGCTTTCTTCACACTCCAACTCTCACATCCATACATGACTACTGGAAGAACCATAGCCTTGACTAGACAGACCTTAGTTGGCAAAGTAATGTCTCTGCTTTTCAATATGCTATCTTGGTTGGTCATAACTTTTCTTCCAAGGAGTAAGCGTCTTTTAATTTCATGGCTGCAGTCACCATCTGCAGTGATTTTGGATTTCCTAAGGCAATGGAACCCCACTCTAGTACTCTTGCTTGGCAAATCCCATGGATGGAGGGAGCCTGGTGGGCTGCAGTCCATGGGGTCGCTAGGAGTTGGACACGACTGAGTGACTTCACTTTCACTTTTCACTTTTATGCATTGGAGAAGGAAATGGCACCCACTCCAGTGTTCTTGCCTGGAGAATTCCAGGGAAGGGGGAAGCCTGGTGGGCTGCTGTCTATGGGGCCGCACAGAGTCAGACATGACTGAAGCAACTTAGCAGCAGCAGCAGCAGCCGATACATTAAACACTTCCAACTCTACAGAGGACTGGCTTTAGCAACAGTGCCATCAAAGTGTACAGTGATGACTGTATAAAACCAAGCAGCTTAACACTTCTCTAAGTATGATGTTTTAATGCAGTCTTATATTTAGCTTACTATTGTTTCAAATAAATGTGCTCAGTTTGGAGCTTTATATGCTTTCAGTTCAGCTCAGTTCAGTGGCTCAGTCGTGATTCTTTGCAACCCCATGAATCGCAGCAGCCAGGCCTCCCTGTCCATCACCAACTCCCGGAGTTCACTCAGACTCACGTTCATCCAGTCTGTGATGCCATCTAGCCATCTCATCCTCTGTCGTCCCCTTCTCCTGCCCCCAATTCTTCCCAGCATCAGAGTCTTTTCCAATGAGTCAACTCTTTGCATGAGGTGGACAAAGTACTGGAGTTTCAGCTTTAGAATCATTCCTTCCAGAGAAATCCCAGGGCTGATCTCCTTCAGAATGGACTGGTTGGATCTCCTTGCAGTCCAAGGGACTCTCAAGAGTCTTCTCCAACACCACAGTTCAAAAGCATTAATTCTTCGGCACTCAGCCTTCTTCACAGTTCAACTCTCATATCCATACATGACCACAGGAAAAACCATAGCCTTGACTAGACAGACCTTAGTTGGCAAAGTAACGTCTCTGCTTTTGAATATGCTATCCAGGTTGGTCATAACTTTTCTTCCAAGAAAGTAAAATTACATAAAATTAAAATGGAAAATACATATAATAATATGAATATTTCTATATTCATGACTAAAATATGTTTTATGAATGACAATAATGACCATCATTAATTCATACTGTATTATCTAAAAAGCAATTTCATTTTTGAACGTTAAGCTATTACATTGCTACTCACTATAATTTCAGCCTTTGAAAATTATGATTTCAAGCAGGATAACACGTTAATAAGAGACTACAGCCTAGTTTCTGTTGACATCAGAAAAGCTATATAACATATCTAGGCTACATCAACCATAAAATTGGATATGTACCATGTAAGTTTGCTTTTCTAATTATTTCTGAGCACACAGTAAATACTTAGTAAATATTAGCTTTAAAATAGTTTACTAACTGAAATAGTCATGCCTTCTTCCTTCCATGTAATGTCAATTATATTTGAATATCAGAAATTTATAGGATGAATTAAAAGTCAACCTCAAGCAACAGCAAACTCATCCCCTCCCAGTTAGTAAAAAATACAAAGTCACTCCAAGTAAATCAGATTAAAAATCCAGCATCATCTACTTCTATTTTGGAAATATTAAGCCTCAGAAGTCACTAACAGAACAATCCAAAACAAGAATCACCTGGATAATCTATAAAATCATATTTTTTTTGTTTCATTCATCGGAAAGCTTAGAATGTAAGGTATTTGACAAACTAAAATCCAAACAGTGGCAGCCCCTCTTTCAGAGAGGGTCATATGGATTATCTTATCTTTGCAGAGCATGAAGAAAAAAGGCAGTCATAATAATGGCACATAAGTAAAATGTGCTGAATTTTTATTTATTTTTTAACACCAAAAACATC
Organism: Nanger dama; assembly: GCA_917880005.1. Taxonomy (NCBI): domain Eukaryota; kingdom Metazoa; phylum Chordata; class Mammalia; order Artiodactyla; family Bovidae; genus Nanger; species Nanger dama. Next base: position 3,716,366 of record CAKJTW010000038.1, on the reverse strand, counting down.
TTTTATCAAGGTATAGCTGATTAACAATGTTGTGATAGGTTCAGGTAAACAATTTGAAAAAAAAAAAAAACTTAAAGGCCAAGTGGAAGCTGGTACAAACTTTTAAAATCTCTAGGAAACCTAGAAACAAAGTAACTCCATATATACCTGCTTGCTAACTCTTTTACACAGTCTTCTTGGGGGAGAAGTAGGGAAGAAGATCCCCTGAGGAAAGGGGACTATGATACGGACCTCACCTGTCTAAACAATGTCACCTGGCAAAAAAGTGAGAACACTAAAGTACAATGGCAGTTTGGGATATTTTAAGGCTATAGAATTTATCTAAGGTATGGCTAGCAGGTGTTGGGTGCAGTTTCATGGGGGTATGAAAAGCAAGGAGACTCTAAATGGATTAAAGCATATTCTAACTGAGCTATATTTAAAGCAGTCAGATGTGTAGGATTCGAGTCTGGTGCTGGTAGGCTTTGAGCTAACAGTCCTAGCCTGCTGTGAAGAAGTAAATGACAGATGGATCAATATGCCTGGACCAATTAGCCCACTTATATAGCAAACCTAGAGAAAGCCATAGGTACTCTGGGACCTAGACGAGTACCAATGGTTTTCCATTGATGGAGAAAGGACAGGAAATCTTACTGTGCCCTTGCCCCTACTCTGACTTTGTCAGGAGCTGTATGTGGATTTGATAGGTATCATTTCTAGACAAAGATTGTTAGGAGAAAATACATAATTATTCTTGCTCTTCCCAATTACCACAATGATAGTCAGTGTTCATATGATGGCTCATTCTACTTCCATGAGACAGCTCAACAGAGAACAGAACACCAACTAAGCCAAGATAAACCTACAGTGTGAGCAAGAAATCCATACTTGTTTAAACTTTAAAAAGATTTGGGGGCTGTTTATTGCCACAGCATGAATTACCCAAGCCTGACTGGAACAATGCATGTGAATCTTGTTCCTAATTCTGACTTGGTCATTTGTTCATGAAAATTGTATTTGCCATTTTACTGAGAGGATGTGATTACTAATCAATTGCTTATAACTGAATTTTTTTTTATGAATTCACTTTTGAAATAATACTGAAGCAGATTTTTTTAAATAAATGCTAGTCTTTTTTATTGATCCAGTCTCATTTCACTATTAATTATATTTTAAGGACAATACATGTCTTTTTTTATTAAATTTATTTATTTTTTTAATTACAAAACTGTATTTGTTTTGCCATACATTGACACGAATCAGCCATAGGTGAACACAATCTCCCAATGCCGAAGCCCCCTCCCACCTCCCACCCCACAATACTGTATTTGTTTTGCCATACATTGACATGAATCAGCCACAGGTGTCCACGATCTCCCAATGCCAAAGCCCCCTCCCACCTCCCACCCCACATCCTCTCCCTGAATCATCCCGTGCACCCGCCCCATGCGCCCTGCATCCTGTATTGAACATAGACTGGCGCTTCATTCTTACAAGATAGTATACATGTTTCAATGCCGTTCTCCCAAATCATCCCACCCTCTCCCTCTCCCTCAGAGTCTAAGAGTCCGTTCTATACCTCTGAGTCTCTCTTGTTGTCTCACATAGAGGGTCTTCATTACTATCCTTCTAAATTCCATATATATGTGTCAGTATACTGTATTGGTGATTTTCTTTCTGGCTTACTTCACTCTGTATAATCGGCTCCAGTTTCATCCATCTCATTAGAACTGAGTCAAATTTATTCTTTTTAAGGGCTAAGTAGTACTCCATTGTGTATATGTACCACAAATTTCTTATCCATTCATCTGCTGATGGACATCTAGGTTGTTTCCATGTCCTGGCTATTATAAACAGTGCTGCAATGAACATTGGGGTACATGTGTCTCTTTCAATTCTGGTTTCCTCGGTGTGTATGCCCAGCAGGGGGATTGCTGGATCATAAGGCAGTTCTATTTGCAATTTTTTAAGGAATCTCCACACTGTTTTCCATAGTGGCTGTACTAGTTTGCATTCCCACCAGCAGTGTAAGAGGGTTCCCTTTTCTCCACACCCTCTCCAGCATTTATTGCTTGTAGACTTTTGGATCCCAGCCATTCTGACTGGTGTGAAATGGTACCTCATTGTGGTCTTGATTTGCATTTCTCTGATAATGAGTGATGTTGAGCATCTTTTCATGTGTTTGTTAGCCATCCGTATGTCTTCTTTGGAGAAATGCCTATTTAGTTCTTTGGCCCATTTTTTATTGGATCGTTTATTTTTCTGGAGTTGAGCTGCATAAGTTGCTTGTATATCTTTGAGATTAGTTGTTTGTCAGTTGTTTCATTTGCTATTGTTTTCTCCCATTCAGAAGGCTGTCTTTTCACCTTGCTTATAGTTTCCTTTGTTGTGCAGAAGCTTTTAATTTTAATTAGATCCCATTTGTTTATCTTTGCTTTTATTTCCAGTATATTGGGAGGTGGTTCATGGAGGATCCTGCTGTGATTTATGTCGGAGAGTGTTTTGCCTATGTTTTCCTCTAGGAGTTTTATAGTTTCTGGTCTTACATTTAGATCTTTAATCCATTTTGAGTTTATTTTTGTGTATGGTGTTAGAAAGGGGTCTAGTTTCATTCTTTTACAAGTGGTTGACCACTTTTCCCAGCACCACCTGTTAAAGAGACTGTCTTTACTCCATTGTATATTCTTGCCTCCTTTGTCGAAGATAAGGTGTCCAGAGGTGTGTGGGTTTATCTCAGGGCTTTCTATTTTGTTCCATTGATCTATATTTCTGTCTTTGTGCCAGTAGCATACTGTCTTAATGACTGTGGCTTTGTAGAAGAGCCTGAAGTCAGGCAAGTTGATTCCTCCAGTTCCATTCTTCTTTCTCAAGATTGCTTTGGCTATCCGAGGTTTTTTGTATTTCCATGTAAATCTTGAGATTATTTGATCTAGTTCTGTGAAAAATACTGCTGGTAACTTGATAGGAATTGCATTGAATCTGTAGATTGCTTTGGGTAGTATACTCATTTTCACTATATTGATTCTTCCAACCCATGAGCATGGTATATTTCTCCATCTATTAGTGTCCCCTTTGATTTCTTTCATCAGTGTTTTATAGTTTTTGATATATAGGTCTTTAGTTTCTTTAGGTAGGTATATTCCTAAGTATTTTATTCTTTTCGTTGCAATGGTGAATGGGATTGTTTCCTTGACTTCTTTTTCTACTTTCTCATTATTAGTGTATAGGAATGCAAGGGATTTCTGAGTGTTGATTTTATATCCTGCAACTTTACTATATTCGTTGATTAGCTCTAGTAGTTTTCTGGTCGAGTCTTTAGGATTTTCTATATAGAGGATCATGTCATCTGCAAACAGTGAGAGTTTTACTTCTTCTTTTCCAATTTGGATTCCTTTTATTTCTTTTTCTGCTCTAATTGCTGTGGCCAAAACTTCCAGTACGATATTGAATAGTAGTGGTGAGAGTGGACACCCTTGTCTTGTTCCTGACTTTAGGGGAAATGGTCTCAATTTTTCACTGTTGAGGATAATGTTAGCTGTGGGTTTGACATATATAGCTTTTATTATGTTGAGGTACGTTCCTTCTATTCCTGTTTTCTGGAGCGTTTTTATCATAAATGGATGTTGAATTTTGTCAAAGGCTTTTTCTGCATTTATTGAAATAATCATATGATTTTTATTTTTCAGTTTGTTAATGTGATGAATTACATTGATTGATTTGCGAATATTGAAGAATCCTTGCATCCCTGGGATAAAGCCCACTTGGTCATGGTGTATGATCTTTTTAATGTGTTGCTGGATTCTGATTGCTAGGATTTTGTTGAGGATTTTTGCATCTATGTTCATCAGTGATATTGGCCTGTAATTTTCTTTTTTGTGGGGTCTTTGTCAGGTTTTGGTGTTAGGGTGCTGGTGGCCTCATAGAATGAGTTTGGAAGTTTACCTTCCTCTGCAATTTTCTGGAACAGCTTCAGTAAGATAGGTGTTAGCTCTTCTTGAAATTTTTGGTAGAATTCAGCTGTGAAGCCGTCTGGACCTGGGCTTTTGTTTGCTGGAAGATTTCTGATAGAAATGAAAATGGAGAGATCACGACAGACAACACAGAAATACAAAGAATCGTAAGAGACTACTATCAACAATTATATGCCAATAAAATGGACAACTTGGAAGAAATGGACAAATTCTTAGAAAAGTACAACTTTCCAAAACTGAACCAGGAAGAAACAGAAAATCTTAACAGACCCATCACAAGCATGGACAATACATGTCTTGAGCTTACTCTCTCAACTTTGTATAACATGAGTGGCATCTTAAGCTCTGAGACCAGACACAATTTTGTCTTATGCTTCCTCTAAATTTGTACCAAAAGTGACAAGTTGTTTTATCATCAGTTCATCAGTGAATAATATTTGTATCTTCAAAACTGTAGTATAATTAAAAATAAATATTAAGACATACTTAAGAAATCCAGGTATTATAATGTGTACAGATACATATTATATGTATACATATAAATTCACACAATTATATTGTATATACATATGTGTATACATATATATAAATCCAGGATATACTGTTTTTCACCTCAATAACACCAAAAGAGATTTCTTAGTGAGGATTTTGCTTCATAACATGTAGGAAACACGGCAAAACAGGAAAGTTTCTAAAAATATTCTTTGATCATCTTTTCAAATATATTACAATGTCAATATAATTTTGTTGGTCTTACAATTAAAAATTATATATTATATATTACATTAATCTCTTTCTTTTCATGTTCATCTCTAACTCCTTTTTCTCCCAGCTCCTTTGCCTTAGATCTGGAACACAGAAAGAGCCCTCTCTCTCCTTAATTTGCTTTTGAAACATTCTTATTTACCTAACCATCTTTTTTATTGCAATCCCATGGTGAATTACTTCTAATAATTACTGTAAGATAAAACCCAGTTGGAATCTCTTGCTCCACCCCTTCTCCCATTAGAAAATCAAACCCTATCACTTGCCAAAATGAATCTTTTACAGAGAATTTCAGTTTCCTTCTCCAAAAATCCACTCAAAATCCTCTCCATCTTACAAACCTGTAAACTTCTTAATGTTAGGAAGTCTAGATTTGCCAGCAGAATGTTTTATAGGTCATTGATGTTCACTACATGTATGATTAGATCTGTACAGAATACCCAGAAGCTGTAAAGCTTACTCCTGTGAATTGCCCCTGTGGGTATAATGCAGATGGCATAGTCATACAGCCATTATGCTGCTGGCGCAGTAGTCACATCACTGCTGAATGTCACTCAATTTATAAATTAGACACTTTTACTGTGTAATCTATCCTGCCATTTTTCTCAGAACTTTACTTTTTTGTGTTGTTATTTTACAGTCAAACTTAAAAATGATCATTCAGAATATCATGTATGTATGTGTATATACATACATACACACTGTTTTTAGAACAGTTTTAGATTCATAGCAAAATTGAGTGGAAGGTTCAAAGATATTTTACAGAACAGACTATCTTTTTATAGAGTGTCTTTCTAACAGAATTACCTTTCAGCACTAATAATCTAGAAAAAGGAAAGCATCTGCCTTATCTTGAAGGCAGTAATGCTTATAGCTTTCATCTAACATGAGTCTCATAGCAAAGCTCTTGCTTTACCATCCAGTAAGATTATCAGGTATGTTAAAATACAACTGTAACTAAAGGATAACCCTTTCATCTCTCTCAACAAAAAGACTTGTTGAAAGAAACTATTATGCAGAGTTGAAGAAAACATAAGATCCTGCTTTGAAGTATAAGATGCAAAATATAAGGTAATCAGAATATCAGAGAGAATAAAGAAAATAAACTGAAAATACAAGGCACTAAACAAGTGCTAAGAACGTTGGGCAGCAGGTCATATCTAAAAAACTGATAAAATACTTTATATTATTGTCATGAATTTTAGGACCGAGGTATTTGTTTTTATATTTTAGCATCTCTGAAAATGTTTCCTTATAGTTCATGATTCATTTATAATTGTATGCATTCTTTATATCTTGGTGGTACATAAAATAATGGCTTGCTACCCTGGTGACTCAGATGATAAAGAATCTGCCTGGAATGCAGGAGACTTGGGTTCTACCCCCGGGCTGGGAAGATTTCCTGAAAAAGGGAATGGCTACCCACTCTAGTGTTCTTGCCTGGAGAATCCCATGGACAGAGGAGTCTGGAGGGCTATAGGCCATGGGGTCAAGAAGAGCTGGACACAACAGAGGACCTAACACTTTCACTTTCATTATAAACTGCAACCTACATTTCATGAAATAAGGTAAATATAGGAAATGTTTTAAGGTATGCAATAAAACTCTACTTTATAACTAATATCATGATTCCATTCAGAAGTCATTCATTTCCAAAACATTTAATTATAAAATGTATATAACTTTTATGATCAAAGGGAGTTGTCAATAATCCTTAAAAGCACTATTCCTGCATATATACTAAACATTCCAGGAAACAGTAAACTAGAGCATTTCTGAACCATCTTTTAAAATATACATATAGTGGTATGAAATGCAGCATTTAAATATTTTACACTTTGGTATTATGAAATATTTATGTTCACACTCCCACAAATGGAAAGAATAAGGTCAGCAAAAGCTGTGAAAGACAAATGCCTTACTTACAAGATGGTCTTTGAAAATAGAATGTGAGAATTTATCTCTACAAAATAAATTAATGCATGAATTCACACCATACTTAGACTTAAACATAGAAATTTGGCTGAAAAATATTCATGTTTTCTGATTTTAGTTTAAAGGATTATCTTTCAACTACTATAATGTATCATAAGTTTAAAACTCATGCTTTTACATACACAGATAGCCATTTTATTTTTTATTCCATTTACTATTTTATGCTAAATAGTTGTCATATTCTCAGGCTGTTGTGAATATTTTTGTTATTCTATTATGCCTTTTGATAGTGATTAAATGTGTTTTCTCCACATAATTGGATTCTTAGTTGGTAAAGAATCCACCTGCAATGTAGGAGACCCCAGTTCAATCCCTGGGTTAGGGCGATCCCCTGGAGAAGGGAACAGCTACCCACTCCAGTATTCTGGCCTGGAGAATTCCATGGAATATACAGTCCATGGGGTCACAAAGAGTTGGACAAGACTGAGCGACTTTCACTTTTTGCCACATAATTTTATGTTATCAAATTTTAATCATTTTAAGCTATGACATATTAAAATTGCCTAAAATTTTATATTGAATTGTGCTAAAGAGATATACTTTAGAAATTAGTAAACTTTTTCTGGGAAGGTATAGTTATTAAAAATTTTAGGCTTTACAGGCTGTACAGTTTGTACCACAACTATTTAATTCTGCTTGTGCAAAACAAAAGCCACCACAGGCAATATGTGAATGAAGACGAGGGACTGTGTTCTTATAAACCTTTATTTATGAACACTATAATTTGAATTTAATTATATATTAATTTGTATGTGTCCTGAAATATTCTTTGTTTTTTCTTCAATTACTTAAAAATTTTAAAGCAAGTCTTGGCTGTGAGCTGTACAAAAACAGGCAGTGGGCCAGATTTTGCCCATAAACAGTAATTTCCCAACCTGCATTCTAATAGATCTGTATTCCTCAATCCTACTTGCATATTGGAACTAGGGCCTAAACATATTTATTAAATCAAAATTTCTATTAAGGTCTCCTGGTCTTTGTTATATCTTAAAAGTTTCCTAGGTGATTTTGGTCTTGAGATTCTAATCTAGTCTAGTAACAAAGTCTTTTAAAAATCCACTGGTTGATTTTCTCCCCACTCTATTCTTTCTCAAATAATAAATACCTAGGGCATCCCAGGTGGCTCAATGGTAAAGAATCCACCTGTCAAGCAGGAGACCCAGATTCAACCCCTGGTTGGCAAGACTCCCTGGAGAAGGAAATAGCAACGCACTCCAATGTTCTTGCCTGGGAAATCCCATGGACAGAGAAGCCTGGTGGGCTACAGTCCATGGAGTCACAAAAGAGTCAGACACACCTTAGTGACTAAATAACAATAAACTCAGTTAGTTTGCAGTGGCAGAAGTGTGAGGTAATTGCAGATTTCTCTCATCACTCACTCTGAACTGTATTAGTAGGTGAATACTCTTCTTAGATCTGGAGTTGAATGTACAATTGAAGTGATATATATTAGTCCTATCTTCCTTTTCTAGTAAGATACGGTCATTATCTTCTTCCTATCCCACACCTCTTGGTGATCTGATGCTTCAAGACCATGTAATACATGGTAAACTGCTTTCAGATATAATCTGTTATGCTCTTTTCTTCCTGAGAATCCCAACTGCACTTGGCTCACAAAAATCTACAGCCATAGATTGTATTGCTAACCCATATCAATCCATTCCCCTCAAAATCCTTGCTTTTTGTTCAGTTAGAATCTAGGATTTGCAGTCTCCATCTGGGTGCAGTAAGATCTCAGGATAGCTGAAGGTAAAATAGAAAGCTGTCAGATGCCAAATCTTCAAAAGACCATTAGAAAAACCAAGCAAAGCTGGGAAGTTTGGCTTAGAGCAGTATAGGGGATGTTATTTTGACTGAATCTTAGTAGTATCTCAAAAGGATGAAGTCATTGCAAGGTGGAAAACTCGAGATTAGGAAGTTTACATCTTAATAGTTTTAGTTTAAGACTCATCATGGTAAAGTATTGATGAGACAAATAATCAAGGAAGCCCCCTTGGCGTGTCAGTATCTTGAAGGGAATCTTAATGATCAGCAAATAGTTTTGAAAAGTAAGCTGTTTTAGTTCTTTTCCCAATCTTGTCTTCTAGAAACAAGAATTTCTTAAGGCAAATTGCTAAATTGCTTTTACCAGTTCACAGTATTATTTAGCTTAGGGACAGAAAATTATGTTGCTGTTGGTTCTCACCACAAAGAGAAAACAGAGCTTTGTAAAGCAACTCTTCAGAAAAGTGAATTGGAAATGCACTTTTAAGCTTGTTTAGGTCCTGAAAGTCTGAATCACAGAAACCATGATGGAAAGGTACAAAGCACATTTTGTATTCTTAGGTCAGGTTTGTTTCATATTGTAAAGTGTAAATTCCAGGAGTTAAAATAGATCTTTTCAATCTATACTATCTCGTGGTTAGTTTTGAATTATTCCTCATTTTATAGTTAGGTAGTCTGTATGTGTGTGTTTTGATACCAACAGGAAATTTTCCAATTTTTAACAGACACTAATGGAGTGTTCTACAAATCTAACTGTATTATGACACCATCTACCTGGAGATAGTGTTACATCCCACAGGGTAAGGGCTCTGTCTTACAAGACTACCTCCATTCCAGATGCCAAGTACAGGCTGGAAACCTGTGCTTCCGACCAACTGGCCGAAAATCAGAGGTTCCCATTACCCCTCCTCAGTTTCGATTAATTTGCTAGAGTGACTCACAGTACTCAGTTTACTTACTAGATTACAGGTTTATTACAAAGGATATTAAAGGATACAAACAAACAGCTAGATGAAAAGATACACAGGCAAGGTTCTGCTGGTTCCAAAACACAAGAGCTTATTTTAGGGAGTCTGGGGTTCACACCCTCCCAGCAGTAAGATCTGTTCTGGTTCGCTAACCTGGTGAGCCAAGCTCTACAAACCCTGTCCTTTGGGTGTGTGTGTATTTTTGTTTTGTTTTGATTTTTTTAATAAAGGCTCCATGATATAGGCATAATTGATTACATCATTGGTTATTGATAATTGAACTCAATCTCCTATAGTCCCTTTTCCCTCCTGGAGTTGGTCAAGAGGTGGGACTGAATGTTGCACGCAATCCTCTAATCAAGTATTTGCTTCCCCTAGCAACCAGGCCCCATCCTTAAGCTGCCAAGGAACTTGCCCAAAGTCACCTCATTACAATACAATAGACACCTTTATTGCTTTTATCCCTTAGGAAATTCCAAGCACTGTCCCGGAGATGGAGGCAAAGACAAACTATGATTTCTTGTTGTAAATCAAAATATCATAGGTTGCCTGCTACTGCTTTAATTGGTATAGAGAATATTCTTTTTATATTCCTATTTAGAGCCATTTTACAAGAAGTTAAAGAAGTCTGCTTAATCGTGTGACAGTCTGAAAAGAAATTGCCTATGTAATAACGTCTAAGATCAGATACATACAGATCATTAACAGTCCAGTGTATATAGGCACAAAAATCACTGGCATGGTAAGTAGCTGTTATATGAAAGCATCTCAGTTGAGAAGAATATTGTTAGGCCTCACGGCCTCCTTGCAGGGATCCATCACCCAAAGAATATCCAAGGCTCGGACTCGATGCAAACAGCAAGAGGATTTATTAGGCCGGCGCGCCGGGTTCTATCACCACCAGGGAAGAACGAACCCCGAACATTTGTTACAAAGCAGTTTTTAAGCACAAAACCAAAAACAGGTACAGCTAGGGTGGAATGATCTGATTGGTGCTCAAGTCTCAGCATTTTTAGGGATAGGTTCATTTGTTATCAGGTCAACACGTCTGTCTGAGCTGCAGTTTTACTGCTAACTTGTTTTTCTGGAAACTAATTTCCTGGGATAGTTTTCTTTTTGGGGGAGGGGAGGGTAAACATCCCCCGGAAAGCCTTCCGGAGGCTGAATTCCTGAGATATGAGCCCCTTACACATTCTTGAGTTAAAGGTCTGTCTTAAGATTAACAAGGGGCCTGTTTTCCTAAGGCTCTAGTGAAACTTTAACCTTTATTCTTATCCACCCTTCCTCTCAATATCAATGTCACAGGTAAACAACCCACACTGATATGGCAGTGAGGAAGCACTGGGAAATGAATACACCAATGTCTCTCTTCTTACTTTTAACCTCCAGGATTCATTAGCTGAGATAAACCAGAAATCATTTGACTGAAGAAGTCTATTCTTGTTAGCCTCTTGTACCATAGAACGAACAGCTAGAGAAGGTCCAAGAAGGGATTTGAAAGATCAAGTGAGACACATGCAGGACAACTCCTTCCACACAGTTCTATGTGGGTATGATGTTTGCACACACAAACACCAGACAAGAAGGAAACCAGCTTCATAGAAATATTAGTCCAGAAGGGAAGATGTCACAAAAATCCTAATAGTGCTACACTAAGCAGATGAAATAAACCAGGTCTGTTGGTGGCAATGCTGAGATGCAGAACCAACCTGGAACTACCTACCTACAAAGTATCTGCATGAAAATAATCAATGTCTCCTAGGACAACTCAATTGGTAAAGAATCCGCCTACAATGCAGGAGACCCAGGTTTGATTCTTGGGTTGGGAAGATCCCCTGAAGAAGGAAATGGCAACCCACACCAATATTCTTGCCTGGAGAATCTCATGGACTGTAGCCTGCCAGGCTCTTTTGTACATGGAATTGCAAGAGTTGGACACGACTTAGCGACTACACCACCACCACCACCTAGGACAGAATATAAGAGAAAACCTAGATGACTCTGGATATGTCAAAGACCTTTTAGGTTCAATTTAAAAAGGCCAAAGAATTGATGCTTTTGAACTGTGGTGTTGGAGAAGGCTCTTGAGAGTCCCTTGGACTGCAAGGAGATCCAACCAGTCCATCTTAAAGGAGATCGGTCCTGGGTGTTCATTGGCAGAACTAATTTTGGAGCTGAAACTCCAATACTATGGCCACCTGATGTGAAGAGCTGACTCATTTGAAAAGACCCTGATGCTGGGAAAGATTGAAGGTGGGAGGAGAAGGGGACAACAGAGAATGAGATGGTTAGATGGCATCACCGACTCAATGAACATGGGTTTGGGTGAACTCTGGGAGTTGGTGATGGACAGGGAGGCCTGGTGTGCTGCGATTCATGGGGTCGCAAAGAGTCGGACATGACTGAGCGACTGAACTGAACTGAACTGAGACATCTGTCCAAAGCTGCAGAATGCACAAAGAATGAACTGTCTCATAAATCATAGGACTTTTGGCGATTATGACACGTATTATAGACTCATCAATGATATCAAATGTAGCATTCTAGTGGAGGATATAGATAATAGGGGAGACCAAGCATACGTGGGCAGTGGGTTATATGAAAATCTCTATATTTCCCTTCAATTTTGCTTTGAACTTTAAACTTCTGTAAAAAAATAAAAAGTAAAAAAAAAAAAAGGTATATGTAAGCCACCATTCAGTATTTGTAGTTGAAAGTATCTTAACTGATACACTGTCTTATGAGGCAATTACTGTTCTTATTTCTATCTTTATTTATTTTTTTTTATGTAGTCATGAAAGAAGTTTGTATCTTCAGCTGGTAAGCCAAACTATGTCTGATTCCAGTGCTCAAACTATTAACTAAATGGCTATAAATCCTCTCACACTATGGTACCGGTGATTAAGCTCACATATCAAAATAATGATTTACAGTTGAAAGCAGTTCTAAGATTTGGAATGAAGAGACGCATGCTTTTTCTTAATTCATGAACATGACCTCAATGAGCTTCATCTTAACAATAAAAGGGAAACAGACAATAAAACCAATCCTGAAGGCACAGTTGTTGTGTTACTTGAATAACATATTGAAAATATTTTGAAGAAGTAAAATCTCATACCAACATACAACTAAATATTTATTGAAGTATGTTTTAAAATTTTATGTCTACCCGTATCTATACTTCTCTCTACCAATCAGTCATTAGATCTCTCAGACAGTGATCTCTTTCTGTTTCTATAAACATTTTATTGGTAGCTTTCTCTTGTTGCTTTTGTATTGTTCCTTCTCTCTTCTAATTCAGTGTTAGCTCTTACAGCTGAGGATCATATGATTTCACAGCTTTATCTCCCTATAGACCTGTGAATCATAAAATGGTGCACATAATAGAAGTTCAATAAATTTTGTTGAATGAGCATGATGGTCTTTTATTCTTTTGCATCTGGAATATATTTTACCCATTATATATCATAAAGGATAAGGTGATGCTTGTATCTTTCATGTACTAAAACTACAGTATCAGCACAGTATAGCTCAGGTTAGGAGAAATGCTCTCATTTGTTATTCTTACTGAATAAAGCAAACCCACAAGAAATGTCATTTCTGAATTCACTTCAATTGACTGAATTTTGGAACAGCTGAAAAGTTTGTAATAGGAATAAACCTACTGGAGATCAATAAAGTTGCATTTTTACTTCCAATTTTTGCTACATTTTTTTTTTCTTCCAGCCTATCTATCCAACCACCCATGGTCCAAGGGACATGGAGAGCATGAGCTTACCTGAAAGAGTCAGAAAATGCATTTGGAAGAACAGCTTTTTCTCTTGTTCTTACAGTTTTCACTTAGAGTATACCTTTTACTATAGAATTCTTAGAGTGTTAAGGCAGAAAATAATTGAACTACACTAACCCACCAAATGAATAAAATATTAATTTGTGATGCTTGGTGTGTCTCCTTTTAAACATATTACCATCTCTTAACAGAAAATCAAAGGAAGTAGAAGCATGCTTTAAATTGTTTTTAACATTTTTTACATAATTTCTATGAAAGAAGATAACATCTATTGTCTAAAATCAATTTATACACAAACTTATCCGTCACATTTCATATTCCCTATTGTCAAAGCTAAGATTAGATATTAAAATACATTTATACAGAAGCCTATGAATCAGGAATAAGTTACATCAAATATTTAATCTTATAACCTACAAAGGTTATTTAGTCTTTGTAACCTACAAAGAGTGACTACTTATGGTATATACATATATCTTTTTAAATTATAAATAACTATTAATCACTAAAAATCAGGGAATATATTAAAAACTTTAATATCATTTTATTTATTTCAATACCAATTCTCTAATGCAGATAAAATAAGGACAATTTTACACTTTAGAAAACTAGGATTACTGGACAAGATTTCATGACTCCATTGCTAGAGCTTTTGCAGAGGTTCCTAAAATGCATTGGCTTCCTGATTTAATAAGCAAATAATAATTAAGGTTTTGCTTCCATGATCAATCATGTATGGCCAATTCACAATTACTCTCTGCTATTGTATTTGTCTTAAGAAAATTATAATTCATTCACCCATTCCTTCTTTACTATACAAATCATTGATTGATTCATTTATTCAATCAATATTTATTAAGCATATAGTATCTATCTAGCCTAGTCCTTGCCCTCAAGATCTATTAATATAATATGCAAGTCCTGCCTTAAGAGATGTACAGTATATTGGAAGAGACAATTTAAGAACCTAATTACAATACAGAGAGATAAATACTGTGATAGTGGAATGCACTTGACTCTAATTAGAACACAGAGAAGGTACATTTAATTTAGTCCTAGTCTTTTATCTGGAAAAGCTTCCCAGAGGTAGTACCATTTGAACTGAGTAGTTGTGGTACAATGTCCTCAAGCTAGTATTCAGTCCCTAAAGTGAAGTCACCATTTTTAGGACTCAGTAAAAATTTTCCTTCATCATCTTCATTTGCTGGGTCAATTAAAATAAACCCTCAACTCCCCAAAAACAAGGCCCATTTTTGATATTGAAAGATAGATGAGGAGTTACTGCCTTTTACTACCCTCTTAGTTTTAGACCCAGAGGACATAACAGGGAAGAAGAAATCAAGCATATGCGTCCTACTGATGAAGAGCCAGTGAATGAAATAAAGGGAAAAGCTAATTGGTATTACACCAGAAAGTACGATGTCATTGAGTAAGAGTTTCTTAGATGCTGCAGTGTTTAGCTTCTACATGATTCCATCATCTATCCTACTAAGCTTTATCCTCACTGGTCAGTTTTTCATAATCAGAGAGAGGAAGCAAGTTGATTGGTCAATATCTCAAATTTATAAGATTGAAGACAATTCCAGAAAAGCTATCTATAGTCTTCTATTTTTTCTCAGGCTGATAGAGTATCAGATCCTCTTCCCCCATACCCCCCCACCAAATCTCTGTATTACAAGTGACTTAACCTTTCTAGAACCCCAGGCTTCCTATTGTGTATTCTAATAAAGAGGATGAGGACAAAAACAAAACAAAACAAAACCCAGAAAACCTCAAAAGCCTTATTTCAAAAGCCCAATTTCTTTTTGAGTCAGTGCCCTTAAATAGCCTTTCTGGAATTATGCAATACTTCTATTTACATATTATATGCACTTCTAGCTACAAGGGAAGTAATAATAACCATAGTGGCAGTGGGCATCATCTCAGCCTGTAGTTTGGCATCAGGATATGTTTGAGAGGCAGGGTCAACAAAATTTAACCCTTCATGGGTGACAGCCTTGTCATGGTGAGGGGGCTTGTGTTCCTCAATGAAGCTATGAGCCATGCTGCACATGGCCACTTGAGATGGATAGATCATAGTGGAGAGTTTTGGCAAAATGTGGTCCACTAGAGGATGGAATGGTAAACCACTCCATTATTCTTGCCATGAGAACCGCATGAACAGCATAAGGCAAAAGATATGACACCAGAAGACAAGCCCCTCAGATTGAAAGGTGTCCACTGGGGAAGAGTGGAGGACAATTACCAATAACGCCAGAGAGAATAAAGCAGCTGGGACAAAGTAGAAACAACAGCTTGTTGTGGCTGTGTCATGGTGAAAGTAAAGTATGATGCTGTAAAGAACAACATTGCATAGGAACTTGGACTTTTAGGTCCACTAATCAAGGTAATTAGATGTGGTTAAGCAGGAGATGGCAAAAGTGAACATTGGCATCTTAGGAATCAAGGATCTAAAATTGACAGAAATGGGAAAATTTAATTCAGATAACCATTACATCTACTACTGTGGGCAAGAATCCCTTAGAAGAAATGCAGTAGCCCTTGTAGTCAATAAGAGTACAAAATGCAGTATTTGGGTGCTATCTCAAAACAATAGAATGATCTTGGTTTGTTTCCAAAGCAAACCATTCAACATCAGAGTAATCCAAGGCTATACCCCAAACAGTGATGCTGAAGAAGCTAAGGTTGAATGGTTCTCTGCTGACCTACAAAAAAAGGGCACTTTTCACCATAAGGAATTGGAATACCAAAGTAGGAAGTGAACAGATACCTGGAATAACAGGCAAGTTTGGCCATGCAGTACAAAATGAAGCAAAGCAAAGGCTATCAGAGTTTTATCAAGAGAACACACTGTTAATAGCAAACAACCCCTTCCAACAACACAAGAGATGACTCGACATATGAACATCACCAGATTGTCAACACCAAAATCAGGTTGATTATAATCTTTGCTGCCAAGGATGGGTAAACTCTATACAGTGTGCAAAAACAATACCTGGAGCTGACTGTGGCTCCAATCATGAACTCCTTACTGCAAAATTCAGGCTTAAATTGAAGAAACTAGGGAAAACCACTAGGCCTCTCAATTCACTTTAGTTCAGTCGCTCAGTTGTGTCCAACTCTTTGCAACCCTATGAATTGCAGCATGCCAGGCCTCCTTGTCCATCACTAACTCCCGGAATTTACCCAAACTTATGTCCATCGAATCAGTGATGCCATCCAGCCATCTCATCCTCTATTGTCCCCTTCTCCTCCTGCCCTCAATCCCTCCTAGCATCAGGATCTTTTCCAGTGAGTCAGCTTTTCGCATCAGGTGGCCAAAGTATTGGAGTTTCAGCTTCAGCATCAGTCCTTCCAATGAACACCCAGGACTGATTTCCTTTAGGATGGACTGGTTGGATCTCCTTGCAGTCCAAGAGATTCCCAAGAGTCTTCTCCAACACACAGTTCAAAAGCATCAATTATTCAGGGCTCAGCTTTCTTCACAGTCCAACTCTCACATCCACACATGATCACTGGAAAAACCATAGCCTTGACTAGACGGACCTTTGTTGGCAAAGTGATGTCTCTGCTTTTAATATGCTCTCTAGGTTGGTCATAACTTTCCTTCCAAGGAGTAAATGTCTTTTAATTCTATGGCTGAAATCACCATCTGCAGTGATTTTGGAGCCCCCCAAAATAAAGTCTGACACTGTTTCCACTGTTTCCTCATCTATTTGCCATGAAGTGATGGGATTAGATGTCATGATCTTTGTTTTCTAAATGTTGAGCTTTAAGCCAACTTTTTCACTCTCCTCTTTCACTTTCATCAAGAGGCTTTTTAGTTGCTCTTCACTTTCTGCCATAAGAGTGGTGCCATCTGCATATCTGAGGTTATTGATATTTCTCCCAGCAACCTTGAATCCAGCTTGTGCTTCTTTCAGCCCAGCGTTTCTCATGATATACTCTACATATAAGTTAAATAAGCAGGGTGACAATATACATCCTTGATGTACTCCTTTTCCTATTTGGAACCAGTCTGTTGTTCCACACCCAGTTCTAACTGTTGCTTCCTGACCTGCCTATAGGTTTCTTTAGAGGCAGGTCAGGTGGTCTGGTATAACCTAAATTGAATCTCTTATGATTATACAGTGGAATTGACAAATATATTCAAGGGATTAGATTTGATAGAATGCCTAAAGAACTATGGATGGAGGTTTGTAACATTTTATAGGAGGTGGTGACCAAAACCATCCCAAAGTTAAAGAAATGGAAGAAGGCAAAGTTGTTGTCTAAGAAGGCTTTACATATAGCTGATGAAAGAAGAAAGGCAAAAAGCAAGGGAGAAAAAGAGAGATATGCCAAACTGAATGCAGAGTTTCAGAGAATAGCAAGGAGAAATAAGAAGGCTCTTAGTGAACTGTGCAAAGAAATAGAGGAAAACAATAGAAAGGGAAAGACTAGAGATTGCTTCAAGGAAATTAGAGATTTCAAGGAAATTTTCATGCAAGGATGGGTATGAAAAAGAAAGAAATGGTAAGGACCTAACAGAGGCAGAAGAGATTAAAGTGGGGTGTCAAGAATACACAGAAAAACTGTGTAAAAAAGGTTTTAATGACCCAGATAACCATGATGATACAGTCACACACCTAGAGCCAGACATCCTAAAGTTTGAAGTCAACTGGGCATTAGGAAGCATTATTACACACAAAGCTATTGGAAGTCATGGAAATCCAGTTTAGCTATTTAAAATCATAAAAGATAATCCTGTTAAAGTGTTGCACTCAATATGCAATCAAATTTGGAAAACTCAGCAGTGGTCACAGAAGTGGAAAAAGTCAGTTTACATTCCAGTCCCAAAGAGGGGCATGGCCAAACCATGTACATGCCACCACACAATTGTGCTCATTCTGCATACTAATAAGATTATGATTAAAAACCTTTAAGCTAGACTTCAGCAGTACATGAACTGAGAAATTCCAGATGTACAAGCTGGATTTAGAAAAGGCAGAGGAACCAGAGATCAAATTGCCAACATTTGTTGGATCATAGAAAAAGCAAGGGAATTGCAGGAAAACATCTACATCTGTTTCATTGACCATGTGAAAGCCTTTGACTGTGTGCATCACAACAAAATGTGGGAAGTCCTTAAAAGATGGGAGTACCAGATCACCTTACTTGCCTCTTGAGAAACTTGTATGCAGGTCAAGAAGAAACAGTTAGAACCTTTCATGGAACAAATGGCTGGTTTAAAACTGGGAAAGGAGTACAACTATGACAAGGCTGTATATGACCCTCTTTATTTAACTTATATACATAGTATATCATGTGAAATGTGAGCGTGGATAAATCGCAAGCTGGAACCAAGATTTCTGGGAGAAATATCAACAACCTCAGACATGCAGATGATATCCCTTTAATGGCAGAAAATGTAAGAGACACTAAAGAACCTCAATGAAGGGGAAAAAGGAGAGTGAAAAATCTGGCTTAAAACTCAACAGTCTAAAAACTAAGATCATAGTAACCAGTCCCATCACTTCATGGCAAATAGATAAGAAAAAAGTGGAAGCAGTGACAGATTTTTCCCCTGGGCTCCAAAATCATTGTGGATGGTGACTGCACCCATGAAATTAAAAGATGCTTGCTCCTTGGAATGAAAGCTCTGACAAACCTAGACAGTGTATTAAAAAGCAAAAATGTCACTTTGCTGACAAAGGTCTGTACAGCCAGAGCTATAGCTTTTCCAGTAATCATATATGGATGTGAGAGCTTGACCACACAAAAGGCTGAGCACTGCAAGTGATGCCTTTAAATTTTGGTGCTGAAGAAGATTCATAAGAGTCCCTTGGACTGCAAGGAGATCAAATCAGTCAACCCTAAAGGAAATCAACCCTGAACATTCATTTGGAGGACTGATGCTGAAGCTTCAATACTTTGGCCACCTGATGCAAAGAGCCAACTCATTGGAAAAGACCCTGATCCTGGGGAAAATTGAAGGCAAAATGAGAAGAGGGTGGCAGAGGATGAGATGGTTGAATGGCATCACCAACTCAATGGAGGTGAGCCTGAGCAAACTCCAGGAGATAAGGAAGGACAGGGAAGCCTGGTGTGCTTCAAACCAGGGGTGGCCAAGAGTCAGACACCACTTACCAACTGAACACAACCACATGATTTAGTGGTGATGTGCATATGATAATTGAAGACATCAAGGAATTAGGATAACTTCTCAGGTTTGTACCTGAGAAACTGGGTATCTATAAATAACACTGAAAAGGAAAAAAAAACAAACATGTTTTGATTCAGAAGTAAGCCCACAATTTTCGTTTTGATATTAAGTTTCCAGTGCTTTATATAAAGGCTTTTTTTTTTAAAGTTGGTATAAATTTAGAGGGAGGTTAAGATTAGGGTTATAAATTGAAACTCATTCATATAATGATAATGAAAACCATGGAACCAGATGAGATCACCAGGAAAACAAAGGGCTGGGAAATAATTCCCTAAGACATTTCTTTAGGTTTTGTTTCTGACTCTTTGAAGGATGTTTGTGAGGTAAATTGCCTGGAATATAGAGACAGTGTATCCACCAGGAGCAAAGGTTAAATTTGCTCCCTGACCCACATAATAAAAAGAATGACTCTGCCCTGGACAGTTGTTGGGCATATTGACAAGTAGCCCTTAAAAATCAATGCAGGGGTTTTCAGAACATGTGGTGGATCTTTACAATAGCATCCACCTGGGTCACTTCTGCATCATCTTTGCGGGTCTGGGGGCAAAAAGGGGAAATAATGGGAACATGAAGCTCCTGCTACTTATTATAACATGAGCCATAAAGCCCTTTGGCTCTGGCTCAGGAGTTTGGCGTGCTTTGCCAACACCTATATAATTTGGCAAGCCAATTTATTAGCTTGCAATTAAGGTAAAACTTCAGGGTCTTCACAGTTCTTAAAAAGAGAAAAAGAATGACATCTCGGACTAGCCAACATGTACAGATCAATAGAAATTGAGAATCCAGGAATGAAAATAAGAAGAAATAGTGAGTCATATCAAAGCAAACAAGAATTTATTTACTTTCCTTTCATGGAATCCTATACTTAATATGTATGTTTAAAGGAAATATTTTTGTTCTGGTGTTAACTGTTTGTTTGGATAGATAATTGATCACTGGATCCACCAAGTTTTAGGACTAGTTAAGAAATTTAACTAGACCTAAGTCTCATAGGAGTTTATGTTAAGAGTCTTAAGTCTAGTAGGGATTGATGCTGAAAGATTAATTTGTACAGCTGTCTATAAATGTTAAAAAAAAAACTTTAATAAACACTGTGAATGTCACACAAATAATGCAGATATTTATGGACATCTGAGAAGGTTTAAAACTTTTTATTTTGAAATAATTATATATCCACACGCAGTGGGGAGAAATGATATAAAGAGATCCTATTACCCCTCACTCCAAAGCTAATGTCATGCAAAACTATAATGCAATACACAACCAGGAAATTGACATGAGAAAACCTTATTCAGATATCACCATTCTTTTTATATGTATTTATGGGCATAAGTGTATTTAGTTTTATGCCATTTTATCATATAGGTAGATTTTGTGATCACCACCACATAATTTAGGAAAGTTCCATCACAAGGATCCCTAGGCTACCCTTTTATAACCATAGCCACTTCCTTCCTTCATCAAATAAGAATTAGTCATGTGAAACAGAGAGAGATATAGAAGTTGGGCAGAAAAAGATATGCAAAAGTTATGTAGTGTGAGAATGTGTGATAACCAAATAAACCAAACAAGACTTCAACTCTCTGTTGTTAATTTGTGTTTGTTTGCTTTATTAAGAGTATACTCACTTGCTTTGTCTTTTGGGGGAGAAAAATTTGTATGGTAGATAGATGGCCAGATGACTACATAATAGATAGATGGGTGGTTGATCAGTGGCTAGAGTAATAAGTACTTTAAAACTTTTCAGCCTCTTATTTTATCACTTGTAATCATTCCTCAGCAATTTGCTATACAAATTGTTATTGTTATTAAATGCTTTCCATTTATTTAAAAAAATCTAAGTTCTGATAAATGAATATTATATGATCAATGTAAATACTATCTTTTATCCTCTCCCAAATCCCTGGTTATAAATGATGATATGACTGAATCAAATAGTGTGATTTAAATGGCAGTGTTTATAAATAGACTATCATTACATAAACACTTTTATTATATAACATAAAAGGATACAATCCATAATTCAGATAAAAGTCATGTCAGTTCAAAGTGAGAGAGAAAGAGAGAAGATACTTTGCTGGAAGGTGGTAGACTATGGCACAGAAGCAGTAACTCACATCTCCAACTTTTCTTTCCTGTTGCCCAAGAGAAGCTTCCTTCAGTATATCAACATGGAAATACGACTGGACATCTTTACTTGTCATTTAGCTCAGAATCCTTCTTAACACTAATAGTCTTTTGCCAGTGACACCAAATTCTTTATCAACAACATTCCTGTATGTCTGGGCACCAAATAGAACTCAGATTCATGATCACTTCTCTACTGGAGTCAGTAAGAAGGTGAAATAAGAAGGACTTCCAGTCCTACACTTCTAAGCCCCTTCAGTCTCCTCTGAGATGCTCATACCTTGCTGTACAGATAAATGGAACAATTCCAAAGAAAAAGTACAATGAAGGAGTAAGAAATTAGTCTCTCCTGCAATGAAAGATACCTGGGTTGGGAAGATCCCCTGGAGAAGGAAATGGCAACCCACACCATTATTCTTGCCTAGAGAGCCCCTGGACAGAGGAGTCTGTCAAGCTATAGTCCATGGGGTCACAAAGGGTCAGACACAACTGAAGTGACTCTGTACACACACTGTGGACTGCACCCTAGGTCCAAAAGGAAAGGAATCTTTGAGAGCTCTCGTAATTCCCCTGCTTCTCTCCTCTCTGCCTAGGTTTATCTTCCTTGGCTTTGCTGTTGCTTTCCCTAGGTAGGCCTTCTTCAATTTTTTTCATCCAAATCTCTACCTAGAAATACAGCTTCTTCTACTAGCAAGAGGAAATCTTGCTCTCTTCCTTCACCAGACTTGAGTTGGTCTATCTGAAGGAATTCCTGAATTTCACCAATGATATCTACTGCTCCCTAAGTTTGCAGATGAATCAGTGTCCCTAGAACCCCTTATATAAGGTCAGTATGGATCATCTGGTCAGGATCTTTATTTTCCCAGCCATGTCAGGTAAGTTCCCTTAAAGTTTCTGTTCAGTTAAGTGCATGCATATTTCCAAATATAAATGTTAATTTTCATGGATGATACAGTTTACATCCTTATTAAAAATTTTGTTTCATCAGTTAACAAATCAACTGGCTCCTTTTCAAAAGTCAGGGGTTCATTGAATATAAAGGTTAACTTCAAAAGCATCTTCCTTTGCAGATAGTCCTGCTCTTGTACAAGATGGCAGTGGGGAAGGGATGGGTCTATTTTTGCAATCACCTTAAGAGCTGATGTCAAAGATAGGATGTAGAAATAGGATCAGGATTAGCATTCCTTGAATGTGAAAAACAGTAAGCAACCACAGATAAAATCAGAAAGTTGTGGGAAATGCAAGGAAGAAGTGAATAATTCTGCTTTGCCAGATGATACTGTCATGAACACAAAGCCTAGGAAACAGGTCAAATTACAGAAAACTTTTATGAAAAGAACAAGATAATAATTAGAGTTTAGCAATCTAAAGAAAGCAGCATGCATGGAAAAAGGTACAAGGGATTAAAGTAAAGTTCTGATCAGCGAGATGATCTTACAACAGTCCTGGTTAGGGAGCCCTGGAATACCGTTCATTCATGTTAACCTCAAGACAGGAAATGCTTTTCTACTGAATAGTAATACTACATAAATGACTGAATTTTAGAGCCAGATTCTGAGCAAGTAAAAATTGAAAACAAAATAAATCAGTGTGAGAGCTAGGGAATTTGTAACTTTCCCAGAAGATCAAGATATGATCTTTTAATATATTAAAGAAAAAAAAGATATTACCTGAAACACTTATTTTCAGATAGCACTCAGGTCTTAAGAGAATACGATGAGCCATGTTAATCAGTTTAGATAAACTTGGTAAAATATATTTTGATTCCTTTGATTTATCTGATATTAACACTGATATTCAAGTATACTACAGTAGTTATTGAGCTAAAATTATATGTTCTGTTCTGTACTGCTACAAATGTGAAGTGAAGTGAAAGTCGCTCAGTCATGTCCAAGTCTTTGTAATCCCATGGACTATACAGTCCATGGAATTCTCCAGGCCAGAATACTGGAGTGGGTTGCCATTTCCTTCTCCAGGGGATCGTCCCAACCCAGGGATCAAACCCAGGTCTCCTGTACTGCAGGTGGATTCTTTACCCCCTGAGCCAAAAGGGAAGCCCATAAATGTGCTAATATTTTGTAAAACTCTTGTTACTATTCTGAAAATGTATAATAAAAGTTGTTAAAATATATTACATTAACTTTATTTATTTTTTTTTGGTCTTCAAAATATTTTTATTTTTTACAACACGGTGCCACAAAACCCATCCCATTGATGTGATGTCCCTATACCCCACCTGAAAGAACAATGTGAACCTTTGGGGTCACCTACACAGGATCCAAAGAAATGATACCCTGATAAACAGACACAACAGATATGTGTTTGGAAGGAATTCCAAAAGCACTGTCTCAACAGTTAGATGTTTCTTATATCAATACATTTTTTTAATATCTTTACTCTTCCCACATTCCCCTGAAAAGTGCCAGGTATGAAATTTACCCCCAGAGCCTCTGTTTTAGTGCATTCTGTGTACATATTTCATCATCCTCCCTCACAGACCAGCTGATGATTCTTCTGCTATACACTACAACGCCTACTCTATCACAAGCTACAAAAAAGCCCAAATTGTCATTCTGCTTGCACACAGAACAGAGTTCTTTTTGTTCCATTTTACAGATAAAGAAAATGAGGTTCTCAGAAGCTGGGTAAAGTATTCAAGTTAACAAAATGCAAAGTTGTGTTCTGTTTCCAAACAGTACCAACATTTATGAGAAGAGTTATGTATCAAAATTGTCATTGAGGAAATGTTCATTGTAAGACTTAGCAGCTTTATTCAAAATATCAGTTTATTGGACCATCTGTGAAACTCTTTAAAATTATAAACAAGAGTAGACTTGCCCTCTTCTTTGTATATTTGGTTTTTGATATAAATTTATTTATTTTAATTGGAGGTTAATTACTTTACAAAATTGTATTGGTTTTGCCATACCTGTGGTGGATTCTTCGTATATTTGATTCAGTTCAGAAAGACAATTCCAGTCTGAAAGGAACCCATGTTATCTAGTCTCAGGCTGATAAATGCTCAGCATTGTTGCTCCTTATTCCAAACATGCCTTCTATTTAAATCTGCTGCTCAGTAACACACTCAATTCTTTTAGGAGGATACATTATCAAGGAACAAATTGGATCTTTCTCCTTACCTCTGTTTGTTCAGGTTCATTACTAAACTGCATCAGATTTTTCCCATTTTCCTCCACCTTCTTAAGGGCAGTTTATTCTAACTTGTGTTCAACTGAGGAAATACTTCCTCTTTCAAAGAAAACTATAGAAAACATTAAGATGCAGACATTTTCCATCATTGGAGCCAACTCAAGCTTTTGATACAAGTATCTTCCCATTCACTCTGTCATTCTTAACTATCAACAGCAAAATCTGATTTCAGGTGAGGATCTAATACATCAATGCATTAAGGTATAAAGAATGTATTATTTGCATTTTAATAGAGGGTAAAAAGCCTAGACCTCAGAGAAGAATTTAAATTATGGAATTTAAACATTGGAAAGATGGGCTGAGTTCTTTGGGGAAAATGAATGCCGCATAGAGAGTAAAGTCATGGATCTCGTCTCATTCCCTCTAAAATTACCAAGCTATGCAGCCAATTATATTCCTTAAAAGTAAATGAAGCCTTAGTGATTTCAAATTGCTGACATAGACTATTCCAGCTGGAAGACACAGAGAACACTATGTCAACTACAGTAATTACAGTTTTAAAACCTTAATCCACTTCTTCATAAGCCATCTAGATAATCAGTAAAGCACTAGGAAATTAGCTTTAGGAGACAGTTGCCTCATCAAAACACTGATAACAGAAACACTAATTTTACAAACCAAGAAAAACTTGTTAAAAATTGAAAATAAACCATACACAGGACAACATATAAAATCTATTTTATGACCAAGGAACACTGGTCAGTGAACTCTTTTAATGGAAGAACCACCTATTTATCATTGAAAAGGTACTTTCATGTGTAGAATATTTTTCATGCCTCTTGCATCCTTTAGGCTCATCTTTTTGCTTTATCCATCAGTAAAGCACCCAGTTGTACATAAATGCAGCCTAACATCACCTAGCCTGAGTTAAGATGACTGTATCTCTTGCTTTCTGCCCTGGGGCATCTTTGCCACCACCATAGAGGATGCAGTAGCTCAAACATTCTAGCCCATGTGTAAGACAAAGCTGGAGGTGTTTATGCTCCCTAGGTTAACCCCTGAGAAGTGGGGGAGCTTAACTGAGCCAGTACATATGGTCCCTCAGTTACATCCCTCAGGCAGAGATGTAATGCCGATCCACTGAGGGCCTCGAGTGGTGTTGAGATCCAATCACCCTCAGTGGGAACCAATGGAATGATGTACTCGAATAGTTTTCTCTCCTTTTCTGTGTCCCTCTTTCAAGCTCCCCTTCCTGTTCATTACCTGCAAGTTTCTTGCACACGAAGCCCTATTCTCTGGTGCTGAAACAGCTGGTTAAGAGTAGCCCTAATAGCAGCAAATGGACTGGTCACTTGGCCAGGAGCCTAAAAGAGAAAGATTATAAGATGGAAGGCAAGGAGTCTGGGAAAGAGACATTATGGATGGATGGATGGGAGTGAGAAAATGTGAAGATCTTCAAGTGTATGAATTCTAATGAGAGCACATCTCAAATAGAAGAGACATGCTAATACATGAGAACATATATCACAAATATTTAACACACTCACCCACCAAAGATCACCCAGTTCTTATAGAACTTAGAATCTTGTTTGGTAGACATGTGAGTCTGTAATAGGGACACACAACACCTAAATTTCTACATGTGTTGTCAAAGGAAAAGAAAATTATTTAATGACTATTTCACAACACCTAGTCCCATGTTCTGCAGAAGATATTATTTTTTGGTGTATCTGGCACAAAGTCATCTGAAAATTTTAGAGATATGAGAGGTGATGCCTTTGTGCACGTACCCTGCACACACAATGTTATGCCTCATAGAATGACAGAAAAATATAAAGCAACACAGAACTGCATGAGAAAATCTATGCAGGTCACTATATTTAAGATTCGAAAGAAGGGAAAGATTATTGGGGTGAGATTAGAGATAAATTTCAAACTGGCTTGTGAATGAAAGGAAGAATTTGGAATAACAATGTGCAAGGGCAAAGTCAGAGGTACACAGGCAGAGATTAGCATTTGTAATAGAAAGGAGAGCTATACATACTGCACTCTTTGCATGAAACAGGTTATATCCTCAGCTATACCCAAACCATGCCCCTCCCCATCTGAAGTCCTGCCCTTTGTTTTCCTCTCTCTCACTTCAAAATTTGTCACATTTATTCTTACAGCATGTTTGCATGCTAAGTCGCTTCAGTCATGTCTGACTTTTTGCAACACTATGGACTATAGCTTGCTAGACCCCTCTGTCCATGGGATTATCCAGGCAAGAATTCTGGAATGGGCTGCCAGTTCCTACTCCAGGGGATCCCCTGACCCAGGGATTGAACTCACATTTCTTGTGTCTCCTTTTTGGCAGGTAGATTCTTTCACACTAGTACTACCTGCGAAGCACCATTCTTACAGGTGCTCAGGTAAAAATTTGGGAGAGCTATCTATCTACACATCTCTGGGCTCTACTTTCAACATATATGCCAGTAGTCTCCTCTAACCCACAACCATGTGCCTCCTGGACAATTGCTACAGTTATCCGGTCAGTCCTAGCACACCCTCCCTTACTCTCTGATAGGGTCTTCTTCCATAAGAAGCCGGAGGAATAATTCCTTAAAATCACAAGGTACACCATATTACTGTTCTACACAAAACAAATGGCTTTTCTTCCTGATTCAGAATACAATCCAAAATCCTTAGTATGGCTTCACAAGGCCTGGCACACCCCTTTCCGGCACCCCACCTCCAGGTACCACTCTCATCTACTCGCTGACCTAGACTCCTTTTGCCGACTTTGACCTACACAGGTTTGCCTCCTTGCTACTCCTTAAACATGTCAAGCACATGCCTGCTTTAGGATCTTTGTATTCACTTCCTGGGCTCTCTGGGAAAAAAAAAGGATAAAATTCCTCATATTACAACCACTTGGCTAGTTTCATTTGATTTGGTCTCAACTTCTTTCCAAATATCACCTCCTGAGAGATATCTGGCATGAAAATTGCATCTGATATAATAATTCCATTTACTCTCAATACTTTTACTTTGCCTTATTCTACTTGAGAGCATTTCTTACCATCTCTAATGCTACATATTT
Organism: Nanger dama; assembly: GCA_917880005.1. Taxonomy (NCBI): domain Eukaryota; kingdom Metazoa; phylum Chordata; class Mammalia; order Artiodactyla; family Bovidae; genus Nanger; species Nanger dama. The sequence goes on along the minus strand of CAKJTW010000038.1, from coordinate 3,688,570 downwards.
ATTATGTGTCTCTACTCACTAGAATTTTATCTCAATAAGTGCAGGGATTTTTGTTTATATTTTCTTCATTGCTCTATGTCCAGAATCTACAATAGGATTTGGCACATAATGAATAGTTTAAAAATATTAAGCAAATAAATAAACTTATCACTTTAATTTTTTCAAAACCCTGTGAGGTAAGTAGGATTCCTCGTTGTGCTAAGCAGAAACTGCATACAGAAATATTAAAACCCTTTACCAGAGTGAATGGCTAATAAGACTTATAATTCAGATTTATACGTAGAAGTCACAGTCTACATTTTTAATGACTCTTTTATACTGTCTTTTTAGAACAAGACTATAAGAAGAGGAGCTATAAATGAGCAGAACTTGCATATTATCAAGTAGTAAAAGGTAAGGTTTGATAAATTGCATTTCCATACTAGAACATAACATAAAACTCCCCACATTTAAATGCATCTATTAATGCTTGTCTCAGAGTTACAGGAAGTTTGTTCCAATCCATAAATATAAATTTTAAAAGAAATTAAAGATAATTACTGCAGAGATTTTAAATGTTACATATTTTATTACTTTATTACAATAGCATAGAATAAATATCTCAAACATATCTTCCATTAAAAAGACTCCTAGTATTTAAATGCTATTTGAAATTTTGAAATTTCCCACGAGAAAAGAAATTAACAGGCTATGCTAGTGCCAGAGAGAAAAAAATATTGTAAATATCATTTAGGAACTATTATTTACTGATGGCTATTGTTTGGAAGTACACATGTAAGAAATTGTGTTCATTTTCAGAGTTCGTATCACACACTTCAGAGTGATGTCAATCAGCTTGATGTAACTTGAACTCCACTGAATGTTTAGTACTGAATGATACCCCTAAATTGTGTTCATTTAGCTGAGAAAAACCATCTGAAAATGCTACTATGAATGCAGGTGATATATCAATGATGAATTAATTTTTTAATCCTAAATAATTTAACAAATCAATAAACTTTTAGAAAATTTAGAAGCTCCTCTCAGTTACACTGGTAGCTATAGTTTCTTGTTTTTTTTTTTTTTTCATTTGTAAAGTAAGACAATTTAATCAAATGCTTTCATTTTCTGTCCTAGTCACATGAACTGCATGCTTATCTAGACTCTGAAGTACACCATTTCTTACACTGAAGTGTCTTTAGAAGCCATTCTTTACTCTCCAAATTTCACTGGTAGATAATCTTATTTCAGTTGTTTCTAGATTAGCTTCATCTCTCTATATACATGATAAGCTTCACTGGGGCTTAAATTCTATTTGATCCTTCTTTGTAATTCCAACAGCACCAAGTAATAGTTTATGATTTGCTAAAATATAGAGATATGAATATTAGCTTTTCTTAAGTTCCACTATATGAGGAAAAAGGTAGTCAAATAAGATTTAATTAGCATCCATGAAAGGAGACATAATATCTGTTAATTGGAATGCAATAAAATCATACACATACCTAAAGAGTGAATATATAACAAATCTCAGGATGATGCTATATTTAAATCTGAAAACAATATGCAGAAGAATCAGTGATCTGATCTTGAAGATAAGTCAATAGATATTTCCCAAACTAAAATGTAAACAGAAAGACAATGAGAAAAACAGAACAGACCATTCAAGGACTGTGGGAAAATCATACAATATGTAACATACACATGGTTGGAATACCAGAAAGAGAAGAGAGACAGAGTTAAAGGAATAACTGAAGTATTGGACAGATTGAAGAATGGACAAAACTTTTCAAAAATTAGAGATAGACCATGCAACCAAAAGTACCAACCATGATAAATATTAAAAAAAAATCTATATCTAGGCATATCGTATTCAAACTGAAGAAAACAAAAACCAAACAGCATCATACTATTTTATTAAACCTTATTCTGGTCTAAAATGAGGTTTCTAGACATTATTTTCAAACACAGTGCTTTTTTGCGATTAAACTGATGAAAGCTCAACTGTAAAACATACAAATGTATAAGAGAAGAGACACACTTGTTTAAGGGAAGTCTGATGTGGGAAAGATGGCACTGTGGGCCTGGTGTCTGCACACAACCCGTATCCTAAAACAGCTCTGTCTAGTGAAACCATAATGTGAGCCAAATGTGTTATTTTCAATCTCCTTGGAACCACCTCCTTAAAAAGTAAAGTTAGAGTTACAATTAATTTTACAACTGTATTTTATTTCATATAAATATCATGTTATGAATGAACTATAAATAAATGAAATGATGAAGTAAATGGAATCATTTACTAAATGAAAAATAATTTTACTATATCATTAACAGAAACATTAATGATATATTTTACATTCTTTTTCTAGTAAGCTTTCACATTTAATGTGCATTTTTTACTTCCTGTTTATGTCAGCTCAAATGCTTAATTTAATGGAAACATGTGATCTGTACAAAGATTTCAGAAAAATTGGAGTTGATAAAGTATAGTTACAAACCCATTGTTGTTCTAAACATGTTTTTCCAACTTAATTAACTTTTTAAACTTTTAAATTAATATATATTAAAATTCAAACAAAATTAAAACTTTATATAAAATTAAAAACTGTCTCATAATTTCTCTAGCCACATTTTAATTGTTCAATATTTATGTAAGACTGGAAGCTGTAATACTGGACAGTGAAGTTCTAGAGTTTCGTAAAATACAGCTTGAAAACCACTGGCCTGACCAAGATACTTCTCAAGAATATCATTCAAGAGGCTAATACGTTGCTCACCAAGAAGTATTCCCCAAGGTATTTGGCATTGGGGTGCAACGATAAAATCCTGTTCCTAGACATATAAGACCATAGACTTAGTTAAATTCACTGACGTAGTATCACAAGTTCTCACTATCTTGTGAAGGATCTGGGAATCCAGCTGGCTAGCCAAAACTGCCCCGGCAGCACTTTTGCAGCAAGCATTTTACTTTCAAAATGTCAACATAGCGTCACTCTGAGATTTGTTCATCTCACGGATGGCAGAGTCAGCTCCTAAATTAATCAGCCTAACTTGGAAGACATAATAAGTATGAAATAGACTGGGCAGGAGTTATTCTCCAAAGGCTTGTCAATCACTGGCTTAAAGCAAAGCTGGTCACTGTTCTAATAGTTGCAGATAGTTGCTGAAGGTAGGCAAATAACTCCCAGATGGCCTGTTAAAAGAAGGGAGTAAGAACTGTGTCTGCAAAGGTATAATCACAAAGTGAATTATAATTTCAAGCAATGTAGCTTAATTGTGGGCAATAGAGGGTATAGTAATATGAAGTGAAGCAATGAAATGAAATTAATGCTGTCTTAGCTTACTGTAGTTCATGAACTATGAAAAGTAATTCTTCAAGAAGCACTAAATCTTAGAAATGGTGGGAATCTTTACAAAGGCTGGGCCTCAGTTAGAATTTTAGCTGGTAAAATCTTGGATACTGGACATGGATCTGTTAGTAAAGGAAAATACAGGTCTCTGTCTTGCCCCTTCTATAACCCTAGAGAGTGCAAATGAACTTAGACATGGTGCAAGCATGCATGCTAAGCAGTGTCCGACTTTTCACAACCCTTTGGACTATAGCTTGCCATGCTCCTCTGTCCATGGGATTTGCCATGCAAGAATACTGGAGTGGGTTGCCATGCCCTCCTCCAGGGGATCTTCCGGACCCAGGGACAGAACTTGCATCTCTTAAGGCTTCTGCACTGGCAGGCGAATTCTTTACCACTAGCACTACCTGGGAAGCCCTTGGACATGCTGACTTAAATTTGTTGACCCTGAACCCACTCTTCCCAGCTATCTTTCCATAAAAGAAATTTGATATCCCCATGTTTAAGTTTATAAGTAATGTGAAAACAAGTTCTACTTAAAAGAATTAGAAATAATATAATTTAGATACAAAAGGAACAAGAATAGATTTCAAATGTGAGATAGTATTCATGTGATTTCACTTGTTCTCTTGTACACATAATTTTCCTCTAGCCAGTCTGAACACTTACATCAAATATCAAATCTGTACACTATTTTGACATTAGAGATATGTATAGAAAAAATTAATTAAAATATTTGATCATTTCACCTACTTCTCATAAATAATAAATAAACCTCCCCTGAATTTTGAGCACCACAGTCAAGGCTTTTCACAATATGCTTTTGATCTTACTTTTCAGATATATTGTCCATTCTATATATGCAGGGGTAAATTCACAATATATAATAACTGCTATGATAAATTTATTAGCTGATAAAAATTGATCCTAAACACAATCAACTTTGGAAAATTCTGAAAGAGATGGGAATACCAGACCACCTGACCTGCCTCTTGAGAAATCTGTGTGCAGGGCAGGAAGCAACAGTTAGAACTGGACATGGAACAACAGACTGGTTCCAAATAGGAAAAGGAGTACATCAAGCCTGTATATTGTCACCCTGCTTATTTAACTTCTATGCAGAGTACATCATGAGAAACGCTGGACTGGAAGAAGCACAAGCTGGAATCAAGATTGCCGGGAGAAATATCAATAACCTCAGATATGCAGATGACACCACCCTTATGGCAGAAAGTGAAGAGGAGCTAAAGGGCCTCTTGATGAAGGTGAAAGAGGAGAGTGAAAAAGTTGGCTTAAAGCTCAACATTCAGAAAACGAAGATCGTGGCATCTGGTCCCATCACTTCATGGGAAATAGATGGGGAAACAGTGGAAACAGTGTCAGACTTTGTTTTTTTGGGCTCCAAAATCACTGCAGATGGTGAGTGCAGCCATGAAATTAAAAACGCTTACTCCTTGGAAGAAAAGTTATGACCAACCTAGAGAGCATATTCCAAAGCAGAGACATTACTTTGCTGACTAAGGTCCATCTAGTCAAGGCTATGGATTTTCCTGTGGTCATGTATGGATGTGAGAGTTGGACTGTGAAGAAGGCTGAGCACCGAAGAATTGATGCTTTTGCACTGTGGTGTTGGAGAAGACTCTTGAGAGTCCCTTGGACTGCAAGGAGATCCAACCAGTCCATTCTGAAGGAGATCAGCCCTGAGTGTTCTTTGGAAGGAATGATGCTAAAGCTAAAACTTCAGTACTTTGGCCACCTCATGCGAAGAGTTGACTCACTGGAAAAGACTCTGATGCTAGGAGGGATTGGGGGCGGGAGGAGAAGGGGACGACTGAGGATGAGATGCCTGGATGGCATCAGGGACTCGATGGACGTGAATGTGAGTGAACTCCGGGAGTTGGTGATGAACAGGGAGGCCTGGCGTGCTGAGATTCATGGGATCGCAAAGAGTCAGACACGACTGAGCGACTGAACTGAACTGAAACATCTTTAATCTGAACAAAGCTCTTTGAAATCCTCTGCTATGCCAGGCAAGTTTTTGCCTTCACTATTCAATTCTGAGGGGTACACAGAATCTTGAAAAAGGTCCCAGGCTGGACAGAGTAAAATGGCATATTTGAAGGGCTAGGGCTGTGACTATCAAATGAAATCACAGCATTTCAATATTTTAACACCCAGGATATCTGTATCAGTGTGTACCAGCTGAATATCTATCTGAAATGTACCTTGAATTACAATTTCCAATTTCTAACCATTCCTTGTGTATGAGATCAAGAAAGAAATTATTTCTTGAACTGAGAAAATTAACCTAGTCTATGAATTTTCTTATTTCTCAATATTTGCTCATAAGATTTCTCTTGGCTTACTTTTTAGTTTTTCCACTATCTACATTCAACTCATCTTTTGTGAATCAGTGACAACACCACCAGCCCTGCTCCTAAGCCTTCCCAGAATCCCATAATTAGAATTAAAAGCTGCCTTTTCCTCAGGATAACAATAATTAAAGTATACTCCCAATGACTGCTACCATAGGAAGGCTTTAATTATAGCTACTTCTAAATGTGTTTAGGATAGACTTTTGATTTGCTTTGTAAATCTACAATTGAAGCCTAGCTGAATGCCTTTCCATAATAATAATGCCAAATAAAGAAAGTTAAGAAGAGACAACAAATGCTGGATGAGTGATCATATTGAAAAATTATACCCATTTAAGAGCGAACAAACAACTCTTTAATGTATATTAAACCCAGTGAGCTTATTCTCTTGGGAAAAGATAAGCAAGTGCAAGCACAAAGAAGGAAAATGCAGAACTAAGGGCTGCTCTTTAAGGTGAGAGCTATCTGCTAAGACTAAGTCCCATTTTTATACTATTATGTTTCAACCTCATATTACTTTAATAATTCAGAATGGTTTAATTTACTTTTACTAGTGGAATATATACTATAATGTTCTTTTTAGTGGAAAGGAAAAGCAACATAATTTGTTCTCATTGTAATTTTTTTTCCTCAACTTCCTGCTGAACAGGTCATCCAAGGGCAAGATAAAGTAACTCGAAATCAAACTTTGTTAAGGCAGTGATATCAACTTGCAAGCAATGTGTGAGTCTCATTATGCTTTCTTTTCAAGATGACCTTCCTATAACTCCCATTTTGCTTTTATATTTTCACATATTTTATGTATAAAGATTCACTGAAAGTTAAAAAATTATTCCAACTTTAGGGCAAAATTGCTCTTTTAGCAGCATAAACAGGATAGAACATGGCAACCTCACATCCACTGCAGGCTTGCTTTCCACTCTTCTTTCAAGATAGTCACTGCATTCATTGAATTAAAGCTCACTTTTGAAATAAAGTCCATAAATGCAATACCCAGTCCCTATTCTATCCAGTATATCCTCAGCTTATTTATTTGCTTCTAAGACAGAATAGGGTAATTTGTTTAAAACCATTCTATCTTTTCTTTCTATTGATTCTTCATTTGTTTCCTATCTCTGAGTTTCCCAACTCTATGGGCTACAAATGTCTAAAGGAACTATGAATAATCAGTCTTCGATTGCTACTTCACATTTTCTAATTCTGATGTTTCATTTCAATGTAACCCCTTCTAATAAGGGCTATTATATAAATGCATGCAGTTCCCACCAGCCTAGTTGGTAGAATTGACTAACAGTGTTTGTTCTATCATCCACAACACATAGTTTCCCCTAGGCTTAAGGTAAACAAATAACTGAGAAATTTATTTATCATACGTCTGCTTCCTTCCCCTTTTACCTCTGATGCACACACACACACCATAGGGGAGCAAATAATGTTCTCTTCAAATGTCTTTCAACATCTCAGTTTGTTTGGCCAATCTTCTTCTTTCAGTATGATATCAGTTCAGTTCAGTTCAGTCACTCAGTCATGTCCAACTCTTTGCGACCCCATGAATCACAGCACGCCAGGCCTCCCTGTCCATCACCAACTCCCGGAGTTCACCCAGACTCACATCCATCGAGTCTGTGATGCCATCCAGCCATCTCATCCTCGGTTGTCCCCTTCTCCTCCTGCTCCCAATCCCTCCCAGCATCAGAGTCTTTTCCAGAGTCAACTCTTTGCATGAGGTGGCCAAAGTACTGGAGTTTCAGCTTCAGCATCATTCCCTCCAAAGAAATCCCAGGGCTGATCTCCTTCAGAATGGACTGGTTGGATCTCCTTGCAGTCCAAGGGACTCTCAAGAGTCTTTTCTAACACCACAGTGTAAAAGCATCAATTCTTCAGCACTCAGCTTTCTTCACAGTCCAACTCTCACATCCATACATGACCACTGGAAAAACCATAGCCTTGACTAGATGTACCTTTGTTGGCAAAGTAATGTCTCTGCTTTTGAATATGCTATCTAGGTTGGTCATAACTTTTCTTCCAAGGAGTAAGTGTCTTTTAATTTCATGGCTGCAGTCACCATCTACAGTGATTTTGGAGCTCTAAAAAATAAAGTCTGACACTGTTTCCACTGTTTCCCCATCTAACCCCATGAAGTGATGGGACCAGATGCCATGATCTTCGTTTTCTGAATGATATACTGTTACTAAAATATTTATAGGGACAAGTACATAAGCTAGTGAAACTTTTCTAAGGTTTTTAGTTCACATTTCCACTGAATGTTTATGGAATCACAATATATTTGGTATATTTTTGTGGCTTATTTCATGTTTTCAATAGTTTAAATTATTTGTATTTTTGTCCCTCTGGGATATTTAGAAACCAAAGTGAAGATATTGGTGGAAGGGAACACCTTATAATGGGTTTATGTTTGGGTAGCAAAACAGAAACTAAAAGGCATTTATGTATAACTCATATTTGCTGCATTAAGCCCTTTCCTCTTATCTGTTAAAATGAAAACAGCCTAAATTATTCTCTAAAGGCATGTGCAAATGCAGAAAATGGAAAATGTTTTCCTGGAACAGACACATTGTCTTCCATATTCCATCTTCTATACTTTCCATATACTTTATCCTGAAAAGTGACAGCAGAATAAAATAAAAGAAGCTCTAAAAATGATCAGTAACCAGTGAGTGTTTATCAAGTGAACATTTGATAAATCTTGGTCTTGAAATTTTATGAAAAAACATAAAATAATTTATATAGACATGGCTATCATTACAGATTACAAATCTCAAAAAGTTTACCAGTCTCCACTCTTCCTTAAAACCAAAGGTGATGCATTAGAATTTTTCTTCTAGCAAAAGCTAGAAATTTCAAAAATTACTCTTGCTTAATCTTCCTGGTACTTTATAATACAAGTTAGAAAAAATAGTTTTATGACTTACACAAATTCTTTTTGCTGCAGTTTAAACTTTTAGCTTTCTGTTTGTTACTGAGAGGAAGGCAATCACCATCCTCTTAGAATATTTTATTAAATAACTTATTAGACAAAATTTTTTTAAAAATTACCTAGGCTTTGTTTTATTTTAGTAAGCCTAATATTCAACTTCCACAGAACTGGGGAAACAGACTCTTGGAGGGCACAACAAAACCTTGTGTATACCAGGATCCAGGAGCAAGGAGCAGTGATTCCATAAAAGACTGAGCCAGACTTGCCTGCAAGAGTTCAGGAGTTGCTGGCGGAGGTGTGGGTCAACAGTGGCCTTCTGCAGGGTGGGACCGTGACTGCACTAGTCTGGGAGCCACAGTATGCTGGCGTAAGTCGTTTTGAAGGAGGTCACCATTACTGCCATCACCCCAACCATAGTTGGGCCTCAGGCCAAACTACAGGGAGAGAACAGAGCCCCACCCACCAGCAGACAACAGGATTAAAAATTTACTGAGCAGGGCCTTGCTCACAAGAGCTAGGCCCAGTTTTACCCACAGCCAGTGCCTTGCCTTCTATCCTCATCCATCAGGGGCCCAACAAAAGGAAAACCACATTTACAGGAAACTAATCAAAGTTATCTCAAGGATCACAGACTTGTCTAACTCAATGAAACTATGAGCCATTCCACCTAGGGCCACCCTAGATGGATGGGTCATGGTGGAGAGTTCTGGCAAAACATGGTACACTGGAGAAGGGAATGGCAAACCACTTCAGTATTCTTGCCTTGAGAACCCCATGAACAGTATGAAAAGACAAAAAGATGTGACATTGAAAGATGAATCTCCCAGGTCAGTAGGTGACAATATTCTGCTGGAAAGAGTAGAGAAAAGGCTCCAGAGAAATGAAGAGCCTGAGTCAAAGCAAAAACAATGCCGAGGGGTGGAGTGTCTGATGATCAAAGTAAAGTTCGATTCTGTAAAGAACAATATTGCATAGAAACCTGAATGTTATGTCCCTGAATCAAGGCAAATTGGAAGTGGTCAAACAGGAGATGGAAAGAGTGAACATCAACATTTTAGGAATCAGTGAACTAAAATGGACAGCAATGGGTAAATTTTATTCAGATGACCATTATATCCTCTACTGTGGGCAAGAATCCCTTAGAAAAAACGGAGTAGTCCTCATAGACAACAAAAGAATTCAAAATGCAGTACTTGGGTCAAATCTCAAGAATGACAGAATGAGCTCTGCTCATTACCAAGTCAAACAATTCAACATCAGAGTAATCCAAGTCTATACCCCAACCACTAATAATGAAGCAGCAGAAATTGAATGGATCTATAAGACCTACCAGACCTTCTAGAACGAACACCAAAAAAAAGATATCCTTTTCCCTTGTGGCTCAGCTGGTAAATAATTCACCTGCAATGCGGGAGACCTGGGTTCAATCCCTGGGTTGGGTTCAGTTACCCACTCCAGTATTCTGGCCTAGAGAATTCCATGGACTACAGTCCATGGGGCCGCAAAGCATCCCACAGGACTGAGTGACTTTCGCTTTTCATCATAGGGAAATGGAACGCAAAAGTAGAAAGTCAAGAGATACCAGAAATAAAGACAAGTTTGGCTTTGGAGTACAAAATGAAGTAGGGCAAAGGCTAGAAGAGTTTTGCCAAGAGAACACCCTAGTCATAGAAAAGACCCTCTCCAACAATGCAAGAGGTGACTCTACATAACAGATGGTCAATAACAAAATAAGACTGATTGTATTTTTTGTAGCTGAAGATGGATAAGCTTTATACAGTCAGCAAAAACAATACTGGGAACTGAGTGTGGCTCAGATCATGAACTCCTTATTGCCAAATGCAGACTTAAATTGAAGAAAGTAGGGAAAACCACTAGGCCATTCGGATATAACCTAAATCAAATCCCTTATAATTATACAGTGGAAATGACAAATAGATTCAAGGGATTAGATATGAAAGACAGAGTGCCAGAAGAAATATGGATGGAGGTTTGTAAGATATTACAGGAGGCGATGATCAAAACCTTCTCCAAGAAAAAGATATGCAAAAAGGAAAATGGTTATCTAAGGAGGATTTATAAAAGCTGTGAAGAGAACTGAAAGGAAAAGAAGAAAAGGAAAAATATATCCATCTGAATGCAGAGTTCTAAAGAATAGCAAGGAGGGATAAGAAAGCTTTCTTAAGTGATCAATGCAAAGAAATATAGGAAAACAGTAGAATGGGAAAGACTAGAGATCTCTTCAAGAAAATTAGAGATACCAACGGAACATTGCATGCAAAGATGGGCTTCATAACGGACAAAAATGGTATGGACCTAACAGAAGCAGGATATTAAGAAGAGGTCGCAAGAATAAACAGAAGAAATAAACAAAAAAGATCTTAAAGACCCAGATAACCATGATGGTGTGATCACTCACTTCTAGGCAGACATCCTGGAATGCCAGGTCAAGTTGGCCTTAGGAAGCATCACTACAAAGAGGAGGTGATAGAATTCCAGTTGAGCTATTTCAAATCCTAAAAGATGATGTTGTGAAAGTACTTCACTCAAGATACCAGCAAATTTGGAAAACTCAGCAGTGGCCATAGGACTGGTAAAGGTCAGTTTTCTTTCCACTTCCAAAGAAGGACAATGCCAAAGAATGTTCAAACTACTGCACATTTGCACTCATTTCATATGCTAGCAAGTTAATGCTCAAAATTCTCCAAACAAGACTTCAAAATTACATGAACTGAGAAATCCCACATGTTCAAAGGCAGAGGAATCAGAGATCAAATTGCCAACATTTGTTGAATCATAGATAAATCAAGAAAATTCCAGAAAAACCTACTTCTGCTTCACTGAGTATGTTAAAGCCTTTTACTTTGTGGATCACAACAAATTGTTGAAAATTCTTAAAAAGATGGGAATACCATAACACTTTACCTGCCTCCCGAGAAACCTGTATGCAGATCAAGAAGCAATAGTAAGAAACTGATATGAACAATGAACTGGTTCCAAATTGGGAAAGGAGTAGGTCAAGGCTGTGTATTGCCACCCTGATTATTTAACTTACATGTAGAGTACATCATGCAAAATGCCAGGTTGGATGAAGCAGAAGCTGGAATCAAGATTTCCAGGAGAAATATCAGTATCCTCAGATATACAAATGACACTACCCTTATGTCAGAAAGCAAAGAGAAACTAAAGAGCATCTTGATGAAGGTGAAAGAGGAGAGTGAAACACTGGCTTAAAACTCAACATTCAGAAAACTAAGACATGGCATCCGATCCCATCACTTCATGGCAAATAGATGGGGAAACAATGGAAACTTTATTGTTTATTGTTACTGAGAGGAAGGCAATCACCATCCTCTTATTAGATACTTATTAGACAAAATTTTTTAAAAATTACCTAGGCTTTGTTTTATTTTAGTAAGTCAAAAATAAGTGACAAACTTTATTTTCTAGGGGCTGTGAAATCACTGCAGGTGGTGACTGCAGCCACGAAATTAAAAGATGCTTGTGCTTTGAGGGAAAAAAAGCTATGACAAGCCTAGACAATGTATTAAAAGTGGAGATACTACTCTGCTGACAAATGTCCATCTAGTCAAAGCTATGTTTTTTCAAGTAGTCTTGTGTGGATATGAGAGTTGGACCATAAAGGAAGCTGAGCACAAAAAAAAATTGATGCTTTTAAACTGTGATGTTAGAGAAGACTCTCCAGAGTCCCTTGTACAGCAAGGAGTCCAAACCAGTCAATCCTAAAGGAAATTAACCCTGAATATTCATTGGAAGGATTAATGATGAAACTGAAGCTCTAATATTTTGGCCACCTGATGCAAAGAACTGACTCATTGGAAGAGACCCTGATGCTGAGAAAGACTGAAGGCAAGAGAAGGGGATGACAGGACAAGATGTTTGGATGGCATCACTGACTCAATGGACATGAGTTTGAGTATGTTCCAGGAGATGGTGAAGGACAGGAAGCCTGGTGTGCTGCAGTCCATGGGGTCACAAAGAGTCAGACACAACTGAGTGAGTGAAGAACAACAGCAACATCAATATTCATAGTTTGACAACAATCTCCTGGAAACTTTCTCATTTATGTTCTGATTTCAAACTTTTTACTGCATATTGTCTTAGGATTGAAGATAGACTTGTCATTCAGAAGATTTATGGGTGTTTTGCTTTATTTTTGTGTTTGAGATCCAGGTTGCTGAAGACATCTCATCCCACATATATGGATTTACCTATAAATGGATTTTTAATGTATCCTCCCCTTTTTTCAACTTTATGGTAATTCTTATACCCTACCTCACTAGAGAAAGGAATGAAAAGAACATTTTAAGAAATATCTTTTCCATTTTTTCATTTAAGCAAAAAAAAAAAAAGGGGAAAGTGATTACTTAACATTTATGACATTTCCTAAAAAACAGTTGTAATCTAATCAAGAACTTTTACCTTCAAGGTATTGCCTCGGGCTCCAGATTCTCAATATTCAGAAACCATGTGTCTGTTTAGGACTCAAGGGACCAATGTGGCTTACATGCAACCTGGAGGCAGCTAGACAAGTTTGAAGATACTTTGATGTTCAAGTTCAGTCTACAATGGATCTAGGAGACCTAAATCTCTGTAATATTTTCAAAGTTACCTAAATTTCTCTAATTGTCTCAGAAATGAATAAAAGTTCATGACGTTCCTTATGCTGAAACCAAATTCTTGACCCTATCCATCCTATGTCCTGTTTTCTAAAATGTACCTGAATTAGACATGTTTCCTAGAGAAGGATATGAGAAATGGAATCAACAGACAGTAAGTCTATCAGAACAAATGGCTCAATAAATACTTGGACCCCCAAAAACAATAGTTTATATATGGTTTCCATTTATAGTGCCAGAATATGAAAACCTAGAATAAACACTTCATTATATTCATATACATCAGTATATATATAATGATACCAAACACATGAATCTTTTAAGTTGATGAAAGAAATGACCAATTCTACCTGCTATCTAAGATAGAAGTCATAAAACAAAAATGCATCTCCCACCATTTAATAATTTTATTTAAATATGTATCTTGAGTTTGTATTCCAATAAGCTGAGAAGAACAATTTATCTTCCATATCGGGCTCTATCTTTTGTTTTGGTGACTCAGGGTCTTTCAAGTATTTCTGACTGCTTCTTGCTCCCTAGCAATTTCTTCACTTGACAACACCCTAGGAAGGCCCAAACATTTTCCTCTTTGACAGAATAAGGAAACTATACCCTGTCACCTTAGGGAATGTACTGCCTAAGTGAATGCATACAGTTCAAATGATTTTCTCCCAAATGATTAAAGCAGATAAAATATATAAAGATTTATGAACTGTAGAGTTCATTCATCCAACAAAAATGTATTGAGTCTATTATCTACCAAGGCATATGTACTCCTCGATGTACAATCCACAAAGAACACTGAGGTTAAGAAGATTACTATTGAATGGAATATTTTGGAAAACATATCTTTTATTATAAATGTTAATGCTTCATACAGGCAAAATCTATGTAAAATATCACAAATGTACATAGTTTAATTAAAAGGGAATCCCTTCCTTATCGTGCAAATAATTATCACAGAATATTAGAGTTGAAAGAGGACTAGCTAGTACTAGGTCTTAACAGTTTAACCCATGAAGAGACCAGGTATAAAAGGTAATTGTTATACAACTAATTACTGAAAGAGTTGAAATGTAATCTCACATATCTTGATTCCCAACCCATTCTATTGCAAAAATAATTTTAAAAAGGCAATGCTTTCTAATAGGCTATTTCATGATACTATATGTTATTTCTCAACAATAAAATTATTAACAATGAGACTGTTTTCCATCACTCATAGAAGTACAAAATTTTATCAGCATTTCCCTGAGGGGGATAAATGAGAACAAAATTTGCACTAAAATAGTAATCTACAGTTTAAGGAATGCTTTCATATTTTAAAAGCCATACTGTCTTTATCAATTTAAATAAGGTCAAACCTTACACATTGCTTTGGTATCAGTAGACATTTTTTTGTGATGTTACTATTAACATTGCAGGTTCAGTCTGATTTACAGAAATAGGAGTGCATGAGATAACATTTGAAATTGCTTATCTCCCAAGAATGTTGAAAAGGTTTTAGAAATATTCTCTTTTTAAGTCAAGAGAAAATTAGTCATGTGTGTGAAGTCACTCAGTCGTGTCCGACTCTTTGCGACCCTGTGGACTGTGGCCTGCCAGGCTCCTCTGTCCATGGGATTCTCCAGGCAAGAATACTGGAGTGGTTTGCCAATTCCTTCTCCAGGGGATCTTCCTAACCCAGGGATCGAACCCAGGTCTCCTGCTTTGCAGGCAGATGCTTTATCCTCTGAGCCACCAGGGAAGCCCAAAATTAGTCATACTCCTTCTTTAGTAGAGAAGGTAGATCATTGACCTTTCTATTGCAACCTTACCTTTCTATTGAAAGTCTTACCTTTGACTCAACTGAGAATCTTGCTCCACAGTTAACTGTGTTAACATAGGGTAGCACAGAGTTACCCTATTCTGTAATATGAGAAGGTATATGTCTTCCTATTTGGGAACACTTTCCTGTGCTGAGGAGTTTTTGTGCCATTTGGGTTAATGAATTATTTTTATCTAGGTAAACTACGGGGACTTATAATAAATAGAAACTTCCTTTGATCTTCTCTCAAAATTAAGCCATTATATTTCCTTTATGTAAAATTAATTTTCATCTAGGATTATGAAAAATATTATTGATGGCATTTCATATCCAGATATCCTTATCTTTTAATGCCAAATAAACTGAAAACCATCATGGAATTAGGTTCCTCATCCTATATACGATTAAGCTTCCTTTTTCACCAACCTAACTTATCTCAGTACTGAAGTCTTTAGATTTAGCTATAAAAATCTAAAATTATCAAGGCAATTATACAGCAAGAAAGACACTTAGGTAAAGCCAAAAGTGAGCAAAATTTAGGTTAATGAAAGTTAAATTCAAAATGAAATCGAAAGAACTTAGAATCATAATAGTATATTGAAGAAATTTCAAGAAATTAAATATAAGTATTTTCAAACAACTACAATAACAGAAATTAAGTATTACTCTATTGACAGACAACCACAACTGCTAAGTGATACTTGCAGTTATATTTGCTCAGTTAACCTCATTATGGTTTATGGCATTAGTTTCTGAATACTATGAATAGACTTAATATATATATATTTTTTTATGAAATACTCATCAAAAGGTATATAATGCTATCATATGAAACTCATAGGTTTAATTTTAAAATATATACACTCAGAAAATATTGTGTTGATGATGTATATATACAGTTATCATATATAAATATATATAACATTGGTAAGAAAATAATTTTCTTATATTGAAGAAGGAAAAATACTAGCTGTTAAAATATACTTCCTAGTAAAGACTAAATCAGGAAATCAAGGGAAATTTGTATAAATCAGCAGAACATTAAAAAAAAAAACAAGGAGCATAGTTCTACTGTAGACTTAGGAAAATAGGACCCCTGTCCTGGACCCTGTCTTTAGAGTCTCCAGTTCTCACCTTACTCTGACCAAGCTTCTCCTCACTGGATGAGGAGTCAGTGGGGCCAACCGTAAGTGCCCACTTTGAGCCTTTTACCTAGTCTAGGCGATGCTCTGGATTCTAAGACACTGGAATATCTACTCAAATGGACTACACTTCTAGGGCCTATGCAGGTTTCTTCCTGATCCTCTCTTCTTGAGGAATAATGAGGTGAGTCACACACTAGCCATAAGTTAGACTTGATTTTTTGTGTTATACACAGTTACTGTCATATGCAATGGTAGTCTGCGGAGTGTCAGTCTCAGTTGTGTCCGACTCTGTGCGATGCTATGGACGGTAGCCCGCCAGGCTCCTCTGTCCATGGGATTCTCCAGGCAAGAATATTGGAGTGGATTGCCATGCCCTTCTCCATTGGTAGCAAAAGGAGGAAGGTGGAAAACCAGTAAAGACAGTGCTGATGTATCTTTTCTACTAGGAGACAAAAACCCCTCTCTGCATCCACTATCATAATCTGACAAATAGTTTAACATAAATTGCCCTAAGGTATGACTTGCTACCCTTTGCTGAAATTATACTTAAATTTTAACAAGAATTACCAAGGTCTAACTCATGATTCTATATATTATGAGAGCAAGTCTGTGAGGTCAGGGATTTTTAGTAGCCCTTTGTGCATGCTTCATGTCATACTAAATAATGTCGTGACTCAGTAGGGTGCCAGAAAGCTCTAGGAAAAGTATCTACTAGACTGCATTGCCTTGACAAAGTATAATAAACTATTTTGTCTCTTTCTGTATGCTAAATGCTTTGTCGCACTTGTGCTTCCTGTTATGATGGACCTCACAATTGCTGGAATTTAAATTCGGCTTTTTTTTTTTTCCTACAAAATGAAAGTCACATGTATTAGATGTCACCCTTAAAATCTTCATATTTTTGAGTGTATCAGAGAATCATATTAACAGAGGGTCCCCACTGTTCTAAATTATACTGTCTGATAATTGACCACAGTGGGAGTTACTTGTAATAGCTATCAATTCAAGAGCAATTAGTGGGCAATAACGCTTAGAGAGAAAGCAACATGGGCTGCAAGAAAGTGCTTTTAGATCAATACAACTTTTAAAATCTTGTAAGTTTTAGGTGAGAAAAAGAATCCTTGATGAACAGAGAATGTTCAACCGCTTATAACCATTTCAATCACAATAATATACCAAGGACTTGGCACAGGAATAAGTTCTGGTTTAACTGAGGAAAGGTTATATTTCTAATTATGTATAACCTTTTAGTTGGTATTTACTTTATGACAGTGCTTGAATAGTGGGCAATGTTACAACCAATGGCAGTTTCTCTGGTCAATATTCTCATCCTTTGCCCCTGCTCAGGGAATTTCCAAGTTAAAGGAGAATTAAATGATGTAACTTCTATTTTGTCTCCTCGAAAGAATTTATACCATAGCTTATATTGGATATAAAAAGGCAAAATAGAAGCTGAAGTTATAATTTGTAGACTGGACTCATTATTTACTGAGTGGACTCAGTTAATAACAATATTAAAAATTTAATACAATTAAGTTTACCCTGAAAATAACTACATTTTAAATTTTTGGATATTAACCTGAATATATTTATCTAGGCACATAAATTGGTAAACTCTAAGGAACGAATATTTCAAAATAAAACATTATTCAAGCATGGAAAGATTTCTATGCCCATCAATAGTTTTGCTTAATGACAAACATTAAACTATTTAATGTTTAATAAATTATTAATAGTTTTCAATGAAATCCAGTGTGATGCTTTCATTTCCTTGAGTATTTTCACATTTACTAAAAGATTTAAATAAAACAATCTTAAGTTCAGGAAAATAGTGTTTGATAGCATTAGACACTTTTGTATTACACAATCTAAAACACAAGTGGGGCATAAGTACTCTTGACTGACAAAGATCAATGTTAGAATATCACAAAAGTCCAAATCATGGGAAAATCTTTTAATATTTCTCATTCTTCACATCATGAAAGTATTCAAGTATGTCCACATTTATAGAGGGACTCTTTCTCAAAGCTCTAATTCTGAATTAGGTCAACTGTTTGAAGATTACTTCTATAGATTATGTTAAAATTACCTTAGGGGGAGCGAAAAGATGGCGGAGGAATAGGATGGGGAGAACGCTTCCTCCCTCTCTACCTCATCAAAAGAGCATTTCAACGCTGTGTAAATTCCACAAAACAACTTCTGACTGCTGGCAGAGGACATCAGGCATCCAGCAAAGCAGATCATTGGCTTCAAAACCAGGTAGGAATTATTTTAAAGGACAAAGATAGAGACAAAGGAGGTAGGGAGGGAACCCCGGCACGGGAAGGGAATCCCGTCCCAGGAAGAGACTCTTAAAAGAGAGGTTCCCTAAAATTGGGGAACTTTCTCACAGCTGTGTATGGGGTGAGCCCTGGAAGCACAGAGGGCAACATAACAGGAAGGAAGAATAAATAAATAATTAAAACCAACAGATTATGAATTCAACAGTATAACCCCCAGCGGATAAGCAGCGCAAACGCCTGCGTCCAACAGCAGCGGGGGTTGGGCAGGGAGGAGCGCACCCGCGACAGAGCTTTCTAAGAATTGGGCTGCGGGCTACAGGGCTTATCTCGAGAATCAGAGCGTAACCGGGTGGCTAGAAAGAACTATCTTGGTCTAGCAAACCAGACTGGGGGATAGCCAACACGCGAAACGCTTGAACATAAGACACCAACAGGCCCAAGCACAGAACAAAGGACGGATCGGCAATAGCCGGATACAGACCATCCCCCTCCGGCGACAGGCAGCCAGAGCCTTAAGCGCTGGAAGAGGGCAGTCACAGCTCAAGAGAGACATAACCTACCAAATTGCAAGCAGGTTTCTTTACTGAGACTTCTGGGGTCGCTGAACAGTCATCATCTTCCTGAGAAAGAGCCCCAGCGGAGCTCCCAGAAAATTGAGCGACCCGGAAAGTCCAGGAGACGCAATAATAGTGCACGCCAAACTCCCTAGCCACTCAAACCCAACACCCGGAGGGGACTTCCTGAGTGCCAAACCTGAGCAGCTTAGACCAGGGAAATGCATGAAGCATAAGGCAGGCCCCACACGGTTATCTCGTGGAGCAAGAAGGGGCAAGCCCAGTGCAGAGCTCACCACCACCCTCCCTGTGGCAAGACAGAAATCAGACACGGAAGAGACCAGCAAACAGAGGAAGTCAAACAGAGGGAACTGCCTTGGTAGCGACCCCACACAGTCCACAATAACAGAGAAAGCGCCAGATATACCGTTACTACTTTTATGATCAAGATTTTTTTTTTTGTGGGGGGAATGATGTGGAAGCATGATTTTTTTTTAAGAATTTTTTTTCTTTAAAAATTTTTTTCTTTTTAAATTTGTTTTTTCTTCTTTTCTTTTTCGTCTTTTTTCCCCTAAACTTACTTAAATTTTTAAGTCTTCTATATTTCTAGTTATTATTTTTATAACCTAATATTACTTTTCAAAAAAAAAAAAAAACCCTATCATTAAAGCAAACGCCGTATATAGTCCTACTGGTGGAGGAAGTTGTCTTTTAATAATTCTGGAGTCTTTTATTATATTTTACTTTTTTCTCTATTTTTTTTAAATTTCTCTCTCCTTCTTCTTCTCTTCAATATTCTATCTTTAAAAATCCAATCTATACTCCAGATTTTTAATCTTGGCATTTTGGTATTTGTTGCCAATTTTGTTCTTTTAAAAACCTAATCTTCAGTACCCAGTTTTACATGAGTGCGAGACTACTGGCTTGACCACTCTCTCACCTTTGGAATCTCTCTTTTCTCCACCAGGTGGCTTTTGTCTCCTCCCTCCCCCTCCTCTTCTCTACCCAACTCTATGAATCTCTGTGTGTTCCAGAAGGTGGAGAGTTTTAAGGGAACTGGTCACTGGCCAGATCTGTATCCCTCCTTTCCATCTCCCTCTTGTATCCTCCTGTCCACCTCTATTTACTTCCTCCCTCTCCTCTTCCATGTATAACTCAGTGACCACCTCTGAGCGGTCCAGACTTTGGAGCGCACACAAGAAAGTGGTTACAGGCTAGCTTGCTTTTTCCTCTTTTGATTCCACCCCATCCCATTCCACTCACCTCTAACTACTCCCTCCCTCTTCTCTCCTCCAAGTAACGCAGCGATCCTCTAGGGACGACCCTCAAGGTGGAGAAACCTATCATCATTAACCTAGATGTTTTAATATTAGTGCTGGATAGATGGAGAAATCATGAGGCTATTGTAAAAATAAATCTGAAAACCAGAATCAGGAGGTGTAAGTCCAAATCCTGAGATCATCAAAGAATTCCTGAATACAGGGAACATTATCCAATAAGAGCTCATCAAAAGCCTTCATACCTATACTGAAATTGAGCACCGCCCAAGGGCCAACAAGCTCCAGAGCAAGACATACCACGCAAATTCTCCAGCAACACAAGAACAAGCCCCTGAGCTTCAATGCACAGACAACTCAAAATACTCCAAAACCACTGACGTCTCATAACCCATTACTTCACACTTCACAGCACTCCAGAGAGAGGAAATCCAACTCCACCCACCAGAACTCCAACACAAGCCTCCCTAATTAAGAAACTTTGACAAGCCACTGATATAACCCCAAACACAGAGAGGAAGCTCTATAAGAAAGAGAATTCCACAAATTCCCAGAATATAGAAAAGCCACCCCAAACGCTGCAATATAACCAAGATGAAGAGACAGAGGAATACCCAGCAGGTAAAGGAACAGGAGACATGCCCACCAAACCAAACAAAAGAGGAAGAGATAGGGAATCTACCTGAGAAAGAATTCTGAATACTGATAGTGAAAATGATCCAAAATCTTGAAATCAAAATGGAATCACAGATAAATAGCCTGGGGTCAAGGATTGAGAAGATGCAAGAAAGGTTTAACAAGAACCTAGAAGAAATAAAAAGAGTCAACATATAATGAATAATGCAATAAATCAGATCAGAAACACTCTGGAGGCTACAAATAGTAGAATATCGGAGGCAGAAGATAGGATTAGTGAAATAGAAGATAGAATGGTAGAAATAAATGAATCAGAGAGGGAAAAAGAAAGACGAATTAAAAGAAATGAGGACAACCTCAGAGACCTCCAGGACAATATGAAACGCTCCAACATTCGAATTATAGGAGTCCCAGAAGAAAAAGACAAAAAGAAAGAGCATGAGAAAATACTTGAGGAGATAACAGTTGAAAACTTCCCTAAAATGGAGAAGGAAATAATCACCCAAGTCTAAGAAACCCAGAGAGGGCCAAACAGGATAAACCCAAGGCAAAACACCCCAAGACACATTTTAATCAAACTAACAAAGACCAAACACAAAGAACAAATATTAAAAGCAGCAAAGGAAAAAGAGCAAATAACACACAAGGGGATCCCCATAAGAACAATTGCAGATCTTTCAATAGAAACTCTTCAGGCCAGGAGGGAATGGCAAGACATACTTAAAGTGATGAAAGATAATAACCTTCAGCCAAGACTACTGTACCCAGCAAGAATCTCATTCAAATATGAAGGAGAAATCAAAAGCTCTACAGACAAGCAAAAGCTGAGAGAATTCAGCACCACCAAACCAGCTCTCCAACAAATACTAAAGGATAGACTTTAGACAGGAAACACAAAAGGATGTATAAACCTGAACCCCAAACAATAAAGTAAATGGCAACAGGAGCATACTTATCAATAATTACCTTAAATGTAAATGGGTTGAATGCCCCAACCAAAAGGCAAAGACTGGCTAAATGGATACAAAAACAAGATCCCTATATATGTTGCCTACAAGAGACCCACCTCAAAATAACGGACACATACAAACTAAAAGTGAAGGGCTGGAAAAAGATATTCCAAGCAAATAAAGACCAAAAGAAAGCAGGAGTAGCAATAATCATATCTGACAAAATAGACTTTAAAACAAAGGCTGTGAAAAGGGACAAGGAAGGCCACTACACAATGATTAAAGGATCAATCCAAGAAGAAGATATAATAATTATAAATATATATGCACCCAACATAGGAGCACCACAATATGTAAGGCAAGCATGAAAGGGGAAATTAATAATAACACAGTAATAGTGGGAGACTTTAATACCCCACTCACACCTATGGACAGATCAACTAAACAGAAAATTAACAAAGAAACACAAACGTTAAATGATACAATTGACCAGTTAGACCTAATTGATATCTATAGGACATTTCACCCCAAAACAATGAATTTCACCTTTTACTCAAGTGCACACGGAACCTTTTCCAGGATAGATCACATTCTGGGTCAAAAATCTAACCTTGATAAATTCAAAAAAATTGAAACTATTCCAAGCATCTTCTCTGACCATAATGCACTAAGGTTAGATCTCAATTATAGGAGAAAAACTATTAAAAATTCCAACATTTGGAGTGTGAACAACACCCTTCTGAATAATCAACAAATCACAGAAGAAATCAAAAAAGAAATCAAATTATGCATCAAAACGAATGAAAATGAAAACACAACTACACAGAACCTATGGGACACTATAAAAGCAGTGCTAAGAGGGAAGTTCATGGCAATACAGGCATACCTCAAGAAACAAGAAAAAAGTCAAATAAATAACCTAACTCTACACCTAAAGCAACTAGAAAAGGAAGAAATAGAGAACCCCAGAGTTAGTAGAAGGAAAGAAATCCTAAAAATTAGGGCAGCGATAAATGCAAAAGAAACAAAAGAGACCATAGCAAAAATCAACAAAGCCAAAAGCTGGTTCTTTGAAAGGATAAATAAAATTGACAAACCATTAGCCAGACTCATCAAGAAACAAAGAGAAAAAAAATCAAATCAACAAAATTAGAAATGAAAATGGAGAGATCACGATAGACAACTCAGAAATACAAAGAATCATAAGAGACTACTATCAGCAATTATATGCCAATAAAGTGGATAACTTGGAAGAAATGGACAAATTCTTAGAAAAGTACAACTTTCCAAAACTGAACCAGGAAGTAATAGAAAATCTTAACAGACCTATCACAAGCATGGAAATTGAAACTGTAATCAGAAATCTTCCAGCAAACAAAAGCCCAGGTCCAGATGGCTTCACAGCTGAATTTTACCAAAAATTTCGAGAAGAGCTAACACTTATCTTACTGAAACTATTCCAGAAAATTGCAGAGGAAGGTAAACTTCCAAACTCATTCTATGAGGCCACCATCACCCTAGTACCAAAACTTGACAAAGACACCACAAAAAAAGAAAACTACAGGCCAATATCACTGATGAACAAAGATGCAAAAATCCTCAACAAAATCCTAGCAATCAGAATCCAGCAACACATTAAAAAGATCATACACCATGACCAAGTGGGCTTTATCCCAGGGATGCAAGGATTCTTCAATATCCGCAAGTCAATCAATGTAATTCATCACATTAACAAACTGAAAAATAAAAATCATATGATTATCTCAATAAATGCAGAAAAAGCCTTTGACAAAATTCAACATCCATTTATGATAAAAACTCTCCAGAAAGCAGGAATAGAAGGAACATACCTCAACATAATAAAAGCTATATATAACAAACCCACAGCTAACATTATCCTCAATGATGAAAAAATTGAAAGCATTTTCCCTAAAGTCAGGAACAAGACAAAGGTGTCCACTTTCACCACTATTCTTCAACATCGTACTGGAAGTTTTGGCCACAGCAATCAGAGCAGAAAAAGAAATAAAAGGAATCCAAACTGGAAAGGAAGAAGTAAAACTCTCACTGTTTGCAGATGACATGATCCTCTACATAGAAAATCCTAAAGACTCCACCAGAAAACTACTAGAGCTAATCAATGAATATAGTAAAGTTGCAGGATATAAAATCAACACTCAGAAATCCCTTGCATTCCTATACACTAATAATGAGAAAGTAGAAAAAGAAGTCAAGGAAACAATTCCATTCACCATTGCAACGAAAAGAATAAAATACTTAGGAATATTCCTACCTAAAGAAACTAAAGACCTATATATCGAAAACTATAAAACACTGATGAAAGAAATCAAAGAGGACACTAATAGATGGAGAAATATACCATGTTCATGGGTCGGAAGAGTCAATATAGTGAAAATGTGTATACTACCTAAAGCAATCTACAGATTCAGTGCAATTCCCATCAAGCTACCAGCAGTATTTTTCACAGAACTAGATCCAATAATCTCAAGATTTGTGTGGAAATACAAAAAAACTCGAATAGCCAAAGCAATCTTGAGAAACAAGAATGGAACTGGAGGAATCAACTTGCCTGACTTCAGGCTCTACTACAAAGCCACAGTCATTAAGACAGTATGGTACTGGCACAAAGACAGAAATATAGATCAATGGAACAAAATAGAAAGCCCTGAAATAAACCCACACACCTATGGACACCTTATCTTCGACAAAGGAGGCAAGAATATACAATGGAGTAAAGACAGTCTCTTTAACAGGTGGTGCTGGGAAAACTGGTCAACCACTTGTAAAAGAATGAAACTAGACCCCTTTCTAACACCATACACAAAAACAAACTCAAAATGGATTAAAGATCTAAATGTAAGATCAAAAACTATAAAACTCCTAGAGGCGAACATAGGCAAAACACTCTCCGACATAAATCACAGCAGGATCCTCCATGATCCGCCTCCCAGTATACTGGAAATAAAAGCAAAAATAAGCAAATGGGATCTAATTAAAATTAAAAGCTTCTGCACAACAAAGGAAACTATAAGCAAGGTGAAAAGACAGCCTTCTGAATGGGAGAAAACAATAGCAAATGAAACAACTGACAAACAACTAATCTCAAAGATATACAAGCAACTTATGCAGCTCAACTCCAGAAAAATAAACGATCCAATCAAAAAATGGGCCAAAGAACTAAATAGGCATTTCTCCAAAGACGACATACAGATGGCTAACAAACACATGAAAAGATGTTCAACATCACTCACTATCAGAGAAATGCAAATCAAGACCACAATGAGGTACCATTTCACACCAGTCAGAATGGCTGTGATCCTAAAGTCTACAAGCAATAAATGCTGGAGAGGATGTGGAGAAAAGGGAACCCTCTTACACTGCTGGTGGGAATGCAAACTAGTACAGCCACTATGGAAAACAGTGTGGAGATTCCTTAAAAATTGCAAATAGAACTGCCTTATGACCCAGCAATCCCATTGCTGGGCATACACACCAAGGAAACCAGAATTGAAAGAGACACATGTACCCCAATGTTCATTGCAGCACTGTTTATAATAGCCAGGACATGGAAGCAACCTAGATGTTCATCAGCAGATGAACGGATAAGAAAGCCGTGGTACATATACACAATGGAGTACTACTCAGCCCTTAAAAAGAATAAATTTGACTCAGTTCTAATGAGATGGATGAAATTGGAACTGATTATACAGAGTGAAGTAAGCCAGAAAGAAAAACACCAATACAGTATACTGACACATATATATGGAATTTAGAAGATAGTAATGATGACCTTATATGTTAGACAACAAAAGAGACACAGAGGTATAGAATGGACTTTTGGACTCTGGGGGAGAGGGAAAGGGTGGGATGGTTTGGGAGAATGGCATTGAAACATGTATACTATCTGTAAGTAATGAAGCGCCAGTCTATGTTCAATGCAGGATGCAGGATGTATGGGGCTGGTGCACAGGATGATTCAGGTAGATGGTGTGGGGTGGGAGGTGGGAGGAGGCTTTGGCATTGGTAGATTGTGTTCACCTGTGGCTGATTCATGTCAATGTATGGCAAAACAAATAGAGTATTGTAATTAAAATAAATAAATAAATAAATAAAAATTAAAAACAAAACAAAACAAAAATAAAAAATAAAATTACCTTAATAATGAATGGTCACAAAAACCTCCTTTCAGTTATGATGCAAAAATAATAAAAATTTCTTTTAGCATTGTGTTACTAAATATTTATAGAGATATTTTTACTATTGTGCTGATTATAATATGTGACATTAAAATACAAACAGATTATTATTTTTTTTCTTAAATTACCTCTAAGCCATAGTCATAGTGTGTGGTAGTTGGGATTCTAAGATGGCCCCAGTTATGCACACTCCCTAGAAGAAAAGCTATGACCAGGATAGACAGCATGTTAAAAACAGAGACATTACTTTGCCAGCAAAGGTCCATCTAGTCAAGGCCATGGTTTTTCTAGTAGTCATGTAAGGATATAAGTGTTGGAAAGTAAAGAAAGCTGAACACTGAAGAATTCATGCTTTTGAACCGTGGTGCTGGAGAAGACTGTTGAGAGTCCTTTGGACTGCAAGGAGATCAAACCAGTCAGTCCTAAAGGAAATCAGTCCTGAATATTCACTGGAAGGACTAATGTTAAAGCTGAAACTCCAATACTTTGACCACCTCATGCAAAGAACTGACTTATCTGAAAAGACCCTGATGCTGGGAAAGATTGAAGGCAGGAGCAGAAGGGGATGACAGAGGATGAGATGGTTGGATGGCATCACTGACTCAATGGACATGAATTTGAGTAAACTCCAAGAGTTGGTGATGGACAGGGAGGCCTAGTGTGCTGCAGTCCATGGGGTCACAGAGTTGAACACAACTGAGCAACTGAAATGAACTGATCCTTTATGTAATCCCCTCTCCTATGTGTGGGCAGAAACTGCAGCTTGCTTCTAACCAATTTAACATGGCAAAGATTTTACTTATGTAACTAAGGTCTCCAATCAGTTGAATTTACCTTAATGTTTGTTGCTCACCCTTGTCCAATTTTTTGCGACCCCACAGACTGTAGCCCACCAGGATTCTCTGTCCATGGAATTCTCCAGGCAAGAATACTAGAGTGGGTAGCCATTCTCTTCTCCAGAGGATCTTCCTGATCCAGGAATTGAACCCAGTCTCCTACATTGCAGTCAGATTCTTTATTGTCTGTGCCACCAGGGAATCAAATAGGAAATTATCCTAAGTCGGCCTGATCTAATCAGATGGGCTTATTAAAAGATAATCTGTAGATAAAAGAGAAATGCCTGTTGATCTTGAAGAAACAAATTGTCATGAGTTCTTAGAGCAGCACAGAAGTGAATTCTGTCAAAACTGGAGTGAGCTTGGAAGAAGATCCTGAAGCTCCGATAAGAATTCATGCCCAGTTCACCCCTTGGTCATAGCTTTGTGAGACACTGAGCTGAGAAACCAGAAAAATAGGGTCCAGATTCCTGAACTATGGAAACTATAATAAATTTACATAAATTTAAATTAATTTTCTTCATAAAACTTACCACATTTGACATCTTTTGTATTTATTTACTGTTTGAATCAATCTCATCTCAGAGGATGAGATAGTTGGATGGCATCACCAACTCGATGGACATGAGTTTGAGCAAACTCCAAAAGTTGGTGATGGACAGGGGAGACTGGCATGCTGCAGTCCATGGGGTTGCAAAGAGTCAGACGTTACTGAACAACTGAACTGAACTGAACTGATGGTATGAATTATCCACTTGAATATGTTTTTGGAAGACTGGGACTTTATTTTGTTTGTTGTTCTATCTTAAAAATCCAATTAGTGCCTGATGCATAATGAGTGCTTAATAAATATTTGAGTATTATCAAAATTATACATATAAATGTATATTATATATTTGTGTTGAGACTATAGATATGCTCAGAAGTAAATAATTAAGTTCAAAAGAATCCTTAATATCAGTTTTATCAGTGCTAAAAACTTATTAACTCATCTACCTCCATCCTTTTTATTTCAGTCCTCCTGCCTCAGTCTATAATGTCACTTCCACCGTGTTATTTCTCTGATGCAAACAACCTTGGCTCTATCAGTTCAGTTTAGTCTCTCAGTCGTGTCCGACTCTTTGTGACCCAATGAATCGCAGCACGCCAGGCCTCTCTGTTCATCACCATTATAAGTGAAGCATTCTGCCTGGTTACAGAGACCTGCCTTAACTCAGTTTCAGCACTCTTTACAACTTGATATCACTTTAACCCAACTTCCCTGTATGTGTTCCACTCAAACAGAGCTCACCCTGCTCTGTCAGTCCCCTTAGTCTCTGTGTATTTGCTGACTTTCTTCCTCAGTTCCGAATGCTTATTTCTTTATCTCACTTTATCCACCCTTGAAAGTCAAGTTTGAACACAAAAATCTTGTCTACTCACACTGTACTCAACTTCAGGTTCATCTCTCCAGTTACATGTGACAGCCTGATGGTGTGGCAGAAAGTGCAAAATAGAAAGGTGATAGACTCCAGGCTATGCTAGTTAGTAACTCTGTGGCTTTGACTATATAAAGTAACCTCTCCAAAACATGTTCTGCATTTTCAAATACAACAAGCTCAAATAGTTTACAGCTTGCTTCAACATTAAATAATCCTTGTAGCACAATTCCTGACACATTACAATTTATTTCATATGAATTCATTTCTAGATATGTTTTCTTTCCCCAAAACAAGTGGCACAAATCAAAATCAGGATATATCAGGTCTCAATGAATACTTTGCTTCTCCAATAGTTTTCATTTTCCTCAAGAATACTAAAACAAAGGCAGACAAAACATCATACTCTATAGTAATTAAAAATGTTAATGGAAGTAAATAGATGCAAATAAAGCCTACACACACACACACACACATACACATTCTTCAAATATCTTTAACATGCCATGAAATTTCCCTGGCCAAAAGTCTTTCATTTGTGATGCTATTCTCATTATAGCATAAGGGAATTGTAAAGGAAATTGGTGGAGCTCCCAAAGCTATTATGACAAAAATGTCCACCTTCTACAAAGAGACATCAAAAACTCAGAGCATTTTGCTTAATTTAAAATGAAAAATACTCCTATTTATTCTCTATTATACACAACACATAATCTAGGATAGCTTGTTTTAGATTTAAATATATAATTATTTAATATGTTCAGTTGTATCTTAGTAAGTAAAAAGAACATTACATGAAATACCAAAACATTTTCTCATAGCTTTTTAGGTTTGTTTTCATAAAATTATTGTTAAATGACAGTTATTAGCATTTAGAAAGATTATGTGCTTCCAAAAACAAAAAGAACATCACAGTTTATTAACTGATAATTCTTGCTGTTTCGAATTGTTTTAGATTCATGAAAACAGCACTCAGGGTCAGATATTGCCTACCTCCAGCTATGTTTAGAACCTATAAACTTCTTCCAGAATAACACTATTTATGAAGACAACTCTTCAATTAAAACTGTTTTATTCTGGGTCAAGAGTAATCTTTAAAAATGCTTCACAAGTTTTTTTTTTTTTTAATTGACTATACTACTTCTAGTGGTTTACAAGTTTACGGTTAAAGATTCATGAACTGAATAAAAAAGGCTGAGGGATTTCTACTTTTTACATAGTGAAGAGAAAAACATTTAATAATCTAATAAATACTTTGTCTCTTACAAGTACTGAGAGTTGCAAAATATGGTTCAAGATCTCTGTTATAGCGCAGCCAGATACTCTTTGATGACCTAGAGGAGTGGGCAGTTCAAGAGGGAGGAGATATGTGTATACTTATGGCTGATTCACATTGTTGTATGGAAGAAACCAACACAACACTGTAAAGCAATTATCCTCCAATTAAAAATAAATTTTAAACAAAAGTGAGGAGAAGAACTCTGTGCATCACTGACTCAATGGATATGAGTTTGAGCAAGATCTGGGAGATGGTGAAGGACAGGGAAGCACGATGTGCCACAGTCCATGTAGTTGCAATGAGCCGAACATAACTGAGCAACTGAACAACAAAAACACTAGATAATGATCAAGAAGAGGATTTTACACTCACCAACATGTATGCACTTAATAAGGAGCAACCAAATACATACCACAAATACTAACAGACATAAAGGGAGAGATTGACAGGAATGCAATAAAAGTAGGGGACTTTGCTGC
Source organism: Nanger dama (assembly GCA_917880005.1). Classification (NCBI taxonomy): domain Eukaryota; kingdom Metazoa; phylum Chordata; class Mammalia; order Artiodactyla; family Bovidae; genus Nanger; species Nanger dama. The sequence goes on along the minus strand of CAKJTW010000038.1, from coordinate 3,658,408 downwards.
TGCTGCTGCTGCTAAATCGCTTCAGTCGTGCCCGACTCTGTATGACCCCATAGACGGCAGCCCACCAGGATCCCTCGTCCCTGGGAATCTCCAGGCAAGAACACTGGAGTGGGTTGCCATTTCCTTCTCCAATGCATGAAAGCGAAAAGTGAAATGAAGTCGCTCAGTCGTGTCTGACTCTTAGCGAACCATGGACTGCAGCCCACCAGGCTCCTCTGTCCGTGGAATTTTCTAGGCAAGAGGACTAGGGTGGGGTGGACTTTAACACTGCACTAAAATCAATGGACAGATCTTATGGACAGAGAAATCAATCAGTAAGGCAACAGAGAACTTAAGTGGTACAATAGAACCATTAGACTTAACTGATATTTTCAGGATATTATATCCCAACCCCAATAGTGGGCTACAATGTCAAGTATTAAACAGAGATATCAATAAAGTCTCCTTAACTTTATTTCCAGGGCTACATATTAGGAAATGTATAGACTGGCAGAGAAATCATTTAAGTATTCATAAATGTAAATACCAATTTATTTTGCATGCTTAATTTTCAGTTTAAATACTCTTGGCAAAGAAGCCTAAGCCTTTATCCCTACAATTATCCTTTATTTTGTCTATGGGTATGTATGTATGTATGTCTCCTTAGTTAAGTCAAGTTGCTCAGTCGTGTCCGACTTTTTGCAACCCCATGGACTGTAGCCCATCAGGCTCCTCCGTCCATGGGATTCTCCAGGCAAGAATACTGGAGTGGGTTGCCATTTCCTTCTCCAAGTATGTCTCCTTATCCTATGCATAACATTGACAAAGATTATGAATGTTTAACATTTGCACACTTCTGTATTGGACTCAGTTCATGTGCCTCCCTGGATTGGCTCAGCTCCACCTGCTGCTCAGGTTTTGGCTACTTGCTTAGTGGATGAGGCCATACAGGTGGCTGGGCCCATCTCCCCTGTGGCAAGGCCAGGCTTCAGCCTGGCCTCCATAGGCTTCCCTGGCAGAATTCATAACAGCTCTGTTGCCCACTCAAACTTTGCACATGACCAGAGGGAGTGGTTCTTCCCACTGTGCTGTAAGATGTGAGATCTGGCTTTTGTAATGTCTGCTGGGAAAGGTCAGGAAAATAGGCAATACAAAATGTCCCATCTTTTAAGTACTAGTTTTGACGACCACAACAGCAAATAGTGTGTGAAAAGTTACACAATTACAAATTATTTCAAAGACTTTTGAAATTATTTTTCCTATACCTTTTAAAGCAATCACAAGACATGCATCAAAATTGTGTTGAGTGGAATACCTATCAATCTCTTCTAAATACTTCATAAAATATGGTCAACAAATAAGACTATTCCCTCACCTCTTTTAGTTTACAATTCAGGTTAAGGGAGAAAGAAATATAATTAGAAAAGCAGTAACAATGCATGCAGCACAATAATTCTTAATATAAGGAAAGACATCATGATGAGATGTAATTAGGTAAAACTTACTGGAAAAAGTGATAACTATACTGACTGCTAAAGGAAAATAAAGATGTCAACTTAACAAGGGCTTCATTCATTAATGTATTTATTCAGCAAGTATTTATAAATACCCACCATTCACTGTAAACTTTCCTAAGCAGGGAGAGAGATCACTGAACAAAAAAGGAAGAAAATTTTTTTCCTATCGAGTTTACATTCTATTGAGTAGATACAGATATTAAACATGTAATAAATTAGGTGATATATGTTATGGAAACCAGGGACAGTGTTTAGTCAGTGCCAGGATAATGGGCACTTTTAAAAACATTGCTTAGGAAACGTTTCAGTGAGGTTGTTATATTTAAGCAAGTATTTAAAGGAGGTGAGGGAACGAATCCTAAAGATATCTGAGGGAAAGACATTCTAGGTAGAAAGAACAGCAAATGCTAAGTTCCAAAAGTCAAAGTATTCCTCAGATCTCAAGCACCAACATGGAATCTAGTAGAGAAAGAGAGAGGTCAAGAAAAATACTGGAAATGAGGCAAAGGAGGAAACAAGGAGTCAAGTAATCTGGGGCAAATGGAGCTGTGAATTTCGATCTGTAAGAGTGAGATCACCAACAGATTGAAATATATATATAGCAGAAGGGAGAACAAAGGACTAATTCTGGAATGTTTCTGATACTACTCTCAGAAATGAAAAACATCTTGTGGAGGAGATTGATGAACAGACTGATGATATGGGAGGGAAACAAGGAAAGTAAGTTTTTCTAAAGGCCAAGAAGACCATGTTTCAAAGAGGAGAAAAGACAGTTTTAGTAAATTCTACTAAAAGGTTGGTTGCCTTCTCTGGTAGCTCAGATAGTGAAGAATCTGTCTGCAATGCAGGAGAGCTGGGTTCGATCCCTGGGTCAGGAAGACCTGCTGGACAAGGGAATGACAACCCACTCCAGTCTTCTTGTCTGGAGAATTCCATGAGCAGAGGAGGCTGGTGGGCTACAGCCCATAAGTCACAAAGAGTCAGACACAACTGAGTGACTGACACTTCCACTTTCACCAAAAAGTCAATGTAATTTGATATGAGTGTTGATCACTGAATGTAGCAAAATGGAGATCATGGTAACTTAGTTGGGGTTAGTGAAGAGGTGGGAACAAAATAAGATGTGAAAGGAAGAACACGAGGCGCGAGGCAGGTTTTTTGAGGGAGAGTTGATGTAGAGGGGAACAGTTAACTGGGAAGCAGTTATAGGGATAAATGTGGCCAAGCTTGATGGCAGATGAGATATACTCAGTAATAATAAAAAAAAAAATCAGTGGTTAGTTTGCTACTGGGGAGATTTGCTGAAGGACTGTCCTTGAAAAGAGATGGGATCTAGAAAATAAGCAGAAGGGAGTAAGCAATGACATGGAGGCCTGGACTTCTTGTGGTGACTAACATCTCTGCCCAGCATCAACCTGAGTCCAGTGCACAGTGAGAGCAGTGGGGAAGGTTGAAGGCAGAAAGTGCTGGGAGGTATGTGTGGAGGCCAGCACTCTCCTCCACTTTGTTAAGTAAAGATCTGGAAACTAAGTTGGAGGAATCCAGGGTTGGCCTGTCTCTGAGAGGGTGCAGATATAAGAACTGATGGCAGAAGTTTAGAGTTGTAGGATGAGAAAATCATATTTCTAGCCCACAGGAATCTCTGTAGACTCCTGCTGATGTAAGCCTCAATGCCAGAGAGAGATTTCAAGTAGCACAGGAATGTTTACTGGCCAAAGAAAGCCTAAAACCTAAAAGGTTTAGAAAGCCTTAGAAATAAATATGGCTGGTCCAAATACTCAATGAGGAAGGTGACATGACATTGAAATAAAGTGACAATAATTGACTAGAACATGAAGGGACTTGGAACACACTTTAAACACTTGGGGCTTTTTCCTGATGGGATTGGGAGAATAGCTATTACAGACATTTAAGCAGAAGATTGCCATGTATAGACTGCAGTGTTCACAAACATATCCTACTTACAATATGGATTGGAGACACAGGTAGGATTTATATAGTACTAATCTAAAATCTAATCAGAAAAGTAAACATGACTAGTTCTCAAAGACATTCAAATTAAGGGTGTTATGCATAGAGTCCTCTGTTTTAGCCAACTTCTGTATGCCAATCTCCTACTGTTTCCTTTGTCTGTGCTTTTAAAGAATGAACTCTCAAATCATTTCCTTCTTGGACTTCTTCCCAGACTGCCAGAACTCTTTCCTGTTCTACCAAACCAGTTACCGCATGTTACTCAGTAGACGATTCAAACGCTTCCTCCTCTCCAAAACCTCAACTGCTCAAAAGCAGAGACTGTCATTTATATACTTTTGAATATTGGTGTTGAGAACAATGTTTCATATGTAGTACTTACTCCACAAAATATCTTTCAAAGATAATTTTTAAATTAAATTTTAAAATTTAATTTAAATTAAAACTTCAGGGTGAAGTCTATGGGTTATCTAGTTATATATGCAAATGCCTGACTTCCCATTACTAAGAACAAGAAAGAAACAGCCATATGCTCTCTTTGAAGTTGTTAAAAATCAGTCCTATTTTATATTTAGTGTGCATATGTCCCCAAATGTTCTTCTGCTGATGAAAGACAAAAGCAGCAAAGAAGCAAATTAGTGATTTCTTCTAAACAAACACACATCTCAGCTGACATTAGCACTTTCTCAGCTAAAAGTTTTGATCCAAAATGTGTTCACAAATAATATTTGTATATGTACATATGTATATATACACATAGATGTATATTTATATACATTTATGTATATGTGCATAAATATATGTGTGTATACACACACATATATAAATTTCTCTGAAGGTTTTATTATAGGAGTATATCCTAAAGAGTTGTTTAAAAAGTTTAGGGTGAAATTTGAATAAACAAACAATGACAAAAATATCTCTAGTTTTTAATCTTTTACTGAATTCCAAGATTAACACAAGAACTATTAACAGCATTTTCAAAATCTCAAAAGTCACTTTTTGTTGGCATAGCCCAGTTTCAACTGTTTGTATGTAGATTTTAGCTTGCTACTTTTAAATCTCAAATAACATATTGTCAGCCAGCAAGTCACTGGATTTGATTCTTTACCCTAGAATATCTGGCAACTAAAAAGAATTCAACTTTGTTAGTAAGTTCATAGAAAAATATTATTCACTTCTGAAACAGTAAAGGATCACTTCTGCTTCAAGGCAAGGTGTGTGAATGGGGATACGATTTACTGTATCTTCAACAACAACAACAAAAAATAGATGAAGTATATGAAATTACTGTCAAGACACTGAACACTATATAACAAAGGGCACTGATTCTTGAGAGACAGGTGGCCCAGTGACCCTCACAGTTCATTGCATTAACAGTTTCTAGATCGTGACATAGACAGAAAAAACCCTTGTGAAAAGGATGAACTTCTTGAGTTGAGAATCCAAGACTGGGACAATGAACCGCAGAGAAAACAGCTGAACAGAAAGAATTCCAAAGATCTGGAGTGGTTTTTCCATGAGCATTTAGCACAATAAAGTGGATAAACTACCAAAACCCAAGAAAAACCACCTAAAAGGAGTTGAGGAAACAGTAGTAGATGTTCCCACAGGGCCAACCAAACTGGGGAAAAAAAAAAAAAACCCCAATCACAACTCAGAGGGCATCGGATAAAGCATCTGGAATCATCAATAAGACAAAACTGGCTCTAGTCTAAACCCTGCTCTCATCCTACCACGTTTTAAAATAAAAAACTGAAAGGATCAAGCCATTTCCAACTAATTTAACTACAGTTAAGAACAAAGCTCAATTATATTTATAGGAATATAAAAATACCCAACCACCAAAAGATAAAATTCATGATGTATGGGATTCCAGTCAGCAAAGAAGCAGGAAAATATGAACCACATGACAGGTAAGAATCAACTAATTTAAAAAATCCAGAACTGACATAGCTGCTAGAATTAGCAACAGAGGACATGAAACAATTATTAAAATATATTCCATACATTTAAAAGCTAACAAAAATATTGAACAGTATAGTCATAAGAATTAGAAAAGAGACTCAAATGAAACCTCTAGAGATGAAAGCTATAGATGAAAAAAAAAAAAAAAACACTGAGTGGAATTCAGATCTGAACTTCAGATTAGATATCACATAGGATAAAATAAACATGAAGACATAAAGGATTTAATCCAAAATGAAAGACATACAAAAAATGATCAGCAAGTCATTGAGCTGTTGGACAAATTCAAGATATATGAAATGTATCCCCCAAAAAAGGAAAAGAACAAAGAAGAAACACTGGCTGAAATCAGATAATACTGGTATTATATCAATTTTCTTACTTTAAAAGATTGTGTTGGCTATTCTAGTTCCTTTGCCTTTTGTTATGAATTTTAGAATTAGCTTTTCAATTACTACAGGAGCACCTCATGGGATTTTGATTAGGACTGAATTGACTATATATATCAAATTTGGAGAGATTGATGTCCTACCTCTATTCAATTTTTTGTTCAATGAATAATAGTATAACTTCTTTTTGGTTTTCACTGTTTGGGTCATAAGCACGCTTTGTCAGATTTAGTCCTAAGTATTTTAGATTTTTAAAGCTATTGTGAATGGTAGTGATTGCCTAATTTTTATTTCCAATTGTTTGTTGCTGGTATATTTAAATACAATTGATTTTTTTCTATATCAGTCTTATATCCTCCAGGCTTGTCAAACATGCTTATTAGTTTTTATAGTATTTTCATATGTTCCATTGAATTTCAATGTGGATGATCATGTTATCTTACAATAAAGAGAGTTTTACTGCTTTTTCAGATTAGATGCCTGGTATAGACACAAAGACAGACATGCACAGAGGGGAGATGATGTGAACACAGGGAGAATACCATCTACAAGTTGAGGAATGCCTGAAGCTACCAGAAGCTTACAAGAGAAGCATGAACAGTTTTTCCCTGACAGCCCTGGGAAGGAACCAATCCTGCTGATGCCTTGATTTCATACTTCTAGCCTCCAGAAGTGAGACAATAAATTTCTGTTGTTTAAGGCACCCAGCTTGTGGTGCTTTGTTCTGGTAGCCCCAGGAAACTAACACACTTTATCAGCTTGAGGAAGTTATATATAACTGCTCTTTGCTAAAAGATTTATCAAGCATGGATTCTAGATGTTGGCTGTTGGCAAATGCCTGTTCTTTATCTATTAAATTGAGCATATGGTTTTCTTTATGTTTTGTTAATCTGTTAAACTGGCATCAGTTTAACTGTATTAATTTCAATTGTTAATCAAATATTGTATCCCTAGGATAAATGTTCATTAGGTCTTAGGCTTATATAATGGTTGTAGTTAGTGTTTTGTGGTATCTTCAAAATATTAAAATATACGCTTATCATAATGAAAACTAAATGATTAGCTATAATTTGTAATTGTTCATCTTAGCTGAATGGATGATAGCATATCATTATCCATTTATTTAGAATTAGATATGTAGTACAAGAACATAGTATTTAGTTGTTACCAGTCATCTTATGGTAAAATTGTTATTGCTATGCACCATGTACAATTAAGTGGAAACTTGAGTTTTAATAAAAGGTAAATAATAATTATAGCTGAAATATACTACAGTTTTATCTTGTTCTTTTTATGTCTGTGTGCACAATATATGCAAAATGAGAAGAATATACATGGAGATATTAGTATAGTTATCTTGGGGGATCAAATTTGGAATGTTTTCTATTTTTCTTCTTTGCTTATATGGTTATATTTTCTCTAAACATTTAACAAGCAACACCTGCAATTTATTTAAATAAAATATAATTTTATTCTGAATTATTTTCTCAAACTGCGTCCTGTGAAGGACAGACTGGATTAATCATGTATACAGAGACTCAGAGATATGATTCATTGACTGTGTTTTTCCTGAACTGCCTGTATGTTACAGGAAGTTTCCAATTACTTTCAGTATTGCTCAATCTGTCTTCCAACAACTCCTGTAAAAGAGTTCCACTTTAAATGAAATGTACATGATTTATCTTGGAAAAAATTCAAATAGCTATTACCTTTTAACAGATTTCTTTTCCTCTTTGCCGAGTATTCATTTGAGGGGTTTCATTGTACCATATTTCTATATTTTGTCAGACAGGGAACAAAAGGATTTATTCTTTTAAAAGTTCCTTGCCTTTAGTAGACTAGTATTCTTTTGAGAGCAGACTACCAAGCTGAGATTTTTTCCAATCAAGTTCCACAGTAGGGGAAAAAAAAGAACAAAAGACTAAAGAAAAATAGAAAAGCTATTATCTTGGAAAACGGGTTACTCGTTGAAGTGTTATTGTTTTAATGTCCTTCACATAAAAAAGAATTTTGTTGAAGAGTCCATGTCAACTTTTCTTCCTGGTTTTAGAAATATTCTTCAGTGGAAGAAAATGAAAGAACCTCACTTTGCAAATACCCAGTCAACTATTCACTGTGTCACTGGGTTCAAATCCTAGCTCTGTCACTAGCAGGATTCACCAGTTGGTCAAATTAAACAACCATTCTGTGCTCCAGGCTCCATGTTAACCTCTAATGATAAAAGTACCCATCTTAGAGGGCTGTGTTGAAGCTAAGGTTAGATATTTCATTTAAGGTATCAAAATCGTGCCTGACCCACCACACATACTCAATAGATATTAGGTGTCACAGTATGATTATAATACCAGTATCATATCATAGAAAACATTACTCTCAATGTTATCACTGCTGTAATAGCAACTTAAGCACTGATGGTTTTCAAACTAAACTACTAAAAATATATGTGGTATAAAATTAAGATAGCCTAAGTTGTTATATTATTAGAAGTTAGTGTCTGTTAAAAACTATTTATTGATGTGAGCAAATCAATTTTTTCTCTTCAATGACCACAGGTTATACCCCTTTTATTTACAATAATAACCAACTCATTATAATGTTTGTCAGGGGAGGCAGACTAGAAACAAAGGATTCATCAGAATACATGAATCATCATTATCTGAAAATGCACCTCCAAATACTTATTGTGCATTTACAGCAATAATGTACACTTAACTATCGGGTATTAGAAGAGATTCAGCACAATGTATTTGATTATCAGTAGTTTACAAGTAACTCTTCAGGTAGATATGTAATATTTCTGGAGACAAACCCAACATAATAAAAAGTCATCACTATCACATATTTTGATGTCTGTGTAAAGCATTGCATAAACACATAATTATTTGCTCTTTGACCTTTCACTTAGAATATTTCCTTAGAATAAACACTACAATTAAAATTGAGTCAAACAGCAAATAATTATGTGTTTATGCAATGCTTTATATTTGTCATTTACTTTTCCTAGGACCATATTGACCTACTGTCCTGAGCTATGTAGAAGTATAACATCTTCATGAAAAACTTCAGCATTCTCACTAGGGGAAAAATATTCCATTTAATCAACTTAATATAGCATTGCAGTCTCAGTGTACAATGTTAAATCTATAAGTAACACTGATTACATTTTCCCTGGGCTATCAAGAACTTTCTTGTTGTTGTTGTTATTTATGTTATTTTCATGTCCTAGCATCAAGAATTTTCCTAAGAACACTTTTGTCCTATGGAACTTGGACTTTTGACCCCCTCCCTTAATTTTTGTTTGGAAAGTCAACAGCAGATTCATTTTTATTAATTTTCTTTTCCACTTGAGATGCAAACATTATCAAATTAAAATCCAATTCATGTTTACTGAAAGTTCAATTCTAAATTATAAATGATTGATATTTTGGACAGTCAGATATCAAAAATCATTCATTTCACTTTTAAATGATATCATATATACACATAAATAATGATTTCACACACACACCTTTCTTAATGCTAATTCATTATTCCAGTCAAATCAAGAGGTATAAAGTAACACTCACGTACCTACCAGTCAGCAGCACACTCTTGATACTCCATAAATATACCTCCTGAAATCCATCTCTTTCTTTTTGTATAAGTGTATTGTTTCCTGATTTTAGAGTTTATAATTTACATGCCTGCCTTATGTGTTTCTGTAAATAATTTGTTATGTTCCATTTGCAACATTTGTATAAACTATATCATTCTGTATATGTTCTTCTGAAGCTCACTTTCATTTAGTGTAGTGGTTGGAAGATTGATACAGCTTTCTTAGAGCAATTATTTTTATTCCTGTTTAGTCTTTGAATATAAAATTACTTTCCTGTTTAGTCTTTGAATATAAAATTACTTATCTTCTTCACTATGATTAATATTTAAGCTGTTAGGTAATTCTTTCTTTTTTCCTACTATTACAGACAGTGTTTCTGTGACTATTTGCATGAGTACACATTTCTTTATTCATATCTATAGAAATAGAATGAGTGCTTCTTGGGAATACTTTCTTTAACTTTTTGAGACTCCAAATTACTCTCCCAAAGTCTTTTTATAAGTTTTGCTCCTACCAGCTGTGGTATGATAGTTTATAATTCTTTTAAATTTTTTAACTGGAGGAAAATTGCTTTACAGTGTTTACAATGTTATGTTGGTTTCTGCAGTATAACAATGAAAATCAGTCATAATTGTACACACTCACACACATACACACACACACAAACACACCCCTTCTCTCTTGAGCCTCCTTCCCTACTCCCACATCCTACCCTCTAGGTCACCAGAGTGCCAGGCTGGGCTTTCTGTGTTATATAGCAGCTTCCCACAAGCTATCTATTTTATACTTGGTAATGTATATGTATCAATGCTACTTTCTCAATTTGTCCCATCCTCTCCCTCCCCCACTGGCATGTTCTTAAGCATATGGTATTTTCAGATTTTAAGATATTTTTCTATGACTATAAGTGAAAAGGTATTTTCAGTCAGGCTTATTTGTCAATTCCTTGATCACTAGTGAAACTGAGAATTTTTATGAACCTATTGGCCAAGAGATACCTGGAGTAACAGGCAAATTTGGCCTTGGAGTGCAAAATGAATCAGGGCTAATAGAGATTTGCCAAGAGAATGCACTGGTCTTAGGAAACACCCTTTTCCAACAACACAAGAGAAGACTCTACACATGGACATCACCAGATGGTCAACAGCAAAAGCAGATTGATTATATTATTTGCAGCCAAAGAGGAAGAAGCTCTATATAGTCAGCAAAAACAATACCAGGGGCTGACTGTGGCTCAAATCATGAATGCCTTAGTGCAAAATTCAGACTTAAATTGAAGAAAGGAAACCACTAGAAGCACAAGCTGGAGTCAAGATTGCCGGGAGAAATATCAATAACCTCAGATATGCTGATGACACCACCCTATGGCAGAAAGTGAAGAAAAACTAAAGAGCCCCTTGATGAAAGTGAGAGAGGAGAGTGAAAAAGTTGGCTTAAAGTTCAGCATTCAGAAAACTAAGATCTTGGCATCTGGTCCCATAGCAAATAGATAGGGAAACAATGGAAACAGTGACAGACTTTATTTGAGGGTGGGGGCTCCAAATCACTGCAGATGGTGATTACAGTCATAAAACTAAAAGATGCTTGCTCCTTGGAAGGAAAGTTATGACCAACCTAGACAGCATATTGAAAAGCAGAGACATTATTTTACTTTACCAACAAAAGTCCGTCTAGTCAAAGCTGTTTTTTCCAGTGGTCATGTATGGATATGAGAGTTGGACTATAAACAAAGCTGAGCACCAAAGAATTGATGCTTTTGAGCTGTGGTGTTGGAGAAGACTCTTGAGAGTCCCTTGGACTGCAAGGAGATCCAACCAGTCCATTCTAAAGGAGATCAGTCCTGGGTGTTCATTGGAAAGACTGATGCTGAAGCTGAAACTCCAATACTTCGGCCACTTAGTGCAAAGAACTGACTTCTTGGAAAAGACCCTGTTGCTGGGCAAGACTGAAGGCAGGAGGAGAAGGGGACTAGAGAGGATGAGATAGTTGGATGGCAACACCAACTCAGTGGACATGAGTGTAAGTGAACTCTGGGAGTTTTCAATGGACTGGGAAGCCTGGCGTGCTGAAGTGCATGCGGTCACAAAGAGCTGGACATGACTGAGTAGCTGAACCGAACAGATTGGCCACTTATATCTCCTCTTTATTAGTTATTTATTAGTGTATTTAGCAACCTTTGCCATTTTGACTGAGGCATTCTAAGGTACATAGAAATGACACACTCAGGTAAGATGCCAGATACCCCTAAAATATCCTTAATATTTTTCACTGTCTGATATCATAAGAATCTGCCTGCAATGCAGGAACCCAGGTTTGATTCCTGGGTCAGGAAGATCCCCTGGGGAAGGGAATGACTACCTACTCCAGTATTCTTGCCTGGAGAATTCCATCGACAAAGGAGCCTGGGTGGCGGGGGGTGGGTACAGTTCATGGAGTTGCAAGATTCAGACACGACTGAGCAACTTCCACTCCACTAAGCTTGGTTGGACATCTGACAGTTTGCTACCCAACTGTAGGCCCCTGGTCTCCCTTTTCTTAAAGTATTTTCTTTAGATAACTTGCCATTGTAAACATTTGCCCTTTCCCTTTGAGCTGTAAATCTTCTTCCAGCCTCTTGCTAGTTACTTGCTAGGACTAAGGAGGACCTGGGAGCTATCCCTTTAAAATGGGACTTAAAAGCTTTTGCACATCACAGCTTAAACAAAACAAAAGAAAACCTTCAGAATGGGAGAAAATATTTGCAAAAAGTAACTGACAAGAGACTAATCTAAATATACAAACTTTATGCAGTTAATAAAAGTGGCCCAATCAAAAAAAATTGGCAAAAGATCTAAGTAAACCTTTCTCCAAAGACATCTGAATGGCTAAAAAGCATATGAAAAGTTGCTCAACATCACTAATTATTAGAGAAAAGCAAATCAAAACTATAATGAAAAACACACCAGCCAGAATGACCATCATCAAAATGTCTACAACAATACATGATAGAGAGGGTATGAAGAGAAAGAAATGCTGTTACACTGTTGGTGAAATGTAAACTAGTACAGCCATTATAGAGTAGAGAGTGGAGTTTCCTTAAAGAAAAAAAAAAAAAAAACTAAAAATAGAGCTACCATAGCATCCAGCAACACCACTCCTAGGCATATATCCAGAGAAAACAATAATTTGAAAAGATACACACACACCAAATGTTCATTGCTGCACTATTTACAACAGCCATGACATGGAAGCAACCTAAATGTTCATCAACAGAGGAATGGATAAATATGTGGTGTATATACATGTATATGTAAATAAACATACATACAGTGGAATATTGTTCAGCCATTTAAAAAAAAAAACAAAAGAACAAAATATGCCATTTGCAGCAACATGGATATACCTAGAGAGCATCATACTGTGTAAAGTCGGAGAAAGACAAATAATGTATAATATCACTTATATGGGGAATATAAAAAGGAGTAAAAATAAATGTATCTACAAAACAGAAATAGAGTTACAGATGTAGAAAATAAATTTATGATTACCACGGGGTAGGTGGGGAGTATAAATTGGAAGACTAGGATTGACATATACGCAACTACTGTACATAAAATAGATAACAAATAAGGACCAACTCTGGAGCACAGGGAATTCTACTCAACACTCTGTAATCGCCTACATGGAAAAAGAATCTGAAAGAGTGGATATATGTATATGCACAACTGGTTCACTTTGTTGTACACCTGAAACACAACATTGTAAATCAACTAATAAAAATAAAATTTGAAAGAAAGAAAGAAAATAGTACCATCCCAGTCTCCTAGTCCCAGTGGAACTTTATTCCATTAGCAAACATAGTTATGCTAATCACATTGACCAACCTCTGCCCTAATGCCTCCAATTTTTTCCACCAGTTGATACAAAAGTTTAGGCATGCTCCTGCCTTTTGTTTGCACACAGTTCAGTCTCTCACCCTATAGCATTAGTCTAATCCTCTATTGCAATAATGTATTACCTTCCTAAACAACGTATCTTCCATGTCTATTTAACCCACGTAGTGCAAATTTTTTGACACAGATTAAGATGCATATTTTCCAAAGGAAAAATGAGAACTGATATTATAGTTCAAAAATTAGTCATTCACAGAATAAAGAGATGGTATGATATTAAGACGATAATTTAAGAAATTTTTCTTTGGGGATAGTTGCAGTATGAGTCTCATTAAGCTTCACCTGTAGGGTCTGAAACCAGATCAGACCAGAGAGGGTGGCAGCAGGCATTGTGGACGGGTGAGAAGAAGAGATTAGAAAGGTGCATAAAAAGACTTCAGGGGGAAGTGTTCATTATGTTGATCATGGTGATGATTTCCACAAATGTATACAGATAACTGGGCTTCTCAGGTAGCGCTAGTGGTACAGAACCTGCCTGCCAATACTTCGATCTCTGGGTCGGGAATATCCTTTGGGGGAGGGCATGGCAAGTACTCCAGTATTTTTGCCTGGAGAATCCCATGGACAGAGGAGACTGGTGGGCTGCAATACATAGGGTTGCAAAGAGCAGGACACAACTGAATCGACTTAGTATACACGCATATCTATGTCTCAACTCTAATTGTACATTTTAAATAAAAGTGGACCACACTGTGTGCTGAGAATATAAAAGAATAATTAGAAAAGAAAGAAAATTAGGAAAGAGCAAAATTGTGAGGAGACAGAATCACCCTGTTGGCAAATCCAACACTAAAGTAAGGTGACAAATAACTGACTGCATACTTTGTTTTGTTCTAACTGTTGTTTTCAGAACTAAGTGACTGGAGGAAATGAGACTTGCAGAGACGTAGAGAAAATGGGATGTGATGAGTTAAGCAAAGATGGTGACATTCCAGACCTAGGCAGAGGGCATTTAGAGAAGTGTATATATTGGGAAGACATGCTGATGAAAACTGGTTGGATTTAAAAACAAATGAATCTAGGTTGTGAGGGAGAGATCTGGGCTCTTTCAAGGGAAACATATGAAGCAGGTAAGAAAACAGTCATTTTAAAAATTAACTCAGAACACGATTGCTAATTTTTATATGTTTCCACAAATTTGGAAAACTCAGCAGTGGTCACAGGACTGGAAAAGGTCAGTTTTCATTCCAATTCCAAAGAAAGGCAATGCCAAAGAATGCTCAAACTACCACACAATTGAACTCATCTCACATACTAGTAAAGTAATGCTCAAAATTCTCCAAGCCAGGCTTCAGCAATACGTGAACTGTGAATTCCCAGATGTTCAAGCTGGTTTTAGAAAAGGCAGAGGAACCAGAGAACAAATTGCCAACATCTGCTGGATCATGGAAAAAACAAGAAAGTTCCAGAAAAACATCTATTTCTGCTTTATTGACTATGTAAAGCTTTGACAGTGTGGATCACAATAAACTGTGGAAAATTCTGAAAGAGATGGGAATACCAGACCACCTAACCTGCCTCTTGAGAAATCTGTATGCAAGTAAGGAAGCAACAGTTCGAACTGGACATGGAGCAACAGACTGGATCCAAATAGGAAAAGGAGTACGTCAAGGTTGTATATTGTCACCCTGCTTATTTAACTTCTATGCAGATTACATCATGCGAAACACTGGACTGGAAGAAACACAAGCTGGAATTAAGATTACTGGGAGAAATATCAATAACCTCAGATATGCAGATGACACCACCCTTATGGCAGAAAGTGAAGAGGAACTAAAAGCCTCTTGATGAAGGTGAAAGAGGAGAGCAAAAAGTTGGCTTAAAGCTCAACATTCAGAAAACAAAGATCATGGCATCTGGTCCCATCACTTCATGGGAAATAGATGGGGAAACAGTGGAAACAGTGTCAGACTTTATCTTTTGGGCTCCAGAATCTCTGCAGATGGTGACTGCAGCCATGAAATTAAAAGACACTTACTCCTTGGAGGAAAAGTTATGACCAACCTAGATAGTATATTCAAAAGCAGAGACATTACTTTGCCGACTAAGGTCCGTCTAGTCAAGGCTATGGTTTTTCCTGTGGTCATGTATGGATGTGAGAGTTGGACTGTGAAGAAGGCTGAGCACTGAAGAGTTTATGCTTTTGAACTGTGGTGTTAGAGAAGACTCTTGAGAGTCCCTTGGACTGCAAGGAGATCCAACCAGTCCATTCTGAAGGAGATCAACCCTGGGATTTCTTTGGAAGGAATGATGCTAAAGCTGAAACTCCAGTACTTTGGCCACCTCATGCGAAGAGTTGACTCATTGGAAGACTCTGATGCTGGGAGGGATTGGGGGCAGGAGGAGAAGGGGATGACTGAGGATGAGATGGCTGGATGGCATCACGGACTCGATGGACGTTGAGTCTGAGTGAACTCCGGGAGATGGTGATCGACAGGGAGGCCTTGCGTGCTGAGATTCATGGGGTCACACAGAGTCGGACATGACTGAGTGACTGAACTGAACTGAATGTGTATGAATTCTGTAGCAATGCTTTGTACAAAATAAGTGTTCAAAAGTAGAATTAGTTTTACTATAATCTGTACTCTCCACATCTCAAAAATCAGAACATTTCCACAGTTGTGTTTATTTATGACTTTGTAACTAGAGGTTTTTATATTCATAAAACTGTTAAAAATGATATAGCAAAAATTGTGCCATGACTACATAAGA
Organism: Nanger dama; assembly: GCA_917880005.1. Classification (NCBI taxonomy): domain Eukaryota; kingdom Metazoa; phylum Chordata; class Mammalia; order Artiodactyla; family Bovidae; genus Nanger; species Nanger dama. The sequence continues at coordinate 3,642,345 of CAKJTW010000038.1, read as the reverse complement.
ATTAAGAACTGAAACAAGAAAAACAATAGTTAAAGCTCATAAAAGTCCTTTGTGTATTTTAGGAGGCAATATTTTGGATTAAAATATGTTTTAGTCTTTTATTTCCCATAGCTATTTATAAAAAGCATATTTTCAAGCAATAGTGTCTTGTGGAGCAATTTTATTTTTCTCAGAAATGTTTAATGTCTTCTGAACCAAAAATAGTTTTGAAGTGGTAAAATTATAAATATATCTCTTCGCATGCATTTGGCACCTCAGACAATTGTTTCAGGGTTGACAACGGTCACCTAGCACTTTGAAAGGATAGTTGCTTTTTTCTGTGACATTTTTCTTTTTCTATCAGTGGACCACAGTTTTGCTTTCACATAAATCACTTAATCTTGACTTTTATAGAGAAAAATTATAACTGTACATAAAGTTTATATTCAGCAGTATTATCTTTATACTATGTTATCTCCTAAATAATAAAAATTTGGAATCACTTAAAAATAAGTCACATTTATCAAGTCAATAATACATATTTTTTGCTATTTATGAATTTAATGGAAAAGAATCACAGCTCAGAAAATATCTATTAAGTGTAATTATCTCCTTTTTAACACATAGAGTAGATGTCAAATTGTGATGTGATTCCAAACATGCACTAAAATAAACAGAATCACCTGATGAAGCTACTATAAATTTGGACTGAGTATAAAATTTATTCAATGCCCCAATAGTGTCAATGTTAAATTCATTAAATATTTAATAAAAAGTTTATTTTTAACTTACTATTAATAACCTGAGCCAACAGTTGTAGTCATAGATATACCTTATTGAAGTTAATTTATTTTATTTCTGGAAAAAAGATATAATTTATTTATGGACATTTTCTTGTGAGATGGAAATATCTATTATATAACACCATTTAGGATTCCTCTTATTTTTTAACTTGGATGTCAGACTCTGATTAAACCTCTTGTAAATGAATAACCAGAACTGAATGTTTGATACACATGTATTTATATTAAGATTATTTTCTCTAGTGTTTACCTGAGATATATACAGTCTCATATATGTGATATGTATTTTTCTTAGTCAATGGTTCTCTGTGCTACTAAATTATTTTCTCTAAATGGTAATGAGCTGCTTATTTAATTTTTTATTTTGCAAAGTAATTTTGCTGCAGAGAAATTTATTCTTCATTCTTATGCCTTTCAAGGTATAAGAATCAAAGTTTTGAGGTATATTTTCAGTAGAAATCTGACTTCTACTGAGAATAAAGAGAACCATGTTATCTACTTCATTGCATTTTAATTATTATGTATTCTCAACATTCTGACATTCATCATTCAGAAGTATTTTTTCCCAGTGGCACATTAAATGAGATGATGCTGTGAAAGTGCTGCACTCAATATGCCAGCAAATTTGGAAAACTCAGAAGTGGCCACAGGACTGGAAAAGGTCAGTTTTCATTCCAATCCCAAAGAAAGACAATGCTAAAGAATGCTCAGACTACCACACAATTGCAGTTATTTCACACGATAGAGAAGTAATTCTCAAAATTCTCCAAGCCAGGCTTCAGCAATACGTGAACTGTGAACTTCCAGATATTCAAGCTGGTTTTAGAAAAGGCAGAGGAACCAGAGATCAAATTGCCAACATCTGCTGGATCATGGAAAAACTAAGAGAGTTCCAGAAAAACATCTCAGCAATATGTGAACTGTGAACTTCCAGATATTCAAGCTGGTTTTAAAAAGGCAGAGGAACCAGAGATATAATTGCCGACATCTGCTGGATCATGGAAAAAGCAAGAGAGTTCCAGAAAAACATCTATTTCTGCTTTATTGACTATGCCAAAGCCTTTGACTGTGTGGATCACAATAAACTTTGGAAAATTCTGAAAGAGACTGGAATACTAGACCACCTGACCTGCCTCTTGAGAAATCTATATGCAGGTCAGGAAGCAACAGTTAGAACTGGACATGGAACAACAGACTGGTTCCAAATAGGAAAAGGAGCACGTCAAGGCTGTATATTGTCAGCCTGCTTATTTAATTTATATGCAGACTACATCATGAGAAATGCTGGGCTGGAAGAAGTACAAGCTGGAATCAAGTTTGCTGGGAGAAAGATCAATCACCTCACATAGCAGATGACACTACCCTTATGGCAGAAAGTGAAGAGGAGCTAAAAAACCTCTGATGAAAATGAAAGAAGAGAGTGAAAATTTGGCTTAAAACTCAACATTCAGGAAATGAAGATCATGGCATCTGGTCCCATCACTTCATGGGAAATAGATGGGGAAACAGTGTCAGACTTTATTTTGGGGGGCTCCAAAATCATTGCAGATGGTGACTGCAGCCATGAAATTAAAAGATGCTTACTTCTTGGAAGGAAAGTTATGACCCGCCTAGATAGCATATTCAAAAGCAGAGACATTACTTTGCCGACTAAGGTCCGTCTAGTCAAGGCTATGGTTTTTCCTGTGGTCATGTATGGATGTGAGAGTTGGTCTGTGAAGAAAGCTGAGTGTGAAAGAATTGATGCTTTTGAATTGTGGTATTGGAGAAGACTCTTAAGAGTCCCTTGGACTGCAAGGAGATCCAACCAGTCCACTCTAAAGGAGATCAGCCCTGGGTGTTCTTTGGAAGGACTGATGCTTAAGCTGAAACTCCAATACTTTGGCCACCTCACGTGAAGAGTTAACTCATTGGAAAAGACTCTGATACTGGGAGGGATCGGGGGCAGGAGTAGAAAGGGACAACAGAGGATGAGATGGCTGGATGGCATCACTGACTCAGTGGACATGAGTCTGAGTGAATCTGGGAGCTGGTGATGAACAGGGAGTCCTGGCGTGCTGAGAATCCTGGGGTTGCAAAGAGTTGGATACATTGAGCGACTGAACTGAACTGATACACCCATGGCTGATTTATGTCAATGTATAGCAAAAACCACTACAATATTGTAAAGTAATTAGCCTCCAATTATAATAAATAAATTTAAAAAATTAAAAGGTTACATGATGAACACTATAATTTTAACTCAAGCCCTCTCTTCTGTTCTACCCACATCTTCCTTTGACTTCAGTATTGATACGACAAGTCCTTTCCATACATCAGTTCATGTCTTCACAGCTTATTAGGCCCCTCCTCATTTTCTATAAATAGCCTTTGCAGCACTTTCTTCATAGGTTCTTTTGTCTCACTAGGACCCTACTTTTTTCTGTCACACTCAATCAACACTATTTCTGGATCAATTTTAAAAAGTAGCATCTTTACTTTTATGACTGGCCAACAAAAAAAAGCTGGGGAGAAAGAAAAATAGGAGGTTTGGGTTGATAGCACTTTAACTCTTCAATTTTATATCTACTTCAAATCCACTTAGATCTTCAATGCTGCTCCATTAATTTATTACCAATTTATTTGTTCTTGTTTGACTATCTTTTGAATTCCCTTTCATGGTTTTGCTAAAGATGAGATGCTGGTTTAAAATGTAGATGTTATGTCCTGCCAAACCAGACTGTCTGGAGAAGGACTAGGCCTCTGCATTTTAAAGAGATCCTCAGTTGATTCTTATAGACACTAAAGTTTGAGAAGTCCAACAGTGAAAATAATATCATAAAATGTGTAAAAATTTTAACATTACAAGTTAACATTTATGTAAACAAAACATGAAGGTGGGTAAGGTACAGTTAGTATTTGTGAGTTAAGCTCTCCATCTCTCATAGTAGTATTTGTTTCAAAAACTAACTTACACTCTACGTTGTTATTATCCACATCCATATTTACTTTTAGATGAGGGTAATAGTTAATACATTGTTGTTTATGACCAACAACAAACACAGGATTGAAAGTACAAGAGAAATCAGAGCTACACAGACAGCCTTGAAATATAAAATTTTGTATTTTTGGAATACACTGATTAGCTAGTTCTTAACAAAGAAGCTTTGCAGTCAGACACTTACTGATCAGTTATCATTCACTCATCCTATTCCCCTAGACCCATTTTTTTTCAGGCTGATTTACTCCACCTTAGAAAATAAAACTGCATTTATCTGTCTTCCAAGATGGTTTCAAATCTCGTGGTCAGAGTACTTTCCCTGTGTATTAGTCTTTTCAAGTAAAGTCTAGAGGTGTTTTGTTTTTACAATAAAATTCTCACAAACTTTCACTCTCCTGCTTTCGTAACAGGCATTATATCTTTGATTGTTTATTTTCCAATCTGAATCAGAGATGAGTATTTTGATAGTTTTCCTGAACGTTGATTAATTTTGATACAAGTACACTAATAAACAGTTGGCCAGAATATTCTAATGACATTCAGCAAGGAAGAAGTATTTGATGAACGGTGTTATGTAGAAAATACCTGATAATAAATTATAATAGTCATTTTTTGCTTTACAAAGAAATGCTTTGGGTTCATTGTTTTATTGGCAAACACAAAGGTAGTCTTCAACCTAATATGTTTACCTCTTTTGCACTGACATTGCCCTTTACTTTAAATATGCTGGTCACAGGGCTTTAAAAATCTGTGTATTAAAAAGATACTGACCTAATAAAGTTATACCTAATATTCATTTTCATCTCACTAAGAAGGAAAGACTTCCAAAATCATCCTTTTCCTCCTCAATTGCTATTATCTATTCAGTTCAGTTGCTCAGTCATGTCCAACTCTTTGTGACCCCATGGACTGCAGCACGCCAGGCCTCCCTGTCCATCACCAACTCCCAGAGTTTACTCAAACTCATGTCCATTGAGTCGGTGATGCCATCCAACCATCTCATCCTCTGTTGTCCCCTTCTCCTTCCACCTCCAATCTTTCCCAGCATCAGGGTCTTTTCAAATGAGTCAGTTCACATCAGGTGGCCAAAGTAGTCTCCGTGCTTACTAACAAAACAGAATGACTGTGAAAAATGGATGAAGGACAGCTTCCAGATGCAGGAAAAATTATGAGTAAAGGAAACATAGGAATTTGATGAAACACAACAGTCTTACTTATCACACTATATACTGAAATCTAAACCATGGCCAATAGTAAGAAAACAGAGACAACCATGCATCATAATTAACTAACTTCCATTTCCAGATCCTTTATCTCAAGGATGTAATATTGTGGCCAGAAATTGACCACTAGATCATTTAAATATATCTCATATCTTTCATTTATTTCAATGGGGTTATAATCAAAGATATTATTAAATGTTCCAAGTTTATATATTATATAAAAATATTATTATAGAACAATGAGATTAAGCTTACATTTATTCCTCAAAATATTTGATTCCAAAATAAATGGCATTACTTTCTTATTTCCTTGGTAAACCTGAGCTATAAAGTCAGTTCTCTACAGTTAACTGTTTTATGTTCAGCCTTGCATACTATGAAACTCCATTAAGTCTCTGATTTTTTTCACTCTAGTAAATGAGTATTATCTAAAAAATTAGCATCCCACTGAGTTATTCTTAGTAATCATAGTTGTAAAGCTTCTTTGTAAAATATAAAACACTCAAAACTAAAAGGATTATAATAGAAACTTCTGTGAGGTAATTAATGATAAAGTATTATCACTAGCCATCTTCAAATTATTAAAAATAGCTTCATTATAATATGTAATACTCATTTTAATGAAGTGGATTAAAAGCTATGTGATTTGAATATAAAATATATATTAGTGTTTATTTGGTTAATTTTTAGTATTTTATTTACTTTATAGGAATTTTCCTTAAATAATTTTACCTATAAAATAAATGTAAAGTGTCATTAACAATAAAAATAAATATTCTCCTGGATTTATTCTTTGGGCTTTTATAGCTTTTATTCCTGTCCAGCCTCTTCTCTGATGTCTGGAGGTTTCTTTTATAGATTTCATGAAAGCATTCTTTCCCCCTTATTTTTTCCTGGATGTGAGGATCAGAGGGTAGAAGAACCCAATTTGAGAAATCAGGTTAGGTAGGGAGCCTAGGGAAAATATGCAGGGAGTAGCCTATTTTTGCTCATCTCTGAAAACACACCATCTTATCGTTTTTTAAACACCATCTACATAGTTTTTTTAAAACTACCCTCAATTAAATAGTTTAAGAGTGCATCTTGCTCTTGCAAGAACCTTGATTGACAGAAAGATCATCTGCATTATTAAAGGGAATTGAGAGCTCAATCAAGATGGCAGAGTAGAAGGATGCAGAACTCATCTTCCTCCATGAACACATCAAAAATACACCTACAAGTGGGAGAGTTCTCACTGAGAACTACCTGGAAACTGGCAGAAAGCCTCCTATACAACCAAGGCTCTAAGAAAGAGCTAACAGAACTAGGTGGGAGCTATCAGGTTGGAATATGCACCCCTGGGAGGAGACTTGGAAGAAAAGGGAGATTTCATTGTTGGAGATCTGTCCTGGGAAGTGGGCGGTTCAAGTCACATACTGGGATCTGACACAGGAAAGACAAGTGCTCTTGGCTGGTTGGACAGACTTACTGGTTGGACAGCTGGTGAGACTTACAGGAGGGCTGGAGGAAGCCCAGACTCTGGATATGAGGAGCTCTGGCTGTTTTCTGAAAGTGGATTGAAAAACTCCTTAAATGGCTGCCCGTATTCCCTGCAATCATCCCCTGGCATGTGCTCTAGCCTGAAGAGAGCAAAGGCACCAGCATCACTTATTTCACATTGCAGAGGCACACAGGACTAAGGGCTGCCATGACCCCATAGTGAGGAAAGAGCTCAGCCATTAGAGATGGAGGCAACTCAGACTTGAAGCAGTCTCTGAGCGGAGTGGGGATAGCTGTCACTGACTCTTACACAGGCTGCACAGCAAGAGGAGCTCTGAGCGGATGGCAGCTGGAGGAGGACCACAGCCTGTGTCCTGACACATAGAAAGAACCCATGTGGGCCTGCCAGCCTTATGGAGTGATGCCATACCAGGGTGAGGGGGCAGAGGCTGAAGGGAAAGATCAGTCATGAGGAACAAAGGAGACTCAGACCAGAAGTGGCATCTGAGCAAAGCAGAGGCAGTAATTGCTAGAGCTTGCACAGGCAGCATCAGAACCAGCCTGGACCTCTGTCTGCGGGTGGGCTGCTTCAGTCCACACCTGGTCAAAAGCTGAGAGCCCACCCGGCCCCTCTTGCTAAGCACTGCTCCCCTATGGGGCAATGTGCAGGTGCTAGGAGAAGGGAGAGCACACACTCAAGGGAAACAGAGCCAGGTCAGACCCTACACTCAGGGTTTCTGCTCCAGCAGTTTGAAATTCAACCCACTCTCAACAGGGTGACGACAGTCACTGAGCAGAGGGGGAAGCCCTGGCTCACGCCTGGCTCCAGCCACAACACCTCCATCTCCAGTCCTACCTCCTCCCAAGGTGCCAGTTCTCAGGACACCCTGCAGAAAGATGTGATGTGTTCGCAACAAATCCAGCTCTGCTATTGAAGCCACTGGGTACATGCAGACTGTATAGGGATGCTCTCGTATAAGGACAAAACTTCAAGACTTCAGTAGGTCAGTGTTTCACCTGAATTCACACAGGCAGAGAAAACAGAGCAAAATGAGGAGAGGGATAAACCAGTCCCAACTGGAAGAGGAACAGAAGACCTCTGAAAAAATAAACTACATAGAAAAAAAGGTTTACCAGATAAAGAAGACAAAGAATTAGAATTAAGGATGCTAATAAAGTAGGGAAATGAATAGATGAACACAGTAAAAATTTTAACAAGGAACTGGAAAATAACCAGTCAGAACTGAAGGATGTTAATATAATAACTGAAATGAAAAACACACTAGAAGGACATAACAGCAGACTAAATGAGACAGTAGAAAACACAAGTGATGTGGAAGACAGTATAAATGGAAATCGTCCAATTAGAAGAGCAAAAGAATATATATATATATATATATATATATATATATATAATATATTTTAATGAGAACAGTGTAAGAGATCTCTGGGATAGCTTCAACTGTACTTTACATTTCAGGGGTCCCAGAAGGAGAAGAAGAGAGAAGAGGTTCAAAAATGTATTTGATGAAACACTGGCTTAAAAATTCCCAAATCTGAAGAAGGACACAGATAACTAGCCCCAGGAAGCACAGAAAGTCCAAACAAGATGAACCCAAACAGACTCACACCAAGACATATCATAATTAAAATGGCAAAAGTTAGAGAATTCTAGTGGCCATAAGGGCAAAAAAGTTATTATACAAGGAACCCCCTAAAGCTAACAGCTGATTTTTCTATCCACAAGGGCTGCTGCTGTTGTGTCGCTTCAGTCGTGTCCGACTCTGTGCGACCCCACAGACGGCAGCCCATTGGGCTCCGCCATCATGACATGATATATTCAAAGTACTGATATGGGGGAAAAAAAAGCCAGCAAGCTAGCATGTTCTGCCTAGAAAGATTATAACTGAGAATTGAAGGAGAGATGAAACTTGTCAGAAAAATAAAAACTAGAAGTTCATCAGCACTAAACCTACCCTTTAAGAAATGAAACAGGCACATGAAAAGATGCTCAATATCCTGATCATTAGAGGAATGCAAATCAAAATCACAATGAGATATCACCTCACAACTGTCAGGATGGCCATCATCAAAAAGTCTATAAATAGTAACTGTTGGTGAGGATGTGGAGAAAATGGAACATTCCTATGCTGTTGATGGGAATGTAAATTGGTGCCAACTCTGTGAAAAACGGAGGTTACTCAAAAAATTAGCAATAAAACTACTGTATGACTCACCAATTCCCTTCCTGGTTATTTATTCAAAAATGCTAATTCAAATTGATGTGTGTACTGCAATGTCATAGCAGCCTTATTTATAATAACTGAGCTATGGACTCAACCCAGTGTTCATCAACAGATCAATGGATAAAAATGTATGCATACACATACACACAATGGAATATTATTTATCTATTAAAAAGAAAAAAATTTCTATCATTTGCAGCACTTAGAGGGTGTTTAGAGGGTATTATGCTTAATGATCTGAACTGAACTGATGCTTAATGAAATGTCAGACAGAAAAAGCTAAATACTGTATGTTATTTATATGTAGAACTTAAAACATAAACTAATATATGTAACAAAACAGATGTACACTCATAGATATAAGAAACATACTAGTGGTTATGGAGAGGGAAGCATACAAGTGTGGAGAGGGAAGCAGGAAGGTACAAGATAGGAGTGTGCAATTAAAAGATTCAAACTACTATATATACAACAGATAAGCAACAAGGATATATTGACTAGCACAGGGAATTATAGCCAATGTTTTGTAGTAATCTTAAATGGAGTAGAATCAATAAAGAAACCGAATCACTATGCTGTATACCTGAAATTAACATTGTACATTAACTATACTTCAATAAAACATAAAGGGAACAGATACTAGTAAGTATCACAGATGACTTAACTTCTATGCTTTATAAATACAAATGCCTGTAAATCAATTAACTGCAAACAGGGGAAATGTGATTTTTTTCCCTAAAATTCTAAATAATGTTTAGACTTTTTCTGAGATTACACTTACATATAAATATATCTTACAGATCCACATAGAAGGGATATTAGTTACCATGGTAGACAACTTAAATTACATGTTTATAAAAGATGCAAGAATTCTGTTTAAATGGAGTCTTTGTGTCTTTCTAAGAAAACTGGTATCAAATTTCAGTGATTTTTTTTTTTTTTTTTTTTTTTAGGGCAGAACCAGAATTGGAAAGATACATGGGCCTTGGTGAGGATCTGTTCTTTGTCATGTCAAAATCAGTTCACTGTTTTGGCCGCATATTTAACGCAACTGCTATCTGTGTTCTTTTAGATATTTTCCAACACTTTAGGAGAAATAAACGTGGATATATAGATGGAGCGCTGCTGCTAAGTCACTTCAGTCGTGTCCAACTCTGTATGACCCCACAGATGGCAGCCCACCAGGCTCCTCTGTCCCTGGGATTCTCCAGCCAAGAATACTGGAGTCGGTTGCCATTTCCTTCTCCATAGATAGAGTACAGGTGTCAAACCACAGATAAATAAACTTAAGTAAGCCAGAAAGAAAAACACCAATACAGTATACTGACACATATATATGGAATTTAGAAGACAGTAATGATGACCCTATTTGTGAGACAACAGAGACACAGAGGTATAGAGTGGACTTTTGGACTCTGAGGGAGAGGGAAAGGGTGGGATGGTTTGGGGAGAATGGCAATGAAACATGTATATTTTCTTGTAAGAAACGAAGCGCCAATCTATGTTCAATGTAGGATGCAGGATGCATGGGGCTGATGCACAGGATGATTCAAGTAGAGGATGTGGGTTGGGAGGTGGGAGGGGGCTTCGGCATTGGGAGATTGTGTTCACCTATGGCTGATTCGTGTCAATGTATGGCAAAACAAATACAGTATTGTAATTAAAAAAATAAATAAATTTAATTTTAAAAAAAAACATGGCAAATTAAATGCAGAACCTAAAGAGTAGATGCCAAAATTCACCCAAGGTCATGGGGTTTGTTTTGTTGTTGTTGCTCTCAACAGCATCAGAAATTCTGTCACCTTTTTGGGGTCATCTTATCAACTTTTGTTCTGACAAATGTGCCCTTGAGGCTTCAGTAAGAAATTTTCCAAGATGAAAGAAATATATGAACAATTTACTAATGTATTATGCAAAACAAATGGCAGAAAAAAATTTTCAGTTTAACACTTGTCCAAGAATATAAGGTATTCTTTCTTTTCCACAAATAAAAGTTTACTACAGGCTGAATTTCATTTTTAAAAACTCTAAGCACAAGAAAGGTATTTGTCAGTTTGAGGCTTAATCTTATGATTCTTCTGCTTGAGCTTCCAAAACAAGATACCACAGACTGTGTTGGTTTAAACAAGAAGTATTTTCTAGTTCTGAAGGCAGAAGTATATGATCAACATACAGGCAAATTTGGTTTATGATAAAAGCTTTCTTCACAGCTTTAGACACCTCTCTATCCTCACACAACAGACAGAGAGAACGCTCAGGTAATAATGATAATAATCCCACTGGATTAGGCTTCCATTCTATGACTTCATTTAACCTTAACTATCTCTCTAAAATTATCCCTCTATCTCAAAATACCATCACACTGGGGAGCTGGGTGGGAGGGGTAGGGTTTCAACAAATAAATTTGGGGAGGTCACATTCAGTCCATAACATCTGTCTTCTGTGTTTGTTAAACTGGGTTCCTTGAACCACAGAGAATAAGTTAAATTTGTCCTATACAATAACAGTATTTAATGACATGTGCTGTGCTGTGCTGAGTCACTCAGTCATGTCTAACTCTTTGCGACCCCATGGGCTATAGCATGCCAGGCTCCTCTGTGCATGGTGACTCTCCCAAGCAAGAATACCGTACATGCCTTATGCTATTCTCTATTCCACCTACAGGCTTCCCAAGTAGCTCAGTGGTAAAGAATCTGCCTGCCAGGGCAGGAGACATGGGAAACCCGAGTTCGATCCCTGGGTCAGGAAGGTACCCTAGAGGAGGGCATGGCAACCCACTCCAGTATTCTTGCCTGGGGAATCCCATGGACAGAGGAGCCTGGAGGGCTGCATTCCTTGGTGTGCTGAAGAGTCAGACACAACTGAGCATGCACATTCCAGCTACGTCATAATTCTAATCCTTGCTGAAACATCTCCAATTTTTTAAAAGTATGCCTTTTTTTGAAAGTTCTAATTAAAATAGATGTCTTAATTGGGAAAAATATTCAGTTTAAGACAAGCTCTTGCCTATTAACAATTCAAATACATATATATTTTAAAAATATCTATCAGTAAAATAATTTTATTTAATGTCTGTTAGGAATGATTATCTGAAAACTGCACATGGACTAATATCCCCCAAATTTCTGTATGTGAATTTTACTTAGGTAAATAAAACATTTTTGGTTTTCTAAAGTAGTTGGAAAAAACTTTTTCACATTCAAAATCATCATGGAAATGTTTGGTGTGTATAATAGAGTGTATTATTGTTTATAATATTCACTCCTCCAACCCCTCCCCTATAGACATTCACTTTCTCTTTGACATGTATTTGGCTTGGCTGTGTGACTTGATTTGAGTAGTGAAACTTGAGGAGATGTGACACATTCTAGATCTGACCTGAGAAAGGTCCTCAGAGCAAGTCACTTGAAATCATAGGATTGCTTTTCATTGTTAGCATCTGTGTTATAAATGAATTGATTTTATCTCATTCCCAAATTTGAAAACTCCAGCAAGAACCTATTACCTTCAGAGACCAACTTGTTATAATACTTCACAGGGAGAAACAAAAGGAAGCTTTTAATCACTTCCTCTTTTCAAAATCACTGTAAAAAGAAGTGACCACAATTTGATCAAACTGACTTTTCTAGCTACATCCTTCCCCATGATTAAGACTAGGAAGATGTCTTGTGGCCATAAGCTATTCTTTGTGTAGATGCCACTTTGCTTATTCAAACTGCAATGTCTTACTTTACAGTACACACACCTGGACTTCTCGGTCTCATGCCCACCATTCATAAAACTGAACTGAGTAAATTATCAGTCTCTTCTGGGAGAACAAACAGTTGTTAAGCATGCCTTCCTTGTGGATGGGTCACACACATAACAACTGAAGATTTATCTTCTCAATATATTTAACATTTATCCAACTGGAAAGATAATTTTCTTCAAACAGGCATACGTGGTAGTCACTTTTTTTCCACTTTGTTTGCCATTGATATTATGGGCATCCAAAGTTGGAACGTAATAAATAAATTGCATGTATGTGTGTATCCTTTTGTCCTATATATTTATGGTATACACAGATGATATTGTCTGTTTATTTCCATTCTGTTCTGGTTGAATTCCCCATAGTATGTTTTCAGTAATATACATTCTGTAAACATAATTTATAGTATAGCTTTAATTTATGTTTTCATTTTCTATTCTTGTTAGTTCCCTGATCTTTTCCAGATTACATTCATTCTACTGTTGTTGTTTAGTCAGGCAGGAAAGTATCCAAAATCAGCTTTGTGTCTTATGAAGCTCACAATCAATTACTGACTAACGAAACTAATCATTTGCTTCGAACTTGGAACATATCTCCTAATTAAAGTCTTCTTGGCTAGGGAACTAGTTTATATGATACACATCAGCCTACTTTCCCTTTTAGCTGTGTTAGTGACCTAGGTCTCCATACAGACCCTGCCCTTTAATCCTATGACCCAACCACAAACTATCAAATATGGTTGTAATCAAAGTATTTTCAGAACCATGAGTTTTTCCATCTGGGAAAATGTGTTTTCTGATTTAGGTAATAGAAGCTCTGTGTAGCTATGAACCAGATTTTGTAGTAGCATCAGTATACATTTCTATTTCTGGTTGATTTTTATTTTTCACTGAGTATGGAAGGCTTATACCCTCTCAGTTTTTCATTCTCTGTAGATTAGTACAATTTTTTAAAGGAAAGGGGTTTAAGATATTTTTACTTCACCATCTTTAAATTGAAGACATTGAGATCATTGGGATGTGAAGAAATGAGAAAACTAGTTATGCCTTCAAAACATTTTGTATCACTCAATATTTTTGAGTAAAACCTCTGTTTTTTACTCATTTAAATATTTTATGATGAATTATGATATGTCAGGTTCAATACTAGACAGTAAAGCTGTACACAAATGAGTAAGATAAAATGCTCACAGTGAGGTGGTCAGAATACAGAATGAAAAATGTGACTTCAGCACACACATGTGTATAGCTATTGCGGAATTTGGGTGAAGGGATGACTAATTCCATGTGGGCTGGAAAGGAAAGGTGGATTAATGAGATGACAATGGAGCTGAATTCTTGAAAGAGGAGAAAATTCACAGGTGGAGAGTGGGGAAAGAGAAGCAAAGAGAGAGTAGTGTGCAGTCCCGGTGCTGTGAAAGATACAGTAATTCTCTGTGGGACGGCCGATACTCAGCGTGGCGGGAGCATAGAACACCTATGAGCGAACCCCTTCCCCTTTCTTCCACAAAAGGACTTTGCCGAAACTATAGGCATGTCTTCATGCCATTACAATTTTTCTTCACTACTAGATCACTTCCATTAACTTGCAAACAAAGCGAAATGACTCAACCAAAAATGTTGACCAAAAAAAAAAAAAAACAAAAACACCTCAAACACACCACATCCTGTCCCTGGCCACATTTTCTGTTTCATCTGCCATCTATCTCCTGCTTTTCAACAAAACTATTTGAAAGGGCTGGATATACTTCTTCCACTAATTGCATCTAATTCTTATTCTTCAAAATTGTGTTTAGTATAAATTGCTTAAAAACCAGAAGAATGTGTATAATAAATTTTCTGTATCAGTTCAGTTGCTCAGTCATGTCTGACTATTTACGACCCATAAACTGTAGCTTACCAGGCCTCCCTGTCTATCACCAACTCCCAGAGCCTACCCAAACTCATTTCCTTTCAGTCAGTGATGTCATCCAACCATCTCATCCTCTGTTGTCCCCTTTTCCTCCTGCCCTAAATCTTTCCTAGTCATGTTTTTTTCAAATGAGTCAGCTCTTCGCATCAGGTGGCCAAAGTATTAGAGTTTCAGCTTCAACATCAGTCCTTCCAATGAACACCTAGGACTGATCTTCTTTGGGATGGACTGGTTGGATTTCCTTGCAGACCAAGGGACTCTCAAGAGTCTTCTCCAACATCACAGTTCAAAAGCATCAATTCTCTGGCATTCAGCTTTCTTTATAGTTCAACTCTGACATCCATACATGACTACTGAAAAAACCATAGCTTTGGCTAGATGGACCTTTGTTGGCAGAGTAATATCTCTTTTTAATATGCTGTCTAGGTTGGTCATAACTTTTCTTAGCAGGAGCAAGTGTCTTTTAGTCTTATGGTAGTAGTCACATAGCTACAGTGATTTTGGAACCCACAAAAATAAAGGCTCACACTGTTTCCATTGTTTCCTCATTTATTTGCCATGAACTGATGAGACTAGGTGCTATGATCTTACTTTTCTGAATGCTGAGTTTTAGGCCAACTTCTCCCCTCTCCTCTTTCACTTTCATCAAGAGGCTCTTTAGTTCTTCTTCACTTTCTGCCATAACGGCAGTGTCATACACATATCTGAGGTTATTAATATTATTCCTGGCAATATTGATTCCAGTTATGCTTCATCCAGTCCAGCATTTATCATGATGTACTATGCATATAATTTAAATAAGCAAAGTGACAATATACAGCTTTGACGTACTCCTTTCCCAATTTGGAACTTGTCTGTGGTTCCACGTCTAGTTCTAACTGTTGCTTCCTTACCTGCATACAGATTTCTCAGGAGGTAGGATAGGTGGTCTGGTACTCCCATCTCTTGAAGAATTTTCCACAGTTTGTCATTATACACACTCAAAGGCTTTGCCATAGTCAATAAAGCGGAAGTAGATGTTTTTCTGGAACTCTTACTTTTTCAATGATCCAACAGATGCTGGCAATTTGATTTCTGGTTCCCCTGCCTTTTCTAAAACCAGCCTGAACGTCTGGAAGTTCAAGGTTCATGTACCCCAAAGTACATATGCAATAGTATATACAGAAAAGTAGAAAGTCAAGAACTACCTGGAGTAACAGGCAAATTTGGCCTTGGAGTACAAAACAAAGCAGGTCAAAGGCTAACAGACTTTTGCCAAAGAATGCACTGGTCACAGGAAACACCCTCTGCCAACAACATAAGGAAAGACTACACGTGGACATCACCAGATGGTCAATACCCAAATCAGATTGATTATATTCTTTGCAGCCAAAGATGGACAGCTCTATACAGTCAGCAAAACAAGACCGGGAGCTGATTTCAGCTCAGATCATGAACTCCTTATTGCCAGATTCAGACTTAAATTGAAGGAAGTAGGGAAAACCACTAGACCATTCAGGTATGACCTAAATTATATCCCTTACAATTATACAGTGGAAGTGACAAACAGATTCAAGGGATCAGATTTGATAGAGTGCCTGAAGAACTATCAATGGAGGTTTGTCACATTGTACAGGAGGCAGTCAATCAAGACCATCCCCAAGAAAAAGAAATGCAAAAATGCAAAATAGAGGAGGAGGCCTTACAAATATCTGAGAAGAAAGGGAGGTGAAAGACAAAGGAGAAGTGGAAAGATATACCCATTTGAATGCAGAGTTCCAAAGAATATCAAGTAGAGATGAGAAAGCTTTCCTCAGTTATCAATGCAAAGAAATAGAGGAGAACAACAGAATGGGAAAGACCAGAGTTCTCCTCAAGAATATTCACGATACCAAGGGAACATTTCATGCAAAGGTGAGCACAATAAGGGATAGAAATTGTATGGACCTAACAGAAGCAGAAGCTATTAAGAGGTGGCAAGAATATGCAGAAGAACTATACAAAAAGATCTTCATGACCCAGGTAGGCACAGTGGTGTGATCACTCACCTAGATCCAAACATCCTGGAATGAGAAGTCAAGTGGGCCTTAGGAAGCATAACTCTAATCAAAGCTAATGGAGGTGATGGAATTCCAGTGGAGCATTTCAAATCCTAAAAGATGATGCTGTGAAAGTGTTGCACTCAATATGCCAACAATTTGGAAAACTCAGCAGTGGCCACAGAACTGAAAAAGGTCAGTTTTCATTCCAATCTCAGAGGCAATGCCAAAGAAAGCTCATATTACTGCACAATTACACTCACCTCACACATTTGCAAAGTAACGCTCAAAATTCTCCAAGCCAGGCTTGAACAGTACATGGACCATGAACTTCCAGATATTCAAGCTGGTACTAGAAAAGGCAGAGGAACCAGAAATCAAATTGCCAACATCTGTTGGATCAAAAAACTAAGAGAGTTCCAGAAAAACATCTACTTCTGTTTTATTGATAATGCCAAAGCCTTTGATTGTGTATCACAATAAACTGGAAAATTCTTAAAGAGATGGGAATACCAGACCAGCTGATCTGCCTCTTGAGAAATTTATTACAAGGTCAGGAAGCAACAGTTAGAATGTACATGGAACAACAGACTGGTTCCAAATTGGGAAACGAGTCAATCAAGGCTGTATATTGTCACTCTGCTTATTTAACTTGTATGCAGAGTACTTCATGAGAAATGCTGGTCTGGATGAAGCACAAGCTGGAATCAAGATTGCTGAGAGAAATATCAATAACCTCAGATATGCAGATGATACTATCCTTATGGCTGAAAGTGAAGAAGAACTAAAGAGCCTCTTGATGAATGTGAAAAGTGAAAAAGTTGGCTTTAAGCTCAAGATTCAGAAAACTAAAGACCATGGCATCTGGTCCCAACACTTCATGGCAAATAGATAGGGAAACAGTGGAAACACTGAGATAATTTATTTTGAGGGGCTCCAAAATCACTACAGCCATGAAATTAAAATACACTTGCTCCTTGGATGAAAATCTATGACCAACCTAGACAGAATATTAAAAAGCAGAGACATTACTTTGCTAACAAAGGTCCTTCTAGTTAAAGCTTTGGTTTTTCCAGTAGTCATGTACGGATGTCAGAGTTGGATTATAAAGAAAGCTGAGTGCTGAAGAATTGATGCTTTTGAACTATGGTGCTGGAGAAGACTCTTGAAAGTCCCTTGGACTGCAAGGAGATCCAACTCGTCTATCCTAATGGAAATCAGTCATGAATATTCATAGGAAGGGTTGATACTAAAGCTGGAACTCCAATACTTTGGCCACCTGATGCAAAAAACTGACTAGTTTGAAAAGACCCTGATGCTGGGAAAGATTGAAGGTGAAAGCAGAAAGGAACGACAGAGGATGAGATGGTTGCATGTCATCACTGACTCAATGGACATGAAATGTGTTAACTCCAGGAATTGTTGATGGACAGGGAGGCCTGGCCTGCTGCAGCCCATGGAGTCGCAAAGAGTCAGACATGACTGAGCAACTAAACTTACCATAAATGTAGGCATGAATATATTACTTAATTTTGCATAGATTGAAATATTATGCAAATTATATTAAATTGTGTGTATTGTGACTTTTTAAATAGCTTTTCATCCTAAATGATGCCTATAGCTATACTTCATACACTTTAACTTGTCCATAGCATTCCACTACATGAATTACCCCAAAATTACCTAACTGTTCACCTCACAATAGAAATTTGGATTGCCTTTTCTGCCCCATGCCGTGCCATCAGGTTTATTCTTAAATATCTCATCTTGAACTTGTGTGTCAATTTTTCTAAGGTGCATTTATATATTTGTTCCACTGTCAAAAATAGTAAATAGTTTTCAAAAAATAGCTGTACCAAACTGTATTCTTCTAGTAGTGTGTAAAATGCACTGTTGTATTACATTATTACTAGACCTTAAAATTACCAGAATTTTTGAAATAAGCTTGTAGGCTTAAAAAACCTCACTGGAAACTTAACTTCTCTTTTATTATTGAATTTGAGCATATATTCATACATTTAGTGGTCTTAGATGTTTCTTCTTCTGTAATCTGTCAGTCCAAGTGTTTACATATTTATCTACTGGCTAATTTATTTTTATTTTTGCTAGTTTCATCATTTTGCTAGGGTTTCAAATTTCCCCATTGTGAAACCCTTTTATGGAAACACGACCTGGCAAATTATTATGTGGGTCTCTACTGCTCTGTTACACAGTGGCTGATGTAAAGTCTCTAAAGTAACACACTCTCCCCCCAACTCATTTCCTTTTTGCTTCAGAAATCATTTTTTATATCATTATCATTTTGTGTTTTTTCTCAAAGCACCTATCACATAACATTACATAATACATCCTTTTGTTCTTAACACATTTTTGATGGGATATAAGCTCTACCAGGACAAAAAATTTGTTTTAATGTTAGTACTATGTCATCACTGACTAGAAAGAAAACTGGGATGTGTTACACGCTAAAGTATCATTCACTATTCAATAAGTAAATGCATTAGACCAATCATTTTCCTTTGTATTATGCTCCCCCAGCTCTTTAACCAAATACACAAGAAATAAAATGTGATATTACTCAAAATAATAGCTTTACAGTCAAAATAGCATGTTTGAAATTTACAGTCATAAAATATGAATTTGTTTCTCCATCATAGATTACTCATCCACTTTGAAATTTGTGAGTTAATGATTATTCTTTAAAGTTTGCTGTGAATCATAACTAAGAATCTTTATACCCAAAGATCTGTAAACTGGAAAATTCTTTCCTAATGCTGGGTTTAATTAAACACAACTTTTAGTATCCTGTTAGAAGATGTTTACTGGAATTGCATTAAAAGAATAATTATAATAAATGTCTTTAATTTGTTAAAATATTATGGAGAATCCAACACACAGATGAATAAAAGATAAAACTTTGCTTTGAATTTGTCTTGCAAATTACTGGTCATATTGTTAGAAAAAGGAGAAATTTGAATCACAGAAATCTAAGACTACACAAAAGTCAAATCAAATACGAAGGAATTTTGTTTAATCCCGCATTAATTTGGATAGTTGTCTTAATGGAAGATCACAGTGCCATTAGTTAATCTCATTATCAAGGTGTTTTTTTTTTAATAAATCAGAATTATTTGTCAAATCATACCAAAGACAATTATTATGAACTTCCTAAAGAAGCATTTACCAGGTTTTCAATGACTACAAAGGAAAGTACCTCAAAACTGAAAATATTTTTTTAGAACAATTGTTTCTGTTAGTAGATCTGTGTTGTCAGTAGTTACAGTATAAGAAAGTGGTCTAAAGAAAAAATTCAAATAAATTTATGTATTTTTATAGTCTTATAAAGATTATAAAAACAATGTTCTTTTAAGTGCAACCACTTTATGTAAATCTGTGGAATTTATCAGGTATCACAATTATGTACCAATTGTCATCATTCAATTGCTTATTTTGAAATATAGCAAAAATATTTCTTTAAAAATCACTTCTAAAAGCCTGATTAATTAAACTGAACAATTACTTTGTTTTTGTTAAAAAGTAAAAATTTATAATACACTGTTTTCTTAATACAACATTGGTCATTTCTGTGTTTGTTTTTTGAGCGCCTTTTCCATTTTAATAACAAGGTGTAGACTCTTTTGGAGGATTTAGAGTTGTTTAATAAGCTTCATAAATCACATGCTTTTATGTTTTTGTCTTCTCCTACTCACTATTCAGCAAGTAGTTTTAAAACTTCAGAAATCTGTTTTCTACATTATACATCAGAGTGGTGAGCAATCCATTGCTGGTTTATGATCATTAACTCATATGCTCAGTGCCATTCACCATCTCATCTCATGCTCCTTTGAGAGCTCAAAATCACCTATCATAATAAATCAAACCAACAAACTGAAATTATGAAGGATTGCATACTGCAGTTCTGCATTGCCAATATCCTGCACTTGCTTTTTTTTTTTTTAAACCAGCCCATCAAACTGAAAATAATCCAAACCATGTTTATCATTTGTTTCCTCTACTAAAATAAATTTCTCTCCTAACTTCCCTATTTCTTCTGATGGCACCACCATCCTTCTAGTCATTTATGCTAAAATGTCTGTGCATAAAGTTTAACTCTTCCTTATCTTAAGCTAGCACATATATAATTTTATATACCGAAATTCAGTAAGGTCACTTCATTTCTATTTTATTACCTCCATAAACTTACATAAACTCCTTTTTAACTCTCATCTTCTCTTTTACAAGAAAATCCTAAAATAGTGATAGATTCCACTGGCTGGTCCTCCATTCATCTTTCCTGTGAGATAATATCCCCAAGGCTCACCCTGACTGCATAATCACCCTGCTCACAGGCTCCAACAGCTTTTCTTTACCTCCTAAAAGTCCAAATCATCAACATTTGCTCCCAGTAGAGAGAGAGGAGACAGTTATCATAGATATCACTGCAGTAAATTCTAGATCTAAGAGGAGCCAAAGGGTCACTAGTCAGCTATCCAAGAGGAATGCAAGGAAAACTAGGGAAGACACATTACCAACTTTTCTATGGACAATAGTCTTTTCTGGACTTTCTATTATGAAAACCCCTTCCTAATTTAGAAGCAGGTCTTCACAACATTATTCTCTGGAGAGGCAAAGCATTTATCCACCATGAAAGCCTAAGACAGATACTTTCTTCTCCCTACAACCTGCAAGCCAACAGGAAAGCAAATAACCCAGCTTTAGTCAGTTACTTGTAACCACCTAAAAATGTGATTTTTGAAAAAGTATCGTGAGGAGGAATGAAAGTGGAGTATGAATCTGTAGCAGCAATAGCAATATATTGCTGTGTACAATAGCAAGGCCATTTTACACCTGGTCATTATCCTGGTGGCTTGTGTCCATGGTGGTGCTATAGTCGGATTGGTGGGGTTCTTTTTGTTGTTGTTTTTGTTTTGCCTTTCACTGGTTCCTGACCATTTTCAAAATATAGTTCCCAAGCTTTCTTGTCAACTTAAGGAACTATGCAAAAATACTTCCAATATAGTACTTTCTGCATAAGGTAAGTAGATCAGTATCCAAAAGCTGAACCAAGCACCATGACTGAATAGAAGGCAAAATTTCCTCAGGAAAATATGTGGACTGTGATTTGGGTCATGTGGGTGTCAGAAGGCAGACAATTCTATTGGTATTCAAGGACTGGATTCCAGCAGCAGAGGTGAAATATCTAATTAAATAATCACCTACAGTCCTATGAAAATGAATTAAGCAAAATTTTTGGAAAGTGTTGGAGTCCCCTGTAATAAGACAGTATAAACAGTAGAAAGGACATGTGAATTTCACAGATATGGAATTAAATGACTCCTTCTAACAGTGAATCATATTGACTTTCATGACTATGCTAATAGAATTTATTCCTTTTTCACAGTAGCCAAATCATGAGAAACGCTGGACTGGAAGGAACACAAGCTGGAATCAAGATTGCCAGGAGAAATATCAATAACCTCAGATATGCAGATGACATCACCCTTATGGCAGAAAGTGAAGAGGAGCTAAAAGTCTCTTGATGAAAGTGAAAGTGGAGAGTGAAAAAGTTGGCTTAAAGCTCAACATTCAGAAAATGAAGATCATGGCATCCGGTCCCATCATTTCATGGGAAATAAATGGGGAAACAGTGGAAACAGTATCAGACTTCATTTTGGGGGGCTCTAAAATCACTGCAGATGGTGACTGCAGCCATGAAATTAAAAGACCCTTACTCCTTGGAATAAAAGTTATGACCAAACTAGCAAGCATATTCAAAAGCACAGACATTACTTTACTGACTAAGATCTGTCTAGTCAAGGCTATGGTTTTTCCTGTGGTCATGTATGGATGTGAGAGTTGGACTGTGAAGAAGGCTGAGTGCCGAAGAATTGATGCTTTTGAACTGTGGTGTTGGAGAAGACTCCTGAGAGTCCCTTGGACTGCAAGGAGATCCAACCAGTCCATTCTGAAGGAGATCAGCCCTGGGATTTCTTTGGAAGGAATGATGCTAAAGCTGAAACTCCAGTACTTTGGCCACCTCATTGGAAAAGACTCTGATGCTGGGAGGGATTGGGGGCAGGAGGAGAAGGGGACGACCGAGGATGAGATGCCTGGATGGCATCACTGACTCGATGGAACTGAGTCTGAGTGAACTCCGGGAGTTGGTGATGGACAAAGAGGTCTGGCGTGCTGCAATTCATGGGGTCACGAAAAGTCGGACGCGCCTGACTGACTGAACTGAACACCAAACTTTGATTCTTTAAGTTGTGAGATTACATCTATTGAATATATCTCCATATCTCTTATGAGAAATTTAGAACACTCTTCCAAAAATAAACCACAAATACTGCAATGGAGACATACATGAAAATTCAGAGACTAAGTGTAACCCAAACTCACAATGCCATTGAACTCCCTTAGTCAGACTAGTAATACTCCTTTATCTATGAGACAAAATAATACTATATCTTTTTTTTTTTTTAATTTCAGGGAATTAGCTTTCCTCATGACCTATTTTGGTCTACAGACATATATCTGGAATCATATTTCAACATATTCATATTTTCAACTGGCCAGTGTCAAAGTCAAAAGTGGAAGGCAAGGCCACATAAAGAGGGAAGGGAATATATACATCTATGGTTAATTCATGCTGACGTATGACAGATATCAAACCAATATTTTAAAGCAACCATCAATTAACTAGAAACCAATATTAAAGAAAAAAAAGTAGAAGTGCAGGACTTCGCTAATTTCCATCCAGTAAAATCTGGGGAAATTTTCTGAGAATGGACTCCAAAGTTATACAGAACATAAATTTAGAATGGGATGAATATTTTAGGGGTGCATTTACTTGTAACTCTGAATTAGATATACTCATTTACAGATATAGGAATAATTAAAAGGATTTGCCTGCTTCTCTGGAAACCTGGACTCAGGAGTGTTGCATACTAAATACAGTTGATAGTATATGGCATAATATGAAGTAAAGAATTCAAGGATTACTGGAGCATTTTAATTTTATATGTGTATGTGTGGAAGAAAAATGTATGTGGATATTGGGTAGTAGTCAAAATGTAGACCTAGTGGACATTTGTCCAGGATCTGAATCTATTTTAGAGGAATTTTTCATTTCCTAAATCTTGGTGACAGGTAGGATCTGCTCACTCACTAATATTGAGGATGAGGACATAACCTATTGTTAACCATTTTCTGCTTTGCAGAACTTTAATTCTGAAGTGGATAATGCAAAGAAAAATGGACAAGGTGATTAGATTCAAGGCAGAGAGTTGAACAGCAGCTGCACGCATTGGCAGTAACAATATCCGCTCTGCCCAGCATAGAGGACTGGGTAAGGTTCTGGTGAGAAGGAGAAGTGGCAGCATTCTGGTATGTTCTATCTCCACTCTGGTTCCTTCCTTCTCCCAAACATGATTCTTTACATTTTGTTGCTGTTAATCTGGGATACTCCACAAATCTTTCTAACAAATTATGCTTTCTGTTTAACTTAGCCATTCTCAATTTTGTAACATATCATCAAAGATTATTAGTCTAAAGTTCAAGTACAGATTTTGCATATTCACTGCTATCTATTTTAGGTGCTAGAAGTGCAATGTGGGGACTCATTCTTGGAAGTACAGCTAGGATATCATTTTGTAAGTGCAGAGCAGTGATGGCAGGTGGGTTAGGGTCATTCCAGAAACTTTATCTGAAAAAGGGCAGAAGAAACCAGAAACAAGAGCGGAGTCTTCAAAATAAGCTGACATTAACAATGAAGCTGTCTGAATTTTTTTCCTTTTTCTTCACAGTTTACTCATTAGTTTCCTAAATAGGGATAAAGAAACCCTGACTTTGAGTGTTCCAAGCCAAACAAGTCATATAGATGACCTGGCTATTTCAGAATAGTTAGAAGTTGGAGGATGGCAAGAGATGCGTGAAGATTGACAATTTCAGGGCAAGATTCAGAAAAGGTGTTCCTAAAACTTACTGGTCTAAGGAAGAAGGTTCTTGATGTGCTAAGCAATGTCACTCCTTGTTTCTAGCCAAGAGATTACTAAGACAGCAAATGGCTGGGTATTCAACCTGAAAAGTTGAAATGGGGCCTGGTATGTGGAAAGATAAATCTGGCATTCATTCTAAGGAGTTCAGGTTCCCATCCATGCCCTACTCTCCAGTTAAACAAGAATTTTTGACTCCACAAATATTATGTATACTTTTGGATGCTAGTATTTGTCCATTCGTTCATTTTTATTAACACTGTTCTTTGTGTAGAACATACTCCCTTTGTGACTTTGTCTAGCAAAATCCTATTTATCAATCAAAGCTGAGTTAAATGGTAAAATCTTCCACAAAGTGCTGCTGATCTTCCCCCTGGAATCTCTACCACTACTAAATTCTTCCAGCATTTTGTAGGAAAATGAATACTGTGGCCCCAGTCCAGTAGCCGGCTGAAGTCTATTGATGAAAAATAGAAATCAGCCAAGTCAAGGAAGAGTCCTAGAGTATGGATTAACATAAGGACTTGTCTCACCTTGGTAGCAAAATTTCAGAATTAGAAACCTCAGTTCCGGGCCTGTTAGCTGGGTCATTGTACCATAGGCTGGAGAAAGGAGGCTAAATCCAGGCATGAATGAAGTGCCCAAGGGCATCCCAAACCAAGAACACAGCTTCTTTCTTTCTGCATCTCTATAGTATTAAGTAGGAAGTCGGGCATGAGCAATGGAGGAGTTCAGGTCAGTTGCTCAGTCATGTCCGACTCTTTGTGACCCCATGAATTGCAGCACACCAGGCCTCCCTGTCCATCACCAACTCCCAGAGTTCACTCAAACTCACGTCCATCGAGTCAGTGATGCCATCCAGCCATCTCATCCTTGGTTGTCCCCTTCTCCTCCTGCCCCCAATCCCTCCCAGCATCAGAGTCTTTTCCAATGAGTCAACTCTTCGCATGAGGTGGCCAAAGTACTGAAGTTTCAGCTTTAGCGTCATTCCTTCCAAAGAACACCCAGGGTTGATCTCCTTTAGAATGGACTGGTTGGATCTCCTTGCAGTCCAAGGGACTCTCAAGAGTCTTCTCCAACACCACAGTTCAAAAGCATCAATTCTTCAGGTGCTCAGCTTTCTTCACAGTCCAACTCTCACATCCACACATAACTACTGGAAAAATCATAGCCTTGACTAGACGTGGCCTAGCAGAAAAAGATTCAAGCTGATCTCTAAATCCCACACCTGAGCGCCCAGGAGAGCTCACAGATATGCTACAAAATAACCAGAGACTGGCCCAACTAGGTAGCAAGTGCCTTAGGCACACAGTGGATACAAACTAACCACAGAGGCTTCTCCAACTCTGGTATATGTGCCCTTGATGTGCAACTGTGTCCTCAAGTGACCTTAGGCAGTGCAGAGCCTATTAAGGGTTCATAAACACATTATACATACATACATCTGATTTTAACAGACTGAATTATGGAAAAGGCAAGTGCAAAAGAGTCCGCTGTTATGCAACTTGCAACTGTCAATCAAAACTGTCAGTCCACACCCACCGAGATGAATATGTAAAAGCCCTGTCTTGATAAACCCAGTACCTCATCCCCTCTGGTGCCAGTGCCTCTCTTGGCTTGGCCCACCTCTTCTTGGAGGTGTTCTTTCTGTTCTTAATAAATCTGCTTTGCCATGGGTAAGACCTCAGAGTCTTCTTTGTATTCTTACCAAGGACCAAGGCCCACGGGGGTGGGAGTGGGAGTGGGGGTGAGGGGGTCCCTCTTTGATCCTCTCCAAATCTGCTAACACTAGTAAATGGGAAAACTCTTCCCATTCTCCTGGGCCTGCTTCTCTAGTAGAAAAATAGGACAGGGTTACACACACATTTTGTTTGCATGAGTGAAGTGAGGTAGACAGGAATTGACAGTATAGTTCACTAATGGTGTATTATTTTTTTAATCACTACTATAGCATAAATTATAAAGGCAAATAAAATTTCTCTTTTTGGGGCTTCCGAAAAAGCATAGTGCTATGTACGTAGCATAAGCTCAGTAAAACACTTTTAAATAGACAAATGAACAATTAACACTATAAAACACCTTTATTTCTTTTTTAACATCTAATACTGTAGTCCATAGAAATTATTTGTCATATCTATTTAGATTTGATACTCAGAAACATATCACTCTAGTTCATCTTATCCACATTATTTCTATCTCATGGTCAGTATTTGGATGCAGTTCTGTGATTAAATTTTAGTAGCAGAGTTAAACTTTTCTTAAGTACACCCTCTATTATATCAACCCCCAAAATCAATGATATTTGAGTGATTTCCACTATATTTCTATAAATTACTAGAAATTGGTCATTATAATATATTTCACACTTTAGTGTAATAGAATCCCAAACAATAAAATCAGATACTATGGAAAATGTATTTAACTCTTGATAAAAAAATTTTTGATGTCTTAAATCAAAACTGCATCTTCATTTTCTTAAGCTTGCATTTGAGAAAAATAAATGGACCAATGAATTGCATACTCCCAAAGTGCATACCTTTGAAAGCATAACACAAGCATCTGATTGATTTTGCTCTGGGCAATTATGTTGAAATAGTCATCATAATATAGAATAATTGGTTTTCTTTTTTAACCAAGACTATATCAGGCCTATCAAAAACTGAAAGGAAAGATGCCACTGAACTATATTATAAATTAAACATTAAAAATGAGAATTATTTGACATTATGACAATTTATAGCCCAAATAATAATTTAACTTAACTGAAAATATTCCCAAATAAGTTTTCAAAAGATGGCTAATAATATATCTAGGTGGTGACATAAACCAGAATTACTCCATTTCTATTTTGGCAGTTATTATAAATAAATTTGAGCTGTGATGAAAATTCTGTTTCAATCTAACTCAAAATACTGAAAATTATATCTAAATTCAATTTTCTTATTTACATATTTGCTCAACTGTACTTGGGTATATTTAATCGCATTTCAAAGGACTTAAAATAACATCCCCTGTGTGCTAGGTAAGTGTTCCAGGTAATTAAAATGATCAGTGTCCTTTCATTTAATCCCTGCAGTAAGCCTATATAAAAGATCTCACGAAGTCAGACAACTTGTGATACCATTTGAAATTAGGAATTATGTTCTGTGCCTAAAATCATGCAAGTTTTTAATACCTTTTATTATATTTTATACAGACATCTTTTTGATGCTTCAAGGTCATCACCAAGATCGAGGGAACAGTAACACTTTCATGCATTAAGTCATATTGAAGGCATATTTGTCCTCACTCTGGTAGAACCTGAGCTATTATGCTTGTTTCTGATATTTTTTGATACTTTATTGATGGCTCAATGGCTGTTTATTTTGGTTGTGTGTGCCTGTTTGCTGAGATGCTTCATGTTTGTATGTCCAGCTGGTTCCTTGGGATTTGCAGTATGCAGAAACCTGATTTCACCTAGTGCTTTAAATTGCATCTGAACTATAAATTAATGAGACCTGTGCAAGTGCCTAAATCTCTCTTAAATGAAATGTTCAGTTCAACTTCAGTGAAACTCTTCAATGAAAGACCACTTTCATAGTCATTTACCTACAACTTCAGACTGGCTGGTTTTGACTAACAGGCAGAAATCAAGAGTATATAGAAGGAAGAAGACAGTGTTTCCCACTTTCCCAGCTTTAGGCAGTGCCTCTAGTGGCTGCCTTGCTTCTGTGGCTCTAACTCCCACTGGATGGGCTAACTGCAGCTCAGGATTCTTCTGGTTGACTCCAAGGCCTAAGTTCTGATAGCACTGCCTCTTTCTGTGGTCTCTCTTGCCCTGGGCTAGATGGTTTCCTACTGCTGCTAACCTGCAAGTTCTTGGCACTCCCATCACTTGTAAAACCAATTCCACGTGCTAAATCTCCTTCTTCAAAATATTTTAAATGCCTTTAACAACGCCTTTTAAGAGTTTGCAAATAATATTTAGACCCTGATACTATAAAAGGTGAAAAAGCAAGATCATAGTCATCTAGATAAAGATCATCCTGGACCAGGAAGAGCAAGTTCAACCATTTGGGAGAGAGCTGCCAAGCAGCACTCATGGCACAGCAAAGAGGACAGTGTGGCTGTCCCCGGAGGGAAGAGGCGAGCCCAGAGACAAGAAAAAGTGGGTCAGAGAACAGAAAAGGTGGAGGATAAAGCACATCTTCTAGAACCTAGTAGGTCATCTTTCTTTTTCTCTAAAACAGATGGAAAATTATCAAAGGCTTTTCAACTGTAGGGTGTGATGATTTAATTTTTGTCTTAACCATTTTTTCCTGAAAGGAGCAATGGCTGAAGTAGAAAGACATATTTAGAAGGTAGTGAAATATTTTGGCAAAAAGAAAAAAAATGGTCATGACAGGAAAATAGTGGTGGTGATAAGGAGTGATCAACTCATGGGGAGGTTATGAGTTCAAGCCTACAGGATTTGAGGGTGAATGTTATGCATTAAACAAGAAAAGAATATTTTGGTTTAAAAGTTTAATAAGATATTTATGTGGAGATATTGGATATATGAGAATGAGCTATATAAGTATGGACTCAAATGGAAAGGTGTAACCTATAGATATCAACTTGGAAATTACCATATATACATAGTAGCTTTAAAGCCATGAGACTAAATGACATCACTAATAGTATTCCTTGTTTATTCCTTGTAGCTTATTTGTAGAATACCAAGCCCCAATAGTATCTCTTGCTTATTTTGGATAGGTGAATTCAAGAAAAAAAATGATTACATAATCTGTAGATTATTAAGATAGAAAATACAGATTACTTTTATATAAAGCTACAGAACCTTTAAGTGTTCTTTAGCTAAAGTATTCACAATGAGTAGTCATATATTTAGTCCAAGTATTTTTGAACTTGTCTTTTAAATAGTTGTATTATTTAAGTTCCACATCCAGCTCATACTAAGCAGGGACTTGATAAGACATCTGCGGTGTCTAAGAGAAGCCTAGGACTGCAGTCTCAGGGCTTGAGCACCGAAGGCTCATCTGTTTCTTGCTTTAGAGTCTGCAGGTATTTCTGCCACATTTTCCCCTTCCACTGCAGGCCATCTTTATAGACATAGCAGAAAGTATATTCACCAACAATTTTACATCTTTACCCCTATGACTTCTATGATTCAGAGAAAACAACAACAACAGTTCACAGAACAACCAGAAAGCAAGAAAGTGCTGAAAAGGCTGTATATTCTGTACCGTTTTCAAGGCCAATTTAACAGTCCCTTAAGAAAATATATTTTTATTATTTCATTCATTGCCTACATATATATATATATAACACACACACATTCAAATATACATATATTTTGAATATGAAGCTATTAGCATTTCTCCTTCAGAAACATGAAAAGATAAGAATAATAGCAGCATTTGAAACCATTTTCCTTTATTTTTTTTTTACAATTCTATGCACTTTATAAGTTAAAGTTGATTTCATAAAGTTAAAATTGATGTAACAATTTACCCGAAATGTCTGATCAGTATACAACAACAAAGGTTAGCATCAGAGATATTTTTAAAATATGATATTCACTAGAAAACTACATAAGAAAAGATTATTTAGTTTTAAGTCTGATACTCCGTGCCACATTTTAGGATCACTTAGATAACTACAGAAGAAAAAAAATTAACTTTGAAGCTATGAAGCATGCTAAACTTACCAGAGTATGATGTGATGATAAATTATTCAACACTGCATGTGAAGATAAATCTACAAAATAAAAAAAAATGCCTTTTGTCATTTATTCATTCAATAGGCATTTATTCAGTTGACTGTGCTTTTCACAGGATAGCAGTATCTGGTTATAGACAAAAAAATGATAAACTGAAAAGATAATTTATTAAATTTAACTGCAATTATTTCAGAAATAAACACTTTAACTTCATTAAGAGTCAAATCAAACTATCAGCCAGTATACTCAGATTTACTCCCTGCACTGGTGCCACATAGTTTAACCCTGATCATCTTTTCCAGTCTTGCTACACTGAATATCCTCTGCATGGAACCAGAGTCATTCTTATAAAACTGAAATCAGATTGAGCCACTCTCTTCATGTCAACACTCTGGTTGCTTTCCTACATCCTTAGAATAAAATACCAAGCTCCTCCCATGACACACACATCTGGTCCCTAGCTCACTCTCACAGTTATCCTCAATTCTCCCACTTTTCCTCCTCCTTGCTGTGATCCATCTCTTGGTCATTTTGCTATTCCTTGACCATGCACATGCCTGTCTAAAGCACGTAGACTCACTCATCTCTCTGCTAGAGCTCTCTTTAACCATGTATCTAAACCTGGTCATTCCACACAACAGTCAGGTCTCTTCTAACTGTCCTCTTCTTGCAGAGCTCATTTTAGACCACTGACCCTCCACTCATTAGGATACTTTAATTTTCCTCACAATGTTTACCTCTGTCAATACTGTGTATATTTGTCTAATATTTCCATCCCTAGATAAAACGTAAATTCCTGGAGAGCAGAAATTTTTGCCTTTTTGCTGTTTTTCAGGACATAGAAGTACATGGCACTCAGGTGATACGCAATAAATTCCTATTTATTAATTTGTTGATTGCACCTGTACAAACTATCGTGTAAGTGGATATGAATTATAGATGACAACTTTCTAGCTCTGAAAGTTTGGGCAGGTAAGCAAACTATTTAGCAAAATGGTTGCAATGACACTTATTTCATGTGTAAAGTGCTTGTAATACTGCCCGACTCATTCAAATGCTCATGGAAGGTTACTTATATTTTATTTTAATTATGTTATTGTTTACATTAAAATTAACTGCTACATTCATGTAAAGGAAATGTATATATGCTGCTGCTGCTGCTGCGCTGCTGCTGCTGCTGCTGCTAAGTCGCTTCAGTCGTGTCCGACTCTGTGCGACCCCATAGACGGCAGCCCACCAGGCTTCCCTGTCCCTGTGATTCTCCAGGCAAGAACACTGGAGTGGGTTGCCATTTCCTTCTCCAATGCATGAAAGTGAACAGTGAAAGGGAAGTTGCTTAGTCGTGTCCGACTCCTCGCGACCCCATGGACTGCAGCCTACCAGGCTCCACCATCCATGGGATTTTCCAGGCAAGAGTAGTGTAGTGGGGTGTCATTGCCTTCTCCATATATATGCTAAACATGTATAAATATAGGGTCCTCGTTGTACTCTCAGTATCAGGTTCCTGGATGTAATGTTTCTTTGGGAGGCACAAGTTCCTCTTACACAAAATATTTACTCATGAAATGATCACAATATCCTGAAAAGTTTTTTATATATTCTTTGTTATAGCTTGTATTTCTATCTAGAATCAGTTCAAAAATATTTCCATAGTACTGAGTTTCAAATTCCATTTTTATCTTCAAGTTGACTTTTTTCAGTCACAATTATTCTCCATTACATAAATATTCTTTGATCTTTATTTTCAAGGCTCAGAGAAATAAATATGGATAATGTTTAAGATGAAATACAGTTAAATGTATCAGTGATCTTTCATTATTTTATTATTAATGGCAGAATAAACCTTAAATGGAATTTACTTTTTTGGTATTTTGCTTTTTAGGGGAAAAGATGAAGGACATGAGAATATATCAGTGTTTGTCTTAAGATCAGTGCATAGTCAGTCTAATCTCCCACACCTTTTCAAATATAGTTCTCTGCAATGATAACCTCTTCTAACAAGGACTCTGCACTATGTTTGAAGTTCCTTTGATGTTACTATATTATTCCATATAGAGCCAACTGCAACAAAACCTCATCACTTGAAACTAAGAAGAGTTTTTGTTCTACAACAAAAATAAGAGTTTGAACATTTAATCATATGGTTTTATGCTGACCAAGCAGTATCATTCAAAGGATAGATTCACTTTGCTGAGACCAATTTTCCTGGCACTCAACCAAATATTAAAATGGAGCCCTATAAATAGCATTAGTGTACTGTGAAAAGGCAGTAAAAAACAGCATCCATATCATTAGTCTATGTCAATCAAATTATTGTTGCTATTGCTAATGGGAGCATATCATCAAGTATTTAAATTCTTCCGAGTTTTTTTTTAACAAACATATCTCAAGTCCCTGTATTTTTAGTATACAGATTACAAGACAATTTTATTGGCATTGGATATGGATTTATTTCAGATGAGTTTAATCAAGATGAGGACAAGATTCTTAAAGTTTACAACATCAGGGTAATGATTAATCTTATAGAATGGTTAAAGATATTTATTATTCACTGAAATGTATGCTGGAGATTTACCAAGAAGATTGAGGATGTTTCATTACTCAGTATGTCATTATCTATTTAAACATAAAATACTAATACCAATAAAAACAACCAGTTGGTTGCTTCTACTAACTCTGGGGTTCCCTATTTCTTCCTATTCTAGTTGATTTAGGTGTAGAGTTAGGTTATTTATTTGACTTATTTCTTGTTTCTTGAGGTATGCCTGTATTGCTATGAACTTTCCTCGTAGCACTGCTTTTATAGTGTCCCACAGGTTCTGTGTAGTTGTGTTAAATAAATGCAAAAGAAACAAAAGAGACCATAGCAAAAATCAACAAAGCAAAAAGCTGGTTCTTTGAAAGGATAAATAAAATTGACAAACCATTAGCCAGACTCATCAAGAAACAAAGAGAAAAAAATCAAATCAATAAAATTAGAAATGAAAATGGAGAGATCACAACAGACAACACAGAAATACAAAGAATCATAAGAGACTACTATCAGCAATTATATGCCAATAAAATGGACAACTTGGAAGAAATGGACAATTTCTTAGAAAAGTACAACTTTCCAAAACTGAACCAGGAAGAAATAGAAAATCTTAACAGACCCATCACAAGCATGGGAATTGAAACTGTAATCAGAAATCTTCCAGCAAACAAAAGCCCAGGTCCAGACAGCTTCACAGCTGAATTCTACCAAAATTTTCGAGAAGAGCTAACACCTATCTTACTGAAACTATTCCAGAAAATTGCAGAGGAAGGTAAACTTCCAAACTCATTCTATGAGGCCACCATCACCCTAATACCAAAACCTGACAAAGACACCACAAAAAAGAAAGCTACAGGCCAATATCACTGATGAACAAAGATGCAAAAATCCTTAACAAAATCCTAGCAATCAGAAACCAGCAACATATTAAAAAGATCATACACCATGACCAAGTGGGCTTTATCCCAGGGATGCAAGGATTCTTCAATATCCGCAAGTCAATCAATGTAATTCATCACATTAACAAACTGAGAAATAAAAATCATATGATTATCTCAACAGATGCAGAAAAAACCTTTGACAAAATTCAACATCCATTTATGATAAAAACTCTCCAGAAAGCAGGAACAGAAGGAACGTACCTCAACATAATAAAAGCTACATATGACAAACCCACAGCTAACATTATCCTCAATGGTGAAAAACTGAAACAATTTCCCCTAAAGTCAGGAACAAGACAAGGGTGTCCACTTTCACCACTACTATTCAACATAGTTCTGGAAGTTTTGGCCACAGCAATCAGAGCAGAAAAAGAAATAAAAGGAATCCAGATTGGAAAAGAAGAAGTGAACTCTCACTGTTTGCAGATGACATGATCCTCTACATAGGAAATCCTAAAGACTCCACCAGAAAACTACTAGAGCTAATCAATGAATATAGTAAAGTTGCAGGATATAAAATCCACACTCAGAAGTCCCTTCCATTCCTATACACTAATAATGAAAAAGTAGAAAAAGAAATTAAAGAAACAATTCCATTCACCATTGCAACGAAAAGAATAAAATACTTAGGAATATACCTACCTAAAGAAACCAAAGACCTATATATTGAAAACTATAAAACACTGATGAAAGAAATCAAAGAGGACACTAATAGATGGAGAAATATACCATGCTCATGGGTCGGAAGAGTCAATATAGTGAAAATGAGTATACTACCCAAAGCAATCTACAGATTCAATACAATTCCTATCAAGCTACCAGCAGTATTTTTCACAGAACTAGATCAAATAATCTCAAGATTTGTATGGAAATACAAAAAACCTCAAATAGCAAAAGCAATCTTGAGAAAGAAGAATGGAACTGGAGGAATCAACTTGCCTGACTTCAGGCTCTACTACAAAGCCACAATCATTAAGAGAGTATGGTACTGGCACAAAGACAGAAATATAGATCAATGGAACAAAATAGAAAGCCCTGAGATAAATCCACTCACCTATGAACACCTTATCTTCGACAAAGGGACAAAGGAGGCAAGAATATACAATGGAGTAAAAACAGTCTCTTTAACAGGTGGTGCTGGGAAAACTGGTCAACCACTTGTAAAAGAATGAAATTAGACCTCTTTCTAACACCACACACAAAAATAAACTCAAAATGGATTAAAGATCTAAATGTAAGACCAGAAACTATAAAACTCCTAGAGGAAAACTTAGGCAAAACACTCTCCGACATAAATCACAGCAGGATCCTCTATGATCCGCCTCCCAGTATACTGGAAATAAAAGCAAAAACAAACAAATGGGATCTAATTAAAATTAAAAGCTTCTGCACAACAAAGGAAACTATAAGCAAGGTGAAAAGACAGCCTTCTGAATGGGAGAAAACAATAGCAAATGAAACAACTGACAAACAACTAATCTCAAAGATATACAAGCAACTTATGCAGCTCAACTCCAGAAAAATAAACGAACCAATCAAAAAATGGGCCAAGGAACTAAATAGGCATTTCTCCAAAGAAGACATACGGATGGCTAACAAACACATGAAAAGATGCTCAACATCACTCATTATCAGAGAAATGCAAATCAAGACCACAGTGAGGTACCATTTCACACCAATCAGAATGGCTGTGATCCAAAAGTCTACAGGCAATAAATGCTAGAGAGGATGTGGAGAAAAGGGAACGCTCTTACACTGCTGGTGGGAATGCAAACTAGTACAGCCACTATGGAGAACAGTGTGGAGATTCCTTTAAAAATTGCAAATAGAACTGCCTTATGACCCAGCAATCCCACTGCTGGGCATACACACTGAGGAAACCAGAATTGAAAGAGACACATGTACCCCAATGTTCATTGCAGCACTGTTTATAATAGCCAGGACATGGAAACAACCTAGATGTCCATCAGCAGATGAATGGATAAGAAAGCTGTGGTACATATATACAATGGAGTACTACTCAGCCCTTAAAAGAATAAATTTGACTCAGTTCTAATGGGATGGATGAAACTGGAGCCGATTATACAGAGTGAAGTAAGCCAGAAAGAAAAACACCAATACAGTATACTGACACATATACATGGAATTTACAATGATAGTAATGATGACCCTGTATGTGAGACAACAAAAGAGACACAGAGGTATAGAATGGACTTTTGGACTCTGAGGGAGAGGGAGAGGGTGGGATGATTTGGGAGAATGGCATTGAAACATGCATACTATCATGTAAGAAACAAAGCGCCAGTCTATGTTCAATACAGGATACAGGATGCTTGGGGTTGGTGCATGGGATGATCCAGGGAGATGATATGGGGTGGGAGATGCGAGGGGCTTTGGCATTGGGAGATCGTGTACACCTGTGGCTGATTCATGTCAATGTATTGCAAAACAAATACAGTATTGAAATGTAGAATAAAGTATTCAAAAATATATTAAAAAATAAAAATAAAAATGCACAGCAGAATGGACTGGTTGGATCTCCTTGCAGTCCAAGGGACTCTCAAGTGTCTTCTCCAACACCACAGTCCAAAAGCATCAATTCTTCAGAGCTCAGCTTTCTTCATAGTCCAACTCTCACATCCATACATGACCACTGGAAAAACCATAGCCTTGACTAGATGGACCTTTGTTGGTAAGGTAATATCTCTGCTTTTCAATATGCTATCTAGGTTGGTCATAACTTTCCTTCCAAAGAGTGTCTTTTAATTTCATTGCTACAATCACCATCTGCAGTGAGGTTAACAGAGCTCATTTACTTTGTTCACATAGTAAATAGGATTTATATTTAGGCGTTTCTGGCATCAAGGTTCATGATTTTTTATGATTTAAATATATGGTCAATTGAAATCAGCTAGAATTTAAGTCAATTTCTTTTTCTCTTAATGATAAATATTTTAAATAATAATTTCTTCTGAGCATTCCTTCCCAAAGGGGCATAATTTACATCAAAAGAGCTGATATTTGGGAGAATCAATATAAGCAAACTCATTGGAGGTCATAAAAAGTTATACACCAGGGGGAAAAGTGTCCTGGACTTGAGGTGGAGATAGAAATAATCCCTTCTGAAGATTATTTAAATTAAAACTGTTATAATATACATGCACAAGCTTGATGCCATCTTTAACACAGAGATTCATGGTTATTTTACAAAGCAAGGAAGTAGTAAGAAGATACATATTACTGGATAATTAATTCCCTTTTATTTTTTTAAACAAAGTTGTTACTGGTTATTATTTTACACAATCAAGAATATATTCTTTATCTTCCCAATGATCTTCTTTAAATAGCTATGAGTCACTGTAGCAAAATATAAAAATTTATATCAAAGAATGCTAAGGATACTGTGCATTTCGTATATCCCATACATTCCAAATAAATGACAGTTTGAAGCAAAATATTTAAAAATAAACTCTTTACATATAATACAGATGATTTATTGAAAACCAACCCATATTTTTCCTAGTGAAAAACAATTTTAAGTCAAACAGGAGCTACACAGAATTTTTACTATCATATTAATGTATAATATTTCTTGGCATATCTAGAAAATTCAGAAAGAACAGATCATGAAAATCTGGCATAAAGAAATTACAAGGATCTAAAATAAGAGCTAAAATTATCTTCTTTTGCTGGTAAGACTACATACACAGAGACTCAAAGAAAGTCTAATAATATTTTTATTACTAAGATGATTGTTAAGGTGACCAGTTATAAGTTTTACATATTCAAGAAGAAAAAATGTACAATAGGAATTAGAAAAAACAATGAGGTGAAAAAATTATGACAAAACAATAAAATTCTCATAAATATACACATATCTTAAGGTATTATTCATATATAATTTGCTCAAGGGTAAATCTTCTAGTTTTGACAATGGCATGTAATCAATAGGTAGAACAGATTCTTCACCTTTCAAAATTTCTCCTGTGCCCCTTTCAGTCAACAATTCTATTATCCTAGCTTTTAACAGACACTGTTCTGATTCTTGTCCCTGTGATTTTGCCTTTTCCATAATGTTATATAGATTAATAGAATATGTAGAATTTGAGTCTGACTTCAACTGAGCATAATGCATTTGAGATTTATTGACCCTTGTATGAATCAGTAGTTCATGTATTCATAGCTGAGAGATATTCCTATACATGTAATAGTATTCCCCAGTTAAGGAACTTTAAAAATGGGACACAGTGGATAAAGGTGATGAAAATGCACATATGTCTAGTTAGAAGATCAAAAGTACTAGGGATGTAATGCACAACATGATTAATATAATAAACACTGTTACGTTATATGTGCAAGTTAGGAGAATAAATCCTATACGTTCTCATCCCAACAAAAAATTATTTCTTTTTCTTCTTTTTCTATATAATTATTTTAATATAAATTTATTTATTTTAATTGGAGGTTAATTACTTCACAAAATTGTATTGGTTTTGCCACACATCAACATGAATCCACCACAGGTATACACGTGTTCCCCATCCTGAACCCCCCTCCCATCTCCCTGCCCATACCATCCCTCTGGGTCATCTCAGTGCACCAGCCCCAAGCATCCAGTATCATGCATCGAATCTGGACTGGCAATTTATTTCATATATGATGTTATACATGTTTCGATGCCATTCTCCCAAATCATCCCACCCTCGCCCTCTCCCACAGAGTCCAAAAGACTGTTCTATACATCTGTGTCTCTTTTGCTGTCTTGCATACAGGGTTATCGTTACCATCTTTCTAAATTCCATATATATGCATTAGTAGACTTTATTGGTGTTATTTAAATTTATTGTGGTAATCATTTCATGATGTAGATCAAATCATTATTAATTGTGGTAATCATTTCATGATGTAGGTCAAAGCATTATAGTCATTTCATGATGTAGATCAAATCATTATGGTGTACATATTAAATATACTGTGCTGATGTCAATTATATCTCTCTAAAACTGAATGGAAACAAGTCTCAGCTAATAAAAAAAAAGAGAGACAAATTTTATAAAGAAATAAATTACACAAAACTATAGTAACCAACCATGTAAGCCAATCTAGCATTTAATCTAAGACATGAAGAATAAGTAGAAATTAGCTGAACATTCAGGAAAGTAAAAAGATATTGTTGTTATTCAGTCACAAAGTCCCACCTGACTCTTTGCAGCCCTGTGGATTGCAGCATGTTAGGAATTAACTGGACATTCAGGAAAGTGAAAAAGACATAAAATGTCCATAAACTTAGGCAAACTCAATAGAAGAAATGAAATTTTAATGAAAAAAAATTCATCTAGAAATAGAGCCACATAAATAGTCCAGTTAATCTTTGACAAGGGAACAAAAGCCATATAATGGAGAAAAAAGAAGCTTTTCAATAAATGATGCTGTGACAACTGGACATCTTCATTCAAAATAAAATGAACCTAGACACAGACCTATACCCTTAGTAAATTAACTTAAAATGGATTATAGACCCAAACATAAAGTGTAAAACTATAAAACTCCTAGAAGCTAACAGAAAATCTCTATGGCCTTGAGTATTATGCTGAATACTAAGGGTGCAATGGGTACCTATGAAAAGGTACATAAGGATATCTATGAAATAAAGAAATTTATAAGCTAGACTTCATTAAAATGTTTTAAAAATTTTGTTCTGGTAAAGACATTGTCAAGGTAATGAGAAAACAAAACTATAGATCAGCAAAAATATCTGCATGATACATATCTGATAAAGGACTGTTACCCACCCAATATATACAAAGAACTCTCAAAAGTCAATAAAAATACAAAGAACCTGCTTAATATATGGCCTAAATGCCTGAACAGAAACAATGACAAATAATAATAGGAAAATATTATCTATATCATATATCAGTAGGGAATTGTAAATTAAAACAATGAGCTATCAAACAACAACAAAAAAGAAAATAAAAACCTTATTAGAATGTCCAAAATGCCTAACACTAATACTAAGAAATGCTGGTGAGGATATAAATCAATAGGAACTCTCATCATTGCTATTGGGAATGTAAAATGGTGCGGCCACTTTGGAGGACAGTTTGGCAATTACTTAAAGTAAGCATACTCTTAACATTTGATCCAGGCAAGAATACTGGAGTGGATTGTCATTTCCTTCTCAGGGGATCTTCCCAACCCAGGGACCAAGCCCTTGTCTCATCCTTTGGCATGTAGATTCTTTACCATTGATCCACCTAGGGGTAGTTGAAGTAGGCTAAGTAAAATGGTGGTTAGAGAAGAGGAGGTGAAGGAACCAAATGCCAGATTGTTGGAAAGATTAGCAATAAAAACATCAATGTCCCTTAGAATGATTATAGATATTAGAGTGGGCTATAAGATTGCGAGAAGCAAAGACCAGAATCATCGAATGCAGGAGATTGTCCAAAATATTGTTTGGTTTCATTTTCCCAAGAAAAATGACAAAAGGAGAAATAAACAAATCCTAATAGCAATTATAAAAATGTAATTAAAAACACATGACAGCATGTTAGGTAGAAACAGAGGGAATTAAGGAAAACATCATGAGTAGAAAGAGAATAATTGGGTCTGTGGACTAAAAATCTTGAGGTCAAAGAACAGTCATATTTGGGATTGTTAGACTAATAAAATATAATATGATCAGAGGGAAAACTTCTGTATTAATTATTCTATAACTTCACATTTTGATGACGAAATTGTCTGGAACTATGCTAAAGCTGAAACTCCAATAATTTGGAGTTGACGTAATGGAAAGACACTGATGCTGGGAGGGATTGGGGGCAAGAGGAGAAGCAGACGACAGAGGATGAGATGGCTGGATGGCATCATCAACTCGATGGACATGAGTTTGAGTGAACTCTGGGAGGTGGTGATGGACAGGGAGGCCTGGCGTGCTGAGATTCATGGAGTCGCAAAGAATCGGACATCACTGAGCAACTGAACTGAACTAATCAAGGATAAGCTCTAGCCTATGACATGGTTGCCTTTCTATCTTACCACAGTGGGGTTAGGAGCACAAAGTAACTTTTTCACATGTGCAATTTTACAATGCAATTTATATGAAGGGGAAAAAAAACAAAACAAAACAAAAACTAGTGCTGGAGTGTGACTGTGGGAGTGGGTGGGTGGTTTTGTGTGTGTGCATGTGCTTAGTTGCTCAGTTGAATCCAGGTCTTTGTGACCCCATGAACTATAGCCTGCCAGGTTCCTCTGACCATGGATTCTCCAGGCAGGAATACTGGAGTGGATTGTCATTTCCTTCTCCAAGGGATCTTCCCAACCCAGGGACCAAGCCCTTGTCTCATCCTTTGGCATGTAGATTCTTTACCATCGATCCACCTAGGGGTAGTTGAAGTAGGCTAAGTAAAATGGTGGTTAGAGAAGAGGAGGTGAAGGAACCAAATGCCAGATTGTTGGAAAGATTAGCAATAAAAACATCAATGTCCCTTAGAATGATTATAGATATTAGAGTGGGCTATAAGATTGCGAGAAGCAAAGACCAGAATCATCGAATGCAGGAGATTGTCCAAAAGGTCATTAGGTATCAGCAATCAGTTGTAAAAGTAAATAGAAATATGATAAGTCCTAAAAAAATAAGCATATTTTACAATGAGATAGAGGCATCTATTATACATTTGATAACAACTCAATATATCAGAGAAAATGAGGTCATAGTGTTTTACATAGTTTTAAAAGAGAAAATGAACAATCATGGAGATTAAAATGTAATGAACACACAAAATTAAATGGAGACCTGGTCAATGTTCGAGTCTCAACTGATTTTCATGAAAATCAGCCTTTCTGAAATGAAAAACTGCTGTCAATAGAATTAAAAACCAAGGGAAAGCTGAAGGTTTTTTGTTCTCTTTAGAGAAAGCACAGTATTTCTTAAAGGATTGGTTCAATTATAATCTCCAGATTTTAAGTTGTGTATGTCCAATGGAGAATACCCAGAGAAGCTACATTGTGGTTGCAGAAGGCAATAAGTAGTCACATTAGGCTCCTTTGGATAAGATGATTATGTCGTTTATTATAAGTACCATAGTTACTGTTGCTGTCTAGATAAAAACATGAATGATGCATTTAAATTAGATAAAATCTGAATATATGTATATGTATGTTTCCTTTTCTCACTGTATGTATATATATATATGCTCAGTCACTCAGTCGTATCCTACTCTTTTGTACGCCAATGAACTGCAGCCCGCTAGGCTCCTGTGTCCATGGGATTACCCCTGCAAGAATACTGGAGTGGGTTGCCATTTTCTTCTCCAGTGGACCTTCCTGACCCAGCGATAGAACCCATGTCTCCTGCATTGCAGGAGGATTCTTTATCAGTGAGCCATCGGGAAGCCCAAGTACCACAGTGGTAATAGACACCCCCTGCAAAAAAACAAAACAAAACAAAAAACACCATAGTTTCAAATAGTGTCATCTCATACAATAACTAAACCCATTATGCTTTAATAAATCAAAATTTTAAAAGAACTTTAGACTCCAGGAAAACTCACAATACAGATATTTTCTCTGACATAGTTATAATTTGCATGAGACCAGCCACAGAATTTTTCCTTGTTCACCAATACAATCCAGTACCTGTCAAAGCGAAAGGCACATTGTAGGCATTTAGTACATACTAGTTGAATGAACAGAGATTTTTAGAGATGCTGCCTGCTTCACTCAAGTTGGGTGTACAATGAACTACTCCCATTTTCTACTACTTTAAAAGCATATTTAGACATATTTCTCTTACTTTAACTTTTAAACACTCCTCTGGGCACAATTGAGAGTACATTCATTGATCCTTGCAGAGAATCCTCATGTAGGGAGAGACTGCTTTCTAACCTGGACTGCTCAGTCCTACTGATGGAGAAGGGTAAGTAACTTTGAAAATGGGGAGCCAGGCACTTGCATTATCATTTGTATGAAGACTAAATATACTTTCTCCAACTTTAAAATGTTGCCACTATTTTATGTGGTAATATATAAAATTTCATTAACATTTTAATCACTTAATGAATAATAACTATAATCTAACTCCTAAACTTTTTATCTCACAACTTTTCATCCTTGAGATGCTAATATGCTGTAAACTTTCTTATTTCTTCTCTTTTATCTAAAATAAGCACATTTACATTCTGTGAACATTTATTTCAGACTTGTTTCCATTTGTGTTTTAACATTTAAAGTTGAAAGCCAAAGGTAGGATGTTCCCTAATTCATAATCCCTGAGGGATCTTTCATTCTTGACTGCTTTCTGATAAAATTACCACTATGCTATTCAATATAATTTATTTTCTCCAAAATTTTTCTAAGTGATTATGACATTAATTTAAAGTTTCTTCAATAGATTTTGTCCTAAGTAAATCACTGAAAACTGCATGAGTTTTTACTACCAACTGACCTCCTCCTGAGAAAAGAAAGTACCATGACTCCACTCTCCATTTCCATTGCAACAGGCTGAGAAAAATTCATGTTTAAAATTCAAAGGCTGTGGTTGAATTGTATAGATATACATATTTTTTAAATATCTCAGCAGTTGGTTAATCAGTTCACTTTTATTTGTGTCTTTTTGTATTTTTTCATCATATACTCCTTGGGAAATAAGGGGAAAATTAATCTCCAAAAACTTTTTTATCAAGGGTTTTTACTTCATTTACTGAAATCCTGAAAACTCCAATCAACATCAATAAAAGGGTACATGAAATTGGGCTAGCTAATTTTTGTTCACATATGTCTATAATTTTAGTAACAAGTTGGGGAAAAGATAGGATGGGGAACAGAGAGAATTAGAACTTGGTGATTTAAACGCAAGATTAATGGTTAACAGTGGTAATAAAGGGCTGCATATCAAATTAAATGAATGAATAAATGAACATGAGACTTTTAACACTATACTATTCTTAGCCAGTCCATTCTTCATATTCTTCACAAACATTTTTAATTAATTTATCTTCACAAACATTTTTAATAACACAAATCACCATGCAATGAAATACAGTAGAAATAAAATATGACTAAAAATCTATTTATGTTTGAGTTTCTGTTTCATTCTGTCTATAATGTTTATGCCACTGAAAGCAAAACAAACATCTGTTTCTTTATTAATAGCATTACCCCCTTTAACTATCAGCCTAAACATTCTTCCTCTATTTTCTCCTTATAGGAGAAGCATTATATGCTTCATATTTAAAGCTAGGGGAAGCATATTGAAAACACCAACAAATATAGAAAGACAGGATTGGCTATTTTAAAAAGGCAAAAATATATACGCACAAAATCAAAAGTTTAACTTCCTCCTTTAATGTCCTCTATAAATAATATGGCACTAATAGAATGCAGAAATAAATGCACTGTCTTGGTGTCTTGAGTATTGTCTAGCAGTTCTTTTCATAAGGCTTGTAAAAAATGTTCCCTCTGGTAACTTTAAATTCATTTTTGTAATTAGCATTTAGTTGTATCTTTGAAAAGAAACCAGCTTCTTTTTGCCTGCCAACAGCAATTTTCAGCTCAGCAGATAAAAATTAGGTCCTGTGCATTAAAGCCAACAGGTCTGATGTCAAGATGGGAATACTGCCATCATTTTATCTGGAAAATTAATTTAATTTGTTCTAAATATGTTTATTTATGCATTCAAACTCTATTTGTGTATACTTTTAACAAAAATATAGATCTTATGCTTAAATGCT
Organism: Nanger dama; assembly: GCA_917880005.1. Taxonomy (NCBI): domain Eukaryota; kingdom Metazoa; phylum Chordata; class Mammalia; order Artiodactyla; family Bovidae; genus Nanger; species Nanger dama. The sequence continues at coordinate 3,598,059 of CAKJTW010000038.1, read as the reverse complement.
AAAGATTAATTGGAAACAATTATTTGGAATACATAGGCAATCTATTCTAAATAATTTTTCTAGCATACTGAATACCTATGTACAAGTTTCCTTCAAAATAAAATGGGATATATATTTACTGAAAAAAAAAGAAACTGAAAAATTTCCATATAAATTTTCTAGCTTTTGAAGCATTCTAGATACCTAAGCAATCAAATTACAAATGCTGTGCTCTGTGTTCACCCCTTAGATAGGTGATGGTGTTGTTTAAAACATGACATAGAAGTTGCACATAGAGAGAGAAAAGATGGTGGAGGAGCAGGAGTACCTGACCAGGGAAAAGAATATATAGACCCACGCAGAACTTGGTAGGATGAAGGAACTAGGGGGAAAACAGGAGTGTTAATAGGACTAGACCTGCCCTTTGTGGGTGGGGGAAGTGAAGCAGGGGTTTGATCGCACATTGGGGCAATTGTCTGAGTCAGAGGAGAAACATTTAAGGCTGAGAGTGAAACAGCTGATCTGTGGTAGCCTAAATGGAATGAGAATCAGACAATCCTTGCCGCAGCCACACATATCCTGGACAGGGAGGCAGATCCCCTGGAAGGTGCAGCAGCTGGAAGCTGGAGTTAAGGGACTGGGGAGTAATCCTAGGGCGAGTGCTGCTGTTGACTGTGGAGAGGTGGATTGAAGGGATGGAATGGAGCAGAATTCAGAGGGAAATGCTTGTGGAGGAAAGCTGGGCAGCCATGAAAGGAAGGCGATACTGCTGAGTCATGCATAAGGAGTGGAGCCATTACTGTAGCCTCCCTCCCCCAACACTCCAGCATCAGCAGCTGAACAATAGAGAGGCTGGCCCATCAAACTGCCTGAAGCACTGAACTACAGAGTAGAACCCCACACAGGGTGCCCCTATACATGCCTGACAAGCTGAACAACATAGGAGGACCCAAGGCAAGGGAGCCCTTTAAGTGCCTGAATAGGCAGAGCTATAGAGAAAGACTGGCCAAAGAGGACTTCTGATCTCCAGCTATAAGAGGCTTGAAAAAAGACTCTGATACAGCCATAACTACTATGGCAGAGGCAGTCTGTGTCCCTGCATACTTGGCACCACCAGGATCCCCACACGCCAAGCAGCTCTGTCACCTTCACTCTCAACTCTCACTGGGGCAGAGCTGCCAGAGGCAGAAAAACTCTCATGTCTATGCACGCAGGGTTGCTTCGGTCCAACTCTTTGTGACCCTGTAGACCATGGCTTGCCGGGCTTCTTTATCAGGGAAGGGGTTCTCCAGGCAAGAATACAGGAGTGTTTTGGCCAGTACTGGTTGCCATATCCTTCTAGAGCACTACATTTCCTGCTGCCATAACCACCAACTCCCCTGAGTACCTAGTGCTGCCAGAAACCCTGCGACCCAAGCAGCTGCACTACCTCCACACCTGGCCCTCACAGGGACAAACCCAAACCCTCCATGGCAGCCTCAGGAGAAAACCCCAGCGGTTGACCCACATGCAGAGGTGGAAATAAAACTAAAATTGAAGCCCAGGGGCAGTGCGCCTAAGGAAGAAGACCCAAAACCTTCCTACCAGCTGTACAAGCTGAAGATTAAATCCACATTATCAACTAGGCAGACTCTGTCTCTGTGGAATATATAAAAAGTCATTGAGAGCTCCCACAAAGAAAACATACTCGTTCTGATAGCTTCAGACATTGGAAACAAGACCACAAAGGAGTAGGACCAGATTCGAATCCGAGCTGTCCTCATAGCAGGTCCAGAGATAAGCACAGTGTGGAAGGGCATCCTAGGGAGGTGAGGCAGACTGTCACTCTCAGCAAGGGAAAGGATTCTGACAGCAGTAACTAAAGAAAAACATTTATTATTTGCCAGGAGCCAGCACGAGGAGTCCCGCCCATGGCAAAAGTCATGAGGTTAAGGGGCCCAACAGGCAAAGGTGAGTCCGGCCTTAAGGGAGCCTCGCTGGATTTTCTCGAGCATCTACCCCCAAAACCAGAGTCTGCCTGCTGTACTGCATTATGCTTTTCGCTTATGCTTCTGACATTAATAGGGGCCATCCCCCAACACCTTTTCTGGAAAAAAATTTAATTTAGAGCTTTTAGATAATAAGTCTCCTGGACATAATAAGAGTGTTTCAATCCAAAAGCCCCTCTGATGGCTTTCTAGCCTGCCTACAGGACTCTTACAGCTGTGCATGTGATTGTTTGCAGCCTCAAAACATCCTAGGAATATAGGGGCTTCCGAGGAGTCAAAATCATTAGAATAGGACTGATTAAGGGCTTCATTTGTTGAGCCAATACTTGCTGCCAAATTTTCATATCTTTTATTTGTTGATATAGTTGGTATGTAGGAAAAAAAAAAAGTAGCAACATAGATCTTTGAGTTAAGTACCTTCTTTGTTATAACCCACTGCACCATTGTTCTATAGGGACGTAACTTTAGTGCTTTGAGGGTGATACAGATTAAAGAAAAACACTTCAGGGGAAATGAGATTAACATTCATTAAGGAAGAGAGCCATAAAGTGTTAACAGGCCTCTTGGCCAGAAGATAACATAAATCACCTGAGACCTTTTGTATACAAAAGATATACAGAAAGGTCAGGACTGCTGCCCCTGCATGACTCTGTATCTTCCATTATGTAAAACTTAGGGTATATAAACACCTTTTAAAAATAAAGTTATGGGGTTTTTGCACAAGCTTGGCCTCCCCTGTGTTGACTCTCTCTCTCTCTCTCTCTCTCTCTCTCTCTCTCTCTCTCCCTCTCCCTCCCTCTCCATTTCAGGCTGATCCCTTGGAATGCAGAGGCTCACCAAATCTACTTATTTGCCCTGGCTTCTAAGACCCACGTGAGAGGGAGCCCAAGGCAGGGCACCCTCTGCTATTCAAGTGGGAACCAGTGGCCTATGGAGACGGTGCAAGTTCCTTATCTTGGAACTTTATTGGTTTTCCACATAAACCAAGTTATTCAGCATCTCTTCTGCACTAATTTTCCTACTACACTATTCTTTCCTAATCTCTCTTTATATTTCTAATTAAATAATTCTTTCCTAAGATGCCGACTCTGTCCCCCCTTCAGATTACCCTGGATCCACTGGGGCTGGACCCCAGCAATTATTGTTATCTTTTGTCTCATTCTGTAGGTTATTTTCGATTTTGTTCCCTCCGCCACCCACTTGTAGTTGTCAATTGTATTGACACTATGAAATCTAACTAAGCTTTTGAGCTTCTTTTTTTCTCTTTTTTTAATCAGCCACAATTTTTATTGTTGTTATAAACCACTGCCTCTGTGTTGGGCTTTTGCAGTTCTGGGGAATTTTCCTTTTTTCTCTCTTTTTAAAATTTAGTTTTAATTTTTAAACCTATCATTATTTTTTCTACACTTATTCTTTTGTTTGCTTTTCCTACTGTTCTTTTCCCCTTGCAGTTAACCTTTAATGTATACAAATCTTCTTTATCTGCCTGTATTTAACATTGCATATATATCCTTTTCTTTTTCCTTTCCTATCAACATATTTGTTAGTTCTATTTTCATTGTTATTCCCCTATTGGCACCTTGCTTTAGTTTTGTTTTCAGTTTGTGCTTTAGTTATTTTTTTTCTGGCAGATATAATTTTTGGTTTCCTTTATTCACCAGGTCAATCTATTGTACTTTATTTTTGTTGAACTGTTTTGATTTTGCTATGGGTATATATGTTTATGTGTATATTCCATTATTTTAGCTATAATTTACCTCATTATGTACCTGCCATTTGTCTGGGGTTCATCTTTGGTTTCTCATTTTGGGTTTGTTTTAATCTGACTTAATGCCATAATAAACCACTTGTGGAATTCATTATTGACCAGATATCAAGGCTTGAGCCTTTGGAGTGGGAGCACTGACTCGAGCCCTAGACTACCTAAGAACTTACTCTGTTGATTTCAGTTGCTCAGTCGTGTGGGACTCTTTGCAACCCCATGAATCACAGCACACCAGGCCTCCAGTCTATCACCAACTGCTGGAATTCACTCAGACTCAGGTCCATCAAGTCAGTGATGCCATCCAACCATCTCAGCCTCTGTCGTCCCCTTCTCCTCCTGCCCCCAAATCCCTCCCAGCATCAGAGTCTTTTCCAGTGAGTCAACTCTTCGCATCAGGTGGCCAAAGTACTGGAGTTTCAGTTTTAGCATCATTCCTTCCAAAGAAATCCCAGGGCATCTCCTTCAGAATGGACTGGTTGGATCTCCTTTGAGTCCTCTACAACACCACAGTTCAAAAGCAACAATTCTTTGGCACTCAGCCTTCTTCACAGTCCAATTCTCACATCCATACACAACTACTGGAAGAACCATAGCCTTGACTAGATGGACCTTAGTCAGCAAAGTAATGTCTCTGCTTTTGAATATGCCATCTAGGTTGGTCATAACTTTTCTTCCAAGGAGTAAGTGTCTTTTAATTTCATGGCAGCAATCACCATCTGCAGTGATTTTGGAGCCCCCAAAATAAAGCCTGACACTGTTTTCACTGTTTCCCTATCGTTTTCCCCATGAAGTGATGGGACCAGATGCCATAATCTTCGTTTACTGAATGTTGACCTTTAAGCCAACTTTTTCATTCTCCTCTCACTTTCATCAAGAGGCTTTTTAGTTGCTCTTCACTTTCTGCCATAAGGGTGGTGTCATCTGCATGTCTGAGGTTATTGATATTTCTCCTGGCAATCTTGATTCCTGCGTGTGTTTCTTCTAGTCCAGTGTTTCTCATGATGTACACTGCATATAAGTTAAATAAGCAGGGTGACAATACACAGCCTTGATGTACTCCTGTTCCTATTTAGAACCAGTCTGCTCTTCCATGTCCAGTTCGAATTGTTGCTTCCGGACCTGCATATATGTTTCTCTAGAGTCTGGTCAGGTGGTCTGGTATTCCCATATCTTTCAGAGTTTTCCACAGTTTATTGTGATCCACACAGTCAAAGGCTTTGGCATAGTCAATAAAGCAGAGATAGATGTTTTTCTGGAACTCTCTTGCTTTTTCCATGATCCAGTGGATGTTGGCAATTTGTTCTCTGGTTCCTCTGCCTTTTCTAAAACCGCCTTGAACATCTGGAAAATCACAATTCACATACTGCTGAAGCCTGGCTTGGAGAATTTTGAGCATTACTTTACTAGCATGTGAGATGAGTGCAATTGTGCGGTAGTTTGAGCATTCTTTGGCCTTGCCTTTCTTTGGGATTGGAATGAAAACTGACCTTTTCCCGTCCTGTGGCCACTGCTGAGTTTTCCAAATTTGCTGGCATATTGAGTGCAGCACTTTCACAGCATCATCTCTCAGGACCTGAAACAGCTCAACTGGAATTCCATCACCTCCACTAGCTTTATTTATAGTAATACTTTCTAAGGCCCACTTGACTTCACATTCCAGGATGTCTGACTCTAAGGAGTCTCAAATAGTGAGAACTCACACTAAGGAAACCACTTGAATACAAGACCAGGAATCACCCAATCACCGTCACACCCTGTACAAGATGCCTCATCTAAATTACAAAACAGAAATACAAACCCAGTCATCAGCAGACAGGATTACCACCTCACTCAGTCTTGCCCATCAGAGGAAAAAAATAAACAAACAAAAACTCAGCACAAATCTCACTCTATAGAAGCTTACCCACACCACTGGACCAACTTTCGGAGGACAGAAACCAAAAGGAAGAAAGATTTCAACACTGAAGCCTGGGAAAAGGAGACCTCAAACACAGTAATTTAAAAATGATAATAATGAAAAGGCAGAGAGATACTACACAAATGAAGGAACAAACTAGAAACACAGATGTCCAAATAAATTAAGAGGAAATAGGGAAACTACCTGAAAAAGAATTCAGAATAATGATGGTAAAAATAGAAAAAAACAAAAACAAAACTTGAAAACAAAATAGAGAAAATGCAAGAATCAATTAACAATGACGTAAAAGAAGTAAAGAATAAGCATACAGAGACAAATAGCACAATTACTGAAATTAAAAATACTCTAGAAGTTAACAATAGCAGAATATCTGAAGCCGAAGAATGAATAAGTGAGCTGGAAGATAAAATGGTGGAAATAACTTCTGAAGAACAGAATAAAGAAAAAGAATGAAAAGAACTGAAGATAGTCTCAGAGACCTCTGGGACAATATCAAATACACCAACATCCAAATTACAGGGATCCCAGAAGAAGAAGAGAAAAATAATGTGCATGAGAAATTTTTCAAAAGATTAAAATTAAAAATTTCCCCAACATGGAAAAGGAAATTGTCGATCATGTCCAAGAGGCACAAAGAGTCCCATACAGGATAAACCTAAGGAGAAACAGGCCAAGACACACACTAATCAAACTAACAAAGATTAAATACAAATAAAGAATATTAAAAGCAACAAGGGAGAAGCATCAAATAACATACAAGGAAATCCCATATGCTTAACTGCTGATCTTTCAATAGAAACTCTGCAGGCCAGAAGGGAATGGTAGGAAATATTCAAAGTACTGAAAGGGAAAAATATACAACCAAGATTACTACACCCAGCAAAGACCTCATTCAAAATTGATGCAGAAATAAAAGCATTTCAGGTAAGCAAAAAGTTAAAAGAATTCAGTACCACCTAACCAGCTTTACAACAAATGTTAAAGGGACTCATATAGTCAAAAATACAAGAGAAGAAAAAGATCTACAAAATCCACCCCCAAAATTAAGAAAATGGCAATAGGAACATATATATTCATAATTACTTTAAATGTAAATGGATTAAATGTTCCAATCAAAAGACACAGACTTAATAATGAGTTCAATGAAATATATATATAAATACTCATGCTCACTGGGAGAACAAAGGAACAAAGAGAGAACAAATAATCAGAAAATATAAAAAGAAACCAATTACACATGTTTCAATGCCGTTCTCATATAAGAAATGAATCATCAGTTTATGGTTCAATGCAAGATACAGGATGCTTGGGGCTGGTGCACTGGGATGACCCAGAGGGATGGTATGGGGAGGGAGGTGGAAGGAGGGTTCAGGATTGGGAACACGTGTGCACCCGTGGCAGATTCATGTTGATGTACAGCAAAAACCAATACAATATTGTAAAGTAATTAGCCTCCAATTAAAATAAATAAATTTAAATTAAAAAAAACAGTTTGGGCTGCAAAATACAGTAAGGGAAATAAAAAACACACTATAAAGAATTAACAGCATATAAGGTGATACAAAAGAACACATATACCACCTGGAGGATAGAACCATGGAAATCACAGGATTACAACAACAATAAGAGAAACAACTTTATGAGGCTAGTTTGAGAGCCCTCCAAGACAATATTAAACACACTAACATTTGCATTATAGGTGTCCTAGAAGGAGAAGAGAGAGGAAAGAGACAGAAGATGTATTAGATAAAATCATGACTGAAAACTTTCTCAACCTGAGAAAGAAAATAGGTATCCAAGGCCATAAATCAGAGTCCCAAACAAGATAAACCAAAGAGACTCACACCAAGACACATAATTACAATGGAAAAAATTAAAGAGAATTTTAAAGGCAGCAGGAAAATAAAAAATCACAGAAAAGAGAATGCCCATAAAACTATTAGCTGATTTTTTTCAGCAGGAACTTTGCAAGACCAAAGAACAAGCTATATTTTAAAAGTGCTGAAAGAAAAAAAAAATCATACAACTAAGGATACTCTAACCGCTGAGGTAGAATTCTCAAACAGGCAAAAACTAAGAGCTCATCATCACAAAACCAGTCTTACAAGGAATATTAAAGTATCTTCTTTAAGCAAAAAGAAAGAGCCATAAACAGAAAGAAAGAAAATAAATGAAGAAAAAAATGGTAATTATATAGTAAAGTCTTTCCCATTCTGTTGTTTTCTTCTATTTCCTTGCATTGATCACAGAGGCCTGGGCTTTCTTTTCTCTCCTTGCTTGCTCTTTGGAACTCTGCATTCAGATGTTTATATCTTTCCTTTTCTCCTTTGCTTTTCACTTTTCCTCTTTTCACAGCTATTTGTAAGGTCTTCCCAGACAGCCATTTAGCTTTTTTGAATTTCTTTTCCATGGGGATGGTCTTGACCCCTGTCTCCTATACAATATCAGGAACATCCATTCATAGATCATCAGGCACTCTGTCTATCAGGTCTAGTCCCTTAAACCTATTTCTCACTTCCAATGTATAATCATAAGGGATTTGATTTAGGTCATACCTGAATGGTCTAGTGGTTTTCCCTACTTTCTTCAATTTAAGTCTGAATTTGGCAATAAGGAGTTCAGGATCTGAGCCACAGTCAGCTCCCAGTCTTGTTTTTGCTGACTGTATAGAGCTTCTCCATATTTGGCTGCAAGGAATATAATTAATCTGATTTTGATGTTGACCATCTGATGATGTCCATGTGTAGAGTCTTCTCTTGTGTTGTTGGAAGAGGGTATTTGCTATGACCAGTGCGTTCTCTGGCCAAAACTCTATTAGCCTTTGCCCTGTTTCATTCTGTATTCCAAAGCCAAATTTGCCTGCTACCCGAAGTGATTCTTGACTTCTTATTTCTGCATTCAGTCCCTATAATAAAAAGACATCTTTTTCGGGTATTAGTTCTAAAAGGTCTTGTAGGTCTTCATAGAACCATTCAACTTCAGCTTCTTCAGCATTACCGGTTGGGGCATAGACTTGGATTACTGTGATATTGAATGGTTTGCCTTGGAAATGAACAGAGGTCATTTGGCCATTTTTGAAATTGCATCCAAGTACTGCATTTCAGACTCTTGTTGACCATGACGGCTACTCCATTTCTTCTAAGGGATTCCTGCCCGCAGTAGTAGATATAATGATCATCTGAGCTAAATTCACCCAATTCCAGTGCACTTTAGTTCCCTGATTCCTAGAATGTTGACGTTCACTCTTGCCATCTCCTGTTTGACCATTTCCAACTTGCCTTGATTCATGGACCTAACATTCCAGGTTCCTATGCAATATTGCTCTTACAGCATCAGACCTTGATTCTATCACCAGTCACATCCACAACTGGGTATTGTTATTGTTTTGGCTCTGACCCTTCATTCTTTCTGTAGTTATTTGTCCACTGATCTCCAATATCATACGAGGCACTTACCGACATGGGGATTACCTCTTTCAGTATACTATCATTTTGCCTTTTATACTGTTCATGGGATTCTCAAGGAAAGAATACTGAAGTGGTTTGCCATTCCCTTCTCCAGTGGAGAAATAGAAGAAAACAACAGAATGGGAAAGACCAGAGATCTCTTCAAGAAAATCAGAGATACAAAGGGAATATTTCATGAAAAGATGGGCCTGATAAAGGACAGAAATGGTATGGACCTAACAGAACAAAAGATATTAAGAAGAGGTGGCAAGAATACAAAGAAAAACTGCAGAAAAAAGATCTTAATGACCCAGATAATCAGGATGGTGTCATCACTCATCCTAGAGCCAGACATCCTAAAATGTAAAGTTAAGTAGGCCTTAGAAAGCATCACTACGAACAAAGCTAATGGAGGTGATGGAATTCCAGTTGAGCTGTTTCAGGTCCTGAGAGATGATGCTGTGAAAGTGCTGCACTCAATATGCCAGCAAATTTGGAAAACTCAGCAGTGGCCACAGGACGGGAAAAGGTCAGTTTTCATTCCAATCCCAAAGAAAGGCAAGGCCAAAGAATGCTCAAACTACCGCACAATTGCACTCATCTCACATGCTAGTAAAGTAATGCTCAAAATTCTCCAAGCCAGGCTTCAGCAGTATGTGAATTGTGATTTTCCAGATGTTCAAGGCGGTTTTAGAAAGGCAGAGGAACCAGAGAACAAATTGCCAACATCCACTGGATCATGGAAAAGCAAGAGAGTTCCAGAAAACATCTATCTCTGCTTTATTGACTATGCCAAAGCCTTTGACTGTGTGGATCACAATAAACTGTGGAAAATTCTGAAAGATATGGGAATACCAGACCACTTGACCTGCCTCTTGAGAAATCTGTATGCAGATCAGGAAGCAACAGTTATAACTGGACATGGAACAGCAGAATGGCTCCAAATAGGAAAAGGAATACATCAAGGCTGTATATTGTCACCCTGCTTATTTAACTTATATGCAGACTACATCATGAGAAACACTGGGCTGATGAAACACAAGGTGGAATCAAGATTGCTGGGAGAAAGAGCAATAACCTGAGACATGCAGATGACACCACCCTTATGGCAGAAAGAGGAACTAAAAAGCCTCTTGATGAAAGTGAAACTGGAGGGTGAAAAAGTTGGTTTAAAGCTCAACATTCAGAAAATGAAGATCATGGCATCTGGTTGCATCACTTCATGGGAAATAGATGGAGAAATAGTGGAAACATTGTCAGACTTTATTTTGAGGGCTCCAAAATTACTGCAGATGGTGACTGCAGTCATTAAATTAAAAGACAATCCTTAGAAAGAAAGTTATGACCAACCTAGATAGCACATTCAAAAGCAGAGATATTACTTTGCCAACAAAGATCCATCTAGTCAAGGATATGATTTTTTTTCAGTAGTCATGTATGGATGTGAGAGTTGGACTGTGAAGAAAGATGATGCCAAAGAATTGATGCTTTTGCATTGTCGTATTGGAGAAGACACTTCAGAGTCCTTTGGACTGCAAGTTGATCCAACCAGTCCATTCTGAAGGACATCAGCCCTAGGTTTCTTTGGAAGGAATGATGCTAAAGCTGAAACTCCAGTTCTTTGGCCACCTCTTGAGAAGAGTTGACTCATTGGAAAAGATTCTGATGCTGGGAGGGATTTGGGGGCAGGAGGAGAAGGGGATGACAGAGGATGAGATGGCTGGATGGCATCACTGACTCGATGGACATGAGTTGAGTGAACTCCAGGTGCTGGTGATGGACAGGGAGGCCTGGTGTGCTGTGATTCATGGGGTCACAAAGAGTCAGACATGACTGAGTGACTGAACTGAACTGATAGTAAAGTCAGTAGATCAAAACTTTAAAGGCTAATACACATGGTAAAAGACAAAAACCATAAAATCATCTATAATTAACAGTTGAAATCATATATAAAGATGTAAAATATGACATTAAAAACCTAAAATTTTAGAGGAAGCATAAAATGTAGACCTATTAGACTGTGTTTCAACTTAGATAGCTTTCAATTTAAAACAACCATATAGAGGAGTTAGAAAGAGGGCAGAGGAATAGGACGAGGAGACCACTTTCTCCCTCACTAATTCATCAAAAGAACATTTCAACGCTGAGTAAATTCCACAAAACAACTTCTGAATGCTGGCAGAGGACATCAGGCATCCATTAAAGGAGATCATTGGCTCCAAAAACAGGTAGGAAAAAATATAAAAGATGAAAAATGAGACAAAGGAGGTAGGGAGGGAGCTCCATCCTGGGAAGGGAATCCCGTCCTGGGAAGAGACTTAAAAACAGAGGTTTCCAAACACCAGGAAACATTCTTGCAGCTGAGTCTGTGGCGAGCCTTGGAAGCACAGAGGGAAACGTAACACGAAGGAAAAATAAATAACACCAACAAATTACGAGCCCAACAGTAAATCCCCCAGTGCAAAGAGCAGCGCAAACACCTGCATCTGCCACTAGCAAGTGGGAGCTGGGCAGGAAGGAGTGAGAGGCGCAAGCGGCAGTGCTTTCTAAGAACTGGGCCACGGGAGATGCGGGCTGCAGTGCCTATTTTGAGAATTGGGCCATAACGCCCCATGCATGGCCAGAGCGAACTAACTTGGGCTAGCAAACCAGACTGTGGGATAGCTACCACGCAAAACACTCGAACATAAGACACCGCTAGGACCATGCACAGAACAAAAGACGGATCGGAAATAGCCGGCTGTGGACCATGCCCCTCTGGTGACAGGCAGCCAGAGCCTTAAGGGCTGGAAGGGGGCAATCGCAGCCCAAGAGAGACATTACCTACCAAATTGCAAGCAGGTTTCTTTGCTAACTAAGACTTCTGGGGCTCTGGACAGTCATCATCTGCCTGAGAATGAACCCAGCGGTACACCCAGAAAACTGAGCAGCATGGAAAGGCCATAAGTCACAGTGATTGCTCTCTCCAAACTCCCTAGCTACTCGGACCTGGGAAGGGCACAAAACACACGCTCAACCAAATCTGCGCCTCGGAGGGCTTCCTGAGCACCGAGCCTGAGTGGCTTAGACTGGGGAGGTGCATGAAGCCTAGGGCTGGCCTCAGACAGTTACCAGGTGGAGCAACATAGAGCCTGAGCGGTGTGCGCCGCAAGCAGGGGGCAAGCCTAGCGTAGAGTCCACCACTGCCCTCCCTGTGTCAAGACAGAAATCAGACACTGAAGAGACCAGCAAACAGAGGAAGTTAAACAGAGGGAACTGCCTTGGTAGTGACCCCACACAGCCCACAATGCCAGAGAAAGGGCCAGATATACCTTTACTACTTTTATAATCAACCTTTCTTTCCCCCTTTGAGTTGATGTGGATGAGTGATTGTTTCTTTTTTTTTTCAATTTTATTTTTCTTCTTTTCTTTTTCACCTTTTAACTTTCTTAAATTTTAAGTCCGCTATTTCTCTAATTATTTTTATAACCGATTATTACTTTTCAAAAAGAAAAAACATATTTTAAAGCAAACGCTGTATATAGTCTTTTGGGGTGGATGTTGTTGTTGTTTTAATAATTCTTGTGGCTTTTGTTGTTGTTGTTGTTCTCCTTCTTCTCTTTAATATTGTATTTTTGAAAATCCAGTCTCTACTCCAGATTTTTAATCTTTGCATTTTGGTATTTGTCAATTTCATACATTTAAAAACCCAATCTTTAGTACCCAATTTTACCTGAGAGTGAGATTACTGGCTTGACCACTCTCTCCTCCTTTGGAATCTCCTTTTCACCACCAGGTGGCCTCTGTCTCCTCCCTCCCCTTCTCTTCTCTACCCAACTGTGAATCTCTGTGTGTTCCAGAAGTTTGAGAACACTCAGGGAACTGGTTACTGGCCGGATCTGTCTCCTTTTCATCTCCCTCTTTTATCCCCCTGCCCACCTCTGTCTACTTCCTCCCTCTCCTCTTCCCTGTATAACTCTGTGAACACCTCTGAGAGGTCCAGACTGTGGAGTGCACATAAGGAAGTGATTACTGGCTAGCTTGCTCTCTCCTCTTCTGATTCCATCTCATCTCATTCCAGTCACCAGTAACTACCCCCTCCCTCTTCTCTTCTCCATGTAACTCAGTGAACCTCGATGGGTGACCCTCAATGTGGAGAAACCTTTCATCTTTAACCTAGATGTTTTAACATCAGTGCTGTATAGATGGAGAAGTCCTGAGGCTATTGTAAAAAATAAAACTGAAAACCAGAATCAGGAGGCTTAAGTCCAAATCCTGAGAACATCAGGGAAATCCTAAATACAGGGAACATTATTCGATAGGAGCTCATCAAATACTTCCATATCTACACTGAAACCGAGCACCACCCAAGGGCCAACAAGTTCCAGAACAAGACATACCACACAAATTCTCCAACAACACAAGAACACATCCCTGACCTTCAATATACAGGCAGCTCAAAACTACTCCAAAACCATTGACGTCTCATAACCCATTACTGGACACTTCACAGCACTCCAGAGAGAAGAAATCCAGCTCCATCCACCAGAACTCCAACACAAGCCTCCCTAATTAAGAAACCTTGACAAGCCACTGATACAACCCCACACACAGTGAGGAAGCTCAGTAATAAAGAGAACTCCACAAATTCCTAGAATATAAAAGGCCACCCCCAAACACAGCAATATAATCAAGATGAAGAGACAGAGGAATACCCAGCAGGTAAAGGAACAGGAGACATGCCCACCAAACCAAACAAAAGAGGAAGAGATAGGGAATCTACCTGAGAAAGAATTCAGAATATTGATAGTGAAAATGATCCAAAATCTTGAAATCAAAATGGAATGACAGATAAATAGCCTGGAGTCAAGGATTGAGAAGATGCAAGAAAGGTTTAACAAGGACCTAGAAGAAATTAAAAAAAAGTCAACATATAATGAGTAATGCAATAAATGAAATTAGAAACACTCTGGAGGCAACAAATAGTAGAATAACAGAGGCAGAAGATAGGATTAGTGAAATAGAAGATAGAATGGTAAAAATAAATGAATCAGCGAGGAAAAAAGAAAAATAAATTAAAAGAAATGAGGACAATCTCAGAGACCTCCAGGACAATATGAAATGCTCCAACATTCAGATTATAGGAGTCCCAGAAGAAGAAGACAAAAAGAAAGACCATGAGAAAATACTTGAGGAGATAATAGTTGAAAACTTCCCTAAAATGGGAAAGGAAATAATCACCCAAGTCCAAGAAACCCAGAGAGTTCCAAATAGGATAAACCCAAGGCGAAACACCCCAAGACATATATTAATCAAATTAGCAAAGACCAAACACAAAGAACAAATATTAAAAATGGCAAGGGAAAAACAACAAATAACACACAAGGGGATCGCCATAAGAATAACTGCAGATCTTTTAATAGAAACTCTTCAGGCCAAGAGGGAATGGCAAGACATACTTAAAGTGATGAAAGAAAATAACCTACAGCCCAGACTACTGTACTCAGCAAGGATTTCGTTCAAATGTGAAGGAGAAATCAAAAGCTTTACAGACAAGCAAAAGCGAGAGCAAATTTAGCACCACCAAACCAGCTCTCCAACAAATGCTAAAGCATAGACTTTAGACAGGAAACACAAAAAGGGCGTATAAACCTGAACCCAAAACAATAAAGTAAATGGCAACGGGATCATACTTATCAATAATTACCTTAAACATAAATGGGTTGAATGCCCCAACCAAAAGACAAAGACTGGCTGAATGCATACAAAAACAAGATCCCTATATATGCTGCCTACAAGAGACCCACCTCAAAACAATGAATACATACAGACTGAAAGTGAAGGGCTGGAGAAAGATATTCCATGCAAATAGAGACCAAAATAAAGCAGGACTAGCAATACTCATATCCGATAAAATAGACTTTAAAACAAAGGCTGTGAAAAGAGACAAAGAAGGCCACTACATACTTATCAAGGGATCAATCCAAGAAGAAGATATAACAATTATAAATATATATGCACCCAACATAGGAGCACCGCAATATGTAAGACAAATGCTAACAAGCATGAAAGGGGAAATTAATAATAACACAGTAATAGAGGAGACTTTAATACCCCACTCACACATATGGACAGATCAACTAAACAGAAAATTAAAAAAAAAAAAACACACTCTAAATGATACAATAGACCAGTTAGACCTAATTGATATCTATAGGACATTTCACCCCAAAACAATGAATTTCACCTTTTTCTCAAGTGCTCATGGAACCTTTTCCAGGATAGATCACATCCTGGGTAATAAATCTAACCTTAATAAATTTAAAAAAATCAAAATCATTCCAAGCATCTTTTCTGACCATAATGCACTGATTAGATCTCAATTATAGGAGAAAAACTATTAAAAGCTCCAACATTTGGAGGCTGAACAACAATCTTCTGAATAATCAACAAATCACAGAAGAAATCAAAAAGAAATCAAAATATGCATAGAAATGAATGAAAATGAAAACACAACTACCCAAAACCTGCGGGACATTATAAAAGCAGTGCTAAGAGGAAAGTTCATAGCAATATAGGCATACCTCAAGAAACAAGAAAAAAGTCAAATAAATAATCTAACTCTACACCTAAAGCAACTAGAAAAGGAAGAAATGGAGAACTCCAGAGTTAGTAGAAGGAAAGAAATCTTAAAAATTAGGGCAGAAATAAATGCAAAAGAAACAAAAGAGACCATAGCTAAAATCAACAAAGCAAAAAGCTGGTTCTTTGAAAAGATAAATAAAATTGACAACCCATCAAGAAACAAAGAGACTCATCAAGAAACAAAGAGACTCATCAAGAAACAAAGAGAAAAAAATCAAATCAATAAAATTAGAAATGAAAATGGAGAGATCACGACAGACAACACAAAAATACAAAGGAACATAAGAGACTACTATCAGCAATTATATGCCAATAAAATGGACAACTTGGAAGAAATGGACAATTTCTTAGAAAAGTACAACTTTCTAAAACTGAACCAGGAAGAAATAGAAAATCTTAAAAGACCTATCACAAGCATGGAAATTGAAACTGTAATCAGAAATCTCCCACAAACAAAAGCTCAGGTCCAGATGGCTTCACAGCTGAATTCTACCAAAAATTTAGAGAAGAGCTAACACCCATCTTACTGAAACTCTTCCAGAAAATTGCAGAGGAAAGTAAATTGCCAAACTCATTCTATGAGGCCACCATCACCCTAATACCAAAACCTGACAAAGACACCACAAAAAAAAAACTACAGGCCAATATCACTGATGAACATAGATGCAAAAATCCTTAACAAAGTTCTAGCAATCAGAATAAAACAACACATTAAAAAGATCATACACCATGACCAAGTGGGCTTTATCCCAGGGATGCAAGGGTTCTTCAATATCCACAAATCAATCAATGTAATTCACCACATTAACAAATTGAAAAATGAAAGTCATATGATTATCTCAATAGATGCAGAGAAGGCATTTGACAAAATTCAACATCCATTTATGAGAAAAACTCTTCCAGAAAGCAGGCATAGAAGGAACGTACCTCAACATAATAAAAGCTATATATGACAAACCCACAGCTAACATTATCCTCAATGGTGAAAAATTGAAAGCATTTCCCCTAAAGTCAGGAACAAGACAAGGGTGTCCACTTTCACCACTACTATTCAATATAGTTCTGGAAGTTTTGGCCACAGCAATCAGAGCAGAAAAAGAAATACAAGGAATCCAAATTGGAAAAGAAGAAGTAAAACTCTCAGTGTTTGCAGACGACATGATCCTCTACATAGGAAATCCTAAAGACTCCACCAGAAAACTACTAGAGCTAATCAATGAATATAGTAAAGTTGCAGGATATAAAATCCACACTCAGAAATCCCTTGCATTCCTATACACTAATAATGAGAAAGTAGAAAAAGAAGTTAAGGAAACAATCCCATTCACCATTGCAACGAAAAGAATAAAATACTTAGGAATATTCCTACTTAAAGAAACTAAAGACCTATATATCGAAAACTATAAAACACTGATGAAAGAAATCAAAGAGGACACTAATAGATGGAGAAATATACCATGCTCATGGATTGGAAGAGTCAATATAGTAAAAATGAGTACACTACCCAAAGCAATCTACAGATTCAATGCAATCCCTATCAAGCTACAAGCGGTATTTTTCACAGAACTAGAACAAATAATTTCAAGATTTGTATGGAAATACAAAAAACCTCGAATAGCCAAAGCAATCTTGAGAAAAAAGAATGGAACTGGAGGAATCAACTTGCCTGACTTCAGGCTCTACTACAAAGCCACAGTCATTAAGACAGTATGGTATTGGCACAAAGACAGAAATATAGATCAATGGAACAAAATAGAAAGCCCTGAGATAAATCCACCCACCTATGGACACCTTATCTTCGACAAAGGAGGCAAGAATATCCAATGGAGTAAAGACAATCTCTTTAACAAGTGGTGCTGGGAAAACTGGTCAACCACTTGTAAACGAATGAAACTAGATCACTTTCTAACACCACACACAAAAATAAACTCACAATGGATTAAAGATCTAAATGCAATACCAGAAACAATAAAACTCCTAGAGGAGAATATAGGCAAAACACTCTCCAACATAAATCACAGCAGGATCCTCTATGATCCACCTCCCAGTATACTGGAAATAAAAGCAAAAATAAACAAATGGGATCTAATTAAAATTAAAAGCTTCTGCACAACAAAGGAAAGTATAAGTAAAGTGAAAAGACAGCCCTCTGAATGGGACAAAACAGTAGCAAATGAAGCAACTGACAAACATCTAATCTCAAAAATATACAAGCAACTTATGCAGCTCAACTCCAGAAAAATAAACGATCCAATCAAAAAATGGGCCAAGGAACTAAATAGTCATTTCTCCAAAGAAGACATACGGTTGGCTAACAAACACATGAAAAAATGCTCAACATCCCTCATTATCAGAGAAATGCAAGTCAAGACCACAATGAGGTACCATTTACACCAGTCAGAATGGCTGTGATCCAAAAGTCTACAAGAAATAAATGTTGGAGAGGATGTGGAGAAAAGGGAACCCTCTTACACTGTTGGTGGGAATGCAAACTAGTACAGCCACTATGGAGAACAGTGTGGAGATTCCTTAAAAAATTGCAAATAGAACTGCCTTATGACCCAGCAATCCCACTGCTGGGCATACACACTGAGGAAACCAGAAGTGAAAGAGACACATGTACCCCAGTGTTCATTGCAGCGCTGTTTATAATAGCCAGGACATGGAAGCAACCTAGATGTCCATCAGCAGATGAATGGATAAGAAAGCTGTGGTACATATATACAATGGAGTACTACTCAGCCCTTAAAAAGAATAAATTTGACTCAGTTCTAATGAGATGGATGAAATTGGAACCGATTATACAGAGTGAAGTAAGCCAGAAAGAAAAACACCAATACAGTATACTGACACATATATATGGAATTTAGAAGACAGTGGTGATGACCCTATATGTGAGACAACAAGAGACACAGAGGTATAGAGTGGACTTTTGGACTCTGAGGGAGAGGGGAAGGGTGGGATGGTTTGGGAGAATGGCAATGAAACATGTATATTTTCCTGTAAGAAACGAAACGCTAAACTATGTTCAATGTAGGATGCAGGATGCATGGGGCTGATGCACAGGATGATTCAAGTAGAGGATGTGGGGTGGGAGGTGGGAGGGGGCTTCGGCATTGGGAGATTGTGTTCACCTATGGCTGATTCGTGTCAATGTATGGCAAAACAAATACAGTATTGTAATTAAAAAAATAAATAAATTTAATTAAAAAAAAACTCTTCAAGAATACAAATTGCACTAACAGTTACTTATGAGAACTTGTGCTAGCTAAAACATAAATATTCATGATGTTTTAAAATTTTGCAATGAGCTTGTATATTTTTGTATAGGCATTATGTTTAAAAATGAAATAATTCAGAAATAAATGCAAGAAAGGAGGATTAATTTCACTCCAGGAAATGGACTAGCATCTATAGAAAAAGTAAAAGGAGACATTGTGATAGACAGGGACAATGACAAAACAATGAAACAGATACTAAAAAGAATCAGATTAACAGTGCACATAATAATTTTTAGAAAAATTGTCCAGGAAGTATACAGGGTGTTACTATTTATCCATTTGAAATTTGGAAATGAAAATTTGTAGTCCTACATAGGATATCACAAGCTTGGTGCTGAGTTATATTTAAAAATTTTAATTAAATATTTTTAATCTAAGGGTGTGATTTAAAGAAATCTTGAGATAAGTTCTGAGTTTTCTTAATGTGAATATATCTGTTATTTAAAATAAATTATTTCTATGATTTAAGGACAGAATTTCCTAAACTGTTCTCTGAATAAATTTAGTGTGTACCATGAAAATAATTAATGCTGATGCTATGTTTTTCTGCCAAAATTTATACTAGAAAAACATGTGAAAAAGCAATTAAACAAGTATTATTTTAACTGTGAAATGATCTTCCTTTTAGAAACAGCTGAAATAATCCCTGGGGATATTTGCTTTGTGCTATGAGGTAGGGGCAACATTTACCAACTGACTTCTATGCTCATGTTGGCACAACTTGAAATTACCTACACAAAATCTGTTCTTCTTGCTTTCCTTGCCAGTAGAAACCTGGCTTTGTTACAATGCCCAAAGCTCAACTTAACTGATTCTCAACTCCTCTGCAGCTAGCAATGAAACAGTGAGGTGCAAGAGAATGTCCACTAAAGAAGCTTCCAGAAAGATGTTTTCCTGGTATAAAGGAAAGACTTAGCTGATTTGCACTTTTTGCTTTTGTTCTCCTTTGCTCCTGCCTGAGACACAGATAAGACATCTGCAGCAGCCAGCCTGTGACCATCAGGGAAAAGTCACATGCTAAGAATGGTAGCCCAAGTAGTCAGACAAGGTTGCTGCTGCTGCTGCTGCTAAGTCACTGCAGTCGTGTCCGACTCTGTGCGATCCCCTAGGCGGCAGCCCACCAGGTCCCCATCCCTGGGATTCTCCAGGCAAGAACACTGGAGTGGGTTGCCATTGCCTTCTCCAATGCAGGAAAGAGAAAAGTGAAAGGGAAGTCGCTCAGTAGGGTCCTTGATATCATAACATTGCTGCACCAGTGCTGGTCTGC
This sequence comes from Nanger dama, assembly GCA_917880005.1. Taxonomy (NCBI): domain Eukaryota; kingdom Metazoa; phylum Chordata; class Mammalia; order Artiodactyla; family Bovidae; genus Nanger; species Nanger dama. The sequence continues at coordinate 3,577,791 of CAKJTW010000038.1, read as the reverse complement.
TCATCTTCAAATTTCTTATTATAGGAAAAAGCTATTAATCCATTGCTGTCAGATTTCTGTTACAAGCAGCCTATTGCAATCCTGCTGTATAACCATATATCTTCTGTCATGTTACCATAAATGTCACATACCTTTCCACATAATTTGAGCACATGTATATTATATTAGGAGAAGGCAATGGCACCCCCACTCCAGTACTCTTGCTTAAGCAATGTGTATTCAAAATTAAGCAATTTTACAACACTACAATAATATATCTGTTGTCTTGGTCTTATCTGTGTTAACGTAAATGTTATATTTATATTAAAGTTAGGAATGTTAAATTTATACTGAAGTTAACTCAGTTATACTGAGATCACATAGTCTGCACTCTTATAGGTCATTCTTTACTATAAGTTCAATCAGAAGTTAATCATTTTAAAATATTCCAAAATTATCCTCACTACTTTTATCTATAATCTTAATAATCCATTCTTGAGAACACTTAATCTGCTTATCCAAGAGAGTGAAAAGGTGTATTTGGTTCTGTTTACCTCAAAAGGAGGAGATAGATTAAAAGAGAGAAAGAAATGAGTATAATTATATCCTCTCTGAGATTGTGAACTGGATTTAGGAACTAAAACTGAAAAATCTACTTTATATACTTGTCATCACATCATAAAGAAAAAATATGATAATATCAACTGGAATTTAGATAAGTCTCTTAAAGGAAGGGTTGTTATTCTTTATCAATCAGGATTCAGCACTTAGTTTTTTTAAGAAATGTCCCAAAGGATTTTATTTCCAGATTTGATCTCCGAAAGTGATGGTACTGGAAAATTTCTGAAAAAGACTAGCATTTTTGCCTACCTTTCTTTGATTAAATCAGGAGTAAAAAATGTAAATGCCTTATCGAGGTTTATTCATTTCATGACATTTTTACCAATTTTATAAATATATATATATATATGCCACCAAATTCCATTGTGGCCATTTTTATTTAAAATCTATACTTATATTAAAAACACACACTGATTACAAAGTAGTTTTTCATGTGGCACACACCAACAGAAGGTCACCATTTATTGGTATGCCATGAGGGCAAAACCCCAAAAGATTTCCATCTCGTCTCATGGCACTTAACACGTGCAGGTAACAAATCTCAAGCTAAGACTGTTTTTATAAATACAAGCTTTAAAAGAGCATCTTGTATGGAGCCTTAAAACGCAGCTCAATATCAGAAGAATAAGATTAAAGTAAGCCCCAGCGGGTTCTGCTAGCCTCTGCTGATTATCAGCTGTCAAGCAGCAAACTTCAGGAGTGTATATTGCTTCTTGTCTTTAAAAAAAATTACTAGTTTGAGAAAGAATGTATGTTTTTGTTTTACCTTTGTTCTGGTACGAAAAGCCTATTCTAAGTGTATTCTCCATTCACTACTATCTGCAGTCCTCAGGAAACAAAATTTTGAAATAGAATGAAAGGATTCTGTTACGTCCACTTCAGTGTTCTCTTACCTGGGGAGCTTATTTGGGTGACTTGTGTACTGCTGCTGCTGCTAAGTCGATTCAGTCATGTCCAACTCTGTAAAACCCCATAGACGGCAGCCCACCAGGCTCCCTGTCCCTGGGATTCTCCAGGCAAGAACACTGGAGTGGGTTGCCATTTCCTTCTCCAGTGCATGAAAATGAAAAGTAAAAGGAAGTCACTCAGTCGTGTCCGACCTGTGTACTATCCTCCCTTAAATTCAACTCACCTCCATGCTATCTTAAATTCCTTATAACCTTAGCATTCGAAACCAACACACTAGGAAAATTGAAATAAAATATGCCCTCCAATGATTTGTTTGCTTCCAAGCTAGAATATCAACATTTTTAAAAATCAACTATTAAGAATACAATACTTTACATGGTTAGTCTAGAATGTGAATAAGTGATGAACTACAACTGTTGTTGCATTTTAGTTTATGTAAAAATGCTTGGCTTTTTGATAATTCTAATAGCTCAGTCCTTATTACCATCACAAATTAGCACTCATCAATATGCATGGTTATGCACTGTATATTGCTGAATATAAAAGTGCTTATCAATAATATCTTAATAAAATGCATCATTTCAAAGTAAAACATCTCTTGCCTCATGTGATAATCTTACCTCAGATAAGTTTTTAAAATGACTAATTATAATCTATGAATATGTATAATCTACATATTAGTGTAATAGAAGTAACACTGTTATCTCTGTTATAGGACACATTAAAGTTAATTTTACATTTCTGAGATTGTAGTATTACAACAGAATGCCTGAGATCAGATAGAAAGGTCTGATATCATGATATTTGAGGGAGGAATCACTGAAGACATTAGCCTTATAGCATGTCTAAAGCCACCTTATTCTCTTCTTTTTCAATACACTAGCTGTCTTTTACTTGGTTAACATCTATGTTCTGCACTTTCTAACATCATACACAAAAATGGATTAATGACGTAAATAATGTGTCATTAATAATTATATAAATTATATATTTATTATATAAATAATGTCATAATAATAAATTAATGCTGTAAGACCAGAAACTATAAATTCCTAGAGGAAAACATAAGCAGAACACCCCCTGACATAAATCACAGGAAGATCCTCAATGACCCACCTCCCAGAGTAATGGAAATAAAAACAAATTAAAAAAATGAGACCTAAGTTAACCTAAAAGTTTTTACACAACAAAGAAAACTATAAGCAAGGTGAAATGGGAGAAAATAATAGCAAATGAAACAACTGACAGAGAATTAATCTCCAAAATATGCAAGCAGCACATGCAGCTCAATACCAGAAAAATGAGCAATCCAATCAAAAAGTGGGCAAAAGACCTGAACAGACATTTCTCCTAAGAAGACATACAGATGGTTAACAAACACATGAAAAGATGCTCAACATCACTCATTCTCAGAGACATGCAAATCAAAACCACAGTATCATCTCATGCCATTCAGAATGGCCATCATCAAAAAGTCTACCAAAAAAAAAAAATTCTGGAGAGGGTATGGAGAAAGGGAACCTTCTCTCACTGTTGATGGGAATGCAAACTGGGACAGCCTGGAGAACAGTGTGGAGATTTCTTTAAAAATTGGGAATAGACCTGTCATATGACCCAGCAATCCCACTGCTGGGCATACACACTGAAAGCGAAAGTGAAGTCGCTCAGTTGTACCCAACTCTTTGCGACCCCATGGATAGTAGCCTGCACCAAGCTCCTCCGTCCATGGGATTTTCAAGGCAAGAGTACTGGAGTGGGTTGCCATTTCCTTCTCCAGGGAATCTTCCCAACCGAGGGATTGAACCCAGGTCTCTCACATTGCAGACAGATGTTTTACCATCTGAGCCACCAGGGAAGTCCATACACACTGAAGAAACCAGAACTGAAAGAGTAACATGTACCCCAATGTTCACTGCAGCACTATTTACAGTAGCTAGAACATGGAAGCAATGTAGATGTCCACTGAAAGATGAATGGATAAGGAAATTATGGTACATATACATGATGGAATATTATTCAGCTATAAAAAGGAATGCCTTTGAGTCAGTTCTAATGAGGTGGATAAACCTGGAGCCAATTATACAGAAATGAATCAAGAAAGAGAAAGATAAACACTGTATATTAAAGCACATACATGGAATGTAAAAGGATGGTACTGATGATCCTACATGAAGGCAGCAAAGGAGACACAGATGGAAAGAACAGACTTTTGGACTCAGTGAAATAAGGCAAGGGTGGGATGATTTGAGAGAACAGCATTGAAGCATGTACATTACCATATGAAAAATAGATGACCAGTGCAAGTTTGATGCATGAAGCAGGGCAGGAAAGCCAGTGCTCTGGGACATCCCAAAGGAAAAGGGTAGGGAGGGATGTGGGAAAGGGGTTCAGGATGGGGAGTGGGGGACATGATACACTTGTGGCAGATTCATGTTGATATACTGCAAAAACCATCATGATATTGTAAAGTAATTATCCTCCAAATAAATTATTTTTAAAAATCTATGTTCTGTTAAATGCTCTTTTACAGCTTCTGAATGACCATCTTTGACAATCAGTAAATTCCACTCAGCTAGTTTTATTACAACAGAGAACACAGCTCAAGTTTATATCCTTTTAGATCAATATTTTATGTTTCTTTGCTATTCACACATTTCTATAAAAATTCCTGAAAAAGTATCTGGGATTCCAAGATACTTGCTTTACCAAGGAAGCATGAGAGATTGTGATTCATGTTGTGTGTCTGTACTTTTAGTTCATAAAAGAAAACACAAGTGAAATTGGAGAAAGCCACAAGTGATAATGAGATTAGATTGCAAAACTATTATTTTTAGATTTATATAAAATGCATAATATTTTTATGGAGTAGGTGATTTATAAAATACATATGTACTCTTTCCATTGGAAACAGTAGATAGACCTAAAAATTCTTATCTTTATTAAAAAACCCTAATGTGTAAAAGCAAATCCTCATTGGTATTCATATTTCTAAAAACTCAAGTGTGAAAATACATCAGTAATGCTCCAGCAGGCTCTTTTATTCATTAGCTTTAAGACAAATTATTTCATTAACAAAGATATCTTTCAAATGAAAAAGCTAGAGAAGTTACCTTGATTCTTCTCCTAGAAATCTTACTGATAAGGTTACAACATAACTCATAGATAATAAGTTTACAACTATTATAAAACTCAATGAACTACGCAACTAAAATAAGCCAACTATGAATTTAAGCTATATAAGGGCTAGGGGTTTTCCCAAGGTCTACTTCCTTGAAAACTAATGAAAAGCTTAAAAATTAACTGAAAAGTGGAAAGTGAAAGTATTAGTCACTCAGTCATGTCCGACTCTTTGCAACCCCATGAACTGTAGTCCACCAAACTCCTTTGTCCATGAAATTCTCCAGGCAAGAATACTGGAGTGGGTTGCCATTCCCTTCTCCAGGGGATCAACCCAGGGATAGAACCTGAGTCTCCTGCATTGCAGTCAGATTCTTCACTGTCTGAGCCACCAGGAAAGCCTCCCTCCCCCTGCCTCCTCACAAAAAAATAATCCTAATTCTGATTTTATTGCTATAATTTGAATGGAACATACACAAACACTAGTATATTAGAGTTTTTACTGAATATACTGAAGTAATCTTTATACTTTAATCGTGAAGAAGTTTTGATTTTTGGACATTTTAAAACCAGCCAGGTACTAATGCCACACTTCACATTCTTATAGACCATTATAATCAAACTGTAACCAGTTCTGTAATCAGCATTTTGTGAATAAATCACACGTAACAATCCAGGACAATACATTTTACACACACACATATATGCATACACACACACACACACACACACACACACACACTATATAAGTATATATAAAGAGAATAAGGATTTGTGTGTGTGTATATATATATATATAAATAAAGATAATAAATTATTTTTCCCACCACTATACGCAGTTTAAATCCTAAAGCCCCATGAAGGATTTTGTTTAGACCTTATTTTAATGGAGTAGTTCTCAACTTTCCCTTGCCACATACTCCAAACACCTCATCTACATTAATTATTAACCACTTTTTAAAAATGTCTTAAAATGAGTTTCTAGGCCATGGTCGAAAGGATAGATAAATAACATTTATTTTCCTAGTTTAAATGGTGCTAACTAAGGTAACTGCTTTTTAAAAATATTTCATTTAAATCTATTCCCTGTATTAAATCATATGTATTTACTAAATTTCTCTTCCAATAAGCCCAGTTGAGCATAGTTAGAAAATCATCCTAAAGTCAATTATTTATATACATATATCTATATATATGTATATATACAATGCAATAATTTCCATATCCAGTTAAATATATGCACTCAGCTGATTTCTACAGTGATAAATCAAAAACCTAGTAGCATTTAGAAATTATGTAGATAGTCTCTTTATAATTAATTCTGTCAGAGATACTGACTTTTGTAATTGAATTTCCAAGTTGGATATGGTTATCAGCATTATGTATAAGATTAGGAATATTTAATAACTTCTTATTCGTGCTTAATAGTATACTAAGCATGAACAATAAGACCAAAATAATTTCAAATGCATGTGGGTTTTAATAAAGTTTTGCATTAGCTATGTAAAAATGAATCATTAACCACTTAAATCATCAAAAATCTAAAGAGTCAGTTTTTATAGTGGAGAACAGTTATATCTTTGTTTTTGATTATGCAAGAAAAGTAAGAGTCACACTGTTTAGAAAAATATATAGCAAAAAATAAACTTGCATAATGTAAATTAATAGAAAGTAGATTTATTTATAACTCTGACTACTTAATTTATGCATAGAGATAGTTAGAAAGTAGGCTTATACTTCCTAGAGATATGATAAACTGACAGGATCTTTTATTATATCTTATGAATGTTAATTTTCCCCACAGGGAAAACTAACACTTCTGATTAGCTAAGTAAATAGCAGGTGATATGCAATTACAAAAGGTTCTCAGCTACAGCACTTTCCCTTTTCATACATAATAAAGGTTTAAAACATAAACATATTGCTCTACACACTCAGGAAGAAAAATGAAATGGGACTTCAGAATCTAGCTTGTGTTTTAACTTTGCCACTAAGTAGCCTTGTGCTATATAACTTAACTCTGATTGCATATTAAATGTGTTATGACACCTCCCTTGGGGATTTTAAAGGGTGTTTCAGAATTTCCAACAAGATGAATTCTGAAATAAACTTTTTGTACCCAACTCCCATTAATGTAAGGACCATTCATCTTGGAAATTTGTCATATACAGTAAAATCTGTATTTTTCAGTATTATAATGATCCTTACATTTAAACAGATGAGAGAAAGGGACCTTCTAGAGAGGTCCAGTGGGAAAAGAGGAAAACAGCCACTCTGCATTGTCTGATTCTGTGATTCTATCTATATTGGCCGAAGTTATTTCATACACATACATACACACTAAATATATGCATACACATTAATTGTATTAAAAATGTTCAATTCTATTACCTAAGTTTGTGGAAATAACATCCCTGTAAGCAAAGATATATTCAGTATTAATGTCATCTCATAGATCAAGAAACTAGATTTCATTTCTTGTGCAAATGTCAAATATAATAATGTCAACCAGTGTATCAGAAAGGGAACTTTCTGATTCCCAACTGATTGCTAATTTTCCTGCCTGGCTAGAGCTAGCACACAACTACAGTAGAAAACCTGCCACAGACAGACAGTGCGGCAAAGCAAAATCTTCATTAGAGGATCAAAGAGATGAGTTCAATGCACTTTGCTTTAGAGACAGAGCTCGCTCTCTTAGTTTGAATTCCCTCCTCCATTTTTTGCTTTATCAATTTCCATTTTCTTCTTGTAATACCTATCAAATATCTTTCTTAAAAGGAAAGGCTTGCTCCTACTGAACTTTTGCAGAATCTGTTGAGCATGGTACTAAGTTTGTACTTATTATACTTGCTTTTTAAACTTTCTGCTATTTCTCATTTCACCAATTAAATTTCAATAATGGAAAGGTCAACTTTTATGAAATCTATCACTCTCCCAATCCTCTTCTTTGCTGAAAATCTCTCATACAATCTCCCATAAACGTTAGCTTTATACAGATCTGTTTCCTGTAGATTAAGTTTCTGGAGGATTTTAATGACTTTCAACCAAATATCCCAACATTTAGACAGTGAGAGGTATGAGTTAGCACTCAACAAATAATTAATAAAGACATAAATGTTCAACAAAGGTTTGTTCTATATTTTATCATTGAGTTAGCTAAACATTTCTTTAATTTAAATATTTTAAACAGGTAAAAATTTTTCCAAAAGAAAAATCTTTTGCTAAAGTAAGATAAAAATTAGGGATATAAGAAATGAAAAATGTTTCTTTTCATTAACTTTGGAGGATTCTGTTGAAATTTTGTTGTGAGAGAAGGGTGAGTCAGTAAGCATAACTTATTAGAGAAAAAATGGTTAAAATAGCCAACTAAACAAAAATGCTGCATTGGTGATATTTGTAGATAACTGACACATTCAGAAGAATTTGTTCAAAATGTGTTTCGGAGTTGAACAAAAATGATTTTGTGATCAATTATGACCACTCTTCAAGATCATACAGTATTTTTCTCATTTCATACCATAAGGAGAATAAAAATCAAATTCAAGGAGAAATGACAAAGTGGTTTTCATTATCTTTCCCCCAAGTAGCATAGTACTGAAAGAATTACTCAGAAAAGTTAGGAAGGGAGGGAGGAATTGGGGCAGTAAGACTAGAAAGCATGCTTTGGGGGTGGGGAACCAGAAGGAAGCCTAGCAAAGATTTTATTTGGTCAAAACAAGCCAAAGGATCAGTTTGGGCTCTCACCCTTCACCTTCAGACAGAGAGCCAGCAAGACAATTTTCAGAAAAAAAAAAAGTAAATCCATTATTTGGATTTAGTACTATATGACTGTATTTAACACTCATACTGTGAAAAAAGCTGTTTTAATTAATCTTAAAGAAATTACTAAACTATGCATCTAAATTTTTCATTTTAGAAGCCCTAAAATATTTGCAAATCTGCTAGCTGCTTAGTTGTTATGACCCTTAAATTCACTTGTCGCTTTAGTAGCCTGTAGCCCAAACATGGATGAAAATGTGGACAATAGTATGTTCTCTGTTGCTAACAGATGGAAGTCTATTTGAGTTTTTCTAAGGTGGGCCTCCCTGGTGGCTCAGATGGAAAAGAATCCACTTGCAATGTGAGAGGTCTGGGTTTGAACCCTTGGCTGGGAAGATCCCATGGAGGAAGACATGACAAACCACTCCAGAATCCCCATGGGTAGAAGAGCCTGGTGGGCTACAGTCCATGGGGTCACAAAGAGGTGGACACGACTGACTAAGCACAGCATAAAAGGTGGTCTGTACACAGACTTTTTCCATTTGAAAAAAAAAAATCACAATAGGTTTTACTCAATGCTTATTTTAAAATAGATAAAAGTATCCCTGATGGTTCAATGGTAAAGAATACACCTGGCAATGCAGGAGTAGTGGGTTCCATCCCTGGGTAAAGAAGATCCCCTGGAGAAGGAAATGGCAACCCACTCCAGTATATTTGCCTGGGAAATCCCATGGACAGAGGAGCCTGGTGGGCTAAAACCCATGGGGTCACAAAGAGTCGGACATAACTTAGTGACTAAACAAAGTATATGACTTAGTATTTAGTTCTAAAAAAAAAAAAAAAAAAAAAGAGATATACTAAAGGGCATGTTCTGTGAAGACCAACACCAAATTAGAAATACCACCCCCTCTTCCCAAAAAGTCCTTTTCATTGTAGGGAACTGGAATGCAAAAGTAGGAAGTCCAGAGAAACAGGCAAGTTTGGTCATTAGTACAAAATGAAGCAAGGCAAAGGCTAACAGTTTCGATAAGAAAATGCCCTGATCATAGCAAAGACCCTCTTCCAACAACACAAAAAATGACTCTACACATGGACATCACCAAATGCTCAATACTGAAATCAGATTGATTATATTCTTTGCTGCCCACACATTCAGCAAAACAAGTTTGGGAGAGGACTATGGCTCAGACATTGAACTCCTTATTGCAAAACTCAGACTTAAATCAATAGAACATGTAGATATGACCTAAATCAAACCCTTTACAACTACACAGTGGAAATGACAAATGGATTCAAGGGATTAGATCTGATAGACAGAGTGCCTGAAGAACTATGGATGGAGGTTCATAACATTGTATAGGAGGCAGTGATCAAAGCCATCCCCAAGAAAAAGAAATCCAAAAGGCAAAATGGTTGTCTGCGGAGGCCTTACAAATAGCTGAAAAAAGAAGGGATGTGAAAGGCAAGGGAGAAAAGGAAGATATACCTACCTGAATACAGAGTTCCAAAGAACAGCAAAGAGAGATTTTAAAAAAAAGCCTTTCTAAGTGATCAATGCAAAGTAATAGAGGAAAAGAATAGAATGGGAAAGACTAGAGATATCTTCAAGAAAATTTGAGATACCAAGAGAATATTTTATGTAAATTGGGGCACAATAAAGGACAGAAACAGTATGGACCTAATAATAGAAACAGATTTTAAGAAGAGGTGGTAAGAATACACAGAACTATACAAAAAAAGATCTTAATGATCCAGATAACTACAATGGTGTGATCACTCACCTAGAGCCAGACATCCTGGGATATGATGTCAAATAGACCTTAGGAAGCATCACTACAAACAAAGCTATTGGAAGTGATAGAATACCCACTGGCCTATCTGAAATCCTAAAAGATGATAGGTGAAAGTGCTGCACTCAATATGCCAGTAAATTTGGAAAACGCTGCAGTGACCACAAGACTGGAAAAGGTCAATTTTCATTCCAAGCCCAAAGAAAGGTAATGTCAAAGAATGTTCAAACTACCACACAATTAACTAATCTCACACACTAGTAAATTAATGCTCAAAATTCTCCAAGCTAGGCTTTAATAGTACATGAACCGAGAACTTTCAGATGTTCAAGCTGGATTTAGCAAAGGCAGAGAAACCAGAAATCAAATTTCCATCTGCTGGATCATATAAAATGAAAGAGGATTCCAGAAAAGGTCTACTTCTGCTTCATGGACTACGCTAAAGCCTTTGACTATGTGGATCACAACGAACAGTAGAAAATACTTCAAGAGATGGGAATACCAGACCATGTTACCTGCCTCCTATATGCAGGCCAAGAAGCAACAGTTAGAGCCAGACATGGAACAATGGACTGGTTTCAAATTGGGAAAGGAGTTATGTCAAGGCTGCATATTGTTACCTTGCTTATTTAACTTAAATGCAGAGTACATCATGAGACATGCTTGGCTGGAGGAAGCACAGTCTGGAGTCAAGATTGCAGGGAGATATATCAATAACCTCAGATGAGCAATGACACTACCCTTATGGCAGAAAGCCATAAGAGAAGAGGAACTAAAGAGTCTCTTGATGAAAGTGAAAGAGAAGAATGAAAAAGCTGGCTTAAAACTCAACATTCAAAAAATGAAGACCATGGCATCCAGTCCCATCACTTCATGGCAAATAGATGGGGACACAATGGAAACAGTGAGAGACTTTATTTTCTTGGGCACCAAACTCACTGCAGATGGTGAATGCAGCCATGAAGTTAAAAGACACTTGCTCCTTGAAGAAAAGCTATGACAAACCTGGACAGCTTATTAAATAGCAAAGACATTTCTTTGCTGACAAAGGTCTGCAGAGTCAAAGCTATGATTTTTCCCAGGAGTCATGTATGGATATGAGAGTTGGACCATAAAGAAGGCTGAGCACCGAAGAATTGATGCCTTTGAACTGTGGTGTGGAGAAGACTCTTGAAGAGTCCCTTGGACTGGAAGGAAATCAAACCAGTCAATCCTAAAGGAAATCTATCCTGAGTATTCATTGGAAGGGCTGATACTCCAATACTTTGGCCACCTGATGCACAGAGCTGACTTATTAGTAAAGACCTTGATGCTGGGAAAGATTGAAGGCAGGAGGAGAAGGGGGTGACAGAGGATGAGTGGTTGGATGGAATCACCAATTCAACTTATGTGAGTTTGAGCAAGCTCCAGAAGATAGTGAAGTACAGGGAGGCCTGGCATGTTGCTGTTCATGGTTTGCAAAGTGTTGGACATGACTGATCAAATGAATAGCAGCAAAAGGGCAGCAACTTTGCCTATCTATGGGAAAGCCTCTACATTAAAGATAATGCCAGACAAATATAAAATATTTACTTAATAGAGATATTTTAAATTCAATTTTTGACATTAGAAAGATAAAAATTGAGTAATCAATTTAAATTATTCAAATTAATTGGAATTAGTAAGATTCTAATGGGAAAATGTTCTTACATGTGCATATCCAGCTATATAAAAAATGAAGACCAATAACAACCTCTGCTTGATGTATGTCAAGAAAGCTATATACCTACCTAGAGGTGGTAAGGGGTGCTAGTGAGTATGATGTAGGGCATGAGAGATTGAAAGGAGTCATGGATAACTTCCTTGTTTAATATTTGGTTGGCCAAAAGGTTCATTTGGGTTTTCCTGTAATATCTTCTGGAAAAACCAAACGAACTTTTTGGTCAGCCCAATAATTTTGCTTATTTCTTCACTATATGTACAAAAACATTTGTAGCAAACATCTTAATTGGAGACATAAAATGTTTTCCATTGAGCTTAGGTTAAAAAAAAAAAACAAACCCTGCTTTGTCTCTTTTTGTTAATCACTATATTGGAGGTTTCGGCTAAGGCAGCAAGACAAGATAGAGTGATAAATTTTTAAGATTAAAAAAATTAAAATACTATTGTTATTGTGATTGGATATACCTCGAATGCAGAAGGATCAAGAGATGAATTATCAGATACTTAGGAATATAGCTCCCAGTAGATCTTCAAAATTCTACAAAGAAAGCTATTAAATTTTAACGAAAGAAACATCTAATGCAGGTGCGGGGTGAGACATAAATCATGTTCATGGATTAGAAAGCTCAGTATTATTAAAGATGTCAGTTCTTTCCAATTTATAGATATAATGCAATCCCACACAAAATCTGAATACTTAAAAATATTTCTTTTGGTGGAAAACTGATACTAAAATTTGTATAAAACAAAATGGTCAAAAAATAGCAAAGAAATTTTGAAGAGTCAGGAGGAGATAACCTGCTTTATTGAAAGTCAAGACTTGTCCTAAAACTATGGAAATGAAAAAGTGGGTCTGTCTTAGAAAAACCAAGTGCAGCAAAATAAAAACTGACCTAGGTATTTATGAACATTTGATTTTTTTAAAAAGAGGCCACATCATAGAGCAGGAGGAGCAAGGTGGTCTTTTCAAGAATTGGTGCTAAAACATCCAAACTGGAAAAAAAAAAAAAAAAAGACCTTGCCTCATGTAAAAACACACAAAAATATTAATGCTAATAGTAAAGCATCTATCAGTTGTTTTGACACATTATCAACCAGAAGCTTGTACCCCAAATGTGTACATGCTTTCAAAACTAACAAGAAACAGAAAAAGAATCTAATAAAAAATAGCACAAGATGTGAGCATGTACTTCACAAAAGAGAGCATCAACGGAGCTAATAGATCTATAAAATGTTCCTAACCTCATTAACTATGCTGCTGCTAAGTCGCTGGGAGCCCACCAGGCTCCCCGTCCCTGGGATTCTCCAGGCAAGAACACTGGAGTGGGTTGCCATTTCCTTCTCCAATGCATGAAAGTGAAAAGTAAAAGTGAAGTTGCTCAGTCGTGTCCGACTCCTAGTGACTCCATGGACTGCAGCCTTCCAGGCTCCTCTGTCCATGGGGGTTTCCAGGCAAGAGTACTGGAGTGGGGTGCCATTGCCTTCTCCATGAGCCACCAGGGAAGCCTACTATAAAGAGACATTTCTAAGTATAAAGACAGGTCAACTTAAAAGTATCAGCAGATACATGCTTGACTTTATCTTATAACTATAAATAATACATTAGAATATGTAATGAATCCGTACACCTTTTCAAAAGGAATACCCAAGATGAAAGTAGTAATAAAGTTATGCCGGGAGCCAGCGTGAGGGACTCTGGCCATGGCAAAGGTCATGAGGAAGGAGGCTTGGCATATGCAAAGGCGTGATCAAGCCTCAAGAAACCCTCTGTTTCTGAGCATCTACCCCCAAAACCAGAGTCTGTTTTATGCTCTCACTTACACCTCTGACTTTACGGGGGCTCTCCCCAATCACCATTTCTCTCCAAGAAGGAGTTAACTTGCAGCTCCAGTTAATAAAAAATTTCTGGGCCTGACAAGAGCGTTTCAACTTACAAACTCCTCTGAAGGTTCTCTAGCTTGCCTGAGCGGGTTCGTCCGGCCACATGTGATTGTTTACAGCCTCCCAACCATGAGAGGCACGAGATGCTTTAAAACTTTCTAAATACAGACTCTTGAGAAGTTAGAAGAGTATTAGTATAGCACAGTGGGTTGATTAGAAATTATATCGGTGAAGGGTTTTTTCATTTGTTGTGCCAATAATTACTGCTAATTCCCTGCCTTGGGTGTGACAAGCGTGTCTCAGGTCAAAACTCTTTGCTGACAGACTACTTGTGTGACAACCTCTCAACCATAAACAGCACAGAGTTTGGAGTATTTTGAAAGTCTTAGGGCTTTTCTCATTGTTGAGTCAATGATTGCCACCAGTTCTCCATATCCTTAGGCACCTGGGAATATATTAATCAATGTATTTGGAATATAGGAAAGGAAATATAGTAGTTTTTGGTGTTAGCAATATTAGACTTTTGAGTTACTGAATTTTCTCTTTGTTATAGATCACTGTACTTAGTTATAAATCACTGTGTCCTTGCTAGGTAAAAATGTAACTTTATCACTATCTTAAGACTAAATAGATCTTAAAGGGAACATTGGTGAAAGGTTTTCATTTGTTGGGCTGATGTTTACTGCTAAATCTCTATATTCCCTACCCTTATAATGACTATAACTAGCATATAGGAGAAATAAGTATTAACCTTTTAGATTAATCATGTTAACCTTGGGTTAAATAAATTCCTTTCTTTGTTGTGATCCATTACACCCTCACTCTATAGGAATGCAACTATCTGCTGCCTTCAGAGGGTGGTGCCTGGTTTAAGAAAAAACACCCTTGGAAAAAAATAAGTTTTTGGTTATCAGAAAGAAAGGGTCATAAATGTCAGCAGGCCTCATGGCCGGAAGATGATGTAAAACCCCTAAGATCTTTTTTTTATGTAAAGCACCTGATTTTGATAAAGGTCAGGACTGCTGACCTGCACGTGACTCTGTATTCATCCTTATGTGTAACAAAAGGTATATAAGCAAACCTAAAAATAAAAAATTGGGATCAGTTTCTGGAAAGACTGATTCCCCCGTGTCGTTTTTTCTTGCTCCCTGTTTTCCTGGCTGAATTCCCATTTGGAATGTGGGTACTCACCAAGACTGCTAATTCTGCCTGGGCTTCTAAGATCAGACCGGGGAGGCCTCAGTGCCTCCTCTCCTTCAGGAGAACGGAAAGACACCTGTGGCCTATGTAGGTGGTGATTGGTATTCCACATAAACCAAGTTATTCAGCCTCTTTTTCTCCACTAATTTTCCTAATACACTATCCGTTTCTAATTTTTTCCTAGGACACCTACTCTGTCTCCCCTTCGAATTACTCTGGATCCACCGGGGCTGGATCCTGGCAAAGTTATAAATGACAGTCATCAATCAGATGAAATAATTATAGGGAAATACAAATTAAAACCACAATGATATCAGTATGAGTCCATCAGATTGGCAAAATTAAAATGTTTGATAATAGAAAATCTTCGTGAAAAAGGGAATTCTTATAAATGGCAATGGTAATAGAGTTTTTGTAAAGTACTCTGAACAAAAATTGGGCAGTACTGACTAAAACTGAAGATACACATATTCCCTTTTCTATTTCTGAGTATATAGCCCACAGAAATGTATGCTTATAATGCCCCAGATACATGGAAAAGAGTATAGAAAGTAGAAGTGTTCAAAATAGGTTCAAACAAGAAGTAATCAAATGCCCATCAATAACAGAATAGATAAACACAGTGTTTATATACAAGATATTATGGAGCATTGGAAATGAACTACAAACTCAACAAAACACAAGGATGATCTTAAAGGCATAATGTTGAGTAAAAGAAATCAGATACTGTGAAAAATAGTGCATTGTACCATATGCATAAACTTAGAAAGTAAAAATAAACTATTATTAGAGATACTTAGAGAAAAAAAGTTATATGGCAAATAATAATAGTACCTCACATTTAATGAGCATTTACTAAGTTTTTAAAGGCTCTTAAAGCCCTTGCTTTAACATCTCTAAAAAGTGTATTTTGATACTTTTATATTAAAATAGTGACCTTAAGCTCATTTTTGTTCATTTTTGGCAATGACCTTTTCCCTTGTCCTTTTCCAAATTCACCCTGACCCACTGCCATTTACTGTGTAATGTCATTTCTCTTGGCCACTTTAAGCTATTTTATGGATGACCTGAACATTTTCATGGTTTCAAAGTATGTATTTGCATTTTCTTCAACATCGCTCTTTGTTTTCTATTTTTCATTTATATCTTAGATGAGTAGCTCTTAGTTAAGAATAACAAAGCATGGAATAAAGGGGAGAAAAGGAAGGGGGAAGACAGCTAAACTGAGCTTGAATCAAAAGAGCTGCCAAACCGACACTGCCATCACTATACAAATCACACAGACTCGTCTTTTTGTTGGATTTCAGCTCTCCACGGTGGAGTAAACTGCCAGCCCAGGCACTCAGAGCTCTGTGACGCCAGCTTGGCAAGAAGATCCAAAAGGATCAGGGATTTGGGTGTTGATTTATTCATGCGTGCTAAATCACTTCATTCATATCCAACTCTTTGTGACCCCATGAACTGTAGCCTGCCAGGCTCCACTGTCCATGGGATTGTCCAGGCAAGAATACTGGAGTGGGCTGCCATTTCCTTCTCCAGGGGATCGTCATATCCCAGGGACTGAACCCACTTCTCTTGTCTCCTGTACTGACAGGCATGTTCTTTACCACTGGCACCACCTGCAAAGCCCTGATCTACTCATGCTGTGCATGTGCTTAGTCTCTCAGTCATGTCCAACTACTTGCAACTCCATGGACTGCAACCCACCAGGCTCCTCTGTCCATGGGGATTCTCCAAGCAAGAAAACTGAAGTGGGTTGCCATTTCCTTCTTCAGGGGATCTTCCCAACCTAGGGATCAAACCCAGGTCTCCCACATTACAGGTGGATTCTTTACTGTCTGAGTCAACAGGGAAGCCCCTCTACCTATAAAACAAATAATAAATCCCTCAACACTTTTATCTATGTTTCCTAGCATTTTCTTCCTAACACAGACCTTCTTCCCACTTGGTATGGTCTCCACATATTCATGTGTCTAGATGTGTTGTATATATAAAAGCACAACCAAGAAATGCATGTTCAAATCTGTTTTAGCATTGTATTAAATCTCTTCCCTCAAGATAACTGTGATCATCAATTACTGGTCCATACTCAGTATGATTCATAGATGTTTTGCCTTTCAGTTTTACTAGTTCACTATTATAATTTTTAATAAACTCTAATTTTATATACAGAAAACATTAACAATATCTTTTCTTCAAACTTTCCATGACAAGGCACCTGTAGAATAAAATGTAAGCAAGCTGTTTCCACACTACTAGCAATACTATTTATATCCAAGAGAATTTGGTGATTTTTTTTTCATATGGACTTTTGTGAACTTATAAAGATTTGACCCTTTATATTAATTTTTTCCTCAAGTTTATCATTTCCTGTAGCTATATGATAATTTTATTTTGGCATACAACATATAAATCCCATTTATCTCTCTTTTTATGGAATAACCAGTTGCCTGTATTTTCCAGTTATAATAGTGAAAAGAATAAATACTATCTAACACTATACATTATTTAGAATTACTAATTTATCTCTTAAACATGGCATTTATCACATGATTCTGGTAGATAAGTTGATAAATAAAACCTTTAAAAGATAATATTCACTATTGTGCTTTCAGAAATACTGTGTTCTAATAACAAGAAACAAGCCAGGGCACATAAACATATCGACAATTTGCTTTGAGATCAGGCACAGCACAATTATAGGAACAATGATTTCATATACACACATCCATGTATTTTATTTGTGTGGCAGCCTAGAGAATTGATCACACAGAAATGTAGCTAATACAAAAGAACAGTGCTTAAATATCTGATATCTAAAACAGACCATTTACCTTATTAAGATGTAGGTTTCGAGCACAGATGCCCTTGTGCTGAAATTAAAGCAGCATGGCCTTCCTCTGCACCATCAGGAAATGGTGTTAGCCCTGGGACCAGAGGCTCTAAGACGTATAGGTGCTATTTCTATCGGTAATGGAATGAAGACAGATATACCAACCGGAAATCATTTTCTAATTTCCCTCATCATTCTAGTTTGCTTCCTTCTCTTTATTTCTTTCCATTTACATTCTTGTCCTTCTCTCTCCCCTCCCAAAATCCCTCCTCCCTAAATGCCTCACATATCCCAAAGCTTCATTTTTCTAGAAAAGTTGCTACAGATTACTGTATTTAGGAAAGGAACACTCTAGGAGTAGAGTGGTCTCTTAGATAATATTGTGTTTTCTTGTTCCTGGACATGTGATATGAAAAAAACAGAATTAAAAAAAAAAAACACTCAGAGATCTGTATAAATTCCTCCAGGATGTAAATTGTAACAAAATTGAAAAATTACTGCTATCAGCAAAATTTATATATAGTAGTAAGCTGCTTTTCAGGATAGCATGGTCTTGATTCAGCAGTAATAATTGCAAACTTCAGGGCAAAACAACCATGCTAAAAAATAACAATAGAATGCCCAGAGAAAGTAAACCAATATCAAACCCTAGATTTGCAAAATCATTGGCTGTCTGTCAGTCCTTAACTACACAGAAGCCTAAACACTGAATAATGTCATGATTCCTACTCCTCTCTTTGGAGCTTTTATAAATACTAAGCTATTCCCCAAAAGTCATTATTAATTTTTGAAATCACTTGTCTGTCAAAATAATACATGTTCATTGGCAAAAAGAGAGAAGATATAAAAGTATAAAAACTGATTCAAAAACTGTATACAAAATCTTGTATATAACAAGAAAATATACTGTTTTGTATAAGACAAGAAAATATACTGTTAATACTTTGCCATATTTTGCATTTTCTTTTTAACTTTTCTGGTATCTAAAAAGGTCATTTCCAACTATTCTACCAATGTGTAATTTATTTTTGTATTCACCTCTTTTGGAAAACTTTTACTTTCTTACTGTATCATTCAAACCATCATTAAATCACCTTTTAACATTTGTTTGATGAATGAATGATACTTTTATGATAATTATAAAAGTATATTAAAGTCCTGAACATCACCAAGATTTATTGGGTTACTGGCCAAAGATAGAGGCTAGGTAGAGTGTGCTGCCTATATACTCCCATGACTACAGATTAAAGCATTCATCCTTTCAGTTTCTAGGAGATTCCCCTGGTGCCAGTTCACAACTGAACCCTTCCCTAGAACTGCTATCAGCCCACAGAAACTCCTTCACCCTACCTGGAACCTCTCAGTTCCTGATATATGTATACATGGATAGGACACCCCAGGCCTCTTGTTTCCATTCACAATTCTGAGGGCCACCCAGCTGCACAGCTTCCCATGGCGCTGCAGTTCCTGGAGCAGACCTTGCTTCCTTCATTTCCTCCTGCACAGGTTGTTCAGTCTGGCTGATATAGCAAGATAGCAAACTATGTGGCTAATGAACAATGGCTAGAGACATTAATTTCTCATAGTTTGAAGATTACAAGTTCTAAGATCGAGGTGTTATCAGATCTGATATTGGGTGGGGGGCCTCTTCTTACTGTAACGGGCTCTCTGGGGTCTCTCCTATAAGGGCACTAATCCCAGTAATTACAACTTTACCCTCATGTCCCACTCGATCTCCAAAGGTCCCGCTTCTGATACCACAAAATTTCAACCTATTAATTTTTTTAAATTTTTTATTTATTTATTTTATTAATTACAATACTGTATTTGTTTTGCCATATATTGACATGAATCAGCCACAGGTGAACACAATCTCCCAATGCCAAAGCCCCCTCCCACCTCCCACCCCACATCATCTACCTGAATCATCCTGTGCACCAGCCCCATGCATCCTGCATCCTGCATTGAACATAGACTGGCGCTTCGTTTCTTACAAGAAAGTATACATGTTTCAATGCCATTCTCCCCAAACCATCCCACCCTTTCCCTCTCCCTCAGAGTCCAAAAGTCCGTTCTATACCTCTGTGTCTCTTTTGTTGTCTCACATAGAGGGTCATCATTACTATCTTCTAAATTCCATATATATGTGTCAGTATACTGTATTGGTGTTTTTCTTTCTGGCTTACTTCACTCTGTATAATTGGTTCCAATTTCATCCATCTCATTAGAACTGAGTCAAATTTATTCTTTTTAAGGGCTGAGTAGTACTCCATTGTATATATGTACCACAGCTTTCTTATCCATTCATCTGTTGATTAATTTGAAGGTGAGACAAATTTTCAACTGATATCATAGGCTTATAATACTGAGAGGATCCCCCAGTAAATTTCCTGCAAGCAAATCTCCATTTCAGCATGTATTCTTCCAGAACTAAAGAAAGTTTACTGCAATTTTTTAAAATGTCTATGCTGTTTTATTTTTTGTTAGTAATGTGTATTTTATATTTCTTAATAATTCATTTTAGTTGGAGGCTACTTTACAATATTGTAGTGGTTTTTGCCATACATTGACACAAATCAGCCAATTTTTGCAAAGACCAATCTAAGAAATAGAATCTATATTGTTATTCAGTTGAAATTTATAATTAATTAATGACCTGAGATTCAACTAATGATGATCTCATGTGCAAATTTTTTTGATTGAGATACACATTTCTTAGTTTATAACACCAGACAATATATATTCCTTCATTCATGATATTGTTGTATTATATGGACCCTGATGCATATCTATTTAATGTTCTTGGCTGTTTGATATTTGACACACATTATTTTTCTTGCATGTGTTTTACAGTAATTTAATATACTTGTTAAATGGTTATGTTGTTTCTTTTTTTTTTACTTTCCTTAAGTGTATCTTAAATTATATCTAAATCATTCAAAAGTGGACAGTGGAAAATCCTCTTTTAAAACAAGTTTACGGGAAAATGTAAAGAAATTCTTTTTAAAAATGCTGCAATGCAGAAGATCTCATCTTTCTGTTTGAAAGAATGTGTCTAAGAAATTAGCAGAACAAGCAGGATGTAGATAGCAACATCAGTAACCTAATCACACAGACAATCAAAACCCAATGGAAGCAGGGAGATGACACCAGAAATACGATACTGGGTACTGTCATTACAATTTTGACACAGGAGGTGAAATGAAGGAAATTAAAAAGAAATCCAGTTGTCTGAAAAGGATTTTCCTGACCATAAAATAAATATAATCCACAGACGATATATATTGAGTTAACATCATTAATACATCAAATCTGATATCTTATACATATGAACAAAGAGCAAAAACTGGTCACTAGAAAAGCTTTAGAACAACAGTATTTTATATGCTCTGATGCTTCTGATCCTAAAATATAATTATGTAAAACATACTTGATAACAAACACTCATAATTACAGTTACAGAAAAGTTAGTTTTTAGAATTCAAATTTCATCTTGCTTGAAAATGTATCAAAAATGTATGACAGGCCACATTTAGGTTTAATATCTGTAGTAAATGTATCTAACTGTACCCTTAAATCTTGCCATCACTTAAAACATATATTTTACTTACAGCCCACAGGGAGGCTGCTCAAGTGAGAAAAATAGCTTAAACTCTTCTTAGCAATCTTAAATGAATTGCTCAAAATCCACATCTTACGGAATCCATGCCATGAATGATGTTCATAAACAAAGCTTAGCCTTGTATATTAGCCCCCAAATTAAACAAAATTGTGCCATTCCAAATCAATAGCAGTGGAAAACAAAGGAAGTTAAGAGCTGGAAGACAAGAGAGCAGGGGAAAATGCTGTATTGGGTATCTAAAACACAGGGCTTGGATTGTTATTCAATGAGTATGGTGAACTGATAAAAACTGTCACCTACAGGCTGAGTTTCAAATCAGTTTTCTTCTGAATTGATTTTTTTCTTATGGTATTTAATGGTTTTCAAAACATCCGAAATGCTGAGTCCATTTTTCTTCTCTTTAAAATAAATCCGTTTTCTCTATACTCTTGTGGAAATATGCAAAACACTAGTAGAAAGTTTTTGATGCATATACACAAATTTGATAACCTAGATAAAATGGAAGACTTCCAATAAAAGGCACAATCTGCCAAAACTCAAGCAAGGATAAGCAGATATTTTAATAGGCCTGGATATATTAAACATATTGAACAATTAGTAATTTTCTGAAGCAGAAACTACCATGTCCAGATGAGTTCACTAGTTTCCACCAGACATTTAAGAAAGAAATTATACCAATTCTCTATAATCTCTTTCAGAAGAAAGAAGAAAAAGGAATACTTCCCAATTCATTCTATGAGATCAGCAATACTCTAATACTAAAACCAGACAAGATACTATAAGAAAAGGAAACTATAGATCATTATCTCTCATAAACATGGATGCAAAATTCTCAACAAAAATGTTAGCAAATCAAATCCAAAAATGTACAAAAGAGTTATACACCATGACCAAATGGGATTTAAATGAATTTAGACACAGACCTTATACTCATCACAAAAATTAATTCAAAATGAAGCACAGACCTAAATGCAACATAATGAAACTGTTAAAACAGGAGAAAACCTAGATAACCTTGGATATAATATTCCTTTAGAGAGAGCACAAAATGCATGATCCATGAAAGAAATTATTGAAAAGGCTGGAGTTCACTAAAATTAAAATTTCTGTTCTCCAAAAGATAGTATCATGAGAATGAAATAAACACAAATTAGGAGAAAACATTTGCAAAATACACGCTGAATAAAGGATTATTATCCAAAATATACAAAGAACTCTTAAAAGTCAACAATTAGAAGGCAAACACCTGAATCATATTTACTTCAGCATTATTCACAGCAGCCAAGACATGAATAATGTAAATCTCTGTTAATGGACAAATGAATAAGGAACTGGGATTACACACAAACAGAAAGTCATTTAGCCTTAAAGAGGAGATCTTGCCATTTGCAACAACATGAAAGAAACTGGAAGATATTATGTTAAGTGAAATATGCCACACATATTAAGAAAAATATTGAATGATTTATGTATATGCAGATCTAATAAGTTGAATTCATAGAAGCATAGAACAGTAATTTCCCTGGTGGCTCAGATGGTAAAGTGTCTGCCTGCAATTCAGGAGACCCAGGTTCAATTTCTGGGTCAGGAAGATCCCCTGGAGAAGGAAATGGCAATCCACTCCAGCACTTTTGCCTGGAAAATCCCAAGGATGGAGGAGCCTGATAGGCTACAGTCCATAGGGTCGCAAAGAGTCGGACACAACTGAGCAACTTCACTCACTTACTAGGGATGGGGAGGTGAGAGAAATCAGCACATGTTAGCCAAAGGGTACAAAGTTGCCATTATATAAGGTGAATGAGTTCTAGAGATCTGGTGCACAGCATGACGACTATACTTACTACTGTACTGTATATTAGAAATTTCCTAAAAGAGTAGATTTCAGGTTCTCTCACCACACACACACACACACAAATGGTAACTATATGAAGAGATGTCTATGTTAATTAGTTTGAATGTGGTCATTATTTCACTATGGATATGTACCATATCAAACCATTACATTGTGAACCTGAAATATTCATTACCTATATAGTGTCAGTTGCTCACTCATGTCTGACTCTTTGCAACCCCATGGTCTATGGAATTCTCTAGGCTGGGTACTGGAGTAGATTGCCATTCTCTTCTCCAGGGGATCTTCCTAATGCAGAGATCAAACCCAGGTCTCCTGCATTTCAAGCAGATTCTTTGCTGTTTGAGCTCAAAGGGAAGCCAACATCATATATTTAAAAATAAAACAAACAAAACCACTAAAAAATGGGTCATAGACCATAGCAAAACAAACCACCTCACCAAAGAAAATATACAGATGGCAAATCTGTACAAGAAAAGGTGCTGTATATCATGTCATCCAGGTAATGGAAACTGAAACAATAATATGGCATCACTACACACCTATTAAGAAAGGCCAAAACTTAGAACACTGACAACACCAAATTCTGGCACAAACGTGGAACAACAAGAACTCTCTTACACTGCTGGTGGGAATGCAAAATGACACAGCCATGTTGGAAGACACTTTGGATTTTTAAAAACTAAACATTCTTAACCATATAATTCTGCAATCATGTTCCTTGGTATTCAAAGAGTTGAAAGCTTATGTTCATACAAAAAACTGCACATAGATATTTCAGTTCAGTCGCTCAGTCATGTCCGACTCTTTGTAACCCCATGAATCACAGAATGCCAGGCCTCCCCTGACCATCACGAACTCCCGGATTTCACTCAGACTCACGACCATCGAGTCAGTGATGCCATCCAGCATTCTCATCCTCTGTCATCCCCTTCTCCTCCTTCCCCCAATCCCTCTCAGCATCAGAGTCTTTTCCAATGAGTCAACTCTTCTCATGAGGTGGCCAAAGTACTGGAGTTTCAGCTTTAGCATCATTCCTTCCAGAGAAATCCCAGGGCTGACCTCCTTCAGAATGCACTGGTTGGATCTCCTTGCAGTCCAAAGGACTCTCAAGAGTCTTCTCCAACACCACAGTTCAAAAGCATCAATTCTTCGGCTCTCAGCCTTCTTCACGGATATTTAGAGCAGTCTTATTCATAATTGTCAAAATCGGGAAACAACCAAAATGCTCTTCAGTAGGTGCATGGTTAAACTTTGGTAGATCCAGATAATGAAATATTGGTGGCCTCCCTGGTGACTCAGAGGTTAAAGCATCTGCCTGGAATGCAGGAGACCCAGGTTCAATCCCTGGGTCAGGAAGACCCCCTGGAGAAGGAAATGGCAACCCACTCCAGTACTCTTGCCTGTAGAATCCCAGGGAGGGAGGAGCCTGGTAGGCCACAGTCCATCATTTACCACTGAAAAAGAAATGAGCTTCAGGCTATTTGAAAGCTCCTTGAAAGACATGGAGGAAGTTTAAATACATGTTACTAATTGAAAGAAGCCAATCAAAAAATTTATGTACTATATGATTCCAACTATATCACATTCTGAAAAGGGCAAAACCATAGAGACAGTAAAAAGATCAGTGGTTGCCAGAGGCTAGGAGGGAGGGAGGGATAAATGAGTCAGTCATTGAATATTTTTAGGGCAGTGAAACTACTCTGTATGATACTATTATACATTTGTCCAAACCCATGGAATGTACAACATCAAGAATGAATCCTAACATAATCTATAAATTGATATGATACAGTTTCACTGATTTTAACAAACGTATCAGTGATGGAGAATGTTAAAAAAGCAGTTAGCTATGCATAATTGGGGGTAGGGATTAATGAGAAATCTCTGCACCTTCCATTCAAATTTGCTTTGAACCTAAAACTTTTCCAGAAAGTTGTCTATTAAAAAGGAATTTTAATATATTTATCCATTCTTATACTAGATAGCCTTTTGAAGAGTGTTCTTTACTTTTTGGATTGAAAAAAACACTTGAATGATGGTTTCTGGCAATAATGTGTGTCTCTCAGCTTGTTAGCTACAGGACTGCAAAGCAATCAAACAAGTCCATCCTAAAGGAGACCAGGCCTGGGTGTTCACTGGAAGGACTGATGCTGAGGCTGAAACTCCAATGCTTTGGCCACCTCATGAGAAGAGTTGACTCATTGGAAAAGCCCCTGATGCCGGGAGGGATTGGGGGCAGGAGGAGAAGGGGACCACAGAGGATGAGTTGGCTGGATGGCATCACCAACTCGATGCACATGAGTTTGAGTGAACTTTGGGAGTTGGCAATGGACAAGGAGGCCTGGCGTGCTGCGACTCATGGGGTTGCAAAGAGTCAGACACAACTGAGCAACTGAACTGAACAAGCAAAAGGAGAAAGACATAAAGGTAGTAGCAACAGGTTTGGAAATTGAGAACAAAATTAAAACAAATATTTTCTGTCAGTCAAAAAACAACAAAATGATTTGCTAGATTTGTTTTCCTTTTTGGATTACGAATTTCTTCAAATGTTTATATGAACTCACATCAATTAAGAAAATCTTTCTTGACTATTAGATAGGAGGCTAGCCTTTTGAGATCTAAATTATGAGTTTTTGGTTCTTTATCTTAACCCTTGCTAAGACTGAAGAGCTATAAAAGTATTTACCTTTTATTTAGTTAAGTGTAAAATATTTTGCTATCTTGGCAACTATTAATAAATAAGATTATAAAAGCGTCAAACATAATTCTGTTCTGATTGGCTTACATGTTTATATAGCAATAATATCCTCTTCAGTTGGCAGAAGTAAGCTTTTTAAATGAAACTTTGTAAAACTGAAAATACAGAAGTCTTTTTAAAAGTCCCTCTTATAGGGACTGCTACTTCAACAGAATTGTAATATAAGAATTCAAATTCGGTAAATCAAGATGAATCATTAGACCAATCAGATGGTTTGAAAATATAGTTAAAAAAAAACAATCCTAAATACAAGTACATGTACTCTGATTTTATCATCTTGGAATATATAATCAATTTTTTTTTCATAGAGATCTAGGTATTTTGAACTTCCTAAACTGCTTATGCTGGCTATCAGATGAGCTATTTTACTTTTACATCATATTTAGGACTAAAAAGAAGAAAAATAAAGAAAACAGTTTCTACTATATTAAACCCTATTTCTAAAAAAAAATTTCAATAATAATTTTATTCATAGATAAATGTGTATGTATGGCTGAGTCCCTTCACTGTTCACCTGACTCTATATCACAGCACTCTTAACCAGCTATACAACAATAAAAAATAAAAAGTTTAAAGGCTGAAAAAAATTTTGCTCAGTAGTATGTGAGGTTCAGTTCAGTTCAATTCAGTCGCTCAGTCATGTCCGACTCTTTGCAACCCCATGAATCGCAGCACGCCAGGCCTCCCTGTTCATCACCATCTCCCGGAGTTCATTCAGACTCATGTCCATTGAGTCCGTGATGCCATCCAGCCATCACATCCTCAGTCTTCCCCCTTCTCCTCCTGCCCCCAATCCCTCCCAGCATCAGAGTCTTTTCCAATGAGTCAACTCTTCGCATGAGGTGGCCAAAATACTGGAGTCTCAGCTTTAGCATCGTTCTTTCCAAAGAAATCCCAGGGCTGATCTTCTTCAGAATGGACTGGTTGAATCTCCTTGCAGTCCAAGAGACTCTCAAGAGTCTTCTCCAACACCACAGTTCAAAAGCATCAATGCTTCAGCGCTCAGCCTTCTTCACAGTCCAACTCTCACATCCATGCATGACCACAGGAAAAACCATAGCCTTGACTAGATGGACTTTAGTCGGCAAAGTAATGTCTCTGCTTTTCAATATACTATCTAGGTTAGTCATAACTTTTCTTCCAAGGAGTAAGCGTCTTTTAATTTCATGGCTGCAGTCACCATCTGCAGTGATTCTGGAGCCCCCAAAAATAAAGTCTGACACTGTTTCCCCATCTATTTCCCATGAAGTGATGGGACCGGATGCCATGATCTAAGCTTTCTGAATGTTGAGCTGTAGGCCAACTTTTTCACTCTTCTCTTTCACCTTCATCAAGAGGCTTTTAGCTCCTCTTCACTTTCTGCCATAAGAGTGGTGTTATCTGCATATCTGAGGTGATTGATATTTCTCCCGGCAATCTTGATTCCAGCTTGTGCTTCTTCCAGTCCAGCATTTCTCATGATGTACTCTGCATAGAAGTTAAATAAGCAGGGTGACAATATACAGCCTTGACGTACTCCTTTTCCTATTTGAAACCAGTCTGTTGTTCCATGTCCAGTTCTAACTGTTGCTTCCTGACCTGCATACAGATTTCTCAAGACGCAAGTCAGGTGGTGTGGTATTCCCATCTCTTTCAGAATTTTCCACAGTTTATTGTGATCCACACAGTCAAAAGCTTTTGGCATAGTCAATAAAGCAGAAATGGATGCTTTTCTGGAATTCTTTTGCTTTTTTGATGATCCAATGGATGTTGGCAATTTGATCTCTGGTTCCTCTGCCTTTTCCAAAACCAGCTTGAATGTCAGGGAGTTCACGGTTCACGTACTGCTGAAGCCTGGCTTGGAGAATTTTGGGCATTACTTTACTAGCATGTGAGATGAGTACAATTGTGTGGTAGTTTGAACATTCTTTGGCACTGCCTTTCTTTGCGATTGGAATGAAAACTGACCTTTTCCAGTCCTGTGGCCACTGCTGAGTTTTCCAAATTTGCTGGCTATTCAGAGCAGTACTTTCACAGCATCATCTTTCAGGATTTGAAACAGCTCAATTGGAATCCCATCACCTCCACTAGCTTTGTTAGTAGTGATGCTTTCTAAGGCCCACTTGACTTCACATTCTAAGATGTCTGGTTCTAGATTAGTGATCACATCATCAGTGAGGTTAATTTTATTTAATTTTAAAACCTTAGACTATATAAAATTGAGTTCATTAATAGGCAATCTTTGCACATCTAATATTGCCTAAGTAAGATAGACACTGAAACACTGGTCGCTAGGAATAGCTGCATTTCTCAGTTTGTTATATTACAGAGTGTTTTGATCTTTGGCAAGAAAATGATGCAGATGTTTATAGGTGATCATTAGGTTTGTTCATGAGCTTTGTTAAAAATGCTTGTATATAACACACAATTTTCAATTACCTAATTCCCAGTGTTGTCTGTGAAATAGCAGCTGATTTGATTAAATTAAGATGGGTAATATGGTTAGTTTAGTTAACTTGGGTAAACATATAATTAATATGGGTGATTGAGTGCACATTGGAAATAATAACAGCAAAGAAATACAACTATGTATTCAAAGGAACATTGTATATTTTTGTTTAAAAAAAAAAAAGTGATTTTGTTTTAATTAAAAGTGATTTTGGTAACACTGACTTTGATTCAGTCTCATTTTTCATAACATTGGTGCTCACATAAATATAATAAGACAATTTCCCCCTATATTAGCATATAATTGAACAAACTAAGTATGTAATAATCAAAAGCATAACAGGAGTGTCATGTTTAATAAACCAAATAATGCCCACAATTAATGAAACAAGCATAATAAGAACAAGCTCACCATTAATAAAAAGAATTGCACTTTATATGTGACGCCAATACCTCCCAATCTTTCTAAGGAAACAGACTTAGCACCCAGGTTCCAGGGTCCCACCCTGCTGGGTGATAAGAGTGTGACTCTGTGGCCAGGAACTTTGAAAATCTGGTAGACCTTAAGAAGAGAGGAAATCAAGAATTTCTTTCAACTGGTTTTCCAGCATTCAGAAGAGCAAACTAAATTGCCTAAAAAGAAATTAATTATTTAGACTCATAAGTTATGTGACACCATGTGCATAAAGAGGCTTACATATGCAACTCTTGCTAAACCTAGATAAAATAAGCAGAACTTATTGACCCATAAAAAGAATGACCTTTTTGTTATCAAAACTATTTAGAAATTATTTTGCAAAATAGGGTACTGGGAATAAAAGCTATTTAAATATCATTTAATGCAGAGGTAGGCAAACTTCCTCTTAAAGTATTTTAGGTTTTTCAGGTCATACACTCTATGTCAAAACAACTCAAATTAGCCACTAATGATGCAGGCTCAAATTGAAGAAAGTAGGGAAAACCACTAGACCATTCAGGTATAACCTAAATCAAATCCCTTACGATTATACAGTGGAAGAGAGAAATAGATTTAAGGGCCTAGATCTGATAGATAGAATGCCTGATGAACTATGGAATGAGGTTCATGACATTGTACAGGAGACAGGGTCAAGACCATCCCCATGGAAAAGAAATGCAAAAAAGCAAAATGGCTGTCTGGGGAGGCCTTACAAATAGCTGTGAAAAGAAGAGAGGAGAAAAGGAAATATATAAGCATCTGAATGCAGAGTTCCAAAGAATAGCAAGAAGAAATAAGAAAGTGTTCTTCAGTGATCAATGCAAAGAAATAGAGGAAAAGAACAGAATGAGAAAGACTAGAGATCTCTTCAAGAAAATTAGAGATACCAAGGGAACTTTTCATGCAAAGATGGGCTTGATAAAGGACAGAAATGGTCTGGACCTAACAGAAGCAGAAGATATTAAGAAGAGACGGCAAGAATACATGGAAGAACTGTACAAAAAAGATCTTCACGATCCAGATAATCACAATGGTGTGATCACTCATCTAAAGCCAGACATCCTGGAATGTGAAATAAAGTGGGCCTTGGAAAGCATCACTATGAACAAAGCTAGTGGAGGTGATAGAATTCCAGTGGAGCTGTTTCAAATCCTGAAAGATGATGCTGTGAAAGTGCTGCTCTGAATAGCCAGCAAATTTGGAAAACTCAGCAGTGGCCACAACACTGGAAAAGGTCAGTTTTCATTCCAATTCCAAAGAAAGGTAATGCCAAACAATGATCAAACTACTACACAATTGCACTCATCTCACATGCTAGTAAAGTAATGCTCAAAATTCTCCAAGCCAGGCTTCAGCAATATGTGAACCGTGAACTTCCAAATGTTCAAGCTGGTTTTAGAAAAGGTAGAGGAACCAGAGATCAAATTGCCAATATCCGCTGGATCATCAAAAAAGCAAGAGAATTCCAGAAAAGCATCTATTTCTGCTTTATTGACTATGCCAAAGCTTTTGACTATGTGGATCACAATGGAAAAATTCTGAAAGAGATGGGAATACCACACCACCTGACTTGCGTCTTGAGAAATCTGTATGCAGGTCAGGAAGCAACAGTTAGAACTGGACATGGAACAACAGACTGGTTCCAAATAGGGAAAGGAGTACATCAAGGCTGTATGTTGTCACCCTGCTTATTTAACTTCTATGCAGAGTACATCATGAGAAACGCTGGACTGGAAGAAGCACAAGCTGGAATCAAGATTGCCGGGAGAAATATCAATAACCTCAGATATACAGATGACACCACTCTTATGGCAGAAAGTGAAGAGGAGCTAAAAGCCTCTTGATGAAGGTGACAGAGGAGAGCAAAAAAGTTGGCTTAAAGCTCAACATTCAGAAAGCTTAGATCATGGCATCCGGTCCCATCACTTCATGGGAAATAGATGGGGAAACAGTGGAAACAGTGTCAGACTTTATTTTTTTTGGCGGGGGGCTCCAGAATCACTGCAGATGGTGACTGCAGCCATGAAATTAAAAGATGCTTACTCCTTGGAAGAAAAGTTATGACCAACCTAGATAGTATATTGAAAAGCAGAGACATTACTTTGCCGACTAAAGTCCGTCTAGTCAAGGCTATGGTTTTTCCAGTGGTCATATATGGATGTGAGAGTTGGACTGTGAAGAAGGCTGAGTGCTGAAGAATTGATGCTTTTGAGCTGTCGTGTTGGATAAGACTCTTGAGAGTCCCTTGGACTGCAAGGAGATCCAACCAGTCCATTCTGAAGATCAGCCCTGGGATTTCTTTGGAAGGAATGATGCTAAAGCTTAGACTCCTGTACTTTGGCCACCTCATGAGAAGAGCTGACTCACTGGAAAAGACTCTGATGCTGGGAGGGATTGGGGGCAGGAGGAGAAGGGGACGACAGAGGATGAGATGGCTGGATGGCATCATGGACTAGACGTGAGTCTGAGTGAACTCCGGGAGATGGTGATGAACGGGGAGGCCTGGCGTGCTTGATTCACAAAGAGTCGGACATGACTGAGTGACTGAACTGAACTGATGCATAAATTAATAGATAAAACTGTGTTACATTAAAACTTCACAAAAACAGGAGATTGGTCAGAAAGCTTGGTTTGTTGGCCTCTGATCTAGGGAAATGTGCTTACATTTATCTTTGCTATTTACTATTAAGTAAGAGCATCAATTCTGTGAATTTGCATGTTAATTTGCACATTTCTGCTTAGTATAAAAGGTAAAACCCAAAGGTTATGGTTGTATTGCCTTGCAGGACTTTAACCATATGAGCTCTAACACAGCAATTTCATTATTTAAATGACTTTTTGAAAGATGATATAATCCTTATTCCTCTAATTCTCATTAGGAACATATTTACTGTTTTACTGCTTCCTTAAATAATAAGTAATTTGGAACAACTATTTTTAGTATTTCTTACAAAATATTTTAATTTTTAAGAAATTATACATGGACAATAAAAAATTAATAAATGGATGCATTTTGAATCCTAATTCAATTATTAGATAATTTAGATTCTAGAACTTCAACCTGTCTCCTAGATTTTGGTCATTTTTAGTGGTAGAATTTAAGGGTTTCCAAATAGGACAGTCTCTCATCTTCACAGGAGGAGATGAAATTTGAATATTTAAATGTATCAAGCTCAAAAAGTGTTTTGAAAAAGACGACTAAGGGACTAATTATTGTTTCATAGTATCTTTATCCCTTATTAAATATAATGTTAAATATTTACACTTCACCGTTTTTTTAATGTTTCAATAAAAATTATTTTAACTGCTTTTACCCTTTTACCTTAAGATAAGATTTCTTAACTATATAGATAACTCTACATACTACATTGCTGTTGTTTTTCAGGCCACTTAGGGCAGTAAAGACACATCATGCCCATGCTTAGAGACTAGCCTTTGTAGGCCTAGAACAGCATGGTTACAAAGAGGCATCATCTAACTTCTTTAATTACTGTGCTTCATGATAGAGAATTTGAGCCTGTGATGCATTTTTAAGTCATTAAGTACACGAGGAGCCAAGGTTCACTCAGAGTTAAATTACATATAAGTTCAAGCACAAGATTGCCTCTCGGTCTTTGCTAGGCAAAGTTCCTTATAGTTTAGAAACACGGTTAGCCAATAAGTTTTTAAACCAACTCAATTTACGTAATATACACTGGGAAACCAAAACTTCATGGAGTAATAACCAGAACCAAAGTTGGTCCAGTCACAATTCTGGGATCTAGACCACTGATTGGGAATTCCTTCTCTTTTACAAGAGGCTTTGGTGCTCTGCTGTCTCTCTAGCACCGGTATAATGGCTTCCAGCTCGGCCACTATTCTGCGACAATGGAAATTATTAATAGAGTCCTTTGTTCAAGGGTGTTTCCCAATGGATTAAACTCTGCAGTGGGAATAATTATTTATACCTGTCAATCAGAGATTGAAAAACTTAGCTACATGAGGGAGGTGGAGGACAGTGGTTTCTCTAGTTTCATTTTTCAAGTTTTATCTGCATTTTGCTTCTTACCTCCTTAGCTGTTTTTCTACCATGAACTTTAGCTTAGGGCAGGGTATTAAGATTTACAGTCCTGTCAAACTGAGGGATATTTGATTCTCAGCTACCTCGTGTCACTGCCTATAGGCACAAAGAGCATCTCTCCGCTAGGCTGTATTTATTCTTCTGCTTTCAAGTAGGCTATTTAGAAGAAACTCATCTCTCTCAGAGAAGAACTTATTGAAAGTAACAAAAAAAGTCAATATATTCTGAAGTACTGCCTTTTCTCTACAGATGTTTCCAAAGCCTTAGCCTCAGAGAACTGAAAATCTGAGAGCCAACTGAATTTTGCATGAACATGGTAGCAAGTATAAATAATTTTTTTCCGTTGTATAACTGGTATCAATATCTTCTCAACCAAGGTTAGGGGGAATCATCAGCTTATATTCTTTAGCAAATAAACAACTCACAGTTTAAACTTTTCAGTTTTAATACTCTTATTTCCAAGGAGTTATTTCAGAACTAGAATTTAGTTTCAAATAATTCAGAGTGGCATAAGCAAAAATGCTATTTACTATTTAACTAAAAACTCAAAAAATAAAATCCTATTGCTAGAATTCTGTCTCCATCTTTAAGCTTTTAAGTTCTGTGTTTTGGCTTTACTCACAACAATGTTTCTCTTCATGATATAAAATTGCCACCAAAAATTACATATTCCTCTAGTTAGAAGTGCCAGAAGAAGTGTTTTCCTTTCTCCATGTGGTTCCAATTTCCAGGCTTCTACTTACTGTCTGATGATACAGTCAATCTGCCTGAGAAATGGAATTCTCTGAATGGCAAAACCTAGACAGGGCCATACCAACACCATGATCCGAGTGCAGTGGGAACAGTTTCACAAAACCATTGTAAAGGGTTCTTTTAGAAGAAAAGGAATGAATACAGACAAAGTAGAAAGAACAGCTATAACCTGTTGAATCATATTGAAAAAATAAAATAAATTTTATTTCTGGTGAACTTCTTTTGGTAGACCTACAATTGAGTTTTATTAAGTATCATTTTCTTTTGTAAATGTTTATAAACCATCTATTTAATAATCCCTCAGTTTTATTAGGTTTACCATTTATATCCTATAGAATGTATTTCTGAAATAAAGTTTTAAAAAGCATGATTTCTTTTTCCTCTGTAGTTTTAACAGTGAGTTGCTGTGCAAGTATACCTTTAAGTTCTTTGAATAACTGGAAAAAGAACTAAATTCATTGAAAACAGCTATGAGGTTCTCACACCCTGGGTGCCATTACTTCTTAAGCCTACTTCTTTTCATAAATATTTTTAGACTAGAGGTTATGTTTCTGTTTAATGGTGTTATTTTTACTTTTTAATATTAAATAGTCTTCAAGTGATAGCATTTGCTGCCTCTGTCATCTTGCTCTTAACATATTTAAAAGGCATACACGATCCTTTTGAAAAATCATTTTCACTGGCTTTTAGCAGAGTCTGTCGCTTAGAATTCCTGATGCTGTAAATGCCACTTGACATTTATATTCAGCCGTTTGTTCAAACAGTCCTTTCAGGCCTGTGTTCATTTAACATCCCCATATATTGGTTGTCTTCAGTTGATCAGAAGATACTTCTTTATTTGGATAATTTGTAATAAAACAGAAGTATTTCCAATTTTTAGAAATCCTCACTTAAAAACAAAATCTATTTTCAGAAATCTAAAACTATGCCCTTTAGCCTCCTTTTAAAGCCTTATAAACTTAAGGATTACATGAATCCATGTTTTCATGGTGTTTGTCAGCTTTCAACAGTACTCCAGGGAGGCATTCCAACGCAGCATAAAGACTATAGGTTTAAGCTCTTTCGGTTCTTCTTACAGAAATGGTTACTACCTTGAGTATTAACTTTTTGAGCCTTAACATTTTTATCTTATTATTGTATACATCTTGGAGGTGTTGTGAAGATTAAATATAATAACCTGAGCAGAGTACTTAGCATAATACCGGATATATAGTGGTACTTTATAGGTTGTGGTCTTAACGATATTGTTACTGTTATAATTCATTATATCTTTTTCCTTTAATGCCTCCATCATGGATAATTTTGACAGTTAAGGACAGTTTTTCCTATGTTGGCACATTCTTGAGTTTAGCATCACCTTATGGATATGTTCCCACAGACAGAGAACTACACATTCATGATACCTATCTTCTAGACTCCTTGCATCTATTCATGCCTTTGAATGCTTTTGTCATTTTATAGGATAAAACATGCCATGACTTTTAAACAGATAGGAGTCCCTTCTATTACCTCTCTCTTTGGAAACCAATATAGATTATATAAGAATGCTACAATTACACTTGTATTCTTTTTCCTTTTTTTCCTCATTGTTTTTCCACTCATTGATTTCTGGATCCTAGTTTACATCTTTCTAAGGTTTTCTCATATATATTTTTTGTTTTTATCCCAAATGTGGAATCATCACAGAGTAAAGGAACATACCATCCTTCTCACATTTCAGAAGCAGAAAGACATTTTGTGAAGGCTTTCAATTTGGCATCAATATTAGGGATTGGTGCCTGTCATTTTGAGTTTAGTTACTTCTCATCACTAGCCTGAATCACCAAAACTATCCCTTATCTTCCTGTATATTGACATTTTCTTATTGTTAACATATTCTGAAGTATTATTTCTAAAGGGCTTAGTATGGTTATAAGACTCCAAAGTTTTAAAAAATTGGAAGTTTTTAACTGATACAACTCAATGATCATGTCAGCTGCACAATAAAGAAGGATCTCCATAATCCTACTTTTTCTAGCATTATCTACCAAATGCATGTATAATTGCCATGAACCAGTTGCTTCACCGTATTATTACCTAGTCAACTTAGTCATTGAATTCCTGTTTGCAGATGTTGACAATAGAATGGTTCATACTTCACTATTCTGGGTTTAGCTGAACGGAACAGAAAGAGTGTGTGTACTCTCGTATAAAAGGATGAGTTGGGGCAATCAGATTTTGCTACTGACAACTTTAAATATGTACACTGGGGAATAAGTCTAGCAATCTATGGAGAACTCAGCTAGGAAGTCATTCAGGTTCTGGGGCTAGAAAGCCATCAGCATCATGTCTGCAGAGAAAATAACAAGAGGAAGTCAATCCAAAGAGATGCTGGCTTAGAACAAGAAGTTTAGTCACTGAGGACAATCAAAGACAGACAGACAGAGAAATATAAAAAGACTACCTTAATTCATGACATTTTCTGAATGCTATCTTCACTGAGTTTTCTTTTCTTTTTCAAATACTTTCCCCCATTTGAGCTAGCTTCAGCAGGTTTTTGCTCTTTTCCACCAAAATGGCTTGACATGAACTGAAAAATTATTCTTGGTCATCCTGTATTTCCCCCTCTGGGAAATTCACTGTTCCCTGTAAAATCTCCACTTTGATGTCAAAGTGAAGCTCAAACATTGCCTGCTCTATGAATTCATTTTTCTACCTTCTTAGACCAAACTGATTTATCCTAAGCATGATTAAAGAATACTCTTTACTTACACTATATCATATTTTATTTCAATTACTTATCCTTTCAACTCAATTGGCCATACTTCAGTTTTCACAACTGTAAAAAGTGAATACTAATAGCATTTCCTCTTAGAGAGCTGTAGTTAGGATTAAATTATATGACACAGGAGCACTCAGAGATTAGCTCTGATAGTACTAGTAATTTTCCCATCTAGACAATTCTAATTCTGGTAAAACCTAGTCTCTCTATATTTTTTCTTGATTATTAACTAGTTTGAGTTAAATATTTTAACTATTTTTAATAAAAATTACAAATCTATTACCATTCTAGCAATACAAGAGAATAGATTAACACAAAATGAGCAATATCAAAGACTAACTATAAAGTCTCACAAAAATTGATTTGGTTGAAAAATAATGATTTTTCTGTAAGATCTGTCACTGGCTTATTTTTATCCTGAAATGATGAATAATAACTGTATCAGTTAAAACCCTGTTTTACAAATCGCATATTTTCCATTTAGCAGCGCCAAGGACAATGGTGGTGGGACAGCTATCTTTTGATATGTAAATGTAGAAGCACTTAAGAGATATTTAATATGGAATAGCACTTCAGTCATTTATTTTAAAATTCAGTTTTTATAAAGTACTGAGCCGTTTGTCATAAACCCATGCCCAGAATGACATTGTATGATGAGAAAAACCAGAGCATTTTTCCTTGACAACTGAAAGCATTCCCACAGCATTTTAGCTCTTTGTTTATATTATTAGTGAACTCTGATATTTTTTCATTGAAAATTTGGAAATAAACATGTGCATCTTCATAGAAAATCAGTTTAAAGTAAACAGATCAAACTGATTAACTTGTTTCTCTGACCTCAATCAGTTGTGTTAATTCTATTCCATTTGAAATGTCCCTGGGTAGCAAAATGAACCAACTTCCCCAAATCTTCTCCAGCTTGTGGAAACTGGCTAAAGATTGTTTTATTAAAAGTTGAAATGACATTAATGTCAACAAACCGTAGATTTCAAAGCCAGAGAAGTACTATATTTTACATGCTGCAAACCTGTACCTGTGCGATGCATTAATTGCCCTGTTCATAACCTTAGAGGAGACTAGAAACTGATTAAAAGAAAAATCTCACTAGAAGTGGCTTTTTAATAAAAGGGTTTTTACTTAAATATTCCTTAGAAAAGTAAAATCCACTATTAGTCATAAAAACAGTAAGGAAATGGACCAGAAAAAAAAAAAAAAAAAACAACACCAGACCTTTGCTTAAAAATAAGAACAGCTTTTTGGAGACCTATCCCAAATAAAGTGATATTTATTCTTTAGTGAAAGGCTGTATTTCTTTAAAACTTGGAACAATTTTGTTATATAAAATAAAAGACCCTAACAAAGTACTACAAATTGA
The DNA here is from genome assembly GCA_917880005.1 of Nanger dama. Taxonomy (NCBI): domain Eukaryota; kingdom Metazoa; phylum Chordata; class Mammalia; order Artiodactyla; family Bovidae; genus Nanger; species Nanger dama. The sequence continues at coordinate 3,539,933 of CAKJTW010000038.1, read as the reverse complement.
GTACCTTAAACAACAGAAATTTATTTTCTCAAGTTTTGGAGGCTAGAAGTCTGAAATCAAGATATCAACAGGATTTGTCCCTTCTGAAGTCTGTGAGAAAAGGACCCTTTCCTGGCCTCTCTCTTGGCTCATACATGGCCATCTTCTCCATATTTGTAGCATCTTCTCTCGGAGAAGGCAATGGCACCCCACTCCAGTACTCTTGCCTGGAAAATCCCATGGACGGAGGAGCCTGGTGGGCTGCAGTCCGTGGGATCGCGAGAGTCAGACATGACTGAGCGACTTCAGTTTCACTTTTCACTTTCATGCCCTGGAGAAGGAAATGGCAACCCACTCCAGTGTTCTTGCCTGGAGAATCCTAGGGACAGGGGAGCCTGGTAGGCTGCCATCTATGGGGCCGCAAAGAGTTGTACACGACTGAAGTGACTTAGCAGCAGCAGCAGTAGCATCTTCTCTGTTTATGTCAATGTTTTTGTTCAAGTCTCCTCTTTTTGTATAAGAACATGTTATATTGAATGTGGGGTTCACCTTACTCCAGTATGAGCTATGAACTATTTACAACTGCAAAGACCCTATTTCCAAATAAGGCCACGTTCTGAGAAAAATGGGGCTTAACCTGAATTTTGGCAAGACATAATTAAACTCACATCTCACTTCAAAATTTTGTTACATACTTTGTATTTCTTTGCCAAGCATCTATCTCAGTGTGGCCATGTGGGCCCTTCAAACTTAAGAGATTCAAACATATTCTTTAAGTTTCCATTTACAAAAATATGAATGGTTTAAAGGTTTTGTTTTTGGTTTTGTTTTTAAAAAAGCTTGTCACCCTGTTGGCTGTCTCTAAATAACGCATAGCTAAAATAAATGCAAGGAGCCTGCCTTTATACTTTGGGCATCTTACTTCTTCAGTGTTTTTCCAGTGCAAATTACAAAGAGAAACCTGCAAATCACCATTAACTGGACCTTAACAAATATAATCTTTGATTATAGTCTTGCCAACAAAAGTCATGCAAAGCCATATTCTACTTTCCACCCATACCAAGCCAACACATGTCTTTTAACTCCACTTTTAAGCCCTCATTTGTGGTCATATTCCTAGTTTTCCTTTTTAAAAATAGTTTCAAATCCTGTCCTTTGTGTGAACACAAACTGACAACTTTTTGCATTTTTTTTCCTGTTTTATCTCCATTCTCTTTGGAAATATTTCATGAGGTCAGTTTTCCCCCTTACTTCAGTAATCTCTAATGTACTCCAAAAGTGTCATAGTTTTTAACATTTAGAATAAGGTCATATTGAATAGGCAGAGTCACTGAACAAAAATTAGTGCTTTTATAGGGCTTCTACTGGTAATTCAAGTAGGACTCTCTAGAAAGTACAGAAAAAGATGTTGCACATATAATTTATAGAGACCAACGATTGATTCTCTCTCAAAGAATGAACAATGAAATTTGTTTTTCCTCTTCTATGACAGATGGCTCATGGGTTTGACACAGATTCACTGCTTTGTTCCTAGTCATTTATCTTTAATTAGAACTCTTTCTCAGTTATTTTTCAACTGGATGACCCAAAGACAAAGGACAATAGTACTCATATGGCCTTTCAACTGTAATCCAATCTCTAGACTATTACTGAGTTACTCTTTATAAAATTTTGATCTAGAGAACCTATATTCATTCATTCATTCATTCATTTGACAGGTGTCTATGGAACAATCACTCTATGTCAGGCACTGTTTTTAGGTGCAGAAACTACAGCAGTGTAAGAAAATCTTTGTGTTCATGACACTTAAGATCTTATGTGAGAAACATAATACAGATAAATATTTATGATAAGTTAATGATATACACTAGAACATAATAACTGCTATGGAGAAAAATAAGACATGAAGTGTTAGAAGCTGTCTGAACAATAATACAGTTACCAAAAGTCATTTTTAAAAAAAGATTAAGACATTTAACTACAAGAGCAATGAAAAATTTTAAAAGAGGAGAAAACCACTGAAAACTGTCAGGACACAGACAACAACAAAGGTGAGGAGTATTTGCAACATATAGACAACTTAGCAACTGAACAACAACAAGTATATGACCTCACATACACAAAGTAAAATTTCAATCAAAGCTACATCAAGCCTTTATTAAACCTAACAGATTGGGATGTGCAGATGACACCACCCTTATGGCAGAAAATGAAGAGGAACTAAAGAGCCTCTTGATGAAAGTGAAAGAAGAGAGTGAAAAAGTTTGCTTAAAACTCAACATTCAGAAAACAAAGATCATGGCATCCAGTCCCACCACTTCATGGGAAATAGATGGGGAAACAGTGTCAGACTTTATTTTTGGGGGCTCCAAAATCACTGCAGATAGTCACTGCAGCCATGAAATTAAAAGACGCTTACTCCTTGGAAGGAAAGTTATGACCAACCTAGACAGCATATTCAAAAGCAGAGACATTACTTTGCCGACTAAGGTCCATTTAGGCAAAGCTATTGTTTTTCCAGTAGGCATGTATGGATGTGAGAGCTGGACTATAAAGAAAGCTGAGTGCCAAAGAATTGATGCTTTTGAACTGTGGTGTTGGATAAGACTCTTGGGAATCTCTTGGACTGCAAGGAGCTCAAACCAGTCCATCTTAAAGGAAATCTGTCCTGAATATTTATGGAAGGACTGATGCTGAAGCAGAAACTCCAATACTTTGGCCACCTGATGTGAAGAACCGACTCATCTGGAAAGACCCTGATGCTGGGAAAGATTGAAGGCAGGAGGAGGAAGGGGACAACAGAGAATGAAATGCTTGGATGGCATCACCGACGCGATGGACATGAGTTTCAGTAAGCTCTGGGAGCTAATGATGGACAAGGAGTCCTGGAGTGCTGCAGTCCATGGGGTCACAAAGAGTCGGACATGACTGAGAGACTGAACTGAACAGACAGATATTCTATGAAAAATTGAATTTCAAAAAGTTGAAAAGGCCTACAAACAACCTCAGTTGTCAGGAATGTGTATAAAGGGTGGCCTAAATGGATTACTGATGGGATTATAAAATGATACATGCCTCCTTATTATACCTGGTAGTTACACTACCAGAAATTTATATATGCATTGCTATATCATTTACATAAGGTGACATTTATACAAGGTTACTCCTTGCATCCAGCCATCTCATCCTCTGTCATCCCCGTCTCCTCCTGACCCCAATCTCTCCCAGCATCAGAGTCTTTTCCAGTGAGTCAACTCTGCCTGAGGTGGCCAAAGTATTGGAGTTTCAGCCTCAGCATGAGTCCTTCCAATGAACACCCAGGACTCATCTCCTTTAGGATGGACTGGTTGGATCTCCTTACAATCCAAGAGACTCTCAAGAGTCTTCTCGAACACCACAGTTCAAAAACATCAGTTCTTCAGTGCTCAGCTTTCTTCACAGTCCAACTCTCACATCCATACATGACCACTGGAAAAACCATAGCCTTGACTAGACGGACCTTTGTTGACAAAGTAATGTCTCTGCTTTTAACATGTTATGCTGGGAGGGATTGGGGGCAGGAGGAGAAGGGGACGACAGAGGATGAGATGGCTGGATGGCATCACTGACTCGATGGACATGAGTTTGGGTAAATTCTGGGAGTTGGTGATGGACAGGGAGGCCTAGTGCGCTGCGATTCATGGGGTCACAAAGAGTCAGACACGATTGAGCAACTGAACTGAACTGACTCCTTGCATAATTGTCTTAGAAAAATGTATAAAACCATAAAAATATGTATAAGGAATATATTAATAATATGTGTGTATCTCTAAGGAGAAAAAATAATTAGTATGTAAACAGTGAAAAATAAGAATCTTTATATTTTCATAGAAATGCAAGAATTACTAGTAATAGTAATAATGTTAATAAGTAAATAATAAGCCACTGATGGTCTAGACAGTTATATCTTAGTTGGATATAAGAGAAGGTGGGAGGGAGAATTTTCCTTTTATTTCATAATGTACTTTTATTTTTGAAATACATGAATATAAGAGCTATTCAAAAATACTTTTCTGGGAAGGAAACAGCATTTGTTATTTAATTTGATGGATGAATTTTCATTAACTTTCTGTCACATGGGAAAAATATTCCCTTCTCAAAAATAGTTATGTTCCTTATACATCAATCCCATACTGTTAAAATTCATTTCTTAAAATCCTATATTAAATCCTAGAGTAATACAGAATACCCCTAAGTATACCCAATCAGAGTAAAGGAAAATTTGAGAAGTACTAAATAAATAATAATGAGAAGATGCATTAAGTTATTTGGTTATCATTCTGATTTTCATGTGCTAGCTTCAATAACTGGCCAACTGATTTTATTCCACAGATAATAATATCATGGAACCTCTAATCAGTTCAGATCATACAAGTGTGATTGAAATTAGCACTGGTGCAAAGGATTTCTACAGTATTCTCTTTGTTTCAATTTTCTTTCTTTTCCCCCCATATATGTCTGTGTACCTGTGCGCATGCTCATTTACTTCAGCCCTGTTTGACTCTTTGGGACCCTATGGACTGTAACCTGCCAGGCTCTTCTGTCCATGGGATTCTCCAGGCAAGAATACTGGAGTGGGTTGACATGCCCTCCTCCAGGGGATCTTCCTAACCTGGGGAGGGAACCCATGTCTCCTGTGTCTTCTGCATCGCAAGCGGATTCTTTATCACTGAGCTACTGGTAAGCACCCATATATGTCTAAACTACCCTAAACTCCAGTTCCACTACTGAGTAATTTTTTTTTTCTTAAGTAGAAAAGGGCATATGGGGAAACACCAACATAATAGCTAGTATCCCTTGCTCTAGCTTTTATTGTTCAGTCGCAAAGTCCTGTCCAACTCTTTGTGACCCATCAACTGCAGCACAGCCAGGCTTCCCTATCCTTCAGTCTCCCAGATTGCTCAGATTCAAGTCCACTGAGTCCCTGATGCTATCTAACCATCTCATCCTCTGTTCTAGCTTTATTTGGGAAAACTGGCTATATCCCTAAAAATAGTTTCTTTGTAAAAATGTTAGGCAAATGTCATAAAAGTATGAGATTTAAGGATGAATATCTGAAAAGAATAAAAGCAAAAATACAGATAAAACAATAAACTTTCCTTACTTTAGGTACCTAAACTATGTTTGATGTTCAAAGCAAAAAGTGTAACACTGTCTCATGTAGACTTTAATATATGTATGTACACAGAATACGTATGTAAAGGAAATATTTATAATTATATTACTAACAGAAGTGTATAACAGGATTAAAGAAAGGTTTTACACTTCACTCAGCTGAAAAACAGACACCAGTTGATCTTTGGGGTGATAGAATAGTTCTATCTATAAATATATATTAGTTCTATCTATTTATATATATATATATATATATAAGTTCTATCTAATATAATATCTCTATGGCAGTGGTGATAACAGGAATTTATACATGTGATAAAATGGCATAGAATTATATACTACACACACATTGAACCACTGTCAATATTCTAGTTTATATTGTATCATAGTTACACAAGATATAAACCATTGGGGAAAATGGATGAAGAAAACATGGTCCCTTTCAACTTTGTGAATGACTGAAGTCGCTCAGCCGTGTCCGACTCTTTGCGAATCTGTGGACTACCAGGCTCCTCTGTCCATGAGATTCTCCAGGCAAGAATACTGGAGTAGGTTACCATTTCCTTCTCCAAGGGATCTTCCCAACCCAGGGATCAAACCTGGGTCTCCCACATTGGAGGCAGATGCTTTGTAACTTCCCAGAAATCTATAATTATTTCAAAATAAAATTTTTTATTATAATGTTTAAGAAATGTTTTCATTCTAATACACACAAAATATTTTTCTTCAAATTGTGTAGTTGGTGTAAACCGTGCCCAAATAGCAATGTACCTCCTTTGTACATACTGTTTAGAATTAGATGATCTTAGATTGCAAATGGTAGATCAATATATGATTAATGTTAAAAATTCAACTTTTAATCCTTATCAAAACTTAACTATAATTTTTCAATTTAAAATCTTAATATATAACTTTAACAATTTATTCAAGAGAATAAAGTTACATCTGATTTAATCATCTATTTAGAAAAATGATTTCTGAAGGAACTTCTATATTAAGCTAAAATATGCAGAAAAATACATGTCAGCTTGGTTGCAAAGTTAGCAGCTTCTTGCCTTCAGAGACTGACGCCACAGTTCCATTTCCAACTCAATCAATGCTTTTTATATGATTTTTCAAATCACAATCATGTGAAATCAAGACCAAAATAATATATATTAACAACATTACAATGCTAATTGTGAATAAATTTATTTTGGTCCAAAACCCGTCTCATTATTGTCTATATTTTTCTTTATGTGTCAGTTGGTTTACATGGAAAATTAGTTGATAAACAGCCCTGCAGCTAAAATAGCCTATAAAATTGTTAAATCTGATTGTCACACTGAATTACAGTTTTTTTCTACTTAGTCATGAGTAGTACTTTGGTCTAATTATCCTATTTGTTTCAACAATAGGTATAGTATTTCTTTTACTTTACTTAATATAGTTCTATATTAAGAACCTTAAGTATAGAACTACAGAGAAATTTATAGTCAATATATTTATTAATTGATTTTCTACTTCTGTTAGGCTGCCAAATTGAAATGGCTTAATATTTTTAAATTTCCAAAGATGAAACACAAGAGAGTAGTGAAAAAATTAGAAAGGCTCTGTGAAACCATCTAAGTGTATTCAGCTGTTATAATAACTCTTAATCAGGTAACTACAATCTTGTGCCATCTTTATTGTAAATATCTAAGAAAATAAGTAAATTAATATAAGAATGTCAATGATGATTTATACACATAAATTATGAAAGTAATAGAATTTTACTTAGTGACGTGAAATTAGTAAGTTATTTGGTTTTAGATACTAATGCTAAGCATGAAACAAACAGAGGTGTTTCAGTATTCCTTGTGATATATCCATATACAAGCCTCTATCAAAAAGAAGTTGCCTATTATACTAGAGAGTTCCTCACTCAGTTGCATTTTTCTGTGCATTCTGGTAATCTTTGGGAAACACAGAATCTAGTACAAGAAAGAAGTAAAATCTGTCAATTAGATAGCAGATATCAACTTTAAGAGGATGCTAATAGTTTTCCCATCAACTACCATTTAACTACTTTTAATTAATCTTATAATTTGAGCAGAGTAATCTTTGAAAAATAACATTATCTTTTGAGAAAGGGATTTATTATGGTGCTAGAATTCATATTTCTTGAAATAATATCAATTAACAGATATAGACAATAAAAATGAGACTAAAATTAAGACTAGACATCTAACAATGTGCATGCCTCTTGACAAAAGGAATGTAAGTGCTAAAATATAGTTTTGCCATTCAGTTCAGTTGCTCAGTCATGTCTGACTCTTTGTGACCCCATGAATCGCAGCACGCCAGGCCTCCCTGTCCATCACCATCTCCTGGAGTTCACTCAGACGCATGTCCATCGAGTCAGTGATGCCATCCAGCCACCTCATCCTCTGAAGTCCCCTTCTCCTCCTGCCCCGAATCCCTCTCAGCATCAGAGTCTTTTCCAATAAGTCAATTCTTCACATGAGGTGGCCAAAGGACCTAAAATGAGATGGCCTGTAATTTGCCAAGTCAGTCATACTATTGGAGAAGGCAGTGACAACCCACTCCAGTGCTCTTGCCTGGAGAACTCCACGGATGGAGGAGCCTGGTGGGCTGCAGTCCATGGGGTCGCTGAGAGTTGGACATGACTGAGTGACTTCACTTTCCCTTTTCACTTGCATTCATTGGAGTAGGAAATGGCAACCCACTCCAGTATTCTTGCCTGGAGAATCCCAGGGACAGAGGAGCCTGGTGGGCTGCCGTCTATGGGGTCGCACAGAGTCGGACACGACTGAAGCGACTTAGCAGCAGCAGCAGCAGTCATACTATACTCACTCACACAACAGTAGTTTAAAAAGTTGGTAAATCTCTTCTTTGTGGCAGAAAGTTCTATGCCTCAACAACATATTTCAAGTTACTTTCATTAAAACAAAAAAAAAAAATTCAGAATGATCAAAGAAGTTTAGGATTTTTTATTAGATCCAAAGACGATGAAAGATGATCTCATAAAATCTACTTCATAAGGGAAAAGTTATTAGGTCTTCAGAAATTAAGTATTATAGTTGAAGTTTCAGCAACACTACCAGAGTTGAATAGGCCCCACATGTCATATTGAAGAGTCAACATAAATGATTAATTTATTGTGGTAAGAAAGCTGGTGGGGTTCATATGCCAAGCTATCTAAAGCGAGGAAACCAATCAGCTATGAGGATTATTTCATTGCACAGCTGAAGAAGTAGAACATCTAAACGTCTGACCATACCAAAACAATTTGGAAGAAATACTTTCAGAGAAATTCAGTGATTTGAATCATTAACATCACTATCAACTGGGCAGTTTCTTTGAATAAAACAAGGTTTGCAGTTAGACAGGTCCATGAAAATAATGAACAATACAAATAATGTCAGACTGAGTAAGTTAAAATCACGGTCATGTCCCTTTGAATCTCTTCAGTGACTAAGCCTTCTCATGACAGCCTTCTACCTTTTTGGAAATAAGCAACACAAGGAAACATGATAGGCTAAGCAAAAGAAATACACAGTTTTACTTTTGGTGACTAGAGATAATCCCTGGTTAACTCATGCTGTTTTAATTTTTCTAGATAGTCATGATAAAACATATATCAACTTCTATATTTAGAAATAAAATTATCACCACCATTACCAACACAGCAGGAACATCATCTCTTCAGGGAGAAGTTTTTCTGCAACTTTCATCAGAAAAATGTGTTGAGGAGACCAAGCAGAAATAAGAAATCTGAAGTTGTGCACGCATGTGTGCTCACTCACTCAGTTCAGTTGCTCAGTCGTGTCCAACTCTTTGCAACCCCATGAACCACAGCACGCCAAGGCCACCCTGTCCATCCCCAGCTCCCAGAGTTCACTCAGACTCATGTCCATCGAGTTAGTGATGCCATCCAGCCATCTCATCCTCGGTCACCCCCTTCTCCTCCTGCCCCCAATCCCTCCCAGCATCAGAGTCTTTTCTAATGAGTCAACACTCCGCATGAGGTGGCCAAAGTACTAGAGTTTCAGCTTCAGCATCACTCCTTCCAAAGAAATCCCAGGGCTGATCTCCTTCGGAATGGACTGGTTGGATCTCCTTGCAGTCCAAGGGACTCTCAAGAGTCTTTTCCAACACCGCAGTCCAAAAGTATCAATTCTTCGGCACTCAGCCTTCTTCACAGTCCAACTCTCACATCCATACATGACCACAGGAAAAACCATAGCCTTGACTAGACGGACCTTAGTCGGCAAAGTAATGTCTCTGCGTTTGAATATGCTATCTAGGTTGGTCATAACTTTTTTCTTCCAAGGAGTAAGCATCTTTTTAAGTTCATGGCTGCAGTCCTGTCATATTCTTTGTGACCCAATGGACAGCAGCCCACTAGGCTCCTCTGTCCATGGGATTCTCCAGGCCTGAATACTGGAATGGGTTGCAATGCCCTCCTCCAGGGGATCTTCCTGACCCAGGGATCAAACCCATATCCCTTCTGTCTCCTGAATTGGCAGGTGGGTTCTTTATCACTAGCACCACCTGGGAAACCCGAAGTTGTACATTAATGGAAGATAAATGTTTGATACTTGTTCCAGAGCAGGAGAAAGGGCTCCCAATGTCATGTTTACTGATTTTCCACTTTACTACTTTGGCAGAAAACCTTAGTGGCAAGTTAAAAACTGTTTGATTAACTGCTGAACCAAACCTGAGGGAGCATACTCAGGAGTCTCTCTCTGGCAGGTTCTTCTAACCTGTCTTTCTCCTATTATGCTTGCTCACATTGGCTAATGGCAATTAATCACACAAATTGGAGACAATGTATTTTGGATAACTTTCTCCCTCTTTCATAAAGAGAATAAATTGTTCCAGACAGAAGGAGACCACATGCACAAGCAATTCAGCTGAACTGTAACCCAGGGTGGACTTATTGCTGTCAAGGGGGAAGTTTAAGTTGATGATTCTTCTGAGCTGCCCAGCTCAGTGGTTTTTCTGTTGACAATGTCAGCTCTTTCTTAGTGTTGTAACAGAGACTTCAGCTATAGAAGGATAATGGGGATCTACTTCATAGACTCTCAGTTGGGAAAAAACCTTCAGTCTCCCTAACTTTCAGCATTAACTTTCTGCATAATTCTCCCCTTATGCTAGACTTTCTAGTTTGCCATTTGTAACACTGAAATTAAAGAAGGCTGTGTAATATCTCCAAACTAATCAGTTAAAACACACAAAGGAAAATGTATGAACCTGATTTTAAAAACCCTCTAGCTACTTGCAGGAGAGTAAGTCTAATGATCAACTACCACAAAAAGCAATCAGGGTCTTGGAGGTCAGCTGGCTGCAAATGGCCACAAGGAAGCATTTGTGATAAAATAAATATGGATATAATGCCGAAGACAGACAGCCCTGGGCTGCCAAGAAACATAATCCTCCTGTCAGTTAATAGCAATACAGGAAGAACATGTTCTAATCAGATTTAGCCATAACAACTTCAAAGCACACAGTCAAGATCCTTAGCAAGCAGCCTCAACAGGAAACTCTCAATACTCACTGCATTTCAAAAAGTAACTAAAAACCAACTCTTTAAACGTAAGCACTAAACTACTTATAAACTTACTGCCATTTTTTTCAATGGACACTTTCAACAGATGAGAAATTTAGTTGTGGTTTTAACTAGGTATTTTTTATTGAAGTATTGTTGATTTATAATATATCACTTTCAGTTGTACAACACAAAGGTTTGATATTTGGATAGATTATACTCCTTTTAAAGTTATACAAGATAATAGCTATATTCTATGTGCTGTACAATATATCCCTGCAACTTATTTTATTTCTATTAGCTTGTACCTCTTAATCCCCAATCCCTATATTTTGCCTGTCCGCATTTCCTTCTCTGCTTTGATAACTGCTAGTTTGTTCGCTATATCTGGGAGACCTGTTTCTGTTCTGTTTTTTTAATATATATATTTTTAAATTTTACATGAGTGATTAACATACAGCATTTGCCTTTGTGTCTGACTTATTTCACTAAGCATAATACCCTCCATGTTGTTGCAAATGGTAAATTTAAAGTATTTTTATGACAGAGTAATATTTCATTGGGATTCCCAGTTGGCTTAATGGTCAGGAATCCTCCTACCAATGCAGGAGACTCAGGAGACATGGGTTTGCTTCCTGGGTGGAATATCCCCTGGTGGAGGAAATGGCAACCCCACTCCAGTATTCTTGCCAAGAAAATCCCATGGACAGAGGAAGCTGGCAGGCGACAGTCTATAGGGGTGCAAAGATTTGGACATAACAGTGATTGACCATACACATACAGTATTCCATTACATATATATATTCCAAATCTTTTCCCACTTCTCTGTCAGACACTTAGGTTGCTTCAGTATCTTTGCTATTGTAAATAATGCTCTATGAATATTGGGGTGCATATATCTTTTGAATTAGTGTTTTCATTCTTTTTGGCTATATACCCAGGAGTGGAGTTACTATCAAATATACATTTTAGATAAAATAAAAATTAAATATTTCAAAAGTGCTATAAATGCTGTTCTTTCATAATTAAATCCATAATCAGAAGGAAAATATTTATTACAAGTAAAATTAAAACTTTCAATTTTGAAATAACACCAAGAACTGTTGTTCCTAGGAGGTAATACACAATGTAATTAAATGAAAGAATAGCTGCCTGTGTCAGAGTTCACTTTTAAAGATGCAAAAGAAAAAAGCTTCTATTTTTAATATTAATGACAAGTAAAATACATTGAAGTATAGACTATTTAATTTCTTATAATTTTGCTTCAAATGCTAGGGATTTATACTATATTTAAAGTTTGGCAATAAGAAAAACACCTAAAGAATAGCATAATTATCCACAGATCACTTTGCATTAAAAGTTACATATATAACCTTTGACTGAAATTCTTAGTTTCAAATTATACCTTAATATATTTTTATGCCTCAGTTCAGTTCAGTCGCTCAGTCGCGTCTGACTCTGTGACTCCATGGACTGCAGACTGCCAGGCTTTTCTGGCCTTCAACTCCCAGAGCTTGCTAAAACTCTTGTCCATCGAGTCGGTGATGCCATCCAACCATCTCTGTCATCTCCTTCTCTTCCTGCCTTCAATATTGCCCAGCATCAGGGTCTTTTCTAATAAGTCAGTTCTTCGCATGAAGTGGCCATAGTATTGGAGTTTCAGCTTTAACATCAGTCCTTCCATTGAACAGGAGAAGGGGCCTGTTCCAATGAACAGGCCAGGACTGATCTCCTTTAGGATGGACTGGTTGATCTCCTTGCGGTCCAAGGGACTCTCAAGAGTCTTCGCCAACACCACAGTACAAAAGCATCAATTCTTTGGCACTCAGCTTTCTTTATAGTCCAACTCTCAATCCATACATGACTACTTGAAAAATGATAGCTTTGCCTAAATGGACCTTTGTTGGCAAAGTAATGTCTCTGCTTTTAAACATGCTGTCTAGGTTGGTCATAGTTTTTCTTCCAAGGAGCAAGTGCTTTTAATTTCATGGCTGCAATCACCATCTGCAGTGATTTTAGAGCCCCCCAAAATAAAGTCTGTCACTGTTTCCAATGTTTCCCCATCTATTTGCCATGAAGTGATGGGACTGGATGCCATGAACTTAGTTTTCTGAATGTTAAGCTTTAAGCCAACTTTTTCACTCCTCTTCATTTTCATAAAGAAGCTCCTTAGTTCTTCTTCACCTTCTGCCATAGGGTGGTGTCATCTACATATCTGAGGTTATTGATATTTCTCCCGGCAATCTTGATTCCAGCTTGTACTTCCTCCAGCCCAGTGTTTCTCATGATGTACTCTGCATAGAAGTTAAATAAGCAGTGTGACAATATACAACTTTGACATACTCCTTTCCCGATTTGGAGCCAGTCTGTTGTTCCATGTCCAGTTCCAACTGTTGCTTCCTGCCCTGCATACAGATTTCTCAAGAGGCAGTTAAGATAGTCTGGTAGTCCCATCTCTTTCAGAATATTCCAATCTGTTTTGATCCACACAGTCAAAGGAATTGGTGTAGTCAGTAAAGCAGAAATAGATGTTTTTCTGGAACTCTCTGCTTTTTCAATGATCCAGGGGATGTTGGCAATTTGATCTCTGGTTCCTCTGCCTTTTCTAAAACCAGCTTGAACGTATGGAAGTTCATGGTTCACATACTGTTGAAGTCTGACTTGGAGAATTTTGAGCATTACTCTGCTAGTGTGTGAGATGAGTGAAACTGCACAGTAGTTTGAACATACTTTGGCATTGCCTTTCTTTAAGATTGAAATGAAAACTGACCTTTTCCAGTCCTATGGCCACTGCTGAGTATTCCAAATTTTCTGGCATATTGAGTGAAGCACTTTCACAGCATCATCTTTCAGGATTTGAAATAGCTCAGCTGGAATTCCATCGCCTCCACTAGCTTTGTTTGTAGTGACACTTTCTAAGGGTCACTTGACTTCACATTCCAGGATGTCTGGCTCTAGATGAGTGATCACACCATCATGGTTGTCCGGGTCATTAAAATCTTTTTATATAGTTCTTCTGTGTATTCTTGCCACCTGTTCTTACTATCTTCTGTTTGTGTTGGGTTCACACCATTTCTGTCCTTTATTATGCCCATCTTTGCATGAAATGTTCCCTTTTCATCACTAATTTTCTTGAAGAGATCTCTAGTCTTTCCCAATCTATTGTTTTCCTCCATTTCTTTGCACTGATCACTGAGGAAGACTTTATCTCTCCTTGCTATTCTTTGGCCCTCTGCATTGAAGTAGTTATACCTTTCCTTTTCTCCTCTGCCTTTTGCTTCTCTTACTTTCTCAGCTATTTGTAAGACCTCTTCAGACAACCGTTTTGCCTTCTATTAATTCATTGCATAATCTCATTTTTAATAATAGAGTGTTTTTTGTTTTTAACTTAACCAATGGCTTTTTAAAATGTCAATCAGAATTAATGTCTAGAGACAACAACCTACACTTACAGTTCTGCTCCAGGGCCATGTCAACCCTGTCACCCTTTGTCAGAATGTTTCAAGAGAAGGGAATGGTCCAAACATCCTGAAGAACATCAAATTGACATTTTGCTAATCAGGGTAGAAAAACAAGAAATGACTAGCCTGCTGGAAGGCTTTGTAAGCACATAAGCCATCAATAGAAGGTAAACCCTAAAAATATTCTGAGGCATTCTATTGATTTGGACAAATGTATAATGATACATCCAGCTATTCACTTCCAGTCCCACCACCTACCCACTGGCAACCTTCAAGCCTTTTATTGTGTCAATTAGTTTTGCTTTTCTTGGAATGTTATATAGCTGGAATCATACAATGTGTAGCCTTTGCAAATTGGCTTCTTTCATTTAGCAACATACATTTAAGGTTCTTCCATGGCTTTTCAGGCTTCCCTGGTAGCTCAGCTGGTAAAGAGTCCTCCTGCAATGCAAGAGACCCTGGTTCCATCCTGGGTCATGAAGACCTCATAGAAAAGGAATAGGCTACCCACTCTAGTATTCTTGCCTGGAGAATCCCCATGAACAGAGGAGCCTGGCAGGCTACACAGTCCATGGGGTCACTAAGAATTGAACACAACTGAGCAACTAAGCACAGCACAGCGGGTATTTTCACGGCTTGATAGCTCACTTCTTTTCAGTGTTGAATGATATTCAATTGTCTGGATGTACCACAGTTAATCTATTCACCTACTGGAGGACATTTTGGTTGATGCTAAGTTTTGGCAATTATGAATAAAATCTGTGTAAAAAAATTCATGTGCACACATAAAATTATGTGAACACATACTTCTTCTCAACTCTTTTTAAGTACCAAGGAGTATAATTGCTGGATTATATGATAAGAGTATGTCTAGTTTTGTAAGGATGACTGTGGCAGGTTTTGTCTTTCAAAGGAGAGGACCATTTTATCTAAGCTATAAAATTTGAGGGCATGGAATTGTTCATAGTATTTCTTTACTACCATTTTAACATCCATGGGATCTGCAGTGATGTCCCCTCTTTTATTTCTGATATTAATATATTTGCCTTCTCTTTTTTTTAGCCTGGATAGGGGCTTATTGATTTTACTGATCTTTCCAAAGAGGTAGCTTTTGGTTTCATTGATTTTCTCTACTGATTTCCTGTTTTCAATTTCATGGATTTTATTTTCAGCTCTCCCGCTGCTGCTGCTGCTGCTGCTAAGTCACTTCAGTCGTGTCTGACTGTGCAACCCCAAAACGGTAGCCCACCAGGCTCCCCTGTCCCTGGGATTCTCCAGGCAAGAACACTAGAGTGGGTTGCCATTTCCTTCTCCAATGCATGCAAGTGAAAAGTGAAAGGGAAGTTGCTCAGTCATGTCTGACTCTTAGCGACCCCATGGACTGCAGCCCTCCAGGCTCCTCCATCCATGGGATTCTCCAGGCAAGAGTACTAGAGTGGGGTGCCATTGCCTTCTCCGTTTCAGCTCTCCTACTAGTTCCTAAATATTTCCTACACCTCTACTTTTGAAGCTTTTAAAATTAGACCAAAACACTTCCAACTCTTTGTAGCCTATAAGAAAGTCATTTTAAATATAAAAATACAGACAGATTAACTGTAAGTGGATGCAGCTTTCCTGGTGGCCCAGTGGTTGGCATTCTCCCTGCCAATGCAGGGGCCATGGGTCTAATCCCTGGGCTGCGAAGATTCCACACGTTGCAGGTCAACGAAACCCATACACCACAACGACCAAAGCCTGTGCACCCTTGAGTCCACGTTCCACAGCAAAAGAAGCCGCCACAGTGAGAAGCCTGAGCACTGCAACTAGAGAGAAGCCTCTGCTCATCTCAGCTAGGAAAAGCCTGCTCACAGCAGTGAAGACCTAGTGCACTCATAAATAAATAAAAATTGAATTAAAAATAATTTAGAAGAGTGACTGAAAAAGATATAGCACGTTAACACTAATTAAAAGAAAGCAGGAGTAGCCACATTAATTTCCAACATTGTAGACTTTGGAGCAAGTTATCATGGATAAAGAAGGGTATTACATAATGATAAAGGGGTCAATTCTCCAAGAACACATAACTATCCTTAACACGGGTGTACCTATCAATGTGAGGCACAAACATAGAGGCTACAGAACTTCAAAGGAAAAACAGATGAATCTACCATCGTACTAGTTGGAGACTTTAACATTCCTCTCCCAGAAATTCACTTTCACTTTTCACTTGCATGCATTGGAGAAGGAAATGGCAACCCACTCCAGTGTTCTTGCCTGGAGAATCCCAGGGACGGGGGAGCCTGGTGGGCTGCCGTCTTTGGGGTCGCACAGAGTCGGACACGACTGAAGCAACTTAGCAGGAGCAGCAGGCAGAAAATCAGTTAATGACATAGCTGAACTTAACATTTTCAATCAAGTAGGTATAATGGATTTGTACACGACTTTTATTCTCATAAATGTTTTTCTCAAGCCTACATGAAACATTCACCCAAATAAACCACATTCTGGCCTGCAAAATACACTTTTACAGATTTAAAAAACAGAAACCCTACAATGTCTGCTCTCAGACAACAATGAATTTAAACTAGAAATCAAAAAAAGATAACTGGAAATTGCCCAAATAAGTGGAGATTAAACACACACTTCTAAACAGCACAAAGAGCCAAAGAGGAAATCTCAAGATAAATTTTAAAATATTTTGAGCTAAATGAGAACATAACTGATAATTTATGGGATGCTGAGAAAGGAGTGCTTAGAGAAAGTTTTATAGCATTGCTAAGTTGCTTCAGTCGTGTCCAACTCTGTGTGGCCCCATAGACAGAAGCCCACCAGGCTCCCCCTGTCCCTGGGATTCTCCAGGCAAGAACAGTGAAGCGGTTGCCATTTCCTTCTCCAGTGCATGAAAGTGAAAAGTGAAAGTGAAGTCGCTCAGTGGTGTCCGACTCTTCACGACCCCATGGACTGCAGCCCACCAGGCTTCTGCGTCCATGGGATTTTCCAGACAAGCATACTGGAGGGGAGTGCCATTGCCTTCTCCATTTATACCATTAGTACTCTAGAAGAGATGATATAAAGATCATCATATATTTCCACCTTACTATGTGTGAGTTGCTCAGTTGTGTTCAACTCTTTGCAACCCTACAGACTGTAGCCCACCAGGCTCCTCTGCCCATGCAATTCTCCAGGTAAGAATACTGGAGCAGGTTGCCATGCCCCCCCCAGATGATCTTCCCAATCCAGGGATCAAACCTGTCTCATCTCCTGCATTGGCAGATGGGTCCTTTACCACTATCACCACCTGGGAAGCCTAATTTCCACCTTAGGAATGTAAAGAAAGATCAACTTAAGCCTAAAGTAGAGAGGTTTTCTTTAATATTTCATTTTTTAATTAATTGTTATTGAAGGATACTTGCTTTGCGGAATTTTGCTGTTTTCTGTCAAACCTCAACATGAATCAGCCATAGGTATACATATATCCCTTCCCTTCTGAATCTCCCTCCCCATCCCACCTATCTAGGTTGGTACAGATCCCCTGTTTGAGTTTCCTGAGTCATACAGCAAATTCCCCTTGGCTATCTATTTTACATATGGTAATATAAATTTCCCTGTTACTCTTTCCATACACCTCATCCTCTCCTTCCCTCTCCAGAGTGGAGTGAGTCAGAATGAGAAAGATAAATACCATATTCTAACACATATATACAGAATCTAGAAAAATGGTACTGAAGAATTTATTTACAGGGCCACAGTGGAGAAACAGACATAGAGAATATTTAATTTTTTGAAGGTTTACAATGAGATAAGAAATTACTAAAATTTTACCTCCATATTCTTAAAAAAGTTAGAATAAGAACTTCTGTTTAAATAGTACATGTGAAAGTCTATTTTAAACAGACATATATCTCTATTATCTTCATAAGTGACTAACGTATAAAATCTACATCTCAAATGTTTAATTATTTCTGTGCAATAAAATCTGGAGTGGTTTTAAGTTTATGTAGTTTTTTTACATCTTGAATAGATCATAAACATATATTCCTTGAAAATATAAAAAATTAGAATTTGTTTAAGTATCTTTTTATTCTTGTTGCCAGAAACAAATCCAAATTAGTTTGACTCATGTAAGCAACCTGATCTCAAAAGTATCAAAAAAATATGTAGACTTGGAGAGTTCCCTAATATGAGGATTCCCACATCTTTTTTTTTTCCATTCTTATTCAGCTTTGTGGCTATTTAAAATTTCAAAATACAGTCTTGAAAATAAATACCAACTCTGAAATGTTCCATTTGCGTAAGCTGTGAAACAAACAACTGTTTTGACTGGCATGACATAAAGGATGAAATATGGCCTAGAAATTAAATTCATTTGCTCTTCTATGATTCTTTCTCAAAAATTAACAAGTACCTTTAAAAAGCCCACAGTGATACACAGTGCTTTACATTTTAATTTTCTTTTGATGTTTCAGTGTCAGAAAGTATAGGAGCTTCTATAGGAGAATATTCACCATTGTCACCCTTGTTTGTACTATTTCTAATAGGCTAAAATTTATAATTTTAATAAAGTTAAAAATCATTCAAAATAGTGTATGTTTCACTCATTTTATCTAAACAAAATGAAACCACCTTCACTTTATGGCTACTTTGTGCCTCAGAAAGCAATATCTAAATGAGCAAATCATGGGGTTATCTTCTAAATTTCAACATTTCTTACTTCTAAATAAACTAGATTACTTCATTTATAGAATTCAGTTCCTAATGAATACACTACATGTTAGAGGTGCCAGCCTAAAGGATTAGGATAGTGATATTCTGAGTATATGGTCAAATTTCTGCCCTGTTGCATAATCTTTAATTTGTTATGGGAGGTAGTATGTTTTGTATAAAGAATATCGGCTTTTTAGTTTGACAGAGTTGCTTTACATTTCGGCTATGCTTCTTGTTAATACTATGAGTGTGAGCAAATTAATATCACTCATATTTAGTTTCCTCTTTTGTAAATAGGAATAATGATAATATTTCACTGCATCTTGTGGTATAAGACTTAAGAGACACAAAGATGCGTTTTACCACCTAAGACACCATCAGTTGCAAACTGCCCTGATTCCACTATGCCACAGTGCATATAGCTAATTAAGCTACGACACAATGCTTTCTGATCACTTATTTTACAGAGTTCTTTTTAAAAGTAATTTAGTTATAAATGTTTATCATTATGCATATATAAAAATAAAGAGCTAAGCAAATTGGTTATTCTTAAATCAGCCTCATACTCAGTGTCCAACTCTTCTGAGTTATTTCATGATCATTGTCAATGTGCGTTTTTCCATTTTCTGTTATACTGAGCAGCATTTCTCAGACTGCTCTTTTATTGTCTCCAAGATTTCCTTACAAGATGGTAACCTCCATTTGCATAATTTATTTTAAAGCAATTTTAGACTCTGAAATGAGTTTCTAAATAGCACTGAGCCTTTCCATGTAACTTCACCCAGCTCTTCCCAAAGTTATGGTGTATAACTACACTGTAATTCTCAAAACCTAGAAATTAATATTTGTATAATACTATCAACCAAACTGCAAACTTTATTGAGCTTCACCAGTTTCTCTCTATAAATCTCTTTCTGTTTCATATCAAATCCAGGAACTGTCATTGCACTGAGTTGCCACTGTCACTCTAATTCTCTCGATTGTGTTATAGTATATTTCACGCCCTTTCCATCTCTGAAGAGGAAAGGTTGGATATTTTGTGTTTCTCTGATCTTTTTCATGCTGCTGCTGCTGCTAAGTCACTTCACTAATGTGTGCTATGACCCCACAGATGGTAGCCCACCAGGCTACTCCGTCCCTGGGATTCTCCAGGCAAGAACACTGGAGTAGGTTGCCATTTCCTTCTCCAATGCATGCATGCATACTAAGTCGCTTCAGTCATGTCCAACTCTGTGCGAGTCCATGGACAGCAGCCCACCAGGCTCCTCCGTCCACAGGATTCTCTAGGCAAGAATACTGGGGGTGGGGGTGCCATTTCCTTCTCCATTTTCATGATAGAGGTTATGAATTATTGAGTAGGATACCCTGTTCATTTTCCATTTCTACTAGGAAATATTACCATAAACCTACTGACCTAAAACAAAAGTGTATCATCTCACTATCCTATCAGCTGAGCCAATCTTGGAGACAATAATGAGCAGAAATCCAAGTTGGTACCACTGATTTTCTCTGATCCAGGTTTCACAGATTGAAATTAAGGTGTGGCAGAGCTGCTTTTTTTTTTTTTTAACTGATGTTTTGAGAAACTTCTAACCTTATTTAGCTGATTTTCTGAATTCAGGCCCCATTTCCTTCCCGACTGCCAGCCAGAGTTGACTTCAGCTTGGAGGCAGTTTATATTCCTTCTGATGCTCTCCTTTCTCCACCTTTAAACCAGTAGTGGGGGATAGAGTCCTTTTCATTCTTTAAATCTCTCTGAAGAGATAGTTAATAGCTGAACTAACTTTTAAAACAGTATTTTAACTATAAGTTCAGTTCAGTTGGTCAGTTGCGTCTGCCACTTTGCAATCCCATGGACTGCAGCACATCAGGCTTCCTTGTCCACCACCAACTCCCAGAGCTATAAAGCTAAAGACAAAATGAATGTATCTAACAGTGTACTAAGTTGGGTAAATTTGTTTTTCACAGTTTGTGTATTAGCCACTCAATTGTGTCCAACTCTTTGCAAACCCATGGACTATAGCCCACCAGATCCCTCTGATGGGATTTTCCAGGCAAGAATACTGGAGTGTGGTGCCATGCTCTTCTCCAGGGGATATTCTTGACCCAGGGATCGAACCCAGTTCTCATACACTGCAGGCAGATTCTTAACTGTTGAGCTACCCAGGAAGTCCCAAATTAAATGTGCTATGACATTACCCAGGCAGATTCTCAAACATTCATACTGGAGTGTGTAGTCTTTCCCTTCTCCAGGGTATTTTCGCAACCAAAGGATCCAACTCAGTCTCTTGTATTGCAGGCGGAAGCCCAAGAATACTGAAAGGATAGGCAGGCTTTCTCCATAGCATCTTCCCCACCCAGGAATTGAACCAGGGTCTCCTGTATTGCAGGTGGATTTTTTTTTACCAGCTGAGAATCTGCCTGCAATGCAAGAGAAGTGGATTCAATCCCTGGGTTGGGAAGATCTGCTGAAAAGAGAAAGGCTACCCACTCCAGTATTCTGGCCTGGAGAATTCCACAAACTGTGTAGTCCATGGGGTTGCAAAGAGTTGGACACAACTGAGTGACTTTCACGTGGCATGGCTTAGCAATTGTTTAACCCTGCTGCTGCTGCTAAGTCGCTTCAGTTGTGTCCGACTCTGCGACCCCATAGACAGCAGCCCACCAGGCTCCCCTATCCCTGGGATTCTCCAGGCAAGAACACTGGAGTGGGTTGCCATTTCCTTCTCCAACGCATGAAAGTGAAAAGTGAAAGTGAAGTTGCTCAGTCGTGCCGACTCTTAGCGAGCCCATGGACTGCAGCCTACCAGGCTCCTCCATCCATGGGATTTTCCAGGCAAGAGTACTGAAGTGGGGTGCCATTGCCTTCTCCCAAACAAGCAAATAAATAAATTGTAGATAATGAGAGTCAAGTACCTCACTGTTGGATAAAGATAATAGCACATCATTAACAACAGGCAATACCTCGAAACAGATCTTAGTTTTTAGATACTATTTTCATGTCTATATATTTTAATTTTTAATATCACCCTACTTCACAAGGGGAAGGTTTTCAGGCTATAACTGTACTCATTTATTTCTCAAATTATCTTTAAATTATTCGACATTTAAATATCAAATTAAACATTTAGTAGCACAGTGCATATACTCAATTGTAATGAACATCTCTGACCCAATACCCACATGCACAGTGAATGAAACTGCACTGAAACTGCAACTGTTTTTTGGCCAATAATCATAAAATACTGTCAATTGTATCATGCATCCTTATTTCAGAGGTGAAAATGCAAACTGAAAATGTAATTTAGAGTGAACGAAATGCTGCAAATATAAAATTCTTGAGATATACTAGTCAATTAAGTCTGGATGGATCACCAACTTTGGTTCCTTCTTTTTGCTCAAGACTAAAAAGCCTTACCTAATTTCACATTTTAATTATAATTTAATTTTATTTTATAATTATACATTATATATTATACATTATAATTTAATTTTATACCCCCACTGCAACTCCTTTACCTCACTACACATTGCTGACAAAAAAAATAAACCTTTATAGAATAACTGTCAACCAACTTAAATATATATCCAAAGATATCTTCTTTTCCTAACAACTGAAACATTGATAAACATGAAGACATACATGTCGAGGTAGACTAAAATAAAATTGTATGAATTAGTAATTTGGTAATTCAGTATGCTGTCTCAACAGTAAAGAATTTGCCTACCAGTTCAGGAGTCTCAGGAAACACAGGTTCGAACTCTGGATCAGGAAGATCTGGAAGAGAAAATGGCAACCCACTCCAGTTATTATTGCCTCGGAAATCCTATAGACAAAGGAGCCCAGCGGGCTTCAATCCAAATGTCTCAAAGAGTCAGGTAAGACTGCATGCGAGCAGCATATGTTGAGATAACCTGTGCACATATATTCACATAGGGCTTCCTTGGTGTCTCAGAAGGCAAAGAATCTGCCTCGAATGCAGGATGCTGCTGCTAACTCGCTTCAGTCGTGTCCGACTCTGCGACCCCACAGACGGCAGCCCATCAGGCTGCCCCCGTCCTTGGGATTCTCCAGGCAAGAACACTGGAGTGGGGTGCCATTTCCTTCTCCAGTGCATGAAAATGAAAAGTGAAAGTGAAGTTGCTCAGTCGTGCTGACTCTTAGCGACCCCATAGACTGCAGCCTACCAGGCTCCTCCGTCCATGGGATTTTCCAGGCAAGAGTACTGGAGTGGAGTGCCATTGCCTTCTCCCGAATGCAGGATATCTGCTTTCAATTCCTGGGTAAGGAAGAGCCCCTGGAGAAGGGAACGGCAACCCACTCCAGTATTCTTGCCTGAAGAATCCCATGGACAGGGGAGCCTGGTGGCTACAATCCATGGGGTCACAGTGTCAGACACAACTGAGTGACTGACACACACATATTCACACATAGGTACATGCACACCCACAAGTAGTTTGTATACATGACAGTTAAGTCAGTTACCATGAGTTAAGGAAGATATCATGAGATGCTCAAAATTTAAGCCTTTTAAATCAGTTTAACCTAGATTCTAAATTGTGCCCATTCATTTAAAATATTTCCTTAAACCCCTATCATTAAATTCCTTCTCTATAAAATTGCTTTAAAGTCTAATATATTTTATTTTTATTAATGTTATAAAATATAAAACTTTCAACATGGAATCTTTTGGGGTTCAACTTGATTTTAGTACATAATGTTCTCACATCAGATGAGGAGTTAATTAATAGTTTGTGGCACATTTCCATCACAAATTCTAAGACTTATGTACTTGATTGAATGGCAATTTATAATCTTATACAAAAGCACACAATAATTTCAACTGGAAGTAAGTCTCACCACATATTGTTCCTTTCCATTATCAACAAATGACTACAGGATGAACAAATGATTACTTGGCAGTCACATCATTCTAAGAAAAAAGAAATCTTTTGAAAATATTTTAAGAACTATAGAATTAAAGCAAAAAATTATGGCTTATGCTTATGTACACACTTTTGATTTTTTGCAGTCTAATTATTGATCTCCTCATACCACTGTTTCTCTTTCATATCTATTATTTCCCTGGAAGAAGGTGTTTCTAAGAGTCAAATAGTCTATCTTTAGGTAGAAAATAAGTTTTGGAAATGTTTGTATGTGATAAAATACTGCAATCATCTTTGTAAGTGTATAGAATAACATTATTAGGGTGAAAAACAAAACAATTCTAATTAATTTAGTGGTAGTAGAGTACAGAACAAACACATACTTTGGTAGCAAGAGCCCCCACTTATATTTCCATGTGACTTTATAGCCCTAAGGTCTTCAACATGTTATTTAACTTTTTTCTTCATTTCTTGGTGTATAAAATAGGACAAAAATAGTAACACACCATAGCATTGTTGTGATCATTATGCTCACATTTAAAGTTCCTAATAATGCTAAATGAGTGATATTTCATGGATTCAAATTATTCATAATTCATACAAATAAAAGGATTTCTTTTCCCATTTGCCTATAAGCATTTCCATGAAAGATTAAAATAGACATAAAGAACAAACATATGGACACATGGGGAAAAGGAATGAAAGGGTAGGTGGGATGTATTGGGATCAACATATACACATTATCATGTATAAAATAGATAACTAATGAGAACATCCTGTATAGCACAAGGAACCCTACTCAATGTTCTGCGGTGACCTAAATGGGAGGGAAATCCAAAAAGAGGGGAAATATGTACACATATAACTGAATTTTTCTACTGTACAGCAAGAAACTAATATACCATTGTGAAGCAACTATACCAATAATTTTTTAAAGACTTATTTGCAAATTATATATACACTGTGCAGTTTTCACTGAGTTCTATTTTATCCTAATATTTAACTCAAGTATAGTCTGTTGTTCCAATGAATATAAGAGCTCCTTAACAGCAGAGCCACTCTATAATATTCTTCCCATCCTGGCACCAGTCTTTTTGAAAAGTCCTGAAGAATGTAAAAAATATATTCTAATAAAAGCCAAAACCAGAGGGGGAGCGAAAAAGATGGAGGAGGAATAGGATGGGGAGAACACTTCCTCCCTCTCTACCTCATCAAAAGAACATTTCAACACTGAGTAAATTCCACAAAATAACTTCTGACTGCTGGCAGAGGACATCAGGCATCCAGCAAAGCAGATCATTGGCTTCAAAACCAGGTAGGAATTATTTTAAAGGATGAAGATAGAGACAAAGGAGGTAGGGAGGGAACCCCGGCACGGGAAGGGAATCCCGTCCCAGGAAGAGACTCTTAAAAGAGAGGTTCCCTAAAATTGGGGAACTTTCTCACAGCTGTGCATGGGGCGAGCCCTGGAAGCACAGAGGGCAACATAACAGGAAGGAAGAATAAATAAATAATTAAAACCAACAGATTACGAATTCAACAGTATAACCCCCAGCGGACAAGCAGCTCAAATGCCTGCGTCCAACAGCAGTGGGGGTTGGGCAGGGAGGAGCGCGCCTGCGACAGTGCTTTCTAAGAATTGGGCCGCGGGAGACGTAGGCTGCAGGGCTTTTCTCGAGAATTGGGGCGTAACGGGGCCAGAATCGGGTCTGCGCGTGGCTAGAATGATTTATCTTGGACTAGCAAACCAGACTGGGGGATAACTAACACGCAAAATGCTCAAACATAAGACACCGACAGGCCCGCGCACAGAACAAACGACGGATCGGAAATAGCCTGCTGCAGACTATCCCCCTCCGGCGACAGGCAGCCAGAGCCTTAAGCGCTGGAAGGGGGCAATTGCAGCTCAAGAGAGACATTACCTACCAAATTGCAAGCAGGTTTCTTTGCTATTGAGACTGCTGGGGGCTCTGAACAGTCATCATCTGCCTGAGAAAGAGCCCCGGCGGAGCTCCCAGAAAATTGAGCTACCCGGAAAGCCCAGAAGACGCAACAATAGTGCGTGCCAAACTCCCTAGCCACTCGGACTTGGAACCAAACCTGACATCTGGAGGGGGCTTCCTGAGCGCCAAACCTGAGCAGCTTAGACCGGGGAAGTGCATGAAGCATAGGGCAGGCCCCACACGGTTATCCCACGGAGCGAGAAGGGGCAAGCCCAGTGCACAGCTCACCACCACCCTCCCTGTGGCAAGACAGAAATCAGACATGGAAGAGACCAGCAAACAGAGGAAGTCAAACAGAGGGAACTGCCTTGGTAGTGACCCCACACAGTCCTCAATGACAGAGAAAGCGCCAGATATACTGTTACTACTTTTATGATCAAAATTTTTTTTGGGGGGAGGATGTGGAGGCATGATTTTTTTTTAAGAATTTCTTTTTCTTTCTTTAAAAATTTTTTCTTTTTAATTTGTTTTTTCTTTTCCGTCTTTTTTTCCTAAACTTGCTTAAATTTTTAAGTCTTCTATATTTCTATTTATTATTTTTATAACCTAATATTACTTTTCAAAAAAAAAAACCCTATCGTTAAAGCAAATGCCATATATAGTCCTATTGGTGGAGGAAGTTGTCTTTTAATAATTCTGGAGTCTTTTATTATATTTTACTTTTTTCTCTATTTTTTTAAATTTCTCTCTACTTTTTCTTCTTCTCTTCAATATTCTATCTTTGAAAATCCAATCTTTACTCCAGATTTTTAATCTTGGCATTTTGGTATTTGTTGCCAATTTTGTACTTTTAAAACCTAATCTTCAGTACCCAGTTTTACATGAGTGCGAGAACACTGGCTTGACCACTCTCTCCCCCTTTGGAATCTCTCTTTTCTCCACCAGGTGGCTTTTTCTCCTCCCTCCCCCTCCTCTCTACCCAACTCTATGAATCTCTGTGTGTTCCAGAAGGAGGAGAATTCTAAGGAACTGGTCACTGGCCGGATCTGTATCCGTCCTTTCCATCTCCCTCTTTTATCCTCCTGTCCACCTCTATCTACTTCCTCCCTCTCCTCTTCCATGTATAACTCTGTGACCACCTCTGAGCGGTCCAGATTTCAGAGCGCACACAAGAAACTGGTTACGGGCTAGCTTGCTTTTTCCTCTTTTGATTCCTCCTCATCTCATTCCACTCACTTCTAACTACTCCCTCCCTCTTCTCTCCTCCAAGTAACTCAGCGATCCTTTAGGAACGACCCTCAAGGTGGAGAAACCTATCATCATTAACCTAGACATTTTAACATTAGTGCTGAATAGATGGAGAAATCATGAGGCTATTGTAAAAATAAATCTGAAAACCAGAATCAGGAGGCGTAAGTCCAAATTCTGAGATCAAAGAATTCCTGAATAGAGGGAACATTATCCAATAAGAGCTCATCAAACGCCTTCATACCTATATTAAAACTGAGCACCGCCCAAGGGCCAACAAGCTCCAGAGCAAGACATACCACACAAATTCTCCAGCAACATAAGAACAAGCCCCTGAGCTTCAATACACAGGCAACTCAAAATACTCCAAAACCATTGACATCTCATAACCCATTACTTCACACTTCACAGCACTCCAGAGAGAGGAAATCCAGATGCACCCACCAGAACTCCAACACAAGCCTCCCTAATCAAGAAACTTTGACAAGCCACTGATATAACCCCAAAAACAGAGAGGAAGCTCTATAAGAAAGAGAATTCCACAAATTCCCAGAATATAGAAAGGCCACCCCAAACGCAGCAATATAACCAAGATGAAGAGACAGAGGAATACCCAGCAGGTAAAGGAACAGGAGACATGCCCACCAAACCAAACAAAAGAGGAAGAGATAGGGAATCTACCTGAGAAAGAATTCTGAATACTGATAGTGAAAATGATCCAAAATCTTGAAATCAAAATGGAATCACAGATAAATAGCCTGGGGTCAAGGATTGAGAAGATGCAAGAAAGGTTTAACAAGGACCTAGAAGAAATAAAAAGTCAACATATAATGAATAAGGCAATAAATGAGATCAGAAACACTCTGGAGCTACAAATAGTAGAATATTGGAGGCAGAAGATAGGATTAGTGAAACAGAAGATAGAATGGTAGAAATAAATGAATCAGCGAGGGAAAAAGAAAGACGAAATAAAGAAATGAGGACAATCTCAGAGACCTCCAAGACAATATGAAAAGATCCAACATTCGAATTATAGGAGTTCCAGAAGAAGAAGACAAAAGAAAGACCATGAGAAAATACTTGAGGAGATAATAGTTGAAAACTTCCCTAAAATGGGAAAGGAAATAATCACCCAAGTCCAAGAAACTCAGAGAGTGCCAAACAGGATAAACCCAAGGCGAAACACTCCAAGACATATTTTAATCAAACTAACAAAGACCAAACACAAAGAACAAATATTAAAAGCAGCAAAGGAAAAACAACAAATAACACACAAGGGGATCTCCATAAGAATAACTGCAGATCTTTCAATAGAAACTCTTCAGGCCAGGAGGAATGGCAAGACATACTTAAAGTGATGGAAGATAATGACCTTCAGCCAAGACTACTGTACCCAGCAAGGATCTCATTCAAATATGAAGGAGAAATCAAAAGCTTTACAGACAAGCAGAAGCTGAGAGAATTCAGCACCACCAAACCAGCTCTCCAACAAATACTAAAGGATAGACTTTAGAAAGGAAACACAAAAGGACATATAAACCCAAACCCAAAACAATAAAGTAAATGGCAACAGGAGCATACTTATCAATAATTACCTTAAATGCAAATGGGTTGAATGCCCCAACCAAAAGACAAAGACTGGCTGAATGCATACAAAAACAAGATCCCTATATATGCTGCCTACAAGAGACCCACCTCAAAACAACGGACACATACAGACTAAAAGTGAAGGGCTGGAAAAAGATATTCCATGCAAATAAAGACCAAAAGAAAGCAGGAGTAGCAATACTCATATCCGACAAAATAGACTTTAAAACAAAGGCTGTGAAAAGGGACAAAGAAGGCCACTACATAATTAAAGGATCAATCCAAGAAGAAGATATAACAGTTATAAATATAAATGCACCCAACATAGGAGCACCGCAATATGTAAGACAATTGCTAACAAGCTTGAAAGGGGAAATTAATAATAACACAATCATAGTGGGAGACTTTAATACCCCACTCACACCTATGGACAGATCAACTAAACAGAAAATTAACAAAGAAACGCAAACTTTAAATGATACAATAGACCAGTTAGACCTAATTGATTATCTATAGGACATTTCACCCCAAAACAATGAATTTCACCTTTTACTCAAGTGTACACGGAACCTTTTCCAGGATAGATTACATCCTGGGTCATAAATCTAACCTTGATAAATTCAAAAAAAAATCGAAATTATTCCAAGCATCTTCTCTGACCACAATGCACTAAGGTTAGATCTCAATTGTAGGAGAAAAACTATTAAAAATTCCAACATTTGGAGGCTGAACAACACCCTTCTGAATAATCAACAAATCACAGAAGAAATCAAAAAGAAATCAAATCATGCATCAAAATGAATGAAAATGAAAACACAACTACACAGATTCTTTGGGACAGTATAAAAGCAGTCCTAAAAGGAAGGTTCATAGCAATACAGGCATACCTAAAGAAGCAAGAAAAAAGTCAAATAAATAACCTAACTCTACACCTAAAGCAACTAGAAAAGAAAGAAAGAGAGAACCCCAGAGTTAGTAGAAGGAAAGAAATCCTAAAAATTAGGGCAGAAACAAATGCAAAAGAAACAAAAGAGACCATAGCAAAAATCAACAAAGCTAAAAGCTGGTTCTTTGAAAGGATAAATAAAATTGGCAAACCATTAGCCAGACTCATCAAGAAACAAAGAGAAAAAAATCAAATCAACAAAATTAGAAATGAAAATGGAGAGATCACGACAGACAACTCAGAAATACAAAGGAACATAAGAGACTACTATTAGCAATTATATGCCAATAAAATGGACAACTTGGAAGAAATGGACAATTTCTTAGAAAAGTACAACTTTCCAAAACTGAACCAGGAAGAAATAGAAAATCTTAACAGACCCATCACAAGCATGGGAATTGAAACTGTAATCAGAAATCTTCCAGCAAACAAAAGCCCAGGTCCAGACGGCTTCACAGCTGAATTCTACCAAAAATTTCAAGAAGAGCTAACACCTATCTTACTGAAACTATTCCAGAAAATTGCAGAGGAAGGTAAACTTCCAAACTCATTCTATGAGGCCACCATCACCCTAACACCAAAACCTGACAAAGACACCACAAAAAAGAAAACTACAGGCCAATATCACTGATGAACAAAGATGCAAAAATCCTCAACAAAATCCTAGCAATCAGAAACCAGCAACACATTAAAAGATCATACACCATGACCAAGTGGGCTTTATCCCAGGGATGCAAGGATTCTTCAATATCCGCAAGTCAATCAATGTAATTCATCACATTAACAAACTGAGAAATAAAAATCATATGATTATTTCAATAGATGCAGAAAAAGCCTTTGACAAAATTCAGCATCCATTTATGATAAAAACTCTCCAGAAAGCAGGAATAGAAGGAATGTACCTCAACATAATAAAAGCTATATATGACAAACCCACAGCTAACATTATCCTCAATGGTGAAAAACTGAAAGCATTTCCCCTAACGTCAGGAACAAGACAAGGGTGCCCACTTTCACCACTACTCTTCAACATCATACTGGAAGTTTTGGCCACAGCAATCAGAGCAGAAAAAGAAATACAAGGAATCCAAATCGGAAAAGAAGAAGTAAAACTCTCACTGTTTGCGGATGACATGATCCTCTACATAGAAAATCCTAAAGACTCCACCAGAAAACTACTAGAGCTAATGAATGAATATAGTAAAGTTGCAAGATATAAAATCCACACTCAGAAATCCCTTGCATTCCTATACACTAATAATGAGAAAGTAGAAAAAGAAGTTAAGGAAACAATTCCATTCACCATTACAACGAAAAGAATAAAATACTTAGGAATATTCCTACCTAAAGAAACTAAAGACCTATATATCGAAAACTATAAAACACTGATGAAAGAAATCAAAGAGGACACTAATAGATGGAGAAATATACCATGTTCATGGGTCGGAAGAGTCAATATAGTGAAAATGAGTATACTACCTAAAGCAATCTGCAGATTCAATGCAATTCCTATCAAGCTACCAGCAGTATTTTTCATAGAACTAGATCAAATAATCTCAAGATTTGTATGGAAATACAAAAAACCTCGAATAGCCAAAGCAATCTTGAGAAAGAAGAATGGAACTGGAGGAATCAACTTGCCTGACTTCAGGCTCTACTATAAAGCCACAGTCATTAAGACAGTATGGTACTGGCACAAAGACAGAAATATAGATCAATGGAACAAAATAGAAAGCCCTGAGATAAACCCACACACCTATGGACACCTTATCTTCAACAAAGGAGGCAAGAATATACAATGGAGTAAAGACAGTCTCTTTAACAGGTGGTGCTGGGAAAACTGGTCAACCACTTGTAAAAGAATGAAACTAGACCTCTTTCTAACACCATACACAAAAATAAACTCAAAATGGATTAAAGATCTAAATGTAAGACCAGAAACTATAAAACTCCTAGAGGAGAACACAGGCAAAACACACTCCGACATAAATCACAGCAGGATCCGCTATGATCCACCTCCCAGAATACTGGAAATAAAAGCAAAAATAAACAAATGGGATCTAATTAAAATTAAAAGCTTCTGCACAACAAAGAAAACTATAAGCCAGGTGAAAAGACAGCCTTCTGAATGGGAGAAAACAATAGCAAATGAAACAACTGACAAACAACTAATCTCAAAGATATATAAGCAACTTATGCAGCTCAACTCCAGAAAAATAAATAATCCAATAAAAAAAATGGGCCAAAGAACTAAATAGGCATTTCTCCAAAGAAGACATACGGATGGCTAACAAACACATGAAAAGATGTTCAACATCACTCATTATCAGAGAAATGCAAATCAAGACCACAATGAGGTACCATTTCACACCCGTCAGAATGGCTGGGATCCAAAAGTCTACAAGCAATAAATGCTGGAGAGGATGTGGAGAAAAGGGAACCCTCTTACACTGCTGGTGGGAATACAAACTAGTACAGCCATTATGGAAAACAGTGTGGAGATTCCTTAAAAATTGCAAATAGAACTGCGTTATGACCCAGCAGTCCCACTGCTGGGCATACACACCGAAGAAACCAGAATTGAAAGAGACACATGTACCCCAATGTTCATTGCAGCACTGTTTATAATAGCCAGGACATGGAAGCAACCTAGATGTCCATCAGCAGATGAATGGATAAGAAAGCTGTGGTACATATACACAATGGAGTACTACTCAGCCCTTAAAAAGAATAAATTTGACTCAGTTCTAATGAGATGGATGAAATTGGAACCAATTATACAGAGTGAAGTAAGCCAGAAAGAAAAACACCAATACAGTATACTGACACATATATATGGAATTTAGAAAGATAGTAATGTTGACACTCTATGTGAGACAACAAAAGAGACACTGAGGTATAGAACGGACTTTTGGACTCTGAGGGAGAGGGAAAGGGTGGGATGGTTTGGAACAATGGCATTGAAACATATATACTTTCTTGTAAGAAATGAAGCGCCAGTCTATGTTCAATGCAGGATGCATGGGGCTGGTGCACAGGATGATTCAGGTAGATGATGTGGGGTGGGAGGTGGGAGGGGGCTTAAGCATTGGAAGATTGTGTTCACCTGTGGCTGATTCATGTCAATGTATGGCAAAACAAATACAGTATTGTAATTTTAAAAAAAATAAATATTTTTTAAAAAAGAAAAAAACTTATAAATTATGTCTCAATGTCATTCTTCATTTGGGCTCTTTTTCAATCTATCCACTATAATTCCTCTACTTGTGAGTCATTTGCAATTGATTTTTGCTAGTTTCTTACACAAATTCATTTTTTAAAACTATTTTTATTCCTTTGTCCATTTCCCTCAGTTTTTGAAATTACTTTGGAAATAAATAGACTGTTAATCTCTAATAATTCCATGTCTGTAATGAGTAAGAAAACATTGAATTTTTTTCAATTTAGGATTGAAATGAGGATTCAAATAAAAATCTTGTTTTGAAGAAAATATTTTAAAAAAAAAAAAGCCAAAACCAGAAAAAAATAGCATACATGAAGTTTTACAACCAGTAGAGATTTAAGACTGGCATACAAAATTTTTTCCATATTGCCATTATTTACCATTATTTTTGCAATTAGGTGATTGTATTTCCCTTAGACAATGAAGAACAACCTTTCCTGCCAAAAGTTTGTGATGATTTTCCTGCACTGAAAACATGTTTTTCATTAGAAACCTACCAGAGCCACAACAGGTACATGGATGGAGAGAGATCTCAGAGATCTCAGATCTTAGAACCAGATACACAACTTGTAACAAATTAGAGTGTATTTGAAGTGGATTTTTATGTCAAGTCTAAACTATAAACAACTTTTGACTAAGGAGCCAATAACTCTCGGCAATGAGAGATAAGAGCCATGGCATATGGAAGTAATTATTTTGCTGCCAAATACAGGAATAGAGATCAATGAACAAGTAAAATTTTGACAATAGATGAAAAAGGAAAATACAGTAATATCATCCACATTTACTAAGATGTAAAATTAAAATAACATTTGCAGTTTCTTTTATATACAAATAATTGTGCATTTCACTCTTCTCTGAGTTAAGTCATTCTCAAGTTTATCTGTTGTTTTATTTATAAAGTTTCAGGTTAAATTTTACTGAGTGCAACTTTTTAAAACTACTTCCTAAATCACATGAAAAGTGGACCCCAAATAATAGGGTAAGAATCTAGGTTTTTGGAATGACAAATCAGGAAAGCAGCATTTCATGTAGAATTTTCTTTCTCTTGTTTGGCTACCTAATACAGAAAACAAATATGTGACATTGCTTATAGAAAGTGATTCAGTTTTATTGAATTTAATAGTTTACACATAAACCAAACCAGTCACATAAAACTCCATTCCTTTTTCCTTTCATTTTACAACATTATTGTTTATGTTTTATAAGCATGTGCATAGATTATGCCCCATTTTTATGAAAGGTCACCAGAGAATCATTTTGTCAATGGAATTATGGACCATATTTCTACACATTTTTCTCTAAATCCTATTAAATTATATTTTGAATATAAAACACTGGCACTTAAAAATTACATTTAAAAAATAAAACATATTTTAAAGGGATTTATAGCAGTATATAAAAACACGTATTAGTTTCCATGTATATGAGAAACTAACATGTTTCAAAACAGATGCCAAATTTAAGCCCACTTTTTCAAATGTTTTGAATTGTTGAAAAGGGATTTCATTCAAAAAACAGGTCAAGCAAAAATCAGTTTCTATCAGCAGAAAGTCAGTTTGGTGAACTGTCAGTAAATCCCTAACAGCACAGAAGGAAAAAGCTATTTCACTGATGTATGTGAAAGAGCCTAAGCAGCTAAACTTCAGAACTAGGAGCAAAGGCTACAAGGCTTACATTTGGAAAACACACACACACAATACAAAGAACCCACATATTTTACTATGCAGCAAAATGATGCCAAAACCTTTTTGCTTTAGAAACACTCCCGAGAACTGAGGAGATACACAGCCAAAAGTCCTCCCAATTTAGTCTGAGATTTCATTTGACACTTTAAATCAGTAAATGTTAGAGCCTGAAGAACTTTAGAGAGTATGTCATCCAACCTCCTCATTTTATAATAAAAGCTCACTGGATTTGGAGTCCAAACGCTTGAGTTAATTTCCTAAACAATATTTAATGGTCAAGTTTCCTTAAGCTTGCCATGTAACCTCTGAGCCTCATTCCCTGTCTACAAAACAGGCAAAATGATGTCTACATTGCAGGTTTGTAAGGATAATTGTGTTAGTTTTTCACTGCTGCTGTAACAAATTACTGCAAACTTGGTGGCTTAAAACAAACTTATTGTCTTATAATTCTGAGACCAGAAGTCTGAAAAACGGTCACAGCAGGCTAAAATCAAGTTATTTGCAGGCCTGAATTCTTTTTGGTGATTCTAGGGGAGCGTCGCCTTACCTTTCCCAGCTTCTAGAGGCTGCCTGAATTTCTTGGCTCCTTGCTCCCTTCTTCCCATTCTGACACTGACTCTCCTGCTCCTCATTCTCTATCGCTTCTAAGGACTTTTGCCTACATTGGGCCCACCTGGGTAAACCAGGATATTCTTCTTATCTCTGGGTCAGCTAATTAGCTGCCTTAAACAACTTACAGGTTCTGGAGATTAGGACATGACCGTCTTTGAACAGGGGTTATTTTGCCTACCATTAAAAGTACTCAAATAATACATCGCAAAGTACTTCATGTATGTCAACAAACTTTGTTAGGAGAAGTAGGGAAACGATGTTTACTCTGTTAATCAGCTGCAGAACTCACCTGGGCCCCAGGTCTCCTAAAGACCTGACCAGAATGCTACACACCTCAAGATGGCCATCTTGCACGAAGCAAGATCACAAACTTGACTTAGACTTAGTAACAGACACTGGACACATGTCTGCTGTCAATACTGGAGAGACAGACAGTTGACTGTAGGGCATCGTGGCTTTCTGGAGCAGAAGTTTGTGACCATAAGTTGCCATGGGAACCATTGCTGGGGGTGGAAAAACCTAAACTCTGATTGACAAATAGCTGAGTGCAGAGAGCTCTGATAGTTAAAAACTCCAAAGGGACTCAGCTATGCGGGTCCCACATTACTGTGATATTCACCGAGAGAGCTCAGCCAGATTCCAGCAGTAAACATCAGAGAAAAATTCCTTCTTGCTTCCTTTCAGAAGAGGTAAAAAGAAACCCTTTTGAAATAGGCCAGAGAACTTTGTTCCTCTTAACAAAGGGCAGCCCTCAGCAGAAACTAATTAACAGGAGCCTAACCTGCAGAAACTAATCAACCAGAGCCTAACCTGCTGGAGTATTATCAGAGTCTACCTGACCTAAGAAAAGGAAATATCAAACTCCAGTTGGCTCTAGCATTCCACCTGGAAGATGGGAAATATTCAGATCCAGCCCACCCTAGCCATCTTGTTCCACCTAAGTGGGGAGAAAAAACTGAGAAACACTTCTGAAGTTCATAGTCCAGGGGCAAAGGCTTACCAAAAGCCTGAGACCTAATCTCAGAATTACAGAATAAGTTTCTCGCAGTCACATCTCACCACCACATAATTAAGGCCTATTTACAGCAAGGCCTTTTACTTAGTATATCATGTCCAGCTATCAAAAAAAAAAAAAAAAAATTACAGGATATACCAAAAGACAAAAACACAATTTGAAGAGGCAGAGCAAGTGTCAGAACCATACATGGCAGGGATGTTGGAATTATCAGGCCAGGAATTTAAAACATCTGTGGTTAATATGCTAAGGACTCTAATGGATAAAGAAGAGAACAGATGGATAATGTTAAGTAAAGAGATGGAAATTCTAAGAAAGAACCAAACCAAATGCTAGATGAAGAACACCATACAGAGAGGAAAATTACATTTGATGGGCTTATTTGGTAGACTGGACAGGCTGAGAATATATCAGTAGAATCCTCAAAAGAGAAAAGCATTTGTTTATTTTTGTTTTTATTGTCATTACTCTAGGAGGTGGGTCAAAATAGATCCTGCTGGGATTTATGTCAATCGCTGATTCACTTCAATGTACAACAGAAACTAATACAATACTGTAAAGGAACTATATCCCAATTTAAAAAAAAAAAAAGAGAGAAAGAAAAGAAAAAGACAGACTATCCAAGGACTATGGGACAACTACAAAAGATATAACCCATGCAGAATGGGAATACCAGAGCAGAAAAAAAGAGAGAGAGAAAGAGAAGTGAAGAGAAGAACTATTTGAAACAACAATGACAGAATTCTCCCAAATTAATTTCAGGCACTAAACCATAGATCCAGGAAGCTGGCAGAATATCATGTATGATAAGTCCCAATAAAGCTAAGTCTTAGGGCTACTATTTTCACACTACAGAAGATAAAAGACAGAAAAAAAAAAATCCTGAAAAGTGTTAGAGGAAACAACATCTTATGGATAGAGGAAAAAGAAAAAATTATATCTGGCTTCTCCTCAGAAAACATATCAGTAATCAAATGGAGTGAAACATTTAAAGTGCTGAGAGAGAAAAAATCCACCAGCATAGAATTCTTTACCCGGCAAAGTATCTTTCAAAAGTGAAGAAATTAACACTTTCTCAGACAAACAAAAAGTATTGCCAGTCAACCTGCCTTGAAAGAAATGATAAAAGAAGTTCTTTAGAGAGAGGGAAAGTTATATAGGTCAAAGACTCAGATCTACACACAGAAAGGAGTACCAAAGATGGAATGTTGTGCTGTGCTTAGTTGCTCAGGCATGTATGACTCTTCGTGAACGCATGGACTGTAGCCTGCCAGGCTCCTCTGTTCATAGGGGATTCTCCCGGCAACAATCCTGGAGTGAGTTGCCATGCCCTCCTCCAGGGAATCTTTCCAATTCAGGGATCAAACCCAGGTCTCCCACATTGCAAGAAGATTCTTCACTGTCTGAGCTGCCAGGAAGCCCAAAGATGAAATAAGTGAAGATAAAATAAAGAGGTTTTATTTTTGTTATTCTTAATTGATCTGAGAAATAATTGTTCAGAAGAATAGCAAAAATATATTTGATTTTATATTATCAATATACATATACACATCTATAAGGGCAATGATATAAGGGATGGAAGGAGGAATTAAAATTATTTTGCTATTATAATGTACCTCACATTACTTGTGAAATTATACAGTATATTATAAAAGTGGAGTTGAATTGGTTGTAAGTGGACATTGAAAACTCTAGGGCAATCACTAAAAGGGGAGAAAAAAGGATTGATAAGCTAAGTATGATTCTGGTACACAGGATGCTGGATGGTGAGCTGTAGTTCAAAAATAGGAAAAGAGAGAAATTGATTACTCACAGGTGTTGGAGGAAGTACCTAGCAAATCTTGAAGGATCACACAGAGAATTCAAGACAGAGTGCAGACAGAGGGAGAGGCAGACTAGGGCACATACAGTCTGATAGGAGCTTCCTCTTATTCAGCCTTTTGGTTCTATTCAAGTCTTTAGTTGATTGGATGAGACCCACACATATTAGGAAGGGCAATCTGCTTTACTCAGTCTATAAATTAAAATGGTAATTTCATTCCATCCAGAAGCATCCTCACAGACATACATTCCCAGAATAATGTTTAGACCAAGTGTCTGCGCACCCATCCATAGCCTCGTCAAGTAGACACCTAAAATTAACCATTAACTCCTTCTGGCCTGGAGAATTCCATGGACCATATAGTCCATGGGGCGCAAACAGTCAGACATAACTGAGTGACTTTCCCTTTCACTTTTTAAGGACATCTTGGTCAGTACCAAAATTTAAACCTCTCTAGGTTATCACTGAAAGAAAAAAACCGGGGCTTGGTATATCATTGCAAAATGCATAATTTCAGGATTATTTGTAATAACTAGGCATTTTTATACTTTTTCACTGACAAATATTTAAAATTTTCCTGCTATATGTCAATCAATGGTAGTATATATACACTGCACTGTGCTTTGAATAGATATGAGTTATTACTAGTTAGCTGAAGTGATACTAGATTACTAGGTAATAACATTGAGCTTACTAGCATCCAGGGGACTTTTACAGCCACAAACAGATGGAAGAGTTTTTAATGCACATTGAGTAAAATTGCAGACAAAATGTTTACCTATTCCCTCTTGTTCTTGCTTTTTCTTTACTATTACACTTGCTTTTGCAAATAATATCTCCAGAAAAACTACATATCACTGTTAATATTTCCCTTTATATTCTTAAAATTAGAAACAGCAGGTAAATTAAATGTATTTTGCTCTAAGCATTTTCTTTTTAAACTTTAATATATGTGATGATTCTAAGAAACAAATCTAGGGGGTAAATATTTTTACTCAACAGTATATTATACAATATATACAATAGTATAATTATATATAATAACATTAAGTTTCTTAAAATGTTAAATATTCATGCTCAGTCACTTCAGTCATACCCGACTCTTTGTTACCCTTTGAACTGTAGCCCACCATGCTCTCGTGCCCATGGGATTTTTCAGGCAAGAGTACTGGAGTGGGTTGCTATTCCCTCCTCCAGGAGACTCTTCCCAACCCAGCAATCAAAACTATATCTCCTGTATCTCCTGCATTACAGGGGATTTCTTTACCACTGAGTCACTGGGGAAGCCCAAAATGTTAAATTACTGTATAAATTATGCACTCTCTTTCATCTTTTTTTTTTGTCTTGTCCAGAAATATCTTAGTTTATTTCTCTAGTTAGCAATACTTTAGCTCATATCCATTGACCAACTTTAATTATACTTCTATTCCCATTTCTTTCACTGAATAATTTATTCATTTTTCAACAAATACTTATTGAACACCAGGACATATTAGTTGTTGTGATAATTACTGAAAATAGAGAAATTAAGAACACTCGCTGAGTACTTATTATAGTTTTCAAATAATTACCTTCTGGGAGATTTTTTTAATGTAATATAATCACAGAAAGCAAAGTGACCAGACCTGAGGGAGATGAGGAAGTTTTCACAGAGAAGGTAATATTTGATTCAGTTTAAAACAGAGTGGTAGCTTCTTTTTAATCTTCTGGTATCCAGTGGGGGAAAATGTATTTTACTGAATAAATGCACAGTGGTAAAAAATAAGGCTTTTTTTTCCAGTTTGTGAGAGATACTTATTCAGGAGAATAAATGAGAGCTAGAAAAGATAAATTGTACTAATATTCTACTAAAGGTAGGCACAACATGTAGGCTTATATTTCTAAAGTTCTTATTGTAGAAAAATTATTTCTGCTAGCAATACAACAAAGTAATATTTTAAAATGTACAAGATTTTTGATAAAGTTAAAAAAAAAAGCTCAACCTGCATATAATTCTTAAAAATTCTTAATTAGGCTCTTTTTCACACACAAAAATCATGGCATATTTTAATGACACTAAAGGGTAACAAAATCCAAATTAGTGTTGAAATCTAAAAAATTAAAAAATTTCCAGAAATGTGCTGTTACTGCTTATTATGAGGATTATTTTCATGTGGTTACAAGATATTCATGTAACCACTGAGTGAGAAAATATCCACCTATCCAGCTAAATATTTTGTTTGTATAAATTATGCATTTTGAACATATCTTACATACAACACATACAATATTAACATTAACCTAATCAAAGTGAAAAAATATTAAGAAAGTTTAAAATATCCAGTGTGTAAAAACTTAGGCTAGGAAGAAATATCAATAAATAGATTCTCAGATCTAAATGAAACTTGTTGAACATAAATGTCAACAAATAAACAAAAATTAATGAATAGAAAAACAATGAGAAATGAGAAGGAAATAAAGCAAATAGAAATAGGAGATCAAATAATCATCAAGTATTAAAATGTAAAAGCATGCTACAAAATATGCATTACAACAGTTATTTCTACAAAGCACAATACTGCAAATCATTAACACTTTGAATAGATACAATACTATTCATAACTATTAATACATTCATAACTGTTAAAGTCTGTTAGAGTATATGATACACTGGCTCATCTGGTTGTGCTTAGCTGCTCAGTCATGTCTGACTCTTTGCAACACCATGGACTGTAGCTCCCCAGGCTCCTCTGTCCAAGGGGATTCTCCAGGCAAGAAAACTGGAGTAGATTCCCATGTCCTCCTCCAGGGGATCTTCCCAACCCAGGGATCAAACCCAGGTCTCCCACACTGCAGGTGGATTCTTTACTGTCTGAGCCACCAGGGAAGCCCTAGTTAGTTCTTTTATTATATAAAGGAAAACTTGTGAAAGCTGCAGTATTTTTGTTTTCTTTTAAAGAGAACTTTGGCAAACGTATGTGAAATCATAAAGCTGTTAAAACCAATGAAATGGAATATGTCTGTGAAACTTCAGGGGAAAAAAATCCCAGTAAACAGATAGCCATAATTTCAAATATCTGAGTTTTGCAGCATAAAGGAATAGTTTTATCCAACCATTAAATTATAATTCAAAAAATGTATGCGACTATTCACACATTTATCATATTTCAATAAGTTAAAATATTCACATAGCAATGGGATAAGCTACTCCCTCAGCTAAACGCTGCCTGCTTTAAAAATGATCAAATTTAAAATCTTATTTTATGGGTTAATAAAAGATCATATACTAAATTAGGGCTCCCCTGCTGGCTCAGATGGTAAAGACTCTGCCTGCAGTGCAGGAAAAAGTTAAAATGAAAGTGTTAGTCACTCATTCATGTCCTACACTTTGGGACACCATGGACTGTAGCCCGCCAGGCTCCTCTGTCCATGGGATTCCCCAGGCAAGAATACTGGAGTGGGTTGCCATCCCCTTCTCCAGTGGATCTTCCCGACCCAGGGATTGAACCCAGGTCTCCTGCACTGTAGGCAGATTTTTACCATCTGAGCTACCATCAAACCCTGGGTTTAACAAATAAGATATACATGGCATACAATAATTATTTAGTTTATAAAAGTCTTTTGACAGTTGTCAAGAGTTAGGTAAAATTAAAAATAATTAATCACCTTAACTTATAATGACTTTATCAACTTATTTTTCAGGCTGTTAAAGGTGGAAGACTGCTGACTACTAATTTAAAGAGCATTAAGATAATCATTTAAGTTTTAATTTTAATACATTGGACTATCTATTGCTGTGGTTATCCAGCCAAGAGTATATATAATCAACATTAGCTGTGATAGTAATAAATATTTGCAACTGTCTATAATTATACATATATAACATATAGGTATATGTGTACTATAAAATAGTATAACATATATTAATATTATATAATATTAGTGGTATATACACATGTATATGTTGTTATTACTAGTTATAATGATAATTATCACGTAGACAATATCTTATGCATACCTCATTATAGTATTGTATCATTTTATAATATATAAAATTATTTTAATACTTCTTTGTTTTTTTTTAGTTGCTAAGTTGTGTTCAACTCTTTGCAAACACTTGGACTATAACCCATCAGGCCTCTCTGTCCATGGAATTCTCCAGGCAAGAATACTAGAGTGGATTGCCATTTCCTTCTCCAGAGGATATTCCTGACAAGGGATCAAACCAACGTTTCCTACTACTAGCAATAACGGTAATAAGTGAACCTGTATCAGGGATAAAGACAAAGTCTGCAACTAGCAGCAGAGACTCTGGAATCACTTCAGTGATGACTGAAATCTCTAATTTTGGGGCCTTGGTGCAGAGGAGATTTTTTAAGTGTCTACAATGCTCCAACAAAAGCACAAAGAAAGGTAAATTAGCTTCTAAAATATTATTGTGATTATCTGTTTGGAAATCAAATCTACTTAATGTCAGTTTCAAAAAGAGTGAGTATGTTTTCAGTTTAGATGATCTCAGAATTATCAAGAGCTTTGCACTCAAATATTATCTGACAGAAAAATTTTGATTTCTAATATTAGTAAATTCACCCTAAGTAATGAAAATGAACAAAATTAATTTTAAAAATTCATTCTTTTAAATAAGGCATAAGTAGAGAATAAACCAGGAAGACAAAATCTCCCACTATTTCCAGAATAGCAAAAAATAACAAGACCACTTGTAAAGAGCCAATATCTCATGGATGGGAACTAAGGAGAAAGGTATGACAGGGATGAGGTGCACTCAGGGCTGGGATTTCTGGAGGATACACTGTTCTTCTTCAGATGTTTTGAGATCCTCAGGAATAAGGATAGGTCCTGATTAAGTGGTGCAAAATAGAGACCCTAAAGCAGTCAGCTGAGGACCACCACATTCTACCAGCACCTTTCTGAGGAAGATGCCTGGATTTTAATAATATTTTCCCAAAATAATATTTTCCCAAAACCAAGGATAGAACAATAGAGTATGAGCAATTTGTACCACTTTTCTCTTTTTCATTTTTATCCATAACTCCCAAATTAATAAGCCTCTTTTTTTCTCTGTAGAGTTTGCTGTATGAAGAGTATATGATTTATCGAAAACATCTTGGGATATTGGATAAATGTATAACTGGTTCTCTTAAATCCATTAAAATGATATTGAATCTATTCTATAGTAGCATCCATAAGCTAATTAACATTTTTAGTCTCAGATTCTTTAGGTATGAAATGGGAATATAAATTATATTTTCTTCCTAGGGTTATTGTGAGGATTCAATGCTACAAAGCTGAAGTCAGCAAACTTTTTTCATGAAAAGCTAGATAGTAAATATCTTCTACCATTGGGCTGTGTACACTCAGTCTCAGAGCCTCAAAGCTGCTGCTATAGGATGAAAGCATTTACAGGCAATATGCAAAAGATTGTGGGTGGCTATGTTTCAATAATATATTATTTACAAAGATGGGAAACAGATGAGATGTGGATTATAGACTGTAGTGTGTTGACCACTGCTATAATGTATGAAAAATGATTACCACAAGTCTTATAACAACATTGAAAGTTATTATTATTACTGAATCTTAATTTAATGTATCTATTTAATGTCAATATTATTAGTTAATAGTAATCAAAAGCTTATTCTTTATTCAACAAATATTTCAAGAATGCCTAAGTAATTCACTGCATCAGGTTATTTATATACTATGTCTCCTCTGGAGTAGTCTACTGGATATGGTCCATAACGGCAGGCCTCCCAGAGCAGAGAGTAGCTGAGAAATGTGGGGAATGGATCAGAAGGGACAAAAGGACATTAGTAGATATATCTTATCTTAATTAATCATCATTGAAACACTTAACTTGAATAGCAAGCTCCTCCTTTTCTGAAACAGATACTGAGGCCAAAATAAGTATCTAAAGTATTATGCATAAAGCCACCTAACTACTAAGTATTATCTGAACTCAGGGTCTTCAGAAAATAGAGCCTATATTCTTATTCTTCTGCCTAAGTATGCTCTGCTGCCTGCCTTGAAATATGAATAATATCTCAGAAATGCTGAACTCAACAATCTCAGTATCTCATATAATTTCAATGAAGGTTAAACTAGGCATAGCATTGAGCATTATCTGGGAACCCTTGAGGAGGCAGGAAAACACAGAGCCAATTAACTGGCTCAGAGTGGCTGACTGAATTCATATGTCTCTATCCTAATATGGTCTCAAATTATTTGAACAGCTAGAAAATTTATTTTTAAAACAGAATCAATTTCCTATTTCCAACAACTTGGGAAGATATGTAACAAAAATATTATCAGTTTAAAAATATACAAATGATGTCTTAAAATTTAAAATACCATCTTAAAACATCAATAATGAAAACATTTAGAGGACAGAGGAGAT
This sequence comes from Nanger dama, assembly GCA_917880005.1. Classification (NCBI taxonomy): domain Eukaryota; kingdom Metazoa; phylum Chordata; class Mammalia; order Artiodactyla; family Bovidae; genus Nanger; species Nanger dama. The sequence continues at coordinate 3,495,758 of CAKJTW010000038.1, read as the reverse complement.
AAAGAAGCAACATTACAAAGAGAAAAGATAGACACCCAAGCAGCTGTTTTCCCTGAGAGAATTTTGTAAATCTAATTGAAAGTCTAGAATTTAATTGATCTCAAGTAGGAGATAAGGCTGGGGCTGCTTCCCTGGTGGCTCAGAGGTTAAAGCCTCTGCCTGGAATGCAGGAATGCAGGAGACCCAGGTTCGATCCCTGAGTCAAGAAGATCCCCCTGGAGAAGAAAATGGCAACCCACTCCAGTACTCTTGCCTGGAGAATCCCACGGAGGGAGGAGCCTGGTAAGCTACAGTCCATGGGGTCACAAAGAGTCGGACACGACTGAGTGACTTCACTTTCACTATAATAACAAAATGTATATGCACATAATTTATAACCTCAAAATTAATAAAGGTAAAATGTGGATTGAAACAAAGCAAAACATAGTTAAATCAAGAAACAGGATGCTTGGTGCTGGTGCACTGGGATGACCCAGAGGGATGGTATGGGGAGATAGGTGGGAGGGGATTCAGGATTGGGAATCCGTGTACACCCATGGTGGATTCATGTTGAAGTATGGCAAAACCAACACAATATTGCAAAGTAAAAAAATAAATAAATAAATAATTAAAAAGTAAATAAACATTTAAAAAATAAAGATCACTCTTTAGGATAAAAAAAAAGAAAGTACAAAATTGAAAAAGAAAAGAAATTATAGACCAAACAAACAAACAAAAAACACTAGTTAAAATCATGGTACATAAATTTTCATGCACTGAGGAAAAATTTATGAAATGTAGCTATGATCAGGGCATTAAAAACACAACCAAATAATTTAGAAATTAATAATAAAAATGTGAATAAGTACAGTACATATATAAATTTATAGTATTTTATATAACATCTCACAATTTTAAGTAATCTATGGGTTTAGCAAGACTTATGAAAATTATAAAAACTATAGAACAAAATTATAATGAAAATACTACCTAATTTAACCAGATATATAGCTGAAGTGAAGTTTTAGAAGCAAATATATATAAAGTTTAAAAATAGGTAAAAGTAAATAGTGGCTTCATTTTAGGTCTGGGCTTGGAAACCTGAGTCATTCTTAGGACTCTATTTCTTGGTCTGAGAACTGTTTCAGTTCAGTTTAGTCACTCAGTCGTGTCCAACCCTTTGCGACCCCATGAATCACAGCACACAGGGCCTCCCTGTCCATCACCAACACCCGGAGTTCACTCAGACTCATGTCCATCGAGTCAGTGATGCCATCCAGCCATCTCATCCTCTGTCGTCCCCTTCTCCTCCGGCCCATAATCCCTCCCAGCATCAGAGTCTTTTCCAGTGAGTCAAATCTTCACATGAGGTGGCCAAAGATTTGGAGTTTCAGCTTCAGCATCATTCCTTCCAGTGAACACCCAGGACTGATCTCCTTTGGGGTGGACTGGTTGGATCTCCTTGCAGTCCAAGGGACTCTCAAGAGTCTTCTTCAATGCCACAGTTCAAAAGCATCAATTCTTCGGTGCTCAGCTTTCTTCACTGTCCAGCTCTCACTTTCATACATGACCACTGGAAAAACCACAGCCTTGACGAGATGGACCTTTGTTGGTAAAGTAGTATCTCTGCTTTTGAATATGCTGTCTAGGTTGGCCATAACTTTTCTTCCAAGGAGTAAGTATCTTTTAATTTCATGGCTGTAGTCACCATCTGCAGTGATTTTGGAGCCCCCAAAATAAAGTCTGACACTGTTTCCACTGTTTCTCCATCTATTTCCCATGAACTGATGGGACTAGATGCCATGATCTTCATTTTCTGAATATTGAGCTTTAAGCCAGCTTTTTCACTCTCCTCTTTCACTTTCATCAAGGTGCTCTTAGTTCCTCTTCACTTTTTTCCATAAGGGTGGTGTCATCTGCGTATCTGAGGTTATTGATATTTCTCCCGGCAATCTTGATTCCAGCTTGTGCTTCTTCCAGCCCAGAATTTCTCATGATGTACTTTGCATAGAAGTTAAATAAGCAGGGTGACAACATACAGCCTTGATGTACTCCTTTTCCTATTTGGAACCAGTCTGTTGTTCCATGTCCAGTTCTAACTGTTGCTTCCTGACCTGCATATAGGTTTCTCAAGAGGCAGGTTAGGTGGTCTAATATTCCCATCTCTTTCAGAATTGTCCACAGTTTATTGTGATCCACACAGTCAAAGGCTTTGGCATAGTCAATAAAGCAGAAATAAATGTTTTTCTGGAACTCTCTTGCTTTTTCCATGATCCAGCAGATGTTGGCACTTTGATCTCTCGTTCCTCTGCCTTTTCTAAAACCAGCTTAAACATATGGAAGTTGGAGGAATTTTGAGCATTACTTTACTAGTGTGTGTGATGAGTGCAATTGTGTGGTAGTTTGAGCATTCTTTGGCATTGCCTTTCTTTGGAATTGGAATGAAAACTGACCTTTTCCAGTCCTTGGCCACTACTGAGTTTTCCAAATTTTCTAGCATATTGAGTACAGCACTGTCACACATCATCTTTCAGGATTTGAAATAGTTCAACTGGAATTCCATCATCTCCACTAGCTTTGTTCATAGTGATGCTTCCTAAGGTCCACTTGACTTCATATTCCAGGATGTCGGGCTCTAGGTGAGTGATCACACCATCATGATTATCTGTGTCCTGAAGATCATTTTTGTACTGTTCTTCTGTGTATTCTTGCCACCTCTTCTTAATATCTTCTGCTTCTGTTAGGTCCCTACCATTTCTGTCCTTTATCGAGCCCATCTTTGCATGAAATGTTCCCCTGGTATCTCTAATTTTCTTGAAGAGATCTCTAGTCTTTCCGATTCTGTTGCTTTTCTCTTTTCTTTGCATTGATCACTGAGGAAGGCTTTCATATCTCTCCTTGCTATTCTTTGGAACTCTGTATTCAGATGATTATATCTTTCCTTTTCTCTTTTGCTTATCTTCTTTTCACAGCTATTTGAAAGGCCTCCTCAGACAGCCATTTTGCTTTTTTGCATTTCTTTTCCATTGGGATGGTCTTGATCCCTGTCTTCTGTACAATGTCACAAATCTCTGTGCATAGTTCTTCAGGCACTCTGTCTATTAGATCTGGGCTTCCCTGGTGGCTCAGAGGTTAAAGTGTCTGCCTCCAATGAGGGAGACCTGGGTTTGATCCCCGGGTTGGGAAGATCCCCTGGAGAAGGAAATGGTAACCCACTTCAGTATTCTTGCCTAGAGAATCCCATGGATGGAGAAGCCTGGTAGGCTACAGTCCACGGGGTTGCAGAGAGTCAGACACAACTGAGTGACTTCACTAACATCACTAACCAACTAACCCTTAAATCTGTTTCTCACTTCCACTGCATAATTATAAGGAATTTGGTTTAGGTCATACCTGAATGGTCTAGTGGTTTTCCCTACTTTCTTCAGTTTTAGTCTGAATTTGGCAATAAGGAGTTTATGATCTGAGCCACAGTCAGCTCCCACTCTTGTTTTTTCTGACTGTATAGAGCTTCTCCATCTTTGGCTGTAAAGAATATAATCAATCTGATTTCAGTGTTGACCACCTAGTGATGTCCATATGTAGAGTCTTCTCTTGTGTTTCTTGACTTCCTCCTTTTGCATTCCAGTCCCCTATAATGAAAAGGACATCTTTTTTGGGTGTTAGTTCTAAAACGTCTTGTAGGTCTTCATAGAACCATTCCACCTCAGCTTCTTCAACATCACTGGTTGGGGCATAGGCTTGGATTGCCATGATATTGAATGGTTTGCCTTGGAAACAAACAGAGATAATACTGTTGTTTTTGAGATTGCATCCAAGTACTGCATTTCAGACTCTTTTGTTGACCATGATGGCTACTCCATTTCTTCTAAGTGATTCCTATCCACAATAGTAGATATAATGATCATCTAAGTTAAATTCACCCATTCCAGTCCATCTTAGTTCGCTGATTCCTGGAATGTCAACGTTCACCCTTGCCATCTCTTGTTTGACCACTTCCAATTTGCCTTGATTCATGGACCTGACATTCCAGGTTCCTATGCAATATTGCTCTTTACAGCATTGGATCTTGCTTCTATCACCAGTCACATGCACAACTCGGTATTGTTTTTGCTTTGGCTCCTTCCCTTCATTCTTTCTGGAGTTATTTCTCCACTGATCTCCAGTAGCCTATTGAGTACCTACTGATCCAGGGAGTCCCCCTTTCAGTATCCTATCATTTTGCCTTTTCATACTGTTCATGGGGTTTTCAAGGCAAGAATACTGAAGTGGTTTGCCTTTCTCTTCTCTAGTGGACCACATTCTGTCAGACCTCTCCACCATGACCCACCCATCTTGGGTGACCCCACACAGCATGTCTTAGTTTCATTCAGTAGACAAGGCTGTGGTCCGTGTGATCAGATTGGCTAGTTTTCTGTGATTATGGTTTCAGTGTGTCTGCCCTCTGATGCCCTCTCTGCAACACCTACCGGCTTACTTGGGTTTCTCTTACCTTGGACGTGGGGTATCTCTTCACACCTGCTCCAGCAAAGTGCAGCTGCTGCTCCTTACCTTGGACATGGGTATCTCCTCACGGCCTCCCCTCCTTACTTTGAAGGTGGAGTAGCTCCTCTCTGCCCTCTTGCACCCACGCAGCACATTGGTATTTTTATTAGTTGTGCATTTAGGAGTTCTGCACGTTTCCATGTGTGAAGAGGCAAACACTTAAAAGAGAAGACCTCAAGAATAGCCAAGTTATCCCTGAAGATAAATCAGGCAGAAAAATAATAACTGTGATATTGGTAGATATTGACAGATAGATGGACTGGAAGAGAGAACACAATTGCATACATATAGAAACCTGAGATTTGATCAATTGCCTTGCATTATACATTATACAAAAGCATCAATTCTGGATGACCTAAGCTCTTATATATAGAAGCCAACACTAAAACTTAAAAGAAAATATAGAATAGTTTCAATCATCTTGCACTATACTGAGACTCTTAAGTAGGATTCCAAACTGCATAAATAAATAAGAAAATTAAATTACCTCAGTCAATTGTATTACATTTAAGCACATCTATTTATTTAAAAATATCATTCCATAAACAAAAAGATAAGCCACATGCTAGAAAAAGATGTTACAAACATATAACTGATGAGACAAGTATCTGGAATATATAAAAATGCCTATAAATCAAGAAATAATAACTCAAAAGGCTACAACAAACATTTAACAAATAATAAACAAAAGCTTAACAAATGTATGAAAACACTCACAACCTTGTCACAATGTAGAGAAATGCATATTAAAGCTATATAATGAGATTCAATCTCATACCTTTCCAATTGTCAAAAATTAAATATGTTTAATATATTCATACTAATATTTAATATTTTATATAAATATCACATGTCTATTTATCTTCTTAATAAGTAGTGTGAAGATGTGGATCAACATGAATATTCCCATAGTGCTGCTGCTACTGCTGCTAAGTCACTTCAGTCGTGTCCGACTCTGTGCGACCCCATAGACACCAGGCTCCCCTGGCCCTGGGATTCTCCAGGCAAGAACACTCGAGTGGGTTGCCATTTCCTTCTCCAATAGGTTGCCGTTTTCCTTCCCCATGGTTCTAGCAGAAGTATAAATTTATCAAAACAGTTGAGAAAAATCTAGGATTACCTACCAAAGTCTGAAGATGGCAATATTCTATGATCCTGAAATTCTACTCCTAGGCCTAGCAGTACAGATTTACAGAAATTCCCGATGGTAAAGAGTCTGCTGGCAAGGCGGGAAATCAGGGTCCAATCCCTGGTTCAGGAAGATGCCCTGGATTAGGAAATAGCAACCCACTCCAGTATTCTTGTCTGGGAAATCCCATGGACAGAGGAGCCTGGAGGGCTACAGTCCATGGGGTTGCAAAGAGTTGGACACGACTTAGTGATTAAACAACTTGGAAGAAAAGTTATGACCAACCTAGATAGTATATTCAAAAGCAGAGACATTACATTGCTGACTAAGGTCCATCTAGTCAAGGCTATGGTTTTCCAGTGGTCAGGTATGGATGTGAGAGTTGGACTGTGAAGAAGTTTGAGCGCCAAAGAATTGATGCTTTTGAACTGTGGTGTTGGAGAAGACTCTTGAGAGTCCCTTGGACTGCAAGGAGATCCAACCAGTCCATTCTGAAGGAGATCAACCCTGGGATTTCTTTGGAAGGAATGATGCTAAAGCTTAAACTCCAGTATTTTGGCCACCTCATGCGAAGTGGTGACTCATTGGAAAAGACTCTGATGCTGGGAGGGATTTGGGGCAGGAGGAGAAGGGGACGACCGAGGATGAGATGGCTGGATGGCATCACTGACTCGATGGACGTGAGTCTGAGTGAACTCCGGGGAGTTCGTGATGAACAGGGAGGCCTGGTGTGCTGCGATTCATGGGGTCACTAAGAGTCGGACACGACTGAGTGACTTCACTTTCACTTTTCACTTTCATGCATTGGAGAAGGACATGGCAACCCACTCCAGTGTCCTTGCCTGGAGAATCCCAGGGATGGGGGAGCCTGGTGGGCTGCCGCCTATGGGGTTGCACAGAGTCGGACACAACTGAAGCGACTTAGCAGCAGCAGCAGATATAGATACAGATAAAGATATAAACTCAGACAGAAGACCTGATTTAGACAGTAAGAAGGATATGGATGTGTGTGGACAAAAATACCAAACTCTAAGCATGGGGCTAAATGGAAATCAAGATTCAGAGGAAAGAAATTCATACCTGCTTTTCCCTTCTGGCCCTACTAAAACACCAGTAGTAAGGCAATCAACCTTATACTTTCTCAAGAGCAGTATAGAGCATCCTTTTTGCGGGGGGAGGTCGCAGGAGGGAAATAACTAAAAATACCAACAAATTGAATATATGTTTATCTAAATACAGGCCATAGGACTGAAAAAGATCAGTTTTTATTTCAATCCCAGAGAAAGGCAATGCCAAAGACTGTTCAAATTATCATACAATTGCACTCATTTCACATGCTAGCAAGAATATGCTTAAAATCCTTCAAGCTAGGCTTCAGCAGTACATGAACTAAGAACATCCAGATATACAAGCTGGATTTAGAACAGGCAAGGGAACCAGGGATCAGATTGCCACCATCTGCTGGATCATAGAGAAATCAAGAGAATCCCCCCAAAAATCTATTTCTGCTTCACTGACTACGCTAAAGCCTTTTACTGTATGGATCGCAACAAACCAGAATATTCTTAAAGAGATGGAAATACCAGACCACATTATCTGCCTCCTGAGAAACTTGTATGCAGGACAAGAAGCAGCAGCTAGAACTGGACATGGAACCACGAACTGGTTCAAAATTGGGAAAGGAGTACATCAAGGCTATATACTGTCACCCTGTTTATTTAACTTATATGCCAGGTGCATCATGAGAAATGCCGAGCTAGATGATGCACAGGCTGGAATGGAGACTACTCTGTATGATACGCTGCATTGGGGTTACACTGGAGCAGCATCATGGTTATGCTTTGGCTGTGTTACGGTTTTGTTATGGCTGCTACTCTGCCTGCTGCATCCGCCAGAAAAGAAGCTTTGTTGAGGCTGTCATGCCAGCCAGGAAAGAATAAACATGTCTGCAGTCCTTATGGCTCATTGAGTCTTCTTCCAGCCTCTTAGCTCGCACCTTGCCTACCCTGGGTTCAGCGAACAGTGCAGACAGTGTGAACAGTGAGACAATTGGTGCTGTGAACAGTGTGAGCAAGACAATTGGTGTAGTTGGCGGGATGAACAGCAATACAACAGCATATTAAAAAGCAGAGACATTACATTGCAGACAAAGGTCCACAGAGTCAAAGGTATGATTTTTCCACGAGTCATGTATGGATGTGAGAGTTGGGCCTTAAAGAAGGCTGAGTGCCAAAGAATTGATGCTTTCAAACTGTGGTGTTAGAGAAGACTCCTGAGAGTCCCTTGGACTGCAAGGAGATCAAATCAGTCGATTCTAAAGGAAATCAACCCTGAATATTCTTTGGAAGGACTGATGCTGAAGCCGAGGTGCCAATACTTTGGCCTTCTGAGGCAGAGAGTCAACTCATTAGAAAAGACCCTGATGCTGGAAAAGACTGAAGGCAGGAGAAGGGGATGACAGAGGATGAGATGGTTGGATGGCATCACAGGCTGAATGGACATGAGTGAGCAAACTCCGGGAGATGGTGAAGGACAGAGGAGCCTAGTGTGCTACAGTCCACGGGGTTACAAAGAGTCAAACAGAATTTAGCGAATGAGAAAAAACAACAAAATTTAATTATTTAAAATTAATAAAGTTTGACTGCTCTTTTTAAAAATACAAAAACAAGGAGTATTTGTTTATACCACCCCAAACCTGAGTCTCTAGAGCTCTCCTCTGTCTATATCAGTTCTTCTGTTGATCACATCTATTTCCTCCAATGAATCTCATGCAATCACAGTCCCACTGGACCAGAACATATACCCTAGCTACTTGCTTATAACCTCTCCAAACTTGATAAATCCATTCAAACACGTCCACAGACCTCTCAACTACAAACTCTAATCACAACTTGTTCTTCCTTCAGGGATCCCTAACTTTGTATGTGACACCACCATCTTCCCTTTACTCAGGCCCCCAAACCTGTAGCCCTTTTGATTCCTATCATTCTGTCACACAACATGTCATCAAATTCTTTGTACATCAAAAGATACTTCGTAGCATCTCCTCCCAGGCTCCTGACATGGTCCAAGCCATGATCCTCTTCGATGTCAGCTTGCCAGGTGGCGCTAGCGGTAAAGAACCTGCCTGCCTGCAGGAGACATAAGAGAGGCAGGCTCAGTTCCTGGATCAGGAAGATTCTCTGGAGTAGGAAATGACAGTCCGCTCCAGTATTCTTGCCTGGAGAACCCCATGGACAGAGGAGCTTGGTGCAGCCCAGCCTTCCCTTTTGCATTTCATATGCCAGTCACCGTGCAACAGCCAGAAGGTGCTTTAAAAATATATGTTTAACTAAGCCACTGCTCTGCCAAAAACCATTTCAGGGCTTCTCACTTCACCCAGAGTAACACTCAAAGGTTTTACTAAACTCTCCAAGGGCTGCTTATACTTGGGTCCTGGCAACCTCTCCATGACACCTTCTGCCATTTTTGCTTTTGCCCCCTTTGCCTCCTTCTTGTTTTTCAAGCACACACTATGGCTTTGGCTCAGAGACCAAGTTTTGCTGCTCCTGCTACCTAAGCAGACTTACCCAAACCATACGCAGACAGCTCTCTTCTTCACTTTACTGTACTCTGCTCATGTCTTATCTCTTCTCAGAAGCTTTCCCTACCTGTGGTTCCTTATTAATATCCATTGCCCCCTCCACTATCCCTTTCACTCATTCATTTGTTTCTTATTCATTAAAAAATTCAAATAAAAGTTGAACATCTATTGTAAATAAACCGTACTTTTAGGTATCAAGAATGTAATACAAATAAACAGATGCAAATTTGGAAGGACATGTGAAAGATGTTATTTCTGGAATTCAGTATCAATAACAGGAAGATTCTTCTGATGTGTTTCATCTAATAGAAAAGAGACATGGAAACACATACTCAAAGAAAAGGGGCATGAAAATATATAAAGAAGCAAACTTGCCACCATGCCTCTGCTGTGGCCTGGCCCTCATTATGCCTGCAATACCTCAACAATCAGTGATTTAAGGAAGTCCATCCTTACACCCATGTGTCCTGAAATGTGTTTCATTAGGTGGCTCTCTTTATTGTTTTAATTCTAACCCTGACAAGTAGATTCCATTCTACAATTCACAATTGCAAAATTGCTCTCCCCAGATATATTCTGCACTATTAAATTAAGCAGGCTTCCATTAGCAAAACTTATTCTCAACCATAATTACTCAAGAGGAAAGAGAGTAGGAAACACAAGACTTAACATCACTTTCATTTCCTGAGGCAGGTGATCAGAAATCAATACGACTGAGCTCTTTTCCTACAGTTATCAAAGTAAAAATAAAGCAAGACAATTTAAGTTTTAAATGCTTCTTCTTTATATCTCATAGAAACATATCCTGCATCTACAGAAAATGCCTCATAAATAATACAATTTAAAAATATAATTTAAAGATACAGTATGTTAATTTTTTAAGAAAATAAATATATGTGATCTGAAGTGAAGTCACTCATTGTATCTGACTCTTTGTGACCCCAGGGACTGTAGCCTACCAGGCTCCTCCATCCATGGGATTTTCGAGGCAAGAATACTGGAGTAGGTTGCCATTTCCTTCTCCAGGAGATCTTCCCGACCCAGAGATTGAACCCAGGTCTCCCACATTGTAGGCAGATGCTTTATCGTCTTAGCCACCAGGGAAGTCATGTGTGATCTAATAATAACAAATCTCTAAAGTAGTCAGCGATCAATGCAAAGAAATAGAGGAAAACAACAGAATGGGAAAGACTAGAGACCTCTTCAAGAAAATTAGAGATACCAATGGAATATTTCATGCAAAGATGGGCTCGATAAAGGACAGAAATGGTATGGACCTATAAGAAGCAGAAGAGATTCAGAAAAGGTGGCAAGAATACACAGAAGAATTGTACAAAAAGATCTTCATGACCAAGAAAATCATGATGGTGTGATCACTCACCTAGAGCCAGACATCCTGGAATGTGAAGTCAAGTGGGCCTTAGGAAGCATCACTATGAACAAAGCTAGTGGAGGTGATGGAATTCCAGTGGAGCTATTTCAAATCCTGAAATGTGATATTGTGAAAGTGCTGCACTCAATATGTCAGCAAATTTGGAAATCTCAGCAGTGACCACAGGACTGGAAAGGGTCAGTTTTCATTTCAATCCCAAAGAAAGGTAATGCCAAAGAATGCTCAAACTACCACACAATTGCACTCATCTCACATGCTAGTAAAGTAATGCTCAAAATTCTCCAAGCCAGGCTTCAGCAATACCTGAACCGTGAACTTCCAGATGTTCAAGCTGGCTTTAGAAAACGCAGAGAAATCAGAGATCAAATTGCCAACATCTGCTGGATCCTTAAAAAAGCAAGAGAGATCCAGAAAAACATCTATTTCTGCTTTATTGACTATGCCAAAGCCTTTGACTGTGTGGATCACAATAAACTGGACAATTCTGAAAGAGATGGGAATACCAGACCACCTGACCTGCCTCTTGAGAAACCTACATGCAGGTCAGGAAGCAACAGTTAGAACTGGACATAGAACAACAGACTGTTTCCATATAAGAAAAGGAATATGTCAAAGCTGTATATTGTCACCTTGTTTATTAACTTCTATGCAGAGTACATCATGAGAAACACTAGGCTGGAAGAAGCACAAGCTGGAATCAAGATTGCCGGGAGAAATATCAATAACCTGATATGCAGATGACACCACCCTTATGGCAGAAAGTAAAGAGGATCTAAAAAGCCTCTTGATGAAAATGAAAGAGAGTAAAAAGTTGGCTTAAAGCTTAACATTCAGAAAACGAAGATCATGGCATCTGGTCCCATCACTTCATGGGAAATAGATGGGGAAACGGTGGAAACAGTGTCCAACTTTATTTGGGGGGTTCAAAAATCACTGAAGATGGTGACTGCAGCCATGAAATTAAAAGATGCTTACTCCTTGGAAGGAAAGTTATGACCAACCTAGACAGCATATTCAAAAGTAGAGACATTACTTTGCCAACAAAGGTCTGTCTAGTCAAGGCTGTGGTTTTTCCAGTGGCCATGTATGGATGTAAGAGTTGGACTGTGAAGAAAGCTGAGCACTGAAGAATTGATGCTTTTGAACTGTGGCATTGAAGAAGACTCTTGAGAGTCCCTTGGACTGCAAGGAGATCCAACCAGTCCATCCTAAAGGAGATCAGTCCTGGGTGTTCATTGGAAGGACTGATGCTAAAGCTGAAACTCCAGTACTCTGGCCACCTGATGCGAAGTGGTGACTCATTGGAAAAGACTCTGATGCTAGGTGGGACTGGAGGCAGAAGGAGAAGGGGATGAAAGAGGATGAGATGGCTGGATGGCATCACGGACTTGATGGACATGGGTCTGAGTGATCTCTGCGAGTTGGTGATGGACAGGGAGGCCTGGCGTGCTGTGATTCATGGGGTTGCAAAGAGTTGGACACGACTGAGTAACTGAACTGAACTGAACTGAAAGTAGTCAAAAGTTGAAAACCGAAGAAGGAGAAAAGTAGTTCTTTCTAAATGAAGCAAAAACAACACAAATGTCCACTCTCATTGAAAAGAAATATGAAAGGAATAGTTAAAGTCATTCAGTCATGTCCGACTCTTTGCAACCCCATGGACTATACAGTCCATGAAATTCTTCAGGCCAGCATACTGGAGTGGGTAGCCTTTCCCTTCTCCAGGGCATCTTCCCAACCCAGGGATCAAACCCAGGTCTCCTGCTTTCCAGGCAAATTCTTTACTAGTTGAGTCACAAGGGAAGCCCAAGAACACTGGAGTGGATAGCCTATCTCTTCTCCACTGGATCTTCCCGCCCCCAGGAATCCAACCAGGGTCTTCTGCATTACAGGTAGATTCTTAACCAACTGAGCTATCAGGGAAGGCCATATAATGTCTTGTATTTATATTTATTTACTCACCTAATCTTTATTAAGTCTGTATAACACAATTAGTCATATGTAGATACAATTATTCATATGGCATAAAATAGTTTTAAAATTGTTTTTAAAATTTCAAGTTGTATTACTTGTGATGCATTCATTTTCAAGATTTCTTAACAAATGAATAACACCAGTTATTTTGAATATATACTAACAAAGACAAGGAAATTACAACACTATAAAAGGAAAACACGAGGAAGATATATGAGGAATTTAAGCAAAACAAACCAAAAAATCTTGATATCTAGATAATTGAAGCAAAAGTGGTTGCTTGTTAATTTTATGTAACTTATTTAGATTTGATTATGTTAATTCTCATGTTTTTCTTTTAGTGAAATATTTGCCATCTGTAAAAATTGAGTTATGCAATCATTTTGTTCAGTTAACTAATGGAGAAAAATGCAGGCTAAAAAGAGCTCATTCACTTGTCTCTGAGGCAGGTCTTCTAGTGTGTTGCACTCTTTCAGAATGTTTTTCAGAGCAATCATTCCTCCTTACAGTCCTGTGCAAGGAGCCTGCCACACAACACAATATTATAAGAAGATGTCATCAGGAACTGGATCTACCTGGCATTTCTACATGGACAGAACACTACACACCCCAAGGCGTTGTCAACAATCCTCTAAGGAAGAGCAGACAAGAACATCAAACTGTAGAATACAAGCAATAAAGCTTCATCCAAGTCTTCTACAGTCTGATATGTGAAGAGGTCTAGCACAGTTTACCAGCTTCCTAGAGCCAGCTTCTCCAACCAGTTTATTCAAAGATAAAGATATGGGTGCCATAAAGTATGGAATAGAGCAAAAAATAAAGATGTTAATTGCCTAACTAGATTTTTATTATTCTTTCTATTTGAGCAAGAACACTTTATTTCATTACACTTCAGGCTAAGTGCAATGATTTAAGCTTTTGCTTTTCATTAAGTGACAGATATTAGAAAAGAGAGTGTGCATTTAATAGTATCATTATATTCTCCCTGTTGTATATCTAAGATGTAATCATGGAAAATTTGAAACTAATAACGTACTCAAAGTCTTAAAATAACTTGTAATGACAGATAATACTTCCTACTCCTGAATGAGTATAAATGAGGGCTACATGAATACACAATGTGCTTTATAATCTCATGCTGTTTCCCTAATCTATCGTAACTACAATAGCCTTAAGTAAAAGTAAGTCATGATGCTTTTATGTTGACATAAAAAGCTTCTCACCCAAATGAAGCATTCCTCCCTGAGATTTAACTATCAGACTAGGGAGCTATAACTCTGAAATGATGAAAACTATTAGTGCTTACAACAGTTAAGTGCCAAAATCAATAGATGTATATTAAATTGCGACAAATGGCTAGGGTAAATTAAAACTGTCGCCATATGCTGTGGAACTTGTCTCATGGCTCAGAGTAAGCAGTTAATTGAATCAATAATAAAAGCCAGGGAATTACTGTTAAATTTAGCAGATAATTATTTATCACCTCACTTTAATACTATATTATTTTATAGCTATTTATTTTCTCACTATTTTATAGCTAAGTAAATAAATACATTTCAAACTATATTGCTTAAACATTTCAGTAAGTGAATAAAAATTTTTGGAGGAACATCTCCATTTCAAATTGTTGATAAGAGTTTTTAAATGTCCACGGCAGAGTGGAAATATTAGCATGCTCTATTCCTGACTAGGTGATCAAGTTCTAGTCTACACGTGAAAGCTTAATCTGAAGTAGGAAGAAAGATATCCATATCCAATTCTAGTATCTACTAGCAAAGGAAATAAATATTACTATTTTGATTCCTTATGATTAGGTAAACCAAAGAATAGAAGAGAAAAGAGAAGAAAAAAAACCCTCAATATTTGACCTGCTCTCCTATTTCTGTTAACAGTTGTTGCCCAGAATCATATAGCTGCTCTTCCCTGGAATGGAAATTAACTGTTCTTTTCTGAAGGAAGAAGCTGCAAAAAAAAAAAAAAAAACAAGCAAGAACTGATTAGAAGGCTAGGCACAAGAGGGCGAAGACCAGACCTTCAGTAGACCTTGAGCCTCATTATCCACTCCTGTAACACATTAGCATGCTAAGTGACACACCTACCAGCATCACAGCAATTGACAGTTACCATGGCAACAATCAGAGGAACACAAATAAGGACTGAAAAGGATTGTTGCCTTGGTACTGGATCTGCAAACCATACCCCTGTTCTCAGATAAGTTACAAATATTCTTTCCTCTCGTCACCCAATTTCTTCCCAATTACTTTGACCTTCCTATATATATGATGTCTCAGCCTTAATCAGGTTGAGAAATTGATTTTGAACTAAGTTCAGAAGCCAGAGCAGGCTTCTCCATGCTCTGGACAGTGAATTCATTTGTGCTGTTCCAGTCTCAGCAACAGTTTTTGTGTTTTTTTTTTATTGGTGATTCTAATCTGAGTGGGAAAAGAACCTCCCAAATTAGTCCCCTAGACCCCAGCACAGGTCCAGGAGATGAATTTGGTCACAGTTCTAGAGCAAGAGGTATTTTCTAGGTTTTACCATTCACTGATGAAATGAATGACTCTCATTATGATGTTCTTCTCATTATTAACATCATTCTCATTATGTTCAGTTCAGTCCAGTTGCTCAGTCATGTCCGACTCTTTGCAACCTCATGGACTGCAGCAGGCCAAGTTTCCCTGGCCAGTACCAACTCACAGAGCTTACTCAAACTCATGTCCATTGAGTAGGTGATGCCATCCAGCCATCTCATCCTCTATCGTCCTCTTCGCTTCCCGCCTTCAGTCTTTCTAATCAGGGTATTTTCAAATGAGTCAGTTCTTCAAATTGGATGGCCGAAGTACTGGAGCTTCAGCTTTAGCATCAGTTCTTCCAATGAATATTCAGGACTGACTTCCTTTAGGATTGACATTTATTAACATAGTACAATTATAAGTTATTTTCAACATATATACACTGTATATTTGTTAGTATTATGCTAAATACCAAATATGTATTTTTATTTGTCACATTAATCTTTAAACATATATACTATTATTCTCATTTTCCAAATGAGAAGGTGAAAATTAGAGCAATGAAGCACAGGCATATTTTGGGGATATTGTGGGTTTGGGTCCAGATCACTGCATTAAAACAAATATCACAATAAAGTGAGTTACACTCTTTTGGTGCCCTAGTACATATAAAAGTTCTATTTATACTATTTGTTGTTCAGTCGCTCAGTCATGTCCAACTTTTGTGACCCCCATGGACTGCAGCACACTAGGCTGTCCTGTCCTTCATTGTCTTCCAGAACTTGCTCAAACTCATGTCCATTGAATCAGTGATGTCATCTCGATGGACGTGAATTTTCACTATACTGTAGTCTGTTAGGTGCACAATGGTGCGATGGCATTATGTCTTTAAAAATCCTTATCATTGTGCTTGTGCTCAGTTGTGTCCAACTCTTTGCAACCCCAGGGACTGTGACTCACCAGGCTCTTTGTACATGGATTTTCCAGGCAACAATACTGGAGTGGGTTGCCATGCCCTCCTCTAGAGGATCTTCCCCTCCCAGGGATCGAACCCACCTCTCTTGCATTTCCTTCATTGGCAGGTGGATTTTTTTACCACTGAGCCATCTGAGGAGCCCTACTCTGAAAACCCTTCATTGCTAAAAAATGCTAACTATTATCTGAACCTTTGGCAAGTCATAATTACTTTAAAATATTAATATCAAAATCCTAGATAACAGATCATCATAGCAAATATAATAATAATGAAGAAGTCAGTAATATTTTGAGAATTATCAAAATGTCACATGAAGAGCATTTCCAAATGCTACTGGAAAAATTGAGCTGGTGGAATTCAGTGCAGGGTTGCACAGTCCTTCAATTTGAAAAAAAAAAATACTGTATCTGCAAAGCACAATTAAGTAAAGTGCAATAAGACAAAGTATCACTGATAACTTGCCCAAGGTAAAACAACTAATAAATTACTGCAGAAACTAAGCCTATCTGAGCCTAAGACATGTCCTTAACTACTAAGTAAGCATGACCATATCACACTGGATTCCCAGTATTCTGGTTTGGAAACTTGAAATCAGGTATTTCTAAAATAAGCCTATATTAGTGTAGCTCAGAGTCAGATATAACTAAGCAACTGAACAACAAAAACATCTCATGTAATTCCCATAATCACTCATGTGTATCTTTGTTTTATGTCTGTCTTCCTCTACTAGACTAAGACACTTTCAGGGCAAGAAGTACATATTACTTGTACTTTTATTAACCTCCTTCTTCTACTCTTCCTTGAGTATAATATTATTGGGGAGGAAGAAATTTTCTTCTACCATTCTAAGTTCTTTGGTTGATCTAAGAATTAAATTGACATGAGACAGATTGTTGTTCCTGTTTAGCCGCTAAATCCTGTCCAACTTTGCAACCCCGGGGACTGCAGCACACCAGGCTTCCCTGTCCTTCACCATCTCTCAGAGTTTGCTCAAACTCATTTCCATTGAGTCAGTGATGGCATCCAACCATCTCATCCTTTGTCATCCCCTTCTCCTCCTGCCCTCAATCTTTGTCAACATCAGGGCCTTTCCCAGTGAGTTGGCTCTTCACATCAAAGCCAGCTCTTCACATGGCCAAAGTTTTGGAGCTTCAGCATCAGTCTTTCCAATGAAGATTCAGGGCTGATTTCCTTTAAGATTGACTGGTTTGATCTCCTTGATGTCCAACGGACTCTCAAGAGTCTTCTCTAGCACCACAGTTTGGAAACATCAGTTCTTTGGTGCTCAGAGAAATTAACAAGAGAAAAATCACAAAAAATTTTAATACTATGTGTATACATGGAGGGAGCTTCCCTGGTGGCTAAGTGGTAAAGAATCTGCCTACCAATGCAGGAGATGCGGGTTCAATCCTTGGGTCCGGAAGATCCACCTGGAGAAGGAAATAACAATCCACTCCAGTATTCTTGTCTGGGAAATCCCATGGACAATGGAGCATAACTAACTACAGTCTCTGGGGTCACAAGAGTCAGACAAGACGTAATGACTAAACAACAATAACAATACATGGAAGAGACCCTAGGAAAACTCAGTAACTTGCCAAAATGTCCAAAATTCTCACCTTAAACACCATCTTCGACTAAAGACAAAAGAGGTTACTGGGGGTAGTAGTCTGAATCTTCAAAGGAGAGGAAGGCAAGTCACAGGGAGATGGTAAAGCACATGTTTGGTTGACAAATGTTTGGTAGGCCTTGCAGAGACAGAGGGACACAAAGTGGACTCTGAGCTTTAGACCTTGCTGAAATTTCCCCTCTTCATCTATGTTACCAGACATTCTCTAGTGAGAATAACTACCAGATACTCTCTAGCTCTATTCTGAATGAGGCCCTTTATCTAAGGGGGAGGTAACAAGAAAAACTTCTTGAGTCTTCTGTTTCTTAAAATAATCAACTTGTATTAATCATCAAGCCAAATAGACATATTCGCAGGTGGCAAATTTTGCTCCCCTACAGTCTAATGGTGGACATGTTATTATATATTTTCTGAAACCCATAGAATGGATAAGCCCAAAAGTGACTCCTAATGTAAATTACAAACTTTGGGTGATTATGATGTGACAATGTAGTTTCATTGACTGTATTATACGAACCACTTTGGTGTGAGTTGTGGACAGTAGGGGAGACTGTCCGTATATAAGGAGCAGGGAGCATTTGGGACATTTCTGTATTTTCTGCTCAATTTTGCTATGAACCTAAAACTGCTTTAAAAAATAAAGCCAATTAAAAAAAAAAACTATACTATTTTTTGTCTTGCTTTTCGTCTTTCTTTTTCTTGGTTTTTTTTCCATTGTCTACTTTTTTATTATCCATTCATGCCTCTGTCCCAAAAATTCAAACTCTCTAATCTTATCATGTCATATCTCTGCCCCAAGACTGATGACCACTCTTGGGTTAAAACCATCTTCTGATTATTATTACTTTGAAACCTATGGTTACTTGGCAAACTAATAACAATTGTATGTCATAACACTTAAAATATAAAAGTATCTAGGGCATATAATTAAATTTCAAGCTTAAAAACTCAACATGTATACAAAATAGTAAAGATGAAAGCAATATGGATTTCTTCTTAGTAGAGATGTCATTAGTAAGGATAACTATGTACTTCCCCCATCCCATTTTCTTACCAAGTAATATTTTACAGCCATTAACCTTCTAAAAATACTGAAGAAGCTTTTGCCCTTTCTCCTGTGCTCACTGCCAGAGGAAGCAGGTGGGTTGCCCTGGCTTGTAAATGGAGACAGGCTGCCGCCTGTCAGTCACTGCCATCTGTCCTACTGAATAAGTGCTAAGTTCATTTGGTCTTCTTTTCAGAGAGTCGATTTCTGGGTATTGATAAGGAGACCAGGGTCTCTGAGGAGGAGAGTTGGGTCTGGGGTTCTTGAGGAGGAGATAGGGGTCTGGAATTCTCAAAGAGGAGGAAAGGACAAGCACCAGTTTTTTGTTTGTTTGTTTTTTGTTTTGTTTTGTTTTGCTTTTTTACCCTACATTCCTTAGTCACATAATTTTTTTTTTTTTCTGTAAGTCTGGTGCTAATGATTACACAATACCACCTCAGCTTAAACTCTGCCAGCTCAATTCAGTGACCCAGTCATGTCCAACTCTTTCCAACCCCATAGACTGCAGCACGCCAAGCTTCCCTCTCCATCAGCAACTCCCAAACCTTGCTTAAACTCATGTCTATCGAGTCAGTAATACCATCCAACCATTTCTTCCTTTGTGTCCCCTTCTTCTCCTGCCTTCAACCTTTCTCAGCATCAGGGTCTTTTCAAATGAGTCAGTTCTTTGCATCAGGTGGCCAAAGTGTTGGAGTTTCAGCTTCAGCACTAGTACTTCCAATGAATATTCAAGACTGATTGCCATTAGGATGGACTGGTTGGATCCCCTTGCAGTCCAAGGGACTCTCAAGTGGATTCTCCAACACCAAAGTGCAAAAGCATCAGTTCTTTGGTGTTCAGCTTTCTTTATAGTCCAAATCTCACATCCATACATGACTACTGGAAAAACCATATCTTTGACTAGATGGGCTTTGGTTATCAAAGTAATGTCTCTGCTTTTCAATATAATGTCTAGATTGGTCATAGCTTTTCTTCCAAAGAGCAAGTGTCTTTTAATTTTATGGCTGCGGTCACCATCTGCAGTGATTGTGGATCCCCCAGAATTAAGTCTCTCAGTGTTTCCAATGTTTCCCCATCTATTTCCCGTGAAGTGATGGGACCAGATGCCATGATCTTAGTTTTCTGAATGTTGAGTTTTAAGCCAACTTTTCACTCTCCTCTTTCACTTTCATTAAGAGGCTCTTTAGTTCTTCAATTTCTACCATAAGGGCGGTGTCATCTGTATATCTGAGGTTATTGATATTTCTCCTGGCATTTTTGATTCCAGTTTGTGTTTCACCCAACCCAGCAGTTCACATGATGTACTCTGCATATACATTAAATAAGCAGGGTGACAATATACAGTCTTGATATACTCATTTCCCAATTTGGAGCCAGTCTGTTGTTCCATGTCCAGTTCTAACTGTTGCTTCTTGACCTGCATACAGATTTCTCAGGAGGCAGGTGGTCTCGTATTCCCATCTCTTGAAAAATTTCCCACAGTCTGTTGTGATCCACACAGTCAAAGCTTTGGCATAGTCAATAAAGCAGAAATAGATGCTTTTTATGGAACTCTTGCTTTTTTGATGATACAGCAGATGTTGGCAATTTGATCTCTGGTTCCTCTGTCTTTTTAAAATCCATCTTGAACATCTGGAAGTTCACGGTTCATGTATTGCTGAAGCCTGGCTTGGAGAATTCTGAATATTACTTTACTAGCATGTGAGATGAGTGCAATTGTGTGGTAGTTTGAGCATTCTTTGGCATTGCCTTTCTTTGGGATTGGAATGAAAACCGACCTTTTCTAGTCCTGTGGCCACTGCTGAGATTTCCAAATTTGCTGGCATATTGAGTGCAGCACTTACACAGCATCAGTTTTTAGGATTTGAAATAGCTCAACTGGATTTCCACTAGCTTTGTTCATAATGATGCTTTCTAAGGCCCACTTGACTTCGCATTCCAGGATGTCTGGCTCTAGGTGACTGGCCTTCATGGTTATCTGGGTCATGAAGATCTTTTTGTATAGTTCTTCTGTATATTCTTGCACTTCTTCTTAATATCTTCTGCCTCTGTTAGGTCTGTTCCATTTTTTTCCTTCATTGTGTCCATCTTTGCATGAAATGTTCCCTTGGTATCTCTAATTTTCTTGAGGAGATCTCTAGTCTTTCCCATTCTGTTGTTTTCCTCTATTTCTTTGCAGTGATCACTGAGGAAGGCTTTCTTATCTCTTCTTGCTATTCTTTGGAACTCTGCATTCAAATGGGTATATCTTACCTTTTCTCCTTTGCCTTTTGCTTCTCTTCTATTCAAAGCTATTTGTAAGGCCTCCTCAGACTGCCATTTTGCCTGTACTAAGGATTATATTAAGAAAGCAATGGCAACCCACTCCAATGCTCTTGCCTGGAAAATCCCATGAATGGAAGAGCCTGGTGGGCTACAGTCCATGGTATCGCTAGGAGTCGGACACGACTGAGTGACTTCACTTTCACTTTTCACTTTCATGCACTGTAGAAGGAAATGGCAACCCACTCCAGTGTTCTTGACTAGAGAATCCCAGAGATGGGGGAGCCTGGTGGGTTGCCATCTATGGGGTTCCTCTTCAGTCTCAGGACTGAAGAGACTTAGCAGCAGTAGCAGCAGCAAGGATTATATAACAACAATGTATCCAGCTTGAGGAGTTTTTCCTTTCTGAAAACCTTTTGACTAATAATGTTATTTTAAAATGTGTATTTTAGGAGTGAGTTTAGTAAGATCTTTCTATTTTTAGTTCTAATCCTGTCATCTTAAAATGTAAAATGTTGGAGTGGGTCTAGTAAGAGCTTTACAGCCTTGAGACATTCTTTTGATTAACTGTAATAACCAATTTTAAAAGTATATAACTCCCTTGCTAACACTAGCGAGGAGGTCACTGTCCATCCCCCTTCTGATGTCTATGTCAGAAGCTTTATCTGTCCCTTTTCCTACTTTAAGAAAACTCTTCACAAACATTCTTGAGTGTTCAAGCCTGGTCCCTGGTCCCTGGTCCTGAAGTTAAGTCTTCAGAAATCACGAATCAGACATCATTCACCATAAGCTCTCAGGCTGTGCTCTCTACTCCTTCCCAATGTGTGTGAGGAAAGCACAGGTCCTCCACACCTCTCAGCAGATTTGAGTCCTGAGGCTAATGGTGGGGGTTGGGGGTGGGAGAGGGTGGTGGAGGAGAGCTGTATTTTCATTTTTAGCAGTCATGAAATCTATATTTTTATTCTAGTTTCTGTGTCCATTTCTCACTTGGCTCAGTGCTTAGAGGAGAGAATATACTCAGCTGGCATGCCCTAAAGCTCCTGCAACATCAAGGACATGTTTTTCCTTTATTTTAAAGTCACATAGCATTATAGAGTATAGAAAACGTGTTTCTATATGTGCCACTCAGAACAAAAGATTACAGATTATCTCTAAGTAAAGGAAAATTTCATTTTCAAAGTTATATATTATATATAGTTCTATGCAAATATTTTAAGTGTTTTTTCCAACCTTCTTGCCCTGTTCCCTCCAAAGGAGGCTCTTACCTTCCAAGCCATCACTCATCCTCTAAAACTGTATCACATATTTAAGGGAAGGAAGATCAGTGAATGTGATGAAAGGTTGGTGGGAAGTAGATAAGTTTTGCTGAAGAGTGGAGAGTAAGCCCAAAAGTAATGAACAAAATAATAAAAAGAGAAAGAGTTTGAAGTTGGTTGCTGCATATGTAATAATATTTCTCTCTCTGAACATCTTCCTAAAACTAGTGAGTTAAAATGAAATGCTATAAAGGTAACATCCTTACTGTCATAGTGTCATCTTTAAATAAATGAAAAATGTAAATGTTCTAAAAATATAAAGTATAAAAATTCTTTAAAGGTAACATCCTTACTGTCATATTGTCATCCTTAAATAAATGAGAGAAAAATTTAATGTAAAGAGTAAAACAGCAATTGTATCTCTATCAGATTGGAAAGTAAATATATACACATGTATTGACACTTTTTTCATAGTTCCTTACATAATCATGAGTCTTATGAATGAAGCTATCATAAGTACACTCTGAAATAAGGTATGCTCAAGACAAGTGGTAATTTAACTTGAGGAATAAAGTGTTGTTAATGTCTGGGCTTCTTGGATACTTAATTGAACCAAAATAATTTGTGGAGGGTGGCTTATCATTATAGTAAATGAGATGGAGGAGAGCGAGTGAGGCGGAGTTCAAGACAGCAGGAAATAAAAGGCATCAAGAACTACTGAGCCAGAAAGGAGAATTGAAACAGACCTGATGTAGCACTAATCATTAGTGAGTGAAGTAATGAACTAGGAAAGAGATGGGGTTTTAGTTATGGCCCACCAAATGGAAATGAGAAATTTCCAGATGTTCCATATGGTCTGTAATTCAAATGCATTGTGCCTTCAGGTCAGAATTTTCAAAAAGAAAACAGATGTAGAAAAGACTCAAAATTTCATGCACATACCATGATTGTTAGCTTTCAAAATCTTAGGGCTTGCATGCAAACTCCTCATATAAGAAGTAGGGTTTAGAATAAAGCCTGTCAGACCCCAGGCAGAATTCTACTTGAGAAAACGAGTTCCAGGTTAATAATAGCTTTCTTTTTACATACCAATTCAAATGGTACAAAAGAGCATTAGGGGTTTTAACATGATGGCACTAATTCAAGAACTATGGGGTTCAAAAGAACATTTCTTGCCAAATGGCTTTTTGCTAAAGAAAATAATTCAAATTGAAGATTTTGATATAGAGAGGTCAATTCTGTATACAACTGAAATTAAAGTCCAATACATCAAAATATCAGTATTATTTTAAGGAAAAGAAAACAGAAATTACTCTACAATGCCAAATTCTCACCATTTCTAAACTGCCAAAACAAAATGAATTATTAAATTTTCAAAAGCAAAACTGACGTCACCACACAAGCACTTGTGAGATCCTATGTGTGACACTCCAGAACGATTTTGATGGAAACCCCTCCCCACTGAGCCTAAACTCGAGTAAAGGAGATAACATTTGCACCCAAATCAATGATCACGATTCTTAGAGTGGTTAGAGACCCACAGAAGTACTAAGTAGATATGAAGATGTTGAGAGTAGAATACTTATCAGATAGAAGGGATAAAGGAAGAGTCTTAGAAAGATGATATTCTGATTGAGCCATAGAAGACTATGTGGCAGAATGCCACACAGTACCTCCAAGTACAATTTGAGTCCCAGCTCTCTCTACACTCACCATGTGACATGGACCAAGTCACTCAAACTCATTAAACCTCAAGTCCTGAATTTGTAAAATGTGAAACTAAATGCCCCCTGTCACAGTTTTCTTGCAGGCATAAAAAGGGATAATACATTTAAAATGCATTCTCAGTACTTAGACACAGCACCGGGAAAATTCTTCTTTCCCATTCCACAAGTTACTGCTTTGAAAAAATATAGGAACATTTTTAGTGCTATTTCTCGTGTCTCAGGGAAGGACTAGGAGAAAGGCTTTTAGTCTCTTCACTACTTCTCAGTACTCTTCCCTATGAGATCAGCACTGATAGATAATCTTGAAATAAAGACAACTGATCCTGTGTGAACCAGATTTCTCACTCTCTCCTTCTGTCCCTCTCTCCTGCTCTCCGTTGACAGCTAGCAAGAAAAGCAGATTTTCCTTTCCATACCTGTTTCTGGTGAGTCCAGGTCCTTACTGGGCCAGTCTATTACTCTATGCTGTGTGAGTGTTGTCCTGCCCACTGGCTGCCTGGCTAAGCATCATCTTTGCAGATCTGGGTCCCTAGATTCGGGATGGGAGGAACATCGGAAAGGCTCCTTTTGACTTTGGGCTGGCCTACTATTCTCTAAACCAACTTTATCCTGTATTTCCATGTGTTTGGGGCTAGTTTTCTATTGGCCTAGAAGCTAATGGGGAGGACGGCTATGATTAATTGCATACTCAATAATCTGAATTATGAGGTGATACCTTAGGGAAAGTGACTAATCATGCTCTGACATGAGCTCACAAAACATAGAATCTAAAAGGGAAAGAACAAGACATGTACATATATGTTAAAGAATAGCTCTTCTTAGTGATACATGATACTCTAGGCTTAGGTGCCCGGATCCCTTTTCCTTGGAAGGACAACACATGATTCCCCTTCCATGTCAGTCTGTTTAAAACATGTAAGATTAAGATATCCAAGCCCCTTTTTGTATAATTAGCTACATTTTTTGAGATAACTATTTGTTTACATATGCTATGAGAGGGTTATCTCTGTACAGTCAGCTTTGAAGAATGCAGAATCATCAAGGAAGAGTTACTTCAACCTTGGCTAAAAAGAGAAACCTCTCTGTACATTATTAGGTACTCATTTCAGTTAATTATACCATAGAGAATAGTGTGGAAATCACCTCTACCACCTCTGCAAAGAGCACTAAAATACATCCCTGCATTGGGCTCCCTAAGCTCACTGACAGAATGTTCTTCTCCTCCACTGAGGTACTGAGTGCTTGTATCTGAGGCAAAGAGCCCTTCATCTCTACCTCTGCATTTCATACTCCTTTTTTTCACTTGTCCCCAGCTGAAAGCCAATGCCTCCTGAAATTTGCTGCCCTTTGGTGCCTCACTTTCCTCACCCTAGTCCTGCTTAGCCAACTTGTCAAAAACCCCATAAGACATAAGATAAAATATATCTGTTTTAGCTTTATTGATATGTTCACTGCCCTTGGCTCCCTGGAGTGAAATCTTTCCAAATCAAAATTAATTTCAGATGAAAGTGAAAGTGTTAGTCACTACATCATGTCCAACTGTTTGCCACTCCATGGACTGTAGCCCGCCAGGCTCTCTGTCCATGGAATTCTCTAGGCAAAAGCTGCCATTTCCTTCTCCAAGGGATCTTTCCAACCCAGAGACTGAACTCAGGACTCCAGCATTGCAGGCAGATTCTTTACCATCTGAGCCATTGAGTAGCCCCAATCAAAAGGTAAACCTGCATATTCAAGGTCAGGGTCAGCAGACTTATTCTAGACAAAGAGAACACTTCACTTACAGAACTATCAAATAGGGATGGATTTTGTAACCCACTATTTTTTATTTCACTCCTTACTGATTTGAAACTGCAGACTGCATATGTATTCCCAGGTACTGAGAGTATATATTCAAATGTTCTTAAAGCTGTATGATTTGTGAATTGGGCCAGTAGGAGTGACTTTGATGATTGAATCTGGCTTAAGGTCAAATGCTGTAAAATCCTATCAATTTTTAACAAAATTTCTCTAACATCCAATCAGCTCTTTCTGATATAATGACTCCTTCAGTAAGGAAAACAAAGTCATTAATCTAGATATACATGTTATAATGTGCTTTCTCATAGAATTCACTCTTTTCTATTAAAATTAGACAATGAAGTAGCATTTGGAACATCTCTGTGTTCATGGTGGACATTAATGGAATCTATGTGGATAGAATCAATTCAAGATAAAAGGGCTACATTCATAATCTTTGGCAAAAATTCCTGGCATAGAATTATCCATTTATCCATGTGTTGTGATGGGCCCAAATAAACTTCATGAAAAAGACTCTAGAAATGCATTTGAGTCATTCTTTGTTCTTTCACTCATCCCAAGTAAGCTATGACAAGCCTAGACAGTGTATTAAAAAGCAGAGACATCACTTTGCCAACAAAGGTCTATATAGTCAAAATTATGGTTTTTCCAGTAGTCATGTATGGATGTGAGAGTTGGACCATAAAGAAGGCCAAGTGCGAAAAGAATTGATGCTTTTGAACTGTGGCATGTTGGAGAAGACTCTTGAGAGTCTCTTGGATTTCAAGGGGATCAAACCAGTCAATCCTAAAGGAAATCAACCCTGAATATTCATTGGACAAACTGATGCTAAAGCTGAAGCTCCAGTACTTTGGCCACCTGATGGAAGAGCCAACTCATTGGAAAAGACCTTGATGCTGGGAAAGACTGAAGGCAGGAGGAGAGGGGGGTGACAGGAGATGAGATGATTGGATGGCATTACCGACTCAATGGACATGAGTTTAAGAAAGTTCTTGGAGATGGTGAAGGACAGGGAAGCCTGGCATTCTGCAGTCCATGGGGTCACAAAAAGTCAGAAATAACTGAGTGACTGAACAATAACAACCCATATGACTGAGTTCCACAATTTTCCTCAACTATGTAACTACAATCTTTACTAAAATTAATGTCAAATCATATGTGACTGCTTTTAATTAGCAACAAATAATATGAGGACTTCAAGATCATGACAGATGAAATCATCTTTTTTTATCGAAAAACCTCACCTTTATCAAAAGTGCAGCTATGAAGAGAATACTATTTATGGGAATTTTCTATAGAAATAAATATAAATTTCCCTTGTTATGAATTTTATTTTTAGATCAAATCAAAACTATTTTCTTAGAAATACATTATGTTCTATATCCTCAAAAAATTACATTTGCTAAAAATTGCTCGTTGGCATTACTCATCAGTTTGAAGACTTCCACAAGAAACCATGGTATTAAAGACTTTCTTGTATTTATTATAGGGATATTATCAAGGATGTACCATTATAATTGTTGTTGTGTTTGTTTGTTTGTTTTTGTATAAAGGCTATGGGAAAATCCTCATTTTCCACAAACTCTCACATAACAGGTCTCAGTATCAGAGATATCTTTTTCTTTTCATTCTTTGGATGCTGACATTTGTGAATTAAATTTCTCTATATATATTGTCTGATTAAAATCTTGGTGAGCAAATTCATATTTTACTGCTACTAGGTTAAACTGTATAAACAGCCAACATATCTACTAGTCAAATACTGGCCAATTTCACAGAAACCTCAAGGGATTTTCTTGTTAATTTTACTCACAGGATTAATTCATGTAATGTGATTCAATTTTAAAACTATGTAAGCAATCAGTACTAGCACTTTGGAGATCATAATTCTAGTCTGATCATATATCTTATAATGAGGAAACTGAAAAACAGAATTTTTAAACTTTTCCAAGTTTAGAGAACTAGTTAAAAGACCTCAAAATAGATCCCAATGCCAACTTTTAGACAAGAATTTTCTTCACTTACCCTGCACTATTTCTAAGTAGGCCATATTTTCACTTATAGGCTCAGAAATGACTTAGAATTTGAATTATACAAGTTTAAAATCTTTTAAAAAGTGTCATTATCACATTTAAACTTTTGAAGATACTTAATACTCACCAATTTCTGGAGGAATATTAAGCTAGGAGACATTCAAAATTTACCCTGGAGGATACTATATATAATTTATTAGAAAAATCTAATTTAGAATATTCTGAATATGACATTTTTTTAATCATTTCCAATTTATTTTGTTGTTTTTTTTTCTTAAAATTTAAACTTTGTGTCAGATCCACTTTCAAAGAAGTAACTACAAAACGATGTCAATCATGTTTAACACAGACAAGAAAAAAAGGGTCTGAGACAAACCTTGACTTAAAATCTGCAGGAAAAAACATCTTGCATGATCCTCCCCCATACCCTGTCACCATTATATAGACAATATTTTCCTCTTACATCAGTTTGTTAAACAGGTAGAAAGTCGTGGTAAATTTTTCACAGTGCCAGTTAAGTTTCCATAGTTAAATCTACTATTAATTTTAGTTACTCCACCACTCACCTTCCCCAAATTACCTGCTGTTTCAACTAATCATGTTCCTTCTGTTACATCACAGGCTCTAAACTTCACAGTCTCCAAACAGCAAAGGCTTTGCCTCCGGTTGTGAGTTTGTCACTAACTTAATCTGTCTCTTAACTGTCACTAACTTTGAGCTATGACTTTGGCTGACCCACTTAACAATGCTACGTTTTTGTATCTACATTTATAAAGTGAGGAAAGTGAATTATTGGCAATAGTGGTAAAGAATTTGCCTGCCAGTGCAAGAGACATATGAGACACAGGTTCGATCCCCGGGTGGGGAAAATATCCCCTGGGGGAGGGCATGGCAACCCACTCCGGTGTTCTTGCCTGGAGAATCCCATGGACAGAGGGACTGGGCAGGCTACAATCCATGGGGTTGTAAAGAGTCAGACACAACAGAAGGCCCTTACCACGCATGTACATGATCCATTCTTGCTTCAATAATCTATGAAAAACCTGCAACTTCTAAACATTCAAAATAAAATGTTTTTTTAATCACCATTTCTATGTATACATTCTTCAGAGCTTCATTGCCTCTAAGAAACTATTTTCTTGATCTTTCCAGAATTTAAAAGTGTGTCAATCATGTCATCACTTCCCCATGGCTGATGATGGCTGTAAAGCCCCATTTGGTTTAATTCCAATTTCAGAGCACTTAAATTGGGGTGGGAGTAAGGAGAAATGCAACTTACTTAGAATCAGTGAAATAGGATATCACTTCCTACTGACAAAGTAAATCTCTTCTTCATTCCCCTATGTTATCTATTTATTATATCATTATATCATCCATCTCAGGTTGTCTCATAAATAAGATTTTGTGTTTTCAACTTTTAGTGAGCTTTTAGTGAGCTTACAGGAATGTGGATTATGTCCTTATCATAATTTTTTTTTAATCTTACCAGATAGCAACTTTTCTCCTCTATGATTCTTTAAAATAAAATTATTAAATTAAATTAAAACTTTTTAATGTACTTTCATTCTTACCTATTCATCTATGATTATAGACTTAAACTTTATGGCTAAAGAGAGTCATTTAAAATGTCTGTAAACAATATCAGGTCCTCTCCATTAAACAAAGCTAGAATTCATAAAGAAGGAGAGCTGTGAAAACCAATATATAGCACTTATAAAAACTGTCAGTAATATGAAATGACTGACAAAATAAGAACAAGGTTGATAATTTTGCTATTTTTTTCCTTTCTTCTTGATAGAACCTAAAAGTACCATTTTCCTAGTGACTCACCAGTAAAGAATCCTCCTGCCTAGGCAAGAGACACAGGTTCAATCCCTGAGTAGCGAAGATTCTCTGGAGAAGGAAATGGCAAACCACTCCAGTATTCTTGCCTGAAAAATCCCATGGAAAGAGAATCCTGGTGAACTACAGTCCATGGGGTCTCACAGAGCTGGACATGACTTAGCAACTAAACAACAATGAAAGTATCATTTATAGTTCCAGTTCAGTAGCTAGTATTACAAAATATATTTTAATAATTTTACAGTAGATGAATCTGTTAATGAATGGACCAACATTTATTTAACCAGTTTCCTATAATTTCCAATATGACATTATTGAAATGACAAAATAATGAATACTCTTGCAAATTTTTGTCTGCATTTATTATAGTTTCATTAAGATCAATTCCTTGAATAAAATTTTTGAATGTGCTAAATTTCATAAATTCCTCCTGCTTTCCATCAATATCAACCCATATGGTCACAGAGTTCTCTAGAAATGTTATACCTATGACCAGCAATAAACGTACAAGAAGGTCTTCCCCAAAGCCCTACTAAAATCATAAATCTTTAAAACTTTAATTGGGGAAAGTTCATTATAGTTTTTAGATAGTTACTATACATATGCAGCCATGAAATTAAAAGATGCTTAGTCCTTGGAAGAAAAGTTATGACCTACCTAGATAGTATATTCAAAAGCAGAGACATTACTTTGCCGACTAAGGTCCATCTAGTCAAGGCTATGATTTTTCCTGTGGTCATGTGTGGATGTGAGAGTTGGACTGTGAAGAAGGCCAAGTATCAAAGAATTGATGCTTTTGAACTGTGGTGTTGGAGAAGACTCTTGAGAGTCCCTTGGACTGCAAAGAGATCCAACCAGTCCTTTCTAAGGGAGATCAGCCCTGGGATTTCTTTGGAAGGAATAATGCTAAAGCTGAAACTCCAGTACTTTGGCCACCTCGTGCGAAGAGTTGACTCATTGGAAAAGACTCTGATGCTGGGAAGGATTGAGGGCAGGAGAAGAAGGGGACAACAGAGGATGAGATGGCTGGATGGCATCACTGACTAGATGAACGTGAGTCTGAGTGAACTCCGGGAGTTGGTGATGGACAAGGAGGCCTGGCGTGCTGCAGTTCATGGGGTCGCAAAGAGTCGGACATGACTGAGCGACTGAACTGAACTGATACGTATGATTTGGAAAAGGCAATGGCACCCCCACTCCACTACTCTTGCCTGGAAAATCCCATGGATCGAGGAGCCTGGTGAGCTACAGTCCATGGCGTCACTGAGAGTTGGACACAACTGAGTGACTTCACTTTCACTTTTCACTTTCATGCATTGGCGGAAGGAAATGGCAATCCACTCCAGTGTTCTTGCCTGGAGAATCCCAGGGACAGGGTAGCCTGGTGGGCTGCTGTCTATGGGGTTGCACAGAGTTGGACACAACTAAGGTGACTTAGCAACATACATATGATTAACAGTTATACAGTAACTGTTTTTATATGTTTATCTTGCTTTTACCACTTTATTTTGTTTATAGAAATATTTATAGATATTCTACACATCTATTGATTTTTCAAGTACCTTTTCAGATTTTTACATTTTATTTGGAAGAGTAATTCACTACAAAATTATGCATTTACTTGTAATACCTTCCATTTTTAATTTTTCATTCATATGCTTTAGAATTTAATCTAGAGATTTGATTTTCTTTTAAATTTTTGGTAGGGAATAAAATTTTTATTGTGATCACCTATCTTCACACCATTTGCTCAGTTCAGTTCAGTTGCTTGGTCATGTCCAACTCTTTGTGACCCCCATAAACCACATCACGCTAGGCCTCCCTATCCATCACCAGTTCCGGAGTTTACACAAACTCATGTCCTTTGAGTCAATGATGCCATCTAACCATCTTATCCTCTGTTGTCCCCTTCTCCTCCTGCTTTCAATCTTTCCCAACATCAGGGTCCTTTCAAATGAGTCAGCTCTTTGCATCAAGTGGCCAAAGTATTGGAGTTTCAGCTTCAAAATCAGTCTTTCCAGTGAATACCCAGGACTGATCTCCTTTAGGATGGACTGGTTGGATCTACTTGCAGTCCAAGGGACTCTCAAGAGTCTTCTCCAACACCATAATTCAAAAGCATCAATTCTTCTGTGCTCTGTGCTCTTTATAGTTCAACTCTCACATCCATACATGACCACTGGAAAAACCATAGCCTTGACTAGACAGACCTTTGTTGGCAAAGTAACGTCTCTGCTTTTTAATATGCTGTCTAGGTTGGTCATAACATTCTGATGTGGTTTATTTTTCACATCAATTTACCATATTTACTTTTATAGCTGTTTCTATTCTTTTATTTTGGTCATCAATTTATGGATTTTTTTTTCTAAAATAGTTTCTGTTCAAATATAAGTGGATCCTTTAAGTTTTCAGAAATAATTGTACTTAAGCCCATATTTTCCTTATTATCAATATTAAAAATTATTTTATCTATTGGTTTCTTCTTGAAGGTGACAGTGTTAGTACAGTTTTAATTTCTTCCTTTTCCCATTTTTAATACCCTATTTATGGTATGACCTGCCTCTTGAGAAACTTGTATGCAGGTCAGGAAGCAACAGTTAGAACTGGACATGGAACAACACACTGGTTCCAAATAAGAAAAGGGGTATGTCAAGGCTGTATATTGTCACCCTGCTTATTTAACTTCTATGCAGAGTACATCATGAGAAACGCTGGGCTGGAGGAAGCACAAACTGGAATCAAGATTACCGGGAGAAATATCAGTAACCTCAGATATGCAGATGACACCACCCTTATGGCAGAAAGTGAAGAGGACCTAAAGAGCCTCTTGATGAAAGTGAAAGAGGAGAGTGAAAAAGTTGGCTTAAAGCTCAACATTAAGAAAACTAAGATCATAGCATTTGGTGCCATCACTTCATGGGAAATGGATGGGGAAACAGTGGAAATAGTGGCTGACTTTATTTT
The DNA here is from genome assembly GCA_917880005.1 of Nanger dama. Lineage (NCBI taxonomy): Eukaryota > Metazoa > Chordata > Mammalia > Artiodactyla > Bovidae > Nanger > Nanger dama. The sequence goes on along the minus strand of CAKJTW010000038.1, from coordinate 3,463,110 downwards.
TCTAGGCTCCAAAATCACTGCAGATGGCAACTGAAGCCATGAAATTAAAAGATGCTTACTCCTTGGAAGGAAAGTTATGACCAACCTAGACAGCATTATTTAAAAGCAGAGACATTACTTTGCTAACAAAGGTCCATCTAGTCAAGGCCATGGTTTTTCCAGTGGTCATGTATGGATCTGAGTGTTGGACTATAAAGAAAGCTGAGCACCGAAGAATTGATGCTTTTGAACTGTAGTGTTGGAGAAGACTCTTGATAGTCCCTTGGACTGCAAAGAGATCCAACCAGTCCATTCTAAAGGAAATCAGTCCAAGATGTTCATTGGAGGGACCGATGTTGAAGCTGAAACTCCGATACTTTGGCCACCTGATGCGAAGAGTTGACTCATTGGAAAAGACCCTGATGCTGGGAAAGATTGAGGGCAGAAGGAGATGGGGGCGACAGAGGATGAGATGGTTGGATGGCATCATTGACTCGGTGGAAATGGGTTTGGGTGTACTCCAGGAGTTGGTGATGGACAGAGAGGCCTGGAGTGCTGCGGTTCATGAGGTCGCAAGGATCGGACACGACCGAGTGACTGAACTGAACTGAATGAGAAGTATTATATCAGCTCCTTGTAATTTATATTTTCTTGCCAATCTTCTGTTAATATTAATAATTTGCACATGTCATTTTCTTTTACAATCTTTCACTGCAAGCAACTGATATCATTGACCTGTAAGTGCTATTTCCAGTGCCATAAGAGTTCCCCTCCACAGTGGCAGTTCTGAGCCCACCACATACAGTCGGCACTAATGATTAAAGCCAGCTAGAGGCAGAAGGAATCATCTCTGTCATCTAGGTCTTGTTATATTTGTGCTGTCAGCTCTAATCATTATGTTGTTGGAGCAAATGTCACCTGTTTTCTTTATAATATTAATAGCTATGACATGGGAATACAGATGCATAGGAATTCAAATTCAAGTGAAGGGGACTGATTACGGTTATCACATGGGGGTTAATATGGAAGGGAGTCATGGGGAAGAAAGAGCCATTTTGAACACAACCAAGAATGTCCTAAACCAAGAAAGTCTTGAAGTCACCTAGAATCAAATGAAGCAGGCCAAGAAGGACAGCAAGAACAATCTGAGGTGCAAAGGTTTTTAAAGTAAGCCAAGATACTTTACAGTTTCCTCATTCCTGAGTTCTCTCTTGCTCCTGTCGCTGCCAGAGTCTATGCTACCTGCAGCGAGTTTGCATTTATCCATGGGGCTGGGAGTGGCTTGCAAGAAAAAAAATTCTTTTTAATTAGATCAAGTATAATTTTCAGAAGCCTCATTTTTTACTAGTAGAATGAAGACTTAGACATACTCTTCACAAATTGATGTCCGTAATTAGAGCATTGTGTGCTTTTAAAGTAGCAATTCACTGTTTTATACAACTGAAGTACAGATAGAAATAAAATTCCTGAAAATAATAACATGTGAGAAACATTTGAGTAAAACAAAACAATCATACATTTAGGAAATCTAGCCCAAGTTAGAAGTTGAGTTAGTAAAGAAATAGCTACAGTACTCCCAGGACCCCCACCTGCTCCTCTGACATCAGTCTGAAGATAGGTATCCTACCTAAGTAGATAATTTTTCAAGGTGCTCTGGTGAGGTGGATGTTGTTCCACATCGCTGTTCACATGTGTGTCTAATACAGAGCCCATGATTAGCTGAAAATACCTTCAGAGAGGCACAGTACTTGAAAATCAATGCATTCAAGCCCAACCTATGCTACAAGTCTTCAGCTGTTCTCAATCAAAACCTTTCTCTTTACTCTCAAGACTCACAGATATTCTACACTCAGAATAGAAAATGATATCATGGTCTTGTGTGGAAACTTGCCTTGGATCTAGAGGAAAACAAACCTCTATGTCTTTTGAGAGTATATGCAGGCATTTACTGCTTCCCGATGAAGTATTTTAAGCTCTTAACTCTACCAAAATGTATCAATCAAGTCATCAGAATGCCAGTCATAAAGGATGTCTGATGTAAGGACCAATTTCCTAAACAATAAAATGCACAGATTTGGACAGTTTCCTACGCCAGTCCTGCTTTGGGGGTGGGTGTAGCAAACAAAATTATTTTCCACTGTGTTCTCTTGCTTAAGTTATTTTGCTGTTTTGTGAAAATCACTGTGGTTAGTTTTTACAAAGATGGATTACAACTGGAAATCTTTTTTAAAAAAAACAGCTGATGTAAAGCCAACATGAGAGGATACTACATTATTTTAACAAAGATCAAAGTAATAATATCACTTCAGTTTGAATGTACTTGCATTTTTGTTGAATTTGTTGTAAAGGAAGGTGATAAATTAGATGCTACAGTTTCTCACACACACATATATACAGAGATACAGATATATAGATATATACATATAGAGAGATAATGTTCTCTAACACCTGAGGGGAGAGATAAGGTTCTCAAGCAATAATAAGAAAAACAAATGTGGATGTGCCAACTGTTCACATCCTTTTCTACCTGATTTGACTATACAGATTTGTGAGCTAGATATTACATTAACATCAGGGATCAAAAAGTAAAGGTGTCTGTAATTCCTAGCAAGATACCATAGCCATTGGGTATTTGAAATTTTTTCAGTGACAAAGACAAAAACTTTACGTGGATTCTATAAGAAGTCCTCTGAGAATGTTGCTATATTTCACATTGTGCCGGTTATTGTTATCTGGCTGTACAATGTTAAGGAAATTCTGACATGGATGTCGGCAGACATGGTGCTGTGTGTCTGCCCCCATTAGATCACATACATAGTAAAAGAGAGGAGTGGAACTTGAGTGGTTTTTTCATTCTTTTCCATCTCTAGAAATGCTTTGTACTCTTCTTGCTTCTCTTCTCCTTTATCAGTTAGATTCAGTGCCTAAACTCCAGTAGAAACTTCACTTCTCTTTTATTCCTCTCTCTTTAATATTTACATTTGAGCTAAACTCTGGTATTATATACTCTAAAGTTCTGGATTTTTTTAACTGAATATTTTTTAAAAGTTAATTTTACTGGACTTAGGTCATTTCTGTAACAGAAGTTTATATAATGTGACTTAACTTACCCAACAGTATCAAACATTCAAAGAATAATTTAGGAATAAGACAAGCAAACATTTAAGATAAAAAGATAATGATCTTCAAGGTAACTTCAGAAGGTGCAAATATCTTGAGAATTCAGTAGATGAAATTACCATTTCTTCTTTTTTTTTTTTTCAAGTATGATGTTTTAGAGATTCTTCAGTGAAATGTATATTAAAGACAGGTCTAGAAGCTGACAGAAGGATACAGGGAAGAATTTCTTTTAGACAGATACTGGCATGAGTAAAAATTCATGTTGTAAAGTGTGGGGACTTTATAGTGGAAAGTTAGATTTAGTTATAACGTTTTGCAGGATATTGGAAAATCTGCCATAAGCCTTGAAATGTAATTTTGGACCATTTTATCCTGGACTTTAAATGTCATGGTAGGAAATATCCACTATGTGTAGGCAGTGTTAGTAAGCAGTGGCTACTCACTAAAGTATGTTATGAGCAGAGTGATACCATACAAACAACATAGTAGGAAAATGACTCAATAATGATTTATTGAGTAGAACTGAAGGGAGGAATAAATTGGAGAAAGTTCAGTTAAGAGGATCTGTCAAGTGTTTTTTTTTTTTTAATTTATAAAAATTCAGATGTCCCTTTTGTGGGAAACAACAGCCTTGGAGCATTATTGCAAGAATTCAAAAATATGAGAAAAGCAAAATTAGGCAGAGATAAATAATAGCTCTTGCTATTATTATAAATTATATGCAGGTAAGTTTTATGGAACTGGAAAAGATAGCTTCTTTAATAAATCTGAAATAATAATAATACTTGAGGGCTTGTAAAGGATACAATGAAATAATATTTGTTAAAGAGCTTTGTAAGCAATGGAGTTCTACCAAACTATCATAATAATTTATAATCTTCAGGAATGAGTTAAAGGAAGAAAAGTGTTGCTGTAGGAAAAACATTTTTATTGGATGAGAGTAGCATGGAAAGGGAAGAATTTGTAGTGGGAAAACAGAGCTTAAAATGATGTTGATTTTATTACTGTTGAAATATTTAGCAGATGGATATAAAGAGATGCTGGGGCTAGAATGGTCAGGATGATTAGGGAATGGCGCCAGTGCATCATCTGAAGCCTTTGCAATGATTAGATGTGACTGAGGATGGAGTGGATAGAATAAAAACAAAAAGTCAAAACTTTATAAAAATTTGCTATACTTGGGGATGGAAACACAGAAAGGAGCCAGATGAGTTCTCAGAGATATGGAAGGATTGCTAAAGTTAAGCAATCTTTTCCCAGTCTGTTGAAGTAATATTGTGTACATGCCAGCACCGTACTCATTGCACCCTGTACCTCAGGGACTCAGTGAACACAGAGTTCACCATCAAGTGGAAGAGACAAATATGCAAACAATTACCCTCTTCTGATTAATGCACCATCATGGAGGTGGTATAAGGAAAGGCAAGTATCTGATCTTTCAAGAAAGTCCTGGGAAGACTCTGAAGAATGCAAGCAATGAAATGCTCCAATCTGCACTATCTACCAGCAGACCAATGGGCAGGGCACTTGGGATTAGGGGACCACATAGAGATGGTGAGAGACTTGTGGGCAGAGTCTAGAGAGACAGTGTGACCAGCATTGGAGTAACACTAGTTTGTAGTCTGTGTGACATGAAGATTTTTGCAAGATTTTTGCAAGGGGAAGATTTTCAACAAGAATTAAATAATGACAGTATCAGTTAAGAAAGTCCATCAGAATTGTAGTTCAGCAACAATAATAAAAATACCTGTTTAGGAAATAATTATTCTGTGTTGGATTTATTATTTCCATAGAATTATTGCATTCAATTCTCATGATTCTGTGATATCATTAGCATCCCCACTTAAAAACACTGGGGTATGAAGAATTTAAATAAGCAGTCCAGCCTTAAGTACTGCCCACAATTAAGTGTTGCAATTCAGATTCAAAAGCAGTTCTATATATCTCTGCAGTGCTTGAAAATTCCCAACCTCATTCCAGAAAAGAACAGTGCCAAAACAGGTGTAAACAAAGAAACTGTATTTAAAGAGTGAATGGAAAATGAAGAAGGGGACAAAAGCATCTTTTAAATAAAATCTTTTCTAGTTAAAACCATCTGAATGAAATAGAGACAAAAATTGCAAAAATGAGTTGTCACATAAAAACAGAAGTGAGAATAAAAATGAATAAACAAGTATCTATGTATGCCTTAATAAGTCATACGCACAAAGGGAAATGTAACCTCCCAACACCATGGACAATAGCCCTACCAAAAAAAAAAAAGTAAGACTTTTGGAAAGTTCTGGGCTTCCCCAGACTACACAGCATTTCTTAGTTTCTGATAAACTCTGTAGTATGTTTCAAAGAAAACATATCCAAGGAGGATTACTATAATCATTTTTCTTCTGAAAACATCAGTGTCCAGGGAACTGAAAGAATTCTCTGCAACAATGTGTTTCCATGGGCTGCTGTGACCGTAGCAATACTTGGCATCGTGTACTATGAAGGGTGAGTGGCTCCTTTTGCTTTATACTACTAGTGCTTGGTTTATTTAAATCAGATACCAGTGTCCTATTGTTTCTACCACATATGCAACATGCTGATAAGCAGTGTGGCACAATTTTCAACCCCATTTTAAAATTTTACAGGAAATATTTCTTCAAATTACCATCCCTCATGAAGCAGCCTGACAAATGTAAGTGTGTGAGATGTATTACGTATGTCTGATTTCAAAAGAGCTAATATTTCTTGTGTTCATGGGTTTTTCCCTCAATACAAAGATAAACAATGAAAACCAGAGTGACCACAAGCATGGCACCTGCCCTGATTCCTGTATAATTAAAAGATACTGCGAACAACCACACTGATTCTTCATGGAAGTGAAGAATCACAAGCAGGTCAACACTGAAAACAACCGAATGTAACATGTGAATCGCTTTGGGGTATGTGGCTAGAAATTTTATCTCCCCTCTCAAAAAAAAAAAAAAAAAAGGTGCAGAAATCATACAGAGCTAGCAATTAGCTTGCCACTGAAATGGAAATTGACATTGAATTGAATCCCTCCAACTGATTCATTTCACTTAGACCTTATCTAAAGGAACCTGTCCATGAACAATGCTCATTTTCTGCTGGGGAAGACACTGCACAAGTGGAGAACTCCATAGTTTAACAGAAGGGTGATATCACTTTCCTTCTTTGGAAGAAGTCCAGACTTCATCACGGAGGTGCTCTACATCGTTGCACTGCAGAAAGCAACATATGGCATCGTGTCTCTAAACAGCTAGGAGCGGACTTTCTGCTAAAAATAAAACACTGTAGTTGTGAAATAAACAGTACAGGGATGTGCAAAGTGTATCAGTTCAGAATACAAGAAAACTACTGACTGAACAAACAAAACAATATGTAAGTACACATTTCTTACAAACATGTATGATAGAAAAGCAATATGCAATTTACCATGTGATAGAATCCGTTGGTGGCGCTAGTGGTAAAGAACCCGTCTGCCAATACTGGAGATGAAAGAGAAGCAGGTTCGAATCCTGGGTTGGGAAGATCCCCTGGAGTATGAAATGGCAATCCACTCCAGTATTCTTGCCTGGAAAATTCCATGGACAGAGGAGCCTGGCAGGCTATAGTCGATGGGGCTGCAGAGAGTCAGACACAAGTGACTAAGCACACACACACAGAAGCCATTGCATTCTTAATGGGTAAAGTGTATTAGAGTTATCATAGTTTATAAGTGATCAATAAGGTTGACAATATTCATTGAAGGACTGATGCTGAAGCTGAAACTCCAATACTTTGGCCACCTGATGTGAGGAACTGACTCATTGGAAAAGACTCTGATGCTGGGAAAGATTGAAGGCTGGAAGAGAAGGGGACAACAGAGGATGAGATGGTTGGATGGCATCACTGACTCAATGGACATGAGTTTGAGTAAACTCTGGGAGTTGGCGATGAACAGGTAAGCCTGGCATGCTGCAGTCCATGGGGACGCAGATTCGGACATAAATGAGCAACTGAATGGAACTGAACTGAATATTGACAAAAGACAGGAAATAGGTGATCAGATATTAGTTTTTAAGGGGTTTGTTGAAACCATAAACCAAGCTCGATTTTAAAAGTTTAAACAAAACCAAACCCACTACACAAACTTTCATTTAGACAACAAATTCATCATTAATTGAAACAGTTGTTCATATGACAATATCTCCATGAACTGTATTAACTTCTCTGGACAAATATTAAAATATGCTAATCAGTGAGAGGCAGCAACATACACACTTCTAAGATTGATGGATTCAATAAAAAGGGCATGCTTTTTTTTTTTTTTTGGCTTTTGCTCAGGTCTCTGCTGCTGCTGGAAATGCAGTCTAATCTCCACAGTGTACATAAGCCACAGCATGATTTGGTGGCCAAATGGCTGATGCTGTTGTTCTAAATCAAATGCAGAAGGAATATATTATAGAGAAGCATGAAATAGATAGCAATAGTTTGCCACATAACAACAGAATTTCTTCCTTTCTCCTTAAAGATATTCAGGATGATGAAGTCTGAATTGTGGGACATTTCCAAATAATAAGGAAAGAAATACATGCATAAGTCCCTTTCTTCCATGATGGAAAATATTTAGCAATATATTTCATAAAGTCAGATGATGTTTCTACCTAAGGGGTAAGGTGAAATATATCAATTTTTCACTGGATGGCCTCATGTAAATCAATGTAGTTAGTACACTGCTTCACACAATATACAAAATACACTTGAAATGGTTTAAAGACATAAACATAAGACATGACACCATAAAAATCCTAGAAGAGAACATAGGCCAAACATTCTCTGACATAAATCATAGCAACATTTTCTTAGATTAGTCTCCTAAGACAAGAGAAATAAAAGCAAAAATAAACAAATGGGACCTAGTAACATTTAAAAGCTTTTGTACTGCAAAGGAAACCACAAATAAAAAGGCAGCACATGGAATGGGAGAAAACATTTGCAAATGATGTGATCAGCAATGCATTAATTTCCAAAATATACAAACAGCTCCTACAACTCAGCATCAAAAAATGAAAAACAATCCAATCAAAAATGGGCAGAAGGCCTTAATAGATCTTTCTCCAAAGAAGGCACACAGATGGTCACTAGGCACATGAAAAAGATGCTCAATATTGAAGGGGATGATAGAGGATGAGATGGTTGGGTGGCATCACCTACTCAATGGACATGAGTTTGAGCAAACTGTGGGAGATAGTGAAGGACAGGGAAGCCTGGCATGCTAGATGAGTTCATGAGGTCACAAAAAGTCAGACATCACAGTTACTGGACAAGAATAACAATATTGCTAATTATTAGAGGAATGCAAATCAAAAGTACAACGAAGTATCACCTCACACTGGTCACAATGGCCACTGTCAAAAAGTTTACAATTTGTGCTGTAGAAGGTGTGGAAAAAGGGAACCCTCCTATACTGTTGGTGGGAATATAAACTAGTACAGCCACTATTGAGAACAATATGTTCAGTTCACTTCAGTTCAGTCACTCAGTCCTGTCCAACTCTTTGTGACCCCATGGACAGCAGCTCTCCAGGCCTCCCTGTCCATCACCAACTCCCAGAGTTTACTCAAACTCACGTCCATCCAGTCAGTGATGCCATCCAACTATCTCATCCTCTGTTGTCCCTTTCTCCTCCTGCCTTCAATCTTTCCCAGCATCAGGGTCTTTGCAAATGAATCAGTTCTTAGCATCAGGTGGCCAAAGTATTGGAGTTTCAGCTTCAACATCAGAACAATGTTCATATCAGAACAATATGAAGCTTCCTCAAAAAATTAAAAATAGCGTTATCATAATCTAGCAATGTCACTTCTGGGTGTATATCCAGAAGAGATGAAAACTCTAATTTGAAAAGATACATGAATCCCAATAGGCCTAGTGGCACTATTTATTAATACAAGAGTCAAGATATGAAAGCAATGCAAGTGCCCATCAACAGATGACTGGATTAAGGTGATGTGATACATGTATAGGATGGACTACTACTAAGCCATACAAAACAATGAAATACTGTCATAGAGAGAATGATATTATGTGAGGAATATGAAAAATAATACAAATGAACTTATTTGCAAAGCAGGAATAGAGTCACAGACACAGAAAACAAACTGATGGTTACCAAAGGATACAGTGAAGTGGCTCAGTCATGTCCCACTCTTTGCGACCTCATGGACTTTAGCCCACCAGGCTCCTCTGCCCATGGGATTTTGCAGGCAAGAATTCTGGAGTAGGTTGCCATTTCCTTCTCCAGGGGATCTTCCCAAACCTAGAGATTGAACCTGGGTCTCCCACGCTGCAGGTAGACTCCTTCCCATCTGAGCCACCAGGGAAGAAGGGAGAGGGATAAATTAGGAGTTGGGGATTAAAATATGCACAGTACTGGATATAAAATAAACAATTTACTTTATAGCACAAGGAACTGTATTCAGTATCTTGTATAACCTAAGAATCTGAAATGTGTGTCTGTGTGTGTAAAAGAACCACATTGCTGTGCACCTGAAACTAACACAAACTGTGATCAATGACACTTCAATAACATAAGTAAGAGCTCTTACAAATGATAAAAAAAAGGAATATACTAACTTCCCCAAAAGCAAAAACCAAGTTAGTAATGTCCTCTATTGGAACCTTCACTTCATTTCATGTGATCTTCTATATAATATAATGTAATCATTGTTTGGGGTGCAAACACTTCCACTTCCTTCCACTGCTCCATTTGTTGCAGTTAAACATTTGAGCATTAGTTTTCTGTAGATATGACTGAGGACATAGTCTCTGAATCTGAATTGAAATATTTAGTAGAATAATCTGAATACAGTTGGATTTCTTTGGACTTTGCATCTCATGGCCCATCACAACATACACATTGCTAAACTTAAGGCCAAATGGATAGCTAAATAAACCACTGAAAATGAGTGATGATGGAATGCACATGTGAACAGTATATTTTTGTTTGGTGGGAAATTCTATAATATCTGTATTATTCTCATTAAAAATTTTAGTAGCATTTTACTTTTAGACTTGCTTCAGAAAGTTCTTCACGTTACATATACAGAGGAATTTGTGAGGCATCTCTTGTAAATCTGATTGTCTGTCTCTCATGCTTTCTAGAAGTTCTTTGTGTCACTGGTAAGAAAAGATATATCAAAAATTAAAATAGCATCCCATGAGGTTTCTTCACACTGGGTAAAAACTCCTTACAAAAATACACATGTGAACACACACATCCTATGTATGTACCATGTACCAGAGTACTAACCCAAGTACAATATGCATCTAATCTTGAGGTCTAATAGCTTGTTTTCTCTTGTAAAATATGGAAAGACTTCTAGATAACACAGTATAATAACACAGATGTATATTAACACCGATAACATCTGTGTTAATATACATCTGTGTTAATATACATCTGTGTTATTATACTGTGTTATCTAGAAGTCTTTCCATATTTTACAAGAGAAAAACAAAGCTATTAGACCTCGAGATTGGGAGAATGGCACTGAAACATGTATAATATCATATAAGAAACAAATCGCCAGTCTAGGTTTGATGCAGGATACAGGATGTTTGGGGCTGGTGCAATGGGATGACCCAGAGGGATGGTAGGGGGGAGGAGGAAGGGGGGTTCAGGATGGGGAACACGTGTACACCCATGGTGGAATCATGTTGATGTATGGCAAAACCAGTACAATATTGTAAAGTAAAAAATAATAATAAATTTACCAAAAAAAAACAGTATAATAACACAGATACTCAAATTCTACTAGAAATGTACATGTCCTCCATGATAGCTTTTTAATGAACCAGAAAAATTTAAACCAAAGAAAATTTCTTTTTGTCCGTAGTCAGACCAGTGACTTTTCTGTATATTGTTTTCAAGTCATGCAAGGGTGCATTATCCTGTGATAATATTTGCAATATAGGGTAGAACACATAGACACACGAACAGTTTATTAGCCTAATAGTGGACTTCAGTTTAATTTATAATCATGCAGTTGGTCAAAGATTTAGTACTTACAGCAGCTTTTCTTCACCTTTTGTTACAGTGCTATTTGATTGTTCTTATGAATGTGACCTTATATCCTGTACCAGCAGTAGAAAGTAAGATAAATTAGATTCTAAAGCACACACACAATAGCAGATAGTACTGTTTAAAGATTAATAAGTGATCTCACTATAGCACTTCAACTGCCTACAGCCTAAAAATATCTTTCCTGTGGTACTTTCTAGGCAGTCTCTGAGGGACCAATAAACCAAGAGCCCTAGACAGAGACAGCTCTGATTGTGCTTTGTGCACAATATGTTTCTTCTTAAAAGCATCTAATCCACTGCCTGTTCACAGCATTCATCATTTGAAGCCAAGGACACTAGGAGAAGTAAATACAACTTTTAAAAGACATATTGTAAGCTGAATTCATTCCATTCTCCCTTTTTATCTATCAAAACTCCAAACCATGTACTTCCCCCAGATACTCAGCTTTCACACCTCTTAATTTTTTGCCAATATAAACACTGCACATTTCCAACTGTGTTCCTCCTCCTGGCACCCTGTGAGTTCTCTCTGCAACAGGACACTCAAGGACTTCATCTCAAAGGTTCCAAGCCTTGAAGTACCAAAGGGACTTGGGTTGGTTCCTGAGGACACGTACCCTCTTTGCAGTTAGAATCTCTGAGAGAAGATGTCAGTGTAAAGAATGCAAAACCCTGCCTATAGCCTACATGCTTCTCCCCCTCCATGCTAGAAACTGCTTAGAACCACTCCTGTAACATTTGACCCTCACCTCCAACTTCTGATCTCCAGCTTCCTTCTTGAATAGCATGGCAGAAGCCTCTTGTGACAGAAAATGGCTGCAGAATCCATCCTGTTATTACTTAACTTTAACATGAATAATTCCCATTATGCAGCTTAGTATTTTGCAATTGCTTGACTAGCTAAAATGTATACTAGTACTGACTTAAATAGACTACCATTTGCAAAACTAAGTATCAGATACATAATAAGAAAACAAACATGAGAAAGTGTCTCTGGGTACTTACTTCTTTATTTATGCTGAGATGTTGAAATCACAGTCAGGGCTCATTATCTTTAGCCTGAAGAAAAGGCATGTGAAAAGACCAGATGAAAAGAGACAGCAAAAAATTAGAGACGAATCAGATAATTCAAACTGAACAATTTTCTTTGGAGGCTAAACGTTCTCATTTGACTCTGTGGGAGGCATTAACCAAGTAGTTTCACATCACTCTTTTTGTGTGAGGGCTGGCCTTCTACACAAGCACCAAGAAAAACAATGGCAGTGCTTTCCTGTAAACCTCAACAACGCTGCATTTCTAATCAATTTGATTATTTTCAATTAATTGTTTACATTTTCTTCAGCAACACAGCTGGTAATTTTTTTTTTTAATTTAATATTCTTTAAGATACAATTAGACTTCCCAGGTGGCACTAGCAGTGAAGAACGCACATGCCAATGCAAAGATGCAGGTTTGACTCCTGGGTTGGGAAGATCCCCTGGCATGGCAACCCACTCCAGACTTCTTGCCTAGAGAATCCCATGGACAGAGAAGCTTGGTGGGCTACAGTCCACGGGGTTGCAAAGAGCTGCACACAACTAAAGCAACTCATCACAGGGACACAAAGAAGATATAATTATGTTTGTTCTATTAAATGCAGAGCTGTTTTGTTTAGATTTAATACGGCTTTCTATCAAATAATTTTCATTTTACTGTTTTCAAGATAAGAGAACACCAGGGAGAGCCTAACTTAAATATCTCCTAATACAAAACTATTGTTATAAGGATTATAATTTACCTTTAGAAATGTCCACTTGCAGCAATCACAAGTGACACACGGTTAGAAGGTTTTGATGAATAATGACTGCATTACCCATCAATACAAAATCAGCCATGTTATGAACAAACATACTCTATGAATAGACTGATGCAGAAATGATGAGTTTTGCCCTAACAAATATTTTTAAAACTATTTCTGTCACTTTGGAACTATTAAAAGGAACAAATCATCTAATTTTCAATATAATTTTTGACCCCATTGTAGGGATAAAAGGAAAAAAGGAGAAAAGAATTAATCTTAATTTGTTAGAACTAGACTGAACTTTTGGAATGAGTACTTTCATTCCTAAGAAAACATTCGTGCTGCTTAGTCACTTCAGTCATGTCTGACTCTGTGCAACTCTATGGACTGCAGCCTGCCAGGCTCCTCTGTGACTGGGATTCTCTAAGCAAGATTACTGGAGTGGGTAGCTATTTCCTTCTCAAGAAAACACTGAGGTTTCTGAAGTACAATCTACACTCGTTTGCACTAATGAAGATATATAAACGGTTTCAAGCAACAGGAATCCTATTATTACTACTTTGATGAGAAGGAATGACATCTTAGTAGCTGGTAATGCCCTACTGAGTCTTTCAAAGATGTTTAAGCATATTTCTTGACATGGCTTATCCTGGGGAATTGCAGCATCCTGTAACCTACATTGCGAGGCACATCAGACAGCATGCCAAGATTTATGAAAGGAATAGTCCACTGTCCATTTTTTTTCTAATTCACATGGAAATGAGAGACACATTTCAATTTTTCCCCCTAAACATATCAGAGGTTGTGGAAGTTCTAGAGACAAATGCCATAGGAATAATGATAGTACCATTGTTGAAGGAATGTTACTGAGGACATTGTTCATTAAAATACTGAGTTAAATGTGTGGAATCTATACAAAAGTGATACAGATTAACTTATTTACAAAACAGAAATATACTCACAGACATAGAAAACAAACTTATGGTTATCAAAGATGATAGAAGAGGTGAGCAGGGAGGAGGTAGACAGAGATAAATTAGAAGTTTGGGGTTAATAGATATGTACTTTTAAATAAAATAGATATACAACAAGGACCTACTGTATAGCACAGGGAACTATATTCAATATCATATCATAATCCATAATGCAAAAGAATCTGAAAAAATATATATATATACATATATATACATATACAATTATACATATATACATATAAAAACTGAATCACTTTGCTGTACACCAGAAAGTAAAACAACATTGTAACTAAACTATACTTCAATCTTAAAATTTTAATACCCAATTTGGGTATTAAAAGAATACCAAAAAAAAAAAACACTGAGATTTACAAATAGATTGCCATCTACTATATCCTTTCAGAATTTATGTCAGTTGAAAACTTTTGATTACACTGAGGAACTTAGTATAAGTGATAATATCTTCTGCTTTCACTTTGATTACTAGAAAGTACGGAACCCAAATAAAAGGTCAACCACAGAAACCATCATGGCATATAGACCCATGATGTCCTTCCCATTGTTGCACTGCTTTTATAATCATGTATTTTTCCTGATTGTGATTCTCTTTTTATTTTTTATCATTATTTAATCAAATACATTATTTTCACAAGCTGATCTTTAGGACTTGGAGAGTAGAAAATATGTGGAGATATGATAACAGGCTAAAAATATGTAAAAGATTTCTAAGTAAAGAAAAAAACTAACAGATACTGTGTTGTGCAACTAGGAGGCAAGAGAGTGAGTTTAAAAGAGCATCTGTTAGACAAATATTAGTAAGAATTTTGGAATCATTCTCCTAGTGCCAAATGTGAGCAGTTTCTCTTAAAAGCTGTCTTCGGCCTCACACATGTTTAAGCAGTGGCTAAATAACCATCCATCTGGCATGTTAACCAAAGTTTCTAAACTGGAAGAAAGATTAAACTAGAAGCACTCAAAAATTTCTTCCACTCCATAATTTCATAATTAAATATGTTATACTTAATGAACCATTTGTTATCTCCATGGGATGGATAACTTACAGCATGTGTCTCCATGCTATCTCCCTGCCAGGTCTAGAAACTAAGTTAAATTTAATCTATCACCACCTAAAATTAGGAAAAAGGGAAAGATATGTCATAATGACTTAAAGAGTCTGGAGCCTTTGACTACTCACTACAGAACTTTAGTCTTACTACTGGCAAAATTTCAGTCTATATCAAATCATTATCCCATATATGAAGAATAAAAGAAAGAGACATACTGATATTTTACAAATCAAAATCTGCAAGAAGTAAGTCACATATTAATATTCTGAATATTAAAAAGATTATATATTGGTAATATCACAGATCTTTTTTTAAAATGCCAGTATAACAGAACAATTTAAAGACTGCTCTGACTAAAAGAGTGCAAATGTTTGTTTGCAGGGGTTGAAAGTCTACTGTAAGCCAGTAAATTAAATTGAAATAGCATACTTAATACCTTCTTATATCTATCATTATATTTGTACAATATAAGAAAAGTAAACAAATCCTGAAGTCACTAAATTATTCACTGAGGTGAATCATCTTAAGTGAATGAAACTGGCACATTGTATATAACTATTTTAAGTGGAAAACAACTTTATAAGTAGAGAGGATAATTTTTTTTTCTGATTCTTTTGTATTTGATAGTCCCAGATCAGATCATGAACTCCTTACTGCCAAATTCAGACTTAAATTGAAGAAAGTGGAGAAAACCACTAGACCATCCAGGTATGACCTAAATCAAATCTCATGACTATACAGTGGAAGTGAGAAATAGATATAAGGGACTAGACCTGATAGAGTGCCTGATGAACTATGGACAGAAGTTCATGACATTGTACAGGAGAAAGGAATCAAGACCATCTCCAAGAAAAAGAAATGCAAAAAAAAAAAAAAAAGCAAAATGGCTATCTGAGGAGGTCTCACAAACAGCTGTGAAAAGAAGGGAAGTGAAAAGCAAAGGAGAAAAGGAAAGATATAAGTATCTGAATGCAGAGTTCCAAAGAATAGCAAGGAGAGATAAGAAAGCCTTTTCAGCAATCTATGCAAAGAAATAGAGGAAAACAAGAGAATAGGAAAGACTAGAAATTGCTTCAAGAAAATTAGAGATACTAAGGGAACATTTCATGCAAAGATGGGCTCAATAAAGGACAGAAATGGTATGGACCTAACAGAAGCAGAAGATATTAAAAAGAGGTGGCAAGAATACACAAAAGAACCGTATAGAAAAGATCTTCCTGACCCAAAATTTCATGACAGTATGATCACTCACCTAGAGCCAGGCATTCTGGAATGAGAAGTCAAGTTGGCCTTAGAAAGCATCCCTACAAACAAAGCTAGTGGAGGTGATGGAATTCCAGTTGAGCTACTTCAAATCCTGAAAGATGATGCTGTGAAAGTGCTGCACTCAATATGCCAGCAAATTTGGAAATCTCAGCAGTGTCCACAGGACTGGAAAAGGTCAGTTTTCATTCCAATCCCAAAGAAAAGCAATGCCAAAGAATTCTCAAACTACCGCACAACTGCACTCATCTCACGTTAGTAAAGTAATGCTTAAAATTCTCCAAGCCAGTCTTCAGTAATATGTGAACCGTGAACTTCCAGATGTTCAAGCTGGTTTTAGAAGACAGAGGAACCAGAGATATAATTGCCAACATCTGTTGGATCATCAAAAAGCCAAGAGAGTTCCAGAAAAACATCTATTTCTGCTTTATTGACTATGCCAAAGCTTTCACTGTGTGGATCACAATAAACTGTGAGAAACTCTGAGAGAGATGGGAATACCAGACCACCTGACCTGCCTCTTTGAGAAACCTACATGTCAGGTCAGGAAGCAACAGTTAGAATTGGACATGGAACAACAGACTGGTTCCAAATAGGGAAAGGAGTATGTCAAGGCTGTATATTGTCACCCTGCTTATTTAACTTATATGAAGAGTACATCATGAGAAACGCTGGGCTGGAAGAAGCACAAGCTGGAATCAAGATTGCCAGGAGAAATATCCATAACTCAGATATGCAGATGACACCACCCTTATGGCAGAAAGTGAAGAAGAACTAAAGAGCCTCTTGATGAAAGTGAAAGAGGAGAGTGAAAATGTTGGCTTAAAGCTCAACATTCAGAAAACAAAGATCATGGCATCTAGTCCCATCACTTCATGGAAATAGATGGGGAAACAGTGGAAACAGTGGCTGACTTTATTTTGGGGGCTCCAAAAATCACTGCAGATGGTGATTGCAGCCATGAAATTAAAAGACGCTTACTCCTGGAAGGAAAGTTATGACCAACCTAGAGAGCATATTTGGAGAAGGCAATGGCACCCTACTCCAATAATCTTGCCTGGAAAATCCCATGGATGGAGGAGCTTGGAAGGCTGCAGTCCATGGGGTGGCTGAGGGTTGGACACAGCTGAGTGACTTCACTTACACTTCTCACTTTCATGCATTGGAGAAGGAAATGGCAACCTACTCCAGTGTTCTTACCTGGAGAATCTCATTGACAGGGGAGGCTGGTCGGCTGCCATCTATGGGGTCGCACAGAGTCGGACATGACTGAAGTGACTTAGCAGCAGCAGGAGCAGAGAGCATACAAAAGCAGAGACATAACATTGTCAACAAAGGTCTGTCTAGTCAAGGCTATAGTTTTTCCAGTAGTCATGTATGGATGTGAGCATTGGACTATAAGGAAAGCTGAGTGCCAAAGAATTGATGCTTTTGAACTGTGGTGTTGGAGAAGACTCTTGAGAGTCCCTTGGACTGCAAGGAGATCCAACCAGTCCATCCTAAAGGAGATCAGTCCTGAGTGTTCATTGATAGGACTGATGGTGAAGTTGAAACTCCAATACTTGGCCACCTCGTGCAAAGAGCTGACTCATCGGAAAAGACCCTATTGCTGGGAAAGATTGAGGGCAGGAGGAGAAGGGGACGACAGAGGATGAGTTGGTTGGATGGTATCACCGACTTAATGGACATGTGTTTGGGTGTACTCCAAGAGCTGGTGATGGACAGGTAGGGCCTGGCGTGCTGCTGTTAATGGGGCTGCAAGGGGTTGGACATGACTGAGCGACTGAACTGAACTGGAGGGTATTATTGCTTTGACAGTTTTGTTAGTAATAACTTGAATAAGCAAATTTTTATAGGTACATAGCTACAAATTAATATAATCAGAGTATGTTTGTATGTATGTAATTGCCTCATTTTCAAGTCATTAAGAATTTTAAAATAGTACAGGTATGAAAGATGTAAATTCTAAATGCAAACTTGATTTTAATCAAACTGGAAGCACAAATGAATTAAAATGACTGGGAAAGAGTGACTGGAAAAAAAATCATTACTAAAGACCAAATCAAAACATGTCATCATCACAAGACTGGCAAATACTTTTCTTTTTAAATTTTACAAATAGTAGTATCTGTTTTGGGGGATGCATTTATGCCAAAACCCTAGAGTAATCTGAAAGACCTTTATTGCTCAAGGTTTTTAGCTAGTATGAACTTCAGAATCTCTGATCTTTTAAGAAGTCAAGAGACTCCTTCCTTCATCACTTAATCAATAAAAAACATATATAATGAAAATATGAAAATATAAACAGCATTGTCCTGGCCTTGCCTTTAAAAAATAACTTTGCTACCTAAATTATGTCTGTGTTACTAAATACATGTTACATAAATTCATGGACTTCCCTGGTAGCTCAGGTGGTAAAGAGCCTGTCTGCAATGTGGGAGACCTCAGTTCGATCACTGGGTGGAGAAGATTCCCTGAAGATGGAAATGTCAACCCATGCCAGTATTCTTGCCTGGAGAATTCCATGGATAGAGAAACCTGGTGGGCTATAGTCCATTTGGGGTCACAAAGAGTCAGATACAACTAACACTTTCACTTTACTTTAATTCATGGCAAACACTGTCCAATCTATACATATTATAGCCTCCTCTTCAATTTTTTTTTTCTAAGCATGGAAGAGAATATAAGTATTGTCAACTAAAACAGATGCACAACTTGAGAATTGTGAATTAAGCTTTATTTGAGGCAAAATGACATCTTCCCTGGTGGCTCAGAGGTTAAAACATCTGCCTGCAATGTGGGAGACCTGGGTTCGATCCCTGGGTCAAGAAGATCCCCTGGAGAAGGAAATAGCAACCCACTCCAATACTCTTGCCTGGAAAAGAGAATCCCATGGACAGAGGGAGCTTGGTGGGCTCACGGTCCACGGGGTCTCAGAGAGTTGGACAGGACTGAGTGACTTCACTTTCACTTTCACTTGGGGGCAAAATGAGGACTGCAGTCAGGAGGCAGCACCACAGATAGCTCTGTGAGGCTGCTCCAGAGAGACAGTGAGGAGAAGGTCAATGCCTAAGGTTTCAGGAAAGGTGGAGTCCAATACCATTAAACAATCATTTAATAAAAGGTTTTCTGCTAGTCACTAAGATGTGATGTCACCAGGAAGGGATTTAGTGCTTCTCTAGAAATGAGGAGATACAGGATTGAGGTAATACAATCTGTTCCTAAAAACATCCAGTTGTATCCTCTTGGAGGAGATCACCATTAACCCCACCATAAAGCCAGCAGAGTCCATGTGATCACTAGACCATATAGGTATAAGCTAAATCATATCCCTTACAATTACCCAATGAAAGTGACAAATAGATTCAAGGGACTAGATCTGATAGAGTGCATGAAGAACTATGGATGGAGGTTTGTGACATTGTACAGGAGGCAATGATCAAGACCATCCCCAAGAAAAGAAATGTTAAAAAGGAAAAATGTTTGTCTGAGGATGCCTTACAAATAGCTGTGAATAGAAGAGAAGCAAAAGGCAAAGGAGAAAAAGAAAGATATAACCATTTGAATGCAGTTCCAAAGAACAGCAAGGAGAGATAAGAAAGCCTTCCTCAGTGATCAATGCAAAGAAATAGAGGAAAATAATAGAATGGGAAAGACTAGAGATCTCTTCAAGAAAATTAGAGACACTGAGGGAACATTTCCTGCAAAGAGGGACACAATAAAGGGCAGAAATGGTGTGGACCAAATAGAAGCAGAAGATATTAAGAAGAGGTGGCAAGAATACACAGAACTGTACAAAAAGATCATGACCCAGATAATCATGATGGTGTGATCACTCACCGAGCCAGACATCCTGGAATGTGAAGTCAAGTGGGCCTTAGAAAGCCTCACTACAAACAAAGCTAGTGGAGGTGATGGAATTCCAGTGGAGCTACTTCAAATCCTGAAAGATGATGCTGTGAAAGTGCTGCACTCAATATGCCAGCAAATTTGGAAAACTCAGCAGTGGCCACAGGTCAGTTTTCATTCCAATGCCAAAAAATGCTAACTATCACACAATTGCACTCATCTCACACACTAGCAAAGTAATTCTCAAAATTCTTCAAGCTAGGCTTCAATAGTATGTGAAACATGAACTTCCAGATGTTTAAGCTGGATTTAAAAAGGCAGAGGAACCAGAGATTAAATTGCCAACATCTGTTGGATCATCAAAAAGCAAGAGATTTCCAGAAAAGATCTATTTCTGCTTTATTGACTATGCCAAAGATTTTGACTATGCCAAAGATTTTGACTGTGTGGATCTCAACAAACTGTTGAAAATTCTTCAAGAGATGGGACTCCCAGAAAATCTGAGCTGCCTCCTGAGAAATCTGTATGCAGGTCAAGAAGCAACAGTTAGAACTGGACATGGAACAATAGACTGGTTCCAAATCAGGAAAGAAGTACATCAAGGTTGTATATTGTCACCCTGCTTATTTAACTTATATGCAGAGTACATCATGCAAAATGCTGGGCTGGATAAAGCACAAGCTGGAATTAAGATTGCCAGAAGAAATATCAATAACCTCAGATATGCAGATGACACCACCATTGTGGCAGAAAGTGAAGATGAACTAAAGAGCCTCTTGATGAAAGTGAAAGAGGAGAGAGAAAAAAGCTGTCTTAAAATTCAACATTCAGAAAACTAAGATCATGGCCTCCAGTACCATCACTTCACTGCAAATAGATGGGGAAACAACGGAAAAGTGACAGACTTTATTTTTCTGGGCTCCAAAATCACTGCAGATGGTGACTGCAGCCATGAAATTAAAAGACACATTCCTTGGAAGAAAAGCTATGAACAACTTAGCATATTAAAAAGAAGAGATATCACTTTGCCAACAAAGGTCCGTCTAGTCAAGGCTATGGTTTTCCGGTAGTCATGTATGGATGTATGAGTTGAACTATAAAGAAATCTGAGCACCAAAGAATTGATGATTTTGAAAAGTGGCGTTAGAAGAAGTCTCTTGAGAGTCCCTTGGACTGCAAAGAGATCCAACCAGTCCATCCTGAAGGAAATCTGTCCTGAGTATTCATTGGGAAGACTGATGCTGAAGCTGAAACTCCAATACTTTTGCCACCTGCTGCAAAAATTGATGAAGGAAAAGACCTTGATGCTGGCAAAGATTGAAGGCAGGAGAAGGGGACAATATAGGATGAGATGGTTGGATGCCATCACCGACTCAATGGATATGAGTTTGAATAAGCTCCAGGAGCTGATGATGGACAGAGAAGCCTGGCATGCTGCAGTCCATGTGGTTGCAAAGATTCAGAAAGGACTGAGCAACTGAACTGAAACCGCAAAACATCCAACTATCTGAAGACCTGTCCCATCAGATTCCCTGGAGCACAGAGTGCCTCACTCCACCCTGAACTCCCTCAGTGGGTGTTGAGAATCCATAGCTACAACAGCACAGGGTTCAGTCTTCACAGAGGCAGATGGCAGATGGCAAATGCTCTTGTTGTTCAGTGGCTGGCAGTGTAAACATGGACCAGATAGTAATCTCATTTGAAAATAGCAAGACAAGAGAGGTTTATAAGTAGATAGGTAAAATTCAATTTTCATTAGAGATTTTCCTTTTACTTACTACATATTTCTGAGAAAGGGCAAAAAAATAAAATAAAATAAAAAATGTAGCAGACATGCATTAGCACGTCTACCAACCAGAAAAAACTTAGCAAATGTTAAAATATCTTATCATCTTTGGTTAAGATTTCCATGTTTTTAAGAGTAAAATTTAAAGGATAAATACAAAAGCCACCACCCATGTCATTTTTGCTCCCATTTTAGCAAAAAAAACAACCTCTATCTGAAATTGTCTTTCATTCAAATTTATACATGTATGTATTGTATCCATTAACAGTACATAGTATAAATTTTTAATTGTAACTTTATTATATCATATAATATGTATCATTCCATAACTTGCTTTTTCATTAATCATTATTATTTTAAGGTTTCTATGAAATTTAAGCATCTAATTTATTTATTTTAATTTATTCACAGTATTCAATTTTATGACTAAACCACAACTTATTTTCTTCTTGTACTATTACTTACAAGTTGTTTGTAATATTTTACTGTGATAAAAGTACTTTAATAACTATTCCCTATAAGCCTCCTAGTGAACAGAGTTCATATGCAAGTGTTTGAGTGTGTGTGTTTCAAGAGAGAAAGGGAGAGAGGAACTGAGACAGAAAAAGAGACAAAGAGCGAGACAGAGACATAGAGACTGGATACAGAAAAAAGATCCTTTGAAGTGAAAAAACTGAGATATAGGTTTTTGCAAATCTAGTTATTGCCAAATTGGTATCCAAAATAGTTATCCTAATTTAAACTCCTACTGGGTCCATAAAAGCAGGATGTTCTATTTACATCTTGCTGTTGTTTACTCACTAAGTCCTGTATGACTCTTTGCAACCCCATGGACTGTAACACATCAGGCTTCCCTGTCCTTCACTATCTCCCCAAGTTTGCTCAAACTCAGTCCATCCAGTCCGTGATGCCATCCAAACATCTCATCCTCTGTCGCCCCCTTCTCCTCCTGCCCTCCATCTTTCCCAGCATCAGGACCTTTTCTAATGAGTCAGCTCTTCACATCAGGTAACCAAAATATTGGAGCTTCAGCTTTAGTATCAATCCTTCTAATGAATATTCAGGGTTGATTTCTTTAGGATTTACTGGTTTGATCTCCTTGCTGTCCAAGGGACTTTCAAGACTCTTCTCCAGCACCACAATTTGAAAGCATCAATTCTTCATCACTCAGCCTTCTTAATGATCCAACTTTCACATTCATACATGATGTAGAAAAACCATAGCTTTGACTATAGGGACCTAGGTCAGCAAAGTGATGTCTCTACTTTTTAATATGGAGTCTTGGATTGTCTTAGCTTTTCTTCCAAGGAGCAAGCATCTTTTAATCTTGTGACTTCAGTTACTGTCTGCAGTGTCTTTGGAGCCCAAGAAAATAAAATTCGTCATTGTTTTCACTTTTTTCCCCACCTATTTGCCATGAAGTAATGGGACCACATGCATGATCTTCGTTTTTGATTATTGAGTTGTAAGCCATCTTTTTCACTCTCTTCTTTTACTCTCACACTCTCATCAAGGATCTTTTTAGTCCCTCTTTGTTTCTTGCCATTTGAGAGGTATCCTGTGCATATCAGAGGTTGTTGGTTGATATTTCTCCCAGCAACCTTGATTCCAACATGTGATTCATCCCACCTGGCAATTCGCATGATATACTCTGCATAAAGTTAAATAAGAAGAGTGACAACACACAGCCTTGATGTACTCCTTCCCCAGTTGAAAACCAGACCGTTGTTCCTTGTCTGGTTCTAACTGTTTTTCTTGACTTGCATACAGGTTTAGCAGGAGGCAGGAAAGGCGGTCTGGTATTCCTATCTCTTCAAGAATTTTCCACAGTTTGTTGTGATCCACAACTCACACGCTTTAGCATAGTGAAGCAGAAGTAGATTTTTTTCTCGAAGTTCCTTGTTTTTTCCTTGTTTTTCTTGTTGTTGGCAATTTGATTCCTCTGCATTTCTCAATCCAACCTGTTCATCTGAAAGTTTTTGGTTCACATAATATTGAAGCCCAGCTTGAAAGATTTTGAACATTACCTCGCTAGCATGTGAAGTGAGTGCAAATGTGTGCTAGTTTGAACACTTTTGGCATTGTCTTTCTTTGGGATTGAAATGAAAACTGACCTTTTCCAGTGTCAACTGAAAAAAGATGTACAACTTGAGAGTGGTGAGTTAAGTTTTCTTTGGGGCAGAATGAGGATTGTAGCCCAGGAAATAGCATCTCAGATAGCTCTGAGAGACTGCTCCAAAGTGGTTGTGGGGGAAAGTTAATGTATAAAGTTTTAGTAAAGGGGAGTGCAATACCAGGAAGCACTCATTTTACAAAAGGTTTTTTTGTTAGCCATGAGGATCTGATGTCACCGTGAAGGGATTTAGTGCTTCTCTAGATATGAGGAGATTGAGGATTGAGATCATAAAATCTATTCCTAAAAACATCCAACTATCTAAAGACCTGTCCCACCAGATTCCCTGGAGCACAGAGTGCCTCACTCCATCCTGAACTCAGGAGTTGTTGAAGGTCAACAGCTATAGCAGCATGCGCTTCCGTCTCCATAGAGCCAGGTGGCAAATGCCTTTGCTGTTCAGTCCTTGGCAATGTTCTTGGTAAGTGCCAATTTGTAGTTGACATCTGTCTTAAAATCACTTAGTCTTATCAAATTTAAAAATTGGCCAACTTAATTGATGTAAATGGTATTTCATTATTAATTTATAAGTGACTAGCAGTAATGTTAGCTCTCCTTTCACAATATAGCCTAAGCCTCGCCCCCACATTTTTTTTTTCTTCAGGGTTGGTCATTGCCCAGTCATAAGGGTTCTTAGTGTTTTCCTTTGTGATTTAATCTGTACAGTTTTATTTTTTCCTCAAGTGTGTAGTTTGTTTTTAATTTCTTTTGAAGACTTTGGTTATAAAAGAATTTTAATATCAATGAACTCAATTACTCAATGAAATCTTTCCTATTATTCTTTGTGCTTTTATATCTTATTTATAAAATGTGCCCTTAGCTTGAAAAAAACAGATATAGTAGGATTATTCTTTGATAATTTCCACTAAAAATTTTAAAGTTTACCTTTTCAAATTTAAGACTTTAAATATGTAGTCTAAAGTAGAAATCTATTTTTATCCTTTTTCCATACACAGTCCCTATGTCTTCTTCCTTTTTGAATAATATGTTAACTTCCCAATTATGAATTATGTTATTCTAAGTTCCATATACTATGTTATTCTTCCCCATTATGTTACTTGACTATTCTGCACCATCAAGTTCTTGATATTTATTAAGGCTAGTGCATACATCCTTACTTCTCCTTCAAAGCAGTCTTGATGTTTATAGTTTATAGACATTCAGTTATAAATATTTTTAACTAACCTCCTGATTTCTCTCAACAATGAGTTATTCACTTTTTAAATGCTGTATGTTATTTTTGTTATTGCTTTCTTTTCATTGGCACTGTTATTGTTTTTTTATTAGATTCTACTGTGGTCTAAGAATGTGTTCTCTAAGCTACATATTCTTTACTATTTTTAAGATTTTTGTGGCTAGTACTTGGTCAATTTTGTAATTATGTCATATACACCTGAAAATAATTATACTCTAGTTGATAGATATCTAGTGTTCAATAAAACAAGTTTGCTAATGATTTTATTCACGACGCTGCTATTTATTAGTTTGATTTTTAAACTTCAGAAAAAGTGGATTAAATCTCCCAGTATGATCTCGAATTTATAATTTTCTTTTCTAATTTAACACATATATACTTATATATGGAGAAGGTAGTGGCACCCCACTCCAGTACTCTTGCCTGGAAAATCCCATGAACAGAGGAGCACTGAAGTGACTTAGCAGCAGCATACTTATATATACACACACACTACTTATATTTGTCATACACACTATCACAGACCTATACATGGTCATATTTTCATACTTCAAACTTAGGATTTTCATCTAGCCCTGGCCTTATTTATAATAAAAAAATGACTTTCTTTGTCTTTAACAATTGCATTTCTCCTTAATATATACTTTGTATGAAAGTAATACAGACATTATAGATTTTTCCCTTTGATTAGTATTGTTCAGAATATATTACCTCTTTATCTCAAAATTTCTACGTTATGCTTTAGGTGAGCTTCTTTGTAGTCTACCTAATTGGACCTTTTGACACATATGGTTATTTCTGTCTTAGCAATCAAGTTTAATCCATTTGTAATTTTTATGATATCTGATATCCAGTGTCTATTTCTTATGGTTTTTACTTTTTTATACTTTCATTTTTCTATTAATTTTCAACAGAGATGCCAAGACAATTCAATAGAAAGTGAAAAAAAGTCTTTTAAATAAATGGTCTGGGGACAGTTGGATATCCACATGCAAAAGTTAGACCTTTACCTCACACCATATACAAAAATTAACTCAAAATAGAACAATGACCTAAATGTAAGGACCCAAAGTATAATAATCTTCAAAGAAAACAGAGGCACAAAGATTTGTAATCTTAGATTAAGTAGTGACCTCTTTGATATGACAACAAAAGCACATGCAACAATAACGAAAATAAATTGACTTTATCAATCAAAAAAAATTTTAATGTGTTTCAAAGGACATCATCATGTAAGTAAAAAGTGCACAAAATGGAAAAAAATTTGCAAATCATATATCTGTAAGGGAGTTGTATCTAGATATATAAAAACTCTTACAGATTAATAATCCAAAGACAAAAAAAGTTAAAAGGCATAAAGGATATGACATTTATTCAATGAAAATACAAATTTACAATAAGCACATAAAAAGATGCTCAAAATCAGTAACCATCAGAGAAATGGAAATCAAAACCTCAATGAAATACCATTTCACACCCACTAGGATGAATATTAAAAAGACAGATAATAACAAGTTTGGAGCATATGGAGACAAACTGGAACTATTGTGCATTGCTAGGAATTTAAATGTTGCAGTCACTTTGATAAACAGTCTGACAGTTCCATAAAGACTGAAGAGATATTATATAACCCAGTATTATACTTCCCAATATATATCCAAGAGAAATAAATATATACCTATGGCTGATTCATGTTGAGGTTTAATAGAAAACAACAAAATTCTGTAAAGCATATACCCTTCAGTTACAAAATAAATAAAAATTTAAAATACGTATCTGTATAAAAACTTGTACATAAGTATTCACAGACTCATTAGAAATAATCCAAATGTCCACTAATGAATTAATAGATGAATATAATGTAGTATACTGATGAAATATTAGCAAAAAAGGAATAAAATACTGATACGTGATGCAACATGGATGAATCTTAAAAACATTGTGCCAACTAAAACAAACCAGTCACAGAAAAAAGATATTTTATGATTTAATTTTTATGAAATAATCAGAATAGGCATATTGTGTGGTTCAGTTCAATTCAGTCACTCAGTCATGTCCAACTCTTCATGACCCCATGAATCACAGCACGCCAGGCCTCCTTGTCCATCACCAACTCCTGGAGTCCTCCCAAACTCATGTCCATTGAGTCGGTGATGCCATCCAACCATCTCATCCTCTGTCGTCCCCTTCTCCTGCCTTCCATCTTTCCCAGCATCAGGGTCTTTTCAAATGAGTCAGCTCTTCAAATCAGGTGGCCAAAGTACTGGAGTTTCAGCTTCAGCATCAATCCTTCCAATGAACACCCAGGACTGATCTCCTTTAGGATGGACTGGTTGGATCTCCGTGCAGTCCAAGGGACTCTCAAAGAGTCTTCTCCAACACCACAGTTCAAAAGCATCAGTTCTTCGGTGCTCGGCTTTCTTCACAGTCCAGCTCTCACATCCATACATGACTACTGGAAAAACCATAGCTTTGGCTATGGGGACCTTTGTTGTCAAAGTAATGTCTCTGCTTTTTAATATGCTGTCTAGGTTGGTCATAACCTTCATATTGTATGGTAAAAGTGTCATAAAATTGACTGTGGTGATAGTTGGCATAATTCTGTGATTTATGCACTTTGGTGAAATATATGGTTATATAAATTATCTTAATAAAGCTGTCTCTGAATAAGAGAAATGTAGAGAGTAGATGTATGGATAAGTAAACAAAACTAAGAGTAGTTACAGAGCTTAAAATAAAAATTAATATGTAGTATTTTATTCAAGAAACTGATTCTTAAAAATTGGTTTCTAGGATGAGGGGGTTGGGGTGGGGAGAAAGCATTTTCAGTATCTCCTGTACAGATTTTAGAATAGATAATAATCAGAAAGAAAATAGGTCACCAATTTTGATCAACTGAATATTCAGCTTAAAAATCTATAGACGCTATATTTACAATGAGACAAAACCATACTCTAAAAAATATTTCCATAATGTGTTTATAAGGGGTTTCGGTAACTCTTTAAATGATTTCTCTCTTTTTGTAATAACTAATCATTTTGTTCACCCCCACTCAAAAAAATGAGAAAGTTTGGCATTCTCTGTTGTTGCAGAGATATAATTGTGGTTTTTGACTATCATCTGACTGCAACACATAACCATACGGTTATTCAGTCTGACTGTCTCTACAGGGTCATCTTATTCATCCCACATAAACTCCTTCCAGCAGAGTACGAGGTTACAGTGAAAACGCATAATGAAAGACAAATACAGACTGTGGGAGTTGAATTTTAAAGAATATTGAGCATTAAAATTAAGTATAATTTTAGATACTGTTTTGTGTGACTAAAACCTACTGAAAATCACTGGAAAATAAGTTAAGCTTGGGATTGGTTCAATAGATATTTATTGAGCACACACTATGTGCCAGTCACTGTTCCAAGTACAACAGTGGGCAAAACAGAGAAATTCTGTCTCTCTTGTGGAGTCTACATTTTAGTGAGGTATGACAGACAAAATTCAAATGAATGAATGAATATTATCTCAGGAAGTAAAAAGTGCTATAATGAGACTTCAGCAGAGTAAAGAAGTAAGAGTAATAGTAAATAAGGTGTTATTTTACATAGAGGAGTAAGGAAAGTTCTTTCCAGAATCAAAAGAGACACATGTACCCCAATGTTCATTGCAGCACTGTTTATAATAGCCAGGACTTGGAAACAACCTAGATGTCCATCAGCAGATGAATGGATAAGAAAGCTGTGGTACATATACACAATGGAGTATTACTCAGCCCTTAAAAAGAATAAATTTGACTCAGTTCTAATGAGATGGATGAAACTGGAGCCGATTATACAGAGTGAAGTAAGCCAGAAAGAAAAACACCAATACAGTATACTGACACATATATGGAATTTAGAAAGATAGTAATGATGACCCTCTATGTGAGACAACAAAAGAGACACAGAGGTATAGAACAGACTTTTGGCCTCTGAGGGAGAGGGAGAAGGTGGGATGATTCGGGAGAATGGCATTGAAACATGCATACTATCATGTAAGAAATGAAGCGCCAGTCTATGTTCAATACAGGATACAGGATGCTTGGGGCTGGTGCATGGGAGGATCCAGGGAGATGCTATGGGGTGGGAGGTGGGAGGGGGCTTTGGCACTGGGAGATTGTGTACACCTGTAGCTGATTCATGTCAATGTATGGCAAAACAAATACAGTAAAAATAAATAAATAAATAAATAAATAAAATGAGACTTCTGATTAAAGAGTTAAAGGAAGTCAGGAGCTGAGCCATATAGATTTTCCCCTTTTCAGACACAGAAGAGATGCAAAGAATGATAAACATAAGGAACAGAATGCAGAACAAGAGAAATGGAAGTTGGAAAATTAGTATTGCAGTAATTTAGATTATAGATGGTGGTGGCCTGGACAAACGTACAATGACTGGAGGTGGGGTAACATGGTTGGATTTTGATCTATTTTAAAGATAAAAACAACAGTTGGTGATGGTTCATGAGAGATAAAAATAGTTAAGACTTGCTCTAGAGTTTTAGTCTGAGCAGTTAGAAGAATGAAGCTTCTGTTTTTGGATTGAGAATGACAAAGGGTTTCAGAGTGGAAACCAAGAATTGTTTTCGATGCTGTAAGTTTGAGATGTCTATAAGACTGCAAGTGGAAGTTATGTGTTTGAAGTCAGAGAAGAGTTAACACTGAGAACATAAATTTCAGGGTTATCAGTATACAGATAAGATGTACATGCATATCACTGAAATAAATAAATTAGAAAATTCCTATTGAAAAAGAAAAGATATTAAAGGGTTTAGCATTTTGACACTCTAATGCTTAGAGGTCAGATCAGCAAGAAGAAACCAAAAGGATATTTTGGTATCTCTTTTAAGAGAGTACTCAGTGAGAGAGAAGGGAAAAAAAGAGACTCTTTTTTGTTGTTTTTTTTTTTGAAGGATAGGTAAAGAAAGTGTTTCAAGATGAGTTGTGATAGTCATTTGTGTCAAATGCTACTGATAAATCCAGTTAGATGTACTTCAAGAATTTACCATTGGATTTAACATGAAAGCTATTAATGACCTTGAAACCAGCAGTTTTTGTAAATAGATATAGATCAAGGAAGGTGGCAACATTTTGAGGAATTTTGCTTTAAAGATGAGCAAAGAAACAGGTGGCTGAAGGGATATGTTAAATGTAGTTATGAGATATTATACCTGTACAACACTGGGAGTTTTCCAGAAGGAGAGCAAGTGATGGTGAATAAGAAAGACAAGAACAGTAGGAACAAACGGAACTGAAAGAGCAGGGCTTGAATTGTCTTGAGAACTTGACTCTACTGTATATTTAAATGTTGGTTAAGCTTTTGTTCTTAAAAAAAAATTCTTGGTTTAAACGCTTCTGACTGCTAAAAAAATATATAATAGCATTGGGACCTTAAAACAGAATGGTTTAAGCTCTCAAAATACCTATGCTCACTCCATTTATGGAAATATTCTCAACATAAACAGACTCTGTTTCAACATACTGTATACTCGTGTCCTCTGGTTTGTCTAATCTAAACATGTTTCTGTTAAAGGCTATCATAATCTCCAACAGAGAATCAAATGACATTTATTCAAGCTTTGGTGCCAGATTAACATGCCAGAAGTTATGCTGATACCTACAAAATGTTACTTTATTTTTTTTCCTGAGCTTTGCAGCAAGATAATGTAGCTTCAGGCAATCAAAGCATAAACTTCTTTAAGGTTGATTTTTCCAAAAGCAGCTGTTTGTAGTCTAAATCTGAATTTGTGTGTAAGTCATTAGCACAGTGTTTACAAGTTTGATTTTTCCGTATGGCTTCTGTAAAACTATATCATAGTTGATATTTTATTTCTAAACATACTTCTATGTTAATTCGTCCTCTGGGGGTATATGAAGCATAAACTCAATCTACCACTTCCTGATGTTTAATATTAAGTGCTTCAAAGTATATCACATCCCTCTTTACTCTATCCCACACATACTTAATGATGCAGTATCTAGGGCAACTTCTTTTTGACCCAGCTGGAAATTAGCTGGTGAATTTAAACAATGATTGATGAATTTAGGGACTTAAAAAGAGTTAGGATTAACTCTAGGGACTAATTATTTTCCTGTACCACATCACTCATGCCACTGCTATGAGCAAGTATCATTAATCCCAATAGTCAATTACTCATCTGTTTGATCCCTATCTTCAAAATGTTCCATTTAAAACATCCAAAGTCAAGTTCTTATTAATTTGATAATTTTGGATAAAAAAATAGAGATCTCAATATAAATAGAATTTATTGTAAAGTTTGGTTCTTTAATTCACATGGAAGTTACTTTCATATATGGTGTGAGGATGGGATAATTCACATTCTTTGATCTGGAGAACTAAAACCAAATAAGAGCTCTCTATGCACTTGGTATACACTAGAGGAAGACACGGTATAACTACAATAAAGACTCAACTTGGAAAATAGAAGAAAGGCAAATATGTCCGATAGCCACTTGCTATAACACCCTGAAATCCTTCTGGGCAGATATTCATGGGCTCCCTCCTGCAGGATGAAAAACATTTCTTAATTAGCTCACAATTCTACTCCTTAGGAAGAGCTTTCCATTCATTGCTCTACTGAGATTGGTCATTGATTAGTGAGTCTGCCCTCTGGGTAGTAACTCCATTCTCGTTATTCTACTTAGCCACACATTTCAGACATTGGTGGGAGGAGACACATTTGTAGGCTGAATAATGTTTGCATCCTATTTACTACCTGGAAAATGCTGGGGATCCAATAGCCATTTTAAGTCTTGGAAAGAGAATTGAGAATATCTTACTCTATCTTGTGGTTTCTTTGGCAGCACAATCCTCTGAAATAACTCCTGAAAGCATGAAGAGATGGAGCCAAAGCAAAAACAATAACCAGTAGTGGATGTGACTGGTGATGGAAGTAAGTCTGATGCTGTAAAGAACAACATTGCATAGGAACCTGGAATGTTTGGTGCATGAATCAAGGCAAATTGGAAGCAGTCAAACAGGAGATGGCAAGAGTGAATATCAATATTTTAGGAATTGGTGAACTAAAATGAATAGGAATGGGCAAATTTAATTCAGATGGCCAATATATCTTCTACTGTGGGCAAGAATCCCTTAGAAGAAATGGAGTAGCCCTCATAGTCAACAAGAGTCCAAAATGCAGTACTTGGGTTCAGTCTCAAAGATGACAGAATGACCTCTGTTCGTTTCCAAGGCAAACAATTCAGTATCACAGTAATCCAAGTCTATACCTTTATTGTGCCTGTCTTTGCACGAAATGTTCCCTTGGTATATCTCTCAGCTGAAGAAGCTGAAGCTGAACGGCTCTGTAAAGACGTACAAGACCTTCTAGGACTAACACTCAAAAAAGATGTTCTTTACATAATAGGGGACTGGAGTGCAAAAGTAGGAACTCAAGAGATACCTGGAGTAACAGGCAAGTTTGAAGTGGGGAAAGGCTAACAGAGTTTTGCCAAGAGAATGCACTTGTAACAAACACCCTCTTCCAACAACACAAAAAGACTACACATAGACATCACTAGATGGTCAATACCAAAACTAGATTGATTATATTCTGTGCACCCAAAGATAGAGAAGCTCTATACAGTCAGCAAAGCAAGAATGGGAGCTGACTGTGGCTCAGATCATGAATTCCTTAGAGAAAAATTCAGACTTAAGTTGAAGAAAGTAAGGACAACCACTAGACCCTTCAAGTATAACCTAAATCAAATCCCTCATGATTATACAGTGGAAGTGACAAATCGATTAAAGAGATTAGATCTGATAGAGTTCCTGAAGAACTATGGACAGAGGTTCATGACTTTGTACAGGAAACAGTGATCAGGACCATCCATAAGAAAAATAAATGCAAAAAGTCAAAATGGTTGTCTGAGGAGGCCTTAAAAATAGCTGAAAAAAAGAAGAGCCAGACACGAGTGAGTGATTAACAACAACAAAGAGAAGCAGAAAATATTATGAGGTGGCAAGAATACACAGAAGAATTATATTAAAAATATATTCGTGACCCAGATAACCACGATGGTGTGATAACACACCTAGAGTCACACATCTTGGAATGCGAAATCAAGTGGGCCTTAGAAAGCATCACTACAAACAAAGCTAGTGGAGGTGATGGAATTCCAGTTGAGCTATTTTAAATCCTAAAAGATGATGCTGTGAAAGTGCTGCACTCAATATGCCAGCAAATTTGGAAAACTCAGCAGTGGCCAAAGGACTGGAGAAGGTCAGTTTTCATTCCAATCTCAAAGAAAGACAATGCCAAAGAATGCTCAAACTACCACACAATTGCACTCATCTCACATGCTAGCAAAGTAATGCTCAAAATACTCCAGGCCAGGCTTCAGCAGTATGTGAACCATGAACTTCCAGATGTTCAAGCTGGTTTTAGAAAAAGCAGAGGAACTAGAGATCAAATCTCCAACATCCTTTGGATCATCAAAAAAGCAAGAAAGTTAAAAAAAAAAAAACCACCTACTTCTGCTTTATTGACTACATGAAACCCTTTGACTGTGTGGATCACAACAAACTGTGGAAAATTCTTCAAAAGAGGGGAATACCAGACCACCTTACCTGCCTCTTGAGAAATCTGTATGCAGATCAAGAAGCAACAGTTAGAACGGGACATGGAACAGACTAGTTACAAATTGGGAAAGAAGTATGTCAAGGCTTTATATCGTTACCCTGCTTATTTAACTTATATGCAAAGTACATCATGCCAAATACCAGGTGGATGAAGCACAAGCTGGAATCAAGCTTGCCAGGAGAAATATCAATAACCTCAGATATGCAGATGACACCACCCTTATGGCAGAAAGTGAAGAGGAACTAAAAAGCCTCTTGATGAAAGTGAAAGAGGAGAGTGAAAAAGTTGGCTTAAAGCTCAACATTCAGAAAACGAAGGTCATGACATCCGGTCCCATCACTTCATGGAAAATAGATGGGGAAACAGTGGAAACATCGTCAGACTTTATTTTGGGGGGCTCCAAAATCACTGCAGATGGTGACTGCACCCATGAAATTAAAAGACGCTTACTCCTTGGAAGAAAAGTTATGACTAACCTAGATCGCATATTCAAAAGCAGACATTACTTTGCCAACTAAGGTCCATCTAGTCAAGGCTATGGTTTTTCCAGTGGTCATGTATGGATGTGAGAGTTGGACTGTGAAGAAGGCTGAGCACTGAAGAATTGATGCTTTTAAACTGTGGTGTTAGAGAAGACTCTTGAGAGTCCCTTGGACTGCAAGGAGATCCAAGCAGTCCATTCTGAAGATCAGCCCTGGGATTTCTTTGGAAGAAATAATGCTAAAGCTGAAACTCCAGTACTTTGGCCACTTCATGAGAAGAGCTGACCCATTAGAAAATACTCTGGTGCTGGGAGGGATTGGGGGCAGGAGGAGAAGGAGACGACCGAGGATGAGATGGCTGGATGGCATCACGGACTCGATAGACATGAGTCTGAGTGAAGTCTGGGAGTTGGTGATGAACAGGGGGCTTGGCGTGCTGTGATCCATGGGGTCGCAAAGAGTCGGACACAACTGAGTGACTGAAATGAACTGAACTGAACTGAAACAACATAGAAGAGAATTAAGCATCTTTTATGATGAAATGTAGGTTTCTGTAGGCCTGAATCTGTTTTCAGTAGAGGCACCCTTCAGAAAGAAGGAGTATTAGTTGCTAGAAAATTAGGCATGGATCTGACCATACCTCTAACACAACCTGGCCTTCTCTCACATTGAAGATAAGGTTGAGGCAGATAGCCTATTTAATTTCAATTAAAGTTGATGTTGAAATTGGCAGAAATTCTGTATATGGGTTTTTAAGGTATTACTTAACGAAATTACTGTATTCTATTTTTAATGAGGACTATAGTCCCAAAGCTTTAATTACAATGGGCATATTGCACTTACTTTGGCAGACCATAGGACCCTGGTTGATGCTATTATCAAACCATCACCATGTTGCTGTATTACAAACTACCCCAAAGTCAACAGTTTAAATAGCAACCAGTAGGTTTAACAGGAATCTATAGAATTTGGGGAGGTCAGCTTGGAGCTCACCCTAGTCTTCATAGGTCTGTTTCAGGTATAGATAAAGCAGACTCACTGATAATTTTGACTGGGTTCTCTCACATGCTTGGAGATGGGCTGTTGGCTAGTCTGATGATGGCCTCACCTCTCTTAGATGCACTTCTAACCCCTCAAGTAGGTGGAATTATTATATTAGATGCAGGGGTCCAAGGGAGCAAGAAGTTGCTTTCTTAATGCCAAGACTCAGAAGTGGTATACCATTAATTTCACAACATTCTATTAGCCAAAATAATTTAAAAGGCAAGTCCAAGTTCAAAGAGAGAGCAAACAAAATATGTACTTTACTGAGGAAAAACTGCAAAATCAAACAGCATATGGATATAGTTGGTGGGGGGAGGGGGTAAAGAAATTTAGTGATTTTGCAATCTATTACCACTTTTAAACTTTAACACTATAGAATATTGCTTCAATTGCTGTTCCTTTGTAAATGAATGAATAAGAAACTAAAGATTCTGATTTTTTTTAGATTAAGGTGGTTTGCGACTGACTTCTAGACAATAGTCTCAAATTGGTTCATCATAGTTAATTAATTAAGCTTTGATAAAGGCTTTGATTTTAGAGACCTGGGCACTGCAGCTATCAGAGTGGAGTCACTGGCTTTGTCAGCCAGCTGAAAAGCATAGACTCTTTTTGATTGAGATATTCTTCTTAGGTTGAGACAGATAAAAGAAAAAATAAAGTCATTATTAATAATTACATGTTTTAAATCACTGACTACAGAATGCAGGTTTGCTCAGACTATCAATAAGAACCTATAGTAGTTTCAAAATCAGGTTTAATTTTGCTCTTAGAATAAGAACAGTGGGATGGTGAAATCCAATAAAAGGAAATAAAGTCAGACTTGTGTATATTATATTAATAGATGATGGAGGGTGTGGGGTGCAAAGAAACAAAGAAAGTGAAACAAGATCAGAGAAAAAATAAATAAAATTAGGCTCATAGGGACAATTCAGATCTAAAAACCATTGAAAATAACTCAAAACTGCAGACAGAGAGTCTGTAATAAGTGCAATTGGGAACCCTCAATTTGAAAACAGACACAGACAGGTGGTTGAAGAAAATTCAGAAAGATTTCAGAAGGCAGGATTAAGATCAGTCTAAAATACTTCAAGAAACATTTGATAGTTTCAAGGTAATATCTTTTGTTGTGACTATTTTTGTTGTTTGTCGTACTTTTGCTTTCATCTGAGGAAGCATATGTACACATTTCTTGAGGGAATGTGGTCAGAAAATTTATAAAGTTAGAGCTCTAAGACACACTGAAGATAAACCATGTTACAAAGATCCATAGTAGACAAAAATTGATAATATTTGTCTAGGTTATATTCTTTGTAGCATTATCCAATATGATGGTCAAACAGTTGATAAGATTTATGCCAAAGTGCTTTCATAACTCATCACGGATCACTGGTGGAAAGGATAGAGAAATGTAATAGGAAAACAAATGTATGGATCCAAGAGCAAAGGGGCAAAAAGGAAAGCAGACATCATATCCTAGCCTTATACATGGTAGAAATACAAAACAGTAAATAATCTAACACATGAAAGCTTTAAAACCCAAATTACTATTGTAAGCGATGAAGAGCATACATAAGCAGATTACTAAAGGCATATTCCATTGCCACATAGAAAGAAGTGGTAAGTAGAAGTATTTCAGCCACTACATGAAATAGTATCAGTTATATCCCCATTACTTGTAAATTAAAAATTATGAAGAAAAATAAGATATTTATTTATATTTACTTTAAATGTTTCTACTAACTGGGATCCTGAAGATAAAATCTTAGGAAAAATGATAATGACCATGATTCCAAACTGAGACAAACAATAGAAAAATATTACTTCCCCAAAAAGTAAAATTGACAGCTCTAAGAATTTCTAAATCTGATACAATAGCACAGTAACTTGCAAATGACCAAAACCAATTTTGAAACTATTAAAAAATAAATGACTCACCCAAACTCTGGCCCTCCAGAAAATTGGTCAGTATAGTAATTCCATTGCTACTGAAAATTTTAAACTTATTCACTTCTAGAGAGAACCATTGACTGACAATCTCTGGCAAAACCTGCAGCTTTGCTTGTTCTTAGTTCTTCATC
This sequence comes from Nanger dama, assembly GCA_917880005.1. NCBI lineage: Eukaryota > Metazoa > Chordata > Mammalia > Artiodactyla > Bovidae > Nanger > Nanger dama. The sequence continues at coordinate 3,425,619 of CAKJTW010000038.1, read as the reverse complement.
TCTCAGTGACCCATAAAATATCACCTGTTTCCTCTTCTGTAATTTTTATGAAAAAATGCTGACACTCATGATACAGGGCCAGACTGGAACTTCAATATTGGTGAACTTAGAAACCCTGAGACAAAGAAAGGCTTTTCAGTACAGCATGGTCATCTCCAGGATGGAGAAATTCAGATATTCTACCAAAAGTATACATGGCTGGAGTTTAAGAGAATGGGTCAAAGAAAAATACAAGGCTATGAATACAGATTTGTAAGCTTGGTGGGCTCCTAAAAATATGGGCACTTTGTTCATGAAAGAGAGAGAAAATCCATCCTTGGTTGGGTGTCAGGAAACCAAGGTTAAAAGGAGAAATAAAAATCGAGAGAAATATTAAGTATGAGAGATCAAACCTAAAGGTAAATTGGGAAATGGGAAACTAAAGAAAATTCTTGTAGTGTAGGTGTCGCTGCTGCATATTTCAAAATTTGGCAAGAAAGCAGGAGTATTCGAATATCACACTTTTAAAAAAAAAGGGGGGGCATTAGACTATCTTGGAATTTTCCTCAAAATGTGATTTATGATAACTGTAGAATCATAAGTATCCTTTGAATGGAACACTTCATCCAATTAATACTAAGTATTTCAGTAATAGATTCACAAAAATCACATAGATTTTGCAAAAATAAAATCATAGCCTTTTTCTTTTCTCTCCCCACCCCCCAAACTTTTTCCCTATTTCATTTCTCCCCATTTCCCTACTCCTTTTCTGCTAACAGTTTTGACTGGTCAGAGTCATATGGCTCTAAAGTGTACTGGCATAATTTGGGTAATATTATGACTTGATGGGCTATCTGTTTTATTTTCAAATTTTCCTATGGGAATATGGCTAGAGTATTAATACTGTGCTGTGTCCTCTTGACTAACTCTGGAAAACTGAGTCCCATGAGAGACTTCAGGTTGGTTTGATGTACCTTTATAAATACAAACAAAATACATCCATTCAAAATGAAGAGATGGAACTGAAAAAAGATGGCTGAGGAATAGGACGGGGAGAACACTTTCTCCTTCGCTACTTCATCAAAAGAACATTTCAACGCTGAGTAAACCCCACAAAACAACTTCTGATTGCTGGCAGAGGAAATCAGGCATCCAGTAAAGCAGATCATTGGCTTCAAAAACAGATTACAAGTTCAACAGTAAAACCCCCAGCAGATAAGCAGCGCAAACACCTGCATCCGACAGCAGCGAGTGGAGGCTGGGCATGGAGGAGCGCGAGGCGCCAGCGACAGTGCTTTCTAAGAATTGGGCCACAGGAGACATAGGCTGCAGGGCTTTTCTCGAGAATCGGGTTGTAACGTGGCCAGAATCGGGTCCATGCATGGCCAGATGAACTATCTTGGACTAGCAAACCAGACTGTGGGATAGCTAACACGCAAAATGCTCAAACATAAGACACTGACAGGCCCGTGCACAGAACAAAGGACGGATCAGAAATAGCCGGCTGCAGGCCATCCCCTCCGTTGACAGGCAGCCAGAGCCTTAAGTGCTGGAAGGGGGCAATCGCAGCTCAAGAGAGATGTTACTCACCAAATTGCAAGCAGGTTTCTTTGCTAATTAAGACTTCTGGGGGGCTCTGGACAGTCATCATCTTCCTGAGAAAGAGCCCCAGCAGCACTCCCAGAAAATTGGGCAGCACAGAAAGGCCAGAAATCACAGCAATTGCACTCGCCAAACTCCCAAGCTACTTGGAACTGGGAAGGGCACAAAGCTCAGGCTCAACCAAATCTGCACCTCAGAGGGCTTCCTGAGCACCAAGCCCGAGTGGCTTAGACTGGGGAGGTGCATGAAGCCTAGGGCGGGCCTCAGACGGTTATCCCACGGAGCAACATAGTGTGCGCCATCAGCAGGGGCGAGCCTAGGGCAGAGTCCATCACCACCCTCCCTGTGTCAAGACGGAAATCAGACATGGAAGAGACCAGCAAACAGAGGAAGTCAAACAGAGGGAACTGCCTTGGTAGCGACCCCACATAGCCCACAATGCCAGAGAAAGTGCCAGATATACCTTTACTACTTTTATGATCAAAATTTTTGGGGGGAGGGTTAATGTGGAAGCGTGAATTTTTTTTTAAGAATTTTTTTAATTTTTTTTGAAAAAATTTTTTTCTTCTTTTCTTTTTCGTCTTTTTTCTAAACTTTCTTAAATTTTTAAGTCCTCTATACCTCTATTTATTATTTTTATAACCTATTATTACTTTTCAAAAAAAAAACCCCTATTTTTAAAGCAAACACCATATATAGTCTTTTTGGTGGTGGAAGTTGTTGTCTTTTAAAAATTCTGGAGTCTTTTATTTTTTATTTTTTCTCCTTCTTCTTTTCTTTAATAATTTATTTCTGAAAATACAATCTCTACTCCAGATTTTGAATCTTTGCATTTTGGTATTTGTTGCCAATTTTGTACATTTAAAAACCTAATCTTCAGTACCCAATTTTACACGAGTGCAAGATTACTGGCTTGATCACTCTCTCCTCCTTTGGACTCTTTTTTTCCTCCACAAGGTGGCCTCTGTCTCCTCCCTCCCCCTCCTCTTCTCTACTCAACTCTATGAATCTCTGTGTGTTCCAGAAGGTGCAGAACACTCAGGGAACCGGTTACTGGCCGGACCTGTATGCATCCTTTTCATCTCCCTCTTTTATCCTCCTGGCCACTTCTGTCTGCTTCCTTCCTCTCCTCTTCCAGGTATAACTCTGTGACCACCTCTGAGAGGTCCAGACTTTGGAGTGCACACAAGAAAGTGGTTATGGGCTAGCTTGCTCTCTCCTCCTTTGATTCCACCTCATTCCATTCCACTTACCTCTAACTACCCCCTCCCTCTTCTCTCCTCCAAGTAACTCAGTAATCCTCTAGGGGCGACCCTCAAGGTGGAGAAATCTATCATCTTTAACCTAGATGTTTTAACATTAGTGCTGTATAGATGGAGAAATAATGAGGCTATTGTAAAAAAAAATCTGACAACCAGAAACAGGAGGCTTAAGTCTGAATCCTGAAATCATCAGAGAATTCCTGAATATAGGGAACATTATCCAATAGGAGTTCATCAAATGCCTTCATACCTACACTGAAATTGAGCACCACCTAAGGGCCAACAATTCCAGAACGAGACACACCACGCAAATTTTCCAGTAACACAAGAACAAGCCCCTGAGCTTCAATATACTAGCAGCTCAAAATACTACAAAACCATTGACGTCTCATAACCCATTACTAGACACTTCACAGCACTCCAGAGAGAAGAAATCCAGCTCCACCCACCAGAACTCCAACACAAGCCTCTCTAATCAAGAAACATTGACAAGCCACTGATACAACCCCACATATAGTGAGGAAGCTCAGTAATAAAGAGCATTCCACAAATTCCCAGAATATAGAAAGGCCGCCCCAAACGCAGCAATATAACCAAGATGAAGAGACAGAGGAATACCCAGCAGGCAAATAACAGCAGACATGCCCACCAAACCAAACAAAAGAGGAAGAGATAGGGAATCTACCTGAGAAAGAATTCTGAATATTGATAGTGAAAATGATCCAAAATCTTGAAATCAAAATGGAATCACAGATAAATAGCCTGGAGTCAAGAATTGATAAGATGCAAAAAAGGTTTAACAAGGACCTAGAAGAAATAAAAAGAGTCAACATTTAATGAATAATGCAATAAATGAGGTCAGAAACACTCTGGAGGCAACAAATAGTAGAATATCAGAGGCAGAAGATAGGATTAGTGAAATAGAAGATAGAATGGTAGAAATAAATGAATCAGTGAGGAAAAAAGAAAAATGAATTAAAAGAAATGAGGACAACCTCAGAGACCTCCAAGACAATATGAAACGTTCCAACATTCGAATTATAGGAGTCCCAGAAGAAGAAGACAAAAGAAAGACCATGAGAAAATACTTGAGGAGATAATAGCTGAAAATTTCCCTAAAATGGGGAAGGAAATAATCACCCAAGTCCAAGAAACCCAGAGAGTGCCAAACAGGATAAACCCAAGGCGAAACACCCCAAGACATATATTAATCAAACTAACAAAGACCAAACACAAAGAACAAATATTAAAAGCAGCAAAGGAAAAACAACAAATAACACACAAGGGGATCCCCATAAGAATAACTGCAGATCTTTCAATAGAAACTCTTCAGGCCAGGAGGGAATGGCAAGACATACTTAAAGTGATGAAAGATAATAACCTTCAGCCAAGGCTACTGTACCCAGCAAGGATCTCATTCAAATATAAAGGAGAAATCAAAAGCTTTACAGAGAAGCAAAAGCTGAGAGAATTCAGCACCACCAAACCAGCTCTCCAACAAATACTAAAGGATAGACTTTAGAAAGGAAACACAAAAAGGATGTATAAACCCGGACCCAAAACAATAAAGTAAATGGCAACAGGAGCATACTTATCAATAATTACCTTAAATGTAAATGGGTTGAATGCCCCAACCAAAAGGCAAAGACTGGCTGAATGGATACAAAAACAAGATCCTTATATATGCTGCTTACAAGAGACCCACCTCAAAACAACGGACACATACAGACTGAAAGTGAAGGGCTGGAAAAAGATATTCCATGCAAATAGAGGCCAAAAGAAAGCAGGAGTAGCAATACTCATATCCGACAAAATAGACTTTAAAACAAAGACTGTGAAAAGAGACAAAGAAGGCCACTACATAATGATTAAAGGATCAATCCAAGAAGAAGATATAACAATTATAAATATATATGCACCCAACATTAGAGCACCGCAATATGTTAAACAATTGCTAACAGCATGAAAGGGGAAATTAATAATAACACAATAATAATGGGAGACTTTAATACCCCACTATGGACAGATCAACTAAACAGAAAATTAACAAACAAATGCAAACTTTAAATGATACAATAGACCAGTTAGACCTAATTGATATCTACAGGACATTTCACCCCAAAACAATGAATTTCACCTTTTCTCTCAAGTGCACACGGGACCTTTTCCAGGATAGATCACATCCTGGGTAATAAATCTAACCTTGATAAATTCAAAAAAATTGAAATTATTCCAAGCATCTTCTCTGACCATAATGCACTAAGGTTAGATCTCAATTACAGGAGAAAAACTATTAAAAATTCCAACATTTGGAGGCTGAACAACACCCTTCTGAATAATCAACAAATCACAGAAGAAATCAAAAAGAAATCAAAACATGCATAGAAACGAATGAAAATGAAAACATTACTACACAAAACCTGTGGGACACTATAAACGCAGTGCTAAGAGGAAAGTTCATAGCAATACAGGCATACCTCAAGAAACAAGAAAAAAGTCAAATAAATAACCTAACTCTACACCTAAAGCAACTAGAAAAGGAAGAAATAGAGAATCCCAGAGTTAGTAGAAGGAAAGAAATCCTAAAAATTAGGGCAGAAATAAATGCAAAAGAAACAAAAGAGACCATAGCAAAAATCAACAAAGCAAAAAGCTGGTTCTTTGAAAGGATAAATGAAATTGGCAAACCATTAGCCAGACTCATCAAGAAACAAAGAGAAAAAAAATCAAATCAATAAAATTAGAAATGAAAATGGAGAGATCATGACAGACAACACAGAAATACAAAGAATCATAAGAGACTACTATCAGCAATTATATGCCAATAAAATGGAAAACTTGGAAGAAATGGACAATTTCTTAGAAAAGTACAACTTTCCAAAACTGAACCAGGAAGAAATAGAAAATCTTAACAGACCCATCACAAGCATGGAGATTAAAACTGTAATCAGAAATCTTCCAGCAAACAACAGCCCAGGTCCAGACGGCTTCACAGCTGAATTCTACCAAAAATTTCAAGAAGAGCTAACACCTATCTTACTGAAACTATTCCAGAAAATTGCAGAGGAAGGTAAACTTCCAAACTCATTCTATGAGGCCACCATCACCCTAATACCAAAAACTGACAAAGATGCCACAAAAAAGAAAACTACAGGCCAATATCACTGATGAACATAAATGCAATAATCCTCAACAAAATCCTAGCAATCGGAAACCAGCAACACATTAAAAAGATCATACACCATGACCAAGTGGGCTTTATCCCAGGGAAGCAAGGATTCTTCAGTATCCACAAATCAATCAATGTAATTCACCACATTAACAAACTGAAAAATAAAATTCATATGATTATCTCAATAGATGCAGAGAAGGCCTTTGACAAAATTCAACATCCATTTATGATTAAAAAAAAAAAAAAAACTCTCCAGAAAGCAGGAATAGAAGGAACGTACCTCAACATAATAAAAGCTATATATGACAAACCCACAGCTAACATTATCCTCAATGGTGAAAAATTGAAAGCTTTTCCCCTAAAGTCAGGAACAAGACAAGGGTGTCCACTTTCACCACTACTATTCAATATAGTTCTGGAAGTTTTGGCCACAGCAATCAGAGAAGAAAAAGAAATAAAAGGAATCCATATTGGAAAAGAAGAAGTAAAACTCTCACTGTTTGCAGATGGCATGATCCTCTACATAGGAAATCCTAAAGACTCCACCAGAAAACTACTAGAGCTAATCAATGAATATAGTAAAGTTGCAGGATAAAATCAAGACTCAGAAATCCCTTGCATTCCTATACACTAATAATGAGGAAGTAGAAAAAGAGTTAAGGAAACAATTCCATTCACCATTGCAACAAAAAGAATAAAATACTTAGGGAATATACCTACCTAAAGAAACTAAAGACCTATATATCGAAAACTATAAAACACTGATGAAAGAAATCAAAGAGGACACTAATAGATGGAGAAATATACCATGTTCATGGATCGGAAGAGTCAATATAGTGAAAATGAGTATACTACCCAAAGCAATCTACAGATTCAATGCAATTCCTATCAAGCTACCAGCAGTATTTTTCACAGAACTAGATCAAATAATCTCAAGATTTGTATGGAAATACAAAAAACCTCGAATAGCCAAAGCAATCTTGAGAAAGAATAGAACTGGAGGAATCAACTTGCCTGACTTCAGGCTCTACTACAAAGCCACAGTCATTAAGACAGTATGGTACTGGCACAAAGACAGAAATATAGATCAATGGAACAAAATAGAAAGCCCTGAGATTAACCCACAATCTATGGACACCTTATCTTCGACAAAGGAGGCAAGAATATACAATGGAATAAAAGTCTCTTTAACAGGTGGTGCTGGGAAAACTGGTCAATCACTTGTAAAAGAATGAAAGTGGATCTCTTTCTAACACCACACACAAAAATAAACTCAAAATGGATTAAAGATCTAAATGTAAGACCAGAAACTATACAACTCCTAGAGGAGAACATAGGCAAAACACTCTCTGACATAAATCACAGCAGGATCCTCTATGATCCACCTCCCAGTATAATGGAAATAAAAGCAAAAATTAACAAATGGGATCTCATTAAAATTAAAAGCTTCTGCACAACAAAGGATACTATAAGCAAGGTGAAAAGACAGCCTTCTGAGAAAACAATAGCAAATGAAACAACTGACAAACAACTAATCTCAAAGATATACAAGCAACTTATGCAGCTCAGCTCCAGAAAAATAAATAATCCAATCAAAAAAATGGGCCAAAGAACTAAATAGGCATTTCTCCAAAGACATACGGATGGCTAACAAACACATGAAAAGATGCTCAACATCACTCATTATCAGAGAAATGCAAATCAAGACCACAAATAGGTACCATTTCACACCAGTCAGAATGTCTGTGATCCAAAAGTCTACAAGCAATAATTGCTGGAGAGGATGTGGAGAAAAGGGAACCCTCTTACACTGCTGGTGGGAATGCAAACTAGTACAGCCACTAGGGAAAACAGTGTGGAGATTCCTTTAAAAATTGCAAATAGAACTGCCTTATGATCCAGCAATCCCCCTGCTGGGCATACACACCGAGGAAACCAGAATTGAAAGAGACACATGTACCCCAATGTTCATTGCAGCACTGTTTATAATAGCCAGGACATGGAAGCAACCTAGATGTCCATCAGCAGATGAATGGATGAGAAAGATGTGGTACATATACACAATGGAGTATTACTCAGCCCTTAAAAAGAATAAATTTGACTCAGTTCTAATGAGATGGATGAAACTGGAGCCAATTATACAGAGTGAAGTAAGCCAGAAAGAAAAACACCAATACAGTATACTGACACATATATATGGAATTTAGAAAGATAGTAATGATGACCCTCTATGTGAGACAACAAAAGAGACACAGAGTATAGAACGGACTTTTGGACTCTGAGGGAGAGGGCGAGGGTGGGATGATTTGGGATAATGGCATTGAAATAGGTATACTATCATATAAGAAACGAAGTGCCATTGTATGTTCAATGCAGGATGCAGGATGCCTGGGGCTGGTGCACGGGATGATCCAGGGAGATGATTTGGGGTGGGAGTTGGGAGGGGTCTTTGGCATTGGGAGCTCGTGTACACCTGTTGCTGATTCATGTCAATGTATGGCAAAACAAATACAGCATTGTAACGTAGAATAAAGTATTAAAAAAAAAGAAAAAAATAAACAAAATGAAGAGATGAAGCCCAAGGTCCTGCTGACTGATATTCATCTCCACCCAGGCATCTGAATCACTTATATTAGATAGAAAATGAGGAGAATGTGAAACTGGAAAAGGCAGAACTTTATACTTTAATTTGCGGGGATTTAAAAAGAGATTTTTAGTGTGTAGATAGATAGATAATTTTACATTCCTGGCAGTATATTATGACTTATGCTGACATTTGAGCTTGTGGGTCAGTCTTAACTCAGTTTTACTGAATAATTTGGCTAGACATTATTTAAGGTGGGAAATAAAACTGAGCAGCAAATTTTTTAATTAATAATAAGGTAACCCACTCCAGTATTATTTCCTGGAGATACCCATTGACAGAGGAACCTGGTAGGTTACAGTCCATAGAGTCACAGAGTCGGACATGACTGAAGCAGCTTAGCACACATGTGTACGTGCATGTTTCAGGTAATTTGTGGATGTCTCTTTAGGGAGAGTAGAAAGTCAAGAAACACCTGGAATCACAGGCAAGTTTGACCTTGGAATACGGAATGAAGCGGGCAAAGATTAATAGATTTTTGCCAAGAAAATGCACTGGTCATAGCAAACACCCTCTTCCAACAACACAAGAGAAGACTCTACATGTGGACATCATCAGATGGTCAACACCGAAATTAGATTGATTATATTCTTTGCAGCCAAAGATGGAGAAGCTCTATACTGTCAACAAAAACAAGACCAGGAGCTGACTGTGGCTCAGATCATGAACTCGTTATTGCCAAATTCAGACTTAAATTGAGGAAAGTGGGGAAAACCACTAGACCATTCAGGTATGACCTAAATCAAATCCCTTATGATTATACAATGGAAGTGAGAAATAGATTTAAGGGCCCAGATCTGATAGATAGAGTGCCTGATGAACTATGGGTGGAGTTTCATGACTTGTACAGGAGAAAGTGATCAAGACCATCCCCATGGAGAAGAAATGCAAAAAGCAAAATGGCTGTCTGGGGAGGCCTTACAAATAGCTGTGAAAAGGAGAGAGGCAAAAGCAAATTAGAAAAGGAAAGATATAATCATCTGAATGCAGAGTTCCAAAGAAAAGCAAGGAGAGATAAGAAAGCCTTCTTCAGGAGCAATGCAAAGAAATAGAGGAAAAGAACAGAATGGGGAAGACTAGAGATCTCTTCAAGAAAATTAGAGATACCAAGGGAATATTTCATGCAAAGATGGGCTCGATAAAGGACAGAAATGGTATGGACCTAACAGAAGCAGAAGACATTAAGAAAAGGTTGCAAGAATACACAGAAGAACTGTACAAAAAAGATCTTCAAGACCCAGATAATCATGATGATGTGATCAAAGACCTAGAACCAGACATCCTGGAATGTGAAGTCAAGTGGGCCTTAGAAAGCATCACTATGAACAAAGCTAGTGGAGGTGATGGAATTCCAGTGGAGCTGTTTCAAATCCTGAAAGATGCTGCTGTGAAAGTGCTGCACTCAATATGCCAGCAAATTTGGAAAACTCAACAGTGTTCACAGGACTGGAAAAGGTCAGTTTTCATTCTAATTCCAAAGAAAAGCAATGTCAAAGAATGCTCAAACTACCGCACAATTGCACTCATCTCACATGCTAGTAAAGTAATGCTCAAAATTCTCCAAGCCAGGCTTCAGCAATGCATGACTCATGAACTTCCAGATGTTCAAGCTGGTTTTAGAAAAGGCAGAGGAACCAGAGATCAAATTGCCAACATCCGCTGGATCATGGAAAAATCAAGAGAGTTACAGTAAAACATGTATTTCTGCTTGATTGACTATGCCAAAGCCTTTGATTGTGTGGATGACAATAAACTGGACAATTCTGAAAGAGATGGGAATACTAGACCACCTGACCTGCCTCTTGAGAAACCTACATGCAGGTCAGGAAGCAACAGTTAGAGCTGGACATGGAACAACAGACTGGTTCCAAATAGGAAAAGGAGCATGTCAAGGCTGTATATTGTCACCCTGCTTATTTAACTTCTATGAAGAGTACATCATGAGAAACGCTGGGCTGGAAGAAGCACAAGCTGGAATCAAGATTGCCAGGAGAAATATTAATCACCTCAGATATGCAGATGACACCACCCTTATGGCAGAAAGTGAAGAGGAACTTAAAAGTCTCTTGATGAAAGTAAAAGAGGAGAGTGAAAAAGTTGGCTTAAAGCTTAACATTCAGAAAACGAAGATCATGGCATCTGGTCCCATCACTTCATGGGAAGTAGAGGGCGAAACAGTGGAAACAGTTTCAGACTTTATTTTGAGGTCTCCAAAATCACTTCAGATGGTGACTGCAGCCATAAAATTAGAAGACACCTACTCCTTGGAAGAAAAGTTATGACCAACCTAGATAGTATATTCAAAAGCAGAGATATTCCTTTGCCAGCAAAGGTCCATCCGGTCAAGGGTATGGTTTTTCCTGTGGTCATGTATGGATGTGAGAGTTGGACTGTGAAGAAAGCTGAGCACAGAAGAGTTGATGCTTTTGAAATGCAGTGTTGGAGAAGACTCTTGAGAGTTCCTTGGACTGCAAGGAGATCCAACCAGTCCATTTTAAAGGAGATCAACCCTGGGATTTCTTTGGAAGGAATGATGCTAAAGCTGAAACTCCAGTACTTTGGTTACCTCATCCAAAGAGTTGTCTCATTGGATAAGACTCTGATGCTGGGAGGGATTGGGGGCAGAAGGAGAAGGGGATGACAGAGGATGAGATGGCTGGATTTCATCACTGACTCGATGGACGTGAGTCTGAGTGAACTCTGGTAGTTGGTGATGGATAGGGAGTCCTGGTGTGCTGTGATTCATGGGGTTGCAAAGAGTCGGACACGACTGAGTGACTGACCTGAACTTTTAGAACCCATTTCAGAGATTTCTGGGGAGAAAGCTGAGATGCTCACCCTGGATCCTAAGGAAAACATATAAAGGAGTATTTCTTGCTATTGAAGAGGCATCTTGATAAAAATAGAATCAAGCACATAGGAGCTGTGCTAGTGGCACCTCTCTACTAAGCAAGAAAACCTAAAGTTGGTTGTCCATAGTTTTAACTGTCAGGTTTAATGAGATAAGAGGAAAACAGTCTGGGGACTAAAGGAAAACATGCATTCCTAAGAGTAAGGAACCTCTACTCCACTCCAGGAGAGGAAGAGTTTTGGAGTACCACTGATGGTTTTCCTTTCACTTCTCATCAGAGAAGGAACTGACGCAGGTAACTGCCCAATGCTTCCGTGCAGGGCCAAGATATGAGAGGTCCCTGCACAGGTATAACCCAGCTTTCGACTCTCTCTCTTTGTTGGAGCTGCCTGCCTCAATTCAGAGTGTTTTTTTTTTTCCCATCTATCCCTCTTTCATTTGTCAAGGACTTTCAGGCAGAGACCCCTACTCTATGAAGAAGTCCTATAATTTCTCAATTCCTCAAATCATGTCTGAGCAGATAAATGAGGTAGATTGCATTATTTTTTTTCAAATAGCACTGACATCATTTCAAAAACAAATGTTTGTGACCAAAAGGGACTGAAGTAAACTACATCATTATGAAAGAATTCAGTACTCTTACCAACTGAATGTATTATATATTCCTATCTATTGATGTCAAATGTGGCCATTAACTTGCTAAATTCAACCAAGTATAATAGATAATGATCATGCCACTTCTAAGCAGAAGATTTAAGAGCCATCATGTGGAGATTCAGCTTTTTTTTCCTCTCTAAAATAAACCTGAAAATGTTCCTACTCCTCAGTCTGGATTCTGGAATTAAAGAGACAAAAACCAGAGCCACAGAAGCTGACAGCCAAACCAAAGTTGTCATGTAATTTCAGCATATTTTTATTGTGCTAAGCCACTAAAATCTGGACATATATTATGCTTGTTACAATAGCATAGCTTAGAGAAAGGTGACTGACATGGCAAATGACAGTGATAATTAGGACACTGCAGTAAAAATTCCAAAATGTATGGCTCTGGGACTAGATAGTGGACATCCCACCAACTATTTATTAGAGTCAAGAAAGACGAAAACTCATTCTCTGCAGTGGCAAACATCTAGTGAAATGGCTTTCTGTTAAAAATTGTACCTGAAGATCTGTGGCTTTAGGTAAAGTAGGAAAACAGAATTTGGAAATGTGATTAGTGTCCATGACTAATTTTATATATATTTTAAAACTCTATAAGAAAGAGTTGAGTTCAGGAAAGAATTGGCTAGTTTACAAACAGAGTAAAAGGTAGTTTAGAAAATCTAGAACTTCTATGACCTTCATAGTTGGAAAATGCAACTGATTTTCCCTTCCAACCATAAAACAGACAAAACTGAAAAATACAAAGTTCTGCAAAACCTCAGTTTAGTGGAAGACCAAGTCGAAGAGAAGTTATGAGTATCATTTAAATGCTGTGAACTGGTAAATGTAGTACTCATTAGATCATTTCAGTTGAAGATCTCCTGGATAAGGGCATGGCAACCCACTCCCATATTCTTGCCTGGAGAATCTCCATGGACAGAGGAGCCTGGCGGGCTACAGCCCATTGGGTCACAAACAGTCAGATACAACTGAAGCAACTTAGCACACATGCACACACAGGAGACTCAAGTAGCCCTTACTTAAATCTAAAGAAAGAAGCATTTTTGTTACAAGAAGATACAAGAAGCTCATCATGTTTTTGAGAGTTGTGCCTCCAATAGAACTATTAGGTTAAAAAGGAAAGAGATTTTAGGGAGCAAGGGCCACATATCCTGAGTATAGGAGCCCTTATGAAATCAACATAAAAGAACATCAAAATTACTATGGAGCAGTAATTGCTAAGCACTTCACACTCTTCCCTTTTCTGAATTATAGTATTTATTGGGGTTACCTTGCCCAATTCCATTGTATAAACAGATTGTTTGGGAGGCAAATGAATTCTCTTTAAGGCTCACAATTGACCAGGTTAGCAAAATAACAGCTAGCACGAATGCAGATAATCATTCATAGACACTGAACACGGTTTCATGATTGACGTCACCCTTGGGGAGAGGGTTCTTGTATTGGGTTGGCCAAAATGTTTGTTTTGGTCTTTCCATAACAATTTATGAACTAACTTTTTGGCCAACCCAATACTTTGTGGAAGGAAAAGTAAAAATATTTACACCCAAAGAAGCTATATTACTATAAAAATGATAGCTTCTTCCTAAGAGATAGATTATACATCTCTGCATGACTCAACCACCTCTTTCTTTGTGCTACCAGCCTAATAATGTCCTGAACTGTGTCTGAAACTTCATTCTGGATTCTGGAATAAAGAAGATACAGAGCTTAGCAGGGAGCCTAAGATGACCTACAGCCAACATGTAATGAAACAGATAATAAATATTTGCTTTTGTAAGCCACAGATATTTGGAATAGTTCGTTAACACAAAATCACCTAACAAAAGCTGACTAATACAATGGTTGGTTCAACTAAAACGTCAAAGATGGACTACTGTCTAAGTTGAGTGCTCCAATTCAAATGCCTGTATTAAAGAAGATAAGTTTATTTCAAATCTTACACAAAAGTTTATATCTCAATCGGTCTAAAACTTGGAAAACATTTCATTTCCCAAATTATTTGATTGCTTTATTTGTCCCAGACACTCAGTTAAGTGTTTCACATGTATCATCCCATTCAGTCAGTTAGTTCTTCACTCAGTCATGTCCAACTCTTTGTGACCCATGGACTGCAGCATGCCACGCTTCCCTGTCCATCACCAACTCCTCGAGCTTACTCAAACTCATGTCCATCCAGTCAATGATGCCATCCAACCATCTTATCCTCTGTCATCCCCTACTGCTCCTGCCTTCAATATTTCCCCGCATCAGGATGTTTTCTAATGAGTCAGTTCTTTGCATCAGGTGGCCAAAGTATTGGAGTTTCAGCTTCAGCAGAAGTCCTTCCAACTGATTTCCTTTCTGATGGACTGGTTGGATCTCCTTGTAGTCCAAGGGACTCTTAAGAGTCTTCTCCAACATCACAGTTCAAAAGCATCAATTCTTCATCACTCAGCTTTCTCTATGGTCTAACTCTCACATCCATACGTGACTACTGGAAAAACTATAGCTTTGACTAGATGGACCTTTGTTGGCAAAGTAATGTCTCTGCTTTTTAATATGCTAATTTTGTCTTAGCTTTCTTCCAAGGAGGAAGCATCTATTAATTTAATGGCTGCAGTCATTATCTGCATTGATTTTGGAGCCCAAGAAAATAAAGTCTGTCACTGTTTTCATTGTTTCCCCATATATTTGTCATGAAGCGATGGAACTAGATCCCATACTCTTCGTTTTATGAATGCTGAGTTTTAAGCCAGCTTTTTCCCTCTCCCCTTTCACCTTTATCAAGAGGCTCTTTAGTTCCTCCTCACTTTCTGCCATAAGGGTGGTATCACCTGCATGTCTGAGGTTATTGATATTTTTCCTGGCAATTTTGATTCTAGCTTATCATCCCATTAAAACTCACCAAACCTCTAGATATAAAATAGCTAGCTAGCAGGAAGCTTCTGTAAGAACATAGTAAGCTCAGCTCAGTGCTCTATGATGACCTAGAGGGGTGGACAGGGGAGGTGAGAGGGAGGTTCAGGAGGGAAGAGATATATGTATACATAAGGCTGAATCACATTGTTGTACAGCAGAAACTAACACAATATTGTAAAGCAATTCTATTCTAATAAAAAAAAAATAAAGAAAATTCACCAAATGTTATTGTTCCTTATGTGTTTAGTCGCTCAGTCATGCCTGACTTTTGCGACCCCATGGACTGTAGCCCTCCAGGCTCCTTGGTCCGAGGGGATTCTCCAGGCAAGAATACTGCAGTGGGTTGCTATGCCCACCTTCCTGGGGATCTTCACAACCCATGGATCAAACCCAGGTCTCCCACATTGTGGGGGATTCTGTACCGTCTGAGCCACCAGGGAAATCAACAGTTATCTGAATAGAAGTTACATAACTTTTTCAAGGTTGTTTGGCTCGGCTTGTAAGTGCTCTGGTTCTTGCTTCTGCATATCTAATCACTATTCTCAATTATGTAGGGTATATTTTCCCTTTAAAAACTCTCTAGTTCTTAGACTCTGCCAATAAACAATATTTACTATATGAAATGAACATATCATTTGAAATATGCTTACTGTGATCTTCTCTCTAGGTCAACAGTCAGAACATGTTCTGACCACACATTCTGTGATAGGAGAATCTTAAAAATAACACTGTCACCTAAACTGAGTAACATGAAGCAACAAGCCATGTTAAATTCATTCTCCTTTCCATCTGCATCCCTGTGATATAGAGTATACCCATGTAACCTAAGGGGAAAAACCTAAACCTAAGGGGAAAAAAAGTCCTTCCAAGCCCATTCAGCTGGTTTTCTCCCCTCAGGCTTCAGCCTAAGGAGAGCACCTCCAACAGCTATTGCAGCAATGAAGGCAGCAGATGTTTTCTCTTTGGCTAGACTAAAACTGAATACCAAAAGTCACTGCAGCTCTGTCCCCTGCCTTTCCTGAACATTCCAGCAAACCAATACAGTTCTGATAGAAATCACACGGCAGTTATTTTACTGAGTTTGCAATGCAGTTGGAACAGTAGGAAGAGTATCAGGGTTAGAATCAACTCCCATTTATTGTTCTAACAGGCTCAAAATCCTTGAGAAAATGCTCCTTTCTATGTCTGGAGTTTGCTTTTATCTGCAAAAGGAGAATGCATGCATGGGTGCTCACTCATGTCTGACTCTTTGCTGCCAGGCTCCTCCATCAGTGGAATTTCCAGGCAAGAATACTGGAGTGGGCTGCTGTTTCTTACTCCAGAGAAAAAGAGAATAATATCTCACAAATTTGTTGGGCTGTTTAAATTAAGGCAATTAAAAATGAGATAACATATTGATCAGAAGAGGCTAAGTTATGCTCTATTAGATACAACCTTCAATTCTCATCAGTTAAAGGCAATACAGATTTATTTCTCTTTATATGTGTGATCTGTGCTTGGTGAGCTGTATGGATCAGGGGCTAATCCACAGTCACACAGGGGCTGCAAGACGACACCATACTGTAGTCACATTATCCTGCATTTGTGACCTTCTTACTAAAAACTAAATGCCCCAATCAGAAAATGGCAATGTTACTTCCAATTACAAGCTATGACTCTAACTAACTGAAAGGAGTCTAGTAAGCAAATCCCTCCTATGGTCACAGAAAGAGATGAGAAAAATAGATGGGTAACTTCCAGAAGACTATTTCATATGCAGTGTTGTGACATATGCATACCTTAATGTTTGCGCAGACACTATAATTATAATATCATGTTGTTTGAATAGTTACACTTAACTATTCCCTCCCTACACATTCATAATTGGAGAGAAGATCTAGTATTGAGATTCTTCACAACTGGAATATTAACTAAGCGTATATGAGCACTTACAGAATTTTCTGAAGAAACATTGTAAGTCATTTCAGAAATAAGCATAGGCTCATGAAATTAGACAGAACTGAACACTGAATAATTGAAAAACACTAAGGGAGAAATGGCATGCAACAGCAAAAAGTAACCTCCAGTATAGGATCAAAATAACAAGGCAATTAAATTTGCTGACATTAAAAATTATTTGGTTTGAACTCTTTCATCTTATGTTCCTGTCTGATAACTAATTAGAATTTGCAGTGTTGATCTGGTTTTTATTTGCATTTACAATTTGAAAACTCAAGTTATATATCAGATAATTACAATGGTGTATAACTATATTTATATTAAGTTTAAGTGTAACTGTTCTGGTAGCTAAATATCCTGTGTTCCAACTGCTTAACCCAGAGAGACTGGTAATAAGTTTCTAAGTTGGACCTTACATTCTGGTATTTATGTTTCAAAATCAATTTGCTTAATTTGAGGGTCCTTCTTCTCATGGCTCTATTCTAAACCAAAAGGACTTGGTAGAGTCATTAAGCATATTTTATCTTAAAATTTCTTAATGATGACATTAATCATAAGGAAATTTCAAAGATTTGTTATCATTACTGTGGGAGAGGCATGTATATAGAGAAAGACATAGGTCTATATGTTCAATAAGCTTTAAGAATGTTAAAATTCTAATATATTTTAATCAGTCAGGTAAAACCATTTCCCCTAAGTTAGGGATTATGGTAAGAAGAATAGATATATCATATATAGGAAAGCTATTTTTAGGGAAAAAAGTTATTAGAACAAGCTAAATGATAGCCATGGGTAAGAGAGGGACTCCCCCTTCCATTATGTGGTGTCTAT
This sequence comes from Nanger dama, assembly GCA_917880005.1. Taxonomy (NCBI): domain Eukaryota; kingdom Metazoa; phylum Chordata; class Mammalia; order Artiodactyla; family Bovidae; genus Nanger; species Nanger dama. The sequence goes on along the minus strand of CAKJTW010000038.1, from coordinate 3,407,776 downwards.
GTGATGGGTATTCCCTGCTAAGAAGTTATATGAAAACAGAACCAAAAGTATACTGTGATGTTTGGTAATCAAGAATGGTGCTGCTCCACAGTGAAAAGGATATTTTTCTACACACTTGAGTTGGAAGTCAGAATCTTAAACTAAGCAAGAAAATCTGAAAGGTCTAGAGAGTGAGAATAGAGAAAGAGAAAAGGCTTGAGAACTTGAGGCAGCCAGACCTGTACAAGGTTAACTAAGCCAGAACTGTTGACTGTTTCCTGAAAGTTACAAGCTGAGTTTCTAAACCAGTTTAACATTAAAGCTAACCAACTACCTGTACTGAGAGAGAAGTCACAAAAAGCTATCCTACTGTGTTTAAAACAAATATTTTTAGATTATTTAAAAATATCTACTCATTGTTTATAGTGTCTACATAGATTTCCTGTATGCAGGTCAGGAAGCAACAGTTAGAACTGGACATGGAACAACAGGAAAAGGAGTACATCAAGGCTGTATATTGTCACCCTGCTTATTTAACTTACATGCAGAGTACATCATGAGAAACGCTGGACTGGAAGAAACACAAGCTGGAATCAAGATTGCCGGGAGAAATATCGATAACCTCAGATAGGCAGATGACACCACCCTTCCGGCAGAAAGTGAAGAGGAGCTAAAAGCTTCTTGATGAAAGTAAAAGAGGAGAGTGAAACAGTTGGCTTAAAGCTCAACATTCAGAAAACGAAGATCATGGCATCTAGTCCCATCACTTCATGGGAAATAGATGGGAAAACAGTGGAAACAGTGTCAGACTTTGTTTGGGGGGCTCCAAAATCACTGAAGATGGTGACTGCACCCATGATATTAGAAGACACTTACTCCTTGGAAGAAAATTATGAGCAACCTAGATAGTATATTCAAAAGCAGAGACATTACTTTGCGACTAAGTTCCATCCAGTCAAGTCTATGGTTTTTCCTGTGGTCATGTATGGATATGAGAGTTGGACTGTGAAGAAAGCTGAGCACCAAAGAATTGATGCTTTTGAACTGTGGTGTTGGAGAAGACTCTTGAGAGTCCCTTGGACTGCAGGGAGATCCAACCAGTCCATTCTGAAGGAGATCAGCCCTTGGATTTCTTTGGAAAGAATGATGTTAAAGCTGAAACTCCAGTACTTTGGCCATCTCATGAGAAGAGTTGACTCATTGGAAAAGACTCTGATGCTGGGAGGGATTGGAGGCAGGAGGAAAAGGGGACGACAGAGGATGAGATGGCTGGATGGCACCACGGACTTGATGGATGTGAGTCTGAGTGAACTCCAGGAGATGGTGATGGACAGAGGGGCCTGGCGTGCTGTGATTCTTGGGGTTGCAAAGAGTCAGACATGACTGAGTGACTGAACTGAATGGACATAGATTTCTTACATAGTGTCTACACAGGGCTTCCCTGGTGGCTTAGTGGTAAAGAATCTGCCTGAGATGCAAGAGACAAAGGAGACATGGGTTTGATCCCTGGGTCAGGAAGATGCCATGGAGAAGAAAATGCCAGCCCACTCCAATATTCTTGCCAGGGAAATCCCACAGACACAGGAGCCTGGTGGACTACAGTCCACAGGGTTGCAAAGAGACACAACTGAAGAGACTTGGCACACACGTGCACATGCACACACACACACACACACACACACACACGTAACTAACAATGATACTGTTTCAGTGAATAGTTTATTTTGATAAAGACTAGGTCTTGGTTTATTCTACATGTTTCATGAGAGTCGTATAGCCTCTCTGAAATGTAATACATTCACATCATTTTACTTGCTAACAAATAAAGTGTAAGCACATCCTAAAGAAATATCCAGGGTTAGGATGATATGTTCAATCTTAAATCAGGAAATTTTTTTAAAAAGTGTACAATTGCTGTATTTTATATTTTGTTATTAGTTTTAGCTGTGTCTCTACTCAGAGATCATGAAAGTACTACTACTATAACTCAGTGGTAATGAAATCTCTTTACTAATCAGTTTAGACTATTAATCTATATTTAATATATGTAGTCTAGGAGGAGGCATGATAGTTGTCTCATTTAATAATGCTCCCTCTGCTATTATTTTCTTTACTCCTAGAGTAAATTTCCTAAGGTCAGCCTCCTTCTAAGAAAAATCCCTCTGTACTACCGGGGAATAGAGACTTTCCATCATCCCTGAGCTCCCTTACTGGCAGCTGCATCTTCACTTCAAGTGTATTTCCCACTGCTCTTAGCTCTGCCATGGATACAACTGGTTTTGTTTCTCATCAGTTCTCAATACTCTTTCCATTAAAGGTTGCACTGGCCTCAGTTGGAGCATTCAAAGTAGAAGAAAGAACAACAGTTTTGCAAAACTAAGCACAGTCCTTCCTTTCAAAGTCCCAGATAGACTTGAAGCTAGCAATCAACAGCTACCTAAAACACACAGGGCTCCTGGAGTAATTTTCAGTGTAATCACAATTGCTTAAGAATAATTGATTCAGTGAAGCTCTTACTACCCCCACATATATATTAAATAACTGGAAACAGTAGCTTTTACTCTCAGGCTAAAATTCTGAAAACTTATCTTCTGATACATAAAAATATCAGGTATCTCTTACAATTCACATTTTCAAGTTCCTTTTCTGGAGTTTATTTACTGTAATAGGTATTTTATTTACTGTCCAGGTAATTATTATGATATGATAGTTGGAGAACTTCTGCACTTAAAAAATTGAAAGATTTCTCTGGAAAATAATTTAAGATTCAGTTTGAAGCTAGAGAATCAGATTAGAGCCTGAAGAAACTGGTTATCCACAAACAAGCATAAGGAAAATAATTGGAAAGAAGGAAGAAAGGGAAAAAGGAAAGGCAGAGGGAGAGGAAGAAAAGAGGAAGAGAAAAAAATTACAAGCTGCTGATATCATGATTCATGATTTGCTGACAAGCTAAAGGCTTAAATTTTTCTGACAAAGAATATCTGAAAATGGGAATAGGACCTTGAACATATGAAAAGGCTGGTATACTTATTTACTTACAAGTTTCTACTCCTTAGCATTCAAGGATAATGACAAAATTTAGAAATTTAGAAAGTGATGTCCTCAGATTTTTACCTCCTTTAGTATAGTATACATAGTAAAAAAAAAAAAAAAAAAACTTAAGATAAATAAAATAGAAATATATAAGAAATATTATAAATATATTTCACATATATAAATATATAAGAAATATTATAAATATATTCTTATAAGAAACTGTGTTGAGAAATATGATAATTGAAGTTAATTTCAACATCATAATTGATTTATAATATTAAACTATACAAAACTCTGGAAGAAATATCAGAGATGATCTTAAAGGGAAAGTGTGAAATGCAAGATTTTTGTATTATTTAACATAGGATAGAAATAGGAAATAAATCTGAACAATAGTAAAAATACAAAACCTAAAATATATCTTTAAAACTTTGAACTGTAACCTATATAAACACAGCAACAGAAGTACAAGTGTAACTGTATACATCTGGAGGGAGAAAAGAGGATAAAATATCTCAAACAGCCCAAGAGTAGGAAGAAAATACTAACAAAATATAATATCATATAAGAAACGAATTGCCAGTCCAGGTTCAATGCAGGATACAGGATGCTTGGGGCTGATGCACTGGGATGACCCAGAGGGATGGTACGGGGAGGGAGGAGGGAGGGGGATTCAGGATGGGGAAAACGTGTACACCTCTGGCGGATTCATGTTGATGTATGGCAAAACCAATACAATATTGTAAAGTAAAAAAATAAAATAAAATTTTTTAAAAAAGAAAGACAAAATAATCAATTGAAAAACATGCCTTCTGAATGGGAGAAAACAATAGCAAATGAAACAACTGACAAACAACTAATCTCAAAGATATACAAGCAACTTACGCAGCTCAACTCCAGAAAAATAAACGAACCAATCAAAAAATGGGCCAAAGAACTAAATAGGCATTTTTCCAAAGAAGACATACAGATGGCTAACAAATACATGAAAAGATGCTCAACATCACTCATTATCAGAGAAATGCAAATCAAGACCACAATGAGGTACCATTTCACACCAGTCAGAATGGCTGCCATCCAAAAGTCTACAAGCAATAAATCCTGGAGAGGGTGTGGAGAAAAGGGAACCCTCTTACACTGCTGGTGGGAATGCAAACTAGTACAGCCGCTATGGAAAACAGTGTGGAGATTCCTTTAAAAATTGCAAATAGAACTGCCTTATGACCCAGCAATCCCCCTGCTGGGCATACACACCGAGGAAACCAGAAGTGGAAGAGACACATGTACCCCAATGTTCACTGCAGCACTGTTTATAATAGCCACGACATGGAAGCAACCTAGATGTCCATCAGCAGATGAATGGATAAGAAAGCTGTGGTACATATACACAATGGAGTATTACTCAGCCCTTAAAAAGAATAAATTTGACTCAGTTCTAATGAGATGGATGAAACTGGAGCTGATTATACAGAGTGAAGTAAGCCAGAAAGAAAAACACCAATACAGTATACTGACACATATATATGGAATTTAGAAAGATAGTAATGATGACCCTCTATGTGAGACAACAAAAGAGACACAGAGGTATAGAATGGACTTTTGGACTCTGAGGGAGAGGGAGAGGGTGGGATGATTTGAGAGAATGGCTATCATGTAAGAAATGAAGCACCAGTCTATGTTCAATACAGGATACAGGATGCTTGGGGCTGGTGCACGGGATGATCCAGGGAGATGATATGGGGTGGGAGGTGGGAGAGGGCTTCGGCATTGGGAGATCATGTATACCTGTGGCTGATTCATGTCAATGTATGGCAAAACAAATACAGTACTGTTATGTAGAATAAAGTATTAAAAAAAAAAAAAAAAGAAAAGAAAAGAAAAACATGAAGACTGCAGAAAAAAGTCCCAAAGCATAATGATCATTAAAAATAAGAATGAATTAAACTTCTATTTTATGGCGGCTTCTCTAAGATTTGGTGTTCTCCACCTTAATATACACTCACTCACACACACATAGGCTTCCCTGGTGGCTCAGAGGTTAAAGCACCTGCCTCCAATGCGGGAGACCCGGGTTCGATCCCTGGGTTGGGAAGATCCCCTGGAGAAGGAAATGGCAGCCCACTCCAGTATTCTTGCCTGGAGAATCCCATGGACAGAGACGCCTAGTAGGTTACAGTCCACAGAGTCACAAGGAATCAGACACGACTGAGCGGCTTCACCTCACCTCACCTCACACCCACATTCAAGGTGTTAGCCGCTCAGTAGTGTCCAACTCTTTGGGATCCCATAGCCCACCAGGCTCCTGTGTCCTTGGGATTTTCCAGGCAAGATACTTAAATGAGCCATCATTTCCTTCTCCAGGGGATCTTCCCGATCCAGGGATCAAACCCAGGTCCTTTGCATTGCAGGCAGATTCTTCACCATCTGAGCCACCAAGGAAGCTGTACATTCAAGGTAACTTTATGAAACTCACTTAGAACAAGATAATACCCTCCCCAAGTGGAAAAAGTGGGAAATGAGTCTAGAAAGACTCTCGTTAAATATGTTGGGTTAGAAATAAACTTCCTCCTAAAACACCCATGAAATGAGAATAAAAGATTAAAAGCTTCTACTAAAAAGAAGAAAGGAAACAAAAAGCTGATGAGGAATGAAAATCATGGAAGCTGGAAAATAAATGGGTGAGGGGGACCTTCCCAAAGCACATAAAACTAACACTTCAGTGTACAAGGGCCATCTAATGGGGGAAAATATGGGTTCAAGCTATAGATTCTGGGTGAAGCTGCAGTGAAAGGAAAGGGAAGTCACTCAGTTGTGTCCGACTCTTAGTGACCCCATGGACTGCAGCCCCCAGGCTCCTCCACACATGGGATTCTCCAGGCAAGAATACTGGAGTGGATTGCCACTTCCTTCTCCAGGGGATCTTCCCAACCGAGGTATCGAACCCAAGTCTCCCGCATTGGAGGCAGACACTTTAACCTCTGAGCCACCAGGGAAGCTGCAGTATAAGAGGCAATAAGCCCCTCTAATGACACAGACATTTCTTTGCAAACAAAGGTCCATCTAGTCAAAGCTATAATTTTTCTAGTAGTCATGTATGGATGTAAGAGTTGGACCATAAAGAAGGCTGAGTGCTGAAGAATTGATGTTTTTGAACTGTGGTGTTGGAGAAGACTCTTGAGAGTCCCTTGGACTAAAAGGAGATCAAACCAGTCATTCCTAAAGGAAATATCCCTGAATACGCACTGGAAGGACTGATGCTGAAGCTCCAGTACTTTGGCCACCTGAGGCAATGAACTGACTCATTCGAAAAGACCCGGATGCTGGGAAAGATTGAAGGCAGGAGGAGAAGGGGACAAAGGAGGATGAGATGGTTGGATGGCATCACCAACTCAACGGACATGAGTTTGAGCAAGCTCTGGGAGATGGTGAAGGACAGCAAAGCCTGGTGAGCTGCAGTCCATGGGGTTGCAAAGAGTTGGACATGACTGAGTGACTAAACAACAATAACAAGAGGCTTTACAATCTAGTATCAATGTTGACTATACCTACAAACTCTGGTAGAAGCAATGAGATTTATTATTTGGATATTCAAAGGCAGACTAACAGTGATTAAGTGATAGTATATACAAGAATGCAGAGACCTTCTCTCTCGACCTACCTACTCCTCAGGCTCCTCTCCTAGTTTGGCTGAATATCCTCCAGGCAGAAGATTGGAAGATTTCTCTCTGGGGAAATGACTTAGAAACAACTGGTATCATGTCCCCCAATGAAAATGCTCCACCAGTTGAAAAGTCTCAGATTTCCTTTTAAAGGTCCAGTATTGCTTAATTGTTAAATATAAATAGAAAATCAAATTTTTCATGTTAGAGAATGATGTTATCATGGAAATTAGAAGTCAGAATGAAGAGGGGAAAGAAACACAGAAAAACAAAGACAATACAAAGACAATAAAGGGAATCCATGAAAACTTTATACATACATATTACATATATGTGTTGTTGTTGGTAATCACTGAGTTGGTCTCACTCTTTTTGCGACCGCAGGCTCCTCTGTCCATGGGGTTCTCTAGGCAAGAATACTGGAGTGGGTTGCCGTTTCCTTTCTAGGGGTCTTCCCCACCCAGGGATCGAGCCTAGGTGGTTCAATATATATAAACTCAGGCTTCCCAGGTAAAGAACACACCTGCCAATGCAGGAGACATAAGAGACATGGGTTCGATCCCTGGGTTAGAAAGATCGCCTGGAAGAGGTCATGGCAACCCACTCCAGTATTCTTGCCTAGAGAATCCCATGGACAGAGGAGCCTGGAGAGCTACAGTCTATGAGGTTGCAAAGAGTCGGACACCACTAAACAACTCAGCAGGCACACATATATAAACTAATATAATCAGAGAGAGAAAAAAAAAGATATCAAGCATCTATGAAATAATAGGATACGCTTAAGGGAAAAAGTATTCCAAAAACAAGAGTGGCATCTTCTGATTTTCTCCCTGGTGGATGTAGCTGTTGAGCCAAATTAGGGAAGGAACTTGAGGAGGAGGTGAGTTGAGAAGGTAGCTCTCTGCATTCTCTGTGCTGACTTTCACTTAATTACTGTTTTATGCGCAAAAGCATCTCACCAAGTAGTTCCTGGGGCCAATGGGACTCCGTGTTTACATCTGAGTGCCTGTCACAATCCTGTAAAACATAATCATTGTAAGTAAAAAAATTTGAGACTTTCTTATTAGAAAGTAAAGTAAATGACTAAATTTATTAATTAAAAAAAATTCTGGGTCATTTTTGCATCTCTTTCTGGGTCAGCTCTATGTCTGCATGTTTCTCTGGATAATAATATATTACTTCTCATCATTTTTCTCAAGTGACAGACACTGGTCATAAAATAGCGGTAGAGTCTGATGTAAACAATATTACGTATAGAAGCACTACATTTGTTAGATGAATCCTGCAAGATTAATACTGTTTTCTTAGTCTCTTTTGAGTACCTGGCAGAGATCAGCAAATAAAAGCTAACAAGTGAATAGATTCACTGGAGTTTTCAGGGTTCTGAAAGGGGCCAGTAGTCCTTACTCAGCTTTTATTTATTTGATTCTGTCTCATTCAGAGAAACTAGTCTAACCCCTCATACTCTAACAATTTCAAAAAGAAAATTTTGCAAAAAAAAAAAAAAAATTGGGGCAGTGTTCTAGTATTAACATAAAATACAAGCATTTTGTTTTATTATAAGAATTAGTTTATGTCCCAACAACTTTTCAAAATGCTAGTGTTTTCAAAATATGATAAATTTTACTTAAATTCCCCATTATTTAAATTCAGTCAAAATAATCAAATTATTAAATTTAAATTCCCTAGTATTTATTACCAATAATCTTTCTTACAACATAAGACATCAAATATACTTTGATTTTATTAGCTTCTCACATTTGCTATAGAAATATTTTGCCAGATATATTAATAAAATATCTGTAAATATTTAAATATATGTGTAGTATTTTTGTATTGTAAGTAGCATGTTAAACTATTCCTAATTGTAGTATATAAAGCAATTAATTTAGTTTTAACAAAATTCACATAGTATTTTGTACCCTGTGGGTTCATTTGAACTTATCAAATAGATTATTGTTAATCGAAAGAATAATACCTAAATTCAACTGTGTACTGTAGAAGTATCAGTTAGTAATTGTCTTCAGCTGTAACAGAACTCCTCTGCTATCACACAAAGAAAAAAAAATGGAACTAATTTAAATTCATAGTTATCAAACTTAGCTGCATGTTAGAATCATTCGGGGAGTTCTGAAAATTTCCAATACCCAGACTGCATCCTTCATAAATTAAATCAATATCTCTTGGAATAGAATCCAGGCATCTCAAGTATTTAAAACTCTCCAAGTATTTCCAATTTTCAGCCAAGTTAAAACCCAGTGGCTTTAAAAAAAAAATGAGAGGTAATTCTCCCTCCTGTAAAAAAGCAGTTTAGAGCTTATGTACAGCTTTACAAGGTCATCAGGGACTCAGTCTCCTAGTTTTCCACAGTTCTATCCTTAAGAGCCTAGCTTCTATCTTGAAAGTCACCTCACTGTAAAAGATATCTACTGAATCTCTAGTGATTACACCCTTGCTCTGGCAGGAATAGGAGGAAGTAAGAGGAAAAATGAGTTTGAACCCTTTCCATTTATGAAGCTTACCCTGAAGTCCCATCTAACATTAACCCTTTCATCATAATAGGTGAGAAGTCAGACATATGCATATACCTACCAGAAAAGAAAACTAGAAAACACTTTGTTTTAGCTGGTCATATTGCCCAGTTACAAAGATAGGAGTCAAAGAGCAGTCTCTTTCGTGCCACACTTAAAACATTGCCAAAATGTTCCCATCTGCCTACCGCATTGAAGTATATGAACATATTTCAAAAACAGAAAAACTTTGGAAGCCATTCTCTTTTACCATTTATCCTGGCCCAAATTAATGTTGCATTTTATTTTTCTCCTCAGTGTCTTTGTTCTACTGAAAAAAAAACTAGACTTTTCTCTTCTATCTCTATTCAAATAATTAGAAGAATTAACTTTCTGATATGCCAACAGGTGGTGGGATAGACAGTTAGCAGTACATCTAAAGAAAGTCATGAGTGTGGACACAACTTGTATCTTTTATTATTTTTGATGGTGTCAACAAGTCCCCTAATATATAAGTTGATGCTTAAAAGTTGGCAGGTATTAGACTGGTATTCATTTCACTGATATACATTTCTAAGACATAAGTAATGCATTTTCACTCATCATGAATTGTATTTCCAAATATCTCTTTTACACTTTTATGAGAATAAATTTTGAATTACAGTTATGTCATTTGGTATTCTCACATCATTCTTATGCAAGAAAAAATAATATATTGCTATAAATTTTATACATAAACCTCTTTTCTTATTCCTCTTACTAATTCATGAAAGCTCTAGTCATTCACTAAAGAAGAAGCAGCTCAGTAACAACTGAGAAAATAAAAACAGAAAGATAATATGTTATTTTTTGATTTCACAAAGATAAGGGAAAATAAGAAGTGAATTCTTTTGAACTAAATTTAAAAAAAGACTCTAACATTTAATATGTCTTCATGCTACATTTGGATTACCTGAAAGTTAGGTAGCTAAAAGCAACCTCTCTATAAGTTAAAATGAAAAGAAATCTAGTTTTACTTAATTTTTGAAATTTCATTAAAATGATTTGGGAAATCTTTGTACTGATAGATCACATATATGTTTCAATATGTGAATGATTTTCCTAAACAAGAAAACAGTAATAAATTACACATTCTAATTGATTTCATTGGAATATTGTTAAACATTGTAAATATAAGACCAAGATGACTTTTTCACTGAAAAATATTCAAAACAATGACCTAAAAGGATACTGATAATTCTACCAAATAACATGAACCAGATCACTTTCCAGTAGGCAACATAAGATGCCACTGTAATCTGTAGTGAAAATATGTGTATTTGTTAAGTTTAAGACTAGTTTTTTAAAGCAATAAAATTAAAATCCTACTAGCATGTGCCTGGCACAGTTCAATCAGGAAGGAACTTTTAAAATAACATTTCTGAATTTTTAGAAAATAAACAGTATTCAGAAAACCTGATCCAGATCAAAAGGAAGACTAAGGTTCAGAACATTGAATTTAATAGTTTGAAATCTAATCAAAACTACCATAACATATTTTACTGATGATCAGTCAAATTAGAATAACTATTAGGAACCAACACATGTCTCTAAGAAAGTAAGTTTGGGTTTAATATTACAATATAAATGTCTCCAAAATACACAGATGTGGACAGGAATATTACAACAGCATAACAATGAACAAGAGGGAAAAGTAGAAGCTTTATGATGCAGATTTTCCAAAGAGAACAATCAACTAGAAAACATTTTAAATTATAACTATATACATGTACAGTGTATATACATGATCATGGCATACCAATCCCATCATTTCAAAGCAAATAGATGGAGAAACAGTGCAGTGGTAGACTTTATTTTGGGGGGCTACAAAATCACTGCAGATGGTGACTGCAGCCATGAAATTAAAAGACACTTACTTCTTGGAAGGAAAGTTATGACCAACCTAGACATCATATTAAAATACAGAGACATCACTTTGCCAACAAAGGTCCATCTACTCAAAGCTATGGTTTTTCCAGTATTCATGTATGGATGTTAGAGTTGGACTATAAAGAAAGCTGAGCACTGAAGAACTGATGCTTTTGAACTGTGGTGTTGGAGAAATCTCTTGAGAGTCCCTTGGACTACTAGGTGATCCAACCAATCCATCCTAAAGGAGATCAGTCCTGGGTGTTCATTGGAAGGGCTGATGTTGCAGCTGAAACTCCAATACTTTGGCCACCTGATGCAAAGAACTGACTCATTAGAAAAGACTCTGATGCTGGGAAAGATTGAAGCCAGCAGGAGAAGGGGACGACAGAGGATGAGATGGTTGGAGGGCATCACCAACTCAATGAACATGAATCTGAGTAAATTCTGGGAGTTGGTGGTGGACAGAGAGGCTGGGCATGCTCAGTCCATGAGGTCGCAAAGAGTCATACATGTCTGAGTGACTGAACTGACTGATACTCATGTACACATACACGTATGTTTTAAATTTATCTAAAGCGTTAAGACTATGAATGTCAAAAATGGTCTGTGCTATGAACAACTTAGAATACAATGATGTGAAGATAGACTTGAGGAACATGTATGTTATTAAGCATATCAGTGTTTGAAGGAAATAATCAAAATGTATCATTCAAAATTCTCAACTCTGTGCTTTTTTAAATGTTAAGCAATGGTACTATCGTTGAGATTAATACATAGCTCTTTGATTTTATGTGTCAAATAGAGCCTACTGTCAAGGACCTTGAAGGGTGTGATATTTTAACCATACAGTTAGCTTCCCATTGTTTTCTTGATGCTGAGGGAATGCTGTGGAATCACAGATAAAGAGTGGTTTATTATCACAGCAATAACAATAGACAGAATGTCAACATTCTAATGTTATTCCCCTGCACCCCAGCTCCCACAAATGTGACAAAAAGAGGCCAAGTGAAACCTGCACACACTCCAGACTGCATTACAAGGAAAGATCCCTGAGCTTCAGGAACCCGAATATTTTATTATGATCAGTACACATACTTGTGATTTCCCTGGAAAGAGATGCTGTCTCTATTTTACAAAGCTGCACACAAATTTTCACTTTCCTTCAGAGCCGTCTGTGTCTTTCAAAGCTCTTTACTGTACAAATATCCTTGAAAAGATAGACTGAAACAAGGAAAACCAGTATTTCCTTTGACAAACCTGAAGAAATGTGACAGACCTGTAGATAACTGTCTCCCAATACTACTTTTTTTTTTAATGAATGATGCCCAGTGACAAAGGTATGATACTGTTTGGCTTCTCCCTCCTCTCTATATGATTAATGCTTACTGATGTTGAAATATTGGGGTGCCATCAATCACTCAGTTATGTAAATATTTTCTCTTTATAACCATCCTTGATATTCCCCAAGCTTAATAATAAAGATTTTATCCCAACTATATTTTAAATCTCTCATTTTCCTCCCATTTTTAACACTAGTGCATTAATCCTAAATACTTCAGTGTTCTCTTGTATCCCAATCTGAACAACCCAACTGGTGAAGCAAGTATCTACCCTGACAGAGCACTATCTTTTTTATAATGCAAGTCTGGTCATTTCATATCCTTCTACCACAATAGCCTTAGAAAAAAAGTAAAACTATAGATGTTGCCAGCAAGGTCCTGCAGTTCCTGCCCTTCCATTTCCCTCCATAAAATAAAACCCCTCTTTGCTCTCACTGCTTCTTCCTCACTGGCCACCTTCAGGTACTCCTGTCTCCCATACACTTGGAGTCCGGGCTTTACTGTTCATTACTCACCTAACTGACTCCTCAATACTTTAGTTCATCCTGGGCTACTTTTCCGCAACCTGCCTAGGTAGATAAATGTCGTAATTGTGTGTGCGCTCAGTCATTTCAGTTGTGTCTAGCTCTTTGCAGTCCTATAGACTCTAGCCCACCAGGCTCCTTTGTCCATGGGATTATTCAGGCAAGAATACTGGAGTGGATTGCCACGCCCTCCTCCAAGGAAATGCCCTAATTATGAGATCCTAAAGTCCTGAGTATTTTTCCTTTATAAACACTTGAGACATTCACAAATTTTTTAATATAAATTTATTTATTTTAATTAGAGGTTAATTACTTTACAATATTGTATTGGTTTTGCCATACATCAACATGAATCTGCCACAGGTATACACATGTTCCCCATCCTGAACACCTCTCTCTCCTCCCTCCCGTACTGTGTGATCATTTAAAGGCTGCTTCTCCCACTAGATTTTAAGTGATTTTAGGGCCAAAATAATTTCTGATTACTATCGGTAATACCTCATCTAATGCCCTAGAAGTAGAAGGCCCTCAACAGATGTAGGAAAAAAAAAAAAACTATATTGCTGAATTCACCACTGTGTGGATTAAGAAAAAAAGGGGAAAAATTATTTGACAATGGCTAATTATTAGGTAAACAAAATTATAATCAAATAGTTATTATATACAACAATGATAGTATACAATATATACCTAAAACATAGAGAAATTTTATAATATATTATTAAACTAAATAAGTAGGCCCTGTGCTTAGTCGCTCAGTCATGTCCAACTCTTTGCAATCCCATGGACTGTAGCCCACCAGGCTCCTCTGTCCGTGGGGATTCTCCAGGCAAGAATATGGAGTGGGTTGCCATGCCCTCCTCCATGGGATCTTCCCGACCCAGGGAAATAATATATTCTAAATTAAATGTAAACATGTAAAAGTATATGAAAGTAAATACATCAAATTGCAGAATGGTTTGTTTCAAAAACTTTTTTAGCTAGCTAGCATTTTTGTACATTTTTTCTACCTCTTCTAAAATTTAAAGTTTTAAAAATTTAGTTTATTACCATATTGCCAAGTCTTACATACACCCCACAATAGTCATTTCAGAAAATACTGTGCACAACTTTCAGTGCAACTGAATGATTTTAAAGAAATAAAATGCATATAAAACTATCCTATGGAGACTAGAAACACATACACTAAGCTTACAGTATCACCATAATGGCATGAAAGAACATATAAAATTGAATCATGTTGGAGACTTGAAAATATAATTCTTATACTTCACAACTTTTATTATTCAAGTAAATCAGTGGAATTTTCCCTTCCTCACATAAGAATCCACAGTTATAATCAATATCCTAATACAGATCTGAATTTTCTCTTACGTTTACAAACCCACAATTGACACTACGGAACAACAGCAATATTTATACATTATTTTCTGCTATAGTATGTTTTAGATGAATCCCAGATGGCCCACAGTAGTTATAGATTGTTCTCTGAGCATATACCTGAGTTTCAGAGAGTGACTGTAATACTGAAAAAAGGACATTTGAGATAGTGACTTTGATATTTCCTCTGAATCTGCTAAGGAAGTATAAAGAAAACTTTGGAAAGTAGCAGTCAGAGTTGAAATGGACCTTTCCTGGATGTAGGTAAAACAGTACACCGGAAAAAAAAAAAAAAATGTGTACCAAGGAAAATCTGAAACACGCACTAGCATTTGGAAAATGAATAAATTATCTTTCATTCTTAACATAAATAGAGATGTCAATAGAATTATACTAAATTTCACATCAGGGAGCCAATTTTAGTCAACATATTCATAGTCATTGTAATCAATGCATAAAGAGTGATAGAAATGTTAGAAATAAAGGATAAAAGGATAAATTTATAAATAGCCTCAACTGTTTTCCTTATTTCTGTGACTCAATATTTAAATATTTATGGATAATCTTTAGTTGTTTGAAAAAAGTAGTGATTTATTAACTACAGTGACAGAAATTCTGATATAGGCAGCAGTTTTAAATGCATGCTTATAAAAAATCTTGTCCTTAAAAATCAACCCTGAGTGAACAGAGAAGAGAAAGAACAGGTGGATAAAGAACATGGAAACCCAAAACTGAACCTACCTTTGACTGTGTGGATAACAACAAACTGTGGAAAATCTGAAAGAGATGGGAATACCAGACCACCTGACCTGCCTCCTGAGAAACATGTATGCAAGTCAGGAAGCAACAGTTAGAACTGGACATGGAACAACAGACTGGTTCCAAATAGGAAAGGAGTACATCAAGGCTATATATTGTCACCCTGTTTATCATGAGAAACGCTGGACTGGATGAAGCATAAACTAGAATCAAGATTACCGGAAGAAATATCAATAACCTCAGATATGCAGATAACACCACCCTTACGGCAGAAAGTGAAGAGGAACTAAAGAGCACCTTGATGAAAGTGAAAGAGGAGAGTGAAAAAGTTGGCTTAAAACTTAGCATTCTGAAAATTAAGATCATGGCATCCAGTCCCATCACTTCATGGTAAATAGATGGGGAAGCAATGGAAACAGTGACAGACTTTGTTTTTTTGGTCTCCAAAATCATTGCAGATGGTGACTGCAGCCATGGAATTAAAAGACACTTGCTCCTTGGAAGAAAAGTTATGACCAACCTAGACAGCATATTAAAAAGCAATGACGTTACTTTGCCAACAAACGTCCAATCTAGTTAAACCTTTGGTTTTCCAGTAGTCATGTATGGATGTAAGAGTTGGACTATAAAGAAAGCTGAGTGCCAAAGAATTGATGCTTTTTGAACTGTGGTGTTGGAGAAGACTCTTGAGAGTCCCTTGGACTGTAAGGAGATCTAATCAGTCCATCCTAAAGGAAATCAGTCCTGAATATTCTTTGGAAGGACTGATGCTGAAGCTGAAATTTCAATACTTTGGCCACCTGATGCAAAGAACTGACTCATCTGAAAAGACCCTGATGCTGGGAAAGATTGAGAGTGGAAAGAGAAGGAAAGACACAGAATGAGATGGCTAGATGGCATCACCAACTCGATGGTCATGAGTTTGAGTAAACTCCAGGAGTTGGTAATGGACAAGGAGGCCTGGCATGCTGCAGTCCATGGGGTAGCAAAGAGTCGGACATGACTGAGCGACTGAACTGAACTAAATGTTATTACCTTATATCACAAATATTGAGAGACTTCTTCCAGGTAGAAATCAAAGACAATCCAAGGATTCATTCTGAATCCAGGAAGAGGGAATTCTGGCCATCTCTATTATACTCCCTTAGTTAGGGAAGTAAAATCTAGAAACTATAGCAAGCCAAGGAAAGAATAAGAGCCATTCTCATCTAGTACCCTCTTTCATGTGCCAGATAAAGAAATGGAAACTTGCAGTGATTCTGTGTGGCTTGCTCTAACAACATTTCTTAAAAAGCATGAAGATCCACAAACAAGTGGGTTAGAAATTTTCTCTATTGTGAATGGTAAAGTGGAGCTGAATTCTGAAACTTTAATAGGCTTGAGAAAGATGGACTCAGTCTTGTTGTTATTCAGTCTCTCACTGGGGCCCGACATTTTGTGACCCCCATGGACGGCAGCACACCAAGCTTCCCAGTCCATCACCAAATCCTGGAGCTTGCTCAAACTCATGTCCATCAATCAAGTTGTTGATGCCATCCAACCATCTCATCCTCTGTCATGCTCTTTTCCTCCTGCCTTCAATCTTTGCCAGCACCAGGATGTCTTCTAATGAGTCAGTTCTTCGCATCAAGTGGTCAAAGTATTGGAACTTCAGCTTCAGCATCAGTTCTTCCATTGAATATTCAGAGTTGATTTCCTAGAGGATTGACTAGTTTGATCTTTCTGTCCAAGGGACTCTCAAGAGTCTCCTCCTACAACACAATTCAAAAGCATCAGTTTTTCAGTGCTCAGCTTTCTTTATGGTCCAACTGTCACATCCATACATGACTACTGGAAAGCCATAGTTTTGACTATATGGACCTTTGTCAGCAAAGTAATGTCTCTGATTTTTAATGTGTTATCTAGTTTGGTTATAGCTTTTCTTTCAAGGAGTAAGCATCTTTAATTCCATGGCTGCAGTCACCATCTGCAGTGATTTTGGAACCTAAGAAAATAAAGTCTGTCACTGTTTCCATTGTTTCCCCATCTATTTGCCATGCAATGATGGGACCAGATGCCATGATCTTAGTTTTCTGAATGTTGAGTTTTAAGCCAGCTTTTCACTCTCTTCTTTAACTTTCATCAAGAAGCTCTTTAGTTCCTCTTCACTTTCTGTAGTAAGTGTGATATTATCTGCATATCTAAAGTTGTTGACATTTCTCCTAACAGTCTTGATTCCAGCTTGTGCTTCATCCAGCCCAGCGTTTCTCATGATGTACTCTGCATATAAGTTAAATAAGTAGGGTGACAATATACAGCCTTGATATATTGCTTTCACAATTTGTAATCAGTGTTTGTTCCATGTCCAGTTCTAACTGTTGCTTCTTGTTGACCTGCATACAGGTTTCACAGGAGGCAGGTCAAGTGGTCTGGTATTCCCATCTCTTTCAGATTTTCCACAGTTTGTTTTGATCCATGCAGTCAAAGGCTTTAGTGTAGCCAATGAAGTGGAAGTATATTTTTTTTTCTGGAATTCTCTCTTGCTTTTTCTGTGATCCAACAGAGCTCAGCAATTTGTGCCTCTGCCTTTTCTAAATCCAGCTTAAACATCTGGGAGTTTTGGTTCTTGTACTGTTTATTTTTTTTTTTTAAACCATGATTACTAAAATAAAAAAGTTGAAGAAGGCTCTGCTGGTAGGAAAATTCAAGTGACCTTTCCAAACAAAAACCCACAGAAGGCAGCACTCTTAATTTCACACAGAAGGAAGAAAGAACTTTCAAGAGGTGTGACAGAGCATACATCTCAGAACTAGAGAGGATAAAAGTGTAAATAAGGTTTGAAAATAAGCACATTATGTAACTGGAATAAAAATATGAATGAAAAGAACTATGGCTAAAGAATACTGGCTACCAGGGTGTCATTGAATACAGAGGAAAATTGCAGAAGGATCAAGTCCCAAATCTGGGACTGCCCAGAATCCCTGGGCATATACCCAGAGAAAACCATAATTTCAAAATATCCATGCACCCCAGTGTTCACTGCAGCACCTTTATCATAGCCAGGAGATGGAAGCAACCTAGATGTCCATCAACAGAGGACTGTACAAAGAAGATATGGTTCTTATTGACAATGGAAATAACTCAGCCACAAAAGGAACAAAATAATGCCATTTGAAGTGACATGGATGCACATAGAGATTGTCATTCGGAGTGATATCATCATATAATATCACTTATATGTCGAATCTAGAAAAATTGTACAGATGAACTAATTTGCAGAGCAGAAATAGAGTCACAGAGGTAGAAAACAAACCTATGGCTACCAAGGGGGGGAAATGGGGGCAGAGTGAATTGGGAGAATCAGATTGACATATGTACACTAGTATATAAAACAGATAACCTAATGAGAACCTACCACATAGCATGGGGAACTCTATTCAGTGCTCTGTGGCAACCTGGATGGGAAGAGAATCTACAAAGAGTGGATAAATATTTAACTGACTCACTTTGCTGTATGACAGAGTGACAGTAAGGTTATAACACTGCAGAGCAACTATACTCCAATAAAAATCCATTTTAAAAAGACTGAATGAGAAAAAAAAGACACAATGTTAAAGTTAAAAGTGAAGAACTATGGCTAAAGGATACTGACTACCAGGGTGTCACTGAATACAGGAAAATTGCAGAAGGAGCAAGTCCCAAATCTGGGACTGCCCAGAATCCCTGGGCATATAACAAGAGAAAACCTTAATAGATTAGTCCCAGCTTAAAAAAAAGAAAGAAAGAAAGAAAGAAATCTGGCATAATTACAGTAATACCAGATTCTATATACATTGAGGAAAAAGAATTGCTAAAGAAAACAGTCACTGGTTAGTAAAGGATAACAAAACCTCATCACCTTTTCTAAGGACACAGTTGACCTTGAGCTAACTTTCTGTCTCTATTGCCCTAGAAACATAATAAAAGTTGCAAGTCAACTTTTATTATATGTACTGAAGCATTTGACTTAGAACACAAAAGTGTGTGTTAAGTCACTTCAGTTGTGTCTAACTCAACACACAAGTGTGTGTAAGTCACTTCAGTTGTGTCTAACTCTTTGTGACCCTGTGGACTATAGCCCTCCAGGTTCCTCTGTCCATGAAATTCTCCAGGCAAGAACACTGGAGTGGACTGCCATTTCCTCCTCCAGGGGATCTTCCCAACTCAGAGATCGAACCCACATCTCTTATGTCTGTTGCACTTGCAAATGGGTTCTTTACCAACTGCACCACTTGGGAAGACCAAGAGTACAGCAGTGGGTAGCCATTCCCTTTTCCAGAGGATCTTCCTGACCCAGAGATCAAACCTGGGTCTCCCACATTGCAGGCAGATTCTTTATCATTTGAACCATTAGGGAAACCAATCATGTGGGATCTTAGTTCCCCAATTAAACCCCTTATCCTTTGCATTGCAAGGCAGATTCTTAACCACTAGACCACTTGGGAAAATCCCAGAAACATGATAAAAGTTGCATGTGAGCTGTGTTACCAGGCAAGATTAGTGAATTGCTATTGACCTTAGAAATATGGATGGATGCTAAAATCCTAATAGAAAACCATAACTTTAGATTCCTTGAGGATAGTAATCTTTGTGCAGTGCTTACCTCCTATGGGTACCTTGGAATATATACTTTAGACATGTGACAAGAGATATTGTCTCTACTTGCATAAAATTCTGAGCCAACGTGGAACCCATGTTCACAAATGTGGAATGGTCTCTTGCTCCTGAGCTGTCATCTGGAAGCCAAAGGGAATAGCTCCTGTATGCATAGACCATTGCAAAGACTGATGCAAAACCATATCCCTTGAAGAGTATGCTACACTGCTGGCAGGCTGTACTTTCTGACTCTGTCTCTCTGCTTAAATTAATGCCATGTGCACCCTATTCTGATTCTATGAGTCTGAATATGTGGTTGACCTTGAAATTCCCCTAAACATACACTGATGAAACATTCAGTACTTTATTGATGCTTCAGTACATATAATAAAATATTAAAATCCTAAAGAGACATAACAATTCTAAATTTGTATTCATTTAATGTAATAGCTTCAAAGTCTCAAAATATATCTTAAAATTGATAGATGCACAAGGGTAAGTAGGTAAATCCACAAGTAATGTGAGTTGCTTTCATGTAGCCCTCTAAATATGAACATATTAAATAAAAAACTTAAGAATAAGGAAAAATTGATAATACAATAAACCTGATTTAAAGCATATCTATAAAACACAGTGTCTAATTGCTATAGAAGGAAGGAAGGAAGGAAGGGAAAGTTGCTCAGTCATGTCCGACTCTTTGCGACTCCGTGGACTGTAGCCTACCAGGCTTCTCAGTCCATGGGATTTTCCAGGCAAGAGTATTGGAGTGGGTTGCTATTTCCTTCTCCAAACTGCTATAGAAGACACATTGTTTTCTGATCAATGAAATCTGAGGCAAATTTCACAACATTTTGTATTATGGTATAAAGAGTAAGCTTTACTTTAACAAGTGGAAATGAACAAGGCTGACCTGTCAATTGTTGGTTAAATAGCTTGTTCTGCCACCCAGTCTTACTTAATGCTAGCAGTTTTTGGTGATGATGTCTGGGAAACCCAGATTATAGGAACAAGTGGAAACTGCAAGTTCCTTGACAGAAGGAGGTATTATCAGTTCTGTGGGAACCTGAGCTCAGATTCAGCATTAAATTCTGAGAACATGGGTAACAATCATAGTATACACAACACTCATATCCAGAATACTCAAAGCATTCTTATAAATAAATAAATTACTTTTGGAAACAACCTAGATTTCCATCAGCAGATGAATGGATAAGAAAGCTATGGTACATATACACAATGGAGTATTAGCCCTTAAAAAGAATAAATTTGAATCAGTTCTAATGAGATGGATGAAACTGGAGCCAATTATACAGAGTGAAGTAAGCCAGAAAGAAAAACACCAATACAGTATACTGACACATATATATGGAATTTAGAAAGATAGTAATGATGACCCTCTATGTGAGACAACAAAAGAGACACAGAGGTATAGAACGGACTTTTGGCCTCTGAGGGAGAGGGAGAGGGTGGGATGCTTTGGGAGAATGACATTGAAACATGTATATTATCATATAAGAAATGAAGCACCAGTCTATGTTCAATACAGGATACAGGATGCTTGGGGCTGGTGTACAGGATGATCTGGGGAGACGGTGGGAGGTGGGAGGTGGGAGGGGGCTTCAGCATTGGGAGATCGTGTACACATGTGGCTAATTCATGTCAATGTATGGCAAAACCAGTACAGTATTTTAAAGTAGAAAAAAATAAAATAAAATAAATAAAAATTTGAATAGATGTTTTATGAGAGATTATAAGTGGCTAAAATACAAAAATTACTCAGGAAAATACAAACTTAATTGGACAGATTAAAATACATCTGATTAGTATATATTCAAACTCTTGATAATGCCATATAATTGATATAAAATATTAACTTTTGATATTGCTGGAGTTAATGCAAATTGGCTCTCTTTTTAAAAACACTTTGGTATTCTCTGGGACCATAATTCTTCATTCTATTCCTTGAATCCAGAGATTTTCACAACACAGCTATACCAGCAAACACACACAAGAATGCATATAGCAGAAAGGTTAACAATAGTAAAAAATTGGAAACAATACAAATCTCTTAAGAGTAGAAGTTATATAAATTATGGTATTTTCCTGCAATAGAATAATCTGGTTGAACATGGATAAGTCACAAGAGAATAAATTTTAGTGAAAGAAGAAAGTCAAAAAATTATACATGTAGTATGACCCTTTATGTAATTTCAAAATGATATTATGTAGTTCAGTAGTTTAGAGGTACTTACATAGCTAATGAACTATAAAGAAAAGCAAGAGAATAATTATACATGGTTCAAAATAGTGGCTACATCTGTAAGGAGTTCAGTTCAGTTGCTTAGCTGTCTCCAACTCTTTGCAGCCTTATGAACTGTAGCACACCACTCCTCCCTGTCCATCATCAACTCCCAGAGTTTACTCAAACTCATGTCCATTGAGTTGGTGATGCCAACTAGCCATCTCATCCTCTATCCTCCCCTTCTCCTCTTGCCTTCAATATTTCCCAGCAAAAGGGTCTTTTGATATGAGTCAGTTCTTTGCATCAGGTGGCCAAAGTATTGGAATTTCAGCTTCAGCAGAAGTCCTGCCAATGAATATTCAGGACTGATTTCATTTAGGATGGACTGGTTGGATCTCCTTGCAGTCCAAGGGACTCTCGAGAGTCTTCTCCAATACCACAGTTCAAAAGCATCAATTCTTCAGTGCTCAGTGTTCTTCATAGCCCAACTCTCAGATCGAAACATGACTACTGGAAAAACCATAGCTTTGACTAGACAGACCTTTATTGGCAAAGTAATGTCTCTCCTTTTAATATGCTAAGTTAGTCATAACTTTTCTTCCAAAGAGTAAACATCTTTTAATTGCATGGCTGCAACCACCATCTGCAGTGATTTTGGAGGGCCTCCCCCAAAATAAAGTCTGTCACTGTTTCCATTGCTTCCCCATCTATTTGGCATGAAGTTATGGGACCAGATGCCATAATCTTAGTTTTCTGAATGTTGAGTTTTTAAGCCAACTTTTTCACACTCCTCTTTTACTTTCATCAGGAAGCTTTTTAGTTCCTCTTCGCTTTCTACAATAAGGGTGAAGTCATCTGCATATCTGAGATTCTCCCTGCAATCTTGATTCCAGCTTGTACTTCATCCAACCCAGCAGTTCACATGATGTACTGTGCATATAAGTTAAATAAGCAGAGTGACAATATACAGCCTTGACATACTCCTTTCCCGATTTGGAACCAGCCTGTAGTTCCATGTCCAGTTCTAACTGTTGCTTCTTGACCTGCATACAGATTTCTCAAGAGGCAGGTCAGGTGGTCTGGTAGTCCCATCTCTTGAAAAATTTTTCACAATTTGTTGTGATCCACACAGTCAAAAGCTTTGGCATAGTCAACAAAGCAGAAAGATGCTTTTCTGGAACTCTTGATTTTTGATGATCCAATAGATGTTTGCAATTTGATCTTTCGTTCCTCTGTCTTTTCTAAATCCAGTTTGCACATCTGGAAGTTCACAGTTCATGTACTGTTGAAGTCTGGCTTGGAAAATTTTGAGCATTACTTTACTAGCGTGTGAGATGAGTGCAACTGTGCGGTAGTTTGAGCATTCTTTGGCATTGCCTTTGTTTGGGATTGGAATGAAAACTGACCTTTTCCAGTCCTATGACTACTGCTGAGTTTTCCAAGTTTGCTTGCATATTGAGTGCAGCAATTTCACAGCATCATCTTTTAGGATTTGAAACAGCTCAAATGGGATTCCATCACCTCCTCTAGCTTTGTTCATGGGGATGCTTCCTAATGCCCACTTGACTTTGCATTGCAAGATGTCTGGCTCTAGGTGAGTGATCACACCATCGGGATTATCTGGGTCATAAAGATCTTGTTATATAGTTCTATGTATTGTTGTCACCTCTTCTGCTTTTGTTAGGTCCATACCATTTCTGTCCTCAATTGTGCCCATCTTTGCCTGAAAATTTACCTTGATATCTCTAATTTTCTTGAAGAGATCTCTAAGCCTTTAATCAGGGAGGGAAATAAAGGGAGTTTTTTAAGAGATAGTTTTATGTTTGTTTTTTTTTTTTTAAGAAAGTGACATTCGCTTTCTCATTATGGTAATAGTAAAGATGCTTCTACTATTACCATAATGAGAGCCAGGCCGGCGCACTAAGAGCGGCCGAGAGGAGCTACCCGACGTCTCAGGTCAGGGGCAGCAGCCTAGAGTGCCAGGCTGTGATGGCGCAGGAACGGCGGAGAGAAGGTACCCTGTGTCTGAGGTCAGGGCGGCGGCTGGGTGGAGCTACCCTGGGTCTGAGGTCAGGGGCGGCAACCGAGAGGAGACACCTCTCACTCGAGGCCAGGGGCAGTGACCGTGAGGAGCCACCCAGAACACGAGGCCAGGGCCTGCGGCTGGGTGGAGCAACATGAGGAGAGGTGGCTGCACAGGAGCAGGAGCGCCTAGAGGAGCTATCACACATTAAAGGGCAGGAACAGCAGTGGTGAGGAAATAACTCCAGCCATGAAGAGAGACTCCACACCCAAAGAGAAACCCAAGTAAGATGGTAGGTGTTGCAAGAAGGCATCAGAGGACAGACACACTGAAACCATACTCACAGAAAACTAGTCAGTCTAATCACAATAGGACCACAGCCTTGTCTAACTCAGTGAAACCAAGCCATGCCTGTGGGGCAACCCAAGATAGGAGGGTCATGGTGGAGAGGGCTGACAGAATGTGATCCACTGGAGAAGGAAATGGCAAGCCACTTCAGTATTCTTGCCTTGAGACCCCCACGAACAGTATGAAAAGACAAAATGATAGGATACCAAAAGAGAAACTCCCCAGGTCATTAGGTGCCCAATATTGTACTGGAGATCAGTGGAGAAATAACTCCAGAAAGAATGAAGGGATAGAGCCAAAGCAAAAACAATACCCAGTTGTGCATGTGACTGGTGATAGAAGCAAGATCTGATGCTGTAAAGAGCAGTATAGCATAGGAACCTGGAATATCAGGTCCATGAATCAAGGCAAATTGGAAGTGGTCAAACAAGAGATGGCAAGGGTGAACGTCGACATTCTAGGAATCACTGAATGAAAATGGACTGGAATGGGTGAATTTAACTCAGATGACCATTGTATCTACTACTGTGGGCAGGAATCCTTAGGAAGAAATGGAGTAGCCATCATGGTCAACAAAAGAGTCCAAAATGCAGCACTTGGATGCAATCTCAAAAACAACAGAATAATCTCTGCTCGTCTCCAAGGCAAACAATTCAATATCACAGTTATCCAAGTCTATGCCCAAACCAGTAATGCTAAAGAATCTGAAGTTGAACGGTTTTATGAAGACGTACAAGACGTTTTAGAACTAACACCCAAAAAAGATGTCCTTTTCATTATAGGCGACTGTAATGCTAAAGTAGGAAGTCAAGAAACACCTGGAGTAACAGGCAAATTTGGCCTTAGAATACGGAATGAAGAGTCTTGCCAAAAAAATGCACTGGTCATAGCAAACACCCTCTTCCAGCAACACAAGAGAAGACTCTACACATGGACATCACCAGATGGTCAACACTGAAATCAGATTGATCATATTCTATGCAGCCAAAGATGGAGAAGCTCTATACTGTCAACAAAAACAAGACCGGGAGCTGACTGTGGCTCAGATCATGAATTCCTTATTACCAAATTCAGACTTAAACTGAAAAAAGTAGGGAAAACCACTAGACCATTCAGGTATGACCTAAATCAACTCCCTTATGATTATACAGTGGAAGTGAGAACTAGATTTAAGGGCCTAGATCTGATAGATAGAGTGCCTGATGAACTATGGAATGAGGTTGGTGACACTGTACGGGAGACAGGGATCAAGACCATCCCCATGGAAAAGAAATGCAAAAAACAAAATGGGTGTCTGGGGAGGCCTTACAAATAGATGTGAAAAGAAGAGAGGAGAAAAGCAAAGGAGAAAAGGAAAGATATAAGCATCTGAATGCAGAGTTCCAAAGAATAGCAAGAAGAGATAAGAAAGCCTTCAGCGATCAATACAAAGAAATAGAGGAAAAGGACAGAATGGGAAAGACTAGAGATCTCTTCAAGAAAATTAGAGATACCAAGGGAACATTTCATGCAAAGATGGGCTTGATAAAGGACAGAAATGGCATGGACCTAACAGAAGAGGAAGATATTAAGAAGAGGTGGCAAGAATACACAGAAGAACTGTACAAAAAAGATCTTCAAAACCAAGATGATCATGATGATGTGATCACTAATCTAGAGCCAGACAGCTTGGAATGTGAAGTCAAGTGGGCCTTAGAAAGCATCACTACGAACAAAGCTAGTGGAGGTGATGGAATTCCAGTTGGGCTGTTTCAAATCCTGAAAGATGATGCTGTGAAAGTGTTGCACTCAATATGCTAGCAAATTTGGAAAGCTCAGCAGTAGCCACAGGACTGGAAAAGGTCAGTTTTCATTCCAATTCCAAAAAATGGCAATGCCAAAAAATGCTCAAACTACCGCACAATTGCACTCATCTCACATGCTAGTAAAGTAATACTCAAAATTCTCCAAGCCAGGCTTCACCAGTATGTGAACCATGAACTCCCTGATGTTCAAGCTGGTTTTAGAAAAGGCAGAGGACCCAGAGATCAAATTGCCAACATCCATGGGATCATGGAAAAAGCAAGAGAGTTCCAGAAAAACATCTATTTCTGCTTTATTTACTGTGCCAAAGCCTTTGACTGTGTGGATCACAATAAACTGTGGAAAATTCTGAAAGAGATGGGAATACCAGACCACCTGACCTGCCTCTTGAGAAATCTGTATGCAGGTCAAAAAGCAACAGTTAGAACTGGACATGGAACAACAGACTGGTTCCAAATAGGAAAAGGATCACGTCAAGGCTGTATAATGTCACCCTGCTTATTTAACTTCTATGCAGAGTACATCATGAGAACCGCTGGACTGAAAGAAGCACAAGCTGGAATCAAGATTGCCAGGAGAAATATCAATAACCTCAGATATGCAGATGGCACCACCCTTATGGCAGAAAGTGAAGAGGAGCTAAAAAGCCTCTTGATGAAAGTGAAAGAGGAGAGTGAAAAAGTTGGTTTAAAGGTCAACATTCAGAAAACAAAGATCATGGCATCTGGTCCCATCACTTCATGGGAAATAGATGGGGAAACAGTGGAAACAGTCTCAGACTTTTGGCCTCCAAAATCACTGCAGACGGTGACTGCAGCCATGAAATTAGAAGAGTCGGGTCACAATGAGTCAGACACGACTGAGTGACTGAACTGCACTGAAAGATGCTTCATTTTATTCCTTAAGAGACTTACACTTTGATAATTTCAATATGGTATTTTTACAATGAAATTACAGCATTTATAATAAAAGCATAGTGTTTCTATGTTCATCAATATATATAATCATAAATTCAAAGTACTTGAAAATAAATCTAATAAAAATTGTAAATATTCTGTGGAGGAAACTTAAAATATGCTGAAATATATTAAAATGGACATGAATAAAAGAAGATTTCCATTTCTCTAGAATACAGGACTCAGTTTTCTAAAAACGTCAAGTTGAACTACAATTTAATCAATTTCAGTCAAAAGGATTTTGTTATACAATTGTGAAGCTGAAATCACTGCAGATGGTGACTGCAGCCATGAAATTAGAACACGCTTTCTCTTTGGAAGAAAAGTTATGACCAACCTAGATAGTATATTCAAAAGCAGAGACATTACTTTGCCGACTAAGGTCCGTCTAGTCAAGGCTATGGTTTTTCCAGTGGTCATGTATGGATGTGAGAGTTGAACTGTGAAGAAGGCTGAGCACCGAAGAATTGATGTTTTTGAACTGTGGTGTTGGAGAAGACTCTTGAGAGTCCCTTGGACTGCAAGCAGATCCAACCAGTCCATTCCGAAGGAGATCAACCCTGGGATTTCTTTGGAAGGAATGATGCTAAAGCTGAAACTTCAGTACTTTTGCCACCTGATGCGAAGAGCTGACTTATTCGAAAAGAGTCTGATGCTGGGAAGGATTGGGGGCAGGAGGAGAAGGGGACCACCGAGGATGAGATGGCTGGATGGCATCACGGACATGATGGACGCGAGTCTGAGTGAACTCCGAGAGATGGTAATGAACAGGGAGGCCTGGCATGCTGCGATTCATGGGGTTGCAAAGAGTCAGACATGACTGAGTGACTGAACTGAACTACTGAACTGCAGCTGATTGCAAAATTCTAATAACAGCCAACACATATACTTAAAAGAGAAAAATAATAAGAAATTGTACTACTAGATATCAGGATTTATTATGCAATCAAATAGAAAGCCCAGAAATGGATCCATATATAACTGGACATTTTATTTATTCCACTGCAGATTAATGAAGAAATGACTGACTTTTCCATAAATAGATCTAAGATATTTACTATCCTTAAGAGGAAAAAAAAAAGAATATCCTTATATTGTATCAAGAACCAAAGAAATAAATGTGAAAGACAAAAATATTAAACTTTTTTCCTTGTTAATCTTTTTATATATATACTTTATGCTACATTACAATACTGTATTTGTTTTGCCATACATTGACATGAATCAGCCACAGGTGTACCCTTTTAAAAGATAATATATAACAATATCTTTCTGATCTTAGAATCTTAATACTTGAAGAAATTTAAAGATTGAAGAGAATAGAGATTTTTACCGTGTTAAAAATTACTCCTGTCAATTAAAAAGTATATAAAGACACTGAAAGACAAAAGAGATACTTGGAGAACATATATGCCATATATATAGTACTATCAAAATATTTGCAGCTAGAATATATATAAAATTTTTATTAAGTAAGAGAAAAGCAAACAACCTGAAAGAAAAATGACATAACATGAAAAATGGTTGTAGAAATGAAAATACAAATGTCTTAAACTTGAAGATAACTGTTCAACTACATTAATCATCCCAATAATGCAAATTTAAACCAATTTGATGGCATTTCACAAGCATCAGATTGACCAAAAAAAAGGTAAAGAGTGACAATATCACATATATCAGTAAGGATGTGGAGCAATGGTATAAAATACATTCAATGTAAGAGTAAATTACTACACTCACTTTAAAATTTATATTGGTATTCCCTGGGAAAGGTAAAACCGTACAAACTCTAATACACCAATACATTAATTGGTTTACATTTTAGTGTCCCATGATTTATCATAACTCTTATAACAAAGAATAGCTTACTCTCACATATCATCTTTTATGTGAGGACATATATTTTTCTTCAATGGTTAGTTTTAAAAACAATTAAAACTTTGTCTTTTCTAATGGCACACTTTGCAAATTTTGTATTCTTATGAAAAATAAGCATCACATAGTAGGCATTTCCTCTAGTCACTTGACAGTCATATGACAGATTTTGAAATTAAAACATACTAAAATTCAAAGATTATAATATGGTCATATTATTTTCTAGAATGATTCTTAAATGGAAAACTACTTTTATGTTAAAATTAAAAATAAACAATATTTTTTTAAATGTACAATATCTTAGATATTGCAGGTACCTTAGCCTTTGCGGGTAACTCTTCCAAGCCAATAAGCTTTTTTTTTTGGTTTCCTTTCAAAATTTCAAACAATTATTTATTTTATTTTTACTATATACAAATAAAATTTTTTCTTTCAGTTTGTTGGTATGCATACTCCCATGACAAATGCTGGGTTTCCATCTCTCCTTGTTATTATAAAAGTGAACTATGGCTGAGAAATATTCCATTGTGTATATATACCACAACTTCTTTATCCATTCATTTATTGATGGACATCTAGGTTGCTTCCATGTTCTAGCTATTGTAAATAGTGCTGCAGTGAACAGTGGGTTACATGTGTCTCTTTTAGTTTTGGTTTCCTCAGGGTATATGCCTAGGAGTGGGATTTCTGGGGGATGCGGGGGAGATAGGAGGGAGTTTCAAAATAGAAGGGATATATGTATACCTATGGCTGATTCATGTTGAGGTTTTCAGAAAACAGCAAAAGTCTGTAAAGCAATTATCCTTCAATAAAAAATTAATCATTTTTTAAAAAAACTAAATTTGCTCATTATATCCAAGAGTTTTGTTCACTGAATTTTTGGTATACACTCTTATTCAGGATGGTTCAAATTACAACTTTATGATTTCATGACGATGTGAAAGCTTTACTTAATCAGTAGAAAATGTGCTTCACATTTTGAATTTTGATCTTTTCCCAGGCTGACATATGGTATGATACCCTCTTACAATGCTAGGCAGCAGTAGCAAAACCATAGCTACCAGTGAGCCCCAAGATTATGAAAGTAAACACCCAATATACTTACAACCATTCCGTACCTATACAATCTCTGTTTTTCACTTTCAATACAGCATTCAATAATTACATGAAGTATTTAATACTTTACTATAAAACAGGTTTGTGTTAGATGAGTTTGCATAACTGTAGGTTAATGTAGGGCTTTTCTGGTGGCTCAGTGGTAAAGAATCCACCTACAAATGCAGGAGGCCTGGGTTCAATCCCTGGGTCAGGAAGATTCCCTGGAGAAGGAAATGGAAACCCATTCCAGTATTCTTGCTTGGGAAATTCCATGGACAGAGGAACCTGGTGAGCTACAGACCATGGGGTTACAAAAGTGTCAGACACTTAGCTACTAAAACAATAACCACCACAAGAGCCAATGTAAGTGTTCTGAGCATGTTTGAAGGTAGGCTAGACTAAGTTATGCTATTTAGTAGATGAGATGTATTAAATGCATTTTCAGCTTAATGATATTTTCAGTTTATGATGGGTTTGTTGGGAGGTAATCCCATTGTAAATCCAGGAAGAGCTGTAATTTTCTGCTTTTCTCTACCTTTATTTTCTTTATTTGTTCAATGTTTTGATCATTTTTAATGTATTGTCTTCAGTAAAAGCATATTTGTATTTATTATAATGTGAGTGTAGGTATAATATCAATTAACTGAGGAATAAAATAAACATTTTTCTTTCTAATATTTGAAAAACTATCTGGATTATTCTTAGCTATTGGCAAAGTATTGCTTTTATCAGATGTTTTGGCAAACTCGCTAAAAAGCAGAGCGAAGATTAAGTTACTCAAAAAGTCTCCTTCAAAACACAGCTTACACTTCCTGCTTAAAATTTTAGAATTTATAAAAAGCTACAACTGGATATTTCATTTAGATAGCAGATGTGGCTAAATGGAGGACAATAAGATAATTCAGATATATATACATATATCTCTGGATATATTTGTATATATGATGTATATAAATGATATTTATTTCTCCAAAGAAGACATTTTTCCAAAGAAGACATACAGATGGCTAACAAACACATGAAAAGATGCTCAACATTACTCATTATAAGAGAAATGCAAATCAAAACCACAGTGAGGTACCATCTCACGCCAGTCAGAATGGCTGCCATCAAAAGTCTACAAACAATAAATGATGGAGAGGGTGAGGAGAAAATGGAACCCTCTTACACTGTTGGTGGGAATGCAAACTAGTACAGTCACAAGGGAGAACAGTATGGAGATTCCCTAAAAACCTGGAATTAGAACTGCATTTGACCAAGCAATCCCTCTGCTGGGCATACACACTGAAAAAAATAGAATTGAAAGAGACACATGTATCCCAATGTTCATTGCAGCACTGTTTATAATAGCTAGGATATGGAAGCAACCTAGATGCCCATCAGCAGGCGAATGGATAAGAAAATTGTGGTACATTTACACAATGGAATATTACTCAGCTATAAAAAAGAGAATACATTTGAGTCAGTTCTAATGAAGTGAATAAAACTGGAGCCTTCACTTTAGACGAGCGAAGTACGCCAAAAAAGAAACACAAATACAGTATATTAATGCATATATATGTAATTAAAAAGACAGTAACAACGACCCTATATGCAAGATAGCAAAAGAGATACAGATGTAAAGAACAGACATTTGGACTTTGTGGGAGAAGGTGAGGGTGGGGCGACATAAGCGAATAGCACTGAAAGATCTGTATTACCATATGTCAAATGGGTGACCAGTGCAAGTTCAATACATGAAGCAGGGCACTCAAAGCTGGTGGGGGACAGCCCAGAGGGATGAGGAGGAAGGGAGGTGGGAGGCCGGTACAGGATGGTGGGAAACATGTCTATCCATGACAGATTCATGTTGATGCATGAAAAAACCACTATAATATTATAAAGTAATTAGCCTCGAATTAAAATAAATGAATTAATTTTTAAAACTATTGAGGAATAAGTAATTAAACTGTTATAGAGTTTATTTGCTTTGTGTGTGTGTGTGTCGATCACTCAGTCGTGTCTGGCTCTTTGCGACCCAGTGGACTGTCGCCCTTCAGGCTCCTTATTTGCCTCTAGTTACCTCATTTACCATCCAACCCACCACCCTCCAATACCACCTTAACTTTTTCTAGTTCCATGTCTTTGCTAATGCTCTCTGCTTTTTATGAAATCTCTCCCTCCCATTTCTACATATCCAAATCTTACCTTCACATGTCTTTGCATGCTACTTTCTCCATGAAGCCATTTCTAATCATCTTTAGCCAGATATAATCTCTTCCTTGTCTGAAATTTATGGTCATAACTCACTTATGGCTCTTTCACTTTTGACCTCATGTTACGGCTCATTATCCATTTATCCTGGGGCTTTCCGGGTGGTGCCATGGTAAAAGAATCTGCCTGCCAATGAAGGGGATTCCATCCTTGAGTCAGGAAGATCCCTTGAAAAAGAAAATGGCGACCCACTCCAGTATTCTTGCCTGCAAAATTCCATAGACAAAGGAGCCTAGCTGGCCGTGGTCCATGGGGTTGCAAAGAGTCAGACATGACTGAGCAACTGAGCACAAACACACACACTTATACTATTTCCTCACTAAAACATAAATTCATCATAGGAAGAGTTTAATCTGAATCACTATTTTCTCTTCAGCAGCTAACAATATCTTATAGTAAGCATTTGTTAAATGCTTTAACAAATCATAGTCTAATATCCAGATAATAAACTAAGAAATATGCAAAAATATAATTCAGAGATATATTAATATATTTGCATACATTCATATATATGATGTATGTATCGATATATATTCAGATATATGAATATATAATCCATTCAGATATATATGTATATGTTATATAGAGCTACATAAAAATAGCTTCATTAATAAATATATCTATATAAGTATTCAATCAGTTATTAAAACATTGCCTCATTATAAAGGCTTTCATTAAAATATATAAATTTAGAATATATTGACCATCAAAATTCATCAGCATATTGCTTTTGAAGTCTAAAGTGAGACCACACAAAATTAACAGATACTAATATTCCTATATGAAATGTAAATGATTTCCATTTACTATAAAGCTGTTTCTTAATAGTTTGGTTTTTCTAATCCTCTAAATTGCTAGTGTTCCATCATATTACATTCTTCCAAATGCTCAGTATTCAGAGATATGTAAAGTAAAATATTTCAGTTCAGTTCAGTTCAGTTAAGTCGCTCAGTCTTGTCCAACTCTTTGCGACCCCATGAATCGCAGCACACCAGGCCTCCTGTCCATCACCAACTCCTAGAGTTCACTCAGACTCACATCTATCAAGTTGGTGATGCCATCCAGCCATCTCATCCTCTGTCGTCCCCTTTTCCTCCAGCCCCCAATCCCTCCCAGCATCAAAGTCTTTTCCAATGAGTCAACTCTTCGCATCAGGTGGCCAAAGTACTGGAGTTTCAGCTTTAGCATCATTCCTTCCAAAGAAATCCCAGGGCTGATGTCCTTCAGAAGGGACCGGTGGGATCTCCTTGCAGCCCAAGAGACTCTCAAGAGTCTTCTCCAACACCACAGTTCAAAAGCATCAATTCTTCGGCGCTCAGCCTTCTTCAAAGTCCAACTCTCACATCCATACATGACCACAGGAAAAACCATAGCCTTGACTAGACGGACCTTTGTTGGCAAAGTAATGTCTTTGCTTTTCAATATACTATCTAGGTTGGTCATAACTTTTCTTTCAAGGAGTAAGCGTCTTTTAATTTCATGGCTGCAATCACCATCTGCAGTAATTTTGGAGCCCCCAAAAATAAAGTCTGACACTGTTTCCACTGTTTCCACTGTTTCCCCATCTATTTCCCATGAAGTGATGGGACCAGATGCCATGATCTTCATTTTCTGAATGTTGAGCTTTAAGCCAACTTTTTCACTCTCCTCTTCCACTTTCATGAAGAGGCTTTTAGTGCCTCTTCACTTTCTGCCATAAGAGTGGTGTCATTTGTATATCTGAGATTATGATATTTCTCCCGGCAATCTTGATTCCAGCTTGTGCTTCTTTCAGCGCAGCATTTCTCATACAGGTTTCTCAAGAGGCAGGTCAGGTGGTCTGGTATTCCCATCTCTTTCAGAATTTTCCAGAGTTTATTGTGATCCACACAGTCAAAGCTATTGGAAGTGATGGAATTCCAGTTGAGTATTTCAAATAATGGAAGATGATTCTGTGAAAGTGCTGCACTCAATATCCCAGCAAATTTGGAAAACTCAGCAGTGGCCACAGGACTAGAAAAGGTCAATTTTTATTCCAATCCCAAAGAAAGGCAATGCCAAAGAATGCTCAAACTACCACACAATTGCACTCATCTCACATGCTAGTAAAGTAATGCTCAAAATTCTCCAAGCCAGGCTTCAGCAATACATTGAACCGTGAACTTCCAGATGTTCAAGATGGTTTTAAAAAGGAGGAGAAACCAGAGATAAAGTTGCCAACATCCACTGTATCATCAAAATAGCAAGAGAGTTCCAGAAAAAAACATCTATTTCTGCTTTATTGACTATGCCAAAGCCTTTGACTGTGTGGATCACAATAAACTGTGGAAAAAGAAAACATTTAATAATCTACAGTTCTCTGTGGCAAATAAAAAGACTGGGAAGTGTTATTTTGATTCAAAAACATAATCCTAAGGAAAAAGTCATCTTGAGTCACAATAATAATCAATCATAATGAAAAATAAATATGTAGACATATTCTTTAGTATGTCTAATGTATCCTGTTTTGATGATGTATGGCAAAACCAATACAGTGTTGTAAAGTAAAATTTAAAAAAAATAAGTGTGAAAAAAATAAAATATGTGAATGCAAATGAACTGAGAAAAATAAAACAGTTTGGAAAATTGGTCTGATAAATCCTAGCAAAATCTTAGAGATATAATCCCTGTTTAAATACATACTTTTGGAATTTTTCTTAATCTGCTTTTACTCTATTAATGTTCACTATGATTGTGACATAAAATGTAAGTGAGTATTCAGAGTTTAGGTGTTTATTTGTGCCAGAATTCTATGTTCAGAGAATATGTTCAGAATTCTATGTTCATGCAGTTGTCTTGAGAGTCAAAGTAACTTTTTTTGAGGGAACAACTGATGAACTTAACTCTTAACACTGAAATGCCTTATACTTATTCCTTAATGTGTTAATATGGTGTCTAGGCAGGCGTATTAAATAGATATACTGATAGATTCTCACTCACTTTAGAGAATAACTTTGCATTCATCGATTCATCTTCTTAAAATTGAATATTTCAGCCTTTGTTAAGTGTGTCACTTTTGGAAAGCCTGAAGGCACTAATTTACCATATAAATTAATGAACTGAAAAACAGAACTTAAAGCAGATTTTGAGAGAGTGAAAACAAACAGAAAACGTTCAAAATTATTTCTACCAATTCTATATGTTAAAAAGATGAAAATAATTTTTTTCACCTAGAGAAATAAAATAAGTTCACATCAGGATGAAAATTTATGAACCTGTTTTATTTTTTTAATTGACACCTATGAAAAAGTATCCGAAGAATAATGCCTACTGAAAATGTAAATATGGTAAAGAAACTATATAGCAGAAATGAATGAAATGTAAATCAACTAAACTTTGATAAAAATTTCTTTAATTTAAAAACTTATGATAATAATACACTCAAAGTCACCATAAGGATCCCAATGTATAAAACCAGAAAAGTTAACTTGAAAACTGCAAAAGGAAGAACAAAGAACTGCAATAACATTCTTACCCAAGGAATTCTTCAACCTCCATGGCTACAGAGATAGAAAAAATAGATTTAGCAGCATGGCTTACCATGGCAGAGAACAGAGTATAGGTATAAAAGATAAGATGAAAATTCAACTAGAAAACCTAAGAGAATCTCAAAGTGAAATTGCCCAAGTCCTTGGCTAATCTCAACTACTTAAGTACAAGAAAGACTCTGAGGACTTCAGTCAAAAGTAAATAAATAGGTAGATGATGGAGAGATAATGGATAAATAGATAGACAGATATAAAATTGTTTATCCCTCTTTTAGTTCTGTTAGTTGTTGTTTTATGTATTTTGGTGCTCCAATATTGGGTGCCTACAATATCTACAATTATTGCATCTTCCTGAAAATATTACTTCTTTATCATTATTTAGTGACACTTTACAGGAGCATCTCATTGGATTTGGGGGTTTTTTTGGTAATATATTCAGCCATCCTATATCTTTTGATATGAGAATGTAATTCACTTATGCTTAAAGTAATTATTGCCATTTTCTTAATTGTTTTCCAACTGTTTTTTGGTTCTTTTTATTCCTCCATGACTGTCTTCCTTTCTGATTTTATGATATTTGAGGCTGTATGTTTTGACTTCTTTATAATAATTGTTCATGAATCTACTACAGATTTTTCTTTGGGGGTTACCATGCAGCTTGCATAGAGTATTTCATTACCTTGTTTCTTTTAGACTTGAGAATTTCTAAAGTTTCTCACAGACTGCCTGATAAATTTGAAGTTTCCTACTCACCACGTGGGCCGCCCAGGTGGCACTAGTGGTAAAGAACCCACTTTCCAGTGCTGTTGCTGTTGCTGCTGCTGCTGCTGCTGCTAAGTCACCTTAGTTGTGTCCAACTCTGTGTGACCCCATAGACGGCAGCTCACCAGGCTCCCCTGTCCCTGGGATTCTCCAGGCAAGAACACTGGAGTGGGTTGCCATTTCCTTCTCCAATGCATGAAAGTGAGAGTGAAAATGAAGTCGCTCAGTTGTGTCCGACTCTTCGCGACTCCATGGACTGCAGCCCACCAGGCTCCTCCATCCATGGGATTTCCCAGGAAAGAGTACTGGAGTGGGGTGCCACTGTGTGAAGTAAAAGACACAGGTTTGATTCCTGGGTCAGGAAGATCCCCTAAAGGAGGGCATGGCAACCCACTCCAGTATTCTTGCCTGGATAAACCCATGGACAGGAAAGCCTGGAGGTCTACAGCCCATAGGGTCACAGTTGTATGTGACTGAAGGATGTGACTAACTTCTCAAAGTACTTTCCTCGGGATGTTTCCTCTCTTGGGAAATTATCTACACATCACCATTTGTCAGGCCAACTCCTATACACACATTAAGTCTAAATTTGAACATTATTTCCTCCCCAAATCTTTCCTCATTAAACTGTATTTAAGTAGAAATTCAACCATGTTTCAGTTGTAACACTTATCACACTATATTATAATTGTCTATTTATTTACCCATGCTTCCCACTACACTGAAAGTTCAAGGGTACTTAGTAGCCATAATAAAGACCTAATAGGAAGTTATCAATGAATATTAATTAACATAACAGTTCAAGCATATTTCACATTCTCTTTCATATTACAGTTAATTTTTCATAAATATATATATACAGCTATAAACCAAATGGAAAATTAAATATCCAAATGTCACAGTAGTAGTTTCAATATCTATAACTTGGTACATTTTTCAAAATGTTTTCATGCTGGAGTATGCTTAACATACTTCAGGGAGTTTCAGGAGTAAATAAGCTGGTCTCATATAGTTCAGTTCAGTCACTCAGTCATGTCCGACTCTTTGCGACCCCATGAATCGCAGCATGCCAGTCCTCCCTTTTCATCACCATCCCCTGGAGTTCACTCAGACTCACGTCCATTGAGTCCGTGACATCTCATCTCATGCCATCCAGACATCTCATCCTTGGTCGTCCCCTTCTCCTCCTGCCCCTAATCCCTCCCAGCATCAGAGTCTTCCAACGAGTCAACTCTTCGCATGAGGTGGCCAAAGTACTGGAGTTTCAGCTTTAGCATCATTCCTTCCAAAGAAATCTCAGGGTTGATCTCCTTCAGAATGGACTGGTTGGATCTCCTTGCAGTCCCAGGGACTCTCAAGAGTCTTCTCCAACACCACAGTTCAAAAGCATCAATTCTTCGGCAGGTAGTAACATTTAAAAAGTAAGAAAACTTCACTATGTAACTTACTCCACTGGAATGGGTGAGATATTGTACAAAGTACTAGTGACAAAATTACAAGTACATGTCGTCTAGAACTGAATCTACTGGCATCTGCAACTGTGTGTCATTTGGGGCCTCAGTTTTCAAAGATTCTATTATAGGAAATATGCCTTTCTAACAGTGTAAATTCCCATGTATTATGAAAATACTTGATACATAATAGATGATTAGTAAATATACATGTAAAAATAATGGATATATAAAACAGAGAATATAACTCCATTCTGAGATGTAATAAAGATTAAATAAGAAAATGCATAACTATACTTAGTATGTAATAAGGAGTTCATGATCTGACCCACAGTCAGCTCCTGGTCTTGCTTTTGTTGACTGTATAGAGCTTCTCCATCTTTGGCTGCATAGAATATAATCAATCTGATTTCGGTGTTGATCATCTGGTGATGTCCATGTGTAGAGTCTTTTCTTGTGTTGCTGGAAGAGGGTGTTTGCTATGACCAGTGCATTTTCTTGGCAAAGCTCTATTAGTCTTTGCCCTGCTTCATTCAGCATTCCAAGGCCAAATTTGCCTGTTACCCCAGGTGTTTCTTGACTTCCTACTTTAGCATTCCAGTCCCCTATAATAAAAAGGACATCTCTTTTGGGTGTTAGTTCTAAAAGGTCTTGTAGGTCTTCATAAAACCATTCAACTTCAGTTTCTTCAGCATTACTGGTTGGGGCATAGACTTGGATAACTGTGATATTGAATGGTTTGCCTTGGAAACGAACAGAGATCATTCTGTTGTTTTTGAGACTGCATCCAAGTACTGCATTTCGGATTCTTTTGTTGACCATAATGACTACTCCATTTCTTCTGAGGGACTCCTACCTGCAGTAGTAGATATTATGGTCATCTGAGTTAAATTCACCCATTCCAGTCCATTTTAGTTCGCTGATTCCTAGAATGTCGACGTTCACCCTTGCCATCTCTTGTTTGATCACTTCCAATTTAGGTCCTTGATTCACGGACCTAACATTCCAGGTTCCTATGCAATATTGCTCTTTAGAGCATCGGATCTTGCTTCTATCACCAGTCACAGCCACAGCTGGGTACTGTTTTTGCTTTGGCTCTATCCCTTCATTCTTTCTGGAGTTATTTCTCCACTGATCTCCAGTAGCATATTGGGCACCTACTGAACTGCAGAGTCCCTCTTTTGGTATCCTATCATTTTACCTTTTCATACTGTTCATGGGGTTCTCAACACAAGAATACTGAAGTGGCTTGCCATTCCCTTCTCCAATGGACCATGTTCTGTCAGACCTCTCCACTATGACCTGCCCGTCTTGGGTTGCCCCACAGGCATGGCTTGGTTTCATTGAGTTAGACAAGGCTGTGGTCCTAGTGTGATTAGACTGACTAATTTTCTGTGAGTATGGTTTCAGTGTGTCTGTCCTCTGATGCCCTCTTGCAACACCTACCATCTTACTTGGGTTTCTCTTACCTTGGGCGTGGGATAGCTCTTCACAGCTGCCCCAGCAAAGCACAGGTGCTGCTCCTTAACTTGGACGAGAGGTATCTCCTTACCGCCACCATTCCTGACCTTCAACATGGGATAGCTACTCTAGGCCCTCCTGCACCTGCGCAACCAGGGCTCCTTGGGTTGCTCCTCCCGGCCACCGCCCCTGACCTCAGACATGAGGTAGCTCCTCTCAGCTGTTCCTGCGCCATCGCAGCCTGGCACTCCTAGGCCGCTGCCCCTGACCTCAGACATGGGGTAGCTCCTCTCGGCCGCACTTAGTGCACCAGCCGGCTCTCACAGCCACCTGATGAACTATGGAATGAGGTTCGTGACATTGTACAGGAGACAGGGATCAAGACCATCCCCATGGAAAAGAAATGCAAAAAAGCAAAATGGCTGTCTGGGGAGGCCTTACAAATAGCTGTGAAAAAGTAGAGAGGTGAAAAGCAAAGGAAAAAAGGAAAGATATAAGCATCTGAATGCAGAGTTCCAAAGAAAAGCAAAGGAAATAAGGAAAGATATAAGCATCTGAATGCAGAGTTCCAAAGAAAAGCAAGGAGAGATAAGAAAGCCTTCTTCAGCAGCAATGCAAAGAAATAGAGGAAAACAACAGAATGGGAAAGATTAGAGATCTCTTCAAGAAAATTAGAGATACCAAGGGAACATTTCATGCAAAGATGGGCTCAATAAATGACAGAAATGGTCTGGACCTAAAAGAAGCAGAAGATATTAAGAAGAGGTGGCAAGAATACACAGAAGAACTGTACAAAAAAGATCTTCACAATCCAGATAATCATGATGATGTGATCACTAATCTAGAGACAGACATCTTGGAATGTGAAGTCAAGTGGGCCTTAGAAAGCATCACTATGAACAAAGCTAGTGGAGGTGATGGAATTCCAGTTGAGCTGTTTCAAATCTTGAAAGATGATGTTGTGAAAGTGCTGCATTCAATATGCCAGCAAATTTGGAAAACTCAGCAGTGGCCACAGTACTGGAAAAGGTCAGTTTTTATTCCAATCCCAAAGAAAGACAATGCCAAAGAATGCTCAAACTACTGCACAATTGCACTCATCTCACATGCTAGTAAAGTAATGCTCAAAATTCTCCAAGCCAGGCTTCAGCAATACATGAACCGTGAACTCCCTGATGTTCAAGCTGGTTTTAGAAAAGGTAGAGGACCCAGAGATCAAATTGCCAACATCCACTGGATCATGGAAAAAGCAAGAGAGTTCCAGAAAAACATCTATTTCTGGTTTATTTACTGTGCCAAAGCCTTTGACTGTGTGGATCACAATAAACTGTGGAAAATTCTGAAAGAGATGGGAATACCAGACCACCTGACCTGCCTCTTGAGAAATATGTATGCAGATCAGGAAGCAACAGTTATAACTGGACATGGAACAACAGACTGGTTCCAAATAGGAAAAGGATCACGTCAAGGCTGTATAATATCATCTGCTTATTTAACTTCTATGCAGAGTACATCATGAGAAATGCTGAACTGGAAGAAACACAAGCTGGAATCAAGATTGCTGGGAGAAATATCAATAACCTCAGTTATGCAGATGACACCACCCTTATGGCAGAAAGTGAAGAGGAGCTAAAAAGCCTCTTGATGAAAGTGAAAGAGGAGAGCGATAAAGTTGGCTTAAAACTCAACATTCATAAAACGAAGATCATGCATCCAGTCTCATCACTTCATGGGAAATAGATGGGGAAACAGTGGAAACAGTGTCAGACTTTATTTTGGGGGCTCCAAAATCACTGCAGATGGTAACCGCAGCCATGAAATCAGAAGACTCTTTCTCCTTGGAAGAAAAGTTATGACCAACCTAGATAGCATATTCAAAAGCAGACACATTACTTTGCCGACTAAGGTCCGTCTAGTCAAGGCTATGGTTTTTCCAGTGGTCATGTATGAATGCGAGAGTTGGACTGTGGAGAAGGCTGAGCGCCAAAGAATTGATGCTTTTGAACTGTGGTGTTGGAGAAGACTCTTGAGAGTCCCTTGAACTGCAAGGAGATCCAACCAGTCCATTCTGAAGGAGATCAGCCCTGAGATTTCTTTGGAAGGAATGATGCTAAAGCTGAAACTCCAGTACTTTGGCCACCTCATGTGAAGAGTTGACTCATTGGAAAAGACTTTGATGCTGGGAGGGATTGGGGGCGGGAGGAGAAGGGGACGACAGGGGATGAGATGGCTGGATGGCATCACAGACTCGATGGACGGGAGTCTGAGTGAACTCCGGAGGATGGTTATGATCAGGGAGGCCTGGTGTGTTGCAATTCATGGGGTCGCAAAGAGTCAGACTCTACTGAGTGACTGAACTGAACTGAACTGATACTTAGTATAGGCATGTATATTAAGGCAAATTGATCTTACAATGATCATTAATGAAATATTAACAAAATAAAAAAGAGCACCAAGAATGGAATGGAATAGTGAGTTATCTACTAGAGGTAGCAAAATGTACAGAAAAGACTTCACAGACAAGGCTGATCAAACTCAGTGTTGAAATAATTTCACAGAAGGATGACACAGAAGGGTTTTCCATATGGAAAAGTCTGTGTTATTAACATGAAAAAGAAAAATCAGAAGATAAAGGCAGAGCTCTGTGTGCTAATATTATGACAGAGTTTAGCCTGTGTCTGATATGATCTGATTCAATTTCCAAAAAATCAATTTGGCAGCAGAGAATGTGTTAGAGAAATACAAAACTCAAAGAGAGACTAATTTTGAAACTCGTCTAGTAATCCAGGCACAATATGATAGATGTTTTAATTATCAGTAGCTCTAGGGATAAAATGAAAAGACTAGATATGATAGATGATATGGAAGTTCAATCTATAAAGCTCGATGATTGAACGGGGATGAAGAATGAAGAAAATGGAGGTGTCTATAATGAATAAAGGAAATACAAAGTTATTGTTTTTAGCTAAAAACAACTAGATTTATATTTTTAACAAATCATCCTAAAGAATGTAGGGGAACGAAGGGA
Source organism: Nanger dama (assembly GCA_917880005.1). Classification (NCBI taxonomy): domain Eukaryota; kingdom Metazoa; phylum Chordata; class Mammalia; order Artiodactyla; family Bovidae; genus Nanger; species Nanger dama. Next base: position 3,365,258 of record CAKJTW010000038.1, on the reverse strand, counting down.
GACTGGAGGTAAGTAAACAGTTTAAGAAACAAATGCAATGTTTCAAATAAAACTTGTTGGGAACCCAAAGTAATATAAAAGAATAGAAGCAACTATTATAAGTCTTGTTAAGACTCACCAATCCTCCTAAATTGTTCATCACTTCAGGTAATTCATATGGAAAAGAATGGCAGAGTCAGACATAGCCTAGGAATATATCTCTAATATCTTTGAATCGTTGGAAAAGAATTTGAAATTTTCAAGCATGTGTGTGCTTTATATATTAACATAAGTTTTCTCACTTTTCTTGAAGAGATCTCTAGTCTTTCCCATTTATTGTTTTCCTCTATTTCTTTGCACTGATTGCTGAGGAAGGCTTTCTTATCTTTCCTTCCTATTCTTTGGAACTCTGCATTCAAATGGATATATCTTTCATTTTCTCCTTTGCTTTTCACTTCTCTTCTTCTCACTTCTATTTGTAAAGTCAGGGCAGAAGAAAATAATTATTTTGAGACAGCAGAGAACTGAGCATATTAAAATTCTAATCTAATATAAAGGTACTGTTAAGAAAAGAATATTGTACATACAGGAGAAGAAATAATCCAAGAATGAGATCCCTAAAAACTGAGATGAGATGCAGTTCAGAGTAAAGACAGAAGAGTTCTCTTTCAATGGAAAGGAATACTTTTTTTTTAAATAATCCATCATCAAGTGAAAATATTGGGTACAGTGCATATAAGTTAGTAACTGAGTTAAAAATAAAACTCACTATTTACCTTAACTATTGCACTGTTACCACACCCACGACATCCCCACACTTACAACAGCAGAAATAAGTTTTCCATACCAGGAAATTTTGACACTAATTACCGAGAGCTAGTGAAGACCAAACAGGTTAAAGGCTCAGTTCCACACATGTGCCCCTGCCTCTGGTCATCAATCACAAGAAATAGGTCCCTAGGTTACCTCCAACATCTGTCCAACTTGGCTCCAAAGCAGAGGGTACTAAGACCCTCTCCTTGGTTCAGTCACTTTTAGAACATGGCACAGAACTCAGGCAAACACATTTGCTAGTTGATTATATAATAAAGTACATGAGAAAGAATAAAAATGAACAGCCAGATGAAGAAATACATGGAGCAAGGTCTGGATAGGTCCTAAGCATAGATGCTTTTGTCCCTTTGTAGTTAGGGTATGCCACCTCCCAACACATAGATGTGTTCACCAACTTAGAAACTCTTCAAACACCATATTTTAGGGCATTTTAATGGGAGCTTTATCATATAGGTATGATCAACCATGAACATAGTCTCCAGCCCCTCTTCCATTCCCTGAGGGTGGAGAATGGGTTTGCAAGTTCCAAGCTTCTAATCATGGTTTGGTCTTTCTGGTCACCAGCTCCAATCTTGATGTTACACATGAATCAATCAAGAGTCACCTCTTCAGAACAAAACATACTCCTATTTCCCCAGGAAATTCCAAAGGATGTAGGAACTTTGTGTCAGGAACAAGGCCAAAGACCAGTATTAGAACAAAAGATGCCCCTAGTGCTCTTATCACTTGGGAAATTACAAGGATTTTAGGAGCTCCATGCCAGAAACTTAGAAGCAGAGATTAATAATTTTTTTTTCTATTATTTCACAGTAGGTAAACAGGAGTTGAGGGATTTTTTTCAGTGAAGAGATGAGATAGTTGAGGCTATTAAAAGGAAAGATGGGAAGAGATCAATTTTGAGGCAAGTTGACAAGTGTTAAAATATTGTTTTTAATCTTCCTAGCAATGGCACCCCACTCCAGTACTCTTGCCTAGAAACTCCCACGGATGGAGGAGCTTGGTAGGCTGCAGTCCATGGGGTTGCTAAGAATTGGGCACGACTGAGTGACTGTCACTTTCACTTTTCACTTTCATGCATTGGAGAAGGAAATGGAAACCCACTCCAGTGTTCTTGCCTGGAGAATCCCAGGGACAGAGGAGCCTGGTAGGCTGCCGTCTATGGGGTCTCACAGAGTCGGACACAACTGAAGCAACTTAGCAGCAGCAGCAACAGCAGATAAAATGTAGAAGAATTTATGGACATCTTGACAGACCAAATTAATTTGGAGATAGTGATTTTAAAATCTGCCACAATTCTGAGGCGTGTTTAGATGTCAAAGAACTATCCAGAAAAACCAAGATGCATCTAGGGTGGATGTTTTCCAGGCTAGTGCAATGGAATCATAGTGATACAAGGTCTCAGAGGATATCAGTGAGAGAAGCATTAACATGATGAAAATGATATTTAAAACTAAGGAAAAAAGATACTAATAGTAGGTGAAAAGATAGCAAGAAATGGCATCTTGTATGGATCCAGTGAAGAATGTAGTTTCAGTAATTAAACAAGAGTGGGTTATAAAAAGTTGTGGCCATAGGACATTAAATAGATAAAAATCGCTTAAAGAAATTAGTGCCTACTGAGCTTTCCAACTTTTATCTAAGGTAGTATGTGATATTCATTCAGTATTTCCTCCTCGATGTTACTCCATGCAGCTCCTTATTCAGCTATTGTGTAAAATCCACTAATCTCAATTAAAACCTACTAAAAACGTTCCAAACAACTGGAGTGATATGTTTAAAACTGTCTATTACTATTATTGATTTCCACTTCTCCCAAACACAGAATAAACTTTCTTGATGAGAAATAGATTAGCTTGGTTCAATTCTAACTTTGATGAAAAAATGAATAACAGACCAGAAACAAAACAAAAAATACCTTAGTATGTCTGCCATAATTGATTTTATCACTGGTATTTTTCTTGACACCTTGTCAAGATTAAAAGAAAACATGCTGATATCCTCAAATTCTTTTTGGATCACAGACAGGGAATCCACTTTTCCATTCTTCTTGACCTCAAAAATCCAGAAGTCATTGAAATTTAGGACTGTGCTAAATTGGGCTCATATTGAAAAAATCATTTTATAGCTCATTTGCCAAGGAGAGAAATTTTGAGGTTCAAGGTAACCTTCCATCATCTTCCATTCTTTTGAAATAATGTGTGTTTTCCAGCTCCATGCACATACTGTTTCCCCAATTTCAGTCTAAAAGTGTTCAATCTATAGTGAAGAACTTTTGAAAGGGCAAGGGGAAGAGGTTAAAGAAAATACCTAAGGAACCAAAGAAATCTATTTAAACCCAGTCCCTAAAATCCATCAAGAGTCTTTGAGATCTTTGTATGATGATTTTCTACTACCATGAGTTTTAAAATACCAAAGGATAAAATATATATATGACGTGGCTGCTGTAGGACCAGAAGAGGGTTCCTGGGAGAAACCTACTGATGACAGCTTTCAGAGGTCTGGTGTCCAGACCAGTCCAGAGATGTCCATGTTTGAAAGTATGTAACAAAGGGGACCCCCTTAGCCATATGGAAGATAGACATACTGGCTATACGTGTATACTCAGTTGTATCTGACTGTTTGCAACCCCATGGACTGTTGCCTGCCAATCTCCTCTGTTCATGAGATTTCCCAGGAAGAATAGCAAGTTGCCATTTCCTTCTCCAGGGTATCTTCCCAACTGAGGGATCGAGCCCTCTGCCAATCCTGCATTGGCAGGTGGGTTCTTTACTACTGTTACCTGGAAAGCCAGAAATACTGGCTTAGATAACCCAGAATAAGGAAACAATAAAAAATAATTTCTATTAAAAAATATATATATATAGTCCTTATTTTAAAATCTTGAAAATATCCTTATATATTTAAAGGTTAACTATTTTTATTAATTGGTATGCAAGGTGTATCAATGGCTTCCCTGGTGGCTCAGATGGCAAAGAATCTGCCTGCAACATGGGAGTATCAGGTTTGACACCTGGATTGGGAAATGCTCTTTTTAGCTATAACCTTGTCTATCATTAGCACTTTCATTAAAACCACTTGCAAGGCAGGATCCATCCTTCTCATTTTGGTTGGTCATCTTAAGGCAGTGATGAGTAGAAAAAGCAAGCAAATGACTCCCTCTGTGAAAATAAAGGTATTAATCTTTCATCTAATAGTTTCAGCATGTCATCAGTCTGAAAGTTTATATGATCTTCTGATTCTGAAGTCACAAGTTCACTAAAAGATAGGTAGGTAGGTAGGTAGATACATACATATACACATGTATAAAAACATAGGTAGGTTAGGGAATTTTAAAGCCCTCTACAACTCTCAAATACCTTTTGCCTATTTTAGACCTATGTGTTCTCTGCCTCTTTGTTTTTACTTGGCTCTACTGTTAGTCTTGATTCCTTTGATGTCCTCCTGGTTCTGCAACTCTTTGTCAGACAATAAACACTATTCTCTTCTTTTGTTTCCAAAAAATCCCACTAATCAAAGAATGTTTTCCACACCAGTTGTTCACTACAAAAAAAAGTTATCAGTTGACATGTCCTACCAGCCTAATAATACCACCTTGCTAGGCCTTATATTTTCCTTTCTTCTATCCCTACATTTCTTGTCATCACCATATCTCTCTAGGCAGAAATTCAAATTATTCTTTCTGGATTATGCAAAACAACTATAGTCTAGGAACTGTGGTTGGAGTGGTAAAGAGTCTGTTGATGTGCTTTCTTTTTTAAAACTTTTCCTTATTGAAATATAGCTAGTCCACAATGTTGTGTTAGTATCAGGTGTCCAGAGAAGTGATTCAGTTATACATATATACATTATATCTATTTTGTTATTTGGTCACTAACTCATGTGCAACTCTTTTGCAACTCCATGGACTGTAGCCCACCAGGCTACTCAGTCCATGGAATTTCCCAGGTAAGTATACTAGAGTGGGTTTCCATTTCCTTCTCTAGGGGATCTTCCCAATCCAGGGATCAAACCTGCATCTCCTGCATTGGCAGGCAGATTCTTTACACTGAGCCACAAGGGATGCCCAAATTATATGTACATATATATGTGTTTGTGTGTATGTATAGATAGATGTGTGTGTGTGTATATAGATAGATAGGTGTATAAATATATATACATACATGTACATCATATTCTTTTCCATTATAGGTTATTACGAGATATTGACTATAGTTCTCTATGCTACACAGTAGGTCCTTGCTGTTTATCTTATACATAATAGTGTGTATGTTCATCCCAAACTTCTAATTTATCTCTCAAAGCTCCACTCCCTGCTATCTTCTTTGGTATCCATAAATTTGTTTTCTATGTCTATGGGTCTGTTTTATAAGTAAGTTTATTTGACTCACTTCTTTAGACTCCACATATAATTGATATCACATATTTGTCTTTCTCTGTATGGCTTACTTCACTTAATATGATCATCTCTACGTCCATCTATGTTGCTGCAAGTGGTATATTTCATTCTTTTTATGACTTACTAGTACTTCATTGTATATGTATACCAAATCTTTATCTATTCATCTGTCCATGGACATTTAAGTTGCTTCCATGTCTTGGCTACTGAAAATAGTGCTTCAATGAACAATAGGGTGCATGTATCTTTTTCGATTATAGTTTTCCCCAGAAACATGCCCAGAGATCACTGGATCATATGTTTAATACATATTTAGTTTTTTAAAGGAAACTCTGTACTGTTCTCTATAGTGGCTGCACCAAGTTATATTCCCACCAACAGCATAGGAGGGTGCTTTTTTTCCAAACCTTAGCCAGTATTTCTTATTTGTATACATTTCAGATGATGGCCATTCTGACAAATGTGAAGTGATACTTCATTGAAGTTTTAATTTTCATTTCTCTAATAATTAGCATCTTGAGCATCTTTTCTTGTGCCTCTTGGCCATCTATATGTCTTTTTTGGAGAAATGTCTATTTAGATCTTCTGCTCATTTTTATGGGGTTGTTTGTTTTCAGATATTAAGTTGTATGAGCTTTTTGTATGTTTTGGAAATTAATCTCCTGTCAATTTCATCATTTGCAAATATTTTCTCCCAATCTGTAGGCTATCTTTCCATTTTGTCTATTATTTCCTATACTGTGCAAAAGCTTTTGAGTTTGATTGGGTCCCATTAGTTTATTTTTGCTTTTGTTTCCTTTACTTTGGAGACAGATCAAAAAATTGCTGCAATTTATGGCAAAGGGTGTTCTGCCTATGCTTTCCTCCAGGAATTTTATAGTATCTGATCTAACATTTAGGTCTTTAATCCATTTTGAGTTTATTTTTGTGCATAGTGTTAGAAAATGTTCTAATTTCATTCTTTTACATGTAGCTGTCCAGTTTTTCCAGCACCACTCAATGAGGAGACTGTCTTTCTCCTTTGTATATTCTTGTCTCCTTTGTAATGGATTGATTATACGTGAGTGGATTTATTTATGGACTTTCTATCCTATTACACTGATCTCTGTTTCTGTTTTCTGCCAATAACTTATTGTTTTGATTACTGTAGCTTTGTAGTATAGTCTGAGGTCAAGAAGTGTGATTCCTCCAGCTCCATTTGTTTTGGTTTTTTTCCCCCTGAAGATTGCTTTGATTATTCAGTCATTTTTGTTTCCATATAAATTTTTAAAATTTTTGTTCTAGCTCTGTGAAAAAGCCATTGGTGATTTGATAACGATTGAATTGAATCTGTAGATTGCCTTGAAAAATATGGTCATTTTAACAATATTGATTCTTCTAGCCCAAGAACATGGAATATCTTCCCATCTGTTTGTGTCATCTTCAATTTCTTTCATCATGTCTTATAGTTTTCAGAGTACAGGTACAGGTCTTTTGCCTCTTTAGGTAGGTTTATTCCCAAGTATTTAATTCATTTTGATGCAATAATTAGTGGTACCATTTTCTTCATTTTTCTCATACTTTGTTGTTAGTGTCTAGAAATGCAACAGATTTCTGTATATTAATCTTTCATCCAGCAACTTCACCAAGTTCATGATGAGTTTTAGTAGTTTTCTGGTTAGGTCTTTAGACTTTTCTATGTATAGCATTATGTAATCAGCAAACAGTGACAGTTTTACTTCTTTTCCAATTTGGATTCCTTTTATTTCTTTTTCTTTTCTGACTGCTGTGACTAGGACTTTCAAAATTATGTTGTATAAAAGTAGGCATCTGTGTCTTGTTCCTGATCTTAGCGGAAACACCTTCAGCTTTTCACCACTGAGCTGATGCTAGCAATGGATTTGTCATATATAGTCTTTATTTTCTTGAGGTATGATCTCTCTGTGCTCACTTTCTAGAGTTTTTTTTTTTTTTTTATCATAAATGCTGTTGAACTTTATCAAAAGCCCCTTCTGCATCTATTGAGATGATCATATAGTTTTTATTCTTCAGTGTGGTATATCATGTTGATTGATTTGCAGGTATTAAAAAATCCTTGCATCTTTGAAACAAATCTGACTTTATCATGATATATAATCATTTTAATGTTTTTGTGGGCTTTCCTGGTAGCTCAGACAGTAAAGAATCTGCCTGCTGCAATGAAGGAGACCTGGATTTGATCCCTGGGTCAGGAAGATCCCCTGAAGAAGGTAATGACAACCCACTCCATATTCTTGCCTGGAGAATCCCATGGACAGAGGAGCCTGATGGGCTACAGACATGGGGTCACAAAGAGTCAGACACCACTGAGTGACTAACACTTTCACTTTTACAATGTTTTGTTGGAGCTGGTTTGCTAGTATTTTGTTGAGAATTTTTGCATCTATATTCATCAGTGATATTGGTCTGTAACTTTCCTCTTTTGTCATATCTTTGTCTGGTTTTGGTATCAGTGTGATGGTAGCCTCTTTCTTAAATAAAAGAACCAAACTAGAACACTTTCTAACACCATACACAAAAATAAACTCAAAATGGATTAAAGATCTAAACATAAGACCAAAAACTATAAAACTCCTAGAGGAAATATTAGGCAAAACACTCTCTGACATAAATCACAGCAGGATCCTCTATAGCCCACCCCCAGAATACTGGAAATAAAAGCAAAAATAAACAAATGGGACCTAATTAAAATTAAAAGCTTCTGCACAACAAAGAAAACTATAAGCAAGGTGAAAAGACAGCCTTCAGAATGGGAAAAAATAATAGCAAATGAAGCAACTGACAAACAACTAATCTCAAAAATATACAAGCAACTCCTGCAGCTCAATTCCAGAAAAATAAATGACCCAATCAAAAAATGGGCCAAAGAACTAAATAGACATTTCTCTAAAGAAGACATACAGATGGCTAACAAACACATGAAAAGATGCTCAACATCATTATCAGAGAAATGCAAATCAAAACCACAATGAAGTATCATTTCATACCAGTCAGAATGGCTGTGATTCAAGTCTACAAGCAATAAATGCTGGAGAGGGTGTGGAGAAAAGGGAACCCTCTTACACTGTTGGTGGGAATACAAACTAGTACAGCCACTATGGAGAACAGTGTGGAGATTCCTGAAAAAATTGCAAATAGAACTGCCTTATGACCCAGCAATCTCACTGCTGGGCATACACACTGAGGAAGCCAGAATTGAAAGAGACACATGTACCCCAATGTTCATTGCAGCACTGTTTATTATAGCCAGGACATGGAAGCAACCTAGATGTCCATCAGCAGATGAATGGATAAGAAAGCTGTGGTACATATACACAATGGAGTATTACTCAGCCATTAAAAAGAATAAATTTGAATCAGTTCTAATGAGGTGGATGAAACTTGAGCCTATTATACAGAGTGAAGTAAGGGAGAAAGAAAAACACCAATACAGTATACTAATGCATATATATGGAATTTAGAAAGATGGTAATGATAACCCTGTATGCGAGACAGCAAAAGAGACACAGATGCATAGAACAGGCTTTTGGACTCTGTGGGAGAGGGAGGGGGTGGGATTATTTGGGAGAATGGCATTGAAACATGTATAATATCATATATGAAACGAGTCGCCAATCCAGGTTTGATGCATGATACTGGATGCTTGGGGCTGGTGCACTGAGATGACCCAGAGGGATGGTACAGGGAGGGAGGGAGGTGGGATGGGGGTTCAGGATGGGGAACACGTGTATACCTGTGGCAGATTCATGTTGATGTATGGCAAAACCAATACAATATCGTAGAGTAATTAACCTCCAATTAAAATAAATAAATTTATATATTTTTAAAAAGAACCATCCAACCACCATGATTATTTTAGCATTTATCTAGGAGGCATCCATATTTTGCTAGCCATGGCCATTTACATATACTATTACCTAAGCATATAAGGTTAGCAGTATGATAGGAAAAGTGAAATGTATACAAATATTTGGCAGAGAAAGTAGATGACCAGTGACAAATTGTGACAAAATTGCCCAAAGCTAATCTCAAGTACTAAGTATATATAATTATATGTGGCAAGAAATCCACTGAGTAAAAGCAGAATGTTTATAAATGTGTCCTAGGTCAACAAATGTCCAAAACATCTAGATTAAAAGCAAAAAGGAGTATATCATATGGCAAGCAAGTGAAATTTTCCAACTGCCTCAGAGTGTTCAATAATTTTCTTTCAGTCTGGTCTACTTTGTCCTAGATCTCCCACATAGTTCAAACCAAATCAGCACTTCTTAACAGCAGGCACTTGAAAAAGGAAAATAAGCTTATTTAGAGAGCACATGGACAAAAGAGAAGAGTAGAAGCAATGTCAAGTATCAGAAGCTTCCAATATTTCATGTCTGGCCCTTGAAATGGAAGGAAGATTTACACAGGTCTCCCACTCAGAATCAAGGCATTTACATGTTTTCCGCAGCTTCTGTGAACATACTACAGCTTCATGCATGCCTCTTGTACTGTCTAAATTAAAGCTAAAGAAGGAGGAGAAGGGGACGACAGAGGATGAGATGGCTGGATGGCATCACTGACTCGATGGACGTGAGTCTGAGTGAACTGCGGGAGTTGGTGGACAGGGAGGCCTGGCATGCTGCGATTCATGGGGTCGCAGAGTCGGACATGACTGAGCGACTGAACTGAACTGAAATTGTGACTACCCAACAAGATGAATGTAATTTGCATCTGGCATGGACATCAGTTCATGTTTGGGGCTCGGACTTTTATAGTGCTTCCCCTCTCTTCCTAATGTACACCCTTTGGAATAATGGGGCATATTTCATATTTCCCATTTGTTTTTGCTCTCAAAATTTAGAAGGAGAAGTATTTGGATAGTACTCAGCTTCTTTGTGTATTATATTGACTGTCTGACCTGTAACATGATACATTAGCTTCTTTTATTTTACTTAGGATAGAAAACTATATCCAAAGGAAGAGTCAAATACAGGACCCCAAGTTTAAGTAATTATAAACAGTTTAAGTAATTAGAAAACCATATGTTTTCCGGTATTCAGGGGTTTGTACCTGGAACCACTATATTGCTTAAAATGCAAATGTTGAATTTCACATAAGCAGAAATCTCTAAGCAATGCCTTAATGATCACTCTCATCAAGCAATCTTGAATTTGTGTTATAATGGCAACAGTGTGTCCTTGCAGTGATAACTATGTAGCAGTTTGTTTTTTTTTACCATGTCAGCATTTTGGCTCTCCAAGCACTAAAGCTGGGCAGCATGCTTGCTTTTTTAGCGCTATTTTCCTTATGCTGTTAAGTGTGCTGCTCAGTCGCTTCAGTCGTGTCCGACTCTGTGCGACCCCATAGACAGCAGCCCACCAGGCTCCTCCGTCTCTGGGATTCTCCAGACAAGAACACTGGAGTGGGTTGCCATTTCCTTCTCCAATGCAAGAAAGTGAAAAGTGAAAGGGAAGTTGCTCAGTAGTGCCGAACTCTTAGCAACCCCATGGACTGCAGCCTACCAGGCTCCTCCATCCATGGGACTTTCCAGGCAAGTGTACTGGAGTGGGGTTCCATCGCCTTCTCCAGCTATTAAGTGTATCTCTGTTCAAGAGTCAGAGGGTTGGAAGGAAATAAGAGTCACCAATGCTAGAAAGACAAAGAACCACTAAATCTTATTTAATTAGATATAATCTAATTCTACATGCACTGCCACTCCAACTCTGAGACTGCTTAGCAAAGAACTAGCATCAGCAACAGTGCTGATACCAGCATCATTCACACACATACTCACTAATAAGCCATACCCAGATTGGAGCCGGCCTTACAGATTTCACATTATGACAGGAACATTAATTTAAGCTAAGGCAGCTTAGCATAATAGAACTTACATGGTAAAGCACTTAAGCTTCTGACCCCTTGGTTACAATAAGCCTCTAGATTCTCATTTGTAAAACAGTGATAAAAGAAGTATAAATCTCAGGAGTTTTCTGAGGATTATATGAGCTATTGCAAGTAAAGCACTGAATAAAGTAAAAGAGCAAATACTAAAAAAAAAAAAAAATAGACAGAAGTTATGAATATTGTTCCTTTTTGTCTTTTTGCTAAATTGCAACTGAGTGGAGAACAGTGAATAATGATATATAAGAAGCAAGTGGGATTTATATATTCATGAAAATATTTAACATTTTCTCATTAAGATCAGTGACCTACAGGAATCAGTGATATTTTCAGTCTGTTATACTCTCCTTTTGGTATCTCTTCATGTGAAATTGTATATTCCTACCAAAACAAAAACAAAACAAAACTGTCCATTCATGTTTGGTAAACTCTTTTCTGGCATGGGAATATCCTTTTGGTAGTTAAAGGCCACTAATTCATTGCAGTAAGCATTCAAGTGAATTTAATGTAAAAGTAATACTTGGATACCTGTGTGGAAATCGGAGGTTCTATGAGTCAATAATAAATCCCAGTACTAAAAAGAGATGTATGGTTTTCCTATAAAAATCAGCATTTTGTGATTAATTCCCACAGGCATATTTAAAAGAATAAAAGCAGAAAGAGTAAAAGCATTTCACAAATACCTAGTCATAAAATTACAGATAATATCAACATGCTGGGAGACTAAGATAAACACCAACATGATGTGACTGCTTGATAAATAACTCTTCTGTGAAGGAGATATGAATATTGATTAATTTTAAAAATTAAATTTATAATCATAGAAAAAATAACCATGAATGGCTAATAAAGATATGAGGGAATGCTTCAACTCATTTTTAATAAAGAAAATCAAATTAAAACAATATGATGTAACTTTATACCCATCATATTAGCAAGTATTAAAGTTTTAGGTAGCATATATTGCTGGAGCGTTCATGAGAATATGGAAATATTTATGCAGTACAGATGGTAGTTTAGACTGTGGAGCTATTATGGATAGCAATCTGATAGTATAGGATCATATTTAGTATATAAATACTTAAAAATAGCAGTATTCCATTTCCTGAGCATATATCCTAGAGAAATTGCTACTAGGTCCAAAAGGAATGACTTCTACAGCCCTGCTTATCATGGTAGGAAATTGGAGGCAATCTGAAGGGCCATTGCTAGGGAAAGGACATAAAAACATGGTGGATTCAAACCATGGAATATTAGAAGGCCACAGAAAGCAATAGGCTAAATGTAAATGTAATTTAAATAGTTCATAGAAGCATTGCTGTATAAAAATTATAAGATAAAATGAGACCTATAATAGTTTATAAAATATGTACTTATAAAAATAACATGTATTTTTCAAGAATACATATATAATAAAAGGATACAAAATAAATATATTAGAATGATTACCTTTTAGGCTAGTGGTAGAGTAAACAACATGATAAGAGATAGAGATATAAGACCTCATAAATATGTTAAAGAGGAGGGGCTTTTTATATTTCCATTGCTACATAACAAACTACTACAAATTTAGCAGTTTAAATAATGCAAATTCATTATTTCACAGTTCCCGTTATGTCGGAAATACAGGCAAGGTTCAACTGGATTTTCTGCTCCAGGTCTCATAAGACTGAAACCTAAGTGACAGGTGGAGCAAGGGTCTCATCTGACATTCAGAGTCCTCTTCCAAGCTAATGTGGTTATTGGCAGGAATCATTTCTATGAAGCTGTGGAAGTCATGAGCTGTACCTTCACGACCATCGGAAGAGCATCTCTTTGATGCTTCAACTTCTTTTAAAGGGCTCATCTGATTAAATCAGGTCCACATAGAACAATCTCCTCTTTGGTTAATTCAAAGTTAGCTGATTAGTAACTGAATAACAGGAGTATTAGCCCGTTATATTCACTGATCCTCTCCATGTTCAAGAGAATTTGATAAAATAGGGTACATGTATCCAAATTTTATAAATTTTCAAATAAATATTTTATCAGCTATATCAAGCAGATAAAAATAAAGACGTAGATTATTAAAAGATTATATTAATAACTTTGACTTAATGAACACACACTGAACTTTGCACCCCAAAATTGGATTATAAAGAGAAAGATTTTTAGTTCTAATGAGATGGATGAAATTGGAACCGATTATACAGAGTGAAGTAAGCCAGAAAGAAAAACACCAATACAGTATACTGACACATATATATGGAATTTAGAAGACAGTAATGATGACCCTCTATGTGAGACAACAAGAGACACAGAGTTATAGAGTGGACTTTTGGACTCTGAGGGAGAGGGAAAGGGTGGGATGGTTTGGGAGAATGGCAGTGAAGCATGTGTATTTTCCTGTAAGAAACGAAGCGCTAATCTATGTTTGGTGTAGGATGCAGGATGCATGGGGCTGATGCACAGGATGATTCAGGTAGAGGATGTGGGGTGGGAGGTGGGAGGGGGCTTCGGCATTGGGCGATTGTGTTCACCTATGGCTGATTCGTGTCAATGTATGGCAAAACAAATACAGTATTGTAATTAAAAAATAAATAAATTTAATTTAAAAAAAAAAAAATTAAAAAAAAAAGATGTGCAATGAAAATTAGAAACAGGAAAACACTATAACTTGCACAGCTTGCTTGATTTTAGAAGAAACAGATGACATGACATATTTCAGTTCAGTTCAGTCGCTCAGTCATGTCCGACTCTTTGATACCTCATGAATAGCAGCACGCCAGGCCTCCCTGTCCATCGCCAACTCCCGGAGTTCACTCAAGACTCACGTCCATTGAGTCAGTGATGCCATAGAGCCATCTCATCCTCTGTTGTCCCTTTCTCCTCCTGCCCCTAATCCCTCCCAGCATCAGAGTCTTTTCCAGTGAATCAACTCTTTGCATGAGGTGGCCAAAGTATTGGAGTTTCTACTAATATCATTTTATTAGTTTTACTTACTAATAAGTAAGTAAGTATTAGTAAGTATTACTAATATCATTTATTAGTAAGTATTGCATACTTACTAATATCGTGTCTGACTCTTTGTGACCCATAAATGATAGCCCTCCAGGCTCCTCTGCCCATGAAATTCTCTAGGCAAGAATACTGGAGTGGGTAGCTGTTTCCTTCTCCAGGGGATCTTCTTGACCCAGGGATGGAACTTGAATCTCCGGCATTACAGGCAGATTCTTCACTGTCTGAGTCAATTGCGATATTTTCTTTATTTCAGTGGTCTAGACTGAACCCACAATAGCATCAATAACATCTCTAACTGGCTGCTGCTGCTGCTGCTACTGCTGCTGCTGCTGCTGCTGCTGCTGCTGCTAAGTCGCTTCAGTCGTGTCCAACTCTGTGCGACCCCATAGTCGGCAGCCCATGAGGCTCCCCCGTCCCTGGGATTCTCCAGGCAAGAACACTGGAGTGGGTTGCCATTTCCTCCCCTCTGTCCATGGGATTTTCCAGGCAAGAGTACTGGAGTGGGGTGCCATTGCCTTCTCCGAACTGGCTGCTAAATGAAATTAATAAATTGATGAAAGTTGATGTCGGGATTCTTTTCAAAACCTCCGAATCACCTCTATGAAAAGTTTGCAAGAGGCCTGACCAGGAAGCTTTCCCACATAGTCTGCACACAGCTGTCAGTCTTTCCTCAGGCCATTCCCTCTGCTGGAATGTTTTTCCTTGCCAGGGTCTCAACACCAACCAGTCTCTTCAGGAAGAGATTTACACCTCCCACACCCCTCTTTGTTGAGCCTGCTCGGGCTGACCCAGACAGAATACACGTCCTTTCTATCTGGATGACTCTATTGCTTGTCCTTCCTGTGCTTTGCTGTGTCAGCATGTTTATCCTCTGCTGAACTCTGGGCTGTTTCAGTAAAAGTTAGGTGTATCACTAACAGCCTACTGAGTGCCTCTCAGAGTCAGTGTTTGATAATGACATTTTATTTATAATTAATTTAATTTTTTGAAGAGTCGTTGCTTTATAATATTAGTTTCAAGTGCACAAAGTAGTGATTCAATATGTTTATAGATTTTACTGCATTTAAAGTTGCTATAAAATATTGGCTATCTTCCCCATACTGTACATTACATCCTTGTATCTCATTCATAGTATACCAAGTAGTTTATACGTTTTAATCTCCTTTCCCCATGTTACACTTCCCTTAACACTTGCCTCCACTGGTAACCACTAGTTTATTCTCTATATCTGTGCACATACTTCTGTTTAGTATATTCACTCATTTCAGTTTTTCATATGCACATATAAATGAACACATACAGTATTTGTTTTTCTCTGTCCAACTTAATTCACTGAGTATAATACCCTGAAGTCCGTCCATGTTGCTGCAAATGGCAAAATTTCACTCTTTTCTATGGCTAAATAATATTTTATCATATGTGTTTATACACGCATGAGAGTGAATGTGTTAGCCATTCAGTCGTGTCTGACTTTTGTGACCCCATGGACTGTAGCCACCAGGATCCTCTGTCCATAGAATTCTCTAGGCAAGAATACTGGAATGGATTGCCAATCCCTTCATCAAGGGATCTTGCTGACCCAGGAATTGAACCCAGGTCCCCTGAATTGCAGGCAGATTCTTTACTATCTGAGCCACCATGTATATACATTATATATAATGTACATATATATGCCAAAAGTGAAAGTGAAGTCGCTCAGTCGTGTCCGACTCTTTGCGACCCTGTGGACAGTAGCCCACCAGGCCCCTCCGTCCATGGGATTCTCCAGGCAAGAATACTGGAGTGGATTGCCCTTTCCTTTTCCAGGGGATCTTCCCAACCCAGGGTTCGAACCCAGGTCTCCTGCATTGCAGGCAGACACTTTAACCTCTGAGCCACCAGGGAAGCCCCATATATGCCAACGAATGTTCAAATTATCACACAATTGTACTCCTCTTACACGCAGGTAAAGTAAAGCTCAAAATTCTCCAAGCCAGCCTTCAACAGTATGTGAACCATGAACTTCCAGATGTTCAAGCTGGATTTAGAAAAGGCAGAGGAAACAGAGGTCAAATTGCCAACATCTATTGGATCATTGAAAAAGCAAGGGAGTTCCAGAAAAATATCTACCTCTGCTTTATTGACTATGCCAAAGCCTTTGTGTGGATCACAATACACTGTGGAAAATTCTCAAAGAGATGGGAATTCCAGACCGCCTGACCTGCCTCTTGAGAAATCTGTATGCAGGTCAGGAAGCAATAGTTAGAACTGGACATGGAACAACAGACTGGCTCCAAATAGGAAAAGGAGTATATCAAGGCTGTATATTGTCACTCTGCTTATTTAACTTATGTGCAGAGTACATCATGAGAAATGCTGGGCTGGAAGAAGCACAAGCTGGAATCAAGATTCCTGGGAGAAATATCAATAACCTCAGATATACAGATGACACCACCCTTATTGCAGAAAGCGAAGAATAATGAAAGAGACTCTTGATGAATGTGAAGCAGAGTGAAAAAGTTGGCTTAAAGCTCAACATCCTGAAAACTAAGATCATGGCATCTAGTCCCACCACTTCATGGCAAATAGATGGGGAAACAGTGGAAACTATGACAGACTTTATCTTTTTGAGCTCCAAAATCTCTGCAGATGGTGATTGCAGCCATGAAATTAAAAGACACTTGCTCCTTGGAAGAAAAGTTATGACCAACAAAGATAGCAAATTCAAAAGCAGAGACATTACTTTGCCAACAAAGATCCAGATAGTCAAAGCTTTGGTTTTTACAGTTGTCATGTATGGATGTGAGAGCTGGACTATAAAGAGAGCTGTGTGCCGAACAATTGATGCTTTGAACTGTGGTTTTGGAGAAGATTCTTGAGAGTCCCTTGGACAGCAAAGAGATCCAACCAGTCCATCCTAAAGGAGATCAGTCCTGGGTGTTCATTGGAAGGACAGAATTGAAGCTGAAACTCCAATACTTTGGCCACCTGACGAGAAGAGCTGATTCATTGGAAAAGACCCTGATGCTGGGGAAGACTGAAGACAGCAGAGAAGGGGAAGACAGAGGATAAGTTGTTCGGATGGCATTACTGACTTAACGTACATGATTCTGAGTAAACTCCAAGAGTTGGTGATGAACAGGGAGGCCTGGTGTGCTGCAGTCCATGGGGTCACAAAGAGTCAGACATGATGAGCTACTAAACTGTGCTGAACTGAATATCATTTTGTTTAAATCTAACTTAAGTATTAGTTAGTATAATAAGAAAGTAAAAGAGACAAATTATATGGTTTTGAAAATTACTTTAAGAAACTGTCATTATTATGCATATGTCTATGTAACTATTAAGAGAAATGATTAGAATTAGAAGATTGAATTTAAATGAAATGTTATTTAAAGTAAGTTGGTTTGATATACAATAAAAATTATTTTTATTTTTATATGGTAGCAACAAGAAGATAGAAAAGAAAAAGAGAAAAAGGAGTTGACAGGGAGGTTTTAGAAGCAGTTATGTTTGGATTCTGAGCCAGCAGCTTATATTATTTACTGATACCTTGTGTTTATTAATATCTACCTGGGCTCTGTCTTGTACATATTATTTACATTTCACAATGTAATTCCATTGTGCTCCTCCAATTACACATTTCATTAAATCACACAATAACCAGTTCAGGCAGTCCAGACTTGGAGTACTATACTGTCAGCTGTTGAAGTGTCTCCATGGCCCATGGAGAACAGGTGTCAGTGAAGTAAGGCATGGTTTTCTCTAATTTCCTTTGCAGATGCATCTCTGTCTGCCATAGATCCTCCCGATGCTAAGCCCTACACCCAAGTAGCAGGGGGACCTGGGCTTCAGGTCTTGCTCTATTCTAACTCCAGGCTACAAACTGAATGGTAGATCTAGAACTTGGACCAGAGTACAACTCACCACAAGCTGTTGATATATGTTGTCTTCCAGATCATATGGAAGATGTGATTTTGTCTTTATAGTAGGCAAAGTAAAGAGCAAACAATTTTTTTTTTCTAACCTATCTCAACATATCTCAAATAAATAAACACGAAAAATTTCAACCATGTGACAGGCCGCCGAACTTTTACAAGATATAAAATCTACCCTCCAGAATGCACATTTCCTATTAAGGTAAATAGAGTCCTTGGTTCTTAAAACTCAACAGGTCAGGGGACAATGACAGCTACAAATACTTGGACATTCCTCCCACTGAGATGTAAAATTGAATTGCCTGCCCCTTGAATCAGGCTGGCCTTAGTGACTGACCTGCTATAGAAGTGATACTGTAGGACTTGTAAGGCTAAGTTAGAAGACTTCGAACGTCTACCTTGAAACTTTGGAACGCACATTCTTTGTCACGACCTCTTGGACACTCTCAAAACCATCTAGCCATGCTGTCAGAAGTTCAGGTCATATGGAAAAGTCATGTGAGGTGTCTGGTCTATAGCTCCAGCTAAGTTCCCAGCTGACTGTGTCGATGTCAGTCATGTGAATGAATCATCCTGGATGCCCAGCTTAGGCAGGCTTTCAAACAACTAAATCACCGACCAAATATGAACGCAACCATCATGTGTTCCAGCCCTTCCTAAATTTCTTATCTTCAAAATTATGAATTAAAATGACTGTTTTAAGCCACTAAGTAATTCATTATGCAGTAACAAGGTAACCAAAGAAAGGTCTAATTAGTGTAACATCATCAGATATCCTCTGTGATATCAACACTATCAAGTTATTCCCCAAGTATATTATGATAGAAAGCAACCAAATGGATGGGGCCCCAAGTCAAGAAATAAATAAATGCTTTTGTCACTGCCATATAAGAGTAAAATGATTTTTATTTTCTTTAACTATATGCATGGATGAATAAGTATTTGTGAGAGAAAGTTTCACATAAGCAATTAGAGGCTATGCTTGCTTGTGCTAGTAAAATATACAACTGGAAATGGTGCTGTAAATTAGCACAACCTGATTATATTTATGATAATCTACAATACTGGATCTCAAAATGTAGTCCCTAGATTAGATGACTTTGGATGTGGAACAACTTCTTAAGAAATATATTAAATAATATATATCAAAAATAATTAAATATAAAACATTCATAATTTAAAAACATAAAAAGAAGTCACAGAGGAGCAGACATTCTACCTAGAATATAAAAAACCCTTTTAAACCAATAAGAAACAGAAAACAATCAAAACCATCCAACTACTTCCCCAACATGGTCACAAAGCATGAATAAGCATTTTATAGATTAAAATACATGAAAGGCCAATAAACACTTGAAAATACACTCAATCCCAATGACAATTAGGAAAATGAACATTAAAACCAAAAACATCATTTCATTTTACAGCCTCTACAATAGTAAAACTGATAAGAATGCAGGGTAACAAATAAGTTTAAAAACTGCAAGTAAATGCGAAAGTCAGTACAATCACCACAAATCTAATTTTAAAAATTACACTTACCTTATAAGGTTGAAAACATGCCCCCCATGACCCATTAGTTCTATATGTATAAAGCAGAAATGCTCATGCACATGGGCACCAAAGCCATGTGTAAAAATTTCATGGTAACATCATTTGAAAGAGCAAAAAAACTGAAAACAATGTCCATGGCCTTGAGACTAGATAAATAAATCATGGTGAAGTCACACAAACAAATATTATATAACCTTAAAATATCAGCAAACATAGCTACCAAGAAGCCCCTCCAGTGTTCTTTCCTGGATAATCCCAGGGACAGTGGAGCCTGGTGAGCTGCTGTCTATGGGGTTGCACAGAGTCGGACACAACTGAAGAGACTTAGCAGCAGCAGCAGCAGCTATCAACAACCCAATATGGATCAATATTGGGAACATAACATTGATTTAAAAGCAACTCATGAGAAACACACCATATTTAACTTATATAAAATTTAAATGTAGTATATAAACATTAGAGAAATATAATGTTTATTCAACTGAAATAAACATTTTTGTAGGACAAAAAAAGGACAGGTATTGGAAATTTCATATGGTTCAACTTATCAGTAAATATGGCAAGTTATAAAGAAAGGCAATGAAGTGATTGTTAAAAATTAATAAAGAAGAAACTCAATTAAATAGAGAAGCTTGAATGGGGAGATTTCATGCCCTATAATAATAGCTGAGCACAATATGAGGATGAAAAACTCCTTCTTTCTGGCAAGAGCTCAGACATTGAGAGATTGTCACAACTGATTAACACAGACTCTTTGTTTACTCTGCTGCTGCTGCTGCTAAGTCGCTTCAGTCGTGTACGACACTGTGCGACCCCCATAGACAGCAGCCTATGAGGCTCCCCCATCCCTGGGATTCTCCAGGCAAGAACACTGGAGTGGATTGCCATTTCCTTTTCCAATGCATGGAAGTGAAAAGTGAAAGAAGTCGCTCATTCATGTCCGACTCTTAGCGACCCCATGGACTACAGCCTACCAGGCTCCTCCACTCATGGGATTTTCTAGGCAAGAGTGCTGGAGTGGGGGTGCCACTGCCTTTTCCCCTCTATACAAAAGTTCTCCTCTTCATTTTTGTGGGGGATTTGCAGGTGGCTCACCATGGCTGTAGACCCCAAACTGCAATTCTTTCCTAATCCTAAGTAAGTCCTTTTTTTTTTTTTTTGACTGAAGAAATACCTTGCAGTCTGTTTCGATCAAAAAACAGTTCTCAAATTTGTTTACATGCAGCATTCATTTTTAGTGGTAAGAGAAACTAAATAAATTAATTTTATATGGTGGTTAATCTGTGGAAAAGTAGAAATAAAGCAGATAAAGATGGATTTGGTGAGTTTGGAGGTAGGCTGGCTGCTTTATACAAGAGTCACAGAAGATCTCTCCAGTTAGGCACAATTAGAAAAGATATTTGACGGAAAGGAAGAAGAGGTCCAACAGCTCTCTGAAGGGAATGGCATTACTGGCAGAGTAAAGCAAGAACAAATGTTCTGAAAGAGAGGTGTGCTTAGATCATTCCAAGGACAGCACAGAGGCCTGTGTTGCTGGGGAAGAATAGTTTGACAGTGGAGTAGAGAAAGTAAATGAAGTCAGAGAAGAAGCCAGGGGCCAGATCATCTATGGCCTACAAGACATTAGAAGGACTTTGTCTTATACACTGACTCAGATGAAAAGTTTCTGGAGAGTTTCGAGCAGAGAAACAGATTAATTTGACCTTTATAAGAAATACTCTGGGTACAATACGGAGAAGAGATTATAAGAGGAAGAGAGGGGGATGGAGAAGCAATCAGAAAGAAAGTGCATTAATCCAGGCAAGAGAAAATTATGGTGTGGAACTAGGATGATTTCCCTGGAGGCAGTAAGAATTGATTCTGGATCTAATTTTGAATGTAGACTCAGACAATTTCTTAATCCATTGAACACGGTTATGAGAAAAAGAGGAGAGTCAGAGACGCGAAGATGTTTGGATTAGGCATCCGGAAGAGTTAAGGGAAATGAGAGAGGCAAACATTGTACAGCAGTGGCTAGAAAATTTGAGATGGCTTTTAATCATCTAAATAGAGATGCTGAGTAGGGAATTAGATATAGGAGTCTAGGGTTCAAAGAAAGTTCCCTGGCTGGCACTTAAAATGTGGAAATCTTCAAGGTAATAATAATTTTTAAAAAGCTGAGTCTGGGCTAGATCATTAAGAAAGTGATTGTACATAGAGGAAAGAAGAGTACTGAGGACCAAGACCTGGAGCATTTTAGTGTTTGGTGGTCTGGAAGAGAGGAAAATAGCAAAAATTTAGAAAAAGCAAAGATAAGATGAAATGAAGTGAAAAGGCACAAAGCCAAGTGATAAAATAGTTCATGAAAAGAAACTTACTTCTGACAGAATTATGATAGTATAGGATGAGAGAGAGTAGCTTTAGTGATATAAGTGACCCTTGTTTTCATAATCTGAGTAGTTTACAGTAGCAAATTCCTTTACTGTTTGTTTTAATATAGAGTACAACTTTCACATATAATACATACCTCACAATAAAAAATGAAAATAAAAATTCATTGCCAAGAAAGTACATCATGGCATGGGGGAGGGGAGAGAAATAATTCTTTTGACAATTTCTATAGAAAACAATCCACCATGGAAGGCAATTTTACCATAAAATGATGGAAGGACAAATATACATTAACAGTCAAACTTTTACCCCACTCTAGATGCTAGATAACAGATATGCTACCCAAAACGTATTATTGTACTTAACCCAAGACAAATTAGTAATTCATAAACAGTGTGCACTTGGTAAAAGTTAAATATTCTATCTGTTAGAAAAGCATGATATGTTAAGCTGTACATAAGTTATCAAATTTTCCAAAGACATTTTTATGAAATATGCTAAAAATGTTTGCAACAAAAACTGCAAAGTTAATAGAAGAACAACAATCAAAATGAAGCCCTTTGGGTTTATTCATTTATTTTAAATTTCCTCTTAAAAATATAAAACTCATTTTGAAAACTTTTCCCCCTTAAGAAATAATAATTCATTAGGAACACAACACTTTTGAAATTGTGTTTCCCTTTATTTCTAACATTAAAAACTTCATTAAGAATAATCTTGTGCTTTGAAAACTGCTTTCCTAATGAGAGAATAAAATTTTCAGATGGAATTTCTGTGCCTGAGTCCATTTTAAAAATGACAAGAAGCAGTTCTTTTTCCTGACCCATAAGTGGGAAAAAGAGTCATGGCGGGGGTGTAGAAAGGAGCACCAAAGGTAGAGACCACATGGCAAGCAGCTCAACAAAAACATTTTGTCTTTTATTAACAAAGATAAACAGCAAAATCCTAGCCAGCAGCAGAATCTCCCCTGTCTCTGTCTTTGTCTCTCTGTCTCTCCATCTCTCTCTCTCCTCTCTCTCTCACACACACACATGCACATACCTTTTACCTGCAGCTTCTTGCAACTTTCTAGAAGAATATGATGTAACTGCCTTACCAGGGTTACATAATTGATCTCCACTAATGTTAGAGATTATTTTCTCAAATTTTATTTGCATATATGTCAAGGGAATCATTTCAAAAGAAAGCAAGCAGGTTTCCTGTGGCTTCCAGCCACATGTAGAAGATAGAATTAGACCCAATCTTTGAGATAATTTTCTAAATTAAGACTGCAAGGGAAGAAGAGAGACATTTGCTAATCCCTTAGAGATAATCATCTTAAGCCTGGTTTGTATATACCTGAATCCTAAGAACACTGGGTCCATTAACAAATCCTATTGATTTAGTTATTTAAAATGTCAAATTGATAAACTGACATCATTCTAGTCAAAAAAATTATTTATTTTATTTTTTTGGAATTACATACACATTGACTATGAATGGTGAAAACATGATATAAATATTTTTTAAATTAAGCAACTATTTTGCCCACTGGCATACAAGCTTACAATTGGAAACTATTATTATCTAAGTTTTTCATATCTTCTATTTAAATGGCTCATTTCCCATGGATATTTGAAAATATATCTTATGGGGTAAGATTATTTTATTCATAAAAAAGAATGTTTTTATCTATCCTTCCATTATAGCAAGATTATTTATTTCTTTTTAACAATTTATTCAGTATTATGTAGTCATCAATTTTCCAACTAAAATATTGTCTAAACTGATTACTTTCCTTAGCATTTACAATTTTTAAGAGAAATAAAACATTATTATCACTTTCATCAGGTCTCACATTACATTACTAATTGCTATATATAGCTATAAAGCAGCATACACACCTATTCAGAAGTACAGTCTCAAAAGATTAGTACTATTGCAGCTGAATATAAACCGACTCTGGGTTTTCCTGGTGGTTCAGAGTGTAAAGAATCCACCTGCAATGCAGGAAACTTGGGTTCAATCCCTGAGTTGGGAAGATCCTCTAGAGGAGGGCATGGCAACCCATTCCAGTATTCTTGCCTGGAGAATCCCCACGGACAGAGGAGCCTGGCAGGCTATATTCCACTGGGTCGTAAAGAGTTGGACATGACTGCAACTAAGCACAGCACAGCATATAAACCCACCCCACAACTCTTTCCTGGAGAATTCCATGGACAGAGGAGCCTGATGGACTACAATCCACGGGGTGATGAAGAATCAGACGTGACTGAGCAACTAACACATAATCAAAACTTACACTCAACAAAAATAAATATGTGAATTGTTTTATTACTTTAAGACAATGTATGAATATTCCAGAAGGAAATACTGACAAATGTATTAATCTAGTCCTTATTTACCGCTCTATAATGAATATTTGGGGCTTCCCAGGTAGCACTAGTGGTAAAATAAAATCCACCTACTAATGCAGAAGGCATAAGAGACAAAGGATCAATCCCTGGGTTGGGAAGGTTCCCATGGAGAAGGAAATGGCAACCCACTCCAGTAATTTTGCTTATGAAATCCCATGGATAGAGAAGCTCGATGGGCTACAATTCTTGGACTCACAAAGAGTCGACATGACTGAGTGACTGAGCACACTGAACGTTTATTATGTAATTGTCTTCTTACATATTAATATCTGCTAGTGAATTTCAATGAGCTTGTGTGTGTGCACACTGCTCAATCATGTCTGGCTCTCTGCAACCCCATAGACTGTAGACTGCCAGGCTCCCGTGTCCATGGAATTTTTAAGCAAGTATACTGGAGAGGGTTGCCATTTCCCTACTCCAGGGATCTTCCCAACCCAGGGATTGAATCCAGGTCTCCTGCATCTCCTGCACTGGCAGATGGATTAAATTCTATAAATATACTAGGATATGTAATTAAATATGCAATAATAATTTATTTCATGTTTTCCCACTAGACATTAAGACAAGAGAAATGCTTACCTTGATTACTCCTGAGCACTCAGTGAATAGTGTCGAATGATTGAATAAGTAAATGATTGATTGAATTATTATAAATTATAATATCTGGTTTAAGTCAAAATTTTTTTACCTGATAAAATAGGATTCTATAACAAAAATTTATTCTTCAGAACATAATGGTAAGCAACTTTAAGTCACACATCTGTCCTGACTTTGCCTCATGTGATTCAGAATATGTTTATACAATTTTTAAAATTATAAACAAAATTTTAAAAAGATCATTTGGAGGGAAACAGGAAGATTCCCAAGATCAAACTCTAGAGTCAGCCAATTCCAGCATGAAAAATACAAGAGATGGTTCAAGGCTATACTCCTAATAGTTCAAGCCAGTAAAGATACTTGAAAGAAATCACTGCCCCTAAATCATACTGAGTAGTAATCGGCTATTCATCCATTTGTAACATCAGCCCTGCTCTATAAACTATAAATACATGCTCATGTAAAAGGTTTGTAAATATCCATGCATGGTAAATAAATGTATATGTTTATAAGAAAGGGCTTTGGGTATTCATTCTAGTACTATTTCCTTCAACTGTCCTACATACAAAGGAAAAAGACACTCCTTTCTTTATCATATGAAAACCATTCTCATACTCACTAAGTAAGTATACCCCCTAATAATGGCACGATTTTCACAATCTAGTAAAAGGATAGATTAGGAAAACCACAAAGAGGAAGTGGAGAGGGAAGAGAGATCCTGCCATACACAATGTCTCACAACGATTACATTGTTTTAATTAAATTTATTTTTAATTGGAAGATAATTGCTCTACAATATTGTGTTGGTTTCTGCAAGACACTGACACAGATCAGTCATAGACATATATATGTCCCCTCCCTCTTGAACCCCCTCTAATCTCCCACCCCATCCCACTTCTCTATGCTGTCACAGAGCACCAGATTTGAGCTCCCTGCATCATACAGCAAATTCTCACTGGCTATGTATTTTACATATGGAGAAGACTCTTGAGAGTCCCTTAGACTGCAAGGAGATCCAACCAGTCCATTCTGAAGGAGATCAACCCTGGGATTTCTTTGGAAGGAATGATGCTAAAGCAGAAACTCCAGTACTTTGGCCACCTCATGGGAAGAGTTGACTCATTGGAAAAGACTCTGATGCTGGGAGGGACTGGGGGCAGGAGGAGAAGGGGATGACTGAGGATGAGATGGCTGGATGGCATCACAGACTCGATGGATGCAAGTCTGAGTGAACTCCTGGAGTTGGTGATGGACAGGGAGGCCTGGCGTGCTGCGATTCATGGGTCGCAAAGAGTCGGATATGACTGACGACTGAACTGAACTGAACTGAAATGAATGCATATGTTTCAGTGCTACTCTCCCAATCTGTCCCATACTCTCCTTCACCTACTGTGTCCACAAGTCTGTTCACTATGTCTGCATTTCCCTTGTTGCCCCGCATGTAGGCGTATCAGTACCATCTTTCTAGATTTCATACATATGCATTAATATACAATATTTTTCTTTCTTACTTCACTCTGTATAATAGGCTCTAGGTTCATGCACCTGATTAGAACTGACTCAAATGCACTTTTTAATGATCAACTAATAATCTAGTGTATATAGTGTATTCATCTGTCAATGGATATCTAGGCTGCTTTCAAATTCTAGCTATCATAAATAGTACTGCAATGAACATTGGGGTACATGTGTCTAAATAACCCTGAAAGAAAAGAAACAATTTTCATTCTAGTTCATTATGTAAGTGCTATTGGTAGTTTTTTCTATTCAAGTTCTTTATACTTTTTATTTTCACCTGAAAATCGTTTCATAGATAGCAGCACAAAGCATGTAATCACAGTGTTGACAAACACAAGTCCATGGGAAGGCAATGTGAAGGTCCACACAAGTGTTCACCAAGGCAGCAAGAATCAGGATGTGACCATGGAATGTTGAAGACCATCCCAGGGTGATTTCTGAGAGCTAACTTAGCTTAGATACCGAGGCAACAACAACAATAGGTGAAAATGCTAGCCAAGTTATGGTTGATTCTAAAGAGAGATAAAAGACAACAAATCAAACTGTATGGTATAACAAAATAAATATTTATAATGGCACATCATTGGCTAAGGAAAGACGTTACATGTTTTCTTTTTTAACAATGAGAATTCAACTGTGTTTAGCTAGATTGGATGAACATACTAACAAAATTTAAACCTCTTTATGGTATCTTAATAAAACTAAACTCATAAAAATAAGTTGTGAAGTGGTTTGCTATACTTTAACCAATATCTGATAGAGAACACTGTATTCAAAAAATATAACTATGGTGATACTAAAAGAGAGTTTTAAAATGAGGTGAAAATATGCGAAAAGTAAAGACTAATACAATAAATGTTTAATGAGCTGAAGAACTTCAGTTTTTCAGATGAAAAGACATTTTCTGGTATCAAGCATTATTAATGAAAAGTAAGCACATTAAATATATCCCTTTTTTCCTCTAATTTCAAAAATAAAGATGTAATCTTAAATTGGACTTCCAAAGAGGAAATATTTCAATTCAAAACTCAACCCATCCAAGCTACTATTGTCATTAGAAAGTAAACAAAACTCTCAGGCACCTAAGTATTTGTGGAAGTGTACAAGTACAGTCTTTACAAATACTTTCTGGGAAAAAATATCAAAGATGTATCTAATGAAACCAAAACTAATCAAAATATTTTATGAATAGGAAAATATATGATAAAATAAATAGCGTTTTTAACATTGAAAATGACACCTTCATATTTAGGCGTGCCTTTTAAATTTGACATAACTACTAGGTACCTCATGAAATAAGCAATCATATGCACAAGACAATAAGTGGTCAAGGCTGTAGCATATGAATGTTTTGGTTCCTAGGTATTAACTTTCTCAATAAGACAGACCAGATTGGGCCTCCTGAATATTATAGTTCACCTGTTGATCAGTATTTGGGTTGATGGGCAAATGGCTATTTACAATAGCAATGTCTTGGCTATTGTAAAAGTGCTGCTATGAACATTGGGGTGCATATAATTTTTGAATTACAGTTTTCTCCAGCTATATGCCCAAGAGTGAGATTGCTAGGTCATATGGTAACTCTATTTTTAGTTTCTTAAAGAATCTTCATACTGTTTTCCATAGTGGCTACACCAAGTTACATTCCCAACAATAGTGTAAAAGAGTTCCTTCTCCACATCCTTTCCAGCTTTTGTTATTAATATTTGTAGACTTTTCAATGATAGCCATTCTGAAATGGTACCACACTGTAGTTTTGATTTGCATTTCTCTAATAACTAGCAATGTTGAGCATCTTTCCATGTGCCTGTTGGCCATCTCTATGTTTCTTTGGAGAAATGTCTATTTAGGCCTTCTGTCCATTTTTTTGATTGAGCTGTTTTTTTGTTGTTGCTGTTATTGACTTATATGAGCTGTTTGAACATTTTGGAAATTAAGCTCTTGTTGGTCTCATCGTTTTAAATATTTTTCCCCAGTCTGTAGGTCGCCTTTTCCTTTTGTTTATAGTTTCCTTTGCTGTGTAAAAACTTATACGCTTGATTAGGTCTCATTTGTTTATTTTTGCTTTTATCTCTATTGCCTTGGGAGACTGACCTAAAAACAATGATACAATCTATGTCAGAATGTTTTGTCTATGTTCTCTCCTAGGAGTTTTATGGTGTCATGTTTTGTGTTCAAGTCTTTAAAGCTATTTTGAGTTTATTCTTGTTTTTGCTGTGAGTGAGTGTTCTAATTTCATTGACTTACAGGCACTGTCCAGCTTTCCCCAACACCACTTGCTGAAAAGACTGTTTTTTTCTCCCTCAAGGGCATACTGATTACTTTGAATTCAACTTACTTAAGAAACAGTTAATGCAAGAGGAACATTTTGACCCTCCTCTCTGTCTCACTGAAAGCAGGAAGTGAATCTCTCATGTGAAAGGTACACTCTCTGTATTTGCAGATAGAAGGACATGTCCTTATCACCAGAGATAGGGAATCTGAACTGGGAAGACTACCTACACAAATTTTCTTATTTTTGTAATATAGTACCCCAAATCCAAATCCTGTTTCGATTCTGTACTAATTCAGCACTCAAAACTAAGTTTCCTTGTCCTGTCAATTTCTTACAAATTAACTGTCTTGGTTGAAAAGTATAAAAGTTGCCTGTATTGGACACTTCTTACATCCCATTTCTACGAGACCTCCACGTACACATTTCTTTTTCCTTTTCTGCTGATCCACCTTCTATCAATGTTATTATTAGTCTAGCCACTAGAACTCAAAGGGGAAAAATTTTCCCTCTCTAACATTAACAATAATACACAATTTTTTTAAAACTGAGACCATACAAGGACACATTGGCTTCAAGGTTTCTACATTTGAATATTCCATTTTACGGGAAGCTTTTCCTCCAGACAGCTGCTTAGCCCACTCTTGCGCTTTCTTCAGATCTTAAAAGTCACTTAGTCAGAGACCTTTCCCGGCACACCTTTGTAAAACTGCAATCACCCTCCCCACTCTCAGCTCTTCTTACACTCTTTATTCTGTTTTATACTTTTAACACCATCTGACACATTGCTTGCTTCCTGTCACTTGTTCATGAGAATATAAATCTCAGAAAGTAAAGACAGTATTTTGTTTAATTCTCTAATATTAGGGCATAGAGTACTGCCAGGCACATAGAATACATTCAATAAATATTCACTAAATGATAGGTGAATAAATGAATATTTTACACATCTAATGGAGATGTAACCTAGATAGTTGTTTTTTACCTTAAGCTCCACATCAATTATGTGTTAAGAAGTAAAAGGAGACATTTTTAGAACATAACTTGACTGGTTTTATCATTAGTATTCTAAAGGACACACATTCAGAAAAACAGGCAAAGAGCATGAACTGCAATCCAGTACAGAAGAAAAAATAATAACCCACAAATATGAAAAGAATATCAAATTTTAAAATAATCAAAGACAGATATTCAAATGACAAAAAAGTTCTTCACTTTTTACTTCAGAAAGCAATTTTGTTGTTGTTGTTAAAATGCAGTTTGGGCAAGCCTGTGATGAAAGGAGCCCTCATGGACAAGTGATTAAATAGCATAATATAATAGCAAAATAGTCTTCAGTTCAGTCGCTCAGTTGTGTCCGACTCTTTGTGATCCATGGACTGCAGCATGCCAGGCCTCCCTGTCCATGACCAACTCCCCAGAGTTTACTCACTGACTCGTGTCCATTGAGTCAGTGATGCCATCCAGCCATCCCATCCTCTGTCATCCCCTTCTCCTCCCACCTTCAATCTTTCCCAGCATCAGGGTCTTTTCAAATGAGTCAGTTTGTTGCATCAGGTAGCCAAAATAGTCTTAATAAATCATATAAAACAAACTAAATGTTCCTTCCCAGGATGTATTATCCTGCTTGTGTTGCTGTAACAAAATGGCACAGACTGGGTGATATAGGCAACAGAAATTTAATCTCACGGTTCTGGAGGCTAGAAGTCTGACACTTCTTTGCTTATCTTCCATGGTGCATCCCTTTGTGTTCTCCATGGTCTTTCTCCTGTGGAGAGAGAGAGAACACGCTCTTACATCTGCTGCCTTTCCTCAAAAACCAGTCCTACTGAACTGGGACTTCCACCCTTACAACCTCATTTAAACTTAAATTCCTACTTTAAGTCTCTATCTCAAAGCATAGTCATGTTGAGGGTTAGGATTTTAACATATGAATTTGAAGGGGATAAGATTCAGTCCATATGAGACTGACTAGATAAATCACTATACAATTACAGTATGAACTGTTATGCAGCTCTAAACAAGGGTTTGCATTTTCTAAGAAGATTCAATAACAGTATATTTAACAATTACGATTAGTGAAAAAAATAGTTTAAAAAATCTAATAATCTCATTAGTGTAAAGAAACTCATGATATTTTTAAAAAACCTAATATAACATATATTTGAAAAAGCTCTATTAAATTGCTTCTTAAACAGCTGGAAAGGACTTTGCTTTGTTTTTATCTCATTTGTCCTTAATGTGTATGCAAATAAGCTGCAAAAGAGCAAAGTACTATTTAAGTTCTTTCCTCACCTAAACTATATGAACAAAAATATTTTCAAAATTAAAAACAAAATTATGGAAAATATTTAACTTGAAATGCTCTCAAACCATATAACAGAAAGAAATTTACATTGCTAAGCCTCTTAATACCTTTCTCCATTGGTCTATTATGAAACCAAGAGCTATGAGCGTAACATAGCGATAAATAGAAATAATATTTTTATTGGAGAATTGACACCATAATGAAACATACTCTCCCCCATGGCCTTTTATCAAAGCATTTACTTTATGTGCAAAAAGTAGATCAGAAAAAGGAAATGGACCTACATCTCCTTCACTAGGAAAATATGTGAAGTTAGTAAATGTCTCCCAAAGATTAACAGACAGTGATTCAGATAATAAGAGGAGGGCAATTCACTGTCTTTAACAGTTTCAAATTTCTTTTATTTTATAATCTTCACAACTTTAAGGTCCCTGTCTTAGATAATGAGAGTCTGAGTGAGTTGCAAACTTGGAATCCTCCACTTGTTATATCGGGCCCTGTCTAAAGTACCACGTGAGGTAGTTTTGCCTTTATAGGCAGCCAGAGGCACAATGCCAAGGCCAGGTAGCTCTGTGTTCCCAATCCTTAGAAGGAAAGACGTAAGAGAAACAGAAGTCAATAGAAAGATTGGTGTTCATAAAGCAACCTGTCTACAGAGTGAGAAAAAGAAAAGATAAAGTTTCCTCTAGTGTTCTGCATGAAATAAAGATATATTCACTTTAAGAGCCAAGGCTAAAATTTTTAAAATACAGTGGAAACACAACTCCATCTAAGTATTAATAATAATCTGAAATATATGACAGATATTTGCCTTAGCAAAATGAACAAACTCAAATTTATAACAGATTATTTTTAAAGCCTAATTACTTAAATGTTAAAGTCACAAAGCAGTAGACAGCTAACATTTCAAATACTTTTATTACTATTACTGGCATTAGTCCTAATCATGTAAATTAGTGGTAATGCTTAAGTAAAACCAAACATGCGCTTTACTACATTGTGCACAAGTTGCCATAAATGTGTATTTGTACACACACACAAAGCAAGTTTTTCTTGCTTAACTGAGATTTTCTGAATTTAGGGTGATAAAGTTATAAAGATGGGAGATATCTTTGCCTCAGTGCGTGTACTTGTGCTTAGTCTCTCAGTTGTGTCCAACTCTTTGCAACCACATGGACTATAGCCTGTCAGGTTCCTCTGTCCATGGGGATTCTCCAGGCAAGAATACTGGAGCGGTTTGCCATGCCCTCCTAAGGGGAACTTCCTAACACAGGGATCAAACCCAGACAGGTGGATTCTTTACCGTCTGAGCCACTAGGAATACATATACATGAAGCAAGTTATTTTTCTTGATGAACTGAGGTTTTCTGAATTTAGAGAGACAACACTATAATGATAGGAGATATTTTTTCCCTCAGTGGACCCGGTGCTAATGAAATCACATTTTTATTACAGTGACTAGTATATCAGTTGTAATGAAAGGTTGCACAATTTCATTTGCTTTATTTATGACATATAGGATATTACATATATTATTGATCACCTATACCATGTTAGGCAACGGAACTAGGTCATGAACCAAACACACATGCTCACTACCCTCAGAGAGTTGATAGTCTTAAATCAACCAGACTGAAAATGAAAATCTATATCACTGGATCAAAATCAAGGGCTTAGCAGGGTCACCCACCTTTTTCTAGAAGTTTATGAGAAGACTCCTTTCCTCGACCTTTCAGCTTCTAATGGCTGCCGGCATTCCTTGGCTTGTGTCCACATCACTCTAACCTCTACCATCATCCTCACCTTATAGCCTTCTCTCTTGCATATCGTCAAATCTTCCTTTCTGTCCCTCTTAGGATAATGTGATTGAACTTAGTATGTATCTTCATCAGTTCAGTTCAGTCACTCAGTCATGTCGGACTCTTTGCAACCCCATGGACTCGCAACACACCAGGCCTTCCTGTCCTTCACCAACTCCTGGAGATTACTCAAACTCATGTCCATTGAGTCAGCAATGCCATCCAACCATCTCATCCTCTGTCGTCCCCTTCTCCTCTTGCCTTCCATCTTTCCCAGAATCAGGGTCTTTTCAAATGAGTCAGTTCTTCACATCAGAGGGCCAAAGTATTGAAGTTTCAGCTTCAGCATCAGTCCTCCCAATGAAAGTTCAGGACTGATTTGCAACTCATGGGGTCACAATGAGTCAGACATGATTGAGCAACTGAACTGAACTGAACATAGTCAAAGTCTTTGGCATAGTCAAAAAAGCAGAAATAGTTGTTTTTTCTGGAACTCTTGTTTTTCAATGATCCAGCAGATGTTGGCAATTTGATCTCTGGTTCCTCTGCCTTTTCTAAAACCAACATCAGGAAGTTCACAGTTCATGTATTGCTAAAGCCTGGCTTAGAGAATTTTGAGCATTACCTTACTAGCGTGTGAGATGAGTGCAATTGTGCAGTAGTTTGAGCATTCTTTGGCATTGCCTTTCTTTGGGATTGGAATGAAACCTGACCTTTTCCAGTCCTGTGGCCACTGCTAAGTTTTCCAAATTGGCTGGCATTTCCAAATGCTTCTTAAGTACCACTTGACTTCACATTCCAGGATGTCTGGCTCTAGATAAGTGATCATAACATTGTGATTATCTGGGTCATGAAGATCTTTTTGAATAGTTCTTCTGTGTATTCTTGCCACCTCTTCTTGATATCTTCTGCTTCTGTTGAAGTGAAGTTGCTCAGTCGTGTCTGACTCTTTGCGACCCCATGGACTGTAGCCCACCAGGCTCCTCCATCCATGGGATTCTCCAGACAAGAATATGGAGTGGGTTGCCATTTCCTTCTCCAGGGGATCTTCCTGACCCAGGAATCAAACTCAGGTCCCCCACATTGCGGGCAGATGCTTTAACCTCTGAGCCACCAGGAAGCCCTCTGCTTCTGTTAGGTCCATACAATTTCTGTCCTTTATTTTGCCCATCTTTGCATGAAATTTTCCCTTAGTATCCCTAGTTTTCTTGAAGAGATCTCTAGTCTTTCTCATTCTATTGTTTTAATCTATTTCTTTGCACTGATCTCTGAGGAAGGCTTATCCTATCTCTCCTTCCTATTCTTTAGAACTCTGCATTCACATGGGTGTATCTTTCCTTTTCTCCTTTGCTTTTTGCTTCTCTTCTTTTCATAGCTATTTTAAGGCCTCCTCAGACAGCCATCTTGCTTTTTGCATTTCTTTATCTTGGGGATGGTCTTGATCCCTGTCTCCTGTACAATGTCAGGAATCTCCATCCATAGTTCCATAGTTCTTCAGGTACTCTGTCTATCAGATCTAATCCCTTAAATCTATTTGTCACTTTGACTGTATAATCACAAGGGATTTGATTTAGGTCACACCTGAATGGTCTAGTGGTTTTCCCTACTTTCTTCAATTTAAGCCTGAAATTGGCAATAAGGAGTTCATGATCTGAGCGACAGTCAGCTCCTGGTCTTATTTTTGCTAACTGTACAGAGCTTCTCCATCTTCAGCTGCAAAGAATATAATCAATCTGATTTCAGTATTGACCATCTGGTGAGGCCCATGTGTAGAGTCTTCTCTTGCATTGTTGGAAGAGGGTGTTTGCTATGACCAGTGCATTCTCTTGGCAAAACTCTATTAGCTTTTGCCCTGCTTCATTCTGTACTCCCAGGACAAATTTGCCTGTTACACCAGATTTTTCTTGACTTCCTACTTTTTTATTCCCATCCCCTATAATGAAAACGACACCTTTTTGGGTGCTAGTTCTAGAAGGTGTTTAGGTCTTCATAGAACTGTTCAACTTCAGCTTCTTCAGCGTTACTGGTCAGGATAGACTTGGATTACTGTGATATTGAATAGTTTGCCTTGAAAACAAACAGTGATAATTCTGTCATTTTTGAGACTGCATCCAATTACTGCATTTTGGACTCTTTTGTTGACTATGATGACTATTCCATTATTCTAAGGGATTCCTCCCCACGTAGTAGATATAATGGTCATCTGAGTTAAATTCACCCATTCCAGTCCATTTAGTTCACTGATTCCTAAAATGTTGATGTTCACTCTTGCCATCTCCTGTTTGACCACTTCCAATTTGCCTTGATTCATGGACCTAACATTCCAGTTTCCTATGCAATATTGCTCATTACAGCATCCAACTTTATTTCTATCATCCGTCACATCCACAACTGGGTGTTGTTTTCCTTTTGCTCTGTTCTTCATTCTTTCTGGAGATATTTCTCCACTGATCTTCAATAGCATATTGGGCACCTACTGACCTGGGAGTTCCTCTTTCAGTGTCCTATTTTATTTATTTATTTATGTATTTATTTTGCCTTTTCATACTGTTTATTGGGTTCTCAAGGCAAGAATACTGAAGTGGTTTGCCATTCCCCTCTCCAGTGGACCAGATTTTGTCAGAAGTCTCCACCATGACCCTCATAATCCTGGATAATCTCCCCATTAAGATGGATAATACTCTCATCTTAATCACATTTTCAAAGGCTCTGTTTCCATATAAGGTAACATGTTCCAGGGATTAAAAGAGGAGGGATGGTGAGGCAAGAGAAGTGATGGCACCATTCACCTAGACACCAATCTTCAATATGTGCATCTTCATATATTTCTTCTGCTTTAGTGTTCATTTCTAAAATGTTACTTCTTTTGTTTCTAATTTTACCTAAATTTTTTTCTTCTTCCTGAGGCTTTCAAATTCAGATTTATATTGTTCTTTAATGTTTTTAATTTTTTTCTTATTATCTTTTGGCTCATTTTAATATGTTACAGTTTTGATCTGCATTTTGAACAAATCTTTCTCACAGACTTTAGTTTCTTTAGAAATATTCTCTATCTTTATACTCATTTTTTTGTATGGCAACTGTACCTGGGATTTGATAATTTTTCTGTATTTCATTTTTGTGTAAATTTTATTTTTCCTTCATTCTTAATAGATCTCATTCAGATATTTTCTAACGTCATGAAGTCCTCTGCTCTTGCTTTTCATAGTGTTAAAAATATGGCATCTTGTTTTCTGAGATTCTCTAATACTTTTGCCTTCTCTGTCTTCTAATTGTATTTCTTTTTTACTTGGATTTGTCAATTTACATCCCAGTAGTATTTTCCCCTCAGGGTAGAGTCCTGTCTTGAAAAAGTACCCTAGAATATCCATTTGAAAAGTTCCTGGGGCTATACTGCTCCACATCCTGTGACCTGACACAAATCCCTTAACACTTACTTTAAAGAGCTTAACACTCATCCCCAGTGGCAACTGCTGTCCTAAAGTTCCCCACTTCACTTTCAAGTTGGCTATACTGGAGTTTTCCTGCTCTGGGCTGCCAAACTCTCAAACAACTATACACCACACAGAGGCAAGCCTGGGGCAGCCGGACCTCAGACCAGACCCAGCACACCTTTCTTTCCATTTTCCCTTCAGCCTGAACTGAGCCCCTGAGCCCACAGGGTTTTATATTGTAGGAATTTAAACTCTCTGAATCCATGTAACATTGGTGCACTAAGCTCCATTGTCCTCAAAGCTCAGCCACCACCAGCTTTGAAAGCATGGAAAGTGAAAGTGTTAGTCACTAAGTCACGTCCAACTCTTGCAACCCCATGGACTGTAGATCCACAGGCTCTTCTGTCCATGGGATTCTCAAAGCAAGAATATCGTAGTGTGTTGCCATTTTCTTCACCAAGGATTCTCCCCTGACCCAGGAATTTAACCCAGGTCTCCTGCATTTGCAGAGCAATTCTTTACTGACTGAGTTATGCATGCCACTAGCCAAACAGATGTTGAACTTGAACTGCCCTCTACTCTATTACAACCTTCAGCTCTCTGCACTCTAATTGTGCATACATATGAAAGCCCAGGCTAGGAAAAGAAGAAATGAGACTCCAAAAGACAGAGAAAAGACAAAACAACTTTCTTCAACCCCCCGCTCCAAAAAGAGGGAAAAAAGTGCCTCCCTCTGCTTTTCCTTACATAGATGTTAAAAGGAGCCATGTTTGGTAGCTGTTGGTACTTTGCTCCAACTCATTTTGGGAGTTGAAGGGATACATCATCCGATTGAAAATACTGCCCATGGATTTGAGAGTCCCTTGGACTGCAAGGAGATTTAATCAGTCAACGCTAAAGGTAATAAATCCTGAATACTCATTGGGAAGACTGATGCTGAAGCTGAAACTCCAATACTTTGGCCACCTGATGTGAAGAACTGATTTACTGGAAAAGACCCTGAAGCTGGGAAAGATTGAAGGCAAGAGGAGAAGGGGATGACAGAGGATGATATGGTTGAATGGGTTCACCAACTCAATAGACACCGAGTTTGAGCAAGCTCCAGGAGTTGGTGATGCACAGGGAAGGCTGGTGTGCTGCAATCCATGGGATCACAAAGAGTTAGACATGACTGAGGAAATGAACTTCTGGTGGCCCTGTTTATATGCAATAATTTCCAAGATCCAATATATATGCTGCCACTGTTATTACATTTTCTCCAAAACTCTCTTTGGTTTAATATTTTTAAATTTTTTGTTTAAAGACATGAATATGGAATGTGCTCATTTGTAATCCCATTGTCCAGCATCCATTTACTCAAAAATTGAAGAAAACTGTACTATGATATCTAGAAAAAGCTGAAGGCACCAGGATTGTTGAATTACATCCCCAGAGACAATAGAGCATATGCCCAGGTGAATAATTGATCTGTCTTACTGATCAAGTCCATCTTTCAGCTTATGGGTAAGGAATGATGTTGGAAGTCAGAATATTAAGGTCCTAGGGTTAAAGGGCATAAATTGCACAGGGGAAAAAGTTAAGGATATTACAATTAAAGTCTGCACCATTAAATTTATCTTCTTTCATTTTTTTGAGCCCTGCAATAAGTGACATAGAAAAAAATTATCAAGACTCCTAATAATCTGCATTATACATTTTAAAATTATAATTAATATGTTAATTTGTAATACTTCAACTAGACATAGCTATTCATATTTATACTGAATATAACTACAGTAAAAAATGAAAAAACACATTGAAGATTAATATGGGTATAAATACTCTAGAAAGTTTAAAGGAAAAAGATATGATAGCAAGAGAATCAGCATAGCTTTATGGGAAATCAATAACCTACTATCTCAACTATGCTTCTGATTATCTTTACTGATAAAATGTAGGGAAAAGAATTTATAACAACTGCATATTAAGTGCCAGAGAGGCAATAGCACCCTACTCCAGTACTCATGCCTGGAAAATCCCATGGACAGAAGAGCCTGGTGGGCTGCAGTCCAAGGGGTTGCACAGAGTCAGACACAACTGAAGTGACTTAGCAGCAGCATATAAAGTGCAGGGGGGTGTTTTATTTCCTCAATAAAGGATATAAATCTGGAACTACAGCTGTGATTGATATTTCCAACTGTAATCATCAACAATCATTCTCTAATACCTACCTAGTTTTGCACCCAACAAGAATTAAACACTCATCTTTCAGGTCTTTGTTGGTACATTTAAACTCTTAATCCCCACAAAGATGCAGTGTTAGTTCACTATCTAGGGGCAAAAGGGGTAGGAAAAAATAAAGGTAAATCCAAGGATTTATTTGATACATCCAAACTGAATGGCCTTTATTTCATGAATCATGAAGCTAATGTTGGGGTTCTTCCAATGACTTATATCAATTTTTACTCCACATTCTTAGGATGGTTCTGTGGTAGCATTAAACCTGGTTTAGGATGAAATCTGACTGCAATTCAGGAGACCCTGGTTTGATTCTTTTGTCAGTAAGATACTCTGGAGAAGGGATAGGCTACCCACTCCAGTATTCTTGGGCTTCCCTGGTGGCTCAGGGAAATGTCCCACATTCCCTGCCTGCAATGTGGGACATCTAGGTTTGATCCCAGGGTTGGGAAGATCCCCTGGAGGGAGGATATGGCAATCCACTCAGTATTCTTGCCTGGAGAATTCCCATGGACAGAAGAGTATGGCGAACTACAGTCCATGGGGGTCACAAAGAGCTGGACACAACTGAGGGACTAAGCACAGAATGGATTTGGTCTAAAACTTCATTTATCATTTGACCTACAGATTCACCATTCTGACTGGTGAACCATGTAGAATTTGTTTCTAATAAATAGTATTAGTTCGGATCTAGTTTAATCTAATCTAATAATTCCTGAAATGTCTGTGTTTTCTTTCTTTTTTTTTTAATTATCTGTCTTTTTTTTTTTTTTTTCCTAATATGGCTAAAAGCCTCAGGCTTCTTTGGGATAAGTTTGGGGGAATATCAATGGTATGCATATCTTTGGACAATATTACATGGTGCTTTCTATTAATATAATGGAGCTGGCATTACTCTCAATCAGAGGCTCCTACAATGCAAATTGTCTTAGTAAGAAATGGATAGGAAGCTTTGAATCTCCGTTTAAGCATCTCACATTATGTTAATGTCCACTGGCCAAGATTTTTCCTATTTTGGTGAAGCAGCTCCTTAGTAGGCTATGTGTCTACATATGTGTATAGATAGGTAAGTGAGGGAGAGAGAGATGACTGATGATAGATAATTAGATAAAGAAACAGATATAGATATATATGTATATATATATATATATGTAAACTTTTAACAGCCCCAATATTTTCTAGGTTTCCCTTTTAATATGATGATTTTCAGAGACGAATTGACACGAAACCCTACTTAGGTAATAGAAAAAGGAAATGAAACATTTTAATAACTACTTATTCAATATAATAATTAAACCATTTCCAAAATGAATATAGCCTAATATTCCTTTTTCTAGATAATGAATGCTTACCTGGTGGCTC
This sequence comes from Nanger dama, assembly GCA_917880005.1. Taxonomy (NCBI): domain Eukaryota; kingdom Metazoa; phylum Chordata; class Mammalia; order Artiodactyla; family Bovidae; genus Nanger; species Nanger dama. Next base: position 3,325,404 of record CAKJTW010000038.1, on the reverse strand, counting down.
AGAGGTTAAAGTGTCTGCCTCCAGTGCAGGAGACCCAGGTTTAATCCCTGGGTCGGGAAGATCCCCTAGAGAAGGAAATGGCAATCCACTCCAGTAGCAAGACTCCAGTACAAGGCCAAGCCTTGTACTGCAAGACTCATTTATGGAGCAAATATTGCTCCATAGCAAACTGTTGAGGTCGGGGGTGGGGGTTGGGGGCGGGGGGCAGGGGTGGCGGGGAGGCACTTTTAGATCTTCATTGTCCTTCTCTGCCAAATCCTGCTCTGTCCCTCCCTTTTTCTTTCAAAGATGTTTCTCCCCCCAAAACCTAAGCATCCTTGACTCTATCTCAGCAAGAACCCAACCAATACAAAGACCATAATTGGCTTATATTTTAAGTTAAATATAATGAGGAGCCATTGATGGAGAGATGATCTCTTATGTAGAGTATAGATTTTAAGAGGGAAGAGTACAAGCAGAAGACCACTTAGTGGGCTATTGAAATGGCCTGACAAAATAACAGTATAGGCTTAGGTTGTGGCAAAAGAGATGGAGAGAACTATTCATATTAAATACACATTGTGAAGCTAAAATCAACAGGACTAGCTGTAGGTTTGGACGTGAAGATCAAGGAAAGTGTGGCAACACAGCTGACTTCTAGATTTTTGTCTTGAGACACTGGGTGAATTATGAGACCAAAGCAAACAAACCAAAAAAGATAGCAACAACTTTGAAAGGCAGGGGAAATCAAGAGTTCTATTTTGACAAGTAAATTTTTAATGCCTATTAGATACTGAAGAAATGATGCTCATGTGCCATGAGGTGAGCTTAAAGATTTTAATAAAGACCCAAAGCATAGGGCCCTAAGACAAAGCAGGGACAGAAACTCACTACCCAAATTCATCTATGAGAGACAAGTACCATAAGATATCGACTTATATGTAGAATCTTAATCAGAGCAGAAAAAGAAATACAAGGAATCCAAATTGGAAAAGAAGAAGTAAAACTCTCACTGTTTGCAGATGACATGATCCTCTACATAGAAAATCCTAAAGACTCGACCAGAAAACTACTAGAGCTAATCAATGAATATAGCAAAGTTGCAGGATATAAAATCAACACTCAGAAATCCCTTGCATTCCTATACACTAATAATGAGGAAGTAGAAAAAGAAGTTAAGGAAACAATTCCATTCACCATTGCAACGAAAAGAATAAAATACTTAGGAATATTCCTACCCAAAGAAACTAAAGACCTATATATCGAAAACTATAAAACACTGATGAAAGAAATCAAAGAGGACACTAATAGATGGAGAAATATACCATGCTCATGGGTCGGAAGAGTCAATATAGTGAAAATGAGTATACTACCTAAAGCAATCTACAGATTCAATGCAATTCCCATCAAGCTACCAGCAGTATTTTTCACAGAACTAGATCAAATAATCTCAAGATTTGTATGGAAATACAAAAAACTCGAATAGCCAAAGCAATCTTGGGAAAGAAAAATGGAACTGGAGGAATCAACTTGCCTGACTTCAGGCTCTACTACAAAGCCACAGTCATTAAGACAGTATGGTACTGGCACAAAGACAGAAATATAGATCACTGGAACAAAATAGAAAGCCCTGAGATAAACCCACACACCTATGGACACCTTATCTTCAACAAAGGAGGCAAGAATATACAATGGAGTAAAGACAGTCTCTTTAACAGGTGGTGCTGGGAAAACTGGTCAACCACTTGTAAAAGAATGAAACTAGACCCCTTTCTAACAACATACACAAAAATAAACTCAAAATGGATTAAAGATCTAAATGTAAGACCAGAAACTATAAAACTCCTAGAGGCGAACATAGGCAAAACACTCTCCGACATAAATCACAGCAGGATCCTCTATGATCCACCTCCCAGTATACTGGAAATAAAAGCAAAAATAAACAAACGGGATCTAATTAAAATTAAAAGCTTCTGCACAACAAAGGAAACTATAAGCAAGGTGAAAAGACAGCCTTCTGAATGAGAGAAAAGAATAGCAAATGAAACAACTGACAAACAACTAATCTCAAAGATATACAAGCAACTTATGCAGCTCAACTCCAGAAAAATAAATGATCCAATAAAAAAATGGGCCAAAAGAACTAAATAGGCATTTCTCCAAAGAAGACATACGGATGGCTAACAAACACATGAAAAGATGTTCAACATCACTCATTATCAGAGAAATGCAAATCAAGACCACAATGAGGTACCATTTCACACCAGTCAGAATGGCTGCGATCCAAAAGTCTACAAGCAATAAATGCTGGAGAGGATGTGGAGAAAAGGGAACCCTCTTACACTGTTGGTGGGAATGCAAACTAGTACAGCCATTATGGAAAACAGTGTGGAGATTCCTTAAAAATTGCAAATAGAACTGCCTTATGACCCAGCAATCCCACTGCTGGGCATACACACTGAGGAAACCAGAATTGAAAGAGACACATGTACCCCAATGTTCATTGCAGCACTGTTTATAATAGCCAGGACATGGAAGCAACCTAGATGTCCATCAGCAGATGATTGGATAAGAAAGCTGTGGTACATATACACAATGGAATACTACTCAGACCTTAAAAAGAATAAATTTGACTCAGTTCTAATGAGATGGATGAAATTGGAACCGATTATACAGAGTGAAATAAGCCAGGAAGAAAAACACCAATACAGTATACTGACACATATATATGGAATTTAGAAGACAGTAATGATGACCCTATATGTGAGACAACAAAAGAGACACAGAGGTATAGAGTGGACTTTTGGACTCTGAGGGAGAGGGAAGGGGTGGGATGGTTTGGGAGAATGGCAATGAAACAGGTATATTTTCTTGTAAGAAATGAAGCGCCAATCTATGTTCAATGTAGGATGCAGGATGCATGGGACTGATGCACAGGATGATTCAAGTAGAGGATGTGGGGTGGGAGGTGGGAGGGGCTTTGGCATTGGGAGATTGTGTTCACCTATGGCTGATTCGTGTCAATGTATGGCAAAACAAATACAGTATTGTAATTTAAAAAATAAATTTAATAATTAAAAAATAAAATAAAATAAAATATTACCAATGCTGAGGAAAAAAAAAAGAATCTTAAAAAAGAGTTCAAATGAATCTATCTACAAAACAGAAATTGAATTACATTTAGATAAAAAAATATGTAGAAATAGCAGTATAAAGTAGAGCTTGCTTTATAAGTTGTTTTCTGGATTATTCTTCCTTCTAGTATGAAACCAGCATTTGAGCATTTTTTACTAGCATTTAAAATGATATTTGAAGATGATTCCTTCAATAATGTTCAACTCTCCATTGACATGCTTTTGACAAGACAAGGGTAATCGTGACAATTTCCTTTACAATATGTTGTAAGATGGATAAATCAATTTAAATTTGTATGATCTCCCATTAGAGAACAAGTGGCTTATAGTTTTTTCATCTCAATGGTAATTAGTGATAGTTTCCACATTTAAATCACTAAAAGGGGCTTCCATTTAATTCCAGACAATTCTACCTAATAATATGTAAATATGTACTATATTACTATATATGTACAATATACATACACGCATGAAATGAATAAAGGACCAGAGGAGAAAAACAATTTTTTTAATTAATATTAGTACTTTCCCTGGTGGTCCAGTGGTTATCATCCTTAATGCAGCGGACACAGTTTCCATCGCTGGTCAGGGAAATACAGGTTTCACATGCCAAGGAGCAACTAAGTCCATGTACCGAAACTACTGAGCCTGCACCACTCTACAACTAGAGAGTCCATGTATAACCACAAAGATCCTACATGATGTACCAAAGATCCCACGTGCTGCAACTAAGACCCAGTGCAGCCAAATAAATAAATAATAAACAAATAAGATGAGATTAGTGCTGAAAGAACTATTACATTCTAGCACAAAAAATAATGGCAGATATTTTAAGAACTTAAAATGGATATTAAAATTTTAGCTTAATTAGTTATGAGATTTTTCATTGTTAATTACACTTAATGACTATAATTGACTTTAAGAATAAGACAAACTTAACACTTCATTTATTCCTAAATATTTGAATGCCTACTCTATTTCAAGTACTCAAGTACTATTAATGTATATAAAACACAATTTTTGCCTGCTGTAATAAATCTCAGCCAAGTGGGGAGATACAACATTGTACATTTATATAATTACTTTTCATTGAAATTAAAATAGTTCTATAGGGAAAAACATAGAGTGCTAATCTAGTTTTGGGTGTGTGTGTGTGTGATGATGATTTCTCTTCCCCTTTTCCATGATTTAGCAGGGATTGTAAGAAGGATTAAGAGGTAGAGGTGATACTGAATGAGTTCACAGTGAACTATTCATAACTTTTGGGATACATATATATATACGTGTCTGTCACTGTGTTTGAAAAAAATTAAAAGAAGATGAAATAGATTTCCCTTAAAAAGGAAATAATTCAAAGAATATTGGATAAGAGAATGGAAGGAAAGTCTCAAGATCTTGTTCTTAATCACTTATTGAAACTGTATGTGTTTTCTAAGGCAAAAATGAAAGTACCATGGACAGAATGTCTTTAACAACAGAAATTTATTGTCTTGTGGTTCTGCAGGGGGCTAGAAGTTCAAGATCAAGACTGCAGCAGGATATGAAAGAGAATGTGCTCCACGTCTCTATTCTAGCTTCTGGTGGCTTGCTGGCAATCACTGATGATTTTTGGCTCCTGCTGTATTACCCCAATCTCTGCCTTCATCCTCACATGCCTGTTGGTGTGCATATCTGTGTCTAAATTTCTCCTTTTAATAAAAACACTAATGATAGTAGAGTAGGGGGTCTATTCTACTCCCATATGACCTCATTTTAACTAATTACATCTGCAATGACCCCTTTTCTGAATTAGGTCATATCCCTAGGTATATTCTGTTTTTTCTTCTGTTAGTTTATTGCCACGCTCTGGGCTCTGTCCCCCTGGGATTCTCCATTCTTGATAAAATCTGAGTCATTTTGATTGCAGGCTCTTGTAACCAAGCAGGACGCTGTGGGCGAGCAGGACACTATTGGGCCTTCCCAGCAGAGACTCCTTGCCCGTGTTCTCTGCAGTAGCTCCTCTCTGCGGTACCTAGACAACAGAATCTGATGCACCAGTTAACAGAAGTTAAAACCTCAACCAAATATAACAAAGTATCTACTTGATGACCAAGAACACAGTAGCCCCCAGACCTACTGGAGCCTAAGGACTGATAACATTAACCCCTGTGACACCACTCTGTTACCTCACCATCAACCAATCAGAGCACTGTGCACAAGCTAGTCACATACCCTGGGACTCCCCCTTCCTCAGCTTGCCTTTAAAAATGCTTTGCTGAAACTCATCAGTGAGTTCTGACTTTGTGAGCGCTAGGTGCCCTGGTCTCCGGTTCTGGTGCCTAACAATTAAACACTGGTGTCAAAAGACTGGTGTTATTGTGTGTGGGAAAGTAGACCTAAGTTTGGTTCAGTAACACTTTCACCAGTATTTCAGGCCTAGAGAGTCACAAAGTATTTTTATAATAGATTATTTTTCATCAGCTTGTTGTTCCAGGCCTCTCTGGGTGCATATGTAGGATATAGGGCAAATTTAATCAGAGTTCTATTATTCAAAGTCTTTTTATTCCTTCCTTATCAACAGGGATCACAAAATCAAATTTAAACTAGTGCAGTCAATGGAAATAGTTGCTAGAGAAAGTGATAAACCCATAGAAAACTGAAATACACCTGCCCCATCTTAAGTAGACAGCAGCAAATTGTTGTCACATAGGAATATGAGCTCAGTGTTGTCAGATCTTTTCAAAGAAGGGTAGGAATAAAAGTTTTTCTGTAGGTTTCTTGGCATATAAATCAGCTGTTTTAAAAACAGTGTGTGGGCCAAAACTATGAGGGCCAAACAAAGCATGTCAACAGGCCAGATCTAGACTGTGGGCTCCCAGATTGCAACCTCTCTTCTGAATAATACACAGGGATTCCTGGCCAATTCGTCTTTTAGCACAGGCCAACTGTGAATTCAGGTTTTTACTATTCAACCCAGAAGTCATTAGAATAACAGCTCAAGTCCTGGCTAATCCAGTAAATTCATAAACCCAAAAAAGTATAGCCATATCAATAAATAAAATTTCATTCAATTTTGCGACACCTGCTTTAGTTGACAGCATACCCTCTAAACCAACTCTATCAATTTTTTCATATTTTTGATTCAACAGATTGGCAAATTTTTCAAGTTTGTCTCTGTGTAACCTTTTATTCCCTCTTCTGACTTTTACATATCAACGTCCTGGCAATGTGAAGTTTGGATTTTGGCTGTTCATAAGCAACAGAACAGCATGGGCTTAAAGGGAATTATTAGCTTCCCCCACTTAGTAGAGGAGGATTTTTTTTTCCATCAAATAACATGCCATTAGGGAGTTTCAGATAACTTCTAATTTTTGATACACTCCATATCCAGATCCCCTAAGAATATATATATATATATATATATATATATATATATATATTGCATAGTCAAATCTCTATTAGTTATTGATTAATTCCCTAACTTTCACACAAGAGTTATGAAAGCTGGAAATCTGGACTACCATTTTGATAAGCCTGAGAAGGGAAAAGCCTGGGGTTATGGATCCATAAATGGTTTATTTGTTTATTTGTTTGCTTATATTTCAGTTATTCCTTTAACTGCCCTAGGTATCGGACATATAGCAATAAATAAAATAATCAAAAATCACTGCTGTTATGGAATGTGGCATAGACAGCTAGGAATTCACCATTCAGACTCTTCATTGCCATTAGAGCATAGCTGCCTAGTCAAGGGCTATATTCCCACATGCTATCATTTAGATGTGGTTATCTTACTGGCTATCGTCACTGAAATTGGAATGTAAGTAAAGTCATTCATTTCTGTGCTATAACCTTTAAGAAACAGGAATGGTCTCCAGTATGGCCTTAGATAATGACATTAGAAATGACAGGGCTTTTGAGAACTTGGGTCTCTGAATGAATAACTGCAGCAAAGTGCCCTCTTGAATCACTGATCATAAAAAAACTGAACACCTATATGAGCCAAAACTAAACTGTGTTATGTGAGCCTACTGAAATTTGGGGGCTTGTTTGTTGCAACAGCTATTGTTACTCTAGCTAATACATAGGGCTTATGCTTAATTGGGGAAGGCTGATGAAAACAAAATAAAACATCTCTTCTATAATGAAAAGATTAAAGTAGAGGGGCAAAAATATCTTGTGAAAGACCATCACAGGCTGAAGCAACGCCAAGTAGAAAAGTATCAATTTCAAGCAAGCCAACATGTTTAAGGAAGAGCTGAAGACCTAAAGGGCTATGAAAGAAGTAGAAGTTAGAGATGATGAAATAGACGTGATTTTAAATGAGAATAAATAATGTAGGGTCCTGTGGATTACTATGAGCACTGGGACTCCATTCCCAGAATGGAGTGGGAAACTTGGGAAGATTTTGAGCATGGCCCACCTTGAGTTTCACTGCATTTTCTCTGGCTATTTCATAGGTTAAAGGTAGATGAAGGGAGACAAATTAAGAGATTCTGGGTGAGTGATAATTATGATTTTGATCAGGATAGTATATATAAGATAGATATATATAAGATGGAGATATAAAGATTTCTGTCCTAGGTATATATTAAAGGTAGAGCCTAAGATATCAAGCGTGTGTAGGGAAACGAGACATTAAAGATGATACCAAGGTTTTGTCCTGAGAAACTAGAAACTAGTGAATTTGCCATTTACTGCATTAGAGAACTCCGAGAACTCAGTTCTGGACATGCTCAGTTTATGATGCATGTCACATATTTGAGTTGAGGGGACAAGTAGTCAGGTGGTTATGTGAGAATGAAGGTCAGAGAAGAGATTTGTGCTTAAAGTATTCATTTGGGAGTTGGCACCTTATATTTAAAGTACTGAATCTTGATGAGAATTCCAAAGAAGGGAGAGTACATAGAGAAGAAAAGACAAGATGCAAGCCTTGCACAGTCCCATATTGGAGGTCAAGGAGATGAGAAGGACTCAGCAAGAAGCAATGAAAAGGAAAAGACAAAGAACTGGTGGAAAACCAGACAGCATCATGGAAGCTACAAGGTGGAAATGGCTAAAGGAAAGGAATTACCAACTGTGGCCAATGTTGCTGAAATTTCACAACTGAGAAGTGACCACTAGATTTAATTATGTCTGCTGGTAACCTTGATACAATTAACTTACTATGTGAAAAGGAGAGGCAGAAGTTAGCAATAGGAGTATACAATACTCTTTCCAAAAGTGTTCCTCGGAAAGGAAGACAGAAGTGAATAATAGTTGGAGGCAAAAATGAGCAAAGTGGTTTTCGATGGAAAGATAATAGTATGTTTATATGAGGAGGGAGTGTGACTATTTTCCTCAGCAGAGAGGAAAATAGTTATTGATATTTCTATATATTTATAATAAAATTAACATGTACATTGTATAAACTTTGTATAACACACATTTAAATATTACATTTAAAATTGAAAATATACTCACATGCAGCATATTTAATTGCTAATAAGAAGAGTTCAGGTGAGAGGAATATATTAAAGATAAAGGAGAGAAGAGAATACTTAATAGCTTAGTTTCTGAAAGGGCAAAAGAGCATCTAATCCACACTATGGAAACAAATATAAACTTGCCATGTTAACAGGAGAGAAGGAGGAGAGAACAGTGAAAATAAATTAGTAGGAGAAGAGAGGAAGGGGGAAATGAAGAAGGCAATATCTCATGGTTTCTATTTCTTCTCTCTTCAGAGAAATATAAAATCATCAACTGAGAGTGATGTGGGAAGGAAAGAGTGAGAGATTTTAAAAAGTACAGACTGTGTGAGATTTTATTTGGCTAAATAGAAAAGTGAAATAACTCAGAGTTGGCTAAGGGCCTGGTTGAGGTTGAAGTTACATAAAAATCATTTGTGCTGTTTAATTCGGCTCTGACTGTGTTGTGGGACAGAGAGCTGGATCCACTTAGGAATAGTAAAAGTATCTTAAGACTCTTTGTAATCAGTGGCAAAGAATTTACCTGCCATTGCAGGAGACGCAAGAGACACTGGTTTGATCCCTGGGATGAGATTCCTGGAAGAGATCCCCTGGAGGAGGAAATGGCAACCCACTCTGGAATTCTTACCTGGGGAATCCCATGGACGGGAGAGCCTGGCACACTAAGTCTATAGGGTCACAAAGAGTCAGACACAACTGAACAACTGAGCACATTCTCATGCAAGTGTTTAATAAGATGAAATACATGTTGTGCCTAATATAGTATCCAGCTTATCATAAATATCCTATAAGTGTTATCACCTTCTCAAGAATTCACTCTTGAATTCTTCAATTCCTAACTTACTAGAAGACTGTCAGGATATCAAAAATAATTAAAAAGACTTTAAGGACTGCATCATTTTTTAAACCTTGAGTTTACTGTTTATAATGTTTAATTATTATAATTGTAAATCCTAAGAGGTTTTACAATAAAGGAAATCTTAATTTATTTTGCAATACATCAAACAACAAGGAAGTTTTACAAGCTTCTACATCAGTGACAACAGCAAAAATTTTTTGAGAACTGAATTAAATGAACCCAAGGACCAAATTTGGTCCAAAAGCCAGAAATTTCTTTTATGAAGCCAACAATATTCCAGGAAAAATTAATAAGAAGAGCAATAGAGACACAAGAAGAGAGACAAAGAGAGAAGAGATAGAGAAGATATTTCTTACTTTCACTTTTATGAATTTTACTCAGGAAGCTAACAGCTTTCACAGGGAAATGATATGGAAAATAAAACAATTTTAATACTACAGAGAATATGTTGCTCTATCAAAATTTTAGTGAATACAAGCTCAGAATCCAAAGAAAAGCAAACTTGAAAATGTACTGTATGTCAGAGAGTCAATTTTTTTGTGTTTATTTTCTATGTGTGTGTGTTAGTTGCTCAGTCATATCCAACTCTTTGCGACCCCATGGACTGTAGCCCTCCAGGTTCCTCTGTCCATGGGATTCTCCAAGCAAGAATACTGGAGTGAACAGCCATTCCCTTCTCCAGGGGATCTTCCCGACCCAGGAATCAAACCCAGGTCTCCTGCACTGCAGGCAGATTCTTTACAGTCTGAGCCACCAATGTTATGCAAAGTAAAAGTGATGAGAATATTGTACACGATGACCTTTGGATATGGAGAAAGCTAATAGTGAAACAGCTGTTAGAATAATGATTCGCAGCGGGTTAAAAAAATGTTTAAGAAATAATCCTTCTGTAGGTAGTGATAAAAGAAAAATCAAATTTTCTTGCCTTAAGCTATTTCTCTATTTTAGAGAGAGACAAAAACAAGGGCCTAAAAGGAAACTTCAAGTAAAATTTTTTCCTTCATTTATTCAACCAATAATTACTGAGTACCAGTAACTAAAAGTGCCAGGTGCTGTTCTAGACACTGAGGAACCAGAGATGAATAAGATAAAGTTCCACCTCTTACAAGATTTACATTTTAATTGAAGGAAGAGAGAGAATAAGTAACATAAATAAAGATAATTTCAAATAACAATATGAGTTTTCATGGAAATAATATACAATGATATGATATAGAATATCTAGGAGGGTAACATATATTCTATATCATATCATCACATATCATTTCCATGAAACTCTTCAGGGAGGAGGAGAAGTCCCGGGACAACAGAGGATGAGATGGTTGGATGGCATCACCAACTCAATGGATATGAGTCTGAGTAAACTCCAGGAGTTGGTGATGGACAGGGAGGCCTGGCGTGCCATAGTCAATGGGGTCACAAAGAATCGGACACAGCTGAGCGACTGAACTGAACTGAGGAGAGTTACAAATTACCACAAAGCATAGCAGTTGAAAACATTCCACATATATTATGTGGGTCAAGAATTTGGACCCAGATCAGATGGGTCCTCTACCTTAGGGTCTCTGCTGCTGCTGCTAAGTCGCTTCAGTCATGTCCGACTCTGTGTGACCCCATAGATGGCAGCCCACCAGGCTCCCTAATCCCAGGGATTCTAACTAGCCCCCAGTCCAAGTGGCCACCAAAGCAGCGACAATCTCAAGGTTCAAATGGGGTGGAATCTGACTCCAGGCTTACTTGGTGGTTGTTAGCAGGACTTAGTTCTCCTTGGGTTAGTAGACAGGATCTCAGTTTTTTACCACGGTATAGCTCACAACATAGCAGCTGGCTTCATCAAGTCAGCCAAAGAAGGAGGAGTAGCAAGAAAGAAGGAGAGACAGAAGTCATTCTTTTATAGCCTAACATCAGAAACAACATCTGACATTTTTGTCATATTCTGTTTATTAGAAGCAAGTTCTAAGACACCCTACACACAGACAGGAGGAATTACACAAGAATGTGAATGCCAGAAATCAGGATTCAATCACTGGGAACCATTTAGAACCAGCCTACCCCATAGGGAATCAGAAAGGCAGAAGGACATGAAGTTGTGATACCATCCAAAAGAGAAATGCAGACCTGAGTAATACTGGTGTGAACCAAATTTAGCTAATCGCCTTCTAAGGAAGAAACTTTTGCATGGTATACAAAGATAGTCAGAAGAGAAAATATACTGCTCAGGTTTCACCATTTTTACACAGACATGTTGTAGCACTGATGTTTCCATTTTTGTTCAATATTCATTAAGCACTAATTACCTGTATAATGAAAATACATTTATTATTTCAGAGATAACAATTTTCTTCTTCATCCCTTTCAATACCAGTTCTTATTCTCTTATCCAAACCTACATGCACTTCTCCAAAAACAAAAACTTACTTGATTTGCAACTTTTTAGATTAGCTTTAGTTTAACCAAACTAGGGTAATGCCAATGCTAGAGTTGGTCAATTCATATTTTAATCAAAAGGCAAGTGAGCTTAAATGACTTAGAATGCCACAGCATCAAAACACTAGAGTCTGCTAAATTCTAGAGGGTTGGCTTTGGGCAGATTATTTACCCTCACTGAGCCTCAGTTTTCTGGTATGTAAAACAGAAAGATAAAAACCATAATAACATTAATTCCAATTACAATGGACAGATGAAGATTTACAATGTATGTGTTAGCAATTTGTAAACCATAAAATACTGTACATTTTTAGAAAGTTCTCAAGTATTCAATCCAAAGAAATCAAAAAGTGATAAGCTTCTGAAATTATACAAGATTTTTTAATATTCCACTCTTTTCTCTTCTACATAGAAAAATGAGAACATACTGACTCAGTTTTCCTCAAATTACAATATTCTTAAATGTTACATAAATTCTTTATCTATAATTCATTGTTTATGCCATGAAGTGTCCACAAACACACAGCAATTGGAAATTCTGAAAATTCTTGGAAGATACATTTGCTTACTAAACCACAGTAAAATCAAGCAACATAAAAGAGTTAACATAGGAATGAAAGCAAAAGAGAATATGATATGTGTTGGAAGAAAGAACTATATTAAAATGAGCTCATTTTTATCAGAGGAAAATGGTTCTTATTTTTAAATAGATGTGTGTCCTTTTACAATTACAGAAGCTGAAATATAACTGTAATCTACAACCATAAGGTAAGATTTCCATCTTTATATGACATGAAAAATGTACCAAGCCAAGACTTTCCCATAAACAAAATTGCTTTCTTCAACTTACACTTTAATGCAAGATATCAATCATAGGGTGGATTTTATTACTCAGAATTTAGCTTTGTTTTTTGACAGATTGCTTGCAGTCAGCTCGAAGTACAATTGTATATCATCCCTATTATATACACATCTCAATTGGTGGATCCTTTTTTATTTTAAAAGAGTATTATGAATGGGAAGAAATGTTTGGTGAGGCAGAATTAGTTTGACATTGACCATTTTAACTGAATAGTGTGTTTTTGATAACATATCATTATATATCTACAGTAGGTCTGAGGCTACAGGCATCATATAAGACATCAGGGGACAGCAATGTCTCTATTCTATGAAGGACCTCTCTGGTTTGACATCTTCTTTCCCCTTTTTTACATACCTCCATTTATTAAATCATTCTCATTTTGAATAAAGAGACAGTGTTGATATCAATACAATGCACTGCCTAGACAATTTTGTTACAGGATACATATTTATATATCGCAGTGAGACCACCAAAAGTGTGTGTGTGTGTGTGTATATATATATATATATATATATATATATATAGTAGTAAAAAAAAAATCAATCTACTGTGTCATATGGAGAAATGAATGTAGTAAAAACTACAATTATGTAATTTGTGGTCAAGACCTCTTACATGCTACAAGTAGTTCTAGTTTAAAGGAAGCTACAATGATCTGTTTCATTCACAGCCACCATGAATTTAGTATTCCTTGGGCACACGAATAAAGAACAGCAAAATGTATTAAAATGAAGATGTAGAGCCTTGAAATGAAGAGTTTTCAGCTAAAGTTGCCATAAAATTGGCAGTCTATTTCTAGGTAGGAAAAGTGTAAAGGATTTCTAGTACTGTCTTTTAAAGGCCAAATGGAGATTGATACTTGCTGAAGTTGTGGCAGATATGCAATCCTACTGGATTCCAGCTTCCCATGAATAAGCAGAATACTTTTAAAAACCTTTTAACTTATCTGTGATGACAAAGGCATGCTGGTTTAAACTGCCTTAGAACTTTAAATGAGCCACTGCAGCACATTCAGCAGCATAGCCCAGTAGTCCTAAAACCACCAAAAGCTACAAAAATACGTGTTGTGTTTGTTTGTTTGTTTTTTTAAACTTTAACTGAGCCACTTATGAGGCTTTCCTTCTCCTCAACAAAGTGCTTAATTTTCAGGGATGCTTTAGCTGTCACACTGCTGGTGTGATTTTTGTTATTGAAAAGAAAGGATAAAAGCCTGATCCCAAAGCAATCAAATTTAACTTGGGATAAGTGACTAAGAACCACCTTCAAATGCTTAGAAGTGGAGATACTTTCAGTTAACTCATCTCTATGTAATCCCTACTTAAACGTACTTATACAGATGAGGCTCATTTCCATGATTTGACTTTAATATTCTTTTAACAACCCCAAAATGAAATAAAAGAGCTGCTAAACACACTTCATTATTGTTTTGAGAAGCCTGGTCTAAACCCTTGCATTGTGAGGCATCATGGGCTTGGTGCCTGCATGATCAAGCATTCAGCTTTTCTTATGGCCAAACTCTCAACTGTAACTTTCAGTTATGTAGAAATTTGGCTTTAAAGAATAGGTTTACATTTCCAAAAGTTATCTTTCTTCCCCCTCCTCCAACTAAAAGTCAAGAAATTATCTATTTAATTTAATAAGAAATACATTTTATTTCATACTCCTTTAAAATCCTGGTCTTTGTGAGAAATTAGTAATAATATAATATTATATGACCCATTATTAGGATACTGGCCACAGGATAAGGTTTCTACAATAAGCTTATATCCTTAGGTTTTGTAAATACTTGAAAAAAGTACTTACATTATTAACTCTTCTTAGTAACATGTCATTGTATTCAATCAACCAGAGCACTGTTACAGTAGCCATTCACTAATGTTTGAAATTATTGCACAGTCCCATGATGGTTGCCTGGGTAAGATATGATATAGAGATTATTAAAGTTAGAATCAGTATCTGTCACATATGACGTGCTCGGGAAGTACAAAGATTGACTCTACCTTTGGCTTTCCTGGTAGATGGTAAACAATGGTAAAGAAATCAGATGGTAAAGAATCCATGTATGCAGGAGACTGGGTTCCGTTCCTGGGTCAGGAAGATCCCCTGGAGAAGGGAAGAAGGAAATGGCTACCCACTCCAGTATTCTTGCATGGAAAATCTAACGGACAGAAGAGCCTAGCAGACTACAGCCTGTGGGGCCGAAAGAGACATGACTCAACAACTAACACTCTCACTTTGCTAACATAGTGAATAGTTTAACATATATCTCAGCGCCAAATAAATTCACTTCCTCTGTATAGTTTTTGGAAGATTTTAAGTATTAGTAGCACATTTACTAATATTTCCAACACAGTTCTGAGACTTTTACACATATTATTTTGGCAGATGCATAAAGGGTCTACATAATGCCCAGCATTTAGAAGGAACTCAACAGTAATTAAAAACCAGAGACATCACTTTGCCAACAAAGGTCCATAGAGTCAAAGCTACGGTCTTTTCTAGTAGCAGTGTATGAATGTGACAGTTGAACCATAAAAAAGGCTGCACGCAGAATAGATGATTTTGAACTGTGTTGCTAGAGAAGACTCTTGAGAGTCCCTTGGACAGCAAGAAGATCAAACCAGTCAAAAAGGAAATCAACACTGAATATGCACTGAAAGGACTGATGCTGAAGCTCCAATACTTTGGCCACCTGATGCAAAGAGTCAGTTCATCGGAAAAAACTCTGATGCTGGCAAAGACTGAGGGCAAGAGGAGAAGGCGATGCCAGAGGATGAAATGGTTGGATGGCATCACTGATTTAATGGACATGTGGGAGAAGGCGATGGTGGGATGATTTGAGGAAATAGCATTGAAACATGTATATTACCATATGTGAAACAGATGACCAGTCCAAGTTCAAAGCATGAAGCAGGGCATTCAAAGCTGGTGCACTGGGACAACCCAGAGGGAGGGGATGGGGAGGGAGGTGGGAGGGGGGCTCAGTACAGGGGCACACATGTACACCCGTGGCTGATTCATGTCAAGGTACGGCAGAAACCACCACAATACTGTGAATTAGCCTCCAATTAAAATAAATACATTTTAAAAATATTTTATGGAAGGATTTTGTGCTAAAATGATAGTGTCTTCCACAGTGTTTTAAGTGCCCTGTTCTCCAGTATGTGTATCAATCAGATAACTAAGAAGCTGTATTGCTACCTCCACTATAGGGCAGCTTTTTTAAAACAATGGCAATTACTACTATGTGTCCAATGAGATACTATTTTATCATTGTTCCCTACTAAAACTAGAAGCTTCCACACAAAGCTTAGTCCTCATCACAGGGATTCAGAGTGGTCTATTCAAAGTCCCATAAATTTAGAAACATTCTCAGGTATCAAAATGCTATGTGTGACGGCCACGACAGATCCCATTTTGAAAAGTAGGGAACTTAGATTGTACCTCATGGTGGTAACATGGCAATAATATCAGCAGTGCACCCAAGAGTTTTACTAATTGATCTACAATTGACACCATTATTTGCAAGACTAGATGTGGTTTATGAATATAGAATCCATAATGCAGTGTTTTTCACAACAGCCAATTTCTGTTTCATGAACCAAATTCACAACGTTTACATATGGGTTGCACATTCTGTATTACATCTTAAATGCATCATAAGTCAATGAGAAAAAAAAAAATCCTTTTTCACTGCTCTATAGGCTTTCACTTGTCAACCTAACTAGTTTATGATAAGTTCTCTTTTCTTTCTCTCACTCCCCATTTCATTTGCTTTGGCTAATATAAGCCTTAATACTCAAAGGATCTTGCTGGCTTGTTCATTACCAAGCAAACTAATTACTGAGGCAAAGGGCCTATAGTATAATAGCTTGTCAAATTGAAGGGCCTGACTATAGGCAATACTGGAGCTCTATAATATCTTCAGTCATGATATTTTATTTAATTTTAATTGGCACCCTATTAACAAAATATACCCAGATCCCTTTGACTTCAAACCTATTTGTAACAGAATCTTTCTTATCAACCATCTGGGCAAAAATTTACATCTTTAGAAACTTAGATTTGACACCCTTAACTGTAGATTTAATTGTGCAAGTTAGGTGCTGGCTTCCATGCCCTCTGGCTTCCAGTTGGCTTTGCCCTTGGGAACCATTAGCAGAATGTCCAGAGATTAGAAAGGAGTGATACTGGATGTCTGTCCTATCAGCATTCTCCTTGCAGGTTGCTGGAGATTGGGTGTGCTCCTTTGTCAAGGGCTACAGCTCCTGTCAGCTGACTCTCTTACTGTGTGTGTGTTCTGATAACTTCTCTTTTCCCTGCTTCCTTTTTTTCCCCCTTCTTCTTCTGCTGGCCCTACAGAATTACTCTCTTCCTAGTTGGTTTCCTAAATCATGCCCTTACCTTTTAAATAATCCTTGTTTTAAACTCTTTTCAAAGCCTCTTTGACTGTACCATGTGATTCCTATACTGAACCCTGGTTGATTCTTTAGCGCATTTTCCATTTTTATTTAATTGATTTGTAGAAATTATTTTCATACTCTGGTTATCAACATTTTATCACTTGTATGCATTACAAAGTTTAATCTACAGTTTGCTTTAAACAGAATTCATAGTGTTTATTGTGGTATAGATTTATATAAATAAAATTTAAGGTTGTGAAATATATTAAATATTTCCACTTCTGTCCTTTTAAAAATTCTTCTCTACCCAGATTTTATTTTTTTAATTTTTCTATAATTGTTTTTAGAGTTACAAATTTGCTTTTTCATGTAAAAATAAAATATAAATTAAATATTTCGGTTTGTTTTCCCACCTGGTTAGCTAATTGTTTTAGAACCATTTATCTGGTTCCATGAGCACCAGCTAAACCTTGCCTTTCTGGTAGGTATTAATTTTTTTGCCTTAATCAAACTTAACTGTTTTTCTATTGATTTCAATAAAAAGAGTGTTGGCTCATATTGAGAATATGATATACTGTAAAATGAGGTGAAAGTGAAACCAGGAAAGTCCCAGTAAATCAGTAAAAATAATTATAAATAAATAACCAGTTAATTAAATGCTTAGGAGTCTTCACGAGATCAAAGATTCAGTTAAGCAGGGGTGGGGAAGAGTAGTGAAATGCAAAGGAAACACTATGTTTCCAAAAATCTTTGAAAAGTAGAAGTTCTGAAAGATAACAAAAGCCAGTGTGTGTTCATGGGACTGGGTTTTGAAATTTCATGAAGGTGAAGGTCAGTGGAGTTGAAGTGGGCAGGAATGTTAAGGCAAAAATATTTACAAATATGTCCACCTGATATTGACTTCATTCAGGAAAATATCAGAAACAGCCAGCTATTTTTCCTACTATTTAAAAATGCTCATGAACCCTATCTAACCCATTCTAATGTTCTACTTAATAAATAAGGATAAAAAGACATACATTTTTAATAATCAATAAGTTCATTAAAATCCATTAATATCTTCAATTTTTGTTTCAGATTTTAAAAGAAGAGAATTGGTACTACTTCCCCAAAATTTAGAATATCTAGGAAAGATGAGTAAAGAAGAAATGAAATAGCATTTATTCAAATCAAAAGTAAGGTGAGGTACCACCTCACACCAGTGAAAATGACCATCATTAAAAACACTACAAATAATAAATGATGGAGACAGTATAGAGAAAATTCTACACTGTTGGTGGGAATGTACATTGGGAAGCCACTATGGAGAACAGTATGGAGGTCCCTCAAAAGACTAAAATTAGAGTTCCATATGATCCTGAAATCCAACTACTGGGCATTTAACTGACAAAACTATGATTCAAAAGATACATGCACCCCTATGCTCACGGCAGTACTATTCACAATAGCCAAGACATGGAAGCAACCTAAATGTCCACTGACAGGTGGATGAATAAAGAAGCTGTGAAATTGGAACCGATTATACAGAGTGAAGTAAGCCAGAAAGAAAAACACCAATACAGTATACTGACACATATATAGGAATTTAGAAGACAGTAATGATGACCCTATATGTGAGACAACAAAGAGACACAGAGGTATAGAATGGACTTTTGGACTCTGAGGGAGAGGGAAAGGGTGGGATGGTTTGGGAGAATGGCAATGAAACATGTGTATTTTCTTGTAAGACGAGCGCCAATCTATGTTCAATGTAGGATGCAGGATGCATGGGGCTGATGCACAGGATGATTCAGGTAGAGGATGTGGGGTGGGAGGTGGGGGGGGGCTTCGGCATTGGGAGATTGTGTTCACCTATGGCTGATTCCGTCAATGTATGGCAAAACAAATACAGTATTGTAATTAAAAAATAAATTTAATAAAAAAACAAAACAAAAAAATAACAATTGAATGCCTTTACAAAGAAGACTGTGGAATCTGTTCTGGCTCATTTTAAATAAAGGATATTCGCTTATCTCCAGAAAAAAATAAATAAATAAAAATAAAATAAAACAACTATAAGATATACTCTATAAATATCTAAAGGCTTTATATCACCCAATTTTAACTTAAACATGGGAAAGCAGGTTCTTTGCAAACTGTGTTGAGAGAAAGCACTTTGGCACAATATTTTGAGGGGAAATTTACCAATGTCTATCAAAGCTAAAAATAAACCCAAAATACACACACACACACACACACACACACACACACACACACACACACAAAGAAGCTGTGGCACATATATACAATAAAATATTACTCAGCCATAAAAAGAAATAGAAGAATGCCATTTGCAGTAACATGGGTGGACTCAGAGATTATCACCCTAAATGAAGTAGCCCCAAGGGGAAAGACAAATACCGCATGCTATCACTTATATGTGGAATCAAAAGCATGACACAAGTGGGTACATCTATGAAACAGAAATAGACCGACAGACGAAAAACAGACTTGCAGTTGCCAAAGGGGAGGAGAAGTGGGAGAGGAATGGATTGGTAGTTTGGGAATAGCAGGTGTAGGCTATTATCTATAGACTGTATAAACACCTACTGTGGACAAGGAACAATATTTAATACCCTACATGAAGCCATAATGAAAAAGAATATGAAAGAAAGTATATATATATATATACTTCTCCAGGGGATCTTTCCGACCCAGGAATCGAACTTGGGTCCCCCGCATTGCAGGCAGATGCTTTACCGTCTGAGCCACCCGGGAAAACATATATATAGATATATATATGTATAAATAACTGAATCACTTTGCTGTATAGCAGAAACTATTAAAACAGAGTAAATCAACTATACTTCAGTAAAATAAATTTTAAAAATAAATAATAATATATAGCATTTATTGAGCACCTAATCTGCTTTATTTACATGTGATAACCCTGGAGTAGGAAATGGCAATCCACTCCAGTATTCCTGCCTGGAAAATTCCGTAGACAGAGGAGCCTGGCTGACTGCAGTCCACACGGGGGAGAAGAGTTGGAAGCAACTGAGCATGGATGCATATTGTGTGCACTGATTATTCAGTATTGTAGCATGTAGGACAAGGAATCAAATCTAAAACTGATGAACCATTATAATGAACAAGGATCTGCTGTATAGCACATGGGACTCTGCTGAATGTTATAAGGCAGCCTGGATGGGAGAGGAGTTTGGGGAGAAAATGGATATATGTATCAATATATGTATTGCCAAGTCCCTTCAGTGTTCATCTGAAACTATCACAACATTATTAATCAGCTGTATCCCATTATAAAATAAAATGTTCTAAGAAAAATAAAACTGATAAACCGTTAAAACATGTCTCTTCAATATACTCATCTCCCACAAAAGAAGAAAGGTGATAAAGAAAACATCAGTTATTTAAACTTATTTTCATATCATCTTACAAACTTATTTTACTCAGTAGCACATCAGAACAAATTATAGGATTACCAAACATATTTACAGTAACTATTTTTTCACATTAAACTTCTACTGAACTTTTCTCTAGTTAATTAAAAATCTCATCAGGAGATAACTTTTCTTTGACACAATGTCTTTCAAAATATATTCATTTGTTATATATTCTAGTATTAAATAAGAAAAGCTTAGAATAGAAATAAAAGGGTTGAATTAATTAGTCAACAGTGACTAATTACACACTTACCCAAAGATTTCAATTCTCTTCATTCCATTGGCTTAATGCCATATTTTATTTATTTAGTCAGGACTCTCTCTTCTGTGAAGTTTATGAATAATTTAAAATTTTCACATTTATATACATACATTTATTTTGATAATACTTGGCAATGACAGTAATCATCCAGATTCTACATAATTTAGATAGAGGTTTTTTTTAACACTTTATGCTAAAATTCTAAAATATGTTTTAAGAGGATTATGACCTAAATTATGTCAGCTATTTGTTCTCTTAAAGAGGTATTTGGTAAATTTAAATAGATAAATTTGGAACACTTTTCTATGAGTTGGCCTAACTTAAAAGGCATAAAAACATCTCCCCAAAATATGATTGAATTCTTTTTGGCTTGATTTTAAATAACTATAGCATAGATGATGAAACTGTTTACTAATTATACAAATAATAATTGTCTAAAAACTAGAAAGACTTTTTACATAAAGACTGTTGTTCTGATATTAGTTATTTAATGTCACAGCAATTAATACCATTTGGTTAACACCCTTAATATTCCACTTCAGCATTTAAGGGTTTCCCAAGTGACTTTCTCCCTATATATTTATGTTTCAGGAAGTATTTCCCCTAAATATATTAAATAGTTGGATTCCAAATTAATTTTCATTTTTAATCAGTTTCTAATTATAAATTTTATTTCACTATTCATTTATAGCATTCTATATTTAATGATTTTGGAATGTAACATGAAATTGAGTTGTTGCAAATTCAATTGGTTTTATTTCAGTTTGTTAATATAGATATGAGATAAAAGTTCAGAAGACCCATAATTTAGAATTAATCTTCTATTTAGCTCTCGTTGAGTCAAAATGCTGTAACCACTTTCCTACTTTAGTTTTTCAATTTTCTGACATTTTAGTCTATGCATAAGTATACATGTTGGTTTATTAGAGCTGCTGCAACTTATTACCACAACTTGATGGCTTAAAAGAATAAAATTAAAATGTCCTCTCCCAGTTCTAGAGGCCAGAAGTCCAAACAGTGCTGGCAAGATTGACTGACTATTGATATTCTAGGGGAGAACTTGTCCAGATTTTCTCCAAGCCTCTGGTTGCAACAGGAATCCTTGGCATTTCTTCGTTGGTGAACACATCATTCCAATCTCTGCCATCATTTTCACATGGCTTTATCCCCTGTGTCTCTAGTAAAGATGTGTTTCATTGTATTTAGGCTCCACCTGAATCATTCAGGATGCTCTCATCTTGGGAGCCTTAACTCAGTTACACCTGTGAAGACCCTTTTACAAAAAAATTCACAATCACAGATACTGGGCATTAGAGATAGGGCATATCTTTTTTTGTTAGGGTAGGGGAGGACACAACTCAATCCACTACAGTATGTTTCATTGCAAATTATTTTAAAATACTTTTTCTAATAAAATGAAATGTGTAAGAGCAAACACATTACTATGTAGTATAAAACTATTTTTACTAGGATGCTTTTCTCTATGAATTCTATGTATGAATCACCAAACAAATCAACTTGTCCTAACTGGAATGTCCAATGTCACACTCACAATATTGTTTCAGATAGTTTTGAGTAACTGTTGCTGTAACTTGAAAGCTATATACTTGAAAAAAAAAAAAAAAAACACTGAGTTATGCTTTGAAGACTCTACAGTTACCAAATCCCTGGAGCTTCAAATGTGACGCTTACTATTCCCAAGGATACAGTAACATTAAAGTCAAAGCAGAGGACACTGGAGAAGTGTCCAACTCAAGTGTCAAGTGCTTAATCACAGATCTAAAAACCATCTAACATAATGGCAGGCATGAGGAAAATAAACTGCTCAATATGCAAAACACTTTTATGTCACAATTTTACAGACAAATGATCATGCCTGAACATTCAATTTTTTGTGTGGCTTCTGTCTCTAATACTGTGCACAGTGTGTACAGTCCTTAGACTGAAAAAACAAGTTAAAAAAATTAAATGAGCTAATTAATTTATAATTTATCCACACAAAACTTGGGAAATTTGTTGTTAATGTCATTTACAAAGAATTGATTGTTTTTGACCTCAACTAGTCAACCCATTAAAATTTCTAATTTCATCTTCAAGTAAAACCACAGATTGGTCTTCAGTTCAGTTGTTCAGCTGCTTAGTTGTATCTGACTCTTTTCGACCCCATGAACCACAGCACGCCAGGCCTCCCTGTCCATCACCAACTCCCGGAGTCCACCCAAACCCATATTCATTGAGTTGGTGGTGCCATCCAACTATCTCATCCTCTGTCGTCCCCTTCTCCTCCTGCCCTCAATCTTTCCCAGCATCAGGGTCTTTTCCAATGAGTCAAAACTTCGAATCAGGTAGCCAAAG
This sequence comes from Nanger dama, assembly GCA_917880005.1. Lineage (NCBI taxonomy): Eukaryota > Metazoa > Chordata > Mammalia > Artiodactyla > Bovidae > Nanger > Nanger dama. The sequence goes on along the minus strand of CAKJTW010000038.1, from coordinate 3,302,233 downwards.
TTTTGGAGTTTCAGCTTCAACATCAGTCCTTCCAACAAACACCCAGGACTGATCTCTTTTAGGATGGACTGGTTGGATCTCCTTGCAGTCCAAGGGACTCTCAACAGTCTTCTCCAACGCCACAGTTCAAAAGCATCAATTCTTCAGCACTCAGCTTTTTTTATAGTCCAACTCTCATATCCATACATGACCACAGGAAAAACCATAGCCTTGACTAGACAGATCTTTGTCAGCAAAGTAATATCTCTGCTTTTTAATACGCTCTCTAGGTTGGTCATAACTTTCCTTCCAAGGAGTAAGCATCTTTTAAATTCATAGCTGCAATCACCATCTGCAGTGATTTTGGAGCCCAGAAAAATAAGATCAGCCACTGTTTCTACTGTTTCCCCATCTATTTCCCATGAAGTGATGGGACCAGGTGCCATGATCTTAGTTTTCTAAATGTTGAGCTTTTACTGACCTATGTTAACATCTAACAAAAATAAGGAATAAAATGAGTATTTCATAAAATCAATTTTTTTTTCAGTAAGATTTCTCTTTACTCCGAGTTTAGGCTCACTGTTTTGATGTTAAACTATCTTTTTCAGTGAAAAGTTGATGACAGTAGATAGTAGTTGTGCTGACTGCTGTAAGTAGCTTTTTATAACTTTGGTAAAAATACTTTGTGACTCTTTCTCGTTCTTTAATTTTACATTATATTCAAATCTAAAATATAAATGCTACTGATTTATGTCATAAAATTATAAATTTAAAGGAAGTGTTAAGGAATTATTACACTAACCTCCTAGAATTGGTATAAGGATTACTGAGTTCATATATGTAGTATGCTTAGAACAATAATTAACACATAACAAGCACTACATATGTTTGTGTTTATTACTGTTATGAAGTCTTGAAAAAGTTGAAAACCACTAGTGAATCTTCAGATTTCCTGACTAAATACATGTTACCAGGGTTTTTGTTTTTTTTTTTTTGTTTGTTTTCATTTTTCTTTCTTCTTTAAAAGCCCCCAGAAAAGTTCTTACGTTTTTGGCTATTTTATTAGTAATTTGTGTTGGCACATAATAATGGTACAGGAGGAAACTCTAGGGAGATTTTTACAAAGTTAAGGGCCCCTATTATTCAACAGAACAAATTTAATGTATTAGTTAGCACAATAATTACTTTTAAAACAATAAATATGAATGCAGTTGTATGAGTTTATGGCTCTCAAGGCAGATCCAATTTCTTGAAATAAAATACATACTGAAAAACAGAATTGGTTCAGCTATACATTAAAATGAAACAGCATAGTGCCTCTGGCTCTCTGAACTCTAATCATCTTGGGTTCTATGAAAAGATAATTGAATTTCTTATCTAAATATTGGATATTCCTTACCAACTAACTGAAAGTCAAAATTCTTTTCTGGATAAAACTTTAAATCACCAGGTATGATCCCGGGTTAATGACTCCAAGGAGCACTATAAATTATATATTAAAATAACTTTCAGATGATCTCAGTTACTTTCAAAAGTGTGAATGTGAAAATCCATATTTCAAAATCAATCTATTGCTCAAAAGCTAGTATATAAATTAGAATTGACTGCTTCTCAATTTCTAGTTGAGAGTCACCAAATTTTTACCATCATGAGATTATTTAAGATAAAATCATTTATACCATGAACTTGTTATTTTAAAATCTCAGATGATACAGTTTGAACTTTATAACTCTCAATGTTCCATACATTTCCAGATGTGTAAATAAATGAAAACCACCTTTATGTGAACAAGCAAAAGCCTTTTATTCAGAATTAGTCTACCAACATCACTTGCATTGGCAGAGATTTCAAGGCAGTCAGTTCAGTTCAATCGTTCAGTTGTGTCCGACTCTTTGCGACCCCATGAATTGCAGCACGCCAGGCCTCCCATCACCATCTCCCAGAGTTTACTCAGACTCACGTCCATCGAGTCTGTGATGCCATCCAGCCATCTCATCCTCTGTCGTCTCCTTCTCCTCCTGCCCCCAGTCCCTCCCAGCATCAGAGTCTTTTCCAATGAGTCAGCTCTTCGCATGAGGTGGCCAAAGTACTGGAGTTTCAGCTTCAGCATCATTCCTTCCAAAGAAATCCCAGGGCTGATCTCCTTCAGAATGGACTGGTTGGACCTCCTTGCAGTCCAAGGGACTCTCAAGAGTCTTCTCCAACACCACAGTTCAAAAGCATCAATTCTTCGGTGCTTAGCCTTCTCCACAGTCTCACATCCACACGTGACCACAGGGAAAACCATAGCCTTGACTAGACGGATCTTAGTCAGCAAAGTAATGCCTCTGCTTTTGAATATACTATCTAGGGTAGTCATAACTTTTCTTCCAAAGGGTAAGTGTCTTCTAATTTCATGGCTGCAGTCACCATCTGCAGTGATTTTGGAGCCCAAAAGATAAAGTCTGACACTGTTTCCCCATCTATTTCCCATGAAGTGATGGGACCAGATGCCATGATCTTTGTTTTCTGAATGTTGAGCTTTAAGCCAACTTTTTCACTCTCCTCTTTCACTTTCCTCAAGAGGCTTTATAACTCTTCCTCAAGGATAAAAACTTTAAAGTGGAAAAAGAAGAAGCCTTCTGCTATACCCTGATGGGAAGTTGTCAGCATGAAGAATCTGGACACAGGTCAGCTTAGAAGGGCACTATATGTGATTGGTTTGCGAATCGTGTTTGGTTTTCTCTGGTTGACCTGAAGTTAGAAGCAGGGCTAAAATCAAAGAAGTGGCAGTTATTGATCAAGGTTTGTCTTTTGGGGCTGATTGCTATAGAGGGTTCCATTTGGCTTCCTTTCCTGGTTGCCTAGGAGAATGTGGATCAAAGTTCTATGTTTTATTTATAGCCTGGCCATATTTAATTTGCATATTCAATCTCACAAATAGAAGCATATTTTATCATAAAATTGAGAGGTTGAGCATGTCGAGACATGCCCTGGAAAAGTGCCGCGGACAAGTCCCAGCAGTTGGCCAACGCCCAAACAGGAACCGGGAGCGGACCAAACTTCCGGGCCTGGCCCAATCAAGTGCCAACACGGAGCCCTTGACACCAACCTCCCTACCTTATATGGGAGAACCTGGCTTGAACGCCAGCCCTGGCTATAAAACCCCCTCCTCACCCCCATACCTCGCAGACTCCCTTCCCTTCCTCGCTCGCCCCTGGGAGTTCTGCCCGAGAGTGACCGCCCAATAAAGGTTTCCATCGATGGTCCCTAGAGGTGGCTCTTTCTTCTCCGTGGTATTTCTTACAAAAATTATTTCTACTATAAAGTCCAATATTAATCTGTAGTAAAAGCTGTCCTTTAACTTATTAAAACTCTATAATATTTATTTATATCTCATCTACCAATTAAAATGTAATGCAAGGTATGAATTTTCATAGAGCAAATCTTCAAAGGCATGTAAGAGATTTCCCCCAACATTTCATAATGGATCTGAATAGACATTTTTCCAAAGAAGGCATACAGATGGCCAACAGATCCATGAAATTGTCCTTGACATTATAATTATTACGGAAAAATGAATGCATGACAAAACCCACCACAATATTGTAAAGTAATTAGGCTCCTATCAAAATAAATATATAAAATTTTTAAAAAATTAAAAAAATTAAGTTATCACCGCACCTGATAAAATGTTAAAATGCTTATTATCAAAAATATAAGAAATAACAAGTATTTGTGAGGATATAGAGAAAGGGAACCCATGTGCTCTGTTAGTGGGAATGTAAATTGGTATAACTACTAGGGAAAACAGCATGGAGATTTCTCAAAAAATTAGAAATATACCTAACATAAGATCTAGAAATTCCACTTTCAGATATTTATCCAAAGGAAACAAAACACTAACTTGAAAATTTATCTGCACTCTCAGGCTCGCTGCAACATTATTTATAATAGTCAAAACATGGAAGGAAACTAAGTGACCATCAGTGGATATACAATGGAATATTACTTAACTATAAAAAAAACAAGAAAACCTTGCAACAACATGGACAGAACTTAAGAACAGTATGCCAAGTGAACTACATCAGACAGAAAAAGACACACTGTACAATGTCACTTATATATAGATGCTAAAAAACAAGAATAAGGAAAAAAATGAATGCGTGGATACAGAGAACAGGTTGGTGGTTTCCAAAGGCAGGGGTTGGGGGAATGGGTGAAATGGATGAAGGGCATCAAAAGATACAAATCCAGCTATAAAATAAATAATTCATGGGATATAACACACAGTATGGAAACCATAGTTAATAATATGGTATAGGCATACCTTGTTTTACAGCACTTGAATTTATTGCACTTGACAAATATTACATTTTTTCTGTTTTATTGTTTGGTTGGTTTTTGTGTGGTTTTTTTTTTTTTTTTTTTTTTTTTTGTAACACCTGTATTTAAAATGGATTACCAACAAGGACATACTATACAGCCTAGGAAATTCTGCCCAATGTTATGTGGCAGCCTGGATAGGAGGGGAGTTTAGGAGAAAATCAGTTCAGTTCAGTTCAGTCAGTTCAGCCTTCCTAGGGCCCACTTTGCATTCCAGGATGTCTGTCTCTAGATGGATGATCACGCCATCGTGATTATCTGGGTCATTATCTTGTTTGTATAGTTCTGTGTATTCTTGTCATCTCTTCTTAATATATTCTGCTTCTGTTAGGTCCATACCATTTCTGTCCTTTATTGTGCCCAAATTTGTATGAAATGTTACCTTGACATCCGTAATTTTCTTGAAGAGATCTCTAGTCATTCCCATTCTATTGTTTTCCTCTATTTCTTTGCACTGATCACTGAGAAAGGCTTTCTTATCTCTCCTTGCTATTTGGAGTTCTGCATTCAAATGGATATATCTTTCTTTTCCCCTTTGCCTTTCTCAACTATTGTAAGGCCTCCTCAGACAACCATTTGCCTTTTTGCATTTCTTTTTCTTGGGGATGGTCTTCATTCCTGCCTCCTGTACAATGTCACAAACCCTCATCCAATGTTCTTCAGGCACTCTGTCTATCTGATCTAATCCTTTGAATCCATTTCTCCCTTCCACTGTATAATCGTAAGGGATTTGATTTAGGTCATACCTGAATGGTCTAGTAGTTTTCCTTACCTTCTTCAATTTAAGCCTGAATATTGCAATAAAGAGGTCATGATCTGGGCCACAGTCAGCTCCTGGTCTTGTTTTTGCTGTATAGAGTTTCTCCATCTTTGGCTGCAAAGAATAATCAATCTGATTTCGGTATTGACCATCTAGTGATGTTACATTTTTTATAAGAATGAAGGTTTGTTGCAACCCTTCATTCTCAGGTGGTGGTTAGCATTTTGAGCAATAAGGTATGCTTTAATTACGGTATATACATGATTTTTTAGGCATAATGCTATTGCATACTTAATAGACTCTACTGAGTACAGTATAAACATAGCTTTTATATGCTCTGCTGCTGCTAAGTCGCTTCAGTCACGTCCGACCTTGTGCGACCCCATAGACGGCAGCCCACCAGGCTCCCCCATCCCTGGGATTCTCCAGGCAAGAACACTGGAGTGGGTTGCCATTTCCTTCTCCAATGCATGAAAGTGGAAAGTGAAAGTGAAGTCGCTCAGTTGTGTCTGACTTCACGAACCCATGGACTGTAGCCCACCAGGCTCCTCCACCCATGGGATTTTCCAGGCAAGAGTACTGGAGTGGGGGTGCCAACTGGGAAACCAAAAAACTTGTGTGACACAATATTGTCAGTTAAGTTGCTCCGTCATGTCTGACTGTTTGCGACCCCAGGGACTGTAGCACGCCAGGCTTCCCTGTCCCTCACCAACTCCCAGAGCTTGCTCAAACTCATGTCCATCCAGTCGTTTATTGAGTTGGTGATTCCATCCAGTCACCTCATCCTCTGTTGTCCCCTTCTCCTCCTGCCTTCAATCTTTCCCAGCATCGGGGTCTTTCCCAAGGAGTCAGTTCTTCATATCACTATATTGTAATGTTCCCTTTGTTGTTGGGTCTGGAACTGAGCCAACAAAAACTCCAAGATATGCCTGTATTATATACTTGAAAATTACTCAGAGAATACAAGTTCTCAACACAAGAAAAAAAAAATTAACTATATATGGTGAGGGATGTCTACTAGATTTATTGTGGTAAATGTTTTACAATATATACACATATCAAATTGCTATGTTGTACACCTTGAAGCTAATGTTTAATGTCAATTATATCTCAGTTTTAAATATCTAATTGGTAACAGCCAAATGATAAAATATTTAGGAAAATGTGATAAAGGTTCAAAACCTATATGAAGAAACCACAAAAGCTTATTAAAGCAAAATAAAATATCTTGTTAAAATAAGAGCTGAGTAAATGGAAAAGCAAGTCAGGTCTGATTGTAAAATTTAAAAATAAGAAAGAAAAGAAAGAAAAAGTAAATTTCTAAATATTAACTGACTCTATTCCCCTAACATTAAACAAAAAACTTTATTGGAAAAAATAGAAATTGAAATAAAATCAATATACACTTGTCAAAAAAATCTATTTGTGAGGCAGTATGTTGCCTCATTGGAAAAGACTTTGATGCTGGGAGGGATTGGGGGCAGGAGAAGAAGGGGACGACAGAGGATGAGATGGCTGGATGGCATCACTGACTCGATGGACGTGAGTCTGAGTGAACTCCGGGAGTTGGTGATGGACAGGGAGGCCTGGCATGCTCTGATTCATGGGGTCGCAAAGAGTTGGACATGACTGAGTGACTGAACTGAACTAATGGATAACAAATGTGTAAATTTCAAAATGCAATAGATGTGAGTTGGGAGGCTGGGTAATTTGCCCCTCCTTCTCCTGTTTCAACACTTGGGCATTCAGTGTTCACAATGTCAAGTTACCTCTCGTGCCTCTCATGTTAGGCATGCCTAGCAGGCATAGCATAGTACCATGCTATCTTTGCGTGATTCTTAAATGTATGAAGTTCAGCAATGGCATCATCAAAAGCTGACAATATAGTGACAGATTAATATATAAAGAAAATAAGGCATACATATATAATAGAATAGTATTCAGCCATTAAAAAGAGGGAAAATCTACCATTTGCAACAGTATGGATGGACCTTGAGGGCACTGTGCTAGTGAAATAAGTCAGACTGAGAAAGAAATATATATATATATATATATATATATATTTATTTATTTATATACCTATATCTCACTTAAATGTGAAATTAAATTCATAGAAACAGAGACTTGTGGTTGCCGGGGGAGGGTAATTGAGTAAAGATGGTTAAATGGTACAAACCTCCAGTTATAAGATAAATATCATATTTATTTTCTAACATGTTGTCTAATCTACAACATGATGACTATAGTTAATATTGTATTGTGTATTTGAACGTTGTAAGAGAGTAAATCTTAAAAGTTCTCATCACAAGGAAAAAAAGTGTAACTATATGAGGTGATAAATGTTAGCTCAGCTTATTGTGGTAATCATTTTGTAGCATATGCATTTTTCAAAACTTCATGTTGTACACCTTAACACAGAGTATAATATGTCAATTATATTTCAATAAAACTGTAGGGAAAATAGCTCTCTTTGCAAGAGAGCAGGCTTTCTCCAGGAAGTTCAGAATTGCACAATAGAACATAGAGAATTTACAGCCCAGACCCAGTACAATAGGAGGGTTTTGGTTGCATTTTCTTTTTCTGACTTGAAAAGCTTCTTGGTAGGCTTGCTGTGACTGATCCATAATCCTTTCTTGTTGTCACCACCAGTAACCTGAACCAAGTAACAGTAGTAGTTCTCCTTTCATTTTCAAGTAAATGACTTTGTCTGGGCTTGTGAAACACTAGGGATGAAGGTTTTGTTGTTGTTGTTTTTCAAAAGAGACAGTAAATCACTTGCAGATATCTCAGAGCTCACTGTCGCCTTTCTCTCTGTTTTCTCAAGCCATTGGAACCTTCCCTCATTTTCTCAGCACTTGAGACAACCCTCCAAGATGATCTATGGGCTCCTGCAACATTTTCATAAGCAACTGAGAGAAGATGAATTCAGCTTCTTGTTCAGACTTCATGAAGGCAGCCATGTCAACATATCACTCAGCTTGCTTGCCCAGTTTGACTTTTGCACCAGCATATTTTCCACAGTGACTGGAAGTTTGAGCCAGAAGTGGGTCATCGTGGATAGAGAGGGGTTCTGCTATCTCTGAGCATTGGCAGTGGCAAGGCTAAAATTGTCCTTGGATTCTGCTGCTCACAGATTCTATCTTCAATTTGTAGCAAAGTGAATAAGAAAGCAGTAATAATTGTATTACATCCTCATCCTTCAATTTGTTAGGTAGTTAGAATAGGGAAAAGGAGTCCAAAATGGCGGTGGCTAAAAGACAAGAAAGAGAAAAGCCCATGAAAATAGAACAGAGGAAGGTCAAATGAAGGTCCGAGGACCGGAGTGAGGACTTCAGGTAGAACAGCACCCCTGACTAAGCCCAATTTGCATAGGGTAGGCCCACTGGGGAGAACCAAACATATAAAAAGAGGAGCCAAAGGGCTCTCTCTCTCTCTCCCTCCCCCCCTCTCCCTCTCCCTCTCTCACGCGGGGTCCTCCTCTCCCCGTCCGGGGGCCCTCAGCCTGGGCCCCTGTCCCCCCCCCCGTCCCCCACTTGCATCTCTCATGCATCATAAGGTACTAAATTCATGAACTTGAGATGCCTGTGGAAGAGAACAAATGTTTCAAAAAAAAACCCCCTTTAACAGTAATTCTCTGCCAGGTTGGGTTTGTCAGGTTCCATGTTCTGCTTCATTCTAAACACTGTTTAAGAAGTATTTGAATAGTCTTCATTTGTTCTTTTACCTTGCAAAACTCCTGTATATTCTGGCTTCTCAATTCTACATGCTATTCTCAATTCAGAATAGTCCCTGTTCACGGTCCTGCCATCTGAGACTCCCCCAAAGGGGGTTGGGTGGGGGGGGGGGGGGTGGCCCTGATGTTTGGGGCAATCGGTGTTTCATGGTTTTCGACACTTGCATCCTCATGCACTAAGGGGGTTTTTTTGGTCTTGAGGGGGTGGCCCCCTTAAGTCCTCAGTATCTCTGCTAAATAAAACATAATTCTTAAGTTTTGAGGTTGTGCACCCTTTTTTTAGTCAACACCTAATTAATGCAAAAATTTCCAAAAATTGAATGTTTTTCTTAAAAGTAACTTGCACTGTGGTTTACTAACCTATGTTAGAAGAATAAGCAAAACTTAAATCTTTTCAAATATATAATTTCAACATGATAATTTAGCAAAATGTGGCATGACAATTGGAAATTAACATGTAATTAACATGTAATTAACTTGTAACTTTATATATAAAAAATGCACAAAATATTTGATAACTTTATTCTAGTAAAGCCAACTGTGTTAATGATTAAAGTTAGATATATTAAAAAGACCCAGAAAAGCCCATTTAGCTGTCCAGAAAAGAATCATTATAACAAAACCAAATCATCAAAAATCACAATAATGAGACTCAAATAGAACTTACTGTATTAGCATAATTGCTACAGTATTTCTCCTTAAAACAAATAGAAGTGCACATATTTTCATATAAACAGACATCACAGACCCTTTCTGTAAGTTATTAAGTTACTGCTTTGTATCATGATGATAAGTAAGATAAGTGAAAGTCACTCAGTCCTGTCTGACTCTTTGTGACCCCATGAACTATACAGTCCGTGGAATTCTCCAGGCAAAATACTGGAATGGGTAGCCTTTCCCTTCTCCAGTGGATCTTCCCAATCCAGGAATCAAACCAGGGTCTCCTACATTGCAGGCAGATTCTTTACCAGCTGAGCTACTAGGGAAGCCCCTAATTTAAGCCCTGTTTAGACTATAAACTCCTGACTTCCCTTAGAGCAAGTACTTTAGAAGGCTTTCCATCATAAACTATTTATCTGTCCCTTTGAGATATAAATTTTCTCCTTAACTCAAGAATGTCTTTCTCAAGAACCTGGGAATCATCCCTTTGCAATTTAATCATCAAGAAAGACAGGGATCCTAACTCCCAGTCTTTGTGGGAAGATAGAAATCTATCTTTGATAAGTACTATTAGCAAACACAGATGACCTAACACACTGAACAACCTCCTCTGAAGTCCCCCAATACTTTTCCATCAGCTCAGCAAAGGGCTTAAAAATTCTCTGGCCTCTGTTTCCCAGGGTTGGGTTAAATCTCTCTACCCTATTGCAACAGCCTTGAATAACCCCTTTCTTTCCTGTTTAACTCTGTCCAGCATAATTTTTCTTTGACATTGTCTATAGAATTTTTCACTTTATCCAAGATATGTGTTCATTAACTGCCAACTATTTGCAAGGTCCTATCTTGGGCACCATCAGAATGAATGTTCCCCCTTAGAGGTTATATTTGAATGTAAATACAGAGGGTCTTAAACAAGACTACAATTTAAAACAAGTTTTGCTCTAGTGTTTTCAGATTCTTTTTTTATTACCTTCTCTAGCTAAAATGAGTATATTTTCCCTCCTTCCAGGTACTTCAGAAAAACACATGGAGTTGCAGAATGAAAAAAAGTTCAAATCCTCTAGTCTAACTGATTTGTTTTCTTAAAAGTCTTATGGTTTTAGATTTTATATTTGTCTATAATTCACTTTGTATTAATATTTTATATAATGCAAGTTTAAGATTAAACTTGTTTTTGGCACAGAAGTATCCAGTTATTCCAGGCTACTTCTTGAAAGCAATGATTCTGTCTCCAGTTGATTGCCTTTGTGTTTTTGTCAACTATCAACTTTTCATATTTATGAGACTATTTCTAGACTCCTTAAATTCCACTGATTTGCTTAACTTTATGCCAATATCCCAGTCTTGATGTTGTAGCTTTAAAATAAACCTTGAAATCAGGTTGTATTAGCCATTACATCTTTTCTTTATTAAGCATCTTTAAATTTGGAGGTGACATGTATTTCTTAAGGTCTCCAGAGAAAGGACAAAGAAAAGCTATCTAAATATGAGAAGACATTTTTGGTCTCAGTCATTTTGTGATCTAAAGGTGGTCATAATGCTTGTCCTTGAACAAGTCTCAGCAATTAATGACTCTAAGGGAACAAAAGAATGCAGAAACATTGCCTGTTTTCAGACAAGGAAAGTTGTTCTCCAGTCATTCAGCTGGGTCCCACTCTTTGCAACCCCATGGGCTGCAGCACACCAGGCTTTCCTGTCTTCACTATATCCCTGAGTTTGCTCAAACTCATGTCCATTGACTAGGGGATGCCATGCAACCAACTCATCCTTTGTTGCCCCCTTCTCCTCCTGCCCTCAGTCTTTTCCAGCATCAGGGTCTTTTCCAATAGTTGGCTTTTCCCATCAGGTGGCCGAAGTGTTGGAGTTTCAGTTTCAGCATCAGTCCTTCCAGTGATTATTCAGGATAGATTTCTTTTAGGATTGACGGGCTTGATCTCCTTGCTATCCAACACCACAGTTTGAAAGTATTATTTCTTTGGTACTCAGTCTTTTCTTTGGTACTCAGTCTTCTTTATGATCCAACTCTCACATCTCTATGTGACTACTAGAAAAACCATAGCTTTGACTAGACATTACTTTGTTGGTAAAAAGTAATGTCTCTGCTTTTAATATGCTGTCTACATGTGTCATAACTTTTCTTCAAAGGCGTAAGTGTCTTTTAATTTCTTGCCTGCATTCACCATCCGCAGTGATTTTGGAGCCCAAGAAAATAAAATCTGTCACTATTTTCATTGTTTCCCCATCTATTTGCCATGAAGTGCTGGGACTGGATGCCATAAACTTCACTGTTTTGAATGTTGAGTTTTAAGGCAGCTTTTTCACTGTCTTCTTTCATCTACATCAAGAGGCTATTGGTTCCTCTTCACTTAATGCCATTAGGGTGGTATCATCTGCATATCTGAGGTTACTGATATTTTTCCTGGCAGTCTTGATTCCAGCTTGAGCTTCAACTAGTCCAGCATTTTGCATGATGTATTCTGCATATAAGTTAAATAAACAGGGTGATAATATACAGCTCTGGGCTTCCCTTGTGGATCAGCTGGTAAAGAATCCACCTGCCATGTGGGAGACCTGGGTTCAATCCCTGGGTTGGGAAGATCCCCTGGAGAAGGGAAACGCTACCCACTCCAGTATTCTAGCCTGTAGGATTCCATGGACTGTATAGTGCATGAGGTCTCAAAGAATCAGACATGAATGAGCGACTTTCATTTTCACTTTCACTTTCTTTCACTCTGCATATAAATAAGTAGAGTGATAATAATATATAGCTGTGACATACTCCTTTCCAATTTTGAACCAGTTCATTGTTCCATGTCCGGTTCTAACTGTTGCTTCTTTTCCTGCATACAGGTTTTTCAGGAGGCAGGTAAAGTGGTCTGGTATTCCCAGCTCTAAGCATTTTCTGCAGTTTGTAGTGATCCACATAGACAAAGGCTTTAGCATAGTCAATGAAGACGTTTTTCTGGAGTTACCTTGCTTTTTCTGGAGAAGGCAATGGCACCCCACTCCAGTACTCTTGCCTGGAAAATCCCATGGACCAGAGGAGCCTGGTAGGCTGCAGTCCATGGGTCACAAAGAGTTGGACACGATTGAGCGACTTCACTTTCACTTTTCACTTTCATGCATTGGAGAAGGAAATGGCAACCCACTCCAGTATTCTTGCCTGGAGAATCCCAGGGACGGGGAAGCCTGGTGGGCTCCCGTCTATGGGGTTGCACAGAGTCAGACACAACTGAAGCGACTTAGCAGCTTGCTTTTTCTATGATCCAACAAATGTTGGCAATTTGATATCTGGCTCCTCTCCCTTTTCTAAATCCAGCTTGTACATCTGGAAGTTCTGTGTTCATGTGCTGTTGAAGCCTGGCTAGCTTGTGAAATGAGTGGAATTGTGTGATAGTTTGAACATTCTTTGGCATTGCCCTTCTTTGGGAATGGAATGAAAACTGACCTTTTCTAGTCCTGTGGCCAATGTTGAGTTTTCAAATTTGCTGTCTATTGAGTGTAGCACCTTAACAGCATCATCTTTTAGGATGTAACATAGCACAGCTAGAATTCCATCACCTCCATCAGGTTTGCTCATAGTGATGCTTCCTAAAGCCCACTTCACACTCCAGGCTGTCTGGCTATAGGTGAGTGATCATACCAGCATGGTTATCCTGGTCATTAAGACCTTTTTGGATACTTCCATGTATTCTTGCCACCTCTTTTTAATATCTTCTGCTTCTGATAGATCCATACCATTTCTGTCTTTTTTTGTGCCCATCTTTCCATGAAATGTTCCCTTGGTATCTCCAATTTTCTTGAAGAGATCTCTAGTCATTCCCATTCTGTTGTTTTCCTCTATTTCTTTGCACTGTTCATTTAAGAAGGCTTTCTTATTTCTCCTTGCTATTCTTTGGAACTCTGCATTCAGATGGGCATACTTTTACCTTTGCCTTTCCCTTCTCTTTTTTTTCTCAGCTATTTGTTAAGTCCTCCTCAGACAAGCATTTTGCCTTTTTGCATTTCTTTTTCTTAGGGATGGTCTTAATCACTGCCTCCTATACAATGTTATAAACCTCTGTCCTCAGTCTTCAGGCACTCCTCAGATCTAATCCCTTGAATCTATTTGTTACTTCCACTGTATAATCAAAGGGAATTTGATTTAGATCATACCAGAATGGCCTAGTGGCCTTCTCTACTTTCTTCAATTAAAGTCTGAATTTTGCAATAAAGAGTGCATGATTTGAGCCACACCTAGCTTCCAGTCTTGCTTTTGCTGACTGTATAGAGCTTCTCCAACTTTGGTTGCAAGAATATAATCAATCTGATTTCAGTATTGACTATCTGGTGATGTCCATGTGTAGAGTCATCTCTTGTGTTGTTGGAAGAGGGTGTTTGATATGATCTATGTGTTCTCTTGGCAAAACTCTTTTAGCCTTTTCTCTGTTTCAGTTTGTACTCTAAGGCCAAACTTGCCTGTTATTCCAGGTGTCTCCTGCCTTCCTATTTTTGTATTCCACACCCCTATGATGGAAAGGACATCTTTTTTTTTTGGGGGGGTGTTAGTTCTAGAATGTCTTGTAGGTCTTCACAGGACTGTTCAACTTCAGCTTCTTCAGCATTAGTGATTGGGACACAGACTTGGATTACTGTGATACTTGAATGGTGTGCCTTGAAACGAACAGAGATCATTATGTCATTTTTGAGACTGCACCCAAGTACTGCATTTCAGACTCTTTTATTGACTATGAGGGGTACACCATTTCTTCTAAGGGATTCTTGCCCACAGTAGTAGATATAATGACCATCTGAATTAAATTCTCCTGTCCCCATCCATTTTAGTTCACTGATTCCTAAATATCTGATTTAGGACACTGATTCCTAGAATGTCTATGTTCACTCTTGCCACTTTTTGTTTGACCACTTCCAATTTACCTTGATTCGTGGACCTAACATTCCAGTTTCCTATGGAATATTGTTCTTTACAGTATTGGACTTCACTTTCACCACCAGACACACCCACAACTGAGTGTTTTTTCCACATTTTCTCAGCCTCTTCATTCCTTCTGGAGCTATTTCTCTGCTCTTCTCCAGTAGCATATTGGATACCTATCAACCTGGGTGGGGGAGGGGGTGGTGGTTCATTTTTCAATTCATCTTTTTGCCTTTCATACTGTTCATGGGGCTCTCAAGGCAAGAATGCTGAAGTGGTTTGCAATTCCCTTCTCCAGAGGACCACATTTTGTCAGAACTCAGACACAAAAATAATAATATTGAAAGGGTTATTCACTCAGTTGTGCCTCACTCTTTGCAACCCCTATGGACTATAGCCTACCAGGCTCCTCTGTTCATGGGATTCTTGAGGCAAGAATACTTATAAGTGTTAGTCACTCAGTCATGCCTGATTCTTTGTGACCCCATGGACTGCAGCCCACCAGGCTCCTCTGTCCATTCCAGGCAAGGATACTGGAGTGGGTTGCCATTTCCTTCTCCAGAGGATCTTCCCAAGCCAGGGATCAAACCTGCGTCTTCTGCACTGTAGGCAGATTCTTTACCAAATGAGCTACAAGGGAAGAGTGGGTTGCTATTTCGTTCTCCAGGGTATCTTCGTGACCCAGGGATCCAACCTGGATCTCCTGCATTTTAAGTGGATTCTTTACCATCTGAGCCACCAGGGAAGCCCTTAATAATGGTAAAGATAATATTAATATATCAGTTGTAAAGACTTCCAGTATTGTTTCGGTGGTAAAGGTTAGCCTGAGGTGCTCAACCACCAAACAACAGAAACTGAAGGAAGGATGATGGGATCTTTTCTGACCCTTCTGAAATTTATGACTTCAATAAACTAAAGCTTAGACTCTGAATATGAGTTTTTCATGAATGTGTATGCTTGTGTGTGCTCAGTCATGTCAACTCTGTGACCTCATGGACTGTAGCCCACCAGGCTCCTCTGTCCATGGAATTTTCTAGGCAAGAATACTGAAGTGGGTTGCCATTTCCTACTCCTGGGCATCTTCCCAACCCACGTTTCACAACCATGTCTCCTGCATTGGCAGATGGATTCTTTAACACTGTGCTACCTGGGAAGCCAGAAGTATGTGTACTTTAGCTTAAAACTTCGCCAACTTTGTTGTTCAGGGAGACACCACTTGATAAAGATCCCTGGTGTTCTCCTTGTTTGTTGCAAGTAACAATGCCTCCCTTCTCATAATCTTTCACTCAGTTGTCTTTTGACTCAACGCCAATAAAGAGGCAAACCTCATTTTGGAATAGCAATTCCTTAGTATTACAATATGAATTTTAAAATCAGCTTGACAGTTTCTACCAAAATAAATCTGCTCAGATTTTAACTGCAATTTTGTTGACAATATTGATCTTTCTGGCCATGAAAATGATATCTCTCTCCATTTATTTAGGCTTTCTTTAATTTCTCTAAGTAACATTTTATAGTTTTAATGTATATATCTTACACATTGTCAGATTTATCTCTAAGTATTGAATAACTTTGATGCTATAAGTGGCATAGTTTTTTTTTATTCCAGTGTGTGAATATTTATTGCTAGGATATCAAAATACAATTATTCTTATGAATTGACCTTGTTCCTGAAAACATATTTACTAGCTTTAATATAAAGCTGGATAGAAATAGTGAGAAACATCCTTGATTTCAGTCACAGGGGAAAGCATTCCATCCTAATCACTAGGGGAAAGCTTTCCTTCTTTCATCAAGGTATATTATGTTAGCAGTAGGATTTTTGTAGATGTCTTTATCAAGTCATTTTCCTTCAATTCCCAGTTAGCTGATAGCTTTATCAGCAGGCATGTTGGATTTTTATCAATTGCATTAATTTGAATCCTTTCTTGATAAAGTCAGGAAATAAATTCACACCCACCCAACACACTTACACACACATAAGTGAACAAAATAAAAATAACTATTTTCACCCATGTAGTGTCTTTTTTTTTTTTTTTCATTCCGCTTACGGCCCTAATACTAACTTCTGTTACTCCTGGGTCTCTGTATCACACTTTTCCTGTCCATTTCAATCTAATACCACATTCTGTCACCTCACTTTTCACTTGCCCTCAGAACACGTATTAATAGGCATTCGTCACTCTGACTACTGCTGAAGCCAAGAACAAGCATCATACCCTTTATGTCTATCATTGTCCAGAACCACTGTTTTCTCAACCTGCCCTGTCCCTTTTGTCCACAGCCTGACCTAAATAAGCCTAGCTAGACTGTAAAAGGTTTGATAGCATCAATAAAATATAATGATATTAGGAATTCTTTTACTTTTGAGAGAGAACACATAGTTTAGGGAAGCAGGAAGAAAGGATACTAGAAGACAACCTCAGGGGGAAAATAGTGTTTTTCAACTGAAGACAATATAATTTAGCATAACTTTTTATCTTTTGTAAGTGAAACCAAGTAGGACCCTGTGGGGCTCCTGGGCATGAAAGCCTTTCTGTGTCCCCCGACTCCACCATTCATTGCTTGTAGGAGGCAGACTCCAGCCTCCATGACCTACCCTAAGTCCCAGTAGGTAGATTCCGGCAGTTGTTAATCAGGGAAGGGAAGGCTGCAGAGACAAGGGAGGATCCGCCAGGAAACAATAGCGCAGCCTTGGGGCTGGTCCTGCTTCCACCTCAGGGGCTACATCTCAAACAACATCTTTGACTTCCTTACAGAATTAAAACCCCCAACAAATGGAAGATGCTGGCCTTCTTCACTTCAGACAAGACCACCTGAGGCCAGGTTAAAGGACCAGAGAAGCTCATCAAGTGACTTCCTGACACATGGTTAAAGGGTTGTAGGACCATGTTGTTGCTGTTCAGTGACCAGGTGACTTAAGGGTGGCAAATTTTCCTAATTTGCAGAACACTTGTCTTTCTATTTCAAAATTTAAAAAAATTCAACATTCGAAAAACTAAGACTACCTTTTTTTTTAAAAAATAGTGACAAATAACTCTAACAATATTAGAACCTCTAAAGGTAGGGAACATATTTATCTTCATCTTTATCTTTAAACTCTGGGAGGGTATCTGGCCTATTATTAGAGATTCAATAACTATCTACTGAGTTTATAAATGATTTAGAGGATGAATAAACAAAATAGTAAATAGATTTAATACAAATGAAGATATTCTATGGTGTCACAGAAATCTAACAATCACATCTCTTTTATATAGGCACACTGTTTTTCAGGGTTTATTTTCTTTTTAGAAATAATATAGAGTATATGATATATTAATAATTAATTATCTCAGATATACTGTTAATCAGAACTCATGTCTTCCTTCTTAATCGATTTCACAACTCAGCCCTAAATTATCCATGGTGAAAAGGTACTGGATCTAAGACAAAGGTATCTGAAATTCTACAACCAAATTTTAGCTCTGAGACTATTCTTAGAAAATGGTGGTTGGACATTAAAAATCAAGCCATTTAACTTATCTCATATTTCAAAATAAATAAATCTGTTTATCTTAATAGGAATGAGAAGATTCCATGAACATTTTTTAAATATGTGGCTTAATTCCCAGATGATGCTGTTATAATGCTGTTAAAGTGCTGCACTCAATATGTCAGCAAATTTGGAAAACAGCAGTGGCCACAGGACTGGAAAAGGTCAGTTTTTATTCCAATTCCAAAGAAAGGCAATACCAAAGAATGTTCAGACTACTGCACAATTGCACTCATCTCACACACTAGCAAAGAAATGCTCAAAATTCTCCAAGCGGGGTTTAAACAGTACATGAACTGAGACCTTCCAGAGGTTGAACGTGAATTTAGAAGAGGCAGAAGAGCCAGAGATCAAATTGCCAACATCTGTTGGGTCATAGAAAAAGCGAGAGAGTTTCAGAAAAACATACACTTCTGCTTTATTGACTACACCAAAGATTTTGACTATGTGGATCACACAGAAGGGAAAATTATTAAAGAGATGGGAATACCAGACCACCTTACCTGCCTTCTGAGAAATGTGTATGCAGGTTAAGAAGCAACAGTTAGAACTGGACATGAAACAAATTGAGTTTGGATGGCAACAAATGGTCTGATTCCAAATTGGGAAAGGAGTATGTCAAGGCTGTGTATTGTCACCCTGCTTATTTAACTTATATGCAAAGTACATCATGAAAAATGCTGGGTTGGATGAAGCACAAGCTGGAGTCAAGATTGCCAGGAGAAATATCAATAACCTCAGATATGCAGATGACATCATCCTTATGACAGAAAGCGAAGCCTCTTGATGAAATTGAAAGAGAGTGAAAAAGTTGGCTTAAAGCTCAACATTCAAAAAACTAAGACCATGGCATACAGTCCCATCACTTCATGGCAAATAGATGGGGAAACAATGGAAACAGTGACCGACTTTATTTTCTTGGGCTCCAAAATCACTTCAGATGATAACTGCAGCCATGAAATTTAAAGATGCTTGCTTCTTGGAAGAAAAGCTATGACCAACCTAGATATCATATTAAAGAGTAGAGACATTACTTTGCCAACAAAAACAAGGGTCCCTCTAGTCAAAGCTATGGTTTTTCCCATATTCATGTATGGATGTGAGAGTTGGACTGTAAAGAAAGCTGAGTGCCACAGAATTGATGCTTTTGAACTCTGATGTTGGAAAAGACTCTTGAGAGTCCCTTGGACTGCAAGGAGATCCAACCAGTCCATCCTAAAGGAAATCAGTCCTGAATATTCATTGGCAGGACTGATGCTGAAGCTGAAGCTCTTATACTTTTGCCACCTGCTGAGAACTGACTCATTGGAAATGACCCTGATGCTCGGAAAGATTGAAGGCAGGAGGAGAAAGGGACGGCAGAGGATGAGATGGTTGGATGGAATCACCGACTCAATGGACATGAGTTGAGCAAGCTCCAGGAGTTGGTGATGGACAGGGAAGCCTGGCGTGCTGCAGTCCATGGGGTCTCAAAGAGTTGTACTTGACTGAGTGATTAAACTGACGTTAGCTTCCAGATAGCTTAACAGTAAAGAACCCATCTGTCAATGAAACGTGGTTTCAGTCCCAAGTCCAATCCCTGGGTCAAGAAGATGCCCTCAAGGAGAAATGGAAACCCACTCCAGTATTCTTGCCTGGAAAATTCCATGGACAGAGGAGACTCACAGGCTACAGTCCATAGGGTCACAAAGAGTCAAACATAGTGACTAAACAATTAACAACAGAGACAATGCTATTTATTCACCCAATGATTTCATATTCTTTCAAGCACAGCTAAGCTTCACTTCCCAGCCTCCCTGCATCTAGAGATCATCATATGAACAATTCTCACTTAACCCTAACCCTAACCCTAATTCTCTATGGCAAATGTGAGTACTTGGGGATACATTGCTTCTAGCCTGAAGACATGAAGAACAGGTAACTAAGGTCAAGATGGAAATGTTTGGGCCTCATAATCCCTACCTGGAAAGGAGCTGCGTGGGACAGCTACTCAAACTACAACTTGCTGTTGCCTTAGAAGAAAGTACACCTTTGTTATTTAAAGACACTGAGGTTAAAAGTTTCTTTTTTTTTCCTCATAAGCATAGCTAGAACTACGCTAATAAATTTAAAACTTGCTAAATATAAGTAGAAAGAGGCTGGAAAGCTTTTTAGAATGTAGGAAATTTTGTATATACCACAGAAGTCAGTTTTGGTCCATGGCCCACTCATTAGAAACAAGATGTCATTTTGATTTTGTGTTTTCTTGTGTCATATTAGGTGGTCTTTGGGTGGCCAGGGACACACTTTCACAATTCCTTTTGATCAAATCATGTTGACAAGGTATGTCCTGTAGATACTCCTCATACCAACAAAGAGGGTCTATACTATATCTTCCTGCTATTTTGGATCATTCATTTGTTTGATATACTATATGCTGAAGCTCCTATACTTTGGCTACCTGATGAGAAGAGATGATTCATCGGCAAAGACCCTGATGCTGGAAAAGACAGAAGGCAGGAGGAGAAGGGGATCACAGAGGATGAGATGTTTGGATAGTATCATTGACTTGATGGACGTGAGTTTGAGCAAGCTTCAAGAGTTGGTGATGGACAGGGAAGCCTGGCATGCTGCAGTCCATGGGGTCTCAAAGAGTCAGATGTGACTGAGTGACTAAACTGAACTGAACTAAAAATTAAGTAAAATAATTCAAGCTGTTGGAATAACCATGATTGAAATAAGTACAATTTGAGGAATGTGCTTAGTTGCTTAGTCATGTCTGACTCTTTGCAACTCCATAGACTGTAGCCCGCCAGGCTCCTAGGCCCATGGGGCCTAGAATACTAGAGTGGGTTGCTATTCCCTTCTCCAGGGGATCTTCCCAACCCAGGGATTGAATCCAGGTCTCTGGCATTGCAGGCAGATTCTTTACCAACTGAGCCACAGGGAAGCTCAGTTTGAGGGATAAATCTCTTCATTTTTCAGTAACATTTGAGATTTAATAACTGACTCAATGTCATAGCTTAAAACATCTTCAAACTGTTTATTTAAAAAAAAACCATCATTACATTTCATTTTTTTTATGTGTATACCTACTATTTTTATTTTTTGTTTGTTTGTTTTTTAAATTTATTCTACGTTACAATACTGTATTTGTTTTGCCATACATTGACACGAATCAGCCACAGGTGTCCACGATCTCTCAATGTCAAAGCCCCCTCCCACCTCCCACCCCACATCATCTCCCTGGATCATCCCGTGCACCAGCCCCAAGCATTTCTTAACTAGAAAATAAAGGCAAAAAAGCAAAATTGCGATGGAATAATAATTACTCAAATGCTTCTACAAGGAAAACATTTTCTAAGGGGAAAAAAGCATCACTTTTGGTGACGCTATTCTCACCCTTCTTCCTTCACTGTCACCTCAGTATTATCCTAAACATTAATGACACAGAATAGGCTTCTTCCCATTTTTCTATTCCTTTATGGAGGTTTGCCTTCTCCATAGTATCTGGACATTTAATAAATGCTCAGGGAAGTATCTTGTCTAGCTGTGGTAACACCTGAACTGAGTCTCTATCTCAGGAATGCTTTCTCAATTTGCACACCAAAACAGGCTCTTATTGTTTCATATGATGAGCAGACATTCATCTAAAAATCTGGTTTTGGTAAACCTTTCAGTCAACTTTGATAAAAGTCCACAGTTTAAATGTGCCATATGACACTTCAAAATATAAATTCAAATCAAAAGCTAAGTAAGACACATTAGAGCGATGCATGGTTTTACTTCTAAGAGTTTTCTTACATGAATTGATCAAGTTTAACTTGATCTGCATAAAATGGTAATTATATTATCTTAATTTAAAAGTGTGTTTTCTTCAGAGGAACTTAAAAGAATTTCTAGATACAATTTTATTAATGCTATAGTTAGAGAACCTTGTCTTTTTATAACTGAAGGATAATTTTAACTTTCAAAAGTATATGACAAGAAATACCAACTATCTAAGATTCCCATAGACTGAAACTTTGAGTGACATTAGTACATTTGGAGTTCTATTAATATATAACCTTGCTAAAACAGGGAAATTGATTCAATGGGAAAATAAATAAGCTACATCTATTAAAGATTCTGATCCCAAAGTAAGTTGGAAGACTTTATGAGTCTACTTGGTCGACCTAAATGAGCATTTCTTTATAAAATGAGAAGGGTGAGATAAATCACGACAAACTCTCCCAGAAACAAAATCCAAATCTAGCAATGATTAAATGATTTTGTCTCTGGGTCTGAACTGAAAACAATAGAGAGGAAAACAAGACTAACCATCTCTTGTTAGCTAAGGAAATCTGGAAACTATAGGCAATGGTAGTGATAATATTAACAGTTAAAATATACACATACACACACCTGCAACACCAGACTTCACCACGCCTTCTCAATGCCTTGCAGGTGTCAAAATTCGCTTCTGAAACTCCTCTATTTTTTATTTGTTTGAAATTTTATGTCTTTTTGAATTAATTTATATATAATAAACTTGCTGTTTTTGGTATAGAAGTCTATAAGTTTTGATGAATGGATAAAATCTTAGAGCACCACAATTAAAATATAGAACTCTATTAGTCAAAGGAAATTTTTCTACATTGCCCTTTCGTGGTCAACATTTCACACACTCCCAATCCCTAGAACCTTCTGATTTCTTTTCTGTGCTTTTCGCTTTACCTTTTCCAGAATGTTTATGTTTTTGATGAAAAATTAATTAAGTAAACTTAAGAAAGAAAGAGAGAAATATATTTGAGCCAATCGGAGGGTTAAAACCCAGCAGAGTCTTTCAGAAAGCTCTGGGGACTGTTCTGCTGGATAGAAGTCAAAGCACAGCTGTACATGTTTTCGAGACAAAGGGTCACACATCAAAGTAACAGACTGACAGTTTACATGGTCCAGATCTGCACATACAAGGCAAGCAGTGGGTCATCATGACTCCTGACAGGATTCAGAAAGGAATCTTGTCTCTTAAGGAGTTACCTTGCTGGCACCAGAAGAAAATTGCTCTTCTTGATTGAGGAGGTATTCTTGCATCTTCTAAGGAGGTCTAGTTAATGTATAATGGAGATGCACAATGCATCCTAAAAGAGTTAGTGGCCCAAATGGGCAGAGGGAATTTTACATGAAAATATTTTCTTATTCAGCCTTAAAAATAACTTTATCTCATATCTATACATGGGAGGGAGCTAAGAAAATAAATCATAAAATAGTCTTTTGTGACTGAGTTCTTTCGCTTCGCATAATTCATTCGAGATTTATCCATATTATTGGTTTGTATAAATAGTTTGTTTCATTTTATTGACAAGCATTACTTTATTATATGAATATATCATAGTTGGTTTATCCATTCCCATGGTGAAGGATATTAATTATCTCTGTTTGGGGCAATTATAAATAATGCTGCTATAAACATTCACTCTTAGGTTATGTACATACAAACTATGTATCTCTTATGGAAATAGTGCAATTGCTACTCACTACTATTGGCACAAATACATTTAACTACATAGTAAACTGTCCAACTGTTTTCCAAAGTAGTTGCACCAATTTTGCATCAGCAATTAAGAAGCATTCCAATTGTCTCATGTACTCATCAGTTCGCTTCAGTCGTTCAGTTGTGTCTGACTCTTTGTGACCCCATGAACTGCAGCATGTCAGGCTTCCTTGTCCTTCACCAACTGCCGGAATTTACTCAGACTCCATGTCCATTGAGTTGGTAATGCCATTCAACCATTTCATCGTCTCTCATCCCCTTCTCTCACCTTCAGTCTTGCCCAGTATCAGGGTCTTTTCCAATGAGTCAGTTCTTCACATTAGGTGGGCAAAATATTGGAGTTTCAGCTTCAACATCACTCATTCCAATGAATATTTAGGACTGATTTCATTTTGGATGGACTGGTTGGATATCCTTGCTGTCCAAGGGACTCTCAAGAGGCTTCTCCAATACCACAGTTCAAAAGCATCAATTCTCTGGCACTCAGCTTTCTTTATGGCCCAACTCTCACATCCATACTTGTCTACTGGAAAAACCATAGCTTTGACTAGATGGACCTTTGTTGGTAAAGTAATGTCTCTGTTTTTCAATATGTTGTCTAGGTTGGTCGTAGCTTTTCTTACAAGGAGCAAGTGTCTTTTAATTTCATGACTGTAGTCACCATCTGCAGTGATTTTGGAGCCCCCCAAAATAAAGTTTGTCACTGTTTCCACTGTTTCCCCATCTACTTGCCATGAAGTGATAGGACCAGATTGCATGATCTTGGTTTTCAGAATGTTGAGCTTTAAGGCAACTTTTTAATTTTCCACTTTCGCTTTCATCAAGAGGCTCTTTAGTTCTTCTTCACTTTATGCCATAAGGATGGTGCCATTTGCCTATCTGATGTTATTGATATTTCTCCTGGCAATCTTGTTTCCAGCTTGTGCTCCATCCAGCCCAGCATTTCTCATGATGTACTCTGCATATAAGTTAAATAAGCAGGGTGACAATATACAGCCTTGACATACTCCTTTCCCGATGTGGAATCAGTGTTGTTCCATGTCCAGTTCTAACTGTTGCTTCCTGGCCTGCATACAGATTTCTCAAGAGGCAGGTCAGGTGGTCTGTATTCCCATCTCTTTTCCACAGTTTGTTGTGATCCACACAGTCAAACGCTTTGGTGTAGTCAATAAAGCAGAAGTAAATGTTTTTCTGAAACTCTCTTGCTTTTTTGATGATCCAGCAAATGTTGGCAATTTGATCTCTGGTTCCTCTACCTTTTCTAAAAGCAGCTTGAACATCTGGAAGTTCATGGCTCACATACTGTTAAAGCCTGTTTTGGAGAATTTTGAGCATTACTTTACTAGCATGTGAGATGAGTGCAATTGTGCAGTAGTTTGAGCATTCTTTAGCATTGCCTTTCTTTGGGATTGGAATGAAAACGGACCTTTTCCAGTCCTGTGGCCACTGCTGAGTTTTCCAAGTTTGCTGGCATGTTGAGTGCAGCACTTTCATAACATCATCTTTTAGGATTTGAAATAGCTCAACTGAAATTCCATCACCTCCAGTAGCTTTGTTCATAGTGATGCTTTCTAAGGCCCACTTGACTTCACATTCCAGGATGTTTGGCTCTAGGTGAGGGATCAAACCATCATGATTATCTGGGTTGTGAAGATCTTTTTGTATAGTTCTTCTGTGTATTCTTGCCACCTTTTCTTAATATCTTCTGCTTCTGTTAGGTCCATACCATTTCTGACCTTTATTGGGCACATCTTTGCATGAAATGTTCCCTTGGTATCTCTAATTTTCTTGAAGAGATCTCTAGTCTTTCCCATTCTATTGTTTTCCTCTATTTCTTTGCATTGATCACTGAGGAAGGCTTTCTTATCTCTCCTTGCAATTCTTTGGAACTCTGCATTCAAATGGGTATATCTTTCATTTTGTCCTTTGCCTTTTGCTTCTCTTCTTTTCACAGCTATTTGTAAGGCCTCTTCAGACACCCATTTTGCCTTTTGCATTTCTTTTTCTTGGGGATGGTCTGGATCCCTGCCAGACAAGGTCATGACCCTCGGTCCATAGTTCTTTAGGCACTCTATCAGACCTAATCCCTTGAATCTTCATCAGGAATTGCTAATGTCAGCTTTTGTTTTGTTTTAACTATTCTCACTGTGATTTTAATTTTTGTTTTCCTAGTGAAAAATTACATTGAGCATGTTTTCATATGCTCATTTGTCATCTTTATATCTTTTCTACTAAAATCTCAGTTCAGATATTTTTTTCCCTTTGAATTGAATGGTTTGTTTTCTTATTTTTGAATTTTGAGTGTTTTTATACATCTGGTGGCTCCTTCTGAATTGTAATTACAACAGGCAATGAAATCTCCATCCAAGATCTTATCAAGAAACTCTTACACATAGTTTAGGTGACTTGTTCAGAATTTTGTAGTAATCTGTTGTAGCAGTAAATCAAATCTATGTTTGATCCAATCATGCTTTTATTCTATCTCTACTTCTTTGATGACAATGTAAATTGTTGTACGTTTTGGAATTTTATCAGTGTCTACCTCAACTTGAAAATGTACAAACCCTTTGACCTAGTAATGCCATTTCTCAAATAATTAATCAGTTACTTAATGTATCAAAAGTGAACTTTTGGACTTAGGATAATGTTACTAATTGGTGTTCTGAAACTGCTATTGGATAATATATTTTAGCAAAATTATATACATAGTTTGGTCCACTTTTAAATAAAAATTATATGCAAATCTACTCAGTCAGTATTCACTAAATGTCTTCTGTTTGCCAGAAGTAGCTGTGCTTATACAAGGAATACAGAAATAAGCAATCATGCTCTCAGAAGAAAATAAAAATCACATAAAAATGGATTAGAATCAAAACCACAATGAGGTACCATTTCACAACAGTCAGAATGGCAGTGATCCAAAAGTCTACAAGCAATAAATGCTGGAGAGGGTGTGGAGAAAAGGGAACCCTCTTACACTGTTGGTGGGAATACAAACTAGTACAGCCACTATGGAGAACAGTGTCGAGATTCATGAAAAAATTGCAAATAGAACTGCCTTATGACCCGGCAATCCCACTGCTGGGTATACACACCGAGGAAACCAGAACTGAAAGAGACACATGTACCCCAATGTTCATCGCAGCACTGTTTATTATAGCCAGGACATGGAAACAACCTAGATGTCCATCAGCAGATGAATGGATAAGAAAGCTGTGGTACATATACTCAGCCATTAAAAAGAATACATTTGAATCAGTTCTAATGAGGTGGATGAAACTGGAGCCTATTACACATAGTGAAGTAAACCAGAAAGAAAAACACCAATACAGTATACTAACACATATATATGGAGTTTAGAAAGATGGTAATGATAACCCTCTATGCGAGACAGCAAAAGAGACACAGATGTTTAGAATGGACTTTTGGCCTCTGAGGGAGAGGGAGAGGGTGGGATGATTTGGGAGAATGGCTCTGAAATATGTATACTATCATGTAAGAAACGAATCGCCAGTCTATGTTCGATACAGGATACAGGATGCTTGGGGCTGGTATACAGTGATCATCCAGAGAGATGATATGGGGTGGGAGATGGGAGGGAGTTCAGGATTGGGAACTCATGTACACCCGTGGCTGATTCATGTCATTGTATGGCAAAACCCATACAGTATTGTAAAGCAAAATAAAGTAAAAATTAAAATTTAAAAAAATGCATTAGACCTTATGTATAGAAAATAAACAGTTTGGGGGACAGAAAAAAGAAAATCAGGATCATGTGAAATATATTTCTGAAACATCCCAAATAAATCAGTTTGTGTCATTCCTCATGGGCATCTAATTGTAAGGTAAACAATGAAGAAACTATTCTGTCGTGACTAATGTGTGTGTAGGGGCAGAAGCAGCTGGTGCTAGAAGAGAAAAGTTCACATCTTAGCTATGTCAGTTTCCACCTGTTTTAGACCTCATCTATGAAATGTGGATTCTACAGTTACCATGTGAATGAGTGAAACATTCCAAGGGAGCATAATGGCTGTCACAGAGTAAGCATAAAATAAATGTCAGCTGCCATCACTGCTCCCATTATTATCACTGTAACTGAGCAGGACCCTACTGGGACCGTCCCATGACAGACCCCACCCCATGTTTGCTGCCTGCCTCTTGATTGTCGAAAAACCTCTCATCTCCCAGGCCTCACCTGAGTCTCACAAACTGGCTCAAGAATCAATGACAGAAGAAGTGTGAAATTTACTAACAAAAAATATCAGTTGGGCCAAGAGAACTGGTAACAGTTTAAACAATAGAACAGCCATATAGCAAAGTCATAGAATCTTTAGTCTTTCTACAGGACATAGATAACAGTGTCTGATGCCCATTCCTGAGTTGTTTTGCAGATACTGAATATCCCACCAAATGGTAGAAATAAACTGCAAGACAACTGTGAACAGGCCCCAGACTGTCTGGAGCCTGACAATTGATGTTAATTAACCCTTGTGACAACGCCTTGTTACCTCACCGTCCATCAACCAGAGCATTGTACACCAGCTGATCACACACCCTGAGACTCTCCCTTTCAACTTGCCTTTAAAAACCCTTCTCTGAAATTTACCAGGGTGTTTGGGTCTTTTAAGAATGAGCCACACATACGTCTTGTTTGGCCCTTATAATAAACCTTTCTCTGCTCCATCCCCAACATTTTTGGGGCCTCACTATACATTGGGCACATGAATTTGAGTTCAACAACATATCTGCTATCTGAATGAATAAAAAATAGTAATTTTCAGTCAGGCATATCAATGATTTTTTCTGTATCTAAAGCAGACTTTGATTTCTAGGCATTTAATTTTAGAAATGTATATTTCTTTACATTATTTATTATTAATTAAAGATGAATATTTTGTGAGGGTCATGGGAGTAGGGAGATCATTTGAGATATTCCTCATTAATATTATCTTCCTTTTAAGTAGAAGGATACAAAATTTACCTATTAAGGAAATATGCTTGAACACTGAAACAGTAATATTGGTATCCCCGAAATAAAAGGCTTGGTTTGCAAATAATAGGAAGGTTGCAAAGGGCTTTGAAATGTAATGGCATCTAATAACTATAATTAAGGGATCAGTAATGACCACAATTGCATAAGGATCATATAAAGAAATGAGTCACTCATCCTAATCCTTAATGATATTGGAAAGGAAAGGTTACATACTCGCAAATTTGTTAACATTTTCCTCACATTTCAAATCTGTTCCTGAAAGATAAAGTGCAGCTGCTGCAAAGAGAATTAAAAGATAAAAGCAGTCTTGGGTTCTATAAAACTTAAAGATAAAGATGTTATCCCTGAGGTCTCCCTCAATGCCTACGCACGATGCTTCTGCAATTAGCACTGGCAGTTGATGTTATAGAAATGAACCGCTGAAAGAGCATGCTGTTGAGTAAGGAAATCCTCTAAACAGAGTGAGACAGAAGTTTTATTTTATTTTTTTTCCATAAAGCAAGGGGGAATAATAATAGAAATTCATAAAGTATGCTTTGATTACAAACTGGTCACCTAAGAGTGTTTTTGAACTGCTCATTATGTTGTCATGTTGCTAAACTTTCTCGACTTGGAAAAAATAAATATGCACTAGACAAAGAAATTCTTCAAATATCTTCCTAAAAATTATTGAATTACGTGATATAGAGTGGCTATAAATCTGTTTTTATTATTTCCCCCTTTTCTACTGCTTTAGCTTTATTTCCACTTCAGAAGGAAAAGGAAAGTGGTTGTTAACGTGACATCAGAGACACGGTTTCAAAGATGTGTCCCCTGTGGTCTTCCAATCCCACTTGCTGTCTCCATAATTCAGGAAGAAACAAGATTACCTGTTTCATTCCAGCAACTTGACAGCTCTCCTCGTTGAGCTAATAGATTGTAAAGCCCCCTTAAGTACTTTAGACAAAGAATGCAGTTGTATTCTTGCTTCTGAGATTCTTAATAATTAAACTTGAATGTGTGCTGTTACAAAAGGCTTGTCTCCTTTTAAATCTCTTTGAGTTTATTTTCTACAAAAACAGTTAAATTTTCAAGAATGTTTATACCCTTAATTGCAAACTCCTTAAAGTCAGGGACTGTTTACTCTTTTTATATCCTCTGTACCTAATACAGTGCCACCCACAATTGTCAGTGCCCGACAAATATGTAAGGAAAGGAAAGAGAAGAGAAAGGGAAAGGAATAGGGAAATTTCCTACAGTGAAACAATAACCAGACAGCATAATTCCCTGAACTTTACCCTTGTTCTGCTCAAGAAATTTTAAACATTAAATTGAACTTTTCATTTAGCCATAAATACGAATTTATTTGAAATTATTTAAAACTTATCCTACCTGAGCCAATACGTAGCTTCAGAGAATATTTAGTATTATGCTGTAATCTCTTTCATGCCACTCTGCCTAAAAATATCATTTGTTGAAATCACCATCCCTCATTTTTTTTTTAAATAAAATGTTTGGGGCTTTCCTTGTGGTCTAGTGGTTAAGAATCAGCCTGCCAATGCAGGGGGACATAGATTCCATCCGTGGTCCAAAAAGATTCCATATGCCACGGGGCAACTAAGCTCATGTGACGGCCACTACTGACGCCCACACACCCTGGAGACTGTGCTCTGCGACGGAAGCCACGGCAGTGAGAAGCCCCGTTCACTGCAACTAGAGAATAGCCCCTTCTCACTGCAACTAGAGAAAGCCCATACACAGCACGGAAGACCCCGTGCAGCCAAGAATACATATTAAATAAATAATTTTTTTAAGTTTGGACTTTTTTTCATATACAAAAATTATACATGCTAAACCCAGTCTTCTCATCTTTGTATCCCTAGCACCAGATAGCCACATAGTTAGGGTTTGGTAAATGTTGAACTGAATCAAGTAATTTTTAACCCAGATTAGAAGCACACATCTCCTGAAAACCTCCTAAGGGCACTGGGGACAAGCTTTCCTGGAAATGAACAAGTTGGACAACTTGAGGAAACCAGGGCCACCTGGGGAGCAAAATCAAGTGTTCTGAGCTTTTCCCTGCAATCCTGCTTCTGAGTCTGATTTCGCCTTCTGAGGCCAAGGAGGCCCTGCTCTAAGGGCACGGTAGGCAATCTCACCGACTCCCACCGCCCAGGGCCAGTACCCTGGGCACTGCAGTTGGAATACTTCCCTTGATGAAGAGGAGAGGAAAAGTGCCTTCTCAGAAATGCTCTTTCCAAAGTTGGCGTACTCCCATTATCCAAGAGGGCATAAACCATTGGTCCAAATGTTTGCATGCCCCTTACAGTGGGCAATTTGATGCATTTCTCTTTAGTAAATGAACTAGCTGAAAAAATAATTATTCATGCTTAGCTTAGCACTTGGAAAATGTGTTTAAAAAAAAACTATTTTAAATACATATTTTTAAAAAGTATAAAAAAGTATGGGGCTTCCCAGGTGACTCAATGAGTAAAGAATCCATCTGCAATGCAGGAGACACAAAAGATGTGGGTTCGATCCCTGGGTGGGGAAGATCCCCTGGAGTAAGAAATGGCAACCCACTCTAGTATTCTTGCCTGGAGAATCCCATGGACAGAGGAGCCTGGTGGGCTACAGTTCACGGGGGTCACAAAGAGTTGGACATGCCCTAGCAACTGAGCACACAGGACATAAAAAGTATAAGCTTACCCATGAAGATTGAGCAGAATTTGCCACCTTCACACTGTACCTTTTGGCATAAGGAATATAGTTGGTTATTTTTAAGAAACAGCAAACAAAGAGAAGCTCTGAAAATGTAATAGGAGTTACCCTTTTACAAGAGAAATTTACACTTATAAGGAAATTGCCATTTGTAACGGTATCTCCCTGTCTGTACCAAGAGGAGGAGAATGAATAAAACTCAGGCACATAAATCTGCATAATAATCATACCGTTTATCATTTTTGCTTTTCCTAGTAATTTCCCATAACCAGCCTCTCCCTGCCCTAACATCTTTATTTTACTTTTGCCTGAAAATGGTGTTTAAGGTGGTGACTTGGGCCACTTCAGGGAGTTCCTCGGTCTTCCTGGGTGTCTCCTTTATGTGCAGGAGGTATGCATGTGTGTGATAAGTGGCTCAGTCGTGCTCAACTCTTGCGATCCCATGGACTGCAGTCCACCAGGCTCTTCTGCCCATGGAATTTTCTAGGCAAAAATACTGAAGCAGGTTGCCACTTCCTACTCCAGAGCATCTTCCTGACCCAGGAGCAAACCAGCATCTACTGCATATGCAGGCAGATTCTTCACTGAATCACTTGTGAAGCCCATACAGGAGGTATAAATGTTATTAAACTTCTGTTTGTTTTGCTCATGTTAATCTGTCATTTAATTAAAGGAACTCTCAGTCAAAATCATAGGATAGAAGGAAAATTATTGCTCCTTATCTACATCCTGTAAACGAAAGAAAGTGGCCCACTCTTTGGTTCTACAAAAATCAAGTCATTAGCCACTGTAATCACTGTACAAGTACACCCTGAAAGGAGTTTAGGATAAAGTAGGATATATCTGCTTTGTATATATGACCCCTACCTAGATAGAATGTATATCTAAGGAAGAATTTCAGTGGGCCCAGATTCTTGCATCTTCCATATGTTGATAAGCATTAAAAATATTAATTGAGATACATGATTCTTGTGACTAGCAATAACTTTTTATCAAGATGTGTGTTAGATTCTCAGGCCAAAAAAAGGAAAAAAAAAAATCACACATATACTGACTCCTCCCCTGGCAGGAGTTCCTCAGAAGCTATCTGAGAAGCTGTCTCCTGTCCCCAGTAAGCCCCCAATTAAAACTGAAATTCACAGCTCTCACATTCTGAGTTATTTTTTTCCCCCACTCAATAATCCATTCCCTACTTCCCAAGAATAATCACTATTTATATTTTGACATACTTTCTTCTTAAAAATGTTAATTTTCCTATTGTTTTAATAACTGAGACTTGTATATAATTTTATATCTTGACTTTTTGCATGGTACTACACCTAATTATCTATGACCCTCTGTAAAATATGGTAGCAATTTACATTCCCACCAGAAGTAAACAAAAGAAATATTACATACTGAAATTTAAAAATATACATCTTGAAAATTTCTATTTTTACATTTTTAAAATAATTTTTATCATTCTGCTTTAGCTTCAAAAGACTTAGTGGTTTTCTAAACCACTCTCTAAAGGCAAAACAACTCTCAAAGATTCAAACATTTTAAAAAATGTAAGTCATCATGTTTCATTTCTTTCCAGTGGAAAGAAGATTGCTTGTTTATTGATCCTGCAATACAGTAGAAACTAGAGTGGAAACAATTCTAAGAGTCAAATTGCTAATGATCCATATGTATAGTATTTCCATTATCCCATCTCTTAGAGAAAGTTTCAGAACATTTTAGCTGAATAGGTAGGGTTACTTCTTATGGATACAAGTCTCGATACCGACTGGAATTGAATAAAACTATGACCATAAAGAACTCAGAATTAAGACAGGAGTGGGGCCCCTTCCAAAAAATGGTATGAACTTTCCTTTTGACTGTATGCTGAACAAATCAATGGTTTTTCATGTCCAAGAACAGTTACTTAACTTGGACACGTTTATTTACGGGATCTGGTAGTATCTCATGTCTTCTTGGGAATTTTGAGAGTTGTCTTAGAGGCCAATGATTAAATTAAAGAAATCTACTACTTTAATTCAAAATTTCTTTCTTCTAGTTCCCAATCACATGTTAAAATATGTGTGTGTGTGTGTGTGTGTGTGTGTGATTTGTATATATATATATACAAACACAGTTATTGTCTCTGCTAGGCTAAGATCAGAGCAAGTGATCTTTGATTGGAGAATCAAATATAAGCAATATTCTTAGTTTTAACTTTTAATAAATATTTTTATCGTTATTACATTATTGGAATTTTGTGCCCATATGTGGTGATGCACCCAAGACAACACACAAGGCACCAGGAGATGGTACTGAGAAGATCCTTGATCCCATCTTATCAAATAAGAATCATAAAACAATTAAAATTCAGTTCAGTTCAGTTCACTGGGTCCTGTCTGACTCTTCGCAAACACATGGACTACAGCACACCAGGCCTCCATGTCCATCACCAACACCAGAGCTTACACAAACTCATGTCCATCGAGTTAGTGATGCAATTCAACCATCTTATGCTTTGTCCTCTTCTTCTCCTTGTGCCTTCAGTCTTCCCCAGCATCAGACTCTTTTCAGATGAGTCAGTTCTTCCTATCAGGTGGCCAAAGTATTCAAGTTTCAACTTCAACATCAGTCTCTCCAATGAATATTCATGACTGATTTCCTTTACGATGAACTGGTTGGATCTCCTTGCAGTCCAAGGGACTCTCAAGAGTCTTCTCCAACACCACAGTTTAAAAGCATCAGTTTTTCAGTGCTCAGCTTTCTTTATAGTCCAACTCTCACATCCATACATGACTACTGGAAAAACCATAGCTTTGACTAGACGAACCTTTGTTGGCAAAGTAATGTCTCTGCTTTTTAGTATGCTGTCTAGATTGGTCATAGCTTTTCTTCCAAGGAGCAAGTGTCTTTTAATTTCATGGCTGCAGTCACCATCATCTGCAATGATTTTGGAGCCCAAAATGTAAAGTCTGTCAATGTTTCCACAGTTTCCCCATCTATTTGCCATGAAGTGATGGGACCAGATGCCATGATCTTAGTTTTCTGAATGTTGAATTTTAAAACTTTTTCACTCTCCTCTTTCACTTTCAACAAGAGGCTCTTTAGTTCTTCTTCACTTTCTGCCCACGGGTGGTGTCATCTGCATATCTGAGGTTATTGATATTTCTCCTGGCAATCTTAATTCCAGCTTATGCTTCATCCAGCCCAGCATTTCTTATGCATATAAGTTAAATAAGCAGGGTGACAATATACAGCCTCGAAGTACTCCTTTTGCTATTTGGAATCAGTCTGTTGTTCCATGTCCAGTTCTAACTGTTGCTTCCTGACCTGCATACAAGTTTCTCAAGAGGCAGGTCAGGTTTTCTGGTACTCTCATCTCTTGAAACATTTTCCACCGTTTGCTGTGAACCACAGAGTCAAAGGTGTTAGCATAGTCAATAAAACACAAATAGATGTTTCTCTGGAACTCTCTTGCTTTCTCAATGATCCAATAGATGTCAGCAGTTTCATCTCTGGTTCCTCTGCCTTTTCTAAAACCAGATTGAACATCTGTAAGTTTCTGGTTCATGTACAGTTGAAGCATGGCTTGGAGAATATTGAGCATTACTTTGCTAGCATGTGAGATGAGTGCAATTGTGCAGTAGTTTGAGCATTCTTTAGCATTGCCTTTCTTTGGAATTGGAATGAAAACGGACCTTTTCCAGTCCTGTGGCCACTGCTGAGTTTTCCAAGTTTGCTGGCATATTGAGTGCAGCACTTTCACAGCATCATCTTTTAGGATTTGAAATAGCTCAACTGGAATTCCATCACCTCCACTAGCTTTGCTCGTAGTGATGCTTCCTAAGGCCCACTTGACTTCACGTTCCAGGATGTCTGGATCTAGGTGAGGGATGAAACCATCATGATTATCTGGGTTGTGAAGATCTTTTTGTACAGTTCTTCTGTGCACTCTTGCCACCTCTTCTTAATATCTTCTGCTTCTGTTTGGTCCATACCATTTCTGTCCTTTATTGTGCCCATCTTTCCATGAAAGATTCCTTGTTATCTCTAATTTTTTTGAAGAGATTTCTAGTCTTTCCCATTCTATTGTTTTTATCTATTTCTTTGCATTGATCGCTGAGGAAGGCTTTCTTATCTCTTCTTTCTATTCTTTGGAACACTGCATTCCAATGTGTATATTTTTCCTTTTCTACTTTGCCTTTTGCTTCTCTTCTCTTCACAGCTCTTTGTGAGGCCTCCTCAGACAGCTATTTTGGCTCTTTGCATTTCTTTTTCATGGGGATGAGCTTATTCCCTGCCTCCTATACAATGGCACGAACCTCTGTCCATAGTTCTTCAGGCACTCTGTCTATCATTTCTAATCCCTTGAATCTATTTCTCACTTCTACTGTATAATCATAAAGGATTTGATTAGGTCATATCTGAATGGTCTAGTGGTTTTCCCTAGTTTCTTCAAGTCTGAATTTGGCTATAAGGAGTTCATGATCTTAGCCACAGTCAGCTCCTGGTTTTGTTTTTGCTGACTCTATAGAACTTTTCCATCTTTGGCTGCAAAGAATATAATCAATCTGATTTCAGTATTGACCAACTGGTAATGTCCATCTGTAGAGTCTTCTCTTGTGTTGTTGGAAGACAGTGTTTGCTATGACCAGTGTATTCTTTTGGCAAAACTCTATTAGCCTTTGCCCTGCTTTATTCTGTACTCCAATGCCAAATTTGCCTGCTACTCCAGGTATTTCTTGACTTCCTACTTTTGCATTCCAGTCCTCTATAATGAAAATGAGATCTTTTTTGTGTGCTAGTTCTAGAAAGTCTTGTAGGTCTTCATAGAACCATTCAACTTCAGCGTCTTCAGCATTACTGATTGGGACATAGACTTGGATTACTGTGATATTGAATGGTTTGCCTTGGAAACAAACTGAGATCATTCTGTCGTTTTTGAGACTGCATCCAAGTACTGCATTTCGGAGTCAAAACTGATTCCAAATAAATGCTGTATGTGTACTAAAAACTATTCCTATTCCAGTGAGTTTTGAGAAAAATATCTCAGTAAAGTAATATTACATCAAAATATCTCAATAAAATTCACTAAGATGTGAAGACAATATTTCACTAGAAATAATTTTTAAACATATTCTTTAGACACAAATATTTTTTTCTCCCTAGATTCCTGCATGTTTTTTTTATTTCCTAGTATATGAGCCATCCATAAACCATCTCAGGAAAATCTAGTTTAAAAGTTTCACCTCCTAGAAATAAAAAGAAGAAATAAGCAGTTGTTCAAATCTCTGAAGTTAATTTCCAAAAACTCTTCTTTGGTATGACACTTAAATTTTATTATGATATTCCCTCTAACATTTTATTTCCTGCAGTGAATAATATACATAGGAAATTTTGAGAAAGGAGAAATGAAAAATGTCTTTTTGAGTTGGGAGATGTATATTTTGGTAGTAGCATCACATAGGATTCCTCCTCAGCAATGAACATCTGCTTCCTTTCATTATGATTGTTGTTACAATTTCAAACTGCCATATGACAGCATTGCCATATACTGGAAATGCAAATGTTCAAGAAATGTTCTCAAATGCTCCCTATGAAAGTATAATCAAGAAATAATTGTTAATGATATATGAAAAGCAAAGAATAAACAAACATAAGGAATCAAGATTTAAATGTATATTTTGTGTTGTGCTTAGTCACTCAGTCGTGTCTGACTCTGTGACCCCATGGACTGTAGCCTACCAGCTTCCTCTTCTAGCCTAGAATTTTCAGGCTAGATTGCCATTTCCTACTCCAGGGAATCATCCTGACTGATGAACCAAACTATGACTCTTGTCTCGTGCACCTCCTACATTGGCAGGCAGATTCTTCACCATGTATACTAAATGCAAGATGTCTTATAACCAGATTTATTGCCCAGTATTTTGATGGTCTAATAAGCAAGGAAAGAAGCAGTAAGATAATTTTACCTTTAAGAGGATGTAAAAATATCTATGCTCATTCCATTCACAAAAGGTAAAACTAATACAATAGAGAATTTTAGAATGTATTTGCTAAAAGGATTATCAAACTTATGTCTTCTACTTCTGAAGCAAGTTTGGGCTTAACTTAAGGTGCTTACTTGATAACTCTGCCTTTTAAAAACTTGAGTGATTTACCTAAAGCTGCTGAATAATTTTTGCTGTCAACTTGAGGAGATTTGTTTAAATACTTTATTGTAGAGCATTTTGACAATCCTACAGATTAGATGATATACATTACTCTTTTTTCTCCTATTCTAGCAGAGCATGTTAAATCCCAATCTTCCCACGTCCTCCCCATCTCTACCTCACAGTGCAGTCCATCCAAAGGAGTCATCAATCCCTTGACATCTGCCATGTGTTCCCATCTCTGTGCTTTTTCATGTGAGTTCTCTCTGGCTGGACTGCCCCTTTCTCACTATTCTACCCTCCAGTGGCATCTGAAGAATTCCTTTGACATGCATTCTTCCTACATTTCTTCTCCTGTCTGTTTGTATGTAACCTGATGTAATTACTGTCTTCCTGAAACTCTCACATCACTTTGAATCTTTCCCAAGGTACTTATATTCTCATGCTTCTATTATCTTACAATTAATTCTGCATTTCTCTTAGATCCACTTCCCATTACATTCATTACAAATTCACTCATATTCAACATGTACATCGAATGAGTATTCCCTGTGTACAGACTATGTACCATGATCTGACTCAGTAAAGATGAATATGATATTACCCTGGCCTCATGAAATTTACTTTGAAAGCATGACCTACTCATTTTTTCTACCATTCATGCTTTGAATGGTATTGTGCAAATTTTAGTCGTAGAACAGGTATTGGTATAATTTAAGTCATTACAACTCGAGTATTAACAATAAACAAAAAATAAGAGAGGTAGCTGACAGTTTTGTATGTTATGTAAAAACCGTTAATACCTGATGTGAAGTCAATGCTCCTCTCTAAAACTGATACAGTAAAAGTAATGAGATGCGAACAGTTGACTCATTGGAAAAACTCTGATGCTGGGAGGGATTGAGGGCAGGAGGAGAAAGGGACGACAGAGGATGAAACGGCTGGATGGCATCACCAACTCAATGGACATGAGTCTGAGTGAACTCCGGGAGTTGGTGATGGACAGGGAGGCCTGGTGTGCTGCGATTCATGGGGTCGCAAAGAGTCGGACACGACTGAGCAACTGAACTGAACTGAACTGAACCTTAAGTTTAGGGATGCTATGGAATATTACACAAACCAATTTTTTTTTTAATTTTTTTCAAGATTGTTCTATCCTATAGGCAAGATCAATCTTAATTAACATCATTAATGATTCCTTAAACATATTAAGTTTTATAAAGCACCCTCTGGGTCAGATATGTTGTATAAAACAGAAGGGGGATAAATTTGATTCAAGTCTAATCCTAGAAACCCTAACAATTAAAACTGTTTTCAAATAATTTCACAGACACATGTACTTTGTAAAGTTATTTTTCCAAGCATAAGCACTCAGCATTGAAGTGGAAATAAAGACAAAACATCTGGAAATTTAAGTTAGGGGATAATTTCCATTGTCATGAGTATTTCCTCCCTCCATAACTTACATATGAGTGAGTGAAAGCCACTCAGTCATGTCTGACTCTTTGCGACACCATGGACTATACAAGTCCATGAAATTCTCTAGGCCAGAATACTGGAGTGGGTAACCTTTTCCTTTCCCTTCTCCAGGGGATTTTCCCAACCCAGGGGTCGAACCCAGGTCTCCTGCATTGCTGGCAAAGTCTTCTCCAGCTGAGGCACAAGGGAAGCCCAAGAATACTGGAGTGGGTAGCCTATCCCTTCTCCAGCATGTCCGCCTGACACAGGAATCGAACCAGGGTCTCCTGCACTGCGGGCACATTCTTTACCAACTGAACTATCAGGGAAACCCAGGAAACTTGCATATCATCATACACAAAAGCTCCCTAAATATCACTTTTACTTAATTTAAGATTATCTAGCTTGGGCAGGCCTAGGAAATTATGAATACCAATAGGTGCTTCCAAAATATTACTTCACAAATATGATAAGAGATGATTTTACATTTTACATGTATACAGGTCATAATTCCCAGACTAAACAGAAAAAAATAGTATAAAATCACTTACCTTTTGAGAAAGCATTTTTCACTTCATTAATCAAAATAAGGAGGCAATGTGTCAAAAACTACACTCACATGTGCACATATCCCATGATCAAACTATTGAGAAATTTTAAAACAAATTTCTTTACATACTCTGAACAGGGATAGTGAGACCTTTCCACCCTATAATTTGAATGTACTCCCAGTCAAATCTTGGGATCTTATGCACAAACTGCCATCTTTACATCAAATCATAATGAGAATCCACTTTCTCAGTAGGAATAAAGCATTTTCCTGAGCACTGCTACCACTGTGTACATAAGAAGTGAAGCCAGAAGCTGTTATAAACTAACATACCCAAACTGACATACAAATGCAAGACTCGGAAATGACTGCACTTACTTATTGAAAAGTTAATTTTTTCTCTTAGAGTAATGATTTCTTTCTAAAATTTAAGTGAAAACTGGAAGAGTATTTTTCAAACAAAATAAATTTTGTTAAATACTACCCCTTAAACAGAAGCAAGGACTTGTTAAGAAGAGCTCAATATATTTTCCTTATTTTCTGTGATAATGATTGTGCCAAAAAAAAAAAAAAATTATCCAGGAGTTTCTGGTCAATATTAGAGAAAAAGAAAGGGGAGGGGTGTGTACATTCACACCAGAGCTCTGGCAGATGGCAACTTAAAGATCTTTTCTTGTTAGTGAATAGTTCCCTTGTTGCGTGATTGTGCCCTAAAATGGTTCTGATAGTGTTATGGATCTTGGTGTTAATTTTTGAGTTAGGACTATCATACATTTTCTGTAAAGACACAGACAGTAAGCATTTTAGGATTCGAGGGCTACTTAGGTCTGTCATATTTTATTCTTTGTTTTCTTAAAAACCGTTTAAAGACGTGAAGATCATTCTTAGCTTTTTGGCTACTCAGTAACAGGCTAAAGCTGAATTTGGGCCTTGGGGCCCTAGTTTGCTGGCCCTCCTTTGAATTATCATTAGATGGCAGAGCATCTTGCAAGTTATGTAAGCTGTGTAGCAGTAAATATTAACCAAATGCAAAACCTGTTCTGATAATTTTTTAAATGGAATAAAATCAACAGACCTGGTGTTGCCTTAGGAGGAGCTTCTGAATTTGGCATCTTCTAGGAGTTTCCATTGAGACAGTGACTCCATGGGGCTCTGCAATCAGAGGAAATTTAACCAGTGAAGATTTCCAAAGCTCACTAGCTAAACTACATTTATCTTCCTTCTTCTGTTTCTTTCTTTCTCTCTCTCTCTTTCCCTTTCTCTGTTACACGTGCACTCACTCACTCACACCCCCTCATCTTTGCATTAAGCAGATGCAGAGCAGCTGTGTGCAACTGTCTTCTGAACCTGAGCAAAAGAGCCTTCTCAATTCAGGGCTACTTTTAAGTTATGTCTTTCTAAATATATGCTGCTGCTGCTGCCAAGTCACTTCAGTCGTGTCCAACTCTGTGCAACCCCATAGACAGCAGCCCACCAGGCTCCCCTGTCCCTGGGATTCTCCAGGCAAGAACACTGGAGTGGGTTGCCATTTCCTTCTCCAATGCATGCGTGCACGCTGTCGCTTCAGTCATGTCTGACTCTATATGACCCTATTCACAGCAGTCCACTCAGTTCCTCTGTTCACAGGATTCTCTAGGCAAGAATACTGGAGTGGGTTGCCATTTCCTTTTCCATCTAAATATATCACTTTACCCTTAAGACAATCCATCCCATTTGCTTTCTTCTGTCCAGATTTTTTGGGTACATAGGGATTTTTTCTATTTCACTGAACAAATCTTTATCAAATGCCTACTATGACCACACCAAGATTCCCGATTTTAATGTGGATATGAATCCCCTGGGATGTTGTTTAAAGGCAGGTTCTGATTTAGTATGTCTGAGGTGGTGCCCACAATTCTGCATTTCTAAGGAGTTCTCAGGCAAAGCTGATGCTGAGCGTTTCTGTGCCATAATTTGAGCAGCAATAACATGAGGAAAACAGGTGCGTATATAGGCGATTACAATACCACAATGGTGAGCGCTATTTGAAGAAAATGTGCCATGGAAGCATACAAACTTGAACAGAACACACATTTCAAAATTCAGGAAAGACTTCTTGGAGTGTGAAAGAACAAAACTGATTTTAGGAAGAGTAGGGGTGATGTGAATAAAGCAAGAGTGCAAGTAAAAAGGCAGGGAAAGAGGTGGGGCTGAAATTCCTGGTAGAAGAAGCAGAAGACCATGCAAAGCAGATGTATAGTGGCTGTCAGAAAAATCTGAAAAAAAGAAGCAGTGGTTAACTTAGAAGATAAAACGAGGAGTATTTAAAGGAGAGAGAGTGACAGTGGATCAGTTTAGAAAAGGTTGAAAAGTATCTACTAGATTTAATAATGATATATTAGATGACCTTGGTAAAAATAATTTCAGTAACTGAGTGGACACAGAAGCCAGATTACAGCAAGTTACAGAGTACTGGGAGGGTAAAGAAAGCAGATGTTTTGTGGTTTTTTTGGTTTTTTGTTGTTTTTGTAATGGAAGAGACTTGAGTTTTTCAATTCTTCTGGGAGGAATAAAGTAGAGAGAAATTGAAGACACAAGAAAGAGGAAATGATCAGTACATTAAGATCCCTGAGGAGGGAGGAGATGAGCTCAAAAGCAAAAGTTGGAAGAATATTAGGAGATTCCAAGGCATATTTCACTGTAACAGAAAGAAAGAAATTTTTAAAGTGAGTATAGACTGAGCCAAATCTGTTTGTTGGTAGAAAGTTGAAGGAGATCCCCTCTGTAACTTTTATGATCATTAAAAATTAGGAATTATATTTTTATTCTGAGGGGAAAGGCAATAAGAGCAGGAGTTTCAAAAGCATGGAAAAGAATTTATGAGAAATGGAAAAGATATTTAGTTAAAAAAGGCTAAAAGTGCCCACATGTATCTGATCTCCCAACTGTTTTGTGTTTTTATGCTGGAAGACAGAATGGATGTGAGAGTGGTCTGAGTCCTGGCCCACTTCCACACCAGCAGGAACTCTGTTTTCCTTTTGTCAAGGTGGAACTCTGCCAGGTCTTGGTATTCTGGCTGGATTTTCCTCTGCCTTCCCTGTTCTGAATACAGATCCCTTCATTCACATCATATTCTTCAGGCCTGGACTCCCAGGTTACTAGCACAAATCTCAGTTACTCAGAGTTTATTATACTACATGGAACTTGCTTCCCAAGTCCTCTCATTTCATGCTTACTCAATTGTATATCCCTGTGCATATGTGTGTACACATGTGCA
Source organism: Nanger dama (assembly GCA_917880005.1). Lineage (NCBI taxonomy): Eukaryota > Metazoa > Chordata > Mammalia > Artiodactyla > Bovidae > Nanger > Nanger dama. The sequence goes on along the minus strand of CAKJTW010000038.1, from coordinate 3,259,686 downwards.
CACACACACACACTCACATGTCCTTAAAACTCTCCACTTAGATCTCCTAGATACCTACCACTATTCCAGACATCCTGAATGTGAAGTCAAGTGGGCCTTTGGAAGCATCAATACAAACAAAGCTAGTGGAGGTTATGGAATTTCAGTTGAGCTATTTCAAATCCTAAAAGATGATGCTGTGAAAGTGCTACACTCAACATGCCAGCAAATTTGGAAAATTCAGCAGTGGCCACAGGACTGGAAAAGGTCAGTTTTCATTCCAATCCCAAGAAAAACAATAGCAAAGAATGTTCAAACTACCGCACAATCACACTCATCTCCAATGCTAGCAAAGTAATGCTCAAAATTCTCCAAGCCAGGCTTCAACAGGACATGAACCATGAACTTCCAGATGTTCAAGCTGGTTTTAGAAAAGGCAGAGGAACCAGAGATTAAATTGCCCAACATCCACTGGATCATAGAAAAAGCAAGAGAGTTCCAGAAAAACATCTACTTCTGCTCTATTGACTAAGCCAAAGCCTTTGACTCTGTGGATCACAACAAAGTGTGGAAAATTCTTCAAGAGATGGAAATACCAGATGACCTGACCTGCCTCTTGAGAAATCTGTATGCAGGTCAGGAAGCAACAGTTAGAACTAGACATGGAACAACAGACTGGTTCCAAATCGGGAAAGGAATACGTCAAGGCGGTATATTGTCACCCTGCTTATTTAACTTCTATGCAGAGTACATCATAAGAAAAGCTGGTATGGATGAATCACAAGCTGGAATCAAGATTGCTGGGAGAAATATGAATAACCTCAGATATGCCGATGACACCACCCTTAGGGCAGAAAGTGAAGAAGACTAAAGAGCCTCTTGCTGAAAGTGAAAGAGGAGAATAAAAAGTTGGTTTAAAACTCAACATTAAGAAAACTAAGATCATGGCATCTGGTCCCATCACTTCATGGCAAATAGATGGGGAAGCAATGGAAACAGTGACAGACTTTATTTTGGGGGGCTCCAAAATCACTGCAGATGGTGACTGCAGCCATGAAATTAAAAGACTCTTACTCCTTGGAAGAAAAGTTATGACCAACCAAGACAGCATATTAAAAAGTAGAGACATTACTTTGCCAACAAACGTCCATCTGATCAAAGCTATAGTTTTTCCAGTAGTCATGTATGGATATGAGAGTTGGACTATAAAAAAAGCTGAGCATTGAAGAATTGATGCTTTGAACTGTGGTGTTGGAGAAGACTCTTGAGAGTCCCTTGGACTGCAAGGAGATCCAATCAGTCCATCCTAAGGGAAATCAGTCCTGAATATTCATTGGAAGGACTAATTTTAAAGCTGAAACTCCAATACTTTGACCACCTCATGCGAAGAACTGACTGATTTGAAAAGACCCTGATGCTGGGAAAGATTGAAGGCAGGAGGAGAAGGGGATAATAAAGGATGAGATAATTGGATAGCATCACCGACTTGATGGACATGAGTTTGAGTAAACTCTGAGAGTTGGTGATAGACAGGGAGGCCTGGCATGCTGCAGTTTATGGGGTCACAGAGTCAGACATGACTGAGCGACTAAACTGAACTATCCTTATGTGTAAAATCCACAAAGCTCCTTTTCTTATCGGTGATTGACCAGTGCACTCTCTAACCACCCAATCTAACTCTGGAGAAGAATTGCAGACTATTGCATTTTCTCTACACTGCCTGCTTTTGATTCAAGACCACATCTGACAAGGATCTAATAAAATCAGTGTAAGATGTATGAGTCATTTTTCCTTCTGAGACTAAAAATCTGAAGCTTGATTCCTGTTCACAAGTGCTGCTACAAGGCTTTACAGAGGATGGAAAATTTTCTAGTCCAGAGTTATCTGAAAGAAATTAATCTATGAACTCATCAGATTTCCTTTACCTGACTTAGTATGAAAAAAAAGTATGGTGGGGCAAAGGGGGAAGTTGATGCAGTTTAATATCCAAACTGTTTTAGGAAAGCCTTCAGGCATACTGATTATGACTGTAATCCTTACACACTACCTGATTGATTCTACTATTTAGGAAAATTAACGTCTTAAATGAGTTGACATTTAGAATTGTCCGAGTGTTTTATGATAATAACTAAGAGACTTTCACCTAATTTGATAATTGTTTTCAAAACCCTCTAAAGACAAGACATGTCCCTGGTTCTTTGTCCCCTAGAACAGACCACATCCACAGCCTGTGTTCAGAGGCCTTTGTCTACAAGAGCAATTGTTACTAATTTTGTTAATGAACTCCTCTCTGTTACTCCACTAAACATTAAATTTACCAGAACCATTAACTAGATACAATGGTTGCTGCTATTAATGAAATGTGTATCAAATCCTAAAGTTATACCACAGAAGTCTTAAAAGAATAATGTTAATGATGTCACATTTTAAAACATAAATTTCTGAAAAATAACTATTTTACACTGTTAATTTGCTTACTCAACACTGAGTTAACTTCAGCCAGAAAAATATGCAACCTTGAAATAGAATTGAGTGTGTTTATACCATCAGTTACAAATACAGTCTAGCTCCTTGAAGATTCAGCTAACTCATTGATACAGATCAAGTTTAAGGTTATCTGGAGACAGAAAGCCCCTCATATTTTACAAATGTTCTGCAAAATTCTGGACATCTCTTTTTTCTCCACATATATTAATATTTTGCATCCAGGCATTTTCCAAGTGCTAGGGCACACAGATATTCAAAGCAAACAGGTATCTGAAGCAAACAGTTGAACCCATGCATAAATTTCCCACTTCTACTCTTTCAACAAAGAAAATTGGAGCATCCCCTTCTTACTGAAATTGTCACTCAAGATCCGTGGGTCCTAAACCTTTGCTCCCCCTGCTACATGGGCCTCTGCTTTCAGGAAAACAAGTGTAATCAAAATCTCCTGTCAAGGAAATCCATCAGTCTCTTTCTCCCCTTCTCCCTCTCTCGGCCTCTTGGCTTGCCTCCTGTTCCCTCTCTTCTGCCTCTTTACCTCTCACCTCACTCACACACATGGGCACACGCACAGAGACATGTTTGTGGATGCAGTTTTCTTTCCTTCTGCTAAAAATGACTTTTTAAGCAAGCACTCAAGTTTAATACCTAACGCAAGAATGTTCCTCTGAAGAAACTTGTAGATAGTTATGCTTTGCTTTTCATTTTTTTAACATGTGTTTTCCTGACATAGCTATTGTTTTAGAAGTCTATAATTAGTAAAGCACACAGCCACTATTTTTATTTTCCGTCTGCCAGATGCTAAGTTGTCTCTGGAGTCTCCGAAAGAACAGAAGCCAACACGGCTCTTTGCACGGGCATTCTTGTTTACCAGAGTGGGTGTCAGTGACAGCTGAAATGAACAGCCACAGCTTAGGGAAATGGTTATATTTCTTAATTGTTACTGGACTGTGAACAGGAAAAGCCCAGGGATAAACATAAAACAGTTTTAAAAATGGTGGCTCGCTGTTCATTTAATTTTTTCAGAATTTACCATAGTGAATTGAGTTAAACACTGTTAACAGAATTATCTTTAGTTACTGAAGCAACTTCACCTGAACCTAAGTGAGTCTCAGGCTACAAATATGACTAAAGTTAAATGCATCCTTTCAATAATTAGCATTCTCTTCAGTAAAAGAAAATATTTGAAATCATAACTTTGAAAAAGAGTTTCCTTGTAAGTGTTACTGGTGGGACAGGAGTGTAATTTAGAGGAATCCGCCTGCAAGTGCAGGAGACTCAAGAGACATGGGTGCAATCCTTGTGTCAAGAGGAAGATCCCCTGGAGAAGGACATGGCAACCCACTCCAGTGTTCTTGCCTGGAAAATTCCATTGACAGAGGAGCCTGGCGGGCTGCAGTCCATGGGATCACAGGGTTGACACAACAGAGCACACACACAACACTATAGAACTGTGTTTATTTAACGTATCCACCTTTCTCAGCATTCTATAACATTCTTACACTTACCACCTAGGACAAACATATTGTGAAGAAAATTATTTTGAAAAGTATTTTCCATCAGTTAAAGATTGTAATAATAGAATCTTAATCCAATATACTCTGTGCTTATCTTCACCTTCTAAGCACCCTAATCCCTTCAGGTGAGCTGCTGAGTAGCACCAAGGAGGAAGAAAAACAGTCAAGACAGGTCAAAATAGCAACCATTCACGAAAGCCACTACCTTCCAGTCTTGATTCCTCAGTGAAGCCTCCAGATATGCATGACCCCCAAATTCATGAATTTACAATCCAATACAATCTCTTTTATTTATAAGACAGCCTTTTTTATGTATACGCCTATTTTTTCATTAAAAGTCCTTGGCATCTCTTTGTCCACAATAAAAGATCCTCCCAGACTTCCTGCTTTATCCCTCCTCTAGTGCACAAGCCTGCTGGAACACTTGTTACTCCACTCCTAATTAAGATTTACATTATTTGCCTGTAACATGGTTCATTGTAACATCATTAGTGCAATAAGGAAACCCCATAGCTTGGACAAATAGCATAGTGCTTCCCCACATCAACCTCAGGTGAATTATCTCCTTCATTTGGTTATATTCCCACAACTCTTACAGTGGCAGGGATATAAATACTATATATTCTAGTCATGCACAAATATTTATCGAGTACTTACTATGCCTGGCAGGGGGTTGCAAAGAGGCAGACACGACTTAGTGGCTAAACAACAGCAACTCTGTGTCAGGCACTGTTTTATCTTTCTCTCATTATCACTGATCTCAAGAGAGTGAAAAATACACCATCCCTTAAGAAGTTTGCATTCTTCAGTTGCGGCGGGGAGACAATAAATACCAAAAATAATAAATGAGAAAATTAGAATTGAATAGAAGTAATAAATGGAAGAGAAAAAAAAAAAAGCATAGATGATTAGAGGGAGAAGGAATAGCCAGAACAGGGTTGAAAGCATTTGCTATTTCACCTATGGTGATCAGATTAAACTTCATTGAGAACGTGACTGACACTGGCATAAAAAACCTCTCATGTTTACCCTTAATCTCCACTGATATAATATTACACCCCAATTCACCATGTGAATTTATTCTATTAATAAAATGACTATGTTTCTCCCTTCAATACACAAGATTTGACTCTAATCTACCCTTCCACAAAAGTAGACTCTCTTAGCACTTAAGGTCTACGCAGGAATTAATTAGATACAGCATTAGCTATCAAACTGATCTTGGAAATATACATTTCATTAGCATGGCATGTGTGAAATGGAACGATAGCACCTTCTTCCAGGTTCCTAGCAATAAATGAGCTGCAAGGGCATTAAGAAAGACCTGTGTTCTATACCAGGGAGTCTCCTTATCCTACATCATAATAATTCAGAGGACTTGTTAAAATACAGATGGCTGGGCATCTACCCCCAGGGCTTCTGATTGAGTATGTCTGGGATGAAGTGCAAGAATTTGCATTTCTAACAATTTCCCAAATGACGCTGATCAGAACATTGAGAAACACTGCTTTGCACCAATCTTAGTAAAGTTACAATGATTTTCCAACTCCGTTGTCGAATGCCAAATGAAGTTCACATTCTCAATTCTAATTCTATATAATTAAAGGAAACAGTATTATTTTAAAGTATTTAAAATCATTTATGTTTATCTTAATCTTTTCTTTCTGAAAGGCAAGGGAAAGGAGAAGAAACTGTATTTTTTCCAACTCTACTCTCTGTCAGATATATAATACTATCCACCAAATCAAATGAAACAAATCCCTTCTTTCTAGAACCCAAACAATACTCTATTCCCCCAAAGATTACATCACATTCTTAAACTTGACAGTGTGTATTTCTAAGATGCTCCTAGTCACTCAAGCAGGTTAGCTCTAAGCTCAGCAAAAATTCACACTCCTCTTCACTTTTCTCATCAACTGTGGAAAATCCATTCTTTGTGTATAAGAAACTAAAACACTGTAAATGAATACAAATTAAGAGTTTACAGGTAGGAAACGCACAAAGAACTCCTTCCCAAGCACCGAAGACCTCGATTTCAAATACTTCTATCTTGGTTCCAAAGCAATCCAATCTCTATCAAAAAAAAAGAAAGAAAGAAAGAAAGAAAAGAAAAAAAATGGTACCCCAAACTGATGGATGAATTGAAGAGATAACTTGGTGCAACAGTGGTTCACGACTGCTTTCAGAAACCCAGTGAAATGAAGCAAGGCTAGCAAGCTACGTTTTGCAAGCTGTAAGACTGTCTCAGCTCATTTTTGTGAAACTGAGTGAAGCCTTGCCTATAAAGGTTTCTTAGGCAGGAGGGCATACTACTTCTATCACTAAGGAAATAAGCTTTATGTGCTGTACTTGTCAAGGTCTGCTGAATGTGTCAGGAAGACGGCAAAAATAACAGAAGAAAAGGTTTTGCCTCCTTATAAATGAACACTGGCAGTTGTTGACCATCTAAAGATTCCTTTCCCTTGATCAAGCGATCCTGCATACTTTATAAAGTCATATTCTCCAAGCAAATAATGAGATGTTTATTAAAATGTGTTAATTAATTTTCCTCTTTAAATCACACAAAGATACCAAAGTCCAAAGAACATGAGTTAAAAGATAAAGTAGATCTACTTGCTTGTTAAATATAATTGTTAAGAAAGTTATTTTTCACACTCTAATACTGTGTAACCTGAGTCACCTAAGCCACACATGGGTGTTCATTAATAAAGGGTATCATATTATGAGTCATGATTGAATTTTGCTAGTTTTGCTACTAAATTTCCATCCCCATAAGATCTCCAGTTTTGTGTAAAATATTGTGAACTTTTTTTGGAGTTACTGAGAGTGGTCTCACCTGTATTCCTGAACTGGTCCTGCCTATTATCACTTGACTCTGCCATTTCCCCCTCTGCCATTGTCCACTTCAAGGACAGCCCACTTCCAGGCACTTCTGCCAAGGCCCGTGTTGCTGATTAAGCTGCAAGAAGTCATTTTACTTCTGTCTGTACTGTCTGTATCGGTAAAGTTCAGGCTTAAGTTGAATCCCATGCTATATGTAAAATACTTTTCTAAGTTTAAAGTTTATGTATAGCTGACACCAAAAATGGTGGCTTGTCTGATGCATTGTACTATTTCATTTAAAAGGTATTAAAAGAAATTTATTATACACTGGGAAGCAGAGAAAGAGGAGCTAAATAGATTACAATGTGACAGGGATTATGGGAAGTTATTGTGCTAACTATAAGTCTTTGTTCTCTTCCTCTTTCATTGGAAGCTAATTGGCAATTAATTTTCCTTAGTTTTGTCTTTTGCAGTGCTTAGATTTAGCAGGCAGAGAGACTAGAGAGTATGAATAAGGATTCAGGCTTTAGGCTCCCCTGAGAGAGAAAATGAGAGAGAGAGAGAGAGAGAGAGAGAGAGAGAGAGACAGGAGCCCCTAACCAGCTCTCTTGTGCACTGTTCTTGACAACAGTCTGAGAACCAAGTATGCAGGCTCTCAGGGAATATCAAAGCTCTGCACTAATGGAGAAAGTTTGGCTGGGAAACTTACCCCTGAAAAGATGGACTGGTTCTTTCTTCTACTTCCTACTTCAAAGTTTAGAAGAACTCTAGACTTTGCAGCTAAGGAGAACTGGAAACTGAGTGGTTTCAAAGGAGCCTGACAACCTGCTATCTCTCACCCTTATTCTCCAAAGAGGCAAAGACTATACCACCCCCAAATCAAATATTCAGCCAAGATACCATTCACATAGGAAAGGGAATCAAAGATATTGGCCTATTGGCAAAGTTCCTCAACAAAATGTTAATAAACTGAATCCAAAAATGTATAAAAAGAACTATGCACCATGACCAAAAATGGATTTATTACAGGTATGCAAAGCTTGTTCAGCATTTGAAAATGAGCTAATGTAATCTATCATATTAACAGGCTGAAAAAGAAAAAGCATTTGATAAAACCCAATACCCATTCATGAAAAAAAAATTCTCAGCAATGAGGAATACAGGGGACCTTCCTCTTAAGAACATTCACAAAAATCTATAGCCAACATTGTTCTTAATGGAGAGAAACTGAATGCTTTCCCCTAAAATAGGAAACAAGAGACATTAACTGAAAGTCTTATCTAATACAATAAGAAAGGATATACACTTTGAAAAGGAAGAAATAAATGGCTTTAGCTCACAGTTGATATGAGTGTCTATACCAAATCCCAAATAACAGACCAAGAGACTCTTGAAACATATAAGTGATGATATCAAGGTTTCAGGATACATAGTTTAAAACAGAAGTTAGTTGATTCCTATATAGCAGCAATAAACAATTGAATTTTTCAGTTAAAAATATAATGCCATTTGCAGGAAAATCATGTAAAAATCTAACAAAATATTATAAGCTCTACATGAGAAAAACTACAAAACTCTGATAAAATAAATCAAAGAAGATCTAAATAAATGAAAAGATACTTGATATTCATGTATAGGAAGACAAATTTGCTCAGATATAATTTATTCCCAACTTGACCTATAGATTCAACACAGTCTTCTCCCAAAATTCTAACAAGTTATTTTGTAAAATCTAATTTTAAGGGTTTTGTATGGAAACATGAAGTAGTCAGCACAATACTAAAGAAGAACAAAACTGGAAGACATATACTATTAAAGCTAACTTTAAGACTCAATATAACAAGACAGTGTGGTGTTGGTGAAAGAAAACAAATAGTTCAGTGGGACAAAACAGAAAGCCAGAAACAGACCCATGCAAATAAAGGCAAATTCTTTAACAAAGGACCAAAGGCAATACAATGTAGAAAGGATGGACCTCTTAGTAAATGGTGCTGGAACAACTGGATGCCCATATACAATAAACGTATAAACCCCTTCATATACCTCATTATAAGATGTGTGAAGTCGTGAAGTCACTCAATTGTGTCTGACTCTTTGCGACCCCATAGACTGTAGCCCACCAGGCTCCTCCACCCATGGGATTCTCCAGGCAAGAATACTGGAGTGGGTTGCCATTTCCTTCTCCCGGGGATCTTCCTGACCCAGGGATCGAACCCAGGTCTCCCACATTGCAGGCAGACGCTTTAACCTCTGAGCCACCAGGGAAGCCCATATACCTCATACTTTTCACAAAAATTACCTTCAAATGAGGTATAGATCTAATTTAATACTACAAAATATCTAGAAGGAAACAGAAAAAAATCTAGACAAGCTTGAGTTTAGTGATGAGATTATAGGTACAACTTCAAAAACATCATCCATGAATTTTAAAGAAAATGTGATGTTAGACTCTATTAAAATTAGAAACCTCTGTTCTTCAAACACATCGTTAAAAGTACAGTAAGTCCCCTACATATGAATGAGTTCCATTTCAAAAGCCCATTTGTAAGTCCAGTTGATTCATAAGTCCAACCAAGTTAGCCTAGGTACCCAACTAACACCATCAGATATAAAGTATTGTATTGTAACAAATTTATACTTTTTACACAAATAATACATAAAAAGAAGTAAACATAAAAAATAAACAAAACATTTTTAATCTCACAGTATAGTACCTTGAAAAGCACAGTACAATGGCTGGCATAAAAGGGGCTGCCATTGAGTGAACAAGCAAGAAGAGTTAATGACTGGAGGAAGGAGAGGAGGTGGGAGATGGTAGAGCTGAAGGATCTTTAGCAATAGGAGAAAGAGAGCAGGCTGCAGTTTCACTCATGCCTGGCACTGATGACACAGGTTCTGGTTCCTTGCTGGATTCAATTAGGTCTGCCCTCTTGAAAAAATAATCCAGTGATATCTGGGTAGTCTCATTTCAAACGTCTGTTCACATAATCGCATCTTGATGCTCAAGAATACGGTCAGTAGATCGCCAGATCGGAGACGGCACCGAGAATCCTTGGAAGGAAAATTATGACCAACCTAGATCACATATTCAAAAGCAGAGACATTATTTTGCCGATTAAGGTCCATCTAGTCAAAGCCATGGTTTTTCCAGTATTTGAGAATTGGACTGTGAAGAAGGCTGAGTGCCGAAGAATTGATGCTTCTGAACTGTAGTGTTGGAGAAGACTCTTGAGAGTCCCTTGGACTGCAAGGAGATCCAACCAGTCCATCATAAAGGAGATCAGCCCCGGGATTTCTTTGGAAGGAATGATGCTGAAGCTGAAACTCCAGTACTTTGGCCACCTCATGCAAATAGTTGACTCATTGGAAAAACTCTGATGCTGGGAGGGATTGGGGGCAGGAGGAGGGGACGACCGCGGGGGAGAAGGGGACGACCGAGGATGAGATGGCTGGATGGCATCACTGACTCGACGGACGTGGATTTGAGTGAACTCCAGGAGTTGGTGACGGACAGGGAGGCCTGGCGTGCTGCAGTTCATGGGGTCGCAGAGAGTCGGACACGACTGAGTGACTGAACTGAACTGATCTGGGTAGTAGCCCTTCTTTTCTGCTCATGGTTGCACTGGATTGCACTCTGAATGGCCGCTGCAACCTCCATGTACCATTCTACATTTGGTTCCAGGGCCTCAAAAACTAACAGTGTCTCTTCAAATCAAGAAAGCCCCCTCACCATTTTCTGTGTTGAGAATCTCTTTGGTTCTTTCTTCCTCTTGTCTCTCTTCGCCCTTTCTCTGTGCCTCCAGTTCTATCAGGTCTTCATTAGTAAGCACGTCATGTTGCACAATAGTAAAGTGAAGGAAATCACAGCCTCTTGTAGAGGATGCATACATGTGACAATGTACGCCAGACACATGAACTAACTTACATGACTGGACATGGGAACGTATTTTGCCTCTTTGAAAGCTCACAACCGGAAAGTTCGTAGATAGGGGGCTTATTGTATCAAAATATAAGTGATAAACTTAGGGAAAATGTTTTCAAAATATTTACCTGGTAGAGTACTAGTATCCAAAATATTCAAAAGCACTTAAAACTCAAGCATAAATATAAAAACAATCCAATTTTTTTTTAAAGAGCAACAAAAATCTGAATAGGTTTCTTATAAAAAAGATATACAGATGAAAAATAAACATAGGAAAAGATGCTATCATCATTGATCATATTTTAACTGCAAATTAAAACAATGATATATCTACAACACCACTACACACCCACACCTAGGAGATAAATCCATGCTAGTTGTCCTAGGGTAAAAGATTTTCAAGATAGAGAACAGGTTAAACTGAGTTACCCAAGGGGCATCTTGGGTACAGAAATCTCCTCTGATAGCAGCAGCAAGCCTTCTGACTAGATCGTAATGGCCAAGGATACAGAAGATGCAGGAGCCGTGCCACACACCAGTGGAGTCCCGGAAAATGTAAATACCTCTCAGGGAATGACTAACCATGATAACATTATTCAGATTTGAGCTTCTAGTTTCTCCTTATTGGGAAGGAAGTCTTTTGAGCCCCATGGAAAAAAGAGGATGGCATGGGATGAGTGAACAGATGGTAACAGGCAGGGCTCCTCTCCAAGCATCCAATGTACTGGTGAACTCAGATATCCTAGTGATGACACTCACAGGCCAGATCCCGATACTTCAATTGCAGTCACTGAGACAGCTGACCACTTTTCATTTAAAACTCATTATTTCAGAATTTCACACGATGCTCTGAGGGACAGCAGTGCTGAAACAAAAACTAGGCTCCCTCTGAGATTGCTGTCATTGGTATCTGCAGAAGAATATTTGAGGCTTTGATTTTGTTTGCATGATGAAGGGACAATGTTGGCATTATTGAATGAAAAACACTGTCAAGTATTGGAGGCAATGCATATGACCCAATTTAACATAATGAGGTCTATGCTGACCAGTAATGCTGGGCCAGGAATTCCTCTCCCATTCTCAACCTGGAAGTTGGCTGGGATTTGACATATATTCTATCATTAGGGAGATCTCATTAAGAACATAAATATAAAAAGGAATATCATCACTGTGACTGCAGTCTCTTGAGACAACACACTGTATTTACATGACTGCAAGGGAACCTGGAGGTCAGGGAAGTTCTAACGTCTAAAGTCTAACTAATGTTTTTGTCTAGTAGACAACCAAATGTATGCAGCTATCATTTCTACTATAATACACTTGATACTAAATTTGAACCATTATAAAAGACTGCCATGCCAAAACAAGAAATTTGGAGGCATGGGCAACACATAAAAACCAGCAACAACCCACAAACCTACTGTTTGCCAATTGGCGAGTCTCTTCAACACAAAATTCCAGAGGGCTGGTTGGTCTGGTTGTCTTTGATAATTTATTAGTAGTACAAGACTGTGTTTTTCTCAGCCTTGGCTAAGCTACTGCTGCTGCTAAGTCACTTCAGTTGTGTTCGACTCTGTGTGACCCCATAGACGGCAGCCCACTGGGCTCCCCGACCCTGGGATTCTCCAGGCAAGAACACTGGACTGGGTTGCCATTTCCTTCTCCAATGCATGAAACTGAAAAGCGAAAATGAAGTTGCTCAGTTGTGTCCAACTCTTAGCGACCCCATGGATTGCAGCCTACCGTCCATGGGATTTTCCAGGCAAGAATACTGGAGTGGGGTGCCATTGCCTTCTCCGGACTAAGCTGCTAGGCATCTGTAAATCAATGAAGTAAAACATGAAAAACTCAGAAGACATGAATTCGAGGTTCGTAACAATACTCTTGTTTGCCAGTTTTCATTTGACTCTAGGAAATAGATAAATAGGTTAAACTGATTAGATCAAGGACACCTAGAAAGACACAAACTGGGATGCTGACTTGCCTCAGAGGATTCTATAGTCTACCCTTCTATCTTCAGAGATCACTATCATGACTAAATAGCAATCCCTGACTCCTTCTTGAAAAAGGAGAGACAGTCTGGTTCATTCCTAAGGGAAATGGTAGACCTTGAGTGGTTGTTGGGAACCCACCCAAGTTCATAAACTGTGTTGATGTTTGAGGAGGATTTCATAACTCTCTTTCTCCTACTGTGTCTCAACCACTCTAGCCTTTCTTAAACTTTCTCAAGCAGAGGCTTGAAGTACAACTTATTTTCATGTTAGATTTCCCATTCATAACCCCTCCCAGATTCTCCACAACAATCTCGCCACTCTGCCCAAACAAAAATGCAAATTTTGTCGCTGTTGTTGTTGTTGATTTGTTCACATCCCTGGATTGTTAACCCCATTCAAACTTTATATTAATTTTTATCTGCATATAGTTGCTTTACATACTGTGTCAGCTTGTGCTATACAGCAAAATGAATCAGTTATGTGTGTATCTCTTCTTTTTAGATTTACTTCCCATTTAGGTCATCATAAAACACTGAGTAGAGTTCTCTGTGCTACATAGTAGATTCTCATTAGTTACCTATGTTATTCATGGAAAGAGAAAAAGAAATACTCTATATTAACACTTACATGTGGAATCTAGAAAAAAATAGTACAGATCAACTTGAAATAGACACACAGATGTAGAGAACAAATTTTCAGATACCAAGGAGGAAGGAGTTAATGGGATGAAATGGGAGATTGGAATTGACATATATCCACTGTACATTAATGGTTTTTAATTTTAAAAAAATGATATTCATGCCTGTTTTAGGAAATGCTTTCACTGTACTAAATAGTATTTAGATAAGGAGAATAGCCCTGCTGGCACAAATTCTGGCACCGCATGACAAGGTTTAGTCAATGATTTTGAGAAGTACTTTAGTATAATATAGCTCCCGTATTAGAGACACATTTCTCCCCAGTATAAATTTAAAATATTAAATATACTACCACTGGTACAAATAGTTTTATTCATTCATTTCCATTTATTCAATAAGTATTTGTTTAGGCTTCCCTGGTGGTTCAGACAGTAAAGAATCCAGCTGTAGTACAGGAGACCCAGGTTCAAGCCCTGGGTCAGGAAGATCCCCTGGAGAATGGAATGGCTATCCACTGCAATACTCTTGCCTGGAGAATCCCATGAATAGAGGAGCCTGGTGGGCTATAGTCCATGGGGTCACAAAGAGTCAGACACAACTGAGGGACTAAGCACCTACATAACATTAGTTTAGACTCTACTACATGCCACTGCTCTTGGCATTATACCAAGAACAGTTAACCGGGCTCAATGAGTCACAAGCTAGAATCAAGACTGCCAGGAGAAATACCAACAGCCTCAGATATGCAGATGATACCGCCTGAATATCAGAAAGTAAAGAGGAATTAAAAAGCCTTTTGATAACCGTGAAAGAGGAGAGTGAAAAAGCTGGCTTAAGACTCAACATTCAAAAAACTAAGATCATGACATTTGGTTCCATCACTTCATGGCAAGTAAATGGGGAAAAAAAGGAAATAGTGACAGATTTTTACCTTCTTGGGCTCCAAAATCACTGTGGATGGTGACTGTAGCCATGAAATTAAAAGACTGTAGCCATGAAATTAAAAGACCCTGATGTTATAGCTTATAAGAAAAGCTATAACAAACTTAGCATATTAAAAGCAAATACATCACGTTGCTACAAACATCTGTATAGTCAAAGCTATGGATTTTTCAGTAGTCATGTATGGATGTAAGAGTTGGAACGTAAAGAAGGCTGTAATGGTGGGTGGTTTAGTCGCTAGGTCATGTCCTATTGTGACCCCATGGACTGTAGGATTTTCCTGGCAAGGATACTAGAGTCAGTTTCCATTTCCTTCTCCAGGGCATCTTCCTGACCCAGGGACTGAACCCAGGTCTCCTGCATTGCAGGCAGATTCTTTATCGACTGAGCTAAAGAAGGCTGAGAGCCTAAGAATTGGTGCTTTTGAACTGTGGTGCTGGAGAAGACTCTTGAGAGTCCCCTTGACAGCAAGGAGATCAAACCAGTCAGTCCTAAAGGAAATAAACCCTGAACATTCATTGGAAGGACTGATGCTGAATCTGAAGCTCCAATACTTTGGCCATCTCATGCAAAGAGCCTACTCATTGGAAAAGACCCTGATGCTGGAAAAGACTGAGGACAGGAGGAGAAGAGAGCACAGAGGATGAGATGGTTGGATGGCATCACTGACTCAATGGACGCGAGTTTGAGCAAACTTAGGAGATAGTGAAGGACAGGGAAGCCTGATGTATTGCCATCCATAGGGCTGAAAAGAGATGGATACAACTTAGTGACTGAACAAAAAATGCCAATGTTCTTTATAGTATATCAAGAACTGTAAGCCAAACAAAGTTCCCATTTTCATAGGTTTATCTCAAATGAAAAGAGAAAGGCAATAAACAAATTAATACATAATACATTGGGTGGTGATGAGCGATATTAACAAAGTCAAAGTAAAGAAGAAAAGAAGATGCCAGGACAGATGTGAGGAGAGGTGAAAAGAACTGGATTATTTTAGAGAAAGTAGTCAGGAAAGACCCCAGTGATTAGATGGCCTGAGAGCAGAAAGCTGAAGGAAATGATGAACCAGGCAATGTGGACAGAGAAAGAAACAGCAGCAGCAGTGTCAGAGAGGTTGCTAGCCTGAGACAAGGTCTATGGGGTTGTATAGGCAAGAGAAGGAACACTTCATTTTATTCTGAGAAAATACAAAAGTCATTGGAAATGTTGAACAGTCCACATGTGACTGGACTTACATTTTCCAAGAATCACCATGCCTGTGGGAAGAGCCTTTACTGTAGGGGGCCAAGATGGAAATGAAGAAGCCAGTTAGGAAATCCTAAAAACAAAAGCCATTCAAATGGAATATAGCTAGCATTAAGAGGCAATCTACAAGACGGTAGTAATGTACAGATTTTGCTGTACACAAGTATTGTGTTCAGTGTTAGTGACTCATAGGGAAAGAAAGGCCATGGAACTGGATTAGGCCCGCTGGTCTGATCTAAATTGAAAGGAGAAGAAATTATTATTTCCAATTTTCCTTATGACGCAATAATATCAAAAGGGCAGGCAAGTAAAAAAAAAAAAAAGTTCACAAAACAAATAATTTTTAGGACAGTCATAGAGTTATTTGTCCTCTCATCTCACAACGCATGGAGGTCAACTCCAGTAGAATTACCTCCCTATCATTTTCCGGACCTTAAAAAGAAAGTAATTCCTTTGGCCGTTGCTTGGTTTACATTATTTTCTCTTTCTGGAATGTCTTTCTAACTTTGTTTCTCTAATTAAAACACACAAATCCCTCATAAGACTCATTTCCATCACTAGACTTTTTGTGATTAGTGTTACCACATGCTGAGCGTGCCTCCTGCCCCGCAAGCAAAAGTTCTAAGGACAATACCGCTTGTGCAACTTCATACACAAACTGAGTGACAACAGAGTCCATGGAAATGAAGGCAGGCACGATCAGAAATCAGAATCTTAATCTACCTCAGTCGTGATCTTGGGCAAGATTCTCTAACCCCTCTAGCTTCACTTTTCTTGTTTATACAATGGGAATAATAATGTCTATTCCCTGTATTTATTGTGAAATCAATCAGATGATAATAATCACCACCATGTACCAGGCACTTAGAATCTGGTTCCAGAGGCCACACTCTGAATCATTACCTGATACTGCCTCTGTAAAACGTCTGACACGTAGTAAGCCTTAACACAAATAACAGGTGTCTTTTCATTTTTGCTTATCTTCCCTGATTGTTGCACTATTTATCATTTCCTTCCAAATAAACAGATCATTTATGGCAGACAGGAACTGCAACTTTTCTAGGCTTCCCTGCTGGGGCAGATCAAGTACTGTACACACCATAGGCAACGGATTAGTGCCTACAGGACAATAAATAAAAGAAAAACATGTTTTTAATCAACTAATTAGAGATACATTTAGTAAACTGACAAGGTTTGCCAGGAAGTAAACACGGACAGTAACAATGCTACAAAAGATTCCACTTTGTTTCTGAAAACTTTGGTTAGGTGCCAACACTTCCTTAAACCCCCATTCCAAAATTGATCAGCTGGCATTCACAATCAAAACTACCTGCTGAAGAAATATTCAAAAGAATTCATCACATGCATGCCTCTAACCTCAACTAGTAAGTCAGTGAGTCCCAGAAAATGTCTGATTTCCTTTTCCTTATTCCTCTTAGGATTTCCAATATTTTTCCCAACTTTCACCAGCCTTGACTTCTCCTTTTATTTTTAGCAGGACACAATGTTTCCACCTGACAAGGAGCGTCAAGTGGCTTAAGTAATAAGACTTCAATCCCTGTCCCCTTAATGAATAACCCTCCCCTCACTGGAAAAGGAATCTCTCCCTCCCCGTCCCATGAAGGATAACGTCCCTTTTCTGCTCCATCATTCCAGCTCTCATGGCCACTTAAGGCCATTGCCTCATCTGTCACTTCCTTTCTTACTGGGGTCCCAACCTCTTCCTTCTGGTTTGCCTTCTCTACCTAGCCTGGAAACATTCCAGTTGCTGCTCTCATAGCAAAATCAAAAATAAAATCTTTATGTTGACTCTCTCCCTTTTTCTTTTTCTCTCTATGCCAAATTCCCAGAAACAGAGTCTACATGTCCTGTTCCCATTTTTTCCATTTAAAAATTATTGAAATTGCTCCTGCCATGGGCACTGAGTGTTCTCATTGCAAACTGCTTTTGTCCTTCTACCTCCTTGACATTTATGCAGCATTTGACATTAAACCTTTCCTTCCTTCTTTAACATTATTTGGCTTCTATTTCCTCTCTCTGTTTTCTCTGTATTCATCTTCTTTGCAGGCTCTCTTCTCCAAATTCCTACATTTATGTCCTAGACCATTTTCTCATACTCTCTTCCTGTGACCTCATTTCTTCCTTGCATTAACTCCCATCCATACTAAAGACTGGTAAATCCATATCACTAACTTTGATCTCTGCCAAGCTCCAAACCACAAATCTATCTGCCAGAGGGTGTAACAGATAACTGGGCATCTCCATCTCAGTGCATGCAAAAGTGACCTCGTTTTTGTCCAGTTCCAAGTCTGTTTCTACTTCTTCTACAACCAGTCTTAATAATGTTGCCATATTCACCCCATCATCCATACTAGAAACCTACAAGTCACCCATAACTCCCCTCATCACAATCCTAAGGTTCAGAGGAAGCATAAGGATTTCAGATAGTCTCTGCCTTAACAAGAGAACTGGCAACAGATGCCTGAGGCAATCTTGAGCTGGTCAGGGCAGGTGGAACTCAGCAGGAAATTCACTGAACTCCCTTCAAAGAGAAAACTTTCTCCTTAAGAATCCTCTTCTGTTCGCCTCATCTTCTTTTCAAATCCCACACCCTTGAGAGTGACTGTGTGCACTTCTTATGTGTAGCATTTCCTCCATAGCACTCGTCACAACTGTGATTATTACCACAACGATTTATTTAATACCCATCTCCTCTCTTTCACTTAAGGTCTTTACAGGTAATAGATCTGACTGTTTCACACTTCGTAAATTCTCAGTGACTATTTTAAAAAGGAACGTATAATCCTCTATCAATTATCTATACTTAATTAAATATTGAGTTCATCCAATGAGTTTTTATCATTTCAATTATTGCGTCATGCAGTTCTATAATTTCCATTTTGTTCTCTTTTATAAGTTTACATCTTGGCTGTGATTTTCTAATTTTTCATTTGTCTCAAGAGAATTTTTAGTTGATTGTCAATGCATTTTCTTAAAAGCCGCTTTAAAATCATTGTCAGATAATTCCGATAACTGATTCATCTTGGTGTTGACATTAGTGGATGGACTGTCTTTTCTCATTCCAGTTAAGATTTGATACTTATCTTGGACATATTCTCTGCTTTGCTAGGAGACTCTGAGTCCTATTTAAATCTTTTATTTAACAAGCAGTCACCCTGTCTAGATGCAGCCTGTGGCTCTTGGCTTATATCCATGGGCTGTGCTTCCAGTAGCAGTCTCACTTTGAGAGGTTTAAACTGTTACTTTTGTTAATTTGGTCTATCTAGTGCCCCCCAGGGCTTCCACTGGTCCCAGCTGGTGCTACCTGAGAGAACTGAGCAAGATTCTTCAGGAAGTCCACGGGTGTCTCTCAGTGGGAGAAGGCTGTGGTAGGATCCCTCATCAGTGGCTCCTGGTTGCCCTGGGTCTTTGAGTGGGGAAGAAGAGTCTCCCTGGGAGACATTGGGTCTTTCCTGAGCAGGCTGCCTACTATAGCTGAATTCCCCTGCCTACTCTCCCTGCCCCTCATAGTAATTCTCTGCAAAAAGAAGATTCTCGGGGCCATAGGAAGAAATATCTCCCCTGGATGCTTGTTTCTAGTGAGGCTCACAGTTGATCCTCTTGTGGATGGTGTCCCGCTCCCCTGATGCTGGCAAAGTTTCCACAAGGGGTTGGGGAAGGAGCAACATACCTAGGCTGCCTTCTGTTGCCATTTCCATCTGAAAATGCTGGAGCTGAATGTCATTCTCTGTTGGGCAGAAAGACTCAAGACACCTTGTTGCTATGCTCCGCCTCACATCCTGGTGTTATAAACTAGCTCAACTCTTCTTAACACATTCCAGAGTTATCCTTGCACTGTCTCTTGAACCATTTCCAGGTTTATAGATACGCTTAGCAGGGCAGAGCAGGGGAGAATGAATCTGTGCCATCTTGTCTGTTGGAAGTCACACCATTGCTTTAGATAACTGTTCACTACTTCAAGCGTGTGTGTGTCTGTGTCAGCTGCCCAGTCATGTCCAGCTCTTTGTGACCTCATGGGCTGCAGCCCACCAGGCTCCTCTGTCCATGGAATTCTCCAGATAAGAACACTGTAGTGGGTTGCCATTTCCCACTCCAGTACTCTTTCCTGGAAAATTCCATGGAGGGAGGAGCCTGGTAGGCTATAGTCCATGGGGTCGCAGAGTCAGACACGACTAAGCGACTTCACTTTCCTTCTTTCTATAGGTCCCTTTGGAGAAGAAAATGGCAACCCACTCCAGTGTTCTTGCCTGGAAAATCCCATGGACAGAGGGGCCTGGTGGGCCACAGTCTACAGGGTTACAAAGAGTCGGACACGACTAAGCAACTAACACACACACACACATATATCTTTTATATAATTTACTGAGTGCCAAGTACTTTCCTTTTATATAATTCACTGAATAATAAGTACACCGTTATGGCAGAAAGTGAAGAGGAACTAAAGAGCCTCTTGATGAATGTGAAATAGGAGAGTGAAAAAGTTGGCTTTAAACTCAACATTCAGAAAACGAAGATCATGGCATCTGATTCTATCACTTCATGGGAAATAGATGGGGAAACAGTGGAAACAGTGTCAGACTTTATTTTTGGAGCTCCAAAATCACTGCAGATGGTAACTGCAGCCATGAAATTAAAAGGCGCTTACTCCTTGGAAGAAAAGCTATGACAAACCTAGACAGCATATTAAAAAGCAGAGACATTACTTTGATGACAAATGTCCATCTAGTCAAAGCTATGGTTTTTCCAGTGGTCATGTATGGATGTGAGAGTTGAACTATAAAGAAAGCTGAGCACTGAAAAATCAATGCTTTTGAACTGTGGTGTTGGAGAAGACTCTTGAGAGTCCCTTGGACTGCAAGAAGATCAAACCAGTCAATCCTAAAGGAAATCAGTCCTGAATACTCATTGGAAGGACTGATGCTGAAGCTGAAACTCCAATACTGTCACCTGATGAGGAGAACTGACTCATTTGAAAAGACCCTGATGCTAGGAGGAATTGGGGGCAGGAGGAGAAGGGGATGACAGAGGATGAGATGGTGGGATGGCATCACCGACTATAGGGACATGAGTTTGAGCAAACTTTGGAAGTTGGTGATGGACAGGGAAGCCTGGCATGCTGCAGTCCCATGGGGTTGCAGAGTCGGACAAGACCAAGTGACTGAAGTGAAGTATTTTCCTCGATAATGGTGATAAAGCAGTAAACAAAACAAAGACCCATCTCTCACTAGACTTACATTCTAGTAAGAGGGAGATAACCAATAAATGCGTAAACATATGAAATGTCTATTATTGAAACTGACAAGTAAAAAGGAAGAGACAGTATGATGGAAAAGATGTTCATATCATGTTTCACCTACTCAGGAAATGCTTCTTTGAGAATATATCTGTGTGTGCCAAGCTTTTTGTGGAAGAGAAGATAATTCCAGAGGAAGTGAATTCATAGTCACAAGAGGAAAAGATACAAAAAGGTCAGTGTGGCTGGAACAGAGAACTTTAGGAAGAGACTGGTAGGAAGTAAGGTTGGAGATTAAGGGGCACCTAATTAGAAAATAATTTATAGACTTCTTTATAATAAAAGAAACTCTGTTTCTAGACATATGATGTTTGATGTTTTCAGTGACACTCAAGCTATTCTGTTGATCATGTAATGCCCTGTAGATTCTGATTCAGTCGGTTTAAGGTAGAGTACAACAATCTATATTTTTAGCTAATTCATGGCTGATTGGAACATATAGTTCAAATCAAACTGTCAAGTATAGTTTGATAATCATTATTCTAGACCTGAACTGGTGAATGCAGTAACAATTCACCAAATGCAGCTACTGCTGCTGATGAATTGAATTTTAAATTTTATTTAATTTTACTTAATTTAAATGTTTAAAATGAATACTCAGAGTTCAGTTATTGGAAAACTTTCAAGTGCATTTGGAATAATTCTGGACATGCAAATATATTTGATCAACTGTAAATTCCATGAAATTGAAATGCAGATAAGTATTTCTATGAAAATTCAGCATCCAAATTAAGATGTAAGTATAGAATACATACCACATTTCAAAATATAACATTAAAAAGAAGGGAAAAAATCCCAAGTAATTTTGGTTATGCTAAAATTATATTTTGGCTATAGGGAATTAAATAAAATATATTATTTTAATTATATACTAAATATACATATAAATATTAAAATTAATTTTACCTATTTCTCTTTATCTTTATACCCTATACCCGAGAGCCCACAGAAATTAATCTAACTAGCAAATCCTAAACTTTTTTTAACCTGCCTCTCCCATTCCTTCTCTAGAAAATCACAATAATGGTTCTGGCCCACATTTCCCCCTCCATCTCCTCTGCTTCCTGACCAACCCTAGTGCTTCCCAATGGGACGCCAAGTGAGGTGATGAACCCCTTTCTCTTGCGAACTGCAACAAACTATCCTTTTAACTGCAGTCATCTCCTGATCTGCTAACTTCACTATACATGAATAATAATAAAACCTACATTTTAAAACATAGCCCCATGTCAAATTTCTGTTGTAAGTAGAAACTGTTCCTGGTTGTGACAGTGTGGATAGCAAACATGGTATAGTCTTGCTTTTGTTAGTTACCCATGCCAGAAGGTACAATGCGTAGATGTGGTTTGCTTATAAATTTAATTTTCATTCTAGATGATGAGGTTTGGAAAATTTCAGCCATCTTTTACATGTCTCCATAGACCCCCAAGTCCTCCATATAAAAAGTACCCTGCTTATTATAGATTCAAATATATAAGGTTAATTATAAGCTAGTTAGCCAAACAAATTATACAGCTACTAATTTCTTTGACATGCTTAATTTTTTTTCATCTGGCTCCCTTATTCACTGAAATAAAAATAGGCAAATAAATAAATAACAAATTAAACTCAAGGTTAGACTATAGGCATTCATCCAAATTAACCTTGACCTGAACAAAGGGCTTCCCTGGTGGTAAAAAAATCTATCTGCAATTTGGGAGACCTGGGTTTGATCCCTGAGTTGGGAAGATCCCCTGGAGAAGGGAACAGCTACCCACTCCAGTATTCTGGCCTGGAGAAGTCCATGGACTGTATAGTCCATGGGGTCGCAAAGAGTCAGACACAACTGAGCGACTTTCACTTTCACTTTGAACAACAAAACAGTTGCTATGATTAAGTTATTCTTCTACATCTTAATCTATTAAAAAAAAGTAATATACTAGCCTGTTTCAACTTCTCAATTTGTGCTACACAATAAAAATTGAACTGTGCTCTGACAGGTCAAACCATATATGAAAACATAATACCATGTTACTAAATATCCTAAAATCCTTGGATTCCCAATTTAAACATGCGCTATTTAACTATGCTTTCTGGTACATGATTAATATGTCTCATAACTATGATTCTTAACCATTTTAAGTGTCACAAAGCCTTTAAAGACTGGGATTTTAAATGATAGAATTTTCACAATAGGGAAAATGCATGAATGCACACAAACAGAGTGTTCAGTTCAGTTCAGTTGTTCAGTCATATCTGACTCTTTGCGACCCCATGAATTGCAGCAACCCAGGCCTCCCTGTCCATCACCAACTCCCGGAGTTCACTCAGACTCACGTCCATTGAGTCAGTGATGCCATCCAGCCATCTCATCCTCTGTTGTCCCCTTCTCCTCCTGCCCCCAATCCATCCCAGCATCAGAGTCTTTCCAATGAGTCAACTCTTCGCATGAGGTGGCCAACGTACTGGAGTTTCAGCTTCAGCATCATTCCCTCCAAAGAACACCTAGGGCTGATCTCCTTCAGAATGGACTGGTTGGATCTGCTTGCAGTCCAAGGGACTCTCAAGAGTCTTCTCCAACACCACAGTTCAAAAGCATCAGTTCTTTGGCGCTCAGCTTTCTTCACAGTCCAACTCTCACATCCATACATAACCACAGGAAAAACCATAGCCTTGACTAGATGAACCTTAGTCGGCAAAGTAATGTCTCTGCTTTTGAATATGCTATCTAGGTTGGTCATAGCTTTCCTTCCAAGGAGTAAGCGTCTTTTAATTTCATGGCTGCAGTCACCATCTGCAGTGATTTTGGAGCCCCCAAAATAAAGTTTGACACTGTTTCCACTGTTTCCCCATCGATTTCCCATGAAGTGATGGGACCAGATGCCATGACCTTCGTTATCTGAATGTTGAGTTTTAAGCCAACTTTTTACTCTCCTTTTACTTTCATCAAGAAGCTTTTTAGTTCCTATTCACTTTCTGCCATAAGGGTGGTGTCATCTTCATATCTGAGGTTATTGATATTTCTCCCAGCAATCTTGATTCCAGCTTGTGCTTCTTCCAGTCCAGCGTTTCTCATGAGGTACTCTGCATGTAAGTTAAATAAGTAGGGTGACAATATACAGCCTAGTGTTAGGATTATATAATTTTGGTAGACTCATGAACATTGTGAAGCCCATGCGTGCACCCCTAGGAGTTAATTCTCCCAGGTTAAAAACCTGTGTTTCAAAGGTAAGGCAAGTTATCTATATGTCCAACAATTATTGTGAGAAACAGTGTTTTCTATTTATCATTTAGTTTCTAAGGTAATGGACTGAACCCCTATTAAAGCATCTAAAAACAACAAACCTCTGAATTTTTGTTCTGCCAAGTTTTCCTTTCTAAAGAGGTGAGATAGACCCATTTCCTTATATAAGTATATATTCCAACTCTAAGATAATAGCTATAAAAGTTTTTAAAATACACAAAAATATGGTGTTTCGATGGTATACAAAGAGATACACACATCTATTTTCATAATAGAATTAGGTGCACTCACACACACACAGATACCTTGATCCAGAACCACATTTATTTTTCAATGGAATCTTCTACCATTGGTAGCCTTCAAAAAGTGTTTAATCACAAACAAATAAAATGATGAGGTGGAAATGAAAGAATTTTTAGCACAGGTTATTTCCAATATATCAAATATTTTTGGTCAAAAACTGGTGCTATAGTCCCAAAGTGGAACTTAATATAAATCATATCACTTATTTCAAATACAATTCCTTAATTTAGACTTAGAAAACTTAAATTTGAACTGAGAGAGAAGCTAATGAAACAGATATCTAAGAGAAGCTAATGAAACAAATTTTAAGCTCAAAGAAAGTAAAGTGTGTATAATATATGCTATATAATATATATTTATATATACTTTCTTTGTCATGTATGTTATATTTAACATACACACTCACATATACACATACACAGGTAATATATACAGAAGTATTTGTGGGTTTCAAATTCACAAACACAACTAGATTATCAGATTCTATAACCCTGCAGATCTGAGACAAAATATCAGTATACAATGGATCAGATTGGTCCTATGAAAGAGTAGTATCTTCATTTGGCAATATATGAGGCAAACTCTGAGATATGGTTGCTAAGGAAAGAATGAAAGATGTAAATAACAGATAGTTAAACAGAAGCCTTCATTAAAGTATTATCTATACTATTGAAATTTGGGGAAGAGTCTAAATGTCCACTAATAGAACACAGTAAATAACAATATCTCCATAGAATAATACTAATCAATTAGGAAAAAGCAAGAGAGTTCCAGAAAAACATCTATTTCTGCTTTATTGACTATGTCAAAGCCTTTGACTGTGTGGATCACAATAAACTATGGAAAATTCGAAAGAGATGGGAATACCAGACCACCTAACCTGCCTCTTGAGAAATCTGTATGCAGGTCAAAAAGCAACAGTTAGAACTGGACATGGAATAACAGACTGGTTCCAAATAGGAAAAGGAGTACATCAAGGCTGTATATTGTCACCCTGCTTATTTAACTTATATGCAGAGTACATCATGAGAAACGCTGGGCTGGAAGAAACACAAGCTGGAATCAAGATTGCCGGGAGAAATATCAATCACCTCAGATATGCAGATGACACCACCCTTAAGGTAGAAAGTGAATAGGAGCTAAAAAACCTCTTGATGAAAGTAAAAGAGGAGAGTGGAAAAAGTTGGCTTAAAGCTCAACATTCAGAAAGTGAAGATCATGGCATCCGGTCCCATCACTCCATGGGAAATAGATGGGGAAACAGTGGAAACAGTGTCAGACTTTATTTTGGGGGCTCCAAAATCACTGCAAATGGTGACTGCAGCCATGAAATCAAAAGATGCTTACTTCCTTGGAAGAAAAGTTATGACCAACCTAGTTAGCATATTCAAAAGCAGAGACATTACTTTGCCGACTAAGGTTCATCTAGTCAAGGCTATGGTTTTTCCAGTAGTCATGTATGGATGTGAGTGTTGGACTGTGAAGAAGGCTGAGCACCGAAGAATTGATACTTTTGAACTGTGGTGTCGGAGAAGACTGTTGAGAGTCCTTTGGACTGCAAGGAGATCCAACCAGTCCATTCTGAAGGAGATCAGTCCTGGGATTTCTTTGGAAGGAATGATGCTGAAGCTGAAACTCCAGTACTTTGGCCACCTCATGCGAAGAGTTGACTCATTGGAAAAGACTCTGATGCTGGGAGGGATTGGGGGCAGGAGGATAATGGAATGACCGAGGATGAGATGGCTGGATGGCATCACTGATTCGATGGACGTGAGTCTGAGTGAACTCCGGGAGTTGGTGATGGACAGGGAGGCCTGGCATGCTGCGATTCATGGGGTTGCAAAGAGTCGGACATGACTGAGCAACTGAACTGAACTGAACTGAAAATACAAATATAGAAGAATATTACCATAGGAAAACATACTATTCATAAAATAATTTAAAAATCCAGTGCATAAAATGTTATTCACCATATACCATTTCTGTAAGAAAACAATATATTAAAAACATTTCAACTGTTATTATGTTTCAGATTTCTTTTTAAATTTAGTTTATTGTGTTCCTGTGTTCCTGCATCAAACTTAGGTTTTCATATTAATGGAAACTCCCTGATACATATATTTTAAAGGTAATTGCATACTAAGAAATCATTTTTTTCTAACAAGAATAAGACACATTTCTTAAATAAGTTTGTCTCTTAAATGGCATCAAAATACCTTAAATTAAACTATTGTTAAAGTAACCTATGATACAATAATATTCAGTTTGTCTGGAAAATGTTTTCATGATAGAAATATGGTAGTTTGTGTAAAGCGGGAGAGCCAGAGATGACCATTTTATGAGTGATTCTCCAAAGCTGTGAAAAAGACAGACTGTCTAAGAGGTCTGTGTGATTCAGGCAATAGGAAAGTGCACAGTGCTGGGGGAAGGTCATCAGCCTCTACATCAGCCCATCCAGATTAAACATCCTGCAAAATGACACCAGTCTCTTTGCTCACCAAGCACACTTCTGATTCATCTTTTGATTGCCTTAGTATCTTGATGAAAGAGAGCATAGGCCCAGCAGATAAGAGGTTATGATGGTTTCTGGGATAGCACTGCCCTCTCATAGCACCTCTATGCACCCCACTTATAAATTAAAAGCTGGCATGTATTTATAAATCATTTTCTTGAAAATTTCTTGACTTTTGTTTTGCTTTGGTTTTAGTACTGTATAACCATTCTGTGCAATCTGTGTACTCTGATTTTCCCTAAGTAAACAGAAAAAAAGTTTCTAAACACAGAAATTAAGCACCTGGGTTTTCATTACCAAGCTATTACATATGCCACTAATTTTAACGTGGAAAGCTAGCCTCCTGGCCTCTTTACCAATACCCCTAAACATGTCAATGAAACAAAGGAGGCAGCTCAATTTATAAATCCCTAATGTCTTAGCATTTTTTTTCCAAAGCCTAAATTATCCTGCTGCCTCTTGGTTTGACTGTTATAGGTACTGTAAATATAAATATTATGTAAGTCAAGCTAAAACAAAATTTATAAATTTGTAGTTAGATAAATGTATAGAGAGGATATTTCTTGTGGCTTTGTGAGTGTCTCTTGGTGTGATGTTGTGTGGGAGAGCAGGTGTCAACCTGTGACAGATGACTTTCTCTGTGACATGTCCTTATGGACTTTATCCTTGTTGAAGAGACAACTAAGGCTGTATTATTAATGCTTCAGTTGAGATAGCTTCCCTGGTAGCTCAGGGGCTTCTTTGGTGAGTCAGCCACTAAAGAATCCGCTGCAATGTGTGAGACCAAGGTTCAGTCCCTGGATTGGGAAGATCCCCTGGAGAAGGGAATGGCTACCCACTTCAGCATTCTTGCCTGGAGAATTCCATGGACAGAGGAGCCTGGTGGGCTACAGTCCATGGAGTCACAAAGAGTAGGACATGACTGAGACACTCAGCATAGCATAAATGAAACTGTTTTATACGTTTTGGCTTCCCCAGGGGCTCAGCTGGTAACGAATCTATCTGCAGTGCAGGAGATGTGGGTTCGATCCCTGGGTTGGGAAGATACCCTGGAGAAGGGAATGGCAACCCTCTTCAGTCTTCTTGCCTAAAGAATCCCTTGGAGTGTATAATACATGGCATCACAAAGAGTCAGACATGACTGAGTGACTTTCACTCACTCACTCACTGCAAGAGTATGTATGTTTTGGCTTAAATTTACAATAGATTAAAGAGATCCTAGAGAACTGTTCTGAATTCCAGGATTGCCACATCTCTTGATAATTAAGAAGCTTCACTCCTACCCACACTTTCAAAGCTGGAGAAGGAAACCTCTTAGGAAGCTAGCCTCGCTCTGATGGACAGCACCTGGAGGGAGGGAGGGGGTGGTACTTTATTAAATGCTGTTATGCAGCTAAGAGTAAGGTTTTCAAAATTCCATCCTGGTTGATGATACTCTTACTCACATTCATGTCTACTCACTAAAACCAAATCAAACCATTCAACTGAAAATCAGCGCAACCTGAAGAACTGCACTGACCGTTTAGTAATCTTCTGCTTCTATGCTCCTGTTCCTCCAGCCTTCCATCCACACTGCCAACAGCATCTTTTCTGTCATGCACATGAAACATGTCCCTACACTTAAAATTTTTAATGGTTTTCCCACTGACTATGGAATACAAACTAAACTCCTTGCCATGGTGTATAAAACTTGCCATAATCTGGCCCCTGCTATACACACACACAATCCTCCTAATCACATGGGTATGTGTGTTCCCAGAACCACAGTGTTTGCCCCTGTTTCCACATCATCTCTAATGGTTTCCTCTCCATCTCGTTCCATGTATTTGCCTAGCATACTCATTCTTCAACTCAAAGTCTTTCTCCATTCACTCCTCTAACTTTGGGGAGATTTAGATGCAATTTTTCTTATTCATCTCTTAACTTGATACCAATCAATGAAACTAGCTTCTAGAGTATCTTACAGTTGTTTTTGTGTCTTTTAACCTGCTAAATCCTCTCTAAGTGTGGTTCTGGGACCAACAGTATCAGCATCACCTAGAAACTTGTTAGAACAGGATCCACCTCCTGATCCACTGAATCACAGCTCTGAGAATAGGTGCAGCAATCTGTTTCAACAAGACCTCCAGGTAGTCACTCAAGTTGGAGAAGCCCTGCTTCTGGCAGTACACTAGGAAGTGAAGTTAAGAAACACATAGTAGAAATTCAACTAATAATGGCTTAACCCAGTGAGGATTTTTATTTTTATTTTTATTTTTTTTTTGGTCACAAAAGATCAAGTGTGGAGACAGGCAGTCAGAGGTAGCTCAAGGAAATTATTAAGAACCTAAGTTCTGTGTAGCTTCCAAATTCTTAACATGGAGTATTCATCTTCATACTTACAAAATGACTACTTGCCAAGTGAGTCTTCCTTTTATCAATGAAACTACGTTTTTTCCAAGAAGCCAACTTATTAGGTTCTACACACATCACAGAAGTACACCACAAGGATATAATCAACTACAAAGATGCTTGGGAAACCACATTTTCCTGTGGTTTTTCCTAAGCTGGACACTTTGTCAAGTTTTGCAAAAATGGTTTTGATAGCAAAAGTTCAGGTAGGCAACTAACATGTTTTTCTCAATCTGGAATACATTCTTTCTATAATATGACAACAAGAAAATAAAGAGACAGCTTGTTTAAGAATGTATTCCTAATTTTTCGTATCCTTCAGCTGCTCAGTTCAGTTCAGTTGCTCAGTTGTGTCTGACTCTTTGTGACCCCATGGACTGCAGCACACCAGGCTTCCCTGTCCATCACCAACTCCTGGAGCTTGCTTAACCTCATGTCCATCAGGTTGGTGATGCCATCCAACCATCTTATCCTTTGTCATCCCCTTCTCCTCCTGCCTTCAATTTTTCCCAGCATCAGGGTCTTTTCCAATGAGTCTGTTCTTCACATCAGGTGACCAAAGAAGTGGAGTTTCAGCATCAGTCCTTCCGATGAGTATTCACAACTGATTTGCTTTAGGATTGATTGGTTTGATCTCCTTGTAGCCCAAGGGACTCTAAAGAGTCATCTCCAACACCACAGTTCAAAAGCATCAATTTTTGACTTTCCTTAGGAGAACTTTAATCACTGTTTAGTCATTAAACTTACCACTTAGGTTAAATTCAGTGATGTTACTGATGTTTGAACTTTTTACTTTACAAAAATGACCATTTTTATAAGCTAAATATAAAAACTTCAATTTGGAGATGTAATGTTTTTATTGGGCTTCCCTGGTGGCTCAGAGGTTAAAGCATCTGCCTCCAGTGCGGGAGACCCAGGTTCGAACCCTGGGTCGGGAAGATCCCCTGGAGAAGGAAATGGCAATCCACTCCAGTATTCTTGCCTGGAGAATCCCATGGACAGAGAAGCCTAGTAGGTTACAGTCCACGGGGTCGCAAAGAGTCGGACACGACTGAGTGACTTCACCTCACCTCACCTCAATGTTTTTATTAGAGTATTTATATACTACAAAAGTCAAAGACATTTTAAAATTGTTTAATCGAGGGAGAGAAAATAAATTCTCAACTACACACAAAAGGTCTATGATTTGAATTCTGTGGGCAATAAGAATGACAGTATGCAATGACATGTTGTATCCTTCTAAAGAAATAGGCTAGAAAAGGTGACAAATCTATGCAAACTATACTGCCCAGATGACAACTTAATGTGCATGCTGACTTTTGATCAGTCAGGAGTACATTTATCTTTAAACACAAAAATTTATTCTTAATAGTTGAAGCACAAAAATTTGGCTGTACCTATGAGCATAATTTTGAAGAAATATATTTCCTGAAGTGTTCTTTGTTGTCATCAGAGTACCATGTAGAGTGGCAATTCCTATCTGTTTGAGAGTTATACAGGAGTGATTCATGGAACTATTCTGGCACCGGATCTGTATATGCAGCCTGTTTTACTAAATAACACCTTTTCAGCAAAGTCAGGTTTTTGCTATGCATTATGCAGTGATAATTGATAGCTGATTGTTATCTCCTCATTATCGTTGATTCTGTATGTGGTCTTTAGTATTAATTATTTGTAAAATGTATTCCTTTATAGCTCCCCACAAAGAGATGGAGGAAGTAACACTTTTAAAGAAGCACTGATTGAGGGTTTTTTTTTCTTTTTAAGTGAGGAGAAAATAATCACACATCTAAGTGAAATGATTACTAACATTTATTTTAAGAACGGTGTGCTTTCTTTCCTGTACATCTGTGCTCAACGTTTGGAGTAAGAGTACTTGCAGGGTTAGAATTTGGATCAGCTCAGGAAATCACTAGCTGAGTAAATGGGCCACTGTAATGAAATCACTTGGAAAATGCCTTAGATTTCAGGAATCTCTGAGTAACTTTTAGAAGATTTTCTCAGTAGTGGATCATTGGAGTCTCTGAATATAAGAAATGTAACTTTGAAAAGGAGGATGCTAAAATAAATTCTAAATAGATCAAACATAAGAATAAAAATATTAAAAAAACTCAAGAAAACGTGAGTGACCATTTATCTCAAGGTGAGTGATGACTTTCTAAATATGAAAGAGTCCACTGTACGAGTTCAATAATGGAATTAATTAATATGAAAAAGCAGTTCCTCCCTGGCTGGTAGCCATAGGTGTCCCTCAGTTTCCTGTCACATGGCATGCACGTGACTTCCCCAGAGTGAGAAAGCAAGAAGCATGAGCAAGATAGTCTTTGCAATATCTAATTCCAGAAATGGCATCCCACCATTGTTTATGGATTCTATTGATTAGAAGTAAGTCAGTAGATCCAGAATATTCAAAGAAAGACTATTTCACAGGAGGTATCATTGGGGGGCCATCTTGGAGACTTCCTACTCCAGACCCCAAATTGGTATCTGTTTATTAATACTTAAAATCATTCCTTTAGTGATCTGCTCAAAAACTCACTTCTAAACTCCATATTCTTCCTCACTATAAAAATCATAACTATAATTGTCCATTTCCAATCATTAATCTAATGAACAATCCCAGCTGCAAAATATTCTATTGATGGGGATCATTAAAATATTCATGTCATATTAACTTTCAATTTTCCAATGTATTATGTTAAATTGCATTCATCATATTTAACATGATATTCAGTTTATTTGCATTTCCAGTCCCTAAATTCCATAAAATATTTGTATATTTTCTCATACAACTTCTACTATAGTGTCTCTTTCTTTCTTTCATCCTGTGATCATACAACTGAATCCTGTGATTCAGTATTTGGTCAAACTTTATACATAGTGTGAAGCTTTTCAGAATATGTATTTTAAAATGTAGGTTATGTTACATGAGTTTCAGAATGGCTTCCAGGTAAGCATTTAAAAGTCAGCCATTGAGTGCTTCAGGCTAAATTTTTACAGTTCACCTCCTTGACCTTCAAAAGGCAGCTCCCCTATCTTTCAGCCTCAGCTTTCCTAATATCCACTCCCCAATCATTTCTAAAAGTCTTATAATCCATAACCTCAAACCAGAATATATAAAGTGGTTTCTACTTTCTTCACTGAACTCTCACTGCAGCAACATGTGCTATACCTCTCTCTGCAATCCCAGAGAACTGACTGGAGCAAACTGTAGCATGACACCTTCATCAATGCATTAAATCTTTTCTTTGCCCCACAAGTTTTCTGCCCCTGAAATAATCAGAATAATAATGCTCTTTCACTATGTGTGCTTTTGAATTTTTAATTTCTATCCTATTTGATCCCCTGTGAATGACCATTTCTATTGTACAAATAGAACTGAGGCCCCAAGAGATTACATGAATGATCAAACTTTCATCATTAAGTAAAAGGATAAGAATTTGAACTCATGCTAAATCTAGTATTCTTCCTTCCATACCACAGCAAATACTATAGAGACATATATATATAAGGTATGCTCAATAAGGCTTTCAAGTGATGATAATTATCGGTCCATACATAAAGAATGAAGAAAAAATTCCTTACCATAGACATACAAATCCTCTCCAAAATTTGGCTCCTCCGTATCTCTCCAGCCTTTTACCATTCTTGCCTCCCACCCCATCTTCTTAAATTCCAACCTCACAGAACAGCTTTTAATTCACACCTCCATGGCTTTGCTTCCTCTCCTATCTCTGCCTCTAATCCATTAACCCTTACTTCCTACCTCTACCCTCCCACCATCATCATCCCCTCAAGAACATCTATTCATTTTTTAAAACTCAATGTACAGGTTACTATCACCTTGGAGACCTTTTTTCTTCCTCTCTCCCACTTCTACTCCCTTTGTATTAGTATAATATCATATTTATGGCATCTACAATGTTTAAATTGCATTTAACTGATGACTTTGTTTATTTACTATAATTTACAATTAAGAAAATACTTTCAGATCTTATTACAATCAGTTTTCAATGGATGCTGACACCACCTTAATAAGCAAAGACTGGGTTAAAATTAATCTTTCCACTTTCAGTTTCCAGTATTAAGACTGGAATAAAGTACATGTTTAATGAATATTTGTTGACTGAATAAGAAATACAGCTTAAGTAGATATAGAACCAACTACCTGGTTCATTTGGGAAACAAAATATATCATGTAAAAAGCAATATAATCATCACCATTAATAACCTAGAATCTTTACTCACCATGCTGAATAAAGCAACTACTCCACTTTCTTCACCTGCAAAGTACCTCAGATGTCTAAAATGGAAGAAATAAATAGATTCAGATATAAAGAGTAAAGGCTATTTAATTAAGAGAATGATGTTAAAACAAGCCTAATTTTTCTGTCAGAATTGACAACTTTGGCTATTTATGAGCACTGTTATATAATGTAAAGCACATTAAACCTTGAGCCTTGAAACTTGATTTCTCCCTGCTTTGCCACTACTAATTAACTAAGTGAAATTGAAGAACTCACTTAACCCCTCTGGCTTCAATTTTCTCTCATACAAAATGAAGAGGTAAGATCAGATTATTTCTAAAATTATTTGCAGTGCTCAAAGACCTCATACATTTTTCTATCTTCATCTTTTGATTAACATGATTATGTAAAATCACTTTTGCCTACCACTTAATGAGAATCATCAGCAAGGCAGAGCATCTATAGTGGTCCTGGGGCAGAGTAGCTTATAGAATCTTATTTTTCTATTCAACTTTCCAGGAACAAGTCATATTTGAATATAAATCTATTGTGTGTAATTTAAAGCTATTCCCTTAGCTTTGGCTCTCAAAAAATAATCTGGAAAAAAAATTGCAGTTGGTACGAGTAGCATCTATTTTTATCCCTTGTATTTTATTTTATAAGAAACTTTCTCAGGGGAACACAGTCACACACTGTCACGGTGACTTTACAAGTATCATAAAGTTGCTGAGTGCCTAGGATGTATAAAATGCTAATTCTGAGACTATCAAGGAATCAAAGGAGTACAGCAATTTCTGTTCTCATACAGAACATGTCATTTCTTTTACTGTACCTTTTAATTCTGATTTGCACATTAAAATTAGCCATTCTGTAATCCATGTAAATTGTTAAGAAAATTGAAATGACTGAGGTTAGTAATATCTTGAGAGTAACACACATATGCATGTAACTGCCCGGTGCATTTATAACTGCCCGATTTGTGTTTTGTGTTATATCTCTCACTCAATATACTACAGACGGTAAACAGACGGAATTTGAAGCCACAGGAAGAGCTACGAATATCTAGGAGTGTGTGTGAATGTATATAGAGAAGAGAGAATAAAAGAGAAAGAACAAGAGTATCCATTCTGGGACCTGAGATTCAGGAAGTAACCTCCATTAGAGAATTCTGTGAAGGCTGAAAAGGAATATTCAAAGAGGAAGAAAGAAGATAGAAAGAAAGATTGGTAGGCTGGAGGCCATGGGAGAAACAATTTTAATGATGGCAGCTAGTTACTGTTATAGAAAGGAAAGGAATGAAAATACTTCAAATAGACTATGTGATTAAAACCTCACCAGTGCCATTGAGAATCATCTGCCTCAGAAATGAAGCAGAATCAAACCTCAAATTACAGTTTAAATTAATGACCAGGAAATGAAAACTAACTTTTGGGTATATTGACTAAAAATACTCACACCTGAAAGTAGAGAGTTCTATTTGGTGAGAATGTTTAGGGCTTTGCCCAGGAGACAGTCGGTAGCTCTAAAAACTGTGCCAGGAGGCAGGGGGGGGGAGTCGGGCTATATACAAGTTTGCAGGGAGCAGTAGTTGAGTGTCAGGGGTATGGGGGGTGGGTGGGGGGTGGGGGGGGCTGTTTTTTTTGTGCTATCTGAGGCTAATACTGTTTCCTTGGATCCTCTGGATCACAGTTTTGGGAGCCCTCAGTCACATTTGAAGGGAAATTCTGGTGGGGGTGTCTTTTTTTTTTTTTTAATGGGCAGGGGAGTTTTTTTTTTTTCACAGAGAGGGGGGGGAGGTTTATGGTGATAAAGGTAAGGGGGGAGAGGTGCGTTTGGTGGAAGATTGGGGGGAGTGACTTAACTTTTCGGAGGGAGAAACTTTAGCTTTATTTTTAAAATGAGGTAAAGAACTAATCAAAAGAGAAAACTACATCTATAAGAAAGAGGAACTATTTATTGGACTAAATTTTGGAAAAGAGGAGGGCCTCTCGGGGGATGTCTGAATCTATAAGTGTATTTAAGAGATGGAGAAAGGCAAGATGGAGGGCTCATAACTGCTATTTGCTCAGCTGAGAAAGGTGGCTATTGCTGAGAAGTAAGGAACCCAGTACTGAATAGGAAATTTCAAAAGTTATAAAGGTTTAGAGCAACTTTGGGGAATGGAAAGGAGGATAAAGATGAATAGAAAAATGGAGCAATATAGCACCTGGGGGAATGTATCTCACACCTTTGTTGTGTTGATTTTTTTTTTTTTCATAATTTTTGTATAGTTTTTGTTAATTTTTTAAAAGTAGATTCCACAACATAACACAGGACAGGTACTTGAAAAAGTGTCGTGGGGTCCCACATACTCTTGGCATTTTCAAGTCCTTAGCTCCCAGTGAGAGCAGCCAGTCTAGAGACAGATGAGAGCCTTGCCCTCTGTGCTACCCCAAGGAGAAGAGCAGGGACTGAGACGAAAAGAGCACTGGCTGAGATTAAGGGTTTTGACATTTAGGAAGGCACGCTTCAAGTTTTCTTCAGATATTGAAAGCACCAGAGACAAGAGAGTCCAAGGGGGACACGAAAAAAATACCCCTTAATGGACTAATTTCTTCAGCAAGAAATTCCATAATGTTCTCCAGGTGGTTAGCTTTAGGAGGTCATTTTAGTAGGCCCAACAATTACAAACAAAATTTGTAAACAAATTTTTTGGAGTGATGCTTTGTTATCATCAAATGCTCCAGGAAGGACAGCATGGATCATGGAGCGCAGTTTATTACACCAGAGGGTCTGAAACAGAGTTTCCTCTTTAGCCAGGGACCTTGACCAACTTTTGTGAAAATCTTATATACCTTAAGTGTATGTGCTCAAACCCACATCCTCAAATTCCTTAAACCTAGCCTGGAAAATGTTAGAGATACAATCATGTTACAGTCATGATTCATAATTTAAAAGGTCAGCTGGTTACACATTGTAGTTTACATCAACAGGTGCCATAAAGATTACAAAAGTGATTGACTACATAAGTGGGTCATTACATTCTTTCTGGTGGTGGGAAATCTAGGTATGGAATCTGGTGCTTATCATTTCAGGAGGCCTGTTCAGCCATAGGTATGTTGTCTCCTTGGCTACCAGGCATATAGTCCAAAGTTTACCGAGGATGCAGAGGGAGTTTCCTTCTCAAGATGGAGTCAGTTCAGCCTGTTCCTTTCCTCCTTTCACTTTAAATGATGTTCTGGCAAAAATTTGCTTTTCAAATCCACAGTGTTTGATTTTTAGGAGAACATTTTGCTCCAGGATGATGCAATAAATGCCACCATTGGGTTTGCTGCTTGAAATGAAAGCAGGGCTAGTGGAAGGGAATCTGCTTGCCAGTGCAGGAGACACAAGAGACGTGGTTTTGACCGCTGGGTCAGGAAGGTTCTTTAGAGAAGGGATCCTTCAGAAGATCTTTTAGCTAAAGGGATCCTTCAGCTAAAGGGATCCTTTAGTTATCAATTCCAGTATTCTTGCCTGGAGAATCCCATGGACAGGGGAGCCTGGCAGGCTATGGCCCGTGGGGGTCACAAAGAGTTGGATACAACTGAGCACACACATGAAGAGGATGTGTCTGAATTATTCAATTGATTGTTAGAAGGTACATTTAACATCAGTTCAGTCATTCAGTTGTGCTGATCATACATTAAATATATAACATATAACATGATATTCAATGTATATTGGTACATATATAATGTTATAATACATAATATTTAATGTATATTAATACAAAATTGAGTAGCGCCCTTTGTAGCCTATGACGTAGCATCCAGTGCTGTGTGAAGAGGCATCCATTACCACAGTAAAAGCCTCAGCTGCTACAATAAAAGCTCTGATGGAAACGGGCTTAGTCCTCCAGTCACAGGGTGTGTCACTGAAGAGCTACAGTCCAAGGATCCCCGCACTGCTCAGGAGGAAAGCAAATCATTGGCGTCTCTGAGCCTCAGACTCCCAGCATCATCACTCTGTCTTCCTGCCTGCTGCACAGACATCAATCAGGAGGGAGAAACGTGTGGGTGTTTTTTTAAAAGAAAAATAAAGATCGTCAAAAAATGTGAAAAAGTTAAGCCTAGCTTGGCATATTGGAAAATCTACTAACAAAACCGCAGTAGTATGTTTTGCCTATAAGAATATCACAGATTCAAAAATAGGAATAAAACCAATACTGATGAGTGTCCAGTCTCTTTCAAAGTTAGTGGGAGTGTAAATTAATACTTACATTGAAAAAAAAAAGGTGTATCAAGAACCTAAAATAACTGCAGATATTAACTCATGAATTTCACTTTTAGAATTTATAATAAGAGAAAGATAATAGATGTGCACAGAATGTGTCAAGGAGACAGTTCATCATAGACTCTGTTTGTAATTGAAAAAAATAAATGAAAAACCTGAATATTCAACAACAGTGGTATTTTCTACAAATTTGGCATGTCTACATAGTGAAAGTCACCCAGTTGTGTCTGACTTTTTGCGACCTCATGGACTAGCCTGTCAGGCTCCTCTGTCCATGGAATTCTCCAGGCAAGAATACTGGAGTAGGTAGCCATGCCCTCCTCCAGGGGATCTTCCCAACCCAGAGACTGAACCCAGGTCTCCCGCATTGCACGTAGATTCTTTACTGTCTGAGTCACCAGGGAAACCAACTGGCATATTATATAACTATTTAACATTATTATCTTTTTTCCCCGAAAATATCAAATATCCTAAAAATTTTCTGAGTTAGAAGTTTCCAACAGCTAGGCAGAAGATCCTACAAAATGTCTGCAGTGAGACTTGTGGGGAAAGGGGCCTCGGTGGGGAAGGGTGGGCAGTGTATGTGAAAACCAAGAACTAAGCAAAAGAAGCTTTTGATTGTGCTCAGCCCCGTGGTGATGTAAGGTCTGAGAGGAAAAGGAAAATCTGCCTAACTTTTAAAGGAACTCAGGCCTTCATGCTTTACTTTGTTGAATTTGTCCTAGTTTCTTTTCTCAAAAGATT
Organism: Nanger dama; assembly: GCA_917880005.1. NCBI lineage: Eukaryota > Metazoa > Chordata > Mammalia > Artiodactyla > Bovidae > Nanger > Nanger dama. Next base: position 3,221,154 of record CAKJTW010000038.1, on the reverse strand, counting down.
AGAAATCAGATTGTGTTGGCACACTATAAATAGAAGCATCTTTCATAAGCAGAAACTTATATGAACTAAACTCTTAAGACTATGATATAAATCCAAATTAAAAGTTATTAATTTACAAGAAGAAATAAATGTCACAGAAACCAAAATACTTGTAGGCCGCTGGGACAGGGCATATCTATGTGAGAAGCTGCATGATAGGTAGAAGGCTGCTGGATAAGACTGGAATCTGAAGGAATCTGATGAGTGAAATGTTTAATGGCATTAAGGGAAAACAGCCTGCTGCAAGACTATAACCAAAAGGATGATCTTTCCAATAGGACCAGAATATTCAACTACAGCTCCCTTCCCTGATCTCCAAGCCAAAATCAGTCTTGCTGTGTCATCGGGTGACTGAGAGGGGAAGCTGGAGGGATTCATGTCCCCTAGGTGAGGGGATCTTCACACGGGGATGGGCTTAAACAGTGTGGATGAAACAAAGAGTGCTTTCATGCAGTCTCTCAAGACCCAGTAGGAAAGGAAAGGATGCCTAGCTGAAGAGGAGCAATAAGGGTTACAGCTTGTCATCAACACAGAAAGGGTCAGGGACACATAGACAGCTGAGCCTAAGGGATGGATTTATTCCCATGGCCCACCGATCCTCAAGGAAGTGGAGTTTCACTCTGGCAAGAGCAGTAGCAGCACTTGCATTATCCACTCTCAGCCCATCGCCAAAAGGGCTCGAGGCAGGATGTGTTCGGTCGTTGCCTTCAGCTGTTCTGAAGAGACAGACTGCACGCTTGGCCAGCTGGCTGGAGTCCTCTCTGACTGTGAGACCAGCCAAAGCAGAGGCAGGCAGCTGAATCGCAGTGAGCACAACCAGGTGCTTACGTGTGGCAGCCCGGCTTTCAACCAAACCCCAGTCTACTGCCAGTACTGGACCCTTGTGACCTACAAAATTGGCATTGTCATATGGTTGACTCTATATATTCAAGTTGGCCATAAAATCAAAGACTCTGTGTGTGTGTGTTAGCCAGTCAGTCGTGTCTGACTCTTTGCAACCCCATGGTCTATAACCCGCTAGGCTTCTCTGTCCATGGAATTCTCCAGGCAAGAATACTGGAGGGTGTTGCCATTCCCTTGTTCAGGGGATCGTCCTGACCCAGGCATTGAACCCAGATCTCCTGTACTACAGGCAGACCCTTTACCAGGCCAGCCACCAGGGAAGCCCAAGTATACTGTAATGGGTAGCCTGTCCCTTTTCCAGGGGATATTCCTGACCCAGGAATTGAACTGGGGTCTCCTGTATTGTAGGTAGATGCTTTAACAGCTGAGCTGCTGGGGAAGCTCTCAAAGACTCTGTACTCCCCACCAAATCATAAGCCACCAATTCCTTTAGAGAATAACTTAGTCCAACTCAAATCCAATTTAGATTTTAAGCCTAGCAAAGGAAACTAAATGCCAAGTGCTATGAGGAAGTTAATCAGCCAAGCCCCCACTATAAGTTGAGCTACTTTAGAGTACTATCTTGCAACCAACAAAAAAGAAAGAAAGGAAAAAAAAAAAAAGGATTTTCTCTTTAGATGTAAACTCCAGAGGCCCTGTTCCAGGAATTCCTAACAATCAGTGGGGAACACTGGACAAAGTTATCAGATTGAGACTCCTTTCCTCCTGGGAGCATTTGCTAGTAATAGCTTATGGCGAATGATGTCATATTCATGATCTCCAAAGAAGATTTAGCTTCAGGACCAGGGACCAGGCTTCAGACACTCAGAACTTTGTGCGGCTGAAGTTTTATTAAAGTATAAAGGGACAGAGAAAGCTTCTGACATAGACATCGAAGGGGGATGGAGCATGCTCCCCTCCTAGTCTTATCAAGGATACCAGACCCACTCCCACAACATACATATTAAATTAACAAGATTAGAACTAACAACACAAAGGTCTTAGCAGACCTACTCCCACAAGTTTAAAGATAATAAGATTAATCAGAAGATGCTTCTTAAGAAGGAGAAACATGTCTTAGAGCAAGATACATAGTTGTATATAATCATTAGTTCAGAGCTTAAGGAAAAACATACCCTTGAGCAAGTTGATGGGAAATAGATGGAGAAACAGTGGAAACAGTGTCAGACTTTATCTTTTGGGGCTCCAAAATCACTGCAGATGGTGATTGCAGCCATGAAATTAAAAGACACTTACTCCTTGGAAAAAAGTTATGACCAACCTAGATAGCATATTCAAAAGCAGAGACATTACTTTGCCAACTAAGGTCCGTCTAGTCAAGGCTATGGCTTTTCCAGTGGTCATGTATGGATGTGAGTGTTGGACTGTGAAGAAGGCTGAGCACCAAAGAACTGATGCTTTTGAACTGTGGTGTTGGAGAAGATTCTTGAGAGTCCCTTGAACTGCAAGGAGATCCAACCAGTCCATTCTGAAGGAGATCAACCCTGGGATTTCTTTGGAAAGAATTATGCTAAAGCTGAAACTCCAGTACTTTGGCCACCTCATGCGAAGAGTTGACTCATTGGAAAAGACTCTGACGCTGGGAGGGATTGGGGGCAGGAGGAGAAGGGGATGACAGAGGAAGAAATGGCTGGATGGCATCACGGACTCGATGGACGTGACTCTGAGTGAACTCCGGGAGTTGGTGATGGACAGGGAGGCCTGGCGTGCTGTGATTCTTGGGGTCACAAAGTTGGACACGACTGAACGACTGAACTGAACTGAGCAAGTTGAGTTGTTTTGTTGTGTAATTATTAGCTCTGGGCTTAAAGAAAGTCTTAAATACTGTTGTCATAACAACTCAGAGTTTAAGAAAAAACATTGTATGTAACTGAGACAAAACAATGTAGAAAAAAACATTTGTCCCTTTTCTCCTCCTTAAGGGTCCTGGACCCTTTCCTTCTTGAAGGCCCCAGACTCCTTATCAGCCTATCTAAGAATTAACTCTCTCACCAGGCAATACAGTGCCAACACCTGGGCTTCCCAGTGGTAAAGAACCCACCTGCTAGTGCAGGAGACATGAGACAGGGCTTGATCCCTGGGGTGGGAAGACCCCCTGGAATAGGGAAGCGACAACCCACTCCAGTAGTCTTGCCTGGAAAAATCCCACGGACAGAGGAGCCTGGTGGGCCACAGTCCACGGGGTCACAAAGAGACAGACACAACTGAGCATACACAGACAGAGTGCCAACATCTCCTCCCTCTTGTCTTTATACATCCCTGGCTAACAAAGCCCACATCTGACACAGCAATGTTTTAGCTGTATCAATCCATGCAGAAAGTTACAATATAGTCCTTTTGTCCTGGAAATCTACCCTTTGTTTCTGAGACAATTTGCGTGTTGCTGCTCTGATCCCTTGGTTTTGCAGTTGAACAGTGACAACAATCTTATTTCCAGGTCCTCAGAAGATTCATCAATGTATCGTCCTTGTCAAGTAATAATAAAAGTAACATAGTATTTATTGAGCTCTTACTATGTGCTGAGCACAACTGTTAAGTTTTCCTCCTTTTAACTCATTTAGTCTTTTTAGTATCTCAGCTGGGAGAGGCAGGACTCAAACCCAGGAAGTCTGCTTTTAGGCTTCCTTAATCCCCAGTAGTTAATTTCTTAACCACTATTATGCTAATGTATAAAAATAAGAAAGCAATGGATAACAATGGATAACAGGAAGTCTCTGAATTTCATTTTTCTGTAATAAATATATTTATATAAGTAGGAAATTTTATTTTTAAAGGTTAACTTTTTATTGCTTGCTTTCTATGTCTCTCCTTACTTCAGAGAAAGCTCTTTGTGGGCAGGCTTTGGCTACCGCTATTTCTCTGGTGTCTAGAACAGACAGGGAGCATTCCTTAAATACAATTACCATCCTTTTGTCTATATTTACCATCTTATATCTTTCCAGAAAAAAAAAAAGGTCAGGGTTATGATATACACAGTAAATTATATGGTCAATCTATTTATAAATATTTTTGAATGAATAAAATATCTGAAAAAAAAATCCTTGGCATTTTCAATTTTCTTATATGTTCATGGCTTGTACCATCTCCCCAGATACCATCAGTTCCAAAGTTACTATATAAACAGAAATTGGTGCCTACAAAAGAAGGTGACCTGCAGTTGAAAAGCAGGACCCTGTAAAAACTCCAACTCAGTAGGAAGAGAGTTCACAAAGAGCAAGCCTATAAGCTCTGCCCTCTTCCCATCCTTGATGGAGTCCTTTGATGCTGCCTGAAGAATGTCTATTCCCTGGAAGTCAATATCTATCTCATCAGAGATGAGGTACAGAACTCAGAGATACAGAAGTGTGACTGCCAAATACTACTAGATCAGCTGTAGTTACTAGGATCTCATGAAATGACAACAGCAATTTATTAAATAAGAAAAATACACAACAAAGGGTGTTACTCATCTGGGATTACAGGCAAAGAGGAGAGAGAATTTTGAAAAGCTCTGTTCAGTAAAATAAGGAGAGAGAATCTGAATGGCTGGTAGCATAACTGAGATAAGGAAGCAGACCTAGGTACATTCATTTGCCAATAAATTAAGGTAATAGTTGAATTCAGTGGGCTGAATTTCACCACAAAGATTAAAATGCATGTGAACTTTCCAGGTTATAAGTCAGGTTACAGAGCCCTCCCACCCATGTTATTATTATTAGAAAATCTTCATGTGAATGAAATAAATGGTAGTCAGGGATACAACTATATGAGTTTTAGCCAGATCATCCTTCAGGAAAGTCTGGAAAGAAGTTTGGAAGTATTTAAGAGACAGAAGGATAGTACATAATTTAATGAGACAATATGGAGGGAATTCTCAAATGATGCAGATTCAAACCTGTTCTTTCTCTCACTGACTTACCAGTTTAAATAAATAAACTAAATGTATTAATGGTCAGGGCCACATAGTTGAAAATCCTGAGACTGAGAAGTCTTATTCTCCTGTGGTGTGGCTCTCGTTACTGGCTTAAAAATTTTGAAGAAAATTGGAACAGCCTGATGCCTTGATCCTCTCTCAGAATGCTATCATCAAGAAAAGCACAGCTAGCCAAAAGGTTTACAAGTGAGAAGGAAATGGTACCCCCACTCCAGTACTCTTGCCTGGAAATCCCGTGGATGGAGGAGCCTGGTAGGCTACAGTCCATGGGGTCACAAAGAGTTGGACATGCCTGAGCGACTTAACTTTCACTTTGGCAAACTATAACCTGTTGCCCAAATCAGGCCTGCCCCCTTGTTTCTATAAATAAAACTTTATTGGAACACTGATACTCCATTTGTTTACATGTTACCTATGCAGTTTTTACAAGGGCAGAATTAAGTAGTGGAGGTAGAGAGTGTAGTATGGCCCATAAAACTAAAAATATGTATTTCCTGGTCTTTTATAGAAAAGGTTTTCTCACCTCCTGGAGAGAAAGAGGACAGGGGATTATTATGAAGTGTTCATTTAAAAAAATCCTATTGTCTCATACATAAAGCAATACTTGTTTGTTTGTTTGTCCCATGTTTGAGTTACTTTTTGGTAATATGACAGATAGTTTGAGAGATGCTCTTTATTTTGCAGGACTCTCGACCCAGACCCAGGTACCATTCCTTTTCATGTATAGAATATGGTATGCTAATGGTCTGAGTCACTCTACCTAAAAATCATTAGAGAAAATCTAACTCATCTCAGAATAAAGTTCCATAAAGTGTGGTGATTACTCTGTGTAGTATTCCATCAAACTGTTGAATTTTATAGGACTCTCATAAAACTTTAATGTTCTTCCAGTGCTGTAATCAAATGAACAAAGCCATATATTAACATAAAATACTTCTGATTATATGACATATTAAGATTTTAAAACCATATGTTCAACCTACAATCTGAAAGCAACAGGATAGTATATAGTTGATGACGGTAGTTAAATCCGTCATAAACTAAATTATTCTTTTTAAATCTGAATAAAATTTCACTGACAAAAATGGTTTATGCTCATCCATTAATGTGAATAGGCAGGATGAGTCAACTATAATGTATTAAGCAAGTCACATTTGTGAGCTGTTTATTAAGTAATTTATTTTTATGTCATGTTTATCTCGGTTAGTCATCAAAATATTTTTGCCCCATGAAATGGTAATTCATTTTCCTTTGTTTGAATGAAAATATATACAGATTTACAGTTTCATAATTTTTCATTTCTACGATGAGAGACTTTTGCCTAAACTGTTCAATGTAAATAAAATATTTAGAAACATGAAAAGATTTGCATTTTTTACAATAAGGAAACTGTCACTTTAATTAGATTATTCAAAGAACAATGAAGAAGCAAAGAGATTACTTTCCTCATTTAAACATCCTAGTGTATTCAGCTGAGTGACAAGAATAGGACCTTGTCTGTACACACCATGCAGCACATGAGGATTTTGTATAAAATAGTTTATTAAAGCCACATTCTAAAAGAGAGGGGTCTCATGGACTTTTAGTTTTCTTTAGCTCACCAGATTCAGCTTAAAGAGATGAGAAGAATGCATTCAATATCTATTTTTAACAAAACCTGGAGGGTTCTTTAGCTGACAAGGCTAAAAGAATTATAAAGGAGTCATTGACAACGGCTGAACACTCTGGAGTAAGAACTTGAACATTTTTCTCGAAAGCTAATAAGCACAAATTTTTGAAATATAACACAGTGGGAGGAGAGAAAGGTTTAACATAAGCTGATGAAAATACTTCACCCACTATGACTGAAAGAGCAGTCTTGACTCTGGTTGGGTCCAGACTCTGCGTTCCTCTCATGCTTCCTTTTCTACATATCTTTTACAGGTTTCCTATATCTCTATTTCTACAGAAAGTTTTCAGCCTCACTTACCCCAAGGCCCAGGTTGTTCAGGGCCACAGTCTGATCCTCTGTTCTGACTGGCTCTTTTGATTCTGTGAGTGTTTTTGTCACTATCAGGAAAAAATATCATCCTAATTGGCATCTTGCACTTCCTTGGGTTCTTCTATTAGAGAGTTATGTTGAATACCGCACAATCCAACCACACAGTTCAAGCCCCTAAGATCATAGAGTGGGGAGTGTATACTGTTTATTCATCTTAGACTTAGGAATGTGAGGCCTATATATGAACCCCAACAGTTTGTATATGTTAGATGGAAGAATCTATACCAGTTTTGAAGGTATTTATTATTATTATTAAACTCTCTCTAGCAGGGGGTTGACTTCAAATAAATCACATAATCTTATTTTTCTAAAATAGATTTTCCAAAGACAACTAGAAGTATATTATCTTAAAGGGATGCTAAAGAAAACTGTTCCTTTAGACAGTAGATATACAGTTTTGCTATTCCTTATAGACAATGTATTTCTAGTTTTTATTGTAGCATGAGTCTCGCCATGGCACTATGTTGTTTTGAATATCTTCTTTCCTCACATATCTTCTTTTAATCTTCCAATTTTTAAAAAAAAATTGATATATTAAAATCATTACCTGTATTAGTCAGGGGCCCAGCAGGCTTAGGGCTTCCCTGGTGGCTCAGTGGTAAAGAACCTGCCTGCCAATGGAGGAAACATGAGTTTGATCTCTGGGTTGGGCAGATCCCCTGAAGAAGGAAATGGCAACCCACTCCCATATCCTTGCCCAGAAAATCCCATGGATAGAGGAGTCTTGTGGGCTACAGTCCATGGGGTCACAGAAAGAAAAACATGACTTCATGGCTGAGCACGCACGCACACAACAGGCTTAAGAGAGAAGAGTTTAATGAAAAGACTATACTGGGTTGGATAGTGAGCTCCCAAAACATTTCTACCTGGAACCTTGGAATGTGATATTATTCGGAATAAGGGGCTTTGTTGATGATATTAAGGTGAAAATCTCAAAGTGAGCTCATCCTAGGTCACAGCTGGTTCTAAATTGGATGATAGATGTTCTATAAGACACAGAAGAGCAAAAGATACTGAGAGACACAGAGAAGGCCATGTGGAGACCAAGACAGAGGCTGGAGTGATGCAATCACAAGAAAGGAATACCAAGGATTTCTGACAGCCACCAGAAGCTGAGAGAGGGGTATGGGGCACATTCTGCCTGCTCCCCTCCAGAGGAAAAGGATGCTGCTGACTCACTTCAGACTCTTGGCCTTCTTAAGTTCCCAAGTTTGTATTAATTTGTTACGGCAGCCCTAGGAAATTAGTGCAGAGACTATGGACAAAGATTTCTCAAGAGTTAACACAATCAAAACAAGAAGATGTGCCTTGTTTAGTGAAAGAGGCATAGGAGACCATTGCTTCTCCTAGATTTTGAAAGTCAAAAGAAAGACAATCCAGAGGGAAGCACCCTCTAACAACTGATGACCCTGATAGGAGAGAAGGGAAAAATAAGCCTGCCTTCACTCTCTCCCACCCTCTGATACCTGCCAGTACCTCTTGTTGGTCAAATCAAGGGAAGCAAGATGGGAAGTTCACAGAGCAGGATGGGGAAGACAGAAAAGTAGTATTGGAGGAGCAAATGAAGAACATCTAACACTGTAACACGAAAAATGCCACAGAATTATCTTTGCAACAAATATGCCCATCTCATTTTTCTCTGAGCATGGGGAGGAATTAAAGATATATAATAGCTTTTTAAGTTGTCAAATGTCTTAATTAATGAGAAATAAATTGCCTCTCTACATTTCTGTCAAGGCCTATAGACTAATAAAGAATATTTAACTACAAATTTAAGGGATTTGGGTTATAAATCAAAAAACAGTGTTTCCTCTACAAACACTAAAAATATTTTTTTAATAGAGCACTGACTTCTAGAGAACAAATATAAAACTAACATTATCTGCAAATAATACAAAGAAATTGACTTTTGCTTAAGTACTTACTGTGATGGAGAAGCATTAAGCATTGCTTAGAAGTTTGTACAGATACACATATTCAAGTTATTTTGACACCTTGATCTTTTTCACTATAGGGAAAATCTTATTTACAGACAATTTAATCTGTGAAAGTGGTGAATGATATGTTCTCCTTTATAAGCAAGCTATGTTGAGAACATATTAAGTTATCAACTCATAAACCCCCTGTTTAACTGAACATTGTTTATAATCATTAAAGTACCCCAGCAGAGTAATGATATTTGCCGGGTCAATAAGCCAATCCAAATTCACAATGTAGTTCATTGTCAACTCGAAATTAGGAGTGTAGTCAAACTTTAAAACATGTTTACCAAAATGACATTAATTACTTTCTTTTGAAACTTCATTTCCAGCATTCAGCAATGGGTGTTTATACAATCAGCTGATATGATGACTTGAAACAATAAAAAGTATGGGCCAGGCAACATGTAATACCAATTTTGTTCCCAGTGCTTCTCGTTTCTAAGTTTAAAATCTTTCCCAGCAGTACGGAGAGGTTAGAATCAAACAAATAATATGAGCTGCAAATAAGTGGAGGAGAACTACAAAGATATTTTCCAGAGATAGCCTCTCAGCCGCAGATCTCTGATGATGCAGAGCTCAGGTAGAGAAAAGGAATATTTTACATCAGGAGGTTTGTCAGCCACAATCAGGAATTATGGTCCCTAGACCAATATCAAGAAGGAAGAACTGAAAAGAGAAAAGAATGCAGATCGATGTTTCCAGCAGAGAAAACATTGCAGAGACTGACTTCCTGACAGACTAGATGTTGAACAATCTATTCCAAAAAGAAAGAGCTTTCATCAAGCCAGCAAGAAGAGAAGGCGTATCAGTGAGTGGTGTTCTTTTGGCTCATTTATCTTAGCTGAAAGATGTTTCAAGTAAGAAAGGAAAATCTATTTGAAGGTCTTAAAGTAAAAAAAAAAAAAAAATGAACTTAACTTTGGAAATAAGCAATTAAAGGATATAAAAATTGAGCTTTCTTAAAACTTAGCAAGGAATAAATATCCAGTAATATATTGCTGAGAGTGAAGCAGAATGAATCATAGTGAAAGCAAGGGGAGAACTGGACTCATGATCATAGCTTTCCCAGCTGAGTACACCTCCAGGGCCTCCAAGCATCAGGGACTTGTTACTTCTTTTGCCTCATGACCTAAGTGCAATGGTCATAAGCAATAAGACACTTCAAGCCAAGAACCATGGACATAAATAAGTATATTCTCAATTTCAACTCAAAATAGACGTCAAACAGCAGGAGGACTCTCAGTATGAAAATATATCATAGTCTCTATTTTCTGGCCTTCAGAGGAAAACTGGCAATGCACCAGGGACCTGTGAGTCAATACTGTGTGCAATAAGGGAAACTGTAGAGAAAGGGTATCAAGAAAACGTAACCCAGAAGACCACACTGATGACAAAGGGTTTATGACTCAACAGGAGCACCCTTAATGGACACTTGGCAGAACGAGTCAACCTTAAATATGCTGCATTTCCAAATCAGAGTGTCCTCAGGCAGAGAGACAGTCATAAGTCTGAAGGCTCAGGAAAAGAGCCAAGAGGTATTCTGGTCTGCAGGATGAGGAAACAGGTTTAACGCACTATTCCATGTCCAGGGAAATCAGACATCCATTTTCTATTTTCCTCAATTCTAAGAAGCATCTGAAACCACGTCCAATTTGTTAGATGCCAGATAGTCTCTCTGACTCATTTTATTCCATTTACTTAAACCATTTTTTGTTTCAGTATAATTTGAGTCCAAATACTCAAAATAAATACAGATATAATAAATTAATTTTAAAAGAATATTAAGATATAGTTTAAACCTGGATTTACAAGATTTGGAAATACTCCTATAAAGTCAATAGCTAATGATTCAGTTCAGTTCAGTCACTCAGTCATGTCTGACTCTGCAACCCCATGAATTGCAGCATACCAGGCCTCCCTGTCCATCACCAACTCCCAGAGTTCACTCAAACTGCAGTCCATGGGGTCGTGAAGAGTCAGACACGACTGAGTGACTTCACTTTCACTTTTTACTTTCATGCATTGGAGAAGGAAATGGCAACCCACTCCAGTGTTCTTGCCTGGAGAATCCCAGGGATGGGGGAGCCTGGTGGGCTGCCGTCAATGGGGTCGCACAGAATCGGAAATGACTGAAGTAACTTAGCAGCAGCAGTAGCAGCAGCACACCCATCCATTTCATCCTCTGTCATCCCCTTTTCCTCCTGCCCCCAGTCCCTCCCAGCATCAGAGTCTTTTCCAATAAATCAACTCTGCGTAAGGTGCCCAAAGTACTGGAGTTTCAGCTTTAGCATCATTCCTTCCAAAGAAATCCCAGGGCTGATCTCCTTCAGAATGGACTGGTTGGATCTCCTTGCAGTCCAAGGGACTCTCAAGAGTCTTCAATACCACAGTTCAAAAGCATCAATTCTTTGGCGCTCAGCTTTCTTCACATTCCAACTCTCACATCCATACATGACTACTAGAAAAATCATAGCCTTGACTAGACAGACCTTTGTTGGCAAAGTAATGTCTCTGCTTTTGAATATGCTCTCTGGGTTGTTCATAACTTTTCTTCCAAGGAGTAAGTATCTTTTAATTTCATGGCTGAAATCATCATCTGCAGTAATTTTGGAGCCCCCAAAAATAAAGTCTGATACTTTCCACTGTTTTACCATCTATTTCCCATGAAGTGATGGGACCAGATGCCATGATCTTCATTTTCTGAATGTTGAGCTTAAAGCCAACTTTTTCACTCTCCTCTTTCACTTTCATCAAGAGGCTTTTAGTTCCTCTTCACTTTCTGCCATAAGGGTGGTGTCATCTGCATATCTGAGGTTATTGATATTTCTCCCGGCACTAATAATTACATCAACTTTAAATCCAAATGCATATGAAAATATCAGTATTTCATATCAGTACTGATATGAAAACATATATATACACACATTATATATACACACATTATATATATATATACACACACATTATATATACATTGTGTTATGTTATAGAACACATTATATATTATATAACACATTATATATATATATAGTGTTACATTATATAGTGGTTCTGTTCCAGAAATTCTGTTCAACTTGGTTCTGTATAATTCAAAAAATTACACATATTAGCCAAGGACTTCAAATAAACATGAATTTTCTGAATGCCAAACAAGAGATTATTTCAACTTTCAGTGTCCAACTGTATTAACTTCAAGAAAGAGTATAAACTTATCTTGTTTTTATAACTTATCATTATTTTTCCTTTTTAAAAAATTATTTCAAAATAACCAGTTTCATTTATCATTAAGTATACCTTGTACTATTTTATAATTCCAATATTTTTCACATTTCAGGATTTAATTTTGCATTTTCATATCAGAAAAGTAGACTCACATCATTTTACAATATAAAAGTTTGTGTGAGATTGAAATCTATTGTACAAACCATAATTAATCATAAACTTTGATTAGATTTACTACATTTTTCACTACAGCATCAAATAAAGGCTCTTGTTTTGTTTGAGTTAGCATTAGAGCAGACATCTTAAAGTCATATATTTAATCTTACATTCACATTGTGAGAAAACAGCATGAAATCAGCAGATGATGATGTTATGCATGTGTAATATAATACTTAAAGCAAACACTGAAAGACCTAAACTTAAAGACAGAGTAGAAAAGAAAAGATTATAGATAAATCAAAATAGAATTTTAAAAAATGTTCAACCTTTAGGAAAATAGGAAAAAATATAACAGAGAACCAAAACAAAGGGGACAAATAGAAAAAAACAAAGTAAACTAAAATGGCAAACTTAAGCCCTAACATATCAGTAATTAGATGAAAACTTTGTGAATATTCCACTTAAAAGACAGAGACTGACAGAGTAGACTTTAAAAAAACCCAATTATGTCTTGACTATAAGAAATTCATTTCAAAGAATATCATAAAAAGTGGAAAAACTATACAAATCAAAAAAATTATGAAAATTTTAAAAGCAAATGCTAAACTAGGGATCTATCCTTGGGTGCTAAATTCAAGGAGTGATTATTGTAAATGTCAATATAGTGGTCAATTATATTATGAAGGAAGCAGCTATGACTCAGATGTGACAGATGGTGGCAAAGAGGAATTCTTGGGTGGTGGTTCTATTCCTTTCTTCTACTAAAGTTTTGTTTCTTCCCTTAGATGATGGTTGTAAGGGTGTCTAAGTGTATGGGGTCACATAGAGTCGGACACGATTGAAGCGACTTAGCAGCAGCAGCAGCAGCTTTTGTTTGTTGTGGCTTTCTGTATCTGTGTTTTATTTTTAAAAGACAACTTTTTTTAAAGGAATGAATTTGGAATAAGGAAAAAACCACTAACATAATCAGATGAAAATTCGAAAGATCAGGCTTCAAACAGCATAAGAACCACAGCAATGCTGGGAATCATGGTAGCAAAACTAATGAAACTTTCTTCACCATGCAGCCCATGATTAATATTCCAACTATTTTCTGTCATAAGGCCTTATGACTCAAGATTCAAATTCTGGAAGAGAGATTCTGATTGGCTCATTAGGTAGAGTGACCATTCTTTTACCAACAGAGTAGAGGACACTTTGGCAATTTCACTAAGATTACACAAAGTGAGGAATGGGTAAATCCTTACAGAAACCAAAGTGCTCTTTCCAGAGTAAGAGAAAATAAAAGTGGAAATCCAAAGAATCTTATAGAGTAAATTGAAGAATTGAAATACAAGTAAAAATATATTAGGAATCCTACAGGCATTTGTAAGCTAGGATTTAAAAATCGGTTGATATAAAAATTCCATGTGCCATATTAATAATGCTGAGGGCTATTAGAATTTGCAAGAAAACTTTTACCCTTATCATCTAACCTCTTAGGTTTAACCCAAGAAACAGTTAATCCTCAAACTACTGCAGTCTATTTAGGGAAAAATACAGTAGATAAATATGCTTCATGTAGAACTTGAAGATGTGCAGGCAGAAGTTGGTTTATTTTTTTCTTATTTTTTCTATTCTTAGATTTTTAATGCACACACAGGCAAAACCAAACATCCTCTATCAACTGATTTAATTCATATTCATAAAATGTTTGTATTAAAGGGTGGGGAAAAGAAAATAGACATTAAAAGTCAAAGTGAACAGAGTGAAATTGAACAAATGATATTCCTATCACTGCCTCTAACAGCTATTAATAATCTTCTAAGGAAAAAAAGCTAGGCTGAAAATGGTTTTGATATTTTATCTTAAAAACTAATATATATTTATTATTAAAAATAAGATGATTCAGAAAGTTTAAAAAGGAAAAAATGAAAAGTATCTAAAATCTCACTATACAGAATGCATAGCCCAAATTCTCCCAGCTACAAGTTAACTGTCTTATGAGTTAGAAAAAATTTTATCAGAAAATTTGAAATATTAGTTCTAGATCACCTGGAAGCAAAATTCTCCTCTTGATTTTAAAATATCTTGAAGCATGAGTGCATATATAATTTTATTTCACCAGGAGAATGAAAATAGCATGAGTGCATATATAATTCTTTGTCATCAGGAGAATGAAAATATAACTGAGATTCATTTGGAAATTTATTTCATTTTTAGTCTGATGAAATGGGGAAGATAAGGAGAAGAGAAAAATATTTGAATATAAAATATATCAAAAACCACACATTAATGTATTCCTCAAATAAAATGTTCAACAAAATTATAACTCTCCCTGGAAGAAAACCACTAGCTCTAACACTTCTATAGAAACATAAACACAAAAATGTCTTCTAAACTAATTAGTATAGTCACTCAACACTTGCTTATTTTTAAATAAGAAGGGAAATGAATCCAAATCTTGGGAATTTTAATACAAAAATATATTCACTATAAAACTAACTCATTGACAAAAATTGCCCAAAATTTTCTTTCAAAAACCATTTAGCAAATAAAACTCTTATCTGCTCTCTCAAAGAGGAGACTACATTTCTGCTCTCCTCTGCCCTTTGAAAATAGGTAATTAAATGAGAGATTCATAACGGGATTGCTTTGCAGAGTGTCTACATATTTGGGAACAGACCAAAATGGAGCCGTTTTAGGACCTTAGAAACTGAAAAATTAAACAAGTTGAAAATAGATGACTTTTGAAATATTAAACACCTCAAGTAACCTTTCTCAAAGTTACTTGAGGTGCTTAGTATTATTCTATTCTCAAAATAAGTCACTTTTCCAAATATTAAAGAAATTTTAGTATTAAAGAATAGCCCTAAATTCATGCCTCAAGAAGACAAAAAGAGCAAGCTACGGTTTCCCTGGTTAAACCTACCAACATGTCAGGACATCAAAGATCCCATAAAAACCTTAAGGGGAAAGTGCTTAAGAAGAAGAAAAGACACGACAACCTGAAGAAAGAGAGGCTATGACCTGCCAGTCACTCAACAGAAACTATTGACTATTTCAGTTCAGTTCAGTTCAGTCACTCAGTCGTGTCTGACTCTTTGTGACCCCATGAATCGCAGCACGCCAGGCCTCCCTGTCCATCACCAACTCCCGGAGTTCACACAGACTCACGTCCATTGAGTCCGTGATGCCATCCAGCCATCTCATCCTCGGTCATCCCCTTATCCTCCTGCCCCCAATCCCTCCCAGCATCAGAGTCTTTTCCAGTGAGTCAACTCTTTCCATGAGGTGGCCAAAGTACTGGAGTTTCAGCTTCAGCATCATTCCTTCCAAAGAAATCCCAGGGTTGATCTCCTTCAGAATGGACTGGTTGGATCTCCTTGCAGTCCAAGGGACTCTCAAGAGTCTTCCCCAACACCACAGTTCAAAAGAATCAATTCTTGGGCACTCAGCTTTCTTCACAGTCCAACACTCACATCCATACATGACTACTGGAAAAACCATAGCCTTGACTAGATGGACCTTTGTTGACAAAGTAATGTCTCTGCTTTTGAATATGCTATCTAGGTTGGTCATAACTTTTCTTCCAAGGAGTAGGCATCTTTTAATTTCATGGCTGCAGTCACCATCTGCAGTGATTTTGGAGGCCAGAAAAATAAAGTCTGACGCTATTTCCACTGTTTCCCCATCTATTTCTCATGAAGTGATGGGACCGGATGCCATGACCTTCGGTTTCTGAATGTTGAGCATTAAGCCAACTTTTTCACTCTCCTCTTTCACTTTCAACAAGAGGCTTTTTAGTTCCTCTTCACTTTCTGCCATAAGGGTGGTGTTATCTGCATATCTGAGGTTATTTCTCTCAACAGTCTTGATTCCAGCTTGTGTTTCTCCAGTCCAGCATTTCTCATGATATTCTCTGCATATAAGTAAGTTAAATAAGCAGGGTGACAATATACAGCCTTGACATACTCCTTTTCCTATTTGGAACCAGTCTGTTGTTCCATGTCCAGTTCTAACTGTTGCTTCCTGGCCTGCATACAGATTTCTCAAGAGGCAGGTCAGGTGGTCTGGTATTCCCATCTCTTAAAGAATTTTCCACAGTTTCTTGTGATCCACACAGTCAAAGGCTTTGGCATAGTCAATCAAGCAGAAATAGATGTTTTTCTGGAACTCTCTTGCTTTTTCCATGATCCAGCTGATGTTGGCAATTTGATCTCTGGTTCCTCTGCCTTTT
Source organism: Nanger dama (assembly GCA_917880005.1). Classification (NCBI taxonomy): domain Eukaryota; kingdom Metazoa; phylum Chordata; class Mammalia; order Artiodactyla; family Bovidae; genus Nanger; species Nanger dama. The sequence continues at coordinate 3,204,676 of CAKJTW010000038.1, read as the reverse complement.
CTAAAACCAACTTGAACATCAGGGAGTTCACAGTTCACGTATTGCTGAAGCCTGGCTTGGAGAATTTTGAGCATTACTTTACTAGCATGTGAGATGAGTGCAATTGTGCGGTAGTTTGAGCATTATTTGGCATTGCTTTTCTTTGGAATTGGAATGAAAACGGACCTTCTCCAGTCCTGTGGCCACTGCTGAGTTTTCCAAGTTTGCTGGCATATTGAGTGCAGCACTTTCACAGCATCATCTTTCAGGATTTGAAACAGCTCAACTGGAATTCCATCACCTCCACTAGCTTTGTTCATAGTGATGCTTTCTAAGGCCCACTTGACTTCACATTCCAGGCTGTCTGGCTCTAGATGTGTGATCACACCATCGTGATTATCCGCGTCATGAAGATCTATTTTGTACAATTCTTCCATGTATTCTTGCCACCTCTTCTTAATATCTTCTGCTTCTGTTAGGTCCATACCATTTCTGTCCTTTATCGAGCCCATCTTTGCATGAAATGTTCCCTTGGTATCTCAAATTTTCTTGAAGAGATCTCCAGTTTTTCCCATTCTGTTCTTCGTCTCTATTTCTTTGCATTGATCGCTGAAGAAGGCTTTCCAGCAAAAACAGAATCAGACTCAGAAAACATGATTGTATTAGCTTGACTGTGTGAAGAGGTGATGAAGCACATAGAAGAATAAAAATTTACTGAATTTAATTGGGATTAAAACCTGTTGGCCAGTGTTCTACAGAGTATTGCCATAGTCATAGTTCATTGATTAGTCGACAATTATAAACTAGAAGACAGCATGTTTCATCTGTGGATGAAATGAGTTCTAAATGACAGCAGTGGAAATATCTGTACAGTTTTCAAGTCATGTTTGAAATTGAAAGTGAAGTCACTCAATCGTATCCGACTCTTTGCAACCCCATGGACTGTAGCCCACCAGGCTTCTCCGTCTATGGGATTTTCCAGGCAAGAATACTAGAATGGGTTGCCATTTCCTTCTCCAGCAGATCTTCCCAACCCAGGGATTGAACCAGGGTCTCCGGCAGTGTAGGCAGCTGTTTTACTGTCTGAGCCACTCAGGGAAATCCATGTTTGGATACAAGGAAAATAAATCTCAAACTGACTCCAAAATGAATTTGTAAAGAGATACAAATCTATCAGAATCCTAGAAAAGTCTGAACAATCTGATTGGCACAACTTATCCTATGGATTGATTTCTTTAGGTATCCACCCATAGTCCAATCAGCTGCAGTCCCTGATAGGGAGGGTTATGAGGTATCAATAGGAGTATAAAGACAGGAATAAAATGAGTTGGAAGTGAATAGTGAATTAATTAGAAAGGAAATGAAAGAGAAATATGATCTGCTTAAACCCACATGATTGACTTTCAAACATAATCTCTTCCAAATTTTCCATTATTCCCTCCCCAAAGGGTCTAATGACTACATTCATAAAGTCATCTGTAAAGACATTCTTCTTTCAATAGAATAGAATGAAAAGTATCAGTGACTGGAACATTGTAAAGGTTGGTATTGATTCTGGAAATTTTTGTTTCTATTTATATATGCCCCACACACATGTGTATGCACCAAATTATATTATATAGTATACTTCTTAAACATTAATTTCTGCTATTTCTTTTCATCAATCCCAGTGTACCAACTGCAGACAGAAATAAATTCCTACAACATAGTTACATAATGTCTTTCTTTTGTTTCCTGAGCCAGATATTTTGGAAACTGGGCTTTTCCTCTTCATGCTCCAAAATGACCATTCAGCTTCACCACTATTGCATTTTTCCATCCCTTTAAATTATTTTATGAAAGCAAATTTCCAAGCACCAAAATAAAACCATAGGCAACACAAAAATTGTTAGCTTCCCATTTTCAGATATGAAGGGATGTTTTTGTACCCTATATTCTAATGCAATTCAGTAACAAATCTAAATATTTCATATTCTCTTTGCCCACTTACTCCCCAGGATCATTCTCTGCATTAGTCTCTGCTCAGGTAAAGATACAAATTTCTCACTAGTTTAGCGCAAACAAAACCACCAACCCTCAGTAAGGATAGGGTTTGAAAGGCTATGTGAAGTTGCTCAGTCATGTCCGACTCTTTGTGACCCCATGGACTGTAGCCTACTAGGCTCCTCCCTCCATGGGATTCTCCAGGCAAGAGTACTGGAGTGGGTTGCCATTTCCTTCTCCAGGGGATCTTCCCAACCCAGGGATTAAACCTGGGTCTCCAGCATTCCAGGCAGATGCTTTAACCTCTGAGCCATATGTATCCATTTGAAAGGCTAGGGAGAAAGACAATCAGGTTTTTTTTTTCCTCTTAAAAGACAGATTTAATATTTAATACACAGTATTTTAAAAATTCTGAAATTTGCATAGTAGTAAGAAAAGAGAAATCTCTGATATTAGTATTAGCTGCACTTCAGTGCCAAATAAGTTTAGGCATGAAGATCATAAAATGCAAAATCAAAGTCAGTCAAGTTTACCCTCAGGAAATCCTAACCACAAATTTCACCCAAGTCTTAGCAAGCAGGGACTAAAAGATATTTTCTAAAATACCAAGGAGGTAGAATGTGTCGTCTATTGCATGTCAATATCATAGCACTTAACTATTTATAAATTCTCTGTACACAACTTAGTAACATTCATTATATTATAAGCTCATTGGGCAAAGATTCATAATTCAGCTTTGCCTGACATGACACTAATCACAAAGTGCCCTGTACCATTATATATTCCATATGCTGTACAGTGCACTCACTCGTAGGTAATCTATTTCTAATGTCTTTTAATTAAAAGCTCTTTCTGGTATCATTATAACTACATGCTTAGACCATATTGACTGTGACTGTTAACTGAATTAAGATTTTGGTACTCCTAAAAGACAAGAACACTCTGCAGAATGTCCTTTGGAAGACTCCTGATACCCATCATAGTAACTTAAACACACAACTTAGTAGCACAACTAATTGTGTTTTATATTCCAATGTACATGAGTCTGTGATGCCCAAAGGAGTATATCACAGGTGATAACAGGCAAAAAAAAAAAAGGGAGATTCAGGTTCCAGTTTCATTACACAGCAGCTCTATGATTTCAGACAAATAACAACTTGTTTCAGGTTTCTCATTTATAAAATCAAGGTTAATGAATGTTTATCTCATATAACACAATAAAACAGTGTTTTTAATAATATAGCACATTATCTGACAGGAGTTGATAACTATTTATATTTTCAATTATAATGATAATTATTATTATTATCATTATGATTATTACAAAAGAAATAAAAAGGAGGAGGAGGAGGAAAAAATGCCCATGTTGTATTTTGAAGTAGGGCAAACAGTTCCTGTAAAGAATAGACCGAATCAAGAAGAAATAACAGTCAATGTGAACAGACAGATCACAAGAAGTGAAACAGAATCTATAACAAAAAAATAAAAACTGTCCTGAAAACCAAAGTCCAGGAACAAATGGCTTCACTAGGGAATTCTACAAAACATACAAAAAGAACTTACATTATTCCGTCTCAAACTCTTTCAAAAGACTGAAAAGTATGGAATACTCCCAACATCATCCTTTGATGCTATCATCACTCTGCTACCAAAACAAAGACACTACCAAAAAGAAAATTATAGACCAATATATTTGATGAATATAAATGCAAAAAAAGCTCTAAACAAAGTATAAGCAAACTGAATCCAACAACATATATTGATTAAAAAAAAATACATTACAAAAAAATTGGATTCATCTCAGGGTTACAAGGATGATTCATCATATGCAAGTCAATCAATGTGATACACCACATCAACAAAAGAAAGACAAAAAAATGATTATCTCAATAGATGTAGAAAAAGCATTTGATAAAATTCAACACCCAGTCATAATAAAAAACTGTTACCAAAGTGGTTATAGGAGAAACTTCTCAACATAATAAAAGCTATTTATAACAAACTCACAGCCAATATAACACTCAATAGTGAAAAGCTAAAAGTTGTCCCTCTAAAATCTGGAACAAGACAAGGATGCCTGGCCTCACACTTCTATTTAACATAGTACTTAAAGTTCTAGCCTCAGTAATCAGACAAGAAAAAGAAATAAAAGGCATCTACGTTGGAAGGGAAAAGGTAACTGTCATTATATGCATATGATATGATACTCTATATAGAAAACCTTGAAGACTCCACATAAAAGAATCTAAACCCATCAGCAAGGTAGCAGGATACAGGATTAATATGCAGAAATCTGTTGCATTTCTTTACACTAGCAATGAAATACCAGAAAAGGAAAGTTAAAAAAATTTTTTTAAATACTTAGGAATAAACCAGGCTGAGGAAATGAGAGACTCATGTGCTAGAAAATATTGATAAAGGGACTAGAAAACATTGATAAAAGAAACCAAAGATGATATAAAGAAATGGAAAGATATCTCATGCTCTTGGGTTGAAATAATTGATATTGCTAAAGTGGCCATACTTCCAAAAGCAATCTACAAATTTATGTGATCCTTATCAAATTACTCATGACATTTTTCACAGAACTAGAACATATAATCTTAAAATTTATATGAAACCATCGAAGACCCAGAATTGCAAAAGCAATCCTGAAGGGAAAAAAAGCTGGAAGCATAACCCTCCCAGAATTCCAATAATACTACAAAGCTATAGTAATAAAAATAGCATGGCACTGGCACATAAAGACATATATATCAATCAATGCAACAGAATAGAGAGCCAAGAAATAAACCCACATAGCTCCAACAAAGGAGGAAAGAATCTGGGTATCTGTGAAGATCCTGGAACCAATACCGAGGGATGAATGTACATTTTTAAGCGAGCAGGAAAAATACTAAAATCACAATAGGTGCCATAAAGTGAATTACCATAACAGTAAAAGGGACTTGGAAGCCATCTTAGATGAGGTATTTGGGAATGACCTCTCTTAAAAAGAGAGGCAACAAAAGGTCTGGCACCAAAACTGAGACCTATATAACCAGAGGTAAACAAAAGGAGTACATTCTAGAATGAGGCAACAGGTAATTATAAAGTCCTAGAGTAGGAATTATTGATAGATGAGTATGCTTGAGTAATAGGAAGAAGCTACTGTGTCTATAATATATTGGATGAGGAGAAAGAGGTAGGAGTTAGATTAAAGGGGAAGTAAGAGCCAGATATTGTGGGGCTATTAAAATCTTATGGATGGAGGAGCCTGGTGGGCTGCAGTCCATGGGATCGCTAGAGTCAGACACGACTGAGTGACTTCACTTTCACTTTTCACTTTCATTCATTGGAGAAGGAAATGGCAACCCGCTCCAGTGTTCTTGCCTGGAGAATCCCAGGGACGGGGGAGCCTGGTGGGCTGCAGTCCATGGGATCACAGAGTCAGACATGACTGAAGCGACTTAGCAGTAGCAGCAGCAGAGTTAACTTTATTAAAACATAATAAGAAACTGCTGGAAGATTTTAAGCTATGAGTGACCTTGGTTTACTTGCTATTGCCATGGAAATACATGAGATCACCTGGGAGACAGGAGTGTAGATGACAAAGGAGAATTGAGCCCTGCAGCACCCCAAGTATCAATAGTTAATCATGAAGCAACAGAGAAGAAAAGGGCCAAGAAAGAAGCTGAAAAGGAAAAGGAGCTGGTGAACTAGTGATATTAATCTGGTCACAGTCTCACATTCGCAAATATGAAAGAACGACCAAAGATAACAAATTATACAAGTGGATGGAAATGAACGATGAGAACAACTGACTTTAGAGGAAACAGATAATTCAGGGAACTGGAGGAAAACTGAAAAACAGATACAAGAGACCTCTAATCAGTGGAATTTTGATTATATCCATTATTTCCAGGAACAAAAATAATCTGCAATGATAAACTGTAGTCAGAAAATAACAGTGTTCATAATTAAATAAAATGACTAGTGAAATAATGTTTTATTCTCACAAAGCTAATAAAAATCTAAAAGAAATATACAAGGAAGTGTCCCAGAACACGGAGCAGATTCACTTTATAAACAAAGTATGGATCATTTAATGATAATTATAGAATAAAACAAAATACTGCAAACTAGGGGCTTCCCTGATGGCTCAGAGATTAAAGCGTCTGCCTCCAATGCAGGAGACCTGGGTTCGATCCCTGGGTCAGGGAAGATCCCCTGGAGAAGGAAATGGCAACCCACTCCAATATACTTGCCTGAAGAATCCCATGGACGGAGGAGCCTGGTAGGCTACAGTCCATGGGGTCACAAAGAGTCGGACACGACTGAGCGACTTCACCTTCACCTTCAAGGGCCACACACATATTCAGGTGCTTACAGGGACAGAAGGGTGAAGTAAAGGCATCAAAGCACCTGGGAAGAAATGAACATCAGCTTCATCAAAAGGAGACAATTCCTGCCATGCAGAAATATGGACTCAACAGTACCAGCTCTTCTTCCATTTTCCTAGAGAAGAAAACAAAGCATATTCATATGAAATCTCTGTAGTTTCACTTATTAACTATTAAATAAATTTCCTTTAAAAATAGTCATCTTGTGAGTCAAACATAATACTTCTGAACACCTGTATCTGGCCCTCCCACCATCAGTTTTTAACTTCTATAGTTTAAACATTGATTACAGATAAGTAGGGGCTTCCCTGATGGCTCAGTGGGTAAAGAATCCATCTAAAGATACAGGTTCAATCCCTGGGTCAGGAAGATCTCCTGGAGAATAAAATGGCAATTCACTTCAGTATTCTTGCCTGAAAAATCCCATGGACAGAGGAGTCCGGTGGGCTACAATCCAAAGGGTCACAAAGACTTGAATACAACTGAGCAACAAAATACATGGATAAGTAGCATAGAGCTGGCAAAACTGGGAAAAGAGAGGGAAGGAACTGTAAGAACACTGAACACTTTTTGTTCTGGAGGAGTCAAGAGATACTGTTTCAAGTGGACAGATCAGAAAAATACAAATTTTAATTGTCTGAATAAAGAACTAAAATATAACAATATTGAAAGGTTGCCGCTGTGAGCTATGTGTTATGCCGGGATTTACGCCGAGAACCGTGACCTCCACAGGAGAGGACTTTGATCCAGGATCAGAGACGAGGCTTGACTACTTGGAGCTTTTTCTGTAGCAAAGTTTATACTAAGGTATAATAGAAATAGGGAAAGCTTCTGACATGGACATCAGAAGGGGATAGAAAGAGTGCTCCTTTGCTAGTTTATAGCAAAGTGTTTTATGTCTGTTAGAAAACTATTGATTAGATAAGAGAGACAACTCAAGGGTGAAGGAATTTCACCAAGACTCCTTTCCCACAATATGCACTTTGGAGATAGGATGGCACAAGGTGTGTCATCCCCAAGCCATAAAGCAACTGACAGGAATACTGGTTTGTTGAGCTATTATCAGCCTAAGATTTGACAGAAGAAAAGAACCGTTTTGAAGAAAGGCAAATTCCAAAACAAATACATAGTTTCATTAACATAAGAAAACCTCATTGGTTAGCTCAAGGCATCTGGTGTTGTCAATACAGAATTAAAAGAGGCTTTGTATAGAAAAAGAAAAATTTGCCACTTGCAGTTTATTTCTTCCTGCTGCTTGGGGACCTCTGGCCTTCCTGCCTGTTACACTCTCAACATGATTAATAAAAATGGGAGAAATTGTGAGGAGAAAATGTTGGCAGAGTAACTGAGTTCCATTCTTTGTCAATAGTAGAAAGTATCAATAGTTCTTAATTTGATAATCAGAAATGAAGTATGACCATATTATTTACCAGACCACCTGACCTGCCTCTTGAGAAATCCATGTGCAGGTTGGGAAGCAAGAGTTAAAACTGGAGACAGAACAACAGATTGTTTCCAAATCAGGAAAGGAGTTGTCACCCTGCTTATTTAACTTATATGCAGAGTACATCATGAGAAACACTGGGCTGGATGAAGCACAAGCTGGAATCAAGATTGCTGGGAAGAAATATCAATAACCTCAGATATGCAGATGACATCACCCTTATGGCAAAAAGCAAAGAAGAGCTAAAGAGTCTATTGATGAAAATGAAAGAGGAGAGTGAAAAAGTTGGCTTAAAACTCAACATTCAGAAAACTAAGATCATGGCATCTGGTCCCATCACTTCATGGCAAATAGATGGGGAAACAATGTCAGACTTTATTTTTTTGGGCTCCAGAATCACTGCAGATGGTGACTTCAGCCATGAAATTAAGACACTTGCTCCTTAGAAGAAACCTTGACCAACCTAGACAGCATATTAAAAAGCAGAGATATTACTTTACCAACAAAGGTCCATCTAGTCAAAGCTATGGTTTTTCCAGTAGTCATGTATGGACGTGAGAGTTGGACTATAAAGAAAGCTGAGTGAGTGCTGAAGAATTGATGCTTTTGAACTGTGGTGTTGGAGAAGACTCTTGAGAGTCCCTTGGACTGCAAGGATATCTAACCAGTCATCCTAAAGGAAATCAGTCCTGAATATTCATTGGAAGGACTGATGCTGAAGCTGAAACTCTAATACTTTGGCCACCTGATGTGAAGAATTGACTCATTTGAAAAGACCCTGATGCTGGGAAAGACTGAAGGCAGGAGGAGAAGGGGACAACAGAGGATGAGATGGTTGGGTGGCATCACTGACTGAATGGACATGAGTTTGAGTAAACCCCGGGAGTTGGTGATGGACAGGGAGGCTTGGCGTCTGCATTCCATGGAGTTGCAAAGAGTCGGACATGACTGACTGACTGAAATGAACTGAACTGAACTGATAGCATTTACAGTTAGACTACCAGAGAGAGAACTTGAAAGAGAATGTCAAAAACTGGTACTTCTGAGGTAGGAAAAGGAAGTGAGAGAAAGTAAAGACACTAAAGATACTTAACTTCTAAAGTTATGCCATTTTGGAAAGTTTAGAAGTTTACTTCCATACTCATTTATGACTTTTCAAATTAACCAGCTTAAGATAACCTTAATTGGAAGCATAGGATTTTATGATTTAAACAGAATGAGTGTATTTGTTTTAAATGAATCAATAATATTGTTCTGAACTTCATACAGTGTATCGTATAAGTTATCAAACTGCAACTTAAGTTTAGGCCCAATTAAAAGAAGTCTAATATCTAAATGCTTTCTCTATTCAGAAATTAAAACTCTGTACACCCATGAGTTTTTCCTCTTTGCCTTGGTTATTTGGAAATATAGAGCCAAGATCAGTGCCCCAATTTTAACAATCATCTCCTCTTGGGTGTCTGTTCGCCCCATTCCCTCTGCTATAGTTGGATGATATCTTTTCATTCTATCCCTAATTGCCTTTTTTGCATTATGCCTAATCTCATAATCCACTTCAAATCTGTTCAGAAATAGGCAGGATATAAATTCTAAGCAAAGGTAAAACAAAAAGTTATAAAACTTGAGAAACTTTTAAGAACTCCTCTGGTGACCTAAATGTAGCTTTTTCTAGTTAAATTTTTGTAAAATAAAGAGATTTTATATAAAAACCAAAACATGTAAAACTGTTTTAAAAAAATAAAGCCTATTAAAAGAACTCACAAAATGAAGAATATTAATAGAGCTCACATATAATCATAAACTCATTAATAGATTATAACTAAATAAAAAGCAATATAATGCTTTAAAATACTTTTTTCAGTGTCATAGAAGTCTACATATAGACTCTTAAAATATAAACTATGTTAAGATTTATTCATCCTACTATTATATATAATATACATTATATATATATAAAACATATGTATATGGGTATCCTCATTTTCAAGGACAATATTTTTATAATCAAGCTAAATAAACTTTGGGTTTATTTCTTTGGCATGCACACCTTTAATAGCCTCAAAACCTAAGTAAGCTATTTATTATTTTCCCTTAAGATCAGAAATATGCTGTAATTATTTTGTGAATCATTTTGGCTTTAATTACTTTGTGCTGTTTCATATATAAAAATCAGAGCAAGGAGAAGGCTGGATTTTGGTTTCTGTCTTTAGGTTTTGAGAGCTTTTAACTCACAATTTGCTAATTAATTAACTGAAATATTAGCTAATGATCCACATGATGGGGAGAAAAAGTTCCATCCAAATGCAACTGCTACTCTATAAATGTATATATTACTATTGCCATTTTTCTCAGAAGACATGATTTGATTCTCATTCATGACTGAAGCAACTTAGCAGCAGCAGCAGCAGCAGTACTATGTTATGCCTAAAAATAGATTAGCTGAGCTTAAGAAAAATGCATCATTATTCAATACTTCTTTTTCACTAGAACAATTCTAGCAAACTCAGAAAGCACTTCCTCTGTAGGAATTCAAAAGTTTGACTTGAGTTTAAACTCAAAAACTAAATTGCCCTATATTTCCTCTGATTAGTCTCACAAAAGTTGTATAAAAATCAACCAGGCCATGCAATAATATGATTTCATCACTTATCAAAATAATAAAATCATCAGAACTAAATCAACATTTTCCGATAATGTAGATTGGTACTGTTCTAAGCAATAGTTGTAGAGAATAATGTAATCAAGGACATTCACAAACGTACATTGTTCACGTTATATTCAAATGTAAAACTTAGTTCTTAGAAAATTCAGAAAAGAATGTATAAATAAACAAAGTATACTTTCACATCCTATTGTTTAACCTATCAAAATTATATACACCATCTAGAAAAACATCCTATGAATAACTATATTTTACTTAACAAAATGATTGATAATGTCTTTGAATCTTTCTCTGACCTTTAATGGGCTTCCCTGGTGAGACTCCTCCTGCAATGCAGGAGAAACAGGTTCAATCCCTAGGTCAGGAAGATCCTTTGAAGAAAGAAATGGCAACCCACTCCAGTGTTCTTGCTTGGAGAATCCCATGGACTGCAAGCCTGGAAGGCTATAGTCCATAGGGTCGCAAAGAGCAGGACATGACTAAAGTGACTTAGCACACAACGCACGTAAGCACTGACCTTTAACAAATCAGTCATCAATTGCTATAAAAGTTCTGAGGTAGAAAACTCAATATTTCAAATGTCAATTCCTCCCTGGTATTCTCTGTAGCCTCTCCTCCTAGCTGGGGCAAGCCCCACCTTCTATCTTGACCCCAATCCAATATCTTGAACCAATTATGTTTGTAAGTAGAATAAGTTCTATCCTAATATTCTAAAATTTAGTAAAAGAGTATTTGGATTATTAGTCTCTCAATTCAGAATTTATTAGGCTTTCCTTCATATTCTTGTATTTTAGTCCTTATTGTCCTACAAAGTTTCCTGTGTTTCTATCCATGTGTTCCTTTATTTTTACTAGGATGCTATAGGTTTGTTTTGGATTCCAGACATAGATACTGATTCTCCACCATACATCCAGTCTAGGCTCCTGTACCCAGCTTCCCCAAAGATGGAAAGATTAGACAATACGTGAAATAGACCAATTACAGATTTTGGTCCATTCTTGACTGACTCCCAAAGATATCCATTCCAATCTTCTTTGAGTGGGAAGGATTGGATAATTGAAGATGACTAATCAGGAATTTCTGACCATTCTTTTTAGACTTCCCAAAATGTATGATCTTGAATGTAAGCAAGTCACGTGGCTGGTAAGCAAAGTTCAAGCACATTTCAACATATTTGTATTATTCTCTCCCTGTCATCACATGTAAAGCATGTCTAATTAGGTGCCATAGTTCTTGTGGCAGATCATATTTCTTATGATGGTTACAACAATAGCTCTCATTTTACTTCCACTTGTGAAATATGACTTTAGTACACACCCATTATGATGCGGAATCTATTTCTCCACCTCCTTGAATCTGATCAGGCCCTAAACTATTTTAACCACTAGAATACAGTGGAAGTGATAAGATGTTAGTGTTAGCATAGCCATTAATTGGCCTAGAAGAACCCACTTTGTGCACCTTGAAAGGCATGCCTCACATTAGAAATTTGATCACCTTGCACCATTAAGCAACAAGAAGCCCAAGCCATATGGAGAGGCTGGAAGATGAGACACAGGGAGGAAAGAGAGTACTGGGGAGCTCAAATGCACTAGATACATGCAAGAACAAAGCCATCAATCCAGTGGAACTTTCAGATTACTCGGATCCCAGCTGCTAGCTGAATGCAATCCCAGTCAACCAAAGAATCATGGGAAATAGTAAAAAAAAAAAAGTCACTATTTGGGTGAGTTGGTGGGGGGACGGGTGAGGGTAGGGAAAGTGATTGTTACATAGATAACCAGAAGTGTGGTATTCATGAATTCAAGGTTTTATTGGTTTGGCCAAAAAATTCATTAGGGTTTTTCTTTAACATATTATGGAAAAACCCAAACTAACTCTTTGGGCAAGCCAATACAAAGTCTTCTTCATTGCCAGCATCTACATGGCTCCAAGATACACATACAATTTAAAAGATTTAAATAACAACTTCCTAGGCAATGCTCTAAATATAATGTCATTAAGCAATATGTAAATGAATAGTCATCAAAAGATTATTTAGGAAAATAACAGAACCATACATCTCAGTAGCTTTCAACCTTTCTCAGCTAAAACACACCTGAGGGATACAAGACACCACCAACAGCATTTGATTCACGACTGTAATAAGGTCTACATGTGAGGGGGGAAGCAGATGAAAGGACATGAGGAAACAACAAAGACTTTTAGCTGAAAAGAACTCCAGAGTATTTGATACCAACTCCACCCATCAGTTGATCATCACTGAAATATTTAATAAAAACTAAAGCATATTCTAAAAACTAAGGGCTTCCCTTGTGGCTCAGTTGGTAAAGAAATCTGCCTGCAATGCAGGAGACCTGGATTTAATCCTTGGGTTGGGAAGATCTCCTGGAGAAGAAAAAGGCTACCCACTCCAGTATTCTGGCCTGGAGAATTCCATGGGCTGTATAGTCTAAGAGTAAGACATGACTGAGCGACTTTCATATCACATCACTTCCCTTATAGCTCAGTTGGTAAAGAAAGTGAAGTGAAAGTGAAGTCACTCAGTCGTGCCCGACTATTTGCGATCCCAAGGACTGTAGGCTCCTCCATCCATGGTAAGTACTGGAGTGGGTTGCCATTTCCTTCTCCAGAGGATCCTCCCAATCCAGGAATCAAACCCAGGTCTACCTCATTGTAGGCAGACACTTTTACCGTCTGAGCCACCAGTAAGTAAAGAATCCACCAGCAATGCAGGAGACGCCGGCTCAAATCCTGGGTCGGGAAGATCCACTGGAGAAAGGTTAGGCTACCCACTCCAGTATTCTTGGGCTTCCCCTGGGGGCTCAGCTGGTAAAGAAACTGCCTGCAATACAGGAGACCTGGGTTCAATCCTTGGATCGGGAAGATCCCCTGGAGAAGGGAAAGGCTACCCATGCCAGTATTCTAGCCTGGAGAATTCCATGGACTCTATAGTCCATGGGGTAGCAAAGAGTCAGACCCTACTAAGTGACTTCCACTTTCACTTTCAAAGCCTATTCATGTTTCCTTACCCATGGTGAATGATATTTAGTAACTTTGATAAAGAACTTATCAGTGATGTTTATTTATATAATTTCTTAATAAGATGGCATTCATTTTTAAATGAACCTATTCTGAGACTTTTTCTAGCTCCACATATCATTGCATGTAACTTATGAAACTGTGATGTTAATAATCCCAGTTCTACTATTTGCCAGCTGTATCATCTTGGACAAATAGTTTAATCTCTAGTGCCTCAGTTCTCTCATCTGAAAAGAAATGGTGATAACAGTAGCATCTACCTCTTAAAGTGGCAAAGAAGACTGAGTGAGGAAATAAAGCACTATCACCATCGCTGGAAGTAACGGGCACCAGGCAGGTATTAGCATTGCTGTAGCATTATTATTTTTCAGCTCATTCATTGTATTAGGAGTACCTGATTGATTACAGAACGGCTATAAAAAACCCTGCTATCAAATGGATTTCACTAGACAAATAACCTAAATTCTCCTCAGAGATTAGATAAATGGGAAGTATTTGTTTCAAAGAATTCTAACTAGTGATCATTTTTATCACTACTTCAATCACTTTTATCAAAGGCAAGCAGGACTGTTTAATTAAAACTCATTGTGTAACTTTTAAGGCAGGTACCTAACCCAGAAATGTCAAATGGAGCTGACCAAACGAAGGAGCGCACTGCCTCATCCAAAATGAACGCCATGATCCCAACTCAGTTGGTAGGGGTTTCAGCTAGACTTTTCAGTTTCTTTTAAAAGGGAGTAAAACTATCCACTGAAATGCACTTTGCCTGGTCAAACATTTGATGCAGTAAAAATCAGTCATAAAATCTAAAGGCAATTAAGACTCAGATCCCATGCCTGTCATTCTAAAAAGCAAGCATCAAAGACAGTTGTGCTAGAATTCGGCCATTTGATTTTAGGAGAGCATGATAGGAATGCTGTGTGTGTAGCTGACGCTCCCTGACCCAGGGCTTCTTGCTGCTAGCCACTGAAGCTGAGAAGCTCACTATTTACCAAAAGAAAGCATTACTATTAAAAACAGATTTCCTAGTTCTTTACCCAACATCTATTCTGCCCTCCTGTCAAATTACTGAATCCAAGTTTTTAAAACTCCAAATATATAATATAAACATTTTCATTTAAAATGTGTAAGGGTAGTCTTCATTTCCTGTCTTTTGCAGTGATGCCAAATCCCTTTCTTTGAAAGACTCCAATGATTGCAATCTTACTTTTCTTACATAAATCATGTTCATAATTTATCTTCTAAAATTTATAGTCTCAGCTTCTTTAAAGAATTAAACAGGGACATTTAGGAGGCAATGAATGTACATCTTCAAGCAGTTTGGCAATATTTTTAATGTTTTTACAATTGTTTCCCTTCGTCTAACTTGGCAATATTTTTTTAAATAAAATTTGCATCCATGGTATATTCCCAAGGACTGAACTTGTTTTCATAGAAACAACAACTTTGCTTTTTCCCCACCAGGCTCTTCTGTCCATGGGATTTCGCAGGCAAGAATACTGGAGTGGGTTTCCATTTCCTACTCCAGGGGATCTTCCCAACCCAAGGATCAAACCTATATCTCTTGTGCCTCCTGCACTGGCAGGCAGGCTGTTTACCACTGTGCCACCAGGAAGTCCTAGCGATGATTAAGTGGAGGTTGAATATGAGAGATTTCACTGAGAAGATATCCTATAAAGGGCATCACTTGTCTTGAAATGGGCTTCCCAGGTGGCTCAGTGGGTAAAGAACCTACCTCCAGTGCAGGAGATGCAGGAGATTTGGGTTTGATCCCTAGGTCAGGAAAATACCCTGGAGTAGAAGAAATGGCAACCCACTCTAGTATTCCTGCCTGGAGAATCCCATGGACAGGGGAGCCTGGCAGGCTACAGTCTGTAGGGTCGCAAATAGTCAGACATGATTGAAGCAACTGAGCACACATTGAAGCATATTCTTAAAGAAACGAGGCTGACTTTTAGTGAGCCCAGGTTAGTAATGTAACACATCCTTATTTCTTAAGAAATTGACTTCCATATTTAGCTAAAATCATATCAGAATTCATTATGTGGCTTTCTCTTCATAAATCTAAATGAGCTGCAAAATTTAACAGACTTAATACAGTCACGATAAAATTAAATCCTAGTTCATTTTAGAAAGTCAACCTGAAATTGCCTAAAGCGTAAATGAAGAATTTTTTTCAATGAAAAATATGTTTCTAGCTTACAGTACTGCAGTTGTTTCAATCAAGTAAAAGACGCCACCAAACATTCTTTTGAAAAGCTGATTTATCTTAGAATTGAATTAATGACTTAGAACTTTGGTGCTGCCTTCCCAATAGAAACCAGCACACTTTATCCTGAGCTTGCTTCTAATCCTTCATTCACACTTTCACCTTAGATTGTCCCTCAGTTCCTGGGATTTTGTTTAAAGATCTCCTGCCCCTTGACAGGAAAGGCACACTCTATCACTCTTTATTTTTTTTCCTTTTTTTCTCTATAACACTTATTATTAGCATTACTTTTTATATGTATGCTGTGTCTTTTGATAGAATATAAAGCACACAATAAATTTTGGTCATGTTTTCACAGCTATATGCCCAAGGTTTATAAAGTGCATGGCCCATTGCAAGTTCTCAACAAATATTTGTTGAATGATGGATGAAAAATGCATAGACATTACAGTGATATTGCCATGCAACTACTTCACAATCAATGTACTGCGAGAAGAAGGTGGGAAACAGTGTAATCAAAACCACCAGTCAAAAATGAAATAAAACTTTTTAAAACATATTACAAAATTATTTAAATGTAGAACTGAGTTAAAATTACATCAATATTTTAGCTACATACTCAAGGAACATAATCTGTAAGTATAAAATGATACAAACTATACAGCAATGCTAAATGTCACATAAATTGCTTGCAAAATACAGTCAAATGTCACTATCTTTGTAATTAATCTGTTTACAATTTGTTACGTAAATCCTTCTTTAATTCAAATAATAGCATAAGACTTGATTTGGAAAGAAACTCAGTCTCTGCCCCTGACTGGCTCTATCTGCCCTTTGATCTCTAATCTCCCATCTTCAACACACTGGAATTTACTCCCATACATATAACTTTATTGCCCATGATATGAATAATTATCTTTTAAATTCAGAAAAAGAAAAAAGTTATTTAAATGAGTGGTTATTTAAATAAGTGTTTGGTTTCAGTTTAATTTTAGGTTCCTAATTTTTTTCCTTGGTTTATATTATTAGCATTGTGTTCAGTAGTATTTATTAGCAATACACAGTACATTTCAACAGTAGATACCTAACGACAACCACTCTCCCACTGACTGCCTGAAAGTTCCAAGATTCATTTACCTGAGAAATATATACGATACTATTAATATTAAAGACTGCACGAAACTGTTCAAAAATAAGTAGACTGTCTTCAATGAACTATGGAGAACACACATTTCATTACAAGCAACCAATCAACTGGCTGCAATGAGACTGAAATCTATTACTACCCACCTCTCTGTCCATCTTGACTTGGGACTTTATCATACTAAATAAAGTTAGCCATTCAAAGACAAATATCATATGATATTGCTTTATGTAGAATCTAAAACAAAAATTATATGAATGAGCTTACATGCAAAACATAAAAGACCCCAGACATGTAAAACAAACTTATAGTTACCAAAGGAAAAGAGGAGCAGGGATAAATCAGGATGTTGGGATTAATAGATACACACTATTATGTATAAAATAGATAACCAACAAGGACCTACAGTACAGCATAGGTAAAAATGCATCGAATGTATTATAATAAACTATAAGGAGAAAGAATCTGAAAAAGAAAATATACACATATTCATGACTGAATCACTTGACATCTGATACATACAATATTGAAAATCAACTGTAACTCAATAAAAAAATAAATTTTAAAAAATTTTAAAAATATATTGGCTGACCCCTACATTTTATACCATTCCATAGGAGGTTTAAAGAGTTCTAGTTGTTCATGGATCCCACTTCAAAAGACACTGTGATAGAATAATACTGAATAGTGATTAACTGCGTTAGAACTAGAGAATATCTAAGGCTATGAATATTAAAATCTCACCCACAGAGTCCTTTATAAACCAGGTCATAACTCTTTAAAACACAGTAAGGAGTGAAGCTCACATTTTCTATGCTGCAATAAGGAGTAAAATGTGGGAGAGTTTATAGCTATTTATTTCCTTCTGAGCATCACCATGATTGATGTTAGTATATTAACCCAGGTAAGCAAGTTTTAAGGCAAGAAAAAAAATAATGGTTTTGCTATTGGCTATTGTACTCAACCACAACAGAAAAGAGAAGGAAAAATTATTAGTATTGAAGAGTGCTGAGGAGAAAACATATTTACCCATCTATAAAGCCTGTTGCAAGTTCTCATTTTAAAAAGTACTATTGATCAGACTGTGCTAACTTTGCCTTTTAGCAACTTATTTAAAGGAAAACATTTCAGTTATTGTGATCTAAAGTAATGTTTACCACTGTAGTTTACATTTAACATACTGTAGTTAATTCAAAAGTTATTCTATTTTGTCATGTTCAGATATTATTTCTTTTTTTCTTTTCATTTTGAACTGATCAGTTCTAAAAGTTTCTCGTTTAAGCTTTCCAGAACAGACCACTATTTTCTGAGAGTCTATTAAATAAATAAACAGAATAAAATAATAAGCTTAAATGGAGATGAGGGCATAAACACTACAGGAGGCTAGACTTATACCACTCATGAAATAAAAGGAGAAATTTCAATTTCTCAGCCCACTAGAAAAATTGATATGATGCCTATTTTACTGGTCTGTAAGATTCTAAAATACTCTAGAGGAAATCAAATCCAGGTGTTATTGCAAAAGTAAAGCAAAGCAAAAAGCATTAAGATTGATAAAAAAAAAATTGCCACGGATGATTCATGGAAAGAGGAAAGGTTTATGATTCATTCTAATTTTACTTCATTTTAGATCAGTATTACCTTATTTGTTTGAAAATTATATGTATTCTATGAATGGGTGTTCTATCAAGATTTTCCTTGACAGAAAGTGACATCATCGTTTTAGAAAGGTCCCCATGAGGAAATCACAACTATCTCTTTGCTTCCAGGTAGCATTAATTTTTTTAAATTTCCTTAAAAGGCAGTCTCAAAAGTTTCCAGATATAGACATTTCATCTTAGCAACACACTCCCTCACAATCAGTACTACTACACAGGAGAAGAAGGCAGACTTTATAATCAGAGATCTGAGCAACTAGAAGAAAAAAATACTCAAAGAGGAGAGAAAAGTTAAAAGTCATAGGTAGTAAGGATGTAACATGAAGAAGTGGAAGAAAAGAAAGAGAAGGGGCACATGGAAAAAGGCATGTATTGTTACAAAAGCTAATAGAATTTAATTTTAATATTTATTTTATATGTTTCCTGAAAGTTTTAATAGGATAGTGATATTTGTATTATCAATTGCTTAAATTTTCAAGGAAAAAATAAACTATTGAAATCATTACTGACATTTCAAACAAGACTAGTCTTTTATTTCATCCATATCTAAAAAATTTTTTTCCAAAATCATTAAGATACACCTTTGTACAATACTTACATTGTTTTGAAACCCAACTTCACACAGTGAAGAAGCAGCTTACCATCTGATGTTCTTACAGAAGGGAAAGTCAAGCCTTTATGCCTTATTAAAGTGACTTTCTTAGCGAGATTAATTGCTACAGGTAACTTTTTATTCTCACACATTATTCACAAATCCAGGAATATAGGAATCATACAGAAAATTTTTACTATATTCTGAAAATAATCTCCTATAGAAATATGACAGGGAAACTGAGTTCTACAGCATATTTTACCCACACTGGGTAAATTTTCACTTTTCCAATAGAAAGAGGATGAAAGATCGTTTTGCTTAAAATATCACTGTAGTCATTCAATCTTACAAAACCCTTCCCTAGGTGAGACGTTTTTATTCAGCTTTTCAGTGCAGTGCATTGAGTTAGGATTAGGAGTTCTACACAAACCTCAGTGACACTAAAAAGCATGTTTCTTTATCCTAGTAGTCAGTGATCATGCCATGACATACAGTGGTGTTGTTTGTATGACCTGGGATCTAATTTCTGAAATTGATGAAGCACTCATTTTATATCCAGTGTGCTTACTGCATAATAACAGCTTGTCCTCACCCTTCGGTAAGTCGGATCCCATTCATTTCAGTTGTACATGTCTGCCCTCAGGGCTCAGAAAAGGCAGACTTGACACAGATTGTGTGTGTAAGAGCAGGCATGTGCACAAAGGTCATCTATCATACAATACACCCCTTTATAAAAAGATGACTAGACACCTAGGAGAAAATGATTTTCCCTTGTTTCCTGTACACACAGTAGGGCAGCAGACATTGCACACAAACCCTTCTGCCTTTCACTCTGTTGCAGTGAATCAAATAAATTTGAGGAGCTGGCAAGCGCTTTCAGTGCCAATCAACAATGCTTCTTTCTCCGTTGCTACTGACAACTGGAAGCTTTGAGGTCCTGAGTTACAGAAGCTGTCTTTTAAAGGGTTCCAGCTGTCATATTCCTCACATCAGTGAAGCGTATTACTCTATTCCATATTGTCTGACAAAGCTGTGGGTAATTGCCTTCTCATCTTCACAATGTTTTCACAAGAATCATTTATGAAGTGGCAATGTTTAGTGGGAAATGGTAGCTAAACTTTCGAACGATGAGGAAAAAAGAGTATATCCTGGTACATAATTTCTGGTTTCCAGAATTTGGATAATCACCAAACATATAATTCACACATAATTTTACTGCCTTATGCAGTAAACAACCTGAACTACCATACTTGCCAACCCTAGAGGCACATTTAGGTCATTATTATTATTTAACAATAGGAGGCACTTTTAAACATCTATTATCACAGTATCATAAAAGAAACAATGCATGAGCATCTCAAAATAGGAAGCACAAAATCTCAGAACTTAACACAGACTGTTAAATGAAATAACTTTAGCTTCTTGAAAAGCTCCCTGCATTTTCCTCACATCACAGTCTCCTTATATCACAGGCTAAGGAAAGAAAATGAATATCCTCTTCCACAGACCTGAGTTTGAAACAGAATGCTTTAAGTGTTACTTTAGAAAAGCAAAAGGTCCTCTAACATTTAGTGAAAACTAATGCTTATAATTTCTGTAGCATGCAGTTATGTCCCTGAAAGAGTGACTTACCTGCCGCTGCCAAAATCAGTGAGGGATCTTGACACAAGCTGTGAAAGAGGCATTCGTGTGACTAACGACCCGGCACATATATTCACTCCGTGGCTGAGTGCCAGTATTTTGTCTGGGTGGTTAGCTTCAGACTCAGATGTTTCTATCAAACAATTGCTGAATGGAAATCTGAAAGCAACATAACTCCTATGGATTCTATCTTCTTACCATCTGTAGACACCATCTTCTCCTCACCTACCCCTTTGCTCAATACTTCCAATTCTCCAGAAGGTCTCCTAGTGAAGAACCAGAAGAAACAAAACGTGGGTCATTGAGGCAGAAAGTTTGAGTGCCAGACAGACGGTGACACATCAGTGAGACATAATAATATGACCTGGGTTTCTAGGAAGTGGTATCTATGCATGAGTATACCTGTGGACCAGTGCATTGCTCTCTGCAAGTGGGTGCCTCTTCTACATCCGGGAACTACTGACTTCCGTTCTCCACCAATCAGTTCTTTGACGATTCCTTGCCCTTCCCCATCTTAAAAAGAACGAAGAGTAAGTTCCATAACATCAAATAAGTTGAAGTCAGACATGAAATTAGGCCTCAAAATATAGGTTTGGAATTTCCTGTATGCATTCCAGAAGAGTCACAACCTTAGCTTTATACTTGCTAACAATTCAAAAGGCAGAATCACAATCATTGTGTGTTTATATAAGTGCTGATGATTCAGAGTTTAAGTGCTTATACACAGACAAGTTGTGAAGGAAAAAATATCTATGGGCTGATACTGACATGAAAGAGAATTTTCCTGCGGACCCTCATGAAGAGAAAGCTAATTGTGTAAGGTAGGGAAGAATTATTAACATGGCCTCACAGTAAGACCATGGGTTTTAAAGGTCTGTCCCTTCTGTCTTCACTCAGTTTAAGTTTATGGCAATATGCCACTCTGCAATTTAGTAAAAGCCTTCCCATGAGGGCCAGAATAGTTCTCCAGAATTTATGCTTGTCTGGCTTAGATGGGGTAGATTTAAGAGTAGCTGAGTGAATGGATACACTGCATGTCCTTCAGACGATCTTTAAAAATACTGTTTCTCCCAGCTGAGCTTCTGATAAGTGCTGAATGGTGGTGAGTTGAAGATTATATTCCCTGACAAGTACCTGGAATGCAGCTATTCTGTTTTTCCACTTAAGTGCAAAGCCATATGTTTTAACAGCCCCTCAATGCAGAGGCTGGATTGACATTTTCTTGTGAAAGTTGACGAGTCTGACAAGAACATATGTTTGAAGAGAAAGCCACTCCATCTGCACATGGATATAAACAAGGGGATAGCTACTGGCTAGGGCCAAGATTCTTTTAGAAGAGTAATTACTTTTCTGCTCAGAAATAAAAGGATCATCAAAGTACCAAAGATCAGTAGCACCTGATAAGAGCATAGCAATTTTAGGCTATATTCATTTTAAAATTTTAATAATATATCATGTCCACTGTTGGAACAAAATTTTGTTCCACTCTGCTTCCACTACCTGACTCTAAGGCTATTTCATTCCAATCTATTTAGAGTACTACTCAAAACCAAGAATATTTTTGTCCATTCTGCCAATGGATGGAGTATTCACTCTGATAAGGAAATTAAAGACCAGAAAAGTGGCAGACTGTTTTTCTTATCCATTCTTGATTGTAATATACTGAAAAATAGAAATAAGGTTGGATGTTATCCTTTCGGGAGAAATTCCGGCCATTCTCCTCTCCTTTCCTCCCTTGTAACTTTATCCCACATATGTAAGGTAAGATACTCTGAAAGTGCTGGCTAGAACCGCTGCCCCCATAAAAATCCTGGGTAGGCAGGTTACACTGTCTCTTCTCTCTTTTTAAAGAGATAGTATCTTGCTCTCCCTATTGTCAATAAAACGGGCAGAAGGAGCTAACTGTTTGCCCAAGCCTAAGTCATCAAAGTTCCATCTAGGAATCTGGAACAAAAGCTTTGCTGTATTCTGGCCCTCCTACATACAGAAAGCTGAGCAATGAAGAATTGATGCTTTTGAACTGTGGTGTTGGTGAAGACTTGAGAGTCCCTTGGACTGCAAGGAGATCCAATCAGTCCATTATAAATGAAATCACTTCTGAATATTCACTGGGAGGACTGATGCTGAACTCCAATACTTTGGCCACCTGATGCAAAGAGCTGACTCATTGGAAAAGACCCTGATGCTGGAAAAGATTGAAGGAGGGAGGAGAAGGGGACAAGAGAGGATGAGTGAGTTGGATGGCATCACCGATTGAATGGACATGAATTTGAGTAAACTCCAGGAGTTGGTGATGGACAGGGAGGCCTAGTGTGCTGCAGTCCATGGGGTCTCAAAGAGTCAGACGCGACTGAGCGACTGAACTGAAATGAACTGCTGCTGCTGCTGCATCGCTTCAGTCATGTTCAACTCTGTGCGACCCCATAGATGGCAGTCCACTGGGCTCCCCGTCCCTGGGATTCTCCAGGCAAGAACACTGGAGTAGGTTGCCATTTCCTTCTCCAATATAAATTACACACAGAGGCCTTAAGGAGACACTTATCAAATTATATATATATATATATATATATATATATATATATATAAAACCCACACACACACACACACACATATATCTCAAAATATAATCACAATATTGTATGACAATGGTCTACAGAGGAATAATGATGTCTTAGACTTGTTACTTGGAAAAATGCAAGCTTGAAACTAATGAATCAAGAAATTAGGCAGCAACGTTTTCAATGCAGTCATCTAAGAAATAAAATAACCACCTTCAATTTGGGGAGTAGAATTGTCCTTTATAAAAACAGAGTTTGGACAAGAAACTACATCCCATCAATTGGGATTTGCTCAGAGTTGACAGTTACTCTAATTGATAAATCAATCAGAGTCAGCTTGGGCAGAAAAACCTAAACACTACAGAGGCTATAGCAGCATGATTTTTAAATTACTTATACAGTATGTTGTCATTGTTCAGTTGCACAGTTGTATCCAACTCTGTGACGCCATGAATTGCAGTATGCCACTCCTCACTATCCTTCACCATCTCCTGGAGCTTGCTCAAACTCATAGCCATTGAGTCAGTGATGCCATCCAACCATCTCATCCTCTGTAATCCAGTCCTTCTCCTGCCTTCAATCTTTCCCAGCATCAGGGTCTTTTCTAATGAGTCAGCTCTTGGCATCAGGTGGCCAAAGTATTGGAGTTTCAGTTTTAGCAGCAGTCCTTCCAGTGAATATTCAGGACTGATTTCCTTTAGGATTGACTGGTTTGATCTCCTTGCTGTCCAAGGGACTCTCGAGTCTTCTCCAACATCACAGTTCAAAAGCATTGATTTTTGGTGTTCAGCCTTCTTTATGGTTCAATTCTCACATCCATACATCACAACTGGAAAAATCATACCTTTGACTAGATGGACTTTTGTCATCAAAGTAATGTCTCTGCTTTTTCATATGTTGTCTAAGTTTGTCAGAGCTTTTCTTCCAAGGAAAATGCATCTTAATTTCATGGCTGCAGTCACTATCTGCAGTGATTTTGGAGCCCAAGAAAATAAAGCCTGTCACTATTTCCATTGCTTCTCCATCTATTTGCCATGAAGTTATGAGACTGGATGCCATGATCTTCGTTTTTGAAAGTTGAGTTTTAAGCCAACTTTTCATTCTCCTCTTTCATTTTCATCAAGAGGCTCTTTAGTTCCTCTTTGCTTTCTGCCATAAGGGTGGTGTCACCTGCATATCTGATATTATTGATATTTCTCCCTGCAAGCTTGATTCCAGTTTGTGTTTCATCCAGTCCAGCATTTTGCGTGATGTACTCTGAATATGTTAAATAGCAGGGTGACAATATTCAGCCTTGATAAACTCCTTTCTCAATTAGGAACCAGTCTACTTTTCCATGGACTAACTGTTGCTGCTTGACCTGCATACATGTTTCACAGGAGGCAGATGAGGTGTTCCAGTATTCCCATCTCTTGAAGAATTTTCTACAGTTTGTTGTGATCGACACAGTCAAAGGCTTTAGCATGGTCAATGAAACGGAAGTAGATTTTTTCTGGAATTCTTTTGCTTTTTCTATGATCCGAAGGATGTTGGCAATTTGATCTCTGGTTTCTCTGCCTTTTCTAAATCCACCTTGTACATCTGGAAGCTCTTGGTTCATGAACTGTTGAAGCCTGGCAAGGAGAATTTTGAGCATTACTTTGCTAGCATGTGAAATGAGTGCACCTGTGCAATTTTAAACATTCTCTGACGTTGCCCTTCTACTGGGACTGGAATGAAAACTGACCTTTTCCGGTCCTGTGGCCACTGCTGAGTTTTTCAAATTGACTGGCATATTGAATACAGCACTTTAACAGCATCATCTTTTAGGATTTGAAATAGCTCACATGGAATTACATCACCTTCATTAGCTTTGTTCATAGCGATGCTTCCTAAGGCCCACTTGACGTCACACTCCAAGATGTGTTGCTCTAGATGACTGATCACACCATCATGGATATCTGAGTTATAAAGATCTTAGTTGTATAGTTCTATGTATTCTTGCCACCTCTTCTTAATATCTTCTACTTCTGTCAGGTCCATACCATTTTTGTCCTTTATTTTGCCCATCTTTGCATGAAATGTTCCCTTGATTTTCTTGATGAGGTCTCTAGTCTTTCCCATTATATTGTTGTCCTCTATTTCTTTGCCTTGTTCACTTAGGAAGGCTTTCTTATCTCGCCATTCTTTGGAACTGTGCATTTAGATGGATATGTCTTTCCTTTGCTCCCTTTCCTTTTATTTCTCTTCTTTTCTCAGCTATTTGTATACAATACGGAGATGTAGTAATTTTTAAGGTTTTTTCCTTGTTATTGTTGTTTTATTATTATTTATTTTCAATTAAAGGATAATTGCTTTACAGCATTGTGTTGTTTTCTACCAAACATTAACATGAATCAGCCCAAGGTTACCCAAGTCACCTCCCATTTGAACATCCCTCCCACCTCACTCCTCATCCCACCCCTCCAGGTTGTTACCAAGCCCTGTTGGAGATCCATGAGTCACACAGCAAAATCCCATTGGCTACCTATTTTATATATGGTAATGTATGATTTCATGTTACTCTTTCCATACATCCTACCCTCTCCTTCCTCCCCTCTTGACCCCATGTCCATAAATCTGTTCTCAATGTCTGTGTCTCCACTGCTGCTCTACAAATAGGTTTATCAGTACCATCCTTCGAGATTTTATGTATATGCCTTCAGTTCAGTTCACATCAGTCTCTCAGTCGTGTCTGACTCTTTGTGACCCCATGAACTACAGCACACCAGGCCTCCCTGTCCATCACCAACTCCCAGAGTCCACTCAAACCCATATCCATTGAGTCAGTGATGCCATCCAGCCATCTTATCTTCTGTCTTTCCCTTTTCCTCCTGCCCCCAATCACTCCCAGCATCAGTGTCTTTTCCAATGAGTCAGCTCTCTGCATCAGGTGGACAAAATATTGGCGTTTCAGCTTCAATATCAACTCTTCCATTGAACATCCAGGACTGATCTCCTTTAGGATGGACTGGTTGGATCTCCTTGCAGTTCAAGGGACTCTCAAGAGTCTCCTCCAACACCACAGTTCAAAAGCATCAATTCTTCGGCACTCAGCTTTCTTTATAGTCCAACTCTCACATCCATGCATGACCACCGGAAAAACCATAGCCTTGACTAGACAGACCTTTGTGGGCAAAGTAATGTCTCTGCTTTTTAATATGCTGTCTAGGTTGATCATAACTCTCCTTCCAAGGAGCAAGAATCTTTAAATTTCATGGCTGCAATCATCATCTGCAGTGATTTTGGAGTCCAAGAAAATAAAGTCTGACACTGTTTCCACTGTTTCCCCATCTATTTCCCATGAAGTGATGGGACTGGATGACATGGTCTTAGTTTTCTGTATGCTAAGCTTTAAGCCAACTTTTTCACTCTCCCTCTTTTACTTTCATCAAGAGGCTTTTTAGCTCCTTTTCACTTTCTGCCATAAGGGTGGTGTCATCTGCATATCTGAGGTTACTGATATTTCTCCCGGCAATCTTGATTCCAGCTTGTGCTTCATCCAGCCCAGAGTTCCTCATGATGTACTCTGTATGTAAGTTAAATAAGGAGGGTGACAATATACAGCCTTGACGTGCTCCTTTTCCTATTTGGAACCAGTCTGCTGTTCCATGTCCAGTTCTAACTGTTGCTTCATGACCTGCATACAGATAATACCAAAGAATGCCAAAGGAAAATAGTATGGTGGTTCCTTCAAAACTAAAAATACAGTTACCATATGATCTAGCAATCTCACTCTTGGACGTATATTCATAAAAGACAAAAACCTAATTCAAAAAGATATATGCACCCCAATGTTCACTACAGCATTATTTATAATAATAAAGACATGGAAGCAAACTAAGGGTTAATCAAGAGATGAATGGATAAAGAAATGGTGAAAGGTGAAAGTGAAGTTGCTGCTGGGCATACACGCCGAGGAAACCAGAACTGAAAGAGACACATGTACCCCAATGTTCACTGCAGCACTGTTTATAATAGCCAGGACATGGAAACAACCTAGATGTCCATCAGCAGATGAATGGATAAGAAAGCTTTGGTACATATATACATTGGAGTATTACTCAGCCATTAAAAAGAATAAATTTGCATCAGTTCTAATGAGATGGATGAAACTGGAGCCGATTATACAGCGTGAAATAAGCCAGAAAGAAAAATACCAATACAGTATACTGACACATATATATGGAATTTAGAAAATAGTAATGATGACCCTGTATGTGAGACAACAAAAGAGACACAGATGTATAGAATGGACTTTTGGCCTCTGAGGGAGAGGGAGACAGTGGGATGATTTGGGAGAATGGCAATGAAACATGTATACTATCATGTAAGAAATGAAGTGGCAGTCTATGTTCAATACAGGATACAGGATGCTTGGGGCTGGTGGATGGGGATGATCCAGAGAGATGTTATGGGGTGGGAAGTGGGAGGGGGACTCAGGATTGGGAGCTCGTGTACACCTGTGGTGGATTCATGTCAATGTATGGCAAAACCAATATGGTATTGTAAAGTAGAATAAAGTAAAAATAAAAATTAAAAAAAAAAGTGAAGTTGCTCAGTCATGTCTGACTCGTTGTGACTCCATGGACTGTAGCCTACCAGGCTTCTCTGTCCATGGGATTTTCCAGGCAAGAGTACTGAAGTGGGTTATCATTTCCTTCTCCAGGGGATCTTCCCAACCCAGGAATCAAACACAGGTCTCCCACATTGCAGGCAGATGCTTTACCCTCTGAGCCACCAGGCAAGCCCCAAAGAAATGGTGAAGGTGAAGGTGAAGTCGCTCAGTTGTGTTCGACTCTTTGCGACCCTGTGGACTGTAACCTACTAGGCTTCTCCATCCATGGGATTCTCCAGGCAAGAATACTGGAGTGGATTGCCATTTCCTTCTCCAGCAAAGAAATGGTACGTATACATATACACACTTGAATATTACTCAGCCATTAAAAGGAATGAAATACTGCCATTTGCAGCAACATGGATGACTGACATACTAAATGACAAAGAAAGATAAATATTCTATCATATCACTCATATGTGTAATCTAAAAAAAAAAAATCGTACAAATGAACTTATTTACAAAACAGAAATAGACCCATAAACATCCACAGACAGAAATTTATGGTTTACCTAAGAGAGAAGGAGGAAGGAAGGGATAAGTTAGAAGTTTGGGATTAACAGATACCCAGTACCATATATAAAATAGATAAAACAACAAGGATTTACAATAGCAAAGGGAACTATAATAATAACCAATCATAATAAAGTTATGGAAATGAATCTTAATATATATGGAAATGAATTTATTATAGAAATGAATCTGAATATATATATATATGTAACTGAGTCACTTTGCATATACCTGCAACTGACACAATATTGTAAATCAACTATACTTCAACTAAAGAAGAGATACAGCATCTTATCTTTGTATGGATGGTATATAATCTTCAAAAATATGCATGACTATGTCGAACATCTTAAACAAATAACATATTGTAAGTCTACTACACTTCAATTAAAATATATATGTATATCTAAAGACTGGTGTTTGGCTGCAACAGCAGTTTGAAGTTTGGCAGGGCAGCTTAAAATTTTTCTCTTCCTAGATGTTGTATATATACATAGGAACCTTCTTTCTCAAAATATTTCAGTGAAATTGAATAGACATTAAATTTCAAATATAATAGCATGGATCTCTACTTTTATATTGACATAGCTTTCTAACAAATATCAGTGGAAAAAATAAAACTGTTTTTCCAGTCTATTACAGACAAAACCATCAATGTCAGTTATGGTCCAGAAAATCCAATTTAGGATTTGTCTGAGAAGAACATACTTCCTCCTCCTCCTCAGAAAAGGGGGTCCCCATGGTGCAATCCATGATGCATGACAATGTCTGAAGCAGGAATACATATGAAGCATGCATGCACATGCATGCAGCCATGCATTTCAAGAACATCTCAATAGAAAGGGACCTCAAGGTTATCTAGAAACTGTTAGGTAGATCTATTTTTAGCCAAGCAACTCTTTATCTACCCATTCCAGGAAATTACAGCCTTGATGTTAATTATAGCTATGGAAGTATTACCTGAAAAATTAATTTTTACGATGTGCAAACAGTTAGGTAGATACGCCAGGGAGAAATTGCCACTGATACAGAAAGTAGTTCCTCCAGAGTCCAATGAGACCATCTGTGCTTTTTCCTGAGATTTTTCCTTTGGTTACATTTGAGCTACAACATCCACTAGTGGCAAATGTTCTTATTTCAAAAAGAACACCAGGGAAGAACAAAATGAAGTATTTTTTCCTTGTGACTGTCCTTATTAGTATGTATGCTCAAATGCATCAAACTAATGAGGCTGTGTCATTACATGGAACAGCTGTATTGAGTATTTTGGAAGTTTCAGTACATTGGAAGGATAAAACAAAAAAAGCTATTAGTTAAACACAAGTAGTCATAAAGTAATAATGAAGACAGTCAAGCAATATGCTGACTTCACTAATAACTACTACATGTGGTGTAAAGAGTGGAATTTTAACATATTCATTTGCTTCCCCAAGCATAAATTACTAAAAGCTACATTGGAAATACAAGGCATGCTATAAAAATTCTTTCCATTACAAAGTGTGATCCCAGTACATTTAAACTCTCCTTTTTATTTAGAAATAGGACAAAAATACATTAACTTCTAATATCATCAATACGATGCTCAATTCATTTGCTTACTCTTAAGGTTAAAATAAATCATATCACTATTTTGCACTTTTAAGTGAAAAAAATCCAATGAAAAATAACAAAATTTGGAGAAAATACTAAGCCCTTAATCTCTATCCTCAGTATATGATAGTGAAATTGAACTCATAATTAAATCATGCCATGAGCATTCCAAAATTAAACAGAAATGACAATTGTATAATTACAAATGGGAAACAAGAAATATTTAATCCTTTTGGCATTGTTGCTTAGTATATTCCATTATTAGCTGAATTTTTCAATCACAATAATCCTACAATCCCTTCTGGTTCGTGTAACACAGCTAATTCAGCATAATATTAGATACAGTTCAATACAACCCTACATTAAAATTCTCCAAACCTACCAGAGAGAAAATAAGAAGGACTTCTTTTCATTCTGTGTATCAGAAAATTTATAGAATTTTACCTGCAATCAAAGAGCACACTGGAAGCCTCTTTCAACTGACCTTTACCTGATATTAACAAAGTCAAGTGATATTTCTCTAGAAACTATATCTATAGCTACCGCATGAATATTTAAGAAACAAAATAGCCCATTTTTTTTCTCTCTGCAACAGAAAGCACTGCTTCAGATCTTCTGAACAATATGCTAATCTTCAGCTTTATCATGATGTCTCCATTTTTTCTTAATAGTTAAGTATGGATAGGTCTAGATGAAACTGTGAAGTTGGTACCTTCTCCCAGATTCCTTTTCAATGCCTCACTTTCTCCTTCCACTAATACCCCAACCTCCTCCTGGGCTCTCATATTCTTTTCTGAATGTAAGAATCTCCTCCTTCCAGCTCTTATATACTAGTTTGTTAATTCATTCAATATTTACTGGATATTGACTATGTGCCAGCCATTAGACACTGGAGGACGTATGCTTTTGTTTCATGAGTGAAAATAGCCATCTGTTCTGTGTTCTGCTCTCTCAGGGTCCTGTTCCTGTTATTTTAATAAAGTTATTCATGTTATGATATTGATGGGTGAAAACTGTATAATCTGCTACCTTTCAAATAATGTGCAGCACTTCATACATACGTGCTGAATTTTAAGCAGCCAAGTAAATTAAATTGAAATCTTTTCTAGAATTTTGGGGGCCATGGGATGTTTCTTATGATAAAGGTGAGTACAGAAGACTTCACTGTAGAACGGGTCAATGTCAGAGAGACTAGAAATGGAAATTAGGCTGGCCTCCAGAAGTGAGCACAATATTCTGAGGACTGAGAGCGTCAGGGAAACGTAGAAGGGAGAAAGGTCATTCCAGAAGGTGTCAGGGGAGTAAAATAACCTGCAACTGTCACTTCTCACCTGCATTTCTGCACACACCTTCCTTATTGGAGTGACTGCTTCCAGTCTTGCCTCTCCTTAATCTGTTCTTGATGTCACCTGGAGTGACTTTCTGAAATATTATATTCGTTAGTGACTCTACAATCAAATGATTTAAATTTTATTATCTCTTAGTTTTTGTAAATTATGAATCTGGGCATGGTTTAGCTAGGTCTCTTCAGAAACTTACACAAGGCCATAATCAAGGTGTCAGCTGAAGCTGCAGAGAACTCAAGTCTCAACTGAAGGAGGATCCATTCACATGTTCATTACTGACAGGACTCAGAGCCTCTTAGGCTATCGCACTAAGGGCCTCAGCCTGCCTGGCTCCATCCTACAGCCATGTGGAGCTAATTGCAGTCACTCAGTTCCCCCAGTTCACCATGATTTCCTTCTGATCCAGACCTTGGCACATTCTATTTTCATTCCCTGGAATTTCACTTGTAGTAAAGTGTATGCATACATGTCATACTTAAAGTCTTGGGTCTACAAGAGATTCTCAAGAAAATAAGTATAAAAAAGTTCTCCATTATTTTTATGTTGACTCCACCCTGTCATCAGCTACCATCCCATTGCTTTACATCCCATTGCAGCAGCAAAACTCTTCAAAAAATTATCTGTACTCTTTTGTGTAAAGCAGAGACATTACTTTGGGGACAAAAGTCCATACGGTCAAAGCTATGGTTTTTCCAGTAGTCATGTATGAATGTGAGAGTTGGACCATAAAGAAGGCTGAGTGCCAAAGAATTGATGCTTTTGAACTGTGGTGTTGGAGAAGCCTCTTGAGAGTCCCTTGGACTGCAAGGAGATCCAACCAATCAATCCTAGAGCAAATCAGTCCTTAATATTCATTGGATGGACTGATGCTGAAGCTGAAGCTCCAGAACTTTGGCCACCTGATGGGAAGAACCGATTCATTAGAAAAGACCCTGATACTGGGAAAGATTGAAGGCAGGAGGAGGAGGAGGTGACAGAGGACAGGATGGTTGGATGGCATCACTGACTCGATGGACATGAGTTTGAGCAAGCTCTGGGTGATGGTAAAGGACAGCAAAGCCTGGCATGCTGCACTCCAGGAGGTCACAAAGATTTGGACATGACTGAGTGACTGAACAACAACAGCAAATCTTTTGTGTTCAAGCCCCACCACCCATTCTCTCTTGAAACTACTTCAGTTGGGTGTTTACCTCTGTCATGTTGTTCAATCCAATGGCCAATTCTCTGTCCTGATAACTCTTCAGTTCAGTTCGGTCGCTCAGTCAGGTCCAACTCTTTGTGACCCCATGGACTGCAGCACGCCAGGCCTCCCTGTCCAATGCCAACTCCCAGAGTTTACTCAGACTCATGTCCTTTGAGTCAGTGATGCCATCCAACCATCTCATCCTCTCTCATCCCTTCTCTTCCTGCCTTCAATCTGCCCCAGCATCAGGGTCTTTTTCAATGAGTCAATTCTTCACATCAGGTAGCCAAATAGTGGAGTTAATACTTGGCTATTAGCATTTGATACAGCTGATCACACCCTCCCTTTTTGCTGTGCTCTCTTCATTTGGCTATGATACCACACACAATAGTTTTCCTTTAACCTCAGTGGTTACTTCTTCGTGGATTACTTTACAGGTTCCTATTTCCTTCCAGAATAAATCCAGTACCTGATCTTTTTCTATTCTCTATCTACATTTATCCTCTTAATAGTCTCTTTCAGATTCATGACTTTAAATACCATTTATATGCTGCTGCTGCTGCTGCTGCTAAGTCACTTCAGTCATGTCCAACTCTGTGTGACCCCATAGATGGCAACCCACCAGGCTCTCCCATCCCTTGGATTCTCCAAGCAAGAACACTGGACTGGGTTGCCATTTCCTTCTCCAGTGTATGAAAGCGAAGAGCAAAAGTGAAAGTGAAGTCCTGTCTGACTCTTCGCGACCCCATGGACTGGAGCCTACCGGGCTCTCCCATCCATGGGATTTTCCAGGCAAGAGTACTGGAGTGGGGTTCCATTGTCTTCTCCCATTTACATGCTAGTAACTCCCAACAACAGACTGGTTCCAAATAGGAAAAGGAGTATATCAAGGTTGTATATTGTCACCCTGCTTATTTAACTTATACGCAGAGTACATCATGAGAAATGCTGGGCTGGAGGAAACACAAGCTGGAATCAAGATTGCTGGGAGAAATATCAGTAACCTCAGATATGCAGATGACACCACCCTTATGACAGAAAGAAGAACTAAAAAGCCTCTTAATGAAAGTGAAAGAGGAGTGAAAAAGTTGGCTTAAAGCCCAACATTCAGAAAATGAAGATCATGGCATCTGGTCCCATCACTTCATGGGAAATAGATGGGGAAACAGTGGAAACAGTGACTGACTTTATTTTTCTGGGCTCCAAAATCACTGCAGATGGTGACTGAAGCCATGAAATTAAAAGAGACCAACCTAGATAGTATATTTAAAAGCAGAGACATTACTTTGCCAACAAAGGTCCATCTAGTCAAGGCTATGGTTTTTCCAGTGGTCATGTATGGATGTGAGAGTTGAACTATAAAGAAAGCTGAATGCTGAAGAATTGATGCTTTTGAACTGTGGTGTTGGAGAAGACTCTTGAGAGTCCCTTGGACTGCAAGGAGATCCAACCAGTCCATCCTAAAGGAGATCAGTCCTGGGTGTTCATTGGAAGGGCTGATGATGCAGCTGAAACTCCAATACTTTGTCCACCTGATGCGGAGAGCTGACTCATTTGAAAAGACCCTGATGCCAGGAAAGACTGAGGGCAGGAGCAGAAGGGGAAGACAGAGGATGAGATGGTTGGATGGCATCACTGACTCGATGGACATGGGTAGACTCCAGGAGTTGGTGAT
Source organism: Nanger dama (assembly GCA_917880005.1). Lineage (NCBI taxonomy): Eukaryota > Metazoa > Chordata > Mammalia > Artiodactyla > Bovidae > Nanger > Nanger dama. Next base: position 3,170,439 of record CAKJTW010000038.1, on the reverse strand, counting down.
GGACAGGGAGGCCTGGCGTGTGGCAGTTCATGGGGTCACAGAGTCAGACACTACTGAGTGACTGAACTGAACTGAACTCCCAAGTTATACCTCTTAGCCAGACCTCTATTCTGAACTCCAGACCTGTATAATCAACCTGTTACTCTTCAACACAACTCGTATATTATATCATACAGAAACAGGCTCACTAAAATTATATATTTGAAGAGGGCTTATTGACAAGATAACCATTCACAAAGGTGTGAGCATAGCCTAGGAGCCTCATAGTACATACTGCAGTGACTCTGGGTCATTAGCAGGAGAGTTATTAAGACCATAAGTATGAAGTGATGAGGGAAAGGGATTGTTACTAGAAAATGAAAGGTTAGAACTGTGTAGATGAGACCACCAGGAGACTAGAAGTATTAATAACATTGGGGAACACAGAGACCTTGAGTAAAACGTCACTGTGAGGAAGCCAATACAATAGATCCAGTCTATAGATCAGTCTCCTTCCTCTCTAATCTCTGTGCTCCTCATAAGCTAAACATAATCAGAGGCTGAAGAGCAAAGGGATCCCACTGATGAAATGAGCATACATCAGTTTCCTGGGGCAGGGAGCAAAGTAAAGAAGACTAGAGAAAGGATCTTAGGGAACAAAAGGAAAATATTCTACATTCACGTGTAACAGACACATCAAGATTAACATTTCTAAAGCTCAACATTTTCCCCAAAAACTTGCTCCACCTGTCATAGGATGGTGACTTCATCCTTCCAGTTGCTTAGACCAAATCTCTCGGGGTCATTCTTGCCATTCTTGACTCCACTATTTCTCTCAAAACTACAGCGAATCTGTCAGGAAACTCTGTGGTCTCTATGTTTGAAATACAATCAGCCTCTCTATCTACAAGTTCTGTATCTCCAATCATATATAAAAAGAAAAATACAGAAAGTTCCAAAAAGCAAAATTTGAATTTGCCTCTCACCAGCATCTATTTTATAGCACTTACATCTCATGGCTCAGATTGTAAAGAATGCAGTACCTGGGTTAGGAAGATCCTCTGGAAGAGGGCATGACAACCCACTCCAGTATTCTTGCCTGGATTATCCCCCATGGGCAGAGGAGCCTGTGCTACAGTCCATGGGGTCGCAAAGTTGGATACAACTGAGTGACAAAGTACAGCATGCATGTGTCTTTGTGAGTATTTACATTTATTTATATTGTGTTAGGCATGTTAAGTAATCCAGAGATAATTTAAAGTAAATGGGAGGATGTGCCTAGGTTATATGCAACACAAGGTCATTTCATTTAATGAACTTGAGAATCCATTCATTTTGTTATCCCTGGGAATCCTGGAATCAATCACCTGGAGATACTGCAGGACAGCTATATATCCAGAGGCCTAACACTTCCCAGCATCTTTGTAAAACCATTACGTCTTGACTGAACTTCCACAACAACAACAGGCAGTATCGTTAAAACTTCTTTGTGGTCAACTTTTATGAAACACCTGTGAAAATTCATCTATGTATACAGATGAATGTGGTCCCTAGTTTTGATACTAAACAGTAAAAATTACATATAATTCTGCTTTTTGAATGATATTCCTGTTCCTACTCATCACCTATATTTAAAAAAAAATACAGAGTTAATATAGTTGAGAGATTGGGAATTGCCTTTAATTATATACTTACAGTTTCACACAAAAATCTGAAAATCTCCAAGAAAATTACATGTCTGCCCCAGCAAGTCTGTAATGGTAAATGAGGAAATGAAGGCAGATTACTAAAAATAAATTTAAATAACCCTCTTTTGTAAAACATGCTAAGCTTTGCCTGTCTAAGTCAGTTTTGGCACAGAAACTCTGACTATGACAGTAAAAATATATGGATATATTTTGGAACTATCCCAGGTCCAGAAAATGCCAAGATAATTAGCAAGTTTACAAACTGGGCTGTGCCACCTTTTCTAAAGCAATACCTCAAACTTAACCGAAGTCTTTCCCACATTAATGATTACCTGTTTTTGGAAAACAAGTTGCTCTAGCTCTTTGAAACAGAAATTAAAGTGAAAAAAATCAGCTTCTTCTAACTGAAAGAAAGTTATCACTCCAATGACACATTAAATTGGAATTATGCAAAATAAAAGCAAAATTAGTATTAATTAGAAAAGTGATCAACAGTCTAGATATATTTGGTGTGTCTCATTAAACATATACTAGTTCTTTTAGGTTTTAAAACAGAAAATAAAAATATTACATCTTAGAATGTACAGGATTGTGTCAACTTAGATCTTCACCATGATACATCAAGCTCATTTTACATTCATACCTTCATTAATAATGATCTGATAGCTCCTTTATTCTAGTCAATTATCTGTTTTCTATTCAAATATATCCAACTTAATTTATTAAAAGAAATGTATAAAATGCAAGTTAAACTGCATTTTTATGGCTATAATCTTTGAACTGACTGAATTATAATATTACTGCTCCTCCCCTAGGCTATCTAGAAACTTAGTCAAATAATCAGCAACTTATATGATTTATGTTGTATATGTACTTAGTACTATAAAAATAGTAATAGCTAAATTTTGACTGATTATCTTTTAGCCATAGTGCAAACCAATTAAAACACATTAACTTATTAATAGTCATAACAACCCAGTAGGGTAGCTATTAATAAGTTATCCCCAAATGACTTAGGGTTATCTACCAATAGGCAACTTCAGGAAAATGTTTGTGTGTGGCATGATGGTTTATTAACTTCGAGGGTTTCTAGTACACTTCCTTCTACAGAGACACCACTTGTCCAAGGGGCAGACGCTATTTCTCAGCGAGTGACAGAATGGTGAAATGTCCACCTTTTAACAAGTGAGCTATTACTGACAGATGCTCTGCGAGAGAACAAGTTCAGAGGAGTGTGGTGTTCTCAGCCTCCTCAGGGAGTGACGCCTCCACTTGGAATTCTAATTTCAGTTTCTGTTACTAAGGAAGAGGAGCAGAACCTGACAGTACAGGCCGCTGAAGAGAATGAAGGAGAAAGAAGGCTGTGAATTCTTAATTAACAGGATGTTCAGGGACATGCATGCAAGCTTTACACCACTGCTGTGGAAGGCTGCGTTTAGAATAGATACAGAAACCACTCACTGCTATCACTAACTTCAGGAGGTAAAAAGGCAGTTTCCAAAGTTCTAGTCAGTGGTGAGAAGGAAAATTATTTCCTCTGGAAACCCTGAATCTATCTCTCTGAAAGCATTTTCATACTGTTAAATGACTTGGTTAATGGTAAGGCTCAGAAGTTCCAAAATTCAGTTTCTGAAATAACTCAAAATTTGCACTCAAGAAATGAAAGAAATAATCATAAGCAAAAATACTAAAGACAAATTGATTCCAACTACGCTAAATTCCCAGGGGAACCCTAACCCTAAGTCCCCTCTAATTATTTGGGGAAAGATAAAAGTAACATAGATTCACCTTTTCTCTAAGAAAAATGATTGATTTTAAGTTTTTAGTGGAAATATTAAATTACACATCAGTGGGTAAATACTGAAACTTTACATAGTGCTAGGCACTACATGAGGCCCAAGAGCTACCAAGAAGAAAAGCTTTCCCTCAAGTGAAAGAAATCATAGTCTGTCTGGAATGAATACAGAAATCCCTCTGATAAGCCACAGATACCAGCAAGCTTTCAAATAGTGACTTAAGGAGGTAACCAGCACTTTCAGTTAACACTGTTATGACTCATTCAAGATGTACACAAGCTGGAATAAGCATAAAATATAAACATTTACTAGAACAGACAGTAAAACTGAATGGTTAAAAATATATACCAGGGCTGTATTTCCACAAATAATACTATTTATAGATGCATAAATATTATTTGAGGCATGTTTATAATAAGAGTTGTCTTCAAAGTTTTGATGACTTGTCAATTGTTAGAGGGATTAGCCTTGGTCAGTATAGGTCTAGTACAATAACATTCAGTAGGCATCTATATCCAATAGGAATTATGCTGGGGGCTAAAGAAATGAGAGACAGATCCCTCATTCCCAAGAACTCAGTCTGATGGGAGAAAGAGGCAAATAAACTACAAATAAACTATCCATTAGAGTATATCATATTGCTATTGCCAGCATACACATTCAGACTAACTGCTGCAGGAGCCAAAGGAAGTGACTTCTCCACCACAGGATAAGTAATAAAACACTGTCCATAGCTCTAGATTTAAATGTCCTGAAGATAATCACAACGTCCAACAGAAGAATAGGTCACCTAGCTATAGAGGGATCCTTCAGCCCTCAAGAAATGTTAAAAAGACCCATGATCAAGATGCAAAAAATTTCTAAGAGATGACACCAGGTAACATCAAATCTTAAAAGATAATGCTGTTAAAGTGCTGCATTAAATATGCTACCAGATTTGGAAAACTCAGCAATGGCCACAGGACTGAAAAAGGTCAGTTTTCATTCCAATCCCAAAGAAGGGCAATGCCAGAAAATGTTCAAACTACCATAAAATCATGCTCATTTCACATTTGACCAAGGTAATGCTCAAAATTCTCCAAGCTAGGTTAGCACAGTACATGAACTGAGAACTTTCAGATGTACAAGCTGCATTTAGAAAAGGCAGAGAAAGCAGAGATCAAATTGCCAACATCTGCTGGGTCACAGGAAAAGTAAGAGAATTTCAAAAACATCTGCTTCATTAACTACACTAAAGTCTTTGACTGTGTGGATCACAATAAACTAGAAAATTCTTAAAGAGATGAGAATACCAGATCACCTTACCTGCCTCCTGCAAAACCTGTATGCACATCAAGAAGCAACAGTTAGAACTGGACATGGTATTGACTGGTTCAAAATTGGGAAAGGAGTACATCAAGGCTGTATTTTGTCACCCTGCTTATTTAACTTACCTGCAAAGTAGTTCATCATGTGAAAATCCACGCTGGTTAAATCACAACTGGAGTCAAGATTGCCAGAAGAAATATCAACAACTCAGATATGCAGATGATACCACCCTAATGGCAGAAAGCAAAGAGGAACTAAAAAGTCTTTTGATGAAGATCAAAGAGGAGAATGCAAAGGTTGGCTTAAAACTCAATATTCAAAAGATGAAGATCATGACATCCGTTCCCATCACTTCATGGTAAATAGATGGGGGAAAAGTGGAAACTGGCGATTTTATTTTCTTGGGCTTCAAAATCAGTATGGATGGTAACTGTAGCCATGAAATTAAAAGACCCTTGCTTCTTGGAAGAAAAGTTATGACAAACCTAGGCAGTATATTAGAAAGCAGAGACATTACTTTGCCAACAAAGGTCCATCTAGTCAAGGCTATGGTTTTTCCAGCAGTCATGTATGGATGCAAGAGTTGGACTATAAAGAAAGCTGAGCACTGAAGAATTGATGCTTTTGAACTGTGGTGTTGGAGAAGACTCTTGAGAGTCTCTTGGACTGCAAGGAGATCCAACCAGTCCATCTTAAAGGATGGCAGTCCTGAGTGTTTATTGGAAGGACTGATGTTGAAGCTGAAACTCCAATACTTTCGCCACCTCATGTGAAGAACTGACTCACTTGAAAAGACCCTGATCCTGGGAAATACTGAAGGCAGGAGAAGGGGATGACAGAAGATGATATGGTTGGATGGCATCACCGACTAAATGGACATGAGTTTGGGTAAACTCCGGAAGTTGGTGATGGACAGGGAGGCCTGGCATCTGCAGTCCATGGGGTCACAAAGAGTTGGACACGACTGAGCAACTGAACTGAACTGAACTCCACCATGGCTCTACTCTTCCTCTTCAGTATATGACAGTTCTGACTCTTATGACTCAGGTGGGAACATAAACAAGATGAGTGAATTGTTAACTACTTCTCATTATAGGAATTAAGGCAGAGAAAATGGGAGACAGGGACCTGCAATTTATTACCCCATGCATTCCAAGCCAGTGCAAGTCCAGGCATGGACGGACTTGAAGAAAGGATAAAAAGTACTCATAGTCGGTCCACTTTGTTGCTACAAATTTAAGAGAACTGAGTAAAAGAACTACAATCCAAGAGAGACTGATGAAATAATAACTAAACATATAAACTACATGGACATTTTCTGATGTGGAGAAATGGCAAGGGAGACAGAGTAAAGGCCTTTCAAACTACAGAAAATGTTACTTAGCAGTTTATTTTACCTGCACTATTATCAGGACCTACTCAGACATTGAAACACTGATGCTATTTCATTCTTTCATTATCAATCCATCTTTCTTCCTAAACTCCATAACAGTAAAAATTCATATCACTGAATTGTAGAATTTTGAGGAAATATCTAAGTTTTGACCTTTTTTTAATTTCCCCAAACTCCAAGAACAGTATTTTGACAGTAAAATACATTTAATAAATACATCTTGAAATTAAATCTACTAAAATTTAGATATCTTTCATGGGGGAAAATATTTCCTGAAAAGATTCTGGAAAGAATTAAAGAGGAAATGGAAAAGTTTATTTTAGAAGAGTTTGAGTAGAATAGGTGTTAGCTCTTCTCTAAATTTTTGGTAGAATTCAGCTGTGAAGCCGTCTGGACCTGGGCTTTTGTTTGCTGGAAGATTTCTGATTACAGTTTCAATTTCCATGCTTGTAATGGGTCTGTTAAGATTTTCTATTTCTTCCTGGTTCAGTTTTGGAAGGTTGTACTTTTCTAAGAATTTATCCATTTCTTCCACCTTGTCCATTTTATTGGCATATGATTTTGCTGATAGTAGTCTCTTATGATCCTTTGTATTTCTGTGTTGTCTGTTGTGATCTCTCCATTTTCATTTCTAAGTTTATTGATTTGATTTTTCTCCCTTTGTTTCTTGATGAGTCTGGCTAATGGTTTGTCAAATTTTTATCCTTTCAAATAACCAGCTTTTGGCTTTGTTGATTTTTGTTGTGGTCTCTTTTGCTTCTTTTGCATTTATTTCTGCCCTAATTTTTAAGATTTCTTTCCTTCTACTAACACTGGGGTTCTCCATTTCTTACTTTTCTAGTTGCCTTAGGTGTAGAGTTAGGTTATTTATTTGATGTTTTTCTTGTTTCTTGAGGTATGCCTGTATTGCTATGAAGTTTCCTCTTAGCACTGCTTTTACAATGTCCCACAGATTTGGGGTTGTTGCGTTTTCATTTTTATTCATTTCTATGCATATTTTGATTTCCTTTTGATTTCTTCTCTGATTTGTTGGTTATTCAGCAGCGTGTTGTTCACCCTCCATATGTTTGAATTTTTAATAGTTTTTCTCCTGTAACTGAGGTCTAATCTTACTTCACTGTGGTCAGAAAAGATGCTTGGGATAATTTCAATTTTTTTGAATTTACCAAGGCTAGATTTACAGCCCAGGATGTGATCTATCCTGGAGAAGGTTCCATGTGCACTTGAGAAAAAGGTGAAATTCATTGTTTTGGGGTGAAATGTCCTATAGATATCAATTAGGTCTAACTGGTCTATTGTATCATTTAAAGCTTGTGTTTCCTTGTTAATTTTCTGTTTAGTTTATCTATCCATAGGTGTGAGTGGGGTATTAAAGTTTCCCACTACTATTGTGTTATTAATTTCCCCTTTCATACTTCTTAGCATTTCTCTTACATACTGTGGTGTGTCTATGTTGGGTGCATATATATTTATAATTATTATATCTTCTTCTTGGATTGATCCTTTGACCATTATGTAGTGTCCTTCTTTGTCTTTTTTTACAGCCTTTGTTTTAAAGTCTATTTTATCTGATATGAATATTGCTACTAACACCTATCCTACTCAAACTCTTCCAGAAAATTGCAGAGGAAGGTAAACTTCCAAACTCATTCTATGAGGTCACCATCACCCTAATACCAACACCTGACAAAGATGCCACAAAAAAGAAAACTACAGGCCAATATCACTGATGAACATAGATGCAAAAATCCTTAACAAAATTCTAGCAATCAGAATCCAACAACACATTAAAAATATCATACACCATGACCAAGTGGGCTTTATCCCAGGGATGCAAGGATTCTTCAATATCTGCAAATCAATCAATGTAATACACCACATTAACAAGTTGAAAAATAAAAGCCATATGATTATCTCAATAGATGCAGAGAAAGCCTTTGACAAAATTCAACATCCATTTATGATATAAAAAAAATTCTCCAGAAAGCAGGAATAGAAGGAACATACCTCAACATAATAAAAGCTATAAATGGCAAACCCACAGCAAACATTATCCTCAATGGTGAAAAACTGAAAGCATTTCCCTAAAGTCAGGAAAAGACAAGGGTGCCCACTTTCACCATTACTATTCAAAATAGTTTTGGAAGTTTCACCACAGCAATCAGAGCAGAAAAAAATAATAATAAAAGGAATCCAAACTGGAAAAGAAGTAAAACTCTCACTGTTTGCAGATGACATGATCCTCTACATAGAAAACCCTAAAGACTCCACCAGAAAATTACTAGAGCTAATCAATGAATGGAGTAAAGTTGTAGGATATAAAATCAACACACAGAAATCCTTTGCATTCCTATACACTTATAATGAGAAAATAGAAAGAGAAATTAAGAAAACGATTCCATTCACCATTGCAACAAAAAGAATCAAATATTTAGGAATATATTTACCTAAAGAAACTAAAGAACTATATATAGAAAACTATAAAACACTGGTGAAAGAAATCAAACAGGACACTAATCACTTCAGTTCAGTTAAGTCGCTCAGTCATGTCTGACTCTTTGCAACCCCAAGAATCGCAGCACGCCAGGCCTCCCCTATCCATCACCATCTCCAGGAGTTCACTCAGACTCACGTCCATCGAGTCCATGATGCCATCCAGCCACCTCATCCTCTGTCGTCACCTTCTCTTCCTGTCCCCAATTCTTCCCAGCATCAGAGTCTTTTCCAATGAGTCAACTCTTCGCATGAGGTGGCCAAAGTAATGGAGTTTCAGCTTTAGCATCATTCCTTCCAAAGAAATCCCAGGGTTGATCTCCTTCAGAATGGACTGGTCGGATCTCTTTGCAGTCCAAGGGACTCTCAAGAGTCTTCTCCAACACCACAGTTCAAAAGCATCAGTTCTTCGGCATTCAGCCTTCTTCACAGTCTAACTCTCACATCCATACATGACCACAAGAAAAACCATAGCCTTGACTAGACAGACCTTAGTCGGCAAAGTAATGTGTCTGCTTTTGAATATGCTATCTAGGTTGGTCATAACTTTTGTTCCAAGGAGTAAGTGTCTTTGAATTTCATGGCTGCAGTCACCATATGCAGTGATTTTGGAGCCCCCCAAAATAAAGTCTGACACTGTTTTCCACTGTTTCCCCATCGATTTCCCATGAAGTGATGGGACCAGATGCCATGATTTTCATTTTCTGAATGTTGAGCTTTAAGCCAACTTTTTTACTCTCCTCTTTCACTTTCATCAAGAGGCTTTTAGCTCCTCTTCACTTTCTGCCATAAGGGTGGTATCATCTGCATATCTGAGGTTACTGATATTTCTCCTGGCAATCTTAATTCCAGCTGTGTTTCTTCCAGTCCAGTGTTTCTCACGATGTACTCTGCATAGAAGTTAAATAAGCAGGGTGACAATATACAGCTTTGACGTACTCCTTTTCCTATTTGGAACCAGTCTGTTGTTCCATGTCTATTTCTAACTGTTGCTTCCTGACCTGCATACAGATTTCTCAAAAGGCAGGTCAGGTGGTCTAGTATTCCCATCTCTTTCAGAATTTTCCACAGTTTCTTGTGATCCACACATTCAAAGGCTTTGGCATAGTCAATAAAGCAGAAATAGATGTTTTTCTGGAACTCTCTTGCTTTTTCTATGATCCAGTGGATGTTGGCAATTTGATCTCTGGCTCCTCTTCCTTTTCTAAAACCAGCTTGAACATAGATGGAGAAATATAACATGTTCATGGATCGGAAGAATCAATATAGTAAAAGTGAGTATATTACCCAAAACAATCTATAGATTCAATGCAATCCCTATCAAGCTATCAATGGTATTTTTCACAGAGCTAGAACAAATAATTTCACAATTTGTATGGAAATACAGAAAAAAAAAACTCAAATAATCAAAGCAATCTTGAGAAAGAAGAATGGAACTGGAGGAATCAATCTGCCTGACTTCAAGCTCTACTACAAAGCCACAGTCATCAAGACAGTATGGTACTGGCACAAAGACAGAAATATAGATCAATGGAACAAAATGGAAAGCCCAGAGATAAACCCACACACCTATGGACACCTCATCTTTGACAAAGGAGGCAAGAATAAACAATGAACTAAAGACAATCTCTTTAACAAGTGGTGCTAGGAAAACTGGTCAACCGCTTGTAAAAGAATGAAACTACAACACTTTCTAACACCACACACAAAAATAAACTCAAAATGGATTAAAGATCTAAACGTAAGACCAGAAACTATAAAACTCCTAGAGGAGAGCATAGGTAAAACACTCTCCGACATACATCACAGCAGGATCCTCTATGACCCACCTCTGAGAATACTGGAAATAAAAGCAAAAATAAACAAATGGGACCTAATAAACTTAAAAGCTCCTGCACAACAAAGGAAACTATAAGCAAGGTGAAGACAGCCTTCAGAATGGGAAAAATAATAGCAAATGAAGCAACTGACAAACAACTAATCCCAAAAATATACAAGAAATTCCTGCAGAATACAAGCAACAATTCCAGAAAAATAAACGACCCAGTCAAAAAATGGGCCAAAGAACTAAATAGACATTTCTCCAAAGAAGACAAACAGATGGCTAACAAACACATGAAAAGATGCTCAACACCACTCATTATCAGAGAAGTGCAAATCAAAACCACAATGAGGTACAATTTCACGCCAGTCAGAATGGTTGTGATCCAAAAGTCTACAAGCAATAAATGCTGGAGAGGTTGTGGAGAAAAGGGAACCCTCTCACACTGTTGGTGGGAATGCAAACTAGTACAGCCACTATGGAGAACAGTGTGGAGATTCCTTAATTATGACCCAGCAATCCCACTGCTGGGCATACACACCGAGGAAACCAGAATTGAAAGAGACACGTGTACCCCAATGTTCATCATAGCACTGTTTATAATAGCCAGGACATGGAAGCAACCTAGATGTCCATCAGCAGATGAATGGATAAGAAAGCTGTGGTACATATACGCAATGGAGTATTATGCAGCCATTAAAAAGAATACATTAGAATCACTTCTAATGAGGTGGATGAAACTGGAGCCTATTATACAGAGTGAAGTAAGCCAGAAAGAAAAATACCAATACAGTATATTAACGCATATATATGGAATTTAGAAAGATGGTAACAATAACCCTGTATGCGAGACAGCAAAAGAGCCACAGATGTATAGAACAGTCTTTTGGACTTTGTAGGAGAGGGAGAGGGTGGGATGATTTGAGAAAATTGCATTGAAACATGCATAATATCATATATGAAACGAATCACCAGTCCAGGTTCGATGCATGATATTGGATGCTTGGGGGCTGGTGCACTGGGATGACCCACAGGGATGGTATGGGGAGGAAGGAGGAAGGGGGTTGAGGATGGGGAACACATATACCTGTGGCAGATTCATGTTGATGTATGGCAAAACCAATAGAATATTGTAAAGTAATTAACCTCCAATTTAAATAAATAAATTTTTTTTTTTTAATGTTTCAGTTCAGTTCATTCACTCAGTCGTGTCTGACTCTTTGTGACCCCATGAATCGCAGCATGCCAGGCCTCCCTGTCCATCACCATCTCCAGGAGTTCACTCAGACTCACCGTTCATTGAGTCCGTGATGCCATCCAGCCATCTCATCCTCAGTCGTCCCCTTCTCCTCCTGTCCCCAATCCTTCCCAGCATCAGAGTTTTTCCAATGAGTCAACTCTTTATATGAGGTGGCCAAAGTACTGGAGTTTCAGCTTTAGCATCATTCCTTCCAAAGAAATCCCAGGGCTGATCTCCTTCAGAATGGACTGGTTGGATCTCCTTGCAGTCCAAGGGACTCTCAAGAGTCTTCTCCAACACCACACTTCAAAAGCATCAATTCTTTGGCGCTCAGCCTTCTTCACAGTCCAACTCTCACATCCATGCATGACCAGAGGAAAAACCATAGCCTTGACTAGATGGACCTTAGTCGGCAAAGTAATGTCTCTGCTTTTGAATATACTATCTAGGTTGGTCATAATTTTTCTTCCAAGGAGTAAGTGTCTTTTAATTTCATGGCTGCAGTAGGGCTTCCCTGATAGCTCAGCTGGTAAAAAAAATCCGCCTGCAATGCAGGAGACCTGGGTTCAATCCCTGGGTTGGAAAGATTCCCTGGAGAAGGGAAAAGCTACCCACTCCAGTATTCTGGCCTGGAGAATTCCATGGACTGTATAGTCTGAAGGGTCACAGTAGTCGGACATGACTGAGTGACTTTCACTTTCACTAAAAATTTTTAATAAAATTTAAAAAAGAATGAAAAAGAAAGTTTAATCAAACTCATCAAAATGGCATGCAGTGATGAAGTGAAAAATATTAAGAATTCTGAAAAGAGCAAGGTGAAGAAAACATTTTACTACTTAGGTAAATGTCACTGTGAAACAGAAAATGAATCAGAGAATGCAAAATTCAATTCAAATAGATACAAAAGAAATGGAGCTTTAAAAATCAAAGTCACACTGGAAACAAGATGACTTTTGTAAAACTTTTAAGCTCTAACCCTTGGCACAAACTCAAACAGGAGCCTGATTTTTGAGAGAGGATTTCTCTTGACATCTATGCCATTTTATTTTCACATCCTTTAGAGCCACCTGTTGGATCATGCACCTGTCTGCTCTAAGGTGATTTACTGCAATCAAGAGTTTGCATGTGTTTTCTAACTGCCTAAGTTAAGCATCCTCTTTTCAAAATAGCTTTGCAAAGCAAGAGTGAGAGAGAAGGTTCCTGGATAAAAGTATACTGCTTTAGTCCCCCATGACCATTATTAAAGTTAAGATGAAATATGAAAGTTTGATTTTTCTGCACCCAAGTCACCAACAATGATTGCTTTCCCACTTTCATTCGACAAGTTCAAAGGTAGCTTGTATAACTAGCATCATAGAGTGTTAGTAATCTGTTCTCTGAATAGAAAAATTGCAGTAGCTAGATAGGTGAGCAACAAAGATGGCTTTTTGTTCCATCCACACATGACAGCTACAACTTGCATCTCCAAGAACTTATTTTGCACAGTGAACTTCTTATCACTCCACAGCAAGCATGGAGTACCAACTGAGGGACTCTAACCTTTTCTTGAAAACAGTGTCCTTTCCTTTGCTTTGAAAATTAGGAAACTAAGAACAATTGAAAGTAAGATTACAAATAGTGTGTAGTTTCTTCATATCCTTATGGGCACAAATAGAGCCTTATTTATCCTTTTCTATCTCTTTTTCTCCCTCATCCTGCTTCTTAAAATCATTGTTAGCATTTGTTAAGGGTGTACCTCTAGTAAGCTATAAAACAGTGATGCTATTCATGATTATTTTAAAATATTTTTTACAATCAAAATATAATTGGGATGCCAATGTCTACTTTTTAAAAAAGTTTTAAACTCTTTCAATACCCTTTCTGGGGGAAAAAACAAACAAACACTCCTAGGTTACAAAGATCAAGATGAAGCAGGCCAACAAGCAGCCCCTGGGGGCATCAGAGTTCCAAAATGTGGGTTTTGTTGATTCAGAGAAGGGATTGGCAAACTTTTTCTGTAAAGGGCTAGATAGTAGATATTTTAGACTCTGTGGGCCATGTGACTTCTGCTGCAACTCCTCAACTCTGCCACTGTAGGATCAAAGCAGTATCAAAGTAGCCACAGATAATACATAAACAGAAGAGAGAACTTGTGTTCCAGTAAAGCTTTATTCACAAAAGCAGATGGCAAGAGCCATGTAGCTTATGGATCCTAGTTTGCCAACCTCTGGTTTAGAGGCAGAAAGACACTTGACAGAAAGTGGACATTGGTGTCACTTTATTTAGCAAGAGTGAGAATGATCCCTGGCCCAGGTGAAAATAACAAAGGGCCCAAAGTGGCACACAGAGCTGTTGAGCTGCAACTAGTATCTAAGTGTTAGCCTTGGCATATTCCTTAGATTTTAGCTGGTATTACCCATCTAAGCAACAACTAAATGATTTAAGATCAAAGTAAGTCTTGTCTATGAAGAACCATCACCACAACAAGTACTCCATGGCTGGGTATTTATAAATAATGTCATCTACCTTAAAATTTGGAGAGGCAGGGGAAAATCTAGGAGGAGACTAACAACTGCCTCAGTTAATAATTCTGAGAAAAATTTAACTTTCAGTTATAAGAAGATAGCCAACATTTTAGCATGAACTATTTAGTATAGTCTCACTAGACTAACATTAAACACACATACACCTCTTTTTACACAATCCTAGTTATGATGATGCTGCTGCTGATAATAATGATGACGATGATACCAGTTATCAGCAACACTACTGGACTACTGTATGCTGGGAATTATGATAGGCTGTTTTACAAAATTGTTTCTAATCTTCAATGATCCTATAAAATGGGTATTATTACCCCATCCTTCAACAGATGAGAAGAAGTATATGCTTATTAAGTGGCCACAGCTGAGATTATTCTGCCACCTGAATATAGAATCTTTCTACACATGACAGAGCAAAATTTTCTAGCTCTCCAACTTAGACAATTAAAGCTAATTCAGCTATATAATATTAGGCTTACATTTCCAGATTTTTGACCAAATTTACCTGCTTGAGTGACAGCCCAGGGAACCGGCATGTGATGTGCACTCACCCTTCAAGACCAAAGCTCTATAGCAGAACATCAATTTGGGGCATGATGGGGAGTGAGTCATGTAATAATAACCAGCCAACATTCTTCACCTACTGACTAAAGCAAAGGAGGAAGGCAACCAACCCTCTAGCTAAGCCTGAGAAAGGAATATCAGGTTACTGAAAATTCCTAATGAGACTTGCAGGCAGGATGGCAGAATTGGAAACCACCACTCCCATTCATATCTGCCCTCAGCCACAACAATTTAGCAGCCACTCACAATCAAAAGTGCCTTTGTGGGATTTGTAAGATCCAGGTAGAAAACTGTAAAACCCTGGTGGAACTAAAGGAACTGAGGAAAGCCACTTGAGAAGGCAAGTCAGTACCCAGGTGACAGGCTTACTGAGCATGATGCAGGCTGCAGGCTCACAAAGAGCCTCAACCCCACACCTCCACCTCCCATTGACTCAGCTACAGCCCTATTTGGTCTTGGTTCTGCCACCAACACAATCTGCCAAGAAATATAAAGAGTCACACCTGCCTACATTCCAACTAGAAGGCTCACCTCAGTCCCAGATACGAACCCAGAGACAGCCTGTGACCTGACTCTAGCCCCTCTCAGCTGCTGGTCCTGCCTGCCCAGGACAGACTGAGAGACACACATGTCTATACCCCTGAGGCAGGTCCTCCAACATCAGTCCAACTGCAGGTCTTATGCAAGCCCCATAACCTGGCTCCAGACCCTTGAATCTGCATCAGAAAGCAGCTCTGCCCATCCAGGGATCTAGATGTAGATGCATCTATCTATCTGTGCCCTGCTGACCTCTGTGTGACAACAGATCCTAAAGCAACCCTGTGATTCAGCTCTAGCTCTGTAGATCCACAGTGTACAAGCAGTCCTGCCTATCCAGGGAGTCAGTGGGATAAACACTCCTCTGTACCCCCAAAGAGAGACTCACTGATGCTAATCCAACTGCAGATCATGAGGGAGCCCTGTGGCCAGGATCCAGACCCATTCAGTCATGAGCACCCAGGAGCAGTCTTGTTTATCCACGAACTCGACAGAAGGCACACCTGTCTGTGCCCCTGACCACAGGCCTGTAGATTGTTTTAGCCATGGACCCTGAAGCAGTCCTGTGACTCAGTTCTAAGCCCTCTCAATTGCAGGTGGGTCCAATCGTGCCTACCCGGGACCACCCAGTGTCATCTCAGGAGCCTTCCCAGGGACCCAGTGTGAGCCATACCCACTACACATCTGATAACAGGCCTGCCACCTGCAGATCCTGAAGTAGACATTTAAGTCTTCTCAAGCCCCACAGGCCAAGGTGCTGGAGGCAGTCCTATCTACCCATAGATCAGATAGAAACCACATTCACCTGAGCCCCTAGTACCAGAACTACCAACTGAAGACCTCACTGTAGACCAAGTAGCAGACACTGGACCTGGCTCCAGGCTCACTCAACTGCAGCCATGAAGGTAATGCCATCAGTCTGAGACACAAGAGATGTCTTTACATACCAAAAGCAGCCTGTAAAGACTGAAAGAGGTGTTTGATCCTTCAGATGCAGGGACAGAATTGCAAGATTGTGCAGATCATGAAGAATCAGCAAAATGACATCATCAAAGGAAACTAATGAAGATTCAGTAGCCAGTGCTGAAAATATCTGTGAACTGCCCAGAAAAGAATTCAAATGAGCATCTTAAATAAGCTCAATGAGGTGAAAGAGAAGACATATAAACAGCTAAACAATATTAAGGAACAATGGATGAACAAAGTGAAAAGTTTAATAAAGAAACAGAAAACATTAAAAAGAGGCAAACAAATTCTAGAGCTGAAGAATACAATAACAGTAATAAAAAAATTCAATAGAAATCTTCAACAACATACTCGATCATGCAGAAGAAAGAATAAGCAAACTCAGAGGCAGGTCATTTGAAATTAGCCAGGTAGGGGAATGAAAATTACCAAGAATACACAATGGGGAAGGATAATCTCTTCAATAAACTGAATATCCAAGTACAAAAGAATGAAATTATATCCTTCTCTTACATCATATTTAAATTCACTTGGATTAAAAATGTAAACAAAAGACCTGAAACTATTATAAAGAGGAGACATTAAAACAGATACTACAATAACACAAAGGATCATAACAGACTACTATCAAAATTGTACCAACAAATTGGATAACCTAGAAAAAAAGAATAAACCTAGAAACATAAAACTAACCAGGGCCTGATCATAAATATGAAGTCGGAATAGACCAATTAAGAGTAAGGAGGTGGAAGCAGAAATAAAAATGTTCCCAACAAAGAAAATGCACGACCAGATGGCCTTATGAATGAATTCTACCAAATATTTAAAGAATTAAAATTGATCCTTCTCAAATTATTTCAAAAATTAAAGTGAGAGAACTTTTCTAAACTCATTTTATGAGACCAGCTTTGCCCTTGCACTGTATCCAGAGGAGGATACCACAAGAGAAGAAAATTGCAGGCCTGATGAACATAAATGCAAATTTCCTCAACAAAATACAGTAAACCAAATTCAACAGCACGTTAAAAGGATCAAACACTATGATCAAGCAATATTTACTCCTGGGATGCAAGGATGCCTCAATATATGTAAATCAATAAAACTCTTAGAAGGAAACATAGAGAAAAAGCTCCTTGATGTGGGTTTTAGTATACTACATCAAATATTTTGGATACTACATCAAAAGCACAGGGAACAAAAGCAAAAATTAACAAGTGAGACTATATCAAACTAAAAATAGCTCTGCAGCAAAGGAAACTATAAACCAAATGAAAAGACAACCTATGGAATCAGAAAATATTTGTAAATCTTATCCAAAAAGTGGTTACATATATTCAAAATATATAAGAAACTCATACTAGATGGAACTGAAATTCTGAGACATTGCTAATTAGAATATAAAATGGTACAACCACTTAGAAAAACATTTAAACAGTTTCTTATAAAATTATTTAGGAATTTATATCATTATAGGAATTTCTCTAAATATACTCAACCTCAGAAACATTGTGGCCTTCTCTAGTATTACATAAAGCTGCCTCAATACTCATCCTCAATTCTTCTGTGCTACTTTTAGTTGTCAGCAAGTATCATGATTGTATTTCATACTTTTTTTTTGAAGAAATTAAACTGTAACACATATGGAAGTAATTGGTATAACTCACCTTAAAAGAATATTAAAAACCTGATGTACATCTACCCCATCACCCACCCCTGAACTCTCTACTATAGGAATCCCAAACTCATTTAAAAAGCCAGAAAGGCAATGTAATATACAAAGATACCCAGTATTAGACATCAGGGAGTGACTGGGGACATTATCAAGGGAATTTGTCAAACAATTTAAAAATTGTTAACTTTATTGACTCTGCCAAAGCCTTTGACTGTGTGGATTACAATAAACTGTGGAAAATTCTGAAAGAGATGGGAATACCAGACCACCTGACCTGCCTCTTAAGAAACCTATATGCAGGTCAGGAAGCAACAGTTAGAACTGGACATGGAACAACAGACTGGTTCCAAATAGGAAAAGGAGCACGTCAAGGCTGTATATTGTCACCCTGCTTATTTAACTTCTATGCAGAGTACATCATGAGAAACGCTGGGCTGGAAGAAGCACAAGCTGGAATCAAGATTGCCAGGAGAAATATCAATAACCTCAGATATGCAGATGATACCACCCTTATGGCAGAAAGTGAAGAGGAGCTAAAAAGCCTCTTGATGAAAGTAAAGAGGAAAGTGAAAAAGTTGGCTTAAAACTCAACATTCAGAAAACGAAGATCATGGCATCTGGTCCCATCACTTCATGGGAAATAGATGGGGAAACAGTGGAGAAATAGTGTCAGACTTTATTTTGGGGGCTCCAAAGTCACTGCAGATGGTGACTGCAGCCATGACATTAAAAGACGCTTACTCCTTGGAAGGAAAGTTATGACCAACCTAGACAGCATATTCAAAAGCAGAGACATTACTTTGCCAACAAAGGTCCATCTAGTCAAGGCTATGGTTTTTCCAGTGGTCATGTATGGATGTGAGAGTTGGACTCTGAAGAAAGCTGAGCACCAAAGAACTGATGCTTTTGAACTGTGGTGTTGGAGAAGACTCTTGAGAGTCCCTTGGACTGCAAGGAGATCCAACCAGTCCATTCTGAAGGAGATCAGTCCTGGGTGTTCTTGGGAAGGAATGATGCTAAAGCTGAAACTCCAGTACTTCGGCCACCTCATGCGAAGAGTTGACTCACTGGAAAAGACTCTGATGCTGAGAGGGATTGGAGGCAGGAGGAGAAGGGGACGACCGAGGATGAGATGGCTGGTTGGCATCACTGACTCAATTGATGTGAGTTTGAGTGAACTCTGGGAGTTGGTGATGGACAGGGAGGCCTGGCGTGCTGCAATTTATGGGGTCACAAAGAGTCGGACACAACTGAGTGACTGAACTGAACTGAACATTACACTATCTAAAATAATCAAGCATTTTCTAAATATCAATAAGTTCAACATATGAACTTCATTTTAAAACCTGACTTTCAGATACTTAATCCACAGAAAATATACCTAAAATAATTTTTAAAATTCCCTTTAGGTTTCATTAAATTATGAATTTATAACTTATTAATGAAGCCCTCACAGAAAACTTTGGAGACTTAATGAAGATGGTAGGAGAAGGAAATTAAGTAAAGTGACACTAGGGAGGAAAAAGCTTGAGTCCACCTAAATTTGAGTTCTTCATTAAGGTAAAGTGAAGAATAGAAGTGAATCAAAATTAAAAGCAAAATTTTGGAAAGCGACATTTCTGTCTTGATTTTGAACTTGATCTAAATGATTTGGACTGTCCATCTCTCCTATTTCATGGCTCTCTTATTTCGTTTTAGGGACTGTCCATATTAAAAAAATAGTAAGTCATCTTTCCAAGTATATCATGAGCTTGAACTTCAATTTCCCACTAATCTCTTTCCTGCTGATGATAATGGTCATATCACAAAATCCTGTTTCATCCACAACAGGGGGGCTTAAGCGGCATCGTGTTGTCTTCAGAAACTGCAGTGCACTTGTGAGATTAACTAACATTAAAAAAATCAAGTTAAAATCCAAGGTTATGTAAAGAACAGGTAGGCATTCTTGAAGAAAAAAACTAATTCATTAATAACTGAGAACAAAATACTGTAGATAAAATAGAAATCTTTGTTAGGCACCTCAGGTTAAATAACAAAAAGCCACATTTGTGTCTGCCTCTGCATGATCCATTTTTGTATTTAAATCTTACTTATTTTACACTATGGATATTTTAGGAGCACAATTACAGAGCCATTTGGTAACCGACTATAGACATTGTACCGAAATGATACCAAACTGTGGCTTCTGTGGTTCAGTAGCTTCTGCCACTGAGAAACCAGAAATAACCACAGGCAGCTCTGCTTAGCTGCAGCAAAGATTCTAAACTCTGACAATCCAGAAATGACATGGGAGAACTGAAATCAGTCGTTCCAATTAACAAGATGCAGGAGCTACCAGGAAATCTTGTTACATTTTAGGCTGGAGACTAAGGAAGCACGGAGCCCCATAGGAATTAGAGAATAATTGAGGTGCCTTATAAGATCCTAGCACAGGAATATTAGTGGGACCCGAACGATGAAAGCCAAATCCTGCTAAGACCAAAAGAAGAACTGAATTTTGAGTAAGGTTTTGCTTGGACAATCTATGCTGCTGGCACTTTTGCAGAATGAACCAGAAGATGAGAGTCCAGTTAAGGGAGGGAGGAAGAGAGGATGGGAGTGTGTGAGAAGAAATGCAGGTATAGGCTCCAGGTCAGAGTAAGGGCTGTGGATTGAAAGTTTATAACTGTGTTTGTTGAGCATCTATTATCTCATTAAATCTTTATAATTAATGCTATGAAAAACCCACAATTTATTATTCCTGTTATCAAAGAAACCAAGCTCCCATCATGCTTGGATCTGGAAGCCTTGGTTGTTGTTCTTGTTTGTTCAAAGGCTGGCAGGGAAACTTGGGCTAGAAACCCATACTACTCAGACAGAGAAACAAAGCTGGTGAGTTCCTTTACAACGTAAACAAAGAATTTCCATTTCCTACACCAAATCTATTACATACACTAAATAAAAATATGTTTTCACGTACTTACCCCAGAGTAAGAGTCTCATAGGAATAGTCTTTTTTGACTATTGTAAAATGTAGTTTCTTTTCTCCTTTTCAGTTCAGTTCAGCCTCTCAGTCGTGTCCGACTCTTTGTGACCCCATGATTTGCAGCACGCCAGGCCTCCCTGTGCATCACCAACTCCCGGAGTTCACTCAAACTCATGTCCATCGAGTTGGTGATGCCATCCAGCCATCTCATCCTCGTCCCCTTCTCCTCCTGCCCCCAATCCCTCCCAGTATCAGGGTCTTTTCCAGTGAGTCAACTCTTCACTTGAGGTGGCCAAAGTATTGGAGTTTCAGGCTCAGCATCAGTCCTTCCAATGAACACCCAGGACTAGGCTCCTTTAGGATGGACTGGTTGGATCTCCTTGCAGTCCAAGGGACTCTCAAGAGTCTTCTCCAACACCACAGTTCAAAAGCATCAATTCTTGGGCACTCAGCTTTCTTCACAGTCCAACTCTCACATCCATATATGACCACTGGAAAAACCATAGCCTTGACTAGATGGACCTTTGTTGGCAAAATGTTTCTGCTTTTGAATATGCTATGTAGGTTGGTCATAACTTTCCTTCCAAGGAGTAAGCTGAATCAAGTTTTCTGTTTCTTAAGTTCTGTTTCCTCACCACTTTACATATAAGAAGGTTATAGCTTAGAGAGGGAACATCTACACAAGTTCACATAGATCTAAATTGCCAGGTCAGAACTTGAAGCAAGGTCTATCTGATTCCCAGTCCCCGCTCTGACCTTCCATATTACTCTATATCTTAGCTAGTAGAACAGCTAAGGCAATGGGAAGTTCAATGTAAATAAGAAGTGCCAAGGGGCCAGCAGTCTGTATATATTTATATATGGGAGATGACTTTTTAGATTCAAAGCTTTATGTGGTTTCCAGTATGGATGGCGAGGGGCATGGTTGTATTGGGAGTTTGGGACTAGAAGATGCAAACTATTATATATGGAATAGATAAACAACAGGGTTCTACTAGAGAGCACAAGGAACTATAGTCAATAGCCTGTAATAAATTATAAGGGAAAAGAATAGGAAAAAGGTCGATACATAAAACAGAATCACTTTGCTATACACCTGAAATTAACACAACATTATAAACCAACTATGCTTCAATTAAAAAGGAAAAATGCTTTGATAAACAAAGCAAGTTAAACAGGATCTGTTTCTGACCCTGTTTTTGTACCCAAAATGAGCCTTATATATTTAAGCAACTGTGCAAAAACACCAGACACTAGAAAGCTGTGCTCCTATGTTCAATCTGAAAAGGCCAATTCCTTAATAAAACAGTCAGCACACATCAAGCACTAAGTTATCAGAAATGAACCAAGGATGACTCTATTGGTGCCCACTAGAGGTAGCACTGTGTGATGGTTGTGAAGACAAGTTTCAAAGTCAAACTACCTGAAGGAGAATTCCTGATCCACCTCTTTATACTTGTGTGTCATTGGCCAAATTGCCTAAGTTCTTCAACCTCAGTTTCCTCATTTATAAGTACAGTATCTATTTCACAGGTTTATGGTGAGGATAAAATAATTTCATATAAATAAAGTTCATACATACATAATATAAAATTACATAAAGTATGCTCACAACTTAGGATCAGTTCAGTTCAGCTCAGTCGCTCATTCATGTCCAACTTTTGCTACCCCATAGACTGCAGCACACGAGTCCTCCCTGTCCAACACCAACTTCCAGAGTTTACTCAAACTCATATCCACGGAGTCAGTGATGCCATCCAACCATCTTACCCTCTGTGTTCCCTTCTCCTCCCACCTTCAATCTTTCCCAGCATAAATGTCTTTTCAAATGAGTCAGCTCTTCGCATCAGGTGGCCAAAGTATTGGAGTTTCAGCTTTAGCATCAGTCCTTCCAATGAATACTCAGGATTGATTTCCTTTAGTATGGACTGGTTGGATCTGCTTGCAGTCCAAAGGACTCTCAAGAGTCTTATCCAACACCAGTTCAAAAGCATCAATTCTTCAGTGCTCAGCTTTCTTTACAGTCCAACTCTCACACCCGTACATGACTACTGGAAAAACCATAGCTTTGACTAGACTGACAATTTTTGGTAAAGTAATGTCTCTGCCTTTTAATATGCTAAGTTGGTCATAGCTTTTCTTCCAAGGAGCCAGCATCTTTTAATTTCATGGCTGCAGTCACCATCTGCAGTGATTTTGGAGCCCCCCAAATAGCGTGTCATTGTTTCCACTCTTTCCCAATCTATTTGACATGAACTGATGGGATCAGATGCCACGATCTTTGTTTTCTGAATGTTGAGCTATAAGCCAACTTTTTCACTCTCCTCTTTCACATTCATCAAGAGGCTCTTTAGTTCTTTGCTTTCTGCCATAAGTGTGGTGTCATCTGCTTACCTGAGGTTATTGATATTTCTCCTGGAAACCTTGACTCCAGCTTGTTTTTCGTCCAGTCCAGCGTTTCTCATGATGAAACACTAAGTAAATAACTTTATCTTCAATGGGTAAAATGGAGATGAAAGCCAAAGGCATCCTCCCTCCACCACCTGCTCTTATCATCTTAGGGTGGCAAGTTTGAGACCCTTAAAGCACAATGAATGACCAAAATCAGTTAACAAAGACAGGTTGTTTTCAAAAACACACAAGCTACTTTTCCATGTGGGTTAAGTACACAAAGACTGCTGGCCACGCTGGACTCCTTTATTAAAAGTCTAACAGACCTGACAGGTGGTCTGCATATTTCAATGGAAGAATCCACCAGTTGCCAGAGGAATGTATTATTGGCAAGGATTAGGGTCAGATTGTGGCTTGACACACACATTGGTGCTCATGTTGGTCATGTTGAATGCTTGGGTTAGGGGCAGCAAGATTTGTCCAAACAGACTGACTGCCGTGGGGTGCTGACAGTCAGGAAGTCTGGTTTAGGATTTTCTTAATTCAGTGAAGATTTGTTACTTGCCAACCAAGCATTTATCTGTTCTTTAGGGTACCATACTTTAGACAAGATTTCTCTAAGACTCTCTAGAAAATCATCCCTTACTAACTCTGTCTGGTTCCAACGATGATCCAATCTCAAAAAAATAAAGAAATAAAAGGAGCACAACCCCTGCTCTACTAGTCCTTCAGTTCATGGTTAGGCATGTAACCCAAACTGTTCCATCAAAATGAATGCCAGTATTTGATGCGAGTTCCCAGAGAAAGTTTTCACTTCTACTGTGCTTACATAGGATGGCGTAGGCTTAGATCTTCTGGGTGACATTCTCTTTCATGTAGAGATGAAGAATGAAGGCCACAGAACAGAAGATAAGAAGGAAAGAGGAGGATGAAGTCCTGATGACACTGTTTGATCCCCTGACCAAACCACACTTAAAATGAGACTATTCTCTGGATTTTCAAGCTATGTGAGCTAATAAATTTCTCTTATTTTTTAAGCCAGTTAGGATTGATTTTCTGTCACATGCAACAGAATCTTAACTGATATACTTAGGGAACTGAGAAAGACTAAATCTGCTGCTTGAAAGCATCATTTCTATAGGAGGCAAAAACTGAAATAGTCAAATCTGACAGATTCATAGCAAGCTTAATGGCTCTCTTCAATGTCTTTGATTGGCTTTGTGTATCCTTACTCATGTTTTTGATTAGCCTACTTCTGATTTTGGTAATGTCTTTTTCCCAAATATTCCAAAATAATCTTTCCAACAGAATAAATAAAATATCTTTAGTTTTACACAGGTGGATGCCACATCTCCATTTTTAAGTATATCTATAAGGCTCACAGGTCAAAATGGTTGTTTTATGACAAGTCTTAAGCAAAAACAAAACTAAAAAACCCATAAATATTTAATCTGGAATACTAACCAGATTGAAAGTAAACTCAACAATTTTATGGCCAAGAATTAAATAGTGAAAGTTCTTTCTGATTTTTCTTTAGGCTCCAATATATTTTGATAAACAAACAAATGTGGGGATCTAGTTTTAGGTATGCCACTTGGGCTAACCTGTCAAAGGTATGATGCAATACAGATTGCAGCAGTCTGAATACAAGAAGGATGTAGAAACCACACAGAAGGTTTAAAGGGGGAAGATGGACATAAAGAAGCTTTAAATATAATAAAAGAGTAACCATAAGATACAAGGAAAATGCTCTATGGCACCCCAGGGCAGAGGGAGAGCACCAAGGAAGCCCAAACTTGGAAGGCATTCAGACTTGGAGGAGGTGTGGCTTGACCACTGGATAATAATTTCACTGGTTCCATCAGGCCTGGGCTGGTCTGGAGTTGCCAGGCAAGAAACAGGCAACTTCCATAATACAGGTGGGGAGTGGGTGAATAGCAGCCAGTGACATGGGAGTCTGAGTTGCTGGTGGGAGGAAGATGCCTTCAGAGATACAGGCGTATAGTAGCTCTGGCTTCCATGCCAAAATGACTATGGGAAGCTGGTGGCCAGGCAAAGGCTGTAAGAACCGTGTTTGGGGGCTATGGCTGGGTCAAGAGGCACCCAGTGTTCTGATACCCACACCACCAAGCCCCACTGCCACACAAGAGACTGCGAGATAGCTTCTTCCTCCTGCTATGTCTGTCCAGTGTTCTTTTCTGGGTGGGAGCTTAACATTATACTCACTTTAAAGGAGATATAGGGGAGAAATTTCCTTAATACAAAGGATATATTGAAAGGTGCATGAAGAGCCAAGAGGCAATAAATTAATAACTGATAGTCAAAAGCTAAGTCAACTCTTCTTTAGCCTGTGAATCCATGTTTTTCTATTTTTCTTGCCCTCTTCATTTTTTACATTCTTTCAAAAAGCAATATTTATTGAGTATCTACGATTAATCAAGAAAAGATGAAAAAATATAATCTGTATCCTCAAGGGATGATCAAGGATGCAAGACAAGGAAACAAACAACTGAAATGTAATGCAATGAGACTGTAACAGAGGTCTGTTCGCCAAATTAAGCTCTGCCCAAGGATCTCAAGGAAGGCTTCTAGCAGGCAGATTAACTGTACT
The DNA here is from genome assembly GCA_917880005.1 of Nanger dama. Taxonomy (NCBI): domain Eukaryota; kingdom Metazoa; phylum Chordata; class Mammalia; order Artiodactyla; family Bovidae; genus Nanger; species Nanger dama. The sequence continues at coordinate 3,144,492 of CAKJTW010000038.1, read as the reverse complement.
ATGCTGTAGCATAAGAGTATTGTGAGGCTTATAGCAAGTAACCTATTGCTAAGAATGATCAAAGTATTGTTTAGAATGATTTGGGTTTTTTTTTTTTTATTTCAGTGCAGTAATCTTCCCTATAATAACATCACTTTCATTTTCTTGAACACTGATAGGCTTTCTCAAGAAGATGAAAACTTAGGAAACTATACATAACTCAAGTCTATGTGATTTATGCTGCTGTGTACAATCTTGATGTGTCCATAGGAATATGTTATACTCACAAGACCATTTCCCTGACAGGCTACAGTCCATGGGGTTGCAAAGAGTCAGACACAACTGAGCAACTAACACATGTAACACACAAATAGTATATGAAGTTTTCAGTTGACCTCAGACTGCTATGATCCCAAAATTTCTAATTCACTGCAATTAAAAAATACCAAAATATAATCTCTCCCAGTGAAAAGAGGGAGAGATTAGAAAAGAGGTACTCCTAAATTTAACAAAATCTAAAAAAGTAGTCAGTTGCCCTTCTCAGTCTGGAATTTAGACAAGAGATATGAGTGGGAGCATATTAGTTTGAAAGGCAGTATATTGGCTTTTGTTGAAGTCATGGGTTTGCTTAAAAGGAGCTCTATGGAGAGACTAAAATGACTATCTCAGGTTGGGTTTCCTAGGAATAGCCCAAGATAGGAATTCTTGTTCAAAGTATTTTACTGAAGAGTATTCTCAGGAAAAGGGGAGTAGAAGAAGCAGGCTGTGCAGGCGGGGGAGAGGGGGAAGCTAAGGAGGATATAGTCTCAGATGGAACCAAGCTTCATCTTAATCCCACAGTAAAGTCTGAACCACCAACGTATTACAGAGTTGGCCCCATTTTGAGGCAAGAGTCAGTTTTTTGGAGTCCTTCTCCCATCAGAGATGTTAGATACAGGCTACCCTGGGAAGGGAGCAAATCATGACTTCCAGGACAGGTAGCTCTATGCAGACAAGTCTTCAGAGAAGAGGGTCAACTGTGCGCCATTAGTAACCAACACAAACAACAGCTGAGAAACTGGGTGACCTGCAGGTAAAAGGGATCTGAGTAGACCAGCAACTGTGTCCAACATAAAGATCAAGAAATTAACCCTAAGAAATCAAAATAGAGGAAAAAGCCCTTGAGGGAAACCAAGGAAAATTCTAAGATGAAATTAATTCAAAGAGAATGGTTATATGAACAACAAGATCCTACTGATTAGCACAGAGAACTATAATCAATATCCTGGGCGAGGGGTGGGGAGGGGAGGAAACAGAGAATAGCAACAGTAGCAGCCAGAGTAGTGGGCTTGAACATCACCACAGAAACTACAAGACTGAAAATACAGCAGAGCGGAGCAATTGAAAATAATTCTCTGTAGTCAGTTCATTGTCTGATCCTCAGATTAGTACTCTAAACAGAATACTTTTTAAGGTTACACATATTTTGTGTTGCTTTCATTCATTTTTCTAAAATGATTTGTATAAAATAAAGCAAAATTAAAGTCTACACCAGGAGCAAGTACAAATTCTACCATCTTGTTCTGCAAGATGCCAGTCTCAAGAGAGTATGACTCAATAATTAAGCAATTCAACTGGAATGCAACACATCACATGGGGAAGATCTTGGCAGTGACTTGGCTTCAGGGTCTACTGGCTTCCCCACTTGCTGTCACTGAAAGGTTTTAGGGATTAATTTTTTTTAAAGTCTTCTTACATTTAAAAATTATATGCTAACTTACACTACAATAAAATAAAATGGAATTTTGATAATACAAAATTAAGTAAGACAGTACTAGATTTATGAATATTCCATCTTGAAAAAATGTATACCATAGGTAGTTTTGTTTAGATTATGTTACTTTATTCAGTTCAGTTCAGTTCAATTCAGTTCAGTCGCTCAGTCGTGTCCGACTCTTTGTGATCCCATAATCCCAGCACTCCAGGTCTCCCCGTTCATCACCATCTTTCAGAGTTCACTCAGACTCATGTCCGTCGAGTCCATGATGCCATCCAGCCATCTCATCCTCTGTCATCCCCTTTTCCTCCTGCCCCTAATCCCTCCCAGCATCAGAGTCTTTTCCAGTGAGTCAACTCTTCGCATGAGGTGGCCAAAGTACTGGAGCCTCACCTTCAGCATCATTCCTTCCAAAGAAATCCCAGGGCTGATCTCCTTCAGAATGGACTGGTTGGATCTCCTTGCAGTCCAAGGGACTCTCAAGAATCTTCTCCAACTCCGCAGTTCAGAAGCATCAAGTCTTTGGCGCTCAGCCTTCTTCACAGTCCAACTCTCACATCCATACATGACCACAGGAAAAACCATAGCCTTGACTAGACGGACCATAGTGGGCAAAGTAATGTCTCTGCTTTTGAATATGCTATCTAGGTTGGTCATAACTTTTCTTCCAAGGAGTAAGCATCTTTTAATTTCATGGCTGTAGTCACCATATGCAGTGATTTTGGAGCCCCCAAAAATAAAGTCTGACACTGTTTCCACTGTTTCTCCATCTATTTCCCATGGAGTGATGGGACCAGATGCCATGATCTTCATTTTCTGAATGTTGAGCTTTAAGCCAACTTTTTCACTCTCCTCTTTCACCTTCATCAAGAGGCCCTTTAGCTCCTCTTCACTTTCTGCCATAAGGGTGGTAGCATCTGCATATCTGAGGTTATTGATATTTCTCCTGGCAATCTTGATTCCAGCTTGTGTTTCTTCCAGCCCAGCGTTTCTCATGATGTACTCTGCATATAAGTTAAATAAGCAGGGTGACAATATACAGCCTTGACATGCTCCTTTTCCTATTTGGAACCAGTCTGTTGTTCCATGTCCAGTTCTAACTGTTGCTTCCTGATCTGCATACAGATTTCTCAAGAGGCAGGTCAGGTAGTCTGGTATTCCCATCTCTTAAAGAATTTTCCACAGTTTCTTGTGATCCACACAGTCAAAGGCTTTGGCATAGTCAATAAAGCAGAAGTAGATGTTTTTCTGGAACTCTCTTGCTTTTTCCATGATCCAGCGGATGCTGGCAATTTGATCTCTGGTTCCTCTGCCTTTTCTACAACCAGCTTGAACATCAGGAAGTTCACGGTTCATGTATTGCTGAAGCCTGGCTTGCAGAATTTTGAGCATTACTTTACTAGCATGTGAAATGAGTACAATTGTGCGGTAGTTTGAGCATTCTTTGGCATTGCCTTTCTTTGGAATTGGAATGAAAATTGACCTTTTTCAGTCCTGTGGCCACTGCTGAGTTTTCCAAATTTGCTGGCATATTGAGTGCAGCACTTTCACAGCATCATCTTTCAGGATTTGAAACCACTCAACTGGAATTCCACCACCTCCACTAGTTTTGTTTGTAGTGATACTTTCTAAGGCCCACTTGACTTCACATTCCAAGATGTCTGGCTCTAGATGAGTGATCACATCATCATGATTATCTGGGTCTTGAAGATCTTCTTTGTACAGTTCTTCCATGTATTCTTGCCACCTCTTCTTAATATCTTCTGCTTCTGTTAGGTCCAGACCATTTCTGTCCTTTATCGAGCCCATCTTTACATGAAATGTTCCCTTGCTCTATACAATCAACAAAAACAAGACCAGGAGCTGACTGTGGTTCAGATCATGAACTCCTTATTGCCAAATTCAGACTTAAATTGAAGAAAGTAGGGAAAACCACTAGACCATTCAGGTATGGCCTAAATCAAATCCCTTATGATTATACAGTGGAAGTGAGAAATAGATTTAAGGGCCTAGATCTGATAGATAGAGTGCCTGATGAACTATGGAATGAGGTTTGTGACATTGTACAGGAGACAGGGATCAAGACCATCCCCATGGAAAAGAAATGCAGAAAAGCAAAATGGCTCTCTGGGGAGGCCTTACAAATAGCTGTGAAAAGAAAAGAGGCGAAAAGCAAAGGAGAAAAGGAAAGATATACGCATCTGAATGCAGAGTTTCAAAGAACAGCAAGAAGAGATAAGAAAGCCTTCTTCAGCGATCAATGCAAAGAAATAGAGGAAAAGAACAGAATGGGAAAGACTAGAGATCTCTTCAAGAAAGTTAGAGATACCAAGGGAACATTTCATGCAAAGATGTTACTTTATTAAATGAAGTCAATTACAATTCGTACCAGTTAAATATTTAAAATTTTTGATTTCTAATTGTATTAAACATTGCTTCCTTAAAACAGCTGAAGCAGTAATAATTAACTCCTGATTAATTAAGCAAGTTTTAGGAGTCATGCATATGGTTTTTTACCAAGTAAAACCAATGGAATTTAATTGGAATACAATCTCATGCTTTTGTCTCCCCATCAACATTTACTGTATTCATTCCTTCCCTTCCTTCCCTGACACTCAGTAGTGTCTGACTCTTTGCGACCCCATGGACTGTAGCCTACCAGGCTCCTCCCTCCATGGGATTCTCCAGGCAAGAGTACTGGTTGGTTTGCCATTTCCTTCTCCAGGGGATCTTCCTGACCCAGGGATAGAACCTAGGTCTCCCGCATTCCAGGCAGATGCTTTAACCTCTGAGCCACCAGGGAAGCCCCTTGGACTACTTTATTCTCTGCCCTTGGCTGGAAACAATCAGCTCAGTGATTTCCCTGGCACTTGTTGACTGCATGGTCCTGAACTGGCTTCATCCTCTCTTGATACAACAAATGTTTACATCTGACTTTCTCTAATGGAGCCAATTTGTGGAATCTTTGGAAATGTCCAGCATTAGAGTGGACACTTAGAGGTGGTTTCTTGTTCCAGGTGAATCTAACCTCTTCCAGGGTTTCTACCCTTCTCAGTCTCTACTAACTTAGCAGTCACTTCTAACTTCCCCTCTAGGCTGCCCTAGAGGTAGTATTAGGAACATTCCATTCTAGCTCCCTTTAGCTTGTGGCCCACTCCAGTCCAGGAAAACATTGCCTCAGCCTTCACATCCACAATTGAACCTAATAAACTTAGTGGACTTAATGTCCTCTTTGTTTCATTTGCCAACAGATATCCAGTCAAGCTTTCCGGATAATCTCCTTGAATCCCTTCTCTCATAACATAAAATGAAGAGGGGCATGCCCCACGGGAAGAGAAACATTCTGAAGGTTTGTAAACTTCATTTTAAACTTCCTACAGTGTCCTCTGTTTCACAACCCACTTGGATATCTTGCAGGTGTATCTATGCCACCATTAAAATCTCCAGTTTAACATCATTTTTTACATTCAAAAGTCAGTGGGAAATAAGCCCCATGTCTTATCTAAAAGCTTCAGGTACTGGCAATAGTGAGAACACCTCAATTCTAGTCAACAAAGCAGGGAAGAAAATGGGCAAAGTTCAGGCATAAAGCCTGGCTCCTGGGAACAGTTCCATAATGGTCTTCAGGAGATCCCCAAGGTCCTGGCAGCCCCATCCATGCAGGAGAACTTACGCCACATGAAAGAAAGCTGCTTCAGAGGCTTGTGTGGGAAATTGGGGATGTAAGTAGCTGGTATTCTAACTAGAATGTTACCTTTTCTCTAAATTCTTTGTCTAGTATTCCCTGTTAAAGGCCTCATTTCTTCTTTTTCAAAAATTGCACTGAATACTGAATTTGGTTGACCATGGAGGGCTGATGAGGAAAGAGTGGCTCAGCAGTCACTTAAACAACTTTTTAGCCTCATTAAACTGAATATTTAAGGAGAAGCACTTTTTCCGTTGAAGTATTCAGGTAATTATTTTAATTCTTTGTTTCCCTCTACTAGTATGGAACTATCCCAAGCCAACTACCAAGAAAGAAATCTGCGATAGAAATACATCCAGTCTTAATAAGATGTGGATAATTAGCTTACAGGATGGAGCCAACATACTTCCCATATTAACAAATTTTTGCATTCAGCCACAACTCATAAAGCTTCTTTATAATTAGCATTTTCTTGTTTTTAAAATGCTAACAATATACTCAAAGCTGTACAGTTTATAAACCAGGAGGCTGAACTAATGTTTTATGTTCTTTCTTTGGTAGGAAAGACTAGCTTGGGAACTCATAAGGATATGAAATCTTTCTTCCAAAGTAATAAGCTTATAATATTACACAAGATAGGTAAAATATCACAACCATACATATCACATTTCACCAAAGTCCATGTATGCCTGAAAAGGCCTTCACTTTCATCTACTATAATTATGGAAACCAATAGAATAACTTTGCATAAATAGTCAGTCCTCAATACTTTTTCTTTAGCTAATTATCATATTAAAAGAATTAGAGGAAAATCTAATCCTTCAGTCTAATGTAAGAGAAGATTATAGGGCTTATCAAAAATGATCCTTTAATTTATTAGCAAACTGATGGAGAAATTGGTTGGCCATACCTTCATCACACGAACAGACCCTACAGTTTGAAAATGCAATTAATCTCAGCCACTGTAAAGGTTTAGATGAAAAAACAATCGAGTTTCAGGCAGATTTAAACATTCCCTTTCCTCAAAAAGAAATAATTAATATTCTGTTATATTCAGAATTCAATAAGCAATCAAACTGCTTGAAAATCACATTTGAAGCATTTACAGAAGGATAATTTCATTAAAGTACCAGTAACCAATTCTAGTTTTTGAGAATACTGTCAAAAGTAAAATAAATATGTAAAACTTTTATAAAAGATTTTTTCCCAAATAACCTTTGCATAATCACAAAAGTAATGAAGGCAGAGCTCAATTTTCAGGGAGAAAAATTTTATAGGGAAAGAGGCAGGGTGATAAAAGATGAGCAAGATAGAAAAAAAAAAGGACAGGAAAAAGAATTATTAAATTTGTATTGACATTCTTGTGGAAAATTCTGAAAGAGTTGGGAATACCAGACCACCTGACCTGCCTCTTGAGAAACTTATATGCAGGTCAGAAAGCAACAATTAGAATTGGACATGGAACAGACTGGTTCCAAATAGGAAAAGGAGTACATCAAGGCTGTATATTGTCACCCTGCTTATTTAACTTCTATGCAGAGTACATCATGAGAAACGCTGGGCTGGAAGAAGCACAAGCTGGAATCAAGATTGCCAGGGAAATATCAATAATCTCAGATATGCAGATGCCACCACCCTTATGGCAGAAAGTGAAGAGGAACTAAAAAGCTTCTTGATGAAAGTAAAAGACAACAGTGAAAAAGTTGGCTTAAAGCTCAGCATTCAGAAAATGAAGATCATCGATTTGGTCCCATCACTTCATGGGAAATAGATGGGGAAACAGTGGAAACAGTGTCAGACTTTATTTTGGGGGCTCCAAAATCACTGCAGATGGTGACTGCAGCCATGACATTAAAAGACGCTTACTCCTTGAAAGGAAAGTTATGACCGACCTAGACAGCATATTCAAAAGCAGAGACATTACTTTGCCAACAAAGATCCATCTAATCAAGGCTATGGTTTTTCCAGCGGTCATGTATGGATGTGAGAGTTGGACTGTGAAGAAGGCTGAGAACCCAAGAATTGTTGCTTTTGAACTGTGGTGTTGGAAAAGACTCTTGAGAGTCCCTTGGATTGCAAGGAGATCCAACCAGTCCATTCTGAAGGAGATCAGCCCTGGGATTTCTTTGGAAGGAACGATGCTAAAGCTGAAACTCCATTACTTTGGCCACCTCATGTGAAGAGTTGACTCATTGGAAAAGACTCTGATGCTGGGAGGGATTGGGGGCAGGAGGAAAAGGGGACAACAGAGGATGAGATGTCTGGATGGCATCACTGACTCGACGGACATGAGTTTGAGTGAACTCCGGGAGTTGGTGATGGACAGGGAGGCCTGGCGTGCTGTGATTCATGGGGTCACAAAAGTCAGACACGACTGAGCGACTAAACTGAACTGAACTGAACTGAACTGAGTGCTATCACAGAAAGAAGCTAAGCATTTAGCATTGTCCTGTTTTTTGTGCGTTTTTTTTTCACAGCAGTAAGGAGAATGTAGAAAGCAGTAACACATTCACCTTAACCTATTGCTTGCCTTCTGAAAGCAGTCCTCAGAATATCATCCAGCTTCATTTTTCTAGCTTCAACACTTAACACTGGTATTCCAAAAAGGATGTATACCTAAAATCAGAAAAATGTATTACTTTTAAGTTTGTATTTCTTGACAGTAATATATCTCAAGTATTAAAGTATATAAAACTCATCATGTAAATTTGTTAAAAATTATAGGATCTAGCACATAGATCATCACAATCATTACCAAAGATTCTTAATCAATAGGTCTATATTTTAATAAATATGTAATTTTTTCAAAGTTGGAAAGCACTGATCAAATAATTTGAGGTTCTCACTCACATTCCATAAAGAAAGCTGAGCACCAAAGAATTGATATATTTGAACTGCGGTGTTGGAGAAGACTCTTGAGAGTCCCTTAGACAGCAAGATCAAACCAGACCATCTTAAAGGAAATCAGTCCTGGATATTCATTGGAAGGATTGATGCTGAAGCTGAAACTCCAATACTTTGGCTACCTGCTGCAAAGAACTGACTCATTGGAAAAGACCCTGATGTTGGGAATGACTGAAGGCAGGAGGAAGAAGGGATGACAGAGGATGAAATGGTTGGATGGCATCACTGACTCGATGGATATGAGTTTGAGTAAACTCTGGGAGTGGGTGATGGACAGGGAGGCCTGTCATGCTGCAGTCTGAGGGGTTGCAAAGAGGTGGATATGACTGAGTGACTGAACTGAACGGAACTGAACTCACATTCTCAAGAAGAAGCTATTGTTATGAAGAATTAATCAACTTTATCCTGTGATCTCTTGAAGGAATTGATATAAGAATTAAACTCAAAGGGAGAAGGAAATGGCAAACTACTCCAGTATTCTTACCTGGAGAATTCCATGGACAGAGGGTCCTGGTGGGCTACTGTCCATGGGGTCACAAAGAGTCAGACACAACTGGGCAAATTTCACTTTCACTTTCAAAACACACAGAGTTGAAGAACAAGAAGGAGAAAAATAGATACACAGACAGACTGGAATCCAATGGGAAGAAATGCAAAGGCAGATGGGAAGTGAGAAAGGAAACTGAAAAGAAGAGAAAATGGAAAATTTTTATTATGCATAAGTCGGACACGACTGAGCAACCGAACTGAATTGAACTGAACTGAATGTTAAGTGCAAAAGATGGAAAACAATAATTTAACTTTCATATGAAATTGTTTAGTAACATATAGACACTACCTTTGGCTACTATACAACAATACATAGTTCTTGATAATCTATTTTTATTCCCTTTATCTCTCTCTCCCATAATCGGTGTACCTGTCTTTCCTCAGCTTTCTTTTCCTTTTTGGATTTTGTTCACTCTTTCCAGTCATTTTCTCCTGGTAACATGATAAATTTCCGACTGTATAGTATCTTGCTCCTGTGTCCACCATAAGTACAGGTAGTCACTTTATAGTGGGATTAAAAGGACTTCTGTCCATATTGGCTTCCCTTCTCCCTCTAGCAGAAATTTTAGAGCTTCTTTCTTTTAGGTTAAGCATTGCCTTATCCCTATCAAGTTCTCTTTTAAAAATCTATATGCTTCTAGAAGGGATATATACTACCAGGTGATTAAGTCACTATCAGCTAGAAAGCCTTTTTCCCTGACAGGAACTAGCAGGCTTGAAAGAATTTGAGCTTCCAACAGACATAAAGGGAAGACATCTTGGCCTAATTTAAAATTTGGGGATGTGTCACATTAGGTACAAAATACATACTGAGTAATAGATTTTCCATGTTCCATCAATTGTTTTGGACACACTTTTGATTGGTTGGAACAACAAACTTTAACATGACATTTTCCCAGATTTTTTTCCCTAGACTCATGGACTCAGAAAAGCTGAAGAAAGAAGTTGAGGAGAACAACAATCCATGAATTAATAGAATTAAACAATGAAATGAAAAATATCTTAGAAAATAGTTTAAAATACACACACACACACACACACACACACACACACACACACACAGACACACTAAGGTTAAGGACTTTCAGAATTATACTCCTATCTCCCTTCTTTATCACTTAAAGAATGTTCCAAAATCTACCTTAATAAAAACCCAATGCAGGGTCATATTAGGCAATAATCATTGTCGGGCAATCTTTTCAAGTATCAACTAAAAATTCCTCATGTCATGACTTAATTGCTTTTCTGGTCATTTTCTGCATAGTGAAAATGAATAGCTAATCACGATCTGTCATTTAACACTTTTCCTGACTCTGTCTATCCTTGTGTTTGTTTCCTATCAAGAGGTTGTTGCTGAACCATAAAAACATTGGGATTCTTGGCTTCCAGAGGAGAATTCAATCCGGGCCGGAGACAAGTCTTGATCACTCAAAGCTTTTGTATATTAAAGTTTTATTAAAGTATAAAAGTCTAGTCAAGGCTATGGTTTTTCCAGTGGTCATGTATGGATGTGAGAGTTTGACTCTGAAGAAAGCTGAGCACCCAAGAATTGATGCTTTTGAACTGTGGTGTTGGAGAAGACTCTTGAGACTCCCTTGGACTGCAAGGAGATCCAACCAGTCCATTCTGAAGGAGATCAGTCCTGGGTGTTCTTGGGAAGGAATGATGCTAAAGCTGAAACTCCAATACTTTGGCCACCTCATGCGGAGAGTTGACTCACTGGAAAAGACCCTGATGCTGGGAGGGATTGGGGGTGGGAGGAGAAGGGGATGACAGAAGATGAGATGGCTGAATGGTATCATCAACTCGATGGGCGTGAGTCTGAGTGAACTCCGGGAGTTGGTGATGGACAGGAAGGCCTGGCATGCTGCAGTTCATAGGGTCACAAAGAGTCTGATATGACTGAGTGACTTAACTGAACTGAAAGTATAAAAGAGAGAGAAAGCTTCTGACAGACATCAGAAGGGGGCAAAAAGAATACCCCTTTGATAGTGTTAGCAATGGAATTAATATAACTTTTAATTAGTTATTACAGTGAGTCAAAAGAATGTCTCAAGTTTGTGAAAATTTTACCAGACCAACTCCCAAAATTTACATTTTAGGATAACAAGATTAGAATTTAACAATAGAAAGATCCTACCAGACCCACTCCCATAATATACATTCTAAAATATCAAGATTAGCAGAAGGTTTTCAGGAAGGAGAAACTATCCTCAAGCAAAATATATTGTTGTTATATAATCCCTAGTACAGAGTTTAAACTGAGTTGTGTAATTGACTAAGACTAAGGAATATAGAGTTATGACCAACCTAGACAGCATATTAAAAAGCAGAGGCATTACTTTGCCAACAAATGTCCATCTAGTCAAGGCTATGATTTTTCCAGTAGTCATGCATGGATGTGAGAGTTGGATTGTGAAGAAAACTGAGCACCAAAGAATTTATGTTTTTGAACTGTAGTGTTGGAGAAGACTCTTGAGGGTCCCTTGGACTGCAAGGAGATCCAACCAGTCTATTCTAAAGGAGATCAGTCCTGGGTGTTCTTTGGAAGGACTGATGCTAAATCTGAAACTCCAATATTTTGGCCACCTGACACGAAGAGTTGACTCACTGGAAAAGACTCTGATGCTGGCAGGGATTGGGGGCAGGAGGAAAAGGAGAAAACAGAGGATGAGATGGCTGGATGGCATCACTGACTTGACGGACATGAGTCTGAGTGAACTCCGGGAGTTGGTGATGGACAGGGAGGCTTGGCATGCTGCAATTCACGGGGTCGCAAAGTGTCAGACACGACTGAGCGACTGAACTGAACTGAATTGAAGGAATGTAGACAAAAGAAGTTTGTCCTTTCCTCCTCCTTGAGAATTCCAGACCCTTATTTCCACTTTGAGTCCTAGACTCCTTTCTTCTCCTTGGGGACCCTGGACTTCTTTTCAATCTGCCTAGGAATTGACTCACTATTTGGTGATTTATGCAATGATTCAGCAAAAGTCCTCCTATGAATTTTTATTACTTCTCCTACCTTACAACCATTCACAACCAGAATCATTATTAAAGCTCATCTTCATAGACTGCTCATATTTTCAGGGAAACTTTTTCAGCATTTAAAAATATTTTTAATACTTGGCACTTAAGAAACAACATTTTTCAACATAACTATAGAAACAGAAAATGATTAAGGTTTAAATTCATTAGACATTCAATAAATGCTTATTGAATTTAGCTGGTGTCATGAATTTTTCTATTTTTAATCTTCACTATGATTTATTTTCTATTTTCACTTATTATGAGAAAACATTATATTCCAATAGTTAGATGTAATTTTTTCCTCCCTTGGATAATTTTTTATTCCCTATTATGTGTAATGTTTCAAACTAAAGTGTTCTTATTGCAAGTTGCTTTTCTCCATGTATCTTTTTTCTTGCAATGAATAAACATATTAAATTTCTTCTCCTCTTAATAGAAACTCTTGCCACCTAAGTGACTTACAGGAACATTGTGAAGATTGATAAGGCCATGAATAAAACACTTGAAATTCCTTGCTTTTGGTTTTAAAAGATGACTGTATAATGAACGGTAGTAGTGTTGCGTTTGTTTTCTCTTTTTCTAAACATCCTACAATAATCCCTCGAAGAATTATCCTCTTTCTTTTGTCCTTGTAATAAAATTAGGAGTAAGCATGAGCTTGATAGAATACACATGCCTTTTAATACGAGTCTGTTCATTTCTATTCAGTATAAAAGATAGGCTCACCATTGTCCATTCAGATAACAACTAAATGGGGCATGACCAGACCAACTGATTTCAAATTCAGATAGAGCAGTTTAATGGTATATCTCAGCAGTTGGCTTTTTCATAACTAGCCCATCAACCAACGGAACAGAGTAAATGCTCTCTTTTAAAATCAGAATTATAAAGCTTTCTTGCTAGGAAATCAGAGATTTTCAGGTAAGTTTTTGTATTCTTCTCTGTGTTGCCTCTCCACTTACACAGTTTCCAATTGGTATTCCTCTGTCATTTGCATGTGTGATACAACAAGACTAAACTTGACAACAGTAACCTGGGTCCAAATCCTTCCACACCACTTACCAACTGAGTAATCTTGAGCAAGTGTTCCTAAATCTAAATTCCACTGTATGAAGTAGAATAGGTTTTTTATTGTGATACTAGCCTATCTAGCTTTATTGACACTTTACAACTTTATTTTTCAATTACCTCATAATTCTCATATAACGAACAAGTGCAGGAAGAAAGTCATTGTCAAACTAAATATCTTGTTTGGAATATTCCAATTTACCCAGCCTTGATCTACAAGTAGATCTAAAGACACTGTGATTTTACAATGGGTTTAAAATACCTCTTAATATCTCACATATTCCTTCCAATGCATTAACCAACTGCCCTGTGTCTGTTGACCCCTCCACTGGCCAGCCCTGGTCCTTCCACCTAGAATGTCTTTCCAGGCCTATTGAAATCCTACTAATTTTTCAAAGACTAGAATAAAAGTCACCTCCTCTATTAAATGATCCTCAATTCCTCAATTAAATGTTTCAAATTTCTTTTTGTTCTTCTAGCATACCTCTCTTCGTATTGCTTATACCCCAGTCTCCTCTTAAAAGACTGTGACCAAAGTGAGTTGAAGAAAGGAATTATCTTTTATTCATTGCTGTATCTTAGTGCCAAATAGAGGAACTTGAATGTGAAATTTATTGAACAACTCTCTGTTACTCTTATCAGCTGTGTCACACAAATTAGTCTTTAATTTGTTTACACTGCAGCTGCTACACAAAAACATGTAAGCGTATAATTTTCCACTGCCTGTAAATCCAATTTAAATGCTTCAGTCTTTTACTCAACTTTGCATTATTAGCCATTGTTCCCTCTTGTCTTTCTTAACTCCTGATACGTAACATCCCAGTGTTCCTCCTTCTTGACATCCCAGAGTTTTTAAATTCCAGTCTTCACTTTCTCATATCTTGCATCCCATGTAATATCCTTCTTTACCAAAGGTTTCAGGATCTAACGTAAAAGTTTCCTCCTCCAAGAAGTGTAGTGAAAAGGGAACCCTCCTACACTGTTGGTGGGAATGTAAACTGGTATAGCTACTAGGGAGAATGGTATGGAGTTTTCTTCAAAACTAAAAACAGAGTTACCGTATGATCCAGCAACACCCCTCCTGGGTGTATATCCTAAGAAAACTCTAATTTGAAAAGATACATGCACCCTGAAGTTCATTGCAGCACTATTTACAATAGCCAAGACATGGAAGCAACCTAAATGCCCATTTACAGAAGAACGGATAAAGAACACGTGGCACAGATATACAGTGGAATAATACTCGGCCTTTGAAAGAATGAAATAGATGTCACTTGTAGCAACATGGATGGACCTAGAGATTATTGTACTAAGTGAAGCAGTTTTTGGGAAAGACAAATGTCATATGATATCACTTATATGTGGTATTTTAAAATAATGAAACAATAAACTTATGTACAAAACAGAAACAGATTTACAGACAGAAAGCAAATGTGATGACCAAAGGGAAAAGGATGGAGGGATAAATTAGGGATTTGGGATTAGCAGATATAAACTATATAGAGAGAATTGATTTAAAAAAACAAGGTTTTACTGTATTGCATAAGGAACTATATTTAATATCCTGTAATAAACCATAAAGGAATAGAATCTGAACCACTTTGCTGTATAGCAGAAACTAATATAGTAAATCAACTATATGTCAATAAAAAAAAAGTTTGCTCCTCCAATAAGCCTTATCTGATTAATCTTTCCATGTAGTTCCAAGCTCTCAGACACTAGGGCAGTATCCTCACGAAGTGAAGGAGAATGTATGATTCCACACTAGAAATGAATTAGGATATACTGCCTAAAAGAAAAACTGCCTTAAGGCAATTTATCACTGCCTTTCAGAGTTTGTTTCTAAAGCATAAAACTAACAACTGCAGAGAGTTATTTTTTTAACAGTATATATACACAAACATTTTTCATCCTTATATTTGTGAGTGTGTGAATAGTATATCTTAAGAGCAGATAGTTTTGCATGATGCCAAGGGTTACATCATGAAGACAAAATGTACAAGCAACTCCTGTTTATTTATCATAATGTCTTCCTGGAAATCATTTTGTAAACTAGATTGCCATAATGTGAATCAGAATTGCTCACTGAAAGTCTATCACATCAGTCATGAACCTCAACAAAGAACCCCAAATCAAGTAAGTCATAGACATAATTAATGATACTTTAAAGATGTATTAAGAAATGTAAAGTTCTTGGGAATTTCCTGGCAGTCCAGTGGTTAGGACTCAGCACTTTCACTGCTACGGCCCTAGGTTCAATCCTTGGTGAGGGAACTAAGATTCTGCAAGCTGTGCAGCCAAAAAAAAATTTTTTAATGAATAAAATTGTAGATTAAAAAAAGAAAAATAGAGTACTTTAATAATTCAAAAACTTTAAAAATTTAATTTTAACAATAAAGCATAATTCATATTCTATAAAATTATTTAAAAGATCTAGATCATATATTAATTATCAAGGATTCTGAATGTACATGGAAAATATATTTGAAAATTGAATCAAAAATCAAATCTACCATGTTGATTATAATAAACAATCATTTTCCAGAAATTTGTGAGGCAACCCCGCCCCCCACCCCAAGCTAATGGCTACCCTTGGGTCCGGCAATACCATTCCGTCCTGAGAGTGGCCAAAACCCTTTGAGCTGCACTCTGATCCGAGACCTACAGTTTGCAGATGCTGAAACTGAAAAGCAAAGCCAAATACTGCTGGTGAAGAGGAAAAACACAGGCTTTGGAATAAGTCCCCAGGGGCGAATGTTCTACTTCGTAGCAGTAAGAATGTGGATAAGCTGCTTAAAATTTAAACTTCAGTTTCTATAGCTGTAAATTAAGGACAATTATACTTAATATTGGGCTTCCCAGGTGGCACCAGTGGTAAAGAACCGTCCTGCCAATGCAGGAGACGAAACGCAGTTTCGATCCCCGGGGCTGGGAAGATCCCATGGAGAAGGAAATAGAAACCCAATCTGGCATTCTTGCTGGAGAATCCCATGGACAGAGAATCCTGGTGGGCTACAGTCCATGAGGTCGCAAAGAGTTGGAAACAACTGAGCAACTAACACACTTACGCTGCTGTGCTGTGCTTATTGCTTCAGTCGTGTCTGACCCCAGAAGCCCAAGAATACTGGAGTGGGTAGCCCTTCTCCAAGGGAACTTCTTAATCCAGGAATCGAGTCAGGGTCTGTATTGCAGGTGGATTCTTCGCCATCTGATCTACCTGGGAAGCCAAAAACTTATACTAAATTTTATCTACTAAATAGTTGCTGAAGATCAAATGAAATAATGTATATCATGTGTTTAGCAGATTTCAAGTATAAGGCAATGGCACCCCCACTCCAGCACTCTTGCCTGGAAAATCCCATGGCCGGAGGAGCCTGGTGGGCTGCAGTTCAGGGGCACTAAGAGTCGGACACGACTGAGCGACTTCATTTTCAGTTTTCACTTTCATGCACTGGAGAAGGAAATGGCAACAACCCACTCCAGTATTCTTGCCTGGAGAATCCTGGGGACAGGGAAGCCTGGTGGGCTGCTGTCTATGGGGTCGCACAGAGTCGTACATGACTGAAGCGACTTAGCAGCAGCAGCAGCAAATACTATTAAACGGTCACCATTATTATATCCCTTTCATTGTCACTGTATTAGAGTATACACACCACTTACCATGTGGTAGATAATCCAACATATGTGGTCTATCCATATAGAACTCCTAAAAGAATAATTAAGTGCTCTCCTGGGTGCTAGGGATATGATATATAGACCCAGGCAGGCCTCAGCAGTTGAAGAGCCTTGTGAGCTAACTAATAGCAGAAAGAATGTTCATTATTTGGATTATTTTACTCTTTGTGTGTACTCAGTCACATCCACTTTCTGCAGCCCCATGGACTGCAGCCCAACAGGACCCTTTGTCCATGGAATTGTCCAGACAAGAATGCTGGAGTGGATTGCCATTTCCTACTTCAGGGGATCTTCCCAACCCAGGGATCGAACCCATGCCTCTTGCTTCTCCTGCTTGGCAGGTGGGTTCTCTACCACTAGCACCAGCTGGGAAGCTGACTATCTTAATTTTGACAGATGTCTGTCATATGAATTGATATAATCTCCCTTACTTACTGAAGAGTAATTTAATCTGTGTTGTCACTGACCCACACTACTCTACTTAAAGTTGGATATCCTAGTGAAATTTGTTTACAGCCTTAATAAGCAATTAATTATTTTCACACAGGAAAATGACCAATGTCTCACAGATCCTCCAAGAACTGGAATTTGAGGTCCTTGTTCTTTTATTTGTTCAGGTGTTGGAGCCAAGGGAAGACAGTCCAGTTTTAAACACTTTTGACTGTTCCTGTGGCTAGGCCTATGGAGTAGTTATCTCTTTAATACAGTGTTTTAGTTAAACTTCTTATTTTAATAAAATTATGAGAAATCTATCTTCCATTAAGTAGGTATTTAAGAATAGGAATCTTTCCTCCATCACTATAGAATATGCCCTTGTGGAGCATGGCCTAAAGAAGGTGCAATTCTATTCGGCTCCTGTATGTGTCATCCAAGAAACAATCCCGGCTACACTATCTGGGCCTTCCATATAACGCTTTTATTAAATTATGCTTTAGTTTTGTGATTGAACCTACATTGAAAAATGCTAGCAGGAAATCTTATAAGAAATTCTTATTATCCACTATTTCATTCTACAGCTCTATTATAACAAATTTGGAATAAATTTTCTCTAGACTTCAAGGCCAGGGCCTGACCTCAAGCAGTTATGTCGTATCATCTGAACATGATTCACCCAATTTGTCCTAATTCCAGCTTTGTTTAGACTATTAGGAAACTTAGAATTGATTTGTTGTCCTGTCTTGACACACAATGAGAAAGTTATAGCATATTTAGGAATCTATTTACTTTTCCTGTAACCCATTTTATTTTTCTTCCTTATTTCCTTTTACTTTGTCTTTTATGTGTGTGTATACAGTAAAGAATCTGCCTGCAATAAAGGAGACTCATGTTCGATCCCTGGGTTGGGAAGGTCCCCTGGAGAAGGGTATTGCAACCCACTCCAGTATTCTTGCCTGGAGAATTCCATGGACAGAGGAGCCTGATGGGCTGCAGTCCATGGGGTCTCAAAGGAGTCAGACATGACTGAGGTGACTTAGCACGTGTGCGCATGCACACACACACACATACTTACATATGTATATGTATTTTATTCATCATAGTGCATTATAATTTGATTGTCTCCTTAGAGCTTAGAAGTACTGGAGGAAATGCCATAATTTTTTAAAGCTATGTTATCAATTTACTGGTGGCAAGAAAAAGATTCTGTCATCATGTAATTCATTTCTGTTTCCCAGATTCTCACATGTATCTGCCAACAAGCCTTTTCTGGCAGTCCAAATCACCAATCATGACTTCTAAATAATCTGTCTCAGATAAATATATCAATATCTCTCTAGAATTAGATTGAGGTGAGTCCTGGGTTATTTATAGTTATTTACAGAACTTATAGTCTCTAAAGTATTTTTTTACCACCATAATCACATCAAATTCTTGCTGTTTTTATCAGAATTCAACTGGTATACTGTCTTGAATGGATGGATCACCTACATCAGCAATGTCTTCATCAATCTGATTTCAAGTATCATTGCTTCCAGAACATTTTCTGTCACTAGGCCAGGATCAGCCTGGTACCAATCAGTTATCATGATGGTATTTTGGATGGTCCAATCTACACCCACCTCACATGTTATGCACTGTGCATTTGACCAATCTACTGCCTTGTGAGAAACAGCTTGTAGAGGCTGATTAATTTCCTCAGCACCTACCTTACCTGGTTCATGCTCTATCCTTCCACACTAGAATGAAATTCTTAAATGTCTGGCATCCAATTACCACTGCTACCACCCAAATTCAAAAATGTGGTATTTACCACCATAGAGCTCTACTGAGAGGTGATCATTGATGTTAAGAAATAACTTATAATTCCCCTGCAGCATACTTCAACACTAAATAGAGACTGGATTGCTGATCTTGATAAAAAGATAAACCTTTATTATTAAAATGAAAGGTAAAAAGTGACTAAGTAGAAAGGGATTACTGCAATGCATATGTAACTATGAGATATATACACAATGGTATAAATACATACAGTTATAGTTTTAAAAGCACACCTTAACATCAACAGTAAGGGGAAAAAATAGTAAATTCATGATATTTCACATAATGTGTTTCCCAGGTTAACATTTGGGTATACTGTGGTGTTGGAGAAGACTCTTGAGAGTCCCTTGGACTGCAGGGAGATCCAACCAGTCCATTCTGAAGGAGATCAGCCCTGGGATTTCTTTGGAAGGAATGATGCTAAAGCTGAAACTCCAGTACTTTGGCTACCTCATGCAAAGTGTTGACTCACTGGAAAATACTCTGATGCTGTGAGGGATTGGGGGCAGGAGGAGAAGGGGACGACCGAGGATGAGATAGCTGGATGGCATCACTGACTCGATGGACGTGAGTCTGAGTGAACTCCTGGAGTTGGTGATGGACAGGGAGGCCTGGCATGCTGCTATTCATGGGGTCGCAAAGAGTCGGACATGACTGAGAGACTGAACTGAACTGAAGCTATAATGTCATGGTTTTGGCCAAGACTGTCTACTATATATAAAACTTTAAAGATTTCACCAAAAAGAGCAAGGTCCAGCCAACATATTTATGTAATTAAAATGTCTAATAAAAGTAGAAGGCCTTCTAAAAGCCCTTGGATTATTAATATAACTATGAAAATTACCCATTTCATTTTTAGTCATAAAACAAACTTACACAATGTTAACTGTGGAATTTAATTCATCAGGGCCCAGTTTTTTTTTTTAATAGGACACACCAGAAAGGACCAGAATCTAAAATTAGTTCCATTCCCTAGTGTAGTTCTTAAGTGTGACCCACAGACCATGTGCTTCAGACTTATCTGGGAAGTTCGTTTAGAGCATGAATTTATGGCAAACATTCAGACTTCTAGAATTAGAATTTCTGGGGTTGGGATCCTGGAATCTAATTTCTTTCAAAATCTCTTGAAACTAAGTACACTAAAGTTTGAGAATCACAGCACCAGGAAAATAAAGATGAAAACCAGACAGTCTAATCTAAAAATGTGGAGATTATTCATAACAGGCAATGGATAATATTCAAGGAAGCAGGCAGTGAACAAGATATGGTGGGGTATCTTCCATGAGTGTATCAATGCAATTGGGTTTGGAGCTTTACTATGTGCTAGCTATGACAATTGTAAAGTTTTAAAAATCTATAGAACCCTTCTACACTGTTGGTAGAATAAATTGGTACAGTTACTATACAGAAAACTATCCAGATTCCTTTAAAAACTAAAAATAGGGACTTTCCTGGTGGTCCAGTGGGTAAGACTGCCTTCCAGTGCAAGGGGTGTAGCTTTGACCTTGGTTGGGCAGCTAGGATCCCACAAATCTCATGACCAAAAACCCAAAACATAAAAGAAGTAATCTTGTAACAAATTCAATAAAGACATTAAGAAAAATTATCTTTAAAAGAACTAAAAATAGAATTAAAACATGATCTTTCAATCCCACTCCTGAGTATATAGCTGGAGAAAATCATAATTTGAAAGAATACAGGCACCTCAGTGTTCACTGGAGCACTATCTACAATAGCCAGGATACGGAAGAAATCTAAACATCTATCAGCAGAGGAATGGGTAAAGAAAATGTGGTGCAATATACAATGGTATATTACTTAGCCATAAAAGGACTAAAATAATGCCACTTGCAGAAACATAGACAGACCTAGAGATTGTCATGCTGAGTGAAGTAAGTCAGGCACACACACAAAAATATCATTTACCACTTATATGTGGAATCTAAAGAAATGGTACCAATTAACCTATTTACAAAACAGAAGTTGAGGTAGAGATATAGAAAAGAAACTTGTGGTTACCAGAGGGGAAGGGGGAAGAGGAATAAATTAGGGGATTAGGATTGACATATGGAAAATTCTGAAAGAGATGGGAATACCAGGCCACCTAATCTGCTTCTTGAGAAATCTGTATGCAGGTCAGGAAGCAACAGTTAGAACTGGACATGGAACAACAGACTGGTTCCAAATAGGAAAAAGAGTACGTCAAGGCTGTATATTGTCACCCTGCTTATTTAACTTCTATGCAGAGTACATAATGAGAAACGCTGGACTGGAAGACACATGAGCGGGAATCAAGATTTCCAGGAGAAATATCAATAACCTCAGATATGCAGATGACACCACCCTTATGGCAGAAAGTGAAGAGGAGCTAAAAAGCCTCTTGATGAAAGTGAAAGAGGAGAGTGAAAAAGTTGGCTTAAAGCTCAACATTCAGAAAATGAAGATCATGGCATCCGGTCCCATCACTTCATGGGAAATAGATGGGAAACAGTGGAAACAGTGTCAGACTTTCTTTTGGGGGGCTCCAAAATCACTACAGATGGTGACTGCAGCTATGAAATAAAAGACGCTTACTCCTTGGAAGAAAAGTTATGACCAACCTAGATAGTATGTTCAAAAGCAGAGACATTACTTTGCCGACTAAGGTTCATCTAGTCAAGGCTATGGTTTTTCCTGTGGTTATGTATGGATGTGAGAGTTGGACTGTGAAGAAGGCTGAGCGCCGAAGAATTGATGCTTTTGAAATGTGGTGTTGGAGAAGACTCTTGAGAGTCCCTTGGACTGCAAGGAGATTCAACCAGTCCATTCTGAAGGAGATCAGCCCTGGTGTTTCTTTGGAAGGAATGATGCTAAAGCTGAAACTCCAGTACTTTGGTCACCTCATGTGAAGAGTTGACTCATTGGAAAAGACTCTGATTCTGGGAGGGATTGGGGGCAGGAGGAGAAGGGCTGTTCTAGTCATATGACTGGATGATATGGCTGGATGGTATCATGAACTCGATGGACGTGAATCTGAGTGAACGCCGGGAGTTGGTGATGAACAGGGAGGCCTGGTGTGCTGCAATTCATGGGGTCACAAAGAGTTGGACATGACTGAGCGACTGAACTGAACTGAACTATACATAATACTCTAATTAGAATAAATGGTCATAACTAATAATTACCTACTAAATAGCCATAGGGAACTCTATTCCCTATGGGATAGAGTACATTACAGGGTACTCTGTAATGACCTATATGGGAATAGAATCTAAAAAGTGAATAAAAGTGTATGTATGACTGCCTCCCTTTGCTGTACAGGAGAAACTAACATAACATTGTAAATAAAAAAATATGCCAATAAAAAATAATTTTAAAAAATTAAAAATAAAATCTATTGTTCAGTTTCCACAGTCATAAAATAAGGATGACAGTCTTTAACTCATAGAGTAATTGGGGGATTAAACAATTTAAAACCTTAAAGCACTTAGAGCAATGTCCAACGCTCAATATATGTTAAGTCTTATTGGTCACAAATAGTCTCCTGAGAGAATAAAATCATTAATTCAACTTTGAAAATGCTTATTATCCAATTCTTTGAAACTGAGTATAAGTCGTTGTTGTTGTTCAGTCACTAAGTCGTGTCGAATTTTGCACCTTCATGAAGGGCAGCACACCAAGCTTCCCTGCCCTTCACTATCTCCCAGAGTTTGCGCAAACTCATTTCCTTTGAGTTAGTGATGTCATCCAACTAGCTCATCCTCCATCATCCCCTTGTCCTCCTGCCCTCAATCTTTCCCAGCATCAGAGTCTTTTCCAACGAGTGAGCTCGTCACATCACGTAGCCAAAATATTGGAGTTTCAACTTCAGCATCAGTCCTTCCAATGAATATTTAGCGTTAATTTCCTTTAGGGTTGACTTGCTGGGGTCCAGCCCTGGTGGAACCAGGGAATTTGAAGCGAGGACGGAGTTGGCGTCTTAGGAAAAACTTATTTATTTAGAGATATAGAGAGAGATTAGAAATGGATAGTGTAGTAGGAAATATTAGTGGAGAAAAAGATGCTGAATAACTTGGTTTACAGGGAAAACCAATAAAACTTTGAGACAAGAAGTTTGCAGCATCTACGTTAGGCCACCGGCACTCACTTGAATATCGAAGGGTGCCCCGCCTTAGCCTCCCTTTCGCATAGATCTTAGAAGCCAGGGCAAGTAAGTAGACATGGTGAGTTTCCCTCCTCCAGATGGGAATTCAGCTGGAAAAGGGGAGAAAAGAATGACATGAGGGAGCCCAGCATCGATGCAAGACTCTCAACTTTATTTTTCAAAATCAGTTTATATACCCCAAGTTGTACATAAAGAAATAATGGAATATGCAGAGTTATGCAGGGGCATCAGTCCTGACCCTCATTGAGACCAGGCTTTCTTTCTGCATACCTTACTGTATACAAAAGGTCTCAGGTGGTTTACATTATCTTCTGGCCAAGAGGCCTGTTAACGTTTTTATGGCTCTCTTCCTAGATAAATGTCTATCAACAAGAAAACTATTTTTCCCTAGAAGTGTTTTTTTCTTTACTCTGCATCACCTTCAAAGTACTAAATAAAGTTACATTCTTATAGAACAAAGGGGCAGTGGGTTATAAAAAAGAAAGTACTTAACTCAAAGATCTAATGTTGATAATGCCAGGGCCACTATCTGTTTTTTCTATATATCAACTATATCTGCAAATAAAAGATATGAAAATTAGGCAGCAAGTACTGGCTCAACAAATGTAACCATTAATCAGTCCTATTCTAATGGTTTTGACTCCTCAGAAGTCCCTGCATTCCTAGGATGTTCTAAGCTTCCTGTGCCTCTCGCGGTTGGGAGGCCGCAAACAATCACATGCACAGCTCTAAGAGTCCGGCAGGCAGGCTAGAAAGCCATCAGAGGGGTTTTTTGATTGAATCACTCTTATTATGCCCAGGAGATTTATTATCTAAAAGCTCTAAATTAATCTTTTCCAGAAAAAGGTGGTGGGGGGAGGGATCGTTCAGTTCAGTCACTCAGTCGTGTCTGACTCTTTGCAACCCCATGAATCACAGAACGCCAGGCTACCCTGTCCATCACCATCTCCCAGAGTTCACTCAGACTCACGTCCATTGAGTCCGTGATGCCATCCAGCCATCTCATCCTCGGTTGTCCTCTTCTCATGCCCCTAATCACTCCCAGCATCAGAGTCTTTTACAATGAGTCAACTATTCACATGAGGTGGCCAAAATACCAGAGTTTCAGCTTTAGCATCATTCCTTCCAAAGAAATCCCAGGGTTGATCTCCTTCAGAATGGACTGGTTGGATCTCCTTGCAGTCTAAGGGACTCTCAAGAGTCTTTTCAAACACCACAGTTCAAGCATCTATTCTTCAGTGCTCAGCCTTCTTCACAGTCCAACTCTCACATCCATACATAACCACAGGAAAAACCATAGCCTTGACCAGAAGTACTTTAGTTGGCAAAATAATGTCTCTGCCTTTGAATATGCTATCTAGGTTGGTCATAACTTTTCTTCCAAGGAGTAAGAGTCTTTTAATTTCATGGCTGCAGTCACCCTCTGCAGTGATTTTGAAGCCCCAAAACATAAAGTCTGACACTGGTTCCACTGTTTCCCATCTATTTCCCATGAAGTGATGGGACCAGATGCCATGATCTTCGTTTTCTGAATGTGGAGCTTTAAGCCAACTTTTTTGCTCTCCTCTTTCACTTTCAACAAGAGGCTTTTAGCTCCTTTTCACTTTATGCCATAAGGATAGTGTCATCTGCATATCTGAGTTTATTGATATTTCTCCCGGAAATCTTGATTCCCGCTCGTGTTTCTTCCATTCCAGTGTTTCTCATGATGTACTCTGCATAGAAGTTAAATAAACAGGGTGACAGTATACAGCCTTGACGTACTCCTTTTCCTATTTGGAACCAGTGTATTGTTCCATGTCCAGTTCTAACTGTTGCTTCCTGACCTGCATACAGATTTCTCAAGAGGCCAGTTAGGTGGTCTGGTATTCCCATCTCTTGAAGAATTTTCCACAGTTTCTTGTGATCCACACAGTCAAAGGCTTTGGCATAGTCAAGCAGAAATAGATGTTTTTCTGGAACTCTCTTGCTTTTTCTATGATCCAGCGGATGTTGGCAATTTGATCTCTGGTTCCTCTGCCTTTTCTAAAACCAGCTTGAACATCTGGAAATTCACAGTTCACGTATTGCTGAAGCCTGGCTTGGAGAATTTTGAGCATTACTTTACTAGCATGTGAGATGAGTGCAATTGTGCAGTAGTTTGGGCATTCTTTGGCATTGCCTTTCTTTGGAATTGGAATGAAAACTGACCTTTTCCAGTCTTGTGGCCACTGCTGAGTTTTCCTAATTTGCTGGCATATTGAGTGCAGCACTTTCACAGCATCATCTTTCAGGATCTGAAACAGCTCAACCGGAATTCTATCACCTCCACTAGCTTTGTTTGTAGAGATGCTTTCTAAGGCCCACTTGACTTCACATTCCAAGATGTCAGATCTATTTTGTATAGTTCTTCTGTGTATTCTTGCCACCTCTTCTTAGTATCTTCTGCTTCTGTTAGGTCCAGACCATTTCTGTCCTTTATCGAGCCTACCTTTGCATAAAATGTTCCCTTGGTATCTCTAATTTTCTTGAAGAGATCTCTAGTCTTCCCCATTCTGTTCTTTTCCTCTATTTCTTTGCATTGATCGCTGAGGAAGGCTTTCTTATCTCTTCTTGCTATTCTTTGGAACTCTGCATTCAGATGCTTATAGCTTTCCTTTTCTCCTTGGCTTTTTGCCTCTCTTCTTTTCACAGCTATTTGTAAGGCCTCCCCAGTCAGCCATTTTGCTTTTTTGCATATCTTTTCCATGGGGATGGTCTTGATCCCTGTCTCCCATACAATGTCATGAACCTCATTCCATAGTTCATCAGGCACTGTATCTATCAGATCTAGTCCATTAAATCTATTTCTCACTTCTACTGTATAATCATAAGGGATTTGATTTAGGTCATACCTGAATGGTCTAGTGGTTTTCCCTACTTTCTTCAATTTCAGTCTGAATTTGGTAATAAGGAGTTCATGATCTGAGTCACAGTCAGCTCCTGGTCTTGTCTTTGTTGACTGTATAGAGCTTCTCCATCTTTGGCTGCATGGAATATAATCAATCTGATTTCAGTGTTGACCATCTGGTGATGTCCATGTGTAGAGTCTTCTCTTGTGCTGTTGGAAGAGGGTGTTTGCTATGATCAGTGCATTTTCTTGGCAAAACTCTATTAGTCTTTGGCCTGCTTCATTCTGCATTCCAAGGCAGAATGAGGGTGAATTTGCCTTTACTCCAGGTGTTTCTTGACTTCCTACTTTAGCATTCCAGTCCCCTATAATGAAAAGTACATCTTTTTTTGGGTGTTAGTTCTAAAAGGTGGGGGATAGCCCCCTGTTAATGTCAGAAGAGTAGGTGGAAAGCATAACACAGTAAAGCAGGCAGACTCTGGTTTGGGGGATGCATGCTCAGGAAATACCAGGGGAAACCCTGATGCCTGACTCACCTTGCCCATCAGGCCTCTGCCGCATGACCTTGTCACAGGTGGGATTCCTCATGCTGGCTCCCGGCAGTTGACTGATTTGATCTCCTAGGTATCCAAGGGACTCTCAAGAGTCTTCTTCAACACCACAGTTCAACAGCATCAATTCTTCTGTGTTCAGCCTTTTTATGATCCAGCTCTTACATCCATACATGAGTACTGGATAAAACATAGCTTTGACTAGACAAACCTTTGCTGGCAAAGTGATGTCTCTACTTTTAATATGTTGTATAGTCTTTTAATTTCCTGGCTACAGTCACTGTCTACATTGATTGTGAAGCCCAAGAAAATAAAATCCGTCACTGTTTCCATTGTTTCCCCACCTATTTGCCATGAAGTGATCAGAACAGATGCCATGATCTTCATTTTCTGAATGTTCAGTTTTAAGCCAGTTTTTTTCATTCTCTTCATTCACCCTCATCAAGAGGCTTTTTAGTTCCTCTTCACTTTCTGCCATTAGAGCGGTATCATCTTCATATCTGAGGTTGTTGATATTTCTCCTAACTATCTTGATTCCAGCCTGTGAGTCATCTAGCCTGGCATTTTGCATGATGTACTCTACATATTAGTTAAATAAGCAGGGTGACAATATACAGCCTTGACATTCTCCTTTCATTAAAATGCAGTAGTTTACACAGAAAAAAATCATGAGTATTTTATACAACCTATTTTTAATGATTCCTTGATTTTAAAAAATTCATATACTTTTCCCCTAAAAAGTAAAAATTACTGTTCCCCCAGGTTTGGCTCAGTTGCAAACTCCCTCCAAAAAATAACCCAAATCCATGAAATAGAATTTTCTTGGGAAAATTCTAACACCAAGTAATAGAAACTTCATCAGGCTCAGTGTTAAGTGGCTGGACCTTTTGAAGTCAAGCCTTTTCCCAATTTTTCATCACAGTTGCAGCTTAGAATCTTTTCTTTTAAAAACTGATCATCTCAAAATCAGAGGGCTTCTGAATAAGATGTTGTCACAGGAATTTCAGTACTTTCTATGACTTATTTCTTCTAAAGAAAAAATGATTAGCCTTGGGATAACATTGTATAGGTGAGTCATTCTAAAATTTCTGAGACCTTATCCATGAATATTATACTGCCATCATTAGCCATATCCTGGGTTGTTTCTAAGCAAACTTGAGAAATGAGATTCATTCTTGACATCATCTTCTCCCTATTTGATATCTTTCTCTCTTGAATCTCTTTCGTTTCATGTTCCTTCTCCATCTGCCTTTCCTAACCTAGATACTATGGTGTTCTCATCTTCCCACAGCTTGCTGTTACATTTTTACCCCACTGAATATTATATGTTCTATACTACGTTATCACATGATCCAGTATTTCCAATCACAGATCTAAAATGATATGCTACCACATTTGAAGGAATGTTGCCAGCTATGTATAACTGAGATTTGGTGGACGAATCCTTGTCCCTATAGTTTTCTAATATACTATAAAGACTATTGGTCTAAAAGAATACAGAAGTGTAAAAAAGCTATTTAAGAGTAGGCAAATTGCTTAGCAATCATTCATGGCTCAATGTTCTACACCTGCAAAACAAAACTTTGGAAAGAGTAATGCATCAGAACCAAAGCTACTTTAACAGATTAATTTTATCATGTAGATTTTACCTTTCATTAGTTACCATTCCCATTCATTTCAAAGACTAGTCATAATTTTGCCATTCCTCTTGAATTCCACACCTCCGCTCTGAGTACATGATATTGAAAATCAAGTGAGATATCTATCGCCTTCCTATTTTCCAGCGTTAAAAGGTACCTGTGCTGTTCCTAGCTATTTCTCCTTTCCTGAGTATGAGGGTAGAACACGTTCTTCCTCCTATTGAATGCTGATATCTCCACTTGGACTCTGAGTTCTTAGTACAATTTTACTCTCTCTTTTTATTGTTTTCAAATTGTTTCCTCTCCTTATGCTCACTCTTAAAAATTCCTCCCTTAATCCTGTATCCATCCTTACCTCCTTTCCCATACCTTTCTTTATTTTCTATCCAGTTATCTAATTCTCAACACTGTCATGCAGTTTGCTTCCATCCTCCCATCTTGAAAGTCAAACTTTCTTGGCAATAGCCACATTGCCAAATCCAATGGACTGAAATTTCTAGCACTTGACACTATTGATTAGACTTTCCCTCTGAAAATATTGCCCTTCCTTTGCTGCCGTAAATAACACCATCCAAAATAAAAGAGATTTACTTTCAGTCTCTTTCAATGGATCCTTTCATTCTGCTCATGCCTAAAATCCTCTACACCAAAACCACTTGGGTTTTCATCTACATTTCTTCCTTTGTGCTTCAATCTAGTCCCACAAGTTTACAAGTATAAATTTGAGCCCCAAATCAGAATCTCTAGCCTCAGATACTTCTGAACTCCACAGTCAAATATCTGATAATCTTTCATTATGTATACCTTCATATCTTTTTCCCCAATAGTCATGTTTTGATATAAGAAACTGCTATCTTTGCTATCAGTCATACCAGAAATCTGGGAATCATTTTTGAACCCTCATATGTTGTCATTTCCCATATCTTCAGAGTACTAAGTCTTGTCAGTATACATCCCAAAGTCATCTCTAATTTATCAACTTCAGTCCAACCCTATGTGCTAGCACTGCCTTTGTACAGATTCCATCATCTCATCCCTTAGGATAGACTTGTTAAAGAACAAAATTTAAAGATTAAGATGATGAATTTTATACAAATATAGAATAATATTTATCAAGGATTTTATTTAATTGACTAATTAATGAGGCAACTGATAAGATGCTGGAATGGGTTCAAAGGAGTAGTCAAAGAATCACACTTATATAGGCTAATCAGGAATGCTAAACTGAATTTATAAATAGTTGCAAAACTTGCTTTTTCCACAGCAGGGAAGGATATTGATTTTCCTTCCACCAGACAGAATTCATTTGCACATCTATGGATAAGAGTCATTTTCATTGCCGTGATCTACAGTTTACAGTTTTAAATAGCTCAGACAATGAGAGATGCAAATTCTATAAAATCAAAATAACCCAGAAGAGTGTGCTCTAGACAGCACATACATTTTGATTGAAGACACCTAGTAATGTGTTTGGTTTACTTCAAAGTCTTTCATAATTTTTTCTGACAGACTTTAGCATCTCACTAAAACTAAAGTGTAATAGTATTTCTCTCCTGTTCAAAATTTTTGTGGCTTCCTACCAACCACAAAATAAAATCCAGTCCCACCTCAACTGAGTAGGATGGCCACAATCATCTCCTGATCTCTACTCACCCCACCCTTACATCTACAGGTACTTCATGTCAGTGGAAGCGGTACCAAAATTATTAAGCTTTCCCCAAAACACCTAACTGTTTCACGTTCGTCACCTTGCACAGTCCATAACCTCTTCCTAGAATGTGCTTTCAAAGGGTCATTAATTTCAAAGCCAAATTCAGAGGCCTTATTTCCCAGGAATGTTCTTGCCTCCCCAAATAAAATTAATCATTTCCTATCAGTGCAATTTTTTTTTCACGTATGATTTCCCTAATAGACCAAGAACTGCCTTGGGGACAAATACTGAAAATATTTATTGTGTTGCTATTAACGACAGAGACTTTAAAGTCAGATCTGAGTTCATGTTCTGAATCCATCACCTACTAGCTGAATGACATGGGCAAGTAAGCTAACCTCTCTCTTCCTTAGTTTCTTCACCTGTAAATGGAAGCAGTATCACTTTGAGTGCCAGCTTTAAATTGGATGGGGTCCCTTGTGGCTCAGCTAGTAAAGAACCTGCTGGCAATTCAGGAGACCTGGGTTTGATCCCCTGGAGAATGAAAAGACTACCCACTCCAGTATTCTGGCCTGGAGAATTCCATGGACTGTATAGTCCATGGGGTTACAAAGAGTTGCACACGACTTTCACTCCACTTTAAATTAGATTAGCTGTTTGAATACTTGTTCTATAACTTACTAATCCTGTTATCCAAGGCAAACCCCTTTTCCTTTTCCTTCAGTTCTTCATCTGTAAAATAGCATTGGTAATAATAACTCATAAGGTTGTTGATAGATGTTAAGATATATAAAGATTGTAATGATTAAGTTTTTGTGTCAACTTAGCTAGGCCACAATACCTGGATATTTGGTCAAATATCAATTTAGCTATCATTCAGAAGGTTATTTTTTAGATGAGATTAACATTTAAATCAGTAGACTTTAAGTAAAGCAGACTACTCTTCATAATATGGGTGGGCCTCATCCAATCTGTTGAATGCATTAGGAGAAAAAGATTCATGTACCCAAAGGGAGATTTCTGTCTCAGTAATGCATTTGGACTTGAGCTGCAACGTCAGCTCTTCCCTGAGGCTCCAGCCTATCAAACTGTCCTACAGTTTTCAGATTTGCCAGCCAGTTCCTTAGTGTAATTAGTTTTGTTACTAGAGCTCTGGTTTGTTTGTTTATTTTCATGCAATTATTTTGTTACATGAATTATTATATGCAAAACACTTAGCACAACATCTGGAACATAACAAGTAGTCAACAGATTTTGTATAGTATCATTAATCATTTCCATATTTCCAGGGTCAAACATAGTACCTGGCCAAATAAATATTTGGGGAGCCTGATGGGCTGTCATCTCTGGGGTCGCACATAGTTGGACATGACTGAAGTGACTTAGCGGCAGTAGCAGCAGTTATCTGAATGGGTGGACAAATGGATGAAAAAAGGATAGTATCAGGCAAAATGGGGCTAGCGGTAAAGAATCTGCCTGCCAGTGCAGGAGATGTAAGAGATACATGTTCGATCCCTGGGTAGGGAAGATCCCTTGGAGGAGAGCATGGTAACCCAGTCCAGTATTCTTTCCTGGAGAATCCCATGGACAGAGGAGCCTGGCAGACAACAGTCCATAGGGTCACAAAGAGTCAGACACACCTGAAGTGACCTAGCACACACACATGTACACATATGTAAAATATAGCAGTCACATTAATCTCACATATATTATATATTTTCATGTTAATGATATGATTTTAACATTAAATGTGTTATTCTGAATACACTTCTTGTAGAGTACAAGAAACTCAGAGAAAGGAAAAGTGCTTAAGGAAAGACTAACAAGTTTATTGTGTTGGAAATCTCTTTTGCCATATCGCTCAAAGAACCTACTTTCACTAAAGTTTCACATACTAAAGCTAATATCAGTATAACTTAATTTTTACTTTCTTCATTCTGTCTGTTGTTATTGATTGATATCTCTTTGAGGTGTTCTCCTCCTCTTAGATGTCTTTACAACATGCTTGCCTGGTTCTTCCATCTTTTCAGATATTTCTTGGAGCAATTGGAAGTCTTTCTCTGTTGATTTGCTTTTTAACTTGTTACACAGGTTTCACTCTCACTTCCTTTTTTCTTCTGTTTATACTGTAACAGTCTGTTATAAAAATCACTTTCGCCATCCCAAAGCAAAAACCATTTCTCAGGAATAAAAGTATTTTTGTTCACCAGAAACAGGAAAACCCCAACTGAGTAAAAAGCTGCAAATTTGTGAAGCACCAACAGCCTTTCTGTGTGTCCTGTGTCACTATAAAATTTGTGATTATTCATCAAAATCAAAAGTAACACAATAGAAAAACTGCCTTTTGACAAAATCTCTTACTACGTTCTTTGGAAGGACTGATGCCGAAGCTGAAACTCCAATACTTTGGCCATCTCATGTGAAGAGTTGACTCACTGGGAAAGATTCTGATGCTGGGAGGATTGGGGGCAGGAGGAGAAGGGGACAACAGAGGATGAGATGGCTGGATGGCATCACTGACCCGATGGACATGAGTCTGAGTGAACTCCGGGAGTTGGTGATGGACAGGGAGGCCTGGCGTGCTGTGATTCATGGGGTCGCAAAGAGTCGGACACGACTGAGCGACTGAACTGAACTGAACGGACTGAGCCACTACCACAGCAGCTTAATTCTGTTAGCACAGTCACCATCACCATGTTCGTTCCACTGTTCCTCTGCTCCCTGGATGATATCATCTAGTTCTCATCTCCATTTGAATATCACATGTGCTGCTAAGTCCCTTCAGTCATGTCCAACTCTGTGTGAACCAATGGACCCTAGCCCGCCTGGCTCCTCTGTCCATGGGATTCTCCAGGCAAGAACACTGGAGTGGATTGCCATGTGCTCCTCCAGCAGATCTTCTCAACCTAGGGATCACATTTAAAACTCAACATGCCCCCAGTTCAGTGTATCTTCTTACCCTGAACATGCTAATCTCACTATGATCTCCCATCATAAATGACGCCTCCATCCCTACAGTGTTCATAGACTCCTCTTTTTTCCCCTATCCAATCTAGCAACAAGTTTTGTCTATCCCCTCTCCCTAATAGCTGGTCAGTCTTTCACATCTTCTCCACTCCTGCTGTCAATGCTTTACTTCCATCCTCATTGATCATCTGAATTATTTCAGTAGCCATCCAACAAATTTCTCTATGTTACAAATCCTCTGACTGAAATACAACCTTTATGCTTCTATCAGAGAAATTCTTTCTAAGCTGCATGTCTAATTGTTAGCTTCCTGATTCAAATCCTTCAACAGACATCCTCTCACTTCATGATAAAAATCCAAATTCATTATGATGACAAATAAGCTCTTTCAGAATCTTCTGCCTGCTTCTTTAGTAGCAATATCTCTCACCTCTCTTATCCTCAAAATATACGCCCTGAACAAACAACTATCTGAAGCTGCAAGAATGCAGTGTGCTTTCTGTCACCCACTAGCTTTCCTCTCATATTGTTCTTTCTGGTTTCAAAGCCACCTGCCCATCATCACTACCACCTCATTTGCCTAGGAAACCTCTCTTCTTAGCATATCCCTTTGTTTCAGATATCTCCTCATTAAATCCTTCCCTATGCCATCCCCAAATTGACCTGGTAATCTCTCCTCTCTGAGCTCATGGGGACCTGCACTAACCTCTTTCAGTTCTCCATCATATGGTATAATAACAGTACATTTATTCATTTTTCTCCCACTTCAGTTAGAACTCTGAAAGTAGGAACTAATCTCTTACATCTTTATCCCCAGTCCATGGAAACTGCATTCATGTAGTCAAATCTAGATTTCTATAAGGTGCAATTTTAGAGCTATGAAATCACATTATATAATATATATAAACATTTAGCCAAAAGCATGATGAAGCTGGGTTACATGACAACAAAGAGAAATTGTTATATGTCTTAGTATGAGCCCCTACCTAGAAACTTAGGGAAACATAAACTATTAGATAGCCTAGCATTTGTAGAATTCAAACATACAATTTAGTGTTGTACGTTTAAAATAAAGGGAGAAAAGTCCTAAAACCTATATGGCCTGCAATAGGGCATATCATGTTATACAGTTTCTACATCACCTTACAGTCCCTGGAAGTTCACTGATGTCCATGATTTCTCAGTGTCTCACACAAACAATTTTCTCAAGATCTGCCGTCAACCATAGGCCTAGAAGGCTGAAGCTCCTGTCCTAATGCTCCATACGCAGGTAAGAAATAGGAACACTGTTGATGATCCCATGTGGATCTGCCAATTTCCTCTTCTAGATGATGCCCCTCTGTTGCCTAGGAAATATATAGCTCTTTTTGGATACCCTCCATCTCAACAGAGGTGACCCCCATGTTCTAGTCCTCCTAATTTCAATATCAATTATTCTCATGCCTGTACTGACTACCTCCTAGCTTCAGATCCTCACTAGTTGTGTATACTTGCTCCCTAAAATGAATTCTCAGGTTTTGTGATTCATTAAGACAGTGGTTCTGAAAAATGCATGCATATGAGAATAACCTGCTATCACTTATTAAACCAAAGATTTGCTGACTCCCATCTCTGGTGATTCTGTATTTTTAATAAATGTCCAATATAACTCAAATGGATATGATCCCAGAACCAGAATTTTAACGCCACTGCTAAGGAATATTTTCAACCCTACTTCATTTCATCACTGATATTGTTGGTTACAGATTTTTTTCTTTCTGTATTCCTTCCTTACTGGTGAGAGACAAATCAACCTAAGGAAAATTTTGTGATTTGGGATACAAAACACAAGATTTCTGGTAACTACAACGAATACCCCTTCAGGAGGCCAAATATATTTTTCTCTGAAATGTCCCTATGTCAAAACAACCACAGGACACTGAATGAGGCCTCAAAGATAAGCAGCTAAAAGTCTGAATGACAATTTTTACTGTTCTTTCTTGTTGATTAGATATATTTGAAAACATTCTGGAAAATGCAAAGAACTGAAAGTGAAAGAAGAGAGTGAAAAAGTTGGCTTAAAGCTCAACATTCAGAAAATGAAGATCATGGCATCTGCTCCCATCAGTTCATGGGAAATAGATGGGGAAACAGTGGAAACAGTGTCAGACTTTATTTTGGGGGCTCCAAAATCACTGCAGATGGTGACTGCAGCCATGAAATTAGAAGATGCTTACTCCTTGGAAGAAAAGTTATGACCAACCTAGATAGTATATTCAAAAGCAGAGACATTGCTTTGCCGACTAAAGTCCGTCTAGTCAAGGCTATGGTTTTTCCTGTGGTTGGGTATGGATGTGAGAGTTGGACTGTGAAGAAGGCTGAGCGCCAAAGACTTGATGCTTTTGAACTGTGGTGCTGGAGAAAACTCTTCAACCAGTCCATTCTGAAGGACATCAGCCCTGGGTGTTCTTTGGAAGAAATGATGCTAAAGCTGAAACTCCAGTACTTTGGCCACCTCATGCGAAGAACTGACTCATTGGAAAAGACTCTGATGCTGGGAGGGATCGGGGGCAGGAGGAGAAGGGGATGACAGAGGATGAGATGGCTGGATGGCATCACGGACTCGATGGATGTGAGTCTGAGTGAACTCTGAAAGATGGTGATGAACAGGGAGGCCTGGCGTGCTGCGATTCATGGGGTCGCAAAGAGTCAGACACAACTGAGCGACTGAATGGAACTGAACTGATGCAACACAAGGTATGATTATTATCACCTCCATATTAATGCCTAATGTACTCCTTTTGTCTGTGGCAGGGTTCAGTGAGCCCTACTTATCTAAGAAAATTATTTCTTAAAAAGGCTATGATAAATGGGGCTCACAGAATTAGACATTTCAAAGAAGCTCAGTTCACTTTCCACCAAGAAGGTTTCCAACTCTATTGTTTATGATCGAAGATATTTGGGGACTACTGTATTATGATTTAGTTTTTTCAGCTTAACCTAGAGGGATTATTTGCCCAATAATAAACTTCTTTATTGCATGTCTTAAAACTATTCAAGTCACTCAACAGCTACTAGGACTGATAGGCCATAATAATTTTAATAATTTTAACTATAAAACTACACAAGGAGAAAATAATCATAGTTTATGTGGAGAATAGGAGATGAAGACAATGCTCTTGTAAAATGAAATTCATTTTGGTCTGACAAGTAATATGCAAATTTTATCACTGTTTAAAGAGTACAATCAAGAGCTTTTATAAAGTCACAAATGATTCTCCAAGTTCTAGCAGTTTTTATATTTAGAAGAAATGTTCTGTAATACTGATATAACCTAGAATAATCTTCCTGATATTATTGTACTCAAGTGTCAGTAGAAGTACAAAAAAATATATTCTTGGCAATTAAGAAGTCAGTAAGAAAGCACTCTTTTGAAAAAAAAGGGACCATTATGACCCTTTTTTTTTTTTTCAAATTCAGATGGTAAAGTAGTCTGTCAATAACAAGAAAATCATGAACCGTTGGCTGAAACAAATTTTTGGTTTGCCATATGGACTTTCATTTTAGACACAAAAACATGTTTCTCAATTTCCTTTATCATGACAGGCTACCAGAAATATTTCCAAGCATTTTCTGAGTCTCTACAACTCACTGGAAATATTTTCCAAAGGCTATTTATGTCTTCTAAGCCAATTCCAGGGTCTTATGAATACTACCTTTCATGACATCATAGAGCTTTGAAATAATGGGAAATCACAGGACCTAAAGAATTAGGCTTGACTCCTGGCTTATTAAGCACTGGCTCTGTGATTTGGATCAGGTCACTCGTGGTAATTTAGAATTTTAAATTAAATTTTTTTTATTTAAAAATTAAATTTTTTAGTTGAATAATGGAGAGGATTGGAGGAATAGTGGTCTTAGAAAATGGAAGACTTCAGGTTGGTAAGTCATATGTTGCATAATAACAGACAAATCCTGCTACTATTTAAACTGGAGGACTTTAAACTTGTTTAAATTTTTAAAAATTAAAATAATAACACAACATGTAAGTTCAAATCTGATTCAATTGTTTATAAGCTAATGTAAGGATTTTAGAAAAGAATATGTGTAAAAACATCTGAAGCATAGTGAATCCTCAATAATTTACACACATATATGTCAAACTCAGCCTATGTAAGTTTCCATTGCCCAACTATGTGTAGCAAAAATTTGGCTTTGCCCAAAAACAGATCTGACTTTGCATTCAACTTTTGGAACACAATCTATGACATACCTGATAGGGGTATCTTTGTTTAGGGGAGGGGTTAGCTATGCTAGAAAGGCCAGCCATGTTTTAGGGTATGATAGGTAGGTCATATGGCATCTGCAACCTAGCATCTGCAATCAAACATATGGGCAGTCAATCAGTTAATTCTGGGGAGAAGGCAATGGCACCCCACTCCAGTACTCTTGCCTAGAAAATCCCATGGATGGAGGAGCCTGGTAGGCTATAGTCCATGGGGTCACTAAGAGTCAGACATGACTGAGTGACTTCACTTTCACTTTTCACTTTCATGCACTGGCGAAGGAAATGGCAACCCACTCCAGTGTTCTTGCCTGGGGAATCCCAGGGACGGGGAGCCTGGTGGGCTGCCATCCATGGGGTCGCACAGAGTCGGACACGAGTGAAGCAACTTAGCAGCAGCAGCAGCAATGGAGCCCCAGATGAAAACCTGAACACTAAAACTTGGGTGAGATTCCTTGGTTGGCAATACTATGTGCTTATGTCACATATCAATGCAAGGAGGGTAACATATCCAGAGAACAAAAGAGGCTTCCCATTTGGAACCTACCCAGACTCTGCCTTATGGGTCTCCACCCTTGACTAGAACCTTTCCCTCTCATAAGCCATAATTGTGACTATAATAATTTTCAGGGAGTTCTATGGAACTTTCAGGTGAATTATCAAAACTGAGGATGTCTTAGAAAGTCTCTTCAAATTTGCAGTTGGTCTCAGATTTAAGAGCAGTATTAGGAACCCTCAAACCTCATAGTTTGCTAACACTGAGTAAAAATGATCTCTATTATTTAAGAGTCTGAGTGAATTCCGAGAGATGGTGATGAACAGGGAGGCCTGGCGTGCTGCGATTCATGGGGTCGCAGAGTCGGACACGACTGAGCGACTGAACTGACTGACTGACTGACTGATTATTTAAGTTCATGTAAATAACAATCCTTAACTAAGAATTTACCCTTTGTGGTAAAATCTTCAAAAAAAAAAAATAAGAAAGAAAAGGTAAAATAAGCAAATTACTGAATCTTTCTTAAATACTACTATTCTATCAATCATATATTTTATTATAATTGGGAGTTACCTATTTTAAAAAAATATCTCCAAGTACAATACTTAATGCTTTTTCTGATAGAAAATACTCTATATATCTGTGAAGACAGATGTAAAGGCCATACCTATATCAGCTATCCAAATATTCAAGGTTTTTGCAAATTAGAAGTGTTACCCTATTATCAAGGTTTTGCCTTTTTAGAAAATCATGATAAATTGGTCTAAATCACAATGTCCAGGCCAGAGTCCTATGATACCTAACCTACAGATATCTTAAATTCAAGAAACAATATCCCACCTTTTCTGTATTTGGAAGCATATGTATCCCACCAATATCAAGCTTGAGAGTATATACCATATTCTGGGACATCCGGAGAGGCCACAGTATAAAAGACCAGGTCATTACAGGAGCCCTTTTTATTGATACTATAAAGCTTTTGAAGTTTGATTAAATTACAGTCAGTGCTCTAACCTTTCTCTAGAACAGTGGTATTAACTGAGTGTGATTGTATCCCCGGCGATATGGCCATGTGTAGAGATACTTTTAGTTGTGGTAAGTGTGAGGCAATAATATTGGCATCTTGTGGGTAGAAGCCAGAGATGCTGATAAACATTCTACAAGGCACAGGGAAGCTTCCCACAGCAAAGAATCATCCACCCTCAAATGTCAATAA
This sequence comes from Nanger dama, assembly GCA_917880005.1. Classification (NCBI taxonomy): domain Eukaryota; kingdom Metazoa; phylum Chordata; class Mammalia; order Artiodactyla; family Bovidae; genus Nanger; species Nanger dama. The sequence continues at coordinate 3,105,795 of CAKJTW010000038.1, read as the reverse complement.
TTCTAAGGCTGAGCAATCCTGCTCTAGAGATATCACAGTCTTAGTCAAACTGAATTTTTATCATTGGCATCAGTTCAGGAGGATTTTGTCTTGGTTTTTCCTGAAGATATCACTGTTCTTCCTATATTTAATGGGGCCACCATTCCTACAGGCCTAAATCAAATGTTCTTCCTTATCTGAAGACTGGCTACACTCAACAGTCCTTTGGGGAAACTGAAAATACGTATTTCACAAGCTCCTTTTTCAGCAATTCTTAATCAATATGTATGGGCTAGGACTTAAGGATTTTTATGTGTGATCACTCTCGAGATGATGCTAATTAGAAGCCACCACTGGGAACTGCTAATCTAGCGAGTCATCTGCAGTCCTTGTTGAAAATACAGATTATCATGCCTGCCCTAGTAGAGACACTGAATCAGAATTTCCAGAGGTGAGACCTAAGAAGTTGTATTTTTTAACTTTTCTTCAGATGACTCACCATAGACAGATTTGGGAAACATTGGTTAAGAGAATACCAAAAATCAAGATCTGTGATCAAAGCTTACAGAAAGGGCAGCATCCTTTCCTAGGATGACACAACTAAAAGAAAAACATGTTAAAAGCTAAGCTCAGCCCATCACATCCCAGAGCAGCAGCGATCATTGGTTTTTGGTTACAAACAAGTCGACATCTGATATGACTTCATGGGAGATAGTACTTGACCTCTCCTCTGTGGAAATACTAGCCTTAGAAATGTTGGAAATGGACTTTGTAGAGAGAAGTGTCATCAGTGAATTTCCCTTTCTGTGGATATTAGAGACTATTCTCAGTCACTGCTTCGTATTCTACATGTAGATTTGTAAATGTTAACAGAATGGTAAAAGCAAAGGCAGACCAGGGCAGAAATGAATCACTGGCTCGATGCTTTAACTCCTTGCTCCCCAGCATCTATACTTATCCCTGATTTATTCATGTCTTAGAGGAAGAAGCCCTCTAAGATATTTATTTACATTAATCAGGTGGTCTGAATATCATTCCCTCAACTATTCTTTTCATTATGCCTCTGATACAGTTTTCCCGTATTATGTTCTCTTGTATTACACCCTCTATACAGCTTCAACATATTCCTACCTACCAGCATTTTCATCTTACCACATAAGTATATCCATTCTCTCCCATATTGAAACTATTCCTCAATACATTTTTTATCTCTGAGATAACTAATAGTCCCTTTTTCTTTACTACAACTAAAATTCTCGACACTTCAGTTCTGTTCAGTTTGGTTGCTCAGTCATGTCAGACTCTTTGCGACCCCATGAATCGCAGCACGCCAGGCCTCCCTTGTCCATCACCAACTCCCAGAGTTCACTCAGACTCAAATCCATCGAATCCGTGATGCCATTCAGCCATCTCATCCTCGGTCGTCCCCTTCTCCTCCCGCCCCCAATCCCTCCCAGCATCAGAGTCTTTTCCAGTCAGTCAACTCTTCACATGAGGTGGCCAAAGTACCAGAGTTTCAGCTTTAGCATCATTCCTTCCAAAGAAATCCCAGGGTTGATCTCCTACAGAATGGACTAGTTGGATCTCCTTGCAGTCCAAGGGACTCTCAAGAGTCTTCTCCAACACCACAGTTCAAAGGCATCAATTCTTGGGCACTCAGCTTTCTTCACAGTCCAACTCTCACATCCGTACATGACCACAGGGAAAACCATAGCCTTGATTTTCGTTTATACAGCTTTTATTCAAAGTCTGAAACTACATCTGCTGCTACCCATTACTGCTAAGGGGTAACACCATCTCGGCTCTGGAACAAGGGGCTCGGGGTCGAGACTCTGGAATGTCGGGACTCAGTCTTCCTCGCTGCCACTTCCTGAGCGGTCCTCCTGCTCCTCCTCGCTGTCGTCGTCGCTCACCACTGGCTTGGCCCTGGACCCGCGGCTCGACTGCTGTCGGCCCCCCTTGAGCCAATTTAGACCTAAATGTGGCTGTTACTCATCAAATGGGTATTGGGGTGCTTCCTGAGCTATAGAAGACATTTTTTGTTGCCAAACGAATAACTCCATCTGTGTGTCAGATAAGTGCCTAAAGTTTAGAATGTCCTAATCTGAAATTGTCACCCCTAACTCCTCTTCCCCAGCATGTTTTTCTGTGTCTGTATCCCCGTTTTAATGAATCGAATATACATATAGCTAGATTTCCAAACTAGAAATCATGTGAAATCCCTTTTTCTCCCTGTAGTCAAATGGTAAAGAATCTGCCTGCAATGCAGGAGACCAGGATTCGATCCCTGAGTCAGGAAGATCCTCTGGAGAAAGGGAATGGCAATCCACTCCAGTAGTTTTGCCTGGATAATCCTATGAACAGAGAAGCCTGGCAGGCTACAGTTCTTGGGGCTGTAGAGTCAGACATGACTGAGCAACTAACGCAAACATTTGTCTTCATGATGAATCTTAAATCCATTTCCCTTTCACTCCCCACAAACAATGCATCAGTTCAAGACTTTGTCATTTAAGCTCAATAATGCAACATCTCGATCAAGTCATATCCAGCCCAGAGTCCTCTACATTTTCCAGTCATCAAAAGAAATCTTATCAAATCTTGGTGAAAGGATACAAGTCTAACACATTTCCTCATCTGCTAGTTCAAAAATCTCAAAAGTAATGGAAATGAACCAGCAATATGGTAATATAATTTATGTGATATTATTTGGATACTACACATTTTATGTTTTTTTTGTTGTTGTTGCTTTTGTTTTGGTGGGTTTTGGAGGTTTTGTTTTTATCTCTATGCCAGTTTGAACCCATAGTCACAGGATTTGCCTTAGAGCTTTCTGATTCTCAATTTCCATAACATTTTTTTTATTTTTTTAAATACTTTATTCTACTTTACAATACTGTATTGGTTTTGCCATACATTGACATGAATCAGCCACTGTGTCCACAATCTCCCAATGCCGAAGCCCCTTCCCACCTCCCACCCCACACAGTCTCCCCAGATCATCCCGTACACCAGCCCCAAGCATCCTGTATCCTGTATTGAACATAGACTGGCGCTTCGTTTCTCATAATATTTTTAAACAAGTTTTAGGGGGAAAATATCAAGATTTGTTTAAAACTCCAAATATGTTATGGTTTTCTCAGGGTATATGCCAAGTAGTGGGATTGCTGGTTATATGGTGGGTTTTTTGCTGTTGTTGTTGTTGTTGTTAGTTTTTATTATTATTATTATTATTAAATGTATTTTTTTAATTACAATACTGTATTTGTTTTGCCATACATTGACACGAATCAGCCATAGGTGAACACAATATCCCAATGCCGAAGCCCCCTCCCACCTCCCTCCCCACATCCTCTACTTGAATCATCCTGTGCATCAGCCCCATGCATCCTGCATCCTACATCGAACATAGATTGGCGCTTCGTTTCTTACAAGAAAATATACATGTTTCATTGCCATTCTCCCAAACCATCCCACCCTTTCCCTCTCCCTCAGAGTCCAAAAGTCCACTCTATACCTCTGTGTCTCTTTGTTGTCTCACATATAGGGTCATCATTACTGTCTTCTAAATTCCATATATATGTGTCAGTATACAGTATTGGTGTTTTTCTTTCTGGCTTACTTCACTTTGTATAATCGGTTCCAATTTCATCCATCTCATTAGAACTGAGTCAAATTTATTCTTTTTAAGGGCTGAGTAGTATTCCATAGTGTATATGTACCACAGCTTTCTTATCCATTCATCTGCTAATGGACATCTAGGTTGCTTCCATGTCCTGGCTATTATAAACAGTGCTGCAATGAACATTGGGGTACATGTGTCTCTTTCAATTCTGGTTTCCTCGGTGTGTATGCCCAGCAGTGGGATTGCTGGGTCATAAGGCAGTTCTATTTGCACTGTTTTCCATAATGGCTGTACTAGTTTGCATTCCCACCAGTACCCAGCAAGGATCTCATTCAAATATGAAGGAGAAATCAAAAGCTTTACAGACAAGCAAAAGCTGAGAGAATTCAGCACCACCAAACCAGCTCTCCAACAAATACTAAAGGGTAGACTTTAGAAAGGAAACACAAAAAGGATGTATAAACCCGAACCCAAAACAATAAAGTAAATGGCAACAGGAGCATACTTATCAATAATTACCTTAAATGTAAATGGGTTGAATGCCCCAACCAAAAGGCAAAGACTGGCTGGATGGATACAAAAACAAGATCCCTATATATGCTGCCTACAAGAGACCCACCTCAAAACAACGGACACATATAGACTGAAAGTGAAGGGCTGGAAAAAGATATTCCATGCAAATAAAGACCAAAAGAAAGCAGGAGTAGCAATACTCATATCCGATAAAATAGACTTTAAAACAAAGGCTGTGAAAAGGGACAAAGAAGGCCACTACATAATGATTAAAGGATCAATCCAAGAAGAAGATATAACAATTATAAATATATATGCACCTAACATAGGAGCACCACAATATGTAAGACAATTGCTAACAAGCATGAAAGGGGAAATTAATAATAACACAATAATAGTGGGAGACTTTAATACCCCACTCACACCTATGGACAGATCAACTAAGCAGAAAATTAACAAAGAAACGCAAACGTTAAATCATACAATTGACCAGTTAGAGCTAATTGATATCTATAGGACATTTCACCCCCAAAACAATGAATTTCACCTTTTACTCAAGTGCACACGGAACCTTTTCCAGGATAGATCACATTCTGGGTCATAAATCTAACCTTGATAAATTCAAAAAAATCGAAATTATTCCAAGCATCTTCTCTGACCATAATGCACTAAGGTTAGATCTCAATTATAGGAGAAAAACTATTAAAAATTCCAACATTTGGAGGCTGAACAACACCCTACTGAATAATCAACCAATCAGAGAAGAAATCAAAAAGAAATCAAAATATGCATTGAAACGAATGAAAATGTTGTTAGTTTTTTTAAGGAAGCTCCGAAGAAGCATGTTTCCCAATAATCATTGCAGCACTATTTGAAATAGCCAGGACATGAAAGCTACTTAAATGTCCATAGACAGATGAATGGATAAAGAAGATGTGGTACATGTATACAATGGAACATTACTCAGCCATAAAAAGAAATAAAATTGGGTCATTTGTAGTGATGTGGATGTACCTAGAGTCTGTCATACAGAGTGAAGTAAGTCAGAAAGAGAAAAACAAATATCATATATTGATATATATGTGCAGAGTCTAGAAAGATAGTACAGATGAGCCTGTTTGCAGGGCAGGAATAGAGACACAGACAGAGCAAATGGACATGTGGACACAGGGGAGGAAGGAGAACTGGGACAGATTGGGAGAGCAGCACTGTTTATACACTACCATGTGTAAAACAGAGAGTTGGCAAGAAGCAGCTGTATAGCACAGGGAGCTCAGCTCAGAGTTCTGTGATGACCTAGAGGGGTGGGATTGAGGGTGGAAGAGAGGTTCAGGGAGAGGGGACATATGTGTGCATGTGTGTGTGTGTTCATATATATATATATATATATATATATATATATATGATTTACTTCACTGTAGAGCAGAAACTAACACGACATTGTAAAGCAATTATGCCTGCATGCTAAGTCACTTCAGTTGTGTCCGAATCTGCTACCCCATGAACTATATAGACACCAGGCACCTCTGTCCATGGGATTCTTTAGGCAAGAATACTGGAGTGGGTTGCCATGCTCTCCTCCAGGAGATCTTCCCAATCCAGCGATCAAAACTGCATCTGTCTCTGCCCATGCCCTGGCAGGTGGGTTCTTTACCACTAGCCCACCTGGGAAGCCCAAAGCAATTATACTCTATTAAAAAATTTTTTTAACTTCAAATACATAATTTGGGTTGTTCCAATAAGCAAAAACCTCTCTAGGAGAGTCAAAAGTTATAATTTCTTATTGTAGAAATCATGTCCCTTTATTGTTGGAATTTAATTTTCAGAATTTCTTAGCAGTTTCTAAGTGGTTGGAGAGCTATCAAACAAAGTTTATGCTCTTTTACTTAAACAGCAGTGTTCACTGAGGACAATGTGCTTAATAGCAAAGAAAAAGTAAAAATGATACCCATAATCCCACACTCAAAGTTAACAAGAGTTAAAGTCAGAGTTCTCCAGAGAAATAGAATCAATAGGGTAGACGCAAATATAGACATAGATATATATATCGATATATATATATACATATACATATGGTATCTTTTATCATAGCTGCATGTATATACATAAAGAGAATTACTTTAAGGAATTGGCTCCCATGATTGTGGGGCTGGCAAGTTTAAAATCACAGAGTAGGCCAGCAGGCATTCATGTGTCAGCCTTGAGCCCAAAATTTGTACGAGAGTCTGGGAGGCTGAAAACCGAGACAGGCACCAATGCTTCAGTCTTGAGGCAAAATTTCCTCACCATGAAATTTCTATTTTTGCTCTTAAGCCCCTTCAAAAGATGGGAAAAGACTCACTTACATTATCAAGGGTAGTCTCCTTTACTTGAAGACAATTTATTATAGCTATTTATCACAAGTTCAAAATACCATCACAACACCACTTGGATAAGTATTTGATTAAATAGCAGGTACTATAGCCTAGCTAAATCAACAGTAATATTAGCCATTCAACTATATAACACTTACCTCAGTCTTTTTCTAGGCATAAATGGGACACGCATGCAAATCCTATGATAGAAACTAACAAAAGCATTTCAAAAGAAGTTTCTTTTGTCAAATTAAACTGCCATTCTAATAACCAAGAGTTTATTATTAAATTTTAAAGTGTTTACTTATATGCTATTATAAAAGGAGACTACAACATCTCCACATTCACAGAGATAGGTTTAGTTTTGCCAGTTCAATTGTGTGTAATTGACTTCACAAAGAAATCTTGGGATCTGTTCTGAGGGGCCAGGTCAAGATGGCAGAATAGGAGGATATGGAACTCACCTCCTCCCATAAATACATCAAAAATACATCTACATGTGGAATGCTTCTCACAGATTACCTGGTGAATACTGGCAGATGATAGCATAAAACTCAAATTGCAATAAAGATCACCACATACCCAGCTAGGATGAAAGAGAAAAGAAAAAGGAATTGGAATGGGAGCTTGTATGTTGGGAAAGAGCTGGGAAAGAGGAGAGGTTCCCTCGCCCTGGGAAGCCCCTTCACGGGCAGGGACATGAGCTGGAACAGAAAGAGAGCATCAGAGGCTCAGAGGAGAGTGCGGAAGCCATCCAGCAGCAAGCAGAACAGAGAGAGACCAGAACAAAGGGACCATGCCACCTTCCTGCACTCCCCAGCCGGAGACAATCTGTTAGTGTGTGCAGGGGCTGGGTGCTGAAATACAGGCTTCAGAGGACACACACGGAGAGAGGACTGTGGTTGGCTGAAACCTGAAGAGGGCAGAGTATGGCCCAAGCTACATTCAACTGAGGGTATGTGCAGAAAGGAGCTGAGGTTGGTTGTTGAAGCTTCATTATTAATGCAAGCAATCAAAGGGAAGGGCAAGGCACACCATAGCAGCCTCATTTTCAATCACAGTGAGCATGGCTCCGCCTCTGCAAGTTCAAGGAGCAGACAAGTGCTTGCCCACACATGGAGGCAGGGCTGAAATTTGAGCTCTCTTCCTGCATGGTTGTACAATATACAGATTTATGCCACCGCCACCAGGACCAGTTTAAACTCAGCACCTGTGGGACATCTGAACAGAACACTCGTGTTGCTGTGGCTAAGGCTGGTCCAGTATTAGCACCTATGGGCCGGGTCACCGTCTGGGCTGCTTCTGTAGCTCCCAAAGTGGGCCCAGGTGTGTGACTACTGTGATCCTGGCACCTGACTCAGTGGATCTGGGCAGGTGGTTTTGTGACTACACCAGGGCCTGCTGCCTGCCTTTCCATGACTGAGGAGAGGTTGAGGGTGGTGTCAACAAGAGTGTACTTTGTTAGCCCATACAATGGGTGGCAGGCAACACCAGAGTGCACACTTCCCAGTGGAAAGCTCCTGCAGAGGAAGGCTCAGTGGCTCCTCTCCTGGCAGGAGTGCTCCAGTCCCACCTACCTCACAGTACAGCTCAGAAGGGAATCTGGGGCCTCTTACACCAACAAATGGGGAGTCGAACCTGCCCCTGCTAGAACTGTGACAGTCACAGAGCAAAGAGGAAGCCTCTCTCGATATCCACGGCAGGCTACAGTCACCAGAGCAGTCATACCCTCTATCAAAGGGGAAACAACCAGCATACACTGAGGAAAAATGCAGCAGATACGCTTATTAAAAACAGCTCTTGCACCAAAAATATTAGACACACACAGGCTACATGGGGATGCAACCCCCACGACCACAGTAGAAAACGGTTTCCCCTAAACTCATAGAGAAAGAGAAAATAAGTAAAATGAAGAAACAGAGGAACCACTCCCAACTAAAAGATTAAGAACATTCCCTTGAATGAACAGGGATGAATGTTCTCGATGAATAATGATGAATGATGAAACAGTCCTCTTCACTCTAATACACACTGGTTCAAAAGGAGGTAATAAAAAATAATGAAGGAATCAAGAAAGACTATTGATATAAATATAGATCACTGTAAAAAGGAACTAGAAACTATAAAAAGGAACCAAGTAAAATTAGAAAACTCATTTGCTGAGACAAAAAGCTGAGCTAAAGCCTAGGCATAGCAAACTGAAAATGTAGAAGAACAAATAAGTGATCTGGAAGATAGAATAATGAAAATTGTCCAATTAGAACAGAAGACAGAAAGACAAACGAAAAAAGTGAAAACAATATATGAGACCAAAGCAATAATAAAAAGCATGACAATCATTCATAGTTGGGATCTCAAAAGGGGAAGAAAGAGAAAGGGAGAGCAACAATGTATTTGAAAAATTTATGCCTGAAAACTTCCCAAACTTAAAGAAGGAAACAGATATTCAGGAGCAAGAAGCACAGAGAGTACCAAACAAGATGAAGTCAAACAAGACCTAGAATAAGACATACTACAATTAATATGGCAAAAGTTAAAGAGACAATGCTAAATGCAGCAAGAGAGGGGACTTGCCTAGTGGTCTACTGGCTAAGACTCTGTGCTCCCAGTGCAAGCGGCCCGGGTCTAATCCCTGGGCAAGGAACTAGATTCCACATGCCACAATCAAGATCGAAGATTCCACGTGCCTAGCACAGCCAAATAAATAAAAAAAATTTTTAAATAAATGCAGCAAGAGAAAAACAAAGAGGTAGCTAAAAGGGATATCGGCTGATTTCTTTACAGAAAAGTTGCAGGCCAGAAGGGAGTGGCAAGATATATTCAAAGTCCTTAAAAGGGAAAAACATGCAACTTAAGATACTCTACCCAGAAAGATTATCATTTAGAATAGAAAGATAAAGAATTTCTCAGACAAGCAAATAGCTGATGGGACACTACTCTATAACAAAGGAAGCTCAACTTGGCACTCTGTGATGACCTAGAGGGTCAGGTCAAAAGGGAGGGGATATATGTGTTCACATTGTTGTACAGCAGAAACCAATACAACTCTGTAAAGCAATTATGCTCTAATTAAAAATAAATTAAAACAAAAGAATATAACAATGCTAAACCTAGCCTAAAAGTAATACTGAAAGGTCTTCTCTAAATAGAAAATAAGCAAGAATCTATAGGAAAGAGAAAATTACAATTGGAAAGTACATCATTTAAATAAGCCACTACACAGATTAAAAAATTAAAAAAGTGTTTATGAAAGTGGGGATAACTACAATGAATAGCAAAAGAATAAAAATGATTATATAAAAGAACATCAAAATCATAAAATGTAGAGGAGGAGAGTAAGAAAATGTAGATCTTTTTCTAGAATGTATTTGAGCCTATATGATTACCAGTCTAAAGCAAGCAGATATAATAATGGATTAACATAACTGAAAAACAGGATAACCACAAATCAAAAACATTCAGTAGATTAACATAAATAAATACATAAATAAATAAGAGAGAGAGAACACAAGCATAAAACAGAAGAAAACCATCAAACCACAAAATGAGAGTCTCCTGGAGAGACAGGCCACAGCTGTAGCTCACTGTGGGGACAAGGACAGTGGTGTCAAGACGTACTGTGCTCAGCTGATCAGTCATGTCTGACTCTTTGCAACACCATGGACTGTAGCCTGCCAGACTCCTTTGTTCATGGGATTCTCCTGGCAAGAATATTGGAGTGGGTAGCCATTCCCTTTTCCAAGGAATCTTCCTGACCCAAAGATAGAACCCAGGTATCCTGCATTGCTGGCAGATTTTTTATCATCTGTACCACCAGGAAAGCAAAGTTATACATACTGGACTGAGGAGTACGAATTGGCATGATCTCTCCTGGGGCTTCCCTTGTGGCTCAGCTGGTAAAGAGTCGCAAAGAGTCAGACATGACTGTTTTTTCTTCAAAGTGAAAATGACTGACTTTACTTCTGGAAACTACCATTTTGACACCAAGACCTGGTCCCACACAGCATACTGCAGGCTCCATTGTTGGGATGCTTCAGGCCAAACAACCAAAGGAACAGGAACACAGCCCCACCCATCAGCAGACAGGCAGCCTAAAGTCTTCCAAACCCACAGCCACCTGGTCAATGGATAAAGAAGATATGGTACATATATACAATAGGATATTATTCAGTTGTATAAATGAATGAAATAATGTCATGTGAAACAACATGGATGGACTAGAGATTATCATACTAAATGAAGTAAGTTAGAGAAAAACAAAGATCATATCATTTATATGTGGAAACTTAAAAAAAAAGATACAAATGAACTTACAAAGCAGAAAGAGATTTGCGGACTTGGAAAATAAACTTATGGTTAACAAAGGGAAATAGGGAGAGTAAATGAGGAGGTAGAGATGAACATAAACATTCTCTCATATATAAAATAGATAATCAACAAATAGCTACTGTATAGCACAGGGAACTCTACTCAATACTCAGTGTAATGATGTATATGGGAAAGAATCTGAAAAAGAGAAGATATACATATATGTATAACTCAATCTCTTTGCTGTATCCCCTGAAACTAATACAACACTGTAAGTCAACTCTAGTCCAATATGAAATATTTTAAAAAATTAAGTTAAAAAAATAGTATATTAAGAGAAGATCATAACAAATTCTGTCTTCATGTTCTCATATTACAACTACAGAGGCTAAAAGTGCAAGAGACAACATTACTGGTAAACATTTCATGCTGGAAACTGAAAGTACATTTAGTTAAAAGGACTAAAGCAATTTCTAATATACTGGCAGTGACCAAGGAAAATTTGCATTTTGTATCTCAGTCAAGATACTCAAAAACTGGAAACAGTGGCAGGCATTTTTTCCCTTGGGCTCCAAAATCACTGTGAATAGTGACTGCAGCCATTATGTTAAAAGACACTTGTTCCTTGGAAGGAAAACTATGACAAACAGCATATTAGAAAGTAGAGATATCATTTTGCTGACAAAGGCCCATATTGTCAAAGCTATAGCTTTTCCAGTAGTCGTGAGAGTTGGAACATAAAGAAGGCTGAGTGCCAAAGAACTGATGCTTTCAACTGATGCTGTGGTGCTGGAGAAGACTCGTGAGAGTTCCTTGGACAGCAAGGAGATCAAACCACTCAATCCTAAAGGAAATCAACCCTGTATGTTCACTGGAAGGACTGATGCTGAAGCTGAAGCTCTAATACTTTGGCCACCTGATGAGAAAAGCCAGTTCATTGGAAAAAACCCTGATGCTGGGAAAGGTTGAAGGCAAAAGAAGAGAGTGACAGGATGAGATGGTTGGATAGCATCACTGACTCAACGCATACGAGTTTGAGCAAACTGTGGGAGATAATGACGGACAGAGAAGCCTAGCATGCTGCAGTCCATGGGGTCGCAAAGAGTCAGACACAATGACTGAACAAGAATAGCAACAATTCTGTTCAGAGTCCATTCTGGATATGAATTCTTAAGTTTATGTAATGTAATTAAACAAATTTTCCCCTCTATGCTTTGTGCTTTTGAAATTCAAAAAGTCCTCTCTTATCATGAAAAAAAATTTAACATATCTTACAAATATTTTTATAGTATTACCTCTAACATTTAATATTTAACTCTTTTGGAATCATTTGTGGGGGGGTACCATGCCAGCTGTGGGATCTTAGTTCCCCAACCAGGGATTGAACCCAGGCCCTCAGAGCAAAAGCACCTAGTCCTAACCACTGGACTCCCAGGGAATTCTTTGGGATTATCTTTTTAATGTGCTGATAGGTAGGGATCTGATCTTGTTTTTATTTATATAATCAGGTAGACTTTTTTATTAAATTTATTTATTTTTTTAATTACAATACTGTATTTGTTTTGCCATACATTGACACGAATCAGCCATAGGTGAACACAATATCCCAATGCCGAAGCCCCCTCCCACCTCCCTCCCCACATCCTCTACTTGAATCATCCTGTGCATCAGCCCCATGCATCCTGCATCCTACATTGAACATAGATTGGCGCTTCGTTTCTTACATGAAAATATACATGTTTCATTGCCATTCTCCCAAACCATCCCACCCTTTCCCTCTCCCTCAGAGTCCAAAAAGTCCACTCTATACCTCTGTGTCTCTTGGTTGTCTCACATACAGGGTCATCATTACGGTCTTCTAAATTCCATATATATGTGTCAGTATACTGTATTGGTGTTTTTCTTTCTGGCTTACTTCACTTTGTATAATCGGTTCCAATTTCATCCATCTCATTAGAACTGAGTCAAATTTATTCTTTTTAAGGGCTGAGTAGTATTCCATAGTGTATATGTACCACAGCTTATTTAATACTATATACTGAAGTAATATATCTTTTATTTTTAAAAAAGAAACCATTCTGTCAATTAAATTAGCTATAAATACTGTCTCCCAACAATAACTTATATTTCTTTGATTGCTAAAGTTGCACATACTTCCATGTATTTATTGCTCAGTCATTCTTTTTCCATTATGAAACACTCTTCCTTGTCTCTTGCTTATTTTCTTCTATTTATTTATGTCTTCTTGATTTGTGAGTGTTCTATTTAACAGAGAAGGCGATGGCACCCACTCGAGTACTCTTGCCTGGAAAATCCCATGGACAGAGGAGTCTGGTAGGCTGCCGTCCATGGGATCGCAAAGAGTTGGACATGACTGAGTGACTTCCCTTTTTCACTTTTCACTTTCATGCACTGGAGAAGGAAATGGCAACCCACTCCAGTGTTCTCTATTTAAAATTAAAATATTAAACTTCTTATTTTTACATAAAAATAACAAAGTTTTGATGCAATCTCTATCAAAATACCAAGTGCATTTTTCACCAAACTAGAACAAATAATTCTAAAATTTGTATGGTTACACAAAAGACTTCAAATAGCTAAAATAATATTGAAAAAGAGAACACAGCTGAAGAAAACATGCTCCTAGATATCAGACTAAAGCTATACTCATCAAAACAGAGGCACAAAAAGAGACACATAGATCAATGAAACAGGATAGAGAACCCAGAAAGAAAAAGGAAAACTTATGGTCAATTAATCTACAAGAAAGGAGGCAAGAATATACAAGGGAGAAAAGACAGGCTCTTTATTAAGTGGTTTTGGGAAAACTGAACAGATGTATGTCATAGAATGAATTTAGAACTTTATCACCATAGACAAAAATAAACTCAAAATGGATTAAAGACCTAAGTATAAGACTGGAACCCATAAAACTCCTAGAAGAAAACATAAGCGGAACATTCTTTGACATAAGTTACAGCAAGACATTTTTGGATCTGCCTCCTAAAGCAAAGGAAATAAAAGCAAAAATAAACAAATGGGACCTAATTAACCTTTAAAACATTTGTGAAGTGAAGAAAATCATTGATGAAATGAAAAGACAACTTACTGATTGGGAGAAAATATTTTCAAGTGATATGAAAAATAAGGGGTTAATATCCAACATATGTAAACAGTTCATACAACTAAAAATAAAAATTTTTTCAAAAAAACAAGCAACGCAATTAAAAAATGAGCAAATGAACTGAATAGGCTTTTTTTTTTTTTAAGTACATGCAGATGGACAACAGGTACATGAAAAGATATTCAGCATTGCTAACCATCAGGGAAATGCAAATCAAAACCACAGTGAGATATCACCTCACACCTGTCAGAATGGTTATTACCAAAATGAACAGAAACAATAAATGGTGTCAAGGATGTATAGAAAAGAAACCATCATACACTGATGCTAGGAATGTAACTTGGTGCAACCACTATGGGAAATATCATGAAGGTTTCTCAAAAACTACAAATAGAACTGCCATATGACATAGCCATTCCACTCCTGGGTATATATCTGAAAACAACAAACTTCCTAATTCAAAAAGATACTGCTGCTGCTGCTGCTAAGTTGCTTCAGTCGTGTCCGACTCTGTGTGACTCCATAAATGGCAACCCACCAGGCTCCCCCGTCCCTGGGATTATCCAGGCAAGAACAGTGGAGTGGGTTGCCATTTCCTCCTCCAGTGCATGAAAGTGAAAAGTGAAAGGGAAGTCGCTCAATCCTGTCTGACTCTTCGAGACCCCATGGACTGCAGCCGACCAGGCTCCTCCGTCCATGGGATTTTCCAGGCAAGAGTACTGGAGTGGGGTGCCATTGCCTTCTCCGAATTCAAAAAGATACATTCACCCCCAATTTCATAGTAGCAGTATTTACAAATGCCAAAATATGGAAACAACCTCAATGTCCATCAACAGATGAATGGATAAATATGTGGTGTATATATACATATATACACAAACATACATACACACCTACATACACGGTGAAATACTGCTGCTGCTGCTAAGTCGCTTCAGTCGTGTCCTACTCTGTGCAGTCCCATAGACGGCAGCCCACCAGGCTCGGCGGTCCCTGGGATTCTCCAGGCAAGAACACTGGAGTGGGTTGCCGTTTCATATTACTCAGTCATAAAAAGGGACTAAATTTTGCCAGAACATGGGTGCACTTGCAGTAACATGGATGGACTTGGAAGGCATTGTGCTAAGTGAAATAAGTCAGAGAGAAAAAGGCAAAACTGTATGATCATTTATATGTGGAATCTAAAAAATAAGACAGACTAGTAAACACAACAACACAAAAGAAAAGGCTCATAAATATTGAGAAAACACTACTGGTCACCAGGGAGGTGAAGGAAGTGCAGAGGGACAAGATAAGTGTGGGGGTTAAGACAAACTTCTATGGATAAAATAAGCTACAGATATAGTCAATATTTTATAAAAACTATATTCCCAACACAGTGAATATAGCCAAGATTTTATAGTAACTATAAATCGACTATAACCTTTAAAAATTGTGAGTCACTATATCATACATCTGAAACTTACATAATGTTTTGCACTGGCTGTATCTCAATCAAAAACAAAAGAATTTTTCTTTAATGAACAAATAAAACAGAAACAGAGTCATAGATACTGAAAACAAACAGGTAGTTGCCAGAGGGCAGGGTATTGAGGCGATGAGAGAAATACATGAGGGAGATTAACAGGTACAAACTTCTAGCTATAAAATAAATGAATCACAGATATGAAATGCACAGTGTGAGATATATAGTCAATAATTATATTACATCTTTGTATGGTGATAGACGATGACTAGACTTACTGTGATGATCATTTTGTAATGTATAGAAATATTGAGTCACTATGTCATATACCAAGAATGAATATAGTTTTGCAGGTCAATTATAACTCAGAGCCACCCAACCAAACACACACACAACTGATTGCTAGAAACAGAGATCAGGTTTCTGGTTATAAGACATGGAATGTGGGGGAAGGGATAATTAGATAAAGGTGGTCAAAAGATATAAAAGATACAAACTAAGGATATAAAGTACATGATATAATTAATACTGTAGCATATTATTTATGAGAGAGTAAATCCTAAGAGTTCTCATCACAAGGAAATTTTTTTCATTTTTTAAATTTTTATATCTATATGAGGTGATTGATGTTCACTAAACTTATTGCAGTAATCATTTCATGATGTATCTAAGTCAACTCACCATGCTGTACATTTTAAACTTAGGTAGTGCTATATGTCCGGAGAAGGCGATGGCACCCCACTCCAGTACTCTTGCCTGGAAAATCCCATGGACAGAGGAGCCTGGTAGGCTGCAGCCCATGGGGTCGCGAGGAGTCAGACATGACTGAGCGACTTCACTTTCACTTTCAACTTTCATGCATTGGAGAAGGAAATGGCAACCCACTCCAGTGTTCTTGCCTGGAGAATCCCAAGGACGGGGAGCCTGGTGGGCTGCCATCTATGGGGTCGCACAGAATCGGACAGTACTGAAGCGACTTAGCAGAAGCAGCAGTGCTATATGTCAATTAAATCTCAATAAAATTGGAATGTAAAAAACTAAATAGGAATATGCCCTCAAGGCTATCTCAGTATGTTTTTATTTATGATTATACACTTTTTAAAATACTTCATCCACTGTTAGCTTCAATAAAGTGAAGATTTTTATCAAGGAAGTGTCCTTATCCAAATGGCGAAATGTGCAAGACAGAAACAAAAACAAAAAAGAAATAATGTCTCAGAAGGAACCAAATAGAAAGAGAATAATAGACATGATGAATTTTAAGGAGTAAAAAAACACTCCATAACTTTAGATGTGTAACCAAAACTCAAGAAATTTAAAGTTGATGAGAGAACTGCAGAAAAGAAAATACCTCTTCCACTACAAGCACAGGTGGAAAAAAAAAAAAGGAAAAAAAATGACTGTGGAGAATATTTTACCCTTGTCAACAGAATTTAGTGTCAAAAGGATAGTTTAATTATTTCAATTATAAAATTACTTCATTTCAAAATAGATATTTTATTCCACTTTAGATTTGAATAAAAATAGTAGAGTAATTTTAAATCACTAGTTTTTATTGCTCATTTTCCAAACTATACTCCATGTCTTAGGATTTCCATTCACTTCCTTCTTCACAAAGCTCTCTCCAAATACCTTCAAAGACACCTACCATTTTCTTACGTACGTACTTCCCAGAACCTCCTGGTTTCTGATGATTAACTTAGTTAAGATCAGACCACAGCTGAGGATGCAGCCCCTATTCCAGTTCTATATGGATGACACCCTGTAATTCAAAAGAAATCCCTTCATTCTTGGTATCAGATGAATCTTTAGGAACAACATCCCGTTCTAAAGGCTCTTCAGATTTTGACTTATCATCCAAATTCCCTGATCCTAATTTTGCCACCAGGACATCTGCTTCCTTTGGCGCCTGATCTACTGGAGACACATTCTCTACCAGAGCCTCATCTGCAGGGGTTTGCTCAAATGGTGGAAGCAGAACTTCAACAGAGGTTTCTTCTAAAGAGATTGGTGTAATAAAGGGCTCTTCAGTGAGTGAAGGCTGTTTCTCAACAGAGACCATTTCTGAAGTAGTTTCTTCAGTTGATGGAGGCTGCAGTTCAGCAGGGGCCTCTTCTGCAGAAGCCTCCTCAGTGGGTGTAGATTGAACTTCTTCTGGGGGCTCTTCTGCAGGGGCCTCCTCAGCTGGTGGAGACTGAACCTCTGGGGGGCTCTCCTGCAGGGGCCTCCTCAGCTGGTGGAGACTGAACCTCTGGAGCTGCTTCTGCAGGGGCCTCTTCAGCTGGTGGAGACTGAACCTCTGGGGCCTCTTCTGCAGGGGCCTCCTCAGTGGGTGGAGATTGAACTTCTTCTGGGGGCTCTTCTGCAGGGGCCTCCTCAGCTGGTGGAGACTGAACCTCTGGGGGCTCTCCTGCAGGGGCCTCCTCAGCTGGTGGAGAGTGAACCTCTGGAGCTGCTTCTGCAGGGGCCTCTTCAGCTGGTGGAGATTGAACCTCTGGGGGCTCTCCTGCAGGGGCCTCCTCAGCTGGTGGAGATTGAACCTCTGGAGCTGCTTCTGCAGGGACCTCTTCAGCTGGTGGAGATTGAACCTCTGGGGGCTCTCCTGCAGGGGCCTCCTCAGCTGGTGGAGATTGAACCTCTGGAGCTGCTTCTGCAGGGGCCTCTTCAGCTGGTGGAGATTGAACCTCTGAGGGCTCTCCTGTAGGGGCCTCTTCAGCTGGTGGAGGCTCAGCTTCAGCTGGGGCCTCTCCTGCAGGGGCCTCCTCAGCTGGTGGAGACTGAACTTCTGGGGCCTCTTCTTCAGGGGCCTCCTCAGCTGGTAGGGAATGAAGTCCTTGGCCCTCTTCTTCAGGGCCCTTGTCAACTGGTGGAGACTGAACTTCTGGGGGCTCTTCTGCAGGGGCCTCCTCAGCTAGTGGAGGCTCAGTGTCAGCTGGGGCCTCTTCTGCAGGGGACTCCACAGCTGGTGAAAGTTGAAGTTCTGGGGCCTCTTGTATAGGAGCCTCTTCAGCTGCAGGAGGCTGAACTTCAGTAAGAGGCTCTTTTAAAAGAGTCTCTTCTGATGAGGTGGCCTCTGCTTTAGCAGGGGCCTCATATCCAGCAGTGTCTTCCACTGGGGAAGGCTGTATTTCAACAGGAGGCTCTTCTGAAAGAGCCTCTTCAGCTGGCATAGGCTCTGCTTTAGCAGGAGCCTCATCTCCAGGAGCCTCTTCAGTTGGGGAAGGCTGTACTTCAAGAGGAGCCTCTTCAGCTGGTGGAGGCTGAACTTCTACAGGGAGCTCTTCTGCAGTAATCTCATCTAGTGGAAGTTGTTCTTCAGCAGAGATCTCTTCTGAAGCAGGACGCTGTACTTCAGCTGGAACATCTTTCTCATCTTCTAAAGGTACAGAAGAATCTTTTTGGTTGGTGAAATAGATAATGTTCTGCTAATACTTTGCTGCCTAGTTTCTTCATTGCTACTTGTTGTGGGTTGAAATTCAGGATGTTCACTAACAAAAATATTTCCTGAAGATTTGCGCTTCTGTGCACCTTCCTTTGACTTTGAAAAAGAATTAGTCGGCCATCCAATAACCACTATTTCTGATTCACTAAAGTATGTCTGCTGTTCCTTGTCTAGTTTCTCTTTTTGAGGAAAGTTCATCATTGTCCAATCTCCAGTACAAGTAGTCTGCTGAGATCTGTCTGTTTTGACTTGAACAGAGTATCTACTTGGTGGAACTTCTACTTCCTGAACACTCTCTGGAAATTCAGGACTTACTTCAACAGCAGCTGGCTTTTCCTCAGGTACCACTGCTTCACAAACTAACTTGATTTCTTCTTTTTTCTCTTCTGCAGTAGTTTCTGTCTGCAGAGACTTATCAGCCATATCCTGTACACGCTTTCTCTTTATCCGAGTTTGCTGAAGTTGAGAAGATACTCTATGACATTCATACTTTAATTTGCTTCCAGGAATATTACCGATACTAAGGGCAGCTTTGGGGCCAGATGATTGTGGTATAGACAATTGTTTCTTTTTCTCTGTCACTTCAGTCTGCTGGGATTTATCTACCATGGGCTGGCTGGGTCGTCTTCTCTTCGAATTTCTTGCCTCCCTGCCGAGATAGACTGTTCAGATTCATCCTTTTCTTCCATTTCTAAGATTGGTAGATTTCAAACTTATTAACCTTCAAGTAAATTAACCATCAGGAATGACAAATGTACCAGATACTTAAGCCTTTGCCTTCCTCATTAAGTGCTCTTCTGTTGAGCTACCTCAGGAAAAAGTTAGTTCATAAATTATTACATTCTGTACTACACTCCTGTTGGATCCCACCTCATTTAGTAAGCATCTTTCCTGTTTAATCTCTGGTATGACTAACTATAACTTCTAGAAGTTTAACTAAGAGTCTATGACATCATAGCCAGTTGTCACCACAAGGTTCCATCAATGATATATCCAGAACTTTTTAACCTGGTAAACAACTCACAGATGCTGGCCACAAGTGAGAAATCTACTGCTTGAAACTGCAAGTTGAAAACAAGCATTTGTCTAGCAGAGGAATATGAAGTAAACTCTGGTATGCTGCTTTGTTTTAGTTGGAGTTGATGCTTTTGAACTTTTAATTCTGTTTGCTTCATCCTGCTGTCAAAGACAGACGTAACGCAGAATTCAGAATTCTGCAGTGTACTTGCAATTGTTTGAGAAAACAACTGGTAAAATATGTGTGGCAATGTTCTATCAATATATATTCATATAATTTGAGGGAAAGTTAATATTGTTTGAAAAACTTGAGTTCTGAGATCCATACCGATGTAAGTTCATTATCTCCTTAGTATTCAGTAACCACAGGAGCCTACTATCAATGTCTGTATACATGCATGGCATGTTTTAGTGCCTTCTCAAATAACTTGAGATAGTCTAATTTTCAATTATCTCAGAAAATAGTTCCACCCAAAGTTTGACAAATAAAATAATATTGAGTCTAAATACATGTCAAGTGGAAAAAAATGCATTTTTTTATGCAACCATTATATACTCTGCTGAATAACTACATGGAAATGAATTCCCATTGAAGATGAAATCATTTAATTGAAGCTTTGAAAAACAGATTTCCCAGTTAAGCATACTGTAAATGGAATTATAATATTTAAAAGATAAATAAACTTTAAAATTCATCACACAAAAAATTTTACAAGAAAGATGAATTGGTCAAAAGACGTGCAAAATCTTATTCCTTTAGTCTAAGAAATTTTCAGTTCAGTTCAGTCACTCAGTCATGTCCGACTCTTTGTGACCCCATGAATCGCAGCACACCAGGCCTCCCTTTCCATCAACAACTCCCAGAGTTCACTCAGACTCACATCCATTGAGTCAGTAATGCCATCCGGCTATCTCATCCTTGGTTGTCCCCTTTTCCTCCTGCCCCCAATCCCTCCCAGCATCAGAGTCTTTTCCAATGAGTCAACTCTTCACATGAGGTGGCCAAAGTACTGGAGTTTCAGCTTTAGCATCATTCCTTCCAAAGAAATCCCAGGGCTGATCCCTTCAGAATGGACTGGTTGGATCTCCTTGCAGTCCAAGGGACTCTCAAGAGTCTTCTCCAACACCACAGTTCAAAAGCATCAATTCTTTGGTGCTCAGCTTTCTTCACAGTCCAACTCTCACATCCATACATGACCACTGGAAAAACCATAGCCTTGACTAGACGGACCTTTGTTGGCAAAGTAATGTCTCTGCTTTTCAAAATGCTGTCTAGGTTGGTCATAACTTTTCTTCCAAGGAGTAAGCGTCTTTTAATTTCATGGCTGCAGTCACCATCTGCAGTGATTTTGGAGCCAAAAAAAAACAAAGTCTGACACTGTTTCCCACTGTTTCCCCATCTATTTCCCATGAAGTGATGGGACTGGATGCCATGATCTTCGTTTTCTGAATGTTGAGCTTTAAGCCAACTTTTTCACTCTCCACTTTCACTTTCATCAAGAGGCTTTTTAGTTCCTCTTCACTTTCTGCCATAAGGGTGGTATCATCTGCATATCTGAGGTTATTGATATTTTTCCCGGCAATCTTGATTCCAGAATGTGCTTCTTCCAGTCCAGTATTTCTCATGATGTACTCTGCATAGAAGTTAAATAAGCAGGGTGACAATATACAGCCTTTTTGTACTCCTTTTCCCATTTGGAACCAGTCTGTTGTTCCATGTCCAGTTCTAACTTTTGCTTCCTGACCTACATACAGATTTCTCAAGAGGCAGGTCAGGTGATCTGATATTCCCATCTCTTTCAGAATTTTCCACAGTTTCTTGTGATCCACACAGTCAAAGGCTTTGGCATAGTCAATAAAGCAGAAGTAGATGTTTTTCTGGAACTCTCTTGCTTTTTCCATGATCCAGCGGATGTTGGCAATTTGATCTCTGGTTCCTCTGCCTTTCCTAAAACCAGCTTGAACATCTGGAAGTTCACGGTTCACATATTGCTGAAGCCTGGCTTGGAGAATTTTGAGCATTACTTTACTAGCATGTGAGATGAGTGCAATTGTTAATGAAGAGCAAATAGACTTTAAAAAATGTAGTCACAAGAGACAATGTAATAAACATACCTAAACAATTATTATGGCTTCATTAACCTAAGAATATGTTTAAATTCCTAATATTTTAAAAGTTTAGTCATAACCAGAAATTAAACAGGAAAGATGAGATGGGATACTAAATGAGGTTAGAATCTAAATGAGGTGGGATCCAACAGGACTGCAGTACAGAATGTAATAACTTATGAACTAATTTTTTCTGAGATAGCTCAGTTGAAGAACACTTAATGAGGAAAGCAAAGGCTTAAGTATCTGGTACGTTTGTCATTCCTGATGATTAATTACTTGAAGGTTAATAAGTTTTTAATCCTAGCCAAATAAATAAGCACCTTCCACACTCTTTGATCCAGCCCCTAAAGCACCCTCTTTCTAAACAAGGAACAGTGAATAGCTGTTGGGTGTAATTGGGAGGAATGCAATTAGAAACCATGATGCCTGTCCTACATCTCAACTTGCTTTGCTTTCATTTTTGTCTATTTTGTTCCACTACATTTATCTTTCTAAAATTTAACAAAATGAAGTAAAACCAGTCACTTTACAGAAGTATTGATGTAGGTTTTAATCTGACCTGCTGAAAACTAGATTGTTAATCAGCCTCTTTGTGATCTGGTTTTCCACTCAATTGCATCTGTCAAACACTGAATGCATATTTTGCAATCAAGTTTCTGACATTTTATGTGGTATCTTCAAAGTCTATTCCAGGCCAACTCATAACAAGAAATAAATGTCAAAACCAACACTGCCTTGAGTTAATATAATATTACAAGTACTGAATTAATTTTGCTGCTTCAACTTAAATAAGATTTTGCCAAGATTTCCATAGATGTAAACCAACTTCTAATTAATTTTTTTTGTTTTCCCCTCTAAGTAATAATGAAGAACTTGATCTTTCTTAATTGCACACCAAACTATCATAGTAAACAGCCTGTTGCTACTAGCTTATTCATAGAAGCAAATTAGCATTCCTTGTCAATCAATCTACTTGCTATTCCAAATAGAATTATGAGTGATTTCATAAAACAATTTCTCATCATATTTTTTAAGATCCACAAATGATTCTTTTGTCCTACTAATCTAACCAACAATTACATTATTGAATATCTGGTCAATTTTAGGTTTGGTGTTCTAACTCTTGTTTAGGAAATCTCACATGATTAGGTCTCTCTCCTTGACTTGGTTCACATCTGTTGCAGGTTCAATTACATATCCCCCAAAAGATAAGTTGAAGTCCCAACCTATAGTACCTCTGAATGGGACCTTATTTGGAAATAAGGTATTTGCACATGTAATCAGGGTAAGATGGAATCCTAAAAAGAAGCAAATTTGGACCAAAAAATACAGAGAAAATGGACACATAGGATGGAAGTAAAA
The DNA here is from genome assembly GCA_917880005.1 of Nanger dama. NCBI lineage: Eukaryota > Metazoa > Chordata > Mammalia > Artiodactyla > Bovidae > Nanger > Nanger dama. The sequence continues at coordinate 3,082,497 of CAKJTW010000038.1, read as the reverse complement.
ATTAGAATTATATTACTACAAGGCAAGGAACACCTAGGACTACCAGAAGCTGGAAGAGGCAATGAAGGATCTTCCTTTTCAGGCTTCAAAGGGAGCATTATCCTGCCAACACCTTGACTTAGGAGCTCTAAGCCTCTAAAACTAGAGTACATTCCTGTTGTTTTAACCTTGTTTTTGATGCTTTCTTACGGCAGCCCTAGGAAAACAATAGAACATTTAATAACCCCATGTGTCTCACTCCCACTTGACATGATGTACTTCTGACTTTCTCAATCTCTAATACTAGTTTCCTTATTTCTGACTCAGGCTTGGCATTTAGTTCCATACAATATTTGACCAATTTCTGCAATTATAAAACCAGAGGGATTTGCTGAAAGACCTCTACCTGGTGACTTGTATTTAGTTTTACCAAAAACAAATTTGTTGAGTAGCATGTAATTTCATTTATAATTATGATGACTTTGAAAGATATGATTTGGAGATAGCAGAGATATTTCAAATCAATGTAGACCAAACATCTGAACTGTGGCCTACATTGCTTTGTTCTAAACTGAACAGACCAAATAAGATGAAGTCTTAAAAATGTCCATTGGATATGGTAACTATAAGGAAATTGGTAATTTGAATAAAAGCAATTTCAGTGGAAGGGTGGGAAACAAGTGATAAAACAGTAGGACTTCTGTGAATTAAGTTTTTTTAATTAAATTGCAGTTTAAAAATAAGTGTAAAATACCACATAGACAAAGAGCTATACTTAAAACACTAAAAAGTTTTAGAAAATCAATATACAAATAACAGAATAGAAAAAAATTAAAGAACATGAATAGAAGATGTATAGAAGAAAAATAACTGACCAATAAGCCTATAAAAGAAATCAACTTCACTTCTAAAATTAAGATTAAAATAATATCAATATAAAACTAGCAAAAATTACTTTAAAGATAATCTACCCTCCCCTCAAAATGAAAATATTATTAAATGGATGGTCTCCTACATTACTGACAGGAGTTTAAATTGATACAATCCTTATCCTAAAGAATTTGAAAGTAAGTATGAAAAATTTCTAAAACATGCATACCATTTGCCAATAAATAATTCTGTTTCCAAGAAATTTAATTTTTAGAAATAATTATTTCTTCAAGAAATATTTACTGAATACCTATTTATTCCAGGGACAATTTCTAAATGTTGGGAAAACAACAGAATACAAAAGGACACTCTTTCCTGTCCTTATGAATCTCACAGTCTAATGGAAGAAACTAAATAGTAAAAAAAAAAAAAAAAAAAGTGAAAATAGTATTAATTAGTGAACAGGGAATGTACTTTACCTAGCGTAATAGGACCAGAATGGGTTTATAGTAGAGAGCATCAACTTGAGAAAGAATCCAAAAGAGAAACAGTAAGAGGAAAATTACATGTTCTAGGAATTATGAGAAATCTGCTGTGGCAAGAGGAAAGGCAAAGCAAAAAAGAAGGCATTTTTAGATGTGCTTGAAGAAGTAGATAGCAGCCTGATGGTGCACTAGTTTAAGACTCTATAAGGTATTGTTATTTTTGATATAACTATTGTAAATATTTAGGCACCCAATATCAGAGCACCTAAATTTAAAAAGCAGATATTAAGAGACCTGAAGGGATGAGAAGACAACAATGCAATAATAATAGGTGACTTGATTGTATCACTTTCATTAAAGAGTAGATAATTCATATAGAAAATGAATAAGAAAACACTAAACTTGAATTCCACTTTTAACAGACATGTATAAACATCCCTTCCCATAGCAGCAAACTAAACATTCTCTTCAAGCATACTTTGAACATTCTTTAAGACAGATTATGTTATCTAACAAAACAAGTCTTTAAAAATTTATGAAAACTGAAATGATATCAAGCATCTTTTCTAACCACAATAGTATTAAATTAGAAATCAAGTACAAGAAGATAACAGCAAAATTCATAAATATATGGAAGTTAAATACCTCACTATTGAGACAAAACTATGGGTCAAAGAGGAAATCAAAAAGGAACTTAAGAATATCTTCAGACAAATAAAAATATACAGACAACATACCAAAATAATGGGATGCAACAAAAGCAGTTCCAAAAGGGAAATTTATACCAATAAACACCTACATATAAAAAGGAAGATCTCAAACAACCTAACTTTATACCTCAACAACTAATAAAAGAATGATAAAAGAAAAGATATCAAAAGAAAGAAAATAACAAAGAACAGAGCAGAAATAAATGAAATAGATTAGAAAGACAATAAAAAATAAAACTCAGATGATTTTTTTGAAAACATAAAAGTGATAAGCTTCTAGCTAGACTGAGAGAAGATTCAAATAAAATCTGAAATGAAAGAGGAGACATTACAGCTGATACATAGAAATACTAAGGATCATAAGAGAGAACTATAATTGTGTGCGTGTGTTAGTCACCCAGTCATGTCTGACTCTGCAACCCCATGGACTGTAACCCACCAGGTTTCTCTGTCCATGGAATTTTCCAAGCAGGAACACTGGAGTGGGTTGCCATTTACTTCTCCAGGGGATCTTCCTGACTCAGCGATCAAACCTGGGTCTGTCGCATTGCAGTCGGACTCTTTACTGGTAGAGACTTGAGCCACTGGGAAGCCCTCAAGGACTATAATTATACACCAATAAATTGGATAACTGAGAGGAAACTAATAGATTCCCAGAAATAGAACCTATCAAAACTGAATCATGAAGAACTAGAAGATCTGAACAGATCAATGACAAGTAAGGAGATATAATAGTTATTAAAAACCTCCCAATAGAGAAAAGCCCAGAATCAGATGCCTTCACTAGTGAATTCTATCAAACATTTAAAGGGAATTAATATCAATTCTCTCAAAGTTTTCCAAAAAATTTAAAACAGGAGAAAAATTCCAAATTTCTCTTTATGAGGCCAGCATCATCCTAACACCAAAGCTTGTGAGGACACTGTAGGAAATGAAAATTACTGATCAACATCCCTGATGAAGAATAAAAGAAAAAATCCTTAACAGAATATTAGCAAACTGATTTCAACATATGAAAAGGATAATACATTATGATCAAATAGCATTTATCTCTGGAATGCAAGGATGATTCAACATACGCACATCAAGAAATGTGACTCATCACACTAACAAAATGAAGGATACATCATATGATTATATCCACAGATGCAGAAAAGCATTTAACAACAAAAAAAAATTAACACAACATATTTCCATGATGAAAATACTCAACAAATTAGGTACAGATGAAAAATACCTCCAACATTATAAAGGCCATATCTACTCTACGAAGTCACTTCAGTAATGTCTGACTCTGTGTGACCCATAGACAACAGCCCACCAGGCTCCTCTGCCCCTGGGATTCTCCAGGCAAGAACATTGGAGTGGGTTGCCATTTCCTTCTCCCCTAAAGGCCATATATGAAGCTAATAATATACTCAACAGTGAAAAGCTAAAGTTTTTGTTCTGGCATCAGGAAAAAACAAGGATGATTACTCTCACCACTTCTATTCAACATAGAATTAGAAGCGCTAATCAGAGCAATTAAGAAAACAGCATTCAAATTGGAAAAGGGGAAGTAGAACCATCTCTGCAAACAGCATAGTTAATATAGAAAAACTCTAAATATGCAACCTGCAAACATGTTAAAACCAATTTTAAAATTCAGTAAAGTCACAGAATTTTTAAAGAATCAACATACAAAATCAATTACATTCTTATATACTGACAATAACTATGAAGAAAAAGAAATTAAGAAGATAATTCATTTTATCATGCCATCAAAATTAATATACTTTGAAATAAATTTAAACAAAGAAATTAAAGATCTGTCCACTGAGATCTTTAAGGTATTGATGAAAGAAACTTAAAAAGGCATAAATAAATGGAAAGACATTCCATGTTCACAGACTAGAAGAATCAATATTTTTAAAATGTCTATACCACCCAAAGCCATCTCTAGCTTCAATTAGCTTCCCTGGTGGCTCAGATGGTAAAGAATCTGCTTGTAACACAGTAGACCCAGGTTTGATCCCTGGATCAGGAAAATCCCTTGAAGGAGGAAGTGGCAACCCACTCCAGTATTCTTGCCTGGAGAATTCCATGGACAGAGGAGCCTGGTGGGCTACAGTCCACGGGGTCACAGAGAGTCAGACATAACTGAGCAACTAACACACACACAATCTTTATAAAAATTTCAATGGCATTTTTCACAGAAATATAAAAAACAATCCTAAAATTCATTTGGAACCATGAAAGATGGTAAATTGCCAAAGCAACATCAAGAGAAACAAAGGTAGAGGCATCACACTTCCTGATTTCAAGCTATACTACAAAGCTATAGTAATGAAACACTGAGGTACTGACAGAGAAAAAGATTAATAGATCAATGGAGAACCTAGAAATAAGCCAAAACATATATGATTAGTTAATTTTTGAGTCGGCACCAAGAATACAGTGGGAGAAAGAGTCACTTTAATAAGTGGTGTTGGAAAAACTAAGTATTCATGTGCAAAAAATGAAATTGAACCCCTATCTTACAAAATTACACTCACAAAAATTAATTCAAAATGGATTAGAGTTGAATATAATACCTGAAACCATTAAACTCCTAGAAGAAATCATGGAGAACAAAATCCTTGACATTGGTTTGCCAATGATTTTAGGGAATTTGACACCAAAGCAGAAGCAAAACAAATGCAAAACTAAGCAGATGGAACAAAATCAGATTCAAAAGCTTATACACAACAAAAGAAACAGTTCTAATGAGGTGGATGAAACTGGAGCCTATTATATAGAGTGAAGTAAGCAGAAAGAAAAACACCAATACAGTATACTAACACATATATATGGAATTTAGAAAGATGGTAACAATAACCCTGTATGCGAGACAGCAAAAGAGACACAGATGTATAGAACAGTCTTTTGGACTCTGTGGGAGAGGGAGAGGGTGGGATGATTTGGGAGAATGGCATTGAAACAGGTATAATATCATATATGAAACAAATCGCCAGTCCAGGTTCGATGCATGATACTGAATGCTTGGGGCTGGTGCACTGAGAAGACCCACAGGGATGGTACGGGGAGGGAGGAGGGAGAGGGGTTCAGGATGGGGAACATGTGTATACCTGTGGCAGATTCATGTTGATGTATGGCAAAACCAATACAATATTGTAAAGTAACCTCCAATTAAATAAATTTATATTTAAAAAAATTTTTTAAGAAACCATTAATAAAATGAAAAAGTGACTTACTGAATAGGAAAAGTGTACACCAAATCATTTACTCAATCAGGGATTAATATTAATTTTGTTGTTTTTAAGTTGCTAACTCTTTTCGACCCTATGGACTGCAGCTTGCCACTCTTCCCTGTCCTTTGTTATTTCCCAGAGTTTGTTCAAATTCATGTCTATTGAGTCAAAGATACCATTTCATTCTCTGTCACCCTCTTCTCCTCCTGCCCTCAGTCTTTCCCAGCATCAGGGTCTTTTCCAGTGAGTCGGCTCTTCGCACCAAGTGGCCAAAGTTTTGGACCTTCAGTTTCAGCTTCAGCATCAACACTTCCAATGAATATTCATGATTGATTTCTTCAGGATTGACTGGTTTCATCTTCTTGAAGTCCAAGGGACTCTCAGGAGTCTTCTCCAACACTATAGTTCAAAAGCATCAATTCTTCAGCATTCAGCTTTCTTTATGGTCCAACTCTCACATCCATACATGACTACTGGAAAAACCATAGCTTTGACTAGATGGACCTTTGTTGGCAAAGTAATGTCTCTGTTTTTTAATAGGCTGTCTAGGTTGGTCATAGCTTTTACCCTCAGCGACCCCACAGACTGCAACCTTCCAGGCTCCTCCGTCCATGGGATTTTCCAGGCAAGAGTACTGGAGTGGGGTGCCATTGCCTTCTCCGTCCAAAGAGCAAGCATCTTTTAATTTCATGACTGCTGTCTCCATCCACAGTGATTTGGGAGCCCAAGAAAATAAAGTCTGTCACTGTTTCCATTGTTTCCTCATCTGTTTGTCATGAAGTGATGGGATCAGATGCAATGATCTTAGTTTTTTGAATGTTGAGTTTTAAACCAGCTTTTTCACTCTCCTCTTTTGCTTTCATCAAGGAGCTCTTTATTTCCTCTTCACTTTCTGTCATAAGGGTAGTATCACCTGCATATTTGAGGTTATTAATATTTCTCCCAGAAATCTTGATTCCAGCTTGTGCTTCATCCAGCCTGGCATTTTGCATGATGTACTCTGCATATTAAGTTAAATAAGCAGGGTGACAATATACAGCCTTGATGTGCTACTTTCTCAATTTTGAACCAGTCCATTATTCCATGGTAAGTTCTATTTAATATTAATATTAAAATTATGTAAATTGGTTGCAAAAAACAGAAATTCACCAATTGAAAAGGAGCAAATTATCTGAATAACATTTTTCCAAAGACATACAAATGGTCAACAGGTAAGCAATATCTTTTAGATCCATCTCTAGATTAATGAAAATAAGAATGAAAATAAACAAATGGGACTTAATCAAACTTAATAGCTTTTGCACAGCAAAGGAAATCATAAATAAAATGAAAAGACAACTTATGAATTGGGAGAAAATATCAAATGATATGTAAAAATTGCAAATAATAAGTCTGACAAGGGATTAATCTCCAAAATATACAAACAGCTCATGCAGCTCAATACAGAAGAAAACAAACAACCCAATCAAAAAATGGGTTGAAGTCCAAACAGACATTCCCCAACAAACACATGAAATGGCCAACAAACACATGAAAAGATGCCCCATATCACTAACTATAGAAAAATGCAAATCAAAATTAAAATGAAGTATCACATCACAACAGTCAGAATGGCCATCATCAAAACATATGCAAATAATAAATGCTAGAAAGGGTAAGGAGAAAAGGAACCCTCCTACACTGTTGGTAGGAATGTAAATTGGCACAACCATTATGGAGAACAGTACGAAAGTTCCTTTAAAAACTAAAAATAGAATTAACATATGATCCTGCAGTCCCACACGTGGGCATGGTAGTGCTTAGTGGCCTAGTCATAACTCACTCTTTGCAACCCATGGATTGCAGCCTGGCGGGCTCCTCTATCCTAGGGATTCTCCAAGCAAGAATACTGGAGTGGTGGCCACTCCCTTCTCTAGGGGATCTTCCTGTCCCATGGATTGAACTCAGGTTTTTCTGAGTTGAAGGCAGACTTTTACTATCTGAGCTACCATGGAAGCCCACACATGGGCATATATCCAGAGAAAACCATAATTCATAAGACACATGCACCCTACTATTGACAATAGCCAAAATATGGAAGCAAATTAAATGTCCATTGATAGATGAATGGATAAAGATGTGATACACACACACACATACACACACACACACACACATATACACAATGGAATATAGGAAGGCTTTTTTGTTGTTGTTGTTGTTGTTTTTGCTTATTTGCTTAGTCACTAAGTCATGTCTGACTCTTTTGCAACCCATGGACTATAGCCTACCAGACTCCTCTGTCCATGGGATTTTGCAGGTAAAAATACTGGACTGTACACCATTTCCTTCTGCAGGGGATCTTCCTGATGCAGGGATTGAACCCACATCAGCTGCAATGCAGGCAGATACTTTACCACTAGGCACTAGGGACAATTACTCATCTGAATTGGAAAATTCAGACTTAAATTGAAGAAATTAGGAAAACCCACTAGACCATTCAGGTATGACCTAAATCAAATCCCTCTAGTTACACAGTGGAAGTGACAAATAGATGCAAGGGATTAGATCTGATGCACAGAGGGCCTGAAGAACTGTGGATGAAGGTTCAAGACACTGTGCAGGAGGCAGGGATCAAGACCATCCCCAAAAAAAGAAATGCAAAAAGGCAAAATGGTTGCCAAAGGAAGCTGTACAAAGAGCTGAGAAAAGAAAAGAAGCAAAAGGCAAAGGAGAAAAGGAAAGATGTACCCATTCCTACCAAAGAATCACACGGAAAGAAACTAAAGCCTTTCTCAGTGTTCAGTGCAAAAGAATAGAAGAAAACAACAGAATAGGAAAGACTAGAGATCTCTTCAAGAAATTTCGAGATAGCAAGAGAACATTTCATGCAAAGATGGGTGCAATAAGGGACAGAAATGACATGGACCTAAAAGAAGCAGAAGATATTAAGAAGAAGTGGTAAGAATACACAGAAGAACTATACTAAAAAGATCTTCATGACCCAGATAACCACGATGGTCTGATCATTCACCCAGAGCCAGACACCTTAGAATGCAAAGTCAAGAGGGCCTTAGGAAGCATCACTACAAACAAAGCTAGTGGAGGTGATGGAATTTCAGTTGAGTTATTTCAATCGTAAAAGATTATGCAGTGAAAGTGCTGCACTCAATATGCCAGCAAATTTGGAAAACTCAGCAGTGGCCACAGGACTGGAAAATGTCAGTTTTCATTCCAATCCCAAAGAAAGGTAATGCCAAAGAATGTTGAAACTACCACACAATTCAACTCATCTCAGTTGTGTTCAGCTCTTTGTGACCCCATGGACTGCATCATGACAGGCCTTCCTGTACATCACCAACTCACAGAGCCTACTCAAACTCATGTTTATCCCATTGGTGATGGTCAATCGCCTCATCCTCTGTTGTCTCATTCTCCACCCACCTTCAATCTTTCCCAGCATCAGGGTCTTCTCCAATGAGTCAGTTCTTTGCATCAGGTCACCAAAGTATTGGAGTTTCAGCTTCAGCAGCAGTCCTTCCAATAAATATTCAGGACTGATTTCCTTTAGGATTGACTGGTTGGATCTCCCTCCAATGCAAGGGACTCTCAAGAATTTTCTCCAACACTAGAGTTCAAAAGCATCAGTTCTTCAGTGCTGGACTTTCTTCATAGTCCAAATCTCACATCCATACGTGACTACTGGAAAAACCATAGTTTTGACTAGAAAGAACTTTGTTAGCAAAGTAATATCTCTGTTTTTAATGTGCTGGCTAGATTGGTCACAGTTTTTCTTCCAAGAAGCTAGCATCTCTTAGTGTCATGGCTGTAGTCACCATCTGCAGTGATTTCGGAACCCCCCCAAAAAAAGTCTCTCATTGTTTCCACTGTCACCCCATCTGTTTCCTGTAAAGTGATGGGACTGTATGCCATGATTTTAGTTTTCTGAATGTCGAGTTTTAAGCCAACTTTTTCACTCTCGTCTTTCACTTTCATCACGAGGCTCTTTAGTTCTTCTTCACTTTCTACCATAACGGTGGTTTATCTGAATATCTGAGGTTATTGATAATTCTCCTGGCAATCTTGATTCCACCTTGTACTTCATCTAGGCCAGCATTTCAGATGATGTACACTGCATATAAGTTAAATAAGCAGGGTGACAATACACAGCCTTGATGGACTCCTTTTCCTATTTGGAACCAGTCTGTTCTGTGTCCAATTCTAACTGTTGCTTCTTGACTTGCATACGGATTTCTCAGGAGGCAGGTCAGGTAGTTTGGTATTCCCATCTCTTGAAGAATTTTCAACAGTTTATTGTGATTCACACAGTCAAAGGCTTTGGCATAATCAATATCAGAAATAGATATTTTTCTGGAACTCTGGCTTTTCAACGATCCAACGGATGTTGGCAATTTGATCTCTGGTTCCTCTGCTTTTTCTAAAACCAGCTTGAACATCAAGGAGTTCACAGATTGCATACTGTTGAAGCCTGGCTTGGGGAATCTGAGCATTGATTTCCTAGTGTATGAGATGAGTGCAATTGTGCAGTAGATTGAGCATTCTTTGGCATTGCCTTTCTTTGGGATTGGAATGAAAACTGACCTTTTCCAGTCCTGTGGCTACTGCTGAGTTTTCCAGATATGGTGGCATATTAGATGCAGCACTTTCATAGCATCTTTTACAATTTGAAATAGCTCAACTGGAACTGCATCACCTCCACTACCTTTGTAGTGATGCTTCCTAAGGCCTGCTTGACTTCGCTTTCAGAATGTCTAGCTCTAGGTGAGTGATCACACCATTGTGATTATCTGGGTCATGAAGATCTTTTGAACAGTTCTTCTGTGTATTCTTGCCACTTCTTAGTATCTTCTGCTTCTGTTAGGTCCATACCATTTCTGCCCTTTATTGAGCCCATCTTTGCATGAAATGTTCCCTTGGTATCTCTAATTTTCTTGAGGAGATCTCTAGTCTTTCCCATTCTTTTGTTTTCCTCTATTTCTTTGCATTGATCTCTGAGGAAGGCTTTTTATCTCTTCTTGCTAATCTTTGGAACCCTGCATTCAAATGGGTATATCTTTCCTCTTCTCCTTTGCCTTTAGCTTCTCTTCTCAATTATTTGTAAGGCCTTGTCAGACAACCTTTTTGCATTTCTTTTTCTTGGGGATAGTCGTGATCACTCTCTCTTGTATAACGTCATGAACCTCCATCCACAGTTCTTCAGGCACTCTGTATATCAGATCTAACCCCTTGAATCTATTTGTCACTGCCACTGTATAATCATAAGGGATTTGACTTAGGTCATACCTGCTCACACGATAGTAAAGCAATGCTCAAAATTCCCCAAGACAGACTTCAGCAATATGTAAACCATGAACTTCCAGATGTTCAAGCTGGATTTAGAAAAGGCAGAGGAACTACAGATCAAATTGCCAACATCCATTGGATTATCAAAAAAGCAAGAGAGTTCCAGAAAAACATCTACTTCTAGTTTATCGATTATGCCAAACACTCTGACTGTGTGGATCACAACAAACTGTGGAAAATTCTTCAAGAGATGGGAATACCAAAGCACCTGACCTGCCTCTGAAGAAATCTGTATATAGGTCAAGAAGCAACAGTTAGAATGAACATGGAACAACAGACTGGCTCCAAATTGGGAAAGGAAGATGTCAAGGCTGTATATTGCCACCTTGTTTATTTAACTTATATGCAGAGTACATCATATGAAATGCCAGGCTGGATGACACAAAAGTTGGAATCAAGATTGCTAGGAGAAACATCAATAACCTCAGATATGCAGATGACACTACCCTTATGGCAGAAAGTGAAAAACAGGAGAGCCTTGTGATGAAAGTGAAAGAAGAGAGTGAAAAAGCTGGCTTAAAAGTCAACACTCAAAAAATGAAGATCATGGCATCTGGTCCCATTGCTTCATGGCAAACAGATGGGGAAACAATGCAAACAGTGAGAGACTTTATTTTGGGGGCCTCCCAAATCACTGCAGATGGTGACTGCAGTCACAAAATTAAAAGACACTTGCTCCTTGAAAGAAAAGCTATGACCAACCTAGACAGCATATTAAAAAGCAAAGACATTACTTTGCCAATAAACATACATCTAATCAAAGCTATGGTTTTTCCAGTAGTCATGTATGGATATGAGACATGGACTATAAAGAAAACTGAGCACTGAAGAATGGATTTTTTTGAATTGTAGTGTTGGAGTAGACTCTTGAGAGTCCCTTGGACTGCAAGGAGATCCAACCAGTAAACCCTAAAGGAAATCAGTCCTGAATATTCACTGTAAGGACTGATGCTGATGTTGAAGCTCCGATACTTTGACCACCTGATACGAAGAACTGACTCATCTGCAAAGACCCTGATGCTGGGAAAGACTGAAAGCAAGAGGAGAATGGGACAACAGAGGATAAGATGGTTGGATGGCATCATTGACTCAATGGACATGAGTTTGGGCAAGCTCCAGGAGCTGGTGATGGACAGGGAAGACTGGCATGATGCAGTCCATGGGGTCACAAAGCAATTGAACTAAACTGAACTGATAGAAATTAAATAATGCCATTTGCAGCAGCATGGATGGAACAGAGATTGTTACAGTAAGTAGAGTAAGTCTGTATAGTCAAAGTTATGGTTTTTCCAGTAGTCATGTATGGATGTGAGAGTTGGACTAGAAAAAAGGCTGAACGTTGAAGAATTGATGCTTTTGAATTGTGGCATTGGAAAAGACTCTTGAGAGCCCCTTTGACAACAAGGTGATCAAACCAGTCAATCCTAATTGAAATCCATCCTGAATATTCATTAGTACTGATGCTGAAAATGAAGCTCCAATACTTTGGCTACCTGATATGAAGAGCTGACTCATTAGGAGAGACTCTGACACCCAGAAAGATTGAGGGTAGGAGGAGAAGGGGACAACAGGGGACTAGATGGTTGAATGGCATCACTGACTAAACAGACATGAGTTTGAGCAAGCTCCAGGAGATGGTGAAGGATAGGGAAGCCGGGTGTGCTGCAGTCCATGGGGTTGCAAAGCGTCAGACACAAGGGAGCAACTAAACAACTACAACAAAAGTAAGTCAGACAGTGAAAGACGAAGTGTGATATCACTCACATGTGGAACTTAAAAAAATGATAAAGTGAACTGAATTATAAAACATAACTAGACCCGTAGGCATATAAAATAAACCTCTGGATACCAAAGGAGAAAGGGGAAGCAATAAACTAGGTCTTTAGGATTAACATATACACACTACTATATATAAAACAGATAACCAACAAGACCTACTGTATAGTACATGGCACTATACTCAGCGTTTTGTACCAACACATTAGGGAAAGAAATCTGAAAAAGAATATGTATATGTATAACTGAATCACTTTGCTATACACCTGAAACTAATCTCACATGCTAGTAAAGTAATACTCAACATTCTCCAAGCCAGACTTCAGCAGTACGTGAACCGTGAACGTCCTGATGTTTAAGCTGGTTTTAGAAAAGACAGAGGACCCAGAGATCAAATTGCCAACATCCGCTGGATCATGGAAAAAGCAAGAGAGTTCCAGAAAAACATCTACTTCTGCTTTATTGACTATGCCAAAGCCTTTGACTGTGTGGATCACAAGAAACTGTGGAAAATTCTGAAAGAGATGGGAATATCAGATCACCTGACCTGCCTCTTGAGAAATCTGTATGTAGGTCAGGAAGCAAAAGTTAGAACTGGACATGGAACAACAGACTGGTTCCAAATGGGAAAAGGAGTACAAAAGGCTGTATATTGTCATCCTGCTTATTTAACTTCTATGCAGAGTACATCATGAGAAACGCTGGGCTGGAAGAAACACAAGCTGGAATTAACATTGCCGGGAGAAATATCAATAACCTCAGATATGCAGATGACACTACCCTTATGGCAGAAAATTAAGAGGAACTAAAAAGCCTCTTGATGAAAGTGAAAGAGAAGAGTGAAAAAGTTGGCTTAAAGCTCAACATTCAGAAAACGAAGATCATGGCATCCAGTCCCATCACTTCATGGGAAATAGATGGGGAAACAGTGGAAACAGTGTCAAACTTTATTTTGGGGGCTCCAAAATCACTGCAGATGGTGACTGCAGCCATGAAATTAAAAGACGCTTACTCTTTGGAAGAAAAGTTATGACCAACCTAGATAGCATATTCAAAGGCAGAGACCTTACTTTACCGACTAAGGTCCATCTAGTCAAGGCTATGGTTTTTCCAGTAGTCATGTATGGATGTGAGAGTTGGACTGTGAAGAAGGCTGAGCACCGAAGAATTGATGCTTTTGAACTGTGGTGTTAGAGAAGACTTTTGAGAGTCCCTTGGACTGCAAGGAGATCCAACCAGTCCATTCTGAAGGAGATCAGCCCTGGGATTTCTTTGGAAGGATTGATGCTAAAGCTGAAACTCCAGTACTTTGGCACCTCATGCGAAGAGTTGACTCATTGGAAAAGACTCTGATGCTGGGAGGGATTAGGGGCAGGAGGAGAAGGGGAAGACTGAGGATGAGATGGCTGAATGGCATCACGGACTCGATGAACATGAGTCTGAGTGAACTCCGAGAGATGGTAATGAACAAGGAGGCCTGGTGTGCTGCATTCATGGGGTCGCAAAGAGTCGGACATAACTGAACGACTGAACTGAACTGAACTCTCCGTATAAGTTAAACAAGCAGGGTGACAATATACAGCCTTGATGTACTCCTTTTCCTATTTGAAACCAGTCTGTTGTTCCATGTCCAGTTCTAACTGTTGCTTTACTAGGTTAGTAGAGCAATAAAATGAAAAGGAACAAAAACAAAGGAGTTAGTTCAGACTTAAATTTGAAGAAAATAGAGAAAACCACTAGACCATTCAGGTATGACCTAAATCAAATCCATTATGATTATACAGTGGAAGTGAGAAATAGATTTAAGAGACTAGATCTGATAGACAGAGTGCCTGATGAACTATGGAATGAGGTTCATGCCATTGTACAGGAGACAGGGATCAAGACCATCCCCATGGAAAAGAAATGCAAAAAGCAAAATGACTGTCTGGAGAGGCCTTACAAATAGCTGTGAAAAGAAGAGAAGCAAAAGCCAAGGAGAAAAGGAAAGCTATAAGCATCTGAATGCAGAGTTCCAAAGAATAGCAAGAAGAGTTAAGAAAGGCTTCCTAGCGATCAGTGCAAAGAAATAGAGGAAAACATCAGAATGGAAAAGACTAGAGATCTTCAAGAAAATTAGAGCTACCAAGGGAACATTTCATGCAAAGATGGGCTCGATAAAGGACAGAAATGGTATGGACCTAACAGAAGCAGAAGATACTAAGAAGAGGTGGCAAGAATACACAGAAGAACTGTACAAAATAGATCTTCATGACCCAAATAATCACAATGGTGTGATCACTCATCTAGAGCCAGACATTCTGGAATGTGAAGTCAAGTGGGCCTTAGGAAGCATCACTACAAACAAAGCTAGTGGAGGTGATGGAATTCCTATTGAGCTATTTCAAATCCTGAAAGATGATGCTGTGAAAGTGCTGCACTCAATATGCCAGCAAATTTGGAAAACTCAGCAGTGGCCACAGGACTGGAAAAGGTCAGTTTTCATTACAGTCCCAAAGAAAGGCAATGCCAAAGAAAGCTCCAACTATTACACAGTTTCACTCATCTCACACGCTAGTAAAGTAATGCTTAAAATTCTCCAAGCCGGGCTTCAACAGTATGTAATCTGTGAACTCCTTGATGTTCAAGCTGGTTTTAGAAAAGGCAGAGGAACCAGAGATCAAATTGCCAACATCCACTGGATCATGGAAAAAGCAAGAGAGTTCCAGAAAAAACATCTATTTCTGCTTTATTGACTATGCTAAAGCCTTTGACTGTGTGGATCACAATAAACTTTGGAAAATACTGAAAAAGATGGGAATAGCAGACCACCTGACCTGCCTCTTGAGAAACCTAGATGCAGGTCAGGAAGCAACAGTTAGAACTGGACATGGAACAACACACTGGTTCCAAATAGGGAAAGGAGTATGTCAAGGCTGTATATAGTCACCCTGCTTATTTAACTTTTATATACAGAGTATATCATGAGAAACGCTGGGCTGGAAGAAGCACAAAGGAGTTAACTAGAAAATAAAGTCACATATGACAGGAAGTGAAGACAGGTATAAAGGCGGCTCAGACAGTAATGAATCTGCCTGCAGTGCAGGAGACCCAGGTTCAATCCCTGAGTCAGGAAGGTCCTCTGGAAAGGGAATGGCTACCCACTCCAGTATTCTTTCCTGGAGAATGCCATGCACAGAGGAACCTGGCAGGCATAGTCCGTGAGGTCCTTAAGAGTTGGAAAGACACTTTCATTTTTTCAAGGAAAAAATAAAAGGGAACAGGGACGGAAGCCCAGTGAAAAAGCATAGTGGAAGCAAATGAGTAAGAAAATGGAAAAGATAGGAACAGATGATGAAGAGGGTAGTAAGGTATAATTTAGGATTTTTTTTTTAAGGCAAAGTAGTTAGGCTTACAATAAAGCCAAGGATATGACGGGGTGTAAGTCTCTAAACTTGAGGACTTCAAGGAACTTAGAAATAAGACCTTGAAATCTGACACTGAGTGAACCAAGTACAAGGAATAAGAACAATGGTTCCAAGTCTGAAGCTAGTGATTTCGGTGAATTTGCAGTACTGAGGAAGTTGATTAAGCATAGGAAGAAGGAATAGATTGCCACAGTGTATCAGTAAAATCTTCAATAAGTAAATGTATTTTGTATAACAGATAAGGGAAGGACTGAAGCAATGATGGACTCTTCCTCCCCATCCCAAAGTGCCTGTGGTTTGAGGAAATAAGGGGCTTCTGCTGAAGAAAGTTGCAAGGAAAAAGTTATTCCATCAGTTAAAGCAAAACGATGGATGTAGTAGGCTACCAATATATTGACAACGTATGGGAGCTTTCATAGGGGGTGGGGAAAATGCAAAGTACAGCTTGAGCTGGATGGAATCAATGGAAGATTAAAATAGGAGACAAGTAAGACGTGTATGAACAAGATGGCCTTACCGTTTCCCTCCGCTTGACTAAACTTGAGACAGGCGTCCTCCTCAGTCTGTCTCCAATCTCCATTTTCTTAGAGTAGTTTCTTTAGAAATCTTTGAAAATTTCCCCTGCCTCTTAGAAATGTAAATCTTTTTAAAGCCTCTTGCCAGTTTTACAACTCAGGGCTCTTTCTCAATGACCTGGGAGCTGTCCATTTTTCACATCTCCCTCATAGAAGACAGTGCCCCTATCTTTCAGTTTCTGTGGAAAGGTGGTGGCCTATCTTTGGTGAACAGTGGGTGTCTCGCTCCAAGTTGTAAAACTACCTGCTGTCACAAAGATGTAAGAATCATAGCACAGGGAAATTGCTTCATGTTCTATAAAAATCTAATTGGGAAAAGAATTTGAAAAAGATTAGCTATACATGTATACGTGTAATTGAATCGCTTTGTTGTGCACCTGAAACTAATACATTGTTAATACTCCAATATAAAATAAAAAATGGAGAAAAAAAAAACACCGATGGCCTAAAATTCACCTAATCAATCTCTTAAAATCTGTCCAGCCCTTTGTTTCGGTAGGGTTGAGTTCAGACAGCATCTTTTGGTCTCTCACCTCTATTCCAATGGCTTTGAGTAAAGTCTTCCTCACCTGTTTAACTTTGTTCAGTACAACATTTTGCCTTAATGGAGTAAAAGAATAGATTACACAAGGAAAGTTCAGTATGGATTGTGTCAAAATACATCAAGGATGTGAGGCACTGAGATATTTTGACCACCATGTTCTCAAAATATCTCAGATTAAAAAATGTTTCATTGTAGGTACAGATTGCAATGCCTTATTGTAGTAAGCCTTGTTTAATCAGAAACTATTGAACTATCTTTGCTCCACTCATCCTTCTATTAAGTGCTTATGGTAGAAAGACATACTGTGTATATGACAGGGCTTGATCTTTTAAGGTATTATTTTTGTCATTATTATTTTACTAGAGGAAATCGCAACTGTAATGTAGAGAACTAGTGTTTGAGGTAGAAGGACAGTGGTCTTTTCTGTGGATGTTTTTGCAATCCTTTACTTTTATAACAAGATGCCGACCAAAATATATATTTATATAGATATGCTGTTGCTACTGCTGCTGAATTGCTTCAGGCATAGCCGACTCCTAGCGACCCCATGGACTGCAGCCCACCAGACTCCCCCGTCCATGGGATTTTCCAGGCAAGAGTACTAGAGTGGGGTGTCATTGCCTTCTCTGTATATATATATATATAAATATATCTATATTTTATATAGATAAATAGAAAAATACACAAAGTCAGTCATTTTCAGAATATGTCAATGAATTAGTACACAGTCAGAATATTATACAGTGAGGATCAATGTTCATACTGATTTTCCACAAACATTCAGGAACACTTGTGTCTTCTGAATCTTCACATTTTAAATTGCATACAATTCTGATGTCTTCTGTTTGTCATTCTAGATCTCCCCTTCCCTCTTTTACACCACACCCCAGAAGCCTGGCCCAAATGAACTGGCCCAAGGTTACAATGGGTAACCTTGCTTTTTGCCCTCAGCAAATGGAGTACTCTTGTGAGGAGATCTGAAGGAGACAAGAGAGTGAAGTTCCTCCAGCTCCTTCACTGAAGAGTTGCTTGGAGCTGACTGAGTCTCTCTGCCAAAGGTCACAGCTCCTGGAAGATCCTTCGCAGATAGCTCTTTTCATACAATTCTCTCACACTCTGTCTTTCTCTCTCCGTCTCTTCCCCCCTCTCCCTCCACTCTTGCTCACTGTCTCTCTCTCACCACTAAACTTTTCCCCCTGCCCCTTTCATCTTAGGGATAGTAATGTTACTGGTTCAGGGTACTGTACTAGTCATATTTTCTTTATACTCTACCTTGACTTTTATAATTAGTGCTTTTTCTTGTTTAGTAGAAAATATTTTTCTATCACAAAAGACTAGAACATTCTTGTAGGCAACAATCACTGGTCAATATAAGGTCTTAGTATTCCTTGGAATGCAAGGAGATCCAACCAGTCTATCCTAAAGGAAATCAGTCCTGAATGTTCACTGGAAGGACTCATGATGAAGCTGAAACTCCTATACTTGGCCACCTGATGCGAAGAACTGACTCATTTGAAAAGACCCTGATGCTGGGAAAGATTGAAGGCGGGAGGAGAAGGGGACAACAGAGGATGAGATGGTTGGATGGCATCACTGACTCAAATGACATGAGTTTGGGTGGACTCTGGGAGCTGGTGATGGACGGGGATGCCTGGTGTGCTCCAGTGCATGGAGTCACAAAGAGTCGGACATGACTGAGTGACTGAACTGAACTGAACTGATTCCTATTTTTAATTAAAAATTTACAATTCTTATCCATACTTAACTTTTACCCTCTTCCACTCTTCTCCTGAGACAATTAACTACAAAGAGAACTTAAGAGAATTAAACCCAATATGTAAAATACATATGACAAAATGATATATGAGTCTGATTAAATAATTAATTGTTCCATATATAGCAATTTGAATAAAAATTTCTATTTAGTCTGTCACTAGTTTTTAAAACTTTTAACATTGTATAGTTAAAATGGAGCATCATTTTCCCAGAAATATGAAAAAAGTGAACATAAGTTCTACTTTGAAATATTCTAATTATACAGAAGCAGAAATGTTCAAGCTGAAACTATTAAAATTGCAAATTTAGCAATTTGAGAGGCTATTAAAAATTCTTTATTAGAAAAAGAAGACCAGAGTTTTTAAACATGCCAAGAAAAAAACTGCTTAGAAATATCCTCCAGGGACAAATTATGAACTTGCTGAGAAAGGACTTTGAAAGGATGTGAGTATCCCTTCCATCCATTCTGACATTAGATCATGGATGACTGCAGATCATTTCCATAAATATACTCACCAGAAGTTTCTATGAAAAGAGTATGAACTAAATTCTAATTGTGAAATATCTGCTGCCCTGTCCAGAATAAACTCATCTGCTTATCTCTGTGCCCTACAAAAGACTTCTGTTGAAGAGAAGGTAAAGAGGCCCAGCAAGACCAAAGTTTTGCTGAAAGGTAGAAAGATCTGAGGTGTGCCTGTCTTTTCCCCAACCTGTATCTGAATCTCAGAACTCAAGTGCTCCTTGACTATTTTGCCCATAGGAAAAATATCTCCCAGCTACCTTCCAGAACTTTCTTGCTTCAAACAGCCCAAAGGTATGCACATTAACCAACTAAGCCATGGCGCTAAAGACCCCAAAGGTATCAAGCAGATATAAAAAGTCCTCACAGCAGCTGTCCCTGAAAGTATTACTATATGACCTAATAAACACATAACAGAAATAGCATTAGAGCAGCTGAGAAAAAAATATATCCTGATGAAGAGATTTTAAATAATCCTTCGTTTAAAGGGTTGGATTTATAAAGTACTGAAGTTCTAACTCAGCTGAACAACCATAACCCTTTTGTATCGGACATGCTTAGTTCTTGCTGCAAGGTCAAAGCTCTCTGTGGACAACACAAGCTACTGTGCACACAAATGGAGCATAGCACATGACTCTGGAGATTCATTTTGAAAGTATGACTTGTCAGCTCTAGCATTGCAAGGCATTAAAATCCACACACTGTTCTCTGATGATAACATTGTTTCTAACTACTTGGCACCAGGAGTCACACTGGAAACCACTGACTGCAATAAAAGGCAGGCTGAGGAAATGGGATCCCTCCTCTGTTGGATTTCAACATGACATTATACTATTGAACGCTCCGTGCATGGCTAGATCGCTTCGACTGTGCATGAAGCCCACAGAGCTCAAGAGAAAAATCTGATGATGCTGGATGGAAACTGGAAAGCATTCTCATCTTAACTCTAAATAATAAATAAAAGTTTTCTGCTTCAATCATGCAAATAAGCAGCTACACCACTACCTTTCTGTTTCATGATCTATTGTTTTAAAAGAGCTATGTAAAACAGTTCTCTTCAAAGGCAGCTTTAAAGTGACTGCCAAGTCACTGAAGAGATACCAAACTCAAACAGGCTCAACCAGGAGCAGAGATTTCAAGTAGGCATTCACTGAAAACAAGTATATTGATATCAACTGAATATTGATGGTACACCAAAGATAAAATAGAAATTTCTGAATTTCTAAAAGAGGGATTGGATTCAGGTTAAGTCAGAAAATGTGCACATAGCTGTATGGTAGTTTCATTCTGCACATATATTCATGTAGTTATAAACACAAATGCCTTTCGCTAACTCTTCAGTTGAAAGTTTTATCAAAAAGAGGCAAAGCCATTTCATAATAAGGGATGCATGTAACATGCAAATATCTTCCAGAGAGGGAAAAAAATTGATTTAATTTTGCAGTCAATACATAAATGAGACTTCTGGTGTTTGTTGTTTGTTTGTTTGTTTTTCACAACAGATCTTGGCAGTAGAAAGAGAAAAGAAATCATGTAGGTACTAAATATCTTTAAAAGGGGGAAATAGGAGACACAGGTAAAATGGGATGGATGATACTGAAAATAGATTACCTATTTCATAATTTCATCAAGGTTTAATCTCATCATAGAAAATTACCCAAAATACTCCAGTACTCTTGCCTGGAAAATCTCGTGGATAGAGGAGTCTGGTGGGCTGCAGTCCATGAGGTCGCTAAGAGTCAGACACGATTGAGTGACTTAACTTTCAGTTTTCACTTTCATGCATTGGAGAAGGAAACGGCAACCCACTCCAGTGTTCTTGCCTGGAGAATCCCAGGGACGGGGAGCCTGGTGGGCTGCCGTCTATGGGGTCGCACAGAGTTGGACACGACTGAAGTGACTTTAGCAGAAGCAACAACAGCAGCAGGGAAGCCTGGCGTGCTGCAAAGAGTCAGACACGACTGAGCGACTGAACTGAAGTGAACTGATATGCCAGTCTCCATGCTAAGTACTTCATATGCATTATTTAATAATATTTATTGAGTGCAATAAACAGAATAATGGCCTCCCAATGATGTTCATATCTTAATATCCAGAACCTATGAATATATTAGCTTACCCAACAAAAGAAAATTAAGGTTGCAAATGGAATTAAGGTTTTTAATCAGCTGGCGTTGAGATGGGGAGATTATCCCTAGATTATTCAGATGCACCAAATGTAATAACAAGGGTCCTTTTAAAGTGAAAAAGAGGGGCAGAAAAGTAAGAACTTTAAACATGCTATGCTGCTCATGTGTAAAATGATTACTGGGAAGCTGCTATATAGCACAGGGAGCTTAGCTCTGTGTTCTGTGGTGACCTAGAGGGGTAATGTAGGGGAGGAGGGGGTGAGAGGGAGGCTCAAAAGTAAGAGGACATATGTATACATATAGCTCATTCACTTTGCTGTACAGCATAAAATAATAACATTGTTAATCAATTATACTTCAATTTAAAAAAGAAAAAAAGATGCTACACTGCTGACTTTCAAAGTGGAAAAATGAAGCCAAGGAATGTAAATGGTCTCTAGAAACTAGAAAATGGAGGAAATGGATTCCCTCCTAGAGTCTCCAGAAATGACAATGCCCTGCTGACTTTAATTTTTCCCTAGAAATACCCATTTCAGACCTCTGACCTCCTGGACTGTAAGAGAATAAAGTTGTATTGCAAAAGCCACTAAGTTTGTGGTAATTTGTTAGAGTATCAATCAGAAATAAATATATGGAATTTTCCATTATTTCATTTAACACAAAATTCTATAAATTGATTATTATTGTTGCTATTTTAATGATGGAGAAACTTGAGTCTTAGTTTAGGTAACCTGCCCACGGTTATATAGCTAGTGGGTACCTGAACAAGATTCAAAACTATTCTGATTCCAAAGACCACTCATCAATTACTATACCGTAATTCTTCTCTTATGTGTTGATATTACCATAAACTCAGTGTTCCAACTCCTCATCGTATATTTATTTCAAAAGAAAATTCCATCACTAGGGTCTTAATATGTATCAAGACATGAAGCAGCTCATTCAGACTGCTGCCCTAATGAAGAAGATGGCATAAAACAGGACAGTGCCTAAAAGCAGGAGCAAGACTAGGAGTTTTGCACATGTAGTTGTGAGCAATGAAGCAGGGAGGCATCCTGACAGCTGCTGATGACAAGCAGATGGGCCACGACAGCACAGCAGGCTCCATGAATGACACAGAGCTTTCAGTAATGGTTCCTACCGGTGCAGCCCACTGACATCATTTTTTCAGTGCTGACATTCTCAAACATTCTTATTTCCGGTGACTCATTGGCAGAGACAGTATAACATTTGGACTGACCCAAGAGATCTCTCTACTAAAGAACACTGAAGTGTACTATATTTTCACTATTCATTATTTAAAGCATATTTTTCTTCCTGATATTTATTGGTTTTCATGGAAATCTCCATTGATTAATACGTCATATTCAGTGTAAATCCACTCAGATGTCCTCAGTCTAAGCTTTCAGGTTTTACTCCTTCACAATCAATTCCTTTTCATGTAAGAGACTTTGCAATAATGCAATTATGTTGTATTTCTGCAATTGGCATGATTAAATTTTGTGTCTGATTTTGAGTACATTATAAGAAATAGAAGATTCTTTTGAAAAGACCTCTGGTTCTTGGATAATGACTTTAGTTGAGAGTTTAAAGATCTGAATTTGAATTTCTTCTGGGAGTATTCCTGTACATCCAAAGGAAGCCATAGTCATCCCAACATACTGGTTAGGAGCTACTAATGCACTTGACTATTAGGCATTCAACACTATCAACAGCAGAAGCAATTTTAATTAATCCTGATACCACTGCATACCATGGAACCATGGATTATTAACATCCCATCACACATTTGCACAGAACTCAGCAGTGCACTTAGGTTTCAGATCTCATCTTTGAGTTTCTATTTCCTGAGCCTATTCCTATTACCAATTTTGTATTGGTCAGAAAAGTCAGAAAGCAGAAACCATACTCATTATTAAAATACTGCTGCTGCTGCTAAGTCGCTTCAGTCATGTCCAACTCTGTGCGACCCCACAGATGGCAGCCCACCAGGCTCCTCTGTCCATGGGATTCTCCAGGCTAGAGCACTGGAGTGGGTTGCCATTTCCTTCTCCAAGTTATTGGAATAGAAATAATCTAATCTAAAACGTATTTACCATGTATTCGAAAATTAAGAAGGCAAAAAGAAAATACCAAGAAATCATGGAAACAGCACAAGGACCATTCTTAACAGTTAGGGGGACAAAGAGAAGAGGTTATAACGACTAATGTTTGGATGCTTGGAAAAGGGACCCACGGACCTGAAACTCAGACCTGTGAGGAGAGGTTACTGCTCACCAGGCATCTCTGAGTGGTCATGAATGGGGTTGGTTCTGCAAGCATTAGGAAAACTGTGATCTGGTATCAAACAGGAAGAAGCTGCTACAGTTGACAGGAAGAAACTTTGCAGGGGAGATCTGACAGAAGGCAACAGACAGGGAGGACTCAGTCTCCGCACTTTCTCTTCAGTCTTGCAAACTCCCTCGAGTGCTCCCTACTGGCAGATTCTAACACAGAAGCAGCTAGACTGAAAGCAGAAAGATGGTTTACAGTGTCCCGGCTCCACCTGGAGATGGAGCTGCCAAATAACCAGCGCATAGTATAATGTTCATCCATTCATTCATTGATTCACAAAACATTTTTAAATACCTACTATATTCCTGGCATTTATAAACAGTGAACAAGAGAATAAAGTCCCTGTTTTCATGGAGATGACATTTTAGCAGGGGAGACAGATTAAAACAAATAGACAAATATTCACTATTTTAAAGTGGTAAAAATGTTCAACAAAATATTAAATCAGGATGAGAGGATGGAGAGAAACAGGGCCAGAGGCAGTACAGACAAAGGCAGTAAAGAAAAAATATGGAGAGTAAAGCCAGACTGCAAGAGTCTGAATCCTAGCTCTCTTCCTTACCAACTTTACAATCAGGCAAGTTACTTAAACTCTCTGCATCTCTGTTGCTATGTGTGTCAAATGGAAATAATGATGACAAGAAAAATATCAATCTCGTGGGAATGCTGTAGAGATTGAACAAGTGGGTATCTATAAAGTGATTAGAACATAGTGAGGGTCACATTGTTAAAGTGTGTTATGGTTTAATGGCAGAGGCTGCAGATAGTGGGAGTGGGGTGAAAGAAGAGATAAAAGATGTGGAAGCAGCTATGAGAAACGAAGAAAACACTGGCTTCTTCTCCAGGCCAGTGTTATAAACTATTCAAAAGAGAAAACAGCCACCACTTGAAAGGTCTTCTAGGGAGGTTGTCTTCAAGCCAGGGAGACAAATTTAAATTAAAAATATAGAAACTACATTCAGAGAAAAGACTAAGGATATGGAGAGGCAGATGGTAATGGGAGCAGTTTAGAGAAAGAGAACGTAGAGGTATGAAACAGGTATTTACCACTTACTACCTCAATTTCACCAAAAGTAAGAACATCATGATTAAAATGATAATAGTCCCCTGGTGTTAAGACCACCAAAACACTTATGAACAATAATATATACATATATTTCTATTACACTTTCTAGTTTACAAAATGTTTTCATATCCACTCTCTGTGAAACTGGCAGATAACATACTTTCACTATGAGAGTGAAGACACGGGCAAACCTAGCATTAGCCCAATAACTCCTAAATATTTGACAATTGCCAGGAGAGTGACTGTCTACCGAAGGCTAAACTAAGGTCTTAGAGAAAATACATTGTAGACACTTACGTGTTTTTACATCATATCTGTGAAACTTTTGATGGATTCTGAGCTGATGGTATATGTAAATTTAAATGGCTTTTGGTGGAACAATACTCTAATTAAACCACCCATTACCTCGGCAGTGTCCACTGGGGAAAAAAACCTTAAAGTTGAGAATTATGTTTTATTAGGAGGATTTGCTGAGGACCTAAGCCCAGGAGGGAGCCCCTCAGAGAGCTCGATGCAAGAGTCTGGGTTCACTGAAATCATTTCTTTGATTTGCACCGCAGCTATCTAGGGCCAGTAGCCTGCTTTCCTCCATTCTGAAGCCCCTCAAGGTATGCAGTTGGGAGTGGCTGCAGGGGCTGATTCTTTGATGGCCACAACATCCTTTGTTTACTGATGTGACAGGTGCCATTCGTCTAAAATTTGGCCGTTCTGCATACCTGTCAATATGCTGCAGCCACGGGTGACTCAGCCCAAAAGCCCTGTCCTCTGCCTTCCTGGTGTAACTTTAAGAAACTTCTGGGAAATTCTAACAGGTGCGTCATATAAATCGCTTGGGATGTACAGTATCCTGACGATAGCTTTTAGAATAACAGAATCAGAATCCACTTCCTAGAGAGACACAGGATGTTAAAGAACTCCCAATCAGTCTCTGACTTTACAGATTTGAACCGTGAAGTCCAATGAAGTAAAGGGATTTGCTCAGTCACTTTAGACTTCAGTCACTTTAGGGCACAGAGATTCATAATTAGTGGCAGAGGCAGGGCTGAATTCTGGATTCCTAAATACTGATCCAACATTCTCTTTCAGTTCTATCTGTTACCCTCTCCTAGGATTACTGGGAGAATTACACAAGCAAAGGCAGATATTAATCAGTGGAAATCAAAACAGACATAGAAAAAGAAATAGTGGTGGGGAAGACATCTTTTACAGGAGGCTTGTGACTAAGCTAATAAAAGGACAAAAGTGACTCATTAGTATGTTTAACCACTGTGTAAAATGCACACATATTATGCATATTTCTCAAGTGACATGGCTTAAAAGCATCTTATTTCCACAGCTTCCTATCAAACCTATAGTCTCTGCATTCAAACTGATTTGAAAACACCTTGAAGACAGAGACTGCATCTTCCAAGTCTTTATATTCCCTTGACCCAGCACAAAGCTTGGGTACACAGTTATTCAATTACTGCTTCCTATGTAGCTGATTGTAATGCTTGTCAAAATATTCACCCCTTGACTATGCCAATTATTTAAACATTTTTCATGGTTTAGTGAAGCAACAGTTAGAGCTTTTCTAAAGCAGACTACCGTTGTCTTGATTTTCCTACTCAATTTTAACTCTGAAGTGTGAGTGCTATTCTATTTAGAAAACATTGCTGTTTTATTCAGTCATTTTTTCAGCAAATTCACAAGTCAAGATTATGATTTAAATTAATATAAAGTAGCACAGTTGAAGCTTTGTTTCATGAAAGACTTAAGCACACAAAGGTTATTCTACATAAAATGCCACATAAAGCAATTTAGCTGACTTGAAAAGCTAGAAAGGGAGGGACTATATGGAAAGAATTAGGTACAAATGGAGCACTTCTGGTTTCTATGGTAACCAACATAAATGAATACCTTTATGGAAAATGGACCAGCAAATTCAGGGAGATGTAAATGTATAAGCACAAAAGCCAAAAACCACTCCAATCATATGGTATGTAAATAAGTCTGCAGCTTTCCCTTAAATAGAACTACAAATTAGAAAAAATACTTTTAAGCCCTATTACTAACAGCATGTTTAGGGGTTTTGCTTAATGTATTGTTTTGCTATTTAAATACTAGTCAAACATTTATCAATAATTAGAAATGATTTTTTACTTTTACTGTTCACTGGATCAATGATTGTAATTACAAAAATAGAGAAAATTTTCTTGACTTACATGATCCCCTAATATTTTAGTGTTTCAGAGATGACATACTTGCTTTGTTGTATTATGGAAGAGTACAGATGTTTCTAGCAATCACTAGACACCATATCCCCACTGAGCATTTATAAAGTCCACCTACAGTAAGTCCCTTCCTCTCTGTAGAACACTGACTCTCAAACTAAAATGACTAACTCCATCTGTCCAATATGCTTTCCAGGCAACTAACAGATTCAAGGGCTTCTCTGGTGGCTCAGTGGTAAAGAATTCACCTGCAATGCAGGAGACGTGAGTTCAATCCCTGGGTTGGGAAGATGCCCTGGAGGAGCGCATGGCAACACACTCTAGTATTCTCACTGGGACACTTTCATGAACAGAGGGTCCTGGCAAACTACAGTCCATGGGGTCACAAAGAGTCAGACATGACTGAATCGACTAAACACACACAGAACACAGAACAGAATCAAATTGTCTCCTAGTCACTTATGGTAAAGACACATTGCCTAAAGCTGAGTATCATGAAATGTTTAAAATGACTGTACAATATGCATTAAGCAATATATTCAACGTATGCAAACAGTAGATTTTTATTGTTTTCCTCTTAAACATGTAGAACACAGAGATGAAAAGTAATGAACATCTCAAAGTTGTGAATTTTCTCAATTCAAAGACTTCACTAGGTTTTGTTCCTTTTTTTTTTTTTTAACATTTTATTGAGATATAAAGTAACCAAGCAGGACCCTGCAGTCCCCTTCTGGGACAGACACTCCGATGTCCTCTGCCTGCTCTTGCTGGTAGAAAAGTTTTAATCTCCCAGGCCTCCCTCGAGTCACAAAAGCCTGGTTCAAGAATTAATGATTGAAAGAATGTGAATATATACTAACAACAATAAAATAGCAACTGAGTCAGGAGAACTGGTAGCAAATTAAACAGGAAATCAGACATACAGCAGTCAGAGAATCTTTAGTTCCTCCCTGAAGGACATAGATAAGTGTCCATTGCACATTCCTCGGTTGTTTTGCAGATACTAAAACCCCCACCAGATGGAAGAAGTGCATGATGACCATGAGAGCAGCTAGAGTCTGAAAACTGATGATGTCAACCCTACCTTGTTACCTCCTCACCAACCAGTGAGAGGAATGTGAACAAGCCGATTAGGCATCCTGAGACTCTCTCCCTCACCTTGCCATTAAAACTCTCTCCCTCACCTTGCCATTAAAACTCTCTCCCTCACCTTGCCATTGAAACCCTCTCCCGAAACCCATTGGGAAGTCCTAGTCTTTTGAGAATTAGCCTCTCAAACTCCCTGCTTGGCTTCTGCAATAAACATTGCACTTTCCTTCACTACAACCTGGTGTCAGTAGATTACGGCACACAAGTGGATTTGGTAACAAAAATTGACATATAGCACTGTATATGTTTAGGGGGAAAGCATAACTATTTGACTTATATACATCATGAAACAATAACCACAGAAAGTTTAGTAAACACCTATCATTTCACACAGATACAAAATAAAAGCAAAACAATTTTTCCCTTGTGATGAGAACTCCCAGGATCCACTCTCATAACAACTTTCGAGTATAACACACAACAGTATCAATTATATCCATCACATTTTACATTTCATCCCTAGTACTAATTTATCTTATAACTGGAAGTTTGTATATTTTGATTACCTTCGTCCAATCCTCCCTCAAGAGATTTCAATATGTTTGCTCTTGTTCCAGATAAGCACGAATGGTATTAAAAGACTTTGTAGACATTGTTTAATTTGGAATTGTGGCCACTTGATCACTATACAATCTGTCAGTTTCCCCAAAGGGTTATGTTAACAGTTTTTTCCTTCTTTTGCTCATCAGTGATTGCATTCATGAAATTAAAAGATGCTTACTCCTTGGAAGGAAAGTTATGACCAACCTAGATACCATATTGAAAACAGAGACATTTCTTTGTCAACAAAGGTCCATCTAGTCAAGGCTATGGTTTTTCCAGTGGTCATGTATGGATGTGAGAGTTGGACTATAAAGAAAGCTAAGCACCAAAGAATTGATGCTTTTGAACTGTGATGTTAGAGAACATTCTTGAGAGTCCCTTGGACTGTAAGAGATCCAGACAGTCCATTCTAAAGGAAACCAGTCCTGAATATTCATTAGAAGGATTGATACTGAAGCTGAAACTCCAATACTTTGGCCACCTAATGCAAAGAGCTGACTCATCTGGGAAAGACTGAGGACAGAAGGAGAAGGGGACGACAGAGGATGAGATGGTTGGATGGCATCACTGACTCAATGGACATGGGTTTGGGTAGTCTCTGGCAGTTGGTGATGGATAGGGAGGCCTGGCGTGCTGTGGTTCATGGGATCACAAAGAGTCGGACACTACTGAGCAACTGAACTGGATATCACTGTGCACTGGATTCACGTGGAGACATTGGAGATGACTTCCAATCCAGCTATACTTACCCACAGATTTATAATTTCTGGTGCTTTTCATTTCTCCATGTTTCTGTATGATATCATCGTCCTTCTGCCTGAAGGATTTTCTTTAAAATTTGTTGTAATGCTTGTGTGTTCATAATGAATTCTTTCAGCCTTTGCTGCAATCTAGAAACCTCTCAAGAAAGTATCCAGAGGCAACTGCAGAGTTAACCCTATTTCCCTCTCAGGAATCACTGTCCAGGGTTGCCAAATTATTCAGTGTCTGAAAATGCTTGTGCTTTTGTTTTTTAAATTTATTTACATTATTTTTGACTGGGCTGGGCCTTCATAGTTGCACGGGCTTTTTCCATTTGCAGTGAGCAGCGGCTACTCTTTGTTGCGATGCATGGGCCTCTCACTGCGGTAGCTTCTTTTGTGGAGCTTCTAGGTACACAGGCTTCGTTAGTTGCAGCACGGGCTCAGCAGTTGTGGCACACAAGCTTATTTGCTCTGCAACATGTGGGATCCTCATGGACCAGGGATAGAACCTGTGTCCCTTCCGCTGGCAGGCAGATTCTCAACCACAGACCACAAGAGAAGTCCCCAGAATGCTTGCTTTATGTATTTATTTTTCTGTTGTTTACATTGGGAGGTCAAACTGGGTCCTTGTTACTCTGTCATGGCAGAAGTCTTACTCTTTTGTAGATGAAAAACATAAATTTCATTGAAACCTATGTCATGGAATATCTTTTCATCTTTGCATTTAGTGGTTTCTATGCTTTATCAAAGATGCTATTGATGACATAAAATTCATAATTTATGGCAAGAAGAGAAAAATTTAAACAAAATTTTTCTTTGTCTGTTTGGATCTCCTTCTTCCACTTCAGTGTGTATTGTTCACCTGCAGTAAGCAGGCCTCCTTAGGAAATAATATTCCCTGTTTAATCTCATCAAGGGTCACAACTTCTTAGGAGATAATTTTCCTTCTTAATCTGTAACGGGCTGTGATGATCCATGACCCACCATTTGTTTTGTATGTTTAAATCTGGATTGTATAAACTGGCAATAATATGTCATTTAATATACTGTCCTTTATCTCAAAAACTTATATAACTGCTTTGACCTCTAACAAGCAGAACAGTTCTCAGAGCTTTCTGAGACGCTGTTCCGAGTGTTTAATCCTCCAATTTAGCTCAAAAAATATTTCCCACTTTTTCTTAGATCAAGTGATTAATACTTACATATGACATTATGAAAATAAGTACACCTGTATGTTAAAAAAGAAATTTTTGTTGTGTCAATGAGAGACAATCGGTAATACATCCACAGGAAATGATAGGACATATCATTTTAAAAAGGACTTTAAAAATTCACAGCCCTCAAGCCTCTCACTCATAATTGAGGGTATAAAAGGATTTGGAGCTGAAGAAGAGGGAAGAAAGTATTTCTTTAAAGAGGCCTGAAGCCTTGTTGCAGATTTTACCCTCTGCAAGGAAGAAATGAACTTTCATCTCGGGAAAAATATTTTAATAACTCAGAGGATTTAATTTGTGTCCCCTGCGATTGGAGTGCCTAGTGGTCTAGAGGTTTGTTTGCTCACATCTGTGAAAACTAGTGTGATTTCCTCTGACTAGCTGTCCCAGAGTCAGAGCAAGGATGTAAATCCTGAGTAGCATATGACTTACACTCCAGAGAATGGATAATTGTTTCCCTTCAAGAACAAGGAGAAGAACTGGCTTCACTGTTGGTTCAGAGGGTAAAGAATCTGTGTGCAATGCAGACTTGGGTTTGATCCCTGGGTAGGGAAAATCCTCTGGAGAAGGGAATGGCTAGCCACTCTAGTATTCTTGCCTGGAGAATTCCATGGACAGAGGGGCTAGGCCATGGTATCACAGAGAATCAGACCCCACTAAGTAATTAACAGTTTAACTTTTCCAATTATTTTAGGCCTCATCCAAAAAACCCCTAGAGGGTAAAATAGATCTCTCTCTCACACACATACACACAAAACTAAAAGTATTTGGTCTGAAAGAGAAATAAATGACCAGGTGGCAATAATATGCATTGTCCTTTTTAAGGAAATCTGTCTTTGATAAGATATCCCTAGCACCTACAAGAAATAAACTCATTTTCAAACATCTGTTGAGCCCAAAAGAGAACCAGATCAGGTTGACAGTACTAATCAAAAGAGAATCCACCTACTTCCACCCACCCTGGAGGACTAGAAACAGCATTTGTTAAATGAGGATGAAGTGGAAATGCTAATTAGGAGAAGCCTCAACTTTAAAGCAATATTTGACTACTATGGAGAACAGAAATTTTTGGTTGCTAAATTGTGACACTTGGTGACTGGTAAATCTTATGTGTTCATATTACCTAAAAGAGACCAGAGAAATATTTTAG
Organism: Nanger dama; assembly: GCA_917880005.1. Taxonomy (NCBI): domain Eukaryota; kingdom Metazoa; phylum Chordata; class Mammalia; order Artiodactyla; family Bovidae; genus Nanger; species Nanger dama. Next base: position 3,050,741 of record CAKJTW010000038.1, on the reverse strand, counting down.
TGTGGCCATTTTCACCAGGAGCAGAGGAAGAATTAACTCCATAGTTAGATTTAAAGGGCAATCTAGACAAGAAGAGTCTAAATTAAGGTGGAATGACAATCCCCATCCCACAGATTGTTCTTGTTCAACATAAAGATTATATAAGAACCTATGAAAAATAAACAAAACCATAAGTGAAAATGTGCACATCAGATATATGAAGTTAAATCATAATTCTGCTGTGTAGAAACATCCCAAAATGATTAAGGAAAGAATGGTGTTTATTTATAAGTTTACACAAACATGTAGAATAACCACAGTTTTACCCAAGAGGATAGTTCAAATAAAAATAGAAGAGAAAAAAAAGCCCATTATGAGGCTTTCTTAAAGCTCTTTATTGAGTCCTTTCAAGATGTTCCTCAGTTTTACTACCTCTTTTCCTTTCAGTGTAAGCATTTTGATTTCAGCAATATTTCATAATCTATTCAATGTATAAAATTACAAGGCAATGCCTGATTAATCTCATTTTCAGAAATTTTTGTGTTCATTATAGACAAGAAAATACACTGCGAGGAGATCAGGAATTATCACATTATGTATTACAGCCATTTATTTGTGGAAATGGAGCATGAAATAAACTATTTAGTTCACTAGCTCAAGTAGGAGAGCATTGTCCAAGTATGTTGTCCGTTAATCATTGATAACCAGTGTTTAGTGTGCAGACATGCACAACCAGAAGCATGGCTGAGTAATGTCCAATTCTCTTCATAAATATCATGGCATATGCAACTTTTATGTGTGATTTACCACAGTGCCCTTGGCAGAGCCCATGGGGAAATCTTGGAATGAAGATCAATTAAATAGTACACATTTACATATTTCTAGAAAACAAATTTTGAATATTCAAATATCCTACTCTCGATCCCCCTTTTTTATGTTATCTCAAATGAAATTTGCCAAAACAGCTCTGTAACCAGATAAATCTGTGATTCCCTTCCTACACCAATGTCCACTCACTGTTTTTGATGATCTTTATTGTTCGGTCATGTCTAACTCTTTGTGACCCCGTGGACTATAGCCTGCCAGGCTCGTCTGTCCATGGGATTTCCAGGCAAGAATACTGGAGTGAGTTGTCATTTCCTCCTCCAGGGGATCTTTCTAACCCAGGGATTGAACCCACATCTTCTGCACTGGTGAGCAGATTGTTTACCACTGAATCATCAGGGAAGCCTGTTCTTGATAGCACCTTATAACAAATTATTGATTTCCTGTCAAGAAATATCTCCTGATAAGCACTGCTAAATACCCTGAGTAATAGTAAATGGGAGGAAACCCAAATGAAATTTTATATAAGATATATTCAAATTATCATTTTCTTCAGTATTTAAACATTAAAGGTAGCCTGATTATACTTTAAAGTTGGAGCAGTGGTTGAAGGAGGTTGGAAACAAGATGGCAAAGTAGAAGGACTTGAGCTCGCCTTCTCTCAAGAAAACAAATTCACAACTAATGGCTGAATAACCAAACAAAAAGAACTGGAACCTACCAAAAAAGGTACTGTACATCCAAAAACAAAGAAGCCACAATGAGAAGGTAGGACAGGTGCATTAAGAATATAATTAAATCTCTTACCCATCAAGTAGGTGATCCATATATTGGAAAAATAATTATATATCACAGGTTTTCCCACAGAAAGGAGAGTTCTGAGCCCCACTTCAGACTCCAGAGCCTGAGAGCCTGGCGTCAAAAGGAGGAGCCCCAGAGCATTTGGCTTTAAAGACCTGTAGGGCTTGATCGCAAGTACTACACAAGACTAGGGGAAAGAAAAAACTCTACACCTGAAGGGCACATACAAGGTCTTATGTGCACTGGAACCCAGGGGAAAAGCAGTGACTTCACTTGATCCTGGGCCAGACCTACCTGCTGGTCTTGGAGGATCTCCTAAGGAAATGGGGAAATGACTGTGGCTCACCGTGGGGACAAGGACACTGGTGGAGAGGTCCTGGGAGAGGGTCCTGGGGAGCTCACTGACATGAGCTCTCCTGGAGGCTGTCATTGTGATACCAAGACCTGGCCCCACCCAACAGCCTATAAGCTCCAGTTCTGGGACACCTCAGGTCAAACAGCCAAGAGGTGAGAACACAACCCCATCCATCAACAGAGAGGATGCCTAAACTCTTCCTAAGCTCCCAGGCTCAGGAAGACATGACATGACTCTGGCCACCAGAGGGACAAGGTCCATTTCCACTCACTAGTGGGCAGGCATCAGTCCCTCCTACCAGGCAGGAGCCTGCAGAAGCATCTTAGAGCAGCCTTACTCACCAGGTGGCAGATACTCAAAGCAAAAGGAACTAGAATCCTGAAGCCTGTGCCACAAAGACTGCAAACACAAAGTTAGACGAAGACAGAGGAACATATTCCAGACAGAAGAACAAGATAAAGCACAGAAGAACAACTAAGTGAGGTAGAATCAGGCAATATACTGGAAAAATAACTGAGTAATGATAGAAAAGACAATCCAAGATTTCAGAAAAGAATGGAGGCACAGACTGGGAAGATACAAGGAATATTTAACTAAGAGCTAAAAGATTAAAACAACAGCAACAACATTGAACAATACAATAGTTGAAATAAAGAATATATTCAGTTCAGGTCAGTTCAGTCGCTCAGCCATGTCTGAATCTTTGTGACCCCAAGAATCACAGCACGCCAGGCCTCCCTGTCCATCACCAACTCCCAGAGTCCATCCAAACCCATGTCCATTGAGTTGGTAATACCATCTAGCCATCTCATGCTCTGTCGTTCACTTCTCCTCCTGCCCCCAATCCCTCCCAGCATCAGAGTCTTTTCCAATGAGTCAACACTTCACATGGCCAAAGCATTAGAGTTTCAGCTTCAGCATCAGTCTTTCCAATGAACACCCAGGACTGATCTCCTTTACCATAGACTGGTTGGATCTCCTAGCGGTCCAAGGGACTCTCAAGAGTCTTCTCCAATACCACAGTTCAAAAGCATCAATTCTTTGGTGCTCAGCTTTCTTCACAGTCCAACTCTCACATCCATACATGACCACAGGAAAAACCATAGTCTTGACTAGATGGACCTTTGTTGGCAAAGTAAAGTCTCTGCTTTTGAATATGCTATCTAGGTTGATCATAACTTCCCTTCCAAGGAGTAAGTGTCTTTTAATTTTATGGCTGCAATCACCATCTACAGTGATTTTGGAGCCCCCAAAAATAAAGTCTGACACTGTTTCCACTGTTTCTCCATCTATTTCCCATGAAGTCATGGGACTGGCTGCCATGATCTTTGTTTTCTGAATGTTGAGCTTTAAGCCAACTTTTTCACTGTCCTCTTTCACTTTCATCAAAAGGCTTTTTAGTTCCTCTTCACTTTCTGCCAGAAGGGTGGTGTCATCTGCATATCTGAGGTGATTGATACTTCTCCCAGCAATCTTGATTCCAGCTTGTGCTTCATCCAGCCCAGCGTTTCTCATGATGGACTCTGCATATATGTTAAATATACAGTCTTGACGTACTTCTTTTCCTATTTGGAACCGATCTGTTGTTCCATGTCCAGTTCTAACTGTTAATAACAACAGCAGAATAAATGAGGCAGAAGACTGGATAAGTCAGCTGGAAGACTGAACAGTGGAAATCACTACCACCGAGCAGAATAAATAAAGGTGGAGCAGTAAATGATGTTTTGTTTCCTGACGTTACCAATAAGACAACCTATAATGGCATCTCTGTCATTTTCCAAATATGCTTACCAACTTTAATAGCAAAATCTTTAAATTCTGTTTTAAAAAAAAAAAAAAAAAAAAACAGCCTTCTGAATGGGAGAAAACAATAGCAAATGAAACAACTGACAAACAACTAATCTCAAAGATATACAAGCAACTTATGCAGCTCAACTCCAGAAAAATAAACGATCCAATCAAAAAATGGGCCAAAGAACCAAATAGGCATTTCTCCAAAGAAGACATACGGATGGCTAACAAACACATGAAAAGATGCTCAACATCACTTATTATCAGAGAAATGCAAATCAAGACCACAATGAGGTACCATTTCACTCCAGTCAGAATGGCTGTGATCCAAAAGTCTACAAGCAATAAATGCTGGAGAGGATGTGGAGAAAAGGGAACCCTCTTACACTGCTGGTGGGAATGCAAACTAGTACAGCCACTATGGAAAACAGTGTGGAGATTCCTTAAAAGTTGCAAATAGAACTGCCTTATGACCCAGCAATCCCCCTGCTGGGCATACACACCGAGGAAACCAGAATTGAAAGAGACACATGTACCCCAATGTTCATTGCAGCGCTGTTTATAATAGCCAGGACATGGAAGCAACCTAGATGTCCATCAGCAGATGAATGGATAAGAAAGCTGTGGTACATATACACAATGGAGTATTACTCAGCCCTTAAAAAGAATAAATTTGACTCAGTTCTAATGAGATGGAGAAATTGGAGCTGATTATACAGAGTGAAGTAAGCCAGAAAGAAAAACACCAATACAGTATACTGACACATATATATGGAATTTAGAAGAATAGTAATGATGACCCTCTATGTGAGACAACAAAAGAGACACAGAGGTATAGAACGGACCTTTGGACTCTGAGGGAGAGGGAGAGGGGGGGATGATTTGGGAGAATGGCATTGAAACATGTATACTATCTTGTAAGAATGAAGCGCCAGTCTATGTTCAATACAGGATGCAGGACGCATGGGGCTGGTGCACAGGATGATTCAGGGAGAGGATGTAGGGTGTGAGGTGGGGAGGGGGCTTTGGCATTGGGAGATCGTGGACACCTGTGGCTGATTCATGTCAATGTATGGCAAAACAAATACAGTATTGTAATGTAGAATAAAGTATTAAAAAAAAAAAACTAGCAACATTATTCAATATTTAGATAATATGGTAATGCCAGATGTATCTATGACACCAAAATGAATAAAATAATATTATGACACAAAGAAGTAGGTAGACCAATGAAAATAAACACTTTTACTTTCAACAATATAGATGAATCTCACAAACATATTAAGCAGAAGTATACCCAAAAGAATACTTACTATATAGTTAAACATATAAACTACAAAAACACAGCAAAGCTAAAATATGCTGTCAGAGTTCAGTATGTGGTTAACTTCGGTATAGGCGATGGTGATGGGGGATTAACATGCGGCACTGGTAACAGTCTGTTTCTTGAACTGGGTGCTGGCTGAGTGGACGTGTAGGATTTGTGAAAATTCGGTGACCTATATACTAACGTTTTCTATATGTTTATGTATATACATGAATAAAATGTCAAAAATAATCCTCCTAGGATACAGAATGTAATATGTAAGTGCCTTTCTACTAATAGCCAGTGAATCTAAGTGAAGAGGGACTGGGACACAGGGGCCTCAGAGCACAGGACCACAGTGAACACAGAGGGTGGACACACAACCTGAGTTCAGCAGCAACAGGCAGACATGTGCTAGAGGGAGGCAGCACTCAGACGCAGAGATAGGCAAGAGAATAGAACAGGCGCAAAGGGAAGGAAAGAGTTATGGCTAATGAAATGAGGCAGTGCTCTCCACTCATTACCCAAATTCACTTTCTGATGGTTAAAGAATGCTTGCCACTGAGGAATACTGGCATATTTGGAAGGCATACTTCCCAGATTTCCTATAACCAAAGCCGGAGCCGTGAGGAATATGAAATCAAAACAAGGTAAATCAGAGAGAAATGTCATCAAAATGGCAAAATAGGAGTTTTCTAGCATGTTTTACCACAAAGAATACTGACTTTGACAATTACTCATGGATGAGAGAGCCTTTGAAGAGGCCTAATAGTCGAGTGGAAAAACACCAGCACACCATTTAGAGCAAAAGCAATCTGAGACTGGACTCACTGGAGAAGTCAGTAAACACTGGAGCGGAAGACTCCTTCTTCAAGTACAAAGATAGCTATACAAGATTTCAAGGAGCATAAAAAGCCAAAGAAACATGACACCATCAAAGGAACATCACAATTTTCTAGGAACCAACCCTAAATAAATGGATACCTATGATTTTCCAGATTAAGAATTCAAAATAAGTATTTTAAGGAAGCTCAGGGAGCTACAAGAAAATACAGAAAACAATTTTAACTAAATCAGGAAACCAATACATGAACAAAATAAGAAATTTAACAGACAGATTTAAAATCATTTTAAAAAGAAGCAAACTGAAATACTAGAGCTGAAGAATAGTAAAATTTTAAATACAATAGAGAACAACAACAGAAGATTTTATCTAAGCAGAAGAAAGAGTCTGTGAAGTAGAAGACAAATCACTTGAAATGATCCAGTCACGTGAGAATAAGTTTAAAAGAATTTTTTAAAATAGGTAGAAAAGCTATGTGAACCATAGGATATCATTAATAGAAACAATGTATGAATTATTGAAGTCCCAGAGGAAAAGAAAGAAAGGAACAAAAATCTTATTTAAAAAAATTAGTAGCTGAGAACCTCCCAAATCCAGAGAGCAATTTAGACTTTCAAGTTCATGAAGCTCATAAGGCAACAAACAAACTCAATGTAGAGAACCTCTCCAAGACACATTATAATAAAACTGTCTAAAATCAAAGACAAGAAAACTTTAAAAGCAATAAGAAAAAAAAACATCCTCACATACATGGGAGCTCCCAAAAAGCTATAAGCAGATGTCTCAGCAGAAACCTTGAAGGTCAATAGAGAGTGACAAGATATATTGATGGTCCTGAAAGGAGAAACAAACAAACAAAACCTTTCAGCTAAGAAGAACTTACCTAGCAAAGCTGTCCTTCAGTAATGAAGGAGAGATAAAGACTCTCTCAGACAAATTTTAAAAAACCTAAGGGGGCTAATCACCACTAGACCTGCCTGACAAATGCTGAAAAGAGTTCTTCAAGCTGAAATCAAAAGATGCTAATTAGTAACATGAAAACAGGAAAATACGAAGCACACTGGTAAAGTAAATTCATGGGCAAACTCACAATATGCAAATAGTGTAAAACTGTTATGTATTAACCTCTTATCACCAGTATAAGACTAAAGGGAAAAAGTATTAAAAGTTACTATAATTAAAATAACTGTTAATATTACAACAGTTAAAAAGTTATAAACTGTGACATTAAAGTAAAAGAGTTTGGGGGTGAATTTTTGTATGCAATCTAGGTTAAGTTGTTATCAGCTTAAAATAGACTATTATATGTATGTTTTATGTAAGCCTAATGGTAACTCCAAAGCAAAAACATATAGGATGTATACTAAAGATAAATAAAAGAGAATTAAAGCATACCACTTTGAGAAAATCATCAATTCACAGAGAAAGACAGAGAGGATAATAACAAGGGAACTATGAAAAAAGTGAGAAAATAATAAAGTAGCAATATTATTTTCTTGTGAAAGAGAGTGTTAGTTGCTCAGTCATGTCTGACTCTCTGCAAACCCATGGACCTCCTGGAGGAGGGCATGGCAACCTACTACAGTGTTCTTGCCTGCAGAATCCCCATGGACAGAGGAGCCTAGCGGGCTCCATGTGGTCGCAAAGAGTCAGACATGACTGAGTGACCGAGCACAGTATGCAGATATATAAATTAACCTATTAGAAACAAATTCCTAGAAACATACAACCTGCCAAGACTTAATCATAAAGAAATATAAAATCTTAACAACCCTAAAACAAATAAGAATATTGCATAAGGAGTCAGAAACCTCTGAACAAAAGATTCGAGGGCCAGATAATTTCACTGATTAATTCTACCAAACATTTAAAGAATTATTATCAGTCCTTCTCAAACTCTCAAAAAATGAAGAGGAGGCAACATACCCTAACTCATTTGACAAGGTCAACAGTACCCTGATACCAAAGCTAGAGAAGGATATTACAGAAAAACTACAGGTAAATATAGAATATAGATGCAAAATTTCTCAACAAAATATTACTAGCAAACTGAATTCAACAATACATTTAAAAGATAATATACCATGGTGAAGGGGGATTTACCCCTGAGTTTCAAGGATGACTCAACATAGAAAATGACTGGATGTAGTACACTACATTAATTGAATGAAAGATTAAAATAATATAATCACCACAATAGATGAAGGAAAAATTGACAGAATTGAACACACTTCCATAGCGCTGAAAAATTTTGGTATAGAAAGAATATGTTGTTGTTGTTCAGTCCCTAAGTCATGTCTGAATCTGTGACCCCATGGACGGCAGCACACCAGGCTTCCCTGTCTTCATTATTTCCCAGAGTTTGCTTAAACTCTTGTCCATTGAGTCAGTGATGTCATCCAAACATCTTACCCTCTGTTGCCCTCTTCTCCTCCTGCCCTTAATCTTTCCCAGCATCAGAGTCTTTTCCAATAAGTTGGCTCATCATATCAGGTGGCCAAAATATTGGAGCTTCAGCTTCAGCATCAGTTCTTCCAATGATTGATTATTCAGGGTTGATCTCTTTTAGGATTGACTGGTTTGATCTCCTTGCAATCCAAGGGACTCTCAAGAGTCTTCTCTATCACCAAAACGTGAAAGCATCAATTCTCCGCTGCTCAGCCTCCTTCATTGTCCAACTCTCACCTTCATACACGACTACTGGAAAAACCATAGCCTTGACTAGATGAACCTTTGTCCGCAAAGTGATGTCTCTGCTTTTTAATATTCTGTCGAGGTTTGTCATAGCTTTTCTTCAAAGTAGCTAGTGTCTTTTAATTTCATGGCTGCAGTCACCATCTGCAGTGACTTTGGAGCCCAAGAAAATAAAATCTGTCAGTTTCCCCATTTTCCCCTTCTATTTATGAAGTGATGGGATCACATGCCATGACCTTAGTTTTTTGAATGCTGAGTTTTAAGCCAGCTTTTTCAATCTCCTCTTTCACCGCATCAAGAGGCTCTTTAGTTCTTCTTCACTTTCTGCCATTAGAGTGGTATCATCTGCATATCTGATGTTATTGATTTCTTCTGGCAAGCTTGATTCTGACTTTTGATTCACCCAGCCTGGCATTTGGCATGAGGTACTCTGCATAGAAGTTAAATAAGCAGGGCAACAATATACAGCCTTGACATACTCCTTTCCCAATTTGGAACCAGTCTGTTTTTCCATGCTCAGTTCTCACTGTTGATTCTTGACCTGCATATAGGTTTCACAGGAGGCAGGTAAGCAGTCTAGTATTCCCATCTCTTGAAGAATTTTCCACAGTTGGTTGTGATCCACACTGTCAAAGGTTTTAGTGTAGTCAATGAAGCAGAAGTAGATGTTTTTCTGGCATTCTCTTGCTTTTTCTATGACCCAACAGATGTTGGCACTTGATCTCTGGTTCCTCTGCCTCTTCTAAATCCAGTTTGTGCATTGGGAAGTTCTTGGTTCATGTACTGCTGAAGCCTAGCTTGAAGGATGTTTAGCATGACCTTGCTAGCATGTGAAATGAGCACAACTGTGTGGCAGTTTGAGCATTCTTTGCCATTGCCTTTCTTTAGGACTGGAATGAAAGCTGACCTTTTCTAGTCCTGTGGCCACTGCTGGCATATTGAGTGCAGCACTTTAACAGCATAGTTCAACATAAGAAAGACCATATATGTTGAGTTTACAGCTAACATTATACTCGACTTGAACAGTTTGAAAGATTTTTCTTTACAATCAAGCACAAGATACGGGTGTCCACTCTTCCCACGTGTTTTTAATATAGTACTAGAAGTTTTAGCCAGAATCATAAAAATAGAAAAAGAAACAAAAAGCACTTAAGTTAAAAAGGAAGTAAAGTTGTCTCTGTTTGCAGATATTATATATAGAAAAACCTTAAAACTCTACCAAAACCTTCTTAGGAGTAATAAATTCAATAAAATTGTGGAACAAAAAAACTAACATATAAAAATTAGTTGCATTTCTATACACTAATAATTAACTATCAGCAAGACAAATTAAGAAAACAACCTCTTTGCAGTAGCATCAAAAACAATAATATAATTTGGAATAAATTTAACTGAAAACTATTATATATTAATAAAAAAATTAAAGAAGACACAAATAAATTGAATGATATTCTGTGTTCATGGATCGGTAGAATTAATACTGTTAAAATATTCATACTATCCAAATCCATCTATAGATTCAAAGCAATCTCTATCAAAATTCCAATGACATTTTTCATAGAAATAGAAGAAAACATAAAGATTCCTGTGTAGACACAAAAGATCTTATATTGACAAAGAAATACTGATAAAAAAAAGAACTAAGAGGTTGTATCACAATTCCTGATTTTAAACAACATTGCAAAGCTATCATAATTAAAATAGTATGGTACAGGAATGAAAAAGATACATAGGCCAATGGAACAGAATTGATATTTCAGAAACAAACCCATGCTCCTTTGGCTACTAATATTTGATAAGGGAATCAAAACACTCAGTGGGAAAGCTTAGATCTTCAATAAATGGCATTGGGAAAACTGGATATTCACATGCAAAAGAATAAAATTGGACCCTTATACCACTCACAAAAATTATCTTGAAATGAATTAAAGACTTAAATGTAAGATCTATATAAAACTACTAGAAGTGGTCATAAGGGAAAAGCTTCTTAACATTGGACTTCACAACAATTTTTGGGATATGGCACCAAAGCCAAGCAACAGAACCAAAAATAAGTAAGTGGGATACATCAAACTAAAAAGCTTCTGCATGGAAAAAAATATAATGAACACAATTAAATGGGAAATTACAGAAAATATTAGAATAAAATATTCAACCATATGCCTGATAAGAGACTAGAATCCAAAATATGTAAAGAATTCATAACAATAAAAAAAAAAAGAAAAATCTGATTTTAAAAAGGTAATCCATCATACCCTTTGGCTTTCAGCACCCCAGATCCAAAGTTTCTATTTTCATCTCCCAGGAAATTGGGAGGTTTGTCATAGCTTTTCTTCAAAGTAGCTAGTGTCAATTTCATGGCTGCAGTCACCATCTGCAGTGACTTTGGAGCCCAAGAAAGTAAAATTTGTCAGTTTCCCCATTTTCCCTTTCTATTTATGAAGTGATGGGATCACATGCCATGACCTTAATATCCTTTAATATCCTATTTACAACTAATCTCAAAAATATACAAGCAACTTATGCAGCTCAACTCCAGAAAAATAAACGATCCAATCAAAAAATGGGCGAAGAACCAAATAGGCATTTCTCCAAAGAAGACATATGGATGGCTGACAAACACATGAAAAGATGCTCAACATCACTCATTATCAGAGAAATGCAAATCAAGACCACAATGAGGTACCATTACACACCAGTCAGAATGGCTGTGATCCAAAAGTCTACAAGCAATAAATGCTGGAGAGGATGTGGAGAAAAGGGAACCCTCTTACACTGTTGCTGGAAATGCAAACTAGTACAGCCACTATGGAGAACAGTGTGGAGATTCCTTAAAAATTGCAAATAGAACTGCCTTATGACCCAGCAATCCCACTGCTGGGCATACACTCCAAGGAAACCAGAAGTGAAAGAGACACATGTACCTCAGTGTTCATTGCAGCACTGTTTATAATAGCCAGGATATGGAAACAACCTAGATGTCCATCAGCAGATGAATGGATAAGAAAGCTGTGGTACATATACACAATGGAGTATTACTCAGCCCTTAAAAAGAATAAATTTGAATCAGTTCTAATGAGATGGATGAAACTGGAGCCGATTATACAGAGTGAGGTAAGCCAGAAAGAAAAACACCAATACAGTATACTGACACATATATATGGAATTTAGAAAGATAGTAATGATGACCCTGTATGTGAGACAACAAAAGAGACACAGATGTATAGAAGGGACTTTTGGCCTCTGAGGGAGAAGGAGAGGGTGGGATGATTTGGGAGAATGGCATTGAAACATGTATACTATCACGTGAGAAACAAAGCGCCAGTTTATGTTTGATACAGGATACAGGATGCTTGGGGCTGGTGCACGGGGATGATCCAGAGAGATGATATGGGGTGAGAGGTGGGAGGGGGTTTCAGGATTGGGAGCTTGTGTACACCTGTGGCTGATTCATGTCAATGTGTGGCAAAACCAATACAGTATTGTAAAGTAGAATAAAGTAAAAATAAAATTTAAAAAATAATAAATTTTAAAAAATAATAAATAATTAAAAACATAAATAGATCTAGCCTACACTGCATTTATTCTATCTGATGTGTTAAGAAAAACATATTCCAGGCTCTGCTGGCTGTGGAATTTAGACATTTATCTAAATTTTCCATCATACTTTTTCTGGCCTGGTGATCCTCTAAACCCAGTTCAATCCCATGTTCAGTTATTATTATTTCACCTCAGTTTCATCTTACAGCTGAGACAGGTTTAGACATGTTTCTGGGTTGACATCAGCATTCTCTTTCAAGGCTTGGTATTCTCCCTCAGCAGATAAAGGTCTAGCTCACAACTCAGTTTTCTGATATAGCTCCCAAATACCAGGTGGTCAAAGGTCCTGCCTTCCACACCACCATAGCATCAGGGGACCCAGAGTAGACAACAAGCCATAAAGCATATATTCTAGTAAATTCATAAGGACACCTGAATGGCATTTGCTCTGGATTTTGATATAAAAAAATTCTCCAATTTATATACATTCAGGAAATAGCAGGGAGATCTAATCATTGTTACTTTTAATAATAAAGTTAGTTACCATTTAATCTATCAGCCTTTACTGGGTACTAGGGACTGATTTAATGTAGTGACTTAATGATATTTAATTCAAGCCTCACAAATGACAAAGCTTCCCTACTTGACGAAGTTTTGTCAGGCTTCTCTGAGCCTTCTATTCAACTCTGCTTTGACATTGGCTCCTTCCCTGTCATAAAGAATCCTACCAAATCAGTTTAGTAAGAATCCCCCACCTGGATATCTGACCAAGTATTTCATCCCTCACTTTGGATGTTTAAGTCCTTAGCTTGCCTTTAGCTAGAATTCTGTAAGACCAGGTTAGCAAGAATCCTTCTTCCCCTGATGTCTCCTGTTAGTGATTCTCCATCCACTGACCTTCTCACTGTTTTTGGCTACAAAATCCCCAGTTGCCTTTGCTGTTTTTAGGCTTGAATCCACTCTTTCTCTCCTATTATGACAGGCATGATCATGTTATAGTAATCTTGAATAAAATATTCCTCAGCATTTTAACAAGTGTCAGAATAATTTTTCTTTAATATAACTATGTAGTGTGGATGTTTGTATCCCCGTTTTACTGAGAGAATTCTGAGACTCAGAGAATTCAAATAAAAAGTCTGAGTATGAACAGTAAGCGCCAGGATTTGAATAAAGGTATCAGAACTTCAGAGGTTGACTTCAGCCACTGTCCTTTACAGGAAAACTCTGTTCAGCTTCAAATTATGCTTCAACCACAGAAAGAGTTCAACTGGGGTGATGTTAGAGTAGGCTTTTACAGCTTATAAAGATGTAGGTTAGCAACAGAAAAACAGACTAAGTTAATCTTTCTCAGGCAACATCTTTTAAAGAGAATGATGCTACACAAACTTCAATGGAAATAGAATTTAGGGTCATGAAAACTTAACAAGTGAGAATAAAGTGAAAGACATGTTTTAACAAAACCCTGAGATATTAAAACCTTCAAGTTCACTGGCTTTTTTGTTGACAAAAGGTAAGCTCTACTGCTGAGAATTTTAATGAAGGAAAATTTATTCACTTTTACACAGAGGTCAGTGAGACCCACATTAGGGACCACTTTTGTTACATATCATAAACCCTTTTATTAGATGTAATATAGTTCTTTACCTCTCTGTGCTGGGCAACCTGGCAGTTAAAACAATTTCATGTTTTTGAAGGTCATACTTCAGGTTGGAGCAAGAAAAATTTTATTCCTACTCAAGCAGCCAACCACTATCAAAACTGGAAGCAGCATCAGTAGGCTAAGAACCCAACTGCTGAAGGATCAGCTGTGAAGAAGGGCCACCTGATGGGGAGGTCTGATGTAGAGAGAAAAGGAGGAGGGTAGCAGAGGAAACAAATAAAACCAATGCTTTGAGCCACTGCTGCTGTGGCACACAAGCTAAATTTAAGGTTCTGAGGACTCCCCAGGATCTTGGCTGAGCTCAGGGAGTACTGTTCTGAACCTGCAGAGTAGCCTGCCTCCACATCCAAGACCACCAGAGAGCATATGAAAGCCCATATGCAGGCAGGGCTGGAGGAAGACCACTATTTCTCCCCTTCCTCCTTTTGGCAATAGAGTCCCCACATTTCAGCTGGGAGCATGATCTGCCATTTAAAAGATACATTTCCCAGTATCCCTTGCAGTTAGTTGTGCTGAATGTGAACAGAAGGGACATGTGCAACTTCCAGGACCTGTTCTTAAGTGATGTGGGAGTGTTCTGCTTCTTGTCTTTTCTTCTTTGCCTCTTTTCCCAGGGTTGGAATATGGGCATGGTGCAAGCAAGCCAGCTTCAACCACGTGGGCAGGAACCATATTTTAGAACAGTGGCTCTCAAAGTATGGCTCCAAGGCCAGGAGCATCAGCGTGTGTGTGTGTGTGTGTGTGTGTGTGTGCTAAGTCTATAGTGTCCAACTCTTTGAGACTCTATGGACTGTAGCCCACCAGGCTCCTCTGTCCATGGGATTCTCCAGGCAAGAATACTGGAGTGGGTTGCCATGTCCTCCTCCAGAGGTTCTTCCTGATCCAGGGGTCAAACCCAAGTCTCTTAAGTCTCCTGCATTGGCAGGTGGGTTCTTTAACACTAGTGCCATCTGGGAAGCCTGAGCATCTCCAGGGAAATTGTTGGACAGGCAAATTCTCTGATACCCCAAACCTTCATCAGAAACTAGCTATGCAACCCAGGATATCCTGCACATAATTCTGATGTACAAACAAAATGTGTATAGACAAGCTCTGATATAAGGAATAAAAGCAATGAGAAAAAAAGGAACTAGGGCTGTCAATGACTTTGGGGACAGAATCCATACCTACCCTGGACTGGCCACATATTTCTGGACTGTTACATTAGAGGCCATATTTTCAGGTCTCTCTCTTCCAGCAATGTACTCTATATGCTAATTAATACAGAGTCTATTTCAAGGTTTTTGGCCCAACTCCAGCCAACAAATCAAAGAGACTCTAGGAGTTTTGGCAATTCAGCTCCTATCTAGTCCCAGGAAAGACCCCTTGTCCATTCTAATTATTAACCCAACCTCCTAAGATGGACATGGGGAAATCTTCATCATCTTAATAATCCTGTGTGTTGTTTCCAACACAAGCTCAGGTTTACTGCTTCTTATTTCCAAAATGAGTAAGACTGGAACACTGGTACCCTTGATAATCAATTCTAGGACAGTCTCAGTCGTCACGTCCAGGATAAATTTTCTCAAACAGAGATGGTCAAAACATTTCTTGACTGCTCTTTTAATGCCTACAGATCCCTAGGGGCAAAATTCTTGGCCTCTACCAGGATAGGTGCAGCCTCAGTCAAGTTATATCACCCACTCCTCAGATGGCAAAGACCCTCACTCATCTTTGTTTGATGCAGCGGTGATGGTTTAGTTCCAAATTTCTCTGGTAAATTGAACACAACCTGAAGAGCAATCTCTGCCCCACCTGTCAGTGATATGGACAGTACACTTGGATCTGTGCTATCTTTACTCCTCCATTCAACAAAGGTATCTAGATATCTACTATAAAACAAGTATTATGCTAAGTACAGGAAACTGAAGAATAATATGTCATCCCTCTCTCAAAAAGCTCACAGCATGCTGAGGAAGATATCAAATAAAGTATCAGACAAGTGAAAACAGAAAACATATATGATTATAATATAATGAAATAATGGCTGGTGTATTTGTCTTTTGCCCTTATGTTTTATTCCCAAAGCACATTTGCCTGGAGAATCCCATGGACAGAGGAGCCTGGTAGGCTTCAGTCCATGGGGTTGCTAAGAATCGGGCACGACTGAGCAACTTCACTTTCACTTTCTTGCATTGGAGAAGGAAATGGCAACCCACTCCAGTGTCCTTGCCTGAAGAATCCCAGGGACGGGGATTGCCTGGTGGGCTGCCGTCTATGGGGTCGCACAGAGTCGGACACGACTGAAGTGACTTAGCAGCAGCAGCACCGCACAGTAGGACCTATTGGGTCAGTGCCTGATCCATATTGTCCACAGCCCAGCAGGAGATTTTTTTATCTGTTTGGAGGTGCACTTGGGAGTAGGAAATACCCTTTCTGTGTCTGAAGGAGACATCAGCAAGAGATGCTTGGTGGGGTACAGCACTTGACAAGATGGACATCTAGTGAAAAGCTGCTGACCCAACAAAACAGAAGCACAGTGCCCAGCTTAGTGGGTACAGGTAATCTGCATCAAGCTGCCCCTGCACATACCCCACTACAGTGCCTGGATTCATTAGAACCCAAAAATTATCCCACAAGAAGCAGTTCAGTTCAGTCGCTCAGTCGTATCTGACTCTTTGCAACCTCATGAATCACAGCACACTAGGCCTCCCTGTCCATCACCAACTCCCGGAGTCCACCCAAACCCACGTCCATTGAGTCAGTGATGCCATCCAACCATCTCATCCTCTGTTGTGCCCTTCTCCTACTGTCCTCAATCTTTCCCAGCATCAGGATCTTTTCAAATGAGTCAGCTCTTCGCATCAGGTGGCCAAAGTATTGGAGCTTTAGCTTTGACATCAGTCCTTCCAATGAACACCCAGGACTGATCTCCCTTAGGATGGACTGGTTGGATCTCCTTGCAATCCAAGGGACTCTCGAGAGTCTTCTCCAACAATTCTTCAGTGCTCAGCTTTCTTTATAGTCCAACTCTCACATCCATACATGACTACTGGAAAAAAGTATGGTAATTAAGAGTACCAACTCTGGAGTCACATGGTCTGAGTTCAGGTTCCATTTCTACCACTCAACTTGGGCCAGTTCCATAAGCTCTTTGTGCCTTAGTTTCCTAATCTTAAAACTGAGGCTGTAATAGCTCACACGCTGTTGTTAACTCCGTTCAAGTTAAAATGTGTAAAATAAGAAATACATCGAGTAACAGGCAGAGAGCTGTTTAAGTGTTAATGATACTATGAACCATCTAGAAAAGGAGCTGGGTGCCTAGAAAAGTGAAAGTGACTCAGTCACCTCTGACTTTTTGCAACCTCATGGACTATACAGTCCATGCGATTCTCAGGCCAGAATACTGGAGTGTTATGGTTTGGGAGAATGGCAATGAAACATGTATATTTTCATGTAAGAAACAAAGCGCCAATCTATGTTCAATGTAGGATGCAGGATGCATGGGGCTGATGCACAGGATGATTCAAGTAGAGGATGCGGGGTGGGAGGTTGGAGAGGGCTTCGGCATTGGGAGATTGTGTTCACCTATGGCTGATTCGTGTCAATGTATGGCAAAACAAATACAGTATTGTAATTCAAAAAATAAATAAATTTAATAATTAAAAAAATAAAAATAAAAATAAATGGAAAAAAAAAAAAGAATCTGCATTGCAATGCTGGGGATGCAGGTTTGATCCCTGGTCAGGGAACTAAGATCCCACACGCCACAGAGCAACTAAGCCCACAAACTGAAACCAGGCAGCTCATGAGCTGCAAGGAAAGATCCTGAATGACACAACAAAGATCCTGCATGCTGCAACTAAGACCCAACGAAGCCAAATAAATAACCATTCAAAACAAGAAGAAAAAAAAAAAAATACTGGGTGTTTAGCCTTCCCCTTCTCCAGGGGCTCTTCCCAACCCAGGGATCCAACTCAGATGTCCCTCATTGCAGGTGGATTCTTTTACCAGCTGAGCCATAGGGGAAGTCCTAAAGAGAGAAAGTGAAGTCGCTCAGTCGTGTCTGACTCTTTGCGATCCCATGGTCTGTAGCCTACCAGGCTCCTCCTTGCATGGGATTCTCCAGGCAAGAGTACTGGAATGTGTTGCCATTTCCTTCCCGGGGAATCTTCCCGACCCAGGGATCAAACCCTCATTGCCAACACTGCCCCCTAGAGTCCATCCTGTAGGCTTGCCGTTGTCAACAAGACATCCGCAAGGTCAAGCCGCAGCACCGCGGCTCTCCTCAGATACGGAGCTCAGTATTCCAGTACACCAAATAGTTTCCCTACCAAAAAAAATTTGTTGGGAAGGCCATATATACACTGGTATATTTAAAATGGATAACCAACAAAAACTCATTGTTAGCACGTGGAACTCTGCTCAATGTTATATGGCTGCCTGGACGGGAGGGATTCTGGGGGGAGAATGGATACATGTATCCGTATGGCTGAGTCCCTTCACGGTTCATCTGAAACTATCACAACATTGTTAATTGGCTATACCCCAGTACAAAATATTTTTGGTGCTAAAAAAATCTAAATTAACTTTTTTTTTAAGTTACTTGGAGACTCTCTTTCTCCATATTCTGGCCAAAAACAATCACTCCTATATCTTCCATGCTTGCCAGGAGCCTGCATCCTCTTTTGGCCTATGTAAAATCCTTAAATCTAAAACCTAAAATTTTTAGTTACCCCAGGTCTTGAAAGACATAAAGCATCCCGTCAAAAGTGTGGGGTGTGGGAACACCCAAAACTCAGATATGGAAGCATAAAGGGCTTCTCTACTGCCTGCTGAATTTGAAGGCATTACAGGCCTCTGTCATACTAAACGGTTCCAGGGCTTCCCTGCCATTCAGGGAAGAAATTCCACATCCATGGTCACTGACACATTCAAAACCCACTCATACCTTGGAGCTCTCTGATAATTGCTGCTGTCTGTACGTGTGCACTGCAAGTTTGCTGCCTCTGCCAGCTTCATTCCCAGGTGACTATGGCATGGATTCATTTGTTTTCTACTTTAAAAAGTTTTGCTTTTTTTTCTACTAGCAAAAGTAGATCTTTCCTAATGTCAGATACATCCTTCACATTATGGAACACTACCCACGGTCCTATATCACAAACTCCTCCTCTCTAAGTTTACCATGTTTGATTTAATGAGACACCTTCTTCCCAGCCAAACCAAGTTCCAGTCCAGGTGTTCTGAGATTCTCATCTCGCTCACCTCCCTCAGCAACCGTAGTCTAAGGAACTTTAAGAAGCATGTCTTCTGTAAGACAAAGGACTACAAAGTAAATATAAAACCAAGGGTCACTGAGGAATTCTCAATATAAACAAGAGGAAATATGGTTATTGAACAAATGTCTCCGGTCCATGCAATCCACCAAAAGAACAATTAATTCCTAAGCCCCAATACAAAAAAAACACATGAAAAGATGCTCAACATCACTCATTATCAGAGAAATGCAAATCAAGACCACAATGAGGTATCATTTCACACCAGTCAGAATGGCTGCGATCCAAAAGTCTACAAGCAATAAATGCTGGAGAGGGTGTGGAGAAAAGGGAACCCTCTTACACTGCTGGTGGGAATGCAAACTAGTACAGCCATTATGGAAAACAGTGTGGAGATTCCTTAAAAATTGCAAATAGAACTGCCTTATGACCCAGCAATCCCACTGCTGGGCATACACACCGAGGAAACCAGAAGTGAAAGAGACACATGTACCCCAATGTTCATTGCAGCGCTGTTTATAATAGCCAGGACATGGAAGCAACCTAGATGTCCATCAGCAGATGAATGGATAAGAAAGCTGTGGTTCATATACACTATGGAATACTACTCAGCCCTTAAAAAGAATAAATTTGACTCAGTTCTAATGAGATGGATGGAATTGGAACCGATTATACAGAGTGAAGTAAGCCAGAAAGAAAAACACCGATACAGTATACTGACACATATATATGGAATTTAGAAGACAGTAATGATGACCCTATATGTGAGACAACAAGAGACACAGAGGTATAGAGTGGACTTTTGGACTCTGAGGGAGAGGGAAAGGGTGGGATGGTTTGGGAGAATGGCAGTGAAGCATGTGTATTTTCCTGTAAGAAACGAAGCGCTAATCTATGTTTGGTGTAGGATGCAGGATGCATGGGGCTGACGCACAGGATGATTCAGGTAGAGGATGTGGGGTGGGAGGTGGGAGGGGGCTTCGGCATTGGGCGATTGTGTTCACCTATGGCTGATTCGTGTCAATGTATGGCAAAACAAATACAGTATTGTAATTAAAAAAATAAATAAATTTAATTAAAAGAAAAAAAGAATTTAATACAAAAACAAAAACAAAAAAATCTATAAAATCTAGAGACCTATAAAAAGCAAACTCTTCCACACACCCCTTTGTTCCATTGATTTTTTTCCTACCAAACCTGACTAGGTACATTATAAAGTGCCCATCTTCCTGACTAATAAATGGTACAGAGCGTGTGCAGATCACTCTGTTCTACATGCCCCGCATCACTAGAGATGACTCCAGTATGAAAGAAAGCAAGCCCAAACTCCAGGCCTTCAAGTTAGTGAGGGCGTTCCGCCAAACCCAGGCTGGCACCACACACCAAGGGTAACCCGGGCCAAGAAATATGGAAACATGTCAGAGCTCCCAGACAAACACCTTTCAAGAAAGTTGAAATATCTTCTCTTCATTCTTGCTATACCTTCACTACCAGATAAGTTGTCTCCACTTGCAATATTCTTGCCATAATAATTCTCTTCATTACCACCTTCAGGCTCTTTTTTTTCCCCTCACTTCATTCACTTTAATCTCTTGTGTTAACATAAATAACCTCTTCTCCATTTTTTAAGGAAGTCAGAATGAATAACTAATTCAGGAAATGTTCCAAGAACACAACTATTGTAAAATGCAAGAATTTCCTTCAAAATTCTCCTCCTAGAATAGTAGTTGGCGAAGGCAATGGCACCCCCACTCCCATACTCTTGCCTGGAAAATCCCATCGGCGGAGGACCCTGGTGGGCTGCAGTCCATGGGGTCGCACAGAGTCGGACATGACTGGAAGCGACTTCACTTTCACTTTCCACTTTCATGCACTGGAGGAGGAAATGGCACCCCACTCCAGTGTTCTTGCCTGGAGAATCCCAGGGATGGGGGAGCCTGGTGGGCTGCCGTCTACGGGGTCGCACAGAGTCAGACACAACTGAAGCGACGTAGCAGCAGCAGCAGCAGAATAGTAGTAGCTTCATAGAGAGGTAGTGTCAAGATATAAGATTATAGACTGTAGAGTTGCACTCATGGATTCAAACTCCAGCTCTGGCACTCTCTGTGTGATCTTGGGAAAATTACTTAACTTCCCTGCAGCTATTTCTTCACCTGTCACATGCGTATATTAATAGGACATGCATCATAGAATTGTTAAAAGGACTGTGGGTCTTAGTATATCTGAAGAGATTAGAACTACACCTGACATATAGTGAGCGTGATATAAGCATATAATGATATAAGCATATAATGCTGCCTTCTAAGGTAGATTAGAAGGGCTCTGGAAACAAACCAACCAGGGCTTAAGCCCTAACTTTGCAGCCCTGGACACATTACACAATGATAATGATAATGACACATGCCTCATAAAGATAAATGAAAAAGACAACAAATGTACACTCCTCAAAAACTGCTATTACTAGAATTAGGAGCTTCCCCAAGGAAAAGGTGAACTAAAAGAAAACAAATACATACAAATAAGACTGATAAAATTCATACGGTTCTAGGTTTGCCATTGCTTTAACTGGGAAGTTAACACCATAAAAGAAAGCTAGGCATGGGGAGGGAGGGTGGGAACAGGCCACGTAGAAACTAATAAAGCGCAATGCCACAGTTTCCAAAATCTCGTGCTTTTTCCCTACTTCTAAGTAACTCCAAGCACTTCTATTCTAAAATTCAAAATTGCCTGCAAAAGTTACTCTTAGAGATTAGCATACTAAGTGAAGAAAAATATACAATATTGCTTATATGTGGAAAAAGATACAAATGAACTTATTTACAAAACATAAAAAGATTTGCAGGCATAGAAAACAAACTTCTGTTTATCAAAGGGAAACTGGTGAGGGATAAATTAGAAGCTTGTGATTAATATATACATACTACTATACAGAAAATAGATAACCAACAAGGACCTACTGTATAGCACAGGGAATTACCTACAGCTCTATTTCTTAACCTATAAAGGAAAATAATCTGAAAAATAACAAATATATATATATATATATATATATGAGTCACTTTGTTGTATACTTGAAACTAATACAACATTGTAAATCAACTATACTTCCTTTAAAAATGAGCTCAAAACCAAATGAAAAAAAGTCCTAACTTTTTAAATTCTGCAGTCATTTTTAAATATGTCATTTAAATATCATAATATAAAATTAAGTTGGGTTATATAAATCACCTCTAATTTTATAGATAATGTTATTGAGAAGAGGAGAAGGTGAATAATTTATCCAAGGTCCACATAGCTCCTAAATAGCAGAACTAAAGCTAAATTAACCCAGGCTTTTGATTTTAATTCACTGGTCTTTCAACCAAACATCTTGTTTGCCTTTCTTCTCTCTTGTTTCTATTTTAATGTGGCACCAGAAAGATGCTTCTCCTCTTTGTTGATTCATTTCTTTGGAATGCGTGTGTCTCTTTATCCCTAGGAAGGTGAAACTAGCCCATACAGAACGTGGAATTAAATGCAGAAACCCAGAAAGTGGCCATGCTTCATTAAGAGCAAATGGAGGAAGCCTGCGTGTAGCAGAGCAGTGATTTCGCCATAGCTATCTGATTTTCCATCTTACAGATTCTTAGTGTGCCTTTCTTGCGTCTCATTAAAAAGTTGCTGTTGGTTCACTGGGGTAATTTTAAAAGTTTGGAAGACATAGGCTAAAGTTATTGCCCTACACATGAGAACTTAATTGCACTTGAGCTTCGTTGACCTGTTTACTTTCTTCAGTACATTTTGTGCCTATGGTAATGAGAACTTGAAATAGACTCTAGTCAGTAGGAAAGACAGCATCATCTGCTTTTAAATTAAATTATCCAGCTCAACAATTTACACCAATGTCACCACCAGATGGAAAGGAGGACCTATCATATCTAGAGTCGACACTTTATTTTCTTTCTCAAATTCTAAGCCCTTACTGATTTTCTTCGTTCCAATTTTCGGGGGAAAATGTTAATTTTCTTATTCAAGAAACATAATTTCTGCCCAGTAGGGGTAAAATTAAAAACCTTACTAAGGCAAACTTTTATAAAATTTGTTCTTGAAACAAACAACCTTAAACATTTCATTATGGCTGTTTTCCAGAATAAACAAGAAGCCTAATATATAAATTGCATCTTATCGTGCTACCAGGAGGAAAGAAAACCGTAAATGCAATGTTTTACTTTCAAAATACATTTTAGAATCATGTAATATTTATTCTGCATTATTGACTATTCCAAAGCCTTTGACTGTGTGGATCACAACAAACTGGAAAACTCTCAACGAGATGGGAATACCAGACCACCTGACTTGCCTCCTGAGAAATCTGTATGCAGGTGAAGAAACAACAGTTAGAACTGGACATGGAACAACAGACTGGTTCCAAAACAGGAAAGGAGCACATTAAGGCTTTATATTGTCACCCAGTTTATTTAACTTATATGTAGAGTACCTCGTGAGAAATGCCAGGCTGGATGAAGCACAAACCGGAATCAAGATTGCTGGGAGAAATATCAATAATCTCGGATATGCAGATGACACCACCCTTATGGCAGAAAGCAAAGAAAAACTAAAGAGCCTCTTGATGAACGTGAAAGAGGGGAGTGAAAAGTTGGCTTAAAATGAACATTCAGAAAACTAAGATCATGGCATCTGGCCCCATCACTTCAAACAGATGGGGAAACAATGGCAACAACGAGTGACTATTTGGGGGTTTGAAAATCACTCCAGATGGTGACTGCAGCCATGAAATTAAAAGACTCTTGCTCCTTGGAAGAAAAGCTATGACCAACCTAGACAGCATATTAAAAAGCAGACATTACTTTGCCAACAAAGGTCCATCTAGTCAAAGCTATGGTTTTTCCAGTAGTCATGTATGGATGTGAGACTTGAACTGTAAAGAAAGCTGAGCACTGAAGAATTGATGCTTTTGAACTGTGGTGTTGGAGAAGACTCTTGAAAGTGTCTCTTGGACTTCAAGGAGATCAAACCACTCATCCTAAAGGAAATCATCCCTGAATATTCATTGAAAGGAGTGATGTTGAAGCTGAAACTCCAATACTTTGGCCATCTGATTTGAAGAATTGACTCATTAGAAAAGACCCTGATGCTGGGAAAGATTGAAGGCAGGAGGAGAAGGGAAAGACAGAGGACGAGATGTTTGGATGGCATCACTCACTTGATGGACATGAGTTTGAGTAAGCTCCAGGTGTTGGTGTTGGACAGAGATGCCTGGCGTGCTGTAGTCCATGGGGTCCCAAAGAGTCTGACAGAACTGAGTGACTGAACGACAGAACTGAGTGACTGAACTGAACTGAACATTTATTCCTAGCAGCAATAATACATTTTCTAATTGTGGGCAAAAGTGAGAACTGAATTCTCACAAATAGTCCTATCTTTACAAAGTTAATATTGCGATACTTGCTAGCCACGAGTTTTGGCTGTCATAGCACCATCTTGATCATTTTAGGGTGTTCTTAGATGACTTTCATATTGTGACTCAAAGGTGAAAGTAAATAGCAATCAAACAACTCTGAATTTCAAGACAGAACCCATACCTTCTTATTTCCTAGAAACTTGAAGAAAAAGGAAGCTGAGAAAAGGGAAGAATATGAAGCAAGAAGGCTTAGGAAAATATCTTTGATGAGATTCCCTTAAGAAGGCTCAAACTAGTCTTAGGTTATAGCTGGTATTTATTCTGGACCCTTCACAGGATTCCAAGAGATTCCACAATATCTCAGATAGTATGACTTAAAAATAAAAGACAAACTCTAAGAGACTGTCCTCCTCATCCTCACTGGAATGCTTAGGCCCATCCAAACAAACATAAGAATAAAGAGGCAGAACAACATAAAATTACCAAGATAAATGACAAAAATAAATTTGTAAGGGATCACACATTATCCTATACAGTCTTACAAATATCTCCCCACCACACACACATTTTCCAATACCTAATGTGAGGACTCTGTGTGTGTGTGTGTGTGTGTGTGTGTATGTGTGTGTATAAACTTTTTATTGGAGTATAGTTGCTTAAAAATGTTTTGTTATTTTCTGCTACACAGCAAAGTGAATCAGTCATACTTATATATATATATATATATATGCCCCCCCTTTTGGATTTCCTTCCCATTTAGGTCACCACAGAGAACTGAGTAGAGCTCCCCATGCTATACACTCTGCTACTACTACTAAGTCGCTTCAGTCGTGCCCGACTCTGCGACCCCATAGACGGCCGCCCATGAGGCTCCCCCGTCCCTGGGATTTTCCAGGCAAGAGTGCTGGAGTGGGGTGCCATTGCCTTCTCCGATGCTATACACTAGGTTCTCATTAATTATCAATTTTGTAGATAGTAGTGTATATATGTCAGTCTCAATCTCCCATTCCTTTCACCCCTCCTTTCCAGAAACAGAAACACAGATACAGAGAAGAAATGTGAAAAGTGAAAGTGAAAGTCACTCCGTCGTATCAGACTCATTGTGACCCCTTCAGTCCATGGAATTCTCCAGGCCAGAATACTGGAGTGGGTAGCCTTTGCCTTCTCCAGGGGATCTTCTGAACCTAGGGATCAAACCTAGATCTCCCACGTTGCAGACGGATTCTTTACCATCTGAGCCTCAAGGGAATACTGAGAAAAAATGTAAGGACTATGTTTAAATAAAGTTATAAATACATCCCACTCAGTAAGGCTCCCTAATGGGTCTGAAGGTTCTTTAGATTTCTCAGGCCAATTCCAAGATAAGATAACCTGCTGAAGATACTCCAAATAATGTGTGCCTCCTGAAATTAGCAATAAGTGACATAAAGTCCATAATTTTGAAATACAAAGATGACCTAGTATTTCATTATGGACTATTTTTTGAGCCTCAGATGTTTCACTCATAGTTCAGTTCAGTTCAGTTGCTCAGTTGTGTCTGACTCTGTGCAACCCCATGAATCGCAGCACGCCAGGCCTCCATGTAAATCACCAACTCCAGGAGTTCACTCAGATTCACGTCCATCAAGTCCGTGATGCCATCCAGCCATCTCATCCTCTGTCATCCCCTTCTCCTCCTGCCCCCAATCCCTCCCAGCATCAGAGTCTTTTCCAATGAGTCAACTCTTCGCATGAGGTGGCCAAAGTACTGGAGTTTCAGCTGTAGCATCATTCCTTCCAAAGAAATCCCAGGGCTGTTCTCCTTCAGAATGGACTGGTTGGATCTCCTCGCAGTCCAAGGGACTCGCAAGAGTCTTCCCCAACACCACAGTTCAAAAGCATCAATTCTTCAGCGCTCAGCCTTCTTCACAGTACAACTCTCACATCCATACATGACCACAGGAAAAACCATTGCCTTGACTAGATGGACCTTTGCTCGCAAAGTAATATCTGTGCTTTTCAAAATGCTATCTAGGTTTGTCATAACTTTTCTTCCAAGGAGTAAGCGTCTTTTAATGTCATGGCTGCAGTCACCATCTGCAGTGATTTTGGAGCCCAAAAAATAAAGTCTGACACTGTTTCCAGTGTTTCCCCATGTATTTCCCATGAAGTGATGGGACCAGATGCTGTGATCTTTGTTTTCTGAATGCTGAACTTTAAGCCAACTTTTTCACTCTCCATTTTCACTTTCGTCAAGAGGCTTTTAGCTCCTCTTCATTTTC
This sequence comes from Nanger dama, assembly GCA_917880005.1. Classification (NCBI taxonomy): domain Eukaryota; kingdom Metazoa; phylum Chordata; class Mammalia; order Artiodactyla; family Bovidae; genus Nanger; species Nanger dama. The sequence continues at coordinate 3,024,029 of CAKJTW010000038.1, read as the reverse complement.
TGCCATGGTGGTGTCATCTGCATATCTGAGGTTATTGATATTTCTCCTGGCAATCTTGATTCCAGTTTGTGGTTCTTCCAGCCCAGCATTCTCATGATATACTCTGCATAGAGGTTAAATAAGCAGGGTGACAATATACAGCCTTGATGTACTCCTTTTCCTATTTGGAACTAGTGTGTTGTTCCATGTCCAGTTCTAACTGTTGCTTCTTGACCTGCATATAGGTTTCTCAAGAGGCAGGTCAGGTGGTCTGGTATTCCCATCTCTTGAAGAATTTTCCACAGTTTCTTGTCATCCACACAAAGGCTTTGGCATAGTCAATAAAGCAGAAGTAGATGTTTTTCTGGAACTCTCTTGCTTTTTCCATGATCCAGCAAATGTTGGCAATTTGATCTCTGGTTTCTCTGCCTTTTCTAAAACCAGCTTGACTATCTGGAAGTTCACGGTTCACATATTGCTGAAGCCTGGCTTGAGAATTTTGAGCACTACTTTACTAGCATGTGAGATGAATGCAATTGTGCAGTAGTTAAGAGATATTCAAAATAATATGTTTAGTTAAAAGGAACAAGTTAGGCACAAGCAAACTTAAATTCCACAAAACCACCATCTGTTCAAAAGATACCCTTTCACAATGATCCCTCAATAGCCCAGTCACTAGCAATCACCTAGGAGACATACTCTATTTTAGCCTCCATAATGATAAGTTTTCAGGGCATCAAGAAAAATTGCCTCCTAGTCTTCATTACGGAGGAGGCAATGGCACCTCACTCTAGTACTCTTCCCTGGAAAGTCCCACGGACAGAGGAGCCTGGTAGGCTGCAGTCCATGGAGTCGCTAAGAGTCCGCACGACTGAGCAACTTCACTTTTGATTTTCACTTTCATGCATTGGAGAAGGCAATGGCACCCTATTCCAGTATTCTTGCCTGGAGAATCCCAGAGACAGAGGAGCCCAGTGGGTTGCTGTCTATAGGGTCGCACAGAGTCAGACATGACTGAAGCGACTTAGCAGCAGCAGCAGCAGCAACAGCAGTGAATGTAAACTCTGATGTTGAAAAGAACAATACTGCATAGGAACCTGAAATATCAGGTCCACGAATCAAAGTAAACTGGAAGTGGTCAAATAGGAGATGGCAAGGATGATCATCGACATTTTAGGAATCAGTGAACTAAAATAGATGGGGAAACAGTGGAAACAGTGTCAGATTTTGTTTTGGGGGCTAAATCACTGCAGATGGTAACCGCAGCCATGACATTAAAAGAGGCTTACTCCTTGGAAGAAAAGTTATGACCAACCTATATAGCATATTGAAAAGCAGAGACATTACTTTGCGAGCAAAGGTCCATCTAGTCAAGGCTATGGTTTTTCCAGTGGTTATATATGGATGTGAGAGTTGGACTGTGAAGAAAGCTGAGCGCTGAAGAATTGATGCTTTTGAACTGTGGTGTTGGAGAAGACTCTTGAGAGTCCCTTGGACTGCAAGGAGATCCAACCAGTCCATTCTGAAGGAGAAAAACCCTGGGATTTCTTTGGAAGGAATGATGCTAAAGCTGAAACTCTGGTACTTTAGCCACCTCATGTGAAGAGTTGACTCACTGGAAAAGACTCTGATGCTGGGAGGGATTGAGGGCAGGAGGAGAAGGGGACAACCGAGGATTAGATGGCTGGATGGCATCACCGACTTGATGCACATTAGTTTGAGTGAACTCCTGGAGTTGATGATGGACAGTGAGGCCTGGCTTGCTGTGATTCATGGGGTGGCAGAGTCAGACACGACTGAGCGACTGAACTGACTAACTGACTGAACTAAAATGGATGGGAAGGGCAAATTTAATTCAGATAAACATTATATCTACTACTGTGGGCAAGAATCCCTTAGAATAAATGGAGTAGCCCTCACAGTCAACAAAAGAGTCCAAAATGTAGCAATCTCAAAAACGACAGAGTAATCTAGGTTCATTTCCAAAGCAAACTATTCAGTATCAGAGTAATCCAAAACCATGCCCCAAACACTAAAGCCAAAGAAGCTGAAGTTAGATGGTTCTGTGAAGACTTACAAGACCTTTGAGAACTAACACCAAAAAGATGTCCTTTTCACCATAGGGGACTGGAATGCAAAAGTAAGAAGTGAAGAGACACCTGAAGTATGAGGCAAGTTTGGCCTTGGGAAAAGCCAACAGTTTTGCCAAGAGAACACACTGGTCAGAGCAAACAGCCTCTTCCAACAACACAAGAGACCACTCTACACCTGGACATCACCAGATGGTCAATACTGAAATCAGATTGATTATATTCTTTAGCCAAAGAAGGAGAAGCTCTATTCAGTCAGCAAAAACAAGACCAGGAGCTGACTGTGGCTCAGATCATGAAGACCTTATTGCAAAATTCGAACTTAAATTGAAGAAAGCAGGGAAAACCACTAGGCTACTCAGGTATGACCTAAATCAAATCCCTTATGATTATACAGTGGAAGTAACAAACCCGACTCAATGAATTAGATGTGATAGACAGAGTGCCTGAAGAACTATGAATGGAGGTTTGTAACATTGTACTAGAGGCAGTGACCAAAACTATCCTCAAGACAAAGAAATGCAACAAGGCAAAAAGGTTGTCCTAGGAAGCTTTACAAGTAACCGAGAAAAGAAGAGAAGTGAAAGGCAAAGGAGAAAAGGAAAGATATACCCATTTGAAAGCAGAGTTCCAAGGAATAGCAAAGAGATAAGACAGCCTTCTTAAGTGAACAGTGCAAAGAAGTGGAGGAAAGCAATAGAATGGGAAAGACTAGAGATCTCTTCAAGAAAAATCAGAGATACATTTCAGGCAAAAAAGGGCACGACAAAGGACAGAAACGTTATGGATCTAACATAAGCAGAAGAGTTTAAGAAGAGGTGGCAAGAACGCACAGAAGAACTGTACCAAAAGGTCTTAATGACCTGGACAACCACAATGGTGTGGTCACTCACCTAGAGCCAGACATCTTGGAGTGTGACATATAGTGGGCCTTAAAAAGCACCACTACAAATTAAGCTAGTGGAGGTGGTGGAATTCCAGCTGAGCTATTTCAAATCCTAAAACATGATGCTGTTCAAGTGCTGCACTCAATATGCCAGCAAATTTGGAAAACTCAGCAGTGGTCACAGGACTGGAAAAGGTCAGTTTTCATTCCAATCCCAAAGAAGGGCAATGCCAAAGAATGCTCAAAGTACCACATGATTTCACTCATTTCACATCCTACCAAGGTAATGCTCAAAATCCTTCAAATAAGGCTTCAACCATATGTGAATCAAGAACTTCCAGATGTACAAGTTGGATTTAGAAAAGGCAGAGGAACCAGAGATCAAATTCCAAAATCTGTTGTATCATAGGAAAAGCAAAGGAATTCCAGAAAAAACACCTATTTCTGCTTCATTGACTATGCTAAAGCCTTTGACCACGTGGATCACAATAAACTGTGGAAAATTCTGAAAGAGATGGGAATACCAGACCACCTGACCTGGTCCCTAAAAACCTGTCTGCAAGAAAAGAAGCAACAGTTAGAACCGAACATGGAACAATGAACTGGTTCAAAATTGGGAAAGGAGTACTTCAAGGCTGTATAATGTCACCCTGCTTATTTAATTTATATGCAGAGTACATCATGTGAAATGCTGGGCTGGATAGAGCACAAGCTGGAATCAAGACTGCCAGGGGGAATATCAATAACCTAAGATATGATGACACCACCCTTATGGCAAAAATTGAAGAGGAACTAAAGAGCCTTTTGATGATAGTAAAAGAGGACAGTGAAAAAGCTGACTTAAAACTCAACATTCAAAAACTAAGATCATTGTATCTAGTCCCATCACTTCATGGCAAATAAAAGGAAAAAAAAAATGGAAACAGTGACAGACTTTATTTTCTTTGACTCCAAAATCACTGCAGATGGTGACTGCAGCCATGAAATTAAAGACACTTGCCACTTTGAAGAAAAGCTATGACAAACCTAGACAGTGTATTAAAAGGCAGAGACATCACTTTGTCAACAAAGATCTGTATCGTCAAGGCTATAGTTTTTCAAGTAGTCATGTACAGATGTGAGAGAGGACAAAGAAGGCTGAGTGCTGAAGAATTGATGCTTTCCAACTGTGGTGCTGGAGAAGACTGTTGAGAGTCCCTTGGACTGCAAGGAGATCAAACCAGTCAATCCTAAAGGAAATCAACCCTGAATATTCATTGGAAGGACTCATGCTAACGTTGAAGCTCCAGTACTTTTGGCCACCTGATGCAGAGTAATTGGTAAAAACCCTGATGCTGGGAAAGATTGAGGGCAGGAGGAGAAGGGGTTGAAAGAGGATGAGATAGTTGGATGGCATCACTGACTCTATGGACATGAATTTGACCAAACTCCGGGATATAGTGAAGGACGCAGAAGCCTAGCATGCTGCAGCTCATGGGGTCACAAAGAGTCGGACATGACTAAGGGAATGAACAACAACATTATGACCTCTATAGTTGTATTAGGTATTTATCATTTTCCTCTGTCCACGACAAATGTGTATTCACATAATAGCATTTTGGATATCTTGCTTCTGCCCATTATCAGACCATATAGAGCAGTGGTTGGATCTAACCCTGGCTCCGGACTTGAAAGTGCCTCACTCAGGTCTTGCCCATCAAAGCATCACACCTGTTGCACAGAGTGATTTAATTTAGGGAATCCAAGCTAATCAATCAAGGCCAAAAGAACTCAGTCTCAAGTGTATTTTACTATTATTTTAGGAAACAGAAATGTTTGCCCTGAAAGGGGGAGAAAGGTAGAGAGAGTGCAGTTAGTTGGCCTGCCTGAAATGAAGCTAATGCAAAAACAAGGAGGGAAAACAGCTAAGAGTTAATGAGAGACTAAGTCTTGAGGATCTTATTTTAGCTCAGATAAGTTTTGCCTGAAGCCTGACCTATGCCTGGAATTTTCAGTTATCAGAGTCCAGTTTATGGACTTCTTCCCTTTAAGCCAGTTTATATTACGTGCAGTGAAGAGTTCTCACTATACAATTTTATTAAACTTTCACTAGCTTCATTCAAGTCACACTTTTCAGACAAATCATAATGCAGAATTTTCAAAGAAAGTTAATTTTACTGAGTTTCCTATAAATGGGTACCCTGGATATATATCATCATAGTGGAGATATTTTTCCTTCTAAGGAAAAACCAGAGTAACAATATGAATCATTTAGAGAATCTGATGTTTCCAAATCTTACATTCAACCAAAAAGGTTGCTTTGACACATCAGATTTTTAAGACAGCATTAAAAATTTTTAGTTACCAAGCCAAAGAATATCTTTTTGATAATAATGAGGCCATTCTGAATTTCTATTTAAAACAAAAATCAGAAGACTATATATTGGACATCACAGCTTTATTCAAAACATGTAAAACCTTCTCAATTGCTGTTTTACTTTACAATATGACAAGTCCTCCCTTGTTTGCATTCTAAAGGGAATGGGGTATGGAGAAGTGCTCTCCTCTCTATTCTAAAAAGGAAAATATTTGCATCTGCTCTCATAATTTTCTGTCAAGCTAAGAAAAAGGATCATTCTCATTCTTTATGTTCTCTCCAAAGCTGGCACAGAATGTGTGGCAAACTGAAAAAAAAAAAAAAGTGTTTAGAAGAGCTCGTTTTCATGCACTACAGAGTCTAACCTTGTCTCTAAGAGCCAAGGTTGATGTGTCCCATGCCAAATTAAATCTAAGATGTATGCAGGAATGAAAAGGGTAGCATTCCATGAAAAATTCCACTTTTCAGTTAAAGTAGCTAAGGTTTATTAAATATGCAAAAATTACACTGTCAATGTAACTTTGCAAATTAGGGTTTTCTTTCTAAATGTTTAAGCACTGTACTGTAAAGAATGAAACAGCTGAAGACTTTCACAGCTTGTTACCTATATATTTCCTCAAAGAACCTGCACTAATAAATAAGCCATACATTTCCCAAAGATAAGGGATTTTTGTTCATATTCCAGTGAGCAGTTTACTGAATCTATTTGAACAAATTGTCTTTGTTCAGTGACCCTGACTAATTCTCCTGCTAGTTGGATCACTGTTACAAACACTGGGGCCCTATGATTCGCCAGCATCATATCTTTGAGCTGCTGTATCCTCTCCACACCACTAATCACTGAGCACAGAGATGTTTTCAACCAGAGTAAGATGCATCACATATTTTAAAATGGAGATTTGCAAAGGCTTAAGGATGTAAAAGGCAATAATACAAAAGGTCTGAGTAACCATGCATTGATATTTGAGTACAGCACCAATAATTGATTTTTCTTTTTAATATAAATTTATTTATTTTAATTGGAAATTAATTACAATATCATATTGGTTTTGCCATACATCAACATGAATCTGTCACAGGTTTACATGTGTTCCCCATCCTGAACCCGGCTCCTTCCTCCCTCCCTGTACCATCCCTCTGGGTCGTCTCAGTGCACCAGCCCCAAGCATCCAGCATCATGCATCGAACCTGGACTGGCAATTCATTTCATATATGATATTATACATGTTTCAATGCCATTCTCCCAAATCATCCCATGCTGTCCCTCTCCCACAGAGTCCAAAAGACTGTTCTATACATCTGTGTCTCTTTTGCTGTCTCACATACAGTGTTATCGTTATCATCTTTCTAAATTCCATATATACATGTTAGTATACTGTATTGGTGTTTTTCTTTCTGGCTTACTTCACTCTGTATAATAGGCTCCAGTTTCATCCACCTCATTAGAACTGATTCAAATGTATTCTTTTATTTTATTTTATTTTTATTTTTACTTTATTTTGCTTTACAATACTGTATTGGTTTTGCCATACATTGACATGAATCAGCCATGAATGTACATAAGTTCCCAATCCTGAACCCCCTCCCACCTCCCACCCCATATCATCTCTCTGGATCATCCCCGGGCACCAGCCCCTGGCTGAGTAATTCTTTTAAGTGACTTTTAGTTTTTTTGATGATAATGAGGTTTCATTGGAAAACTACAGAAAATATACAAAGGTATAAGAAATAGAAATCACCTATAATCCTACAGCCAAAAATAGTAAAATTCTAACAACCAACAATTCTTCCCCAAATGTTAAATTCTAAGGTGAGCCATGGGGATTTCTTCCAGACTTTTTAATAGGCAAATAAATGGATAACTTTATTTTCCACACTAAGATCTTATTCTAAATGCCATTTTTTATTCTTTGTTTTTACGAACAGAATTATAAACATTTCCTTACATCATTAATTATAAAATATGATCATTGACTGCTGTATAATATTTTATAAACCCTTTCATTTAAAAAAAATTTTTACTGAAGACCGAATGCTGGCCAGGCACTATGCTAAGTTCTTAGTACCCATTTCTGAACGGATCCTGATGGAAAAACAGACCCTAAACCCTAAAGTATTAATTACAAAACTGAATACTTCAATAGCCATTTTTAAGACACACAAGGTCCTATTGAGAGGAAATAAGTCAGGAGCTCAGACTAATCTGGAAAATCAGGAAATAGTTTTCTGGGAAGTACATTTAAAATGGGACCTGATGGATGAGTACAGAGTCAGCCTAGTAAAGAGAAGACAGGAAAGTAAGCAAACAAAACAAGATGTGTGAAATACTTAAACTGAGAAAGGACTCCAGAGTGTTTGAGGAACAACAGATAGCTGCAAGTGATGGGACAGTAGGAAGCTGGAAGGGACTGAGGGAGTTCAGCAAGAGATCAGGCTGCCGGGTAGTCAGGGTAAAAGCTCCCAAGGCCTGTTAGGGCATGTTAAGGATTGTGGGTTTTATCCTAACTGTAATGCAAAACTAAATAAATGGATTTACACCAAAGTGATATGATCAGATTTGCATTTTAAAAAGACCTCTGCGACTACTGGACAGAAAATAAATTATAGGAGAGAAAAATAGAAGCTGAGAGACAATAAGAGAGCAATTATAATAATTCAGTTAGAGCTATTGGTTAGGATTAAGACAGAGAAATGGAAAAGAGAAACACACATTTCAAAATATCTCTGGTGGCTCAGTCAATAAAGAATCTGCCTGCAATGCAAGAGACTGCCTCCAATGCCAGAGACCTAGGTTCAGTCCCTGGGTTGGGAAGATCCCCTGGAGAAGGAAATGGCAACCCACTCCAATATTCTTGTCTGGGAAATCCCATGGAGAGAAGAGCCTGATGAGCTCCAGTCCATGGGGTTGCAAAAGTGGGACATGACTTAGCAACTAAGCAACAGAGCTATTGGTTAAGATCAAGAGAGAGAAATGGAAAAAGATAGAAACAGGCATTTCAAAATATATATTGGAAGTAGAATAAACAGGACTTGGTGATGAGCTCCTTCTGGGAAGTAAGCAAAAGGCTGATGTGTAGGATAACTCACAGCAGGAGAAACTAAGCAATTAAGGCCTCATTTGCTAAACTGGGAAAGGCTGATTAAGAAGTGAATGTGAAGGGGACAATCAAGAGTTCAGTCAGGAAGACAACAAATCTGGGCTACCCGTGAGATACCAAAGTGAAGACGGAAAGCTGATAGCTGGATGAACAGAGAAGTTTGGCCCTTAGGAAAGGATGTGTGTAGAAGATTAGATTTTGAAGTCATTAATAAGTAGATAATATCTCATGTCCTCCAGAATCAGTGAAATATTTTAGGAAGAGTATGTAAAATAAGCAAAGATGTACAGTAGGAACTCAGATATCAAAAAGAGACAAAGTTTTAAACAAAAATGTTTTTTATTAGGAATGGCCAGAAAGGCAAGAGCAAAATCAGGGTAGTGTAGTATCAAGGAAACCAAGGAAAGAGACTATTCCAAAGACAGGACATTATGCAACACGTTAACAAGAGATTAAGTATTTTGATCACTTAAAATAATCAACGGGGTTTAACAACATAGAATCTATAATGATCTCAGTGAGAGGAGGTTAGGTAAGAGTTCGCAGAAGTCTAATAAGAGGAAAGAAGGGATGAGATAGGGAAGTCAGCATATGAAGACAGCTTTTCTAAGAATCTTGGTTACAAAGAGCATTACAGAAAGAGAGGCGAGTTCAAGGGAAAATATGACTGATAGCTTTTTTGTCTTCTCTCTTAAAAATGGGAATGTTAGTCACTCAGTTTTGTTCAACTCTTTGCAATCCCATGGACTGCAGCCTACCAGGCTCCTCCTCTGTCCACAGGATTTTCCAGGCAAGATTACCTAGCGAGTTGCCATTTCTTTCTCCAGGGGATCTTCCCAACCCAGGGATTGAACCCAGGTCTCCTGCATTGCAGATAGATTCTTTACCATCTGAGCCACCAGGGAAGCCCTTTTCTCTTAAAGGATGACTCAAAAAGCATGTATGAATGCTGAAAATGATAGCAAAGGTTAAAGGGAGGAGAAACAAAATAATCATTTGAGCAAGGTCCTGAAGAAGATAAGAAAGAATGGAATCCAGAACCACAGAGAGAACTTCATCTTTCAGTGGGGATGAGATCTGTCATACTGTCTCAGAAAGAAAAAGGAGGGTGGCCAGTGCAAATAGATTTGCAGCTACCATGCAACACCTACTTTTTCTACATAGTACACAGAGTGAAAAATGAAGAGAATAGAATTCCCTGGCTGTCCAGTGGTTAGGACTCTGTACTCACTGCTGAGGAACTAAAATTCCACAGGCTGCAAGGCCAAAAGAAAAAAAAAATCCATGTAAAAGTAGACAATAGAGTTTTGAAATGATTAGAGAAGGCAAACAGGAAATAATCTTTGTCAGTTTCAAAGGCCCAGATTAAATGAAAGATAACTTAGAAGATGGGTGATTTTCTCCAAGAATTCTTAGTTGCAACAGTATGGGCATGGAGAAATCTGGTAGTCGAGTTTTTCCACAGCTAGAATTTTGCCAGGGAGTAGAGCCCCCCCGCCCCCACCCCCACCCCCACCCCCGAAAAAGAAGCAAGGTAATGAAGAATTTCCTAGACAGTGATTATAATGAAGAATGAACTTTAAGTTGGAAACAAGAAGAACAGGAAGAGAAAGCACAGTCAATATGATTTAATAAACCTATGTTTGAAAATTTGTTACTTAAAATTTTTAATTATTACATAAGTTTATAAACATCTTTGCAAAAATTCATTACTAAAAATTTTGATATTTTCACATAGATTCCTAAATGAAGTCCCTGGGTCAAAATTAATAAACACTTTAGGAGTCTTAGTACATACAGCCAAATCAGTTTCTTTGAAGAGTATATATAACCAAAAAAACATATGAGATTTCCCACTACATTCACTGGCATTAAATACCATCACTTTTAATTGTTGCCTATCTGATAGTAAAAATGGAAAAATTCTTAGAAAAGAAACATTAAGATGTAAAATCAAAATACATTTATCAGAGAGTGATTTATCTACAATCTTCCCTCTTCCTCAGCTGAATACAAAAATCATGTCTTATTATCAGTATTTTTGAATTCACATAAGTAATCGTTCAGTTCAGTCGCTCAGTCATGTCCAGCTCTGTGTGACCCCATGGACTGCAGCATGCCAGGCTTCCCTGTCCATCACCAACTCCTGGAGCTTACTGAAACTCATGTCCATTGAGTTGGTGATGCCATCCAACCATCTCATCCTCTGTCATCCCCTTCTCCTCCTGCCTTCTATCTTTTCCAGCATCAGGGTCTTTGCAAATGAGTCAGTTCTTCACATCAGGTGGCCAAAGTATTGGAGTTTCAGCTTCAGTATCAGTCTTTCTGATGAATATTCAGAGCTGATTTCCTTTAGGATTGACTGGTTGGATCTCCTTGCAGTCCAAGGGACTCTCAAGAGTCTCCTCCAACACTACAGTTCAAAAGCATCAGTTCTTCGGTGCTCAGCTTTCTTTATAGTCCAACTCTCACATTCATACATGACTACTGGAAAAACCATAGCTTTGACTAGACGGACATAAGTAATAGAGTAATAGAATATTCTATTACTTAGTATATTATATCAGCATTTCTAAATTGTATTTTATCTTCCATTAAGTTCTCCAATACCATCTCCATTTTTACATGTTTTTAAAGTTTTTCATTTTTTTAAATGTGAGTAATGATGAAGAATTGGGGAACCATGTCTGTCAGCAAAGGCTCACTCATTTCATGGGAAAATTGTTACACTGATTATATTGATTTCTACTGTACCAAGATTCCACAGGAAGTCGAGGAAGTATACCTCAAAGAGAAGAGGAAAATATCTAGTTGGAAAGACAACCATATTAACAAAAATTTCTTAAGAGCAACTGACAAAGCAACACCTATAGATTATCAAAGTTCAGCCAGAATGATCCCCAAATAAATATGAAGGAAAATAAGAAAAAGGTGAGCAGGTCACCTAACAGAGTCATCATTTTCAAAACTGAATTCCTCTTTTCCTGATCCCAAACCTCGCCTGTGCTGTATACCCTATTTCTAATTTATCCACCAAGTTACATAAACTAGAAACCTAAACTGTCTCTCTCAGACACCTACGTTCAACTATCCACCAAGTTCTATCCATTCCAGTGGTAAAATCTCTTGTGTCTATAGCTCTCTCTCTAATTCCACCGCCATAATCTTAATCTGGGCACACAGAATTTCATGCCCAGAGGACTGAATTACCATTCTTGCCAGTACTCTTCTCCTAATACAACCTTAACTATGGAAGAATTGTGAATTGAGTGGAATTTTATTTCATTAGACAATATCAAATAGGAAAAGTCCATGAATTTCAATCAATCAGGCATCATCCATATATACCAACTTTTCAGGAGGATAATCATATGTTACTATCAAAGCATCTAAAACAACTGGAAGTTTTATGTAGTTATGTGATAGATGTATTCTAGCACTCATTTTCCTCTAATTACTGAACAAATATCTATTGAATATCATTGAGTATATAGTATTTTTATTTTAAGCATCATTGCTTTGATATAGAGTCATACAGGTCAATATTATCATGAATTCCTCTAAAAGTAATTCTGAGTTTGTTAAAAGAAAACTAAATCATAGTTACTGTTTTCAAAAGATCATTTGATTTCAAAGTTCTTGGTATGTTTTCTGACTTTTTAACCATAAACCCTCTTCCACTTTACATAGATAGCAAAATGCAATGATTTTTTTTTTTAAGTAGAAAAGGTTAAGCAATATATTTAGGTTTTCCACTCAATACAAAGCTTTTTATCTTGCCCTTTTCATCTTCCCAATAAATTATACACAAATCATTCTCTATTCCACCTAAGTGGGAAAAGACTATGAATAAATATAAATTTATTGATTAAATTTAAATTATGCCACATGTTTATATTTTGATAGAAAGCATGGCCCCCAAAATCACATTTTTTAATTATCTAGGATCTTTATTTACTCATACCTAATCTGTATTTCACAATTAATTGAAACTTAAACACCTAGTATTTGGAACTGAGGTATACATACATTGGTAACAATCAGGTCTGGAACCTTCTGTTAATAGGAGGCATTATTCTTAATCACATCAAGCTTAACTTTGCAGTGAGATAATCTCAATAGGCTCCTTATTCCATTTGAAAAGAACAGGACAAAAATTCACTTTCAGACAGTTCTTTTCTTCTTTTGGTATAAGAAAATGGTCTGCTGAAAGCCTTCCAGAAGGAAGGAAAAGATTTAGATAAAGAAAAGCCATTATATTTTCACCAGAAGGGCAAAATCCAGAATATCCTAACCTAAATTCTCTCTCCTTCCTCAGATAGTATATCCACATGCTTGCATTAGTATTCAACATGTAATTTGATTAAATACTGTATGTACATACCTAATGGTGCTATAATGATTATTCCCCTTTTGTAGAATGAGAATTTTTTTTGAATCCCTTCCATAGAGTCTGGGAAATACTTTAGTAAAATTTATCATTAACTTGCTAATTACTGAAATAAAAGAAAATTTTAAGAAGGGAAACAAATAAAAATATTAAGAAAGAAAGATAAGAAACAGAAAAGAAACAAATGAAAGAAATAATGGGGTTGTTAGATATTTTGACATGCTCCAGTATCTTCTCACATAGAAACTATGAAGCCTGACCATCAGTTGGAATGCATAAGCCATTTGGGGCTCTATTTCTTAGGCAGTTGCTTACTTTGTTGCTCACCTGAAGCCATAGCTAAGTGGCTGTCATTGTCAGCTGAGTACACCTGGTTCAGGCATTGCTCCCGAACAATGCCCAGGGAGATTCTCTGATTGCCTATTTGTTTTCTTGCCTTGGGACTTCAAATAGTCTACAAACTGTTAGTTCAGGAAAACTAAAGGCATATAATGGGAAGAACTGCCCTTGGTTAAGTAGCAAGTAGTTTATATAAATACACAACAAATTACAAAAGGTATAATGGTATGGTTCCGGTTGTGGTTTATTTAACATCCATTCAATAGTTACCAAACTCCCACTCTGCATCAGGTACAGGAAGGTTACTGTTCTCAATGCTGATTCACCTCTCTTTTAAAGAAACTCTTCTCTAAGCCATGTTGTTTGCTCCCAAACTGCACACCAGGAGTGCTCTAATATACTGACTGCAGAGAAATCCCCAAAATTTCTCTCCTTGAAATAGAGAGGTACCATCACATACTGGAAAGAACATGGATTTTAGACAATACGCTGCTGCTGCTGTTAAGTCGCTTCAGTCATCTCCAACTCTGTGCAACCCCATAGACGGCAGCCTACTAGGCTCCCCCATCCTCTAGTTCAGTTCAGTTCAGTTCAGTCACTCAGTCGTGTCCAGCTCTTTGCAACCCCATGGACTGCAGCACACCAGCCTTCCCTGTCCATCACCAACTCCCAGAGCTTGCTCAAATTCATGTCCATCGAGTTGGTGATGCCATCCAACCATCTCATCCTCTGTCATCCCCTTCTCCTCCTGCCTTCAATCTTTCCTAGCAACAGGGACTTTTCCAGTGAGTCAGTTCTTTACATCAGGTGGCCAAAGTATTGGAGTTTCAGCTTCAGTATCAGTAAATATTCAGGACTGACTTCCTTTAGGATTAACTGGTTTGATATCCTTGCAGTCCAAGGGACTCTCAAGAGTCTTCTCCAACACAACAATTCAAAACTATCAATTCTTCGGTGCTCAGCTTTCTTTATAGTCCAATTCTCACATCCATATATGACTACTGGAAAAACCATAGCTTTGACTACACGGACCTTTGTTGGCAAAGTAACGTCTCTGTGTTTTAATACACTGTATAGGTTGGTCATAGCTCTTCTTCCAAGGAGCAAGCGTCTTTTAATTTCATGGCTGCAGTCTCCATTTGCAGTGATTTTGGAGCCCCCAAAATACAGGCAGATTTTAAATCCTGAATTTGACTCTACTCATGATACATCTTCAACTTACTCAGCTATAAAATGAGAATAATTATACTGTCCTCAGAATCTGTATGAGAATCCATGTAAAATGCATAAAACAAGGAAGGTATTCAATCAGTAAATGAAAGTTATTTTTTGAAATACAAACATTCTCTCTCAAAGTCTTAGGATTTTATCTCTAGTTCTGGTCCAACAGTCATTGTTTGAGTCCATGTTGTTCCTTGATTCTTTGTCTCATCACAACAAAGATTTGGAGTGACGGACATTAAAGCCCCTTTGGCGTGTCACAGCTCTCAGGTCTTGGAGAGACCATGTTATAGCTCTCAGGTCTCAAATGGACCATGTTATAGCTCTTAGACAAATCAGTGTTACAGCTCAGTGTTACAGCCCTATTTTATTTAGAAGATAGCAGGAAAATCCATCTTCGAGGGCACATCGACCTAAAGACACAAGGAGAAGAGTGCCCCAGCGTGTGGGGGAGAGAGAGAGAGAGCTGGCTCTGGCTCCTCTATTTATGTGTTTATCTCTCCCTGGGCCTGTCCTATGTAAATTGGGTCAGCCAGGAGTGTTGTTTGTTTTACCTGAGGTCCTCACTCTGGTCCTCGAACCTTCTTTTGTTTCATTTCCGCGGCTTTTCCCTTCCTTGTCTGTAGCCACTGCCATTTTGGACTCCTTTCCCCTGTTCTACCTACCTAACAGGTACTGTAGGAATTGTGCCTATTCTATGCAGTTTCCCTCATGTGTCAATCTGTGGCTTTAAGTAGGGGAGGGGGAACTGATGTTTTTCGAGCCTAGTTCTTGCTCTTTTCCAGTACCCTAACACCTATCCACTGCATCAACTTCCTATCTTTCACCTAAGTGTTTTTATTTTCCTTCCCCTTTCCCCATTAAATTCACCAAATAAGAAACTTTCCCCAAATAACAAAAACAAACAATCTGAATCTAGAACTGTGTTTAGAATCTCCCATTCAGCTCCCCTGCAAGTTACTTGTCTTATGTCCACCCCATGAAGGACACACAATAAGCAAAACCATAAGATTTCTTACAGAGATACACCCTTAAGAGCTACCACTCAGCATTTGCCATTTTTCTACACTCCTGCTCTCAGACATTTCCCTGCTCTCATGAAACAAGTCTATCAAAAGTTCAGATGTTCTGCAAAGAAACCCATCTCTAGCCATATGTGCATAGCAATATTATTTTGAGAGGAAAATATAAAAATTGGGAAAAGTTACATAGCTTTTATACGTAATACTTATGTAAATTTAAAAAATATATATAACACAATGAATCATATTTTGTAACGGTGCATAAGTATTCAAGGGCATACAGAAAGCACATTAGAATGAGTGCCTACAGGGAAGAAAGAATTGAACATATGAATCAGAAATGAAAATGAATAAAATAGTGGAATTGTACAGATGAATTATGTTAAATGTCATTAAGTAAAGCTATTTCAACCACTGGTATTTAAAGAAGGTAATTCAAGCTAATATATTATATTCGTCATGTTAGGCAAAGCTGTGCTGCAGTAACAAGAAAAGCCTAAAGATGAAAACTTTACCCTTACTGTTACTACAAAGCTGACATTGTAGATTATGACTTAAATCCAAAAGCTGTAGGGCTCCTTAAGACTAACTATAGTAGTCTTAATTATTCATAGCACTCAGTTTCATCACACTATCTGACGTGGGTTGTCACAGAGGAATAGGCTAGAATGTGTGCCTACCTTCTGTGGTCAGCTGGCTTCCCAAAAGAAGGGAGAGAAAAGGGGGCTTAAAAGGGTATATGTTTGGTTTGCCCTTCCAAATTCAGCAATAAGATCAGGTCACTCCCCTCCCTTTATGAAACAGCAGGAAGGGAAAGCCAGGAGGGCAGGAGGGCTAACCTAGTGGGAACTTCCTCCACGTGCAAGGAAGCGTCAAAAGTAGAAAAGCTTTCCCACCCTGGGCCCCACACTCCTTAACCACAATGAAAGTTTGAGTAGTCTTTTGCCACATCCTGTGAACTTAGAATTTTACCACCAGGACTTCCCTGGCAGCACAGGGGATAAGAAGTCACCTGCCAATGCAGGAGACATGAGTTCAAACCTTCGTCTGAGAACATTCCACATGCCATGGAGCAAATACGAGCCTGAGCCACAACAACTGAAGCCTGAGTGCCTAGAGCCCAGTATCTAGAAACCCATGCTTCTAGAGAAGCCACTGCAGGGAGAAGCCCGTGCACTGAAACGAAGAGGAGCCCTTGCTGGCCACAACTAGAGAAAGCCAGAGTGCAACCATGAAGATCCAGCGCAGACAAAAGAAAATAAATATTTATTTTCAATTTCATAATTGAAAATTATGAATTTATAATTCATAAATTTATAATTTATAATTATAAATTATAAATTTCATAATTTTCAGTTATGACCCTTAGAACAGCTAGCTTTATTTGACTAAACTTAAATTTTTCTTCTTATTTTATTTAAAAAAATTATCTTTACTAAACTTTAAAGACCAGTTCAGGGTACTGTTACTAGTTCTCTAATAGTTTGTCACTTAATTCAGCCCCATAAAAGAGATGAAAAATAATTTAGGCTATTATCAGCTCTGATCACTTCTAATG
Organism: Nanger dama; assembly: GCA_917880005.1. NCBI lineage: Eukaryota > Metazoa > Chordata > Mammalia > Artiodactyla > Bovidae > Nanger > Nanger dama. The sequence goes on along the minus strand of CAKJTW010000038.1, from coordinate 3,007,090 downwards.
CTGTTTTTAGGTGACATCAGATATAGTACATTTCACAGAAAATGTTATAGCATTCTAAATTCTTATATACTTTTAAAACCATCTTGATTTATATTCAGTTATATTTTCAAATAGGAAATAGAATCTGATAAGGCAGACTATATAAAGGAAAAACTAAAAGGAATATTTTCTTTAGATGTTTTTGTGCCAGAAACATAAGATTAGAATTGAAATAACATCCTTCAGATAGTATACATGGTATACTTTCCCACCACTATTTCATTTACATTCCTTAAATTTACATCTTTTTTAAAATCTACACATATTCCATTAAATATCTCAAAACATTTCTTATCATTAGTTCTTGCTCCCTTTAAGAAGAAACCATGATAATTTGGCATTATTGTCAGGTATTTCTGATGCTGAAGAAGCCAGTGAATCTACTGCATTTTGATGTGTTATGAATGCACAATTTATATTTAAAAGAGAGAATTCTGTTCCTTTACATTATTTAGTGGCTATCACCATGGTAACTGAACACTTTCACAAACCCTAATTTATGGCACAAAAGTACAAACAAGAAAAAGAGCTTATACTTTTCATGTTTTGCAGACTGACAGAAAAACTTTGGGGTTGACACATATTTGGGAAGGAAACAAAGATATGGGAAGCAATATGGGCAAAAACAATCTTTTCCTATCTGTAAAGATTTGGAACTCTCAAATCTATACTATAAGAAAATCTACCTCAGGGAAAAGCCTTCTCACAAAGAATAATTTAATCTCACAACAGAAAAGTATGGGAAAAAGAGTGAGGCAATTTTATATCTATAACAACCTTGCCTAGTGAGTTGAGGCTGACTTGCATGCCTTCAGGGTCAAGGCGGTGTTACTGAACACTTCAGTGAAAGTCAAGGACAAATTTTGTACCACCTTTTCTAACTGTATAAAATATTTGAAGTTCTCTTAGACCACCCCTAAGGTACCAGTCACTGTATTTTTGGCAAGAAATCAAACTAATGCCTGGCTTCCCCATTAATGCACAGTCCTGACCACAGTTGGTACCCCTGAAAAGAAAATGCTGTTCAAAATCATGGGAGTCTCTAAGACTCAATCAGAAGGCAGAGATTGACAATAACTTCAATACGGTCTCCTGGCCAGGTGGTAAACCTTAAGGTCCTTGGTTCAATTAAAATAACTCAGTTCAGTTCTTGCTTCTGGAGTGACACAAATTCCTCTGATATATGGTCAACCTGCAGAAGTGAGTGAGGGCCCCAGCCCCGTGTCATGTGACTCCCTTATGGAAGGACAAATGGGTTTACTTTTGCCAAGAGCAAAAAGTCTTCTATGCAGGAGTAGCCTCTGCATCAGAAATATTTATACCAAATCTATAATGGTGGATATGTTGTCATGTCCAGGACAATGATGGATACACAAAGCAATGATAACAATCTGGGCAGAGCATCCACAGTTAGTTCTAACTGTTCTCATCATAGGATGAGCCTTTCTCATGGGCACTTTGTGAGTGATCAAGAAACAGTTTGATCAACAGTTTTATCAATCCGTTTCCACAGTTTCACAGGCCCAAAGAGGCATGTCTTTTATTTATCACTTATAATTTTCAATGTGACAGACTACCAGCTAGGACATTCATTATAGCCTATAATTTGTAAGTACATAATAAGATTATCAAGGGAGTCTTGGCCAGAGGCATGAGAATGGCCTTGATTTCTGACCACTATGCAGGGTAATCATGTCCATTTTTAGTTCTATACAACTGGTCTTTAGGCTGAACAGTTACTGCAGCTCATTTTTGATTTCAGCCTAGATGACCCATCAGTGAACTAAGTGCAGACAAACAGAAAAACCTCTGTGAACTGAGAGTCCCATTCCCCGGAGGGACAGCTATCACTTTTTCATATAAAGCCAGGATACTGCACAGACCACATTAGCTGCAGGCTCAGTCGCCGTCATATTCAGCTCTTGCAATCCCATGGACTGTAGCCTGCCAGGCTCCTCTGTCCTCAGGATTTTCCAAGCAAGAATTCTGGAGTGGGTTATCATTGCCTCCTTCCAGGGATCTTTCTGACCCAGGGATGATTGAACCCTTGTATTCTGCATATCCTGCATTGGCAGGCAGATTCTTTATTACTGTGCCACCTGGGAAGCCCAGTGTTAGCTGCAATCTTGAATGTTCGACAAGTGAAACTCTAGGAATCCTTCTCTTGTTGTTGTTGCTATTGTTTAGTCACTAGTCATATCTGAGTCTTTGCGACCCCATGAACTGCAGCACGCCAGGCTTCCCTGCTTTTTACTATCTCCCGGAATTTGCTCAAACTCATGTCCATTGAGTCAGTGATGCCATCCAACTATCTCATCCTCTGTAATCCCCTTCACCTCCTGCCCTCAATATTTCCCAGCATCAGGGTCTTTTCCACTGAGTCAGCTCTTCGCATCAGGTGGCCAAATATTGGAATTTCCACTTCATCATCAGTCCTTTCAGTGGATATTCAGTGTTGATTTCCTTTAGGATTGACTGATTTGATCTCCCCACCAGTCAAAGAGACTCCCAAGAGTCTTCTCCTGCACCAAAATTTGAAAGCATCAATTCTTTGGCACTCAGCCTTCCTGTTCCAACTCCCACATCCACACATCACTACTGGAAAAACTGTAACTTTGACTATGACTATGACTTTTAACTTCTCATCTTATTAGTTGTTAACTCTGAGTTGAACCACCCTAAAATGGGACTCTCAGGATAGACAGTCCAAAAGCCTCTATCACTTAGACATTCAGCTTTGACTAGAGAAAGCTATTAGGTGTTCTTCTAAAGGAATGTGCCTGCTATCAATGTAAAGGAAGTGATGCATCTAAAATCCAAAGGGGTAGGCCTGATGCTGGCCACCAAATTGACACGAAAGTCTTTCACCCAGAGGACAAGGGCACAATTCATGCAGCTACCTTTCAATTTATTCCCTAGTGTTCAACCCACAGTTTAGTTCAGTTAAATCACTCAGCCATGTCCAACTCTTTGCAACCTCATGAACTGCAGCACGCCAGGCCTCCTGTCTATCACCAACTCCCAGAGTCCAACCAAACCCATGTTCATCAAGTTGGTGATGCCATCCAACCATCTCATCCTCTGTCATCCCCTTCTCCTGCCCTCAAACTTTCCCAGCATCAGGGTCTTTTCCAATGAGTCAGCTCTTCGCATCAGGTGGCCAAAGTGCTGAGTTTCAGCTTCAACATCAGTCCTTCCAATGAACACCCAGGACTGATCTCCTTTGGGATAGACTAATTGGATCTCCTTGCAGTCCAAGGGACTCTCAAGAGTCTTCTCCAACACCACAGTTCAAAAGCATCAATTCTTCAGCACTCAGCTTTCTTTATAGTCCACACATCCATACATGACCACTGGAAAAATCGTAGCCTTGACTAGATAAACCTTTGTTGGCAAAGTAATATCTCTGTTTTTTAATATGCTATCTAGGTTGGTCATAACTTTCCTTCCAAGGAGTAAGCTTTGTTTTTAATTTCATGGCTACAATCACCATCTGCAATGATTTTGGAGCCCAGAAAAATAAAGTCAGCCACTGTTTCCACTGTTTCCCTATCTATGCCATGAAATGATGGGACTGGATGCCATGATCTTAGTTTTCTGAATGTTGACACCAAAATCAGATTGACTATATTCTTTGCAGCCAAAGATGGAGAAGCTCTATACAGTCAGCAAAAACAAGACCGGGAGCTGACTGTGGCTTGGATCATGAACACCTTATTGCCAAATTCAGACTGAAATTAAAGAAAATGGAGAAAACCAATAGACCATTCAGGTATGACCTAAATCAAATCCCTTATGATTATACAGTGGAAGTGAGGAAATAGATTTCAGGGCCTAGATCTGACAGACAGAGTGCCTGATGAACTATGGATGGAGGTTCGTGACACTGAACAGGAGACAGGAATCAAGACCATCTCCAAGAAAAAGAAATACAAAAAAGCAAAATGGCTGTCTGGGGAGGACTTACAAATAGCTATGAGAAGAAGGGAAGCAAAAAGCAAAGGAGAAAAGGAAAGATATACCCATTTGATTACAGTTCCAAAGAATAGCAAGGATAGATAAGAAAGCCTTCCTCAGGGATCAATGCAAAGAAATAGAGGAAAACAACAGAATGGGAAAGACTAGAGATATATTCAAGAAAATTAGAGATACCAAGGGAACATTTCATGCAAAAATGGGCTCAATAAAGGACAGAAATGGAAGGGACCTAACAGAAGAAGGTATTAAGAAGAGGTGGCAAGAATACATAGAAGCACCGTACAAAAAAGATCTTCAAGATCCAGATAATGATAATAGTGTGATCACTCACCCAGAGCCAGACATCCTGGAATGTGAAGTCTAATGGGCCTTAGAAAGCATCACTATGAACAAAGCTAGTGGAAGTGATGGAATTCCAGTTGAGCTATTTCAAATCCTGAAAGATGATGCTGTGAAAATGTTGCACTCAATATGCCAGCTAATTTGGAAAACTCAGCAGTGGCCACAGGACTGGAAAAGGTCAGTTTTCGTTCTAATCCTGAAGAAAGGCAATGCCAAAGAATGCTCAAACTACTGCACAATTGCACTCATCTTACATGCTAGTAAAGTAATGCTTAAAATTCTCCAAGCCAGGCTTCAGCAATATGTGAACTGGGAACTTCCAGATGTTCAAGCTGGTTTTAGAAAAGGCAGAGGAACCAGAGATCACACTGCCAATATCAGCTGGATCATCGAAAAAGCAAGAGAGTTCAACCTGCAACAACCTCTCAAAATCCCTCCTTATCAGCTAATGGTAAAGTGGATGATTATTTATTGCCCAGTTGATCATGCAGTTTGTTCCATATTTATCAGTTCCTCATGAAATTCCCTGAAATCCCATTTATCAGTGGTGAGGCCCTCATTTTTCCTCTTCCAGAAAGCAATATCTCTTTCAGCATCCTATCCTTATTATCAAAGCTGTTAAGAATTTTATAAAGGATCTGGCATTTTACTATACCTGAAAGTTAAACAGCCATAGTTCACAAAAGCTGGCAAAAGACATGAGACTCCTATGTCAGAGACAAAGGTCAGTTTATTACTCGCAGCAATACAATAGCTAGAGTATCAGGATTTGCACCATGTCCCAGACCTCAGTCTCTAAGTGTAGTATCAAGAAGGTATGTGCCATGGAGGTAATCATGACTGCCATTTGCCCCAGAGGGACACATTATCTTTTTCATACTAGACAGTAAACAAACCTGCCCTTTGCTTTAGAGGGAAACTGTTTACTGTACAAACATCACTGAAAAGATATCCTGGAACAAAAGTAGCCAGGGTCCTTGCTCATAAGACATGAGGAAATGCAGAAAGACCCTGGGTTGTCTTCCAATCCTGTAATTAGTGAAATTATTTTAAAAGTTAAATATCTGTATGAGCTTATTATTGTTCCAATATACTCATATTGTGTATTGATACACAATATATATAATACACTCACTCATATTTTTAAGCATATTTATTGGATTTAACTGACAAAAAACTATAAATATTAAAAGTGTAAATTTTACTACGTTTTGATGTACGCATTTAGCCATGAAACCACAAGCATGATCAAGTTACGAAACATACCCTTAACCCTCAAAAGTTCCCTAGTGTCCCTTTTACTTTTAATTTCTTTCCAAATTAAATATCAGATGATTTTACTAAAAGCAAATGAAACTAGCTGAATTACCAGTTTCTCTTTTGAGCTAGAAATTATTTTGAGGTAGAAACTGGGGCTTCCCTGGTGGCTCAGACAGTTGATCCCAGAGTAGGGAAGATCTTCTAGAGAAGGAAATGGCAACCCACTCCAGTATTCTTGCCTAGAGAATTCCACGATAGAGCCTGGCAGGCTACAGTTTACAGGGTCACAAACATTCAGACATGACTGATCAACTAACACTTTCACTTTTATTTTTTCCACCAGACAAAGCATGATAAGTGATTCTTGATAGGTATAAGCATATGTTTTAGAGTGTTCTGTTCAGTTCAGTTCAGTCATTCAGTCGTGTCTGTGTATGTTTTAGAGTGTAGTCTGAGCTAAATGGATGAACTAAAAGAAACTAAGAAAGTTTTCCATCATTATTCTCAATGTCATGTGGATAAGACATTTAGAATAGTTATTGTTTCACTTTAGGCAATGGAGATTTTCATTTTTATATTTTAGCCACCAAGTATCATCTCCTTGCAAAATTTCAGTAATCACTGAAATACAAAGCCTTGATTTTCTTTCAAGAAATTTCCTGCCTTCTTTTTCTTTAGAGTTAATTCCAAAAAAAAAAAAGTGTGGTTGCATTATATTCTTCTGGTGAAAGAGGATAATTTAAATATTCTTTTCATCTTTTAAAGAATATATCTTTTCTGTGTTTCTGAGTTCCCAAAGTAAACATTTTATTTTCATAGTCTTTGGGATATTGAAGTAAAGTATATGGAACATTATAAGTGCATGGCGCATTAACACACTATGAAGCCATAGCTAAATGAAATAAGATTATTATTTATGTGGTTCATCATATTATAAATCAAGTATCACTTTACTTAAATCTTAAAGAACTAGTAGACCATACCTTGCAACACTCAAGATGAACTATAGCAGACCTTAAAAAAATGAATGCCTAAAAATTATTTGAAGTAGAATTTTATTTCTAACAGCTCTTGGAATAAAGTCTTACTCAGGAAAAAAAAACTTCAATTGTAATATACAAATATCTTCAATTAAATGACTCAATAGAAATCAGTAGAAATATAATGAGTAAAAGCACATAATTAATATTATAATGTCTCATATCTGCCTTTAAGATGTAAACTATACAGCAAAAAAAGCTATTTTTATGTTCATATTTATCATAGAATTAATATTTGGTTGGTATTTATGGACTTTTAAAACCAGGTAATTTTTTGAAACATTATATCATCTTTTTTTTTTCAATATACCCTAAAATCTAGAGATATATTCTAGGAACTCAGACCTCACTGCAACTTGAAATGTATCACAAAATGCATTATAAAAGAAATATTAGTACATTTTCACAGAGTGGTCTGGGAGATGTTTAGAAATGCATGAAATAAATGATAAATGTTCATTGCTTGCTATCTTAAGCAATGACAGTTTGATAGGGAAAACACAGATTTTCTGAAATTAAAATAATTTTTCAATATGTTAAATAAATATCACTGTCAAGGAAGTGTTTGAGCAGGCATAAAAATACTGTATTGGTCATAGAAAATTTAATGAAATTTCCATGCTTGAAAACTAACACGTAAGCATGTAGGCATTGACTGGGACATTAGCGGACAACTGAAATGTACCCACACTCTGGGGCTTTGAATTCCCTCTTTGTCACATTTTTCCCTTTACCTTTCTTCCTTTGGCATATCTTATTCAGTTAAGAGCAGTTGGTGTTAATTAAACACTATCTGAAACATTTTAACTTCTTGGTGCAAAATGTGCCATGGCTTACTGGGCACCTATCAGTGAACTTCCTGAGTCTGCTCAGATTACATTCTTCTGTCATCCTCTATTACAGTCAGTCTTCTACTTACGAATGAGTTACTCTCAGCAAAGACTATTCTAATCGTAAAACTTTATTTTACCCACTCAGTCTAAGTCCCCCAGTTTGATTCTTAATCTAGGACTCAATACAAAACACCAAACCACAAAAATCCTTCTTTAGACACATTTCCTTTCCTGTGTCATGAGTATGAATTCTGAAAGCAGAGAGAAAAAGAGGTATTGCGGAAGGAGCATTGAATTTGTGGTTGTCAGAAGTTTATTCAAATACTTGACTCCTTCCTTGTTTATGTAGCAAATTATCTAACTTATTTGGGCTTAACATTTCTCAACTGTAAAATGGAGATAATAACTTTATCTACCCCACATGGTTGTTCTGAGAATTAAATTAGGATAAACAACAAGGTCCGACTGTATAACATAGGGAGTTATATTCAATATCCTGTGATAAACCATAATGAAAAAGAATGTACATATATATTAACAGATGGACTTTTCAGGCGGCTCAATGGAAAAAGAATCTGCCTGCAGTGTAGGAGACACAGGAGCCATGGGTTTGATCCCTGGGTCAGGAAGATCCCCAGAGGAGGGCATGGCAACCCACTTCAGCATTTTTGCCTGGAGAACCCCATGGACAGAGGAACCTGGCAGGCTGCAGTCACTGGGTCGCAAAGAGTTGGGCATGACTGAAGCACGCACACACATATGTATAACTGAATCATTTTTCTGTACAGCAGGAATTAAAACAATTATAATACAATAACTTTTAAATAATAATATCTAATTCTACATTCTGGAAAAAAATATACAAGTAATTATTCTTGTCCAGAGTAAATTTCAGATAAATATTAGTTATTGACCAAAAGTTAAATAAACTTAATTGATAATTGATTACTGTCTATGTTTGGTGTGTTTAGGATTTTATATGGGTTTTTTGTTGTTGCTGTTGTTGTTGTTTTATCTCCTTAATCTGAGGTCAATTTTTCTCTGGCATGCAAATTTTATACAATTGCAAAGGTGACCTTCCTAAAGCACAAGTCTCTACCACATTCAAAATCCTTTAGTTGCTTTCCATCTCCATCTGGTTTCTGCTTTCTAATCTCATTTCACAGCTCCAATTCCACACACATACTAGGGCCCCCAAGCCAGATTGTGAGCAATATCCTGAGAAAGCCTCTCTCTTTCTTTCCTCCACACTCTGACACAGTATCACCCTTCCTATACTGCCTCTCTGCCCTCTCTTTTACTTGAACAACTCTTACCCACCCCTCAAAACTCCGCTCAACAACCTTACCTTACAAAGCCTTCCAAGTTGGTGTTTAGTCACTAAGTCCTGTCTGACTTTGCAGCTCCGAGGACTGCAGTGTGCCAGGCTTCCCTGTCCTTCACTATCTCCCAAAGTTTGCTTTTCAAGACCTCCAGATATCAGTGATCCCGTGGCACTTTATTCACACCACCGTTACCGAGTCTGTCTAGTTGCTTAATTTCTCCATGTCTCTTCCCACATCTGGTGATGATCCTCTGGTTGGCAAAAAACTATTGATTTTTTGTTATCTTTCTACCAAACACATATTTGGCATTCAATAAATAGAATGAATGGATAGAAGGATTGGATTCTATCAGTATCAGAAAAAAAATGTGGTCATAATATTTCTCAGCTGTAAAATGGAGATGATAACTTTATCTACCCCACATGGTTGTTCTGTTAGACCTCTCGGCCTCTTTCAGGGAACCGTCACCCAAATAATCTCCAGGACTTGGACTCGATGCAAACCGCAAGAGGATTTATTAGGCTGGCGCGCCGGGGTTCAATCACCACCAGGGGAGAACGAACCCCGAACATTTGTTACAGAGCAGTTTTTAAGCACAAAAACCACAAACAGGTACAGCTAGGGTGGAGTGACCTGATTGGTGTACAGGTCTTGACATTTTCAAGGTTTATTTGTTATCAGGTCGACATGGCTGGACGAGCTGCATTTTTACTGTTAACCCGTTCTCTGGAAAATAATTTCCTGGAATGGTTTTTGAGATAAACATCCCCCGGAGGCTGCATGCCTTAGATATGAGCCCCTTACACATTCTCGAGATAAAGGTTTGTTTTAAGATTAACAGGAGGGCCTGTTTCCCTAAGGCTCTAGTGAAACTTTAACCTTTATTTTTATCCACCTTTCCTCTCATTCCCCTCTTCTTTTAGTTTGGATTTCAATCCTGGAATCATGGGCCTAGGTCTCCCTGAGAAAGTGCTGCATATTGTTGTCTTAGCATAAGCACCTGCACAGCACTTATCCGGTCTCGGATGAATGAGATTAACCAGTTGAGAATACAAGGCCCTATAGTGAGGAGGAGGAGTATAATGACCAGTGGCCCCATTAGGGGGTGGATATGTTGTAGGGAGCCACCTGGGGTGGAGCTATTGTGGCTCCTGTTGCTGTTATTTTTTTCTTTTTCAGTAGGAGCCGGCTCCCAGGGATTTAGAACTGGGTCAGGAACAATAGATTGGGGGGTGGAGAGTCTGTTTTTAATCTAATGGAGAATAGGAGGCCATGGTAACGGCTATTATATAGCCGTAGGCCCCACAAAAACCCCTGATCCATTCTGTAGTTCGCCTCTGTTTTGCCCTATCGGAAAACTGAATATGGAGCGGATTGCACCATGACTTGCATTTATACGCATCTTGATGATGCGTATAATTGGCCTTGACTGTAATAAGGTCCCAACTAGAAGACGGCCCCCAGTAAACATCACCCGTAGTCTCACGACCCCAGTGTTGACAATAGAAATCACCTACATCCCCACAATTGCTTAAGGCTCGTTCCCTATGGAGCCCTGGACATACATACAGAGTATAAGTTCTTAGCACACTCCTTCTGAATTGATTGGTGCAACCAAGGGAGTCAGAAAGTCAAAGTCACCAGGGTCAGGGGTGAATATCTGGGGGAGCTTCGTGAAGGTCAGAATTCCCTTCAAGGTCCCATCCGGTAAGCGCTCCTACTGCCAGTTGACAGAGGTCTGAGTACAGGTCTGGCCACCAGGCAGTTGGTGGGACGATGTTAGTACTAGACCATACGACCCTTCCCGCCTGTGAAACTACTTGCCAAGTCAGTTGTTGAGGTTGGTGGGGATTTGACGCACTCACAGTTGGGAGGATCAGGAGGAGGGCTGTGAACCCGAGGATTGGCAGAGTTTGAGCTTTAAGGGGTGAGAGGTACGGTGCACCTTCCATTGAGGTGGCGGTTCCGGAGCGGCCTTGACGTGGGGAGGCGTGGACCCAGGAGGAGATTCCGTCGACCTTGACGGCAGTGGGGGTGGTGAGCAGGACGATGTAGGGTCCCTTCCATCTGGGCTCTAGGTTCTGCTGCCGGTGCCGGGCGGATGTAAACCAAGTCTCCCACTTGGAACGGGTGGGCCTCTCCTGGGGTGCTGGGTTGATAAGCTTCAGCGAGCTTGGTCCACACCTCTCTGGGCCAGTTGGAGTCCTTTAAGCCTGGCATATAGATCACCATTATTAAAACAGCGGGGATCAAACCCTTCTCTGAGTGAGAGTATAGGGGGAGGAGCCCCGTATAGAATTTCGAAAGGAGAGAGACCGAAACAGGAAGGGGTGTTCCGTACTCGGAACAGGGCTAAGGCAAGGAGCACCATCCAGTCAGTACTGCCAGTCTCCAAGGACAATTTAGTTAGGGTCTCTTTTAGAGTCCTGTTCATCCTCTCTACCTGTCCTGAACTCTGGGGTCTGTATGCACAATGTAATTTCCAATTGGTCCCCAGAAACTTAGCTACTTCCTGGCTTACTTGGGTGGTAAAAACTGGCCCATTATCTGACCCTATCATCTTTGGAGCCCCAAACCGTGGGAAGATTTCTTCTAAAATTTTCTTGGCCACCGTTAGTGCATTTTCGTTTTGGGGGAAAGCCTCTACCCACCCCGAGAAGGTATCTATAAAGACCAATAGACATTTGTTGCCATACCTCGCGGGGTGTACTTCGGTGAAGTCCACTTCCCAATAAGCCCCCGGCCTGTCTTGGCACAGCTGCTTACCTTGGCTCGCTTTGTTCTGGCTGGCATTCACCTCTTGGCAAGGCTTGCAATTCTGGACTACCTGTTCAGCCAATTTGACAAGCCCCGGCACCTCGTATCCTTCTTCGAGAAAGCTGCTTCCATCCGTATACCATGTCACCTCAGCATCCTGAAGCGGCTGGTCGGAAAGATCTTTGCGGGTCCCGTGTACGTCAGCCAGCACCTCTTGGCAACTGTGCGCCACCTCGGCTTGGCCAGGGTCTGGTAGCAGCATGGTAGGATTAAGTCCAGTCGCCGGTGTGAATTTGATCCATTCAGAGTTCAGGAGTAACGTCTGATAGTGGGTCGCTCTGGCGTTGGTCAGCCATCTCTCAGGGGGTTGTCGAATCACACTTTCTAAGGCGTGGGGCGCGGTGACAATCAAGTTCTGTCCCAAAGTCAATTTATCTGCATCTTTTACTAGGACTGCCACGGCGGCCACTATACGCAAACAATTAGGCCAGCCGGGCAGCCACAGGGTCCAGGCCACAGGCCGGTTCCATAGTCCCAGCTTTTGAGTGAGGACCCCTTTGGGGATGCCATTATTCTGCCACATAGAGATGGAATGGCTTGTTCACGTCTGGGAGTCCCAGGGCAGGAGCTGACAACAAGGCTCGCTTAATGTTGTCAAAAGCCTTTTGTTCACTTTCTCCCCAGACGAAGGGTGTACTGCCCTTTGTCAGTGGGTACAAGGGGGCAGCCACCTCCGCAAACCCCGGAATCCAGAGCCTGCAGAATCCTGCAGTGCCCAGGAACTCCCTGACTTGCCGAGGGTTCTCGGGAGCTGGTATTCTAGCCACCGCCTCTTTTCTGGCCTCCGAAAGCCATCGCTTCCCATCCTTGATTTGGTATCCCAGGTAACTGACCTGCTGCTGGCAGATCTGGGCCTTTTGGCGGAGGCGTGGTAACCGAGAGATCCAAGCTCAATTAGTAAGGTCTCAGTCCCCTTCCTGCATTCTTCTTCAGTGTCAGCGGCCAGGAGCAAGTCATCTACATATTGGAGCAGAGTTACCTGGGGGTTGGTGGCATGGAAATGCGCGAGGCCCTGGTGGAGGGCTTCGTCACAAAGATCATTGGCGAGTTTTTGAATCCTTGTGGCAGCCTGGTCCAGGTTAGCTGTCCGGAGAGTCCTGTAAGGGGGTCTTTCCACTCAAAAGTGAAAATAGGCTGGCTGACGGGACTGAGTTGGAGGCAGAAGAAGGCATCTTTTAAGTCCAAGACAGTATACCACCTTCGGCTGGGGGAAGTGTACTCAACAGGTTGTAGGGGTTGGTTACCGTGGGGTGTAAGTCGGTCACCCGCTTGTTGACCTCCCTCAGGTCCTGCACAGGCCGGTAGTCACCTGTTCCAGGTTTGCGGACTGGGAGCAGAGGGGTGTTCCAGGCTGACTGGCACTTTATTAGTATTCCTAATTTGAGGAGCCGCTGGATATGTGGGCGGATCCCGTCTCTGGCCTCTCTGCTCACCGGGTACTGATGGACAGATATGGGAGTAGAGGTGGCCTTGACTTCCACCACCACCAGGGGCTGCCAGACCGCCATCCCCATGCCTGAAACTTCAGCCCAGGCTAGAGGGGTTTTAGTCAGCCATTTCTGCATATCAGTGGTCTCAGGGGGAGGGGGAGGGTGCTTTCAAACAGCCTGTGTTCATCTTCCAGTTTTAAGGTCAAAACCTGTAGTGGCCTCCCCTTCCCGTCTGTCACTGTGGCACCTTCGGTGTGGAAATGGATCTGAGCCCCCACTTTTGTGAGCAAGTCCCGTCCTAACAAGGGGTAAGGGTATTCAGGGATCACAAGGAAAGAGTGGGATACCCGGCCCACGCCGAGATCCACTGTTCTTCGGGTAGTCCATGGGTACTGCCGGTACCCTGTAGCGCCCTGTACCCAAGCCTTCTTTGTAGACAGCAACCCTTCTGACTATAACAGGACCGAATGTTGGACTCCAGTGTGTCTACCAAGAACTGCACAGGCTTCCCCTCCGCCTTGAGAGTTACCCTAGGCTCGGGGAGGGGGTCTGAGCCCCGTCTCCCCTTATCTTCTTCCTCGAGAGCTAGGATCTTGCCGGGAGTGGAGGGCCTTCCCCTCTTCTTTTGGTGCAGTCTCTGAGCCAGTGCCCCTTTTCTTTGCAGTATGCACATTGGTCTTTATCTAGAGGTAGCCTAGTTCCCGCTTTACTCCCCTTGCGGTCTTTCTCTTCAGCCCTATCTCTCCCTTTTCCCTCTCTAATTACCATGGCCAAAATCTTAGTTAAGTTTCTCTCTTGTCTCTTTTCTCTCTCTAGCTCTCATTCTTCCTGTTCTTTCCTTTTTTTCTCTTCTGTCTCCCTCTTATTGAATACTTTATCTGCTTCCCTAACCATATCCTGAAGGGAGAATCCTTGTAACCCATCTAGTCTCTGTAATTTCTTTCTGATGTCTGAGGCTGACTGGTCAATAAAAGCCATTGCTATAGTTGCTCTATGCTCCTCGGACATGGGGTCATAAGGAGTGAATCGTCTAAATGCCTCCATTAACCTGTCTAGAAACACAGTCGGTGAGTCAGTGGATCCTTGAGTCACTTCTCTTACCTTTGCCAGATTCGTGGGGCGTCTTGCAGCCCCTCGGAGACCCGCCACCAGAGCCTGGCGATAGACCCTCAGGTCCTCCCTACCTGCCAGGGAATTGTAGTCCCAGTTGGGTCTCGTCAGCGGAAATCCAGCATCTATCTCATTGGGTAGTGCCGTGGGGCACCCGTCATCTCCAGGCACGTTTTCTGGGCCTCCAGCAATACCCGCTGTCTCTCCTCGGTTGTGAGGAGAGTCTGTAACAATTGTTGGCAGTCAGCCCAAGTGGGCTGGTGTGAGAAAACAAGGGATTCTATTAGAGAAGTCAGCGCTTGTGGATTATTGGAAAATGAAGGGTTATGAGTTTTCCAATTATAGAGGTCTGAGGCGGAAAACGGCCAATACTGGAGCGGCCGATTTCCATGGTTATTGGGGGGCGTACTCCCGGAGGGGAAAGACGGCAGAGGATTCTGGGGTAGCCGCTCGGTGGCTTTGCATCCCCGCCGCTGGGCCCAACTCCCCCTCGTCCGGGTCGGGCTTGGACAGAGCAGTTGGCTGGGTTGCCGGGGCCGGGGAAGTGGGTCCGGCGAGGGGACTAATGCCGGCGGATAGGGCGGGGGAGGGTCCAGGAGCAGGAGATCGGTCTGAGTGTCCAGGTATATCTTTTTGGCAGGAGCTTTTGCTTTTGCTTCTTTTTTTCTCTGCTGGTTTCAAGGCTAGAATCCCCACAGCGTGTCTTGACGTCGTTCCTGTGGAAAGAACAAAGGGCCGGACCCACGCCGGCGGGGAGAGAACCAGGTCCTCCCATACTATAACATAGGGCACCTGGTCTGGGTGTCCGTGAGGTCCAGGGGTAAAAACTACAGCCTTGACTAGGCTGACCTGTTCTAAGGAAAGAACCTTCGGGTGGCCACCCTGTCTGAAAGCTGGGCCATTCTACTGAGCACAGAGTCTGCCACTTTCCCTCTTAACCCTTACTAATAGGTTATGTGCCCTGGCCTTAACTTCAGTCCAATGACTTATTGTCAGTGACAAAGGGGTTGTCACAGTCTGTCCCATCGTCAAGTCATCTGGGGATGTCACAGGAAAGACAAGTTAGAAGAGAGACAAACAAGACAAAAACGGAAAGAGAGAACAGCCGCCAAGTGTCTGACCAAAAACAGAAGAAACTACAGATGGGAGCCCCGCCTGAGGCTCCGCCTGATTTGGATGAAGGGGATCAAACTGAAACCTCCTTCCAGACTGACGTCTTGGGCGTCCCCAAGGATCGTCACAGATCTGCCTCCCAGGCAGATTTCAGAAAATTCAGAAAACCAGAATTGGACAGACGTGCGAGTGGTATCTCAGTTCCGAGTGAAAACAGAGTTAGCACAACAAGAACACACAGAGAGCTCGAGCGTACCTCCGAATCTGGGAGTCAGGGAGATCTGAGATGGGCGAGGATCCTGGACGAGCCCCCAAATGTTAGACCTCTTGGCCTCTTTCAGGGAACCGTCGCCCAAATAATCTCCCAGGACTTGGACTCGATGCAAACCGCAAGAGGATTTATTAGGCTGGAGCGCTGGGGTTTGATCACCGCCAGGGGAGAACAAACCCCGAACATTTGTTACAGAGCAGTTTTTAAGCACAAAAACCACAAACGGGTACAGCTAGGGTGGAGTGACCTGATTGGTGTACAGGTCTTGACATTTTCAGGGATAGGTTTATTTGTTATCAGGTCGACATGGCTGGACGAGCTGCATTTTTACTGTTAACCCGTTCTCTGGAAAATAATTTCCTGGAATGGTTTTTGAGATAAACATCCCCCGGAGGCTGCATGCCTTAGATATGAGCCCTTTACACATTCTTGAGATAAAGGTTTGTCTTAAGATTAACAGGAGGGCCTATTTCCCTAAGGCTCTAGTGAAACTTTAACCTTTATTTTTATCCACCTTTCCTCTCAGTTCTGAGAATTAAATTAGAATAAACAACAAGGTCATGACCACATCCACACACAGAGGTTGATGCCACACAAACGTTTCACTCTTGCACTGAGGATGCTTAAGTCATGGTCTTTGAGAAAACTTCAAAGGCAAATGCATTATATTAGAGGGAAAATACGTTAATCCACTATTATATTTACTAGATTTGTTTAACCAACCAGCAAATATTTAGAACAAAATTCTGAGGGTTTGGAAAAGATCTTTTTAGAGGACAGATGTTGCCACAGGAAGAACCCAAAGTATCCCCTGCTGCTAAGGGAGAGAAATAATTTATGTGGACCATAACAGTGGATGGTCTAGAAGGTGATAACTGATCCACTGCAAAGGAGAGATAACAAGAGGGGAAGCTGAGGAAAAATCGTATTTGCAACCACACTCGCACCTCCTCTAAGAAAACAAACTAATTTTAACACTACTGCCATGAGGTTTTGTTAAGAAAGTAAATGTAGCAAAAATAAAAATCATTTGAAAGTTATAAATATAAATTATGTGTACTACATAGGGGAAGAATGTAGTATAAATAGCTCAGAGCTAGTACAGAAACCTATCTCATATCAAATGAAAAACTAAACAACTCACCAAGTCCTGAAAGAAACACAGCTAAATAGTAACCTGTCAGCTACTCTTTCACCGTCCTTACCTAGAATGCATATTTAAGGGAAAAAAGGGGAGGGGGGAGTTGTTAACCATTTGTAAAAAGAAATCCCTTAAAGAAAGTAAACACTGCATGACAAATAGACTATTTTACATTAAACCACTGTTATTTATCCTCATTGCTCATGGTAAGAGCTGAGTCGGGACAAAAGGACAGAGACCAACAAGCCCCAGTGGCCTCACTGGCAGAGATGTACTGGCACGGCTGCCCTGAGGTCCACAGGGAGGGGACCTGCGAGGTTAACTCTGACACCAGGGCAAAAGGGGAGTCACTGAGACAGGCAGACCTCGACAAGCAGTAAGAAATTAAGTGTTCCTGTACTTGTGCCTATACTTGAGGGAAACTGCTTTACAGTAAGTACAAATATATTTCTCAGAGTATGAGTTTCTTGGCCACCACTGTTTTGATATCACTTTCTGTGAGTAAAATGTCTGACTCTCAGCTTTAAAATGCTTTAAAATATTCCTCCCAAGAATGTTTTTGAAAAATGTAACAGTTTTTACACTGTAGTAGATTGTGTAACTATTCACAAAAATGCACTGCCTTTCCTCCAGCAGGAATTAAACATCCTCGCTGTGTTGAAGTCAGGAGTAGCATATGACTTGCTTCAGCCAACTCAGTGTGGGCAGGGACATGGATCACTTCAAGCAGAGGCTTTCAGGGTAAAGCATGCTTTGCCATTCTATCATTTCCTGCTTCCACAACAATTGGCAATTTTCAAGTGAAAAGCTGCTCTATTAGCCTGGCTCCTGGAGTGAAGATGGCATGGAACAGAGCTGTAGCCAATCCACAACAGACAGGCAGCAGGAAAAAAAAATAGTAAACGTTCCTTTTCTTTCTCTTTAAGATGCTGAAATTTGGAGGATTGCATGTTACTCCCAAATAACCCAGCTCATCATACCATACAGTTAAGAGTAATAAAGTGGCAATGCATAAAAATCCTATCTCATATCAAATGTCATTATATAATGACAATGAAACGGTGATATCACATTAAAAATATAATCTTAGAAATACTTTAAGAATCAGTTCTTGTTCAAAAAACTAAATATATCTTCAAAGATTTAATTCCAAGCGGTAAGGTTAATTTGCAGATTTTTACATTGTCTTTTATGTTAATTGTTTCAAGTTTTGACAAACCTAATTGTCTGGGAAATACTTGCTAACACCCTTCACAACATTCCTTCGGTCCTTCAGTGAATAAGTACTACCAACTGTGGTAGGTAATATATAGTCTCTGCATTCAGGAAAGTACAACATAAGGAGACAGATACATAATTAATATCTAACTAATATCCAAAATGCCCCCCAAATATAAACCAGAGCTTGAATATCACACTGACAAATACACAAATCTTGCTAGTTCCAAATTCCACATGTTCACACAGAAAATCTAGTCCCTTGAGAATCCTTTCCTTTATCCTCACCAGCAACAAAATTTGTCTTTGAAACCCACATGATTGCTACATGCATGGAATATGCAGGAGTTCTTCCTGCTACAGGACCCTGCTGCCCTTCCTTAGCCATTCCACGTGGACTGAATTTAAATGCTACGTTCTTTGCTTCTACTGCCTCCAGCCTCATTCTTCTGCATTTCACCCAATGCCCCATGTTTAATCAGAGTTCTCACTCCTCGCAGACCTCAGCTTTCAATATACAAAAGATCCATTTCATTGACTCTAGTCCCCACAGTATCCTAACCAATATCTTGATGATCTCCTGTGAAGTGAGAGGGAAAATACTTGTGTTACTCTGCATTATTCTTAATAAAAGATTCCACTGCCAAAGCTCTCTAGCCCAGAGAGTCACAGACTTCTTCTCAGGGACTTGCTCTGTCATCTGTCCCTGCCACCTTAGCCCACCCTCTAGACTTCCACTCATCCCTTCTTTACTGGCCCTTCCCATTTGATAATGAGTAGGATAAAGTCCATCGCTGTTCTTCCCATCTGGCTCTCCATAGAGGAAGCATAGTCTATATTTCTTGAAAAAAGATATCTACACTCTCTACATTTGAATCCCTCATTTTATCTTCAATACCTTTCCATTTTATTCTGGTTTTTGGATTCACTATTTCATGAAACCACTAAGCTTAAGATCATCAATAGTCTTCTTCTTAAATCTAATGAAAACTGACTCCTCTTTGTCAAGTAGTTCTGCATCCAGTGTTTCCCTAACCACCCCCACCCTCCATTTGTCCATCATCAGCTTTCCAATAACCTATTGTGATACAAAAATATTTCATACATCCTAGGAAGTTGTGAGTGGCTTGATTGGGTCCTGGCTACAAGACTGTAATTTTGTTTTCTCCTTAAACAAGCCATAGCTCTAAGCAGCACTTGTGGCCACATAGGCTTTTCAGCCACTTTCTATGTGCAGAGTGCTCTACTGTAGTCTCTGGTTTTAAGCTATAGTCCTGAATTTAGTCTTCCATCTCACATAAAAACATATAGAGCCATATCCGCCACAGAAGCCAAGTCCTCACTGCCATTGCTCTCTTTCTGAATCTAGAACCCAGCAGCTCTATTGTGTTAATACCATACTACGTTTCTCTTCAGTAAAAATATCCACTTCTTTTTTGCCCTGAGCCTTGTCCTTTTGGTATTGTTTATGTATAGCTCACTTGCCTCAGGAAACCCCCTGCTCCCAAGCATCTACCCCAAAACCAGACTCTGTTTTATGCTCTCACCTACACCTCTGACTTTACGAGGGGTTCTCCCCATCACCATTTCTCTTGGAGAAGGAGTTAACTTGCAGCTCCAAGTCAATAAAAATTCCTGGGCGTGACAAGAGTGTTTCAACTTACGAACTCCTCTGAAGGTTATCTAGCCCGCCTGTATAGGTTCGTCCAGCCACATGTGATTGTTTACAGCCTCCCAACCATGAGAGGCACAAGATGTTTTAGACTTACTAAAGACAAATTCTTTTGGGAAGTTAGAAATTATTAGTATAGTGGGTTGGTTAGGAATTATATTGGTGAAGGGTTTTTCATTTGTTGTGCCAATAATTGCTGCTAATTCCCTGCCCTGGGTGTGACAAGGGTGTCTCAGGTCAAACCTCTCTGTTGGCAAACTAGCTTGTGTGACAGGATTATCCATACTCCTGCCACTACGCACATGATTGTTTACTACCTCTCAACCATAAACAGCACAGAGAGTTTTGGAGTATTTTGAGAGTCTTAATTAGAATAGGGCTTTTCTCATTGTTGAGTCAATGATTGCCACCAGGCCTCCATATCCTTAGGCTCCTGGGAATATATTAATCAATGTATTTGGAATATAGAAAAGGAAATATAGTAGTTTTTAAGGTTAGCAATACTAGACTTTTTGAGTGGATGAATTTTCTCTTTTGTAATAGATCACTGTACTTTGTTATAAATCACTGTGTCCTTGCTATGTAAAAATGTAACTTTATCACTATCTTAAGACTAAACAGATCTTAAGGGGAACATTGGTGAAGGGTTTTCATTTGTTGGGCTGATGTTTGCTGCTAAATCTCCATATTCCATGCTCTTATAATGAATATAACTAACATATAGGAGAAATAAGTATTAGCCTTTCAGATCAGTCATGTTAACCTTGGGTTAAATAAATTCCTTTCTTGATTGTAACTCACTACACCCTCGCCCTATAGGAATGCATTTGGAGGGTGGTGCCTGGTTTAAGAAAAAACACCCTTGGAAAAAAGTTTTTGGTTATCAGAAAGAAAGGGTCATAAATGTCAGCAGGCCTCATGGCCAGAAGATGATGTAAAACCCCAAGACCTTTTTTATGTAAATCACCTGATCTTAATAAAGGTCAGGACTGCTGACCCCCATGTGACTCTGTATTCATCACTATGTGTAACAAAAGGTATATAAGCAAACCTAAAAAATAAAGAAATGGGATCAGTTTCTGGAAAGACTGATTCCTTCATGTCATTTCTTTCTTGCTCCCCGTTTTTCTGGCTGAATTCCCATCTGGAATGTAAGTACTCATCAAGCCTGCTAATTTTGCCTGGGCTTCTAAGATCGGACTGGGGGGGCCTCAGTGCCTCCTCTCCTTCAGGAGAATAGGAAGACACCTGTGGCCTATGTAGGTGGTGATTGGTATTCCATGTAAACCAAGTTATTCAGTCTCTTTTTCTCTGCTAATTTTCTATTCCCTCTCTATCTGTAATTAAATACACTTTCTCCAAGGACACCGACTCCATCCCCACGTTCGAATCACCCTGGATCCACCGGGGCTGGACCCTGGCAAGAGTGAAAAAGTTGGCTTAAAGCTCAACATTCAGAAAATGAAGATCATGGCATCCATCTCATCACTCCATGACAAATAGATGGGGAAACAGTGGAAACAGTGGCTGACTGGGCTCCAAAATCACTACAGATGGTGACTGCAGTCATGAAATTAAAAGACGCTTACTCCTTGGAAGGAAAGTTATGACCAACTTAGATAGCATATTCAAAAGCAGAGACATCACCTTGTCAACAAAGGTCCATCTAGTCAAGGCTATGGTTTTTCCAGTGGTCATGTATGGATGTGAGAGTTGGACTGTGAAGAAAGCTAAGCACTGAACTGATACTTTTGAACTGTGGTGTTGGAGAAGACTCTTGAGAGTCCCTTGGACTGCAAGGAGATCCAACCAGTCCATCCTAAAAGAGACAAGTCCTGGGTGTTCATTGGAAGGACTGATGCTGAGGCTGAAACTCCAATACTTTGGCCAGCTGATGCGAAGAGCAGACTCATTTGAAAAGACTCTGATGCTGGGAAAGATTGAGAGCAGGAGGAGAAGAGGATGACAGGGGATGAGATGGTTGGATGGCATCACTGATTCAGTGGACATGGGTTTGGGTGAACTGCAGGAGCTGGTGATGGACAGGGAGGCCTGGTGTGCTGCGGTTCATGGGGTCACAAAGAGTCGGACACGACTGAGACTGAACTGAACTGATACACTGTGAAATGATCACCAAATCAAGTTAATTAACACATCCATCACTTCACAGCTATCATTTTTGTTCTTGTTCTGAGAATGCCTTAGATATACTCTGTTTCTAGTATACAGTATTACTATACAGTATTCTAATACAGTGTTACTAACTATAGTCACCATATTGTGTTAGATCCCAAGAAATTATTCAACTTATAGCTGAAAGTTTGTAGCTTTTGACCAATATCATCCCATTTTCCACACCCTCCAGTCCATATCAACTATCATTGCACCTGTTTCTGTGAATTTGATTTTTTTAATTTTCACTTGTAAGTGAGATTATGCAGTATTTGTCTTTGTCTGACTTCTTTCACTTAGCATAATGTCCTCAGGATTCGTCTATGTTCTTCTCTGTTTTCTATGTTATGGCTGAATAATACTCTTATTGTATGCATACACATGATAATTACATATTATACATATACGTCACATTTTCTCTATTCATTCATCTGTAGACAGACATTTAGGTTGTTTCCATATCTTCACTAGAGTGAATAATATTGTAATGAACATGGGAGTGTAAAAATCTCAACATACTAATTTTGTTTGCTTCAGTTATACACCTAAAAGTGGGATTACTGGCCAAAACTGGGCATGTACTCTGAGAGGACCTTAATTCAGAAAGACAATGTACACCAGTGTTAACTGCAGCACTATTTACAATAGCTAGAACCTAGAAAACAACTTAAATGCCCATCAGCAGAAGAATGGATAAAGAAGATGTGATACATATATATAATGGAATATGACTCATTCATGAAAAGGAATGAAATTGGGTCACTTATAGAGATGTGGATGAATCTAGAGTCTGTCGTACAGAGTCTATCAGAAAGAGAAAAACAACTATTGTATTACTGCTGCTATGTCGCTTCAGTCGTGTCCAACTCTGTGTGACCCCATAGATAGCAGCCCACCAGGCTCCCCGCCCTGGGATTCTCCAGGCAAGAATACTGGAGAGGGTTGCCGTTTCCTTCTCCAATGCATGAAAGTGAAAAGTGAAAGTGAAGTCGCTCAGTTGTGTCTGACTCTTCATGACCCCATGGACCGCAGCCTACCAGGCTCCTCTGCCCATGGGATTTTCCAGGCAAGAGTACTGGAGTGGGGTGCCATTACCTTCTCCAAACTATTGTATTAATGTACATAAAATACATGTATAATACATGTATGTATACATGTGTTTATAATGTATTTATATATTAATATACATAAAAAACATGAATTAATATACATGTGTGTGGAATCTAGAAAAATGGTACAGATGTATTTAGTTCCAGGGCAGGAATAGAGCCACAGATGTAGAGAAAGTATGTGTAGACATGATGGGTGGGATGGTGGGCTGAATTGGGAGATTAGGTCTGACATAAATACACCACCATGTGTAAAATAGCTAGTGGGAAGGTTCTGCATGGCACAGGAAGCTCAGCTTAGTGTTCTATGATAACCTAAATGGTTGGAATGGAGTAGGAGAGTTGGAGGGAGGTCCAAGAGGGAGGGCATATATGTCATCTGAAAATAAAGTTTTACTTCTTCCTTTTCAATTTGGAAGCCATTTATTTCTAAAATAACTTCAGTCATATTTTAAAAATCCACTTTTACTTCCCCCAACATATTTTATTTTTGATATCATGATTTTCATTTTTTTATGTTGGGTATTCATCAAAAAAATCAAGAGAGCAATAGTTATTTTTTATTCCTTTCTCTTTTAACCTTTATTTTAGAGTTAAGTGATCTGTAGAGTATTCGTGTATTCTTCCCTGGTGGCTCAGAGGTTAAAGTGTCTGCCTCCAATGCGAGAGACCCAGGTCTGATCCCTGGGTTGGGAAGATCCCCTGGAGAAGGAAATGGTAACCCACTCCAGTATTCTTGCCTGGAGAATCCCATGGACGGAGGAGCCTGGTAGTCCACGGGTTCGCAAAGAGTCAGACATGACTGAGCGATTTCACTCACTCACTTAGTGTATTCTGAATATAGAGTGTTAGTTATTAGTGTATTCGAGCTTACCTTGTAGCTCAGACAGCAAAGAATCTGCCTGCAATGCAGGAGACCTGGCTTCTATCCCTAGGTCAGGAAGATCCCCTGGAGAAGGGAATGGCAACCTACTCGAGTATTCTTGCCTAGAAAATTCCATAGACAGACCATGAGGTCACAAAAAGTCATACACAACTGAGCAAATAACACACATACAGCACATTCTGAATTTGACCATATACTTTTCTTACCAGTGAGTTCTGTGTTTTTCGTGTTTCCATGTTACTAATTAATGTTCTTTCATTTCAGCTTGAATTCCTTTTAGCATTTCTTGTAAAGTATGTCAAGTGGTAGCAGTGATGAACTCTGAAAGCTTTTTGGACTCTATCTCTTTCATTTTGAAGGACAGCTTTGCAGGGTAAAGTTTTCTTTGTTGGTAGCTTTTTTATTTCAGTACTTTGAATATATCATCACACTCTTTGCCAGTCTGCAAGATTTCTGCTGTGAAACCTTCTGATACCTTATTGGGATTCTTTAACATGTGACAAGCTTTTTTTCTCTTGCTGATTTCAAAATTCTCTCCTTCCCCCATGGAAGAAACCTCAGGACAAGGGAATCTCCTGGGCACTGAGCTGTGCCACCTTGGGCATGAAGCAACATGGGTAATAATAAATTTGTTCTTCTTACCATCTTCAATGCAACAGTTCTTAAATTGTTTATTCCAAAAGTTATGCTAGTATCACTGTTTACAGTTGACATGATATTATAAGTAGAAAATCCTAAAGATGCCACAAGTGCACGGGGATGATCCAGAGAGATGATATGGGGTGGGAGGTGGGAGGGGGTTTCAGGACTGGGAGCTCATGTACACCTGTGGCTGATTCATGTCAATGTATGGCAAAACCAATACAGTATTGTAAAGCAGAATAAAGTAAAAATAAAATTTTTTTAAAAGGTAAAAAAAAAAAAAAGAAAAAGAAAACTCCTAGAGCTAAACAATGAACTTGGGAAAGCTACAGGATACAAATTAATACACAGAAATCTCTTGTATTCCTATATACTAACAGTGAAAAATCAGAAAGAGAAATTCAAGAAACAATTCCATTTATCATTACAACAAAAAGAATAAAATACTTAGGAATAAATCTACCTAAGGAGGCAGAGACCTGTACTCAGAAAACTGTAAGATTCTGATGAAAGAAACCAAAGACAACACAAGTAGTAGGAGATATATACCATGTTCTTGCATTGAAAGAATCAATTTTATGAAAATGACTATATTACCCAAAGCAATCTACAGATTCAATGCAATCCCTATCAAATTACCAATGATATTTCTCACAGAATTAGAACTACAAAATTTACAACTTGTGTGGAAACATAAAAAACCCTGAATAGCCAAAGCAATCTTAAGAAAGAAAAATGGAGCTGGAGGAATTATACTACAGATTATACAAACTTCAGATTATACTACAAAGCTGGAGTGATGAAGACATTATGGTACTCTTACAAAAGCAGAAATATAGATCAATGGTTGTCCCATAGATAGAAAGCCCAGAGATAAACCCATACATCCATGGTCACCTAATCTATGACAAAGGAGGTAAGAATATACAATGGAGATAAGAAGTGAAAGTGAAGTTGCTCAGCCGTGTCCGACTCTTTGCGACCCCATGGACAGCAGGCTCCCTCCACCCATGGGATTTTCTAGGCAAGAGTACTGGAGTAGGTTGCCATTTCCTTCTCCAGGGAATCTTCCCAACCCAGGGATCGAACCCAGGTCTCCTGCATTGATAATCCTTTCAAAAAGTGGTGCTAGGAAAACTAGACAGCTGCATGTAAAAGAAAAATGCAATTAGAACACTCCCTAACACCACACTCAAAAATAAGCTCAAAATGAATTAAAGACCTAAATGTAAAGCTGGATTCTATAAAACTATTATAGGAAGACAGTGAAAACACTCTTTGACCTAAGATGCAGCAAGATCTTTTTGACTCACCTCCTAGAGTAATGAAAATAAAAATAAAAATAAACAGGACCTAATTAAATTTAAATGTTTTTGCTTAGCAAAGGAGACCACAGACAAGATGAAAAGGCAACCCTCAGAATGGGAGAAAACATTTGCAAATAAAGCAACTGTCAAGGGATTAGTCTCCAAAATACACAAACAGCTCATGCAACTCAATATCAAAGAATCAAACAACCCAATCAAAAAATGGGCAGAAGACCTTAATAGACATCTCTCCAAAGACAACATACAGACACTCAACAAACATAGGAAAAGATGCTCAACATCACTACTTACTATAGAAAAGAAACCAAAACTATAATGTGTCACCTCATACTGGTTAGAATGGCTATCAAAAAATCTACAAACAGTAAATGCTGGAGAGGGTGTGGAGAAAAGGGAACCCTCCTA
Source organism: Nanger dama (assembly GCA_917880005.1). Lineage (NCBI taxonomy): Eukaryota > Metazoa > Chordata > Mammalia > Artiodactyla > Bovidae > Nanger > Nanger dama. The sequence continues at coordinate 2,980,959 of CAKJTW010000038.1, read as the reverse complement.
TACTGTTAGTGGCAATGTAAATTGCAGCCACTAAGAAGAAAAGTATGGAGTTTCCTTAAACAAAAACTAAAAACAGAGCTACCATATGACCCAGCAATCCCACCCTTGGGCATGTATTTGGAAAAAATCATAATTCAAAAGGGTGCATGTACCCTGATATTCACTGAAGCACTATCTACAATAGCCAGGACATGGAGGCAACTGAAATGTCCATCAATAGATGAATGGATAAAGAAAATGTGGTACATATCTACAATGTAATATTCCTCAGATCATACAAAGGAACAAAGTAATGTCACTTTACAGAGACATGGATGGAGCTAGAGACTGTCACACAGAATGAGATAAATCAGAAAGAAAAAGACAAAATAATGCTTATATGTGGAATTCAGGAAAATGGTACAGATGAACTTATTTGCAAAGCAGAAGTAGAATCACAGATATAGAAAACAAATTTATGGTTAAAAAGAGGGGAAGGGAGGGTTGGGATGAATTAGGAAATTGGGATTGAACTATACACACTACTGTATATAAAATAGATAACCAATGAGAACCTATTATATAGCACAAGGAACCCTACTCAATGCTCTGTGGTGACTTAAATGGGAAGGAAATTTTAAAATGAGAGGATATATGTATACATATGGCTGATTCACTTCACTGCCCGGCAGGCACTAACACAACATTGTGAAGCAACTGTACGCCAACAAAAATTAATAATTAGAGAAAAGTTATGCTGAAACTCCCAGACTCCAACTTGGGTATTCTCATCTGTGGTGACTGTCAAAATCAATACTCTGTGGAGGGATAATGGCAAAAAAAGAAAGAAAGAAAAAAAAAAAAACTCCTACCATTTTGCAGACATTGCATCTTACCAATTCTTAACAATACAGTATTGGTATGAACATAAAACTCTGTAAAGAAAGTAAAAATTCTCTGTAAACAGTACAGGCCACACAAAGGTTTATCAGTAATAATAGGCATAAATCTCAAGGAAATAGTAAGATAGATCAATAAAGCACTTTGGAATGTTTTCCCGTTTCACACCTAGACCTGAGACACAAGGGTGAGATCACACAGAGCAAGGCTGCCAGACTGTAAGGCAGTCTAAGGGAAACATGAGCAAAAAACAGTTGCCATAGGTAACCTGATGCCAGGCATTTTCAAAGCTCTTAGCAAGTAATAGCGTCGAATCCATTATCATTCTTCCAATTTTACAGATGTGAAAACTAGGCACAGAGAGGCAAAATAACCTGCTCAAGATGGCTCAATTAGCAAGAACCAGGCTGCCAGAAAATAAAACTCCTAACCCTCAGACAAGGCTGTTTCCACCATAGGCAGATGTAGACCTCAAGTGAGCATGGAGGGAAGAAGGACCAAACACTGTACTTTCTTTTCAAAGAACCCTTCAACTGACCCTTCTTAAATATCCTTGAATGCTTAGTAGGTGAACATACTCTGCTTCGTCAGCAATCTTTGCTCTCAGAAGAAAAGGTAGATTTGATGATAATCCTATAGTAATTGGGACTAGAAGAATTTCCTTTTTTTTTTTTTTAATATATAATCTGCTAATTTCCTCTAGTATAGATAATTGAGTCAACCATTCCCATTTTCCTGAACTTCTTTAAAAACATTCCATGGGCTGTTTTCAAATGGAAAAGAGAATTCAATATTAAAAAATAAACCGTTCTTTCTCCTAGTTAAAGAGCAAAAGCCTGGAGTATAGCTAGGGGAAATGAAAACTGTGGAATCATGCTTACTGTTTGAACAGCCGTTCCAATTAAAAAGCACCCTGGGATTGGTGTATGTCTGGCCATCGCACACCACAGACATAAAGAGCTCTGTTGGAAATGCCTGTAGACTCATTTTGGCAAGACCCCTCTCCTGGAACCAACTGATCAATAGGTATCCCTCACCTGTTTCAAAGTACAGCAGGAACTGAAGAAAACAGCAATGCCTCCTCATTCAGACACATTAACCCAAACCATAGTGGCACCAGTGCCAGCTCCCAGGAAGGCAGCCCTCCTGGGGATACATCAGCCATGGGCAGAGCAGTGGGGAGATTCTGAATTGCTTCAGTCACAGTGTAGGGGAACGCTTCAGGAGCTGCCAGCACAAGCATTTTCTCTACTTTTCAGAGATCCTTTACATGGTGGCTCAGTAAGCCATCAGGTACATTTCATGCCAGGTATAAACAAAAGGAGCTTATGTATGAGGGAAGGACAGACTTCACAAAGAGCACAGCTTTACATCAAAGCTGGGTCTTTGGGTAAAGGGCTAAATCAAAAGCTTTCAAGTAAACCTCGTATGTGAAACCTTGATTTAATACAAGATCAAAATCAGAGGGGAAAACTGGAAAATCTCAAAGGTTAAATTCAGAGAGTACAGATCAGAAATAGTAAGAGGCTCTAAGGCCACTCATAAAAAGTAGTTGTAAATATAGACAGGACTCAGTAGCTTCCTCACATGAAGAGGTTAAACTCTGCATTGTCCTGAAATGTGGAAGGAATGGCATTGCTCCACCTCCCTTCTCCGTCCTACTCCTTTCCCCTCTCAGTGCACATATTATTTGGAAACTAGAAGACCCATAAATTGCAATCTGCAATGTGTTCTGGCTCCATAGATTGTAGAAGGCAGTACCTTCTGCATTCACTTACTAAGTACTGGAAATATCACTGATACCACCCAACTTGAAAAATATAAAACTGTATAAGGTCATGGTGGGAAGAAAGGGAAATTTACGTTTCCAGTAGTTCTCGGACAGATGGACTAAGTAAACATTTGCCAAATTTCCTATGACTAGTCTGCACATCTCCTGTACATACCTCATACCCCTGTTTGGTTAGGATGATATTTTTAAATACCAATCTGTAATTACTCTTTTCTCCCTGCTCTCTTCCCTTTTTCCTTCCTTTAATTCAAGTAAGCAAGTAGACTGTTCTCTTTGCTCAAGATAAATATGGAAAAAGGAGAAAAGCAGCCTACAATTTTCCTATTTTCTTCCAAAGCCTAAATTTTGGAGCACCATAGACAAGATTTTAAAAACGGGAACCCTCAACAGTGACAAGCTATTAGCCAGAAAGAAGAAAGGAAAGAGATTTCCCCCGGAGGGAGGGGGCGGTGGGGTGGAGGGGAAAGGACTCCTTTTTTGAAAGGTGAGAGCGAGAAACTGAGTCACAGAGAGAGAGAGAAAGAGACAGAGCTCTGTGGGTCTGCAGAGCATGGAAGAGCTTTCCTCTGCTGTCCAGCAGGACCACTAGGGGAAGCAGCAAAGGCCCTGAGAGAAAACAGCTGTTTGCAGCAGAGAGGCAGACAGGACTGCAGGCAGCCGTGTAAAAGATTCCTGGAGGCCCAAGTGAACTTCTGGATTGGTAAGTCCTAAGATAAAGATGTTAATATCTTATCAGCAAACTATGTTAGAAAAGGCTAAGGATGGTGCCAGAGGCTCGCCCCTCCCCATTCTGTGTGACTTGGCTGGCACAATGGCGGACACGAAGGAGAGCTCCACTCTCTTCCCTCCTGGATGAGACACTATGTCTGCACCCACAAATCCTCTCCTAACTCTAGGGTTGAGTCTTGAGGAGATAAAAGCCAGGAAGGGGCAATGTTTGACATCCAACACTCTCCTGGTTGGCCTGCTACATCCTTCCCCTGAAACAATATGCACAAGAGGGCACATTATCCGTTTGACTCCCTGGAAGGAAATACGGACAATAGAAGAGGAAGAATAAAAAGACACATCTCAGAATATGATCTTAATCATGCTCTTTCCTTAATCAATATTTTATGTCCTTATGAATAAGATGTTCTCAGAAATGCAACTCCTGCCAACTCCAGTACTTCTGGTCTCCAATTTCCAACATCCTCAGAGGCTGAGGTAGATATTTGCCTCAAGCCCGCTAAGGGTTGAATATAGAGTCTAACACAGCAAATTTCTCTCCATTGCAGTGTGTGTGTGTGTGTGTGTGTGTGTGTGTGTGTGTGTGGGTGGAGATGGAAGGAGACCAAGTCACAACCTTCCTCTGGAGTTTCTTTTCCCCACCAGCACTGATTTCACACAACAGAGAACTCAGCCACAGAAAGGAAGCCTTGCCCCTAACCATATAATCCTCTCATGGATCTACAGAAATATAACTGCTGAGCAGCTGTCTTCAGCAAAAAGCCTGGTCATTCTTGATCAAGAAAGGTAGGATCCAACCCAAGTATCTTCTTCCTGCTCAGTCATCATCTTCCCTAACTTCACCTTAGTACCTGTGATGAGGTAGAACATCAGCAAATGAATGAAGAAAACCCTTCTCTACCTTCTTACTACCTTACTATGGGAGCCATAAGTCCTTGTAGAAAGTAACCCCCTTGGGTTCTTTTGGCATCTTACTGGGTGGCAGGGGAACGAATTCCCAATTAACTAGGATTCCTCTATTATATTTCATTCTTTCATTGTTCAAAATATGCCCATCTCTTCATAGTTTTGCAACAATCACCAAAAATTTCAGGGAAAAAATGTCTTCATAAAAAATAACTCCTGTTAGATCTCTTATAACAAATCCAATATAATTACCTACATGGTTAACCATAAATTAATCTACTATTAAATTCAAAAGAACTAGACATCAGAAACTAAATGTGCTAGCTCAGATGTTTTGTTGTTATTAATTCTATGATTACTAAAGAAAAGTATTTTAAGTGATAGAAACTCAGATTTCCAGATAATTTCAAACAAATACTTTAAAGTCAGGAAAAGTAGGATTTGGAGTTAAAAGTTAATGAGGAAAAAGAATATAGAAAATCTTCCTTACGCGTTCCCCAACCTCCTCACCCCAAGCTTCTACTTTAATTGCAAACACTGCTGTGAGAACTATCAATTGCAGGCTTTCTTTATCAACTAAACACACTTTTAAGCCAAAGTAAAGTTAACTCAAGAGGGAAGAGAAAGGTTAAAAACATTTCCTGTAATATTAAGAGTCATGTTGAGGACATACTTTCCAAAGCAACTCCTACTGTAAACTCACTTAAATCAACCAATGGGAAAAATGTTTTGACTTTGATGTGCTATAGGCAGAATGCTTCCTCTTATGTATTCTTGTTTGTACTTATGCAAGAATATCCTGCCTTACACCAGCAAGGTTGTGAAATATTTAGCAAAAATTCACTCAGTAATACAAAATATAATAAAGCCAAATTTTAACATAAGAATGAATTAGAGAGGAAAAAGAAGTATGAGATCAAGAAACTTAAAATGAACCCATGTGTGAGATTAGGCAGGAAGGAAGAGGGGAAGGCAGGAAGAAAAATTAATACCGGCAAGCATGTCTCAAGGCTATTCATTTGCTCGAGGAGAGCCAAAAATTAGAAATTATGTCAATCATACCAGGAAGGACACCACAAAAATCCCATGCTTTTCGGTGTCGGTAAGATAAAACCCACCCATTCCTGAGATGAGGCACAACTCACTGATACAAAGAACAAAGAGAAGTTTTTCACATGGATCTGACAGGTGGTAAACTGCATGAGAGAGTAAACTTCACCCTCCATAGCAGCCTTACTATGGATGTGACAGTGTGTCTCACAGGACTATTTCTTTTAACACCTTCAAAGCAGTCAAGTGATGTAATGGCAAAGTGCAAGTGAGCAAAATCAGTTCTATATAGGAGACCGGAGACAGAGTGAGGTTCCAGTTCTCTGCTTACCTGGCATGACCCAGCAATCAAATTTTGAAGTGAACTGCAAATCCTTTGAGAAAACCTGCATATATACTCTTTCTTCCAACTGAGCTTTCAGTAAGTACTGGGTGATGGTGAGCCCCAGATAATGTCTCCAGCAAGTACCTAAATTGTTATTATTCTAGGTTGCAAGCTAAATGCAGCATCCTATGCTTTTACAGCCAGCCAAGCCAGATTTAAGTTGTCATCTTCTTATGAAATTGAGGTCCCAAAAGATGACTCAAAGGCAATGCCACTTCCACACAGATGTAGCCAAAGGAGTGCCTAAGTGCCCTCCCTCAAGCAGTACTTCCTAAAACTACCTTTATTTCAACAAGCAGCATCAGAGTCTCTGACAGCATCATGACCAACTCATCTTGCAACAATATTAAACTGCCAGGATCGTTTGTGAACTGGGAGATAACAAAATCCTCTTAGAAATATAGGAGTGTGTGTGTGTGTGTGTGTGTGTGTGTGTGTGTGTGTGGCTCAGTTGTGTCCAACTCTCTGTGACCCCATGGACTGTAGCCTGCTACACTCCTCTGTCCACGGGATTTTCCAGGCAAGAAAACTGGAGTGGGTTGCCATTTCCTACCCCAGAGGATATTCCCAAGCCAGGGACTGAACCCACATCTTCTGCGTCTCTTGCAATGGCAGGTGGGTTCTTTACCACTGCACCACCTGGGAAGCCTTCAGAACACTGCTGCCTGGCTATAAAAACTAAGAAATTGACACAGTTCATACAAAAACTCTTAGTGAACATCAGGATTACAATATTTGTGACTGTCTACAGTGAATTTGCCAGAGATCCTAATTAAATTGAGCATCATCGTAGGCATTAGTTCTCCCGGAAGCTGCTGTGAATCCAAAAGACAGGAATGTAATTTACAAGTTCAAACAGCACTTGTACTTACTCTACAGGAGCATTGCTTGCCCTGTACTTTAACTGCCCGCTTACTCCTTGTATTGCATTCTACTTCAAGTAACTGAGAATTAGACTAATCGTGATTCAAACAATGGGAGTTTATTTTTCCTCATGTAACAGTAAGTCTAGAGATAAGAGACTGTCGGCATTGGGTCAGTTCAATGGTGTCTCCAGATTCCCTTGGGCCTTTCCCTCACGGTCACCAGATGTCTGCTAATGCTTCATGTCCACATTTAAGACAGGAGAAGGGAGCAGAGAAGGGGCGGTGCTGTCAGTGTGGTTTCATTTACCAAGACAATGTAAGTATTTCCTGGTAAGAAACCTACCCAGAAACTTTATTTCCTCTTATGTATTATTAACCAGAACTGGTCGGTTCTGTCAGATCACCAACCAGGGCAGGCTGGGAAAGTAGGGGATGGCATGACCATAAAGACAAAGCCCTCGAAGCTAAGTCGAGGCCTGAGAATGGCCACAGTACACCGTCTGGGACTGGGCATGCTACTGGGCAAGGATGACGGGCAAAATCGATACTGTGTATGGAACCTAAAGCCATTGCATGCTTATCTATTTCCTGAATTTGATGCAAGCTTCTAGAGGATAGAAATTATATCTGTTTCATTGCTTGATTTCCTCAAAGCCTGGCACAGTCCCTGGCTCATAGCAAATGCCCAGTGAGTACTTGTTGAGAGGATGAATGAAAGAAGGAAGAAATGAATGGGGAAAATTTATAAAATATTAACTTTCCAGCTGTCCATCACCATGGTTCACACTTAGATAAGGATACAAGATAAATATATGGTATACATACTTTAAACACACTTGTGTTCTGTGAGAGAAAATATTCCAGCCATTCTATTTCCATTTTTGTTGCTGTTGTTGTTTAGTTTCTCAGTCTGACTCTGGCTCCTCTGTCCATGGGATTTTCCAGCCAAAAATACTGGAGCCAGTTGCTGTTTCCTTCTCCAAGGGAATCTTCCTGTCCCAGAAATCAAACCCATGTCTCCTGAGTCTCCTGTATTAGCAGGCAGATGCTTTACCACTGAGCCACCAGGGAAGCCCACTTTTAGGCACTCAGTAAATGCTGCCTCTGCTGCCCCTGCTGATGGTCAAAGTCACTACAAGACACTTCTTTACGGAAAATGATACCGTAAATAGAGTAAATACATCAAATAGAGTAAATGATACCAAATAGAGTACATATACCAAATAGAGTAAATGATACCAAAATAGAGTAAATATGTTAAAAGGAGATAGGTTCTTTCATTGCCCCCATCAAGACACAAAGGCTTGTCTGTTAAACCTGACACTTAAGGAAACTTGTCCCTCTGACCCCAAAGAAGTGTATCATCAGTAAGGTTCATACAACCAGTCCTTGCAAACTTAATACTCTTAAATAAATTGCTTGGGGAAAACTTGAAAGAAAAGAATTATCATTTGTCTCTGAAAAGAGAAAAAAAAAACAACTGTGACTGTGAAACACATAATTTGTGGAAGCTATCAATGAAATGCAAGCTTTATATTGGATTTGAACAAGAGCTTGCGTGGAAGTTAAAGGAGCATTCTTTATGGATTTAATTAAAATGCTGCATATGAGACCTTCCTAATCTTAATGTGCTACAATTGTATTAAGACGCTCACATCAAAATATTTACATTTAAATATTTTATAATGCCACACTTTAAAATATTAATGATACCACAAGTAATCCATGACATTTCTACAGCCTTTTCTATAGTAAGTTTGTAAGAAAACAGCAGAGTCTAACCATGTCATCCCTAGTCAGCTATTTGAAATTCAGCTTAGCAAACACACCAGTTTACCCATTTCTGCAGTCTAATGAAAACTCCTCTAAGAACTCAACCTCTTGCTATTATAATTTGTTCTTATTCTGTTCTAGATAGTGGCACTAGTGGAAAGAAAAAGAACTGTTCCTGTGTCATTAAGCGCCACTGCTGAGTTTAGACAGATTCCTTTTCAGAGAGATAGATTTATTGAAAGGTTTCATTTAAAACCTGAGAAAGGCAACTGTAAAACACAAGTGACCAAGTCAGTTATTTCATATGTTATATAATGAAGATATCTTTATAGAGATGTAAGTGCTCTTTAGAAACAATGTTGCAAGCTGTTTCATTTCTACATAACATAGCCTTTGTGATTACAAGATTCACTTCTTAATATTGTTTCTTTGAAAGCACCAGCGAATCTCATCATAGTCATGGTTATATTCTGTTTTAATCCTGCTGTCTTTCTTTCTTTCCACTGGCCAAAAAAACGTAACTGAGGAAGACATGATTCAAATTCTCATCTCCATAAACAAGTCAAGCTCAGGTTTGTTGTGATAATAAATAACGTGCAGAAAATAAATGTTGGCAGCATCACCTTGGACTATGAAAGGTGATTATTTCATTCTTTGTTCCTTAGAGAAAGCTAATTATTGGGGCTAATCATGAAAGAAGTTAATGACTAGAGAAACGGCAGCCAGGTGACAGGAACTCTATGAAACCTGCCAAATTCAGCATAAATTTGCTAAGGGATTTCAGATGCATCTGGATAACAATTTTCTCTGCCGGAAAAAGAGATCATTGAATCATTTGCACTATCTTTTGAAAAGCTTTTAACACATATTTTTGTCCCCGTGTGTTGTTGGTTACAGAGGGTTAAAATAGTGGTAGTCCTGGATTCAAGGTTGAGATAGGAAACAGCTATGGGAAGATATAAATTCCTTTCGTCAGGGGATTTTCTGACTTGCAAATAAAGACCATCTAAAATAATGATGACTTACTCTGAGGTATAAAATATAACTGAAATCTCTTCTGGACAATTCATACCAGTGATGGAGTAGACAGTTACTACCATTCTTATTTTTCTGAATCTATCTCAAATGCTATTTGTAATTGCCAACTGAAGTAATTTCTTAGCTCTTCTGATGCTTCTGTCTGTAGACTATAGTTTTTCTTTCTTTCTTCTTAAAGCATACAAGTTTCTTAAAGATAAGTTTTCTTTCCCCTCTTGAAATTCAGCAAGTTTATCATACAGCTAACCACCTTGATGATGGCAGTTTTTGGCAAGGGCATATTCTTTCCTATAGAAGGAAATGTCTATAGCATTGCTGTAAAATACATTTCACCCATCTTTATCAGTAGAAGGGTTTCAAATTTCATCTTAAACATTTACAACATTCAAAAAATTGGAAAGATAGGCTTGACTTTGTAATCATATAACCTAAAACTGTAAGATAAAGTCAGATACATCAATATCATAAAACTCAAAAGCATGTTATTTTACCCTATTCCAGCTTTATTTATTTAGCCTTAACAACAGAAGTCTTTCCATAGAACATGTATGACTTTCTTGTCTAAATTTGCATTTTAAAGCCCAATGTCCCACAGCAATCACTATCTAAGCACAAAAGCAGATTGCCTGAAATAACTGGACAAGTTAGCTCAACCAGTCTGAATGCTTTAAGACAGCTGAATGACATTTCACTTAACTTTAGATCTGAGGACCCAAATTTAATGAATAAAAAAACCTTCAAGATGACTGACATATTTCATTCTTCTTCTTCTAGTACAAAGCAACTTAATTCAAAAGTATTTACCAAGAATGCATCATTATAAATGCTGCGGAGAACTTTAATGAAGTAGAGGAAAGCTTCCTATCTTCAGGCAGCTTACAATTGAATTGTTAGAAGTAAATATACCTATTCATGAAATTGCTAAATAAAAATAATGTAAATATGATAGGCAGAATTGTAAGACGGCTCCCATGATGTCCAGCTCCTCTTGTTATACCTGTGATTATATTATACTGCATGGCAAAAGGAATTTTGCTGATGGAACTAAGGTTGCTTATCAGTTGACCTTAATATCTTAAGAAATTATCCATGTGAAACTAATGTAATCAAACAAGTCCTTTAAAAGCAGAAATGTGTTTTCTCTGACTAGTCCCAGAAGAGGAGGTCAGAAAGGTTCAAAGAATAAAAAGGACTTGACATGCTGGGATAGAGATGGAGAAAGCCATGTACCAAGGAATGCAAGCAGCCTCTGGAACCTGAGAGGCCTCCAGCTGAAAGCCAACAGCAAACCAGAAACCACAGTCCTAAAACCTCAAGAAACAAAACTCTACCAATAAGCTGCTCTACTTGTAATGAGCTTAGATGCAGATTCTTCATTATAGTCTCCAGAAAGAGCTTGACACCTTATTTTCAGCCTTGGGAAACCCTAAACAGAGACCCAGTTGAGCCCATCTGTACATCAGATCCAGATAACTGTTAAATAATATATGGATATTGCTTTAAGCTGCTAAGCTTATGGTAATTTATTATATAGCTATAGAAAGCTAATATAAATATATAATTAGTGTCAAATGAGTAACAGAGATGAGGAAATATATGAAAACTTAAAGGAAGGAAAGATTAATATGGTGGAAATGCACAGTCCCCTCCTCGCTTGCTGCAAGTATCATGCTTATTCCTACCCCCAGGACCTTTACACAAACTATCTGTCTTGCCTCTAGTGGTGTTTACTTTCTCTGTTAACCATTTATGAACACAGAACACCCCTCCTCACTGAAGCCTTCTTCAACATCTCTAGTCTAGAATGCTATGTCTCATCAATGAACTACTTTTGAACTCATAGTTATTTCTGAATAATAACCCACTGATTTAATGTTTCACATTTTCTCCCCTCTCAGTCCTCAGACTTGCCAGTTAAATTCACTTTTTGTATCCCCAAAGAATCAAATAAATTATTATTAAGTACTTGATTAATTAAAAATATGCCCTGGTTACTTTGTATAGAAAATCTTGAATAAAATTCATGAATTTTTTATTGATCTTATTTAAAACCAAATTAAGGCAATTTCTTTTTCCTATCACACTCACTTCTAAACACTTAAGATTACCTCCTTCTGAATCACAGTTTTAAAATAACTCTGCACAGGTGGCTTTATGTGTTCAGTTTTGACCATGTATTCAGTTTCACTGAGGAATAGGATGGTAAAAGGCCCAGCGTAAAAACCTGCATACTCAGTTGATTCATATCGAGTTGAACTATACCAGGCTGCTACTTTTAGCACTGATACAATTACTTTTTGAAAAATTATTTCAGTGGTCTCATCTACTTCTCAGACTGTAACAGCTTTAATGTAGAAATATTATTTTTACATTCTGTTGATATGCTTCTACTGTTGGTTGGACAACAATTAGTTTGTTGATGGTCATCTGAAACCACTATCTGAAGCTGGAAAAAATTTTTCTTCCCTTTTGGTTGCAGCTCTGCCCTCAAATGATTGAGTATCTTCTTCTCCCCTTTTAGTTCTCCACAAGATAAATATCTGAAGAAAAACAATTGTCTTCAAAAAAAATGGCTGTTGCTAAAATGCTGAGAATATTTAGAAAGCAATAATTAATATTCTTCCAAAAACCTTCAGAAGTTTAGATTTATATAACTCCAGTACAGACCCTCTTGAAAATCTGTCTGTGGCTAAGAAACTTCTATTCATCTCTAAAAAGCTTTTTAAAAGCACTTTTCTCTTTTTCTCCCCCATCCTCCACAATCCCTCCCAGAAAGTTAATGTTACCCTAAAAAAACTTGCAGTAGTTGCCATATTCATAAGGATAAATCATTAAAAACAATAAAAAAATAGATGACTCCAATGTCATTTTTACAGAGGGAAGCCATAGATCACAACCAGAAGATTTAGATTTTAGTTCAATTCTTCCACTTGCAGACAGTGTCATCTTTTCTCCTTCTTGATCCCCAAAGACCAATTCAACAAAATGGAGGTAAACATACCTACCCTGAGGGCTTCTCAGGTGGCTCAGCCTGCAAAGCAGGAGACTCAGGTTAGATCCCTGGGGAGGGAAGGTCACCTGGAGGAGTGCACAGCAACCCACTCCAGCATTCTTGACTGGAGAATCCCATGGACAGGGCAGCCTGGTGGGCTACAATCCACAGGGTCCCAAAGAGCAGGACATGATTAAAGTGACGGAGCACACACGAATACCAAGCAGAAGAGACCAGAAAAGACAGAGTCAAATTATGCCAAATGATTTACTTTAAAAGCAGCAAAGTGCTTTATATTAATCAATTCAATAGACCTAATTATTAAATATATAATTATTGATAAATTGAAATTATAAATTATATATCATACTCATAAATAACAAGGTCTCAGAACCTCATATTTTCTCAAAGTCCAAGCTAAAACTGATTTAAATTCAACAAATATTTACTAAGTGTAAAATTGCTGACTCAGTATGGTAGCCTAATATAAAAGTCTACTTCTTGATATTAAACCTGTTATAATTTATATACTATTATATATGCTACTCCAGTGTTCTTGCCTGGAGAATCCCAGAGATGGCGGAGCCTGGTGGGCTGCCGTCTATGGGGTCGCACAGAGTTGGACACGACTGAAGCAACTTAGCAGCAGCAGCAGCAGCATATATGCTAATTAGCTTTTAGCCACTAGGATAAGTGCTTCACATTCATTATGTTATTTAATCCTCACAATAACCACAATTTTGGGTGACAGAAATCATTATCCTCATTCTACAGATGAGGCATTCAAGATTCAAAGAATAGGTTCAGAGAATGCCAGAAGCTAGCTAATAGCAGAGGGACTGGAATCCATATATAGGTGTGTGGTCTCCAAAATCTCTACAGTTTACAGCATCACCTATGTTAAATTAAAATAAAGAATAGCATATGACAAAATCAATGAGGCAGTACCTTTTATAAGTTCAATGGATCAGAGAAGGAATCTGAACCAAGAAGGGGAGGCTTCATGGAAGCAATGATGTTAAGGTGGAATATGACATGTAACTTTCATATTGAAGACTATTCTGTGCAACACTGAGTATAGACTAGACACAGGATGGATAATTAACCAACACTCACTGAACAGATAAAGCAAAAGTGTTTCTCTAGGCCCGAAACAAAGCATTTAATTTTAGGAATCTACTTGCTAAGTTCATTGTTCCTATCTTTTCGTTGATTGATGAACTTTTCTTCTTCCCTAATTTACCTGCCCTGCTTAACATTTAGTTTATATCATCTATGCTACATAAAGCCAGAAACTCTAAGTTCTATTGATGTGACTACCACTATTCTGAGCCACGTTCATATTGAGAATCCATTTGAAAAGCAGTCATGTAAAAGCTCTCTAAATAAAGATTTAGTTCCTTGTTCCTAAAAGACTCAGAGCATGTAAAAGCATTTACTCTAAAGGAATATTTTCAAAACAAGACTTTTTAAATAATAAAGGGAAATTTCCATCTGGGTGAATGACAAATAATTAGCCTTTTAACGATGACTATTATGCTCTTCCATCTGGCAAGCTATTCGTTTTGCCTTTTAAATTGAACTAAAAGACCACTGGGCAAGGTTTTATTTTTCAGTTTTATATTTCTAGGTTTCATTCAGTGTACTGTTGAGGATATCATGCAAAATGACAGTTTTACACTTTAATATTTGCTAAATATTGAAATTGGACAATCAGAATTGTTAAGGCCATTTATTTCTCCAATCATCACAAAACTATCATTCTGTATCGATCTAGACTTCTCATTTTGCAAGTAATGGAAAACCCAATTCAGACTGGCTTAAACAATCAAGAGGATTTATTGACTTGTGTAACTGGAAGGTTCAGAGAAATGGAAGGTTCAGTGTTGGGTGTTTTGATTTAGCAGCTCAAAACTGCTATCAAGGACCTCTGCTTTTCTTTCAATCAACATCATCCAGTGTCTTTCTTCTCTCGTGTAGCCAAAAAGTTCTGTTTGGGTGCTTCCCTAATGGCTCAGAGAGTAAAGAATCTGCCTGCAATGCAGGAGACCCCAGTTTGATCCCTGGGTCAGGAAGATCCAGGGGCAAAGAGGATATGATTAGCCTGTTAGCATTAAAAGAATTAGGACCCATTGCAAGAATTGTGGGTACAGACATTCTCTCCCATCTCATCCTACCCCTAAGTACATGGCTACTGCAAAATGGGGAGAGAAAGATGGTATAGTGAGGACACAGCCATAATATTCATTATATAATCCTAACTGTCTTGTCAGACACACTTTACCATATTTTTGTAAGTTTATTTCACTTAATCCACACGATGTTCCAGGACTTTTCTTTCTAGCAACCACTCCCCCAGATTTCTCTCTCATATTCCATGGAGCAAACAGTCTAGGAAGGTAGCCTTCAAACTGTGAACTAAAGTTAAAGAAAGAGAAGGTACCACCAATTATAGCTAAGTATTTAAATACTGGTTTTATCAAAACACAGGCTGCTGAGCCCATCCACTGGCATGCTATAACGTACGTGTTTTAAAAAGGCGTACCCCGGTACTGAGAGGAGTTAAACAAGGGGTTCCACATGTCTGAGCACAGAAGCTCTTCAAGCTCCTGGGAGCATATTTCCTCAGTGCCAGGTACCTGGGTACCAGGGTAGAATTGCAACTTCTCCATAAACTGGCAGTTACATCATCCATGTGGTGCTGACTTGCCCAGAAATGTGCTTAGTGGAGGACCGTGACTCTAAAGGTTTTAGCATTAATTAGTATAGCTAGATTAGATACTTTGCCTAAATCTCTCAAGGGGATTTTTTTCTCTATATAGAGGACAAATTCATTGTACTATGTAATATCTAAAATGTAGTTTGCCACCTTAAAAAAAAAACTGCATAAAAACCCTACACTAAAAACTATAGACCTTTAAAGGAAGATTACTGAGTAAATGCCCATGTAAGAGCAAATCATGGTTTAGTTTGAGCATTCTGGAAAGAGAAAGTCATCAGAATAAGCAGTCATCCGCACACAAACCATAACAGAAATTCAGCTAAATTTCCTTTTATCTTTGTTTATGTGACAACTCTTATTATCACTCTGAAATGGACTTCTGTATTCTGAACTCTGAATTCGGAATGATACATGTAGCAAAGTTTCAAAAGTTCATCAGTCAGAAGAGGAAAGCTTTTAAATTCTCATTTAAACATGGTTGTTTATCTAGAAAACAAAATATCTTGTCTAATTTAAACTCAAAGAAAACTTAATTAATTTAAATGCCACCTTGATTACCTCTACTATTGATCCAGTGAAAGAATTTACCCACAGACTCTCTTTGCTTTTTTCCTCATTTAGTACACAATAAAAATCACAGGATAATGTAAGAATCCTGATTCTATGTTCCAAATTGCAAAATTCCTCACATAGCCATTACCACTGGGTAGAATTATGGAGCCTTGGCCACTTTCATCTACACTTTTATAATAAAAATGAGTATGTTTTCTTTTAAGAAAAAGTATTTTTACTCTCAAGGGATTTTTCCCCTCTATCTTCCCTGATACAGGACAAAGAAACGTCTTAGAGAAAGGAGGGAACGACTTGAAAGTTTTAGTATATTCTCTCCATAGGCAAACCTCTTTGTTCCCTTTTCTTACAAAAGCGCCTATCCACCAAGCAGGAAAATGCTTTTCGAGTATAAGTTTGCTGAATAGTGCAAAGAAACATCACAGACACGGTAAATTTGTCTTCCAGTTGTGATAAGTGACTGACAGCACAGAGCACTGAGATGATCACAGGCTCTCCTATTACAAATCCTATTACTATTTGCACTTGGGTAAAAGTCCTTGAATGAATAAAGAAATGAAATCTTTCATTTGAGAAATAAAGATTATTTTTTCAATTGCCATAAAAATGGCTATTTCAGCTAACCTGATTGCTGGTCTGAACTAGAGTATGGTGGTCTGGGTCAGACTCAGAGTGAAGTATACTGGCCAGAGGATCAGAGCCAAGGTTTACCAAGAGACCATGTCCAGGTAGCTAGTTTAGGCATCAGGGCACGAGGACCAGGCACAGAGGCAAGAAATCATGTGAAAGCTGGGAATGTTAGAGCAGAACAGAAAGTATGGATGGAGAGAGGACTCAGCGTAAGTTTGGAATGGAACAGTCCCTGAAGCCTCTCTGCCTACCTGGCTGCCCTTTTAACAGCACCTGTGACTTCCAGCACTGGGTAGGGATGACCTGGTAAAGCTGCCAAGCAGGACACACTCACAGAAGTCTCTGCTCAGATCAATTTGAGAAATTTTATAAAAATCCCCTGCATCCATGCCTGAGGGAACTGTGTTATCATAGAAATAGCTGAACATTCTTGTCAAAATGATCAATAATTTTCTCAAAAAGAAAGTTTGATTGTCAAATATATGATAATAATTTTTCCAAAATCCAATGGGAAAAAAAAATGAATTTCCTCAAAGACATCCTAAGAGAACATAAAAAGCACCTTCCTCTCCCAGGGAACACAGCAACAAATCCAAGTTGTTGCTGTTGTTGTTTCTGTCAGACACACACTGAAAGTACTATTTCTGAATTCGAATGCAGGTAGGAACTGGAGTTCCATTAACTGCTTCTAGCCCTCTTTTTCAATTTTATTCTCTGTCCTAAGGTTTCCGGAGTCAGAACGGCCATCACATAGGCCACGTGAACATATGTTCCCATCACCTCATTGGTTCTGAGAACTGGCCAGTGAAAGAGGAGTTTATGGGCCTATAAAGTGGGAGTTTGAAAAGCTCTTCTGTGGGAGATAAGGGACTAGACCAAAAATCTCCATGCTATGCCTTACTCCTTTTCCCAAGCCAATGGTTAAAACTAACTTGCTTCTCAGCCACAAACCCTAACTACTTAGAGGTAAATAACAAAACAATGTTCCCTAACCAAGGGGAAAACCCTACTGTCAGAGTTCAAGGATCCTCTAAGGATTAGACTAATCAAATTTTCATAGTGAATACCACACAGACATCTATAGTTCATCTTTCATAGTTTTCCCACAGATTCAGGTGAAAATGACCATCTGCCCTTTTAGATGGACCTAATAATCTCTTTCCTGGTGACTCAGATGGTAAAGAATCTGCCTGCAATGCAGAAGACCTGGGTTTGATCCCTGGGTCAAGAAGACCTCCTGGAGAAGGAAATGGCAACCCACTCCAATATTCTTGCCCAGAGAATTTCACGGACAGAGGAACCTGGCAGGCTACAGTACATAGGGTCACAAAGTGTCAGACACAATTGAGCAACTAATACTTTCACTTTCACACCTTCCCCACAGGCCCAAGTAGGTAAGTAACAAAACAATTAGTTGATCACCATTTCTTTCAACAAAAGCAAAGATAACACAGTATTTATCAAATCAAATATCCTTTCTTCAAGTTTGAAACACCTAAAAAAATAAATAACATGGTTAGTCAGACTACATTCTCTTTGAAATATGAACCAGCTTGTGAAATGCAATAAAAATCTGAAGATATATATTTCATCAGAAAGAAATTTTCATTAAAAGTACAAATGGACTACATCTTACAGAGTATGTGTATTTCTGGGAAATTTTCTAAGAAATAAAGATATTTAAACATCCATCTAGTCAAGGCTATGGTTTTTCCAGTTGTCATGTATAGATGTGAGAGTTGGACTGTAAGGAAAGCTGAGCACCAAAGAATTGATGCTTTTGAAATGCACTGTTGGAAAAGACTCTTGAGAGTCCCTTGGACTGCAAAGAGATCCACCCAGTCCATTCTAAAGGAGATCAGTCCTGGATGTTCATTGGAAGGACTGACGGTAAAGCTGAAACTCCAATACTCTGGCCACCTAATGTGAAGAACTGACTCATTTGAAAAGACCCTGATGCTGGGAAAGATTGAGGGCAGGTGGAGAAGGGGATGACAGAGGATGAGATGGTTGGATAGCATCGTCGACTCAACGGAACTGAGTTTGGGTAGACTCCAGGAGTTGGTGATGGACAGGGAGGCCTGGCGTGCTGCAGTCCACGGGGTCACAAAGAGTCAGACAAGACTGAGCAACTAAACTGAACTGAATACATTTACTGACTTTATTCAGAAAATTCAAAGCCATGGGACACTAAAGCTAAAAGGGAATAAATTTATGTTTATGCAATCTCCTTCCATCCTCAAATAAGATATTGTCCCACAATATCTTATCTTAGAGATGGACAACCGAGGACTAAAGAAATTAAGTGACACACAAGGTCACGAAGTTAAGTGGAGGACCTAATAGTAGAGCCCAGGTTACAGGCCTCCTATTAAAGTGTTTCTTCCAAAAAGTGTCCTTGTAATTTATCGTAGCCAAATAAAAATAAAATGTTATGGCTACGACAAATATTTTAAATATCTTACTTTAGAGAATTATATTTTCCTAAGTAAGTAGTATATGTTAAATTCTTGAAAAAGTTATAAGATTAAAGTGATTATCATAATTGAAGAATAACCAAATAGTCTAAGAAGTCATTCTGCTTATATTATATCCCCCTTCTACCACTTCCTAGCAGGAGAGAATGCACATCAGTGGACAGAGAGTAAGACCAAAATGAGCTAAATCCTAAAGTTTAAGTTAAAAGTAACAAAGGTATAGAAAATAATTAGAAAGTAAAAGTGACATAAGAAATGGGCACCCGCATAATGTTAGAGAGCAAGAAATAGCAATACTGTTTTTACTGTCAATATACATACATATACATACTTAAGTACATATGTATGTATTTCCCTTGTAATAAAGTGAAAGTGAAAGTCGCTCAGTCGTGTCCGACTCTTTGCGACCGCATAGACTATACAGTCCATGGAATTCTCCAGGCCAGAATACTAGAGTGGGGCCTTTCCCTTCTCCAGGGGATCTTCCCAACCCAGGGATTAAACCCAGGTTTCCTGCATTACAGGCAGATTCTTTACCAGCTGAGCCACAAGGGAACCCCATGGATTGTAGCCTACCAGGCTTCTCCGTCCTTGGGATTTTCCGGGCAAGAGTACTAGAGTGGGTTGCCATTTCCTTCTCCAGGGGATCTTCCCAACCCAGGGATCGAACCCAGGTCTCCTGCATTGGAGGCAGATGCTTTACCATCTGAGCCACCAGGGAAGATCTTGGAGTAAAGACGTATCACAAAATAACCTGGAAAGCTAGGTACTATCGGTATCCTGATATGTGCAGGTATATGCATTCCAAGTGCCAAACAACTAACCTAAAACTGCATTCTATGAATGCAGACTTCCAGAAGCTGGAAATTTTCTATGCCTTACATGTGTATTTGAATTCCATTCAGAAAAGTATGTAGTGTAGTTAATTCTCAGGTATCTAAAATCCTCAGAAAAGTAGTCATTCTAAAGAGTTAAATGTATAGTTTTAAAAACCAAATTATTTTTATTTTTATCATTTGGAATAGAAATCTTTCTTGAGATATTCCTTGTCTTTTTAGCCACAGTAAGATACAAAATAATTTGGCCTTTCACTGACCTAAAATTTTTTTGTGACGAACACGTCCTCTGGTTCCAATGAGCTCTACATGAATATTTGCCTCTATTCTAAATGACCCCAGAATACCATCCTTTACTAGTAATTAGACTTGTTTTATGCATTTTTCTCTCACTATCAGATATTATAAAGAGGATTCATGGTAGAAAGGAGTTGGAATAAATGGTCTCTAAGGCCCACTCTAATTCCATAATTCTCTTCTTTCTGCTATCATTTACCTTCCTAAATCAGCAAGGATGCTTTCAGCAGCAAGTAACAAGACCCAACTATAGGTGACTTAAACAACAAGGACATATTATCTCACCAGTGGAGAAAACCTGAAGTAATCTCAAGGGCTGGAAAATCCACTGATTCAGCATCAGAGTTCCAGGTTGGTTTCTCTGCAATCCTCTTAGCTTTACAAACCTGAAAATTCCAAGGGATTCTTATCTGATAACTTATCACATTCAGACAACAGCAAACACAGGTATAATTTGCCATTTCCCCAGCTTGAATCCCATGTTAAAAGCCAGAAAATTTCACTAAAAACCCTTCATAATAAGTTCTCTTATGTCATGGTCCAGAATTACAACTCCTGCCTAGGACTAAATAGTCCAGGGAAGACAATCATGACCAGACTAGGACAATCAAGATTTATCTACCTAAATCTGGAAAGATTTAGCAAAGAAGGGTGAATTCTCTATTGCTGTGGTTATTATTCAGTTGCTAAGTCATGTCCAACTCTGCAGACTCATGAACTGCAGCATGCCAGGCTTCCCTGTCCACTATTTCCCAGAGTTGGCTCAAGTTCATGTCCATTGAGTCAGTGATGCCATCCAACCATCTCATTCTCTGTCACCCCCTTTTCATCCTGCCTTCAGTCTTTCCCATATCAGGTCTTTCCACTGAGTCAACTCTTTGTATCCAGTGGCCAATGTATTGTTGCTCAGTCACTAGTTTGTCCAACTCTTCCACTCCATGGACTGCAGCACGCCAGGGTTCCCCGTCCTTCACCATCTCCTGGAGCTTGCTCAAACTCATGTCCATTGAGCCAGTGATGCCATCCAAACATCTCATCCTCTGTCATCCCCTTCTCCACCTGCCTTCAATCTTTCCCAGCATCAGGGTCTTTTCTAATGAGTCAGCTCTTCGCATCAGGTGGCCAGAGTGTTAGAGCTTCAGCTTCAGTATCAATCCTTCCAATGACTATTCAGAATTTATTTCCTTTAGGACTGACTGGTTGGATCTCCTTGCTGTCCAAGGGACTCTCAAGAGTCTTCTCCAACATCACTTTTCAAAAGCATCTATTCTTTGTTGCTCAGCCTTCTTTATGGTCAAACTCTCACATCCATACATAGCTTTGACTAGATGGACCTTTGTTGGCAAAGTGATGTCTTTGCTTTTTAATACACTGTCTAAGTTGGTCATAGCTTTTCTTCTAAGAGCAAGCATCTTTTAATTTCATGAGTACAGTTACCATCCACAGTAATTTTGGAGTTCAAGAATAGAAAATCTGCCACTGTTTCCACATTTTCCCATTCTATTTGCCATGAAGTGGTGGGACCAGATGCCATGATCTTAGTTTTTTTCATGTTGAATTTTAAGCCAGCTTTTTCACTCTCCTCTTTCACTCTCATCAGGAGGATATTTAGTTCCTCTTTGATTTCTGCCATAAGGGTGGTATTATCTGCATATCTGAGGTTATTGATATGTCTCCCAGCAATCTTGATTCAAGCTTGAGCTTCAGCCAGCCCAGCATTTCTCATGATGTGCTCTCATGCATATAAGTTGAATAAGCAGGATGGCAATATACAGCCTTGACGTACTCCTTTTCCTATTTGGAACCAGTCTGTTGTTCCATGCCCAGTTCTAACTGTTGCTTCTTGACCTTCATACAGGTTTCTCAGGAGGCGGGTCAGGTGGTCTGGTATTTCCATCTCTTTCAGAATTTTCCACAGTTGGTTGTGATCCACACAGTCAAAGGCTTTAGCATAGTCAAGGAAGCAGATTTTTTTTTTTCTGGAATTCTCTTGCTTTTTCTATGATCCAATGGATGTTGGCAATTTGATCTCTGGTTCCTCTGCCTTTTCTAAATTTAGCTTGTACATATGGAAGTGTTCAGTTTGCAGACTGCTGAAACCTATCTTAAAGGATTTGGAGCATTGCCTTGCTAGCATGTGAGATGAGTGCAGTTGTTCGATTGCCTTTCTTTGGAATTGGAATGAAAACTGACCTTTTCCAGTCCTGTGACCACTGCTGAGTTTTCCAAATTTGCTGGCATATTGAGTACAGCACTTTCACAGCATCATATTTTAGAATTTGAAATAGCTCAGCTGGAATTCCATCACCTCCACTAGCTTTGTTCATAGGATGCTTCCTAAGGCCCATTTCACTTCATATTCAAGGATGTCTGGCTTTAGGTGAGTGATCACACCATCATGGTTATCCAGGTCATTAATATTTTTTTGTATAGTTCTTCTGTGTATTCTTGCCACCTCGTCTTGATATCTTCTGCTTCTTTTAGGTCCATACCATTTCTGTCCTTTATCGAGCCCATCTTTGCATGAAATGTCCCCTTGGTATCTCTGATTTTCTTGAAGAGATCTCTAGTCTTCCCCCATTCTATTGCTTTCCTCTATTTCTTTGCACTGCTCAATTAGGATGGCTTTCTTATCTCTCCTTGCTATTCTTTGGAATTCTGCATTTGGATGAGTATATCTCTCCCCTTCTCCTTTGCCTTTAGCTTCTCTTTTTTTCTCAGCTATTTGTAAGGCCTCCATAGACAACCATTTTGCCCTGTTGCAATTTCTTTTAAATGTAAAACACAAAAGTACAGACAACCTAGAACATACAACCTAGTAGAAAACCTAGATGACTTTGAGTATTTTGATGCTTTTATAGACCTAGCACCAAAAACATGATCCACAAAAACAATAATTAATAAGCTAGAGTTCCTTAAAATTAAAATCGTCTGTTCTTCAAAAGACAATATCAAGAGAATTAGAAGACAAGCTCAACCAGGGGAAAATATATGCAAAAATATGTCTGATAAAGGACTGTTAACCAAACTATACAATGAAATTTTAAAACATAATAAGAAAACAATGCAATTTTAAAATGAGCCAAAGATCTTAACAGGCATCTCACCAAAGAAGATATACAGATGGCAAATGAGCATATGCAAACATATACCACATCATGTGTTATGAGAGAAATCCAAAAAACAAAGCTACCTCTGCATGCCTACTCAGTTCAGTTCAGTTTCTCAGTCATGTCTGACTCTTTGCGACCCCATGAATCACAGAACGCCAGGCCTCCCTGTCCATCACCAACTCCTGGAGTTCACTCAGACTCACATCAGTTGGTGATGCCATCCAGCCATCTCATCCTCTGTCGTCCCCTCTCTCCTCCTGTCCCCAATCCCTCCCAGCATCAGAGTCTTTTCCAATGAGTCAACTCTTCGAATAAGGTAGCCAAAGTACTGGAGTTTCAGCTTTAGCATCATTCCTTCCAAAGAAATCCCAGGGTTGACTCCTTCAGAATGGATTGGTTGGATCTCCTTGCAGTCCAAGGGACTCTCAAGAGTCTTCTCCAACACCACACTTCAAAAGCATCAATTCTTTGGCGCTCAGCCTTCTTCACAGTCCAACTCTCACGTCCATACATGACCACAGGAAAAACCATAGCCTTGACTAGATAGACCTTAGTCAGCAAAGTAATATCTCTGCTTTTGAATATGCTATCTAGGTTGGTCATAACTTTCCTTCTAAGGAGTAAGCGTTTTTAATTTCATGGCTTCAGTCACCCTCTGCAGTGATTTTGGAGCCCAAAAACTAAAGTCTGACACTGTTTCCCCATCTATTTCCCATGAAGTGATGGGACCAGATGCTATAATCTTAGTTTCCTGAATGTTGAGCTTTAAGCCAACTTTTTCACTCTCCACTTTTACTTTCATCAAGAGGCTTTTTAGTTCCTCTTCAATATCTGGAACACTGACAACACCAAGTGCTCATGAGAATATGGAGCAACAGGAACTCTCACTGCCAGTGGGAATGTAAACTGGTATACTACTTTGTTCGTTTTTGCTCTAAATATTCAGGTGTTTCAATGTTGGGCATAAATATTTATAGTTACTATATCCTCTTGATGGATTAACCCCTTTATCATTACATAATGACCTCCTTTGCTTCATTTTACTATTCCTAGTGTAAAATCTATTTTGTCAGATATTAGTACAGATACTCCCCCCTTTTTTTTGGCTATCATTTGCTTGAAATGTCTTTTTCCATCCTTTCACTCTTAGTTTATGCATGTCTTTAAGACTAAAGCGAATCCCCTACAGGCATACTCACTTTGGAAAACATTTTGGTGGTTTCTTACAAAACTAATCATACTCTTACAATACAATCCAGCAACTGTGCTCCTTAATATCTACCCAAAGTTGAAAATTTTTGCTGATACAAAACCTGTACAAGGATGTTAATAGCAGCTTTATTAATAATTACCAGAACTTGGAAGCAACCAAGATGTCCTTCAGTAGGTGAATAAATAAATAAACTGTGATACATGCAGACAATGGAATATTATTCAGCACCAAAAAGAAATAAGCTATCAAGCTGTGAAAAGACATGCAGGAACATTAAATACTAAGGTTAAATACTAACCTTAAATACTAATATTCATATTACTAAGTGAAAGAAACCTATATGAAAAGGCTATATATTCTATGATCCTAACTATACAACCTTCTGAAAGAGAAAAACTATGAAGACAATAAAAATATCAGTGGTTTCCAGAGGCAGGTACAGAGGAGAAACAAATAGGCAGAGCACAGAGAATTTCAGGGCAATGAAAAATGATATGTATGATATAATGATACGTATATAATAGATACATTTGTTGAAACGTATAGAACATACAATATTAATAACAAACCCACTGTTTTTCCAGTGGTCATGTATGGATGTGAGAGTTAGACTGTGAAGAAAGCTGAGCGCCAAAGAATTGATGCTTTGAACTGTGGTGTTGGAGAAGACTCTTGAGAGTCCCTTGGACTGCAAGGAGATCCAACCAGTCCATTCTAAAGGAGATCAGTACTGGGTGTTCATTGGGAGGACTGATGCTGAGGCTGAAACTCCAATACTTTGGCCACCTCATGTGAAGAGTTGACTCACTGGAAAAACCCTGATGCTGGGAGGGCTTGGAAGCAGGAGGAGAAGGGGACAAGAGAGGATGAGATGGCTGGATGGCATGACCGACTCGATGGACATGAGTTTGGGTAAACTCTGGGAGTTGGTGATGAACAGGGAGGCCTGGTGTGCTGCAATTCATGGGGTTGCAAAGAGTCAGACACGACTGAGCGACTGAACTGAACTGAACCGAAGGTAAACTATGAACTTTGGGTAACCGATATATCAGTGTAGGTTTATCCCTGGGGAAAAAATATTCAGATGAGTGATGTTGATAACGGGGGAGGCTATGCATGTATTGGGAGAAGGCAGTGGCACCCCACTCCAGTACTCTTGCCTAGAAAATCCCATGGACGGAGGAGCCTGGTAGGCTGCAATCCATGGGGTCGCTGAGGGTCAGACACGACTGAGCGACTTCACTTTCCCTTTTCACTTTCATGCATTGGAGAAGGAAATGGCAACCCACTCCAATGTTCTTGCCTGGATAATCCTAGGGATGGCGGAGCCTGGTGGGCTGCTATCTATGGGATCACACAGAGTCGGACACGACTGAACTGTCTTAGCAGCAGCAGCAGCATGCATGTATTGGGTCATGGAAACCGCTGAACTTTCCTCTCAATTTTGTTATAAACCTAAAAATATTATTTTTAAAAAAATCTTTAAAAAGAAAGGAACTATAAACATATTTAGGAGATAATATAGAGGTCAACTTAGGAAGAAAAAATGTTTATATAGAAAAGGTAGGAGATATCCATTTTTGCCAGCACTACAGGCTAGCTATAGTGGTCCTTCAATCACAAAACAGCTATGTCATTTTTACTGCATTTAATATTATATTTTAAAATGCATTTAATACTATTTAATGCATTTCTAGGTTCACAGAAAGTAAGAGAAAACATTATGGCTGGACTTTCTTCCCTTTCACCCACACATATACAAACACACCCACCATATCATGCACACACATACACAATTTGGAGCTTAGAATAATGATCTTTAAGAAGTATGAAAAATCAAAGTTTTTTGGAAGGCAATAAGTGACAATACTTCAGCAAATAGGAGAATGATTCTTTGAGAAAATGAACCTGAAATTTCAAGACTTTGTTCTGGGGGAGGGAGTGGGAGCCAGGAGGAAAAGGGGATGACAGAGGATGAGATGGCTGGATGGCATCACTGATTCGATGGACAAGAATTTCGGTGAACTCTGGGAATTGGTGATGGACAGGGAGGCCTGGCGTGCTGCAATTCATGAGGTCGCAAAGAGTCAGACACGACTGAGCAACTGACCGAACTGAAGGTTTCTAAAGCACTAATAGTTGTATCCCAACCCCCAACTCCCTGTAGAAGCAATGCAAAGTGTTTTCCAGGGGAAGATATTACCACTTCAAGCCCTCGGGATTTCCATGGATAAAATCAAAATTTTATCATTCATTTGTGAGTTCACAAATGAACTCACAATTAAAAACTACAAAAAGAATTAAGCCATAAAGAGGAAAAGAAAAAAATGATAAACATTGGATTTGGACCTGCAAAGGGACCACTTAGGGATTTTTAAATGCCAAATATAAATAATCATATGAAATGTTTGAATACATAAAAGATGAAACCATGAAAATGAGCAATCAACAAGAGATGTCAAAATGATCATGTACTTATAGAAAAGTCAAATAAAAATATATTAGAAATAATAAAATATTTAAAATCATAAACTATAGTAGAAATTAACAACTGAATGGTTAAAGAGCAGACTAGAATCAGCAGAAGAGATTAAGAAGAAAAATAATGATTATCTCAAGTAGATGCAGAAAAGACATTTAATATAATCAATATCCATTCATCATTTAAAAGAAAACTCTTAGAAACTTTGAAAGAGATATTCTTAACTTGATAAAAAGAAGTTACAAAACTCTGAAACATTCCCTTCAAAATATTTTTTAAAAGAAAAAGAACACCCTTTTTACTGCTTCTTTAATGCTTGAAAGAAAATATAGAGAATATCTCAGTCATCCCAGGATAGGGAAGAATTTCTTTAAAAGAACAGAAAAGGTATCACCATAACAGACAAATAAATATAACTGCAATATAATTAAACATTTTTATTAATCTAAAATTAATGAAAAAGAACTGCAAAGTATTTACAAATGACAAAGAATTAATATACAATATAAAGAACCTCCACAAATCAATAGGAAAAGTACGTCCAGTAGATTAATGTGCAAAAGACATGAACAACTATTTTACAAAAGAGGAAGTAAAAGATGCTCACCTTTAATCAGAAAAAAATGTAAATTAAGATATTAACAAGGTATAATTCTAAATCCACTAATTAAATCCATTAAATAAGCAAAAATTAAGAAACCTGACAATATGAAGAGTTGAAAAGGTTGTAAGTCAACAGAAATTTTCACATATTTTAAAAGAAAAGCTGTATGAACATTTTAACATGTTTGGTTTTTTTTCCTAAAGAAGAGTTATTTACTCAAAGCTGACTGTTGAAGAAATTAGCATTCCAAGATCATCTTCATTCAACCCCAGGGGATGAGATGACTCAAAGCTGAACTACAGTCTCTATTAGGACAGAGCTATTCTCTTATACTTCCAGGGTAAAATGTTTCAAGGTTATAACTCAAGATATAGAAAAATTATCAGGGCACACACTTGGATAGCTCTGAAAGTCAATTTTTGCCATCATATCAAAATTGCACATCTGGGACTTCCCCTGGTGGTCCAGTGGTTAAGACTCTGGGCTTCCACTCCAGGGAGTGCAGGTTCAGTCCCTAGCTGGGGAACTAAGATCCCACATGTCCTGCAGAGTGTTAAAAACAACAACAACAACAACAACTACTACTACTACTACTCCTCCTACATCAACCTGTTCCTCTTTAACCAGAGACCCCCTAGGGAAATGTGGCCCAAATTCTTTATTTGCCTCTCCAGGTTTTTATCTTCTCCCAGATCCTAGTCCCATAATTCTTCACAATTCTTATCAGCTTTGTAATGCCTTTAAATACACACACACACACACACACACACACACACTAAAAAACTGAGGAGTGGGGGTAGCTTCTGTAATATTCCTCAGTAGGAGGGCTGCTCCAAAGAGCTACGTCCGTCATTACTGAAAGCAGAAGTCAAAAGAAAAACTTAAAATTCATTTTGGGCCTTTGTTCTGTCCTTCCTATAAAAGGCAATTGTCCCCAGAGTGTCTTTCCCATCCATCCTGTAAACTACCCAGCAAAACATTTCCAAATTCCTCTAGACAGGCTAATTTTCCCTCCTTTCACGTTTCATCTTTTTCCCTACCAGCAGCTCCCTACTTTCTCCAGTGAGTCAGCCTCTCTATTTCCTTCAGTTCTCCTGCTCAACCACTCCTTTGATCTTCATAAAAGTAAGGACTGGAAACAAATTCTCTGCCTGATGGGGATTATGGGTAGTTTTTATTTCTTTATTTGCATCTGTATTTTCTAAAGTATCTACAAGAAACATGATCTTTTTAAAGTTATTGTGTTCAACATTGCAATATTTCTCAGATCACAGACCATGTGCTGTTATTCAATACCTATGCATAACTTGATGTTTACCCTCGCTACAATCAAATCAGCATGATCTATTTGCACAGGTGATCTCTCTGTTTTCTTAGGACTTTAAAACTCTGCAGCTGCCTTCACGTAGAAAATGAATTCCCAGGCAGGTGTCCCTGCTTAAAGGACAGATTCATAATTCTGTTCCCAGGCTTCTCTTTTAGCTTTCACTTTTACTTATTTGGCATGCATAAGCAGGAAATGAAGGGTTTTTTCCTTCTTTTCTCTTTTTCAATAAAGTAATGAGAATGATATTTTTGAAATATTTTCCAAGGCACTTTCATGTCCTGTAAATCACACTGTCCTGTGACTCACTGCCTGAGAAAGGACTAACATCAGCTAGAACAATAGAGTCGCCACTTAGCACTGACTGTCAAATTAGATTTTTTCAAGTCTATAACAAGAGAAGGGTCTTGATAGCTAGCCTAGGTTGAAAAACAAGCGTTTTATAAGTTCTTTAAGCTCCAATGAACATATTAAGAGCCAGACCTCTATCTCTGAGCCATGAGCAGAAGTAGCTCAGTCTGTGAATAGGAATTGTCCCTCACACGCAGGAAGCAGGACACCCTGCCCACTGAGGCCTGTGGTCTGCAAAACAGGAATGGAGACCGAAATAGAGCAAAGCATCAAACATAAACATCTGGTACAAAATTCCAGGAAAGAGGAATATCAGAAGAGTTGAGAGATCTGCAGTTCAGGAAGCAACAGTTAGAACTGGATATGGAACAACAGACTGGTTCCAAATAGGAAAAGGAGTGTGTCAAGGTTGTATAGTGTCATCCTGCTTATTTAACTTATATGCAGAGTACATCATGAGAAATGATGGGCTGGATGAAGGACAAGCTGGAATCAAGATTGCCAGGAGAAATATCAATAACCTCAGATATGCAGATGACACCTCCCTTATGGCAGAAAGCAAAGAACTAGAGCCCCTTGATGAAAGTGAAAGAGGAGAGTGAAAAAGTAGGCTTAAAGCTCAACATTCAGAAAACTAAGATCATGGCATCTGGTCCTATCACTTCATAGCAAATAGATGGAGAAACAGTGGAAGCAGTGACAGACTATTTTGAGGGGCTCCAAAATCACTGCAGATGGTGACTGCAACCATGAAATTAAAAGATGCTTACTCCTTGGAAGAAAAGTTATGACCAACCTAGACAGCATATTCAAAAGCAAAGACATTACTTTGCCAACAAATGTCTGTCTGACAGTCAAGGCTATCGTTTTTTCAGTAGTCATGTATGGATGTGAGAGTTAGACTATAAGGAAAGCTGAGTGCAGAAGAATTGATGCTTTTGAACTGTGGTGTTGGAGAAGACTCTTGAGAGTCCCTTGGACTGCAAGGAGATCCAACCAGTCCATCCTCAAGATCAGTCCTGAGTGTTCATTGGAAGGACTGATGCTGAAGCTGAAACCCCTATACTTTGGCCACCTGATGTGAAGAGCTGACTCATTGGAAAAGACCCTGATGCTGGGAAAGATTGAAGGCAGGAGAAGAAGGGAATGACAGAGGATGAGATGGTTGGATGGCCTCACCAACTCAATGGACATGAGTTTGGGTAAACTCCTGGAGTCGGTGATGGACAGGGAGGCCTGGCATGCTGCAGTCCATGGGGTCACAAAGATTCGGACACGACTGAGTGACTGAACTGAACTGAACTGATGTGATATACTCCATTTGGAACTCTGGTAGAAGATAGGAACACAAGACCATCCCAGTGCAAGATCCTATATCAAAAGGGCACTGATGAAAGGCAGAGAGAAGAATGGCTTAGGCACTCCTTAGCCTCCTTTGGTGGCTAGGCAATGAAAAGGACTTCAAAGTTACCACAAGCCCAGGGGAGGAGCTGAGTTGATGGCCTTTGGTACTCTCATAGAACAACTCTGGTGATGAGCAATAAGACCCCTTCACAGGATGTGAACTGGGTGGCTATGGGCTTCAGGGAAGGAAGGGGAGCATAATTTTGACTGCAAGAGGACTGCAGCTCAAGGGAATGACAATGATTCCAGATCCGCAGGGATGACCAGGCTCTGCCTGATGCCAATCACACAGCAGCAGACTCCAGCTCAAAGTGCCAAGAATTATACCTTGATGTATAGTTGACCCTTGAGCAATGAGGAGGTTAGGGGTTCTGACCCCTTGCTGTAGAAGGTCTGATAACTTCTGATTCTGCAAAATATAACTACTAAATTGCTGACTGAAAGCCTTACTAATTACATAATGGTTAACACATATTTAGTATGTTATATATGTATCTATGTATATTTTACGCTTCATGACATATCATTCTCTTAAATTTTTTGATATTTTTAAGCTATGTGGTTCACCTGAAAGTTTTATCACATTGTCACAAATCACCAAATTTTTCCAATAATATTTACTGGGGAAAAAAAGAAATCCATGTAAAATAGACCTCTGCAGTTCATTGTTCAAGGATCAACTGTCTACACTTCAGTAGGAATCAGAAAGGCACACGGCTACCAAAGGGCCTTCTGGCATATGGAGATCCTTCCTCCCCAGCACCATCAGGCCATGGAAATGCCCCCACATATCTAAGCATCATTTCAGGAAAAGCAAGAGGAATGGAGAGAAACCAGAGACACTGAGCACTTACTAAAAGAGAATGAGTTTCCAAAAGTAACTATTCAAACTGGCAGAGACTCAGATTCAATTGATTGGAAAGTTATAGCTTGCTCCTTTTTATTCCCCCAGCCAGCATGGTGGAGTTTGTAAGAAAAATGAAATATATCATAGAAGATAAGCATTTATTACTAAGATCAGAAGTAGACGTACTCACATATGAACTTTTGTTTTGACAAATATGGCACTGCAGAGCATCAGGGAAAGATGTTCTTTTCAACTTTTGTAGCTGGGAATAATAGATTACCATATGGCGAAAAAAGGACATGGCTCAACATTGCTCCATACCCAAACATGAATTCCAAGTGGCACAACAAAATGTCTTCTAGAACTGTGCTGACCAATGTGATAAAGACTAGCCATCAATGGCTATTTAACACTTGAAATTTTGAAACTGAATCCTAAGATTTTGAAATGTGCTATAATTACTAAATACGTACTAAATTTTGAATAGTGGTTCAAAAATGAATTTTAAATGTGAAATATTTCATTAATGATTTTTGTATTGGTAACATTGAAATTATAATATTTGGAATACATTACATAAAATAAAATGTATCATTAAAATTAAATTACTTGATTCCTGCTATTTTTTTTAAATGTGGGAATTTTCAAGTTATACATGTGGCCCTCATGCATCTCTTGGACAGCTCTAGGTTTGAAGAAAACATTGGAAAATATCTTATTTCATGTTAAAAAGATTATTTAAGTTGAACACAAAAATCATTTATCATAAAGAAAAAGAATAACTGGACTACGCTAAAATTAAAACTATTCATTAAAATACACCATTAAGAAAATTAAAGGTAAGGCATGGAGTGGGAGAAAATATTTTGGCAACACAAAAAGCTAACAAAGGACTGGTAAACAAAATGTGGAAGACATCTACTACAAATCAATAAAAAAAGACAACCTAGATTTTTAATGGCCAACAAGCATATGACAAGGTATTCAATCCCACTAAAATAGTAAAAATGGAAGTTAAAATCATAATAAGCTATGACTACACAGCCACTAGAAATGGCTAAAAGATTGATAATACCAGGTTTCACAAGGATATGAAATCACAGGAAATCCCCTACAGAGTTCAGTTTTGGTGTAACCAATTTGAAAATCAAATTACCAGGATGGCTTAGTGATGAAGAATCTACCCACCAATGCAGGAGACTCAGGTTCAACCCTTGATCTTGGAAGATCCCATATGCCACAGAGCAACTAAGCCCATGTGCAAAATAGAAAATTTTTTTTTAATCAAATTACCATTATCAACCAAAGGTGAAGATATACACATGTAGTAATTTCCCATCACACCTAGAAATTTCTCTTCCCAGGAATACACACACTACAAATGTATACATTTGTGTACCACTTCACTTGTACAAGACTATCTGTAGTAGCATTATCTGTAAAAGTTCCAAACTGGAACTTTCCCAGATTCCCATCAATACATAAACCATGTATATTCCCTGCAATGGCATACTCTACTGCAATGAAAATGAGTGAGTTACCACTCAAGAAATACGGAAGGACCAAATAAACATATTTATCATAAGAATCCATACCAAAGGGTTCCCTGCTATATAATTGTATTAATACAAAATTCAAAAGCAAGCAAAGCAACACTCCAGCATTCAGGGATGAAAACTAAGGAGACTGTAGTTAGGAAGGCCAATGGGGCTTCTGCAGTGGTGGTAACATTCTATTCTTCACCTAAATGGAGGTTTAAGAGTTTTATGTTTCAGTGATTCATTAATCTGAATCTATATTTTATTTATTTCTTCATATTCATGTTATGGTTTACAATTTAAA
Source organism: Nanger dama (assembly GCA_917880005.1). Taxonomy (NCBI): domain Eukaryota; kingdom Metazoa; phylum Chordata; class Mammalia; order Artiodactyla; family Bovidae; genus Nanger; species Nanger dama. The sequence goes on along the minus strand of CAKJTW010000038.1, from coordinate 2,947,837 downwards.
AGGCTAGAAAAAACTATTATTTTTCTTATATATTTGGATAATAGCATTATATTTGCCACACTGCTACAGTAATTTGTTCTTAGCCTATTACATCTTTCATAGATTATTTTAGCTATGACTTCTTATCTATCTTACTCTAGCACAAGCTTTCAAGAGATATAAAAGTTTCTATTGTTACATCCATTTAAATGGTTCTCAGTATTCTAGCCCAACAGTATTTAATATTTAAATGTCTGAACATCGCTACAATGTTATCAGTTCATTTTAAGTCTCTGCATATACAACCAATATTTCTTTGCATTCACATTGGGCTTTACCCCTCACTGAAGGAATAAAATTAAAATGACACATCTGGGAATGCCTCAAGAAGGAAGTTAAGAAATTAACCATTACCTTTACCTGATTCTCCTTGCTCAGGTAATAGGCGTAAACCTCAGTCTCTATCTATATCAATATTATTACTATGTAACCCTAGGAAACTGTCTTTTAACTCTCCAAATTGCCTCATAATTTTTTTTTATATTTAGTTGATTTTTTCATTGATAAAACATATCACACAGAAATTATTCTCAACCACAAACCTTAGCCATACTCTCACCTATTTTATTAGTTTTCTGAGGCTGCCATAAAACAGCATGGAAAACTTAGTGACCAAAAATAACATAAATGCATTCTCTCGCAGATCTGGAGACCAGATGTCCAAAAAGCAAGCTGTCAGCAGAACCATACTCCCTTCCAAAGCTCCAAAGGAAAATTCTTCCTTGCTTCCTCCAGTTCTGGTAGCCATCAGCATTCCTTGGTTTCCTTGGCTTTTGACCCCCATCACCTCAATGTCTGCTCCATCTTCATGTCACCTTCTCCTTTGTATGTCTCTGTCTTCTCTTCTGTCTCTCATAAAGACATTTTTCACTGGAATTAAGGCTCACCAAGTTAATCTAGGATGACTGCATCTCAAGTTCCTTAATTACATATGCAAAGAATCTTTTTCCAAATACAGTCACATTCACTGGTTCAGAATGGAAGCCACCATTCAACAGACTGACTATACCTGGCCCTGCTGGAGGAAGTAGTGGAGAGGACACAACTGCCAGTTAGCCCAAAAGCTGGGCCCAGGCAACTGGAGGCTTCTCTTCCCCCTCCCCTCATCTTTGGAATACACCTTCTTCCTGCCATTACTACTGGAGGAGCTGGTTTCAAGGACACAGCCTTGAGAGAATGAGATGTTGTTGAGATCATCTGGATAGACTACATGACCGAACCTCATTAGGGTGTCTGTATAAACCTTTAGGATTGTGGCAGGCAGGTGCAGAAATCTACTCATCTTGCAGTCACCCAAGATAAGCCTCATATGTAAGTTCCTTTGATCACTAAACCTACCATCTACCAAACTGCAGTTGTCTGCCTCTTTCTTCCATCTCTTCTTGCCCTCTATGTATGGGGCCCATTTCAGATTTTACCTGGGAAGCTTCCAAAGCTGTGAGCCAAGAGTTATGCAAGGGGAAAAATTACTTAAAAATTTAAAGAATACAATAATTATAGACGTAACTGCACTATTTTAGATGGGCTTTCCACAGTTAAATTTCTAACAAAGGTGTATATTTATTATGTACTCATTTTTACATCCCACACAGACTTAATTACAAACTCTTAGGAGAACAGTAATTAGGTTTTATTCAACTTTGAATTCCTACACCTAACCTACTATTCTTGACATAGCAAACAGTCAGGACATAACACAAAATTAACTCACGCATCCTATAAGATAATTCTACAGCAATTTAAAGACCATTTGTTGTGCCTAGACTCAGATTGGCATCAACATTAGTTTTAACCAAGGAAACAGAATTGTCACTTTTTTTCCTATCTTAAGCCTAAAATTCAAGCATTATGTTAGTCACTGACAACAAACAACTGATACCTGGAGAGACAAAGGAAAAAATGAAGTAGATAACAAAATAAGTATAGATATTTTTGTTATGGGAAACTTTAAAAAAAAACTTATGTAGAGAAACTGAGAGTTCTGACATGTGAAAACTTTCTGACACGTCCTAGGATGCTTTTACAAAAATCCATATGAACATCACTAATGGCATGAATGGTGGAAAAAGAATGAAAACCCTCAGGGAACTGACCACACACAAAAAAAAAAGAAAGAAAAGAAAAAGAAAAAATTGTCCTGCAGAAGGGTAGGATTACAATGACTTATCTTGGAAAGAGTACAAAACCCAACTACATACAACTTCTCAATGGAAAAGAAATGATAATGTCAGAAATATGAATTGACTGTCAAAAGTATGTAAAACCAACTCTATAAGTCATGAAACTGAAGTCATATGTCTGTTCTGTGACATGGTAAAACATTACACTTCTAATAAAAATTCAAAACATGTTCATTTTGTTATCACTCAAGTGCCAATCACTATCCAACTTGTATTATGCATGTTCACCTGCCCATAGAAACGTGTGTGTGTGAGCACAAGCATGCTGATGCAAGAATAACATTACTTTTCTCTGTGTTAGTTGTTTGATATTCTGGTCAGGATCAGCAGTAGTTTCTTTCTTGGTACGTGTGATTATCTGAAAATTATGTTAATAGAGAACTAACTGTTTTTAGAAAAATTCCTACAGGACTATCCAGTGAGTTACAAAGGATAAAATCTGCATAAAAATATTCTGTCACCATCAAAAAACTTAACCCTCTGGTAAAAATTAAGAACTAAATGTATTTATCTACCTTTTAATCCCTAAAATTCCCAATGAAATTATGTTTAAAAAATATATAATGACAAAAGTCCTAAGAACACTATTCACTCAGCAGAGATCTTAGTGATTTTCTGGAAGGTGAAAAGAGAAAGCAGCAACCCAAAAATTTTGCAATAAAGTCTGATATTGACCAGAGCCCTAGTCTATCTAAATAAGCCCAGAAGAGACCCAAGAGCCAAGCCAGGGGATAGAGAGGATGGGAATGGAAAGAGGAGCAGAAATCTATAAGATCTATGACGTATGCCTATAGAATTACTCCTCTGCTGTTTTCCCTCTCTCTTCCCCAAACTCTCTGGCCCTCCACTGAGATGCTGTGCTTACTTCATTCACAAGCCATGACATCTGCTCTAAAACAATCTTTCTACCTCTGGACCATTAGAATAAATCCCTTATCCCTTTAGAAATAGTTCCTCAAGGTACCCTGCAAGCTACTTCTCTCCACCTAATACAAAGGACAGGTAGTCAGCACTTCCAGACTTAACCTGCACTTTCTCCATGAATATAAACACAATCAAGTATCAGCCTCAAACCATTATTCAAAAGAGTTAAAAGATGAACTCAGACTGGTCGCATCCCCTGAGCAGGACTGTGTCCTGTTACAATGCTCTGCATTCTGCCTCTTTCATCCCCCTATCTCCACCCCACCAAGGCATTCTAAGACAAGGTTTATTCCTCCTCTTTAGACCAACCTAGAGAACCATGATTAACTAAGTACCTGGTCCTGCTTAGGAAGACTGAGTTTAATGATGACATAATTAAGACTGGGTCATGGTAACCTGTAGCAAATTACTTATAATTTATTGTGCAAAATAACCAGAAATATTCAGTTTCTAAATCCTAACATTTTGAATGTGGCAATCACATTAAAAGAAAGACAATCCACAAAATACTCTGACACTGATTCTCTTTTCTTTACTCTCAAAGTGATGGAAACACAACAATTTTTTTCTTTTTATTTTTTATTAAATATATTTATTTTTTTAATTACAATACTATATTTGTTTTGCCATACATTGACACGAATCAGCCACAGGTGAACACAATCTCCCAATGCCGAAGCCCCCTCCCACCTCCCTCCCCACATCCTCTACTTGAATCATCCTGTGCATCAGCCCCATGCATCCTGCATCCTACATTGAACACAGATTGGCGCTTCGTTTCTTACGAGAAAATATTCATGTTTCATTGCCATTCTCCCAAACCATCCCACCCTCTTCCCTCTCCCTCAGAGTCCAAAAGTCCACTCTATACCTCTGTGTCTCTTTGTTGTCTCACATATAGGGTCATCATTACTGTCTTCTAAATTCCATATATATGTGTCAGTATACTGTATTGGTGTTTTTCTTTCTGGCTTACTTCACTCTGTATAATCGGTTCCAATTCCATCCATCTCATTAGAACTGAGTCAAATTTATTCTTTTTAAGGGCTGAGTAGTATTCCATTGTATATATGTGCCACAGCTTTCTTATCCATTCATCTGCTGATGGACATCTAGGTTGCTTCCATGTCCTGGATATTATAAACAGTGCTGCAATGAACATTGGGGTACATGTGTCTCTTTCAATTCTGGTTTCCTCAGTGTGTATGCCCAGCAGTGGGATTGCTGGGTCATAAGGCAGTTCTATTTGCAATTTTTAAGGAATCTCCACACTGTTTTCCATAATGGCTGTACTAGTTTGCATTCCCACCAGCAGTGTAAGAGGGTTCCCTTTTCTCCACATCCTCTCCAGCATTTATTGCTTGTAGACTTTTGCATCGCAGCCATTCTGACTGGTGTGAAACGGTACCTCATTGTGGTCTTGATTTGCATTTCTCTGATAATGAGTGATGTTGAACATCTTTTCATGTGTTTGTTAGCCATCCGTATGTCTTCTTTGGAGAAATGCCTATTTAGTTCTTTGGCTCATTTTTTTATTGGATCATTTATTTTTCTGGAGTTGAGCTGCATAAGTTGCTTATATATCTTTGAGATTAGTTGTTTGTCAGTTGTTTCATTTGCTATTGTTTTCTCCCATTCAGAAGGCTGTCTTTTCACCTTGCTTATAGTTTCCTTTATTGTGCAGACGCTTTTAATTTTAATTAGATCCCATTTGTTTATCTTTGCTTTTATTTCCAGTATACTGGGAGTTGGATCATAGAGGATCCTGCTGTGATTTATGTCGGAGAGTGTTTTACCTATGTTCTCCTCTAAGAGTTTTATAGTTTCTGGTCTTACATTTAGATCTTTAATCCATTTTGAGTTTATTTTTGTGTATGGTGTTAGAAAGGGGTCTAGTTTCATTCTTTTACAAGTGGTTGACCAGTTTTCCCAGCACCACCTGTTAAAGAGACTGAAAGGGGAAATTAACAATAACACAATAATAGTGGGAGACTTTAATACCCCACTCACATCTATGGACAGATCAACTAAGCAGAAAATTAACAAAGAAACGCAAACATTAAACAATACAATTGACCAGTTAGACCTAATTGATATCTATAGGACATTTCACCCGAAAAACAATGAATTTCACCTTTTACTCAAGTGCACACGGAAACGTTTCCAGGATAGATCACATTCTGGGTCATAAATCTAACCTTGATAAATTCAAAAAAATCGCAATTATTCCAAGCATCTTCTCTGACCATAATGCACTAAGGTTAGATCTCAATTATAGGAGAAAAACTATTAAAAATTCCAACATTTGGAGGCTGAACAACACCCTTCTGAATAATCAACAAATCACAAAAGAAAGCAAAAAGAAATCAAAATATGCATCGAAACAAATGAAAATGAAAACACAACTACACAGAACCTTTGGGACACTATAAAAGCAGTCCTAAGAGGAAAGTTCATAGCAATACAGGCATACCTCAAGAAACAAGAAAAAAGTCAAATAAATAACCTAACTCTACACCTAAAGCAACTAGAAAAGGAAGAAATAGAGAACCCCAGAGTTAGTAGAAGGAAAGAAATCCTAAAAATTAGGGCAGAAATAAATGCAAAAGAAACAAAAGAGACCATAGCAAAAATCAACAAAGCAAAAAGCTGGTTCTTTGAAAGGATAAATAAAATTGACAAGCCATTAGCCAGACTCATCAAGAAACAAAGAGAAAAAAATCAAATCAACAAAATTAGAAATGAAAATGGAGAGATCACAACAGACAACTCAGAAATACAAAGAATCATAAGAGACTACTATCAGCAATTATATGCCAATAAAATGGACAACTCGGAAGAAATGGACAAATTCTTAGAAAAGTACAACTTTCCGAAACTGAACCAGGAAGAAATAGAAAATCTTAACAGACCCATCACAAGCACGGAAATTGAAACTGTAATCAGAAATCTTCCAGCAAACAAAAGCCCAGGTCCAGACGGCTTCACAGCTGAATTCTACCAAAAATTCCGAGAAGAGCTAACACCTATATTACTGAAGCTATTCCAGAAAATTGCAGAGGAAGGTAAACTTCCAAACTCATTCTATGAGGCCACCATCACCCTAATACCAAAACCTGACAAAGACACCACAAAAAAGAAAACTACAGGCCAATATCACTGATGAACATAGATACAAAAATCCTCAACAAAATCCTAGCAATCAGAATCCAGCAACACATTAAAAGATCATACACCATGACCAACAATTTTTTTTAACTCTTTTAAATGTGAGTAAAGTCAATTTGTTCATGAAGCTGCATAGTCTGAATTTACAGATTTTGAACTTTAGTTCAAAAATAGCTCTTTACTTGCTGTTTTTAAAGAACATCTGAAAATTAGGAAATTACATGAAAAATAAGATCATGGCATCTGGCCCCATCACTTCAGGGGAAGTAGATGGAGAAACCATGGAAACAGTGTAAGACTTTATTTTGGGGGTCTCCAAAATCACTGCAGATGGTGATTGCAGCCATGAAATTAAAAGACTCTTACTCCTTGGAAGGAAAGTTATGACCAACCTAGACAGCATATTCAAAAGCAGACATTATTTTGCCAACAAAGGTCCATCTAGTCAAGGCTATGGTCAGACATGACTGAGCAACTTCCCTTTCACTTTTACTTTCATGCATTGGAGAAGGAAATGGCAACCCACTCCAGTGTTCTTGCCTGGAGAATCCCAGGGACAGGGGAAACTGGTGGGCTGCCATCTATGGGGTCACACAGAGTCAGACAAGACTGAAGTGACTTAGCAGTAGCAGTCAAGGCTATGGTTTTTCCAGTGGTCATGTATGGATCTGAGAGTTGGACTGTGAAGAAAGCTGAGTGCCCAAGAACTGATGCTTTTGAATTATAGTATTGGAGAAGATTCTTGAGAGTCCTTTGGACTGCAAGAAGATCTAACCAGCCCATTCTCAAGGAGATCAGTCCTGGGTGTTCATTGGAAGAACTGATGCTGAAGCTGAAACTCCAATACTTTGACCACCTCATGCAAAGAGCTGACTCATTGGAAAAGACCCTGATGCTGGGAGGGATTAGGGGCAGGAGGAGAAGGGGACAAGAGAGGATGAGATGGCTGGATGGCATCACCAATTCGATGGACATGAGTTTGTGTAGATTCCGGGAGTATTGATGGACAGGGAGGCCTGGTGTGCTACGATTCATGGGGTCCAAAGAGTCGGATACAACTGAGCGATGGAACTGAACTAAACTGAACATGTTTTAGCAAATGATACTTGAATATTCAAACAGTGAGTGAGTCAAAAGGCTTGCTCACCCTGTTCTGCAAATTTGAATTTCTGTTGTAAACTGTCTTATTCTTTTTCACACATGAATTGTTAAAAGGTTTCTAAAGAGTTTCAAACTGAAACTATTGACAATTTTCTTTCTCTCCTAAAGTAGAATACAATACTTTTATATTTATTATTTGGAGAAATGATGATACTTTATAAAACCATTTGAGAAAGAATAGAGACTTTATGCCAAAATTCTCTCTGAATTCATTCTAAATAGTTTTTACAATGACTTCTTAGAAGAGAATATAAATTCTGATCCTCAAAAAATTCCTAGAAATTCAGGAATTAGAATATAAAAATATTTATCAGAACATTATAACACTTAGAAATATTTAGGTAATTTTATCAGTTTATATTAATGTATCATAAAACTAAATTTAAACAGACAATTGTGAGAGATCAATTGAAGAAAACTAGAATTTTTAATGAAATTAACTACTATAAGAAAAAAATGGCTTAATCTATACTAAGTTTTATAGACTTGACACAAACTTTTCTTAAATTTTTGAGTGGAAATAGTGCAAAAATCAAATTATTGTATGATCACAGTAATTTAATCCATCTTGGCTATTCATTTAACCACCATGCTATTACAATAATATCCTTTCTAATAACCATTTACATTGCATAGTTCTTTGATCAGATCACTCACTACAGCAAGAGCTGAATGTTCCTTGTCTATTTCAAAAACCAAAGGAACCCACAGTTGCCTGATAGCTTATGAAAGATTCCATAATATTGTTAATTTTTACATCAGCTAAGAAATACATAATGCTCTATTGATTTAATCTTACCTAATGGAATGATGTGATTTGGGGAATATGATATCATATTTCACATCCCAAAATTTAATTTCTAGGTCGCAAAGCTTTTTGCTGTAGTTATAATTGGACATTGTGACAGATATTATTTGTGCCCTGCCTATATCCTTATGGCAGAAAGTGAAGAGAAACTAAAAAGTCTCTTGATGAACATGAAAGAAGAGAGTGAAAAAGTTGGCTTAAAGCTCAACATTCAGAAAACTAAGATCATGGCATCTGGTCCCATAACTTCATGGGTATTAGATGGGGAACAGTGGAAACAGTGTCAGACTTTATTTTCAAGGGCTCCAAAATTCACTGCAGATGGTGATGGCAGCCATGAAATTAAAAGACACTTACTCCTTGGAAGGAAAGTTATGACCAACCTAGGCAGCATATTCAAAAGCAGAGACATTACTTTGCCAACAAAGATCCATCTATTCGAGGCTATGGTTTTTCCAGCGGTCATTTATGGATGTGAGAGTTAGACTGTGAAGAAAGCTGAGTGCCCAAGAATTGATGCTTTTGAACTGTGGTGTTGGAGAAGACTCTTGAGAGTCCCTTGGCCTGCAAGAAGATCCAACCAGTCCATTCTAAAGGAGATCAGTCCTGGGTGTTCTTTGGAAGGACTGATGGTAAAGCTAAAACTCCAGTACTTTGGCCACCTCGTGCGAAGAGTTAACTCATTGGAAAAGACCCCGATGCTGGGAGGGATTAGGGGCAGGAGGAGAATGGGACAAGAGAGGATGAGATGGCTAGATGGCATCACCAGCTCCATGGACATGAGTGTGGGTAAACTCTGGGAGCTGGTGATGGACAGGGAGGCCTGGCGTGCTGCAGTTCATCGGGTCGCAAAGAGTCGGACACAACTGAGCAACTGAACTGAACTGAACTGAACTATATTCTTTTCTCCTTCCTATTTAAGCACAATTAACTAGATTTCCAGCTGAAGACCTGACAACCTTCTCTGGATTTTGAAGTCCACTTTACCCACCCATGTGACAGACTAGAGTGTTGGGGAATTAATGATCCTAAAGCCCAAGAAACTCTCACCCAGTGACTGAAGGAAACTGATGTACCTCCTCCAGTGGGAGGATCCTGAAGTCTGCACTGCTCCAGGGGGCTTCCCAGACGGCACAGTGGTAAAGAACCCACCTGCCTTTGCAGGAGATGCAGAAGACACAGGTTTGATCCCTGGGTCAGGAAGATTCCCCTGGAAGAGGGTATGGAAAGCCATTCCAGTATTTTTGCCTGGAAAATTCCATGGACAGAGAGGACTGGCAGGCTACAGTCCACAGAGTTGCAAAGTTTTGGATACAACTTAGCACGCGCGTGCGCACACACACACACACACACACACACACACACACACACACACACACACACACACACACACACACACTCACACACACACACACACACACACACACACACACACACACACACACACATATTTCTCCAGGTTTCTCCAGTGCGGTTAATTCCAATTACAGTGATAATTGGCTTAATTATGCACACATTGTTGTCTGCATTCCCTTTTCTGCCTCAGTTCCCCCCATCCTTTACCAGTATGTCCTACATCTTCCGAATAATCGCTTGCACATGAATCTTTGTTTTGCCATCTGCTTCTAATAGAATCCAACCAAGATAGAGGGTATCTATCTTGGACAGAACTGGATTCTATCCAAGAATCTAGAATTGGATCCAGACTCTAGAACTGGATCACATACCTGCCAGAGGTAACAATAACCTCATTTTTAGGACTAAGTAGGTAGCAATTATCTTTGGCATGCTATTACATCACATTTACTAAGACTGACTCAGTATACATTTATACAGGTAAAAGGAAGAGCCTTAAACAAATATATAAAAGGTATATAAAATAGTAAAGGATTCGTAACCCAAAAAAAGTAAAAGGATACATTTTTAAGTAAAGGATAAGTTACTGCATCTTGCTTTCCTATCACTAAGAAAGAGGCACAGCACTTATGTATCCCTTTGGATTTTAGATACTGCATACCACAGTTAGCAAAATTATTCTAAATTATTTATTGAGTAACGAAGGAGACTGACAGCTTTGAGTTTACCCAAAGCAACAGATGACTCTGCAGCAGATTCAAATTATTATATAAGCATCCCTCAACCTCTGAATACATGACCCTGCAAATCTGAAGGTATAAGAAGTACCCATGATCTGTTAGGAAGCCCTGTGGATTCTCTGGCCAGCTCTAAAAGGATAAAGACTGTGCAGATTCCTACAGTTCTGGAACAAGGCTATGCTGTCTGAAACAGAAAACTGTACTCAATTAAAATGGCAATTACCAGCATAAACTGAGTTCTAACTGACTCAATGGACATAAGTTTGGGTGGACTCTGGGAGTTGGTGATAGACAGGGAGGCCTGGCGTGCTGCAGTCCATGGGGTTGCAAAGAGTCAGACATGACTGAGCCACTAAACTGAAACTCAATGGAGACTGAGTTCCTGACTAGGGGACATCAAGACACTATGCACTGGAGATGCTAATAATGAGCTGGGTATTGTTAGCCACCCAGTGATAAGGTCTACATGACACTGCAGCAACTCATCACACGATGCTCAGGCTACTTTCAGAGTCAGACCAGAGCAGGCCCAGAAGGAATAATTACAGACAAGTGGCTCTGACCTTCACATTACTTGGCCCTGTTGCATTAAAAAGCAGAGCTATCACTTTGCCAACAAAGGTCCGTGTTGTTAAAGCTGTGGGCTTTCCAGTAATCATGTATGGGATGTCAGAGCTGGACCATCAAGAAGGTAGAGTGCTGAAGAACTGATGCTTTTGAACTGTGCTGCTGGAGACTCTTGAGAGTCCCTTGGATAGCAAGGAGATCAAACCAGTCAATCCTAAAGGAAATCAACCCTGAATATACATTGGAAGGGCTGATGCTGAAGCTGAAGCTCCAAAACTTTGGCCACTTGATGTGAAGAACCAACTCATCAGAAAAGACCCTGATGCTGGGAAAGATTGAAGGCAGGAGGAAAAGGGGACAAAAGACGATGAGATGGTTGGGTGGCATGAAGGATTCGACGGACGCAAGCTTGAGCAAACTCCAGGAGATAGTGAAGAACAGGGAATCCTGGTGTGCTGCAGTCCATGGGGTTGCAAGGAGTCAGAAATGACATAGGCTGAACAACAACAAAGCTCTGTTGCAGTTAAATTGCAACCTCTCAACTCATTCCTGTGGCTTTGTGTGGCCTTCTGACAACCAGCTGATGAAGAAGGGAAAAACCTGAGCCTGTTTCACAAATTAATCCTACTGATTAACTTCTGCTGAAAATATTGCTGCCGGTGTACAGTCCCACTCAGGAATGACTCTGAAATACAGTGGTGGTTGAAAATCCCTCCAGTAGATGGGTTTTAATGACAGTGTTGAGAAACTCTGAGTTTTGTGACAGGAAGCACCAGAAAGGCTAGATGTACTAAAAAGAAATTTTCCTTCTGTCATGGACTAAATGTTTGTGTCTCCCCCAAAACACATATGTTGAAATCCTAACAGCAATGTAATGGCTGGGCCTTGGGAAGTGATTAGGGATTATTTAGTTAATTTCTCATGAATGGGATTAGTGTCTTTATAGACCCCAGAGCACTCCCTCACCCCTTCCACTATGTAAGGACACAGTGAAAAGCTGATCATCCATAATCCAGGGAGTGGGCCCCCACCAGACCCTGAATCTGCTGACACCTTGATCTCAGAATTATCAACCTCCAGAACTGTGAGACATGAAATGTTTCTTGTTTAAGCCACCCAGTGTAGGGTGCTTTTGTTATAGCAGCCCAAACATACAAGACACTCTATCATTTTTCCTATAGCCAGGCCAAACTATCTCGGCTGAGAACCACTGATCTAGAAATACACTCAACTAAATAGGATCTGAATACAGACATTCCTTAGGAATCACAGCAATTCGTAACTCAGTCAAGAAAATATTTATTTAGGACTTACCTACACATAGCAATGGAGAAGGGCATGGCAACCCAGTACAGTATTCTTGCCTGGAGAATTACATGGACAAAGGGGCCTGATGGGCTACAGTCCATGGGGTCACAAAGAAGAAGATACATAGCAAAGTGTAAAAAACTGGGTCTTAATCATAACTCTTGTTCATGAAGACCTCCTACATGAAAATTTTTATTACCCTGCACTATCCAGCATTGTCTATTATTCTAGGAAAATGCTATTTTTCTGGATTCTATCTAAAAGACTGGAACTATAAAATGTAGGTGGATGTAAGCAAATTCACACACACACACACACAGAAAATCTATTTTAACCTCTGATATCATTTCTGGATTTTTTCTAAGGCTGTTGGAGTATATGATATGAAACCCCTGACACCGTTATTGTTGTTATCATCAGCTTTGCACCTGATCTCTCTCTCTCTTTTCTGTCCTTGTTGCTTTTCTTCTGTCACCTGTCACTTTTTCTCTGACTCTCAGGCTTCACATAGGAAAGTCTGCCTTTTTCTAACATCACTATCTTACAGAGCTCTCCTCACCTTCTGCCCAGACAATGGACTAATCAGTACCATGTCATGGTTTCGGCTGTCTGTGCTTATTGCACAAATGGATTTGGAATATTTTTTCAAATAAAGACATTTTCATTTTTTATTTTCCTTATTTCTGGGCTCAGTGTTCCTCAGATGCTTGAGGGTACCGACAACCAAAGTTTATTGTAAATGAATGTAATGAGTCTTTGTTTATCATAGTTCCAATAGTGATGAATTTCTAAGTCTATACTTTTATGAAGAGTAGACATAAGAAATGATCTCATGTCTGCAGAATCCTTTCTCTAAGCACTGTTATTGTGTTGCTAATTAAGACACTTTGATTTACTTATTTATTTAGTGAGCATGGCCAAATTTCTATTATCTTTGAAGCTCCTTGCTAGGCATTAGCGATATAAAGAAAAGTAAGATAGTCCCTCTTCTAGAGTCATCCAGAGTCTGTGGAGGAAACAACAGGCAGACAACTAATTTTTATATGATTTTATAAATATCATAGCAGAAACAAAGGTACATGGAAAGTGAGAAAAGAGAAGATTTAACTCTGCCTGTGGAATCTGGAAAGTCCTCACATAAAGTGTGACATCTGAGCTATTTGCCAGACCAAAGACCTACAAGTTGGATGGTAATTGACCTAGCACCATATGTGCTAGGTCATGGAAGTGCAACATAACAACATATCCAAGAAACCAGGTATTTATAATTAAGTAAACAAAATAAGGCTCAGTAAGAAAATGAAGATCATGGCATCCAGTCCCATCACTTCATGGGAAATAGATGGGGAAACAGTGGAAACAGTGTCAGACTTTATTTTGGGAGCTCCAAAATCACTGCAGATGGTGACTGCAGCCATGAAATTAAAAGACGCTTACTCCTTGGAAGGAAAGTTATGACCATCCTAGATAGCATGTTCAAAAGCAGAGACATTATTACTTTGCCAACTAAGGTCCGTCTAGTCAAGGCTATGGTTTTTCCTGTGGTCATGTATGGATGTGAGAGTTGGACTGTAAAGAAGGCCGAGTGCCGAAGAATTGATGCTTTTGAACTGTGATGTTGGAGAAGACTCTTGAGAGTCCCTTGGACTGCAAGGAGATCCAACCAGTCCATTCTGAAGGAGATCAACCCTGGGATTTCTTTGGAAGGACTGATGCTAAAGTTGAAACTCCAGTACTTTGGCCACCTCATGAGAAGAGTTGACTCACTGGAAAAGACTCTGATGCTGGGAAGGATTGGGGGCAGGAGGAGAAGGGGACAACAAAGGATGAGATGGCTGGATGGCATCATGGACTCGATGAACATGAATCTGAGTGAACTCTGGGAGATGGTGATGGACAGAGAGGCCTGGCATGCTGCGATTCATGGGGCCGCAAAGAGTTGGACACGACTAAGCAACTGAACTGAACTGAACTGAAAAACACAGTAGCACAATCTAGAATCACCTAATTTTTGTTGTTGCTGTTGTTTAGTTGTAAGCTGTGTCTCTTTGCAACTCCATGGACTATAGCCCACCAGGTTCCTCTGTTCATGGGATCTCCCAGGCAAGAATACTGGAGTGGGTTGCCATTTTCTTCTCCAGAGGATCTTCACAACCCAAGGATCAAACCCGGGTCTCCTGCCTTGCAGGAGGAATCTATACCACTGAGCCACTGGAATCACCTAATATACCATATTAAAGACTGGCCTTTAATGTGAGATGCTAAATGGAGAACCACAAAAGAATCTTACACATGAAAGCAGCATAATCAGATATGGACTGCACAAAAATCACTCTGACCATAACAAAGGAAAAACTGGAGAAAGACAACAAACCAGATGGCCAGCTAAGAGATATAATAAGAGCCTAACTCTAGCAGTGGCCAGAGGGTGGAAGCAGAGCAGACAGACAAGAGAGACATTTAAGAGATAAAATGAATAGGGTCAGATGATTAATTTGTATGTGGAGGAGAAAGTGCAAAGCTGGTGGCAGGGGGCAGTAACAGAGAAGAGTCAAGCATAATACTTGGGTTTCCAGCATAGTAAATGGATGATGGCAGTGCCTTCACTGAGCTAAAAGATTAAGGGGCAGGAGAAGGTTTGGAGGTCAAAATGATGAGTCTGTCAAATATCAATAGCCTGTGGGGTACCCTACAACAGATAAACAGGAGGTTGCTACATATAGGTTAGGATTTCAGGGAAAAGGTCAGACCTCGACACATATGGAATATAGGTAGTAGTTTAAGTGAAACTTCCCCTAAATCACCATTGGAAACAGAAATCATACACAAAAGTATCATACATAGAAATCAGATGTGGTTAGAAATTCTGCCCAAATGGAGACTAACAATAAGAACCATTTGGAGTCACTAAAACAGTAGATTCTGCCTTCTAAGATGAGTCGATACAATCCTTTCTAAGTGAAACCATATTATCTTAAATCTTGAAGTTTATCAACCCTAGATTCTCTCTCTTCTCCTAGGTTCTATTCATTTATGCATTAAACTTATATATTTGCTAATTAACGTAGCTCAAATATCAATAGTATAGTCCTGATCTTACTCCTGAGATCCTGGGTGCAGGGGGCGCTCCACAGAAAGAGTAGAGGCAGTGGAACTTCCCTCAGCAAAGCTGAGGGGTCCCGAGGAGAGGTGAGCCTGCTGTCCGCCAACCCAGCCCCTCGCGAGCCAGAGACAATCAGACAGAACAGCTTATATAGACAAGCAGGGGGATTTTAGGAGGGACTTTCCATAGTTGCACCAATCACATTAAAGGTCAAATCGTCATGTGCCTTCATTATAACAGGAGTCTATGGAGATCACACACTGTCTACGTGCATGGAAATCAAGAGAGCCAGTCAAAAAACTTTGACAAACAACACAGACCACGCCCCCATCTCTTCCGCCAGGTGCCATCTTAGGTTTTCGACTGCAAAGCTAGCCCCTTTGTTTTTAAGGTTTCCCATTTAGGGCCCCACATCTGGGCAAGAGAGACCTTGCCCATATCTGGGATACTTCTTTTCACTTTAATGTGCATTGTTCTGCTCTAGATTTTTTTTTAATTGTCTTCAAAAAATGAAACATTATGACATACATTAAAAGAAATGATATTCAAATATTATAGTCAATCCAACTTTTAAAATAGCTTAAATATTTCCTTCCAACCATAAATGCTGACCTTCAAAACAATCAAGACAATGGCCTCCTGATGTCGTAAGTGTCCCACTTCATAAGATACTCTCCAACATCTCATTTAAATACTCTAGAGAATGAATTTCCTTAAAAGTAAAGACCAAAAAGTCAGAGCTTCTTTCTGAATCTGACTTCAATATTAGTTAGATTGTGCAAGACAATAAGGTTCTAATCACATCCTGATTGGTACAGATTTATGCAAAGAGTTTATGCAAGAATTAATGGACATTAAAGAGTTGCTTCATGCATACTGATATGTGATTATGCCTGAAGATATGTAAAGTCACCCACAGCTGGAAACATGCTGAAATAATAAGGCTACAGTTGGAACTGTTTTTTAATTATGAATTTCTTTCCTATTTTTAGATAGTACTGATCTTCACTTATTTGTTTCAGAGATACATTATTTTAATTTGAAGTTTCATTCTTTTAAATTCCTACATATAGAAAATTAAGAAAATATATCATCAACATATGTAAGAGTTTCTACGTTCAGAAAACTCCTGAGAGGCTTATATTTTCATCTCAAAGAAAAAAAGGAAGAGTCACAATTAAATTCATGTGCCTAATTAAATTAGATAAGTAGGGTTTAAGACATGTTACTTGATGCAAAAATTGCTATCATGAACAGAGAAGGATAAGAGACACACTTAGGAGCCCCCCCAAAAGAACTGCACATTCCTACTTTTCCTCTCTTAGTTTCCAGATGATCTCTAAATTATCAGGAAGGAAAGTAACATTTACTGAGCAGCACCTAGCTAGGCAAATGACAAGACACATTTATCTAATCCTTTCAATATACTTTATTATTAGCCTCCCTTCATAAAAAAAAAAAGAACTTTTTGCATAAAGGTCTTGAGGTGATTTTAAAATATGTTCACAATTTCTTTGCAGAAGTAGAATGTTACTCTATTCTTCATGAGTATGGGCTGGACTTCATTGACTTAGAATATGGCAGAAGCGTGGCTTAGTGATTTCTGAGACTGGATGATAAAAAAACATTGAGACTTCCTTTTGGAGGGTTCATTCTGGGCATGCTAACTGCCGATGAGCAGCCTGCACTAGTCAGTTCAGGCTGCCGTAACAAAATACCACAGGCCAGGTGGCTTAAACAACAGAAATCTCTCTCTCATGGTTCTAGAGGATAGGAAGTACAAGATCAATGTGCCACCTGATTCAGTTCCCAGTGAGGGCTCTCTTTCTGGCTCGCAGATAGCTGTCTTCACACTGCATCCTCATGTGGTAGAGAAATCCAGCTCTGGTGTCTCTTCTTCTTATAAGGACCCAGTTCAGTTCAGTTCAGTCGCTCAGTCGTGTCCGACTCCTTGCAGCCCCATGAATCGCAGCACGCCAAGCCTCCCTGTCCATCACCAATTCCTGGAGTTCACTCAGACTCACGTCCATGAAGTCTGTGATGCCATCCAGCCATCTCATCCTCGGTCGTCCCCTTCTCCTCCTGTCCCCAATCCCTCCCAGAACCAGAGTCTTTTCCAATGAGTCAACTCTTCTCATGAGGTGGCCAAAGTACTGGAGTTTCAACTTTAGCATCAGTCCTTCCAAAGAAATCCCAGGGTTGATCTCCTTCAGAATGGACTGGTTGGATCTCCTTGCAGTCCAAGGGACTCTCAAGAGTCTTCTCCAACATCACAGTTCAAAAGCATCAATTCTTCAGTGCTCAGCCTTCTTCACAGTCCAACTCTCACATCCATACATGACCACAGGAAAAACCATAGCCTTGACTAGACAGGCCTTAGTTGGCAAAGTAGTGTCTCTGCTTTTGTATATGCTGTCTTGGTTGGTCATAACTTTTCTTCCAAGGAGTAAGCGTCTTTTAATTTCATGGCTGCAGTCACCATCTGCAGTGATTTTGGGGCCCAAAAAAAAAAATCTGACACTGTTTACACTGTTTCCCCATCTATTTCCCATGAACTGATGGGACCGGATGCCATGATCTTAGTTTTCTGATTGTTGAGCTGTAAGCCAACTTTTTCACTCTCCTCTTTCACCTTCATCAAGAGGCTTTTAGTTCCTCTTCACTTTCTGCCATAAGGGTGGTGTCATCCGCATATCTGACGTTATTGATATTTCTCCCAGCAATCTTGATTCCAGCTTGTGTTTCTTCCAGTCCAGCATTTCTCAGGATGTACTCTGCATAGAAGTCAAATAAGCAGGGTGACAGTATACAGCCGTGATGTACTCCTTTTCCTATTTGGAACCAGTCTGTTGTTCCATTTCCAGTTCTAACTGTTGCTTCCTGACCTGCATACAGATTTCTCAAGAGGCAGGGCAGGTGGTCTGGTATTCCCATCTCTCTCAGAATTTTCCACAGTTTACTGTGATCCACACAGTCAAAGGCTTTGGCATAGTCAATAAAGCAGAAAGAGATGTTTTTCTGGAGTTCTTTTGCTTTTTCCATGATCTGGCAGATGTTGGCAATTTGACCTCTGGTTCCTCTGCCTTTTCTAAAACCAGCTTCAACATCAGGGAGTTCACAGTTCATGTATTACTGAAGCCTGGCTTGGAGAATTTTGAGCATTACTTTACTAGCATGTGAGATGAGTGCAATTGTGCGGTAGTTTGAGCATTCTTTGGCATTGCCTTTCTTTGGAATTGGAATGAAAACTGACCTTTTCCAGTCCTGTGGCCACTGCTGAGTTTTCCAAATTTGCTGGCATATAGAGTGCAGCACTTTCACAGCATCATCTTTCAGGATTTGAAACAGCTCCACTGGAATTCCATCACCTCCACTAGCTTAGTTCGTAGTGATGCTTTCTAAGGCCCACTTGACTTCACATTCCAAGATGTCTGGCTCTAGATTAGTGATCACATCATCATGATTATCTGGGTCATGAAGATCTTTTTGTACAGTTCTTCTCTGTATTCTTGCCACCTCTTCTTAATATCCCAGATCTATCAAATTAGGGGCCCAATCCTTATGACTTCATTTAACTTTTATCACCTCCTCAAAGGACTTTCCAGGCGGCACTAGTGGTAAGAACCTACCAGCCAATGCAGGTAGATGTAAGAGATGCAGGTTCGATTCTTGAATTGAGAAGATGCCCTGGAGAAGGGCATGGAAACCCACTCTGGTATTCATGCCTGGAGAATCCCATGGACTGAGGAGCCTGGCAGGCCATGGTCCATAGGGTCGCAGAGAGTCAGACACAACTGAAGTGATTCAGCACTCAAATACACACACCTCATCAAAGGCTCTGTCTCCAAGTATAATCACATTAGTGGCTAAAGCTTCAATGTATAAATTTTGGAGAGATACATTCAGCCCATTATACAGCCCTATGGAAAAGTTCTAAAGCCTCTGCTGAAGCTGAGGCTCCAATACTTTGGCCACCTGATGAGAACAGTTGACCCATTGGAAAAGACCCTGATACTGGGAAAGGAGGTTCCCAGTCCAAAAGGAGAAGAGAGTGGCAGAGGATGAGATGGTTGGATAGCATCACTGACTCAATGAACATGAACTTGGGCAAACTCCAGGAGATAGTGAGGGACTAGGAGGCCTTGTGTACTGCAGTCCATGGGGTCACAAAGAGTTGGACGTGACTTAGCAACTGAACAACAACAACATGATGAAGTTCACATGTCTAGCAATTGAAGACAGCCATGTGGATGAGCCAACTTGGAAGCAGTTCTTACAGCTACAGTCAGACCTTCAGACAACTGCTGCCCAGGTCAATATCTTAAATGGACCTCATGAGAGGTCCTGAGCCAGAGCCACCTAACTAAGCCTATTCTAAATTCATTACTGTGAGAAACTGTATAAGAACATAAATATTTGCTGTTAAAGCTGCTCAGTTGGGGGATAACTTGTAACTGCTGTAGATAAATAGTACACATAGGTCTCAGTAAATTGGCAGAAACAGGATTATAAACTGATTGCTGATTGATAAAGCATATGCTCTTTCTATTACTTGTAGTGCCACTCCAATCTTTATTTAAAAGCTCATTCATATATTGAGATTTTACATATATTAGCTCAGCTAACCCTAATAACAACTTTGAGAGATCGGTTTTATAACAATATACAAAAGTATATTTTTGTAATTAAAAATAATTTTAACCAAATAAAAGGTATGATTTTTAACATTATATTGGAGTATAGTCAATTAACAATGTTGTAATCGTTTCAAGTGGACAACAAAGGGACTCAGTCATCCTTATATATGTATCCATTCTCCCCAAACTCCCCTCCCATCCAGGCTGCCACATAACACTGAGTTCCCTGTGCTATAGAATAGGACCTTGTTGGTTATCCATTTTAAATACAGCAGAGTGTACACGTAGATTTCCAATTCATGTTCCCCCATTCTCTCCCCTGGACAACTATAAGTTCATTCTCTTAAGTCTGTGACTCTGTTTCTGTTTTGTAAATAAGCCCATTTAAAAGATATGATTTTGATATTATAAAGCTCTGCCTCTAAAAAACACTCCAATCTGCCTCTTCTCTCCATCTCATTATGACTACCCTAATCTTTGCGGGCACAGGAGGGCCTAGAGGAGCTACTCCATGTTCAAGGTCAGGAGTGGCGGCAGTGAGGAGATACCCCTCAGTCAAGGTAAGGAGCAGCAGCTCCTCTTTGCTGGAGCAGTTGTGAAGAGATAGCCCACGTGCAAGGTAAGAGAAACCCGAGTAAAACGGTGGGTGTTGCAAGAGGGCATCAGGGCCAGACACACTGAAACCATAATCACAGAAAACTAGTCAATCTAATCACACTAGGACAACAGCCTTGTCTAACTCAATGAAACTAAGCCACGCCCTGTGGGGCCACCCAAGATGGGTGGGTCATGCTGGAGAGGTCTGACAGAATGTGATCCACTGGAGAAGGGAATGGCAAACCACTTCAGCATTCTTGCCTTGAGAACCCCATGAACACTACGAAAAGGCAAAGTGATAGGATACTGAAAGAGGAACTCCCCAGGTCACTAGGTGCCCAATATGCTACTGGAGATAAGTGGAGAAATAACTCCAGAAAGAATGAAGAGACGGAGTCAAAGTAAAAACAGCACCCAGTTGTGGATGCGACTGGTGGTAGAAGAAAGTACCAGTACTGTAAAGAGCAATATTGCATAGGAACCTGGAATGTTAGGTCCATGAATCAAGGCAAATTGGAAGTGGTCTAACAGGAGATTGCAAGAGTGAACGTCGACATTCTAGGAATCAGTGAATTAAAATGGACTGGAATGGGTGAATTTAACTCAGATGATCATTATATCTACTACTGCAGACAGGAATCCCTTAGAAGAAATGGAGTAGCCATCATGATCAACAAGAGTCCAAAATGCAGTACTTGGATGCAGTCTCAAAAATGACAGAATGATCTCTGTTCATTTCCAAGGCGAACCATTCAATATCACAGTAATCCAAGTCTATGCCCCAACCACTAACACTGAAGAAGCTGAACAGTTTTATGAAGACCTATAAGACCTTTTAGAACTAACACCCAAAAAAGATGTCCTTTTCATTCTAGGGGACTGGAATGCTAAAGTAGGAAGTCAAGGAACACCTGGAGTAACAGGCAAATTTGGCCTTGGAGTACAGAATGAAGCAGGCCAAAGGCTAATAGAGTTTTGCCAAGAAAACGGATTGATCATAGCAAATCCCCTCTTCCAACAACACAAAAGACTCTACACATGGACATCACCAGATGGTCAACACTGAAATCAGGTCGATTATACTGTTTTCAGCTAAAGATGGAGAAGCTCTACATAGTCAGCAAAAACAAGACCAGGAACTGACTGTGGCTCAGATCATGAACTCCTTATTGCCAAATTCAGACTGAAATTGAAGAAAGTAGGGAAAACCGCTAGACCATTCAGGTATGACTGAAATCAAATCCCTTGTGATTATACAGTGGAAGTGAGAAATAGATTTAAAGGCCTAGATCCGATAGATAGAGTGCCTGATGAACTATGGAATGAGGTTCGTGACATTGTACAGGAGACAGGGATCAGAGCCATCCCCATGGAAAAGAAATGCAAACAAGCAAAATGGCTGTCTGGAGAGGCCTTACAAATAGCTGTGAAAAGAAGAGAGGCGAAAAGCAAAGGAGAAAGATATAAGCATCTTAATGCAGAGTTCCAAGGAATAGCAAGAAGAGATAAGAAAGCCTTCCTCGGCTATCATTGCAAAGAAATAGAGAAAAACAATAGAATGGGAAAGACTAGAGATCTCTTCAAGAAAATTAGAGATACCAAGGGACTATTTCATGCAAAGATGGGCTCGATAAAGGACAGAAATGGTCTAGACCTAACAGAAGCAGGTGATATTAAGAAGAGGTGGCAAAAATACACAGAAGAACTGTACAAAAAAATCTTCACAACCCAGATAATCACGATGGTGTGATCACTCACCTAGAGCCAAACATCCTGGAAAGTGAAGTCAAGTGGGCCCTATGAACAAAGCTAGTGGAGGTGATGGAAATTCCAGTGGAGCTGTTTCAAATACTGAAAGATGACACCACCCTTATGGCAGAAAGTGAAGAGGAACTAAAAAGCCTCTTGATGAAAGTGAAAGAGGAGAGTGAAAAGGTTAGTTTACAACTCAACAACCAGAAAACTAAGATCATGGCATCCGGTCCCATCAGTTCATGGGAAATAGATGGGGAAACAGTGGAATCAGTGTCAGACTTTATTTTGGGCGGCTCCAAAATCACTGCAGATGGTGACTGCAGCCATGAAATTAAAAGACGCTTACTCCTTGGAAGAAAAGTTAAGACCAACCTAGACAGTATATTCAAAAGCAGAGACATTACTTTGCCAACAAAGGTCCGTCTAGTCAAGGCTATGGTTTTTCCAGTAGTCATGTATGGATGTGAGAGTTGGACTGTGAAGAAAGCTGCGTGCTCGAAGAATTAATGCTTTTGAACTGTGGTTGGAGGAGACTCTTGAGAGTCCCTTGGACTGCAAGGTGATCTAACCAGTCCATTCTAAAGGAGATCAGTCCTTAGTGTTCATTGGAAGGACTGATGCTAAAGCTGAAACTCCAATACTTTGGCCGGCTGATGTGAAGAGCTGTCTCACTGGAAAAGACCCTGATGATGGGAAAGATTGAAGACAGGAGAATAAGGGGATGACAGAGGATGAGATGGTTGAATGGTCTCACCGACTCAATGGACATGAGTTTGGGTAAACTCTGGGAGTTGGTGATGGACAGAGAGGCCTGGCATGCTGCAGTCCATGGGGTCACAAAGATTCAGACATGACTGAATGGCTAAACTAAACTGAATACCACATTTGACCCTGGTTCTCTCTATTCTCTCCACAACTTCTCCTTCCTTACTTTTGCTCAACATGGAAAAACAATTTATTTTTCTCAGAAATCCTGTTTTCCTGATAATGTCACCAGAAAGACAATTACCCCAAGAAATCCTATGAATATAGGGTTCTTGAGACTAGTCATTATGAATTGTCTTCATTCTTTGGTGTCCTCAGCTATAGCTATGTAGTAGAAAGTGAAGTCTCTCAGTCGTGTCCAACTCTTTGCGACCCCATGGACTGTAGCCTACCAGGCTCCTCTGTCCATGGGATTTTCCAGGCTATAGTACTGGAATGGATTGCAATTTCCTTCTCCAGGGGATCTTCCTGACCCAGGGATCAGAACCCAGGTCTCCCACGTTGGGAGCACTTTGTAGTAGAAGGGAAAATAAATTGTAAGCCTGCCTCCTCTTACTTAGATTTTCTCTTTTCATCCCTCATAGGACAAAGAGAGAAAATTACCCTTGAAAGTCTCTTAGGAGCCCCCCATCAAAAACTAGTATTACATCTTATAATAAATCAATCACAGTTTTTCTTTCAGGGCTGGACTCCATTTCCCTTTTGGCTTAACACCTGATGAAAGACTTAGCGTGTGTTTAAAGTCTAAATTATATTAATAAATAATTATCCTTAAACATTAGAACCACAATCTCTCTGTAAGATCTTGTGCTATTAGAGGCATGAAAGAACTAGGAAGAACCTAGGAAGAACAGCAGCTTAACACCTCCCATTACACTCTGGATTATAGACACCCTGAAGAAAGGTGAAATTGCCCCTATAATTTAAATTTCACTCTTTACTTCCTCTCTCTCTTGCTTCCTCTAACTAAATTTGCCTTAAATCCACAAGTGATGTGACCATATAACATACATGTAAAGCCATCATCTGTCCCACCAAATGACAGCTCCCTTGAAATAGGAGCAAACACCCTTCCTTGCTTTTAGCTATGAGACCCTACGTGTAACTTACTTGAGGTAATAAGAAGTGAACACCAAGTGAGAAACAAAAATACAGCATGAATATCAGTATCATGTTACAGGGCACACTGAAACAATATCTGTGCTTTCACATGCTGTGGTCATCCTATACACAAAGAGCTTGAATAATTAGACTCTCTACTCTTTGGGAGTTCACGAACTACAATAAATTAATAACTGCAGATAAAAGCATTATTGTGGTAAGACAGTGTAACCAAAATAATATATCAAGCACACAACTAAAATTTTAAAGTTAAGATGTATGGATCCAGTTTTCCTTTGAGTAGTAAGAAAGGAGATATTCACATGGTATAGCATTTTGCTTAGTTTCTATCCTTACAAATTGCATAATTACTCTTGCTCAGCCACTCAAGAAATGTGAAATATATATTTACACCCTTTATACATAACTTAGTAGATTTTTAGGCACAAACTTTTTGTTTTTCACAACTCCAAACCTATGTATAAAAATAAAAGTTAGATAAGCTTCCTACCTGGTAGTTGTAGCAACCTTCACCTTCTCCTTGGAAGGAAAGCAATTAGGTGCTAATTGGATGGTTAGAAGGAAAACCTGCTGATTTCAAGGCAAACTGGATATGTCGGGTTAGAAAAAGAATGATTGTTCTCATTGATTTAACTTGGACACCTGGTAAGTTCTTTAGATGACCCCTTACCAGTCTCAGAAAAGCACAATATGGACTCAAAATGACCAACCAGATATACAGAATTATGATCATTTCATTTTCTGCCAATAGTTTTGTAGAAACTACAAGCATAGAAAATTAAAGGTTTTATTGCTGACAGATGGGCATGCATGCTGGGAAGGCATATAGCTGGCCGACTCAAAGCGGATAACAATCCCTGATTTTCATAACACTGCACTTGAAGACACAGCATATTTCATGCCTGAGCAATAAGGACAAGGAAATAGGAAAGACTCCTTTCTAAAATTTTTCCAGATAGTTAAATGTGAAGTATCTAGAGAATTTCCACTTAGAGTTAGCTTGACTGTGCTTGGCATGCCTCCTACTAAGATTCATTATCCCACTCAGTTTCAGGTGCCTCAGGGAGGTGGGGAGAAAGGCTATATCTACATGGTCTTGATCTCTGCTATCTGTTAATCCAGTCTAATGATGACAGAAGCTGAGTTACATTCTTTCTCCTCTAGGGCTATTTATATTTAACACAAGGCACAAGCGATGGTTCCCAAACCCTGGTCTAGGAAACATTCAAATACATTTTCTTTCCACCACACTGCAGTTATGATTCAGTGTGTCAGGTGGATGGGGTAGAAGGCCTGCCAGAAAACTGTATTTTAACTGGTATTTCCAGTAAAAACACTCCCATTTATGAATCAGTACTTAGGAAATCAAAGAGCAACAGAATCCAAAGTAATCTCTAATAATGCATTTAACACATGGGCAATGAAAACAAAAATTTTGGAGGGACAATCACACGTTAGCAGCTACCTATCTTCCCCTGCAGGAAACCTAGCCAGATTGAGCTATTTTAAATTTTCATCTAGCCAATATTTGAATGTAAAAAATTTGGACTAAATGACTTTTCCATCCCTGCTTCAAGGATTATATGCAGTGATGAGCTGGTAAATGTTTAATAACCACATATCTGGGAAAAGATGCAGTGTGTGGATCTATACATGCTTATTATAAATTTTGCTAGTTAAGAGATAGGTAACACAGTTTTGGGCTTCTCTGGTGGTTCAGTGGTAAGGAATCCACCTGCCAATGCAGGAGAGGCAAGTTCAATTCCTAGGTCAGGAAAATCCCCTGGAGAAGGAAACAGCAACTCATTCCAGTATTCTTACCTAGAAAACTGCATGGATGGAGGAGCTTGGTGGGCTACAGTCCATGGGTTTATAAAAGAGCCAGACACAACTTAGCACTAAATAATGACCATAATGTACAATTTACAAATAAAAACGAAATGTATAATATTCTTTATTGTAAATTCCACATACCCAAAACTTCAGTGTGATGTCACTTTTGAATCTCCACTACCAGTTTTTACAATTCTATTGCCAGCCAAAGTGTCACAATGAGACTATGAATATATGCTTGCTTATTATCCAGTTCAGCCAAGAATTTCTCATATCATTAACAAATGAGTGTAGTTGTAGCACAAAAGTTGATTTATAACTTTGTTTACATGAAATTGATTTACAATTTTCTTTACATTATGGGCGTTCCTGGTGGCTCAGCTGGTAAAGAGTAATGCAGAAGACCCAGGTTCAATCCCTGGGTTGGGAAGATCCCCTTAAGAAGGGAAAGGCTACCCACTCCAGTACTCTAGCCTGGAAGATTCCATGGACTGTACAGTCGATGGGATCGCAAAGAGTTGGACACAAGTGAGTGACTTTTACTTTCACTTTACATTAAAGAATAAGATTAAAGCGAAATAAGAAAGGCCAACATAGGAACTTCACTCATCGATATTGAGAGTACCTTCTCAGCTAAACTGGAAGTAGTTTGTGAATAGTAGGAGAAAATTTCCTCGTTTTTTAATGCTATTCACAATTTAATAGCTAGAGGCATGAAACACTTTATTTAATCAGCATTAACATCTTCTCCATAAGTTTTAAAACTGAAACAGTCAACAAGACTAAATCAAGTCTTAATGTGCACTATTTGCTGATTTCTGTGACCTAAAGACTCCCACTTGATCAGTTTCAAGCTACCAACATGACATCACTGAGGCCCGAGTTTTGAAGAGATGTACAGTAGTCTCTTCCACCAGACAAATGATACATTTAACATCAAAAACAGAGTTAATGATTAAAGATAATAAAAGAATTAGATATTGATGAGTTTGAGTACTGAATACTTTTGTTTCAATATGAATTGGTTATATAATGTATGTGACAATATATGTTTATATAATTTAATTTTTTATAATGACTGTTTAACAACTGGTTAACAAAATCCCTGAAAACTTAACAATTAACTATCACAAACCAGTTGGAATCACTGTTATATGTGTGCTTACAATACACAGGTGAGAAAAGGAAAGGCAAAATAGGTTAGGCAACGCTTGGGGAAGGGAAGGCAACCCTTGACAGAGGAAAAATAAAGACAATGTGGAGAAGAAAGGAGAAAAACTTCCTTATCTCTCTGCAACCTACACTCTCAAATACCCCTATTTCTTAATTACGTTGGCAATAAATCAGCAGAACAGGAAAATATCAACTAATTAATGGTGTGCCATGGTCATCGGCCATAATCTTCTCTAAAAGCTATTGACCACTCTTGGAAGCCATCTTGGGCCGCTGGGAATGGGACTTCTGAAACAGCAAATATGTCTGGAAGGCTGTGGTCCAAGGCCATTTTTGCTGGCTATAATTGGGGTCTATGGAACCAAAAGGAACACACTGCTTTCCTGAAAATTGAAGGTGTATATGTTCGAGATGAAACTGAATTCTATCTAGGCAAGAGATGTGCTTATGTGTACAGAGCAAAGAACACAGTAACTCCTGGTGGAAAACCTACCAAAAGCAGAGTAATCTGGGGAAAGATAACTTGAGCTCATGGAAACAGTGGTATGGTTCGTGCCAAATTCCAAAGCAACCTTCCTGCTAGGGCCATTGGACACAGAATCCATGTGATACTGTACCCTTCGAGGATTTAAACTCCTTGAAAATAAACAAAAGTGTGGCTTTTTAAAAAATAAATAAATAAAAGCTGTTGGCCAATGATTTTCAACCGTGTTGCCTATGTTGTGATTCTGTGTGTGTGTGTGTGTGTGTGTATCACGACCACTCAGACCAGAACTTCCTAAGGTGACTGTTCATTTCAAATTACTCTGAAATTTTAACCTGGAAGATTCAGCATTTAACTGTGTGTATGATTCACATTGGAGAGTCTGTTTCTGAAATCTCATCTAGAAATTAGGTAACTACCACATCGATTTCATTAAACAAATGAAATCATCTATTTCTGTGTTTAAATAGAGAACTGTATTGCATCAAATTCGTTTTAGAATCAGCATTAATAAAAAGAAACATCTCATTTTAAAAATTCCCTGAAATTTTTTTCTGACATCTAGTCATAAATTCCTCACAAGTGAAAAGTTTATATCACAACAGTATGCTGTTTTTCTATATTTTCAAAATTGAAAGATGAAGAATAAAGACTTTGATCTGACTGACAAGATGATGACAGGAACAGAAAGAGTATTTTTTAAGACATATTTTCAAAATTGTGCACATGGAATGATATTTCCAACTTAGAAAAATCCCATTATTTTAAATGGCATTTACAAGATCACATTTTGAATGCCTTTAAAATTTTAACCAAGAATATTCAAATTTGATGGTGTCTATTTGACTTAAGTTCACACTGGATAAGTTACTTTTTTTTACAAGTCACTATTTTAACACACAAGTGCTTTGAAGTTAAGAAATAACCATCTAACATTTTTAAGCTTTTAATCAATTTTAACATTATTATTAACTTAAGTAAAACTTATTTTATAGCAAAAACCAAAACTATTTCTGAAAAACTTTACGTAATTAAAACAGTATAAAAAAGAGATTAAAAAGGATTACAATCTGAACTTGGAGATATTAGTAATCATATGATGTTTTCATGCTTTGTATTATAATAAAAACATCACATCAGAACATTTATATTCATGATTCAAGTTGCTAACCTAGAATGTTTTTACATTTTAACCGTTTTTCGAGTTAGTAGTCTCTCGTTAGCAGGTCAGTAATCTCCTGATAATTTATTGGCAGTTTCGCTGGAGCTGCTCCCTGCGTTTCCATTTTCTGCATTTACATATGGCTTTTCCTGCCACCCCCATATCTAACAGTGATGGTGTTGGTACTCGTGACACTGTCTCCAAGAGCGTGAACCATTTGGGATGATAATCACTTTAAGTCAGCAGCACAACTACCAGGCAATCTGACGGCCAGACTAGGGTTCAGTTATCCATTTGCCCCTGGATTCAGTTCAGTTCAGCTCAGTCGCTCAGTCGCGTCTGACTGCAACCCCATGGACTGCAGCACACCAGGCCTCCCCGTCCATCACCAACTCCCAGAGTTTACTCAGACTCATGTCCATCAAGTTGGTGATGCCGTCCAACCATCTCATTCTCTGCCATTCCCTTCTCCTCCTGCCTTCAGTCTTTCCTGATTGAAATAACACCCAGTTTTTCAGATGCAATGATTAATTAAACCACCAGGGCATATGCAGAAAATTGTGGACACAAATCATAAAATGTCACTATCTATCCACAGTTACCAACTTACCAATTATCATTTCCTTTTTGTTCATTTATTTCCATCTGTTTATTGCCTACAAACCCTTCTAGTCAATACATTAGTCAGATACCACCTAACCTTTGATCCCCTGGAGAAGGGGAAGGCCACCCACTCCCGTATTCTGGCCTAGAGAATTGCATGGATTATATAGCCCATGGGTGGCAAGGAGTCAAAAATGACTGAGCAACTTTCATTTTCACTTTCTTTCACTTTGGTACTTACTACAGTTTCCATTCAACTAAAATTCTAAAGTCGCTTTTCAAATGTTGAGTTTTTGTCTTTACCAATGTAAAATTGTAAAACCTTCCTTATCCATTCATTGCATCAAAATCTTGATTTCTCTAGATAGTAAATCATTAATCTTATTTGAATATATTGATATTTCAAGATCAAAGCTTCCATTTTAACAAATTTACATGGCAACCAATAATAAATCCTAAGACGCCCACCTTTTTGGATCATGACCTGACTAAATCTTTTGTCTGAAGCTGATGCTACAGTACTTCTATATTTGGAAACAAAGAACATATTTAGGGGATTATACTTAGACAAGGACAGTAAAAAATCTTTCTTTTACGTAATTTTCCTTTTTCTGAGCACGTTCAGTATATTTATAGCTCTGCAGGTTAACAGAAAACATGGATGTTATTATACAGCTGCTTTGTTCCTCTGGCTTTCTTCAAAACATCTAAGAGCCTCTCATAATTTTCTATAACAGAACTTTGCTGCCACCAACTGAGCACAGTCACCCAATGCAAAAGGATGTTTTTATAAAGCAATGCTGGAAAGGAAGATGACGGGAAGCTCACACATTCTCTTGGCCTGGATCCCAGACACTAACCAGAACTCCATTTCTAATCCATTTCTAATTAGGAATGCCGCCAGAACAATGGCAGCCCTCCCCTCACAGTCCTAAACCAATTTATATTAATATAAAACTCCTCCTTAATTTGTAATCAAAGGGAACTTGTTTTAGTCATATAAACAAGCATAAATCAAAGGCTTGTGCCAGGAATGTCATGTCATGAAATAGTGATGCTGAACTGATCAATGAACTAGACTAAGGTGGTTACCAGGTCAGAAAGGCAAACCCTTCTCATCTCATTATACTAACAAATTCTTATTAAAAAGGTGGCAAAGTCTCCCCTCTGCTGTGCTGTGCAAAGTCATTTCAGTCATATCCGACTCTTTGAGACCCTATGGATGATAGCCCACCAGGCTCCTCTGTCCATGGATTTCCAGGCATGAATACTGGAGTGGGTTGTTATGCCCTCCTCCAATGGATCTTCCCTACCCAGGGATCTAACCAACATCTCTTACATATCCTGCATTGGCAGACAGGTTCTTTACCACTAGCACCAAAGTGTCCACAGATGACTCTATTTTCTTCTCTCTGGGCCAAATTCATATGTCTTAGGGATGAAATATCAGTTGGGGCTTCCATAGTAATTCAGATGGTAAAGAATCCACCTGCAGTGCAAGAGACCTGGGTTTGATCCCCAGGTTGAGAAGATCCCCTGGAGAAGGGCACAGCAACCCACTCCAGTATTCTTGCCTGGAAGATTCAATGGACAGAGGAGCCTGGCAGGCTACAGTCCATAGAGATGCACAGAGTCGGACACGACTGAACCAGCTTAGCACACATACACACACATCAGTTACTTGAGTGACCCTAGACCTAGCAACAACATCAGAAGCACCTGGTAAGATACAAATTGCAACACCTCCAGAACTACCAATCAGAATCTCCTAGAAGAGTCTTTGGGCACAGAAGATCCTAGTTCACAGCCAAAGTTGAGGATCACTAGCTGAGTAAATGGCAACCCACTCCAGTGTTCTTGCCTGGAGAATCCTTGGGACGGGGGGAGCCTGGTGGGCTGCCGTCTGTGGGGTCACACAGAGTGGACACGACTGAAGCAACTTAGCAGCAGCAGCTGAGTAAATCCTATTTTCTCTTTTTTTTTTTTTTTTTAAGAGGGAGCAGGCTCAAAAGAGTAAAAGTAAAGCACCAACTTGTGTGCCAGACCCTCAAGGAAAACCCTGAGGAGACCTGGAGCACTGGGTTTAGACAGTGTGGCACCAGCTCACTGAAGAGACTTAGACTGCGTGGAAACACCTCCAGCATGTTGACCTTTGCCATACTGCTATGTCCTCTTGAACAATTCAGCACCACCAAGATGAAAATGCTGTGAGGGTCAAAAACACAGTCATTTGAAGGTAGCTAATAAGGAAAATAACTCCAGTTTATTTTATTTCATACCTGCCCTGTTTAGCCTGAAATTTTTTGCCTTAAACCTTATAAGAACTAAAAATATCTTTACTGTGCGTTGAATACAAACTATTTTGCTAATTCCCATGACACCAATATTTTTCTCTGAATAGACAACCATCTATGTGCTTTAAATAAATGTCTCATATAAAGTATTTTAAGTAAAAATATATATTTGAAGATTTTCATGTGTTTGGCTTGGTATTTATAGTATAAAAAGGAAACAATTTAAAACACAATACAATGATATTTGCTCCTACAGTTTTGTAATTTTTTTTTTAACCTCCCTCTTGGGAAGCTTTATTTTAGGCTTCTTTTAATGTCTTGTAAAAAGATTCATCTGCCACCATAATGAAAGGGAGTTCATATTTTATTTCTCCTACTTCTTAGATGCCCCCTCCACTCTACCAGCCCTGTTGCCATCCATCCCTAGCCCTACCTCAATAACTTTGCATCAAGTCTAACCCTGGTTCATCTACTGTCCTGCCTAGAGATGATTTTAACCTACTCTCCTAGCAAGCACCCGAGAATCCTTGAAATTGAATGGACACTACTGCTCCCACCTGATTGAGATGGCTCTATGCTCTTTCTAAAATTAATTTTTATTGGAGTACAGCTGCTTTACAATGTTGTGTTGGCTTCTACTGCACAGCAAAATGAACCAACCATATATATATCCCCTCCCTTTTGGTGACCTGAATGAGATGGTGCTATTTGTGATGATAGGATGGCTCTGTTCCTGGCAATAAGAAGAAAAATGGGGTTCTTCCTACTAGGGCCTTCAAGCTGACACTGCAAGGATTAGAATTGCACTCTACAAAAAAAAAAAAAAAGAAGCAGCAGCACAGAGAAATAAACATTTAGTTGTACTCATCTAGTCAACAGAGATTCCTATTTTTGGAAATACGATCACTAATTTATGGAGGCAGGAGGGGGTGAGAGAGAAGCAAACAAGAAGGAGGCTGGCGGTAGAAGTGACTTGACTCCATTATGAGTGAGAGCTCTAAATCTATACAAGGAAAACTCATCAAATATCTAGTAGGAGGAAGGGATGAGGCACCTCCTGGGGGTAACTAACCCTAAGGAATGAAGTGGCCAGGCAGACAAACTGCTTTCAGTTAACAAAGCTTCACTTGTTGAAAGAGAATAGGGATACAAGCAACCCTGCTTTGGCACACACATGGAAAAGAATAGAGCTAAAAGTGAAAACATATTGTATTTCTGATCTTAACAGACTACAGAATGGCTTCTGGAATTGTGAGGACACTTGAGAACACAAGTAATTTGGGCCCCTAAAGGACTTCAAAATATCAGTGTAAAGCAGAGAAACCCAAGACACGTGGTTTAACTGAATGCCATATGACAGATCAAAAGAAAGGTCAAACCAAAAAGGAAAGAAAAAAGGGGGGGAGGGGGTCATACAGTCTTTGGAAGGACTAGCTCCCTCTGGAGTACACACAGAATATTTCTATTTTCTATACAGAAGATTCCCATTAGTAAGTTAGAAGTCATTTTACAGGGGAATGAAGGTGCTGAAAAAATAAATCAACTGGGTTTCAGGCACAGTGATAGAAATGAGTGGGCTCTACCCACAAGATGTTTCACTTCACTTCCCACCTGGGAACATATTGTATCTCCTAGAAATACAACAATATGCCTTCTCCTTGGTCCTGATATGTCCTTATTATCACAAGCTGAAAGTTCCCATAAGAAATATTTAATCAGGAGGCAAGAAGGAGATATCTTGGCTAATTATTGCCATAAAGAATAAATAACTTCGAACCTAATCTACTGTATGGATTTCCTTGTGGCTCAGAAGGGCTCCAAAATCACTGCAGATGGTGACTGCAGCCATGAAATTAAAGGACGCTTGCTCCTTGGAAGAAAAGCAGTGACCAACAGCATATTAGAAAATAGAGACACTATTCTGCCAACAAAGGTCTGTCTAGTCATAGCTATAGATTTTCCAGTAGTCATGTATGGATGTGAGTGTTGGACTATAAAGAAACCTGAGCACCAAGGAATTGATGCTTTTGAACTGTGGTGTTAGAGAAAACTCTTGAGGGTCCCTTGGACAACAAGGAGATCAAACCAATCAATGCTAAAGGAAACCAACCCTGAATATTCACTGGAAGGATGGATGCTGAAGCAGAAACTCCAATATTCTGGCCACCTGATGTGAAGAACTGACTTCCTGGAAAAGACTTTGCTTCTGGGAAAGATTGAAGGCTGGAGGAGAAGGGAATCACAGAGGATGAGATGGTTGCATGGCATCACCAACTCAATGGACATGAGTTTGAGCAAGCTCCGGGTGTTGGTGATACACAGGGAAGCCTGGCGTGCTGCAGTCCATGGGGTCATGACTGAGTGACTGAACTGAAACTGAATCTACTGTATATGTCACATATTGTCCTCCAACTAATTAAATAACACCAAAATAGTCCCACCTAATAAGCCCACTCTTACCAGAGTATTTTTGCAGCTAACTTATTCTAGTAGAGCCAATAATATAGATTTTTATAAAAATTCAGTCTTCTTCAAAGACCAAACTAAAGTTCTCTTATATCAAGGTAATACTTGACCTTGAATATTTTCAGGCTGAAGTAAAATCTTTGATGCTTTAAGGTATAAAAATTCAGAGTTCACAACCAAAAACTTGTCTAAGTTCTTAAACTTGTAAAACTCCTCCATTTTATTTTATTTTTTTGAAGTGTGGTTCTTCCCACTAGGGCTTTTGAGTTGACACTGTAAGGATTAGAATCATCCTTCCAAAAAAAAAAGCACAGAGAAACAAATATTTAGTTGTGCTCATCTAGACAGCAAATGACTGTATGTAACATCTGCCCTGATGCCGCAGGGTCCCTTGAGTCGCATAGCAGTATACTTGGCCAATAGCAGTCTGCTTCAAGTGGGTTTTGATGGATCTGTGGGGCCCAGCACTGCTAACTCTCCTAGCCAGCTGCTGTTTGGTATTGTGTGGTAAGGTCTATCCACTACAAATTGCTATATCATTGTACCAGGGCACTTCGTTACTAGAAAAATTCTCACACATATTTGCTCTGGAAAGAAAGTTTAATAAAAGTCCCAAACTTCCACTAATGTTGTCCCTATGACCAACTCAAACGGTCCCTATGACCCAACCTTAAGGTAAAGCGGGAAAGCCTACAGAAGAAGAAATTAATAAGCATGAAAAATTTTAAAATAATATGTCAGCTTTGTTAACTATGCCAATTAATTATCAAAGTTTCAAGAATTTTGTGAAAACTTCTAATAGGATTTCACGATAATCTAAAACTAACTCATAGAACTGGTGGCATAGGAATACTACAGAGATAAAGGCTATGAAACCCAAACTCAAGGCATCCTCACTCCAGTGATTTTCAATAATTCACTGTAACATCAAGTCTACATTAAGTTACATGGAACACACACCAAGTACTTAAGCAACATGGCTGCAGAGGAGGGGGGTGGCCCTGCATTCCACATTCATTGGTGCATTCCTATTATTGTAAGGCATCAACAACCCCATTGCCAAAGATGTACCCCAGTGCAAAACCTGTGGACCCAAACACTTAGTTAAATCTTCTAGATCTTTATAAACATATTATACCTTGGCTCATTATTGCTGAATGATGAGCTAAACTTTGTTGTGTAAAAACAGTACACTCACCTCTGCTGGGAAATTTGAGTACTCCAGGAAATCCTCAGTACCCAAAACTCCCTCTCTCATTGTAAAAACTTCAACCTCTGAAATTTCACATCTGGGAACTCATCCTAAATTCAATTTTTAAGTGGGAAATATTTCCTAAAAGTTTACATATTATCCTACACTGAAAAGATAATCATTTAGGAGAACTGAGTTCTTTGGTTTGAATATGAGACACCATAGATTAAAGGAGGAAAGACAGTTATAAAAGGGAGAACAACCAAAGAAATGACCAGTGGAACACTTGAGAAGAACTTGTCTATTTTCCAGGTTGGTTAGTTGCTCAGTCCACAGAAGAACTCTTGCAGACCAGTATAGCCTTTCTATCACAATAGTGGCAGAAATAAATAAATAAATGAACGGCAGAAGAGATGAGATAGAACCATGGGAAAACCAAGTCATGGCAAATACTGTTTCACAAAAAGTCCCCACTATGGAAGGCAAAAAGCTATAAGTAGAAAAGGGGGCAAGTCACATTACATCTCTGAGCCTCAGTTTCCTGATATGTAAAACATTGGAAATATACCAAGCATAGCCTACGTTGATCCTGCGTGTGAGCTATCTCATCATTCATGTCCAACTCAGGGACGCTATCGACTGGAGCCCACCAGACTCCTCTATCCATGGGATTTTCCAGGCAAGAATACTGGAATGGGTTGAAATGCCTCCTCCAGGGGATCTTCCCAACCCAGGGATCAAACCCACATCTCTTATGTCTCCTGCATTGGCAGGCGTGTCCTTTATCACTAGCTCCACGTGGGAAGTCCCAGAACCTCCCCTACCACCTTCATTTCTCTCTCTCCTTCCATTTGGGGGTGGTATGAAGAAGAATGTGGAATAAAAGATGCTACCTGCTTCTGATTTCTTAGCTTCTCTGCAGCTGCCACTATCGAGATTTCTTTCTTTCTTTCATCTCTTCAATCAACACATCTTTAACTACATCTGTAGATGTTCTGAATGCTAAAACTCTGTGAAGAAAATGAATGCAGAAAGAATTCATAGATAAAAATGGTTGACATGGACGTTACTAGAAGCTGTATTTGTAAAATAAACTTCACCGTCAGAACAACTGTTAACACGGTGACACCGAACACTGAATAGGCTTCTGAAGACAAACAATAGCACTATCAATATGCAAAGACATGGAGAAGTTTATTCTGGAAAGTGGCTGGTATAATATAGAAAAACGAGAGGACGTTACAAAAATAATAAGGTAAACCAAAACCTTTGGAGTCCACACCACTTTCTCTGACATAGGCCATGATGCTAGGTGGCCAAGAGAGTCTCTAAATTTGTTATGTGGTGCAAGTTCTAGAGGGAGCTTCACAGGCAGCGCTAATGGTAAAGAGTGAAAGTCACTCACAGGGTTGCAAAGAGTTGGACACAATAGTGAAACTGAACTAAGGCTCCAAGTTAATATAACATACATTGGAAAGCAATGTAAAATCATGCATTGAGGAAAAGGAAGGCAAAGCAAAATACAACAAGAAAAAGAACAATTTACTCAATCAAACATTAAGCAAAGAATATTTGTTGAACACTCATTATATCCAAAATATACATTTTTACTTAAGTATATTATTTTGGTTATTTCTCTATCACTGTAAGAACAGAGATGATATCAGCCCTACCCTTGAGATGACGAAGTTGAGGCTCAGACATTTTTCCATGGCTACACATCTAGAAAGTTAGGTAGGAGGCACTCAGACTGACTAAATCCTAAGATTGTTTTTCAATATAATAATTTACTTTTAATATAACAGGTTTCTTATTCTATTGATTGTAGGAACACAGGTTGAAAAATTATGAAATAGGGTGCCCAAAGCCAAAGAAGCTAGAAAGTATTTGATGCAAATGCTAAATGATCTTTCCAGCAACTTTAGAGGACATGAATAACATGGTTATTTAGGGACAGATGAAGAAAATAAAATCAAGGTCACAATACTTTCAATGAACATTTTCCATGAAGTGAGAAAAGTAATCACCAAGAGCCACTAATGCCTCAAACAAATGGAAAAATAAAACAGTTTATAGATAATCAACAGGTAACATAGCTTCCCAGGTGGCACAGTGGTAAATCCACCTGCCAATGCAGGAAGCACAGAGACATGGGTTTGATCCCAGGGTGAGGAAGGTCTCCTGGAGCAGCAAATGGCAACCCACTCCAATATTCTTGCCTGGGAAGGCCTATGGACAGAGGAGCCTGGTGGGCTATCGTCCATGCGGGTCACAAAAAGTCGGACGCAACTGAGTGGCTGAGTGCGCGCGCGCACACACACACACACACACACACACACACACACACACACACACACCAAGATAAAGTACCCTTGGCTGATATAAGGAAGTATAAACATAAGAAATAGTTTCACTACAGAAACCAGTAATCCTTGTTTAAAACATTTCTCATTTTCTATGATTTCAACTATAATCTTTTCGTACTTGAAAACAATTTAGACATTTTAAAGACAACGAAGCAGTATTCAAAAGAAACTGGAAGGCTACAGCAAAAACATAAAAAAAAAAAAAAAAGTACTCCCCTTTTTGTTCTAGTTTTTTACAGTGTCTTACTTTGGTATCATTTTCTTTCCATCTTACTTCAGTATATCACACTGACAAATGATTAAGTTATAAAATGAATTTAAAATATTTTTTAAAACCCTGAGAATTTTCTATTACAAGATAAATTACAGAGTTTAAATTAATTAAAGAAAAATCAACAAACATGCTCACTTTATAAGATAGAAAAATTCCTCAACTTTTTTAATAGAAAAGTAATTATCATTTTCCTCAAAGACTAATCATGTTATATCCACACATAGAAAATAACCGGACAAATGAGGCAAACTGAAAAAGACAAACTCAGAACAAAAAGAAAAAAACCTGTCTATCTTGAACATTCAGATAATTTATACATGACATAATTTGTAAAACCTCATATTACCTACCCAATTGTACCTTTTCAGCATCTACACTAACTGAAATATATTTAAAATGAAAATGGAAATCAGCCCAATTGTCTACTCTGTTTTGAGAACAAAATTAAGTACTAGGGACTTCCCTGGAGGTCCAGTGACTAAGCTTCTGTGTTCCCAGTGCAGGGAGTTTGGGTTTGATCCTTGGTCGGGGAACTAGATCCCATATGCTGCGTTTAAAAGATCTCACATGCCACAACTTAACTTTAAAAAAGGATTCCCCACTAAAGAATCCTGCATGCTGAAACTAAAGACCCTGCAAACCTCAATGAAAACCGAAGATCTCACGTACCACAACTAAGATCCAGTGTAGCCAAGTTAAATTTTTTTAATAAAGTACTAATACAACATGGATGTTGAACATGAAATATATGATATAAGATTGATGAACTTCAGAAACATAGCACTAAGGAAAGAAGCCAAACTTAAGAGGCCATATTTTAGATTATTTAATGTATATACACCAACCAGGATAAGCAAATCTATAGTGACTGGAAGTAGATTTGTGATTGCCTTGGGCTGGACAGAAGGTTTCATTTGGAATGATGAAAATATTCTAAAATTAGATTGTGATGTTGGCTGCACAACTCTGTAAATTTACTAAAATTCATTGAATTGTACACTTAAAAGGAGTGAATTTTATGGTATGTAAACTATACCTCAATAAAGTTATTACACAAATTGTTTTGGTTCAGACGGTAAGGAGTCCACCTGCAATGCAGGAGACCCGGATGCAATCCCTGGGTTGGGAAGAACCCCTGGAGGAGGAAATGGCAACCCACTCCAGTACTCTTGCCTGGAAAATCCCATGGATGGAGGAGCCTGGCAGGCTACAGTCACAAAAAGGGTCACAAAAAGTCGGACACAACGGAGCAAGTTCACTTTCTTTCTACCAGATACCAATTTAAATTCTGAAAGAGTTCCTTTAAAATCAAAATAGTTCAACCAAACGAATTGTCTCCTGTCATTTCTCATGAGTATGGAGGATCCAGTAGAGCAGTATTTTTCTCATTTTCCTTTGAATCTCTTCCTATTCAAATGAAGACAAAAATCTCCGTTGAAACCATTAGCCTCTGAAACCATCAGCTCTTATCCTCTTCTGCATCACTCATAAAAGCTTACAAAAGGGTCAAATTCATGGATGGGTCAAATTCTGAATGCTTACTACTAAACATGCCTAAGTGTAACTATAATAAATGTACTTAAACATAACTGCTCTCTCTTAAAGTCCTTTATATTTTGGTATACAGATACTTCAAAAAATAAATTTTTCAGACTGTGACTCATAAACTTACTTCCTTAAGTTTTCAAAATTAGTGCTAATGCTTTCTTGAACCTGAAAAGGGCTTTTCTTGGTCTCACTTTTATCTTATGGGCAACATCAGGTTGAGTTAGTCACAATCGATAATGAGAGATCTCGCGATTTAATGGAGCAGTCACAAAACCAATTTGAGCAGAAGAAAAGTATGACAGTAATAGAAACGACTCTTCTTACCTTTGTGGTTTTAAAAGAGATGCGAAGATGTGACTCCTAACAGCTAAACAGACTTGGAGCCTGTCCAGGACACCTGAGAAGAAAAAGACTACCACCTCAGTTTTATCCGTTTCCTGGGCATAGACAGGTAACTCTGAACAGCTACTTCCTTCTTTTGTGCTTACCCATCCCTCCTGGTTCCAGTCCACCAGAAATTCAAAACTGTAGTCACTGGCCTCAGTCCCGCTCCATTCTCATACCTACACCTCATTCTCTGCATTTACTTTTTTTTTTAAATTCTACATTACAATACTGTATTTGTTTTGCCATACATTGACATGAATCAGCCACAGGTGTCCACACTCTCCCAATGCCAAAGCCCCCTCCCACCTCCCACCCCATATCATCTCCCTGGATCCTCCCGTGCACCAGCCTCAAGCATCCTGTATCCTGTATTGAACATAGACTGGCGCTTCGATTCTTACATGATAGTATGCATGTTTCAATGCCATTCTCCCGAATCATCCCTCACTCTCCCTCTCCCTCTCCCTCAGAGGCCAAAAGTCCGTTCTATACCTCTGTGTCTGTTTATCCTCTTTCTTTTTCCTTCCTTCCTTCTTTTCTTTCTTCCTTTCTTTCTTTCTTTCTTTCCTTTTTTTTTTCTTTTTTTTTTTTTTTTTGGGGGAGGGAAATCATACCTCAGAAAGGTTTTCAAGAGAGGATAAATTTAAGAAGTGCTTACATCAGGAACTTGGTCATTTATACTTTTGTTACTTTGCTATATTCCAAAGATGTTACAATATATTTACTACAAGATAAAATACAATTTAAAAGAGGAGGAACTAAGAAAAAATGGGATGGGATGGGGACCGCTACAGTAAGAAGATAGAAGAAAAATAGAAAAGTCAAGATAAAGCCAGAAATCAATTTATAACACAAAATGCACTCCATAAGGTGGAACCCAAAGTTAACAAAAAAAATTTCCAGTAACCAACACAAAGAAAATAAAAACTGTTAAATATATCATTATTTTGACAAGACAGCAATAGGCCAACTAAGAAAAGAAATATATATGAGATAAATTTTTATTACAAGCAATATAGTGAATATCTTCAACAATAAATATAACAACAATGTTCATAAAGAAAAGCTCAGAGGGTTAGAATAAGCATGAAAAAAAGCAGTTAACTATGTGCCTGGAGAGTAATAAATGTTGCCTAACAAGAAGTGAAATGGAGATCTAAAGAAACTCTAATATTCTCTTCTACTTATCACTGTCTTGTGTTTTCACAATAAAAATTCTATAATATTGAAATCTGCATATCTTAGAAGTCTGCTAACCCTATTCTCTACTTGTTGCATATTTGAGCAAGTGATTAATCAACTTTTAATCAACATTTCTAGTATTGAGAAATGTATTATTTTCCAACACAATCCACTTTTTGACAACTCTATTTATTAAACAAATATCCCTTATATTGAATCAATATGTGCTCCTACCTACTGGTTCTATACCTGGTTTCTTGAGTTGCACAAATAAACTTCACTGCTAGCCATGTGATAGGTAGACTGCTGAATGTTTGTAGACAGCTAGCATGGTACCCTGCCTCTCTGAGCTACATATCTCACATCTCCTGTTTATAAAGAAACTAAGAAAATTCATTATGTGCAGATGTTCATCTTCTCTGAGTCAGCTAATACAATGAAAGAAAATTGTGTTTAAAAGAAGAAAAGATACAGGCAAATAAGAGAGAGAGAGATCCAAGGCACATTTTATAAAATAGCCTTTAAATATCAGATCCCTGGAAAATTAAATTCTTGGGTTTTCACTTATAAGAGGATAGTCTTAGTAAATAAAACATAAAATGCCTAAATATCCTTATTTGTATAAGCAACAGTCAATTTAAATAATTTTTAAAGTGAATTATTAAAGGATCTATTTCTCCTACATTTTCTGAAAAGGTTAGAAGGAATAATTTAGTACTAAATATTTTGAAAAGAAAAGGGCAAAGCCTTTATTTAAAGGCTTACCTAAATTAGGATCAAATTTTGAGTGGAGGAGAAATAATTAAACTAGTGTTGAACTATATTTTATAAGGTTTATCTGTTCCTATATAGGAAGAATATTCTTTGAATCCAAAATGAATTTCTCTCATTTGAAGAGAAAAACATTAATTCAACCACTCTTAAATTTTCCTTACCAAAAAAACAAAACAAAACATGAGTTTAACTCTATATACCACCACAACAACAAATCCAAGAACTTACCTTTATTTCTACTTTTTAATCACATTTCTGAATAACATGTCATGTGCAAGAAAAGAAAATGAACAAAGAGAATATATCATCAAAATATTTCAAAATGTACACAGGAACCTCATGCAACCTCCAGTCCCTCTGGCTTTCAAAGCTGCACAAAGGACAGCTGGATTGTCCAGTGTCCACCCTTTAGGCTTTGCACACACAGTCTAGGGATCACTGGATAAAAGGGCATCCTTTGGTGCTCACAGCCCCCATCCCTTTACCTTGTCTATTGGTGAGTCGTTGGGGCTTATAATATTCTTATTTAGTTCACTCTGGAATGTGAAATAAGACTGTTATAAAAGAATCCAAAAGATAAAGCAATTCAATGATACCATGGAGAAAACTGGAAACTATTTAAAATGCCAAGGTGCAGAACCAACTCTAAGTGTCTATGATCCCTGACATTATTACAAAAGCAATCAGAGATCCATGACTCTTTTCAAATATGAAACTCTTTTCCTTAATAGTAATACTCAACTAGACAATGATAAACAGAAGCATTAGTGAAAATAAATTAAATTATCCGATTCTTTGATAATGAATAGATAATAGTATCTGTCCAATTTGGAGTCACCCAGCTTCACAATTTCTTAAGACTAAAGGTAGTGCTTGTTACTCTCCTACTTTCCACAAAAAGCATGCCTTGTTTCTCTGAATGAAGAGCTGTGAAGAGATTAAACCAGCTAAAAGTATTCATTCTAAAATGAAACAAAGTATCACTAACACATTTTTGGAAAAAAAAAAATAGAGTAAGTTTTGCTTCTTACCCATTTCGTTTAAGCAGTACTTTCCTTTTGACAATTCCCTATAATATTTATCCTAGCTTGTCCCTTCACTAATGACTTAGAAGATACAAATACTTAAACTGGTCATATAATGCTCTTAAATGCCAAAAGTTTTGACGTCAGAAAAGAAGAAAGATTTCAACATATTGACTTAAAGGTATTGCCAACATTTCTTCTCCATTTCTCATCTTGTGCTCTAGCTGTTCACTCACCGTTCCCAAATCAATAAAACTATAATGGAATTGATTTCCATTTGCAATTCTATGGTTGTGTACTGTTTAAAAAAATCTTCTTATTAATAAAAAAATTAAGTGTTCTTAAGGGTATAACACTAGTAAAGTAATGCTCAAAATTCTCCAAGCCAAGCTTCAGCAATACATGAACCGTGAACTTCCAGATGTTCAATCTGGTTTCAGAAAAGGCAGAGGAACCAGAGATCAAATTGCCAACATCTGCTGGATCATGGAAAAAGCAAGAGAATTCCAGAAAAACATCTATTTCAGCTTTATTTACTATACCAAAGCCTTTCACTGTGTGGATCACAAGAAACTGTGGAAAATTCTGAGCGAGATGGGAATACCAGACCACCTGACCTGCTTCTTGAGAAACCTGTATGCAGGTCAGGAAGCAACAGTTAGAACTGGACATGGAACAAGAGACTGGTTCCAAATAGGAAAAGGAGTATCAAGGCTGTATATTGTCCCCCTGCTTATTTAACTTCTATGCAGAGTACATCATGAGAAACGCTGGGCTGGAAGAAACACAAGCTGGAATCAAGATTGCTGGGAGAGATAGCAATAACCTCAGATATGCAGATGATACCACCCTTAAGGCAGAAAGTGAAGAGGAACTAAAAAGCTTGTTGATGAAAGTGAAAGAGGAGAGTGAAAATGTTAGCTTACAGCTCAACATTCAGAAAACTAAGATCATGGCATCCGGTCCCATCACTTCATGGGAAAGAGATGGGGGAACAGTGGAATCAGTGTCAGACTTTATTTTGGGGGGCTCCAAAATCACTGCAGATGGTGACTGCAGCCATGAAATTAAAAGATGCTTACTCCTTGGAAGAAAAGTTATGACCAACCTAGACAGCATATTGAAAAGTGGAGACATTACTTTGCCAACAAAGGTCCATCTAGTCAAGGCTATGGTTTTTCCAGTAGTCATGTATGGATGTGAGGGTTGGACTGTGAAGAAAGCTTAGCGCTGAAGAATTGATGCTTTTGAAGTGTGGTGTTGGAGAAGACTCTTGAGAGTCCCTTGGACTGCAAGGACATCCAACCTGGGTCTTCTTTAGAAGGAATGATGCTAAAGCTGAAACTCCAGTACTTTGGCCACCTCATACGAAGAGTTGACTCATTGGAAAAGACTCTGATGCTAGGAGGGATTGAGGGCAGGAGGAGAAGAGGACGACAGAGGATGAGATGGCTGGATGGCATCACTGACTCGATGGATATGAGTTTGGGTGAACTCCAGGAGTTGGTGATGGACAGGGAGGCCTGGCATGCTGTGATTCATGGGGTCGCAAAGAGTCGGACACAACTGAGCGACTCAACTGAACTGAACTGAAGGGTATAACTGAAGAAAGCAGACTATTTCACAAACAGTCCATATACATAAAATATTCA
Organism: Nanger dama; assembly: GCA_917880005.1. Classification (NCBI taxonomy): domain Eukaryota; kingdom Metazoa; phylum Chordata; class Mammalia; order Artiodactyla; family Bovidae; genus Nanger; species Nanger dama. The sequence continues at coordinate 2,903,192 of CAKJTW010000038.1, read as the reverse complement.
ATAGCTCATAAAGTCTGGGGAAAGAATAATTTTTAATCTCATATCATTGAAGTTTTCATGGGGACCCCATTCATCTTGCTGCTTTCTTCCCTGTTTTTGTTTTTGTTTTTTTTTATCATGTACCATCTATCTGAGGCTTTTCTGGTAGCTCACTGGTAAAGAATCTGCCTGCAGTACAGGAGACCCTGGTTCAATTTCTGGGTCAGGAAGATCCCGTGGAGAAAAGATAGGCTACCCTCTCCAGTATGCTTGGTCTTCCCTGGTGGCTCAGATGGTAAAGAATCCGCCTGCAAAGGGGAGACCTGGGTTCAGTCCCTGGGTTGGGAAGATCCCCTGGAGAAGGGGCAACCCACTCCAGTATTGCCTGGAGAATTCCCATGGACAGAGGATCCATGGGGTCTCAGAGAGTCGGACAAAACTGAACAACTAAACACAGCACACGCCATCTATCTAACTATTTAAATTCACATTTTCTCCACAAACTCTGAAGGATTGGTTGTCACCCTGACCTCTTTGTTATGCCTGCTGAACATTATAGAGAAAAAGTAGAGGAAAGGAGAAAATGAATTTACATTATCTCGTTTGATTGTAATAAAAGAACTCTAAGGAAGGGAAGGAGAGAAGGACATCATTACGGCCATGTTCATTTCACATGGAGAGGAAAACTCGGAGATCAAGAGACTTGCCCTCTTGAGCTAGAAAGCTGCAGTCAGAGCCGGGTCTAGAGTCCCTATCTTCTGAGCTCTAGTTTAGCAGTCATTCCACTTTACTATATGTCTTCTCTATACATTTCCAAGATCACTAATCCCCATTAAGTTTCACATCTTTCTCTTCATCACAAAGGAAATGAAAAATCTGATTTGAATCAAAGTATGAAGAATCTGAAATGTTTCATATAATTTAAGAGTACATGGCAACCCACTCCAGTGTTCTTGCCTAGAGAATCCCAGGGACAGGGGAGCCTGGTGGGCTGCTGTCTCTGGTGTCACACAGAGTCGGACATGACTGAAGCAACTTAGCAGCAACAGCAGCAAGGGTACACACTTTCTTTAAGTTTCAAAAGTCAGTTATGTTCGGATGCAAGAGGAATAAATCTACTTTCACTGTTTTTACTTAAACTTTTGAAAATTATTTTTTCTTCTGTTTAGATATTATTTAAAATTTTGGAGTTCCTGATATTTTAGTAGTTACATTTCTGTTCTTCACCTAAAACTGGCCATTTCTAACACACTACCACTAAAGTATTATCTTATGATTTATCTTATGACTGTGAACACGAACCATGAACTAAACTTGAATATAAAGGTGTCTTCCCTGTTCCTCCTAAATGAACCACCACATTTGTAAAGCATGTTTCACCTATGCAACATCCATCAACAATATCAAAGAGAAACATGGCTCGTGTGTACATATACATCTTCATTTTGGTGCATATCAAGTGTTTGAGGTACACGTGACATTTCCTGAGGCTTATCTCTTTTCTAAACTTTTTCTTTAACATTGAGTATAGCCAATAAACAACGTTGTGATAGTTTCAAGTTAACAATGAAGGGACTCAGCCATACATATATACATGCATCCATTAAAAAAAAAAAAAACTAGTCATCAACTTTAGCATCCTTAAACTATAAAATGCTTGAAAGTTTTAATCTGCAGCATCCATGTGCTGCCAGGACTGGCATTACCAATACGCAGAGTCTCAAACCCACAATATCAAATCTTTCTCCTTTTTATTGTAATTCACAGCTTGATCAACCAGAAGAATGTGGCTTACACATTATTATTCTGCACAATCTCATCAACTTTATCCTTTAGCAATGACCTTATGATAAGAAACTAAGCCCTTTGAAATACCGTTTGTAATTAATCCATTTCCATAAGATTAACATGTCAAATATCACAAGAATACATGTAACAGCCTTCTGAAACTTCAAACCCCCTGGTCCCTTAAAACCATAATAAGTGTTATCACAGTATAATCAGCAGAAAATAAATTACTAGGCAACCCCTGTGTTTTATGTTCATTCATTTATTCATTCATCCAACAAACATTTATTAATATGTCCATGCTGCACACACCAAACTGCCAGAGTCTAGAGAAACAAGGAAATAAGGCTAAGGTGTGACTTTGAAAGCATTCACAATTTAGAGAGTAATACAATCTTATTTTTAAAAAGATAAGCTATTCCAATGAGCTATAAGAGATATGAATAAAATCAGAGGTCTTAGAAGCATAGATTCAGGAACATCTCTACACACATAACAGGAAATATTCCAAGTAGAAGAAATAAAGTGCTACATACAGAAGCATGACAATTACGGTGTTTCTGGGAATAACAAGCAGTTCAGGTGAAACATGACAAACCATCAACACTGTATCCCTCTTCCTTCCAAAGTATTAAAAAGGTGAGACTATATCAGAACAGTGGCAGAGAACAAAGCTAGAAAAATAGGCCTGACACAGTTTTTGTGTGGCCTTGTACATTATGCTAAGAGGTTTGGAGAGGATTTTTAGGCTTTATCCAGAGGCTGGGAAGCCACTTGAAGTTTCTAGCAGAAAAGCCACATGATAAGAAACACGCTTTAGAAAAATACACGTTGTTCCTGGTGTACAGAACGGATTGTATGAGAGGAAACTGGAGATGCAGAGACTGAGTGGAAGACCACGGAATTAACCCCAGCAAAGTTCTAAACAAAAATAGCACTCTTGCTAAGGTGGGAGAGAAGGAGAGGCAGAAGTGAAAGTCATTCAGTTGTGTCTGACTCTTTGTGACCCCATGGACTATATAGTTCATGAAATTCTCCAGGCCAGAACATTGGAGTGGGTAGCCTTTCCCTTCTCTAGGGGATCTTCCCAACCCATGGATGGAACCCAGGTCTCCTGCATTGTAGGCAGATTCTTTACCTGCTGAGTCAAAAGGAAAGTTTAAGCACAGACTTCAAAGTTAATGAACAGTGAGTTAGTGAGTAACTGGGACAGAAGGTAAGGGGGAGAAAATATCAAGTTTTCTGATTTAAAAAGTTATGTGAATTAACTACCTCTGAGATTGAAACAGGAAGGAAGGGGCCAGGACACAAAATTTAAAAGACTGATAAAAGCCATCAGTTCAGTTCAGTCGCTCAGTCATGTCTGACTCTTTGTGACCCCATGAATCGCAGCATGCCAGGCCACCCTGTCCATCACCATCTCCCGGAGTTCATTCAAACTCACGTCCATCGAGTCTGTGATGCCATCTAGCCATCTCATCCTCGGTCGTCCCCTTCTCCTCCTGCCCCCAATCCCTCCCAGCATCAGAGTCTTTTCCAGTGAGTCAACTCTTGGCATGAGGTGGCCAAAGTACTGGAGTTTCAGCTTTAGCATCATTCCTTCCAAAGAAATCCCAGGGTTGATCTTCAGAATGGACTGGTTGGATCTCCTTGCAGTCCAAGGGACTCTCAAGAGTCTTCTCCAACACCACAGTTCAAAAGCATCAATTCTTCGGTGCTCAGCTTTCTTCACAGTCCAACTCTCACATCCATACATGACCACAGGAAAAACCATAGCCTTGACTAGATGGACCTTAGTAGGCAAAGTAATGTCTCTGCTTTTAAATATACTATCTAGGTTGGTCATAACTTTTCTTCCAAGGAGTAAGCGTCTTTTAATTTCATGGCTACAGTCACCATCTGCAGTGATTTTGGAGACCAAAAAATAAAGTCTGACACTGTTTCCACTGTTTCCCCATCTATTTTCCATGAAGTGATGGGACCAGATGCCATAATCTACATTTTCTGAATGTTGAGCTTTAAGCCAACTTTTTCGCTCTCCTCTTTCACTTTCATCAAGAGGCTTTTTAGTTCCTCTTCACTTTCTGCCATAAGGGTGGTGTCATCTGCATATCTGAGGTTATTGATATTTCTCCCAGAAATCTTGATTCCAGCTTGTACTTCTTCCAGCCCAGCATTTCTCATGATGTACTCTGCATATAAGTTAAATAAACAAGGTGACAGTATACAGCCTTGAAATACTCCTTTTCCTATTTGGAACCAGTCTGTTGTTCTATGTCCAGTTCTAACTGTTGCTTCCTGATCTGCATACAGATTTCTCAAGAGGCAGGTCAGGTGGTCTGGTATTCCCGTCTCTTCCAGAATTTTCCACAGTTTCTTGTGATCCACACAGTCAAAGGCTTTGGCATAGTCAACAAAGCAGAAATAGATGTTTCTCTGGAACTCTCTTTCTTTTTTGATGATCCAGCAGATGTTGGCAATTTGATCTCTGGTTCCTCCGCCTTTTCTAAAACCAGCTTGAACATCAGGGAGTTTGCGGTCCACATATTGCAGAAGCCTGGCTTGGAGAATTTTGAGCATTACTTTACTAGCATGTGAGATGAGTGCAATTGTGCGGTAGTTTGAGTATTCTTTGGCATTGCCTTTCTTCGGAATTGGAATGAAAACTGACCTTTTCCAGTCCTGTGGCCACTGCTGAGTTTTTCAAATTTGCTGGCATATTGAGTGCAGCGCTTTCACAGCATCATCTTTCAGGATTTGAAACAGCTCCACTGGAATTCCATCACTTCCACTAGCTTTGTTCGTAGTGATGCTTTCTAAGGCTCACTTGACTTCACATTCCAAGATGTCTGGCTCGAGATTAGTTATCATATCATCATGATTATCTGGGTCGTGAAGATCTTTTTGTATAGTTCTTCCATGTATTCTTGCCACCTCTTCTTAATATCTTCTGCTTCTGTTAGGTCCATACCATTTCTGTCCTTTATCAAGCCCATCTTTGTATGAAATGTTCCCTTGGTAGCTCTAATTTTCTTGAAGAGATCTCTAGTCTTTCCTATTCTGTTCTTTTCCTCTATTTCTTTGCATTGATCACTGAGGAAGGCTTTCTTATCTCTTCTTGCTTTTCTTTGGAACTCTGCATTCAGATGCCTATATCTTTCCTTTTCTCCTTTGCTTTTTCACCTCTCTTCTTTTCACAGCTATTTGTAAGGCCTCCCCAGACAGTCATTTTGCTTTTTGCATTTCTTTTCCATGGGGATGGTCTTGATCCCTGTCTCCTGTACAATGTCACGAACCTCATTCCATAGTTCATCAGGCACTCTATCTATCAGATCTAGGCCCTTAAATCTATTTCTCACTTCCACTGTATAATCACAAGGGATTTGATTTAGGTCATACCTGAATGGTCTAGTGGTTTTCTCTACTTTCTTCAGTTTCAGTCTGAATTTGGTAATAAGGAGTTCATAATCTGAGCTACAGTCAGCTCCTGGTCTTGTTTTTGTTGACTGTATAGAGCTTCTCCATCTTTGGCTGTAAAGAATAGAATCAATCTGATTTCGGTGTTGATTATCTGGTGATGTCCATGTGTAGAGTCTTCTCTTGTGTTGTTGGAAGAGAATGTTTGCTACGACCAGTGCATTTTCTTGGCAAAACTCTGTTAGTCTTTGCCCTGCTTCATTCCACATTCCAAGTCCAAATTTGCCTGTTACTCCAGGTGTTTCTTGACTTCCTACTTTTGCATTTCCAGTCCCCTAGAATGAAAAGGACATCTTTTGGGTGTTAGTTCTAAAAGGTCTTGTAGGTCTTCATTAAACCGTTCAACTTCAGCTTCTTCAGTGTTAGTGGTTGGGGCATAGACTTGGATAACTGTGATACTGAATGGTTTGCCTTGGAGATGAACAGAGATAAGGTCAGGAATAGCAGCAGTAAGGAGATACCCCTCGTCCAAGGTAAGAGGCAGTGGCTGTGCTTTGCTGGAGCAGCCGTGAAGAGATACTCCATGCCCAATGTAAGAGAAACCCAAGTAAGATGGTAGGTGTTGCAAGAGGGCATCAGAGGGCAGACACACTGAAACCATCTCACAGAAAACTAGTCAGTCTAATCACTCTAGGGCCACAGCCTTGTCTAACTCAATGAAACCAAGCCATGCCTGCAGGGCAACCCAAGATGGGCAGGTCATGCTGGAGAGGTCTGACAGAATGTGGTCCACTGGAGAAGGGAATGGCAAGCCACTTCAGTATTCTTGCCTTGAGAACCCCATGAATAGTAAGAAAAGGCAAAATGATAGGATACCAAAAGAGGAACTCCCCAGGTCATTAGGTACCCAATATGCTACTGGAGATCAGTGGAGAAATAACTCCAGAAAGAATGAAGGGATGGAGCCAAAGCAAAAACAGTACCTAGTTGTGGATATGACTGGTGATAGAAGCAAGATCCAATAAAAGCCATAGGATATGACAAAGCCTGGTTAGAATCAACTGGGTCCGAGATAGCAGCATATTTGACTTCTAGTGGACCTTGAGCTTCATTTCACACCAATTGTACTGCATTAGCATACACTAATATCACCAGCATCATGATACTTCTGAAGTCAACCACTGAAGGCCAAAAAGTGAGTGGTGGAAATCCCCACCCTTTCCCTCAAATAATTGGACTAAACCTCACATTCATTCACCTATGAAATTACCCAGCCCATAAAAACTAACCACACCAAATTTCAATGTTCTCTTGCCTACTGAGATGTCCCACACTCTATCTGTGGAGTGTGTTTCTCTCTAAATAAATCTACTCCATACTACCATTTCATCTCCGGATTCCTTGTGATGAAGCAAGAGCCTGAAATTCACAAGCAACATCTTAGAAAAGCCAGCCAGGAGAACTGGGTAAGCACAGCTTTGCTGCTACTCTACTTCCCACCAAGGCTCCCCAGCTCTCCTATTCTCTCCTTCTTTTTCTTATTCTGTTGCCTTTTCAACCTCTCACCTCCCTTGCGCTTGAGAGGTGCTGCCTTACTCTGCTGGAAATGGGAAAAAGAAATCTGGCAGGCATTTTTCAACCTTGTCGCTAGGTTTTCTACTTCTTACTGTTACATATGCCCAGGGAATGACAGGGAACTTTTCCAGCCATCCTCCCAGGCAGCGAGGGACTCAGACCATAGAATTTTTCCCTCAAGGTTTCCCTTATCCCATTTAACTAACCGTTAATAGGTCCAGTTCAGTTCAGTTCAGTTCAGTCATTCAGTCATGTCCGACTCTTTGCAACCCCATGAATCGCAGCATGCCAGGCCTCCTTGTTCATTACCATCTCTTGGAGTTCACTCAGACTCACGTTCATCGAGTCAGTGATGCCATCCAGCCATCTCATCCGGGGTCGTCCCCTTCTCCTCCTGCCCCCAATCACTCCCAGCATCAGAGTCTTTTCCAGTGAGTCAACTCTTGGCATGAGGTGGTCAAAGTACTGGAGTTTCAGCTTTAGCATCATTCCTTCCAAAGAAATCCCAGGGTTGATCTCCTTCAGAATGGACTGGTTGGATCTCCTTGCAGTCCAAGGGACTCTCAAGAGTCTTCTCCAACACCACAGTTCAAAGGCATCAGTTCTTTGACACTCAGCCTTCTTCACAGTCCAACTCTCACATCCATACATGACCACAGGAAAAACCATAGCCTTGACTAGACGGACCTTAGTCGGCAAAGTAATGTCTCTGCTTTTGAATATACTATCTAGGTTGGTCATAACTTTTCTTCCAAGGAGTAAGCGTCTTTTAATTTCATGGCTGCAGTCACCATCTGCAGTGATTTTGGAGCCCCCAAAATAAAGTCTGACACTGTTTCCACTGTTTCCCCATCTATTTTCCATGAAGTGATGGGACCCGATGCCATGATCTTTGTTTTCTGAATGTTGAGCTTTAAGCCAACTTTTTCACTCTCCTCTTTCACTTTCATCAAGAGGCTTTTTAGCTCCTCTTCACTTTCTGCCATAAGGGTCAAACTATGTAAAAATATAAAATACTGCCTTACTTGGAGTTTGTGCCATAGTCACAGAGACTGCAATCCATTTGGAAGCTCCCTCACCAGCTCGAAATCTGTGCTCATGCCTCAGGATGTAAGGGGGCTGGCAGGGGATGGTCCACTGCCACGCGGTTGGGATCCAGGGTGGTGGAAACATCCTTCATTGCCCACCTCCTGGTGTTTGTCTGGCCCCATCCAGGGCCACCCTGACCCCACCCCCATCCCACCCTGTTAGGGAGGGGCAGGCAATTCAAGATGCATGGGTCTCACACATCGCTGCCTCCCAGGGATACATGCCCAGGCAATGACCCACATTTGCTGTGCTTGCCTCCCGTCCAGTCCTACGATTAGAAGTGTCCTTCTAGGGTCAGAACCCTCTATCCCCCTGGCTACAGTCTCAGTGTCTCTGTCTCTGTTTCCATGTCTATTCATACACCCAGTCCCACTGCCAGCTAGCAGCTAGCCAGAGCCCCTGTGTGGGAAGAGGCGGGGGAACGATGACCCTGAGGCCCAGGGGTGCTGCCCACAACAGGGAAGGAAAAGAGAGTTGTTGGCAGTGTTGTTTTTCCACAAACCATCTCTCTTAATGGCCAGCGCCTGTTTTCCAAAATTTAACCACCTTTTAGAGAAAAAAACTGGAACTTAAACAGGTCTCAGAACCATGAGGATGTCCATTCCAGGGGAACATTTCCCAGAACACAGGGATTAATCTATAAAATCTATAAAGAAGTCTTCAGGAAGGTCAATCGTCCTGGGTTACCATAGATACAGGATAGGACATAGGCCCTAAGATGCTGAGTCCTGGCCACATGGGCAGTATCCACCCTCACTGTGGATGGAGTCAACAGGACTAGGTTGATGGGATGCCTGGAACCAGTCCTGCTTTAGAGACCCTCTATGGGACCTCCTAACGCTAGTGCTCCTCTGTGGTACCGGACTATTCTCTCCCTGAAAGGACAATAGGGACCACTTCCTCCATCTCCAAGGACTCATCTCTCAGGTGCATTTTTAGTCACTGCAAAAAGTTTTCTCTAAATTCTTTAAAACAGCAACAACAAAAGAAAAGCTCATTTTTTTTTTTTTGAACATCCACCTATAAACTTGAAGACAATGAGGCTTAGCTAGAAAATGGGAGCCTCAACTATAATACCATCCTACAGTTAGACATCTTTTGCAAAGGGCGGGGAAACAGACAGAAGTTCCTTATGTACAGGCTTTTACAGCGCAAAGAGAAAACCTGGAGCTATGTAGGTCCTATGTTAGGGAACCTCGCCAACTGGGACCCATTCATGCTAAAAAAAAAAAAAAAGCCCTTGCTAGGGGCAGCCCTAGAAGAACAGGAGCCCCAGACAGAAGACCCAAGCCTCAACACTCTCCCACCAACTTCATTCTCTCCTCAACCCTATAAGCCTCTGTACCTTTCCATGCCAAAAATGCAGCCAGAGCCTCTTTTCCTCCTCTAGAAGCAGTAGGTGGGCTTCTGGGAATTACCAGAGTCCATATCCCTTCTTCGTTGTCTGACTTTAACCAATGTCACACCTGCTTAGGCAGATTCTCGAACAGCCCTAGATGGTTCACCAAAGAACTCCAACCCAGAAGTTTGCCATGGGCCCCGAACTCTTCTAGGCCTTCTTGTCGACCCAGACTTCAGTGTTCTTGACAGTAGAGACCAGACTGAGTAGGAAAAGAAGGAAAAGCATGACTTAAGGAAGGAATGATGGCAAGCCAGGCTTCTGATTAGCTGTCATAACCTACCTCATGGTCACCCCAAAAGTAATCCCAGAAGACCCCTCCAGGGAAGGGAACCAGTTTCTGCTGTGGGAGTTTTGAACCCTGGAGCAAGAATGCTCTGCTCCATATCAGGCATCCTGATAGTCAGAGTCAATGTCCCTACTCAGCCTTGAAGCAATTACAGAAGATGGACCATTGCCCCTCTGCTTCCTATAAGAATGTGGGAATACAGTGGAATATTACTCAGCTATTAAAAAGAATGCATTTGAATCAGTTCTAATGAGGTGGATGAAACTGGAGCCTATTATACAGAGTGAAGTAAGTCTGAAAGAAAAGCACCAATACACCATACACCAATACAACATACACCAATACAACATATTAACACATATATGGAATTCAGAAAGATAGTAACGATGACCCTACATGGAAGATAGCAAAAGAGACACAGAGGTAAAGAACAGACTTTTGGATTCTGTGAGAGAAGGTGAGGGTGGGATGACTTGGGAGAATAGCATTAAAACATGTATGTTATCATATGTGAAATAGATCTCCAGTCCAGGTTCAATGGATGATACAGGGTGCTCGGGGCTGGTGCACTGGGATGACCCTGAGGGATGGAATGGGGAGGGAGGTGGGAGGGGGCTTCAGGATGGGGAACACAGTTCACCCATGGCTGCTTCATGTCAATGTATGGCAAAAACCACTACAATATTGTAAAGTAATTACCCTCCAATTTAAATAATTTTTTTTTTTTAAACTGAAAAAAAAAGCATGTAAGAGGGAGGAGTGGAACAGGAGGGAAGGGGGCAAGGCACAACTTTTAAAAGAATGATGATAACCATGTCATCGTGCTCAGTCATGTCTGCCTCTTTGTGACCCTTTGGACTATATCCCACCAGGCTCCTCTGTCCATGGGATTTTTCAGGCAAGGATACTGGAAAGGGTTGTCATCTCCTCCTCCAGGGGATCTTCTTGATGCAGGGGTCAAACCTGCATCTCCTAAGTCTCCCACATTGCAGACGAATTCTTTACCCACTGAGCCATCAGGAAAGCCCTGATAATAACCATAGGACATGACAAAGACAGGTTAGCATCAGTTGGGTCCAAGATGCCAGAAGCTTCAACTTCTAGGGGACCCTGAGGCTCATACGCTGATTGTAATACATTAGCTAAATGACACACCCACAAGCACTATGATAGTTCTGAAGCCAATCATAAAAATGCCAAAAGTAGCTGGTGACCCAGTTCTTGGAAATCCCTGTCCCTTCTTCAAAATAATTGGTGAATAATCCTCCCACTCATTAGCACTGAAGTTGTTTAATAGCTGTCAGACTCTTTCAACCTCATGGACTGTAGCCCACTAAGCTCCTCTGTCCATGGGACTTCCCAAGCAATCTAGAATGGGCTGCCATTTCCTTCTCCAGGAGATCTTCCCAACCCACGGATCAAACCTACATCTCCTGCATTGGCAGGTGGATTCTTTACCACTGAGCCACCTGGGAAGCCCAGCCTATGAAATTACACAGCCCATAAACACGAACCATGCCATATTTGGGGGCCTCTTGCCTTCTGAGGTGGCCCACACTCTGTGAAGTGTGTTTCTTTCTAAATAAATCCACTTCTTACTATCACGTGGTCTCCAACTTCTTTTGCAATGAAACAAAAACCTGAGATCCACCAGCAATTAAAATTGTAATACTGCCCCAAATAATCTATATATCCAATACAACCCCTATCAAAACCCATGCCAGCTTATATGCACAAATTGGCAAGCTGATCCAAAAATTTATATGGAGATAGACGTGACCAATGGCAACCTACTCCAGTACTCTTGCCTGGAAAATCCCATGGACAGGGGAGCCTGGTGGGCTGCAGTCTATGAGGTCAAAAAGAGTCAGACACGACTGAGTAACTTTACTTTAACTTTTCACTTTCATGCTTTGGAGAAGGAAATGGCAACCCATTCCAATGTTTTTGCCTGGAGAATCCCAGGGACAGGGGAGCCTGGTGGGCTGCCATCTATGGGGTCGCACAGAGACAGACACGACTGAAGTGACTTAGCAGCAGCAGCAGCAGCAGAAGTGACCCAATTACAAGGGACCCAACCACTTCCTAATTTCAAAAGTTGCTACAAAGTTACAGTAGCCAAGAGAGTATCAGTTCAGTTCAGTTCAGTCACTCCATCATGTCCAATTCTTTGCAACCTCATGGACTGCAGCACACCGGGCTTCCCTTTCCAACTCCCAGAGCTTGCTCAAACTCATGTCCATCGAGTTGGTGATGCCATCCAACCATTTCATCCTCTATCATCCACTTCTCCTCCTGCCTTCAACCTTTCCCAGCATCAGGATCTTTTCCAACGAGTTAGTTTTTCGCATCAGGTGGCCAAATTATTGGAGTTTCAGCTTCAGTGCTTCCAATGAATATTCAAGACTGATTTCCTTTAGGATGGACTGATTGGATCTCCTTGCAGTCCAAGAGACTCTCAAGAGTCTTCTTCAACACCACAGTTCAAAAGCATCAGTTCTTCAGCACTCAGCTTTCTTTATAGTCCAACTCTCACAGGAGATGGAAATATAGGTCAATGAAGTAGAACTGAGAATTTAGAAATAAACCCATATTTTTATGGTCAATAGATTTTTAACAAAAGTGCCAAGAAAATTCAATGAGAAATGGATAATCTTTACAATATGTGGTCCTGAAACAACTTGATTAATAAACATGTGAATGAATGAATAACTCAAAATGGATAGCAGACATAAATGTCAGAGCAAAAACTATGAAACCATTAGGAGAAATTATTGGAATAAAACTTTGTGATCTTGGGTTTCTCAAATATGATAAATAGCAAAGAAAAATAGACAAATTGAACTTTCTCAAATCAAAAACTTTTTACTTCAAAAGATACCATGTAAAAAGTGAAAAAACAACCCATAGAATGAGATAAAATATTCATGTCATATATTTAATAAAAGTCTTAATGCAGATATATGAATAATTCTTACAACTCAATTTAAAAAAGACAATCTTAAAATGGGCAATGGATTTGAATAACATTTCTCCCCCAAAAAGGATACACAAGTGAAAGATGTCACTAGTCACTGTGGAGATGCAAATCAAATCCACTATGAGATATCATTTCACACACACTAGGATGGCCATAATCTTAACAGTGCATACCAAGCATCAGTGAGGATGTGGAGAAACTGAAATACTCATACTTTGCTGGTAGGACTGTTAAATTGTGCAGCCACTTTGAGAAACAGTTTGATGGTCCCCTGAAATATTAAATATAGAATACCATAAGACCCAACAATTCAACTCCTTGGTGTTTACCCAGAAGAGATGAAAACATATGTCCACACAAAGACTTACACAAATGCTCACAGCAGTATCATTCACAACAGCCAAAAAGTGGAAACAACCCAAATATCCAGCAACTGACAAATGGGTAAACACAATGTGGTACATTCATACACTAGAATATCATTCAGTCGTAAAAAATGAAGGACTTACTGTGGCTTATTGGTGGCTTATTGGTTAGGACTCAGTACTGTCACTAGTGTGGCCCGGGTTCAAACCCTGGCTGGAGAACTCCCAAAAGCTGTGTGGCATGGCCAAAGGGAAAAAAGTACAATTCAGGAAAAATGAAAGACTGATTCACACCACAACACGAATATTAAAAGCATAATTCTCAGCAAAAGAAACAAAACATAAAAGGCCACATATTGGATGACTGCATTTCTAGTAAATGTCCAGAATAGGCCACTTTATAGAGACAGAAAATTGATTAGTGGTTGCCAGGGGCTGGGAAGAGAGAAGACTAGAGAGTGACTAATGATGGGTACAGACAGAGTTTTTCTTTTCTTTAATTGTGTTAAAATATACATTTAAAATGTATCACCACCATATTTAAATGTACAGTTTGATGGCACTAAATTCATTCATATTGTTGTGCAACCATGATCAACATCCATCCCTAGAAATCATCTTGCAAACACTGTACCCATTAAACACTAACTCACTTTTCCCCATCCCCTCACCCCCTGACAACGACACACACCTCAAGTTTCAGCCATGTTGCAGCATGTGTCAGACCTTCTTTCCCTTTTAAAAATGAATACCATCTCAGAGTATATATGTACCACATTTTCTTTATCCACTCACCCACTGATGGACACTCCACTTGCTTCCACCTTTTGGTAACTGTGAATAATGCTGTTGTGAACATGAATGCACAAATATCTCTTCAAGACCCTGATTTCAGTTCTTTGGGTTTTCACCCATAAGTGAAATTATGGGATCATATTGGGTAGGGTTTTTAATGAAGATGACAATGTTCTTGACTGATAGTGGTAATGGCTATACATCTCTTTAAATATACAAAAACCACTGAACTGTACATTTCCTATGGCTGATTCATGTTGAGGTTTGACAGAAAACAGCAAAATTCTGTAAAGCAACTATGCTTCGATAAAAAATAAATTAGTTTTTAAAAAGAGACTATATTTCTCTTTTGAAAGAAAGAAATACAGATGCTTATACATTTGTTGTTTAGTGATAATTCAAATGAGGTACTTTAGCCACTAAATTCAACAAACAAAAACTGCTGTAGTTTTATAAATAGGTTAGATAAAAGAAGAAATGGAGGAAGCGGAGATGGAAGAACAAGACATATAAGATGGAGAAAAAGACATTAAAAAAATTTAATAGAAGAAAGAAAAATAAAAATGGACATAATAAATTTAGGTTAAAATGTAAACATCCAGATCCTTTTAATCCTGACTGATTCTTGCTTCCCCACTATACCATCCCACCATAACTCCCTCAGCCCTCTTTCTGATCTCTGATTTCCCCTCTCACATAAGCACGTGAATATGAGTTAAAGTGCTCATGTTATGATCTCCAACTCACTTAACTTGTAAGGATCAAAGTAAATTATCATTTATTAAGCAGAACAGTTAGCTGGAAAGAAACTTGATTTAGGAGTCAGAAAGCTTGGGTTCAATTCAATTCATCTATTTTCCAATCTCATATGCTGTCAAGCTGAAGTACTGAGAACAGTGCCTGTAGTTGAAAACCTTGAATTTCTCATCATATTAGTAGTAATTGATTTAAAGATCTAATAAAAGGCATTGAGAATTCAAAATAGCATCTATGGTTCATGTCAAGATGTGCCAACTACAAAATGCTATGAAATCAATACAACCTTAGAAGGGAAACTGCAGTTGGCTAAGAAAACTTCAAGAGATTTTCATGACAGGTGTGCATAAGTCACAAAGTTAGTGACCTTTGGGAACAAAATAAAAGATACGAACCACTTCCCCTTAGTATACAATGACTTTTAACTCATTTCTTATGAAATATAGTTGACACATCGTCTGTGCTGCTATTTTCATTGAACTAGCATGGGATTTTTCCAGTTTCATTGTCTGCATTCTAAGCATAATTTTTTAAATTTTTATTTTGTATTGGAGTATAACCAATTAACAAACAATGTTGTGACAGTTTCAGATGAACAGTGAAGGGACGGGGCCATACATATAAATGTATCCATTCTCCCCAAAATTCCCCTCTCATCCAGGCTGACATATAACATTGAGCAGAGTTCCATGTGTCTAACAATAATCTTAAAGACTTAAAGGTAAAGTGAAAGATGTATTTACTAAAAATATTAACATTTCCCTAGACGTTTTAATAATTAAAATCTTAATGCCATTGTTATTGACTCTATAGAATCTATGTTATTTTTCATACACACCAAAAAAATGGGAGCGTGGGAGTCAAAAAATAGAAGATGATAATAAGTGACTGACTGGAGACTCCCGTCCTTACTTTCTCTCGTAAATTATCATTCCTATTACCCTTACCACTCACTACTCATGTTCCTCTCAATTCTACAAGGGGCTGGCTGGGCTTTAGGATTCAAACAAAAGAATTAGAACCTCTGACAACATTGGGTTCCCTCTCCAATGCAGCAAAAATTGGCTAGAGCTGGGTTTCAGGCACCCTCTAAATGGTTCATGAGTTCTCTAGAGTGACACATTTCCACCTGACCTGTTTCTTTCATTTATGTTCCCTACTTGATCACCATAGAGCTTCTCTATAAGATTGAGCCTTAGGAAATTCTAACATGTAATGGCCTGAAAGAGAAAAACAGATTTGCTGAGGAAGTTGAGAAGGAGTCACAGAGATAGGAGGACAACTTGGAAGTGATGTGAAGAGAGTGTTGTCAGAAAAGAAGAGCGACCAGTGTGTTTCACGTGTGGCCAAAAGTACAAATGAGACAAGAACTGAGATATATTCACAGAATTTAGAATCTTAGAAGCTGGCAATTTTACCCTTTTTTGTGGGGATTTCTGTTGTTGTTTTGTATTTGGTGGTTTGTTTCATTTTGTTTTTAAGTTGGATCCTGCAGCTATATAGAAGTGGGTTTAGAAGCTTCACAAATTACTGACTCGAGTAATGCTCTCCGACCCCTACCCCTCAATTCATGTCCACCTGGAAACTGTGACTATGGAAGTCAAACCTTTGCAGATGCAATTGTGTTAAGATGAGGTCATATTAGATTGCTCATGCATGCTCAGTAGCTCAGTTGTGTCTGACTCTGGAACACTATGGACTATAACCTGCTCCTCTCTCCATGGGGTTTTCCAGGCAAGAATACTGGGGTAGGTCAAATGACTCTTGTCCTTAGAGAAGAAAATTAGGGCATTGAAAGACATCAGAGAGGAGAACACCATGAGAAGACACAGATAGAGATTGCATCCACAAGCCAAGAAATGCCAAGGGTTTCTGGCAACACCAAGAGTGAAGAAGAGACAAGGAAGGGCTCTCAGAAGGAGCACAGCTTTGCTTGATTTTTGGATACCTAGCCTCCAGAACTGTGAGAGAATAATGCCTCTTATTTTAAAATATACCAAGTTCATGGTGCATTGTTATAACAGTGCTAGGAAGCTAATATAGGGAGTGAGAAAATTGAAACCATGTGTACAGAGATATTTGAAGAAGTTTGGGTACATGTAGAAGAAAAAGATAGGATGCTACACAGAAAGAAAGAATTAAAAATTGATCATAGTATTTAGACATTGTATGCTTTTTTCCAGAACTTCTTGGCTGCTGCAGTGTAAGTATAGAGAACTGAAGAGTAAGTTCCACTAAAGAGTAGAATTTCATCGAATGGTTATAATGGAAAAACAAAGGGATAGGAATTTACAGATTCATAGTATTACTGAAATGAAGAACTATGGACTCCATACTACTTAAGGAGGAAAATTAAGAAAAAGAGGATTGATGGACTTGGAGAAAGTAAATGGGTCAAAGAACCAGAGAATATCATTAAGCCCATGTTATGGGCTGAAAGCTATCCTCCTAAAATTCATATGTTAGAGCTCTAACCCCAATGTAACTGTATTTGGAAACAGGGCCTTCAAAAGAGATAAGGTTAAAAGAACTCATAAGCGTGGAACCCTAATCCAATAAGATTAGTATTCTTATAAAAATAACAATAGACTCCAGACTTCCTAATCCCACTTCACTGAACTGCTGTGAAATAATTCTGATATTTAAGTGTCTGCTCATTTTTTATCTTTTATTTTAAACTTTTTATATTGTATTAGGATATGGCCAATTAACAATGTTGCGTTAGTTCCCGGGTAGTTCCCGGTGAACAATGTAGGGACTCAGGCAGGGATACACATGTATCCATTCTGCCTCAAACTCTCCTCCCATCAAGGCTGCCACATCACAGGCTCAATTCTTGTTTTTAATACTGTGTTAAGCTGACAACCTATGTGGTTCAGTTTTGGCTTATGGACTACCATATACAGTGTCTGCCTCAGAGTCTCTCCATGTCCACAACTTCAGTTGCTACCAATGTTTGCCAAATTTTCTTCTCCTCTAACTTACATAGCATTAGTCACTCAGTCATATCCAACTCTTTGTGACCCCATGAACGGTAGCCCATCAGGCTCCTCCGTCATGGGATTTTCCAGTCAAGAATATTGGAGTGGGCTGCCATTTCCTTCCTGAAGGGATCTTCCCAAGTTCAGTTCAGTTCAGTTCAGTCGCTCAGTCGTGTCTGACTCTTCACGACCCATGAATTGCAGCATTCCAGGCCTCCATGTCCATCACTATCTCCCGGAGTTCACTCAGACTCACGTTCATCTAGTCAGTGATGCCATCCAGCCATCTCACCCTCAGTCATCCCCTTCTCCTCCTGCCCCCAGTCCCTCCCAGCATCAGAATCTTTTCCAATGAGTCAACACTTGGCATGAGGTGGCCAAAGTACTGGAGTTTCAGCTTTAGCATCATTCCTTCCAAAGAAATCCCAGGGTTGATCTCCTTTAAAATGGACTGGTTGGATCTCCTTGCAGTCCAAGGGACTCTCAAGAGTCTTCTCCAACACCACAGTTCAAAACCATCAATCTTCCGGCACTCGGCCTTATTCACAGTCCAACTCTTGCATCCATACATGACCACAGGAAAAACCATAGCCTTGACTAGACGGACCTTAGTCGGCAAAGTAATGTCTCTGATTTTGAACATACTATCTAGGTAGGTCATAACTTGTCTTCCAAGGACTAAGCATCTTTTAATTTCTTGGCTGCAGTCACAATCTGCAGTGATTTTGGAGCCCAAAAATAAAATCTGACACTGTTTCCACTGTTTCTCCGTCTATTTCCCATGAAGTGATGGGACCAGATGCCATGATTTTGTTTTCTGAATGATGAGCTTTAAACCAACTTTTTGCTTTCCTCTTTCACTTTCATCAAGAGGCTCTTTAGTTCTTCACTTTCTGCATTAGGGTAGTATCATCTGCATATCTGAGGTTATTGATATTTCTCCCAGCAATCTTGATTCCAGCATGTGTTTCTTCTACTCCAGCATTTCTCATGATGTACTCTGCATATAAGTTAAATAAACAGGGTGACAGTACACAGCCTTAACATACTCCTTTTCCTATTTGGAACCAGTCTGTTGTTCCATGTCCAGTTCTAACTGTTGCTTCCTGACCTGCATACAGATTTCTCAAGAGGCAGGTCAGGTGGTCTGGTATTCCCATCTCTTGAAGAATTTTCCAGTTTCTTGTGATCCACACAGTCAAAGGCTTTGGCATAGTCAATAAAGCAGAAATAGATGCTTTTCTGGAACTCTCTTGCTTTTTCCATGATCTAGCAGATGTTGGCAATTTGATCTCTGGTTCCTCCGCCTTTTCTAAAACCAGCTTGAACATCAGGGAGTTCACAGTTCATGTATTGCTGAAGCCTGGCTTGGAGAATTTTGAGCATTACTTTACTAGCATGTGAGACAAGTATAATTGTGCGGTAGTTTGAGCATTCTTGGGCATTGTCTTTCTTTGGGATTGGAATGAAAACTGACCTTTTCCAGTCCTGTGGCCACTGTTGAGTTTTCCAAATTTGCTGGCATATTGAGTGCAGCACTTTCACAGCATCATCTTTCAGGATTTGAAATAGCTCCACTGGAATTCCATCACCTCCACTAGCTTTGTTCATAGTGATGCTTTCTAAGGCCCACTTGACTTCACATTCCAAGATGTCTGGCTCTAGATTAGTGATCACATCATCATGATTATCTAGGTCGTGAAGATCTTTTTGTACAGTTCTTACGTGTATTCTTGCCACCTCTTCTTAATATCTTCTGCTTCTGTTAGGTCCATACCATTTCTGTCCTTTATTGAGTCCATCGTTGCATGAAATATTCCCTTGGTAGCTCTAATTTTCTTGAAGAGATCTCTAGTCTTTCCCATTCTGTTCTTTTCCTCTATTTCTTTGCATTGATTGCTGAAGAAGGCTTTATTATCTCTTCTTGGTATTCTTTGGAACTCTGCATTCAGATGCTTATAGCTTTCCTTTTCTCCTTTGCTTTTCACTTCTCTTCTTTTCACAGCTATTTGTAAGGCCTCCCCAGAGAGCCATTTTGCTTTTTTGCATTTCTTTTCCATGGGGATGGTCTTGATCCCTGTCTCCTGTACAATGTCACGAACCTCATTCCATAGTTCATCAGGCACTCTGTCTATCAGATCTAGGCCCTTAAATCTATTTGTCACTTCTACTGTATAATCATAAGGGATTTGATTTAGGTCATACCTCAGTGGTCTAGTGGTTTTTCCTACTTTCTTCAATTTGAGTCTGAATTTGGTAATAAGGAGTTCATGATGTGAGCCAGTCAGTTCCTGGTCTTGTTTTTGTCGATTGTATAGAGCTTCTCCATCTTTGGCTGAAAACAATATAATCAATCTGATTTCGGTGTTGACCATCTGGTGATGTCCATGTGTAGAGTCTTCTCTTGTGTTGTTGGAAGAGGGTGTTTGCTATGAACAGTGCATTTTCTTGGCAAAACTCTACTAGTCTTTGCCCTGCTTCATTCCACATTCCAAGTCCAAATTTGCCTGTTACTTCAGGTGTTTCTTGACTTCCTACTTTTGCATTCCAGTCCCCTAGAATGAAAAGGACATCTTTTTGGGTGTTAGTTCTAAAAGGTTTTGTAGGTCTTCATAGAACCGTTCAACTTCAGCTTCTTCAGCATTACTGGTTGGGGCATAGACTTGGATAACTGTGATATTGAATGGTTTGCCTTGGAAACGAACAGAGATCATTCTGCCGTTTTTGAGGTTGCATCCAAGTACTGCATTTCGGACTCTTTTGTTGACCGTGGTGGCTACTCCATTTCTTCTGAGGGATTCCTGCCCACAGTAGTAGATATAATGGTCATCTGAGTTAAATTCACCCATTCCATCCCTTTTAGTTCACTGATTCCTAGAATGTTGAAGTTCACCCTTGCCATCTCTTGTTTGACCACTTCCAATTTGCCTTGATTCATGGACCTGACATTCCAGGTTCCTATGTAATATTGCTCTTTACAGCTTCAGACCTTGCTTCTATCACCAGTCACTGCCACAGTTGGGTACTGTTTTTGCTTTGGCTCCATCCCTTCGTTTTTTCAGGAGTTATTTCTCCACTGATCTCCAGTAGCATATTGGGCACCTAATAACCTGGGGAGTTTCTCTTTTGGTATCCTATCATTTTGCCTTTTATACTCTTATGGGGTTCTCAAGGCAAGAATACTGAAGTGGCTTGCCATTTCCTTCTCCCAAACCAGGGATCAAACCAGGTCTACTGCATTGCTGGCAGACTCTTTACTGTCTGAGCCACTAGGGAAGTCCCAAAGTACATTTTTTGGCTGATAGAAAACATTACAGGACCTCTCAGTTCAGTTCAATTCAGTCACTCAGTTGTGTCCAACTCTGTGAGACTCTACAGACTGTAGCATGCCAGGCTTCCCTGTCCGTCGCCAATACCTGGAGCTTGCTCAGACTCATGGCCATTGAGTGGGTGATGCCATCCAACCATCTCATCCTCTGTCATCCCCTTCTCCTCCTGCCCTCAATGTTTCCTAGCATCAGGGTCTTTTCTCATGTGTCAGTTCTTCGTATATGGTGGCCAAAGTGTTGGAGCTTCAGCTTCAGCATCAGTCCTTCCAATGAATATTCGCGACTGATTTCCTTTAGGATGGACTGGTTTGATCTCCTTGCCAGTCTAAGGGACTCTCAAGAGTCTCCAATACCATAATTAAAAAGCATCAATTCTCACATCCATACATGACTACTGGAAAAACCATGGACAGCTTTGACTAGACAGACCTTTGTTGGCAAAGTAATGTTTCTGCATTTTAACGTGCTGTCTAGGTTTATCACAGCTCTTCTATTAATTTCATGGCTGCAGTCACCATCCACAGTGATTTTGGAGCCCAAGAAAATAAAGCCTATCACTTTTTCCATTATTTCCCCATCTATCTTCCATGAACTGATGGGACCAGATGCCATGATCTTCGTTTTTGAAAGTTGAGTTTTAAGCCAGCTTTTTCACTCTCTTCTTTCACCTTCATCAAAAGGCTCTTTAATTCCTCTTCGCTTTCTGCCATAAGGGTGATGTCATCTGCAAATTTGAGGTTATTGATATTTCTCTTGGCAAGCTTGATTCCAGCTTGTGCTTTATCCAGCCCAGCGTTTCGCATGATGTACTCTGCATAGAAGTTAAATAAGCAGGGTGACAACACACAGCCTTGATGTACTCCTTTCCCAAGTTGGAACCAGTCCTTTGTTCCACCTCCAGTTCTATCTGTTGCTTCTTGACTTACATACAGGTTTCTCAGGAGTCAGGTAAGGTGGTCTGGTATTCCCAATTATTTAAGAATTTTTCACAGTTTGTTGTGACCCACACAGTCAAAGCTTTCAGCAGAGTCAATGAAGCAGAAGTAGCTGTTTTTCTAGAATTCCCTTGCTTTTTCTATGATCCAGTGAATGTTAGCAATTTGATTTCTGGTTCCTCTAGCTTTTCTAAATTCAGCTTGAACAACTGGCTAGCCAATCCCCTAATCAATGTTTCTATCTGGAGACCTCAGAGCACCTCAAACTCCACATGATTGTAAGTCTCACGATTTCACTCTCCAGACCTACCCCTTCCTGTTCCAGCATTTCTAACCTTGAGAAGTAGCACATTCATTCATCTGATTGTGAAAGCTAGAGGTCTCTCTCAAAAACTTCCTGTTCCTCATCCTTTATATCCAAGTCCCACAATCTTATCTCCTAGCGTCTTGGTCTTCCCTTACTGGTTCTATCTCCTAGTGTTAGTCGATTAGTTGTGTCCAACTCTCTGTGACCCCATGGACTGTAGCCCGCTAAGCTCCTTGGTCCATGGGACTTTCTGAGCAAGAATACTGGAGTGGATTGCTATTTCCTTCTTCAGGGGATCTTCCCAACCCAGGGATCAAACCCAGATCTTCTGCATTGCAGGCAGACTCTTTATTGTCTGAGCCACCAGGAAAGCCTTCTCTTTCCTAAGCATCACCTAAATCTGCCTTCTCACAGCTACTAATTTATTCCTAGCTATGATCATCTCTTCACCATCACAATACAATAGCCCACTAGCTGATCTTTCCACATTCACTCAGTTTGAATTCAATTCAGTCATTTCTCAGCTGCATGCAGTGTAGTGTGATCTTTCTAAAACACAAAACTGATCATGCACCCAAGCTTCCCTTCTCCATCCAGTCCCAATAGCTTTGCACATCCCCAAAATCCATAACAGCGCCTACAAGTCCCCATGTGCTCAAGCCCTATACAACTCCCTACTCACATTTCTTCACAGTTCCCCTCACTCCCAGCCCCAACTTCAGACCCCTATTCCAGTCACACTCACACTGAACTTCACTCAACTTTTTGAATGTATCCTATTAGCTTCCATCATGGAATCTTTGGGCATGCTGAAAAGATCTTCCTTTCATCCACAAACCACTCTCCTTGCCCTTTTCCCTAATAAAAGGATCTTCGCTCAAGCACCACTTAGCCTTTAAGACTCGATCTAAGACTTTGCTATTGCCCTCATAAACATGTATGTCTTCATGTAACAGCTTTATCTGTTTGTAATTAAATATTCTTCAGGGTGATTATGTGATTAATATCTGTCTCCTCTACTAAGTAAAAATTCCATTTATTCATCACTACTAACTGGCTAGGTGTATTTTTTTATCACCCTTGATTTCTAGTGCTTAACATAATACATGACACATTATAGGCAGTTAACAAATATTTGCTGAACTACTAAAGACTACATTCTTCCTAACTAAAACTGCCTTGCTCATAGCCACTGAGAAAGAGGCAAGTAGTCACATTTTTTGCCTTAATGCCAGCAAACTGCCTACCAGGGCTGGTTAGACCAAAAAGAATAGAGTTCTCCCTCAGTATCAATAAGGGACAAGTTCCAGGATGCCAGCAGATGCCAAAATCCAGGATGTTCAAGTCTCTTACATAAAAACAACATAGTATGTACATCCTCCCATATACTTTAAATCATCTCTATATTACTTATAGTATACAGAATAAAATGCAAAGTCTATACAAATAGTTGTAACTACAATGTACATGCTATATAAATAGTTTTTATACATGGCAAATTCAAATTTTCTTTTTGAAATTTTCTAAAATTTTCTTCCCCAAATATTTTCTACCCATGGTTGGTTTAATCCATTGATGTGGAACCAGCAAATATAGACGGTGAGCTATATCTCTTTATTATTTACTTTTTACTGTTTTGCTAAACCCAGATAAACACAATGGTGTGATCACTCACCTAGAGCCACACATACTAGAATGTAAAGTCAAGTGGGCCTTAGGAAGCATCACTACAAACAAAGATAGTGGAGGTAAAGAAATTCCAGCTGAGCTATTTCAAATCATAAAAGATGATGCTGTGAAAGTGCTGTATTCAATATGCCAGCAAATTTGGAAAATTCAGCACAAGACTAGAAAAGATCAGTTTTCATTCCAACCCCAAAGAATGGCAATGCCAAAGAACGTTCAAACTATGGCACAATTGCACTCATTTCACATGCAAGCAAGGTAATGCTCAAAATCCATCTAGTTAGGCTTCAACAGTATGTGAACCAAGAACTTCCAAATGTACAAGCTGGATTTAGAAAAGGCAGAGGAACCAGAGATCAAATTGCCAACATCCATTGAAAAAAAAAGAGAGAGAGAGAGAATTCCAGAAAAATATCTACTTCCGCTTCACTGACTATGCTAAAGCCTTTGACTGTGTGGATCACAACAAACTGTGGAAAATTCTTTAAAAATTGGGAATACCAGACTCCCTTACTTGCCTCCTGAGAAACCTACACGCAGGTTAAGATGCAACAATTAGAACCAGACAGGGAACAATGGACTGGTTCCAAAATGGGAAAGGGCTAAGTAAAGGCTGTATATTGTCACCCTGCTGATTTAACTTCTATGCAGAGGACATCCTGAAAAATGCTGGGCTGGATGAAGCACAAGTTGGAATCAAGATTGCTGGGAGAAATATCAATAACTTCAGATAGCAGATGACATAACCTTTATGGAAGAAAGTGAAGAGGAATTAAAGAGCCTCTTGAGGAAGGTGAAAGAGGAGAGTGAAAAAGCTTGCTTAAAACTCAACATTCAAAAAACAAAGATCATGTCATCTGGTCCCATCTCTTCATGACAAATAGATGGCGAAACAATGGAAACAGTGACAGACTTTATTTTCTTGGGCTCCAAAATCACTGTGGATGTTGATTGGAGCTTGCTCTTTGGGAAAAAAAGCTATAACAAACCTAAACAGTGTATTAAAAAGCAGAGACATCACTTTGCTGACAAAGCTGTGTATACTCAAAGCTATAGTTTTTCCAGTAGTCATGTATGGCTGTGAGAGCTGGACAATATAAAAGGATGAGTGCCAAGAATTGATGCTTTTAAACTGTGGTGTTGGAGAAGACTCTTAAGAGTCCCTTCGACAGCAAGGAGATCAAATCAGTCAATCCTAAAGGAAATCAGTTATGAATATGCATTGGAAGGACAGATGCTAATGCTCCAATACTTTGGCCACCTGATGCAAAGTGTTAACTCATTGGAAAAGACCCTAATGCTGTGAAAGATTGAAGGCAGGAGGAGAAGGAGGAGACAGAGGACGAGTTGGTTGGATGGCATCACCAACTCAGTGGACATGAGTTTGAGCAAACTCTGGGAAACCGTGAAGAACAGAGAAGCCTGGCATGCTGCAGCCCATGGGTTTGCAAAGAGTCACATATGACTGAGCAACTGAAGAACAACAACTGTATAGCAAACTATGCTAATAGTTAGTGGCTTAAAGCAACAGCCATGAATTTACCTCTTGGTTAAATAGGGCAGCAGTTTGTCCTAGAATAGACTAGTTGATTTGGCTGATTTGGGCTAGACTTAGTTGGGTCCATTCATAATTTTCAGTAAGCTGCCAGCGCCTGGAGGCTAGCTAGTCTAAGAGGGCTTATCTCTGTTCACTTTGTCTCTCAATTTCCATCAGCCTAGCCAAGGCATATGGCAGAGTTCCAAGAGAAATAGAGAAAGAGTTTAAGGCTTCCAAAGGACCAAGTATGCAACCTCACTTCTGTTTCTTCCTACTAGCCAAAGCCAGCCTAGATTTAAGGATAGAGAAATAGATTCCATCTCTTGATGAAAGAGGCTACAAAATCACATTGCAAGTATGTGGTTACAGAAAATTGTGGCTCTTTCTGCAGTCTACCATACCATCTGTTGGCTAGCCGATGACTTATGGTATGGTGTAGAATACAAGGTGAGCTAAGACAATAAATTCCTGACTCTCAGGAACACAGGCCTGAAACACAGCCTGAGAAATGTACAGTAAGAGCTGAAGCTTGAAAGGAGTCTTTCAGCTGGAGATGAAATAGTAGCTACAACAGGCTCCATATCACCCAAAGCAACAAAAACTAAGGAAGAAAAAAAAAAATGGTTCAGACACCAAGAGTGACACAGTGATGCCATAGAAGGGACCCTGAGAAAGATCAAGAAAGAAGCTGGAAATTAAAGCTGTTTTTGTTCCACCCAGCCTTTCACTCCCAGTTCTAATCCATACAGAGCCCTACAATAAGCCCCAGCTTTATTCAGGCTGAGTTCTTTGCAACCAAAAGTCTAACCAGATAAGTTTATGAGAAATGTATGGGCAATCTTTTTCCTTTTTCTTTCTTTCTAAATAGAATTAAGCCACCTATCCTTTTAAAAAAATGAGAAAAAAAGTGCATTTTGGATGCATGAACAAATTTGGGACTGAGAGAAGCAAGAATTTGATAATGAAATCTTTGAAATAGTACAGTACACAAGTGACAAAATATAGTTACTTTTCATGAATAAAAATTCTATGAATTTTCTTGTATTCACATTCAGTCTTCACTCTGTAATAGTCAGTGTTCATGCAGAGGTATGTAGGAGATATATCTTTACATCCATGTTTTTCCACTTGAGAACCACTGAAACATAGGCTTCATTACAAGATGTAAACATTGCAATCTGCATGAAGCAAATCATATTACAAGCTAAATTTGGATTTGCAACCAAGTTACAGTCCACTAAATCTTAAGTACTTTTTTTTTCCAGGCCAAAGAGCTATATTGCATTTCAAGTCTCTTGTTAGAAACTGATGCTAGGAATTGACAAGATAATAGGATGGAGAAAGTTTTCAGATCTCATTTACAGCAGATGGGAGAAGGGTCAGTTTCCTGGGTAATGAAGCATTGTCTGGTTGCCCCTAAATCACTCCAAACTCTGACTGGTCCCCAGAGGCTTAGAAAAGCATGTGCATTATCCCTATTTTTCAGAGCATTATTCTAACACCTCAAAAAGAAAAGTTGTGATAAATGATCTGAGAATTGGGAGACACAAATGCCAAACTTCAAATTTTGGCTTAAAAAAATAATCCATTCTCCTTTTAAGAAAGAGAGACTTGCAATGCATAGAAACAGCTTTTAATTTATATCTAACACCAGATCTTTTGTATAATTTGTTCTTACTCAAACTAAGGAGTCTTGAAAGCTCCCATTGACAACTTGTTGCTAACAAAACACAGAAGAAAATTAAGGGGCACTGCTTCTGCCCTTCATCCCAGTTCTACTCTCATGGCTTCATTCTTCCATCTGTAGATACTTTCCTTCCACTCTTATCTTGCAGGAAACTGCCTAATCTTATGAGTCATGTGTTTGGCTTCCCTGGGAAGGCAGGGAACATGTTGAGGATTAATAAAGGAAAGCATAGTCCCTAATCTTTTAATTTCAGCATCAAAGAGCTATCTTTGGCCCCCATGCTTGGTTCAGTTAAGCCCTCATGGAGGCCCCTGCCATTTTGAAGGATAGAAGATTTTTACAGAACTCCCAGGATTTCTGAAATGACAATTTATATACTATTATGAGTACCTAGATAAGAGACTTACTTATCAGGCTCACCAGCATCCACAGATGTAAGGAGAAACAGGATCTATCTGCAAACAGCATTGTATACTAGACAGAATGTCATACTGAAAACCATAAGAACTGGTCCAGAAAATTCTACTCTTAAAAATTCATACAGGCCCAAAAGCCTTTCAAGGGTTTACCCACCTCTTTCAAGCCTTTATATCTTAGAGCAGTAAATATCAGGAGCCTTAATATGAACTACCATTGTGAGCCATATTTTATAAATTATTAAATTTGTGATTTGCATCAGCTTGATTTATTTGAATCCTAGTCTGTGATCCTAGACTAATGTATAGTGATTAATTCATCATCAATGTCCTCACTGATTCTGAAAAGCTATCTCCACCTCCTTGATAAATAAACTCACATAAATTTCTCTGTTTGCACAAGCATTCTTTTGGCTTCTTTACAGATTTGTGTGCATGACCAGAGGAAAGAAAAATTATTTCAAGAGATACTGAAGTAACATCTGCCCAACAATGACTGGGTAGGGGAAAAGATTCCCATATCTGCCTGCATGCATGGGAAATTTCTAATCCTAAGGTATGCAGCATGTAAGAGAGATATTCACAGTCTCTTTCTTAAAAGAAAGACTTTAGTGAACCTGACTCAAATTTAGCTTTTAAGTTCCATTCCTAATGTAAAATATAATGGAAATTGTGGCATTACTATTAATAGTGGAAATACTAGTATCAATATCAACAGTCTCAGATATGTAGATGACACCACCCTAATGTCAGAAAGTGAAGAGGACTAAAGAGCCTCTTGATGAAAGTGAAAGTGGAGAGTGAAAAAGCTGGCTTAAAACTCAACATTCAAAAAACTAAGGCTGTGGCATCTGGTCACATCACTTCATGGCAAATAAATTGGGGGAAAAAGGGAGGAATATACGGGGGAAAATAAAAAGTGATAGACTTTATTTTCCTGGGCTCCAAAATCGCTGCAGACAGTGACAGCAGCCTTGACATTAAAAGACACTTGCTCCCTAGAAGAAAAGCTATGAGAAATCTAGACAATGTATTAAAAGCAGAGACATCACTTTGGCAACAAAGGTCCACATAGTCAAAGCTATGGTTTTTCCAGTAGTCATATACAGATGTGAGAGTCTGACCATAGAGAAGGCTGAGCACCAAGAAACTGATGCTTTTAAACTGGTGTTGGAGAAGACTCTTGAGAGTCCCTTGGACATTAAGGAGATCAAGCCAGTCAGTCATAAAGGAAATCAACCCTGAATATTCACTGGAAAGACTAATGCTGAAGATAAAGCTCCAATACTTTGGCCACCTGATGTGAAGAGCCGACTCATTGGAAAAGACCCTGAGGCTGGGAAAAGTTCAGTGCAGGAGGATAAGGGGGTGACAGAGGATGAGATGACTGGATGGCATCATTGACTCAATGGACATAAGTTTGGGCAAACTCCAGGAGATAGTAAAGGACAGGAAAGCCTGGTGTGATGCAATTCATGGGGTCACAGAGAGTTGGACACAACTGTTAGTGGTGGAACTATTACTTTTATAAACTCTGCAACATTTCCATATTTGCTATTTCTCATTTTGATATCCCCTGTTTACTACCACACATTTATTAGCAGAAAATTTCTTAAAAGAAAAATCTTGTTGCCTGTGTCTGGCATAGGAAGAAAGTAAGGAGTTAGGGACTGAAACCCATCTCCCTAGTCCTAGAATTCAAAGTGTTGGGTTGGGTGTGATTATCTCCTAAGAAGAGAAAGATGAAAGAGGGGCTCCTGGAGCTGCCTGGGTAAGGAGGACCCATGCTGGGCCAGAGAAACAGCTCTGGGACTAAAATAGGAAGATCCACGTGATGTTCTTCAGCAGCTGTGTTCGTTCTATATTCTCAGTACTCTTTTCATAATTATCCCAGAACCAGCAGCACTATCCAGCAGGTTCTCCTGAGAATAAAGCTATAAAGAATGTTTTCTTAAGATGGAGATGAGCAGCTAGCATGCTCTGTGCACCAGTGAGCTGAGTGTCATTGAGTTTTTTGTCTTGTTTTGTTTCTATGTTTTGCTTTGGTTTCAACTGAGCGTTTGGATTTGGTGTGATTTGCCTTGGGGGCCAGTGTTCATTCTGTTCTTCCACTTCTAATAATGTGCAAACCTCTCCATAGGTCTGTTCCCAACTTTCCTGCTGTCTTCTCTGCCTTCTTGTTTTCTCTTACATACCCATCTTCTCTGACAGTTCTCAAAATTCATTATGATTATCAATGTATATTCCATTTACATGGTATTTAGTGTTCAAAGTGCCCACACATGTCATATGCATTTAAATATGATAATAACCTTAGGTGATGTATATTATCATCATTTTATAAATAAAGACAATAGTTAAAACCAAAAGCTTTTCTTTCAGATCTATTAACATTTAACACTACTGAACACTTGAAATCATCACAAAGGGTTTGTACTAGTCTTTGTATCTGCACTCTTGATTCTCACAGCAGTCCAGTGAGGGATATTATTAATTCTCCTTATGTTGCAGAAAACAAGTAACATGCCCACCTTCGCATAACTAGGAATCGGCATAGTCTTAGGTTTTCTTGAGGTTACATAACCACTAAGCACCAGAGTCAGACTTAAACCCCTGTCTTCTGATTCTGAATCAGAACTCTATTACAAATCTATTACAGTTCTTTTGTTTCCTCTTCAAGCCCTGGATTGTGGCAAAACACATTTGGTTGTTAGATTCATTAAAACATTTGAAATAAAAAGTGTCAAAAGGCATCGTAATAAAAGGAAGTATTTTCTCTAGAAATTATGTTTCACACACCAGAAAGCAGAACAGAAAGAGTTAAAAAGACCCCACTGAAGCTGACTCACCCCATAATTTATCTAGTGCTATAAAAATGAAAGACTTCTTCAGTTTCCTGACCGCTTAGCTGTCTTAAAGGTGAAATGCCCTGGGGGCCATAAATAGGTTTTGTTCTTTTGTAGTGCTCAATGTTTCAAAGTGTTTTTTATCTTTAAAATATTAAGTAAACACTGCAAAGTACTTAAATGGGCTCTGGGGGCATCTCGGGTTTGATTCTGGCCCTTCGGCAAAGCTACTGAAGTATAGATCTGGAGAAATAATCAAAAGAAAACTAAATTCACAGCTTTCTTTAAATATTTTATAGCATAACATGTTCATGTTTCACCTGCCAGCTGCTTCAGCTGGTTTATAAGCAGCTGTCCTAAGCGCATGGATTGAGCTGTCTGCGTGGTCACCGCATCCACAAAAGCAAGACCCAGGAGCTGGGGAGCAGCCAAGAGAGGAAGACCCTGGCCCCTGCCAGTTGCAGCCTCCTTTTCTTTTCCGACTTCCCCTCAGTAGGAAAGTACATTAGGAACTGCTTGAGATGAACAATAATTTGCTAGGGTTTCGTCATCTCTCTGGCAGCAGTGTCCATAAGGAGCACTTAACGTTGCACAGAGAAAATGGTTCCCAGCCATCAGCCTCCTCCCCAGAAGCGGCCAGCCATTTCACAAATGGGGGGCTGGAGAGTAGCAAGGATGCCTCAGCTCAGACTCATCCCTGCTGCTGCGAAGAACAAAATTGCCACTAAAGACTTCGTTTGCCAACAGTACATGTCAGTATCATCATCATCTATACACAAAGGCTTTTTAATAGCAATTCTAAATGAAACTCCAACACATTCCCCACCCATTTGAACTCTCAAAGTTTCAAGAACAAAATCATTCAAGGGATTTATTTTTGAGCTATGTCCTATACTCAGTAAAGGAAAAAGCAAATAAAGCCCCTTTTCCACACACAGTCACAGACACAAATACTGAGATTCTTTCGCCCCCAAAGGTTTTCATGGTAGTTCAGAGAATCTGAACTCCATTTCTCTTTCTGCCTCTCCAGAGATCTAAGTTACTGTTACTTAACATAATAAGAAGGGTAAAAACAAAGAGATCTCATGCTAACAACACTTCTCCCCTTCTCCAAAATCCATATGTTGCTCTGAACAGTCCCCAGTTGTCTGGGGACTTGGATCCATCTGGCATGAAGGGTTGGGTCACTCACAGCTTCTGATATCCCTTTACATTCACTGATTTACATGAGGGATAAGGAGCCTTCAACGCAAACAACTCAAACATGGTTCAAGATTAGAATTCAGTCATAGGTGGCATATCTGACCAACAAAGGTGAGCAGAGGGAGAAGGCAAATTGCCTGGGAGTCCTACAGAGGCCCTAGAAAAGAAATCATTCCAAGGGAAGATGGTGGTATCTGGCATGATGACTCAGCAGCAGAGCCTAAAGTTTAGAGCAAAGTGTCAGTTATGGCTGCCTTGAAATATGTATTTGAACATGCCCATATCCAGAAAAAAGTGAACTAAAAGCAGCGTGCAGTTACAGCAGAGTATACCACAGGCTGCCGGGAGGAGCTACAACACGTCCAAGGTCAGGGGCAGCGGCCGGGAGGAGCAACGCCAAGTCCAAGGAGCGGTGGCTGCACAGGCACAGGAGGGCCTAGAGGAGCTATTCCACGTTCAAAGTCAGGAGGGGTGGTGGTGAGGAGATATCCCACGGACAAGATAAGAGAAACCCAAGTAAGATGGTAGGTATTGCAAGAGGACATCAGAGGGCAGACACACTGAAACCATAATCACAGAAAGCTAGTCAATTTAATCACACTAGGACCACAGCCTTGTCTAACTCAGTGAAACTAAGCCATGCCCTGTGGGGCCATGCAAGATGGGCGGGTCATGGTGGAGAAGGCTGACAGAATGTGGTCCACTGGAGAAGGGAATGGCAAACCACTTCAGTATTCTTGCCTTGAGAACCCCATGAACTGTATGAAAAGGCAAAATGATAGGATACTGAAGGAGGAACTCCCCAGGTCAGTGAAGTGAAGTGAAGTGAAATTGTTCAGTCGTGTCCAACTCTTTGCGACCCCATGGACTGGCTCCTCCATCCATGGGATTTTCCAGGCAAGAGTGCTGGAGTGGATTGCCATTTCCTTCTCCAGGGGATCTTCCTGACCCAGGAATCGAACCTGGGTCTCCTGCATTGCAGGCAGACACTTTACCGTCTGAGCCACCAGGGAAGCCCCAGGTCAGTAGGTGCTCAATATGCTACTGGAGGTCAGTGGAGAAATAACTCCAGAAAGAATGAAGGGATAAAGCCAAAGCAAAAACCATACCCAGTTGTGAATGGGACTGGTGATAGAAGCAAGGTCTGATGCTGTAAACAGCAATATTGCATAGGAATCTGGCATGTCAGGTCCATGAATCAAATTGGAAGTGGTCAAACAGGAGATGGCAAGGGTGAACGTCAACATTCTAGGAATCTGTGAACTAAAATGGACTGGAATGGGTGAATTTAACTCAGATGACCATTATATCTACTACTATGGGCAGGAATCCCTCAGAAGAAATGGAGTAGTCATCACAGTCAACAAAAGAGTCTGAAATGCAGTACTTGGATGCAATCTCAAAAACAACAGAATGATCTCTGTTCGTTTCCAAGGCAAACCATTCAATATCACAGTTATCCAAGTCTATCCCCCAACCAGTAATGCTGAAGAAGCTGAAGTTGAACGGTTCTATGAAGACCTACAAGACCTTTTAGAACTAATACCTAAAAAGATGTCTTTTTCATTCTAGGGGACTGGAATGCAAAAGTAGGAAGTCAAGAAACACCTGAAGTAACAGGCAAATTTGGTCTTGGAATACGGAATGAAGCAGGGCAAAGACTAATAGAGTTTTGCCAAGAAAATGCACTGGTCATAGCAAACACCCTCTTCCAACAACACAAGAGAACACTCTACACATGGACATCACCAGATGGCCAACACCAAAAATCAGACTATTTCTATTCTTTGCAGCCAAAGATGGAGAAGCTCTATACAGTCAGCAAAAACAAGACCAGGAGCTGACTGTGGCTCAGACCATGAACTCCAGACTCAAATTGAATAAAGTAGGGAAAACCACTAGACCATTCAGGTATGACTGAAATCAAATCCCTTATGATTATACAGTGGAAATGAGAAATAGATTTAAGGGCTTAGATCTGATAGATAGAGTGCCTGATGAAATATGGAATGAGGTTCGTGACATTGTACAGGAGACAGGGATCAGACCACCCCCATGGAAAAGAAATGCAAACAAGCATAATGGCTGTCTGGGGAGGCCTTACAAATAGCTGTGAAAAGAAGAGAAGTGAAAAGCAAAGGAGAAAAGGAAAGCTATAAGCATCTGAATGCAGAGTTCAAAAGAAAAGCAAGAAAAGATAAGACTTCCTCGGTGATCAATGCAAAGAAATAGAGGAAAAGAACAGAATAGGAAAGACTAGAGATCTCTTCAAGAAAATTAGAGCTACCAAGGGAATATTTCATACAAAGATGCGCTCAATAAAGGACAGAAATGGTATGGACCTAACAGAAGCAGAAGATATTAAGAAGAGGTGGCAAGAATACAGAGAAGAACTGTACAAAAAGATCTTCACAACCAAGGTAATCACGATACTGTGATCACTCGCCTAGAGCCTGACATCCTGGAATGTGAAGTCAAGTGGGCCTTAGAAAGCATCACTAACAAAGCTAGTGGAGGTGATGGAATTCCAGATGAGCTTTTTCAAATCCTGAAAGATGATGCTGTGAAAGTGCTGCACTCAATATGCCAGCAAATTTGGAAAACTCAACAGTGGCCACAGGACTGCAAAGGTCAGTTTTCTTTCTAATCCCAAAGAAAGGCAATGCCAAAGAATGCTCAAACTACCACACAATTGCACTCATCTTCCATGCTAGTAAAGTAATGCTCAAAATTCTCCAAGCCAGGTTTCTGCAATATGTGAACCATAAACTTCCAGATGTTCAAGCTCATTTTAGAAAAGGCAGAGGAACCAGAGATCAAATTGCCAACATCTGCTGGATCATCAAAAAGAAAGAGAGTTCCAGAAAAACATCTATTTCTGCTTTATTGACTATGCCAAAGCCTTTGACTGTGTGGATCACAAGAAACTGTGGAAAATTCTGAAAGAGATGGGAATACCAGACCACCTGACCTGCCTCTTGAGAAACCTATATGCAGGTCCGGAAGCAACAGTTAGAACTGGACATGGAACAACAGACTGGTTCCAAATAGGAAAAGGAGTATGTCAAGGCTGTATATTGTCACCCTGCTTATTTAACTTCTATGCAAAGTACATCGTGAGAAATGCTGGGCTGGAAGAAACACAAGCTGGAATCAAGATTTCTGGGAGAAATATCAATAACCTCAGATATGCAGATGACACCACCCTTATGGCAGAAA
Source organism: Nanger dama (assembly GCA_917880005.1). Classification (NCBI taxonomy): domain Eukaryota; kingdom Metazoa; phylum Chordata; class Mammalia; order Artiodactyla; family Bovidae; genus Nanger; species Nanger dama. The sequence goes on along the minus strand of CAKJTW010000038.1, from coordinate 2,868,614 downwards.
GTGAAGAGGAACTTAAAAGCCTCTTGATGAAAGTGAAAGTGGAGAGTGAAAAAGTTGGCCTAAAGCTCAACATTCAGAAAATGCAGAAAATGTAGATTATGGCATCTGGTCCCATCACTTCATGGGAAATAGATGGGGAAACAGTGGAAACAGTGTCAGACTTTATTTTTTGGTCTCCAAAATCACTGCAGATGGTGACTGCAGCCATGAAATTAAAAGACGCTTACTCCTTGGAAGGAAAGTTATGACCAACCTAGATAGCATATTGAAAAGCAGAGACATTTCTTTGCCAACAAAGGTCCATCTAGTCAAGGCTATGGTTTTTCCAGTAATCATGTATGGATGTGAGAGTTGGACTGTGAAGAAGGCTGAGCGCCGAAGAACTGATGCTTTTTAAGTGTAGTGTTGGAGAAGACTCTTGAGAGTCCCTTGGACTGCAAGGAGATCCAACAGTCCATTCTGAAGGAGATCAGCCCTGGGATTTCTTTGGAAGGAATGATGCTGCAGCTCAAACTCCAGTACTTTGGCCACCTCATGCGAAGAGTTGACTCACTGGAAGACTCTGATGCTGAGAGGGATTGGAGGCAGGAGGAGAAGGGGATGACAGAGGATGAGATGGCTGGATGGCATCACTGACTCGATGGACATGAGTCTGAGTGCACTCTGGGAGTTGGTGATGGACAGGGAGGCCTGGAGTGCTGGGATTATGGGGTCACAAAGAGTCGGACATGACTGAGCTACTGAACTGAAGTGATACCATGAGCAATCAGGCCAGAGTGGTGGGTGTGGTATCCAGTGGAGCAGTGACAGCAGTGACTGATCCCTGATCACTTGTGAAAATACCCAGAGACCCACGAGAAGACTAGAGTCTGAAGAAACTCTAGGGAATGGGGTTGTCATCCCGTCTTGAGGTCAGCATTGGGAGTTATCCCAAATAACTATATCCCAAATAAAGTATCCCAATACAGTCTTGTCAGAAAAATAGCAAGACTGTATTTATAATTCTGGATATTGCAGGTTACTGAAGAACAATCACTCAATCCTCAAATACTTATTTCTAAAAGGTTATAGATCTCCACTCTAGATGGACAACAGCTACTTGAAGTTCCAGCATGAATTCATGTGGGAACCTCCCTATGTTTTCAGCTGTTCTTAGCTCCTGTTGAATCCCCAGTCATCCTTTCAGACAGGTAGTGTCTGAAGTATTGATACATCCAGAAGTATCTGAAGCCCAAGCTAATATCTGCCTAGTCATCTATTGATACAAATATCTCCATACAGACTAAAGTGGGGATTTCTAAAATATAAGGTGTTTGACACTTTTGAACCCCGTATTTGAAAATCTTGTCCTTTTCTCTTCAATGCTACCCTGAATTTTCAAGAAGCAATATAAATTATAAAGAACACATGATTTTGCTTTTAATGGAAATTATATTTGAGCTTATTTCATTTCTTGACCAAGTCCTTTGAGATATGACATCAAAGAAGTAATGTACCCTGCAGCCCAAACATTTTGTTGCTATGCCTTCTCACAGAATGATATCAAAAGTGATAGGGTAAAGTCTCAAACTCATGTGAAGAAGTAATAATTACTCCATTTTCTGGTCCCTTTACAACAAAAACCTTTGGAAAGAATTGCCTCCACATATTTTCCTCTCTTCTTTCCTGAATTCACTCCAATCTGTTCTGTCTCACATATTATATGTTGACAAATCCAATGTCAACTCTTAGTTGTTATTTTACTCACTCTACAAGCAGCAATTGGCACCGCTATTCACTCTTTCTTGATTCCCAAATTATTTCTCTGGTCTGGGCCTCTCCCTAAAGTCCAGATTCATGTATCCAGCTGCCTATCTCACTTCTCCACTTGATAACTAAGGCATTTCAAACTGAACATTTACAAAACCAAAGTCTTCATTTCTTCTTCCTACACCCTGTTCCCTCTCAGTTTTCCCCAGTCTCAATAAATGTCAGCTCTGTTCCTCTGTGGGCCAGAAATCTTGAAGTCATCTTTGACTCTTTTTCTCAGACCTCATTATTAAATCCATCATAAAATCCTATAAGACTGACCTTCAAATATATATCTAGAATCTGATCACTTCTCACCACTGTTCTATCTAAGCTTCCATTATCTCTTATATGCATAATTGCAATTGTCTCCTAACTAATCTTCTTGTCTTCACCCTCTTACTCCTCAACAGTCTTTATCCACACAGAAATCACAATGCTTCTGTTAAAATACAACTAGACCATGTCACTTTTCCACTCAAAACCCTTGCACAACTTGCTGTGTATCATAAAGTCCAGCGTTCTTACCACATCTCTGAAGCCTGACCTAATCTGGAGCTCGCCAACTTTTTAATGTCACCTGCCACTACTCTCTGCCCTCTTTCTTCCACTGCATCCATTCCGGCCTACTTTCTGCTCCTCCAACAGCCTGGATGTTCCCATCTCAGAGTCTTTGTTCCCACTTCCTGGAGTTATCTCTTATTTCATGATTCATTCTTTCTCTTCCTTCTCGTCTCTTCTCAAATATCCCTGATCAGAGTACCTTCCCTGACTCTCTGACTGCTGCTGCTGTTTACTCACTAAGTCCTGTCTGACTCTGCGATCCCATGGACTGTAGCCAGCCAGGCTTTTCTGTCCATGGGGTTTCCCAGACAAGAATACTGGAGTGTGTTGCCATTTCCTTCTCCAGGGGATCTTCCCAACCCAAGGATTGAACCAGCATTTCCTGCTTGGCAGGTGGATTCTTTACCACTGAATCATCTGGGAAACTGACTATCTATTTTACAAGAAAAGAACACCCCCACTTCCACTCTCCTTCCCCTTGCCTAGCTTTGCTTCTCCTTCAGAGCTAATGAACACTTGACATAATTATTTGCTCCCTCACCCCACATTAGAAGGTGGGCTTCCCTTGTAGTTCAGTTGGAAAAGAATCTGCCTGCAATACAGGAGACCTGCTTTCAACTCCTGGATAGGGAAAATTCCCTGGAGAAGGAAATGGCAACCCATTCCAGTATTCTTGCTTGGAGAATCCCATGGACAGAGGAGCCTGGGCAGGCTACAGTCTGTGGGGTCACAAGAGTTGGATACGACTTAGTGACTAAATCACCATCATCCCCACACTAGAATGTAAGCTAACATTATTCACTCACATTACCATATTTCAGCTTCCCAGATGGTGCAGTAGTAAAGAATCCTTCTGCCAATGCAGGAGACACAGGAGACACGGGTTCAAATCCTTGAGGCAGAGAGATTCCCTGGAGAAGGAAATGTCAACCCACTCCAGTGTTCTTGCCTGGAAAATTCTATGGACAGAGGAGCCTGGTGGATTACAGTCCATGGGATTGCAAAGAGTCAGACATGACTGAGCAGGTGAGCACACACACACATCACATTTCATCTCCTCTAAGACTTTCATTTTTATACATTTTAGTATCTCTAAATTGGAGATGCATCTTATAATGTGCAACCTCTTTTCTTTCTTACTAGTCCATTTAATAGTAGTCTATATTATAATTGACACCTTAGATTCAATGAAATATGGTATTTGCATTTAAAACATATTTCAAATGAACAAATAAATCTGATTTATCATATTTTCAGAAGTGTAGGGCTCAAGCTCTTGGGCAAATGGCTACTGAATTATAGCTTAATATACAACTTAAAATCTACTGATTTTGAATGCTTATCTGATTTGTACTGAAATAGGAGTTACAGAAAAAAATAGATTAAGAGTATCAAGGAAAGGGAATTGAAATGGCCTAGAGTAAAAGAGACAATATAGGCAAAAGAATCACCAGAACTTATTAAAAAACCTAAGGTAATTAATCAAGCAGACCTACATAACTCACTAGCCCCTAAGGAAACACTATATTAACATATAAAACAAAAATTATTCATAATGGTAACCTGAGACCTAGTCATCTCAAAATGAATAAAATATTTAGTATGCTCAGCTCAAGAAGCAGAAAAATAGCACATTTGTGTTAGGTTTCTTTCAAAAAATGGTTAAAATAAAAATAATTAATTTGGCTTTTAAAGTGATAAAATTTAATAATCTGGAACATTCATTTCAGTGGCACACTTATAGCTCTCTTAATGATATCATCATCAACAGGGTAATTCTCAGAGAACTTCTATTCGTATTCACTGTGCTTTTGAACCAAATTCATCAAGACCCAATACAATCCCATACTAGAAGAAAATCTGGGAAATGGCAGTTATGAAACCTTTTACATGAATCTAATCTTACTTCTTATTCTGAAAGAAGCTCTGAGTTGAAATGTGTTGGAATAATATTGATCATTTTCTTGTACTTATATGTTACATGCTCCTGCAAATGAATAAAACTTATCTTTGACCACTTTGTATGCTTCCTGCAAGATGATGAAGAACATTTTTGCATAATTTTCTAATTTTAATTTTTTCTGCTATGATATTTATACAACCTGTTAATTTTTGTATCATCATAAGGTCTGAAAAAGTATTATCAACATGAGAAAATAAAGTAAAATTAAAGTCAATAGGTGAATCATGTGTATTTGAGAGAGGAGAATGGATTGTAGTTTGGGGCAGAGTTAAGAGTACCTTATTGATTTCAGTTCCACATAAATGCAGCCTCATGTTGTTCATATAAAGTCAGTATTATCAATAGAGCTAATTTCTCATATCTCAGTTACTAAAATATTCATTCCTTGGTATATCTGCTCTTAAAATATATAATAAAAGAATCCATTCATCAAAATGCTAAGCAGGTACATACGGATTTGTTGTTCTGTAGTCTCTAAGTCACGTCCAGCTCTTTTGCAACCCCACAGATTGTAGCCTGCTAGGTTCTTCTGTCCATGAGATTTTCTAGGCAAGGTTCCTGGAGTGGTTTGCCATTTCCTTCTCCAAGGGATCTTCCCCACCCAGGCATCAAACCTGCATCTTCAGCACTGGCAGGCACATTCTTTACCACTGAGCCACCAGGGAAGCAATTTCTAAAAGAATCATTATGAGGAGACTAAATGATACCAGTAAAGAAATCTGAAAATATGTGTTACATAGAAAGACTTGATCATTATTAATACTGGGTTCAGTTCAGTCACTCAGTCGTGTCCAACTCTTTGCGATCCCATGAATCGCAGCACGCCAGGCCTCCCTGTCCAACACCAACTCCCGGAGTTCACTCAAACTCACGTCCATCAAGTCGGTGATGCCATCAGCCATCTCATCCTCTGTCATCCCCTTCTCCTCCTGCCCCCAATCCCTCCCAGCATCAGAGTCTTCTCCAAAGAGTCAACTCTTCACATGAGGTGGCCAAAGTACTGGAGTTTCAGCTTTAGCATCATTACTAGTTTATTGTTGCTGTTATTATTAAGAAATCAGAAAATTGGTTTAAAACATCAACATTGGAATTAAAGGCAAAAGATTTAATAGAATCTCCCCTTGGGCTATTTCCACAATGACTGTGAGTATGAGCAGGGAATAAAGGCTGATCTCTCAATTAAGTAGTGGAGGGAATGAGAAAAAAGAATGTGGAGGGTTGACTGCATTAGTTACCCCCAACCCATCCCTTCCTGTACATTTGTCTTTGCCCTGTAAGTTTGTGTTGCTCTTCCACTCTAGGCAGGATATTCTGTTTCATCTTTAGTTTCTTGGCTCGGCCAAGTGACTTGCTTTAGCTTTGGGGATGTTATTAAGAAGCATGAAAAAGCACCCATTTCCACTTGATTTTTTATTCCTCTGCCCCTGCCACAAGAACATGCCCAAGCTAGCCTGCTAAAGGATGAAACATGGAACAGAGCCTCAGTTGTCCTAGCTAAGACTTTCCTAGATTAGATTATAAGCCGTCCAATACTAGAATAGTGAGAGATCCCAGTCATGATCAGCCAATACATGATTACCCAAGCCAAGGCCAAAAGCACCATCCAGTTCACCTGAAAATGAATAAATTAAATAAATGTACTGCTTTAGTCACTGAGTTCTGAGTGGTTGTCACACAGCATTATGCAGCTCTAGGGTCTCCTTGTAGCACAGTTGGTAAAGAATCTGCCTGCAGTGCAGGATACCCAAGTTCAATCCCGTAAACCCTGGAGAAGGAAATGGCAACCCATTCCAGTATTCGTGCCTGACGAATCCCCATGGACAGAGGAGCCTGTTGGGCTGCAGTCCATGGGGTCACAAAGAGTCGGACATGGCTGAGTAACCAAGTACAGCACAGCATATAGTTGATTTACAATGTTGTGCTAGTTTTTGGCATACAGCAAAGTGATTCAGTTATTTATATATCTCATATTCTTTTCCATTGTAGTTTATTATAAGATATTGAATATAGTTCCCTGTGCTATATAGTAGGACGTTATTATCTGTTTTATAGATGGTAGTGTGTATCTGCTAATCCAAATTCCTAATTGATCCCTCCCCCACCACATTTCCCTTTTGGTAACTATAAATTTATTTTTTATATCTGTGAGTCTGTTTCTGTTTTGCAAACAAGTTCATTTGTGCCGTATTTTAGATTTCACATATAAGTAATATCATATGGTATTTGGTACTAAAGATTTAAGTACTGAATCTTAATTTATAAGCACATTTCATAGTGTTGGTATCTGTAGAATAGAAATGTGGTCTGTGTATACTATCTTCTTTCTATTCTTTCTTTAGAATTCTTTAGTAATAATGGCAAGAGAAAGAATGAGAATTTTGTTTCCACTGGATGCAAATTGACGGGGCCCATATGATACGCAACAAGAGGAAACTTAAAAGACACTAACTGGGTTGTGAGTGCCAGCCTGCCCCAGTCATGTAAAAGCAGATGACCTAGCACATACAAGGCTGTTTGCTCTGCACAGACCACGTTTTAGCTGCCCCAATTATTGCCACATATGAATATTGCAAACTTGGATATCAGCATGGCATTCTAATTCCATTTTCTCATGCATCTTAAAACAGGGTATCTTAGTGGGTTGAATGAGAATCTATTACTTCTGATAAGAAAAGGAGCAGTTTTCCACAGGGCAAGCTTAACGATTCTTTATTCAGACTATGTCAGCCCCCGAAGGACAAATTCAAGGGACTGAATGACTGTAGGATTAAACTGTGTGGTTCCACTTTTTTTGTGGTGCTTTCTCTTTTTCTTTTTATTTAACTCACCCATTCAATCTTCCCCCTGGCCCCCAGCTAGAATTGACAGAAAAGCTTTTTGGAAAAGAATTGGATCACACCACCATAATCAGTTAAAAGCCATGGTTTCTCCAGTAATCATGTATGGATGTGAGAGTTGGACTATAAAGCTGAGCACCAAAGAATTGATGCTTTTGAACTGTGGTGTTGGAGAAGACTCTTGACTAAAACCATTCCTACACTGTGGGCTCTCATCACAGCAGCATTCTATTTCTGGATACCAAAATCTGTATTTATAATTGCTGCATAACAAATTACACCAAAAATTAGCAGCTTAAGCCAACAAATATTTATTATTTCATTGTTTCTGGAGGTCAGTAATCAGAAGCAATTTGGCAACATAATTTTGACTCACAGTGTCTCATGTCTCACAGTCAAGCTTACAGCTAAGGCTACTACTATATCAAGATTCAACCATTTATCTGGGAATAAGATATCCACTTCCAAGTTCTTGTGACTATCGGCAGGCTTTCGTTACTCATGGACTTTCATACTGAGGGCCTCAGTTCTTCTCCACACCATCTGGGTCTCTCTATACAGCTGCTCAAATCATGGCACTTTGCTTCCCCTGGCATAAGAGGTGTGAAGGAGAGAGTGTACACACCCAAGATTGAAGTCACCATCTTTTTAACCTAACTGCAAAAGTAACATCCCCCTGCTTCCACCTTTAGAAGTGGATCAATAAGTTCAGCCCACACTCAATGGGAGATTACATAAGGGCATGAACACCAGGAGGGGGTGGTCATTACGGATCATTTTAGAAGTTGCCTTTCACACAGACCCCAAAATGAGAGATGGAGACCATGTGGCAAGATAGAAGGAAAGACCACCTGATGAATTTCCAGTCTCATGAGAAATGGCAGTTTCCAGTAGCTGCCTTCTATGAGATGTTTCTGAACATTTAAAATAAACGCACCTACTCTTTAGCAAGCTCAATTGAATTACTGCTCTTTGTAACCAAATTATTCCTGAGACTAAATCCTATTTTCTTGCAGAATCTGTACTCCAGCTTTGAGACTGAAAGCAAATATAATACACCCCCTCTACAATCTAAATAAGACTCACAGTGTCAGAACTGACCTCCAGATGCTGTAGATCAGGCATGTTCGGTATTCTGCTGACCCTGTCAGCAAAAAGCTCTCTGGCAGCACATTAAGGACAGCACACTTATATTAGAAGCTGCACTTTTAATTTCTGTGACATGTAATGAGGCAGTCTCACTAGCCAGAATATCTTATTAGGTCATAACGTGTTAAATGTGGTTTAATCAAGAGCTGCCATTAGATAGCTTCCCAATGAACCTTGGATGTAAGAAGATCATATAACAAATCATCTGTGGAATCCCTTTGAAACTGTGCTAAGAAAGACAGGTCAGTTATGCAATGCAAGTAATAGTACCCTCATAACTAGTAATAATAATGATGAAAACAGCTAGCATTTATTGAGCACACACATAAGGTTCTCTTATAACTAAAAATGGCTATACCAGAAATGCCCATCATTTTCTACTCACACACACACACACACACACACACACACACACATACACTTTTTAGAAAACTTACTAAGCTAAACTAGACCAGGAAAAAGGATTTGCATGTAGTAGTTACTAAGTACAACTTGAAATGTTACACAGTCTTCACAATCCTAAAACTCAGTTACCATTAGATCCCCCATTTCAGAGCTATTGCTTTGAAACTTTGAACTAAGGTTTGGCAACATTGAGCAACCAGTCCAAGATCTATTAACTTGCTTCCTGAGAGTCACACCCTAGGTGGTTCCCTTTCATATTGTGTCAGGGATGGTCCGTGGGGTCAATCATTATAGCAAAAGTAATGATGAGGGGCTTTCCAGGTGGTTCAGTGGTAAAGAACCTGCCTGCCAATGCAGGAGATGTAAGAGACACAAGTTTGATCCCCAGGTCAGGAAGATTTCCTGGAGGAGGGCATGGCAACCCATTCCAGTATTCTTGCCTGGAAAATCCCATGAACAGAGGAGCCTGGCAGGCTACAGTCCATAGGGTCACACAGAGTAGGACACGACTGAAGAGACTTAGCACTTGATGAATGACTTTTGATGCTGGGTCATAAGAATAATTTCACTAACTTCCCCTTTGCTCTCTTGGATCACTCTTTATCAGTCAAGCCAGATGCCATACTGTGAGAATACACAAGTCAAAAGAAGAGGGCCATGTGGCAAAGAACTGAGGCCTCTTAACCACCATCAACTTGCCACCAACGTCAGCAATCCATTTTGGAAATGAATCTTCTAGCTTCCGTTGATTCATGAGGTGATAATAGCCCTAACTACCATCTTGACTCAGAGAAGGCAATGGCACCCCACTCCAGTACTCTTGCCTGGAAAATCCCATGGATGGAGGAGCCTGGAAGGCTGCAGTCCATGGGGTTGCGAAGAGTCGGACACGACTGAGCGACTTCACTTTCAATTTTCACTTTTAATTTTCATGCATTGGAGAAGGAAATGGCAAGCCACTCCAGTGTTCTTGCCTGGAGAATCCCAGGGACGGGGGAGCCTGGTGGGCTGCCGTCTGTGGGGTCGCACTGAGTCAGACACGATTGAAGCAGCTTAGCAGCAGCAGCATCTTGACTGTAACCTCATGAGACACCCTAGGCCAGAACTGCTCAGGTGAACAACTCCCAAATTCCTGACCTACAGAAACTGTAAAATAGTAAATGTTGTTTTCTTGTTAGACATGGCTTATGACCCAGCAATCCCACTGCTGGGCATATACACCGAGGAAACCAGAATTGAAAGAAGACATGTGCACCCCAATGTTCATTACAGCACTGTTTATAATAGCCAGGACATGGAAGCAACCTAGATGTCCATCAGCAGATGAATAGATAAGAAAGCTATGGTACATATACACAATGGAGTATTACTCAGCCATTAAAAAGAATACATTTGTATCAGTTCTAATGAGGTGGATGAAAATGGAGCCAATTATACAGAGTGAAGTAAGCCAGAAAGAAAAACACCAATACAGTATACTAACACATATATATGGAATTTAGAAGGATGGTAACGATAACCCTGTACATGAGACAGCAAAAGAGACACATGTATAGAACAGTCTTTTGGACTCTGTGGGAGAGGGAGAAGGCGGGATGCTTTGGGAGGAACGGCATTGAAACATGTATAATATCATATATGAAATGAATTGCCAGTCCAGGTTCGATGCATGATACAAGATGTTTGGGCTGGTGCACTGGGATGACCCAGAGGGATGGTATGGGGAGGGAGGTGGGAGGGGGTTCAGGATGGGGAACATGTGTATACCTGTGGTGGATTCATGTTGATGTATGGCAAAACCAATACAATATTGTAAAGTAATTAACCTCCAATTAAAATAAATAAATTTATATTAAAACAATAATAAAAGATAACTAACATAAGCAGTGAAACTGGGTGCTCCCATCTCAGATTCTCTTATAGATTATAGTTGGGATGCTTACCAAGGCTGAGGTTTCCATCTGAAGGGTTGATGTGAAAGGACCTGTTTCTAAACTCATTTCTTGCAGCTGTCGGCAAGAATTCAGTTCTTTGCTGGTGATTGGACAGAGACTTCCCTCACTGTCTTATCAATGGGCCTCTCTATAAGGCAGCTTGAGACATGGCAGCTAGCTGTCCTCCCTTAGAGCAAGTAAGAGAGAATAAAAAAAGGGGTACCCAAAATGAAAGCCAGTCTTTTTGTAAGGTACTGTCAGAAGGGATATCATACCCAGTCTGCCGTATTCTATCTCCTATAAGTTGGCAATCAAATCCAGCTCACACTTTAGGAGAGGAGATTACACAAGGGCTTGAATACCAGGAAGTGGGCATCGTGGGGTCATTCCCCACACTGGGCATACCACACTGGGTTATAGCTCCAGTGGGCAGGGTTGATGCTTTTCAGCATTATACTCTCTGCCTCTCTTGATCTAGTTGTGGATTCCAGTCATTAGAGGTAGATCCCAAGCATTGGGCATGCCCTATAGTCAAAGCACTCCTCTCCAGGATATTCACAGAAGGGTGAATAGGCTGCAGGCTGCTCCCTAGTCACTCCCATATTACAGCTGTTTCTACTCCCCAATCATAGTTATACCTCAGGTCACTGTTTAATCAGCTGAACTCAGACTCTATCCCTTCACTCTTCAAAGTACCACCACCTCAAGACTTTATTAACAGTTTTACTGATGGCTCCAGGGTAACTGAAATTATGTACTGCCTCTCAGCAGATGTCTTCAAAATTGAACATTAGCCAGTTCTGTGTCCTTAGAATTATTTCAGTCCCCTAAGCACTGGCAGCTTCTCAGAGGTCACCTTTCACAGAGGTTCCACTTGGGACTTTGTTCCTCACTCTTTGGGGCAGCACACAGAGTCGTGCCGGTTGGGCTCTGCACAAGAGTGCTTGGCTAAATGGGCACGTAGAGGACTGCGCTTCAGCTCATATTCTGCTCCACACTCTGAGGCACACGTCTTACAGCAGGGCTTCACCTGCCTGATGCTGCACAAAGTGCCATCTGGGATAGTTGAAGCTCTCTGCCCTTTACACTGCTTTCCAGGCCACCTTCTCTGACATCTAAGCTATTCTTGGAAACTCCTATGACAAGAAAGAAAGGAAAATGATGAAAAGCCTACTATTATTCACAATTTACAAATTCTAAGAAAAGTGAATCCTAGAAGTTAAAGAACTGTTTTTTTTTTCTGCTGAGCACATAATTTCTAATGCAATAGTCTTTCACAGACTTGATAAAAGAGTCTGGTAGAGAGTGTGAAGATGAAAAATTAGAAAAACTTGGGAAAAGCTAAATTCCTTTGTTTAAGGAAAGGGAATTAAAAATATTGGTGGGCATAAAAATACTGGCAACCCACTCCAGCATTCTCGCCTGGAAAAGTCTGTGAACAGAGGAGCCTGGAGTGCTACAGTCCACGGAGTCACAAAGAGTAGGACATAACTGAGCACAAGCAAACAAGGGCCCACCCTAAATCCAGAGTGATCTCATCTCAAAATCTACAATTTACAGGTGCAGATTGTTTTTCAAATAAGGTCACCTTTGCAGATTCTGGGGGTTACAACTTGGGCATACCTTTGGGGTCCACTATTAAACCTGCTGTAATCTGGTAACAACAACAACAAAAAAAAGGAGTTGGGAAGAGTCTGGAACCAGGAGCTAGAGGCTGCATGGAGACTGAGAAGAACTACTGATGGGCTTTTCTTTTTTAGAATGCAACGCTGTTTGCCTGAGACTTAAAACATATTTTCATCTTCCTAAAGTTTTCATTACTCACAATTTCCTAGTGGTATGTGTTTGCTTGGATAGGAGACAGGGATAGAAGTGACACTATAGACATGTTTGGGTTAAAAACTCTACATTTCTTACTCTATTTCACAGAACACTTTAGTTCTCACATTTCTTCAAATTCTTGTGCATACGCTAAGGCCTATATTCCCATAGCCCCATCGAAAAGGTTTGTGCTAAACCAAAGGCAATATGTCCTGTTCATTTAAGAAGAGGTTGTCATCAGTGGCTATTTAAATAACAATTGTTCTTCTCTATCAAATAAACTTAAAACTCCCCACCACATTACTAATGTGCATCAGGTTAAGTAACTTTGGTTGAATCTCCAGAATTTTCACACATATCATATCATCAAATAACCTAAGAAAACTAGTATTATTCTCCCATTTTACATATGAGGAAGTAACAGCTTAGGGGTGTTTAATAACTTCTAGAAGGTAATAAAGTAAAAAGTAGAAAAAAACAGAAATCAGATCTCTGACACTAGAACTCCACTTTTTTCCTTTCAGTATATATCTCCACATAAATAGTTTGGTCTCAGGTGAAGCATCAGCAAAGAGCTATCAATATAGAGTATATAGAAAATGTTTGAATTCCTCAAACCAAAAAATAATGAACTTGCTTGTGTTCTGCATCCCTATTTTATGAGCTCCAAGATAGACTGAAAGCTTAGGGGCATATTGTCCTAAGGAAGAAGATTCACAGGCATTCAAAATGACCAAATATTTAACATACCCAAACCTGTGCCCATGGCATGATTTGCACCCAGTATGATAATTTACATGAAACAGAATTTTTAATTTAAGAGTTTCAGCTGAGGCTCTAAGTTAGAATAGATAGTTAAATACCAAAAAGGAAGAAAAAAAAAAACTGTATGCATATTTTCAAGAAATTATCCAAAGACCAGATCAAAGTCTGGTTTGTACCAATAGGGAGATATGAAATACTTGAAAAAGTACAGCTGGGGAGAGGACTCTGTGAGAAAGATGAGGATGCTGTATTAGGAGCTCTAACCCTTCAGATCACTAAAAAGAAAGGAAAGAGGTTTCTGCTCCATCACCTCAAGCTTACAGCAAAGAGTGCTTCCATGAGATCACCATGAGAGATGGAGATCTGACTTCTAGCAGCTTAGGACACAAAGTTTGGCCTCTCCCTAGGGACACTTGGAGAGCTGCTTTGGTATCAAAGCAAAGATGGATTGTTGCTGCATATGAAAGGTATCAGCATTTGCAGTCAAATCATATGTGAGTATTGAATGTACACCAGACGGTCTCACAGGAGTCAGCTGATAGCCTGCCTAAGTCAACTACCTGGAAGGGTCATTGGGATCCAACAGAAAGTCACTATCATATCTCATGAGTCATGCTAGTTCCAAAGTTTGAAGAGGTCCAATCAGAGTTTTGTCTTCAAAAAAGAAAGCTTTTCTTGGTTTAGAACACTTCAGCCACAAAAATTACTTTGAAAATGATTAGACTTCATAGCTGACTTTACCTCACAAATTACCCATATGTTCCAGATCATGTTACAATTTCTTTGGGGAGCATTAAAATGATTTTTCAATTTTCTCACTCAATTTCTTCTATCTCTGCTGAAAATAAGAGATGATATCATATGATAAGAGCAAATCACTTTAAATTAGACCAACTTGACTTTTGTCTTGCAGTCAATCAAATGCTGATCAAACGTGTTTTTCCCCCACAGAAAAACAAACTGTAGAGAATTAATAAAGAGCACTTCTTATATTTCTCAAAATATAGAGGTTTAAAATTCCTCTATTTTAAATCTTCTGTCAAAAAAATAAATAAATAAAATAAAAAATAAATCTTCTGTCAAACTGATAAGCTGTGAATTTTAATTTATCACTTTATCACATCATCAAAACAAGAAAAAAAAGCCAAGAAATGTATTTCTGAAGAATAAACACAATAAGGTTTTTGTTGTAATACATTTCTTTAAAATGTAGAACTGTAATTATTTCAAATAGTCCATGAAAATTAGCTCTTACTGATCAGCAGATTTTGTTTCTGTGACTTTTTGTCAGTAGAACATAATTTTATGCAGAACTTTCAAATCCATGTTCAGAACACAAAATGCTTTAAAAATATTTTGAGAGAACTAATATAAGAAAATTTATATTTAGCAGAAATTCCAAAAATAAAAGCACATGTTACAAAGTTAAATATTAGAGTTAGAGCAAATAATGAATAGTATATACTATGAACTCAGAGTGTGTTAAAGAATTTGCTGATGAAGTGAATGTTTATGAATAAATAAATGTGAACCTTACAAGATATGTCTGTCACATACTCTCTGAAATTATGCAGAGGCAGAAAGAAAACTGTAAAATTCAGAAATACATGGAAATTAAACCACACATTCCTGAACAATCCATGGGTCAAAAATAAAAGGTATAACTTTGATACAAATGAAAATGGGAATACAACCCACCAAAACATATGCAATGCAAAAGAAACTGTTCTAAGAGAGAAGTTTATAATAAAAAATGCCTACATTAAGAAAAAAGATCACGAATACACAACAGAACTTTACACTACAAGGAAATAAAAGAAGAAGAAGAAAAATAAACTAAGCTCAAAGTTAGTAGAAGGAAGGAAATAACAAAGATTGGAGCAGAAATAAACAGAACTGAGACTAGAAAAGCAATGGAAATGATAAATGACACTGAGCTGGCAGCAGGAGAATGACTCCGCAGTGCACCCACAGGTTTCAGCAAGGCAGCAGGAGAGTGCCATGCCTGTTGTGCACACATCAGCTTTAGGAATGGGAGAACCAGGCAACCACTCACACTTGCCTACTCCAGCCAGGGAGTCAGGGGAGTACTGCAGGGCAGTGGGATAATGCCCTGCCTGTTCAGCCCTGCCTGTCTTAGCAAGGCAGTAGAAGGGTGCCACCTCCAAGCCCATCTACCTGCTAAGCAGGGTAGGTAGAGAGTGCAGTAAGGGCATCTACCAACACCTCCATCTCCAAGAAGACTTTCAACTGACTCTCCACAGATGACTTTAGATTAGCAGATGAGTCCCATTTCCATAGAGGAGGCATTTTTGAAACTGCTGTTTCTTTGCTGGGTCTCAGAGCAAGTGAAACTACAGGCAAGCCCTTTGGAAGAGGCACCTCAGTTTCCTACAGTACTTTGAGTCCTTGGACATTAGCCCTATTGGTTTTCTAACAGATGTTGTAGGGGTTCACCTCTCCAGTGCAGAGCCCATCAGTGTCCCCTGATGTGGGACACCAACCCCTCAGCCCTCTGGGAGAAGCAAAGGACTAGTGAAATTGTTCCATCTTGTGTTTTGCCCTCCCAGGGGTGGAGTTTTGCTGAGACTGTGTTTCTGCCTTTCCTACTCAACCTGATGCAGTCCTTTTATCTTTTATTTGTGCAGAAGCAGTTTGTCTAGTTTTCAGATCTTCTTCAGAGGGAAATGATACATATGTAGCTATAGATTTGGTGAGTCCATAGGAGGAAGTAAGTTCAGGATCTTCCTACACTGCCATCTTGGACCACCACCCCCTCCAGATAATTCTGATATAAAGTAAAATTTGAGAACCAGTGAGTTAGCCCAAGAGAAAACAAGCATTTGTGCGCATATGCACAGTACCTCACAGCCTTATAGATCTTGGGGGAAAGGGAGAGCAAGAAGAAAGAAATGCCTCAAGATGCCATGATGAGCTAAGCTATCCTATAAGAAAAAATTTAACTTAACTGAAATTTAGGACTTCCCTGGTGATCCAGTGGTTAAGAATTCACCTTGCAATGCAGGGGACACAGGAAGATCCCACATGCTGCAAAGCAACTGAGCCCACGCACCACAACTACTGAGCCTGAGTGCCTAGGGCCCCTGCTCCACAAGAGAAGCCGCCGCAATGGGAAGCCGGCTTACCGCAAAGAGTATCCCTCACTTCCATGAAGAGTAGCCTCGCCGCAACTAGAGAAAACATGGGCTTGGCCACGAACACCCAGTGCAACCAAAAATAAATTTTAAAAAAGAAGAGCTGAAATTTAAATAGTTGTGGGCTTCCCAGGTGGCGCTACTAGTAAAGTAGCCTGTCTGTGCAGAAGAAATGAGACCCAGCTTTGTTCCCTAAGTCAAGAAGATCCTTTGGAGAAGGACATGACAACCCACTCCAGTATTCTAACCTGGAGAAACCTGTGGACAGGGAGCCTGGCAGTCTATGCTCCATAGGGTCACAAAGAGTCCAACATGACTGAAGCGACTTAGCAGAAGATAGATTTAACCCTCTAAAAATCAGAAATATATTAAAAATAATTAAGGAATTTTCAATTTACTTTATGTTAATCATATGATATTTTTAGTTATTTGTCTGAGACTTCTTTTTCCATTCTTTCTCCTTTGGTTTAGGGAAGGCACCATGGTTAAGTACAGAGGTTCTGGAGCCAGATACTTCTAACTTCACTATATTAGCTATGCAACTGGGACATGTAAACCTCTTTCCATTTCCTCATCTTCAAAAGTGTGTATTTGTGTGTGCTCAGTCATGTCCAACTCTTTGTGACCCCATGGACTATAGCCTGCCAGCTCCTCTGTCCATGGGATTCTCCAGGCTAGAATACTGGAGTGGGTTGCCATGCCCTCCTCCCGGGGAGCTTCCCAATCCAGGGATCAAACCTGTGACTCTGAAGTCTTCTGCATTGGCAGGCAGGTTCTTTACCACTAGTGCTATCTGGGAAGCCCCACAAAAGTATGCTTTGCATCTACAAATAAGAGTCACAGCAGTGAGAGTATGAAAAAAAAAGTGTTGATTGTTATGAATGTTTCCACAGGGCATACTGAGCCTACAACATTTTTCTTTCATTTTATTTAACTTTCTTCTTGGATATTTTCCTCAGTTTCTGTTAGCAGATTCATTGCACTTAAGCAAAATGTGGCAACTTCTTCCAAAACACTTTTCTCAACCAGAGAGCACATCAGATCACAAGGGGAGCTGATTCAATATATACATCCTTGCCATCCCAGTCCTAAGGGCTCCTCAGACTTTCTCAGAAGGGGCTCCAGGCACATGTACTTAATCGAAGAGTCTCCTCAAGGGACTGGGATATTCTGCAACTCATCTCACATTAAGCCCTCATCTCCCACCAACCATACACACACATAACTACAAACTACTATTCTAAATGGCAGCTGGTTCCCCAACAGAAATATTCAAACCATGAGTCCCACACAAAATAGCACAGTATGGTTGTTAAAATCTGAGGCTCTGGAGCCAGGCTGGGTTTGAACTCAGGCTCCTATATGTGTGATCTTGGCCAGTTCACCCTTTAATGCTACTGTTAATTATATCAGCTATAAGTAACGTTGGGTGTTTTCTATGTTCCAGGCACTGCAATAAACACTAAACATGGATTAATTCACTTCTACAACAAATCTATGAACTTGGTGTTATTATTATCCCAATTTTACAGATAAGGAAATGGAGGCTTAGAGAAAAGGTAAGTAATAGTTACCTTGTTTAAAATTATATACTCAAACAGTAATGGAGCTGGGATGGCACCCAGGCTATCTAACAGTAGAGATCATGCACTTGGTCAATTCATTACATTGACTTTCTGGAACACAAAAACAGTAAGAGGGAAAAACCTACTAAGAAAAACAGGAGCTCACAAATCTAAAATGGAAATCAAAACGCAAAATGGATTGCAGTATCCTGGCACTGTGCCAGAAAATAAAGTGATCGAAAAACAGGAATGGTGGATAATGTTCTAAGGAAAGTAATGGGTTGGTTGCCCATAAAGGCATTTTACTGATACAAAGGGATTTCCATACCAGCTTCTTCCCCACAACTAACCTGTTAAATGAAGAATGGCAGATGTCATATTCACACTTAGCCTTATTAATAGACTTTTCCTGAAAGCACTTCCAGTATGACAGCTGTTCAGCAGGTCTAGAAATCATCAAATTCAAAGGTGGGACAGGAAGATACAGGGCTCTGGGAGGGAGGTCTCCAGCGGGAAGGAAACAAAGGAAGACTAGAAAAAAACAGGTATTATTTTGGGAAAGTTGAGGGAAAGATTAGGTGAAAAAATGTAGGCTAATTTTACAAATATGCACCCAAAAATAGAACTTCTTGACTTTGTATTGAAAAATATTTACCCAAGTATAATTACGAATACTATTTAAGGCTCTCAACTTTTTGTATCAACCTACGGAAGGACCGATGCTAAAGCTGAAACTCCAATACTTTGGCCACCTCATGCTAAGAGTTGTCTCATTGGAAAAGACCTTGATGCTGGGAGGGATTGGGGGCAGGAGGAGAAGGGGATGACAGAGGATGAGATGGCTGGATAGCATCACTGACTCGACGGACATGAGTTTGAGTAGACTCCAGGAGCTGGTGATGGACAGGGAGGCCTGGCGTGCTGCAATTCACAGGGTTGCAAAGAGCTGGACATAACTGAGCAGCTGAACTGAACTGAATTGATGGACTAGTCACAAAAGACCTACTTTGGGTTATAAAACAGATTGTAACTATTAGAGTATTATGGGTTCAGCCATAAGAAAAAGTCAAACTACTGGTGCCTTAAACATGGCAGTTTACTGTCCTTTCATGTGAAAAGAGTCTATAAATAAGTGGTCTCAGGCTTCTACATTTCCATCAGGAGAGACCCAGGCTTCTTCTACCAAAATGAGGCTTCCACTCAGGATCCACAATGGCTGCTCAAGCATCAGACATAATATCCACATTCCAGACTGCAGAAAGGGACATTTCCTGGAAGCCACACTGGACACTTCTACGTGCATCCTATTGACCAGCCACATGGTCACACCTAATCACAGGTAAACTGGGAAAGGTGGTTTCTATTCTGGGCAGCCACCTGTCCAGCTAAACAGAAATTCTATTACAAATGTAGAGGTGAGGAATGGATATTGGGTGACAATTACCAGCTTTACCCTTTTTGTCCATGGCAATGTAAAAGAACAGAAAATAGAATTAGAAGATGAAAGTAGGAAAGGGAGCTGAAGAGAGGTATATAAATAGTTACAAAATAAGGAGTTAAGAAATACTATTTATGTTTACAGAAAAATTTAAGTGCAACTATTTCTGCTTTATTGACTATGCCAAAGCCTTTGACTGTGTGGATTACAAGAAACTGTGGAAAATTCTTCAAGAGATGGGAATACCAGACCACCTGACCTGCCTCTTGAGAAACCTGTATGCAGGTCAGGAAGCAACAGTTCGAACTGGACATGGAACAGACTGGTTCTAAATAGGAAAAGGAGTACATCAAGGCTGTACATTGTCACCCTGCTTATTTAACATATATGCAGAGTACATCATGAGAAATGCTGGGCTGGAGAAAGCACAAGCTGGAATCAAGATTGCCAGGAGAAATATCAATAACCACAGATATGCAGATGACAAAACCCTGATGGCAGAAAATGAAGAGGAACTGAAAAGCCTCTTGATGAAAGTGAAAGAGGAGAGTGAAAAAGTTGGTCTAAAGCTCAACATTCAAAAAACGAAGATCATGGCATCCGGTCCAATCATTTCACGGCAAATAGATGGGGAAACAGTGGAAATAGTGTCATACTTTATTTTTCTGGGCTCCAGAATCACTGCAGATGGTGATTGCAGCCATGAAATTAAAAGACACTTACTCCTTGGAAGAAAAGTTATGACCAATCTAGATAGCATATTCAAAAGCAGAGACATTACTTTGCCAACAAAGGTCCGTCTAGTCAAGGCTATGGTTTTCCTATGGTCATGTATGGATGTGAGAGTTGGATTGTGAAGAAAGCTGAGAGCCAAAGAATTGATGCTTTTGAACTGTGATGTTGGAGAAGACTCTTGAGAGTCCCTTGGACTGCAAGGAGATCCAACCAGTCCATTCTAAAGGAGATCAGTCCTGGGTGTTCTTTGGAAGGAATGATGCTAAAACTGAAACTCCAGTACTTTGGCCACCTCATGCATAGTTGACTCTTTGGAGAAGACTCTGATACTGGGAGGGATTGGGAGGAGAAGAGGACAACAGAGGATGAGATGGCTGGACGTCATCACCAACTCAATGGACGTGAGTTTCAGTGAACTCCGGGAGTTGGTGATGGACAGGGAGGCCTGGCGTGCTGCGATTCATGGGGTCACAAAGAGTCAAACGCGACTGAGCGACTGAACTGAACTGAAGAAATTTAGAATACTGTAGTGACATAGTCATTGGGAAGAGAAAAAGAATTTGTTGTTCAGTCGCTCAGTTGTGTCCGACTCTTCTAGACCCCATGGACTATATAGTGAAGTTTCTCTGTCCTTCACCATCTTCTGGAGTTTTTCTCAAACTCATGTCCATTGAATCAATGATGCCATCCAACCACTTCATCCTCTGTCATCCCCTTCTCCTCTTGCCTTCAATCTTTCCCAGCATCAGGATCTTTTCCAATGAGTCGACTCTTCACATCAGGAGGTCAAAGTAAACAATACATATTGATAATTAGTATAACTGTTCTTATGCCAAGAGCCAACTCATTGGAAAAAACTGATGCTGGGAAAGGCTGAAGGCAAAAAGAAGGGGGCAGCAGAGGATGAAATGGTGAGATAGCATCACTGACTGTGGTGATGGACATATGAACATAAAATTGAGCAAACTCTGAGAGATAGCGGAGGACAGAGGATGCTGGCTTACTGCAGTCCATGAGGTTGCAAAGAGGAGGATACAACTTGGTAACTGAACAACAACAATAAGAAAGTTAAATCATAAATCTCTTATGTTCTTTTGGGAAACAGATCTAGGGAGGGAAGAGAAGGGATGGGAAAGTGGGCTGGAAGATAAGGGAGACAATGGGAGTCAACCTACTGGGAAAAGGAGATCACGAATTTAATACATAACAAATTAAAAATTAAAAGAGAAATTCTGCTTTAAGAGAATACAGTAATACAGTAAATTTTAGTCTCTAAATTAAAGGCTTATGAATGTATTCCATTTATGAACTTCCTTCCTCTCACCAAAAACCATCAAAAATTTAATCTATTCATGGTTTATATGCACAAAAGAAGTGATAATGATGTAACTTTATTAGAAAAAAGTGAAAATTAAAGTTAATTATACAGAGAAAAGATACAGTGCCCTTTAGCTTCAAATTCCTTAAAAAAGCCAAAAGTCTCTTTCAAAATCCCCTCAAACATTTCTGTCCACTCCATCACCTTTCAGTCAAGTCTGCTTTTCTAAAAGCGCTGACATTTGGAAAAAATTTTAAACCACCTTATTTTCTTTTATGCATCTCCTTCATTATTGATGCTGAAAATGTCAGAAACGCATTCTCTAAATTCTTTTAACATATTCTGTGTTTATGTATTAAGATTCTTAAAAAATGTCACACTGTTTTCATGTAATTTATATAATATTTTTAAGTATTTCAGATGCATCATAGGTTAAATAGGCTTGGAATATAACTATCATTTATAATATAGTTTTTCAATAGGAAAATATAGTCTGAGTGCCAAATAACTGATCTGTAAATAACCTGGAAGTGTAAACCCATCCTGGAAGGACTACTCTGCTCAGATGCCTTAATTCATCTGACCCATGAATCTACAGTTACAACCTAAAAGTTGATGCCATGATGATAAAGATGTGAACTGATAAATAAGATGAAAACTAACACCAGATGTGACTTTTTTACTGTATACTTCATGCTGTCTAAGAAAAATAGCACACATTTCTGGAGCAGCACCATGTTTGAAGTCCTACAGTTTTGAATAACATCAGCAGAATAGAGCTTTATGTCAGCAACATTTTCCTGAGCTGGTCATATGTCTTGAAGGGAGGATGTCAGCTTCTCAAAGAGAATATTATATGCCAAGCAATGCAGTATAAAGTACTAAATCCTATCATTCAACTGTATGGAACAAGATTCAGTCATACACACCTACAGTCATGGGAGGTAGTGATAAAAGATGTTATCAACTTTATTGGCCATTCAATAAATTTTATCTATTAATTATGAATGATTACCCCTCTGTGAAAGTGATTCAGTAAATAGTTTTTGTCCATCTAACAGAACCCTAAACTTTAAGAATGAATATTAAAATATGTGAAAATGGGCAAAGACTCTGTAATGCTGTATTTCACCAAAAATTCTTAGAAGATATTTTTCCCAATTAAAATTAACCTTGTGTTACAGATGCCTAAAACTGAGAAATTTTGAAAGGCTGGGTGTAGCAACAGAGCTTTGAGTTAACCCACTAAGGATTATACTTCTTGGTTTCTGTAAAGTCACTCTTTTCTGCTAAGTATAGCCATTCAACTTGGTTTACTTACAAAAATATTTTTAACAAATGGAACAAGACTAAGGGATAATTTTCACAAACAGCAACTCTTAGGAAGAAAACCTTTGCTAGCCTTGGTTTCTTTTCATTATACATTACGTTTTTCTGTTGTAACTGACAGAAAGAAAGTTTTCTTTGGAATTGCTAAGTTCAGAATATTTCAGGTCATCCTGTGACTGTTAGAATAAAATATTTTTAAATGAATTTCTTTTTTTTTTTAAGTTAACTGTGTCCGACTTTTTTTTTTAATTAAATTTATTTATTTTTTTAATTACAATAGTGTATTTGTTTTGCCATACATTGACACGAATCAGCCATAGGTGAACACAATCTCCCAATGCCGAATCCCCTCCCACCTCCCACCCCACATCCTCTACTTGAATCATCCTGTGCATCAGCCCCATGCCTTCTGCATCCTACATTGAACACAGATTAGCGTTTCGTTTCTTACAGGAAAATATACATGTTTCATTGCCATTCTCCCAAACCATCCCACCCTTTCCCTCTCCCTCAGAGTCCAAAAGTCCACTCTATACCTCTGTGTCTCTTGTTGTCTCACATATAGGGTCATCATTACTGTCTTCTAAATTCCATATATATGTGTCAGTATACTGTATTGGTGTTTTTCTTCCTGGCTTACTTCACTCTGTATAATCAGTTCCAATTCCATCCATCTCATTAGAACTGAGTCAAATTTATTCTTTTTAAGGGCTGAGTATATATGAACTACAGCTTTCTTATCCATTCATCTGCTGGTAGACATCTAGGTTGCTTCCATGACCTGGCTATTATAAACAGCGCTGCAATGAACATTGGGGTACATGAATTTCTTTCAGTAGAATTCTCTATATTTTGTTTCTTTTTGTCATATTTGTCTGCAACTTAGCTGAAATTGCTCCGAGTACAATACTTTGGCCACCTGATGCTAAAAGCCAACTCATTGGAAAAGACTCTGATGCTGGGAAAGATTGAAGGCAGGAGGAGGAGGGGGCGACAGAGGATGAGATGGTTGAATGGCGTCACCAATTCAGTGGATATAGTTGATCAAACTCAGGGAGATAGTGGAGGACAGAGAGCCCTGGTGTGCTGCAATTCGTGTGGTTGCAAAGAGTTAGACACAACTTAGCAATTGGACAATTGTTCACAGAACAAATAAGATCCTTGAAGAGACTATATATATTTATTATACCCTATTCTTAACTTTCTTCTTGTGTTTTAATCCTACTTTGCAATTTATAAATTGTATGTAAGTTCTGAGTACACTCATGATCATGTTTGTATAGTCACTTCTATCAGGGAAACAAGAGTGTTATATGTTCTTGAAAGGAACTGCATTCTTCCCTTGAAGGTAATATTTTAGATACTTGGAGTAGGTTTAATAAGTAATCTCTCTAGTTTAAATAAAGGAATCCATTTCCAAAAAGCCTCTTCCTCAACTTGCCCCTTAAATTTCAGTGTTTCTCGTATCTCCTTCCTCCATCTCCCAGATTACCTTAAGCAATCTTCTGAGTTGATCTGAAGTATATTTTCACTGAGACCCAGAATGCAGGTGACTCCACTGTCTACACCTCCATTCACATTTCTCCTAAGTCCTACTACCGTAAAACTATCTGCCCACCCACCACCACCTCCCAGAGGTCCCAAAGACTCACATCTATACTTATCTTCTTTACTTCACATTTTATAAAACCTCCTATGAAGCTTACCTTAATAAATGACACCTCTGTTACCTGAACTGGACATGAGAATTATCCTATGTTTTTCCCTTCCTCTAATTCCCCAAGCATCTAATCAATGATCCAAGATCCAATCCTATGGATCTGTCATACCAGAATGTTCCCAGCAGACTCCAGCAGAAATATGACACAAGTTGCTACTGCTGCTGCTGCTGCTAAGTCGCTTCACTCGTGTCCGACTCTGTGTGGCCCTACAGACGGCAGCCCACCAGGCTCCCCCATCCCTGGGATTCTCCAGGCAAGAACACTGGAGTGGGCTGCCATTTCCTTCTCCAATGCATGAAAATGAAAAGTGAAATTGAAGTCACTCATTTGTGTCCGACTCTTAGTGACCCCATGGACTGCAGCCCACCAGGCTCCTCCATGGGATTTTCCAGGCAAGAGTAGTGGAGTGGGGGTGCCATTGCCTTCTCTGCAAGTTGCTACAGACCTCCTCAATTCTATGCCCACCTTCTCACCTCCAATTCACATGGGAACCTATTCTCTTAACCTTCAGGAGCTTGGGGAGCTGAAGAAAGAGAAAGGAGATCAGTCTGGTGAGATAGTGAAATAGTATAGAAATAAGAGCAGTACAGTATCTATTTCACAGTCAGTTCAAAGGGACTATTCTGACCCTGTATAGAGAATGGGATGCATTATCAGTCGCCTAGTTTTCCTGTATCTTGTGACACTCCTTCAACTGACCCTCCACAGAACTACAAGGGTAGTCTTCCAAAACCATTAATTTAATGATTTCATTTTCCTGTTAACGAGATATCAAAAATTTCCTATAGCTTCAAAGTGATACAGCCTCTTTGCTGCCCCATGCTCTGGGGCAGTCCCATGCTCTGGGGCTCTATCAAACCACTAATAGTTACCAGAATATATCCTAGTGTTTCATGTCACTGTGATTTCACATGCACTGTCCCCTCTTCTTGGGTTACCCTCCTCCTTCCTCACACAACCAATATGCTAATACTTATTTATTCTTTAAGATTATTCTGATTTTGCCCTCCAAGGAAAATCTTCTTTGGCCTCTAGAATAATTTATATACCTATTCTATGTGTTCCCAAAGGATTCAACATTTGCCTCTATCACACTCACAAACTGTTGTAAGGTCTTTGAGGAAGTATTAGTCATCTTTCCTTTATCCCTGTACTACCTGGCACATAATAAATATACAATAAATTTTTCTGTATAATAATATAACTGTTTTCATAGATGTGTATTTTCCTAGTTGCAAACAAATTGGTTTACAAATATGTTTTGTGAGCTCAATCTGCTCAGAAGTTTTATAGACTCTATTCTGGGATATTGAAAGTCACCTCATACACCACACATAAATAATCAGCTGTCAAACAGAATATAATAAAGTACACTAACTCCAAAACTGCATCAAATGTAAGTTCTTGTTCAGTTGCTAAGTCATGATCATTGACTCTGTGCGATCCCATCAGTTCAGTTCAGTTGCTCAGTCATGTCCAGCTGTTTGCAACCTCATGTACTGCAGCACACCAGGGTTCCCTGTCCATCATCAACTCCTGAAGTTTGCTCAAACTCATGTCCATCGAGTTGGTGAGGCCATCCAACCATCTCATCCTCTATCGTCCCCTTCTCCTCCTGCCTTCAATCTTGCCCAACATCAGGATCTTTTCCAGTGAGTCAGCTCTTCACATCAGGTAGCCAAAGTATGGAGTTTCAGCTTCACATCAGTCCTTCCAGTGAATATTCAGGACTGATTTCCTTCAGGATTGACTGGTTGGATCTCCTTGCAGTCCAAGGGTCTCTCGAGTTTTCTCCAACACCACTGTTCAAAAACATCAATTCTTCAGTGCTCAGCTTTCTTCACAGTCCAACTCTTACATCCATACATGACCACTGGAAAAACCATAGCTTTGATTAGACAGAAGTTTATTGGCAGAGTAATGTCTCTGCTTTTTAATATGCTGTCTAGGTTGGTCATAGCTTTTCTATCAAGGAGCAAGTGTCCTTTGATTTCATGGCTGCAGTCACCATCTGTAGTGATTTTGGAGCCCGAGAAAATAGTCTCACTGTTTCCCTTGTTTCCCCATCTATTTGCCATGAAGCTATGGGACCAGATGCCATAATCTTAATTTTCTGAATGTTGAGTTGTAAGCCAACTTTTTCACTCTCCTCTTTGACTTTCATCAAGAGACTCTTTAATTCCTTTACACTTCCTGCCACAAAGATGGTGTCATCTGTGTATCTGAGATTATTAATATTTCTCCTGGCATCTTGATTTCAGCTTCCACTTCATCCAGCCCAGCATTTTGCATGATATACTCTGCACATAAGTTAAATAAGCAGGGTGACAATATACTGCCTTGACGTATTCCTTTCCTGATTTGGAACCAGTCTGTTGTTCCGTGTCCAGTTCTAACTGTTGTTTATTGACCTGCATACAGATTTCTCAAGAGGCAGGTCAGGTAGTCTGGTATTCCCATCTCTTCAAGAATTTTCCACAGTTTATCGTGATCCACACAGTCAAAGACTTTGACACAGTAAATAGAGGAGAAATAGGTGTTTTTCGGAAACTCTTTTTATTTTCCAATGATCCAGTGGATGTTGGCAATTTGATTACTGGTTCCGCTGCCTTTTAAATCTAGCATGAATATCTGGAAGTTCACAGTTCAGTTCAGTTCAATTCAGTCACTCAGTCATGTCCAACTCTTTGCGACCCCATGAATCACAGCACGCCAGGCCTCCCTGTCCATCACCAACATCCAGGGTTCACTCAGACTCACGTCCATCGAGTCAGTGATGCCATCCAGCCATCTCATCCTCAGTCGTCCCTTTCTCCTCCTGCCACCAATCCCTCCCAGCATCAGAGTCTTTTCCAATGAGTCAACTCTTCACATGAGGTGGCCAAAGTACTGGAGTTTCAGCTTTAGCATCATTCCTTCCAAAGAAATCCCAGGAATGATTTCCTTCAGAATGGACTGGTTGGATCTCCTTGCAGTCCAAGGGACTCTCAAGAGTCTTCTCCAACACCACAGTTCAAAAGCACCAATTCTTCAGCACTCAGCTTTCTTCACAGTCCAACTCTCACATCCATACATGACTACTGGAAAAACCATAGCCTTGACTAGACAGACCTTAGTTGGCAAAGTAATGTCTCTGCTTTTGAATATACAATCTAGGTAGGTCATAACTTTTCTGCAAAGGACGAAGCGCCTTATAAATTCATGGCTGCAATCACCATCTGCAGTGATTTTGGAGCCTCAAAAATTAAGTCTGTCACTGTTTCCACTGTTTCCCCATCTATTTGCCATGAAGTGATGGGACTGGATGCCATGATCTTCGTTTTCTGAATGTTGAGCTTTCAGCCAACTTTTTGATTCTCCACTTTCACTTTCACTTTCACTTTCATCGAGAAACTTTTTAGTTTCTCTTCCCTTTCTGCCATAAGAGTGGTATCATTTGCATATCTGAGGTTATTGATATTTCTCCCAGCAATCTTGATTCCAGCTTGTGTTTCTTCCAGTCCAGCATTTCTCAGGATGTACTCTGCATAGAGGTTAAATAAGCAGGGTGACAATATACAGCCTTGAAATACTCCGTTTCCTATTTGGAACCAGTCTGCTGTTCCATGTCCAGTTCTAACTGCTGCTTCCTGACCTGCATACAGATTTCTCAAGAGGCAGGTCAGGTGGTCTGGTATTCCCATCTCTTGAAGAATTTTCCACAGTTTCTTGTGTTCCACACAGTCAAAGGCTTTGGCATAGTCAATAAAGCAGAAAGAGTTGTTTTTCTGGAACTCTCTTGCTTTTTCCATGATCTAGCAGATGTTGGTAATTTGATCTCTGGTTCCTCTGCCTTTTCTAAAACCAGCTTGAACATCAGGATGTTCACGGTTCACGTATTGCTGAAGCCTGGCTTGGAGAATTTTGAGCATTACTTTACTAGCATGTGAGATGACTGCAATTGTGCGGTAGTTTGAGCATTCTTTGGCATTGCCTTTCTTTGGGATTGGAATGAAAACTGACCTTTTCCAGTCCTGTGGCCACTGCTGAGTTTTCCAAATTTGTTGGCATATTGAGTGCAGCACTTTCACAGCATCATCTTTCAGGATTTGAAATAGCTCCACTGGAATTCCATCACCTCCACTAGCTTTCTTCATAGTGATGCTTTCTAAGGCCCACTTGACTTCACATTCCAGGATGTCTGGCTCTAGATGAGTGATCACACCATCGTGATTATCTGGGTCATAAAGACCTTTTTGTACAGTTCTTCCATGTATTCTTGCCACCTCTTCTTAATATCTTCTGCTTCTGTTAGGTCTATATCATTTCTGTCCTTTATTGAGTCCATCATTGCATGAAATGTTCCCTTGGTATGTCTAATTTTCTTGAAGAGATCTCTAGTCTTTCCCATTCTGTTGTTTTCATCTATTTCTTTGCATTGATCACTGAAGAAGGCTTTCTTATCTCTTTTGCTATTCTCTGGAACTCTGCATTCAGACTCTTATATCTTTTCTTTTCTCCTTTGCTTTTCGCTTCTCTTCTTTTCACAGCTATTTGTAAGGCCTCCCCAGAGAGCCATTTTGCTTTTTTGCATTTCTTTTCCATGGGGATGGTCTTGATCCCTGTCTCCTGTACAATGTCACAAACCTCATTCCATAGTTCATCAGGCACTCTGTCTATCAGATCTAGGCCTTTAAATCTATTTCTCATTTCCACTGTATAATCATAAGGGATTTGATTTAGGTCATACCTGAATGGTATAGCGGTTTTCCTACTTTCTTCAATTTGAGTCTGAATTTGACAATAAGGAGTTCATGATCTGAGCCACAGTCAGCTCCTGGTCTTGTTTTTGTTGACTGTATAGAGTTTCTCCATCTTGGCTGCAAAGAATATAATCAGTCTGATTTCGGTGTTGACCATCTGGTGATGTCCATGTGTAGCGTCTTTTCTTGTGTTGTTGGAAGAGGGTGTTTGTTTGCTATGACCAGTGCATTTTCTTGGCAAAACTCTATTAGTCTTTGCCCTGCTTCATTCCACATTCCAAAGTCAAATTTGCCTGTTACTTCAGGTGTTTCTTGACTTCCTACTTTTGCATTCCAGTCCCCTATAATGGAAAAGACATCTTTTTGGGTGTTAGTTCTAAAAGGTCTTGTTCAGTTCAGTTCAGTCACTCAGTAGTGTCCGACTCTTTGCAACCCTATGAATCGCAGCACGCCAGGCCTCCCTGTCCATCACCATCTCCCAGAGTTCACTCAGACTCCCATCCATCGAGTCAGTGCTGCCATCCAGCCATCTCATCCTCGGTCGTCCCCTTCTCCTGCCTCCAATCCCTCCCAGCATCAGAGTCTTTTCCAATAAGTCAACTTTTCGCGTGAGGTGGCCAAAGTACTGGAGTTTCAGCTTTAGCATCATTCCTTCCAAAGAAATCCCAGGGCTGATCTTCAAAATGGACTGGGTGGATCTCCTTGCAGTCCAAGGGACTTCAAGAGTCTTCTCCAACACCACAGTTCAAACGCATCAGTTCTTCGGCGCTCTGCCTTCTTCACAGTCCAACTCTCACATCCATACATGACCACAGGAAAAACCATAGCCTTGACTAGACGGAGTCGGCAAAGTAATGTCTCTGCCTTTGAATATGCTATCTAGGTTGGTCATAACGTTTCTTCCAAGGAGTAAGCGTCTTTTAATTTCATGGCTGCAATCACCATCTGCAGTGATTTTGGAGCGCAAAAAAATAAAGTCTGACACTGTTTCCACTGTTTCCCCATCTAGGTCTTCATAAAACCGTTCAACTTTAGCTTCTTCAGTGTTACTGGTTGGGGCATAGACTTGGATAACTGTGATATTGAATGGTTTGCCTTGGAGATGAACAGAGATCATTCTTCAGGTACTGTTGAAGCCTAGCTTGGAGAATCTGAGCATTACTTTACTATCATGTGAGATGGGTGCTATTGTGCAGTAGTTTGAACATTCTTTAGCATTGATTTCTTTGGGATTTGAATTAAAACTGATCTTTTCTAGTCCTGTGGCCACTGCTAAGTTTTCCAAATTTGCTGACATATTGAGTCCAGCACTTTCACAGCATCATCTTTTAGGATTTGAAACAGCTCAACTGGAATTCCACCACCTCCACTAGCTTTGCTCACAGTGATCCTTCCTAGGGCCCACTTGACTTCGCATTCCATGATATCTGGCTCTAGGTTTGTGATCACACCATCATGATTATCTGGGACATTAAGATCTTTCTTGTATAGTTCTTCTGCGTATTCTTGCGACCTCTTAATATCTTCTCCTTCTGTTAGATCCATACCATTTCTGTCCTTTATTGAGCCCATCGTTGCATGAATATTCCCTTGGTATTCGCTAACTTTCTTGAAGAGATCTCTAGTCTTTCCCATTTTATTGTTTTACTCTATTTCTTTGCACTGATCACTGAGGAGCTTTCTTATCTTTCCCTGCTATTCTTTGGACTCTGCATTCAAATGGAGGGCACAAACAAATCTTGGAGGGCACAAACAAAACCTTGTGTGCACCAGGACTGAGGAGAAAGGAGCAGTGACCCCACAAGAGACTGTCCCAGACTTGCCTGTGAGTGCTCAGGAGTCTCTGTGGAGGCGTGGGTCGGCAGTGGCCTGCTACATGGTCAAGGGCACTGAGTGTGCCAGTGCATTCAGGAGACCTTTTGAAGGACACTGCCATTATCTTCCTTTCCTCCACCAATGTTTTGTCTCAGGTCAAACAACAGGGAGGGAACACAGCCCCCTCCGATCAACAGAAAATTGGATTAAAGATTTAGTGAGCATGGTCCCGCCCATCAGAACAAGACCCAGTGTCCCCCACAGTTAGTCTCTCCCATCAGGAAGCTTCCATAAGCCTCTTATCCTTCTCCATCAGAGGGCAGACAGAATGAAAACCACAATCACAGACAACTAACCGATCTGATCACATGGACCACAGCCTTGTCTAACTCAGTGAAACTATGAGCCATGCTGTGTAGGGCCACCCAAGATGGACGGGTCATGGTGGAGAGTTCTGACAAAGGTGGTCAACTGGAGAAGGGAATGGCAAACCACTTCAGTATTCCTACCTTGAGAACCCCATGAACAGTATGAAAAGCCAAAAGATAGGACACTGAAAGATGCACTCGCCAGGTAGGTAGGTGCCCAATATGCCCCTGGAGAAGAGTGGAGTCATAACTCCAGAAAGAATGAAGAGACAGAGCCAAAGTGGAAAAAAAAACCCAGTTGTGGATGTAACTGGTTTAGAAAGTAAAGTCTGATGCTGTAGTGAGCAATATTGCATAGAAACCTGGAATGTTAAGTCCATGAATCAAGGTAAATTAGCAGTGGTCAAGCAGGAGATGGCAAGAGTGAACATTGACAGTTTAGGAATCAATGAACTAAAATGGACTGGAATGGGCAAAGTTAATTCAGATGAACATTGTATCTACTACTGTGTGCAAAATTCCCTTAGTAGAAATGGAGTAGACATCATAGTCAATAAAAGAGCCCGAAATACACTACTTGAGTGCAATCTCAAAAATGACAGAATGATCTCTGTTCATTTCCAAGGCAAACCATTCAATATCACAGTAATCCAAGTCTATGCCCCAACCAGTAATGCTGAAGAAGCTGAAGTTGAATGGTTCTTTGAAGGCCTACAAGACCTTCTATAACTAACACCTAAAAAAGCTGTCCTTTTCATCACAGGGGACTGAAATGTAAAAGTAGGAAGTCAAGAGATACCTGGAGTAATAGGAAAATTTGGCCTTGGAGTACAAAATGAAGCAGGGCAAAGACTAACAGAGTTTTGCCAAGAAAACGCGCTACATCACCAGATGATCAATACCAAAATCAGATTGATTATATTCTTTGCAGCCAAAGCTCTATACAGTCATCACAACAAGACTGGGAGCTGACTGTGGCTCAGATCATGAACTCCATATTGCCAAATTCAGACTTAAATTGAAGAAAGTAGGGAAAACCACTAGGCCATTCAGGTATGGCCTAAATCAAATCCTTTATGATTATACAGTGGAAGTGACAAATAGATTCAAGGGATTAGATCTGGTAGACAGAGTGCCTGAAGAACCATGAGCAGAGGTTCGTGATCAAGACCATCTCCAAGAAAAAGAAATGCAAAAAGGTAAAATGGTGGTCTGAGAAGGCCTTACAAATAGCTGAGAAAAGAAAAGAAGCTAAAGGCAAAGCAGGAAATGAAAAGATATACCCATTTGAATGTGACCCCATGGACTGCAGCAAATGTAAGTTAACTTTCATTAACTTAGCACCTTCTTCATATCTTGGAATGCTTCATAGGCATAATTATGAACATCAATTTCCTTTGTATTATAAATAAAAGAAGTTTACATAATGATAAGAATTTTCAGTCTTGATCCTGGGATATTTGGTGTATTAACACTTAATATTTTTGCCAGAATTAATTCTAAGTTGTATGGCATGTATTTTATAAGGGATGATCTTAGCAATAATTGTTATTTTCAAACAATCCTTCAAAGAATTTTGAAATAGAAGATATGGAGATATCCCAGACTCCAACCCAAACTCAGGTGGAATTCCAATGAAAGTAAATTTTTTTCAGATTGTAACTTAGCTAGATATATCCAGATTCAGAGATCATTATGCTGTAAAACACATAGAAAACTCATAAAATGTCCTGCAGAGCTAAATCCTCTAAAGGTATGTAATATACTCATTTGTCAAAGATCATTTGCTCAACTTGCTGGTGAGAAACTATTTAAACAAAATTAATATTCAAGTCAAAAGACAAAAACAGTCCTTTCTCTAACTTGCTAAGTATCTCCTATTTTCAAAAATACTGGATACATTTTTTTCCAAATAAACATAAAAGATCTCTTCCCGAACATTGTACTAGA
The DNA here is from genome assembly GCA_917880005.1 of Nanger dama. Taxonomy (NCBI): domain Eukaryota; kingdom Metazoa; phylum Chordata; class Mammalia; order Artiodactyla; family Bovidae; genus Nanger; species Nanger dama. The sequence continues at coordinate 2,835,252 of CAKJTW010000038.1, read as the reverse complement.
AACACAGCATCTAACTTAAATATTATAATTCTTGAAAAACCCTTTATTTGAATAAGTCATATATGCCCCATGAACAATTAGCAGACTCTCTGTATTATCATTTGAAATGCCTTTCACATTAAGGCATGTGTTATTATTTTATGTATGAAAATGAAGATGCTGAGTTGCCACCAGTGTGACTTGTATTTTGAGTTGTTTTTTCAAACAGGAATAATAGGTTTTCTCATAGCCACCCACTTTTGATCAGTGGCTGGTATGTGTGAGATGGCCACCTGGAATTCTTACATTGTCTATAGCCTCATAATAGAGATTTAGTCTGCATAATAGGCATTTGAAAGGATAGAACTGATGACCTTGACTTCAGCCTCATGAATGGTAGAGGTCAACCAACCAAGATAACTAATCTTAAAGGTATACTAACCATAACTCAATAAAGCAAATTACACATTCAGAAATAAAACTGGATGGATGTTTCCAGAGACATTAATATCATAAGCATGGTTATTCTCACTTAAAAATTAAATTTCATTGATGAATACTGACAGATTCCCTGCGTGCTCATGCGTGCTCAGTTGCTTTGGTCATGTCTGTGACCCTATGGGCAGTAGCCTGCCAGGCTTCTCTGTCCATTGGATTCTGCAAACAAGAACACTGGAGTGGGTTGCCATGCCCTCCTCCAGGGGATCTTCCTGACCCAAGGATCAAACCAGCATCTGCTGAGTCTCCTGCATTGCAGGCAGATTCTTTATGGCTGAACCAAAGGGTAAGCCCAAACAGCTTCCTAAAGAGTCAAACTAAAAAAAAAAAAAAATCCATTAAATTAGCACATACTTCAGTCTGAACTCTAGTCCTTTGATACATAAAATCTTGGATAATAGTGTTTGTCACCAGCTAATGTTATATCTTCCCTTTTCAGACAGTTTTTCCCAGATGATAAGTCTCTTCTTCACACTCTGAAATTTTTTATTAGCACTTCTCCATGAAATGGACCTTTTTATTTTTAACTTTGCCTATATTAAATTCCCTTTGATGTATATTTCAGGCTTCCCCTTTGATAAGCTCAGCATTATAGACCTTACTGCCTCCTTATTCAAATGGCAGACAGGACACTGTTCCCTTCTCTAATCACAGCAGCATCTCCTAGCAGAAGCTATTCCAAGGTTCTTTGGCGGGGGGAGGGGGGGATCATGTTTAATCTATTAGAAGAAATTTAAGATGGCAGGATTTCATTTTTCTAATATATATACATATGTCTGTACATGTATACTAAGTCACTTCAGTTGTATACAACTCTGCAACCCTGTGGACTGTAGCCCACACCAGGCTCCTCTGTCCATGGGATTCTCCAGGCAAGAATGGAGTAAGTTGGCCTTGACCTCCTTCAGGGGGTCTGCCCCACCAGGGAAAATTAAACCCTCTCATATCTCCTGCACTGGCAGGCATGTTCTTTATCACTAGCGCCCCCTGGGAAGATACAAGAAACACAAGAAAGTGCTGCTTAAAGCTTTTTGTTTTGTTTTGTTATAAAAGCAACATGAAGGATTGGTATAATTAATTATAATTCTTGTGGCTTAATTTGACTACTGTGGGACTTGGAATGTAATGTCTGAAAAACACCAACAAGATGAAGTTCAAATGAAGGGTTCAGATCTCAAAGATAAATTCAGAAGTAATAAAAGAGCTAAACTTACAGGATTATTCCAGCTTTTGTTTTTCCTATCAATGATGATGATGATGTGAAGTTGCTCAGTCATGTCCAACTCTTTGCGACCCCATGGACTGTAACCTACTAGGCTTCTCTGTCCATGGGATTCTCCAGGCAAGAATACTAGAGTGGATTGCCATTTCCTATCAATAGAGGGAAATTTATTCACTTTAAGCACCATTTTCAAAGAAACATGACAGAAAATTAAAGAGCTATAAACCTCTACAGAAGGGACTATCACTCAAACAAAAGAAAATAGAAGAACCTAAATCTCAAACGTTTGGAAGATCCTCTAGAGTAGGATACGGCAACCTGCTCTAGTATTCTTGCCTAGAAAATTCCATGGACAGAGGAGTCTGGCACGCTGCAGTCTATGGGGTCACAAAGAGTTTGACACTCCAAAATCACTGCAGACAGCAACTGCAGCCATGAAATTAAAAGACACTTGCTCCTTGGAAGAAAAGCTATGACAAACCTAAACATCATATCAAAAAGCAGAGACATCACTTTGCCACCAAAGTCATATAATCAAAGCTATGATTTTTCAAGTAGTCATGTACGGATGTGAGAGTTGGACCATAAAGTAGGCTGAGTGCCAAAGAATTGACACACTCGAGTTGTGGTGTGGGAGAAGACTCTTGAGAGTCCCTTGGACAGCAAGGAGATCCAACCAGTCAATCCTAAAGGAACTCAATCCTGAATATTCATTGGAAGGACTGATGCTGAAGCTGAAGCTCCAATACTCTGGCCACCTGAGCAAAGAGCAGACCCATCAGAAAAGACACTGAGGCTGGGAAAGATTCAGGGAAGAAAGAGAAGGGGGGAACAGAGGATGAGATGGTTGGATGGCACCATCAATTCAATGGACATGAGTCTGAGCAAACTCCAGGAGATCGTGAAGGACAGGGAAGCCTGGTGTGCTACAGTTCATGGGGCCTCAAACAGTCAGATATGATTGAGTGACTGAACAACAACAACAAAGGACATGGAAGCAACCTAGATATCCATTAACAGATGAATGGCTAAAGAAGCTGTGGTACATATATACAATGGAATATTACTCAGCCATAAAAGAACACATCTGAGTCAATCCTAATGAGGTGGATGAACCTTGAGCCCATTATATAGAGTGAAGTCAGAAAGAGAAAAACAAATGTCATATAATAATGCATATATAAGGAATCTAGAAAGATGGTACTAATGAGCTTATTTGCAGGGCAGCAATGGAGATGAAGACATAGAGAAGAGCATTGTGGACACAGTAGAGCAAGGAGATTGTGGGAAGAATTTAGAGAGTAGCGTGAAAGTGAAAGTGAAGTCATGTCCGACTCTTTGAGACCCCCATGGACTATATCTTACCAGGCTCCTCTGTCCATGGAATTTTCCAGGCAAGAGTACTGGAGTGGGTTGCCATTTCCTTCTCCAGGGGATCTTCCCAACACAGGGACTGAACCCAGGTAAAGCATTGCAGGCAGACGCTTTACCCTCTGAGCCACAGAAGCCAGAGAGTAGCATGGAAACACATAAATAACCATACTTAAAATAGATAGCCATGGAAATTTTCTGTATGATGCAGGAAGCTCAAATCAGCTGCTCTGTGACAAACTAGAGGGGTGGAATGGGGTGGGAAGTGGGAGGGAGGTTCAGGATGGAGAGGACATCTGTATACCTTTGATTCAGCCAATATGAATATGGCTGATTCATATTGATGTATGGCAGAAAGCAACACAATATTATAAAGCAAGTATCCTCCAATTAAAAAAAAAGAAATGTGTTGTGCAAAGATCACCTGGTGGCATTTAAAGAATAGATGTAAAATGAGAATGGAAAGAAGCTGAGATTCTATTTAGAAGACTAAATGGACTAGTCTAGGTGGGAGCTAATGAGAGACTGGGCTGAAGTGAGATAATGAGAATGAACGAAACAAACAGAGGTGAGCAGCATCTCCCAAACTGCTACCTGTGTGGGTGTTAATAAGTTATGTGATGGGGGAAATGGTTCTTATTCACTTAATTTTGGAAATGCTAGGTTAAACTGCTTATCTTAATGTTTATCTATAGGTTGTACACTATGAATTTTTAAGTAGTACTTGAATAATTGATTTAGACTGGTGATTTTAGTTGGAATCTTACTGTTAAGAGAAAATTTACTATATTAACAAGTTTACTCATTTTTTTCAGATTTCTAAGAATTAAGAGTCTTGAGAAGATTTTGCTTATAAAAATAGATTACATGTCCTGGCTATTATAAACAGCACTGCAATGAACATTGGGGTACATGTGTCTCTTTCAATTCTGGTTTCCTCGGTGTGTATGCCCAGCAGTGGGATTGCTGGGTCATAAGGCAGTTCTATTTGCAATTTTTTAAGGAATCTCCACACTGTTTTCCATAATGGCTGTACTAGTTTGCATTCCCACCAGCAGTGTAAGAGGGTTCCCTTTCCTCCACATCCTCTCCAGCATTTATTGCTTGTAGACTTTTGGATCGCAGCCATTCTGACTGGTGTGAAATGGTACCTCATTATGGTCTTGATTTGCATTTCTCTGATAATGAGTGATGTTGAACATCTTTTCATGTGTTTGTTAGCCATCCATATGTCTTCTTCGGAGAAATGCCTATTTAGTTCTTTGGCCCATTTTTTTATTGGATCATTTATTTTTCTGGAGTTGAGCTGCATAAGTTGCTTATATATCTTTGAGATTAGTTGTTTGTCAGTTGTTTCATTTGCTATTGTTTTCTCCCATTCAGAAGGCTGTCTTTTCACCTTGCTTATAGTTTCCTTTGTTGTGCAGAAGCTTTTAATTTTAATTAGATCCCATTTGTTTATCTTTGCTTTTATTTCCAGTATACTGGGAGTTGGATCACAGAGGATCCTGCTGTGATTTATGTCAGAGAGTGTTTTGCCTATGTTCTCCTCTAGGAGTTTTATAGTTTCTGGTCTTACATTTAGATCTTTAAACCATTTTGAGTTTATGTCCATCAGCAGATGATTGGATAAGAAAGCTGTGGTACATATACACAATGGAATACTACTGAGCCCTTAAAAAGAATAAATTTGACTCAGTTCTAATGAGATGGATGAAACTGGAACCGATTATACAGAGTGAAGTAAGCCAGGAAGAAAAACACCAATACAGTATACTGACACATATATATGGAATTTAGAAGACAGTAATGATGACCCTATATGTGAGACAACAAAGAGACACAGAGGTATAGAGTGGACTTTTGGACTCTGAGGGAGAGGGAAAGGGTGGGATGGTTTGGGAGAATGGCAATGAAACATGCATATTTTCTTGTAAGAAACAAAGCGCCAATCTATGTTCAATGTAGGATGCAGGATGCATGGGGCTGATGCACAGGATGATTCAAGTAGAGGATGTGGGGTGGGAGGTGGGAGGGGCTTCGGCATTGGGAGACTGTGTTCACCTATGGCTGATTCATGTCAATGTATGGCAAAACAAATACAGTATTGTAATTTAAAAAATAAATAAATTTAATAATTTAAAAAAATAGATTACAGTGTTTGTGAGATAAATCAAAGGTATTAAACTCAAAAGTAAAGGTTGAAAGGTTTAAATGAGTCTAATTAACTATGTTTGTGAATGTTCCTAAATATTAATCCAAAGCTCCTTGAAAAGTGATAGCTAAAAATTGATAAACTTATAAAAAGAATAAGATTTGTAAGGTGAACCTGAGAGTTAATGCATGAACTTTTAGAGTTTTTGGTTGTTAGTTTGAGATTTTTTTTTCACTTGTAACTTCAAAAATTGAATGATAATTTTAAATATCAAAGTTATTTTTTTCTGCAAATGAAAGCCTCCCCAGTCTCAGAGAAGTCAGCAGTGACTGATGAGTAGATTATGGAAGCCTCAGAGAGAGCCCTTTGGGTAGACTGGTGGAAGCTGAGCACAGAATTTCTGGCGGTGAAGATACAGAGGCAGAGTCATAGGTTCTTGTATTACTTTCCTACTGCTGCTGTTGCAAAAAAAAAAAAAAAAAAAAAATAGTACAACTGAGTGTCTGAAAAAAACACAAATGTATTCTCTTACAGATCTGAAGGTCAGAAATACAAGATGAATCTCACTGGGCTAAAATCGAGGAGTCAGGAGAGCTGTTTTCTTCTGGAAGCTCTGAGGAAGAATTGATTTTCTCGCCTTTCTTAGCTTTTAAAGGCATTCTGTGTTCTTAGCTTATGGCCTCTTCACACATTTTCAAAACCAGCAATGTACCATCTTTGAAACTCTTTTATCTTATGCCTCACTCTTCCATCTTTTAGGAATCCCTGTGATTACACTGAGCCCATTCAGATAATCCAGGATTTCCCCATCTCAGGATCCTTAATTCGATCATATATATATAAATACCTTTTGCCAGGGACAAGGATCTGAACACCCAAGGAAAGTCATTATTCTCTGATCACAATTATCATTTAAAACACTTAATAAAGAAGGAAGACAGTTTATGGCATTGATACTTTGAATGACAAAAGTTTATTTTATTTATTTGGCTGTGTGCCCAGAATGCGGGAGGCCCCGGGTTCCATCCCTGGGTCAGGAAGATCCCCTGGAGAAGGAAATGGCAACCCACTCCAGTACTCTTGCCTGAAGAATCCCATGGAGGGAGGAGCCTGGTAGGCTACAGTCCATGGGGTCGCAAAGAGTCAGACACGACTGAGTGACTTCACCTCACCTTATGCCAGATCTTTAGGAGGCCCTGGTGGCTCAGATGGTAGAGTCTGCCTACAGCGCAGGAAACCCAGGTTCGATCCCTGTGTCAGGAAGATCCACTGGAGGAGGAAAGGGCAACCCACTCCAGTACTCTTGCCTGGAAATTTCCATAGATGGAGGAGCCTAGCAGTAGTCCATGGGTTTGCAAAGAGTCAGACATGACTGAGCAACTTCACTTTCACTTTCACTTCGCCAGATCTTTAGTTAGAGCATGTGAGATCAAGTTCTCTGACCAGGGATCCAACTCAGGCCCCTACATTAGGAGTGCAGAGTCTTAGCCACTGAACAACCAGGCAAGTCCCAACAAAAAATATAATGGAAGTGCATTTGGTAGGCAGAAAAATAAGCTAGTTAAGAAGGAAGGAAAAAATTAAAGAGAATATTTACAAAGTGGGTCCAAGGGAACCCAGATGGAGGGTCACTCTGGAAAAATGGAGATTCCTTCTTGGGTCAGGAGCAGAGAACAAGAGGAAGAGTGAAAATGCCAATAGATTTAGATGAAAAAGGAGGTTGGAGGACTTCATCTCAATAATTTAAATTATTTCAGTGGAAATGAGCAGCCCTAGAGATAAAATGAAGGAATTTAAAGTTCTAGTTAATATTCCTCCTCCTGAACCCTCTCAAGCTCCTACTCACTTCCTTCAAAATCACTAAATCACCATTAACCCCACTTGATGCCATTTTCATCGGATTTTTGTATATATTAATAGTTAACTAAATGTGAAACAATATAATCTGGATTCAGACTGCCCAGATTTGCATTCTCATTTTATCACTTAATAGCATAACTTGAACTGCATTTTAAGAAAACAGAAAAATAACTTGTCTGTGCGTCAGTGTCTCATATATATAACTGAGATAATACTAGCATATATATCATAAGATTATTTGAAGATTAAATGTTTCAGCAAATTTTAAATGCTTAGATCAGTGCCTGGCACAGTGGGAGAGGAATATAATAAATATTAGATGTTATTATTTTCAAGAATCTTTCATGGATTTATATTGATCAATATTGATATTTACAGCTTTATTTGTGAAGCTCAAATTTGCACTGATTTACTCACATATTTATAATTTTTCAAAATCTATATACACAACTGCAATATGGTAAACTTAAATACATTGATCAACAATGCACTGAAAACATAAAATGCTGGATAAAATATTGTAAAGCCTTATTTGATGGATAAGATGGCAAGGAATTACAGAATAGGCTTCCCCAAAGGCTCTGCAGTAAAGAATCCCCCTGCCAACGCAGGAGACACGAGTTGATCCCTGGGTCAGAAAGACCCCGTGGATGAGGGCATGGCAATCCACTTCAGGATTCTTGCCTGGAAACTCCCATGGACACAGGAGCCTAGTGGGCTACAGTCAACAGGGCTGCAAAGAGTTGGACACAACTGAGCGACTGAACATGCACCCATGCAAGCAAAAACATAGTAAAACTGAAACCTAGAGGGGAAAATAGAACAGTGAGTCATTTAGGCCTTGAGTCTATTTGCCAAACCAGGTGGATCTGAGTTTTTCATTTTTTACAATCCTTGAGGGCCTGAGAAGTAAGACTTAAATTGAGGCATCTAATAAGAAACTATCAGACTTAGAGAACAGACTATGGACACGGGGAGAGGGGAGGAGGGGAAGGCGGAGATGTACGGAGAGAGTAACATGGAAACTTACCATATGTAAAATAGATAACCAATGTGAATTTGCTGTATGACTCAGGGAACTCAGACAGGGTCTCTGTAACAAGCTAGGAGGGTGGGATGGGGAGGGAGCTGGGATGGATGTTCGGGAGGGACAGGACATGGGTTTACCTATGACTGATTCTTGCTGATGCTTGACAGAAAAACAACAAAATTCTGTAAAGCAATTATACTTCAGTTAAAAAATAAATAAATGCAAAAAAAAAAAAAAGAACAGAAACTCTCTACAAATAAATATGAGACTCTAAAGAACAACACTCCCAAACTAAGAATAAATTAGTAATGATCCCTAATCTCCACTGAGAGTTGCAAAGAAAACTGCTTATCTCAAGTTTATTTGTAAACACAGCTGGCCTTCATGTGGGTTTATAGCCTAAATTCATACTATCTGAATGGAGCAGAAAGCCTCAAGCCTATATGCTTAAATTTTCAACAACTTTATGTACATATATGCACAGTATACTTAGCAGCTGTGTGATTATGAGTAACGGGATATTTTAAGGACTTGGTTTATGAAAGTTCTACAACTGAAGTTGACTTTTCTTTTTATGGATATAAAATTACATTTTTGGTGTATCTTTTTGTTTGTTGATATCACTTTCCTAAACATGAGCACAACTCTTTTTGTACCTATGGTCTTATTAACTCAAGTTTCACTCATGGCAAATATCTACATATTGGCTAAGAACCATTATAGAGGCATCCAACTAGGAATCTGAATGAGATAAACTTGGTTATGACTCCTCTTCTTTTTAAAATGTAAATTATATTCCATTTCTATTTCTCTTCCCCATATTTAGGAAAGTGTCAGAAACAAAAATTCAAGTTACAAAATTGAGGCTACTGACACAGGCTACTTAAATTGAAAAAGTAGGGAAAACCACTAGACTATTCAGGTATGACCTAAATCAAATCCCTTATGATTATACAGTGGAAGTGACAAATAGATTCAAGGGATTAGATCTGATAGAGTGCCTGAAGAAATATGGATGGAGGTTCATGACATTGAACAGAAGGCAGTGATCAAGATCATTCCCAAAAAAGAAATACAAAAAGGTAAAATGGTTGTCTGAGATGGCTGAGAAAAGAAGAGAAACTAAAGGCAAAGGAAAAAACGAAGGTTATATCCATTTGAATGCAGAGTTCCAAAGAATAGCAAGGAGAGACAAGAAATCTTTCCTCAGTAATCAATGTAAAGAAACAGAGAAAAATACCAGAATGGGAAAGACTAGAGATCTCTTCAAGAAAATTTGAGATACCAGGGGAACATTTCATGCAAAGATGGGCGCAATAAAGAAAAGAAATATTATGGACCTAACAGAAGCAGAAGACATTAAAAAGAGGTGCAAGAATACACAGAAAACTATATAAAAAGATTTTCATGACTCAGATAATCATGATGATGTGATCACTCACCTAGAGCCAAACATCCTGGAATGCAAAGTCAAGTGGGCCTTAGGAATCATCACTGTGAACAAAGCTAGTGGAGGTGATGGAATTTCAGTTGAGCTATTTCAATTCCTAAAAGATGATGCTGTGAAAGTGCTGCACTAAATATGTCAGCAAATTTGGAAAACTCAGCGGTGGCCACAGGACTGGAAAAGTCAGTTTTCATTCCAATCCCAAAGAAAAGCAATGCCAAAGAATGCTCAAACTACTGCACAGTTGCACCCATCTCACATGCTAGCAAAGTAAGGCTCAAAATTCTCCAACCTAGGCTTCAACAGTACTTGAACTGTGAACTTTCTGATGTACAAGCTGGTTTTAGAAAAGGCAGAGGAACCAGAGATCAAATTGCCAACATCCTTTGGAACATTAAAAAAGCAAGAGAGTTCCAGAAAAGCATCTACTTCTGCTTTATTGACTATGGAAAAGACTTTGACTGTGTGGATCACAACAAACTGTGGAAAATTCTGAAAGATATGGGGATACCAGACTACCTGACCTGCCTCCTGAGAAATCTGTATACAAAGTAATGTCTTTGTAACAAGAAATTTGTTGGCAATGTAATGTCTCTGCTTTTTAACATGCTGTCTAGGTTGGTCATAGCTTTTCTTCCAAGGAGCAAGCGTCTTTTAATTTCATGGCTGCAGTCACCATCTGCAGTAATTTTGGAGACCCCCAAAATAAAATCTCTCTCTGTTTCCACTATTTCCCCATCTATTTGCCATAAAGTGATGGGACCAGATGCCATGATCTTAGGTTTCTGAATGTTGAGTTTTAAGCCAACTTTTTCACTCTCCTCTTTAACTTTTTTTTTTTTAACATCATGTGAAATGCAAGGCTAGATGAAGCACAAGATGGAATCAAGATTGCTGGGAGAAATATCAATAATCTCAGATATGCAGATGACACCACCCTGATGGCAGAAAGTGAAGAAGAACTAAAGAGCCTCTTGAATGTGAAACTAAGATCATGGCATCTGGTCCCATCACTTCATGGAAAATAGATGAAGAAACAATGGAAACAACAAGAGACTTTATTTTGGGGGGCTCCAAAATCACTGCAGATGTTGATTTTAATTTCATGACAGCAACCATGAAATTAAAAGATGCTTGCTCCTTGAAAGAAAAGCTATGAACAACCTAGACAGCATATTAAAAAGCAGAGATATTACTTTGCCAACAAAGGTCCAGATAGTCAAAGCTATGTTTTTTCTAGTAGTCATATATGGATATGAGAGTTGGACTGTGAAGAAAGTTGAGCACTGAAGAATTGATGCTTTTGAATTGTGGTGTTGGTGGAGACTCTTGAGAGTCCCTTGGACTGCAAGGAGATCCAACCAGTACATCCTAAAAGAAATCAGTCCTGAATATTCGTTGGAAGGACTGATGCTGAAGCTGAAACTTTGACCACTTGATGTGAAGAACCAACTCTTTGGAAAAGACCCTGATGCTGGGCAAGATTGAAGGCAGGAGTATAAGGAGATGACAGAGGATGGGATAATTGGATGGCATCAATGACTTGATGGACATGTGTTTGAGCAAGCTCCAGGTGTTGGTGATGGACAGGGAAGCCTGATGTGCTGCAGTCCATGGGGTCACAAATAATTGGACACAACTGAGCAACAGAACTAGACTGACATTGGTCTCAAGGATAAGACTTCCACATGGATGATTTATCTGAAAAATTCCTCATGAAAAATTCACCTGGCCAACTCCAGAAGCTTGAGAATCAGGACCATGGAGGTTATATTCTGGGATAATGAGCAGGAGGTTGGATGCCTCACCATGCCAAAAAGAGCCTAAATTGTTTAGCATGATTTGTTCCTGCTTGACTTATCTATTCAAGACCTAAATCCCCACTGTCATCTGTAGCCTCTGTAGAAAATTCTGGAGAGTTCATCCTATGCAGAAGGTAAATTCAACCTGATAGTTTCTTGTGAGTGGAAGACCCTGTCCAGCACTCCTTGCACTGCCATGCTCCTGTAAATGCCAGTGTCTCTCCAGGACTGCATTTTAGACTGAAAAGGAGCCAGTCTGGCTGGTGTGACCCCTCCCAGGGTCATGGGGCCATGAGCCAGAATGGTGTGTGGTCACATAGGGACTCTTCATCACTGCATACACCTACCTCTACCAGAAGGAGTCTGCCATTTAGGGAAAATTGCATGTAGATATAAGAAGGAAAGGTGAGCAAGTTTCAGTTTAGAGAAGCAGCTAGTAAACAGAATTAGTAAAGTAGACCTATTAGTACACCTCCCAAAGTATGGGAACACCTGCCTAGTGCCAAACAACCTCCCAAGATTCTGGCCACGTGAGATGCTTAATTTTATGTGTCATGTCAAGGCTGTATGTTGTCACTCTGCTTATTTAACTTCTATACAAAGTACATCATGAGAAACGCTGGACTGGAAGAAACACAAGCTGGAATCAAGATTGCCAGGAGAAATATCAATAACCTCAGATATGCAGATGACACCACCCTTATGGCAGAAAGGGAAGAGGAGCTAAAAAGCCTCTTGATGAAAGTGAAAGAGGAAAGCAAAAAGTTGGCTTAAAGCTCAACATTCAGAAAACGAAGATCATGGCATCAGGTCCCATCACTCCATGGGAAATAGATGGGGAAACAGTGGAAACAGTGTCAGACTTTATTTTTGGGGGCTCCAAAATCACTGCAGATGGTGACTGCAGCCATGAAACTAAAAGACACTTACTCCTTGGAAGAAAAGTTATGACCAACCTAGACAGCATATTTAAAAGCAGAGACATTACTTTGCCAACTAAGGTTTGTCTAGTCAAGGCTATGGTTTTTCCTGTGGTCATGTATGGATGTGAGAGTTGGACTGTGAAGAAGGCTGAGCGGCGGAGAATTGATGCTTTTGAACTGTGGTGTTGGAGAAGACTCTTGAGAGTCCCTTGGACTGCAAGGAGATCCAACCAGTCCATTCTGAAGGAGATCAGTCCTGGGATTTCTTTGGAAGGAATGATGCTGAAGGTGAAGCTCAAGTACTTTGGCCACCTCATGCGAAGAGTTGACTCATTGGAAAAGACACTGATGCTGGGAGGGATTGGGGGCAGGAGGAGAAGGGGATGAGAGGATGAGATGGCTGGATGGCATCACGGACTCGATGGACATGAGTCTGAGTGAACTCCGGGAGATGGTGATGGACGGGGAGGCCTGGAGTGCTGCAATTCATGGGGTCGCAAAGAGTCGGACACGACTGAGCGACTGAACTGAACTTGACTAAGCTATGGTACTCAGTTGTTTGATCAAAGGTGAAGGTACCTTTTAAATATCATTACTGTTTAAATCAGTAGACTTTGAGTAAAATACATGACTTTTCATAATAAGTGGGCCTCATCAAATTACTTGAAGGTCTCAAGAGCAAAGACTGAGATTTCTGTCTTTGGTCTTTATCCTAAAAACCTTATTCTGTGTAGATTTCCTTAACAAAGCATATGTGATTTTTTTTTCTTTATATAAAGCTGTAAACAATCTATATATAGAAAACATTGTCATTTTTACAGTTTTAACACCTGGAGTGAATTTTTAAATACATGTTTTGGTGAGATTTCAAAAATTAAGATTATTTTGTTAACATTATATACAGAAATCAAAGATATGTTTATCACAATTCTGTATAAAGAGGGAAACTACTGCATAAAACTAAAATAACATTTTCATCACTTTTGCCCATCTGTAAGGGGAAAAAACTTAAGACAAAAGCTTAATTTAAATTAGTCTTGGACTGTTAATACACATAGATATGCAAGCCAAAGAATTACCAATATTCCAAGAAAAATGAGTGACTTACATTTAAGTATTAGTGAACACTTCCGAAAACCAGGCACCAAACCTGAGAATTAATGGACTTTCAATTATTTCAGATATTAGAGCCAACAAACCCAGAATATAGAACAGCAATTATAAATACATTAGATTTAAAGCAAGGAACAAAGTACTATAAAGAATAAGCAAGGAAAGAATAAGCAAGCCTATTTTACAGAACCAAATGTCTAGATGTGAAAGAGTAATAACTGAGATTTAAAACTCAAAAGACAGGTTCAACAACAGATTAGACCCAAGATAAAAAGATAGCTTGTGAACTTTAAAATATACCTGAAAAAATTATGAGTTGACAAGATTTTAACAGAAATCTTTTTAATCTAAAAGGAGAGAGAGAGAGAAAAAAAAAGGGAAGAGTCTATTTTGAAGAGATATGGAAAAGAGATGATAAAAAAAAAATACATGAATCCAGAAATTCAAGAAATCCAGAGAGTCCCAACAGAACAAATAAAAAGAGATCTACACTGAAATCCACCATGGTAAAACTCCAGAACACCAAAACATTTCCATGAGGGCAGTCTATTTTGTGCACCATTGCATCCCCTAGAACTGGGCACTCTATATGTACTTGATGAATGAATAATAGAAGATTATAGTCAATGTGAAGGTCATATGTCTGAAAACGTGGTTGTGGAATATTTCTGATTAATGATTAAGTCTCTATACTCCCTGGTGTCTGAAATGGAGTAGAATTTAACAGTAGAGTTGAGACGGTAGAAACATCGTGATTATATTACTCTATATTGTTTAATACCCAGAATATTCAAACAAGACCAAAAAAATCAAATATGCTATAAAAATATTTATTCTTAAAACTAGTTGTTGTACCAGGGCAGCCAAAAATATTTTGTTCTAGAATTCATTTCATGCTGGCCTGGAGAAAATATTGTTGAGAATCTATGGTAGTCATGGGAACTGCTCACAAATATTCTAACTTTCTCTCATTCCAGGAATGTGCCTGTTGATTGCGCTTTTCTGCCTATGTGAAGTCTGAGGTTGCCATACAACTTGCTTTGGCCAATAAAACATGAAAAGTGACATGTGTTACTGGTATTTGGGAGTTTTAAGAGCTAGTGAATGATTTGCCATTACCTTTCTTTACCCTCTGCCGTGGCACTGCTCCTGATAATAACAGTTGCTCAATCTGGGTCCCAGACAAAGCAGGGCAAAGCCCCTAGTGCTGCCCCATGTTGGATACATACTGAGTGAGAAATAAACCGTTGTGGTTTTAAGCCACTGAAACTATGGGTTGCTTTTGCTGAATGAGCATGAACCAGCCTTTCTTATTCAGTCAGTCTCTAGAGAGTTTCTACACTTCTGTAGAACATTTGACCTAACCTGCAGTGCTTAACCTCTAGTGCTTAAGGGCTTCCCAGGTGGCACTAGAGGTAAAGAACCTGCCTTCCAATGCAGGAATCATAAGAGATGCAGGTTTGATCCCTGGGTTGGGAAGATCCCCTGGAGGAGGTGTGGCAACCCACTCCAGTATTCTTGTGGGGAGAATCCCACGGAGCATGGTGGGCTATAGTCCATAGGGTCACAAAGAGTCAGACACAACTGAAGCAACTTAGCACACATAGTGCTTAAATTCCAAATTAGAAGACCCACATTCCGTATTCAGAAACAGTTCCGCAGCGACACAAACTCTCAGGATGTGGTGCCAAGTAAAGCTGTAGAACTCTATCTTTTCAGGCAGTGTTTGAGAAGAGAATGGTGTCTAATCTGGTTTAGGTCACAAGCTGCCTAATGATAAGGCATTATATTATATAACCACTCAAATTTCCTCCAGACTTACGGTTTTACACTCTTTAGTATAATACCATGGCTAGAAAGAAATAGGTCACAGAGAAAAGCAGTATGGTTCATATTCTAGGCTAATCAGCAAATTCTATAGAATATGTTGGTTATTTTAATATTCACAGTAACTCTTTAAAACTATTAAAATAAAACTGGTGAAGTATAACAGCCCTTTTAGAAATTAAAAATTAAGGCCCCAGCAGTACCTATAATGTGTATAGTGTAAAACAGTCACTTTTTCTTTCATTTAAAAACAAGTTTTCACTAATGAAGTTCCAATTACTAGACTAGGCCCCACAGATAGAAAGATAGATAGGAAATGGTTCCTATTCTCCAGGGCCTTATAGAGGCCCAGTAATCACCTAAAATCTGATTACAGGGCAAGGTGTTAAATGCTATAGTTATGGGAATATAAATATATTCACTTATAAATATACAAATATGTATTTAATATATGTAAATATATTTAATATGTTTAATTATATTATTATTTTGTATATATATTATTTTAATTATAAAATATTTTACTTCTATTAAAAATATATACATATATTTAATATATAAATATATATTCACTTATATAAATATATTCACTTAAATATAGCTTTAAGTGATCACAGAGAGGTAAAAATAAGGAACAAGATATGTCAAAGAAAGCTTCCAAAGAGAAAAAAATCCATGTCATTAATTGGTGATGAAATGTTATGTATATATGTATACATATACATAGTGAAAAAAAGTGATATATACATATTTAAATTCAGATTTTAGCTAATGTAAATGCATGATGTATGCCTTAAAATGGACGTGAAAATGAATTGAACATTTTGGAACAGAAACAGTAAAGGATAGCAAGTTTGGGTTTATCAGTTTTCAAAAGACACCTTAAACATGATGACCTCTGCATTTGATAATTCAAAAGAATAGTATGATCCTAAAAGGTTTTGGGTTGTTACCTAGGGTAAGTAAACTTTAACCCCTGAACCTCAATTTCTGATCTATAAATTAGAGATAACACCTGCACTGAAGGACTATTCTGAGGATTAGGAATAACAAAGCTTCTGGCATGTAGCTTGCAAATAATTTGCCTTCAGTAAATAGCAGTTACTGTTACAGTTGTCGGATGTGTTATCGTTAGAATTAGGAAGACAAACTGAAACTGCACTGACCTTGAAATATGCTGTGGAAGTCATGCTTTTGAACTAAGCCTTGTCAGGACTTTGTTACATATTATCTTTCTATTTTGATTTTTTTGTAAAGTATGCTATAACTCACACACACAAATTTAGCATCTGGGTTCTTTGATTATTTGAATTTAGAATCAACAGGAGTTTATAGGCTTTAAGGAAATGAAAGGAATAGAAGCAGAAACATGATAAAGTGGAAAATGGATGAGGAAATGAAGGATTCAAAGACATCTGGCAACTTCAGTCATCGAATCAAAATATTCATGGAGCAATGGTTACTGCTCGAGGCTTCTTCCAGGCATAAAATATCACAAGCATCTTTAACATTCCTTCTCCACTCTACAAGTAAGGCAAACTATTCCATAGCTAATAAGTGCCTGGGGTGGTTATTATTTTACCTCTTGGTTACATAAATTACTCAAAAATAGCACCCATGTTTTCTAAATATCTGTGCAATACTTTAAACAGTAGATACAAAATAAAATAATAAGAAACGAGAGCAGATATAATCTCATCTAACAATCTTTTTATACGCACTCCATTTTTGTAAAATAAGATGAGAACATAGTCAAGAGATTAGAATAATTTCTCTTTATCACTGCAGCTGATTAGGAAGTGAGGATTTGGCAATTAGATGGGTAATGTTATACATAAAATAACATCTGTGCTTAGAAACTCAAATCTATATTGTTAAGATATGTTGAGAGAAAATTCTCTGTGGGTCTCTCATGTTTCTTCAAGTCTTACAAGCAGAAGCACTGACAGGTTTTGTTCCAGGCTGTCTCTTCAAGGAAGTTTGTATAGCAAACAACCTTGAAAAATGGATAAAGTATCTTCCTGTGAAACAGAAGGGAAGAGGGCAGGGCACAACCTTTAAAAGACTGACAGAGCCAGAAGACACAGGCATAAACTGATTAGAACCAAATAGGTCCAAGATGGGGAAGAAGTCGATTTTTACTAGACCTTGAGCCTCAGTATGGAGAAGACAATGGCACCCCCACTCCAGTACTCTTGCCTGGAAAATCCCATGGATGGAGGAGCCTGCTGGGCTGCAGTCCATGGGGTCGCTAAGAGTCAGACACGACTGAGCGACTTCACTTTCACTTTTCACTTTCATGCATTGGAGAAGGACATGGAAAGCCACTCCAGTGTTCTTGCCTGGAGAATCCCAGGGACAGGGGAGCCTGGTGTGCTGCGTCTCTAGGGCCTCACAGAGTCAGACACAACTGAAGCAACTTAGCAGCAGCAGCAGCAGGAGGAGAGCCTCAATATATGTTCATTTTAACACATCAACAAGCTAAATGACACACCCACAGGCACCATGACAGTTCCAAGGTTGACCACAAATATCAAAAAGTGGGCAGCTGCCCAATTGCTGAAAATCCTCACCTCTTCCTCAAAATAGCTGGCATACTCCTCCTACTCATTAGTCTATGAAATTAGCCACCCCTATAAAAAAAAAAAACTCTGTGGTGTTGAAGAAGACTCTTGAGAGTCCCTTGGACTGCAGGGAGATCCAACCAGTCCATCCTAAAGGAGATCAGTCCTGGGTGTTCATTGGAAGGACTGATGCTGAAGCTGAAACTCCAATACTTTGGCCACCTCATGCAAAGAGCTGATTCATTTGAAAAGACCTGATGCTGGGAAAGATTGAGGGCAAGAGGAGAAGGGGATGACAGAGGATGAGATGATGGGATGGCATCGCCGACTCAATGGACATGGATTTGGGTGAACTCCGGGAGTTGGTGATGGACAGGGAGGCCTGGCATGCTGTGGTTCATGGAGTCACAAAGAGTCGGACACGACTGAGCAACTGAACTGAACTGAACTGAATTTTCTTCCTGTTGAGTCTGCAATCAGTATGGAATGGTAAGGCATGAGCACTCTCCCTTCTGACCTCCTGAGTGCTTTTTAAATGAGGCTTCTATTTATTAATTTTCACAGACACAAACCAAGACTGAGACAAATAACCAGGCTGAAGATAC
This sequence comes from Nanger dama, assembly GCA_917880005.1. Lineage (NCBI taxonomy): Eukaryota > Metazoa > Chordata > Mammalia > Artiodactyla > Bovidae > Nanger > Nanger dama. The sequence goes on along the minus strand of CAKJTW010000038.1, from coordinate 2,816,856 downwards.
CAACTGCTTCCCTGATAGCTCAGTTGGTAAAGAATCTGCCTGCAATGCAGGAGACCTCGGTTTGATTCCTGGATCAGGAAGATCCACTGGAGAAGGGATAGGCTACCTACTCCAGTATTCTTGAGCTTCCCTTGTGGCTCAGCTGATAAGGAATCTGCCTGTAATGTGGGAAACCTGGGTTTGATCCCTGGGTTGGGAAGATCCCCTGGAGAAGGGAAAGGCTATCCACTCCAGACATGACTGAAGATACCAACTACATTTCAAGGAGTGCAAAGAGCCAATCCTTTAACAAAACCATACAGAGTTTGGGGTGGTGGGGGGAGGGCAGGGAATGTTTTTGTATTCAGCTCTAGTTGCTAACTTTTTCTCACTTTCAGGTTGGTTATAAACTTATAATTAGAGCAAAGCTAACCAAAATCTAACATATTAAACAAGGGAGCTTTGCAAGCAATTTTTCAAATATTTTCTGGGTCTAGCTCAGCATGCATCTATTTCTCATAGTTATTTTATTTTGAAATGACTTGCAAGATTTCACTCAGTGTCATCCCTGCAGGGGACACAAACTGCAACTAGCATCAAGAGGAACTGTAATGTTAATTCCCTAAATACCACACTGTTAATTAATCTCAGTGAATAATAGGATTTCTGATGCAAATTGTTCTGATGTCATCCATTGCCTAAAGGTGTTTCTAATGATCTATGTGAAATGTCAGAAGCTACGCTTTATTCACCATGTGATAGAGAATTTGGACAAACAAGCAAGGAAATCTGGTTGATCTGAAGCTGGGGGTAGCTAGATCAACAGAAACCTGTTAGAGAACTTGAAAGAACTGTATTTTCCCAGGAGAGTTTTCTCTTCCTCAGGAGCAACTGCGATGAAATCAGGACAGACATGAAGTTTCATTAGGAAGTAACTATAATGGACAATGAGTAATGTAAAACAACTCTGGTCATTTCTCTTCCAGGCACACTTCCAGGGAGGTTTGTTTTCCTGATTTTTAAGCAGGTAGTTCCTGAAGAATTCATCTTGGCATTGATGTTGCCATTTGAACATTCTGAAGAAAAGGGTTTACACTATGTGGAATCAAATTTAGCAATCCAAACATTGCTATTGTTGCTTCTCATTTTTTCCACATTATGCATCATTGAACTATGTATGAACAATAGACTGAGATATGCTACAGTGGATAAAATGCTTATATCCTCCTCATCTGATTGACTGCTGCCAGCAAAGAATTTCAGGTATTTTGGCATTCTTCTTTGCCTTCTTCAATTCTAAACATTGATTTACCCTAAGAAACTACAGACTAGGCATTTATTTATTTACGGAAAACCTTTCTCTCTTTGAGGTTGCACAGCTGTGATAAAAACTGTTCACTGCCTTTTACTATCCATTATCCCTTCCTTTCTTTTAGTATTAAGTGGACATTTTGTGTCCAAAGTACAGACTATACTTCCTAGTTCCCTTGCAGTTAAATAAGGGTTCTATATTCCTCAGCACCCCTTTGCAGCCAATAGGATGATCTAAAGTAATATGAAAGCCACATAAGCCACTTCTTTCTCCCTTTCTGAGCATTGGAACTCAAATATATTGGTGGTGAACTAACTTAAAACAGGCAACCAAGTAAATGGAGCAGGACCCTGCAAGTGATGGACCTCTGTGTGTCTCCCATGTCTTGTTTGCACCAAAAACAAAAACAAAAAACCAGTTTCCTAGGCCTTCCCCGACTTTCCAAAGCTGACGCAAATTGTTAATGATTCGAGATTTGAGAAGATGTAGAAACAAAGGAAGAGCAGTCAAGGAAGAAAAGTAATAGTGAAGAACTTTTAGAATTTTTAGGTTTTAAAATATATAGTAGTTTGATGTTAGAAAAACAAGGCTCTTTGGGTTAAAGAATTTCTCTTTGTTATAAATCATTGTATTCGTCTTTCTGTAAGAATGTAACTTCATTTAGTGCTTTCTGAGAAGGACACTGGAAACTTCTGGGTTAAAAGTTAAAACCTGAAAGGCAGAATGTGCTGCATAGAAGATAGCTTTCCCCCTTATCTCAAGGACTCAGAGCCTCCTGACTGATCTGTTCTTAACTAATGACTTAGTTTCCACTGTGTAACAGGCTTCTCCTCAAAAATGCCTTTCCCTGTACTAGGCACCGCCGGGCCAGGTGGTCAATTAACTGTCTCTACTATCATCTGTAAACCGTCCCCATCAATCAAATGTCTCCACTTCATCCTCAGACCCCCTTATCACATTGTTCCCTACATTCTGATCTCATTCCCAGTTGTCTTTGATCTCTCTGTATAAAAATCCCCCTCGGTGAGTGTTGGGGGTTCACTTCTGGAAACAGAAGATTGAACCCCGGCTTGCCGGCCCCAATAAATCCTCCTGCTGATTGCATCGAGTCCGAGTCACTGTGGTCTTTGGGGCGACGGTTCCCGAGAAAAGGCCGTGAGGTCTTACATTTGGGGGCTCGTCCGGGATCGCCTCGCTCACTCAGACCCTTTGGCTTTTGGATTCGGAGGTACGCTCGAGCAATTCTGTGTCTCCGTGCATGTCTGTAAAAGGTCTGTGACTAGTCTGCTCTGTGTTAAATCTGCATTGTCTCACTTTTCTCTCCTGCTGCTTGACTTAATCCTTCGGAAGTTTCAGTGAACAGGCGAACGGTTGTGAGGCAACTGATTAGTCCCGGCCAGGGCTACTCCCTGGTGGACTCTGAAGGCCTTACGACAGGTGAGCCCCAGTAACTACCGCCCGGCTGGGTGAAACTTCCCTGTCCTTCTTGTGAGGATCTGGCCTAATATTACCTATTTGTGGGCACGGGTCAGGCACTTAAAAGCCATTAGGGCGCCTGCCACTTGAAGACTCCCGTGACAGGATAAGGGGGTCACGGAACGGGCCAGAAGCCGCTAGGGCGCCCGCCCCCAGCAAGAAAACTTCCGTGCAACGGCACAGGCACACGAGTGAACTCAAAGCACGCCATAAGTCCACCTCTCTGGCCGCCACCATTCCCGGTAGGATTTTCGGTGGCTATCCTCAGTAATCTCTCTTTTTTTCCTCCTGGTCTCCTCCGGCTGCTGAAACAAAGATCTGTGCCCTCGCGCACCTGTCTGTCTGTATCTGTGGGCGCGCCTCTCTGTCTGTATCTGTGGCGTTTGCCAGGGACGCCTGGAACGCCGACCTGGGAGTGGGGGTCGTGAGATTCCCCTCCGCCTGTATCTGTGGCGTTTGCCGGGGACGCCTGGAACGCCATCCTGGGAGTAGGGATCGTGAGATTCTTCTCCGCCTGAGTCTGAATTCTGTATCTGTGGAGCTAGGAAGCTCATCTGTTTAAGACCTGCCGAGGGCAAAAGTTTACAGCAGCCGCTTTTATCTGACTTTTCCACTGCTACTTGCCTTACTTTGTATTCGTTAAGTGTTTATTTTTGTGACAAACTGACGATGGGACAGACTGTGACAACCCCGTTGTCTCTGACGGTAGATCATTGGACGGAAGTGAAAAATCGGGCCCATGGTCTTTCCATGACAGTGAAAAAAAGGAAATGGCAGAGCTTATGCGCAGTTGATTGGCCCAGTTTTAAGACCGGCTGGCCACCGGAAGGGTCATTCTCTTCAGAACAAGTTAAACAGGTTAAAACTGTAATTTTCACCCCTGCTACTGAACACCCGGACCAGGTGCCATATATTATGGTCTGGGAAGACTTGGTCCGCTCACCCCGGCGTGGGTTCGGCCTTTCGTTTTCCCCACAGGGAAGCTGTTGGAGCCTGCTGCAGAGATCTTTGCCCTGAAATCCACGGCAAAGAAAGAGGAGACGAAGGCCCCCGTCAAAAGTATATATCCAGACCTGCAAACTGACTTCTTGCTTTTAGATTCTCCTCCACCCTACCCGCCTGTACAGGTTCCACCTCCGGCACCTCAGAGGGCACCAGCGACCGCCTCGCCTGAGCAGCCAAGAGAAGGGGAAGAAATGGGCCCGGCGGCAGGAACGCGGAGCCGTAGAGCTGTCACCCCGGACTCCACCGCTCTCCCCCTCCGGGAGAAACGGGCCCCCTGATGACCGCGGGGTTCGGCCACTCCAATATTGGCCATTCTCTGCCTCTGACCTTTATAACTGGAAAAATAATAACCCCTCTTTTTCTGATAACCCCCAGGCGCTGACCTCTTTGATAGAATCTCTTGTTTTTCACATCAGCCCACTTGGGATGATTGTCAGCAATTGTTGCAGACCCTGTTAACCACAGAAGAGAGACAGCGAGTGCTATTGGAGGCTCGCAAAAATGTACCAGGAGATGACGGACGTCCCACAGTGCTCCCTAATGAAATAGATGATGGTTTCCCCCTGACGAGACCTGACTGGGACTACAACTCTCCGGCAGGTAGGGAGCACCTGAGGGTCTATCGCCAGGCTCTAGTGGCGGGTCTCCGAGGGGCAGCAAGGCGCCCCACTAATTTGGCTAAGGTAAGGGAAGTGACTCAAGGGCCTACTGAGTCACCTACTGTATTCTTAGACAGATTGATGGAGGCATTCAAGAGATTTACTCCCTATGATCCCACATCTGAGGAACATAGGGCTACAGTGGCCATGGCTTTTATTGATCAGTCAGCTCTAGATATTAAGAGAAAGTTACAGAGACTAGATGGGTTACAGGGATTCTCCCTTCAAGATTTGATCAAAGAAGCAGACAAGGTGTTCAATAAAAGGGAAACAGAAGAAGAAAAGGAGGAAAGGAGGATCCGGGAGCAGGATGAACGAGAGAGAGAGAGAGAAAAAGACAGGCAAAAGATTTGACAAAAATTCTGACTACAGTGATTAAAGAAGGAAAGAGAGACAATAAAACTGGGCCGAGAGACCGCAGTAAAAGCAGGACAGGAACCAAGCCGCCACTAGACAAAGATCAGTGCGCGTACTGTAAAGAGAAGGGGCATTGGCTCAAAGACTGCCCTCAGAAGAAGAGGGAAAGTCCGCTTCCCCCAACAAAATCCTGGCCATAGAAGAAGAAGATTAGGGGGACGGGGCTCGGACCCCCTCCCCGAGCCTAGGGTAACTCTAAAGGTGGAGGGAAGCCTGTACAGTTTCTGGTAGACACAGGAGCCCAACACTCCGTCCTATTACAATCCGGAGGGGCATTGTCCACAAAAAAGGCATGGGTACAGGGCGCTACAGGGTATCAACAATACCCATGGACTACCCGAAGAACAGTGGACCTTGGCGTGGGCCGGGTATCCCACTCGTTCCTTGTGATCCCTGAATGCCCTTACCCCTTGCTGGGACGGGACTTGCTCACGAAAGTGGGGGCTCAGATCCACTTCCACACCGAGGGCACCACGGTGACAGACGGGGAAGGAAGGCCGTTGCAGGTTTTGACCCTGAGGCTAGAAGATGAACACAGGCTATATGAGAGCCCTTCCCCCGAGACCATGAATATGCAGGACTGGATGGCTAAGACCCCCTAGCCTGGGCTGAAGTCTCGGGCATGGGAATGGCCGTCCACCAGCCCCCAGTGGTGGTAGAAATCAAGGCCTCTGCCACCCCCATCTCAGTCCGCCAGTACCCGATGAGTAAAGAGGCTCGAGATGGGATCCGCCCACATATTCAAAGGTTTCTTGATTTGGGAATTTTGATAAAGTGCCAATCGGCCTGGAACACCCCGTTGCTTCCGGTCCGGAAGCCTGGAACGGGCGAATACCGGCCTGTGCAGGATCTGAGAGAAGTCAACAAGCGAGTATCAGACCTACACCCAACAGTGCCCAACCCTTACAACCTGCTGAGCACCCTTCCCCCAGCAGGAAGTGGTACACTGTCTTGGACCTGAAAGATGCCTTCTTCTGCCTACGACTTAGCCCCGCTAGCCAGCCTATTTTTGCTTTTGAGTGGAAAGACCCCCTTACAGGGCTCTCCGGACAGCTAACGTGGACCAGGCTGCCGCAAGGATTCAAAAACTCGCCAACAATTTTTGACGAAGCCCTCCACCAGGACCTCGCGCACTTCCGCGCCACAAATCCCCAGGTAACTCTGCTCCAATATGTAGATGACTTGTTTCTGGCCGCAGATACCGCAGAAGAGTGCAGGAAAGGGACTGAGACCTTATTGACTGAACTTGGCACCCTCGGCTACCGCGCTTCTGCCAAGAAGGCCCAGATCTGCCGGCAACAGGTTAGTTACCTGGGGTACCAACTCAGAGATGGGAAGCGATGGCTCTCGGAGGCCAGAAAGAGGCGGTGGCCAGAATACCGGCCCCGAAAACTCCCGACAAGTTAGGGAGTTCTTGGGCACTGCGGGGTTCTGCAGGCTCTGGATTCCGGGGTTCGCAGAGATGGCAGCTCCCCTGTACCCCCTGACAAAGGGCAGTACACCCTTCGTCTGGGGAAAGAGCGAGCAAAAGGCGTTTGACAATATTAAGCGCGCCTTGTTGTCAGCCCCTGCCCTGGGACTTCCAGATGTGGACAAGCCGTTCCATCTCTATGTGGCTGAGAATAATGGCATTGCCAAAGGGGGTCCTCACCCAAAAGCTGGGACCATGGAATCGGCCGGTGGCATATCTGTCAAAGAAACTGGACCCCGTGGCTGCTGGCTGGCCAAATTGTTTGCGCATAGTGGCTGCCGTGGCAGTCCTAGTAAAGGATGCAGACAAGCTGACACTGGGGCAGAACTTAATTGTCACTGCGCCCCACGCTTTAGAAAGTGTGATTCGCCAACCCCCCGAGAGATGGCTAACTAACGCCAGGATGACCCACTATCAGACGCTGCTCCTAAATTCTGAGCGAATCAGGTTCACGCCAGCTACTGGACTTAACCCTGCCACGCTGCTGCCGGACCCCAGCCAGTCCGAGGTGACCCACGACTGTCAAGAAATTCTGGCGGGAGTACATGGAGTTCGTCATGATCTCTCGGACCAGCCGCTTCAGGATGCCGAGGTGACATGGTATACGGATGGGAGCAGTTTTCTTGAAGAAGGTAGGCGGCGGGCAGGGGCAGCGGTGGTCGATGGGACTGAGGTAATCTGGGCAGCTGCCCTCCCTCAAGGTACGTCAGCCCAAAAAGCCGAGCTGATTGCCCTCACAAAGGCCTTAGAACTGGCCCGAGGAAAAAAGGCCAACATTTACACTGATAGTAGATATGCCTTCACAACTGCACATGTCCATGGAGCTATTTACCAACAGAGAGGGTTACTTACATCGGCCGGCAAAGAAATTAAAAACAAAAACGAAATCCTGGCATTGTTGGCTGCCCTGATGTTGCCAGAAAAGATTAGTATAATCCACTGCCCCGGGCACCAACGAGATCGGTCCCTGGTAACTGAGGGAAACAACATGGCCGATCAAGCTGCGCGAGAGGTGGCAACAAAAGATGGACTATCGAGATTGCTGGCAATATGCTCAAAAGATGAAGATAATTCTAGCCCCTCTCCGCGGCCCAGAGGGAAACAGGCTACGACGGAAGGAGAAGCCAGAGAAATGTTAGAACAAATGCACCATTGGACTCACTTAGGGGCTAAAAAGCTAGTCTCTCTTTTAATTAAAGCAGGATATGAGGTGCCGGGACTTTCTAAATTGGCTGAGCAGGTGGTCCTGAACTGCAGACCTTGCCAAGAGGTAAATGCCGGCCGAAACAAGACAGGCCAAGGTAAGCGGCTGCGTGGAGACCGGCCGGGGGCCTACTGGGAAGTGGATTTCACCGAGGTATGTCCTGCGCGGTACGGCAATAAATATCTGCTGGTTTTTGTAGACACTTTCTCAGGGTGGGTAAAAGCTTTCCCCACCAAAAATGAAAGTGCACTCACAGTAACTAAAAAGATCCTAGAAGAAATTTTTCCGCGCTTCGGAGTGCCAAAGATGTTAGGGTCAGATAATGGGCCGGCTTTCATTGCCCAAATAAGTCAGGAGTTAGCTAAGTTTCTGGGGACCGATTGGAAACTACATTGTGCATACAGACCCCAGAGTTCAGGACAGGTAGAAAGAATGAATAGAACTCTAAAAGAGACCTTAACTAAATTGTCCTTAGAGACTGGCGGTACTGACTGGACGGTGCTCCTTCCTCTGGCTCTGTTCCGGGTGAGAAATACGCCCTCTCGCCTTGGTCTCACCCCTTTTAAAATTTTGTATGGAGCACCCCCCATATTGACACTTAGAGAAGGATTTGACCCCCGAAACTTTAACAATGGTGATTTATGTGCTAGGCTGAAGGGTCTCCAGCTGGTTCAGAAAGAGGTGTGGACTCAGCTTGCTGCGGCCTACCAACCCGGAACCCCAGAAGAGGCCCATCCGTTCCAGGTGGGAGACTCCGTCTACGTTCGTCGACATCGGCAAAACAACCTAGAGCCCAGGTGGAAAGGACCCTACATTGTTCTGCTTACAACCCCCACTGCCATCAAGGTTGACGGAATCTCATCCTGGATCCACGCCTCCCACGTTAAAGCTGCACCGGAACCGACGCCACAATGGAAGGCTCACCGCACCTCCCACCCTTTAAAGCTCAGGCTCTGCCGATTACCGGATTTCTGATCATCCTGGCTCTGCATCAAGGAACCGCTCATACGTATTGGGCCTATGTTCCTGACCCCCCATGCTCCAGTCTGTAGGGTGGGATGAAGAAACATTGCCGGTATACGTAAATGATACTGCTCTTCTGGGAGGAGTCTCTGATGCACATATTCAACACCAACGAGCTAACATTTCCTTCTATGGGCTTTCTTCACGGTTCCCTATGTGTTTTTCATACAATTCCCCCAAGTCTTACTGTATAAACGTCTCCCCTGTCACTTCTTACCCTCGTGTATACATTTCAGGAATTTCTGAAGACGCTGGGGCCATTTCACACCAAACGGGCGTGGGGCCGCTCGATATACCTTACTGTGGTCGCCGCCATCTGGGAATTAGCGAGGGAATGGATGTGCCATGGATTCTATGCCGGGGACGTAATGCCACTGTTTATAACATAAATAATAATAACAGTGTTTATCTCTGGGACTGGGCACCTGCAGGTACCCCAGATTATCCTGAATATAGAGGACAGCACCCTTCCATTTTGGCACTCGGACATCGTCAGGTATTTCAAACTGAGATCTGGAAGCTTTTAGCGACCTTTGGCCCCGGCAACATGTTGTATAGACAGACTAATAGAGGTGGAACAAGATATGGAGATATAAGAATTACGGGATTCAGATATCCTAGATCATGTGTGCCTTACCCCTTTATGATTTTAGTTAGAAATGTTACTGTTAATGTCACTCAGAATGTTTACCATATGTCTTGTTATAATTGCACCCTCACTAATTGTATCAGAGGCATGAGCGTCGGAGAGCAAATATTGGTGGTAAAACAACCCGCTTTTGTTATGCTCCCCGTCAAAATAGAAGATTGGTATGATGAAACGGCATTGCAATTACTACAACACATCAATACTGCCCTTAGCCGCCCAAAAGAGGCCTGGGATTAATTGTTCTGGGTGTGGTTTCGCTGATCACCTTAATAGCGACCGCTGTTACTGCCTCTGTTTCCCTTGCTCAGTCCGTGCAAGATGCCAAGGTTGTTGATTCTCTGTCTTATAATGTCACAAGGGTTATGGGAACACAAGAGGGTATTGATAAAAAAATAGAAAATAAGCTGTCTGCTCTGTATGATACTCTCAGAGTCTTAGGAGAAGAGGTCCAAAGCTTAGGACTCAGAATGAAAATTCAATGTCATGTTAATTACAAGTGGATCTGTGTCACAAGAAAGCCTTATAATATATCTGACTTCCCGTGGGAAAGGATCAAAAAACATTTACAAGGCATATGGTATAATTCTAATATTTCTCTTGATTTACTGCAGTTACACAATGAAATATTAGATATAAAAAACGCGCCTTCAGCCACTTTAGATATTGCTCAAGCTGCTGCAGATTTTGTAAAAAATTTGGCTTCTAACTTTCCCAGTCTTCATTCCTTGTGGCAGAGCATGGCGGCTGTAGGCATCGTATTAGTCACTATCCTTGCCCTGATGTGCCTAGCACCGTGCCTTATTAAAGGCATTGTAAAAGAATTTCTGCACATAAAGATGTTTGTGTACCGAAACATGCTGCACCATCACCATCTGTTGGAGCGCCTAAAAGATAAAGAAGAGGGAGCTGCGAGAGAATTGCTTGTAATGGGTTAAACCTTGAAAGCTGCCTGACCAGAGTAACAGCCCAGGCTCCCTGACCCGCCTCCTTCAATAGATATTTAAATTGCATCTGTCACGTTTCGGAGACGGGAACACTATGCTCTCCACACTGATCGTAAGGTATAGGTGTTAAAAGGTTAAATGAGTTTGTTGTATATGATACCATGACTATTCTTGTAATCATAACTTTCTTCATCTTGTAGCTTTTGCATTTTTAAGTAGCAGTACGCTGCAATCCCTCACTCTATGATTTCAGGATTGAAATCATGGACAAGAAGAAGAGGGGAATGAAGAACTTTTAGAATTTTTAGGTTTTAAAATATATAGTAGTTTGATGTTAGAAAAACAAGGCTCTTTGGGTTAAAGAATTTCTCTTTGTTATAAATCATTGTATTCGTCTTTCTGTAAGAATGTAACTTCATTTAGTGCTTTCTGAGAAGGACACTGGAAACTTCTGGGTTAAAAGTTAAAACCTGAAAGGCAGAATGTGCTGCATAGAAGATAGCTTTCCCCCCTTATCTCAAGGACTCAGAGCCTCCTGACTGATCTGTTCTTAACTAATGACTTAGTTTCCACTGTGTAACAGGCTTCTCCTCAAAAATGCCTTTCCCTGTACTAGGCACCGCCGGGCCAGGTGGTCAATTAACTGTCTCTACTATCATCTGTAAACCGTCCCCATCAATCAAATGTCTCCACTTCATCCTCAGACCCCCTTATCACATTGTTCCCTACATTCTGATCTCATTCCCAGTTGTCTTTGATCTCTCTGTATAAAAATCCCCCTCGGTGAGTGTTGGGGGTTCACTTCTGGAAACAGAAGATTGAACCCCGGCTTGCTCCGGCCCCAATAAATCCTCCTGCTGATTGCATCGAGTCCGAGTCACTGTGGTCTTTGGGGCGACGGTTCCCGAGAAAAGGCCGTGAGGTCTTACAATAGTAGCTTGAATACTAGTTGAATGATAGATAAAACAGAGTCAGTACTCCTAATTCCTTCTCAATGTATATAGACAACAATTAGATGCACATCCTTGAGCTGCTTTACAGAAACCAGGCCCCCACCAGATAGAAACTGTTGACAATATGTATAGATCCCAGATTGTGATCTTAGGTGACCTTGGCTTGCAATGGCTTGGAGCAGGGCTTGGCTTCCCAGACAGAGACTGGACTGAGTCAAGGCGATAAAAGCACTAGATCCTAGCCTAGACAGAGTGGTCAGTGACAAGGTCGCTGGCCCTTTGGTTTTGCAGCAAAGAATTTCCACAAAGATGGAAAGTATTTATTAAGAGGGGAAAAATGAGTGTGTGTATAGACTCACGGTCAGACACAAGGAGAGAGAGAATCACTGAGTGGTGCCCTTGTGGCAGTCTGAACTACTTTTATGGGGCATTTCTTCTGAGTTTCCTTTGGCCAATCATTTTGATTTGCCTGATTCAGGGTCCATATTTGGTATATCTCAGGATCCGCCCAAGTGTGCACACACATCTCTTAGCCAAGATGGAGTTTACTTAAAAAGCATCTGGGTAGAACATCCCTTGCCATTGCTCACCTCTTTGGCCTGCAAGGAGCCTTTCTGTGTATGTGTGGTCAGGGAGGTCTCCTGACTTGAAGAATGAGAGATATGTGTTCTGGGCAGGGCCCAGCCCTCTCCCTTAATTGCTATGCTATTCTCATCTTAGAGTTTCAGTTAACAGAGAATCAATCTCTGATAGCTTTACCCTGGTGGTGGGGAGGTAGGGGTGAGGGCATCTGCCTCCTGCCTCAGTTGGAGCCAGAAGATTGATGATTATGATTCCCAATACATCATGCTGTTATCTTACCACCAACCAATCAGAAGAAAGTCCATGAGCTGATCATGTACCCTGCAACCCTTATCCCTAACTGTGCTTTAAAAAAAAAGTTCCTATCTTGTTTAAGCCATTTTTATTTTTAACTCTCTTAAGTAGTCAACTAGTATTCAAGCCAAAAATTATTACAAACTATTTTAGGATTGTCCTGTTTGTTACTTATCTGAGATTACTTTAAAAGTTGACATGTGACTGATAAATATACCTATTAAAGCACAAAATCTAGTCCAGGGATTGATTAGAAAAAAATTTTTGAACTCATATGCTAATTGCATTTCATTGCTCATCAGCAAACCTGCTTGTATTTTCATGCATTCTGAGAAACAGCTTAGTAAATTGAAATTTTAGAGTTGAAATGTAATTAGTTAAAAATAAGATGTGACTTTTTTCAGAAAAAATAATTAAAATGGGCAGTTTCCCAATTTCACTTTTATCTCTTTATATTTAATATCCACATAAGAAAAAATGAAATTCTGTTATTAACACAGTAGTATAACAAACATACAAGATATTTGTCAACCATGAACACTGGTGAAACAACAGTCTGTCTATCTGCTGAGAATTTTACTTTGATAACATCAAGAATTTATAGTGTATGCCATCATTTCTTTAATCTTTATCATTCAAAGATGTTCACTACATCATTGTCAGTGAGGTATGAACAAAGCTTCTAACTCTAGACTTGTAAGATTTACTTTGCAATTATTGGCTAATTTCTGTTCTTTTTTTCTCTTGTAAATTAGTTATTGGGATGAGATAAGTGAAAATTTTACAAGAAGATCTACAAAACAATTTTAAAAAAAAAACTTCTAAATTTGTTAAGTTCATTCAGCAAACCTTTGTTGAGCAATATACTGGGTCCAGGAGATATAGTCAAGGCTATGGTTTTTCCAGTGGTCATGTATGGATGTGAGTTGGACTGTGAAGAAAGCTGAGTGCTGAAGAAATGATGCTTTTGACTGTGGTGTTGGAGAAGACTCTTGAGAGTCCCTTGGACTGCAAGGAAATCCAACCAGTCCATTCTGAAGGAGATCAGCCCTGAGATTTCTTTGGAAGGAATGATACTGAAGCTGAAACTCCAGTACTTTGGCCACCTCATGGGAAGAGTTGACTCACTGGAAAAGACTCTGATGCTGGGAGGGATTGGGAGCAGGAGGAGAAGGGGATGACAGAGGATGAGATGGCTGGATGGCATCACTGACTCAGTGGACATGAGTCTGAGTGAACTCCGGGAGTTGGTGATGGACAGGGAGGCCCGGCGTGCTGTGATTCATGGGGTCACAAAGTTGGACATGACTGAGCCACTGAACTGACTGAAGATAAGTTTTTCCCTCAATGATGATAAAAGATTCTTGGAGAAATAGGTAAAGAAAATAATTACATAAGAAGAGGAAGAAACTTTAAATCACCAGAATTTATTAGTGGAAGGCATTGCATTGTTTGAAGATTTGACTATGCCACGTTAGATGAGGGTATGACCCCCAAGTTTCATGCTCCAGTTTTTTTAAATGTTGATTACAAAGAATAATGTGGCCTACTAACTGATTAAATTAGTAATGCAAATATGTGTACAAAACTGAAGCAGATCTGATTTCTTATGCAAAACAGAAGTACCAAGAAGGAGGTTGCTTTTGACTTAGCAAATCTCCTTTACAGGGTTTCTCAATATGGTAAGAGGTCAACAGACTGGAAAATAGAATTCAAAGACAGTGAGGGGAAGGAGTGGAAGAGATTAGGAAGTTCTTGGTAGGACCCAAATTGTAGAGTCCTATAAGCAATATTCAACAGTTTGCACCTTATCCTACAATGAGAGAACTGAAAGATTTTAAGAAAAAAATTAGAATCAGATATGCATTTATAATGATCATTCTAGCAGCAATATAATGGAGACTGTTCCATGGCCAGGTAATAAATAATATGGCATGCCCAAAGGCAGTGCCTTCATGATGAGAAGAAAGGATGGACTGAAAAGATATTTCTAGACCTGATCAGCTGGATATGGGAGATAATAAAGAATTTGGGATTTAGGATAACTCTCAGGAGTCTTCCATGGAGAACTTGATGTTGAGTTGAAGTGTGTAGCATCAAGAAATAGGTGTTCTGTTTACTTTTCCTTCTTTTCTAACAATTGCAGAGATCTGAACAGTATTTCATAAGCTAAAAGAAAGGAGCTAGTGGAAGTAAATTATTTGAAAATAAGAAAGACAAGAGCAACATTTGTGATGCTTAGCAGCTAGAACATAGTAAGGATGCAATAAATACTTGTTATTGTGGATATCCCTGGTGGTCCAGTGATTAAGAATCCACCTTGCAATGTAGGGTATGTGGATTTGATATCTGATCAGGAAACTAAGATCCCACAAGCCACAGAGCAACTAACCCCAAACCACAACTACTCTGTCCAGCACTCTGGAGCCCTTGCACCACAACTAGAGAGCCCACATGCTTCAACAAAAGAACCCACACGCCACAACTACTGAGCCTGTATGCAACAATCAGAGAGTCCGTGCACTGCAACCAAAGATCCTGTATGCTGCAACTAAGACCCAACATAGCTGAGTAAATACATATTTTAAAATATGTATTTATTTGTTCTTGGAATCAAAATTACTTTCCTCTCAATGATTCAAATCTCCAAATTAGTTAAGGTTTTACTCTATTTTATTTTGAATATTACATTACTTTTAACAGGATAATTTTCAGTCCTATTTTGATGGCCTGATTTTGAGATGAATAGTCATAATAAAAATAATAGCTACTATTTAACAAGTACTTAGTATGTGCTTTACAGAGAACCTCACCTCTTATAAATTCCTTTAAGTCAATGTTATTTACGAATAAGAAGACTGAGACTCACAAATATGAAAAAAATTTACCTGTGTCACAGTTAGTTAGGGGTTCAAGGTTTCAAGGCCAGGTCTGGGGGTCTCTATAAATCTAAGTTCTAAATCATTATGGTCTATTGCCTCCTGTAAAATTCGTAAATACAGGCCTTTCCTGAAACTCTTCAATGAAAGTTTTAGAGTGAAATAATCTAAGTGTTGGTACAAGGAAAAAGATAATTCATAATTATAATTAAAATCAATTGATTTGTTTGTTCTTCAAAGTCAAGATGAGTTTCAATCTTGTCAGCCAAAGTATAGTTTGCTTTCTCATCTAAGATAGCCATTCTCACTTGTCAGAAGTCAGAATACAAACAGTACTGAGTATATAATTGGATGGTTTATTGCTACCAATATTAATAATTTTTGTTTAAAATGCCTTCTACAGAGTATTTCTATCATAATTACAACTTAATTTTTTTGTTTAAAAATATAAAAATAACATTTTATGAGCTTTGTAAATTTTGTGTGATGTTGAAATTATGTATGTATTACATTTGATAGGTGGCACGGATACTGTTCAGAAGTGAGAATGCAACTGCAACTGTAAAATAAAATGGGAATTTTCAATGGATCAAAAAAAATGTTTTCAAATTAAATGTCACTGAAATGCAAGTATGTATTTTTCTTAATTGCAGACTTTATGAATGATTTATGACAACCTTGTAAAACATAGGGGAAATGACGGTTTTCCAAATCATCTCATTGTTATTAATAGATCCTCAATTATTATTGAGTGTCAAAATCCTGAAATTTCAACTCCAAGGAAAAAGATCTTCCAGGTTGGAATTACCAAATTAGCTATATGCACATCCAGCCCCTGTGAGAATAGGATTCACCAGCAGCTTCCAAGGCAATCGCCCTTCATCAGCAAGAGAAGAAAAACAAAACAAAACAAACAAACAAACAAACAAATGAAAACACCCTGATTCAAATCAACTAAGATCCCCTTTCCCTTGTAGCTCAGCTGGTAAAGAATCACCTGCAATGCAGGAGATCCCAGTTCGACTCCTGGGTTAGGAAGATCCCCTGGAGAAGGGATAGGCTATAAACTCCAGTATTACTGGGCTTCCCTGGTGGCTCAGAAGGTAAAGAATCCACCTGTAATGCAGGAGACATGGCTTTGATTCCTGGGTTTGGAAGATTCCCTGGAGAAGGGAATGGTTACCACTTTAGAATTCTTGCCTGGAGAATTCCATGGACAGAGGAACCTGGCAGGCTATATAGTCCATGGGATCACAAATAGTTGGACATGACTGAGCCACTTTCACTTCCACAGGGGGAAAAGAAAAAAAGTTTCATTGTGGTTTGAGAGGCCCTTGCTTCAAACTGATGATTCAAAGTCTTTTGTCCTTGTTGGTTTTATTCCCCTTAATTTCTTGTTTTTGCCTTTTCCCCTGGGAAATCCCATGGAAAGAGGAGCTTGATGGGCTACAGGCCATGGGGGTCGCAAGAGTCAGATGTGACTTAGGGACTAAACCACCACCAGCTGACTGACCCTTCTCTCTGCAGGGGCAGAGGTAGCTGAAGAAGCACTGTTCATGATGTCCACTAGCAGCCTGGCGTTCCAGGTACACGATGCCCCTAATGCAGAGACCCAGAGACCAGGCCAGTCCATTTCCCTGGCCGTTGCCTCGCTGAGAGCTGATGCACAGTGGCTTCTAGCCCATCTCCTGACAGAGGTCAACTCTAGGGAAACAGGGCAGCCAAGGAAAGAAAGAAATGAAGGAAAGAAAAGGCCTTCACAGTGAGTGAAGGCTTACATTTTACTGAGTCTCTTTTTTGTTTGCTAATCAGGGCATTTTTGCCTCTAGGTGGAACCCAGAAGCTGTTGAAGCTATCAGCTCTCCCATTCTCCACATTCCTTCTGGTACATATTGTTTTTGATTGTGTTTCTCCAAGAGCTTTATTTTACAGCTGGGGCAGAAAGATGCATTTGCTTTACCAGAAGTGTTAAGTTGGCGGTGAGGGGGTGGTGCGGAGGCCAGTGGTGTGGAACGAAAGGTCGTTTGGGGAAGAGGAAAGAATAAAGACCAGGAACAGGGGAAGTTTCTGGAAACAGGGCCTCACATTGGGAACTGTTCAAGAGAGAACTGCTAGCCGTGATGACAAAGTGTGACCGCAGAAAAGAATTAGACCTTCCACCTCAGCAGAGAATCCAGAGATGTCACCTTGGACATAGATGTTGGCATTCCAATAACAAGCACTGCCAACTGGGAGCCCTTCCCAAACGGCAAACTGGATTGTAGGCCTCTGAGAGTCTCATAATGGCTATTAGGAGGACTTAACTGGGCTCCAAAATCACTGCAGACGGTGATTGCAGCCATGAAATTAAAAGACGTTTTTACTTCTTGGAAGAAAAGTTATGACCAACCTAGATAGCATATTCAAAAGCAGAGACATTACTTTGCCAACTAAGGTCCATCTAGTCAAGGCTATGGTTTTTCCTGTGGTCATGTATGGATGTGAGAGTTGGACTGTGAAGAAGGCTGAGCACTGAAGAGTTGATGCTTTTGAACTGTGGTGTTGGAGAAGACTCTTGAGAGTCCCTTGGACTGCAAGGAGATCCAACCAGTCCATTCTGAAGGAGATAAGTCCTGGGATTTCTTTGGAGGGAATGATGCTGAAGCTGAAACTCCAGTACTTTGACCACCTCATGCGAAGAGCTGATTCACTGGAAAAGACTCTGATGCTGGGAGGGATTGGGGGCAGGAGGAGAAGGGGACGACAGAGGATGAGATGGCTGGATGGCATCACCGACTCGATGGATATGAGTTTGGGTGAACTCCGGGAGTTGGTGATGGACAGGGAGGCCTGGGGTGCTGCAATTCATGGGGTCGCAAAGACTCGGACACAACTGAGTGACTGAACTGAACTGAATATGAGTCAACTCATTGGTAAGAGTTCTAACTACCATAATGTGGTATTTAAGAGTAAATATGTAAGCACATTTTGCAACCACAGCCTGGTAAGGTCCGAGACATCATATTATACCTACATTCCCATTCATTTCCTGATTAACCAACAAAAGCATCATTTGACATATTAATGTCATTGTGTAATATCAAAAACTCTCTTTTTCTGACTTCATTCTGGGCTTCATCTTTTAAATCTTCACAATTTAATTAAAATTTCTGTTTTTGAAGATGGCTGAATTCCAGGATTTTTAAGGCAAGTGATGGTGAAACCAAAATAAAAGACATGGTAAGGTCATTTCTGCAAAATTTTCAGCAAATATCAAACTTAATTTAGGATGCAAGGGTGGACATGAGGAGGAAAGCCACAGTTATTGTCTAGGTATCAGACCAGAAGCCTTCAGATGCCTGGTAAAGAGTAAAGAAAAAAATAGCCACAGGCAGTAACTGGCAGAGACAAAGAGCAGAGGAAACAGGATTTGAGAAGACTCCAGCCAGTCCAATCTAACTCCAGGGTACTGTACCTTATAACCAAGATGATTGTTGAGAACACATCTGATCGAGCACCTCTTGAGGTGGCTTAAAGCCATGGCCCTTTACCTGAGACTTTGTGTCTCCTGACCCTTGTGACTGAGGGCTATATATACCCCTGCTTCATTTAATGAGGATGTGATTTACTATAATAATATAATTTAAAGGCTTGTTGAACCTGGCTCACTGACCCAAAATATCATCCTCACCAAAGAGATGTAACTAGTTAGTTATTATCAGCCGAGATGCTGGGTCCCCAAGATAAGCAGCCACTGCTGCTCCCCGAGATAACACTTACTGACTAGAGAACAAGCCAAATTACTATCTTAGTTTTGTGAGCATTAAGCTGTGCCTCTGAAGAGCCAATAGCTTCTGATTCCACTTATACTGGCAGACGCTCTCTGCAAAAAGCACAACATTCTTTGGCTAAACCCAAATCCGTAATGAGACATACAACCAAATATCAGAAGTAAGAGGTGGGCATCAAACCAAAGACAGAAAAACAAGCTGGAACAACTGGTTTTGTTGTTCTAGTTCTGAAAGGAGGACCTCCTCATCCCAACAGGAGTTCACTGGTTTTGGTGACCAGAGAGAAACATACCAGAAGGAGAGGAGTATATTATACAATTATGCCTACAGTTGCCTTTGACAGCAATTTTATATATACATAAAATTATATATATATATATATATATATATATACACACATAAATAGATAGAAAGATAGATGGGCTTAACTCCTAAATGATATTTATTTATAGCTTTTTTAAGTAATCTAATGACAGAGCCAAAACTGAATGCACAGGTGGAAGGGGGTTCAGGGTTGGGAACTCATGTACACCTGTGGTGGATTCATGTCAATGTATGGCAAAACCAATACAGTATTGTAAAGTAAAAAAAAAAAAAAAAAAATTTAAATGAAAAGAAAAAAAAAAATGCACAAACTTTTCATTCTTAAAATATATCAAAACAGATTTGTAGAGCTTGCAAATAAAGTCAAAAAAAAAAAAATTATCTGGGGTCTATTGTAAAGAAGAATTGCACCAGAGCAATTAAACAACCAAGTGCATGCTAAGTCACTTCACTCGTGTCCGACTCTGTGAGACCCTATGGACTGAGTATAGCCTACCGGGCTCCTCTGTCTGCAGGATTCTCTAGGCAAGAATACTGGAGTGGGTTGCCATGCCCTCCTCCAGGGGGTCTTCCTGACCCAGGGATCGAACCTGCGCCTCTTGTCTCTTCTGCATGGGCAGGCAGGTTCCTTACCACTAGCAGCACCTGGGAAGGCCAAGCAGTCGAGGAAGACTTTACTTCAAGACTGTTGTAATAGGGGAGACTCTTGCGATAAGGAGAGAATGAACGCAGCTCACTGAATAAAATGCAGGAAGACTTTTAAGTGGGGCAGTGAGCTAACGGAAAAGTCCTGGAGGACATCAGTGTAGAGATTGGTCAGTGTGATTAGGCATTTGTATTTGCTAATTGATGTTTATTGAAATTAGACTTCTACCCTCTCAAAAGAATGGGACACAGCGACTCTTATTTTTCTTGTGGATCATATTTCAAATACTGGCTCCCAAGTTGTTGAGAAAAATATCCTAGAGTTGTAGAAGATTTACATCTCAAAAGGCAAAGAAAGAATTTACAATAGCAAGTTTTCTAAAATAAACACGCTAAGAAAAGAGAAAGTGAAAGTGAAGTCACTCAGTCATGTCCGACTCTTTGCGACCCATGGACTGTAGCCCACCAAGCTCCTCTGTCCATGGGATTCTCTAGGCAAGAATACTGGAGTGGGTTGCCATTTCCTTCTCCAAAGAAAAAAGAGAGTCAGGGTCTATTGTCAAGAAAAACTTTCCAAAGTTTAGTCTAGCTGAGAGGAATGTTACAGCCACCCAGGTCACTATTTACAGCCTTGGAAAGAACATAGTGAAAACTATCTGCATCTGGTTCAATAAAGATTCCCCTTTTCTCTGGTTTAGTCCCATAATTCTATTTTGCAGGTTAATTGCTTCAGTGAATGATTATTCTTAAGGCAAACAGCAATCAGACTAAAATCCTCTTTGCAAATGCAAATGCAACTTAAATCCTCTTTGGGGACTTGCTACAAACCAAAAGCACATTCCATTCGATATTTAAACTGAGAGTACTCTCCCACCTAGGTAAATCCTTCAAAAGAGGAGATCCCAAGTTTAATTGTCCAGAAAAGGCTTTGGGAAAATCTTGTCTGCAGAGTATTTATACTATATGTAGGAAGCTTTTGACTCAGCTGGCATCTCAACTTAAAACTCTTAATAAATGTTTCACTTCTTTCATGTTTGTATCTGTCACCTATCACTCAATGGGACTAGAGAGCAGGAATGAAAGATTTCTGACAACTGTTCTAACAAAACCATAATGAAATTCTTCTGATGAATCCCATTTTAACAGGTCATGGCATCAGACTGACAAGTCCAGGAATTCATTTGATTACTGGAGCCTTACAGGGGAAAATGAGGTCTGAGAAAACCAGCTGATAAAAAAGCACAGCAAAGGTCGAACAAATCAGAAAAATGATCAGCCTAATGAGCCGCAAAATTATTTATTTGCTTATAAAAAAAAAAACTGAACATAGTTCATCATACATAAACCAATACCTGTCTTAGTTGATAGAACTCAGGCAAAAAGGAGTAGTGTGGGGGTGTTCAGGTGTCCAGCCTTTGGAGGCGATTATTGGATTTTTAACAATTTGAAAACGCTTGAGACATACTCTGAGCCAAAATAATTAGGAAACCACTGTTGATTGAATACAATATCTTGTCTGACAGGGGTTCCAGTTTGTTAAGGTGGTTACTATACAAACAGGAAAGGGAAGCATTGAATCTTAGTTCATTTTGTTATTTGGCTTCTATTTGTTCATGCCTATAAGAATGTGCCACAGCTCACCTTGCTACTTCATCTTTCTCCATCAAAATTGTTATGCTCCGTGTCCAAATCCCCAAATAAACTGAGAGAACAAATCCATCAAGGCAATGCAAAAGCAAGAAGGGAGTTTATTTATTGCTAACTCAAGTTAGGGCATCCTGCCACATCCAATACAGTGGAGTGAGGCAAGGGGGCCCCAAGCCCTGAATTACAGCAGTATTTATAAACTTAGAACAAAGACAGGGAGTAGGCAAGGGCAGATTGGTTGCAAGGGTCTCTTGGCATCTACTAATTGGCTAGATTCCCACGCGCGGGCTTTCTCAGGGGATTTCTCCTATTGGTCACGCTACACCGCCTGTGGGAGTTCCCAGTGCCTCAGCTTTCCTAGAGACTAAACTTCAGACCTAGCCTGCCCCTTAGAGCCTGTTTTGGCTCCAGTTAGGTCCTAACAAAAATAATCCACTTCCCCCTCCCCTAAAATAAACTAATTTGACAATGGAAATTAAGGACCTGCTTGTTTCTCTGGACTAGCTTTAATTTTACTATTGTAAAATTGCACTTTTATGTATTGCACATTTCTTGGCGCAATGGTGGACTGGCAGTGAGGCTCTTGTTTTATTCATAGGTCATCGATGTTTTGCACATAAGAAGTAACATTCCATGTACCATGATCCTTCCTTCAGTTTAGTTCAGTCGCTCAGTCATGTCCAACTCTTTGTGACCCCATGAACCACAGCACCCCAGGCCTCCCTGTCCATCACCAACTCCCGGAGGCCACCCAAACCCATGTCCATCGAGTCAGTGATGCCATCCAGCCATCTCATCCTCTGTAGTCCCCTTCTCCTCCTGCCCTCAATCCCTCCCAGCATCAAGGTCTTTTCAAATGAGTCAGCTCTTCACATCAAGTAGCCAAAGTATTGGAGTTTCAGCTTCAACATTAGTCCCTCCAATGAACACCCAGGACTGATCTCCTTTAGAAAGGACTGGTTGGATCTCCTTGCAGTCCAAGGGACTCTCAAGAGTCTTCTTCAACACCACAGTTCAAAAGCATCAATTCTTCGGCGTTCAGCTTTCTTCACAGTCCAACTTTCACATCCATATATGACCACTGAAAAACCATAGCCTTGACTAGATGGACCTTTGTTGACAAAGTAATGTCTCTACTTTTGAATATGCTATCTAGGTTGGTCATAGCTTTCCTTCCAAGAAGTAAGAGTCTTTTAATTTCATGGCTGCAATCACCATCTGCAGTGATTTTGGAGCCCAGAAAAATAAAGTCTGACACTGTTTCCACTGTTTCCCTATCTATTTGCCATGAAGTGATGGGACCGGATGCCATGATCTTAGTTTTCTGAATGTGGAGTTTTAAGCCAACTTCTTCACTCTCCTCTTTCACTTTGATCAAGAGGCTCTTTAGTTCTTCTTCACTTCCTTCCTTCCTTAGAACAAAAGAATATGTGTACCTCCTCTTGTCCACTGATCAAACATGGTACAAATGCAAGATCCTGTTTTATATTATAGCACCCAGAGAAGAGAGTTGCTTCAATGTGATTAGTCTGTATTTCAGTTTAACACCCTTTTACATCTCTATCTGGCATTGGAAACCATGTGCCTTTTCTCATATAATTACCAAATGTAATCTTCCAAAAATAGTACAAGATGCATTATAAATGACCAGCACGGTAAGTATTTATACTGTAGAGGCAAGGAGACCTTTGGTGTTCATCATTAAAACAAAAACAGACTGGTTTTGAAGTGTGTTTTTTTTTTTTTTAATAATCATAAGCTCTCAGGAAGATGTAAAATGAGTACATAGAGTCCCTTCTACCTTTAACCTAGTTTCCCCCAACAGTGACATCTTAAACAACTGTAGTATAATATCAAAACCAGGAAACTGACATTGGTAAAATATGTTCACTAGACTACTGACTACAGACTACAGACTTTATTGCATTTTTATAATATTTTACATTCATGTGTTTATATGTATGTGTGTGTTTTGTAGTTCTATGAAATTTTATCCCAAACATATAGATTTCTAAAACCACCACAATCAAGATAAAAATCTGCTCTCTGATTGCATGGCAAGCCTTCAAGATGCCACCGAAGAAAGACAAGAAGCCTAAGAAGTCAACCTGGAAGTTTAATTTGAATCTTACTCATCCAGTAGAAGATGGAATTTTTGATTCTGGAAATTTCAAACAGTTTCTGTGGGAGAAGGTTAAAGTGAATGGAAGAACGGGAAATCTTGGGAATGTCGTTCACACTGAACTTGTCAAGAATAAAATCATAGTCGTTTCTGAGAAACAGTTCTTCAAAAGGTATTTAAACTATCTTACCAAGAAATATGCCAGCAAATTTGGAAAACTTATCAGTGGCCACAGGACTCGAAAGGGTCAGTTTTCATTTCAATCCCAAAGAAAGGCAATGCCAAAGAATGCTCAAACTACCGCACAATTGCACTCATCTCACATGCTAGTAAACTAATGCTCAAAATTCTCCAAGCCAGTCTTCAGCAATACGTGAACCGTGAACTTCCTGATGTTCAAGCTGGTTTTAGAAAAGGCAGAGGAACCAGAGATCAAATTGCCAACATCCGCTGGATCATCGAAAAAGCAAGAGAGTTCTAGAAAAACATCTCTTTCTGCTTTATTGACTATGGCAAAGCCTTTGACTGTGTGGATCACAGTAAACTGTGGAAAATTCTGAAAGAGATGGAAATACCAGAACAACTGACCTGCCTCTTGAGAAACCTATATACAGGTCAGGAAGCAGCAGTTAGAACTGGACATGAAACAACAGACTGGTTCCAAATAGGAAAAGGAGTACGTCAAGGCTGTATATTGTCACCTTGCTTATTTAACTTCTATGCAGAGTACATCATGAGAAACCCTGGGCTGGAAGAAGCACAAGCTGGAATCAAGACTGCTGGGAGAAATATCAATAACCTCAGATATGCAGATGACACCACCCTTATGGCAGAAAGTGAAGAGGAACTAAAAAGCCTCTTGATGAAAGTGAAAGAGGAGAGTGAAAAAGTTGGCTTACAGCTCAGCATTCAGAAAATGAAGATCATGGCATCTGGTCCCATCATTTCATGGGAAATAGATGGGGAAACAGGGGAAACAGTATCAGACTTTATTTTTTTGGGCTCCAAAATCACTGCAGATGGTGACTGCAGCCATGAAATTAAAAGATGCTTACTCCTTGGAAGGAAAGCTATGATCAACCTAGATAGCATATTCAAAAGCAGAGACATTACTCTGCCAACAAAGGTCTGTCTAGTTAAGGCTATGGTTTTTCCTGTGGTCATGTATGGATGTGAGAATTGGACTGTGAAGAAGGCTGAGCACTGAAGAATTGATGCTTTTGAACTGTGGTGTTGGAGAAGACTCTTGAGAGTCCCTTGGATTGCAAGGAGATCCAACCAGTCCACTCTGAAGGAGATCAGCCCTGGGATTTCTTTGGAAGGAATGATGCTAAAGCTGAAACTGCAGTACTTCGGCTACCTCATGCGAAGAGTTGACTCATTGGAAAAGACTGATGCCAGGAGGGATTGGGGGCAGGAGGAGAAGGGGACGACAGAGTATGAGATGGCTGGATGGCATCACTGACTCAATGGACGTGAGTCTGAGTGAACTCTAGGAGTTGGTGATGGACAGGGAGGCCTGGCATGCTGCGATTCATGGGGTTGCAAAGAGTCAGACATGACTGAGCTGACGTGAACTGAACAAAGAAATACCTTAAAAAGAAAAATCTTTGTGATTGGCTTCCCTATGGTTGCATCTGATAAGGAGACTTATGAGCTTCATTCCTTCCTCATTAATCAAGATGAAGATAAATCTGAATCTGAGGACTAGATGATGCCATCCTTTATAAGGCTTTGCTTGCTAATAAAACAAATTGAGCATATGAAAGAAAGAAACTTCTTGAAATGGACCTTTAGCTCATCAGTGAATAAAAAACATTACTCTGTATGTTAAACATCCATCTCTTCTATTTAAGTGTATGCTGTTTATATGGTGCTGGCTTTCCTTTAATACTTTTTATATTTTTGTTGGAGAACAGTTGATTTACAATGTTGTGTTAGTTTCAGGTGTACAGCAAAGTGAATGAGTTATACATATATCCATTTGTTTTTTAGTCATACAGACTATTACAGAGTACTGACTAGAGTTCCCGTGCTATACAGCAGTTTTTTAGTTTATGTTTTATGTATGCTAAGTCAGGTCAGTTGTGTCTGACTCTGTATACCCATGGATTGTAGCCCACCAGGCTCCTCTGTCCATGGGATTCTCCAGGCAAGAACACTGGAGTGGGGTGCCATTTCCTATTCTATCTGTTTTATGTATGCTGCTGCTACTGCTGCTAAGTCGCTTCAGTTGTGTCCGACTCTGTGCGACCCCAAAGACGGCAGCCCAGCAGCACCCCCGCCCCCGTCCCTGGGATTCTCCAGGCAAGAACACTGGAGTGGCTTTCCATGTCCTTCTCCAATGCATGAAAGTGAAAAGTGAAAGTGAAGTCGCTCAGTCTGTCCGACTCAGCGACCCCATGGACGGCAGCCCAGCAGGCTCCTCCGGCCATGGGATTTTCTAGGCAAGAGTACTGGAGTGGGATGCCATTGCCTTCTCCAGTCTTATGTATGCTGATGATGCTAAGTCATTTCAGTCGTGTCTGACTCTGTGCAACCCCATAGACGGCAGCCCACCAGGCTCCCCCAGACCCCGGGATTCCCCAGGCAAGAATACTGGAGTGGGGTGCCTGCCATTTGCTTCTCCAATGCATGAAAGTGTAAAGTAAAAGTGAAGTCGCTCAGTCATATCCGAGTGTGTATACGCCAGTATCAGTTTCCCAATGTATCCCTCTCCCCTGTATCCCCTGGTAATCGTTAAATTTTCTACATCCGACTTTTGTTTTGTAAAAAGCATTTGTCCCCCTCCTCTTTAAATACTTTGTATAAGCAATATTTAAATAGCTTGTAGCTAGTGGAATTTCTTTCAGGATTTCTGTAATGTACTGATTTTATAGATGTCCTCAAGTTAAAAGTATATAGCAATAAAAGCACAATTTTAGGTGTAACTATATAATAAAATATTTAGATTTTAAAAAAAGATACAAATCTGTTCTACCACTGCCAAAGAACTCCTTCATGGTACCCATTTATGTTCACACCACACAAGTACCCCCATCCCTACTATGTCCCTGTTCCCTGCCAACTACTAGGTCTGTTTTATTGTTTAACAAAGGTTACACAAATATAATCATACAGTATATAACCTTTTAAGATCTTTTTTCATTAAAAATAATACTCATGAGATACACCCAGGTTGTTGTAAGTATCAATAGTTGGTTCCTTCTGCTGCTGAGTAGCATATCATTGTATCTATGTTCCACAGTTTGTTCTATTCAAGCACTGAAGGACAATTGGGTGGTTTCTAGTTTTTGCTGTTACAAAGAAAACTGCTGTGAACACTCATCCACCTGTTTTTGTGTGAACATAGGTTTCCATTTCCTTGGGCAAAACACTCTAAAGAGTATTTTCTGGACCATACAATAAATGTACACTTACTTTACAAGAAAATTATCATATTGTTTTCCAGAGCGGGTGCACCATTTTACATTTCCAATAGCAATATATGAGAGATCCAGTTTCTCCATGTTATTGGTAGCATTTGGTACTAACACTATTTTTTATTTAGCTATTATAATGGTTTATAAAGATATCTCATTGTGGTCAGATTAGATTTCTGTGCCTTCAGTTCCAGTCGCTCAGTCGTGTCTGACTCTTTGCAACCCCATGAACTGCAGCCTGCCAGGCCTCCCTGTCTATCACCAACTCCCAGAGTTCACCCAAACCCATGTCCATCGAGTCAGTGATGCCATCCAACCATCTCATCTTCTGTCATCCCCTTCTCCTCCTGCCCTCAATCTTTCCCAAAATCAGGGTCTTTTCAAATGAGTCAGCTCTTCGCATCAGGTAGCCAAGTTTGGAGTTTCAGCTTCAACATCAGTCCTTCCGATGAACACCTGATCTCCTTTAGGATGGACTGGTGGATCTCCTTACAGTCCAAGGGACTCTTAAGAGTCTTCTCCAACACCACAGTTCAAAAGCATCAATTCTTCGGCACTCAGCCTTCTTCACAATCCAACTCTCACATCCATACATGACCACAGGAAAAACCATAGCCATGACTAGACGGACCTTTGTTGGCAAAGTAATGTCTTGACCCTGGGATTTTTTTGGAAGGAATGATGCTAAAGCTCAAACTTCAGTACTTTGGCCACCTCATGCGAAGAGTTAACTCACTGGAAAAGACTCTGATGCTGAGAGGGATTGGGGGCAGGAGGAGAAGGGGACGACCCAGGATGAGATGGCTGGATGGCATCACGGACTCAATGGACGTGAGTCTGAGTGAAATCCGAGAGATGGTGATGAACAGGGAGGCCTGGCGTGCTGCGATTCATGGGGTCTCAGAGTCGGACACGACTGAGCGACTGAACTGAACTGAACTGAAAGCATTCATGATTTGGGTCTGATTTTGTAAATGAAGTATTTACAGCCTTAAAGGTAGGAAAGAGCATGCTTATAGGGGCAGTTTCCTTCAGTCAGGCCAGTAGCTGTGGATTCTATGGCCTATCAAAGACATGAGGGTCATCATGTTTTGGGAGATAGTTTGGGACTGGGGAATGGAACTGATTTATTTGTCAGGATAAAGGATTAATGAGGATGTGAGATCTAGCTGTGGTAAAACCAAAGCAGAGACAAAGATTTGATTCTCATGGCTCCTGAGTAGCCCAGGAAATCAATCCCCTGCTGTGATATCAGAGGGGACTTTTTATTACAGCAGCTCCACAGTGATCACTTGAGCTCAAACCATATGTCTTAAATGAAAAGGCTTCAATACAACCTACCCATTTGTTTATACTGTCTTCATAATGCATCACCATGAATCAGTCAGGCTACAGAACAAGTTCTAATGGCAAAAATAATTTAAAATACAGAAGAGCTGATATCTATTTGTGCATCATATGTGAAATAATATGATATAAAATGGCTGTTTTATTTTTTTAAAAAAAAATGCTTTGCTGCTCAAAACTCCAGACAAATCCATACAGTAAAAATATTCTTTATAAATCTGTGCTGGATTTCCTCAAAGTTTGATTGTTCAGAAGAGCGGAATAGGAAATGTGAGTTCATCAATAGTTTTAAATCAGAGAAATAATTAACCTTATTATGGTGAAATCCACCACATGTGTGCTAAGTTGCTTCAGTCATGTCCTACTCTGTGCAACCCTATGGACTGTAGCCCACCAGGTTCTTCTGTCCATGGGATTCTCTAGGCAAGAATACTACAGTGGGTTGCCATGCCCTCCTGCAGGGGATCTTCCAGACCCAGGGATCAAACCCACATCTCTTACATTTCCTGCACTGGCAGGCAGGTATGTAACTTGGCAGGCAGGTATATAACTACCACTTGTGTGTTAGTTGCTCAGTCGTGTCCAACTCTCTGCAACCCCATGGATTATAGCCTGCCAGGCTCCTGTGTCCATGGGATTCTCCAGGTAAGAATACCGGAATGGATTGCCATTCCCTTCTCCAGAGGATCTTCCTGACCTAGGGATTGAACCCTGGTCTCCTGCATTGCAAGCAGATTCTTTACCCTTTGAGCAACAGAGAAGTCCTTTACCACTAGTGCCACCTGGAAATCCACCACAGCAGAATAAAAAAGATAAAAAGACTTTGTCATGAAAATATACCATTTCAAATTGGAAACAACTAAAAAGATTTATAGATTAAAAAATAATCATCATCAAATGTCTACCCAGAAGAAAAATCTTTAGTCAACAAGCTAATATCAGTTTTTCTAAGAATGGGGCTTAAAATTTGGCAATATGGATTCTAATATACAGTTTGCTATATAACACACAATAACATCTCATTTGAAAATTGATACTCAAAATCAATTCAAACAGAACTGGAACAATTTTCTTATTTTTAAAACTATGTGTGTGTATATGCATATATGTGTATATAGTCATTGCTGATCACATAACCAATCTTAAGTCTCACTTGACACACCACATCTGATAATTAGGAATTTGATGAGGTCATATCACCCTGTATCAGCACATCATAAGCAAGCAAGGGAAAATTTCAGAAGAACATTAGTAACATAACAGTTAGAGAAAGAGAAATGTGGGGCAGGGAGGGTGGAAAATGGGGAAATGTGTCTTCAAGGAAGATATGTTCTTTCCTCCAAAATTATAAAATATACCCATCCCAAGATGACAGACTCCAAAAGTGTCATAGGTGATGCTATCATAACAGTGACCAATGTCAGTCACCTAGCTGTTGTTAGAATATACCAGACCCACACATATAGTAGTCTTAAAGAGACAGAGTTAAAAATTAAATTTCCATCTGCTTAATTTACATTTTAATACAAATTCTAAGTAGGCACTTTTGGTACATATTCTGACATTTGGTTTTAATTACAAAAGGTGACTTGAGAACTAATATTTTTCCCTAAAAGAAAAACTAACATATAAGTTTTCATTCTGGATTTTGTAGCTAAAAGAAAATTTTCTTCAGTGGCTTGATTGAATTCTGCTAGTAATGTGTCTGTGGCAGCATAATACCATTTTCATCATTTTTCTTCAAGTAGCTGAGTTGACTAGAAGTTTGAGGATAAGGAGGAGATCTGTACAGACATTCAAGACTCAGATACTTCACACTGCTCATTGACAGTGAATTTGAGAGATATACAATATCACTAGCAACCTGCCTTATGTACATTGAATCATATCTCCTGACAACTCTGAGAACAGCGTACGTACTCAAGGTATCTCCTTAAGTTTGTTTGAGGTTTTTGTGGACTGTGCAGAGGGATTCAATGTGATCACGTGCTCAGACATATTCTAGTGAGAATTTATGCTTCTTGTTTCTGTGTTTTTTGCTAATCTGAAGTGATGAGTTTCTATACTGACTTAAAAGTTTTTTTCACATAATTATCCTAAACCATAAATGACACTTTAACCTTTAAAATCAAAATGTTGATAGATAGATACTGAAAACTTGTATTTAAAGATAGTGACCAAGCTTCCCTGGTGGCCCAGTGGTAAATGATCTGCCTGCGAAGGCAGGAGACACAGGTTCAATCTCTGATTCAGGAGGATCTCATATGCCGTGAAGCAGCTATTGATCCTGTGCTCTAGAGCCCAGGAAACACAACTACTGATCCCACTTGCAGCAGCTACAGAAGCCGGAGTGCCCTGGAGCCTGTGGTCCACAGCAAGAGAAGCCACCACCACAATGAGAAGCCTACACATCGCAACGAAAGAGCAGCCGCACACTCTGCGGCTAAAGAAAAGCTTGTATAGCAACAAAGACCCACACAGCCAGATAGACAAAGAAAATTATAAAGATAGTGGACATGGTAACATAAAACAGTCTACAATTAGTGTAATTTTTCACTCCACTCAGGTAAGATGTCAAAAGAATCATAAAACTTTTATGATGATGACTTTATTGGAAAAGAAAAATGGCATTATAGTGATATGTAAAGCATTATCATAGAAGACTACTTTATTAAGATATATATACCCCTTTAGACATTGTTCTTTCAGCTGTTCTAGGCTGTTTCTCAGTCAAACTAATAAGTCTGAACTGTTTTCTAATCCCTGTGTAAAGATGAAGGTATTGAAAACTTATCATGAATACTAAAGAAGAAACACGTGCACTAGGGAAAATGCACCTGTGCATTGCTAGTCTCTGTCTGACTCTCTAACTGCCACGATTAATATTTTTGTGTTTCTCACAGCTGTCAGAATGTGCGGGCTTCTGCTTTATTCTCATAGCCTAAACACATCTTTCAGGCTACATGGTTTGCATGCTAATATTCGACCAAGGCATATTATTCACTCTAATTTTGATCTTATCAAAGACAGGACAAGGATTTTAAATGCTATGACCATTCATACTAATTAGAAGAACTGTTTAACAGCCAGTCTTAGCTTTCTCAAAGACTAAGGCATAAATAAGAAGTAGACCTCACAATTAAAATGGTAGTAATAGCACAGAAAATTTTTAGATGTTCCCATTTATTTTGTGTTTTAAATCAACTGGGTACTATCTGCAAATAATCAGAAGTTTGAGGATACACCATTTAGACAAGGTCTGATCATAGGGTTTCAAGCCAGTGGTACTTTGCAGATCATTTAGCACAACTCCCTAATTTCATGAATGAGGAAGCTTAGAAAAGATAAACATCTACCCAAAGTCACACTGTGAGTTAATGGCAGATTTAGGGCTTAAAATCATGCTCTTCTGTCTCCTGGCCACATAATATAAGCTAAAATCAAGCAGCAGAAAAATGTAAGCCACTTTAAAGACTAAAGCACTTAAAAGATATTTTTAAACTGACTAATTCTATATAGAATCACTATGCAAGTCACAATGACTGAATCTTCTTTCCTTACAAGCTTTTCTATCAGAAGTGATCACATCAACTCAGTCAGAGCTTATAGTAAGAATTTTAACACACCCTATCAATCAATGTGCTACTCCCAAATATCATGCTATCCTGGTATGGCCTTTTGCCACTTAATTTAGAATACTGATAATCTCAATACTTACAGAGGAATGGCTTTCTACACTTTACTCACTCAAACAAATATGTGGAATGTTAATTAGCTCATGCCTGCATGCTCAGTTGCTCAGTTGTGTCTGACTCTGTGACTCTTTAGACTGTAGCCCACCAAGTTCCTCTATCCACGGAATTTTTCAGCAAGAATACTAGAGTGGATTGCCATGTCCTCCTCCAAGGCATCTTCCAAATCCAGGGATCGAACCCACATCTCCTGTGTCTCCTGCACTGCAGGCATATTGTTTACCCACTGAGCCATCAGGGAAGCCTGTTAATTAGCTTACCATTACCTAAGTTATTTGGCCCACAGGAGGCTTACTTAAGCAGAAACTTCACTTTGCAACCAAAGGTCAATATAGTCAAAGCTATGGTTCTTCTAGTAGTCATGTACCAATGTGAGAGTTGGACCATAAAGAAGACTGAGCACTGAAGAAATTGATGCTTTCAAACTGTGGTGCTGGAGAAGACTCTTGAGAGTCCCTTGGACAGCAAAGGGATCAAACCAGTCAATACTAAGGAAATTAACCCTAAATATTCACTAGAAGGACTGACGCTGAAGCTCCAATACTTTGGCCACCTGATGCAAAGAGCCGACTCATTGGAAAAGACTCTGATGCTGGGAAAGATTGAGGGCAGGAAGGATAGGGGTGACAGAGGATGAGATAGTTGGATGGCATCATCGACTCAATGGACATGAATTTGACCAAACTCCAGAATATAGTAAAGGACAGGAAAGGCTGGTGTGCTGCAGTCCAAGGGGTCACAAAGAGTCAGACGTGACTGAGCGACTGAACAATAGGAGGCTTACAGTCTGCCCATAAGACATCTAGATAAAGTCTACAATTGGATCTCTAAATACATAGACCTCTGCAATCTTGAAACACAAATTAGACAAGGATTGGGACTTCCCTGGTGGTCCTTTGGCTAAGACTCTGCCCTCCCAATGCAGGCGGCCGAGGTTCCATCCCTGGTCAAGAAACTAGATCCCACATGCCACAACCTAAACCCCGCATGCCACATCAAAGATTGAAGAAGACTGAAAAGATTGAAGATCCTGTGTGTCACAACTAAGACCAGGCACAGCCAAATAAATAAATTAGTTAATAAAAAAACATTAGATCAGGATCAAATCTAAAAGACATGCTGAGCTTTCTGGCTGCTTTAATTGTGTAGAAGGGTCTACATGTAAAAGAGAAAGAAAACATGACATACAGGAGTCAAATTAGTTCAAATTAGTGATTTTATAAGGAGAACATGTTAAATCAATTGTTTATTAAGATAGACTGATAAGAATTTGTTAATATTCTACAAGATATGAGAAAAAAATGTATATATTAACTGGAAATTTTTTGCAGCTATGAAGACAAATAGGGTAAGCCTTTTGAATTCAAGAGGTTATTAATTTCTCTTATCTGTGGTAACTGGAAATTCAGAAGGGCCAATAGAACATTGCCAGACTGGTAGAAATGAAAAAGGATTCCCACCATTAGTTAATCAGCAAATACACTCTGATAACTCAAGTTGGTAAAGAATCCACCTGCAATGCAGGAGACTCCCGTTCAATTCCTGGGTTGGGAAGATCCGCTGCAGAAGGGATAGGCTATCTAATACAGTATTCTTGGGCTTCCCCTGTGGCTCAGCTGGTAAAGAATCCGACTGCAATGTGGGAAACTTGGGTTTGATCCCTGGGTTGGGAAGATCCCCTGAAGAGAGGAAAGGCTACCCACTCCAGTATTCTGGCCTGGAGAAATCCATGGACTATATAGTCCACAGGGTCACAAAGAGTCGGACACAACTTAGTGACTTTCATTTCACTTCACAACACAATTCCTGAGGATATGTCATTAATTCATTAGATTGAACTACTTAGAGTTCCATACAACATATACAATGTGGTAGGGAAAAAGAAAACTTGAGAAAAAGGAAGGACCTCAAGAAGTAAAATACACACAGGGCCATGATACACTTAAAAGATGTGAGAATCAGTAAATTTTCTGTTTGCTTTTTGGTCTGGTCCCAGTGGGGCATGAAAGGAAGTAGAATTTTCGCTTCAGATTTAAAGGAAATGAGGCAACAGAAGCAGTATAATTTTCCTGTCCTAAGGCTAAATTATATTCTCAGATATCAAGCTTCTGAGAACCAGAATAAAGATGTCTATTAAGCTTTTATATTACACATTCACTCATTTTATCACTGGTTTTTTTATAGTCAATACACAAGGAAAATCAAATCTCCTCTCTGTTTTGACCAGGGACAGAGGGCAATGAGTAGATATATTCAATTGGAAGAGAATCATGGCCTATAATTTCAAAGTGCTCCTGTACATTCATCTCTCCCTTCTTAATCTTCAAACTAATCTTTTATGTCAAATGACTTACTCAGTGTATTATTTAAGTGTCAAGGATTATACCATGAACAGAAAGACAGATAGTAAACTAGCCCTAGTTCCATCATATGCTTGAGGAACAGTCACAAGGTATACATAAACCTGTTTGCAAGATAGAGCAACAGAGAATAACACACCCTTTGAATGAAATAGTCATTTAAGTATATGGCATTTCCTCCAAGTGATCTAGAAATCAATTATTTTTGATCCAAATTTATCATATTAACCACTAAAATGAGGATAAAAGACAATGAAAATGAGTTGGAGAAACTTTAGATTATGTAAGTGAAGTTTTACAAAACATTTTTCCCCACCTAGTGGAGAGGGCTTGTTGTATTATGCAGTGCTATTCAAGTATTCGCAGGCACATACCAGTAGTTCTGCTCTATAGCACCTACACCCTCAGGACAAGCAATGAGGCGTGTTTCTGTGATGACTGTTACCATTGTTTTGACTGTCTTTAACCTGCTTGGCAAGTTGTGAATCCTTTTGTCAGAATCTGCATCCATAAAGTGGTCACAGCATGGTCTTTGTTGATAAACTGTTTCACTTCACTGACGGATATATTCTGATGTCTCAGATATAGTGACAGTGATCCCACAGTGACAGCTAACACTGGAAAAATTCAACAATCCAATTTTAACTACAAGGTACAGAAGAAGGCCCAGAAGATCCAGGCAAATTGAATTCATGGGGCTCAAGGTATAAATGCAAACTCCTTCCAGCAATGTTTGAGAATACCTACTTTCATGCACTGGAAAAGGAAATGGCAACCCACTCCAGTGTTCTTGCCTGGAGAATCCCAGGGATGGGGGAGCCTCGCGGGCTGCCGTCTATGGGGTCGCACAGAGTCGGACACGAGTGAAGCGACTTAGCAGCAGCAGCAGCAGCAGTTATATACATTCTTCCCAACATTAGGTATTATGCTATTTTAAAATCTTTGTCAATTGGGTTAATTAAAATAATATCTTGTTATAATTTATCTTTTTTCTTATTTAACATTTTCATATCTTAATTTGTCATTTCTGTTTTTCACTTGTTTAGTCTCTTTGCCTGATTTTCTATTGAGGACATTGTCTTTCCTTTCTTGAATTGGAAGAGCACTGTATGTACAGAATATCAATTCTAAACTTGAGAATTTATGAAGGGATAAATGACCAATATCTCTTTGATCTAAAATACCTGCAACAGGATGAAGAAAACATTATTAATTAAAATTTCAGAGGAGTTGGTAGAGGAGTAATGTATTTCTCTGCAGTCTGTACTTGAAGAAAGGGTTGCTTTGAAACTTGAATTTTGGAAGTTTGAGGTATAGTATAGGCATGAGAAAAACAGTGTAATGTTGTGGGTATGTGATGTGATTGGAAGCAATCTAAATGTCCAGCGATATAAGACTGGTTAAGTAATTTTGCAGTAGGCAGCTTCTAAAACAGCCCCCAGTGATACCCGGGCCATTGCATTCTCCTCATCCTTTTATGCTGGCTGGACCTAGTGACTTGCTTCTAACTAATAGAATATGGCAAAAGTGACAGGATATTACCTCTGAGGCTGAGGTATAAAAAGATTCTAGCTTCTGTCTTGATCATCCCTCTTGTTCTCTCACTTCCTCTGATAGAGGCCAGCTGCTATGAGCTGCTCTGTGGAGAAGCCCACAGCTAAGGGTAGCCTCCAGCCAACAAGTGAGGAACTGAGATCTCAGACCAATGGCCTACCAGGAGCACATTCCCACCAACAAGCATACGTATGAGTTTATAAATTCTGCCCCATTTGAGGCTTGTGATTTCTGTGATTCATTTAAACAGATGTTGGTTGCTTTAAACAACTAAGTTTTGGGGTAACTGGATAATGCAGCAGACATTAAAAATTATAATGTGGATGGATGTGTGGCACTGGGAGGGTGATGTGGATATGGGTGTATGTACATGTAGTACATGTATGCATGTACTGATGCAACATATGCAAAGCCAAGCCCCTAAGGACCTCATAAGAGCTCACACCTTGCCATCTCTTCTGAATTACCAATTTTCATGCGTTGTGTAACCCTCTGAACCTTGACAAGTTTCCCTGAGTAGACACTAATTCGCTGCAGCTGCTGTTTTGACTCTGCCCTCACATATCCTTTCCCTTATGTTGACTCTTGCAATTCTCTTTACTTCTCACTCTGTCTTTTCCTTAGGTCAGTATTAAAAGAGTTCTGCTGTTGTTGTTTAGCCGCTGCATCATGTCTGACTCTTGTGACCCCATGAGCTTATAGCCTGCCAGCCTCCTCTGTCCATGGCATTTCTCAGGCAAGAATACTGAAGTGGGTTTGCCGTTTCTTCCTCCAGGAGGTCTTCCTGACCCAGGGATCAAACCTGCATCTCCTGCATTGGCAGGTGGGTTCTTTACCACTGAGCCACCCAGGAAGCCCTCACTAGAGTTAAGGGGCACTAGAAACACTAGGACTCTATCCATCAGCCCCTTAACACACCTATAGCACAATTACTGACATCCTTAAAGGAAGCTTTTAAGTCTTCCCATAAGTTAATGCCTTCTAAATAATCTATGCCCCTTCCCAAAGTCAACTATGGTAACATGATTTTAATATTAATATTATTTCATTCTGATCTTTAAACAATAAAAATGGCAAAAGTGATAACTCTCAGTTCAGTTCAGTTACTCAGTCGTGTCCGATTCTTTGTGACTCCATGGACTGCAGCATGCCAGGCTTCCCTGTCCATCACCAATTCCTGGAGTTTACTCAAATTCATGTCCATTGAGTCAGTGATGCCATCCAACCATTTCATCCTCTGTCATCCCCTTCTCCTGCCTTCAGTCTTTCCCAGCATCAGGATCTTTTCCAATGAGTCAGTTCTTCACATCTGGTGGCCAAAGTACTGGAGCTTCATTCAGCTTCAGCATCAGTCCTTCCAATGAATATTCAGGACTGATCTCCTTTAGGATAGACTGGTTGGATCTCCTTGCAGGCCAAGGGACTCTCAAGAGTCTTCTCCAACACCACAGTTCAAAAGCATTAATTCTTCAGCACTCAGCTTTCTTTATGGTCCAACTCTTTGTCGACAAAGGTTGACAAAGGTCCATATAGTCAAAGCTATGGTTTTTTCATTATTCATGTATGGATGTGAGAGTTGGACCATAAAGAAAGCTGAGTGCTGAAGAATTAATGCTTTTGAACTGTGGTGTTGGAGAAGATAGTATATTCAAAAGCAGAGACATTACTTTGCCAACTAAGGTCCATCTAGTCAAGGCTATGGTTTTTCCTGTGGTCATGTATGGATGTGAGAGTTGGACTGTGAAGAAGGCTGAGCGCCAAAGAATTGATGCTTTTGAGCTTTGGTGTTGGAGAAGACTCTTGAAAGTCCCTTGGACTGCAAGGAGATCCAACCAGTCCATTCTGGAAGGAGATCAACCCTGGGATTTCTTTGGCAGGAATGATGGTAAAGCTGAAACTTCAGTACTTTGGCCACCTCGTGCGAAGAGTTGACTCATTGGAAAAGACTCTGATGCTAGGAGGGATTGAGGGCAGGAGGAGAAGGGGACGACAGAGGATGAGATGGCTGGATGGCATCACAGACTCGATGGATATGGAGTCTGAGGGAGCTCCAAGAGATGGTGATGAACAGGGAGGCCTGGCGTGCTGCGATTCATGGGGTCGCAAAGAGTTGGACACGACTGAGCGACTGAACTGAACTGAACTGAACTGCACTTTCTTACAAGGAGCAAGTGTCTTTTAATTTCATGGCTGCAGTCACCATCAATGAACATAAGTCTGAGCAGACTCTGGGAGTTGGTAAAAGACAGGGAAGCCTGGCATAGTGCTTCATTCAATGGGGTTGTAGAGAATCAGACACAACTGAATGACTGACAAGCAACAGTAATCATATAAGGAAGTCATCATTATGCTCACCTTATATATGAAGAAACTGAGGCTAAAAGAAATTTGATAATAGACCTGGGATCAGGAGGCCTAGATTAAACGTTGGCTTTTCACCATCTCCTAGTGACCTTCAACAAATCAGTTAATCTTTCTCAGTATGAACTGCTGTTCTAAATGAAGACAATATATTTCCCTCTCTGGTCTTTTATTAACTGTTATCTATGTGGGAATGACTATAGAATCTGTCTCTCTTAAATTTTAATTCTAGATTTGTATTTCCAAATGTCTACTAGATAGATGTTCTTGAAAATAAATGCCCCAAATTGAATTCATTACCTGACTTTAAAATATCTCTCTGCTTCCTAAATTCTTGACTTTGTTAAGTGACAGCTGTATCATCTTCCAAGCTAGAAACACACAGTTACACTCAACTCCAGGGATTCAGGACTCCCACAGCCAAATACACACTCTTCCATAAGCAGGTACCTAATCCTAAAAGAAACATCCCCAGAGCAATCTTTGCCAGGGGTCCAGCCCTGGTGGATCCAGGGTAGTTCGAAGGGGAGACAGAGTAGGCATCCTAGGAAAAAACTTATTTAATTACAGATATATAGAGAGATTAGAAACAGATAGTGTAGTAGGAAATATTAGTGGAGAAAAAGAGGGTGAATAACTTGGTTTATGTGGAATACCAATCACCACCTACGTAGGCCACAGGTGTCTTTCCATTTTCCCGAAGGAGAGGAGGCACTGAGGCCTCCTTGGTCCAATCTTAGAAGCCCAGGCAAAGTTAGCAGGCTTGGTGAGTACCCACATTTCAGATGGGAATTCAGCCAGAAAAAATGGGGAGCAAGAAAGAAACAACACAGGGTAATCAGTCTTTCCAGAAACTGATCCAATTTCTTTATTTTTCAGGTTTGTTTATATACTTTTGTTATACATAGGGGTGAATACAGAGTCACGCAGGGGTCAGCAGACCTGACCCTTGTCATAATCAGGTGCTTCATATAAAATTATACAAAGGTCTTAGGGGTTTTACATCATCTTTTGGCCATGAGGCCTGCTGACATTTTATGGCCCTTTCTGATAAAGGTCAGTCAACCAGAAAACTTATTTTTCCAGGGGTGATTTTTTCTTAAACCAAGCGCCACCATCCAAATAAAGTTGCATTCCTATAGGGTGAGGGTGTAGCTGGTTACAATCAAGAAATGAATTTACTTAGCCTAAGGTTTGCTGCTGCTACTGCTAAGTCGCTTCAGTTGTGTCCGACTCTGTGCGACCCCATAGACAGTGACCCACCAGGCTCCCCCGTCCCTGGGATTCTCCAGGCAAGAACACTGGAGTGGGGGTGCCATTTCCTTCTCCAATGTATAAAAGTGAAAAGTGAAAGTGAAGTCGCTCAGTCGTGTCAGACTAGTAGCAACCCCATGGACTGCAGCCTACCAGGCTCCTCTGTCCATGGGATTTTCCAGGCAAGAGTACTGGAGTGGAATGCCATTGCCTTCTCCAAGCCTAAGGTTTAACATGATTAATCTTAAAGGTTAATACTTAGTTTTCCTGTATGTTAGTTATATTCATTATAAGGGCAAGGAATATGGAGATTAAGCAGCAAACATTAGCCCAACAAATGAAAACCCTTCAACAATGTTCTCCTTAAGATCTATTTAGTCTTAAGATAGTGATAAAGTTACATTTTTGCATAGCAAGGACACAGTGATTTATAACAAAGTACAGTGATCTATAACCAAAGAGAAAATGCATTAACTCAAAAGTCTAGTATTGCTAACATCAAAAACTACTATATTTCCTTTTCTATATTCCAAATACATTGATTAATATATTCCCAGGTGCCTAAGGATATGAAGGCCTGACGACAATCATTGACTCAACAATGAGAAAAGCTAATTATGACTTTCAAAATACTCCAAACTCTCTGTGCTGTTTATGGTTGAGAGGTTGTCATACAAGCTAGTCTGTCAGCAGAGGTTTGACCCAGGGCAGGGAATTAGCAGTAATTATTGGCACAACAAATGAAAAAACCCTTCACCAATATAATTTCTAATCAACCCACTACACTATACTAATAATCTTCTAATTTCTCAAAAGAGTCTGTATTTAGAAATTTTTAAAGCATCTCGTGCCTCTCACAGTTGTAAACAATCACATGAGGCCAGACGAACCTGATCAGGGAGGCTAGAGGACCTTCAGAGGAGTTTGTAAGCTGAAACACTCTTGTCACGCCCAGGAATTTTTATTAACTGGAGCTGCAAGTTAACTCCTTCTCCGAGAGAAATGGTGATGGGGGAG
The DNA here is from genome assembly GCA_917880005.1 of Nanger dama. NCBI lineage: Eukaryota > Metazoa > Chordata > Mammalia > Artiodactyla > Bovidae > Nanger > Nanger dama. The sequence continues at coordinate 2,776,434 of CAKJTW010000038.1, read as the reverse complement.
AGCTCCCCGTAAAGTCAGAGGTGTAGGTGAGAGCATAAAACAGACTCTGGTTTGGGGGTAGATGCTCGGGAACAGGGGGTTCCCCGAGGCTTGATCACGCTTTGTGTACGCCTAAGCTTCCTTCCTCAGCGGAGTTCCTCACGCTGGCTCCTGGCAAATCTTCTTGAGTATGTCTTCATGGTCACACTATTCATGCTCTCACGTCCCCTGGGCTGCAAATGAGTGACTCTCTCACCAACAATCACTATCTGCCCCAGTCTGTCCTCTTAATAGTCATAACGGCCCTATACAATAAAACCGAGTCTGATCGTGTCCCTGTACTGCTTTAAAACTCTGTTAACTCTCGCTCCTACCAGTGCAATCCAAAGTTCTTAGCTAGGCATTCTAGACCCTTCTCGGTCAGCCTCAACTTCTTGCCAAGTGCCACCTCTAATTGCCCCTCCCCACTGAGCATCAATTCAGGAAACTCGCCCTCTGCATCATCTGTTCCCTCTCTGAAATTCCATCCTCTAATTTTGCACCAGTCAAATGGCTTCAAGATCCAAGCCAAATGTTATATTTTCCCCTGACTTCCTCTGGCATCATCTCCTCATCCTCCTGACATCCAAGGTACTTTTGTCCATGTCTCTAACATAGTCCCTAATTGCAAAGGAAGTTAATGTCCCATACATCTCTTCCATCAAACAAGAAGCTTCCTAAATGTAAAGACCATATGTGAGACACACTATATCTCCTGAGTCTTGCTTTATCATAACACCTGCAATACATTTCTTAAGCCACAAAATTAGAGAAAATAAGGTAACTCTTTGTCCATCATTTAAAATCAAGAAAAACAAAGAAAACTAAAATTCAATATGCTATGTTAATTCAAACTCAGCAAGGTTCTCATTCATTTAAAATTAAGGGAAAAGTAAGATCCAAAAAACTCATCCCCTAGGATTAAAACACATTATTGTATAATTATAGACTACATTTTAAAAATCGAAGTGTGTTGATTCTTTAGGGACTTGATTTCTTTCATTCCATTTACTATTTTTATAGCATGTATGATAAGCCTCCTAAAATCATTTCCTAAGTAACTACTAGAATAAAAGAAATTTAAATTATATCAAGTTTTTCTTAGGAATATTAAATTATCATTGTCTATGATTACCCAATGTATATTCTGGGTCACTATGATTCTTAGTTAAAAATTAAATTTTATGATAAAAAACATTAAAAATTCCTCTGCAGTAAAGTAATCCTAAATTAATTAATAGCAACTTACAGATATATAAGCTCATTATTTGCAATATTCTTCATTGTTTTAGCATCAGAGATGAGTTACAAATAATATAAACAGTTTGAAATATATAATTGCATTATTATATAATGTCTTATAAAATATTAAATTTTAATTAAACAATGCACCTTAAATTGTAACATAATCTAAATAATTATTATACAATCTGTCACTAAATTCTGTGATCTTTATGATCCATGTTGACCTGTCCAGAGTTATGATGAACTGCAACTTGAACCTCTGATGATACTTTAAAATTTTTCTGAGCAGCCTTTCAACAGACAGAACAATATAGATGTCAAACACATTGTTCTTCTGAAGAATTTAACAAATCTTTTTATCACTAAATTACATTTATCAACTACACTATATTGTAAAGAGTATTTCAAATTCTAAGTAGTTGTGTAGCAGTTTTTTTTTTTTAACTTTACAATATTGTATTGGTTTTGCCATACATTGACATGAATCCACCATGAGTGTGCATGTGTTCCCCATCCTGAACCCCCCTCAAACCTCCCTCCCCATTCCATCCCTCTGGGTCATCCCAGTGCACCAGCCCCAGGCACCCTGTGTCATGCATCGAACCTGGACTGGCCATTCATTTCACATATGATAATATATGTGTTTCAATGCCATTCTCCCAAATCATCCCACCCTCGGCCTGTCCCACAGAGTCCAAAAGACTGTTCTATACATCTGTGTCTCTTTTGCTGTCTCGCATACAGGGTTATCATTACCATCTTTCTAAATTCCATATACAGGCATTATTATACTGTATTGGTGTTTTCCTTTCTGGCTTACTTCACTCTGTATAATCGGCTCCAGCCCCACAGCATGCGGGATATTAGTTCCCTGACCAGGGTTTGAACCCACATGCCCTGCATTGCAAGGCAGACTCTTAACCACTGGGCCACCAGGGAAGTTCTATAGACATTTTATCTACCTTTCAGGTGTATTTTACTTTGTCAGAGACTGCTGGTTATCTACTCAATATCCATTCTCCTCCTCTTCGCCATTAATGGGATTCCAATTCTGTTGGCAGCATCCATGTGTTCAAAAGGAGAAAAGAAAAAACAGCACCTATATCTCCTACCTCCCTTGAAGACTGGGATGGTCATGAGACATAGAACAAGCCAATGCCATGGAAATGGAATTTGTTGTTGTCTTCTGGGAAAGCTCGAAAATAGGAAATTTAACTCAGTTGACAAAGTCGTTTTTGAACTTTGCTCTTGTCCCTTCTTCCTTCTTTAGGTCCTGAATAAAGGGCCCAAAGAATTGCAGACATTTTAGCCCTGACACCAGCAGCCACCAAGGCAACACCAGCAATGAGACTTCTCACTACGTAAGGAAAAAAAAAAAACAAGCTTCTGTCTTATCGATGCCACTGTTATTTGAGTTTTCTGTTTCATGCAGCTGAACCAAATCCCCGAGAAAGCTGTGCGAATACAACAGTGCCACTTGCTAGAATTACGCTGCGCACCTATCTGCACAAAAGAACGGCATTGCTTTCACCCATGGGTTTTATTAAATTTTAAATTTCAGCACTTTAATAAAAGTCATTAGACAGATCCAATTTTGTCTATAAATGAAAAGTTTTTGAGAGTAGTTCCCAAAAAAGAGTATAGTACACAGTAAAGAAGCAAGACAATGAAAGAAAGGAAGGTCAGCCGCCTCAGAGACAGATTCCTCCACAATAGAGCCCTGGAAATGGATTAGGCAGAGTCCAACAGAGCTGCTTCAGAAAATAATGACTATGTTTAAAAAAAAAAAAGAAAAGGAAAAAAGGAAGGAAAAGACCATGAACACCAGAGCCTTTGAAATGTATAGAGTGTTACAAAAATAATGATTTGTTCTGTTTTTCTGTTCTTTACATTGTGACTTCATTATGTTGTTTGAACTTCTCAGAACATCAGACATATTCATAAACAATCCAAGTCACATATGACAGATTTTTAATTCATTGTATCTTTCACTGAATACTTAAATGACCAGTCTATGCCAGACACTAACTATTCTAGGTCCTGAAGACAGGGCTGAAAAAGAAGACAAAGTTTTTGTTACTAAGGAGGTCATAGTCTGAGGCAAGGGAGGGGAGACAGATGTACAAGTTAGACAGTGCTAAGTGCTAAAGAGGAAAAAAAAGGGAGAGTTGAGAGATGTCAAGACTAGGTATGATTTGCTACAAGACAGTGAGGAAACCTCCCTGAGATGATTTTAAGTTAGTCACTGAGTTGTGTCCAACTCTTTGTGACCCCATGGACTATAGCCCACCAGGCTCCTCTCTCATGGAATTCTTCAGGCAAGAATACTGGAGTGGGTAGCCATTCCCTTCTCCAGAAGATCTTCCAGACCTAGGGATCGAACCCAGGTCTCCTGCATTGCAGGTAGATTCTTTATCGTTGGAGCCACCAGGGAAGCCCAGATGACTTTAATAAAGATCTAAAAGGAGTAAGCAAACAGCTTATGTCAATATCTAGGGAAAGAACATTCCAGGTCAGTGGGGGAGGGGAAATGGGCAGAAGTTGGGAAGTTGGAGTGCTTACTTCAAGTGCAGCTCAGAGTATAGTTGGAGGCCAGCGGGCTAGAGGGGAATAAAGCACTAATCTGAGAACAGTGTGATTGTGTCACATCTCAGACAGCACATCTATTTGTCAACATTCATCTATAACATAAAAAGCTTACATTAGAGCATCACAGTTTGCAGTGATATTGGAGGAGGGATGGTTCTTAAAAGGAAGGTTTTTAAAACAATAACGACAATAGAATTCTTGATATATCATAAGAAAATTTGCTTTTAAATAACTGGTCACAAAAGAACAATATTTTCATATTGTCATCAATTTCTAAAAGGGAGTAGACTCAAATATTTCTTGCACTTTTTAAATCTCAGGGTTTCAAAACTGTACTGGACGTATTAAGTACTAGTTTCAACTTTTAGAAGCTTTTTATCCTATAATACAAGTAATTTTCTGAGAGAGTATTGCTTGTGTGAAGAAAATTAAGCACCTGTCTCAATTTAGGAGTATGTCTGAAAGAGTATCCCTTAGAAGGGTTCTATTTTTAGGAGTCAGAAATAGTAGATTGAGGTTTGTAATGTGTATCAAAATGGAAATTTTATTTTGATAGATTTTTTATCATTCCAATTGCCCCACTGAATGTAGATATAAGAATACTAAAATCTGCTACAGTAAGATTTTCAGCTCGTTGCTCTAAAATGAATGTATCTTGACTGCCTATGTGCTTGGGGTGAGTCATTTATCCTCTTATTCTCCCACAGAGAATTTGATTGCATTCAAACTATCCAGCTGGAGAACTCAGCTACCTTTGGAAAAGTTGATATCAAATAAGGATCTGTGAAGAGCTCTCCTACCCTGCTCAGGAGTCTGAATGTGGCCTGAGGTGGCCATCATCACCTCTTCACAGCTAAGGGAGCCAGAACAGGCATCCTGCCATTTCCTTCAGGTACTCTTTGTGTTTGTGAATTTACCACTCTAGAAGATGAGAGAACAGATTTTAGAATGCTTGTGTTTATTTTTAAAACCTTATATGTTACTTTGACTCATCTTTTCCCTCAATATTCATATCAATTAACACATACGCAATTAGATTTTAGAACTTTAATTAGTATTAAAACCATTTAAACCAATCTAATTTATAGGTCCACTGGTTTGTAGATTTCTAAATAAATCAATGATGACAATCATCATCTTCATCTCTGTCTTTAATAACAATCATGGTATAATCTTGTATAGTACTTGTAATAGCTGATACTTTTTCAAATGCTCTAAAACCATTAATTCTTTGATCCTTTAACCTACTGTAAGTAAGCACCATTATCACCTAACAGATAAGGAAACTAAGCAACTTGGAGCTAAGTATCTTGTCCCATATCACACAGCTGGTAAGTAGCAGAATCAGGATTCAGACCTGACAGTGTAGGCTCCAGACCCTAGGTTTTAACCATGATGTTATGCTGTTTAACCTATGTTCTTGGTGCTATATTTTCTTCAAGTGAATTACATCTATACAATGTGAATCTGGTATTCTACAGATACATAATTGTGCATAAAGTAAGGCACTGCCAGATGAGAGGTAGCCAAGATAGTGACCCAAAGACAAGAAACATGATCATGCGCCCATGGAGACATGCCTAGTGCTGCCAACTTAAAAACAATAGCTAGCTAAGCTGAGTGTGTAAAAGAAATTCCATCTGAGTTTAGAAAAAAACTCCTAAATCAAGGTTATTAGCAAAGGGTCAAAATGAGAGCAGGTATCATTGTAAAAGAGGAATAGGATTTAGGAAAGAGAAGGCATAGAAGGGAAGGTCAGCTTTAGTCAGGAGCATGAAGAAGGAAAACAAAGGATTGTTACAACAAATACACCAACTATAGGAGAAGTAGGTTTACCAACACCAATATATGATTCAAGGATTTATTCATTTACATATATCATGTCCTTTTAATATCTTGGGGGTGGGTATTTAAATGAATCCTATTGCTATTACTTTTGCTTATGGATTTTTTTCACCCAATTCTAATTTTCAAACAGCAGAGAAACTGCTAGCTCTCCTACAAACTTGGAGCCCTTGGCTTTCAGACCATTCAATTACAGAATCAGAAAAATGGCGTCAGCTCTGTAATCTAATCCAGCCTTAAAACTTACTTGCTCTGGGTAGTGACTCGAATTCTCTAGATCCCCATTTCCGTCTCTGTACTATGGGAAAACAGTACCTCTCTCATGTGGTACACTGGGAGAATTAAAATCAGCTCATGTCCATAATTCACTGGATATCAGTACAATGTTTTGGCCACCTACTCCTGTGGTCCCCTTCCCTGGGCTTCCGTGGTGGCTCATGGGTAAAGAATATACCTGCAATTCAGGAGATGTGGGTTTGATCTCTGGGTCAGGAACATTCCCTGGAGAAGGCAAAGGCAACCACTCCAATATTATTGCCTGGAAATGCTCATGGACAGAAGAGCATGGCAGGTTATAGTCTGTGGAGTTGCAAAGAGCCAGACACAACTTAGCAACTAAGCAACAACAACCCATTCCCTCGTTCCCCTTCCCTACACACACACATACACACTAGAATTTAAGGGGAGTCTTAAGATCATCTAGTATACCTTTCTTGATTCAGAAAAAAAAAAAAAACACTAAGGCTAGTAATGTAAAAATGTTTATCAGTTCAGTTCAGTAGCTCAGTCATGTCCAATTATTTGCAACCCCATGGACTACAGCACACCAGGCTTCCCTGTCCATCACCAACTTTCGGAGCTTGCTCAAACTCATGTCCATGGAGTCGGTGATGCCATCCAACCATCTCATCCTCTGTCATCCCCTTCTTCTCCCACCTTCAATCTTGCCCAGCATCAGGGTCTTTCCCAATGAGTCAGTTATTTGCATCAGGTGGCCAAAGTATTGGAGTTTCAACTTCAGCATCAGTCCTTCAAATGAATTATTTAGAACTGATTTCCTTTAGGATTGACGGTTCAATCTCGATGCAGTCCAAGGCACTCTCAAGAGTCTTCTCCAACGCCACAGTTCAAAAGCATCATTTCTTTAGCACTCAGCTTTCTTTATAGTCCAACTCTCACATCCATTCATGACTACTGGAAAAACCAGAGCTTTAACTACATAGAGCTTTGTTGGCAAAGTAACGTCTCTGCTTTTTAGTATGCCATCTAGGTTGGTCAAAATTTTTCTTCCAAAGAGCAAGCATCTTTTAACTTTATGGCTGCAGTTACCATCTGCAGTGATTTTGGAGACCCCCAAAATAAAGCCTTTCACTATTTTCATTGTTTCTCCCATCTATTTGCCATGAAGTGATGGGACCAGATGCCATGAACTTTGTTTTTTGAATGTTGACTTTTATGCCAGCTTTTTCACTCTCCTCTTTCACTTTCATCAAGAAGTCTTTAGTTCCTCTTCACTTTCTGCCATAAGGGTGGTGTCATCTGCGTATCTGAGGTTATTGATATTTCTCCTGGCAATCTTGATTCCAGCTTGTGCTTCACTTAGCCCGGCATTTCAGCTTGTGCTTCATCCAGCCTGGCATTTCACATGATATTCTCTGCATAGAAGTTAAATAAGCAGGGTGACAATATACAGTCTTGGCATACTCCTTTCCTGGTATGGAACCAGTCTGTCATTCCATGTACAGTTCTAACTGTTGCTTCTTGACCTGTATACAGATTTCTCAGGAGGCAGGTAAGGTGGTCTGGTATTCCCCTCTCTTGAAGAATTTTCAGGGTTTTTTTGACCCACACAGTCAAAAGCGTTGGCATAGTCAATAAAGCAGAAGTAGATGCTTTTCCAGAACTCTCTTGCTTCTTCAATGATCCAGTGATGTTGGCAATTTGATCTCTGGTTCCTCTGCCTTTTCTAAATCCAGCTTGAATATCTGGAAGCTCATGATTCATGTACTGTTGAAGCCTGACTTCAAGAATTTTAAGAATACTTTGCCAGCATGTGAGATAACTGCAATTGTGCGGTAGTTTGAGCATTCTTTGGCGTTGCTTTTCTTTGGGATTGGAATGAAAACTGACCTTTTCCAGTCCTGTGGCCACTGCTGAGTTTTCCAAATTGCTGGCATATCGAGTGCAGCACTTTCACACCATCATCTTTTAGGATTTGAAATAGCTCCACTGGAATTCCATCACCTCCACTAGCCTTGTTTGTAGTGATCCTTCCTAAGGCCCACTTGACTTTGCATTCCAGGATGTCTGGCTCTCACCACTGTAGTTATCTGGGTTATGAAGATGTTTTTTGGACAGTTCTGTGTATTCCTGCCACCTCTTCTCACAAAACCATATAAAAATAGGAAACATTCTGTTTGTTTGATTTTAACTTTTAACTCACTGAGGGGAGTAGATTTTCATTGTCTTTCCATTGACTGTGAGCACACCTAAAACCACCATCTAGAGAATGTATCACTGCCTGAGGTTGAGCTCACTGACAAGCACTCTGCCTGTTACATCTTACTTGGAGCTGATCACTCATTCCCTAAGGCTCTGGACCTCAGTTTATTTCAGGCCTTTCTTCCCTCTGGAACTTTCACAATCATAGTCACTCCCCCAAGATCCCAGTTCTGCTCCTGCCAAACCTCCAGCATGGCATGCATTTGCTTTAGGGCATTCTTTAAATTGAATCTACAAAGGAATAATGAAATAGAGAAGAAGTGAAGTCACTCAGTCGTGTCTGACTCTTTGCGACCCCATGTACTGTAGCCTACCAGGTTCCTCTATCCATGGGATTTTCCAGGCAAGAGTACTGGAGTGGCTTGCCATTTCCTTCTCCAGAGGATCTTCCCCACCCAGGGATCAATCCCGGGTCTCCCGCATTGTAGGCAGATGCTTTACCGTCTGAGCCACCAGGAAATCTTTAAATAGAGAATATAAGCAATATTCTAGGTTATATTGGCCAGAAACCTTTCCCCAAATAAAATGCACTGAATGGTAGCTCAGCTACTAATCTCACTCAGCCAATGTGGACATAATGTTATAGCTTCATGAAACTTTCAAAATGTGTATACATGTAAGTAGCCCTAGAAGAAAACATACCTTCTGAACCGCTCTATTTCTTAATTTTCAGATGCCAAATGGTCTTTCCACTCCCTCTGATGAATATCTATACTTTAAAAATGCTCTATTAGTCATTTGTACCTTAATATGAAATTAAATAGATAAGTTACCTCAAGTTACCCCTCCTGTGAGTATTTGCATTTGAGGTGTAACTACTAGTTGTACAAAGCAAATATTTGTCATATGTTAGGAGGACTTCTAGCCAGCATCATCACCTCGATGAAAGAGAGAGAGAAAATAATTGGCTAGTCCCCTAAAACCACAGAGCTTACCTACTTACACTGCTATGCAAAAAATCAGCTTTAGGGAAGGAAAATTATAAAATGACTTAAAAGTTACACCCTTAACATATATTTTCATAGGTACAATTCAAGTTTCTTTTCCTGTTTGTCCCTTAATTCCTAGTCTTTTCCCTTACCCACACCTTACCAAGCCCTTTTCCTTCATGTTCATTCTCTGTTCTCTGCCCCCGCCTGAATTTGCTTCTTTCCCACCTAACTAAGTATTGGTTCTTTCTTGGCTCATCTGATCACTGGGATAACAAATTCTATCTACCTAGTCACTCAGTCATATCAAACTCTTTGTGACCCCATGGACTGTAGCCCACCAGGCTCCTCTGTCCATAAAATTCTCCAGGCAAGAATACCAGAGTGGGTTGCCATTTCCTTCTCCAGGGGATCTTCCCCACTCAGGGATCAAACCCAGGTCTCCTGAATTGCAAGCAGATTCTTTACCATCTGAGCTACCAGGGAAGCCCTAGATTGGATGCAATTACTGTCATATCAGCATGCAGTGTGATTAACCCTCTGTCTCCCAAGCTACTAGTCTACTTCCTTAAGGACAAGTGAACCTTTCTTTAAGGTTTTCATCCTCATTAATAACAATATTGGAGGGGGATGAGGAGTTAGTGTTTAATCAGGACAGTTTCTATTTAAGAAGGTAAAAATTCGGGAGATGGATGATGATAAAGAGCTGCAGAACGATGTGAATAACTAAACTGTAAAGTTAAATATGGTTAAAATTGTATGTTTTATATCATATGATTTTTACCACAAAAAAATTTTTATTTTTTTTTAATACTTTATTCTACATTACAGTACTGTATTTGTTTTGCCATACATTGACATGAATCAGCCACAGGTGTACACAATCTCCCAGTGCCGAAGCCCCCTCCCACCTCCCACCCCATATCATCTCCCTGGATCATCCTGTGCACCAGCCCCAAGCATCCTGTATCCTGTATTGAACATAGACTGGTGCTTCGTTTCTTACATGATAGTATACATGTTTCAATGCCATTCTCCCAAATCATCCCACCCTCTCCCTCTCCCTCAGAGTCCAAAAGTCCATTCTATACCTCTGTGTCTCTTTTGTTGTCTCACATAGAGGGTCATCATTACTAGAGCTAACACCTATCTTACTGAAACTATTCCAGAAAATTGCAGAGGAAGGTAAACTTCCAAACTCATTCTATGAGGCCACCATCACCCTAATACCAAAACCTGACAAAGACACCACAAAAGAGAAAACTACAGGCCAATATCACTGATGAACATAGACGCAAAAATCCTTAACAAAATCCTAGCAATCAGAATCCAGCAACACATTAAAAAGATCATACACCATGACCAAGTGGGCTTTATTCCAGGGATGCAAGGATTCTTCAATATCCGCAAATCAATCAATGTAATTCACCACATTAACAAATTGAAAAATAAAAATCATATGATTATCTCAATAGATGCAGAAAAAGCCTTTGACAAAATTCAACATCCATTTATGATAAAAAAACTCTCCAGAAAGCAGGAATAGAAGGAACATACCTCAACATAATAAAAGCTATATATGACAAACCCACAGCTAACATTATCCTCAATGGTGAAAAATTGAAAGCTTTTCCCCTACAGTCAGGAACAAGACAAGGGTGTCCACTTTCACCACTACTATTCAATATAGTTCTGGAAGTTTTGGCCACAGCAATCAGAGCAGAAAAAGAAATAAAAGGAATCCAAATTGGAAAAGAAGAAGTAAAACTCTCACTGTTTGCAGATGACATGATCCTCTACATAGAAAATCCTAAAGACTCGACCAGAAAACTACTAGAGCTAATCAATGAATATAGTAAAGTTGCAGGATATAAAATCAACACTCAGAAATCCCTTGCATTCCTATACACTAATAATGAGAAAGTAGAAAAAGAAGTTAAGGAAACAATTCCATTCACCATTGCAACGAAAAGAATAAAATACTTAGGAATATACCTACCTAAAGAAACCAAAGACCTATATATCAAAAACTATAAAACACTGATGAAAGAAATCAAAGAGGACACTAATAGATGCAGAAATATACCATGCTCATGGGTCGGAAGAGTCAATATAGTGAAAATGAGTATACTACCCAAAGCAATCTACAGATTCAGTGCAATTCCTATCAAGCTACCAGCAGTATTTTTCACAGAACTAGATCAAATAATCTCAAGATTTGTATGGAAATACAAAAAACCTCGAATAGCCAAAGCAATCTTGAGAAAGAAGAATGGAACTGGAGGAATCAACTTGCCTGACTTCAGGCTCTACTACAAAGCCACAGTCATTAAGACAGTATGGTACTGGCACAAAGACAGAAATATAGATCAATGGAACAAAATAGAAAGCCCTGAGATAAACCCACACACCTATGGACACCTTATCTTCAACAAAGGAGGCAAGAATATACAATGGAGTAAAGACAGTCTCTTTAACAAGTGGTGCTGGGAAAACTGGTCAACCACTTGTAAAAGAATGAAACTAGATCTCTTTGTAACACCATACACAAAAGTAAACTCAAAATGGATTTAAGATCTAAATGTAAGACCAGAAACTATAAAACTCCTAGAGGAAAACATAAGCAAAACACTCTCCGACATAAATCACAGCAGGATCCTCTATGATCCACCTCCCAGTATACTGGAAATAAAAGTAAAAATAAACAAATGTGATCTAATTAAAATTAAAAGCTTCTGCACAACAAAGGAAACTATAAGCAAGGTGAAAAGACAGCCTTCTGAATGGAGAAAACAATAGCAAATGAAACAACTGACAAACAACTAATCTCAAAGATAAACGAGCAACTTATGCAGCTCAACTCCAGAAAAATAAACGAACCAATCAAAAAATGGGCCAAAGAACTAAATAGGCATTTCTCCAAAGAAGACATACGGATGGCTAACAAACACATGAAAAGATGCTCAACATCACTCATTATCAGAGAAATGCAAATCAAGACCACAATGAGGTACCATTTCACACCAGTCAGAATGGCTGCTATCCAAAAGTCTACAAGAAATAAATGCTGGAGAGGATGTGGAGAAAAGGGAACCCTCTTACACTGCTGGTGGGAATGCAAACTAGTACAGCCACTATGGAAAACAGTGTGGAGATTCCTTAAAAAATTGCAAATAGAACTGCCTTATGACCCAGCAATCCCCCTGCTGGGCATACACACTGAGGAAACCAGAATTGAAAGAGACACATGTACCCCAATGTTCATTGCAGCACTGTTTATAATAGCCAGGACATGGAAGCAACCTAGATGTTCTAATGAGATGGATGAAACTGGAGCCGATTATACAGAGTAAAGTAAGCCAGAAAGAAAAACACCAATACAGTATACTGACACATATATATGGAATTTAGAAAGATAGTAATGATGACCCACAAAAAAAATTTTAGAAAACACTATTCACAATTTTTTTTTAATGGCTAACTAGCATTCATGGAGACTGTTCTCTGTAGCATTTCACTGTTGTTGCTGTTGCTGTTGTCTAGTTGCTAAGTAATTTCTGACTCTTTGCCACCCCGTTGGCTGTAGCACTCCAGGCTCCTCTGGCCTGCGTTATCTCCTGAAGGTTGCTCAAATTTATGTCCATTGAGCATTTCACCAAGTTTTTCATTAAGTTTTTATATATAACACTGCATTTAAAACCCTATTAAGCCCACTTTACAGGTTAAGAAATTGACAAATAAGACAAATAAATCAGATAATGTCTGATCTCACAGCAAAGTGGCAGAGCCAGGATTAGCTGACATTCAAATCTTCTGTGTCCACTTCTGCCTGTCCCTAATTAAAGTTGCCTAGATGGGGGCAGACAAAAGTGACTCAGAGCACACGCTGGAGGAACCCAGTGCCCCAAAGTATTTTCACCATGCTTGCATTTTCTACAAATTGGGTCCTATAGACCTTAACATTCTTATTCTTCTTAACTCCCGGCATTTCTCAAAGCTTCCTCTTCCCTTTACAGCCCATCAGATTCTCAGCTCACACATCAGGATCCTATGTTGCCTGGCACAATCTATCAGATAGTATTCTCACTCAGCATGGATAAATCTTAGATCTGCACTTAACAATGACTCCCATTTCCTGTTCAAGAGTTGTAATACCCACACACAGATGGATAGATGAGAAGGTGGAATTTGCCACCAAGTATCGCTAGATTGCCAGTCTGAAGCGTCTGAATGCATGACTTGTTCATTGGCAAAATCTTGGCAACCTAAGTTCATTTAGTTTTGTTAACTGTCCCTTTAAATTAAAAAGTTAGGGATAATTACATTTTGATAATCCTTTAACCACTTCTGACAGACTAAACCTAGTACACATCTGAAAATAACACTGTCTAATAACTGCTTATAAGACAAAACTGGGGATTAAAACTATAAGTTTGCATTTTAATGTTCAAATACATAAAGGGAAACAAAATAATAATGCAGATAACCTTTGTTACACAGAAATCACTCCTGTAGAATTTTAGAGATTACAGAATTAAGACCCAAGGAAAGGCCTCAATGCCCAGAATCAAATGAAAGTAAAATAGGTTTGAATCTTGCTCTGTTTTGCTCAGTACTCATTCGTAAGGAAAATATGCTAGTCCTCACTAGGTTATATGGCTTTTAAAAATGAAGTTGTTTAGAAAATGAAATTTAACACTTGGAATATCAATGGCTACCAGAGTAAACTTGATGCAAGTCAATAAGTATGTCAGCCATCATGTTTTAAATTCCAACTATGTGAAAAAATGTTCTAATAAAAATAATGGTTCTTTTCTTTCTATACAAGTGGGTGTCGTGTCTCTTTGTCAATGGGACATTGGCTTCAGTCATCCTCCCAATAACAGCAGCACTGACTCACACCCTCTTTGGAACATTGGTATGTCAGTGTCACCAAAAGTCACAATGAGAAATGAGTCTATAACTATGAGGAAAAAGTCCCATGGTACAAAGCTGACCTGATCAAACAACGACTGTCACTGTCATTTTATGACCAACTAAGCCTGCTGAGTTAAGCTAAAGACCGTACAATACCTCTCTGTATTCATCCATTCTTACCCTGGCACAATACTATGCAAGATACCTGATCAAAGATCCCTAAATATCTTAAAACCTTCCAATTTTGCCTTTGCACACATGAAACCCAAACCTCCTCTTTCCCATTGTCTCATTCTATATCTTAACTTCCCCTTCAACATCTTTCACATCAGACAAGGGTACCCAACCTCCTGATCTGTCCAGCTTACATCACTGGTCCAATCCAGGCAGAGCTTTGAAGACCCACTCATCCTCATTCCTTCCAAAGCCAATCAGAAGATCTCTTTTTATCATCAACACAGCTCTTTAGAATCTACCATTCAACTTACTATTAAATTTTGAAAATGAATGGCATATGTATAGCTTCTCTTAAATCATGATCATACTAAAATAATAGGAGTTAAAAAAATGTAACAAATGCAAAGACAATGAGTGGTGGGAGTGAGGCAGAAGACTGAAAACAGGGAAAGTGATTGAAATTCTGTATACAGAGAAGTTTGGTTTTCCCAAGGCACACTCCTTTACTGCAAACTGCCATGTTTCTAACCCCACTCATCCATCTCTCACACATATTCCACTCACAGGTGGAGACCAGGAGGAAATTCTCTGTAGAATAAATGTGAGAGGGCTCAGATTCTAGGATACCAGAGGCAGAGAAGGGAAGTGAGGAGAAGTGCTAGAATAGAAAATTTGCATCCTGAATGCTAGGACCACCTTAATCTTTTACATCATCCTGTTCCCAGAATACTGGCAGCCAGGCTTATGGCCACTGATTAGAAAATGAATATTTCTCTAATAAAAACTGACCACTCGAGAAAAGGACTTAGAAATGTTGACACCTAAGAGCTAACCTCATCCCCAATCCCAGCTAAAACTCTAGCTTTCTTCCTAATTGCCCTAAAATGATACCCACTAGTAAGTAAGCCCTGGCTTGACATACAGAAAGTTTCTAGCCAGGCTTTTAATTCCCTGCTATAAATAAAAACAGACATGTGCAAATCTCCAGAAAGTTGAATCTCTAACATGAAAGGCATAGAAGAGAACAAACAGGTAGAAAACAGTAGCCTAGAAGAAATATACAATGACAAGTATAAAACAAATAAAACTCTACAAATAGTATCTTAAAAGAGATAAGAAAAGATAGCATTTTTTTAATAATAAATGCTGGGGAGGGTGTAGAGAAAAGGACTCTCCCTCCTCTGTTGGTGGGAATATAAATTGGTACAGCCACTATGGAGGACAGTGTATACACAGATTCCTTAAAACACTAAAACCAGAGCTGCCATATGATCCAGCAATCCCACTCCAGAGCTTATATCCAAAGAAAACTATAATTGGAAAAGATACATGCACCCCAATGTTCACTGCAGCACTGTTTACAATAGTCAAGACATAGAAGCAACCTAAATTCCACTGACAGATAAACGGATAAAGATGAGATACGTATATATGGGCTATCACTCTGTCATAAAAAATAATGAAATAATGTCATATATAGCAACATGGATGGACCTAGAGATTATTGTACTAAATGAAGTTAAGTCAGACGGAGAAAGACAAATATGAAATATCACCTATTTCTTGTTTTAACTCTTCAACCTTTATTTATTTATTTTTAATTGGAGGATAATTACTTTACAATATTGTATTGGTTTCTGCAATACATCAACATTAACCAGCCATATCACTTACATGTGGACTCTTAAAAAATGATACAAATGAATTTGTTTATAAAATAGAAACAGATTCACAGACATAGGAAACAAACTTACCGTGAATGAAGGGTAAATGATGAGGGAAGAATAAATTAGGAGTTTGGGATTAATCTACACACTACTTCATATAAAATAGATAACCAACGAGGGCCTACTGAATAGCACAAGGAACTATACTCAACATTTTATAATGACTTATAAAGGAAAATAACTTGAAAAAGAATATATATATATACACATATATGTGGATATGTATGTGGATATGTGTGTGTGTATATAACAAAATCATTTTCCTGTACATTTGAACTGACATGACATTATAAGTCAATTATACTTCAATAAAAACTTGGTTAATAAAATAAAAAGAAAATAGAGCACTTTTAAGAGCAAAAACAATATGACAGTTTTTTTACAAAAGGTAAAATTAGAGAAAAGAAAGAGCCTTTAGAAATGAAAAATTGGAAGAAATTAGAAGTTTGTAGAAACTGGAAGAAATTGGTAGAAATTGGAAGCTTTTAATTATTTAAAATATAAAGCTGAAGAACTCTCCTAGAAAGTTGAATAAAAAGATAAAGAGTTGACAAATAAGAAAAAAAGTTAAAAGACATAAAGGATTCTTTCAAGATATTCATTATCTGACTGATAATAGCTCCAGAAAGAAAGAGAGAACAGAAGAAAGGAACTAATAAAATAAATAATTCAAGAAAATCCCCCAAACTGAAAGATATATTCCAGATTTTAAAAGGTGAACTAAGTGCCCAATATCATATGCAATACACATGCACTCTCTTTCTAAGACTGACAGCTGTGAAATCTGGAGTACTGACGGGAAAGATCATTCTAAAAATGGTGCAAATGAACTTATTTACAAAACAAAATTAGAGTCATAGACGTAGAAAACAAATTTATGGTTACCGGGGGAAGGATACAAGGAATAAATTGGGAGATTGGGATTGACAAATACACACTACTATGTATAAAATAGATAATTAATTAACAAGGACCTACTCTATAGCATCGAAAGCTCTATTCAATACTGTGTAATGACTTATATAGAAAAAGAATCTATAAAAGTGGATATATGTAATAGCTGATTCACTTTGCCGTATAGTAGTAACTAACACAACACTGTAAATCAACTATACTCCAATAAATAATTTTTTAAAGTATAGAAAATATTGGTATAAAAAGGTAAAAAAAAGAATCCAGAGTAAAATATATATATTGAAAATAATAATAACAAACAGATATCAATATAAAACAAGGCATAAGAAATAGAATGGCAAGCCTCAAGAGCAAAGCTGAAATGTAGAATATAAGAAAACGCCTGCAATATTCTGAGGGAAATACAGTTTTAATCCACAATGCTATAAATAAAATTTAAATGTAGGAAGATGAGTTAAAGATATTTTCATACATGCAAAAGAGCATAAAAATTTATTTCTCAAACACCCTTTCTCAAGCAGCTATTGAAGAATTTCTTTGTATAAAACAGAAATCAGGATTGTCTTGGTGGTCCAGTGGCTAAGAGTTTGTGCTCCCAATGCAGGGGGCCTGGGTTAAATCTCTGGTCAGGGAACTAGATCCCACATGCCACAACTAAGACCTGGTGTAGCCAAATAAAATAAATTTTAAAAATCATAAACTTAAAAAAAAAAAGGAAGAGATGGTATCCTAAAACATAGTCCACCATCAGGATGGCAGTAAAAGAAAGTAATTTCCAATCCGCAGTTCAGAAATTCTAATCAGAAAAGAGAAAAATACAAAGTATAAAATGACTCATTTCAAAATAATTAAAAACAGGGTTTTGACACGTTGGGGAAATGAAATCAATTTACCTGCTTCTAACATTAAATTTTCTCCACTAAAATCACCTATTTCTTGTTTCAATTATTCAACCCTTCTTTATTATTTATTTTTAATTGGAAGATAATCGTTTCACAATATTGTGTTTGTTTCTGCCATACATGAATCAGCCATAAGCATACATAGGCGTACGTAAGTCCCCTCCTTCTTGAAACTCTCTCCCACTTCCCCATCCCATCCCTCTAGATTGTCAAAGAGCACTGTCAACCTTTCTTAAAAACAACACTGTGGTGAATTATAGAGAATGCAAAATGTCTCTTCAAATATGAAAAAAAAACTTGGTATTTCTGAATCAGGAAATACTGAAAGCTTATTGTTTTTACAAATTATTTGAATTGTTAAAATTTATCTTCTATATGTTTTTCTGTTCTCCAAAACTGGTATGTGAAACCAGGGGTTAAAATTCATCTTTTATTGTAATGCCAAAAGTCGCCAACATAAGGTAAGTATTCAGTGAACAACTATGTAATCTACAAGATACTGAGTTTATAGTAATTAAAGCATAATTAATTCATGTGAATTGCTACTTGAGCTGTTAAAACTCTTAATAGTATTACAGAAGAAGCTATCAAAGAACTGTATAACAAAGACTCAACAGGAGTAATCAAGTGGGACTCCAGTTACTTTGCAGAATGTATTAGAAGAAATCAGCTTTTTCCTAAATATCAAGAGACAGGGGCTCATTACCTAGACTATACTTTGAGCAAATAGTAAGCAAAAACTAGGAAATTTCTGTGATTCTAATTAGGATTCTAAAAAGAAGTTGACAGTCCAGGACAGATGGCACGGGAGATGTAGGATAATATCCCTGGGGTGAAAGAGAGAGAAGGAAGAAAGGTAAGAAAGACTGGAGGAAGAGAGGATATTTGGGAAAGAAAAAGGAAGGAGAATTGAAGAGAGAAAAGACGGAAAGGAAAGAAAAGGGAAGGGAAATCTGAAATGAACAGAACATTCAGAACTATTTGCTTAGTGGCACTAAGTAAATGTTCTTATTAGTATCTTCACAGAAACTGTTGTCAGAATCTACTGTTTCTAAGGTATGGATAAATCTGTTTGCAAAGCAGGAATACAGACACAGACCTAGAGAAGGAACTGGTGGACCCAAGGCGGGAGGGAAAGGGCGAGATGAATTGAGAGAGTAGCGCTAAAAATAGACATGACCATATGTAAAACAGATAGCAAAGGGGAGGCTGCTGCGTAACACGGAGAGCTCACCCAGTACTCTCTGACGACCTGGGGGGGATGGGGGAAGTGGTGGCGGAAGGTTCAAGAGGGAGAGGACATAAGTTTACTTATGGCTGATACATATTGTTGTATGGCAGAAACCATGAGAGAGCATCATGCTTTACAAAACATTGTATAGCAATTATCCTTCAATTAAAAAAGTTGTTTGGTTTTTTTTTTTTGGTTATTTATTTATTTATTTATTTTAAATTACAATACTGTATTTGTTTTGCCATACATTGACACGAATCAGCCATAGGTGAACACAATCTCCCAATGCCGAAGCCCCCTCCCACCTCCCACCCCACATCCTCTACTTGAATCATCAAATTCACTATTTCTTTCCTTTATTTAACAGACACACATTGTGACTCTGGCTTCAGGCACTGTGCTAGGAATTAAGGATTCAACAATGAACCCTACACCAAGATAACTCTCCTTGTGAAACTTAAGGTTTGTGTATAGATGTATGTATACCTCATAAAAAATGTGTATTTTCTTCATGTTATTGTTTTTATAATTCTTAACAACATCCACTGGATCATCGAAAAGGCAAGAGAGTTGCAGAAAAACATCTATTTCTGCTAAAGCAGAAATGCCAAAGCCTTTGACTGTGTGGATCACAATAAACTGTGGAAAATTCCAAAAGAGATGGGAATACCAGACCACCTAACTGGCCTCTTGAGAAATCTGTATGCAGGTCAGGAAGCAACAGTTAGAACTGGACATGGAACAACAGACTGGCTCCAAATAGGAAAAGGAGTACGTCAAGGCTGTATATTGTCACCCTGCTTATTTAACATCTATGCAGAGTACATCATGAGAAACCCTGGGCTGGAAGAAACACAAGCTGGAATCAAGATTGCCAGGAGAAATATCAATAATCTCAGATATGCAGATGACACCATCCTTATGGCAGAAAGTGAAGAGGAACTAAAAAGCCTCTTGATGAAAGTGAAAGAGGGGAGTTAAAAGGTTAGCTTACAGCTCAACATTCAGAAAACGAAGATCATGGCATCTGGTCCCATCACTTCACAGGAAATAGATGGGGAAACAGTGGAAGCAGTGTCAGACTTTATTTTGGGGGTTCCAAAATCACTGCAGATGGTGATTGAAGCCATGAAATTAAAAGACACTTACTCTTTGAAAGGAAAGTTATGACCAACCTAGGTAGCATATTGAAAAGCAAAGACATTACTTTGCCAACAAAGGTCCGTCTAGTCAAGGCTATGGTTTTTCCAGTGGTCATGTAGGGATGTAAGAGTTGGACTCTGAAGAAAGCTGAACACCAAAGAATTGATGCTTTTGAACTGTGGTGTTGGAGAAGACTCTTGAAAGTCCCTTGGACTGCAAGGAGATACAACCAGTCCATTCTAAAGGAGATCAGTCCTGGGTATTCATTGGAAGGACTGATGCTAAAGCTGAAACTCCAATACCTTGGCCACCTCGTGTGAAGAGTTGACTCATTGGAAAAGACTCTGATGCTGGGAGGGATTGAGGGTAGAAGGAGAAGAGGACGACAGAGGATGAGATGGCTGGATGGCATCACCAGCTTGATGGACATGAGTTTGAGTGAACTCCGGGAGTTGGTGATGGACAGGGAGGCCTGGCGTGCTGTGATTCATGGGGTCGCAAACAGTTGGACATGACTGAGCGACTGAACTGAACTGAACATATCCTTTTGTGTTTTCATCAAAATCTAGAATAAAGAAACCATTCCAGGCCCTAACTGGGTTGGTCTTACTGACCATACTCAGACTTTGGGGGGAAAGAGGATGCCAAGGGTATAAAGCCAACTAAGCACCACTCCACAGAATCATGCTTTACTGAGTTTTTATTTTCCTGTGTACACTGCTTATTACAGATACTGGTTTGTTTTTATTGCTGCTGTTGATGCTAAAAGGGACATCTGGAAACCAGGGATTAAATGTTTTCAGCTCCATATGGGCTCAGGGTTATAGCCCTAGACCTTAGGCAAGTAACTCTAATCAATTTTGCCAAGGTCCTCACCAATAGAATCTGTAAGATCAAGACTGGTGTGTCAAGGGTCTCTTGTACCAAGAAATATTTTAAAAGCTGCATTTTGGAATTCTGCTTTCCTCTGTAGCCCACTAAGCCTCAGGACTATACTGAAGCAGGATTTCAATAAAGACTAAGCTTACATTTTATGTGTAGAATTGGAACCAGCAGAGAAGACCTGAGATGCAGTCATAGACAAGTGTTCAGGCAAGTTATTTTATGCATCTCTCCTACACACAGACTAGAAACTATAGCTCTAAAATTGATCCCACTGGGACCTGAAGCAAAACATTTTCCAAACACTTTGCTAATTGCTCTCCTCTATCCATTTGTTCCCATCCTTTCCTAGTTTTCCGCTTTTCTCTTTACCTTTGCCCCATGGTGATGTCTCACAGGAGTAAATCTGTTTCCTTTTTCCATTACAGAATCGAAAGAAATACTCATGAGAAAGGGGTTGTCTGAAATAAGAACGAAGAGGACAAAAGACACATTCAAGAAGAGAGTCCCTTAGAAATTACACATCTGGATATGTTTTATACACCAACTTGTGTAATTGAATCCTTAAGAGACCAGGAAAAGAAAACACCCCAATTCTTTTACAGAAGACCAATAAGGTCATTCATTCCTTTGCTTCTTCCTCTCCATTGCTTAAGCCACTCTAATAATGAAATGAATTCCCTTCTCTTCTCTTTATTTTCATTGTGTGTGTCAGAGCCTTGGATGGACATTTTGTTATTCTGCAGTCCTTGTGGACAAAGATATCTGAGATGTGAGGGGCATGTTAAGAAACCATTTATAGCTTATACAACAGAGCTTTAAAAGCCCAGGGTCAGCACAGCAGTGTCTATTTCACCTAAAGCAAAGATTTTTAAGCCAAAGGGAAAAAGAAACAGTGTTTTGAGTTTTATTTACCACTACTGATAATTCAAAGAAAAACAAAAATAGCAGAGACTAAATGCACTATAATTAACCTAGACTCAGAAAAGGGGATTTTTGAATGTGCAAAATTTAAAAGTTAAAAATTACAACGCTTCAAAATTGTTATTTGACAATGTTTCTGTATCCTGGCTTCAATTTAGAAAAATCTCTGGAGCCAGAATTCCACTATTCTAAAACAGTATAAACATCTTTATCCTGAAAAACTTGGTTTCTAAACATCTTAATGATGATGATTACAAGAATTTATTTTCAAAGCCTTTTTTGTTACCAAAAGACATCAGAAAGAGAAAATAAATTTGGTTGCCAATGATTTGAATTCTAATGGTGTAATTTGCCTACACAAGTTTGCTATTTGCAGCTTTTAAGAGACTGAAACAGCATTTTAAGGGCTCACTGACATTCTCTTACTTTCCATTAATCCTTACCTCAAAAGACTCTGGTTACTAGCTACATTTGGGCAAACTACCAACCCAAGAGGTATCCAGCTGTGAAAGTTTCCATGAAGTCTCTCAGAGTCACATTCAGAAATAAGTGGCTAAATAAAGAGTGTGCAGTGTATGAGATTCAGGTTAGAAATAATGCCTAATGGGTTAGCCTCTCTGAAAAGGGAATAGAAGTTGCATTTAGAAGTGATAGAATGGTTCTGCCAGTCAGTCATCTCCTACCAATCTATCTAACCCACTCTGATCTTTCCTCTTTTCCTACTTACCAATCACCTCTCCTCCCCTGCTCAGAATCTTTCTTGCATCTGCTGACTTCTCTTCAAAGGTCAGGACAAGGTAGAATACATACTACATGTGAAAGATTCAGTTCAGTTCAGTCGCTCAGTCGTGTCCGACTCTTTGTGACTCCATGAATCGCAGCACGCCAGGCCTCCCTGTCCATCACCAACTCCCGGAGTTCACTCAGACTCGCGTTCCTCGAGTCAGTGATGCCATCCAGCCATTTCATGCTCTGTCATCTCCTTAAATTGACTTCTTTAACTTCTCCTCTCCTTCCATTTTAAAGGAAATTCCCACTTGCTGCTCCCCAAGAGCAATACAGTAATTGTGTTGAATTAACACAAAGAGAATTTCTTGGGAGGACTTGTGATCACAGTGGGCATTAAGCTTGATGATGGACCCTTGGTCAAGTCTAGTGAGCACTATGACTCCAGGCTCTGCCCCTCCAACCAAGGGATCCAACAATAGTCACTAGCACTGGGGAGCAACAGGGTGACCTCCAGACTCAAGTCAGCCTGCTTGGCTTGTACTCCAGCTCAGACATGAGCAAGTACCCATCTTGAAAATGGGATTGCTAATGATAAATATAGTACCAATGCAGTTATGATGTTTAAGTAAATAAAAACTAATACAGAGCCGAAGTGCTTAGGATATAGTACCTGGATCATAGGCTACCTTAAATAGCTTGTCGAAATAAATTTTAGGCTTGTTAAAATTAACGAATTTTAAAACATAGATTGTAATCTATGTACCAATCTCATTTGTGATTAAAATATAATGTCATGTTTGTTAGCTTACTTTTAAATTTTTTTCATGCTTGGCATTAAAACTTTTCAGCCCCCATTCTTTTACTTTATACAACATAAAATAAAACTCTAAACTGTGTTTTTTTTTTTAGTTAAGCATCTTGATTCTTTTTTTTTTTTCTATTCTAAACACTGCAGTACCTGGCAAAGGGCTTAAACTTGAGTGGATTATTGCAAAAATCGACTCTTTCTTAATAACATACTCTCTCATTCTAAATGACATAGGAAAACCTATATAGTCTAAGTTATTTCCCTATGGTTTTTTTCATTTGCAGGTTGTGCTTTCAAGCATGAACACAACTAAGTAAAAAAAAAAAAAAAAGTGGCTTCAGTTACTAAACCCTCTAAGCCAGTACAAAAAGATGCAGCTAAAGGTGCTCTTTTCCATCAAAACAGCTATCTTAAATGCATTTCACTGTGGTACTTCCAAGTTTGGATGGTATTTTAATGGAAGGAAATGGAAGCTAAAGCCAGTTTGAGCAGTACTGTATTACAGGCTGCAGCCATGACTCAGAGTAATTTGATCTAACCAGGTTCAATGCATTACATCATGAACTTCAGATTTTTCTCTGCAGTAAAACCATTTGGAATCCTGATTTCCAGCCAACACTGACTTTGCCTGTTAACTCCAAAATTAGAGTAGCATGGACCAAAACATGCCAATGTCCAAAATGTCATACATATTCAGAAAACAGTTGGCCAGGTGACCTTGCTCAGTAAGGAGGCAAAGAGTAGGAACCCAAGGAGAAGAAATGGATGATATTTCTAGAGATATATCAATATATAGAGAGAGAGGTTTCTGGAAACAAGAGATTTAATGTTTTCAATTCAATATGCACTTAGAGTCAGAGTTCTAAATCTCAGGATTGTAACTAATCAATTTAACCACAATTTTCACCAATTTTCTCAACCTTTGTAAGGTTGAAATCAGAAAGTTAAGGTCTGCCACAACAAAATTACCATCTAGTAAGTCATGGTTCTGTCCATCCACTGCTCAGACAAGCTGTGATTCATAAAGGGTGTCCATCTAAAGAGCTGACATTTGGTATGAATGAAATTTGGTACAGATAAAATTCAGCATGATAAAGACACATATAATTCCAATTTAAAAGAATAATTTTATGGTAAAAGCCTTCATCATAAAAGACTTCATTTAAAAAAATTTTTAAAGCAAATGACTATGTTTGTGAAGAAACTGCTAAGTAAAATCCCCAGAAGAAAATCTGACACCATGTTGGAATTGTATAATTGAGCATTCACTGTCTAGTTAGAATTACATGATTTCAATAATGTTCAACATTCATAAGATAAACCAGAATCTTTGTACTGTCCAACCTCACTTAAAAAAAAAAAAAAAACAACAAATTCAAAGGGTCAATCAAGATGGTAAAGAACCAGAATTAAAAGCAGTATATTCTAGAATATGCCATACACCACTTTGTGTTCATATTAACAAGAAAACAGACTAAATAGGAACTAAATGGGACCAATTATTTTTGGCCCTTTTAGAAATATTAAATTGGAACTTTTCCAAGAAACACTTAATCAAAACCTCAAGTGATAATCCTCAAGTTGCATAACTCAGTATCGAAGATTTTTCTTTAATCATCTGACCCTTCCTTTGGACATAGATAAAACTGAGTAACCCTTTTGAGCTATCTCATGCCTCTTGCCGACACACATACCATGAATTATTAACAACACTGAATATATTATAAAACATATGGCAACAATCATCTTTTCTAAATAACAAACCTAAGTTTGAACACAGCTTTTTAATTGTGTGAAGTTTTTAAAAATATAAATAGCTTGTGGGGCTTTTTTTTAATTCATAAGTAACACACGGTACTTACATGTAATTTTAAAAGGAAAAATAAAACAAAGAAAACAAAAAACACCTATTATCACCTAAAAAAAGTAGCTACTAACATTTTGGTGTATACTTCAATCTTCTTTCCAAGTCTGTATATATAAAATGTTTTTGTATGCATGCTTTTAGTCTCTCAGTCGCATTCAATTCTTTGTGACCCCATAGACTATAACCTGCCAGGCTCCTCTGACCATGTCATTTCCCAGGCAAGAAAACAAGAATACTGGAGTGGGTTGCCATTTCCTTCTCCAGGGGATCATACCACCCTGGGAATTGAACCCGAGTCTCCTGTACCGTAGGTGGATTCTTCACCACTGAGCCATCAGGGAAGCCCCTTATATAATGTTTTTAGTTTGTATAAAATTGGGATTCTCCTAGAATATTGTTTTACAAACTTAATAATACACTACAAACATTTTTTTCACATCATGAAATATTCTTCTACTAATTATTTTAGGGAAAATGATATTTAACCAAGCTCTATCCAAGATTACAAATTGTTTAATTCTTTATTGCTATAAATAATGCTTTGATAAATATTCTAGATTAATCAAAAACTGTTCTCTTGGGAAACATTCCTAGAAGGGAAATGTTATGTTAAATTATACATATGTTTTAATGTTTTGGAATATATTGCCCAATATCTAAAAAGCTCTTTTTTTCAAGTGCTCTATGTTTTACTTAGTTGACTGTGCTCCTAGCTAGATTAGTAAAAATGATAGTCACCTAGAATCTTTCCATGATTCATTCAAAAGGCTTCCACAGTGCTAGCCTCCAGTATTTCAAATAGGTATCAATTAGAGTTCATGGCACCCCACTCCAGTACTCTTGCCTGGACAATCCCATGGATGGAGGAGCCTCCTAGGCTGCACCATGGGGTTGTGAAGAGTGGGACATGACTGAGCCACTTCACTTTCACTTTTCACTTTCATGCATTGGAGAAGGCAATGGCAACCCACTTCAGCGTTCTTGCCTAGAGAAGCCCAGGGATGCGGGAGCCTGGTGGGCTACCATCTATGGTGTCGCACAGAGTCGGACATGACTGAAGTGGCTTAGCAGCAGCAGAATTCGTGTGGTTGGAGCAGTGGTAAAGAATCCGCCTGCCAATTCAGGAGACTCAGGTTTGATCCCTGAGTCTGGAAGATCCCCTGGAGAAAGAAATAGCAACCCACTCCAGTATTCTTGCCTGGAGAATCCCCTGGACAGAAGAGCCTGGTGGACTACAGTCCATGGGGTCACAAAGAAATGGACATGACGGAAGCAAATTGGCACTAGAGTTCGTATGTCATTGCTTCCCCATCAATGCCAATGTTGTCCAGAGACAACACCAAGAACAAAAATCAGGTTACACTTACCTCAAGGGATCATTTAATAAACATTATCCCTTTGCAACTGGGTGAGCATTCTAAAAATATTCAGAAATGAGGCTTTCTTATTCCAGGGGATTCTATGCTATTCTATAAGACAGAATTCAAGGGATTGTACTCTATAAGTCATAATTTATACTTACAGTAATTTTTAAATGAGTTTCTTTCAAAATAACTATTTTGCACAATGTTTTCAACAAAGATTTTCCCTGATTGTGATTAGTTTAAATGTGAGTCCACATGGCTTGGGGCTTCGAAAGTGACGCAGTGGTAAAGAATCCATCAGCCAATGCAAGAGATGCACCAGTTGCAGGTTCGATCCTTGGGTCGGGAAGATTCCCTGGAGTAGGAAATGGCAACCTAGTATTCTTCAAGTGTTCCAATATTCTTGCCTGGAAAATCCCATGGACAGATGAACCTGGGGGCTATAGTACATGGGGTCACAGAGTCGGTCTCGAAAGAGCAACTGAGCACACACAAATACCACATGGTTTAGTAGTTAAGGGTAAAGTTAAGTGCAGCAGTTGGTCGTCCTGTGTTAGAATTCTTTCCAAGCTACTTCCTGGTTCTCGTGGCACTAAGCAAATTAAACATTTTATGCCTCGATTTCTTCACATGTGAAATTTGAGTACAACAAAAGTGAAATTTCTCCTGAAGTTTTTATATTAAGAGCATTAAATAAGAGAATCTTTGTAAGATGCTTAACACTATGCCTAGCACATAATAAACATTCAGTATCTGTTGGTGGTTATTATTAAGCAAAAATTGCCTCTGGCACTTTGAAATTTGTTGCCCTTCATCTGCCTAATAAAGTATATTCTGTGAAGCTTGTGCGAATATAAGGTATTTTTCGTCCCTGTAATACTAAACGAACTTTGGCGACCCTCAGAAGCCAGCAAAGGTGGTTTTGATTAAACAGTTGGATAAAATCCTCTCTGGCGCCTCTAGCAACACAGCCAGTGCTTAAACTGAAGCAACACTGACATCTAGTCGTCACAGAGGTGAATTACATGTGTTACACAAACTGGCAAATTTAAAACCGAAATTTTCCTACAATTTCAGGAGAAATAAGTGACATAAATTCTCACATAGATGTGTGCCTGTGCTCTTTGGTTATACCTCATCCTTTGGTTACATAAACAGTGTTTTGAATAACTGAAGTCCACATTATCTATCATATCAATCTTTATTCATTTTATCAATTTAATCTTAAAATTCCAAAAAAGAGATATATTGAGAAAAATATTACTATATGTTCACTTTACACTAAAGCATATATAAAAGTCTAACAAAGTAGTGCAAATTAATCCAACATAATACAACAGGCATCAAATACATTAATAGGCCTTGACTATTATATATTAATTTATGAATCCATTTGGTACAGTTTTATAAGAGACATTAAAGAATTGAAACCACTGTGTTAAATAAAATATAGCCAATCAAGGGTTTTTTTTTCCATTACATTTTTCTATAACAAGAAGGAGTTGGAAAATTAGTGTTTCAGGGAAGGGTTTGCACATCAAGCTTTAAGAGAATTTCTTACAAGTTAGAGATTAGCCACCAGAAATCCATCACTATATGACTATACTTATTGAAGCTGTGCTGGAACTATTTTGCCCTCTGTTAGTCTCTTGGTTACTTTCCTGCAAGGAAGCCTTAAGATTTATTCAGCAGCAAGACCTCAACAGTGCTAATTAGAAATGCTAATAGGAAGGACTGATGCTTGAAACTCCAATACTTTGGCCACCTGATGCGAAGAGCTGACTCACTGGTAAAGATTCTGATGCTGGGAAAGATTGAGGGCAGAAGAAGAAGGGGGCAACAGAAGGTGAGATGGTTGGATGGCATCATTAACTCAATGGACACAAGTCTGAGCAAACTCCAGGAGATAATAAAGGACAGGGAAGCCTGGCATGCTGCAGTCCATGGGGTCGCAAAGAGTCAGACACGATTTAGTGGCTGAACAATGACAAATAGGTGCAACTAGATCATGAGAACAAAACTAAGAATGATCCCCTGAGTTAGCTGAACTCACCGTCGCTGTTAACAGCATCTACTGCTTGTAGAGCATTTATTATATCTCACACTCTGATAGACTCTTCTGTTTCATAGCTGCTCATTTGTTCAGCAAATAGACCACCTACAGTGCTGCCAGACCATGAAAAGACAATGGTGGATCACAACAGATATAATCCCTATCCTGAGCTTATAAGTCACTGGAGAAAAATAACAATAACCACCAATCTGAAACAAACTTATAACTGAATTATGAGCTGGATTGTACTCCCTAAAATTCATATGTTGAAGCCCTACCCCCAGTACCTCATCGTGTGACTATATTTGTAGACAGGGCCTTTGAAGAGGTAATTAAGTTAAAATGAGGCTTTTAGGATGGGCCCTGATCCAATTCGACTGGTGTTCCTACAGAAAGAGAAAATGTGGACGCAGAGACACAGGGGTGCGCACACGCACGCGCACGCACGTGCGCACGTGCGCGCGTGCACACACACACACACACACACACACACACACACACACAGAAAAGACCATGTGAGGATTCAGTGAGAGAGCAGCCATCTGCAAGTCAAGGAGAAAGGCTTCAGCAGAAACCAAACTGCTGACACCTTGATCTTGAACTTCTGGTCTCCAGAACTGTAAGAAATAAGTTTCTGCTTTAAGCCCACCAGTCTGTGTTATTTTGTTATGGCAGCCTTAGCAAACTAACACACTGTGAACAAAATGCTGTTTGAGGAAGGTTCACAGAACTATGAGCACATACAATAGAGCATTTGATTTAGTCGAAGAGTCAGAGAAAACGAACTCTGAAGAATATATGGAGGTTAATAAGCCTGAAAGGCAGAGGCAGCATGCTCCACACTGAAGGGAGAGTTTGCACAGGACCTTGGGATGAAAAGAAGCAGGGCATATTTCCAGAACTAAGGGGAAATCGACACGGCCAGAATGCAGGCCGCGAAGGGACGCATGCTATGAAGTGAAGCTGGAAAGGAGGCAGAGACCAGATTATGCAGATACGTGCAGGCCAGCAATTAAAGATGTTGGTCTTTATCCTGTGAAAATTGAAAATCATTAATGTGCCTTAAGCAGAGAATAACATAATTTTGAATTTTAAGATTACTCCAGCTGGAGAAGAGAGAAGAGATTTGAGGACAGCAAGAAAGGAATGAGGAGACCAATTAGGTAGTTATTTCAGTGTCTAGCATGGAGAAGCAGTAAACTGAAGGAGGGTGATGGCAGTGAGCATGGAAAGATATACACAGATTGAAGAGATATTTAAGAGGTACTGCCACAGAAACATGGCAATAACTTAAGTTTTAGAGGGTGGTAGAGAAAGGTCCTGACAGATTTCTGGCTTGTAAAATGAGTAAATAAAAAGGGTCCCATCTTTTAAGAAAAGGGCTTCCCTGGTGGCTCAGTGGGTAAAGAATCTGCCTACAATGCAGGAGACCTGGGTTCAATCCCTGGGTCAGAAAGATCCCCTGGAGGGATGAAATGGCAACCCACTCCAGTGTTCTTGCCTGGAAAATTCCATGGACAGAGGACCCTAACGGGCTACCGTCCACAGGGTCACAAAAGTCTGACATGACTTAGTAACTGAACCACAACCACCACCATCCTTTAAGAAAAGGAGATGGATGAGAGCAAGATTTGGAAAGAAAAGATTTAACTCTATTTTTAGCTCTACTTAGTTGAGTCTGAGGTTGAGTCTGAATCCCTCTTCTTTGACACATTCACATAGAAATGTCAAGAAGCTGGCTTGGTCAAGTTTGGAGCTCAGAGAAGAGATCTGGGTTGCAGATATGAATTTGGGAGTCATCCACCTGTAAATAGTAAGTAAAGCCACAGGTGTAGGTGGGACTACCTAGGAAAATAGTATAAAGAAAAAAGAGAAGAATCTAGGACTGAGTTTGAAGAACTCCAAAGACAAATGAGTGAACAGACATGTAGGAAGAAACCTAGGGAAGTGCAATGTCATGCACTCTAAGAAGAAAGTGATCAGCAATGTAGGATGCTACTGAGATGTTAGGATTGATTCAGGAACATGTGAGAGTTGATTTGGGGCTTAGCTGAGTGGTGAAGGCAAGATGAAATGTGGAAGCAGTGAAAATGCAGAAGCATTTTGAGACATATTCCTTATAAAGGAAGGAAATAGCTGTGAGGTTGACAAAAATGTTTGGGGTATAGTTTCTTGGGATTTATTAATATGAGTATTATAGACTAAATGTGTCCCCTCAAAATTCATATATTGAGATTCTAATCTTCAGTGTGTTGGTATAAGGAGATGGGGCCCTTGAGACATTGTATAAACTGAAAGTTTGTCTCCTCAGAATCAACCATTGAGATCCTAATCTCCGGTGTGATGGTATTAGGAGATGGGGCCTTTGAGAGGTGATTGGGTCATAAAGGCAAAGCCCTCATGAATGGGATCAGGACTCATAAAAGGGCCACGAGAGCTCCCCTGTGTTTCTACCACGTGAGGACGCAGAGAGCAGTCAGCAGTCTGCAGCCCAGAAGAGGGTCTTACCAGAACTCGACCATGTTGGCACCCCAATTTCAGACCCCCAACCTCTGGAACTGTGAGAAATAAAGTTCTGTGACTTATAAGCCATCCAGTCTATGGTACTTTGTTATGGCGATGGAACTGAGTGAGATAGGAGCTAATTAGGTATAGAAGAGGTCATGACGGTGGGTCCTGCAC
The DNA here is from genome assembly GCA_917880005.1 of Nanger dama. Classification (NCBI taxonomy): domain Eukaryota; kingdom Metazoa; phylum Chordata; class Mammalia; order Artiodactyla; family Bovidae; genus Nanger; species Nanger dama. The sequence continues at coordinate 2,744,982 of CAKJTW010000038.1, read as the reverse complement.
AGTAGGATTAATACCCTTACACAGTGAGAAGGCAGCCACGTGCAAGTCAGGAAGAGACAAATCTGCCTGCACTTTGATCTTGGACTTCCCAGCCTCCAGAACTGTGAGAAAGAAATGTCTGTTGATGAAACTACCCAGTCTATGGCATTTTATTATACCATCCCAGGACTAGAACAGTGAGGGGCTCTGGGGTAGAGAAGGAGTATTTTGTTTGAATTGGCTAAGATTAAGGGGAGGTTCCCTGGTGGCTCAGAGGTTTACATGTCTGCCTGCAATGTGGGAGACTGGGTCAGGAAGATCCCCTGGAGAAGGAAATGGCAACCCACTCCAGTATTCTTGCTTGGAGAATCCCGTGGACAGAGGAGCCTGGTGGGCTACAGTCCATGGGGTCGCAAAGAGTCGGACACGACTGACCAAGCGACTTAACTAAATGTAACTAAGGGGAGGTTCAGGAATATGCTTTAAAACTGATGAGAATCACAGAATCTCTGTATTCTTTTTTTGGGTGGGGGAGAGGGGGGTGAGCAAGCTATGAGGCATGTGGGATCTCATTTCCTGGACCAGGGATTGAACCCACACCCTCTGCACTGGAATCACAGAGTCTTAACCACTGGACTACCAGGGAAGTCCCGAATCACAGCATCTCTGAAAGGAAGACATTTTGGTTCACATACTATAGATCAGGAACCGAAGGATCATAAAGATTAAGCAATTAATCTTAAGTAATACCACTCATAAGTGATTGAACCAGGTCCTAAAACCAGGATTATCTGACTCCAGCTTGACATACTGCCTCCCCACAAACATTCACATCTATTGTGCATTAGCTACCTGCAAGACCAAATAATATAATTCAAATCTAATTAGGACTGAGGACACATTCAGCACACAACCTGTTGATGACACTCCCAACGAGCAGAATCTGATCTCAAGTTCAGCACATACCAGAAAGATCCTCTCTTGCCCTTGGCGCTGCCAACTCTAGGGTGGCAACATGAAAATTTAGAGCTGCCAAGAAATTCTGAGCTGCCTCAAGGAACCAGGAACTGGGGGAAGGTTCAAGAAATGGCAGATTAAAGAGTAGGAAAGAAGGAAAAAGGCATTCTTAGAGATCCATGGAGGAAAAATGGAATCACTAATTTATGTAATATCCTTAATACTGTTATAGTTAGTTCTGATGGTATTATCCCATTTTACTGCTTATACACATGTTCCTCCTTTATGAAGATTTTTAATAAGCATGGTCAAAAGATATTTTCAATGGAAGGTACCAGCTTTGCAGAGGTTGCAATCCCTAACTACTGCTTGAATTCTAGTCAAAAAGAGCACTCAATAATGCCAAGCACAGACCTTCCTTAAGACTTAACACCGTTGGATATTTGCTCTTTGTTTTTTGTACTTCTTCAAGGAGTATTTTGAAAAAGAAAAGAACTTAAATGTTCTATTTCAGTGAGTTTCAACCTTGCCTCGGAGAAGGCAATGGCACTCCACTCCAGTACTCTTGCCTGGAAAATCCCATGGATGGAGGAGCCTGGTAGGCTGCAGTCCATGGGGTCACTAAGAGTCAGACATAACTGAGTGACTTCACTTTCACTTTTCACTTTCATGCATTGGAGAAGGAAATGGCAACCCACTCCGGTGTTCTTGCCTGGAGCATCCCAGGGACAGGAGAGCCTGGTGGGCTGCCATCTGTGAGGTCGCACAGAGTCAGACATGACTGAAGTGACTTAAATTAAATGAAATCTTGCCTACACACTGGAATCACCTAAAAAAAAACCTTTAAAATTACTGCTTTTAAAAACACTGATGCCTGGGATCCTAACCCCAGAGAATCTGATTCAATGGGTCTCAGGTGTGGCCTGTATTGAAATTTAAAATTTTCACCACATTATTCAAATGTATAGCCACAGGCCCATGAAAACCATACAAGGAAATGTATCATTGAATGATCTGGGAAAGATGGTTCTTGTAACAGTCAGTATTCACTCCGAGATAGATATGGTGCTGGATGCTGGGACACAGATAATAAGACAAGATCATTACTCTCAAGGAGCTTACTTACATCGTCATGGAAGAGTCAGTCATAAAACAGACACTCAAGATATCTTTTCTAAGTCTTGCGATAGAGATATAACCCAGGTGCCCACTACATCACCACTCCTTTCAGTTTAAAGGATGCCATTAGTTAATGGCTGTGGTATTCAGAATAGTTGATCCTATTTTCTCCACAGTGGGCTTCCCAGATAGCTCAGTTGGTAAAGAATCTGCCTGCAGTACAGGAGAGCCTGGTTCAATTCCTAGGAAGATCCACTGGAGAAGGGATAGGCTACCCACTCCAGTATTCTTGGGCTTCCCTTGTGGCTCAGCTGGTAAAGAATCCACCCGCAATGTGGGAGACCTGGGTTTGATCCCTGGGTTGGGAAGATTCCCCAGAGAAGGAAAAGGCTAACGACTCCAGTATTCTTGCCTGGAGAATTCCATGGACTGTACAGAACATGGGGTTGCAAAGAGCTGGACACGACTGAGTGACTTTCACTTCACTTCATTACTCCACAGCAGGTGAATTTTTCTCCAGGACCTCAGAATTGTGGTTTTTATAGACTCTGCTGCCACTAAGAGCCAAGAGGGTCTCTCCATCACAGTCCAGTCTGTCAGTAGATGTTTACTTCTTTCTTGAGATCCAGGAGGAAGTGCGAAACAGCAAGACATCCTCTGATAGACACGGTTCTTTGGCTACTACAGATACCCTCCTCACCCACCGCTACCATTTCTTCTATCCGTGTAACTCAAACATCAATTTTGTATGTAAGTAAATAACAGAGAAGTCAGGCTTCCCTCTGCAGGTCCAGGAGTTAAATCATGGTCAATTTGAAGCAGCCATGGTAATGTCTTTCCTTGCCAAATAAGGTCTTTTCCAGCCACCTTTGTAACTAGAGGTAACCATGTGACAGTTCTGGCCAATAAGATAGGAGGGGAAGTCTGAGAATGGATGTCTAGAAAGATGTCTCCATGATAGGAGAAAGCTTTTGATCTCTTCCTCCTTTTTCCTGTCTTAAAAGCAAATATAATGTCTGGAGCTAAAGCAGACATCTTGAGGCCTTGAGGTACAAGCCCAGGCACAAAAATATGCTAACTGTAGACAGGAAGAGTGAAACCACCTGAGCCCTGAAATCTTACTGAGCTTCTGTGCCAGCCCTGGACAGACATCATCCAGACCACTTCCTTATGCAAAAATAAAACCCTGTTTGTTTAAGCTACTCTTCAGTGGGTTTTCTGCAACAATCAAAATCAAGATTAACTAATACACAGTCCTTCTTTCCTTGTCACTTTTGGCCTCCAGAAGACTAACATTAGAGAGAAATGCAATTATAAAGGTCTTTACTGAAGGGACATTTTGAAGAGAAATACCATGCAGGATGGACAAAATTAACCTGCCAGTTAATCTGGACTTTCACATGTACCACATGAGTGAAGCATCTCAAGATGTTGGCCTTCATCCTTCACAAGGAAGGTGACCACCCAGTAGTTCCCTGTGCTTCTGATCAGGCCCACTGCCCTCAGGTTCACAGACCTGCTGTGGGAGGGGTTGTAACTATTCAACTAAGGAACCACATTTCCCGATCCCCTCCCCTGTATGGTTCTGAGGCAGGTTGCACAAAAGAAGAACTTGCAGGAGATTTGAAAGCAAGGAATAAAGCAGCAACCACTACTCCCCGAAGGTATTCTTGACAGCCACAGAAATGGACAGATGCAGAAGGAATCAGCTCTTCTCTATCTGTGCCCAACTCTTCCCCACAAATGCTGACTTTGGGAAGGGCCTAGCACCTAGCCCCCATCAGAGGCAGTAGCCATAAAGAGGCAAGAGCCCGCCATAGACCCTGCCTTTTCACAGTCTCACTCTGCTTGCTAGACATGTTTAGCTTCTCAGATGGACCACTGAGTCACCTCTTTTCTGATCCAGCAACTCCCCTTCCAGATCTTCACTCACCCAGCTCCTCAACTCTACAGGTCTTATTTCTATAATAATTCCCTTATCCCATACCTTCTGCTCGCCTGACTGGTATGCCTGTCCACCCACTCCCTACTTCACACGTTAAAAAAACTCTGTTCTCAATTTCTTCCTCACATCAGGTGGTGATATTACCCCCATTCTATTGCAGTTCTTTAACAAAAGTGAACATGTGTCCCCCAGTTCTAGTTCCAGTTTTCCTCCCGCGATAGTGACAAACCTGCTGATTCTCTTACTAGGGGACCAATTAAATAAGCACTTTTCTCAGTGACAAACATTAGCTTTCCCTGGAGACAAATAAGTCTCCATGTAGAAAAAGAGCATTTCTCCAGTAGTAGGGCTCTGGTTTGCCATGAAGAAACAACAGGCAGTCCATTTTCACTCAGATCACTGGGGTTCTGTTCAGCTGGTCTTAGACCAGGCAGAGAGTCACACAGATATATCCTGTCTCCCAGGTAATAGACCCAACTCATTGTATCCTTTGGAGCTAGTGTCTCTCTCTGATGAAAAGGTTGGGGTGGAGGTTACTTGGCAATCCTTCCACCATAGAGTGGGAAGCCAGAACTGACAAAATTCCAAAGATAGAGTAATAAAATGTAGCTGGAGAGATCTGGAAAAGGTTTCACATACATGGAAGGTTACACTTTAGCTGGGGCCTAAGGCAATGAGAACTTTTTCCAAGTGCAGTATCCCTCACTATCTGATTCTAACCTTTCCTGAGTCCACATAATAAGTAAAAGTGAAAATAAGGGGATATAGCATTATCTGAGCCTACTCCAAATTCTGTTTCAAACTGAAATGACTTTGCATCTCCTTGCAAGGAAAGAAGGGAGAAAATTTTCACAGCAGTGCAGTAAAATATCAACTTTGTTTTCTCACATAAAATTTCTAGCCACAGACTTAAATGCTAGAATCCAATTACTCATAACACACAATCACTTTGTAAAATAATGTTAGCATGGAAACCTCCTCACAACCATTTTTCAGAGAAGGAGACAAGAACTGTCATTTAGACCTTTCTTTCTCAAATTTCAAAGTTGCCCCAAAATGGGTATACCTTGACCTCAAGAATGGAAAAAGTAACATCAAAAGCCAACTATTTCTCTATTATCTTTTCAAAGGAAACAGTAATTGTTTAAAAATTAAGATTCAAATTTAGTTTTCCTTAAAGACATGTAGCACTTTAACATGTAAAATAGATCATAAAGTCCTACCATAAAATTAAGTTTTACCCCAGTGAACTTTTCTTAAGCAGCTGAAATAGTGCCATAAAGGTCAAATCCTCCATAAACTCAGGAGAGCAAGATTGTTCAAATAATGTTAAGATTGAAATCAGTAAATAATGTGCTTTCCATTTGAGTAGGATGAGACTGGAGCAGACAGAATGGAATAAAATGGAACTGGGAAAGTCATTTAAATAGAGTCAATATGGATCTCAGTCAACAGACTCACATGTAAAAGAAAAATCACTTCTATTTACTCTCGGTCAATAAAATTTCTGGCCAGCAGAAAACTCGAGGCAGTCTCACACACACACTCCCAGGGCTGAGCCAAGGTGCCATGCTCTTACCTAACACCAAAGTAGAAGGAAGGGCACTCTGCCCACTGGGCATCTGCCCAAACAAGTCATGCCTGTGAGCTAATCTTCATGGTTTCCTTCAAGTCCAACAGACCTCTCCAGCTTTATTGCTACAAATGATACATGAGAGTCTACTAAGGCTGAAAACCCAGCACTTGATGCTACCTCCCTGTTCATACTCTCTGGTCTGGCTACATTTTGAAACAGCCAAGAGTGGTCCACCCTACAAATTATATCCCACAGATTTCCTTCTTCTTTTGGTCTCAGATGGTGTCCCCATGCTCCATCCAGCCTGCCTCTTCCCTCAAACCCTATCATCCTTCCTTCTGAAAAAAACATTTCAGTGGCTGCTATAGTCTGACTGTATCTCCCCACCTCCTCTTCTCCCCACCTCCTATCCTCCCAAAACTCATATATTGAAACTTAATACCCTATGTGATGATGTAAGGAAGTGGGGGCCTTTGAGACATGATTAAGTCATGAGAGTGTTGCCCTCATGAATGGAATTGAGCTCTTAAGAAAGAATATCCTCGGGGCTCCCTGGCCACTTCTACTGTGTGGCATATTGGCAAAAAGACAACCACCTAGGAAGCAGATTCTCACCATACAACAAATTTGTCAGTGCCAAGACCTTCAACTCTCCAGCCTCCAAAGCTTTGAAAAATAATGTTTATTGTCTATAAACCACTCCTCCAGAATGCAGCAGCCTGAACAGACTAAGACATGACTGATTAAACCCAAAGCCTAGTTCAGTTCAGTTGCTCAGTCATGTCCAGTTCCTTGCGACCCCGTGAACTGCAGCACACCAGGCTTCCCTGTCCATCACCAAATCCCAAGGTTGCTCAACTCGTGTCCATTGAGTCAGTGATGCCATCCAACCATCTCATCCTCTGTCATCCCCTTCTCCTCTCATCTTCAATCTTTCCCAGCATCAGGGTCTTTTCTAGTGAGTCAGTTCTTCACATCAGGTGACCAAAGTATTTGAGTTTCAGCTTCAGCATCAGTCCTTCCAATGAACACCCAGGACTAATTTCCTTTAGGATGGACTGGTTGGATCTCCCCTGCAGTCCAAGGGACTCTCAAGAGTCTTCTCCAACACCACAGTTCAAAAGCATCAGTTCTTCAGTGCTCAGTTTTCTTTATAGTCCAACTACACATCCATACATGCCTACAGGAGAAACTATACTAGATGGATCTTTGTTGGCAAAGTAATGTCTCTGCTTTTAATTGGCTGTCTAGGTTGGCCATAACTTTTCTTCCAAGGAGCAAGAGTCTTTTAATTTCATGGCTGCAATCACCATCTGCAGTGATTTTGGAGCCCCAAAAAATAAAGTCTGACATTGTTTCTTCTGTTTCCCATCTATTTGTCACGAAGTGATGGGACCAGGTGCCGTGATCTTCGTTTTCTGAATGTTGAGCTTTAAGCCAACTTTTTCACTCTCCTCTTTCACTTTCATCAAGAGGCTCTTTAGTTTTTCTGCAGTTTCTGCCATAAGAGTGGTGTCAACTGCATATATGAGGTTATTGATATTTCTCCTGGCAATCTTGATTCCAGCTTGCGCTTCATCCAGTCCAGCATTTCTCCTGATGGACTCTGCATATAAGTTAAATAAGCAGGGTGACACTATACAGCCTTGACATACTCCTTTCCCTATTTGGAACCAGTCCATTGTTTCATGTCTAGTTCTAACTGTTGCTTCCTGTCCTGCATACAGATTTCTCAGGAGGCAAGTAAAGCGGTCTGGTATTCCCCTCTCTTGAAGAATTTTCCACAGTTTCTTGTGATCCACACAATCAAAGGCTTTCGCATAGTCAATAAAGCAGAAGTAGATGTTTTTCTGGAACTCTCTTGCTTTTTCAATGATCCAATGGATGGTGACAATTTGATCTCTGGTTCCTCCTTTTCAAAATCCAGCTTGAATATCTTCAACAGTTCATATACTGTTGAAGCCTGGCTTGAAGAATTTTGAGCATTACTTTGCTAGCGTGTGCAATTGTGCAGTAGTTTGAACATTCTTTGGCATTGCCTTTCTTTGGGCGTGGGATGAAAACTGACTTTTTCCAGTCCTGTGGCCACTGCTGAGCTTTCCAAATTTGCTGGCATATTGAGTGCAGCACTTTCACAGTATCATCTTTCAGGATTTGAAATAGCTCAACTGGAATTCCATCACCTCCATAGCTTTGTTCATAGTGATGCTTCCTAAGGCCCACTTGACTTTACATTCCAGGATGTCTGGCTCTAGGTGAGTGATCACACCATCGTGATTATCTGGGTCATGAAGATCTTTTTGTATATTTCTTCTGTATTCTTGCCACCTCTTCTTAATATCTTCTGCTTCTGTTAGGTTCATACCATTTCTGTCCTTTATTGTTCCCATCTTTTCATGAAACATTCCCTTGGTATCTCTAATTTTCTTGAAGAGATCTCTAGTCTTTCCCATTCTATTGTTTTCCTCCATTTCTTTGCACTGATCACTGAAGAATGCTTTCTTATCTCTCCTTGTTATTCTTTGGAGCTCTGCATTCAAATGAGTGTATCTTTCCTTTTCTCCTTTGCCTTTAGCTTCTCTTCTTTTCATAGCTGTTTGTAAGGCCTCCTCAGGAAACCATTTTACCTTTTTGCATTTCTTTTTCTTGGGGATGGTCTTGGCCACTGCCTCCTGTGCAATGTCACAAACCTCTGTCCATGGTTCTTCAGGCACTCTTTCTATCAGATCTAATCCCTTGAACCTATTTCTCACTTCCACTGTATAATCACAGTGGATTTGATTTAGGTCATACCTGAATGGTCTAGTGGTTTTCCCTACTTTCTTCAATTTCAATCTGAATTTGGCAATAAGGAGTTCATGATCTGAGCCACAGTCAGCTCCCGGTCTTGTTCTTGCTGACTGTATAGAGCTTCTTCATCTTTGGCTGCAAAGAATGTGATCAATCTGATTTCAGTGTTGACCATCTGGTGATGTCCATATGTAAAGTCTTCTCTTGTGTTGTTGCAAGAGGGTGTTTGCTACGACCAGTGTATTCTCTTGGCAAAACTCTGTTAGTCTTTGCCCTGCTTCATTCTGTACTCCAAGGCCAAATTTGCCCATTACTGTAGGTATTTCTTGACTTCCCTACTTTTGCATTCCAGTCCCCCACAATGAAAAGGACATCTTTTGGGGGTGTTAGTTCTAGAAGGTCTTTTTGGTTTTCATAGAACTGTTCAACTTCAGCTTCTTCAGCATTACTAGTCAGGCATAGACTTGGATTACTGTGATACTGAATGGTTTGCCTTGGAAACAGAGATCATTCTGTCATTTTTGAGATTGCATCCAAGTACTGTATTTCTTTTGTTGACTATGATGGCTACTCCATTTCTTTTAAGGGATTCCTGCCCATAGTGGTAGATATAATGGTCATCTGAGTTAAATTCACCCATTTCAGTCCATTTTAGTTCGCTGATTCCTAAAATGTCAGTGTTCACTCTTGCCATCTCCTGTTTGACCACTTACAATTTGCTTTGATTCATGGACCTAACATTCCAGTTTCCTATGCAATATTGCTCTTAACTTCTATCACCAGTCACATCCACAACTAGGTGTTGTTTTTGCTTTGGCTCCGTCTCGTCATTCTTTCTGGAGTTATTTCTCCACTGAGCTCCAGTAGCATATTGAGCACTTACGGACCTGGCGAGTTCATCTTTCAGGGTCCTATCTTTTTGCCTCTTCATATTGTTCATGGGGTTCTAAGGCAAGAATACTGAAGTGGTTTGCCACCGTTCTCCAGTGGACCACACTTTGTCCTAACTCTCCACCATGACCCGTCTGCCTTGTATGGCCCTACATGGCATGGCACATAGTTTCACTGAGTTAGGCAAGGCTGTGGTCCATGTGACCAGATTGGTTAGTTTTCTGTGATTGTGGTTTTCAGTCTGTCTGCCCTCTGATGGAGAAGGATGAGAGGCTTATGGAAGCTTCCTAATGGGGAGACTGAGGAGGAAACTAGGTCTTGTTCTGATGGGGGCCATGATCAGTATCTCTTTAATCCCATTTTCTGTTGAAGGGCAGGGCTGTGTTCCCTCTCTGTTATTTGACTTGAGGCCAAACTCTGGTGGAGGTAATGAAGATAATGGCGACCTCCTTCAGAAGGTCCCATGCAGGCACTGCTACACTCAGTGCCCCCAACCCTGCAGCAGGCCACTGCCAACCCATGCCTCCACCAGAGACTCCTGGACACTCACGGGCAAGTCTGGGTCAGTCTCTTGTGGGGTCACTGCTCCCTTCTCCTGGGTCCTGGTGCACAAGGTTCTGTGTGTGCCCTCCCAGAGTCTGTCTCCCCAGTCCTGTGTAAGTTCTGGCAGCTCTGCGGGGGTTAATGGCAACTTACTCCAAGAGGGCTTATGCCGTGCCCAGGTCTACCACAGCCAGAGCCAAGACTGAACAGACCAACACAGTGATTGATTAAACCCAAAGCCTAAATCATAACTAAAATCATTTCCTCCCCAAAAGAACCCCAAGCCCTCAACTTTCACTCTTTTACTTGCGTTGTTTTCTTCATAGCACTTTTTTAAAAATAAGACATTTATATTTCAAATTGTATAGCTCTTCCTATACAATTTCTTCCTATAGATCTTTCTATTCATTTACATAAAGTGTAAATTAGCATCTACAATAATGCCTGAAGGTAATAGATCCTTGATAAATAGCCATTGAATAGGTGTTGAACACACAGTTTAGCTACAAAATAGCTAGCTGTCTTCATGAGCAGGGAGGGTTTAATTTCCAAACCCTCTCTGGTAGCAAGGGAAAATATTTGTTTCACATCCATCTAGCACACTGAGTTGAAAAGAGGGGAAAAATTACATTTCCATGTTTAAAATAATCTGAAAGTTCTTATCTTGTTTTCTTATTTTCTTATCTCTGTTTTCAAGTTAAATGATTATTATGCAGTCTGGGGTCTCCAGGAAGCTCCCCCATTGTCCTGAAGCTAATTTGTTCTAGGCCTGAGAACCTAGTTTTCTCCCCACACAGTGCAGCTGGAGAAACGTGTGAAACCTAGGAGGAAGGGAAAAGGAAGAGAGCAGAGGTGACTCCTGATCTTGCTGTCTGTGCTCTACTTGTGTTACATTTCAATCTTCAAAATATATTATGGGGTTCTAAGAAATTACATGAAAACCTTTTTCTTCAGAACAGTTAAAGCAAATCAACTAAAGGAAGAAAATGCATTGAAATTAAATAGAAAATTATAATTGGCAGATGGGAAAGAAATCATTGAGAGGAAAATGTCTGTTAAAAATATATTCTTTTTAGTTGACTTTTGGGCTTCCCTGGTGGCTCACAGGGTAAAGTGTCTGCCTGCAATGTGGGAGACCTGGGTTCAATCCCTAAGTCAGGAAGACCCCCTGGAGAAGGAAATGGCAAACCACTCCAATATCCTTGCCTGGACAATTCCATGGACAGAGAAGCCTGGTAGGCTACAGTCCATAGGGTCGCAAAGAGTCAGGCACGACTGAGCGACTTGACTTTCTTTCACTTTAGTTGACTTTTATCTGGTCTATAGAAAAGTAGGACTCTATTTTACAAAAAAAAGTCAGATGTCATGTCTCTTTATCACTGTATGATTGCACTTATAATGCATTCATCAGGCTTGTTGACTGAGGTTATTACATCCTAATATAGATTAGCTAAATTGTTGGAACACAGATGTGCACTCCAAGACAGCATTAATTTTAAAATCCAGTTTTATATTATATTTCTTGAGAAGTCTTTACTGTGGTTTGAAATCCACCCTGGAAGATCATCATAGAATATTCTGCCCATTTGTATTTTATGTGACAAAACCAACAAGTTCACCATTTATTCCTAACTAAAACTGAATTGTCTGAGAATTGCAATAACTGTCAGCCTCTAAAGAGCTTATCTCATGTCTCACAGTTTGATTGGATTGTTTTCTGAAACAGTCTTTCCTTTTCAATTTCATAAAGACTATAAATGCTTATATTATTGTTCTTTTGTTCTCTTTCCCAGAACTTTGTTCATTTTAATTTTTAGTCATAAAGGCCTAAAATGACCCTGCTTTTCCTTCTAACCCATAATTCAAGTAAAGTGCAGTTGTGAGGCATTTGACATCTTTCTATCTATGACTGCATGGAAAAGATAAGGACCTTAACAAGGAAAGTAATTAGTGAATCAAGTGATCAGAATCATAAAGTAGCAAAGCAAATTTCATTCTATAAATAAATGATTCTTAAGCTACGAACCTGAAGCTGAACTAGTTATCAAAAAATCAAAGCACAAAATGACAGAAGGCATTAAGTCATGCCAGACTCCCAACTGTAAGTGCTCTGACCTGTGATAGCCCTGGGGTAGCAAATGAGCTACTCAACAAAGTTTACTGTAATGCAAGCTTGTATAGTGATGAATATACTTCTTGATCATTAAAAGCCAAACTAAAATTACACTGGAAAAAATGTCATCCATAAACACATCATAATTTATTGAAGCCCTAATCATGCTAGCATGATTAATATTGGGCATTATAGTAAAAAATGGAGGAGGAAATGGCAACCCATTCCAGTATTCTTGCCTGGAGAATTCCATGGACAGAAGAACCTGGCAGGCTACATGGCAGGCCACAGTGCATAGGGTCGCAAAGAATCAGACACAGCCCGAAGCTTCTTAGCACGCACGCATGCATGGTAGAAAAAAAAAAAATTAAGCTTGGCTATAGTTATAGCACAAATGTTTAAAAAAAAAAGGTTTCAAATATTTTTAAATATTTACTTCTTTGGGGCTGTGTGGGATCTTAATTGCAGCAGGCAGGCTCCTCTAGTACAGGGCATGGGCTCAATTGCCCCCACGGCATGTGGGATCTTAGTTCCCCAACCAGAGATTGAACCTGAGTCCCCTGCATTGGAAGGCAGATTCTGAACCACTGGTCTACTAAGGAAGCCCTTTAAATATTCTTTATTATCAAAAGTATGTCATAATGAAGGGAATCTAAGCAGCACATCCAGATACACTGCTGCTGCTGCTGCTGCTGCTGCTAAGTCGCTTCAGTCGTGTCTGACTCTGTGCAACCCCATAGACTGTAGCCCACCAGGCTCCCCCATCCCTGGGATTCTCCAGGCAAGAACACTGGAGTGGATTGCCATTTCCTTCTCCAATGCATGAAAGTGAAAAGTGAAAATGAAGTCGCTCAGTCGTATCCGACTCTTTGCGACCCCATGGACTGTAGCCCACCAGGCTCCTCCATCCATGGGGTTTTCCAGGCAAGAGTACTGGAGTGGGGTGCCATTGTCTTCTCCGCTAGATACACATACAGCTACAAATATGATTCCAGTTATACACATACACACACCGATATTAATCAACAACGAGCACCTCAGGGTAGTGGAATGCATAATTTTTACTTTATTCTTTTACCTTTTACAGATTCACAAAATTCCTAAAATAACTGCATGTTACCTTGACAATCACATACATAAAAGCCTATTTAGGTCATTTGACTCCCTAAATGATATCTACCTAATCTAACATTCTTTAACCTCAATTATCAAAAAAATTCTTCATATACTCTATATTAAATAAATACTAAGTCTAGAGTATTAGGAATGTAACATTATCACAGTCCCTTCCCTATTAATTATTTTCATGAGAATCTGAAGCTTCCTATCCCTCCCCCATCAACACACAAACTAGGAAGCAGGCAAACAAGTTCTCCACTTCTTTACACTTGGAAGACGAAATCTAAATTGAAAAATCTTCATGTTAGATATTTTTCGGTAAGATATCCTTGAGATACGTCCAAATTTCACATAGAGGACTACCATCTGCCAGTCAAGGGTCACATTAGGCTCTTCAGAGACCTGAATAAATATTGAAGAGATTAGATACTTCATATGTAATTTTTCAAAGTGATATAAAAATCACATATACACTGAAATTAAAGTTGCCTCTGTTTAAATGTTCCACTTACAAAGTTTAGAATTCTCTTTTCAGTAATGAAGGCAGATGATTCTTGTGCTGATGCCCTAAACAAGCCTGTTCTCTGTCCTTTGCCTAACCTATCCATATACCTAACAGTGCTCAGCTCTGCTCCTGTACCCAATTATGCCGAAAGACTGCAGATTAGGGAAATTACCAGCACATTCTCTCTTTGTATAAATATCCCACCTCAAATGTCAAGGTTTTCAAATTAACAATAAAAACATGGCTTGTAAATTCTTTTTCTTCCTGTCTGAAGCACACAAAGCCCTTTCTACAAGGTCAGATCCCAAATCATATACTGCTCCTCTTATTTCTTATGAAAGCATTCATTTACTCATAAACTAAATGTAGGACTGAATTGAATAGGACAGTTTGGAAGGATTTATCCCAATCTGGCTATAGAAACACAAAAGACATGATAATTAACATATGTGAGTATGTATGTTTGTTTTTAGAAATTTTAGACATTTTAAGACTTGACTTTGAATTAAGAAAGATGCTACAAACAAAGAGCTCATGTGTTTCAGGAAGCAGAGCCTTCAGAATGAAGACCAAGTACCGAATCCAGTTGTCTGAAACAATCAATCGTCAGCAGCTTGAAACAGATTTGCGTTGTGCTCTGTGTTTAAGTGTTAGCAATTATAAATTTGCAAGTGTAGCTAACACCTAAAGAGAAGGAGAGAGCTTTCAATGCTACTTACTGTTCAAGTAAGTAGCATTGACAATAAAGAAAAAGGGAAATTCGGTTTTATTTGTAATCTGAGAGAGCACACACACAAAAGAGAATATGTTTCTACCATTACGCCCTCATAGTAGCAGTAACTAAAGAATTCAGAACCAGAGGGTTCAGGAATTCAAGAGTTCATTAGACAGAGGGAAATGTTAGACCCACAGACACTGGCCTCCCTTTCACCTGAGCTGGGTGTTTGTTTTGTGCCCCATGTAATATGGAATGAAGAAGACATTCTGCAGGCCCCAGGTCACCTAAAGAGAGCCTGCAGTTGTCACCTTCATTGCCACGTTAGCTATGAGGCAGAACTTCCAGACAATTTCTTCTGTATGGTTCTAAGATATCTTCAAGTCATACCTTTAAAAGAAAGTGACAGGTAATTGCCTCTAACACAATTCTCTTTCACCACCAAATGTATTTTGAAATATAATTCAGGTTTTTCATTTTAACCCAACAAAACTTCTTTTAGAAATGCATTAGCACACATAAATGCTGTTTTATTAATATGTACTTATACCAGTTCAGCCTTCTTGTATGTGTTTGTATTGTTATTATCAGACTGAGTCTGTGACGAGGACTGACTTTTTTTAGGTGAAACCCAAGATTGCCACCTGATATAATGTGAGGTATATGCTAAATGGTTCAATTTTTCAAAATTATTTCTCTTGCCATGAAGCCTGGAAAAATTCCACCATTTAAAATTTGCTGAATTCAGGAGCCTCCTTAGACTACCCTTGGACCATACCCTTGGAGACAATTATAATTCCCAAGAATTAGTCATTAAATAATATAAAGCCAGATATTTATGAAAATAATTTTCATGTACCAAAAAAGTAAAATTTTCTAATTGATTAAATAATAATATCATAACAGACTATAACTTATTAGGTTACCTTATCAATAAACAGTTTAAAAATCAAAAAAGCAAAAAACTAACCAATCATCTATATTAAAGTATCAGCATCAGAGCTGCCAAATTCAATGGACTTTTCTCTCAGTTCAGTTCAGTTCAGTCACTCAGTCATGTCCGACTATTTGTGACCCCATGGACTGCAGCACACTAGGCTTCCCTGTCCATCACCAACTCCCCAAAGCTTGCTCAAACTCATGTTCATTGAGTCAGTGATGCCATCCAACCATCTCATCCTCTGTCGTCCCCTTCTCCTCCTGCCTTCAATCTTTCCCAGCATCAAGGTCCTTTCCAATGAGTCAGTTCTTCACATCAGGTGGTCAAAGTATTGGAGTTTCAGCTTCAGCATCAGTCCTTCCAATGAACATTCAGGACTGATTTCCTTTAGGATGGACTGGTTGGATCTCCTTGCAGTTCAAGGGACTCTCAAGAGTCTTTTCCAACATCACAGCTTTTCTCTGCTCTTATCTTATTCTACCTCCCAGTACTATTTGCCAACATCAGTTCCTCCCTTCTCTTTGTTTCCATGACTCCAATCCTTCCAGGTTTTCTCACTGGTCATTTCTCCTCCAGCTACTTCCTAGTTCTTCCTCTAAATTTTGAAGTTGCTGTTCAGTCGCTAAGTCCTGTCCAACTCTTTGCAACTCCATGGACTGCTATATGCCAGACTCTTTTCTTCACTTTCTCCCAGAGTTTGCTCAGATTCATGTCCATTGAATCAGTTAATGCCATCTAACCATCTCATTCTCTATCACCTTCTTCTCCTTTTACCTTCAATTGTTCCCATATCAGGGTCTTTTCAAATGAGTCAACTCTTCACATCAGGTAACCAAAGTATTGAAGCTTCAGGTTCAGCACCAGTCCTTCCAAGAATATTCAGCATTGATTTCCTTTAGGATTAACTGATTTGATCTCCTCTGTGTCCAAGGGATTCTCAAGAGTCTTCTCCAGCACAATTCAAAAACATCAGTTCTTCAGCAATCAGCCTTCTTTATGGTCCAACTTTTACATTCGTACATGACTACTAGAAAAACCGTAGCTTGACTATACTGAGCTTTACTGGCAATGTGATGTCCCTGCCATTTAATATGCTGTCTAGGTTTGTCACCACTTCCCTTCCAAGGAGCAAGCATCTTTTAATCTCATGATTCCAGTCACCATTCGCAGTGATTTTGGAGCCCAAGAAAATAAAATCTGACACTGCTTTCACTTTTTCCCCTTCTATTTACCACGAAGTGATGGGCCTGGATGCCATGATCTTAGTTTTTAATGCTGAGCTTCAAGCCAGCTTTATCACCTTTCTTTTTCACCCTCATCAAGAGGCTCTTTAGCCCCAAGGGTTATTCCTGGGCACCTTATTCTGTTTTCATTCTCTAAGTAACCTCATCATTTTTGATAGATTCATAGACTGTGTGTTTGTGACTCTCAAATTTACATCTTTAGCTCAAGTCTTTTCTCCCTAGACTCAGACAAAAGCAGGCCATTTGAAACCTTTACCCAAAGGTCTTACAGACATTCCAAACTCAATATATTCAATATGGGCGTTTTCACCATCTTAATTATCAGTTGAGCAGGATGGCACCAGCATCCCTTCCAGTTACTAAAGCCAGAAACCAGTCATCCTTGAATTCCTCACTTTCCCTCATGCCTTTCAACCAAAAATGTGTCTTGACTCTATCCACATATCTTTTGTCCCTCTGTGCCAGTGGCATACTAGGTGACCATTATCTCTTAGCTAGATTACTGCAAACTGCCTCCCTCCTTACTCTCCCTTCTACCATTCCCCCACTTCAACCCACGAGACACACAGAAGCAAAACCAATCCTAGCATGTAATTTGAAGCAGTCATTTCCTTTCTTATTCCCCTTCCATGGTTTTTCGTTTCACATGGAATAAACTTTCCCATAATGTCTTCTAAAATCCAATCCCACCTATGTGTTCATTACTCTCCACCTTTCTCTAAGACCTTCAGCTACTCTCGCTGTATTTCCCTCAAACTCCTCTCCACCTCGGGATGTTTGCATATACTAGAAGTGTGAATAGATTCCAGATATATTTTTGGAGATGAGGTTAATGACATGAGAAAAGGGGAGGTTCAAGGATAACCCCTTATTGGCCTTCCTTAAACTCTTCATATGACTCTCCACGTGGTTAACTCCTTCTCATCCTTTGTATCCCAGCCAGCCCTGAACCCCATTGAGCTCAGTCCTATAGTCACTCTGAGTATCTCCCATCACGCTGTATCCCTTCCATCAGGATTGGTAGAACTTCCAACACAGGAGCAAATACAGACTGAGTAAAGGCTCTGCCAAGTGACGTAGGACAGTGAACCTCTGGTCACTGTTGTAGCAGGTATGAAGGGAAGAGACATAAACAAGGCAGTAATTTCCAAAATGAGACTATGCTTGTTATACAACTGCATACAGTTCTGAATTTTGGTTCTGAATTCCCAATCTGCCCAAAATAGATCATTTAATTTATTTGGTTTTGATAAACACAGTCAAATATAAGAATTTTTTAAAATCATTTTTAGTTTAAAATTTGGTTCTTCTCCTTCAATAAAATTAAAGTACTACCTCAGTACTTAAAAATCATGGCATCCGGTCCCATCACTTCTTGGCTAATGATGGGGAAATAATAGAAACAGTGAGAGACTTTATTTTGGGGGGCTCCAATATCACTGCAGATGGTGACTGCAGCCATGAAATTAAAAGATGCTTGCTCCTTGAAAGAAAAGCTATGACCAACGTAGACAGCATATTGAAAGCAGAGACGTTGCTTTGCCGACAAAGGTCCAGATAGTCAAAGCTATGGTTTTTTCAGTAGTCATGCATGGATGTGAGAGTTGAACCATAAAGAAAGCTGAGCACCTAAGAATTGATGCTTTTAAACTATGCTCTTGGAGAAGACTCTTGAGAGTCCCTTGGACTGCAAGGAGATCCAACCAGTCAGTCCTAAAGGAAATCAGCCCTGAATATTCATTGGAAGGACTGATGCTGAAGCTAAAACTGATTCTGGGAAAGATTGAAGGTGGGAGGAGAAAGGGAGATGGTTGGATGGCATCACTGACTCGATGGACATGAGTTTGAGTAAGTTTCAGGCATTGGTGATAGACAGGGAAGCCTGGTGTGCTGCAGTCATTGGGGTCGCAAAGAGTCAGACATGACTGAGTGACTGAACTGAACTGGAACTACCTCAGTCACTATTCACAGCAGCACTTTCACAGGATCATCTTTCAGGAGTTGAAATAGCTCAACTGGAATTCCATCACCTCCACTAACTTTGTTCATAGTGATGCTTTCTAAAGCCCATTTGACTTCACATTCCAGGATGTCCAGGATGTCTGGCTCTAGGTGAGTGATCACACCATCGTGATTATCTTGGTCATGAAGATCTATTTGTACAGTTCTGTGTACTCTTGCCACCTCTTCTTAATATCTTCTGCTTCTGTTAGGTCCATACCATTTCTGTCCTTTATTGAGCCCATCTTTGATTGAAACATTTCCTTGGTATGGCTAACTTTCTTGAAGAGATCTCTAATCTTTCCCATTCTATTGTTTTCCTCTATTTCTTTACATTGATCACTGAGGAAGGCTTTCTCATCTATCCCTGCTATTCTTTGAAATTCTACATTCAGATACCCCATGTAAAAGGGCAAAAAAAAAAGATACCCCACATACAAGGGCAAAGGGAAGCCCCAGCAAGATGGTAGGAGGGGCAAAATCATGTTTAGAATCAAACCCCCATACCTGCCAGAGACACTCAGAGGACTCAAACAAACCTTGTGCACACCAGAACCCAGAGACCCCCAGAGACAGCCAGAACTGTGTTTGAGTGTCTCCTGTGGAGGTATGGGTCCACCATGGCCTGTTGCAGGGGCAGGAGCTCTGGGTGTGGTAGACCTGGGTATGGCATAAACCCTCTTGGAGGAGGTCACCACTAACTCCACCATAGAGCTGCCAGAACTTACACAGGACTGGGGAAACAGGCTCTTGGAGGGCACAAGCAAAACCTTTTGCACACCAGGACCCAGGAGAAAGGAGCAGTGACCCCAAAAGAGACTAACCAAGACTTGCCGTGGACTTCTAGGAGTCTCTGGCAGAGGCATGTATTGGCGGTGGCCCACTGCAGGGTTGGAGGTACTCAGTGCAACCGTGCATGCATGGGACCTTTTGAAGGAGGTCATCAATATCTTCATTACCTCCACCATAGTTTGGCCTCAAGTCAAGCAACAGTGAGGGAAAACAGCCCCGCCCATCAACAGAAAATTGGATTAAAGATTTACTGAGCATGGCCTTGCCCATTAGAACAAGACCCAGTTTCCCCCTCAGTCAGTCTCTCCCATCAGGAAGCTTCCATAAGCTTCTTATCCTTATCCATCAGAGGGCCAACAGAATGAAACACTTCATATGCAACTTCCTTAATCTATCATTTTTCTCTGAACCTAAGAGCAGTGGCTCAGATGGTAAAGACTCTGCTCACGAGGGAGACCTGGGTTTGATCCCTGGAGATGGGAATAACTACCACTTCAGTATTCTTTCCTTGGACAGAGGAACCTGGTGGGCTATAGTCCATGGGGTTGCAAAGAGTTGGACATAACAGCAACTAACACTATGAGCAGTATTTGTTTCAGGTCCTTTGTCAAAGATCGAAACCACTGTTTAAAATCTGAAACCAACAGAGCAATGATAAATGTGATGCTTATTTAAAAATAATGAAAAGCTATGTTGGTCAAGGAGAGCAAACTTCTGATCATGTAGAACACTTGTGAAAAATCTTTAATCATTACAGAAGTAAGAGTAAGTTAAAAGTCTTAGAAGTATGTTTTGTGTTGATTACAGAGGAAGGAATTTTATGTCAGTCCTAGACGTTCACTATTACCCATTAGCAATCATTGTCACTAATCAATCAGACAGACTTAAAAGTACTTTTAACCCTAACCTTAACCCTGGTGATAGAACTGTCAGTCTTTTTCTAGGAGCAAGGAGACTCTTTTTTTACTCGCAATCCCTTTTGATCCTCTCTCAGACAAAGCTGCAGGAAAGATCATCAAGATTGTCCAAATCTTTTTCATTGTTCTTGATTCTCTTGAAAGTTGATGTTTAATTTGAGAAGGTCTGATTTTCAGTTTGAGTGTTTCTCAGCATGATTTTATCTCTAGTGGGCTTTGTATCTGGAGAAGGCAATGGCAACCCACTCCAGTATTCTTGCCTGGAGAATCCTAGGGATGGGGGAGCCTGGTGAGCTGCCGTCTATGGGGCTGCACAGAGTAGGACACGAGTGAAGCGACTTAGCAGCAGCAGCAGCAGGCTTTGTATCATTTGTTAGGAGGTTGATTCATGGAAGAATTCAAGACTCTGAATAATAAACATGACATAACTGTGAAAAAAAAACAAGAATAAAGTACTATAAGCTATCTACAACCATGGCCTAAGATTTTCCCAGATTGTCCCAAGAAAACAAATCTCAACAGCTCCTTAAAGTCTACCTTAGATGATCAGGCTGCTTTTTTTCTGTTTTGTTTGACTGCATCAGGTCTTAGTTGCAGTATGTTGGATCTTTGTTACGACAAGCAAGATCTTTCATTGTGCCATGTAGGCTTCTCTCTAGTTGCAGGACGAGGGCTTGGTTGCATCACAGCACGTGGGATCTTAGTTTCCCAACCAGGGATCAAACCCATGTGCATTGGAAGATGAATTCTTAACCACTAGACCACCAGGGAAATCCCCCTGAGGTTGCTTTGAAGTTTTGCTTAGATATAGATTGTTTCACCTCTCCTATGCCTGATTCATCTATGTGAAAAATGAACTATTAGTAATTCCCCACTAACAAACAAACAGGCAAGGCTATTATTTCATCTGTAATAATTCAGGCTAAGCAACTTAAGTGTTTATTCTGCAATATTATTTACAAGATTAAGGACAAATTTTCAGACTACTTGTTCAACTCCTGTGAATGGAATTGTTATCCCCCAAAAGATTCTTTGGCAAGTTATTATCCCTAATAAAGTTTTATCTCTCTAGACATTTCTAAGAAGATATAGTCTATTGAAGCATAGAAGAGTCATTCAATAGGAATGATCTAATTACTCCACAGAACAATCAGCCAAGTACTCAATCAATATTAAAAAGCCTGATTGCCACACAGGTGAAAAATATCCAATAGCTGATATGAGATGCATGCAACTTTATTATAATTGAAGGCATAATGCCATTGAATATATCATTACAGTCACTTTTATATATCCCAAGGATATCTGCGGCTTCCTTTTCCAGTACAAGGACAGTTTCCTTTATTTATATATTGTCTAAAAAGGATGATCATCATGGGTAGGGAAAATGTAACACATATTTATACCATTCTTTTAATTGACTATAGTAGCAATAGCTTGGGAGAGCTGAACTATAGAATTACAGTAATAACCATTCCTAGACTCATGTATGTTACTATTGTAGTGAGAGAACTATGATAAACTAAGTCATAAATGTATAAGCTTAAACTAGTAAAGAAGAAAAATATGACATAACTTGTTATCAGAGGAATATAGTAATAGAGATGCAAATGTTCCAGGGTACCAGCCCCAACCTCTGGCAGTTTGGGCCACACCCAGTAAAGACGGAGTAACAGTTTGGAATGTTAAAGCTGGTGAGTCCCCAAGGGTAAGGCAGTATGACTGATGTCCTGAGACTAGTCCTCCAGACCCTGAGCTGTATTTTCAGGAGCCTTGAAGTGAATAACCCCAAAATGGTCACTCTTGTCTTAGAGGTGAGTGGAGAAAGGCACACTGAAAATAGTCAGCCTTGTTGGTTGAGAAGCTATAGTTTTCTTCAAAGGTAATTTGGTTTGGCCCCAGAAATGGCAAAAATTATCAGTAATGAATGGAATGGGCCATTAAATATTTCAAATACTTCCTAAAGAATGGATCATGAAGGCACTTGGTCCTGCCACTTTGGCCACCTCGTGTGAAGAGTTGACTCATTGGAAAAGACCCTGATGCTGGGAAGGAT
This sequence comes from Nanger dama, assembly GCA_917880005.1. Taxonomy (NCBI): domain Eukaryota; kingdom Metazoa; phylum Chordata; class Mammalia; order Artiodactyla; family Bovidae; genus Nanger; species Nanger dama. The sequence continues at coordinate 2,722,780 of CAKJTW010000038.1, read as the reverse complement.
TGAGGGCCGGAGGAGAAGGGGACGACAGAGGATGAGATGGCTGGATGGCATCACCGACTCGATGGACATGAGTTTGGGTGAACTCCGGGAGTTGGTGATGGACAGGGAGGCCTGGCGTGCTGCAGTTCATGGGGTCACAAAGAGTCGGACACGACTGAGTAACTAAACTGAACTGAGCAGAAACATCACTCATTTATACACTCATATCCATGATTCCTGCCCCTCCCCTACTCTTCTCTACCCATGACAATATTTAACAAGGAACTTAAAAAACCTCTGCCACTGTGCTTTCAAACCTTTCCTCCTAAAACCATGAACTTTTTAGCCTCAAAGTAGTGTTTACAGCCTGTGTTTCCAGGTGACCTGTGTCTGTCTGAAAGCACCAGAGGGGAATTATCTTTAGAAGTGAGAGAATTTGATAAGATGACATCTAGGTGCCTAGAGTCATACTTTGAAATACTTTTCTATCACTTGCAAGTTGTCACTAAGAATGAAGTCACCAGCTTCACTTTCTATTTCCTGATACCATACTCAATGACCTCTGTTTTAGGAAAGTGACAAAAGTCCAGAAGAGTGCAGTCTCATCCACGCAGCTTATGTGACAGCTACTGGGATCAAGACCAAGTGAAATCACTCAATTGTGTCCAACTCTTTGCGACCCCCATGAACTGTAGCCCATCATGCTCCTCCATCCATGGGGTTCTCCAGACAAGAGCACTGGAGTGGGTTGCCATTTCCTTTTCCAGAGGATCTTCCCCACCCAGGGATCAAACCCAGGTCTCCTGCATTATAGGCAGACGCTTTACCATCTGAGCCACAAGGGAACACACCACCACCACACACCCACCCACACACACACACCCACACAGCACCCACACACACCACAGACACTCCACACATGCCACCCCCAACCCCACACACCCACACACCACCCACACACTACACACAACCATACCCACACCACATTGGGATAATTCAACATAAATGTGAGGACAAAATAGCCTTTAGGAGAAGGACCTGGCTCCAAAGATGAGAGCTTGAGTCTTGCCACAGAATTAGAGAAAATGGTGAGGTCACTTGAATGAGGATCTGACATTTGGAGATTCATCAGTTGGAATCCCTTTTTCACTTCCCAGAGCACAACCAAAGATGTGGGGAGGGCTAACAGGTTGATGCTTTCCAATACTCTTCCCACCTTTGTGAAACTTATGTAGAGGGCTCTGTTCTATAAGACTGAGTTCTTAGTTTACTTAGCAAAGGATACTGAAACTAGGCTGAAGCAAGGTAACAAAGCAGAAACACAACTACAACTTCCTAGGCCTGACCAGGGTTCCAAAGCTCTCCACAATACCCAGTATGACACTAACCAGCCAAACTTTTAAGAACTGTTGAAATAAACAAAAAGTCACATAAAGGGACCAAAAAAAAAGGAAGGAAAGATCTTAAATGAACAAGAGACCCTTTGAAATGGGAGACCATGCCAATGTGGCAATTTCACAATCTTTATATGTGAAGAGCTAGTGGGTACCCTCCGGCAGACCTTAATCCAATATAGCAGCAGCATCTGAACATTGGACCCAGCTAAGAGTCCAAGGTAAAGCTAGATCACTGAGCCTGAAATGGCACTGCCTAGAATGAGGACTACCTTTTTAAAAAAATGGGGAAAAGGAGGATTTCCTTGGCAGTCCAGTGGTTAAGACATTATGTTTCCACTGCACAGGACATGGGTTCAATCTCTGGTCAGGGAACTAAGATCCTGCAAGATGCATGATGCAGTCAAAAAATAGGGAGGAATTAAAAAATTGCTAAAGGATCCAGGAGGACACCTTTCTGCCAGAAGTCAGGGTTGGCCCCAGACCCTTGAAAAAGTTGCATTAAATGGAGAAGTTACACAGCTACACAATACCCTCTGCCGCACTCTGACCTGTGTATGATGTGCAATATATTGCTTTAGCCTGCACCGCAGGGCTTCACATGTGACACCAGATGTGTATGACCAGCTAACAGCAAATCTGCCTTTTGCACAGCACACTACTCCTCCCTTCCTTCACACAGTGGTGGTGCATGGCCTTTACAGACAAGAAGCTTATACCCACAGCAAACAAAAGCAAGGGCATGTTTTTATCCCTTAACATAGACTTGAGTCTTAAGAAGGCTTCTTTCTTCTTGGGCCCACTATAGGGCACATATTTTTTCCATAAATTCCATGAACAATAACCAAAGAGAAATAAAGCAAGCAGTCAGTTACTTTGCTTATAGAACTCAATTATTTTTTATGAAAGCAAGCAGTGAACACCTATTTTTTGCCAAGCATTTTAGGAAGCCTTCTTTTAAATAGTATCAATCTGAAAATCAGATGGTACTTCCAACTAAAAGCCCCCAGGATTTTGTTGTTTTAGAACTGAAAGTTCTAGAAGATGTTTAGAACAGATGGTCTCAAGAGGATATCTGAATTGGGTACTCCCAAGAAGGAGAATGTGATTGCTCCTATCGCTGCTTGCCTAAAACATCACAGTAAACTCCTAATTGGTGTCCCTACCTCCTATCCACTGTCTCCTCTCAGATACATTTTTCCCAAGCTGTCAGAGCCATCTTCCTAAAAAAATCAATATTAGCATTTCACTTTCTCCTTTTTCTTCCCTCAATAATCTTTTATAAAGTCCGAACTTGTTATCGTGAATCTCACAAGCCTTTTATCACCTAGTTCTGACATCTTTTCCAGTCTCATCCCCTCTCCTTGCAAAGGCTAGAATATCTTCCTAACCTACAAATGAGAAGAAGTTTAGAAAATGCTATTAATCTTTTTATATTTTAATATTGTCTGTGGCACTGGGACAATAATATAGTAGCTCTTTCCCAGAAAGAGTCTTATAAAAATCCCCAAAGGAACCAATGGTTAGATTCTGATTCAAAGTACAGCTGTTAACAGAAGCATTCTCATTGCTGTGAGCTGTGGGATTTTTTTTTTTAAGTAAAGCTACATAGAATATTATTTGTGCCACAGTGAAGGAGATTCAGGCTAGAATTTTAAAGAGCATCATAAAATCTGCTGAGAATAAGCAGTGACGACAAACTTTAACTCAATACCTCTTTGGGTTGTGGTAGATAATGGTTCAAAAATGGACCCTGGGGTCTAACACTCCTATTATTCTCTCTGAATGGTCCCTTTGTTTGCTGGAATAGCCATGAATAGATTTTCAAAGTAAAAATCAAATCTGGCTTGGGCTTAGAGAAAGGAGATGAGTGGATGCTACTGTCCTTTCTGGCATGCTCTCCACCTGGTCTGGACCCTCTTGCTGCTCAGCGCCAGACCGGCCACTGTGTACACCATGCATCATAGTTCACCTTGTCTCGCTGCCTCCTTCTGCCCCTAACCAGTGTGATTCACATTCTCTCAGTACCTACTCCCAGCTAAAGGCTGACTGAGTTATTGGTCCCAAGTATTCCCCTGTTGCAGGATTAAACATCCGCACCATGTGGCATGTCACTTTGTATGACCTCCCACTGTGGGTAAAATATACTCTCCTGCCCCTTTGATACTGGTTTGCGCTGGTCACTGAATGTTAGTGGACATGACATGAGCAGAGACCTTAATTGTACTTGCATAGCTTGGCTTGTACTTTTGTGCTGCATGAGGAAAATAACGTCCCCAGGTAGCAGCTGGTCCAAGGAGAATGAGAAAACTGGGGTGTATGTAAATGCAACTGATCCCGGCCAAATGCAGTAAAGCCCCAGGCAACGCACAGACCCATGAGCAAAAATATGTAAATGTCTGTCTTTGTAAAACCCTGAGTTTTTGAGATGGTTGTTACTCAGAATTATTGTGATAAGAACTGAGTAATACCCTATCTAATAAATCCAATATTGCCGTGTATAGTCAGACTTTTATCTGTGAAATGGAAATAAGAAAAAGAACCTAACTCAAATAGTTATAGCAAGAAATAAATGAGATAAAAATTGTAAAACCCCTAGGTAGCGGCTGGCCCACAGAAAAATACATTATAGTAGTTTTGAGGTTATTTGATCAATCTGTTACTTTTGCAAGTGTATTTGCATTTTCAAACATTTTCCCCAAACAGAATGATCAAATTTATAAGTTCAGCTAGGTACTCTGCCCACTAATAAGCCACAGTGCCTGTTTGGGAAGGTCCAAAGTAGAAAAATGCAGGAAGAGCTGAGAGAGGAGACAGAAAACACATACGCATTTACCTGGAATATTAGGGAGGCAGAAAACACTTTGGAGGGCATTTAGGTCAGTCTCCAGTGAGATAAGTAGCTTGACCAAAATCCTAGAACTTAGGCTCCTTTTAGCCCTCCCCTGACTTACATAACCAAGATAAGCCTTAATAAGCTCTTCTTAGTCCTAGGCATTTGCCTTCAACAAAGCTTCTAATCTGACTCACGATTCTTCAAAGTTCACCTTTGAGGGAAACATTACTATCTCCTAGGGAAACAGAGGGCTTCCCGGGTGGCTCAGCAGTAAAGAACCTGCCTGCAATGCAGGAGATGCAGGTTCAATCCCTGGGTGAGGAAGATCCCCTGGAGAAGGAAATGGCAACCCACTCCAGTATTCTTGCCTGGAGAATTTTACTGACAGAGGAGCCTGGTGGGCTGCAGTCCATGGGGTTGCAAGAGTCCTACATGACTGAGTGACAACCACCACCACAGGAACACAGAGGGACTTGGTTAGAATTAACACTGACTCCTCCAGCTCCCTTTCTAAAGAAATCTATTTCTTTCACTAAGTTCTGAGTAAATGTACTGTCAAAGCCAAAAGGCTTCCCATAAAAATCTCATCCTTTTCTCTAAGTACTTTAAATCATATCCTTTTTAAATCATGTTTTTTAATCATGTTGCTTCCCAGCAGCACTAATGCTAAATATCATGACATAGTAAAAAAAAAAAGGAAAGATAAGGCAACCTACAGTTGAGTTCATTTCAGACCTTTCCTCCTCATCACTAAGTTAGACCTGAAGTGTATTGGTATAATATGCACATATAAAGAACTGAAATTAAATGCTAGCTTTGTGCAGCTTTTTTCCCCACTGTTCTGATAAGAATGAACAATATATGCATGTACAAGCAATGGAATACTAATGATTCCACATACAAATTAAGTGCCCTTACACTTATGGGCTTCCCAGGTGGCTCTGATGCTAAAGAATTTGCCTGCCAATGTAGGAGACATAAGAGATGCAGGTTTGATCCCTGGGTCAGGAAGATCCCCTGGCAGAGGGCATGGCAACTCACTCCTGAATTCTTGACTAGAGAATTCCACGGACAGAGGATTTTAATGGGCTATAGTCCACAGCAAAGAGCTGGACATGACTGAAGCAATTTGACATGCACAAAGACATACTTGCATTTACAATTATATATTGCAAATATTTATTGCCATTATATAGAATAAAGATCCAAGTTATAAATTTAAAATATTTTTCTGAACTTACAATGATTATACCATTATGTTTCATAAGTTATAAAATTTTATAAAGGAAAAAGCACTTTATATATCAGTATTTTAATAGTACTTTTTTCCTGCTTTTTTAACAAGGAACCTGGCATTTTCCTTTTGCTATAGCTGGCCCTGAGTTGGTACTGATTATCCCTCATATATATAAGAAAACTGAGACTCAGTGAGATTAAGTAGCTTTCCCAAGATCACAGAACTAGCAACTGGCAGACACCAAGACTCAAACATAAGCCTGACTCCAAAGATATTGCTCCTCTACCAGTTCATACTGCATCCAAACAGCATCTGGGAAAAGAGCCAAGAGAAACTACAGATTCAGGCTTGGGGCTGAATCTGTTGCTTTAACTCCTGTCCAGGTAAACTTGTTTGGAGCAAAGATTTTGGCTAAGACCTACCTTACATACTACAAAGTAGCTGTAAAGTTAAGAAGGCTGTTTTAGGAAACTTCTAGCATTCTTTTCATCAATCTGTGATCTTGTGTCTCAACTACAGGCTTGAGATCATCAATTCAAATAGAAGTCTATCAAGTTCAGTTGTCAAATAAGAACCTTCAGTTATCTTTCAAACTCTTTTTTTCTCAATCTCACATATTTCTAAATTTCATATACTGAGTCACATGAAAATACTTTAACTTTATACTATGTCATAATTACTAACTGAACAGTCTGAGGAATCATGTTAGAGTGACTGCAATACAAATTTTTCAAATCACTTTTGCCCACTCAGTATTTACCTGGTATTTCATAAGCATCCTGTTGTCCACAAGATCTTAGACCATGAACAATTCACCTTCTTCTGGCTTGAGCAGGCATTTTCTTGGATTCACAGCAACAGTTTCTACAGCCCTTCTCTCAACTTTCCCCTTAGCACTTACAAAGTCAGAGTCAGCAAGCATATATACTAACAATAGTTAAGGGATCATAATTCTTCATAAACTATAAATGGTCAGTGAGAGAGTTATCTTTCTACCACATCTGAAGGGGGAAACTTGTTTCTAAAGCTAAAAAATACAGATATTTCCTTTTATCTTTTTAAAATAGAAGTCACCATCCATGCTTGATGGTGACATATATATATGCATATATATATACATATATATATATGCACACATTTACTTTTTACCTCTATATCATGAAGTTGCTGCCATAGCTAGAAATGTGAAATACCTGTATCAAAATTTTTATCACAGCAACTCTTCCTTTGAGACTTTCAGAGAATTGAATATAATTTATAGATATTTCCAGACATAGAACACAAATACTGCTGTCAAGAAAATTTCCTCTAAGAATGATACAGCAAAGATGTTACTGTCAGAAAAACAATGAATTCTTCAATGATAATTTCTATAATACATTCCTGAAAGTGTAGGAATAACACTACATAAATATCCTTATTTGAACAACTTGAGAAGACATGCATAAACATCAACTGTATTTATAGGTTTAAAAATTGCACTACATGAAGTCCTGAAAAATATCCCTTTTGATTTTTAAATCCATGGAATCCCACTGCTAGCTGAAGAATAAAATAAAAAGTGGAGGATGCAAAGACACACAACCAGGGACTTTTCAAAACAAAACTAAATGTAGTCTACCATCATAAAACGGCTTTCAATAAGAGAGAAATTATCATTTTCCTCATGCCAAAAACTGCTCATCTGGTCCCCACAGCTCAAGAGCCAGAAAAAAATTCCAAGGGGGAGAAAAATAGTGAGTCTACTATAAGAAGAAACTAAAAGCAGATGATATTCTTATTTGGAAAATAGAGTCTGAGAAATTATGATTCTAATTTAAAGATACATACACTATATAAATATAGTGATGAGTGCCTAGGTTCATGCCCACTAGATTCAAACATATATCAGGGTTATTCCTAACCCAAAATGTTAATTTAATAATTTATAATTAGAAGTGGACCAGACATTGCTGAGAATGTTAGGTACATTCAAGAGGACAAATTAAAGTCTGATGGCTGTCTATGAGGCTAGAATTAGAAAAAGGATTGGTGCATACTTACAGAATAGATCCAAAACTCTGGGAGCTGAATTTTAAAAATCCTTTCTCCTTTCCAGAATATTTCTTTCAAAAGAACCTGTCACTAGAAAAGGAGTACCTTGCAAAACATAATAGGTTCCAGAGATCTTTAAAGTAATCAATAATAGAACTATAAGAGCTATTTAAGGAACTCTAAAAACACTAAAAAGCCTCTTGATGAAAGTAAAAGTGGAGAGTGAAAAAGTTGGCTTAAAGCTCAACATTCAGAAAACGAAGATCATGGCATCAGGTCCCATTACTTCATGGCACATAAATGGGGAAACAGTGGAAACAGTGTCAGACTTTATTTTTCAGGGCTCCAAAATCACTGCAGATGGTGATTGCAGCCATGAAATTAAAAGACGCTTTACTCCTTGGAAGAAAAGTTATGACCAACCTAGACAGTATATTCAAAAGCAGAGATATTACTTTGCCGACTAAAGTCCATCTAGTCAAGACTATGGTTTTTCCTGTGGTCATGTATGGATGTGAGAGTTGGACTGTGAAGAAGGCTGAGTGCAAAGAATTGATGCTTTTGAACTGTGGTGTTGGAGAAGACTCTTGAGAGTCCCTTGGACTGCAAGGAGATCCAACCAGTCCATTCTGAAGGAGATCAACCCTGGGATTTCTTTGGAAGGAATGATGCTAAAACTGAAACTCCAGTACTTTGGCCACCTCATGTGAAGAGTTGACTCATTGGAAAAGACTCTGATGCTTGGAGAGATTGGGGGCAGAAGAAGGGAATGACAGACGATGAGATGGCTGGATGGCATCACTGACTCAATGGACATGAGTCTAAGTGAACTCTGGGAGTTGGTGATGGACAGGGAGGCCTGGCACGCTGCGATTCATGGGGTCACAGAGTCGGACGTGACTGAGCAACTGAACTGAACTGAACTGAAAAACACTAGAGTAAATCCCTAAGTTTTCAGGGGGAATAGTTATAGTCTCCCAAAAACATCTCCTCATTTTACTATAGAAACACCCCACTGATTGACTCCAGCCACACCACAATGCTTCTGGGCTGAAGGTACTGCTGGAGTCCATCTTCAAAGCCTCCAAGAGTCCCACCCATCTGAATGTTTTCCCCACTTCAAAAGTAAAACCTGACTCAGGTAGACCTGACCAGGAAAGTTTCTTTGCCATTGCTTTTCATTTACTTCCTCCTTCCCCTTCCTCAATCAAATTCTTATCTCAGCTCCTTTTTCTCCAGAAAACTAAATCATTTAATATCTGATAATGTATTTAATGTATTATTCTTCCCAGTGGGTTTGCATTTTTACCAGATAAAATGCCTGTCTAGACTTATTTCAGGCTTCAGGGCCTCTGATAAGGTCATGATTTTTTAAAACATCAAGTATCTATAAGAATCATTAAGAGCTTATTTAAAATGCCAGTCTCAACTCCTACAGATTTTTAAATTTAAGGTAGGACCCAGAAACCTGAACTTATAACAAATAACCTGCCCCCATGCTCTGTGATGCTTAGGTGAGCAATCTGAAGGACCCCTCTTTGAGGAAGTATTGCAAAACGAGGTATTTTTTGATTAAGGAAGTCTAGATTATCAGAAACCATTGGCTAGTATAGCTCCCTCCCTTTCTCTTCAACCAGTATCAGTACCTCGTTATAATTATGGCTATTTATTTCCTAAACAGTTATAATTATTCTGCTGCTCACCCTGCAAATCCAGGCCTATAAGTGTCCACTGTGTATGCCAACAGGCATACAAATTGCACCTTGATTCAGATGGACTTCATGTTAAAGTCAGGCTCTTGTTCTCAAGTTCTGAGATTTGTTCTAGTGACATAGCTGATCTAAATGCCAAGATTTCTGGCCTGAGGTTGTTTCCTGCTATGTCCTCTCAGGACTTGCCTGCCCTCTGGGCTTTCCAAGCTCCACAAACTGTCGTCTCTGATGACCACAGACCACATTTTGCTGATCAAGAACTTTGATGCTGACCCTCCTAAGCCCCTGTTTTTCCAGGGTTGGTTAATGGATCACTCACATCTTTTTAAAATCTGGGTACCTAGGGGTAGAATCCAGAAACACACTTTTAATAAGTTCCTCAGGTGTACTCAGTGTAAATATCATTGGTATTAAGCAATTTCTCAAAATTGCCTAATGGTAAAAAGCATCAGGACACTGAAAAATAGTTTGCTAGACCTCACCATCTGGTAATGCTGATGGGGACAGGGTAAGCTTTATTCTTAACAAGTGTTCCAGGCTAATTCTAATAACAGTAATTTGAGAAACCCTGACCTAAAGTAATGATATAAGATTTTAACATCAGGATATCTTTACAAGTTCAGATATATTATTCTGAATATTAAAACTAGGAGCGTGAAGGTAGCTGCTATTAGAAAGGTAATCAGAAGATAACAAGTAGCTTAACAGGAAGGCTTGCACTTATATTTCATCTCTCACATGCAAATATGTTAAGTGGTAATGAACAGATTTTTAAGTAATACTTGAATACTTAAAATCTCATGTTGCAAGAGTGAGATTTTTCAGTTCCCTTTTAAAAGATGAATTACTTTGGAAGAGTTTTCCCCATGAACACATCAAAAGACATCTACATGTGGAGCAATTCTCACTAAAAACAGACTGGAGACTCGCACAAAAACTCATATAACCAAGGCTGTAAGAAAAATTCACACAGAGTTAGATAGGACAGGAGGAAAAGTGGTAAGTTTGGGACCTGGGCCCTGGCAGGGAACAGAGAAGAGGAGGAGGGTTACACAGTCCTGGAGATCTTCTCTGGGGAGTGAGTGGCACAAACCACATATTTGTGCAGCCCACCCCTGGGGTCCAACACTAGTAGGCCAAACGCCCTTAGTTGGCTTGAAGATCAGTGAGACTGATAGCTGTAAGCAACCTAGTCTCCACTCGTGAAAAGCATTCACACACTAGATTACTCCCAAAACAAGGCAGAAGAAGCAGACTGAAACTGCCCAGGACTCCGTCTCAGTTTCCTATGACCATCAGAGCACATGCCCCAGACTGAGCCGAGCATGCACTGCGGCCCATCTTGCTCCATTACACAGCTCCACACAAGGGCAAAGGCTGCTGCAGCCAAGGAAAGTGTGCAGTTTTGAGGGATAGAGCTGGCTCCCACCTGGAATGGCATCTGAGCAGTATGAGGGTAGCTGTTAACAACACTTGCAGAGACAGCAAATCAGGAGAGGTCCAGAATGGTGACTGGTGCCAGAACCACCCCAGCACATACCCCAGTCCACACCAAGCACCTACTCCAAAACTTCTTACTCAGTACTGGTCTCCTCTGGGCCGAAGGTGCCAGTGCTAGGAAAGCAGAGAAGAGAACCAGCTCAGACCCAAATCTCAGGGCTTCTGCTCCAGCAGTTAGGGACTCAGCCCTGCCCCTGATGGAGGGATGCTGGCCACTAGGCAGGGAAGAAGCCCCAGCTCACCTCTAGCCCTGCATCTAACCCCTCCACCTCTGACCCCACCTCCTACTGAGGAGATAGGCGCAAGCACACCTTGTAGAAAGATGTAGCTTATGCTTAGTTGAGATCCAGCTCTCCCACCAAAGTCACTGGGCACATGCAGACAGCACAAGAATGCTGCTATAATACAAAAGAGCACTCCTTAAAGACCACAATAGGGAACAGCTTCACATAGACGGAGAAAGTTAAGCAAAAGAGAAGGCAGAAGTTTGTTTCAAATGAAAAAAAAAAAAACAAACCTGAAAACCAATAAGACAGAGATAATTAACTAGGTAAAGAATATAAAGCATTAGTAATAAGAAAGCTAACTGATCTTGGGAAAAGAATAGATGAGCACAAGAAGGATTTTAACAAGGAAATGGAAAATTTTAAGAGAACCAGACAGAACTGAAGAATACACCAAATAAAATGAAGACCACACTAGGAGGAATTAACAGCAGACCAAGTGATACTGAAGAAAGCATAAGTGATCTGAAAACTAGAATAATGAAATCACCAATCAGAACAGCAAAAAGAAAAGCAAATTTAAAAATAATGTCAGTTTAATGGGCCTCAAGTATATCAACATTTATATCATAGGGGTCCCAAGAGGAAAAATCAAAGAGAATGGAGTTGAAAATGTATTCGATGAAATTATGACTGAAACTTCCTAAAACAGAAGAAGGAAACAGTTATTCAAGTACAGGAAGCACACAGACAGTTCCAAACAAGATGAACCCAAATATCAAGCAAAGGAAATAAATGCAAAAAAGAGTTGGGGGAACCTGATTAAATTTAAAGCTTTTGCATAGCAAAAGAAACCATCAACAAATGAAGAGACAACATACTGAAAGTAAAAAAATATTTGCACATGATATGGCTAATAGGGGATTATAGTAAAAACATAAAACAGTTCATAAAACTCAACATCAAAAAAAACAAACAACCAATTTTAAGATGGGCAGAAGACTTAAAGAGACACTTTTCCAAAGAGGACATTCCGATGGCCAACAAACACATGAGAAAAATGCTCAACATTGTTAACCATCAGAGAAATTAGAAACACAATGAGATTTCCCTTCACACCTGTCGGAATGGCTATCATCAAAAAGAACACAAATAGCAAATGTTGGCAAGGATGTAGAGAAAAGGGAACCACTGCACACCACTGGTGGGAATGTTAATTGGTACAGTCACTGAAAAACAGTATCGAGGTTTCTCAAAAACTTAAAGTAGAAACACCATACAATCCAGTAATTCCACTGCTGGGTATATATCCAAAGAAAATGAAAATACTAACTCAAAACGATACACACACCCCCACTCTTCATAGCAGCATTATACATATGCCAATATATGGAAGCAATCCAAGTGCCCATCAACAGACAAATGGATAAAGAAAATGTGATATATAGATATATATCTCCATACATGCGTACAGTAGACTAGCCATAAAAAAGAAAAAATTTGGCCACTTGCAACAACATAGACAGACCTGGAAAGCATGATGCTTAAAGTCAAAGACAAATGCTCTATGATATCACTTACATGTGGAATCTAAAAAGTAAAATGAATGAGTATAACAAAACAGAAACAGACTCACAGGTGTAAAAAAACAAGCTAAATGGCTACCAGCAGGAACAGGGAAGAAGGAAGAGGCAAGATAGGGGTAGGGGATTAAGGAGTTACAAACTGCTATGTATAAAACAAATAAGATACAAGGATATATTGCATGGTACAAAGAATATAGTCAATATTTCATAATAAATATAAATGGGGTATAATCTAATAAAATACTGAATCAGAGAAATTGTACACCTGAAACTAATATAATATTGCAAACTATACTTCAATAAAAATATTTTTAAATAAGATAAAAGGTGAGTTACTTCAATTCTTTAAATCATATTCTGACTTTAGCTTATAAATAAAGTAATTTAATGGGTAAAATCTTTGGCAGTTATAATATTATATATAATATATGTGATATTTATATCTATATAAATAATATTTTGTTATGTTTACATATTTTACTAATATATTTAAATAATATATGATTATTTAAACTATCTTTGGAACACTATTCTAGATACATAACTACTACTGGAGCTTATTTTTAAATATTCTGAGTTAAATATTGGAGGCCCATATCTCTGTCATCATTCCAATACATCTCTCCTAAATTTCAGAATATCTTTGGAACTGTTTAAAATAATAAAAATACAAAAGTTCTAATTTCAGGACTTCCCTGGTGATGCAGTGCCTAAGACTCCAAACTCCCAATGCAGGGGGCCCAGGTTCAATACCTGGTGAGGGAACTAGACCCCACAAGCTGCAACTAAAGATCCCATGTGCCACAGTGGGGATTAAAGATCCTGAGTGCGGCAGCTAAAGCCTGGCTCAGCCATATAAATAACTATTTTTCTAAGTTCTAATTTCATAGATTATAATCATTCTATCACAAGAGGTCTAAAATATTAGAAATACATAGCTAGAAGTTGGAGGCAGAAAATGCTATGACTTCTGTATAGCTATGTGCACAAAGTGGAGAACTTTTAATTATCACTGTTAGTCAACTATACTACAATATAAAATAAAACATTCTAAATAAATTAATATATAAAATGATAAAATGAAAGAAAAATAACACTAATTCTAAAAGATACATGTACCTTGATGTTTCATAGCAGCATTACTTACAATTGCCAAGATATGGAAGCAGTCTAAGCATCTATCAACAGATGAATGGAGAAAGATTTTCTGTATATATATATATAGTACATATAAAATATGTATATGCTTATACATATATATTATATACAGTACCTATAATATACATATATATGTATATATAGGGGCTTCCCTGGTAGCTCAGCTGGTAAAGAATCCACCTGCACAGGAGAGCCCAGTTCGATCCTTAGGTTGGGAAGATCCCCTGGAGGAGGGCATGGCAACCCATTCCAGTATTCTTGCCTGGAGAATCCCCATGAGCAGAGGAGCCTGGTGGGCTACAGTCTACAGTCCAAGGGGTCGCAAAGAGTCAGATATTGCGGGGGGCGCTCCGCAGAAAGAGTAGAGGCAGTGGAACTGCCCTCAGCAAAGCCGAGGGGTTCCCGAGGAGAGGTGAGCCTGCTGTCCTCCAACCCAGCCCTTCGAGGAGCAAGAGACAACCAGCCGCGACAGGGGTTCTGTGAAAGCAGTTCCGCTTTATTGTTGCAAACTCCCAGCTTATGTAGACAAGTAGGGGGATTTTAGGAGGGACTTTCCATAGTTGCACCAATCACGTTAAAGGTCAAATCATCATGCCCCTTCATTATAACAGGAGTCTATGGAGATCACACACTGTCTACGTGCATGGAAATCAAGAGAGCCAATCAAAAAACTTTGACAAACACAGACCACGCCCCCATCTCTTCCACCAGGCGCCATCTTAGATTTTCGACCGCAAAGCTAGCCCCTTTGTTCTTAAGGTTTCCCATTTAGGTCCCCACAAGATATGACTGAGCACAGCCCAGCACAAATGTATGTATATAAATAATAGAATACTATTCCGCCATAAAAGGAACGAAATTTGCCATTTGCAACAACATGGATGGACTTCAAGGGTATTAAGTGAAATAAGTCAGACAAAGACAAATATTTTATGACATCACTTACAAGTAGAATCTAAAAATACAACAAACTAGTGACTATAGCAAAAAGAAACAGTCTCTCAGAACCTTCCTGCCGCCGCGTTCGGACCTCGCTGCTTTAGCCTCCGGGTCCCGTTCCATCTTTCCACCCTGCGACCAGCAGCAGAGAAAAACTAATTCCGTATTATTTTTTTGCGCCGTACACACTTTGAGGCGAGCAAAAGATTAGAATAAAATTTAACAATGAGGGAAATCGTGCACATCCAGGCCGGTCAGTGTGGCAATCAAATCGGTGCCAAGTTCTGGGAGGTGATCAGTGATGAACATGGCATCGACCCTACCGGCACCTATCATGGGGACAGCGACCTACAACTGGACCGCATCTCCGTGTACTACAATGAAGCCACAGGTGGTAAATATGTCCTCGTGCTATCTTGGTGGATCTAGAACCCGGAACCATGGACTCTGTTCGCTCAGGTCCTTTTGGTCAGATCTTCAGACCAGACAACTTTGTTTTTGGTCAGTCTGGGGCAGGCAACAACTGGGCCAAGGGCCACTATACAGAGGGAGCCGAGCTGGTTGACTCGGTCCTGGATGTGGTCCGGAAGGAGGCCGAGAGCTGTGACTGCCTGCAGGGCTTCCAGCTGACCCACTCTCTGGGTGGGGGCACTGGCTCCGGAATGGGCACCTTGCCTATCAGCAAGATCCGTGAAGAGTATCCTGACCGCATCATGAACACCTTCAGCATGGTGCCCTCACCCAAAGTGTCCGACACTGTGGTTGAGCCCTACAACGCCACCCTCTCTGTCCACCAGCTGGTGGAGAACACTGACGAGACCTACTGCATTGACAACGAGGCCCTTTACGACATATGTTTCCGCACCCTCAAGCTGACCATGCCAACCTACGGAGACCTGAACCACCTCGTCTCGGCCACCATGAGTGGAGTCACCACTTGCCTCCGCTTCCCTGGCCAGCTCAATGCTGACCTCCGCAAGCTGGCCGTCAACATGGTGCCCTTCCCACGCCTCCACTTCTTCATGCCTGGCTTTGCCCCTCTAACCAGCCGTGGCAGCCAGCAGTATCGGGCCCTTACTGTCCCTGAGCTCACCCAGCAGGTCTTCGATGCTAAGAACATGATGGCTGCTTGTGACCCCCGCCATGGCCGGTACCTCACTGTGGCTGCTGTGTTCCGTGGGCGGATGTCCATGAAGGAGGTGGATGAGCAGATGCTCAACGTGCAGAACAAGAACAGCAGCTACTTCGTGGAATGGATCCCCAACAACGTCAAGACAGCTGTTTGTGACATCCCACCCCGTGGTCTCAAGATGGCAATCACCTTCATTGGCAACAGCACAGCCATCCAGGAGCTGTTAAAGCGCATCTCAGAGCAGTTCACAGCCATGTTCCGCCGGAAGGCCTTCCTCCACTGGTACACAGGTGAGGGCATGGACGAGATGGAGTTCACCGAGGCTGAGAGCAACATGAACGACCTCGTCTCCGAGTACCAGCAGTACCAGGATGCCACCGCAGAAGAGGAAGAGGATTTTGGTGAGGAGGCCGAAGAGGAGGCCTAAGGCCAAGTCCCTATCACCTTAGGTTTCTCAGTCCCCTCAGCCTTCTTCCTCAGTGACCCCTTTCCTCTCCCCTCAGAATTTGCATTTTCTGCCTCTATCTTGTTTTTGTTTTTTGGGGGGGATTCTAGAACAGTGCCTGGCACATAATAGGCGCTCAATAAATATTTGTCGTTTGTTGAATGTCTCTTCTCTCTTTCCACTCTTGGCGAGCCTAGATTTCTGCCATTCTGGGTAACCCTGTCATTTTCCTTCTGGTGCCCACTCCTCCCATCTGTCCAGTTAACATTTCCCTCTGTTTTCGAGATAGCTCTCGAAGAGGCTGGGTTTCCTCAGATCTCATTTAGAACCATGTGCTGAAAACATGGATTGGTGACTGCCATTCTGGGCCGGTGTGCTGGCCCAGTGGAAGGAAACTGAGCAGCGGATAGAAGTCCCTACCAGAAAGGGTTGGGTTTGGAGAGGGGCATCCAGGGTACTGAAGTCCTAGGTGCCAGGTATCTCCCGGTCTTCTCAGCTTCTGCAGAGCTGTTGACAGTATTATCTTCATTTTCACTCTCCTTACAAGCTCTGTCCTGAGCTATTACCTTTGCAAGTTTCTGGCCCCCACCCTATCAAGTGGGAATCCCTTCCTCTTCCACTTTATCTCCTGCATAATAACGTTGGATTCC
The DNA here is from genome assembly GCA_917880005.1 of Nanger dama. NCBI lineage: Eukaryota > Metazoa > Chordata > Mammalia > Artiodactyla > Bovidae > Nanger > Nanger dama. Next base: position 2,705,954 of record CAKJTW010000038.1, on the reverse strand, counting down.
CTCCTTTCCCGTTTGAGAAAGGGGGTCAAAAGAAACAAGAGATAGCCTTGGTCTCTAACCCTCCAGAAAGCCCCTCCTCACCCCATCTTTTCTTGACAAAATATGTATCAGCCCCTTCTGTACCTATATGGAAAGGTATGTGCTGCCACCTAAATGTCATTCCCCAGAGAGGGAACAGAACACCTGCCATCTTTGGCAAACATCTCATCTCTTCTGCTACTGCTTCCCCACCTCTTGATTTTGTCCTATTCTACACTTCAGATTTCTATTGTGTTGAACTTGCTGCTTTTTTTCATATTGAAAAGATGACACTGCCCCAAGAGCCAAAAATAAACAGGAACTGAAAAGAAAAAAAAAAAAAAAGAAACAGACTCATAGATAGAGAGAACATACTAGTGTTTACTGAAGTGGGAGGGGCAACATAGGGGTAGGGAATTAAGTACAAACTATTATGTATAAAATAAGCTATAAGACTATATTGTATAAGAAAGACTATTGCCAATTATTATATTTTATAATATATTAGTGTAATAGTATAATAATATACTATTATTATATTTTATAATAACTATAAATGGAGTATAATGTTTAAAAATTATGAATTACTATACTGTATACCTGTAACATATAATGTTGTATATCAACTATACTCCACTTATAAATTTTTAAAAGATTGAAACAACCAAAAATAAATAAATAAGCTTCTTTTAAAACAAGAGTTAGCATATTCCCTATGTGGAAGACAATGTGGAGGTCTCCTTGCTACAATATTACAGGCACCCAATCAAGAGCTGCCCCTGCCTCCTCTTCTGGATGCCCCTCGATAAATAGATTTAAATCCTAGTGTAGAGCCTGGTAGGCTGCAGTCCATGGGGTCGCTAAGAGTCAGACACGACTGAGCAACTTCACTTTCATTTTTCACTTTCATGCACTGGAGAAAGAAATGGCAACCCACTCCAGTGTTCTTGCCTGGAGAAACCCAGGGACGGGGAGCCGGTGGGCTGCCGTCTATGGGGTCGCACAGAGTCAGACACAACTGAAGCGACTTAGCAGCAGTAGCAGCAACCCAACTGTGGGAAATGCTAGGCTTGGTAAAAGAGTAAACGGATTATATACACCCTGAAGGAGCTGCCTCTTGAGAAATCTGCATGCAGGTCAGGAAGCAACAGTTAGAACTGGACATGGAACAATAGACTGGTTCCAAATAGGAAAAGGAGTGCGTCAAGGCTGTATATTGTCACCCTGCTTATTTAACTTCAATGCAGAGTACATCATGAGAAACACTGGACTGGAAGAAACACAAGCCAGAATCAAGAGTGCCAGGAGAAATATCAATAACCTCAGATATGCAGATGACACCACCCTTATGGCAGAAAGTGAAGAGGAACTAAAAAGCCTCTTGATGAAAGTGAAAGAGGAGAGCGAAAAAGTTGGCTTAAAGCTCAACATTCAGAAAACGAAGATCATGGCATCCGGTTCCATCACTTCACGGGAAATAGATGGGGAAACAGTGGAAACAGTGTCAGACTTAATTTTCGGGGCTCCAAAATCACTGCAGATGGTGACTGCAGCCATGAAACTAAAAGATGCTTACTCCTTGGAAGAAAAGTTATGACCATCCTAGATAGCATATTCAAAAGCAGAGACATTACTTTGCCGACTAAGGTCCATCTAGTCAAGGCTATGGTTTTTCCTGTGGTCATGTACGGATGTGAGAGTTGGACTGTGAAGAAGGCTGAGTGCCAAAGAATTGATGCTTTTGAATTGTGGTGTTGGAGAAGACGCTTGAGAGTCCCTTGGACTGCAAGGAGATCCAACCAGTCCATTCTAAAGGATCAACCCTGGGATTTCTTTGGAAGGAATGATGCTAAAGCTGAAACTCCAGTACTTTGGCCACCTCATGTGAAGAGTTGACTCATTGGAAAAGACTCTGATGCTGGGAGGGATTGGGGGCAGGAGGAGAAGGGGACGACAGAGGATGAGATGGCTGGATGGCATCACAGACTCGATGGATGTGAGTCTGAGTGAACTCCGAGAGATGGTGCTGAACAGGGAGGCCTGGCGTGCTGTGATTCATGGGGTCGCAAAGAGTCGGACACGACTGAGCGACTGAAGTGAACTGAACTGAAGGAGCTGCAATAATTGGCTATCATGACCAGGAAGAATTAAGAGAGTATCTATGGGATTGCATACAGAGAGTGCCTGATCAAGGGTTTCAGAACATATGACTGAGTATGCACGAGTTCATTGACTTGGGGCATGCTCTAGGCACACAGGATTTAACACTCTGGCAAGGATTCCCATGGATAGGGCGAATTTTCTGCTAGAGTGGCTCTTAGAAGACCCAAGAAAGCAATGCATGCTAAAGGAAACCGAAATGCCTGCATTGCTATATCTGACAGTGTAGAAAAAAATAAATGGCTTAGAAAAGTGGTCTTTTTAAGGGCTGAGTAGTATTCCATTGTGTGTATGTACGACAGCTTTCTTATCCAATCATCTGCTGATGGACATCTAGGTTGCTTCCATGTCCTGGCTATTATAAACAGCTCTGCAATGAACATTGGGGTACATGTGTCTCTTTCAATTCTGGTTTCCTCGGTGTGTATGCCCAGCAGTGGGATTGCTGGGTTATAAGGCAGTTCTATATGTGAGACAACAAAGAGACACAGAGGTATAGAGTGGACTTTTGGACTCTGAAGGAGAGGGAAAGGGTGGGATGCTTTGGGAGAATGGCAATGAAACATGTATATTTTCTTGTAAGAAACGAAGCACCAATCTATGTTCAATGTAGGATGCAAGATGCATGGGGCTGATGCACAGGATGATTCAAGTAGAGGATGTGGGGTGGGAGGTGGGAGGGGGCTTCGGCATTGGGAGACTGTGTTCACCTATGGCTGATTCGTGTCAATGTATGGCAAAACAAATACAGTATTGTAATTTAAAAAATAAATAAATTTAATAATTAAAAAAAGGAAAAGTGGTCTTGCTTAGAAAGATATTGTATATAAAGACAGAACACCCAAAAGAGAGGGTCTATTGTCCACATCATTCAGCAAGGCCAGGAATATGTTGGTAAGGGAGGTATCAGAATCACTAAGGAATTTAGGAGTGGTTCTTGGCTGGAAGTCAAGGTTGATAGCAGGATATGTTCTCATATAACATGACGTACTAATTGCAATGGAGATGATGGGTAACCAAAACAATAGCAGCCAAAGAGGCTTGACTTCTCAGAGATTTGTGGAGCTATTTAATAGAACACAACATTTCCAGATGAACAGCCAATTCAGGTGCTAGTATATCCATTTAAAAGGAGGATAGATTTCTGTGCATCATAGGACACAAAGTGGAAAGGCAACCCATGGAATGGCAGAAAACATTTACAAACATTTACAAATCATGACAAGGGATTAATACTCAGAAAAATTTTTTAAAATTCCTACAACAATGACAAAAAACAGATTAAAAAATGGGCAAAGCACTTAGACATTTCCCCCTCAAAAAATATACAAATAGCCGATAAGCACAAGAAAAGATATTCAACAGCACTATTAGGGAAATGCAAATCAAAAACACAATGAGATATTACCTAATACTTAAAGATGACTATTATTTTAAAAAAATAGAAAGCAACAAATATTGGTGAGGATGCAGAAAAATTGGAGCCCCTGTGCAATGTTAATGAAAGTAAAATGATGCAGCTGCTATGGAGTACAACATGGTGGTTATTCAAAAAAATTTTAATAGAACTACTATACAATCCGGGCTTCCCAGGTAGCTCAAGCGGTAAAGAATCTACCTGCAATTCTGGAGAACTGGGTTCAGTCCCTGGGTTGGGAAAATCCCCTGGAGAAGGACATGGCAACCCACACCAGTATTCTTGCCTGGAGAATTCCATGGACAGAGGAGCCTGGCAGGCTACAGTCCATGGAATCACAAAGAATCAGACATGTCTCAGCAAGTAACACATATGATCCAGCAACTACACTTCGGATGCTGTGCTTAGTCACTCAGTCGTGTCTAACCAGTTCTTGACCCCATGAGCTCAGTTTGCGACCCCATGGACTATAGCCTGCCAGGCTCCTCTGTCCATGGGGATTCTCTAGGCAAGAATACTGGAGTGGGTTGTCATGCCCTCCTCCAGGGGATCTTCCTGATCCAGGGATCGAACCCAGGTCTCTCTCATTGCAGGTGGATTCTTTTACCATCTGAGTCACCAGGGAAGACATATACCCAAAATAAGTGAAAGCAGAGACTCAAAAAGATAGCTGTATATCCATGTTCATAGTAGCATTATTTACAACAGACAAAAGATTTAATCCAAGTGTCAATCAACAGATGAACTGAGAGAGAAAGTGCTGCAGAGAGAAAAAGCTGCCAAGCAAGCCAGCAACTCCTCCTCGTAAAGAGGGAAAACTGTCTGTCTCTAAATGTGAAATAACTATAAATACTACTGATGGATTGTGGATATTTAGACTTCTGATGGTCATTTGAAGTGATTTGCAGCACTGAATTCCTATATTCAGTATCTTAATAATGTGTCAATCCATGACCAAAAATTCTTAATATTCTAGGCCATCTTTATTGTTATTATCATTAAAATGCCACGTTTAATGGATTCTAAGACTGTGTTGTGTGGCATCCTAAAACCTGATCGAGCACCTTTGCAGCTACCTTGGTTTTATACAATTTTCACCTTGATACTGGATATAATTAGTGATCAAATATTTCAAGATTGGGTGAAAAGGGGAACGATAAAAGGAGAAGCAGCTATCGTTTGCAAATGTAGGTCATCATTCTGGAAGCAGGATCAGGAGTTGTGTTGTCTAGTGGAAAAATATGAGCTTCTTCAATGGTACTGTACTGCCATCTAGAGGCGCAGCAACAGGACTATGCCATGCAGCATGGTTAAAGCTGTTAAAACTGAAAATCTAAAACGAATGCAAGTACATTAAGAGAGAAAATATGCCAAATTCTAGAGTAGTCATCTTTTCACAGAACTCCTGCCTCAACAGGAAATAGGCTTTGGAATCAAAAATAAAAGTAAGGCTATTTCAAATAAAAGATATGTATTTTCTCAGAAATCTGAAATGTAAATGTAAGTAAATTAACTATGGAACTTTCAGCAGTGCAAAGATAAAGATATAAATGGGTAAAAATAAATTAGAGGGAGGGTACAATAAGAAGAAAAGTTTTCTGGGAAGGCAAGTTCTATGAATGATGTGAATAACGAAAGATGGTCCAGAATTTTGCACAGGCCATGAAGCTTGCTCAGTTTTAATAACAAGTAGCTAGCTTAGTCAAATTATGAATCATTTTCATCTTAAAACACTATTTGTAAAAATTATATTCAACAGAATTTCATTTAACATAAAACAATGTTATAAAATATAACCAGGACTCCTGATCAGCCCAAAATAAAAATCAGTATTTAAATACCGATAGTTCTTGTATTTAAACACCGGTATTTTCAGTGGAAAAGACCCTGATGCTGGAAAAGACTGAAGGCAGGAGGAGAAGGGGATGATGGAGAATGAGATGGTTGGATGGCATCAGCAACTCAATGGACATGAGTTTGAGCAAGCTCCAAGAGATGGTGAAGGACAGGGAAGCCTGGAGTGCGTCCATGGGGTCACAAAGAGTAAGACATGACTGAGCAACTGAACAACAACAATTTCTTGCCCAAGTTGCAAGACCCTGATCCTCCTTCTGATCAGAGTTCTGATTTTGGGTTCCACTCAGCTGCAGTATCTCCTGTATCAGAATTAGGAGTTTAGGAACACAGAAGGTAAGTGTCACCTGGATGTCATTTGAGGTCTCTCAGATCTCTGAAATGTGTGAGAACTGTTTCACACTCCTAACCCAGGTCTAAAGGGAATGTTACTGCCTCCTCAGGATTTCTGAGAATTCCTGGGGGCTCATAATCTCAAGTGGCACAGTGGTAAAGAATCTGCCTGTCAATGCAGGAGACTCAAGAGATGAGGGCTCAGTCCCTGGGTCAGAAAGATACCCTGGAGTAGGAAATGGCAACCCACTCCAGTATTCTTGCCTAGGGAAATCCATGGACAGCAGAGTCTGGTAGGTTACAGTCCATGGGGCCACAAAGAGTTGGGCACGATCAAGTGACTGAACATGCACACACATATAATCTCAAATTGCCTTGCACTCTGTTTTCCTTTTGAATTCTCTAACTCATTCAAATCTCATCTCCTTAGTCATTCCCTGATTTGGAATGAGCTCTTTCCTTAATTTCATCAAATCTCTACTACCACCAGAAGGAGTCAGACTTAATCAAATGTTTGGAGGACAAGGCCACAAAGCTAATGAGCCAATTGACAATTGACAGTTCTATTCTTTAAAAGTTTAATATGGGGAAATTTTATGACACTCCCTTAAGGCAAAACAAGTGCTATCAGTTAGTTGTAGTTACAAATAACTGTTTTCTTCTGATTAATAAGAGTCAATCAACTCAACTCCCTTCATGGCTCAAGAGCGTATTAACAACCATCTTCCCCTGTGTCTTCCAATGTCTTAATATAGTACTTTGAAGAAAATAGTTGTTGAAATGTATTATGCAGTTAATTTTTTCTGGACATTTTATACCTTCATGTACTCAACTCAGCCTTGATGCTGCTGTCTTTCTGAGTACAATAAATTACTTTATAAATTCCACCATACAGAGGTATTAAGCATGAATTAGTTATTCTAAGATTGAGAGAGTAAAAGTTGATTCTTTTAATATTACTGATATATCAATGAATTTTTAAAACTGGTAAGTCCCTTAAAATATTACATACATGTTCACATTTTCCATTCAGGGCCTGGGACAAACCCCAAGCATACAGAGGTTTTATATATATATATATAGTGGCTCAGATGGTAAAGCATCTTGCCTACAATGTGGGAGACCTGAGTTTTGATCCCTGGGTCAGGAAGATCCCCTGGAGAAGGAAATGCTCCAGGGCTCTTGCTTGAAAAATCCCATGGACTGAGGAGCCTGGTAGGCTACAGTCCACAGGGTTGCAAAGAGTCAGACATGACTGAGCAACTTCACTTTCATATATATATATATAATTTTATTTTTTTTTTTTGGCTGTGCTGGGTAATAGTTGCTGCACAGGCTTTTTCTCCAGCTGCAAAGAGAGGGGGCTACTCTCTAGTTTTGGTACATGGGCTTCTCATTGCCATGGCTTCTCTTGTTGCAGAACATGGGCTCTAGAAACTACAGGGTTTCAGTGGCTGCGATTCCTGGGCTCTAGAGCACAGTAGTGTGGCACACGTATTTAGTTGCTACATGGCATGTGGGATCTTCCCAGACCAGGGATCAAACTCGTGTCTCCTGCACTGGAAGCTGTATTCTTTACCACTGAGCCACCAGGGAAGCTCCCAGAGCGTGTTTTGTGAGCTGGAAGTGGGTGGGGAGTTTAGCAGAATTCTGCTGTTTCTTTCCAGCTTCAAAATGAGTCACTCTTCTCTCATTCTTCCTTCTTTTTCCTCTTCCTCTGGATTGGGGGAGGTAACGACAACTTATCTAGCATTTGTATTACCTAATTTTAGTTTAAGGTATAATGAATGGTTTTTGTCCTCCAAAATTCAAGTGTTGAAGCCCTAACCCTCAATGTAATAGCATTAGGAGGTGGTGCATTTGGGGTGATTAGTTTATTAGAATGGAGGCCTCATGAAAGGGATTAGTGCCCTTATAAAAGAGATCCCAGAAAACTCTCTCATCGCTCCTACATGTGAGGGCACAAGAAAAACACCAGTATCTGTGAGCCAGGAAGGGGGTCCTCACAAGAACTAACCACACTAACACCCTGACTTGCAGCCTCTTTGAACAGTTAGAAATAAACTACTGTTGTTAATAAGCCACCCAGTTTATTGTACATTGTTACAGCAGCCTGAACTCACAAAGACAGATTTTATTTCATGATGTCTGTTCTTACCAAACAAAAATAATCATTAGATGGGAGGCAGGACAAGTTACAAACAAGTTAGCATTTACCGTTAGATCACCAAAGAATGACTCCAGAGATATTCATTTGACGCACCAAAAAAAATGGTAACTATATGAGGTAATACATATGTTAATTGTCTTAATTATGATCATCGTTTCACAGTGTATACATATATCAAAATATCATATCATATGCCTTAAATATATACAATTTTTGTCAATCATTACTCAATAATGTGAAGTGAGATCAACACCCTTTCCCTGGCAGAAATTAAATCAGCCTTTCAAAACTTTTCCAGTCATTTTAAATACTAACAGTCTTCCCCTGTAGCAGATGTTCTTCAAAGCCTGAGTCACTTCTGGCCTTCCTACCATGCTGGGCTCTCAGGTCTTTGGTTCTTAGAGATTTTATTTCCACCAGGGAGCATGGCAAGGACTACACTGAACTGTAAACTACAATTAACATGATCACTTTGGAACTGTCAGTGGCCCAGCAGACAGTGAAAGAAATCACTATCCTCCAGGGGCCATGGAGTTTGGTTACCATGAGAACCAGGGTTGCTGCTGCATTATGGCAGTGTGGAGAGATATATTGGTACCTGGGATATCCTGTTGCATCTTCAGGTGCTCTCATATCCAGAGATAACAGCAAACAGGAAATGCAGGAACCAATACCTGATGAAAGCAAGACAACCAAAGACTCAGACCCCCTTAGAGATACAATCTGTGTGAATTACCCTGTCAAGAAAGCACATGACACCCACCAAAGCGGGTGGTAGAGGAGAAGAAAAATATCAGTTATGGCCTTTTGACCTACTGCCACAGCAGAGACAAAAGCTTATTCTTCTAAACCTATGATTGATTCATGTTGATGTTTAGTAGAAACCAACACAGTACTGTAAAGCAATTATTCTTCGAGTAAAAATAAATAAATTTTTTAAAAATGTTTATTTTCTAGCCCACTGTATTGTCATAGATAATATGAAAATAGATATGGAAAATATGACATAGATATGGAGATCAGCCATCTCCTTGAAGACTAAATGAAATGGTGGCCTTCCCATGGGATACATGTGAATACAAGCTGCGTGAAGACACAGTCCTGCGTGGGCAACAGTAAATGCCTCCAGGGTCCGCATCTCCTCCTCAAGGCCCGCCTCTGAGTTCATTATAGCATTGATGGACAGCTCCTTGTGACCTCAGACTCAGCTTCAGCCCCACTGCTTGTCATTTCAAGCAGACACCACCCTTCTTTCTGCTGCTTCCAAGAATCACCTCCCCAAAGCACCTGCATCCAAGTCTGTCCTCTGGCTCTGCCTCCTGGGGAAAGCTGACTGGAACAAGCCTTTCCCCTTCCGCCTCCACACTTCCTGCGCCCCATTATTGCTGCTGCTGCTGCTCTCACTTCCTCCACCCTGATCCTGCCGCCTGATCCTCCACCACTGCTTCCACTTCCTATCTTCCCTTCTCCAAAAGCAAGCTGCAGAAGACCAGCAGTTCCACTGTCCTGAAAGGCTTGTGTTCAGGCTACCAGAACACTACAAATTAATCACTTATTAGAGGTTGTTTTTTAAATTGAGATTTTATAGAAAGGATCTCTAATCTGCCTATATTTTCAAGTAGAGAATATTTAACACAGTGACTGACAGGACCTCAAAGATGGTTAGTTCTTTTTTCCATCAGTCCCAAAGGATTCATTAATCAAGGACTAATCAGGAATATTACGGTCAAAATTAGCCTTCCAGGCTGCATGTTGTCCTATCATCAGTGAATAGGTTTAAATAAATAGGAGGTTTAAAGCCCCAGCATTTCCCTCATTCTTATTTCAGTACCCTCTCCTTCCCAGGTGATTCTTTCTATTCCTAGGGTAAAGATGGTAGGGAAAATAAAACTGGATAGTCTGGACAAGGCATATCAAGAAAAAGAGGAGCTTATAGTGCTTTGTTAGTTATCCAACCCACCCTAAATAGAATTTTTGCTGCTGCTGCTGCTGCTAAGTCACTTCAGTCGTGTCCAACTCTGTGCGACCCCATAGACAGTAGCCCACCAGGCTCCATCATCCCTGGGATTCTCCAGGCAAGAACACTGGAGTGGGTTGCCATTTCCTTCTCCAATGCATGAAAGTGAAAAGTGAAAGTGAAGTCACTCAGTCGTGTCCAACTCAGCGACCCCATGGACTACAGCCCACCAGGCTCCTCTGTCCATGGGATTTTCCAGGCAAGAGTACTGGAGTGGGGTGCCATTGCCTTCTCTGAATAGAATTTTTCATCTTAAATAAACTCCAAGTAATATGGAATTGGAACTTCCCTGGTGGTCCACTGGTTAAGAATCTGCCTGCCAATGAAGGGGACGCAGGTTCCATCCCTGGTCCAGGAACTAGGATCCCACATGCCGCAACTAAGACCTGGTGGGCCTATGAGCCACAGCTATTGAAGCCCACATGCTCTAGAGCCTGAGCACCACAATGACTGAAGCCCCCCAAGCCCTGGAGCCTGTGCTCACAAGAGAAGCCACCACAATGAGAAGCCACAGCTAGAGAGTAAGTAGCCCCTGCTCGCCGCAACAATAGGAAGTCCTCGCACAGCAAAGAGGAGCCTGTGTGCTGCAACAAAGACCCAGCACAGCCATAGATAATGTGTGTGTGTGTTTTAATCTGGAATTAAGTTTAGGGCCTTAGGAAATGTGGCTTAGAAAAACTAAGAAAATTTACAACTAATTATTGCTGGGCTTGGAAAACAATGGATGCACAAGAACTCTGTACTATTTTGCAACTTTTCTGGAAGTCTGAAATTATTTCAAAATAAAAGATTTTAGAAAAAAAAATCCATAGTGCTGAAGTTGCCAAAATTTTTTAAGAAAGGAGAGTATCTAGTGTTTAATTAGAATTTTTGCATTGCTAACATGTAAGCTCTTCCTCACTCTTCCCAAGTCTTGAGTGAGATCAACTGCACACAAAAATGCCTTTGAGAGTGCAGAATTGAGTCACATTTGGATCAAGGTTAGAGCAAGAACACACACATAAGCTAGCCAGATAATCTATAAACTGAACTAAGCAAAAAGTTTTGAGGAATATCATGAACAAGAATTTGTACACCCATGGGAGAGCTTTGGGCTTCCACAGGACATATAATAGAGATGTAAGATATTATCTAGATATCCAAGAATCAAGACTACCACCCCAGTTAGCATTTGGATCACATATTAGAAGCACTTAGTGTAATGTGATACATATTAACTGTTAGCTATTAACATTATAGTTCAAAACTGGAGCACAAGCAGAAAGGAACATTTGCAGCAACATGAGGAGAATGAGCCAAGACCTGGTGAGTGATCTGTCTGGTAGGTTCTGGAGGGAATAACAAGGCTAAATGCAAAAATTTTGTAAAATTCAAGAGATTATCCAAGACACACAGCAGGCTCAGGCATAATTCTAGACTCAGTTATTACCAAAATGAGCTTGAGGTGATACTACAGGATCTCAAAAGTAGACAAAACTGAATAACTTAAAATTCATGCTTGAAAGTTCAGATAGGGATAAGTCAATAGTCTGTCTTCATGATACTTGTCCTAGTTTTCCAAAGGCCTGTGTTGGGGGAGGTGGAAGGTGTGAGGTTGCCATCCTATTTCAAAGGGATTCAGTCATGCCTGAATCCTACCATTCACCTCTCTGCCATTTACCTTTCTCAACTGAGGAACCAATACACATAGGACGCACAGCCAAATGAGATATCACATACCAAGTTACTGGACTTCCTGGTGGTACAGTGGATAAGAATCCATCTGCCAATGCAGGGGACACAGGTTTGATCCCTGCTGCAGGAAGATCCTACATGCTGTGGAGCTACTAAGCCGGTGAGCCATAACTACTGAGCCAGTGTGCAGCAACTACTGAGCCTGTGTGCCACAACTACTGAAGCCTGCACGCCCGAGAGCCTGCATGCCGCCACTACCAAGCCGGTGTGCTGCAACTGTTGAAATCCATGTGCCTAGAGCCTGTGCTCCACAATAAGAGAAGTCCCTGCAATGAGAAGCCCACACACCACAATAAAGAGTAACCCCTGCTTGCCACAGCTAGAGAAAGCCCTCGCAGAGCAATGAAGACTCAGTGCAGCCAAAAAAATTAAAATAACCAAGTTATTAATGGAAGGGCAAGAAAAGGGTTCGTCTCATTGTTGGACTTTTCAGTTAAGCTGAAAAAAATTAGTCTCCTCAGTAAATGCATGCATGCAAGCTAAGTTGCTTCAGTTGTGTCCGACTCTGCAACCCCATCGACTGTAGTGCACCAGTCTCCTCAGTCCATGGGATTCTCTGGGCAAGAATACTGGAGTGGGTTGCCATGCCTTTCTCCCCTTCAGTAAATGGCATTAAGACAAACAGACATGCACACTCAAAAAAATGAAGTTGGACCCCTACCTTACACCGTATAAAGAATTAATTCAAGTGGATCAAAGACCTAAATATTAGAGCTAAAAATAACAATGTTTGACTTCCTTTTTGATATTTCACTGTTGACAGCTTTTACCCCTTTCCTCTCTCTCCCCCCACTTCTGTCTCACATCTGAGCAAGCTGATGAGAAAGTCCATGTGCTCCTCCCTGGTACCATCAGGAGATTCAAACATAAGTCCCTGCTTAAATACAGGAAGTCTGACCCCATCTCCTGACCTCAATAAAAGTCACTAACAAGTCTCCTTTCCTTGCTCTCCCAACACATTTCCAAATAAGCTTGAGAAGCCTGTGTTGTTCTTAGAGAAAAAGAAAATTCTTTATGTATTAACAAGTAACAATACTGTTATTTTCCTCCTCTGTTAGTGTGTATGGCATCATGTCTTGAAACCCAAATCAGATTTTGAGTGGACATCCAGCTGTATATGTGGAATGGTCACAAAAATTGGCAGTGTGATCAGGATGACAGGCATTCACCAGCACCACTGGAGTCTATCTTCTTTCACTCTTGGCCCATTAACTAGGTACGAACAACTGCACTGAGTGTGCAAAATGTCTTCATTGCTTGCTGGCAAGCTGACACTTTGAATTATTCTTCATTGTGCTACATGAGTAAAGTCTTGCCAAGTCTCTGTTATAGATTTAGCCTAAGTCAGAAGTTTGGCTATTTGGCATTTAGGGAAAGGAGTACAGCGCTGGGGGCCTCCATAAAGTGGCCCAGGTTCAGCTGTCTCAGCCCAGATCTATCTGTGTGTCTTCGAATGAAGGTGTGACTTGTCCTAAGCTCTGGGGAAAGACTCTCACCCTGTTACCAACTGGTGGTGTCTCAACCAATTTAGAAAGTGCTCAGGGGATACAGTGCTCCATGAAAGACACAGTGGTCACACAGGAAAGAACAGTCACTACACAGTCAGATACGGAGGAAAGCAGAGTGGGAAGGAGGGAAAGAGAAAGAGAGAACAGAGAAAATACAGTCACTATGTGAAACGCTGAGTGAGGTCCTCACTCCTGAGTGCAGACTGCTCTCCAGGACCTTTAAATACTTCTGTTGCTGTGCTACATGTGCCTGTTTCATAAATAACATGCCAATACTCAGGGCTACATGAAAAAGAAAGTTCCAGGGTACACTTGAGGTACAGTCAAGGTAACAGCCAAGGTACAGTCAAACCTGACTTAAGACTGGAGTCCTTAAACCCTATAGATACAACCATTGCCACAGGGGAAGCCCCTGACTTTGGTGATACTGATTTGAGGCTCTCTGGAGAAATTCATAAATATGAGCAGGTTAGAGGACTCTCCCCTGCCCTTGAAGAATACACAGACACACACCCCAATATAAATAAAAAGAAATAAGCCTGGATACAGGGGAAGGAAAAATAACAACAACAACAAAAAAAAAAAAACCTGAAACAAAGATCTGCAATTTGATCAAAATGAAAATCCAAAATTTACAACAAAAAGATAAAAGGACACTGATTGGCTTTTGTGCTTATGTAACATAGGTTCTGAATTAACTCAGTACCTGATAAAGTGTAATAATTGAAAACTTTCATAGACTTGATTATTACCAGGGATTTCACTGCATTTTTAACAAAGTACCCCCTATACTTCTAGAGGAGTTACCGAGTATAATCAGATAAATAAATATGCCTCACTTCAGTCATTGGACCTATTGCCTTGCCTAAATCCCCCACAGCCTTAGCATTGCCCTAAAATATAACATAATGGGCATGAATGCTCTGACTCAGTGAGTAATTTGTTAAATTAACTTGTTGGCACTTGAAAAAATAGGATGCCATGGATTTTCTCCTCTGTTAAAATATTAAACAGAGTTTAAAATAAAAAAAATATTAAATTGTTAAAATACAGTAAGCCAGTTAACATGGCCTCCTGTAAATTAAAATATTCAGTGACCAAAATCCATTATACAAGACCTATTTAGAGAAGCAGGTGATTATCCTCACTGCTTCTCCATTTAACAGCCCAATTTTGCCTCTGTTCGAACTTGGAAAGAATGAACAGTGCCTCGTGGTGAATTACCACAACCTTAAATGCTGTGGTCCTACTCATCAGGCTCCTATACACAATATTAGGGAAGTTACTGGCTCTATCCAATTAAAAACTGGTGAATACTTTGCTGTTACAGATGTAGGTAATATGTTCTGTTCGGTGTCTATTTCAACAGCCTCAGAGGCTTCTACTCCAAAGGGGAAACAATACGCCTTTACTCAGCTGCTCATGGGACACACCTGGACAACCTCGATATTACACACCATCTTTGCAGACAAGATCATAACTGCATCCAGTTTTCTACAGGATCACAGGTATGACATTACACTGATGACATCATCCTCCAGAGATTCTTTGGAAGCACTCATTTACAATATGCAAATACTCACAAAGGGGCTCAGAAAAAGGGATGAGTCATTATCCCACACATCATGTAAAACCCCTCTGCTTCAGTCAAATTCCTGAAAAGTATTTGGTAAATCAAGGGCCATTATCATCCCTGACTTTGCCAAGAAACAACTATTGACCGTCTCAGTATCCACAGTAATTTTTAGATCTTTTGGGTTCTGGAATCAACACATTCCTCATTTATAAATGTTAATTAAGCCAATTTAAGATCCCCTAGAGAAGGAAATGGCAACCACTCCAGTATTTTTGCCTGAAAAATCCCATGGTCTGAGGAGCCTGGTGGCCTACAGTCCTGTGGGTCGCAAAGAGTTGGACCTGACTAAGCGACTAGGCACACATACTATTACTTGAAAATCAGCCTATTTTCAGTGGTCACCATCCATGGGCTGCCATCTATGGGGGTCGCACAGAGTCAGACACGACTGAAGTGACTTAGCAGCAGCAGTAGCAGCATCCAACAGAAGACTCTAGAATCTATCCAAATTGCAATGCAAGAGGTATTCTCATTAGTGTCCCAGATAATTCTTCACTACAGAAATTTTAGCAACCTCCTCTCAAGTCTCCAGGAGTCTCTGGATCCACCTACCATGGTCGTTAAGTTGTGCATCAATTTCTTATGCAAGTAAGTGCTCTTCTCAGCCCTGTGCTATACACCATTAGAGTAACCATTTCTGTCCACGTACTGACTCTCTTTGAAACACCAAGCCCTCACAGGCCCTGAGTCCATGTCCAGCTGTCCGTTATGCAGGCCTTGGGTCATGAAAACAGCACCCGCACAGTTCAGGAGAGCTACAGAGACCGCCTTTCTACAGAATGCAGCCAAACCTGGACCCGCTGGCATAGTCTGCCTTCAGGAGGAAGTCAGTAGCCTCTCTGACCTCAGTTCTTTGCCAGATTCTATGATGCTGGAGGATGTCAAACCTCTCCCCAGACAACTTGGCTACCGAAGAACCCTTTGGAATAAACTTAGTGAACATGAGGAAGTGTGGTCTCAAATGAAAGGATAGATTTTGAAGGAATAAAAAGTAATGAGAATGGTAAATATGCAGGTGAATGTAAATTTGATTTAAATTGAATTTATTGATTAAATAAATCCATAAAAATAATTTATATGGGGTTTCAAAAGTATATAGAATTGAAATAGCAATAAAAATAGCATATACATCAAGCAGGAGTTAAAGTATTATGAGGTTCTAACATCATTTAGGAGAAAAGAAAAGTATAAATTAGCATTAGACCTTGATGGGTCAAAAATGCATGTTGTAATTTCTAGGATAATTGCTAAAGGAACAGTAAAAGAATATTTACTTTTCAAACAATCAAAGGAAGAACTAGAATGTTGCTCCTTCAGCACCACGAAAGTTAAATTAACCCTACATCAATCATCAGGTATCTCATTAATCATCTTCAGCAAATCAGTAAAACACACATGAATATCAGTGCCACTCCCCAACTCTTAAAATTTAGAACCAAATGTGATAACCGCCTCAGTGGCATTTTCCAGGCAAAGAAAATTGAGTACATTGCTGTTACCTTCCACAAATCACAGTAAAAATTTGGCATTATCTGAGAAAAGCAGGATAGAGAGAATCAGCAAGAGAAAACACAAACAACCCTCTGTGATTCCTATCTCGGCAGGATATTGGTCAGTCCATGCTAAACATTTGGAGACTACAGCTTATAATTTTAAATGCAAGTGAATTCAATTAAATACAGGCTTACAGAAACTCAAGGCATTGGTCATCTGTAAGGTAGCTGTTGTCTTCTTTTATTCTTAGGAGTCCAAGGAAAAGCAATAATCTCTGCCAAGTGCTCCTCTGCAAAACTAGTTTTCCTCAGTTTTTCAATCTCCAAGTCTTTGGTTAATCTTCACTACTCCAAAGGCAGCATCAAAAGAGTTAAAATCCAAATACAGAATAATCCCTTGCTACCATCTCATCTCTTTTGAATCTAATCTTCCCTGGAGAACAAAACTCACCCTCCCTGAAAAACCGGAGGCACAAGGTACGGAAGAGAGAGGCTAGAGCTGCTTAATTGCAAAATACTTTCTTAAAAAGCCTAAGCACCAAAGCTCTGCCATTTTGAAATTAGGTTTCTCTGGGCCCAGCAAGAGTTTGCTCTTTCTGTATGTGCTCTGCTCATACATCTGAAACCATCTCTGCAAATTAACAAGCACCTAAAGAGTTTCTCCTCATCCCAACCAAATACTTGTCTCCCTGGGAAAGCCTAGATCCCTGTTGGCTCAGGCTTTGGTCTCAGCCAAACCCATCCTGACTCTAAAATGAATACTTTTTCTTGTGAAACCCAACCACGGCTCCATGCCAGCAATACCATCTGCTACAGCTGTGCTGCCACAATATAAACCAGCTGCCTCCACACCACACACAAGACCAAGCCTTCACACAGAGCATTTTGACTCTAAATTCCAGACTGTTGTTTCTCACTCAGTCCCACAGTGAACAGCAATATTTAGAAATTCAAGTTGAAGTTTAGATGATATTAGACTGGCATTAAGTTCAGATCCTGCCTTAGCACTCACCTCTTCTACTCCTTGGAAGAAAAGCTATGACCAACCTAGACAGCATATTAAAAAGCAGAGGACCTTTGCATTACCAGCAAAGGTCTGTCTAGTCAAAGCTAAGGTTTTTTTCCAGTAGTCATGTATGGATGTGAGAGCTGGACTATAAAGAAAGTTGAGCCCTGACGAATTGAGGTTTTTGAACTGTGGTGTTGGAGAAGACTCTTGAGAGTCCCTTGGACTGCAAAGAGATCCAACCGGTCAATCCTAAAGGAAATCAGTCCTGACTATTCATTGGAAGGACTGACGCTGAAGCTGAAATTCCAATACTTTGGCCACCTGATGCGAAAAAACAACTCATTGGAAAAGACCCTGATGCTACGAAAGATTGAAGGTGGGAGGAGAAGGGGATGACAAAGGATGAGATGGTTGGATGGCATGACCAATGCAATGGACATGGGTTTGAGTGGACTCCGGGAGTTGGTGATGGACAGGGAGGCCTAGCGTGCTGCGGTTCATGGGGTCACAAAGAGTCAGACACTACTGAGCGAGTGAACTGAATTGAACTGACAGCTCAAACAAGACTTCCCTTCTCCTCCCCCTATTTAAAATGGCAAGGTCTGAAGAGAAAACAGACTCTACCATTATGCAACCACCCAGTAGCAGACATGGAAGTGGGGAAAAAGAGAGTCTTGTCTGGACAGCTCAACACAATTCAAGATGCAAAAGAAGAAGAATGTACCAGTTTTAAAAGACAGCCACCATAGAAAACAGTATGGCGGTTTCTCACAAAATAAAAATAGCACTACATTGTGATCCCACAATTCCACTCCTGGTTATATATCTGGGAAAAAAATTAAAACCCTGATTTAAAAGATACATGTACCACCAAGTTCATAGCAGCACTATTTACAACAGCAACATAAAGAAACAATCCAAGTGTCTATCAACACACAAATGGATAAAAACAAAGATGTGGTATATTTATACAATGAAATATTACTCAGCCATAGAAAAGAATGAAATTCTGACTTTTGCAGCAACATGAATGGACCTACAGAGTATTATGCTCAGTGAAAAGTCAGAGAAAGACAAATAGTGTTTGATATCACTTATATGTGTAATCTAAAAATAAAACAAAAAATGAATATTAGCAAATCAGAAGTAGACTCACAGATACAGAAAACAAACTAGTAATTACCATCAGGGAGAAGGAGGGGTGGATGCAAGATAGGGATATGGGACTGGGAGATACAAACTACTATGTATAAAATATATAAGTAACAAGGATACATTGTACAGCACAGGGATTTATTTTGTTTTGTACTAACTTTTAATGCAGTATAATGTGTAAAAATACAGAATCACTTTTTTTAAAAAGGAAAGAAAGAAAAGGAAGTCCCTGTGATAAATCATCACCTGAAGTCTTACAGTGTATTCAGATAGGAGGGCCTCAGTAGAGGATATTTGTGTTTTTAATCACCCCAACATACTTTCTTCCACTGAAAAACTTTGCCTTCTTCCTATGTGGTTCTGATGAAACTAGTCATTACAGGACCCTGTCTGATCCCCAGCTAATCACATGAATATCCTCCTTTTCACCGTGACTGGTCAAAGTTACATGAGCCAAGCAGGGCCAGAGTGGACCATGCAATTTTCTGTAAGGAAAATGGGAGAGGGAAACTGTCTTCCCTTTGAGTCATGAACAATAAAATGAAAGATTACAGCTGTCAGAATCCACCTTTTCCATCACATGAAAGGGCCTGTTGGTAAGAAAGAAGAAAGGAAAGAGAAATTGAATATCATTTGGGCCCCTGGAGAGGGCTTCCCTCGATGCCCAGTGGTAAAGAATCCGCCTGCCAATGCAGGAGACATGGGTTCAATCCCTGGGTCAGGGTGGTCCCCTAGAGATGGAAAAGGCTACGCACTGCAGTGTTCTTGCCTAGAAAATCCCATGGATGAAGGATCCTGGCAAGTTATAGTCCACGGAGTCACAAGAGTCAGACACAACTTAGCAACTAAACCACCACCATTGGATGGTCTTAGAGCACCCCTGCCAGCTCCACCCTGAAATTTCCAGTTACCAGAGCCAAAGAATCCCACTTTGCTCAAGCTTTTTGGGTTTCTGACATTTGCTTACAACCAAAGGGTCATTACAAATACAGTCTTGCTTCAAGCTAACTCTTCTTACTAATATGTATACTCCAACTCTGTGTAGTTCTCAAACCAGTAAATAAAGCTATTTCATAAAAAGTTTTCTTTTTAAATACAGATTTCTAAGATCCAACCAAAACCACTATTTCAGCATCTATAGGGGTGGAATTCTCATATTTTTCTTAATTCCACAAATAATCATGAACACTAACCAGAATGGAGAGCCACTAATCTATTCTATTACAGAAAACAAACTCCAGATTCTAAATTGGCTGATCACATGATCTATTTGAACTGCATGGAAACTTTCAGTCTAGAATTCAAAGGAAACTGGTAGGTTTCCCTACACCACCCACAAGTATACTCTGGAAAAATCAATAAAATATTTTTTAAACAGTTTTATAGCATTTAGTGACTTTTCTTAATTCTACTGATAGAAATTTTACCGGGAAGAGTATTATAATCACAAATACATGTTTAATGCTCCCTCAGTTCT
Source organism: Nanger dama (assembly GCA_917880005.1). NCBI lineage: Eukaryota > Metazoa > Chordata > Mammalia > Artiodactyla > Bovidae > Nanger > Nanger dama. The sequence goes on along the minus strand of CAKJTW010000038.1, from coordinate 2,685,973 downwards.
TTATTATGAAACTAGCATAAGAACCAGAATGTGTAGTAATGGACATCAAAGGCAATTTCTGTGTTAAACGGCACACAAAGCCAAGTCATGTTCCTACATCTCTTTACATCTCTGTCCTTTTACATCTGTACTTGTACAAATTGATAATCTAATTTATTTTAGCAAGTACAAAGTAAAAGTATCTTTTTAAAGATTTTTTTAATGTAGATCATTTTTAAAGTCGTTATTGAATTTGTTCCAATACTGTTTTCTGTTTTATTTTTGGCTTTTGGCCTCAAGGCATGTGGGATCTTAACTCCCTGACCAGACCAGGGACCAAACCCACACCTGGTACATTGGAAGGCAAAGTCTTAACCACTGGACTACCAGGAAGTCCCAGCATCTTTTAAAACCCTGACATCAAAGCCTCAGTTTCAAGTTAGTGATATAGGAAACCTCTGGCCAGAAGACCTTGGACAATCCTCTGAGGCAATGTGGTGGGACAGTCAAGCCACTTTTCAACCATTTGCAATGTTGTAATGATTCTTTGGGGGCTTCCCTGGTGGTGCAGTTGTAAAGAATCCGCCTGCCAAGCCAGAAATGTGGGTTCAATCCCTGGATCAGGAATATCCCTTGGAGAAAGAAATGGGAACTCATACCAGTATTCTTGCCTGGAAAATCCCATGGACAGAGGAGCCTGGCAGGCTATAGTCCATGGGGCTAAAAAGAGTCAGACATGACTGAGCAACTAAACACACACACACACACACACACACACAATGATTCTTTTATATCTGAATATACTCATTTGAAACTTGCACCATGACAGTGTGGTACAACAAAGTTTAGGCCAATCATCTCCACAGGATAATTTATATGTTATGTCAAGGGAGAGTTGTTCTACAGTCTTTATATCCTGAACAGTTGTGGGAATTTTTGCTGTTTCATATTATCATCTCCTAAAAGAAGACCCCTCTAAGGATTTCAAATAAAAGAGAAACTAGTGATCATATATCATCACTGGAATCACCTTGGATATAAAATCAGAACACAGATTACCACAGAGGCATCAGGCAGTTATCAGGTAATTTCTAGAGCTTGACCATAATCATACTCTCAGGCCACATCTTCTAGGACTAAAGACTGATGAGGAAGTATTTTCAGTCCTGCTTCCACTCTTGAAATATTAAGGAAAGGGAAATCAAATTTGTAACTATATATAGTGATGGATGTTAACTAGACTATTGTGGTGATCATTTTGCAATATATATAAATACCAAACATCATGTTTTATGTGTGTGCGTGCATGCTAAATTGCTTCAGTCATGTCCAACTCTTCGCACCTCTGTGGACTGTAGCCCACCAGACTCCTCTGTCCATGGGGATTCTCCAGGCAAAAATACTGGAGTGGGTTGCCCTGCCCTCCTACAGAGGATCTTCCTGACCCAGGGATCGAACCCAGGTCTCCTTCATTGCAGGCAGATTCTTTACCATCTGAACCACTAGGGAAAACCTATTATGTAATATATTTTAAAATAATATAACATTTTATGTCAATTGTATGTATGTATACACACTTAGTCTCTAAGTCGTGTCTGACTCTTTTGGACACCATGGACTATAGTCCGCCAGGTTCCTTTGTCCATGGTATTTCCCAGGCAAGAATACAGGAGGGGTTGCCATTTCCTTCTCCAGGGGATCTTCCTGGCCAAAGGATTGAACCCACGCCTCCTGTATTGGCAGGTGGATTCTTTACCACTAAGCCACCTAGGAAGCCCTTTTATGTCAATTATATGTCGATTAAAAACAATTAAGTAGAGGGATCTCATCAGCAGAGTAAGGAGGAAGGTATAAGAAATCAATGGATATAATATCTGACTATTAATGCTATCTTTTTTCCAGCTTTACTAGGTATAATTTACAAAGTTGCTGGAAGTTGTGAGACAAGATACCAGAAAAAGAAGCAAGCTGCCCAGAGAGAAAGATCTAGATATCTGCCAAATATTAATATTAAGGTGTATGCATGTGCACACACACACACAGAATCTATGAAGCTTCACAAAGAACTACTACTGGAAAAAGGAAAACAACTAGGCTGCTGAACTGAACTACTACAGTGTTCACCCAAGTCTGGGAGCTGTTTGAATTCTAATCTCCAAAGTGGAGAGACCTTACTGAAAATCCTGAAGTATTCAGTAGAGACCTCATAAAAATACTGGAGTAGAGCTGTATTAGGAGTAGGGCTAATCTTGTCCTAAAAGATAATCTTATAGCACCTTGAAAATACTTTTTAAAAATGTAAAAATAATTTAAAAACCAGCTTCATACTAACCATAAACATGTAGAAACTCAAATTTTAATTATTACCATTTACAATTGCTTCAAAGGAAACCAGTTACTTAAGTATAAATCTAACAAAATGTGTATGAATCAGTATCTTGAAAATTACAAAAGGCTGATGAAAGAAATTAAAGAAGATCTAAATAAATAGGAGCCATACTGTGTTCATGGACTGTAAGATTAAATGTAGTAAAGATGTCAATTCTTCCCAAATTGATCAATAGATTTAATTAAATTTCTATCAAAATGCATTTATTTTTTTAGTAGACACAAACAAGCACATTCTAAAATTTGTGCAGAAAGGCATAGGACCTAAAATAGCCTTGAAAACTTATTTTTGTAAAAGAATAAAGTGGGAGGAATCAGTCTATCCAATGTTAAGGCTTACTGTGTTGAGTCCCCAAGACCACCTCCAGGTTCAATGATATGCCAGGAGGACTCACAGGATTCAGTATAACCATACTGATGGTAACGACTTCTTAAAGTATAAAGATTTTAAGCAAAATTAGCAAAGGAAAATGATGTATGGGGCAAAGTTTGGAAGAAATCAGAACAAGTTTCCAAGAAACCTCCCCAGTAGAGTCAAAGGACTTGCTTAATTTTTTCTAATAACAAGTTATGGTAACACGTGAGAAATGTTATCTACCAAAGAATCTCACTAGAGACTCAGTGCCAAAGGTTTTTGTTGGGAACTAGTCACATAGCACACTCTGCCTAGCACAATCCAAAATTGCAGATTCCCAGAAGGAAAGCAAGTGTTCAGCATTAACCATCATTGTTTACACAGTTTAGGCACAATGAGCCACTCTTATCAGTTAGGGTGGTCCTCATCAGTTAGGGAAGACCTCCTGAAATCTTAATTTCCAGATGCTAGTCAAAGGCCAACCTGGATAGCAGATCTTTCTAAGGTTAGCCATGATAGGTAAGGAGCAAGAATTTTAGAAAATTAGATAGATCTACTTTGTCTTTTATGACCTAGACCCAGAATTCACAAAGCATTAATTCTGCTCTATCCTATCAGAATCACAAGCTCATGCATTTTAATGAGAAAGAACATAGACCTCTAGATGAGAGAAATGCCAAAGAATTTGTGGAAACAATATTAAGTTGCCACTGTCTTCTCTTTGGCTGAAAAGTATTTATATTCTTCCCTCCTTCAATATGTATTCACCTTTTCCCAAGATTCTCCAAAACTCTCACCCCAATAGGAAAAGGAGTACATCAAGGCTGTATATTGTCACCCTGCTTATTTAACTTATATGCAGAGTACATCATGAGAAATGCTGGGCTGGAAGAAGCACAAGCTGGAATCAAGATTGCCAGGAGAAATATCAGTAACCTCAGATGTTCAGGATGGCACCACCCTTATGGCAGAAAGTGAAGAGGAACTAAAAAGCCTCTTGATGAAAGTGAAAGAGGAGAGTGAAAAAGTTGGCTTAAAAGCTCAACATTCAGAAAGCTAAGATCATGGCATTAGGTCCCATCACTTCATGGGAAATAGATGGGAAAACAGTTTCAGACTTAATTTTGGGGAGCTCCAAAATCACTGCAGATGGCGATTGCAGCCATGAAATTAAAAGACGCTTACTCCTTGGAAGAAAATTATGACTAACCTAGATAGCATATTCAAAAGCAGAGACATTACTTTGCCAACAAAGGTTCGTCTAGTCAGGCTATGGTTTTCCAGCAGTCATGTATGGATGTGAGAGTTGGACTGTGAAGAAAGCTGAGTGCCAAAGAATTGATGCTTTTGAACTGTGGTGTTGGAGAAGACTCTTTTGGGGGGAACCCACTGTGTGGTGTTTATTTTTATTATTTTTTTATTTTTTTAATACTTTATTCTACATTACAATACTGTATTTGTTTTGCCATACATTGACATGAATCAGCCACAGGTGTCCACGATCTCCCAATGCCGAAGCCCCCTCCCACCTCCCACCCCATATCATCTCCCTGAATCATCCCGTGCACCAGCCCCATGCATCCTGCATCCTGTATTGAACATAGACTGACGCTTCATTCTTACAAGATAGTATACATGTTTCAATGCCATTCTCCCAAATCATCCCCCCCCTCTCCCTCTCCCTCAGAGTCCAAAAGTCCGTTCTATACCTCTGGGTCTCTTTTGTTGTTTCACATAGAGGGTCATCATTACTATCCTTCTAAATTCCATATATATGTGTCAGTATACTGTATTGGTGTTTTTCTTTCTGGCTTACTTCACTCTGTATAATCAGCTCCAATTTCATCCATCTCATTAGAACTGAGTCGAATTTATTCTTTTTTAAGGGCTGAGTAGTACTCCATTGTGTATATGTACCACAGCTTTCTTATCCATTCATCTGCTGATGGACATCTAGGGTGCTTCCATGTCCTGGCTATTATAAACAGTGCTGCAGTGAACATTGGGGTACATGTGTCTCTTTCAATTCTGGTTTCCTTGGTGTGTATACCCAGCAGTGGGATTGCTGGATCATAAGGCAGTTCTATTTGCAATTTTTAAGGAATCTCCACACTGTTTTCCATAGTGGCTGTACTAGTTTGCATTCCCACCAGCAGTGTAAGAGGGTCCCTTTTCTCCACATCCTCTCCAGCATTTATTGCTTGTAGACTTTTGGATCACAGCCATTCTGACTGGTGTGAAATGGTACCTCATTGTGACTCTTAAGCGTCCCTTGGACTGCAAGGAGATCCAACCAGTCTATCCTAAATGAGATCAGTCCTGGGTGTTCATTGGAAGGACTGATGTTGAAGCTGAAACTCCAATACTTTGGCCACTTCATGCGAAGAGTTGACTCACTGGAAAAGATCCTAATGCTGGGAAGGATTGGGGGTGGAAGGAGAAGGGGACAACAGAGGATGAGATGGTTGGATGGCATCACTGACTCGATGGACATGGGTTTGGGTGAACTCCGGGAGTTGGTGATGGACAGGGAGGCCTGGTGTGCTACGATTTGTGGGGTCGCAAAGAGTCGGACATGACTGAGTGACTGAACTATGGCATCAAGGTAGGTTCAAAGTCTAGGCCCTGATCCTTAATCAAGCCCAAGCATGGATGAGGCTCCATGCTGTTTCCTGTGTTCAGATCTTGATCTGAAAACCTGCAAAGTAAAGAGACAAGTTATCTGCCGACACATATCCAAAATACAGTGGTGGAAATAGCACCAAAATCACAACTAGCTGTTAAACAACCATTGAACAGGAGGATGCTGGAACCTACCATCAAAACGTAACTCCATGTCCAAAGACAAAGAAGCCAAAGGAAGACTACAGTGGGCAATCACACATTGGAGGGGCATAATCATGATAAAATCAAATCCCATAACCACTGGGTAAGTGACCTACAACTGGAGAACAATAATACAAAGAAGTTCTCCCACTGTTGTGAAGATTCTGAACCCCCATGTCAGGCTTCCCAGCCTAGGCATCTGACAAAAGGACTGGGAATTCCCAGGGACTATGACATTGAAAGCCAGGGGGATTTCATTGCAGGACTTCCATAGGACTGAGGGAAACAGAGACTCCAGTCTCGGAGGACACAAACAAAATCTCACCTGTATCAGGACCAAGAAGAGAGGAGCAGTGACTCCACAGGAGACTGAACCAAAACTACCCAGTAGTGTTGGAGGGTTGCCTGTGGAGGCTTGGTCAGCAGGAGCTCACCACAGGGACAGAGGCAGCAACAGTCCTGGAAGGTCCCCTTTGGCATAAGCCCTCTTGGATATTACTACTATCAATCTATGGAGATTGCCACAGAGCCCAGAGACCCCAGGGCTGGATCAGTTCAGTTCAGTTCAGTTCAGTCGCTCAGTCGTGTCCGACTCTTTGCAACCCCATGAACTGCAGCACACCAGGACTCCCTGTTCATCACCAACTCCTGGAATTTACCCAAACTCTTGTCCATTGAGTCAGTGATGCCATCCAGCCATCTCATCGTCTGTCATCCCCTTCTCCTCCCACCCCCAATCTCTCCCAGCATCAGGATCTTTTCCAATGAGTCAACTCTTTGCATGAGGTGGCCAAAGTACTGGAGTTTCAGCTGTAGCATCATTCCTTCCAAAGAAATCCCAAGACTGATCTCCTTCAGAATGGACTGGTTGGATCTCCTTGCAGTACAAGGGATTCTCAAGAGTCTTCTCCAACACCACAGTTCAAAAACATCAATTCTTTGGCACTCAGCTTTCTTCACAGTCCAACTCTCACATCCATACATGACTGCTGGAAAAACCATAGCCCTGACTAGACGGACCTTTGTTGGCAAAGTAATGTCTCTGCTTTTTAATATGCTGTCTAGGTTGGTCATAACTTTTCTTCCAAGGAGTAAGTGTCTTTTAATTTTATGGCTGCAATTACCATCTGCAGTGATTTTGGAGCCCCCAAAAAATAAAGTCTGACACTGTTTCCACTGTTTCCCCATCTATGTGCCATGAAGTGATGGGACCGAATGCCATGATCTTCGTTTTCTGAATGTTGAGCTGTAAGCCAACTTTTTCACTCTCCTCTTTCACTTTCATCAAGAGGCTTTTTAGTTCCTCTTCACTGCCTGCCATAAGGGTGGTGTCATCTGCATATCTGAGGTTACTGATATTTCTCCGGGCAATCTTGATTCCAGCTCATGGTTTTTCCAGCTCAGCATTTCTCATGATGTACTCTGCATATAGGGGGCTTCCCTAGTGGCTGAGAGGTTAAAGCATCTGCCCGCAATGAAGATCCCCTGGAGAAGCAAATGGCAACCCACTCCAGTATTCTTGCCTGGAGAATCCCATGGATGGAGGAGCCTAGTAGGCTACAGTCCACAGGGTCACAGAGTCAGACACTGAGCAACTTCACTTTCACTTTCACTCTGCATAGAAGTTAAATAAGCAGGGTAACAATATACAGCCTTGATGTACTCTTTTTCCTATTTGGAACCAGTCTGTTGTTCCATGTCCAGTTCTAACTGTTGCTTCCTGACATGCATACAGATTTCTCAAGAGGCAGGTTAGGTGGTCTGGTATTCCCATCTCTTTCAGAATTTTCCACAATTTATTGTGATCCACACACTCAAAGGCTTTGGCATAGTCAATAAAGTAGAAATAGATGTTTTTCTGGAACTCTCTTGCTTTTTCCATGATCCAGCGGATGTTGGCAATTTGATCTCTGGTTCCTCTGCCTTTTCTAAAACCAGCTTGAACATTGGGAAATTCACGGTTCAGGTATTGCTGAAGCCTGGCTTGGAGAATTTTGAGCATTACCTTACTAGCATGTGAGATGAGTGCAATTGTGCCGTAGTTTGAGCATTCTTTGGCTTTGCCTTTCTTTGGGATTGGAATGAATCCACTGAAATTCTAAAATCTACCTGGCTATATGTTACCAGTTTGTGACCAGGGCCCAATCCTGTCCTCTGGAAATGGCTTTCCATGATTTTTAGCTCTTCCTTCTGAGTTCTTGGTTTTGCCCTCTAAGTCATTCTTCCTTCTCTGTAGAGCTGTTCCATTTTGCAGCTTAGCAGCCTATTCAACCTGCTTCCCGTCCACAGAAGTTTGAGGATCCAAAATATACTTTTCATTTTGTACAGTTTTTTTTAATAGAGAAATAATTACTATGAAAACTTTATGGAGTTTTTTGTGTGTCAATTGCAATTTATACCATTAGATAAAGACACAAACACCTTCAAGACTTCAAGATAAGTTCTTTTCTACCTGGCGCTCCCTGTGAGGCTACAGTGGGACAAGGTCCTTAATAGTCTTAGGGGCCTTGTTGTTTGATTCTTAGAAGCTTATTGTCTAACATTTGTTTGTTTAAACAATTGTTTATTGTTTATAATTGCGTAAGAACTTTTCAAGACCTTTTATCTGTTTCTAAACCCTTAAAAGATTTAACAATCACCTCTTCAGCTTCTTCCCTATCTTGAGTTCATGCTTTTCTAACAGGCCTTGGACTTGATCTTACTGGAGAAGCTGAGGATAAGAAATCATTTAATTTTCAAATCTTGTTCTACACTATTCCTCTAAATTCTATTTGAAAATTGAATAACTCCTTCTTTAGTACAGCTTTGTCTACTCATAGCTTATGATACATAGTCTAAATGTATATAAACAAAAAACAGTTGACATCTTCAACATTCTGCATGGAAATCTCCTAAGCAAGATCCATCGGTTCATTAAATATATTTTCTAATTCTCCACATTATCACATTTGCTAAACCATCTGCCATGACACAGATGGTGTCACGTCTCCCTTTCCTCAAGCTTCCAATAACATTTTTCTTTCTTTTCAGCCCTTATTGACACCTTCTCTGATGTCTATCAGGGGATTCTGCTAACAGTCTTCTTGAAGCCCTTTCAATGTCTGCCTGATACTCTGTCCCAAAGTCAATGTCACATGTTTTAGGTTTCTTTATAACAGCATCCCAAATTTTGTTCCACTTATCTAATGCTGTATAACTACTTCAAAAATACAGGGAAAAAACTATAATTTTATTATATCTCACAATTAAGAAAGTCAAGAACTGGGGTAGGTTTTAGCTAGATACTCATTCTATTCTGTGTGACATCAAAGTGTTATCAAATGCAAGTCTGTGAGGCCAAACAATATCAAAACGTCAGAGTTTAGAACAGAGAAAGGTTTATTGCAGGACCGTGCAAAGTGGCTCATGCCTTAAAAGCCTAAATTCCCAGAAAGCTTTCAGCAAAGCCCTTTTATAGGATAGGGGGTGGCAGGGAGTGGGGAGGGGGCGGGGGGACATGGTTAGTTGTTTCAAACTTCTTGACCTTTAAGTCAGGTCATGGTCAGGTAATGATGTTCATATAAACCTCTCAAAAACATTCTCTGTTCTGACAAGAAAGGGTAAGGTTCCAAGGCTCAACTTGAGCCCTCCAAGGTCCAGGTCCTGGCTCAGAGAAAGGGGTCCCTGTGTGGGCTGGTTGACCCTGCTCGGGAGCGTTCGTCCAGGCCCCAGTCTGGGTTCTCCCACCACAGCCCAGGCCTGGCTGAAGAGGCAGATCTCAGCTGGTGGCACCCTCTGGACCAGGACCAAGGACCTTACCCAGCCATCATTACTGAGGGAACAAAGTGCCCAGCCGGCCCTCAGGCTTCTTATTTAAACTGGAACACATCATTTGTATAGGATCAGTCGGAATATATATTGTACGGAAAACCAATCAGGTTAATTTCCAGCTCAAAGCTGCCCCTTTGACGTGCAACATCCTTGTACCTTAACCCTGACCTCTGGCCCCCTCTTAGGACTGACAACTGATCAAAGCTTGACCAATTTTTGAAACTTGCATGGAGAGAGGGAAGTTGGTTGAAGTTATTGCCTTAAAGGCAGTGCCCATTCCCTCCAGTTGCTGAGGCGTCTGCGGACTGTGACCCAGTGAGACTGCTGCCCCCATTATGTCATGGAGGTGGGGACAGGAGAGAAGTTCGCTGCTGCTTCGAGGTCTGGGCCCCGCCAGTGGACAGCTAAGGCAAGGACCCCGGCGCTCTGCCCAACACGGCTTTCAGCCAGTTCCGGGCAACACCCCAGATCACCTGCTGTCACCAAAGTCAAAGGACCCGCACGCCCTCAGGGAGAAGGCTGCGATCCACCTCTCTGCTGGAAGGACCACTGAAAGCTGACTGCTGACAGAGTGGGCCCTCTGACCGCGTGGCTCAGGGTCTCCCGCTAACAGTCCAGCGTTAATTCAGAGTTCTAATGGTCAGCTGCTAACCCTGGAGCGCTAACGGTCGAGCGCTAACCAACCCCCGAGCGCTAACTCTGAGCACCAACGGTCGATCGCCAACGGTCAACCGCTAACAGCTGTGCCCCAGCCCCGCCTCCACCGCAGAAGGAAGTCACTCAGTGGTATTCACCAAGCAAATGGGAGGCTTGGAGGGGTCAAGACGGCTTTACTCACATACCTGGCACCATGGCAGGAATAACTAGACTTCCAGGCTTAGCTGGCTCTGTTAACCAAAACGTGATCTCTCCAGTATGGTGGTCTTTTCATATGATGGCTCAACTCTCTGAGTAAGTATCTAAGTTAGTCAGACAGAAACCTCATGGTCTTTTATGATCTAGCCTCCCATGTCAAGAGTTTCACTTCTGCTGTACTGTATAGATCAAAGATATCATTAGTCAGCTCAGATTTGAGAGGAGGGAACAGTGGGAAAACGTCCAAGAATGTGCAGCCAGTTTTGAAAGCCAATATAACAAATCTATACTATGGAAAACATTACAGGAAGCTCTTCGGGCTGAAGTGAAATGATACCAGATGAAATTTAGATCTACACAAAAGAATGAAGGGTGCCAGAAACAGTAGACATGTAGGTAAACTAAAACATTTTTTAAAATTCGTTTCCATGCAGTCACATATGACAACCACAACACAAAAGGAGTAAAATAGATCTGACCTTACGTGACTGCAAACAGAAGCACTCTTTCTCTTTTGGCTATACAGGATCTTCATGGTACACAGGCTTTCTCTAGTTGTGGCAAGTGGGGGCTACTCTCTAGTGAGTAGGGGCTACTCTAGTTACAGTGCATGGACTTCTCATTGTGGTGGCTTCTCTTGTGGAGCTCAGGCTATAGGGTGCGCAGGCTTCCATAGTTGTGGCTCATGGGCTTAGTTGCTCTTCACCTTGTGGGACCTTTTGAACCAGGGATCAAACCTGTGTCCCCTGCACTGGCAGGTGGATTCTTAACCACTGGACCACCAGGGAAGTCCCAGAATCACTCGCTTTATTAATCAGAATTGTCCACACTGTCAACCAGTGAAGCAAGGGGGATAGAAAAGGAGCTACTTTCAAATAGTACAATAGTAGCAATATTGACCACTTGTCACAATATCAGAGGGTGGAGGAGAAGGGTATCAGGGTATTGGTTACGTCAGGTCTCTTCTTAAGGAGTCACCACCTCAGGTCTCTTCTTAAGGAGTCACCATGGGCTGGCTTTTCATACAGGCTCTCTGCCTTCAATTTCAGATATCAATATTCTCCTCATGCCTTTTCAGCACTCTTAATATCCCAGGGTACTCACTTCATTAACTCTTATGATAGACTCCAAACCTCTTTTAATATCTACTAACCAACTTTACAGATCAAGCAAAAATTCAGTTTTTAGAAATGTGCTATTCAAAATAGTTTACTACTACTAATTTGAATCCTAAAGAATATTTATTTAAACTAGTCAATCAATAACTGTGTATTTTCAAGGAAAAACATTACTATTAAGTAGAGTACTTAGTATGAAAACTATGAATGGATTGTAAACCTGTTCTCATTATTATAAAGAATTTCAACCTTTTCAATGAAAGAGTATTAGATTTAGAGTACAATTTTTAAAAATCAAATTATCTGCATTCTGATTAATGACAATAAAATATGTTCTGTCAACTGAAGCAAAAGCAATGCATTCTCTTCTGGCAGTTGCCATCGTCTGCTTAGGTGTACAAATACTGGACTAGACATCTGAGGTTAGGCCATAAAAGGCCATGCAGGGTCTGCCTTGTTCACTGACGCACTTGCTCTTTTTTTTTTTTTTTTGATACACTTGCTTTTTAGAGCACTGAGCCACCACAGAAGAAGACAGCATGCTGGAGAAGCCACATTTGGTCAACAGAGCCAGCTCAGCTCAGTCTTCCATAAATGGTAATGATCAAGAATCTAAGGAGATGATTATTAATAGGGCTCAAAACAGGACTATATTCTTGTACAGCCATTTCAAGCATAAAACCTAATATGAAGAAATCATGTTCCTGAGTACTCACTTCAGGTGGCAGAGTGTGGAAAATTGTTCAGTTCAGTCGCTCAGTCGTGTCCACCTCTTTACAACCCCATGGACTGCAGCATACCAGGCTTCCTTGTCCATCATCAATTCCCCGAGCTTATTCAGATTCATATCTGTTGAATCAGTGATGCCATCCAACCATCTCATCCTCTGTCATCCCCTTCTCCTCCTATCGTCAATCTTTCCCAGCATCAGGGTCTTTTCCAATGAGCTGGTTTTTCACATCAAGTGGCCAAAGTATTGGAGTTTCAGCTTCAGCATCAGTCCTTCCAATGAATATCCAGGACTGATTTCATTTAGGATGGACTGGTTTGATCTCCTTGCAGTCCAAGGGACTCTCAAGAGTCTTTTCCAACACCACAGTCCAAAAATATCAATTTTTTGGCTCTCAGCTTTCTTTATAGTCCAGCTCTCACATCCACACATGACTACTGGAAAACCATACTTTGACTAGACGGACCTTTGTCAGCAAAGTAATGTCTCTGCTTTTTAGTATGCTGTCTAGGTTGATCATAACTTTTCTTCCAAGGAAGGTGGGGCCCTAAATGGGAAACCTCGGAGGAAAAAAAAAAAAGGGAGGGCCAGTTTGACAGTTGGAAACCGTTGGTTTGACAGTTGGAAACCGTTGGAAACTAAGATGTTGCTGGGCAGAAGTGATAGGGGCGGGGTCTATGTTTGTCAAAGTTTTTGATTGGCTCTCTTGATTTCCATGCAAATGAGGATTTGACCTTTAACATGATTGGTGCGACTGAAGGCACATAATGACTTGACCTCTAATGTGATTGGTGCAACTATGGAAAGTCCCTCCTAAACCACCCCCTGCTCGCCTATATAAGCTGGGTGTTTGTAGCAATAAAGTGGAACCGCTTCGACGGAAGCCCTGTCGCGTCTGATTGTCTCTCGCTGGCCGAGGGGCTGGGTTGGCGGACAGCAGGCTCACCTCTCCTCGGGAACCCCTCGGCTTTGCTGAGGGAAGTTCCACTGCCTCCACTCTTTCTGCGGAGCGCGCCCCCAGCAAAGGAGCAAGCATCTCTTAATTTCATGGCTACAGTCACCATCTGCAGTCATTTTGGAGCCCAAAGTCCCTCACTGTTTCCATTGTTTTCCCATCTATTTGCCACGAGGTGATGGGACTGGATGCCATGATCTTAGTTTTCTGAATGTTAAAAATTCAGAAAATTGGGAAAATTGTTAGTTCAGCTAAAGTAGAACATATACATATCCTAAACCCAGTAATCCACTGCTGTATATATATTCTCAACAGAAATACACACATATGTATGTATATATTATCTACCTAAGTAACAAAAGACCTGTACTAGACTTTCAAAACAGAACTTCTCACATTAGTCAAAAACTAAAAACTACCCAAATGCCTATCAACCATAAATTGGAAAAAAAAATTATGTGCTACTTACGAAATAGAATACTTAACAGTAATAACAATAATCTACATGGAAAAAAACACATGAATGAACCTCACAATATTGAGAGAAAAAGGCTAAACATTAAAAAGTATATATTGTATTATTCCATTTACATAATGTACAAAAACAGGTAACTACCAATGCAAGCTCTTAAGAATCAAAATAGTGCTTACCCTTGGGGCAGCAGGAAATGACAGGAACACTAGTTTGGGTCTGGTAATGTTCTGTTTCTTGATCAGGGAACTGGTTAGATGCGTATGGTGGTTTAAAAACATCTCCACAGATCCTTTTACACGCCTTCCATCAGAAAAGGAAGACCAGTCCCCTCTCCTTGAATATGGCTGGTCTTAGAGACTCACCTGTAGCAAACTATGCTCTAAAACTAACACTGTATGACTTTCAAGGTTAGGTTAGAAAAAGCACTACAGCTTCTAACTAACTCTTTCTTAGAACATTCACCCTTGGTATCCAGTCACCATGCTTTGTGAAAGTCAATGAGTCACATGCAAAGGCCATGGGGAGGTATTCTAATCACAGACATAGCTATAGCTAAGGTTCCAGTCAATAGGTAGCACCAACAGTGAAACATGTAAGTGAAGGAGACTTCAGATGATTTCAGCCCCCAGGAGAAAAGTTATCCTAGCTAAGCCCTGCCCAAATTGCAAATTCATAAGCAAAATAAATGTTATTTTGTATGCTCAGTCACTAAGTCATGTACAACTCTTTGCAACCCCCATGGACTCTAGCCAGACATGCTCCTCTGCCCATGGGATTCTCCAGAAAAGAATACTGGAGTGGGCTGCCATTTCCTCCTCCAAGGGATCATCCCAACCCAGAGATCAAACCTACATCTCATGCGTGGGTAGGTGGATTCTTTACTACTGAGCCACCTGGGAAGCCTATTAAATTTGTGGGTGATTTGCTTTGTGAGTATATGTAACTAGAACACACAGCCAGTGTGCTTGTTTTGTGAAAATTCTTAAGTAACAAAGTTATGATATATAGTTGGATTCCACATTTGTAAATTCAATCAACCATAGATATTTTTTAAGTTCCAGAACGTTTCAAGAAGCAAAATATGAATTTGTTGCACATTGGCAACTATTTATAGTACATTTAAATTGTATTAGGTATTATAAGTAACTAAATATGATTTAAAGTATGTAGGAGGATGTGCATATGTTATATGAAAATCGACACCATTTTATTTAAGAAACTTGATCATGCAAGGCATGATTTGGCATTCCCAGGGGTGGAAGAGGGGCCTGGAACCAATCCCTTAATGATACCAACAGACAATTGTATACACCTTTCCATATGTATACTATACTTAGGTTTGAAATAAAAATCATATCATGCAAACAAGCTCAAATTTCTCATCAAATTTTATATTTTATTGAGGTGTTTTTATAAACCTAATACTGTGTCTTTTTTCTTATAATTCCATAGTATTAAAGAAAAAGTAATGGATTTTTTTCACTACATCCCATATAGAAAAGTCCTAATCACCATCAGTTTACCCTTGCACACTGCCTAATTCTGATCATTTGTCATGTGTGGATGTTAAAAAAAGTTAAGCACTGCTACAGGAGATATCTGTCCAGCACCATTCTCTCTTCTTCTACAATGTAGAGTATCATTATCCTTTGAAGAACTATCTCCCTTTGGATGAATCAAGGTTGCTGAGACCTGATTATTGCCCAGCTTTTAAAAAATTTTATTACACCTACATTCTTCTAGAAATTTTCTTATTTTATTTAAGTTGGCAATATTTAGTCTCTATTCTTCACAAAAATACCTACTGATATATAACTCAGTAGGGTTATATATATATGTCCCAAGCACACTGGGACATATATATATGTCCCAAGCACATTGGGACATATATATAGCTGATGATGAACAAATATAAAATGTTTATAAAATTATATTGGACAACTGATTTTTGTCAAAAGCACAAAAACAACACAGTGGAAAAGAATAGCCTTTTCAACAAAATGCCTCAAACCATAAATAAAAGTTAACTCAAAATACATCATAGACCTAAACAGATAGCCTAAACTGTAAAACTTCTAGAAGAAAACATTGGATATAGTCTTACTGAGTTCAGGGTAGGCAAAGATGTCTTTGAAATGAAACTAAAAGCACAATTCATAAAAGAATAAATTGGACTTTACTAAAATTCAAAACTTCTGTTCTTAAAAATACACTGTTAATAAAAAAACAAAACAAAAAAATACACTGTTAAGAGAATGGAAAGAAAAGCCACATACTGGGAGAATATCTTTGTGAAGCATATATCTGACAAAGAACTTGTATCCAGAATATATAGAGAACTCTCAAAATTCAGGAAAACAAGCCAATTTTAAAAAGATGTAACAAAAAGATATGCAGATGGCAAATAAGCACATAAAAAGATGCTCACCATCATTAGTCATTAGGAAAATATAAATTAAAACCACAACAAGATATCACTATACACCTATTAAAATGGTTAAAATTTAAAACGACTGACCACTGCAAGTGTCCTGGAGGATGTGAAGGAAATGAAACTCAAACTCACTCCTGATGGGAATGTAAAATGGTTCAACCACTCTGGAAAATAACTTAGCAGTTCCTTAAAAAGCTAAATATACATCTGCCTATGATCCAACCATTCCACTTCTAGATTTTTATCCAACAAAAAGATAGGAAATATGTGTCCATATGAAGACTTGTACACAAATGTTCATAGCAACTTCATTGGTAATAGCCCCAAGCTAGACACAACTCAAATGTCCATCAACAGATGATAAACTGCAGTGCATCCATACAATGGGATACACTTATCAATACAAAAGAATAAACTACTGTACACAAAACAACATGAATGAATATAAATATCATGACACTGAGGAAATGAAACCAGACCACCACCACCCCCCGAAAAAAAATATTATACATACATACTTTTACATATTCATTTATGTAAAAGTTTAGAAAAGGCAAATGAATCTACAATGACAGAAAGTAAAACAGTGGTTGCTTAGGTGTGGTAAGCAGGGAGGTAAGAGAATCACAAAAGGGTGTGAGGAAACTGGAGGATGATGGATTTATTCACTTGATTATAGTGATTTTAAAGGGGGTATACAAATTCCATGGATGGAGGAGCCTGATAGGCTGCAGTCCATGGGGTCAAGAAGAGTCTGACATGACTGAGCGACTTCACTTTCACTTTTCACTTTCATGCACTGGAGAAGGAAATGGCACCCCACTCCAGTGTTCTTGCCTGGAGAATCCCAGGAATGGCGGAGCCTGGTGGGCTGCCGTCTATGCGGTCGCACAGAGTCGGACACGACTGAAGCGACTTAGCAGCAGCAGCAGCAGCAGCATACATACATTTAAAATTTACCAATTTATACTCTCTAAATATGTTCCATATATTACATGTCAATTATATCTCAATAAAGCTGTCTAAAAGACTGCAGCTACACTGTCCGATTTTGAAAGGAACATAAAGGAAATCTTGGATAAAGGATTCAGTGAGGGTTGTAAATTATCCAAGTATGCCAGGAATCCATACTTCCTCTGTCTAGCCAAGCTTCAGCAGAGTTTAATGAGCCATCTCTCGGCTATTCTCCAGAAATGGTAACAACTGCACTATTGGATCTGTTTTTGGTAAGAGAATGACCCAATCAGTATAAAATGAATGCTATGTCTTGTGAGAGATTGTCAATTAAACACATAATCCACACTTATAAACATTTTTAAAGGGCTTTCTCCTTGCAAGATAGCTTTAATATTGAGAGGTGAACATTTTGTATGTGAATTCCAATACAGACACACTTGCTACTTCATGCATCAGCGCCTCAGTTTCTTTACCTGTAAATTGTCACAGGAAATATTAAAACCAGGTGACTAAAAAGAGCAGATTTTTTTCAGAATTATTAATTCTTTCTTTTTGGGCAGAATCTCTTTTTCCCCTATGCTCTGAGAGGTATCCATTTCTTCCCAACTCCACCAGCAGTAATTAGTTACCTTGAGTGAATCAAGCTTCTCTCCCCAAAGTTTCATCCTACCATTACTAGACTCCTTGAGAGAGGTCCAAAAGGAAGGTCTCTGCCATAATCAAGCTGACCATTAAATCAGTTAAGAAGGTGTCCAAGTCTCTGCCAGACTCAGCTGTGACTGGGCACCACACTGATGTGCTGGGTGGCTTTGAGCTCTGTGCATTGTGTATTCTGGAGGTTGAGTTTCACTTTCCAGACAATCATGTTTGGTTTCACGGCAAGATGGAGAGTATCTGAACAGCATCCCCATTTCTAATTGCAGGTGGAGGTAGTTTTCCAGGATGGCCTGTGTTCTCCCGAAGCAGAGTCACCCGAGCTTTGACTCTTTACCAGAGGATACAAGAACTAGGACCTACAGAACATGAATAGTGGTTGTGTTAGCAGACTCTAGTATTCAGAGGCTCTAGTTTCAATTTCCAGCTGTCAAAATGTGTTTGGCTTTTTCATGTCCAAAACTCAATTTTTTCATCTCTGTAATGGGGCCAAAGCTATCTAATTTTTTTGTTTTTTAAATATATCTTTATTGAAATGAAACATATATAAAAAGTGAAAAAATTGTAAGTAGTTTGGCTCAGAGGATAAAGCGTCTGTCTGCAATGCAGGAGACCCGGGGTTTGATCCCTGGGCTGGGAAGATCCCCTGGAGAAAGAAGTGGCAACCCACTCCAGTATTCTTGCCTGGAGAATCCCATGGACAGAGGGAGCCTGGCGGGCTACAGTCCACGGGGGTCGCAGAGTCGGACACGACTGAGCGATTTCACTTTCTTTCTTTCTTACAAAATAAAGAGAGCTATAATCAGAACAGCTATAACTAGCAACCAGATCAAAAAACAGAATATTATCCACCCTCCAGAGGTCCACTCTCTTGCCTCATTACAGGCATACCCTTCAAAGTTCAACTACCCTGACTGCTAACAGCACCAGTTAATTTTGCCTGCTTTTAAACTTTCTATAATGGGAGTCATACAGCATGTTTTCTTTTGTGTATGACTTCATTCTGATTGTGAAGTTTATTTCTGCACTTGAATATAGCAGTATCTTTTGTTTTAGTGAAGTACTCCATTTGGGGGTTATATATGTCATTAATAAATATTCCCTATATCAATATTCATATCTGTATCTCCATAGTCAAATTAGTTCATTATTTTGTTAAGCCCTCCTATGCTGTTTCTGATCATTCGTCTAGTGGTTCTGTAACTGAGAAAGTGAAAGTGTTATTCCCTCAGCCCTGCAGCCACCCCAAGGACTGTAGCCCTCCAGGCTCCTCTATCCAAGGAATTTCCCAAGCAAGAATAGTGGTATCAGTTGCTATTTCCTTTTCCAAGGGATCTTCCCAACCTAGGTCTTGAACCTAGGTCTCCTGCATTGCAGGCAGATTCTTTACCCAGTAGTCTCAGTTACAACCTCTGTTAGAGTCTACTATGATTATAGTTCAAGTATTTCTCCCTTAGGTCTATCTATTTTTGCTTTATATATGTATGTCCATGTTTGCGTCCGTGCTGAGTCGTATCCGACTCTTTGTGACCCCATAGATTATAACCCACTAAGTTCCTCTGTCCATGGACTTTTCCAGACAAGAATACAGGAGCGGGTTGCCATTTCCTTCTCCAGGGGATTTTCCCGACCCAAGGATTGAACCCTCATCTCTTGATGTCTCCTGCATTTGCAGGCGTATTCTCTACCATGCTGCCTGGGAAGCCCTAATTTCTTTAAATGTTATTAACGTCCATTGTAAATTACAGCAGATTGGCCAATTAATACCCTGAACACTAAAAATAGTATTTAACACATTAACTCAATTTTCCTTAAATATATACTTAAATCAAAAGTTTGAATAACTTTAGCTTACAAAGAAAACAAAGCTTTCATTTCTTAAGAACTTGTAAAACCCAGAAGCAGAAGTAAACCAAAATCAAGTAAAGTCCTAAAATGGTACAAACCCCTAAAAGCCAAGCTGGTTTGCCAACAAAGCTCCGCCTCCGTGCAAACCCTGCCCACTTCCGGATGCCCCACCCACTTTCTAACACTAGAACACCGACCCTTTCTGCGAGGTCCCGCCCCCTGCACCTGATCCTGGTACCCATTGGGTGAATCCGGATGCTGTATACACACCCTACACGCACATTTGGCAGGGCCCTCTTCGCGCGTGCGCAGCAGCGGCGTCAGGCAGCTGGAGACTAGGTCCCGGGGCTGGGGGAGGGGGGAGGAGGTCAGGCCGAATCTTCCTCCGTAATAAGTAGCTACGCGTCCCGCGGTCCTGGCTCCGTGGGTCCGGTCGGATCGGGCCTGGGCGCTGGAGCTGCTCTGGCTCCCGCCGCGGCGGGTGCGATGGAGGCCGTACCGGAGCCCAGCGCTCACGCCGGGGAGGCCGAAACAGCCGGCGGTGCTAGCAGATGAGGCGGCGGCGGCACGGACTCTCCATGAGCAAGCGGCGGCGGCGACGGGTGCGGCGGCACCGGCGGTCTTCGGTCCCCGGGGAGGGTACGAAAAGTCGGCTTCCTGGTGGACGGAGACTAGCCGGACGCCTTCCGCGGCCCGGCCCTCTTGCCCATTACCGGCAGTCCCAGGCGCTCAGCGGGGCCACTGCTCGAATGCGGGCGGGGGATGCCCAGCCCCTTCACCGGCTCCAGGTTCGGGGATCCACCCGCAGTCCAGGGCTAGCCTTCAGTGCCGGGCCTTCCCGGGAGCTGCGGGCCGGGGGGCGGGGTGGGCGGGGTGGAGGTGGGGGCCCACCGCGTACCCAGCCCCGCGCTGCTTCGAGCGGGACCGCGGGCCGCTTTCTCGAGTATTTGGGGGCGCTGACTCGGGAGGGGGACCTTCAGGACCCCCGAACTCTTAGGGTGTCTGGTATTCAATGCTTTGGGTAAATGGTCTGGTTCTCATGACTAGCGTGGAGTACAGATTGTCACCCTTGGAAACGACCGCAAAAGGTGTCGTTTTTTGCCAAGGAAATAGAAGTCTAGGGAGTTTTCCTGGTTTGTTCAAACCAGGGGGCCTATTGAAGCAGGAAAATAAAGCCAGTAATTCTCCAGGACTTACAAATCACTGTCTAACGAAATGATGTTTTTGACAGTGTGGCCAAAACTTAAAAGACAATTTTAAGTGAAGTTCTTTGCACATTTTCTGGTCTTTTTAGTCGTTTTTAGCGTAATTTACTTTAGAACAAATCACCACGGTACTGCAGAATATAGAATAAGTGTCCTTTAGTTCTTTCAATCCTCTTTTATCTCCTTTTGTTTTCCCCAGAAAAACGCTAGAGAAATCATTTTATGTGTGTGTATATATTTTTAAATATATATATGTAGTTATAAAATATATGTTTAATTCTCTTAGAGTGCAACTTGCTTTCCAGAGCAGTACTTATTTAGTCATGTCTAAAGGATAATTTGGCAAAAAATGCTACAGAAATTTACAGTTCCTTGCTAATGCAATATTTAAGAATCTGAACTCAGGCTCTTAATCATATGACCTTGCTACAAAGTTCTTTAAAATGCCACAGAAATCAGTCAAACCATGAGGAACGTTATTTTCATGTTTTAAATATTTAAATACCTTGTGATTTTTTTAAAAGAATATATTCTGAAACATTTCTTCTTCATTAAGCAGAAACTGAGTTTGTGTTTCCTTGGCTGTAAATTTGCCACTCCCTCTTATTCCTAAGTGGTTGACTAGAGCCAGCATGTTGGCAACCATATATAAACATCTACACTTCAGACTAAATATAGTGTTGAATATTTTAGAGTCCACAGTATCTTGCCTAAGTCAGAAATACTGTGTGTGTGTGGCAAAACTGAATTTTTAGTTTGCTGGTATTAGAAAATAGGTTTGAACTTAATTTCCCGCACAAAACACATAGGTCTGCAGCATTGAGAGTTGGGTTCATATTGTGCTTGGGAGGATGTGGCACTTGAAACTGTGATCAAAATAAGACACTGACCTCACCTCAGTCACTAATTTCTGTCTTACTCCTCCTCAGATGCTTCCCGTTTTCATGAAAATATGCTTTCATGAAAATGCAAAACATGAAACATATTGGAAAACCCTGTGATGTTTTTTAGTTTAGACATTTGTTTGTTCCAAATAAAGTAAAGCAATTTTTTTCAATTCAGTTTCATTAGGACCTCATTCTTTAATTTTTTCAATTTTGCTTTATATACATATATATGATGCCAACATGTTTATTAGAATACTGTCAATGACTTTAAAACCAAGCTCTTGGTTATCCTCAAGGTTGGGGGAAGATAGTTCACTTCAGTTCAGTCGCTCAGTCGTGTCCTACTCCCTGCGACCCCATGAATTGCAGCATGCCAGGCCTCTCTGTCCGTCAGCTCCCAGAGTTCACCCAAACGCATGTCCATCAAGTCGGTGATGCCATCCAGACATCTCATCCTCTGTCGTCCCCTTCTCCTCCTGCCCCCAATCCCTCCCAGCATCAAGGTCTTTTCCAGTGAGTCAACTCTTCGCATGAGGTGGCCAAAGTACTGGAGTTTCAGCTTTAGCATCATTCCTTCCAAAGAACACCCAGGACTGGCCTCCTTTAGGATGGACTGGTTGGATCTCCTTGCAGTCCAAGGGACTCTCAAGAGTCTTCTCCAACACCACAGTTAAAAAGCATCAATTCTTCGGCGCTCAGCCTTCTTCACAGTCCAACTCTCACATCCATACATGACTACTGGAAAAACCATAGCCTTAACTAGATGGACCTTTGTTGGCAAAGTAATGTCTCTGCTTTTGAATATGCTATCTAGGTTGGTCATAACTTTCCTTCCAAGGAGTAATTGTCTTTAAATTTCATGGCTGCAGTCACCATCTGCAGTGATTTTGGAGCCCCCAAAAATAAAGTCTGACACTGTTTCCCCATCTATTTCCCATGAAGTGATGGGACCTAATGCCATGATCTTTGTTTTCTGAATGTTGAGCTTTAAGCCAACTTTTTCACTCTCCTCTTTCATCAAGAGGCTTTTTAGTTCCTCTTCACTTTCTGCCATAAGGGTGGGGGAAGATAAGTGCCTATTTAAATAAGGAGGACACCACATTCCCAAAACATGCAGAGAGAAGAATCAGGATAATGAATCAAGCTCTGAACCAGATTGTCCCAGCCTGGCCTCTGTATTTAAAATTATAGGATATCTGCCATGGTCCTTCTCAGGTGGCGCTAGTGATAAAGAACCCGCCTGCCAATGCAGGAGATGTAAGAGACCCAGATTCGATCCCTGGGTCGGGAAGATCCTGTAGAGAAGGGCATCGCAACCCACTCCAATATTCTTGCCTGGAGAATCCCATGGACAGAGAACCCTGGCCGACTACAGTCCATTGCGTCGCACAGAGTCAGACACAACTAAAGCAACCTAGCATGCAGCATGGTCCTAAATTGCAAGTGAAAAATCCCCAAGTGCATAGAAATGATTTTTGTTTTAGCTGCTAATACGATTAAGTTCTCATGATTATAGGACTCTTCATATGTTGTCTTTCAAAGCCAGTTGGCCTTTCTCTATACCCCAACTAAGAATTCCATTATATCAGTTTCATAATAGAACCAAGAAAATGAAACACAGCTCATATTTTGGAGGAAGAGGTTCACATTAGGAATGCACTCAACCAAATTTAAACTGTATCTTTGAGTAGTTTTATTTTTATTTAGGATTTTTTTCATTACAAGGTTATCCTCTGTCAGTGATAAAACCTGCAATATAACCAATAATAATTGGTTGGATGGCATCACCGACTAAATGGACATGAGTTTGAGCAAGGTCTGGGAGTTGGTGATGGACAGGGAAGCCTGGCATGCTGCAGTCTGTGGGGTTGCAAAGAGTCGGACACAACTGAGCGACTGAACTGATAATTAATAAAAGGTCCATCAAATGACTATTCTGTATTTCAAAAAAAGGTTACAGCTTCTTAAATGGTCTTTGCAGAGACCATGCATGTTGCTGAAAAAAATGGCTTATGGCTTGAATTGTTTTAAAATTTTTTGTTCCTTTAGGAGTCTATCTAACCAAACTTAATTTAATCTTTAGATAGCTCTATTTTCATTTAAATATATATCATGCATTTAAAAGATAAAGTCAGAAATTTACAAGTACTGTCTTAAACTTTTAAAATGCAGGATGAAGACACTGTTTGAAGAGATCAAAGCATCAATTAAAAATAACTATAACCAAGATCGCTCATTTTGGAGGCCTGTTCTTCCTTGGGGAGGTGTTTTTACGATCAAAGCTGGCCGCAAAGCAGTCTCCTGTACACCACTCTATGTTGAAATAAGACTGAAAAACACCTGCACCATAGATGGATTCTTGATGTTACTCTATGTCATTCTCAATGAAAATGAAAATTTCCCCCGGGAACTCTCTCTTCATTTAGGTAGAGAGTTTGTAGACTGTTTTCTTTATTTAATGGACACCTACAGTTTTACAACTGTGAAGCTACTTTGGATTTGGGACAAAATGGAAAAACAGCAATACAAGTCTGAAGTTCATAAAGCTTCATTAATAATTGATTTGTTTGGTAATGAACATGATAATTTTACAAAAATCTCGAAAATCTCATGTCAACCATACAAGAGAGTTACTGTTCCAACTGGCGATGCCCCACTCGAGTGCAGGAAGATCAGCAACGCACAATTAATATAAAGTAAGTTGCTCTAAAGTCTGTTTTGTCACTTTCAGCAAAAGTAGTATGCTTATAATGCATGATATGGATAGATAGGAAAATAGGTAGATAGATAGATATAGTCAAAGTACTTCTTAATGTACAGACCCTGTATGCAACAACTTATATATAAAGCAGCCAGGCAAATGCAAGACTCTTCAGTGGGTTCCATGATAAAAATATATATATATATTACTCTTCTATTATACCTAAACATGTCAGGATTTACAAAACCAATGGATAACTATTTCACTTGCAAAATAATGACCTACTCAGTATGCACAATGTTTTCCTCTAACTCAGAAATTACTAATATGGCTACGAACATAATTCCTTGTGTCACAGATTTAACCTCTCCAGCGACACTTAGTACTATATTGAAATGTTTCCCTCTCTGAATAGATCCCTGTCAGGTAGGCTCGTTCTACATGAATAGGAAGATTGAAAGTACTCCATGTCATGGCCAGGGCATACTTAGAGAGAGAAATCCCAAACTTGGGAGTATTAATACCTGAAAAGGATGCAGATGTAAGGGAAATTTTTATTGGCTAGAAAGGTACTGATAGCCTGCTGAAGGGAGAAAAGGAAGGCCTTCAAGCTGGTAAAATGACAGGGAGGAAGGCCAAACTGCCAAGCCCTAGTGGAGTATTGGGCAATATTAAAGCCCCAAGGGCACATGAGCTGGAAAAGGGATAATTGCCAGTGTGGAGGTTGCGGGGCCAGTGGGAAACAGGACAGAAAAACAGATCCAAACACATTTTTGTCAGAAAGCATACTTGGCCCTATGGTCCAGGAAAAAAACTGCCTAACAGACTCTCCCCTTGTGGGATTGTACATCACATACCCAAACTTATTATATTCATGTTTTCTGTATAGCATATTTAGTTTAATATTATAGCATTACACTTAGGATAATGGGAAAGCAGAAGATCTGTTATTCTTTTTTAGAGACTACCGATTAATGTTTCTCTTGTTCTTAAATACACTTGGGCCATTTTGCTGTATTGCTGATAGGATGATGTTGATTTTGAAATTTCCATCAGGGAAAAAAGTTGTTACTGTTAAATCATAATGGACTTTAAAAAAGTGCTTCAGAAATTTGTCTTGTTTTTTAAAAAAACTTACAAATGTTTTGAAACTATAATGAAATATTTACAGCTCTATATTAATACTAGCATTTTGTGCCTCTCTTAATAAATAGTTTTTATTATACTGTATATAACTTTTTAGTCTTTTGGCTATTTTCTAATCCTGTCAAACAAACTCTGAAGTATGTAGGAAAAGTTTTTTTTAACAAATCAGGAAACTGAGGCCAAGAGTGTCTCTCACTAACATTGAGTCAGGTTACTAATCAGCTGCTCTCCCTAATTCTGGATCCTGCTTTCTTACATCAGGACCAGGATCCACTCTATTTAATCCTATCAGAAATTTTTAAAGTAACAACTGTGTGTCTCAGGATCAGTTTACATACATATTTAATGTTTCTTAGAAAGTTTCATGCATTAATGTTTATTAAGTTCAACTGGTTTCTATACTGTCTATAAGAAATACAAAGATGAATAACAGAGGTTATACTTTTATATGTGCTTTACTAATAATGGATGACTTGTAAAATTTGTTATTCACATAATATATTTGGGTTTCCCTGGTGGCTCAGCAGTAAAAAAATTCACCCGCTAAGCAGGAGACATGGGTTCAATCCCTGGGACACGAAGATCCCCTGGAAAAGAAAGTATCTACCCACTCCAGTATTCTTGCCTGGAAAACCCCGTGGACAGAGGAGCCTGGCAGGCTGCAATCCATAGGGTTACAAAGAGTCGGACACGACTTTGCAGCTGAGCAACATTAATATATTTACATGTAAAATGCTGAAGCATTTCTTACATGCATTTTGCAATTGTTATAGTCCTCCCCAAGAAATTCCACATGGAAACTTGATACGACTGGCTGTGGATGAGTTATTCTGTTCCAGGATTGAACTTTGTGAAGAGCATGGGTGAGTATATGATAGATATTTAAGATGAAAGTATTTCTGTGTTTCTTATAAAGAAACCTGGATTGGTATGCTCGTTATGAAACAGCAACTCACAAGTGTTTAGGAAGCCTTATATTTTTGGAATCTTGACACCTAGTTTACTATACCATTTTATGCTGTGCTGCAGTTGCTTGATGAATACAAAGCAAATGCCTTTTTTTCCCCCACTGCTGAGTAGGTACAATAAAACCTTGCTTAACCGGAACCCAGCTAATCTGGGCCCTCAATTAACTGGATTTTTTTCCTGTACTCCTCATTTATGTTCACTTCAGTTCAGTCGCTCAGTCATGTCTGACTCTTTGCAACCCCATGGACTGCAGCATGCCAGGCCTTCTTGTCCATCACCAACTCCCCGGAGTTTACTCAGACTCAGGTCCATTGAGTCAGTGAGAAAGCAGTAAATGACAACCAAAAAGTTTAACCTAGTTAAAGAAAAGAAAAAGGAAATCCAGGGACTTCCCTGTTGGTTCAGTGGCTAAGACTCCATGCTTCCAATGCAGGGGGCCTAGGTTCAATTCCTGGTCAGAGAATTAGATCCCACATGCTGCATCTAAGACCTAGTGTGAACAAACAAATAAATAAAAAAATTTTTTTAAAAAAGGAAATTCAAAGGGACAGAACATATTCACCCAGCCTCTTAATTTTTATATCTACAGTATTGTACAAGGAGAATTAATATTTAGAAAGATGATCTTACACCTAATTAATCACAAAAGCAGGAAAGAATAAAATACCTTCAGTTAATTGTACTTAAGTCCAGAAAGTGAACTAGGTGTATTTTTTGCAACAAATACTGAAACAAAATGGTTTTCAGATAACTTAGTTTAGTCAGTGTTTGTGCACCAAAATACTGTCCCCTGAGCATTCCGGTTAATTGAGATTTTACTGTTTATTTGTTTTATTTTAATTCACATGCTTAATACCTGGTGCTACTTAGAAAACAAAATCTGCTGCATCGTAATGGCAAAAGGAACCAATCAGGGAATTTTATTTAGTCTAAAGAAGGCTGTAAGAATCATCTTATTGCCTCTCTGCCATTATTCTCATTTGAAAGCAGCCTAAAGAAAGAAAACCTTTTTTCTGAATAAAAACTTTTCTGTCAGTTCAAAAGACTACATGCTTTTATAAGCTGAGATAAACATAGTTAGCTTTTCTTGGAGTTTTAAAAATGTCATTTTCTTATATATAGACTCTCTCAGCTTATAAAGTCTGAGACTTAGGCATATAAAGTATTAATACAGTCATACAATTTCCCATACCTAAAATAGATAATATGCTTATTATGAAATTAAGTGATAAAGACAACTCAGAGTGATAAAAGGCAGCTTTGTCTCAAGTGTAATAAAGTTCATGCCTATTTTCAATTTTAGGTGTGGTGGCTTAAGAGAATTTTCCCAAAGAGTGTTCTGCCACGGGGCACCCCCTTTTGTTGTCTTAAATATGCAGCATTGGAAATCTGAAGATCTGGCATATGTCCCCTATTATTTGGATTTATCTGATCACAAGTAGGTGCTTTTTGTTTGTTTTACATGACTAATAAAAGAATTTATATTTTTCTACTATTCTATCATGATTTTGACTAGTCCTTAAGGAAAGACATATTGTTAAAAAAAAATTAAAGCTATCTCTAAATTTCTGTATCCTAAATAAGATCAGAAATACACTACAGGGAGTCAGTTGCTGACAGTGTACATAGTGGTTAGGTACTTAGACTATAGAATAGACTGAACTGGGTTCAAATCCCAGCCCTACCTTTCAAGTGATGTGTCGTTGATCCAGGAGCAACCAGTTTACACATCAGTTTTCTTATCTATAAAACAGAAGTAACAGTGTCTGAAGTGTTTAGGATAGTATCTAAGACTTAAGAAACAGTAAATACTGGCTGGCCATTACTTGTATTTCAGGCCAAAGTAGTGTATAGTATGAGGTCATTTAAACATAAAATATTACTGTCATCGTTAGGTTAAAATCCAAATTAAGATATAAGGGGTTCTTTTAATTTTTTGCCTTTAAACATTTTCTTGTGTTTTCTCTTATATAACAGAACCATGCAGTTCATGACTTAATCTATTAAAATAATGCCCTTAAAATGTACCTTTTTAAAATTCTTAAATGTCTTACTCCAAATTACCAATTACAGTACCTTTTTACAGATGAATATCTTTTTTCAGATAACAATGCAAATAATCTTATTCCTTAGTTAAGAATGTTTTCTTATAAGAACAAAATACTGTGATTTTCTGCTACACTTTGTCATTTAATTTGCAGGTATTTGTTGGAAGGTGCCACATTGTTTAACAAAGAGGAACATCATTATTCTGCAGCCTTTCAAATTGATGGACATTGGATGCACTATGATGGCCTCAGAAATGTGAATTTAATTTTGTTAAATAAACCCCCAGAGTTTCTCCTCTTGTCATCATTGGTTTATATTCGAGCAACAGAGAAATAAATATAGACTGATGCTAAATTATATTGTTTTCCCTCCTGCCCATGCTCCCCCAGATGAAGGGCTTTTGTTTTGTATATACTTGGTATCCAAGGAAATAGTTCAACTATGTTAGTTTCAGAGATGTATTTTCTAGTGTTTAGCCCCAGGTAAATGTTTTATATAGAGAATCTATGCAAAAATGTTTGTATTTCTTTTTCTTAATCCCAGGTTATTTTTATACAAGCATATTTTATGTTGAAATAAAATATATCTTGTAGCATTTGTATTTTTATTTATATGTATCTCAAAGGTTTTTTACAATTCTGTTTTTGAATCTGAGAAAATACTTCATCATTTGAATTCTCAATTTTTCCTTTTGGATATCCAAATAAAACCTGGGTACAAATAAGTTTTCAGTTTATACAAATTCAACAGTTCAGAACACCTGACTGTATTTATTTGCCCTACCTCATTATAATCCAAAGTGCACTATTGGATCTGGTTTAGATTTGAATGTACAACTTAGAGATGGTTTAGTCTATTTTACCTGACTTGCCTAATGTCCCTGCAGCAATTTTTAAAAATACTTTGGTAAGAATGTTTCTCTGGACTTGAATTATTTCTTTATAATGGCAAATAACTTTACTAGCTAAAGTATTAAAAACCTAGCAGTGGATTTTAAGTGTTAACTAAGCTCCAAGCTTAATTAAGCTTATTTTTACTCAAATAAATTATATAACTAATGTTTAAATGTAATAGAGGTTCTCTAATAAAAATTTATTTTGCAGATAAGACAGCTATAAAAAGTGTCAGGCAAACTGTATGTTTACTAATGTTGAATGAACAATGGAAATGTACTTTAAACATGTGCTTAAAAGAAAATGGGTGCCTGAGAATACAGTTGACTCTTGAACAACTCGGGGCTGGGGCCCTGATCCCCCAAACAGCCAAAATTCCCCCATGTAATTTTCAGTTGTCCCTCCATACCTGTGGTTCCACATCCTTGGATTCAGACAACTCGGATCATGTAGTACTACAGTATATGTTTACTCAAAAACCCTGTATAAGTGGACCCACACAGTTCAAACCTATGTTGTTCAAAGGTCAATTGTCTTTCTCTTCCTAGTAAGTCACATTGGCACAGAGGAAAAAATACTTAGGTTTTGGGGGTAACATCTGTGTGCTGCCTTAATAATAGTAAATTGATACCATGAAACTTTCTTTGATTTGCAATATAAATCACAGAAAGTGTGTAGTTATCAGAATACTATGTTTCTTTTCAAAGACCTAGGCTATCTCTTCCTTTTGCAATTTAAAGGAAAAGTAATAAGTAATGTTCTCAAGGGAAAATACTTTTTGAAATCTACCATTATTTATTTTAGTGTTTTCAGTGTGGCTGTCCCTAGGTTTGGGGTTGAGATTGAGTGCAATATATTTGGAGATTTCTACAGAGCATCACAATTCACTGCCATTTACCAAATTGCTAAGGTTTAATTCAATAAATTAAGTCTTACATTGCATTGGTGCCATGTTAAGATAACTTACTGAAGAAGGGATAAATATAAGTGCAACGTTGATGAGTATGCCTTTTTATCATGTAAAAAGAAATATTCATAGTATTTGCTCAAAGTAGTGATCTATTTTGTTTTTTTTTAATTGACCCCAGAGTTTATTTAAATAGTTTCTGCACGTATTTAAATAGGGTTTGATTTATAGTATACTTTTCTGGGGACACCTTACTGCATGAATCAAAGTATACAGAAACACAAATATTAGCAAATACATAAATGATATCATTAACAAAATTATTCCTGATGCAGATTTATTCTTTTATGAATTGCACTTTATTTGGAATAATTCTAGGTTATCACGAAACAGTGACATACCTACCTCACAGGGTTGTTGTGAGGAATGAAATGTTTGTTAACATCTTGACTACCTTGAACATGCTAATAAAAAAATCATTTTTTCTACCTCTTTCATGTACAGGCAAGTTTCCTAGATTCTCTCTTACTAATGAACTTTTCAGATCTTTTTAAAAATTATTTGAGCAGTAGTTCATATCAGTAATGGAATTAATGTGTAGCTTTTTATTACTAATTATTAGGGTTGATTTAACCTAGATTGTCACTGGATCCGATCCCATCAAAGAGGAGGAGAAAGATCATCACCACAAGCATGAATTCCAGGTTCTATTTTATTCTTACAGTATGAACAAACAGCTAAGCTATATATACAGATGACTGCTGTGACACATAAAATGCCATATTTGTTGAGCATATGAACAGTTTTATGATTAAATGATTTAATAGTTATTTGACAATAATTGTAATGCACTATAAGTAAGCAGGAAAGGTAAACAGTTCAATGTAAAAACAACAGCAATTACCACTATTAAACAACAGCCTAAGCAAACACCTATATTACCATCTTGCTTTGTTAATCAGAAGCTAAAATCGCATAGGTTTTGAAGTTCACCTTGACAACTTGATGCCTTACTAACAGTTCCTACCCACCCAGCTGGCCCAGGGTTCACCATCTGCTCAACTGGACAGCTCTTAACT
Source organism: Nanger dama (assembly GCA_917880005.1). NCBI lineage: Eukaryota > Metazoa > Chordata > Mammalia > Artiodactyla > Bovidae > Nanger > Nanger dama. Next base: position 2,654,753 of record CAKJTW010000038.1, on the reverse strand, counting down.
TCAGATTTAATTCGATCTGAGGGAAAGCAGCCTTTTACTTTATCTCTGGGAAGTTGAGAAAGTTGGTGGGGAGCTAGGTGATTTCTTCATATGCTGATATCTACTTGAGGATATATCTTAGATTATTTACCCTCAAAGAGCCATCAGATCCATAGTCCACCCATTGTTTTCGCAGTGATGTATATAAAGTATCAAAAGGAGTACCACTGAAAACGAAAAAGTGAGCTGCTCTGGTAAGGCTCTCAGAAATGACAACGTTTGGAAAACCAGCAGCATGGTAAAATTAGAAACCTGCTGTTGGTATGCTTAGCTATATTTTTATTACTTGCCTATTTTCTTTTGAATTTTGTAAAGTCTGATTTCTAAAATGATTATAAAAATAATACATAGATCAGTAAGAAATCAGTAACCCTCAAAAAAGGCTAAAGAAGAAAATGATCATCCATGATATCTCCACCCAATGGTTTACACTGGTAAAGATGTTTTGAAAAATCCAACATGGCTCCATAGTACTGAAGAGAACCAAGGAGTTCGGGCTTTGAAGAAAGAAATGTATATTCCTGGGAGCCAGCATGAAGGTGATAGAAATAATTGGCACAACAAAACGCCAACAAAATGGAAAGTGAGTCTCTGAAGAAAACTGCAGTCACCACCTATTCAGACATCTCTTTCTACCTGAAAACGCCTTCAGATGCTTTTTTTCTCAAATCTTCAGGAACTCATTCTATTTTAAGAAGGATATCATTCCATTACATTTCTCTCTCAACATCTCAAGACTAGTATCCAGGTTCTAGAGCTGGAAAGCAACACTCTGATGGTATAAACTGTTCCCAGATACAGCCCAGTAGATTTTTCTATGTATCCCTGTTAACCTAACGGAGGAGTGTAACAACAGCTGTAAGGTCTTTGAAACAGTCCTTTCCCCACTCGCTGCCTAGCATCCCTGGAGGAGGTTTGGAGGAAGGAGACTCCAGGTTGGCCGACTTGTGGTTTCAAAGTCAGTTGTAAGGTCCTCTTGAAACCACACAACTCAGATTGGGACTTGAACCCACTGCCTTTTAATTGAGATCATACATCTGGTCTCAGGACCTAATGAATCTCAAGTTCTTTATGCGTCATCACAGAAAGAATTTAGTGGAACAAAATAGGTAAGAAGTGGATTTATTTAGAGGGCTATACATGCCATAGAATGTCATCCATCTCAAAGACGAGAACAGCCTTGGGAGAAACACACTCCACAGACAGTGTGGGCCATCTCAGAAGGAAAGAGGCCCTGAAATAAGAGGGAGGTAATTTTTATGGGTAATTTCATAGACGGCTTCCCCACTGGCTCAGCAGTAAAGTATCCTCCTGCAATGCAGGAGACGAGGGTTCAATCCCCAGGTAGGGAAGATCTCTGAAGAAGAAAATGGCAACCCACTCCAATAATCTTGCCTGAGAAATCCCATGGACAGTGGAGCCTGGTATGCTATGACCCATAGGGACACAAAGAGTTGGACACAACTGAGCAACTGAACATACTCACAGTTTCATAGGCTAATGAACAGAAGGGTTATTCCAACTATTTTGAAGAAGGAGTGGAGATTTCCAGGAATTGGGCAATTACCAACTTTTTGACTTCTTACGATCAGCCTCAGAAATGTCATGACACCTGTGGGTGTGTAATTTAGCATGCTGATACATTACAGTGAGCATATAATAAGGCTCAAGGTCTGAAGCTGAATCTTCTGCCATCTTGGACCTAGTTGGTTCTAACCAGTTTTTGTTGTGTCCTCAAAAGCTATGTCATTCTTTTAAAGGTTATGCCCTGTCCCCTTCCTTTCTGTTTCATTATCACTTTTACATCTAACTTTAAAGCCTAACCATTTTTAATTTCCGTTCAGTTCAGTCACTCAGTTGTGTCCGACTCTTTGCGACCCAATGAATCGCAACACGCCAGGCCTCCCTGTGCATCACCAACTCCCCAAGTTCACTCAGACTCACGTCCATCGAGTCAGTGATGCCATCCAGCCATCTCATCCTCTGTCATCCCCTTCTCCTCCTGCCCCCAATCCCTCCCAGCATCAAGGTCTTTTCCAATGAGTCAACTCTTTGCATGAGGTGGCCAAAGTATTGGAGTTTCAGCTTTAGCATCAGTCCTTCCAATGAACACCCAGGACTGATCTCCTTTAGGATGGACTGGTTGGATTTCCTTGCAGTCCAAGGGATTCTCAAGAGTCTTCTCCAACACCACAGTTCAAAAGCATCAATTCTTTGGCGCTCAGCTTTCTTCACAGTCCAACTCTCACATCCATACATGACCACTGGAAAACCATACCCTTGACTAGATGGAACTTTGCTGGCAAAGTAATGTCTCTGCTTTTTAATATGCTGTCTACGTTGGTCATAACTTAGATGCAAGATAACTAATTTCATGGCTGCAATTACCATCTGCAGTGATTTTGCCCCCAAAAATAAAGTCTGTCACTGTTTCCACTGTTTCCCCATCTACTTCCCTGAAGTGATGGGACCAGATGCCATGATCTTTGTTTTCTGAATGTTGAGCTTTAAGCCAACTTTTTCACTCTCCTCTTTCACTTTCATCAAGAGGCTTTTAGTTCCTCTTCACTTTCTGCCATAAGGGTGGTGTCATCTGCATATCTGAGGTTATTGATATTTTTCCCTGCAGTCTTGATTCCAGCTTGTGCTTCCTCCACCCCAGCGTTTCTCATGATGTACTCTGCATATAAGTTAAATAAGCAGGGTGACAATATACAGCCTTGACGTGCTCCTTTTCCTATTTGGAACCCGTCTGTTTAAGAAGCTATAAATCCTAAAATTAAAGATAAATGTCAAACACCGTCAAATTTTAAAAGTTTATTGTAGCTTAAGTTATCCAAAAGAATTAGTAATATCAAATATTTTCTAATTCTCATTGGAGGGTAGATAACTTGAGGAAAAAAAGTGAGATGGCCATTACGACCAGTTCTCTAACATTTCTGGACTTATAGGACAGGATTGGTGATTCCAAACTTGCCATTTTCTTCACGAACACTGGGTGGCAGAAGCTCCTCCGTACAGTGTAAAGGACCGAGACACTCATTGCTGAACTTTAGGCCTTTTATCATTTGAGTGAGATAAATCCGATTTTCCTTCAGTACTGTGACACTATATGCACTCATAGCTTGGGGATAACGTAGAGTGGTGATGTCTTTGATGAAGTTAACTGTGTTCTCTGCCAACAACAACCAGTTCAAATTATACCTATAAATTTGATTCCTGGGGTTTCTTCACTTCCACTGACATCATGTTTTCTGGCCTCCTCTCTGCTTTCTATATAAGTATTAGGAACTCCTGTCCCTAGAGAGTTTGTGAAAATCCAGGAAGACCTGATTCAGGATTGATTATTTATCAGCCAGGAAAAAAATAATAATAAAATTTCAGATTTTGAGGTGAGTCATATTATGTGATCACATTACCATTGGATTCTCTTTATCATCAGTTCTTAGCTACTGGTTTTCTTGTCAATAAGAGGCAAAAGTATGGCAGTTAAAACGACTACATTCTGAAACCAGATTGCCTGGGTCCAGATTTGGACTCTGGTTATGTTGCTTTGGTCCTATTACTTTAACTCTTCAATTCCCAGTTTCCTAACTGTAAAATGGAGATAATAATAGAATATATTTCATAAGGGTCTGGTAAAGATTTAATGAATTATTTTTATAGCATTTAATGCCTGGTACACAGTAAGCACCATGAAAGTGTTCGCTACAGTTATTGCTGATTCCACTTTCAATATTCTATTAAGAAATGAAATTTGTAGGTAAGTAGTGCTGCTGCAGAAGATGAACTAAATTCTGTGTGAATATTTCAAGTCTGTTGACTGAAAACCATTGCTGCTATTTCCTTGGCCAATAAGCTCATAGAATAAAGTATAACATCAAACTAGTGGGGGGTTAAATTCATGAATTAGTTTGAAATGCAAAAACAAAGCAAAAGTAAAAATGTTGGAGGAAAATAAATAGCTTAAATTTTCCTAGACACTAAATAATATCATATCTTGTTTCTGCTCAAAATAGTTTATCCACAGATACTGTCCAAAATAGTTTATCTGCCATCTGACTATAAAACTTTTGAGACATAATTCTATATTTATTGGCAAACACCTACTCTATTAAATTCTGTCTTCAGGGCACACACAAGAATATCCTTTCTAATACTTCCTGATCAGGACAATAAAAGTGATTGGCTCATCCTTATTTCAATCTCACTTTACTCAATAAGGGATTTAAGGTGTTTTTCATGTGCATTAAAAATAAGTTTTCATGTCTTAATAGTGTTAGACATAATTTGAGTCAAAAGAAACCTGAAACCATGTTACCTTTTAATAAGACCCTAGCAGGTGAACTAATAAAAACAGCCTGTAAGATACTCTTGTCTGTTACTGATGGGAATGCAAAGTGGTACAACCTCTTAGGAGAACTGGGCGATGTTATGGACTGAAAGTGTGTCTCTTCAACATTTAAATCCTGAAACCCTACCCACCCCTGTATTGGTATTAGGTGAGGCCTTTGGGGGTGATCATGACGGATGAGATCATGAAGATGGAGCTCTTGTGAATGGAATTAGTGTCCTTATGAAAGTCACGAGGAGCTTACTGCCTATCTCTGCTCTCTTTCATGGGAGGATATGAGAAGTTGGCAAGCGGCAACCCTGAAGAAGGTCTCACCAGACTCCCAGCCTCTAGAACTTTGAGAAACAAATTTCCGTTCAGTCCATGGCATTTTATCTATGGAAGCCTGAACTGAAACAGGCAAGAGCTAGCAAAATTTCACATCATCTACACTTTAGCCCAGTGATTCCACATGTAAAACTCTGTGTTCAAACCACAAAATACCAAATGCACAAAGCTATTCAATGTGGCATTATTTTTAAGTCTGAAAACAACCCAAATGTCCATCAGCATGAGGCTAGTTAAAATTCTTAGAAACAGTAAGGTGCTATGCAATTATAAAAAAGATTAGGAATCATCTTCATATATTGATATGGACTAATCTCCAGAATATTTTAAGTTGAAAACTGGTGTTTTTACAGTATGCTTTTTTGCTAAGGAAATGAGGATTTTTTTCAAAATGAAATAAAAGGAACCAGCACCTGATAAAAGTGATTACCTATGAACAGAGTGAGGGACGCCTCTCGTGGTCCAGTGCTTAAGACTCCAAGCTTCCACTGCAGGGGTCACAAGTTTGATCCCTGGTCAGGGAACTAAGTGGAGAAAGAATGGCACCTCACTCCAGTACTCTTGCCTGGAAACTCCCATGGACGGAGGAGCCTGGAAGGCTGCAGTCCATGGGGTCACTAAGAGTCAGGCACAACTGAGCAACTTCACTTTCACGCATTGGAGAAGGAAATGGCAACCCACTCCAGTGTTCTTGCCTGCAGAATCCCAGGGACGGGGGAGCCTGGTGGGTTGCCATCTATGGGGTTGCACAGAGTCAGACACGACTGAAGAGACTTAGCAGCAGCAGCAGCAGCGAATTAAGATCCCACATGCCTCTTGGCACGGCCGAAAAATAAAAATGAACAGAGTGAAAGAAATGGAAATACACACAAAACTTATGTGACTGTATCTTTTCATATAGTTTCAACTTTGCAGTTAAGTAAATATTTCATATAATTTAAAAATGAAATTTAAAAGTATATTCCTAAAAATTAAATTTCCGTTAATATAGCCTCACTGAACATCAAGAATGTTTTAACCAAATATTTCTTCATTTCATTCTAAAACCAGTATTTTTATTGTTGATACTTGTGGAACACATTCTAAGGACAAAAAAATCACAAAGGACTCAACAGTACTTATTGGTTTTATTGTTTATATCAGTATTGTTATTTTGAAACCACTGTATGTTGTAAAATAAAATAAATTATGTTAATGTTGATAGAAACTAAGATTTTCAGGCTAAGTCATTAAAATAAAAAAATTTAAGTAAAATAAAAGTAAAATTTTAAAGGAAGCATTTCCGGATTCTGCTTATTAAATAGCCTACAAGCAATGGCAACTCATTAGCAGAAATTACCACTAGCAAAACATTGGGATCTCTACATATCATTTACCAACAAAAGTTGACAGGGTCCCTTGGAGCAATGGCTGATTCTAGATTTGAGGAAGAAAATGTAAAGGAAAAGCCAAAACACAATTTTGACACCTGAACTGTGTTTACATAAGAGAATGAGTAGCCTTATTCTTGGGATATATGTGTTTAAGAATTAAGGTATAAAAAGATATATCGTATGCAACATTACAAATGGCTTGAAAAAAATGAAAGGATAATAAAACAAGTGGCAATATGCCAAAAACTGGTGTACCTTGAAAAGTTATATAGTAATTTCTGTATTAGCCTTATAACTTCTTTGTAATAATTTTAAATTATGTGAAAATAATTCTATAAAAGGGGGCATTCAATGGAACTTCATGGAGGTATCCATAGGCTTAAGATGTGTTGGTTGAAACACATACAAACAAACATATAAAAATATACCATGAGTTTGATACTTGATCACCTTTGGAGTTGTGTAGAGCACCAATTATTTTAAATACTGAGAAAGAAATCAATCACATATTTTCCCCAGCTTTTCCTGTACAGACCTTATCTCAAGGTACTCAACTGAATGATGAGGAAGAGCCTTCTTTTATAGAATTCCAGCTAATAAATGCAAAAGGAATGGCAGAGATAGAAAATTACCATTTTACCACCCAATATGGTGATGGATCCAGTAGTACTAACAGCTGCTAAAACCAATTGAGAGTTTGATGGGGAGCTTGCTAATGAAGGCAACAGGTTGACAACTGAACCTAAACTGTGATTAATGTAAGCATCTCTTGAAGTGCTGTAACCAAACATAACATGCCTCAGATACAATAGGAAGTATATGCAGCATCAACCATGCTTGCAAAAAAAAAAAAAAAAAATCTAAATCTAGAGTCCATAGCCATTAGTTAATGTATAGAACATTTGCAAAACAGGACATGAGTTAAACAAAACACAGAAAAAGAAATCAGTCAAATCTAGAACATGGGACAATCTACTACACGAACAATCTCATTTATTAGCAAGTAAATGACATGAAGAGGGGGAGGAGGATAGTGACTGGTGGGCAGAGATTAAAAATAACTTAGGGGTGTTAACTGTCAAATGCAATGTATAAACCTTATTTAGCTCCTGACTCAACCAAGTAACAGAAGAAGAACTTCTGAGACAGAATTTTTAAGGGAATTTAAGGGAAATTTTAATACAGATCATACTAAATATTGGGCTTTCCAGGTGGCTTAGTGGTAAAGAATCTGCCTGCTATTGGAGAGAAGCAGATTCAGTCCCTGGGTCTGGAAGATCTTCAGGAGAAGGAAATGGCAACTCATTCCAGTTTTTTTTTTTTTTCCACTCCACTATTCTTGCCTGGGAAATCTCACAGAGAAGCCTGGTGGGTTATAGTCCACGAGGTCACAAAAACTGTCAGACACGACTTAGCAACTAAACAACAAATACTACATATTATAAAAAATATTAAATGTTTAAAGCGTGATTGTATCAGTGGAGCTCATAGAATGAAATTTTTGAACGTGTTTATCACTTTGAGATGCAGCCTCAATTATTTACCAGTTACATTAAATTTCATGTTTGGTATTCTCTTTAAAGTATTTCAGCCCCCCAAAAAAAAAAATTAGGGTGAAAAAATGATGAAAAGTAGGATTAACATGGAGAAGTCATTGGCACCCCACTCCAGTACTCTTGCCTGGAAAATCTCATGGACGGAGGAGCCTGGTGGGCTTCAGTCCATGGGGTCGCTGAGTCAGACACGACTGAGCAACTTCACTTTCACTTTTCACTTTCGTGCATTGGAGAAGGAAATGGCAACCCACTCCAGTGTTCCTGCGTGCAGAATCCCAGGGACGGGGAGCTTGGTGGGCTGCTGTCTGTGGGGTCGCACAAAGTTGGACACGACTGAAGCGACTTAGCAGCAGCAGTTAGCAGGGTTAACAAAATGTGCTTAGTTGTTGAAGCTGGGTGATAGGTGCAGGAAGATTCCATTTCTATTAAAAATGAGGGAGGGAAGAAGATATACCAAAACCATCTAACTGTTCTAAGCCTGTCTTAACACAAAACTCAATTTTACTCCTGGCCTTAACAGTCTGGACTCTTGAAAGTTTTTTGTATCCCATGATGAGTCTACTGCTGACTCCTACAATCCACTCATCCAAACTGAGTTGAAACTTTCACTCCCATTCCCACACTGGCCTCAAACAAGAAAAGCATGTAGTAACTTTAGAAAGACCATGAGAGGCACTGCTAGGGCTCTGCCAGAGTGGCATTCTATTCTCCCTTCCTGAAACAACAAAAACCAAAAAAACAAATGAGGTGTCTTTTTCATTCCTTAAGCAGACTGTAGGATATGGCTTGTTACCCCTTTACACCTTCCATTATGTCTTAAACATACTAAACTCTAATAACTGCTGACAGATTTTCTGGGTAACATGAAAGCTATTTGTGAATGTCTTAGAATTTTGGCTTCCCTGGTGACTCAGAAGGTAAAAGCGTCTGCCTACAATACAGGAGACCCAGGTTCAACCCCTGGGTCAGGAAGATCCCCTGGAGAAGGAAATGGCAACCCACTCCAGTACTCTTGCCTGAAAAATTCCATGGATGGAGGAGCCTGATGGGCTACAGTCCTTTCACTTTCACTAGAATTAAAAAGCAGAATTTCAAAAGCATCCAGTCTAGAAATCTTAAACCCAATATTTTAATGTCTTCCCAAAATGAATATTTATATATATCACCTATAATACTCTTTACTTTTCAGTATGTATCTGTTTCTAATTCAGCTCTAGGAGTTGCCCTCATTAAAAATGCAGTTGAGGGATGTGGTAGCTGGCCTTCTAACCAGGAAACCCATGCTCAAGGCAGATATAAATGTATCTCTTACCCATAATTGATCTGTATCCAAAGTTTTGCTTATCAGTGTATTAAATGTCAAGGATACTTACTGGGGAAATTAAAGTTTTAAGATACGTGGAATGTCTAAAGATATTTCCAGCCCCTGTATGCAAGGGTTATCAGAATCCATTTGTTAATCCTGCTTTGTTAATCTAAAGAGTCTAAATATGTAGTAGAATTTAGTTTAAGACATGTTTTCATTATAACCTGCTAACAAGGATGTAAAGGAGTATCTATCCCACATTCAACTCCAATTTTTGTGGCCACTATCTACTGAAAAGAACCTAAGAGCTGAGCATGACAAAGTTAACTTGGGTCAATTCACAACAATGGACACACACACACAGTCTTGTTTTTCATATTTATTTTAAGTATTTCACATTAAATGAAATTTAACCATAGTCAATACAGAGCATAACCACAATAGTACACACAAAGAACTTTAAAAATAAAAGACAAAAGACTACAACCTTCAACAAGTTAAATGCCACTTTACTATGTAAACAAAAATAAAACCCTGATGCTAAAAAGATACATATTCAGAGGTAAAATACATATACAAACATTTAAACACTAACATAATCCACAACTAGATCACATTCTTTGCAAGAGTACAAATATTAGTACTCTACATCTACAAAATTTCATAATCCTGTTAAAATCAAAACCATCTCTGGTTTATGATACAGCACAATTCATAAGGCAAAAATGTAGGCATTATCATCCAGTTCTTTAATTTCACTTGTTTTAAGGCAAACTTGGAACTTTTTGCTTAGTATTTTAAAATAAACGGGACTTACACATGATAATTTGACAAAATTAACAATAAATTATCCCTAGTTAAATATGTATACGATAAAAAGACATATGGATAACAATTTTTCTCTCTGTAGAGACGTAAACTGGATTTTCAACTCCATATTCACAACAGTAAGAAAACTTGTAAACCTATAGTATTCAAAACTTACTGTTTTCCTCACTCTTTTCAAATGTATATCAACACTGAATCAACATACTGTAAGTGAAATCTAATATATATGCAGCCACAGAATAACTGTATCTAATTAAATCATGTCTAACTAAAGTGCTGTTTTACAAAGGAAAAAAAGGTTAAGAAGTAGAACTGGATGTTAACTTGACATGTGACATCTTTGTAAGTTCTTAACTTTCAAACTACAGAGGTTATAGAGGTTATCACAAGTTTATTGAACTTGAAGCAGTATATTTATTGTAGAATCTGATTTTCCTGAAAATGAGCACTTAGGTGACGATACCAGAAATCCAACACCAAAACTGAAAACAAACAGCATTATATATACATATTTTTTTCCTTCAAAGTCAGCCAGAGCCTTGAAAGCATAATAAATATTTTTAAAATTTTCTATAATTCTGTATTTCTACTAGAAAATATCAATTTTAGGAAAGCTGGAGTTATACAAATATTAGTTTTTAAATAATTCTATGTCATGTGAATAAAACCTAATTGGACACCAGAAGACACAAATGTTTATACATAAATTGGATCTCTGATCACTTCTCATGATGTTGGAAATAAGGAATTAGATTCACCCTTTACCATAACAGTTATTTGGGTGTAAGTCTCCCTCACTATATTTTACTCTGTGAATGAAGGCTATATTTGCTTTATATTCCTAGCTCCCATAGCATCTAGCACAGTATCTTGTAAGTATAGTAGACTCTCCATATTCATCAAGTTACCAAAATAATTTTTCAAAACCTAATGCCATTCTATTACTTGATAGTACATCCTATAATGTAATATTTATTCATGTGTAAAACAGCATTAGCAATAACATGTGGAAATTATGTAACTAAACTATCCTTTGGACTACATTAATCACTTGAGTCCTATTACTATAGTTAACAAATATTAAATGGTTAAAAATTCCTACCAGATTAAGTCTTATCATAATTACAGAGGGCAATTGTCTTCTAGCTGACTGGATTAATTTCTATTTCCCATGGTACTCTTTTCCAAAATAGTTTAGGCAATCTTAAATAGCCTTTTCCGTTCCTTGAGTGTACAAAATTATTTCTAAAATCTTCAGTCCTGGGAATTTATATTAAAACATTTTGATCCTTTTAACATAAGAAATGTGGCTTTAAATTCACAATTTGTCAGTAAAGTATTCATGATGAAACTTCTCACAAATGTGAACAAGAAGGCTCTATTCTAAGATTATCAGTTGTCAGGTCACAATACCTCTGGTTGTTATGCACAGTAAAGCAGGTTTAGCAAGCCTAACATAAATATTTCTAAATTTGAGGGTTTTTTCTCTTCCTTTTCCCAGGTTTTCATAATTGGTTCTCTAGGATATGGCTCGTACTATTGCCCAAGATGTTTCACATTTAGTCTTCACTGAGATGAAATTTAGGTTGTTCTAAAACAATGATCAACTTATGCCTTTGGTCTAATTCATCAAATGATTATGTATTTTATACTAACATGACAGTGCGAATGATATGTACAGAAAACATTGTGAAAATAAGATGTATAGCATAGATCTGTTTACAATTAAAATAAACTTCTAATCTTTCAAATTCCCTTATCTTCTGGGGACAGGGAATTAAAAACATGGAATAGGATGCATTTAACTATTGATTAACATTTTTAGTATTATCAAGAAAAAATTCTTTTGATTGATATAAACAGAAAGAAAGTTGAGTTGGGGATTTAAAATTACATATGTGATGCAATCTATTTTCAACTGCTTTAAACTGCTTTCTTTAAATAAAATCTAGGCCTGTCACAATAGTGCACCTTGTTTCTATTCAACAGATTTATTCAAATCAATTAAAAGTTATTGCTATATATCATTAAGTTATTCAAACAAGCAACATAGAAAATATTCAGCCTGTCAATTTTATTAGTAGCTCTTGTTGAGTTCTTAATTAGAAAGAGACTAAAATTCACTTGCAAGGTTTTATAATCTGTGCAAATATTTATAAAGCATGAAACTACCTACATGATTAAAGATGAGTTCACATAGTTTTGTAGTATATATTTAAATCTACAACTGGCAGTTTATGGAAGAACAAGGAAAATGGAAAACTGCCTGGCTATAAGTAGTTTTCAAGAAATAACACATATCCTAAAAATGAACCTATGTTTTATAATTATAAATGGCTTCTTAACAACAGTTCAAACATTATGGCACTTAAGAATATTGTATGAATTTTTCTGAGGACAAATATATATTAGTTTTAAAGAGACTATGAAAGAGACAGTGGGCAGTCTTAAAAAGAAAAAGAAAAATGAAAGAAAAAAATAAGGAAAACAAAATTACTACAGTACCAAAAATACAAGTACCAACACTCTAATGCAAAGTAACGTATTCAAGATTAACGGACATTCACTAAAACATGCAAAACAAAATGAATTAGTTTGTTCTTTTAAATAAGCTGTCACTTAGTTTATAGCAAACAATTTTACTTTAAAAGATCATTTCTTTAGTCAAAGGAGAACTGAATTAGAACCTTTACTCAAGTAAACATCGAGTTCCAGTTTTCCTCAATAACTTTAAAATATTCAGTTACCTAAGAAATGTAATGCTTAACTGCCTAGTGCTTTATATTTAATGCATATATTTCTGTTTTTAAGAAGGGCATATAACATCCAGCACAACAAAAAAGACAAAGTATATCTTTCTTTAAGTCACTATTCAGGAACCATGAAAAGCATAACAGGCTGCTTGAATAATTTTTGGATGTAAATATTAGTATAATCACCAACATTTTTAATAAGCACAAATGAACCAAGCTAGTAAAAATGAAAAATACTATAAAAACATGTCATGCATATTTCATATTTAACATCCAAAAGAACATTGTCACAGCCTTGTAATAGATCCTACAGTTAGCACCATTTTTATATCTGAACACTTTGAAAAAGCAAATAAAAGTCTTAAAAAACCAAAATTATTGTAAGGTTACATGAAAAATCTCAATGTGCACTAAGGGTGGCAACATTTGTCAAATATTTACATCAACACTGGGAAGCCTGCCGCACTGCTATAAAAAAAAATTGAAACGGATATGCTTAACTCTTTCTATCCATGCTTAGCATAGCATAGATGGGTAACTAAATTCATCCAGCATTAACCTGCCCATATAAAAAGGCATACACAGTAAATATCTGATTGTTTAAACAGGACTCCAAATCATGATAGTAAATGCATTTATCTTGCAAACTTATTATATCCCCAGCCCTAAAGCCATTTAGCAGGAAGAAAATCTAGGTGATTCACTAATCCAGGTGATTCACTATGTAATTTACAACCCTTAAAAGTACCGGGAAGGGGGCGGAGGGGGAGCAGCCCTTTGTTTGTTTAAAATGTGAAGTTTCTGAATTTATATCCAACAGACAGCATCAGAAATGTCTAGTCACTCAGTATACTCCAGCATCTAAGCATCTCTCATCATGGTGCACAACAAGAAGGAAGAAAGCTAAAATTTTTAAAAAGCAGCAAGGGTTTTTCCACATGTACACTTATGAACATAGAACTATTCTATCCCAGTATTAGGGGGAAAAAAAAGTGCACAATTCAGTTGGCAAGATCTTTGTTTTTGTGGGTTCTTTTTTTTTTGGATGACTGATTCACTATGTAATCAAGAGCAATCAAAGCTACTTGTCAGTTCAAAGTACCCAATGAAACTTTGAGTCTTCATGCCATTTTAAGTTAAAAAGAAAGCAGTGTAGCTTTGCGGCTTCAGGAACCTGGGTATCCTCTCATGCGTCACATGGTTCATCACTACACTATTTCCACAAGTCCACACTAGTTAAAGTGCAGTTAGTCCAAAATTGCAGCGACAGTATATCATGCCAGCTGAATCCAGCCATGTATCTGAGATAGGGTCATATTTCTGCACGGTGTTCAGGTAAGAAGACCCTGAGTGACCACCGACTACATAAAGGCAGTTATCAATTACTGCAGCACCAACTCCTAGGAAAGGCAGGTTAAAAACAGAAGGAAAAATAGGTTAACCATGAAGCCGACTTCACACTAAATTTGTATTTAAATGTTTTCTTAAAACACATTTCAACATTCTATTATTCATTTTACAAGCAACGGAGCAATATGTGCTTATCAGAAAAAAAAAAGATCCCTTAGTATAAAACAGCTGAAGTATTCCTTCATCTCTCCTCCTCAATCCTACTCTCCCTCTCCATCATAGTTAAATATTAAGAATGTAGTATCTTTCCACAAGCTTTCTTCTCAATTTAAATGTATATTTTTAAAAAAACATTTACTTGTTTTCAAATATATTGACATTTTAAACATACATTAAACTATATAATTTATGCTTTATAAATTCTACTTTATATACAGTTCTAAAAAGAACAAGGCTACTCAATTATTTTATATTTTCATTGTTTTGGGGCTTTCTCACTCAATGGTACGGAAACTCATTATAGTAGATGAGTAAAATAGTGCATCCCATTTTCTCTTTTCAATTTCCTTTGTATGTTTATATTTCAGGAATGCAAGGGATAGTCCTAAAGCATTTCCACCAGTAAAATATTCCTCTTAAAATCATGTGATTTGAGTTTGGGTTCAAGGATAATTTCTTCTTTTCCTCAAAGTATTTGTTTATCTTTATGAAACCTGAAGTCCAGTCCTTTCTAGATCAACTGTAACTCTTGAGGAAGGGAGAACATTGGAAAGTGAACAGGGAGACCACTGACATACAGTAAAAAAGAAAAAGAAAAAAAAATAGAACAATTCAAAGATCATGAGTGTGTGTGTGTGTAATACATAAAACAACATTTGTTACATGGACTAAAAGCTTCTATCAGATACTTTCTGTTATCAGTATTTCTCAAAATGTATTCTACAAGTTTAAAAAAATAACAGTATGTTCACTGGCATATTAAAATCACAGTAAAGAAATCTATATAGTTTTGTCTAATCAAGGTGTCTGTCAAGTTCATCATAAAGGTTTTTCTGGACAAGTCATTTACTGTTATATCCCAAGAAACTATTTTAAGAATATCACTATAAAAACATATTGTCCTATATGTTTAGATATTGGGACATTATTATTACCTGTTCTGGGTTCTTTCATTGGTCTGCACACAGTCCACTGATTTTGATGAGGATCGTATCTTTCAATGCTTGACAAATGTGAAACACCATTATGTCCACCCACCACGAAAATAAAGCCTAGCATGACACCCACACCAAAGTGAATCCTTTTATCTGCCATAGATGCAACCATCTCCCAGGAGTCTTTGCTTGGATCATAACGCTCCACACTGCAAACATTCACAAAAGAAAGAATTAATTCACATATTCTTTGTGTCACTCTTCCTCCTAAAGCAACTAAAACCCACCAGTTTAAAAGTGCAAATGGACAGACATAAAACAAGAGTAGTTTGTTCCAAATATTTATATTTTACTGATAAAATCGCAGGTTAAAAGCTTACCTTGTAGACTGGTGCAATAACAGCCATATCCTACTCCATCATATTGTACGAACAGTAAGGTGTGTGAAGGGCATAGAGCTTTTGAAGTCAGAAAATTTGGATTCAAGTACTAATACATACCCAAAGCTGAATAAACCCTAGCTCTACTACTCTGGATTTGTGTAATCCTAGAGAAGTCATTTCCTCTCATCTGCAAACATGGGGATAATACAATATCAAGGATTCATGTAAGAACAAAGTCCAACAAGTATGCACGTGAAAAGACTTTGAAAATCACATACTGAACATAGATGTTTCCTAAAGATGCTAAGGATTTTCCACACAACTAAGGAGAAGGAAAGACGGTGAGGAGGAAAGAGGATTTTTCTTATAAGTGAATTCATGATGACTTACTGTAGAATAAGCAAAAAAGCAAATGGCTGTCTGGAGAGGCCTTACAAATAGCTGTGAAAAAGAAGAGAGGCGAAAAGCAAAGGAGAAAAGGAAAGATACAAGCATCTGAATGCAGAGTTCCAAAGAATAGCAAGGAGAGATAAGAAAGCCTTCTTCAGTGATCAATGCAAAGAAATAGAGGAAAAAGAACAGAATAGCAAAGACTAGAGATCTCTTCAAGAAAATTAGAGATACCAAGGGAACATTTCATGCAAAGATGGGCTCAATAAAGGACAGAAATGATATGGACTTAACAGAAGCAGACAATATTAAGAAGACGTGGCAAGAATACACAGAAGAACTGTACAAAAAGTTCTTCATGACCCAGATAATCACGATGGTATGATCACTCATCTAGAGCCAGACATCTTGGAATGTGAAGTCAAGTGGGCCTCGGAAAGCATTGCTATAAACAAAGCTAGTGGAGGTGATGGAATTCCAGTTGAGCTGTTTCAAATCCTGAAAGATGATGCTATGAAAGTGCTGAACTCAATATGCCAGCAAATTTGGAAAACTCAGCAGTGGCCATAGGACTGGAAAAGGTCAGTTTTCATTCCAATCCCAAAGAAAGGCAATGCAAAAGAATGCTCAAACTACAGCACAATTGTACTCATCTCATATGCTATTAAAGAAATGCTCAAAGTTCTCCAAGCCAGGCTTCAGCAATACATGAACTGTGAACTTCCTGATGTTCAAGCTGGTTTTACAAAAGGCAGAGGAACCAGAGATCAAATTGCCAACATCTGCTAGCTCGCTCATGGAAAAAGCAACAGAGTTCCAGAAAAACATCTATTTCTGCTTTACTGTCTATGCCAAAGCCTTTGACTGTGTGGATCACAAGAAACTGTGGAAAATTCTTCAAGAGATGGGAATACCAGACCACCTGACCTGCCTCTTGAGAAATCTGTATGCAGGTCAAGAAGCAGCAGTTAGAACTGGACATGGAACAACAGACTGGTTCCAAATAGGAAAAGGAGTACGTCAAGGCTGTGTATATTCTCACCCTGCTTATTTAACTTCTATGCAGAGTACATCATGAGAAACGCTGGACTGGAAGAAACACAAGCTGGAATCAAGACTGCCAGGAGAAATATCAATAACCTCAGATATGCAGATGACACCATTCTTATGGCAGAAAGTGAAGAGGAACTAAAAAGCCTCTTGATGAAAGTGAAAGTGGAGAGTGAAAAAGTGGGCTTAAAGCTCAACATTCAGAACACAAAGATCATGGCATTCGGTCCCATCACTTCATGGGAAATAGATGGGGAAACAGTGGAAACAGTGTCAGACTTTATTTTGGGGGGCTCCAAAATCACTGCAGATGGTGACTGCAGCCATGAAATTAAAAGACGCTTACTCCTTGGAAGAAAAGTTATGACCAACCTAGATAGTATATTCAAAAGCAGAGACATTACTTTGCCGACTAAGGTCCGTCTAGTCAAGGCTATGGTTTTTCGTATGGATGTGAGAGTTGGACTGTGAAGAAGGCTAAGCGCCGAAGAATTGATACTTTTGAATGGTGGTGTTGAAGAAGACTCTTGAGAGTCCCTTGGACTGCAAGGAGATCCAACCAGTCCATTCTGAAGGAAATCAGCCCTGGGATTTCTTCGGAAGGAATGATGCTAAAGCTGTAACTGCAGTACTTTGGCCACCTCATGAGAAGAGTTGACTCACTGGAAAAGACTCTGATGCTAGGAAGGATTGGGGGCAGGAGGAGAAGGGATGAGAGGCTGAGATGGCTGGATGGCATCACGGACTCGATGGACGTGAATCTGAGTGAACTCCGGGAGTTGGTGATGGACAGGGAGGCCTGTTATGCTGCGATTCATGGGGTCACAAAGAGTCGGACATGGTGAGTGAGTGAACTGAACTGCAGAATAAACACTACAGATTTCCAAACACAAACTGGCTAATCATAATAATCTGAGTCATTCAGGAGAATTCATTCAGGATTCAGATCAAGTCATTCAAGATTTAGATCAAGTGTGTATTCCACAGAATTCTTGGTATTTCCAAACTGGATTAGGAAATTCAAATCAAATCAGAGTTTCCAAAAAAGCTTCCCTGGAAAATCCCAGAAGGCCTCTAAGCCTATGTTTTGCCCTGAAGGGTTACAAAGGCAAGTGGGCTGAGCCTATTCTGGTTCTAGCCTAACTTCTCAAGAAAGCCTAAAGCATTTTGAGTCAGTCTGGAGTTCAGAATAGGGACTAGGTTGTAGGCTAGACTAAAAGACTAAACTATAACTATTTCTCAAAGTACAATAGGATAAAAAGAGTAAGAGCAAAATCACCAAAGAAGAGTCTAGCAATAAACTTGTAACAAGAACTTAAACTTCAACAGCATTATCTCAAAATTAAAGTACATAATCTTTTATCTTACAAATTTCTGCTAGCAGCTTTTCAAAGAACACAAATGCATGTCTGGGCTCCAAATACCTTTCCTTCAACTAAAGGAGCAACAAAAAGAAGGAAAAATTTAGTCTGCACAGAAATAAAAATTTATAGATGAAATACTATTGTGTAACTACTTTCTCAGTCTGTTAACAAACCATCACACATTCTTTCATTAAAATGCTTATAATAAGTAAAATACATACCACTATTACAGATAAATACTATTAGATTCCTGGTGAATTTTTAAGCAGAATTAAAAATTTTGTGGGGAAAAAATACTATTAGAAATGGTATTTTTAGAACTTCAACTTTCAATAAAGGTTCAGAATTATGATTAATTTTCCATATAAGCAGTCATTTTATACTTTTTTTCTCATATCTATTTCTCCTTTATTAAAAGACTACTACAAAACACAGAGATTTCATATTTAAACTCTAGCACAGCTCAGATACATGATGATACACATATGATTATAGAGTAAGAATCCAGAAAGGGATATTTAAATCAGGTTTAAAGTTTATGATGCATTATAATACCTTAAAAGTGTAGAGAAATGACATTTTTCACTTTTTTATTCTATTAAGCAGTACAATAACAGATCATTCACACACACACACATACATACACACACTATCCCAAATCTAAAGTGATCTAATGTCACCATATTTTCAGACTTGTGAATTTTAAAATCCACTCCATTTATATTGAATGAATGAATGTTAAATTTAATAAGTGGGAACTGATTTTTAGGTGTGTATTAAATCTCCATGTAGATCAATTACAGACATACTCACATGTGGACCAGACTAAGTTTCCCAAATACCTATTAACGTTATTTTAAAATTAAGAGTTCATTTATATGCACAAATCATTTAAAATGCAGAAATCACTGTTAATGATACTTTCAAAAATCCACAAGCATATGCAACTTGATTAAGTTAAATACCTGTTCATGTGGGCAGGACCATACCCTCCAATGGCATATATCATTCCATCCAACACTGCTGCAGCAAAACAACTTCTTGTCGTAGTCATGGGTGCCACAGGTTGCCATTTTCTTACTTTGGGAATATACTTCTCTACAGATTGCAAGTAAGACTGTCCATCATAACCACCTAAAGCATAAAGTTCTCCTGCAAGTACCACTACTCCAAGGGTACTTCGACTCTCATTCATTCTCTCCAGAGAAGTCCAGGTATTTGTATCAGGATTCCAGCATTCTACTGAATTTTCATGTTTTCTGATAGTGATGCCAGGACGCACGTTAGTTTCAATACCACCTATAACGTACACTTTTTGGTCTAAACGCATATTCCAAATTCATAGCGAGGAATGTTTAGGGGTGCCAAACCAATCCAAGAGTCATTCTGAGGAAAGTACATCTCCACACTAAAGAACAAGCAGACAAACATTAAAATTTAAAACATCAAAATGGCCCATAAACAACATCTGGCAAAATAGAAGATACACATATGCTCTGATACAGCTATTGCATCTTTGTGTATCTATTCTATGGAATGCCTAGACAGATAGTTTTGCAAAAGGACACAAACAGAGAAATGTTTATAGCAGCACAACACGATCATCTATCAAAAGGAGAATGCATAAGTGTGACCTGTCCACCCTATGACTAAGCAAGTCCATCCCAAGATGTGCATGCAAAAGAAATGCACATACATATATGTACAATGATGTTCACAGTAGCATTATTTTTAATAATCAAAAACTGAAAATAATCCAAATTTTTCATCAATTATAAAATGGATAAGTAAACTGTGCCTATCTTGTAACAAAACACTATATACAATGCAAACGAACAAACTACAGCTACATGCAGCAGCAATGAATCTCACGCATATCATGTTCAGGGAAACAAGCCAAATTGATTCTGTAATACAGTTTCATTTCCATCAAATTCAAAAACATTTCTAATCTCTAGATTAGAAATGAAGATAGCAGTTACCTTCAGAGAGGACAGGGAGGGGCCTTAAGGGTGGCTTCTGAGTGTTGGTTATATTCTTTTCATGAAATGGTTTGTAATGCTTACTTGGTGATAACTCACTGAGCTGTATACTTGGGATTTGTGAACTTTTCTATATATGTAGAACATTTCAACTAATTTTTATAGTTATCATATTCATTATAGAAAGAAAATGTTATATTATGTCCATCTACTATAATATCATATACCAATGAAACTAAATGAACTATTTCCTCATGCAATCTCAATTTTATAAACTTTCTGTTCAATGAGAAAACACATTCGTAAAGAATACATATGATATTATTGCATTTATATATAAAAATTTACAAAACCTAACTAAATATTGGGGCACATATGTGGCAAAATTACAACAAAATGCAAAAGAATAATCCATTAAAAATTCAGAATAGTGGTTACTTCTAGGGGAGACAAGGAGATGGTATCAAGGAGGGGCACAAGGGAATTTTAAAGGTTTTGTTAGCCCAACCTCAACAATACCAGCTTTAAACTACAATTAAAATGTATACTGAGACTTTTAAAAGATAAAGAACCCACCAATTGACTTTGATTAAAAAAAAAAAAATCTCCTCTTATTGGAGGAAACTCATTCTACTAAATGTCTGGAAATATTTTAGAATATTAAATATTAAAGAAATATATTAAACATAAATGTTTTCATAAAGCAATCTCAGTTAAGAGAAAAGCAAAGGTAACATCCAGATATATTTTCAATGTACAAGAGTTATCTGTATAACACAACACTGTTAGTCAACTATATGTAATATAAAATAAAAAACAGACTAAAGATATCAGTGGAATGTTCTAAATCATGATTATTATGGGTCTAATTCAACCCATCAGCTACTTCCGTAAATACAGTTTTATTGTAGCCCAGCCATTTCATTTGTTTATGTATTGTCTACAGCCACTCTTGTACTGCAGTGACAGACTTAGGTAGTTAAAACAGACCATATGCCCACAAAGTTTGAAATATTTACTATTTGGCTGGCTCTTCAGAGAAAAATTCTGACAACTCCTATTTAAGTTATTAGGAAAGAAAGCACCTATTTACTACTGTTGTTAAAAATATATTTACATGAAGGAAATAAATTGCATGGAAATTCCAAGACTTGTATTAGTATCCTATTTTTTATTAGTGGTTATTCTGATTAATTGTATTCATTCAGACACGTTCTTTTCCCAGTCTGCCTTCATCACAGATTCTTAGCTCTCTTCTTTAGCATCGTCTGATATAGCTAGCAATAATAAGCCCCCTCTGACCTAGTCTGACTCAAAGATGTAAATGATTTCACAAAGGGGAAAAAGGGCCATAAAATGGTAGAAAAGTTCAAGAGTAAGTAGGATGGATAAAATTTTTGCACTGGGAGGGAAGAGGGGTTAATTGAGAGTATTACAGAGAATGGACAACAATCTGATTAAAACAAACAGGTAAGTGTTTTAAGAAGAGGAGAAAAAATCAAAAAGAAGCAAAGAAAATAAATAGGAAAATCAAACTATTTAAAAAATATTTAAAAATCAGCAAATTTTAAGAGTATACAATCTATTAGCGTGTGTTGTGCTAAGTCACTTCAGTCGTGTCCGACTCTGCAACGCTATGGACCACAGCCCGCCAGGCTCCTCTGTCCATGGGATTTTCTAGGCAAGAATACTGGAGTGGGTTGCCATTTCCTCCTCCAGGGGATCTTCCCGACCCAGGGATCAAACCCACGTCACATCCATCCTTTAAAAGCCTTCTATTTACCTATCTAGACAGGCAAACAGTCCAGATTTTCCTCCTACTGCACAAAGTACTTTGGGAGCACAGCGAGGTCGTGTCATCAAGACTGTCTGATGAGACAGTCTGTGTTCCGGCATAAAGTGGTACTTCAGAGCTTCATTCAAAGATGTTTACAAGTGCGATCATCACGAATAAGATGATTTGCTTCATATAATCTAGTGAGAAACTTAACACTGAGCAATGGTAATCGCACACTGTTAAGCAGCTGAGCTAAGTACTTCTGGCGTTCTTGGACATCATACTTGATCCAAGACTCAAGTGCATAAAAACAGTCTCTTCAGTAGCTACATTCAAACAGTCATTGGAAACGATTTCATCCAAATCAGCATGAGTGAGCTCAAAAAACTCTTCAGTCTGGCAAACTGCTTCAAAATTCTGGCATATGTATTTAGTGGCTGCCAAATAAAGGTCATGGCAACCATACGTCTCTGCAAAACGAGAAATTCCAATACAATTACCAGGATCAAGCTGGCTTTCAAGAAATGTGCAACATTCTTTCAGGACAAGTTTTATCTGCAGTAGGTTTGCTGCTGGAAGGAGAGATTCAACTGTGTCTTGTGAAATAAAAACAGTCCCTGTATAGGCATATTCCACAATGGCCTGGAGAGCAGTCTCATCAATGCACTGAAACTCAACTTCACTGTTCTCTTTTTCAGAGAGGTTTCCAGTGAACATAGCTTTGAAATATGGGCTGATGCTGGCAAGTACCACTTTGTGAGCATGAATTTTAACATCACCTACTCGAAGAATGATGTCACAGAGTTCGTGATGCTGACGAAGAAGATTCAAGCCTTGTAGAAGTTGTTCAGAATGTAAGTGGGTTAAGTTAGCAAGCATGTAGGTCGGGGATGTGTGGTCCATCTACAGAAAAACAAAAGGCAAGGATAGCTATTTCAAAATAACCTTACAAATGATTCCTTTTTCAAGTAGCACAAATAAATGAGATTTGTTGTTTATTTGCACGCTTGTTGGTTTTTAAATACCTTACACTACATACTAGACAGAGGCTTTTAGAGTTATTAACAGAAAGAATGTTAACAATCACTCAACTCTGTTATAGATATTAGGAAACAGAGGCTCCAAAATCATAAAAGTCTCTTGACATGGACTTTTGAATCAGAACTCTGCCAACTCTTCTGTTTCCCTTCATTAGATTCAAGTCTGAGCTATCCCTGAAACAAAACACAATTGTGAAGAAAAAAAAAACCTGCTGAAAGGAAAATTAATTTTGAAACAATGCTTATAGTTATTTGGCTATTTTTCTCAATAATGATATCAATGTCTGTAATCTAATCAACAGATACTTTAGCTGAAATGCAATTTCATGTTAACTCACATACTTTACTCAAAGATTCAATAATTACTTTGAAAAAGCATGCTGAATTTATAAAGATACCACTACTGTCAACTGATTCAATAACAAAAAATTAATGTGAACACAGTCTGGTATTCTATAGGGGCAATAAGGCTCACTTACTGATCTAGACCATACCTACTCAACTCCTGATAAATCTGGATCATACCCACTCCATCTACTTAATACCCTATGCTTCTGGAAGATGAAAAAGAATAAAAATAGAAGAGAAGAGAAAAGATGAGACAGGAAAGATGAAGAAAAAGTGAGAGGCAATAAGAATTGGAGTATGTTGAATAACTGCTCTGGCAAAAGACATCCCCAAACTAATCCCTGGAAGCTTTGAATGGTACTTTACATGGCAAAAAAAAAAAAAGTACAGACATGATTGAGGATTTTGAGATGATGAGATTATCCTGGATTATCTAAGTACAATCACATTTACTTTATAAGAAGGCAGGAGATCTGACACAGACAGAAGAAGGTAATCTGACCACAGAGGCAGAGACTGAAGGGATGCAGTCACAAACCAATTAACCCTGGCAGCCACCAGAAGCTGGAAGAGGTGAGGCACGCATTTTCCCCTGGAACCTCCAGATAGCGCACAGCCCTGCCAACACCTTACTTCAGTCCAGCGTTACTAATTTCAGACTTTTGGCCTCTGTGACTGTAAGAGAATCAAGTTCTGTTATTTTAAGCAACTGAGTTTGTGGTAATTTGTTATAGCAGCCATAAGAAATTAATATTAATACACCAATACTTCAGAATGGCTCATAGCAGCTGTTTAGAATAGATGAGAGGAACATAAAGCATCTACACGATAAGAACTGTTTCTTTCCTATCTCATTCACTCTTCAAACACAAGTTTCAGGGATGATAATAATAATAATCCTTTAAAAAGCAGAAGATTAGTTCCTATTTTAAAAGTATCAAATAAATTACAAAATTCTGAACATTAGTAAATAATACGAATGTTGGTAGGCCGGGAAATCTACCACTTCATTCCTGGGGTATTTTTAAGTGAAAATATTCAAATATTAAAACTTTGATTTTCACTAGGAATGTCATCATTTCACATTTGCTTCATCTGAATTTTAAATATGTTAAAATTTTTTGTTAACATGACTTTATAACTGATATCACCAACCTCCACTTCTGATCTCTCCAAATAATCCTATATACATCTAACAGAATAACTCTCACTCAGGGTACAGACAAGTGTCAAGAAGCTTGTTAGTTTTCCAGTAGGTACTTTATTTCAGAACAGAATATTTTAAGAAAACAGCAAGCAGAAGGCATATGTTTAGATCTGGATCTGTTCTTTTTACTTACTATAGTACTGACCTCTTAGACTTATTTAACTTCTTTTTAATCCTTCATTTAATAGAAAAAAAAAAAACTAGTTAATTATCTAGACTAAAAAGAAAAAAATGAACAACAGCAAAGGTGAGTAGACATACAAAGTAAACAATGGGATTAAGAAAGTGGTCCTGGCTGCTTCACATCACTAACTTTACCTTACCTTCAATTTCCTTATCAAAGTGAGATCATAATATTAATAATGCATGAATGCATGCTAGTCACTTCAATCGTATCCAACTCTTTGAGACCCTGTGGACTGTAGCCTACCAGGCTCCTCTGTCCATGGGATTCTCAAGAATACTGAGTGGGTTGCCATGCTCTTCTCCAGGACATCTTCCTGGCCCAGAGATTGAACCCACATCTCTTAAGTCTCCTGGCAAAGGCACGCAGGTTTCTTTACCACTAGCACAACCTGGGAAGCCCAATGTTAATAATACCTCAACTATACGTACCTCACAAAGTTTTTGAGGATCGAATTAGATAATGCACATGAAAACACAACGAACTGTAAGATTATGAGTACAGGATACTATGGTTAGGCAAAAGGAATGTAACAGTATTAGTGAAGAACAAGGTCCCTGGAAATACAAGATAATGAGTTTTAGTCCTAATTGAGTCATATACTATTATATGGAATTGGTACATTTCTTAATCCAAGTACTAATTCTGTCATCCATAAAACAATACAACCATATTTCAAAGAAAACCATGAAAATAGTTTTAACTTTCAGTTCAGTTCAGTTCAGTTCAGTTCAGTCACTCAGTCGTGTCCGACCCTTTGAGACCCAATGAATCGCAGCACGCCAGGCCTCCCTGTCCATTACCAACTCCCGGAGTTCACTCAGACTCACGTCCATCGAGTCAGTGATGCCATCCAGCCACCTCAACTTCTGTCGTCCCCTTCTCCTCCTGCCCCCAATCCCTCCTAGCATCAAAGTCGTTTCCAATGAGTCAACTCTTCGCATGAGGTGGTCAAAGTGTTGGAGTTTCAGCTTTAGCATCATTCCCTCCAAAGAAATCCCAGGGCTGATCTCCTTCAGAATGGACTGGTTGGATCTCCTTGCAGTCCAAGGGACTCTCAAGAGTCTTCTCCAACACCACAGTTCAAAAGTATCAATTCTTCGCTCAGCCTTCTTCACAGTCCAACTCTCACATCCATACATGACCACAGGAAAAACCATAGCCTTGACTAGACGGACCTTAGTCGGCAAAGCAATGTCTCTGCTTTTGAATATGCTATCTAGGTTGGTCATAACTTCCCTTCTTCCAAGGAGTAAGCATCTTTTAATTTCATGGCTGCAATTACCATCTGCAGTGATTTTGGAGCCCCCAAAATTAAGTCTGACATTGTTTCCACTGTTTCCCCATCTATTTCCCATGAAGTGATGGGACCAGATGCCATGATCTTCATTTCCTGAATGTTGAGCTGTAAGCAACTTTTTCGCTCTCCTCTTTCACTTTCATCAAGAGGCTTTTTAGTTCCTCTTCACTTTCTGCCATAAGGGTGGTGTCATCTGCATATCTGAGGTTACTGATATTTCTCCCGGCAATCTTGATTCCAGCTTATGCTTCTTCCAGCCCATCATTTCTCATGATGTACACTGCATATAAGTTAAATAAGCAGGGTGACAATATACAGCCTTGATGTGCTCCTTTTCCTATTTGGAACCGGTCTCTTGTTCCATGTTCAGTTCTAACTTTTGCTTCCTGACCTGCATAGAGGTTTCTCGAGAGGCAGGTCAGGTGGTCTGGTATGTCCATCTGTTTCAGAATTTTCCCACAGTTTCTTGTGATCCACACAGTCAAAGGCTTTGGTATAGTCAGTAAAGCAGAAATAGATGTTTTTCTGGAACTCTCTTGCTTTTTCCATGATCCAGCGGATGTTGGCAATTTGATCTCTGGTTCCTCTGCCTTTTCTAAATCCAGCTTGAACATCAAGAAGTTCACGGTTCACATATTGCTGAAGCCTGGCTTGGAGAATTTTGAGCATTACATTACTACCGTGTGAGATGAGTACAAATGTGTAGTAGTTTGAGCATTCTTTGCCATTGCCTTTCTTTGGGATTGGAATGAAAACTGACCTTTTCCAGTCCTGTGGCCACTGCTGAGTTTTCCAGATTTGCTGGTATGTTGAGTGCAGCACTTTCACAGCATCATCTTTCAGGATTCGAAACAGCTCAACTGGAATTCCATCACCTCCACTAGCTTTGTTCGTAGTGATGCTTCCTAAGGCCCACTTGACTTCACATTCCAAGATGTCTGGCTCTAGGTGAGTGATCACACCATCATGATTATCTGGGTCGTGAAGAACTTTTTGTACAGTTCTTCTGTGTATTCTTGCCACCTCTTTTTAATATCTTCTGCTTCTGTTAGGTCCATACCATTTCTGTCCTTTATTGTGCCCATCTTTACATGAAATGTTCCCTTGGTATCTCTAATTTTCTTGAAGAGATCTCTAGTCTTTCCCATTCTG
This sequence comes from Nanger dama, assembly GCA_917880005.1. Classification (NCBI taxonomy): domain Eukaryota; kingdom Metazoa; phylum Chordata; class Mammalia; order Artiodactyla; family Bovidae; genus Nanger; species Nanger dama. Next base: position 2,627,536 of record CAKJTW010000038.1, on the reverse strand, counting down.
TTGTTTTCCTCTACTTCTTAGGAAGGCTTTCTTATCTCTCCTTGCTATTCTTTGGAACTCTGCATTCAGATGCTTATCTTTCCTTTTCTCCTTTGTTTTTCGCTTCTCTTCTTTGCACAGCTATTTGTAAGGCTCCCAGTCATTTTGCTTTTTTTCATTTCTTTTCCGTGGGGATGGTCTTGATTCCTGTCCCCTGTACAATGTCATGAACCTCTGTCACCAGGCACTCTATCTATCAGATCTAGTCCCTTAAATCTATTTCTCACTTCTACTGTATAATCGCAATGGATCTGATTTAGGTCATACCTAAATGGTCTAGTGGTTTTCCCTACTTTCTTCAGTTTTAGTCTGAATTTGGCAATAAGGAATTCATGATCTGAGCCACAATCAGCTCCTGGTCTTGTTTTTGCTGACTGTATAGAGCTTCTCCATCTTTGGCTGCAAAGAATATAATCAATCTGATTTCGGTGTTAACTATCTGGTGATGTCCATGTGTAGAGTCTTCTCTTGTGTTGTTGGAAGAGGGTATTTGCTATGACTGGTGTGTTCTCTTGGCATTACTTTATTAGCGTTTGCCCTGCTTCATTCTGTATTCCAAGGCCAAATTTGCCTGTTACCCCAGGTGTTTCTTGACTTTTCATTCCAGTCCCCTATAATGAAAAGGACATCTCTTTTGGGTGTTACGTCCAAAAGGTCTTGTAGGTCTTCATAGAACCATTCAACTTCAGCTTCTTCAGCATTACTGGCTGGGGCATAGGCTTGGATTATCGTGATATTGAATGTTTTGCCTCAGAAATGAACAGAGATCATTCTGTCATTTTTGAGATTGCATCCAAGTATTGCATTTCAGACTCTTTTGTTGACCATGATGGCTACTCCGTTTCTTCTAAGAGATTCCTGCCGACAGTAGTAGATATAATGGTCATCTGAGTTAAATTCACCCATTCCAGTCCATTTTAGTTCGCTGATTCCTAGAATGTCGACGTTCACCCTTGCCATCTCTTGTTTGACCACTTCCATTTGCCTTGATTCATGGACCTAACATTCCAGGTTCCTATTCAATATTGCTCTTTACAGCATCGGACCTTGCTTCTATCACCAGTCACATGCACAACTGGGTATTGTTTTTGCTTTGGCTCCATCCCTTCATTCTTTCTGGGAGTTGTTTCTCCACTGATCTCCAGTAGCATACTGGGCACCTATCAACCTAACTTCCACAAAACCTGAAGTGCTGTGAATACAGCACTTGTCTCATTCTCTTCTCGTTCATTCTTTCCATAATGACCTTTAACTCCAATAAAGCTCATGTAATTACAACAGCTCTAGATAAGTATTTTCTTACCATTTGCCAGATTTTGTCATAAACTTTTTCCTCTTCCATCTTCTATCCAATTCCAATTTTCAAAAAGCTAGATCAAAATTAATTTCACCTGAAAGTCTATAAACATTTAGGTACTCAATTCCTTTACATGCAATTAATTAAAAGTGGTGTTTTGTGAAACATATCCTTCTCTACTATCATTTGTCTGATTTAACAAGGAGATGTTATTCAGAATGAAAAGTAAGCAACAAACAGGAAACTGAATGATACAGAAGATAAGAGAAGAGTATGAGAAAGGACACCTGTTTAATACAATGAGACAGGAAAGGGAAATAAAAGGCATATTGATTGGAAAGAAAGAAAGAAAACTATCTTTGTCAGCAGATGACATGACTGTCTCTGTAGAAAATCCAAAACAAAATAAAAACCCCCAAACACAGGAACTAGTAAGCAATTATATAAAGTTTGCAAGATACAACATTAATATACAAAAGTCAATCACTTTTCTATAAAGCAGCAATGAACAAGTAAAATTTGAAATTTAAAACATATTATCATTTACATTAACACCTAAAAATTGAAATACTTATACATCTAAATCTAACAAAATATGTAGAAGATCTATATGAGAAAAAAGTATAAAATTCTAATACAAGAAAGCAAAGAACTAAATAAATGGAGAGATATTCCATGTTCATGGATAAGACATTATCAAGATGTTGATTCTTCCTGACTTGCACTACAGATTCAATGTAACCCCAATCAAAATTCTAGCAAGTTATTTTGTGGATGTTGCAAACTGATTCTAAAGCTTTCACAGAGAGACAAAATACCCAGAATAGCCAACTCAATATTGAAAAAGAATAAAGTCAAATGACTGATACTACCCAATTTCAAGCATTATTATAAAGCTATAGTAATGAAGACAGAATGGCACCAGTGAAAGCACAGACAAATAGACCAGTGGAGCAGAACAAAGAGTCTAGAAACAGACCCACATAAACACAGTTAGCTGATCTTTAACAAAGCAAGAAAGGCAATACAATGGAGGTCTTTTCAACAAATGGAGGTGGAATGGATATGCACAAATAAAAAAATGAAACTGCACACAGACCTTACTTCTATCCTTCAGAAAAATTAACTCAAAATGGATCACAGACCTAAATGTAAAATGCAAAACTATAAAACACTTAGAAGATAACACAAGAGTAAATTCTAGATGACCTTGGGTATGGCAATGATTATTTTTAGATATGACACCAAGGCACAATCCATACAAGAAAGAATGGTAAGTTGGACATCCCTATTAAAAACAAAACAAACACACATACATTCACTCACACACAGAAAACCCACAAAAACTCCTACTTTGGGAAAAACATTATCAAGAGAATAAGAAGACAAGCCATACACTGGGAGGAAATATCTGTAGAAAACCACAACTGATAAAGAACTATTATTCAATTAAAGAACTTTTAAAATTAAACAATAAGAAAATTAACAACCTGATTAAGAAATGGATTAAAGAAAGACCTTAATAGACACCTCACCAGAAAAGATACAGATGTTAAGTAAGCAGATGAAATGATGTCCTTGGTCATCAGGAAATTGCATATTAAGACAACAATGAAATACTACCTCACAGTTATTAGAATGGCTAAAACCCAGAACACTGAGAACAGCCAATGTGAGGGACAATATGGGGCAAAAGGAACTTTCCTTCATGGCTAGGGGGAATCCAAAATTGTACAGCAACTCTGGAAGACACTTTGATAGCTTCTTATAAAACTAACCTGTATAGTGCTATAAGTGACTTCCCTGGTGGGTCAGATGGTACAGCGTCTGCCTGCAATGTGGGAGACCTGGGTTCAATCCCTGGGTCGGGAAGGAAATGGCAACCCACTCCAGTATTCTTGCCTGGAAAATCCCACGGACGAAAGAGCCTGGTAGGCTACAGTCCATGGGGTTGCAAAGAGTCGGACACAACTGAGCGACTTCACTGTCTTTTCTTTCTTATAAAACTAAACATACTTTTACCATACAATTCTGCATTCGCCTTCCTCAGTATTTACCCAAATGAACTGAAAATTTATGTCCACACAAAAACTTGCACATGGATGTTTATAGCAACTTTATTTTGAAGTGCCAATCCTTGGAAGCAACCAAGGTGAATGGGTAACTATTAAACTATCCTGCACCAAGACCACGGAATATTATTCAGTGCTAAAAGAAACAGGCTGCCGAGCTTCTAAAAGACATAGAGAAAACGTCTTATCAAGTAAAAGCCAACCTGACAATGCTATACACTGCTGGTATTCTGGAAAAGGTAAAACTATAAAGACAGTAAAAATATCAATGGTTGCCAGGGGTTTTGGGGAGGAAAGATAAATAGGCAAAGCACTCAGGACCTATAGGGCAGTGAAATTACTCTATATAACACTATAATGGTAGATATGTATCATTATACACCTGTCCCAACCCATAGAATATACAACACTGAGAATGAACCCTCAGGTAAATTATGGACTTTGGGGGATAATGTGCCAATATGAGTTCATCGATTGAAACAAATGCACCACCATGGTGGGGGACATGGATAATGGGGGAAGGTATGCATGTGCTGATGAAGGGTATAAATGGGAAACCTCTGTACACTCCTTAATTTTGCTGTGAACCTAAAACTGTTCTAAAAAACTAAGTCTTTTAAAAAGCAAATTAAGCGAGAAAAAAAGGAGATCTAGCTACTTTATAAGTTCATACCTCTCCCAGACCAAATAATTATGTCCTACGATATTTAAAAGGACCTCTGAATGAGACCCCTGAATCACTGCCAGTGCCACAAGACTAAAGACTATTTTAAAAAATAAGACAGTAATTTCTACTAACATCTTGGAAAGGATAATGTTAATTTTAGATAACACTACAAAACAAATTATTAAAGATTTGATTTGTGAATACTGAGAAGACAATGTAGTGATTTCTAACACTAGGATGGACGAACTAACAAGAAGATATGTCACAGATGAATCTTGGGGTTTCTTCTTAATGTATTTAGAAGACTTCCAGATCAGAAAAATACAAAATATTTAACGACATGATTTTGGGAACAAAATCAAAAGTATAATAAGCTAGTTCAGTTAGCTAAATTAGCATGTGGTTGGATAACCACACTATAGAATACTACTTAATGGAATGAGGTCTTCCTGGAGGGAGGTTTCTGCTGGTATGGTGTAAGGCCAAGATGAAGATACTGGGGGCAGGCCCTTCAGCTTTGCAGATGATACAAAGCTGCAGAGGACAACAAATACATCAGCCAGTAAAACACGTATCCAAAAAGACCTGACATCTAACAAGAAGAAATTTAAGAGGGATAAATGTTAAGATTCTATAGTGGATTCCAGAACAACTATACAAGTATAGAATAAGAAAGAAAAGACTCATTTGTTGGATGTGAATCTTTGGGAGGTTTAATGTGCATTGATAGAATTATATACATAGAACTAGAGAGGAAACATTCCACTTGGCTCTGCAAATGTTAGACCATATCTGGAATACAGATTTGGGGTACCACCCTTTAAAAGGGATCTAAGCAAAGTAAAACAGTTGATGAAGAGAAGAACTTCAAGACATGTATTATGCGTATGGAGTCCTTTAAAAAAAAAGAAGGAAATCTGAGAGCTGTGTGAAAAACCAAAGAATGAAAGTTACTCAATAACAATAATATAGAATTGTTTTAAGAATTAAATGTGTTTATACATATGAAGGGCTTAGAATAGTGTCTATCATTTAGTAAGTTTGTGATAAATATTATTTTATTCATTATTAAGCCATTACTAGTGATTTTTTTTTTACATTGTCTGCTCAAGAGGTACTCTGCTTTTACACTGTACAATCTCTTACTATTGGGTAAGAAATCTACTTTGTACCACTGACATCTTGGACTACATAAAGTATTAAAGAATTGTTGATTCTCAAAATAAGTTAATGAGTTATTGGTTAGAGCCATTTTTAGTGTAAGAAGAAATCATACAGTGATAGATCGAAAATTAAACTAATTTTTGTGTATGCAACTGAAGACTGGCAAATTACCATTAACGTGATATGAAAGTTTAACACAACACTGATTTGTAAATAAATACATATATATACACATGCAACACACAAAAACACAAATGTTTGAGTAAATCTGCTGCTGGTGCTGCTGCTGCTGCCGCCAAGGCGCTTCAGTCGTGTCCAACTCTGTGCGACCCCACAGACGGCAGCCCACCAGGCTCCACCGTCCCTGAGTAAATATGACACATATCCAAATGTGCAGGACGGTACGATTTTAAGAAACTGGGCTCTGGAAATCAGGCTCCTTGGGTCACAATACTGTCTGTGCTATTTCATAGCAATGTGACCTTAGGAAAGTGATCTTAAAAGTCTGTTTCCTCATCTGTAAAGCACACACAAAATGGTACCCAGTAAGTACATGATGACTGTTACATACTACTTATTATCTTCCTTAGGAATATTCAGTTTTTGCCAGCTAAAACCATGTGACTCCCTTCCATGCTCACCAAGAAACGAAAAAAAGCTAACTTACTGTCAAATGAACAAATACAAACAGGTCAAGGCCAAAGCCTGATTAATCTGACCAGAAAAGATACAGTAAGCCACTTTTACATTTAGAGAGTTTATTACTCACAGACAGAAGACTAAGCTCCCTGGATCCCTGCCCCACACATCAAAAAGGAAAATGCATACAAAGGGGGCTGGGTGGCAGCAGCAGTTCTGCATCCCACAGCTCTACTATGTTAAAGTCCAATACTTCATCACACTTGTGTGTGTCAGTTGCTTAGTTGTGTCTGACTCTGCAACCCCACAGACTGTAGCCCGCCAGGTTTCTCTGTCCATGGAATTCTCCAGGCAAGAAATCTGGAGTGGGTTGCCATCTCCTTCTCCAGAGGATCTTCCCAGCCCAGGAACTGAACTCAGGTCTCTCGCACTGCAGGAAGATTCTTTACCATCTGAGCTACCAGGGAAGCCCCATTACTCTAGGAAGGTAAAGAGAAACAGCATCATGGCAGACTTCCAGGGGAGACAGAGAGACACGCGGAACATGGCCTTGTAGCAGTACCTTAAAGACCTTCCTCTCATGTTCCAAGAGAATCACAAGGTGTTCCAAGACTCAGATAAGCTTCAGTCCCACAGTCCAAGCTTTTGCCTATGTGGATATATGCAAGGTCAGAATACCATGATGAAGCAGTTTCCCTATACTTATACCCTTTATAGTAATTCTCCTTTTTGCTCTCCAAAATAATAAAAATGATCAAAGTTTTAAAAACCACTCAAGGAAGGACACTGGTAAAGTCGACATACATTTTTTTTTTTTTTAAACTGGTTTCACTTTATTATTCCCTTTATAAAATTATGTGGTGGCTACAGCTGGGGCCTGCATCCTCTGCACAGAGACTCTGGTGTGGGTCTTCACAAGATGGTCAGTGAATTCCTGATATGGAGACTTGGTGAACACCGTCTCTTTCCAGAGGTCAGGGCTGAGATAACGGTAGGTCTTGGAAATGGCATCAAAAGTGGCCTTGGCGAAGTTGCCCAGGGTGGCGGTGGAGCCCCTGGCAGAAGTGTAGCATTCGTCGATGCCGGCCATCAGCAGCAGCTTCTTGGGCACAGGGGCGGAGACGATGCCAGTGCCTCTGGGGGCAGGGATGAGGCGCACCAGCATGGAGCCACAGCAGCCAGTCACCTTGTAAGGAACTGTGTGGGGCTTGCCGATCTTGCTCCCCCAGTAGCCTCTTCGCACGAGGACGATGGACAGCTTGGCCAGGATGATGGCCCCACGGATGGCAGTGGCTACTTCCTTGGAGCACTTGACACCCAGACCAACATGTCCGTTGTAATCCCCAATGGCAACAAACGCCTTGAACCTGGTCTGCTGGCCAGCACGGCCAGCACGGGTCTGCTTTTGCACGGGCATAATCTTCAAGACCTCATCCTTGAGGGATGCTCCCGGGAAAAAGTCAATAATCTCAGACTCCTTGATGGGCAGAGAGAAAAGGTAGATCTCCTCCAGAGACTTGATCTTCATGTCCTTGACCAGGCGGCCCAGCTTGGTAATGGGGAGCCACTCCTTGCCCTCGGCCTTGCCTCTGCGAGCCCGCGGCCTCTGCCCCGGCCGAGACCCCGTCCGCCACTACCGAAGCCTCCGCGGAAGCCACCGCCACCGCGGCCTCCCATTCCAGGGCCCCCGGGGCCTCCGGGCCTCCCGCAGCACCGGCGTCATCCGCCATTTGGTGTTTTCACGAAGAAGAAGAGTGACATACATTTTAAAAAGAACACCCACACACATTTCTATCACCGGACTGAATATAAATGACATGATGTCCACTCCCTTTAAGAACTACTGAGAATAACGTTTAAGAGATTATATTCTTATTACCAAAATGATTTGAACTATGAACTTTAAAAAGAGAAGTAAATATAGGGAACTTGAATTACATTGAAGATTTGTCATAACACATCATTTTTAACACTTTAAATTTGACTTCTCTTACTCAGGAAATGTGACTTTAGAGAAATTCACAGAATTTTAAAAAGAGAAAGCAGTAAAACAATGGTTCCCAAAATATGATCCTTGCACTAGCAACATCAGTATCACCTAGGATCTGCTAAAATGCAAATTCTTGAGCACAAGCACACACCTAACCCCAGGAGGAGGAGGAGTAGCAATCTGTGTTTCAAAATGTTAGCATTCTTATGCACATTAATGTTTTAAAATCAGTTAAAATATTTCCAGCACAAGTGTAACTACTTAAAAATTATTGCAAATTATAACTGTACCTCCTTCAAAACTATGAATTACAACTGTGACTATATTTGGTTCTTATTTACCCATAAATGGCTAAAAATAGCTCACGGAAGCAAGAATTCCAAATCTTCAAAACCTGACCTTTGCCACCTTTACACAGTTTCATTTATCTTATCAATAACTTTGTGCACAATGAAAGGTAAGTACCATGGAAAACAGGAAAGAACACTGAGTCAAAGTGTAAATTTCAGGGCCAGAGAGATGAATGGGTTCAAGTCAACATTTGACTACTTTGTAGCTGCAGACTTTAGGCAAATTACTTACTCCAAACTTGAACATTCTCATTTGTAAAATGTGTTGTGGATTAAAAAGAATGTTTGGTTTAGAGAAACAAATCAGTGGAGAATAGAAAATACAGAAATAGATAATTTAACATATGAAAATTTAGCTTATGATAAAGCCAGCATTTCAAAATCAGTGAGGAAAAGTGTGACTTTTAAGTAAACATGTTGAGATAATAGAATAGCCACAAGAAAAAAAAGATAAAATTAGATCCCTTCCACATATCTGAGAGTTCCCTTGTGGCTCAGAGAGTAAAGCGTCTGCCTACAATGTGGGAGACCCGGGTTCGATCCCTGGGTCGGGAAGATCCCCTAGAGAAGGAAATGGCAACCCACTCCAGTACTTTTGCCTAGAAAATCCCATGGATGGAGGAGCCTGTAGGCTATAGTCCATGGGGTTGCAAAGAGTCAGACAGGACTGAGCACTTTACTTCCACATATCTACACCAAGATAAATTCCTAACGGATCAGAGGTATAAATGGAAAAAATGAAAATATACAAGTATTTGAATAAAATAGTGAGACTCTCTCTATACCTTGAGATTGAAGAATAGTTTCCTAACTATGGTACAAGTGAAAAGACAGGTCAGATTAATTACATTAGAAAACTTTGAATAGTTAAAAAATTCATAAGCAAAGAAAAACATGTGAATAAGGTTGAGAAAAATATTTATAATATATATAAAGATGCAACATCAATAAATAAAACATTCCTAAAATACTCTAGCACTACAGAAAAAATAGTCTAAAGAAATGAACAAGAGGTTAAAAATATATGGTTCTTAAGTATATGAAAAATTGTTCAACTTCATTTATAATCAAATGAATTAAAACTATATGGAGGCATTTTTTTGTGCCCAGCACAGCCACGGCTAGAGGTCCCAAGAAGCACCTGGAGCCTGTAGCAGCTCCAAAAACTAGATGCTGGATAAACTGACTGGTGTGTTTGCCCCTCGTCCATCTACTGGTCCCCACAAGCTGAGGGAATGTCTCCCGCTAATCATTTCCCTAAGGAACAGACTTAAGTATGCCTTAACAGGAGATGAAGTAAAGATGTGCAGCAGTGTCTCATTTAGATCAATGGCAAAGTTGCACCAATAACCTACCCTGCTGATTTTATGGATGTCATCAGCATTATTAGACGAGATAATTTTCGTTTCATCTATGACACGAAGGGTCGCTTTGCTCTTCATCATATTACACTTGACGAGGCCAAGTGTAAGTTGTGCAAAGTGAGAAAGATCTTTGTGGGGACAAAAGGAATCCTTCATCTGGAGACCCATGTGCTCGCACCATCCTTTACCCTGATCCCCTCATCAAAGTGAAGGACACCATTCAAATTGCCTTGGAGATGGACAAGATTACTGGTTTCATCAAATTTGACACTAGTAACCTGTGCATGGTGACTGGAGGTGCTAAACTGAAAAGAATTGGTGTGATTACCAACCAGAAGAGACATCCAGGTTCTTGAGATGTAGTTCACGTGAAAGATGCCAACGGCAACAACTTTGCCACTCAGCTCTCCAACACTTTCATTACTGGCAAAGGCAGCAAACCGTGGCTCTCTCTTCCCCGAGGAAAGGGTATTTGCTTTACCATTGCTGAGGAGAGAGACAAAGACTGGCAGCCGAACAGAGCATGGATAAAATGATCTCCATGTGATGTGACTGGAAAAGTCTTTGTACTTAATTAAAGGCTTTTCATGTGGCTCAGCTAGTAAAGAATCTGCCTTCAATGCAGGAGCCCTGGGTTTGATCCCTGGGTTTGGAGGATCCCCTGGAGAAGGGAAAGGCTAACCACTCCAGTATTCTGGCCTGGAGAATTCCATGGACTGTATAGTCCATGGGGTCGCAAAATTAAAAGAAAACACACACACAAAAAAACACACCCAAAACAACTATATGGAGTTATAAATAACAATGCTTTTCTGACAATATACTTTTGGTGAGGCTATGAGAAACAGGCACATTCATCCATCCTCGTGGGAACGCTGAATGATAGAGACCTCTGGAAACAGATCTCAAAAATTTAGCAATTTGCACTTACTCATTAATCTAACAATTCTACTTCTAAGAAATTATCAAAAAATACACACTGGCAAAAAATATATAAAGACAAATGCATAAGGCTAATAGTTACAGGTCTACTTGTAAAAGCAAAAGAATAATACCTTACGCTTTTTACTTTAGTATTTGAGAGACTAAAAGGCAACAAACCAAGAATTTTAAGCTCTAATGCCCACCAACAAAAGGGTGGGTGAAAGAAACCCATGGCATATCCACACAATGGAATACTATGTAGCTGTGAATGGGAATGAAGAATCTCTGTATATACTGCTCTGCAGGGTCTTCCTGATCCAAGCAGGGAAGAGAAATATGGGTATGGTATGCCACTATTATTTAAGAAAGGGGGAGGTTTTTACAAATATATATACCCACTTTTTTTTTAAAGGAAATATAACGTGGTATATTTTTTAAAAGGTTACCTAACAGAGGAGGGAGAGAATAGAGTGGAGGGGATAGAGATAAAGCTACACATCTTTGAACATATCCCATTTTTATAGATTTGACTGTGGAATTAAGGTAGTATTTTACATAATTATAAAGCAAAATTAAACCTTAAAAACAACAATTAGAAAATAAAAGGAAACAAAGGAACTCAATGTTCAGTTAGCACCCTAACCATGCCATACCAAATAATTTTAAAACAGTAATTTGATGGGCCATCCCTAGAGAGGTATGCCTTAAAAATCTTATACCACTTCACATAGTTGGTGAAGATGTTATTTGTATTCTGAAATGGTTACTGTGCACTGCCATGGTACATAATTATCTGACATTTCTAACTCTATCATCCCTGGTCATCATTCGTGATCTGGGATTTTTAGGAAAGGAGAAAAGAGAGAAAGACATAAGGGTGAGAAATTAAGCATAAACCCTGCAGTCTGAATTTTTTTCAATATTTTATTTATTTGGCTGCTCTGAGTCTTAGTTGTGGCATACCGGATCTTTATTGCATCATGTGGGATCTAGCTCCCTTTCCAGGGACTGAACCCAAGCTGCCTGCATTGGGAGCATGGAATCTTAGCCATTGGACCACCAGGGAAGTCCCTGTAGTCTGATTTTGAAGTAAAAATAACAGAATAAATGTATATATGTAAACAATATTATATACACTAACTATATAAACTATGCATATAACGAAATACATACAAGGTACAAATGTATAATTAAGAAAGAAATTAAATTATATTTTTGAGCTCTGTCAACTGCAAAGGGCTAGAAATTATGACCAACCCAATAGCACAGGGCACTCCTAGCACCAGATGGGGTCCCTAAACACTGTTTCCCTCTAAGGAAATAGAATTCCTTGGACAAACAGCTGATTCTAGACCTAGGGGAGAAAAAGTCAAGATAAACTTGGAATCATTACATACTAGATAGCAATAAAGCTATCAATGATGACTAAGGTTGTAAAAACTTTGGAGCCAAACTGAACAGGCCTTCAGTAGTCACAGATGGGACAAACTGATCATCCATTGTAGTAACTGCACTTGATTCAAACATAGCAGACATGCTTAAATCCATGAGTTCATAGTAATATAATTATGATAATTTAAAAAAATTGATCACCACTAGAAGATGCTAATGAATCAACTCATTATTTGAAACCAAGCAAATAAAGGGGAAGAATCAAGCATTTATCATACCTTTCCTACATCTCAAATCCTAAAAGATGACACTGTGAAAGTGCTGCATTCAATATACCAGCAAATTTGGAAAACTCAGCAGTGGCCACAGGACTAGAAAAGGTCAGTTTTCATTCCAATCACAAAGAAAGGCAATGTCAAAGAATGTTCAAACTACCACACAATTGCACTCACCTCACATGCTAGCAAAGTAATACTCAAAATTCTCCAAGCTAGGCTTCAACAGTACGTGAACTGAGAACTTCCAGGTGCTCAAGCTGGATTTAGAAAAGGCAGAAGAACCAGAGATCAAATTGCCAACATCCGGCGGATCATGGAAAAAGCAAGGGAATTCCAAAAGAACACCTACCTCTGCTTCATTGACTATGCTAAAGCCTTTGACTGTGTGGATCACAACAAACTGGAAAATTCTTAAAGAGATGGGAATATCAGACCACCTTACCTGCCTCCTGAGAAATCTGTATGCAGGTCAAGAAGCAACAGTTAGAGCCAGAAAAGGAACAATGGACTGGGTCCAAATTGGGAAAGGATTATGTCAAGGCTGTATATTGTCACCTTACTTATTTAACTTATATGCAGAGTACATCATGCGAAATGCCGGGGTGGATGAAGCACAAGCTGCAACCCAGACTGCCGGGAAAAATATTAATAACCTCAGATATGCAGATGACACAACCCTTATGGCAGAAAGCAAAGAGGAACTAAAGAGCCTCTTGATGAAAGTGAAAGAGAGTGAAAAAGCTGGCTTAAAACTCAACATTCAAAAACTAAGATCATGGCATTCAGTCCCAGAACTTAATAGCAAATAGAAGGGGACACAATGGAAACAGTGACAGATTTTATTTTCTTGGGCTGCAAAATCACTGCAGATGGTGACTGCAGCCATGAAATTAAAAGACACTTGCTCCTTGGAAGAAAAGCTATGACCAACCTAGACAGCATATTAAAAAGCAGAGACATTACTTTGCTAACAAAGGTCCATATAGTCAAAGCTATGGTTTTTCCAGTAGTCAAGTATGGATGAGCGAATTAGACCATAAAGAAAGCTGAGTGCTGAAGAATTGATGCTTTGGAACTGTGGCGTTGGAGAAGACTCCTGAGAGTCCCTTGGACTGCAAGATCATACCAGTCCATCCTAAAGGAAATCAGTCCTGAATACTCATTGGAAGGACTGGTGCTGAAGCTGAAACGCCAATACTCTGGCCACCTGATGCGAAGAACTGACTCATCTGAAAACAGACCTTGATGCTGGGAAAGACTGAAGGCAGGAGAAGAGGACAGAGGATGAGATGGTTGGATGGCATCACCTATTTGATGCACATGAGTTTTAGCAAGCTCCAGGAGTTGGTGATGGACAGAGAAGCCTGGCATGCTGCAGTCCAGTGGGCTGCTAAGAGTTGGACATGACTGAGCAACTGACCTTCCTATATTAACTGTACAAGTGGGTTACCAAACAGATGAGGGTAAGTTTTTCTTTATAAAAGCACCCCAGTTTTTAGAGAAGGAATGCTAGAATATCACCATTTCTCAATCTTAACAAAGTAACAGAGGCAGGCATTGGTTATGAAGGGCTGCTAACATCACAAAAACAGAGACCACCAGACAACAGGGCCTTCTGATAGAAGATCATAATACCAACTATAACCCACCACACACACACCAAAATCAAACGAAGTCAATAGACTTGATCCAAGAATTAATTTATAAGAAATAAAGAGAGAAGAAAAGCATTTTAAACCATAACAGAAAAATGCAATCAGCAAATGTTAGATAAAATTAGACTCAAACTTTCCATAGTCTACAGCAACTTCACAATTTTAGATTCTGAAACCAAGCTAATAAAGGTCAAGTTCTGAGTTATTATACTTAATTGACACCTAAGCTGCAAAACAGCGGTGCTAAAAAAAAAAAAAAAAAAAAAAAAACAGTGGCGCTGAAATCAGCTGGGAGGCAATTATCTGCTACAATAAGAGCAAACAAACGGTGAGGAGAAACAAGAATTGTTTAAATTTCTTTTCCACATTTCAATTCTCACAGAATTCAACTAAGTATGGCATATAATTTTTTTAAATTTATTTACTTTTTAATTGAAGGATAATTGCTTTACAGAATTTTGTTGTTTTCTGTCAAACCTCAAGAGGCAGATAATTTTAACGCTGAACCTATGGAACAAGGTGGCATATTTTCCTTTTATCCAAGATTGACTTTCATTATATCTGGAGTAACAAAAGTAAAATTAGAAGCCTGTTATACAAATCACTCACTGTACATAGATTCCAAAATAATACAGAAGAAAGCAAGTCCCCAAAGCCATTACCACATCCAGTAAAAGCTCGAAGTTATAGAATTAACCCATCTACTGAAAAACTGGTTAGAAAAACATGAAATTCTGTTCATTTATAAAGATTACTGCTTAAATTGCAACAGGTTTTTTTTTATTGTTTAAAAGTACAGTTTTTGACTTGAAATGACAGTGGATTTGGGACATAAATCTAAGTAAATGAAATGTAACACTGATACACAGTAAGAAAACCTGTCTAATTCTACATGGATAAAAATAAGCTCATAATTTCTTAACCTTATTAAAGTTTTGACTCAAGCAAGAAACCAAAAAGCCTCAGAACGGAAACTCAAAGAGGAAAATTAAAATACATACAAATAATACATAGTAATAGATATGATTAGTGATGGAAAAACCTAATTTTATCCTAGTTTCAACATCCTCCTCCCTCAAAACGTTTCCAAAGCTCTAAGCAAATAGCTAAAATGACTAATTTCAGTAATTACTTTCCAATGGAAACACCCACAAAATGTGCTGTAGTACAGACGTAGATGATGCAACCTCAGAAAACTGTTGTGAGGATTAAATGAGTTAATATTAAGTACTCAGCAGAGTGTATGGCACATAGCAAACACTCAATAAATAATAGTATAATTATAATTACTTGTTAATGTTAAGAGCACTTTCATTTGCATAGCATTTCTTTACAATAACGTCTTAAACTATACAAAATTCTTAACAGTTTACAGAGGGCACTTATTTCCAATATCCCTCGATGTCTGTAAATCTGAGTAAGAACAAGAAAAAAACTACAGTGGTTAATCCAACCAATATATATTTTATTCTGAATGTGGAAATAAGGGATGTTTTTAGGGCAACTGTGTTTATCTTAACTTCAGTTCAAAAATTAAGGTTATGTATCACACATTCTTATAACCCATTAACTAAACTTTCTTGAAATTACTATTTTAACTTTTTAAAATCCGAATTTGCTATTTGCAATGTATTCTTAATTACTCCCTTTCAACTTTCAGAGGTGTACTATTAATATACCCAATAGCGTATCCCACTACTCTGAAATTTTAGAAAGTTTTATCATATCTCTATATACAGATAAATACAAAACACAAGTCAATACACAATGTCCAGAATTCCCTTGATCCCCAGAATTAAACAATAAGATTTTTAAAAATTTGTTTCATGACAGAAATAAACAGAATACACATTAAATGGATGAGATTTATTTTCCACAAAATAACCCTCAAAGATGGGCTTCCCTGATGCCTCAGCTGGTAAAGAATCTGCTTGCAACGTCAAAGACCTGGGAAGGAAACTTGGGTAGGCAAGATCCCCTGGAGAAAGTAAAGTCTACCCACACTCCAGTATTATAGCCTGGAAAATTCCATGGACAGTATAGTCAGTCCATGGGGTCTCAAAGAAATGGACCTGACTCGGAGACTTTCATTTTCAACCTTAAAAGATAACTAGTAAGATATGGGATGCTGATAAGGTCCCATTTCCTAAATATCCATCATTGAGAATAATGCCTCTTCCAAGACTTCATCAAGGAAATTAAAGGTAATAGATATAAAACAGATTGCAATCTATAACATAGTGCTCTACAGGGCCCTAAGAAAAGGGGGTTAAAATGAAAACTCATCTTGCTTTGTTTCAAGAAAAAGGATATATCCATAGTTGGTTTAAGCATTCAAACCCCTTGAAAAGTATTCTTTATAGAGAGAACAGGTAATTCTTAAATTTCTACCATAATTTTAATGATGCTATATAATTCACGACTTTCCAAGTTCATTTTCTTTGTTCCATGATTATCACACAACTTCCCAAGTTCTTGGATACAGGAAAGAATGCACTGGATTTTCAACCTGAAAATTCTGATCACTGGAAAGAGTTATCTTCTATTCCAACATACACTGGCATTCTAATGTTACATTCTGATGTGTATATCATTCTTTTAGTTTAGTCTGAATTGAGTTCCTGATATCTCAGCATACATGAGTAAAAGTATGAATCTGAACTTCTTTCACTGGATATATGAGAAACTGACATTCTTCCTCATTGACAACTGTCAAAATCATGTCTTGGTTTTCACTCTTCTGCCCTTATCCTACCCACAAAATAAAAAAAAGTTTTTGGTCTACCGAAATATAGTCAAACCAAATTAAGGTAGATTCATTTAAACACTAAAATGATTAATTAAAATCAACTAACATCCTAGAATTTAAACCAAAGCAGAAGGATGCATGTTTACACAGGCTTCATTTACATTTATTCTACTTCCGAAAGAAAAGGAAAAAAGAAACCTATAATAATCTAACTGTACTTTAAGAAAATAGCCAGAAATGATTTTTGAACTTTCCTTACTTATATTTTTATAAATATTTTTATAAAATTGGTTTGTCACACTAATGACTTAAAAAAGGATTCAGGAGACAGTCTGTGCGGTACAGAACTGGGTAGGAACACTTGCATTTTAAGTGCATAAGCTGGAGACTTCAAATGATAACAGAATTTTCTCACTAGGTCATTCAGAAACAGTTGTATCATTCCTTCCCCAAAATACTCTCTTCCACACTTGAAAGAACTCTGCCTCACACTAGGCACTCCGGCTCTTCAATTGTTTCCGCCTACATTTAATTACAAGGAAGAAAGACTGCTCACCAAATTCACAGTTCGCCTAAAACAAAGAAATGTCTATCATCGGCTCTAAAACTATAGGGCGGAATTCTCTTAGGACAGTGAGGCAAAGAACTTCAACCGCAACTGAAATTGTCTTTGCAATCTCGGTTTCCAGGAGACTGAAAGGCTGCAGAGCTGCGCGAAGATCCTGCAGGGAGGTTGGGGTGGCAGAGGGAGCTAGCGGGGGAAAGGGTGAGTCCCACAGAGGAACTGCATTAGACTTTGAGAACCTATAAGGGATAGAAGGTTAGCTACAAGGAAAATAGATTTATCTGCAGATCACGTACGTTTTCAAAGAGAACTTAAAGTGATGAGGATAAGGGAAAACGACAGAAAACCATCAAACCTTCACAACCCGAGGGTAAGAGAAGTAGGAAAAAGGGGACTGAGGCGGAGCGGGGGGTGGGGGTAGGTAGGAGAGGACGGGGAGAGTAAGGTCCCAAAACACAGAGATTTGAAAAAAAGTACGCGAGCTCTGAGCTTGGCCTTAGTCCGGATCTCTCGTACCGGTATGCTGAGGCAGGAGGAAAGGATCGCCCTTATTCAGGGCTGTAGACAACAACGCGTTTACTGCGATAACGAGCCCTGCACAAGAAGATGTCTCCTCCGTTCCTGCTTGCTCCCGTTCATTTCTTTACATCTTACTCTAACACCAGCGGCACTCCAGCAGAACTCTGCCAAAGCCTGCGCTGCAGGACAGCAAAGCAAAATACCTGAGTCCCAGGAATCACGCCCGCAGCGACAGGAGGAGGAGGAGCCGTGGACAACTCGAGACCGGGCAAGATCCTTACTTGTCTCTAGTCAAACCCTAATTCTTACGGGTGGGGCGGGGAACTTCCGCCCTGAGCGAGGAGAGCGTCACTTCCGCTTATTGCTTTATCTGTTCCCCACCTTCTCCATTCCAGATACGTTCCTTACGTTCGCAACGTTCTCACTTCCTTTTCCAGAGCCCTTCCGCCTAGCCCGAATTTCTGACGTGGACTACATGACCCTGCATGCATCACGGCAGGTTGATTTCCGGGTCAAGAGGTCCGCGCTGGGTACATCACCATGGAAGCGATCGGTTTGGTCACGTGGTGCCCTTGGTTACGCCCGGTGGCAGCTGTGGGGTCTGGGGCTCAGACGGGGGCCATTTTGCCGAAGGTAGCCTCCGGGAGTCAGGGGTTCAAGTTGTTCCCTTTTCCTCCTCTGCAGGTTGAGGCTTGGAGAGGAACAGGAAAGCAGGGCTCTATCGAGCCCTTCGGAGACGATGGTTTGCTCTAGTCTCCGCCACCTGACGACCCTCCATGGCGGCTGCGCCCCTCAGCCCTGCTCCCGCTGCCGCCCCTTCCATCCCTCTGTGCCTATCGCCTCCGGAGCCGCAGTCGTCCTTCCGCCCCAGAGACTGATGATAGTCGAGGTGGGGGGCGCCATGAGAGGCGAGAAAAGCTATTGCTGCCGTGGAGCTGCCGGAGACCACGGTTCCTGCCCCCCCGACACCTTCGCCTCTGGCCTCGACCCTCTTGATGCCCGCGGAGGCAATCTCAAGTAGTTGGTCTGGGCCTGGAGGTGGTTTGTCGGGGGAGATGAAGAGGAGACTCGGCTCCTTCAACAACTGCGGACCGCGCCCGATCCTTCCGAGGCCTTCCAGGCTTTACAGGCTGCTTTGCCGCGGCGGGGCGGTCGACTTGGCTTCCCCGACGAAAGGAAGCACTATATCGGGCCCTGGGCCGAGTGCTTGTGGAAGGAGGTAGTGATGAGAAACGACTCTGCCTGCAGTTCCTCTCGGACGTTCTCCGGGGTCAGGGGAGTTAGGCCAGCTGGAAGAGGCCTTTAGCTTAGCTCTTCTGCCTCAGCTAGTCGTCTCGCTACGAGAGGAGAATCCAGCCCTGCGGAAGGATGCGCTGCAGATCCTACACATCTGTTTGAAGCGTAGTTCTGGACAGGTGCTGAGGACGCTTATACAGCAAGGACTGGAAAGTACCGACGCCCGGCTTAGAGCTTCCACAGCACTACTGTTCCCTATCTTGCTTACCCCTGAGGATTTGTTGCTCGACCTAGATCTTACCGAAGTGATAATATCCTTAGCCCGAAAGCTTGGCGGTCAGGAGATAGAAGAAGAATCTGAGACAGCTTTCTCTGCACTTCAACAAATAGGGGAGCGTCTTGGCCAAGAGAGATTTCAATCCTATATCTCTCGCCTGCCTTCTGCCCTGAGGAGACACTACAATCGCCGCCTGGAGTCCCAGTTTGGAAGTCAGGTTCCTTATTATTTGGAACTTGAAGCATCTGGATTTCCTGAAGATCCCCTTCCCTGTGCAGTGAGTCTTTCCAACAGCAATCTTAAATTTGGGATTATTCCTCAGGAGCTGCATTCAAGGTTGTTAGATCAGGAAGACTATAAGAACCGGACTCAGGCTGTTGAGGAACTAAAACAGGTGATGGGACGCTTTAACCCAAGTTCCACCTCTCATCCAAGCCTTGTGAGTTTCATTAGTTTGCTGTATAATTTGTTAGACGATTCTAACTTCAAAGTGGTCCACGGCACACTTCAAGTCCTGCATTTACTGGTTATTCGCCTTGGAGAACAGGTACAACAGTTCTTGGCACCTGTTATAGCAGCTTCTGTCAAAGTGCTGGCAGACAACAAATTGGTAATCAAACAAGAGTACATGAAAATCTTCCTCAAGCTAATGAAGGAAGTAGGTCCTCAACAGGTGCTTTGCTTGCTCCTGGAACATCTCAAACATAAGCATTCCAGAGTGAGAGAGGAGGTGGTGAACATTTGCATCTGCTCCCTCCTGACTTACCCCAGTGAGGATTTTGACTTATCCAAACTGTCTTTTGATCTTGCCCCAGCTCTTGTAGATAGCAAACGCAGGGTACGCCAGGCAGCTCTCGAAGCCTTTGCTGTGTTGGCATCGTCAATGGGCTCAGGTAAAACCAACATCCTTTTCAAAGCTGTGGATACTGTGGAGCTGCAGGATAATGGAGATGGAGTGATGAATGCTGTGCAGGCCAGATTGGCTAGGAAAACCCTCCCAAAGTTAACAGAACAGGGATTTGTGGAATATGCGGTACTCATTCCATCATCTGCCCAGGGTAGATCGAGCCGTTTGGCACATGGAGCAGATGCAGACTGGCTTTTGGCTGGTAACAGAACTCAGAGTGCACACTGTCACTGCGGTGACCACACAAGGGATAGCATGCAGATTTATGGATCTTATAGTCCAACTGTCTGTACTCGAAGGGTACTAAGTGCAGGAAAAGGAAAAAGTAAATTACCATGGGAAAATGAGCAGCCTGGAGTCACGGGAGAATACCAGACTTCCAGTCCCAAGGACGTAGAACAGGTATGCATCTTCTCTAATTTCCTTGAGTTGAGCCTATGAAAGAATTTAAAATAGAAGTATGTCTGTATGACTGAGGGGTGAGGCTCTTTGAGGGTTGTTATGCTTTGTTTTTAAATCAGTTTGCTGATGTATCAATTATAATGGGACAGAATACACAGGAACCTTCAATAGGTTTTCTGCTTGATGGATTTGATTAAATTTGAGCCACAATTTGGTATAGAAAATACCTGGATTTCAGTTTTGATCTGTCATTTTGGCATATCTGTTATCTCATTCAAACAACAAACACTGAATACCTAGTAGGTACCAGAAAAAGAACCACGTTCTAGGAATGAAGATCAAACTGGTTTTGCAGAGTTTAGTTAAGGAAAAGTCAGACCTGTAAATGGGCAGCTACAAATTGGTTAAGTGCTAAAATAGAAATTTCGAGTCCTATGGAAATGCTGAAAGTAGAAAAATAATTACACTGGCGGGGGAAAAACCTTCCAAGAAGATCAGACATCTGAACTAAGGGGTTTTTTTTCCACCCCAAAGTCTTTATTTTGAAAATTCCAGATCTATAGTTTATTTAAAAGAATAGTACAGTGAATATTGGGGCTTCCCAGGTGGCTCAGTGGTAAAGAATCTGCTTGCCACTACAGGAGACATGGGTTCTATCCCTGGGTCGGGAAGATGCCCTGGAGGAGGAAATGGTAACCCACTCCAGTGTTCTTGCATGGAAAATCCATGGGCAGAGGAGCCTAAAGGTCTCCATGGGGCTGCAAAGAGTTGGAGACGACTGAACGCGCACGTGCGCACACGTGCACACGCAGTGAATATTCATATGCTTCATCTGTATTCACCAGTTGTCATGTTGCCATATGTGCTTCGTATTTGCTGAACCATTTGAAAATAAGTGCAAGTATCATGACATTTTGTCCTAAATGTTTCTGTATATAACTCCTAAGAATGACATTCTCATTTGTAACCATCATACCATTATCACACCCCAGAATACCAGTAGTAATGGTCTCTATTTATATATCTCCAATTGTCCCCAAAATGTGTTTTGTACTATTCTGTCTTCCAGGATCCAGTCAATCAAGATTCACATGGTTAATATGCCTTTTACATAGAATTACATGCCCATCTCTGTGTTTTTCATGACATTGACTTATTTTTGAAGAATCTTAATCTGTCATCCTGTTTTTTAATGTTATATTCAAGATAAACAGTTTTAGCAAAAATACAACCTTGTGAACGTCACATTACATCACTGGTGAACCATACCACTCTGTTGCAAAGGTTTATTTTCCTCTTTATAATTAGCATATGATCTGTAAGATACTCTGTGAGACTTGGAATACCTCAACAACCTTCCACCCCTGTTCTTAACATCCACAAATGATCCTTACCTGTATCATTTATTACACTGGGGACTACAAAAAAGGGGAACTTTTTCAAAAAGTCAAACATTCCTTCTGTATTTGTTACCTAGCATTCTTTTTTATTTTATGTTTAATAATTAAATGCATGAGTATTCCTTTTGACGCTAAAATTGTGTCAAATTTGATTTGACCGGTGGCTGGCTCCTCTGTCCTGTAACATGACTCTTAAGTCTTTGAACACTTCCTTAACTTAAACATAGTGTGATGCCCAGGGTTACTTTGTATTTTTCTTGCTCCAGACCTGGAACCAATGTTTTTTCCAAGAGCCCAAGAAATGCTTTTAAATTAAAAAGTGGAATTTTAAAACCAAAGTCAGGGTATAGACGTGCTCAGTGGTATTGCTTTATCATTGTGGATTGACTCTTTTCAGTGGATAGAACCTAGGAATACCTTTTTTTTTTTTTTCAAACAAATTCATATTGATACCTCCAATGCAAATCCAGCATCTCAAGACTCTTTCTCATATTCCTTTAGTCCATGTTTTTATTTCCCTTCTCTTACAATGTAACCCTGGTCCCTAATATCAGTTCAGTTCAGTTGCTCAGTTGTGTCCGACTATTTGTGACCCCATGCACTGCAGCACACCAGGCCTCCCTGTCCATCAACAACTCCCGGAGTTCACTCAAACTCATGTCCATTGAGTCGGTGATGCCATCCAACCATCTCACCCTCTGTCGTCCCCTTCTCCTTCCGCCTTGAGTCTTTCCCAGCATCAGGGTCTTTTCCAATGAGTCAGTTTGTCATATCAGGTGGCTATTGGAGTTACAGCTTCTGGTCTCTAATATCAGTTACATTTATTCATATTCATATACAAAACATAATTACTACACCAGTAACACAACAGCTGACTACCTACTAAAGCTCAATATTTCTTTGCACTTGTTTGTTTCTATGCTTAGAATTATCCTACACTCATATGGTCAAACTTTTCTTAATTTGTTTATAGGTGGTTCAAATGACATGATAAAAGATGAATAGTAATTTGCTTAGTGTGGATGTGTCCTGATGAATTTCAGACTGAAGAAATAATGTTCAGAGATACTAAATTATAAAAGGATTTACCAAATTAATAAGAAATGGTGTATTTCTGCACAGCTGAACCTGTTTGGTGGAAAGTAGCAGAAAATGAAACTAGAAATGTAGGCAAGGGCCAGGTATGGAGATCATTTTTGTAAATGAGTTCATGCCTTTTGCAGTATGAATGGAGGTGAACAGTGTTCCCGCTCGTTCTTTTAATTCTAAAGTTATTTTTAAAGTAATTTTCCTGTTTACCTAATTTAGTCATATGGTTTTTCTTGTGTATTTTAAACCACCTGGGAGTGAATGATTTTCTGTAAGCATTGATTTTAACACTGCTTGTTATTTGTCAAATCTAAAATGTTAGTGTAGGAAGTTCGGTGGCAGTCAAATGGTTAGAACTCAGCACTTCCAGTGCCCTGGCCCAGGTTCAGTCCCTGGTCAGGGAACTAAGATCCCACAAGCCATACAGGACAGCCTAAAAAAAAAGAAATGTTAGTGTATTAAGATTCTGGTGCTGGCCAAAGTGCCAAGAATCTGAAAATAGTACATTTCTGAAATTCTAGTGTAGACATATATTGCTTTTGAAAGAAGTGATAGTCAAATTAAAAATTATCCCAGAAATTAAGCCATACAGTTGTCCCTCAGTATTTTAGGGAGGTTGGTGTTTGGACCCTGGAGCGTACCAAATCCATAGATGTTAAAGTCCCTTATACAGAATGGCATGTTTATAGGTGCCTAGAACCTCCTCCTGTATACCTTAAGTCATTTCAAGGTTACTTATATTTCATACAATGTCAATGCTATGTAAATAGCTGCATAAATACAGTGTAAACGCTATGTATTGCCAAAGAATGGAAAATTGAAGTTTTGCATTTGGGAACTTTCTAGAATTTTTAAAATATATTTTCAATCCACAGTTGAATCTGTGGGTGCAGAACCCATCGATTTGGAGGATTGACTGTACTTTCTTGCTCAGAAATCGTCTGTAGAAGAATTATTGATAACATTGAAAATTATCGTAATGAATGACAGGGATTAAATACCTAAATATTTTTATGTGTGCAGTTTTAAAAAGTACATGTATATTTTTAAAATAATAGAGCAGTGCTATATTTTAGAGCAGGTTTAGGTTCACAGCAAGATTGAAAGTACAGAGAGTTTCCTTAAAGCCCCTTTCCACACCCACACATGTAACCACCTTCACTAACACTATCTCTTCTAAAGTGGTGCATTTGTTACAACTGATGAACCTGCACTGACATTAGGATTTACTTTTGGTACTGTACATTCTATGCGTTTGGACAAATACATCCGTGACCCATCTCCATCATTGTAGTATCACACAATAATTTCACTGCCCTAAAATTCTCTGTGCTCCTTCTATTCATCCCTCCCTTCCTAACTCCTCACAAACACTGGTCTTCTGCTGTCTGCATAGTTTTGCCTTTTCCAGGATGACGTGACCCCTGTTCTAATTTGTACTGACTCTTGCCCAGGCTCAATTTTAACATTTGCAGTCTGTTGTTAAAATGTTATTTCTGTCTTGTCCACATAGAGCAAGTTAATGACATAAAATGCTTCTATTAAAAACTCATGAATGTTTCAGTTACATACTCCTATAGCTCACTT
The DNA here is from genome assembly GCA_917880005.1 of Nanger dama. NCBI lineage: Eukaryota > Metazoa > Chordata > Mammalia > Artiodactyla > Bovidae > Nanger > Nanger dama. The sequence goes on along the minus strand of CAKJTW010000038.1, from coordinate 2,602,974 downwards.
TGAAGATAAATAGATGAGTTTGCTTAGAGGGATTATTTTGTATTACAATGGTAGAAAAAGGAAAGGTTAAAAAGCAGGCCCTTGCTAGACTGGAGACCCATGAATGCCAGATTAAAGAATTTAGTCTATTATTTTGACAGTGATTTGAGACTACAGTGGTTGTTCGGTTTTGGTTTTGGTTTTTTCCTTCTCTCTCTTTTTTTTTAAGCAGTATTTTAGGAAAGCTAATCACAGCAGCAGCAATGTCTTAAGTTGTGTGGACTTTTTTTTTTTTTTTTTTTGAGAAGGTGGAGACTGGAGACTTGGAAGATCAGTTAGTACGTTTATTGGACTACTTTACGTGTGCACTGTTGAGTTGCATTAGAATTAGCAGGGTATCAGGTAAGAGGGATTTCAAAGGATTTAGTGGCCCAAGTGTTAGAGGAAAGGAAGAGAAAGAGAAAGAGGGATAACTCAGATTTGATTGAAGTGACAAAAATGCATAATAAATCCATGAATAAGAAAGACCCAACAAGGGAAAATGAGTTTTAGATAGTGGAAGAACACTTGGTTGAATTTGTTGAAGACCACTATTCAAGAGACAAAGAAAGAACAAGGATGTACAACTTGGAAGTCACACATTGAGAAGTAATTTGTTGAAACTGTGAGATTTGAGGAGTTCTCAGAACAAGAGCATAGTGCTTAAGACTCAGTCTCAGCATACAGCCCCATTTAGGGAATAGCAGTAGAGAAAGAACCAAACAAGGCAAAGAGAAAGAGTCCCTAAGAGTTGGAAGAGAATCAAGGAAGAACAAAGGTTTTAGAAGTGAAGTAAAAAGAGAGTTTCTGGAAGCACAGCATTGCTATTAAAGGCAGGAGAGATTTTTGAGAATGAAATCAGAAAAATCATGATTTATTCTTATATATCAGCTAGCTACTTTAAAAATAATTTTTGCACTTTTCTCATAATTTTATCTTTCTTAATTTCCTCCTAATAATTCATCTGATTATTAAAAGTTGTATGTGCTTGTTATAGAAAATTTGGAAAATATAGAAAGGCACAAAGAGGAAATTTAAGATTTTCAGCAGTCTCACTACTGAGAAAAGCATTCAGTGAACATTTTGTTGCCTCGTCTTCAAGTGTCATTTCAGTTTGTGTATACTAATGACGTTATTTTTTCCATACACAGAAGTCTCTCTCTCTCACTTTATCATGAATTTTTTTTTCTTTGACATCAAATAATCTATAGTAGGATCTTTAATGGCTATTTCATGTTAGCTTATATAATATCAGTTGGTTTAGTTGTTCTTACTTTTGAATATTTGTATGTTTTAATTTTGTTTCCACCATTTAGTTGACTGTTTTTATGCCCCAGCATATACTGTAATAAGCAGATTCTTGTGGTATTCTAATTTTGCATCTCTTTCTGTGCTTTTAAGACTACTTTCATGGGTTAGTGGGGTCCAGTAATCAGCCATCACTACCTGGCCGCCATGTTAGCTGTATTTTTCTTAACAGATTTCTCTACAATGAGTTAAGAGTCACGGTAACCTAGACTGAAAAGTAAGGAGCAAACTTACTTCACTTGTATGTAGTTATTAGGTTCTATAGCTTTTAAAGGTAGAAAGTTTGGTTACTGAAAAGTCAGTGAGACGTGGAAAAAGTGGTTTTAGAGACTAAATTTATAAGTTTATGAGATGAACTGATAAGAAAATATTTATTAATACAAGAAGTAAACATGTCTGAAGTATTTGAAAAACTTTTTCTGTTTATTTATTTATGTTGTTATTGACTGCACCACACGGCTTGCAAGATCTTAGTTCCCTGACCAGGGATTGAACCTTGGGCCAGGGCAGTGAAAGCACTGAGTCCTAACCACTGGGCTACCAGAGAATTCCTGAAAAACTTATTTTTAGTACTTGTCAAAATTAAGAGCAATCCAAAAGCATATCTATTCTCAGGTCTATTTAAAAACTTTAAAGTAATTTAAAAATAAGTTTTGAAAACTAAATCTTAAAAAAGAATATTAAATAAGATAATGTATACATTATATTGATTTTATGGTCTAAAAAAAACCATAGCACTTATCATGATAAATGGAGAAAACATATGCATTTCCTTGGATACCTACTTTTATTTCCCTGTAACTTTTTAACCTAAGGCAGTATCAGTTATATATATTAAATATAACCTCACCCAAAGTACCAACTTTTTTTCCTCACAGACAAAAAACTGAAATTCATGTAACCAAGAGCTATCTTTCTATTCTTTCCATGACTATATATGTCCTTTTTATAATGGTTTAAGTGACAGAAATAAACATGTATTTGTCATCATCCAGAGGCTTTTGTATATCCTTTAACCTGTTTGTTTGATGGTTATCCTATAATGTATAACAGACAAGGATAAATTAAAAGCATATTTAACACAGGGAACTATATTTACTATCATGTGCTAAGCCATAATGGAAAAGAATATGAAAAAGAATACATACATATAATCAAGTCACTTTGCTGTACAGCAGAAATTAACACAATATTGTAAATCAACTATCAATTTAGTTCAGTTGCTCAGTTGTGTCTCACTCCTTGCGACCCCCTGGACTGCAGCATGCCAGGCGTCCCTGTCCATCACCAACTCCTGGAGCTTGCTCAGACTCATGTCCATTGAGTCAGTGATGCCATCCAACCATCTCATCCTCTGTCGTCCCCTCTCCTCCTGCCTTCAGTCTTTCTCAGCATCAGGGTCTTTTCCGATGAGACAATTCTTCACATCAGGTAACCAAAGTATTGGAGTTTCAGCTTCAGCATCAGTCCTTCCAATGAATATTCAGGACTGATTTCCTTTAGGATTGACTGAGTTGATCTCCTTGCAGTCCAAGGGACTCTCAAGAGTCTTCTCCAGTACCACGGTTCAAAAGCATCAATTCTTCGGCACTCAGATTGCTTTATGGTCCAACTCTCACATCCATAAATGACCACTGGAAAAACCATAGATTTGACTATATGAACCTATCAACTATATTTGATAGTTTAATTTTTTCATTCAATTTTATATTAGTCTAAAATCTTAATTAAGATTCTGGAAATTATAAATATATTAAGCATTATAAGATTTATGGCATTATAAAAAATTGATCCCAGTTAATAAAGATATTATCTATTATGAAATTTAATTGAACATGTGATTTTGCAATTTTATAATTTGAAAAGGAGTAATGTTAAGGTATCCAATCAGTGAAACCAGTAGAGGAAATTTAGGAAATGTAAGTTAATTAGGTGTTTCCTGAGAGGATAAGTTCAAATTTGCGCAAACAATTATGCTATTATTTTTACACGGTGATAAAATGTGGGCAAAGACAAATAGCTGCCTTCTATTGAGTCTGATTTGTCTAAGAGCCATCTTAAGTAGAATTTTTATGTGAACTTTTTCTGTACAAGTACATGCCATGTATGAAAAACTTTTAAGTTTATGAACGTTTTTTTCCTTGTTCTTTAACCTAGTAACCGATGTCATTAATTAAACTCACAGTCTACGTTTTCCCTTGAATGTGCAAAAGTAGGAGAGAAAACTTGCTATATTTGGTATCACAACTGTGCTTTCTTAAAGTTTACATAGAAAATGATTTGAAAAACCATACAAAGATATTTCAGAAGGTGATTTTGGAGGTAATTGGAATAAACTTTTTTTAATGGCTGTCATTAAAGAGGCAACGTTGAAGTTCAGGTAAAACCAGAAAGAACCAGTAGAAAATGAAGGAGAAAATGAACCAGTAGAAAGTGAAGGAGCCTCCTCAAAAACTGGAGGCTGGAGATTAAGATAAATTTAGTATGAGCTCAATAAAGGCAGGAGTGTAGGTGGTTTCTGAGAGAGTTAGTTATTAAAAGGTGTTAACCTGATAATTTGCTACTATCTATACCAAGGTAGAATTAAAACTATTTTTGTGATGTCCTTAACACTCCTTGCCAAAAGCTGAACTAAGATGTGTTGTGAAAGTGAAGTTGCTCAGTCGTGTCCGACTCTCTGCGACCCTGTGGACTGTAGCCCACCAAGCTCCTCTGTCCATGGGATTCTCTTCTCCAGGCAAGAGTACTGGAGTGGATTGCCATTTCCTTCTCCAGGGGATCTTCCCGACCCAGGGATCGAACCCAGGTCTCTCACTTTGCAGGCAAACGCTTTAACCTCTGAGCCACCAGGGAAGATGTGTTAGGTCAAAGAAATGTTTTTATGAAAAATAAGAGTCAAGTCCAAAGGTTAAGAGTTACTAAATAGTGAGATTAAAATAGTAGATTAGAGTATGTGAATTTCAAATCATTGTTAATATTAAATGTGAAACTCACCTTTTATAACACTTCCATTTCCTACAAGGAATTAAATGAATTAAATTTTAAGACATTAACTTCAAACACTGAAAACTCAGTTCTATTTCTCTAAGAGTTATAAGATCCTCTAAACAGACTGTTTCATATTTTGTAAATTTAGCTCACAACTTTTTGCAAACTATATGTGTACTTTTCCCTTTTATGCTAATTCATTCCTTTTCCCTCGTTTATTGTTTAGTCCCATCAAAGCTTATCCTGATGACAATAATTTACCTACTTTTGAGAAAGACCATAAAGGACCTCTTATGTTAATAATAATTGGTATGTCTTACAGTCTGCTTTCAAATATTTGCAGATTTTTCTACAGCAGAATATAATTCCTGACTGACTACTTCTAAACTCTGGAAAATGCCACACTAATAGATATATTCTCCACTCCTACTACCACCCACTTTATCTGCACCCTCATTACCACTATCACGAGTTGTATTCACTGTCATACATTCTAATGTTCTGTTCTCTAAGTAGAATAGTTTAGTGGAGAGTTTAGTGGAGAATGGATATATTATTTGTATGGCTGCAGCCCGGGACTATAGCCCGCCAAGGTCCTCTGTCCATGGAATTTCCCAAGCTGGGATCCTGGAGTGGGTCACCATTTCCTTCTCCAGGGGATCTTCCCAAACCAGAGACTGAACCCATGTCTCCTATACTGCAGGTGGATTCTTTACCACTGTGCTCCCAGGGAAGCCTATAATCAGTCTCAAAAATTATCATATTGGATTTTGAGAAAGTAAAATCAGGTCTTTTTCTGCTGAAGCATTCATTGCTTCTCACTGGTATTTTGGGGGTTAATTTTTGAATGAGTTAATAGTTTTCTCACAAAATTTGATGAGGAATAACAAGTTACTTGATACCTATTTGATAATCTTAATCTTGTAATAGTCAAATAGCTAAGAAGTTTTCAAATAGATGCATCTGTAATTTTATTGTATTTCATTGCTATTTGACACTTGACAAAGTTTGCTAAGGATACCTAAGAAGACTTACAGTTCACCGCATGTGTAGATTTGATTGTGTCTTTAAGCTCCAAAAATATATAAGGACAGTAAATATAATTTCTTGTCTGTCCACTCAGTTTTAAAATGTTCAGTAGCCATGGTCAGTGTGAAACAATCCAGAACAATGGAGGCCATTATCGGTGAAGGATTCTTGACACTTGAATCATGCTTTTACGTAGTTCATTAACTATGATTAGGTTGAGTTTCAAAATTCTATTCTGGCACTCTTGTACCTTACAGATCAAACTGGGTATGTGGAAAAGGAATTGGAAATTATAAAGTATTAGGCATATATAAAGTAGTATGTTTTTGCTTTTAACTAAAAGACCTCTCATAAAAATCTCCTAAGGGAACCATGATATAGATTACATTTACATCGGGGCTGCAGATTATGGATAGTAAATTTGTCTCAGTAAGAAGAGTAAAGTGGGATGCTTGCTGGTTCAGTGACCTTCAACTGGCATTTATTGTCCACTGCTCAAAGATGGCATAGTGTGACAGGCCATGCTGCTGAATCAGAAATGGTCTTTCCTTTATTCAAGTCATCATTTCACTCTTTTTGTCATTTGCATTCTTTCCTTCCTAGCTACTCTAGGAAGGTAAGGTACAAAAAATGTTTGGGGTAAGGTTTAAGAAAGGGAAAAAATATTAGCATTTATATTATGGCATGAAAAAATACTGCTAGTGTATATGTGGATATTTATTTGTATCATTGTATACTTGATCCACTTATTAATTTTTTCTTTTAACCTGAATTTCATAATTAGGTCTAAATTATTCCATCATATTCATTACCAAGTAGACTTTAACTACATTTGCTAATTTGTTATTCCGTTTTTATAGTTTTCAGCATATGATTTCATTCCATCTCCAAAATTAAAGCCATCTCAAGGAATGCCAGTCAACGAAGATTTATGTTTTAGCAGAAAAAGAGCGTCAAGAACCGTATTTCAGAATAGTCGGGAATGTAACCCAGATTCTCTTCCTGTATGTGCTGCTGGTAAGTGAAAGTTGCAGGTACTGAACATGTTGAACTAAGTTAAAGATTTCTCTAATCTTCATAGTTTATTCAGAACCTCTTAGAATTTATAATCTGGTAGACAGTTCAAATTCAATAATATTTGTTAAAGACCTGATAAGAATGGACAGTTCGACACAATTGTCTCATAAGATCTAGGAAGAGTTTCTCACTGAAATCCTTTGGGTAGTAATATAAGGCGATATTTGCTTCATCAACAAGCCATGTTTACTGAGTATATCCTGTGTACAGATATGTTTCTAAGTATGTACAGATGCTTTTCTAAGTACTGGGTATATTTGTTGTCCATGGACTGAAGCCCACCAGGCTCCTCTGTCCATAGGATTTCCGAGGCAAGAATACTGGAATAGTTTGCCATTTCCTTTTCCAGGGGATCTTCCCAACCCAGGGATTGAGCCTGTGTCCATGCTTGGCAGCTGGATTCTTTACCACTGAACCACCATGGAACCCTGGGGATATTGCAGTCAACAAAATAGGGAAAACTTTCTGCCTAATTGATCTTACATTCTAGTTGGGGCAAAGCAAACATTAAATAAATGCAAAACAGAGTAAATTAAATGGTGATAAATGCTATGGAAAAAAAAAAAGAAGAGGAATATAGAGGAGAGCCTATTTTAAATAGTGTGAAGAAAGAAGGCCATATTGAGAAGGGAATATTTGGAGCAAACCACATAGATACCATGAGAGAATGGCAAATGATTCCAAGAAGAGGGAACAGTTAGTGCAGAGTACAGGACATATTTGAGAAAGATCAAAGAAGCTAGTAAATCTGGAATGAAAAGAGTAAGGGAAAGAAAAGTAGAAAATTAAATTGAAGAGAATAATGTGGGTTCCTGTTTAAGGCCTAAAAAACTATTGAATGGGCTTCAAAATATTGAATAATATTTTGAGGAAAGAAGTAACATCAATTGGCTTGCTTTCCAGACTTGGGAGATGTTACATTTGAAATAGATCACGGGAGAAAACATGGAGTCTGTTGTGTTCCATGCTGGAGTCAATGGAGGTTTTGACCAGTGCAGCAGTAATTATAGTGAAAAGTGATTGCATCTTGATTATAAGTCAAAGATATAGTTATTATGATTTGCTGATGGGTTGTGTAGGAGTATGAGAGGGAAGTTGAAAGAGCTCTAAGGTTTTTTTGGCCAGAACAACTGGGAAGATGTTTAGTTGCCTAAAGTCAGTGTTATAGAAAGTAAATACTATATTCTGAGGACATTGTCCTGTCATGGGTCTTATCAGTTAGAATTAAAGTGGAGATAATACTTGAGCTGCATCTTTTGGGATATATGTATGATTCAAGATGTTAAGGGGAAGTATGAGGAGAGCAAAGGCTCACATTAGGAATGGGCTTGAGATTCCTGACAGCAGTGTAAAGGCAAGATTCATTTTAGATAATCAAAGAGAAATTGGAATGTGGGGAACTCTTGTGTTCTAGATTCAAAACTTTGAGCTAGTACTTTTAAGCTATAGGGAGCTAATGGAGACTTGTTTCATTAAAGAACAAAGCAACTAGGGTGACAAGGTTGTTTACAGATTGAATAGAAATGATTAATCAGAAAAATAATGATGATGACATAAAATAGAAAAAGGGAGTAGAAAAAGATTTCTAGACTTAGCACCCAGGTAATTAGAAAAATGGTAATGTGTTGACAAAAGGAAATCATTTGGCAGTGGAAGGGAAGTATGAGATAAAGATTGAGTTTGTCTTTTACTTAAGATCCAAGTGATACCAGTTATTGAAATTTATTGGTTATGACACAATATTTAGAAAACATTGTTACCCTAGGAGAATTTGTAGATCTTTATGCAATAAAATTCCATAATATTTTCATATAAAAATGAGGTCTTACAATGATTGTGTAGTTGAATGTTTATTTGATAGAGAAAAAGAAATGCAAGAATATATCCAGTTAAATTTGAAGCATTGCTTGGGATTTTATAAAGCCTGTGTTTTTTGTATCATCTAGAATTTCTTACCTAACTGTACAGCTTTTAAATAGAGAATAAGACAGCATGTAACTTAATGTTAGGTTGAATGATGTAAGTACTATAGCAATGCAAGAAAGGAAGAGATCATAGGTATTGAAGTGGTTTATGATAGCTCCAAGAAAGAGGTTGAACTTGAGCTGAATTTTAGAGAAGAGAAGGGTTTGTGGGAGAGTTTGTGGTTGGTAGTGAGGCAAGATTTAGGGAGAAAGTATAACCAGAGTATTTAATTCAGTTCAGTCGCTCAGTCGTGTCCAGTTCTTTCTGACTGCATGAACTGCAGCACACCAGGCTTCCCTGTCCATCACCAACTCTCAGAGCTTGCTCAAACTCATGTCCATCAAATCGGTGATGCCATCCAACCATCTCATCCTCTGCCATCTCCTTCTCCTCCTGCCTTAAATCTTTCCTAGCATCAGGGTCTTTTCCAGTGAGTCAGGTCTTCGGATCAGGTAGCCAAAGTTTCAGCTTTAGTATTAGTCCTTCCAGTGAATATTCAGGACTGATTTCCTTTGGGATGGACTGGTTGGATCTCCTTGCAGTCCAAGGGACTCTCAGGAGTCTTCTCCAACACCACAGTTCAAAATCATCAATTCTTCGGTGCTCAACTTTCTTTATAGTCCAACTCTCACTTAACCAGAGTATAGAGTTAAGAATTAACTTAGCAGACATCCAGTTCATGCTGAATAAAGGGGCTTGAAATCATAGAATTATAAAAATCAGAATTTTAGAACTACATAAAAGGAATTTTATAGAGAATTAACTAAACATCAGAGAGGTCAATATTACCTTTTTTCCTTCAGACCTATTCCCCTGCCCAGGAATAACCTTAACAAGTTTCAGGTGGGAGGAAGGGATCTGGAAAATACACCTGGGTAAGCTTGGAAGGTACCTGAATATGTGTTACATGTTAGGAAAGAAAGAAAAAGAGTCTCACAGTAGACCTTTTTGAGTAGAGTGTAAATTTACTACAAATCCTGGGAAGAAGGAAATCAAGGTCCAGAGAAACCTTCCATGGTGAGACAGGGGAATATATAGGAAGAAACTGCCTTTGTATATATTTTTCAACATATTTTTCTTTTCTCTGTACCTGACTAGTCCGTCTTCTGTCCTTTAACCCCTGTCACTAATCAGACCTGCCAACAGCAAATCTGATTGCAGGCAAATCTTTATTGCCTGCCTGGCTTAAGGTACATATACTTTTGTATTTATTCCCCACACAAAGGACACCAACATTTGTGAAATTAGTTGTGTTCATGAAGTAAACTTTTGATTTTATGTTTTTCTTCTCCTTCCAAAGGCACTAGTGGGACTCATCAGACAAATCTCTCTGGGAAATGTGGACACCTTGGATTTTCACAGATATGTGGTAAAACTGGCAGTGTGGATTCTGACTTACAGTACCTGGGGACAACTAACAGTCATCAAGATAAAGGTTTAAATTCCAACTTTATTTGAATACAAATGATTTATAAATATTTTGTGGAGTTTCCAAATCTAATATGTTATTTTATATAATTATACTTACTACAGAAAGGGATGTTTTATTTTTATAATTTTAATCAAATTTTTCATAACTATTAAACTGAAATGTTAGGTTTAGTACTCTTGATTTAAATATGACTAATTAGAAACTTTAGAAATTCATCGTAGAGGTGAACATTTTCATACCAAGTAATTGAAAATAAAATTATCCCATAAGGAGTACTGTGGTAGCAGAAGAGTTATTTTCCATAATGTGTTGTTTTTTTTTTTTTTTTATTGGTGGCTAGGTACTTTACAATATTGTAGTGGTTTTTGCCATACATTGCCATGAATCAGCCATGGGTGTACATGTGTTCCCCATCCTGAACTGACCCCCGGCAGCTCCCTCCCCATCCCATCCCATCCCTCAGGGTCCTCCCAGTGCACTAGCCCTGAGCACCCTGTCTCAGGCATCGAACCTGGACTGGCAATCTGTTTCACATGTGATAATATGCATGTTTCAATGCTGTTCTCTCAGATCATCCTACCCTCTCCCTCTCCCACAGAGTCCAAAAGACTGTTCTATACATCTGTGTCTCTTTTGCTGTCTCACATATTAGGACCCATAACTGCTTAACTAGCTATCATTTTAGATATCTTACATATTCATAAGATAGAACAAGATGAAGAGTTTGAGGCTGGCTGTCAGACATATGAATTTTGGATTTGAAGGCATGTCTTCCATGTCTATGCTAGTTAATAGCTATAAGAGTTATTACTTAGAAGTAGGATAAAATCAGAAATTTTGGAGATATTTTGTTGTTGTATATCCTTTACTAAAATTTTCTGAGTGATTGGGATGTACATCTGTCTTTATTTATTGATGAAGAAACAATGCTTATTTGAAAGCGCTATAGTTAATATAGCACTTCCACTTTAGCCACCCTTTCTTCCACCCACTCCAAATGGCCATATGACTACGTAAAGTTTTTTCTTTATAGTGTTATTCACACTAAGGTGGTTTATCTCTATTGTTTAGTTTATCTTTCTTAATGATAGAGATTTTTTTCCCCAAATCTGGACAAGATACCTTTGAGACTGCTGATTAGTAGAAATAGAGAGGCTTCTCTGTGTTGTTTCATCTCCATATATCCCTGTTTCCATATATCCCTGAATGCTTTCATTACCTTTGTAAACAGCCTCCACTGTCAGTGTTTAATCAGATCTTCAGAGTGTCTTTGGTTTTGGTAACCTCTCAGAATACCTATTAGATCAGCTACTAAAGGAATATTATGTTTTTCTAAAGTCAAGATTTAACTTTACTAGTAGGTTGTATATGTAAATTTGTGACTACTTAAGTCTCCTATAAGGTTTAGGTAGAAGTCCTAAGCATGTTATATATGAATTAAAAGTAAATGGTATATGGCATACATAGTAAAGTGATACAAGCCATACATATGTGGCTTCCTTTGTGGCTCAGATGGTAAAGAATCTGCCTGCAATGCAGGAAACCCAGGTTCAATCCTGGGGTGGGAAAGATCCCCTGGAGAAGGAAATGGCAACCCACTTTAGTATTCTTGCCTAGAGAATTTTATGGACACAGGAGCCTGGGGACTACAGTTCATGGGGTCAAAAAATTGGACAAGACTGACTAACACACAGTCATTTATGTCTTCAGAAAAATGTTTTATTTGTTATATAAATAAGCAAAGTCTGTTGTCTTAGAAACTCTTCAAAAGATATAAGAAAATTGGTGGGAATCTCTAAAAAATGACAGATTGCCTATTTTAAAGTTGAAGTGTAGTTGATTTACAATATTATTTAAGTTACAAGTGTACAATGTAGTGATTCACAGTTTTTAAAGTTATATCCCATTTATAGTTATTATAAAATATTGGCTATATTCTTTGTGTTGTGAAATATATCCTTGTAGCTTATTTTATATGTAATAGTTTTATATCTTATCTCTTATTTTATATCCTATCTCTTATTCCCCTAACCCTATTTGCCCCTCCCCCCACCCCTCTCCCTACTTGTAATCTTAGTTTGTTCTCTGTATCTGTGACTCTGATTTTTTTTTACTATATTCACTAGTTTGTTGTATTTTTTAAATTCTTAAATGTGGTATATATTGTTGCTTTTTAGTCGCTGAGTGTCTGACACTTTGCAACCTCATGGACTGCAGCATGCCAGGCCCCCTGTCCTTCACTATCTCACAGAGTTTGCTCAGATTCATGTCCATCGAGTCAGTGATGCTGTTTAACCATCTCATCCTCTGCTGCCCCTTCTCCTCCTGCCTTCAGTCTTTCCCAGCATCAGAGTCTTTTCCAGTGAGTTGGCTCTACACATCAGGTGGCCAAAGTATTGGAGCTTCAGCTTCAGCAGCAGTCCCCCAATGAATATTTAGAATTGATTTCCTTTAGGATTAACTAGTTTGATCTCCTTGCAGTCAAAGGAACTCTCAAGAGTCTTCTCCAGCACCAAAATTCAAAAGCCTCAGTTCTTTGGTGCTCACCCTTCTTGATAGTCCAGCTGTCACATCTGTACATGACTGTATTTTTGACTGTATAGACCTTTGTCAGCAAAGTGATGTCTCTGTCTTCTGCTTCAGCCCATCTGCTTCATTCTTCTGGAGCTATTAGGAATTGATATTTGTTCTTTCTCTGTAGCACATTGGATACCTTCCAACCTAGAGGGCTCATCTTCCAGTGTCATATCTTTTTGCCTTTTCATACTGTTCATGGGGTTCTTGCAGCAAGAATACTGGAGTGGGTTGCCATTTTTCCTCCAGTGGACCACTTTTTGTCAGAACTTTTCACTATGACCATGCCGTCTTGGGTGGCTTTCCATAGCATAGCTCATAGCTTCATTGAGTTACACAAGCCCCTTTGCCACAGCAAGGCTGTGGTCCATGAAAGGGGTAATATCAAATAGTATTTATTTTTCTGTCTGATTTACTTCAGTTAGCATAGTATAGCCTCCAAGTCCATCCATGTTGCACCAAATGGCAAACTTTTATTCTGTTTTATGGCTGAGTAGTATTCCACTGTTAATATACACCACATCTTCTTTAACAGTTCATCTGTTGAAGGACACTTAGGTTGCTTCCATATCTTGGCTATTGTGAATTACGCTGCTACAGACATTGGGGTGCATGCATCCTTTTGAATTAGTGTTGTGTTGTTTTTTTTTCCCAATATATACCCAGGAATGGAATAGCTGGGTCATATTATGGTTCTGTTTGTAGTTTTTGAGAGACCTCTGAGCTGTTTTCCTCAGTGGCTGCACCAGTTTACATTGTCTGAGGGTACCTTTTTCTTCACATCCCTGCCAACATTTGTTATTTGTGTACTTTTTGATGATAGCCATTCCGACAGATGTGGGGTTACATGTCCTTGTGGTTTTGATTTGCATTTCCTTGACGTTAGCAGAGGCTTCCAGGAGACTCAGTGTTAAAGAGTGCACCTGCCAATGCAGGAGGAGCAGGATTTGAGGGTTCAATCCCTGGGTCAGGTAGATCCCCTGGAGGAGGAAACGTTAACCCACTCCAGTATGCTTTCCTGGAGAACCCTATGGACAGAAGAGCCCGGAGGGCTACAGTCCATAGTGTCACAAGGAGCTGGACACGACTGAAGCAACTTAGCACACAGCACAGTTGTCCATTCTGTTGGTGGTTTACTTTGCTGTACAAAAGCTTGGAGTCTCATTTGTTTATTTTTGCTTTTCATTTCCTCTATTTTAGGAGATAGATTAAAAAAAAATGGGTGTGATTTATGTCAAAGTGTATTTTGTCTTTGTTTTCTATTAGAAATTTTATAGTATATGGTCTTACAATTAGGTCTTCCATCCATTTTGAGTTTCTATTTTGTATGTGGTGTTAGAGAAATGTTCTAATCGCGTTCTTTTACATGTAACTGTCCAGTTTTCTTTTATTTATTTATTCATTTATTTATTTATTTTACTTTACAATACTGTATTGGTTTTACCATACATTGACATGAATCTGCCACAGGTGTGCATGAGTTCCCAATCCTGAACCCCCTCCCACCTCTCTCCCCATATCATCTCTCTGGGTCATCCCAGTGCACCAGCCGCAAGCATCCTGTATCCTGCATCGAACCTAGACTGGCAATTCATTTCTTACATGATAGTATACATGTTTCAGTGCCACTCTCCCAAATCATCCCACCCTCTCCCTCTCCCACAGAGTCCAAAAGTCTGTTCTATATATGTCTCTTTTGCTGTCTTGCATACAGGGTTATCATTATCATCTTTCTAAATTCCATATATATGTGTTAGTATACTGTATTGGTGTTTTTCTTTCTGGCTTACTTCACTCTGTATAATCGGCTCCAGTTTCATCCACCTCATTAGACATGGAAGCAACCTAGATTTCCATCAGCAGATGAATGGATAAGAAAGCTGTGGTACATATACACAATGGAGTATTACTCAGCCATTAAAAATAATACATTTGAATCCATTCTAATGATGTGGATGAAACTGGAGCCGATTATACAGAGTGAAGTAAGCCAGTTTTCTTAACACTACGATCCCCCCCGCCTCTGTTCTTCTCACTCAAGATTGACTTGGTTATTTGAGGTCTTCTGTGTTTCCATACAAATTAAAAATTTTTTTGTTCTGGTTCTGTGAAAAATGCCATCGGTCTGTTGATAGGGATTGCCCTGAATCTGTAGATTACCTTGGGTAGTGTGGTCATTTTAACAATCTTATTTCTTCCTATCTATCTAAGAACACAGTATATCTTTCCATCTATTTGTGTCATCTTTAATTTCTTTCATCATTGTCTGATCATTTTACAAGTATGGGTCTTTTGCCTCCTTAGGTAAGTTTATTTCTAGGTATTTTTTTTTCTCTTTGATGCAATACTAAATGGGATTGTTGCCTTTTTTTTTCTCTTTCTGATAGTTTTGTTTTATTTTTGACTGTGCCACACGACTTGTGTAATCTTAGTTCCCCAACTGGGGATTGAACCCAGACCCTTGACATTGAAAACACAGAGTCCTAACCACTGAACTGCCAGGGAATTCCCTGATAGTTTGTTGTTATTGTATAGAATTACAACAGATTTCTATATATTTTGTATCCTGCAACTTTACTGAATTCATTGATGATTACTAGTCGTTTCTCTGGTGGTGTCTCTAGGATTTTCTATATGTAGTATCCTGTCATCTGCAAACAGTGACAGTTTTACTTCTCCCGTTCCAATTTGGATTCTTTTTATTTCTTTTCCTTCTCTGTGGCTAAGACTTCAAATACTATGTTGAATAAAAGTGGTCAGAGTATGTATCTATGTCTTGTTCCTAATCTTAGAGGAAATGTTTTCAGCTTTTCACCACTGAGTATAGTGTTAGCTGTGTGTTTGTTATACGTGGCCTTCATTAAGTTCAGGTATGTTTCCCCTGTGACCACTTTCTGGAGAGCTTTTATTATATGTGGATGTTGAGTTTTATTGAGAGCTTTTTCTGCATCTGTTGATATGATCATATGATTTTTATTCTTTAATTTATTAATGTGGTATACATCACATTGATTTATAGATACTGAAAAATTCTTGCACCTCTGGCATAAATGCACTTGATCATGGTGTAGGAACATTTTAATGTATTGTTGGACTTGGTTTGCTAGTGTTTTGTTGAGGATTTTTACATCTATGTTCATCAGTGATATTGGCCTGCAGTTTTCTTTTTTTGTGATGTTTTTCCTGGATATGATATCAGAGTGCTGTGGTCCTCATACAATGAATATGGAAGTGTTCCTTCCTGTGTAATTTTTTTGAATAGTGTGAGAAGGATAGGATAGGTAATTCACCTGTGAAAGTCATCTGGTCCTCGACTTTTGTTTGTTGGGAGTTTTAAAATTACTGATTCTATTTCATTACCAGTAATTTGTCTGTTCATATTTTCTGTTTTTCTCCTGGTTCAGTTCTTGGAAGGTGTAGCTTTCTAAGCAGATAAAACATGGTGTAATATAGTGGTTTAGAGCACAGGATTGGAGCCAGGGAGCCTGAGTTCGATAATTTCCTTAGTATGTGATTTTTAGCAATTTACTCTGTCCTTTATTTTAATCCATAAAATAGGAATGGTACCTACCCCTACAGAATTGTTGTGAAGATTAAATTAGTTAATACATAGAAAATACTTGGAACACCCCCGACACATGAATATTAGCTCAATAAAGATTAGTTCTCATCATTACCATCATAGTTTTCATCATTAACATTATTACCACTTTTGGCTTATCTATATAAAAATCCAGAAGGATATACAGAAAACTATTAAAATAATAAATGATTTATCAAGGTTCCCAGATATAAAACCCAAATGGAAAGGTGAGTAAAGTTCCCAGATACCAGGAATATTCAGAAAATGATTTTTAAGAAAGAAACTACAGTATCAACAAAATTTCTAAGTATATGGAGGCCTAACAAAAGACATTTATTATGAAAACTAAAATACTTTTGAGAGACATAAAAGAAGGCCTGAATAGATTAAAAGAGATCGTGCATTTTTTTTTGCAACCCTATATTTTTAAACAAGAAAACTCAATTTCATTTCTATCAAAATCTCAACAGGATCTTTAATGGAGCATGGCAAGCTACCCCCAAAATTCATATGAAAGAACAGAGGACCAAGGATGACCTATATAATTCTAAAGAGGATCAAAATGGAAGGAGATGATACAATGACTGTAGTTAACACTGCTGTATGGCATATAGAAAAGTTGTTACAAGAATACATTCTAAAGAAAAAGTTCTTTTGCTTTTTTCTTTTTATTTTATCTATGTCAGAAGATGTTAGCTGAACCTATCTTGTTAATCATTTCACCACACAAATACATTTCACTCTCTCTATATGCTGAAGCTGCACCTTCAATACTTTGGACACTTAATGGAAAGAGCTGATTCATTAGAAAACATCCTGATGCTGGGAAAGATTGAGGGCAGGAGGAGAAGGGAGTGACAGAGGATGACATGGTTGGATGGCATCAACTTAATGGGCATGAGTTTGAGCAAACTCCCAAGACACTATGAAGGACAGAAAAGCCTGGCACACTGCAGCCCATGGGTTGCAAAGAGTCGGAGATGACCTACAGACTAAACAACTACTATATATATATATATATATATATATATATATATATATATATCAAACCATCATGGTGTATGCCTTAAACTTACACAGTGATGTATGTCAGCCATCTCTCAAAACTGGAAAAAAAAAATGGAAGGAGACTTACCAGTGTGAGGATAAATAAAGCATTGTGGTACTACTGTAGAAACAGGGAAAAAGGTTAATGGAACCCATAAGAAGCACCTAAGAATAGACTTAAATATACATATGGGAGATTTATAGATGAAAGGGAAAGAATGGATGGCTCAAAAAGTGGCACTGGGAGAATTACACTAACTCTATAGAAGAAAGTTAAATTAGGTTTTTACCTGCAAAGGTATGGATGCCAGATAGGATTAAAAACCTGAATGTGAAAAGCAAAAAACTTAAAACTCTTAGAAGATGTGTATAAATAAATAATATTCTCTTTTGTCTTATTACAGTTTGTGCTAGCCTATGTTTCAGTAGTAAGACACAGCAAACATTTGGCAGTCAAACAGAGCGTTCTTCATCATACTCTGGTCCAAATTCAAGTTCAGGAGCTGTCCTTCTTCCATCCTATCCTCTCTCATCACCTCGAACTAGTCCAAAGCACACGTCTCTTACTGTGTCTCCAAAGAAGTCTCAAGATAATTCCGTTAATTTCTCAAGTTCCTGGCCTCTTAAAAGCTTTGAAGGGCTTTCAAAACCAAGTCCACAGAAAAAGCTTGTCAGCCCAAAATCGTCTGATCCTACAGGTATATATGATGGTAAAAATTAATACTTTGTTCAAATATTTGTATGTTTGAATAATTATTTGAAGTTAGAGTTGTCAGACCTTTAAAAGTAAATTGCATTTTATTTCTCTGAATTAGTAAATATTTGGCAAAATATTAATGGAATGTTCAATAGATCAAATGTGTAATATAAAATTCAGTTTAAATTGTCATTTCTTTTTTTTTCTTGTACTGCCTCTTCAGAATCCTTTTGTAAAACTAAATAATAGTGCTTTATAATGGACATGAATATGAACAGTCTGAGAGCCTACTAATAAGTTTTAGCTTTACAAATATAAAATATCATTCATATATTTACCCTAGTGTCTAGTATTTATCCAACATTTATTGAATGTTACTATCAAAATTATTTTGATGAGTTTTCTACTGTTTGTTGGGCTTCCCAGGTGGCTCAGTGGTAAAGACTGCCTGTCAGTGCAGGAGACACAAGAGATGCATGTTCAGAGTAGGGAAACGGCAACCCACTCTAGTATTCTTGCCTAGAAAATTCCATGGACAGAGGAGCCTGACAGGCTACAGTCCATGGTGTTACAAAGCATCAAACATGACTGAGCGACTGAACATATACACACTACTGTTTGTTATAAACTAAAATATCCTTAACAATAGCCCACGCCAAAATCATAACATTAGCATGTATGTTTATTCAAGACAGATTCAGTTTTAGAAGGTCTGTGAAAGGTGAGTCCCATGTCCCAAATGCTTCACTAACCCCAGCCCCTAAGGTCAAATATTTCACCTTTAAACTACCCCACAGCATGAATGTTCGGTTTATAACCATAACATCAGTTTATTGCATAGTCAGCCAACTTTATTACTTTCTTTTAGCATTGAGCCTTCATTTTCTTCTGTTAATTTTTTCTGTATTTGTCTTTCCTCCAAAATCAGATAGTGTATTGAAAGCTGAAATATTGTTTAACTTCTTCTCCTTAGTGCCCAGCATTACTGCTTTGCACATAGTAGTCATTCAAGTGTGTTTACATCAAATGTTGCTTAGATCAAGCCAGATCATTAACGTTCCTAGGTTACTGTGGACTTTACTATACGAATATTAATCATGGTGATACGTGTGAAGATAGACATTTCAGGAAGTTCCCTGGCAGTCCTATGATTAGAATTGTGAGCTTTGACAGCTGAGAGCCTGGATTCAATCCCTGTTAGGAGACCTAAGATCCTACCAGCAGCATGGCCAAAAAAAAAAAAAAAAAATTTTACTTGGTATATAATATTTGTATTTTGTATGAAAGGATTCTGGGTGGTCCATTTTTGTTATATTTGTTAGGGAACAATTTTTTTAAAAATCTCAAGTGGCAATCTTTATTTCTAATATAATATAGTGTGCTTTTTAATTTAAAAACAATTAATCCTGAACACTTGTGATTTTAATGCTAACTTGTTTTCCAACTTGAAGTTGAAAAAGAAAAGAGGTAATGTGTCTTTTCCATGCAGGAGAAAATTCTCAAGAGAAACCTCCTCAAGTTCAACTTACTCCTGCTTTGCTGAGATCACCATCTTCCCGACGAGGCTTAAATGGGACCAAACCTGTACCTCCCATACCACGGGGAATCAGCCTTTTGCCTGATAAAGCTGATCTAAGCACAGTGGGATCCAAAAAGAAAGAGTCTGATGACATTTGGAAGAGTGAAAAAGATAATCTTACAGTTGATCTTTCAGATTTAAATATCAAGGATAAAGATTTGGATCAAGAAGAGGTTAGAACCAAATACTTTTCAATAATTCCTAAATGCTTGTAGTTGTTTATAATAGTTTTCATTTAAGGAAGAATCAAGTACTTTGAATCCCATAACATCTTGTCTTACTTGTAAAAATATTTTATGTATTTGCAGTAGAATACATGGAAACTATAGTGAAGTATTAGGAAGAAAATTTATCACACTAAATTACACTACCCGAATTATCATTAACACACTAATGTCTTTCCTTCCAGTATTTCTTCTGTACATGTATTATTCCTTTTAAAATCAAAAATACAATTAATACAGCAATACACCTATGCACTAAGCCTCCCCAAAATGAACAATTTGTCATATTTTTCCTACTTTTAAATAAATGAAACATAACATAGTTCCCTCCCCAATCCAGTTTCTCTTTCCTCTTCACCAGAGACAACCACTATTACCATTACTTTGTGTTTTATGTATTTCTGTACTTTCTATGTTAATATAGTAATATTTGATGCATTTATTTATAATGTATTCCTACACATTACAATGTATATAATATATGGTATATAGTATCAATATATATATTGTAATATATAGTATGTAATATATGAGCTTCCCAGGTGGCACTAGTGGTAAAGAACCCACCTGTCAACACAGGAGACATAAGAGACGCAGGTTTGATTCCTGGGTCAGAAAGATCGCCTGGAATAGGGCAGAGCAACCCATTCCAGTATTTTTGCCTGGAGAATGCCATGGACAGAGGAGCCTGCTGGGCTATTGTCCATAGGGTCACAAAGAGTCAAACACAACTGAAGTGACTTAGCATGCATACACGTATAGCTATAATACAGAAATTTAGCACACACACATTCATATAATTGATTTTGGCTTATTCCTCATCTTTTCTATTGTAAACAATGCTGCAGTAAACATTCTTGAGCATATCCCTTGTGCATACGTACAGTTTACCTTTATGGAATTGAGATTATATTTTATATTCATCTTTGAATCCTAGATAACTCCATTTATATTATAAAAATGTATTGCCAGCATGATAACTATGCATATTAATTATGCCAGAGAAGGAATGTGGCTGCCATATTACTTTGGATTCAGAGCACTGTTTCCACAGATGCTTCCTTTTTATCATTTCAGTTTTTCTGATGTCAGGCTTAAAAGTGTTTTACATTAAATATGTCAACTGTAAAGCCCAATGATGATATGTTATGGTCTCATTATAGTCTTAGTTTAGTGCATCTTTAAGATCTGAGGCATCAGTACTAATAGTTGACTCAAAGAAAAATTAATGCATATTTATTTAAAAAGCTAACATTAAGCCTGTGTAAAACTGACTTATAAAGAACCAAAATTGGTTCTTAATGGATTGTTCATTCCAGCTTCTAACTGCTTGTTAAGTTTTTCCTTGTTTTTTTCTTTTTGTTTTTGTTTTTCTGGTTATATTCCAATGGTACTAAAAATAGAATTTATTTATAGAAAAGAAACTTATAGAAGAGGTACTTTTAAAATTAATTTATTTTAACTGGAGAATAATTACGATATTGTGATGGTTTTAAAAAGACACTTTCCTATGTAGCTCATAAATTTCATCTGATCCCATATATTTTTATATTACTTTTTATGATAACTTAAAAATAATCCTTTTAGTGGGTAATTAAAGAGGTAATTTCTTTTTATAATTAGTACATATAAACAGATACTACTGTTTTTAAATATTCAGCGTTCCAAGGACTTACTAGGGAAGTGGCCATACTTAATCAAAATGTAAACAAAACATAATTTGTGTATATTTCTGAGTTCCTTAATTTGTTCAAGGTTCTGTTCCCAAGCTTAATATATATGTAATGAAGATTTTTATTCTGCATTTTTGTAAATGCTTTTCTTCAGAAGTTATATACACTGATCTATTATTCTCTGAACACTAGCAAGCTTGATGTAAGCTTCAGATTTAGAAAGCTGATTACTTTTTGCTAACCTTCTCATAGAACTGTTAACAGCCACATCAGCACACTGTTGACCTAAGATGACTTCAATTGGGCTGTCTACCATCTGGTTCAATCATTCACTTTATGAACTGAATTTTTATAGTGTATTAGTCATTATACCCAGTGCTGAAAATAGCATGATGAATAATATCTTGAGATCCTTCCCCTTAAAGAACTTTTAGCCCAGGAGGTTGTTTATAAACACCTGAGTACTGAAGTCTGTATTTATACTATAGAATAGATATGTTAACATACGTCTTGTTAGTGTTAGAGTAAAGAGAGGCTAGCTCGGTTTAGTTATTAGAGTTTTAAATCTAAGGATAACTTCTATTTGTATAATTATTTTGTAAAGCTTTTTTTTTTTTCCTTAGATGCAGAGCTCTCTTAGGTCCCTTCGTAATAGTGCAGCTAAGAAAAGAGCAAAACTGAGTGGCAGTACTTCTGATCTTGAAAGCCCAGATTCCGCCATGAAGCTTGACTTGACTGTGGATTCCCCATCTCGATCTTCCTCTCCAAATATCAGTTCCTACAGTGAAAGTGGAGTTTACAGCCAAGAATCCTTGACTTCTTCTCTGTCGACAACTCCTCAGGGGAAGAGAATAATGTATTTTATTTTTGATATGTTAAATGAATTTTAATCTATAATTTTTAGTCTGAAGCTCTAATATCATATTTTTAAAAACTTGAAATTATTTAATTACTAGTTTTTAAAACATTGAAGTACAATTAAAAGATAACAGGAAAGTTTATAGATATTACCTTGCTTAGCCTTAGTTTGGGGTGTGGGAGGAGAGACAGAACACAACCCCAACTAAATTAATATAAAGCCTAGTCTCAAAGTTGCACTTGATATTCTGCCTATCTAAGATTTAGCCTAATACTGTTTGTCCTTTAGCTCTTTTCTGTATCATTAACTCTTTGGCAGTTGACTAATAGCTGATATTACTGCTTTTGTTTAAAACTCAGCACTAATTTCCTCTGATGTGGATAAACTCCACCCAGCCATTACCCAACTACTTCTTATTTTGTTATTCCATTACCTTGTGGGAATTTAGGACTCCATGCCATAGCTTTTGTAGCCCTCTTGGGAATTCCTTACCACAATAGTGCTAAAATTAGAGTCCTGATCATTCTATGCTGACAGCATAGTACTTTGACAAACTTTCCCAGATTACCTCAATAACCTCTCAACCTTAAAAGAGTGATCCTTGATTTTTGAAAATGTCTGTGACCTTATTCTAGGATTTTGGGGAATCCTTTCCCTCTTTATTTTATCTCATTTTAGTTATTTATTTTTTAGATTTTACTTTATTTTGGACTATAGTTGATTTGCAATGTTGTGTTAGTTTCAGGTTACTTTAGACAATAACCTAAGAGTAGAATTGTTAGGTCTTGGGTACATGGACATCTAACTTTTCAAATAACTGCTAAACAGTTTTTTAAGATGCTTCTGCTGTTTCATACTCTCATCAGCAACTTATGACAGTTTCAGTTGTTTCACATCCTTTTTAACATTTGTTGGTGGTGGTCTGTTTAATTTCGTTTTCCTTTGATTTTATCCTATACCATGTATATATATGTTTGCTAGGTCGCTTCATTTGTGTCCGACTCTTTGCAACCCTGTGCCCACCAGGCTCCTCTGTCTATGGGATTCTCAAAGCAAGAATACTGGAGTGGGTTGCCATGCCCTCCTCCAGGGCATCTTCCCTACCTAGGGATCCAACCTGCATTTCTTACATCTCCTACATTGGTGGGTGGGTTCTTTACCACTGTTGCCACCTGGAATGCCCATGTTTATATATACCTATTGATATTAGAAGTGAATATTTTAAATTTAAATTATTTTCACTTAAGTGAACTAGAACTTCTAATAATGTAGGTAGAGATTACATAGTTAAAGGAAAGATGGTGTTCTCTGAACATTAATATGAAAGGGTATTTTATTTCAGCAGTACATAGAATTAAATCACATTTTTGTGTCTGTTGAGAAAGGTTTGTCTCATCCCAGATTTTCTTCCCCATATTTTTAACTTCAGTAGCAGCTTATTTTACATTTGGAAATTTTTTCTTACTGGAAATTCCTTTGTTGTAATTACCTGGGTAGAATAATGTAATAGATTTACAAAATAAATTTGGAGTGGCTGTATGGGCTGGTGAAGTTACCAGACATTTAAAATATATACATTTATCTTTTAGACCTAAAGTTTTTCCTTTATCTTCCAAAGATGTGAAATTTTATATTACATATTCTTACAATTTCAAGGTTCTGTAAGTAATCTGGAACACAATTGGGAAGGAAAGTTCATTTTTATATTACAACATTTAAAATTTACTATTCCTGATGTTGTCTCATTTAACAACATGAGACAGATATTAAACTGTCTCTTCAGATATTGAACTCTATGTAAAAGGAATTCAGTATACCCTCAGTTATGGACTGAATTATCTTTAATGAATTTACTGTTTCCACATTTAATTTTATTAGTTTAAGAGCAGTAATTCTCAACTTGCTTATATCCTGCCTTAAGAATCATTGCCAAAGAAAGTCACTACTACTGACTACAGGGCTTTCATCCTTAATGTAGATTGGGAAGGAAGAATTATTGAGAAACACTTTTGCAGAGTGAAATACTTTCTTTCATCCAAGTCCAATGCACCCAGTATAATGTAAATTGACAGTCAATGTAAGCAATGTAAATTAACGGTCATCTAATCTAGAGTAATTATTCTTAAAATTTTTAGCATTGATTTCTCATTAGGCCAATTAACAAATATGCCTGCCCACCTACAAAAATTGTACTTCTTTATAAAATCTCTTCTTTATAATAGCCATCAGTAACTTATTGGCATACTAGCTCTTATCGATTTTAAACAGTTCCCTTATCTACAGACTTAATATTCTTCAGTTTGATTTCTCTGTGAAACAAGGCCTATAGGCCTTTTTAAAGTCAAAGAATAGCAAAAAAAATAGTCCAGGAAGAAAGCACGCATTTGCTAGATTCACTTGTTGCTGATCTCTTATTTATTATAAAGTCCTTATTTTTATATTATATATGAAGGTAGGTAATATATTAGATAACTGGAATCATTTGGCTTAGTTCTGGAATGGGCTGGTTTTGGATCAGGTCCGCCCCCCCCCCCCGCCCCACGCCCAACACACACACGCAAAGATTTGTTGTTGTTCCGTAACCAAGTCGTGTCCAGCTCTTTGCAACCCCATGCACACCAGGCTCCTCTGTCCTCCACTGTCTCTCTGAGTTTGCTCACATTCATGTCCACTGAGTTGATGATGGTATCTAACGTCTCATTCTCTGTCTCCCCCTTCTCATTTTACCTTCAATCTTTCCCAGGATCAGGGTCTTTTCCAGTGAGTCAGCTTGTCTTGTCAGGGAGCCGATATATTGGAACTTCAGCTTCAGCGGTAGGCCTTCCAATGAATATTCAAGGGTTTATTTCCTTTAGGATTGGCCGGTTTGTTCTCCTTGCAATCCAGGGGCATTCTCAACAGTCTTCAGCACCACAATTCAAAAGCATCAGTTCTTTTGCAGTCAGCCTTGTTGATGGTCCAGCTCTCACATGACTCCTAGAAAAACTACGTTTGACTACATCAGTCGTTGTTGGCAAAGTGATAACTCTGCTTTTTAATATGCTGTCTAGGTTTGTTATAGCTTTCCTTCCAAGGAGCGAGTGTCTTTTAATTTTATGGCTGCAGTCACCATCCACAGTGAATTTGGAGCCCAAGAAAATAAAATTTGTCACTGTTTCTACTTTTTGCCCTTCTGTTTGCCTTAAAGTGATAGGACCAGATGCCATCTTAGTTTTTGTAATGTTGAGTTTCAGGCCAGCTTTTACACTCTCTTTAACCCTCATCAAGAGGCTCTTTAATTCCTTTTCACTTTCTGCCATTAGAATGATATCATCTACAGTATATCTGAGGTTGTTGATATTTCTCCCTTCAGTGTTGATTCCAGGTTGTGATTCATCCAGCCTGGCATTTTGAATGATGTATTCTGCATATCCCCTTCATGGATCACAGCCTTGTTGTGGCGAAGGGGCTTGCATAACTCAATGAAAAGAAAGATTATACAGCACAAATTGTGGTGTCTTAATTTCCTTTGGTAATCCTCTCATGAATAATTAAGGATTGACCATATGTTGAAAATATGCTTGCTCCTTGGAAGGAAAGCTATGACAAACCTTGACAGCATATTAAAAAGCAGAGACATTACTTTGCCAACAAAGGTCCATATAGTCAAAGCTATGCTTTTTCCAGTAGTCATGTATGGATGTGAGATTTGGACAACAAAGAAAGCTGAGTGCCAAAGAATTGATGTTTTTGAACTGTGATGTTGGAGAAGACTCTTGAGAGTCCCTTGGACTGCAGGGAGATCCAACCAGTCAATCCTAAAGGAAATCAATCGTGAATATTCACTGGAAGCACTGATGCTGAAGCTGAAACTCTAATACTTTGGGCACCTGATGTGAAGAGCTGACTCCTTGGAAAAGACCTTGATGCTGGGAAAAATTGAAGGCAGGAGGAGAAGGGGATGACAGAGGATGAAATGGTTGAATGGCATCACTGACTCGATGGACATGAGTTTGAGCAAGCTCTGGGAGTGGTGATGGACAGGGAAGCCTGGTGTGCTACAGCCCATGAGATCACAAAGAGTCAGACGCAACTCAACTCAACTGAACTGATATGTTGAACAGGTTGGAAGTTCAAAAGGTGAACTAGGAATACCAATAAATATTCTTAGCCTTATTTTTTCATACTTTTTCCTGCCTTATTATGTAAGTCTAGTAAGTTCATGAGGTCGCACAGAGTCAGACACGACTGAGCGACTGAACTGAACTGAGTAAGCTCATTAAAGTATAGAGAATGTTTTATATAAGAATGTTAATAGCTTTGGATCTTCAATATTTATTGAAATTATCTTGTTTCATTGTAGGTCAGACATATTTCCAACTTTTGGATCAAAACCTTGTCCAGCAAGACTTTCTTCGGCGAAGAATAAGAACTCTCAGGTAGCTGAACAAAGCCCCAGTACAGGTATTCTATGATTCTGTCATAAATATGAATTACAGATTTTTAGATGATAAAAAAGTGATGGACTGATGGCAAATGCATTTTAGATTTAGAAGTTTTATAATTACCAATTAAGACTAATCATCTTTTAACTCCTTAAAAGGCCACTGTGGCAAGAATAAATACTGTATTATTTCTGGAAGAAAAAATACTTACCTGTATAATTGGTCCCTCCTTTAAGTCTGTAAGTTACCCATGTTGGCTCCTATGCCAGGACATTTTGATTTAATTGATACGGAATGCGACCTGGACATCAGAGTTTTTGAGAACTCTCTAGGTGATTCTAATGCACAGCATACTTTAGAAACCACTAGGGAACCAAAGAACACAGTTTCTTTTAAAAATAATATTTAACTAGTGTTTCTTGTGTAAACATTTTACAGACCAATCTGGAAATCACTAATTTATAACGTCAATTCCTAGAAAATAGATTCTGTTATTGGTAACAAATTAGAAAAGTATTTGGATTCTCATCCATTTAGGATGGAATCTATGTGGTTTTCTTTATGATTTGTAAAACTATTGAATTATGAATTAATTGTAACAAGGATTAGATCTGATAGACAGAGTTCCTGAAGAACTATGGTCAGACGTTTGTAACATTGTACAGGAGGCGGTGACCAATACCATCCCAAAGAAAAGAAGTACAAGAATGCAAAGTGGTTGTCTGAGGAGGCCTTACAAATAGCTGAGAAAAGAAGAGAAGCAAAAGGCAAAGGAGAAAGGGAAAGATATACCCAATTCAGTTCAGTTCAGTCACTCAGTCATGTCCGACTCTTTGCGACCCCATGAATCACAGCATGCCAGGCCTCTCTATCCATCACCAACTCCCAGAGTTCACTCGACTCATGTCCATCAAGTCGGTGATGCCATCCAGCTATCTCATCCTCTGTCACCCCCTTCCTCCTGCCCCCAATCCCTCCCAGCATCAGAGTCTTTTGCAATGAGTCAACTCTTCGCATGAGGTGGCCAAAGTACTGGAGTTTCAGCTTCAGCATCATTCCTTCAAGCTCCAGAGGGTAGCAAGGAGAAATAACAAAGCCTTCTTAAGTGAACAATGCATAGAAATAGAGGAAAAGAGGAAAGACTAGAGGAAAGGAAAGACTAGAGATCTCTTCAGTAAAACTGGAGATACCAAGGGAACATTTCATACAAAGATGGGCTCTGTAAAGAACAGAAACAGCAAGGACCTAACAGAGACAGAAGCTATTAAGAAGAGGTAGCAAAAATACACAGGAGAACTATACAAAAAAGCTCTTAATGACCTGGATAACCACAATGGTGTGGTCACTCACCTAGAGCCAGACATCTTGGAGTGCGAAGTCACCTGGGCCTTAGGAAGCATCACTATGCACAAAGCTAGTGGAGGTGATGAAATTCCAGCTGAGCTATTTCAAATAGTAAAAGATGGTGCTGCTAAAGTGCTGTACTCAATATGCCAGCAAATTTGGAAAATTCAGCAATGGCTGCAAGGCTAGAAGAGGTCAGTTTTCTTTCCCATCTCAAAGAAAGCCAACGCCAAAGAATACTCAAACTGTACAGTTGTGCTTATTTAACATACTAGCAAGGTAATGCTCAAAATCCTTCAAGCTAAGCTTCAGCAGTATATAAACTGTGAACTTCCAGATGTACAAGCTGGATTTAGAAAAAGCAGAGGAACCAGAGATCAAATTGCTAATATCCATTGGATCATAGAAAAAGCAAGGGAATTTCAGAGAAGTATCTACTTCTGTTTCATTGACTATGCTAAAGCTTTGACCTTGTGAATCACAACAAACTGTGGAAAATTCTTAAAAGAGATGGGAATACCAGGCCACCTGACCTGTCTTCTGAGAAACCTGTATGCAGGTCAAGAAGCAACAGTTAGAACTGGACATGAGACAGCAGACTGGTTTGAAATTTGGAAAAGAGTATGTCAAAGCTGAATATTGTCACTCTGCTTGTTTAAATTATATGTGGAGTATATCATGCAAAATGCCAAGCTGAATGAATTACAAGCTGGAATCAAGATTGCTGGGAGAAATATCAGCAGCCTCAGATATGCAGATGATACACCTCTAATGGCAAAAAGTGAAGAGGAACTAAAGAGGCTCTTGATGAAAGTGAAAGAGGAGAGTGAGATAGCTGGCTTAAAACTCAACATTTAAAAAATAAGATCATGGCATCTGGTCCCATCACTTCATAGCAAATAGACAGGAAAAAAGTGGAAACAGATTTTATTTTCTTGGGCTCCAAAATCACTGCAGATGGAAACTGCAGCCATGAAATTAAAAGACACTTGCTCCTTGGAAAGAAAGCTATAACAAACCTAGATAGTGTATGAAAAAGGAAAGACATCACTTTTCTGACAATGGTCCATATAGTCAAAGCTGTGGTTTTTCCAGTAGTCATGTACAGATGTTAAGATTTGGACTGTAAAGAAAGGTGAGTGCTGAAGAATTGATTCTTTCAAACTGTGGTGCTGGAGAATACTCTTAAGAGTCCCTTGGACTGCAAGGAGATCCGACCAGTCAGTCCTAAAGGAAATCAGTCCTGAATATTCATAGGAAGGACTGACACTGAAGCTGAAACTCCAGTATGTCACCTGATGTGAAGAACCAACTTACTGGAAAAACTCTGATGTTGGGAAAGATTGAGAGCAGGAGGAGAAGGGAACAACATAGGATAAGATGGTGGGATGGCACCATTGGACGTGAATTTGAGCAAATTCTAGGAGACAGTGAAGGACAGGGAAGCCTGGCGTGCTGCAGCCCATGGGGTCACAAAAAACTGGATACAACTTAGGGACTGAACAACAACAACAAGTTTAGGATATGCTGTTTATTTTCACATGATCTCAGTGTAAAAGTCCTATAACCTTAATGCTACTTTAACTTATAAGTACTTCTTAAAAAGGTGTGTGTATCTAATTGTTTGCTAAGATTTTAAATTTCTTTCTCCATCACTGACTCGATGGACCTGAGTCTGAGTGAACTCCAGGAGTTGGTGATGGACAGAGGCCTGGCCTGCTGCGATTCATGGGGTCACAAGAGTCGGACACGACTGAGTGACTGAACTGAATTGAATTATGTCTTAGCTTCATCTCTTTTTCGTTCCCACTATCACTCTTAAGCATTTTTTACTTAGCCACCTAACATTTCTCTCCAGCTTTGGTTTCGTTCACTCACAGTCCATTCCCCCTAATGCAAAATTGACTATATTGCCCAGTGTAAATTTATTCAGAGGATTCTTCTGTGATCTGGTCCATGCAAACTACTCTAGCCTCATTTTCCTGTTTGCTTTGTATCTTGTGATCCATTTAACTCAGACCACATTCAGTACCATTTCCTATCTCTTTGCAGTTGTACATGCTGATTACTCTGGATGAAATCTGAAATCCATGCCATACACCAGGCTACTTTGAAAACAACTCAAGTTGCTTTCTCTTGATGCCTTCCCAATTCACAAATAAAATTCATATTACCTCTTTTGCAGTGTCATTACACTGACATTTTTATAGTGGTATTATAATTATTTTACTTTTTTGGACTCTCAGATTCTTGATTCTCAGAAATTATTTACGCCTGATTATCTCCAGGTACCTGTCACAATTATAAATGCTGAACTCAACCACATGTACCTGGTAAACTGTCTTCCACAAACCTTGTGTTGTTAGACTAAGAGATAGTTACTCTACTAAGCACAAGAAGACAATGCCTATGTACTTTGGAGTCTGAGAGAACCCAACTGGAATCTCAGTTTGATATTTAATAATCATATGCATGTTCTGTGGAAGTTACTTAATTGCTTAGAAACTCAATTTCCTCATTTGGTGATGCAAACCTTGAGAAGGGTGGTGAAGATCTAAATGTATAACATACATAAGGCACCTACTACATAGTGGGCACTTTGTAAGTATTTGTTCCCCTAAAGGAAAGACCCAAAGAAATATTAATGTAATATATAAACTTAGTCTTTAGTTCTTTTTAAGGCTGATCATCCTAAGAAATTATTTATTAGTTTGAAGAGATATTTTCTTGCTAGGTTGTATCCAGTTTCTAAAATGGAACCTACTTTGGAAGAATATCCTTGGAATTAATGTGAGAGTTGAGCCATAGAGAAGGCTAAATGCTAAGAATTGATGCTTTTAAACTATGGTGCTGGAGAAGACTCTCGAGAGCCCGTTGGATAGCAAGGAGATCAAACCAGTCAATCATCAACCCTGAATATTCCTTGGAAGGACTGATGCTCAAGCTTAAACTCCAGTACTTTGGCCACCTGATATGAAGAGCTGACTTATTGTAAAAGACCCTGATGGTGGAAAAGATTGAGTGTGAGAGGAGAAGTGGGCGACAGAGGATGAGATAGTTGGATGGCATCATCAAAGCAATGGACATGAGTTTGAGCAAACTGTGGGAGATAGGGAAGGACAGGGAAGCCTGGAGTGCTACCATCCATGGAGTTGCAAAGAATCAGACAGGACTGAGTGACTGAGCAGCAACTAACCCTTGTATCAGCTTGTATCAGCTTGTGAGTCATTTAAATTTTAGTGGAGTGATAGGTCTTATAATAATATATGCTTCTATATGCAATGTTCAGTGTTTCCCAAACTTGTCTAATAGTGTTTTTCAAACTTGCCTAATACTAGGAATCATGAGTAATGCATATAACATATAGATTTTTGGGGCCTCACCTTATCCATACTGAATCAATCTTCGGGGTTGGAAATACATATTTTTAACAAATAAGTTAGGTATTTCTCAGATCAAATTTTGGAAATACTGTTACTGAATTTACTATGAGAAATTCTTGGTTAAATTTAATATGCTTCCAAAGTATTAAGTTTTGGTGGTTTAGGATTTTATTAATTTGGATTTACATTTTCTGATTATTTAGGATAGGTTTTGTGTTGGTTTTAGTAAGCAAGTCATTTGTACAATTTATTGTTTAATTGGTGAGACATAAAAATGATAATGCTTAGAATAAGAGCTGCTGCTGCTGCTAAGTTGCTTCAGTCATGTCCAACTCTGGCAACCCCATAGACAGCAGCCTACCAGGCTCCCCTGTCCCTGGGATTCTCCAGGCAAGAACACTGGAGTGGGTTGCCATTTCCTTCTCCAGCGCTACCTGAAGACAAAAATAATCATGTCAGAGTTGTAAATCTAATCTATCTATACTACAGCATCTCCAATAAAGATTTTCACATTGATTATACCACTACCCTACTATAGCACATTGTGCTAAAGTTCCTAATGAATTTACAGTAAACTTATTTTCCTGTAGCTTTTGTTATCAACTATTAGTAGAAAGCATTTCCATCCAAAGCTAGTATCTTTATGAGGCTTACTTTATGAATTAACTATCAAAACCAAGAAGAATTTAGAAGGATATCCATGTTACTCCCAGAAGATCTGTATCATTTAATATCAGATATTTTTAAAATCTTCATCAGTGAATCTGACAAATGCCCTTTACTCTGCAATACTCTCTAGCCTAACTGCCACCAGCCATGTTCTCTCCCCACTGTCCTGTTTTTATTAAAAATACCATCAATGGTATTAAATTATATTTTTTATTATTATTTCTTAATGGTTTACATAGTATATATACATAAAAATGACTCAAGTATATATTGCCTGGGGTTTTCCACTTTGTAGTTGTGTGGTCTTACCAACTGCGAAGTGTTAGTGTAGAGTGTTCAGTTTAAATATTCACATGTAGATTAAAATTTTAAGTATTTATTAAAAGGAGGCCTACATTAAGGGTTTGATTTGCTTTATTTTTAAACGGGAATGTAACATTTGGATATTTACCATACGCTAGTCTCTGTGATAAGCCGTTTACATTTTCTTCATTTAATCCTCAGAAAGGTTCTGAAAGAGCTATTATAATATTTTTATCCCCATTTTACAAACACAGTTAAGTGTCTTGCCCATTTTCGGTATAGTTTAAGTGGCAGTACTGATTTAAAGCTGTGAAGCATGAGTCCAGATTCTGAGCTCGTTCACAACATAGTTTACTGCCCCACAAGCTAGATCATGAGAGTGGGAGAAAAGAGAGAAATGGAAAATAGAAATGGAGCCCTTTCTTAGGACATAGGTTAAATATTCTAGATTTTAAACAATTGTGTTGTGCTGCAAAGTGTAAAATTTCATTTAAGCATTAAATGGCTATCATATTTTAAAACATGATTGATTACCTCGTTCATTCATTGAATTTTTTATTTCATTGTCATTTTAAAGCCTGTTTTATAAAATAGGATAGTATAGTATATAAGTGTTCTGATCTGCTAGTAAAGTAAAAAATATTACAATATTTAAAAGAAAGTAAAACTTTTTAAAAAATAGTATAATGTTGTAATTTCTAGTGTTATTGAAACCTTTCTAAAACGTTAGAAGCCAAGATAGAGAAGAGACCCATACTTCCCTATGGTGTTACCTACATCATTCAGATAAGTTGTTTTATGTATTTTATTTTATAGGGACTACAACATCCAGTGTAAGCATAATTGGTCATCGTATGAACTATGGGTTTGGATGTGGTGACTTTGAAGAGGATAGGTCACATGACATTTCACCTAGTGCTTTAAAAATACAAAATAAGGAACAACCAAGACATTATAAGCATATGAAAGGTTAGTACATTTCAATCACAAGTTCATTTTTAGGACTGAGTGTCTTTGAATTTCATATCTTCCATTAACATGCCAATAAAGAAAAACTAACTGAGATTTCTCAGTTTTGAGACTTTTCTTCTTACCCTTCTGATTTGTTGTTGTTGAAATAATTCTGCTAAATAGAACACATAGTTTACATATTCATATATGGTTATGTCTCAGGAGTCAATCCAGAGAACCTATTACCCGAGAGGTTAAATCTAGGAGTCCTTGCTGACCTTTACCCACATACGGACACATACTCTGTATGTGTGCCGCTTTAAAATGGGATGGAAAAGTCATATGAACAAATGATTCCCAGATGCCTACTTAGGTTGTAACCATGGAGTAAAACTGTGGAAACAGGATTATAATTTTCCTGTGGTAGAACCTGGAAAGTTTTTTTGTTATCACAAACCATTGTTAACAATGTACCCTTTGGGACTTCCCTGGTGGTCCAGTGGCTAAGACTCCAGGCTCCCAATTCAGGGGCCCCAAGTTCAATCCCTGGTCAGGGAACTAGATCCCACATGCTGCAACTAAGACCTGGTGCAGTCAAATGAAGAAATAAATAAATATTTTTTAAAAAAAAAAACAATGTACCCTTTTTTTCTTTCTTTTAATTAAGCTTAATAGCAAGCAGCAGTTCTGTGACTGCTCTTTTTTTTTTTTTTTTCAGAGATCCTGTTTCAGCTTCTTTTAACATTTTTTCCTCAGAGTAAGAGACAATAATTTTGAGCCATCAGGGAAGCCCAATTTTGAAGGGTATAAATATTTAAATAGAGTAAATAGAAGTCACCTGTATTTCAGCATTGTAGTCTACCAGTAAATGTAAGGAACTGTCATTGTTTGGTGTGTAGCAACTTGTATAATAAGGTCAACTTTTGTCCTCTCTGGTTGTCTTAAGTTGTATATGTCCAGGTAGTCAGGCGTTTTAGTTTATGTATACTTTTTGTGGAACTAATGCAAACTGAGTAAGAGTGAACTTGATTAGACACTTTTCCTTGTTTTTTTGTTGTTTTTGTTTTGGTACATTTCTAAAAATTTAATCTGTGAGATAATTCGTAGTATCTGTTCTTTGTGAGAAAGATCATTTGCCCATTGTTTTTATTAATACAAAAGAGGATGACAGGGTTTTTTCATATTTACTTACTCATTTTATTTTTATATAAGAAAAACCAAATACAAAAATATTTTTCTTCCTAAAGGAAATATAATTTCATTGTTTTCAAATAATTGCTGAATATATTTTTTTACTGCCAATGGCTTTTTTTTTTTTTTTGGATCATAGAAATATTGATCTTTGATCAACAGTTAATTTTACTCCAACTCTAAACCAAACATCTACTACATCTATCTGGTCAACAGTAATAAACATATTCAAAACCAAACTTATCTTCCTTTCTAGACTTATTCCTCTTCCTTTTTTTAATCTGTTTTTATTAGTAGCATTGTTATTTTCCTAGTTATGGAGACTTAAAACTTTAGAGTCATCTTTTCTACTTCTCTTTACCCTTAGGCAGTGACCAGTCCTACCAGTTCTTTTAAGTTTAACTTGGGTTTTCATAACTTCTTCCTGGGTAATTACAGTAGCCTTCTGATAAGATATTTTGTCTTTTATTTTCATCTTTTCAATTCAGTAGACATAGTCTTCCAGAATTATCTTTCTAATCATCTCTTCCTTGCTCAAAACCTTTAGTGGTTTTCACAGAATAAATTTCCAACTCAGTAGCATCATTTTTTCATACCCTTAACAATTTTGCCTCAGCTTAACCTTTCTTGCGTTACCTCTTGAAAGTGAAAGTGAAGTCGCTTAGTCATGTCAACTCTTTGGACCCCATGGACTGTAGCCTACCAGGCTCTTCTGTCCATGGGATTTTCCAGGCAAGAATACTGGAATGTGTTGCCATTTCCTTCTCCAGGAGATCTTCCCAAACCAGGGACTGAACCCAGGTCTCCTGCATTGTAGGCAGACGCGTTACCGTCTGAGGCACCAGGGAAGCATTGCCTCTTACTATACTCTATTCATGTCCCATCCTCTGGCGTTATTTATTTATTTATGGTTGCACTGTGTCTTCATTGCTGCGCACAGGCTTTCTTTAGTTGTGATGAGCAGGGGCTTCTCCTAGCAGTACACAGACTTCTCATAGTGGTGGCTTCTCTTGTTTCAGAGCGCAGGCTCTCAGTGCATGGACTTCTTGGTTGTTGTGTTCAGGCTTAGTAGTTGCTTCTGTTTGGCTTAGTAGTTGTGGCGCACAGGCCCTAGAACTTGGGCTTAGTAGTTGTGGTGCTTAGTTGTGGCTTAGTTGCTCCGTGGCATGTGAAATCTTCCCAACCAGGGATCGAACCCATGTTCCTTACACTGGCAGGTGAATTCTTACCTACTGTATCACCAGGGAAGTCCATGTCTGCTTTTTGAATACTGGCTAAAATCCACTTCTTTATAAAGCTTTCCCCATGCTTCTGGTCTGGAGTAGTATAAAATAAAATTAAGATATAGGCATCTTTACATCTGTGTTATGCTTTGTATATAATGGTGCATGTGTATGTGTGCACTCAGTTACTCAGTGATGTCTTACGCTTTGCAACCCCATGGACTGTAATCTACCAGGCTCCTCTGTCCATGGAGTTTTCCAGGCAAGAATACTGGAGGGGGTTTGCCATTTCCTACTTTAGAGGATCTTCCTGACCCAGGGATTGAACCTGCATCTCTTGCGTCTCCTGCATTGGCCTTTATCACCGAGCCACTTGGGAAGCCACATATTAAATGAATGGAGTGATGATGATCCAGCCAAAACTAATAATCATGCAAAACCTGCATCCTCAAATAATCAGGTTAAAGCAAATATTGAGTGCAATGCTGAAAGGAATAAAAAGACTCCCATAAGAAATATTGGTGATAAGTGACAGATGTGAATGGATTCCTTTTGCAAGAAAGAAACCTCAGACTTTTTAGAACTAGCTTTCCAAACCTCCTCTTCTTTCTCTCCTCTGCTGATTGTCCCTTTGAATGTGACCATTTTCTAGCATAATAACCTTGGATTTCAATTAATGGTTTAAGAAAGTAATTAAGATGGATGTTTGTTGCTAACAAACTAGATTCTATAACTTAATATTTTCTCTTTCTCTATTTTGAATAAATGGGTCAGGAATAACAACAAAAAAGGATAGTTCATATGCAAAGACTCTTTTAAGCATCTTTTTTAGAATTGAGAATTTGAGCAGTATTTCTTTCAATAATTATTTGCTTTGAAGAAAATATAGGGTAAAAATAAAAGTAATATTAAAAATGATGCTATGTCAGACTTCCCTGGTGGTCCAGTGATTAAAACTCCATGCTTCCAGTGCAGGGGGCAGAGGTTTGATTGATCCCTGGTTGGGAAACTAAGATCTTACATGCTGAGTGGTGCAGTGAAAAAAAAAAATGATGTTATGTCAGTGTTTCTTAAAAATGAAATTAAACTACTTACGTATAGTCTTTATGTATTTCCTCCCATGAGATTTGTTTAATTATCAATCACCTCTTAATAGTTAATGTATAGATTTTATGTTTGTTAACTATTGTGGAGCAAATTGTTCCATTTACTGAGATTTGTTTCTGTGTCACTGAACACTTTCTGGGGCTACCAGATGTTTCTGTCAGTTGACCCAAAATTAATTATATTTTGCTTTCATTTTTTTTTCATTTTTTTCATGTTTTTCATGTTTTCATTTTTTTTTCTTGTAACATTCATTTAGCATATTTATTGAGCACCTGCTGTGTGTCAAGCACTGTACTAATGGTCTCTGGAAAAGAATGATAATCAAAGCTAGACATGAGTCCTATCCCCATAGAGCTTACAGTCTAGTAGGAGAAAGAATAATTAAATAAATAATCGTAAACTGAGGTAGAAGTTAATCTAGGAAAGTACAGATTGCTCTGAGACTGACTTGATCTGTTCCCAGGGATGAGAAGCTTTCCTTCAAGGTTATCCTCTTTTTGTGTGATTATTGTGCTATGATTATTTTCTAACATCTTCAAAACTCTTAATTCTGATATATATGAACTCCTTAAGTAAAGAAAGTTTTCTTTTCTGTCCAATGCCTAGATTGAACTAGGTTTCTTTTTTTTTTAATTGAGGTATACTTGATTTACAATATTGTGTTTCAAATATATAGCAAAGTGATTCAGTTTTATGTATGAATATATAGAGAGATGTATTCAGATTAATTTTCCTTATAGGTTATTATTAATATAAGATATTGAATATAGTTCCCTGTGTAAATCTTTGTTGCTTATCTATTTTATGTATAGTAGTGTGTATATGTTAATCCTGTACTCCTAGTTTATTCTTTTCACATGCCTGTCTGCCATCTGTATGCCTTCTTTGAAGAAATGTCTATTTAGGTCCTCTGCTCACTTTTAATTGGGTTGTTCAGTTTTTTGGTTATTAAGTTGTATGTACTATTTGTATATTTTAGAAATTAAGCCCTTCTCAGTCACATCATTGACAAATATTTTTTTCCAAGTCCATAGGTAGTCTTTTTGTTTTGTTTATACAGCAGTTTCCTTCACTCTGCCAAAGCTTATATAAGTTTGAGTAGGTCTAATTTGTTTATTTTTGCTTCTGTTCCTTTTGACTTTGGAGAATGATCCAAGAAGACATTGATACAATTTATGTCTGAGAATTTTTTGTCTATGTTCCCTTCTGGGAGTTTCATGGTGCCTTGATATTTAGGTCTTACAAGGTTTATTTTTGTGTATGATGTGAAGTAGTGTTCTAATTTCATTGATTTACGTGTAACTGTCCAGCTTTCCCAACACCACTTGCTGAAAAGACTGAAAACTTCTCAAACATAGAGAAGGAAACAGATATCCAGGTACAGGAAGCACAGAGGGTCCTAAACAAAATGAACCTAAACACCCACACAAGGGCATATCATAATTAACATAGAAAAAGTTAAAGAGAAGATTCTAAAGACAGCAAGAGGAAGGGAGTCAAAGAGTCAGTTACAGGGGAACCCCCATAAGGCTAGCTCCTGATTTTTGCATAAATTTTGCAGGCTGCAAGGGGATGGCATCGTATATTCAAAGTTCTGAAAGGGAAAAAAACCTGCAACATTAGGATACTCTACTGAGCAAAATTGTCACACAAATCTAAAAGCAGATTCACAAAACCAAAAAAGAAAGGAATTCTAGCATAATAGAGAAGAAAATCATCAAACCCTAAAAGGAAATACAAAAAGAAGAAATGCAAAATCAGCGGGGAGGCAAGTTTTCAAATGGCAGTGTGTACATGCCTACTAATATTACTTTAAATGTCTATGGACTAAATGCTCTAATCAAAAAAACAAAGAGTGGCAGATTGGATTAAAAAAAAAAAAAGCACCAAGGACCTATAATAGGCTACCTACAAGAGAATCACCTTAGGATAAAGGACACTCACAGATTGAAAGTGAGGGGATGGAAAAAGATATATCATGCAAGTGGAAGTAGCAAGAAAATGGGAGTAGTGATAATTATATCAGACAAATTGACTTTAAAAAGTCCATAAAGAAAGAACATTTTATAATGACAAAGGGATCAATATGGGAAGAGGATATTACATTCATTAACATGTGCATCCAATATAGGAGCACCTAAATATATAAAATGAATACTAAAAACATGAAGGGAGAAATTGAAAGGAATGCAATAATAATAGTAGGCAACTTTAACACCCCACTGAAACCAATGGACAGATCTTCCAGACAGAAAATCAATAAAGAAACAGATCATAAATGATACAGTAGACCAGGTAGATTTAATTAATATCTATAGGGCACTACATCCAAAAACCCCAGAATCACATTTTTTTTTCAAGTGCCCGTGGAATGTTCTCTGAAGTAGACCACATACTAGGTCACAAAACAAGCCTTAACAAAGTTAAGAGGATAGAAATTATTTCTAGTATCTGTTCTGACCACAACAGTATGAAGCTAGAAATCAGTCACAGAAAGAAAATAATAATAAGAAAAAAAATCCACTTGGATACTAAACCACATACTACTAAAAACAAGTGGATCATCATTGAAATCAAAGAGGAAATCAGGAAACACCTCAAGACAAATGACAGTGAAAATAGAACCTTACAGAATCTATGGGATGCAGCAAAAACTTTTATAAGAGGGAAGTTTATAGTGATACAGGCCTTAATAAAGAACAAAAATCTCCCACCTAAAAGACTTAGAAGAAGGACAAATGAGGCCCAAAATCAGCAGAAGGAAGGAAATAAATATCAGAGAGTAAATAAATGAGATCAGAATGTGCGAAGATCAATAAAATCAAGAGCCCCCCCTTTTTTTAAATAAAATTTAGTAACCTCTAGCCAAGCTCAAGAAGAAAAGAGATAGGACCAAGAAAACAACATAAGAAAGTAAAGAGAAAGAACAACTGATTCCACAGAAATACAAAAACTCATACTATTAAGATTTATATGCCAACAAATTAGACAAGTTTTTATAAATATGCAGTCTGCCAAAATTGAATCAAGAAGAAACATATTTTAATAAACCAATTACTAAAAGTGAAATTGAACATCTATTTTGAAAAACTCCCTACAAACAAAAGTCTAGGACCAAATGGTCTCACTGAGGCACTCCACCAAACATACAAAGACTGCACACCTATGCTCAAATTATTCCAAAAGACTGAAGAGAAGGGAACACTCCCAAATTCATTCTGTAAAGTCACCATCATCCTGATATCAAAACCAAAGATAATTATAAAACAATAAGAAGAAAGAAAGTTACTTGTCAATATGTTTGATAAATATAGATGGAAAAATCCTCAACAAAATATTAGCAAACTGAATCCAATACAGTACATAAAAAGGATCAAAAAACATGATAAAGTTGGAGTCACTCTAGGGTCTCAAGGATAGTTTATTATACCTAATCAATCAATGTGATATATACCACATCATCAAAAGAAAAGACAAACTATATGGTCATTTCAATAGATGCAGAAAAAGCATTTGATAAAATTCAACATCCATCCATTATTTAAAAAAAAAAGACCTCTCACCAAAGTGGGTATAGGTAAGTAAGTGTTAGTCACTCAGCCATGTTGAACTCTTTGCAACACCATGGACTGCAGCTTGCCAGGCTTCTCTGTCCATGGGATTCTCCAAGCAAGAATAGTAGAGTGGGTAGCCATTCCCTTCTCCAGAAGATCTTCCCTACCCAGGGATTGAACTCAACTCTCCTGCATTACAGACAAGCTTCTTTTTTTTTTTTTTTTTTTTTTTACCGTCTGGGCCACCAGGAAAGCCTTGTAAGTAGGTACAGAGGGAATGAATCTCAAAAGCGATTTACGACAGACCCACAGCCAACATAATACTCAATGGTGAAATGCTGAATGGCTTCCTGCTAAATTCAGGAACAAGGCAAGGATGCCTGCTCTCACCACTTCTATGCAGTGTAGCTTTGGAAGCTCTAGCCACAGCAGTCAGACAAGAAAAGGTAATAAAAGATATCCAAATCAGAAGGAAGGATATAAAGCTGTCACTATTTGTAGATGATATGATACTCTGTATGCTGCTGCTGCTAAGTCACTTCAGTCGTGTCCAACTCTGTGCAGCCCCATAGATGGCAGCCTACCAGGCTCCTCCATCCATGGGGTTTTCCAGGCAAGAGTACTGGAGTGGGTTGCCATTGCCTTCTCCAGATACTCTAATAGAGATCCCTAAAACTCCACACAAAAACTATTACAACTAATAAGTGAATTCGGTAAAGTAGCAGGATACAAGAGTAATATACAGAAATCTGCTTCTTTATACTTAAAACCAAATACCAGAAAGTAAAAAAATAAATCACATCCAAAAATTAAATAAAATACCTAGGACTAAACTTAACCACAAGGGTGAAAGACCTATACACCGAAGACTATAAAACACTGATAAAGGAAATTGAAGATGATTTTAAGAAGTGGAAAGATATCATTTGCTCTTTGATTTCAAGATTTAATATTTTATACTGCCCAAAACAAACTATACAGATTTAATGTGATCCCTATCAATATAACCATGACAAATTTCACAGAACTAGAACAAATAATAATAAAATATATATGGAACCACAAACACCCAGAATTGCCAAAGCAATCCTGAGGAGAAAGAAAAAAGCTGGAGGTGTATTCCTTTCAGACTTCAAACAATACTGCAAAGTTACAGTAATCAAACAGCTTGGTATTGGCACAAAAGCAGATACATAGATCAATGGAAAAGAACACAGAGCTCAAAAATAAACCCACAAACTTGCAGTCAATTAATCTATGACAAAGGACACAAGAATATACACTGAACAAACCAAGTATTCTAAGTATTTATTGAATTAATGTGTAAATATATAAATTATAAATTCTTTGTATGAAATTAATTTTCAGTTTTATAAAATCATGTTATGATATCCTAAAATACTATATAAGTATATATTTTTAATATGTTTTTGTTTGTTTCTTTAGCATCTACAGGGTCATCATCAAATTTCCACCATATTTCCAGTTTTGACTTCATATCTACAAATACCTTATCAGAAGACTCAGTAGTAGTTGTTGGAAAAGGTATTTTAAAATTATTTAGCTTTTTAATTGTATGTTTTCTTCACGTATAAGCAAAGCATATCAATAAAGAATAGAGAAGAGTGTGCTTCAGGTGCTGAATAGAACTTTCTTTTGAAAATATTGTTAAATTGAAAGAATTAAAAGTGAATACTTAACACCACATTTCTATCCTCTAATGAAACAATGGTAAATTTATGTCAGTAATTTTCAGAAAGATGTATTATGTGACAGGTGCAGTTTAGACACTTTCGAAGATACTTCTAGGATAGCTTACATAATTTTATTGCCGTTTAAATTCAAATTGTAGTCCTTTTTGATTGAATAATTCTATAACATCTCATGCAAAGACTAGACAAATCTTAATTAGTATCTGTTATATATTTCAGGTAGGTTGAGAAACCTTTGAACAACTTGTTTGCAAATATCCTTTAAAGTTATCGATTGAGGTATAACTGACGAATAAAATTGTAAGACATTTAAAGTGTACAGTGTGATGATTAAATACCTATATACATTGTAAAAAGATTTCTCCATCTAGTCCATTAACACAACCCAACTAGATTCTTTTTAATTGCAAAACTAGAATATGATGATAGATGTTGAGGGTGTACATCCTATTTTTGGTAAATAGAATGAAATGCTTAGAAAGCTTTCCTGACTTCTTTGCTGATATCATTAAGTTAATTTTAGATCCTCCTCAGATTGACTTTAGCCTCCCCTTATAAGCTTATTTTCTCTATTTGCCTTGTGCCCAATCAAACATCACTCCACATGCATGCTTTCTACTTGTTCAGCTCTGCTTACGAACATCTTTATTTCATAGGATGTTCTCCCTGCCTTCCTCACTTGTCTACTCAAATTCTTTTATGTCTTCCAGTCCCAGCTCAAATCCTTGCTCTTTGAAACCATCTTAAACACTCAGCTCACCTAACCTTTCATTCATGTGAACTCAGAACTTACAATATTCAAATATGCAGTTCTCGTTTGACAGCATCGTGAAATGTCTTGTTATTATGTTATCATTTTGATAAGGTGTTTTTATATTTTGTGATTATTTAACATGTTTTTCTTATTAATGATATTGTTTACTTCTTTTAAAACCTTGTCTTAAAACTTTGTTGTCCTGAGTAACATCACATAAATACTTAATGACAGTGTGATGGTTGGTTGCTTTCAGGGGTATTTGGAAATCCAATTCCAGCACCAGCAACCTGCAGTCAATCAGTGATAACTTCTGTGGAAAATGGGGTTTCGTTTTCAGTTAAAAATACTGAACCACCATCAGGGATTTATGGAAGAGCAGTTCAGCAGAGTATTCCGTCATATGTTGATTCTGAAAATGAAAAAGATGTAAGGTTATTTCCTAATTATTAGGATAAATTCAAGCTTATGATACGTCATTGTTTTGTGTGTATCAGATTTGGGGTGATAAAAGTGCTTTGATTATAATTTTTTAAATCTCAATGTAATTGAAATTCCTGAACCTTAATCATGTAAATGATAGGGTATTCTCCTTTTCCACCAAATATATTGTTATTCTGGTGTAAAGTATCTAATGTACTTTATATTCTACCTGTACTTTATATACATATATATGTGTGTATGTATATATTCGACAATTTTCTAGGCTATCCTCAAGGAGTAACAAACTAGTATCTTTAGGCACAAATTTAGTTCACAGTTGGTACTATGTAATTCTATTCAACTTTAGAATTACTGAAATAAGGACTAAGAAATGTATAATTTATTTTGTATAGCTTATAGTTGCCTAAGATGAAGATAGTTATTTTAAGTATCAAACTTTCTAAATGATTAGAGCTATTTCAACTTTTTCATGCAGATTAAAGTTTCTATTTCAAAATCTACTTATGACAAGATGAGACAAAGAGAAAAGAGGAAAAAGAACTTTTTGACATTAAGGATTCTGAAAAGAAGGAACAGAGTCCCTGGGAACGAATGAAACATACAGGATATGAAAAAATGGCACCTCAAAGTAAGTGGAATTTAACATTTGGTGTGATTTTATTTAATTCGTAATACTCTAAAACTACTGTACTGTGGTTTAACTGAGGGTGATATATGACTAATAGTGGAATATGTTGAACTATCATACTGAAATTTGAATGACTCAGTAACATATATAATTAACTATATATAATAGTTATATATAATATATAACTATTTGAAATTTGAATTTATAACTATTTGAAATTTGAATTTTCAGCATTCTCAAATAATTTCACTATTACTGTCATAAAATCTAGGGGAGAAAAACCCACAAAACTTCTTACCTAAGCCAGTAAGTAGGAATGGAAGTACAAATATAGCAAATAATATAAATAGTAACAAATCACAAATTGTTACATATTCATTCTAGAAACATCAACTAATTTTGTGATTTTTCACCTATAAGGTAGGCTTTACAGGTTTTAAGAAGTATAAGGAGAGTGCTTCCCTGAAGTTACCCTTATATTATTTGAACAGAAGAGTATGCTTACAAGATAAATACAGAAAGAGAGAATAGCCTTTAGAAACTGTTGTCATAACACTTTTATTGTATTTTGTAAAAGTATCAGTCTGCAAGAGAAGAAGTTTTTAAGAAAGCGAAACAAAGCCCCTATCCTGGGCAACACTGCTTTAGATTGATGTTCTGTACACCTCCTTTTCCAGAGTAATATTTGTTTTGTTTTGTTTCCCTTTTTTCCAGGTAAAAACAACA
This sequence comes from Nanger dama, assembly GCA_917880005.1. NCBI lineage: Eukaryota > Metazoa > Chordata > Mammalia > Artiodactyla > Bovidae > Nanger > Nanger dama. The sequence goes on along the minus strand of CAKJTW010000038.1, from coordinate 2,558,508 downwards.
GAAATTGTCATGTAATGCTGAGGTTGATAATTTGGTGTTATATACGCATCCCTTCCTAATGAATTACTCTCTCTTGAGAATGAAAATAAAATAGATATAGAGAGGGAGTCCTTAAAACTTTAGCAACAGCTTTTTCACCTGTAATACAGGAATAATAATAACCACCACATAAGGTTGTCGAATGGATCAAATGAGATGATGTAAATGAAGCATTTAGCACAATGCAGGCAGGAGTTCAACAAATGATCGTTAGTGGTGCTCTTTTGAATTTGCTGTTCTTTCTGGGTTATAAAATTCCAAAGTTTTTTTTTTACTACATATCAATCTTATTTATGAAATCTAATGAGGGTACATCTGAACCATCAAAAAAATTATTGAAGTCTATTTATTATATTCATTAATTGTCATGCAATTATCTTCAGATATGATTTACTCAAACAAAAATTGGTACTAATATATCACTACAGTAATCCAAAATAATATATTCATCTTTTTGCATGCATCTTCTTATCTGGTATGTGATAAAATTTGGAAAGTACAAATTCTTTCTTAGACCTGTTTATATAAAATCAAGAGAGAGAGTCAGCCTAGATGAAAATCCTGCCTTTGCCACTCATTAGCATTGAGACCTTGAATACATTTCTTAGCCTCTGTAAAACTCAGTTCTATTTTCGGCTGCAAATTGGAGATAATGAGAATATATATCACACCTTTGTTGAGAGAATTAAATGTAAAGTTTGTAAAGCATTTGTCACAACATCTAATATGAAGTATTTAAATGTCTCTCTAGGGGCTTTCCTGGTAGCCCAGTGGTTAAGAATCAGTGCTTTCAGTGCTGGGTATGCAGGTTCAGTCCCTGGTTGGAGAACTGAGATCCCATATGCCATGTAGTGTAGCCAAAAAAAAACTCTTAAAATGAAAAACTAACTAATCTTTACCAATTTACAAAAGCCATTACACATTCTATAATATCTTTTGATTTTTTTTTTCTTTCTGACATCTTCACTACATGTGTCTTACAGTGTATAGCGGCTTTGTGGTAGGTATTACCCTGGGCACTTATTACCCCAATATCTAGCACAATGCCTTATATCTGGAAAATGGATAGTAAATGTTTGATTGTGGAAGAAACATTGATCATGCTACTACATATGATCTTAGGATTTCTAGTATACCATAAGTGCTATCAGTTCAGTTTAGTTGCTCAGTCATGTCCAACTCTTTGCGACCCCATGAATTGCAGCATGCTAGGCCTCCCTGTCCATCACCAACTCCTGGAGTTCACTCAGACTCACGTCCATCGAGTCCGTGATGCCATCCAGCCATCTCATCCTCAGTCGTCCCCTTCTGCCCCCAATCCCTCCCAGCATCAGAGTCTTTTCCAGTGAATCAACTCTTCGCATGAGGTGGCCAAAGTCCTGGAGTTTCAGCTTTAGCATCATTCCTTCCAAAGAAATCCAGGGCTGATCTCCTTCAGAATGGACTGGTTGGATCTCCTTGCAGTCCAAGGGACTCTCAAGAGTCTTCTCCAACACCACAGTTCAAAAGCATCAATTCTTTGGCGCTCAGCCTCCTTCACAGTCCAACTCTCACATCCATACATGACCACAGGAAAAACCATGCCAATAGCAAAACTGGTAATTTATACACAGTTGTTACAAAGCTTTATTTCTGTTATCAGTTCTATGGTAAATTAGGTATGCATCCACATTTTTTTTTACAAAATTAGATCATATTCTTCTTACCAACTTTTATTGATAGCTCTTTAAGCTAAGCTTTGTTGTATGATTCACGACTGCAAGACCACTTAAACATTTATAATAATGTAATTTAATACTTTTATATATAAAAAATAAGTTTTTAAATAACTTTGATATCAGGTATTACAGTTTTGTTGGAGACTGAACTAATAGTTGAGGCTTCCCCCTGGCTCAGCAGTAAAGAATCCACCTGCAATGCAGGGTTCGATCCCTGGGTCAGGAAGATTACCTAGAGAAGGAAATGTCAACCCACTCCAGTGTTCTTGCCTGGAAAGCCCCATGGAACAGAGGAGCCTGGCGAGTTATAGTCCATGAGATCTCAGAAGAGTCAGACACAACTTAGCGACTAAATAACAACAACAAACTAATATAAGTTTCTATAAGAAATATTTATAGACTTCATGGTCAGAATATTAAATGTGTACCCCTTTGTATCAGAGTTAGTTTACGCTTTATTTAGTGTGTTTCTTTGTTTTAGATGAAGCATCCCCTGGAGCCATTCCACAGTATAAAGAAAGGATGCCTTCTGTCACTCATAGTCCAGAAATAATGGATTCATCAGAACTACGGCCATTTTCCAAACCCGAAGTAGCACTGACAGAAGCTCTGAGGCTTTTAGCTGATGAGGATTGGTGAGTTAACCATTCCTGTTCCAAAAGTTTTCTGAAATTATTTTTTATAAATTGAAACATTTCCTATTATAATAGTCGTAGAAATGGTTACTTACGTTCTTAGGCAGTATGGGTTTTTCCCAATTTATAATTAATAGCTGAACTTTGGGCCTCATAGAGTGCTATATTAACAGTTTTGACATGTATTATAAGGATATAGTTTAGCTTTATGGTAAGTACAAATCTCATCATTTCTCCAAGTGTTTCTCTGTGAAATATATTCTACAATAGTCTTGAAGATACTTACTCTGTTTCTACCATGGCTGCATAGCTACCCAGCCAGCCCAGCCAGTGAATCAAGGCAAACAGAAAGACAGTGGCATTCTGCTTGCTTCAGCTGGAGCATGTATGGGCTGCTCTGTCCCATTTCCTCCTGTATTCCTTCAGTCTGTCTTCATCTCAGTGTGTACCTCATCTTCAGGTTTGCTTTTTGTCCTCGGTCATATTCATCAGCATAAAAATGTGCCAGGATATTTCTTCTTTTTAAAAATCCTTCCTAAACTGCACACCATGTTCACATTTTCACATTTCTTTTCTCCTCACTTGTTAGCAAAAGACCTTAAAAATGCCAATTCATTTGTCTGCTTTTTTACCTCTTGTTCTCTTCTCAGCCTTCTTTAATTGACTTTCAACCCTCCCCTCCACGACCGTCACTTTACTTCACTAAAACTGCAAAAGTAACCATTTGCTAAATCTACACTGGTCACTTACTGTCATCATACTTAGCCTCTCAGCATCATTTGTAATACAGTTGACACTCCCTTTTTTTTTTTTAAATTAAGTTTTCTTTTGACTGCATTGGGTCTTTGTTGCTATGTGCGAGCTTATTTTTCCTGCTTCAGTACTTAGTGCTTACTGGTGTTCTGTTTGATTTCAGTATTGAGGAGTGCTCCAGAATTTAATCCACTGACACTCTCTATTTACATTCATTTCAAGAATCCAGGCTGGCAATCTTTTCAGATAAAGAACCAGACAGTAAAATATTTTAGGCTTTGCAGGCCACATGTCTCAGTTGCAGCTACTCAACTTTGCTGTTATAATGAAAAATCAGCCTTGGACATTATGAAAACAAGTGGGGATGGCTATGCTTAAATGAACTTTACTTATAAAAATTTGACTTATAGAAGAAAACTCTGATGGGGCCAGATTTGTTCAGTGAATCATAGTTTGCCAGTCCCTTTCTTAAATGATCTCATTCAGCTTCATAGCTTTAAATTCTATCCATACTCTGATTTCTCATAAATGCATATTTGAATTTCTGGTATCTTGACCTCTAAGCTTATAAGCTCTAAGCTTCCACTTGACACTTCCACCTGGATTACAGTAGACATTTTAAATTTAGTATGTCTAAAGTAGAACTATTAAACTTCTACTTCTTGCCAAGATTAACAGGTATTAGGTTTGCCTTCACATTAGAAAGAACTAAAGAAATCATACAAAATACATGAAGCAGTGGTTTTGAGAATATTGTTCACCAGGCAGTGAAAGACAGTGATCCCTGAGAAACAAACAAGGTGATCCCTATAACTGCCCTTGCTAATAACTTCCTGCAGAGTTTTCAAATCACAGCTTGGGGGAGGGGAAAACCATGTACATATCAGCAGAAATGGAGATAAAACTGGGAGTCTGGGGAGGCCAAGATAGCTAGAGCTTGCAGCCAGAATGCCAGAGGAGGATATAACTACTTAAAGAACTCTAGGATCCTTCAGAGAATTACTCTCAAATGTTTAGCCGAGTATTGGTCAAGGCATGCGTGTGAAGCCAGAATAAGAAACACTCATAGAAGTTACAAGAAACAATCCCTGGAGCATATACAAGGCCAAGAATACTTTTCTCTCCCCACCAGCAGAGTGGAAAACCTTACAAGTTACATGGCATTGTACAATAGTCCAAAGAGTTTTGCTTCATCTATGTAATGAATAAACCCTAGGCTAAAGACTGACTTTGTTCCACCAAACAGAACATAAAAGCAAGACCTGAGAGGATCAGACTTTCCAAATAACTATATCTCATAACAAAGCTAAGGATATTTATAGAAATATAAAAATATCTAAGATAAAAATTCACAGTGCCTGGCATCTGGTAACAAATTACCAGACATGCAAAGAGGCAGGAAAACACAACCCAAAATGAGAGGAGGGACAAAGCAAACAATGGAAACTAATCCAAAAATGGTATCAGGTCAGTTCAGTCGCTCAGTCTTGTCTGACTCTTTATGACCCCATAGACTGCAGCACACCAGGCTTCCCTGTCCATCACCAACTCGCAGAGCTGACTCAAACTCATGCCCATCACATTGGTGGTGGCATCCAACCATCTCATCCTCTGTTGTTCCCTTCTCTCAGTTTCAGTCTTTCCCAGCATTAGGATCTTTTCCAATGAGTCAGTTCTTTGGTGGCCAGGGTATTGGAGTTTCAGCATCAGTTCTTCCAGTGAATATTCAGGGCTGATTTCCTTTAGGAAGGACTGGTCTGATCTCCTTGCTGTCCAAGGGCCTCTCAAGAGTCTTCTCCAACACCACAGTTCAAATGCATCAATTCTTTGGCACTCAGCTTTCTTTATAGTCCAACTCTCACATCTATACAAGACTATTGGAAAAACCATAGCTTTGACTAGATGGACCTTTGTTGGTACAGTAATGTCTCTGCTTTTAATAAGCTGCCTAGGTTGGTCATAACTTTTCTTCCAAGGAGCAAGCATCTTTTAATTTCATGGCTGCAATTACCATCTGCAGTGATTTTGGAGCCCCCAAAATAAAGTTTGTCACTGTTTCCATTGTTTCCCCATCTATTTGGTATGAAGTGATGAAACTGGATGCCATGATCTTAGTTTCCTGAATGTTGAGTTTTAAGCCAGCTTTTTCACTCTGCTCTTTCACTTTCATCAAGAGGCTCTTTAGTTCTTCTTCGCTTTCTGCCATAAGTGTGGTATCATCTGCATATCTGAGGTTATTGATATTTCTCCTGGCAATCTTGATTCCAGCTTGTGCTTCATCCAGCCCACTATTTCACATGATGTACTCTGCATATAAGTTAAATAAGCAGGTGATAACAAACAGCCTTGATATACTCCTTTCCCGATTGGGAACCAGTCTCTTGTTCCATCCCCAGTTCTAACTGTCCCTATAGATTATAGAATTACTAGACAAAGGCATTATGCTAACTATAATTATAATTCTAATCCATTATGTTAGAGAAGCTAGAGGAAAGACATGAACAGAGGATTGGTGAACTGTAGGGAGACTTGCAAAATCCCTTTTGCCGTATAATGTAACATGATTGAGGGAAGTAATAGCCTATCATATTCACCCTTAAGGGGAGGGTAGTATTCAGGTCATGTATACTGGGGGCAGGAAGCAAGGTTTAGACTTCTGTCTTATCATTTAGACTGTCATTAGACATTTATCATTAGAATAATTTAGAATTCTATCACATCACAAATAAAGAAAGCCATTTTATATTGATAAGGGAGTTAATTCAGCAAGAAGACATGGCCGTCCTGAACATTTATTTATCATATACTGGAGCTTCAGATTATATTAAGCAACTACTGGTAGAACTGCAGAGAAATAAACAAATCCACAATTATAGTTGGAACTCAAACAATCCTCTCTCATTAATTGATAGAACTAGAAGAAAGAAAATCAATAAGGATATAGAAGAATTTCGACTTGACCCGATTGACATTTATAGAACACTTCAGCTAAAACAACAGAATTCTTTCTGTTCAAGTCCAGAAGGGTCTTTACTGAGAAAGACTGTGTTCTGAAACATAAAACAAGTAATTTAAAAGGTTTCAGATTATGCAAGATTTGTTCTCTGACCACAGTGGAATTCAATTAGAAGTTAGAAACACATACCTGAAAAATCTCTAAGTATTTGGAAACTAAGTATCATCCTTACTAATCACCCATGGCTCTGAGAATGGAAAATTAGAAAGCATTTTGAATTTAATGAAATTAAAAATTAAACAAAATTTGTGGGGTAAAGCTGAATTAGAGGAGAATTTATAGCCCTGTAATACCTGTATTATAAAAGATGAAAAGTTTTATATCAGTGACCTCAGGTTTCACCTGAAACTAAAATGCAAATGAAGCCCAAAATAAGCAAAGAAAGACAATAATAAAGAGTGTAATGGAAAGCAATGAAATAGAAAACAAACAATTGGAAATACAGATGAAAATAAAAGCAGTCTCTTGGAGAAGATAAATATAATTGGTAAACCTTTAGTCAGACTGATGAAGAAAAAAGAAACAAATTACTACATCAGGAATGAGAGAAGGAATATCACTAACTGATCATATAGCTATTAAGTAAATAATGAAGGGGAAAAAATAAATAATAAAGGAATATGATAAATAGCTTTAGGCCCATAAATTTGACAGCTTAGTGAAATGGACAGATTTTTGGAAAGACACAATCTACCAAAACTCACTCAAAAGATACAGATAATCTGTATTACCCAATATCTCTTGAGGAAATTGAATTTGAATTTCTTTCCCACAAAGAAAACTTCATGCTTGGATCGTTTCACTAAGGAATTATATCAAACATTTAAGGAAGAAATCAATTTTACACAAACTTCTAGAACATCGAAGAAGCTTGTGTGCTTCCTGTCTCATTCTTTGCCATCAGCATTACCCTGATACCAGAACTATGCAGATAAATGTTTCATATGAACTTGAAAAAACGGTCTGCATTCTGGTGTTAGTTGTAGTGTTCTCTCAATGTTAGGAAGATCAAGTTGATTGGTAGTGGTTGAAAGTGTTAAATTTTCTGTATATTTACTGGTTTCTTATTTACTTTTTCTGTCAGTTACTGGGCTTTTAAAATCTCCAAGTATAGTTTAAGCTTTGTATATTCCTTCTTAAATTTAGTTGATTTTTTTGGTTGTTGTTGGTTTCTCTTTAGCACTTAAATTTTATTCAGTGTTTTCTGGCTTATATATTTCTGACGTGAAGTCTTTTATCGTTGTTATCTTGATTCTGCTGTATGTAATTTGCCCTTTTTTATATGGCTGTTTTTAAGAATATTCCCTTTAACAGTCTTTTTAGTAATTTGATAATGATGTTCCATTTTGTGTTTTTTTATGGTTATCCCACTTAGAATTTGTTCTTGGATCTGAGAATTTAAAGCTTTGATCAAATTTGGAAAAATTTCAGCCACTCTTTCTTAATTTTTCTGCCTTCCTCTCTCGACTCCACTTTCTATTATTCATGTTTAGAATCTTGTTGTTTACACATCTGAATGGTAACTGTAACAGCTTTATACTTATCCAAAAAATGAAAATCTTGAACCAGACATCTGCTAAATAGATTCACTCTTGCCACCTTGAAATCTTGGGTCTTTTCTCCCTGTTATCCCCTAACTTATTCAGGGGATTTAAATGCTTAAAAGTAACCACTATCAATATTACCAACTAAGGAAACTCAGCTTACATTTTTCAAATGATTAAAATGGAAACCATCAAGTTTGAAATGTACTGTCTCTGTCCCCCTTAAATCTACTCTCTTGTTAGTATTCACCTACCCTTCATCGGTCTCATTAGGTAAGATAACAAAAAAAAATACAAGTTACATAACCATCTTATCAGTGGTTTTCTGCTCTTGGATCACCAACAGAACCATGGCTATTTATTTAATCGCCTTCCATTTTTGTTTTATTGCTTCCCTCACGTCTGCCATTCCTTTCCTTTCTATTCTCTAAAAAGAATATGACATGCTTACTAGTGGAGAAATGTTCCTTTTTATTTACAAAGCATATGCTTAATTTGACTGTCAGTAGTGGTTCTGAATCGTGTTTTGAATCAGGAGTAGAACAATGGGAGTAAATAAAACTTTCCATATCTTTTATTTGAGCCTCCTGCATGATAAGGGAAGACAGACAGGGTCTCCTCATTGGCGATAATCCATACTCACAAAAGAAGAAGAAATCTGAGATCCTGTTCCAGTGGAGCCCCATTTAATACATGATTTTGTTGTTTGTTTGTTTTTTCCCTTAGGGAGAAGAAAATTGAGGGATTGAACTTTATTAGATGTTTAGCTGCTTTTCATTCTGAAATACTGAGCACAAAGTTGCATGAAACAAATTTTGCAGTAGTTCAAGAGGTAAACTTATTTTTCAGCTGAGTTAAGGAGTGTTTGGATAACAAAATATAAACATGGCATATTTACCTGACCTTGAAAAAAGTATACTAAATGAAATCAGTAGGCCTGTATGTAAATAACTCATGCCTTATTTTGCAACATTTAAAAAATTTATAAAATGTTGATTTTTTTTAAAAGACATAATATTATACATATTAAAGCATGTTGCTTTGATAATAAATTTGGCTTTAAGGTCATTATTACTGATTTTCTTCCAGAATTTCAGCAAAATGTACATTTTGGAAATTTTTTTAGGTAAAAAATTTACGCTCTGGAGTTTCTCGTGCTGCTGTGGTCTGTTTAACTGATCTTTTCACTCACCTGAAAAAGAGCATGGATCAAGAACTAGATAATACTGTAAAAGTTTTGTTACAGAAGTCAGGAGAATCAAATACATTTATAAGAGAAGATGTTGACAAGGCATTAAGAGCTATGATCACTAATGTAACTCCTGCACGTGCAGTTGTTTCTCTTATCAATGGAGGACAAAGGTAATGTTCAAAATAATCTGAATATGTCCTTAAACTAAAATGCAATTGTTTGTAATCTGGGGTGTAGGGGAAAAAGCAAATTTCAATGTTATTTCAGTCAGAAAACATGTATTAATTCCCTTGTGGTAAAAGTCAGATTAGATACTAAGCATACGGAAGACAATAATACTGTTATTTTAATAGTGTTACTAACCTTCATAGGTCTGGAGCTAAATAAATGTCAGTGATTATAACTTTTGTTTTTAACTTCTTGGAAGAGATAGCTAATGTAAATAATTTGTCATTTTGGCCTACAACAAGGATGGCTGAGGCTTAGGAGTAATCATTTAACTTTTAAGGTATATCTTTGGAAAATAGTTTATCGACTCTACTGTAATTGACCATGTTTCCTCTAGCCACTTACACATTGCGGTAAGAAGATGTGCAGCCCAGCATTTGTCAGATGTGGTAGAGCTTATGGAACCAGAGCGTGTTTTATCTGGAACAAAGGATATGGCTGACCGTATATTACCCGCTGCTGCTAAGTTTGCTCAGGACAGCTCACCGGAAACCAGGTGAGTAGCTGCTAATAATATTGTTGAATCTCTTATTTACTACAAGGGCTTAAATGTAGAAACAAAGGTTGAAGAAGAATGAACATTTTTCTAAATGAAAAGTGGGACCCCCACAGATTGGTTCTGGGGGATGATCTTTTTGACAGATTTGTAAATGATCTTGAGGGAGTGCACAGTGAATTCTCCAGATTTACAGATGACACTACATACTTCTGGGTAGTAAGATGCCATGTCCCAGGGATGATCTGCATGAAAATCATACAGGACTATATAAGTGGGCAGAAAAGTGGCAGAATAAATTCACTGTGGGCAAATATAAGGTAAATGCATTTAGGGGAAAATGATATATTTCCAAGCAGTCAGGTAGAATCAAGGAAGAATACAGGAAGCAAACTGAATAGCATGAGATATGTGCACTTAGAAAATTCCATGAATTCTTGATTGCTGTCTTGTAGTCAAAGAACAATTTTATGAAGGTTAAGAATGGTCAGGGAAGATAACAGAGTAATTAAGAAATGGATGGTACCATATCTGTAATGCTGACAGAAGTTTGGAAGTAATCAGAAGCTTAGGTTCAATTCCTAGCTCGAGCCACTGTCAGCCCTTAGCAAGTTACTTAACCTCTGTTAGCCTCTGTTTCATCATCTATAAAATTAGTAAGCTTTGACTAGATGTTTATAATGTCCCATACAGAATCTAAAAATTATGGCAGTTATATGTGAACTCAGATTAAAGAGAGAAGGTAGGACCTTGACTTTGTGGAGACTAAAAGGTAAAGAAGGACATCAAACTTCTAACATTTTAAGACAGAGATGTTCATTATTTAAGTATCTACAGTTAAGCTTGTGGAAGTCATGTCAAAAAAAATTATAGAAACTAAATATATCCATTTAATATTCCTGCCTAACAAATAACCACAAACATAGTGATTTAAGGCAACACAGGCTCTTTTAGCTTACCATTTTTAGGTTAGAAGTCTGGCATGCTCAATTGGGTTCTCTGCTTAGGGTTTCATAAGGCTGATATCAAGGTGGTAACAGTGCAGGGCTCTTGCACTATAGAAGAATCTGCTTGCAAACTCAGCTTGTTGACTGAATGCAGTTTCTTTTGATTATTGGACAGAGGTTACCATTTCCTTGCTGACCCTCAGCCGGGATCTTTTCTCAGCTCCTTTACGTCTACCTGAATTCCTTCTCACACAACCCACTTCCATCTTCAAGAGAGCGGCAACAAGGCGAATCCCTCTCGTGCTTGGAGTTTGTTTGACTTCTTTTTCTTCTACCAGCTACAGAAAGCTCTGTGCATTTAAGGGCTCATGTGATTAACTTAGGTCCACCCAGACCATCTCCCTATCTTAAAATCAGCTGTACCATTAAATATAACATAATCCTGGAAGTTACATCTTGTATATTCACAAATTGTAGGAATTAGAGCTGGATGTCTTTGGGGTAACCATTTTAGAAGTTGTGCATATCACTGCTGCTGCAGCTGCTGCTGCTGAGTCGCTTCAGTTCTGTCCGACTCTGTGTGACCCCATAGACGGCAGCCCAGCAGGCTCCCCCATCCCTGGGATTCTCCAGGCAAGAATACTGGAGTGGGTTGCCATTTCCTTCTCCAATGCATGAAAATGAAAAATAGCACAGTAAAGCTCAAAACAATTTAGGAGGGTTGGATCATAATAGACCAGTTAGAAATAAAATAAAATTTACAATAGTTGTTTTTGTACATTTTAACTTTTCCTTAATGGCATAGTAATTCTTCTAATCCATTTTGTCATTTCTTAGATTCTTACTTAAAGTTTTAAAATTACAGAATAATGACAACTTTCCAGTTATAGTGTTTCTTACATTTTTTGTCTTTTGCTTGCTCATTTGTTTGTTTTAGCCATTTGCATATCATTACGGTCTATGGTAGACCTACAGTCCTTACCATTCTGGGATAAAAGTTAGAGTCAGCTTTGAAACTATAACTAATTAGGAGCTATTTATCTAAGTGTTTACCTTATTCTGGTTGTGGGGCAAGAAAACTAATTTTTATTCTTTGATACTACATCCCTTTCTGTAATTTCATTACATTTGAACAAGTCTAGTTGATATAAATAATTCTGAGATCATCTTATACATCTCCCCCACAAAAGCTTTGCCTTCTCTGGTTCTTCTAGTGTCATACATTCCAAGTTGTAGGTAAAGGTATAATTTTAATTATTTTAGGATCAAGTCTCCAGGAAGAAGAAGCATACAGTTTTGTGAGGTAATATAAGACCCCCTGTCCAAAAATAATCTCCAGTATGCACTTCCATCACATCATGTACCATTATAATGATATCCTGGCTTAGGGTATTATCCCAAAAGAATTATGTTAAAACTAATGTAAAATTTTTTTTAAAAACCTAGTTTTGGAGAACATTAGACATTTCATTAATGTATCAGCCACGATTTACCAGCTAACTTTCGATGTATTTTGGATAGCAAAGAATAGGTTTTTGAAGAATTGAAGCCCAGGTAAGTTTTGACAGGAAGAAGAAAAGAGAGAGAGTCATAAATACAGAATTTTAGGTTGACTTAGACCAGAACATCTGGCCAGCCTGTGAGCAGCAAAGGTCACCAAACAAGGAAGTCAGAACAAAGATAAACACTTCTTTTAATTCACATTTCTGCCAAATGCCAGTCTTTATATGGACCCTTGGGTGCCTGAAAAAGTCATAGCTTTGACTCTCCTTTACATATAGCTAAAAGATTTGAAGCTATGTTTTTTTAAAGGTAGGTGGCAGGAGAATGCTATACTCTCTAATCCAGTTAGTGCAACTGTATTTCAGTGGCTTATTCAATATAGGGATGATAATCTTGATGTTGATAGGTTTTTTTTTTTCTACTGAGTGAAAAAAATTAAATCTAAGGACAGAAGCTTAAGCTTGTTAAGATTTATAGAATTATTTCACATATTAAATATCCATAGGTATTATGGTCGAAAGATGCTTTTCCTCATGATGTGTCATCCTAACTTTGATAAAATGCTTGAAAAGTATGTGCCATCTAAAGATTTGCCATATATTAAGGAATCTGTTAAAAGCTTACGGCAAAAGGTATGTACAAGAAATTTATTTTATAACAACTTTAAAAGCAATGTTCATTTGCTGAGGAAGGTAAAGGATAGAAATAATTACTTCTTTGATTATTTCTGTTAGCCATTCAGAATAGATCTACAGTAGCATTTCAACAACTGCAGTACTGAAGAGACATTCATAGTGTCAGTAAATGTTTATTGAATAGAAGGTTGATACTTGGTAGAATGTAGTAGTGTGGCTTATCGGAATTACAAGACTTGTGTTTGAATCACAACTTGAGAAGTAGCAATTATATAATCTTTACACATATCATTTCTTTATTATTTTTTATAAAATGAGGATAATGTTTATTATACTTAGTTTGTACTTTATTTACCTTGTACGTTCCACTGTTAGAGCATCTACCAGGTTGTTGATAAAGGAGTTCCTTGAGGGGAAGCCCCATGTCTTATATATCCTTGTAGATACTGAGTATTCAAAAATGTCTGTAAAAGAGTAACTGAGGGACTGTCAAGGAAATGAAATGTGAAAAGTGCCTTATAAAGTAACCCAAGGGTTGGTAATGTTATTTTTCTTACCTTTGAGTTTCTTAACTATAAAACAGTGATCAATTTATAACTATCCACTCTATATTGCTAAAGATTATAAACTTTCTGAATGGGTTGATCGTGTTCCCCCAAAACAAAGGGCTTTCATTTTTTGTTTTGTTTTTGTTTTTTGTATTTGCTATTTTTTCTTTTTTTTTTTTTTTGGTTCTGTTTTTGTTGTATTATTTTTATTTTTCTTAAGGACAAAAGACAGGAATGGGGAGTCTATCAAAAGTAATATTAGGCCAGAGCCCTTTTCAAAAGTGTTAAGTCAACCTTTCTAAAAGAAAATTGATTCTTGGTCTTCCCTGGTGGCTCAGTAGTAAAGAATCCACCTACCAATGTAGGTGGTTACTTTGCCAACAAAAGTCTGTCTAGTCAAGGCTATGGTTTTTCCAGTGGTCATGTATGGATGTGAGAGTTGGACTGTGAAGAAAGCTGAGCGCCGAAGAATTGATGCTTTTGAACTGTGGTGTTGGAGAAGACTCTTGAGAGTCTCTCAGACTGCAAGGAGATCCAACCAGTCCATTCTGAAGGAGATCAGCCCTGGGATTTCTTTGGAGGGAATGATGCTAAAGCTGAAACTCCAATACTTTGGCCACCTCATGCCAAGAGTTGACTCACTGGAAAAGACTTTGATGTTGGGAGGGATTGGGGGCAGAAAGAGAAGGGGATGACCGAGGATGAGATGGCTGGATGGCATCACTGACTCGATGGACATGAGTCTAAGTGAACTCCGGGAGTTGGTGATGGACAGGGAGGCCTGGCGCGCTGCGATTCATGTGGTCGCAAGGAGTCAGACACGACTAAGCAACTGAACTGAATTGAACAAACGTAGGAAACAAGATTCAATCCCTGATCCAATCTGGGACGATCCCACATGCCACAGAGCAGCTCAGCCCAGGCTCATAAGCCCAAGCTTCACAACCATTGAGCCTGTGCTCAGAGCCCAGGAGCCTCAAATACTGAGCCTACCTGCCACAACTACTGAAGCCCACTTGCCTAGAGCCTGTGCTCCACAGCAAGAGAATCCACCACAGTGAGAAGCCTGCACCCTGCAACTAGAGAGTGGCCCCTACTCACCACAACTAGAGAATAGCCCAAGGAGTGGTGATGACCCAGCACAGCCAAAAAATAAATGAGTGAATAAAATTATATATGTATAAAGAAAATCAGTTCTTTTTAGCATTGGGAACACAACAAGAATAAAATTCCCTGCACATTTTGTTACCTATAAGGTAATGGAAATGAATGGAGTTGACTTCCTTTTAAGATGGGAAAACAAATAGACCTACTTTTCATATAATTGTTGTTTAGTTAAGTGATGTTCAGCTCTTTTGCGACCCCATGGACTGTAGTCCACCAAGCTCTTCTGTCCATGGGATTTCCCAGGCAGAAATACTGGAGTGGGTTGCCATTTCCTTCTCCCGAGGACCTTCCCAACACAGGGGTCGAACTTCTGTCTGTGCATTGACAGGTGGATTCTTTGCCACTGAGCCACCAGGGAAGCCCCTTTCATGTAGTTACCCACTCAACATATATTTTTGTTTAGCAAAAGAAAAATGTCGTCTATTTACATATTAATTTTTGCAAAAATGTGCTTAGTTTAATGACGTGGAATTTTTCTGTGGTAATTTATGTTGTTCCTCTCTGGTCAACTTAGGTAAAAGATTGATTTTTGAAGGGATACTGCTTCAAATATATGTGGTGATAAAAAATTTAGAGCATTTTTTTCTTCCTGTTGGTATGAGATTTCAGCTTAATTCATATAGAATTCATCAAATTAACTATATAAAAAATTAACTAAAATGAGGCTGATTATATCTGTGAGTTATTGCAAGTACAAGTATTAGAAAAAAATAAATTTTTAAATAGTTCTTATTTAAATGTTTATTCTCATACTAGTATTACATAGGAATTCATTGTTTATATGATGTATTCATGTTTTCTATTTAAATTCATGATTTTGCATTTTAAACAGCTTTACCAAGTCAGTATCACCTGCTAGTTTGGGCACATGTTTTGTTAATTTACTACTAATTACAAGGTAATTTAAATATCTGATGCCTTTTAAAGCATAAATATAGCAGATTATTAAAAATGCATTCAGTCATAAGAGATCAGCAATGACTGCTATGAAAATTACATTGTCCAAGTTAATTTCACTTTTACTAGTTTTAAGACTTTTATTGCACTGCCTCTCTTTACTTAACAGGGTTTGGGAGAGATACCACTAGATACTCCTTCAGCAAAAGGAAGACGATCTCATACCGGCAGTGTTGGAAATACAAGGTCATCATCTGTTTCTAGGGATGCTTTCAGTTCAGCTGAAAGGTAGAATCATTACTCCCTCCTGATAGTCTCATTTAGTCTCATGGTAGTCTCATTTGAATATTTTCATGAACTATTCCAGGGGTGTTTGTCAAAATTTAATGGAGTTTTGAAAGTTGGTAAGGACTTAGAAAATATGAGATAATTTGATTTAACAAGGCAGTTATTTATTCACAGCACCTTGCTTTTATGTGAACTAAACTTTAGTAAAACTCGAGTGTTACTGAACTTGTCAATATTAGGCATGTCTTGGACAACTCTTTAATTTTTTTCAATTTATAGCCTTTACTCCCCACCTTGATTATAAAAGTAATACATAGTTATGGTTAAGGGAGAAAAAAACCTGTGTGAAATACAAGCATTAAAAGAGTATAACCAATCACCTGTAATAACCATCAACCAGAAAAGAAATAATCTTAAAATTTTTTTAAATATAATTATATGTAATGGTGTAACCTGTTTAAACTATTAGGCAGTATTTAATAGATTGATTATATAGTTTTTAAAAATCTTTCAGAAGTATTATGATCTCTTTGGTGTATTTTAAAAATACGTTTTAAACATTACTTTAAAAATTATAGGAGTAGATGCATAGGTATCTTTCATATTTTCTGTGTTTGTTACCTTTGAATAATAAATTTTATAAAAAATGAAAATCCATAGTTTTGGAGCCTTGCTCTTCAAAGTATAGTTCACAGAGGAGAGTACTATATGCCCTGAATATAATGTTGCTACTAAGACGCTTCAGTCATGTCCGACTCTGTGCGACCCCAGAGACGGCAGCCCACCAGGCTCCCCTGTCCCTGGGATTCTCCAGGCAAGAACACTGGAGTGGGTTGCCATTTCCTTCTGCAATGCATGAAAGAGAAAAGTGAAAGTAAAGTAGCTCAGTTGTGTCCAACTCTTAGCGACCCCATGGACTGCAGCCTACCAGGCTCCTCCGTCCATGGGATTTTTCCAGGCAAGAGTACTGGAGTGGGGTGCCATCGCCTTCTCCGAATATAATGCTACTGTATGTTATATATAAAAGTTAAGAGAGTATGCCCTGAGTCCTCAAGGCAAATAAAAGTTTTTATTAAAATTTTTTCTTATTTCTTTAATTTTGTACCTATATGAGATAATGGATGTTCACTAAAGTTATTGTGATAATCACTTCATGAAATATGTAAATCAAGTCTTTGTATACCTTAGACTTTACGCAGTGCCATATTTCAGTTATATCTCAATAAAACTGGAAGAAAAAGTGTAGGAGAAACAAACACTTGCTTAGACAAAATGAGGCAGTTTGTTGCCATTATATTTTCTTTGCAAGAAATGTTAAAACAGTTCTTTAGAGAGAACTAAAATACTGTAGGAACTAGGTTGCTTCCAGAACAGACAGAAAGTTCAGCTTGAGAGGTTCGCCTTTAGCTAGCATCGGGTAACTAGGATTTCAGGAGGATTCCCCACCATTCTCTAACTGATAAGAGTAGTTTACTGTGCCTCTGTTATTTGGGCAAACAGTGTGAAGAACTCCTTTCTTCCTGGAAGTTGAGAATTTTGGTATGTCACAGGCGAAGGACCAAGCATGAACAACTCCCCATTAAAAATCCTGGGTACTGCACCTCTAAGCTTCTTTGGTAGACAACATTTGACATGTATTGTCACAGTTTGTTGTTGGAGGAATTAAGTTTATACTGTGTGACTCCCCTGAAAAGGACCCTTAGAGGCTTGCATCTAGATTCTTCCAGACTTTGACCCCATGTACCTTTTCCCTTTGCTGATTTTGCTTTATATCCTTCTACTATAATAAATCTTAACCATGAGTAAAACTACATGCTGAATCTATGAGTACTCCCAGCAAATTACCAAACCCAACAGAAATATTAGGGACCCCCAACACAAGTATTGTTGCTATGGATTATTTTGTGAATTTTTAAAAGTGAATACATGATAATTATTTATTATGTTTGTGTTTTACCTTTGTTTCACTTTAGAGAGGTAACTGAAATTCGTGAAATCACCAGAAAATCACTTCCCCGAAATTCCTTAGAAAGTGCTGAGTACATTAAAGTCATAACAGGTTTATTAAATGCGAAAGATTTTCGTGATCGTATTAATGGGATTAAACAGCTTTTATCAGATACAGAAAACAATCAAGAGCTTGTTGTTGGAAACATTGTGAAGGTAAGGACCGTGAAAATTAATTTTCATGTTCAATCCATAGTTAATAAAGCTCTTCACTATAATAATTGGCTTATTTCTTAATATTACATATATATATTATTTTAAAGTGTTAAAACCTAGAGAAAAGTTTTGACTCCTCCCACTCGATGGTGACTCCTTGAAAGCTTCTCAGAACCTGGCAGTCAGTAAATATATATGTTGAGTAAGAGAGTCCCTTAGTAGCCTGATGGTTAGAATTCTAGACCTTCTCTTATAACCCAGGTTCAGTCCCTGGTTGGGGAACTATGATCCCCAAAAGCCATGCAGTGGGGCAAAAATAAATAAATAAATAAATAAATCAGTATTTTAAAAACCAGGGCATTTAAGAGACTTGATATTTAGTTCAGTTCAGTCACTCAGTTCTGTCTGACTCTGCAACCCCATGGACTGCAGCACTCCAGGCTTCCCTGTCCATCACCAACTCCCAGAGCTTGCTCAAACTCATGTCCATCAAGTCGATGATGCCATCCAACCATCTCATCCTCTGTCGTCCCCTTCTCCTCCTGCTTTCCATCTTTCCCAGTATCAGGGTCTTTTCCAGTGAGTCAGTTCTCTGCATCAGGTGGCCAAAGTATTGGAGTTTCAGCATCAGTCCTTCCAATGAATATTCAGGACTGAGTTCCTTTAGATTGACTAGTTGGATCTCAAGAGTCTTCTCCAACACCACAGTTCAAAAGCATCAATTCTTCGGCACTCAGCCTTCTTCAGAGTCCAACTCTCACATCCATACATGACTACTGGGAAAATCATAGCTTTGACTAGATGGACCTTTGTCAGCAAAGTAATGTCTCTGCTTTTTAATAAGCTCTCTATGTTGGTCATAGCTTTTCTTCCAAGAAACAAGCATTTTTAATTTCATGGTTACAGTCACCATCTGCAGTGATTTTGGAACCCCCAAAATAGTCTCTCACTGTTTCTATTGTTTACTCATCTATTTGCCATGAAGTGATGGGACCGAATGCCATGATCTTGTTTTTTGCATGTTGAGTTTTAGCCAGCTTTTTCATGCTCCTCTTTCACCTTCATCAAGAGTCTCTTTAGTTCCTCTTCACTTTCTGCCATAAGGGTGGTATCATCTGCATATCTGAGGTTATTGATATTTCTCCCAGCAGTCTTAATTCCAACTTGTGCTTCATCCAGCCTGACTTATGAAAGTTTCATATGTAAATTAGAAATCTGCTTATGCTAATTTTTATATTATGTTAATATATATTTGCATTTGTATATTTTATAACTTATATAGGAAGACTAGAAGCAATAGAAAGGAAGCAGTAATAAATGTTAGTGGTACCAGAGCCTAGATTACTTATGCTTCCTCAGAATGTGGTTCAGTCAATTCCATTAGTATTTTAGTCATTAAATTCTACTGGTAACCTACTCCATTATTCTGTAGTGTTCCATGGACTGAGAAGCCTAGCAAGCTGCAGCCCATGGGTTTGCAAAGAGTTGGACACGACTGAGTGCCTAACACTAACACTTATATATGATGTATATCACGGATTATTAGTTAATAGTCTCATTCTCACAGAATAGCTCTTTCCTCACCTGACATAGTTAAATTGCTCTGCATTTACTTCATTATATCTTGAATTTATAAAAGCTAAGAATTAGAAGAGGAAGGCTCTGTTGTTTAAGTACTCAGGTTAAGAGGTAATAATAAAAACTTAAATCTGAAACTAGGTCAAATCTCTGTAGTAAAACCTAGATGTCTACTTCTGTTACAAATAGAGATAAGAATAGAAACCTTTAAGTTCTTAAAGTTAGCTAAACTAACCTACACTTTCAGAAAACAGCATTTTTATTGAAACAAATTTCTCAACCTTAATTTAGTAAGATCTCTTTTTAGGTGGATTTTGAAGGCTTTTTTTGCTGTAAGAAGATTGGACACTAACATCCAAATTTTTATGAAGTTCCTATTGTCTCAGTCCAAGTTAAATGAGATGTGTGTGTGTGTTTTTAAATAGTCCATTTATGCTTTAGTAGGATGAAAACTATGAAATGCCATTAAGAATTTAAATATAATAGATTTCAACATTATTTCACTTTAATTTACCAATTTACTTTCAGATCTTTGATGCTTTTAAATCTCGGCTTCATGATTCTAATAGTAAAGTAAACCTTGTGGCTCTAGAAACAATGCACAAAATGATTCCTTTGCTTAGAGACAACTTATCTCCTATAATCAACATGCTAATCCCAGCAATAGTAGATAACAATCTGAATTCCAAGAATCCAGGCATCTATGCTGCTGCCACCAATGTTGTTCAGGCACTGAGTCAGCACGTAGGTAAGAAATCTTACTTTGGCATTCAGATTATTTTGGCTTTACTTTTGTGCTTTCTCATTCTACCCATTTTCTAAAATGCCAAAATCCTAGCTATTCAGTTTTTGTCACTTAATATTGTGATAAAATTTTAAAAATTGCTCAGTAGCAGTTTTAATTATTTTTAGTGATTAAATACCATTCCATTAAACTGACTTTCTCTACCTTTAATTTTAATTTTTCAGTTATTTTTCTACCTCAGCATCACATCTGATACAAAGTTAACTCAAAATTGATCATAGATTTAAATGCAAGATTTAACTCTGTAACTTATAGAATATATGAGAAAATCCTTAGAACTTAGGCCTGTTAAAGAGTTGTTAGCATGGCATTAAAAGTATGATCTATATAAAGGCCATAAATTGAACTTCATCAAAATTTAAAACATTTCCTTTGCATCTCATTTCTGTAACGTAGTGGTTATCACATTTACTTTACATTTACTTTGCGAAAGACTTTTTATTTTTTTAGATCAAAATATTTATTTTTGTGTTACAAAAATAAGTCCAAATAGATAGTGAAATAAATATAGTTTTTAAGTGTCCCATCCTGGACTCTCTTTCTGGAATTTAGTAAACGATTCAAGTTTAGGTTGCTTCAGCACCTGTTTAGGATGCTATGAAGTCTCCATCCTAGAACCATGTTTCTGTAGTTTAGCTTGTAACTAACTGGACAAGTCGTCCTCTATGATGCCATCATTCCAGCTATCCTTCCAGACAAACTACAGATTTGCAGAAAATATTTGAAAACCACGTATCTGATACATATGCTTATCTAGAATATATAAGGGGTTTCCCTGGTAGCTCAGCTGATAAAAAAATCCGCCTGCCATGAAGGAGACCCCAGCTCGATTCCTGGGTCAGGAAGATCCCTGGAGAAGGAAATGGCTACCCACTCCAGTATTCTTGCCTGGAGAATTCCATGGACAGAGGAGCATGGCGGGCTACAGTCCATGGAGTCACAAAAGTTGGACATAACTGAGCAACTTTGACTTTCAGAATATATAAAGAACTTGTGAGAATTGCTGGCACTTCCATTGCAAGGAATCCAGATTTGATCCCTGGTCAGGAAACTAAGATCCCACAAGCCACATAGTGCAGCTAAGAGAAAGAGAGAGAAAGAAAGAATTATTAAAACTCAACATTTAAAAAAAAAACCCTATTTAGAAAATGGGCAAAGGACATGAAGGAAACATTTATATGGATGGAAAATAAACACATGAAAAGATGTGTAACATTACCAGTCACTAAGGATATAATATAAATACAAATTAAGACCATGATTGTTATGCAGGTGTGTTAGTCTTTTGGGGTCGTTATAACAAACTACCATAGCTTGGATGACTTAAAAACAACACATACTTATTTCTCACAGTTCTTGAAGCCTGGGAAGTCCATGATCAAAGCATCAACAGATTTGTTGTTGGGTGAGGGCCCTCTTCCTGGTTTATAAGTGGCCATATTCTGGCTGTGTTCTCACATGGTGGAAGGGACGGGAGCTCTTGGAGCCTCTTTTATGAAGGCACTAATCTCATTGATGAAGGCTCCACCTTCGTGACCTCATTTCCTCCCCCAAAGCCCCATTTTCAAACACCATCACACTGGGGATTGGGTTTCAAGGTATAAGTTTGGGTAGGGCATGCAAACATTCAGTTCATAGCAAGTATTAGAACAGCTAAAATTAAAAATAGTGACAACACCAAATGCTAACAAAGTGCAGAGAAACTGGATCTGATACATTGCTGGTGAGAATGTAAATAAAAATCATAGCCACTTTAGAAAATTGTTTGGCTGTTTCTTAAAAAACTAAGCATGCACTTACCGATCAGTTGTTTTCCTAGGCCTTTATTCCAGAGCAGTGAAATCTTATGTTCATGCAAAAACCTGTACATAATTGTTCATAGCAACTTTGTAATAGCCCCAGACTGTCAGTTGCCTAAGTATAATTCAGTGGGTTAATGGTGAAAAAACTTGATATATCCATACCATAAAATACTTAGCATTAGAAAGGAATGGGTTATAGACACATGGAACAGTTTGGATGGATCTCAAGGTCATTATGCTGAGAAAAATAGCCAACCCCAAAAGGCTGCCTGCTATAGGATTCCATGTGTATAACTTTCTCAAAATGATAAATTTGCAGAGATGGAAAGCAAATTAGTGGCTATCAGGGTTTAACAGCAGTTTAGGAGGAGTCAGTATATGTATAGCTATAGGTCTTTGTAGTGATACAGTAGTTCTGTATCTTAACTGTAGTGATAGTTTCACAGATCTGCACATGTGATAAAATGGCTTAGAACTGTATACACATACTGTACTAATGCCAGATTCCTTGTTTTGATGTATACTATAATTATGAAAGATGTAATTTGGATGAAAGTACACAAGGTCTCTCTGTACTATCTTTGATATTTCCTGTGAAACTATAAAATTAAAAATTTGAAAAAAATCAGTGAAGGTAAAAACTATCCCAAAATTTAAATGCTTTATTTCTTTATGTTTTTTGATAAACCTGTATACTAACATTTGGAATAAGATGCCTAGGAGATAAGTCGTTCTTTTTCTTTTTGTATCATTTGATAGCTCCTTTAATATTCTGTGAGGTATTTTTACTTTTTATTTGCTTTAAGAATATTATTGTATTAAGGTTTTACAGAGAATTTTTTAAAGTTGTAAACTGTAGATTAAATCTTTAACACATTTCATTCATTTACATGATTTTTTTTCCTTTCAATGCTATGTAATGGAAAATAAATAAGATCTTTATAACTGTTTAAAAAAGTGTTTCTGTGTTATTCTTTTGTTTAGATAATTACTTACTTCTACAGCCATTTTGCACAAAAGCCCAGTTTTTAAATGGAAAGGCGAAACAGGATATGACTGAAAAGCTTGCTGGTAAAATTTTTTAATTGTTATTTCTTAAGAAATAGTTGATTAATTAAGGATACACTCATGGGCAT
Source organism: Nanger dama (assembly GCA_917880005.1). Taxonomy (NCBI): domain Eukaryota; kingdom Metazoa; phylum Chordata; class Mammalia; order Artiodactyla; family Bovidae; genus Nanger; species Nanger dama. The sequence goes on along the minus strand of CAKJTW010000038.1, from coordinate 2,535,418 downwards.
TTCAACTCAATTTTAGGATAGCTACTAAGCTCAGTATCATTATCTATGAAGTAGAAATAAGTTGTATAATGATCTGTAAAAAGACCTTTAAGACTTTTACCCAAAAAATTTTCTTCAAAAGAATTTTGTTCCTTTTTCCCCAGTAAAAAAGTCTTGTTATGAGAAATAAAGAGAATCAATGAAAGATATTAAAATCAAATATTGGTACATATAGAAAACTGCTGTTTCAAATTGCGTTTAATGAAAGGTCCAGGAGTTTAAAATGTGTTTGTCTTGATAAAACTACATTTGGAAACATTGAGATGAATTTTTGGTTTGATTTCTGTTTTTACTGCTTTTTCCTGTCATATATAGATTTCTAATACTTGAAGATCCCAATCGTTGGTTGCAAAGTTTCTGGCCTTAATTTTTTAAGATGCTGAACATTTTAGCGCAAATGTCAGGGAAGAAGCTTAGTTTATTTTATATGCTTTTTAATTGTCAGAACTTGAATTTGTTTGGGTTTCTTTTAAAAAAAAAAAAAACTCACTGTTTCCTATTTTTGTGTTTCAGATATTGTTATGGAGCTTTATCAAAGGAAGCCTCATGCCACAGAACAGAAAGTGTTGGTTGTTTTATGGCACCTCTTAGGGAACATGACAAATAGTGGCTCTTTGCCTGGAGCTGGAGGAAATATACGAACAGCCACAGCTAAATTATCAAAAGCACTTTTTACACAGATGGGTCAGAATCTGTTAAATCAGGCTGCATCTCAACCATCACATATAAAAAGAGTTTAGAAGAATTGCTTGATATGACAATTTAAAATGAATTATGAGTCTTTGATGAAATATGATGAACAAAACTGTTTACATGATGACAAATGGAAGTTTGTTAAAGTTAGGTTTTCAGTGCCTGTGCTTCTCATCCAGTAATTAAGTCAATAACTATTTTTATTTGTAGCCTATGAGTACACATCTGTCCTACATCAACCCTATCACTTGCACCCATCACACAAAAATCTAAAATAATATAATCTAATGCTCATGAAATTTGAGGCATGTGGAGTGAATCCAATTTAATATTTTTGAGAAAAAGTCCCACTTATTTGCACTATTCTGTAGAAACTGCAATTTGTTGCCCTATATGTACAATTAGACTTTTAATTAAAAATATACTTTTGTTATGTAATCATGTTTTGCTATGTCTCATTACTCAGCCTTGTTTAATGAAGTGGAAGAAAACTCATTGAACTATGTTATCACAGACTATGTTTTATGTGCTATTTGTGAAAAACATGTATTTCTGAAATCAGTCTGCTAATATGATTGTACAGTATTAGCTTGCTTTTGCTGCTGTGTTAAGTGAAATATTTGCTTACCAGTTGGGTTTAATCATCTACATAATTGTGAAATTTTTCAAGTTATAATAAAGCATGATGACCAAAGTTTTAGAAAACATTTAAACATTAAATGCACGTTTAAGCAAACGTGTTGAATGTAACTTCCCTATTTTTGTGTGCAAACACTAAATTTTATTTCTATATGTCCTTTATAAAGGTGTTATTTTGCTGCCCAGTTGTATAATTCTCAAGTATAGTGCCAGGTCTTCTCTAGCTTTTCTCAGAATTCTTGGGCTACAAGTACTGTATGCATCTTAAAAAAAAAAAGGAATGTTATATAATAAAAGGATTTATTTCTGTAGATGTGTGAGAGGTGTCCTATTTTTCCAACTTCAATGTATATTAAAATGGGAAATATATATATCAGGTATTGACTTATACGGGTATTAACCTCTCTCTCTCACCTGTTATACTTGATGCAATTTTGACCTATCTCTATTGACCTAACAGTAGACCTGGGTTATAATTTTACAGAAAATTCTCTCTGTGAACTTGTACAAGCCACTTGCCAGATACAGGCCTCGGTTTTCTCATCTCTGACCTGTGAAGACTAGACTAGATGATTTTTAAGGTTCCATCTTGCTCTGAAATTCTGAGTCTATGTTGTAGTTTACTCTAAGATCATTTTATTACAATTGTAGACTATCTTCATTCTTTTTCACTTCTTGTGTCATTAACAAATGTATACATTTGTAATGTGTTTGGCTACTTTTTAAATTGTGGTTCTTTGTATTAATATGTGATTTCTGAGCACAACAGTAAAAAGTTTGAAGCTAATCTGAAAGGAGAGTAAAGATGTGGCTACTCTTCCTGTATTTGTATACACGTTTATAATTACATACATCTCAAATTCATTTTCTTCTAAATGTATTTTATTATATGCCTATTATTTAGGTCAAAAGTTAGCAAACATTTTCTGTAAAGCACCAGAAAATAAATATTTTTGGCTTCATAAGCCACAGATTGTGGCATATTCTTCGCTTTGCTCTTTAAAAAAATCCTTTAGAAATATAAAAGTTCTTAGCTTGGGCCTCTGATGTAGTTTGCCAGAGCACCTGGCGTAGACTTTTGACTTCACTTGTAACTCTGAAATCACCATTAAATTTTGCTTCACCCTTTATGATACTTATTATTTAAATAGTTACAGGTTCTAAATTTTATTAATTTTAACCATTGCCCTTATTTCATTGCAAATGTGCCTACTAAAGTTAACACTGATTGTTGGATATATTGAAGGTAAATTTTAGATTTGAGGCCAAAAAAGAGCACTACTATATACATAAATTTGGTCATCCATTATTTTCAGTAGATAAAAGTTTGAATTTTGCATTGAAAAAGTACAGTAAGTATATGACTATTAATAATGTGGAAACTTCATGCAATCTGTGTTTTTGTTATAAATAGCCATAACAGAGTCCCACACCTTAAATATTTTTCTCTATATTAGCAACTTGTTGATACTGAGCACATGGAAGTCTAGCATTCTATTGCCAAGCACTGTTACTAATCTGGAAGTCAAAAGAACTGGAGACTTCTAGAACTGATAGAACTAAAGAAAAGCTGAAGGTGTAAATGAAATAAAGAAATTTTTTTTTTTACACTGTCACATCACCAGCACTGCAAATCAAAAAAATAAAAGAATTTAAATGGCATATTTACCCAACAGAATCGATAGCATACATTTATTTAAAATGTTAACCATAGGACAGTGTTCACAATATGTTAAAGGGAAAAGCCTGATTACATATATATAGTGTCTCTTTATTAAATAGACACACACACAAGACCTGGAATTGTATACACCAATATGAGAATAATGGTAATCTCTGGATAAAAAGTAATTTTTTCAGTGTACTATTCTGCAATTTTTATTTTTTTCAGAAATGAGCAACATGTATTGCCTGTGTAATAAAACTGAAATTGCATAAAATCTGAAATTAAAGGTAAGGTAAAGAAAAGAAAATAAAGAGACAAAGTAGTGAAACTCAAAGTGCTTAGGAAGATAGTGAAATGACTAGAAGGAAGATGAGAAGAAATGGAAGCAACAAATTATAAACAGCATAAGACTTCAATTTAGAAAGCATGGATCTGGAACCCAGTTTTACTATTATTTGTTAAACTTTACATGTATCCTGCCATTGAAGTGAGGTACAAAATTAACATGGGATTATGTATGAAAAAGCATTTGTAAACTCAAATTCTACCCAAAGTTAATTTTCCCAGCAGCAAATGAAGTTGCGGAAAGATGGGCAGAAACCTATAGAAATCTTTAGTGCCAAGATAAGCTAATCCTACTTACTTTGTTGCTGGTTAGGTTAACTAGATCAAATGAAGGGAAAATCATTTAAGTACTATATTAACAATGAATTAAAGTCTTATAATGTGTACTGTAAAAGAGTACCTAAACTCTTAATTCAAACCCTTCTGTGGGCAATAATGGGGTAAACAGATTTCAAGGGATTAAAGTGAATTTAGCAAAATAGTATTTTTTTTTAATTTTTAAATACTGGAGCATGGAATGTTTGATTCAGTGCTATGTAAAACTAAGACAATGGTGTGGTACCAAATTATGACCCAGTCTTGAATGTGCTGTTCACCTCTGCGTATCCTGGGTGCCTTGGCCTATACTGGGTGCTGAATAAATAGCACTTAAATAAAATGTGAAATGTTATGTATGTTTGAAGTATATCCTTGAGCGATGTTTTCAAGGCTTATGCTGCGTCTAGTCAAGGCTATGGTTTTTCCAGTAGTCATGTATGGATGTGACAGTAGGACTGTGAAGAAGGCTGAGCGCCGAAGAATTGATGCTTTTGAACTGTGCCGTTGGAGAAGACTCTTGAGAGTCCCTTGGACTGCAAGGAGATCCAACCAGTTCATTCTGAAGATCAGCCCTGGAATTTCTTTGGAGGGAATGCTGCTGAAGCTGAAACTCCAGTACTTTGGCCACCTGATGCGAAGAGCTGACTAATTGGAAAAGACTCTGATGCTGGGAGGGATTGGGGGCAGGAGGAGAAGGGGACGACAGAAGTTGAGACGGCTGGATGGCATCATGGACTCGATGGACGCAAGTGTGCGTGAACTCCAGGAGTTGGTAATGGACAGGGAGGCCTGGCGCGCTGCGATTCATGGGGTCACAAAGAGTCGGACACGACTGAGCGACCGAACTGAACAAGTAGAAGACAGCTGGTCGGAAACATCCATCTGAAGGCATCCTTTGGCAAATGGATTTCATTCAATGTTCCAGCCTAGTGGATTGAGAAGATACGCCTCTTCAATGTGTGAAAAGATTGGGAGGTCACCGCAGGTTTCAACAGGAAAGAGGCTAGTGACCTACTTCCTAGGCAGGGCTCAGACCCAGATTCTAGACAGTAAAGGGCTAAAGAATAGAAGCACTGAGAATTGAAAGAATAGGTCTGAAAGCTACTCTCATGACAGGCTTGACTAAACTGATGACATACTTAGATTTGGAACATAAAGGAGTCAAAGTTAATAAAGTTTTCTCACTCTAGAGACGTGGATGGTGATACCATTAACCGAAATGGAGAATACTCCGAGGAAAAGCAGTTGGTGGGGAAGAGATAAACGCCATGCTTTCGGACCCCTGTGAGAGAAGTTGATTCTGGAAGGCAGAGTTCTGAATTCATTCATTCTTTTCTTTATTTGCCACTGCCAGGTTTGCGGGATATAAGTTCCCTCAGCAGGAATTGAACCAGGCCTTCAGCAGTCAAAGTGCAGAGTCGTAACCACTGGACTGCCAGGGAATTCCTGGGAGAGTTCTGAATTTAAATTGCAGTTTTAATTTACTAAGTCTATGACCAAGAGGATAAGAGGAAAGGGAAGATAGAGAAAAGGGGGAAAATATGCAGCTGGCATGAACAAAAGGACATTTTAAAATTGATGCTTACTGTTTAATCATTAAGTTGCATCCACCTCTTTCGCAACCCCGTGGACTGCAGCCCAAAAGGCTCCTCTGTCCCTGGGATTTTCCAGACAAGAATACTGGAGAGAGTTATTTCCTTCTCCGGAGTCCAAATATCATCGTGAGATTTATGAGTTTAAGGCTCAACTTCTGTCCATTTTTAGGTAGAGGGGGTGAATTTTAGGCAGTTTGCCCAAAAAGAATAACAGCATTTTGCTTTGGCGGGGCGAGGCGCTGTCTGTGTATAAGATCTGAGGTACGAAAAGCCCTTAAGGACCCGCTTTCTGTTCCGGATGTCCAAGTAGAGGGAACGCCGGGCAGGAGCAGCAGCCAGGTTCAGGCAGCGGGGCGGGGCCTGCCCGGTCCACGTCTCGCGGAGGGCGAGACCTGAGTGCTGCGCAACCACGTGACTCCCTCGCCTCCAGAGGCTCCGACGCATGCGCGCCGCGCTCTCGAGGAGGAGGCTGTGGTGCTGGTGGCGACTGCTGTGTTTGTGGGGACAGGGACTGTTAAAGTGCCATCTTCGACTCAGCTGGCCCAGACTGTGGCTCATGGAATTCAGTGGCATCCCTCGTCAGGTCAGCTGGGGCGGGCGCCTTGGAATTGGCCGGGGGTGGGGGTTGGGGGGCGTTCTGGCACGCCGGTCTGGAAGGGGCCTGCCTTGTTTCAGGCCGCTCTGGGGCTGCGGCCTCGCTCTCCCGCCCTGTTTTGAGGCCTGACTTGGCCTCGCGGCCCAGCTGTCCATCCCTTCTCATTCCCACCTGTTGGGTGGAGCAGTGCGAGGTTTCTTTTCTTAGACCACTCGTTTCTCTCCCGGCGCTTTAGGACGGGCGGGGAACTGTGGGCCTCAACTTGGATTTAGGAAGCGCTTTGGGGATAAGTCTAAAGCCCACGCTTTCGTGAGAGCTGGGAACCAGTGTGACTGGGACGACTGGAAGTAGAAGGGACCCAGAGGTTTGGGAGAATGTGATACAAATTGGGTAAAACTTCTAGGCGCCTTGTAGGGCGCGTTTCGCGTTCTGACTCTAGGACTCTTGAGTCACAGCACCCCAGAGATCAGTTAAAGCTTTCGCAGGATAGAATGGAAGCAGCAAAACCAGTGTTTATCTTTTGTAGCCAGAGACCAACACTGCTGTTTTTCTCGTTCTAAAAATCACATCTTCAGTTAGTATTATGTAGTATATTTATGCCAACTAAAATATTACCTTTAAGTTTAATATTCCTGTTCAGAAATACTTAGGATTTTTTTACGGTTGTAAAGGTTGTTTAATATTCCTGTTCAGAATACTTAACACTTTTACGTCTGTAAAGGTTGAAGCCTGAAAAAGCATTGGAACTTAAGTATTTGGGGTTCTGAGAGCTAGTCAATGGATGGAAAAACAAGCAAATACTGTCAGGTGTATTCTTCCCCTCCCCCCATTCTGAAGTTGCAGAAGTTGGAACTTTTCCACTGTTTGGCCGCTGGTAGGGATAATGTTAATGAAAGGAGTTCTGCTAAAGAAGACAAGTTCTCAAGATTGTGAGCTCTGGAATAATTAAGGGTTATCAAAGATGGCTAATTAGTAGGTTGTATGAGATATTTGAAGTGAGAATTGAAAAGTGGATTTTTTTAGTGTCATGATATTTGGAAGTGATTTTACTTGCTTACCTATAATTGAATAGGAAAAAAGAATCTTATAAATCAAATGATAGAAAGTATGTGTGACCTTTTTTCAAAAAAAAGATTAGTGGATGTATAAAATAGATAACAAGATTCTTATTGTATAGCACAGGAAACTATGCATCAATCTTGAGTAATGTAAATGAAAGAGAGAGAAGAGACCTTTCTGTGGTATGCCAGCAAATAATACCGCATAAAATAGAGGATTTAAAAATTTTTTTGAAAAATAGCCAAAGGGAGAAGAAAATAATTCCAGCCAAATGATAATTTTTTTTTCGAAAATATGAAGATGGTGCAAACATTTATGTAAATAAATAAAGCCCAGTTTCTGGAATGTAGCAAGTGCTTAATATATGAAAACTTTAAAAAGGTCAATCTGTATAAATATTCTGCTCATCCTCTGAAAACAGTTGCCAAAGCCAGTGATTATGATAGTCTCTTTTTTCCCAAACACTTCGAGTCTTTAGATTGGCTTATCTGTGGATGAGGCACAGAATGACTTAAAGATTGCAAAGGTAGTTGATTTGCAGTACTCTAAACTCCTGACTTTCAGTCCTTAGTGATGACTTCAGATTTTTATATGTTCTATTTATGAAAAAGAATAATAAATGATAGGATTTTGGTACCTCTGTCAGCATAAATACCTATAAAGAGATTAAGGTAATCAGATTTCTCATTTTTAATTATTTCTCATTTTTAATTTTATTAAAAATTAAGTCATCCTCCAAAAGAGCTTTTAAATGTTAAGATAAATGTATCTCATAACTGAGCTAAAACCTAAAATGTATGATGTGGAACTGTACTTCTTCATGTACTGCTTATTCACATTTAATGTATCATTTTTCTCTTACATTTGTGGACTTTATGCATCTCATTACAGTTTTATATAAGAAAGTGCAAAGTAGTAAAAAGGTGTGAGTTGAGAACAGAAGGAAGTTTTTGTTATTCTGAGAGAATATCATGAGCACAGGCTCAGGCATGAGCATGTGTTGTCCTCTATAAATGACAATAAGGAATACTGTTGGATTAATGCCTTTGGAAAGTTGGGTCCAGATAGAGCACTCAGTCTTTCAACATTTATTGTGCTATTGTATACTAGACACTTTCAGATTCTAGGGACATAGTAATGAACGAAACCAGGGACCCTGTTCTCAGTGAATTTAATATTTCAATAATAATTAATTTATGTGTAGCAGTGTTTTTCCATTTTTTTCACTGCAGCCCATAATAGGACAGAGAAGGCGATGGCACCCCACTCCAGTACTCTTGCCTGGAAAATCCCATGGACAGAGGAGCCTGGTAGGCTGCAGTCCATGGGGTCGGGAAGAGTCGGACACAACTGAGAGACTTCCCTTTCACTTTTTACTTTCATGCCTTGGAGAAGGAAATAGCAACCCACTCCAGTTTCTTGCCTGGAGAATCCCAGGGATGGGGGAGCCTGGTGGGCTGCCGTCTATGGTGTCACACAGAGTCGGACACGACTGAAGTGACTTAGCCACTAACCATAATAAGATGTACATGTAACATTGCAGTTCAGTAATCTAGTAGTCAGATTCTGTGTGTATTTCAACAATATGCTCTTAATGTGTACAATGCACTCTGATTTTTTTTTTCTATTCTGTATTTTTTCTTTAAAAAAATAAGCTGGTGCAAGGCATTCTGAAGTTTGAAAAACATTATTCAAAGGGGGAGATAATTATATTGTAGCATAACAGTGAAAATGAAGAGAATAGTTAATCTTTATAGCAAGGTATGTGTGATTATTTGTGCATGAGGCTTAGAGAGGTTAAGTAACATGCTCAAAGTTCCCTAATGAGTAGCTGGGCCAGATCTTTAATTCATTTCTATCAGGCTTTAACCCAAGTGTTTTATTATACAACTTCCCAGTTGTTACGAGACTTTCCTTGTGGCTCAGATGGTAAAGCATCTGCCTACAATGTGGGAGACCTAAGCTAGGTTTAGGACTCTGGGTGGGGAGGTTAAGGACTGTGATTTTTTTACTTATTAAACAGTGGATTAGGTGTGTATCATACCTCCATGTGTACTGTATCTCCACGTATCAGTAGACCTGAGCCTTACTGTGAAGGAATTTGTATCTAGAAAGGAAAAGACATCGAATGAGTATCACACATGTGATTGTGTGCCTTGGAAGAATGCTGTGGAAGCATCATTGGGGGAAACAAACTCATTTGGAGGGTCTGGGAATATGTTTCAGTCAGGGATGTTTAAATTTGCCCAGATTAGTTAGTGGGCTTCAGTTAGGTTGAAGGCTTTGAGTGGGGTAGAGAGTTGGAGCAGCATTCCAGACAGAAGAAACTACATACACTAAGGTCCTGAAGCTGAAATGAGCTGAACTGGAACACACAACAAAACTAGATGAATGTGATGTGTTAGAAAAAGGGGCAAGAAGAGACAACCTTTCAAGGAGCAAGCCATCATTACTGTTGGATACAGTGAAGAGTAGATCAGAAAGAGGAATCAGAACATGTCCAGTTGGATTTATAAACAAAGAGATTGTGACTTTGGGAGAATTTCAGAGTAGTGATAAAGAAGAATCCAAATTTAAGGGTAAATGGAGGATATAGAAAATCACTGTGGACAGTGACTTCAGCCGTGAGATTAAAAGACACTTGCTCCTTGGAGGAAAGCAGTAACAAACCTAGACAGCATATTAAAAAACAGAGACATCACCTTGCCAACAATAGTCTGTACAGTCAAAGCTATGGTTTTTCCAGTAGTCATGTACAGATGTGAGAGCTGGACCATAAAAAGGCTGAGAGCTGAAGAGTTGATGCTTTCAAATTGTGGTGCTGGAGAAGCCTCTTGAGAGTGAGTCCCTTGGACTGCGAGGAGATCAAACCTAAGGAAATCCTAAAGCAAATCAGCACTGAATATTCATTGAAAGGACTGATGGTAAAGCTGAAGCTCTAGTACTTTGGCCACCTGATGCAAAGAGCCGACTCACTAGAAAGGACTCCAATGCTGGGAAAGATTGAAGGCAAAAGGAGAAGGGGGGCGGCAGAGGCAGGATGCTTAGATAGCATCACTGACTCAGTGGACATATATTTGAGCAAACTCTGGGAGATAGTGGAGGACAAAGGAGCTGGTGTGCTGCAGTCCATGAGGTCGGAAAGAGTTGGACACAACTTAGTAACTGAACAACAAGGAAGGTGTAGAGTAGAGAAAAGCTTAGACAGCTTCATTGTCTTTCTGTTGTACTTCAGTGTGTTAGTGTGTTAGTCACTCAGTCGTGCCCGGCTGTGCATCCCCATGGACTGCAGTCCACTAGGCTCCTCTGTCCATAAGATTTTCCAGGCAAGGATACTGGGGTGGATTGCCATTGTACTTGAAACAAAATCTAAATCCTCAACATAGCTTATAATTGTCCTTTGTTTTATAAGTTAAGCTAAGTTATAGTATATATATTATAAATTGTTATGTAAAAGATATTTTTACATATTTGAAGGGTAATGGAAGTAATCTAATATACCAAGAGAAACTGATAAGGAGAGTATGAAGATAATTTAAGAAGCAACATGTTTGAGAAGATAGGTTGGAGAAGTAATCCAAGTCATTAGTTCAGAGTTTGACCATTGATAGCAGCAGATACTTCATCCATTGTGACCAAGGGAAGGAGGAAGACAAATAATTGTTATGTATTTCAATTTTTATAGTTGTGCTGAGGGGTACAGAACAAATACTTTGAGAGCAAAAGGGAGAGATTATAAAAGAGGTGAGGGAAACACTTACAGGAAAACACGGGCAGAATACTTTTTGACATGAAGTGGTCCAGGGATTGAACCCGTGTCTCTGGGAATTTTTTTTCCCCAAATATTTATTTATTTGGCTGTGTTAGGTCTTAATTGCAGCACATGAGATCTTCATTGTGATGCACAGACTCTCTAGTTTTGGTGCTCAGGCTTTGTAGTTGTGGCACACAGGCTCCAGAGCTCAAGGGTTCAGCTTAGTTGCTCCGGCATGTGGGAATCTTAGTTCCCTGACCAGGGATCGAACCAGTGTCCCTTGCATTGCAAGGCGGATTCTTGACCCTGGACCAACAAGGAAGTCACAGCAGGTGGATGTTTAACCTCTGGACCGCTGGGAAGTTTGACGTTGCTTTTATTCCCCTCCTCAACATTGCTTTTTGATAATAGACATTTAGGGACTTCCCTGCAGTCCAGTGGTTATGCTCCTAATGTAGGGGGTCATGGGTTCAATGCTTGGTCAGGGAACTAAAATCCTGCAGGCTGCAAAAAATGATAAAATAGGTGTTTACATGAGGAGGTTTACTTTGATATACTTAGTAAAGACAAATTTTAGAAAGCATTCAAGTCAAATTGAGGGATATTTAAGCAAAACCTTTCATACTGTCTCTTACTGATCTGTTTTTCTGTGAACATGCCAAGCAAAGCAGTTAGCCCGGAACATGCCCTTTCTGCTGCCTGTACTTTTCCTCCTCTAGATAGCTGCACGACTGGCTTTCCTGCTACCTCATATCTCTCTTATTCTTAGCACTTGATACCACATATATATAAGAAATTTACTTAAGGAAAGAAGCCTCCATCTCCCCACTGTAAAGTCTGCTTCTTGAGAACAGGGATTTTGTTTTGTTCACAGCTAAATTGTCCTCCATCTAGTATAGCCAGCAAAAAACTGGATGTTCATTATTTGAAGAGGGTAAAACCAGAGAAGTTGGCATAGCTGGTGGGAGATGGGGCAGGGTTGAAGGGTCTTAGTGAAAATGGGAAATTGAAAGAAAGTCTGTGTGTTGAATGGTGTGATCACAAGCCTGGTTTGTCTTCTTTGCTCCCAGAATGCTTGTTGCCGTACTCAAGTTGAAACATTCTTCTTTGGCAAAACATAACCCAAGGGAAGCAGTGTAGAACACTGACATTTAATGGGTTCTACCCTCAAAGAATGCCATCCTAAGAATTCCCAGTGGTTAGGACTCTGAGCTTTCACTGCTAAGGGTGCAGCTTCGATTCCTGGTTGGGGTAATAAGGTCCTGTGAGCTGTGCAGCATGGCAGCCCCCACCCCAAAAAAAGGAAAAAAGGGAAAATGTCATCCTGCACTGAAGCCCACCCATTGCCACCTTTGTCTGGTTTGTTTTGTACTGCCTCATACTTATTCTTGAACAAAAGTTTGAAGATCACTATACTTGAGAGATCAAAACAAGTAGTCAAAGACACTCAGAAGAGTGCTGAGAACAAGAGAATTTAAAGTATATCATAAAAATAGCAGGAGATGCTGCACCCGTGAAAAGGAACATTGATTATTCAGAGGATAAAGAAATGAAAGTTTAAAATTTGGCTTATATATTAAAAACTCAGGAAAAGGGTTATCCCAGAGTAGAATAAGTGAAGGGAATAGAAGAAAAATGTGGGAAAAGATAAGTAGAGCATCACTCCAGGAGGTCCAACACCTGAGCAGTGTGACTCCAGCAGAGAAAACCAAGAGGAGAAAATTATAAAATAAATAATAGATATAGAATATAAGAACTGAATGATGTAAATAGATTAAAATAGGCCTTCCAAATGAATGCCTTGCAGAATGATTGGAAAAGACTCATCTTAAGGCACATCATTAAGCAATTTCAGAACATCTAGGATACACAGAGAAACTGAGAGCTTCCATGGAGATAAAAACAGGTCACATATAGAGGATAAGAAATAAAAATGTCAGATTTTCTCAATAGGGACATCAGATGGTAGGAAACAGTGAATAAATTGCTTTAAAATTTTTAAGAAAAATTTTCATTCTAGAATTTTATACTCGTTTAATTATGAGGGTTTTAGAATTGGAAAGTCTTAACCTTTTTCACCCCACATACCTTTTTCAGAGTTACAGAAATGATTCTCTATAAGAGAGAATAAATCAAGGAAGAAACAGATTTTGCTATAAATGAGATTCACCCCAGGGGATAAGTGAAAGGAAGTCTTTATATCAAAATGAAGAGACAATCCTAGATAAGACAAGCAAATTTAAATTGTTGCAGAAGGTTAGATGGTTTCACAAAGGATGCACCAGAAGGGGAAATGGAATTGATCAGTATAAGTGACAGTTGTTTTGAAGGACCTTTATAAGGTCTCTTCAAAGATGTGGAGTCAGTTTTCAAAAACAGTGAAGCATATGATAGATTTAAAGAGGTAGAAGCAAGGAAATGTGATTATGGTATACAAAGTAGCTTGAAAAAAATGTTTACATAGGCATACTAATGTAAACCTGAATATTGATTTAACCCCAGCCAAATAGAACTACATTGGAAGCACATGAGAGGAAAGTTGTGCATGTGCATTTGATATAATAACTAAACCTATATTTTATCTAATTAGCAAAAAGATATAAAATTGAAAAGTCAGGAAATATTTTCAGATGAATACTGTGTTGATTACCACCAGTTTTTTTGAAATCAAAGGGAATAGGTTTTTTCCCACCTCCTAAAATCTCTGCACAACAAATTCTAGATGCACTGTAAAGTTCATTTTTATTTTCCTTGTTAATTTTAAAGTTGTTGTTTAGCCACTAAGTCATGTCTGACTCTCGTAACTTCATGAACTGTAGCCCACCAGGCTTCTCTGTACATGGGATTTTCCAGGCAAGAATACTGGAGTGGGTTGCCATTTCCTCCTCCAGGGAATCTTCCCAACCCAGGGACTGAACCCTGGTCTCCTGCATTGCAGGTGCATTCTTTACTACTGAGCCACCAAGGAGACAATTTTAAGTATAACATCTTAAGTTTGGATAATGCTTTCCAGGAACTTGTTTTAAGTGATCTCTTGATTTATGTGAGTTTATAGTTTTAGGACCTTGGCATGCATTTATCTCATCCGATGTTCTCAACGGCCCTGTGAAGCAGATGGTATAGGTATTACTAGTCTCCTTTCAAGTGAGGAAAGTAAGACTGACTAGAATCTCATCCTTTTAAGGGAGAGAAGTAGGACTCATACCCTCGTAATATTTCAGTTCAGTTCAGTCACTTAGTCGTGTTCAACTCTTTGCGACCCCATGAATCGCAGCACGCCAGGCCTCCCTGTCCATTACCAACTCCCGGAGTTCACTCACATTTGCATCCATCAAGTTAGTGATGCCATCCAGCCATCTCATCCTTGGTCATCCCCTTCTCCTCCTGCCCCCAATCCCTCCCAGCATCAAAGTCTTTTCCAATTAGTCAGCTCTTCGCATCAGATGGCCAAAGTACTGGAGTTTCAGCTTTAGCATCATTCCCTCCAAAGAAATCCCAGGGCTGATCTCCTTCAGAATGGACTGGTTGGATCTCCTTGCAGTTCAAGGGACTCTCAAGAGTCTTCTCCAACACCACAGTTCAAAAGCATCAATTCTTTGGTGCTCAGCCTTCTTCACAGTCCAACTCTCATATTCATACATGACTACTGGAAAAACCATAGCCTTAAATAGATGGGCCTTAGTCGGCAAAGTAATGTCTCTGCTTTTGAATATACTATCTAGGTTGGTCATAACTTTTCTTCCAAGGAGTAAATGTCTTTTAATTTCATGGCTGCAGTCACCATCTGCATTGATTTTGGAGCCCAAACAGTGGAGACACTGTTTCCACTGTTTCTCCATCTATTTCCCATGGAGTGATGTTTACCAAACTAGTAATGAAAGAACTGAAAGTTCTAATTCCTAGTCTCTTGTATTTCCTCTTTTCTAATTGAATTATAGTTTAGCTATCTTCTTCCATCAAAATTTTTTTTTGCTGTAGTAAAAACACATAAGATAAAATTGACCTTCTTAACCTTTTTTTGAAAAGCTGCACGGCAAGGCAGACATGTGGGATATTGGTTCCCCTGACTAGAGAATGAACATGCACCCCTACAGTGGAAGCTCGAACTCTTAACCTCTTGATCACCTGAGGAAATCTCTTAACCGTTTATAAGTGTGCACTTCAGTAGTGCTGTGCATTTTCACATGGTTGCTTTAACAGATTTCCAGAACTTTTTCACTTTATACCCATTAAATTATACCCATGAAACTATACCCATTAAAACAACAACCCCCTTTTCTCCATCTCTAGTTCCTCATAACCACCATCAGCTTTCTGTTTCTATGAATTTGACAACTCTAAATACCTCATATAAGTAGACTTATGTAGCATTTGTCTTTTCGTGACAGGCTTTTTTCACTTAGCATAATTTCCTCAGGGTTCATCCATGTAGTGTATGCTAGGATTTCCTTCATTTTAAAGACGATTGATATTCTGTTGTATGTGTGTATCACATTTTATTTATTTCTTCATCTGTTGGACATTTAGGTTGCTTACTCCTTTGACTGTTTTGGATAGTGTGGCTCTGAACGTGGCTATACAGATAGCTCTTTGAAACCTGGCTTTCAGTTAGTTTGACTATATAGTCAGAATGGGATTTTGGATTATATGGTAATTCTGTTTTTAATTTTTGAGGAAACTTCATTTTGTCTTATAATCCCACCATAAGTGCACAAAGGTTCCAATTTCACCTCATTCTTGCCAAAACTTGCTTCCTGTTTTATTTATTTTTTGATAGTAGCCATCCTAGTGGCTGTGAGGTGATATTGTGAATTCTATTTGCATTTCTATGTTAATCAGTGATACTGAGCATCTTTTCATGAGTTTGTTGGCCATTTGTGTATCTTCTTTGGAGAAATGTCTGTTTAAATCATTTTTTCATTTTTAATTGAGTTTTTGTTGTTCAATTATAGAAGTTCTTTATGTATTTTATGTATTAACTACTAATTAGATATAAGATTTACAGATGTTTCATCCTATTCGGCCATTTGCCTTTTAACTTGTGTCCTTTGACGCAGAGAAGTTTTAGTTTGATGTAGCTCCGTTTGTCTATTTTTGCTTTTGTTGCCTGTGCTTTTGGTATCATAGCCAGGAAAGCATTGCCAAGTTCACTTTCATGAAACTTTCCCCCTGTGTTTTCTTCTAGGAGTTCTATTCATTTGGGGTTAATTTTTATATATGCTGTAAGTTAAGGGTTTTGCTTCATTTGTTTTTTTGGGTTTTTTTGGTTTTTTTGCATGTGACTATCGAGTTTTCCCAGCACCATTTGTTTAAGAGACTGTCTTTTCCCTGTTGAGTAGTCTTGTAACCCTTGTCCAACATTATTTCTGGGCTTTATGTTTTTATTATTTCTGGCTTTATGTCTGTTGGTCTGTTTTATCTTTATGCTAGTACCACACTGTTGTCTTCTTCCTTTTGATAATTATTTTTTTACACCTTTGCCATTTTATGTCACAAGTTCAAAGTTAATGGTTGCTGTTAAGAATATACTGGTACTAGTTCCAGTTGCTCAGTCGTGTCCGACTCTCTGCGACCCCATGAACCGCAGCACGCCAGGCCTCCCTGTCCATCACCAACTCCCGGAGTTCACCCCAACTCGTGTTCATCAGGTTGGTGATGCCATCCAGCCATCTCATCCTCTGTCGGCCCCTTCTCCTCCTGCTCCCAATCCCTCCCAGTTAGTAATTGCCATATTATGAAGTATATGTTATTATTTAAAAATAACTTTAGTGTGTTTTCCTTTTGGCCCTCTGATTTTTGAAGTAATCAGAAAAATGATCTCCCCGAGGACAGGGCTGATGTTCTTAATTCTTTTTATAACACTGTAATTGCAGGGTGTGGAGTAATTGATAGTCTGGGATGATGCAGGGGTGTGGTAAATTTGCTGATTCCAGAAAAAACTTATGTCCCACTTAAGTATGCAATTAGAATAGGGCAGGTAGTAAATGACTCAGAATTTATCAACGAACAATCTTTTTTTGTTTTGGCAGTATGCTTTGAAATAAAACACAAAATAATGACTAATTTATGTCTGGAAAATTAATCTTCAGTAGTGTGCTTTTCTTTGATGTAGGGGACAAAAGAGACCAAAATAAGTTGAAAAGCTTCTATGCCTTTTCCTAGGATCAAAAATGGTAAACCTGGAAAAGTTGATGACCATAGTAATTCAATAGAAGGAAACTGTTTTTCTAGGTTTGATTGTTTATTATTTTTCTCAAATTCCTCTTTGTTTTACCCTGCTTACTTTTCACTTTACCAATGCAGGCCCTCTTCATTCTGATCAATCTTATCTCCTTGTCTTGGAGTCAATCCTAATTTCCATCTTCTTGTCTGTTAATAAGAAAGGTTGTTCTGTCAAGTCAAGTGGTCTAGTTCCTATTTTGAAATAATTTATCATTCTTTTCTCTACCCGCTCCAGTACTCTTGCCTGGAAAATTCCATAGACTGAGAGGCTTCTCAGAATCTGGAGGCTACAGTCCATGGGGTTGCCAAGAGTTGGACACGACTGAGCGACTTCACTTTTCAAAGTGAAGTCTAAATTCTGTTGCATAAAGTTTTGGTAGATGCCTATGGCTTTCAATAGATTTCTCTAAATTTTGACTTGTTTCATTTGAAATTTTATATAATTGCTTTGCATATTTTTGCTCTCTTTCCTACCAGTTCATAAGTCTTAGAATGAAAACTATCTATGCGTTCTCTACAAGGAATGTAGTATATTGCTGGATATGCACCGAGTAGTGGAAACTTTTGTCCACACTCAGCCTCTCCCAGCCTCCCTTTGTCTTCACCCCTTCTCTACCTCCTTTTAAAAAAATATTCCCAGAGTTACCTGGCTATAACTAATTCTTTCAGTGGCATTCAGCCTCAGATTCACTTGATTTAACATTTTAAATTTATCTTTTTTGGGGAAAAATTTTGCTTCATACTGCATTTTGAAATGTAGTATAATAATACTGCATTTTATAAAAGATGCCCTCCATACACACACAAAGAATATATGGATAATATGGACTGAGGATGTGAAGTAGCATTTAAGAAAAAAGAGAAAATAGAAATTCAACCTCCTTGTAGTTAAAGAAATGCAGATCAAAATGAGGTAATACTTTCTGTTTTTCAATTTTAATCAGATGAAAAAAATTAAGTTTCTTGATACCTAGTGCTAACGAGGGAGATGGAAAAATGAACATTTTTATGCATTGTTTGTGGGTTAGTTAGGTATGTACTTTTCTGCAAGTAATAGAAAAACCCATCTATTGATAATAGTTTAAGCAAATAGGGACTGGGTTTCTCTTGCAGTATATAGTTGGCATGTTAGCAGTTTGATGATGTCAGGGCTGGCATTTCTTCATTTTTCTGGCCAGTTCTTTTGACCTTTTTAATATAGGTGGTTTCAGATATGTTCACATTCAAGGTAAGAATAAAGTGGTAGAGCCTACACTTAAAAAGCAAAATCTTTACAAGAGCTTTGCAGCAGATGTCTTTTTCAGTCTCATAATGCTTACATGCTGCTGCTGCTAAGTCGCTTCAGTCATGTCCGACTCTGTGCGACCCCATAGACGGCGGCCCACCAGGCTCCCCGTCCCTGGGATTCTCCAGGCAAGAACACTGGAGTGGGTTGCCATTTCCTTCTCCAATGCATGAAAGTGAAAAGTGAAAGTGAAGTCACTCAGTCGTGTCTGACTCTTCGAGACCCCATGGACTGCAGCCTACCAGGCTCCTCTGTCCATGGGATTTTCCAGGCAAGAGTACTGGAGTGGGTTGCAATTGCCTTCTCCGAATCCTTACATGGGATTAGGTATATTGCCACTCTGAACAAAAACAAGCATCAGCCCAAAATATTAGTTGGGCTGATATTAACACCAACTGATATTTTTAGTATATTTTATTTGGTATAAATTCTTACAGATCTGTGTGTAGTATCTATATAATATATATGTAGTAGATATCTTTCTATGTTAACACAGGTGCACATATTTCTTTTATTATTTCATTGTACAGATATGGCATTTAATCAAATGCTTTTTGTCTGATTATTTATCTAACATAAAATACGCACAATTCCCATTTGGTATATTTTTCCATGAATGTCCTCCAGAGGCATCTTTTTAATTGTTGCCAATTTGATGTCTCATTGTTTTAATTTACATCTTTATTAGTAAAGCTATAATCCTTTCATATGTTTATTGGTCACTTGGATTTCTTTCTTTGAATTACTACCTTTAAAGCCTTAATCCTCTTTTAAATTATATTGTACTGTGTTAACTACTTATATATTCAGAGTGTGGTTTAGCAGTAAATCAGTTTTATGATCTGTTTAGTTTTGAGAATAATCCATAATTTTTAAAAAGACATGCCGTATAATTTAATGATTCAGTTTCCATTTAAACTGTTAGTGGAAGAGATGAAATGAATTGTGAAAAAATAATAATTATTTTTATGGCTTTAACTGTAAGATAATTTAAAAGATTTTACAAATTATCCTAGGTGGTAAACCTTTCGTAAGTACAGTTTTTTGTGCTTTTTGCATCATTCTGTTGGCTGCCTGGCTTATGGGACCCAAATTCCCCAACCAGGGATCAAACCCAGGGCCACGGTAGTGAGAGCACCGAGTCTTAAATCACTGGGTTGCCAGGGAATTCTCTCATAAATATGTTTTTAATAATGTATATTCACTTTAAAAGTCACTCTTCAATTTTAAAAAATAATACATGTCTTCTATAATAAAATCTTCTAGAATTAAAAATTATAAATATATTTCAATAATATTAACCTTCTCTTTTCTAAAAATCTGCCTTGAGCTATGTTATACATTTCCCTCTGGAACATGTATGTCCATTACCACAGTTTGTTTTATTAGTTTTACCTTTAGCCTCCAGGACAGATATTAAAAATATTGCTGTGTAGCAGGATAGAATTCAGACATTAAATTTTAGATTCTTAGCTAGCTGAGAAGCATTGAATTCAAGATATGGTTGCTTCTTTAGGGAACTAGCACAATATTCAGTTGTTTTATGGATGAAAGAACTAGTTTTTGCTCAGTCAACAATAAAGTGGCAGAATTTTGGAAAATTTATGTAATAGAATTTAATTTATAATGTAAAAACTACTAAACCTGAGTATGACTTACAAGAGAGCTCAAGAATCAAGTTAATATATTCTTTTAATAGCTAACAGGCTTTTAAAAGATGGCTTTGATAATGCCAAATAAACATTTGGAAGATGTTTCTCTTTGTTTCCACAGATCATTAACTGAAGGCGAAATAAACAGCTATGCAAAACTCTCACATGGATGAGTACAGAAATTCCAGTAATGGCAGCATAGGCAGCAGTTCAGAGGCAGTGGTAGAGCAGTCTGCTGATTTTAGTACGGAGATCATGAATGTTACAGAAATGGAGCAGTCACCCGATGGATCTCCTAATGTGAACACAACTACAGAAGAAAGTGAAATAGCAAGTACTGTGGACCTTCCAGTGACAGAAACAGAAGCAAATTTCCCTCCAGAATACGAAAAGTTTTGGAAAACTGTAGAAAGTAATCCTCAGGATTTTACAGGCTGGGTATATTTGCTTCAGTATGTAGAACAGGAGGTTAGTAATTATTTCAATGGGATTAGATTAAACAACTAATATCAGACTAAGCCTTATTGTTCTGTAATTGAAGTTGCCTCTTTTATGATTTTCAGATTAAGTTGAATAAATAATGTATATTTTAGCTTCAAAAATAGCTTTCATGGCATTTGTACATTATAGAGTATTATAATCAAATTCTAATGTTTGTAAAGGCTGGTGTGTATGAATGTGTGTATAAAATTGCTAAAATTAAAAAAAAAATTACCCTGCTGTTTGACAGAATTAGTTCCTTCTGTTTCAAAGCTGTTGAGTGTATAGTTTTTAAGCCTGCCATTTATTTTATTTCAGCTAATACAGGCATACCTCATTTTATTGCGCTTTACTTTATTGAACTTCATAGATACTACATTTTCACAAATTAAAGGTTTGTGGCATTCCTGCATTGAGAAGGTCTGTTGGTGCTGTTTTTCCAGCAGTGTTTGCTCACTTTCTGTCTTGTTCACATGTTTGATTTTTTTGCCATATTTCAGACTTTTTTATTATTTGTTATAGTCATCTGTGATGGGGGTATTTCATAATTTTATAATTGTTTTGGCAATTTGTAGCAATAAAGTATTTTAAAATTAAGGTATATACGTTGCTTTTTTTAGACATAATGCTATTGTGTACTTAGACTGCAGTAGAATATAAACAGAATTTTTATGTGCACTTGGAAACAAAAAAATTGTGTGACCTCCTTTATTGTGATACACATTTTATAGCAGTGATCTGAAATCAAACCCGCAATACTTCTGAGGTATGCCTGTACATTAGAGGGAATAATAAATGCTTTTGTGACAGAAATTTTCAAGATGTTTAAACACTTTGTTTTATTTTCATCAGAATCACTTGCTGGCTGCCAGGAAAGCATTTGACAAATTTTTCGTACACTATCCGTATTGCTATGGTTATTGGAAAAAGTATGCAGACCTTGAAAAGCGACATGACAACATTAAACAATCAGATGAGGTGCGTACATTACTGAATAAAATTATCTCCATTAGGTACTGTAAGCCAAATAATATCAAAGCAAAGACTTTTTTTTTTTGGCTGGCAGTACCTACGATTTATGGTCAAACAATTTTATAGGGTATTTTATTTGCATTTGTCACTCTTGTGGCATTTGTAGCTAATATTTTCTCTCTTTGTTGGCAGGTGCGTTAAACCTCTACAGTTTGTCAAGCTTTGCAGTGCAAGCCTCTGTATTACACTGCAGCTTAACAAGTAGGGCAGGGCTTTTCTCTCACTTACATTTATTTCTCATTTTCCAAACAATATAGTTGGTTTGCTAGTCACATTTGCTACGTCTTATTGCATTTTTGGTCAGACGCTGTCATTGATGCTCTAATGGGTCTGTGCCCTATGGTCTGTAACCCAAAGCCTGCCCACACAGCCCGGTCAGAATGCAGGGACTGCTGCGCTTTGAAGATCAAGACTCTGCACGTGGGGATCAGAACATTGCCATGTTCTATCCAACCTCCACCCAAATGGTAATGGTAGATTATTTAAACAAAATTCCAGTAATTAGTATTTCTAAGGTTCACCGGATAACACAGTGTTGCCTCTCTGTTAAGACATAATTAAATATTTGAAGTACAGTTTGTTGTTTTCTTCTTAGGTGTATCGCCGAGGGCTTCAGGCAATACCTCTGAGTGTTGACCTTTGGATACATTATATAAACTTCTTAAAAGAAACACTGGACCCTGTTGATCCTGAGACAAACAGTACTGTAAGAGGGTATGCGAAAATAAGTATTTAAAGATATAAATACGTCAGGTATTCTGATATTGATAATAGAACTACTTATCAATGCTAAACTGAAAGTATAACTTTTATATTACTTTTTCACTATAAAAAAGTACCCTAGTAAACTTACGCATGATTATTAAAAAATGTACATAATAAAGTTCCTTCACCATTCCATACGCTGTTTTCTTAGGTCTCCAGTCCGTCTCCCCTCATGGAAAATGACTTGGTGTTTATTCTTTTAGATACACATATATATGTGTGTATACCTATTATACGTATTTGTCTTTGTTTTTTTAATTAACAATGTTGTAGACTTTCTCCCTACCATTTTTTAACCTTTTAGTATTAAGGTACTGTATTTTACTTAACCAGATCTTTATAGGAAATAGTGCTGTAGTGAACGTCTCTTATAAGTCAGTATTTATGTAGAGCACTATAGAAATGGAACTTGTATCAAAGGAAATACACAGCTACATTTATCAAATGTTCCTTTAAAAGTGGTACCAGCTTTAAACTCTCATGGTGTATGAGGGTAGTCGTTTTCCCAGTCATGGCATATTTTTTTTTTTAAAACCTCCTGTAGTATTTCATTATCTTAATTCACCTATCTCTAGGTTTCTTCGTTTACCGTCTTTTCAAATGCTATCTATATAAGCCATTTTCACATTGCCTGTTTATATGATTTGATTATTTTACCTCTGAATTGTCCTTTGAATTATAGGAATTTAAAATGTATTTTTGGTTTTTATTTTTATCAAAGTATGTGCATATAGTTTAGACGGTTAATGTTAAACTACTTGTAACGAAAAGTGGTCCCTCCACCTCTCTTCAGATATTTTAGCTATTTCTTCTATTATTTTCTAACATGTTGATAGCACTAGCACTCTACTGCTTTCTGCTCTTCCTTCACTAGCTGTAGACAGTATCATTCTGTTAGGGTATATGAGAATTTTTAGTTCGTTTATACCCTGTCTTGCCATTCCTCATCTTTCCTGTATGGATAGGTTTCATAGCTTTTTGTTTTTCCTGTGATTACCCCTTCTCTTACCTCTGCCTCTTTTCCGCTTGCCTGGCTTTCTTGGAGCACTTAAAATTTTCTACCCCCCAGCAGCCACTTTCAGTAGTCAATACTAATACTCACTTTCCACGATTACAGTTGCTATCTATGTAAGCTATTTTTTTTTTTTTGAAAAAAATAATAAAATACATGTGTCGTGTTATTCTTCTTAATCTGAAAATCATAGCAAGAGAATTATGTTCTGAGATCTGTAAATTCTACCCTGGCCCCTTGGAGATAACCTCCTGGGACCCCATCTTCTGTAATCTGCACTGGTGGCTCTATTCTGATTCTTTTGTATAGCAGCTGTTTACAGATTTCCTTATTATCATTATCCTAGGAGATGTCTTTACCTTCTAAGTTCTATGTATTAGTTTATTAATTAGATTCTGTTCTTTCTTGGTTCTTGCATACCTTTAGAGGAGTGAATTCCATAAGTTCCTGATAAAGGATGCTTGGAATGAAAAAAATTTTTTGAACCTGTATATCTGAAACACCCAATTAATGAATCCCGTGGGGTATAGAGTTTTGAGTTGAAAGTAATACTTCCTTAGGGCCTTAAAGCATTTTTCCGTTAGGTATTTCTATCATGTAGATGTGTTTGTTTTTTTTCTTAATGTGTTTCAATTTTCAGTTTTTATTAGTTTCTGAGTTTTGTACTTGTCTTGACAAGGGTGTATAACTCTTGAGTTTTCTACTGATTCTTTTTGTAGACTTTTTTTTTCTGTCCTTCATTTATCTGATATTTAGTTTGTGCCTTTTGTGAGACAGATTAACCTTAGTTTGTGTCTTTTGTGAATCAGAGATTATTTTTTTCTCCCATTTGTTGAACAGTCTGTCTTTTCTTCATTGGCTTATTTTTTTGTGTATGAATTTTAAATACTGATACTTTTTATCATATTCTAATTTCTCAACAATATATGGGTTTACTTTCTTGAGAATTGTTTTATTAATCCATTTTGATGATACTGAGCCAGTGCCATGCCTTTAATTTCTATAGCTTCCTAGTTTCCTTTGAGACCTTTCAGGAAAATGCATGCTACTTTATCCTTTTAGGAAAATAATTTGTATTTTTATGTGTTAGAAGAATGTTAGAATTTGTTTTCTCTGTTCCACCTAATTCTTAGTGCTTTGATTGGGATTCTGTTTAGTTTTAGATTAATATAGATTTAGATTAATTTAAATTTAGATTTAATTTAGAATTAATTTAGATTAATTTAGGTAGTATAGTTCTATACTGTTAAAAATCCCTCTTGATTATAATATTTATTTTGAAAATATGTATCTAAAATTTTATCCATTGAGGTATCAAATCCTTGGATTAAAATTGCTTACAGAAATCTCTTGAAATGAGCATAAATATTTTAAAGTAAAGGACTTTTTAGTAAACTTAAATTGTGGAATTTTAGAATCAGGAAAGAATTTTGAGTTTTATGTAAAGTATATGTATATTTCTCATTACCCAAAGAGGCAGCTGGACCCCCTCCTTGAGAGTTATTTTGTCAGAAAACTGTTTGTTAAAATAAGATACATTTTGCACTTTGTCTTTTGCCCTAGAGGAATCTATTCAACAGACATTTCAAGTTTAACGAATATTTTAGTGTCTGCTCTGTCACTCTTACATGTTTGTAGTGTAATTTGCGTTGCAAATTTATAGCATATAAAATAATACACAGCTACATAAAAGTACATTTATCTAATCCTTTATATTTTCCCTTTTATCAAGCAGCTGTCATATACACTTGTCTATTACTCCTTTTAATCTGTACTTGTAAAGTTGCATGTAATTTTGAATTTAGCATTATCTTCTAAAATTTAGAAATATTGTGTTTTTAAAAATGAGGTATAATTAACATAAATTATATTAATTTCAAATGTATGACTTATTGATTTGATATTTGTATATATTGCAAAATGCAGAAATAATATATTTAAAGTGATTTTATCTTGGAAAGATAACATAGAGGTAATTTAATTTTTCAGAACGTTTGAGCATGCTGTTCTAGCTGCAGGAACAGATTTCCGATCGGACAGACTGTGGGAAATGTACATAAACTGGGAAAACGAACAGGGAAACCTGAGAGAAGTTACAGCTATATATGATCGTATTCTTGGTATTCCAACACAGCTATATAGTCATCATTTTCAGAGGTGGGTGGAAAAATCAGATCATTAAAATTTTTTTGTGATAACTCAGGTAATTAATTTCTAATATTGAGGATAATTATTCTCTTAAAATGTAAGATTCTGTTAGATGCAAACAAATTTATTTTGCTTAGTAATCACAATTTATATACACTTTAAAATTTTGACATTTTCAATATACTTTATGAACTTCACTGGTTTTAGACATAAGGATCCCTTGATCTGTTTCATAGAGGAGGAAACAGCAGGACTTTTCTCTTCTGTCTAGGATATTTCAGAGTAGTGAAAATAAGCTTTATTATTCTTATGGTTAACTCAGTATATAGCACATCAGTTCAGTTCAGTCACTCAGTCGTGTCCGACTCTTTGCAACCCCATGAATCGCAGCACGCCAGGCCTCCATCACCAACTCCCAGAGTTTACTCAGACTCCAGGCAGCTGGACCCCCTCCTTGGAGAGTTATTTTGTCAGAAAACTGTTTGTTAAAATAAGATACATTTTGCACTCCGTGATGCCATCCAGCCATCTCATCCTCTGTCGTCCCCTTCTCCTTCTGCCCCCAATCCCTCCCAGCATCAGAGTCTTTTCCAATGAGTCAGCTCTTCACATGAGGTGGCCAAAGTACTGGAGTTTCAGCTTTAGCATCATTCCCTCCAAAGAAATCCCAGGGCTGATCTCCTTCAGAATGGACTGGTTGGATCTTGCAGTCCAAGGGACTCTCTAGAGTCTTCTCCAACACCACAGTTCAAAAGCATCAATTCTTTGGCACTCAGCCTTCTTCACAGTCCAACTCTCACATCCATACATGACCACAGGAAAAACCATAGCCTTGACTAGACGGACCTTAGTCGGCAAAGTAATGTCTCTGCTTTTGAATATGCTATCTAGGTTGGTCATAACTTTTCTTCCAAGGAGTAAGCGTCTTCTAATTTCATGGCTGCAGTCACCACCTGCAGTGATTTTGGAGCCCAAGAAAAAAAGTCTGACACTGTTTCCACTGTTTCCCCATCTATTTCCCATGAAGTGATGGGATCGGATGCCATGATCTTCGTTTTCTGAATGTTGAGCCTTAAGCCAACTTTGTCACTCTCCTCTTTGCTTTCATCAAGAGGCTTTTTAATTCCTCTTCACTTTCTGCCATAAGGGTGGTGTCATCTGCATATCTGAGGTGATTGATATTTCTCCCTGCAATCTTGATTCCAGCTTGTGTTTCTTCCAGTCCAGCATTTCTCATGATGTACTCTGCATAGAGGTTAAATAAGCAGGGTGACAGTATACAGCCTTGACGCACTCCTTTTCCTATTTGGAACCAGTCTGTTGTTCCATGTCCAGTTCTAACTGTTGCTTCCTGACCTGCATACAGATTTCTCAAGAGGCAGGCAGGTGGTCTGGTATTCCCATCTCTCTCATAATAGAAGCTTCTTTGAAATGTAATAGTTTACTCAAAGTACAGTCTTGTCATTCATATAGCATCTTATGTCCAAAACAGTGAAGAACGTAATTTTTGTAGTTAAGTCCTGTTTATATTCAGACAATCAAAAATTATTTCATTTTAATGAGTGCTGTATAAAACAACTATTTCTATGTACTGTGATTTGCATGTTCTGTTTCTGATGTATTCAAGTATCCCACTGATATAGACTCAGTCTTTCTGAACAAAAAGGTATGAGGGCTGTGTTGATAAATGTTTGCTCTTCTTACCTACCATATTGTCTACACATTTTTGTCATCATTTTTATAACTAGGATTGTGATAGAACCTGTAAACTTAGGTACTTAAGTAAGTGATTTTCTGAAATTTTCTTTACTAAAAAGTAGAAAACTTCATGAAGCATTTGTAGATAACTGTGGATCAGTTTGCTAAATCTGTGCAGACTCACATTAGAACGTGGGTCTGAATATACCATTTCTCTGTTTTGGTTTGGTGTGTGTGTGTGTGGTTTTTTTGTTTTTTTTTTTTTTTTTTTTTCATGAAATTTAGAGGAGATGTACAGGTTTCTAGGGTATAAATGACCTAAGGAGGTACTTGCTGAAAGAGATTAACACAAGGATTGGCATCTGGAAATTCTTGGTCAAATTTTAAAAGTTAAAGTTTTGATTTTTTTAAACCTTTAAAAAAAGATTTTAAAAGTCTTCTGGGACAAAGCAGTTTCCTTTCATAAATCAATCTAAAGTATAGGAAATCTAAAGCATAGGTAAAATCTTTGATTATAATTTCATTGTTGGTGAATGAGAAAAAATAAGACTAAGCAGTTATACAGACAGTATTCTGAATGCCTTATAACTTTTAATCCTCACAATAAACCATGGAGGCATCATACTGTTATTTTCTACATTTTATGAAAGTAGAGGTAAAGAAAGATTAAAATATTTGCATAAGATCACAGAGTTAGTTAAGTGCTTGGAAGCTGATTAGAACCTAGACAATGTGGCCCCAAAGTTCTTGGTGTAGTTTTCTAAATCTTTTTTTTTTTTTTTAATGAATATTTCACTGGGTTTTTTAAATGCATGTATACTTATAATAGAAATTTAGTGGGTTGCGTTTACATACTACTTTTTAATCTAGTCTTTTTCACTCAATGAGAACCACTTTCCTTATGAGTATACCATACTGATAAATAGTATTTGTGTCAGTAAATCTTATAGTTTATATAAATAAACTAATTCCCTTGACTAACTGCTTTAAGAACTGCTGAAATGGTTTCTTCTGTTAAATATACTTCCCCTGTTTAATTTATTTAGCACTTGCTGTGTACCAGATGATATGCGTTTAATTTGAAGGAATAAAGGCCTGTAGAAGATATGTGTGCCTTGACTTGGCCCATAAGTGTAGAAGAGGAAGCATGTCCTAAAAGAAATATTCTGAGTGCTGTACTACAAATACTTCTATTGTGTAGGCTTGTATATTGGATAGACACTGAACCTTCTCTTTAAGAAACCATCTAATTTAACATCCCCTAGTGTGAATACTTTTGTGGTATGATCTAACTCCTCAGGCTCAGTCCCTGGTAGTTTGTAAGCTCTAGACAAACCTAAGCACTGATAAGTTCCCAACGGGCAATGTTGATTTATACTTTTATGATTGTAATACCTTTTCCACTTTTCATTTATCTGGTGAACTCATTCCTCAGGACCCATATAGTTTAGTGTTTTCTCTATGACACTTTTTGCAGTTCACCTAAACAGAATTGTTTTGTCATTTGTACCAGCACTCTACCTACATTTATTTCATTTTTCTTAGCACTAATAACGCTCCTTTGAATTTACGTCTCCTGTATCCTCTACACGTGTGTCATTTTCAGAGGCTTTTTCTTTTTATCATTGGAAAAACTAATGATGGGAAGGATTGAGGGCAGGAGTAGAAGGGGGAAGCAGAGGATGAGATGGTTGGGATGGCATCACTGACTCAGTGGACATGAGTGTGAGCAACCTCTAAGAGATAGTGAAGGATAGGGAAGCCTGGTGTGCTGCAGTGCATGGGGTCACAAAGAGTCAGACACAACTTAGTGACTGAAAAATACTCATCCTTAATACGTAGGGAAACAGTTCCATATGTATTAGGCACTCAGCCATTCTATTAATAGATTGAATAAATTAGCTTTATAGTAAAAAAAAGCTAATGAGAAAGTATTAGGCATATGTTATCACCATGTGAAAGAAGTTTCTAATATAACATGGCAACTGTTTTAAAGTTTATTTTCAGTTTTACCTTATTTCAAGTTTATATCTTGACAATTTTTAATGTTAACATATGAGAATTAAATGTTTATTTTCATACTACACATTTGAGAGTTACTTCCTCATTTAAAATTTTTTTAAATAAGGCTATCTATATTTTTTTCCTGCTGGTGATAAAATATATCGTTAAGCCTCTGTATTCGTTGATTTTGCAAAATTTAATTTCCAGTGTTATTTGCATGTTTGTAAAAGTTTTTTTTTGCCATACCTTGTGGCATGCAGCATCTTAGTTCTCTGACCAGGGATCAAACCTATGGCCCCTGCATTAGAAGTGCAGAGTTTTAACCCATGGACTGCCAGGGTGGTCCCTATGGAAGTTTTAAAATCCATGAAAATCTAGGTGTGGGGTGAAGTGAGGTGAAGTCACTCAGTCGTGTCCGACTCTTTGCGACCCCGTGGACTGTAACCTAGGCTTCTCTGTCCATGGGATTCTCCAGGCAAGAATACTGGAGTGGATTGACATTTCCTTCTCCAGGGCATCTTCCCAACCCAGGGATCTAACCCGGGTCTCCTGCATTGGAGGCAGACGCTTTAACCTCTGAGCCACCAGGGTCAGTAGCCTAAATTAGTTCTAAGAAACTTTGGGGGAAATCCATAAGTTATGGTACATAAACAGCCATCTCTGAGAATTAGATGGAAGATGCAGGCCTGGGTCATAGGCTAGGTAAGAATATGAAAAACTTCATGGAGACTGGATTTTAGTCTGAATGCAGGGTAATAAACATTGAAGTGATTTTGGGGATGAGGATGGGATATGATCCTGTTTAATATTTTTTCATGTTTATTTTTTAATAACATTTATGATAGCAATGTTGAGGTGGGAGTGGGAGGAAATGAGATCAGGACACAGGTTTATGTTTATTTTGGTAAATAATGAGGGCATGGAGCCATATTTAGAAGGTAGACTAAATTGGACCTGATATCCAGTGGAATGTAAGAAATCAGGTAGATGAGATTGGGAAACGTAGCAGTTGACAATATGAAGATTAGAAATGCCTGAGGGTGTTGATTTGTGGATGAAAGTGACACACTTGAAGACATGTTGTATATAAGGTTCTAATTTAAGATGGTATAGATATTTTAGCTCCTCAGCTTTGTGTTTTTGATTAAAATTTGTATGTGTGTGTGTATATATACACTAGTATGTGTAGATAAATGAAATTACATGTTTTTCAAAACAGTCTTTGCTTAAAATTTATATTTCTTTATGCAAAGTGTTGGCAAGTGAATCTGAAATTTAGGGGAAAGGTTTGGGCTTTCCTGATGGCTCAAATGGTAAAGAATCTGCCTGCAATGTAGGAGACCTAGGTTTGATCCCTGAGTTGGGAAGATCCCCTGGAAAAGGGAATGGCTTCCCACTCCAGTATTCTTGCCTGGAGAATTCCATGGACAGAGGAGCCTGATGGGCTACAGTCCTAAAAAGTCGGACACACAAAGATCCCAACTGAGCGAATAACATTTTTTTTCACTTTAGGCTTAAGCTAGAGTTGTAAAAGTTATTATAATATGCTTATTATTTCAAGCTATATAAATAAGATTGACCAGAAAGTATATAAAAACATTTGACAACTAAATGCAGAGCAGAATCCTTGGACATACAAGTATTTAGAGCCAGACTGGAGTGGGGGACCCCTCAAAGGAGATGAAGGAGCAGTCAGAGACTTGGAGGAAAACCAGGAAGGTAGTAACTCAGAGCCAACAAGTATCCATTTAATTTTTGTTATATAGAGTACTTGGTGACTTTAAATAGGGCAGTTTCGTTGGAGTATCTGTCATAGACACATGAATTCAGGAGTAACTGGGAGGTAAGTTCCAAAGGAACTGCAAAATTTGTTGAACATTTATAAGTAATCATTTATTATTTAGATATGGGTTGCTATATTTAAATTTACAGATGAGAAAATAACATTAGAGAAAGGATAAACTTCTTTTTAGTCAAATAATTAGTAATGGACAAAAGTAGGATTTCAGTGTATGACTTGCCTTCATCATTCCATTGCAAAGGCCAGAAGGAAATGAAGATGTCTGTAGATTGTTTTATCAAGTGGTAGGTTATTACTATAGAAAGGGAAGAAAAAAGGTGTGGGGTTGTTTGGTTTGGTGTTGGTTTTTTTTTGGTTTAAGTCAGAGTCTCTTTGAAAGAATAATGTGTAAGTAGAAATATAATGTGGGATCTAAAGTTACGCTTCATCTATAGAGCTTGTATTTTTATTGTCTTCCATTAGATTTAAAGACCATGTTCAGAATAATTTGCCGAGAGATCTTCTAACTGGTGAACAGTTTATTCAGCTGAGAAGGGAATTAGCTTCTGTAAATGGACACAGTGGTGATGATGGTCCTCCTGGTGATGATCTGCCATCAGGAATAGAAGACATAACTGATCCAGCAAAGGTAACCAGACTTACTAAAAAAAAAAAATTTCCATGTGTGAGAAACTATAGACTTTATGTCCCTTGACTGCATGTGTGGTATGATTTGTAGCTCTTATAAAATTAATTTCTAATTAAGGCAGATAGGAATACTTTAGCTAGTGTGGTTTAAATATAGATTTAAAGCACATGATCTATTTTACTGAGAGACACCTGAAACTAGTGTAAAAGGATAATTTCACCTATGTTGTGATGTACTAGACTTGTTCTCCTTTTTAAGGCATATAAATCTGTTACTAATTTCAGTATTGTTAATTGTACTTTGCACATAATTGATAACAGACACCCATCACTAAGATTAAAGTGTGGATAATACTTAAATGTAAACAGTGATATTTTAAAATTTTAGTATATAACTTACATGTTTAAATTTTTTTCTTCCCAAGCTTATTACAGAAATAGAAAATATGAGACATAGAATCATTGAAATTCATCAAGAAATGTTTAATTATAATGAGCATGAAGTCAGTAAAAGGTGGACATTTGAAGAAGGTGTAAGTGTTTTGCTCTTTTGTTGTCATTAATAGGCTTCAAAATACAGATAGGAATAATGTATTTTTCTTTTAGTTTTGGGTGATGGCTCTGCTTTTTTTTTTGCTTGTTTTTGTTGCATTTATGGCTGCTATTATCAATTTTCCATTATCAACTTTAGAAATATTAAATTTAGATTCATTTGAATTTCAAGTTACCTATTCTGAACCATTTTATTATAATTCAGTTTCTAAAATCAACTTCATTGAGTTATTTTAGGTAATATAACAAAATGTACCTATTTTAAGTAGAGTAAAATGAAGGCTTTTATTTCTTTATGCATTTTATTGAGATGTAATTCACATGCCATATACTTAAAGTGTACACTTTAGTAGTTGTTAATATAGTCACAGATACGTACGTACAGTTAATTTTAGAACACTTTAATGATAATTTTAGGACATTTTCATCATTCTTGAAAAACTCTTTAGCTTTTACCCCTCACCTGCTTACTCCTCCCTACTACCAACTCTAAGGTACCACTAACCTACTTTCAATTCTTATAGATTTCCCTGTTCTGGATTTTCTATGAATGGAATCATGTAGTATGTTGTTGTTTTTTTGTGATTGGATAGTAAAATGGCATTTGACAAGCATTGTTGATTATCACAGCAGTCAGCATTAGGACTATCCTGTCACGTCAAAAGGTCCTCACTGGCTCCTTTTCAAGTCAGTCACCACCTGACTCTTAGCCCCAGGAAACTGCTTATTTACCTTACTTTTTTTTTTTCAATATTCACTTTTTTTTTGATCCCACATATAGGTGATAGGACAAAGTATTTGTCTTTATCATTCTGATTGACTTCACTAAGGATGATAGTCTAATTGCCTCTGTGTTGCAGAAAATGGCATTATTTCATTCTTTTTTATGGCTGAGTAGTGTTCCATTGGGGGTGGATATAGTATTCCATTGGGTGGGGTGTGTATGTGTGTACCACATCACCTTTATCCATTCATCTGTGATAAACACTGATCTGCTTTCCATTACTGTGTATAATTGTTCAGTTCTAAAATACTCAGAGTAAAATTTTCTGAACATAAAATTGTGTAGTTCTGTTAAAATGACTAGATAATTGGAAAATAATTTTGTTCTTTCAATTTATAAAACCTAAGTAATTAAAGGGATTTCAACTTTAAAAGTCTTTTAATCTTGAGATGTGGTGATTACAATTTTCTGGTTCATTATTATATTTATAATTTAAACAATTTGCATTACTGTAGTAATGCATGTTTTGGTGGTTTACTTTCATTGTTACTCCATGCTTTTATTACAGATTAAAAGACCATATTTTCATGTGAAACCATTGGAAAAGGCACAACTGAAAAACTGGAAAGAATACTTAGAATTTGAAATTGAAAACGGGACTCATGAACGAGTTGTAGTTCTCTTTGAAAGATGTGTCATATCGTGTGCCCTCTATGAGGAGTTTTGGATTAAGGTAAGAAAATTATATGGTCTGAAACTTGAATATATTATAAACATTGATCTAGTGACTAACCTTTTTTGTACTTCTGTTGAATGTTGTTCATATAACTATATCTGTTGCATTAGGAGATGGTCTGCTTGCAACCAGATTTGACTGCTGCATATGCCAACCTCGTTGCCTCTCCGTCCTTCCTTACAGAAACTAGTCTAGTGGTTCAATAAAGGTGCTGAATGGGTTTAAAAATAGAATTTTATCGTTCTGTCACATATTTAATGGCTTGTTCAACTGTAAATTATTCAATATTTCCTCTGTTTCTATATGTAGTATGCCAAGTACATGGAAAATCATAGCATTGAAGGAGTGAGGCATGTCTTCAGCAGAGCTTGCACTATTCATCTTCCAAAGAAACCCATGGTGCATATGCTTTGGGCAGCTTTTGAGGAACAGCAGGGTAAGAATGAGGCAATTCAGTTGATATTTCGGGATTTAAGTTACCTTGGGATAAAGATATAGGAATTGAGTCTTGGGAACTGGTGTAAAGCAAAGGTCAGGTAAACTTTTTTTCTATAAAGGGCCAGATGGTAAATGTTTTGGCTTTGCAGGCCGTATGTTCTCTTTCCTAACAACTCTGCCATGGTAGCCTCAAAATAGCCACAGAAAGTACATAGACAAATGAGCATGCCTATTTTCCATTAAAAAAAAAAAAATGATCAGGTGGCTGGATTTAACCTGTCGGCTGTTATTTGCCAATACTTGGCATAAAGGATATTTCCTAAGTTGAATCAAAAGCATAAACATTTAATTACTATTTCTAGGTAATATTAATGAAGCCAGGAATATCTTGAGAACATTTGAAGAATGTGTTCTAGGATTGGCAATGGTTCGTTTGAGAAGAGTAAGTTTAGAACGACGTCATGGAAATATGGAAGAAGCTGAACGTTTGCTTCAGGAAGCCATTAAGAATGCCAAATCAAATAATGAATCATCATTTTATGCTATCAAACTAGCCCGACATCTTTTCAAAATACAAAAAAACCTTCCAAAATCAAGAAAAGTGCTTTTGGAAGCTATTGAAAGAGACAAAGTATGTATTTGTGTTTTTTAGAGTATCTTCCATTAAAAAAAAAATTGGTCTTTCTTGGTTGTTTTTCATTTTGGCAACTATGATGAAAGATTTGGTCTGTATGTAATATATTTTATTACTAAGTGAAGACAACAGTCCCTCTAAACTGATGTTGCCATTCTTTCAAAAAAATTATTATGCATTAAAATGTTGAGAAAATTAACATTGGATTAAAAGTATGGCTATATTGTGACATTTTCCATTTTCTACACATTCAGAAATTTCATGGAAAATTTACCAGTTATTAAGTAGATTAGAGGGCCTGGTAGAAACTATAAACAAAGGCATGGCAATTGCCTACATTGTAGCACATGTAGCAGTGAGATTATTCTTCCCTTACGTAAACTATATAAAGTATTTCCTTTTATATATCAATTAATGCCAAAAGACAGTGCCTGGGAAATTTCTCATTTTTAGATTGTCAGCAAATATCATGTCTGTTTAGGACCCA
Organism: Nanger dama; assembly: GCA_917880005.1. NCBI lineage: Eukaryota > Metazoa > Chordata > Mammalia > Artiodactyla > Bovidae > Nanger > Nanger dama. The sequence continues at coordinate 2,500,418 of CAKJTW010000038.1, read as the reverse complement.
AGTTTATAACAGGTTTGCTTCCAGCTGCAGTTGAGGATGGTTATCTGTGTGAAGATTTAGATTACTGGGGCATGTAGAGATCATTTTTAGTGTTTTACTTCATATTTGTTGTGGTAGGTCAAGCACACTAAACAAGATATACAATTTTAATTTATTGGCATTTAACAATGTGCATAGTTTAGAAGATTCTATCTACCAATGTGTGTGAGGTTGTTTTTTTTTTACCTGTTTATATGTATGTTGAAAATATTTAACATGAGTTACATTTAATAAATTTTCAATATTGAATTTTTCAAGTTGAGACATGAAAATTAAGGCATTTTAAATGTCTATGGTCTAATCAGAATATCTTAGAAATATATGATTAATTGGTACTGCTTTTTACACAGGAGAACACAAAGTTATACCTCAATTTACTTGAAATGGAATATAGTGGTGACCTCAAACAAAATGAAGACAATATCCTAAATTGTTTTGACAAAGCTATACATGGTTCATTACCTATTAAAATGAGAATTACATTTTCTCAGAGAAAAGTGGAATTTCTTGAAGATTTTGGTTCAGATGTTAATAAGTAAGATCTTAATTATATATTATCTATTTGAATAGTAAAAGAACATTGATTATTTTGGATGGGACTTTGATGATGAGTACAAAGTAGTATATTGTTAAATTTTAAATGTTTCCTAGGTTCCTTTTTTCCTTAGGTATATATGGGGGTAAATTCAATTTTGCAAACATTTATGTGCTTAATAAGAGGACATATGGTTTGTCTTTCCTTCAGAACTATTTTCAGAATCTTAGCGTGGTGATTTTTAAACAGTGAGTAGATGAGAGAAGGCATGAAGCAGGAATTCTGTGAAAAGGGAAGTGAGTGAAGGAGTGAACCCTGAAACAGAAACATTTAATATATAGGTCACCAAGGCTGGCTGTGGTTAATCTGGAATAGGAATGCAGTCTCGATTGGAGAAGAGTGAGTGTGGTGCCAAGATCATGCCTAATGACCTAATTTTCATGCTTTGTAAAAAGCTAAAATATAAGAGTGGTAAGAGTTCCCCCTAGGGAAAAGTACAAGTTTAAGATTTAAATTTGCAAAATAGAGAGTGGAAATGAGAACATTGCTACCATTCCTTTCTTACCTGATTCTAGTATAGAAGTACTCTAATAGAAATACCCTAATTCCTGTTAGGCAAGTGTGTAAACATTTTGATGGCTGAGTAAGATTTTAATTAAACTAAAAACATTTAATGTGAATTACCTTTTAATACAGTTGTATATATGTGCTTGGCATATTAAATGTTTTATAATTACCTAATGTAAAACATGCTGACAGTCTATAATGAGGGGAAGAGGTACTGTTCTCTTTATAGACAAAGAGGCTAAAGAGAAATTAGGTAGTTTTTCCAAGGTCATTTAGCTATATGACTTTGTGTAGCTGGGATTAGAACCTACTTCAGGGCCTATGTTCTTAACCACCTTATGTGGTAGTTAAGAAGATACCTATATGTGTCTTTTTTTTGTTTTGCACTGAAGAAAGTATACAAAAGAAATGGCATGTGTAATTCCATTTTTTAATCTAGGTGGATGGTATGGTGATACATGTATGCATGTGAGGTAGTGTATAACTATTAAGAAGGCTGTGATCTCTTTGGAACATAACCGATTTGGCAACTTTGACAGAAGAGGTGGGATTTCATTTAGTTGTTACTGGATTCTGATGAGCTTTGTTCAGTCACTCAGTAGTGTCCAACTCTTTGCAACCCCATGGACTGCAGCACACCAGGCCTCCCTGTCCACCATGTCCTGCAGTTTGCACAAACTCGTGTACATTGAATCAATGATGCCATCCAACCATCTCATCCTCTGTTTTCCCCTTCCCTTTCTGCCTTCTATCTTTCCCAGCATCAGTCTTTTCCAATGAGTCAGCTCTTCACATCAGGTGGCCAAAGCACTGAAGTTTCAGCATCAGTCCTTCCACTGATCCCCTTGCAAGGGACTCTCAAGAGTCTTCACCAGCACCACAGTTCAAAAGCATCAATTCTTCAGTGCTCAGCTGACAAACTTAGGAGAGGCTATAAGTGGTGAAAGCAAATAAAAGTTCATGTAAAAGTAACATCTTTTACATTGGATTGGAGGGTCTTATGAAGCAGTGAAAGCTTGATGCTAAATGTGCTGTCTTAAAAGCTAGACTGAGTTCAGAGCACATGTGGTACATGGTTGACAGTAGGAAGCTGTTAAGAGTTTTGACTGAGATGAAATGACATATTTAAATTTGGCAGTAATATACAGACAAATCTGAGATGCCAGTTAGGCCCTTGTGAATAGAGTTGTGGAGGGTCTAAGTATCGGGTCTGTTGTATTTGAAATTTTAAAAAGGGAAATGATACGGAAAATGAGCTGCTTAGATATTTAGATATCACTGTAATGAATTAATAAGAATTAATGTTCAAGTTAGACAAATAGAGGCTTAAATCCTAGCTCTTAATGTTTTGTATTCCTCAGTATCCAGATTCTCTCAAATGAATATTGAGTCTCTCGTTTCCAACCCACAAGTTGTTAAACATCCTAAGGAAATTGTGTGTGTGTTGTGTGTATGTGTGTTACTCGCTTAGGTTAGTTCAGTCGCTCATTGGTGTCTGACTCTTTGCAGCCCCATGCACTGCAGCACACCAGGCCTCCCTGTCTACCACCAACTCCCAGAGTTTACTCAAACTCACGTCCATTGAGTCATTGATGCTCTCCAACCATCTCACCCTCTGTCATCCCCTTCTACTGCCCTCAGTCTTTCCCAGCATCAAGATCTTTTCAAATGAGTCAGTTCTTTGCATCAGGTGGCCAAAGTGTTAGAGTTTCAGCATCAGTCCTTCCAGTGAATATTCAGGACTGATTTCCTTTAGGATGGACTGGTTGGATCTCCTTGCAGTCCAAGGGACTCTCAAAGAATCTTCTCCAACACCACAGTTCAAAAGCGTCAGTTCTTCAGTACTCAGCTTTCTTTATGGTCCAACTCTCAACATTCATACATATCTACTGGAAAAACCATAACTTTGACTAGACGAACCTTTGTTGGCAAAGTAATGTCTCTGCTCTTTAATATGCTGTCTAGGTTGGTCATAACTTTTCTTCCAAGGAGCAAGCATCTTTTAATTTCATGCTTCAGTCACCATCTGCAGTGATTTGGGAGCCCAAGAAAATAAAATCTGTTTCCACTGTTTCCCCATCTATTTGCCATGAAGTGATGGGACTAGATGCCACCATCTTAGTTTTCTGAATGTTGAGTTTTAAGCCAACTTTTTCACTGTCGTCTTTCACTTTCATCAAGAGGCTTTCTAGTTCTTCTCTTTCTGCCATAAGTGTTGTGTCATTTCCATATCTGAGGTTATTGATATTTCTCCCAGCAGTCTTGATTGCAGCCATGCTTCATCCAGTCCACCATTTCACATGATGTATTCTGCAAATAAGTTAAATAAGCAGAGTGACAATATGCAGCCTTGATGTACTCCTTTCTCGATTTGGAACCAGTCTGTTGCTCCGTGTCCAGTTTTAACTGTTGCTTCTTGGCCTGCATACAGATTGCTCAGGAGGCAAGTCAGGTGTGGTCTGGTATTTGCATTTCTGTAAGAATTTTCCACAGTTTGTTGTGATCAACACAGTCAAAGGCTTTGGCATAGTCAATAAAGCAGAAATAGATGTTTTTTCTGGAACTCTCTTGCTTTTTTGATGATCCAACAGATGTTGGCAGTTTGATATCTGGTTCTTTATGCCTTTTCTAAATCCAGCTTGAACATCTGGAAGTTCACAGTTTACATACTGCTGAAGCCTAGCTTGGAGAATTTTGAGCATTACTTTACTAGTGTGTGAGATGAGTACAATTGTGTGGTAATTTGAACATTCTTTGGCATTGCCTTTTGTTGGGATTGTAATGAAACTGACCTTTTCCAGTCCTGTGGCCACTGCTGAGTCTTCCAAATTTGCTGGCACATAGAGTACAGCACTTTAACAGCATCATCTTTTAGGATTTGAAATAGCTCAACTGGAATTCCATCACCTCCACTAGCTTTGTTCATAGTGATGCTTTCTAAGGCCCTCTTGACTTCACATTCCAGGATGTCTGGCTCTAGATGAGTGATCACCATCATGATTATCTGGGTCATGAAGAAGTCTCTTGTATAGTTCTTCTGTGTGTTCTTGCCACCTCTTCTTAGTATCTTCTGCTTCTTTTAGGTCCATACCATTCCTATTAGTCGCTTAGTCATGTCCAAGTCTTTGTGACCATTTGGACCATATTCCACCAGGCTCCCCTGTCCATGAAATTCTCTAGGCACGAATACTAGAGTGGGTTGCTGTTCCCTTCTCCAAGTGTCACTGGTAATCACTATTAAATGTGTACATATGCAGGCTATTGAGGGAAGTTGAACATGCATCTAAATATCAAGGTCATTTTCAGAGAAATTTTAGTATCTGTGTTCTCTTTCAGAGAAGTCTGTGTTTAGGTTTAAGATTACCTTACAAATAAGGCCATCTTTGTGTTTCTAAGAAATATTTTAAAAGTGATTGCCTGGTCGTCCAGTCTTGGTTAGCAGTCAGTGCTCAAAAAAAGGGAAAAAGAAAATTACAAAATCCTTGATTTTAAAGTCAGTTTTGGTTCAAGTGACATTGTTTTTGAAGTTTTAAGTTCCAGTTGAAACCTATAATTCATAGCCCATTAAATTTAATTAAAAATTATCTTTTTAATCAGTGATACTTATTCTGAAATTTTAGTTCTCAGTTTATCACGTAGCCAAAGTTTAAATATACTTTATCCTAACTGGTGGCAGGTGTCTTCAGTAAGCATTGTTAAATTAGACCTCAGAAGTACACAAATTATAGAACTGTCAGGATTTGAGGTTGTACTAGAAAAAACAGTGTCAAGGTCACTCTTTGTTGTGTGATACAGCTCCTTAGGCCCTTCCCATGTGTTAAAAATAAAACACACAGGTCTTGAGCAGCATCCCTCAAGCTCTAGCCCACTGTAGTGCAAATACCAGGCACTTTTTCAGTATCTCAGTCAAAAATCCTGGGACTTCCTGATCTTGTTTTGGGTCATATGATCACCTCAACCAGTTACTGGTCAGAGACATCTAGTAAGGTAATTGGCCAGGCCTGTATCTCTGAAGCCTCATTTGAACCACATGGACTGAGAAGGAAAGTGCAAGGCAAGCAAACAGAAAAGGTAGTTAGGGCTAGGTTTGTCTGCTTGCTTGTTGTTTCTTCTAAACGATGCTTATTCCTACTTGGCTTTTGTTTCCCTGAGTGGAATTAACTTGAAAACCTGAAAGTTTTAAGTTTGGCTTCTGTGTATTCCAGTGGATTGTTTCTCCTTCCCTCACAGGCTTTTGAATGCTTATGATGAACATCAAACACTCCTAAAAGAGCAGGATTCTTTAAAAAGAAAAGCAGAAAACGGGTATGTAACTTCCTGCTGAATCAGGAAAGGAAGCTTAAAAGAACACAGTTCATAGTGGAAATCCCTTTAAAAATAATTATTACCTTTATATTGTAATTTACTTTTTCATGATTTGAAATCATATGAAACAGTGTGGCCAAGAACTTCAGATTTGTACAAAGGTGACATTTGTCCATTTGTTAAAGTATTTATCTATGGGAGTTCTGAAAGTTTCCGTTTTGATCTTTTATTTAGATCAGAAGAACCAGAGGAAAAGAAAGCACACACAGAAGATACAACTTCATCATCTACACAGATGATTGATGGTGATTTGCAAGCAAATCAAGCTGCGTATAATTATAGTGCCTGGTATCAGGTAAGATTTACATAATTATAATTGATTTTTTTTTGGTTAAAAGATGTTACTGGAAATTATATAAATTAGGATAGTCTTTTTTTTCCCTTCTTTAGGGGGAAAAAACCTCTTGATCCGTGTGTAAATACATTGTCTTTTATGATTAAGACTTGGAATTTCAGCAGTGAACACGTTTGTTTTCTTTAAATAAAAACCTGCTTTAATTAAATTTTTACATATGGAACTCAGTCATAGCTCTTGTATGCTGATACATTTCCTTTTTCTTTTCAGTACAATTATCAGACTCCTTGGAATTATGGACAATATTATCCTCCTCCTCCAACCTGATAAGAAAATCAAATATCAGATTGAATGTGTGAAAAGTATGAAATTATTTTTTTTTAATGAGGGATGTAAACATAGTACAAGCTTGTTGTATTTGATAACTTGTCTTCCCTGTTTCTGTGTAACATGATTTGTTTAGTAATAGGGGAAAATGTCACTTAGTAGCTTACCACAGATACTATTTCCTACCATTTATAAAATTTACTTTTTATTGGAGAACTATTTTTTTATTTTTTTGCATTAAGTGGTCTAGAATTCTTTTGCAATGCATTTGCAACAGAGTTTTGTAGCCTTAAGGGTAGGAAAAAAAACTGACTGCGAATCATGTCAGTTGTAGTACAAGATTCTGAAAACACATAAGGGCTGGTTATTAAGGATTTACCTCCTCTTAAAAAAAAATGGATTTTTAACCTTTGCTGACAAGATACTGTCTGTGTGTTTTGATTATCCTTGTGAATTTGGATCTAACAGCAGAAACAATGCCTGTTAAAATATTGTCTTGGAATAGAGATAATGAGGAAATGGAGTGTTTGCATCCCTTTGAAAAAATGAGAATCATATCAAAACTATGTTGTTTCAGGAGACTTTGTATTTGGAATATTCATGTTAAACTTGTGAGCAAGCTTTCATTTTGATCAAACTGATCATCTTCATTTTTGTAATAAAACTGAAGACTCATCCAATAATTGTTATTGATTGATTGGGGGAATCACTTAAATTTATATTCACCATGCCTAGTGGTTTAATATTAAATTTATATTCACTATGATTCTGAAGTATACTTCTCTTGAATTCAGCTATTATCTTCTTGACAGAATTTCTAAGTTTTGTAGCCTTTTGCTTCTTCTCAATCTCTATGCTTTTAAATAATTTAAGATGAGTGTCTCTGGCAAGGCTGTCCAGACAGATTTACTGTTACTCCCTTGGTTTGGTGAACTCTTAGTACTGGTTAACCTAATCAGAACATTATTATATTTATACCATACAAATCAAGACATTGGATACATTTTTATTGAGCCTTTTAGTTTACAGCATGAGGTAAAAGGCAAATTAGTTCTCTTTAAGTGATATTTTTCACAACTGTAGTAAAATATTTTAAAGTTCAAGGGTTTATAATGGATTACATTTCTTAAAAGTTGAGGGATCAAGTAAACATGTTCTAACTTGAATTTTCCAGTTGACTCTTCACTTAACAATAGTAACCAACTCTAATTAGATACATGAGTTTCGTCACGGCCATGTTTTATTGTTGATGGTTTCTTAACTGTTTCAGTCAATATCCACTAATTCCACTTCAAAAATAAGTTTTGCATTTGGTGGAATTCTGTTGAAGAAGTTAAGGTAAATTTGATAAAAGTTGCCTCTTTCCTCATTCCCAATAACCTTTGTCTAAAATTAGAATTTTAGATATTGGTAACTAACTGCACAGGGAGGGGCTTTATAGTTGACTCAGGGGCTAGTACATACAAACCGAGAGGTTCCTAAAACTATTCTTGAATGGAGGTCAAAACCTGACAATATAGGTTGACTAAATAAATTGAGCTTAAACTAGGGTCTTCCTGTGTCACTAGGTACTGCCAGGTTAGCCACTACTTTATGAAGACTGCTACTCAGTACCTCCCGTCCAACCCCCAAAAGTGATTTCAGTTTAGCTGGGTGTGTAAGTTATATTAAAAGTTCATATGAGGTACAGTACCTACCTGATAGTTGCTGTGAATTTTCAGATGTTGAGTTTGGAGAAGAGTGATTTTTATCTGACTGATCTTGAGATACTTCACATGAGACTGTGGAGCTGCAGCTGGCCATGGGATTTGGCCAGCTGCAGCTGGCCAGGGTGAGAAGAAAGCTATTGTATTTCCAAGTAACTGTATTAATAACTGATAAGACTAAAATTCTAACTGGTCTAACTAGTCCATTGGAAATGGAACCAACAACTAAACCACCTTCCCACTTAGCTACTGGGTTCTTCTGCTTGTAACAAATTGGAATCATGGCTCTTCTCTTTATTAATATTCACACTGATGTTGGACCCATGGTCTCCTTCATTTCACAACTGGTAATCCCCAACAAGTGTTCCATTTCTAAGCTTTGAAAACCCAGTTCAATTGTCTGAAATTATACAGTAACATAAAATCACCGTGAGTCATATTTGAACCCTACAATTTGTTACAGTTGTTTATATTGAGCATCTTACTCCTTGAAATTTTTCAAACATTAATAGTAGCTTTTCAAAGATAGACATTTAAATCTCAGTTTAGGTCTTGAAAATTAAGAGCTTAAATAGGAAGGGAAAAAAAAGATTCTAGCTCAAGTTAGAATCCCTGTAACAGCAGAAAACACTGTCTGTATTGGAGGTGTGTTGACACAGAAGCATCTAAGTATCAGAAGACTGGTCTGGACATTTTCTCTCTTCTAGAGGTTAATAACCTAGATGGCATCGTGCATGCCTTCAACTGATCTTCAAATGTTTTTTCTTTTAATTACCAAGGGAAAAAGGATACTTGGCGTCAGGCTGTCCTTTCTTTCCATAAGCCCATTCTGGTTCAATCTCCAGTCGAGCCTTTTCTCCTTTACTCATAGTCAAGAGTGCTTCATCCCACTAAAAGCAAGAACATCAAATTAAAACTAATGATACCTCACAAAAAAATACATGCAAAACCAGAAGAAAGGCAAGATTACATACAAAGCATTCTGTTAAAGGACTTCACTATGTCCTAAGGTAACTCCTTGAGTGAGTCCCTAAATCTTTGTCCTTCATTGTCTCAATGGGAGAAAAAAATTTTAAGGACATATTAAACAATTTTTTAGTATAAATACTTGAAGTGTTGAAAATGACATAATGTCATTTTGTACAAATTTGGATCTTAGGCCAAATTACCAAAAACAAATCAACATAATGGATATAGAATGTATTAACTTATATATACTCTGTTGAAATGTAACAATTATATAAGCTCAGATGATACAGATTTGTCACGTACTGGAAGTTAAGAATTTAGTTGAATAGAACAAACTTACCAGTAAGCACATTAGTTATAGAAAAAGAAAAATAGCTCAACTTGATACATCAACTTGGTATCATCAGGTAGTAGTAGTGATTTTTCAACTAAACCTTTAGTTTCAAGATGTTGTACAATCTATTTGGGGCTCTGGATAAGACTGAATAGTATTTTAGGTCTTAACCGCAGTACAAAGAACACCACATTGAGGGTTCTCGCGACTGCACTTAAATAGGCATTTTTGTTATTAATGTTTGTTCTGAATACAAAGAATATAGAACAATAAGCAGGCCCTAACATGACAGCCTGATTCAGTTGAGGAGGAGGATCATCAGCTCTGCTTTTTCATCTCCTTTTGTGCACTGCAATCGTCAGTATAGCTCAAGCCTAACTTTGCTTTTTCTCAGTTTCCGTTACCTCTCACACATAAGGGTGGGTAAAGGCATGCTTATATTGGAAAGATTTTTTTTTTTTGGTGTTTGAGCAAATTGTGAGAAGTGAGAAGGCTACAGGAAAGACTCCTAAAGCTTCTGTCAGTACTTCAGTGGATCAGGTATTTTACCTTTCTAATCATTTGTAAGTGGTATAATAGATATATAACATTTTATAGGAATCATACAGACAGATTTAGAAAACCAAACTTGTCAGTAATTCTGACAATTACTTCATGGAAAAAAAAAAATAAAAGGGGGTAAGCATGGAAGGAAATATTTGAGTTTCTACTATATTACATGCTTTAAGTTATACCCATTTAATGTTTTAACAACCTTGGGGTAGGCTGTACTGTATGAAACCCAGAGAACTTAACTTGTGCTAGCTCAGTTAGCAGTGACGGTGAAGTGAAAGTCACTCAGTCATGTCTGACTCTCTGCGACCCCATGGACTACATAGTCCCTGGAATTCTCCAGGCATGGTAGGCTGTACTGTATGAAACCCAGAGAACTTAATTTGTTCCAGATCAGTTAGCAATGCCAGTGAAGTGAAAGTCACTCAAGTATGTCTGACTCTGCGACCCCGTGGACTACCCACCCAGTCCGTGGAATTATCCAGGCATGAATATTGGGAGTGGGCAGCCGTTCCATTCTCCAGGGGATCTTCCCAACCTAGGGATTGAACCCAGGTCTTCCACATTGCAGACGGATTCTGTACCAGCTGAGCCACCAGGGACGCCCTTGATATGAAACCCCAAAGTTTTTTATTATTGTATCCCCAAACCTAATTCATTATGTTATGCCACAGGCAGCATGGGCCAGAATATATATTGGCTCATGGCTAGTTTTACTTACCCCTCTGATAACTTTGCCTATCCCAACCTTAAAACTTAAAGGCTTGGCATTTTTCTTCTTCTTTGAACCTGTAAAACAGATTTTCCTTATAAGTAATAATGAAATTAAGTTGCAGTTGAAAAACAGTGATTTAAGTCTTGAAATTGATTTCAGAACTTACCATGCTATGCATCTGAAAATAAAAATTTAGAAAGCCAAATAATTCATCAAGAAAATTTTGGATGTAAAAATAATTATGGTCTAAAGGAGGGAGAGGGAAGGGACCTATATTACACCATTAAAATAACACTATCCTCCTTTTTACATTAGAATATAAATGCCTGAATTTGGGGCATTAATAAAGATTAGACTAAGCTTTATTTTTTGCTTTGCAATGACCAAAAGGTCTTTATTTACATGCAGCCAACATGTAGTGAAGTGAAAATCTCTTACTAGTATTAATAAATTACAAATGCAAAAGATTTTTGGAAAAAAAGTGACAGCCAAAAAAAAAGGTACTGCCAACACAAAATGTTTTGCATACCTTATAGCCAAAATGATAAGATTACATTTAGACTTACTCGTTTGAATTTTAGACTTACTCGTTTGAATATTAGTATCAAAAACAGTCCCGTCTTGTAGTGTTCCTGTATACCAGCAGTGAACAACATCTCCCTTTTTGGGAAAGTTGGTTTTATCTCCTTTTTTAAGAACAGATTTTGTATATTTTGGTGGACCCTAGAAACAAAAAAACAAAACACAGTTGTTAACTCGTGTCCTTTTTTAGAAGGAGGACAAAGAGAATACTTAACACGGCCAACTGTGACCTAAGTCCAGTCAGAGTTTCACAGACTGGGTAACAAACTATTTTGCCTCTGACTGACCTCTCAAGTTAAAAAATTCACTATCTCATTTTAAGGCTGTGATGAGAATATTAGTAACTGTTGTTCAGTTGCACAGTTGTGCCCGACTCTGACCCCATGGACTGCAGCACACCAAGCTTCACTGTTCGTATCTCCCAGAGTTTGCTCAAACTCATGTCCATTGAGTCGATGATGCCATCCAACCTCATTCTCTGTTACCCCATAACTAGCATATCTAATTTCAAAAAACTTCCAGCTTCTTTGGAAACCAGTGTTCTTTTGGTAAGATTAATTATGCATCAAACAATAAAGTGAACCAGTTATTCCCAAGGTCAGAAATATTACAGGGATGTCACTGGCAGTCCAGCATTTAAGACTCCATGCTTCCACTGCAGGGGGCGTGTATTCAATCCCTGGGTCAGGAAGATCCCCTGGAGGAGAAAGTGGTAACCGACTCCAGTATTCTTGCCTGGGAAAACCCATGGCCAGGAGCCTGGCGGGCTACAGTGCATGGGGTTGCAAAGAGTCAGACATGACTTAGCAACTAAACAACAACAAAGAGCTTTTAGACAAGGTTCTTTGCAGTAAGATAAATAAAAGGTAGAGATAAATATAGATATCATATGCTACGGGAACTTTTGACTTATATAAACAGTGAAGTCTGGGATGGTAAAAACTTCAGAGAAAGTAATGAGCCCAAGACCTGGGCCTTGAAGGGGACACAGAACTGACAAACAGAAGAAATTGAGAGAAGAAATACACTGAGCAAGAAATAAAAGTAGACAGTTTACTGACAATGAGCAGACATTTGTGACTGAAAGTAGTAAATATGGAGCTGGGCAGGGGCCAGACACTGGAAGGTTTTGTAGATCAGAGATGCAATCCAACAGAAATAAGAGGGACACAAATGTAATCTTAAGTTGTCTAGATGCCACATTAATATTTCAACATGTAATCAATATTAAAGTATTGAAATATTTTACATTCTTTTAAAAAATCATACTAAGCTTTGAAATTTCATATTTTATACTGAAGGCACACTTCAATTCAGAGTGGCCACAAAGTGCTCAGCAGCCTCATGTGGCTAATGACTATTTTAGACAATGCAGTTCTAGACAGTATACAATTACTGAAGATTCTTGAGCAGGGTGAAGTTTGCAAAATATTTTAGAAAGATTATTACTAGAATAGCTATTTGGGGCTGAATGTTGAAGAAAGAGACTGAAGGCATATTAGTGACTTTTTCCACACTCCAGGTCTGAGGCCTTGGAATCCCTGAAAATCAGAAAGGAATGGATGAGGATTTGAAAGAGATCTTTGAGAGCCTTAGATCTGAGGGAGACATGAGAAGGAAAAGAAAACTAATTCAGAGAGCTTTTAAGCTGGGAAGAAGAGAAGAGTTACAACTATTAAGTGTGTATGTTGATATTTTGGTAAAAGAGAACAAAGGGGGATATAATGAGAAAGGAATAAGACAGAGTTGAGAATTTGTGTGAAAATGTCAAGCAGTTCATGTAGGCAATGGATGGGGGATTGAGCAAGGGATAGTGTAAAAGTTGATGAGTAGCAATGAAACTAGAAAACATGCTTAGCTGATTTTAAGAATTTATACAAATCCCAATAAGAAGTTTTTAATTCTATTTCTTCACAAAGCTTGCTCTGCAGTCCCAAAGCATGAAGAGAGAAAGCAGATAGCAGGGACCAGCAAAATACTGGCCCAGAGGTTATGGAACCCAGGCACCAGGACGACAATGAGAGTACGTGAAAAACAGGGCTCATGCTCACCAGTTAAATGAAATGAAAAGATGTCTTGAAGAAAAGGATATAGTTTAGGACTCTCACAAGATCTCTCTAAACTGTCTCCAACCCTTAACGACTTTTACTTTTAACTCAATCCCTGATATATTACCTGCATATACCTCCCTCACTCTAGTTTTCTGGAAGATAATCTATGTTGCCAATTGCTTTTGTAACCCTTCTAGTAATTATTACACTTCTGTTTACCTTAGTAGCTGCAAAAATTTTGCCCAGTATATAAAACGTTTATCAAATTACTATTGTCACTGATACTAACACTGCTAGGAATGAGTGAGCTTAGCTACTAGCAAGATATTATCAAAAGTGGCAAGATAATAATTTAGCTCTACTGAAGCTTTTCTAAGAGCTGTCCTTAGCTCTAGAAAGGCTGTCCATTTGCAGAGTTTTATCTGGTTCTTCCAACCTTGTTACCAAAATGTAAAACCTAGGTTGGGAAAGATGAGGCAGATAAACCCACATCCCACAGTGAGGCTCGAATTAATTACTTCCATTGCCAAGGACATCATGTACAGTTAAAAAAGGCTAAAAATAATCAAAGGACGTTTCTTTCACTCAGTCCAACTTGGCTATAGAATAGGATCTTAAAATAGCTCTGAAAGCTCAGAACTTCTAGCCAGACACAGAGGCAATGTAAAATACAAAGTTAGAGGTATTTCACAGGGAAGGCTTACTAACTGTAAACCACTGGTTCTTCGGGTTTTTTCCTTATTGACTACACCAAAGGGAGAAAACACATTCCAAATCAGTGTTTGGCTCACTGAAAGTGGCCATACTCAACCCCATCTTATTATAAGAAACCAGTGCTGTAAAGCAAATACTTTTTCTCATTCTCCTAAGAAATAAAGTAAGAATACATTATATACAAACCTCATCCAGAGTCTCTTCAGACTTGGTTTCTTTGGGTTTATCTTCATTAAGCTTCACATTTTTCACCTGCTCAGACACTTTACTTATACTTTCAGTACCCTTGAAACGCTGTAAGGAAAATGATCTGATGTTTATCAGATTCATTCTGGCTAAAAACAAAACTCTTACGGTAAGTATTTTAGTATTTTAATCAACAGTTTATGTATCTCAAACTATCTCACAAAATAAGTTCTGAAATGAGACCCATACCCTTTAGAAAGACCAACTCGGACTCAGAGATACGAATACTATTCAATTAATTCTCTAATTTTGTGTGTGTGTGTGAAGGTGGTCATTTCATAGTTAACATGTATCAGGAAGAATTTCTTGAAATCTGCTTTTTAAAGGCTCAGCCTAGATCTAACTTTAAATTAATTAATGAAATGCAGCTGAGTTTAGATTTATAACTCTGCAGCATCCTTAAGAATTAGCTGACTTAATTTAAGCTTCCAGGGAATTATTTTTAAAAACCTGTTCTCATTCAAAATATCAAAATATCCTGCCATATGGCAGATTAGCCATGATAAATTTGACAATCCATTTATGATTATAGTTAAGAAAAAGTGCAAGTGGAAAAACATCAACATAATCTGCAAGTAAATGCATTTAAAACTTCTTTTGGGAATAAAATATCTAAAGTGATATGATGATAAGTACTCACCTTACTTTCGAAAAGATGGTTATAGGCTGTAACCAAATGGTCCTTATTAGCTGTCTTGGCCACATTTTTAATGTTTCCTAGTAATTTATGTTCTGCAAGAAACTGTAAAGAAAAAAATTTTGGTTAGTCAAAATAATTTCCCTCATGTAAGAGAGGGTATAAAACTAGAAAATGAACTTTTATGGTAGCAATTATGAAGCAAGTATGTTTTCAATCATACTACTGATAAATGAAACATTTTATTTTATACTCCGTGTGCATGTGTTAGTCACTCGCTCTGTCATGTCCAACTCTCTACAACCCCATGGACTGTAGCATGCCAGACTCTTCTATCCATGGAATTCTCCAGGCAAGAATACTGGAGTGGGTTGTCAATACCCTTCTCGAGAGGATCTTCCCAATCCAGGGATCAAACCCATGTCTCCTGCATTTCAAGTGGATTCTTTACCACCTGAGCTATCAGGGAAGCCCAGTGATAAATGAAACATTATATTTTACACTCTACTTGAACAAAAACAAGATTTAAGGAAGGTTAAAAAAACATACTGTGTACATATGAGCACACTTTTAACAGCAAGCACATTTTGGTAACTGGGCAAAGCTACTCCCAGCAGGATGTTACTTGGCCCCTGCCCTGGGACCCTCCAGTCATGTTGGGTTTAGCTATCTTGACATATGTAACCCAGTCTTGGCACACCCAAAAGCACTGTTACACAACTCTGGATACACAGTGTTTGTTTGAGTGTACAGGCTGTGGTGTCAGACCATTTAGGTTAAAATCCTAGCTGTCTGATTTTAGACAAGGGATTAAGCTGTCTCAAAGGCTCAGTTTCTACATCACGTTGAAAGATCAATAACAGCATCCTATGTCAGAGGCTTCTTGTAAAGATAAATGTAGTAATCCATTTTCAGTCACACAGAACTCAAATATAAGACTAAGTTGTCAGATGAACACCAAAATACCGCTACTGAAATATCCAATCATCAAAGTCATGTACCTTCATCTTGAAATCATGTATTTCATCTACTCTATTATTTCAGGGAAATATGAATTGGCTTAAGAGAAACTAATTCCACTAAAATGGTACAATAGTATAAAATGGTATCTCTGAGGCATGTTCTTTTCATTTCACCTTCGTTTCCCCAAACAGTATAGTTCTTGTTGTACATGCTGTAAAGTATTTGCAGATGTCAGGATTATCAATCAGGAGTATGAAGCAAGAGGGATCAATACCTCTCCCTTCGAAATCCTGCAAAATTATAAACTGCAAGCTTCTCGAAAGAGCCCAGATGCAATTTTTCTACATGAAGTTTAGGAATTAAGTTAAAAATGGTTGGGATGCTACATTTAGACTGTGGCTTTCATTTTCCCTGTGTGGGAGATGCTGCTGCAAAGTCGCTTCAGTCCAACTATGTGCGACCCCATAGACGACAGCCCACCAGGCTCCCTGTCCCTGGGATTCTCCAGGCAAGAACACTGGAGTGGGTTGCCATTTCCTTCTCCAATGCATGAAAGTGAGAAGCAAAAGGGGAGATGCTGAGGGCACACAAATTTATACAGTCGTTCAGCAATTTAAGATATCTGTGCTAAATTGCTTCAGTCGTTTCGGACTCTTTCCGACCCTATAGACTGTAGCCCGCCAGCCTCCACTGTCCAGGGCAATTCTTCAGGCAAGAATACTGGAGTGGGTTGCCATTTACTCCTTCAGAGCATCTTCCTGAGCCAGGGATCGAGAACCCGCGTCTCTTAGGTCTCCTGCATTGAAAAGCGAGTTCTAATTTAAGATATGAATGATATTAATTTCCAAAGGAAAAAAAAAAGCCGTCTGACAAAAATAACTTTTGACTACAGAGGATGGTTAAAATGGAGAATGTGCTGAAAAATGCGGGACGTAAAAGTATGGAGAATGTTAAATAGATTTCTTAATTTATAACAATAGGAGACCACTGTGCACAAAATACGCAAATAACTCCCCTAAATATAAGAATGAAAAGGTCATTTGAACGGTCGATATTTTAAAAGTTAATCCGCAAACTATACGTTGTTAAAAAAAAAAAAAATCACACTTAATAGTGTTCAGTGTTCGGTAATCGATGAGAAAGGCAAATCGCAATCCGAAATCTTGTCCCTAGCAATATACACTCCCCTTCAGGGATCTCAACCAAGCCTCCAGTCCTCGGTCTCCCATCTCAACCCTCAGTATCTCCTGGGTTCCTTCTCTTTCGCGGCCTCCACCCTCACTCAAGGATGTCAGCAAGGTTCTAAGTCTCCGATTGCTGCGTGCCCCAAAAGATAAAGCCGCTCCACTCGCCCCAGCAGGGCCGGCCTGAGGGGCGGGAGCGCGTCTCGGCAGCGCACGCGGGGCCGCTCCGGCCTCCAGGCCGCGGGCCGCGGGAGAGCGAGGGCGGGGGCACGGAGGAATACGGAACGTATGGGCGTCTACGGGGGGGTGAAGTGTCCCTCAGCCGCACCAGCCCGGCCGCCCCGCCAACTCCAGTACCGAATCTGAACCGTGATCCTGCAGAAATTTGATAATGTCCTTCTTGGGGAGCTGCTCGCTGCGCAGCTGCTCCACGGTCCAGGCCCGCTGCGGAACGGCGGCCGCCATCTTCCCCCGCTGCCTCCGCTTTACTGAGCCGGCCCGCCAGGCTGCGGCATCGCCCCGCCTCGGGGGCGTGGCGCGAGCGCCGCTCGGAGCTCGAGGGGGCGGGGCCACCGCGATACCCCGCAGGATTGGGGCCAGTGTTTGAGCGACATCGAGGCTGTGCTCTGCGGGCCTCTTTGTTGAGTCCGGGGTAAAACCCGCTGAGGCGGCCGCGGAGACTGACTCCGCAGAAAAGCGCGAGATATCATCTGTTCACAGTTGGGACCCTTGTGAGGCGACGACCGCCGGTGGTAGCGATTGTTTACCACCCTCCCACATTTGTATATTACCGACAAGCTGCTGTGCACTTAAAGTCGATAATCTGTTTGAAGAAAACAACAGTATTCAGTCGTCTAATCTCATTTTACCTAGTTTTACCCTAAAAATTCACGCCTGAATTGGCTCAGTCCTTGTCCAGGAGGACAACTACTTCCCTTTTAAACCTCACACAAATGAAACTAGAATAGCAACCTGTTCCCTTTCCCTTCCCAAATACAAACACACGATAAACAGGTTGTCTAAAAGCAAGTCTAGACACTTGACCAAATAGAGTAGCTAGACACAAGATGATGCTTGCTGATGGTGGTGATGAGGGGGTGACATTATTAGCGGTCCAGATAACCTCATGATGTGTGCGTACTTTCCCTCAATACACAAGGAAACAATCTACAGAGGTTACTCAAAGTCTCCAGGTTTAGAGTGGAGAAATCCGGGATTGTATCCAAGTTGGAGGTAGAATGCTATCGCCAGAGTAGAAAAAAATATCACCCAGACGCTGATTTTACCGCTCTATATCGTTTATGAACAGGTAATGATGGAGCATCAGGACACTTTTTTCCCTTTGGAATTTTCCAACGAATATCAGGACCAAACCATTCACTTCCCTTTAAACAATAAAAATATTAAGATAGGAGGGTGCTACTCCTGAAAAAGAGAGCTGGCATTTTGTTTTCTGAGTCTGGATAAAGAAATAAGAGGTGTTACGTAATTTTGTATAAACACGTTTGTTTTTCACCTCATCTACCGATTTTAAAAACACAGCCAACAACAAAGAATAAGGCACGTTAGACGCTCATTACTTTGTTAACAAAAAAATGGGTATGCATTGTTTCTGGACCTCAAGGTTATTTCAATTCAGTTCTGTCGCTCAGTCGTGTCCGACTCTTTGCGACACCATGGACTGCAGCAAGCCAGGCTTCCCTGTCCATCACCAACTCCCTTATTTACTATATCATTTTAAGCAATATCACTTTAACCATGATGCCAGGACATATAATCACTTATTGGAAATGGAACCCAAATTTAGAGTCGGTTAAAAAAAAATTGACAAGGGGACAAAATTTAGAGTAACTCCACGATAATGCGCATGCGTGTCCTAGAGGACCACGGGGTTTCCGGAAGACCGCCAATCATATTCCCGAAGCAAACTCAGTGGTGCACTTGGAGCAGTATAAACCGGCCTCAGTCCCGCCCCTGGTTCCTCTGTGTTTTTTACGCGAAGGTAACCGATGGGGCTTGGAACTGAGGCTGTTGAGCTGCAGCAGCTGCTGGCGTCTGAGGGGAGCCTTCTGTGGTCGTCGGCCTAATGAGCGGACGGCAAAGAACGCTTTTCCAGACGTGGGGCTCAAAAGTTTCTCGGTCCACTGGGGCTCCGAGTTGCAACTCTGGAACTGAGCGGCCGCAGAGCACAGGCATCTCCAGGGCGCGTTTTCCTGCAGTGGCAGAGGCGGCAGGCGCGGCCGAGGTTGAGCCCGAGTCAGACGATGATGTGCTGCTGGTCGCGGTGTACGAAGCAGAGAGGCAGCTGAATCTAGAGAATGGCGGGTTCTGCACCTCAGCGGGCGCCCTGTGGATTTACCCTACTAATTGCCCAGTGCGAGACTATCAGCTGCACATCGCCAGGACAGCCCTGTTCTGCAACACGCTGGTCTGTCTGCCCACCGGGTTGGGAAAGACCTTTATTGCGGCTGTGGTCATGTACAATTTCTACCGCTGGTTCCCTTCTGGCAAGGTGGTTTTCATGGCCCCCACGAAACCCCTGGTGACACAGCAGATCGAGGCTTGCTACCGGGTGATGGGTATCCCGCAGTCCCACATGGCCGAAATGACAGGTATCTTAGAAACACTGGACTAACTTGAAATTAAGAGCACCCAGGGGAAAAGTACCCAGGGGAAAACACGTGTTCTGATGGAAGTAGCGCCAAAGGAATTCCAGCCCCATGTGGAATAGACCCCAGGTCACAGTATGCTTATTTTACTTCTCTCTTGAAACATCATCTCCTTGTAGCAAGTCCAGCTCAAATGGAGTTGCTCTATTCAATCTCAGAGAATTTCTGTAACTTGTCAAAGCATTTTGAAGTGGTTATGTGTGTATACCTCATTGGTAAGTGGAAGTGAGGTTTTCTGCCTTTCTTGTTCAGAAGGATTTCCAGGTGAAGAATTTTCTTCTCTTCAAGTATTATGTCATTTTACAAGGATTCTCTAAAGGCAGTCTAGTTGTGATTTTCTGTAAAGCGGGCATTGACATCTGGACCATAACAAAGCTTTAAAATGTTACTTTCTCATATTTGTCAAATTAGCACCTTGGAAGCAGATCACCAATTCAGGAATGCATTCTGAAAATAGGCTAGGCTGTTTGTATGTTATAGGTAACAGTGTGAAGTTTAGAATGTGCAATGTCACTTTTTTTTTTTTTTTTAAACAGGATCTACTCAAGCTTTCACCAGGAAGGAAATCTGGAGCAGTAAGAGGGTTCTTTTCCTTACGCCTCAAGTCATGGTAAATGATCTTTCTAGAGGAGCTTGCCCAGCTGCTGAAATAAAGTGTCTAGTTATCGATGAAGCTCATAAAGCCCTTGGAAATTATGCTTATTGCCAGGTAATCTTGTTAAAAAGTATTTTATAGTGTAAAATATTGTAGAGCATTTTGGGGAATAATTTTTAATGATGGAAGTTACTGATGGCATTATTATTGTGAAAAGCTTTATACCTATTATCTCAACAGAAATAGGTGATAATCAGAAATACCTTCCTTCATCCATTGAAATCAGTGTCTCTGCTGATTTCTTTTCTTTAACTTTAACAAGACCATTAGTGTCAGATGTAGATGATGAGAATCTCCTTGATCCAAAGTAGGGTATGGATGGTGACTTGAGACCAAGATAGTAGTCAAAAGATTGGTACTGGATACCAATTATTATTGTTATTCCTCGTCAGGTAAAACAGTAACTGAGTTATTGTTTTGAAAAATGAATGTCATAATGTATGTAACATACCTACACTGCCTTCCAGTTAAGTACTATGGGAATATAAAGTACAAAAGTGAGGAGGTGGGATATGATGTTAAGAGGCACTTAACATCAGGTCATGAAGGCATTTGTATTCTATGCTAAGCAGTTTGAATGCCCTTTGTAGGTCTTAGGGGATGTAGATGGTAGAGACTCAATGAAAAATGTTTAGCTGAGGTGATACTTAGGCCTTAGGAAGCATCACTACTTACAAAGCTAGCAGAGGTGATGGAATTTTCAGTTGAGCTATTTCAAATCCTAAAAGATGATGCTGTGAAAGTGCTGCACTCTGTATGCCAGCAAATTTAGAAGACTCAGCAGTAGCCACAAGACTGGAAAAGGTCAGTTTTCATTCCAGTCCCAAAGAAAGGCAATGCCAAAGAATATTCAAACTACCACACAGTTGTACTCATCTCACACACTAGCAAAGTAATTTTCAAAATTCTCCAAGCTAGGCTTCGATAGTACATGAACCGAGAACTTCCAGGTGTTCAAGCTGGATATAGAAAAGGCAGAGGAACCAGAGATCAAATTGCCAGCATCTGTTGGATCAAAAAAGCAAGAGAGTTGCTTTTTTGACTACCTCTTTGTATCTACCTCTGCTTATTGACTATACCAAAGCCTTTAGCTGTATGGGTCACAGCAAACTGTGGAAAATTCTTCAAGAGATGGGAAACCAGACCTCCTTACCTACCTCCTGAGAAATCTGTATGTGGGTCAAGAAGTAACAGTTAGAACCAGACATGAAACAACAGACTGGTTCCAAATTGGTAAAGGAGTACATCAAGGCTGTATATTGCCACCCTGCTTATTTAACTTATATGCAGAGTACATCATGGAAAATGCTGGGCTAGATGAAGCACAAGCTGGACTCAAGATTGCCAGGAGAAATATCAATAACCTCAGATATGCAAATGACATCACTATTATGGCAGAAAGTGAAGAGGAACTAAAGGGACTCTTGTTGAAAGT
Source organism: Nanger dama (assembly GCA_917880005.1). Classification (NCBI taxonomy): domain Eukaryota; kingdom Metazoa; phylum Chordata; class Mammalia; order Artiodactyla; family Bovidae; genus Nanger; species Nanger dama. The sequence goes on along the minus strand of CAKJTW010000038.1, from coordinate 2,478,878 downwards.
GAAAGAGGAAAGTGAAAACATTGGCTTAAAACTCAGCATTCAAAAAACAAAAATCATAGCATCCAGTCCTATCACTTTATGGCAAATAGGTGGGGAAACAATGGAAATAGTGACAGACTTTATTTTCTTGGGCTCTAAAATCACTGCAGATGGTGACTGCAGCCATGAAGTTAAAAGATGTTTGCTGCTTGGAAGAAAAGCTATGACCAACCTAGACAGTATATTGAAAAACAGAGACATTGCTTTGCCAACAAAAGTCTGTCTAATCAGAGCTATGGTTTTTCCAGTAGTCATGTATGGATGTGAGAGTTGGACCATAAAGAATTCTGAGCACCAAAGAATTGATTCTTTTGAACTGTGGTGTTGGCAAAGACTCTTGAGAGTCCCTTGGACTGCAAGAAGATCAAACCAGTCAATCGTAAAGGAAATGTCCTGGGTGTTCATTGGAAGGACTGATGCTGAAGCTGATGTTCCAATATTTTGGCCACCTGATGCAAAGAACTGTCTCCTTGGAAAAGACCCTGATGCTGGGAAAGACTGAAGGTGGGAGGAGAAGGGGATGACCGAGGATGAGATGGTTGGATGGCATCACTGACTCAATGGACATGAATTTGAGCAGGCTCTGAAAGTTGGTGATGGATAGGGGAGCCTGGCATGCTGCAGTCCATGGTGTCACAAAGAGCTGGACACAACTGAGCGACTGAACTGGGGTGACACTTCAGATTTAAAAGAGATTAGAGGAGAGAAGGGTAAAGGCAGGGAGTACAATGAGGGAGCGAAGGAATTTAAGATGACTCCCCAGGCTTCAAACTTGAAAGACTGCCAGGATGGTGATGCAGTTAGTCAAATGGAATTCTGGAAGCAGAGAACGTCTGAGGTACTGTGGAAGGAGTGAGTGCAGTTTTAGATTGTTGAATTTGAGGTGTGTGTGAGGAATCTAGGAGTAGATATTTAGTAGGGAGTGGGTGACAGAGAAATACAGATCTCAATGGAAAGTTCTGAGATAGAGATACAGATTTGGAAACCATCAACATATAGGTGGTAGGTAGTTAAAACAGTAATAGCTGATGATACTAGGGACAGGGAGTAGAGTCAGCATAGAGAGAAAGTTTATTTTATTTAGTGCAAAGAGATGAATTTTACTGCCAGTTTGTGATTTTGTAAAGCAGTTTTTGGGGGACTTTGAGTTTATATCTCTGTATTTTCTTTTTGAGAATTGTTATCTTAGAGTTGATGTCAGCCAGGAAATGGATATATTTTTCCATTCATGTCTTTCCAAGTTAAATTAATACCCAGTGTGTTAAAAGTTTCTGCTTGGAGAGGGGCATTTGTAAAATTTTATTCTAACTGTAATGGAATTTATTTTGTACATTTAGTTTATATTTATGCTCAGTCTCTCAGTTGTGTCCAACTCTTTGTGACCCCATGGACTGTTGCCCATCAGGCTCCTCTGTCCATGGGATTCTCCAGGCAAGAATACTGGAGTGGGTTACCATTTCCTCCTCCCGAGCATCTTCATGACCCAGGGATCAAACCCAAGTCTTGCATGTACTGCATTTGCAGGCAGATTCTTTACCACTGAGCCACCTGGGTAGCCAAAGATTATATATAGCAACTTAAAAAAAAAAAAAATTTACTTATTCTGGTCACACTGCTGGTTTGCAGGATCTCAGTTCCCTGACGAGTGATTGAACTTGGGCCATGGCAGTGAAAGCCTGGAATCCTAGGCATTAGGATTCCATTAAGAATCATTAGGCAATCAGAGAACTCCCTTTAGCAAATTTGTTTTCAAAAAATGTCTTGGTATTAGGTGATTTTTTTTTTTAACTACAAGGCCCAGGCTTTTATTGAGTACAGTGAGACATGACTGAATTCTTTACTGTCTAAATAGCACTGCAAGTTCTTTTAAGGTTTTTTGTTTGTTTGTTTGTTTTGACGTGGACCATTTTTAAACTCTTTATTGAATTTGTTATAGTATTTCTTATGTTTTATGTTTTTTCAGTATTGAATGTTTTCAGTATTGTTTCTATGGTTTTTGTTTTATGTTTTTTGGTTTCTTTGGCTGAGAGACATGTGGAGTCTTAGCTCCCTGACCAGGGAGTGAACCTGCGCCCCCTGCCTTGGAAGGCAAAGTCTTAACTCCTGGATCTCCAGGAAAGTCCCAAGCAATGAGAGTTTATATTGCGTTGAATATTCCAGATAGCTTCCAACAGGCACACAGCTTGTTGAAGAAGGTAGCTTCCTAGATTACAAACACAAAACCACTTCTACAAAATGTTTGAGAATCCCTCCTGGAAAGAAAATAATATATCTGGGATTTTATCTTTTATCAGTTGTTAATTAGGACAGTTGTTCTTAAGTCTTCTCCATTAAGTTTTTTTTTTTTTGGCCCTTGGCAGCAAAAGTGCAGAGCCCTAGCCACTGGACCACCAGGAAATTCCCTGTAATGTTTTATCTTTGATATCTATTCTGTATCATGTTATTAAAAGCTCTATAAATGGTATTTTTTAGTGTTAATCAATATTCAGTTTGCATTTCATTGATTTCATCATCAACATGGGTAAAAATTAGAGCAGTGTTAAGATAACCTGGTTTTAGCACCATATACAGTAGTAAGACATGGAAGCAACCCAAATGTGGGGATGCTTGGGTTAAGAAATTTGTCATGTGTATATGCCAAATGTGTGCTACACACACACATGTACATACATACATACATGCATAGATACATACACACACTTGGTGTCTCTATGAAATATAATATGCAAAAATACCAACTCACTATGCTCTATACCTGAAACTAAGACAGTATTGTAAACTATACTTCAATCAAAAAACAATAATCTGCTTTTAGTTTCCTCCAGCGGATGTGAAACTATGGATACTAAACGCTGTTCTGCAACTCAGTTTGCTTAGGGTCCTTGGATTCTGTATTAGGGCCTATGGGAATCTGGCAGATTATACCAGAAGTGGGTGTTGAATTCTAAACACAAAGCCTAGAATGATGCTTTGGTGCCACTGAGGAAATGTTTTAGGATTTAAAGGGGGATTTAGATTTTAAGAATTATCCCAAATTAACGTTATTCTTTCATAAATAAACTTAATTTAAAAATTGTGAGCCTTCCACCTGAAATCTAATTTCTTTAAAATTTCTCCTAAACGAAGGTTTTTTAATTTCAAATCTAATTTCATGTTGGTATTTTTTTTTCTATTTTTATGTTATGATTTATCTTAATCTGGCAGGTGTACATATGGATATAGCTGTAAGACTAGACTGTGACCTGAGCAATGGAGAATAGACTTGATCTTTTTCTACCATTTGCTCTTGAATTATCCCTCTGCATATTTTGATTTGCCTTGGTATAGGCCTTGATGTAGCTTTATATGCAAAAATACACTGAATAGTTTAAAAGAAACCCTAAAGTGTTTCTCATTGGTATAGAGTATAAACCTAAGTCATTTGCTCTTCAGACAACATGACTAATGATGGTTCTTTCTGCTAGCCCATCAGTACTCTAAATAAGGAACAGAGATAACGAACCATATATAATAGCTTGTTGAATTATTTTTACTTTTGTGTTGGATAGATGAAATTAAAGAATTGGTTTTTCTTTTTTTTTTTAAGGTTGTAAGAGAACTAGTCAAATATACGAATCACTTTAGAATCTTGGCTCTTAGTGCCACACCAGGCAGTGATATAAAAGTAAGTAAAATTTATTACCGTTTAAGAAAATAAGAACTTTTGTATGCTACCAAATCAGTTTCCCATTCTAGTATTTTAACATCAGGTGTACAACATTTCTTAGAAGATGCCTTCCTTTTCTTCTATGGTTGCAGGAAATTGTCTGCATTAGTAGTTTTCAGACTTCAGCCTGTCAAAGAATCACTTGACACTGTTAAATTGTTAGGGTTTTCAGTTCTTTTTAAATTTTATCTTGAAATGACTTTAGACGTCCAGAAAATATGCAAAAATTAAAGTCTCTGTATATCCTTCACTCAGCTTCCCTTAATGTTATCATTTTACATAATTGTAGTCAAATGATCAAAACCAGGAAATTAACACTGGTGCAATACTAGTGACTGATCTGCAGGCCTTATTTGAATGTTGCCCGTTTTCCCACCAGCGTCCTTTTTCTGCTCCTGGGTCCAGTCCATAATCCCACGCTGCCTTTAGTTGTCTTGTCCCCTTAGTTCCTTCCCAGCTGTGCTGGTTCCTCCTCCTCTTCTTGTCTTCTGTGACCCTGACACTTTTGAAGAGTGGGTGTCAGTTATTTTGTAGAATATCCCCCAATTTGTAGCTGTCTGACATTTTCTTGGGGCTTCCCTGTTGGCTCCGTGATGATCAGAGTGAAACTATGTATGCCTTTTGGCAAGAATACCCCCAAAAGTGACGCTGTACCTCTCTTAGAGCATTGCATCAGAGAATCCATGATAATTTGCCGTTTTACTGGTGCTGTTAATCTTGACTTGGTTAAGATGATGCCTTCCTGGTTTTTACACTGTAAAACTCCTGTTTTTCCCTTTGTAATTAAGTTGGTTGTAGGGGAGATACTTTAGCACCCAGTGATGGTTCTTGCTTGCAGCAATCATTTCTGTGCTGTCTGCCTAATTATTATTTCCTTTTTTTTTTTTTAACATTTCTGTTACAGTTTTAAATTTTGAATTCTTTCGTAGTGAAGAGCTGTCTTCTTATTTTTATTTCAGTTCTCTACATCAGTAGGGACTAATGGAGATATATACATATACATATACATATACATATACATATACATATATATATTATTAAAATGAACTACAGTCCAGTACCATCACTAATAATCTTTTGTTCACGTTGTTATAGATTTGGCTACTGGGAATTCCTTGAAGATGGCTCCTGTGCCTTTAAAAAGCACTCTTTTGCTTGTTTGTTTGTTTTGAATACTTCCTGACCTACTGGAATCACAAGATATTTTACGCTCATTTAGTATTTTTCCTGTTCCCTCTGTGGAATGAACCATTTCTCCATGGAGCTTGGGTGTCCTTGATGGTGAAAATGCAGATTTTGAGCCATGTCCCATGCCACTCTAATTTAGTAGTTCTGAATCGTCTTTTGTGTTGGGTTTTGGATAACTTCAAAAGATAGCTTTCAGTTCTGCCAAGCCGTAAGACTTTTTTTCCTTCTGTCCACACCTCAATTATTTTTAGAAATTTCTGTTCTTTTGTTTCCTGCCAGCCTGGTTTAAACATGCTTGATGGTTTTTAGTCATCTTTTAAGTCTCCACTTAAATATCACCTCTTCTTAAGCTATCAAAAGTCAACTCTTCCTATCTTGTGATTTTCTTCTTAATATCTATCACAGTCTGTTATTCTCTTGCTTATTCACTGCTGTCTTTTTAGCTCCTGCTGAATTAGTAACTACATGAAAGAAGGGATTATGTATGTCTTGATATCTCTCACCAGTTCAATAGCTAGCATGTGGGAGTTACTCAAATATTTGTTCAGTGATTAAAAGTACTAAAGTATTACTCAATTTTATAAAATGGTCATACATTTATCCTAGATATTGAATGTTTGTGGACCTTAAGTAACTATACTCTGCTACTATATTAGGCATTATACTAGGTGTTGGGAATACAAAAGATGTGATTCTTGCCCTAGAGTACTTTTTGTCTGAAAGCCCATGAGATTTTTCTAGTTTAAAAAAAAAAAAGAGTTCTTAATTTCTAGATACGTTCAGGATTCTCTCTCCCTCCTACCATCTATCTATCCATCCACTTCTCCCTTCCATTCTTTTCCTTATACTCAGGAGTACTGTGATCTAATGGTACAGCAGTTATACCAACAGTTTTTTTGTTTTTTCTCATATTCTCTATTTTTACAATTAAGTTCCTTTATGAGCTTTGGTTGAATGAAATTTAGCTTCAGAAATGTATCAACATAGATAGATAGATAGATAGATAGTAGATAGATAGATAGATAGCTTTAAATGGGAAAATATTTCACTCATTTATTTAAAAGATTTTTATTGGCCACACCACACAGCTTGTGGGATCTTAGTTCCCGGAGACTTAACCACTGGGTTGCCAGAGACTTCCCCCACTCATTTATTAATAATTGGTTCAGTGTAGGACCTGTTCCCTTATTTTCTTAGCATGCCAATTAGTAAAGTATTCCTGGGATACAGTTGTATGCTTTAATACTAAAGGGACTTCTCTGTTTTCCCCATTAAAAATCAGTGAAAAAAAGTATTTGCTAAGGAATCAGGAAGTCTGGATTTTAGTTCTGGCTCTAAAACTGACTGATATATTTTGAGGATTTGGTTTGCTAATCTAAAATTTCTCTTTTGTCTGAGTCTTTATTGATAGGAAAACACAAAAATATATTGAGGAGCTTGCTGGACATTTACTAATATTCTTATATCTTGGATGCTTGGTTTGAAGGGCAGCATGCAAGAAAGATGTTATAAAGGCCTTTTTCCTCTGTTGCTCCACTTCTGATGTGCTATACTTTATAGTTTTAAACATATTGAAGATGAAAGTTTCTAACTTTTTTTCAAAAATGTACTGCTATCTTATTTTTGCTAGTGACAGACTAAAACATTTAACAAGTAATATAATATATAGTTGTACTTAATTGATTTCCTGTAGGCTGTGCAGCAGGTTATTACTAATCTACTCATTGGGCAAATAGAGCTTCGTTCTGAGGACTCTCCAGATATTTTGCCATACTCTCACAAAAGACGAGTTGAAAAGCTTGTTGTTCCTCTTGGTGAAGAACTTGCAGCTATCCAAAAGGCGTATATACAGGTAAGCCATTTTTATCATAATTCAGGGCTTGGGTTTTTTTTTTTATTATTTATTTATTTTGGCTGTGCTGGATGTTCCTGTCTGCTTGGCCTTTTCTCTAGTTGCAGTGAGCGGGGGCTACTCTCGAGTTGGTGCACGGGCTTCTCGTGGTGGCTTCTTGTCGCAGAGCCCGGCTCTAGGGCACACGGGCTTCAGTAGTTGTGGCTTCTGGGCTCTAGAAGCTTCTGGGCTTCTGGGCTGCTGCTGCTAAGTCGCTTCAGTCGTGTCCGACTCTGTGTGACCCCATAGATGGCAGCCCACCAGGCTCCCCTGTCCCTGGGATTCTCCAGGCAAGTTGTGGCACATGGACCTTAGTTGCTCCAGGGCATGTGAGACTTCCCAGACCAGGGATGGAATCTGTGTCCCCTGTACTGGCAGGCGGACTCTTTACCACTGAGTCACCAGGGAAGCCCTATGGTTTTAATAAATGAACTGATAATGTAATTATTTTTGTTAATAAAATCTGACTGTGAAAGTATATAGTCATTTTATATAATTAATATGTTGAAAAGTTCTTTGAAATTAAGATTTTTAGTATGAGCGCCATGTTCTGTTTGTGCTGGCAGACTATGAGTTAAAGAGGAAATACGTAATGACATTTCTAAAGCCAATAATAGTCTTATAGTTTGTATTTCTTAAATAAACCTTGTAATTGAAGTATAACCCTCCCCCACCAAATATATAGACAGCAGAGGTAGACAAAATGTAAGTGTGCAGCTCAGTCAATTTTCACATAATGAGCACACTCGAAACATGTATCCAGATTCAATTAGAAGTTTCTTTGTAAGGAAATATAGTTCAATCCCTGATCCCTGTATAGCAGTGTTTCTCAACTATCTTCCCTACTTGGTGGCATTTGGCAATGTCTTGACACATTTTTGGTTGTTCTACTAACTGGGGGAGTGGGGTGTAGACTTGCTACTGGCATCCAGTGTACAGAGGCCAGGAATGCTACTTGCTATCCCACAGTGGAGAGGAAACCCCCAATAACAAAGAATGATCTGGTTCAAGTGTCAGTACTGTAGCTGTAAGAGATACTGCTTAGACAGTTATCGCTTTCAGTGGGAGAAATTTGGGATAACAGTTAGTTTTCTAAGGTTCGTGATTTACCATCATGCTAGCAGAGTGCCTTGTTTTCATATCCTTATTGCTATGGATTAAAGATGGCTACAAATTTCTTTCCACTGAGGGGCAGGGTACATTTCTCTTTCCCTAAAATCTAGGCCAGCCCTCTGCTGACTTTGACCAATAGAGTGTGATGGACCCTGAGCCATGGTGAGCCTCAAAAGAAAAGAGAAGCCAGTAGATAGCTAGAAGTGAGGGTGCAGACATATGGTCCCAGTTGACCTTTTTCAGCTAGCCCCCAAGTCATCTGAGGCTCCAGACATCAGGAGCAGAGACAAGCTGTCACTGCAGTGCCCTTACAGATTTCTTTTTGATTTTGAATATTTTGTTTTGCAATAATTTTAGGCTTTTAGGGAATTTGCAAAAATAGTATGGAGAGTTCCAGTGGGGAGAAACTTTGAGACTATGCAAATATATCTTGTTTCTCAAAATATTTTGTTCACTAACTTTAAAATATAATGATGGTTCTTGCCTACAACAGTTTCTTCTGTATTTGCCTAATCATTGTTTCTTGTTTCCCTCATTTTTTTTTTTTTTTTGCATTTGTTAATTTGAATGCCTGTATAATGAAGGGCTGTTTCTTCTCCCCTGTTTATTTTTTTTTCAATTATACTAATGGATCGTTATTTTCTCTTGTGGGTTATTAATTTTATTGCTCAGATTGGTCCAGCTGTGGCCATTAGGAGCTCCTTTAAGATGGCTCCTGTGCCCTTTAGACTTACGCTTTTTTGCAAGGGGTCATCAGGGAGGCCTGTTGTTGTTTAGTTGCTCAGTCTTGTCCACCTCTTTGTGACCCCGTGGACTGTAACCCACCACGCTCCTCTGTCCATGGAATTCTCCAGGCAAGAATAGTGGAGTGGGCTGCCGTTTCCTCCCCCACAGGGGAGGCCTAGTTCCTCACTTTCCGGCATTACAGGATGTTTTATAGTCATTTAGTAGTTGTTCTGGCCCAGCTATGGAATCAGCCATTTCTCCAAGGAATCCTTGTGCCTTTTATGGAAGAGCTGTGTTTAAAGACCAAGACATGGGAACTAGGGACGCTCGTCGTTACTCTGTTGTCATCACTTCTAGGCGCTCTCTGTGACCTGCTTGAATTCTTTCCTGCAGAAAAACAATCAGGAACAAATAAAAGGGTTGTTTTAATCTATGGCATTTTGAATTATTGTGTCATTCAAGAATAAGTAAGCAATGTTTGTCTATCATTTAACCTTTAATACGTCTTTTTTTTTCTTTAATACATCTTAAAGAAAAATTTTAAAAATACGATTTGATTTTTGTTTCTAAATTACTTGTAACAAAATTGTAAGTGTTAATAATTTAAGATGTGGCAGAGTGTTTTCTGGTAATCATCTCATAAATACTAATTCATTTGGTTATGATTCAATCACTCCATTTTTAAGAATATAAAATTATAATTTGTACAGTCACATGTAATTTAACTTCATTGATTTTTTTAAGATTGCTTCTTTAGGCAACAAGTGTGATCAGCAAAGCTGGAAGAGAGGAAAGATTGAAATGTACTAAAATAGCTGTATTTTAGGAAATAAAACATAGGTACAGATTTGAATGGTTAATTACATATTGCTATAGTCCGTCTTCATCTGGAGAGCCCTTTTACCTTTACTGTGGAATCAAGCTCAGGACCTTTTATCTGCTGTTTCCTCTGCCTAGATTGCTCTGTCTTTAGAACTTCTTGTGCTGGACCTACTTCTTATTCTGCTTGTCAAGTATTACCTCTTAAAAGAAGCCGTCTTTGGTGGCATGAACACGGGAAGGACTGTGGAGGCCTGGCTGCCCAGCTCTCCCCTGAGAGCACCACCCATGCAGCAGCAAGCTGTCACTGGCCCAGCCCAGGTCACCGCCTTTCTGCAGCTCAGTACCAGAGACGGCCCTGGCCCAGACTGGTCCACCCGCAGCCAGGGAACCTCGTGAGGAAGGGCTGCCCAGAAGAGGAAGGCTACTGGGCCAGGTCAAAATCCAAGGACCCGACCTCTGCATCCTGGGGCCAGACACGGGGCTGAGGCAGGGGACCGCGGCAGCATGGTTGCTGCTGCTCCCGGTGCTAAGGCGCTTTGGTCGTGTCCGACTCTTTGCGACCCCATGGACTGCAGCCCACCAGGCTCCTCTGTCCAGGAGATTCTCCAGGCAAGAACACTGGAGTGGGGTGCCGTGCTCTTGCTGCTGCTCCCATCCCTCCTGCAAAAAATAGAGGGAAACCGTCTTTGTCCACCTTATATAAAAGCAACCCCCTTCCCCACATACAGCATTACTATGTTTTAGGTTCTTGAATACATTTGTCATAATCAAAATTCTCTACTTTCTGTATTTCTTTATTCCTTTCTTCCCTCTATCGAATTTTAACTTTATGAAAGCAAAAATTCATTTGTCTCAGCCACAGTATCCCCAGCCTCAAGAACAATGCTTTATACATAGTAAATGCCTACTGAATATTTTTAAAAGACTGAATCAGTGAATGAAATTAAAGGTGTTCAAGGCATTTTGACTTTGTCGTCACTCCGCAGATATTTATCAGACTTGTTCTAGGCACTGATGATGCAACAGGAAAAAAAAAAGGCTCTCCTTTCATTGTGCTTAGGTTAGGGAAAGGGGAGGAGAGTTAAGAAATAAACAGCTAAACACATATGTTCTTAAATTATAATTGAATCTAATAATTGATTCTGCTGACTCATATGGGTATTATATGGGGATAAATGTCAAGTACTTTAAAATTTTATCATCTCTTCTGTGTTTACTTGAAGTTTACATTTTAAGACTAGTATATAATTTAATATATATAACTATTTTACTATGTGAGGAAATGACTGTATTTGAAAAAGGATTTTAAAACAAAAATTTCTTTGAAACTTGCAGATTTTGGAAGCATTTGCCAGTTCTTTGATTCAGAGGAATATTTTGATGAGAAAAGATATTCCCAATCTAACAAAATACCAGATAATTCTTGCAAGAGATCAATTTAGGAAAAACCCATCTCCAAATATTGTGGTAGGTATTTTTAAAAGAAATTTTGATGATAGACTAAGTTCTTACTCAAAGCAAGGATGAAATGTAAATAATGATTGGTTTTTGGTGTATATTAGCTCATCAGGAACTCAGGTATGATTTATATAGTTTATAGTGAGGTGAAAGTCACTCAGTCCTGTCTGACTCTTTGCGACCTCTTGGACTATGCAGTCCATGGAATTCTCCAGGCCAGAATAATGGTGTGGGTAGCCTTTCCCTTCTCCAGCGGATCTTCCCAAGCCAGGGATCAAACCCAGGTCTCCCACATTGCAGATCGATTCTTTACCAACTGAGCCACAAGGGAAGCCCCAACTATTATACAGTTAATGGCAGCACCAAAAAAAATCTAGCAGGAATCCAGTTTGATAATGTGAATTAAGACAGATTTATCTTATAACATTTTTTAAAGTTTATTTACTTATTAGGCTGTGTCAGGTCTTAGTTGTGGCATGTAGTATGCAGAGCACGTGGGCTCAGCAGTTGTGGCCATGGGCCTAGTTGCCCCACAACTTGCGAGATTCTAGCTCCCTGACCTGGGAGCAAACCCACTTCTTCTGCATTCCAAGGAGGACTCCAAACCACTGGATCACCAGGGAAGTCCCTATCATCTTGTAACTTTTAAAATTGACCTTTCAGTTCACTTCTGTTCTGCAAAGTCAAAAAGGGTCATAAGAAGGTAGATCTTAACTGACTTTTAGACGTCTGGCATTTAGTCTTAATTCTCCTTACTAAAGTCAAAGTAAACATTGCAATAAGCTTCATGTTTTTACTCTTCTTTGGGGAAAAAAAATAGATGGATAGAGAACAGATCCATCAAGTTAGCTCCAAAGTCAGAAGAGATGCTCACAAGCACAAAAGGCACTGAGTCATTCTTGGAACTGAGAGAGAATGCATGTGCAAAAGAGCAGGGCAACTGAATAGAGGTATGAAGGAGACAGTGAGCAAATGGATTTGACTAGGTAAAGGATTGAGGAAGTCAGATATGTTGTTTAGTCTAGTTTGTGACTGCCTGGGAGTAGCTTTAAATGTTACACTAGAATTAAGGACTTTATTCTGTAGTATCTGGGGAACCATAAAGGAAGTCTTCTGTGAAATTGCAGTGTATTATTTTAAACTTTAATAAAACTGAGCGCCAAAGAATTGATGCTTTTGAACTGTGTTGTTGGAGAAGAGTCCCTTGGACTGAAAGAAGATCCAACCAGTCCATTCTAAAGGAGATCAGTCCTGGGTGTTCTTTGGAAGGAGTGATGCTAAAGCTGAAACTCTAGTACTTTGGCCACCTCGTGAGAAGATTTGACTCACTGGAAAAGACTCTGATGCTGGGAGGGATTGGGGGCAGAAGGAGAAGGGGGCGACGGAGGATGAGATGGCTGGATGGCGTCACTGACTCGATGGACGTGAGTCTGAGTGAACTCCGGGGAGTTGGTGATGGACAGGGAAGCCTGGCGTACTGGACTTCATGGGGTCGCAAAGAGTCAGACACGACTGAGTGACTGAACTGAACTGAAAATGTTTAAATTTTATTCTAGGAGTTAAAGTTTCATTGAAATTTTAAATCTAAATCTAAACCTATTGAACTTGATCCACTGATGATACTGTTTTATCCTTTTAGGTAATTAGGGTGCTATTTTAGAATATTTATCACTATCCTAGAAACATCTAAAATGAGTGTAACTGATGTTAATTGCTAGTAAAAATGTAAGGTATTGAATAATTTTCTTCATCTCTAATAAAGGAAAATGATTAAAATACATTCTCAGTGGTCTTCTTTAAAAGTATCTTATCATATAGATATACCCACCTTTGCTCCCCTAAAAGGAATATGTACTTTACTTTTCCTTGAGAGTAGTGGTTAAAAGCACAACATACTGGGCCAGATTTCCTGGGTGCAAATAGTGGCTCTGCTACTTACCACCTGTATGAGCTTCTGCATCTCTAAATGGACATGACAGTAGTACCTGCCTCCTAGGTATTAAGATCGCTACGTTTGTATAAGCAGTGTTCTTGTAACACTGTTCAGATGTTACTGTGGCATGTGTACTTGGTGTTAAATGTTAGTGTTAAAGAGTTTGACTCAATATGTGTCCTGATGCCAGAAACCACTGGATAGGCTCTTATCTGTTTTATTTTCCCTTGTGTCCCAAATGTCTGCCTCAGTGCTTAGCAAATAGTAGATGCTTAATAAATTGTTTTGAAAGACCAAATGAATCTATATACTGCTAATAATTTACCTGTAAAGAAAAACAGCATATGATAAATATTCACCCCTTCATTTATTCTCTTTAAAATGTCAGTTTCCTGTTGAATTAAATGAAGGGGCAGATTTTATATAGAATACACATTCATCACAGGACATTCAATAGAACCAATAAGTTCTGCATAGTACATGTATCTTCATTTCTTTCTCTGGGTAAATTTGATACATGCTTTTTTTTTTTTTTTTTTAAATTTTAGGGAATGCAACAAGGTATAATTGAGGGAGAGTTTGCTATTTGTATTAGTTTATATCATGGTTATGAATTATTGCAGCAAATGGGAATGAGATCATTATATTTCTTCCTCTGTGGAATTATGGATGGAACTAAAGGTAAATTATATGGAATTATTTAAAGAAGTGATGACATATTATTTTGGTTAATGATATGTATATTGAACAGTTTGGATTACTTCAGGGGCTTTACTTGAAAAAGCAATGAAACAGTTATATAACAAATTTTTCTGCTTGTTTTTTTCTTTTTCCTTTAATTTTGCTGAAACAATAGACATATATTTCTTACAGTTCTGGAGACTGGGATGTCCAAGATTAAAAAACATCCCAAACCATGTTTGACTTTTGCTATATTACTGGAAAAAGAAGCCATTCATCAATACAAATGTGAATGGGAAACTGGGAAAAGTTGCTGGTTTTCATTTTTAAATTTGAAAAACTTGCATTCATTGCTGAATTGTAATTTCTTTTAAATAAATAATGCATTTGATTACTTTGTTATTAAATTTAATGGGAAAATATTTTCTTAATTTCTGAAGGAATGACTCGGGCAAGAAATGAACTTAGCCGAAACGCAGACTTCATGAAACTTTATGATCATCTAGACAGCATGTTTGCACATACACGTAGTGCTTCAACAAGTGGCGTTTCTGCTATCCAGAAAGGTCTGTTTTTTCTTTTCAAATTTTTTATTGTTTCTTCTTTATCAAGGTTAATTTTAAAATTAAGCTCCATTGATCCACATGTCTATTTATACCTACTTATATTTCTGAAACCATAGACCTGTTAAACATAAAAGATTTTATTATTCAACTTAGGATAATATATATTCAAGTAGTTCATGAACTTTAAACATACAATAGAAGTTAATAAGAGTTTTTACTGGTGGTAAAAATTTTCAGAACTACCAACTACTGATTGTAGCTTAAATAAATATGAGCTTTTGCCTTCTACTTTGCTGCTTATTCCTATTTGGATTATTTCTCAGAATGAAATTTTCATAACAATTCAAAGTTTATTTTACAGTAAGGTTTGTGTGCTACGCAGATGCCAGTTACTGTTTAAATAAATTTAAAAAAGAGTTTTAACAAATCCATTTTGAAAAGGATAATTAAAATACATGAATGTAATGGAATATGACAAAAACACAGAAAATTTTTTTGTTTGTTTTTTTTTCCCCAGGAGGTAAAGATAAAAAAGTTCTCCTATAGTCATCCCAAATTAAAGAAATTAGAAGAAGTTGTAGTTGAACACTTCAAGTCATGGAATGGTAGGTTGTATTTAATATCCTCAAGGCAAGGCAAAGTCATGAAAAAGCTAAAACTCTGATTTGTTAGTTTTTGCTAACATTTCTTATGGAGAAGATGAGCTTTTAATTATTCTGGATTATGAATATAAAAAAACTTAGAAATGTTGGCAGCATACAGGCCAGGGAGATGGTAGAAATGTTAACAATAATGTTAATATTATATGAAAAGGAAAAGTCAGCCTAGGACAGTATAAGGAAGCAGATAGTAAAAACTGTATATAATATTTAGTTCAGTTCATTTCAGTTTGGTCACTCAGTCATGTCCGACTCTTTGCGACCCCATGGGCCACAGTACACCATGCCTCCTTGTCTATCACCAATTTCCAGAGTCTACGCAAACTCATGTCCATTGAGTTGGTGATGCCATCCAACCATCTCATCCTCTGTCGTCCCCTTCTCCTCCTGCCTTCAATCTTTCCCAGCATCAGGATCTTTTCAAATGAGTCAGTTCTTCACATCAGGTGGACAAAGTATTGGAGTTTCGGCTTCAGCATCAGTCCTTCCAATGAACATCCAGGGCTGATCTCCTTTAGGACGGACTAGTTGGATCTCCTTGCAGTCCAAGGGACTCTCAAGAGTCTTCTCCAACACCACAGTTCAAAAGCATCAATTCTTCAGCGCTCAGCAGCTTTATAGTCCAGCTTTCACATTCATACATGACTGGAAAAACCATAGCCTTGACTAGACGGACCTTAGTCAGCAAATATGTCTCTGTTTTTGAATATGCTGTCTAGGTTGGTCATAACTTTCCTTCCAGAGTCTTTTAATTTCATGGCTGCAGTCACCATCTGCAGTGATTTTGGAGCCCCAAAAATAAAGTCTGCCACTGTTTTTGGAATTCACCTAGAATAATTTTCCTTACAAAAGTACCTGCTTCTTTTTCCTTAGGTATCAAATATTAGCTTTATGTGTATTAAGTCATTTAGTTCATGAAGATTAAATGAGTTAATACATAAAATGCATAGTGGAGTCCCTGGCACACACATGATTAATGTAATATGAATTGTGTTTCAGAAGGATTGTCAGAGTCCCATGCAAGGTTAAAAACAAAAGAAAAAAGGCCCCCACACACATAGCTTGCAGTTAGTAACCAGTTGTTATACTCAAGTCTGCATACCTTATATTTACTATTTGATTTCATCATCACCTCAATCCATTTTAAAGTGAAGTCGCTCAGTCATGTCGGACTCTTTGCGGCCCATGGACTGTAGCCCACCAGGCTCCTCCATCCATGGGATTTTCCAGGCAAGAATACTGGAGTGGGTTGCCATTTCCTTCTCTAATCCATTTTAGATATTGAGAAACTAAAGCTTAAAGAGATTAAATGAAAGAGATTAAATCACTGCCATGGTCACACATTGCCCAGAGGCTAAGTGATCCAGCCTCAAAATCATGTTATTCGTGCATTCTACTCCTCCCAAGCACAGAGACAGTGGGAGCAACTTTGTGACTCCATGTAGGGTATATTCTGCAGTTTTCCTTAGAGAATTTGAAAGTATCAGTAATTCAGGGACAGAGTACCATGACCTGGATTAAGACAGTGCCTAATGAACAGAATGAAAAGGAAAGTTTTAGAGAATCAGTGGACACTCTGTAGACCTGTGCTTCTGGTTTAGAAGGTAATGAGGCATAAGAAGCATCATGCATAAATTGAAGGACTGACCACAAGGTAACTTTTATTTGATTTGTTTGGGCTTTTATTTTACCATAGCCAGTGAGAGATAAGGAGCCAGGTTTATTAAGATGACTAGAAAAAGTAGAAGGAAAACCAGCAAAGGTTTAAGATGCTTTAAATTACTTTTTTGAAAGAACTGTTAAAACTGTAACTCACTGGTATATAGTTTCAGGTTCGTTTGCCTTTTGAATTACCTAGACGCTTTTTTTTTAAGTTGTAATTATAGTATTTTTTGGTTATACAGCTCAGAAGATGTCTGATAAGAAATGTGACGAGACCAGAGTTATGATCTTCTCTTCATTTCGAGATAGTGTTCAAGAAATTGCAGAAATGCTTTTACCGCATCAGCCAATTATTAGAGTAATGACTTTTGTTGGCCATGCCTCGGGAAAAAGCATGAAGGGTTTTACCCAGAAGGAGCAACTGGAGGTAATTATTTTTTGAGTTGATGAATATAAAGATAAAATTGATGTGCTTTGCACTTATGCCATTTTATTTTGTTTGTTAAGCTATAGCTTAAAGATAATTTTATAGTAAATATATAAATAAACCTAGGCATATTTTGGCATTGCCTTTCTTTGGGATTGGAATGAAAACTGACCTTTTCCAGTCCTGTGGCCACTGCTGAGTTTTCAATCTTTGCTGGCAATGAGTGCAGCACTTTCACACATCATCTTTTAGGATCTGAAATAGCTCAACTGGAATTCCATGACTTCCACTAGCTTTGTTCGTAGTGATGCTTCCTAAGGCCCACTTGACTTCACATTCCAAGATGTCTGGCTCTAGGTGAGTGATCATATTATCATGATTATCTGGGTCATGAAGATCTTTTTGTATAGTTCTTCTGTGTATTCTTGCCACCTCTTAATCTCTTCTGCTTCTGTTAGGTCCATACCATTTCTGTCCTTTATTGAGCCCATCTTTGCATGAAATGTTCCCTTGGTATCTCTAATTTTCTTGAAGAGATCTCTAGTCATTCCCTTGCTGTTGTTTTCCTCTATTTCTTTGCACTGATCACAGAGGAAGCCTTTCTTATCTCTCCTTGCTATTCTTTGGAACTCTGCATTCAAATGGGTATATCTTTTCTCCTTTGCCTTCTGCTTCTCTTCTTTTCACAGCTATTTGTAAGACCTCCCCCAGACAACCATTTTGCCTTTTTGCATTTCTTTTTTTCTTTAGAGTGGTCTTGATCCCTGCCTCCTGTACAGTGTCACGACCCTCCGTCCAGAGTTCATCAGGCAATCTGTCTAGCAGATCTAATCCCTTAAATCTATTTCTCACTTCCACTGTATAATCATAAGAGATTTGATTTAGGTCATACCTGAATGGTCTAGTGGTTTCCCCTACTGTCTTCAATTTAAGTCTGAATTTGGCAATAAGGAGTTCATGATCTGAGCCACAGTCAGCTCCCAGTCTTGTTTATGCTGACTATATAGAACTTCTCCACTTTTGGCTACCAAAGAATATAATCAGTCTGATTTTGGTATTGACCATCTGGTGCTGTCCATTTGTAGAGCCTTCTCTTGTGTTGCTGGAAGAAGGTGTTTGCTCTGACCAGTGTGTTCTCTTGGCAAAACTCTATTAACCTTTGCCCTGCTTCATTCTGTACTCCAAGGCCAAATTTGCCTCTTACTCTAGGTATCTCTTGACTCTCTACTTTTGCATTCCAGTCCCCTATAATGAAAAGGACATCTTACACTCCAGGACTATTGCCTGGAAAATCCCATGGACAGAGGAGCCTGGGAGGCCACAGTCCATGGGGTCACAAAGAGTCGGACACGACTGAGCGACTTCACTCACTTCACTCAAGGGTAGAAATAGACCAATTTGAAGAATTATTACAATAAATCAAGCTAAAGATAATGGTGGCTTGGACTACGTGGAAGCAGGGAAGTTTTTGAGAAATGATTGGATTATGGTTATATTTTGAAGGTCAAGTTGACAGGACTTACTGACAAATTTAGAGTGGGATCTGAGATAAAGGAGTTGACTTTGACTTTTTCATTAACTCATTGTCATGCTAGTGTAGTTCCCGTAACTTGATCAGGGAATCCTGGTGAAGAAAATAAAAAATACCCTTCTGATTTCTTAGCTGCGGCCTCTGTAATAAAAGACAGATTTACAAAAGAAAAACAAACTGCAGCTTATTAACAAATGTATGCTGGGCTTCCTTGGTGGCTCAGTGGTAAAGAATCCACCTGCCAGTGCAAGAGACATGGGTTCAATCCCTGGTCTGGGAAAACCCCACATGCCATGGTGCAACTAAGCCCAGGAGTCACAACTTTTGAGTCTGTGCTCTAGAGCCAGGGAGTCCTAACTACTGAAGCCCGTGCACCCTAGAGCTTGTGCTCCTCAACAAGAGAGGCTACCACAATGAGAACCCCAAGTTCCGCAACTGGAGGCTAGCCCCTGCTCACCTCATCTAGAGAAAAGCCTGAGCACAGCTGAAAAGCAATATAAATTAAAAGCAAACAAACATGTATACTTCATGTATGCGTGGGGAAATACCGAGGGGAAAATGAGCAACTCCCTGAAGTGGCTTAGAATTCATATTTAAATAGCATCTTATGGGGAAAGAGGAGTGGCGGGCACAAAGGAGAGTAAATGATCTTCAGGGAAGATGAATGGGGTCTTAAAAGATGGGAAGTATGAGTGATAGATTGTGATGAAGTTTGTTTGGATATGGTATGGACTTTCAGTCTCTTGCTGAGTTAGTTTTCCCTGGTTGATTAAATTCCTGGGGAAGGGATTTATGACAGTTGAGTTCCTTCTGGAGGATCTGCTTTTAGGCAGATAAGTGGCCAGAGAAACCGCACTTGCTTTTTTTTTTTTGATTGCCTTTAGCTCAAAGTAATCAGTATACCAAAAGCAGCATAGGCTGGGGCAGCATGATCTAAACTCCTATAGTCATATTTGGGCTGCCATATTCTGCTACCCTTCACTGGAATAGCAGTGTAAAAATAAAATATGAATTGTACTTTTAACTAAAATTTTTGTTATGAAGTATAGTTGATTTATACAATGTTATATTAATTACTGCTATACAGCAAGATGATTCAGTTACACATATGTAAGCATTCTTTTTTAAATATTGTTTTCCATGATGGCTCATCACAGGATATTGAATATAGTTCTCTGTGCTCTACAGTGGGAACTTGTTTGTCCATTCTATATACAGAAGTTTACATTTGCTAACCCCAACCCCTGACTGGATCCCTACCCCAGCCCCCTCCCCTTGACAGCCACCAGTCCGTTCTCTATGGCTGTTATTCCATTTCTGTTTAAAATATGAATGCTAGAAGTAATCAAACATAGTTTAATTATTAAACTTACTATAATTCTAAAGTTGACTGACAATCGGATATGATAAATAGCAGTGAGAGCTCTGGGGCCATTTACATGCTCTACCCCTTTTTAGTGATGTTAAAAGTATCTGTGCTTTCTCACTCATGTGTAAATGGTTAGAACAACTTTTTGGAATCATACCCATCATTAAAGCAAAGGAATTGGGACCCTGCTTTGCACTCTGCCACTGTCTCTCTTGGTGTATATTGCTGTTTTGCTGCTTCTTTTCCTATTTGGTAGTATTTTGGGAGCTGATTTTTAATCTGATTTCAGGAGCAGATGGAAAAAGTATGCTTTGATTTGCAATTCTCTTCTAGTTGCATCTAATTATTTTTAAATTTTAATTTTAGGTAGTGAAACAGTTTCGTAGTGGTGGTTACAATACGTTGGTGTCTACTTGCGTTGGTGAAGAAGGTTTGGATATCGGAGAAGTTGACCTTATAATATGTTTTGATGCCCAGAAGAGCCCAATTCGTCTTATACAGCGAATGGGTAGAACTGGCCGCAGACGTCAGGGCAGGATTGTTGTTATCCTTGCTGAAGGACGAGAGGAACGTGTAAGTAGACTTGTGGAAGCGTAATCTGACAGTTGAAATTTGAGAAATGGAAACTAAAGACAAGTATCACTCTGTTCACATTCAAAGTTCAAACAATCTGTAGGTAATTGTGATTGATTTTTGTTTCCCTTTGTATTAGATACTACCTATTCTTTTCTTGTAGTTAGGAAAATTTTTGACTAGACTCAGCTTCATAACTTTTCTCCATATAAAGAACCATATCTTTGTAATTTAGTATTAATTTAGCAACACATAGATACAAAAATCAAGTGTTACCTTGTCTGACTATTTCCCTGTGCTTTTAAGGCTTGGGTATTTTTTGCGTTTAGTTGTTTTATTAATAACTACAGTGAGCAGAGAATATTTTTATATTTTAAAGAGTTGTCTAAATCAGTCAACTAACCCACCAACCAACCAAGAATATACGCCAGTAATATGTAGCCAGCAAAGCCTAAAATATTTACTTTCTGACCCTTTGTGGAAGTTTACTAATGTCTATTCTAAGTGATAAGGCATTGAGTAATATTTATAAATCTTGGGTGACAGGCTTTCATAAATATGTACATCATATTATTCTGTATATGTATACTAAAGTGTTAATAACTTTTATAACTGAGTGGAACTATTTCTGTGGCCAAGTAAATATTTTTTAAATAGTTTTATATTAAGGAATTTTCATTAATGATGATAGTTTTAAACAATTGATTTGAAGTGTTTCAGAAACCCTATGAAAATCATCCTAAAAATGAATTTCTTTTTCCACCAATACTTTTTATGTTATAGCATATTCTTATGTAACACCCAATTTATCTATGAAATAATTCTAATAAATGAAATGTCTGGCCGCTTTTAAAAGTCTGTATTATCACTGAGTGGAATTGGGTCCTAACTAATTGTATTGCCTTAGGCAACTCACTTAAACTCTATTTAAGTGTTAGTTTTCTTATCTGTTAAAAAGTCATAATGGACCACATTTCATGAGTACCTACTTTGTGCTGGACACTGTTGCAAATGTTTCAAATGCATTGTTTTACTTAAATAATGTCAACAACGCTGTCAGGGCAGTACTAGGGATCTTCTTGTTGTATAACAGTAAAGAAAATTGACACGTAGAGAGATGAAGTAACAAGCTGAAATTAAAAAATAGTATTTTTTAAGCAGTTTATACTTATATATAAATATTAACCTTATTCAAAAACAGCAAGATCCTGAATAAAAGACAGACTTTGTTGGTACAATATAGTTACTAAAGTAAGCATAAATCTTGAGATGATTTTCATTAAGACTTAAATAGGCTTCAAATTTAAGACAACATATATTCTGTTCCTCAGGTATTTAAGTGGATCAGAGTTTAATTTGCTGTTTAGAATAAACTCAGGGTGATATAATAACTACTTGTTATGGCTGCTGCTAAGTCACTTTAGTCATGTCCAACTCTGTGCGACCCCATAGATGGCAGCCCACCAGGCTCCCCTGTCCCTGGGATTCTCCAGGCAAGAACACTGGATTGGGTTGCCATTTCCTTCTCCAATGCATGAAAGTGAAAAGTGAAAGTGAAGTTGCTCAGTCGTGTCCAACTCTTAGCGACCCCATGGACTGCAGCCCACCAGGCTCCTCTGTCCATGGGATTTTCCAGGCAAGAGTACTGGAGTGGGGTGCCATTGCCTTCTCCGACTTGTTATGGCTAGGTGATTATATAGAAATAAAATGATTTTGCATTTTTTTTTGCAGACTTATAATCAAAGTCAGTGCAACAAAAGAAGTATTTATAAAGCTATTTCAGGTAATAGGCAGGTCCTTCATTTTTACCAAGGAAGTCCACGAATGGTTCCTGATGGAGTCAACCCACAATTACATAAGATGTTCATTACACATGATGCCTATGAACCAGAGAAGCCTTCTCGGAACTTGCAGCGAAAGTCATCTATCTTTTCCTATAGGAGTGGTAAATACAGTTTTTGCATTTGAGACACACATTTGTTTTTCTGTTATTTGTTAGGTCATATATTGATCTATTCTATGAGAAAATCAACATACATTCTAGTATGTTATAGGTGTTCACTTTGAGAAGGATAGAAAAGAGATGATTAATGTGGCAAAGGGAACAAGGTACTAGCAATACAGAATGAAAGAAGCTCAATGTTGGGAAAACTGAAAATATAAGCCTAGAGAATCCACTTTACAAAATGTAAAAAAGAGGAAAACAGTTTTATTATTGAATAAGCATTAAGCCATATTACAGTATGCATTGTAAGCAATCCACCAAGTTATGAGAAAGAACGAAATTCTAGCCTATTCATTTAAACAGTATTAATCCTTTACCTCATGTTCTTAAGATTATAACAGTAACTTGTCTTCTTATAAGAGGACAGCACCATTTGCTATATGTTCTTTCATTGTTGTTGTTTTAGTTGTTAAGTCATGTCTGACTCTTTTGTGACCCCATGGACTGTAGCCTCTCCAGGCTCCTCTGGGATTTCCAGGGCAAGAATACTGGAGTAGATTGCCTTTTCTTTTTCCAGGGCATGTCTCCCTGACCCAGGACTCGAACCTGCGTCTCCTGCATTGACAGGCCCGTTCTTAACACAGAGCCACCTGGGAAGCCCATGTTCTTTCATAGTTAATTCCAAATTCACCCAGTAACTGAGGTAGCCATTTGTGTTAGCTGGTTGCCTTTATCCTCATCCTCCCTGGTAGCTCAAACAGTAAGGAATATGCCTGCAATGTGGGAGACCCAGGTTCAGTCTCTGAGCTGGGAAGATCCCCTGGAGAAGGGAATGGCTACCCACTCCAGTATTTTTGCCTGGAGAATTCCATGGACAGAAGAGTCTGGCAAGGTGCAGTCTATGGGGTGACAAACCATAGGTCACAAATCATAGTCTATGGATCACAAACACAACTGAGCACCTAACACTTATCCAAAGAAATAATAAAACTTCTGTCTCTATGACAAGCAGATAGGGAGAGCTCAGAGAAAGGTGCCAAGGCTAAACTCCCCAGCTGTCTGGGAGACAGGGACACTATCTTCCTTGATGTTTACATTTCAAAGAGATGTCTCCTAGGTCCTTAAGAAAATCATTTCTGGTTGAAAAACTGGCTAGAGACTTGCTTTGCCTTTACAAAGATTTGCATGCATATCAGAGAGTTAAATAAAGGATTTAGAAATATTAATAAGTATCTGTGGAACTGCTTTCAGAGAAGGAGGGGGAATTTCTGCAAAGGAGAATTTTTTTTTTTAATTTACTATTACACCAGATAGTAGTGAAATTAGACTAAGCTGGTGATACTGAGCCAGTGAGGAACAAATATTAATACTTCGGTGCCAGGGAGCATAGTAAGGAGAGAGCTAGCTTAAAAACTGCAGAGATTTTGGTGATACCAAGACAATATCTTGAAATATTAAAGAATCATAAAATACATTCTAAACTTTGGAAGAAACCTCAGGAATCATCCGGTCCAGTTACCTACCAAGATAAGGATGTTTTCTATAGCATTCCTGTCTGTGAGCATTCAATCTCTAGGTCGTGTCCAACTCTTTGAGACCCTGTGGACTGTAGCCTACCAAGCTCCTCTGTCCATGGGATTTCCCAAACAAAAAATACTGGAGTGGGTTGCTATTTCCTTCTCCATGTCAAATGTATATCAAGCCTCAGCTTGAACATCTCTGTTAATGGAAATGGTATTCTTTTATGAGAGTTCATTCCATTGTTGAGAATACATATAAGAGTTCTTTTGTTACGAAAAAAAAAATCTGTCTTTGTATCTTTTTCTCATTGATTTAATTTTGGCTTTGTCAACTAAAAAAATGCACAACATAAAAGTTGAGAATTATGTTTTATTCAGGCTACTACTGAGGACGGTAGCACAGAAAGGAAGCCTCTCAGATAGCTCTGAGAGACTATTCCAAAGAGGCAAGTGGGGAGCCAGGATACATAGGAGTTTTTGCTGAGAAAAACCCAGTCACTAAACATCAAAAGATTACTGCTAATCCCAGAAAACTAGACCTCTCAAGTTAATGATTTTAGTGTTTTTTTATGTATGGGAGGATGCAAGAGTTTCACCTCACTGAAATTATTCCTTTGATATACATCTTAACTACCTAGGGCCAGTATTCTGTTTTTCTCCATTCTGAAACCCCCTTAGGGGCAGCTGCAGTAGCTGATGGCTGATCGCCCCAACAACATCCTTTATTTACTGAAATGACAGGTGACTTTATTTGCCCACAGCTTCTAGACACAAAAATGGATTGATGTTTGAGATACGTATGTGGCAGTTTCTTTATATATGAAGACAGTACCTCTCAAGTTTGTTCAACTGACTTTTCCACTGGTTTTCATTACTGTGAAGTTTCAGAATTCTTCCCTGTCCTGGGCACCTTCTTTGGACTTAGTTAAATTTGTTAATGTTCTTTCCTTTAACTCAGAGCCATTAATCAGTGTTTTGTGGATAAGCCTGTTAAACCTAATGAAATACACTTAATAGAAATATATCTTTCATTTTACAAGATTTTGCCAAATGATGGTTAGAATGAAAAGATAGTATATATTTAAATTCTCTTGAATAATTAAATTAATAATATGATCAAAACTTGGTTAGGTTGGTGTACATTTTTCTTCAGTTCAGTTCAGTCGCTCAGTCGTGTCCGACTCTTTGCAGCCCCATGATCCGCAGCACGCCAGGCCTCCCTGTCCATCACCAACTCCCAGAGTTCACTCAAACTCACATCCATCAAGTCGGTAATGCCATCCATCCATCTCATCTTCTTTCATCCCCTTCTTCTCCTGCCCCCAATCCTTCCCACCATCAGAGTCTTTTCCAATGAGTCAGCTCTTCGCATGAGGTGGCCAAAGTACTGGAGTTTCAGCTTTAGCATCATTCCTTCCAAAGAACACCCAGAAAATGATCTCCTTTAGAATGGACTGGTTGGATCTCCTTGCAGTCCAAGGGACTCTCAAGAGTCTTCTCCAACACCACTTAGTGATCATTTAATTTTTATAGATGTTGATTAACCATATGTTTAGTAATTGTTTCTAAAAATGTTTCTAGTTTAGTCACTCAGTACTGTCCAACTCTTTGTGACCCCATGGACTGCAGCACGCCAGGCCTCCCAGTCCATCACCAACTCCCGGAGTTTGCTCAAACTCATGTCCATTGAGTCGGTGATGCCATCCAGCCAACTCATCCTCTGTTGTCACCTTCTCCTACCTTCAATCTTGCCCAGCATCAGGGTCTATTCCAATGAGTCAGTTCTTCACACCAGATGGCCAAAGAATTGGAGTTTCATCTTCAACATCAGTCCTTCCAGTGAATATTCAGGAGTGATTTCCTTTAGGGTGGACTGGTCAGGTCTTGCATTCCAAGGAACTCTCAAGAGTCTTCTCCAACACCACAGTTCAAAAGCATCAATTCTTCAGCACTCAGCTTTCTTTATAGTCCAACTCTCACATCCATACATGACTACTGGAAAAACCATACCTTTGACTAGACAGACATTTGTTGGCAAAAAATGTCTCTGCTTTTTAATATGCTGTCTAGGTTGATCATAACTTTTCTTCCAAGGAGCAAGCGTCTTTTAATTTCATGGCTGCAGTCACCACCTGCAGTGATTTTGGAGCCCCCAAAATGAAGTCTGTCACTGCTCCCAATGTTTCCCCATCTATTTCCCATGAAGTGATGAGACCAGATGCCATGATTTTAGATTTCTAGATGTTGAGCTTTAAGCCAGCTTTTTCACTCTCTTCTTTTACTTTCATCAAGAGGCTCGTTAGTTCTTCATGCTTTCTGCCTTAAGGGTGGTGTTATCTGCATATCTGAGGTTATTGATATTGCTCCCAGCAGTCTTGATGCCAGCTTGTGCTTCTTCCAGTCCAGTGTTTCTCATGATGTACTGTGCATATAAGTTAGATAAACAGGGTGACGATATACAGCCTTGATGTACTCCTTTCCCTATTTGGAACCAGTCTGTTGTTCCATGTCCAGATCTAACTGTTGCTTCCTGACCTGCATACAGATTTCTCAAGAAGCAGGTCAGGTGGGTGGTATTCCCATCTCTTGAAGAACTGTCCAAAGTTTGTTGTGGTCCACACAGTCAAAGGCTTTGGCACAGTCAATAGAAGCAGAAGTAGGTATTTTTCTGAAACTCTCTTGCTTTTTTGATGATCCGACGAGTGTTGGCAATTTGATCTCTGGTTCCTCTGCCTTTTCTAAATCTAGCTTGAACATCTGGAATTCCATGGTTTATGTACTGTTGAAGCCTGTCTTGGAGAATTTTGAGCATCACTTTGCTAGCATGTGAGATGAGTGCAATTGTGCAGTAGTTTGAACATTCTTTGGCATTGCCTTTCTTTGGGCCTGGAAAGAAAACTGACCTTTTGCAGTCCTGTGGCCACTGCTGAGTTTTCCAAATTTGCTAGCATATTGAGGGCAGCACTTTCACGGCATCCTCTTGTAGGATTTGAAACAGCTCAACTGGAATTCCATCACTTCCACTAGCTTTGTTTGTAGTGTTGCTTCCTAAGGCCCATGTGACTTCACATTCCAGGATATCTGGCTCTAGGTGAATGATCATACCATCGTGATTATCTGGGTCGTGAAGATCTTTTTGTATAGTTCTTCTGTGTATTCTTGCCACCTCTTCTTAATCTCTTCTGCTTATGTGAGGTCCATACCATTCCTGTCCTTTATTGTGCCCATCTTTGCATGAAATGTTCCCTTGGTATCTCTAATTTTCTTGAAGAGATCTCTAGACTTTCTCATTTTATTGTTTTCCTCTATTTCTTTGCACTGATCTCTGAGGAAGGCTTTCTTATATTACTAGCTCATGTACATTTTTCTATGCTTTTCTTCTTCCATTTTCTTTGATTTTTCAAGTGTGAGTGATTCATCTTGCTAATAAGGTAGTACGTATAAATGTCACCTTTATATATATTTGTATATGATTCATTTAGGCTAGAGGTCTGAATATATTTAATGTGACTAGGAGAAGGAAATAGGTTTCTCTTTCAAAAGTCTCAGTGCCGCAGATTGCTAGATATAAAGAAGACCTGAGAGAGCACCTAATTTAAACCCCTTATTTTGCAAAAACTTTCATGTAATATTTGGGAATAGCTAAGACAGACGTTTTCTGATTTCCAATTCAGTATCTTTCTGATTTCTTTTTCTGCCCTCATCTTTATTGGAAGCAGAGTTACAGCTTAATATTTTTTAATCCTTTCCATGTTGGTGATTATTTTCCTTTATAAAGATTATGGAAATAGTAAAGGACTAATTTACTATGCATTTTTAGAAGTGTATTATCGTGTCATTTTTTAAAGCAGTAGGTCTTCCTTGTCCTTTGTAAACTGTCATCCCACCCCACCCTGCATTGAAGACTTTAGCTGAAACTCTTTTTAGTCTTTGCATCTCTCCCGCATCCATACCAGCTTCAGATAACTTTCTGATAGTTTTAAGATAGAATCTTGATGCTAGTTTTCTTTTGTATGTTATCTGTTTCCTTCCAGGTCTTAGACAACAAAATAGATAGAGTCCAAAAGAATACAAGACTGAGAGCTACCTGGTGATGTTTTGTTAATGAAGGTTAGCTTTAGTTGGAAGGGTGCCCTAGTACTTTCAAAAAGGTGAGAGAAGTTTAGGAGATATGTAGAAACAGGAAGTAATAACCAGAGTGTTTATATGAAGAAACCGAATTTTAAGGAATAGAATTCGTGGTTTAGCAGAAACATGTAGAGAGTTTGAGTTGATGTCTTTTATTTTATGTTTGTCTAGCAGATTTTTTTAAACCTGTTTTCAATTATTTTTTAAACTTCTAGGAATAAAGCAGAGTAATTCAAAGGATGATTGGTTCTTATCAGAAGAAGAATTTAAATTATGGAATAGACGATATAGATTAAGAGACACTGATGAAATTCAGGAAATAACATTGCCTCAAGTTCAGTTTCTATCTTTACACAATGAAGAGAACAGACCAGTAAGTTAATGTGTTTTCAGATGTTCTTTATAGTGACTATGCAATAGCTTTGGGAGTAAAGAGAATGAATATTCATGATCAGAAAGTCAAAAATTAAGAATGTAAGCAATTTTAGAAAGAATATTAAAGAACAATCTGTCTTGGTAAAACTAATTTTCTTGTATTTCTTATTGTATATATACTTTATATGATTATATGACTATAATATATTTACATAAATTCTGACTTTATTACTTTCTTCATATGAATATTTCTGTATAGGTGTAATTTTTATCATTGTTATGTTACTCTGTAATATACCGTACTTTAACTATTTCTCTGTTGTGTTTTAGAACTATTTTTAGTATATTACTAGTATAAAATTATGCTATTATGAATGTCTTTGTACAAACCAGTTTTTACTTTTTTGTTTTGAAATTAGAGTAAAACTTTAAATTGAATATTAGACTTGTTTTATTATGAACAAATTATTGATGAGCATAAAGAAAGTCAAATGAATTGATCAGAGCTTACATATGTACCCAGAGAAATAGAAAAACAACTTCAAGGAAGATACCTTTGAGAAGATTTATAGGGTTTGAAATACTTGGCTTTGAGAATCCAAATTTTTTTCACTAACAGGGAAAGTGAGGAATGGCAGCAGGCATGATGAATTGGGATCAGTATCACTGAGAGATTATGAATACCTCTTTATTAGATTATAGTACATAATATAGCAAAAACTCTTAACATGGAATTACATAAATAGGAATATGTCCAAGTAGTAACTCATCTAACATTTATTTATTTATGTATTTTATTTTTAATGACTTAGTTTTCTAATTTTACAAGCAATACATGTAACAGTTATTTTTAAGATGTATTTAAAAGGACATCTTTGTACTTCATAAAGTTATTTTACTTTTCACCTGAAATTTTAGTGGAAAATACCTAACTAAATTAAAATTATTTACAGTATGCCAATTATCTGTATATTAAGTATTTTTAAATCAGTGTGTGAAATCTGAGTATGTTTGTTTTTGTTATGTTAAATTATTGTTAATCAAGACGGAAGAACCAACCGTTGGAATTCATCAACTGTCTCTCTCTGAATGGAGATTATGGCAGGATCATCCTTTACCTACATATCAAGTTGACCATTCAGATCGATGTCACCATTTCATAAATATTATGCAAATGATAGAAGGAATGAGACATGAAGAGGTAAGAGCCTACTGTAACTTTCTTTTGCTGGCATGACAGTGAAACTAGAATACTTTAGTCTTCTTAATTTGAAGTCAGTATTATAAGAAACAAGTATTTATTCTAAATAATCATAGCTAAACTATTTTGTTTTTCTATGTAGCTTCATGTGATCTCAATGGACTAGTTTTCTATCTTAGGAGAAATAGGCCTAATTAGAAGAATGCCATCTGTGAATATTGGTAGACAAGAGTGAAATTTTAATATATTTAATAGCTAAAGGGAGCTTACCTGGTGGCTCAGACAGTAAAGCATCTGCCTACAATGCGGGAGACTTGGGTTCAGTCCGTGGGTCAGGAAGACCTCCTGGAGAAGGAAATGGCCTTGCCTGGAAAATCCCATAGATGGAGGAGCCTGGTAGACTACAGACCATGGGGTCGCAAAGAGTCGGACATGACTAAGCGACTTCACTTTCTCTTTCATTGGCTAAAGAGGATCAAGACCATCCCCAAGAAAAAGAAATGCAAAAAGGCAAAATGATTGAGGAGGCCTTACAAACACCTATGAGAAGAAGAGAAGCAAAAGGCAAAGGAGAAAAGGAAAGATACACTCACTTGAATGCAGAGTTCCAAAGAACAACATGGAGAGATAAGAAAGCCTTCCTCAGTGATCAATGCAAAGAAATAGAGGAAAACAATGGAATGGGAAAGACTAGAGATCTCTTCAAGAAAATTAGAGATACCAAGGGAACATTTCATACAAAAGATGAGCACAATAAAGGACAGAAATGGTATGGACCTCACATAAGCAGAAGAGATTAAAAAGAGATGGCAAGAATACACAGAAGAACTATACAAAAAGACCTTCACGACCCAGATAATCATGGTATGACCATTCACCTAGAGCCAGACATCCTGGAATGCTAAGTGAAGTGGGCCTTAGGAGGCATCACTACGAACAAAACTACGGGAGGTGATGGGATTCCAGTTGAGCTGTTTCATATCCTACAAGAGGATGCTGTGAAAGTGGTGCCCTCAATATGCTAGCAAATTTGGAAAACTCAGCAGTGGCCACAGGACTGCAAAAGGTCAGTTTTCTTTCCAGGCCCAAAGAAAGGCAATGCCAAAGAATGTTCAAACTACTGCACAATTGCACTCATCTCACATGCTAGCAAAGTGATGCTCAAAATTCTCCAAGACAGGCTTCAACAATACATAAACCATGGAATTCCAGATGTTCAAGCTAGATTTAGAAAAGGCAGAGGAACCAGAGATCAAATTGCCAACACCCGTCGGATCATCAAAAAAGCAAGAGAGTTTCAGAAAAATACCTACTTCTGCTTCTATTGACTGTGCCAAAGCCTTTGACTGTGTGGACCACAACAAACTTTGGACAGTTCTTCAAGAGATGGGAATACCACCCACCTGACCTGCTTCTTGAGAAATCTGTATGCAGGTCAGGAAGCAACAGTTAGATCTGGACATGGAACAACAGACTGGTTCCAAATAGGGAAAGGAGTACGTCGAGGCTGTATATCGTCACCCTGTTTATTTAACTTATATGCAGAGTACATCATGAGAAATGCTGGACTGGAAGAAGCACAAGCTGGCATCAAGACTGCTGGGAGCAATATCAATAACCTCAGATATGCAGATGACACCACCCTTAAGGCAGAAAGCAAAGAAGAACTAACGAGCCTCTTGATTGAAAAAAAAAAAGTAAGTAAAAGAGGAGAGTGAAAAAGCTGGCTTAAAGCTCAACATCTAGAAATCTAAAATCATGGCATCTGGTCCCATCACTTCATGGGAAATAGAAACAGTGGAAACCGTGACGGACTTCATTTTTCAGGCTCCAAAATCACTGCAGGTGGTGCCTGGAGCCATGAAATTAAAAGACACTTGCTCCTTGAAAGAAAAGTTATGAGCAACCTACATAGCATAATTAAAAGCAGAGACATTACTTTGCTGACAAAAATCCATCTACAGTTTTCCTGTAGTCATGTATGGATGTGAGAGTTGAACTATAAAGAAAGCTGAGTGCCAAAGAACTGATGCTTTTAACTGTGGTGTTAGAGAAGAGTCTTGAGAGTCCCTTGGACTGTAAGGAGATCCAGCCAGTCCATCCTAAAGAGATCAGTCCTGAGTGTTCATTTTAAGGACTCATGCTGAAGCTGAAACTGCAATCCTTTGGCCACCTGATGGGATGAACTGACTCATTTGAAAAGACCCTGATGCTGAGAAAGATTGAGGGCAAGAGGAGAAGGGGGCTACGGAGGATGAGATGGTTGGATGGCATCACCAACTCAATGGACATGAGTTTGAGTAAACTCTGGGAGTTGATGATGGACAGGGATGCCTGGTGTGCTGCAGTCGATGGGTTCGCAAAGAGTCAGACACAACTGAGCAACTGAACTGAACTGAATGCCTAAAAAAGTTTTTGGTTGTGCCAGGTAACTTGTAGAATCTTCGTTCCCAGACCAGAGATTGAATCCACACCCTGGCAGTGAAAGCACCAAGTCCTAACCACTAGGTCTCCAGGGAATTCCTATTTAATGATTTATATAAATGTTTGTAAAGCAAATTTAGTATTCCTGTTTGATCTGTTGAAATTTCCCTATCATATAGGTCATTTGGTATGTTTCCTTTATCCTATTGGTAGTTTAGAGAATTAATTGGTGATTCCTTGAGTAACTTCCTGATGATTATTCTTTGAGAGAGTCAGAATGGTGAACCTCTTGTGAGTGTGAAATCCAAAATGTGTGAGTTAGAATCTTACTTTTTGCATCTACTTAACCTTTGGAAGGAATGATGCTAACGCTGAAACTCTAGTACTTTGGCTACCTCATGCAAAGAGTTGACTCATTGGAAAAGACTCTGATGCTGGGAGGGATTGGGGGCAGGAGGAGAAGGGGACGACAGAGGATGAGATGGCTGGATGGCATCACGGACTCGATGGACGTGAGTCTGAGTGAACTCCGGGAGTTGGTGATGGACAGGGAGGCTTGGTGTGCTGCGATTCATGGGGTCGCAAAGAGTCGAACACGACTGAGCGACAGAACTAACCAACTAACTAACCTCTTTGTGCCTCAGTATCATCTATAAATTGGGAATAGTGGTTCTTTTGTCACAGGGTTGTTTTGAGGATTAAGTGGCTTAGTACATGTAAAGCAATTAGAATAATACCTGGCACATAGTAATTACTTGATAGATTGTAGGTGCTAATTTTATTATTAGCTGTTGTTCATGAATACTTATAAATAATGTAATTATTTGTGGATCCCTACAAGTGAAAAAAGGTATTTATAATCCTGTTTTATGTATTAATTAAATTTGTACTTTCTACAAATAATTGTCATGGGCCTCTCATGTACTCAGTACTGGGGTGTGCCAGCCAAGGCTGTGCATCAAATTAGCGCATTTCTTTAGCACCTTCGATATGGCATGGTCTGTTCTAGGCCCCATGGATACACTGGTAAGAAGACAGATTAAATATTCTGTAGGGAGCATATATCCTAGTAGGGCAACAGACATTCTCACATTAATATTTATTGTATTTATTATACAGAAAAGTAGAGAGTTAACTGCTTAAGTTCCTGAATAGTAGAGGAATCCTGATTAAAGTGGCATTTCGTGGCAGAGGGAAGGATGAGTCAGGGATGGTGGAGACTGTAGTTTTAGATTTAGATATAAGACGTGGAAATTCATGCGGAGTTCTTGAGAAATTTTTTTTTAATAGCATATTCTAGCTTACAGCCTAGAAGACATATAGGTACCATTATTTCAAATGTTCTAAAAGCTGTTCTTAGTTTATCTTCATCAATAGAGTAAATTTCACATAAGTATGTGTTTCTCATTTATATATGTTAATTCTTAAATATCTTTTTAAAACGTTAGAATCATTGTTCAGTTAAATGTTAAGAAAAAGTATAATAATATTTTAAATATTAATTAAATTTATGCTTTCTACAAATATTTATCATGGCTTTCTTATGTACTAGGTACTGGGAACACAAAACTATTAACTGATAAAATATAATTTGCGATACTTTCACAGAAATGTAATTTTTAATTTTGTTTGACTTAGAATAATTTTTAAGGTAAAATCATTTGAATAATGCAATATTGTTTGGAAAATATTTTAACAGAAAAGAGCTCATCTCTTAGAATTTTTGTTTGTTTTATATTGCTTTCTTGTGACTTTTCATTTTCCTTCTTTATAGGGAGAATGCAGCTATGAATCAGAAATTAAATCTTACTTACGAATGGAAGATGTTAGCTCAGTGTCTAGTGCTCCGAGAAATGAATATAATCCTTTTGCCAGTAGCACCTTTGCAAATAACAGGAAGTCTTCATTTGCAAAGAATATAAATCACAGGAAATCAGTCTTAATAACAGAATCTGATGAAGAAGGTGCTGAAATTTTTAAACAAATTCCTATCAAATCTACTAAAATTTCTTCTTTGGAAAAAAAGGCTTCTGAAAACCTGAAAAAAAATCAGCCTAAAAAGGAAAATAAGGATGTTGACATGGAGCCTTTAGATACTGATGACAGTTCTGCCACTGAACATACTCTTCAGGTAGACCTACGAAACGGTGAAAGGGCATCAGATACAGGTGACGTCACTGCCACATGCACTGTCAGTGAAAATGGAGGGAATCCGTCATGTGGATTACTAACAGACGGTCAGTTTGCAAATAAATCTACTAATTCCTTCACTGGAAATTTTTTGATTCTGGTTATAACAGTTTCAGTGACGAGAAATCTTTTTCATCTAGCTTATTTTGTTCATTTGAGGATGAGCTTGATATAGCAAAAACAGATGACCAATTTTCAAATTGTCATTCATTAACAAAAGAGGTGCTAGCTAATGTAGAGAGATTTTTATCACATTCTCCTCCGCCTCTCAGTGGACTGTCACATTTGGAATATGAAATTTCTGAGGGTTCTGCACTTGAAAACTCAGTTTTTCTACTCTACTCAGAGTGCTTACAGAATGATAAATCCACCAATTTAATGTCACGTTCAGCTATAAATTCTCAACAGAATTTAGAATTGAATTCACTTAAGTTTATTCCTCATCCTTCTGAAAAATCTTGCCTTTATGGTACAACTAATGATAAGATTTCTGATGAGCCAAGCTTCTCTGACTCTGATAAAGTACATAAAGACAGTAAAAATGAACATTTAGTATCCAGCAATCAAATTCAAATAAACATCGGCCCTTCAAAGGATTTTGCTGAAGAAAAGAATCATGATGTTGATAACAGTGACCTCCCAATATTGCATACTGCTCAGGATGAAAGTTTATTATTATTTGAAGATGTTAATACAGAGTTTAATGTGAGCCCTCCTGCCTTGAACAGTAAATGTGAATCTTTATGTATATCAGACAGAACTGCTGTAAATGAAATGGCACCAGTCTCTCAGTTCTTCATTTCGGATGAACTTTTGTTAGAGAATGATTCTGAACCCCAAGATCAAATTGTCTTTGATATTAATAGTTGGAAATCTCATGAAGGTTTGAGAGGTATACGTGAGGGAAAATTGAATAATGATGAAAACAGCTTTG
This sequence comes from Nanger dama, assembly GCA_917880005.1. Lineage (NCBI taxonomy): Eukaryota > Metazoa > Chordata > Mammalia > Artiodactyla > Bovidae > Nanger > Nanger dama. The sequence goes on along the minus strand of CAKJTW010000038.1, from coordinate 2,443,817 downwards.
ACTGCTCTAAGGATTTATTTTCTGTTACGTTTGATTTAGGATTTTGTAGTACAGGTTCTGAGGATGAAGTAGTGGACCATGCATCAGATACAAATAATAAAATTTTAGATGATCTACCTGGAAGGCGTTTAGACATTAAGCAGATCAATGGTACAAATTGTGTTTCAAATCAAGCAGTCATGTCAGGAGCCCATGCTGATAATTCTACAAGTGTACCAACCACTCACCCATCAAGTGAAGATAAGCAGAGTCCAGCTTTTTCGTGTTTTTCAGTGAATGCAACAAAAAGTAAAGAATTTATGTCTCCTAGTTTTTCTCAGTTTTCATTGCCAGTAGGAGAGAAAGTTATGAGCACACCACTTTCTGAATCAAATACATTGAACTCATTTTCTAAGAAGAGAATAGAAATGGCTAAAAAGTCAGGTTCTAACATGGGAAAAGTAAGTCTACACAGTTTCAAAGAAACATTGAATTCAACTTTTGGTGATTCAGGACTTTCTACAGAAAAGTATAAAAGCAAGAAACAAATCAGTCTGCATCGATCCTGCCATTCTACTGAAGGTAAGATTCCAAATATATAAGGCACAAATTGTCTACAATATTTATTTTGGATCAGATTCTATAATCTTTATAAAAGGTAATTTCTCAGTGTATGTATATTGAATTAGATAATTGATGTACTGTATAGTCCTTATGTTTGATATTTACTGATACAGGATTTATTTCTTTCTCCATATATTTATGGCATGCATGCCATGGGAAGGTACTGTGCTAGACACTGCAAAACAGAAGTGTAAGATTTGGCTCGAGCCCTTAATTGTAAAACACAATTGTGTGACATATAAATTTGAAAAGATATCAATAAAATATGGAATAACTACCAGATGAATAATAAGATGGTGGACATTTAGGTTCATAAGATGAAAGCATTTTGAACTGTTTTAGATTGAAAATGTTGACTTCTAATGTAGATTTTCATTTTGGCTCCTTGGGAATATTAATGATTTGGACATGTTGAAGATAATCAAAAGAGAATTTGAATGTTGTAAAATGATGAAAGCAAAGGGAAAGAAGGAAAGTGTAAAGTTTTGGGGGGTTGTATAAAGTAGGGGATTTATATGACAAAATTAAGAAATAAGACTGTATTTAAAAAATTGAGATAAGGTCGTAGAAGATCTATAGGAATCTTTGGATTTGTATAATCTAATTCTATAGAAAATCCAGAAAATGGATGATTTAAATACCTGTGATTTATATATCAAAATATAATGATTTAAATATCCTTTAGATCCTGTTATAGAACTCAACTCTAGTTTATGTACAAATTATTATAAAAGGCCATTTCTGAATTTTATTCTTTATGACTAAGGAAAAAGAGTAGTTATACCATAGAATGAGAATTTCCTCTGTAAATCTTATGATTCATGAATGTTTTAAGATAAAAACTTATAAGTTCTGGACATACAATTAATTTTAAAAAACTAACTTGTCTACATAATTTTGTATATACTCTGACATGTTTTTTACTAAGTATGTTGCCTAGGTCCTTTAATATTTAACACTTTTATATTAAGTCTTTGTTAATGAGTGAGATAATTTTTCTGTCTTTGTGTCAGATTTGCATTAAAACTTTTTTCTAGCATTGTACTTAATGACTGCTGCTGCTGCTGCTAAGTTGCTTCAGTCGTGTCCGACTCTGTGCGACCCCATAGACGGCAGCCCACCAGGCTCTGCTGTCCCTGGGATTCTCCAGGCAAGAACACTGGAGTGGGTTGCCATTTCCTTCTCCAGTGAATGAAAGTGAAAAGTGAAAGTGAAGTCCCTCAGTCGTGTCTGACTCTTAGCCACCCCATGGACCGCAGCCTTCCAGGCTCCTCCGTCCATGGATTTTCCAGGCAAGAGTACTGGAGTGGGGTGCCATCACCTTCTCTGACTTAATGACTAACCATGGGCAATATAATTCTGAATACATAACCATCAAGGAACTATTTATTAGTAATTTTTTTTTTTTTAGCATTTGTTATTTCACCTAATTGAAATAGAAAATTTAGGATCATTTACCATGTGATATGTATACAATAATCTGTCTAGGTAGATATTTTATTAGCACAGACCATAAGGACAAATATACTGTGAGTTTGTATTAGGTTTTTTTTACTGCTGTGTAAAAAATTACTCCCCTAATTTAGTGGCTTAAAATAGCATTTATCTCACAGTTTCTGTAGTTTAGGAATTTCAGAGTTGCTTTGGCTTCTGCTGGCATGTATAAAGATAGTTAATCTTAGAAGATCTGCTGTTTGAGAGGGAATGTAAGAGACATCTTTAAAATGTTTAGAGTACCATCCGACTGAATGGTACTCTGAGGCACCACCTTTGATCTGAAGTCTTAAAGCATTTACAGTTACACCCTCAGCATCATCTGGACTGTAGTTTCCTGGCAGTCTTCTAGATTAGGTCTTTGCCTGGAAGATTTCTTAATTTAACATTGTTTGCCATCTGGAGAAACCAGCAAGTCTCAACTGTTTCATGTTTTGATTGATTGATTGATTTGTGTGCCAGGTCTTGGCTGTGACATGTGGGATCTTTAACTGCTGGCATGCGAGCTCTTAGTTGTGGCACGTGGGATCTAGTTCCAGGGATCGAACCTCAGCCCAACATTGAAAGTGTGGAGTTTTAGCTACTGGACCACCAGGATAGTTCCCCTGTTGCGTGTTTAATATACTTTCTTTAATTCCTCTCTCTCCTTTCACATTTAAATAAGAAGTATAGGTGATACCTTAAACATGTCTGGAAATCTTCTTGCTTAGAGCACCTCATTCATTGTTGTTGAGTCACTCAGTTATGTACGACTCTTTGAGACCCCCATAGACTGTAGACTCCTCTGCCCTTCACTTGTCTTCCAGAGTTTTCTCAATTTCATGTCCATTGGGTCGGTGATGCTACCTAATGATCTCATCCTCTGCCAGCCTCTTCCCTTTTGCCTTCAATCTTTGCCAGCATCAGGGTCTTTCCCAGTGAATTGACTGCGTCAGGTGGCCAAAGTATTGGAGCTTCACCTTCAGCATCAGTCCTTCCAATGATTTCAGAGTTGCTTTCTTTTAGGACTGACTGGTTTGATATACCTACAGTCCAAGGGACTCTGAAGAGTCTTCTCCAGCACCACAGTTCAAAAGTACCAATTCTCCGGCTCTCAGCCTTCTTTATGGTCCAACTCTCATATCTGTACATGACTACTGGAAAAATCATAGCTTTGACTAGATGGATCTTTGTTGGCAAAGTAATGTCTCTGCTTTTTAATATGCTGTCTAGGTTTGTAATAGCTTTCCTTCCAAGGAACAAGTGTCTTAATTTCATGGCTGCAGTCACCATCTGCAGTGATTTTGGATCCCAAAAAAGAAACTCTGTCACTGCTTCCACTTTTCCCCCTTCTGTTTGCCATGAAGTGATGGGACTAGTCGCCATGATTTTAGTTTTTTGAATGTTGAGATTTAAGCTAGTTCTTTCACTTTTCTCTTTCACTCTCATCAAGAGGTTCTTTAGTTCCTCTTCGCTTTCCATCATTAGTGTGGTATCATCTGCATATCTGAGATTGTTGATATTTCTCCCAGCAGTCTTTATTCCAGCTTGAGCTACATCTAGCCCAGAATTTCACATGATGTACTCTGCATATGTTAAATAAACAAGGTGACAGTATACACTCTTGTCCTACTCCTTTCTCAATTTTGAAACAGTTGTTTCCTGTCTGGTTCTAACTGTTGCTTCTTGACAGGTGTCTCAGGAGACAGTTAAGATGGTCTGGTACCTCCTTCATGAGGTGCATTTTCTACTTTCTTTGTTACTGCAATGGTGTTAAACTTTCTGGCACTATAGTAAGATTTCTTTTTCCTATAATTTCTAATAAGGATTTTCTTCTTTAAGCTGTCACCCATGACCTCCTCAATGGCCATTAATCTTCTATAAACAACTCCTTTGAGGCTCTTCAAACTTTCACAAAAACTTTCCTCAAAAATTCTTTTAACAACAACAAAAAAAGTTCCTTTAGCTTCTGCCCACTCATTAATTCTAAAGTTATATCCACCATTTAGGTTTTTGGTAATTAATTCTCTATTTCCATGCACCAAAATCTGTATTATTTATCTCAGGCTACATAACAAATTTACTGCAAACTTAATGGCTTAAAACAGCATGTATGATTTCACAGTTTCTATAGACTAGGAATTAGAGCATGGCTTGGCCGGGAGTTCTGACTCCAGATATTTTATGAGGTTGCATTCAAAGCCTTGGCCGGGGCTGCAGTTATCTGAAGGCTTGAATCAGCTTGGCGGATCACCTTGCTGTTGAATAAGAGGCCTCCGTTTCCTGCCATGCTTTCCTCTCCATAGGATCACTTCCTCAGTTCTTACCGTATAGCATCTGGCTTCCTCCAGAGTGAGAGATGCAAGAAAAATTATCTTTGAGACTGAATAAATGTTGAGATTGCCAGGAACAATTTTTACTGTACCCATCAATAAATTAGATACTTGTAGTTGGATAAACTTAAATATGTTGACCAGATTCATTATCTTTAAATAAATTATAGATGAACAGTTGTCAAGCCATGAAAGTGAAGATGATGAGATTTTCCGAAGAAAAAGTAAAAAAACAAAAGGAAATGTTTTGGAGTCCCCCGAGGTGAGTTGGTCAGTAATCACAGTAGCAAGATCATACAAAGTTCCTTGTTTCCCTTCAAACTTTTTTTTAACTTTTTACTTTGTCTGCTTTATCTAGAATCAGAAAAATAGCGAAGTTGATTCTCCACTTCAGGTTGTCAAAAAGCGCAGAGTTCCTCCAAACAGAGTAAGTAAATAACAAATAACAAATAATAAATAGTAATTTAAATCTTTTTGAGAGAAATATTACAAGATAAATATGTGAATAGTTGAGCATAGGTAAATTTGATCTTATAGGTATATGTTTAACAGATAAAGAGTAAATCCTGTGACTAGAATTTCTGTTTTAATTTTAAACTCCTTCAAAAACTATTCCTATTTTTGTTAGTGAGGTGAAGTCGCTCAGTCGTGTCCGACTCTTTGCAGCCCTGTGGACTGTAACCTACTAGGCTTCTCTGTCCATGGGATTCTCCAGGCAAGAATACTGGAGTGGATTGCCATTTCCTTCTCCAGGGGATCCTCCCAACCCAGGGATCGAACCCAGGTCTCCCGCATTGGAGGCAGACACTTTAACCTCTGAGCCACCAGGGAAGCCTTTTTTTTTTTTTTGTCAATACACTCCAGCAATTGAGGAAACATTGATTAAATACCTACCCTGTATCTACTGTGCAAGATGCTGGGGATAGTATAAAGAGTATTTCCTGGTACAGTTTTAAGTGCATAATCTAATAGGAAGGATAGATAAGTAAATGGATAGTTGCCATATAATTTTTAGTTGCCATATAATTTTTTAAGTGATAAGAGAAGATAAAACTTAACCTAGACCTTGGGAGTTCTGGCAAGCTTCTTGAAAATAACACCTTATATAAATCTTAAAGCATACATATTTTAGGGGAAAAGAAAGGAGAAGGGAAGGCATTCCCAGCAGCTTAAAGAAGGATACAGAGCAGGGAAACAGCATCTCTTGTTGTGGGTTGTAAAGACAAAAAGTACCAGAAAGTAAAGCTGGAGGAAAATCTGGGTAAGCTTTTGGAAGGCCTTATTCGTTCTTTTGCTTACTGAATGAGTGTGAAAGAAGGGGAAGGAGGAGTCCACAATGACTGTTTGGTTTTGGCTTGGGCTTAGGTGTCAGATACGTCATGTTTTAGGCAAGAAAGAGTGGTGAGTTCAGGGCTAAACATGTTCAAGTTTGAAGTCCATGTGGGACAGTAAAGTGACAATGTCTGGCAGGCACTGACAACTATGAAAATGTGAAAATTGGTTAGCGAGCACATCTTAAGGCTTTAGTATTCATTTGTCATCAGTTTATAGCTGATAGCTAAATTTTGAGACTAGGAAATCTTGTGTGTTTTAATTCTCTAATACTAACTAGTATAATTTGTGCAAGATTAATTAAAAATGCAATCAGCCCTCATTAACTTTGTATATTCATATAAAACTCCATTAAAAAAAATTGTTTGATAACCCTGTATGTGAAACAGCAAAAGAGACACAGATGTATAGAACAGTCTTTTGGGCTCTGTGGGAGAGGGAGAGGGTGGGATGATTTGGGAGAATGGCATTGAAACATGTATAATATCATATAAGAAACGAATCGCCAGTCTAGGTTCAATGCAGGATACAGGATGCTTGGGGCTGGTGTACTGGGATGACTGGGGAGGAAGGTGGGAAGGGGGTTCAGGATTGGGAACACGTGTACACCCGTGGCAGATTCATGTTGATGTATGGCAAAACCAATACAGTATTGTAAAATTAAATTTTAAAAAAATTGTCCTAACTTGCTACTTTATCTAAAATGTCTGATTGACTTACTAGAAGCTAATTAAAATATTGATAATGCTGATGCTCAATCCACCTTAACTCTAAAATTATCCCTGTTACTTGAAGTTATTTGGATAAATTTCTTTTGATTATTTGGATTGGTTTTATATTATTCTGTAAGAGACACTATGGTAAGCTTCATAGTCAAAAGATTTGTTGTTATATTATTTTCTTAGTTTGAAAGGACTTGTATATGTTTGAGTTGATTCTGATAGCTATATTTATAGACAATTTTTTTTTATGAAGCCCTTCAATATCTTTTAAAGGAAACAGTTAAACTGAAAACATAAACATTCATCAGATACATTCAATTTCATACAAAATTGAATGAATACTGTATTAGTATTACTTATATTACCTAATTTATTATTTTATTACTTAGAATTATCTAACTTTTAAAATTTTAAATATTATATATTTGTGCATGGCTCTGAGTTGTAAGAACATTTTATTTTTCTAACAAGAAAATGTTCAGTCAACTATTTAAAAGGAAAAAATGACAGTAGAAGCAACAACCCTTAGAAACTCATTAAGATACAGCACTTAAATGATATTTTCTTATGTAAGAATTTTATTGAATTATAGTTAGATTTATCATCTAGTGATGAGAGCGATAATTTTCACAAACGAGATCCACAGTCAGAAGACTTCAAGGATCATAAGAGGAATGCCAAAAGAAGCATCAAAGTCCGAAAGAGACAGAATCACCTAAAGGTAAACTTTTTCAGTTTCTTATTTTTATAGAAATATACTATATATTTTTAATTAGTAAAGAAGAGTAGATTTTACATAGAAGTAGATTTCTCTATAATTTCTTTATAGGAAAAAAACAAAACTTAAAAATAATTTTGACCCTAACTGTACTTTTTTTTACTAGAATTAAAAAACTCAAAGTGTGGTTTCTTAGATTCTCTTTGTATTTTGAAACTATCTTGCAATGTTGTGTTATTTCGAAGAACTAAATGAAGAAACTTTAGTGTACTGAAGATGTAACATTCAAATAGAAGAAAATGTAGAGACAGAAATCTTAATTTTAAAATATTTGCTTTTCATAATTTTTTTTTTTTTGACTGGCAAGACATATTTTTTTTTAATACTTTATTCTACATTACAATACTGTATTTGTTTTGCCATACATTGACATGAATCAGCCACAGGTGTCCACAATCTCCCAATGCCGAAGCCCCCTCCCACCTCCCACCCCATATCATCTCCCTGAATCATCCCATGCACCAGCCCCATGCATCCTGCATCCTGTATTGAACATAGACTGATGCTTTGTTCTTACAAGATAGTATACATGTTTCAATGCCATTCTCCCAAATCATCCCCCCCCCTCTCCCTCAGAGTCCAAAAGTCCGTTCTATACCTCTGAGTCTCTTTTGTTGTCTCACATAGAGGGTCATCATTACTATCCTTCTAAATTCCATATATATGTGTCAGTATACTGTATTGGTGTTTTTCTTTCTGGCTTACTTCACTCTGTATAATCGGCTCCAATTTTATCCATCTCATTAGAACTGAGTCGAATTTATTCTTTTTAAGGGCTGAGTAGTACTCCATTGTGTATATGTACCACAGCTTTCTTATCCATTCGTCTGCTGATGGACATCTAGGTTGCTTCCATGTCCTGGCTATTATAAACAGTGCTGCAATGAACATTGGGGTACATGTGTCTCTTTCAATTCTGGTTTCCTCGGTGTGTATGCCCAGCAGTGGGATTGCTGGATCATAAGGCAGTTCTGTTTGCAATTTTTTAAGGAATCTCCACACTGTTTTCCATAGTGGCTGTACTAGTTTGCATTCCCACCAGCAGTGTAAGAGGGTTCCCTTTTCTCCACATCCTCTCCAGCATTTATTGCTTGTAGACTTTTGGATCGCAGCCATTCTGACTGGTGTGAAATGGTACCTCATTGCAGTCTTGATTTGCATTTCTCTGATAATAAGTGATGTTGAGCATCTTTTCATGCTTTTTATAATATTTACATTGTTTTTCTTATCTATATCCAATATTCAAATTTTTGGAAAAGAATTCTTAGCACTTTTTTTTTCTGATTAGTCTTTTTGTGGTACTGTATTTTTCCTGGCAAAAATGAATTAGCTGAAAGACTCAAGAGACTTTATTAAAAAAGCATTCAGCAAGCAGACATGCTGACCTATAGTTTATTTTATTTATAACAATTATAAAACTCCTAGAGGAGAACATAGGCAAAACACTCTCCAACATAAATCACAGCAGGATCCTCTATGATCCACCTCCCAGAATACTGGAAATAAAAGCAAAAATAAACAAATGGGATCTAATTAAAATTAAAAACTTCTGCACAACAAAGGAAACTATAAGTAAGGTGAAAAGACAGCCTTCTGAATGGGACAAAACAACAGCAAATGAAACAACTGACAAACAACTAATCTCAAAAATACACAAGCAAATTATGCAGCTCAACTCCAGAAAAATAAACGATCCAATCAAAAAATGGGCCAAAGAAATAAATAGGCATTTCTCCAAAGAAGACATACGGATGGCTAACAAACACATGAAAAGATGCTCAACATCACTCATTATCAGTGAAATGCAAATCAAGACCACAGTGAGGTACCATTTCACACCAGTCAGAATGGCTGCGATCCAAAAGTCTACAAGCAATAAATGCTGGAGAGGATGTGGAGAAAAGGGAACCCTCTTACACTACTGGTGGGAATGCAAACTAGTACGGCCACTATGGAAAACAGTGTGGAGATTCCTTAAAAAGTTGCAAATAGAACTGCCTTATGATCCAGCAATCCCACTGCTGGGCATACACACAGAGGAAACCAGAATTGAAAGAGACACATGTACCCTAATGTTCATTGAAGCATTGTTTATAATAGCCAGGACATGGAAACAACCTAGATGTCCATCAGCAGATGAATGGATAAGAAAGCTGTGGTACATATACACAAAGGAGTGTTACTTAGCCCTTAAAAAAATAAATTTGAATCAGTTCTAATGAGATGGATGAAACTGGAGCCGATTATACAGAGTGAAGTAAGCCAGAAAGAAAAACACCAATACAGTATACTGACACATATATATGGAATTTAGAAAGATAGTAATGATGACCCTGTATGTGAGACAACAAAAGAGACACAGATGTATAGAACGGACTTTTGGCCTCTGAGGGAGAGGAAGAGGGTGGGATGATTTGGGAGAATGGCATTGAAACATGTATACTATCATGTAAGAAACGAAGCGCCAGTTTATGTTTGACACAGGATACAGGATGCTTGGGGCTGGTACACAGGGATGATCCAGGGAGATGGTATGGGGTGAAAGGTGGGAGGGGTTTTCAGGATTGGGAGCTCGTGTACAACTGTGGCTGATTCATGTCAATGTATGGCAAAACCAATACAGTATTGTAAAGTAGAATAAAGTAAAAATAAAAATAAATAAATAAAACCTTAAAAAAACAATTAAAAGAAGACATTTTAAATAGATATGCTACTTTATCATTTCTTCTCATAGTTTTCTATTGTTATTATTTTTTATCTTAAAAGCACTGGCAAGAAATCCATTTTCCAAAACTGTTTTCAGTTATTTGAGGTCATTAAATGATTTTCTTAAAGGCACTTTCCTGTTTTCTCATTTATCTTAGCTCATAGCTAGGAAGTTTTTAGATGAAGAAGCAGAACTTTCCCAAGAAGATGCAGAATATGTTTCATCAGATGAGAATGATGAGTCAGAAAATGAACAAGACTCCTCACTCCTTGACTTTTTAAATGATAAGACTCAACTGTCACAGGCTATAAATGGTAAATGATGCAATAATACTTCTTTTTCTTTTCATTTTCAATGCTTTTACTGTGGTTATACTTAAATATTCTAGTAATTTTCCAAAGGACCTTGACTTCAAAGGGAATTCAGTTTGACTTGTGTAAAATACTTGGTTATTTTCATTCAAATTCTGTAACATTTTCTTTATGTGAGAGTTGCTTGTTTATAGGCTTCTACTAATTTTAAAAATTACTACTTTTAGGAAACAGTCTCTAGAGACCTGGCTGGCTGTCAGTTGTTCATTTAAACAAGTATTTAATGCCTAGCACTCTGTAAGGTTCTTGAGAAAGCTGTATCTGTGAACAGAATGGACAAAACCCCCTGTTCTTATGAAGCATACATTAGAATGGAAGAAGAGAAACAATATACACAATAACTAAATTATTTAGTGTAAGACAAATTTACAGAAAAACAAAAGCAAATTGAGTAAGATGAAGATTTGGAGTGTCAGGGGTTGGGTATTAAGCTATAAATTTGAGTAAGGTAATTAGCGGTTGACCTCTGAGGTGACATTTGACATTAGCGGTTGACCTCTGAGGTGACTCTAGGAGATGAGGAATTCAACCATGCAGTCTGTTAAAACCAGCTGAGACACAAAGCTAAATTTATTAAATTGGTCAAATAAAGGAGACTACTTTTAGAAAACAGTCTCGCCAAATAGTGATTGAGCAGGTCTCCTATAGATGGTTCAGAGTGGCTGCAGTAGAAATGGGAAAGATTGTAGTTGGCTTTTCTGGATTCTTATCTTTCAGAAATTTTGCCATTCTTCTGCTCCTGCAGGGTTTCATATGACTTAAGATGGCAAAGTTTCCCAAGGTCCACGACTTTAAAGAAGGCTTTAAATACAGAGGTCTCAGTAGTGTGTTGCTGATACAGATATGATTTGCAGAACACGGCTTCTTTCCCAGGTTTATAGTAGAATCTGGTGGGAGAATGTTGATGCAAAGATGACCAGTGTAAAGGCCCTGAAGCAGGAGTGTGCCTGGCATGTTCAGGGGAACATCATTATGACTAGAACTGAAAGGGAGGAAGGGGGGTGGTAGCAAGTGAAATCAGAGGGGTAATGAATGAGCAGCCAACTCATGTTATTTTGTTTCGCTCCAGCTTCTGTGTTGAGAATGGCCTATCTAGGAACAAAGGTGGAAGAAAGGACCATATAAGAGGCCATGGCAGTAATCTAACCAAGGAATGATGGTGGCAGTGAGAGGGGAGAAAGATTGGGTTCTGACTGTGTACAGCGGATGAGATTTTCTGATGGATTAGAGAGACAAAAAGCAATGGCACCCCACTCCAGTACTCTTGCTTGGAAAATCCCATGGACGGAGGAGCCTGGCCGGCTGTAGTCCATGGGGTTGCTGAGAGTGAGCAACTTCACTTTCACTTTTGACTTTCATGCAATGGAGAAGAAATGGCAACCCACTCCAGTTTCTTGCCTGGAGAATCCCAGGGACGGGGGAGCCTGGTGGACTGCCGTCTATTGGGTCACACAGAGTCGGACACGACTGAAGTGACACAGCAGCAGCAGCAGAGAGACAAAGAGGGAGTCAGTGGGCTTGAGCAACAGAAGGACTTCAGTTGCTGCTATTGGGAAGGTTGAAGGTAGCTCAGTTGTGATAAAGAACAGGGAGATCTGAAACTCCATTTAAACACAGTACCTTTTTTTTTTTTGAAATATGTATTTTTTTTTGAAGTATGTTTGAAATATATAGGATTTCAGAGTTTTGTTTTGATTTTTGTGTTTTTTTAGAAAATCTCAAAATCCACATTGGTTTATTTTTATGCCTCATTTCTTGGTACTCTTTACTATATAACTTTAAAAGATAATCGGCCTATGATTCTCACATGAATTATGCTTTGTGAAAAAAGCCAAATTCAAAATGTTACATACTCTATTGTTGTTTAGTCACTAAGTCATGTCCAACTCTCTCCAACCCCTTGGACTGCAGCCTGCCAGGCTCCTCTGACCATGGGATTTCCCAGGCAAGAATACTGGAGTGGGTTGCCATTTCCTCCTCTATGGGCTCTGCCTGACTCAGAGGTCGAACCCAAGCCTCCCGCATTGGCAGGTGGGTTCTTTACCAACGAGCCACCAGGGAATCATGAATCTGGAATAGGTCAAAGCTAAATACTTATTTACTTTTCATTTAAATAATTTTGGTATTGAAAAAATTTTTTTATCTTTATTCAGATTCTGAAATGAGAGCTGTTTACATGAAATCTGTGCGAAGTCCATTGATGAGCAATCGATACAAAATGGTCCATAAGAAACATAACAACATAAACATTTTCTCCCAGGTATGAACTATAGAAATATAGTAGAGAATTTCTTGGTGGCGATGTTGGAATATATTCTCGTTAATGAAGCCTTCATTTTGTTTCTAAAACTCCATCAGAACTATTTGCAGTAGTTTCTGCCCTGAGTGAGGAAGATGGACTATGTAAATTCTCAAAATCCCTTTCAGTCATAATTTAATCACATTTTCCTTTTGTTAACTTGAGCTAATTAAAACATACTCTGAATTTGTTTTCCAATTAGAGTATTTAAAGGAAGTGAACAGAACTTTATCATCTACTAAAGTTTTAACCCTTCTGTTGTTATATTTCTCTTAGAAATAATTTTTCCCAGTAAAATGGCATATCAGAAAATTATAGTTTATTTTTCATTTATGGAATCAACTTTGTATTAGTCTTGTTTATAAATTGCCATATTCAGCTCAGAAATATGGGCATTTTTTTATGATCATTCTTATCTCTGTACTTTCATTGTATTTATTATATAGTGTTTTATGAATTACTTATCACAGCATTTTATGAATTACTGTTCATTTCTCTGGCGACTTGGACTAGACTATAAATTTCTAGAGGATAAATTGTTTTTTTTTTTATTCCCAAACTTCCTATTTTCTTCCATTTTAAGAATATACTCAGAAAGAAGATGTGTTATATATAAAAACTGGAAGTTTACTCAGTCATAGAGAAGAATGAAATTTTGCCTTTTGTGACCACATGGATGGACCTAGAGTGCATTATGCTAAGTGAAAGAAGTCAGAGAAAGAAAAATACTGTATGATTTCACTTATATGTAGAATCTGAAAAATAAAACAAATGAACCCATAATAAGGAAATCAAAGACACAAAGAGCAATCAGGTGGTTGCCAGAGAGATTCCTCTCTGGTGGGGAGGAGAGAAATAGGTGAGGGAGATGAAGGGATACAAATTTCCAGTTGCAAAATAAATGTCATACCTATGAAATGTATAGTATGGGGAATATAGTCAATAATTATATAATATCTTTGTACAGTGACAGATTGTAACTAGACTTATCCTGGTGATCATTTTGAAATGTATGTTATGTAACAGAACTAACATCATGTTGTAGGTTAATTATACTTCAAAAACTAACTCATAAAAAAGGGGATCACGTTTATGGTTATCAGAGGCGGGGCAGCGGACGGTATGGGGGAAAGGGGAATGGGATGAAGGCAGTCAAAAAGTGCAGACTTCAGGTATAAGATAAACAGTTACTTGTTATGGGCTTCGCTGGTGTCTTGGTTAGTAAAGAATACTGCTCAGTGCAGAAGACACAAGAAATGCAGGTTCGATCCCTGGGTTGGGAAGATCCCCTGGAGGAGAAAATGGCAAGCCACTCCAGTATTCTTGCCTGGGAAATGCCTTTGACAGAGAAGCCTGGCAGGCTACAGTCCACAGGGTCACAAAGAGTCAGACATGACTGAGCATTCATGCAGGCACAGACCTTGGGATGTAATGTACATGATAAATATAATTAATACTGCTGTATGTTAAATATGAAAATTGTCAAGAGAGTAAATCCTGAGAGTTCTCACCACAAGGAAAAAGTATGTTTTTCTGTTTCTTTAATTTTGTTTCTCTATAGATGAGGGCTGTTCACTAAATTTATTTCATGATGTAGTGAATTTTAAATCGTTATGCTATACACCTTAAACTTATACAGTGTTGTATGCCAATTATATCTCAATAAAACTGGAAGAAAAAAAGAATATGCTCAATAAAGAGTCAGTTGAGCAAGTGACTGAATAAAGTAAATGAAATAAATATTCAGAGAGAAATCATGAACTTAAAAGAATAGGTTAAAAACATGCTGGGTTTATGAAGTTTATTATACTCTTATTTGTATTCTTATTGTAGATTCCTGAGCAAGATGAAACCTATTTAGAAGACAGTTTTTGTGTTGATGAAGAGGAGTCTTGCAAAAGCCAGTCAAGTGAAGAAGTTTGTGTTGATTTTAACCTAATAACTGAAGACTGCGATATAAATGAGAGTAAAAATATAAAACCCGACGTGCAGTAAAGCTAAAACAAATGAAAATGAGACAAAGTTGTTCACGCTCAAAAAATAAATTATCCAGAATTATTTTACTGGATGATTCAAGTGAGGAGGAAAACAATGTAAGGGATAAACAGGAATCCAGGACTGTGGTTAACCCAAGCACAGTGCCTTCTGGGTCTTCATTGCAGTCCAGGGACCACTCTAATCCAGTTGGTAATCAATTGCTAAACCAGAAACGACAGACACCACCTAATTTAAAGGTTCCCGTCTCTGACGTCTCAGACTGCAAACCTCAGAGCCGTGCTAACATGGAATCTGCCTCATCGCTATTCACTACTGTCACTGCACAGAAAGACTGTAGAAAGTTTCCAGCTCAGTTGAAGGTATGAATCAAACCAGAAAAAAAAGCCTTCGTGCATTTTCCAAAAGGTTTTTTGTTGTTTGTTTTCCTTTCTTTTGTGTTAAATAACAAGGTCAAAGAAAAATTAACAATAGAATTCTTCAGACAAGAAATCAGCATACTAAATTATATAGCTAATTCATAGGATGCTTGTTTTTTTTTAATGTGCTAATAGCTTTCTTAAGAACACTGTAAGGAAACATGCCTATTTTATAAAAAGAATATAGGAAATTAGCTTCTTGCAAGGTAACAGGGCTTCCCTGGTGGCTCAGAGGTTAAAGCGTCTGCCTCCAATGCGGGAGACCCAGGTTCGATCCCTGGGTTGGGAAGATCCCCTGGAGAAGGAAATGGCAATCCACTCTAGTATGCTTGCCTGGAGAATCCCATGGACAGAGAAGCCTAATAGGTTACAGTCAGTCCACGGGGTCGCAAAGAGTCGAACACGGCTGAACGACTTCACCTCACCTCACCTCAAGGTAACAGAAATTACATGCTCAGAACTAGTTTCCCCAGATTAACTTTTCTTTCCCTCTTTGAAGGCTTCAGGTATGTAACTCTCATCTACTTACTGGGGAGAGGAGATTAGGGGCCTGATTTTCTTCCTTTGAATTTCTTTCCTTCCAGAATGGTGATGTAGTTTACTTTCCAGCTCCTCTTTATTTTACTATTGCTGAAGTAATCCCCAAAACTGTTTTCAGGAGTTTATAGTTGCAGTAATTTTGCTAAACCAGGGGTTAAAGTGACAGTCATAGGAATCCCTAAACCCAGACTTCGTTGCTCTCTTGCTCCAGGTGCTTGAGGCCATTCCACCTTAGCAACATGCTCCAGTGTCGACACAGTGGCCCTCAGATTGGCATTTCTGCACATTATCTCCAGACATTTTTTTTTCTTTTTGCATGAAAGTATTTCTGGAAGGCATAATTAGATAGAGTTGACTAGATTGTCTTACCAGTAGATTGGAGAACAACGAAGTACTTCATTTCTCTGAGCCTCAGAATTATCAGCTCTAGTAGAAAGATAGTAATCCCAAGGGTCAAGGTAGGTGGTACTTGCACAATACGTTGAAAACTGGTCAGCACTCTCTGCATTTCTACTTCAGCATGCTCCAACCAAAAAACATAGATACACCCTAGCAATATTTTGAGGACTGTGAAAAGGGATAAGTAGATTTTTACAGAACTCTATTTTAACTTCTGTCATCTAGTGCATGGTATGACTCTTCTTCAAATTAGGAGGAGAAAGAATTTGAGATAAATTTGAAACGACAGAAAATAAACTAAATATCTTGTCAAAATCTGTTAGATACCGAAAATGTTAATATTTACTTGTCACATATATTATATACACAGTGTTCCTTGTTCGTCATTTGCCTTTGTTTTGCTTTTAGTAGGTTTCGCCATAGGAAATTTTAGCTTTTTATAGACTTGCAATTTTTTTCTTTATAATTTCTGAGATCAGTGTTTAAAAAGCCATTTTGTATTCGAAGATAACTAAATATTTCTAATATTTTTTGTTTCTTTAGTGTCATTTCTTCATTAGATTTATTCTTTTTCTTAAAAAGTTGAATATTGAATGCATTTTAAAGATTATTCTGAGTGATTAGCACTTCCTCTTTAGCTTAGAATATAGAAAGCTGGAAAGAATGTTGCTCCCATCCTTGCAACAACAACAAAAAAGCCAGATAATCTACAAAATCATAAGTTTATTTGGATCTGAGGTTGCATGGCAACCAATTAGCCTGATATCTAAAGAAAAACAAATGCCTCCAAGGAGAGACTTGCTGAGTTGGAACAGTCACTGGACATTGTACAATCTAGTAAGGAGACCTCAGCTAAAACTTTAATGAATTGCTAGTCATCAAATGTTCACAGAAAAGAGTGAGAGAGGAAAGCTCCTTCCCAGTGCAGGCTGTGGGCAAGTGGCCAGCAGCTGCTGTGGGAAAAGCACCAAGCCCCATCTAGCTCCTTCTTCCAGCATTCCAACAAAAAGCATTTAGCCACTAGGGGAAGAATAACAAACTCTGTAGTCCCCAGGGCCTACATGAAGACCCTTTGCAGAGGAAGAAAAGGAAAAAGAGAGAAACTAGAATTAAGGAGAGGAGACAGCAAGTAGAAGATTTAGTTGAATAGGCAATGGCTGAGGATTTTCCAAAAGTAATGAACTTGGCATACAAGTATCTGAATCTCTTGTCAGTTATCACGGGTGTTACCTTGAAGTGGAATTCCTAGGCCATATGGTCATTCTTTAACTTTGCACATTTGCCAAACTGTTCCAGAGTGGCTGCATCATTTTCATTCCCACCAACAATGCACGTCCCAGTTTTTTTCAGATTCTCATCGATGCATTTTCCTTTTAGAAAATGTCTAGCCATCCTACTAGGTGTTAAGTGGTAGCTAGTGGTAGCTTCAGCTACACAGTACCTTTGGTCCTGTTGAAGGAAGAAGAAAATGTCTCAGTGAGAAAAATCAGCCTAGGTGTTAGGAGTGTATGGCGCCAACATATGTATAATTGACAGTGATGGATGTGTTCTGCTTTTCAGGGTGCTAGCGCTCTGGAGGATTCTGGCACTTGCATGCCATGCTGTTTCAACTCACGACCACATTTGGCTGACACACATGCTTCTCTCGACTGCCCCAGGAAGGCCATAGAACTTGTATTCTTGTAGACAGTCGTGAAATCGTTTCTGGTTCAGAAGTAGTTTCTTCCCTAAGAGCAATCCATGGCTTACAGGTAGAGGTCTGTCCTCTTAATGGTTGTGATTATATTGTGAGTAACCGCATGGTGGTGGAAAGGAGGTCTCAGTCTGAGATGTTAAATAGCATCACTAAGAACAAGCTCATCGATCAGATCCAGCACCTACAGAACATGTTTGAAAGAATATGTGTGATTGTGGAAAAGGACAGAGAAAAAACAGGTTTGTATTTTCATAAGGCTGTAAAGGAACTTGACTATTACTTAGTTCATTATTCTACTGTCAGAATGTGGGAGGCTCTTGAAATGTGAATACCTGACTGATGAATATTTCCATAGTGCCATAATATTTTTCATTAGTCACTGTGTTTAAATGTAGCTTACGAGAATTGAAGAGGGAAAACTGAAGGCAAGTGAACCAATCATAAGTCTTTTTCTGGGAGGAGCCCTGGGAAAGGTACCAGCAATAAGGCGGCAGTGTGGAAGAGGAGGATTCGGGTGTGTAAGAAGGTAGAATTAGCAGGAGTCAGTGGAAGCAATCAAGAATTACTCTTGAGCCGGCCAGTTTCCTGATTACTGGGCAGTCAGGTAGCGGTGCTGCTTCTTGAAATTATGAATATAGGAGAAGCAGCAGATTTGAGAGACTACAGAGGTGTTTAATGCTGAATACATTAAGATTGAATTCTCAGTGGGTCACTAAAATGGGTGCCTAGGATATTTTGGAAAATGCAGGCTTGGAGCTTCCATTAGGGAGGGGAGTTTTATGGGTAATGTGTAACTGCATAAGGGCATCCCTAAGACTAGTGAAAAGATCACAGGATATGGAATTAGAAGATGCTCTGAGTTCCAGTGTCTTCTATAGCTATGTGACATTCCATTGGACAGTTAACTCCTCTGAGGAGTTAATAGTATACTTTTCCTGTTCATCCCATGGTGTTATAAGAATTCAGTGAAATCGTGCAGCTGAAAGCCAGTATGGAAGAATTCAAGGATTATACAGTCATTACGTATATAAAAGGAAATAATGTTTATGTAAAACGTTCAGGAATTGAGCGACATACCTTTTTATCACCACTGCCATTATTGAACCATATGATCGTGAATAAGTCACTCTATCTTTCAGCAACCCTAATCCAGTTTTTCCTTTTTAATTTGACAAATGAGGGCTTTAGATTACATGATCTTTTGGGTCTTTCTAGTGCTAAATTTCTATAATTTACTTTATACTGACATACCTTTTATAAAGGAAATAGATTTGTAATAAAAAGGAAAGTTATGTGACAAAAGCTATGGAAAAAAAACTTTTTTTTTTTTTGCATAAGGAAGAGTGCCAAAAGAAGGATATAGGTAGACACGGAAAGGAAATGAATGAGGAGAGTAGGGAAGAGTTAAGTTAACAGGCAAGAGTTAGAGATATTATAATGGGTGTGGAATGTATTAAGTTATGCTTGAAATAAATAGATAAGAATTTTACATCTGTTAGAAGTATTACTAAGTGAATGCTTCAGCAATGCTAACATTATGGATTTGAGAGATGAATAATATGGTCTTAGCCATCAGGAATGAGTTATCTAGAAGTATACTTTCTCCCCTCTCTACTCACCTTCTGTTGATTCTAATTTAAGACACTCATAAAGACAGTTTTCCCTCTTTTCTCTCTGATATTTGAGAATCGCTTTAAATCTTTAGCAGTAGGATTTCTCATTAGCATAACGTGGCTCTAGTTTGCTTAATGATACAGATCTTGGGATTTTAACAATGTATAGTATTAACAGTTCTACTTAATGTCAGTTACTACGGTTTGCATTTTCTTAAATATAAAATATTTAGGAGACACATCCAGGATGTTTCGGAGAACAAAGAGCTATGACAGCCTGCTGACTACCTTAATTGGTGCTGGGATCCGAATTCTTTTCAGTTCCTGCCAAGAAGAAACTGCAGATTTGCTAAAGGAATTGTCTTTAGTGGAACAAAGAAAGAATGTTGGCATTCATGTTCCCACAGTGGTGAACAGTAATACATGTGAAACTCTTCAATTCTATCTAAGTATTCCCAATATAAGTTATATAACTGCACTGAATATGTGTCACCAGTTCTCATCTGTGAAAAGATGACAAACAGGTATGTCTGTTTTAATATTTTTAAATTGTTATTTTTAAATTGTTCTAAGAGGGATTTCATTGGAATTTTCATATTTTTAAAAGTAAAGAGGTATAGTGCCAGTTAGATTCATTCAGTAAAGACTTTGCTTGTCACTGCATTAAGCTGAGGACATTAATGGGGGAGAGGGTTGGTAAAAAGGTAAGCATTGTATTTGTAGCTGAGAGCCCTATGGGGAGGTAGACAGCACTTATATTTTGACCTCGCAGTCTAACATTTCTAGGCTGTTTAGTTCTGTAACTAAAAACATGTTCAAGTTGAAAGTTTTACTAGGTTTTAATGACTATATTGCTTGAAAATCAAATGAAGGTATTAGCAAATAGATTAAACTACAGGCCCAAATAAGATGTTGAAATTATCATTTTAAATGATTTCAAATATAGGAAATAAATGTGCTTTTTTTTAAACCAATGCTAAACAGATTAACTGAATGTAGAACTCTTGGGGAAAAAATACTTCCTTAAAGGCTTTTGTTTGGTGTTCTTTAAACAAGAATATTGAATTTTATAAGTCAGAAGTTCATCTGTTTTTGTTTATTTTTCAGCACACCTCAAGAAATTTCGATGTATGCACAAGTAACTGATCAAAAGGCTGAGGAGATCTATAGATACATTCACTATATATTTGACACGCAAATGTTGCCAATTGATCTTAACCAAGGTAGTATTAAATCTGATACGTGATCAGACTGCTCAGGTTGGGCTACCAGAGAACAATACAAAATGCACTTCAATAATCATTGCTGAAGTTTATGTTTATTACATGTATATGAGAACAAAAATACTGTTTTATACTGTGTATATTTTTATTTGTATAGAATATGTAAATTATTGAAGAAAACATGTGTTTAATAATTATTTTGGTTAATTAGATAATGAAACTTTCTTATTGAATAAAAAGTTTATTTAAGGTGCTGTTAAGAAATAAAAGCTAGAGTGAAGGATGTCTTTTAGAAATTTTCCAGAGATTATAGTGCTATCATTGTCATTTGTTAGCATTATAGGTTGATGTATCTGCTGCCAGCTTAATGGTCATAAATTTTTTCCTATACATATACAATATTGAATAGGTATGGGTGGTACATGTATTGTGAGATAATGCCCCAGAAACTAGGAAAAGTCAAAAATTTAACTGAATCCTCAGTTCAGTTCAGTCACTCAGTCGTGTCTGACTCTTTGCAACCCCATGAATTGCAGCACGCCAGGGCTCCTTGTCCATCACCAACCCCCGGAGTTCACCCAAACCCATGTCCGTCGAGTCGGTTATACCATCCATCCATCTCATCCTCCGTCATCCCCTTCTCCTCCTGCCCCCAATACCTCCCAGCATCAGGGTCTTTTCTAATGAGTCAACTCTTAACATGAGGTGGCCGAAGTATTGGAGTTTCAGCTTCAGCATAAGTCCTTTCAATGAACACCCAGGGCTGATCTCCTTTAAGATGGACTGGTTGGATCTCCTTGCAGTCCAAGGGACTCTCAAGAGTCTTCTCCAACACAGTTCAAAAGCATCAATTCTTCGGCACTCAGCTTTCTTCACAGTCCAACTTTCACATCCATACATGACCACTGGAAAAACCGTAGCCTTGACTAAATGGACCTTTGTTGACAAAGTAATGTCTCTGCTTTTTAACATGCTGTCTAGGTTCGTCGTAACTTTCCTTCCAAGGAATAAGCATCTTTCAATATCATGGCTGCAATCACCATCTGCAGTGACTTTGGAGCCCCCAAAATTAAAGTCTGACACTGTTTCCACTGTTTCCCCATCTATTTCCCATGAAGTGATGGAACCAGATGCTA
This sequence comes from Nanger dama, assembly GCA_917880005.1. Lineage (NCBI taxonomy): Eukaryota > Metazoa > Chordata > Mammalia > Artiodactyla > Bovidae > Nanger > Nanger dama. Next base: position 2,422,178 of record CAKJTW010000038.1, on the reverse strand, counting down.
TGGTCTTAGCTTTCTGAATGCTGAGCTTTAAGCCAACTTTTTCACTCTTTTCTTTCATCAAGAGGCTTTTAGTTCCTCTTCACTTTCTGCCATAAGGGTGGTGTCATCTGCATATCTGAGGTTATTGATATTTCTCCCGGCAATCTTGATTCCAGCTTGTGCTTCTTCCAGCCCAGCGTTTCTCATGATGTACTCTGCATAGAAGTTAAATAAGCAGGGTGACAATATACAGCCTTGACGTACTCCTTTTCCTATTTGGAACCAGTCTGTTGTTCCATATCCAGTTCTAACTGTTGCTTCCTGACCTGCATATAGGTTTCTCAAGAGGCAGGTCAGGTGGTCTGGGATTCCCATCTCTTTCAGAATTTTCCAGTTTATTGTGATCAACTGAATACTAATAGCTGTCAAATTCTAGTAGTATGAATTCCAATCTATACTACTTCTTTTGTTATTGTTGAAATATCAAAGAAGTGATATACTGGAGTTGGAAAATTTCAGTATAGGTTGAGCTCTCAAATGCAGCCTGTCATTGTGACCCATTACATTGCATCTGTGATGCTACTAGTATTTTAAGATGGTTCCATATTATTACCTGCAACCCAAGTCCCTTCCTTCTAGTCGGTGTACTGCTAAAGCAGTCTTTAATTATGGATATGTTTTCCCCACTTAGGTCCTTTAATCTCTGTTTGCCTTATTTTTATCTCCTATTACACACTGTTGGGGAGTTGAATCAACCTGACAGCAGAGGTTTTCGCTTAAGACTGGGCATGGACTTCAAAGCTGATCTAATTCAGATTGATTTTCTCTTTCCTATCAGACGATGAAAGTGAGACACAGCAACAAGTGACTTACTCAAGTATAGACTGGGAAATCCAGAACAGGAGCCCAAGAACTGGATAGTTTTCTTTCACTAAAAAGCTACTCTGATTGGGAACTTAGCTCCTTTGGGGCAGTGTAAATTCTGAATTCTTCTAAAGCAGTTGATCTCTTCTTTCTGCTGTTCGGTGATTTTGTCAAATTTTTCCTTTACAGAGAGTAAAGTTAGTGATATAAATTATTGGCTGATGTGCAGTTTTCATTATATCTGTCAGGTTCCAATTCATCCTTTAGTATCTCACTGTGCTGTGGTGGAGTGGACCTTCTGAGCATTTCTTCCTAGTGAGCATGATTCTTAGCTTTGTCAGGTAGGAGGAAAGGGGCTTCTCTTTCTGGTTCCAGTGTGCTATGTTGCTGCTTCTCACACTACGTGGTATCAGCGGGTGTGTTGGGTAGGGCCGTCTGGTGGAACTCTGTGCCCCAGCTACACCAGAAGCATGCAGTCCCCTCAGCAACCTCACATTGCCGTGGACTGATGGCTTCCCTACAGCCTCTCATGCAGACACCAGTGTCCTCAGATTGTGTGTGTGCACGCTGAAGACAAAGTGTTTCATAAATTGACATGGTTTGAGGGACATAACTTAGAGGACTTCATTTACTTATAATTGCTGTGTAAAAATGTCTATCTGTTTTTAAAGTGCAGCGGCCTCTTTCCGTATTCCCACTGGTTGCACTTATCAACCCTATGGTTTATCAATCCATCTTGTCTGCCTTTGAGCCCTCAAAGTCTTTTCTCTTTTAAGTCTCCTTTGGATGTTACCTTGCTGCTGCTGCTAAGTCGCTTCAGTCATGTCCGACTCTGTACAACCCCATAGACGGCAGCCCACCAGGCTCCCCCGTCCCTGGGATTCTCCAGGCAAGAACACTGGAGTGGGTTGCCATTTCCTTCTCCAGTGCATGAAAGTGAAAAGTCAAAGTGAAGTCGCTCAGTCGTGTCCGACTCTTCGTGACCCCATGGACTGCAGCCTACCAGGCTCCTCCGCCCATGGGATTTTCCAGGCAAGAGTACTGGAGTAGGGTACCACTGCCTTCTCTGGATGTTACCTTAAACCTTACTAGTTTATCTAATGACCTAATGGAAAGAAATGGGAATATCCTGGTACCTGGCAGGTGGGATAAACAGAGACTTGATAGGTCACAGAGAATATGGGGAGGGGGGTACACTGTAGTTGATGTCAAGTGTATGCTATTTCAGAATACCCTTTTTGTTTCCTATTATAGAATTGAACTACCTTCAGATTCCAAAACCACTATCCATTATTATCAAACAGCACATTATTATACCAAATATTTGCAACTTAAAGTTCTACAGTAGTTTTTTTAGAGCTACTCCAACATAACCCTTTCATTTTTTTCATCCTTCACCACAAAAATATTTGTGGCAGATGCTATCATGGTAGTTTAAAGGAGAATGATCTCACTTTACCTGCACTATTCTTTTTAAATCTTGTGTTTCTATGAATTCTATAGTTCTTTAGTAGCTGATCATTACTGAGTAAATTCTTAGGAAACAAAGTATTTTTTCTATAAGTTCTGATATTTTTCAAGGAAAGAGCTGAACCATTAACCAAAAAGGTCATTTTTTTATATGATCCAGCAGTTAGAAAAACCAACCAAAACACGAATATTATAAAAACAAACTTACTTTATTTGAACAACCTAACTGGAGAGAAAGGGTGAGTGGTGTACTATAAACAGAGGGAAAAAAATTTCATGTCAAATTTAAAACATAATGGCAGAATATGCTAAAAGATGTTTATTTCCAAAGACACTGTCCAAAAGGAAACAGTGTTTATTATGACATGGCATAGTAACTTGACTTCTTACAGTAGATCTGTAACCTGAATGTTGTCTAATCCAGTCTTTTAAATACCAAGACCAAATTTTTGCTTTGTCTGCTTAAAAATACAACAAAATGTTTTCTCATTCTACTTAATAAAAATACTTAAAAGCAATAAATGAAATTTACATAGGTTTCACGGATATGCCAATCACAAGCTTTAAGAAAAACAATCAGGAGAAAGCTTGTCAAATGTTTTAAACAACATGTAATTAAAACATTAGATCTGACTTGTATACCAAGTGGTGACAAATGCTAACCTAAGGTTTTCATTCTCTTAAATGCTTTAAAAAAAAAAAAGAACACCTGTGTGGAACATGATTTTCTTAAACAGACTAAGATGCTTATGAGACATAAAACATGAAACCTTTGAAAAAGAGTGTGCAGTTTCTACAAAGAAAATATACTTCAGATGAAGACACAAATACACTGTCTGCTTCTTGATAAACATCCTGGACATGTTCTCTTATTTATACTATGCAGAATCAGAATCTGAAAAATAATAATCGTTCTCTTCTTCATCTAAAGACTCCATAGCCTTTGTGAAAAGTTTTCCAATACCAGAGTTTTCTGCTAATTCTGTAACGAGAAGTTTAATAAAAAAGATTAATATATTTCTAAAAGCAATTTCAAGGAAATTGAAAATAACTGTAGGAAACAAATTGATAGGTCTGCCCACTTGAGAACAATTAATTTAAATACTGTGTTAATAAACAGACTATAGTAGAACAGAGCTACAAAAGAAAATTATGTTACCTTTGTTAAATGGTGTTTTTCTTCTTGATAGTGGAGTTGAAAAATCAGTTTCAATCTACAAGACAGTTCATATTAGCTAAGTGAAAAATCTTCCAATACCACAGTTTTCTGCTAATTAACCTCCTGTGAAGTCCGCCAAAGTTCAGCATGCTTTATCCCAAAGGAAATATTACAAACTAATGCTGTAATGGTTAAAGGATAGCACCCGAAAGTTGCCAAAATCAACTGAATACTTATTCCACTCCATAACACTAGCAAAATTTGAGTTCTCTGTACTTTAAATTCTTGGCTAAAATAGTAATTTGACATATATGACAAGTTTCAAGTATATAATGCACGCTTATGTACACCATGCCTTTTAAACTATTGGCCATGGCTATCTTTTAAAAATAAAAAGGAATAGGACAGAAAAGAAAATATGACAGCACAGGCCAGACCGAAGTGGCAAGATATAATCAAAGTCCTGCTAGGAAAACCTGCAAACTAGGATATTCTACCCAGCAAGGCTATAAACAAGGATTCTCCTTCAGAACAGAAGGCGAGATTAAGAATTTCACAGACAAGCAAAAACTGAAAGACTACAGCAATGCTAAACCTATCCTAAAGGAAATATTGAAAGTTCTTTTCCAAACAGAAAAGAAGAATCTACAGGAAATAGAAAATCACAACTGGAAAGTAAATAAGCCAGGACACAGATTTTTTTTTAAAAATGAAAAAAATTCATTAAAGCAATGATAACCACAATAAACAGCAAAAGGATGAATATGAAGATATAAAAGAGGACATCCAAATCATAAAATGTAGGTGAGGAGAGTAAGAAAATGTCCCGACATTTTTTCCTCCAGAGTATGTTTGAGCCTATATTACTACCAGTCTAAACCAAGTGGACGGAGAAGGCAATGGCACCCCACTCTAGTACTCTTGCCTGGAAAATCCATGGACAGAGGAGCCTGGTGGGCTGCCATCTATGGGGTTGCTAAGAGTCAGACATGACTGAGTGACTTCACTTTGACTTTTCACTTTCATGCCTTGGAGAAGGAAATGGCAACCCACTCCAGTTTCTTGGCTGGAGAATCCCAGGGACGGGGGAGCCCGGTGGGCTGTCGTCTATGGGGTCGCACAGAGTTGGACACAGCTGAAGCGACTTAGCAGCAGCAAACCAAGGGGATATAGGAAGGAGTTAATACACTTGAAAAACAAGGTAACCACAAATCAAAACATACAACAGATTCATAAAAACCAACAAGAGAACACAAACATAATATGAAAGAAAACCATCAAACCACAACAGTGAAAACAAAAATGGACAAATAAGAAAATACAAAATCAACAGGTAAACAAGGTTTAAAATGGCAATCAATATATCTATCAATAATTACCTTAAATGTAAATGCACTAAACATTCCAGTCAAAAAAACATGCACCCACGCTGATTCATGTCAATGTATGGCAGAAGCCATCACAATATTGTAATTATCCTCCAATTAAATAATTTTAAAAAATAGAGTGGCAGATTGGATGAAACAGGAAGAACCCACAGCATGCTGCCTACAGGAGGACCCACTTTAGGGCATATAGGACATTTCATGAAATGGAAATGTGAAGAAAGGGGTAGGGGAGTGATACTCTATCAGACAAAGTAGACTTTAAAACAAAGGCTTATAAAGAAAGATAAAGAAGGCAAGCTACTAGAGTTATTGTATTGTTCCCTGGTGGCTCAGAGGTTAAAGCGTCTGCCTGGAATGCGGGAGACCCAGGTTCAATCCCTGGGTTGGGAAGATCCCTTGGAGAAGGAACTGGCAACCCACTCCAGTACTCTTGCCTGGAGAATCCCATGGAGGGAGGAGCCTGGTAGGCTACAGTCCATGGGGTCGCAAAGAGTCGGACACGACTGAGCGGCTTTACTTACTTAATGACAAAAGGATCATTACAATACAAGAGGATATTACAGTCATCAACACATATGCACCCAATAGAGGAGCATCCAGATGCATAAAACATACTAACAGAGCAGAGACATCCCTTTGCTGACAAAGAACCATATAGTCAAAGCTATGGTATTTCCAGTAGTCAGGTATGGATGTGAGAGTTGGACAGTAAAGAAGGCTGAGTGCCGAAGAATTGATGCTTTTGAACTGTGGTTCTGGAGAGACTCTTGAGAGTCCCTTGGACAGCAAGATGAAACCAGTCGATCCTAAAGGAAATCAACCCTGATTACTCATTGGAAGGACTGATGCTGAAGCTGAAGCTCCAATATTTTGTCACCTGATGCAAAGAACTGACTCACTGGAAAGGGCCCTGATGCTGGGAAAAACTGAGGACAGGAACAGAAGGGGGGCCACAGAAGATGAGATGGTTGGATGGCATCACCAACTCAAGGACATGAGTTAGAGCAAACCCTGGGGACAGTAAAGGACAGGGAGGCCTGGCGTGCTGCAGTCTATGGGGTCGCAGAATTGGACACGACTTAGCGAGTGAACAACAGACATAGAAAACTGATGGGAATACAATGATAGGAGGAGACTTTAACACCCCACTTAAATCAATGGACAGATCTTCAACACAAAGAATCAACAAGGCAGTGGAGATCCTAAATGATATGATATCATCATGATCCACACATCATATATTAACGAGCCTGGAAAGCTCAAGTAGCTTGCCTTGTCATAAACCTGGTATGGAGTCAGACTTTGAGATCAGAACTTTTAATACTAAACCCTTTGCTCTATCCTGACCTAGTGATTATAAATGAAGCCAAAATTTCATTCTTGTAAGGAATGTGGAATTAGAAAAAGAGACTCAGAAACACTGAGAGGGAGTTTGCCCACATTTTCAATTATAGAGTAGAAGTTTCTTTTGAAGAATTCAGTCTCCAGGCTGAATTTAAACCAACATTTCCTGTGGACAAATAAAGCCTATAAAGATTAGATCTGGTTAGGTAGTCCCAATGTTTCAGTTTAGAGACTCTGAGAGAAACTAAACTCTAGCAGGTGTGCTATATAAATACTTCAACAAGGGTGAGGGGGTAAAAGATGGCCATAACCTGGCTTGAAGGAATACGCCCTCAGGCAATGAGGCAGTCTCCTCTTTCACCCCATACATTATCATTCTCTAAGATTGGCTATTTGCTTTGAGGAAATCTGAAGTGAATTAGCTTTTCCTGAATACTTATAGTTTTATCTGGATATGAATTATTCAAATTAAATGAGAAATTAAAATTTAGATCACTCAAAGGCAATATTGAGTTAACATTTTTCTGTAATTAGATTTTAAATATTGAAATACCTACAATACACACATACATATCAAATCAAGTAGCTGAAAAAATTTTGAAATCTAGAGTATATAATGAAATTTCTTGTTCCATGACAATCATAACTCAATCAGTATGGATTATTCCCCAATCACTGAATAAATATTACGCTTCTGTGTCTTGCCTGAAATGTCCTTCTCTAACCTATATTTCTCCCACCCTGCCTGACTCCTCAAATGAAAATTCTCACCTTACTCAAATGCTCCAGTCTATGAACTGCCATCTATAATCCTATAGCACTTAGGTGCTTACCTCACTCATAGCCTCATATTATAATTTACTTATATTAGGCTGTAAGCAGCGTGAAGGCAGGGGTTGTTACATAGCTTGTAACCCCAACAATCCGCGAGGTATTATAGCTGTTCAACAGATGCAGGCATGCTCAGTCATTTCAGTCAAGTCCAACTCTTTGCAACCCCAACGGACCATAGCCCGCCAGGCTCCTCTGTCCATGGATTCTCCAGGCAAGAATACTGGAGTGGGTTGCCATGCCTTCCTCCAGGGGATCTTCGCGACCCAGGGATCTACCGTACAGCTCCTGCATTTTCTGCATTGCAGGCAGATTCTTTACCACTTAGGTACTGGGAAGCCCCGACAAAGAAAACTACTCACCGTTTTTTTCTTGATATTGCCCCAGGTAGTGCCACCTTTACTTTTATGGGTTTTTGCATACGAAAAACATATTTATCACAATCATTCCTGTTTAAATATAAAGTAATTTCAAATCAACATTAATCACCATACTTTAATCCACAGATTGAACAGCAACTGACAAAATTAATTTAAAATGTTTCCGTACGTTAAAAAGTATATTTTATGTTCCATTTTAACACGTGTATACTCATGGCGGATTCATGTTGATGTATGGCAAAACCAATACAATATTGTAAAGTAATTAACCTCCAATTCAAATTTTTTTAAAAAGACAATTGTATACCAATGGAGATGGACAAAATGCTTCAACCCTATAAGACTATTCTGAAAAATGATGGTATACTCATTGTCCATTGTCCCATCTGCTCTTCCCAGTTTCTATCTTGCTGCTTGTCTTTTCTAAAACTCACTAAGACATCTTGTCCATTGATTCCCTTTTGTTATACCTTTTACTCCTTTCTCGTTCATGTCTTCCTTCCCTATTCAGGTTGAATCTTAAAAGTTATCACTTTAAGGATATGCATGGTGATGAAAACTCCATTAATTTATGCCTTCCAACTGTGTTGAGATTCACTTTGGCTCATAAGCCTTTTATTTCTACATTGTTACATGTTTTTCATACCAACTAAGACTTCAAAAAAATTTTTTTAACCTTACCTTTTTCCCCTCTAATCTTTAGCAAATACACCTGACTCATAATTTACAGATGAAAACTGAAGCCACCTAGAATATTGTTCTCAGTTTCCCCAACAATTACTCAGGACAAATTTTCTCTTTAGGCTTCAAGTGCCTTAATGATTGACTATTCATTCCTTTATGACTATTTGGCAGCCTGAAAGGTATGACTGTAAGAAATCTATAAATCTGTGATGTATATTAAGATATCAGTGTGAACCACAAGCACTGCTGCACAGTGCGTGAATGAGCCTAGCCAGTTGTTCGGGATCAGCACCTCATAAAACTACTGTCTGGTACAGATACTTTGGGAGTGATTAAAAAAATACTGTTGCACTGCTTCAATTTGTTTGAAAAGGAAGCCAACTACTAGAGTCGGTGAAGTCTAGAGATTAAAGCGGTCTAGGAAACTCATTTTTAAAAATAAAGTTTTATGAGATATATTCTTGGTATGGCCATCTTGTGCTCGAAGCCCCCCGTGTAATCCCTCTGGTATGCGTGTTTTTGGTTAGGTTTCCATGCTTGTTCGCGTCTGTAATGAATTTGTAAAAAGCTGTATCATTAAAATTTATTGAAAGCGTTATTTAATCCTTTTAAACTTTTATTGGAGTATAGTTGCTTCACAATGTCATTAGTTTTTACTGTACAGCAAAGTGAATCAGCTTCACACACCCACACACCCTCTTTTTGGATTTCCTTCCCATTTAGGTCACCACAGAGCATTGACTAGAGTTCTCTATACTACAGTGTAGTTTTTGATTAGCTATCTATTTTAAACATAGTATCAATAGTGTATATATGTCAGTCCTAGTCTCCCAGTTCATCCCACCACCCTCCCCCCTTGGTATCCATGTTTGTTCTTTACATCTGTGTCTCTATTTCACTTTGTAAATGAGACCCATCTGTATCAGGAGTTCCCCGAGCAGAGGGCCTGGGACTTGAAATGGTCCATGACCTGTTAGGAGCCAAGCTGCACAGGAGGTGAAGGACTGGTGAGTAAGTGAAGCTTCACTGCGGTTCCCCATGGCTCGCATTTAACCTGAACCATTCCACCCTCCACCCACCCTACCAGGTCCATGGAAAACTGTCTTCCACAAAACTGGCCCCTGGTGCCAAAACTGTTGGGAACTACTGGTCTTGACCAGTTTTTTCAGATCCCATATTTATGCATTAACATACAATATTTGCTTTTCTCTGACTTACTCCACTCTATGACAGTCTCTAGATCCGTCCTTGTCTCTATAAAGGACCCAATTTCATTCCCTCTTACAGTAATATTCCATTGTGTATATATGTCACATCTTTATCCACCCTGTTGATGGACATTTAAGTTGTCTCCATGTCCTCCCACTGTGAAGAATGCTGCAGTGAACACTGGAATGCATGTGTCTCCTCGGGTTATGGTTTTCTCTGGGTATATGCTCAGTAGTGGGACTGCTGAGCTGGTAGTTTCAGCTTTTAGGTTTTTTTTATTTGGCTGCACCATGCAGCCATGTGGGATCCTAGTTCCCTGAATAGGAATTGAACCTGTGCCCTCTGCATTGGGAGCTCAGAGTCTTAACTACTGAAATGCCAGGGAAGTCCCTCAATTTTTAGTTTTTTTAAGAAATCTCCATACTGTTCTCCATAGTGGCTGTATCAATTTACATTCCCACCAACAGTGCAAGGGGGTTCCCTTTTCTCCACATCCTTTCCAGCATTTACTGTCTGTAGATTTTTAATGATGGACATTCTGACTGGTATGATGTGATATCTCATTGTACTCTTGCATTCTCTAATAACTAGATATTGAGCATCTTTTCATGTGTTTGTTGGCTATCTGTATTGAAGACATCATTTTAAATTGTTACATATTATTCTATTATATGGACAAATCCTAATTTCTTAACTTTCCTTATTGTTGGACTGTTAGGTCAGTTTCAAAACTTCAGTATTGTTTTGTGATGAACATCTCTGTTCATACAAGTATACACTCATACTTGCCCAACCTCATATTTCCTTAGAAATAAAATTCAAGGGTCAAAGGAATGAATACTTTAAAGCTAATGATTTGGCCAAAGTTCTTAGCAAAATCTGTGCAAAATCATATGCACCACAGAAATTAACTCACACACCTATGATCAATTAAACTTTGACAAAGGAGGCAAGAATATACAGCGAAAAAAGACATTCTCTTTAATAAGTGATGTTAAAGTTGGACAGCTATATGCAAATCAAGTTAGAACACATCCTCACACCATGCATAAAAATATGGCTCAAGGACTTTAAAGACATGAAACCATAAAACTCCTAGAAGAGAACATAGGCAAAACATTCTCTGACATAAATCATACCAATATCTTCTTAGATCAGTCTCCCAAGGCAACAGAAATAAAAACAAAGTTAAACAAATAGGACCTAATCAAACTTACAAATTTTGGTACAGCAAAGGAAACCATCAACAAAATGAAAGACAACCTACAGACTGGGAGAAAATATCTGCAGATGGTGTGACCAACCAGGGTTAATTTCTAAAATATACAAAGAGCTCATACAACTCAACAAGGTAAAAACAAAACAGCCCAATCAAAAAATGGACAGATGACCTAGAGAGACATTTTTCCAAAGAAGACATACAAATGGAAAACAGGCACATGAAAAAGGCTCAGCCTCACTAGTTGTTAGAGAAATGCAAATCAAAACTACAGTGAGTACTACCTCACACTGGTCAGAATGACTGTCATTTACAAATAAGTGGTGGAGAGAAGGTGCAGAAAAGGGAATCCTCCTGCACTGTTGGTAGGAATGTAAATTGGTATAGCCACTATGGATAACATGTAGGAGTTCCTCAAGAAACTGAAAAGAGTTGCCATATGATCCAGCAATTCCACTCCTGGGCATATATCCAGACAAAATTATAATTCAAAAGATACATTCACCCCCTATGTTCATAGCAGCATTGTTCACAATAGCCAAAACATGGAAGCAACCTAAATCTCAGTTGACAGATGAATGGATAAAAAGATATGGTACATATATGCAGTGAAATACTACCCAGCTATAAAAGAAGCATGAAATAGTCCCATTTGCAGCAACATGGATGGACCTAATACTAAGTGAAGTCAGACAGAGAAAGACGAATACCACATGAGGTCACTTATGTGTGGAATATATGACACAAATGAACCTATCTATAAAACAGAAAGAGACAGAGAACAGACTTGTGGTTGCCAAGTGGGAGAGAGGACTGGGAGGGAAATGGATTAGGAGTTTGGAGTTAGCAGATGGAAACTATTATATAGAGACTGGATAAATAACAAGGTCCTAGTGTATAGTACAGGGAACCATATTTAATATCCAGTGATAAGCCATAATAGAAAAGAATATTAAAATATATATATAAAAAATTGAGCCACTTTGCTGTACAGAAGAAAATGACAACACTGTAAATCAACTATAATAAATTCTGAAGTATTTTAAAAAATTATATGCTTAAATACTTTCACTTGTAAATACTTATTTAAAAATAAACAAAAAGTAATTTCTGGATTGCTAGGAAAAATTATGTTTTTGCTGAGTAAATGCAAATTCAAATTTTCACTAAGCTTCATGAGAATACTGATGGTTTTTTTTCCTCCCAGTTTTGATCATATGGCTTCACTCTCTCACACCCCATGAAAACTGCTCTTATCAAGATCAGTGCTGGCCTGCTGAACTGCCAAATGAATAGTCTATTTTCAGGCAGCCTTACCATTTTCCATTTTTCCCCCACGTTATTTGATTGTTGGCCACCCATATCGTTTCTTGTTTTTATTTATTTATATTTCAAAATAATGTTTATATTCATAGAGTGTGGAACTCAAAAGTCTTTTTTTTGGTCCTATCTTAGTTCGTCTCCTGAAAGATCACCAATGTTTTCAGTTGCTTATGTATCCTTTAAGAGATATTTGATCAAATAAAAGCAATTATGTGTGTATATACACACATATACATACAAGGATACACACACACAGAGCCCCTATTTACACAAATGATAACACATTAACTACATCTAACGGTTTTCATTTATATTTTTTTGGCTGTGCTTGCAGCATGCAGATCTTGGTTCTCCCACAAGGGATCAAACTCATGCCCCCAGCACGGGGAGTTGTGGAGTCTTAACCACTGGACTGCTAGGGAAGTTCCCCTTTTTCATTTAATATATCTCTCACCATAAGTACATAAAGCATTTCTCATTAATTTCTATGGCTACATAATGTAGCAAAATTTGATTGGTCCCTAATCGATGGACATTTGAGTTCTTTCCAGCCTTTTGTCATTATAATACTGCAACAAATTAGCTGTACAATCACAATTCTAGAAGTAGGACTGCTAGGTCAGAGAGTATATGAATTTATAACTTTGACAGATATCAAAAAGTGCCACTTTCAGGGATTGAACTAATTTACCTTTTCACTGGTAATATGTGAGAATGGCTTTCCTTTTCTTGTTAATTTGTAGGAGTGTTATAACAGGGAAGTTAGCCTTTTTCCGGTGTTAAGTTTCCATAAATTCTTTTTTTTAATTTTAAGTTCCATAAATTCTTTTCTCAGATTCTCACTTGTCTTTTGACTGTTTACGATGGTTGCTACCAACTAAAACTTTATAGGGCTGACTTTATCATACTTTTTGTTAGTGGCTTCTGGGACTTCTAAGATTATAAAATAATTCTCCACAGTCTTCTAAAGATATATTTTATAGTTTAATTTTTACATGCCAAACTTTGACCCATTTGGAATTTATCCTAATAGTGTGAACTGTGTACTGACAATACGGAAAACACCTATACTTGCAGGAGCTATCCATCTTTGACCTCTAGGAACGATTCTTTCTTGTTTTTTTAAAAATAACGATGACTTCTCTAATTACTGATATCTGCTATCTTCAGCTCATGGGATGTTAAAAGCTGATGCAGAGAACTTCAGTACCATATGCACAAATACGTACCTGTTTATAGAGTCTAGCATGCCAGGCGTGACATGATGACACTGAGGAGTTTTTGCCAGTGGAAAGATAACTGATGATGGAGTTGTTGGATTTCTGTCCATATTTGGCAGAATATCATCCACTTCTTGACTGTCCTGGAAACTTGGTAACTAAAAAGCAAACATGTATTACCAACAGGCACCCCTAAAAACGGAATTCCTCATTATCACAAATTGTTTTTTGAGGGGAGGGATTATGTTATTTTCCTTCTTATAATTTCATAACTGAGATAACTAAAATATTAGTAGGTAGAGAACAGAGCCTTGGTCTCTAAAAACTTAAGTTTCTATTGTGTAAAATGGAAAGGACACACATTTCTAGTATTGCATAGGCCAAAGGTCAGCAAACATTTTCTGTAGAGTCCGAAAATATTTTAGGTTTCATGGTCTATACAGTCTTTGTCCCACTGCTCAATTCCACTGCTAAAGCAGGAAAGCTGCCACAGCTAACATGTCTGTGGTCCAGTAAAATACTGTTTATAAAAAGAGCTGATATGCCAGATCTGGCCTGTGGGCCAAGTATACTGACCTCTGCACAGACAGAACAAAGCAAAAGTATAATTGATTTACTATTATGCTTGGTACTTAATAGATACTCAAGCAGTATTAAACTTTTTGTGTGTATATATTTCCAATAAATAATCTTTTAATTAAAGTTTTACTTACATTTATATGAAAACCTTAGAAAAAGTGGGCTTCTGTTTCTATTTTATTATTTTTGCTTTTAAAATACTGCCGTTGCACTTAGGACAAAACATGGGAGGAATAATATAAAGGGCACAATGCCTAAAAGATCAGTGTTTTTGTGCAGAGAACACAGTAAGAGCCTCAGATGGCTCCCTTAAAATACTTCCCTTTATAACCTGTCTAGGTAAAAGGGGCCCCAGATCATGTTGTCACTAAGTTCTCACTAAGCAGCCTTTTAAAACTGGATAATTTAACAACATTGTGAAATGAAATGGGTAGATGGAAAAATTACCCCAAGTGTGAGCCTTCTGAAATTTTTTTCTTGCCTACTTTTTTTCCCCTATGAGTTTGATACTTTTTATTATTCCAGTAACATCTGAATGAGTTCTTACTGTTTTTATATATTGCAAATATTTTATCCCAATCACTGAAGTTTTTAGTTATGTGATTTTTTTCATTCTACTAGTATAAAAATTCTTGTAATCATTCAAATCTGTCAATTTTATGCTGCCATGTAGTCCCTCCTCTGAATTCACTATGCAGTAGGTAATGATCTATGCCTGCCATGCCCCTTTTTAAAGTCTGCCTCACTGCATATGAATTTTAAATATATATGCTTGGCCTTTTTCTGGGCTTTCTATTTGGTTCTTCAAGCATTACTTCTGAACCCCACTGAAGGGCAGACCCTGGCCACTGAGGAGAACGGCATGACTGGCAGACTGCTTCCTGTCCTCTACTCTGACATTTCTGTGGAGGCTATCAGTACTTGGCCTAAATATTAGGGATGAACACTAACCCTAAATAAAAATGAAAGATACAAGAGTCAATATAAAAAGAAAACAATGATTTCTACATTTAAGACTCTTACCAGTATTTTTCGATGCTGCAAAGGTGTTGCACTGAAAAAATCATCATGGTCATCTTTTGGCAGCTGTTCAAGAAAATCTCTCATCTGCTGCTTCCTTTTAAGAGTTCCCACTTTGGCAGTTATCTTCACAGTTTCCTTCTTACCAGCATCATCGATCTTGCCTTAAGAGTCAGCAAAACTTTTGGTAAGGATGTGGTTTTTTATAGTAACTGCTCTATAAAGTTAACAGCCTTTGCAAAATCTAAACTGTGTATTCATATTAAATAAACTCAGCATCTGTTGTTAATATTTCCAAGCCTGCTAAATGACTCTATACTGGGATTCAGGCAATATAATTAAATTACAAAAATAACTCAGGAAGAAATCACATTTGGATTAGGCAGGGCGAGGTTGGAAAGGTTCTTTACCTGTGAGGAAAGTTACCTCTCATATTTCCCTTGCTGGTTGTCTACCCTACTGTCTTGCTAAAATATAAACCTTATTGAATTAGGACAGGGATACTGAATGTTCCCTAAAGCTTTGTATAAGACTTCTCTGGCATAAACCTAGCCAGGAATGTGTACTCCTGGGGACTACACAACTGAACTTATGAGTTTTCTTATGAATTACTAAGGGACCCTGACAAACTGGCCTCAAATTTAACTTAGAAAAACAACCCAGTTGTTGAAATCTCTGGATCTAACTGCAGATTTCCTAGAGCAAACTCAAAGCACAAGGCTGCTAAGGCTACTATTTTATAAGGAAGTAGCTAGGTCAGACTTAAAAATTTAAGATGATCTCTGGAGTTGTTTCTAGTTTTAAAATTATAAAAACAAAATCCACCTATCAGAAGACACATGGATAAATATATCTAATGAACAATCAGAAATCAATACTGAGAACTATGAAAAAACGATTTGCTCTGAAGGTTACCATTTTTGCCTTTGGGGTTGGCTGGCTTTTTCTTGGTGTCATGTTTCTGAAATCGTTTTCCTCGGGGATCTTCCATGTACTTCCTCTGGCATTCATCCGCAGATCGAGAACCTACAGCCATAGCTACGTCTGACCAGAAACCAGGCTTGTGCTTTGGCAGAGATTCAACAGCACTACAGAAGACCAAAACCAGTTAAAGAACAAGAAATTCAACTCAGTAAAAGTAATCTTTTATTGAAGTGAAGGGATGTCACTAAATCAGGAATTTTATCAAAATCATTCTAGATAACTATTTGGGAAGAAGTTAGTATTCCCTACAATTAATAATTCTTACTCGACTGAGCGACTGAACTGAACTGAATGTGAAGATATGTCAATATAAGTTAGTTACCCAATTTAACAACTGAGTTACATTCTAAAATTTCATTGCAAACGATTATTTAGAACCTGGTATACATATTACTGCCTCCCCAACTCCCAATAGATTTTATATATTGTGGTTAAGACTGATATTAATAGTTCTGCCAGAAAAGGTCTATTTAACTCACCAAATAACCTATGCAGTGTCATGATGGAAAAAATTTAACTAGTTCTCTGGGGTTAAAAAGCGCTGTTTGTGGTGTTTGTCAACTTCCATATTTTAAATACTTCTATTGTGGCTGATTTCAAGCTACTGACTATACAGAATTTCTACCATACAGATATGATAGACATTAAAAACTTCAAGGGCACAGATAAGAATAAAATATAGTAAAATATTTAGGAAGTGATGAGTTTAGAGTTTGTTTCTAGTAAAATTTAGTTTATATAATTTTTAATAATGACTCTTTAACATTCAATTTGTAAAATTCCTAAATATTTAAGAGTCAACTTTTGTGAATAACAGAATACCACTTATTCCATATATAAAAGGAGAACGAATACTATGAGTATTGAGCTTGTTAATGAATGCTCTACTTTTTGCACATTTTCTTTTTAAAAAATCACTTCATCATTCTTAGCATAAAACCTAGTAGGACCTATACTATTCCTTGCCTGTCTGTTCTCATCCTCTCCTGTTCTTCCCTCACTTTCTGTATGCCAGTCATTTTGGCCTTTCAGTATTTTAAAATATTCTCTTACTTTCTACCTCTATATACATGGTTTTAAAATGTACTTATCCTGAATCTTTGGCTTGAATACTTACTTATCCTTCAAATCTTAGTTCTAGTATCTGCCTAAACAAAGTCATTTTCCAGATAAATATTCTCATAAACTTCTTACAGGGATTATTTGCTAAGTATCTGTCTACCCTGCTAGCCTATAAGCATGATGAGGGGTATAAAATAGTGGGCTGGAAGTAAGAATCACTTAAGAAGCTTATAGCAAAATTTAAGGAAGTAAGTAAAAATAAGCAAACAGATCCATAGACTCTCCCCCTGAAGATTTCAATTCAGAAGAACTGGAGTGACAGTCCTTGCCAGAAAAGGTCTATTTAATGTTTTCCAAAAGCTCCTTATGTGATTATTTTGCTGGGAAGTCAGCATTAGAATTGCTTTATGATGTTTGTAAGAAGAAAGTATTACATCTAATTGAGTGGAAAGTAGGAAGAGATTACAGGGAGGAAGTGACAGATGAGATGAAATTTGAGGGATGGATAAAAATATAACAGAAGAAAATGAGGCAACAATATTGGCAAAGAAATGAAGACAAAGAAACTGCATATGGCTGCTGCTGCTGCTGCTAAGTTGCTTTAGTCGTGTCCAACTCTGTGCGACCCCAGAGACGGCAGCCCACCAGGCTCCCCTGTCCTTGGGATTCTCCAGGCAAGAACACTGGAGTGGGTTGCCATTTCCTTCTCCAATGCATGAAAGTGAAAAGTGAAAGTGAAGTTGCTCAGTCGTGTCCGACTCTTCACGATCCCATGGACTGCAGCCTACCAGGCTCCTCCATCCATGGGATTTTCTAGGGAATGATAAATAATTCATATTTATAGTCTGGTAAACTTCAAAGATGCTTACTCCTTGGAAGAAAAGTTATGACAAACCTAGACAGCATATTGAAAAGCAGAGACATTACTTTGCCAACTAAGGTCCGTCTAGTCAAGGCTATGGTTTTTCCAGTAGTCATGTATGGATGTGAGAGTTGGTCTGAGAAGAAGGCTGAGCGCCGAAGAATTGATGCGGTTGAACTGTGGTGTTGGAGAAGACTCTTGAGAATCCCTTGGACTGCAAGGAGATCCAACCAGTCCATTCTGAAGGAGATCAGCCCTGGGATTTCTTTGGAGGGAATGATGCTGAAGCTGAAACTCCAGTACTTTGGCCACCTCATGTGGAGAGCTGACTCATTGGAAAAGACTCTGATGCTGGGAGGGATTGGGGGCAGGAGGAGAAGGGGACAACAGAGGATGAGATGGCTGGATGGCATTGCTGACTCGATGGACCTGAGTCTGAGTGAACTCCGGGAGTTGGTGACGGACAGGGAGGCCTGGCGTGCTGCAATTCATGGGGTCACAAAGAGTCGGACACGACTGAGCAATTGAACTGAACTGAACTGAAACGTCAAAGAAATGGCTGTGGGTCAGAGTTGTGAAAAAAGACTAGAGAAGCGTAACCCAAGCCCAGGTCTTCCAGATCAGAATATTATAATAGTATGCACTCTAGGTACTTATAAAACATTTTAAGTTTATAGTAAAATTGTCCTTTTGGGTATGGTTCTATGCATCTTAACATATACATAGTTAACAGATACAAAACAACCTCCATCAGACTGGAAAAAAAAACCACAAAAACTTCTAGTCCTGCCTCTTTGTGGTTCACCAGTATAACCACTGGAAATCCCTGATCCATTTTCTTTTAGTTCTGTCTTTTCCAGAACATCATATAAATGGACTCATATAATATGTAACCTTTTGGGCTGGCTTTTTTCACTCAGCATAATACCTTTGAAATTCATTCAAATGGTTACAAGAATCGATAGTGTTTCCTTTTTATTACTTAGTAGTTCATTCACTGTTAAGTCTGTACCATGATTGCCTTTATGCAAACAGGGCTGTGAAAATCAGGAAGAGAAATGAGCTATGTAAAATCAATCTATAATGTTTATGAACTTCTAGGCTCACACTGCAAATTTTGATATATTTTTTTCTTTGTTCAGTTCAGAATATTTTCCTTTGAGACCTCCTCTTTGACCCATGGATTATATACAGTTATATGTGTTATTTATTTTTCCAGCAGTTGGAATATTTTTCTTTTATTGATTTGTAGTTTAATTTAGTTATGGCCAACAAATACCCTTTGTATAACTTCAGTTATTTTCAATTTGTTAAGATTTGTCTTATGATCTAGTAAATGTTTATCTTGGTGAATAACTCACCTATTCTTGGAAAAAATGTTTTTCCCTACTGTTAGGTACACCATTCTAAAATGTGAGCTAGATACAGTTGGTTGGTAATGTTGTTCAGTTCTCCTACACCTTCACTAATTTCCTGTCTACTAGTTCTGTAAGAGAAGAACACTCAAGTCTCCAACGATAATTGTACCTTTGACTCTTTCCAGTTCGGTGCTTTCCTTTCCTGAAGGACAGGGAAGCCTGGTGTGCTGCAGTCCATGGGGTCGCAAAGTGTTGGACACAACTGAGCAACAACTTTCCTTTTAGTTCTTTCAGATTTTGATTCTTGTATTTTGAGTTTTTGTTCAGTGCATACACATTTAGGATTAAGCCTTCCTCCTGAAATGACACTTCTATTATTTTGTAATGTCTTGCTTTACCCTTGATATTTTCTTCATACTGAAATCTCTGATCAGTATTAGTATAGCCACTCTAGCTATCTATTGGGTTTGCAAGGTATTTATCTATCCTTTCACTTTTAACCTGGCGATGTCATATTTGAAGTGTTTCTTTTATATGACTGGAGAAGGCAATGGCACCCCACTCCAGTACTCTTGTCTGGAAAATCCCATGGACAGAGGAGCCTGGTGGGACCGTGTTTTTAAATTCATCTGACAATCTATTAAATGGTGCGTTTAAATTATTAACATAATTAATGCAATTGTTTTTCTTTGTTCCCCATCTTCTATTTCTCTTTTTCTTCCTTTTTAAAAAGTATTTTATCTATTACGTACTTGAAGATATCTATGTAGTTTTTTAGTGGATGCTCTGACGTTTACTAGATACATACTGAACAGTCTACTTTGAATCAATATCTTTCTGCATCAATAAAAGCAGTTCTAAGCATTCTGTTCAGGTTTTTATACCTGCATAGAAGAAACAGAGTGGAGTATGGTTACTTATCTTACTGGGAAGTGGCATTTCTGCAGTTCGGGCATTTCAAAATATCCTTAGGTGATCTGAATATATAGTAAAGGAAATAATGAAGGATACTGCTGAAAAGGATAGAGAACTGAGGTCAACCTAAACAGGATAGCTGAAGTTAACTATTGCTCTCAATGTAAGGCAGAAGAATCTTTATGTAATTTGAAGATCAGTAAGAATGCAAGTGAAGGGTTTTGACTTGTTAGAACCACACAAGACATTAGCACTAATCTGGAGCTGTATAAAACAGATTACTTACTCATATGAAATGAACAAAGTACAAATACAAAGCTACTTCCAAAGTTCAGGCAAAAGGCATTAAAGGTCTGAAAAAGAGTAGTGTCAAGAAAAAGGCTACAGAGGCATATCTCGTTTTACTGCTCTTTGGTTTACTGGGGTTTTATTTTTGAACAAATTGAACGCCTATGGCAACCCTCTGTCAAGTAAGTCTATTGGCACCATTTTTCCAACAGCATTTGGTTACTACATGTCTCTTTCACACTTGGTAATTCTCACAGTATTTCAAACTTATTCATTTTTATTATATTTGTTATGGTGACCAGTGATGATACTGTTATATTGTTTGGGAGCCAAGAACTGTAGGTATCTAAGACAGCAAATTTAACTGATAAACATGATTAAGCTTATTGAAGAAGGCATGTCAAGAGCTGATGTAGGCTGAAAGCTAGGCTTCTTGCACAGGTTAGCCAAATGTGAATGCAAATGAAAAAGTTCTTGAAGGAAATTAAAGATGCTACTCTAGTAAACACATAAATGATAAGAAAGTGAGACAGCTTTATTGATGATATGGAGAAAGTTTAGCAATCTAGATGGAAGATTAAACCAGTCACAAGGTTCTCTAAAACCAAAGTCTAATCTAGAGTAAGGCCCTAACTCTCTTTAATTCTATGTAGGATAAAACGTGAGGAAGCTACAGGTGAGAAGTTTGAAGTTAGCAGAAATTGGTATGAGTTTAAGGAAAGAAGTCATCTCTGTAACACAAAATGCAAAGTGAAGCAATAAGTGCTAATGTAGAAACTGCAGCAAATGAGCCAGAAGATCTAGCTAAGATCCTCAATGAAGATGGCTAAACTCAACAGATTTTCAATGTAGACAAAACAGTCTTGTATTAGAAGATGACGCTGTCTAGGACTTTTACAGCTAACGAGGGAAAGTCAATGACTGGCTTCATGCATCTAGAGACTTGAAGCCAGCGCTCATTTGCCATTTCAAAAACCTGAGCAACCATTAAGAATTATGTTAAATCTACTCTACCTGGGCTCTATAAGTGAAACAACGCTAGAGGACAGCACATCTGTTCTGAATTATTTTAAGCTCACTGTGGAAAGCAACTCAGAAAAGAAGATTCCTTTCAAAATGTTACTGCTCATTGACAATGCACCTGGTCAACCAAGAGCTCTGAGATGGAGATGTACAAGATTAATGTTCTTTTCAGCCTGTTACATAATGTCCATTCTGCAGCTTACGGGTCAAGGAGTAATTCTGATTTTCAAAGTCTTTTTATTATTTAAGAAATATACTTCCTAAGGCTAGAGCTGTTCTCAATAGTGATTCCTCTAATGGATCTGAGCAAAGTAAATTGAAGACCCCCTGGAAAGGATTCACCATGAAGATACCATTAAGAACATGTGTGACTCATGAGAAGAGTTCATCAACATTCACAGGAGTTTGGAAAAAGTTGATTCCAACCCTTATTAATGACTTGAAGGAGTTAAAGACTTCAGTGGAAGAAGTTACCGCAGATGTGATGGAAATAGCAAGAGAACTACAATTAGAAGTGGAGCCTAAAGATGTGATTGAATTGCTACAACCTCATGAAAAAACTTAAAGAGACGAGGAGCTGCGTCTTACGGATGAGTAAAGAAAGTGGTTTCGTGAGATGAAATATACTGAAGATGCTGTGAAGATTGCTGACATGACAATAAAGGATTTAGAATATTATAGAAACTTAGCTGATAAAGCATTGCTGAAATGACAATAAAGGATTTATAATATATAAACTTAGTTGACAAAGCAGTCGCAAGGTTTGAGAGGATTGACTCCCATTTTGAAAGAAGTTCTACTCTGGGTGAAATGCTATCAAACAGTATTGCATGCTACAGAGAAACCATTCATTAAAGGAAGGGTCAATTGATGTGGCAAACTGCATTGTCTTATTTTAAGAAATTGCCACAGCCACCCTAACCTTCAGCAAACACCACTCTGGTCAGCAGCCATCCATACCAAAGCAAGACCCTCCCTCCACCAGCCAAGGAATTATAACTTGCTGAAGGCTCAAATGATAATTAGTATTTTTAAGCAACAAGTTATTTTTAAATTAAGGTATGTGTGTTAGTTGCTCAGTTGTGTCCAATCCTTTGTGACTCCATGACAGTAGTTTGCCAAGTTCTTTGTCTGTGGAATTCTCCAGGCAAAAATACTGAGTGGGTTGCCATTCCCTTCTCCAGGGGATCTTCCTGACCCAGGGATCAAACCTAGGTTTCCTGTATTGCAGGCAGAGTCTTTACCATCTGAGTCACCAGGGAAGCCCAATGAAGGTACATACAGTGGGTTTTGTTTTGATACAATATTATTGCATACTGAATAGATTACAGTATAGTGTAGACTTAACTTTTATACGCACCAGGAAGCCATAACGTTAATGTGACTTGCTTTGTTGAGATATTTGGCTTATTCCAGTAGTCTGGAACCTAACTCACAACATCTCCTAAGTATACTGGTAGCTTCGTGATTTTTTTAAGAGATTAAAAACCAATAAAGAGTTTAAAGCTAGCTGACTAGGAGAATTACATATTAAGAAATAGGAATGTCAGGTAAAGTAGACAGGCAGAAGAAAATAAGTTTAGCTTTTGACATATTAAGTTAGCTGTGAAAGTTAAAGTTGCTCCATCGTGTCCAACTCTTGTAACCCCATGGACTATACAGTCCATGGAATTCTCCAGGCCAGAATACTAGAATGGGTAGCCTTTCCTTTCTCCAGGAGATCTCCCCAACCCAGGGATCGAACCCATGTCTCCCACATTGCAGCCGGATTCTTTACCAACTGAGCTATCAGGGAAGCCCCGAAGTTAGCTGTAGGTGAGATTTATATAGAGATGTCCAGCAGGCAAAGGGAAATACAGACCTAAGTACAAGAATTCAGAACTAGAGACACAGATTTGGGAGTCCCTGTATAAAAAGTAGAGCTTTGGAAGGAAAAGATCACTAAGGAACACACTTTGCTATAGAGCAAGCAGCCAAAATCAAGAACTTTGGAATATAAGAAAACTTCTGCCTGAAATAAGACAGAAGGAAAATTTAGGAAATGGAGAAAGGAAGAATACAGTGGCACAAAGATCCCTTAGGAAGAAAAAGTAGTTTTGCAAATGAATTCTAAATGTTATAAAGTTGAGGATACACAAGAGAACGGAACACTAAACGTGGTATGTTTTTATGTTTTTCTTCTCTTTTATCAGTGATATCTTCCTATCTTTCTCCTGGATGATTTCCATCAGCATACACTAAACTCTGGCCTGACTCATCTAATAAAAAGCAAGCAACTAAACACATGTTCCCTTATCTCCTCACTCTCTTCTATGACTGTGCCTTCTTCTGTTCCCCATCATTGCCACATATCTTTTGTTGTCCATCTAAGTTATCTTTACCGTCCATTGCTCAACTGTGACCTGGCTTCCAACACCAACTACCACACTACTGAAACTGCTTTTCAAGTATATGTAGCCAAATCCAATTCTTACCATACCTGGTTTATCAAGCAGCACTAATAAAGAAACCCTGGACAAATCACCTAATTTTTGAGACTAATTTTTCATTTCTCAATGAGGGGGGAAAAGACTATGAAATAACCTACAAATTTGGGTTCAAATTTAAGGTTTTATAATAGTAAAGTTAATTATAAAATATTCCTTAAAATGTGAAGCTAAATGAGAGTGTTGCATTTGTCTGTTGAAATAGTTTACCCCTACTTTACTGAGGTATGATTGACAGATAAAATTGTATATATTTAAAATGTACATGTGATCATTTGATACACATATACATTGTGATGTGATTACCACAATCAAATTAATTAACATATCTGTCCCCTCAAATTGTTTTTGGGGAGGGAAGGAGGGGACTGTCTTGAAATATTAAATGGGAATGAAAAGAAAAGGTCACTTTCACTTTCTTCATATGTAGGCTGCAGATGGCCACCTAGTTAGACATAATCTGTATTCTCCCTCCACCCTACATAAATTTCCATTTCTCTTCAAGTGTCTTTGGATGACATTTTCCATTTTAATGATTAGAAGTCATAAATCAGCCTCTTGTTTTCATGTTATAAACTGTTTTGTGGCCACTCTAGATTTCAAAGTCAAATCTAACTACTTACCAATGAAGTTTCTGTAATTCTTTCTCATTCCATTCCTCATCCTGAGTAAAACCAGGCAAACATTCCAAGGAATGCCTGTTTGTCTTACCAGATCCCATTTTCTCGGTATTTGGAAGTTCATTACCAACATCAGGTTTCTGAAGGTTTTCTTTAGCAGAACATTTAGCTTTCTTTTGTTTCATACAAAGTTCATTTTCACTTTCTTCAGTTTCAGATTCAAGCATCGCAGGGACTGTCCTTGTTTTTCTTGTGCTTTTTCTCTGGTGAACCACTGTTTCTTCAGTATTTACTGCTCTGGTTTTCTTAATCATCTCAGTTTTCCTTCTAAATTTCTTTTCTTTTTCTTCATTAAACAAATCTGATGAGGACTGATGCTTGTCAAATGACACACTTACTTGATTTTCAATTTTCTTCAGTTTTGATAACCTTGTATTTTTCTTAAAGTCAGAGGTGACCATTTGTTCTTTTTTAGAACTGGGTATTTTTACTTTGTGGTTGACAGTGAAGAAATCGCGTTCCAAACAGTCTTCTGTATTTTCACTATTGTGGCCCACACGACACTCAAACGCGCCTTCGAAAGTCTTTGTGGGCTCGCTGACTGGACTTGTAGTTTCATTTGAGTCTGTTTCACTTTCTTTTGAAGCTTTCCCAACGCAAGTTCTGTTACTGCTTTAATGGAGTCAGATGACAGATTACTGTTCATGCACTTTTGCTCTATAATTTTTTAGATTTAAGTGGTGTCACTAAAATATAAGGTTTCTTCAGATTAACAGTCATATATTTTCTTTCTTCATCTGAGAAAAACTGTTCCCTTGTTGTTAGAATATCAACAGGTACTTTTGATTCTTTAGTTCTCTCTTTAATTTCATAAGACAAAAACCCAAAGATCAAAATTTCAAATTAGAAACAAAATATAGAAAAAAATTCCACAGATACACTGTCCCCCTCCCCGCCCCCCACAAACTCCCTTTTACACACTTTACTGTCAAATTAATCTTTCTGAAGCACTGGTCTGTTCAGATCACTGCCCCTTCAACTGTAAACATTTATTAATTTCTATACCAATCTGTCCACATGTCTCACAATATACTTAGTGTACGTAGCTCCTCTCACTGGTCTTCATCAATATAGTTCTAATTGCTCACTATACTCAATCTGAATGATGTTCTGTTAATTCACTGTTTCTCAACTTTCATTAATCTCATTCATTCTACTTGGAAAATTTCCTCCACCTACTATCTACTTCGGTTCTGTTCTATAACCTGCTTCATTTCTGTTTTCCAGCTCACCTATCCACAAACTTTGTCCTGATTCCCTCAACTGAATGAAAGCTTTCCTTCAAATTTCCAGAATACTTTCAAATAATATCATGTTTGACAATGTGCCCTGTGTTATAATTATATACTTATCTTTCAACTGAAAAAAATCCTTAA
This sequence comes from Nanger dama, assembly GCA_917880005.1. Classification (NCBI taxonomy): domain Eukaryota; kingdom Metazoa; phylum Chordata; class Mammalia; order Artiodactyla; family Bovidae; genus Nanger; species Nanger dama. The sequence goes on along the minus strand of CAKJTW010000038.1, from coordinate 2,396,475 downwards.
TGGTAAGAACTTTGTTTTTACTTTTGACTTGAAAACCACTTGGGTTACTAAAACCTTACTAGGTATAAAACATATGGAACAGAAGCTATCCTAGTTAAGGAGAGTTAAAAAACATGGAGCTCCATCTGCATAGCCCCATACTCATCACTAGTGGAGGCCACAGAGATACATTTTTGCTGAATCCCCCAAAGCTCCATGAAGAATCATAGGATAACAACCAAAATAGATCTTGGGAAAACAGATCTTATACTGTGTCATTGGCTAAAGAAAGCAAATTAAAATGAGAGAAAGTCTCCAGTTTGAAACTTAAGCAGCCAGAAGCCAAACCCATTTAATTTCTAACTTTATACAACTATAAATATGTACAAGTTTTAAATCATCATACCAACCATCACAGTTAAATACTCTAACAACGTACACATACTGTGTGCCATTTTACAAGATGAATGACAAAATGAAAGACTTTTGGGAAATACCGAACGCTGGGGAAAAAGGAGTCTCTAAATTACAGTTCATGGAGAAGTGGCACTACTCAAAAGTAATCAAGGAAGTTACTGTATGATTTCTCAGTGGAATCATATATTTCTTTCTAATTCCTCATATAAACATGATTCAAATGTTCAACTGGAAATGTGAAAATTCTGAACTTTCTAATTTTGAACAAAGCCTTTTATTCTGAATATTTTTATTCATTTTACTAAATAATTTTAATAAAGATTCAGACCATTCTGGATACTTCAACCTAAGCTGTATGAAGTTGGTAGTGTGAGTAGTATTGTTTCCTCTTTACGTCTTTAAACACTTGTAAGTGTTCCTCACTTCATTTCTTTTCATTTAGAAGTAATAAGGGAAAAAAATGCTATTAAGCTGATGGATTTAACTCAATATGAAATTTTAAACTTGCTAATGTGTAGAGAAAAGGCTCTTTAAATTCTGATAGGCAGGATTTCAATGACTGAAATTACTCTGAAAATCCACATTTATACAAAATAAAATTATGGTATTAATTTCATAGAAGTCTGTACTTCAAGATGCACAATGGATGGTCCTTGCTCTTGAGATTATTACAGTATGGTGAAGGAGGCTGACATTATAATCATTTATAATAATACTGTCAGGTATACTGTCTGCTGTAATAATAGCAGAGATAAAGCACTTTAATAGCAATACTATAACATATAGATTACAGCACTAAATACACAAAAGTTTAGGTAAATCATGAAAAAATATACATACAATTACATCATCTTAAATTATCACTGGCTGGCACCTTTGCATAACCTTAGTTGTTTAATGTTAGATGTGCTGTTTTTTTAACATATATTTTAGTGGTTTTCCCATGGAAAGTTTAATGATAATAATACAAATAATAACAGCATCAACTACCACCATTCAAAATAATGTGTGTGACAAGAGGACCTTGAATGTCTTAACAGTTTCATCAAACAATGATCTAATGAATCACAGTGGAAAAATGATACATCCAAAACACATTGCAGTATTATCTTACCCTACGCTGAGCTTCTCAAGGAGAAGCATCTCATTTTATTCATCTCTAAGTTCCTAATAACTAACATAGATCAAGGTTCATAGAAGATGCTTTAAAAATATTTGTTGAATGATTTTCCTATGGACATAGCTAGCATGTAAAATGGTTTACCAAACTTCAGTCTTTTACTTTGTAGTCTCAAATATTTTACCAATAATATTCACAATTTAACTCAAATTCTTGAAAAAACAGTACTATAAGTGAAAGAAAGGAGTGGAGGTAGGGAGATGATAAGACCTAAGACTAAAAAGAACAATAAAGTTAGAAATACTTTTAAGAGATTTTTAAATTTGGGGGTAAAAAAATATATAGCAGGTGCTATAGCCCCAAGACTCCAAAATACTGAAGATGGTTTTAGCAATGACAATAAGCAATACGCCTAATTTATAAGAAATAGGATGACTTGATAAAATGAAGAAGGGTTGAGAAGGAACTGGAGCTACAGTTAAGGAGTGAATTTTGCAAGCATTCATCCATGTATTTAATTTATTCCTTTCTCAGCACAAGAGAGGATAAGCATAGCTTCAGTGGGGACAGGGGAGTAGGCTGTGGTAGGAGTGGAAGAATGACATGCAGATATGTCTATATCCAGTATGGTGTTATATTTTTGGCAGAAGCAGCCCTGAACACTTGAAGTTCTGTAAAGCTCTTTGTTATAAGGTCAAGGTAGAAATGGCCTAAATTTATACAACATGGTCTAGTAACTTTTACTCATTATATTATCTAGAAAAGGCTGTAAATACTCTATTTCATCTTGGGGTTGGGTGGATGTGAGGCATATTATAGTTCTGGTAAAGAACTGACACAGAACAGTTCTGCCAGTTACCTTCATAGCAATGGTCATTCAGAAAATACATGTCATTTCCTCTATGAAAGGAAATTGGTTTTTCTACTAACAAGAATAATATTTAGCACAAAAATATAGGTATCTGTAATATAGGTTTGAGGCAAGCTGGCAGCCTAAAACTTTGCATTTAGAAAACTGAAACAATCATCTTTCATTGCTATGTTTATCAGTTTCCTTGGTACTCTGATTAAAAGGTATTAATTAATGAAGTAGGCTGAATGCTGACTATAGGCGATTGCAGTTTCTCCTCTTAACTAGTGAAAAAAATGAAAATTTTAGGGCAGTATAAGTCAAGAACCTAATACTATATACACTGTAAACAATTAAACAATGTGGAGTTCATTTAAAAATATACCACAATATGAACAAGAGAAGAAAAGAGCAGACATACCCAAAGAATCACAGTCAAGGTCATAAGTGGTGGTGGCTCTTTGGAGGACATCTGGTTTTTTTTCCTTGCATCATTTTTCCTTGATTTTTGAATGTCAGGAATACATCTTTCAGCTTTCTGTTTTTGTCTGGCCTTTCTTTTTCCTTCTCACAAGTCCTAAAAACAAGTAGAGTATTTTTCCTCTAATATAGGTTCTCAAAAAACAAAACCCATAAATAAATAAATTCCCTCAGATAAAGCTTTCTTTCCCTAGCAGATTTAATCTTTACATTATTTAAGCTTTCATGGCTTCTACCCTTTTCCTCCCACAAAGAACTTCTGTATGACATCTTAAGTCAAAATATTCAAACATGGCTTTTTAAGTTCTTACCATTTTCACTCTTGTATTTCCTATTTAAGCTGATATAAGAAAATAACAGGACAATTCTGCTAGCTGCCTGTTCTTGTAAATAAAGTCTACTGAAACACAGTCATACTCATTCATTTCTGTACTGTCTGTGTCACTTGTCCACTGCAAAGGCAGAGTCAAGTAGCTGTGACAGAAGCAGCATACTCATGAAAATACTGTCGCCCCTTCACAGAAGAAAACTGCCAGCCTGCATTATATGTCGTTACACTGTGATGAGATTAATTTACACAACCTAAAGAGTTTTCAAGGTCAAGAACTAATTTTTCCCAGTGCTGATACAGAGTCAGCTAAGCAGATGACACTTTGTAACTACTGAGGAAATGAATGAATGAAAAAGGACCAAGAATATCACACTCCTGTTTACAGCTACATGCCTCTTAAAAGGTAGGTGATTATAGATGACTCCTTAAATACGTCAGAGGTTTAATTTTCCTTTTAGATTTATTCCACATGACAGAAGTTCCAGTAAAGTGTTACTGCCTCTGAAAGTCTAAGATCAAAGATAGCTCAAAATGGACATTTCCAAAAGCAGAAATTAAAAGCACTTTCCATTGGTTATATGAGTATATACATTTGTAAATGGCCATCAAACTTTATACCTAAAATGAGTGGTTTATCAGATGTAAATTACACATCAGTAAGATTGTTTTTTAAAAAGTTAAAGGTAGACGGACTTCCCTAGTGGCACAGTGGATAAGAATCTGCCTGCCAATGCAGGAGACATGGATTCCATCCCTGGCTTGGAAAGATTCCATATGCCTGGGGGCAACTAAGCCTGCATGTCACAGTTACTGGGCCTGCGTGAGGCAACTACTGAAGCCCGTGCACCGTAACAAGAGAAGCCACCACAGTGAGAAGCCCACGCATCGCAACTGAAGAGTAGCCCTCACTCTCTATAATTAGAGAAAGCCCATGCATAACAAGGAGGACCCAGCGCAACCAAAAAAGAAATAACCTTTGTTTTAAAAGTGAAAAACTACTTTACCTTAACTCTTCTAAAAAATTATCAATGTACTCTTTCCATTTTTCTGGAAATCCAAACATAAATTTCCTTATGAGACATTTTGGGTAACCTATTTAATGATAAACAAACAGAAGTTATCTGAAAGCCTAGATTTTAAAGTCATGTCATTCATTCATTACATAATTTAAAAATATATACTTAATTGCTTACTATGTGCCAGGCACAGTCATAGGTACTGAGGATTCAGCAGTTAACAACAAAAAACCTGCCTTCATGAAAACTGCCTTCTAAACAGAAAGCAAACCAGTAAGTAATATATCTCATTTGTTAGAGTGGTCATTTATGCCATGGAGAAAAATTATGCAGTTAAGAGGAATAGCGGTTATCAGTGTGTTCATTTTAGGGGAGGAGAAAGGGGGCAGGCAGCATTTCAAAAAGGACAAACAAGTTCTTACTGAAATAGCATCATTTGGGAAAAGCCCTGAAGTACATGAAGTGAGCAATGTGGCAATACGAGGTCAAAGCAATGGAAGCAGAGGGAACAAAGTGAAAGGCTATGAAGCAAGAGTATGCCTGGCTTGTCTGTAGAACCAGAGAGGCTGGTGTAGCTGAAACGAGGAGAGGCAAGAACTAGGAGGCCACTCAGTACTCAGATGGGTAACAGAGGCAGTTGGGAGAGATTTTAAAGCCTTGGGGTCATTTTATGGACCAGATCTTTTACTTTGCGTGAGATAGGAAGTTATAAAAAATTCTGAGTGGAGGAGTCAAAGAATATGACTTACTTTTTAACAGGACTGAATTAGTTGCTATTTTGAGAACAGTCTGTGGAAGTACATGGAGATCAGGTTTTTGACATATTAACTCTGAGACGCCTGTAGACATCCTAGTGGAGATGTCAAACGAGCAGACAGAAGATAAGTTGAGTGGCTAGGGGAGTATTCTTCATTTGACACTTGTCAAAACATGAATGAAATTTAACCCTAAAAGAAATCAGCACAGCATTGAGCACAGAAAGAGCCCTAGTCGATTCCATTATTTAGAGGAAAAGAAGGAGAAAAGTAAGCTTAAAGAAACTATGAAGGAACAGGGAGTGAGGCAGCATGAAAATATGGTATTCCAGAAGCCAAGTAAACAAGGTATTTCAAGAAGGTAGGTGTGATTACCACATCGCGTGTACACTGGACTTAGCAATGTGGGGGCCACTGGTGACTTTGATAAGGGCTGTTTCAGCGAAGAACTGGGTATCAAGGAGAGACTAAAGAGAATTCAAGAAAAAAGATGGAAAAAAAATCAAGAGGCAATAGATCTAAGTATAATGAATTGTCTGAGCTGTTTTGCTGTCAATGAGAGCAATAGTAGCTGAAAGAAACGTGGTTAAGAGGGTTTGCCCCCAGCCTATTTTTTAAGGAATACGTGATACACAGCACAGTGTCTAAGTTTAAGGTGTATAGCATGATGGCTTATTAACATATATCTTGCCAAATGATTACAATAGTTAATATGTACTATCTCATATAGATACAATAAAAAGAAAAAACACCATTTTAAAATTTATAAATAAAAGATAAAGATTTAACATCTGCACCTCTCCTTCCATATCCTCTCCCCACATTTTTACAATACTTTTAACTATATCAAAAATTGTTTGTCATTATAACAATGTGAATATTGTTCACTGCAGAACCTATTAGAATAATAATTACATACCCTTTCCCCATGCTGTACCCTTCATCCCTGTGACTCATTTAGAACTAGAATTCTGTATGCTTTAATCTCCCTCACCTAGTTCACTCATTCCCTGATCCCTCTCCCTCTTGGCAAGCATCTGTTCTCTTTATCTGAGTCTTTCTGTGTTTTGACTTGTTCATTTGCTTTGGTTTTTAGATTCCACGTACAAGTGGAATCATACAGTGTTTTTTCTTTCTCTGATTTCACTTAGTTTAATACCTGTAGGTCCCTCCATGTTGTCACAATAGTAAGATTTCATTCTTTATTTAAGGCTGAATACTATTCTTTTGTATATGCATACACCTCATCTTCTTGATGCACTCATCCATTGTGGACACTTAAGCTGCTTTGGTATCTTGGCTGTTATAAATAATGCTGCAGTGGACACAGGCGTGCATTTATCTTTTCAATTAGGGCTTCCCTGGTGGCTCAGAGGTTAAAGCTCCTGCCTTTGATGCAGGAGACCTGGGTTCGATCCCTGAGTCAGGAAGATCCCCTGGAGAAGGAAATGGCAATCCACTCCAGTATTCTTGCCTGGAGAATCTCATGGACAGAGAAGCCTAGTAGGTTACAGTTCACGGGGTCGCAAAGAGTCGGACACGACTGAACGACTTCACCTCACCTCACCTCAGAAAAATACCCTAAAGTGGCCAGCTGGATCCTATGATGGTTCTGACTTTCTGAGGGACCTCCACACTGTTTTCCATAGTGGTCATACCAATTTACTTTCTCACCAACACAGCATAAGGGTTCCTTTTTCTCTATAACCTCACCAATGCAAGTTATTTCTTGTCGTTTGGATAATAGCTACTCTGACAGGCATGAGGTGGTATCTCATTGTGCTTCTGATTTGCATTTCCCTGATGATTAGTCATGGAACAACAGACTGGTTCCAAATAGGAAAAGGAGTACATCAAGGCTGTATAGTCACCCTGCTTATTTAACTTCTATGCAGAGTACATCATGAGAAACGCTGGACTGGAAGAAACACAAGCTGGAATCAAGATTGCTGGGAGAAATATTAATAACCTCAGATATGCAGATGACACCACCCTTATGGCAGAAAGTGAAGAGGAACTAAAAAGCCTCTTGATGAAAGTGAAAGAAGAGAGTGAAAAAGTTGGCTTAAAGCTCAACATTCAGAAAACAAGATCATGGCATTCAGTCCCATCACTTCATGGGAAATAGACGGGGAAACAGTGGAAACACTGTCAGACTTGATTTCTGGGGGCTCCAAAATCACTGCAGATGGTGACTTCAGCCATGAAATTAAAAGACGCTTACTCCTTGGAAGAAAAGTTATGACCAACCTAGATAGCATATTCAAAAGCAGAGACATTACTTTGACGACTAAGGTCCATTTAGTCAAGGCTATGGTTTTTCCTGTGGTCATGTATGGATGTGAGAGTTGGACTGTGAAGAAGGCTGAGCACCAAAGAATGGATGCTTTTGAACTGTGGTGTTGGAGAAGACTCTTGAGAGTCCCTTGGACTGCAAGGAGATCCAACCAGTCCATTCTGAAGGAGATGGGATTTCTTTGGAAGGAAAGATGCCAAAGCTGAAACTCCAGTACTCTGGCCACCTCATGCGAAGAGTTGACTCATTGGAAAAGACTCTGATGCTGGGAGGGATTGGGGGCAGGAGGAGAAGGGGACGATGGAGGATGAGATGGCTGGATGGCATCACTGACTCGATGGACGTCTGAGTGAACTCCGGGGAATTGGTGATGGACAGGGAGGCCTGGCATGATGCGATTCATGGGGTCACGAAGAGTCGGACACAACTGAGCAACTGAACTGAACTGATGATTAGTGATGTTGAGCATCTTTGTTTGCCATCTGTATATCTTCTTTTGGAAAATACCTATACAGTTCTTCTGCCTAATTTTTTAAAATATTATCTGACTGCACCAGGTCTTAGCTGTGGCATGTAGGATCTTTCACTGCAGCACAGGAACACTTAGTTGCAGCATGTGGGATCTAGTTCCCTGACCAGGGATTGAACCCAGGCCCCCTGCATTGGAAGCATGGAGTCTTAGCCACTGGACCACCAGGGTAGTCCCCTGCTCATTTTTTAATAGAACTGGTTCTTTGTGGGTTTTTTTTTTTTTTGATGTTGAATTGTATGAGTTCTTTGTGTATTTTGGATATTAATCCCTTATCAGCAATATAGCTTGCAAATACATCCTCCTACTCAGTAGGTTGCTTTACCATTTTGTTGACATTCTTTTCTTGTACAAAAGTTTTTAGTTTGATGTTGTCCCATTTGTTTATTTTTTGGTTTTGTTGCCTTTGCCTGAGGAGACAGATCTAGAAAAATATAGCTAAGGCATATGTCAAAGGGTTCACTATGTTTTCTTCTAGAAGTTTTATGGTTTCATATCTTACATTTAAGTCTAATCCATTTTGAGTTTATTTTTGGACACAGTGTGAGGAAGTACTCTAGTTTGATTCTTTTGCATGCAGCCATCCAGTTCCCAGCATCATTTATTGAAGAGGCTGCCATCATTTCCCCATTATATTAACTCCTCTGTTGTAAATTAATTGACCAAATACACATAGGTTTATTTCTGGGGTCTCTGTTCTGTCTAGTTGATCTATGTGGCTGTTTTAGTGCCACTATCACAGATTTTGATTACTGTAGCTCAGTAGCATAGTTTGAATTCAGAGAGTAGGATACCTCTAGCTTTGTTATTTACATATTTAGGTGTTCCTAGGTTGGGCGCCTATATATTTACAACTGTTACATCTTTTTATTTTTTATTGATCCCTTTATCATTGTGTAATATTCTCTGTGTTCTATTACAATCTTTGTTTAAAAGTCTGTTTGATCCGATATAAGCATTGCTAACTTGGCTTCATTTCCACTTAATGGAATACCTTTTTCCATCCCTTCACTTTCTGTTTTGTGTGTATTTTTAGATTTGAAAGGAGTCTCTTTGTTTTTGTATCCATTCAGCCACTCTCTTTTGATTGGGAGCATTTGGTCCATTTACACTTAGTTATATTTAAAGTAGTTACAGCTGTTTTATTAATTGTCTTCTGGTTGTGTTTGTAGTTTTTTGTTCCTTCTTTTGATGACTATCTTTTGTGTTAATTTGAATTACTTTCTCTTTTGTGTGTATGTGTGTGTGTGTGTATCTAGTATAGATTTTTGGTTTGTGATTGCCATGAGGTTAATATGCAACACAGATATATGATTATTCTAAGTTGATGATCTCTTAAATACAAATATATTCTAACAACTTTGATTTTTTTACACAAATGAGAGGGGTTTTTTTTGTTTTGGTTTTCTTTGTGGTAGAAGGGAGAATTACTAGAGTGATTTTTTTTAGTAAAAGACAATAGGAACTAAAGTATAAACAGGTTGACACAGACAGGAACATGGCAGGCTTGCCCAATAAAAGCAGGTACAGATACAAGCAGATGAGAGATGTGGCAGAAAATTTCTCTCGATTGTTCCCGTTGCTTTAAGTCTTCTCCTTGTTCCCCCACCGGCCAAGCTGAGAGGGAGGTAGGAAAGATGTAGAAATAGGCAATAGTCATTGAGGATGATGGGAGAATGAATGGATTAGGGACCTACGGTAGGATACCAAGTGGTACTAAGAGACCACAATTTGTTGCTGGTAGTCATAGATTTAAAGTAGACTACTCAGGTGTGTTTTTCTTTAATCACATTAGCTGTGTACTAGGCATGAACAGAAAATAAGACTGTATCAGGACTAGGGTTATTGCGGGCAGGTTCAACAAAAGAGGAATTAGGGAGCTAAATTATATTCTTATAGCCAGTTCCTCACAAATAAGGAACATTTCATTTGAATATTTTTAAATAACTGGACTTAAACTGTCAATGACAGTAAATCATAATAAAGGACCAACATATATAATAGTTTTATATAATTTTGGCATTATTTTTAAATTTTTAGTGTTGACATGTAATTTTAAAGCACTTAATTAAAAGTAAAAATACGGTTTGAAGTATGGTTAATTATTTCACTTAGTAAAGTAATTCTTCCAATTAGTAATGACAGTCATTACCTGCTTCTTTCATGGAAATTTGATCTATCATTCCTTTTAGTACATAAATGTTGCCTGATAAAGTTCTAAGTTTGTTGTGCTTAATCCGTTCTATAATTACATTACTGTGCCAATATATGTTGGTGATGTCTCTAGGAGGAAAAAAAGCTTAGTTAAAGCAAAAATATTCACATTTTACCAAGAGTCACAATGTACACATATAAGTATATAAATTTGAAACAGGAATAAATTTGCACTCCAGCTACAATGCTATTAATCTGATTATAAAACATTTGAGGGCCAAACACTAACAGAACTCAACTTCTTGGCTAAGGTGAACCTGAGCACCAAGAAACTACACTGTGGCCAAACCATGTGGCTAGTATAAAATGTTTCATTAGCAAGAAAGCAAGGCGTTCTCTAAATATCTTGTGGTAATAAAGCTCACAATGCTATCTCAACTGATGCCAAACTGCCAAAGGATGATTTCCCTGTCACTCTCCTCAGGGCCTATGCTGGGTTAGTTTTCATGCAGTTATACTGTTTGAATTATTCTACTCTTTTGTTTTTTTTCCCCTTCACCATATAGCCAAATGTCTTTATCTTCCTCTTTAGAAAGTAACAAAAGAGGTTCCAATTGTGAAAAAACAAACTGCAGCATCAAACTACTGACCCATAAATCTACTCTTTATTATTTCTTTACATGAAGCCAAGAATAAATATAGAGAAAACAAAATTTTAAAATTTATTAGAAAAATTAACATTCTGACTCATTAGATTAGTAATAAACATTCTGTCTATAAGCATAATAAATGAGAAAGTTAAGGCCATTTAGTTTGGTCAAATGGAATTAAATTCATATGTTATACTTAACACAATATTCTCATCCTCTGTTCTTTTTGGGCTTCCCTTGTGGTTCAGCTGGTAAAGAATGTGCCTGCCAATGCAGGATACCTGGATTCAGTCTCTGGGTTGGGAAGATCCCCTGGAGAAGGGAAAGGCTACCCACAGCAGTATTCTGGCCTAGAGAAGAATTCCATGGACTATATAGTCCATGGGGGTCACAAAGAGTCGAACACGACTGAGTGACTTTCACTATTTTATTTAACAAATATTTAAACAGTACTCAAGCACTGTTCTCAAAGTCTTCTAAATATTAACTCATTTAACTCTCAAAATAATTCAAAAAGTAGGTCATGCTATTATCATTACACAAATGAAGACAATGAGACTGAAAGAGGGTAAGTAATTTGCCTAAGTCATACAGCCAGTAAGCAGTAGTAATGGGATGGCAACAAAGGCAATCAGTGCTGCCTCTGGATATTAAGGAAATGGATGGGTACAAGGCAAGCAAGAAATAAGGTGAGCAAGACAGATTTTATATACTCATAAACTTTCAGGTAGGTATCTCTAACAGTGATACAGTGTACTGTTTTATTACAACCTTTTATTACATTTTTTTTAACCACTAAGAAAACTGGTTTTGAAGAACAGGAAATGGAACTAGCAGAGTAGCAGAACTAGGCAAAGCCCACTTACCAAAGGATGTTTTCATTTTAGGGACCACCATAAAGTGCTACTGATTACTTAACATGTAGCTGTGTGGCACACTGTTAAATAATTTTTATTTCTTTTCTGAATCAGTAAATACATATCTGGTTTTGGTTTTCCCAATTTAGATGTGAGACTCTGGACTGAAATGCATGTAGTAAATGTTAACTACAAGCAATCATTATCATCAAGCAGATAATCCCAGCCCACTTAATAGAACCTCTGAAAAAAATAAAGCACTATTCATACAAATTTGAGCTGTCCCTATTTTAAAAATAATATGAGTTAACAAATTTCTTGGAAAAGCAAGAAAGCTAGTTACAATCAAAATGGCCACACTCATTTTACTTTTCTGCTATCAGTTTATAACCTTGTTAGAAAGTCTTTGTTTTACAGCAAGATGCAATTTGTCATGCATCTCCTTGTAAGTTCTTACACACAAATATATTATAAATTTTACTAAAAGAATACTGAAAAGTTATACTTACGTCAGTTTTCCTTCTACACATATAGCAGTGTTATTATTGATGACTTTAATCCTCCATTCCTGTAGTTGGACTACCTGATAAAGCGTAAAGTGAAATACACATTACTTCTTATATTACTTGTACCATATGCATTACAAAATCAGTTTACATTAAATTAAAAGAAAAAACTTACACAAGTAATCCAAATAGTCCTTAGTGTTCATCTACATAAGAATCACATTCTATTTTTACATAGCAATAAGGTAAAAACTCTTATGCATAATTAAACAAAAGACGGAGAAGGAGACTGAACTGAAGTTGTACTGCAGTTTGTTCTAGTAACACAATCCAGAATCAACTATACTTTAAATACTCTTATGTCAAATATCTTAACCACTAAGGGAAAAAAGCCACTTAAAATCTTGAGGTATCCATTAAATACAAAAGCCACAATAACTTAGAGAAAACAAGTAGTATGCATTTCACCATCACTCTTCGCCCTATATAATTAGAGCATTTATTTTTTATAAAGTTGATTTGGAGTTGCATTCAATTTCCTATAAACTATAAAGATGATTGCTAGTAATCTATATTTAGTATTCTATTCCAAAGCAAACATCTGAACAGCTCCTCTATCCATGGGATTCTCCAGGCAAGAATACTGGAGTGGGTTGCCATTTCCTACTCCAGTGTTACAACAGTAAAACTTCTCAAATCTTTAGATGCTCTAATTCCTTTCTCTTTTAACTGCTCTGTTAATAGAACACCAAGAATCAGGGGGAAAAAAATTTAAGAACAAGAATACTTCAGTATTCATCCCCAACGGGAGTTGAAGACTATGCAACTAGTGATAGAGCAAAATAAGACTTCACGCCTGGGTCGTCTTACTTTTAATCCACTGCTCATTTCACTAGGCCACACTGCCTCTACACTAAATATTTACAAAAACCCAAAATGAACGTGTTAATGAGAGAGCAAAAGAGCTTATGCACTTTAAGAATGAGAGTGAAAACAAAGTATTTATCTGCCTTAAAAGTTTTCCTACCTTAATTTTAACTCCATTTGTAATAGTTTGGCTTATACTTGGAGAAAGGTTCCAGGCATTCATTTTTGATCTCTGAGGTATTGTTATATGAAATTGTGGAGTTGCAAGCACGATTTTACAAGTATCATTCATGGAACCTGGAAAAGCAGTCTCTCTGTGCATTGTTCTCTCATTTCCTTCCTTAATTTCCTGTTTTGAAGTGCCTTCTGTTGTACTCTTACTATCACCAGAAACCAGTAATTGACCACCATTCTCAACATCAGTACCACAAAGAGTCTCAACAGTGGTATTTGGGGACTTTTCATGGGTAGAATCAATGTCTTCTAAAATAAATGTGTCCTTTTTGGATTTATTAGTTGCAACTGTATTCTCCTTTGAGTGAAGAATTTGTCTAGCCAGCTGAGCTCTAGTTAGTACCCTGTTGGCAGAGGCAACATTTTTACGTTCTTGGTTCAGAATTGGAAGCTCTGCAGAAAATACAAAACCAAACAAAATTTACAGATGATTAATATGAAATGAAAAGAGAACAAGAGAAAATTTTAAAACTTTGAATTGCCTATACAGGGAAAATAATTATGTAGAACATTTAACCATACATTCAAATAACAAACTAAAAACAAAACAAAAAGCACTTTACCATAAGTTAAATTGTGCAGAGGCACCTTCTTTTCCTGCTGATATGTAATCTTTTGCTTGACTGGCACAAAAATATTATTTGATGATTCCAGAGGAACTTCTTGGACAGAGGCTGAGTTTTCTTTTTTAAAGAAAGAAGTTGTATTAGTTAATAAGAGAAAAAAAAATGCCTTTAAAAATCTTGGAATAAAGATTTAAATTCAGTAATGATCAGACCAGTAGAGTATGACAGTTACATTAAGTTTTTGCCCTTTATTATTATCTCATATCTTCAATGCATTCTCTATACCTGCATTATGTTGAGAAAGAATTTTTTAAAAACTTCTCCACATTACCTGCCAGTTCTAGACACAAGTATACTACTGGACTTAGAAGCCTAGAGATATGGAATAAAATTCTAGTGCTGCCACAAATCAGATATGTATATGTCAAGGTCATATATCAAGTGCCATTCTGTCTTGAAAATTCTGATTTTGCTTCTGGTTCTGGAAATTTCTAAAATGTGGAGGAAGAGTTGTAACAGATTTAAAAATCAAAATGTTGAGATTCAGTAGCAGACTAAGTCATAATTTATACTTCTTTGACATCCCTTTTGCAGGTCTTCAAAGACACAAATTTGGTAGGCTTCATCACTAGACAAGCAGGAACTAATAGCATTGCTTATATTTTACTCTGCTTTACATCCTAGATGGTTAAAGTTCTGTATCTGGAATATAGAAATAAGTTTCTTTCCTATAAAAAGGGGAAGGTAATAGACTTAAAACTTGTACCAGAGAAGGAAAAACTGAATTATTTTATATGTTTAATTTCAAATATTATACTTGAAAAAACTGGTAGTGATTATACTTTAATATGTATGTTCCTTTAACCTTACAAACCTCAATATAAATATTTTATTATAATGACATGTTATAAAAGATAAGTTTCTATTTCTTTAAATCATTCTTCTAGAAATGGCAGGGCAATGTAGTACAAATGAGTAGATAATTCAATCATATACAACATGGTACAGAACACAGGCCATTCATTTCAGTTCAGGGATCCATGTAGGGACTCTCCAAAAGACCTCTGAAATTATATACAAAATCTGTGTTTGTATATATGTGTGTTTTCTAGGAAGTCAGCAGATTCTCAAAGCAGTCAGTTATTTCTTCCTCTCTCTAATCCCAGTTTACATATAAAACATGCTATAATGTACATTATTTCTCTTGCTTCTCCCTTTTCTTAGACTGTATGAGATTGTATATTCACCTACTTCCATCCTAAACTCCCTTAGAAAACTGCTTTTGTGTCAACATACATCAGTGTCTTTGAAATGCAACAATATACCCACTATCTATTATGTAGCAGTTAAGAGCATGAGCTTTCTAATAGATACCTGTATTTAATTCTCAGCTTATCACTTACTTACTACCTGTGAGACACATGGTGCTGCTGCTGCTGCCGCTGAGTCGCTTCAGTCGTGTCCGACTCTATGTGACCCCATAGACGGCAGCCCGCCAGGTTCCCCATCCCTGGGATTCTCCAGGCAAGAACACTGGAGTGGGCTGCCATTTCCTTCTCCAATGCATGAAAGTGAAAAGTGAAAGTGAAGTCGCTCAGTCGTGTCCGACTCTTCGAGACCCCATGGACTGCAGCCCACCAGGCTTCTCAGTCCATGGGATTTTCCAGGCAAGAGTACTGGAGTGGGGTGCCATTGACACATAGCAGATGTTAATTTATTTAAAAGCTTCACTTACTAGACTATTAAATGAGCATAAATCCATAGTGTTTGCTGAAAGGAGCAAATGTGATAAAACACATAAACTATCTTTATCAATTACTGGCTTCTGAAGTTACCATTTTGGTTTTTCTTCCTCATCGTCTCAGTGGCTTTCACTACTTTCTGCTCTTTAGTCTAACTTCTAAATTTCAGGGTGCCCCAGAACTTACCCTTAAATGTTTTCTCTGAAAACATTTCAACATACACAGTTTTTTCAAGTATAATATACTTACTTCTTGATGATCCCATCTAATCTTATAGCTTTAAATACCATTTAGGTGCTAACAACTCCAAATGTATTTCTCAGGTAGGACACTTCCCTGAATTCCAACTAATTTTTTTCAACAGCCTAATTCACATCTACACTTTAATTTTTAACAGACATATCAAAACTGATATGACAAGAAACATAATTACTGAGTCCTCAAAACTACTCCACCTCTGTCTGCCCCACCACAGTTAAACTGCTCCATCCTTTCAGTTGCTTGAGCAAAAAGAAAACCCCAAACCAAACAAATCACCCAGGTCATCCTTTATACCGCTCTTATATTCCACACTCCCATCTCTCAACATACATCTGGAGGGACTTCCTTGGTGGTCCAGAGGCTAAGATTCCACGAACTCCCAACGCAGGGGGCCTGGGTTTGATCCCTGCTCAGGGAACTAGATCCCACATGCCACAACTAAAAGATCACATGTGCCACAATTAAGACCCTGTGCAGCCAAATAAATAAATAAAATAGTAAAACAAATTAACAACCCCCCTCCCACCTCCCACCCCTGCCAAAACCAAACTCTATCTGGAATCCAGCAACTCCTTATTATCTCCACTGCTACCACTTGACCAAGCCAATGCCATCTCTCACCTGGAATACTAAAATAACTATTTCAAATTAACAGCTAGAGCGATATTTTAAAATTTAAGTGTGACATTTCTCTGCTCAAAACCCTCTGCTGCTGCTGCTGCTGCAAAGTCCGCTTCAGTTGCGTCCGACTCTGTGCGACCCCATAGACGTCAGCCCACCAGGCTCTCCCGTCCCTGGGATTCTCCAGGCAAGAACAATGGAGTGGGGTGCCATTTCCTTCTCCAATGCATGAAAGTGAAAAGTGAAAGTGAAGTCGCTCAGTCGTGCCCAACTCTAGCAACCTCATGGACTGCAGCCCACCAGGCTCCTCCATCCATGGGATTTTCCAGGCAAGAGTATTGGAGTGGGGTGCCATTGCCTTCTCCGCAAAACCTCCTAGTGGCTCCTTAATTTGCTCACAATAAAAACCCAAACCCTTATATTTACCTATAAAGGCCCTTATAGGACCCTCCTAAAAGACAAATTATCTGACCCTCTCCTTATTTATCCCCTCCTCCCCAGCTGCCCACTCACTCCTTGGTAATCTCCTAGCTAGTCTGCATGCTTCTATTTCAGGGCACTTGTACCAGCTGCAAGATACCTATCTGTATCTATTGCTTCCTTCAGTTTTTTCGGCTCAAATACCACCTTCTCATTGAAACACTGACCACCCCATGAAAAATCAAAACCTGCTCCAACTCTCCCCATCATGCTTACTCTGCTTTCTCTTTCCAGATCATTTCTATTATAGTCTAAAAAATACTTAGTTAATGATCTGTCTGCCACCACCTGAATGTAAGCTAGCTTCATGAGGGCAGAGATTTTGTTCATTTTGCTCACTGCTGTTCCCTGAGTACCTAAAAGTGTCAGACACAATAAACACTAAACACATTATAGCTTTTTAACCAACACATAATAAAACTAACCTCTTAGTGAATTGTTTTCTGGCTGGAATGATTTGTTGTTTTCCTTTTCTTCACAGAGGTAGGTATGCTGTAATATTCTTTCCTCAGCTCCATTAGGAGCGAAACTTTCATTTTGTGTTGGTTCCAAAACACTGTTTCTTGATGTTTGTTCTTCCTTGTTGCATAGTACTTTTTCTTTCATTCTTTGAAATATTTTTTCTGGTGTTTCATAGCTTGCTTTATTTTTAAATTCATCCTTGTTGGGCTTTATAGCACTGATATCAAGAGAACTGTCAGAGGCAGTAGCCTCTGCTAGCAAGGTAGACTGAAATACAGTTTTATTATTAAAAGCTGCCATTTCTACAGACTTACTCTTTTTATGATTATTCGGTTTTAAAGAGGATATCTGATATTTCACCAACTCTTTTACAGGAGTAAGTGTGCCTGAAGGAATGCTGTCATAAAAGATCGAGTGCATGGGCACATTTCTCCTTTGAGAAGATGTCTCTGAAGGCAGGTGAATTCCTGGATGTTTCAAAGGTGTTGCAATCATCTTGATAAACAGAAGCAACAAATTCCCTCTAACAGAAAATTCACTTAAACACAATTTTCAGGATAGACCTTCAGCAGGGGGCCAGAGGAACCTGCAGTTCAATGTGAAATCAACTTTTATCATGCTTCTGTACAGAAAAGGTTAAGTTTATTTGCTTTCCATAATAACATTATACAAAGTAAAAGGTTTAATTGGTTCATAACAACACTGGATAATCTATACCTCACAAAGCAAACTAATATTTTATATTTTTGTTAAAGTTTCTTTTTTTTTCAGTGATAAACAGTTGGTTTTAAAATTTATTCTCTGCAAAAAAGCAGCTCCCACCAAGTCTTTTACCTCATCACTCTAAGAGCAGAATTTGAATATCTGTTTTTAAATTTTACTTGAACCTCAAGTCCTGGAGGGTCCAATCTAATATTTGCATCAAAAAACATTAAATGACAGCTGCATATGGCAATAAATTAAGTTAGTTTCACAACTATGGTTTTTCTTTTAAGAACTTAAATTTTAAGACAGCAGCTACATGACATATCCTAATGAAGGTTAAAAATCCATTCAATTTTTAAGTTAATAGTCTCCAATCCTGATTTCTGTTATGCTGTAGAACTTTTTAATGTGAGATTTTAGTTTAAAAAAAAAAAAAGATTTCAAATCAAAAGTAAATTATATTCATTATAATTTTCTAAACATTTACTGCTCCTTAGAATTTTTAGAGGAAATCATGTACTTGGGCACACATGGTCTTAGACTTGTTTTAGCTTGTTTCTTACATATAAATTTTATTTCCCACACCTAGAAATTTCTAGGTGATGAACCATACAGTTGCATTCTGCTATACTTGGTAAATTAATGCAATATTTTAACCTAAAGGAGCTTAGAACTTATAAGTCTAGATTTACAGCATCTCT
This sequence comes from Nanger dama, assembly GCA_917880005.1. NCBI lineage: Eukaryota > Metazoa > Chordata > Mammalia > Artiodactyla > Bovidae > Nanger > Nanger dama. The sequence continues at coordinate 2,377,896 of CAKJTW010000038.1, read as the reverse complement.
TATCACTGAATTTATAACTATTCCAATCAGTCTTTGATCATATAAACATAAGAAATGTATTTCAGAAAATATAAATTCATTCAGACCAAAGACATCAAGTATCTTTATCTACAGTAACTTCAGCGAGAAATAAATATACAAGTTAAAAATGCATATACAAACTACCATTTTATTTGATATTTTATAAGAGAAAAAAAGGAAATATTCCTCAATAACAAGAGCTGACAAAGATACCCAGTATCTTAGGAATGACACAAAACCCACTGAATTCAGCAAATATGTATTAGTGCATATATTCATGCATTTGGCAAGATATTAATGACAGGAATCCTGTGTTTGGGTTGCAATACTCACTGGCCATTCAGTTTAAGTTCTCAAAAGCAAAAATGAATAAACTGGGACAGCTGCATGGAAAGATGGCAAAGTATGTGCAGGTTTACACAATCTCATTTCTTTAGGACATAATGAAATTGTCAACAGGAAGTATAAACTGCTAATAAATTAGCAGAAATAAGAACAGACCAATCTGTAGTACAATAGTTTCTCCTCCCTCCACCCTTCTCCCAGGGGGATACATTCCTAAGACCACCAGTCAATGCCTGAAATTATGGATAGTGCCAGAGCCTATATATACTATGTTTTTCCCTTTACATACATACCTATGGTAAAGTTAAATTGTAAATGAGGCACAGCAAGAAACTCACAATAGGAAAACAATTATAACAATATACTGTAATAAAGGTTACGTGACTGTCACCTCACTCAAAACACAAATTCAATGCCTTTTCCACTTCACATTTATCATGCACTGTAGCTGTAACGTTTGCAGTTTTGAGGGTCAACAGCAAAACCTGCATGCATTTCTTTTTCCTTCTTCACAAACAGGAGACTCATTTTTATCCAGACCTTAGCAATCTCAGCATACAATTTTTTTTTCCTCGTTAAGTCAAGAGCTTTCACCTTTTCACTTAAAGGAAGCAATTTACAACTTTTCTTTGGCATACCCAAACTGCCAGCAGCACTACTCTTGTGATTTGGGACAATTATTAAGTAAGATTAGAGTTACCAGAACACAAGCACTATGATACTTCAACAGTCCATCTGATAACTGAGAGGACTGCTAAGTGACTAGTGCATGGGATATGCTGGACAAAGGGGTGATTAACATTCCTAGAAGGACAGTGTGAGATTTCATCATGCTACTAAGAAAATCATGCAATTTATTTATTTTTAATTGTTTTTATTGGCGTATTCTTGCCTTACAAAGTTATATTAGTTCCTGCAAAGTGAATCAGTTATTGGTATACATATATCCATTCTTTTTAGATTTCCTTCCTATTTAGGTTCCTTCCAGGACTGGGGAAGACAAGGTGAATTCTAAAGTGCTATGTTTGTGCCTTCATTAAGGGCTTAAAACTATTTTAAAAATCTAATACTTAAAATTTATTCTGAAAACTGACATGCTGATATACTAGGAAAAATTGCTATTTATTCAAAATAAAGACTCAGGCATGGGAAAACTAGCCATGAGTATGAAAAAGTAGCTATGAGTATCTAGAAAGCTAAACAACAGTTATCATGGATATAATACTGAATTTAACTTTTACTCTTCTTCCCAAGGAGACATAAAAAGTTCTAGAAATTTACTGTTGTGGTAGTAATATTAATTATAATGGAATGGGTCAAAACTCCCAAGGCACACTAACCAAAACTGGGAGGTAGAGTTGGGAAAAAATGAGAGGAACAATAAGTTAACTGACAAATGATATACTTGGGGAAAAGTGCAGCACACAATATATTGAGTTGGCCAAAGAATTTGTTTGGTTTTTCCCATAAGGTGGTTCTACTAGAGCTTATTTGTCTTTAACTTCGTTCAGAACAGTTCTGTTTGATTGTATTATGACAGCTGTCATTCACAATGCATTAAAAAAAAAGACTAGTGAACTTTTGTGTAGCCATTTTAATATTAAAACTAGAAGAAAAAGGTCACATTTTCGGCATATTATGCTTTATTATTTCAAGAAAGGTGGAAACACAACTGAAATGCAAATTTTTAAAAAGATTTGTTCAGTGTATGGAGAAGCTACTGTGACTGATCAAACATCAACCCTGTCAAAAGTGGTTTGCAAAATTTTGCACTGGAGATTTCTTGCTGGACAATGCCCCCTGGTCCAATAACCATTTGAAGTTCATAGTGATCAAATTGAGACATTTATTGAGAACAATCAACATTATGCCATGTGGGAGATAGCCAACATACTCAAAATATCCAAATCAAGCACTGAAAATCTTTTGCACCAGCTTGGTTATGTTAATCCCTTTGATGTTTGGGCTCCACATAAGTTAAGCAAAAAACACTTCTTGACTGTATTTTTGCATGTGATTCTCTGCTGAACTGTAACAAAAACATTCCATTTTTAAAACAAATTGTGAATACTGTACAATAATGTGGAATGGAAGAGATCATGGGGCAAGTGAAATGAACCACTACCAACCATACCAAAGGCTAGTCTTCGTCCAAAGCTGATGTGTATGTGGTGGGATTGGAAAGGAGACCCCTATTATGAGCTCAAAGAACTGCTCCCAATTAGACCAGCTGAAAGCAGCACTCAACGAAAAGCGTCAGGAATTAGTCAACAGAAAACACATAATCTTCCATCAGGGTAACACAAGCCTCCATGTTTCTTTGATGGCCAGGCAAAAACTGTTAACAGCTTGTCTGGGAAGTTCTGATTTATCTGCCATATTCATCAGACATTGCATCTTCAGATTCCCGTTTATTTCAGTCTTTACAAAATTCTCTTAATGAAAAAAATTTCAGTCTCCTGGACGACTAAATGGCAAGTGGAAGAGTTCTTTGCTTAAAAAGATAAAAAGGTTTGGGAAGATGGAATTATGAAGTTGCCTGAAAAACGGCAGAAGGTAGTGGAATAAAACGGTGAATATGCTGTTAATAAAATTCTTGGTGAAAATGAAAAAGGTCTTTCATTTATACTTAAAAACCAAAGGAACTTTTTGGCCAAACATTCAAAGAAATCAAGTGACTCTATTTAAAGAAATGATCAACATGAAAAATGGCCAAAGGACATGAAAGGCATTTAATAGAATACAAATGGCCCATAAATGAGTCAAAATGACACTCTATTTTACTAATAAATGAAGAGATGCAAATTAAAACAGTGAGACTTCTTATGTTTATCAGATTGGTAAAGGTTAATTTCAAAATATAGGTGTGCGTGCCGTTGATCAATAAATTCCACTTAAAATTTTTCTTACATCTATATAAGAATGCAAATACATATGTGGTAATATTCAACACCTACTGCATCTATGTCAGACACTAGACACTACTTAATCTTACAGCAATTCATAAAAGTACTGTTATTGTCCCCATTTTGAAGATGAGAAAACTAAGGCATAAAGTGGTTAAATAACCAGTCCAAGGTCCCACTGACAATTAAGAGCAGGACCTCCGTCTACCTGATTTCAAAGCCTAAGTTCTTAAACAGGCCCTATACAAGGATGTTCACAGAAGTACTAAACTAACTAGAAACAATCTAGACGGCTACCAAAATTCTGCTGTTCAGTAAAGCACCGGGCTAACTAAAAAACAACCTAGACGTCTATCAATATGGGACAAAATTCTGCTTTTGTCATCTATATAACTGAATTCTACGTATTCAATAAAAAGATATACATAGAGACACATACATACACTGACATAGAAAATAGCTGGAATATACTAAGTTTAAAAAGCAGCAGAACAGGACGTACAATTGAATTTCTGTAAAAAAAAAAAAAAAAACCACAGGAGTATACATAAAGGGGGAAAAATCTGGAATTAAGATATTGTAAAAGTTGTAAATAGCACTTATCTTTGTAGAGAGGGATGAAGGGGCCTCCCGTTTCCTACATAATCTTATTTACATCTGAAAATGTTTGCAACATGTAATTTAATCAGAAGAAAACACAAGCTAGATGGATAAATTGTTTCTTTAGCTCTGCGGATCCTGGGTTCAAACGTGAAGAATCGGGCAGTGACGCACACAATATTCCTACAGGGTAATCTAATTTTTTTTTTTTCTGGAAGTGATTTTAGAATAAAAGCCTAGACTGAAACGAAATCAGAGGGAAAGAGGTCTGCTCTCTTGATAAATCCAGTAGACACGCAACAAATAAACACCGAATGAACGTGTGGTCGTGATACCGCAGCCAAAGACGGAAACGTACTAAAGTCCGCGAGAGCCCAGAAAGCTGAAGCGCGGGGACTCGCGGCGCCAGAGGGGCCGGAGGCAGAAGCTAGGGTAGAGGGTCAGGGAGGCCGTACCTTGGGTGAAGAGCCTGGCCGGGCAGCATTCTAGGCTCGGCTTCGGGGCAGTGGGGAACCTGGCCGCCCTAAGATCGCGCCTCTGGCCCAAGTCGGGCCCGCCCATCAGCGGGCGAACCCCAGGCGATGCTCACCTTCTCCGCGAGATTCCCCAACACGAGAACCATTCGGGAATTCAAATTTGAAGAGCCCGCCCTCCCAGCCAGCCCGGGATTGGCGCGCTCAGGAATTGCGTCGCCGTGCGTCTCACTGGGAACCCGGAAGCCTGCGGGCACTTCCCGCTCAGCGTGGGCAATACTGTTTCCACAAGAACTGGGCAACCCCAAGCTGCGACAGGTACTGGGCAGGCACCTCTAGTCGTCCTTGGACTTTGTTTCTTCTTCAGAGGAGCGCCAGCTTCGCGTTTCGCGGCTCTTCCCGAAATGCTCTGCGGCAGGAAGGCCGACGTCAGACGTCAGACGCGCTACTGCGCATTTTAAGTTTGGTCCTCGCTACTCTTTCTCCGTGTAAGAACGGTAATAGCTTTTGTTTATTTGTTGCTTCCAAGTGTGAGGAATTAGCTTTCTGAGAATGTTTAAGAGAGCTTTTAAGATTTCTCTGGCCGTCAGATATTTGAGGCCGAGAAGGAACGTTTTGTTCTGGAGGGGATAGTGGACTAAATGCAGAGTTATACTTGCAATCAGTTCAGTTCAGTCGCTCAGTCGTGTCCGACTCTGAGACCCCATGAATCGCAGCACGCCAGGCCTCCCTGTCCATCACCATCTCGGAGTTCACTCAGACTCTCGTCCATCGAGTCAGTGATGCCATCCAGCCATCTCATCCTCGGTCGTCCCCTTCTCCTCCTGCCCCCAATCCCTCCCAGCATCAGTCTTTTCCAGTGAGGCAGTTCTTCACATAAGGTGGCCAAAGTACTGGAGATTCAGCTTTAGCATCATTCCTTCCAAAGAAATCCCAGGGTTTTTCTCCTTCAGAATGGACTGGTTGGATCTCCTTGCAGTCCAAGGGACTCTCAAGAGTCTTCTCCAACACCACAGTTCAAAAGCATCAATTCTTCAGCGCTCAGCCTTCTTCACAGTCCAACTCTCACATCCATACATGACTACTGGAAAAACCATAGCCTTGACTTGATGGACCTTTGTTGGCAAAGTAATGTCTCTGCTTTTAAATATGCTATCTAGGTTGGGCATAACTTTTCTTCCAAGGAGTAAGCGTCTTTTAATTTCATGTCTGCAGTCACCATCTGCAGTGATTTTGGAGCCCCCAAAAATAAAGTCTGACACTGTTTCCACTGTTTCCCCATCCATTTCCCATGAAGTGATGGGACCAGATGCCATGATCTTCATTTTCTGAATGTTGCGCTTTAAGCCAACTTTTTCACTCTCCTCTTTCACTTTCATCAAGAGGCTTTTTAGCTCCTCTTCACTTTCTACCATAAGGGTGGTGTCATCCGCATATCTGAGGTTATTGCTATTTCTCCTGGCAATCTTGATTCCAGCTTGTGTTTCTTCCAGCCCAGCGTTTCTCATGATGTACTCTGCAAAGTTAAATAAGCAGGGTGACAATATACAGCCTTGACATACTCCTTTTCCTCTTTGGAGCCAGTCTGTTGTTCCATGTCCAGTTCTAACTGTTGCTTCCTGGCCTGCATATAGGTTTCTCAGGTGTTGGCTAACACAATAGGGAGTTTTGGGGTAACCTATCAGGAGATCTCCAGTAGGCCAAAATGGGCAAGTCCTGAATTCTATTACATTGGCCATGGGAAGAACACTTGTTCTTGAGTCAAAGAACAAGCCTTTGACTCAAAGGCTTAATTTTTTTTTTTTACTGAGATAATTAACATAATATTATATTAGTATATAAAAGATTGAGGGCAGAAGAAGAGGACATCAGAGGATGAGATGGCTGGATGGCATTACCAATGCCATGGGCATGAACTTGGGCAAACTTTGGAAGATGGTGAGGTACAGAGAGGCCTGGCATGCTGCAGTCCATGGGGTCACAAAGAGTCGGATATAAATGGGCAACTGAACAACAACAAAATTATATTAGTTTCAAATATACAGTGTAATGATTTGAACTTGTACATATTGTGAAATGATCACCACACTATGTCTAGTTAACATCCATTAAGACAGACAGAAACAATTTTGCTTTTCTTGGAATGAGAACTTGTAAGATCTACCTTCTTAACAACTTTTAAATATACAGTTCAGTATTTTTAACTGTAGTCATCATGTTGTACATTACACCCACAGGATGTCTTTATCTTATAACTGAAAGTTTATACCTTTTGACTACCTTCTTCCATTTGTCCAAACCTGGCCCATACATCTGGCAACCACCAACCTGTTCTGTGTGTCTATGAGATTAAATTTTTAAAATTTCATTATTAATTATAAGACTATGCAGTGTTTGTCTTTCTCTGTCTGACATTTCACTTAGCATAATGCCCTTCAGCTCCACCCACGTTGCAAATGGCAAGATAGCCTTCTCTTTCACAGCTGAATAATATTCCATTGTGAGTATATATATATATATATACACACACACACCACAGTTTCTTTATAGATTCATCCATCAGTGGACACTTAAAAACATTCTTTTCATGCCTTGGCTGTTGTAAATAATGCTGCAATGAACATGGGAGTACAAATATCTTAGTTTTCTTTTTATTGGGTTAAATACCCAACAGTCGAATTGCTGGATCATAGCCTAGTTCTAATTTTAAATTTTTGAGAAAACTCCATAGTTTTCTATAGTGGCTGTACCAATTTACATTCCCACCAAGAGTTCACAAGGGTTCTCCTTTCTCCACATCCTTGTCAACACTTGTTAGTATGTTGTGTTAGTTGCTGAGTCACATCCAACTCTTGTGACCCCATGAACCATAACCCACCAGGCTCCTCTGTCTATAAAATTCTCTAGGCAAGGATACTGGGGTGGGTTGCCATTTCCTTCTCCACGACACTTGTTACCTCATCTTTTTATGACAATCATTCATTCTTTTCTTTTTCTTGCTGCACTATGTGACTTGTAGGATCTTAATTCCCCAGCCAGGGATTGAACTTGTGCCTTCTGCAGTGGAAGCACACAGTCTTAACCACTGGACCACCAGGGAAGTCCCATGACAATCTTTCTATCATAAGTGGCGTGATAGCTCACTGTGGTCTAAATTTTCATTTCTGTAAGGATTAGTGATGTTGGGTACTTTTCCCTCTATCAGCCACTTCTTTGTCTTCTTTAGATAAATGTCTATTCAGTTTTTCTGCTGATTTAAAAATCATATTGCTTCACTATTGAGCTGAGTTCTTCATATATTTTGGAAATTCACCCTTTATCAGGTATATGATTTATAAGTATTTTCTCCCATTCTGTAGGTTGCTTTTTCATTTTCTTGATGATTTTCTTTGCTGTGCAAAAGCTTTTTAGTTTGATATAGTCCCACTTATTTATTTTTCCTTTTGTTGCCTTTTCTTTTGGTGTCAAATCCAAAAAAATCATTGTCAAGACCAGTGCCAAGGAGCTTACTGCTTGTTTTCTTCTAGAAGTTATATGGTTTCAGGTCTAATGTTCAAGTCTTTAACCATTTGAGTTAATTTTTGTATTTAGTGTGAGATAGTGTGTAGGGAATATGCTATGCACAGGCCTGTACTATAATTAACAGGGCTTTGAAAAATAAGTGACTTTCTCATCACCCCCAGGTGAAGGGCTGGGAGCAGTAAAAAGTACATCATGGAAAAACATCTTGTAAACAAGATGTTGAAGAACTGATGTGACTGATGGAAAACCGTTAGTGACTGTTCCTGTAACCAGAGCCTTGAGGGAGTTGCTAAGAAAGGTCGTCACTAGCTAAAGGGCTAAACAGAGTCATGAAAGGCCTGAAGGTTTGCATTGGGGTATATCTGTATCTCTGATCTGAGACTGTAAAAAACAGACATCTCCAGAGCACATACAAGAAAGTAGATGTTAGCAATAAAAAGCATGCAAGGATTAGGATCTGGGCTTTTGCCTGCAAATGGCATCAGCCTCCTGATCCTCAGCTTATTTCTGAGTTTTATTTTCTTTATTCTTCTGTGGCACCGCTCCTCAGGTCAATTCGTTGTTGGGCTGGTCCTGACAATAGTGGTCCAGTTTCATTCTTGTGTGTGTGTGTGTGTGTGTATGTATTCTCTAAATATATATTATTTACATATATATATATATATATATCAGATTCTTTCCCTTTAAAGGTTATTACAAAATATTGAGTATAGTCTTTGTGCTATATAGAAGGTCCTTGTTGATTATCTATTTTATATGTAGTAGTGTGTATATTTCATCTTAATTCCTAATTTATCCCTCCCCCACTTCCCCTTTTGTAACCATAAGTTTGTTTTCTATGTCTGTAAGTCTATTTCTGTTTTGTGTTTAAGTTCATTTCTTTTTTTTTTAAGATTCCACATATAAGCAATATCATGAAATTTCCTTTTTCTTTCTGACTTACTTCACTTGGTATGATAATCTCTAGGTCCATCCATATTTCTGCAGGTGGCATTATTTTTCATCATTTTTCATGGCTAAGTAAATATATACCACTGTTGCTTCCTGACCTGCATACAGATTTCTCGAGAGGCAGAGCAGGTAGTCTGGTGTTCCCATCTCTTTAAAAATTTTCCACAGTTTGATGTGACCTACACAGTCAAAGGCTTTGATGTAGTCAATAAAGCAGAAATAGATGTTTTTCTAGAACTCTCTTGCTTTTTCAATGATCCAGTGGATGTTGGCAGTTTGATCTCTGGTTCCTCTGCCTTTTCTAAATCCAGCCTTGAACATCTGGAAGTTCTCTGTTCACATACAATTGAAACCTGGTTTAGAGAATTTTGAGCATTATTTTGCTAGCATGTGAGATGAGTACAATTTGTGGTAGTTTAAACTTTCTTTGGCATTACCTTTCTTTGGGATAGGAATGAAAACTTAATAGGAGTTAAGCAAATAAAACTGGAAGGCTGAATGGTAAGCATGTGGGATACTGGAGTATCAGAAATAGGGGCATTCCTAGGTGTCCCTAAAGTTTCAGTTCAGTTCAGTTCAGTCGCTCAGTCGTGTCTGACTCTTTACAACCCCATGAATCGCAGCACCCCAGGCCTCCCTGTCCATCACCAACTCCCGGAGTTCACCCAAACTCCTGTGCATCGAGTCAGTGATGCCATCCAGCCATCTCATCCTCTGTCATCCCCTTCTTCTCCTGCCCTCAATCCCTCCCAGCATCAGAGTCTTTTCTAATGAGTCAACTCATCGCATGAGGTGGCCAAAGTATTGGAGTTCAGCCTCAGCATCAGTCCTTCCAGTGAACACCCAGGACTGATCTCCTTTAGGATGGACTGGTTGGATCTCCTTGAGGTCCAAGGGACTCACAAGAGTCTTCTCCAGCACCACAGTTCAAAAGCATCAATTCTTCAGCGCTTAGCTTTCTTCATAGTCCAACTCTCACATCCATCCATGACCCCGGAAAAACCATAGCCTTAACTAGACAGACCTTTGTTGGAAAGAATACTCTGGTTTTAATATGTATCTAGGTTGGTCATAATTTTCCTTCCAAGGAGTGAGTGTCTTTTAATTTCATGGTTGCAATCACCATAGGAAATAGTGATTGATATGGACAGTCCAGCTGGTTTTAGGCTGAGGTTAGGGTAACATGAGAGGCCTGATGGTACTAGCTATGTCTGTAATACTTACTATAACCAGTGTTTTAGTTATAGATAAATGTGAAGTGAGGTATCTATGATTTAATATGATGGCTTCCCTGGTAGATCAGCTGGTAAAGAATCTGCCTGCAATTCAGGAGACCCCAGTTCAATTCCTGGTTGGGAAGATCCCCTGGAGAAGAGATAGGCTACCCATTCCAGTATTCTTGGGCTTCCCTGGTGGCTCAGATGGTAAGGAATCCACCTGCAATGTGGGAGACCTGGGTTTGATCCCTGGGTTGGGAAGATCCCCTGGGGAAGGGCACAGCAACCCACTCTGTTATTCTTGCCTGGAGAATCCCCATGGACAGAGGAGACTAGTGGGCTGTAGTCCATGGGGTCACAGAGTCGGACATGACTGAGCGACTAAGCCTGTGTGCATGAATTTTATAAGCTGCATTGTGTTCCTCTTTTGTCAGTTCATACTAATAGGTATAGACACTACACTAAAGCCAACTTGAAGTAAAAGATAAAAATGAAACCAATTTATTAAAGAATCTCAAATTATTAGCAGTTAAATAGAAAATGGTTTGATTTTCCCAACCCTGCTTCCTACTGTAGTCTGTCAAATATCTCTTTTTCTAAATAGTGGCTAACTTGAAAACAACTTCGCCTAATTCTGTCATCTGAAACCACAATATCCCAACCCCTTCCCAGTCTTCGGGGAAATGCCCCAAGTCTATCTAACTCTAATCCTTCAGCTTTCATCTCCTACCCCTGCTGAGATTATTCCTAGGAAACATATTGGGGATGAAGGAATATCATCTCTTCCATAGTAAGAAAAACAAACAAAATATGCCACAGCATAAGTGATAGCTTTGCCCAGCCACCATCTTCCCTGGTGGCTCAGATAGTAAAGTGTCTGCCTGCAAAGCAGGAGATCCAGGTTCGACCCCTGGGTCGGGAAGATCCCCTGGAAAAGGAAATGGCAACCCACTCCAGCATTTTTGCCTGGAAAATCCCATGCTCGGAGGAGCCTGATAGATTACAGTCCATGGGGTCACAAAGAGTCTGACACGACTAAGTGACTTCAGTTTCACTTTCGCCCAATGAGGGAGGGTCTAAGTCTAACTAGGGCTCTTCTTAGCCCTTATACCATCAGTGGTTAAATAGGTGGTTGCACTGGGAACCTTTTATTATGGTCTCGCCTACTTTAAGGTTAAAGGCAATTTTATCTGCCTTTTCTGTGGTTTTGCATCTGGATTCCCAGGTTAATGAGAGAGGCAAACTCAAGAGTCCAGGATCTTCCACAGTGACCAGGTTGAGTAGATTGAAGGGAAGCACTTTTCTTGTGGTTAGATTTCCCACAGGTAGTTTAAGTCCAACATATTCATAATATGACTACATCAGTCTTCTTCCCTTCACTCTTCTGCATCCCCCCTCCTTTCCACCACCCCAGGCTTCCCCTCAGTAAATCCCAATCTTAAACTCTCTTCTCCTCTGCTCTTTATTTCACTGAAAGAGTGTTTATCCACTGCAGTGACACCCATGTTTCTTACGTCTCCTGCATTTGTAGCTGGGTTCTTTACCAACTGCGCCACCCAAAAGCCCCTGCAGTGACATTTTGGGCTCCAAAATCACTGTGGACAGTGACTGAAACAATGAAAGCAAAAGTCACTTGTTCCTTGGAAGGAAAGCTATGACAAACCTAGACAGTATATTAAAAAACAGAAACATCACTTTGCTGGCAAAGGTGAGTATAGTCAAAGCTATGGTTTTTCCAGTAGTGGATGTACGGATGTGAGAGGTGGACCTTAAAGAAGGCTGAGTGCCAAGGAATTGATGCTTTCAAGCTGTGCTGCTGGAGAAGACTCTTGGGAGTCTCCTGGACTGCAAGGAAATCAAACCTGTCAATCCTAAAAGATATCAACCCTAAATATCCAATGGAAGGACTGATGCTGAGCTGAGCTCCAATACTTTGACCATGTCGGCTTAAAAACAGTCACAACCTAAAAGTTGAGAAATATGTTTTATTCAGTGGGAATTTTTAGGACTTCAAGCATGAGAGACCGCATCTCAAGTAATCCTGAGAGAACTGCTCTAAGAAGGCGGGGAGTGGGGAGGAGTCAGATTATATAGAAGTTTGCAACAAAGGTAGATAGTCTGAACATCAAAAGTATTTTTGTGAATTAAAGAAAACCAGATACCTCAAGTTAAGGAATTTAGCACTTTTCTGTACATAAGAAGATGCAAGAGTCTGGGCTCACTGAAAACATTCCTTTCATATGCATCTCAGCTATCTGAGGTGAGTATCTTGTGTTTTTCCTCAGTTGCTCACTGTACGGCGTGGCTGTGTTGCAGAAAAGAAGCCAATTCTGACTCCATGTTGGAACTGTTTCTTTGACTTGCTTTCTGTTGCTTTTCTTATTATAATCATACAAAATGGCCTACTTCAGAGAATCCTGCCCCTCAGCCTGACTGTTAAATTACAGTGCCCTTGTTCAGAACCCTGTCCACCTGTAGGTGCCAGGAAGGAAGAAATTAATACATCCCTTGCCTGAGGCTTGCCATTCTAGGAGATGTTTGCAAGATTAATGGCCTTTTCACCTTGCTTCCTCACTTCCCCCATCTTGATCTATAAAAGAGCCTGGCATCCAGACCCCAATAAGATGGTTATTTTGAGGCATTAGCCTGCCATCTTCTTGGTCAGCTGGCTCCCCAAATAAAGTCTCTTCCTTGCCTCAGCCCCTCATCTCTTGGATTCATCGCGTGGTGAGCAGAGAAAACTTGGACCTGGTAACGGCTGTAATTGCTGATGGCTGTGGCATTCTTGTTTATTGACATGGCAGGAAATACTCCATTTCTCAGCTACCTGATGAGAAGAGCTGACTCAATGGAAAAGACTCTGATGCTGGGAAAGATTGAAGGAAAAAGAAGGGTGGCAGAGGATGAAATGGTTAGATAGTATCACCAACTCAATGACCATGAATTTGAGCAAACTCCGGGAGATAGAAGACAGTGGAAAACAAAAAACCTGGCATACTGCAATCCATGATGTCACAAAGGGTTTGACATGACTTGACACCTGAACAAATCAGAACCCAACAGTCATTCTGGATTCCTCCCTACCCTTTATTTCCTTTTTCTGACTCCCAGTTTCAAATGGCCGCTAATTTCCTATCCATTTCCTACATTCTTCTGCCACTTTGTGAGTTAGAGCCTTCAATATTTTTCACTGAAACTGTTGCAGTTGTCTCTGTCCTGTTACCCGTTTTACAGCCTTGCCCATCTCAAAATTTTCCTTCATATTGCCTCCAGCTTGATTGATTTAAAACTCAAGTTTGAAATCCTTTATTCCCTCCCAAGAGCCTACAAGGTAAAGTCAAAGCTCTTTGATGTGGCTGAAAAGATACTTGTGTATGTCTCAGAGTGAAGTGAGTCAGAAAGAGAAAAATATCGTATTCTCTGATATACAGAATCTAGAAAAATGATACTGAAGAATTTATTTGCAGGGCAGCAATAGAGAAACAGACATAGAGAATAGACTTATGGACATGGGGAGAGGGGAGGAGAGAGTGAGATGTATGGAAAGAGTAACATGGAAACTTACATTACCATATGTAAAATAGGTAGTCAACAGGAATTTTGCTGTATGGCTCAGGATACTCAAACAGGGGCTCTGTAGCAACCTGGGAGAGAGGTTCAAAAGGGAGGGGATGTATGTATACCTATGGCTGATTCATGTTGAGGTTTGACAGAAAACAACAAAATTCTATAAAGCCATTATCCTTCAACTTTAAAATATATATATATAAAAGATACCTGGGAGATGGCATTTGTCCGCTTTTAAGCCTCTTCTCTAATCACTCCTCATTTCACACATAACACCTAGTAACACTTGTATTAATAGTTTCTAAAACTATTAATACATGAGTCTTTTCATGCCTCTGGCCATTAATTCATATTGTTTCCTTTTGTTTACACACAAACATCTTATCTTGGGGTTGTTCAGGTCCAGTAGAGAAATCCTGAAAAATTTCTGTCTGTTTGGTTATATGCAGAGTACATCATGAAAAATGCTGGACTGGAAGAAACACAAACTGGAATCAAGATTGCCGGGAGAAATATCAATAACCTCAGATATGCAGATGACACCACCCTTATGGCAGAAAGTGAAGAGGAGCTAAAAAGCCTCTTGATAAAAGTGAAAGAGGAAAGCGAAAAAGTTGGCTTAAAGCTCAACATTCAGAAAATGAAGATCATGGCATCTGGTCCCATCACTTCATGGGAAATAGATGGGGAAACAGTGGAAACAGTGTCAGACTTTATTTTCTTGGGCTCCAAAATCATTGCAGATGGTGACTGCAGCCGTGAAATTAAAAGACGCTTACTCCTTGGAAGAAAAGTTATGACCAACCTAGATAGCATATTCAAAAGCAGAGACATTACTTTGCCGACTAAGGTCCGTCTAGTCAAGGCTATGGTTTTTCATATGTGGTCATGTATGGATGTGAGAGATGGACTGTGAAGAAGGCTGAGCGCCGAAGAATTGATGCTTTTGAACTGTGGTGTTGGAGAAGACTCTTGAGAGTCCCTTGGACTGCAAGGAGATCCAACCAGTCCATTCTGAAGGAGATCTGCCCTGGGATTTCTTTGGAAGGAATGATGCTAAAGCTGAAACTCTAGTACTTTGGCCACCTCATGTGAAGAGTTGACTCATTGGAAAAGACTCTGATGCTGGGAAGGATTGGGGGCAGGAGGAGAAGGGGACGACCGAGGATGAGATGGCTGGATGGCATCACGTACTCGATGGACGTGAGTCTGAGTAAACTCCCGGAGTTGGTGATGGACAGGGAGGCTTGGCATGCTGCGATTCATGGGGACGCAAAGAGTTGGTCATGACTGAGCAACTGAACTGAACTGAACTGTATGAAGCAGATGGATCACTCAATGGAGTAATTGAAGAGAGTAATAGAAGGGTCCCTTGAAGAGAATTTAATGAAAAGAATCTTTACCAACAGAAACCATCAAGGGATGGTGAAATACCCAAGGACTAAAACCAATTGGAAGCCTTTATCTCTAGACGTAAAGTGGGGAGGGGAAGGAAAAGCATTCTGGAACTGGGCGAGATCTGTAACAGTGTGTGAGTACACCCAACAGTTACTATGTGTGAAATCAGAGGAGTGCAGCCACTGCCAAAAAAACATTGTGGGGGTCGGTGGGGGTGAGAGTAGAATAAATAGCCCGATTCCTCTCTCCTTCTCCGTTTTGTTCTGTTGGTTCCTCTCACTGACTGATTCCAAATGGAAGCCAAAGGCTAAGGAAGCCAAGGTGAGGCAGTGCCTAGAGGTCGTCTTCCCAGGGCAGGGCAGAGTGGCAACGGCTCAGGAGAGCCTAACAGAGAAGGCCAGCACAGAGTGTAAACCTGCCTGCTCGCGTTCTGTGAGAGGGGCAAGGCAAGAGCGCCAAGGATGTCACCTTTCATTATGAAAATGTCCATTTCACCTCCTGTCTTCAGATGGCAGCTAATCCCTTAGCTTTGAGAGGTGTCCCACGTCTTAGGCTGGGGAGGAGGTCTGGGAAAATATTTTATTAAGATACGGGCTTTCAACCATTTCTCCCATTTTCAGCTCAGCTCTACACTTTGCCTTCAAATGTACCTGCAGCCTCCAATTCCTGAAACCTGCTGGGATTTGCAGTACAAATAAGTTCAGTTCTTACTAGGTTCCTTCCCTCTGCAGGTTAGTTCTCTGGTATCGCTTGTCTACTAGGTCAGTTTTCACTAAAACATTCACTAGAAACCTTACCGTCCTGTCAGGAAACAAATCTACCTTCTGCTTTAGAAGGAGGTGGAGCCTGGGGGGCTGCCATCTATGGGGTCGCACAGAGTCGGACACGACTGATGTGACGCAGCAGCAGTAGCAGCAGCTTTAGAAGGAGACATCATTTTCTAGCTTTCAAAACTGTTTTCCACACAAACATCCTTGAAAAAGTAGTCTGGGGCAAAAGTTGTCAGTGCCTCTTTACAACACAAGCAGAAATATAGAAGACCACTGAAAACAGACTCCTCATTGTAAGGAAGAAATACAGTCAAGTCATGGATCAGCCCCTTTGAAAAAGGAATGATTTTCTAAATTTCTGATTGTTAGAGACCCTGTATCCATGATTTCAGAAACAGACAGTGGTGAACTATGCTTTAATTTCTAATTCCTTTTTAGGCAATCTGTTTCATGAAGCAGAATTTATGTGCTTTTTTTCCAGCAAAGTTCTATCTGTCTTATTATAAGTGTGATGTCTCTTAGACTCCAGTATTGAAATGCCTGACAGTCTTAGTTTCGGGTATTGATGAGTTTTATTGATTTATTGAGGCCATGCTGTACAGCTCACAGGATCCTAGTTCCCCAATCGCACGTGTCCATTTGGGTCTCATTCTCTCCTTCTTGAGCTGTGGGGGAAGATGAGCCAGCCCCTGGGCTGGTGGATTGCTTTGAGGACTCCTACATAAGGAGAATGCCGGATACTGCCCTACTTGCTTGCTGTGCTGTCTGTCCTTGCATCTTTTGGCTCCAAGTGTGACCTGTTCTGATCTTGTGAGACTAAATGTCTAGATGAACTCAAAGATAAGCAAGAAGAAGCACTTCTGAGCATTTTTAAGAAGTTTGTACCTTTTAACTCCATTACCCATTTGCCCATCCCCCAACCCTTGCCTCTGGCAACCACCAATCTGTTCTCTGTGAGTTTTTTTTTCTCTTTAGATTTCACATACAAGTGAAATCATAACATATGTCTTTCTCTGACTTATTTCACTTAGCATAATGTCCTCCAGCTCCTATCAATATGTTGTCACAAATGGCAAGATTTCATTGTCGTTAAGACTGAATAATATTCTGTTTATACACCATAACTTCTTTATCTATTCACTCATCGGTGGACACTTAGGTTGTTCCAATGTCTTGACTATTGTAAATAATGCTGCAGTGAATGTGGGGGTACTAATGTCTTTTGAGTTGGTCTTTTTTTTTTTTCTTTGATTAAATACCCAGCAGTGGAATTGCTGGATCAGATGGTAGTTCTACTTTTAATTTTTAAGCCATCTCCATACTGCTTTCTATAATGGTTACACCAATTAACATTTCTATCAACAGGGCACAGGGTTCCTTTTTCTCCACATCTTTATCAACACTTGATTTTTTTTTTTTTTTTTGGTCATTTTGATAATAGCCCTTTTAGCAGGGTTAAGGTGATATCTCATTGTGGTTTTGATTTGAATTTCCCACATTATTAGGGATATTGAGCATCTTATCAAAAGGCCTGTTGGCCAATTATTTGTGTCTTTAAAAAGGTCTGTTGAAATCCTCTGCCCATTTTTGAATTTTTTTCTTTTCTTTCCTGTAGGTTATCTTTTAATTTTGTTGATGTTTTCTTTGCAGAAGCTTTTTAGTTTGATGTAATCCTAGTTGTTTACTTTTGGTTTTGTTGCCTTTGCTTTTGGTGTCAAATTAAAGCATCACCAAGAATGATGTCAACGAGCTTATTGCTTATGGCTTCTTCTAAGAGTTTTATGGTTTCAAGTCTTTAGTCTATTTTTAGTAATTGTTGTGAATGGTATAAGATAGGGGTCCAACCTAATTCTTTTGCATGTGGCTGTCTGGTTTTCCCAATACTTTTTATTGAAAAGTGTCACGCGAGTATATGTTCCTCGATTCTTTGTCTCATCACAACAAAGATTTGGAGTAACAGACATTAAAGCCCCCTCAGCGTGTCACAGCTCTCAAGTCTTGGATAGACCGTGTTATAGCTCTCAGGTCTTGAATGGACCATGTTATAGCTCTTAGACAAATCAGTGTTACAGCTCAGTGTTACAGCTCTATTTTATTTTGAAGATAGCAGGAAAATCCATCTTCACGGCGTGAGGGCACATCGATCTAAAGACAGGAGGAGAAGAGCGCCCCAGGGCGCGGAGAGAGAGAGAGCTGGCTTTGGCTCTTCTATTTATATGTTTATTTCTCCCTGGGCCTGCCCTATGTAAATTGGGCCAGCCAGGAGTGTTGTTTGTTTTACCTGAGGTCCTCACTCCAGTCCTCGGACCTTTTTGTTTCATTTTCATGGGCTTTTCCCTTACTTGTCTTGTAGCCACCGCCACTTTGGACTCCTTTTCCCTCTTCTACCTACCTAACAAGAAGATTCTGTAAATTAATTTATTTTATGTACATGGGTTTATTTCTGGGCTCTTTATTCTTTTCCATTGACCTGTCTGCCTGTTTTTATGCCAGTGTCATACTGTTTTGATTACTGTAATCCAATATATGAAACACAGTTTGAAGTCAGGGAATATGATGGCTCCAGCTTTGTTCTTCTTTCTTAAGATTGCTTTGGCTATTTGGGGTCAAAAAGATATTACTGTAAAGGAAAAGT
Organism: Nanger dama; assembly: GCA_917880005.1. NCBI lineage: Eukaryota > Metazoa > Chordata > Mammalia > Artiodactyla > Bovidae > Nanger > Nanger dama. The sequence continues at coordinate 2,359,491 of CAKJTW010000038.1, read as the reverse complement.
CTGATCTTAGTTTGTAAAGTAGTTTAGAACCATCATATTGATAGGGAAAATAATCCTTGCTCATGATTTCTTTTTATTTGTCATTATCTGCAGAGAAAATTCTCAGACAAATTTCAAACAGTTTTAAATTAATGGAGTGACTCACTGGGAAGATTAGAAAATGCTAGAATAGCATTAATGGGCTTCAGTAGGACAGTTGACAAGAACTTCTTAAATCTGAGAACATGGGGTGATATGTGTACAATTTATAAAATAACAACTGGCTGATTGATACCCATTAGTGGTTGTTTTAAAAGCTCTCCCTCTTACCTTGTGAGACTTAACATTTTTACTGAAGATATTGATGAGAATAATAAAGAAAAGCTAATCAAATGTGCCATCACTATGACTCTCTGGTAAAGAGTATATGATATGATAAAATTAGGATCTAAAAATATCCTCTAAAAGCTTGAGTAATGGGCTAAATATAATTTAATTGGGATAGATATGAGTTTTGCTGGGGTAGAAATAAAGTCGTATATTTGAGTTCCCCAAAATGGTAACCAACAGCAGAAATATGGTAGAAAAGTAGCATAAAAGTAATGCATGCATCCTAAATATTCTCAGATTCTCTAGCCTTCTGAGATTAGCCTTTATTTAACAGTCAAATAAAGTTAGTCTATACTGTTTATTGTTTAACTTTAGAAAATCCAAGGATTTTGGCATGATTAGGGAGGTGGGTATTGAGGAGCTTACTTTCTTCTTATGACCGTCAGTAAATTTGTGCTTTGAATTTCTGCTTTTGCTCAGTTTTCTAATGAATTCTCTGATTTTCTTATTTCTTTTTCTTTCTTTTCCATTTTCAAGAGAAGGACAGGATAGAAGTCCTGAATGAGATGCCAGGTTCTCTGGAGTCCTTCTGGCTCCTGATGTGGAGCAGCTGGTTAGTTTTGCTTCTTGGACTGACAACTGTTAAGGTATATGTCTGTTTTTGTGCCAGCACCTAACTGTTTTGATTACTGTAGCTTTGTAGTATAGTTTAAAATCAAGCTGTGTGATACCCTAACCTTAGTCTTCTTTCTAAGGACTGTTTTGGCTATTCAGTATTGTGTTTCCATACAAATTTCAGGATTATTTGTTCTAGTACTGTGAAAAATGTCAATGGTATTTTCATAGGGATTGAACTGAATTTGTAGATTACTTTGGGTATTATGGCCTTTTAAACAATATTAATTCTTCCAATCCATGAATGTGATATATCTTTACATTTGTCTATGTCATCTTAAGTTTCTTGCTATTTGTGACAGCATAGACCTAGGGGATATTACACTAAGTAAATTAAGTCAGATAGAGAAAAACAAATATTGTATTATTTCACTTATCTGTAGAATTTAAAAAGCAAAACAAATGAACAGGCATAACAAGATAGATACAGAGAACAAATAAGTGGTTGCCAGAGAGAAGGGGATAGGAGAGGATGAGTGAGACAGTTGAGAGAGATTAAGAGGTGCAAACTTTCAATTACAAAATAATTTGTAATTATCAGTCACATGGAAAATAATAACAGTCAATAGTAATGTAATATTTTCATAGGTTAACAGATGGTAATGATTTATCATGGTGATCATTTTGTCATGTATCTAATCACTATGTGTATACAAGGAACTGGCATGGTGTTGTAGGTCAGTTATACTTCAAACTACAAGCAAGTTGTAGAAAAATAAATAAAATTTGTGCTTACCATAAATGGAGGTAGGGAGAAAGGGAATTTTGAAGGTAGTCAAAAGGTACAAACTTCCAGTTATAAGATAAGTACTAGGAATATAGTGTACAACATGATTAATAAACACTGCTCTGTGTTGCATGTGAAAGTTATTAAGAGAGTAAATCCTAAGAATTCTCATCATAAGAAAAATATATTTTATTTTATTTTGTATCTGTATTAAGTGATGGATGGGCTTCCCGGTGGTTCTGACTGTAAAGTGCCTGCCTGCAGTGCGTGAGACCCAGGTTCGATTCCTGGTTCGGGAAGATCCCCTGGAGAAGGAAATGGCAGTCTACTCCAGCACTTTTGCCTGGAAAATCCCATGGACGGAGGAGCCTGGAAGGCTGCAATCCATGGGGTCACTGAGGGTCGGACACGACTGAGTGACTTCACTTCACTTAAGTGATAGATATTCACTAAACTTATGATATAAGTCAAATCATTGTGCTATATATCTTAAACTTATATAGTGCTTTTGTCAAATAAAAATCTCAGTAAAGCTGAAAGAAAACGCCCACATATGTTTGGCAGCACTATCCTAAATACCAGCTGCTTCCCAGGTGGTGCTAGTGGTAAAGAACCCACTTGCCAGTGTAGGAGACAAGAAACACACATTCAGTCCCTGGGTCCAGAAGATCCCCTGGATGGGAGCATGGCAACCCACTCCAATATTTTTGCCTGGAGAATCCCGTGGACAGAGGAGCCTGGCAGACTACTGTCCATAGTGTCACAAAGAGCTGGACGTGACTGAATCGACTCAGCACACATGCATGCAAGGCTCCTTGGAATGGAACTAGAACTAGTAAAAGGAAGCTATAGAGAGATATTGGCTAAATATAAGAAAATGTTAACAGTCAAAATTTTCCAAGAATGGAGTGCACTATCTTAAGAAACATTAAGTCCTCACATGGGTTCAAATATAGGCTAGTGATTACTTTGGAGAAACTATGATATCATGAGGGTAAAATACCAGAATGGTATATGCACCATGTAACCTTGAGTTCCTTTTCAACTATAATTCTGTGATTTTCTAAAGGGTAGACCTTGTATTTTAGATTCATTTTATTCATGCATTATTAAAAAAGACAGTTTTGACTTTTTCAGGTCATAACATTCTTCACCTAACATATACATAAAAGAAAAATATTCTTGTTTTAAATTGTGCATTTTACTCTTACTTCATCTTTGGTACATGTCCAACCAACAAATGAACAAATTGAGCATCGTGTAGCATTACTGTCGTCAAGTCTTTTCTTTTAAAAACATATTTATGTATTTGGCAGCATCGGGTCTTAGTTGCAGCACTTGGGATCTCTGGTTGTGGCATGCTGAATGTTTTCGTTTTTCAGCTGCAGCATGCACGATGTTTAGCTGCAACATCCAGACTCTTAGTTGTGGAATGTGGGCTCTAGTTCCTTGGCCAGGGATTGAGGCTGGGCGCCCTGTGTCAGCAGGTGGATGCTTAACCACTGGGACCACCAGGGAAGTCCCAAAGTCCATGCTTTGACTTGAAACATTTCTTTGCTAGTTTCAAGATCTTAAGATATCTCATGGTGATAATGATTGCAGTAGAGGAAACTTTTCCATTTTTTTCTGTTAGTTATGACTGAGTGAAAGTCACTCAGTTGTGTCCAACTCTTTGCGACCCATGGACTATACAGTCTATGGAATTCTCCAGGCCACAGTACTGGAGGGGGTAGACTTACCCTTCTCCAGGGGATTTTCCCAACCCAGGGATTGAACCCAGGTCTCCTGCATTGCAGGTGGATTCTTTACCAGCTGAGCCACCAGGGAAGCCCTCTGGTAGTTATACATTTGACCTATCTTATTACTAATCTCAAATGGTCCCTCTTATGATTAAATGGCATATTTTGAATGATAATTGGGTCTGAGTAATATTAGCAAAAGCTATGACAAACCTAGACAGCAGAGACATCACTTTGCCAACAAAGGTCTGTGTAGTCAAAACTATGGTTTTTCCAGTAGTCATGTATGGATGTGAGAACTGAACCATCAAGAAGGCTGAGTGCTGAAGAATTGATGCCCTCGAATCGTGGTGCTGGAGAAGACTCTTGAGAGTCCCTTGGACAGCAAGGAAATCAAACCAGTCGATCCAAAAGGAGATCAGTCCTGAATATTCATTGGAAGGACTGATGCTGAAGCTGAAGCTCCAATACTTTGGCTACCTGATGTGTAAAGCCGACATTTTGGAAAAGACCCTGATGCTGGGAAAGACTGAGGGCAAGAGGAGAAGGGAGCAACAGAGGATGAGATGGTTGGATGGCATCACCGACTCAATGGACATGAGTTTGAGCAAACTCCAGGAGGTAGTAAAGGACAGGAAAGCCTGGCAGGCTGTAGTGCTTGGGATCACAAGGAATTGGACATGACTTAGCACCTGAACAGCAGCAAAGTATTAGCAAGTGTGTTACACACATACCAGACTTAATAACACAGAATTAATGGCGACTTGGCCAAGGTAATGAGATACAGAGCTAAGATACATCCATTCAGTAGTAGGAGAAAGTTGATCTACAAAATATTTCCTTTTACCCAGAAAAAAAAAAACAATTTATATTCATATGGAATGGAAAATAATATCCATTCATAGGTTTGTGCAGGGCTGTTTTTAAGTCTCTTGCCTTCTATCATAATATAGTCTGAGAAGATATGGCCATTTTGACATTTTGCACTATATAACTTTAATTACTTATGATAACATTATGTTGATTGGGTTGGATTTGCAAAAGAATATTGTGGAGGTATTGGTAAGACATGGTGCAGGAATGTGAATGACAAATCCTATGAAGAGTCAAGTGTCTGCCACATCTGTAAATATGTTAGAGATCCGTTGATCAGTGGTATGCCTAGATCTCTCTTCTAGAGTAAAAATGGAATTACTGTATCTTTAAATTAAAAGGTTCAATAAATGATGGGTCCTTGAGTTCTGGGGGAAGCATAATTCTGTAGCTAGGAATGCTTCTCCTGCCCATATGCATAAAAGGTTGATGACTTTAAATGGGATCTAGACTTCTCTGGTGACTCAGACGGTAGAGCGTCTGCCTACAATGTGGGAGACTCAGGTTCAATCCCTGGGTCAGGAAGATCTCCTGGAGAAGGAAATGGCAACCCACTCCAGGATTCTTGCCTGGAAAATCCCATGGACAGAGGAGCCTGGTAGGCTACAGTCCATGGGGTTGCAAAGACTTGGACACGACTGAGCGACTTCACTTTAAATTCGAGTAAGACAGAGCTCAGCAACAGGTCCAGGCCATGGTGCCACCTGGGTCATACAGTTGAGCAGACTAAAAAAAAAAAAAAAAAAGTATTGGTAACAAAAGATGCTCCATGAAGTTTGCAGCAGGCCTCAGTGGGCAAATCGTAATGTAAACTCTGAGTTCTGGAGTGAGGTCATGCCATTTTCCATGGAGAATTATGTGCCTTTTGATATGTTTCTGGTCCCTGGTGGAGGCAGGATGCCTGGCCATGGATCATCAGATGACTTTCTATCGAGAACTGAGTCCTTTCAGACTTCTCAAATGGTAAGTCCAGACAGGCCCAGCAACAGCACGTTGCAGATGGAAGTGGTACGTTTGGGAGCAAGCACATGCATGACCAGATAGCATAAGCAAGCTTCATGAGCAGGTTTTAGAGACCCCATGGCGTGGTGATATCAGTGCCCTTCCCTTATCACATGCCTGTGCTTCTTTGAGGGATTCTCTATGACTACCTGAAGGGTTACTAAAAACTCAAGCTTGGTTGATGGATAAGCAGCTCAAAATATAGATAAAATAAAAAGTAGCCTCACTGAAAGGTCACGCTGAAATATAGAACATCCTAGGAACCCTTTTCTACTCTATTCTTTATACAAATACATTTCTCTCTGTCTCAGTAGCACCTTTCCCCAATCATAACCATACTCCTATCTTATTATTTTATGGAATCCACTTACTTGCCTCTTTTAAGAATTAGCATCCATATTTTCTCAAGTTTCTTCATTTTTAGAAAGAAGGAACCTTATTCAACATGTCAGTTAGTTTCCTTTCTGATGCAAGAACTGTACATCATTGCCACAGCCCGTGAGCCTACCAGTGTAATTTGTTTCTTGAGATGTGAGTTAGTTTCATAAGACCTGGCTACTTCAGGGTTTAATCTCTATGGTGATTAAAGAAGTAATAACTGAACTCAACCCAAGAAGTCCTTACTAAACACTCCATTAAGAAAAAAGAAAATTGTTTTGGGCGTGTTTTGATGGTAAAAGGAAGTGATTCCTTGAAAGACAAAATAGGTTGAAACTTCATGATCAGACTTTCATTCACAAAAAATTACAGAAAGAATGGAGACTACTTACAGAAAAACTGGACCTTAAAACCAGATAGAAACCTGGGAGCAAAGATCTACTTATATTCTTGACTCTTCTATGTAGGTACTGTGGAAGAAATGCTGGTAACTCCTTAAACAAGTATGTTTCTATTATTGATTATTTTCTGGAATTTTCTTTCAAGCCTGACTTAAAAATACTATAATATGGCATGCTGCAATTCATGGAGTCTCAAAGAGACTCAACTGAGCAACTAAACTGAACTGAACTGAACATGTTATCTTATAAAGCAGATCCTGTATGATTAAAGGATAACTTGATATTGATGATGATGATCATTATTTTGTTCTACCACAGACCCTTTTCCTCCTATAAATCTATATAAGAAATTATATGAAGGAAATTTCTCACAAAAGATGTAAAATAAACAATTCACTTGAAACCAGGAATTTGCCATAAGTCAGAAGCAGCACTGAAGTTTAATAGGTCTCCACTAGATGGCAAGCATTCTCTTTCAATTTCTCATTTGTACCGAGATCAAAAATTGCTGCTTTTTCAAACCTAGTCTTTGCATGAAACAGTGGGACTTGTATCAAAAAATTACAAAGACCCTGATTCATAGATATAGTCAAATTTAGAATCAAGTTGTCCAAACTGAAAATATATTGTGATGTTTAAATGTTTTAATTGGAGAATATATATTCATTCATTTGACACACACACACACCTGGACAGTTTGATCCAGAGCCTATTCTTCTATGTTTTTTTTTAATTGAAGTATAGTTGATTTATAGTATTTTGGGTATGCAGCAAAGTGATTCAGCCATGTGTATATATATGTCTAATATATATACTCTTTTTTGATTCTTTTCTAATATAGGTTATTACAAGATATTTAATAGAGTTCCTTGTGCTGTTCAGTAGGTTCTTGTTGTTTATCTATTTTGTATATAGTAAAGTAAAGAAAGTGATCGCTCAGTCGTGTCCGACTTTTTGCGACCCCATGGACTGTAGCCTACCAGGCTCCTCTGTCCGTGGGATTTTCCAGGCAAGAATACTGGAGTGGGTTGCCGTTTCCTTCTCCACATCTTCCTGACCCAGGGATTGAACCCAGGTCTCCCACATTGTTAGCAGATGCTTTACCTTCTGAGCCACCAGGGAAGTCCTTGTATGTGGTCTGTTTATCTGTTAATCCCAAAGTAATTTGTGCTTCCCACCCTCCCTCCCTTTCCCACCCTCCCTTTTGGTAACCATAAGTTTGTTTTCTATTTCTGTGAGTCTGTTTCTATTTTGTAAATATGTTCATTTGTATTATTTTTTTAGATTCTACATGTAAGTGATATAATATTTGTCTTTGACTTACTTCACTGAGTATGGTAATCTCTAGGTCCATCTAAGTTGCTGCAAATGGCATTATTTCATTCTTTTTTTTTAGCTGAGTGAGTAATATTCCATTATATATATATATATTTATGTGTATGTATATACCACATTTTCTTTATTCATTCATCTATCAACTTTGGCTAGGATATATATATATATATATATATATATATATATATACACACACACACACACACACCATTTTCTTTATTCATTCATCTATCAACTTACTAACATCCCTCCCTTTTGTCATTCTGCCTCACCCTTCCTGTAGTTTGTAGGGAGAAACACTTGTCCTATCTCTAGGCAAAGCTGCTGCTAAACCACAGTGTGCTCAAGCAGTTGACCACTTTCAGGATAAACATTCATTGTGATGTAAAACTAAAGCCTGACATTGTGTTATTTCATCCATATGAAATTCATTTGGAAGGAAAGAAAACACTTGAATTGTGCAGTAATATTTTACGTTCAGCTTTAACTCATAATTCACTTCTTACCACAGTCTAGATTAAATACAAAGTTTTCTAAAGCAAATAGAAACAGCTAAAGTAGAATTAATTACTGGCAAACTTTCTACCAGAGTAAGTAGCTGGCACATGGTTTAAAAATAGCTTTTGAGTCCTATTTGGAACCTGTTTTCTGACATGCTTTAATTTAGCATAATTTTAGCACAGTTTTCTCATCTCTGATAAGAGAGTTTGTTTTGTCTGGAAAGGAGATCTCTGGTTGTCCTTTCTCCCATGCATCTCATAGACAGTAATAGAAATGAAGTTGTATGATAGACTCCTCACCTGGCTCATAAACGTGGTATTCTTCTTTTGCCATTTGTGCTTTTTGTCATAGTGGAAAAAGCCTCAGAAAAGTGCAGAGGGCACAGTTTCTCCTGAAAGCATCATGCTGCCCCCTCTGTTGACAGTGTATTAAGATTCAGGCAATGGGAGACACTCCATGGTGTAAAGGAATGTTATTTGGCCTTACAAGCTTTTTTTTTGCTTTTGAGCATTTGCAACTCCCTCAGGATTATGCTTCACGCTAAAATAAAACAAGTATAGCTTGTGATTCACCTGGTGTTCACTGAGTCAGAGTTGTAAATTGTAGAGAAGATTCAATGACATAAGATGGTTGCAAAAATGGAAATAAAGTTGCTGAATACAAAATAAACTTAGATGATCATAGTAACCTATGTATGCCAAAAAAAAAAGCCTAATATCTGAAAGCTCTAACTTCTTCCAGATTTTACATAAAGAGATCATTTTAATGTTGTGTTGTTATAGCTGGCATGATTACCTGGAACCCTTAGGGATTTTTTTATGTAGAGCTGCTCACCACAGATGTTAGAATGAGAAATAATGTGCATTAGAGTTTATGTTTGAAACAATCATCAAGGGTATAATTTTAATAAATTCTCTGCACAGTTCAACCACCATTGTGGAAAGAAGGATTAACAACCTAGACAAGGATGCTATTAGCTAAGTAAAGGCTTGTGAATAGACAGACAACTGAAATAGAAGAACTCTCCTGGTAGAAAACTTTCTCCTATGACTCTATAATTTTGTCATTAGTAATTAATTTCTACTGTTCTTCTGAGTTTTCTTTAAGGTTTTACACTAAAAATGCAAACATGCTTTCAAGGCATTGTACATTAAAAACACAGGGATTGGATTTGTAACTGGCTTGAAGGTGCATGTGTGTGCTCAGTCGTGTCCAACTCTTTGCGACCTCATGGAGAGTAGCCTGCCTGGCTCCTCTGTCCATGGAATTTTCCAGGCAAGAATACTGGAGCTGGTTGGCATTTGCTTCTCCAGGGGATCTTCCCAACCCAGGGATCAAACCAGCATCTCTTTGTCTCCTGCATTGGGCAGCTAACATCCAGACATCTGAGTTGAGTAAGTCCAGGACTGCCCAGGCAAGCCCAGACTAAATTGCTGTCCCAGTTGTTTATTATGAGCTAAATAAACACTTATAGTTTTAAATCACTCTATTTTTTTGCATTGTTATCTTAGTAATGGACAGATAATACATTCTCTATTAGTTGGTCATGTGCAAGAAGGGGATAGCTGGTTGTCTGTCAAGATTACTATAGAAAAGAATACTTGGATTGACCTGACACTATTAAGTTCCAAAGATAGTTCCCTTCTCAAAGATTGTTGTTGTTCAGTCACTAAGTCGTCTCCAACTCTTTGCAACCCCACAGACTATAGCACACCAAGCTCCTTTGTCCTCCTCTATTCCCAGAGTTTGCTCAAATAAGTACTATGAAATCATTGGTCCTGTCACAAGGAAATTATATCCTTTCCTCCTTGTAAACTTCTCACATCCAGTAGATTGCATTTAGTTCTAGATGTCACCTCTTCCAACAATACAAGAGAAGACTCTACATATGGACATCACCAGATGGTCAACACTGAAATCAGATTGATTATATTCTTTGCAGCCAAAGATGGAGAAGCTCTATACAGTCAGCAAAAACAAGACTGGGAGCTGACTGTGGCTCAGATCAGGAACTCCTTATTGCCAAATTTAGACTTAAATTGTAGAAAGTAGGGAAAACCACTAGACCATTCAGGTATGACCTAAATCAAATCCCTTATGATTATAGAGTGAAAGTGAGAAATAGATTTAAGGGACTAGATCTGATAGACAGAGTGCCTGATGAACTATGGACAGAGGTTCATGACATTATACAGGAGACAGGGATCAAGACCATCCCCAAGAAAAAGAAATGCAAAAAGCAAAATGGCTGTCTGAGGAGGCCTTACAAATAGCTGTGAAAAAAAGGGAAGAGAAAAGAAAAGGAGAAAATGAAAGATATAAGCATCTGAATGCAGAGTACCAAAGATAGCCAAGGAGAGATAAGAAAGCCTTCCTCAGTGATCAATGCAAAGAAATAGAGGAAGGCAACAGAATGGGAAAGATTAGAGATCTCTTCAAGAAAATTAGAGATGCCAAGGGAACATTTCATGCAAAGATGAGCTCAATAAAGGACAGAAATGGTATGGACCTAACAGAAGCAGAAGATATTAAGAAGAGGTGGCAAGAATACACAGAAGAACTGTACAAAAAGATCTTCATGACCAAGATAATCACGATGGTGTGATCACTCACCTAGAGCCAGACATCCTGGAATGTGAAGTCAAGTGGGCCTTAGAAAACATCACTATGAACAAAGCTAGTGGGGTTGATGGAATTCCAGTTGAGCTATTTCAAATCCTGAAAGATGATGCTGTGAAAGAGCTGCACTCAGTATGCCAGCAAATTTGGAAAACTCAACAGTGGCCAAAGGACTGGAAAAGGTCAGTTTTCATTCCAATTCCAAAGAAAGGCAATGCCAAAGAACACTCAAACTACCGCACAATTGCACTCATCTCTTAGCAGCAGCAGCACACTCTAGTAAAGTAATGTTCAAAATTCTCCAAGCCAGACTTCAGCAATACGTGAACCGTGAACTCCCTGATGTTCAAGCTGGTTTTAGAAAGGCAGAGGAACCAGAGATCAAATTGCCAACATCCGCTGGATCATGGAAAAAGCAAGAGAGTTCCAGAAAAACATCTATTTCTGCTTTATTGACTATGTCAAAGCCTTTGACTGTGTGGATCACAATAAACTGTGGAAAATTCTGAAAGAGATGGGAATCCCAGACCACCTGACCTGCCTCTTGAGAAACCTATATGCAGGTTAGGAAGCAACAGTTAGAACTGGAGATAGAACAACAGACTGGTTCCAAAGAGGAAAAGGAGTATGTCAAGGCTGTATATTGTCACCCTGCTTATTTAACTTCTATGCAGAATACATCATGAGAAACGCTGGACTGGAAGAAACACAAGCTGGAATCAAGATTGCTGGGAGAAATATCAATCACCTCAGTTATGCAGATGACACCAACTTTATGGCAGAAAGTAAAAAGGAACTAAAAAGCCTCTTGATGAAAGTGAAAGAGGAGAGTGAAAAAAGCTGGCCTAAAGCTCAACATTCAGAAAACTAAGATCATGGCATCTGGTCCCATCACTTCATGGCAAACAGATGAGGAAACAGTGGAAAGTGTGGCTGACTATTTTGGGGGCTCCAAATCACTGCAGATGGTGACTGCAGCCATGAAATTAAAAATGCTTCCTCCTTGGAAGTAAAGTTATGATCAACCTAGATAGCATATTAAAAGCAGAGACATTACTTTGCCAACAAAGGTCCATCTAGTCAAGGCTATGGTTTTTCCAGTGGTCATGGATGGATGTGAGAGTTGGACTGTGAAGAAAGCTGAGAGTCGAAGAATTGATGCTTTTGAACTGTTGTGTTGGAGAAGACTCTTGAGAGTCCCTTGGACTGCCAGGAGATCCAACGAGTCCATTGTGAAGGAGATCAGTCCTGGGTGTTCATTGGAAAGACTGATGCTAAAGCTGAAACTGCAATACTTTGGCCACCTTATGCGAAGAGTTGACTCACTGGAAAAGATTCTGATGCTGGGAGGGATTGAGGGGCAGGAGGAGAAGGGGACGATAGAGGATGAGATGGCTGGATGGCATCACTGACTCAATGGACATGAGTTTGAGTAAACTCTGGGAGTTGGAGATAGACAAGGAGTCTTGGCATGCTGCGATTCATGGGGTTGCAAAGAGTCGGACACAACTGAGTGACTGAACTGAACTAGATGTCACATTTTGAAAATGACTTTGACCAACAGGAGTATATCAAGAGCTAAAACTACATCATACAAGGTATGGTTGAAGAGATGAAAAATGTACACTATGGAGGAGACAAACTTATGTGGACTTGATTCTGTCTTTAAAGAGCTGAAGGACTGTCTTGTAGAAGAAGTTTATTCTGGGAAGTTTATTTTTATTTTTGCACTTTCATTGTTTCTTTTATTGCAGGCATGAAGTGGGACTGATACTTAAGCAAGACATATCAGTCCGGCTCAGCTTAGACTGGGAGAAAAACAGCTGTGGCACTGAAGCAAGGTGCCTATGTCTCTGTGTCTCAGTCACAAGTCAGGGCCTGATCCCTCTTGCAGATGCAACTCTAGGTTGTTGCTTCATTGCTGGCTCAGTGGGCTTTGCGTGTGCCGCGGCCTTGAGAGGAGCTGAACGATCGAAGAGTGTTCTGTCTTGTCATTACTGTCTCCCTTTTCTCTAGCACTAGCTCTCTTCTCTTTCTCATTTAAGATTATTTTGCATTCATCTCACCTTGACCAAGAGAGGTAGGAAACCTAAAGAATTCTGAACTTTTCCATCTTCCGATGAAATGCTTTCTTTAATTCTCATTCTCTTTACTTTTCCCTTCAGCCCCTGGGAAAGCAGAATTTAAAGCATAAAAATAAGCTGCTCTCTAGACCACTGAGGATCTTCCTCAAGGGAGAGATTTAACAGCCCATTCCCTTTTCCTTTTATCTTCTCTCATTCCCTGTCTGGAAAGAAACAAGAAAGAAAACAGTGACTGTTTTTTGTTTTGTTTTGTTCTGAGCTTTTCAGTTAATAAGGTGTGGATGAGTTAGACTCTTACTTTACCTAAGCCTGATGAGAGTAACTCTCTTAAGTTGAGTCTAAATCAGAGAAGTTTGCATGCATGTCATTATAGCATGTGCTGTCCCAGAATTGCAGAAATGCTAAGCAGTTTTCAATATGCATGAATCTCAGTCTCGGTTCACTTATGGTTTAGTTCAGTTCAATCGCTCAGTCATGTCTGACTCTTTGCAACCCCATGAACCGCAGCATGCCAGGCCTCCTTGTCCATCACCAACTCCCAGAGTCTACCCAAACCCATGTCCATTGAGTAGTTCTGCTGTGAACATTGGGGTACATGTATCTTCGAATTATGATTTTCTCCAAATATATGCCCAAAAGTGGGATTGCTGGATCATACGGTAGCTCTATTTTTAGTTTTTTAAGGCACATCCATACTTTCTTCGGAGGAGGCAATGGCACCCCCACTCCAGTACTCTTGCCTGGAAAATCCCATGGACAGAGGAGCCTGGTGGGCTGTAGTCCATGGGGTTGCTGAGAGTTGGACACGACTCAGTGACTTCCCTTTCACTTTTCATTTTCATGCATTGGAGAAGGAAATGGAAACCCACTCCAGTGTTCTTGTCTGGAGAATCCCAGGGACAGCGGAGCCTGGTGGGCTGCCATCTATGGGCTCACACAGAGTTGGACATAACTGAAGCGACTTAGCAGCAGCAGCATACTCTTCTTCATAGTGGCTACACCAATTTACATTCCCACCAACAATGCAGAAGAGTTCCCTCTTCTGTATACCTTCTCTAGCATTTGTTATTTGTAGATTTTTTGATGGTGGTCATTCTGACTGGTGTGAGGTCATGCCTCATTGTAGTTTTGATTTGCATTTTTCTAATAATTAGTGATAATGAGCATCTTTTCATGTAGCTTTGGCCATCTTATTTTTTCTTTGGTGAAATGTCCCTTTAGGTCTTTTACCTATTTTTCAGTTGGGTTGTTTTTCTGTTGCGTGAGCTGTTTGTATATTGTGGAAATTAGGCCTTTGTTGGTCACATCATTTGCAAATATTTTCTCCCAGTCTGTAGGTTATCTTTTCATTTTGTTTATGGCTTCCTTTGCTGTACAAAAGCTTGTGTTTGATTAGGTCTCATTTGTTTATTTTCATTTTTATATCTATTGCCTGGAGAGACTGACCTATGAAAAGCTGATATAATTTATGTCAGAGAATATTTTGCCCACGTTCTCTGCTAGGAGTTTTATGGAGTCATGTCTTATGTTTCAGTCTTTAAGCCATTTTGAGTTTATTTTTTTATATGGTGTGAAGGATTGTTCTAACTTCATTGATTTGCATGTGGCTGTTCAGTTTTCCCAATACCACTTCCTGAAAAGACTGTCTTTTGTCCATTGTATATTCTTACCTCCCTTGTCAAAGATTAATTGACCGTAGGTGTGTGGCTTTATTTTTGGGCTCTCTGTTCAATGCAGTTGAATTTGAACCTACTCCCTCTAATTCTAAGGTCCATGCTATTATCACTAGGGTATATTTTCTCTTTTTCTTTGACTCAGATGAATTGCCAGATTAACCTTCCTAGTATATTGCATCATGTCACTTTTTCTAATCAGGTACACCCAACAGTTCCCTACTGTCAACAAATCCAAATCATTCTGCCTTTATATTCCTAATTGCCTATTACAGTTCAGTACACAATACAAGTTTAATATATAATCTCAACTAATTCAACTCACGTTATTGAATGAATGAATAAATGGATGAGAAAACTTCTACTATATTAATAATCTGTTTTAGATGATACAGTCTTAATACTTGCTTTAGTATTTTCCAGTTTATCAGTCTTAATCCACAGTATGCATTAAATTAAAAATTTATTAAAATCTATAATATATATAAGGCACTATGAGCTTTTAATCTCTGTACTGATAACATTATGCCTCCAAGTCAATGAAATACTAAAACTCAGCAACACCTTTGTATATGTATACATAGATGGGTGTATACATTTATGTGGCATGTATGTAAAATACTTTATTTTGTTTTAAAGATAAAAGTACTAAAACATCTTAAAGGTTGAACATATTATATGAGCCAGCAGTTTGTTTTTATATCTGTGAGTCCATTTCTGTTTTATAAATAAATTCATTTGTATAATGTTTTTAAGATTCCACATAGAAGTGGTATCATATGATATTTGTCCTTCTGTCTTCATTTAGTACGATAATTTCTAGGTCCATCCATATTGCTGAAAACAGCATTATTTCACTCTTTTTATGGCCCAGTATTCCATTGTATATACTTACCTCATGTTCTTTATCCATTCATCTGTCAATGGACATTTATGTTATTTCCCAGAACCTCGACTTGTAGCACATTCTCTGCAGACCTGTTGTCCAGCAGACGATGCCCTGGTAGAATGGATGTCCCTAGCTGCCACTGCCACTGGCTGCTCTGGCCCCTTTAATGCACTTTTAAAAGATTTATCTGGCTGCACCAGGTTTTAGTTTGCAGCACATGGGATTTTCATTGCCATGAACAGAATCTTTCTTGTGGAATGCAGGCTCTTAGTTCTGGCATATGGGATCTAGTTTCCTGACCAGGGATTGAACCTAGGCTCCCTGCGTTGGAAGCACAGAGTCTCTTAATCACTGGACCACCAGAGAACTCCCTTCACTGCAGTTTTGATTGCATTTTTTCTCATAGTTAGTGATATGAAACATCTTTTCATATGCTTATTGGCCATTTGTATATCAACTTGGAAGAAATGTCTATTCAAATCCTTTGCCCATTTTTAAATTTGGTTAATTCTTGTTTTTAAGTTGTAAGAGTTCTTTATATGTTCTGGATACTAGCTCCTTACCAGATTTATGATTTGTAAGTCTTTTCTCATAAAGCATAGGTTGCCTTTTCACTATGTTGATTGTGTCCTTCAATTAACAATAGTTTCAAAGTTTGATGTAGTCTCATTTGTCTATTTTTGCCTTTGTTGCCTGTGCTTAAGTCAGCCTGGATTATGGTCCTCTGCCCTACCTTAAGTGCCTGGTAGAAGGTAATTTCTTTAGAGGATGTTAATATTATCCAGAACTTGTCTTTATCTGTATGATTTTTATATACAATATCTAGCATTCAGTAAGAAATTACTAACCATAACAGGAAAAAAAAAGACTGAATGACTGAGAACCAAGAGAAATATAGACAGTAGAAACAGGCCCACAGAAGATCCAGATATTAAAGTTATTCATGACAAAAATGTGATTAGTATATTCAAGAAAATAAATGATAATCTGCAGATATCTGACAATTTTGTCAGTTATTGAAATATGTAGAAAATAATCTAACAAAGATTGTAGTATTGAAAAGTACAATAACTAAAATTAAAAACATCATAAATGAGTTTAAAAACAGATTAATCTCAGAGAAGATTGGTGAACTAGAAAACAGATCAATAGAAGAGAGTCCATTTAAGCATGGAGGGAAAAAGTGTGAAATTGAAAAGGAGAAAAAGAGAATAGGGCAGAAGAAATGTTTAGAAGAGATAATGCCAAGAATGTTCCAAAACTAAAACCACCAATTCATGTTGTCCTAAGAACTCTAGTTAGGATTTTTTTTTAATGGTGGAAATATCCATTTATTTTTTAATTTTACTTTACTTTACAATACTGTATTGGTTTTGCCATACATCAACATGAATCTGCCACGGGTGTACATAGGTGTTCCCAATCCTGAAGCCCCCTCCCACCTCCCTCCCCATACCATCTCTCTGGATCATCCCAGTGCACCAGCCCCAAGGATTTAAAAAAAAAAAAAAAGTGCTTAAGTAACCAGAGAAAAACATTACTTCCAAAGGGGTAAAATAAGATAAATAGATGGTATCTCAATGAAAACAATAGAAACCAGAAGACTAATGAAATAATAGCTTGAAAAATGCTGAAGGAAAAACTAGATAATCTACAATTGTATAAATGAGAAAATATCTTTTAGCAAATGAAAGCATATGTTTCCAGGCAAACAGATTTTCCTTGTTATCTTTTGTTTCCCCACAGCAGCAAACACAGGGGCTCAAGATACATTTTTGGACTGGTGGATTTAATGAACAAATGAAAAATGAGGAAACTGATCAATGGAAGCTTCTTGATAGAAACCTGTTTTCCAGAGAATTGGATAGGTCACCTTATTCCATAAAGAGGTAAAGTTTAAAAATATAAAAATCTCTTATCTTTATACTGAGTTTATAACTCAATTAATACCTACAAAATGAGTCTTAATGAGTCACTCTTTTCTTGCAGTTCAGTTTAAAAGGGCTTGAAAGACTATCTGACTTTTAACATTTCCTGCAGGATTTTTCCAGGCCTGAGCAAATTGTGAGTCAATACATGGCTACTTCTTGATTTAAGTAGGATGGGAGAGTGGTCTGTCAGCTCATGAAGGGTCAGGGGCTGAGCTGGGGCTCTAGATGGAGGCACTTTCTTTATCCTTACTGTGCCCCAGCTGGACACCAAAGTGTGTGAGCAGCTAGACTTGACTGCAGAACTTCAAATGTGCTCTGCAAGTCCACTGTGTTTACATATATATGCCTGCTATAAGTTTTTTTGTTGTTGTTCTGAACTATACCCCCTTAAAATGTGGGAACCTCAACTCTCTTGCCAAATGTAACACAGTAATAAGCTAAGCAGGCATATACAAAGTAGTTCCTGGAGAATACAGACTGTACCATGGAGAAGTGGCTGTAGAACACACCATCCAGAAATGAAAAATAGGCCATGTCCAGCTAACTTGAAGATCAATTATATTTCAAGGTATGCGTAACACATTTAAAATCACATGGAGAGTGGAAGAGTGTGAAGTGGTACCCAGGCCCAGCTATGCGCCTCACCCACAGTGTTCGGGCCAGGATTCCCCCTCTGAGGCTCAGTACCTTTAAAGTCAGAAGGTTGGATTAGTTACTTCCTATGCTGGATGTTTTTCATTTCTCTCCCCAAGCCCCTTGCCCCAGATATACTCTGCATATCTCTCTATCTTGCCCTGTGCCCCAAAGCTGGATGATGGACTAGTGTGGATGATACACAAAGCCTCCCAGCTCTCTGGCCCCCAGCTGTGTTCTTTGCCTAACAGGGGACACAAACGTCAAGTCAGAGGATGGAGGAGAGTGTGGTTGAAGTATCAGTTCTTCTGGTTCCTTCCCTATAGTGTCACCAAACATCAGTTTCTGGCAGACAGCCTTCCCCACAAAGCTCTTTCTGTCTCCTGTTTCCAACAGTCTTCCCTTTCTCTCACTCTTTGAAGCCTCGAGCTCGAAGTGCCCTACAGTTACTGTGATTCCCTACCCCTGCCCACCTCTAAACAGCCCTCATCCTCAAAATACACACACTCAAAGGAAGAATTAAAGGAGAAATAGATAAATCCTCAATCATAATGGGAGATTTTCAATACACTTCTCTTAATAACTTATAGAACAAACAAAAAAAATTAATAAGGATATAGAATTGAGCAAATGATTAGCAAACTTGACCTAAAGGACATGTATTTAAAGCATGTATCACAAAACTGCAGAAAACATACTCAAGAGCATGTGAAACATCTACCAAAATGAACCACATGCTGGTCCACAGCACAGGGCTCAACAAATTACAAAGGATTAAATTCAGAGAGAGTAATTAACCTAGTCACACTGGAACTAGGCTGTAAATGAGTACAAAAGGTAACTAGAAAATCCCCACATACAATGAACATAAGCAACGTGTTTCTTTAAAAAAGCCTTTCATTCCCTGTCTGTCATCTTGACTCTTTTCCCTCCAGCTTGGTAAAGAATGGCAGAGCTTTCTTGCAGCCTCACAGATTCCTACGTTGTCCCAGCTCGAGCGTTTCCTGAGCCACTCTGCTAGTCCCAGCACTCGGTCTGCCTCCCTTTAGGAAGCTGCATGCTTGTGCTTGTGCCTGTGGTACAGTCTGAAGCCACGGCCCATCCTCTGGGTCCAAGGCCAGCGGGGAGCACTGTGCAATCAAATTCCTTGTGTCTGCACTTCTCAAAAAGCTGCAGGCCCAAAGCTGGCACCAGGTGCTTTTCCAGACACTGCAAAGCTGGGTCTGATGGGCAGGTAGGGAGGCAGCACTTGCTGCACACTGGTCGTTTCCCTGGAGGTCACCGGGCAGATGGTGAGGGAGAAACACCAATGGGTCTGGAAGGTCAGGCCAGAGACCAGAGGAGGAGCAGGGCCTGGAAAACAAAGTCTAGCTCTAGCGGGCACCTGCCCCTTTTCCCACGCTGCCAGCCCTAGCCTCTCTTGTTATCTACAAGGTTGGGGTGAATTAGAGTTTCTGCCACTTCCTTGAACTTCAGGTTAGTTTCTGGCACTAATCAGGGCACCCCAGGACCAAAAGCAGACTGCTAGGAGCACTGGATGGGATGGTGTAGTGGGAATTTGGAGTCACAGAGACTTAGCTCTGTGACTGTTTTCTTTTAAATATTTTTGCTTATTTATTTATTTGACTTCGCCAGGTCTTAGTTGTGGCACTGAGGATGTTTGATCTTTGTTGCAGCACGTGAACTCTCAGTTGCAGCCTATGCGGCCTATCTAATTCCCTGACCATGGTTTGAGCCCTGGGCACCTGCACTGAGAGTGTGGAGTCTTAGCCACTGGGCCACCAGGGAAGTCTCTGCTGTGTGATCTTAAACAAGCTCTCTAATCTCTCTCTGAACCAGAGCAAGTCCTCTGAATGCAAGTAATTGAGGGGACTCCTGAAACTGGTAGAAAACAGAGGACAAGGCTCAGAACCAGGGGAAGGGAGGAATCCAGGGCATCTCGGGGTCTGGGAAGCAGGAGCTGCTGGGTGGTCTCTCTCTGGAGCCCTGCTACCTGGGTGGTCAGCTCCAAGTCTCTGCCTTCTCTCCCCTCTGGAGCCAAAGTCCTAAGACTTTACACTGGTCCAGTGTAAGTCACATGACCACCTCTTGGCAAGAGGAAGTCAGGGAGCCTTGGCTGACAGACCCATCAAAATTACCATGAGGAACAAGGATTCCTCCAAAAGAATTTGGGATGCTATCACCAAAGGAAAGGCAAGAACAATCAATGAATGTCCATTCACTTTTGTGCCTTAGGTTTTTCCTGTATAAAATGGGAATTACAATATCTACCTTACAAGACAGTGATGTGTTAATGTAATGTAGGTCATGTGACTGGCATGTAAGGGAAAGGTGATAGATAGATGATTGGAAACAGTGAGGAGTGCTCAGTTATGTCCAACTCTTTGCGACCCCATGGGCTGTAGCCCGCCAGGCTCCTCTGTCGAAGGAATTTTCCAGGTAAGAATACTGGAGCAGGTTGCCATTTCCTTCTCCAGAGGATTTTCCCAACCCAGGGATCAAACCCAAGTCTCTCTGCATTGGCAGATGGATTCTTTACTGCTGTGCCACCTGGGAAGCCGGATAGATGATAGATGCTATTATTAATTATGTCAATACCTACAACAAGGAAGTGCTGCTGGGGGCGGGGGGGGAAAGACCCCAGATTTGGAATTAGAAGGCCTAGGTTTGAGTTTGCGTCTGCCATTTTCAAGCTTTGAGGCCTAAGGCAAATCAGTTACCTTTCTCTGACACTTAGTTTTTGCTTCTACAAAATGAGGGATGTTTATGTGCCCAGTCATGTGAAACTATCTGCAGCCTCATGGGCTGTGGCCACCAGGCTCCACTGTCCATGGGATTCTCCAGGCAAGAACACTGGAGTGGGTTGCCATTTTCTACTCCAGGGGACCCTCCTGACCCAGGGATCGAACCCATGTCTCCTGAATTGGCAGGCAGATTCTTTACCACTGAGCCACCTGGGAGATAATAACAATATTGATCTCACAGGTGTTGTGAGGTTCAACCTTGTAGAACGACATAAAGGATTCATAATTTCCAGCATCTGCAAGTCTTTACAAGGCTCCTTTGTGCCTGTGGCTGGACGTTTATACAGGCATACCTCATTTTATTGCACTTTGCAAACATTGTGTCTTTTTACAAAGTGAAGTTTTGTGACAAACTTGCATTGTCAGATAATGGTTAGCATTTTTAGCAATAAGGTATTAATAAAAGTGTGTACATCATTCCCTTTATGCAGTGCTATTGCACACTTAGTAGACTACTGTATGTTGTAAACATAATTCTTATGTGCACTGAGAAACCCCAAAATTGGTGTGACTTACTTTATAGTGATATTCTCTTTGTTGCAGTGGTCTGGAAGCAAACCTGCAATATCTCTGAGGTCTTTCTGTGCTGAATTCCACTGGGGTTGTGAGTTGGGAATGGATCAGGGAAGACCTTTTTGCCTTGTTTACTGCTCTATCATCTGGACCTAGAATATTCTACACATAGGTACCCAGTAAATATTAAATGAATGGATTAAAGACAACCTTGACATTCAAGGAAGGCTTTAACTCCAAAGAGTGACTCTGAAGGAAATTGTAAGGTCCTATGACAGAGGAGGATGGAGAACTATTTGTCCTTTAACTGCTTCTCAAATCACCTGAAGGCTGCTTGCTTTAAGCACTGACATCACAGGCAGTGACTGTGAATTGAGGTTTAGAGGAAACATGCCTGAAAATGATCATGGTCCTAATTCCTTAGGCTGCCACCTGAAACTTTTGACTCCCTGGCTATCGCCACATTTTTTCCTGCAACTTGCTCCCTCCTGCTCTGATCTCTAGCCATCTCGGTGACATGCAATTCCTGACTGCTTTACTCCAATCCCACCGCTTCAGTGCTGAATCTGTTTGGCTAATGAATGAAAGTTGTTCAGTCATGTCCAACTCTGTGACCCTGTGGACTGGGGCCTGCCAGGCTCCTCTGTCCATGGGATTCTCCAGGCAAGAATACTGGAGTGGGTAGCCAGTCTCTTCTCCAGGGGATCTTCCCAGCCCAGGGATCAAACTGGGGTCTCCTGCATTGCAGGTGGATTCTTTACCAGGTGAACTACCAGGGAAGCCCCTGTTTGGCTAACTCCTGGCCTAGTGCTTAGCTTAAATGGCACTCCCTCCAGGAAGTCTTCATTGATCCACAGTCCTAAGACTGGACTAGTTGCCCCTCCTATGCTCCCACAACACCATATCCTTATCCTGATGGTGATTCTCACCACGCTGTATTATAATCTCCTGCTTACTAAATTTTTTTAAGTCTTCATTGAATTTGTTATGTATTCCTTCTGTTTTTTATGTGTTTTTTGTTTGTTTGTTTGTTTGTTTCTTTTTGGCTGAGGCATGTGGGAATCTTAGCTTCCTGACCAGGGATCAAACCCACACCCCCTGCATTGGAAGGTGAGATCTTGACCATTGGACTGCCAGGGAAGTCCCCTCCTGTTTATTTTTCATTCTCAGCGTGCTTAATTTGAGCTCCACAAGGGCAGTTCTTGATCCTTCTTTTGTCCTAGGTGCCTAACTCAGGGCCTGGCCCCTATTAGAAACTCAGTGGATACTTGCTGATGAAAAGAGTAAATGAATATGGTGTTAAAATCAGGGTTTGTGAAAGAGTCTGAGAGTGCAGTAGCAGAAATACTCCAAGTCCTTCAGGGGTCACTGCCTCTGTAGGACGCCCCCTCCATGATGTTCTCCTTAAACCATTTTTCATAACTGTCAGATTATAATTATACAATGAAATAATTATAGGCTACCTCCAGCTCCATGCTGCCAGAATCCTCCTGGTTCTCAGCCCTCTCTTTAAGAGGACTATCAACCTACTCTACAATTCCCACCACACCCCTTCCTCTCCCTCTGATTAACTGCACTTACCCTTTTGTTTGTATATAACAGAAGTATTTAAGTTTTGATTTAATGCATGCATTTAATATATGCCCCAAGCAGCTGCCTCAGTCAGTAGCCAGTGCCTAGAGGGGAGGTGCATCTTGCCTTTCACCACACTTCCTGCATTGCTGTGAGAAAGCTGCCGTGTGCCAGGGGAAACAGTGATCGCAGTTGCTTTGTGCTCAGTAGGACCATAAACACCAGCAGCAACCAATAGAAAAGTCTGAGATACTTCACTCGCTACCTAAAATCTACCTCACTGTATTATTTAGCCAGCTTTCTCTCCAGAACTCAGCCATCCAGTACCACAACGCACCAGGGGACTTTTAGCCAAGAGGTTGGGACAGTTAAGATTGAGGGACTTCTTAGATGTGATTTGGGAAAGGATTCAAAGGATGCCCAAGTGAGAGATCTCCCAGACTTTTCTCTAAGATGTTAAAGATAGTAGCATGTAGAGACATCTGTGTGATAAAGAATCTGCCTGTAATGCAGGAGACCCAGGTTCGATCCCTGGGGTGGGGAAGATCCCCTGGAGGAGGGCATGGCAACCCAGTCTAGTACTCTTGCCGAGAGAATTCCATGAAGAGAGGAGCCTGGCAGGCTGCAGTCATAGGGTCACACAGAGTTGGACACAACTGAAGCTGCTAAGCAGCAGCAGAGACATCTACAAAGGTTTTTGTTTCCCTAACTCAAGCACGACTGATAGACCATCTGTAAGTGCCTTCTTTTTAAGTGACATATGGATTGTCTGTCTCCCCACCCCCAGGATGGAAGCTTCAGCGGGCGGGGACTTTGCTTTATTTACTGCCTCATCCTCTACAGTCCATAGAGTCACAAAGAGTAGGATACAACTGAGCGACTGAGCATCATGCACTTCTACACTTAGACCAACCACTCAGTAAATGTTTCTTTACTCTCTCTTTTTTGTTTTTGAACTTTTTATTGCGTATTAGGGTATAGCCAATTAACAGTGTTGTGATGGTTTCAGCTGGACAGTGACGCGACCCAGCCGTACATGTACATGTATCCATTCTCCCCCAAACTCCCCTCCCATCTAGGCTGCCACAGAACACTGAGCAGAGTTCTGTGCAGGCCCTTGTTGGTTATCCATTTTAAATACAGCAGTGTATACACGGCCATCCCAAACTCCTCGGTAAATGTTTTTTGAATGAGTGAGTGGGTTCAAGTAGTAAAACAGGAGGCCACTCACTCCCAGCATCCAGGGGACAGGTGGACCTGCTGTGGGGGAAGTGATGGGTGTCTGGGCACACGAAGATGAGAATGAGAGCTGAAGTTTATTGGTACTAAGGAAGTAGCCATTGCAATGACAAAGGGACAGCGGCTCAGCCAGTCTTCTTCTTTTCTGGACGTCTGGGGATCATTAAATCAAGTCTGCAATTCTGGACTGCACGGTCAGTCTCACAATTCTGGATAGGACACTGTGGAATCCCTGGGCCCTGAGCAGAGTCCCTGGGGAGCAATGCAAATGGCCCAGGGGGCTATCCAATGCCATTTTCTCCTCTGCTGCTCACGTCAGAGCCAAGAGAAGCCTCTGTTTGGGTGGGGAATGGCATAGCTTGCATTTGAACTTGCTATTTGCCTAAAGCCTAACACATGCTCTTTGCCTAAAGCTACACATCCAGCTCCTTGTCCCAGAATTTATAACCCAAAGTTTATATAGACATTCCTGTAACCCTTGATGTCCTTAAATTTGTTGCTCCTCAGATTCGCTTGGATTTGCCTTTGGCCACTCTTGAAGGGGACAGTCTCCAGAGTGAGACTGGCTCTGTGATGGGGTTTGAGGACTCCAATGCTGCAGCAGAGAAAACAGACTGTCAGAAAACCATGGGATTATGATAACCCCAGAGCCCCTTTCTACTCAGAAGCCAGACTTCCCCTTCCCCTATGTCTAGAACAAAGGACAGTTCCACCCCGAGGATAAGATGGGAGGGAGAGGGGGCACTGCCACACTCACAGGACTCTCTGCTGTCTCCTGAAGAGACCGCTTCCTTCCACAGTCAGCACACAGTCTTCAACCTGCTCCGAGAGGGGGTTTGAAAATACCACCTGTATAGAGAGCGGCTGGTTCACAATGGCTGCTCCTAAAACCTGAACAGGGAAATCCAGAGAGGAGAATTAGTCTCATCCCCCAGTTCATCAGACATTTATGGAGGGCACTAGTCCCTAGATCTGCTTCCTAAAGAACTAGATTTCCATGGCCTGTGTTTTTCCAAGTATGGACGACTTAATGGATTGTTATTAACTTTTTTTTTTTTTTTTTTATTTTTTTATTTTTTAAATTTATTTATTTATTTTTTTTTAAAAATTACGTGTTTTTTTTTTAACATTTTTAAAAAGATGAAATAGATCAGCACCACCAAACCAGCTCTTCAACAAAGGCTAAAAGATCTCTAGACAGAAAACACAGAAAAGGTTTATAAAAATGAACCCAAAACAACAAAGTAAATGGTAATGGGATCATATTTATCAATAATTACCTTAAATGTAAATGGGTTAAATGCTCCAACCAAAAGATAAAGACTGGCCGAATGGATACAAAAACAAGACCCCTATATATGCTGTCTACAAGAGACCCACCTCAAACCTAGGGACACATACAGACTGAAAGTGAGGGGCTGGAAAAAGATATTTCATGCAAATGGAGACCAAAGGAAAGCAGGAGTAGCAATACTCATATCAGATAAAATAGACTTTGAAATAAAGACCATGATAAGAGACAAAGAAGGACACTACATAATGATCAAAGGATCAATCCAAGAAGAAGATATAACAATTATAAATATATATGTACCCAACATAGGAGCACCTCAATACATAAGGCAAATGCTAACAAGTATGAAAGGGGAAGTTAACAGTAACATCATAATACTGGGGGACTTTAATACCCAACTCCTATGAATAGATCAACCAAACAGAAAATTAGCAAGGAAACACCAGCTTTAAATGATACAATGAACCAGTTAGACCTAATTTATATCTACAGGGAATTTCACCCCAAAACAATAGATTTTGCCTTTTTCTTAAGTGCACACAAAACATTCTCCAGGATAGATCACATCCTGGGCCCTAGATCTAGCCTTGGTAAATTTTTAAAAATTGAAATCATTTCAAGCATCTTTTCTGATCACAATGTGGTAAAATTAGATGTCAACTACAGGAAAAAAATTACTAAAAACACAAACATATGGAGGCTAAACAAACGCTTCTGAATAACCAACAGACTACAGAAGAAATCAAAAAGAAAATCAAAATATGCATAGAAACAAATGAAAATGAAAACACAGCAATCCAAAACTTATGGGATTCAGTAAAAGCAGTGCTAAGAGGGAGGTTCATAGCCATACAAGCCTACCGCAAGAAACAGGAGAAACCTCAAATAAACAACCTCACTCTACACCTAAAGCAACTAATAAAAGAACAGAAGAACCCCAAAGTTAGTAAAAGGAAAGAAATAAAAATCAGAGCAGAAATAAATGAAAAAGAAACAAATATAACAAAATCAACAAAGCTAAAACCTGGTTCTTTGAGATGATAAATAAAATAGACAAACTGTTAGCCAGACTTATCAAGAAAAAAAAGGGAGAAGAATCAAATGAATAAAATTAGAAATGAAACTGGAGAAATCACAACAAACAACACAGAAATACAAAAGATCATAAGAGACTACTATGAGCAACTATATGCCAATAAAATGGGCAACTTGGAAGAAATGGACAAATTCTTATAAAAGTATAACCTTCAAAAACTGAACCAGGAAGAAACAGAAAATCTTAACAGACCCATCACAAGCACGGAAATCGAAACTGTAATAATTTAAAAAAAATGCCAACAAACAAAAGCCCAGGACCAGATGGCTTCACAGGTGAATTCTACCAAAAATTTAGAGAAGAGCTAACACATATCCTACTCAACCTCTTCCAGAAAATAGCAGAGGAAGGCAAACTCCCAAACTCATTCTAAGAGGCCAACATCACCCTAATATCAAAACCAGACAAAGATGCCACCAAAAAAGAAAACTATAGGCCAATATCACTGACGACCATAGATGCAAAAATCCTCAACAAAATTCTAGCAAACAGAATCCAACAACATATTAAACAGATCATACATCATGACCAAGTGGGCTTTATCACAGAGATGCAAGGATTCTTCAATATATGCAAATCAATGTGATACACCATATTAACAAATTGAAAGATAAAAACCATATGATTATCTCAATAGATGCAGAGAAAGCCTTTGACAAAATTCAACACCCATTTATGATAAAAACCCTCCAGAAAGCAGGCATAGAAGGAACAAACGTCAACGTAATAAAAGCCATATACGACAAACCCACAGCAAACATTTTCCTCAATGGCAAAACAGTGAAAGCATTTACTCTAAAATCAGGAACAAGACAGGGGTGCCCACTCTCACCACTACTATTCAACATAGTTTTGGAAGTCCTAGCCACAGCAATCAGAGAAGAAAAATAAATAAAAGGAATCCAGATGGGAAAAAAAAGAAGTAAAACTCTCACGGTTTGCAGATGACATGATCCTCTACATAGAAAACCCTAAAGATACCACCAGAAAATTACTGGAGCTAATCAATGAATATAGTAAAGTTGCAGGATAAAATTAATATACAGAAGTCCCTTGCATTCCTATACACTAACAATGAAAAACAGAAAGAAATTAAGGAAACAATCCCATTCACCATTGCAACAAAAGAATAAAATACTTAGGAATAAATTTACCTAAAGAAACAAAAGACCTATATATAGAAAACTAAAAACACTGTTGAAGAAAATCAAAGATGACACAAATAGATGGAGAAATATACCATGTTCATTGATTGGAAGAATCAATACAATGAAAATGAGTATACTACCCGAAGCAATCTATAGATTCAATGGAATCCCCATTAAGCTATCAGTGGTATTTTTCACAGAACTAGGACAAATAATATCACAATTTGTATGGAAACACAAAAAACCTCGAATAGCCAGAAAGAAGAATGGAACTGGAGGAATCAACTTCCCTGACTTTAGACTATATTGCAAAGCTACAGTCATCAATACAGTATGGTACTGGCACAAAGACAGAAATATAAATCAATGGAACAAAATAGCCCAGAGATAAATCCATGCAACTATGGCACCTTATCTTTGGGCAAACATGGAGAAAAGATAATCTCTTTAACAAGCGGTGCAGGGAAAACTGGTCAACCACCTGTAAAAAATGAAACTAGAACACTTTTTAACACCATACACAAAGATAAACTCAAAATGGATTAAAGATCTAAATGTAAGACCAGAAACTATACTCTTAGAGGGAAACATAGGCAGATCACTCTGACAGAAATCACAGGAAGATCTTCTATGACCCACATCCCAGCAATTCTAATGAGGTGGATGAAACTGGAGCCTATTATACAGAGTGAAGTAAGTCAGAAAGAGAAACACCAATTCAGTATATATATATAGAGAGAGAGAATTTAGACTATAATGGTGACCCTATATACAAGACAGTGAAAGAGACACAGATGTAAAGAACAGACTTTTGGACTATGTGAGATAGGGCGAGGGTGGGATAATTTGAGAGAATACCACTGAAACGTGTATATTACCATATGTAAACTAGATGACAGGTACAAGTTCGATGCATGAAGCAGGGCACTCAGAGCCGGTGCTCTGGGACAACCCAGATGGATAGTATGGGGAGGGAGGTAAGAGGGGGTTCGGGATGGGGGACAGTTTTGCACCCGTGGCTGATTCATGTTGATGTATGGCAGAAACCACCACAATATTGTAAAATAATTAGCCTCCAATTAAAATAATTAAATTAATTTTTTAAAGAAAATAGAATAGAATATCAGTGTTCATAATGCAAGGTATCGTTATATGAAACTTACTTCACTTACACATGTATGGACATTTGTGTAAAATATTTCTACTCAACCCGTCGTATGGAAAGGTCTGATGACTTGGGAGTCTTCAGTAATATTTCCTCTGCTGCAAGGATTTCA
Source organism: Nanger dama (assembly GCA_917880005.1). NCBI lineage: Eukaryota > Metazoa > Chordata > Mammalia > Artiodactyla > Bovidae > Nanger > Nanger dama. Next base: position 2,330,779 of record CAKJTW010000038.1, on the reverse strand, counting down.
TTGAAATGTGAAATAAACAAGAGCTTCAGAGGATTCTCAGGGATAATTTGAGTGGGTAGGATCATTTGGGGACGGTTTTTGTTTTATCTTTTCACAGTCTAACTCCATCCCTTCTCACCCTTTTATCTTAGTTGGCTCAGTTTCTTTTCACACCAGTGTGTGAGTCAAGACCAGTGGATCATTCAGGGCTTAGAGAGAAGGAAGTAGCCTCAGGAAACTTGGAGGCACCTTTGGAAACCCTCCCTAAAATAGACTCCAGTGGCTGGGCTTGCCAGACGCACCCCACCAGGGGGCACCCCAGGCTCACTTGGCAGGATCTAGGAGGCTGCTTGACCTTGCGGAAACAGCACTGGCAGGAAGAGCCCTTTGAAGTCTCCCCACCAGAATGTAAGAGAAAGAGGAGTCCTCGGAGGCCATCTAGTCTAAGCCCATCGTTGACAGTTCAAGATGCAGAAGCCCAGGGCTTGTCTGAGGATCTACAGACAGGAAGTAGCACATCAAACCTGAGCTGACCTTTGTTGAGGCAGCGCTCTTTGCCCACTCAGGGTCCTCCCATTTGAGCCCAAGTTTCCTCATGTTGACCCTGGGGAAGGCCAACAGCAGGAGGAGACACAACAGAGGGGTTTTTCCCCAACCTCCCCATGGCAGTTGCTCAAGGCGCACCCATAAGACCTCTCAGGGTACAAGGGGATGGAGACCTCATCCAGTGTTTTCTGATAAGCCTGCTCCTAGGGGGAGGTTCCTGGAGGCACCAGAAGAGGCAGGGGGAAGGAGGGGCTGCTCTCCTGAGCAAGCTCTCAGGGGTCTGTATCTCCCACCCCCAGTCAGTCCCAAGGAGCCCCCAGGCCACATGCAGGGCTGTTGCCTACATTAATCACGATGCTGGGATAGGCTAAGGTGATGATCTTGTTCACCAGGATCTTCTCGGGACTGTTCTTCTCTTCACCCAGGGCACTGATGCGGATCAGCTTGTCTGTGGACAGGTACTGGCTGTACTGGGAATAGGTGATTTTGCAGGGATAGGTCTTTGCTAGGGAGAGAACACAGGATGGGTGAGACTCGCTAGAGAAATCAGCTAGGCCTGGGTGGATCTGGCACCCTACTATGCAGAGGAGAGGCCAACCTTACTGAGCCCCTAATCACGATGAAGCAGGTACTCAGTTTTCTGTTGCAGGGGCTGAGAGGTGAAGTGGCTTGCCCAGGGTTATTCTACTAGTATGTGGGTGCACTGAGGCTCTAACCAAGGTCTGCTGCTGCTGCTGCTGCTAAGTCACTTCAGTCGTGTCCAACTCTGTGCGACCCCATAGACGGCAGCCCACCAGGCTCCCCCGTCCCTGGGATTCTCCAGGCAAGAACACTGGAGTGGGTTGCCATTTCCTTCTCCAATGCATGAAAGTGAAAAGTGAAAGGGAAGTCACTCAGTCATGTCCGACTCTTTGAGACCCCATGGACTGCAGCCCAGCAGGCTCCTCCGTCCATGGGATTTTCCAGGCGAGAGTACTGGAGCGGGTGCCATTGCCTTCTCCGAGGTCTGGAGGACTTCAAATCTCAGGCTTTCCTCACTAACCCAGCCCATATTCTTTGAGGTAGTAAAGGACGGATTGAGGAGAAGGAGGAGGTTCAAGGAAAGAAGCAGGAGTAGACGAGAGGGAGGAAGAGGGAAGGAAGGAGGAGGGCTATGTGCTGGAGGAGACACTAGGAAGACAATTGTCACAGGGACCTGCCCTCAGACGCTTGGCTGGCTTGACCCCCCTTGTGGCATTTCCATAAGCTCCTCTGTGTTCATGCCCATACCCAGAGCCCATACCTTCTTCAGGGGAGAGTGTGATGAAGGCTGTGTCCTGCCAGAATGGGAGCAGGGGCCTGCCGTCATGCAGTAGAGACTGGGCACTCAGGTTCACTCTGAGGTCCTTGAGCTGGGGGTGACATGTTGAGGGCCAGCAGGACAAACCTTATGTCCTGGCCCATGTCGGGCGAGTCGAGCAGCTGGAATTTCAGGGAGACCTGGACAACATCACTGGGCTGGAGAGGAGTAGCCAGACTCCGCGGGCTGTCACTCGGTGGCACGGACCTAGGTTGCGATTCTGCTCGGGGGAGCCTGGGAACCTCCCAGCCTTCAGCTTCTGAAGAGCCTTCAGAAACACCTGCCTCTCCTGCAGAGAACCTGGGAGGGCAGAGCACAGCACCAGTGCCCTCATTTCAAATTCCACCACCTGGGACTCTGTCTGAGGCTTTCTTTGCCACCACAACTGACTCACCTCATGCATGGAGCAGACTGAAAGCGCTAGGAAATTTACGCCCCCAAGAGCAGCCCTCAACCCCTGACCACAAAGAGTTGGTGGATAAATAGCCCAGGCCCCTTGCCTCCTAGGTGAGCTAAATCTGCAGTATTGCTCTATACTTTACACTAAATCTCTGATAGGATTGCCAAATTTAGCAAATAAAAATACAGGGCAGTTTAATTTGAATTTCAGATTAACAACAAATGATTTGGCCACAGTGAGACCACAGCATTCTTCATCCTACATTTTCTCAGCCACCCCCTTAGCAGGGACCCCAGCAGACTGAGCCCCAGCCCCCCACCCACGGTGCTAACAGGCCTGACAAGGCTCCCAGTATTGGCTGGCTCCCCTTTCTCATCTCACTTGCTCATTCTCCTTCCCTGCTGTAGCTTTTAAATCTCCCCACTGATAAACCACTTGTCCTTGAAGTGATCCCCAGTGAAGATAGCCGCAGAGAGAACTGAGGCGGAGGGATGGATTGCCAGTACCCTGGATGTGTTCAATGCTTGTCTCTTAGGCTTGGACTCTGGGCCTTCTCTGTGTTGGCCCTAAAGGCCCACATAGACAAACACAAACACGCACTTCATGGCACTCCCAGGAATCTCAAGTGCTCCCGCCACCAGCCCACACAGTCCTGACCCGCTCCTACTCAGATCCTGCCCCTCTCCCTGCTTCTGGCCCTCTTAGACTGCATGTTTTTGCTTGTCTCCCTAGTACTCGAAACTGGTGGTTGGTCTCAATTTCCAGGAATCAGTCCACAGCTGATTGACATAGATGCCTCTTGCCCCACTGGCTTGGGTCAGAAGACCCTGGCAGGGATCCCATTTCGCAGAACCATCTTCTGCACGGTATGGGCGTGGGAGTGAACATTTGGCCTTATTTCGGCTGTGGTGCTAGCTGTGATCTGGCCTGTCCTCCAAATACCCAATAAAACATGACTCAAACAATAAGTTAAATGAAATTAATAAAATTAATTAGTAGGAAAGAGTTTACTCAATCTCCTGCCCTCTTCAGTTTGATTTTTCAGGAAGGCAAGGAGGTCATATACTATTGCTATGTGATGGCTGTCAATGGCCCTGCAATCCACGTGAATATCTTGCAGAGGGTGCTCACTGCCTGTGGGGGGTGGGGTGGGGAGGGACATGAGGAAGCGAGGCAGTAGGGACCCCAACTGGGCCCTTAAACCTGAAGGGCTGAGGAGACAGTGGGCCTGGGTTCCGGCTCCCCTGCTGCAGAGGACTGTCCTAGCTGGCAGAGAGGTTCCCTGGGGTCTTGGGGAAGGTGCCTACAGGACTTGGACTCTGCAGGGGCCTGGCTTGGTCATACCTTCTTCATACTTGTAGTTTTCCGTGATGTCATCCCGCTCATCACTCTGGATGCTCTTGGTGCTAATAAAATTGCCGACAGTATTGGTGTCCTGGTGAAGTTTCTGCTCCTTCCCTCCAAAGACCAGCCAGGCCATACAGTCAGCATTCACCATGGAAAAGGCGAAGGCTGTGTCGTAGTTCAGATCCACCTCTCCTTCTTTGATGGCTCTGACGGAGGCAGGGCCACAGCAGTAGAGGCCTGATGGGGAACAGAGGGGCCTCGCTGGGCTGTGGCTGCAGGGCTGGGTGGGGGTGGGGGCTGTTTCTGTGACGCTGGGCTCTACCTGTCCTCCCGAGAGTCTCACCATTGCTTGTCTCCTGAGGTGTGGCATCCAGCACCTGCCAGCCTCCGAATCCAGGTGGGAGGTCGTTCCGTGCCATCCAGCATTCATTCCAGACATGGAAATTCCTGAGGCAGAAGCGAGAGGAGTGGGTGTCAGGTGAAGCTGAGGGAGAGTTGGTGGTGCTCGAGTTCTTTCTGGAGTAAGGCAGGGGACGGTGAGTGATGGACAGCTAGATAGAAAGTCAGGGTGCTGCAGGCCTGCACACCTCTGTGGGAGGCAAGTGAGCCTTAGCTTGCCCAGAAAGGAGCTTTCCTCTCTTTGTAAAGAGTGAAGGTTCCAGAGCCTATGGAAACCCTTCACTCTCTCTCAAAAGACTCTCGTAGCCCTTTCTTGTGTCTGCTGTCCACTAAGAGAGGCAGTCATGAGCTCACCTTTGTGTCCAGAGGTGAGACTTCAGGCCATCTGTGATCAGAGCCACAGGTTGAATATTAAATGAAGGAGGTGAAAAAGAGGAAAACTCCCTCAGGGCAGACAGCTCTTGTAATGTGATGTATTAAACTCAGAAGATGGTGGTATTTGTGTTTAGCTGCTTCCCAGCCTTAGGGTTGGGGATACCAAGCCTCAAGGTTGGTGAAATTAGGGGGAGGGTTGTATGGGAGGATAGCAGGCTCATGTGGTTTGCCCCAGAAAGAGATGTCTCTCACCAGACACTGTCCTTCTTCTTATTCTCCAAAATCCTGCCTGTGTTGTCATAATACTCATCAATGATCAGGTTTCCATCTGTGTCATGGCCAGAGTTGAAGTTGGTGATCACTCGAGTGGGGATCCCCAGGCACCTCATCACTGCAGAAAGGGCAGAAATCTCCTGTGGGCCATGTACTCCTGGGCTTAGCGCTCTCGACTCAGGGAAATCATACACCTGGCAGGCAGGAGCTGTCTGGGGCACCAGGTTGGTGACACATCCGACCTCCCTCCCCACCTTCCTGAGCTCCTCTCCCTAAGGCTTCGCACAAAGGTGAGAGCTTGCTCAGATAAGCTCTCCTAGGGCTAACAGAATGTCTGGCAAGCTTTGGGTTTCCCTGCCCTAGCCAGCAAGGTGGCAGAGGCAGGTCCCTTGGCAAAACTCAGTAGCCTGACTTGTCTCACTTCCCTCCTGGCCATAAATCTCTATCTTCAAACCAAATAGCTGAAATTTTTTCCCTCCTGTGGTAAAGATTAAGACCGTCAGAGTCTTAGGCAAAGAGCCCTGCTGCTTGGATTTCCCCTTCTGTGTGGCTGTACTGTCTTGGAAGCTCATCAAGGAAGGTATTTACAGATACAGCCAGGAAGGCAAGGAGGCTGTAACAAAGGCTAGAAAAGTGAGAATCTATGCCTAATGGAGAAATTCTTAAAAGAAGGTAGAATGCTGTCTTTATGATTTTTCTTGTCATTAAATAAACAATCACTAGTATGAAATATATTGCTCCCTAACAATCTTTCACCAAGGAATTTTAGCATTCCTGATCATCTTTGCCTGAATTAATGCTATGCTCAACCTTGACTGTATGCTAAGTCACTTCAGTTGTGTCCAACTCTTTGCCACCCCATGGACTGTAGCCCACCAGGCTCCTCTGTCCACGGTATTCTCCAGGCAAGAATACTGGAGTGGGTAGCCATTCTCTTCTCAATGGTGGTACCAAAATGGTTATATTCTAACAGTATCATTTTTTCCATATGTATTAGTTGGCATTCTTCTATAAAGAAAAGCATTTCAATCTCCCTCTCCCATTTTTTTGGTATTGTTATGAAGTGGAGTAAAGTGAGTCATGTCTGACTCTGAGACCTCATGAACTATAGCCTGCCAGGCTCCTCTGTCCATGGAATTCTAGGCAAGAATACTGGAGTGGGTTGCCATTCCCTTCTCCAGATCTTCCCAACCCAGGGATCGAACCCAGGTCTCCCGTGGCTCCTGCATTGCAGGCGAATCCTTTACCATCTGAGCCACCAGGGAAGACCGGTATTGCTGTACCTCTTGGAATCTGTCTCAAGAGGGGAAAAGAGAAATTGATCTACAGAGATGTCCATCACAGCATTAAAGTTAAAAAAAAATATGAACCCACTGTATTGTTATTGGTTCATATAATTTTTTAAACTTTAGCAGACGTTATTTTTAGACATTTGCTTGGTTTCTAATTTTTCCCCTATTGTAATTAATGCTGTGATGGACATCTCTGTAGATCAATTTCTGTTTTCCCCCTTGAGACAGATTCCAAGAGGTTAAATGACTGAGTCAAGATATATAGATATTTCGAATAGTTCTTCAAAATACCACTTTCATTTTAAAATGTTTAGAATTTTTAGTTTAGATACTTATTTACAATAAGCATTTAATTGCTTGTAGATTTTAGTTTTGGGTCCTTTGTTGGCACGAAGCCTCTCCAGGCTGGTGTGGGGATACATCCCTGGATGCAGCCCAGGAAGGAAGGAGAGAAGCCCAAAGGGGAGCCGTGCACTTCCCTGGGGTGGCAGGTCTGCACAGGGCCAAGGAGCAAGGGTGGGGAGTGAGCACGGCCGACAGTGAACTGTAGGTGGAGATGACACAGGACCACCCCAGAGAGTAGGATGAAGGTGGGAAAAGCTGCCACTGAAGGAACCTGAGACAGGGGGTGAGGCAAGAGCATGTGAGGCAAGAGCGTGACTCAAGAGCATTACCGTGGGCACACTAATGCTAAGATTACCGTCAGGAGGGTGGATAACACTTATGGTAGCAAGAGCACATGCCAAAGAGGGGTGGTCAGAGCGAGCAGGGAGCAAGCCTCCATCCTTCACCCTGATTGCTAAATTCATCAAGTGTCGGTGGTGGTGTCAGCTGCTGCTAGACATGGTCAGACAGGCACTTTCCTACCCAAGCACAGGCCAGTGGCCTCATGGCACTCTGAGTTCTCTACTACACATGGTATATGGCATGTAACGATTTGTTTATGAGTCTCTCCTCCTGAGGGCAGGGATTGTGTGATAGTCATCTTTATCATTATACAACCATTAACGATACAAGGCAGGCCTGTTCTGCAGAAACCTGGGTGCATCTTTGCTGGAAGAGTGAATGAATGTCTCGACTCTTCTGTCCATTTTGACAATTTCCAGCTGAAGACGGTGTGCTGTGCTGTGGATACCAAGCTTGACTCTCCTCCACGGAGCATAAGCTCTGAGTGGTAATGGGTCTGCACTAATCCATTCTCACCATTTCCTCATCATGCCTCATGAGAGGACCGGGATAGGGGACAATAGCTGTCACAGCTGTCACAGAGGGACAAGAATGGCTCTCTACTCTGGGAGGAGGCCAAGTCTTTTAGCTTCAGTGTCACGCGAAGGAAGCAGTGTTCAGACCTGCACAGTCATGCACGCACAAGTTTCACGGGGCTTCCCCCCTCTGTCCTGCTTTCTCGGTCCTCCAACAAAGGGCTTCTGTTGCGGCTTCATCTCTCACTCTGTGCCCATGACTCCTAAATTTGAAACTTGAGCCTACATGGAGACCTTGCTGTCACTAAGCACATCCCCAATTGAGCTCGTCTTCCATCCTTGGCTAGCTTCCTTGCCAGTTGATAACATCATCATCCTTTTAGGTGCCAGGAATGGTGCCAAGCACTGCCCAGGCATAATCTCACTTAATCCTCTCCACAACCTTGTGATTATTCCACCTTTGAAGAGGAAAAACCTGAAGTTTAGAGTGGTTGAGATCACATGGCAGCAAGAGAAAAGCCATGGCAAGATTCAAACCCCGTATCTCTGATTTCAAAGCCTCCCAGTGTTAACCACAAGCCTTCACTACAACTTCACTAACCATTGCAACTTCACTACACATCCCAGCGACGTGTCATTCTCAATGTGTTTTCCTTTGTGAAGTTTTCACTGATTACTCCATGGCCACTCATCCTCCTTCCGATGCTTTCACTTAATTCCCGTCACCAATGCCACACATTTTATCACTGCGTGAAGCTCTCTGTGATCTCATATACTTGTCCTATCTTGTCAGCTAGATTACATATGGCCCAAGAGTAGGGCTCAGATCAAATACTTTTCTTGCATTTCTTCATTCCCAGCACAGTGCTGGCCAGAGTAGATGCTCATTAAATTTGATTTGAAAAGAGTTTTCTTTAGCCTCACTTCTGCAGACTGTCAGTCCTGATGCCTCACAATTTGATGTGAGTCTCAGGTGACTTTGTACCTGAGATTTTCATGGATAATTTGGGAGCTGAATCCCTCATAAAAGAAAAAGCACTGTGGGGGGGGCGGTGCTTGTACACGCACCTCCATGCACATTCACACAGCAATGCTTTGACAAAGATGGACGAGATCTCAGAGTCAGGAAAGGTCGATAGAGTTCCTGAGGTATATTACACCACACGACACTCCTGGTATTAATTACTCTGTCTCTTCACTTAGCCATTTGGCGCTCATTCAGTGACAAGTGTAAAGCCCCCGTGGTAAGCCAGGCAGTGGCTCTGATGCTTACACAAAGACGTAAGACAGTCCTACCTTCGAGGAGCTCAGCTTCACTTCTGACCAGCTGGGGCCCCTGTCCTGATGGTGTGGTTAAAACATGGAATCTGTTTCAGGACTGGCCATGAAGGCTCCCCACCAGTTCTTCTCTCCTCTGCACCCCCATGTGGAAATGTGGCTCCGATTTTATAAGAGAAATCAGTGCAGAGTTCAAGCTCAATTTATCAAAATTCATTTGGTCAGCCTTGCTGCCATACTTCCATGGCTTATACTGATGAATACAGTCAGAACCCCAAGTAACAGAATTAATTGCATTTAAGTGTGATGACTTTTAGCATATTTTTGTTTCACCCTGGATTCATTAAGCTTCCACATGGCAAAAACATCACTTCCTGTTCCTCCTCCCATGCCTTTAACTGTCCCTTGTAACCAAAATGGTAATATTGCTGTGGTTTTTCAGATATGCCATCACAAAATCAAACTATTCTCTCTTGTCTCCAATGAAAATGAAACCTAAAACTTCTCTAAAAAATAGTCTATTTTTTTTTATGTTAAGAAGCAAGAAGGTATGACTCAAAATGAGAAAAAGTGCCTATCAAATTAGATCCACAAATGACATATAAGGGAATTAGCTGACAAGGACCTTAAAGCAGCTATTTTAAATACTATCAATAAGTCTAGAAAAATGGTATAGATGACCTTACTTGCAAAGCAGAAATGGAGACACAGGCATAGAGAGCAAATATATGGATACCAAGGGGAAAGGTGGGGTAGGATGAGTTGGGAGATTGGAATTGACATGTATTTACTGCCGCTGCTACTGCTGCTAAGTCGCTTCAGTCGTGTCCGACTCTGTGTGACCCCATAGATGGCAGCCCACCAGGCTCCCCAGTTCCTGGAATTCTCCAGGCAAGGACACTGGAGTGGGTTGCCATTTCCTTCTCCAATGCATGAAAGTGAAAAGTGAAAGTGAAGTTGCTCAGTTGTGTTTGACCCTCAATGACCCCATGGACTGCAGCCTTCCAGGCTCCTCCTTCCATGAAATTTTCCAGGCAAGAGTACTGGAGTGGCCACCTTCTCCATATATACACTACTGTGTATAAAATAGATAACTATTGAGAACCTACTGTATAGCATAGGGAATTCTGCTCTGTGCTCTGTGGTGACCTAAATGGGAAAGAAATTTTTAAAAAGGTGGGGGACATGGCTTCCCTGGTGGCTCAGATGGTAAAGAATCTGCCTGCAATATGGGGACCTGGGTTGATCCCTGGGTGGGAAAGAACCCCAAGAGAAAGGAATGGCTGCCCACTCCAGTATTCCTGCCTGGAGAAGTCCATGGACAGAGGCTACAGTTCATGGGGTCGCAAAGAGTCAGACACGACTGAGAGACCAACATTTTCACTTTTCACTTATGTGTATACGTATGGCTGATTCATTTTGATGTGCAGCAGAAACTGACACAACAGTGTAAAGCAACTATACTCCAAATTAAAAATATTATCAATATATTCAGTAGGAGGTAAAGGAAAACAGGAACATAACAGAGAAATAGAAGACAGAAAAAAGACCCAGTGGAACTTCTAAAGATGAAAAATATAATATATAATACAAAAATGTACTGGAAAAATATCACACAACGATAAAAATATACTTTTTGTAAGAACACATTCAAATACCATACTACATATCAAACACATCAAAATGGGTTATAAGATAAAAGGGGGAAATCAATTAGTAAATTTTTTTAAAAGAGGGATTTGAAGCAGACCTATTATGATAAATGCCATGAAATGAAGAATATGATTAATTGAAACCTAAATACTCCAAGGGAAAAGGGAGGGAAGTAAAGTAAAATAGTGGTGAAGAAGGAGCTTCCCTGGTGGCTCAGTGCTAAAGAACCCGCCTGCTAATGCAGGAGACACAGGTTCGATTCCTGGTCTGGGAAGATCCCATGCCACAGAGCAACTAAGCCCGTGCTCCACAGCTTCTGCGGCCATGAGCCGCAACTACTGAAGCCCACATGCCCTAGCGCCTGTGCTCTGCAATGAGAGAAGCCACCGCAATGAAAAGCCCGCACGTCACACCCAGAGAAAAGCCTGCTTGGCGACAAAGACCCAGCACAGCCAAAGGAGAACTAAGTCTGCTGGATGGCTAGAAACGACTTTTGAACAAGACCCAGCTTGACCTACGGAGCCTAAGAGCCAGGGATCGAAACAGTATCAGGCCAGTGATCATAGAAGCACTATCTGCAATAGCCAACACAGGAAGCAACCTAAATGTCCATTGACAGATGACCAGATAAAGATGTGACATAAGACTACCAAGCTGTACCCAGATTCCTGAACCACAGAAACTGTGAGATGATAAAAACTGTTTCAACTTAAAAAAAAAAAAAGATGGGACATCCCTGGTCCAGGGGCTAAGACTCCCTGCTTCCAATGCAGGGTTCTGTCCCTGATCAGGGAACTAGATCTCATATGCTACAACTAAAGATCCCGCATGCTGCAAGAAGGATAGAAGATCCTGTGGGCTGCAGCCAAGACCCAGTGCAGCCAGATAAGTAAATGAATATATATTTTTAAAGATGTGGTGTGTATACATAATGGAATATCACTCAGCCACAAAAAGAAATGAAAAATTCCATTTGCAGCAACATGGATGGACCTAGAGATTATCATACTAAGTGGAATAAGTCAGAAAGTCAGGGACATTGACTAAGGGTCCATCTCTGAGACGTAATGGTAGTTGCTCGGTCGTGTCTGACTCTGTGCGACCCCCTGACTGCAGCCCGCCTGGCTCCTCTGTCCATGGGATTCTCCAGGCAAGAATACTGGAGTGGGTTGCCATTTCCTTCTCCTTGAGAGGTAAGGGCTCAGTAAAAACAATGAGGTTAGAATTATTGTATTGAAATGGAGATAGTGAGGCACTTTATAGAGGCCACTATATAAGTGAGTGAGAAGAAATCTTAGATGACTTCGAACCCAGGGATGTTTGAAACTGTTTTCAGCAGAGGACTCCACATGAGAACCAGATCGTAAGTGGGGATCCAACATATAAAAGTTGGACACATAGTTTGGGGTGAAGAGAGGAGGGCCCAGCCCTAAGCTCACAGCCTCCTCATCTCCCAGGCTGTTTCCTACCACCCTTCTCTGTGGCTCCAGGCCCCAGACCCTCCTTTACAGAGAGTCCATAGGTCTACCCAAGGCTTGCTGTCCCTACCCCACGCCCTGCAGCTGTGGGCAGGAACAGATCAGGCACATCCCCAGGATGCCTGACTTTTCTTTTGTAAACAACTTTGCTGAGATATAATCCACATAGCACAAAATTCACCCTTTTAAAGTGTACAATTCAGTGATGTGTGGTATATCCACAGGTTGTATAACAATCTCCACATCTAATCTCAGACCATTTCATCACCTCTGAAAGGCCCTCCGTGCCCGCTAGCTGTCACTTCCCATTCTCCCACCCCTCCAGCCCTAGGAAACTGAAAAATGACTCTCTGTCTATATAAACTTGCCTATTCTGGGCATTTCACATATTTGGAATCATACGATAGGTGACACTGGCTTTGGGGAGAATTTCCAGGTCACAGAACATCAAGGTTCCCTCTGTTCCTTTGTTACAGAGTAAGGCATCCAGGCTACTTCACTGACTTCAGGGCAGAGGGGCCTGGCCTTGTCACCAGGAGTGGATAGCCAGGACAGGAAAGGTCTGATGACTGAGACATACAGCTGTGGAGCAGCCAGCCCTGAGCACTGGAGGGAGGGAAGGTCAGGGATTTCCTTGAAATTCCCAAAGTAACAGTCAACTAAATTGATGTCAAGGAAACGTCTATCCAAAAAATTATAATCATATCTTTGATGCATGAAAAGTCTCTTTTTTTGTGTGATTTTTCTTTAGAAAGTTGAAGTCAGTATTCTGATTTATTTTTTTAAATGCAATATGGGATTTCCTTGGTGGTCCAGCAGGTTTCCACTGCCAGGGGTGTGGATTTGATCTCTGGTCAGGGAACTAAGATCCCACAAGCTGCGTTTGGCAGGAAAAAAAAAAATATAGATATATATATATATATATAAATACAGAGGTGAGAGAAGAGGCTCTTGAACAGATTCCAGTTTCAAAAAAGAAAAAAAGGAAACACAGGGAGGCAGAGCTGCAGAGAGGAGTATGCGCATCTAACTAGATGAGTTACATGGTCCCCTTAAGCCTCAGTTCTCTCATCTGTAAAATGACAGTAATGTCCACCTGCAGGTGACTGTGAGCATCAGGAAGTGCCCAGCGTGTGCCTTCAGCACAGGGGATGCTGAGTAAATGGCAGCTGCTGGCAGCATTCATGCAGCAGCATAGTCTAGTGGTTAAGACCACCATACCTGGTGTGAGACTAGCTTTGCCACTCAGTTTCCTCTTCTGTAACATGGAGATAATGAAAGAACCTATCTCTGAGGGTCATTTGGGGAATCAAATAAGGTGATCCTAATTAGAACCTCCTGCCATCATCATAAATTAGCTTTAGGACATTTTCATCTCTACAATAAGACCCCTGGGATGGCCATTTATCGTTAATCCCCACTTCCATTCCCCACCCCAGGCAACCACTAATCTGCTGTCTGTCTCTATAAATGTGCCTTTTCTGGACATTTTATATAAATGAAATCATTCAATAAGAAAAAAAAAAAGAACTAAAGAACTTATTGATTGTTCACTGTAGCCTGACATTTTTCTAAGCACCCACCATGTATGAACTCAGTCAATCCTTCCAATAATCTTATGAGGTATGTACTATTAGTTTCCCCATCATATGCCTGAGGAAGCTGAGGCACAAGTTAAACAACTTGCCCAAGATCACTCAGTCACTTAATGGTAATACTGAGTATTTGAGCTCAAGCTTCACCATTATTCTAGGCTGTCAAGGTTTGAGCACAGTGCCTGGCACCAAGAAAGTCTCTAATAAATATTAGCTATTGTGACTGTTAAAGAATAACAATAATAATTTTTAACAACGTGTTTTGGCAGCTGTATTGGGTTAAAGAGTCTGACGAAATCCTTGACATTTAGTAAAGGATTGAAGCTGGGTGTTACCCATCTTTGTAACCAAGATTGTTAGATGCACAGTGCCTAACACAGGATAAGGACACAAGAAGTGTTGCTGGATGAATGATGATTCTCCAAACTCATATGTATCAGCATACAGCGTGGTGGCCCTGTGGGGAGGGCTGGTGGTGTTGAGCTGCCGGTGAGCCAGCCACGCTTGACCAACTTGGCCCAAGCCTTTGCTTTCAGGGCCACTAAAGGGCCATGATTCTCATAAAAATTTTAATTGGTCTGCTCTCATTGCATCATCTCCATTCACTCTCCCACCACCCAGTTCCAGACAACCACACCCAAACACCTGGCCCTCTCCCTCTGTACACACACCTTGCCCATTAGACTCCAGGCTTTTCCAGTCCCAGGAAGACTCCCTCTCTGTCTTATACAAGATTATTCCATTCTCTGCCTTCAGTCTTGTGCCTGCTCCCTGGATGACTCAGACATCCCAGTTCACCCCGGTGTCTGTGACTCTGAGCATCAAAGCTGTCAAATTTCTGGCTTCTAACCCCTGGGCCATTAAGGCATCCAGTTCCAGAGGCAGCTCTGCAGCTGCAGTCGAGGAGTAGCTCAGGACTACCCTCTTGCCAACCCATGTGAAGGCAGAAACTTCCCGATGCCCCTGTGGGCTGATGCCCCTGTGAACAGTGGGCTGACAGTCTGCTGCTTGGCAGCCTGGGGCTCTGTAGGCTTCCTCCAAGAGCCTGGTCCAACACACACACACACCACACACGCACACTCACAGACTTCACCAGCCTTTGCATACAGGGAATTTCTACACAAAAGCCCTGAGCCCTCAATAAACACTAAGCTGTGGGCAGATCTGGCCTTCCTGGATTGGCCTAGAGAGCCTTGTGAATAAAACTCATACCTGGCCTCTTTCCCCAGCCAACAGGAATAACCTCCTGATTGTGACTCAAGTTAGGTACACAGATAGCCTGCCAGGAGGCTGAGAGCTGGCCTAGACATTGGGGCAGTGAGAGGGCCAGAGGCAAGTTTGGACCTGGGTAAAGCAGAAAGCCTCCTCCTGCCACCTCCAGTGTGTAACTCATGTCCAGGTGTTGCCTCCCTAACACTCAGCCTCCCCTTCCTTCTGCTTGCTCCTCTTGCCACCTGCAAACCAGTTTCCATTTGCTTTCTTTCCCAGTACATATTTTTAGACTTTTCTTCTACTAATGTAATATTTACTCCCTATCTGAAAAGCTGATCTTATTGTTCCCCCACCCCTATGGGCTTGGTCAGGACTCCAAGTGCACTGCAAATGTGACACCTCCAGGTTCAAGGTCATTGTACTTTGGCTGCCATCTTGCTCTGGCCCCGTGCCCCCTGCCCATGCTCAGTGGCACATTTCCCTCCCATGTATACACCTTCATCAAGCTCATTCTCTGTGCTCAGAAAGGACACTGACCAATTTATAAGTTTTCTCATGACTTGGTCTTTCACCTTTTTCCTATCTTGGACCTGGACAATTCCCAGCCAGGCTTTAGGGAGGATTCTGTTAGGTTGTCCTCGTTCAGAAGGGAAGGGCACCACGTTCTGAGAAGCATATGATGTCCACCTCAGAACTACCCTGTGAGATGAGCGAAGGTATGTGAAGCCTGAGGTCAGTGATGAGACCTTCTGCTTCCTTGTAAATGTCCCGCGGTGGGAGCTGTGTGAGATTTCTGGGACAGGAGTGGCTCAGAGGGCCGCGACGTGAGCCAGTGGCCTTTTGTCTTTCCACGGGCCCTTTGCAGTCCCTACCTGTGCACGTGACAGCAGCAAAGACCCAGCACTGCCCGTAGCGCACTGGCTGGCAGCCCGTGGCGTGCCACTGCTTCAGGATGGCCACGCTGCCCATCCACTCCGTGGGGTTGGTGCCATCGGAGTAATTCTCGCCCCAGTTCCCATTGAGCACCCCACCGTCATCGTTGCTGTTGATCTGCAGAGAAGCCATAAGTAGAGGCATTAGAAGCAGCCTTTTCCTCAACAAGCGGGTTGCCTTCTGGGCCCCTGGGCCTGAGATGCAGGAAAGTTTGATCCTATTTTAGCTGGGATCTTCCAGACCTTCTGGGGAAAGGGTGAGGGTGGGAAGCCAGCTGTTCTTACTGGTGCGCCACTGTTAATTACTTTATTATTCTGTTTCTACCCACCCTCTTGACCCCTCCCCACCCCATCCCTGCAAAGCCAGAGCTTGGCTCTAGGGGCATTTGAACACACTTCAGAGGTAAGGAAATTTAGACACAAGATTATTTCCCAAACCAGAGCTTCATTTAGTCTTTCCCCAAAATGCAGTTTGTAATTAATGGAGGTGATAGTCATACCCAGCTGTTTCAGATCTCAGTTGAGAAAACCTGTTACCCAGATTCTTCCATCAGTCTCATCAAAAATGGCTTTGCCAGAGGGCTTCTGCCTCTTGACTCTTCATTCCCCGGCTGCAGTGGGCAACCATGAGTGGGCAGGGCTCCCGTGCCGAGCTTCCTCCCTCCCTGGACCCAAGCTCACCATGGCGCACACCACTCTGCTGATGTAGACAGGGCTGCCCCGTAGGGCACAGTCTGTGGCTGGGTCAATCTGGAAGTTCAGGCTCTTGTCTAGCAGCTCCAGACAGATGTCTATGATATTCTCTTCAAACTGCAAGAGAAGACGCAAAGAGGCAAGGTGCCCAGGCTAGGCGCACGTGGATATGAAAAGAAATGCATGATCCACCCTACCCAGTTCTCCAGTGGAGTGTGTTTGTGGGATACAAGCCCATTTGGAAGGAAACTGTCCAGCAGCACAGCCATGGACGGCCCTACAAGGTCTCAAACTCTGGGCTCACAGCTCGCCTAGTTTGTGCTTCTTGCCTGTCAGATTCCTGGAGTTTTTTCCAGTGAGTCTGACTGGCTGAAAAAAATCTGTTTCTCCTTCTTCTCCCTTTAATCCACACACCCAGAGCACCTGGGATGTTTCTTGCTAAAGCTAAGTTGCCTCATCTTCCACCTCTACCTTACCTGCTGACCCAGCTCATCACTGGCAGCTAGTGCTGAGACAATGGCACAGACTTGTCACAGCAACCATGATTCAGTGGAGTTTTGGATTGGCTAATAGCATACGAGTTATGGAAATTTTTCACCAAGACAGGCTAACTCTTTGTCCTTTAGGCTTGGAACGAATGCCACTTCCTCCGAGGCTTTCCCTGAGCTGGAGCCTGGTTTCACCCATAGCCCTGGCTATATCTCTTACTCATCAGATTCAGTTACACCGAGATAGCCAGGGTCTGTCCTCCTGGCCTGACTGTATGCTGTGTCCCTCCAGTTCTTCTCACAGCTCTACCCCCCCAGACCTGGCATCATGCCCAGCACATAGTAGGGACGCTGTGCGTCTTTGTTGAATGAGAGTAAATGAATACATAAACAGAATTAGAAGGCTTCTCTGATCCATCTTCCCCAAGGGAGAGTTTGATTGGTAGACTTTTTTGCTTTAAGATATTCAGCAGGTCCTATGGCCTGCAGGAGCAAAGCTCTAACTTCTTCAGGGCACATAAGACCCTGTGTACCCCCTTCTACCTGATCTGCCCCACTTCTACCTTCTCAGTCTCATATCTCAATAACCCTCACCACTGTGGATGGTTTGTTTGTTTGTTTGTTTTTGCTCCAGCAACATCAGATTCCTTGTAACGCCTGTAGCAGGCCAAATCATTTCTTTCCATTGTGTCTGCTCATGCTTCCCTCTGCCTGGGATAGTTCCCCCTTTCCCTTCACTTGGCTGACTCAGTTCCAGCATCTCTTATCCCAGGAAGCTTCCCCAACACCCTCATGCCCAATCAAGTGCTCTTTTTCAAGGCTCCCAGAAAACTCTGCACCTGGCACTCAATCTTTGTATATCCCACTGCATAATCAGTGACCTACTTATGTGACTGAGTCCCCACTTCATTGTGGGCTCAGGGGCAAT
Source organism: Nanger dama (assembly GCA_917880005.1). Classification (NCBI taxonomy): domain Eukaryota; kingdom Metazoa; phylum Chordata; class Mammalia; order Artiodactyla; family Bovidae; genus Nanger; species Nanger dama. The sequence continues at coordinate 2,313,370 of CAKJTW010000038.1, read as the reverse complement.
GTTTTATTCATTTTCATGCTTCTAGCATTCGGCTCCCTTGCCTGGCACTGAGCAGATATTCAATATGCATTCACTGAAGAAGAGAGACAGAAAGGAAAACCCAGGACTCAGAAAGCAGCATCTCCTCACTTCTGTTTCTCACAGATGACAGCCAAGTCCTGTCCAGGGGCCCTCTGGGATCCCCATCTGCCCATGCTGAGTGAGGAGTTGGGGATGTCAGTTGGGACCATTTGAGGCTTTCATATCTCGTCTGGACCACAGCCACACTGGGAGCCAACGCTGGGCCTGATGCCACCTGTGCTAGTAGAGTTCTCTTTGAGCAAGTCTGGGACAGGGACCCATATCAAACTGATACAAGCACCACAAGCCCCCCACAGAATTTTCCAGCCGCCACCCCTTCTGAGCAGCCAGAGCTGGACCCTCCCCGCCGACCCCCAGAGTGTTTTGGTGCAACGGCTCAATCTGGCTCTGGGCTTCTTGGAGCACCTGCTGTTGGCTGAGGTTTCAGTGGAAGGCAGGCTTTCAGTAACTCAGGCGTTACAGAGCCTTGCATTCAGGATGGTGCTGTTTTTACAGACAAAATCACATATTTTAGAATATGTGTGGAGAACAAAATGTAGAGGAACACACACCTTGCTGGTGAGTGTGCCTAGACAGACTTTCATATTCTAGACATCCATTTTCGTAATGTTTCATAAAGTTTTTAAGCAATTACATGTTACTTTAGAAATTTTTATACCAATTTTATTTTTTGTTGAAGTATGGTTGATTTGAGCTTCCTCATAGCTCAGTGGGTAAAGAATCTGCCTGCACTGCAGAGCCCTGGGATCAATCCCCAGGTCGGGAAGATCCCCTGGAGAAGGAAATGGCAACCCACTCCTGGAGAATCTTGCCTGGAGAATCCCATGGACAGAGGAGCCTGGCAGGCTATAGTCAGTCAGTGGGGTCACAAGGAGCCGGACACGACTTAGTGACTAAACTATCACCACATAGTTGATTTGCAATGTTGTGTTAGTTTCCTGTATATAGCACAATAATTCACATATGTATGTAAACACATATATATTCTTTTTCAGAGTCTTTTCTCTTTTAGGTTGCAAATTAGGATTTTGAGATTAAAATATACATACAACTGTATATAAAACAGATAATCAACAAGGACCTACTATATAGCACAGGGGACTGTACTCAATATTTTGTAATAATCTATAAGGGAAAAGAATATATATTGCTTTTTTTTTTTTTTTGCTGTACCACATGACATTGTGGGATCTTAGTTCCCTGACCAGAGATTGAACCCATACCACCCCCTCCAGTGAAAGTGTGGAGTCTTCACTAACCACTGGACCACCAGGGAGGTCCCTGTACTACTTTTATAATGAGAAAGGTATGTGATCAAGACGAATCACTGAAGAGGCGATAGCAGTGGGGGAGGAAGACACCCTGCTGCTGATCAGCCCTGCTTCTGGCTGAGATGTTCAGGGGACACATTTTCTCCAGTGTGACAAAATGGGTCCTAGAGCCTGTCACCTGGGGTGGTGAGGATGAAGGAAGCGTGGTAGCTGGGGCCCCACTGGAAACACAGCTAACAACCAAGCATCCAGGGGCAATCATGGCCGCTGCCGCGGCTGTCCCTGCGTCTGCACCCTCTCGGCGGCCTTCCTGGGTGGGTGCCTTCAGCTGTGCTTCCCCTTTAAGTCTTATTGTCCAAATCAGATGTGATCATCCAAGAACGCCTTCCTACGGCTGCTCCCCTAGCTCCCTGGGATCACATCTCATATCTTCTTGGTGCCATTTAATTCCCACTTGTCAGCAGTTCTGGATAAATCTTGCATGAAGGGCACCCTCCCACCCCCTCCTGCTCCCCTCTCCCCAAGAGACCAGAGCCTGAATGGGCCATGAGCAGAGCTGAGACTCACTTGTCCATAATTCCAGGGGCAGGGGCGGATCCAGTTCTTGTTCCCTTGATAGATGAAGCCATAATCATTCATGACATATTCCTGCCTCTGGGGTTCACTCCCCAGGTAGACAGCATCCTCTGGGAATCAAAGTGGGAGCACATGAGGCAGAAAAGTCACATCGTCTTTCGCGCTCTAGTCCCACTCCAGAAGGCCCAGGCCCATGGGACCTGAGCTCTGGGGAGAGGGCTGGGTGACTCCAAGAGGTGCATGAGTGAGGGGAGACCCACCCTCACCACCCATCAACACCAGCTGTAGAATCAATAGGATCAGAAGGTAGAAGTAAAAATAATCTTTGGTGGAATTTTTGGTTTACAAAACACCTTTATATACTAGCCCAATTTCAATGTTGAAGAAATAGGCTCAGGGTAATAAATAACTTGTCCAAACCACACATAAGTAGAGCAAAATGTGAACACAGAGCCCATACTGAGTGCATGCTTTTTCTGTTACACTGAACTAATCCTCTATGGGAATGAGCAAACTGGAGCCTAGGGGCTCCTCCCTCCCTCCCTCCCTCCCTACTTACCTTCCTTTCTTCACTTTACCCTGTACCTCATTTTACAAATTTGCAATGGAATGTACTTATTACTCTTACAATGGAAAAGCTCCAGTTAACTTTAGAATGTATGATGAAGGTAGATGTTAATAGGGGTCAATAGTTGATTATAAGTTTTCTTTTAAAGTAAAGATGACTTGGTTCATTATTTTAAAATTCTGAGTAAGTAAATAAGTAACAAGGCTTCTCTGCCCTGCTTGTTGGCGGTTGGGAGTGGATGCTGAGTGCATGGGATTGGGGAGGTTTGTGGTGGCTATGGAGAAGGAGTCTGGAAACCCTTGAGCCCTGCTGTCTATGGTACTGACACAGGGGCAGAGGTGAGAGCATCCCGCCTTACCTGGGCACCAGGGATTGAAGAGCAGGATGAACTCCCCAAGCTGGTAGGCTGTGACAGGCCCCTGTAGGGATTTGATGTGAACCTTCAAGAGGTACCGACCCACAGCTGCCACAGGAGGGGCACACAGGCTCACCTCCAGGGAACTGGCCCCGATGGTCTGCAGTGAGGCGATCCAGGGGCTGGGGCCACGGTGACCTGCCAGGCTGAACACGGCTCGAGTCCCCTTGGGCAGATCTGGCAGTGGTCCTAAGAAAGAAGCAGAGCTGAGGAGCTCTGCAGTGACCTCCCAACCCCTGATAATTGCCCCCAACAGACACACACACACACACACACACACACACACACACACACGTGCGACCCCTGCAAGCCAGTCGGAGTCCTCACCAGTCTCAGTCACAAAGATAATGTTGTCCAGGCCTGGCTGGAAGGCCCGGTTCCTGAAGTACAGGGTGATGTTGGAAGGCCTGCCCCCGGCGAACAAGGAGGCGGTTGGAGCTGATCTCATCTGTATGGTGCTGCACGTTGTTCCAGGAGCTTTGGAGGTCTGTGAGAGCCACCTCCAGCCCTGTGATGGGACAGCGAGGGCAAATGAAAGAGTAGGGATGTGGGGTCTGGTCCAGTCTTGTCCACCACTTAGTAGCTGTGCAAACTTGGAAAAGAAACTGAACCTCTCTGAGCTCAGTTTCCACGTAGGTAAAATAGAATCTATGATAAGAGCCTTTCAGGGGTTGTAAGAGGATAAAATGGACTTCCCTTGTGGCTCAGACAGTAAAGAATCTGCCTGCAGTGCAGGAGACCAGGGTTCAATCTCTGGATCGGAAAGATCCCCTGGAGAAGGAAATGGCTACCCATTCCGGTATTCTTGCCTTAACTGAGCAGCTCCCGCTAAATGAGGCTCCTTGCATGCAAATGTCTCTCCCTTTTTCTGCCCCTCTTTGACTGCTCTTGTAGGCATGGCCAACTCTGACTGCTCCCTTCAGTCAGAAGTCTCCAGCTTCACTCTTGTATCAACTCTCTTGGACTCAGTTTCCCTTGTCCCTGCACCAATCTCCAGCTCTGAGAGCAAGTCGGCCCCAGGTTAATTGTAGCTGCCCCAGGTTAGCTGCTATGTTTGAAGTCATTTGCTAGCTCTCTGACTACCACTAACGCTTTGTGCCCAGTGACTTGGGAGCTGAGAGCTGAGGACGGTCTCAGAAAGGCCCACTCCCAGCCTTTTGCAGCTTCCATTAACACACAGACTGACCTCAGTGTTCTGCAAGTGTACCTCCCCCAGAGGGCTCCACTTCTAACTCCCGCATGTTTGCCCATGTTCCTGCCTCAGTCCCCAAGCACTGGGTTCACAGTCCTTAAATCTCAGTTGACATCTTCTCAGTCTCTATCCATTGATGTGTCATAACTCCTTTCACACCTTCCTTCAAAATATCGGTGGTGTTCATCTGTCCCTTTCCACATGACCATAGTTCCAACCTCCTCACCTCACTACTAGTGACTATAACAGCCTCCATCACATCTGCATTCTGTTTCTCCACATCACCTGCCCCTCCACATCACCAGATTATCTCCCCTCAAGACAGTTTGTTCATTCCATTGTCTATTTGCTTTAAAAGTCCTGAGCTAACCCCCAGGCTGCCATCCAAAAGACACACTCTTAATGGGACATTCATGACCCTGCAGACCTGGCCTTAACTTTCGCTTACCTTCTCACCCTGTCACCCTTCCCAGCACAGGCCCCCTCCTCCAGCCAGTCTGCCCCCAAGCAAAAGTCTACCTGTCTGTGTATTTTGGTCCTACGAGAGCTACAGCTCAGAATGTTCCCCTCACTATAAAGCATTTGTATAACTCAACAACAACAACAACAAAAAAAAAAACCCTCAAATGAAAAATGGGCAACTGGTGTAAGCATTTCTCTAAAGAAGATACACAGAAGGCCAAAAAGCACATGAAAAGATGCTCAACAGAATTAATCATTTGAGAAATGCAAATGAGATAGCACTTCACATCCATTAGGATAGCTATAATAAGAAAAACAGTGTTGGTGATGGGAATGTGGAGAAATTGAAACCCTCATATGTTGCTGGTAGGATTGTAAAACGGTGCTTCAACTTTGGAAAACAGTTCTCAAAATGTTAAATGTTGAGTTACTATATGACCTGGCAATTCCTAGATATATAGCCAAGATATGAAAAATGTATGTTCACATAAAACCTATACCTGAATGTTGATTGCAGCTTTATTCATAACAGCTCAAAACTAACAGTCCAAATGTCATCACCTGCTTAACAGATGAATGAAATGTGTATAGCCACACAATGGAATATTATTCAATCATATAAAAGGAAGGGTGAACATCTATAACATGGATAAAAGTTGAAAATACTATGCTAAGTGAAAGAAGCTAGACTAGACACAAAAGCCCACGTGTTGTATGATTCAATTTATAGGAAATATGCAAAATAGGCGAATCCATAGAAACAGAAGTTAGAGTTTGCTAGGGGATGGGGGTAGGAGAGAATAGACTATAATTACTAGCAGGTATGGGGTTTCATTTTCGAGGTGATGAAAATGTTTTGGAACTAGTTAGTGGTGATGCTTGTAAAACCATGAATTTAGTATAAAAAAGCCAATAAATTATACACTTTAAATGGTGAGCTTAATGGTATGTGAATTATACCTCAGTAGGGCTATTACGGCATCACCGACTCAATGGGCATGAGTCTGAGTGAACTCCGGGAGTTGGTGATGGATAGGGAGGCCTGGCAGGCTGCAGTTCATGGGGTCACAAAGAGCTGGACAACTGAGCGACTGAACTGAACTGAAGGCTATTATAAAACAAATATGAATCAAATTGACTGTACCAAAATACCCTAATAAATACTAAACTTTATCTTCTTAAACTTCTTTAAGTTCTTTTGATTACAGTTAATGTGTACCTTCCTCATAAGCTAGTTGTTGTTTTATTATTGTTATTATAAAAGAAATGTAAGCGTAGAGACTGGCACATTGAAGATACTCCAGTGTTTACTAGGTTGAATAGAGTTCTCCGTTTTTATATAATCCCCTGAACTTATTTTGTGTTTCAGATTCAAGCACCACCTGTCGAGGGCCTGATTATGTGTGCTAGGCCACGTTCGAGGCATCTAGGCCAGTAACCTCATGGAATACTCGCCGCAGCATTGCGGGGATGAAATGCCAGTGTCACCCACGCTTGAAGATGAGAAAGCCAAGAGGTAAGTAAGTTACATATCTTACAAGGTCAAACTTAGGGTAACTGGCCCACGTCCGGTGCTCTCACTATTACCCAGCAGCTGCCACCCACTGCTGGCCTTCACTCATGTTCAGAAAGGACATCTGACCCACTGCCCCCTGGGAAAGCAACTGAGCTTTTTTTCCAGAATAAAAGCAGCTCACCCTCTTTAGAAACCAATTGCCTAGACAGGGATTGCTAACTGGCCCTGATTCACGTTGAATATGTGGCCCAAACTATTCAACAGCTGTGGCATCTTCCTGACAGCCGACACTGGGGCCAGATCTCATCCTCTGGATGCGTCGTGGGTCGAGTTAATATCTGCCTATAGCACAGGGGTTATTCTTCAGCCCAGACATCGGGTATCCAAATAGGAGGTACATTTAATACTGGACTTTTTTATTCCCTTTGATGGGAGGGGAGAATGGGGTGAAATGATCAGGGAGATAGAAGGGAAATTATAGGGAAAACTTTTAAAGTAATTAATCTTAAGATCTATCCTAGAGTAAAAACTCTGACAGGAGCACAGAGAAGCACAGATAAGAAAGTACACTGAAGCCTTGCTTGTCTAATTGAAAATGGGAACAACCTAAATACCCACCAATAGAAGACTGGGTAAATAAATTCCTTACAGCCATACAGAATACTATACAAAATGGAAAATACTGACGTAAATCTTTTGGTACTCAGAGGTGTGGAGAGAGGTCCAAGAGATACTGTTCAGTGAGTAAAAAAAAAATCTAGCTGTAGAAAAATATGTGCAATATGATGATACCATGGATATGCCAAGAAGAAGAAGAAGAAGAAGCCATACAAGCTAACCCTATGCATTACACTGAGCATATGTGCATGAATGTGAATGTATAGATAGAAGATTAGTAACAGTGGTTTCTCTAGAAATGGGGCAAGGTTGGAGTGGTAGTCAGGGGACTATAGGTTTATCTATAATTATTGCTTTATTTTACTCAAACTGTGTGTTCATTATACAATATGTCTTATAATTAAAATTTATAAAAATTTTAAACTAAAATTTTAAACATAAAAATCGTAAATGAAGAGGAAGCTATTACATTTGTAGAGGTTTTAGCTTATTCTTACACATGGTTTGGGGGCTTCCCTCATTAGCTCAACTGGTAAAGAATCTGCCTGCAATGCAGGAGACCATGGTTCGATTCCTGGGTCAGGAAGATTCCCCTGGAGAATGGATAGGCTACCCACTCCACTATTCTTGGGTTTCCCTTGTGGGAGCTTAGCTGATAAAGAATCCTCCTGCAATGCAGGAGACCTGGGTTTGATCCCTGGGTTGGGAAGATCCCCTGAAGAAGAGAAAGGCTACTGACTCCAGTATTATGGCCTGGAGAATTCCATGAACTGTGTAGTCCATGGGGTCACAAAGAGTCAGACATGACTGAGTGACTTTCACTTTTATACATGTTTTGGACCAACCATTTAATCTTTGTAGCAGCTTTTTCTACAGAGAGCGAGTTGATACAGAGAGAAGGGTAGTGGTGAGAACATGAGTCACAGACACTCTGGAGTGGAGGAGAAGAGAAGAATGAAGATGCAGAGAATTCTGGAGCTAGAAGACAACTTTAAGATGATCTGATCCAAGTCCCCTCATTGGTCTGGCACGGGGACTGGGAACTAGAGAAGGGACTTGTTCAGCGTCAAGATCAGCTCTGGCAGAGAGGGTAGGAACCCTGATCCCCCTAATCCCTGGCCCTGCCCTGGCCCACGGGGATGTGGAAGCAGGCATGCTGACACTCAGCTGTTGAGCTATTTACCTGCCAGCCTCTACCTGGTCTCTTGGTTCGCAGGCTACCGATGAATTCTGCTGTTTCTGGAACTTCTCTTCTTTCTGCCTCCATTCTTGACTTACTCGTCCCTCCCTCTGAATCCACCCTTCCCTTGACTTCCTGCTGTCTTTCTCTCTTCCTTGGCCCTGAGCTCCAGCAGCCCCATGGGCTTTGCGTACCTTCCGCCATGGTGGCTGTGGCTCCCAGGCTGCTCCGCTCAGAACAGCTGGACGGCCTGCAGTGTCAGGAAACTGGTCCTGGTGTGTCTGCTTCCCCTTCCATCCTTGAGACTCCAGCAAACACTGAAGGCGGGGAGGCTGCTGCACTGCCACCTGCTTACTGGGCAGATCACAACTGGTTTTCTCACTTGCCCTCGGGTTTCTCTAGGCAGTGTTGCTTGGCTGAGAGGAAATATGGAGGCCAATGAGCTGTCAGGGCCTTGTGCCATGTGGGCCTTTGGTAGCTCTTGGGCAATGGGGCATTCCCTGGCGAGTACTGTGCTGTGATGGGGAAGCCAGGTGGGAGAAGTGGGCTTATAGGGCCTCTAGGAGGAGGGAGGGGGCCTGTGTCCCTGCAGGAAGGAATATCAGAGTCCCAAGACTATAAGTCTCCTAAGAGAACTCTCCAGACTAGAACTCTGCTTGGCACCTGAGCCCTCTCTTTTATCCTGAAGAGTCACTTTCTGGACATCGTGTGCAGACAGAACCCACTCTTGGTATGACTTTTGGTATTCATTTTCTGGTGAAGATACTGTCTTGAGTGAGATATGTCTGGTCCAAAGTGAAAGTGTTAGTCTCTCAGTCGTATCAAACTCTTTGCGACCCCATGGACTGTAGCCCATCAGGCTTCTCTGTCCATGGGATTTCCCAGGCAAGAATACTGGAGTGGGTTGCCATATCCTTCTCCATGTCTGGTCCAAGATGTATTGCAAATAGAAGCAGTAGAAGAAAACTTGGGAAGATTCATGGAGGAGTTTGGAAAATAAGTAAGAGAGTAAGAATGCCAGTGATGACCTTGATTTTAGTAAGACAAGTACAAGTCTTTGGAGGAAGGAAAACACAGATGGGAGAAGAGAAATGGACGGAGCAGGGAAGGGCTTCTCATAGAGAGTGGGTGGGATACTTGAAGCCCCCTGTTCCCGCATTGGCCCTACATTTCCTGCTATAGGACATTTCCCCTGCTTCCCTTGCTTTCTGGGTCCCTAAATTTCCCTCCTCGGGAACCTCATTTGCCAGCATCCGTCCACTCTCTGTGTCCCAGTCAGCTCTTACAGTGTGTGTATACACGTACATATATAATTCATTGTCTGACACCCCTGCGCCCACCTTCAGTCCAGAAAGGAACTCCTCCCCTCTCCTCTTCCTCCTGCATCTCTGGTCTTGGTGAGTGAGGACAGTGTCCACCCAGCCACTCAAGGGGAGACTCCTTATCCTTCTCTGTCTTCCTGCCCTCTCTTAGCCTAGCAGTCGCTAAGCCCTGTCCAGTTCAACTCCTGGTTAATCCTCCTGCTGCTGCTGCTGCTAAGTCACTTCAGTTGTGTCCAACTCTGTGACTCCATAGACAGCAGCCCACCAGGCTCCTCCATCCCTGGGATTCCCCAGGCAAGAACACTGGAGTGGGTTGCCATTTCCTTCTCCAATGCTTGAAAGTGAAAAGTGAAAGTGAAGTTGCTCAGTCGTGTCCGACCCTCAGTGATCCCATGGACTGCAGCCCACTAGGCTCCTCCGTCCATAGGATTTTCCAGGCAAGAGTACTGGAGTGGGGTGCATTGCCTTCTCCTACTTAACTCCTAAAACTGGCCCTTCTTCCCTGTGCCCTTGGCCCTACCTTCATTGAACCCCCTTGCCTGAACAGCAAGTCCAAGCCAGTCTTTCACCCATTCTTCTTCCGAATGAGCCTTCTTCCAAACTTCCGAAGTAAGTTTTCGGAAGGGCCGATTCAACCAGGCTGCTCTCTGCTTTAGACCCAACAGACAATGAAGTCCAAACTTCTTAATATCACTTTCAGAGCCCTTCAAGATCTTTCCCCTCTTGCCTGAAGTCCAGGGAGACCAAACCCCTTCAGTTCTGGCCCCCAGTTCTCCTATGCATGCGTTGTGCTCTCTCTCTTCTGAAATCTTCACCCCTCACTTGTCTACTTTCTGCATCCAAACTCAAGCTTCCTGACACTCTCTTTACCACACCAGGTGCTTAGGGCTGCTCCCTTTTACAGTCTTTATCAGTCTAATCCCACTTGACATTATAAATATTTACCTATCTGTCCCCCAGTTCCCCGTGAGGGCATGGCCTGTGCCTTACTGCCATACAGGGCTTAATCATGGTAGTGGTTAACAGTAAAACCACTGGCGAACTAACCAGTAATAACTTTCAAAGAACTGCTTTGGTCTTTCATGTGCAACTATCCCACTTAATCTTCACACAGTTATCTGATGTCTTTAATATCGTGCTTCATAACTTACAGCTACACTGTCTCATTTGAACCTCACAGCAGCCCTCTGAGGGGAGGTGGGCTGGCACTGCTATTATTCTGTTAGCATTTTGCACCCGAGGGAGCCAGACTTCTTCCTGGAGTTCTTTGCTTTAAATTAGCATGGACCCCAAAACCCCCTGCCAAAAGGACCTGAGAGCAACAGTCTCCATGGATGCCTCAGGAAGGCTAGCAGTCAGGAGCCGGGGTGCTTGTCCGGTTGTGCCTCTTTGTTCCACAGCCCCACACTTCTTTTGCCAGTTTATCTGTGGATGCCAGTGCCTGAGCTGCCCGGCCCCACTGGGAATTAGGGTGAGGACAGAGAGGCAGGGTTGCTCAGGACCTAACCTCCGGGTGTGTGGTGGCAGGGGGCATGGACGCATGTCCTGGGGATGGGGCCTTTGAGACTGTCAGGCTTGTCCAAACGAGGTGGGAAAAGGAAGCCAGACAGGCTCACCACGTGAAAACAAGAAAAGAGAAGAACATACAGAGTATGGTTTTTAAGCCAGTTTTTAGGTGGGGAGAGAGGAAATTATCTGAAAAGTCAACTGGGAAGGGCGAGGTGGCTAATATCCCCACCCCCTCAGAGGCCCCGGGACACCCAGGAAGAAGCCAGCCTACTGTTCCCCCTCCAGGGACACAAGTGACCCAGCCAGGGAGCCCTATGCCACCAGACTTCCTGGGCGGGAGGGGCAATGACTAAACAAAGGAGGACTGGCACTCAGCAGACCAGCAAGGGTTCAGATTTCTGCAGGCGCCAGCCCAGGTTCCGGGGTCCCCCGCCCCAGGGGAGGGCGGGAAGCCGCTGGAACACAGCAGAGATAAGCACTTAATGGGGACGGGTGTAGCTGGCACCCAGGGTGGAGTGCAGGTGTGCAGGCTCCTGCCCTACCTGCCCAAAGCAAAATAAATGAAAAGCAGAGAGGAGAAAGAGGGGAGGGGGAGGAGGGTGGGGAGAGGGAAGCAAGTGAACCTGAGGAGCCACGCAGGAGCAGGGAGGGGTGGCAGGTCGAAGAGCCCACCCTTAGAACTCACAGGACGGTGCTCTCCTTCCCTACGCTGCTGGATTTTCTCTTTCCCTGCGGTGCAGCTAGGTCTAATTGCAATAATAACCTTAGTTTTTATTGTCTTATTGAGATATGACTGACTTATAATATTGTATAAGTTTAAGGTGGGCTTCCCTGGTGGCTCAGACGGTAAAGAATCTACCTGCAATGCAAGAGACCCGGGTTCAATCCCTGGGTCGGGAAGATCCCCCTGGAGAAGGGCATGGCAACCCACTCCAGTATTCTAGCCCGGGACATCCGAGGACAGAGAGCCTGGTGGGCCACAATCCATAGGGTCACAAAGACTCGGACACAACTGAGCGACTAACACACACACACATGTAGTGATAACTTTGAGAGACACAATGGTGGGGGCGGGAGGGGAGACCAGAAAGGTATGTGGCAAATGTTAGCAGAGATTTCTTTTGGGATGGGGAAGCTATCAGTGATTTTTCTTCTGTTTCTTTTTCATTTTTCTGTTCTTTCCAAATTATCTAAGATGAGCACACATGATCTGAAGAATTACAGGAACAAAACACAAAAAAGTGGCTCCCTATCCTTAAATTAACAAAAATACGCCATATGAATGAAGGAGGAGAAGCTGAGGGGCGTCGGTGTGACTTGGAACAGGAAGGAAAGATTTGGGACAGTGAGCGGGTGAGGGCCTAAGAAGGGGAAATACGGGGCCAGGGAATGTTAGGGCCTGTTTAGGGGGCAGCCTCTATGAAGTGCTTCCCAGTTGTCCTAGGACCGCCTTGAGTGGGCCCTGCCTTACCGTCCCCAGGCTCTCAGGCCAGCGGCAGCTTCTGCCTGGTCCCCACACTGCCGCAGTCACTGTCCTCTCAGAATCCTCCCAGGTCCCCTTCCCCGGACCTCCCTCCAGCCTCTGCTTATGGACTTGCTAAGATGATTTAAATGAAGAGACCTGGGATCCAGCATTCCAGAGAGGCTAATTTAGAGGAGATCACATTTCATTCTCTTGTGGCCGGGGACCTTCTGGGAGGAGAGAGAAGACAGGAAGGACCCAGCCACAGAGGACCATAAGCAGTAAGTTAGCACAGAAAAAGAACATGGGTGATAAATAAAGTATTTTTATTGTCTCTTCCCAAGATGCACAGAGCTTCCCTTCCCCCCAGGTAGGCCAGGAAGAGGACAGTAGAGGAACAAAGATAAAACACACCTCCAGGAGAAGAGAGCAAGGTGGGCCTGAGGGGTGGATAGAGGGGCTGAAAGGGTGTCTAGAGGTGCAGGGAAGGAGTTGGGCAACTAGAGGGCCTGAGGAGGTGAGCGTGAGGCTCAAGGAGCCCTGGCTGCAGCAACAAAGATGTCCTTGTATCCCTTGATCTCTTTGATCTCATTGCTGCTGACAAGGACTTGGAGCTGGCGGGGTCCGGCTTTGGTAGGGTAGAGGTCCACTTGAATGTCGATAGTGTGTCCGGCCACCAGAGTCCCAAGGCTGCAGGTCAAAAGGGCCTGTTAGAGCCTGGAGTAACTGCTGGGGGGAGTGTCTGGATTCTGCCCTGGTCAGTAAGCACCTCCCACCCCACCCTACCCCACCCACAACCACCTACCGAGTTCTGGAGGAAGGTGGGAAGGTGGGGGCAAGGAGGCATCATCCAGAAGTCTAAGGACCATCCTACGAGCCCACGAGACTCCCCTTATCAAAGACCAGCAGGAGACAGGTGGGTGGCCACAGGACTTACTCATTGGATATCTGCCCACTGATGAGGCCGCTGCCCTCCAGCACCATCGTGCACTGACTCAGAGCCACCGAGAGGGTGTTGGTGAGCGAGATGTGGACTCTCAGTGCCTTGCCCACCTCAGCCCTCTCAGACACCTGTGTGGAGAGAAGACAAGGATACCGTGGGGACCTGGCCTCATTCGGCTCAGCAAATCCCATCCATCTGTTGACCACCAGGGACTGCTTACTTAGGGGTTAAGATGCTACAGGGGAGAGAACAGAAGCCCAGGGTATTCATGGTTATCACATACCCTGGCCTGTCTTAGAAGCTCACAGTATTTCTGGAAGCCACCGCCAGTGGGGAATTGACACCAAGTTGAAATCTATTCCCTCCCCATCATCTAGCTCAAGATGGCAGTTAGATTTCAACTTAAGTGCCAGCTCCAATCTGTTAGTTGTGACTGATAGGAAAGCTGTGTTAAAAGGATCTTAAGATTATCCTTCAATTGAAAAAATAAATAAATTTACAAAAAACCAAAAGGATCTTGAAGACAATCCAGAGTCAGTGAGAGCTGTGATTGATTAGTAATGTCTGACACAGGCATGGGATGAGGAAGTGGTGTCATGTGTGCCATCCATATGCCACCAATGATGTCATCCTGAGGCCAAGGTCCCAAGAAATGTTAATGGCAGAGCCCAGACCTGACCCAGGTGTCCCAGACCCCAGCCAAGGTCTTTCTGCCACCCTTCTCTGTCTCCACGTACATCAGCAGACTCACTCTGAGTTTCCCCAGGTGTGCTCCGTGCCTCACCTGTGAGGGCTGTGTCATAGGGCAGTCATGGCCTTGGTCTGCGAGTGGGAGGCAGGGGTGCCATCCTACTCACTTCTTGAGCCCCAGTGCCTAGCACAGTGCCAGCCACATGATGGCTATTGGTAAACGAGTGTTGAACGGAAATGACTCGACCACCCAGATCCTACTGGGAGCGTGTTCTGGCTCCATCAGAGAATCACAGAAAAGGAACTGTGGCTCCCCTGGAACTCACAGAAAAGAAACGAGTCCTTTGTGCTCTAGTGAGTGTGCCAGAGCTGAGCAAGATCAAAATGGTTTTGGTATCCAACAGAGTCATACAAATCATTCCATGGTTCCTTAGCAATATGCTCAGTCACACCCAATTCTTTGCAGCCCCAGGGACTGTAGACTGCCAGGTTCCTCGGTCCATGGAATTTTCTAAGCAAGAATGCTGCAGTGGGTTGCCATTTCCTACTCTAGATCTTCCCAACCCAGAGAGTGAACCTGTGTCTCCTGCATCTCCTGCATTTGGCAAGCAGATTCTTTAACACTGAGCAACAGGGACCAATTAATAGCCTAGTTGGCATCTGATGTGTTTGCAGTGGATCCTGCTGTAACCAGGGCTCTGTGTGGTGGGCAGGGCCTCATCTCAGCCCCAGGCTCATATCTGCTCTTGTGATTCTGCCCACTGTTCCCCTCGCGGACCTCCTCCATGGGAGGCTGCCTGATGACCTCACAGCCCAGGAGAAAACTGTCAGGTGGCCAGATGGTTTATGACGTCACTCGGTTCTCATTCCCATCGGGGTGGAGAGTGCTGTTGACAAGTCCTCCAGGTGCACAGGCAGGTGAGGATTAGGCAGTGGGTGAGTCTTTCAGGTAAGAGGGGAGAGTGGGGGAAGGAGGCTTCAGAGGAAGGAAAACCCTGGTAACAGGAGCTGGGCATCGTCCCCGCCCTCCTCCACCTGTATTCCTTCCCTGCACAATGGCCTTGCCAGCCCCTCAGGCCTCTGAACTGGAGATGTAAGGCTCACCTTTCATTTGTTTCCCTCTTCCTTGTCACCCCTGTCTTATCAGGTGACAAGGAATTTGGCCTGAGTCTCTCTCAAAACTGTCTCCTCTTCTCCATCTTCCAGACACTGCCTTTCTTGTCTCTTTGCCTTAAAATGCATTCTTCTCTAGAGTGTCTCCAGAGGATAAAGCGTCTGCCTGCCATGCGGGAGACCCAGGTTCGATCCCTGGGTTGGAAAGATCCCCTGGAGAAGGAAATGGCAACCCACTCCAGTATTCTTGCCTGGAGAATCCCATGGACAGAGGAGCCTGGCGGTCTACAGTCCACGGGGTCACAAAGAGTCAGACATGACTGAGCGAATTCACTTTCACTTTCACTTTCTAGAGTGTCTTCCTGTGCATCCTCCATAAAATGTCACCTCCTCTGGGAAGCCTTCCATTTGCACAGAGCACAGAGACCACACCATACTGCACTCTAATCATCCGTTTGGTGTCCAGGGCAGGGACTGTGTCTTGTTAGCTGCTGTATCCCCAGCCCCTGGGTTGGCTGAGTCAGAGGGCCCCCCCCCACCCCCGCCCCTTCTCTGTCCAGATGCCTTACCTCAATAGATAAGTGGGGAGGCTCCAGGGAGATATCTTTTAAAACCAGCATGGACCTCCCTGTCTCTTCCACTTTGGCGATGCCAGACACACGGATCAGCTTTTCATCCGTCAGCTTATTTCTGTAATTGTTGTAAGGTAGCGAGAGCGGCCATTGTATATCTAAGCACAGACAAAATGCATTTTGAGTCCAGGAATGGGTCTCAGAAAGAAAGAGAGTGAAAATGTGTATGTGTGTGAGAGAGAATGAGTGTGCGTCTACATTTGTGTGTGTGTGAGAAAGAGAGAGATAATGCTTACCCTATACCCCAGCCCCCAAGGTCACTGCTGTATTTCCCTGGTGGCAGCATCAGAGGTATAGTACCTAGCATTCAACCTCCTGCCAACAGCAGCTTCACTGCCTGATGTATATGAGAGAGAGGTGAGTGAGTGCGTGAGTGAATGCGTGAGTGCATGAGTGAGTGAGTACTGGGGGTGACTTGTTCATGGTCTCAAGCTCCCTTCCCTGTAGATGCCTTTCCAGGTGTGCCTCATACTCACCCTCCCCAAAGTCCAGGGTCAAGTGAACTTTTTGTCTCCAGAGGGGCTTCCGGGTACCACCGTTGTGGAGCAGAGTCTGTGCACAGAAGCTCACCACCAAGTGGATGGGCCCCTGGGGGTGGGCTCTGTCTGCCACCCTCCGGGCATGCAGCTTCAACAGCAGGTCCTGGCCCCACTCAGGCTTCCTGGTCAGGTGAAGCTGCAGCTGTGCCGGATGGCCCACAGCGCCCCCAGACCCCAACAGATCTAGGAAGGGTGAAGAGGTCCTCCGCACACCCAGCATTTTCTGGGAGGCCTTCATAAACACAGATCGCTCCTCAGGGGATCCTGACAGAAAGGAGAGCCAGGAAAGACATCAGTGGGGAGGATTCAAGAGGAACAATGACCTTCTTGGGGAAACAAGGCTCCCAGAAACTCCCAGACCCCCTCCCAAAGCCCCAACCCCAAGAATAGCTGCTGAAAGAGATGATACAGCCTCACAGCTGGGAACACAGGGATGGGTATTGCTGGCCGCTGGGCTCAAACCCTCGCTCCATCATGGTCCCTTCACCTCTTGCTGCAGGGCTCTGTCACATACAGCCCAGGGATATCTCCTTGCCTCACAGAGTTGCCAAAAATTGGGGTTAAATGAGCTCCTTAATATAAGCACTGGATGCTGTTCTTAGTCATCTTTTGAGGAGGAGGTGGTTGGGTTAGGTGGTGATGGTTTACACGTGAGAGTCCTCTTCAAACCCCTTGCCAGGCAAGCAAAGGAGGTTACAGCCGCCCCCTCCCTGAAAACCCGGGGGTCCCAGGCACCTTCTGGGTACTTGTAGGAGCTGGTGATGTTCTGGCGCTGGTCTGACCCTACCATCTTGGTGCTGATTTTCTTCCCAATGGAACTGGTGTTATGGGCCAGGATTTCCTGGGCCTGGCCATCCTTCAGTAGCCAAACGACTTCATCAGCGTTCACCTCGGCATACACAAATGGGGTATCATAAGGCAGGTGGATCTCCCCTTCCCTGATGGCCTTCACGGAGGCAGGGCCACAGCGAAACAGCCCTGGGCAGGGAACAGGAGTGGTGGACCACTAACTCGGCTGCTGACAGGTGGGCTAGGGCCAGTGGGGCGTGGCCATGGGAGGCAAAGGAGGGAGGTGGGATGGGGAGAGGCAGTGGCATCAGTGAGCCTCCTCCACAGGGTGCTCTCCAGTTCCCACGAATTCATCTGATGCTCACAGCCACCCTGGGAAGCATCATCCTCATCTTCCCTCCTTTACAGGGGAGCAAATGACTGAGAGGTCCAGTGACTCACTGGCCCTCCCAGCTGTCAATGGTAAAGTTAGAGCCCTGACCCAAAGTTGTCTCTGCTACGACTTTGAAAAGTGGACGACGTGGGACCCTGCTCACGGGGTCAGTCACTTTGATTGGCCTCTCCACAGAGCCCAGCCCCTTCCACAGAGGTCTTCACTCACCGCTGCTGATTTGCTGGGGTGTGGGGTCCAGAACCTGCCACCCATTGTATCCTGGAGGGAGGTCTTTCCGGACCATCCAGCACTCATTCCAGACATGGAAATTCCTGCAGAAGGCAGTAAGGAGAAAAGGGCTCACATTTTCAGAGGATTTGCCAGGTATCAGACCCTGTACTGAGTGTTTTATATCATTGTTTCTTCTACGTTGTTTACATTCGGAAGTAATTTCAAGCTTACAGTAAAGTTGCAAGACGAGGATAAACGCCACCCATGTACCCAGTTCATCTACTGTTAGCATTTTGCTTCCTGTGCTTTAGCACCGGCGTTCTTTCAGATGGAGATTTCCTAGAATAGGGATCTTTCTTTACATACTCTTATACAGTTCTCAACTTCACACATTTAATATTTATACTTTATCTACCTTACTGTCTATTTTTCAATGTTGTCAGTTCACCTAATTATGTCCTTTATGGCATTTTTTTTTCCACCCAGTGCAGGATCACACATTGCATTTAGTTGGGCAATACTCTTTGTGTCCTTTGAACTGGAAGAGTTCGCAGGCTCTGTTTTTATCACATTGACATTTTGAACATAGTCTTGATTGATTTTTATCAGAGTGGTCCTCATTTTGGACTCGCCTGATGTTTGCTCATGATTAGGTTCAGGCTGTGTGTTCACAGACAGAATTCTAGATGAATGTATGACCTCCCCAGATACACTACTGCTCGTTGAGCCAGAGAAGTTTCAGCCCTCCAGGAGCTCAGAGAGGGAGAGAGTGCTAGGGACAGCAGCTAATTCTCATACAATTGAAAGGTCTTACTGGAAACTGGCTGGAAAAGCAAAAACAGGAAATCAGATTTGGGGTAGAAGAGAGGAGAAAGGAACCAGGGGAAGCAACGAGAGATCCAAAAATAAAGGGACACACAGAGACACACACAGATGCCAGCCAGGAGGGAGAGTGGGGCAGGGAGAGGAGAGGTCGAGAGAGACCGGAGCAAGTATGCAAGGACAGCTAGTCCTGGCTTTGCCCTGAGAGAGAAACAGAGAAATATGCAGACAGACAGAAAGGCGCAATGAAGGAAAAGCAAGATGAGGTCAGTATTCAGAGGGCTCATAATCCGTTCATTTGGTTGCCAGCCTCAGAGTACATTAACTCATAGTCTTCTATGTCTGAAATGAGCTTGATGTGATGATCTGATCAGCCAGAACAGCTTTCTGGCTGAGGACTGGCTGAGCACTGGCAACAATGTATGGGGCAGTATTTCCTTAAGGCCAGAAAGCATCAGGTCAGAAAGCATCAGAATTTTCCTGCCCTACCTGGAACAGAGCAGAGGTCTGCAGGAGACAGTGCACCTTACCATATTTTGTCTCGTTTCGGAGTTGGCAGCATCTCTGCATGTTGGTCATAGTAGGTGTCGATGGTCAAGTTCGCATCCGAGTTGTGTGCAGAACGGAAATTGGAAACAACACGTGTTGGAACACCTAAGCACCTCATTACTAAAGAGAGGAAACGCATGGGGAATTACCAAATCCATTTCAAGCAGAATCACTGGTCTCACGTACATACTTTCTCACTTTTAAGCTGGAGGAGAGAAAAAGCCAAAGTGCTCGCAGATCTGTACCTATGCCTCCTTTATCCTCAGAGCACCGCACCCAGGCCCAGAATCCTTGCGGCCTACCTGTCCTATCCATGGTTTCCATTCCACCAGGAGAAAGAAATCACTTGAGGGTCACTTAAAACAATTAACAACAACCCAATTGATCTTTTAGGGCTTTTCCCATTCAGCAGCTTTCCAAACCAAAAACAGAGAACCTAAACATTTGATAATTTGAAAGAAAAGAAAATTTAAAAAATGAGACCTGTGCTGTGGTCAGAAGAGAAGCAGTGTGACCTTAAGTAGATGGCTTAACTTCTCTGGGCCTTAGTCCTTAGCTTATATATAACAAAATGGAGTTGGACCAGATGATTTTCAGTTCTGAAATCCTAGATCTGTAACTCAATTCAAATGAAAGGGTTTGAAGGAGGTAAGAAAGAAATCAGAGTGTGGAGAGAAGAGCAGGATAGATTTATAGAGATACACAGAAGACATCAGCAACAAAGGGAATCTTGTGTGGACAGTGAGGGAATGACCATCTTCAATAAGACAACAGCACCCTCTTGTGGCTTCTTAGGAATTACACAAAGCAGACACTATACCATCACCCATTCCTACTGCCGCCACCGGGCAGATGAAATTCAGCCAAGAGCCAGATGTGACCTTTGAAACCCAGGCCCCCACCTCTACAGGCAAGGTGAGGAGTTTAGAGAGAGGTTTATCCGACCCCTAAGGAGCCTGGCATGATGCAGTACATGGGGTCATGAAGAATCAGACATGATTTAGCCACTGAACAACAATCCTTAGGAGCAAATGGTGCCCATTGAGGCTGCTGTGGGGATGCCAGTGCTTTGAAATGTAAGAAGACTATTAAGATTGGCCAGGCTTTTTGTTTCAGTTCACTCAAGAGCCCCAAAGGATGCCACCAGTCTGCAATCACCTGTCCACTCCCAGCAGAGCTCCTGGGCTTTTCACAAATCTTTGGCAGGGGTGAGTCAGACCAGGGCTGCGAGTGGCCAGAGGTAACAGCAGAAGCAGCTCTCCCCTCATGCAAAGGCTGCAGATTCTAGGACCTGGCAGTGGAGAGGCCCAGACCTTCTCCCTCTCTTCGCAGAGTCTAGAGGCCTAAGCCCTCCTCCTTAACTCCTGCCTGGTCAGGGACATCCCAGCCTAAGCCAAATCTGGCTGTACTCAGTGCTGCCACTGTGCTGAGCATTGTCCAGTGAAAACAAATGAGCACAATGAGGTCACTTGATTTCAGCACTCATATTTAAACCTCTCCGCTGTCTGCAGCACCTGTACATAACTGCGAAGCTGTGTGGCCCTTCTCATAAAAGTCTAGAACTCCGGCCCCGTCTCTGCCCTTCCCATTCCGTGCTCCCTCACTTTCCAACTCAGAGTCAACGTATCGGTTCAGTAAACATTTCTGGAGCCTCACAGAGGACCAGGCAGCACTGTACCAAGTACTCCTGCCTCTTGGGGAAGGGTAAACAGGCACCACAGTGCTTTCCATCTTCCCCTCAGATCCACAGGTAATATGATTGATGACCAGGGACTAAATGATAAATAACTGATAACTGTATAAAACATGGATGCTCCTTAAGGGTAGTTAACAAAGTAGTACATCTCTCAATTATAACTCCTCAAGAATCTCTCAGTGGTGTCTGGGCGCCAGCAGCTCTGCCTACAGGTGAGATCAGGTTTTCCCAGATCATCTGCTGGCATCTCAAGCTTACCCCAACTTGGCCCTGACCCCGGGCTCATCTGGAGCTGAGGAGCCTGAGCTGGTGGCAGAAAGAAGCCACTTTTGCCTCCACTTTGAGACCAGAAGCTCCTCTATCCAGGTGGCCACTCTAGGTCTAACTGCTCCATCAAGGAGTCTGTGGAGTGGTCGCAGCAGGTCAGCCCTTCGCTGGATATTGCAGGATTCCCTGAGACTAGCGAGGGTGCTGTTTAAGAGCTGAATGTCCACGACTCCTTAGCCGTGGGGCTGAGACAAGCCACAATTGTCTCAGAGGCAATCCCAGCCCGACCTCAGAGGGTTATCATAAAGAGTCAGTAAGCGAGTCTGCACTGAGTCTGCATGCCCAGCCCGCTCTCCTCACTCACCCGTGCACATCACGGCCGCAAAGACCCAGCACTGCCCGTACTTCACCGGCTGCCCGCCCCTGGCCGCCCACTGCCGCAGGATGGCCACGCTGCCCGTCCACTCCAGGGGGCTGACCCCGCGGGAGTAGTCCTCTCCCCAGTTCCCCTGCAGCACGCCGCTGTCGTCGTTGCTGTTGATCTAAAGAGGACAGACAGGTGAGTGTCCGTAGCGCCCGAGCCGGGACGCTGGCGCGGGCCCGGGAAGCTGCCGGTCTCACCATGGCGCTCACCACCCTGCAGATGTACACCACGTCGTTCCGCTGCGAGTAGTCTTTGGACGGGTTCTTTAAGAAGTACAGGCTCTTGTTCAGAATCTCAAAGCAGATATCTACGATGTCCTCTTCAAACTTGCCAGGGAAGTCACGGAAGAGCAAAGAGAAGAATCAAAACGCCTAGAATTCTGAAGCCAACTCGGTAGCCCTGACTTTCAGGGATGGTGTGTATGTGGTGGGGGTAGGTGCTAAATATCAGACCAGGTCCTGCCTTCGAGGAGCTTATAAGTCAAGTTGGGAATGTGTCAGATTCAGGATTTGAAGAACTGACCTGTGTGTTTCTGATGGAAAATGCAAATGGAACTTAGAGAGAGAGTCAACTGAAAGGAGAAGACTATTGGAGCCGGTGGGTTTGGAAAGACTAAATAGAAAGAAGAACTCTAGGTAGGGGTGTTCACTTGAGGTCTTTGTGCACCATGGGTACCAGAGACAGAGGCTCAGATATTTTATTTCTGGAGGACTTGTGTGGTTAGGAAACAATCCGATGGATAAGTATAAGGCTAGGCATGTGAGGAGTGAGAAGAGCATGGAGAGCCTTGAAGTCAGGCAGAGAGTTCAGCATTGATGGTGTGGGTGCAGAAGACAGTGTAGACTCAGAACACACCACATATTTGTACATTCATCCTAAGCCTTTTGGCTATCAAATGCCCTGGTGGTTTTCCAAGTTTCAAAAAAATTATACAGATTGTTAGGGAACAGGAAACTGATCTTCCTCAGCAAGGCTCCTGCTGCTTCCTGCCCCCACCCCATTCTTCCCTCCCAGGGTGTGTGGACAGGGCTAAGATGGTAGTGGGAAGCAGAGAGAAACTATCCTAACCATGGCTGGAGGTGGAGAGCAGAAAAGTTGCCCAGAGTCAAAGATCCCCTGCTGTGTACTCTAACTGGATAATTGGTGTTATTAAAGAACTGCGTTCATTATCTCAGTTACAATAATGGATTGTGGTTTAATTTTTCAGAGTCATCATCTTTTAGAACTATAGTTGGAAGTATTAGTGAACTAAATGATGTGGTAATTTGCTTCCAAAAATTCAGTGATGAGGTAGGAGGAATGAGGGAAAATACACCAGGGATCAGCAGGTTTTCTGTAAAGGACCAAATAATAACTGTTTTAGCCTTTGCAGGCCACAGGGTCTCAGTCTCCACACGCAGTTCTGCCACTGTGGCGTGAAAGCAACTACACATGGTACCTCAGTGAATGAGCATGCCTGTGTTCCAATAAAGGGGTATTACTAGACACTGAAGTTTGAACTGCATATAATTTGCATATCACAAAATACACTCAGCACTCTATATCAGTGGGTTCCGCATCCATGGATTCAACCAATAGAATAAAAAATATTAGGGGAAAAAAATTCTAGAAAATTCCAAAAGAGCAAAACTTGAATTTGCTGCACAATTCCAGTAGCTATTTACATAGCATTTACATTGTTTTAGGTATTATAAGTATCTAGAGATGAGTTAAAAGTTTATGTGAAGTTGTGCATAGGTTATATGCAAATATTATATTATGCCATTTTATATAAGGGACTTGAGCATGCTTGTTTTTGGTATCTGTGGAGGCATCCTGAAACCAATGCCCTGAAAATACTGAAGGATGACTGTGTTCTTTTTTTTTTTAATTCTTATTTTTTAGCAGTTTGAAAAGCATGAAAACCATTCTAAGCTCTTGGGCCATGCAAAAACAGGCAGTGGGCCACAGGCTATAGTTTGTAAATCCTTGATACAGATGAAACAAGATTCACCATAAATTGATCACTGTTGAAGTTAAGAGGTTCATGGAGGTTCATTAGAGTAGCCTGTCTACTTGCAGTATGCTTTAAGTTTTTCATACAAAATATTAAAAACTGAGAAGAGAAAGCATTTCCCCTTCCTTCCTTACCCCTCTCACTCCAGCACTACACACCCTGACTTCTGTTACTTCATGAGCTAACAGAGTTGTCTAAGGCCCGCTTCAGCTGACAGTGTTACCTGCCCGTAGTTCCAGGGCCAGGGAGTGATGAATCTTTCATGACCCTTGTAAACAAAGCCATAGTCCATCATGATATACTCTTGCAGCAGCGTTTCACTTGGCAGGTAGACGTCATCCTCTGAGCAGATAAGAGTAGCAGAGGGGACAAAGCCCCAAACCAAAAAAATAAACAGTAATAAAATTAAAAAACAGTAACGACAGTATCTTCCTGGATAAGCAGAGAAGCAATGGGTTGATGACAACAGCAATCAAGACTGGGCTCCTTTAAAGTCTATGTGCTTTTCTAGAGGCCAGCAGTATAATCTACACTTTAGAAAAAGATTATCTTCTCTTGGTTTTAAAAGCAACCAGCTGGTCATAGAGATTTGGAAAATATGGATGACGGAAAGAGGACAATGAAGATCACCCCTTCCCGCTACTGAGACACCCATCATTATATTTTGGTGTAACCTGTCTGCACTTTCTTTTTCTGCATATATGTGTAATTAAGATCATATGTGTTCCATTCCCTAATCGATTTCATTTAACATCAAGCCATGAACTTTTTATCATCCCATTAAAAATTCTCTGTTAAGGTGGTTTTTAGTGAGCACATGGTAGCACCTTGCATAGATATCCAGCAGTTTATCTTCGGAACTTTCTAAGTAGACCCTCACAGAGCGTTCCCAATGGATCAGTCAGCATTACAACCCGTGAACACGTTATACCTGCACTCCAAGGGTTAAAAAGTAGGATGAAGGTCCCCAGAGGGTGGGTCGTGCTATGACTTGGGCCCTGAGAGATCTCCATCTTCAGAGAGTAGGGACCAATGACTGCACTAGGCGGTGTGAAAAGGGAGACATAGAGCGAGTTGGCCTGAACGGTGAAGTCAGAAGCACTCCAGCCATTGCCTTGTCGGGCTTCGGTGAGCAAGAAGGTGGCTCGGGTTCCCAGCAGCTCCTTGGGTGCTGGTCCTGCATGGGAGAGAAAGACGCTGAAGTGAGGCTCAAAATCTAAGTGACCTGATTGCAGGGGGGCTGGAAGGACCCTTACCTCCTCCCACAACTTGCTAATCCTTTTACTGACACTAGGTGTCCTTGGACAAACATTTAACATCTGCGTAGTGATAGTCGTGTCAGACTCTTTGCAACCTCGTGGACCGTAGCTCACCATACTCCTCTGTCCATGAGATTTCCCAGGCAAGAATACTGGAGTGGGTAGCCGTTCTGTTCTCCAGGGGATCTTCCCCACCCAGGGATCAAACCCAGGTCTATTGCATTACAGGCATATTCTTTATCAAGTGCATGCTAAGTCGCTTCAGTCGTTTCTGACTCTTTGCAACCCTATGGACCATAGCCCACCAGGCTCCTCTGTCCATGGAATTATCCAGGCAAGAATACTGGAGTGTGTTGCCATGCCCTCCTCCAGGGGATCTTCCCGATCCAGGGATCGGCAGCTGCATTGGCAGGTGGGTTCTTTACCACTAGTGTCACCTGGGAAGCCCTTTTCCAATGTAGGCCTCAGGTGTTTTTTTTTTAATTTCTGTAAAATGGGATCATAGTAGTACCCACCTGAAAGTCTTGTCACGGAATAGATGAGATAATGTGCAAGATAACGTGCATGAATTTTTAGCACAGTGCCTGTTGCATATTTAAAAGTTGTCTGTTATTACACAACCTTAGTTGGCTGAGTCAGCCAGATCTTAAGTGCACTAATAGGGATCTGGGGGTCCCAGGAGAAGAGAGAGAGGGTGGTTCAGAAAGGAGAGGCAGGGGCCCTACAGATGAACTTTGCCTTGGGGAGAGGTGGGCTTACCTGTCTCAGCCACAAAGGTGATGGAGTCCTTCTTCGAGTGGAAGGGGCGGTTGAAATGCAGCTGGATGGTGAAGGACTGGCTACGGCGCACGATGAGCCGCTGGAGGCCCATCTCCTGTGTGTGATGCTCCTGGTTGTTCTTGGCGCTCTGCAGGTCAATGGACCTGAGCTCCAAGGCTGCCACTGGGGGGTGAGATGGGGCAAGGGGACAGCTGTGGCTTCCTGGGCTCAGCATCCCCAACACTTCTCGACATTTCTGTTGCACCTGGCTCTAACTTGGCTGTGATTGCTGTCCAGATCTTAGACCTCTGCACTCTGCTGCCTAGTTTCAGGACTCAGCAGTTTAGCACAGTGATTCCAGTGGCCTCTGAACCTAGCTCAAGAACTGGGTCCTAGACAACACAACAATTCCAGATAACTGAAACTTAACCCTTGAAGTGCCGTCTTGTGGTCTTGATCGCTTTGGTTGACAAGCTTTCTAAAAATTACTCTATTATCCTGATGATAGAGAAAGAGCATACTAGAATTTTGGTATGAATTAAGTCAAAGACTGGCAGCTACAGTCCACAGAGTCCCAAAGAGTCAGATACAACTGAGCGACCAACACTTTCCTAAGCCAAAGAAGTGACTGGAGGCTGGGACCTCAGCTACAGGCAAGTGCCTGCTTTAGGATGTGGATGCAGGTGGGCACCACAAGGTTATTTACAACTTAATTTCTTACTTCTCAGCCACATTCCAGGTGGATGAAGGCACTGGCTGCTGCCTAATGTGTATACTTACTGTGTAATCTTAAAAGTCTCCTAGCATAATAGGCAAGGTGCAAGATGTCGCCATCTTGGCTGTGAGGCCTTGAGCAAGTCAGTTAAGGTCCCTGGACATCAGTGTTCTCGGCTGAAAAATGGTGACAACGGTGTGCCCACCTCCTAGGGTTCATGTGGGCATTTAGTGAGGATTCACATGTACAGACCTTAGCACGGTGGCAGGTGCAGGGGGAGCACTCAGTCAGCAGCAGTTGCTCTTAGCGCTGGTGCCTCAGGTTGTATCTGCTTCACTGTTTTTGCTGGTGATGAAAATTCATTCAGTCCTTTCCCTCTAGAAATACGTCAGTTATCTCAGGGGTTCTAAACAGGGGGATTTTTGCCCCCCGGGAGGACATTTGGCAAAATCTGGAGACATTTTTGGTTGTCACCACTGGGGGAGGGACGGCTACAGGCGTCTAGTGGGTAGTGGCTGGGGATGCTGCCGAACAGCACCCTGAAGGAAAAGCTCATGTTTGCTCCAGCCAGTTTTTGTGCCATTTGCAATTTGAACTCTTTTTTCACAAAAGTTCTTTACAATTTCACTAAATGAGTTCCCTTTGACGGTTTTAGCCTGTCTTTGTTACCTGGCTGAATTTTTTTTGCGTCCTAATTCTTCCACCCAAACACTTTCTCTTGCCATCTGGGAACTGGCTAAACTGTCTTCCAGGTTGTCGTCCAAGTCTTCAGTCATACGATGATTTAAGAATTAAGGGTTAAGTCCAAGGCCAGTGGAGCATCACCGTTGGAGCGTCCTTCCACATGGACACTGAGCCATTGGGAAATACTCTGTCAGTAGAGTTGTTCAGCTAGCTGTGACTACATCTAATTCTGTATGTGAGGAAACTGGATTAGGTGGGTTTTGTTTCGTTTTGTTTTTTGATTAGGTGTTTTTAAATTTTCTTCACAGTCTAAAGTCAAATCCAGCTTTCATTTTGCATCTTTCTCACAAATTTGTCAAACATCTGGCTGAAAACAAAACATGTACAATGCTCACTTGACTCCCTTCTCCTAGTAACCATCTTTCCTTGAGGCAGATTCAAAGATGAATCACTGGATCAAATAGTACAAAGTTTTCCAACCTTTTAAATGTAACATAGGCACTTAAATAGTTATATTATTGGAACCAGAAAATTCAGGGCAAAATCCAAGACAGATGACTGTGAATAATTAAACAGCATTTTGTAAACATGTCTAACCTGTTAGTAGTTTGTGAAATCAATTTAGAGAAATGTGACCAATATTTTTTTTTAAAGAGTAGAATAGAAAATATCACAATGCATCCTACATTAATCATATTCACTTAATTTAATTATCCATTTAGCTCACTGAAGTGTTTTTCATGTCAAGGAGACAGTGACTTCAGAGAACAAAAGGGAGGGCCTTCAAGAGAGCAGGCAAAGAAAGCCAAGAGGATCAACAAGAAGTTCAACAAAACAGGAAATCAAGCAGAATCAATTAGTAAAAAAACTGTAAAAAAACCACATAGTCACACCCACAAGGCTGTCTTGCCTTGGCCACCAGCCCACAGGGGTTAATGACGAGCAAGATTAGAAGTAAGCCACGGCTGCATGACTCCTCGTGCTTGACTAACAGAAAGACAAGGATATAGAAGGATCAAAATATATCCCCAAGTACTATGAGCCTTAAAGTGAATAGAGACTTTAGAGCAGCTGTCTGCTTGCAATGGGCTCTGAGATGCCAACCTCCTGACCTCAGAGACATCAGAACACTTAGATGTCCCATGTACCCTTCGGGTCTTGGCTCAGACGTAACCATCACACAGGCAGGGACTTTCCTTAACCACTGAACATGATGCCTCATCCCCTGCCCTGTGATCATCTGCCATCATAACAGCCTTTTGACCTTCTGCAGGGCACACTTCATAGCATCTAGAATCGGTTTCAGGAAGCAGAAACCTTGGCCATCTTCTCACCCCTGGACCCCACCCCCATTGCCTAGAATGAACCATTATTCCTAATTGCTGATAATTACAGCTGATATTCACTGAACACTTACCACATGCTAGGCACTGTCTGAAGCATTTGATGTGTCTGAAATCATTTTCGTTCTCTCGGCCACTCTGGGATGGAGGTGTTCATATTGTCCCTGCCATGCAGCAAGGACAGAGCTGGGCTCAAACCCCCGCAGGCTGGCTCTGGAGCCTGCCCTTTAACCTCCGCAATCTCCTGCCTTCCCTGGTGGTGCTCAGAGATGTTTGCGTGAATGGATATGTGTGAAGTACAAGGAGAATAACCTGGCAGGATGACAGCAAGGCTGTAGAGGAGGAGAGAGAGAGGCCTTCGAGGGCAGCAGGGCCAGTATGAGTGGCTTGACTCCAGGCTGAGATGCTGCTCTTTGCTCAGCAGCAATGTGTGTAACTCTCCCTGATGGGAGGATAAAATGTTACACCTTTCTGAAGGCAGTTTATCAACATTTCTTATGAAATGGAAGGATGCCTTGAAACAAATTCCTTTGATCCACAAATTCCTCTTCTAGAAATTTTTCCTAAGAAAAATCATAATTTGTGTATAAAAATATAAACATAAGGATATTCAATGCAACCCAAATATCCTACAAAAAGGATGGGATGTTGTTGTTCAAGTTACTAAGTTGTGTCCAACTCTTTATGATCCCATGGACTGCAGCATGCCAGGCTTCACTGTCCTTCACTATCTGTCTCCTGGAGTTTGCTGAAACTCATATCCATTGAGTCGATGATGCCATCCAACCATCTCATCCTCTGCCACCCTCTTCTTTTGCCTTCAGTCTTTCGCAGCGTAAGGATCTTTTCCAGTGAGTCAGCTCTTCATATCAGGTGGCCAAAGTAGTGAAGCTTTGGCTTCAGCATCCGTCCTTCCAATGAATATTCAGGGTCAAGTTCCTTTAGGATGGACTGGTTTGATCTCCCTGCAGTCCAAGGGACTCTCAAGAATCTTCTCCAGCAACACAGTTTGAAAGTATCAATTCTTCGGCGCTCAGCCTTCTTTATGGTCCAACTCTCACATCCATATATGACTACTGGAAACTATAGCTTTGACTAGACAGAACTTTGTTGGCAAAGTGATGTCTCTTCTTATATAAGATGCTTTCTAAGTTTGTCATAGCTTTCCTTCCAAGGAGCAAGTGTCTTTTAATTTCCTGACCACTGTCACTGTCCACAGTGATTTTGGAGCCCCCCACAATAAAATCTGTCAGTACTTCCACTTTTTCCCCTTCTATTTGCCATAAAGTGATAGGACTGGATGTCATGATCTTAGTTTTTTGAATGTTACATTTTTAGCCAGCTTTTTCAGAATTGGATACATAAAGTTTATCCCTCTCATCCTAATGTAATCAACAAAAGGACAAAGGGTATGGGGAAATAATTCATGCAACTTTAGAAAGCAACACAGAAAATTAAAAAAAATTATGTTAACAGATTAACTGCAGGTGGTAAAATTATGGGAAATTTTTCTTTCCTTTGAGTTTTTTTCTGTCAGCTTAGCATTTGCTTTGAACATGTATTCCTTTTGTATTTAAGGAAAAGTGTTGCTTTGATTAAAGGAGGTTTTTGAGGAGTGTCACGATCACAGCTGTGCTTCAGAATTAATCCAGACCAGAGGGAAACAAGACTAGGCTATGAAAGGCAGTAAGAATTCTATTGCAATGATCTAGGCAAAGGCTAATGAGATCTCGGCAAAGGCACTGGTAGGAAGAAAGGAGGAACCACCCTGGTGTATGCGAGGGACTGGTGGCCACAGGCATGCGAGCTGGTAAGCCTCTGGTGAAATACCTTGATTTCTTGGGCTTCCTAAGGCCTCGGCTAATTTGGATGCAGACGAGGGCAAGTTGAAAGAATCCACTGCCCACAACATCCCAGGCAAGCAGGCTACTAGTAAAGGACTAGAAAGCTCCAGACAGAGGTAGTGAAGGGGACAAGACGGCCCCTGGTACAGGCAGCAGAGAGTGGACAGCTGCCGTGGAATGTCGGGTGGACTCAGCTCCTTTACTTCTCCTGCCTTTGTCCCTGCAGTTAGTCCAGTTCTCCATGTCTCTTCTTTTTCCACTTCTCATTGTTATTGTCAGTTTGGGACTTTGATTAACACTTCATTCTTTCTCATCTCTTCCCTTTTAAGAAAGAAGAAAGGGCGCTTCTGTGTGAGAGCTTACAAAGATTCCTATGTGATGAGATTACTACTGAGCATTTTCTGTATAAGGATGAAACTGTTTCACTACCTAAAGATGCAAGTCCAAATTCCTTAGCCAAGCAGTCAAAGCCCTCCACGGTGGGGTCCTGACACATGTATCCAGCCTTACCTCCCAACAGCCCATAAATCAGCTGTACTTCCCTTGTGTGTATTGTGGCCTCCCAATAGACTGTGGC
This sequence comes from Nanger dama, assembly GCA_917880005.1. Lineage (NCBI taxonomy): Eukaryota > Metazoa > Chordata > Mammalia > Artiodactyla > Bovidae > Nanger > Nanger dama. The sequence goes on along the minus strand of CAKJTW010000038.1, from coordinate 2,282,953 downwards.
CAGCTTTACCTCTGGATGGCCCTGCCTCTTCCCAACTTGTGTATGTCCGCATTGTACCGACTCTTCAAGCAAACTCGGCATCCACTTCCTTATGAATCCTTCCCTGTTATTTTAGGATGGGGAGCATCTGTAACAAGTTTCATACCTCACTAACATTTACTGAGTGTTATTAAGTGCCAGGCTTTATGTGTGTTATGCATTATCTCCCTCTATCCCTACAACTACCCAACAAGATATTATAAATTCCATATTACGGATGAGTAGACAGAGGATTCGGGAGGTTAAGTAACTTGCCCGGGATCACCTACCTAGTAAGTGGCAAAATTGTCATTTAAACCTAGACAGTTTGATTGTAGAACCTAGTTCTTAAGTTGGTTTGGAGGTTTTCACTTTTTTTTTTTTACTTTCCAAATAAATGACTATTGTGCTTTATTCAAATAAAAACATAACAAACAGACCTGAGAGGAGCAACCCTGATGGAAGAACTGGGGTGGGGGTTCCCTTGACTGCTCTGTAGAGCCCTATGGGTCTGAAGAACACAGTGGAGACCACAGTCCCTCTTAACCGCCTCATCCTGCAATGCCAGCGAATCAGGGAAGAACAAGCTCCAGCACCCACCTGGCCTCTTGCCCTGCTCTTTGATTTCTTAGCCTTTGAACCACTTGTCTGTCAGTTAATCAAGTACTACTATGTTGTTTCTTTGAAACATTATTTTCATTTAATGGTGTCTACATGATTATATTGTTTGACTGTTTCCACTCAGTACTCAGCAATTTTCAAATGGCTGCTGGCAGGACAAAAGTGTTACTTGACTGGCTGTACAAGTTAAATTATTAGGTCTTTTACAGCAAATGTAACAAAGGATGAATATCCATTATATATAAAAGTTGCCATAAATATTAAGAAGTCTTGCTATAATCAGAGAAATGCAAATGAAAACAATAATGAGATTCCATCTTTGATCCATTCAAAATGCTTAAAAGAATAACAGTCTATTTTGTGAGGGTATATGGAAATGGACTGTCTCCTATATTTCATATATGGTGTGAGGATAAATTCATACAGACTTTTAGAGAAAATTGTTGATACTGAAGGGTAGCAGATTATGCCACCCCCAAATACACCACTTCAGGATAAAGATTATTTTGAGCTGAAGGCAACTGAGAAGCAGCAGATAAAAGAAAAGCTCTCTGACCTCCCCTATTTGCCTAAAACCAGGACTTAATTTGTAAAGGGGCCACCCCTCCCGAGGCTTCCCTGGTGGCTCAGTGGTAAACAATTTGCCTGCCAGTGCAGGAGATGCAAGAGATGCAGGTTTGATCCCTGGGTTGGAAAGATCCTGTGGAGCAGGAAATGGCAATCCATTCTGGTATTCTTGCCTGGAAAATTCCAGGGACAGGGGAACCTGGTGGGCTATAGTCCTTGGAGTCAAAAAGAGTCAGAAGCAACTGACTGAGCACGCACACTGCCCTCCTCTCTCTACTAGGAAGGACAGAAGTTAATCACCAGAGACAGTTCTAGACCCTCATCAATCCAGAGATCGCCCCAGAGGGATCTGTATAACACTGTATTAACTAACCCTTATCTTCTATTAGTTCCCTCCCATAATTTACCGCCCAACAATCTACTGCCCTAGAAACTCAAAGTCCTTTTCTTTTGTCCTTTCTGTAAAAATGCATGTTCTCTTGTTAACATGATGTATGAGCCCAAGTTCTCACCACCCCCTTTGAGTTACTCATCACAGCGTGCTTCTTTGCACATGTGCAGTACACATGTTAATAAACTTCTTTTTTCTGTTAATCTATCATTTGCTGATCTAATTTATAGGTTCCCAGCCAACAAGCCTAACTGGGAGAGGGAAAATTGTTAAGTTTTCCCTCTTCTACAAATATCCATCAAAACTTAACTTGGATATTGTGTTTGGTCCAATAGTTCTTCTTTTAGAAATATTTCACATAAGTATTTCTATACATATGCAAAGTTATATTGAGAGGGGCATGTATTGCAGCATTGTTTATAAGAGAAAAATATTGGAAACAATTTAAATGTCCAGGAATAAGGCATAGTACAAATAAATAAATTTATTAAAGAAATTGTATTTGTATGCCCAGAATGGAAAACTATAAATATTTAGACCAACTGATAAACCATTATGTACCAGCCTGCAAAGATTTCCAAGATAAATGATTAAGTTTTTTTTTTTAAGCAAGTCATCAAATTATATATATCATATAATCTTATTGTATAAAACAATTTTATATAACCTAGTGTTGTTTAAAAGCAGTTAACCAAATTGTTGACAGTTCTTTCCAAGGAGGAAGGAGGAGGATTGGGAATACATTGTACATAAAAGGGGACTTGGGGGATTTTTATCCAAAAATATGAACTTTTACCTTTTATAAAAGGCATATTTTTTTGTGTGTATTACTTGTTTAGTTAAAGCATAATATTGTAAAAGATAATATAACATTTTGAGGTGAGGTGAGGTGAAGTCGCTCAGTCGTGTCCGACTCTTTGCAGCCCCATGGACTGTAACCTACTAGGCTTCTCTGTCCATGGGATTCTCCAGGCAAGAATACTGGAGTGGATTGCCATTTCCTTCTCTAGGGGATCTTCCCGACCCACGGATTGAACCTGGGTCTCTTGCATTGGAGGCAGATGCTTTAACCTCTGAGCCACCAGGGAAGCCCCTAATATAACATTTTAGGCTTACAGTAATTGGGGATAGCCAAAGCAGGAAATACCCTAGAATTTAGCACAAAAGTACCCTGGAATCTAGCATAAGAACAAGTCTCTGGAGAAGGCTCTACTAAACTCTGGCTTGTATAAAAATACCGTGTGCACCTCTAATTCCTAATAGTTTATATAATATAGGATTTAGGACACAGCTTTAAGAAATGCACACTCCATCTTAGTCCCCTTGCCTGGCAGGCCCGGTGTGTCTGTCTACCAGGCTGACCCGGCCTGCCAGGCCCTGTTCTTCTCAGTCCCAGCAGCAGAGTGGCTGCAGCTCTGAGGGGGCCTGAGCTCAGGGGCCAGGACAGCTCTCTAAGGAGCAGCTGGACCAGGAGAGGTCTAGGATCCTGGAGGTGGCCCTCCCTCAGCTCCAGAGTCAGCCATGGAAACGACCTCCCAAGTACCAGAGGCACCCCGTGGGCCTCCTCAGACTGTCCACAGTCATTCCAGTCCCAGGATCTTAAAGAAAAGATTGTCCATAGCTTCAGGGTTAAGCTGAATCCATTCAGAAGGAAAGGAATGACTGTGCCAAGGTCTGATCGAAGGTGAGGAAATAGGAGGAAGGGGGCATATTGCACAACAAATTACCAGCATCAGTTCAGGGTCTCCTGTCTCTGCTGTCTCCTCCTCTCCTCTCCAAATGTCTCCCTTCCCTTGACTTAGCACCTCGGAAAAGTTAGATTCCCAGTACTCACCCTCATCCATCTCCCTCCTTCTGTCAGCCAGGGCCCTTCAACTAATCAGCATTAAGACTCTAGACCAAATTGCCTCTCGAAGCGTTTAGTCATCTCTAGAACCTTTCCCTCCATCCTGAGGCGGGTGGGGCTACAATTTCCTCCTCCTAGTACTCCTCCTGTTCTCAAGTTTCCCGTTGTTCCGGGTGCATCTTAGCTTAAGGAAATGAGCTTCTGTCGAAAGCCTTTTTTAAAACTGCTGAGGGATTTGTTTCTGAGGTCTCCTTTTAAAGGTCTCCTTCTTAAGCTGAGAAGATGCCACATGGAAGGCAAGGCGTGGTTTGGATCTGTCATTTTCTGCCTTTGTCACTTCAAGGCTTGGGACCCAGTTCACTCTAAGTCAAGGAGAGAGCTGAGGAAGGAAGGAGGGCTACCCTCTGGAAAGTCATTCACGAACAGCCATAGGACCAGAGAACTTTGCGTCATGTATCTTTAATGAGTATGTTAAAATGGTGAATTATTGTGCTATTGGTTAAGAGTGAAGCTGACAAACTTTCCAAGGATAAGGGGGAATGCCTATAATATAAGGTTAACTGGAAGAAAAAAGCAAGATAGAAACAATGTAGCTTATTCCAGTGTTCTAAAAACTGGTATTTGTGCAGGTGGACCCATTTTTAAAAGACAGAAGTAAATACCATAAACTGCTCTTTTGTGAGAACAGATTGTGAATGTGATTCATTGATTTATACTTAATCCGCAGTGCAGGGGTAGGGCTTCCCTAGTGGCTCAAATGGTAAAGAATCTGCCTGCAATGCAGGAGACCCAGGTTTGATCCTTGGTTTGAAAAGATCCCCTGGAGAAGGGAATGGCTACCCACTCCGGTATTCTTGCCTGGAGAATTCCATGGACAGAGGAGCCTGCCGAGTTATAGCCCATGGGGTCGTAAAAAGTCAGACGCAAATGAATTTTTTTTTTTTTTTTTTTTTTTGCTGCACCTCTCCGTATGTGGGACCTTAGTTTCTTGGCTAGGGATTAAACCCATGTCCGCTGAAGTGCAAACACAGAATTTTAACCATTGGACCACCAGGGACACCCTAGGGGAAAAAAAAATTTTTTTTTTTAAAGAAGAAGTGAGAACACAATCTTGGGAGATTGTGTTCACCTATGGCTGATTCGTGTCAATGTATGGCAAAACAAATATAGTATTGTAATTTAAAAATACATAAATTTAATAATAATTAAAAAATAAAGTCCATCAAGGGAATTCCCTGGTGGTTCAAAAAACAATAAATAAATAAAGAAGAAGTGAGAAAAGTAGGAGGAGGACCAAGGCTGGAGATCTGGGCCTGAGTATTCAACCAGACTGACATTTTAAAGAGAGAAGCAGAAGCATCCAGTCAACAATCCTGGAGGAAGTATTTAGTTTGGTAAAATAATAGTGCTGCAGAGAAAACAGAAGGATATTTACATATTTACTAATCATTGTCCAAGGTATGCAAGAGGCGCCTAATTGCCTGGGTTAATCTGTGTGATTCATCACAAATTTCTGTGCTTATTATAACGAAAGCTTTCTGTCATATCCTTTGCCTTTTTAAAATCTGTTGAGTGTATTTAAGGAAATAGTCTTAGTTGGATACACTGAACTCACTCGTGTTGGGAGGCGGTATACATTTTGGTAAATTTCCTTCTCGTTATTTTGTCTATGCTGAGGTGGTTTGTTTTTTTCCCATAGTTGCAGCCATCCTGTATTTTAAGATAGAACTCGTTTAAAGTGATAATTTCCATATAAGACAATTTGCCATTCTACTTGAAAATATGGCCTTAAACAATATAATGACTTTTGCCTTGTAAAATAAGCTTTTATACTTTTAAATTTTATTTGTTCATTATTTATTCAAACCCTTCAATTCTTATTTGGGGGCTTATATGGGAAAAGAGGTTCTCCTAAAATAACTAATATTTTTATCCAGGTTAACCAAACAAATTCCATTTTGTCAATCCTGTTGGCCCCGTTAAGACTGAGTGTCCCAATTTCTAGTACTATTTTCCTTCCCTCCTTCCTTCATTTTTATAAGAATTGATGACTGTGATGTCGATGGCATCATGTTAGTAGTTCTGAGACACACAAAGGTAGTAAAAGCTGATCTTTAACCTCTTTTTAATATGTTTGTGGAGATAAAACACACACAAATATTCTCTGCAAAGGACCCTCCCCTGAGTAGCAGGGTCAGAATCATGGGGGTCTTTTAGGGAGGAGCTCAGGAAAGGCTTTGTGATATGTGAGCAGCCACTGGTCATGAAGGATGAAGAGGATTTGAGAAAACAGAGAGACACAGAGAGAGATGGTGGGAAAAAGAATTTCCAGGCCAAAGGCACAGCTTGAACAAAGGAAGAAAATGGGGAAAGCTAGGGCTCCTTCCGAAACTGGCATGGGAATTGTCTGCCTCGACCAAAGAGAGTAAAAGCAAAGAGTCAGAGGCTTGAGTTTCAAAATTGTAAAGAAAAATGCTGTTTTTCCTTCACTGCTTTAGAAATTAAGAGTTTTATAGATGCTGGTGATTAGTTTTAAAACTTTAACATCCCCCATCAAACTGAGCTCTTGATTACTCCTAGCTTTACTTATTACACTAAACCTTGGTTCTTGACCACCTCCATAAACCTGTCAGCGTCTTCATTCTTTAATTGAGGTATCATTGATTTACAATGTTGTGTTAATTTCTGCTGTATGGCAAAGTGACTCTGCTATACATACACATACATATACATTCTTTTTTCTATTCTTTTCCATTATGCTTTATCTCAGGATATTAAATGTAGTTTCCACACCAGCCTCTTATATGTGCTTGTCACTCCGCCTGAAATGTAGCTAGGTAACTATATTGGGCAACTAATTTTTAATTAGGTTATAATCAATTGATTACGTTATGATAAATGTTCATTACAGTTTTTATGGCCCAGCAATACCACTCCTGTGAATATATCTGGACAAAACTAATTCAAAAAGATACATGACCCCTGTGTTGATAGCAGCACTGTTCACAATAGCCAGAACATGGAAACAACCTCAATGTCCATCGACAGATGAATGGAGAAAGATGTAGTACATATATACAATGCAATACTACTCAGTCATAAAAAGAACAAACCAATGCCATCTGTGGAAACATGGATGCAACTAGAGATTGTCATACTAGGTGAAGTAAGTCAGAAGGAGAAAGACAGTATCACATGATATCACTTAGATGTGGAATCTAAAACATGGCACAAATTAACTTATCTACAAAACAGAAACAGACTCAGAGAGCAGACTTGTGGTTGCCAAGGAGGAGGGAGGAAGGAGATGGATGGAGCAGGAGTTTGGGGTTGGCAAGCGCAAACTATTATATAGAGAATGGATAAACGATGAGGTCCTCTGTAGGGCCTAATGTAGCACAGGGAACCATGTGCAGTCTCCTGTGATAAACCATAATGGAAAAGAGTATTGAAAAGAACGTATATAGGTGTACAGCTGAGCCACTTTACTGTACAGCAGAGATTGGCACAACACTGTGAATCGACTACACTTCAATTAAAAAATATTCATGATGGTTTTGCAAATCATGTTCTTTGACCGCATTATATCCTGTTTATAGATTTTTTTTCCCCTGTTAAAGACTAATGCCCAACACAGTCAAGTTTTACATTTAGTTTCAAGGGGAAAAAGCCCTTTAAACATAGAATCATTTCTGTGTTGATAAAAGACTAGCCTCTATTAGGGTTAATCCACTCGATTTGTCCTACAAGACAGCAAGCTCTGAGATCTTTAACTCTAAAATAAATACAGACACATTATAATCCTCTCATGGCTCCACACCCTTAATATGTGTTTACTGGGTTCTCCACTTGAAGATCTTGCAGTCACTTCAGATCCAGTATCTTCAAAATTGAACTCGTTAGCCCCACCCATCCCCCAGAAATTCATATAATTTCTTACTCATCTTTGTAAATATTACAAAATTTCGTTAGTTGTTTGGAACCTTCTATCTGAAGGTCTTGTGACCAAATGGAGAGAACAGAGGTGTCTGAATTAGGGAACCTGGTTTAGGATACTGCTCTAGAGCTTCTGAGATTCTTTGGCTTTATTGAACCTTGATCAAGGAAGTACTGTTGAGAGCTTCAGCCCTGTGTAAAATGGGGCTGAGAGTAGTTCTCAGTTCACGAAGTTCTTTTGGAATCAAGTGGATAGTGTTTGTGGAAGTGTTAAAGTGCTCTCCAAACATTAGCCAGTTTCACTGATAACAGTAATATTTATGATCCTTCTGATTGTGCCATTCATGTTGCATGAAAGACCGTGTGTCAAGATCTGTTGCTAAGATGCTCAAGGAGACATTCATGACCACAGAGAAACTGTCATAGCCAAGGCCAGCCTCTCAACCTCAGTCTTGTCAGTACTCCCGGCTAGATTATCCTCAGGGGAACTGAGGACACCATGGACAAGTGAGCTGGCTGGATCATCCCCTTGCCTGACCTGTCACTGGTCTGCATCGCTCCCCACATTCTGCCGCCACTTTCACTCTGACCACATCTCCATCTGTATCGCCCTCAGTTCTACCTCTGATTTCTGATTTTTTTTTGGTGGTTTGCCCAATTCCCAAATGAAAGTCTTTCTCCAAGCCATATCCTTCTCTAATCACACTCTCTACCCACTCTCTAGGTCTCAGCAAAAACGTCAGTCCCTACAGAAGCTTTTTCTAACTAGCTGTGGCCCCACGCTTACTCTCTTGGAACTCTTGGATTCTTCTTCACAGCACTGATCACACTCTGAATTTTTCTCCCCTCTAGACTTTTCTGTCTTTTTGTGTGTCATCCGGATGACCCTACCTGATTCGACTAAGCCCTCTACAAAACAGCATTTTCTATGCTATCTGAATTAAAACAAACACCAGTCCTTTCCCTATGAAATCAGCAGGAAGTCGAGAAATTCCTGGGATCCCCTCCCCATAAGTCCTAGAGCATCCCCAGGATTGCTTACTGTTTTCCAGAAATCCTCCTGCCCTCCTCACAGCTGGTGCCTGCTTGAAGACTAGGAACTCAGCCTCACTCTTTTCAAGAATAGGTTAGCTGGCTTTGCCAGGCTAGAGGTTCTTGACCAACTCCATAAACCTGGAGGATGGCAAAGGCCTTCAGTTATAAGGCAGGGAGGGTGGGGCAGGAGGGCTTAGTGAAATCGGCCACACCTACCTGGGATCACTTCCTGAACCCCTGCTGCTGAGTCTGGGTTTCTATCCAGACAGCCCCTTCCTGGTAATGAGCTGCACCTGTCTTGTCCTCACTTGCCTAACTGATCTCAGTCTGGACCACCCCCGGCCATCAAACTTGTTTTAATAACAACTAAACATCCAAGGGGAGTTAGTCATGGTTGGTCCCTGGGTAACTTTTTCCAGGATCTTCTCTTGCCCTTCAAAAATGATGGAAGAATTTTGTCTAAACAGCTAGAACTGGGTTGGAGGTTATGCCTAGCAGACCCATCAGTTTTTTCAGCCAAAAATATTTTTATTCTTTTATTATATGTTAATCCCATCAATTATGCTACAATCATATTTTGTTACATCTTCAGGCTGCACATCCTCCACTTCTTTCCATTCCCACCCCAAAGCAAACATTGTCAGATCAATTCCCTGCTTAAACTCTTCCCTATCTTCTTATTCCCCTTAGAGTAAGATCCAAAAGATACAAAGCAGTCTCCAAGGCCCTGCCTGTTCCAGCTTCTGTTTTCATTCTCCTCTCTCTCTCTCTGCCATAGCTATTGTTCATGTGACAAATCTTTGCCAAGCATTTAAGTGCCAGGTGCTGGGGATACAACAGAGAACAAGACTGATGATGTCATTGCCCTCGTGGAGCTTAGACTTTAATGGGGGAGGGACTACATTTAAATTTAGTCAATGAACAATGAAGTGAGTGGATAAATAGACAAAATATACTCAGGTGGGGCTAACTGAAGAAAAACAATAAACAGGGGGATGAGAGAGAATATTTGGAGGGAAGATGCTACTTTAGATACTGATCTGAAGTTAAGTGATGAAACAAACCGAGCTGTGTGAAAATAGGGGCAGGAAACAGAAAGTGCAAAGGCCCTAGGGCTGGAAGCAGGGGATGCAGGGAGTATGGGGCTGGAAGAGGTGGCGAACTGTTGGAGGAAAAGGGCAGCCAGTGTGACCGTGGTAAGAAAAGTGTGGGGAATGACTGGCCGGGTTCAGAGAAAAAGGAGGGGGCCAGATCGCACTGTAAACTAAGGGTAGGAGTTTGGGATTTCCTTGAGCTCCCCTGGTTCCTTGGGCACATCTGCTCAAAGCCTTCTCATGTGCATTTGCCTGGATTGTTCTCCCCTCTTCTGTTCTCCTACCTAACTTCTCCTTTTTCTCAGAACTCCAGCTTAAACATCCTTTTCTCCTGGATGACTTCTTTGATAAACGTTCATGTAATTTGCATGCATTGCACTTACTCGTTCCACAAAGATTTATTGAGTGCCTGTAATGTTTCAAACATTTCATGCAAAGATGGGCACAATAAAGGACAGAAAAGGCAGGGACCTAACAAAAAGAGGAAAAGATTAAGAAGAGGTGTCAAGAACACACAGAAGAACTATATGAAAAAGATCTTCATGACCCAGATAATCACAAAGGTGTGATCACTTACCTAGAGCCAGACATCCTGGAGTCTGAAATCATTTGGGCCTTAGGAAGCATTACTACAAACAAAGCTAGTAGAGATGATAGAATTCCAGCTGAGCTATTCCAAATCCTAACAAAAATGTTGCTGTTAAAGTGCTGCCCTCAATATGCCAGCAAATTTGAAAAACTCAGCAGTGACCATCAGACTGGAAAAAGTCAGTTTTCATTCCAATCCCAAAGAAGGGCAATGACAAAGAATGTTCAAATTACCGTACAATTGCACATGCTAGAAAGATTATGCTCAAAATCCTTCAAACTAGGCTTCAGCAGTACATGAGCCAAGAACTTCCAGATGTACAAACTAGATTTAGAAAAGGCAGAGGAACCAGAGATCAAATTGCCAACATCCTCTGAATTATAGAAAAAAGCAAGGGAATTCCAAAAAGACATCTACTTCTGCTTCATTGACTATGCAAAAGCCTTTGACTATGATGATAACAACAAACAGTGGAAAATTCTTAAAGAGATGGGAATACCAGACCACTTTATCTGTCTTCTGAGAAACCTGTATGCAGAACAAGAAGCAACAGTTAGAACTAGACATGGAACAATGGACTGGTTCAAAATTGGGAAAGCAGTACATCAGGGCTGTATATTGTCACCCTGCTTATTTAACTTGTATGCAGAGTACATCATGTGAAATGCTGGGCTGGATGACTCACAAGCTGGAATCAAGATGGTTGGGAGAAATATCAACAACCTCAGATATGCAGATGATACCATTTCAGTGGGGCAGAAAGTGAAGAGGAACTAAAGAGCCTCTTGATGAAGCTGAAAGAGGAGAGTGGAAAAGCTGGCTTAAAACTCAACATTCAAAAAATGAAGACCGTAGCATCCAGTCCCATCACTTCATGGCAAATAGATAGGGGAAAAGTGGAAACAGTGACAGATTTTATTTTCTTGGGCTCCAAAATCACTGTGGACAGAGACTGTAGCCACAGAAATTAAAAGATGTTTGCTCCTTGGAAGAAAAGCCATGACAAACCTAGACAATGTATTAAAAAGCAGAGACATCACTTTGCCAGCAAAAGTCCTTCTAGTCAAAGCTATGGTTTTTCCAGCAGTTAAAGCTATGGTTTTTCCAGTAGTCATGTATGGATGTGAGAGCTGGACTATAAAGAAGGCTGAGAGCCAAAGAATTGGTGCTTTTGAACTGTGGTGCTGGAGAAGACCCTTGAGAATCCCTTGGACAGCAAGGAGATCAAACCAATCAATCCTAAAGGAACTCAACCCTGAATATTCATTGGAAGGACTGATGCTGAAGCTCCAGTACTTTGGCCACCTGTTGTGAAGAGCTGACTCACTGGAAAAGACCCTGATGCTGGGAAAGATTGAAGGCAAGAGAAGAGGATAACAGAGGATGGTTGAATGGCTTCGTTTATTCAATGGACATGAGTCTGAGCAAACTCCAGGAGATAGTGAAGGACAGGGAAGCCTGGCATGCCTCAGTCCATGGGTGGCAAAGAGTTGGACATGACTCAGTGGCTGAATAACATCAAATATTTCCAAGAGTTTCCCAGGTGGCTCAGTGGTAAAAGAATCTGCCTGCCAAGGCAAGAGTCGGAGGAGAAGCTGGTTCGATCCTTGGGTCAGGAAGATCCCCCAGAGGAGGGAAATGGCAACTCACTCCAGTATTCTTGCCTGGAAAATTCCATGGACAGAGGAGCCTGGTGGACTGCACTCCATAAGGTCACAAAGAGTCGGACACGACTCAATAACTGAACCACGCATGCACGCATGTTTCAGGATGACCTAGTGAGTCTGGTGAAGGGTGGAGGGAGGGTGAGGACAGGAAAAGCAAGAGGTGGTTGTCCCAAGAAGCCAAAGAAAGAGTGTTTCAAGAAGCAGAGTGTGCTTATTGGAATGAGGTGCTGACAAGTCACCAAGTAACACAAAGCCTGAAAACTATCCATCAGCTTGTGACATAAAGGCTATTATACCCTAGTGAGAGATGTTCATAGCGTGATGGGGGTGAGGAAAGATACTGGAGAGAGTTGAGGACTGTGTAAGAGGGGAGGAAATGGAGAAAGTGAATGTGGGCAAAGTTGGAATTGACTTTCTTTCCTTTTGCCAGGCTTTACTTTTGTTCTTTTAAAAATCATCAATGAAGGAGGAATTTCAGTATGTGGGTAGGCAGAGGCCAGTTGAAGGGGATTTTTTCCCACTGTCCCTTTATTTTCTATTCAAAACCATATTCAGTAATATTTAAATGTGACCCACCTTTGTTTCAGTCCTCTGTGGGTGTGAATTCATGTTTTTCTCCCTTTTCCAAATGTTCAAGTGGACCCCATACTTCATGGGAAAAGAAATACGCAGGAACTATTACACTAGGTGATTCCTTCAAAGAGAAAGTGGAGACAGAAATTATTTCTAGATATCACATTGGATCTAATACCATCTAATTCCCTCATTTGAGACCTGTCATAGGCAAGACTTGCATTATTTGTAATTTTAACATGAAAGAGCAGGTTGGCATGATTTGGACAGAAATTTCTTACCAGAATTTTGGAGCAATGTTACATATTCTGCTTGTGGCAATGTGAGGAATCTGTCATCTGAATAGATTTGGAAAATTCTAGTTTAACTTGCTTTTGTTTTTTGTTTTTTTTTTTTTTTTTCCAAAGAAGTAGAGAAAACTCACCAAGATAAGATTTGCAGGAGAATATCAGGTATATAAAGGGGAATTTGACCAAGAGTGTCCCCAAATAGCAGCTCTTTTAAGAAGTTTGGTTGTGAGGAAGAATAGCATCTGGAGAGGTCAAAGGAGGATTTCCCCTAAAGTTGGAGGATTGACCATGACTAGGTGCTAATGGGAAAGAATGAATGGAAAGGCATTGGCTACGTGATAGAGGAAAGAGAAGGAATAATCCAGGAGCCTCAAACTCAAATGTCTAAGGGGCCAGTAGGTGACCTAAAGGAATGGTACAGTGGGATGTAAGAGATGGAGAGTGGCAGAAACTGCAAGACTCTGGAGAGCACAGGCTGCTTCTAAATACTGGCCTGAGGCACAGGGGTGGCCTAGGGGTTGATGGAACTGTTCTTGATGGTGATGGCAGTATACACACAAATGCATGTCTTGATCAAAACTTGTAGAATTATAGACTAGAAAGGGTTTGCCCTCCATTTTCCCTTATTTTAAGTAAGATAAAAATAAAAGGAAAAAAAACCTATATAGGTCAAGTATAAGATATGTCTGTGGGCCACAGCATTGTTTTACGGCCTCTGGAGTGTTTGAGAGGATTGTTGTTGTTCTTCAGTCACTCGGTTGTGTCTGACTCTCTGTGACCCCATCAACTGCAGCACACCAGGCTTCCCTGTCCTTCACTATCTCCCTAAGTTTGCTCAGACTCACGTCCATTGAGTCAGTGATGCCATCCATCCATCTCATTCTCTGTCACCTCCTTCTCCTCCTGCTTTCCATCTTTCCCAGCATCAGGGTCTTTTCCAATGAGTCAGCTCTTCTCATCACGTGGCCAAAGTATTGGAGCTTTAGCTTCAGCATCAGTCCTTCCAATGAATGTACAGGGTTGATTTCCTTTAGGATTGACTGGTTTGATTTCCTCGCTGTCCAAGGGACTCTCAAGAGTCTTCAGCACCACAGTTCGAAAACATCAATTCTTTGGCGCTCAGCCTTCTTTATGACCCAAGTCTAACACTGAGAGGATAAGGCTTCTTAAAACATATGAGGAAGGGGACCCAGATGTCTGGTGGAGAGATTTGCCTCAAATGGAGGAGGGAAACGGTCTCCATGGTAACAGGAGGACCTGTAGTAAGGGAGTGAAAGCAAGCAGGTGTTTGTGGCAGGAATCTGAGGGATTTGGGATCTGATGACTTCAGTTTTGCCAGTGAATCAGGAAGCCCAGTCATCTGTTGACTCTGTGGTGGGAAGTGGAAAGTCACATACTGGGGAAGAGTAGGGATCATTTGATATAGACACAGGGATTTCAAAAATGAATGGACTAGGAAAGAAATGATAGGCTCGTTAGGCAGTATTTCAAGCCCTTCTGAGGTTGGTGGTTATATTAATTAAGCTTGACTTCAGTTGTATATAACAAGAAAAACACAGCAAAGTAATGCCGTCTTTTAAATAATCAAAGTTTATTTCTTTCACACAGAGAGATTATGGAGGTAAGACGAGGGCTGGCACATGACTTCATCAGGGATTAGAATGGCTACTTTTTGCTTCAGCATCTTGGCTCTTGGCTTCCATCCTCAAAGTTACCTTATGGTTCAAGACGTCCTCAGGGGCCACACTGGATGGTAAGGGGCGGCTCTTCCACTGAATCAGCTCTCTTACACTTTACTGCTGCAGTCACACAACATTTTCCCTTGTTTTCTGTAACATAGACACTTGGCCACACCTGTGTACAAGGACAGCGGGGAAATACAATACTTTATGCCTGGCAGCAGGGTTTCCAACTAGATATCAGTTCTCTTACATTTTAGAGCACGGAGTTGGGAATCTCTGCCACAGTGATCTGCTCTGCCTTGCACTTTTCTTCTCTGGTGGGGATCATCTCAGGATATGGCCATGGAGAAAAACCTGGGTGTTGGTTTTACCAGGGGCTGGAGTTTTATCAGATGAATTGTAAAAATAATAAAATAAAAGCCCCAAGGAATAAGAATCTAGAACTGCCTTGAGAGAGTGACTAAAATTATGAACCACAGATTCTAAACTAGATTTGGAGACAGGTGAGGGCAGGTGGAAGCTGATGGACAGAGAGAAATCAGAGGCCTGAATTACAGACATCCTGATGCCATGGAAGAAATGTCCCTGTGGAAGCAATTGAGTGGGCAGGAAGTTGTGGTGGGGAGGTGAATTTAGGCTGTGGACAGACAGCCGCCAATCATCATTTTAAAGAAAGGAGATGGGACGACCATACCCAGAATCTCAAGTGAAGATCAGGGAGTGAGAAGAGTCCACCAAACCTCTTTCCTGATTCTGTCTCTTGCACGTCTGCCTCCTGCTTCTGTGAGTCTGGATCTGTAGTATTCCAAACTGAGGGTACGCATTCAAACACTAGCTTCCCTCTCACATTCTGTATCCTGAAGTTCACGTTAGTCCCAGATCATTCTGGGACCTGTGGGACCAGGTCTAGGCTGGACAGTATGTCAGTCTTCACTGGAGAGGCATTTCAAATACTTTGAGGAAGGCACTCTAAAGAGCAGGGCGCTCTGAGAGCCTCACTCATCAACGTCTAAATGTTTGAATGCGCCCTACTTGCCACACTCCATGCAACGCACTTGCTTCATCTGATCCTTGTAAGCTCTTTGTAAAGGTGGATACTATCATCAAACCTGTTTTACAGATGAGAAAACTGTGTCCCAGAGAGATTATGTGACTTCCCTCAGGTCACCCAGTGAGGAATCCAGGCTCTGAAATGTCTTCTCTTTCTACGTCCCATATTATTTGCCCATGAAGGGTCTTGCCTTTTTAATTCTACTGAAAGGGTATGTGCTATTTCTTTGTAGGAGTACGGCACTCTGCTATTTCCTCTGGTTGCTGACTGAGTACATCTCACACCCAGTTTCTGTGACTAGGTTTTGGCCATAGGCAGAAGCCCCCTCTGATCTCTTGACAGAGGGCCTGGTTTGCCTCCATGGTTTCATAGCTCCTAACTCGGGTCTTAGGTCCAGGACTCCACCTGTGTCTGACAGTCCCCTGACTGTTGTCCTGGTGAGGTTCAGCTCCCATGTGCAATAAACTTGAGCAAATGCTTGAACAACTTTTAAAACCAGAGAAAGGGCCACCAAGCTTGAAGCTGGAAGGTTTATTTAGTACCTGGCAGAAAGTCAGGTTACAATCATTCTATGTAAGTCTGTGGTGATGTTAATGATTATTCTCGTTTGAAATCTTCATTGGTTGGGACAGACTTTGGGCAAAAATCATTAGGGTAAGGTGTGGCTATTCTCTAATCTTGGCTGATGAAACCTTGCACCTGGGCAAGAGGCCAGGTCAGAATTTAAGCACTGCTGCATGGCTAAAGTCATTCTTTCAACACTCACCAAGAGCCCTGAATGAGAGATGGCTTCATTGAGAGGCGTTGGCTTGGGGTTAGGCAAAAGCTTTACTGCTTTTACAGATATCTTGGTCTCAATCTGTTGATCCTCCATCTTTTCCCTGACCACCATTTATGACCCATAAATAACTATAAATAAATCAATAAAATGAAACTCCTGTGAAGGCAGAAACTCGGGATGTTCATTAGAGGGAGGGCAGTGGGAAACTCCATCTCCTTGTTAACTCTCCTGAAGAAGAGCATCTGGACAGTGTTCAGGAATGAAACAAGGTGTCTGGAGTGTCTGGTGACTTTGGCAACCCCTCAGGGCTGGGGCAGGGAAGGTGCCGAGTGTAACTGTGAATTAGAGTCCCAAGATTCAAAACAGCAGCTGTTCCTACTCAGCCTAAAGCCAGAGAACTTCTCACAGACCACTGCCTGAAAATGGCACTTATCTGTGATCTCAAGAAGGGGTAAGGAAGATGCCTCCCAGAAAGGTCTGGTACCAGGACAGACATTATTTTTTTCTGTATGGGTAGTTATGCCAGGATCTGCAAGTTAGTTTTCCCCTCTTAACTTTTTTAAAAATATTATACCTATGAAATGTGTCCTATTTTATTGATTGACTGATTGGCTGTGCTGGGTCTTTGCTGTGTGCGTTGGCTTTCTCTAGTTGTGAGCAGGAGCTTCTCTTCCTTGTGGTGCGTGGTCTTCTCATTGCAGTGACTTCTCTTGATCCAGGGGCTTCCTAATGGCTCACCCACTCCAGTGTTCTTGCCTGGAGAATCCCAGGGACAGCGGAGCCTGGTGGGCTGCCGTCTATGGGGCCGCACAGAGTCGGACACAACTGGAGCGACTTAGCAGCAGCAGCAATGGCTCAGTGGGTAAAGAATCTGCCTGCAATGCAGGAGACACAGGAGATGCAGGTTTGATCCCTAGGTTGGGAAGAGCCCTGGAGAAGGAAATGGCAACCCGCTCCAGTATTCTTGCTTGGAAAACCCCATGGACAGAGGAGCCTGGCAGGCCACAGTCCAAAGGGTCACAAAGAGTCAGATATGACTAAGCACACAGGCACGTTGTCTCTTGGTCCAGAGCACAGCTCTAGAGCGCCTGGGCTCAGTAATTGTGGCATATGAGCTTAGTTGCTCTGTGGCATGTGGTATCTTCCCTAACCAGGGATCAAACCCATGTCCCCTGTGTTGGCAGGTAGGTTCTTAATTACTGGACCACTAGGGAAGTCCTTTAATTTTTTTTAACTAGTTTTTTTATTTTTATTTTTTGGCTATGTTGCACAACATGCGGGACCTTAGTTCCCCAACAAAGGCTGAACCCATGCCCCTTGCATTGGAAGCATGGAGTTCCAGCCACTGGACAGCCAAGGAAGTCCCCTACTCTTAACTTCTGACCTATGTAGCAAATAAGGTAATAGATATGAAATGAGGAGCTAAAATGAGTCTGGTTTCTAAGGTACCTGATGGAACAGAACCAAAATTTCTGGATGAGAGAGAATTGACTTCCAGGCTAACTCACTCCCCAGCACTTGTCCCAAAACTTGGCCATCCCAGTTGGTTTTCATCAAGTTATGACGTACAGACGCGGCTGCCCGCGTCCATCAGCCCCAGGAAATACCACACATTTCCATCATAGTGTCACGCGTGGCTGTTTGTTCTGGACAAAAAGACTTTGGTTCCCCCTTGATGGCTTGTGTTCGGCTGCTGCCACAGAAACCAATGTCTCGGTTGTTTGACTTCACTGTGGCATGAAATCATGGGCCTATTAAAGGAGTAGAGACAGTGAAGGGTGATGTAAGGTTTCAATCTCAGAGTCAACAGAAATGGGTTTCAGGTTGCTGGGCTGACAAGGCCAGGAAGGGAGTTTTGGCATTTCAGGGGCAGGGTTGTGCAGCCTGTCTAGCCAGCAGCACATCGTCAGAGGCACTGCTGTCAGCGCCAGCGCCATTATTCCAGTTTGGATCTGGAAAGCATCAAAGGCATTCTGTGGTGGTGATGGTTCTTACCAGGCAGATTAGTTCAGTGGTATGGGATTCAGTCCAAGCCTTGGAACTATCCAGAGACTGGATTACCGCAGGATTCTCAAACTTGTGTTTGAATCCATCTCTACCATTCGCCTGTGTCCATGAACAAATTACATCCTGGGCTTGGGACTTCCCCTGGTGGCCCAGTGGCTGCGACTCTGCTGTCCAATGCAGGGGACATGTGTTTGACCCTTGGTCAGTGAATTAAGATCCCACATGCCGTGGGGCAACTGAGCCCCTGCGCCTCAATTGGAGAGCCTGTGTGCCACAAATTACAGGGCCCCTGTGCCGCAACGCAAGACCCCACAGGCCACAACTAAGCCCGAAGCCGCCAATAGATGAATAAGACTCTGACGCTCCCGCTTTAATGTGTGACCACCTATAGCTGTGCCTTAGCCTCTCTGTACCTCAATTTCCTCATCTTTAAACTAGGAAAAATAAACACTAATTCCTCATAGAGTTGCTGTGATAAATAATTTTCAGCTTAGTGCCAGCACATTGTAAGTGCTTGATTCAGTTCTGCTACTGATTTTATTATTTCAAATAGTCTAGGATGTGTCCCTTCCCACCTATTTTTATTGTAAATGTTCTATTTTAAGCACTGTCATTTTAGGCCTGGGTTACATGTTGTTGTTCACTCACTAAGTCACCTGGCTTCCCAAGTAGCGCTAGTGCTAAAGAACCTGTCAATGCAGGAGACACAGATGTGGGTTCAATCCCTGGGTCAGGAAGATTCCCTGGAGGAGGAAATGGCAACCCACTACAGTATTCTTGCCTGGAGAATCCCACAGACAGAGAAATCTGGTGGGCTACAGTCCAAAGGGTCACAAAGAGTCAGACATGACGAATGTGCCTCAGCACAGTCACTAGTCATGTCTGACTCTTTGTGACCCCATGACCTGCAGCATGCCAGGCTTCTCTGCCCATCATTATCTCCCTGAGTTCGCTCAAACTCATGTCCACTGAGTCAGTGATACCATCCAACCATCCATCCTCTGTCACCCCATTCTATCTTGCCCTCAATTTTCCCCAGCATCAGGGTCTTTTCCAGTGAGTCAGCTCTTCACATCAGGTGGCCAAAGTACTAGAGCGTCAACATCAGTCCTTCCAATGAATATTCAGGGTTGAGTTCCTTTAGGATTGACTGGTTTGATCTCCTTGCTGTCCAAGGGACTCTCAAGAGTCTTCTCCAGCACCATAGTTCGAAAGCCTCAGTTCTTCAGCTCTCAGACTTCTTTATGGTCCAACTCTCACATCCATTCATTACTACCAGAAAAACCATAGCTTTAACTAGACGGACCTTTGTTGGCAAAGTGATGTCTTTGCTTTTTAATACACTATCTGGGTTTGTCACAGCTTTTCCTCTAAGAAGCAACCATTTTTTTTACTTTCATGGCTGCAGTCACCATCCACAGTGATTCTGGAGCCCAAGAAAATAAAATCTGTCACTGTTTTCACTTTTTCCCATCTATTTGCCATGAAGTGATAGGACTGGATGCCATGATCTTCATTTTTGAATGCTGAGTTTTTAGCCAGCTTTTCCACTCTCCTCTTTCACCTTCATCAAGAGGCTCTTTAGTTCCTTTTCACTTTCTGCCATTGAAGTGGTATCATCTGCCTATCTGAGGTTGTTGATTTCTCCCAGCCATCTTGATTCCAGCTTGTGAGTCATCCAACCCAGCATTTTATACAATGTACTCTGCATATATAAGCAGAGTGACAATATACAGCCTTGACATACTCCTTTCCTAATTTTAAACCAGTCTATTGTTTCATGTCCAGTTCTAACTATTGCTTCTTGTCCTGCATACAGATTTCTCAGGAGACAGGTAAGGTCATCTGGTATGCCCATCTCCTTAAGAATGTTCCACAGTTTGTTGTGATCCACACAGTCAAAGGCTTTCACACAGTCATAGTCAATGAAGCAGAAGATGTTTTTTGGGGAATTCTCTTGTTTTTTCTATAATCCAGCAGTTGTTGGCAATTTGTTCTCTGGTTCTTCTGCCTTTTCTCAATCCAGTTTGTACATCTGGAAATTCTCGGTTCACGTACTGGTGAAGCCTTGCTTGAAGGATTTTGACCAATATCTTGATGGCATGTGAAATGAGTGCATTTGTACAGTAATTTGAACATTCTTTGGCATTGCTTTTCTTTGCGATTGGAATGAAAACTGACCTTTTTCTAGTCCTGTGGCCACTGCTGAGTTTTCCAAATTTGCTGGCATAACAAGTGCAGCACTTTAATCACATCATTTTTTAAAATTTTGAAATAGCTCAAATTGAATTCCATCATCTCCATTAACTTTGTTCTTAGTAATGCTTCCAAAGGCCCACTTGACTTTACACTCTGGGATGTCTGGCTCTAGGTGAGTGACCACATCATTGTGTTTAACCACGTGGTTAACATGGTTAACATCATCGTGGGTCATTAAGAGCTTTTTCATACAGTTCTTCTGTGTATTCTTGGCACCTTTTCTTAATCTCTTCTGCTTCTTTTAGGTCCTAGCCATTTTGTCATTTATTGTGCCTATCTTTGTATGAATGTTCCCTTAGTAACTCCAATTTTCTTGAATAGATCTCTAGTCTTTCCCATTCCATTGTTTTCCTCTATTTCTTTGTATTGTTCACTTAGGAAGGCTTTCCTATTACTCCTTGCTAGTCTCTGGAAATCTGCATTCAGTCGGGTATATCTTTCTCTTTCCTTTGCCTTTCACTTCTCTTTTCTCAAATATTTGTAAGGCCTTCTCAGACAACCACTTTTCTTCTTGCATTTCTTTTTCTTGGGGATGGCTTTTGTCATCACCCCCTATACAATGTTATAAACCTCTGTTCATAGTTCTTCAGGCAGTCTGTCTACCAGATCTAGTCCCTTGAATCTATTCATTGCCTCCACTATATAATCATAAGGGCTTTGATTTAGGTCATAACTGAATGGCCTAGTGGTTTTCCCTACTTTCTTCAATTTAAGGTGGCATTTTGTAATAAGGAACTGGTTATCTGAGTCACAATCAGCTCCAGATCTTGTTTTTGCTGACTGCATAGAGCTTCTCCATCTTCGGCTACAAAGAATATAATCAGTCTGATTTCAGTGCTGACATCTGGTGATATCCATGTGTAGAGTCATCTGTTGTGTTGTTGGAAGACAGTGTTTGCTATGACCAGTGCGTTCTCTTGGCAAAACTCCGTTAGACTTTGCCCAGGTTCATTTTGTACTCCAAGGCCAAACTTGCTTGTTATTCTAGGTATCTCTTGCCTTCCTACTTTCGCATTCCAGTCCCCTGTGGTGAAAAAGACATCTTTATTTTGGTGTTAGTTCTAGAAGTCTTGTAGGTCTTCATAGAACCATTCAACTTCAGCTTCTTCAGCATTAGAAGTTGGGGAATACACTTGGATTACTGTGATGCTGAATGGTTAGTCTTGGAAGAGAACAGAGATCATTCTGTCATTTTTTAAATTGCCACGAAGTACTGCATTTTGGACTGTTTTGTTGACTATGAGGGCTACTCCATTTCTTTTAAGGGATTCTTGCCCACAGTAGTAGATATATCGGTCATCTGATACTGGTGTCTTATTTTATCCTGCTTCCAGATTTCCCTGTTTTCCTGGTTCGTTCTTCAGGATGAGAGGACATTAATTCAAGCTGCCAATGAATGCACATTTGCTGTGCTCCTCAGGTTTATATTTTGCCTCTCTTCTGCCTTGGGTAAGAGCACTTTGCTTCTTCACCTGCATATTCTTTTCCTCAGGTCTGCTGAGAGTTGATTTTATAGACTGTATTTCTCATCTTGTAAAAAGCAAAATGAATAATACCATATATCTTAGTTTCACAGTCTTAGTAACCTAATGGCAATCCAGTCCAGTGTTCTTGCCTGGAGAATCCCAGGGACGGGGGAGCCTGGTGGGCTGCCATCTATGAGGTCGCACAGAGTTGGACACGACTGAAGCGACTTAGCAGCAAGGGACCTGAGGTGATTCTTACCAGATATAGCAGGTGAAGGCTCTCAGCCATCAAAGAGGACATTCATCATCTGAGGAACTGTCATGCAGACACCAGCTGAACAAGAGTCATGAACAAGACTTATTCATCACTTGATTCTATGCCCCTGAAGTTAGCTTTCTTTGTGGTTATGAAAATTTTTGTTTAGAACTTACAGAAAAGCATGCAATGTGACTCCAGCATGTTTAGAAAGTCCTAGAAAATAAATGTAGCAGATCTTGCTTTTTAAAATATTTCCATAATGAGCATATGTACAATAAATAGCAACAATAAGGGTATTTTTTTAAAAATCTATAACCTTTTAAAATGGAAGTATAGTTGATTTACAGTTTTGTGTTTCTGGTGTACAGCAAAGTGATTATTATACATATATATGCACATTATTTTTTCATATGTTTTTCCATTATGGTTTATTATAGGATATTGAATATAGTTCTCTGTGCTATGTACAATAGGACCTTGTTTATTCCATTTTTAAATTTAATTTTTATTTTATAGTTGATTTACAGTGTTGTGTTAGTTTCACTTTATGTATAGCAAAGTGATTCAGTTATCTATTTCATGTATAGTAGTGTGTATCTGAAGAAGGAAATGGCAACCCACTCCAGTATCCTTGCCTGAAGAATCCTATTGACAGAGGAGACTGGTGGGCTACAGTCCATAGGGTCACAGAGTCGGACATGACTGAAGTGACTTAGCAGCAGCAGCAGTGTGTATCTGCTAATCCCAAACTTCTAATTTATCCCTCCTCCACTCTTCCATTTGATAACCATAAGTTTGTTTTCTCTGTCTGTGATTCTGTTTTGTAAATAAAGTTTTTTTAAATCATTAACAATAAGGGTTTTTTTAAATGACCTGTTGGCTAACACATAACAAGATATAGAAACTTCGATGCTGTGTGTTCTAGTTGAATGGAAACTGGTGTGAGTCTAGGTCATCAGCTCAAACCAAAAGTGGCCACAGGCAAGTCTTACCCAAAATGAAAACATCAAAGGAAACTGGGATAGAGGATGAGTTTCAGGTTCAAGTCACTACGGGGTGTATCTTCTTCATAGTTAAGATGCAGCTAATATGATTGCCTTCTACCAAAAAAAAAAAAAAACTTCACTGTCTGTGGTTACTTATCTCTGTCACTACCCACTGGATGTCTGCGTGGAAGATAGGGGAAGCAGCAGGATTGAGAGAGGGGTTCCCAAAAGCATATATTCATAATCACAGCTATGTTCTAATGGTTCTGGCTGATTCTCTCTGCATGTATGACCAAAAGAACAGGCTTGCATCACAGGCTTGCATTTAGGGTGTCACTGTATTAATTTTCACTAATGCTAAGGTATAAGCTTGGACTTCCCTGGTGGTCCAGTGGCTAAGAATTTGCCTTCCAATGCAGGAGGCAGACAGAGATTTGATCCCTGGTCAGGCAACTAAGATCCCATATGCTGCAAGGCAACCAAGCCAAGCTCTGGAGCCTGTGCTCTACAGGAAGAGAAGCCTGTGCACCACGATGAAGACTTAGTGCAGCCAAAAAAAAAAAGATATGAGAAAGGTCTGGCTCCAAAACATTAAACCCTGACGATGAGAGATCCCTGTCCAGTTCCAGCACTGATAGCGTGCCAGGTGCTAGGAATACAATGGTGAATAAGATACTGTTCCTACCCTTAAGGAGCCAGGGTAGGGCTAATACCTAGTGAGAAGACAGATGAGAAAACAGATTACAACAAAATATGGGACTTCCCTGGCAGTCCAGTGGTAGAGAATCCGCCTGCCCATGCAGGGGACACAGGTTCAGTCCTTTCTCCAGGAGGATTCCACACGCTGCAGAGCAGCTAAGCCAGCGCACCGCAACTGCTGAGGCCCGTGTGCCTCGAGCCCGTGTTCTGCAGCAAGAGGAGCCTCCGCAGTGAGAAACCTGTGTACTGCGACTAGAGAGCAGCCCCTGCTCCTCGCAACTAGAGAAAACCTGTGTGCAGCAACTAAGACTCAGTGCAGCCAAAAATATATAGATAAATAATTTAACCGGCATTAACATTAGAAAAACACAATATAAATGATAGTTACATGGTGCTGTGGCAATATAGAAAGGTAACACATTCCAGCCTGAAAGGATGGGGGGATTAGAGCCGGGGAATGCTTTCCAAAGACAAGCCTTGAGTCACGTAGCAGTTGTATGAACAAAGTTGGGATAGTGAGGTTGAGAGGAAGGTAAAAGAGGCAGTATTAAGAGTGTAAATGGTAAGAACACTGTAAGTAAAAGAATGGAAGCATATACCAGTGTTCTGTCTTTGGGACCCAGGTAGACCTTCTTTATAACTGGGATGTTAATAGAGAAGATATGGCAGGGGGGTGCAGTTTGTGAGGTACACAGTGTCAGATTCTAGCTATATGAAAAAGCAGCTAATGGAAGAATTACATCATATGTATAATAACTATTAATAGAAAAAAATGAAAATCAGAAAAAAGCAAGACAATGGGGAAAGTGATCGCAAAGTTTTTTTTCCTCCCTAGGTTGCTGATGTATCCAGGAATAAGGAGATCAGTTTTGCTAACTTTTCCTGAGATCCAGTTCAGTTTAGTTCAGTCGCACAGTTGTGTCCAACTCTTTGCGACCCTGTGCACTGCAGCACGCCAGGCTTCCCTGTCCATCACCAATTCCCGGAGCTTACTCAAACTCATGTCCGTCAAGTCAGTGATGCCATCCAACCATCTCATCCTCTGTCATCCCCTTCTCCTTCTGCTTTCAATCTTTCCCAGCATCAGGGTCTTTTCCAGTGAGTCAGTTCTACGCATCAGGTGGCCAAAGTATTGGAGTTTCAGCATCAGTCTTTCTGATAAATATTCAGGACTGATTTCCTTTACAATTGACTGGTTTGATCTCCTTGCAGTCAAAGGGACTTTCCTGAGATAGCAAGTTTAAATGTGAATCAGAGATTGAGGCTTTTTTCATTGGAAAATCCTAAAAATGTGGACAAAGACTAGGGAATGAGAAAAGCTGTATGTAGTGTAATATCCTAAAAATCATTATTATTACAATTTATTTCTCCACCTTAGTCTTCCAATTAGGTGACAAATGACTTTTCACATAAATATTAGGGCAAGGTCTTTCCTCTCCCTCTATTAAACTTACTTAGAGAGTTCCACACCAAGTCATGCCCAGTGAAGCATCAGCACATCCTAGGAATATCCTGTTTATGTGCTCCCAAGCGTATGTAATTGCACATTCCTACTCCCTCAGATTAGCCTTTTGGCAAAGTGAGCTCATTTCATTTCCAATGAATAAGATTACCATGGTCCATTGTTGAGCAAAAAGAGATGAAGATCAGCTGGAAACTCAGTCAAGGAGAAGTTTCAAGAGTATTCTGCAAATCTAGGAGTAACACCAGGAAGTCTACTACCATTACCCAGGTCAAGGCAGGTGAATTTTAAACAGAGGGTGTTTAAAACTTGAATGCCTTCCAACAACACATGGTGACTGAAGGAATTCTGACATCTGCTTGTACACTGTAGGCACAATGGTAATATTCAATAAATTTATAAAATTTATTCAAATAAGAGTGTCAGATTGGACCAACAAGTATTTATTGAGTATCTACTATGTTGGAGATAGAGAAGTGAACTAGACATAATTCTTTCTCTTAGTCAAAGAATTCCCACTTTGGGACCATGTACTTAAGGTCATTGTCCAAGAAAGATAAGTGAGGAGTCTTATAACTAAACCATGGAATGATGGAACTTGTTTGTGTACATAATTATTGACATCCAAGGAAATCTCAGCCTACCCTAAAGCTAATTATAATTTTCATAATTTCTGCTCTCTATTTTTTTCTCTCTTTAAACATCAAATCCAAATATGATTAGCAAGGTCATAAATAACCTCCAAAATCACTGCAGATGGTGATTGCAGCCATGAAATTAAAAGACGCTTGCTGCTTGGAAGAAAAGCTATGAACATCCTAGACAGCATATTAAAAAGCAAAGACATTACTTTACCAACAAAGGTCTGTCTAGTCAAAGCTATGGTTTTTCCAGTAGTCATGTATGGATGTGAGAATTGGACTATAAGGAAAGCTGAGCACCAAAGAATTGATGCTTTTGAACTGAGGTGTTGGAGAAGACTCTTGAGAGTCTCCTGGACTGCAAAGAGATCCAACCATTCCATCCTAAAGGAAATTAGTCCTGAATATTCATTGGAAGGACTGATGCTGAAGCTGAAACTCCAATACTTTGGCCACCTGATGCAAAGAACTGACTTATTGGAAAAGACCCTGATGCTGGGAAAGATTGAAGGTGGGAGGAGAAGGGGACAACAGAGGATGAGATGGTTGGATGGCATCACCGACTCAACGGACATGCGTTTGAGTAAACTCCGGGAGTTGGTGATGGACAGGGAGGCCTGGCATGCTGCAGCCCATGGGGTCACAAAGAGTCAGACACAACTGAGCAACTGAACTGAATTTGCCAGCCTAATGCTATTTTATAGCCCTTTCTTCATCACTGTAGTCAAAAAGCTTACTTAATTTTAATGTCACACTGGACATAATTGAATGGTCCCTGTGATTAAGAACTTACCTGTAACTAGTTCTTCTCTTAATCACCATACTGTCCAAAGAGCACAGGCTCCTTTCTCACAGGAAGACAGTGATTGATTACATTTGGGGCTCACATACAGGAGTATTTTCCAGAAGATATCTAGTAGGATGGGTCCTAGAGTAGGTATGAGTTGTTTGAGGGTGAATTTAGGATCACAGCATGAATATGGAATAAAGCAAGACTTCAAGGTCTGAGATCACTGAAAGAGGACATGCAATGCCTGGGCATTGGAACACGTCTCTTACATGTCAACTTCCTAATATCAATAAGGAGGTTTAAATCTGCAGAATGATGAAAAATGGAGATTCCATGGCAAAATCTACAAAACACATAAGTGACAGTCCTGGACTTTGAAGAACATGCCTTGCAAGAGTTGCTCTTCACCTCATCTTCATATCCTCACTAGTGTGTACAGTGTTTTTGAGACCCTGACAGAGCAGAGATGCAAAATAAGAAATTCCCTTCCTCCTTTAACTAGTTTTTCTGGTCTAAAAAGAAGCAATCATTAAATGAGGAAAAGGGCCTTTACTAACTCTCATAATTACCCCAGTGTCTCCATACCAGAATTTTAAATATTCAAAGGTGAAATGGAGAAGCAAAAAGTACAGTCCAAAACTTCAGTTCTTAATCTGACCCACATCTCTAACCTGCAGATTTCTCTTACGAAACTAGGATCCAGCACTACTGAGTGCTGCTCCAAAGGCACAGAATTAATGTTACTGACAAAACCCTTAAGTGTTCTAATGACTAGAGCTTGAGAAATGAGTAAGTCCTTAACTGAGTATGATGCATGTATAGGGTCAGAGGTGGAGGGCATGCTTAATCTGATAATCACGTAGAAAATGTGGATAATTTCTCTGGGGAGAACAAGCCCAATTACTCATAATGCGCCATACTGGGCAGCACTTGAGGGACGAGGCATCACTGGTATAATTTTGGTTTGGCACACAGCCATGTTTTCCTGACATCCCCCCACTCCAACACTCCTCACTCCCCCAGAGCTCTGTATTGCCCCAAAGTGATGATAATAATGATGGTTGATTGGTACTATCTAAAAGGCAGCATAATGGAAGGCATTTCCAGGACTTTGGGGTTATTTCGTTTCAAATTCTGATACTAACTGCTACACAGGTGAGAACACACATTTTATCAATGTTCTGCTTTGACCTGCTTCTGAAAGCTGGAGCTAGGCTTGTGGTGAACTTAGAAATAGTAAATACACAGCAGCTTTTTCCCTTTCTGGTCACAGTCCTGCCAAGTTATTAACGCTAGTACCCAGTCCACCGACAGCCTTGTCAGATGCCTAGCCATGGGAAGCCCTTTGTTTCTCAGGACTCACTAATAACTTCCCCTGAAAGGGCTCTTGCAGGCTCAGGGAAGCTGAAGTTAGAAGATAACACTTTCTTCAGCTTGTCTTCTGAGAGCCTTCATGTAACAGAGCCAACAATGCCCTCTCTGTGCACTAGGCTTGTGTTTGCTAGTTGGTTCTCATAGATTACTTTATATATGAAGTTAAGAGAAATATTTAAGGGAAAAGGATTGTAGGTCATACTAAGTCCATCAAGATGTTAACATTAATAGTACTTGTAGAATCTCAATTAAGATTTCAAAGATTGAAGACAAACAAGAAATACTAAAGTGGTATTTTTGAGACATGAATTCACAAGGTATACACAATTTTGATGACAAACTAAGGCTCAAGTTTTAAGAATGAATACCTAAGATTTCTATGGATCTCAGAAGGCTCACGGGGAAAAATGGTTCATTTAAAGGAGGTAATTGAGAGTTTAATGAAGATACTAATTAAAAAGGATGAGCAGGGTTAGGTAAACCAAGTCAAAATGGTGAAGTGGAGTCCAGCTCTTTCTGCAGTGATGGAAATGTTCTACATCTGCACTAAGTATATAACAATTAGTCACATGTGGCTATTGGACACTTAGGATGCGGTTAATGCAACGAAGATGTGGAATTCTTTGGAGGGACACCGAGTCAACTTATAGCTGTGGCTTTTGACTGAAGAATGCAGCTGCTGCCAACTTACAGCCTGGGAGGGGAAACACTGGGAATACCCTGACTCTTCCTGTCGAACCATCCTTCTCTGGTACTTCTGACTGATGGAACTCTCCAGGAACCAGAGAACAAGAAAACTCACTGATGCAGTTCGTAAGGTTGACCTCCTGGGGCACACAACATAGTGAAGCATGGAGCGTAGATATGGAGCAAATCATTTTCATACTGTGTACAAACTGAGAAATAAGCCATTTTGTTTATTTATAAATATAAATAAGTATGCTAGTGGCAAAAAAATTGAACAAAAGCATGTGTCTCAATAAAGTCATATAAATGTCTTATTAAAGCTATTTGAAGCTCTCTGCTGAGCTTTAATCAAACCGCAACTGGGTTCATTTCAGGCTTTGTACATGAAGAATGAGGTCAAAACCATGCCCCTTCACCTATATTCAACCTTATGTTCTTAGCAACGATCTGTGTGAAACTTTTTCCAAGGTCCCATCTAAAATCATAAAGCCTGGGAGTGGGAAATTTTTCACTTTACTTAAGCGAAAGTTCATTGTAACTCAATAAATGGGTAAACTCAGATTAGAAAGTGGGAAGAACACCAAGAAATTAAGATACGGGGACCCAAAGGTCCCCAAATCCGACTCTAGGACTATATGACCACTCTATTTTTGTACTATCTCTTGGAATTTTGGTGTGTTAAAAAAAAATTTTTTTTTTCCCATTTTCTGCACTGAATAGCAGTGCTAAGAAAAAAACCAAAAACAAAAACAAAGGAGTGGGAAGGGGGAGTGGTACTATCCAAAGCCAGAGCCAAATTCTATTTTGGAAAGCTTCATTGTCCACTTTAGTGGGTCCTGAATATATAGGAAGTCCAGTCTTTAAGTGCCAGTCTTTACTGTCTAACACTTAAAGGAGAAAGGTCTAATGTCACTGTATGGGGGTTGAAGTAGGTGCCAAAGGAAAAGCAGTTCCCACCACCTCCAAGGAGCAGGAGCTGTTGCTCTTCAGGAAAGAGGATGCTGGTATGATTGTGTAACATTAACGGCCATGGCACACGTGTTGTGTCAATCTGATACTCAAAGCTCAATCCTGTAGACAAATCAATAACAGTCACTCCAGGAACTGCAGAGGAATGAATCCAGACGCCTCCAACCAACAAAAGCTTCTCATTGATTACATGAGCTGTGTGGGAGTACCTCGGGGTAATGGGAGGCTGGATGGCTATGGATTCCCAGAGGAATCCACTATTGATTGGTTTCAGAAAGAATACAGAGCTCAGTGGCTCCTCAGAAGCACCCAGACCTCCAGCAATGAGGGCTCCCCCCTTGCCAGCTGCAGGCACTGTGGGAATGCCGACCTTCAGGTCCTTCTCCCTCCACTGGGATCGTAACCCAAGTCCTTTTCCCCACATGGAGGAAATGCCAGTCACTTAGTACAGGTTCTGCCACACTGCGGCCCCCATACACAAACAAATATTTCTGATTCTCACAGGACACTTCTGTTGTTGAATGGCGCCAACGTGACAAGGTGGAATCTTCTGGCCCGAACTTCGTGACTGTTACATTTGGGTCCTCAGCGCTATTATCCTCATTCTCATAAGAAAGTTGGAGTATCCCCACGGCTGGAGTTACTGGAGACAGTCTTCCTCCTAGAACCAGAACCTGAGTATCTGAAAGTCTTGTCATGGTGTGATAAAGGCGTCCATCCCATTGAGCTCCAGTTCCCCAACTGCCTATCTGGTTGCCTTTCCATTCAAAGTCACTGTATCTTAACAGCATGTGAAACTTGCTCACTCGGCAATGTCGCCCCTCCTGCTCTCCAAATCCTCCTGCACTGAGAATAACGCCTGGGCTCAAAAGGACAGAGGCGTGGCCATATCTCTTAAGGCCCAGGCCCTGGGTGTCCCCAGTGACTACACCGGCAGGGAAGACTCCTGCAGGGGAAGCAGGATCTATCCGAGGAAACGTCTCTGAGGGTGGAAACACGAGAGTCTGGGTCAGGCTGTCTCCCGAGAAGCGGCTAGAATGAAATAGTGGGCACACTTCAGATGCCACTCCTCAAACTCGTCAAAAGGTTCAAGATTTTCCATGCGTCGGCGTTCTTTTGCGGGGAGAAAGCGGCGATAGAATTCATTCAGGTCCATGGCGCGACAGGCAGTCCAGCCGGCCTGAAGGAAGCGCTGCTGCTGGGCCTCCGCGTCGGGAAAGCGGTCCAGGCCATGAAGGGGAGAATTCAGGTGCCGAAAATGTTGCTGCATGAACTCGCCAAAGGCGTCCTGAGGCCTCATCTGCTCGTAGACGACGAAAATGGCATTAGAAAACCGCTGGGCGGCCCAGGAGATGAGGGCCGCGGCATCATCCGGCTCGAGGTAGGTGAGCACGGCCTCAGCCAGGAGCAGAGTCGGGGCGGCCGCGTCAAGACCCGCGGCGGCAAGGGCCTGGTCCAGCTGCTGCAGCTGCCGCAGGTCCAGGCCCAGGAGGCGGTAGTCCGAGCTCTCAAAGCACAGCGTGGACCCGAGGTCTCCGCTCTGGAAAGGCCCGGTTAACGCGCACAGATCCGGCGTATCTCGAATCCTCTGCGCTTTGCGCTCGGCCACGTCCGGAAAATCCACCTCCCAGACAGCAGCCCCGGCCAGGCGGCCCGCCGTTTTGAGGCGAAAATACAGTGAGTCTGAGCCGGCGCCCAACGACAGAATCTGCGCGCGCGAGGTGCCGGGGGCCGCGCACGTCTGCTCTACGAAGGCGCGCACGCAGTGCCGCACGGCGCGTGCGCGGACGTAGTAGCCGCGGTGGATGAGCGGCGTGCGGCGCGCCGTCCCCGGAACCAGCAAGGCAGCGAAGGCGTCGTGCACGTACCCGCGCGCGGCCAGGGAGCTCTTGCTGAGCGCGCTGCTGTCGTTTGTGCTCCGCACTGCCTCAGCCCGACGTTCGCGGCTGCGCGAGCCCATGGTCAGGGGAGTCAGGAGCGGCGGTCCGTCGGGGTGGTGAGCTGCCCTCTGGTCCCGCAGAATCCTGTACCCGCGAGTACAGCTCGCGGACTCGGTACTGGGCGGGGCGGGGGGTGGGGGTGGGAAACAACGCTTCGTTACATCTCTTCCTCGGATAGGCGGGCGTCACTTCCGGGAAGGGCGCGCCTCGCCAATCAGGATTGAGTAGGCTGCAGCTGGCGCTGACAGTCGGCTGTGATTGACATGTCTTTGATTTTCTGTGACCCAGGTTTCGCGGGAAGACTGACGGCTGCGGCTTTTTGTGGACACGTGGACTGTGTCGGGGAAGCGCGAATTGTCACTTTTCTACAAGCCTTCCTGGCTGAAACGAAAATTTGTCTTAAGTTTTCATAAGCTGACTCAGCTGTTGACGAAAATCTTTCAGAGGTGGGTCTGTGGGGACTGACAACCCAGAACTTGGACTACAGCGCCTGCGTTGAGTGTCTGGTAGGGACAAAACAGGGTTAGGACCACTAATTTTAGGGGACAAGGAGAAGGAACGGTCTTTCCTTGGATGCTAACTATGAATACTTAGGAAGAGACCCCATGCAAGTCTGAAAACAAGTCAGTGAGGCCAGGTTCAGAATGAAGAAACCTTTACAGAAGTTGTGATTCACTCAATCAGTGTTTCCCCACAAATGTATACTGTTGATTCCCTTGTATCCCAGGCTCTGTGCTAAGCTTACAGTAAGTAAACCATTCCGCCTCTGTTTCTCAGTTGTAAAGTGATACTCCCCTCCTCATTCAGAGTTCTGTCTTCTTGGATAGAATTGAATATGTCTGCGGAAGAGGGAATCACAGAAGAGAGGTGATTATTCTTTCTGAGTCTTGGCAGTTTAAAAGAATCATCAAGTTTCTACTTTGAGTGTTTGAGAGTTCATCACCAGTAGGAAATCACTTGCAAAGATACTTGGGGGATTTGTAACTTATTAATTGGGTTTGGTGTCTGTGGGAGCCTAGATGGAGAAGGAAATCAGGATGACTCTTAAGTGTGGTTACCTTGAAGCAGTATAGCATAATGGTGAAGGGCATGAGTTTTAGAGTCCAGCTGATTCGGATACTGGAACTGTGTCATTTAGATTTGGTGTTTAAGAGCTCTTAGTGACTGTCACTTCAGTCGCTCAGTGTCCGACTCTTTGCGACCCCATGGACTGCAGCACGCCAGGCCTCCCTGTCCATCACCAACTCCCAGAGTTTACTCAGACTCATGTCCTTGGAGTCAGTGATGCCATCCAGCCATCTCATCCTCTGTCGTCCTCTTCTCCTCCCACCTTCATTCTTTCCCAGCATCAGGGTCTTTTCAAATGAGTCAGCCCTTCCCATCAAGTGATCAAAGTATTAGAGTTTCAGCTTCAACATCAGTCCTTCCAATGAATATTCAGGATTGATTTTCTTTAGGATGGACTGGTTGGCTCTCCTTGTAGTCCAAGGGACTCTCAAAGAGTCTTCTCCAACACCATAGTTCAAAAGCATCAATTCTTCAGTGCTCAGCTTTCTGGTGGCTCAGAGGTTAAAGCGTCTGCCTGCAATGCGGGAGACCTGGGTTCGATATCTGGGTCAGGAAGATTCCCCTGGAGAAGGAAATGGCAACCCACTCCAGTATTCTTGCCTGGAGAATCCCATGGACAGAGGAGCCTGGTGGGCTACAGTCCACGGGGTCGCAAAGAGCTGGACATGACTGAGCGACTTCACTTTCACTTTCACTCACATCTATACATGACTACTGGAAAAACCATAGCTATGACTAGATGGACCTTTGTTGGCAAAGTAACATCTCTCCTTTTAATATGCTGTGTAGGTTGGTCATAACTTTTCTCCCAAGGACTAAACATCTTAATTCCATGACTGCAGTCACCATCTGCAGTGATTTTGGAGCCCCCAAAATAAAGTCTGACACTGTTTCCACTGTTTACCCATCTATTTCCCATGAAGTGATGGGACCAGATGCCATGATCTTCTTTTTCTGAATGTTGAGCTTTAAGCCAACTTTTTCACTCTCCACTTTCACTTTCATCAAGAGGCTCTTTAGTTCTTCTTCACTTTCTGCCATAAGGATTGTGTCATCTGCATATCTGAGATTATTGATATTTCTCCCGGCAATCTTGATTCCAGCTTGTGCTTCTTCCAGCCCAGCGTTTCTCATGATGTACTCTGCATATAAGTTAAATAAGCACGATGACAATATATAGCCTTGACGTACTCCTTTTCCTATTTGGAACCAGTCTGTTGTTCCATGTCCAGTTCTAACTGTTGCTTCCTGACCTACATACAGGTTTCTCAAGAGGCAGGTCAGGTGGCCTGGTATTCCCATCTCTTTCAGAATTTTCCACAGTTTGTTGTGATCCACACAGTCAAAGGCTTTGGCGTAGTCAATAAAGCAGAAATAGATATTTTTCTGGAACTCTCCTGCTTTTTTGATAATCCAGCAGATGTTGGCAATTTGATCTCTGGTTCCTCTGCCTTTTCCTTTTTTTTTTTTTTTTTGAATTACAATAAATATATTTTAAAAAATTGGAATTATACTACATATGGGAAAGCAGAAAACAAAAGATTACAGTCCTGGAATCTATCAATTAGGATTAGATTTGACTGTGGATAACAGACCCAAATAAATAGTTTGAACATGAGAAAACTTATTTTTATGGAGGTGATGCTGTTTAAATCCCAGAGTCTCTTGGCTTCCTTACAGTTCATCCTCTGCCTTTTCTAAAACCAGCTTGAACATCTGGAAGTTCATGGTTTACGTATTGCTGAAGCCTGGCTTGGAGAATTTTGAGCATTGCTTTACTAGCGTGTGAGACTTAGTGACTTTAGGGAGAGCAATTTCTGTGAAACCGTAAAAGGACAATCCATGTTTTGGTGAAAGGGAGATAGGTAAATGGAGGCAGCTCAAGGAGTGTAGCTCAGAAGGAAAGAAGAGACGGGTCAGTAAAGAAGAATGGGGGATAACAGAAAGTTGTTTGTTTGTTTTTTTAAGATGGAAGCAAGTACTGTAGTTGCGTGGTGGTTCCCTAGGAGAAATTAGCAAGTGGAGAGAGGTTGACTTGCAGAAAAGTGAGAAGATTAACTAGTGGAATAATGACTTGGAATAGATAAGAAGGAGTGGAATATTGGGCATAGATTAGTCTTGGGAACAGGAGACTGAATCCTCTTTCTCTGACTCATGAAGGAAGAAGGAGTATAGATACAGGTAAGATTAAGTGTGAGAGAGGGCAGAGAGAAATACAGGAAATTCATGCATAAAGGCTTTTGTTGTCTCTGTAAAGCTAGTGACTGAGTTGTAAAGTTGAATGTGAGGCAGCTGGGTCCAGCGGAGCTCTGGAGGAGTTTCAGATTGCCCCTGAAGGAAATGGGAGGACTTCCCTGAGTTTGCTGGGCTTTGAGATGTTCATTTCTAAAATGAGTGGATTAAGTGAAGTGTCTCAGGGTTGACTGAGAGAGAGAAAAAAAGAGGAATGTTGGGCTTTTGACAAAATGTATAGCACTGTAGAAATAAATTTTTATATGACAAGTTAATCAATGTACACGATATATTAGAAATACTATATTTTTGGTAAAGAACATATCAAGAAAAGTGATTTAAGAAGAAAGAGAATGGAGCAAAATTTGTGAATTGGGTACCTTGCAGTTGTTTTCTTGGTGTGTGTGTTTTCAGCTGCACCGCAGGTGTCTCCTGGAATCTTAGTTCCCTGACCAGGGATTGAACCCATGCCCTCTCAGTGAAAGCACAGAGAATTCCCTCCAGTTATTTTTTCCCCCTCAGGTTATTTTTTAAAAATCTGTATATTTTTCTGTAAAATGGGACAGTAATATCACATAGATTTTATGAGAATTAAGTGCAGCTGCCAATTAAGACATTTAGCAGAACATCTGGCTCATACTGAGTGCTTAACAAATAGTAGCAAGTGTTTTTATGCTGAGTTCCCTTTGGGGGCCAAGGACAGAGGGCGGGGAGGAAAAAAATTCCTGGGAAAAGAGAAGATCTGATTCTGGCTCTGCTCTAATTTGATAAAATATTAGTACAAATGGATTCTGAACCACTGGACCACAAAGAAAGTCTACATTGTGATTTTCTCGGGTATATGCCCAGTAGTGGAATTGCTGGATCATATGGCGTTAGGATTTACTGACGCTCAGGTCCTTTTGTCTCATTGCAGAAAGATGTCAGTAAGAGGCAGAGTGGCAGGCAAAAAATGAGTGTATTAGCAGAGGAGACTTGTGAGAAATGCAGATGGGCAGATGAAAAGGCTCTGCCCCAGGACCACCTTCTTCCTCATTCACGGGCAGATGTCAAGACTTACATCATTAGCTTCTCCTTTGGTTCTCTATGGTCTAACCGGGACTGTCATGGTGCTATTTAAATCATATGTGTATTAGCAAAAGGGTGGTGACATGTACTAAAATATGGTAATGCAGCTCAGGTTTCGGTGTAATGTCTCCTCTAACCTGGTTTGTTTCTCCTTTCACCTATATTTCTGTCTTGGCTGTGTGCAGAAATGCTGCTCTCCAAGGACTATTAACTGCCTGACTTTGTATAACAAGATTCAGACCCCAGATCTATGGTCTTGTGTTTTTAACTGTCAGGGTATCTGGCTTGAGTGTGTCTGGCACTTGAATGCCCCTAGTCTTCCTTCAAGGTAAAGTAGGTTGTTACCAGGTTACTGGATTCTTTTCTTGAGTGGTCTTTAGCTTACAACAGTCTCCCAAACTCCCTTAAAATTCCCTTTCTGTTTTTAATAATCCCCTAGTAGGGATTTTTAAACTATTTAATTATCCTACTCTATCCCTGGAACTTCCCAGGTGATGCACTGGTAAAGACTCTGCCTGCCAATGCCAGAGATGCAGGAGACACAGGTTTGATCCCTGGATCGGGAAGATCCCCTCGAGGAGGAAATGACAACCTTCTTCAGTATTCCTGCCTGAAAAATCCCATGGACAGAGGAGCCTGGCGGGCTGCAGAACATGGGGTCGCAAAGAGTGAGACATGACTGAGCATGCACGCACTCACCATATCCCCTGTCAGGTGCTGGGGAGGTAGTATAAGCCATAGTCTCTGTTTTTAGGACGTTTATATAGTTCTGGTGAGGGAGAAAGACAAATCAGTGATATAGATACAGTGTGATAAAATGCTGACTTAGACATGCTCACTGGGTTCTCCAGGAGGATAGAGGAAGTGAATTTAAGTTACTTTATTAATCCTCACAGCTACTCTGCTTTCTTTCTTTCTTTTTTTGAAGGATAATTGCTTTACAGTGTTGTGGTGGTCTCAGACTTACATCACTGTGAATCTGTCATAATTGTATATATAGCTCCTCTCCTCTTGAGCCTCCCTCCCCCCACACCATCTTACCCCTTGAGGTCGTCACAGAGCGCCAGGCTGGGCCCCCTGTGTTATGGAGCAGCTTCCTGCTGGCTGTCTATTTCACACATGATAGTGTGTATATCCTGGGTGTTCATTGGAAGGCCTGATGTTGAAGCTGAAACTCCAAATCTTTGGCCACCTGATGCAAAGAGCTGACTCATTTGAAAAGACCCTGACGCTGGGAAAGATTGAAAGCGGGAGGAGAAGGGGACGACAGAGGATGAGATGGTGGGATGGCATCACTGACTCAACGGAGATGAGTTTGAGTAAACTCTGGGAGTTGTTGATGGACAGGGAGGCCTGGCGTGCTGTGCTCCATGGGGTCACGAAGAGTCAGACATGACAGAGCAACTGAACTGAACTGAAATGTATATATGGCAGTGCTACTTTCTCAACTTCTCCCAGCCTCTCCTTTCCCCAGCTGTGTCCACAAGTTCTTTCTCTACATCTGTGTCTCCATTTCTTCAGTGTAAATAGGTTCATCAGTACTGTGTTTCTGGATTCCGTATATATGCATTAATACATGATTGTTCTTCTCTTTCTGACTTAGTTCACTCTGTATAACAGGCTCTAGATTCATCTACTCTGCATTTTTATTGAATTTTTATCCCATTTTTTAATCCCGTTTCTACAGTTAAGGAAACTGAAGCCTGGAGTTAAAAGTGCCTCAGGGCCACATACCTACTAAAGGGCAGAACTGGTACAAGGATTATCCTAGGTCCATCTGATTCCATTGCCTCTATTCTTACTTTATATATTTTAAACAGTTTGAAAATGTGAACTTCTGAACCCAAAGTAGGTCTTATAAATTTCTATTTTTAGAGATAGTTTTGTAGAAAGTGCTAATAGGTAAAAGTAGATACCCTATTTGTAAAAGTATACATCTTCCTGGGTCGGGAAGATCCCCTCCAGTATTCTTGCCTGGAGAGACCCATGGACAGAGGAACCTGGCGGGTACAGTCCATGGGGTCACAAAGAGTTGGACACGACTGAGCGAGTAATCCTTAATCCTATACACCCTACTAAATTTCAGTTTTTAATTTCCCTCTTACCAGCTTGAAGACTTCTTATTTCTAGTTCAGGTTGTTGGCTCACTTAAATTATTAACAGCTTTGGAGAGCTTTTGTCTTTAGAGGAATCCTCTAAAGGAGGAACCTGTCTCTTTGCTTTTGCGTCAACATCTAAACATGTCCACGTTTGTTTAAATAGGTGAAACTGAACCCAGAACTACGTATACTGTTTACCTTATCAAAACGGGTGGAAATAAAGCAGTCTGAAGGAAATTCAAGGCCACCAAACTTACTGACTGAACTGCATTTAGTATTCATGCCGAGAATTAGTGGCTGGGGAAAGACCTTGCTATTCTGCTAAATCATGATGGAGGCAGAAGAACAGCCACGGAAGACAGCCTTTTACTCAAAATTACCTAAAGTGGTAAGAATTCAACCACAAAATTCTGGAGTGTTGCTAAATATAATGACTTCTGTGTTGTTTATTTTCACAAAAAGAGAAATAATTTTATAGGTAGAATTTGTAAACTTGGTACATTTTAAAAGTTATATAGCTACATCTGTTCGGCCATTTGCCTAGCGTAGTCTACCAGCATCAAGCACCTGCTACAGTGCTGTGACTCTCGTGGACCTGAGAAGGTTTTTACTGATTGTACTCTCTTATTTTAGGAACTTCATGCCCACTTGAATGGATCCATTAGTTCCAATACCATAAGGAAATTAATAGCCAGGAAGCCAGATCTTAAAATCCACCATCAGATGACTATGATTGACAAGGGAAAGAAAAGAACTTTAGAAGAGTGAGTTTGGGGGAGTTTGTCGACACACTTCTTTTTTCCTCTATTTTGCGATTGTAAATAGTATGTAAGGATTCAGATTTTTGTAGTTAAAGGAGTAAGGTAGCCATCTGGTATGGAGAGTATAACTTGACAAACAGTATTTTTTCCAGCTGTCAGACTGTTGACAAATTTCGGTGATTTGTATTGTTTGTGAAATTATACTATATTGG
The DNA here is from genome assembly GCA_917880005.1 of Nanger dama. NCBI lineage: Eukaryota > Metazoa > Chordata > Mammalia > Artiodactyla > Bovidae > Nanger > Nanger dama. Next base: position 2,243,833 of record CAKJTW010000038.1, on the reverse strand, counting down.
AATATTCTTTAGACTTGGAAATATAGACTTCTTGATTTTTTTCCCCCTGTTTCCTGCTTCCACTTGAGATAGGGGTTGTGGAGGTGAGGAAGGGAAACTATTGTTTTCCACTTAAAAGTAAGATTTAATTTTCAGTCATTTGATGATCTGTCCAGATCAGTGTAATTTTTGAGAAACCTATTCTGCTGTTCCTTATAAATATATAATTACTACTAGCCTAAAATCAATTAATTTAATGAAGTTTTTGATGACTAAAGTATGTTAAAACTTTTCATATTGCAGGTGCCTCCAGATGTTTCAGATTATTCATCTACTTACTACTAGCCCTGAAGATGTTCTAATGGTGAGAAATGAAGCAGTTTTTAGACTGGTTTAAACATTAGTAAGTAATTGATGCCCTTCTGTTGTTGCACATGACTCAAGAGTCTGATGAAAAAATTTTTTGCCTTTTTTATGGTAACGTTTGAAAAACAATGTTGAGACATTTGCCTCGCAGCTAATAGACTCTTATTAATTGTAAACGATATGAGGAAAGAACCAAGATCAAAATCTTCTGTTAGGTAGAAAATTGGACAGTGCGGAGGAGAAAATCTTGTCCTTTTTTCATACATGTATAAACTCTATATATAAATGTATCATATGAAATATCTGACCACAGGCTTTACCTGAATTGCTCAGGATACTTTGAAGTTTCTGGGTGGACAGTATAGAGAATGAAGACGTTCAAGAGGTGCTTGGAGACTGAATGATTAATCCTTAGGGAAACTGCCTTCCCTCTGGAGATGAAGGGCTTAGAGGACTCCACTGTGTTCCCTTAGCTGGATGACTGGCTTTGTATCAGATTTCTGTCATTGATCTGATTAGGATGGCATTTTTAAATGTTCTCTTTCTAACTGGAGAGAAGCAGAATCCCATCAGTGTTTTTAACTCTTAGGGGAAAAGTGCAAAGTAAGAAATATAATGTGTTTTTGGAGAGGTGACATTTGACTGGTCAAGAAAGAATTTTCTCCTTGGCTGAGACTGATCCTCTTGATAATTATTAAGTAAATTAATCACCTTTTGGAAGAAGGTTAACTCTAAGAGTTTAGTTTAGCAGAAGTGGACAGAGTGTCCCCAGTGTTCTGGGCCCTCTGCTAGGACTGAGAGACAAAAAGATCGACATGGTCCCTGCCCCTCAGGAATCCATAGTCAGGCTGGAGAGACAGACCCCTAAGAGGGTAAATCCACCATCAGGAGGCAGGCTCTGTGCTGGAGACATGCACAGGGGCTTATAGGAACCCTAGGGGGCACTTGTCTTGTCAGCCACTCAGCAGGTCCTGTTGAACCCTGCTAGGGACACCCACCACAGGAGGCTTTGTCTCATTTTCTGTTGTTGAGTGGAACAGAGCAAAACTGATGACATTTTGGATTCTGAGAGTTCCGTGGGTATAATATGCCATACTCATTGTTTCTTTTCTTTAAAAGTTGGTAAGAAGCTTTAATAAATGAACCTTGAAGTCAAGGGATTGTTTATAGATAAGGGACTGAGTGTATGAGGATCGCTTAACAGTCTCGTCAGAGTAACTGAGTGTAATCTCAAAAGGCAAGATTGAAATGTGGCTGAAAGAACATTAACTATTGCATGTGCTTAGATTCTGTGCTCAGCATGACTTTTCTGAAGTGCTCATTTTTATTGCTCCCTTTTTGCAGATGGAAAAAAACTGAGGCCTAAAGAGGTTAAATATAACTTGTTCAAGGTCACTCACCATGAGTAAAGTGGCGAATTGGCTGTTTTGTCTGATTCCAGAGTCCTTGTTCTTTCTTATTAGAGATGTGCAGTCTTACCATCCCTGGAGTAAGCGGCAACTTAACTGTGAGGTACTCTGTCTGAAGACAGAACTTGAGTCGATGTTCTCAGTCCAGAGCGTAGGAGAACAAAGCCCAGAGAGCCAGGAGCTGACTGCAGTACCTGTTGCTGCCTGGAGCAGAAAGGACTGAATCTGGTTGAACATGGGAAGGGAAGTCATCCCTAGAGAAATGTCTCTGGACATGAGCTAGAGATGATTCCACAGGTCTCACTGTGGCCTAGCCAAGTCTTCCTTCCACTGCTCTCAATCAGTACTTGCCAGCAACCTTCTGTTGTTCCTTTAGGTTTCACAGGTACCTCACTGCCAGGAAAAAGGATGCCCTGGATAGTAGATATGATCCCTTCACACCTTCCCTTCACCCTCGTTGTCAATCCACACATTATGGCCGGGCTTCTGCATTAGTCTCCTGTGAGCTGGGGTAGGAGGAGCTGGCCTTTCTGGGTCTGCTTAGTTAAGGAGTGAAGATAAGATCTGAGTTCCTCACAACCTGCAAAGACAAGGACTGTGCTGTGGTAACAGCAGTGGCAGCAGCATGGGGTTTCTGGAACACCAGCGTTACAGGGTGGTCTAGCGCCTTTGGTGATGGAACGGAGGCTGCAGGGTCGTGCCTGGTGGTGGAGGAAGCACTAGTGTCTTGCTTGGTACAAGGGTGCCACGTGATTTTGAATGCTTTTGTGTCGTCCTTGTTACTAATCCAGCCTCTCTCTGCTTGCCACACAGCAGGCCAATAAATTCAGGAGATGAGGTGTTGAGGCAAGGAATATGACTTTACTGGGAAAGCTGGCAGATGGAGAAGATGGCAAGCTAATGTCTCAAAATAACCATCTTATTGGAGTCCGGATGCCAGTTTCTTTTATAGAACAAAGATGGGGAGAAGTGAGGGATTAAGGTTAAAAATGCTGTTAATCTTACAAATGTCTTCTGGAATGGCCAGCCTCCACAAGAGGATATATTAGTTTCTTCCTTCCTGTAGCCATCCACAGGTGGACAAAGTCCTGAACAAAGGCATTTTGGTTTGACATTAAGGCAGAGGAGGGCAGGGTTCTCCATTTTGTATGCTTGTAATAATAAAAGCAACAGAAAGCAAAGGTTAAAGTCGAAGAAACAGATCCAGCATGGAGTCAAAATTGACTCTCGCCTGTAACATCCTGAGCTATGTGATCTCTAAGGCTGATTCTCCAGACCTCCTGGTGAATCTCAGCCACCTGTTTCATGCATGTTGTAATAAGTTCCACTTTGGCTTTAGTATGAAGAAAAAGATGAGGCCCGGACCTTGGCTTGCAGTGAATCCACCAAGATGGTGCCACCCTGCTAGGCACTGTCTGCACAGTCAGCCAGCCTTGTTCCTCTGCCAGGACACTGCATCTGTGTGCCCATGTGCATGCAGGCAAAGCAGGTTAAGAGTAGGATACCAACTGTGAGGACTAACTAGGGCTGGTTGTCACAGCATTTCTAACCTGGTCCTTTTTCCTCCTAGGCTTTTACATTTTAGGTAATGGCAATGAGGGAAAACATGCCTTCAGCCTTTAGATATCATTTATCTTGGTCTTTAGTAATTTTTGGATTGTTGCGTTTTCTATTAGATTGAATACAGTTTTTTAACTCAAACTTATCACCCATTTTCTTTGCCTAAAAGAATCTTCCTAAGTACGTCTGGGGAGAGTTTAACCCTCCAAAAAAATTTTTTCAAAGTGCAACTTTCCCAAAATAACGTGAATAAGAACCTTAAGCCTTGCACTTTATTTTTTTAATATATTTTGTTTGTTTGTTTTTAAGTTCAACTTATCTTTAATTACAACGCTGTATTTTTTTGCCATACAGACACCAATCAGCCATGGTGACTTTATTTCCCCCCTTCCCCTCCCACCTCACATCATATATTTTTTTTTAATTGAAGGACTATTGTTTTACAATGTTGCTTTGGTTTCTGCTGTACATAAACATGAATCAGCCATCGGCATACATATGTCCCCTCCCTCTTGAGCTTCCCTCCCACCTCCCACCTCATCCCACCCCTCTAGCTTGTTACAGAGCTCAAAGTTCCCTGAGTCACACAGCCAGTTCCCATTGGCTGTCTATTTTATATATGGCAATGTATATGTCTCCTTGCTACTCTCCCCATTCTTCCCAATCTCTCCTCCTCCCCACTCCCCCACCCCGTGTCCATAAGTCTTGTTCTTTATGTCTGCGTCTCCATTGCTGGCCTGAAAGTAGGTTCATCAGTACCATCTTTCAGGATACCACATATATGCATAAATATGTGACATTTGTTTTAGTTTCAGACTTACTTCTTTCTGTATAATAGGCGCTAAGGTCATCCACCTCATTAGAACTGACTCAGATGCATTCCTTTTTATGTCTGAGTACTATTCCATTATATATATGTTCCACAGCTTCTTTATCCATTCATCTGTCGACAGACATCTAGGCTGCTTCCATGCCCTGGCTATTGTAAATAGCGCTGCATTGAACATTGGGGCACATGTGTCTTTTTCACTTTGGGTTTCCTCTGGGTGAATGCCTGCTAGTGGGATTGCTGGGTCACGTGCAAGTTTTATTTCCTAGTTTTTTAAGGAATCTCCCTACCATCTTCCATAGTGACTGTATCAGTTTACATTCCCACCAGCAGTACAAGAGGGTTCGTTTTTCTCCTCACCCTCTCCAGCATTTATTGTTTGTAGATTTTTTTGATGATGGCCATTCTGACCGGTTTGAGGTAATATCTCATTGTAGTTTTGACTTACGTTTCTCTAATAATGAGTGATGTTGAGCATCTTTTCATTTATTAGCCATCTGTATGTCTTGGTTGGAGAAATGTCTGTTTAGGTCTTTTGCTCACTTTTGGTTTGGGTTGTTTGTTTTTCTTACATTGAGTTGTATGATCTGCTTATATATTTTGGGAATTAATCCTTTGTCAGTTGTTTCATTTGCTACTTTTTTCTCCCATTATGCGGGTTGTCTTTTTACCTTGTTTATAGTTTCCTTTGGTGTGCAAAAGCTTTTCAGTTTAACTAGGTCCCACATATTTATTTTTGTTTTTATTTCCATTACCCTGGGAGGTGGGTCATAGAGGGTCTTGCTGTGATTTATGTCGTATACTGTTCTGCCAATGTTTTCCTCTGTGAGAAGCCATGACATTAAATGGTACATCAGTACTGCCTAATCATTTTAGCTGCTTATTTCTGTATGTAGCTTTTCAGTACTATACACTCATAGATGGTTTACTGGTTTTAGTTTTGCCTCATTTCTCTGTTTTATCAGTCTGCTGTTCTCTAGGAAATAGAGAAACGGTTAAAAGGGAAGAAGAGAAACAGAAGGTGGTGGGGGGTGTGCAGATGTGGATTTAACGTGAGCGTGAGGGGGGAGGGGAGCGGTTGGGAAATACGGTAGTTTTGTCGCAGCCGCCGCTAGGGGTGTGCAAAGCAGGGCGCTTCACCACGTGGGAAACTCCACCACTCCTGGCAGGTCATTTAACGCGTGAAATAAAGCTGTAGCACGTGGCATTTTCATGGAGCCCCTTGCACTAATGTTATCAGTATCGTGTGCCTTGCTTTCATTATCAGGTGACGAAAGATGTCATTAAAGAATTTGCAGATGATGGTGTCAAGTATCTGGAACTAAGGAGCACACCCAGAGGAGAAAGTGCTACAGGTAAAATCTAACTCTTGATACTTCTCAGCATACGTCTGTCTTTTTCTTCACGTGCTTTGATCATGCATATGCCTGCAAAGTTGAGACTATGCAGCATTTACCGTTACACTGTTGTAAAAGTACATCTTCCGATGTACTTTAATGACATATGTTATTAAGGAGTCAGTCAGTTATTCATAAGTTAAAATACCAGGTCAGGTATTATCTGTTGAAGAGAAATTAAAAGGGCTACAACAATTTCATTTATTCTTGTTTGCTCTTCTCACTCTGAAAAAGAACGCTTGTTCCTTATAGCTGTGTTCTTCAATAGACGTTGGCTCGTGTCCCCGCATCAAGCGCTTGTGACACAGTGCCCCTGCGTGGGTGTGGAATCGCATTTCATGACAGTCACTGAAATGAAGTTATTCAGTCTCTTCTCGGGGACTGATGGTATCTCAGGCCAGGAGTGAGCTGTGATGTGGTAAAACCTCTCTGTGTGCAGATGAGCAGATCTGGATATGGGCTGGAGAAGCTTCCTAGGGCCCTCTTTCTGCTGATAAGAGCAGCATTAGGAGGTATTCTGTGATGTCCTTGGGTCCCACTTAGCATTTTGTGACCAGGTCATCTTGTGCCTGGATAACGTGTATCCAGCATCATTCAGGGGGTGAAATTTTAAACTACATATAGTAAAGTAAGTGCTGAAATGAGATAAGCAGAAGATGCTTTTTTTGTTTTTGATTTTTATTAGAATATAGTTGACTTACACTGTCATGTTAGTTCTGCTGTATAGCAAAGTGAGCCAGTTATACATACACATATGCTGCTAAGTCGCTTCAGTCGTGTCCGACTCTGTGCGACCCCATAGTTGGCAGCCCACCTGGGTCCCCTGTCCCTGGGATTCTCCAGGCAAGAACACTGGAGTGGGTTGCTGTTGCCTTCTCCAATGTGTGAAAGTGAAGTCGCTCAGTCGTGTCCGACTCTTAGCGACCCCATGGACTGCAGCCCACCAGGCTTCTCCACCCATGGGATTTTCCAGGCAAGAGGACTGGAGTGGGGTGCCATTGCCTTCTCCTATATCCACCTTTTTTACATTCTTTTCCCACATAGGTCATTATAGAGTGTTGAGGAGAGCTCCCTTTGCTATACAGTGGGTCCTTTTTAGTTATCTACTTTACATATAGTCGTGTGTATGTGTCAATCCCAGTCTCCCAGTTATCCCTCCCCCTGAACAGAAGATTCTTATTTCACATTTTTAAACTTCAGGATCAGTTCCAAGTTATGCTGGTGAGGATAGTGAAAGGGAAGGAAAAAAGCAATCTGTAGATTATTAGTGCTAGTTGATGCTTCAAATGGAGATTCAAAGGGAAATGCTAACTTAAGTGTGCAGAATAGAGGAATAGTTAAAGTTTAATGGAATATTTGGTAACCATTAAAAATATTTGCAAAGACACTTTAATGACATGAAGACATGCTCAGAGTACAGTGTAAAATGAATGACTAGGATACACATACACCTAGCACCTCATCCGTTCAGAACTGTATTTTTGTTGTTGTTCAGTCGCCAAGTCATATCATTCTGTGTGTGTGTGTGTGTGTATTTGTTGTTTTCAGTTGCTCAGTCGTGTCTCCTTGCTACCCCATGGACTGCAGCACACCAGACTTCCCTGTCTCTCACCAGCTCCTAGAAGTCTGCTCAGACTCCTGTCTGTGGAGCCAGTGATGCCACGCAACCCTCTCCTGTTGCCCCCTTCCCCTGAACCAGGGTCGAACTCAGGTCTCCTGCATTGCAGGCAGATTCTTTACCATCTGAGCTGCCAGGGATGCTCACTAAGTACAAATGGCATTTACTAAAGCCTGCATATGCAGGAGGCACAGATTCGACCCCTGCTCAGGAAGATCCCTGGAAGAGGATCCACCCACTCCAGGATTCTTGCCTGGAGAATCCCATGGACAGAGGAGGCTGGCGGGCTACAGTCCATGGGGTTGCAGAGTCTGACATGACTGGCTGAGTATGCACACACATTCATAACCCGTCTGTAACCATACACTTATCACACAGAAAGCCAAGTGTAATTGTTCATATAGGAATACAATTGTTGAAGGATGAAGTTGTTGATGATCTCTTTACAGATGCTTTATTTATGTCCTTTCCAGGAATGACTAAAAAGACTTATGTCGAATCTATACTTGAGGGTATAAAACAGTCCAAAGAAGAAAACGTAGACATTGATGTTAGGTAAGAAACATTGTGCCTTCGTGGTCACCACTGAAAATACTAGAATGTGACAGTTTTACTCTTTTGAGCATGAGTATAACAGATTTTTATAAATCAACCAATAACTGACTTTTTTTTTTTTTTTTAAATTTATTTTGACCGTGCTATAGCCGCATGTGGGATCTAGTTCCCCAACCAGGTATCGAACCCATGTCCCATATAGTGGAAATGGGAGTCTTAACCACTGGACTACCGGGGAAGCCCCGACTTTTATTTTATAATAGAAAAAAGGTCAATAACGTCATTGTTTAAAGTTGAGAATACAGTTTTGAATTTTTTTTCCCCTGTGGCAATAAAGTTCTGAGTCCTGTTGCTGTAGTGAAGTGTGGCTTCACATGGCTCTTCAACAAAAATCCAGACTTCTTCTTGGGGCCTGCAAGGTCCATGTGCTGCCTTTCTCACTTCAGCAGCCTCGTGTGTTCCACTGGTCACGTACCATGCACTCACCTTCCCCCTGTTCCTCAGATAGGCCGAGACTGTCGTCCCATGCCAGCACTTCTGTACTTCCTGTTGCTTCTGCCTAGAGCACTCTGCCATATCCTCACATGGCTGGCTTCTTACTCAGCTCTCACGTGCCTGTCACTTCCTCAGAGAGGCCTTCCTTGACCACCGTATCTAACATACCTCCCCACATCTTCTAGTTACTCCATTTATTTCCTTTATGACACTCCTCTTAACAAAATCAGAAATTTTCTTGTTTTATATATATATATATATACACACACACACACACACACACACACACACACACACACACACACACACACCCCCCCCACACACACACACACACACACCCACACCCACACACATTCACCCACTAGAGTGTAAGTTCAGTGAGGCCAGGGACATTGTCTTTTGATTCATCAGTACTTAGAGCTGGCACGTAATTAGGGCTCAGTAAGTCCTTGACGGAAGAAAATAAAGAAAGCCAGCTGACTTTCTGGCTATAAAATCTGTCTATAAATAACATTTCTCAGTTATGCTTAACTAGACTGATACCCTAATTAAAAAACAAAAACAGGCAAAAGACAAGACTTCAGAAGAGAAAACATAGAAATGACCAATAAATGTATAGAAAACTAACTTCAATAATCAAGTAATTTTATTTTTTAATATATGTTAATATAATTTGTATCAGCTATTGGGTAAATGTTAGAATATTGGGTACATGTTAGAATATTACCTGCCTTGTAAGCCTTAATGAAATAAGAGATCTAAGCCTTCTGATGAAGGAACCACCACCTATCAATTCCTCTTGCCTCAGTATTGAATCTGATGTGACTAAGCCTCTAGACTGGATCCAGTTTCCAATTCATAGGAAATACAAGAGACAGGAGAACATGTTAGCAACATAGGGATTCAGTCAGTAAAATCAGACTGTGGGAAACTCAACAGAACACATGATCTGGTTTTTTCAACAAATAAATTCAAGAAAAGAGGCTGGGGAAAGGTGTGAGGTGGAGAGTGGGAGAGAGGGGTGGGAAGTGGCTATAGATTAAAAGCGACTTGAGACACATTGACCAAAACGATGTGTGGACCTTAGTTGGATTCTGAACCAAACAGACTAAAAACAAATACATGAACAACAACAACAACAAAAAACATGAAATAATCGGAAGTTTGAGCAGTAACTAGATATCTGGTGCTGTTTAGAAATTTATGTTTCACTCCCTCTGGCAAAGTAAGCTGTCACGTCGGTCAGGCTGTACTTCTGCAATAAGACACATCGCAGGTAGCTTGCCGTACCTCTCTGGCCATCCCCAGAGTTGTCTTTTTCATCTTTACAATCTGCATTCGTTTTCAACTGTGTTCTTCCTGCATTGAAGGTATTTGATATCAATTGACAGAAGAGGTGGTCCTTCAGCAGCCAGGGAGGCTGTTAAACTTGCTGAAGAGTTCTTCCTTTCTGCAGAGGATACAGTTCTTGGCCTTGATCTCAGTGGAGACCCTGCAGTAAGCTATTTTTCCAAAATATGTTTTATTTCTAAAAGGTAGAATCAGTCTGTGGGATAAGGATTAGCTAGGGGCACCTTGCGTTCTCCAGAGTTCAGCAGACGCCCTGTGTGTATGAAGCCCTATTCTGCCGTGGATGACCAGAATGTCCACAGCAGCTGCTCTCCAGGTTTCAGTGAGAGTTAAGCCCTTTAAAAAAAGAAAAAGAAAAAAAAAAAGATTCATATGACAGTGTGATTATTTTCTTCATTTTTCTAAAGATGGTACCCAACTAGTACCATTCTACATACATAGAGAGAGTTGGTTTATTACAGTCCATGTCTAATGCTTAATTAATGCTTCACTGTGGGTAGGGCTTAATTATCTCACAGAAGCCCCTGTTGAAAAAGTCTGGCTTAGAGCTTCTTGAAGGTCATATTCAAGCAGGGTGTCTCAGCTGTGGCACTGCTGACACCTTGGGCCAAATAATTTTTATTGTAGGAGAATGTCCTGTGTATTTTAAGATGGTTAGCAGCATCCCTGACCTCTTCCCAGTAGATCCCAGCACCTTCTTAGTTGTAACAACCAAAAATGTTTGTAGATGTCACCACATGTCCCTTGAGGGGCAGAATCACCTCGGTTGAAAATCATTGAATTAGAGTCTTATGAACCTGGTTCTTACAGCTTTAACGAAACCTGGGCTGTTCTGGCTTTGTTTCATCATCCATTTGATAGAAGGTTTCTTTACCAGTCATACTTATTCCTAAAGCTCTAGATACCTAGATAACCTTCTAGAAATAAAATTTGGTGACTGTTATATCTAGCTTAGCTGATTCACCTGAGGTTCACTGATACTTGAGATTGTTGAGGGCAAGGACAGTGGCTTTGCCAGCTTTGAATTCCCTAATTTTGCTTTATAAACAAAATGTACAAATGAGTCCATCTGCCACTTTATTTCCTGCCATTATTCCTTTGTTATTGAGACAGAGTACTCAGCTCTTCAGTTTGCCTAGACTTATATATCCTCATTTTAACTTTTCTCTTCAAGGCAGGACAAGCAAAAGACTTCTTGGAACCTCTTTTAGAAGCCAAAAGTCTGGTCTGAAGTTGGCACTTCATCTTTCAGAGGTAAATAATATTGTAAAGTTAGGCTGGAGAGGGTAGATTACATGGAAAATCATTAACAGAAAATAATAAGCACTTGTACAGGGCTAAAGATAAACCTGGCTTGGGAAAACACTTTGAGAGAGAAAATGGAAATATTTTTGTGTAAGTTATAATGATAAAGGCATAACTCGTCGTAGTCCCTGGAGTTATGGTCTCTGTGCTGTTATAGTTCCTGGGTTTGGCTGTTGACTTGCACTAGAGTTGTATCCTTAGAACAGTTCAACAACAGCTTGTTGGAGAAAATGCATGAATTTTAGTCAGCAGCCTTGTTATCAGCAAACTGACACTGAGAAAAGCGTGAGTTTGCCTTGCTTATCCTTGCAAGGAGGGGACCTGAATGTTTCACATGCACTGGCACGAAAGAAAGTAGCTCATCATTATTTTATAAGGCCCAGAGGGAGACTACGTGCCCCTGTGGGCCCCACCTTGACGGCAAGAGCGCTGGGCAGACCGTGCGTGGAAGTGGCTGGAGAACAGTCACTTCCTGGTCGGCATGCCCCTGAGAGGCCAATGAGGGTGCTCCTGCACTTTTCCATTTTATAGATAGATTTGCTTTCTTACCTCATCTATCTGCTTAATGCTTTCTTTTATTAACATACAAAAAGCTGTAAATAATTAAGGTATGCAACTTGATAAATTTGGATTTAATTGTTTCTTGAATGCAGGAAATATTACCTGCTTACTGCACATGATTATTTTGAGTATTAGATAGGGTCATGATGTAAAAATTGAGGCAAAATTTGGAGCTTCTTGTCAGTACTGAGTGTTTTTCATGTCTACAAACAGAGTCAGTAATCTGGTAGCAGAACTTAAGGTCTAGGATCTATGTTTCCACACTCTGATCCCAAAGATCCTTCACACACAGGACACCCTGTAGTTGACCTAGCCAATGCCAGGTTGAGGCCATCAGGCAGGGTAACAGAACAGCCAGCGTGAGGCCGGTTACCTCTGGTCTCTGTGCACAGCGTAAGAACCTGCCCTTTAGTTTCTGTTCTCTTATTTGATCCATGGGGTGGGAAACGTTTCATTTCGACGTGTTATGGTCATTTGTCTTTTAGTCTGTCTAAGAGATGGAGAGCACAGCCTGACACACATTTTCGTGGTGGTTGTGGCATGCACATAGGCGGCCTTGTCAAGATAGAACATGAATGTCCTGTGTATGGCTGGAGTCTAGGCCCCAGAGTCAGACAGAGCCAGGTTTCACCCTCATCTCTACCATTATGCTGGCTCTGTGAGCTTGGACAGCTTTTCTTTAAAATGCTTTATATCTGGACAGCTTTTCTTTAAAATGCTTTATATTTTTAGCTACGAAAGTTTTATGTACCTGAAGAAAATCGAAGAGTAGAGAAATAGTATAAAGTAGAAGTAAATAAATAAAAATGGAAGGTCCCCTTCAGTTCTGCTCCTGAGTTGATCCTGTTAAGTTTTATGTTTTCCCAGTTCTTTTTCTAATATGTGTGAAGACATGTACACAACACAGAAGACACGTATGCATATAGAGTTGTGGGATTTTGATTGAACACTTGCTTTTTGAGTTTTGATTTCTTTGTCTTAATACTTTGTGTAATTCTTGTGAGGTTTAAAGCAGAATGTATGTGAAAAGTCAGTAACTGTTGGCTCTCTAGTTGTTATCATTGAAATGAATCCAGAAGAATATTGGGAAGTGAATGGGAAGATCAAAGGCAAAGAAGAAGTCATTCTAAGAACTACTGAAGGAGGTTATTGACGCCCTCTTCTCCCCTTCTTTTTTGAGATTCCAAACCAAAAACAGAAACACAAGTACTCCTGAACCTGTTTCCTGACCGAATCGGGCATGGGACATTTCTCAGTTCCTCCGAGGAAGGATCCCCAGATCTGGTGGACTTTGTGAGACAACACCAGATACCGCTCGGTAAGGCTTCAGGTCCTCCAGGCAACTCTCTGACCCTTCCTCCCCACCTGCAGCTTGCCACCCATATGTAGAGAAGCACTGTTCTAAATACATAGATATCATCTAGAAATGAAGTGATGCTTTCTCAACCTTTTCTAAGTAACAGGAAAGTTTATTAATAGCTCCCATTAGAGGATAAAAGCTCCATGAGAGCAGGGCCCTCGTCTGTCTTGCTCACTGCTACATTCCCCAGTTCCTGGAACTCGGTATTATATTGAAGTAATAGGGTCATCTATCATTTTGGAATGATTTTAACCTGTTTACTTATGAAAATGTATAACATATATTTAAAGATTAAGATGTCTGCAAAATTTCAAGTATACTTTTATATGTCTGTTCACATCACATACTTGTCTACATGTACATGCCAGGAGCTGTTTTTATTTAGCAACAAATATTTGTGAAGTGCCTACTCTCTTCTAGTCATTATTCCAGTTGCTGGGAATAGAGCAGTAAAAAATAGACAATGTTTCAAGGAACTTATATTCTAGCATGGGTAAGAGAGACAGTAAGCAAATACACAAGAAAATATCAGTGACAAGTCCTTTTCAGAAAATTAAACGGGCTGGTAGAATAGTGATAAGCTAACCATTTTTGATTGGATAGTTGGGGAAGGCCTTTCTGATGAGGGGAAAAAGCAGGTGGCTGAAAACCTTTTTACTGAATGATGAATTCACCGAACTTACAAATTTAACAGTTTGTAGTAACGCTTTTGTGGGTGTGCTTTTTGACTAATTATTATAGAGTTTTTCAGCAATTCATAATGGGTGAGATTTTTTTTTTTTAATGAAATTTTTAAACAGCCACAAAAGTCAAGAATCTTGGAAACCCCTTGCCTAGTGATCTTACTTGGAGTGGTGTCCTGGATCTGCAGTCAGCAGGGGCAGGTTGGGTTTGCCATTCCTGGGACTGCGTGGCCCTGGGTCGCAGCCGCCTCACTCAGAGGGACGGATGCCATCAGTCAAGTCAGCGAGGCGTTTCACTCTGGCTGGAGAGCCGGGCACAGCAACTCAGGCAGGAGTTTTGTAATCATAGAAGTCATTCTTAAGATAGACTTCTTTGCAGGAGGCAGTGAATGGAAGGAGTTGAGATGTTTCTTTCTTTTCATGGAAAAGGTCCATCTCCACTCTTGGAGCTATAACATGCAGCCCGCAAGCACTGCTCCTGTTTCATAAGCTTTGCTTCAGCCTGGGGAAGAAATGCAGCAGCCCTGTGAAGATCCCGTCTGCTCCCCTCTCACGCTTCCCCGCATTTGTCACGGTGGCTGGCTTATCACGCTCCTCTTTCCTCTCCTTTTTCATAAAAGAAAGAGGGAAGCATGTGATTGTGAAGGGCACACTAATCCCCCGCCTGGTACAGTCGCTGCTGTAAACCGCAGCACATGGTAGTTTTCGCATGTAAGAAAAGGCCAACTACTAAAAATGAGCATAGCTTGGAAAGACTTCCCATGTATCTATTAATAGGTCTTTTAATTAGAAGCTTCTTCCTTTCCCCCTCGTTCTAGAACTTTGTTTGACCTCGAACATCAAAAGTCAGACAGTTCCATCTTACGACCAACATCACTTTGGATTCTGGTACAGCATTGCCCATCCTGCCGTGATCTGTGTAAGGCATTTTGCTCCCTTTGGTCCCAGAGTTGCCATAGGTCAGACGTTCACTGTCTAGCTGGCTGCGTTGCACGCCAGGGGTGGTATCCAAGTGGAGGAGTGAGAGAGGAGGGGAGTATGAGAGGCTGCAAAGGGTGTGACTGTGGTTTGGCTCTGTGGGGGAAGGTCCTGGACAGGACCTGGGGAACGACAATACCGATGCCCAACACCCACCTCTTGAGATAATGCTTTAATTGATCGGGGCTGAGTCCTGGGCACAGATGCATTTTAAAAGCTCCCTTGGTGATTTTCACATGCAGCCATGGTTGAGAGGCATTACCCTGGTGGTTTATGTTCTTAAAAGGATAAACGAGACTATTCAGTAACAAATGTGCCTGGATACATTTGTAGGCCCCTGTCTAGACTCTTAAAAGCATGGTAAATAAGAAAATACTCTCAACAAAAGTTGAGAGTTTTTGTTATTTTTTTTTTTAAACAGTCATTTCCTCATTTATTTTGAAACTTTCTTAATTGACAGACTGATGATAAGGGTGTTTTTGCAACACACCTTTCTCAAGAGTACCAGCTGGCTGCTGAAACATTTCATCTGACCCAGTCTCAGGTGTGGGCTCTGTCTTATGAATCCATCAGCTACATCTTTGCTTCTGACAGCACCAAGGCTGACCTGAGGAAGAAGTGGAGTCATCTGAAGCCCCATTTTTAAGTTGTAACAAGGTGAACTACTTTTGAGCATGTCTTAAACCTAGATCTCCTCGCCATATCCCGCCTAGTAAGCTGTTCCTCCCTTGGAACCATAGCAGCCAAGTGCTGCGGACTCCGACAGCAGCACCTTTCTCATGGTGGGGGGCTCAGTAAGTCTGTCTTAAACCGCCTGAAGCTCTGAGGTCGTCCATGGCTTACCTCCATGCTGCTTTCAGGAAGGGAACTGCTGCACACTGAGCTCCCCATCCTAGCAGTGGTTTTGCCTTAACAGTCCCTCTTCACTAGAGATCATGAAACTTCAAGAAAATCAAAGTAGGTTCTCATCAGGAAAAGTTTGGGAATTGCTAGTCTAAATAAGGTGAGAAGGGAATGGATTGTTACCAAAGCCTTTAACCTGTCTAGCTTGTGATGACGGCTCTGTTTTGTTGTGCCTACTTTAATCAGACTCCCTTAAGTATTCCCCAGAACTGTGGACTCCAGGCTGCACTGCATACCATGGATTTTTGTGAATCCCAGTAGCGTCACCTCCTTTGGGTGACGCTCGTGACAGATCAAGGTAACTACTGAGATATGCCTTTGCCCTTCTCATGATTAATCCTTCTGGAGTCAAGATACATTTTAGATTTTGAGTTGAATAATGGCGAGAGAATTGATCCATTTTTGTGCTCATATCTCATCTTCCCTTCCTTACTTTGTCACCGTAAAAATAGTTCTCTATAGAGCTGACAGGACAGCCCTATACTCGGGTTACAGTAAAAGAGAAATGGCAGTGTTCTCACTATATATATATGTATGTATACGCACACACACACATATATATATATGTACATATATGAACCTATATATGAAGTGAAGTCACTCAGTCGTGTCCGACTCTTTGCGACCCCATGGACTATAGCCTACCAGGCTCCTCCCTCCATGAGATTCTCCAAGCAAGAGTACTGGAGTGGGTCGCCATTTCCTTCTCCAGGGGATCTTCCCAACCCAAGGATTGAACCTGGGTCTCCCACATTCCAGGCAGAAGCTTTAACCTCTGAGCCACCAGGGAACCTATGTTTATGTGTGTATTATATCGTATGGCATTGGCCATAGAGAATAAACAATAAAGGGAAGAAGGGATAGCATGGGGAAAAAAAAAAAGAATAGCATTAGGAAAACAACTGATGAGAACAGACAGCTCCTGCCAAGATATTCTTGCTTTCTCTGCTGCACGTGCCACCCAGTCTATCCCCGAGATCTTACAAGAATTAAAGGGAGGGGTGCACAGATCCTCTTGCTCCCCCAGCAGCAGGCTTGGCTTCTCTTAGAATGTCAGAAGGCTATGTATTATTTCTTGCTTCTTCCATCCTCAGGAGTGGCAGACAATGGTTTGTGAGTTAGTTTGATATAAGATTGGATTTTCCCAGGTAAGAATTTTGCCTTTGTCTTATTCATTTTGCACATTTTCTTCATCTGGAGATTGGAGGGCTGGTCCTGGGTCTTTTAAGATAGACTCATTCTCCATGCCCAATTATAATGGGTCCCAATGGATTGTCCTAAAGGATATGGATACAGATACTAAGGAAGAATTTTCATTCTGATTTGTCTTTTACCATATTCTAATTTGTTTTTCAGCCTGGAACATAAAGATTTAGACAGGCATATTTGTAGTAGCCCCACAAAGGGAGCCAAAAAAGCAAGTAAAGATTTATCTTTTCTTCCCAGGAATGACTTAATCATAATTTGCATATATACATTTTTTAAAAAAGCACCTGAAGAAACACTGGGCACTTTATAATTTTTATTAACTTGGTATCCCTGAGAGGCAAGTTAAGGTGTAAACATTGTGCTGCTTTACACAAAGGGAAATGGAGGCAGGTTGACTTACTTGTAGACATCTGGAACCAGAATTCATATCTGTTGATACCACAACCAGTGCTTTTTCCACAAGACTATACACAGACATACTGAACACAGTACTCTCATGTTTTAAAAAACATTACAGCACACTGCCTAAACTATCTCAGATCCTGAGGCATTGCTTTACACTGCTATTTCTTGTTATCTCCCTGTCTGTTTAGGCAACATAACTGATACCACCTGCCCTTAATTCCTAAAACTTAGGAAATTCCCTCAGCACCAGAACTCCAACTCATCATTACTGTCTACCACAGTAAGCTGTGGATTTTAGAATATCCTATCTCCCCATTTCTCTCCCAGATCTCATTCCTATCTGAGAGCTCATTAATGTGACTGTGACACGGCTACTTATCTCAGACCTTAGCCATTGGGCATCTTCTTTCCTTTGACCTGCCAGTAGAAATATCTTCTCTCAGGATACTGGTTTGTGACCTTTGTCTCCTATAGGAGCCAGTCTGCTCATCTTTCTTACCCATTGCCAGTCAGCAAGTGCAGCACAGGCCCTGATATACTAATAATCTGGGGGGTGGAAGCCCGTCCATGGTGTTCGTTGCACTCCACGTTTCAGCTGAAGCAAGTCCCTCTCTGCCCCCTGCACAGCCTTATCGTGCTACCCCCTCAAATCTGTGCTACTCTGAGCTTTGTCTCACCTTCTTTACTGTCTGTCCTTTGCCCTCTGCTCCCTTGCTCCCCAGTTTTCCCATTTCTCACCCATTCAGCATGCAGTTTTACAATTAGTTTTGGAAAGTTCATCTTGCCCAGTAAACGTTCCCTCTGTGCACTTCCTGCTTCATGAAACCTTCCTGATTAAAGAGAAGAAAATACCTCTCATTTTTTCTCCAAACTCTAATGCTTTAGACCTTAACTTTTATGCCTAGTATTACTACCTAGCTTTCTAAATTTCTCTAAAACCGTTGTCACTGTACGTATTTGTTCATGTCAGTGTCGTCTGTTATAGGTTGTAAGGACAAGAACGGGGTCTGTTTAACTTGTGCTGTACAGGCTCATACCACTGTGGGCAGTTGACTCAATACCATATTTATGGCATCAGAATCGCACTTGAAGAGCTGCTTTTAAGAATAGATGCATGCAGTTGAATGTGTGTGTGTGAGTATTGTCAGCTCCACTGACCAAAGATAGTTCGTCCTCCTTACCATTAGGGTAAAGAGTTTCTGTCACAAAGTGGTCTGTTTTCCCAGTCTGTGGGACATGGCCAGTGGCTTCTGCTCATCGCATGTTAGTATTGTGTCCACAGGGTGCGTGACACTCACCCCAGTGTTAGGGTGTGTGGATTACGGCAGTCCCTCTGGCAGTTCTGATTGCTTTCCCTATTACTGCATCCACTTGCCTTCCTCTTCGGGCTTCTGGACCACAAGGGACAGACAAAATTTAGATGAGACAGACCAGAAAAAAAATCACACTAGATGCTGTAAATACAGTGTTACTCTATTCCAAAGCTTCTGGGGCTTTGAAGACAGTAAGAAATCCAGGGTTCACACCTCACTGTTTATATGAGGTTTACACTGTTCCCCCATATAGCAAACCTAGATACTTGACAAAATGGTTTATAGGTCAGAACCAGACTGGACACTTAAAGGCTCTTCTTTAAGGTAAAGGAATGTGTGTGATAAGTATATCATTCTGAGCACAGACTTAAGTGAGCAGGAAAAAAAATCATTCTTTTTGCATTTCCATTACTGTACAAAGAGCTAGACCCATTCAGTGAGAATCCTCACTACTTCTCCATGAAATGCTGCAGTGTGGGTTTTCTAGTTGAAATGCAACTGAATAACGTGATGAGTAAAGGGAACACATCAAATTTCACAGGATCTGCTGCTGTGTCCTCTCTGTTAGGGGAACAACACAGGCTCTGAGAGGAAAAGGTGTTACCGTCAATACAAGCAAGGAGAGGGAAAGAATCTTCCTTTCATTCTTACTCTGTATCCAAGAGAAACACAGGAACAAGCAGTGGGGTAAATTCTAGACTGTTTCCTTAACTAGTTGGGCACAGATTAGGAGATGGATCTCACTACTGGAGAACTATTTGGAAACAATTTCAATACATGTAATGAGGCTGTTTTTCTCATAGATCCTCAAGGGCTTACTTAGGTGCTGGCTGTGACAGAAGTTTCTCTCGTGTGTGGATCTCTCGGTGTTTATTAAGAGCGGAACTTTTACTGAAGCACTTGCCACAGTCCTGACACCCGTAGGGCTTCTCTCCAGTGTGGGTTCTGTGGTGTGCTCGTAAGTCAGAACTCTTGCTGAAGCTCTTCCCACAGTCGGGACACACGTGGGGTCTCTCTCCTGTGTGTATCCTCCGATGTGCACTGAAATGAGAGCTGTTATTGAAACTCTTGCCGCACTCTTCACACTGATAGGGCTTTTCTCCTGTGTGGGTTCTCTGGTGAATGATAAGGCTTGAGCTCTGATTGAAGCGTTTTCCACACTCACCACATTCATACGGTTTCTCTCCTGTGTGGATTCTTCTGTGGGTGATGAAATTTGAGCTGTCACGGAAACTTTTCCCACAGTCGAGACATTGATAAGGTTTCTCTCCAGTGTGGATCCTCCGGTGTCTAATGAGGCGGCGCTCCGACTGAAGCTTTTCCCGCAATCAGCACATTTATATGGATTTTCCACTTGATGGGCTAGCTGATGCATAGGGTGGGAGTTTGGACCAAAGCTTTTGCCGTATCTCAGATATTTATAGGTTCTCTCTCCCAAGTAAGGCCTCTGATGACTTGGAACTTTACCTAAACTCCTTTCAGGGAATGTTGGTTTTCCTTTTTTCTCTCCCGGGTGTTTTCCCACTGTCTTCCAGATCTGCATTCACTCTCATTGCCTTTAATTTGATTAAAATGCTGGGGAATTTTCCTTTCAGACCTTGCAAGTAATGTCTTATGTAGTTGTACTTCCTCAGAAATATCCCGTTTTAGATTCGCTTCATTCTCAAATCCAGCCTCAAAACCTAAGAGTAGAAATTTAAAAGTTACCCATTTTCTCAATTATTATGTGTGAGTGTAAAGTATCACATTAGATGACTTAACATAGAAATTAGGGAGCTCTAGATCATAAATAACTACTGTCTATTAAAACCTTCTATTTGGTAATCTGTCACATGCTTCTCATCTATAGGGGATCTGATGAATATGTTCTTTTAACTCTTTTTCCTGGATATCTAGGATCTTCAGAAAATCCTCTCAGTATACCAAGAAAAAACCTACCAGATTTAAGATAAAACCATCACTATGATTATCCAGGAAAGACACTTTCTAATGCTGTATTTTAGCCTTATCTCAGGCCTGTCATGGATTACATTCTTTGCCAGTAACTAAAGGAATGCCCAGGAAACTTGGGAACTTCTATATTGAGGAAGAGCTACATGAATCCTTTTCACCCTCAAATTCCGTGTGTTGAGAATAAAAACAGGGTAGAAAGATTCCTGTTGTCTTTCAAAGAACAAAAGGCCTTCTGAGAGAGAAACTTTGGTAGGTGCTATCTCTTT
Source organism: Nanger dama (assembly GCA_917880005.1). Classification (NCBI taxonomy): domain Eukaryota; kingdom Metazoa; phylum Chordata; class Mammalia; order Artiodactyla; family Bovidae; genus Nanger; species Nanger dama. Next base: position 2,223,339 of record CAKJTW010000038.1, on the reverse strand, counting down.
CAAACTTTCTCTTTGCCCATGGACAAATAATCACTAGATGTTCCAAAGCACTACTCTAATGCCCAAGCTAAGCTTTAATATTCCTCTAAGAGCCAAATGCCAGGCTTCCCAGGCCTAGGCTATGAGAATTTGTAGATACTTGGAAAGTTTCAGTTTGCAAATTTAGTTTGAATTTGTAGAAATTTCAGAGGTTTCAGATAAACTCTGGATCCCAATTCCCTGGACTAAATCTGAGAACATGTACCCTTAAAGCACTATTTCTACCTAGAAGCCCAGAGTTAGGATTAGACCCATGAACTGGAGGTTCATTATATTAACTGAAATCTCAGAAACTTAAATATGTGACTATAAATTATGAGCCTCTGAGAGGGGTACTTAGCATTTCCTAAACCTAGAAGCTGTTATTTAACGGAACATGGTAACAGCTTCATGGAGTTGATGCTCTGTGGAGCACACTTGGAGAATGCAGATCTAAATATTTTGGAAAAGAAAACTACTGTTTATCAAATGCCCAAGTACTGTGCTAGATGCCTCACTGTGGTACTTCAGTTACATCAATCTTGTGAGGTTGGTCTTAATATATAAGCAAAATTACAGGGCTAAGTAACTTGCTTTAAGGTACTCAGCTAGTAACATAGTCCATATTCATATACATACATATGTATGACTCCAAAAACAGAATTCTTCCTGCAAGGAGGGAAGCCATAATGAAGTTGTTTTGTTTTGTTTTGTTTTCCTTAAATAGTAAATAAGATTTAAAGGGTCAGTTCCCTCAGAAATTTCAGACTTTGGGTAAGTGTGTCTGAAGAAAGAGATTATCAGATTTTCATATATATGAATAAAGCAGGCATACAGCTGATGTATCAGCTGAAACTAGAGGAAAAAGCAGAAATGAGAATGAACTTTAAAAAACCAACTTCATGTACCATGCGTACATGACATGCTGTTTGGGAAATGTTAGCTTTCAGAGTCCCTGCTAGGTACGTGGGCTGGTAACTGAGCAGCTCGTGAGCAGATGATGGCACATTTACAAAGTCTGCAGCCATCTCAGGTTGATGCGATAGTGTGAGGAAGCAAGTCAAGTGGAAAGCTGCCTGGAGGAAAGAGAAGACTCCCTGAGGACTGGGTGCAGTGGCCAGTTCTCCTGGTTCTCAATCCGATCATTTTTCTCCTAGATGCCACTGCCTTCCCTTTGCTATTTCTACCTTAAGAAGAGGATCTTACCATGGGGGCTCTGGAATAAGACTGGAGCACGGGTCAGTGCCTCTGGAGGTATCTCGGGATCCTCGTCGTCATCTTCAGAATCATCTTCTATGGCCTCGACTGCCTGCCCAGCTTGCTTTTCGGCTTCAGCCTCACTGGTCTCCTGCATGGGGCATAACGCTATCTCTTCTTCCTGGCCGTCACTAGGCTGGGCAGCCACCCGGGCATTCACCAAAGCGTCCATCTCTTCAAAGAAGGGACAGGTCTCTGGTGCTTGGCCATTCTTGACTTTCCGATAGCTGGTCTGTAGGCTCTTAAACTTGGTCCGACACTGCTCTGGTGTCCTGAGGAAGCCATATTCCCATAACCGCTCAGCCACGGCTCCATACAACTGGCTGTTGCGGTGACAGTTCCGAAGGGCTTCGTAAAACTGAGTCTCACTAAGAATTGCAAGGTAGGTCTTTGTCTCTTCATAGCCCCAGTGCACACCTGCCACCAGAAGAGAAGTTTTAGCACCACTTAATGCAGGGCTTTATAGCTGCAATTCCTCAGTCCTAGCATTTGCTTCATGAAAAGTCGCCCAAGCTTGGGCTCCTAGGTGAGAAGGCAAGAACAGCTCATGTTTCCAAATTTGTGCAGCCTCTCAGGATGTTCTGCTTCTCTGGCCCATATCGGTTTCACAGAGACCTTGATTCCTACATTCAATTTAAAAGGCCTTTTCACCAGATCACAGTAGTGATCGTTATGCACACTGAGGCAAGTATACAGAAGGCATTTCCCCATTCTTATAGTAGTTCTGGAGTTCTGATCCTAACTAGAAAATAACTGGTTAGAAGACCTACAGTCAGTCACTGTCAGCCTGGAGCCATCCTTACATTCTCTGATCAGTCTTTTCCTACCAGCCCTACTTCCTTATAAATTAAGTCTCCCAAAGAATGTCTCAAAATCCCAAGCAACAGTCTCTTTCAGATTCATACTGCTGCCTAATGCACTCCCTTTTATGGCCCTTCTTCACCTGGTCTCAAAAAGCCAGCCCAACAATAGCAAAGCCTGAAGGGTACAAGGGAAGAACCTGTGGTCATGCACCTTCTCCTTATAGCAGAGGACTGGCAGAGCCAGGAGGAGGAAGGAAGCAGAGCATAGAGCACCTCCTGGTCCCCAACATGGGCAGAACTTCATCAGGATGACTATAGACTCTGCTCCCTGAAGGTCCCTCAAGCTAAAGGGAAGGGAGATTCCAAGAGCCTTCCTCCCACTTGAGAGCCAGGTGGCGATGACATTGCTTCCATTATCCTCCACTCTCTGCCAGGGAAGCAAAAGGAAATAATTGGAAGACAGAGAAAAAGCAGTGGAAAAAGACAAAAAGAACAGAGATAAAGTAATAGCAGCTAGCACATGGGCCATGTTTGTGATTTACCTAAATTTATTGCAGTGACAAAAAGGGAAAGAGAATTTTTTTTTTTTTTTTAGGAAAAATTGCAAGACAAGAAGACCAGAACAGAACAAAAGTAACAACACATAATAAAACGTGGAAGGAATAGATAACTGTTCCCAGTAGAACTGCACCTTTGGAGTTAGCTCTGTCCGTACCTTCCAGTTGAGGACACAAACTGAAATGTTCCCCTAGCTGATGAGTGGGCAGGATTAGAAACAAAGCCTCCTGCTTCATATGTGGTGTTTTTCTCATAACAGCATAGTTGTACAGATTACATCAGTAATAACGTGATATTTAAAGATGGTTCCATAGGCAAATAATACTTCAATGGAGTGTTGAGATTTCTTGCTGCAAAACTGGGTCCTGTTAAAATGCCAATATGTGATGCAAATCTCATAGAGGAAACATAGAAAATGTTTTCCCAACTTTAGGCAGTCCTTCACTATGCTCTTTTAAAAAGGCACACATAATAAACTGAGTTTGGAGGGTAAAAATAAAACACCATTTTATATGAGGCACTCAACAGATATCTTTCTCCTTAAAGATACTATACTGCCAAGATTTTCTGAGCCTTCAGTGATTTTATAATCAGGAAAATATATTTTAAGAAAGAAACAGAAGGAATGGTACTCCTTTTCAGGACTCACCTGAATTTTGTGTGTATTTCTTTATAATATCTAATATTTTTGTTTACTTACATTAACTCAATGGTTTTCCCACAAGAGAATGAAATACATAAAGAACTGAGAAATGCCTCTATTAAGTGACAAAGCTGGCAAGTGACATTAAGTTTACTGACTCCACACCCAACCTCATAATTCCTCAGTCTAATCCTAAAATGCCAAGAAGAAAAGCTTACCACTTGGGCTACGGAAAAGGACAGGTGTGGTGGAGCCGTCAGGGTCCTGGGGGGCGGCCTCTTGGCCCTCTTCATCACTGTCGGACTCTTCAGCCGTGGCCTCCTCTCCCTCTTCATGGTGCCAGCCCTCTTGTTCTGGCTCTTCAGTCTCAGCATCACTGCCTCCCAGGCCAGAGTGAGAGGCCGCCGCCTCCAGGCCATTACTGGGCAGGGCAATGACCTGGGCACTCATCAGGGCTTCCATCTCTTCAAAAAGGGACAGGCCTCAGGTGGGTGGCCGCTCTTGACTTTCCGATAGTTCTTCTGGAGGCCTTTGAACTTGGTCCTACACTGCTCCAGGGTCCGGAGGAACCCAAACTCCCGGAGCCGCTCCGCCACAGCCCCATACACTTGGCTATTCCGATGACAGTTTCGGAGAGCCTCATAAAACTCAGGCTGACTGAGAATTGCGAGGAGAGTTCTGGTCTCTTCATGACCCCAGTGCACACCTGCCACCTTCTCATCCTCAAAGCCTCGGTGATCCTGGTCTACCCAGCTGCTTCTCTCTCTCTCCTGGACGGTAACAGATCAGCAGGCATTCGTCTGTCTTCTGTGTGACTGCCTCTTGGGAGTTCCTTCTCCTTGGAGCCCAGATCTGGGATCCATGGCTCTCCTTGCTCCAACTTGGAGACCATGCTGGATTTAGAACATGGAAATCCTGCTTGCAGGGAAGCAAACAAAGGATATCATAGTTTGGAATCATCATAAAAAGTATCTCTGAGTTCAGACTTGCTTTTTTTAATCCAAGAAGCTTATAAGGAAAAGTAAGAAAATGTTTTCAGAAAGATCAGTGGGTTGAAGAATGTGAGGAAAATACATAAAGCCTCAAAAAATGAGAAACACTTTCCAGAGCAGGGTGACAGAGGAAAGCATCCTCTTGTGTGTTCAGAGCAGATAATTCTGCTCCAAGTTACTGCTTAGCTCTCCTGACTACTTGTATGCAGGTCCTGGCACTGCTGAAAACAGTCACCTCCTGCCTCCTAGAGAACTGACTCCTCAACGACGTGGGGCTTAATCTGAGTAGAGCTCACAGTAGGCCCTCTGTATCCATGTTCCTCCACATCTGTAGACTTAACCAACTACAGTATTGTAGTAAACTATGAAAAGATAGCTGTGTATAAGTGGACCTGTGCAGTTCAAACTCGTTATTCAAGGGTCAGCTGTGGTTCTCTACTTGGGACTACAGAATCAAACTCAAGAGTGATTGCAAGGAAGAGACTGTCTTCAACTGTTCCACTTCTCTCACACTTGGTCAGTAACTTCTAGAGGCTTTTCCTTCAGTATATCCTTTATTCCTACTGCCACCATCTAAATCTAGACCTCTTATTTTCCCTCACCTGGGTAACGCAGCAATCACTGCTCTACCTAACTCCGGGCTCTTGCTTCATCAGCTCACGTGCTATCTGTACTGCCAAACCTTAACCTGAGTGCCTGACAGGCACAGCCCATTCATACCAGACTCCTCTCTCCAGAACACAGCACACATTCACCACTCTGCCTTTCCTTTCCTTTAACTCCCTCCTTTCTATGCAAATTTAACCCATTAGTGCCCCCCTGAAGCCTTTCATACAGCCCTACCTCATCTCCTACTCTACCAACCCCTATTGTACTCACACAACTGAGTAACAAGTCATTGTTTGGCACTGTTTGAATACAGTTCAGTTCACATATTTATGTTCACTCTAATATTCTCAATCATATTGTAGACTCTTTGAGAGGCACCTTTCCTTGTTCCAAGGACCCTGCATGGTGTTGAGCATGTTGGTAGGTGTTCAAAAACAGATCAATTTTGCAAGTGGGGATTAGGGGACTGCATCTGGATGACTAGACAGAGACCACTACCAGCGTGGCTGAGAAGGCTGGTGTCTGGGATGATAACATCAGAATTCAAAACCACCTCAACAAGTTAAAGAAGTGTTCAAGGAAAACAACATACAACCTGGAGCTCAGCAGAGCACAAAGAAGAAAAATAAGTCCCAGAAAACCAAGTTTAAGAACCAGGCACAAAGACAATCGGGAAGAGACCTGGGAGTATCAAGTGAATGATAATCAGTAGTTGAGTTATACTGAAAGAAAGTATAATGAAATCCTGAAGTAAAATTCTTAGTCTGCCTCTACCTGCCAGACCCTCACTGGAATAATATATATAATTTAATTCTCCACAATTAACATGATGTTTGAAGAATTTTCCAAAGGAGAGTAACACAAACTTAGTAGGTCTGAAGAATGGAGCTTCTGGGGAAAAGCTTAAAGAAACAAATCTAGTTTAATATGAAGAAAGAAAATGACTAAAGGGAAGATAAGCCAAGTATAGAAAAGAATTTTTATCTAGAAAATTCAGACAGTGTCATTACCAGGAGAAAAGAAATTCCAAGTCCTGGTAAAAACTATAGAGAGCCATTCTCTGGCAGACTTATCAAAAGAGGAAGTATAAGAATACTATCACAACAGAGAGCTAAGCTACTTGCCTTCAGGAGGTCCCCAACAGCTGCATGCTCCATTTCCACTCATTCCTGAAATCCCTTTCCCACTCACTGCTCCCAACCCTACTTCCCAACTTAGAACGGCATCCTATCTTCCCACATGAATCTACTCCTCACCGCTCCTTTGAAAAGGTCTGAGCTTCTCCTTTGGGTTCATCTGCTCCTGTGGTCCCAGGTCTGGGCTTCTTGCCCTCTCTTTCTTGGGTACACCCCTGGGCTGGGGTTCCACTGACTCCTGCCGAACACTTAATAACTCTCGTGTTGATTTCAGGGGTGTCATCTTCTCCAAGCGCACTTCCTGCCCCTTCACAGAGACTGTGACCTGGAAACAACCCCCATGAATTGTCACTGCACGGTCATAATGAGGGGTATTCCCAGAGGAGTCTAGTTAATATCCCAAAAGAGATCATCCTTTTGGGACATGGCTAGGGTTGGGGTGGGTGGGGGGGAGGGGTTGGTTAATAGACGAAGGGTCTTTCTTACTCCATTACTGTTAGCTTAGAGCAGCTGGAACTCCAGAATAAAATAGTAAACCCAGTTCCACACTAAAAAGAATTCCCCTCTCATTATGTCAAAAGTTACATTCAGGTGGCATCTCCCAATAAGCTGTCTGAAAAAGTTACCTTTTGTAGGAGCTTCGCTAATGGAGACTGTGCCTTAATTTGGCCTTTTATCTTGCCCCTTCCCAGTCACATATTTCTGAATTCCCCCCCCCTGCTCACCGAACGTCCAGGTCTTCCAGGCTCTCTTTCTAAGTCTTCCACCAGAGTCACTGCCTCCTCTCCACTTTCTGGACATTGCTTTTGTACCCAGTTCTGGATCTCCCCAGGTAAGACGGTCAGGAACTGCTCTAGCACCAACAATTCTACAATCTGCTCCTTGGTGCGCACCTCTGGCCTTAGCCAACGACAGCAGAGTTCCCAGAGTTGGCTGAAAGCCTCCCGGGGGCCCAGCCACCTCCTGATAATGAAACTTCCTGAAGCGCTGTCGGAAGGCCTCAGAGTTAGAGCCATTCCCTTTCAGGGTGGGTTTGGCCATGGTTCACAGCAGGAAGCAGCTTCCCTTCACTTAAAGGTCTAGGTTCCAGGGCTTACACCCATCTTCCCATGTCCTTGGGGAATCACCTGCAGATGAGTCTGTCTCTGTAAGCAGTTTCCTCCTAGGGCAGAGAGAGATGGCACCATCAGAAGGAATATATGTCTAGGGTCTTGCCAGAGCTGGCCTGACTGCCCATATGCTCCAAGTGGTCATCTGAGGTAGCACCAGCTTCAGGTCAGGAAGTCAAAACTGAGCATGAATGTGAGAGGCCATTCAAAGGCTGCATTTCTGGGCGACATTTAGGGTAGCCCGGAGAAGCAGCAAAGGATAGAAAGTACTGTCTACTCTTCCACCGCCCCCAAATCTGACCCATTGAGCTCCCCTGACAAGTGAGTTCGAACCATTTGGGAGACCTGGAGCTCGGGAGGTTCTAAAGGCAGGTCACCACTCTGCTGAAGGTAACAAAGCCTCTGTCCAGCGGGTAGCGGCTGATCTCCACCGTCCTTCCCCAGGCCCTCACAGCCCGCCCCGCTCCCTGAGACTCCACCACTACCAATTCCCACCCCAAACAAAAATCAAGTACTGAATACTGGGTCTCTGTTTTCCCTCAGCAGAAGTAAGCGCTCAGTAGACATCCGGGAACTACTGACGGGAAACCTCGCGCATTGAGAGAAGTTGATTTCGGCTCCTGAAGCGAGGTCCGAGTGGGTTTGGGGAGAGTCACACTGAGTTGGTGGAGAGAGGAATTCCGAGGGGGCAGTAGTCATGGGTCTCCTGAGGACGAGTTCGGGTGGTGGCCAGGCGCTCCGAGGTTCGCGAGCGCGGAGCTGAGGTCTAGGAGCGGCGGGTGCGGGGTTCCGGCCTCTTTGTCTTCGTTCCCTCCGGCCAGGTCACTCGGAGCCGTCATGAACCACTCCAGAGGCCTCCGACCGGACTAAGGCGCCCTGAGAGCACCCTGTTGGCCCACACCTGAGAGCTTCTCCCTCTCAGGCTATCGCTCAACCCGCTCGCATCCCTGCCCACCGGCCAGCCTCACCCAGTCAGGGTCTGGCTCCAGCCCGGGCTCGCCAGCCTCAGTCCAGCTTCCAAACCGGAAGTCCGAGTGGGTGCCTCGGGAGCCAACGGCGCATGCGCAAGGGCAGCTCCCGCGACTCCTGCGGGGCACCGGCTGCAGCCGGCGAGGGGCCCAGCAGAGCGCGGCGCACTTCCGGGACGCGGCGCGCCGGCTGCTTTCCGTCCGGTCTCCCCTGCAGTTGTCTCGGCGGGTAAAGTCAGGAGGAACGGTGCGTCCCGGAGACCTGCGCGCGCATAGAGAAGGGAGCGCTCGCCTCCTTGGTCGCCAGCTGAGGCTCTGGAGGAGGGTGCGACGGATATAGGGACTCGAGGTCCGCCGTGGGAATGATCCACGAACTGCTCTTGGCTCTGAGCGGGTACCCAGGGTCCATTTTCACCTGGAACAAGCGGAGTGGCCTCCAGGTACTGTCCGGCTTGAGGCGCGGGAACTGGCGAGCTCGGAATGGGTGGACCCGAGCCAGCGCTTGGGAGGAGGAGTCTGAGGGAGCAAGAAGGCGGGGCTGGCAAGGACCGAGGCGTGGGGGCCGTATCCCTGGACGGGTAACCTGAGGGCTGTGCCCTAGGGGCTTAGGGATGATTTAGACACCTGGAGAGAGTTGGGCCTAGGCGGAGAGCGGAGGGTGGATCCCTATTGGCTCTCCCTTAGGGGAAGAGGGAATCCCGGACCAGGCTACGTTGCAGTGTCTGGGCTAGAGCTGCTGGAGAACTGGATGTAAAAATGAGGGGGGCCCTTTCTCCCATCTTCATGCTTGCACAATGTTTTAAACTGAGTTTTGAAAGCTAGACCAAATACACAGTGCCTAATATACAATATGGAGAAGGAAATGGCAGTCCACTCCAGTATTCTTGCCTGGAGAATCCCGTGGATGGAGACCAGTAGGCTGCAGTCCACCGGGTCGCAGAGTCGGACACGACTGAGAGACTTAATTTTCACTTTACAATAAGGATTCAGCCAGTTTCGTTGAAAGAAAAAGTGGGTGTTTTCCTTATTACTCCTTGCCGGAAAAATTTCTGCACTCAGAGAATTTGGAGCAGGGGAGGACTTTCGTGTATCCAGGGATGTTCAAGGGGGCTATGTATATACTATATATATGGTTTACCTGTATGCTTTAATCTTCACAACCACCTATCTCCATATTAGAGATTAATTCCCGGTGTCAGGGATCAATAGAGAATAATACGTTTAGGGTCTTGAACCCAGGTCTGTCTGACTTCAGTATTTGAACCACTCTTTTCTACTTCTGCTTCCAGTAATATTATCTAATCATTTCCATAACTTAGTAACTTATGTATTGTTGGCCCCAGTTTACAAAAGAGCAAACTGGAGCTCAGAGGACTTTATGGTGGCTAGTCTTAAAAATGCAAGATTTGAATCTAGCTCTGTCTGATCACAAAGTCATGCTTGTTTGTATGAGAATTGGTAGTATAAGCTGTGGAGGAGCAGAAGAATTACATTCTTGATTTTTACAACTTATAAATCAAACAGATTCGTCTTATTTCTTTGCAGCTGTGAAATTAGCACAATGCCAGGCATGTAGGAGGAAAAGGCTCAGGAAGTAATTGTGTGTGCTTGACTATGAAGTAAAAAGAGACAACAGAATATGGGAACAATAGCTGTGTTCCTTTTTTTTCTTATAAAAGTCTCAGTTGGATATTTTCCTCTTGAAGTTCTCAGTTTTAAAGTTACCGTCTAAGAAAAACTTTATCTAACCACCTCTTTAAGTATACTTCTAATGCCATTATTTTCCATCACAGCAACTTATTTCCCTTAGAAGACATCATAATTCATATGATTTATTGTTGTTACCTACATATATAGTCTTTCTCTCACACAGGTTGCCCATGGGGGCAAAGGCCCCAGTGGTCTTCATAGATGTTGCAGAAGCACCTAACAATTTCTGCCACATACTAGTATTAAGATATTTGTGAGGGACTTCCCTGATAGTCTAGTAGCTAAACTCCACGCTCCCAATGCAGGGAGCCCGGGTTCAATCCATGGACAGGGAACTATATCCCACATGCCACAACTAAGAGTTTGCATGTCGAAGCTAAGATCCAGCACAGCCAAATACATTCTTTTTAATTAAAAAGACACGAAAGAAAAATTTTAGCCAAACCAGCAAATATTGCATACTTTCTTCAGAACAGTGTTTTTCACATTTGGATAAAGGGTAAAATTGTCATGAATGTTCTGTGTTGATAAAAATAATTTTATTGTAATATAGAATATGTACACACATTAAGCTAAGTATAAATTCAAGCACATTGTTCTTGAACAGCTGTAAACCCAGTTATTTTTACAAAGTAAATAATGCTACCAAATTGATGAATTCACATTGACAATCTGACGCAGCCTCTCGGTGTTGGCACTGTTGACATTTTGGACTGGATAATTCTTTGTTGTGGGGACTGTCCTGGACATTATAGGATGTTCAACAGCATCTGTGATCTCTACTCACTAGATGCCAGTAGGACCCCTGGCAACGAAAAATACCTCCAGACATTACCCTATCCCTTGGGGGCAAAATTGCCCCAGCTGAGAACCATTGAGCTAATACAGTATATACTTTTGTTTTGTTAAACCTAAATTGTCAACAGTTGAGTTTAATAGTAGAATGATTTTGCTGGAGATCTGGCTAGTTCCTATTTTGATTTCAGTAACTATGTTCATATAAGTAGGTTATACTAAACAGTACCAATAACTTTAAGCTGTCATTTGCTGTTTCAGAATAACCAGACCTTGAACTTCTCTAAAATTCCTGCAACACTGTGCAAATGCCAATTTTAATAGTAATATCACTTAATAACTGAATAGAGCTGTCCTAATAATAAGAAATATTACTCACTGGAAAAGACCCTGATGCTGGGAAAGATTGAGAGCAAGAGGAGAAGGGGACGACAGAGGATGAGATGGCTGGATGGCATCACTGACTCAATGGACGTGAGTCTGAGTGAACTCCGGGGAGATGGTGATGGACGGGGAGGCCTGGCGTGCTGCGATTCAAGGGGTTGCAAAGAGTCGGACACTACTGAGCGACTGGACTGAACTGAATAATAAGAAATTGCTGACATGTATTGAGCACTTGGCTATGTGCTTGGCACATGTGATTTACATATTTAATCCTCAAAATTATTATATCTACTTTATAAGTATGAAAGATGAGGGGTATTGCTTGCCTAAGATTTCAAGGAAGTAAGAGGTGACTCAGGGATTTAAACCCAAGCATTCTGACTCCAGAGACCAGATTCTTAAGCACTATGTCATGCTACCTCTTAAAAGTTATTAACTTGAAGATATGGTTAACAATGTGTCATTAAGTCTACTTTAAGTGGATTCTTAATCAAATTATTGTGGAATCAGTAACAGAAAATTTCTTTTTGCCTACTTATTACATTTACTATCATATAAAAATGGCTTCCACAAAATATAATACATTATGAATATGAAATATTCTGAGTTCCTTGTGAGTAGTAAGTATATCTGACTTTGCTCCTTATTTATGGAAAGTTACCACAGTTCCTGGGATAAGTAGGTGGTCACTAAAAGTTGGTTGATTCTCCAAAGAAGATATTCAGTGGCCAATAAACAAATGAAAAGATGATTAATAGCATGATTCTTTAGGAAAATACACAATGAGATGTCATTTTATATCCTTTAGGATGGTTATTACCAAAAATCAGAAAATAACAAGTGTTGGTGGGGATGTAGAGAAATTAAAACCCTTGTGCATTGCTGGTAGAAATGTAAAAGGTGCAGTCCCTGAGGAAAAACATATGGCAACTCCCCCAAAACTTAAACAGAGAATTACCAAATGATCCAGCAGTTTTATTCCTAGGTATATAACCAAAAGAAGTGAAAGCAGAGACTCTGGTAGCTATTTGTACACCATGTTCATAGCAGCATTGTTCACAATAGCCAAAAGGTAGAAGCAGTTTGTCCATAGACAAAAGAATTGATTAAACAAAGTGCAACATGTATCAATGGAATGTTGTTGTTGTTTAGTCTGAGTTGTGTTTGACTCTTTTTGCAGCCCCATGGACTGTAGCTCGCCAGGCTCCCCTATCCATGGGATTTCCCAGGCAAGAATACTGGAGTGGGTTGCCATTTCCTCCTCTAGGGAATCTTCCCAGCCCAGGGATGGAACCTGCATCTCAGCATTGGCAGGCGGATCCTTTAACACTGAGCCACCTGGGAAGCCCACAATGGAACATTATTCCAACTTAAAAGGAGAGAGATTCTAACATGTGCTACAATACGGATGAACCTTGATGACACTATGCTAAGTGGAATAAGCCAGTCACAAAAGAATCAAGATTGTAAAGCAGTCAAATTCATAGAGACAGAATCAGAAGGGCACTTGGGCAGGGTCTGTGGGTTAAGGAACAATGGAGAGTCGTCGGCACAGAGTTTTCGTCTGGAAAGATGAAAGTTCTGGAGATGCTGGTGGTGATGGCTGCCCAACAGTGTGACTGCAGTTAATGCCACGAAACTGTACCCTGGATAATGGCTAAACTGATAACTTTTGTGCATATTTTGCCATGAATTTCTTTTTAGGTTGATTGAATGAATATATTCTCTCACTACTATTTTTCTGCTTGAACTGCTGTGAAATCTTTGTATACCATACTAAGTTATCATTTGGCCGTGATTTAAATTAAAAATATGAATGAAAATATGGACAGTAAATTATATGTCAAGTTTTAAGGTGCTCTTGCAGATTATAATATGCTACATTACTTTTTTGTTCTTTTAAGCTTTACATTTTTACTGAAATGAAAATAAAATTTAAAATTTCAGAGAGAATTTGTAAATCCTCTGAGTATGTTTGAGAAACCTCTGGAGTGTGCAGATCCAAGTTAGAGCAGTATTGCTCAAGAGACTTTGTTGCAACCAGGTCAAAAACCCCAAATATCCTTATAGATCATCCCAGGAAGAAAGATTCATAAGAAATAGGTAACATACTCAGCCTTGAAAAAGAATGAAATCTTGCCATTTGTGACAGTGTGGATGAGCCTGGAGGGTATTATGCTTAGTGAAATCAGGCAAAGACAAATACTGTATGAAATCACTTATATATGGAATATAGAAAACAAAATGAACAAACATAGTAAGACAGAAACAGATCCGTATATACAGAGAACAAATGGCCATTTCCAAAAGGAAGAGGGGTAGGGTGAGGGATGAGATAGGTGAAGGGTATTAAGTACAAACTACCAATTATAAATAAATCACAGGCTAATATACAGCACAGGAATATAGTCAGTCTCTTGTAATAACTTTGTACAGTGTGTGATCTTTAAAAATACTGAATCACTACATTGCACATCTGAAACCAATATAATATTTATACTTCAATTAGCAAAAAAGAAATAGGTGAGAGTGGCTGCCTCTGAGGAGGTTGGCTTATTTTAATGTACTCTGTTTTGTATTGTTCAAATTCTTTGCCATGCATTACCACCCATTTCAATAAGTGGCTAATTAGGCTAGGGCTAGGGGATACGGTCTTTGTAGTGAGCTGAAAATTCTTTTGTTATCCAGAACTTATTGATCTTAAATAGGCATCTTGCAAAGGGAGACAGCAGTTGTAGTGAGCAGTGAATAGCAGGCATCAGCGTTCTTAGCATTCTTCTTCTCCTCCAGGTGTCACAGGACTTCCCATTTCTTCATCCCAGTGAAACCAGTGTCTTGAATCGACTCTGCCGGCTGGGCACGGACTACATTCGGCTTCACCGAGTTCATTGAACAGTACACGGGCCATGTGCAGCAGCAGGTGGGTTTCCGTTTTCTGAGAATGTACACCTCTTGTGGGCGGGGGCTAAGTCAAACTTTCAGTGATTTCCATTGGTAATTCATGTGACATAAATCCCTCAGAAGAAATGGAGTAGCCATCATGGTCAACAAAAGAGTCCGAAATGCAGTACTTGGATGCAATCTCAAAAATGACAGAATGATCTGTTTGTTTCCAAGGCAAACCATTCAATATCACAGTTATCCAAGTCTATGCCCCAACCAGTAATGCTGAAGAAGCTGAAGTTGAACGGTTTTATGAAGACCTACAAGACCTTTTAGAACTAACACCCAAAAAAGATATCCTTTTCATTATAGGGGACTGGAATGCTAAAGTAGGAAGTCAAGACACACCTGGAGTAACAGGCAAATTTGGCCTTGGAATGTGGAATGAAGCAGGGCAAAGACTAATAGAGTTTTGCCAAGAAAATGCACTGGTCATAGCAAACACCCTCTTCCAACAACACAAGAGAAGACTTTACACATGGACATCACCAGATGGTCAACACCGAAATCAGACTGATTATATTCTATGCAGCCAAAGATGGAGAAGCTCTATACAGTCAACAAAAAAAGACCAGGATTTGACTGTGGCTCAGATCATGAACTCTTTATTACCAAATTCAGACTCAAATTGAAGAAAGTAGGGAAAACCACTACACCATTCAGGTATGACCTAAATCAAATCCCTTATGATTATACAGTGGAAGTGAGAAATAGATTTAAGGGCCTAGATCTGATAGATAGAGTGCCTGATGAACTATGGAATGAGGTTCATGACATTGTACAGGAGACAGGGATCAAGACCATCCCCATGGAAAAGAAATGCAAAAAAGCAAAATGGCTGTCCATCCCTTACTCACCATAGACTCTGCTCAGCATCAGCCTGAGGCTCAGTTTCCTCACCTGTAAAATGGGCATAATAGATGGTACCTGTCTCACTGGGTTGTAGGGATTAAACAAGGTAGTTCATGTGAAGTGCTTGGCGTTCAGCAGACCCACAAACAATCTTTAAGAGAAGTTTTAAAGTTCTCTTTTATTTTTAACAGTCTACAGTTCTGTCAGTGGTGAGTAAAGAGATTGCTGCATTGTGTGACTGATTCAGTGATGACTGTTTCCCAGCGGAAAGATTGATCTGATAGAAGAGAAAGGCTTCTCTCCTAGAATGGGAAAGGAAGGGTGCTTTTCTGAAACAAATGCAGTCAGCACCATCTGCCTCTTCTTCTGTAAGCACTTGTCAGGCCCTTGGTGATTTTCTATGGGGCAAAGATGTTGGAGGATAATGCCTGTAAATGTTCATTTCTGGGACAGGGATTCTGATTCTATCAAAGAGATTTTGTTGCAAAGAAAGTACATAAGCTAAGCTTGAATTCAAAATCTAATCAATGCTAGTTTGCTATGAAAACATAATAATAATAACACAGTGACCAAATTTGGAACCTATGTATATCCTGATATAGATGAAAAGGGCTCTAATTTTAAGTGTTTGTAACTTTGGGGTTTCTGTGGTGGCTCAGCAATAAACAATCTGCCTATTATGCAGGAGAGTGAAAAAGTTGGCTTAAAACTCAAGATTCAGAAAACTAAGATCATGGCATCTGGTCCCATCACTTTACGGCAAATAGATGGGGAAACAATTGAAACAATGAGAGACTTTATTTTGGGGGGCTCCAAAATCACTGCAGATATTGACTGCAGCCATGAAATTAAAAGACACTTGCTCCTTGGAAAGAAATTTATGACCAAGCTAGATAATGTATTAAAAAGCAGAGACATTACTCTGCCAACAAAGGTCTGTCTAGTCAAGGCTATGGTTTTTCCAGTGGTCATGTGTGGACATGAGAGTTGGACTGTAAAGAAAACTGAGCGCTGAAGAATTGATGCTTTTGAACTGTGGTGTTGGAGAAGACTCTTCAGAGTTCCTTGGACAGCACAGAGATCCATTCAGTCCATCCTAAGGGAAATCAGTCCTGAATGTTCATTGGAAGGACTGATGCTGAAGCAGAAACTCTAACATTTTGGCCACCTGATGCGAAGAACTGACTTGTTGGAAAAGACCCTGATGCTGGGAAAGATTGAAGGCGGGAGGAGAAGGGGATGACAGAGGATGAGACGATTGGATGGCATCACCAACTCCAATGGGCATGAGTTTGCTTAAACTCTGGGAGTTAGTGACGGACGGGGAGGCCTGGCATGCTGCAGTCCATGGAGTCACAAAGAGTTGCACACGACTGAGTGACTGAACTCAACTCACAGTGCAGGAGACGCAGATTTCCATCCCTGGGTTGGGAAGATACCCTAGAGAGGAAATGGTAGCCTACTTCAGTATTTTTGACCTGAGAAATCCCATGGACAGAGGAGCCTTGCAGGCTACAATCCATGGGGTCGCAAGAGTCAGACATGACTTAGTGACTAACAGCAATAATATATCAGTTTAAGAAAAGCTAACCTTCTTTATATTCACATGACTACATGGATTTTATATGTGAATTCCTACGTCTCCAATTCCTAAAGCTATTTGTAGTACCTCTTATTCATTTTTTGAAAAAATTAAAAGCAATTTCTCTTTGATTTTGTGATAAATGAAGACATTGAGTTCTCTGAAATGATAACAAGATCCAAAAAAACCTGCCTGGTTGTAAGCCAGTCTGGTCTGTTTCCCCCTATGCCCATGTTCTTCTTATAGCTGTGAACATTTATCTCCAGGAACTGCTAGCATCCTTTGTGGCATCCTCTGGCTACACCGGGCCTTATAACCCCTGAGCCCAAGCTTCCTGCCACATCTTTTGCTTAATTCTCCTATGGTATCTACTGCCGGCAGAGCCTGACCATCCAGAAAGGCTAGTCATCACGGCCTCTAATCAACTATTGCAGTTCCCCATGTAAAAGAAGAAGAATGCTTTTATAGAAAAACTGCAGCTTTCTTGAAAGAAGCTATATTTGTGAATAGCCTCTTGGTGAGCATCTTCTAACTTCCCGTATTGGCTATCAGATTTGCTAATGAATTGCCACATGAGACAGGAAAAGGGTTGTTAGGAGGAGGACTGAGGTCATTTTATTTATTCAGTAAATAGTTACCTTCTCTTCAAAGAACTGTGCTAGGAAATGAAATGCAAAGATGGACAAAGTGTGAGCCCTTGCTTCATGAAGCTGTTAGTCTAGTGAGGGAACAAATAATCAAAAGTTCAATTCCAGCACTGAATAGAGATGCTATAAAAGCAACAGAGGGGAGCTATTAATTCTCTGGGGAGAGTTAGAAAGGGCTTTGCAGGGAAAAGATGCTTGAGTTGGGTCCCACAGGATGAATAGGTTTTGTCACAAGCATGGGCACACAGTTATAAGCAGAACACACTCTGATTCATGGAGGTGCGAGATAGAAATAAGGCATATTCGGGGAACTGTTGATTAATTTGGAAATGAAGATGTGGAGTTGAAAGCAGTGAAAGATAATTTTGAAGAGAGGGTAAGGGCCAGAATACAGAAGTCACTGTATGCTATGTAGAGGAGTTTAGATATTACTCTTGGGTAAGAGGAAGCCACCAAAGGAATTTAAGCCAGAAGTTACAATGTTAGAACTGAGTTGTTGAAAAATCTCTAGTGACAGTGTGGAAGAATACCCAGTTTGTAAAATCTCAGCCACTTGGAAAATTAAAACATTATCACATTTTAAAAGGTCAGGACTCAAAATCTGTCTCTTCAGTCAGATTTTCCTCTCATGGAAACACTACTTTGACTGGAAATTATTTAAGCAAAAATAATGCCATTAATAAAGGATAATATCTTCCTCGGGTTTCAGGCTGTGAACTGAAAAGCTGACTTCTCTTTGTTGATTTCAGGATCACCATCCATCTCAGCAGGGCCAAAGTGGGTCACATGGAATCTACCTCAGGGCCTTCTGCACGGGGCTGGATTCAGTTTTGCAGCCTTACCGCCAAGCTCTACTTGATTTGGAACAAGAGGTGAGAACAAACACGGGCAGCCACACCTCTGGGACTGCACACGAGGTCACATTCCTGATCTGAAATGCCCTCTGATATGGTCAGGTAGCTAAGAGTGAGCTATTTGCTGCATGGCTGGAGGGTAAGTTTGCTCTCTGTGACTGCCCAAGCCATGGTCAGAGTGGCAGGTGGATCACAGCCGAGGTTCCTGAGTGAGTTTAGAAGAGCCCTAGCTTTGGTTTTGTTATCATCGAAAAATCAGAATTAATCATCTTCTGTAAATGATCAATTCTCAGTACCCTAAAAGGAACTCTAAGCCTACTCTCAGATTCCCTTCTAGTTTTCACAGATGAAATAGACTCAAGATATTATATATGGAGCCCTAATCACAGTGTTCTTTGTTGCAGTTCCTGGCTGACCCCCATCTCTCCATATCACATGTCAATTACTCCTTAGATCAGGTAACAAAATGCTTTGGAATCTATTGATATCATTGGAATACTCTAACTCAGGATATTATTTTTGAGAACTTTTTTCCTTCTGGTTTCAGAGCCCAGCATTTGTCATTTCATATGTTTACCTAGATCAGAACTGTTTGAAGAGTTCCACATTTAATGAAAACTCACTGTCTGATGTTAATACTCTACATTGGCCTCAGTGTTAACAATTATGTGCCTCACACGTGGAAACTGCTTGTGTCTGCCGTTCTCTTTCTATCTACAGCCAACCCCACATCAGATTGCCTTAGGATCTTGGCTGTTCTGTGGTTTTGCCATCTTTATAATAAATGGGACTGGTTAGAAACAAAGGCATTTCCTCAGTTAATTTTTTTCCTTGTGCTTGGATATATACCATCCTAATAATTCTCTACTTTGTAGTTTCAGCTCCTTTTCCCCTCGGTGATGGTTGTAGTAGAACAAATTAAAAGTCAAAAGGTGAGTACTTTTTCCTTTTGCTGGGATAAGCAAAAGGACATAATCATAATTCATTTTCTTTTACATTCCTTTTTGAAGACCCTAGTTTTCAGTAGTTTTATTTATTCATTCATTCATTCATTCAGCAATATCTGCTTGGGTATCATGCTAAGTATCAGCAAAGCAAAAATAAGTTATGACCCTGCCCATAAGCACCTCCTGGTCCAAAAGCTGGGGGAAATAGTAACAGATGTCCCCAAGAATGCTGCTGGGTAGAGGATAAAGCTATGGATACTTGAAGGTGAGAGTTTTGTACACTAAGGATTCAGAATTTTTGGATATGGAACTTGAGATATAGAAAGTTAATCCTTGAAAGAAGGTAATAGGTTTATTATTAGGATGTTGGCAGCTTTCTGAGCATTGTTAAGTCATTGGGTGAAACCCAGCTGTTCATTAGTTAAATATGCCTCTTATCACAAGTTTTTATCATATACATTGAGAAGAGGGTCTCCAGTATTCAGAGAATGTATTTTCTGAGTAGTAGTAATAATTCTGAGATGCTTTGAGATTTTACATTAGAAGAATCTGCTGGTTCATAATTGGGTCAGATAGGACAAGTGGATTAAATATGTTTAGTTAATTCCTGTTTTTAAGCTGGTACACTTGTGCCTTGAATATAACTAGTTGACTAGTCAGTTTGCCAGATTGCGGCTACTTTTTTTTTTTTCGCCTGTATGCATCTAGAAACTTACACTCTGCTGCCTTCATTCTGTGGCAGCAAAGTCAGTGGGGATGGTGCTCTCTGACCCTGCAAAGCTGGTTGCCCTCATCAAATAACATCAAGCCTTTATTGTGCACTTGTTGTATACCAGGCACTGTGCAAAGTGCTTCACGTGTATTATCAAGGTCAATCTCCTAAGGAATCAAATAGGTTAAGGAATGTAATTAGAGTCACACATGCATGCATGCTCAGTTGCTCAGTCACGTCCAACTCTTTGTACCACCATGGACTGTAGCCCACCAGGCTCCTCTGTCCATGAAATTTCCCAGGCACGAATACTGTAGTGGTTTGCTCCACCAGGGGACCTTCCCAACCCAGGGATCAAACCTGCGTCTCTTGCTTTTCCTACATTGGCAGTCAGATTCTTTACCTCTGCACCACCTAGGAAGCCCCTTAGGATCATACAGAAGGTAATAAACGATACAACTAGGATATAAACCCAGGGCTGTGCTCTTAACTACTCTACTAAACTGTCTCCCAAAGCTAGAGGGGACCCTCTCGGTAAGTGGGGTTAGCGTAAGAGTCCATGCATGGCTGCACATCTCAGTTGACCCTGAGCTTCCATTGGCCCCAGGAAGGAGAGTGGAAAACGAGTAGAGGGATTGCAGATGGGCGAACCTTCCTTCCTGCCAGGTAGGGGGTAGGAAGCTGAGTGCTGAGGCTCTAAATAAATGAGGCTGTGGGTGAGAACAGGGAGTGCACACAGGCACAAGGGGGTCCTTTTAGAGTGCTGGAAATGTTCTAACCCTGGATCATGTTGATGGTTGCACAGTGCTGTAAATTTACTAAAAATTGTTGGAAGTACACTTAAATTAGATGAATTTTATGGTGTATAAAGTATTCCTCGGTAAAGCTGTTTTAAAAAAATAGAGGCAAAATGACATTGAGAGAGGACCGCAGGTTTTTAGAAAAGTGTGTACCTTATAAGTAGTCTGAATTCGGCCTTAATCTGAAGTAAAAACTTTCTTTTACTTCTTTTCTTGGAATTTCGAAATGATTCTGGTTGCCTTAGTGCAGTAGTTCTCAAACTTCATTGTGCATTAGAATCATCTGGAGCTGATTGTTAAAAGCAGATCGCTGGCCCCCATCCCAGAGATCCTGATTGAGCAGGTTGGAACAAGGTCCAACAATTTGTAGCTCTTAGAAGTTTCCAGATGATGCAGATGCTGCTGGGGGGTGGTGTGGGCTGGGAAAGGACAGGGAGGTGGAGGGGCCTTACTTAAGAACAACTATTGTGATGTTGTGATTTATAATAAGAAAAACAGATTTGGTCTTTGTCTCATTTCTGGCGCAGAGCTCCTAAAACTCAGAATTTCCTAATAAGAGCAATAAAGACATCTTGATATGCATAGCAAGCCCCTATTTACCACACCTGAGCTTGTTAACCAGGTGATTTTGGAAAACACCGAAATATGGGCTGGTTGCCAGGGAACCAACCCTGTGATTGGAAGGTTAGAACTTGCAGTCCCACGTTCCCCACCTGACCTTTGGCGAGAAAAGTGGGCAGAGGGCAGAGAGCTGGGAAGGCTCTATAGAAACCCGAAAGGGTGGAGTTTGGAGAGCTTCCAGATTGGTGAATCAGAGTGCTTGTGTGTGCCACCGTGCCCTGCAGAAGCTCATTGTTCAGGACCGCACTGTATGCATCCTTTCATCTGGGTGTTGATTCGTATCCTGGCGTATCCTTCCTAATAAATTGATAATCCAGTGAATAAATGGGTTTCCTGCATTCTGTGAGCTGCTCTAGCAAATTAGTGGAACCCAGGGATTGAGTTGGGTTGCAGGACCCCCAGCTGGTGTCAGAGAGTGGCTTGGTGGTGTCGGGGAACCCCTACACCACCCCCCCACAACACACTGGAATTGGAGTCAGAATTGGAACTGTGCACAGATCTTACGAGTTTATCCTTACTCTCCGTGGATTTTGCCCTCTGGATTGAATACAGAATATGAGACTGTGTTACCTGAACTATTAAAATGGAATTCAGCTTGACAAGGCTGTACTTTCCACAGGTTCATGGTTGTCAAGTCCTGGAGACAGTATACAAACACAGCTGTGGGGGTTGCCCCCTGTCCGCAGCGCACTAGAAAGGTAAGTCGTGGCTTCACTGGCGTAGTGGGGGAGGGGGTGGCCAAGTGGCCTGACTTGGCCCAAGTGCTGTTTCCGGGTTATCTTGGGTTTCCCTCTGGGGACAGTTGTCCTGTGAGTACAGGAGCCCGTGTCAGCCTTACGGTGACTCAAAAACCACAGAAAGGGGATTCTAAGGTGTTGAGCGTCCAGGCTAGGACCTAGCTGCCTAGACGATCTTGAGGCAATCCTTCATTTTTGGATCTCATTATCCTTGGAGAATTTCCATGAAATATCCCAGATTAGGCTTAGCTGTGTCTAAACGTGTATTTTGAGTAGCTTTATAATCCTTTTAAGAATTTTACTGTAACAAAATTATCCAAAAGAAGAAAATAACCATATACACAATCATTATTCATTGCAATGTTGTCTGCTATATTAAGAGATGAGAAAATTACCAGCAATAGAATGCTGAATAAAGATATATTCACTTGATAGACTATAAAGCAATTAAAACTATAAATTCTGAAACATGTAAAAATATTTTTATAATACTAACTGAAAAAAGGATACAAAATTATATGTATCTTATGATTGCAACTATTAAATGTGAAATATGATCAAAGGCTTCCTGTAGAATATTCCACAGTCTGGATTTTTCTGATTATTTCCTCATGAGTAGATTCAGATTGAACATTTTTGGCAAGGATACTGCCTAGGTCATATTATTTCCTGTTAGAGCATATCAGAATGCACACAGAGCAAGTCTGTCCCATTACTGGTGTAAAGGTTCATCACTAGGGTTAGGTGTTTCCCACCAGATCTCTTTTAGAGGAACATTTTCCACTTTGTCATTGATATGTTTTCTGAGGGTGTGATCCCTTGAGACTGCGTAACTATCCCATTCTCCAACAACCTTTCTGCATTTTGTTGGATAATACTTTTCAGGTATATCTGCCTCTCACATACTGGATCTACTTTCCTTATGTGATTCCAGCAAAAGTAAAAACTTATTACTGTGTTAGCCAAAAGAAACTCCTATAGGTCCATTTAATTTTAATAGGAATCATCCATTTTGAAACTTATTTTACTCAAAAGGAGGGGAAGTGTGCCTCTTCTAAAAGATGATCAGAACCATAAAGGCACTTCAGACTACAGGTTTGGAAATTTAACTACTTAGTTCATCCGCAGAGATTGAAGTTAAAATAGCACAATAATTTTTACCTTAATTGGGCCTTTCCCTCCTGACTGACCGAACCCTCAGGCCTCTGTTTATCCAGTTTAAAGCACGGCCTCTGTGCTGTTGTCCTCTGAGTGAACTTCTAAGGCTTTCGCTGTCCTCTCCACTCAGGATCCTGGCTGTGTGTCACGGGGTCATGTATAAGCAGCTCTCAGCCTGGATGCTACATGGACTCCTCTTGGATCAGCACGAAGAGTTCTTTATCAAACAGGGTCCATCTTCCGGGAATGTCAGTGCCCAGCCAGAAGAGGATGAGGAGGATCTGGGCATTGGGGGACTGACAGGAAAACAACTGAGAGAACTCCAGGACTTGGTGAGAGCCCAGCAAGAAGCCTAGCCCGCTCCTGCCAGAAGCTGGGCAGGTTGACATCTAGATGACCTTCCGGTGACTTGCCCCCAGCTCATCATGGCCTGGGCACATTCCATAAATTCTGTAGACGTAGACAGTTGTCTTAGCTTAGTACTCAAGCTTAATGCCTAACAGTGAGACTCTGAAGTAGAAAATACATTTGTAAGATTCCTTTTGTTTCCCCTTTTCCTGGTATATGCATTGAGGAGAGTAATAATAAGTCTTGTCCCTTTAGGTAGTCTTGTTGGTACCCAGAGTTTTTACGTTGCAGGTTAGTTTTGATTAGGCTCCCCAAAGTCCTGTGTTGTTCTTATCCATTCATTTATCCTGTTACATTTTATTGAATGCCTGTTATATGCCGGGCACAACTCTTCTAGGTGCCACAACTGCATAAACAAATAAAATGTAGTAGTCCCTGTCCTTAAAGAGCTTACAGTTAGTGGAAGACATATTACAATATACTAGGTGCTCTGGACCAGTGAGTCTGGGTATTCTGGGAACATGGACTAGAGTGGAATATGTATCTTAAGTGCAAAGAGTTTGGGAGAATGACTTCCCTGGTGGTTCAGTTGTTAAGACTGAGCTTCCAATGCAGGGGGCGGAGATTTGATCCCTAGTCCAGGAGCTTAGATCCCATATGTCACACGGGCCCCTCCCCCAAAAAAAAATTCCAGGCAGAGGGAAGGACTGTGTCCAGTGCAGAGGCCATGAAGGACATGGATCATTTGGGGAACCATTAGTAATTCAGTTAAGATGGTCAAGTAAATAAAGACGGAAGTACAGAGTGTAAGGGACAGCTGGAGGGGATGTGGGAAGTGGCAGTCAGTGAAGCTTTTGAGATGAGCAGAGGTAAGATCATGAAAGCCCTTGTAAATAATGGGAAGGAATTTGGACTTGAGCCTGAAAAGAGCTGGGAACCACGAAGAATTGTAGGCAACAAGTTAACACACCTCTGTATGTTATAGTAGACTTTATGATAGATCACTCTAGAAACTGCGGGAAAACGTTTTTAAAAAATTAAGGTTAGCCGCAAGTACAATAGTTAGGAGAATGTTTGGGACATTATACATGCTCAGTTGCTTCAGTCGTGTCCTACTCTTTGTGACCCTGTGGACTGTAGCCTGCAAGGCTGCTCTGTCCGTGGGATTCTCCAGGCAAGAGCACTGGAGTGAGTTGCCATTTCCTCCTCCAGGGGAGCTTCCTGACTCAAGGATCAAACCCAAGTCTCTAGCGTCTCTTGCATTGCAAGCAGATTCTTTACTGTTTGAGCTATCGGTGAAGCCTGCTGGGGACATTAGCTGAAAAATAATGGTGGCCTGAACCAAGGATGGAAACAGTAAATATGGTGAAGAAGAAAGAGGTTTCAGTGATATTTGGGAGGTGGAACAGGCAGGACGTGGTGATTGATTGGCTAAGGGCCCAGAGGGAAGCATCAAGGATGATGCCCAAGACTCTGCCTTTAGTGATAGGCGAGTGGTGACGAAGAGGAATGTGGGTTGCTGATGGGAGAGGGCTGGGGGAGAAGATGTGTCTTCTCCCCCTCAATGTGTCTAACTCTGGACACATTGAGATGCTTGTAGGAAATAACCAGTGGGCTGAGCCTGGAGCTGATGAGAGCAGTCTAGGTTAAAGATAGAAGTTTTGGGAGTTATCAGCATATGAAAGTTTTTAAACTGAGGTCCACAGGTGGCTTCAGAGGTTCTGTGAAGTGTATGTTTCCATATTCTTCTGGAAGGTCCATCACTTTTATACTTGCAGAGAGTCCTGTGATGCAGAAAGATTAAAAATACCTGTTATGATCAGTTCAGCCTCAGAGATGTGATTTTTTAGGAAGAGTATGGAGAGCGAGAGGAAAAAAGGGTCTTGGATGGTGCCCAAGCCCAAAATTGAAAGGGCGGATAGCAGAGATCAAAGTCAGGAGAATGGAGTTTGGGGTTCCTTATCCATACCCTGGATAAGGGTCAAATTAGCAGCAAGTCAGGGACCTGGTTGGCTAGACGGCAAGAATCTGGGGCTTCACAGTCTAGATTAGTGGTTCTCAGACTGTAGAGTACCCAGAATCACCTGGAGAGCTTATTAAACATGGACTGCTGGACCTCACCCCCCAGGTTTTCTGCAGATCTGGGGACAGGCTTGAAATTTTGCATTTCTAACAAGCTCCCACATGAGGCCAATGGTGCTGGCCCAGGAGCCAGGTTATGAGAACCACATGGCAATATGACTCAGGTCTCTGTAAAGAGCTGGGCAGAGCAGACATGCCCAAGATAGTAAATTATAGACATGCAGACCTGGAAACAAACATCAGTTATTCCACGGTACAAACAAGACGGAGTTCCAGACCTACTGCACAAGTTTTTACACAGTGGTCAAGGCAGAGAATGAAAATCCTAATGTTAGTAAAGCCACTGTTATTTCCACCGTGCTATCTTTCTGTCTAAAAATGGAATATCTTTCTCTAGCACTGGTGATTTAATAATTATGCAAGTTCAGATTTAAAGTCCCTGCTTCCAGAAACTAAATCATGGGTTGGGAAAGCTGCCGGATATTCCCTTGTTTCCCCTTTCTCACTTCATACGTTATCTCTGATGTGGGTTTTTCCTTGTCCAGCGCCTGATAGAGGAGGAGAACATGCTGGCGCCATCTCTCAAACAGTTTTCTCTGCGAGTGGAGATTCTGCCTTCCTACATTCCAGTGAGGGTTGCTGAAAAAATCCTCTTTGTGGGAGAATCTGTCCAGATGTTCGAAAATCAAAATGTAAACCTGACCAGGAAAGGTAGGAATATCCTTGCCGGGGGTAACCCCATCCTCAAAGGCATATTTGACATCATGCTGGCCCCCAAAGTCGGCCTGGGCAGAGTGGGTGGCTAGGGGCCTTCATGTTCCCGGCAGCCCCAGGAAGAGAGCGCCTCGCCTGTGCGGGTTTCCTGTCTCCCACTGACCCGTGAATGCTTTCCTGTCCTACAGGATCCATTCTGAAGAACCAGGAGGACACTTTTGCAGCAGAGTTGCATCGTCTCAAGCAGCAGCCCCTCTTCAGCCTGGTGGACTTTGAGCAGGTGGTGGATCGTATTCGCAGTACTGTGGCCGAGGTTCGTCTTTCTCAATATACACAGTTTATTTTATTTGTTTAATTGACTGCACTTGGTCGTCGTTGTGGTGCATGAGTTCTTTGTTGCTGCACTCGGGCTTTCTGTAGCTGCGGTGAGCAGGGAGTACTTTCTTGTGGAGCCCAGGCTCTGGGGCTCTTGGGCTTCAATAGTTGTGGCTACTTAGGGGCACACTGGAGAAGGCGATGGCACCCCACTCCAGTACTCTTGCCTGGAAAATCCCATGGACAGAGGAGCCTGGTAGGCTTCGGTCCAAGGGGTGGCGAAGAGTCAGACACAACTGAGCGACTTCCGTTTCACTTTTCACTTTCACGCATTGGAGAAGGAAATGGCAACCCACTCCAGTGTTCTTGCCTGAGAATCCCAGGAGCGGGGGAGCCTGGTGGGCTGCCGTCTATGGGGTCACACACAGTCGGACACAACTGAAGTGACTTAGCAGCAGCAGCAGCAGGGGCACACAGCTACTCAGGGGCTTAGCTGCCCTGAGGCCTGTGGCATCTTCGTTCCTTGCATTGGCAGGCAGATTCTTAACCATTGGGCCACCAGGGA
This sequence comes from Nanger dama, assembly GCA_917880005.1. NCBI lineage: Eukaryota > Metazoa > Chordata > Mammalia > Artiodactyla > Bovidae > Nanger > Nanger dama. The sequence continues at coordinate 2,196,480 of CAKJTW010000038.1, read as the reverse complement.
GGTCCCTCGTATTTTCTTTGGAAGAAAATAGACTAGTTTCCTAGAAATTGAGTACTTGATTTATTTCCTCTTGGTGTGATTAGAACTTAACTTGCAGGGAAGTGTTTGAGAGAGTTGAAGGGCAAAAGGAGAAAATAAAAGCATTCTGTTCTAATAATAGAGGCAGAACTGCCTTAGCCTTTCCCACCTGACAGAAGTTTGATTGTTAGCTAGTCAGTTACTTAGTAATAAAGGAAGATTTTGGTTTATTTCAGATATACAGCCTTTTGAGTCCTTTGTGTAGTTGGCAATGACTCCAGGGGACCCACTGCTTCTGACTAAATTTAGTACCTTATTTATTATTTTAGTAATGGCCTTAGATAATCAATCATAGGAAGGCAGAACAAATAATATTTTTCTATTCCTTTTTTTTTTTTTTGCACTCCAGCATTTAAAAATTTTTTTAACTGGAAGATAATTGCTCTAGTGTTGTGTGAGTTTCTGTCCTATAACAGCAAGAATCAGCCGTAATTGTATACATCCCTTCGCTCTTGAGCTGCCCTCTCTGCCTCCCATCCCACCAGGCGATGGCAGAGCGCCAGGCTGGGCTCCCTGTGTCCTGTAGCAGCTTCCCGCTAGCTCTGTTTTACACATGGTGCTGTGTACACGTCGGTGCTCCTTTCTCACTTTGTCCTACCCTCTCCGTTCCCCACTGTGTCCCCAAGTCCATGCTCTCTGTCTGGGTCTCCATTTCTTCTCTAAAAATAGGTTCATCAGTGCTGCTTTACTAGATTCCATATATATGCATTAATACATATTTTTCTCTTTCTGACTCACTTCAACCTGTATAACGGGCTCTAGGCTCATCCACTTCAATACAGCTAACTCAAATTCATTCTTTTTATGGCTGAGTAATATTCCATTGAATATATGTACTATATCTTCTTTATTCATTCGTCTGTTGACGGACATCTAGGTTGCCTCCATGTCCTGAAAATTGTAAATAGTGCTTGTATAAACACTGAGAGAACTGTGTCATTTAGAATCATGGTTTTCTCAGGGTATATGCCCAGTAGTAGGATTGCTGAGTCATGTGGTAGCTTTATTCCTAGATTTTTAAGGAATCTCCATAGTGTTTGCCAAAGTGGCTGTATCAATTTACATTCCCATCAACAGTGCAGTAGGGCTCCTTTTTCTCTACACCTTCTTCAGTTCAGTAGTCCAGTTGCTCAGTCGTGTCTGACTCTGAAACCCCATGGACTGCAGCATGCCAGGCCTCCCTGTCCATCACCAACTCCTGGAGTTTTCTCAAAACTCCTGTCCATTGAATTGGTGACACCACAGAACCATCTAATCCTCTGTCATCCCCTTCTCCTCCTGCCTTCAATCTTTCCCAGCATCAGAGTCTTTTCCAGTGAGTCAGTTCTTCACATCAAGTGGCCAAAGTTTTGGAGTTTCAGCTTCAGCGTGAATCCTTCCAATGAACATTCAGGACTGGTTTCCTTTAGGATGGACTGGTTGGATCTCCTTGCAGTCCAAGGAATTCTCGAGAGTCTTCTCCAAGACCACAGTTCAAAAGCATCAATTCTTTGGTGCTCAGCTTTCTTTATAGTCCAACTCTCACATCCATGCATGACTACTGGAAAAACCATAGCTTTGACTAGACAGACCTTTGTTGGCAGAGTAATGTCTCTGCTTTTTAATATGCTGTCTAGGTTGGTCACAGCTTTTCTTCCAAGCAGCAAGCGTCTTTTAATTTCATGGCTGCAATCACCATCTGCAGTGATTTTGGAGCCCCCAAAATAAAGTCTCTCACTGTTTCCATTGTTTCCCCATCTATTTGCCATAAAGCGATGGGACCGGATACCATGATCTTAGTTTTCTGAATGTTGAGTTTTTAAGCCAGCTTTTTCACTCTCCTCTTTCACTTTCATCAAGAGGCTCTTTAGTTCTTTGCTTTCTGTCATAAGGGTGGTGTCATCTTCATATCTGAGATTATTAATATTTCTCCCAGCAATCTTGATTCCAGCTTATGCTTCATCCAGCCCAGCATTTCTCTTGATGTACTCTGCATATAAGTTAAATAAGCAGGGTGAAAATATACAGACTTGACATACTCCTTTCCTGATTTGGAACCATGTCCAGTTCTAACTGTTGATTCTTGACATGTGTACAGATTTCTCAGGAGGCAGGTCAGGTGCTCTGGTATTCCCATCTCTTGAAGAATTTTCAACAGTTTGTTGTGATCCACACAGTCAAAGGCTTTGGTGTAGTCAATAAAGCATAAGTAGATGTTTTTCTGGAACTCTTGCTTTTTCCATGATCCAGCGGATGCTGGCAATTTGATTTCTGGTTCCTCTGCCTTTCGAAATCCAGCTTGAACATCTGGAAGTTCACGGTTCACATAATGTTGAAGCCTGGCTTGGAGAATTTTGAGCATTACTTTGCTAGCGTGTGAGATGAGTGCAATTGTGCAGTAGTTTGAACATTCTCTGGCATTGCCTTTCTTTGGGATTGCAGTGAAAACTGACCTTTTCCAGTCCTGTGGCCACTGCTGAGTCTTCCAAATTTGCTGGCATATTGAGTGCAGCACTTTCACAGCATCATCTTTTAGGATTTGAACTGGCTCAGCTGGCATTCATCACCTTCCACTAGCTTTGTTTGTAGTGATGCATCATAAGGCCCACTTGACTTCACATTCCAAGATGTCTGGCTGTAGGTGAGTGATCACACCATTGTGATTATCTGGGTCATGAAGATCTTTTTAGTATAGTTCTTCTGTGTATTCTTGCCACCTCTTCTTAATATCTTCTTCTGTTAGGTCTATACCATTTCTGTCCTTTATTGTGCCCATCTTTAAATGAAATGTTCCCTTGGTATCTCTAATTTTCTTGAAGAGATCTCTAGTCTTTCCCATTCTATTGTTTTCCTCTGTTTCTTTGCATTGATCACTGAGGAAGGCTTTCTTAGCTCTTCTTGCTATTCTTTGGAACTCTGCATTCAAGTGGGTATATATTTCCTTTTCTCCTTTGCCTTTAGCTTCTCTTCTTTTCTCAGCTATTTGTAAGGCCTCCTCAGACAACCATTTTTGTTTTTGCATTTCTCTTTCTTGGGGATGGTCTTGATCACTGCCTCCTTTACAATGTCAGAAACCTCCGTCCATGGTTCTTCAGGCACTTTGTCTATCAGATCTAATCCCTTAAATCTGTTTCTCACTTCTGCTGTATAATTGTAAGGGATTTGATTTAGGTCATACCTGAATGGTGTAGTGGTTTTCCCTACTTCCTTCAATTTAAGTCTGAATTTGGCAATAAGGAGTTCATGATCTGAGCCACAGTCAGGTCCTGGTCTTGTTTTTGCTGACTGTATAGAGCTTCTCCATCTCTGGCTGCAAAGAATATAATCAATCTGATTTCTGTATTGACCATCTGGTGATGTCCACGTGTAGAGTCTTCTCTTGTGTTGTTGGAAGAGGGTGTTTTGTTTGAAAGAGGGTGTTTTGTAAGTTCATTTGTATCATTTCTTTTTAGATTCCACATATAATGGATATCATATGGTATTTCTCCTTCTCTGACCTACTTCACTCAGTATGACACACTCTAGGTCCATCCATGTTGCTTCGGATGCCTTATCTCATTCTTTTTAATGTCTGAGTAGTAGTCCCTTGTGTATTTGTGCCACATCTTCTTGATCCATTGCTGTTGACAGACATTTAGGTTGCTTCCATGTCTTGTCTATTGTAAACAGTGCCACAGTGAGCACTGGGGTGCGTGTATTTTGGGGGCCATGCTTTTCTCTGGATATACGCCCAGGAGTGGGATTGCACAGTCATATGGCAACTCTATTTTTAGTGTTCTAAGGAACCGCCATACTGTTCTCCACAGTGGCTGCACCAACTTAGATTCCCACCAACAGTGCAGGAGGGTTCCCGTCTCTCCACTCCCTCTCCAGCATTCTTTGTTTATGGATTTTTTTGATGATTGCCATCCTGACTGGTGTGAGGTCATATCTAATTATAGTTTTGGTTTGCATCTAATAACTGGTGATGCTGGACCTGTTGACCATCTGTGTCCTCTTTGCAGAAATGTCTCTTCCGGTCTTCTGCCCAGTTTTTGAGTGGGTTGTTTTTATTCTATTAAGTGTCACAAGCTGTTTGGAAATTTTGGAGACTAATCCCTTATCAGTCACATCATTTGAAAAATATTTCTCCCAGTCTGTGGGTTGTCTTTTGTTTTTGTTTCCTTTGCTGTGCAAACGCTTTTTGAGTTTAAGTAGGTCCCATTTTGTTTCTTTTTGCTTTTTCCACAATTCTGGGAGATAGATTAAAAAAGATGTTGCTGTGATTTATGTCAGAGAGTGTTCTGCATATGTTTTCTTGTAAGAGTTTGATAGTGTCCAGTCTAACATTTAGGTCTTTAATTCATCTTGAGCTTATTCTTATGTATGGAATTAAGGAATGGTCTGACTTCTTTTAACATGTGGCTGTCCAGTTTTCCCAGCAACATTTGCTGAAGAGACTGTCTTTCCAGCATTGTGTGGTCTTGCCTCCTTTGTCATAGATTAACTGACTGTAGGTGCATGGGCTTATTTCTGGGTTTTCTATCTGTTCCATTGATCTGTATTTCTATTTTTGTGCCACTACCATTCTGTTTTGATGACTGTAGCTTTGTAGTATAGTGTGAACTCAAGAAGCCTGATTCCTGCGGCTCTGATTTTATCAAAATTATTTCGGCTCTTCAGGGTATATTTGTGTCTCCATATAAATTTTGAGAATTTTTTGTTCTAGTTCTGTGAAAAATACCATTGGTAATTTGATAGCGATTGTATTGAATCCATAGATTACCTTGGGTAGTATAGTCATTTTGATAATATTAATTCTTCCGATTCACAAACATGGTATATCTTTCCATCTGTTTATGTCTTCTTTGATTTCTTTCATCAGCATCTTATAGCAAAGAGGAATACATGTCTTTTGTCTCCTTAGGTAAGTTTGTTCCTATGTACTTTATTCTTTTTTGATGCGATGATAAATGGAATTGCTTCTTGAATTTGTTTTTTTGATCTTTCGTTGTTAGTGTATAGAAATGTAACTGACTTCTGTGTATTGATTTTGTTACCTGCAACTTTACCAAATTCATTTATGAGCTCTAGTAGTTTTCTAGTAACATCTTTAGGATCTTCAGTGTATAGTTTAATGCCATCTGCAAAGAGTGGCAGCTTAACTTCTTTTCTAATTTGGATTCCCTTTACTTTTTTTTCTTCTCTGATTGCTGTAGCTAGGACTTCCAAAACTATGTTAAATAAAAGTGGTTAGAGTGGACATCCTTATCTTGTGAGTTTCTCCATTTGAGTGTGACACTAGCCGTAGGTTTGTCATACATGGCCCTTTATTTTTAATATATATATTTTATTGGGGTAGAGTTGACAGTATTTCAGGTGCACAGCAAGGTGATTCAGTTACACAAATACACATGCATTCATGTAGTATTTGGGAAATTATTTTCTAACCATAGGTAATTACAAGATACTGACTATAGGCCCAGTGCTATACAGTGAACCTTTTTTGCTTGTTGCAATCTGTTTTTAATTAGAAATCTGGCATTCTATTCATACTAAGTCATGTAGTATCAAAATGTCATGAGTTTTTTTAGTTAAGCAAAAATTCATAAGTTTTCTAAAAGATATATATATATTATACCTATTTATATATATGTACACAAAAGCTTTTCTACTACACTTGATGAAGACTTGGGAAAGAACATAAAAAAAAGAGATGGAGAAAGTGAAGTATATGAACTGAATGAAATGGGAATACTGAGTATGAAATAGAAAAAGTGAAACAAACTAGATAAAAGTAAAAGATCATCACTTGTTTTTAAATATGACTGCTCACTAGAAATCTATCTAGACCTCTGGAGAAAAAATAACAATACCTGAGCATTTGTATTTTTAAAAAATTCCAAGATAATTCTGATATGCATCTGGATTTTTTAAAGTGATTATAGGTTTTTCTATTAGATCCTAGTTTTGGTGATATAGAATTCTATTATTTTTCTCTTACCAATCATGATACAATGGTATTAAGTGAGTAACAGTTCAGTTCAATTCAGTCACTCAGTTGTGTCCACCTCTTTGCAACCCCATGGACTGCAGCATGCCAGGCCTCCCTGTCCATTGCCAACTCCCGGAGTTTACTCAAACTCATGTCCATAGACTTGGTGATGCCATCCAACCATCTTATCCTCTGTCATCCCCTTCTTCTCCTGCCTTCAATCTTTCCCAGTATCAGGGTCTTTTCCAGTGAGTCAGTTCTTCACATCAGGTAGCCAGAGTTTTGGAGTTTCAGCTTCAGCATCAGTCCTTCCAATGAATATTCAGGACTGGTTTCCTTTAGGATGGAATGGCTGGATCTCCTTGCAGTCCAAGAGGCTCTCAAGAGTCCTCTCCAACACTACAGTTCAAAAGCATCAATTCTTTGGTGCTTAGCTTTCTTTATAGTCCAACTCTCACATCCATGCATGACTACTGGAAAAACCATAGCTTTAACTAGACAGACCTTTGTTGGCAGAATAATGTCTCTGCTTTTTAATATGCTGTCTAGGTTGGTCATAGTTTTTCTTCCAAGCAGCAAGCGTCTTTTAATTTCATGGCTGCAGTCACCATCTGCAGTGATTTTGGAGCCCCCAAAATAAAGTCTCTCACTGTTTCCATTGTTTCCCCCATCTATTTGCCATGAAGCAATGGGACTGGATGCCATGATCTTAGTTTTCTGAATGTTGAGTTTTAAGTCAGCTTTTTCACTCTCCTCTTTCACTTTCATTAAGAGGCTTTTTAGTTCCTCTTCACTTTCTGTCATAAGGGTGGTGTCATCTGCATATCTGAGATTATTAATATTTCTCCTGGCTATCTTGATTCTAGTTTATGCTTCATCCAGCCCAGCATTTCTCTTGATGTACTCTGCATATAAGTTAAATAAGCAGGGTGACAATATACAGACTTGACGTACTCCTTTTCCTATTTGGAACCAGTCTATTGTTCCATGTCCAGTTCTAACTGTTGCTTCTTGACCTGCTTACAGAATTCTCAGAGGGCAGGTCAGGTGGTCTGGTATTCCCATCTCTTGAAGAATTTTCAACAGTTTGTTGTGATCCACATAGTCAAAGGCTTTGGTGTAGTCAATAAAGCAGAAGTAGATGTTTTTCTGGAATTTTCTTGCTTTTTCGATGTCACCATAGTAAAAATGTTTATTACTTTTCACAATACCCATAGAAAAAAGATAATTACAATTTCAAGCCATAATGAGAACATGATTAATTTAACAATATAAAATAACTACATGCAATTTGTGGCAGGGTGATGCAGTAAGTAGAAGTGCAGACATACACATGTCATCATCCATCCAACCCATCTGTGTCTCTGGTGCATTTAGTCCATTTACATTTAAGGTAATTATCAGTATGTATGATCCTAAAGCATCTGCCTATAATGCAGGAAGTGAAAGTGAAGTCGCTCAGTCGTGTCTGACTCTGCGACCCCATGGACGGTAACCTACCAGGCTCCGCAGTCCATGTAATTTTCCAGGAAGAATACTGGAGTGGGCTGCCATTTCCTACTCCAAGGGATCTTCCCAACCCAGGGATCAAACCTGGGTCTCCTGCATTGCAGACAGACACTTTACCGTCTAAGCCACTAGGGAAGCCCCAGGTTCAATTCCTGGGTCAGGAAGATCTCCTGGAGAAGGAAATGGCAACCCACTCCAGTATTCTTGCCTGGAAGATTCCATGGACAGAGGAGCCTGGTGGGCTATACAGTCCATGGGGTCACAAAGAGTCAGACACGACTGATCGACCTCACTATGATCCTATTAGCATTTTCTTAATTGTTTGCGGTTTATTTTCTGTTAAGTCTTTTCCTTCTCTTGTGTTTCTTGCCTATAGAAGTTCCTTTAGCATATGTTTTAAAACTGGTTTGGTGGTGCTGAATTCTCTTAACTTTTGCTTGTCTGGAAAGCCTTTGATTTCTCCATCAAATCTGAAGGAGAGTCTTGCTGGGTAGAGTACTCTTGGTTGTACGTTTTCCCTCTTCATCAGTTTATTCTTTTTTTTAATCATTTTTCGTAGCTTAAAGTGAAAGTCACTCAGTCGTGTCCGACTCTTTGTGACCCCATGGACTGTCCAGGCCAGAATACTAGAGTGGCTAGCCTTTCTCTTCTACAGAGGATCTTCCTAACCCAGGGATTGAACCGAGGTCTCCCGCACTGTAGGCACAGTCTTTACCAGCTGAGCCACCAGGGAAGCCCCCTTCATCACTTTAAATGTCATGGCATTCCCTTCTGGCTTGTAGAGTTTCTGTTGAGAAGTCAGCTGACAGCCTGATGGGAGTTCCCTTTATGTTGCCATTCTCCCCTTGCTGTTTTTAATATTTTATCTCTATCTTTCATTTTTGTCAGTTTGATTACTATGTGTGTTTGGTGTGTTCCTCCTTGGTTTTATCCTCCCTGGGACTCTGTGCTTCCTGGACGTGGTTGACTATTTCCTTTCCCGTGTTAGGGAAGTTTTCAGCTATTATTTCTTCAAATGCCTTCCTCTGGTCCTTTCTCTCTCTTCTCCTCCTGGGACCCGTATAATGCAAATACTGTTTTGTTTAATGTTGTCCCAGAGGTCTCTTAGGCTGTCTTCATTTCTTTTCATTCTTTTTCTGTATTCTGTTCTGCAGCAGTGATTTCCACTATTCTGCCCTCCAGGTCATTTATTCATTCTTCTGCCTCAGTTATTTCTGCTGTTGAGTCCTTCTAGTATATTATTCATGATTGTTTTTTCTTTAGTTCTTCTAGGTCTTTGGTAAACATTTCTTTCATCTTTCTCAGTCTTTGCCTCCATTCTTTTTCTGAGATCCTCAATCATCTTCACTATCATTATTCTGAATCATTTTTCTGGAAGGTTGCCTATCTCCATTTCGTTTAGTTGTTTTTCTGGGGTTTGATCTTGTCCCTTCATCTGGGACATAACTCTACTTTTTCATCGTGATTAACTTTCTGTGATATGGTTTTTGTTTTAGCCACTGTGAGACTGTGCTGCTGCTTGCTGCTTCTGTCTGCCCTCTGATGGAGGAGACTAAATGGCTTGTATAAGCTTCCTGATGGGAGGGACTGGTGCTGGGAAAACCTGGTCTTGCTCAGTAAAGCTTTACTCCAGTTATCTGCTGATAGATGGGTTTCACTCCCTCCCTGGCAGTTGTGTGGCCTGAGGCGACCCTGCCCTGGGGTCTACAGGCTCTGTGGTAGGGTTAATGGTGAACTCCAAGAGCATTTTCGCCAAGGGGGACCTTCCAGTGCCCCTGTCCCTGCGGTGAGGCCCTGCTGGCCGACCCTGCACAGGAGGCCCTCCGAGACTGGAGTCTCTGTTTCCCCCAGTCCTGTGGAAGTTCTGTAATCAAATCCCCCTGGCCCTCAAGGCCAGATTCCCTGGGGATTCCCAGTCCCTCTGTTGGGTCCCCAGGCTGGGAAGCCCGACGTCATAAGCTTCACGACAGGGGGAGAACTTCTTTGACACTACTGTTCTCCAGTTTGTGGGTCAGCCACCCGATGGATACGGGACCTGCCCCTCCTACCATCTCTCTGCGGCTTCTTCTTCGTCTTTGGACATGGGGTATCTTTTTGGTGGGTTCCAGTGTCCTCCTGTCGATGGTTGTTCAACAGCTAGTTGCAGTTTGGGTACTCTCACAGGAGGAGGTGAGCACCCATCCTTCTACTCCACCATCTTGAACTGGAAGCCTGAAATTTTTTTCATTTATCTTATCTATCATCCATATATTTTCTTGGAAGCCTCCAAATCTTTTTTCCATTTTTTATTGGAAAAACTTTACTTTTTACTATTGAGTTTTGAGTCATTTTGGATTTGTAAGTCCTTTATCAGATACGTGACTTACAAATATTTTCTCCCTGTGACTTGTCTTTTCATTCTGTTAACAGAGTCTTTCAAAGAGCAAAAGGTGTTGATTTTGATGAAGTCTAGTTTATCAATTTCTACTTATTTTGTGGTTCATGCTTCTGGTGGTGTGACTGAGAAAACTTTACATAACCCAGTGACACAAAAATTTTCTATTTTCTTTTAGAAAACTTATAGTTTTTAGTTTCAATTAGGTTCATAATCATTTCTAATTAATTTTTGTATGTAGTGCAAGGTATAGATCAAGTTTAAATTTTTTGTGTATGGATATTCAGTTGCTATAACATCTTGGTTCTTTTGATGTTTTTTTTTTTATATTCCTGTTATCCTTGCCTCTTAAACATCTTTATAAAGAGTATTTTACATTGAGGGAAAAGCAAGAGGAGGGTTGCTGGAGACCTAATGGTTAGGATTCGAAAGCAAATAAACTGTGATGCAGTTGCAACAGAAGCCTTGGCCAGTTCTGAAGCTACAATGGCCCTTCCAGAGATGTCCTGAATTGAGGTTAGAGGGCTGAGGCCATTGTACCTCCACATCTATCAGAAATTGGTTCCTCAGGAGGGAACCATGGGCACGGTAGCTCCCTTTAGCCAAAAGCACCAGTAACAGATAGTACTCTGAACAGCTGGTGTATGGAATGTCTCAGTCTTACTGGGGAGATCTGGGCGGCTAACTGTACTGCCCCCTCAGGCAGTTCTAAAACTTCTCCAGTTGCTATTTAGTTGCTCAGTCGTGTCCAGCTCTTTGTGACCCACCAAACTGTAGCCCACCAGTCTCCTCTGTCAGTGGGACTCTCCAGGCAAGAATATTGGAGTGGGTTGCCATTTCTTTGTTCAAGGGATCTCCTGACCCAGGGATTGAACCCATGTCTTCTGCATTAGCAGGCAGATTTTTTACGACTGAGCCACCTGGGAAGCCCGTGTATATCTAGTCTGTTGTACCTCTTTTATGCCTCTCATGTCTAATTATTTTGACCTGTGTGCTTACATTCCCCTGGGGAAGTCAGCTGTTTTGTCTAGCATCGTGTATTGGAGAAGGGCCAAAGGCCAGGTCCTAGTCTGCGTCAGTTCCAGTGAGAGAGGGCAGAGAGTAGGAACACCCAGGTAGAGATTCCAGGCACACTGAATCAACTCCAGTCACTTCACTGGGCAAGTCCTAGTCAGGACCCTTTGATGCGGTAATGGCTGTGTAGTGGATATTTTTATATTCATCATCAGGCTTGTTTGAATTCTCTTGCTAGCTCTGATAGTCATGTCAGTTCTCCTGGACTTGCTGCGCAGGGAGTGATGTCTGACAATAGTGACAGTTTTGTTTCCTCCTTTGCAGTTATAATTTTTTCCCCATATTGGCAAGTCTTTGGTACAGTGTTGAATGACTTTAAAGGAATTTCTTCTAATGTTTTGCTGTGAAACAGGTTGTTTGCTGTGGGATTTTGGTATTACCTTTTATCAGAATAAAAAGATTTCCTTTTAGTCTTGGCTTTCTAGAATCATTAACAGATGTTTTATCAAATGCTTTTACTGCATCTATTGAGGCAATCATGGTTTTTCTTTTTAAATCTTTATTAAAGTTATTAACTTTAATAAGTTATATTCATATTAAATTTTTTGAGATTGAAAACACACATCAAAGTTAAACATTTGAGCCATTTAAAAATAGGTTCACTTTTTTTTTTTTAATGTTCACAATGTTGTACAACCATCACCACTGTCTAATTCCAGAGTATTTCCATCTCGTATTTTCTTGCCATGTTGTACAACCATCACCACTGTCTAATTCCAGAGTATTTCCATCTCGTATTTTCTTACCTTTTAAACTTTTATTCCTGGGGTTAACCCAGTGTGGTCATGGTATGTATACCTTTTTCAATACATTGCTGGATTTTCACAGAACTGTTCTTTGTAGGAATTTTCATTGTAATGAAACTTTGACCCTGTATTGTTGGTCCTTCTCACAGCATCTCTGGAAGCTGATGGTGGAAGAGTCAGATTTACTGGGTCAGCTGAAGGTAATAGCTTACCTCTTCTTTTAACTCTTAAAATGATGCTGGTGGACAATTCCTTTATTCTTCAGCCTCTCCTGAGGGCACTGGTTGCCTATCCTGACTTCTAGAGTGGCATTTTATGTCCTCATCCAGGTGGGCAAACTCCCATCTAACACTACAGATTTACTCTAGCACAAAGCTTTGGCTGTTTACTTTCTTCTGGCATAATTGTGTTTTTGTTGAATAAATACTATCAAAGACTCACCAGTCACCCATTACCAAGTATGCTCCTTTTAAATGCCAAAACCCTGTTTCCTTTTGTAAGCTGGACTGAAACAGATGAAATTATACGCCTAAATCTCTTAGGATAGTGAAGAGCTCCTGGCCTTGCTGGTTTACTGAATTAAAAATTGAAATTCTTTCTGCAGATCATTAAAGACTTTTACCTTCTGGGACGTGGAGAACTGTTTCAGGCCTTCATTGATACAGCCCAACACATGTTAAAAACACCACCCACTGCAGTAACTGAACATGGTAATCACCCTGGGGCCTGGGAATTACCAGCTTACTGAAGTCCTAGGGCTGTAGGGATGGCTTGGCTTGCTGCTGAACCATTTAGACTTGGTCCACATTTAAAGTAGCCTGGTGAGTTAGAGTATTTCCAAAGACAGAAGGCTGCTCAGGTATGCTCACAGTGTTGTCACTGGGAACAGCCTCAGCTTATGACCCTTCCTGGAAGAGGCGGTACAAGCCTTCAGACGAGTTGTTTATCTCATCAGATTATAGCCATATATTTCTTTAAGTCTGTATTGAATTTGTGACAATCTTGCTTCTGTTTATGTTTTGGGTTTTTGGCTGGGAGGCATGTGGGGATCTGAGCTCCCTGACTGGGGATCAAACCTGCATCCCCTGCATTGGAAGATAAAGCCTTAACCACGGGGCCACTGGGGAAGTCCCTGCAGCCATCTCTCTCTTAAGGGGCATGTTAGGACGTTTTGTTTCCTTCTGGCTGGGCCATGCAGCATACTAAAACTTAGTTCCTTGACCAAGGATTGATTGAACCGCTTGGTCCCTTCACTGGGAATGCAGAGTCTTCACCACTGAACCACCCGGGGAAGTCCCCATATTGGGGCTTATTGCCCCTTGTTGTATTAGAACTCTATAGGTTGTCAATGATGGAAAACCACCTCAGTAGAAGGGGGAAATTTATTTGCTATTGTATCTGTAATTCCAGTGGGATAGGGATATTTGTTGTTTTAATCGCTAAGTCATGTCTCTTTTGAGACTCCATGAACTGTAGCCCACCAGGTTCCTCTGTCCAAGGGATTTTCCAGGTAAGAATACTGGAGTGGGTTGCCATTTCCTTCTCCAGGGGATCTACCGGACTCAGGGCTCAAACCAGTGTCTCCTGCATTGCAGGCAGATCCTTTACCGCCAGGCCAATGGGGAAGCCCATGGGGATGTAGCTGGGCCTAAGAACCAGGGACTGCTAGGATTCTCTCACTGCTAGGATTGTCTGTGCCTCTTGTGTGTTCTTTGATGGCCTTTGGCCACATGGCCAACAGCAGCTCCCAGGAACATACCTCACAGCATATGCTGGGGGAGTCAAACCTGGTTTCTCTGGTAGCAGGTTAAAGGATTCCAGGGAAGGGGTTTTGATTAGTCCAACTAGGCTGTACACCTGTCCCTGTATCAAAGAGGTCAGGCATGCAGATATGTTTATTTGGGGACTTCCCTGCGGTCCAGTGGTTAAGATTCCAAGCTTCCACTGCAGGGCTCACTGGTTTGATCCCTGGGGAACTAAAATCCCACATGGCTCACAGTGCAGCCAAAGAAAATGCCTACTGCAATTAAGTGTTCACCCTTGACTAACAGGAAGGATAACCATTCCCATCCGAACTACATGAGAGTTAGGTAAGGCTGAGTGTCAAAAAAAGGTGGGAGAGAGGTAGGAGAGAAAACAGGGTTACCATTTTTCTAGCTCTGTAAAACAGTAGATGTCCACTGTACTTACATAGGACTTTCTAGGTTGCAGATGTCAGAAAACTCAATTCAAATCCCATCAACTTCCAATTCAAAGTCACTTAAGCAAAGGAAAAAAGAATCTCAGTTCTCATAACTGAAAAGGCCACAGGTATGATGGCTCTAGGCAGTTTGCTCCAAGGCTCACCTGACGCCTTCAGGGCTTGGTGTCATTCCATCTTTTGCCTCTGCCTTTTCTTCTGAACAGGCCTCCCTGTGTATGGTAGCAAGATGGCCTATAACCAAGTTCACATCTTACTCTGTTTATCTAAAAAAAAAAGAAAAGAGCTGCCCTCTTTCAGGATCTGAATAGAACCTCTGGATTGGGTCATATTCATATCCCTAAACAAAATAATGTAACAAGGTAGATCACTTCTGGGTCACCAGCCCCTGGTGGAACTACATGGATTGTTCTGGGCCGGGGTGATTCTCCAGGGAAAACCAGGATGCTTTTATTTGCAAGAGAAGGAATGCTTGCTAGTCAGGCAAAAGCAACTGCTATTGGAGATGGGCGGGCTGGGGAGAGGTGGAGAGCCCGAGGAGCTGGGATGTATGGCAGAGCCAGGCCTCCACTCGGCCCATGTGTCCTCCTCCGCAGACGTGAACGTGGCCTTCCAGCAGTCGGCGCACAAGGTGCTGCTGGATGACGACAACCTGCTCCCCCTGCTGCACCTGACGATCGAGTACCACGGCAAGGAGCACAAAGGTCGGCCTTGCTTTCACGCGTCTTCTCTGCTCCTACTGGTCGTTGTCTCTTCCGCTTCCATCCACTTCTGCAGAAACCATATAAGTTTGTACCTCAGAAATCACCTAATCCAGCGCCCTAATTTTACACAAAAGGAAGTCAAGAGATGCTAAGAGACAGCCAGGCCAAGGTTTTGTTTTTGTCATGCTGCTGGAATGGTCTGTTTATTTATAGCCGCCATTCTTTATGGCTGAAAAAGAACCTCTGACAGATCTGCGAGAACTCCGCACGGGCGTCTCCTTGCCTCCTACAAGTCCTTTTGTGTCCCCTTTCTGCTTCTCACACTGCCAGCTCAAGCGGCGCTCATCTGACTGTTATCTTGTTGAAACCCTGGTTCTAGATAGGCAAGTCATCTTCTCTGTTCTTAACAGATGCTGCTCAGGCAAGAGAAGGGCCTTCTCGGGAAACTTCTCCACGAGAAGCCCCTGCATCCGGCTGGGCGGCCCTGGGTCTTTCCTACAAAGTGCAGTGGCCACTACACATTCTCTTCACCCCTGCTGTCCTGGAAAAGTGAGTATTTCTGAGTTTCTCACAGGTAATGATTATCCAACTCACTTCCACAGAAGAAAGTATCAGGAGTAGAAGACCGTTCTGATTTACAGAACAGTCTGTATGTAAATCAGAAGCTGTGACCTCGGATGCCTTCAGGGGCCGGAGACAACACTAGTCAGTGAAGCTGTGTGGGTGAGACGGCAGTGAATGCTGCAATGACTGGGAGGGTCAAACCCGTAAAACCTTTTTTTTTTTTCAATTGCCAAGTAAGGAGCAATTTGGGCTTCCCAGGTAGTGCAGTGATAAAAGAATTCACCTGCCAAAGCAGGAGACATGGGTTCAATCCTGGGTTAGGAAGATCCCCTGGATGAGGAAATGGCAGCCCACTCCGGTATTCTTGCCAGGAAATCCCATGAATGGAGGAGCCTGGCAGGCAACGGCCCACGGGGTCACAAAGAGACATGACTGCGCACCCACACAAGGAGCAGTTTATAGGCTGCCAGTGTATGGCCTCTCCTCCTCCTCCCCATCCCTGTACACAAGCCTCAACTTCTGGGGGCAGAGCAGCCTAGGGTACGAGACACTATAGACATACACTTGCAAAGACAGAGCTGGTTCAGGAGAAGACACAGAGCCACAGCCCCCTGAGTGAGCTGCCTGAACTCTCCTGAGAGCATCTGTAGGCCCCAGTCCACTCTTCTCCTCACTTCATAGGCTCCTAACACCCTTGAAGAAATCAAGCTCAGAAACATTTCTTAAACATTATGAAAATTCCCAAATGTGAACAAAAGTATGGAGTGTAACCAATTCCCATGGACACAGCGTCCGTCTCCAGTAACCAGCCATGTCACGCTGTTAGGTTCATCGCCTCTTTCTGGCCAGAGCCTCCTAAAGCAGATCCCAGTCATCATTTCACTCCACCACTATGCAATTCAAAAAGGAACATTTTTTAACACAACTACAATGCCATTATCAAACCCAGTAAAAGTAACAGTAGTTCCATATTGAAGTTTCCCTTATTACCTAAAAGATGTCTTTCTATGGTTGGGTTTGTTCAAATCAGAATCCAAACAAGGTGTATGTACTATTTTCAGTACATTGTTCCATTAGAAATAAACATTTTTCAAAGCCAGATGGAATCAGGTTCTTATGCAAGCCTCCCTAAGAATAGGTAAGAATAGGTAAATAAGCCTATTTCCACCAGGAACTGGCTGTTCTTCCCATGCATCTTCTCAATACAGGGCTCAACATCAGGCAGCTACTTTGAGCTCAGTGAGGGGAGCCCCTGGTTTGTTTAATTGAAGTATGGTTGGTTTACGATGTTGTGTTAGTTGCAGGTGTACAGCAGTGATTCCTGTTTTTCATATTCTTTCCCAGTATAGGTTTTTAAGATACTGAATGTAGTTTCCTATACTATACAGGAGGACCTTGTTGTCTATTTTATATACAGTAGTGAGTATCTGTTAATCCTAACCTCCTAATTTATTCCCGCCTCCCCAGGGAGCCCTTAATTTTGTCTCTCCTCTGGTCTTCAGGGAGAATCACAGTAACCAAAATCCTTGGTTCCCAACATGTTCTTATGGGTCCATGCAAGGCCCTCTTGCCCTCCTTCTTATACACACACCACAAAACCACTTCTAGACCCTAATGTGTCTACCTGTGTGGACCTTCTCAGCTCTGCTCCCTTGCCTCCCTCAGCCCTAAGTGACCATTATCCTAAATGCCATGCTTTCTATCACTTGTATAGTTTTATAACATCTAAATATGTTCCCCCAAGTATTCTTTTTTCTACTTAGTAGTTTTAAGCATTACCAAAAGATATCAGGCTATATGTAGTCTTTGCAGTTTCCCTTTTTATTCACAATCATATCACTTGTAGTCATTTTGTAATATTGTACAGCTAAAGTTTTTTTCATTTTGATGGCTGTGCAATTTTCCATCATAGAAATAAAACAGCTTACCTGTTCACATTTCTAGCCATTCTGATGTCCTTCCTGCCTTTTGGGGACAGGTGGGTGGCACAGAGTCCTAGGGTCTGTCATGGGCGGAGGTGGGGGGGTGGCGTTTTATCTTGAATGGTCTGGTGTCCCTGTCCAGGTACAATGTCGTTTTCAAGTACTTGCTGAGCGTGCGCCGGGTGCAAGCTGAGCTGCAGCACTGCTGGGCCCTACAGATGCAGCGCAAGCACCTCAAGTCCAACCAGAGCGACGCAGTCAAGTGGCGCCTCAGAAACCGCATGGCATTCTTAGTGGATAACCTGCAGTACTACCTCCAGGTCTGTGTTGCGGGAGGAGTAGAAGGAAGGGGTAAGGAAAACCAGGTTGGCAGGAGTCACTGAAGAATCCTGCAGTTGGTGAAAATCTGGAGTCTGAAAATCCATGGATTAGATCACTAGGTCTGCTTCGTGGGCGGCATTTTAGAGGAAAGTAGAAATAAGGACCTTGACTCCTCCTCCTCCTCCATCCACTCAGCAGTCATGCTGTGCATGCCCACTGAACCTAGCTTGCTGTAACTTTCGGGATCAGGACTTAACCAAGTCAGTCAGTGGAGGGAATGAGCGGCAGGAGGGATTTGCCAAGACACTGGAGGCTGGTAGGGACAGAAAATTTCTGTTTCATCGCTCAGGCACCTTGATGTCCTTGAGTCTCTAGACTGAGCAAGGTACTAAAATGATTTGTGTAACTGTCTCAAGGTAGATGTGCTGGAGTCTCAGTTCTCACAGCTGCTTCATCAAATCAATTCGACCCGAGACTTTGAAAGCATCCGATTGGCTCACGACCACTTCCTGAGCAATCTGCTGGCCCAGTCCTTTATCTTGTTGAAACCTGTAAGTAGAGCTGGCTGCTTCCTGAGACTGCTTCTAGCCTGACTGATCACTTAGACACTTTGACTTGCCAGGATAGGGGGAACTATCGTTCAGCAGCTTTTCGGTCTGTCTTTAAACATTTTTAACAATCTACCGTGGACAAAAACTAACAGGGAATACTAAAAAGGAACTTAAAATGCCTTTGAATTTCTGAAATATTATACCATAGAACCTGGTGAGCAGCTACAGATAATATATGCTTACCCCTCAGAAGGAGGGATTTTCGTTTCTTGTGGCATGTGGGACCTTAGTTCCCCAACCAGAGATCAAACCTGTGCCCCCACTGTGGTGGAAGTGCAAAGTCCTAACCACTGGCCTGCCAGGAAGTCCCAAGAAAGAAGAATTTAAATAAATTTAATTAAAAGCACATAAGAGTTTACTTTCTTAGCAGTCTTTTGGATTAGGATGAACCAGTTTGGAACTTGTTTTCAGATAGCTAGTGTAGTGTCTCCTTCTATGTATGTGTGTGTGTGTGCCTGTGTACATACATATATCGTATATCTCCTTTAGGGAGGTTATTCTCAACCTTGGCTCCACATGAGAATCATCTGGGAGCTTTTAAAAAGAAATCCAGGCCCCAGAGCACTGACATTAGTAGAACCCAGGCTCCAGTTGGCACCAGTCTTAGAAAGCGCACAAACTGATTCCAGTTCATGGATGAAAAAGGCAAAATGATTAAAAGGACCCCTAGTAGTGTTTTGTCTTGTTTTCCTAGTACTTCCTGATAGCATAGTCATGCCTTATCTCTGACGGGAGCTAATCGTTATTCCTCAGTCACACTCTTTTGTTCTGGTATTTGGGGCCATTTTTAAAGGAGAGAGCTCTATAGATAGATGCCACTCTGGAGGGTTCTGTGAATTGGAAACCAACGAGAACCACTGTGACAGGGAGACTGTCCTTATGCGGTGTGAGCGTCCTTGCGGAAAAGCAGATTATCAGAACAGGTGATCATCAACAAATATTTATTGAGTGCTTACCGTATGCAAGGCACTGGGGATACAAAGAGGTATAAGTCATGGCTCTGCCCTTAAGGAGCTCACAATCTAGTTGGAGAAACAGGACTTACATATATCACAGATCAGTAACAACACAGGGGGCCTGAACAAAACAAACGCCAAGTGAACAGTACACACAATACAGAGAGGGAGGCAAGGGGTTGCTCAAGGCTCCAGTGGGGAAGGGGCGCTGCGGGGACAGGTACAAGGAGAGTGCCCAGGCACAGGGAGCAGCATTGAAAGCGAAGCTCAGCGGGCCGCACTCGGTGATTCTGAGAGAGACGGCTGTTTACTGTGGCACAGGTCGACGTTTTGTGCAGGGCCTTTGCCCACAAGGTGGAAGCAGGTTAGCTCTTACTTTCCGGAATCTTTCACAGATGCCTCTTCCTTTTTCTCCTAATGCCAACTGTTTCCTGGGTAGGTGTTTCACTGCCTGAATGAAATCTTAGATCTCTGCCACAGCTTCTGCTCACTGGTCAGTCAGAACCTGGGCCCACTGGATGAACGTGGGGCTGCCCAACTCAGCATCCTGGTAAAGGTGAGTCAGCCTGGCCGCTGGCCGGGTGCAGCCCCGTCCAAGGGACACAGGTCACACTGCACGTGGGGGATCATGGTCTTTTCCCCAGTATACACACACACACAAATAACAAGATACAAAGGTAAAAAATGTTTTATCAGTTTTTGAAGCAGGTATGTGCTGCTTTGGTGTTCAATGCCAGCCCCAAATGGTTTATTAAGCCACCAAATACACAGTGGCTTTGTTCCTGCTTTCTAACATCCAACCTCCTTACTTCCTTGAACTAAACTAAACCCCCTATTTCACCAAGATTATAATTATCTGCCTGTAACACAGGCAGGTCTATGTTATCTGAAAACACAGGTTCTCGCCAGCCCAGTACACCGCAGAATATACTCATTTAAAGCTCGCTGCTAAATTCCTACTGGGAATAAGAGTACTTTCATAGGAAATTCTGTGTTCTGTGGACTCAGTACAAAGAAGTCATTTTTGGAGTCAAGAGAAATGGGACTGTCGGAAGGCCAGTTAGTGCTGTAGAATTTTCAGGAAGACTTTTCCAACGAATCCCCTTTGTCCCCTCACTCCCACACGGGTAGCTGGTAGATCTAAGAGGAATGACACAGCTTGAGTCCTTCTCTCTGCAGGGTTTTAGCCGTCAGTCTTCCCTCCTATTCAAGATTCTCTCTAGTGTTCGCAATCATCAGATCAACTCGGATTTGGCTCAGCTACTCTTAAGACTAGATTATAACAAATATTACACCCAGGCTGGTGGCACTCTGGGCAGGTAAGAACAACCGCCTCTAGGCCGTTCAGTGGATTGTGTATGGCTTTTTAACAAATTGTTGAATTCCAGAGATGGGAGGAGACTTTAGCCATCATCTAGTCCAAACAAAGAAAGCAAGGCTTGGAGAGGAAAAAGGCTGTGTCTGATCATCAGCGAAGATTATTTTCCAGTAGAAGTTTAAGTAAATACTTAAATTCCTGATGCCGAGATGGACTTTTAATTCTTGGCTACGTTGCGCACTGCTCTGCTGGGAGGCAGCATGGCTTCAGTTCCCAGTTCTGACATGAGCCAGCTGTTCAGCCTTAATGCCCCTTACCCCCAGCCTCCTTGACCCTCAGAGCTTTTGCTTCTGAAAGGAGGGAACAACTGCTTCACTCTAAACTTAAAAAAAATCTAATAGCATTAAAAACAATCTAATAGATTCAGTCGTTAGGTGGCTTCTCCGATGTCTGTCTCATTCAAAAAAGCACTTTTCTTTTTCTCTGAAATGTCAGGCAGAGTCCTCCTAAGTGATTTTAGCAAAAGAGTTTTAATGAGATTGTCTAGATCACAGGTTGCCCCAATTCGTACTTTTTGAAGAAAATATCGGGAATGCATGATATTTTGATCCAGCTCTTTTTTCTTTCTGTAGTTTCGGGATGTGAGAATTTCTGGTCCACAACCTGAAATAATCCCACTGCATTGTGACAGAAGATTCAAAACAAACATCCCCTTTCTCTCGCCGGCCTCCATACAGCTGCAGCTGCTGGAAAAGCTCTGACTTCGCTCCTAGAAGCCATTACTGAACATCCACAGGTGCAAGTCCTTCCCCTGGTTCCTGTGTGGGAGGGGCCTCTGCCCCACCCCTGCGGAGCTCTCAACTCACCACGGAGGACTTGAAGCTTCGGCCCACCGCTGACCAGGCAAGGTCTGTTATGTTGGGAACATTTGTTGGAGGTTACCTACTACATGCCTAGGTACTGTTCAAGCTTCGAGAGACACAGCAGTAAGTTACACAGCTCAGAACACTGTATGGCTCATGTGAAAAAGGAATTATAAATAGGTCAAATGCTGGATGTTACCACTGAGCAAGAAAAACACCAGGTAAGCTAGGTTTCCCCACAGACCTCCTTTCCTCTTTGAGAAACTGAAATGGAGAGTCTCCCATCCTTAAGGGTCAACTGTGACTCTGAAGAATTCTACCAGTAACTTCCAGTTATTTCAGACTGTTAAGAAGGTAATTCTGCTGATGACAATGTATTTTTTTAACACAGAAAAAAGGGTCCCTAAGGAAAAAAACTGTTAAGATTTCAAATACTGAAAGATGCAGGTCTGATTATCCCTTATTAGAAGAACCACAGGAGTAATATGCCCAGCCATCACTGATAACCATCAATCTTCATATCAGTATGAGCCAAAATAAATATGCATTGGACAGCTGCCTCCAAACTGAAAGATGATTCTGGCTTCAGTGTGTAGCCACTCAATCTGGCCCTTGTCCATCCCTCTTCTGCCACATATAGACGTTTATCCCCTGTAACTGTCAGCTAAAGATGAGCCTTCCATTGCTGCCTCTGGAGCAGAGGTTAGCATTACTATGGCCAGCCTGTTTTTGTAAATCAAGTTTTATCAGCACACAGCCACACTCATTTGCTTACCTATTGTCTACGGTTGCTCTCATGCCATGATAGCAAAGGTGAGTAGTAGTGACATGCCAAATGGCCCACAAAGCCTAAAATATTTACTATTTGGCAGGGGGAAAAGAAGGTATTAGAGATTTAAGCCTTGATTTAGAGAATGAGAGGACATTTAATAGGGATGATGCTAGGAGTAGAAAAGGAACAGCTTCCGACTGTGACAGTAATAAAATTCTGACCTCTGACTAGAGCTGCTAACATTTTCAAGTGTTATCACTGTTTCTCATGTTTATCCTTGCAGCAAGTCATCAAGTTTACAGTCACCAGCCATTCACAACTGGTCTTTTTAGCTCGTGAGAGTATAGCACCCACAAGTCAGCTGTAAGTTCAACTCTAAAGAGATTTTTCACTGCCAGAAAACTAAGATATGTGCCCAATTTGACTCAGCTTTTGGGACAACTATAATCTGGGCCTATTATAAAATCAGATTTGGGGAAGTACTGAATTTTAGACAACCCAGATTAATCTTCTGACAGTGATATCACAGAAAACTATAAAAATTCACTGTCTTTCCTTGGCCCCGCTGTCCTACAGCAAACAAGTCCACTGAAAACTGCAGAGAAGTTACTGTGTTTGTCTTGCTATTTGTTCTGAGATTACGCTCAAAGAAATGGATGAAGAAATCCCAGTTACTACAACCAAAGAGATTCAACATTTATTTTATCATAAAAGTCCAGCAAATAAAACTATATACAAGATCCATGCAAGGAATCCAGTTACACACAAGACACATTTAAAACCTGGTTAAAACACAATCGCCACAACAGCAGGGAATAAAACCGGTAAGACCAAGTATCCTTAGTGAGAAACATAATCATGTTTATATTTTGGATGCTGCTTGAATCCAATCCTCTCCCCAACAATGAGGCACTGGATCACCCACTCTTGTGACACCACAGGCAGCTGCAACGCTTCAGCACACTTGAGCACAGAGGCTGGGCACGAGGGGTCCCGTCACCACCACGTCAAACACCCCTAAAGCAATATCTGCAAGGGAAGGTGGACGAGGAGAGGAGACTCAATTTAGCCCTCCAGTAAAAAGACAGGTAAGCCTTCTCACCAGTATATCCCACTCTGCCCAAATTAAAGCCCTGCAAGTCAAACACAGTGCCACTGATCACAAGCAGAATGGAAAGCTGTGCTCACTACATGCTGGCCTTCTATTTAGCAAGTACCCAGTGGGGACCGAGAAAAGCACAGACAGCCCAGTACTTCACTCATGGTGGCTCACCTCGTGAAAGTACTATTTTTCTTCTCTTAGACTGACCTTATGTGTGTTTCTATCAGGCCTGAGACTTACAGCACCTAAGAGCTACGAGCTACGAGCATCCTTGGCTCGATAACAACACACACACTTTCCAGGTACCTTTGTTATGGGCACTTGAATGGTGCTGCTTCACAGAGGCTGCCCCTCCAGTCATGAGGATCTCGGACCAGAGCTCCAGGAAATTCTGCTGTTGGTCTGATACCAAGAGTACCTTCAGATTCTGGAAAGGGTTTTCACGGGGTTGCCTACGGAGGAGTCGGAGAAACAGCATGATAAATAATATCCAACAACAGCCTTTCTGCAGAGAGACTCGGGTACATGTGAATGCTTTCAAAAGCCCTGCTGACAGCATCACCCTCTTCCCTCTTTCTTTGAATGATGTGTCTTCTCTGGGATCCTGACCTTCTAATCTACCCCTTCTGATTTCTAGATTTATCCTGAGCCCCAAAATCAGTCAAATCACATTCTATATTTTTAAATGTCTTGCTTAAAACTTAGTCCCCTCACCTGACAAGTTGAGAATATTGAATCTACATGAAAATCTCACACGTTTTTAAAAAGGTCCCTAACCATAGGTCTCTAATTCTAGGAAAACAAACTAAATTGCAAAAATAATCTCAAACCCAAATTCTGTCATGTATCCTATGACTGTTCCAGTTTCTAGAAATACTCTCCTCTCTCTCCCTCTGGAAGCTTGCTGTCTTCCTGTCTGCTGTTCTAGACAGGCGCACAACTACTCACCAATCCAGAATCCTTTGCTCCTCAAGGCTGTACCCAGCTGGCAGCAGGTAATTGCGGTAATTCTGGAGCTGGTTGGCATGGCAGCTGTCATGGACCCAGACATGAGACACACAAGGGATCCCACTGGCAAGGCACAGGAAGTACTTCCGGGTTCGACAATGCTGATCCGCAATTAGGAGACACTGGTAGGCTGTGTTACACTGGAAGAAAAGGCACAAAACCAGTGGGTCTGGTGATGACTATGGAAAGCTGCTTAAGAGCCTCCTTAATGAGTTACAGAAAACAGTTGAACACCTCCAGATACTATCTAAAATGTGACTGAGTCCGTTGTCCTACCCAAGGCCTCTTCTCTCACTCAAGCAGCTTCCCTAGATCATCTCCCTGCCTCACCTGCAGCTTTCTGGGGGTCTAAGTACTCAAGGGACAACCACACCCCATGTATTTAGCCAGTAGCGTGAAAAAGATTTCCGTTAAACAAAATTTTAATTTGCTTTTGTCCCAGCAACAGAACCAATCCTCTTAAATGTAACCCAAGGTTCTGACTTCTATTCCTTGTACATTGTAAAAGTTCTATTTTATGCAACAACATTTTGGCAGCGTCTCAGTTCCCAAAATCTCTACCAACTCTATCCAGCCTCTTCTTGGCCCAGCAAGCGGACTTGCATTACTGCCTCCCCTGGGAAGCTACACAAAGGAACGCCTTACCTGGGCTTCATTGAAGTCTTCGAGAATGTAGCCAGCTCCTGCTCGAAGCTGGCATTCTGTGTACTGCTTGTTGAAAGGAGGAATTTCTAAATATTCTATTAAAAAACATAACCAAGTTAATCACTACCAGTTGGTTCATTTGCCACTTTATGCCTGTTTCTTACTGTCCTCTTTCCTACTCCCCAGGTATCTCCAAAATACTGTATCCCCAAAACAGGTAAAGGGCTTCCCCATGGGCAGGACCTGTCACAAGGCTTATGAAATGCTGCCCAGAAAGGGACAGGAGGAGGAAGGGTGGGGAAGATGAGAAATGGAGGCAGGTCCTAGGCCTGAGGACAACGGAGGTTTCTGCACTGAGAACGCCTGGGACCTGCGCCCGAGGACTGATGCACCCACTTCCCAAACTGCTGCTCCAGCCTGAGTAGCCCTTACCATCAGGAAGTTCTTCCTTCTGTCTGCCCTAAGCTCTCTTGCAGACTAAGCCTATTCCTCTAATTCTGCCTTCTGTGGAGATGAAGAATGGCCAATTAGCACTTTTTATAATAAAGCCTTCAAATGTGCCCATCATCCGCATTTTACTCCCTATACAGTAAAACTCTGATAAACCAAAATGCTCAAAGAAAATGGGGTTTCTAAAATAAAATTAACTGGAGGTTAGCCAGAAGGGCCTAGTTCAACCTTTTATTGCAAACTATCTACCTCTGACGATTGTGAAGTAGCTCAGGACAATGAACATCAGTGACTGCTCTACATTCTTAAGGATGAAGCAGAAGTTATGAGATGAGGCTGAAGCTGTAATGACCCTAGGCAATTAGAAATTGCTTCTTTTGACCAATATCTAATTTGAGACTTTTCTTGTCATCTGCTCCTCTCATATATAAATAACACATTAAAAAAAAAAAAAGACATTAGAGATTTTATTGAATTAGAGTTCGGAGAAACTAAGTTCTAATGGATTTATCACACACAAAAACCCAAAAGTTCAGGGCCAGGACCACTCCCTCCCTCACTCACACCCAGAGGAGAACCTGATGGAACAGACCCTCCCTCGCAAGGCCGCCCCAACCCTTTGGCGCTGTCTCTGCCGGAGCTGCTCAGGCAGTGTTGGGGCCCGAAACCCAAGCCTCTGCTCAGGTCTGACTGACCAGCCTATTTGCTTTCATTGCTCTTTTCTTGATTCAGCATTCTCTATATTCTTCTCAGAATGAAAAGTCAAAACTAGAAACTAATTGGCTATAAGAAACTCAGAATCCAGCAAGATTATTTCTCAGTTTTGCCCTGGCACCCTTATCAATAAATCATGTAATACTTTTTGGCACCAACACTCTACTGCTGAGTCACTGTGAAGACCCCCAAGGTCCGTTATATGTCTGCTTATCCAGAACTGTTTCTAGTCCCAACTTGTTTAGCTTTTAATCTCCGTCTATATTTCCTGCATTTGTGTAATCAAATATTACCCTACCTCGGCAGTCCATTTCTAACTTTTCTCAGTTTGGATTTAATTTTATTTCTGACTTCATGAGTGGCCCTGGTCAGAGGCTAAAATGAACAGATTTTTACTGCATCATTTAAATCAAGGATGAAGGTACCTAACTCTGAAGTCAATCCCTGGGCCCCTGATTATGTGCCACCTAATGAGATCAGGTGCCATATTCTTTATTACTAAATATGTCTTACAAGATAGATTCAAATATTTTACTGAGCTCCTGATACAAATAAAAGAGATTCCTGGCTATCTGCAAGACATATCACATCATTTCTTAAAAGCTAATTAGTAAAGGACTGTTCTAATACAAATGTCTCCTGCTTCCTGAGATTGTGGAACCTCTAAAATATACTATATACCGAAAATATCAAGATTCTGGTACTGCCAGAGCAATGTGCAAGGATGAAGGAGCAACATAAAGCAGACATTTCATCGTAACTACATTTTCCACAGTGAACATGGCCTGCTTCCTCTAAAACAAAGTCCAAGTTCCTCCTCACTTGAGACAAAATGCTTGAGATTAAAAATATCTGATATATCTGCAAGAGGGAATGGAAGGAATTCTCAGGTTTGTAAGATCTCACACAGGCTCAGATTTTTAAGGAATCTGACAGTCTGTATCTCATACCAAAACAAGTTTTCTTGGGCATTCTGTATCAACAAAACGTCTAGAGAGCTGAATTGTTAAGTCTTAGCCTAGGAAAGGCTAGGAGCATACTGGAGAATGAAGACTGGAGTCCAGCAATATTGTGAAAGCAAAAGAAACCAAGACCACAACATGGTTCTGATACCTTTATCCCCAATCACTTATGACCCAAATCAAGCTACATCCTTGGCTAGGAAACCCCTCACATACCTGAATTCTGTCTGAAAAACTAGGCCTGGATCACACTTAACTCTTGAAACCCCTCCACCGAACACCTGCTCCCACACTCTAACACCTCAATACTGATAACCATTTATGTATCTCCAATAGGATACACTTCAACCGCAATTCCCTGACCACCCTCCCCATGTCCCCATACAGATCTCCACAGAGCTGTGGCTGGTGAGATAGTTTTGGTTAATTAGGAAAATCAGCCACACACCTAAAGTGCCAATCCCAGATCTGCAGCTTGTGCTGTTTTCTGATAACCATGTGCCCTAATTCAGATCTCTCCCTCCTGCAAGGCCCCGCGTAGAGAGAGGGCTGACTTGCAGAGCATCCTTCCACTTGGAGTGGGCCTCAGCAGACACACATGGACACTGCACTGCTGTCGCTTAATTAAAGGTATGTTTCTACTTGCCCAGTTTTCTCACCTAGATCACACACTCTTTAGACAGTTTAAATAATTTTTACCTCTCCCCACTGCAGCCTTCACTCAGACCCTAAGAGACAACATAGAAACGCAATATGTAAGGTTGAAGAGACGTACAAGAGGTGAAAAGGCCTAGAGGCTGCTTCTCTGAAATCACCCGGGACCCTGAGCCCACCCTTCCTAGTCTGACACAGACTCAAGAGAACAGACTTCATTCCCACGTATGTTTTCTTGGGCCCAGAGAACACCAATGGGAAGGGGGGCAGGACATCCAGAAATCTGACTGTACTGGACAAAATGGAGTTCTAAGTCCCAAGTCCACCATTACTGTGGATAAAAAGCAATTATTTGACCGCTCCTAGCTTGTTTTCTCATTTGTAAAATGGATAAGACCTATCTCCCATTTGCCTCACAAGGACTATTTTGAGGAAATGCTAACAGAAATTCTGTGAGAACAGTCTATAAACCACAGAGCAAGCAGGGTTAGACTAGTTTTCCCTGACCAGACGCCAGCTGCCTCGGGCCCTGCCTCCTCGACGTGGTTCATAAAGTGAATGGGAAGTGCACATGGGTGGGAGAGCCCCCCAGGGCTTCTTAGGGCCTTACCCTCCTCTTCCTCGCTGCTTCCTGTAGGGCCATCTGGCAATTTGGAGCGGCTAGCCAGCTTGTCGCTTGTTGTGGCCATGGTGAGGAGGAAGGCATAGCCCAGAAACAAGGTCTTGTTGAGGGGCAGAGGCCCTCTCTGCTCTTCCAGGGCAGAGGGCTCACCCAGGTTGTCGCCACTCTCACAGGGGCTCATAAACTCTCCTGCCCCCACCGCACCTGGGAAGGACAGAGGCACAGGGTACAGACCATGGCCTGGGCACAACAGGGTGGGCAGGCAACGTCCTGCGGAACTTTTTTGAGCTATTAACCAAAGACCCATCCTATGGCCAACAACCACTGGCAGTCCAGTGGTTAGGACTCCATGATTTCATTGCCAAGAGCCTGGTTTCAATCCCTGGTTAGAGAACTAAGATCCCGCAAGCCATGCCACTTGGCTCAAAAAAAAATTTTTTTTAACAGTGCAGAGGAATTCTATGTATTTAAAGTTTACAGTCATAACAATGTGTACATTGTTTTCACAACTAGCATTGTTTTTATAGAACCAAATCAAAAACTTCTGAAGTCACCTGAAGAAAAGGTGATTCTAACACAAGGTAAAAGTGAAAAATGATTGGAAACCTTCAGCCCACATTCCCAGCCTAGTGCTATTTTGAGGCAGCCTTTAAAAAAGTGAGACACCAAGAAATGTCCCCAGCAGATACTCCCCCGTCTCTGACCCTCACCAGAACAGTGCACAGAATCCTTGGTAATAAAGCACTTTTACATGTTGACAGAACCATATCGAAACAGCCTGCTTCACCTGCCCCAGTTTCCAACACCTGGGAGTGGGAAGTGAACCAGCCAGTCGAGGACTCCCAGAACACCCATGCTTGAGTGGCCCAGTAAGTCCTCGAGGAAAAAGCAAATACCTGGCATGGAGAAGCTGAATCCTGGCTCATTGGGAGGCTAAGATGACAGTCAGGTTATGCCTCCCTAAAATAAAACCAGCAGCAAAAGAACAGTCTGATGTAGCATACACAAGCCTGGACTTCACGGTCAGACTGCCTAAGTCTGATTTCTGGATGACTGTGTCACCCTGGGAAGTAAACCAACATTCTGCCTTAGATTCTTCAACTAGAAAATTAATTCTAGCACCTGTAACTCACAGAGACTGTATGAGGTAAAATGTATGTAGCACTGAATTCCATGCCCTACATACCCTGAAACACAGCAGAGATACTAAATAGATACAGAGAAGACACAGGAAACAAAAGTGTCAGGTGCCAGGACATGAGACAACAACCAACTTCCTCGGTTTGCTAGACTAAGACAGTGGCCTGGGGCAGACACCAAAGACTCTGCCTGTGCCTCCAGCATCCACAGAGGCCGTGGCTGGGTCACAGCACAGACCCAGTAAACAACAGATGGACTGAACTTCTATAAACATGCAGCTTGAGGGACTGGAAAAGGGTTGTTTGGAGGTTAGTATGGAAAGGGGAGATACAGGCTAAGGTAACAACTTTCAATAGGACATGTGGGAAAGCCAGGGGGTCCTGAGCACAAGGGAGGGGGCAGCAGAGCTTCCAGAGGAAGACAGTGCCAGATAAAGGAAGAGGTCCAAGAAAAACTGCACCTCCTGTGAGTCTGCCTAAAATCCATTACATTTCCTCCCTCCCAGAACCGACACAGGCGTTGAGGGAGGTTTCCCATCAAAGCCTGCCTTCCTTCCTGGCACCCGGCTGGGCTCTGCTGGGAGATGGAGAGGTGGGCGTGTGCGGGCGGCGACTCAGTAATCAGGAAGGAGCCCCCGCTTGTGCCAGGCTCCACCTCCAGCAGCTGACCCTGCATTCCGCCGAGGTCTGGGGGAGAAGGGGGTAAAAGGAGCACTCACCAGGTTTCACAGTGGCAGATTTCCCGGCCTCGCTTGGCAGGGGACCGCTCCTCTTCAGAAGTGACAAGCTTTCTTTTGCCCGAGGGGACCCCGTGGCGGCACGAGGGCTCTCTGTGACCTTTCGGGTCGGGGTTGTACTGCTGCTGCTGGAAGTGGTGGGGGTGGCTGGGGAGCTGATGTTACTTCGCCGTTTCCGTTTCCCTTCCACCAAATTGTCTGCGATACAATGAGCCAAAGGCAAGTCATCTCCCATGGTCTGAGGCCCTGACCTCTAAGAAGCTGATCACAGCCTGATTTAAAAACCACCACACCCTCCCCTTCACCTCCCACATGGGCAGGAAGCCTCTTCCAAGGCCACCATATTTTCTGTTTCAGCTTCTGCCATGACTAAAGTGTGTTTGGTCCTTTTTAAAACCGAGGAGGCCAGAAAAATCTGAGGACTTACTATTGGGTCCTGGCAAGAAAACAAGAGATACGCAGTGGCTCCCAATATATGGGAGTTCATTTCCATCTCATAAACCACAAAGGAGTAAGACTGAGGAAAGCTTTACTAACTGCTCTAAAGCCACCACTCTGCCCACAAGCAGGCCAGGGGTCCGCTGGCAGTAGTTCAGGAAGCCAAGGTCTTACCTAAGCTGATATCTGCTGCCTTGGTGAGGGGCGTTACTGCCTCATATGGGCCCAGCCCATACTGCTCTCTCAGCCTGTTTCCTTGCTCCAAGGACAAGATGACAGCCATCCGCTTATACCACTTCCTTTGGCCTTCTTTTTCAATGCTATAGTACAGCTCTCCAGACTCCTTCCTGTGCCCTTTCACCACTCCTGGGTGGGGGTGGAAAAAAACATAAAAGCAGCTTCTTTAGGCTGCTCGACATCTACTGAGAGCAGGCCTGAATCAGGGAGTTATAGGAGGTCCAAGAGAGGACGGAGGTTAGGACTGAGCAAACTCCTAGCCGTCAGGCCCACAACCCACCACCACTCAGGATGCATGCAGACACCATCCAGGGACTGGAACATGAAGGTTCCCAGCAGCAGGAACCCTCTAGTTATAAAACTAAGCTTCCTAAAGCCAGCCTTTATGGCTTGTTAGCAATTCAAATGGTTCTCAAAATGAAATGCATGTGGTTTCTTAATGGTCCCATTATAACTTACTAAACCTTCCCTTCTTCGTTTGTTTGGAGACTGGGTGATAATTCTTAAGTCACAGATGAAAGATGACATCATTTCAAGAGAAAGCATGGGTCTGTGTAGCAAAATTGAAGTAGAAATACAGAGCAAAGAAAGGAAATAAATCCTGCCTCTCCCCACTAAGCTTCCCTCTTTATTATCTGCTTCTCTGATCTCACTCTGATTCAGGACCTAAAGACAAGGCCTCCAGATTAAAAGGAATTCAGTGTGGGGCACAAAAGCACGCTCGGCTAAAATTCAGGAGATCTGAGTCTAGGCCGGATTCTGCTGCCACCAAGCTGTGTGATCGTGGGCAAGACCTGTTTCCAGTGCTATGAAAAAGATAACCTATGTAAAGATAAATACAAATATAAAAACAAGGCACTAATGGGAATACTTTCTCATTTCTTGAAGAGAAAAATCAATGTATTCTTTTCTGTTAGCCAGTGCTTGAATGAAGGGCTAATAGAAACCCAGAGCATGTAACAAGGGGAAAAAAAAAGGAGAAAGCAGGCCTTGGTTCTCTCTCTATCTCTGCCAGTCACTGTCTCTCCCCTTGCTTGTTCATCTCCTGGCTTAAATCTCCATCACCACACTAAATCCTCAAGAGCACAAAGAAGGCCAAGGTCAAGAATACCCTTCACACTAATGAAGAGGTCTAGTCTAACATCAGTAGACAGCCTCAGTAAATGGGACTCAGAGTCCCCTTCCCTGAATGCCACAATTCATGCAGGATAGAAAACCGGCTCTGTCTTAAGAGGGCCTAACATGGACTTTCAAGAGAGGCTTTACACTGTAAAGAGGAACAAATGCATCTGACACAAACAATGTAAGTCACAGGCCATAAAAGATCTCAATCCATGTGCTACTGATGCTAAGTGAAGCTAAGTGTTACCCAGAAGTAGAAGGTGAGGTGGTTTATTTAACAATAAATAAAGCAGCAGACAGCAAACCATTGAGGAGTCCAAACACAGCAAATTCTGAAGCGGCTCCAACCGACACACTTTTGCCCACTGTGCCCCATCACTGTTCAAAAACCTCATTAAAGAATGCTTTGAAATGGCGAACTCAATGAAACTTGTATCTCCAAATCACCTCATAGAAAAGAGGCAATACATTCAAAGAACAGACACATGAGACAGTCATGACAGAAATCTTTCACCATCACCAGTACAGGGGACTGGCTGGTTTAGTTTAAAAAAAAAAAAAGGCATGATTTTTCCAAACCAGAGAATAAGTGGTGAGTGTGCAGACATACAAACGCAGCACAAACAACTTTTTCCCAAGCGCAAAGATCTTAACATATCTGCTGCTCTCACCAACTTAAGGTTCCCGCCAAGAAAGGCAGGAAGTTTACAAGTCAGAGTTGAAAGAACAGAAAATGGCAAAGGAAAAACACTAACTGGATTAAGCTCGCGAACGTCACCTTCACCGGCGATGAAGGTAGACATCGCCAGAAGTGGCCTGGCTGTCGCCCACTCCCCTCCCACACACAGTGCCGTGAGAAGGGCATGCACTACTGCAGCATTCTTTTCAGAAACTCACTAACGCCAACCTAACCAAGAGAAAACAGGAGACAAACCCAAACTGAAGGACAGTCGAAAAATACCTGCCCAGTACGTACTCCTCAAAACTGTCAGGGTCATGAAAAACAAGAAAAGGTTCAGAGAGTGTTATAGATGCGAAAACAAGAGACATGTGAGGACTAAAGGCAGTACAGTAATCCTGAACTGGATTCTAGAATAGAAAAAGGATGCGGAAAAGCTGGGGAAATCCACATGGGTTAATGGTAAATCCACTGAGTTAATGGTAAAGGGCCAAGGCAGATTCTTCATCCTGACACAGGTCCCAGGTTAACATAAAATGTTGACAACAGGGAAAGGGGAGAGCTGGCTGAGGGGCACAGGGGACGTCTCTATGCTATCAGTACTCTGCGTGTTGCAGATGCTGTTGTGTATATACATTTTTTCCAAACTACGAAGTTTATTCAAAAATTAGCAAGGGGAACAAAGAACAACAAAGCGGCCAAGGGTGAGAGTGTGCAGTGTCGGGAATAAAATTTCTGACTAGAGGGCACAGGAGAGCACTGAGGCTGGAGTGAGTGCTGCTGTTGGTGGAGGGCCGCGGAGGCATTAGGAGGGCTCTGGCTTCTTCCAGTACCTGCACTGAAATACTCATCCTCCGAGAGGGCAGTCACTTCCGTGTCCAGGGGGATGGGGTCACACAGCAGGATGTCTTTGCCCAACACATCACACTCGTACCCATCGTCAAAGAGCAACTTATACTTCCCAGCTCCAACATCTCGTGTGATTTTTCCAGAGTAAAAATAGCCATTGGATGACCACTTGGCTACAACACGGAGCCCTACAAAGCTGTTCCCTGGAGAGGAGGCATCTAAGCCATCTGAAGGGCCAGCAGCAGTCTGGAATGGAATCTCAGGAGAGTCGCTTCGACGCAAAGCACCAGCACCCGTGTCTGCCCGTCTGCTGGAGTCTGGCGCCGAGGCACAATACGGGTGAAGGATTTATCGTCCGGGGACATGCTAGGTGAAATGTCCTCTATGCCCAAGGGGCCAGGCACAGCTGTTTCCCTAAAGTGAGATAAGAGACAGGCGAAGGCAGTGAGAAGGAGCCAAAAGCAGTACGGATCTATCAATCTTCCCACTCCCCTGTCCATGGGTATCCAGCCCGTTCACTGCTAACCCCATCACAGGCAGAAGCCTGGTGTCTCAGGGGCCTCACTCTGATCCCGGCCCACCCCCAGTCAGTGTGGGCCCCTCTTCTCCCTCCTGACACCCCACACACTCTCTGCTCCCCTCTCTTCTCTCTACTCCCTTTTTTCTGAATAAGTCACAGACTAGTGTATCTCACACTACCCGGGTACCTGGTTCCAGTGGTCCGAGAAGGCGGGCGGCCCCTTCGCCCGCGCCCACGAGGTGTGACTGGAGCCTTCCCTGCCTGTCTGATGCCAAGGCCCGCATCACCATCCTCCTCACACACTGGCGTCCCTGTCTGACTGACCCCTTTTCTAGGACTAGAGAATGAAGACAGGTTAGTCTGAGAGCGCCTGCTACTGGATCCTTTCTTCACAGTCTCCCCTTGGTCCTCAGACTACATGCCAGGCCAGCAAGGGCTGAGCCTCCAGGGCAGTAGGAAGCTGGTCCACACACCCACCACCAAATGAGCTGGGAGCAGGAGTTAGGATAACAAGTAAAGGGCATCCTTCTACATGCCAGTCTAGCCCCTCCTGACAAAGCTTCCTATTGCTGCCCTCAAAAACCGCACATCCACTCCTGCCCTGCCTTCGCTTGTACTTCAGGCTCTGGGTACCTGCAGAGGAAAACAAAAAGCTAGGGAACATGTCAGCTTGGGGCCACTACCCCCGAACTTCCTGTGCTCCCGACCAAAGCACCCACAGGCTGCAGAAAGTGGGGGGCGAGGGGCAGGAACCTGGGCCAGCATTCCCAAGTTCCCCTCACCTGTTTTCCAGTCGCTCAGGATGTCTACCTCCCACAGGGCTCCACCCTACCTCCCATGCAAACCCCAAACAGGAGAGGAATGAAAAGGGGAGGAAGAGGAACTGATCGATCCTAGGAGGATGGGGGGACTTCCTGTGACTCCCCTTTTCCCGTGATATTAACACGTCAGCAACCCTGCCCCTGCGGTGGCTCTCTCTCTAGAGACCCTGTCTGCACCTCAGCTTTCCTGGGCCTCCTCGGGAGCTGGGCAAGGCAAACTCGGCAGGTTCTGTCCCGCTGGTTTTCCCTTTGAGTTGTCCGGCTCCTCTCCCTGAGCTGCCGCTGCTGTGCATGGCAGACAGGCTCGTCCCACTTGATGTGCGGTGTAAGCTGGAGGCCTTGGAGGAGAAGGAGCTGACGTCCCCCAGGTCACCCGAGGAGCCGCCAGTCTGTGAAGGGGAGACTTCCGTCTCACACTCCTGACACTCTACGATCGGCTCTTCAGTCTCCTACAAGGAAGAAAGGGTACAACGGCTTAGAAACGCCACATGAACATAACGCTACTGTGATGACTGGACAATCCTAGATGGCAAGAAATTTCAGTTTAGAGAGTTGGGAATTAGGAAGGAACTTTCTGGAATAATGGAAATGATCTGTATCTTGCTTTGAATAGTGGTGACATACTGTCAAAACCACTGAACTGAACATTTAAGACCTGTGCATTCTATAGGGAATATATACTTCAATAAAATAAACAAACAAAGGTGGTACGAGATCAGGAGGAAGGGACCTCTATTACCCGGAGCTAAGTCAAATTATCTTTTTACTGGACAAGTTCACAACCTTTGGCTGCTGAGATGCCAGCAAGGATTCCAAAGCAGAGAAGAGATGTAACGCCCTAGGTGAAGGAAGGCAGTGAAGCAGGCAGGTTAGAGGGGGAGAAAGAGTGGTCAGGAGCCTTTATGGGTACCTGATTACAGCAGTGGGTAGCCTGACAAGTTGTTTGAAATTAGGTATTTTAATACACGATTAAGGAAATTAAAAATCACAGGCAAAAACTGATATATAACGGTATCACTGTTTATAAAAATGAAGACCAAAAAGATAGTGCAAAATATTTGAATTTCTGATACCTACAGAGGAGAGGAATATCAAACTGACTATCTCACTCCCGTGCCTGCTTTGATGGACTGGTAGTGGTTCCCTGGAGCTCAGTCTGAAGCAGCCTCTGAAGCTAATCCCCAGGCTTAATAAGGAAAGGTTCTAAAACTGACCAGCAGTGTCCTCTCCGGGCACAGAACTGAGAGATTACAGGGCAGCTGCTGCCCACCTGCCTTCCTCCTCTAGACTGTCCGTGCATGACCATGCTGGCTGCCAGAGAGAAGATGGGAGAGACAAGCAGAGCACAGACCACCCCCAGAGTGCACTGTCTCTCTGGGAGACGGTACTCAACGTGCACAGGCACACACATTTAAACACTACTAATGATTAAATGATTATGTTTCACTACCCCTTTCTTGAAAATCTCTTCTCTAAAATCTATAAAGTCACTCTTTCTTCTTTTCATTCTACCTGTTTAGCTACCTCTACTTATACTTGTTTTTGGCTCCTCTTCCTCAGCCTATTCATTCTAAATTAGTATTTCCCAGGAGTCTGTTCTCACTTCTCTCCTCACTCTTCATGTTTTCCTTGGCCAGTCTTACATGACTTATTCTGACCTGTCTACCAACAACACAACAACGACTCAGCTCTAAGCTCTCAGATACAAATACCTACTGAACTCTTACCCTTGGATATACCAGGGACACCTGTATCTTAACCCCTCTAAAACTCAAACTCCTCTCCATTTCCTTCCCTTCAATGAATCCTGGACGTCCCCAGTGCTTCCCACATCCCCTGCAGCTCTCTGTAGCAGGGGCTGATTTTCCTTAACCAAACCTCAACTCCTGGTTGGGGAACTGGATCCCACAGGCCACAGCTAAGAGTTCACAGGCCACAGCTAAAGATCCTGCGTGCAGCAACTAAGACTCAGCACAGCTAAACAGATAAATAGAAATAAACATTTAAAACAAAAGAATTTGAAGATGAGAGGCCTCCTTGCTCCCCATTGCCATTAACAAATCATTTCTACCTCCTTACTTCTTGCTCCTACCAAACAAACCATTATCTGTCATTCCGTTAAACTCTCTCCTTACCAAAGTGTTACTCACCCACACCCTCCCAATCCCTCTCATGCATGAACACCTTACACCTGGTTCACAGCCTCCCCGTCTCCCCCTATTTCCATCATTTTTGAGGCTAACAACCAACAGATGACCCATCCAGCAACAAGCTTTCCCGATCTAATCACACCATCAACCTTGTCCTCTCCTCTACCCCAGCATCTTCATTCACCAGCGTCATTACCAGAACCGGCACCATCTCCAGAAATCTCACCTCTCTCCACTCACCATCTCCTATCATTTATCTCCTACTCTAGCCAGATCTGAATCAGCAACATCTGCCAAGGTCACTGACCTAAAGCATGTGTTGGGAGCCCAGAACTTAAGTCAACTCCTTCTCGTGAACATATCAAGTGAGCAGGGGCAAGACCAGTCCAGTGGGCTGGGACTCCAGGTGGCTTCTCAGTTGGAAAGGAGACCCAAAGAGCAGCAGCGACCTACACCTGCTTTTGCAACTGTTTAGTGTTAAGATAAAGACGACCAGGACCCCGAAAAGAGTGTCTAACAGGCTTTTTAATGGCGAAGCGCTCCTGGGCAGGGTTCCCGGACCCGAACGAGGCAGGTCAAGGAAGTCCGCACCCGGACCGTGTTGCGGATGGCTTTTATACGCTCGTTGCGAGGGATGGTCAGGCTAGATGGACAGGGGGTTCAGATAGGTCGCAGGTTAACAGGTCCTTCTACGTGGGGTGAGGCGGCTTTAGCTGGCGAAGTGTGCTGTCACTGGTCCCTGGGATCTGGGAGGATCCTTCCGTTAGAGACCTCCCCCCCGCCACCTACGGCGGGAGAGAAAGGGCGCCCTATCATGGCCCCCGGGGTCCGAACTTACATTTAGAAGTTCAGGCCTTGTTCTTATAATGACTTGGGCCCAGGCTCCAAGTTGGCCTGTTAAGATCTTTTAATGTATTTGCTTCTTCTTTTTCCTGTGTATCCTTCTTACTAGATACAGAGGCCACAGTAAGACAGAGTAGCAACCATCTTCTTTCCTGGATTTATCCTCCAAATAGCACAGTGCCTGCCACAAAAGTGGCTCTAAATAAATATTTACTGAAGGAAGGATCTTCTCTCATAAACCTGTGTCCTATTTATATTCTCCCAGTAAATGGTACCGGGAGAAGGCAATGGCACTCCACTCCAGTGCTCTTGCCTGGAAAATCCCGTGGACGGTAAAGCCTGGAAAGCTGTGGTCCATGGGGTTGCTGAGGGTCGGACATGACTGAGCAACTTCACTTTGATGCATTGGAGAAGGAAATGGCAACCCACTCCAGTGTTCTTGCCTGGAGAATCCCAAGGACAGGGGAGCCTCGTGGGCTGTCGTGCAAGTAGCAGTAGCAGTAAATGGTACCACCATCTACCTGGCTTCCCTAATGGTTCAGTGGGTAAAGAATCTGCCTACAATGCAGGAGACAGAGGAGATATGGGTTCGATCCCTGGTCAGGCAGATTTCCTGGAAGCGGAAATGGCAACCCACTCCTGTATTCTTGCCTAAAAATCCTATGGACAGAGGAGCCTGGTGGGCTACAGTCCAAACGGTTGCAAAGAGCAGGACATGACTGAGCAACTGAGCACACATCTATCTGCCCTAGCAGAAAGCCCAGGCATCATCTATGGTTCCTCCCTCTGCCATAATCCCTGCGGTCAGGAATTCAGCAGCCCATCAATTTCACCTTCTGTATGTTCTGTACGTATTTTA
The DNA here is from genome assembly GCA_917880005.1 of Nanger dama. Lineage (NCBI taxonomy): Eukaryota > Metazoa > Chordata > Mammalia > Artiodactyla > Bovidae > Nanger > Nanger dama. The sequence goes on along the minus strand of CAKJTW010000038.1, from coordinate 2,157,964 downwards.
CATCTGCTTCACTCCTCTCAATCCCTGCTGCTACTGCCCTAATTTGACACTCACTGCCTCTGCTCTGAACTTTGCCTCTAATCTCCCCTGTTCCAATCAACTATTACATTGCTCCAATTAGGCCTTCGAATATGCAAATCTGAGCATATCATTCCTTTCCCCCAAATTCTTTAAAGGCTCTCCATCACATAAAAGATAAAAATCTAAATATCTCGCTGCATCCTAAATATTCATTAAGCACGCCATGGAGTCTACAACACGTCCAAGCTTCTTCACTCTGCCTGCAGCGTCCACCCCCACCCTTTTTCTGCCCCACTCCTGAGCATACGTCTGCTGTGAGGCCTCTCGGCCGCCTTCAGGTCCACTCACAGGCTCTGCGCCCTTTCTAACACAGCTTTCCCACCTCTCCACTGCAGCGACCACAGTTCTGGATTGCTTGCACGCCAAGTGTAAGCTCCTAAAAGAATAGGGACCCTGTCTTTTTATCTTCATAGTAGTGCTAGGAACACAGCAACAGAGAAGTTGCTGGTAAATAAATGAATAAAAGATGATAATCAAAGGCTACAAGAGATGAGGCAAAGTTCCCAGAATCCTCTGACCTCGGCCTGTCCACCTTCACCATCTTTAGCCTGGCTACCAACTGGACTGTTCCCACCTGTGTTCTCTTTACTTTCTGCCTCTGTGCCTTTGCCCGCCAAGGCTTCCTTTTAAATGGAATGTCCTTTCCCTGAATCTCTCACTATCTAAAACCGTCAATGTTCAACTAAATTATTTTCTGGCCCTCACCCAAAGGATTTGTCAAAATTCTCTTCAGACGAGTTTCTTCCTTTTCTCAACCCCTACGCAGACCTTTCTTCTGACACACGCCCCTTTCACTCGTAAGAGACTGCAATCGCAGCAGTCAGGAAGGCAGACTCTGGAATCAGACTCCGGGAATAAACGCCACTTCCTCTGTTCGTGAGCTATACAGCATTAAGCAAGTGAGTTTAACTTGCTATGCCTCAGTTTCTTGAATGCAAAATGAGAATAATATCTACTTCATACCTTAGTTGTGAGAATTAAATAAGTTAAATCACTTAAAAGTCGTTAGAATAGTGCCAGGCTTATAGCCAGTGACCAATAAATGTTCAGTTCAGTTAGTTAAGTCTTTCAGTCATGTCCGACTCTTTGTGACTCCATGGACTGCAGCATACCAGGCCTCCCTGTCCATTACTAACTGCAATAAATGTTAGCAGCTATTACTGTTTTGTTTAATTACAGCAGTGTTCCCCAAACTATGTAACACAGGGATATAATAAACATTACTGTAAAAAGTGTTCAATGGTCAAATAAGTTTGGGAAGTTCTAGGTTACACAATAAAATAAATATTTTTACTGTAAGACTTCTTAAGGTCTTTAATGTAATATGCACGGTGAATTCCCACAATGGGGGAAGGGATGGTTACAGTTCTTGGTGTTTTCTCAAACTTAATATTTATGACCATGGAATTTTTTTCACTCTCAGAATATCTAACAAGCCTACAGATATATACTTTAAAAAGCATCATAAATGAAATAATGAAGTAATATGTGTAACACTTAAAACAGCACCTGGCACAGACTTCAGTGTAGACTAGAACAGTTACAAAAACTTGTCATGAAAGCAAACTGTTTTTCTGCAAAGCTGCTAAGTTTGTAATTTCTCAAAAATAGTAATAACACTGAAAAAAAATTTGTAAACATAAAATTGAAGGTAGTATTCCAGTTCAAGATGGTGGAGTAGAGGAATATGCCCTCATCTCCTGCGAGAGCACCAAAATCACAACTAGCTGTTGAACAACCATCAACAGGAGGACGCTGGAACCCACCAGAAAAAGATACCCCACATCCAAAGACAACGAAGAAGCCGCAGAGAGACGGTAGGGGGGGCACACTCATGAAAAAATCAAACCTCATACCCACCGGGTAGGTGGCCCACAGACTGCAGAATGGTTAATACCAGAGAAGTTCTCCCATTGTTGTGAAATTTCTGAACCCCATGTCAGGCTTCCCAGCCTGGGGATCCAACAAAGGGACTGGGAATCCCCAGGGAATCTGACCTTGAAGGCCAGTGGGATTTGATTATGAAGACTTCCACAGGACTGGAGGAAACAAGACACTCCAGCCTTGGAGAGCACCAACAAACCCTTGTGTGCATCAAGGCTCAGAGCAAAGGAGCAGTGAGCCCACAGGAAACTCAACCAAAGCTACCTGTTAGTGTGGTAGGGTCTGCTGTGGAGGCATGGGTCAGCAGGGACTCACCACAGGGACAGGCGGGACTGGCAGCAACTGTCTGGGAAGGTCCCCTTTGGCATAAACCCTCTTGGAGTTCCCCATTAATCCCACCATAGAGCCCAAGGCTGGGTCACCTCAGGCCAAATACCTATCAGGGACTCAATCCCACCAGTCAGCAAATAACTGGATTAAAGCTTTACTGAGCAAGGCCCTGCCCACCAGAGCAAGACCCAAGTGTTCCCACCACCAGTCCCTCCCATCAGGAAGCTTACACAAGCCTCTTAGCCTCCTGCATCAGAGGACAGACAGAAAGGCCAAGGAGAAACACACTGAGACACACAGTAATTAAACTGACAAAAATTAAAGACAGAGATAAATATTAAAAGCAACAATCGAAAAATGACAAATAACATACACGGGAACTCCCACCAGGTTATTAGCTGGTTTCTCAACAGACACTCTACAAGCCAGAAGGGAAAGGCATGATATATTTAAAGTGATGAAGGGGAAAAACCTACAACCAAGAAGACTCCACCCAGCAAGACTCTTTCAGATTTGATAGAGAAATCAAAAGCTTTCCAGACAAGCAAAGTTTAGAAAATCCAGCACCATCAAACCAGCTTTATAACAAATGCTAAAGGAATTTCTCTAGGCAAGAAACACAAAAGAAGGAAAAGACCTACAGAAAATAAACCCCAAACAATTAAGAAAATGGCAATAGGATCACACATACTGATAATTACCTTAACTGTAAATGGATTAAATGCACCAATCAAAAGACATAGGCTGGCTGAGCAGATGAAAACATGTGCATGTATGCACTTCCACTTACTTACCACAGCACTCTGCTTGACCTCCCTCCAAATTGTATGTAATTATTTTATATTTACAGTTAATCATGTTCCCATTGGAGAAGGCAATGGCAACCCACTCCATTACTCTTGCCTGGAAAATCCCATGGACAGAGAAGCCTGGTGGGCTGCATGGTCCATGGGGTCACAAAGAGTCGGACATGACTGAGCAACTTCATTCTCACTTTTCACTTTCCTGCATTGGAGAAGGAAATGACAACCCACTCCAGTGTTCTTGCCTGGAGAATCTCAGGGACAGGGAGCCTGGTGGGCTGCTGTCTATGGGGTCACAGAGTCGGACACGACTGAAGCAACTTAGCAGCAGCATGTTCCCATTATGGCTTTCAACTGTTTATAATTATCTTTTGATTATGAAAACTGATAAACATCTTTTACTATTGTGATTATGTAACTATTACTCACCTAATACCACTGTATCACGATTGGTCAACAGAAAAATCATGTAATTCTGTATCACCTAAACTACCATTTAATAGAAAAACCTGTAATCACTTTTTAAAATCCATATGCATATAAGAATTACCTTGAAATTTTTTGAAAACTACAAATATCCAGGTATTGCTTTTTTTTTGTCAGAGGTCCAGATATGTTTCTAATGGGAGCCACATTTTAAAACGACTGGACTATATGAGGATCTTTTATCTAGTTTGTTTCACTTTTTCTATTTCATATTTAGTGCTCTTATTTCATTCAGTTTATGTTTTCCAATTTCTCCATCTCCTTTTTTGATGTTCTTCCTCAAGCCTTTATCAAGCACAGCAGAGAAGCTTTTGTATACATATATGTAATATATATATTTTATAAAACATATGAATTTTTGCCTAACTAAAAACTTTATGACATTTTTATTCCACTTGTTTGATTTAGCATGACTAGAATGCTAGATTTCTAATTTAAAAAAACAGATATACAACAAGCAACAAAGGTTTACTGTATAGCACAGGGAACCTAGTCAATATCTTGTAATGACCTATAATGGAAAATAATTTCAAAAATAACAAATGTGTATATGTATAAGTGAATCACACACACAAAAAGAATTCTACTTTCTGAAAGTTAGTAATGTTTATCTTGTCAATTTTTCTAAATGTCCTATGGACATCTAAATAACAATGCATGAGATACAAAATTTTAAATATATTTCTGTAGGATATGCTTAATATAAATTATATTTAAATTATTGACATCAAAGATGCTCCTATTCTTATTTTTTCTGCATATATATGATTATGTATTTTTCTTCCTTATATTTCTTCTGATATTTGCTTTATGTATCTTTCTTTGTTAAAAGTGTCTAATGGTTTATGATGTCTATCTTCTTTGTGAAATTGTACCTTTATCATTAAAAATATTCATCTTTGTTTCATTTAAAATAAATTTTTAAAAATTGAAGGTAAACCAGCATTTTAAAAGAAATATTTCTGTTATCTGGTGTATAATAAAGAATATAAGACAATTTCTCAAGCTAAAATTAAATACTTTCTGACATGAGGGCCATAATGGCCCATTAATGAACAGCAGCAATAATATGTTCCACTTAAACTATTTACCAGTTTAATTCTCCCAGAGCACAATCTCCTATATGGCTAGCTGCGAGAATTTAAAAAGTGCTTGACTAAGGAATAAAAGAGCTATGTCTCTTGTCAGTTAGTAAAATGATTCCTGCAGGAACGTCCCCAGTGTTCCAGGGGTTAAGAATCTACCTGCCAGTGCAGGGGACCCGGGTTCCAACCCTGATCCTGGAGGATCCCACATGCTACAGAGCAACAAAACCTGCAAGCCACAACTGAGACCGCACTGTAGAGCCCTTAAGCTGCGACTACTGAAGCCTGCGTGCCCTCGAGCCCATGCTCTGCAGTGAGAGAAACCACCACATCAAAGAGTAGCCTCCACATGCCACAACCAGAGAAAGCCCACGAGCAGTAGCAAAGACCCCATGCGTCACATAAATGAACACTGAAAAAGTAAAACATAATATTTTATCATCGTATGTACCAAGATATTAACATATGCGGGGTTCCCTGGTAGCTTAGTGGTAAAAAAATCCACCTGCCAATGCAGATGGGTTCGATCCCTGGATCAGGAAGACCTCCTGGGGAAGGGAATGGCAACTCACTCCAATATTCCTGCCTGGGAAATTTCATGGAGAGAGGAGCCTGGCGGGCTACAGTCCATGGGGTTGCACAAGAGTCAGACATGAGTAAGTGATTAAATAAGAACATTAACATATGTACCGGATAGCAACATATGTACCAAGAAAAAAAAGGTGCCAGATCTTTAATTCTAGAAAATCTAACCTCAGCCACTGCTAGATCTAAACAAAGTCAGCATACAACACTGTCCACTGTAACAGTCAATAAACATCAATATTCCCAACACTGGGAATGAGTTCATAGTGAATTCTACTAAAAATAAAGGTGCACTTCCTACTATAGGCTCATAACCACACATGGATGGAGACCAAGACCAATGAGTAAAAAATGATAACATGTGAGAAAACAGTAAGAAACAATGAAAAAATACATGCTGCTAAGCTGGAGATTCTAAACTCCATTAGTTGCCAAGGACTAAAAACAACCCATAAAATCTTTATACATGACAGACTCACCACTGTTCTCTATAGATATGGAAAGCATGATGGGACTGGTTAAATAACTGACCAAAGGTCAGACAGCAAACCCATGGTTGGGAAAAACAGAACTCTAACCCAGTTCTTAAATCTTTCGCACAGAAGGAGGAAGGAAAATGAAGCGTTAGCAGCTAGCTGCACAGGGAAGAGGGAGGGAGGCGGAAAACCAGGGTAATTTTTCTACTGAGAGAAATCTGCCACATAGACCCAAGTATGTATTACCTCAGTTACTTTTCTTTCTACTTCTGTTCCGTCCACATAATACACGTCTGTGATGACACGGGTGACAAGTGTGCGGACTTCACGAATTGTTCTCATGTGGCGATGCAAGACGTGGCCGTGCGGGGCTGAGGCATGTCAAACTCTTCCTCTCCCTATGACAGAAAACAGAGAGCACAGGCATGAGTCTCCCTGCAAACTGGCAGACTCACAAGTCAACTTCTTCACGATGAGCACTGTTCAGAGGTTCCATGAATCTCGAGTGATGGAATTTTCCAGCTGCTCTGTTTCTATTCACTTATGGGTAACACTAGAGATGGGCCAGCTGTCTAGTGAGAGGAGTTTTTATCGGTTTCACCTAAAAATCTATTTCAGTCTAAATCAAAATCAAAACATCTAGCACTTATATCTAGGATTTTTAAGTGAAATTTTGATCCCCTAAAAGCACATTAGAGATTGTAGTTCTTCTGATTCTGTTGGTGACTTATCAATCAGCATAAAATTTACACTTGCAAGAGGTCTTCAGATAAAAGGAAGGCATTCTTTAGAACTTTATATAAAACAGAGTAAGATTTGAAAATCTCAGTGCAGTCTGTTTTTCCTGCATTCTTAAGTGAAAACTATGGTATATTTATTCCTGGAGCAAGACACATTCATTTCTCCTAGAATTAAATATGAAATATTTAATGTATTTCAAATAATAGACTGTAACTAAAGAGATGAGCTAGTGTCCAGAAATAGAGGACATGAGCAAATTAGGATTTTGTATCTAGTTGTATCATAAAGAATAGTCAGTTACATAGTTTAAATGAGACCCTACATTTTTATGACAACTATTACATACATGTTTTCTCGTAACATCTGTATCACATTGATCCACATCCACAAGCCCACCCCTTCTGCCCCACAGCTCTATAACTGTGAAAGGAAACGTATGCTTTTTTCTCCCACCTGATTTCCCCTACAGTAGACAGATACTACTTTCTGCAATCAGTGTCAAGGTCAGTGTCAACGTCAAGTGCCTTTCAGAAGAGTTGTATGTACCACCACAATAATGGTGAGCCTGGTTTTTCATTACAGTGTGGCACCTAAAGTAATTTACCTGAAGAATTCCCAGTCCAACTTCATGTTAGGGTGAAATATCTACGAAAATTTGGTGAATAAATACAAATAAAGTGCATGGAAACTTATTCAACCAATTCCTTAAAATAATTCTGTCTATACAAACAACTCTGGTTAATGAATGGTCAAGGTACTGGTGGTCTGTCACACACCAGTCACCAGGGTGCCCCTGCATAAGAACCATAGCAGCCTGGACCTGCTAGCTGCACACACGGTGATTAGACCCTCAATCACAGAAGTCTGAAAGCTTTTGGTGTGCTTTATGTATATCCTTAAAATGCAGCCAAAAGCCTCCCTGTAGTCTTCCATTAGAACAGCCAGGTAAATGATCACATCAAGAGAAATACCTAAATAAACATCTCTGATAGAGGAAGAAAGAAGAGAAGGGAAAGAAAGCAGATAGAAAAGAAAGTAACGCTTACTCTCTTCAAATAGTATTCTCAAAGGAGGTTTCTGTAAAGATACGTAACTTGACCATCATCTGTTATAATTAAGGGAAGAGAAATGAAAATAAAGCCACACTTTCACTTCACAGAAAACCTGGCTCCAGGCCCACCTGACACACAAATGGAAATTTAGGGAATGTCAAAGGTAGGCTGCCTATGCTTTTCCTCTGAGCCTGACCTGAGTCCTACCCAGACTGCAGGAGATAAAAAGCACCAACACTCAGAAGATGTCCATACAGCCTTATCATTTTCTAATCACTCTTCAAAAGATGGCATACCAATCCCAATTTCTGTTACAGTACCCATCATTTATATTTTTTTATTGTGGTAAAATATACTTAACATAAAAATTACTGACTTTAACCACTTTTAAATAGTTTGTAGCATTATGTACATTCACACTTTCACAAACATCACTGTATTCATTTCTCCATAACTTTTTATCTTTCCCAACTGAAACTCTGTACCATTCACTATTTACACTTTTGAGCACTTTTCTTTCCTTGGCAGGAAGAACTAGCTTTTAAATGTGCTGTTTCACTCTGCATGACATAGCAGTAGTATAGCATAAGTAATGGTTGTGTTGCTAACAGCTACAGTAGTGGTATTTAAAACAATACTCAATAGGCTGCAGCAGCAGCCAGTATATACTGAGCATTTACTGTGTGTCACACCCAGCACTCAGGGCTTTGCAAACTTATCTCATTCAACTTTCAAGACATCTAGATGACGTGTGACTCCAAAGCCTGGGCCTTAACTAATTTGGCTCACTCACTGGCTCCTCATCGTCACGACACAGGAGCAGGAATTATTTCCCTAGTTGACAGAGGGAGAATATGAGGAAGTAAAGCAAGACACAATCTAGCGGCACTCATGTGACTGCTGTCTTTAAGATACAAGTTTTAACCCTTGTTATAAGGGCAGAGAAACCAAATTTTTATGTGGCAGAATACAAGCACTTTAAGGGTAAAATAAACAGCTGCAAAATAGGGTCTGATGTGCTACAGCTCCTATATCCAAAAGGCTAAGTTATTTTCAATCTGTATGAATTGATAAGGTCCTAGGTCTCAGAGAGTGTTAGTATAAAGGCTAATATAAACAGAATTTTTGGAGAGGCACGGATAAACAGAACAAGACTACACAAGCTATGATTAAAAATAGAAAAGCAACATAGCATAATGAAAAGAATACCGATTCTGAAGTCAGATATGCTGAGTTCAAATTCCAGTTCTGCCACCTACTGATGGCAAAATCTTGGGCAAGTTACTTAACCTCTCTTCAGCTTGGTTTCTTTACCTGTGAAATGGGAATAACAATACCAACCTCATGGGTTGTCTTGAGCACAGTGCTGATATACTGTAGGTGTTCAATAAATAGGAACTATATTATTTTTATAAAACAAACAACCTGGACCATTCAAATGAGAGGTACATCACTAATAAAGCTTTCCTCGGCAGATTTCAAGTGATGATGCTCTACTGAAAAGGCAATTTAACCACAGTTACTCATGAAACTTTATGAACTTCCTCTTGTTAGCATGTACATTACTACGACCACTTCTTACCCCCCTCAATTTCCACTAGTTCCTACACATCCCTACTCTATTTCTAAACACCTGTTCTTCCAGTCTCACATTCATCAGCCCCAAAACTTTTCTTCCCACTGTTTCTACTCTCAGCCTCTTTCTGCAGTCCCTGGTTACCTGAAAACTCTCCCTGTTACTGCTGTTTCCAATACTGTGATACACTATCCTTCACACTTCTACTCTTTCTGGGAACCACAGTGAAATCCACTTGGGGGAGAAGCAATTGGCTCTGACAGTTATAAAGGAGAATGAAAAATAGCAGCAGAAGATTGAATGTAGAAAAATACCACAGGACCCAAACTGTACTCCTGGCTTTCTCATCCAGTAGAGACCTACTGGACAAACTCTAGCACCGAAGACTGCAGAAATAGTCTTTGGCTATAGCCACTCAGAATTTCCACCACCCTGTCTCTTATCCTGGATAAACTGTTTTATACCACTGGTCTGTATAAAACGGTCAAGAATTACTGTTAAGTAAAGCAGCACAACTTAAATCCTCTGGGAATCCAGAAAGGTGAAAACAGGGCCCCTGAGGTACCCTTCGTGCTCTCTCACCTGGCTATGGAGTGACTCTGTATCATCCCCAGGAGCACTGACTGCTCTCTCACCAGTCCCCTTCTCAGTCTGAACTGTGGCATCTTGTCTTCCAGAGTTCTGGTCCACTGTACTGGTCCCTTGTTCACACACATTCTGTACAGTCTGAGTTGCTGCTGAAACAGTTTCTGGGACCCACAAGGAATGTTCTATGGTCTGGATCCCTATGTTATTTTGGCTGGGCCTTTCAATCAAGGCCTTACTAGGTTTCTCCTGACTGGTACTCCATTCTCCTTTCTGGCCTTCTGGTGTATCTATCTCCATTGCTTCCCCTTGAGGACTGGATGGCTCCTGTGTGGCCACCTGCTGGGAGGTAGGAGCAGCAGGCTCTTTGACAGGACTACTGGGTTTCATGGGCTGTTGACTCTGCCTGGTCCCTTGGTCACTGTCGAACTTTCCCTTCTCAGCGTCTTGAGTACTTGGAAAATGGAGCAAGTTTCCCCTGTAAATGAAGCACATAAAGAAACCATTTAAAAAAAAAAAAACAAAACCTATTAAGTGTGTGTGTGTCAAGTGGGAAACCGTAATTTGATGATCTGAGAAATGTAGGGAAGGGTGAAAATAAGGTGACCAGGTATGTCACCTTACAAGATTTCTCATCATAATTTCATTCCTGTGAAAAAATAATGGTACGTAGGATTAGTCCACTATGACAGTAAAATAGCCACAAAATTTCTCCTCTCCATTAGCTATGAACTCTGAAACCTGACACAGGAAACTAAGGTCAGCAAAAGGTGTAAACCATTACTGAAGCCATAGACAATGAGGACAATCTAGGGATCTACTTTAAAAGAGACCAACTAAGTCTCGTTTGGCTTTAGTAATGGTTCTAACATTCCTTAAATGACTCCAGCATTCTAGACACTGTTCATTACCCTCTCGACTAATAATTTTAGGAAAAGAAACCCAATCTTTGAAGGAAAGAGTTGTAGGTGAGATTCTAGTTTTGCTAGCTATACTGGCAGTATCTACAACAAACCATTTCAGAATTGTTTGGTTCTTCAGAGTATCCCTTTTCATTAATCTTCCCATTTGGCTATCAGTGATTTATTTATGTGTCCCACAGCATTTGATAAATGTCTCCTACAAACCAGATACCATGAAGCCCTAAGGTGCAAAGTAAGTGCTTAATAAATTCACTTTCAACAAAAGAATGTTCTTGCAATCAGTTAATTGCAAAAATCTACTTACAGACTAAGTAAACTAACTGTATTTACTATAATTGTATTCATGTAGAAAATGTCCATGTCTTTTTAATAAATCGTAAGTTCAGACTCTGACATAAATAACAGCAAGAACCTCTACGATCCATCTCCTAGAGTAACGGAAATGAAAACAAAAACAAACAAATGGGGCCTAATTAAACTTAAAAGTTTTTGCACAGCAAAGGAAACTATAAACAAGGTAAAAAGACAACCTTCAGAATGGGAGAAGATAACAGTAAATGAAACAACTGACAAAGGATTAATTTACAAAATATATAAGCAACTCATACAACTCATATTAGAAAACCAAACAACCCAATCAGAAAGTAGGAAAAGACCTAAGCAGACATTTCTCCAAAGAAGACATACAGATGGCTAATAAACACCTGAAAAGATGCTCAACATCTCAACATTACTCATTACTAGAGAAATGCAAATCAAAACTACAATGAGATATCACCTCACACCAGTCAGAATGGCCAACATCAAAAAATCTACAAACAATAAATGCTGGAGAGGATGTGGAGAAATGGGAACCCTCTTGCACTGTTGGTGGGAAAGATACAGCCACTATGGAGAACAGTGTGGAGATTCCTTAGAAAATTAGGAATAAAACTACCATATGGACCCAGCAATCCTACTAAGGTATTCACCCTGAGGAAGCCAAAACTGAAAAAAAAACCTGTACCCCAATGTTCACTGCAGCACTATCTACAATAGCTAGAACATGGAAGCAACCTAGATGCCCAAGGACAGATGAATGGATAAAGAGGCTGTGGTATATACGTACAATAGGATATTAGTCAGCCATAAAAAGGAACACATTTGAGTCAGTTCTAATGAGGTCGATGAACCTAGAGCCTATTATACAGAGTGAATTAAGTCAGAAAGAGAAAAATAAATATTGTATATTAACGCATATACATGGAACCCAGAACAGTGGTACTGATGAAATTATTTGCAAGGAAGCAATGGAGACGCAGACATAGAGAACAGACTTATGGACACGGGGTGCGGGGAGGAAGGAGAGGATGAGATGTACAGAGACAGCAACACGGAAACTTTTGTTACCACATGTAAAATAGATAGCCAGTGGAATTTGTTGTATGACTCAGGGGAACTCAAATTGGGGCTCTGTAACAACCTAGAGGGATGGGGTGGGGAGGGAGGTGAGACACATGTATACCTATGGCTGATTCAAGTTGATGTTAGGCAGAAACTAACACAATTCTGTAAAGCAGTTATCCTTCAATTAAAACAAATTTAAAATCAAAAAATAATAAACAAATCATAAGTCCAGTGAGTTACTGTACCATGAAAAACTACATACTAATGTATTTTTAGATTGCATTCAATATACAGTAACCACAGGCTTCCCTGGTGGCTCAGTGATAAAGAATCCCCCTGCCAATGCAGGGGACACAGGTTCTATTCCTGGTCCAGAAAGATCCCACATGCCGTGCAGCAACTAAGCCCATGAGCCACAACTACTGAAGCCTGGGCACCTAGAGCCCATGCTCCGCAACTAGAGAAGCCACTGCAATAAGAAGCCTGCACATAAGAGCAGCCCCTGCTGACCTCAACTAGAGAAAGCCCGCGAGCAGCAACAAGGACCATACGCACACACGCACGCACATGTGTGAGCACATACACCAGATTAAGGGCTTTCCTCGTGGCTCAGACAAAAGAACCTGCTTACAATGCAGGAGATCTGGGTTTAATCTCTGGGTTGGGAAGATCCACTGCCAGCACAAAGACAAAAAGAATCCATTCTGAACTAATCATGGAAAGACATCAGGAATGTTTCAGGCTGCCATGTCTGACAAAGCATAAACTGAGATATACCCAGAAGATAAATTCAGGGTGACAAACAGTCTAGAAACTATGTATCTTGCTGCTCTAAGTGTTTGGCCACAGAAAGACAGAGCTAGCCATCTAGACAGAAAAAAGCTGTCTCCAACTTGGGAGGCGCTCTCACCCTAAGAAGCTGAACAGACCTTGGCAGACAGAAAAAGGAAGTATGAAGAGTTCTTTAGGGCTTGCTCTGCATCTTGGAGAAGAAAGGGAAAAGGAGACGTTTCTGAAGTTTCTATCTCGTATAGCACAGCTTACCACAACAGGAGACCAGAGCAAGGTCCACAAGAGAGTTCTGGCCAAAGAGAGCCTGGTATATTCAATGCAAATGGTTGTTAAGAGCTGGGTCCTATCTGTCAGGAACCTCAACTGAATGAGGATATAGGTAAGAGGAAAGAACAGGTAAGAGTAAAATCACCAGAAGACTAGTGAGTAACACCGACCTGGTTTGTAAGTGATCATACATACAAATTACTCAGCAGAGTGCTAGATACCCAGCAGATGCTCAATCAGTATTACTTGCGTAAGACAAAGCATGGACTGAACACACATTTGAATCTTTAAGAATCTAATGTATCAACACCTAAGCAATAATAAAAGTGAGCCAAAAGCTAAAAGGGATAGAATTTGATTCACCATTTTAAGAATTCAATTATATTGTTCCCACCCTTAAACAAGCCTAGACATTTTACCTCAGTTCAGTTCAGTCGCTCAGACATTTTACCTCAGTTCAGTTCAGTTCAGTTCAGTCGCTCAGTCGTGTTGGACTCTTAGCAACCCCATGAACCACAGCACGCCAGGCCTCCCTGTCCATCACCAACTCCCGGAGTCCACCCAAACCCATGTCTATTGAGTTGGTGATGCCATCCAACCATCTCATCCTCTGTCATCCCCTTCTCCTCCTGCCCGCAGTCTTTCCCAGCATCAGGTGTCTCTTCAAATAAGTCAGCTCTTTGCATGAGGTGGCTAAAGTATTGGAGTTTCAGCTTCATCATCAGTCCTTCCAATGAACACCCAGGACTGATCTCCTTTAGGATGGACTGGTTGGATCTCCTTGCAGTCCAAGGGACTCTCAAGAGTCTTCTCCAACACCACAGTTTAAAAGCATCAATTCTTCAGCGCTCAGCTTTCTTTATAGTCCAACTCTCACATCCATACATGACTACTGGAAAAACCATTTTACCTCAGAAACTATTTAGGGCATAACTTCTGAATAGAATTTCAGTTTTAAAACAAAGTTTCATTTTATTTTTACTTTTTAATTCCTAATTTGACAAATAACAGGCTGCCTTTTCCCCCAAAACTGTTAATCAGAACAGTTCCTCTCTCTCTAAAGACCAAAGGTATCTCATTGCAACAGCAGCAACATTCAGCAGATTCCAGTCAAATATCAGAATTTTGCTACTTATTTTTTTCGTGTTAGCATCAAATAAAGGATGTGCAAATCACACTTTGCTCCAAGAAACATCTATCACAAAAATGTGTACATTAAATCTCCCACAAAGCAATAAAGAAGGAAATTTTAGCACCTGAAAAGAGACAGACAAAGAAATTCCATCATTTTAAGAAGGACCACACTTCCCTTTCTTCATTAGTTTAGACTACGCAATCCTACTCTGGTCACTATATGTTAGGTTTAGAAACTGATGCCAAAAAAAGCAAATTTTAGCAGAAAAAGCCTGGGTAAAATTAATCCAAAGTGAAATGTGGAAGAATAAACCTCCATATTCAATAAATATCTAACCATTCTGTTCTGAGCGTAGGTAGGTCTGTGAGGGGGAACTGGAATCAAGATCACCTGAATTCTCAGGTCCTTCTTCCATTAAGGTTAAACAAAATCATCAGCATCCTAGTCTATTATAAACCATCTGATAAAATAGGAAGGCAATACAATGCAATCAATAAATTTCCTAATTGCTCGGCCAAGACCACACTACTTTTGAAAACATACAAGGTGGTATTTCACCTAACAAGTTTCCTAATACAACAAAGGATGTGATCTGGACTATCTGATTCCCAAGAATACCAACAAGTTCACATGTAATCATCAGAATGTTTAGTAAAAGCACTGATATGCTTCTCTTAAATATTTCTACCAATAAGGAACACAGAAATTATGTTGCAGGGAATTAGGACTCAAGTGCCAAGAGTCTAGGTTCAATCCCTGGTTAGAGAACTAAGACTCCTCGGCAAGTTAGAGACAGGAAAAAAAAATTATGTTGCAAATAACACTACTAAGAATATAACTGATGACAAAACATTATTCTCTTCCCTAATTACAAATTACTGAATTCTAGAGATATAAGATTCCTAATGAAGATACAAACTTATTCCACTGCCATTACTTATTTCTCCCACACTAAATGTAAGAACCACATATTCCAAACAAGATATTTTTCTAATACAGAAGAAATACTTTGTAACTCAAAAAATTTTTCCAAGCTTCATAGCTGTTCTAAGAGATAATGGAGTAAAGAAATTATTGGAAAACTTTAATTGCATCAAGCCCAATAAACTTTAAATTTGAGCTGTCAAACATCCCATTTTGCTGTATGGGAAACTAATGGAAAATAAAAATTCTGTTAAAAGTAAACATGTCCAAAACTAAGCAAAAGAGAATAATCTTAGAAATTCAGGATGATATATTTTATAAGTTATGAAGACTGAATCATTTTAAATTGATAGAACTGGCAGAGAAAGACAAAAATCTATCTATAAAATATTTAATAAAACTTCTCATGACATCTCATTTATAAATCTACCTAGAATATGTCACAGTCCCTCAAATAAAACAGTAAGCTCAAGCTCACAAAACAGTAGCAGTATATTCTAGATTTTGTTACCAATCATTTTGTGAATCCATATAGCCCACAAAAAAGATGCTATGAAAATAATGCTCGCCTGATGGGTGCAGAGGAAGAATTCTGACTTCGAGCCTCATCCTCTTGCCCGGCTTCACAGACACAGCTAAACACAGACATGGTCTTCTGGGAACTGAGAAATAAATTAAAGCAATACACTGTTAATTGTGAAAGGAAAAGTACCTCTGAAAATTATCCTTTTAGGTACAGAGAGAATAAAATTCTTTCTCTGAATATGAAAAATCTGAATACCAAATATTTGATGACATTAGGAATCAATGCCAATTTTAAAAGCATGATAATAGCTGTGAAAGTGAAGTCACTCAGTCATGTCCGACTCTTTGCGACCCCATGGACACCAGGCTCCTCCGTCCATGGGGTTTTCTAGGCAAGAGACTGGAGTGGGTTGCCATTTCCCTCTCTAGAGAACTTTGAAACCCAGGTCTCCCACATTGTAGAGAGACGCTTTACTGTCTGAGCCACCAGGGAAGTCAACAGTACTGTGGTTAAGTTCAAATTAAAGAATTCTTATCTTTTAGAGACAGCATTGAAATATTTAAAGACAAAAATGATACAATACTAGAATTAGCTTTTAAAAAATCAAGTGGAGTGGAGAGTGTGGGAAGCATTTATAAATGAATCAAGACTAGCTGTAAATTGGTAATTTTTGACCCTGGGTGATGAATACATGGCAGTTCATGATACTATTCTCTTTACTTTGTATATTCATGAAATCTTCAATAATGAAATGTATCAGAGAGACAAGACGGAAGCAAGTAATCTGAGCAGTGTCCAGCTACAGACAACACTTAAAAACAGTGGTACTGCTTCACCTAAACACAGAGGTAGTAATATTTAAACTACTCTAACAGACTCCATCACCGGCTCGGACATGAGTTTGAGCAAGCTCTGGGAGTTGGTGATGGACAGGGAAGCCTGGCGTGATGGACAGGGAAGCCTGGCGTGCTGGCAGTCCATGGGGTCGCAGAGTCAGACACAACTGAACAATTGAACTGAACTGAACAGAGCTTACTTTAAACGATTACCTATGGTGAACCCAAAGATTCTTAAAATCTGGATTCTCCTATATAAAATTTGCTTCACAACAGTATCAGTGAATCTCATTCTGTGCTCCTCCAATCCAACCCTCTGCCTCAGGTTTTTCCCTATTTTTCTATCCCTACAT
Source organism: Nanger dama (assembly GCA_917880005.1). NCBI lineage: Eukaryota > Metazoa > Chordata > Mammalia > Artiodactyla > Bovidae > Nanger > Nanger dama. The sequence goes on along the minus strand of CAKJTW010000038.1, from coordinate 2,141,138 downwards.
TCGATCCAAAGGGTCCAGAAAGTTTCAGCGGCATATACTGTTCCTCTTAACAAGTACATGTACAAAGTGATAACAAGTTGTGCTGGATTTTAACAATTTTGTTAAACCGAAAGATCAAGTATAAACTCCATTTTCTTCAACACAACATTAAAGAGTCTTCAACTAATAAAGAGTCAAAGGTAGTTATCTTTCAAATTAAATATGTAAAAAAAAACAAACAGAAAATAATCTCTCTAGACATAGCTTGACACAAATCAAAGGATTTAGATGGATCACTTACAACTGAGGATCAAATTTAGTCCAAAGACAACTCAGTCAACACAATTTTAGATGACCCACCAAGCAGGAAATTTTATTTTTAAAAATTCACATTTCTCTTTAAAAATTTAAAGATTTCGCAATAGTAAGTCTGCATGGTAATGACTGGCTGGAAATGAATACTGGCTACCTTCCTTTAAAACGAGACACACGATCAGTTGGCCATCATTGTCGACATTTCACACTCTTGCACCTAGACTGCTTTACTTATTTATAGTACCTGTCTAGACTGATTTAAGAATCCTCACCTATACTTCAACAACCACTGCTAGTATTTTCATATCGGATGACTCACACAAGAAACCAATGAAACAATTCTATTCTCACGGCCACCAGATGGCAAAGCTTACCACCAGAGCCTCAGGATGGGGTCATATTCAAACTATGACAGCATTCGTGACAAAGCAAAACTACAGGACTGCAGCTAATTTGGCAGCAGAAGAGAGTCGGCCTGAGGCTAGGGCTGGCAAGGGCAGACCTCAGGAAGAATGAGGTCTCTGGCTACCTCTGTTAACTTCCTGTTTCCTCACCAAAGAAAAAAGGCACTCTCACATGAACGAAAGGAAGAAAGGGAAACATCTAAATATTTAGAACTAAATATCTTAGTTCTAAATATAGCAAAAGCTTTAGTAAAGTATTAATAAGAAAGTCTAAAGTTAGACTGAACACACTGCTACACGGTTACTGCTCAAGTTTCATTTCAAATTTTTTTCCTTTCTTGATAAATTATCTTCCCTCATTACCAGTGGCTTTGTGTATTAAACTCCTCTAAATAGCAACCAGCTCTGGTTACCTGGCAACAGCCTCAGCAACAGCAGTAGATCCATTTTTCCTTTCACCAGTTGCTGGCTCTGAATAAAAACAAAAGAAAGGAAAGAAAAACAGAACTCAGTATCACACCTTAAGACCTCTTAAAAACCTGCTCAGCCCCAATGATACTCTAAAATAATGCTTGAATTTCTGAAGCTATTGAAGGCCTCTTTTCACTATGACATTTAAAAAAATCATAAAAATAAAAACCTGATCTACTAGTATTTGTAACAAATAAAAAGGAAATAAGAATAAAAAGTGAACATGAAAAGATATATCATTTAATGACATGTCTTTCTCACTTCCACCGATTTTCTTTCAAACTCCCTACAGAAGACTATTCAGTTTCTCCAGAAATAAAATATAATGAATTACTAAGAAGATTTAAAAATGAAAGTGAAATTTCTGATTTTCAATTCACCTCTTTTCATATAAGTAAAAAAAAATTATATTTAACGAATTTAAAGAAACCTCTGAGAAAGTTTATAAATGTGAAATTAACACAACATTGTAATTCATCTCTATTTCAATAAAATGTTTTTAAAAAGAAAAAACTTTAGTAATTATGCAGGAAAATAACACAAATTTTAAATAGTGTTAAAAGAACCCACACACAGAAGATACTCAAATTCTTTCCAAAGAGCTTTTGGGACAGATATTTGAAAAATAAAACACATTTTCAAGAAAGAACCTGTAGTAAAAAAATTAAAGGTCATACTGAAAAGAATTCCATATTCTCAAAGCAATGCCACAGGATTAAAATGTGTTCATTTACCATTAATTCTAGCCTTAGAAAAAATGAAAAATACTTTAAAACATTTCTAAAACAGTCATAACCCAATGTAATTTGAACAGTTCATCAAGGAGGCAGCTGAAGCTTGGTGGTGAGAGGCCTGGCTCTGAAACAGAAACCTGGCTCAGGCCCCGGCTCTGGCACTTAGCTGTCCAAGCTGGGGATAAACTTCACCTTGAGTCAGTTTCCTCATCTATAAAATAAAGACAAAACAGAACCAACCCAGGGACTCCCTAGGGGTCTAGCGGTTAAGACTGCACTTCCACTGCTGTGGACTGAGGTTCAACCCCTGGTCTGGAAACTAAGAGCCACAAGCTACACGACCAACCCTCATAGGTTTGTTGTGAGGACAAAATGGGGAAAACTATTAGTATGGTGCCCGATTATCAGGAAAGGTAGTAAAATTTACTAATATGGTCATCTTTTAACATTTAGCTCCATTTAAGGTCTTCCCAATTTTAAATTCAAATCTAAAGATTCAAAGCTATCGTGTACTCTCTTGCTAAGTCCTATCTGATTTCAGAGAAGATGACAAGAATGATGAAAATATGTTATACTTTATTCCTACTGAGGTTCTAAATTTTCAAATCAATAACCACTGAGAAGCAGAACTGCACTCTAATTCAGAACCAGACTTCTGATTCTTGGAACTACTTTGAATTCAGGCTACTTCATTTACTAGCTGTGTGACTCTCAGGAACATGCTCAATCTTTCTGTGCCCCGGTTTCCTTACCTATAAAATGAGGGATAACAAGAGGATCTACTTTACAGGTTTTGTTATCAGATTTAATGAGCTGTACATGTATGGCATATATATGTACCATATAGTAAGAACTCAAAATATATAGCTAAAATTTCTTTTCTTCAATGTCATAGAATCAGAGTTCTTATCAGGTCCACCCACTGCTATCTGCAGTCTTTGAAAACAAACTCCCCTTTCATCTCTCTCTCAAGAATCTCATTTTTAACCCACTTCCCCTTTGGAGATTTCCTTTCAATCTCTAAACCTCCTTAGGTATCCCTCAGACTGAAAAAAAAAACAAAAACAAAAACAAAAACCTCCTTCAGTTCTATATTCTCCTCTAACTTGTTATTTCCTCTTCCTTTCTTACCTAAACTTCTCAAAAGTAGAATACATTTGCTGCCTCTTCTCCCCTTTACTCCCCAATTACCATCAGCACAGGTCCCACTCAAACCAATGTACTGAAATAGTTCTTTCTAGGGTCACCCAATGGATCCTAACTGCCAAGTCTAATGTACATTTCCAGATACATCTTTCTAGACCTCACTTCTGCATGTGACATTTTCTTTTAACTCTCCTCCTCACAGGTTTCCACGACTTTATACTCTCCTAGCCCTCTTATCTCGGAGAAGGCAATGGCACCCCACTTCCAGTACTCTTGCCTGGAAAATCCTATGGACGGAGGAGCCTGGTAGGCTGCAGTCCATGGGGTCACTAAGAGTCAGATACGACTGAACGACTTCACTTTCACTTTTCACTTTCATGCATTGGAGAAGGAAATGGCAACCCACTCCAGTGTTCTTGCCTGGAGAATCCCAGGGACGGGGGAGCCTGGTGGGCTGCCGTCTATGGGGTCGCACAGAGTCGGACACAACTGAAGTGATTTAGCAGCTTAGAAGCAGCCCTCTTATCTAGGAATATTCCTTATCTAAGATTCTCCTTATCTAAAGGAATATTCCTTTACAATCTCCTTGATAAAACTTTTTCCTCTCCTAACTCCATTAAACCCCATTTACAAACTTACTAGCGGACGAATTACAAGCTTTAAAAGTCATATGGATCTGACTCAAACTCCTGCTCCACCTCTTACCAATTTCTAACAGGAGGTTTAAAACCTCTCTTAGTCTGTCTTCTCATCAACAAAATGGAAATAAGATTTACTACAGAGTGCTATCAAGAAAACAAAATGTGGATGTAAAGTCATTCTATATTTTTTCTTGTATTATTTCCATATTTAACTGGTCCCAAGATCCCCTCTATTCTGCTATTCCTCTCTCAAATTCATCCCCTCATCTCTGTCCCACTACTAATGATCCCACTTCCTGGTTAAAGACTGCATTTGCCAGGCAGCAGAACAGAAAATGGGCAAGGAAAGGAATGATGCACAAATTTTTCAATCAATCAAATGATCCTTTAAAAGAAGCAAATCTGACCATATCACTCCCCGGCTTAAAATTCTTCAGCTTTTCAGCATGATGTAAAAGGCCTTTCAGAATCCAGTCCTAACTTTGCAGCCTTTCCCTTGTACCTTCTCTGTATTCCAGAGATACCAAACAACTTGCAATTAATGTGGGAAAGTCAACTTAAACCTACAACCTGAATCCACAATCCTACATTTTCTAGCAAAAACAAAGAATTAAAATTCATGAGAGTAAGACTTTATAAATAACATTTCTAAAAGTTTCAATCATTAAAACCAGAAGAAAAAAAATAATTCCAGAAGATCTGGAGCCACTAGTTACCCAAGATTAACATAAATAAAACTTACTTTCCAGGCTAAACTGCAAAGACTCTTCACTTGCCTCAGTCTCAGGACTGACCAATTTCATTCTCAGACACAACTGATCACCCACTTCTGGGGCAGCCCCAGAATCTCCTTTTTCATTCCCAGGTATGGGATCGTTGGTCTCCACCATGCTTTCTGACATGACATCACTGGTTGTTATGGTGCTTTCTGGATAGTTGCTAATACCTGAAAGGAGGGAGGCAGAGGGAAGAAAGAAAGAACACTAAAATACAAACATGAAAAGTAACAATTCAAAGTCATCAATTTGTCTGTTTGGCTCCACAGCTCTGCAGGATTGAAGAGGATTCCTAGGATAGACCCTGTCACAAGTATCAACAACTACGCACTAGTACTGACACCTGGTCTTAAGAAGAGCAACAGGATTCAGTTCCACTTCTGCATCTGGACAAAGGATGCTGCATGAGCCCTCAGCCAACCCACATCTGCCAGCATCAGGCATAGGTAGCAGGAGACTCCAGACGGCATGACTGTTACCTCCCAGCACTGACTGGAGAAAACAAATAGGTTAATGTAGAAGACTACTAGCTGCTTCAGGGAAGGAGGATCTAAATTTTCTTGCCCTGTCAAGCAGCAGCAGACTGATTAGCCAGGGTCCTGAGTAAACAGTACTTCTACCCTACCTGCTCTCCCTTCCTTATAAAACAGCTCTAAACCACTGTTTAACACTCAGATACTACTCAGAATAAAATCTTCATAGATAATCTTTCTTCCTTCCTTCACTCTATCCTTTCTTTCCTTCCTCTCATCACTGCTCACATTTCCTGGCAGTTAACTCATGGAATCAGACACCATAACCCTATTCTTCCTAAGACAAAAATCAATCTCATCAGCAGGCCCAACTCCTCAGATATAAAATAATCACTGGCATACAGAACGGTATCTCGGAAATTCTGCTTTAAACATTACATTTAATCACTCACCAATAGGAGTACTGTGTCTCTTGGGCTCCAATTTTAGGTGCCCAATAAGAGGTGGAGTTGCACCAGTCAATGGTGGAATAATATCACCTTCTTTAGGCAAAGTAAAATGAAATGGAGTTTCTGGAGAAAGCAAAAAACAAACAAACAAACAAAAAAAAAAACTGATGATAAACAAAAGGAAATCAAAACATAAGTACAAGAAAGGCAAAAGTGAGGAGAACTGCAAGAAATATCTCAGTTATTCTTTTCCTTTGCTCCCCAATTCTGCCTCATTCCCAAACCCTTCCCTCATCAGGCCTCTCAGCCAACGTCCTACTGTTCTCTCTGCTCATCAACAGAACTGGCACAAAGTAGACAACTAGGGAACAGGCAAACAGAGGACGCCCAAAAGTTCAGAGGCCCTGAGGAACATGGGGCCACAAGGAACACAGACACACCTGAGCCCCAAGATAGCAAGTAAGCTGGACAGTTTCAAATCTAGGCATCTTAATTTTGTGTAATGTTATCTCAAGGAGTTCATTTATAAGCTTTAGCAATCTGTAGGATTTCTCTATGTTAAAGTTTGATGTTAACACTTATAATTTACAATCTACTCAAAGAGCAGACAAAGGATTTCATGAGCTAAAAGGACTTCAAAATACTCACTGGTTCTAGAAGAAATATACAGGTTTCACAATTCAGCAGTACTGACCAGTTCTAGGCCACAGCAGTGCAAAGGTAAATCTCACATATATGAGCATTCCCATTGTAGACATATTGGTCATTTACAAACATTTGTCTAGAAACAAAACTTTATTTTTAACTAGGTCTCCATTCCAAATTTCTAATCAGAATTAGCAAATGGCCAAAATCATATTTTCTGAATTCCTAATTATCTCTTTTCATAAAGTGACTAAGTTTGGGGGAAAAAAGAATTATGCCAAACTGCTGTTCTTAAATCTGGCATGTGGAAAGTTGTACTTAGTTTCCTGGAATGGCTCAGAATAACTGTAATATGGCTTACCCAGTCACTATTCCTTATGAAAATTGTCTAATGTCCTTTCCCTATCACAAAGCAATTCTCTTATTCCCAGGGGACATTTACAAAGGTAATTCTGACTCTGTCTACTAAGTTAGTGTTAGTAACTCAGTTGTGTCTGACTCTTTGCAGCCCCATGGACTATGGCCCACCAGGCTTCTATGCATGGAATTCTCCAGGGAAGAACACTGGAGTGGATAGCCATTCCCTTCTCCAGGGGATCTTCCCGACCCAGGAATCCAACCCAGGTCTTCTGCATTGCAGGCAGATTCTTTACCAACTGAGCCAACAGGGAAACACAGAGATAGCATCAAATCCCACAAATTAAAGGCTCAGGCCCACAAGACTGCCCCCACTTCAGACACCAATCAGCAGTCCAGGCTCCTAAGCAACTAGCTCTGCATCACAGGTTCCCACAAGAATGGAAAATTCCCATGTGCTGCTTTAACTGTGAAGAGCAGAAGTGGAAAGTCTCAATGTCCCATCTAACTGGCCAAGAATTCCGCATAGTTACAGCAAAATGAAATGGGCTGGTAGGTAAGCATTCATTCTCTGGCAACTCTTTAAAAAATAAGTCCTTCAAATTAATAAAGAACTTATAGAAATTAAAACAAATATACCTCACAAAGCGTCATACAATCTGAAGACTATTTTACATAATTTTCATTCCCAGAACCACCATCTGATCTCTCTCTTGACAGGAACTATCCTTCACATTATGATCAACCATTCAGACTTTTTGAAAATCTGTATAAAATTTTTAAGTAGAGCCTTCTACATGACAAACCACAATATGTGAAGGTAATATGCAAGAATTACAGAAAATTTTTATGAAGTTATCTTAGCACTACTGATCCAATGCATCACTACAACCTAACAGATATTGGCTTATATGGGTAGCAGTGCCATTATCTGGTCTTCAAAGCCTCATTTCTGGATTATTACAAGAGCCTATCAATTACTTTGCCTGCTTGAAGTCTTCCTCTTTCCCCAACCCACAATTCTTTCTGTACAACAACTAAAGCACCCTTCCTACAAAACATGACTTAGATTGATAACAGTACTTAGATAAAATGAAACTATAAAACTCTTTAACAATGTAGAATACTAGGTCATTCAGACAGTTCTTTGCCATAACTTAGCAGAAGTAGAGAAACGGTATCGTACAGTTTGGGGGCTTCCCTGGTGGCTCGGACGGTAAACAAGTTGCCTGCAATGCGGGAGACCTGGGTTCCATCCCTGGGCTGGGAAAATTCCTCTAGAGAAGAAAATGGCAACGCACTCCAGTATTCTTGCCTGGAGAATTCCCATGGACAAGAGGAGCCTGGCAGGCTACAGTCCATGGGGTCTCAGAGTGGGACACGACTGAGCGACGAAGTAAATATCATCCGGTTTTTACAGGAGGTAAGAGCACAGACTTAGCAATCAGGAGACCGAGGTTCTAGTCCCACTTCAATCATTAACTAACCACATGACTTTAGGAAGAAGAGACTGAACCCAACACCCCCTAACCTCCTTTTCAGCTCCTTTTCATTTCTTGTTCTAAAAAGGAAAAAGAAAATGAACATCAAATCTAATGAAAGGGAGCAATTTTGAGATGAAAAAAGTACTAACAATCACTCCTAGACAAGAGGTATAAATTAGAACCAGGAACACTGAGAGGTATCATCACCCATAATAGCAATGATGCTACCTAAACATTGCTTCTCATTTCCATTATCTTTAGAAACTTGCTTTCTTAAGTCTGTATTTTGGTTTTTTGGTTTGTTTTAAATTATACTGACTTTGGGCATTCAAAAGTTTGAATTCTTTTCGCTAATGTCAGACATGATATTCTAGAAATATTTCAAAAATAAGCTATTATTCTCATTCTGGACTGTATAAAATAGATAAAGGGACTTCCCTGGTGGTCCAGTGGTTAAGAATCTGCCTGCCGATGCAGGGGCCATGGGTTCAATACCTGGTGTGGGAAGATTCCACATGCTGCGGAGGAACTAGGCCCGCGCAACACAACTATTGAGCCCACGAGCCAAAACTACCAAAGCCCAAGTAACCTCGAGCCAGTGCTTTGCAACAAGAGAAGCCACCACGATGATAAGCCTGCTCACCACAACTACAGAAAGCCCAGCAAAGCAACAAAGACTCAGCAAAGCCAAAAGTAAATGAAACTTTAAAAATAAAATAGATAAAGCACACAAACTAAAACTTTCCCAGTTAAAGGTTTAAGATGTATACACGTTGAACCAATGTTAGAAACTGAATCCCCATAAGAAGAGACCACCACACTTTTTCTGAACATGATTTAACTGCGTAAGGTAATCAAAAAAGGTCTTTGTACTTCAAGGCCACTGTCCAAATATAAAAACACGGAGCAAGGCTGAGACTTAAGTAGAAAATACCAGATTGGTACAATTTTCTAAATACTTAGAAAATTCATGCTAGTTATACCTGAGTTCTAAAGCTGATAAAAACCTCAAATGATCTCTGATTCCACAAATAATTAAAGCTACAAAAGAAAAAAACTCATATTTTAATTTTTGGCTGCTCACAAACATAAATCCAAATTCATTTTCAGCCCTGATATAACAAGTATGCAGTTCTCCCCTACCTTCCAATCCAAATCATACTTTGGTTGGAAACACAGAACAATTTACAATCACACTTACCACTAGAGCTTTCACAGAAGCTCTGTGAAGCCTGGGCAGAGGCTTTCTCCAGTTGCTGGGCCTCTACACCTGAGTCCGCGTGCTCTGCATGAGCCACCTTTGAGTCTTCCCTTAATGTGCTATCGGTTCTCTCTTGTGGTTGGGTCTGCTGCATTTCCTGCTCTGGTCCTGGAGTACCAGCTGCTCTCACTAAGGTCAAAGGAGGTTGGGGAGAGTCTGCCTCTGCAGGTTCTTTTTCTGCAGTCACTGATTTCCGATCTCCTTCAAACTCTGCACTCTTTTCTTCTTGGATATCTGCTCTATTCTCAGCACAGGGTTCTATTTCTGGAGCATCATCCTCCCACGACTGAGAATCTGAGCATTTCTCCACTCCCTCTAAAGGTTCAGAAGAGACATCAACTCTGGGAGATGGTTCCTTCACATCTACAATGACAACACTCGAGCCCTCTGAAGTAGCTTCTTCCCATGCTTCCTGATCTTTATGCTCCAATTCCTGTTCAAGCACTGGAAGCTTCTGGGGAGAATCAATACTTATCACACTGGTTTCAACTTCCATAGCTTCCTGGCATTCTTGTTTGGGGACTTCCTTCCGAAGACCCAGCCCTTGCGATTGAGTTTCAGTCAGAGAAAGATGCAATGTGACACTCTCCGTGTTTTCTTCTTTGGGCTCCTCTCCTTGACTTTCACAAGGAGTCTCAGGGATTTCTTCCACCTCAGACCCTGAAGACCCCTCCTCTGGATGATGTTCTTTAATTTCTATAGCTTCCTCCTGATCTAACACACTTGAGAGTGCCTCAGATCGAGTAGCTGGAGAGGGAACTGCCTGACTACCTGAATCACAAGTGAGATCAATACAAACGTCTTCCGCTACAGGTTCTTCTCTGCCTTTGCAACCGGCAGATAAAATACTAATGTCATCCCTGGTTCCTGCACTGTCCCCCTTTGCTTTATCATCATTCTGATGCAGTTCTACTTGGCCCTCTTGTGCAGGATCAATCAGGATACTATCATTTTCAGCAGGAACAAGTTTAGAATTGAGAACAGGAGACATGGGCTCAGTATCCTCAATCTGTGTATTCTCTCCATCTTCATCAAGCCTGTGAGAACTCAAGCTCTCTATCTTTGGGGACTGGCTATACTCACTTGTAGAAAGCATTAACTTACAAGAATCCCCTGTCAAAGAAAGTCCCAGATCCTCAGTGGAATTCTTTGGTTCAGTCTCTGAAGCTTTAGAACACTCAACAGTCAAAGATGAACTATGCAAATCTCTACCCTTCTTCTCATCATTTGACCGTTCTTCCAAACTTGGAGATGGAATGAAGATATCCTAAAGAACAAAAACAGACAAATAATCATTTCTTCATAATCATATTTCTTTTGTATCTAGTCCTTCAATTCTAAAATTTCTAAATCAATTACACAGAATTTTAAAACTCCAGGGCCATAACCTCAGAAATACAAGCCATAATCAGTAGTTTTTCATCAACATAAGTCAATGTTTAATGCTTTTCTTGTGAATCACTGATCTAGAATAAGCACAATCCAAACAAAAACCTAAAAGTATTCAAGCAGGTAGAAAAACACTTAAATTTACTGCATATCACTACTAAAATCATGTCATACACTGTATGATGGGCCATCAATTATATAAGAATCACATGAACATAAGCCCACAAAGTCCACTTCAGTTCTCACAAAGTGGGAACACACAGGCATAACTCAGAGATGCTGTAGGTTCAGTTCCAGATCACCACAATAAAGCAGGTCACACAGGTTTTTAGGTTTCTCAGTGTATGTAAATGCTTAAACTATGTAGTCTTAAGTGTGCAATAGCACTGTGTCTTTAAAGGATGTACATACCTTAATTTAAAAAAAAATTTTTTTAATCCTAAACATCGACTGACAATTCTGGATTGCCACAACTCTTCTATCTGTAAAAAAACAAATTATCTGCAAAGCACAATAAAATGAGGTATGCCTGTTCTTATTTCCTGTCCCACTATTTCAAAACATGCTGGCACTCACAAAGCAAATGTTAACATTCAAAGTTTATGATCATCACATTAGTCAACAGATACCACTACACACCAATATGAAAGGCTGAAGGCTTAGTAGGAAGACTACATCATGTTGGTAAGGATGTGGAACAGCTACAACTGACATAAACTGCTGGTGGCAATGCAAAAGCTACCACCACTTAGGAAGACAGTTCAGTTCTATCTTACAAAGTGAAACATACATTAGTGTTACAGTATGATCCAGAAATTGTATTTGTAGATATTAACACAAAAGAAATAAAATCATAAGTCCACACAAAGATGTGTACGCAAATGTTCACAGCAGTATCAAACATCCAAAACCTAGAAGCAACCCAAATGTTCATCAAGAGGTGAATAAGAATCCATATCACAGAATAGTACTCAACAATAAAAAGGATTAAAATACATGCCAGAATGTGAATGAACCTCAAAAATTAGCTAGGCTAAAAAACTCAATCACAAAACATACACTTATCATTCCAATTGTAAGAAATTCTTGAAAAGATAAAACTGTAGTGACAGAAGGCAGATGACTGGTTGCCCAGGGTAGAAGGCAGGGGCTTAGGGGTGGGGTGCAGGAGGTGAGGAGGGATCAATCGTAAAGGATTATGAAGAAGCTTTTTAGGGTGAGGAAGCTGCTCCATACTTCGATGCGATGACGGTTATCCATTTGTATACAACTACCAAAATTCATCAAACTATACACTTAAAATGGCAGTCTCACTTTATGTAAATAACATCTTAAAGAAATTTGACTCAAAATTTAATGTTTTTATGTAAGAATTTACATTTAGGGTGTTATTTTGCTCAACATAAATGCTATAAAGCTCTAGACATAGCTGGTAAGGCATTCATTTCCTATGATTTTTAAGAGAATGAGGAATCAAAGTATGTTGCCAAACATTCTGTGCATTCATTAACTTCTAATATTTCAATGTTTGGTCTGTTTACCCTTTCAGATTATAAAAACAGTAATAAATTTTATCTGCTCAAATACTCCCAGGCATGACTGCATAAAATTGGTTAAACATTTCTAATGGCAATTTGACAATACACAACAGCCTTGAAACCTTATATATTCCTTAGTCAAATAATTCCATTTCCAGGAAATTATTTGATGAAAGTACACTGAGATTTACCTACAATGCTGTTCAATACTAAAATTATTTAGAAAAGGAAACAATATGATATATTCTAAATATCTACAGATAGGAGATTCATTTAAAAATTACAATATACCTAACACGATGGAAGACTTCATAACTGACATATAATTGTACATGAGTATTAAAAATATATATAGAAAAACAGGCTAATGCATTAAATAGAAACATTTTCTAGTTAAAGAAGTTTATGAATATATATTTTATTGTGGTCTATACATTTTTACATAAATTCCCATGTTTTTTAAGTTATTAATAATACATAAATACCATTAAAAAGTTACAAGCAGTTGAGATAGGATAACTGATGATCTTAGTTTCACTTATTTGTATGTTACACACATTTTATAAGAAATTACATATTTTTAATAAAAAGTAAGTCAATTCACAAAGGCTTATAGATAAGACATTGCTAATAAAATTGTAAGTTAACAGTTGTTTTTGAAAGTCAAACTCATATAAAAATAACCACCTCAAAGTGAGCATTTACAATGTGCAACCACCACCTCTATCTACTCTGAAAACATCTTCATCACTCCAAAAGGAAATCTCATACCCATTAAACAGTTGCCCCATTCTGAATTCACTTTAAGAGTTATCAACGTAAATATTTATGTGATTTTTACAGAATTTTTTCAATATATGTATAATTTCTGTCAGCAAAATAAAATTTCAGGGGCTAACCAGCCTAATAATAAACTTTATTTCTTAAAAGGCTTCCTGGATCTAGTAATGATCTCTGAAGGCTTAGTCAGAATAATAAAGTTAAGTGGGAAAGAAAAAAAAAACCCCTCAGGGCTCTGGATAAAGACTAATGAAGAATTATCAGGACTTCCATCAATGAGTCAACCAGTCTAGACTCAATACAGACCTAAATCCATAGTATTCAAGCAGTCAAAAACTGGTCTCACACACAGTTTAAAAGCCACTAATAAAATCACCTATATGTGTATCAAGAATGAGAAAGTGTTAAATATCAAACTATTTTCTACTAATCCTCTCCTCAGAAAGGCTATGCAATTAACAAATATTAATGGGAAAAAAGAAATACATGAAGTTACCTTTATCTCAGTTTTCTCTTGATTAGTAATGATTTTATTAAAAATAAACAGATCTCACAACATCAAAATTAGGTTGACTTGGACTCCCGTAACCAATGTACAGAAAAAAAGAAAAACAGATGTACAAAGGTGAGCCATTAAGAATAACATAAGGAGTTTGATACACAATTAAAAAGTATGGAGATTCCAAATAAAAACAACAGATTTAATACATACATTTATTTTAACTTTTTCCAAAATCCCACTAAGGAATGGTACAACAATTTTTTTTTTTTAAGTGAATTTTCAAGAAAAAGAACATGAAGAAAAGATAACCACAATAAAATTTCAGAAGAGTGGTCATCTATTCAGCAGACTAGTGAAAACTAAACTCCTAAGACAGCAGTGGAGAAAGCTAAGATGTAACCCAAATTACACCTCAGAATCACCATGCCCCAAAAAGATTCAGGACTTGGCAGCAGCCCAGGTAACTCCAGAAGTGGTGATGAGGGCAGAGCTAAAATCAGGAGGACTGACTGGCTTGGAAATCTATTTAAGAAGGAGTTTAATCCCCAGATCCTCTCTCCTTGACCCTCTTCTTCCCTGGAGAGAGTGAAACATAACATCCCTGAACTGGAGGACAGGGGGCACAGTTATCAGAAAGTACCATACTGGAAATAGGGAGATTAAATGAACATTTACACTGAATAGAACCCGCCCCTGTCTCTCAACACCACCAGTCCTCTTTCAGCATAGATTTCTAAAGTAACGGCAGACAAGAGGGAACCTGAACAAGATGAGATAAATCAAGATACTGACATTAGGAGACCCCAGAAATGGCCCTACAGATCACACCACAGTAAATACCAGAAACAAGAAGTATCAACTGCTAATTCAGAACTTCTAATCTGTTCTCTAGGATTTCACTCTTAAAGGAGGCAGACAATCAAGGATTTACCATCACACTCTTAAATTAGAGGAAAGCCTCTAATTCAAAAGTGAAACACACAACAAAACTAAAATATATTTGAAGAAATAGTGACCATTACAGGAGAAAACGTCTCAAAAATATTATTAGGGAGATAAGATAGAATTTGGAAAACTCAGCAGTGGCCACAGGACTAGAAAAGGTCAGCTTCCATTCCAATCCCAAAGAAAGGCAATGCCAAAGAATGCTTATACTACCGCACAATTGCACTCATCTTACACGCTAGTAATGTAATGCTCAAAATTCTCCAAGCCGGGCTTCAGCAATACGTGAACCATGAACTTCCAGATGTTCAAGCCAGTTTTAGAAAAGGCAAAGGAACCAGAGATCAAATTGCCAGCATCCACTGGATCATCAAAAAAGCAAAAGAGTTCCAGAAAAACATCTATTTCTGCTTTATTGACTATGCCAAAGCCTTTGACTGTGTGGATCACAATAAACTGACCACCTGACCTGCCTCTTGAGAAACCTATATGCAGGTCAAGATGCAAGTTAGAACTAGACATGGAACAACAGACTGGTTCCAAATAGGAAAAGGAGTATGTCAAGGCTGATTACTGTCACCCTGCTTATTTAACTTGTATGCAGAGTACATCATGAAAAACATTGGGCTGGAAGAAGCACAAGCTGGAATCAAGACTGCCGAAAGAAATATCAATAACCTCAGGTATGCAGATGACACCACCCTTATGGCAGAAAGTGAAGAGGAACTAAAAAGTGAAAGAGTAGAGTGGAAAAATTGGCTTAAAGCTCAACATTCAGAAAACGAAGATCACGGCATCTGGTCCCATCAATTCATGGGAAATAGATGGGGAAACAGTGGCAGACTTTATTTTTGGGGGCTCCAAAATCACTGCAGATGGTGACTGCAGCCATGAAATTAAAAGATGCTTACTCCTTGGAAGGAAAGTTATGACCAACCTAGACAGCATATTCCAAAGCAGAGGCACTAGTTTGCTAACAAAGGTCTGTCTAGTCAAGGCTATGGTTTTTCCAGTGGTCATGTATGGATATGAGAGTTGGACTGTAAAGAAAGCTGAGCGCCAAACAATTGATGCTTTTGAACTGTGGTGTTGGAGAAGACTCTTGAGAGTACCTTAGACTGCAAGGAGATCCAACCAGTCCATCCTAAAGGAGATCAGTCCTGGGTGTTCATTGGAAGGACTGATGCTAAAGGTGAAACTCCAATACTTTGGATACCTCATGCAAAGAGTTGACTCACTGGAAAAGACTCTGATGCTGGGAGGGATTGGGGGCAGGAGGAGAAGGGGATGACAGAGGATGAGATGGCTGGACGGCATCACCGACTTGATGGACATGAGTTTGAGTAAACTCCAGGAGTTGGTGAGGGACAGGGAGGCCTGGTGTGCTGCAGTTCATGGGGTTGCAAAGAGTCAGACAAGAGCAACTGAACTGAACTGAATATAGTATACTTATAAAATGACAAAATGCTAATCTTTTTTTAAAGAGAGAACATTTGAGGAAAAAAAAGTATAGAAATTAAAAACCCAAGAGTAGAAATTAATAGCTCAGAGAAAGGTTAAAAGATGGTTAAACCTAGTAATCGCACTCCTAATTATATAGAATGAGAGAAATAAATTATGATTACATATAATAGATATAACACACATTCACAGAGAATCTTGTGCATGAATGTACATAGCATTATTTATAATAACCAAAAAGGGGGAAACAACCCAAATGTCCATCAACTGATGAATAAAATGTGATATGTACACACACAGTATTATTCAAAATAAAAAGGAACAAAGTTCTAATACATACCACAATATGCATGAGCTATGAAAACATTCCACTGAAGAACCAATCACAAATTGTATAATTCCACTTACTGTATATGAAATACCCAGAACAGGCAAAATCATAAAGACACAAAGTAGATTAGTGATTGACTAGGGCTGAGAGTAGGGAAATGGGAATGATGGTTAATAAGCATGGGGTCTTTTGATTGGAGGGGCTGTGTGATGAAAATGTTCTAAAATTAGACTGTCATGAGTAACTGCATAATTTATACTAAAAGCCACCTGACTGTACACTTTAAAAGGCTGAACAATATGGTGCATGAGTTAAATCTCAATAAAGTGGGGGCTTTTTAATTAAAAAAAAAAAAAAAAATAGTTGAGGAAATCATCCAGAAAGTTAAACAAAAGGAGAGAGAGAGATGGGAATTAGGCACAAAATAATAAAACTCCAAGACTATTCTAGGAGTTTTGACTATCCAAACAATAGGTATTCCATTAAAAAGAAGAACAAAGAGGAAGAAATTAAATAATTAAATGTCCCTGAACTGAACAACTTGACTTTCTAGATTGAGCGAACTAACGAATACAAAATAAAAACAGACTTATGTCAAGGATCCTGAAGTTTCAGAACACTGAAGATAAAGAGAAAATTCTCTAAGATTCCAGGGAGGAAAAATAACAGCTCACATATTAAGGATCAAGGATTAAGGATCAACAGGTCACATCTTAAGGGATATGCCTGGTGGTTGAGTGATTAAGAATCACAGCTCACATATTAAGGATTCTATAAGATTCCAGGGAGGAAAAATAACAGCTCACATATTAAGGATCAAGGATTAAGGATCAACAGGTCACATCTTAAGGGATATGCCTGGTGGTTGAGTGATTAAGAATCACAGCTCACATATTAAGGATTCTATAAGATTCCAGGGAGGAAAAATAACAGCTCACATATTAAGGATCAAGGATTAAGGATCAACAGGTCACATCTTAAGGGGATATGCCTGGTGGTTGAGTGATTAAGAATCACAGCTCACATATTAAGGATTCTGTAAGATTCCAGGGAGGAAAAATAACAGCTCACATATTAAGGATCAAGGATTAAGGATCAACAGCTCACATATTAAGGGACATGCCTGGTGGTTGAGTGATTAAGAATCCTCCTTGTAATGCAGGGGATTCGAGTTCAATCCCTGGTTGGAGAACTACGATTCCATATGCTGCAGGGCAACTAAACCCATGTGCCACCATATAGATCCCATGTGCAACTAAGATCCAATGAAGCCAAATCAATAAAAATTACTAAAAAATCAAACTGGCCACACTTCTCAACAGCAACATTGGAACTTTGAAGATGATCAAGCTATGCTTTCAAAAGTTTAAAGGAAAATTATTTCCAACATAAAATTCTATACTCCTACAAACTATGAATCAAGTATGAGTAGAAGTCTGCTACTAAAGAATGTCCTCCACCAAAATGAGGGCATAAATCAAGCACGACGACATGGAGCCCAAGAGGAATCCAACACAAAGACAGGCAAGGACCACCTCCAGACACTGAAAGGGAGGTGACAGTTCTACACCGGGAATAGAAGGCGGCAGCAGAGATTAGACGTCAGGAGGCTCCCAAAAGTGGTTTCTCCAAAAAGGAGTTTGAGGCCCTTGAACATCTTGAAAAGAAATTTTCATTAATAACAATTGGTAGAAAGCCTAGGGTTGATTTAGTGAGAAATTCGTGGCGTTAAATGATTAATGCTGCCTTTCAATTTCAAAGTAACATTTCAAGAAGTTTAAAGACACAGTACAAAATTTAAACATAAAAATACATCAGACATTAGGTGACTCTGGACATGCTCTAAAACTAGACCATGACAGGCGCACAAGCCCACTGTTATTGTTGCTGCTCAGTCACTCAGCTGCATCTGACTCTGCAACCCCATGCACTGCAGCTTGCCAGGCTTCCCTGTCCTTCACCATCTCCCACAAGTGTATACATTTACTAAAATATCACTAAACCACACACAAAATGGGTGAGTTTTATGGTTTGTAAATTATACCTCAATGCTGCTGCTAAGTCGCTTCAGTCATGTCCGACCTCTGTGTGACCCCACAGACGGCAGCCCACCAGACTCCCCGTCCCTGGGATTCTCCAGGCAAGAACACTGGAGT
This sequence comes from Nanger dama, assembly GCA_917880005.1. Classification (NCBI taxonomy): domain Eukaryota; kingdom Metazoa; phylum Chordata; class Mammalia; order Artiodactyla; family Bovidae; genus Nanger; species Nanger dama. The sequence continues at coordinate 2,122,901 of CAKJTW010000038.1, read as the reverse complement.
GGGTTGCCATTTCCTTCTCCAATGCATGAAAGCGAAAAGTGAAAGTGAAGTCGCTCAGTCTTGTCCGACTCTTAGTGACCCCATAGACTGCAGCCTTCCAGGCTCCTCTGTCCATGGGATTTTCCAGGCAAGAGTACTGGAGTGGGGTGCCACTGCCTTCTCCATACCTCAATACAGTTGCTTTAAAAAAAAAAAAAGACGTTAGGAGGAAAAACTTATTCTACAATACTCACATGAGAAAACTCAGGCTGGGACGGAATAGGAAGTGAACCAGGAGTGAAGACTGGTGTGCTCTGAGATACTGGTGTCGAGGCTTGTGGTGATATACTGGGCTCAGCGGGGAGAGGAGGGTTTTCCATCTCTGCTGGCTCATCACCTTGGAGTTTCTTCTGAAAAGCCTCTCCTCCTTCAGATAACACTGACATATCCATTGGCTCATCTAGTTTAAAATAGGGAAAACAAACTGAGAAAGAAGCACTCATCAGTACTATTCATGTTCCAATACCACTAGTAATTATATTCAGAGATTTTCATTCCTTTAAAAAAAACAGTGACTTGATTTTTAGAAGAACTGATAGGTTAATAGAAGATTGGATCCTAGAAATCTAGCAATACTTTATTCCCCCAGGGGAGGGAAGTCCACACTCCTAAAATACTCAGATATAAATTAAAACAGGGTTCATCTAGGGACACTCATCCATCTATATGAGAGCAAATTAACTTGGTTCCGCTGAGCCCTTTCCTGATTATAGCTCAGTTTTCATACTTTGCTCAGCAACACCCAGATTAATGGCATCTAATTTAACCACAGGCCTTGAAAGGCAGTGAACTTGCTCACCATTCTAAGTACACATCGAGAGAGGTATGAACTCATTTTATTTGTATTAACAACTGTTAAGTGCAGAGGTGGATGCTGTGACAAATAAGGGAGAAGAAAAAAATATATATCAACGTCAGTCAGTAGTGATTCATCAAAGAACTAAATACAGGACACTAACCCTGGGACAAACTGCTCAGGAGGGAAACAAAACACAAACACTGCCTTCCCATAGCACTCTATCCACCTATAAGCTAACAGGACCTTCCGCAGAGTCAGCCTAGCCAGCTAGGCATTTGATTCACCAACCCTTTTCCCCATCTTACAACTTGAAGCCCCAAGCAGGCTTCCTTTTAGACCACTCTCACATATTACCCACATCATTTAGTTTTCCCTATAATCAAGCTACCAGCTCCCCCAACCTCAATGCCTATCTATCCCGGCTGCTTCGCTTGGTGTCACATACACACTCCAATCTAGACAGGTTCGGGAACTGGTGCTGTAGACCTTTATTACACTACCACAGCTATGTTAAGTAATTTCATTATATCTTTTGATCTTTGACAAAGCACTTATTAAGGACTGTTCTAAGCACTACATATAAAAAGGCTCTAGGTTAATATTCTTAGACATTAAAAACAAATACAACAAGCATACACAGTCCCATAATTATTTCCATCTTAAGCAAATACATCAAATCTAAAATATAATTGACAAGGAAGAATACGTTACATGAAAAAAAGAACACAGAATCATATACATAACATGATCCCAACTGTGTAAATATACTTCTTTATGTTCATGTATAGAAAAACTCTGAAAGGAAGTAAGCATATCCAAATACTAATTACACCTGGGTTGTGTTATCACAGGTGATTTTTATTCTCTTCTCATTACTTTCCCATATGCTTTCCAAACTTTCTACTGTAAGTACTATGTTTACAGTCAGGGAGAAAGCATTTTTAATATATTTTTATATATCTTCAGTGTTCACACTACAGATAGAAAAAAATAAGATCAAGGATAAACCAAATTTAATTTGCATTAACAGTATTTTCTGCATCAATAGAATGGATTCACTTTTATTTTTCACTGAAGATCTCTAATCCCATTATACTTAGAATGGTATTAGTCCCCTGGATACACCTACATTGATTTCAAGAGAAAATAAACAGACACAAACTCTTTGACAGAAGAAAAGTCTAAGATTAAATTTTGTCACAGGTAAATTAAAACCCATTAACATAGGCTTTGGTGGTAGATGCCCAAGTTCAAATCCTGCCTCTATGACTTAGCTATGAAATCTCTGCCTCCATTTTCTCATCTGTGAAATGGGGATAAAAGTAACACCTACTTCTCAGAACTGTTGTGAGAATTAAAAAAAAACACACACACAAAGAGAAGCACCTAGAACTGAACAGAAACACAAAGAACAGTACCTGACATAAACTAAGCATTCAATAAATATTAGCTAGTGTGCCATTACTGCTATGTGAAAGAAGAAGGAAAAAAATCATGGAATTCACTGGAAAAGGCTTTGTATAGCAGGAGGAATCTGAAATATCTTGAGTGACTATAACAGGGCAAAAGAGGTTTAGATAATGACAAAGGTAAAAGGAAATCTCACCTATGAATAAAGTAATATAAAATCACTAAGTCCTCAAAGGAGGAAGGGTATAAAGTCAAAATTTCTACCACCTGCCCCTAATCACTCTGGCTAAAATTGCTTCAATAATAGCAAAATAACCTGTAAAGAACAAAAGAAACAATTTTTGGTTCCCTCTGACTAGGAACATGTTACCATGTTGTTGGAAACCATTAGGCCAATAGTAATAAAATTCTTCACTATATTAATTCATTTGAGTTCAACTTTAACAATTTTCCCTTAAGGGTCTTTTCAAAAATTAAGTTGTCAATACAGAACTCAGAAAAAATCAGTGCGAGAAGAGCAAAAACTGAGGCATGCACTTCCCACTAGGCCACAACGCGGAAGGTTAGACTTGAGTCCTAGTGAACGGTTCCGGTCTCAGTGTTCTAACACAGAAACACACGTTGCAGGGCAGAGATGCTGCTCCACTGCTAATCTGAGATCGACAGACAGATCGAGAGAGCTCACCTTTTCTCCCTTCTTGCTCTGTGGGACTGCTAGGGACGATAAAGGGGGTGGATCGAAAACCATCAGGGGAAGGAGCAACAAGATCTGAGGAATTCCTTTATGTAAAGAGAGAATCACAGGTTATTTCACCAGAGCCACAGTTTTCCATTCGTTTTCTACTTCTTAATAACAAAAATATCTAAGTCAGTCAAACAATACTTATTAGTATTTCTCTCAAACAACTGAGATTGGTAAAAGAGCCATGGGTAATACTTCAGTAACTATTTCTCATACCAGATGTATCCAAAATGAGACTAAAAATTAAAATAAAATAAAAGATTATGGGAAAAGCCATATAATTATAAAAGAAAGAAAGTGATTGAATACAAGGACATTATGACTGAAAAGCACGATGAGAAGGTGCTAAAAAAAAAAACCATTCAACTCAGATGTGAGACAAATATTCACTCCTGTACACAGATAAAGAAATCCAATTGTTATCAACTCTAGCATAACCCCTTCTGCACCCCTATACCATTAAATGGGAAGAACTGTTAGTCAAATGGAGCAGCAAGCAGCTTATTTTAGACATGTAAGAGTCTCTAAATAACTGGCCAATTTCTTCCCTGGTGAAACCTTTGGGCTCCAAATGGGAAAGCAGATCTACCTGTCTTCAATAATTCCACTAAGTTCTTTTCCCCAAAATTCTTAAGCCTAGAGTTTACTTCTTAGCTTCAAAAGACTTTTGGACTACCAATTTTAGCTCTTTCAACCTTAGCCTTAAGACCATAAGGCACATGTTTCCCTGAAAGGGCTATTTTCGCTTACTCACGTGGAAAGACTCTCCTGAACAAGGGATCTCTGACCAGAGAGCTGCAGGAGGTGCAAAGTGGTAGCAGGTGTGGAGGCCAGAGAACACCCACCTTCCTCCCTTAAAGGAGTAGAGCAACCATCAGAAGCCACTGAAAAAAAAAATTCCAGTTGCATTTACTTCTCATATTGACATTATTGAACTGTCAGAAAACAAAAAACACTAAGTACTACAAAAAGAGTAATATTCATATATCCACCCATGTGTATGGGTGGCTGCCACGAAGGCAACAACTATTTTCTAACTGCAGTCCAATTAATGAATGCAAAGAATCTGCCTGCAATGCAGACCAGGGTTCGATCCCTGAGTGGGGAAGATTCTCCTGGAGATGGGAATGGCTACCAACTCCCGTATTCTTGCCTGGAGAATTCCATGGACATAGGAGCTTAGTGGGCTACAGTCCATGGGGGCCACAGGAGTCAGACACAACTGAGCAACTGACAAAACGGAATGGCATTCTAACACCAATCTTGAGTTACCATTAAACACCCCCTCCCTAATAAATTATGAATTTCTTTAGAAAAGAATTGACAAAAGAACTCCTTAGTCCTTTCCATCATGATCGAAGCTTGGAGAGGAAAAGCCAGAACCCTTAAACCTCTCCTTGGCTGCTCTTTCTAGTGACGTTTCTATTGCAGTAAGCGAGTCTTCTATTTCAAGTTCTACCTAAGGTGAAGTAAAGTTCATGGCATGATGCAGATGAGAGAAATCAAAACAATATGCATGACACCTGATAATATGAATGCAGCAATTTTCATGATTAACACCTGAGCTCCTCAAAGGAGAGGAAAAAAAATACTAATGCCTAAGTAAAAGGATATATGAGCAGCTATTAGTGATTTATACTATGAAGAGTCTCCTGTGGGTCCCTTCTCTTTAGCAATGAATTGAGTATCTGCTGTTTTAATTGCAAAAATAAAGAAATATCTTAAACACAACCTTGTAACTTTAGTGAAAGACCAGAAAAGGCTTCATGGTGACTCTCTATATGTCCTGCACACATTCACAACACAGTAAAGGAACATAACCTTCTCTTCTTTCCTACTTACAACCAATACATCATAATTTGCTGATTGTGACTAAAGCTTTTTGGCCCTGTGAGGTTGCAGAACAGGCACTGGTGGAGGTTAACAAAATCTGAAGCAAATACCAGTCTACTCCTGAACGTATTATGTTCTTTCTGCTAGATCATAACTTCCTATTAGTGGTATAGTGAAAGTGAAGTCGCTCAGTCGTGTCCGACTCTTGGTGACCCCATGGATAGCCTATCAGGCTCCTGTGTCCATGGCATACAGATGAATAAGTAGACTGTTACCCAGGTGAATATAAAAATCTTCACTTAATTATCATATTAAAATTTGAAGACTTATGATAACAGAAATAGCTACTCAGTCCATAACATTAAATCTGCTATATTATATTCAATATCTCCATTTCCAAAAGAGAAAATTATGCTAAAATGTTAAACAGCAATCATTTCCAAAAAGCCCTTCTCATTAATCAGCTAGAAATATACTTTCCTTCTGTATCACAAACAAGTCTGGATACCTACAAAGTGCCTTCTAACTTAAAATCAGTAGCCTCAGAACAGAAATAAAACTTCAAACCTTCAGAAAAAAGAGCTGCGGCAACTAATTATTCTTTGTACCTGTTTTATTGCTCTGATCAAACAAGTCTTCCTGAGTTGACAAAACCTCAGGCTCCGGTGACTTCTGAACCTGCATCCCACCTTCTGGAAGTTCTTGAGCAGACATCTGTTCTTTTGCTTCCATAGCAACAGACACTTTGGGACTAGAAGGCATGTCCTCTGACCTAGGAAATTCATATCACCAAAAGAAAATTCAAAGGCTTTCATCTTTGAACTAAGAAGCTTTTCCTATTCTGTGTTTTCCCTTATTAATTTCAAAATCTTCAAAAACTATTTGTTAAAAGCACTCTTTATAACGATGCAAAGCTCTCAGCCTCTTTCAGAGTGTGTCTCAGTCTCTCACACAGCCAAATCCCTTTCTCCACACTGCTCACTGCAGCATTGCATGCTGTCCAAGGTTTCTCATCAGTGGTTTAGGGATTCCTACTACTCATGTTGTTATCTAGATGTGCATGAATCAGGTGTGTGATCAAGGGCACAACAATGCCAGAAGGAACAATGACCTTCCACAGAAAGGGCCTGAATGTAAATTATCCTCTGCAGCATCCACACACGTTATCTTCTGCTGACCTTTTCTCTTTTTTAAATATTTGATTGCTTGCGCCAGGTCTTTGTTGCCTCATGAAGAATCTTTAGCTGCAGCATGTAGGATCTAGTTCCCTGACTAGGGATTGAACCCAGGCTCCCTGCATCGGGAGCACGGAGTCTTAGCCAATGGACCATCAGGGAAGTCCCTGCTGACCTTTTGATTTGATCTACTCAACCTAAGGCCCAAATCAAAACTCTCACCACAAATACTACTTACATGTGTAAGACACTCACTGCTGGCTCCTTTCCAGAGACTTATGAGGTTTACCTACTCTGCTATTCCCCAGAGTAAATAAAATCAGCTAAAGAAAAATTTCCTAAAGAGGAGTGGGAAAAATCAGCTGCAGTCTAGCTGGGTGTTTTGCATTAGAAAGCTGACCTCTCTTTTTTTTTAACATAAATTTATTTAATTGGAGGTTAATTACTTTACAATATTGTATTGGTTTTGCCATACATCAACATGAATCCGCCACAGAAAGATGACACTCTCTTTATATTCAACTTTGTTAAGTACCGTATTTCCCACTGTTTCTAACTAAAGGAACAAATAACAGGATACTAAATCTTTATTCACTCCCTCCTCCAGAACGGAAACACCCCATTTGTCCTCTGCCATATCTAAACCTGAACTACTGACCAGAGATAATGCTGTTTGGGATATAGCAATCACCACAGGCAGAACAGAGATCAACTGGTCATTCCTACCAAGTTAAGAGACTAAAGGACATGAGGAAAGAACACTTCCCTATTTATCTTGTACATAAACTACCAGATGCAGGATACCTGAGGACACAGAGCAATCTGGGTGTTCCTCAGGTATAAAAACAGTGGACTTCCACTGCAATATTCCTGTGACTCCTATAATAGAGATGCTAGAAAGACATCCCACAGAGACATGGTGCCTCTGCAGACAAAGAACAGAGAGGAGTAGCAACCAAGAATAAAGGGGTCATCCTCACAATTACAATAGCAATAAACTGGATTTTTAATATGCCTAAAGATAAGGACATAATAAAAATTCATAAACAGTAAATGTTTCTACTGAACCAAAAATATGCCCAGGGAAGGGGGGAAAAAGAAAATCAAGAATTTCTACAAATGTTTCCACCTGGCCAAGTGAAATAAGTACAACCCGGCAGTAAACACCCAAAAACACTTTCTAGGAAGAAGCTGGTTTACCTTACAGGTGGTGAATTTTGCTCTTCCACCACAGGGACTTCCTTGCTGGGCTGTTCTGCCATGGGGATATCTTCATTAGACTGTTCTTCATGCTTAATTGCTTCAAGTTTTAGAAAACAATAGGAAGGAGATATTTAATTTTTCAAAATACTAGAAGTAGTCCCAGATGCTTTTTAAAGGGCAAAGATTTTAAAGAAAGAAATACAAACTGAAAATATACACAAGTATATCATTCCAAAAAGGAAAACAGCCTTTACCCACTTACCAAAAACCCTTAGTATGCAAGCCATCAACTGACACGTATTTGCCAGACAACTCTGCAACTTTACTATGCTTAGATCACCTTAACTTAGATAGCCATAAAATACATCAAGGAAAACACAACTAGCATGGGAGGAAAATATTTATAAACGATTCTAAATGCCAGAACACACATTACGCACCAATATTAGCATCCACGTCAGGTAGCCGAGTATATCCAGAGTTGCTGGTTACTGACTGTAGAGGCTCTCTGTCTATTTCATATGGCACAGTTTGTTCTTCAATATCCTGGCTCTGGGAGAGTTCCAGAACCCCAAAGCCCAACTGTGATGAGGCAGGATCTAGGAAAAAAACCAAGAAATCAGGAATCATCCCATATTATGCGCTATGCAAGGTGCTACCCTTCAGCAAAAGAGCCCATACTAAGTCCTTCACATCAAAGCCCTGCCCCACCTCTGCAAGTTTTTCAAAATAAAACTAAGAATAAAAACACTGAAAGCAAAGGGGAGAAATGCATAATGAAGCAAAAACCTGTACTATAAAACCTTACAAATACCTAATAAAGGCAGACTATGTCTACTTTCTAAAGAAATACGTAAAGCGCCACACGCGCACACATGCACACACACACACACACACACACACACACATGCACACACACGCACAGCAGTGCAGTTCAGACTATGATTCCACCCTACCAGGCATATAGCTCCCAGATACCTGAAAAACAAATGAATACAAAAGGAGGAGGAGGCAATATGCAAAAGGAGGCCAAATAATGAGCTCAAAACTCCTGAACAACAAATTAGGTGGAATATCTTAGACTACTAGCAAATTTCCTAATGACTATACTTAATTTAATGATGAGACATCTACAGCCTGATAAGGAGAATTTGAGGTGTTTGCAATGTTCATGTTAAATGGACTAGACCACTCTACTATCCTGAAAAAGGCATAAAGCTACCTTCAGCACTAAGGGAGTGTGTGGTATCATCTGGAATATCTTCTTCCTTTTCCTCCTTCTCCTTCTCTTCCACCTCTTCTTCCTTCTCTTCACTTACAGGAGGAGCAGATTCCACAGACAGTCCCAAAACACTACACAGCAAAAGACACAATCATGTATTCCCAGATAGGATGGGATACCCTGCTCAAAGAACTCTGAATTTTCTGTGACTCCCCACACATCATACCACTTTTACGTAAATGTGAAAAAGTTAAAAAACCTCACCCCATTACTGCTTCTTTCTACAGAAAGCACCTAAAAGGTTAACAACTCAAAACACTGTACAGAATTAATACAAACATGAGTCAGAAGGAGGAAACAAACATACTTCATTTTTATCTTTCTCTGAAAAAAACATGAGGGACAGAAAAATCTCACACTCGAGAGAATTACTGACAAAAGAAGATGCGCATTACATGTGCAGAGAAGGGGCTCTAAAATACAGCTGTTAAACAGAACACAATTAACAAAGGCGTTTTTGCAAAAATTTTTAGAACACATAACATAGACCCACACAGCATTTGAGGAAAAAATTCAGGTTAACATCACAGGTCAAAAATGATAAACAAAAGTATAAGATATAAGATATAAACAATTAGGAAAAAATATCTGAAACAATATAACAAAAGAATCATCTGCATAAAATACAAGGAATTTATAAGAAGCCTAAGATATAAATGCATGACAAAAGAAACAACTCACAAAAAAAAACAGAAATACAAGTACCTTTAAACATGTAAGAAATCAGAGAAACCATTAGTTGCCAATCAAATTAGAAAAAATTTTCATACCTAGTAATTTCAATTATAAGAAATAGCTTAAAATATGAAAAGATCCTTATACAAACTCACTTTCAAAGTTCACAAGCCCAACAGTAGGTAAATAACTAATTTCATAATCCATAAAATGGAATTTATGCAGCTGTTAAATATGTTCAAAACAATCAAATACAATGTGTAAATTGTGTATCTGGACTAGATACTGGACAAAATAGATATGTATAATCCAAACAAAACAAAAAAATTATGTATATAAAATACAGACATCTTTGAGACAACTGGGAAAATACGAACACAAACTATATTATTAGCTATTATGGAATCGATATTAGGTGTGCTAAGGGTATTATGATTATACAGGATTTTTCTTAGGGGATGATGAATTCTAAAGTATTTGAGGGGAACTATGATTTCTGCAACTTAGTTTCAAATGATCCAGCCCCCCAAAACAGAAACTTTTATACACACACAGAAAAAAATGCATAACTTCTACAACAAAAATCATGGGGGCAAATGTTAGTAAGAGCTTTAATTGTCAGGGAAAATTAACTGCTCGTGTTGATAAGCAAAAGGTCAAGAAACACACAAACTTTTACCTTCCACATCTCAACTATGTAAATCAAGTGCACAGAAAAAAAAAAGGAGAGAGAAAATAAGCCAAAATATTTACAGGAATTAGCCTCTGGGTGGCAGAATTATAGATGACATTTTTGTTTCCTTTCAACTTTCTATCCATTTAACATTTCACATAAAGACCATTAAACATAAGTTTAAGAAGTATGAGAGATGAAAACATGGATTTGCAAAGTTGGGAACCATGATCCAAGGAAGAGAAGAAGGACTGAGTAAAGACTTTCACAAAATAAAATAGAACATTACCTACACAACTGGGAGGACCAGATGCAAGACCCTGGGAAATAGGGAAAGAAAGTCAAGAGCATGCATGACGAAAAGTAGAAGAGCAAAAAAAGACAGCACTAATCACACACCCTGGATCTTCTTCAGGCTCTTTTGGTGGTTTTCTTCAAGTCCCTAACCTCTACATGCTGCTGGGCACAATGAGTCCTTGAACCTCTTCTTCACCTACACTCATCCCTTTAGTGATCTTAGCCATACTCATGACTCTGCAATTTTTAATCTCCAGTTTAGATCTTCCTCCTGAGCTCTAGACTTTCACATCATCAACTGCCTCCGCCTGGCAACTGAAAAGGCAACTCAACTTTAACAAGCCTGTAAGTGACCTTCCTGTTTGATCTTCTCCATCTCAGTCAACAACTCCATTCTTCTAGTTCCCAAACCAAAAATGTGGAACCACTGTGTTACCTCCTTGATTTCCCTCATACTTAGCATCCAATCTGACTTTGAATCCTAATTTCAAAACCCAGAAGCTCATACTTCTCATCCTACTTCTACACTGGTCCAGCCACTGTCACATTTCGCCTAAATTATTTCAAGTCTCCTAGTTAGTCTTTCTGCCTCTGCCCTTGCTCTCCCTTCAGATTTTATTTTTAAATTTAACTTGAATAGCTTCTTTAATTTTTATTTTTCCCAGCTTTATCCAGGTATTAGTCTATTCTTGATCCAGCAGCCAGAGTGATGCTGTTGAAATCTAAGTAAGAGCATGTCATTCCTCTGATGACAGCTATTAAACACCTTCCTATCTCACTAAAAGTAACAGCCAAATGCCTCACAATGATCCATAAGGGCCTTATATATTCTGGTTCCCCCCTTACTTCTCTGACCTCTTTTCCCACTCCTCTCCAGCACTCCAAGGCAGCCACACTAACCTTGTCATCATTTCTCAAATATTCCAGCACATTCTTCCCTCAGGGCCTTTGCATTTGCTGTTCTCTATGTGCAGATTACATTTATCCAAATAACAGCAGGGATCACTTACTCAAGATTTTTAGTCAAATGTCACATCAGGGATGCACCCCTAAGTCACCTTGTCTAAAGTTGCAACTCCACTGATGTTTCCCATCCAATTCTCCACTTTATTTTTCTCTGCGGCCCTATCAGAGTGTAAGACACTATAGATTTTTACATATTTATCAGACAACTGCTATATCCCATAAAGAATATAAGCTGCATTAAGGTCTAAAGTTTCTAATCTCTTCTGATCACTCTGTATCTCTATATCACTATAGTGCTTGGCATATAGTGAAGTAAAGTGAAGTAAAGTGAAGTCGTTCAGTCGTGTCTGACTCTTGGCGACCCCATGGACTGTAGCCTTCCAGGCTCCTCTGTCCATGGGATTTTCCCAGGCAATAGTGCTGGAGTGGATTGACATTTCCTTCTCCAGGGGATCTTCCCAACCTAGGGATCGAACCTGAGTCTCCCACATTGTAGACAGACGCTTTACCGTCTGAGCCAGCTTGGCATATAGGAAATATGCAATAAATATTTGTAGAATGATTAGGTGAATCAGAGCAGATCTGAAATAAATCATATTTTGTCCACTATCCAAAACTGATGGAAAATGAAAACAAATGTTTAAATATACCATTTAGAAATATAAACCTAGCCAATAAAAAAAAACTAACATAATTATTATCAAAAGTTAGGAGTATGCTGGGATTTCCCTGGTGGCCCAACGGTTAGGAATCCACCTCCCAATGCATGGGGTGCCGGTTCAATCCTCCTCAGGGAACTAAGATTCCATTCGCCACAACTACAGAGCCCACACCAGAACGAAGGCCCTATGCAGCCATACATAAATAAAAATATATTTTTTTAATTAGAAAAGTGTTGTTGTGAGTTAAACCTCATCTTTCATTACAGAACTCAAATGTCTTAATCTGATTAAACAAGAAATGGCAATACTGTAGTGTTAGTTTTACAACACTATTAAAAGCTAAAAAGATAACCTCTCAGAGAAATAAAAACACTTAAAAGGGTTACCTCTTTGGTAAAAGGATTACTTCTGTGAAAGGAGCCAACAGTGGGAATGGACTCTTTGATTTTTATTATAAGTTATTTTTAAAATAATCTATGCATTTATATTTCTCTGTTAAAGCATTTAACAGACCTCATCAAAATTAAAAAATTGCTCCATGGGAAAAAAACAAAAAAAAACTCTTACTGAAAAGACAAACCAGAGAGAAAATATTTTCAAACCACATATCCTACAAAGAACTAGTACACAGAATATAAGAATTCTCAAAACACAAAATAAAACCCAATTACAAAATAGGCAAAAGATATGAGCAGACATTTCCTTGAAGAGGATGTACAGAAGCAAAGCAGCATGTGAAAAGATGTCAACATCATTAGCCACTAAGGAAACGCAAATTAAAACCACAATGAGGGCCTCCCTGGTGGCTCAGTGGTAAAGAATCCACCTGCCAATGCAGGAGTGAAGTTGCTCCGTCGGTCCGACTCTGCGACCCCATGGACTGTAGCCTATCAGGCTCCTCCTTCTATGGAATTTTCCAGGCAAAAGTGCTGGAGTGGGTTGCCATTTTCTTCTCCAGGGGACCTTCCCAACCCAGGAACTGAACCCGGGTCTCCCACACTGCGGGCAGACACTTTACAGTCTGAGCCACCTGGGAAGCCCAGGTTCAATCCCCTGATCCGGGACGGCTCCCACGTGCCTCAGAGCAACGAAGGCCCTGCACCGCAACTACTGAGCCTGTCCTCTAGAGCTCTGGAACCACAACTACTGAAGCCTGTGTGCCTAGAGTCCAGGCTCTGCAACGAGAAGTCCACTCACTGCAATTAGAGAAAAGCCTGCACAGCAACAAAGACCCAGCACAGTAAATAAATAAAGACCCCAGCCAGTAAAAAAATAAAATTGTTTAAAACACACACACACACACACAATAAGATATCACCACACACTATCAGAATGGCTAAAGAGTGACAACACCAAATGCTGGTGAGAATGGACAGAAATTGGATGTCTCATACACTGCCAGTGGGACTGTAAAATGATACAACCACTCTAGAAAACATATCAGCATTTTCTTAAAAAAAAAAAAAAAAAATGCAACTACCATGTGACCTAGCAACTGTCCCCCTGGCCATTTATCCTAGAGATATGAAGACTTATAAAAACCTATAGGCAAATGTTCATAGCAGCTTTATTTATGCTAGCCAAAAACTAGAATCAACCCAGATTTCCTTCAACGGATAAATGGTTAAACAAATTGTGGTACATCCATACCATGGAACACTACTCAGCAATAAAACAAACCACTGATACATGCAACAACTCAGATAGATCTTTAGTATGCAGTTTGAAAAAAATCCAATCTTCAAAGATTATATAGTACATGATCTCATTTAAGTGACAAAAGTTTACCAACAGAGGATGGTCTTTAATTTTGGGGGGCTGCTCTTTGCAGCATGTAGGATCTCAGTTTCCCGAGTAGGGATCAAACTTGTAGCCCCAGGATTGAAAGCACGGAGTTTTAACTGCTGGACCACCAGGGAGTCCCGAGGATGGTGCTAATTACTGGTTGCCAGGGGTTCAAGTACAGGTGAAGGGGATGGATGTGGTTGTAAAGGGCAACGCTAGAGCTACTTGTGGTGTTGGAACTGTTAACATCTTGGTCACAGTGGTGGATAAACCTACACAGACAATTGAGCAGTATAAAAATTATACACACATGAGTACAAGTATAACTAGAGAACTCTGAATAATTTCACTGATTTTTAGCAATGCTGATATTCTGGTTGTGAAATTATACTACAGTTCTGCAAAATGGTACCACTGGGGAAAACTGGGAAAAGTATACAAAAAATCTCTGTGCTATTTCTTACAAAAGCATGTGAATCTATAAGCATCCTGGGACTTCTCTGGTGGTCCAATGGCTATGACTCCATACTCCCAATGCAGCGGATCCAAGTCCAATCCTTGGTCAGGGAACTGGATCCCACAAGCTGCAACTGAGAGTTTGCACACAACTAAAGATCCCGCACACCACCACAAAGATCGAAGATCCTGCGTGCCACAGCCCTAACGCAACCAAGACCTGGCGTGTCTGAATAAATAAAAATAAATATTCATCATCATCTCAATTTTTAAGCGTTTAACAGAAATAAAAATATATTCGGCATATTTTACAACGCTTCATGTTTAGGACCAAAGGCTTACATCAGCAAGACAACAGATAAAGAGAGGAAGATCTTTGGGAATTTTATGATGTATAAAACTCACAGGCAGCTTTTCAAAATGTCTGCTGTAACGAATAAAGACAACATAAAGAGATCAGTACACATGTGTTTTCTAGAGCTTTCATTCTTTTGGAATCAACCCCACATTCTTTGCAGTTTTGTGGCCTTTTCACATGCTGTTCCCTCTGTCTGAAAGTTCCTCCTCCCATGCCACACTTCTCATCCTTTCAACTATGCCTAACAAATTTGTATTTATAATTTACATCATCTTCTCAAAAAGGTTTTCCCTTATCCCCCAGATTAGGTCATATATCCTATTTTTTCCCTCTTTACAATGATCACAATTTTCATTGAATAACGATTTATGTAATTATTCAACATATGTCTCTCCTATTAAAGTGTAAGCTATATGATGGCAAAGATGATTTAAAACACCCACCACAGTGCTTGCACGTTTACTGAATGTAAGCATTCAAGTTTTCTTTTTTAAAGAAAGAGCAACATGTTCATGCAAAAGGGGAAAAGAAGTAGCATGAGAATTCTCAAAACAGTACCATCCATTTATAACAATGGGTACGCACGCATTCTGTCCCCAGTGGTTCAAACCCGGGTCCTGAGCCACAAAAACATAGATAAGCCTGGGACGTGGATCCTAAAGAGGTATCAGAAAAACTTAAACGCCTACAAAAAGCAAAGAAAGGTAACATAAATGATTGAAGTGGTTGGGTTTAAGAACAAAAGCACAAGCCCTAGGAAAATGAAAAAAAGAACAGCTGGCCTCAGTGTCCAGGTACAACAGTGAGTTACAGGCACTATGACAGACCACAGCACTCATGTCCCATCTAAGCAGAGATTGGCTGCTACTCACAGCTCTAGCCAACTGTTGCCAATAATACAGCAGTTGCGTTACTTCTGAACTAGTAACCCCAGAAACGAGAAACAAGTTCCATGTGAAATTTCTCTATTTTTAAATTCTAAATTAATTCAAATATATTTTAACAACCATGTATGGGCCAACTAGAACCCACCTGCAGGCCAAAGTAACTCCACCAATTTGCGGATTGTTCTGAAGTGTCCAATTGATGATTTGAGAGAAAAATTTTAAGTGCAAATACAGAGTATTAAATAGAACACATGCACACACAAAAAATATTTATTTTTGAGATAAAAATCGTAGTCTTTCACCCCAAACTAACGTTCTCCTGACAACCTCCCTTTTCTATTCCGCCACTCTAAGACTCCTCGTTCTTCCTTGATCTTAGAAGAATTTGGGTGCTGAATAATCATAAAGAAAGAGAGGCACTTGAGTTACAAGGACTCAAAACCCAGGTCTGCCACTTACTAGCAATGTATTCTAGTGTAAGGTTTTTAACTTCTTTGCCCGTCACTCCCCCCACTAAGTAACATAAATGACTAAGTGGTTGGGTCTAAGAACAAAAGCTCTAAGTAACAGAAGTAATGTAATGTGTTCATTACACAGCTTCTTTAAGGATGAAATTAAACGGCAGTATATATCAAACATCCGATCTAGTCCCTAACAGAGAGGATAAATTCACAAATGGGCAATGTTAAAGAGTTACAAGAGACAAAGTAAAAGCGAATACTGTTAAGAGTATGAATTAAACATTCTGGGTCTAAAAGTGGTGAAGATTCTTTGGTTGGTAGGTAGAAACCATGCCTAACTTTTGATAATATATCTTAATATTCTTTATTATTTTTCCTATTAAGTCATATTCAAGCTAAGAATGAGGAATTCTTATTTTGTTTCACACGCACAAGACAGATCACAATTTGAATAATATAGGTGCAAAAAAGTTGCTACCTTCACAAAAGAGATTCCAGCTTAAGTACCAATAGAATGCTAGTTAAAACAATCCTCAAATCAAATTTCCTGCTCCACAAAAATACATCCTTTTATCCTTAGGGCAAGACAACAGGCACAGATAAAAGAACTGATCCATTAATACATTTAAATAAATTCCTCCAAACACTAATATACCTGCTTTTCCTATTTGGCTGAGGTAACTGTTCAATGACCTGACTGATGGAACCACGTGTATCCAAATGAGAAGAATCCATAGAGTCTGAAAAAAATAACTGGATATTAGCACAAAAGGCATACAAATTCAGGTATGTGGACAATACCAATCTAATCAGCTGTATTAGAAAACCAACCTTTTGCACACCTACTACACACCAGACATTGTGCTAGACTTCCTTACATACCTCACCACAATTACATAATATTTAAATCTACCCAACTCCAGTAAGAGCACCTTTGCAAAATTTAAATCTACCCAACTCCAGTAAGAGCACCCTTGCAAAGGAATCTCACCTGCGGCTTTGTTTTCTTTCCGATGCTCATTGAAGCCACTATTACTGTCTCCTTGTTCTTCAGCTGTCTGCTCAGTATTGGACTCAACATCCTAAAAAATATACATGCACAATATACCCACTATATATGAGATAACCCAAAATGAGATATATTTTTGTGAAAATGCAGATTTCATTTTCCAACCAACTTACCCAAAAGATAGTGATCTCCTAAGTACTTACGTTTGCAGGCTGGTCTAGATTAGGGGTGGGGTGGGGTGGGAATCTACTCAATCATTTCCAAGCAACCTATCACTCACCAACACAGGGTTCTCTTTGTGCGTCTGAAGATTAGGAAGGTGTCGAGCTAGCACACTGAAGTGAGAACCAGAATCATCTTCTAGAACCTGGCTTTCAGGCTGAGAATCTTCAATAATCAGGCAAGGAGTGTCTTGCTGAGAGAAATCTGAATCCAACTGACTTCCAGTAGGGTCCATCTGCTCCCCTGGAATGGAATAACAAAAGATCAGTTCCGTGTAACCTACTAGCCTTCCTCACGCAATCTGAGCTTAAAATAATGAGGCAGTTAAGTACGAGACTTGGAAAGGGGGACGAGTGTAGGACTCTTCCTATTACAACACTGTACCTAAGCACTTTCCTGTCATACCTGCCACGGCCCGATTTCCTCCCGCTTACACTCAGCCTGCCTATCCTTCTCTCCCCTTCCATCACCTTCGCGTAGACACCCTTTCCCCTCCTTCCTAACCTCTATTCTCCCCGCCCCTTTTTTCCATCCCCCACAACTCTCCCTATGTCCTTCAGGCGCCTCTACTGCTCCCCAAAAGCATCTTTGGAAAACCTCTGATCGTCTGAACCCCTGCAGCCGTTCCTGCTTCCTCACGACCACCCGGGTCTTCCTAGCGAGTGCTACCCCACCCCCTCCTTGGGGCCCTCCAACCCTTCCCCCGTCACCGCCGCCATGCTTGCCACCCCGCCCCCTCCGGTTTGCCACCCCTTCAGACGCGAAGCCCAAGCCCGCAGAGCCGACTGCTCCCCCACTTTTCCACACACGGTACCAGGCATCCCGGCGGGAGGTCCCTCGCGCCCGTCCTAGAGGTTTCCGCACGCTCCCCAGGTCCCTCCAGCTCTATCCCCAGGTCGCCGCTGTAGCCACCGCCGCCACCGGCCGCGAACTCCCCCTTTCCCGTCGCGTCACGCAGCATCGGCTCGCTCATTCGCTGCTGCTGCCCGCCACTCAAGAAAGGCTGTGAGTAACTGGCGACTGAGTCGGAGTGCCCCGCCCCACGTAAGAAAAAGGAACACGGCGGCGTGTTTCCATGGCAGCCTGGACTTTGCAGGCCCTCCCTCTAGTATAGCTGGAGAATGACAGTACCCTTGAACCGAAGGGACCTTGAGAGGGCACGAAATATAGTCCGCTGCCTCCAGGACGGTTGTCTATACCACTGTCTATACCAACAGAAAAGACCATTTTTTTTTGTTGTTCATGCACCATAAGGCCCTACTCTCACCCTCTTCCGTGGAAAAGGTTTCCTGGCTTTCTAATAATAAGGCAAAGAAGGATGGCTAGAATTTCAGAGCTGGTGAAACTGAAGAGAGAGAGGACTCTTCGGGGTTTGCTAGGTCAACCAGGATCCCCTTCTTAGGCCTCTACTTGAATTCAAGGACACACATTAAATACGTCTCCGCCAATTCTTTTTAAATTTTTTTCCTATTTACATTGTCAGAGGGCCCTCGTAAGCCATATTTCTCTCCCATTGCCATTTCCAGTCTGGGACGTAATTCAAGCTTCACGTTTGCTTATCGGTGACCTACCTTTTGAGAAACTGCAGCCTACAGAGACCATGGCCCCAGACATTTTTTGCACCTCCGTTTGAGATAACTGAGCACAGTAACTGTCGGTGGTGAAGAGAACAGCTGCTGCCCTTTAACTAAATGACCTCAAAGATCACTCCAAGCCCTAAGAGTCTATTATCCTAATTATGGTGCCAGGGTCTTATAGAGGGTGTGGCAGCTGTGACTTGTATTATTGAAGGAGGTCCCATGAGGAATATATTGTTTTGGGGAGGGCATTTTTGTTTTTAATTTAAAAGGTGGTTGGATCTGAGATGGAATTCTAGCCAGAGTAGCTGTCAATAGGGAAAGCACCCAGCACCTTGCCAAGGCATATACATAGTAGGTATTCAATAGGAGGTAGTTTTCTCTCTCTCTACCCGACTCAGAATGACTTAAGCACAGTCCAACCATGATTATCTAATTCTGGAAAATACTCAACACTTGATATAGGCTAAGCTGAAGTGAAGCTTCATATCAACCAATCGTCTCCCCACTATAAATTACATTGATCGTATTTTCCAAACAAAAATCAAAGCATGTCATCTGAGTATGTTACTTGTGGGAACAAAACGACAGACTCTGAAATGAAACTGTCCTGAAAAATCTAGAATTTACTGTTGCTATAACTAGAATATAATTAGGGTCCCCAGAATGTTTTATTAGTGGAACAAAAATGGAAAGGAGCATACAGAGACATATCTCACTTCTTAATCTTCAAATCCTTTATAACTGACTCTTGTCTTCCCCCTACTCCTAGTGTAGCAGAAGACCAGTGACCAAATAAATGCAGTCCTACAAGAACCAGGTAAGGTCAATATTGACTACACTAGATAGACAAAGTGAATTCATCTGCTTGATTTGAGAGGACACAAACAATCATGTCCTGTTGTATGCAAATTCTGACCTTGATTCCCAGAAAAATTCTCCATAGTCACTATATTTTGGGTCTTTTCTGTCCTGCTGTTGCATCTTGCATCTCCAAGCAGGACATAAATAGGTAGACTTTCTTGATTATTTGACAAACAACTATATGTGTTTGTCAAAACTTACAAAACTGTACTAAAAAGGGTAAATTACACTTCAATAAACATGGCTTCTCAGGGGACCCAGTGGTAAAGAATTTGCCTGCCAATGAAGGAGATGCAAGAGATATGGGTGTGATCCTGGAGAAGGAAATGGAACCCCACTTCAGTATTCTTGCCTATAAAATTCCATGAACAAGGAGCCTCCTGGGCTACACCCCATGTAGTTGCAAAGAGTCTAACACAACTGAGCACAAACATGGCTAAAAATAGATAAATAAATGAGCCTGAGCCATTCCCATTACTAAATAAAACAAGAGGTTTTTTTAAAAAGAACTGTGAATTCCTTGTTAAGCAGGATGATAATTAAATTAATCATTAAATTGCCCAAAGAGATCAGAAAATGCAGGCAGGATGATTACCCACTGAGGCTGTGACTGATCACAGATAGGTGAGCCAAAGGCCTTTATTGACTCAGACTGCAAAGGACCATCAACATATCTGCCTGTCTACAGGCTCATCTTTACCTAAGCCACCCCCAAGAAATCTAATCTACTAAAAGTTCTCCCAGACAAGAAAATTCCATCAAACCCCATGTTAACTGACTTTGAAGTTTAACAAACCTCATTGTCAGAAATTTTTCTTCTAATCATCTAATCTAAATTCTTTATTCTAGAACTTGGAGCCATTTTCACTCATATTGTCCTTAATTGGTAATTTTAAAACCTGGACAAATTCTAAGACTAGGATCATCTCAGCTGTCCCAATAATTCTATCAATCAAACAATGAACATAAATGCTACATAATGAGCTCGATAGTCTTTTCCTGAGGTCTCCTCACAAGCTTCTCTAAGCAAAAGAACTCTAGATGGTTTAATCCTACCTCACAGACACTATTCACCAGCCTTTATATTTGCTTCATGGTTTTCCCTGAAGCTCAGCGGCAGAGAACTTTACTGAAGATGAGCAAATTTAATGATAAACTAAAATATATCCCTTTTAAGCTGCAATATTAAATTATTACAAACTTACATTTAACATGTAATTGATTCTGACCTCTAGGCTGTCTTCTATTGCACGTGGACCCACACAATCATACCCAGGCATAGACCAATAATATTGATATAATTAATAACTGTATTACATTTTTACAGTGTGTCAGGTATGTGCTCTGTTTTACATTCACTATCTCAACTAAAAGCTCCATAACTCTTGAGGGTTGTAGATGAGGACACTCAAAATTAGAGAGATAACATAATTTGCACGATGTCTCACAATCTGTGAGAACCCAGTCTAACCTCAGAGGTTTTATATATCTGATTTACATATATATTTTTATATATATGTCTGATTTATATATACATGATTAAGGAGGAACAGTTAACAGAGAAATGGCAAAGAGTTGATACAAAACTTTTTCATTTTAGAATGTATTTTTGAGTACTAAATATGGGTGTCCCTAGTGTCCTATAAATTAATAATAATTAAAATATGAAAAGAAAAATAATATGGAGAAAAATGAAAAGTTGTCAACTCCTCCTCCTTATGAAGAAATTAAGTCAACAAAGAGGTGATGATCAAAATGTGAAAGCAAATTGCCTAGTCAATAATTGCCTCTGATATATTAACTTCTTAACAGCAGGCTGATACACTTAGTAGGGCCCTGCAACCCCTGCAGTGGAAGCAATCTTAACTGGTCTGTATCATCTCTACAGAAAGTCCTCCTGTTAATTTTAAGGAAGGTTTTTTTTTTTTTTAAGTTTAGACCAGCAGAAAAGTTACGAAGAGTATAATTGAAAAATAACAGTGTGATGATCTCTCATAAACCCTTTCACTTAGATTCACATTTTGTTAATATTTTGCCACATCACTCCTATTTATTTTTTTAATTGTTAAAATATGCATAGCATAAAATTTACCACTTTAACCACTTTTAAAGGTACAGTTTAGTGACATTAAGTACACTGACGTACAACCATCACCACCATCCATCTCCAGAATTTCTTTAGCCTTCCAAACTAAAACTCTTATCCATCCAACACTTATTTCCCCCTTCCCCTCTCCCTCTAGCCCTTGGCAACCACCATTCTACTTTCTGTCTCTATGAATCTGACTACTCTAGATACCTCATACAATATTTGTCTTTTTCTGTCTTATTTCACTTAGCAAAATATCCTCAATGTATATCCATGTTGTAATTTTAATAGCAGGTGTTAGAATTTCCTTCCTTTTTAAGCCTGAATAATATTCCATTATAGATATGTATCACATTTTATCGTCCTTGTTCATTTTAAGCCACTTTTCAAACTTTTCCAGAACTCCAACTTTGCCACATCAAGTACAGATGATGCCCTGAAGGCATATTAGCAGACTCCCACCAAGGCAGCCACCTCTTCCAGGTTGCTTAATTTTTCCGCTGACCAATTAGCTGTAGGCCCTCTTACTGGCCTGAGTCTCTCAAATACACAATATTAAGCACAATTGTGACTTCAGCTGCAATTTCCTCCCTTCCACCTTTTCAAATGTTTAACCAAACTGCTTAATTCCACCAGAAACTGCTTACCTGGAAACAGAGAGGTAGCTGTGGGAAACAGGAAGCTGTGGGATGAGGCGGGAATGAAATGGAATCCTCGCCTACTTGAACACTGACAGGGCTTGCCATGCTCCCTTCTCTGGCTTATTCCCTCTCCTTATAGAAGTATTCAAATCACCACATCCTGGAAGCACCTCCCTTCTACTCTACTATCAAGCTCCACACTATTCTTCTCTCCTTTCCCTCCAAATTCCACTTTCTCCATACTTATAACTCCATAATCTTTTACAATCTGGGTTTAATCCTCATAAATCTAGTGCCTGGAACAAAGCAGTTACTCTAAAACTATGAATAACTGATTCTGAAATTTTCTTGTCAAGTCACCTCATTAGCTTTGGTCTCTATCATATTTGAGCTGTTGCTGATTCCCTCCTCTTTAAAATTTTCATCCTATAAACAACCTAAATGCAAACTAACAACGGATGGATGGATAATTTTTAAAAAAAAAGTGAAGTAGACAGAATGGAATACTACTCAGCCATTAAAAAAGATGCAATCTTGCCATTTACGACAACATGGATAGACCTTGAGGGTATTATGATAAGTGAAGTAAGTCAGATGGAGAAAGACAAATACCATATGATTTTAGTCATATGTGGAACAAATTAAAAAAATGAACAAATCAAACAAACACGTAAATACAGAGAACAGAATAGTGGTCACCACAGGGGAAGGGATTGGGTGAAGACAAAGTGGCTAAGAGGGTCAACTCTATAATGATAGATGGAAACTAGACTTCCCTGGTGGCTCAGACGGTGAATCTGCCTGCAATGTGGGAGACCTGGGTTCAATCCCTGGGTTGGGAAGATCCCCTGGAGGAGGCCATGGCAACTCACTTCAGTATTCTTGCCTGGAGAATCACCATGGACAGAGGAGCCCAGGAAATAGTCTCTGTTCATGGGATTTCCCAGACAAGAATACTGGAGTGGGTTGCCATGCCCTCCTCCAGGGGATCTTTCCAATCCAGGGGTTAAACCCAGGTTTCTCACACTGCAGGCAGATTCTTTACCGTCTGAGCCACCAGGGAAGCCCAAATTAACTACTTTCAAAAGTAGTTAAGTCACTGTAGCAAAAACTGAAGCCCCAAAATGGAAGAACACTAAATGTTGTCTTATCCTAAAGAGCTCAATAACTATAAGACACAATAAAAGTGCTATAGGAATGCATAGGAAGGAGAAATCAAAAGAAAGAATTTTAGTAATGTGGTTAAAATGAATATTTAGTGAGCATTTACTGCATTCTAGGAGCCTGGCAAGCTATGGTCCATGGGATTGCAAAGAGTCAGACGTGACTGAAGCGACCTAGCACACACACACAAGCTCTGTTTACTCTCACTCCTTGCTTTATCTCATCCAGTCTCATACTGTAACTACCATTTATATACCAATGACTCCCAAGTTTATATCTCCAGCCCAGACCTGTTTCCCAAATCCTGAACCTACACCTAACAGCCTATTCAATATCTCCATTTAGATTCCAGTTGACTCTACATGCTTAAACTGAATGCTTAAACTCGACATGCTTAAAACTGAATTCGTTGATGACATTTGGGTTGCTTCCATGTCTTTACTATTGTACATAGTGCAACAGTGAACACTGAGGTGCATGTGTCTTTTTGAATTATAGTTTTGTGCAGATATATGCCCAGGAGTGAGACTGCAGGATCATATGGCAACTCTATTTTTAGTTTTTGAGGAAACTCTATACTGTTTTTTATAGTGGCTTCCACACTTTACATTTCCACCAACAATGTAGGAGAGTTCCCTTTTCTCCACGCCCTCTCCAGCAATAAATGCCCAATCTTTTCAACTATATCCCCACCCACTTATGCCCAAATGATCATTTATAAGAAAATCTCAGATATCATAAAATTTCATGCATAAATATTTGTATGTGTGATAGAGAATCTTTTAAACATAACAACATAATTAACACACCCAAAGAAAATTAACAGTAATTTTTTATGTTATCAAATATATAGTGTTTAAGTTTCCCCAATGGTCTCATAATTTTTTTTTTTTACAGTTCCAAGCAAGATTTGTACATTGCATTTGGATGACACTACCTTCAGTTCAGTTCAGTTCAGTCGCTCAGTCGTGTCCGACTCTTTGCGACCCCATGAATCGCAGCACGCCAGGCCTACCTGTCCATCACCATCTCCTGGAGTTCACTCAGACTCACGTCCATCGAGTCCGTGATGCCATCCAGCCGTCTCATCCTCGGTCAACCTCTTCTCCTCCTGCCCTTAATCCTTCCCAGCATCAGAGTCTTTTCCAGTGAGTCAACTCTTCTCATGAGGTGGCCAAAGTACTGGAGTTTCAGCTTTAGCATCATTCCTTCCAAAGAAATCCCAGGGCTGATCTCCTTCAGAATGGACTGGCTGGATCTCCTTGCAGTCCAAGGGACTCTCAAGAGTCTTCTCCAACACCACAGTTCAATAGCATCAATTCTTCGGTACTCAGCCTTCTTCACAGTTCAACTCTCACATCCATACATGACCACTGGAAAAACCATAGCCTTGACTAGACAGACCTTTGTCGGCAAAGTAATATCTCTGCTTTTGAATATACTATCTAGGTTGGTCGTAACTTTTCTTCCAAGGAGTAAGCGTCTTTTAATTTCATGGCTGCAGTCACCATCCTTAATCTGTAAGTTTTTCTCTTTCTTATTTCCTGCAATTTATTTGTTGATGAAACCATCATTTGTTCTGTAAACTTTCCAACTTTGTGGATTTTTCTTATTGCATCCCTGTGATGTCATTTACAGTCTTTTCTTTTTCTTTTTTTTATAAATGGGCAGAGAGGTATGCCTGTTCATATTTATGTTCCTTTTTGGCAAGAATAACTGGTATCATAAACTTCCTATTGCATCTCATCAATAAGTATATATTAATAATATTTGGTTTAATGTATTTTTGTTCTGTTACAATTGACCATCAGGTTCAAATATTACCAGCTTTTAGGATAGTTTAGCAGTCATTGATAATTATAACCAAGGTGAATTATTTCACTAGGGGCTGTAAAAAGTAATATTCTAATATTAACATACTATCTTCATTTATTAGCTGGAA
Source organism: Nanger dama (assembly GCA_917880005.1). Taxonomy (NCBI): domain Eukaryota; kingdom Metazoa; phylum Chordata; class Mammalia; order Artiodactyla; family Bovidae; genus Nanger; species Nanger dama. Next base: position 2,097,690 of record CAKJTW010000038.1, on the reverse strand, counting down.
TTCTTCTATAAATAAGAACTTATAGAATAGTCAAGTATTTGAACATTTAGAATAGTCAAGTATTTGATTAGTGAGGGAAAGGCAGGGCTTCCCTCATAGCTTAGATGATAAAGAATCTGCCTGCAATGCAGGAGACCCGGTTTAATTCCTGGATCAGGAAGATTCCCTGGAAAAGGGATAGGATACCTGCTCCAGTATTCTTATGCTTCTCTTGTGGCTCAGATACTTCCCTTGTAGCATGGCTCAGCTGGTAAAGAATCTGCCCACAATGTGGGAGACCTGGGTTCGATCCCTGGGTTAGGAAGATCCCCCGAAGAAGGGAAAGGCTACCTACTCCAATATTTTGGACTGGAGAATTCCATGGACTGTATAGTCCATGGGGTCACAAAGAGTCGGACATGACTGAGCTACTCACTTCACTTCAGGGAAAGGCAGGACAAATGTTTCTTTCCTTTGATTTACTAGTTTTCAAAATAGTAAGGTGAGGTTCTTCATATAACACAGAATAGTTCCCTAAATAATAAGGTTCTCCAGCATACCCCAAAGATTACTTCAGAGAGTTTTGTATCACTATGAACTGTGGGTTTTAACACATTTGGTGTGCTTCAACCCACTACAATTACTGTTCATTTTGAAATGCATACTGTGCCATCTTTGGACCATGTAAGTCCTCTCAGATTAGCTCTGAAGTTCTTTTGACATGATTTCAGTACTCTTGCATGGCTTTGTTGCTTTCTGGTATAACAAGATGTTCCAGGTTCACTTTGTTTATTTCCTGCCACAGATCTAGAATCAGATGTTTCTCTAAGAAGCCTTGGTTCCTCTAGTAATAAATGGTATTTAAAGACTACAATTTGGATAGATGGAATACTTACTGCTACTGAGTTGATCATTGTTTGGCTTTATCTAACTAAATCTTAGCGTTTCAGGGATTTTATCCAACTTTTTTGATTCCATATCTGTATCTCTTTTTAGTATAATCAACAACTTGATTCCTAATAACATTCAGTTCAGTTCAGTCGCTCAGTCGTGTCCAACTCTTTGCAACCCCATGAACTGCAGCACGCCAGGCCTCCCTGTCCATCACCATCTCCCGGAGTTCACTCAAACTCATGTCCATCGAGTTGGTGATGCCATCCAGCCATCTCATCCTCTGTTGTCCCCTTCTCCTGCTGCCCCCAATCCCTCCCAGCATCAGAGTCTTTTCCAATGAGTCAACTCTTTGCATGAGGTGGCCAAAGTACTGGAGTTTCACCTTTAGCATCATTCTTTCCAAAGAATTCCCAGGGCTGATTTCCTTCAGAATGGACTGGTTGGATCTCCTTGCAGTCCAAGGGACTCTCAAGAGTCTTCTCCAACACCACAGTTCAAAAGCATCAATTCTTTGGTGCTCAGCTTTCTTCACAGTCCAACTCTCACATCCATACATGACCACAGGAAAAACCATAGCCTTGACTAGATGGACCTTAGTCGGCAAAGTAATGTCTCTGCTTTGGAATATGCTGTCTAGGTTGGCCATAACTTTCCTTCCAAAGAGTAAGCATCTTTTAATTTCATGGCTGCAGTCACCATCTGCAGTGATTTTGGAGCCCCCAAAATAAAGTCTGCCACTGTTTCCCCATCTATTTCCCATGAATTGATGGGACCAGATGACGTGATCTTCGTTTTCTGAATGTTGAGCTTTAAGCCAACTTTTTCACTCTCCACTTTCGCTTTCATCAAGAGGCTTTTTAGCTCCTCTTCCCTTTCTGCCATAAGGGTGGTGTCATCTGCATATCTGAGGTTATTGATATTTCTCCCAGCAAACTTGATTCCAGCTTGTGCTTCTTCCAGTCCAGCGTTTCTCATGATGTACTCTGCATAGAAGTTAAATAAGTAGGGTGACAATATACAGCCTTGACTTACTCCTTTTCCTATTTGGAACCAGTCTGTTGTTCCATGTCCAGTTCTAACTGTTGCTTCCTGACCTGCATACACATTTCTCAAGAGGCAGGTCAGGTGTTCTGGTATTCCCATCTCTTGAAGAATTTCCCACCTTAGCACAATTTATTTTATTCCATTACATATATAAAACTGTTTCCAAAAAAACTCCCAATATTATTACTAATAAGATGACTAATAAAAACAGTTTAACATTTTTGCAGTGTATTTCTTTCCTTAGGGTATATCCCATAAAAATGTATACTTAAGATATATGCTACAACATGGATGAATCCTGAGGACATTATGCTAAGTGACATAAGACAGTCACAAGAAACCAAAATACTGTGTGAGTCCACGTATACAAGGCATTTAGAATAGTCAAAATCAGAGACACAGAAAGTCAAACTAGAGGGTATGGAGGAGAATTGGGAGTTATTATTTAATGAGTATACTGAGTTTCAGTTTTACAAGATAAAAGAAGTATAGAGGCTATGGCCATACCCTCCTGAGTGTGCCTGATCTCATCTGCTCTCAGAAGCCAAGCAGGGTTGGATCTGGTTAACATATGGATGGGAGACCACCTGGGACTACTGACTACTATAAGTTTAAAAAAAGGTGGGGCTATGGAGATGGATGATGGTGATAGTTCCACAACATTATGAACATATTTAATATCACTGAACTATACAATTAAAATGATTACAATAGTAAATTCTACATGTATTTTACCACAATAAAAATTTTTGAAACAACATGCAGTTAAACTACCATATTTTAAAGTCATCTGAAAGAATTCCACCAATTTAATACAGAGGTTAATTTATTTCACTTTGATTTTTGTTTTTAGTGACTTTTGTATTTTTATGAGGTAAAATTTAAATACAGTGAAATGCAAAGCTCTTTGTTTTTGCAAAGCTCTTAGTTGTAGAATTTGATGTGTTTTGATAAACATATTTATCTATTAAACTTACATACCAATCAAGATATAAAAATATCTTCCTCACTCTAGAGAGTTTTTCATGGCAAATATATTCTAATTTCTATCACTATGTATTAGTTTCACCTGCTCAACAATTTTACATAAAGGTAATCATACAGGGTAGGGTTTCCCTGGTGGCTCCAACTGTAAAGATTCACCTGCAATGTGAGAGACCTGGGTTCAATCCCTGGGTTGGGAAGATCCCCTGGAGGAGGGCATGGCAACCCACTCCAGTATTCTTGCCTGGAGAATGCCCAGGGACAGAGGAGATACCTAGCAGGCTACAGTCCATGGGGTTGCAAAGAGCCAGATATGACTGAGAGACTAATCAAACAATCACACAGTATGTGGTCTTTTGCATGCATCTTCTTTGCTCAATACACCATAACTGAGATTCATATGTATTGCTGCACAAATCCGCTCTGCAGTATTCTACTGTATACATGTTCCACAGTTTATCAATTTGCCTGTTGATGGATCTTTGGGTCATTTGGACCATTATAAATAAAGCTCCTATGAACATTCATAAATAAGTCTTTTTGGGAACATACATTTTCATTTCTCTTGGGCTGATATCCAGGAGTGCAACTGTCACAGTTAAACAAACAGCATTTCTTTAACTTTTAAGAGAGAAATGACAAACAGCTTTCCAAAATGGTTGTATACTTTTATACTCCCACTAACAACATATCAGAGTTTCAGGTGCTGCACATTCTCACTAATGTTTGGTATAGGTAATGTGAAGTGGTATTTCACTGTGTTTTTCAGTAAATTTTATATATTATTTATGTTCAACAAAGTGTACCTGTTTTAAGTGTAAAGTTTGATGAGCTCAACAAATGTATATATGTGCATAACCACTACCATAATCAAGTACAGAACATTTTCATCACCCCAAAGTTTCTTTGTGTCCCCTTTGCAATCAATTCCTATCCCCTCCCCAGCATCAGGAAACACTTATTTGCCTTCTATCACTGTACATAAGCTTTGCCCATTCTAGAACTTCACAAAAACTTATTCATGCACTATGTACTCACAGTGACCATGAAAATGCACTATTGAAATCTTTCAGAGAGTATATTTGATTGATGAACCCACCTGCTGCCACTCTGGATCTAGTCCCACATTTGCACCAAAGCCACACTTCCTGAGGCTGGTCCCAGCCAATGCCAGAGAAGAGCAGGGCTACAAAGGCAGGCCTAATCCTGTGATTAAAAGATTCTTCCAACAGGTCCTTTGACTTAAAGACTCTTCACCAGCCTCACCAAATCTTTCTTGAACCTATGCTGCAGGACAAAACTCATTTCCAATCCTCATTCTTTTCCTTTCTCCTTCTACTATATCTCGGTCTGAGGCTCTCTCTGCCTTCCACTGGTCTCTCCATGTGGTGATTTAAAATATATCCACAAATTCATTGACACATCCTTCAAAAGGTAGAGTCAATTTCCTTCCCTCTTGAGAGTAGATTAGACTCAGTGACTTGCTTCTGTATATAAATAAAATAAAACAAAGCAGAAATGATGATACCTAACTTCAAACACTGTGTCATTAAAATGCATTGTAGCTCCCTCCTTACTTTCTGGCTTTTGCCATGTTATGAGGATACTCAAGTAGACTGATGGAGAGCCCTACATGGTGAGGAGTTGAGGTTTCCTGCAAATAGCCATTTGAATGAGCCATCTTGGAAGCAGATCATCCAGTCTCAGTCAAGCCTTTGGATTACTATAACCCCAATTGACATCTTGACTACAACCTCATGGTTGTAGGACTACAATCCTAAGCCAAAACCACTCACCTAATTTGCTCCTCAATTTCAGATCCTTAAAGACTGTGTGAGCGCTACCTTGGTGGTCTAGTGGTTAAGAATCCACCTGCTCATACAGGGGACACAAGTTCGATCCCTGGTCCCAGAAGATCCCACATGCTGCAGAGAAACTAAGCCCATGTGCCGCAACTACTGAGCTTGTGCTCTAGATCCTGTGCTCTGCAACAAGAGAAGTCGCTGCAATCAGAAACCTGGGCACAGCGATAAAAAGTAGACTGCTCCCACCTCTCCCCTGCTCACTGCAACTAGAAAGAAAACACGCAGGCAGCAACAAAGACCCAGTGCAGCCAAAAATAAATAAACAATCTTAAAAAAAAAAAGAAACTATGTTAGATAATACATATTTGTTAGTTTAGGCTGCTGAATTTTAGAGTAATCAGTTTCAAAACAATAGATAACCAATACTGTTGTTTAGTCACTCAATCCTGTCCGACTCTTTTGCCATGACATGGACTGTAGCCCACTAGGCTCCTCTGTCCATGGTATTTCCCAAGCAAGAATACTGGAGTAGGTTGCCATTTCCTTCTCCAGCGGATCTTCCCAACCCCTGGAGAACTGAACCTGTGTCTCCTGCATGACAAGATAACCAATATACTCCCTAATAAATCTCTTGCACATCTAACCACATCTTGCTATCTACTTCTCAGGAGACCAACTCAACATTCTTATGTTTTCTTTTGTTTCAACATAATGTATTTTTATTTTTCATCTATGTTGTGTATACTTGTAGTTTCCTTTTATAGATGAGTAGTATTCTGTTGCATGAAGGTAACACAATTTATTTATCCATTTTTAAATTGATGGTTGTGTTGTTTCCAGGTTTTAGCTGTTATGAATAAAGTTGCTATGAAAAATGAATCTCTTTGTGAACATATATGTGTTAATTTTTCTGGGGTAAATGCTTAGGAGTGGAATTTCTAGGTTATAAGGGCTTAGATTTATAAAAAGCTCCAAATACTGTTTATAAAGAAATTACAACATTTTACACTACTATTAGCCATATATGAGAGTTCTACATCCTTTCTAACATTTGGTGTTATTGGATTTTTAATTATTGCCATCTTGTGAATAAGTAATAGGAAAAGGGGTACATCAAGGCTGTATATTGTCACCCTGCTTATTTAACTTCTATGCAGAGTACATCATGAGAAATGCTGGACTGGAAGAAACACAAGCTGGAATCAAGATTGCTGGGAGAAATATCAATAACCTTAGATATGCATATGACACCACCCTTATGGCAGAAAGGGAAGAGGAGCTAAAAACCCTCTTGATGAAAGTGAAAGAGGAGAGTGAAAAAGTTGGCTTAAAGCTCAACATTCAGAAAACGAAGATCATGGCATCCAGTCCCATTACTTCATGGGAAATAGATGGGGAAACAGTGGAAACAGTGGCAGACTTTATTTTGGGGGCTCCAAAATCACTGCAGATGGTGACTGCAGCCATGAAATTAAAAGACGTTTACTCCTTGGAAGAAAAGTTATGACCAACCTAGATAGCATATTCCAAAGCAGAGACATTACTTTGCCGACTAAGGTCCGTCTAGTCAAGGCTATGGTTTTTCCAGTGGTCATGTATGGATGTGAGTTGGACTGCGAAGAAAGCTGAGCACCAAAGAATTGATACTTTTGAACTGTGGTGTTGAAGAAGACTCTTGAGAGTCCCTTGGACTGCAAGGAGATCCAGCCAGTCCACTCTGAAGGAGATCAGCCCTGGGAATTCTTAGGAAGGAATGATGCTAAACCTGAAACTCCAGTACTTTGGCCACCTCATGTGAAGAGTTGACTCATTGGAAAAGACTCTGATGCTGGGAGGGATTGGGGGCAGGAGGAAAAGGGGACAACAGAGGGTGAGATGGCTGGATGGCATCACGGACTCGATGAACGTGAGTCTGAGTGAACTCCAGGAGTTGGTGATGGACAGGGAGGCCTGGCGTGCTGCAGTTCATGGGGTCGCAAAGAGTCGGACACGACTGAGCAACTGAACTGAATGTTACACTGTAGGTTTATATATATATATATATATATATATATATATATGTATGTATGTATATATTTTGTCATGCTACAGGCTTGTGGGATCTCAGTTCCCCAATCAGGTATTGAATCCAGGGAAAGCCTGAAACCTAACCACTGGGCCACAAGGGGACTGCCCACTGTGGTTTTAATTTGCATTTCATTGGGACTAATGATGTTAAATAGTTTTTCCCATATTTATTGGTCACTTGTACACCATCTCTTGTGAAAATCCATTCAAATTCCTTGTCCATTTTATAGCTGGGTTGACCTTTTTGTCTTTTGGGGGCTGATTTGTAGATTTTTTTTTTTAATATATTCTGGAATAGGTTATTTGTCAGATTGGTCATTTTGATTTAATTTTCTTTTACACTTCTGTAAAACATTTATATGATTCTAATGCCAAATTTACAAAATAAGATAAATTTTAAAAATCTACCTTCCATCCTTGGCTGCCTTACTATCTGTTTCTCTTTCCTCCTAGAGGTAATTTTTCAGTTTTTGGTTTATCTTTGGAGTCACTATTGACCTTTTCTCTCTCACTCCCCATCTGATAAGGCAGGAAATCAGATTTGCTCTAGCTTTAAAATACTGTGTGTCTAGCATCCCACCATCTCCACTGACCCTGCTCTGATCTGAGCTACATCATTGCTCATCCAGGTTACTGCAAGTTGCTTGACTGGTTTCCCACTTTATTATTTTTAACCAGGGCCCCTCAGACCCCCAGGTGTCAAAGGTCCTGGGGTGATCAAAGTCCAGTACTGGTCATGAAGAGAGTGGTTTCCCACTTTAAACCTTACAACCTTTATGTCTATTCTCAGTACAGCAGCCAAAGTGATACTGTAAGAATCTGTCAAATGATAGCACTCCTGTTTAAATGCCTGCATGTAGGACTTCCTGGTGGTCCAGTGGTTAAGAATCTACCTGCCAATTCAGGGAACACTGGCTCAACCCCTGCTCTGGGAAGATACCACATGCAGTCGGCTAGTTAAGCCCGTGTGCCACAACTACTCTGCCCAAAGGCCATGCTCTACAACAAGAGAAGCGCCACAACTAGAGAGGAGTCCCCACAAGTCATTGCTTGTGGCAACTAGAGAAAGCCAGCACACAGCAACGAAGACCCAGCACAGCTTAAAAAGAAAAAAAAAAAGCCTGCATACGCTTCCTATTTCACTCAGAGTAAAAACCTGACAATAACTAATAATGCCAACAAGGCCCTACGTGATCTGGCCTCTATTATTACCAATCTCATCTCCTATTTCTCTTTCACTCCTCTGATCCAGGCAGTGGGCTCCAGCTATGCCTTGAATGTACCAGGCATATTGCTACTTAGGGACTTTGAATTGGCTGTCTTCTCAGCCTGCAAGACTCTCTACCACATAGCCAAATGACCAAACCCCCTTGCTTCCTTTAAGTCTGCTCTAGTCTCATCTTAATAAGGCCCACCCTAACCAGCCCCTTTCAAACTGCAACCTTTCCTGCCACTTCACCATTCTTCCCCATCACCACACCCTGCTCCAGCATTCTCAGTCACCCTTATCATGATGTTTTCTTTTTGCCACAGTACTAATCACTTTCTGACATACTATATACCTATTTATCATTTGTTATCTGTCCCTCCCCACTAGAACATAAGCTCCACAAGAGCAAGAACCTCTGTGTTTCATTTGCTGGCACACAAAGTGCTTAATACACATCACTGAAGGAATAACTTAAAAATGAATTCTGGGCATTCTGAGGGGGAAAGAGACATCCTGAACAGAAAGTGTAAGAATGACTGAGGGAAAGGCAAGTGGTTCAGACTGACTAAATGAAAGGGTTAATGCAAGGTATTTGGAGGAAGTATTGTTAGAAAAGGAAGCTAAGACATATGATGAAGGATAAAGAAGTGATAAGGAATTCCCTGGTGGCCTATAGGTTAAGAATCTGCCTGCCAGTGCAAAGGACATGGGTTAAATCCCTGGTCTGGGACGATACCACATGCCACAGGGCAGCTAAGCCTGTATGGCACAACTACTGAGCTCACAGGCCTAGAGGCCGTGAGAAGCCCACCCGCTGCAATGAAGAGTAGCCCCTGTTCACACCAACTAGAGAAAGCCCAAGTGCAACAACAAAGACCCAGTATAACCAAAAACAAAAGGAAAAAGAACTGATGAGAAGACAAACTATTTCTGAGTTAACTTATATGCCAAGGACATCATGAGAAAAGCTGGGCTGGAAGAAGCACAAGCTGGCATGAAGATTGCCAGGAGAAATATCAATAACCTCAGATACGCAGATGATACCACCCTCATGGCAGAAAGAGAAGAACTAAAGAACCTCTTGATGAAAGTGGAAGAGCAGAGTGAAAAAGTTGGCTTAAAATTCAACATCCAGAAAACTAAGATCATGGCATCTGGTCCCATCACTTCATGGCAAATAGATGGGGAAACAGTGGAAACAGTGAAAGACTTTATTTTGGGGGCTCCAAAATCACTGCAGATGGTAACTGCAGCCATGAAATTAAAAGACACTTGCTCCTGCGAAGAAAATTTATGACCAATCTAGTGAAAGTGACCGATCTAGGCAGCATATTAAAAAGCAGAGACATTACTTTGCCAACAAAGGTCCATCTAGTCAAAGCTACGGTTTTTCTAGTAGTCATGTATGGATAGGAGAGTTGAACTATAAAGAAAGCTGAGCAATGAAGAATTGATGCTTTTGAACTGTGGTGTTGGAGAAGACTCTTGAGAGTCCCTTGGACAGCAAGGAGATCCAACCAGTCCATCCTAAAGGAAACCAGTCCTGAATATTCATTGTAAGGAATGATGCTGAAGCTGAAACTCCCAATACTTTGGCCATCTGATGTGAAGAACCGACTCATTTGAAAAGACCCCGATGCTGGGAAAGACTGAAGTGGGAGAAGAAGGGGACGACAGAGGATGAGATGGTTGGATGGCATGACCGACTCAATGGACATGCGTTTTGAGTAAACTCTGGGAGTTGGTGATGGACAGGGAGGCCTGGTGTGCTCCAGTCTATGGGGTCGCAGAGTTGTACACAACTGAGCAACTGAACTGTACTGAACTGAATGTTGTAAAGTTAACGATATTTCTGCAACCCAAGTAAATACTCCTCGAAGGAAAGTGACTCTATGATATGAAATCTTGAAAAAAATAATGCAAAATTTAATTCACACTTAAGCATGGCCACAAAAACTAAGTAATACATTTTGTGCCTCTTTACCACCATCCTCTTCATCATCACATGAAAATCCTTAGAGATTCCTATAGTAAGAGCAATTTCGTTCAGACTAAAGGAAAAGGTGGTTATCAGAGACCACAGCCAAACACTGACTTTCATTTCAGACACTAATCAAACAGAAAAGAGAAAATAATATCCATAAATGTTTCTTTTTTACTTTTGGAAATGACTTTAAGAGTGTGGATAGCGAGGAAGAAAAAGTTTCTTCATTGTCCGTTTCAATGCTCTGCACAGGGAGGGGAAACCCAGTGCCCTGATCCTCCCATTACTTAGTGAACAAATAAGATTTAGGACAATTATGCAACAAATGTTTATTGTGGGCTTCTTCTGTGTGCAAGATAGAGTAGTAATAAATGCAGACGTCTTCCCCATCTCAAACTTTTTAGAGATTATTTTTATTCAGTGCCTCATTAGAGGTTATTTCACTCAGATAAACCATGCCTTTGCAGATAAACCATGCAAAGAGGTGACCCTATGGTTGCTGGTGTGTATTATGATCCTAGTATTTTCCCCAAAAGCCAAGGATAAGCTTCTGACACAGCAATCCTGTAATTCAACACACCTCTCTCTTTGTAAAGAATGCTTTAATAGGCACAACTGAGTACAGGGTAGGAATGTGAGCGGCATACAGCTCCTTTTGTATATCTTGGTTGATAAGACCATGCAATCCAGCACAGCCAGCTGGAATTCTCCCAAATGAGCTGAGATCCCCAGAAAACTGACATTCATTGGATTAGCGGGAAGGAGCCAGTACATTTTCTTTACGAATTTTCAGAGCTGGCCTAAGTCCTATGGAGACCCTAAGTATTCAAAGGACGATGGTGCCTTCCTCTCTCACACATACACAATTCTAGATGAAAGTAGTGCATTCCAATAAATTTCTCATTTTCTCATGAGGATAACTTTAATAATATAAATACCAAAAATGACATTATTTCCAAAAAAACACATAGAAATGCCCCTCCTACTTTGTTAAGTATCTGTACAATTTACCTGTTGTATATTTATCACTATATATTATGAACTGACAAAGGTCTGGGAGCTGAGAATCCCTTAAGTGGCTTAAACTTAGCCAAGGCTACAATTACCTTTCAAACCATTTACGATCTGTAATGTCTTTTGCCTTGCGCCCACTCCCATGCATACCCAAGCAAAGAGCCTATTATAGTGTCTTCCTTTGATAACTACCCTAACTTCCTTTTTCAGTAATAGATCCTTAGAGACCCTTTCCACAATTCAAGGGTCCTTCATCACAAATAGTTTGGAAAGCACAGATTGTAACCACTGTATTTGCCAATGTTGTATGGTAAGAATGTGGAAGAAACTATAGAAGAGCAGAATTTCCAAAAGATCATACCTGGTCAGTTTGAGGGGTAAACAGTTAAATGAAACATTACAGCAGGCTCTATAACCATCACACACTACGGAACATCCTTCACAATCACGTATATCTTAGGTTCTCAGTTGGATGAGTCTTTGAATGCTCCTGCCACAGCAAACTATTCCTAAACACAAAATAGGGTTTTAAATACTTTGCAATTCATATATAAATGTATTTCTTTAAAATTTTTATCCAGCTTTCTATGCCTTGTACATATATGCAATCTGTTTTCTGTCTGCAGTTGCAAAATTCTGGCGCATAGGTACTAACATTCCAGGTTATTTTTAGTCCCGTCACAGTCTGTATTTAGGGACTTCCCTGGTGGTTCAGACAGTAAAGAATCCACCTGCAATGAAGGAGACCCAAGTTCAATCCCTGGGTCGGGAAGATCCCCTGGAGAAGGGCATAGCAACCCACTCCAGTATTCTTGCCTGGAAAATCCTATGGTCATAGGAGCCTGGCAGGCTATAGTCTATGGGGTCAGGACACAACTGAGCGACTAACAGTTTCACTTTCCTTTACCAGTCTGTATTTGCAGCTCTAATTAATAAAAAAGCCAATTCTAGCAGGGTCTGACATCACAGGCCTAAATTGCTGCCCTTATCATCTGATCAGTGTGCGGTCCTTCCTCACAGAATTCAGATCTATTGTCTAATGTCTTTGTCAAAACTGATGAAAGCAGAGCCTGTGCTTAACTGCAGATGACCGTTATACTGAGGCCCTGTGCTAGTTAAAGGCCCATCTCTACAGTTGCTATGGTAACTGTCCCCTTCCTCTCTCTACAACCTATTCTGGCTCTGCCTCCACGTGGCACTCTTTTCTGATCGCAGAAAAGGGGAGACTTGCACATCCATTTCTGCTCTTTGCCAGAGTGAGATCTGCAAATGGAGGGCGGGTGGGCAGAGCAGAGCACTGTCTCATGTGTCAAATAGGGTGAGGCATCCCCACCATTTTATATTCCACCGGTATTATTTCTGTTACACAAAGGATTTTCAAGGCCCTGTCCATGTGTTGTTGTTGTTGTTGTTGTTTTAATTTGAGGTGTAACTGACATATAACACTATGTTAGTTTCAGATAGGGCCATATCCAAATTGCAGAATGGATGTTTTGCTAGTAACAAATGCTTCATGATAAGAACCAGAGCTGCTGTGAGGTACTTAAAATGCAGACACTGTCCAACCCTCGTCAAGGCCTCCAGAGAGGAGGTGAATCAGAAGGTGGCTCACAGACAGCCGTGCTGAATCAAGCACTGTGCTCCTTTCTTGCCTGTGCCATCCAGAAAGTGTACAGCACAGGGAACCCACAAAAGTACTGCTGGAGTCCTAGGGCGGAAGGCAAGCTCTGCTCTGTGTGATATACATACAGAATGACTCAGTATCCTGGGTAAAAGAAGATACAGGAGTGCAGAGTAGGTGGTGGGGACAGGTTGAGGAAAGGAGGGGAGGGGGGGTGTGGATTAGGCTTTTAGCACCACACCATTTTCACAGGATGTTCCAGGCAATCATAAAACAGTGCCAGCTTCCTTAGTCCTCTTTCACATCCTCTGGGTTTTTTTTTTTTTTTTGGAAAGGCCAATCTCTTCCCTTGTTCAAACACTGTCCCTTTAGTTTTGAGAATTCCCTGGGAGAAGTAATACCACTGTCTCCGAAGGTTACCCAATTCACTGTGTCACAAGTAGTTGGGAAGGACTTTTCTGGGTTTCACTCAAATCCCCCTTGCTGCAGTCTGAGCTCATTGCACTTAGTAGAGATGGAGACAAGCCAACCACTATCTTCGGAATAACAACTCACCAGGGACTCAGGGCCGGAAGGTCATTCTGTCCGTCCTGATACTGCACAGCCTTCCAGAGCACACCCACGGCCTGGGGCGAGGAGGACAGAAAAACCGAGGACGGAATCTAGGACCCTGGCAGGCAGTGACAGGAGGGAAGAAAAAAACTCCAAACAATGATAATACAGACACACCGACTGAAGGATACACCAAACTCAGAAGCAGAGAGGGACAAGATGGCTCCCCTCAGTACGGGCGAGGCTGCGGAACTGCCAGACAGCACTTATTCGGGAAACACTACCTAGAAGCTTCTTCTGGCGCGGAGGCAAAAGACTCGCCCCTCCACCCGGCCCGCAGAGGCCCCACGCCTACTCTAGTCCCAGTATCAGCTCCCTCTGGAAAACGAGTGATGACGGAGGGGAAAAGCCAACCCCCCACCTCGGTACCCGCCCAGCGACACCGCAGAGCCAGAGCGTCGCGGCCGAAGCCCCGCCCTGCGGCGCCAGTGCTCCGCCCCCTGACAGGCAGCAGCCAATGAGCGACTTCTGCTGCCGGCCTTTAAGAACCGCGCGCACTCTCCCCGCAGCGGACGCGGCTGGCCTAGCGCGCCAACGGAGTTTCCATGGAGACCGAGGCTGGGCCCGGGCGGCCTCGCGGCGTTGCCATGGAGACAAGTCCCGGGCTAGGGCTCCACAGCCCCGGCTCTCCGCCGGCTCAGAACCCCCGCGGAGCCGCTGCGCGAGGCCGGAGCCGTGGTGGCGGCGGCACGCTGGGACCTGCGGAAGCACTCTTTGCTCATCGTGATCGGCGATATCGCTACAGAGAGTCAGCTGAGGGCCGTTCGGGCCCACCTTGAACAAGGTGAGCTGCTGTCCTGGCTGCGCCCGGGACATCCTCCATCCCGTGCTTCTCTGCCGTCTGCATCCTCTATCCCTAGTGTGCATTTCCTGAGATCTGCGCGCCCTGTTAATCTGAATCATCAGCCCCTGTCACCTGCATCTTCTATGTCACGCGTTCGTATCCTCCCAAACTGCCAACATCTCACAACCCCATCCTCGCCTCACACCCCACGGCGTTCTGCAGTCTCCCTGAGGCAGGGGTGGGGGTAGGGGTGGGGAAGCTGGCACTGCCTGGGTGGGGATGCCCTCTGGTTATACCCTTCTCTCCCGCAGTGTCTTGGGCCAGAGGTCCTGAAAGTCCTCACCATCCCATGAAGAGTCCATGTCCCTACCTTAGTTTCTTCTTTAGGGTTCCTGAACAGGCACAATGTGCTTTCTGAATGCTGCAGACAGATCTCAAATATCCCAGTGCTAGCGGCCAATCTGAAAGAGTGACCTTCGTGGCCACAAGCTCTTCAGCCCTCCACTGCCTGTGGCGCAATGCTGCGGAGCCACCTGCGGGTGGAAGCAAGCCACGGAGGAGTGGAGGCAAGGAGGGGGCCACAGGAGGAAAGTCTAGGATCCTACTTAGCTGGATTGGGAAGGCAGCCCCTAGTATCTGGAAATGGGCCCTTGGGTGTCACTTCTATCACAACTGGGCAACTCTGTAAGAAAATTCCTACATACAAATTCACCAATGACCAAATTTAGCCTACACTGCCCTCCTTCCCCTAGCTCAAGCAAAGTCCAAGAATGGTACAGGACGGGAGCTAGACATAGGACTGGTCATCTTTCTTAAATACATTAGTGAGGCTGATCATGGCAACCATCCTTATCCTCTCCCTCTCCTTACCCCTTCTGTGAGCTTGGAATTGCTCCCCGAAGTCCAGTCCCTCTGACCTTACCAGGTCTCTCTTTGTTTCTTTTTTCTCTCACAGGCATTCTCTCCTGGAACATTGATTTATCATCCATTGACTTGAACCAACAATTGAGACTCTTCATTACCCGGCATCTAGCTCACTTCTCGTCAGAGGTCAAAGGTTAGGACTAGTGTCATTTGTCTCAGTGCTGTGGGTGAGGGATGGTCACAGAAGAGCAGAGGTCCAGTCTCTCTGGCAGAACTGACCTTGTGGGAAGTTTGGGTTGGGGGAGAAGGGAGGGGCTCCTGAGGGGAACGCTGTAGAGCTCCATAGCGATCTCCACATACCCAGGTCGCTTCACAGATAAATGGTATGATGGTGGAGGAAGCCTGGAGAATGTAATTTCTACCTGATAAGGGGTGGTTTATGGACAGCCAACATGCACTAAGGGAATGTGGTACCTCTTGAGTGATTAATCATCTCCTATGTAAAAGTTTACTCTCTTTTTTGTGTTCCCCTTTCTGTATACCCTGGGCTCTTGCTTCCCTGTACAGAGACCCTTGAACTCCCCCACTCACCTTTCCAGATCCTTGCTTAGCACTTTCCTTCAGGCTGCACAGCCTATCCTCCAGCCTCTAGGGTTTCTGGTTCCTCCTTTGGCTCAGTCAGCAGATGTTCAAAACAGAGCAGAAACCTTGACCCAAAGGCTGATGAGCACCATCAAATGCAAAGTGGAAGCAGGGTTTCCTGGGTTCACTGCTGCAAGAGCTAGCCATACTTTGAGATCTGGCTCTGAGATCAAAGTTTGCAGGATGCAGTTTCCCATTCTGCTGTGTAGGAGAAATGGTCAGGAATTTGAGAGAAGTAACATTTTAGAAGCGATTATTCCATGACAGTACCTATGGGAAGACTTACAGAAAGCTCTACATCGCATTATAAAAATGCTTGGGCATCTGGTCATGTTATTGGTAAAAGCTGGCAAACCAATACCAGTGTCTCTATGGAATATAAATCCACCCAATTCAACAGTCCTTACCATCAAATGACTGAATTTGTATCTTATGCAGATGCTTCTCAATTATCCATTATATTAGACAGTCACTTCCCCTTCTTGTTCTGCTCCTCCTGCTAACTGCCACATTGTTGGTCATTGCCCTGATCACCTATTCCTCTAGAGCTGCTCCTGGAGAGAGAAGAAAAGTTTAATGTAACTAATGCTATATTATCTTAGAACTATGTGCAGCATTTTAAAAACGTGAGGCTGGCATCTTCTTGATGTGACTGGCTTCCTATGAAGCTAACCAGTCACTGTTTTGAGACTTTCTTCTGTTTAGTATACTTACACCATGGCTTCCTCCATTAGCTCTAACAATGTGAAAATCGACAGTTTTACCACTTTATTAATCCTAGGAGCTTTGGTGCAAGGCTGGAGAAAGGGATGACAGCAGATGAAATTAATGACTCAATTGAAGTTTGAGAAGTATCTGCTGATGTTATTAATTCACACTGAATTTTCGAACCTTGTCTTTTTTGGACATGGATGTAAGAGAAGGATGCTTTCTGGAATGATGTAAGAATGAAGAGAACTTGAACCAAAAAACTTAGCCATTCTTCAGATGAAGATTTGGGGATGCTTGGGAAAATACTTACAGGGAGATGCATAGTTACTCTCAGGGACCTCTCAGACTGATATACAAACACCTACCAGATCTTTTCAATGAAAGAGTTTTAGCATGCTGTCCTCAAGGAGCTTAGAACAATTATACCCAAAATCAGGGCTTACTTCTGAACTTTTTAGGTTTGGACATTTTTCACGGTGGCCTGTCTCTGTCCCTGGAGAATAGTGGATAATTTCCTGGAAAAACCCACATGGCTCAAGACAGCCACAGCCCCACCCCTGCTGGCTCCTCTTTCAGCTGTCCCCACAAACAACAGTCAGCCCAGAGCAGCTGCAGACACTGCCCCTCCCTTCAGCTTCCATTAGTGGGGAGGCCAAGGGAACCAGGCTACTGGGATGAGCTCCATGGCATATGCTACTAGCTTACAATTTTATCTTTTCTGCCCACCCCACAGGCTGGGCCACCATCTCTCTCACCTCTCCTCGAGCACTAGGTCAAAATGCTGAAAAGGGGGGACAAAAATGTATCTTGAAATGATAGGGAGAGTACAATCATTCCTTCCACCACCCTTTACACACACACACCACACCCCACTCACACACATAGGGAGAATACAATCATTCCTTCCACCACCCTTTACACACACACACACAGAAAAGAAGGGGACCCTTTGATGGAGAGTCACACACACTCACACACACACACAGAAAGGAAGGAGACCCTTTGATGGAGAGTCACACACACACACACACACACACAGAAAGGAAGGGGACCCTTTGATGGAGTCAGTGGCCCAGCTCCTTCTAGTGGTCAAATGTGGTAAAGGCTTTCCAAGGTGAATTTTGCACCACTTTGGTCTCCAATGGTGACTTGGAAGCTTCCTTTCTAACTCCTGCCAAAAAAAAAAAACACTCTGGCGTTTCCAAGCATTTTAAAACAAACCCCAAAACAATTAGAATAGTGGGAGTTACTGTGATACTGCTTCTATTATTGAGCACATATAGGAAGGAAGAGGGTTTCATAATTTATAATTCATGATTGATATTCTGGGACTAAAAAGACACAGGCTCAAGGACCAGTTTGGAAGCCGTCTTTCTGATGCTGCATCACCACTGATGTGCTCAGGAAGTGTTAGTTCTGTTACTTCTGCAAACATGAAGACTATTCTGAATTGATACAGCAGCTCATTGGCCCCTAGAACTGGGGTTTGCACTGATGTCAGAAATGGGAAAGGAGGGACATGAAGAGTACGTGAAGTCCCTTCTGACAGGCACTTTGAGTCATGGCATTACCTGGGAGCTAAATTAGAGTTGAGATATTCTGGTTTAGGAGCTCCTGATCACCTAGGTGACCTCTCATAAATCTTCCACAAGAGGGAGACAGACTTCCAGTGGCATTTGTGCATTATGGGTTTAAGGTTCTAGGAATGAAGCACTTTTTCATCTTTTATGTCATTTACTCCTTGTGGCGCTATTGGAGAGTGGTACTAATATTATACTCATTTTGTAATTCAGGAAGTAATCTTTTAGAAATCTTAAGTGGCTTGTTTGAAAACATGATTAGTAAAATGGCAGAGTCAGATCTCAGATCCAGGACTTCTGATCTCACTTTGTGTCTGAGCTCAGACCTCTCTTCCTTGGCATCTCACCATTTCATTGCAGCGAGCCAAGGAACACAGCGGATGGAGGTGTGGTTGTGGTGGGTAGGCTGTTCAGAGGGTGAGGGCTGAAGGAAAACTCCATTGTGAGTTGGAACCTTGCCCAGGGTGTGGCCCTTGGGGGTGATAGCTGAGAATAAGGGTGGGCTCTGCAATGGTCTGGGAAATGTTATTTTGTTCTCAAACCACATGTCTACTCAAGTTTCCCTCTTAGCACACTCCAGAGAGCTCTAGAAAGCAGGGAGGAGAGGGAAGGTTCGAGGTGGGAGAAAATAAGAACTATGAAGTTGCAGAAAGGAAGTGTCTCCCCTTTGTGATGCTCGGAACTCAGCCTGGTTTGTGTTGTACGTCTCTGCAGATGGCCTCCTCTAGCCAAATGAGGCTGTTGCCATGTTACTGCTTTGCATCCCCGGATCTGAGCAAAGATTCCTCCCCCTCTTTAGTCCCCCCCACTAGTGACTCAGCTCCTCCTCTCCTCTCCAGTTTACGGGGGATGGGGATACTGAGAGCAGAGACTATTTTGGCTTCTCTGACCTTCAAAAGCAGCTCTTGGCAGCCAGGGGCAAGGGTGGAGCCAGTGCTGGGGAAGAGTGAGTGGATGTCACTGGGAGGAAGCAGGAGGAATTGCCCAGGACTGGGGAGGGTTGATGGGAGGGAAGAGGGCAGGGAAGGACCCTGTAGGAACCTGAGCATCACCGGTTGGAACTCAGTGCTAGAGCTCCCTGGGTCCTCTCTTTGAGTCCTAGAGCGTGTCACCAAATCTGAGACAGAAGAGGCTAAGGGAAACAGGACCAATGTTAAAAGGATTAAGACCCTATAAAATGAAGACATCAAAGAGACATAGCTAAGTACAAAGACAAGAACAGGGACCCAACACCCTACAAAGTCATTATAAGATCTTTTTAGTCCAAAGTGTACTTTATGTGACATTTAATAATTGGTCTATAGAAAGAAACTCTTATAGGCCTGGGGCCCTGCTGATCTTACTTCATCACTTTAACTATTTCACTGAAAGGTAGAATGTGCCCTGAAACTTCAGAAAATGCCTCTTCATACTCAAAGAACAAGAATTCCAAGTATCAGTGCCTGTGTGGTTGCAGTGCTGTGCTGCATTGGCACAGAATTGTAGGCAGTCTTAGGGCCTCTGTGCCCCACCCCAGACGGGCTAGAGACAGACTAGGGAGTGTGTGTCCACTCCCGAATTTCAAACTACCCCCAACCTAAAATGACTTCTTTCTGCCACATTCCCTCCCCACACGTCTACAGCTGTGGCTCGGAAGACAGCAGAGCTCAGCGCAACTGCCTCCTTTCTGTCATCCCTAGCCTTCTCAAGTAGTCCCTTCACTCCTACCCTAAGCTTTTAGACCCCTAGCCTCTTTGTCTCCTGCTCCTCCAGGGACTGAAGGTCATTCCCCCAGTCTGAGGGGAGAGGCGAGCAGATGGTTCCTGAGAGAAAGGGGAGGGCCCAACCTCCTATATCCCCGGCAATGGGTAGCACAGAGTTTGGGTCTTTGGCTAACATTAAAAGAATGTATCTTAACTAAGCAGGGTTGGGGGAGAAGGACCCGCGCCCCGTAGGCCCACTGCAGACCACCCTGACTCTTTGAGCTGCTAGACGACTCCTCAGCCCCCAGCCAAGCAGAAGCACTAGAGCGCTGACACTGTGAAGGCAAAGAAACAGTTAAGTCTCTAGCGCCTCGTCATGGACCAGCCCCTCTTCCCCGCCCTGGCGCCGCCCTCACCATCAAGCGCCCCCCACCCCCACCCAACTCCCACCCCAGTGCCGCAGACTCTTCTCCGAAGCTCCCGGCTGAGGCCGGAGCAGCAGCCTCCATGAGGGTCTCCCCCCACCACATCCCCGGGTAAGAACCCAACCGGGCCAAAGGACTTGGCATGGGGCCGTGGGGGATGCTGTGATGGGGAGGTGGGATGCGGGTAATGGGAAAGGGAGTTGATAACCTAATCTGCTGTGTCTGGAACTAGCCTGGCGGGGGTGGGCAGGGTGGGAGCCGAGAAGATGAACTGACTATGGGACCAGCCTGGACCCAGAACCAGGCGGAGGCCAGTGGGGCCAGCACTGTGACAGGCCACCGTGCGGGCTGGGCTGAGCTGGGAGCAGCCGCCCAGGGGCAGCCGCAGAGGGTGGTGTCACCAGCTCTGCCCAGCGGCCTGGGGCTCAGACGGAGTTAGAGACGGGCTGTGTGTCTTTGGTAGAGACAGAAGAATTATAGAGGAAAGGCGGATGTTGTGGGAATGCACCGAATGCGAGAGTCTCTGTGTGTCAGCTGCTGGATTGCTCAGCTGCTCCGATGCAGGGGGGTGAATGGGACCGCGAGTTTTTGCCAAGTAAGGGAAGGTGGGGGACACTTTGGAAAAGAAGGGAGGAAAGGGTCGTTAAGACGTGGCAAGCGCCTCTTCACAGACCAGCCGGTGTGCGGTATGCTCTCCACACCCATTCCCGGCAACCTGCGAGCTTGAAACTTGGACTCGAAGCCCCCTCTTTCTGGCTGCCTCCGGGGATGGAGAGGCCGCCTCGGAGATGGGGAGCCCTCGCTCCCCCAGCAGCTGCCCCGCATTCCCAGGGCTGTCAACCCTGCCGGCTCCCAGTCACGGCCCCACCCCCACCCCCATCTCCGCTTCTCTTCCCAAGATGGGGGCTCCGAACAGAGGAGCCCGTTTCTTCTCCTCTCGGCGTCCCCCCAACTCCCTCCCCACCCCCCATGCAGAGGCAGCCAAGAAAATGACTTGTCATGCTGGGGTGGGGGCGGGGGGCGGAGCCGGAGCTCAGCGCGCACACTCACACACTGCGGCACACTGCAGCTGCCCGGCCCCTCTCCGCCCGCCTTGCTGCGGAGACACCTGCCCTCCCGGCTCCGCACTGCACCCGCAGCGACCCCCGCCCCCACTAACCCCATCCCTGGTCTGGGCATGTGCCCCTGCCTCAAAGCAGTCCTCTTCGAAGAAAGCGGCAAAACAAGTCCGTGGCCTTTAGTGGGATTTCGAGGGGAGCCGAAGAAAGGCAGAGGGCTTCCTCCTGGCCCCGAAAACGATGGGCGCGGGATACAAACCATGGAGTAGTGGCCAGTCACAGCCAGAGCGCCCAGGGTGAGCCGTAGGGTCTTTCGCCAAAGACCGGAATTCGTGGTTACAAACCAGTCTAGGGGGCTGGGGTGGGGGGCGATGGCAGACTGTGGGGGAACAGAGGCAGTGGAGAGAAAGCAAATTGGACTGAATCACAGATGTTTCCTTTTCTGACCCTCCTACCTCAAGTCTGTTGACCTTGGGCGTTTGTGCTGGGGTTGCGGGAGGTGGTGGAGCTACCCTTCTAAATCTAAATTACTTAGAGCCTGCCTTGGGCCGGCTGCTCCCTGAATCCTTGAAGTCCCTCATCCCTCACCTGCCCAAGCCCTGCCCCTGCTGACTCCGGGGTGGTTCTCATCCTCTGAATTGCCCTCAAAGGGTCCCTCAGTTCCCGTTAACAGAAGAGAACCCTTGAACTCCGCATGGGCCCCGCCCACCCTGCGTGGGCCTTGGTCTTCCGACACCATCGGTAGTTCATTTCCCTGCAGCTGCCAGATCTGCCCGATCCTGGCACTATCGCTCTTCCGTTCAACAAAGGCCCTGGCCCCGGGGTCCTCTTGTCTGAGCCCCAGAAAGAGGAGAGAGCGCTGGGTCACAGAAGAGGGTCTGGGGGACAGGTTATGAGTCCTCCCACCAGTATCCTCCAGACAGCCCACTTCCACACCGACCACCTATTCAGTTGGTGAGGGTGGGAGGAGCCAGGGCTGGCAGCACCCTTCTTCGGGATCTCCTCTCTAACCTGGCACTTTCTTTGCTGCATTGCTTGGTGTGTATTCTGTCCCCCACCCCACCCCCGTAGCCTGGGGGAACACACTGAACCTCTCCTATCTTAACTGTTTCTTGTTTGTGCACCCCAGACTCCCCTCCCCTATGACAGAAGGCCCATAGGAGAGGCCCAGGAATGAGAGGAGAAACTGTTGTTCTCTCGGAGAGGTCGGGTTGTGGAGAGTGAACCAGGAGCCTGGGCACGTGGAGCTTGGGGTGGGAGACAGGGCGTGAAACCTTTAGTGGTGGGAACAGGATGACTGTGTTTGCGAGAGCGCAGGCTTGGCCTCCGAGGAACCAGAAAACAGATTAAGAGGTCCTATTTCTCCTCTGCATTGTAACTCCCTAGGGTTTAGATAGCTCAGACTGCTCTGAGTCCTTTGGAATGGGACGTTGGGCCTCGGATGGGAGTTTGAAAGGAGGATGAGTCCGTACCCACTGCCATCTCCTTATTTCCAGGCACTCTGGCAAGAAAGCCCTGGGCAGAGGCAAGCTAGTGAGCAGAAAGCTGAGTGAGGATCAACGTCGCAGAAGCCCCTCCTCCAGCTGAGCCCCCCATCCCCAGGCAGCACCAGGAGCTTAGTGCTCCAGAGCGACAGAGAGGGACAAAGGTTCTTGTCAGCAGGGCAGCCTGAGGCGGGAGTTCCAGGCAGAGGGGGTGTTAGATGAGGGGAGGGAGCACACAGCCAGTGCGGGAGGAGGAAACCCTGGAAGGGAAGGACTGCAGCCGGAGCCAGTCCCCAGACCTTACTCAGCAGGTTCCAAAGTGGCAGGATCAAGGAGGGCCAGGCTACTCTTCCCCCCAGCCCCATTTTCTGATAATGCAGTTTTTCCTCTCCTGCCCTACACAATGCCTCTCCACTTTAGTCTCTACCCACTTCCCTCAATACAAATTCCTACATCTCTCCCTCAGGCCAGAGGACCCTCTGCCACCAGAGTGAGATCCTAGAGACTGTCATCCTCGTAAACCCCAGTGCCGACAGCATCAGCTCTGAGGTAAGGCCAGGGCCTGAGCCGCACTGGCCTCAAGGGCCTGCTGAAAGCGCCATAACCCACCCCAGCCAGTGCCAAGAATCCCCAGGCTTGGCTTTGAACCACGCTCTCTCTGCCATCTAAGCTGCCTCACAATCCCAGCCCCACCTGGAGGTGCTGTGGGGCTCCCAGTGGGGAGCATGTCCTTGCCGTGCTGAGGGGGACCTGGAACCTTCAGTGCCCTTTCCTGGGCTTCCTCCATCGTGACCAATCCTCTGCTTCTGCTGTAGGTTCACCACCTCCTCAGCAGCCCATCAGCTCACAAACTGCTGATCTTGAGTGGGCAAAGTTTAGAGCCTGGGGGAGACCTCATCCTACAGAGTGGCACCTACTCCTATCAAAACTTTGCCCAGGTCCTTCACAACCCAGAGGTGAGTCCTATGTCCCAGTGTCCAGGAGGAATAGAACATGGGGTGTGCCTAGAGCTGTGGGGAGGGATCCAAGGAAGGGGAAAATCCTATGGCCCTTGACCACCGGGGGATGCTGACAGAATGGTAGGAGATCACCTCGGAGAGAGATAGAGACTAGCAGGTTGAATCTGATCTGGCTGAGACAACCCCAGTGACCTGATCAGGCCTTTTGTCTCCCATTCCTCCAGACTGCCCAACTACTCAGCAACAGAGACCCTGGGATCCAGGCTTTCCTCACCGTGTCCTGCTTAGGAGAGGGCGACTGGAGCCACCTGGGACTATCCAGTTCCCAAGAGACCCTGCACCTCCGGCTAAACCCTGAGCCCACGCTGCCCACCATGGACGGCGTGGCTGAATTCTCCGAGTACGTCTCTGAGACCGTGGATGTGCCATCCCCCCTTCGACCTGCTGGAGCCCCCCACCTCAGGCGGCTTCCTCAAGCTCTCCAAGCCTTGCTGCTACATCTTCCCCGGCGGCCGCGGGGACTCGGCCCTCTTGCCGTTAATGGTTTCAACATCCTGGTGGACGGAGGCTCTGACCGCAAGTCCTGCTTCTGGAAGCTAGTGCGGCATCTGGACCGCATCGACTCGGTGCTGCTCACCCACATCGGGGCCGACAACCTGCCAGGCATCAACGGGCTTCTGCAGCGCAAAGTGGCAGAACTGGAAGAGGAGCAGTCCCAGGGCTCCAGCAGCTACAGCGACTGGGTGAAGAACCTCATCTCCCCCGAGCTGGGGGTTGTCTTCTTCAACGTGCCCGATAAGCTGCGGCTGCCGGATGCCTCACGCAAGGCCAAGCGCAGCATTGAGGAGGCCTGCCTCACTCTGCAGCACTTAAACCGCCTGGGCATCCAGGCCGAGCCCCTGTACCGCGTGGTCAGCAACACCATAGAACCTCTCACCCTCTTCCACAAGATGGGTGTGGGCCGCCTGGACATGTACGTCCTCAACCCTGTCAAGGACAGCAAGGAGATGCAGTTCCTCATGCAAAAGTGGGCAGGCAACAGTAAAGCCAAGACGGGCATCGTGCTGGCTAACGGGAAGGAGGCTGAGATCTCGGTGCCCTACCTGACCTCCATCACTGCTCTGGTGGTCTGGTTGCCAGCCAACCCCACTGAGAAGATCGTGCGCGTCCTTTTCCCAGGGAATGCCCCCCAGAACAAGATCTTGGAGGGCCTGGAAAAGCTTCGACACCTGGACTTCCTGCGCTACCCGTGGCCACACAGAAGGACCTGGCCAGTGGGGCTGTGCCTGCCAGCCTCAAACCCAGCAAAATCAAACAGCGAGCTGACAGCAAAGAGAGCCTCAAGGCCACAACCAAGACACCCGTCGGCAAGCTGGCCAAACGGGAGGAGGTGAGCGAAGAGGGAGCCAAGGAGGCTCGCTCAGAACTGGCCAAAGAGTTAGCCAAGACCGAAAAGAAGGCAAAAGAGTCATCTGAGAAGCCCCCAGAGAAGCCCACCAAGCCCGAGAAGGTGAAGACAGAGTCAAGCGAGGCACTGAAGGCAGAGAAGCGAAAGCTGATCAAAGACAAAGTAGGGAAGAAGCACCTGAAAGAAAAGATATCAAAGCTGGAAGAGAAAAAAGACAAAGAGAAAAAAAAGAGATCAAGAAGGAGAGGAAGGAGCTCAAGAAGGATGAAGGAAGGAAGGAGGAAAAGAAGGATGCCAAGAAGGAGGAGAAGAAGAAAGACACCAAACCTGAGGTCAAAAAGATTTCCAAGCCAGACCTGAAGCCCTTTACCCCTGAG
Organism: Nanger dama; assembly: GCA_917880005.1. NCBI lineage: Eukaryota > Metazoa > Chordata > Mammalia > Artiodactyla > Bovidae > Nanger > Nanger dama. Next base: position 2,072,502 of record CAKJTW010000038.1, on the reverse strand, counting down.
GTGCGGAAGACCCTCTTCAAAGCCAAGGCCCCTGGCAGAGTCAAGATGGACAAGAGCCGGGCTACCCGTGGGGAGAAGGAGCTGTCCTCTGAGCCCCCGGACGCCCCCCAGCCCAGAAGGGGGCCGCACCCCTCCCAGCAAGGGAGCTGGCCTTGTCTTCACCAGAAGACCTTACACAGGACTTTGAGGAGTTGAAACGTGAAGAGAGGGAGTTGCTGACCGAACAAAGGGACGGAAGACTAGGCGAGAAACCGCTCCCCCAGACACTGCCGAAGAGGGACTGCTGAGCACAGCAGCTCAGGTGGCACCACCCTCTGTCCCTGGGCTGGAAGAGGAAGTACCTGTGGTGAAGGAGAAAGAGGTTGTCCCAGACGTCCCTGAGGAACGAGGCAGCAAGGACAGAGGCCCAGACTCTGGGGCAGAAACAGAGGAAGAGAAAGATACCTGGGAGGAAAAGAAGCCAAAGGAAGCCGAGAGGCTCCCTGATAGAACAGAAGCCCGAGAGGAAAGTGAACCTGAGGTAAAGGAAGATGTGATAGAGAAGGCCGAGTTAGAGGAGATGGAGGAGCTGCCCCCTTCTGATGAGGAGGAAGAAGAAGAGACAAGGCGGAGGGCTTTTACCAAAAGCACGTGCAAGAAGCCTTGAAGGTGACACCAAGGGGCAAGGAGGCTATCGGCGGCCAGGAACCGGGACTCCAAGGTAAGGTCCCGGAGAAGGAGACCTCGTCATTCCTAAGCAGCCTGGCCACCCCAGCAGGAGCCACTGAGCACGTGTCTTACATCCAGGACGAGACGATCCCTGGCTACTCCGAGACCGAGCAGACCATCTCGGATGAAGAGATCCACGACGAGCCCGAGGAGCGCGCGGCCCCACCTAGGTTTCCGACAGGAACCTATGACCTCCCTGGGCCTGAAGGTCCTGGCCCCTTTGAGGCCAGCCAGCCTGCTGACAGCACTGTTCCCGCCACCTCCAGCAAGGCCTACGGAGCACCAGAGACAGAACTCACCTACCCCCCAACATGGTGGCCGCCCCTCTGGCAGAAGAGGAGCACGTGTCCTCGGCCACCTCAATCACTGAGTGTGACAAGCTCTCTTCCTTTGCCACGTCCGTGGCTGAGGACCAGTCTGTGGCTTCACTCACGGCCCCACAGACAGAGGAGACGGGCAAGAGCTCTCTGCTGCTTGACACGGTCACGAGCATCCCCTCATCCCGCACTGAAGCCACTCAGGGCCTGGACTACGTGCCATCGGCTGGCACCATCTCACCCACCTCCTCGCTGGAAGAAGACAAAGGCTTCAAGTCACCACCCTATGAGGACTTCTCTGTGACCGGGGAGTCAGAGAAGAGAGGAGAGATGGTAGGGAGAGGCTTGTCTGGAGAGAGGGCCCTGGAGGAGGAAGAGAAGGAGGAGACCGCCAACGTACAGATGTCGGAGAAACTGCATGGTCAGTATGGACCCCCGATGTTTGCCGCCCCCGGCACACCCCTCCACCCAGGGGAACCAGCCCTTGGAGAGGCGGAGGAGCGCTGCCTCAGCCCAGATGACAGCACAGTGAAGATGGCCTCTCCGCCACCATCTGGCCCACCCAGTGCCACCCACACGCCCTTTCATCAGTCCCCAGTGGAGGAAAAGTCTGAGCCTCAAGACTTTCAGGAAGCAGACTCCTGGGGAGCTACCAAGAGTATCCCAGGTGTGGGCAAGGAAGTTGCTGCAGAAGAGACCACCAAGCCAGGGCCTGACGAGGGCGCACTGGAGGAGGAAGGAAGGCGCCTCCTCCCAGGAGCCCCCAGGCCCAGGAGGTACCCATCAGCATAGCTGGGGGACAGGCTGGCCGCACCATCCAGCTGCTGCCAGAACAGGACAAAGCCGTCGTCCTCGAGACTGTGGAGGTGGGAGAGCCCGCAGGCCCGGTTCCAGAAACAGAAGCCCTACCCGAAGACTTGAGAACCTCACTCCAAGAACTTGGGGAACCTCAGAAAGAGGAGGTGCTCCAAATTCCTGACCGAGGCCTCTCCCCTGAAGAGGCAGAGTCCCTCTTGTCCTCAGCGTGGTCTCCCCAGACGCTGCCAAAAAGCAAGATGCCACCCCGAGGTCTCCCTGTGGCCTGATGGAGCAGCGCCTCCACACAGACCTGTGGCCACAGGGATCTCCAGAAGACATCCACTCACTGTCTTTCTCAGAGGAGAGTCCCAGCAAGGAGACCTCGCTGGACATCTCTTCCAAGCAGCTGTCTCCAGAAAGCCTTGGCACCCTCCAGTTTGGGGAACTAAGCCTTGGAAAGGAAGAAAAAGGGCCCCTGATACAGGCTGAGGACACCGCTCTCCATCTAGCCCCTGTGTCTATTCCAGAACCCCGGGCAGCCACAGCGTCACCTCCCACAGATGGGACCAGTGGATACTCCGCACGGGCAGACATCACAGATGAGAGCCCTGATGGAAAATTACCTGCCAGTTCCTTCTCTCCCACTGCGCTGCTAGGAGATGGGAGGCGCTCACCCGGAGTGATCACAAGCCTGGGTGAACACATTGTCACACCTGATAGCTCCCTCACCAAGAGCCCTGAGTCCTTGCCAAGCCCTGCTATGGAGGATATTGTCATGGAGTGGGAAGGCAAAGTTCCAAAGTTGAAAGACAGACCCCCAGAGCAGAAGGAGAAGGGACCCGAGCCCACATATGAAGCCCTTCAGCAGCAGGGCCAAACCCTGGAACAGAGGGACACTGTCACAGAGCAGAGGGACACAGCCATCTGTCGGAAAGATGAGGTTCTGGAGGAGAAGGACAAGGCTGGGGAGCCACAGGATCAGGCTGTGGAACAAAAAGGCAGAGACTCAGAACACAGGGACACAGCCCCGGAACAGAGGGCCCAGGCCCCGGAAGGAAAAGACGAAGACTTAGAACCTAAAGACAGAGGCTTAGAACACAGGGACACAGCTCCGGAACAGAAGGCCCAGGCCCTGGAAGGAAAAGATAAAGACTTAGAACCTAAAGGCAGAGGCTTAGAACACAGGGACACAGCCCGGAACAGAAGGCCCAGGCCCCGGAAGGAAAAGACAAAGACTTAGAACCTAAAGACAGAGGCTTAGAAGCAAAAGACAAGGCCCTAGAACAGGAAGACAAGGTCCCAGAAGAGAAAGATAAAATCTTAGAACAAAAAGTCAGAGACTTGGAACATAAAGACACTGTTCCAGAAGACACGGTCCCTGAACTGAAGGGCAAGGCCTTAGAACAGAAAGATGAAGCCTCTGAACAAGACAAGGCCCCAGAAGAGAAGGACAAGGCCCAGAAGGACCAGGCCCCAGAACAGAAGGACCAGGCCTTAGCACAAAAATACTGGGCCCTTGAACAGAAGGCTGAAGCACTTGAACAAACCATTAAGGCCACTGAACAAAAAGATAAATTTCTGGAAGAGAAGGACAAAACTCAGGAGCAGGAGAGCCCTGTGCAGGAGGATAAAATCATGGCACCAAAGGAGAAGATCCTAGAGGAAAAATCTCCAGAAAAAGTCAAGGCTGTGGAACAGAAAGAAGAAGCTGTGCTGGAGAAGAGGAAAGCTCTGGGGCTGGAAGAGAGCCCAGTGCAGGAGGACAAGGCCCGGGAGCAGGAGAAGTACCGGAAGGAACAGGATGTAATCCAGGAGTGGCGAGAAACACCTCCAAGCAGCAGAGAACCAGCTGGAGAACAGAAAGCGCCTGCCCGGACGTGGGAGGACACATCTGAGCAGGAGGACACGTACTGGAGGGGCAGAGAGGATGTGGTCCTGGAGCAGGACACGTACTGGCAGGAGCTGGGCTGCGAGCGAAAGGTCTGGTTCCCTCGTGAGCTGGGGGCCCGGGGGCCCGGCCACGGTACGCAGAAGAGCGGGAGAGCACCTTCCTCGATGAGGGGCTGGATGATGAGCAGGAAGTGCCCCCTTGGAGCACACACCCCAGAGTCCCTGGGCCTCGGACTTCAAGGGCTTTCAGGAGCCCGCACCACAGAAGGGGCTGGAGGTGGAGCGCTGGCTTGCGGAGTCACCAGTTGGGCTGCCACCAGAGGAAGAAGACAAGCTGACTCGCTCCCCCTTTGAGATCATCTCTCCTCCAGCCTCCCCGCCTGAGATGGCTGGACAGAGGTTTTGCCAGCCCCAGGGCAAGACAGCCCCATCCCAGATCCTAAGCTCCTGCCACCTATGAGGGACGAACGCACTACCCGCTCCTGGCTGGCTGACATCCCACCATGGGTGCCCAAGGACAGACCCCTGCCCCCTGCACCCCTCTCCCCAGCTCCCGCTCCCCCAACGCCTGCCCCAGAGCCACACACTCGTGCACCCTTCTGGGGCACAGCTGAGGATGATGGTGTGGTGGCTGCAGTGCAGGAGGGGGCAGCTGAGCTGGAAGGCGGGCCATACTCCCCGCTAGGGAAGGACTACCGCAAGGCCGAAGAGGAAAGGGAAGAAGAAGCAGGGGTTCCTGACCACGGCCCCCGGAGCTCACAGGTCCCCAAGGCCAGTGAGAGCCATGCCTCTGAGGAGCCCGAGCAGACCGAGCCAGAGCAGAGAGAGCCCACTCCCTATCCGGACGAGCGGAGCTTCCAGTACGCAGACATCTACGAGCAGATGATGCTCACGGGGCTGGGTCCCGCCTGCCCCACTAGAGAGCCTCCGCTTGGAGCTGCTGGGGACTGGCCCCCATATCTCAACCAAGGAGGAAGCTGCTGGCCGAGACACACCTGCAGAGAAGGAGCTTTCATCTCCTATCTCACCCCATCGTCTCCAATTCGACACTCCGGCCTTCAGCTATGCAGCTCTGGTGGGACCCACAGTGCCCCCCAGGCAGGAGCCTGAGCCAGGGCTAGGCATGGACCCCAGCCTTACCCCACCTGCGGTACCCCCCCGTGCTCCTATCCCCCAGAGCCAAGGCCCAAGCCCGCCGCTGAATGGTCACATCCTGAGCTGCAGTCCAGATCGGAGAACCCCCTCCCCCAAGGAACCAGGCCGAGGTCCCTGGGATGACAGCCCCAGTGACTCGGAGCTGGAGAAGGGGGCTCGGGAGCAACCTGAAAAAGAGGCCCAGTCCCCAAGTCCCCCATACCCCACCCCCCGCTGGACCCTCTGCCTTGTGGCCCGAGCGAGGCACATACCAGTCCTTCCTCGGACTCACACCTGGGTCCTGCCCGACCCAGCCTGGACTTCCCTGCATCAGCCTTTGGCTTCTCCTCACTGCAGCCGGCACCTCCACAGCTGCCCTCCCCAGCAGAACCCCGCTCAGCACCCTGTGGGTCGCTTGCCTTCTCTGGGGACCGGGCTTTGGCTCTGGCTCCAGGGCCCCCCGCCAGAGCCCGGCATGATGAGTACCTCGAAGTGACCAAGGCCCCTAGCCTGGACTCATCGCTGCCCCAGCTCCCATCACCCGGATCTCCTGGCGCCCCTCTCCTCTCCAGTCTGCCGAGGCCCGCCTCTCCCGTGCTATCTGAAGGCTCCTCCTCAGAGGCCACCACACCTGTGATTTCAAGTGTGGCTGAGCGCTTCCCTCCCGGGTCTGGGAGCTGCAGAACCAGGGTCTGTAGAGCTGGTCCCAGGAATGGAAGCCACTGCTCATGGCCTCTGGGACCTTGCTTCTCTGAGCCCAGCACCTCCAGCGTCACTGGACTTGGCCCCAGCTCCGGCTCCGAGCCTGCCCGGAGACATGGATGACAGCACCCTGCCCTGTCGCCTGGAGTGCTCAGGAGCGGCTGCCAAGCCAAGCCCCTCCCAGGGTCCCTCCCAAGATGGTGCCACCAATGGTCCAACTGAAACCAGCCCCAAGCCCCCGGGCCCTGCCCCAGCCAAGGCTGAGGTCTGCCCTGCCTGGGAGGCGTGGGGCCTGGCCTGAGGGAGCCGAGAGGAGCCCCCCGGCCTGACACGCTGCTTTCCCCTGAGCAGCTGCTGTGCCCTGGAGCGGCCCCTGGAGACCAGCCTAGAAGTGGCTCCCCCGAGACGGAGGCTGGGCCCCAGGGCTGTGCTGCTGAACCCCGGCCCCACCGCGGGGAGCTCTCCCCCCTCCTTCCTGAACCCTCCTCTCCCTCGGTCCACGGATGACAGTGACCCCTCAACTGAGGAGGCTCGGCTAGTAGGGAGAGGGGGTCGGCGCCGGGCAGGAGCCACAGGGGCCACAGGGGGCCCATGCCCCGTGGCAGATGAGACACCCCCAACATCAGCCAGCGACTCAGGCTCCTCACAGTCAGATTCTGACGTTCCTCCAGAAACTGAGGAGTGTCCGTCCATCACAGCTGAGGCAGCCCTCGACTCGGATGAAGATGGGGACTTCCTGCCTGTGGACAAAGCTGGTGGGGTCAGTGGGACTCACCATCCCAGGCCCGGCCATGACCCGCCCCCCGCTCCCCCAGCCAGACCCTCGGCCAGCCCCTCCCCGTCCTGACGTGTGCATGGCTGACCCTGAGGGGCTCAGCTCAGAGTCTGGAAGGGTAGAGAGGCTACGGGAGAAGGAGAAGACACAGGGGAGAGTTGGCCGCAGGGCCCCGGGTAGGGCCAAGCCAGCGTCTCCTGCCCGCCGTCTGGATCTTCGGGGAAAACGCTCACCCACCCCTGGTAAAGGGACTGCAGATCGAGCCTCCCGGGTCCCACCCCGACCACGCAGCACTCCAAGCCAGGTCACCCCAGCAGAGGAAAAGGATGGACACAGCCCCATGTCCAAAGGCTTAGTCAATGGACTCAAGGCAGGACCAAGTAAGTATAACGCGGAGAGTGGGAGACTGGTTTGGGTCTGAGTGTGGGCTGGTTAGGGGCTCCAGTGGGAGGAAAGAAGACGGTTGCCAAAAGAATTCTCCTCTCCCTCTGCAATGAGTCCTCTGTTGTCTCTACAGCAGCCTTGGGTTCCAAGGGCGGCTCTGGTGCCCCTGTCTATGTGGATCTCGCCTACATCCCGAATCACTGCAGTGGCAAGACTGCTGACCTTGACTTCTTCCGACGAGTGCGTGCATCCTACTATGTGGTCAGTGGGAACGACCCTGCCAATGGCGAGCCGAGCAGGGCTGTGCTGGATGCCCTGCTGGAGGGCAAGGCCCAGTGGGGGGAGAATCTTCAGGTGAGTGGCAAGGAACACCAGGGAGGAGGTCTGCTCAGAGTTTGCTCAGAGCAACAGTGAACACAGTCTCTGTTCATGAAAGGAGGACGGAGCCTTTGCTCTGGTCCTTCCTGAACCATCAGGTGCCCATCCTCTGACTTCCCTTCCCTCTGCATTCTCACCTCAGGCTGTCTTGTCTCCTACCCAGGTGACTCTGATCCCTACTCATGACACAGAGGTGACGCGTGAGTGGTACCAGCAGACGCATGAGCAGCAGCAGCAGCTGAACGTCCTAGTCCTGGCCAGCAGCAGCACCGTGGTCATGCAGGACGAGTCCTTCCCTGCCTGCAAGATTGAGTTCTGAAAGAGCCACTCTCCCTTCCCCGAGGACCCACTCCCCCAGCTCCCCAGACGATGGCTACTGCTGAGTCCTTTGGGGTTGAGGGACATGGGAGTTGGGGGAGGGGGTGGAGTGGACAGGATGTCTCATGGGAACTTAGGCTGGGCTTAACAGGAGGGGTCATCCTTCCCCCTCATCCACGTCTGAAAGGAGTCTCCAAACCAAAGGTAACCAGGATTAGGATAGGGAGAGAATGCAAAATTAGGACACAAGGTCATCTGATGCCTGAGGACCCTGGAGTGACACCCTCTCTTAGCACTGCCCAATGCTGGTGATGGAGTGGAGAGTGAGGATGGGCCTCAGCGAGCAGCCTCCTCCCTCATGGAGGGAGGTCATATCCCCAGCCCCAGGAACCTCTTAATCTATTTAATTTAGCATCCCACAGAAGGACTTCCAGTAGTAATTTATGTGACTTGGGGGCAGGGTACTGTCAGTGAGGTGTTCAGAGCTGCGCCCTTCAGTCCATCTCCCATTCCCTTCCGCATCAGAGTCTGGGTTCTGGCAGGGATCTGGGGGTATGCCACTGCTACACTGTCCGACTGCTTCCCTCTGTGTCTGAATGTCTCAATACAAAACCTGAAGCTCTTTTTTTGACCAACAGATAGGTGAGGAGAAGAAAGGAGCTTATCCTTCCAGCCCCTGCTTCATACCATTCACATCCTAGAGTCATGCCCAGACCAGGCCTGCTGGGCAGCACAAAGGAGCGAGGAGAGCCCGGCATCACTTGCGGAATCTTTCCAAGCTCCCTGACCTTCGGAGATTTTTCACCCACCCATTCCAACTCTCCTGATCCCTTATCATACCTGCTTGGCTTATCTGCATGTGGTCACCTGCTGTGGCCTGGTGTGTAATGGGTTAAAAGCCACTGCCTGACATCCCAACACTTGACACCCCGGCAATGTGTGACTCCCCCAACATTCCTTTCTGCCATCCTGCAGCTGAAATGGGGACGCTGGCTGCCTTTCCAGCTCCACACTCTGGGACAGAGGATCTGGGAGTTGGAGGCCATGCCAGAGGACTTGGGGATAAGGAGAGGGAGGAAGGCAAGAGGGAGAGGAAGCTGAGCTAAAGCTGAACTCTGACTGAGGGAGATGAAAACAGGCTGAAAATACCACCCCGGGAGAGGACCTCACCCCAAGCAAGCCAATAAGAGCTCTGCCAGACTGCTGCGGGACTGAGAAATCCAGACGCTCTTGTCAGGACTGGCTTCTCTGCCAAATGACTGTGTGGAAACCAGATCGAACCCGCCTGTGTTCTTCCAGCTCCCACTCTCCCATGCTGCTGTGCTCTGCTCCTCCCCACTCTTCCCTGCTCTAGTTCCCAGCTGCTGTAACGGAGCCGCCTCCAACTCTTAACAATAAATCCAGTTCATTACAGATGCTCCAGTGAGGCTTAGGCTTTTTCTGACTACAGTTGCTCAGTTGCTGGGCCTTGGCTTCTGCCTCTCTGCTTCTACCAGTTTTGTCATTTATCTCAGTGCCTTTGATGACGAGGCAGTTCCAAGACCCAGGCAGGCCTAAGAATACAGGGTGAGTGAAGGGCGAAAAAGTTACAGGAAGCCAGCATAACTTCTAAAAACCAGTGAGAGTGCCCAAGGATGGTGAATAGGAACTGAGTGTAGGGACACACGTTTGGTTTGGGGGAGGGGAGAGAAGCCGGAGGGGGTGGGGGCAGTGTCTGAAGAAGGGGAACTATGTACCATGGGGTCAAGAGCTTAGGGCCGAATAATCAGCATCAGACACCTTGCACAAAGTGAAGCTGCTCAGTCGTGTCTGACTCCGACTCTGTGGACTGTAGCCCTCCAGGCTCCTCCATCCATGGGATTCTCCAGGCAAGAATACTGGAGTGGGTTGCCATTTCCTTCTCCAGGGGATCTTCCTGACCCAGGGATCGAACCTACGTCTCCCACATTTGCAGGCAGATGCTTCACCCTCTGAGCCACCAGGGAAGCCCCAGAACCTTGCACAGGAGAACATCAACGAGGCAAGGAGTTGAGGGGGCTCTGTGAAATCCAGAGCGTATTGAGATTGTAAACAGCTCTCAGGATTTCCAGAAGTTAGGATTTCCAGCAAGTAAACTGTTGGATTTTCCCCTGCAGTGAAACCCTTTATAGTCCTGGGTATGTCAAGAGAGGCCACATTATAAGTGTGAATACATGGGGAGGGGGATATTCCAGCCTTCCTAGTATTCCCGGCTCTCCCAGTGTAAAGACGTCAAGGGGGGTAAAGAAAGAGCATAACCCCTATATATCAACTCCTCCTGACACTCCCAAGCATCAGAGTTAAAATTAGAGTGATTCCAACAACCTGGCGAGAAGGCATTGTACCTTTGGTGCTTCACAGAGAGAACCTCTCTTCCTGGTAACACAACTTATTTAAGAAATTTTGGGATGGTGGGCTGACAGTCATAAGGACTTCCTGGGATGCCTAATCTCCATATTTTTATAGCCCATTCCTGCGTAACTACAATAGCTTCTGACTGGTTCAGATGAATTCAGTCAACAGACATGCTTGATGTACATTCATAATCATTCTTGAATTCACAAGGACATCATCACCACCACTATGATTCTTATTATTTCTTATTTATTGAGCACTCAATGTTCCAGCCCTCCCCTCCAACCTCTCTTACTCATCTCCATTCCCAACCCCAGGTCTTTGGGAAAAGCTTCATAATCACACCTGGCCCTAAAGACATAATGATATAAGGACAAATCTCCTGGGGACCCTGGAGTATTTGGTCTTTGGCCAGTCTGTCCCTGGCGCGACTACAGAAATATATATATATATATATAATCTTTGCTCATGTCTGTACAATATTGATCTCTGCTGATTGCTTAAAATAGAACCTGATTTTCTCTACTACAACATTTCCTAAGCCATATAGCCTCTCAACAAAAGGAGGCCCAGCTTTACAGATTAGCCAAGAACCCCACTGCATTTTAAGTAGGTTACTCTGAAATTTTCACAGCAATCTAATACCTGTTTTTCCCTAGAGCTACTGCCCAGAGGAATAGGACTAGGGCCGAGAGGGCACTTGGGGATGATAAGGAAACACCCAAAAGCCCAATCTAAAAATTAGTGGTCATGATGGATGTTTGCTGGGGAAAGGCGCTCTTTTTTTTTCCCAGATGTTTCAGACAACCATCCTGGGCCCACCTGAGGATGCTAACAAAGACAAGTGTCCCCCAAATGCACATATAGTCTAAGGGTACCTTGAAAAGTTGTGAATACTTCCCAGAAAAGTGGAGACCTTGGAGTCCCTTTTGTACCCGTAGATGGTGTCTTCAGCAGTTAAGTGGTATTTCCTTTACCAGTCTTGGATTTCCTGGGATGATCAGAGGATGTTAGGTAATGATAGACCCGTCTAACCCTTGAAGGAAATCGTATTCAAGTCTGATGGCTGGGTGAGAAGTCAATGGCTGCTTTGAACATGAAATTGGCTCCTCCTCAAGCCCAGCCCTGGCACAGATGTGCTTCAATGCCAAGAGGACTGCTTCCTCAGACACCTCTGGCGAGATTCAAGGCCTTAATGCTGGCAGGTGAGTTAGGCAACAGAACAAGTTGCTAGCTCAAATGGCTGGTATAGTGTGACAGCACTAATGAGAAAATGATGAACCACATGTTGCTGGTGGAAGGGGGTTGTTCTGGTCAGGGGCTGGAGACTGGCTCTGAGGGTTTGCATTGCTAGGTGGACACTGGACTTGGGGAACTTCCTCTCTGGACAGCTGGTCAATCAGCTCAGGGACCACATAGGCCTGCTGCTGATTCACCCACTCTGAGACCTCCTGGGCCTGCAGAGTACCCTCCCCAAGGAATTCTAGGGGAGGGTTATCAACCTCGGGTGTGTCCTGAGACAACAAACTGATTGCAGAAGCCTCCTGGGCCAGCCTGCCAGTGTCCACAGAGAAGTCCTGGCATGATTGGCTGAGCTCCTCAGGGATCTTTTGAGTGGGCCTGCCAACTTCCCCAAGGACTTCCTGGGCCAGGCCACCAACTCCTACAGGGAAGCCATGGGCCAGACTGCCAATCTCTACAGGGACCCCCTGGCATGGCTGGTTGACCTCCTCAGAGTTCTGGCAAAGTTTGCAAGCTTCCTTGGAGACTTTCTGGTACAGCTGGCTGGCATCCTGGCATGGTTGGCTGATTTGAGGGACCTCCTGGCATGTCTGGTTAACACTGTCATGGTTCTCCTCGCATGGCTGGCAGATGTCAGAGACCTGCTGGCATGGCCAGTTGACCTCTTCAGGGATGTCCTGGCATGGTTGGTTGACCTCCTCAGCAACTGCCTGGCATGGCTGGTTGGTTTCCACAGGAGGTTCCTGTGGGGACTGGTTTTGTTCAAAAGGCTCTTGCTGCCCTTCTAAAGGGGGCTCCCGTGTGCCACTCCCAGGGGCCTCCTGGAGCAGCCCAAGGCCTTGATATTCTTCAGTCACATGTGAGCTCACGGAGGGCTGATCACCGAAGCCAAAAGGGCAGTTACCGTCCACTGCAGTAGGGGAGGAAGGACCAGCACTGGACACAGTGCTGGAAGGGCCGCTGCTGTCTGCAAAGCAAAGCCAGGAGACCAAGTCAGACAAGCTGGAAGTGCTGGCTCTACTCTGTGTCTGTAGTTCAAATGCCAGAACAGATGGTCTTCATTACTCACGTCTTGGGGAATGAGGGTCTGAATTCTTCCTAAGTTATGCAGAGACTCCTAAGTTAGCCTAGCGCAGGAACTGTTGCTCTGGCCTAATGTGCACTACTGGAGTAACACTAAGGGACACTTAGATTTCAGAGTGAGTACTGAGGCCCACTTCATCCAGTTCTTTCATAGATGTACGCCCATCCCAACTCCAAATTCCCATGATAACCTCATTCCTACTTTGGAAGCATATGAACACTTCATATCAGTGGCTCATAATTAGGGTTACATACCAAAATTACGGGAAATTTTTAAAAATACATATTTCCAGGTTCTATCTTCAGAAATCCTAATTCTGTAGATAGACAGCAAAGGTGTGGGATGTCAAAACACTCCCAGTTAAATCTGACATACATCTTTCGTTAAGAATTGTTTCTTTAAAGCTTATTTCTGGGGCAGATGTAATCATTGTTTACTACCCAAGGAACAAGTAAGCAGGAAAATGTAGAAAAACTGTGAATCAGAGCATTAGGAAGGAAAGTGATTTACTCAAAGATAGAAGACTGCCATAGAACAGCAGCAGTTCTTAATTAACCTTTCTGGAGGTCACTGACCCCTTTGAAATTCTAATGAAAGTCATGGACTATCTTCCCAGAAAAATGTGCATATGGATATCCTCGCTAATGTTTATATATAATTCCTAGAGTTTGTAGACTTTACCCTGAAATCCATCCACAGATCCAGGTTAGGACCCTCTAAGTTTTGGGACACACAGTGTTCCAGGTTTATGGATATTATATAATATAAAATATAAAAGTGGATTTCCTAGATTCTGACAGTAGTAAAATGAAAGACTTAAGTCTTTAATTACACTGTGGGACAACTCCTACCCCAACCTCTACTTCTTCACTGATCCTTACAGGAAACTAATTTACCTTTCCCTTTGTAAATATTGTATTTATTGATGGTACTATAGCTTTATATTTAAACCACTCTAATATCAACAATGATAGATTTTGGAAATAAAGGACGCCTGAATATACTGCCATCAGGAGAACTGGGAGAGTTGGTAAGCCTGAGTCTGAAAACTCAATGATTCATTAATCTTTGAGTTTAAGGAATGTCAGCTATCTCTTTTCTGTAAAAGATCATAGGAGGCATGCTTCAAGCAGAAAAAAAGAAGAATGTGGTTTGGGATCAACAAGGCCTATTGAGGGCAGACAGACCCCAAAGAAAATGTTTATAAGTAAACTACACATCTGATAACTGAGATTTTAAAAAAGAAGAAAAAAAGACGTAAGCTGAGTTCACCCAAGGATGATGAAGCGGTAGCCTTAATATTCAGTTAGTAGTTTGATTCAGACAAATCAAAGAATTCAGACAGAAAACAGAAGTTGAAGAAAGGTAAGATTTCTAGGGCACAGAACCTATAAACAGTACTGGACAGAGAAAAAGGCTCAATGGCAAGGTGGGTATAGAATAATCTGAAATTCAGGGAAGAATTCTTGGTGTCAGGAAGGAAAGCTTCTTCTGCATAAAGGGTATCAGAAGCATACAATTCTACAAGCTTATTCCAATGCTAAAATATGAATCTTTGCTTCAGTTCTATCCAAGTAAAATAATAAAAGCCATGTTTGATTTTAGATAGTCCCTGGAGGACTCTTCCACTGCTGGTGTCCCTGCCCATAATCGCCCAGAGACCACCACTGATCTCTCTCCCTACCTACAATTACCCTAAGAACTTGTGGTTCCACTGTTTGCCCTGTTACCAAGGATAAATAGTGATAGGCTGAGATTATAAAGAAGAGATGGGAAAAAGCGGCACCTGAACTTGAACTAACAAATGAGAACAGACAACTGGAAAGGACGGACATGTAGAAAGCAGTAACTGATTCTAGTTTCTTTTTCCCAGCTTTTCTATATATCCAGGCCCCTCCCAAGTCACTTTTACTTGAGAAGGCTGTGGACAACCAAATGGGGATCTAAGGAAATGCAGCCTTCTTCTTTTCTTCCCCCAAAGGACCCCCTTGGCCATTATCATTTAGGAGCCCCTCCAGTGAGACACAGAAGCCACTTGCAATGCAGGAGACCTGGGTTCAACTCCTGGGTTGGGAAGATCTCTTGGAGAAGGGAAATGACTACCCACCCCAGTATTCTTGCCTGGTGAATTCCACAGACAGAGGAGCCTGGCAGGCAACAGTCCATAGGTTGCAAAGAGTCAGACACGACTGAGCAACTAACACTTTCACTCTCTTCCCAGTAAGATAGAGGGGATGTGGAGGACAGAGGTGATGGACGAGAGAGGAAACAGATGTGCCCTTCATCTTGGAAGCAGTAAGTGTGACTGACATCTTGCCTGATTAGTCCTGGTCTTTCAGCCCCCATCTCTGTTTCCCTCCTGGGATGAGTCTCTCATTCACCAATCCCTCCACTCCCCCCTTTCCCTCTCAGCCTTGCCTATGCAGTTCCAAGAGAATTACTTACACCAAGGGGGCTTTTCAGAGCGCTGTTGGAGTTGTAGGGTAGGTGAATGAAGAGTGCGAGGTGGAGAAAACGGGCTGTCAGAGGCTTGGTTGCTGTGCATAGAGTCAAAGAGGGCTGGACAGGTGAGGGAGAGAGAGGGAAGGAAAAAAAGCCCATGAAGAATTCAACAGCCACAGGTTCTAAATACAAGTCAAATCTGACTTACACTTCCTTAGGCTGAGAAGTAGCACGTCCGTGATCCTTCATACAAACCATTTTTAATATTTTAAACTGTTATGTTATGAATATTTTCAAACATTTTTAAAAATACTTGAAAGACTAGTACAGTCAATACCTATGTATTCATCTTCTTTATTTAACATGTTAACATTTTGCCGTATTTGTTTCATCTATTTCTTCATGCTAAAGTTTTTAAAATAAATGACAAACATTATGAAACATTTCACCTGTAATACTTCAGTATTCATTTCTAAAGTCAAGACATTTTTCCGATATAGCCATATACCAGATAAACTTTAAAAATACCCTAATATCATCTAAATACCCAATCCATATTCAAATTTCCCCCAATTTTCCAAAAATGTCTTTCATAGTAAGATCCAAACACGGACCATGCGTTCCATTTTATTATGTCTTCAAAGTCTCTTTTAATCTAGAATACAGCTTCCCCTATTTATTTTTTTCACAGTGACTTTTGAAAAGAACAAGCCAGCTGTCTCACAGAATGTCATATTCCACTCTTTGGATTTGTCTGGTTGCTTCCTCATAGAATCATTTAACTTGTTTCACTATCCCTATAAACTGGAAGTCAGATATAAAAGGCTTGATTCAATGATTCAAGTGTTTTTTCTTTTCTGTAGTATAAAAATGAATGCTTACATTTTAAATGTTTTTTAGGTTTTGACAATTTTTTTAAAAATTGAAGCATAGTTCATTTATACTGCTGTCTACAACAAAGGTATACAGCAAAGTGATTCAGTTATCAGAAATATATATTCTTTTTCAGATTCATTTCCACTGGAAGTAGAAGTGGATATTTGTACTTCCACCATGGATGTACCGTAATTCAATATTACAAGATTTTGAATATAATTCCCTGTGCTATACAGTAGGTCCCTGTTGGTTATCTACTTCATATACTGTAGTGTGCATATGTTAATACCGAATTTCTAATTTATCCCTCTTCCCCCTTTGGTAACCATAAGTTGTTTTCTACATCTATGAGTCTATTTCTGTTTTCTAAGAAAGTTCACCTGTATCATACTTTAGATTCCACTATATGCTATATAAGTGATAGCATATGATATTTATCTTTGACTTATTTCACTTAGTGTGATAATCTCTAGGTCCATCCATGTTGCTGCAAATGGCATTATTTATCTTTTTTATGGCTGAGTAATATTCATGTGTGTGTGTGTGTGTGTGTGTGTGTGTGTGTGTGTGTGTGTGTGTTCACCACATATTCTTCATCCAGTTATCTGATGAACATTTAGTTACTTCCTATCTTGGCTACTGCAAATAGTGCTGCTATGAATCCTGGGGTGCATGTATCTTTTCAAATTATGGTTTTCCCTGGATATATGCCCAAAAGTGGGATTTCCAGATCATGTGGTAGTTTTATTTCTAGTTTCTTAAGGAGCCTCCATACTGTTCTCCAGAGTGGCTGCACCAATTTACATTCCTACCAACAGTGAAGGAGGCCTCCCTTTTCTCCACATTCTCCTCAGCATTTATTATTTGTAGACTTTGAAGATTGGCACTCTGACATTGCAGGCAGATTCTTTACCTTCTGAACCACCAGGGAAGCCCCTTGGCAAGAATACTCAAAGAATATTCTTGAATATGTCCATCATATTGGAGGCACATAATGTCTCATTATCCCACCAAGTTACTACTAAGTTGGCATGCGTGCATGCTCAGTCGTGTCCAATGCTTTGCAACCCCATAGACTGTAGCCTGCCAGGCTCCTCTATCCATGGGATTTTCCAGGCAAGAATACTGGAGTGGGTTGCCATTTCCTACTCCAGGGGATCTTCCCAACCCAGGGGTCAAAACAGTGTCTCCTGTATCTCCTAAAATTGGTAGGTGAGGCTAAGTTTACTAATGAGGTTTAAATAGGGCTCACAAGATCTCACCATTGAAAAGGTTTCCCCTTCTGATTATAGATGATCCTTTGGCACTGTGGAACCTGACTGACATTTCTTTGTGTTAGTATCCAATGATGATCCTTAATTATTTTATTAGGAGTGTCAAGTGGTGATTTTCTAATTCTGTTAA
The DNA here is from genome assembly GCA_917880005.1 of Nanger dama. Classification (NCBI taxonomy): domain Eukaryota; kingdom Metazoa; phylum Chordata; class Mammalia; order Artiodactyla; family Bovidae; genus Nanger; species Nanger dama. The sequence goes on along the minus strand of CAKJTW010000038.1, from coordinate 2,055,677 downwards.
GTCTTCTATATTTATTAGCTGGCATATTTTCTGTAAAGAAGAACTTCTCTCTTCAACTGGCACCATTTGATTACATTAAAACTGCAGTTCTTACTGAACAGGTAGGATAAGGGTTCATTTCCCTTTAATTAATTTTCAGAAGAAAGAGTTGGTAAAAGTATTCACCAACAGTGGCAGATGATTATTATTTTTTGTTCTCTTTCTTGTAAGATTCATTATGAGCTTGTGGATGTTCAAATGTTTAGTGCACTTGAATTGATTATAGTAAATTAGTCTTTTCAATGGTAAAACAATCCAGTTCTGGTCAGTGGGGGCCTCTTCAGGCTTAAGCGCTTCCTTGTTTTTGTTACAGTGTGCTTCAGGATCACCTTGAGCTTTCCGTGCCCTAGATAATGCATCCTCAATAAAACTGGTTCTTGGTGAAGGTGAAAAAACTTAGGTATTTCATTGGTTTGTAATCCCTCATATGGCGACATTACCTTAACAGCTATAAAGTAATCTATACTATTAAAATTTCATGTGGTGGGGAGTGATTGGAGGGAAGAAGTCTAAAATTATTCTATAGGATAGGATGTGATTTTCAAAAAAGAATAGGTTAAAAAACATGGACCTAGACCAAGAATACAACCATAGAATCCTGGCTGCTTTTAGTGGGGGATGATATGTGGAAACCAAAATCTAGGTGCCAAGAGAGCTCACTGATACTGTTTGTAATGCATTAAGTTACAAAAAGCATTAAAAAACAGAATTTATATTGATATTATCAATTCAAATTTAATATTCCAGTACTTTAAAAATATCTTTGAATTTTTACTTGTATCTTATTCATCTACCTTTGAAAATTCTTATTCCTAATAGGAGCATAATTACTTATTTGCATTACTCTATTATATGTGTGTGTGTGCATATGACATATGTTACAAAATGGTATCAACCTCACTATTAACAAACCACTGAATGAAGAGTATAATTATTTCAGAATCCTCTTTTTTTTTCCCTAAAAGATTTATAGTCAAAGCACAGTACTTCAAATTTATTTGAAAAATTATTTTCCCTACGTGATTATATTACTATTTTGATATACAGTTAGGGTAATTTCTTTTTTTTCTTTTTCAATTTTAGGATTTGCTTCTTTTGATTTAGTTTTACATTCTGAAAAACATTTACAGGTTCACAAGTCAAAGATTTATAAAAGGCATACTCAGAGGAAGCTGCTTTTTCTTCATGCCTTCAGCTCCATTTCTGTTGCTCTCCAGTGGTAAACATTTTTATTAGTTTCTGGTATTTACTTTTAGAATTTCTTTTTGCAAATATGTATATTTTCCTTTTATTTTCCCTCCTCACAAAATAGGTAATGTACTAGCAACACTCTTCTACACCTTTTTTTTTAAGTTAACAATATATCCTGGTGATTACTTCATATCAAGACACATATATCCCCCAAAAAACAGACCTTCCTCACTAGTTTTAACAGAGGCACAGCACTCATTTGAGTGGACATGCCACTGTTCATTCAGCCATTCTTGCACTGAAGAACCTTTGCATTGTTTCCAAAAATAATAATAAACAGCATAAATAATATCCCAATAACTCTATACAAATGTTATTTCAACTTTGTGAACAATACCTTCAGAATAAATTCCTAAAATTGTATTATTAGAAAAGGAAGTAACCGTACCTGTAATTCTCTGAGATATTACAAAATCTACCTTCATAGGGGTTGCACCATTTTGTACTCCCACCAACAAGGTACAGAACTGCCTCTCTTGCAACAGACTTGTCAAGAGATTGTGTTACTAAACTTTTGGATTTTTTTCCAAATTAATAGGTGAGATATGATATCTCAGTGTAGTTTTAGTTTGCACATTTCTTATGACCAAGGTTAAGCATCATTTCATAAACGTAATGGCCACTTGCATTTCTTTCTTTGTAAACTATCCTTTAAAAAAAAGTCACACTTTTGGTCTTTTCCTTCTGACATGTAAGAGTTCTCTGTATTTTAGGATGATTAAGCCTAAATATGATATAAATTGCAGAAAAAAATTTTTATATGACTTCAACATCATAAGTTTACATGACTTAATTTTTCCTACTGTTTCTCAAATTTGAGTTTGAGTCACAGTTAGGCTCTCCTTATTTTCCAGTGATAAAGGAATCTACCACCATTACCCCTGCTTACTTTTAGTACTTGCATGATTTATTTCTATTATTACTGAAGTGAAGGCTACATAACATAAAGGTTTTAGCACATCCACAATGTGCAATTGCTACCTGTATCTAGTTCCAAAACATTTTCATCACAGTTCCACAACATTTTCATCACCCCAGCCCCCCAAAAAGAAAACCCATATCTATTAAGAAGTCATTCCCGGTTCTACCCTACTTTCAATCCCTGAAACCACCAATTTGCTCTCTGTCTCTGTTCTGGATCGTTCATATAAATGGAATCATACCAATATGTGACTTTTTCTGACTGGTTTCTTTCCCTTGGCATGTTTTGGAGGTTCATCCATGTGGCAACATGTACAGTACTTCACTCCTTCTTATAGTTCAGTACTATGAGATTATATGCGTATACCACATTTTGTTTATTCATTCATGTACACTTCAGTTGTTTCCACCTTTTGACTATTATGAATAGTGCACCATAAACTTTTGTGTGTAAATGTTTGTTACAGTACCTGTTTTCAGTTCTTTTTAATGTGGGAGGGGAACTTCTGAATCAAACAGTAATACTATATTTAGGTTTTTGAGGAAATGTGAAACTGTTTTCCACAGAGGCTGCACCCTTTTACATTTCCACCAGCAATGAACAAAAATTCTAACTTGTTCATGCCATTATCGACACATTTTCTGCTTGCTTTTATTCTCTTTCTCTCCTTTTTAAAATTATAGCTATCCTAGTAGGTGTGACTTTGATCTGTATATCCCTAATGATTACTGAGGGTGAGCAGTATTTCATGTGTTTCTTGGCTATTTGTAAATCTTCTCTGAAGAAGTGTCTACTCGAGTCCTTTGCTCACTTTTAAGTTGGGTTGTTTGTCTTTTTAATTAACTAATTCTTGGCTGTGTTGGGTCTTTGTTGCTGCCCAGGCTTTAGTGTTGCGGTGAGTGGGGGCCACCCTCCACTGAGGTATGCAGGCTTCTTGTTGTGATGACTTCTCTGGTTGTGGAGCATGGGCTCTAGAGCATGGGTTCCGTAGCTGTGGTATGTGGGCTTTATTCCACACAGCACGTGGAATCTTTCCAGACCAAGGATTGAACCTGTGTCTCCTACTTTGGCAGGCAGATTCTTATCTACTGTGCCACCAGGGAAGTCTCTGCTTGTCTTTTTGTTGTTGAAGTGTTATATTCTGGATCTTTATCAGATATATGATTTGCAAGTATTTTCTCCTTTTCTATAGGCTGTCTTTTCACTTCCTTTTTTCCCCCATTTTTATTCACTTATTATTTTTGGCTGTGGCGGGTCTTCACTGCTACATGCAAGCTTTCTCTAGTTGCAGGGACAGGGGTTAGACTCTGAGCTGCAGTGCATGGGCTTCCCACTGCAGTGGCTTCTCTTGTTGGGGAGCGCAGGCTCTAGAGTGCGCAGGCTCAGTAATTGTGGCCCATGGGCTTAGCTGCCCCATGACACGTGGGATCTTCCTGGACCAAGGATTGAACCTGTGTCCCCTGCATTGGCAGGAGGATTCTTAACCACTGAACCACCAGAGAAGTTTGCATGGTTTAATTTTTACTTGCAGATCTCTGATCCCTATGGAGTTTATCCTGCTATATAACATGAAGTATGGATTCAATTTTAATTTTTGCAAATGACTATTCAACTGTCCCAACTCCATTCCTTAAATTCTATCTTTCCCCTAGTATTTTGAAATGCTAACTTCAACTATTTCTGGACTTACTCTTTTGTTTGCTTGGTCTCTGTCCATTCATGGACTGATACTACTCTGTTTTCACTATAGACGTTTTATAAAATGTTTTAAAATCTGGTAGGGCCAACATGCCTTCATTGCTCTTCTGTTCAAGATTTCCTTGGCTATTCTTATTTGTTTGTTTTATGAGCACTTCAAAGTCAGTTTGTCTGACTTTATAAAAACAATAGTATTTTTGTTGAGATCATATTAAATTTATAAATTAACTTTGGAAGGAGTGATAGTTCTATGCTTTTGAGTTGACCTATGCAATTAAACATTTTTTCAAGTCTACTTTTTCAGAGTGCCTATTTTTTTAACTTACCACTCAAGCTCTGGGGAGCATGGAAGTGAGGGCAGAGATAGTGGTTCAAGATAAGAGGATTCTCTATACCTGCAGATGCCTGTGCTTGGGCCTCAGTGTGGCGCTGGCAGACTCTACTCAAGAATTCACTCACTTGACGCAAGGAAAGAGCATTATGCAGTGTTTCCAAGGGGTAAATAGTAGGCACCATGGAGCACCCCTCAAATCCTGTTAGAAAAGAGATGGGCAAAGTCAGCGTTATTCCTGCTGGATATACTCCAGCTGGCCAAGGAAGCATGGAGAGTCCCTGAGAACCATCAGGAGTGTCTGTGGCTTTTGGAGTGTGGGATATCCAAGATTCTCAGGAGAGGGAACTCTAGAGCCCCTACAGGAGTCTATTTCTGTCACCTCCAGATTTCCTAAAAATTTCCCAACTCTGGGTGAGTGAAATCACCTCTCACCCTACCTATGGAAAGCTTGCATTGTCCCATGGAAAAATCAACACAATCCCAATAAGGTAAGCACCCATACTCTCCTTATACTTTCGGGGCAGAGGGGGATGTGGATGGGGAATAGAACAAAGGTCCAGAGGGAAGGGGTGCAACTGTAGGTCTGAATGAGATGTAGGGAGTCATGGAGCTGGGAAGAAATGGCAGATTTCAGGGATCACATACTAGAGAACCAGATTAAGGAGAAGGGTTTGGAATCTGAGGAGGGGTTCATGCAGATTTCGGATGTGGGTAGAAAGGCTAGGATATTTAGAAGCTGGAGGGCATGCAATACACATGAAGCTCAGCTCAGGAAAACCACATGCATGAACAGGTTGGGGGATGGAAGTTCTTTCTTGGTTATTTCCATCACATCAAAGCTTCTTTCCTCTGCTCTCACTGCAGACCCCAGACTTGCTAGGATTTCTCTATTCCTTCAGGAAAATGAGGCAACCCCCTAGAAAAAGAATAAATACTGATTCTCTGCTCTGAACCCAACAATTCCAATGTAGATCTACATTGTAGGGTGAAGGGTAAACCAATTCTAATCTCAGGGCCTGCTGACGGGAAAAAAATGTCCCCATTAGAGAATCAAGAAGCATACATCTCAATCACTTTTTCAGTCCCTCATCTTTCCTATGTTTCCTTTATAGCTCTTTAGAGGGACTAAGAATAGGCAGGACAGCAACATTTACGCAAGACATAGCCTAGAGTCTGACAATGACTAAAACCTACATAATTCAAAAGGATTATACCTGACCATCTTCTAACCTTGGGCCCTTGGTCAATTCAAGGATGCAGCTGAGACCTCTGTGCCTCCATCAGTGGCAGGAGGGCAGGAGAGGTACAGTCCCCAGCTGCTCAGGGCAGCTAGAGAAACATCTGGATTTGAAGAAGGTGGTCACAGAGATAAGAATAGATTCCAGGGCAAGAGACTGCTCCGGAACTGAATAGCACCGGGACTAGGAAACATTAGGAGGCAGTGAGGAAGGAGAGTGGGAAGAGGATGAGCAGCCAGCACTCCAGCCACCAGGCAGCCTGGCCCCAACCCCATCCAAGCAACTAAATGCAAGTCGCATAACCTCAGGGCAGAGAGGAGACGGGGGCAGGTGGGCGCTCCCGCCAGAAGTGCAAGAAGCAAAGCAGTCGGGCCCAGCCAGGGCAGTGCGGCAGCCCGCCTGGCGGCAGGGGTACCGTAGAGGCACTCGGGGTCATCCCGGCCTGAGCGCAGCCAGTTCCGGAAGAGGCGCAGGTGGTAGGAGCACTGGTGCAGGTGATGCGCCAGCGCGGCGTCCAGCGACACCGGCCGGCCCCCCGTGCAGTCGGGAGGAGACACTGCGCAGCAGCCGGACCACAGGGTGCTGGTCATCCAGCAGCTCTGGAGGGGCTGGGGGCCACGGCGGGGACGCACGGAGACAGAGAGAGAAGAGGGAGAGACAGTGAGCAGGGCGCCGGATGGCAGAGGCACTCCGGGAGGCAGGGCCATTCAGCTCCAAGGTGAGCCAAGAGGAGGGCAGAGGCACCAGAGCCACGGGGCAGCCCTCGCAGGGGAAAGAGCACTGGCATCATGCTGAGAGAAGTCTGGAAGAGGCAAGTCTCAAAGAACCGGCCAGCAGCCCCACCCCCCGCATCTCACTGCGCAGAGTTCCCTCAGTGCTTACAGACTGCAGTCACATCTTTCTGGACTTGGTGAGCTGGCCATTCTGCAGCTGAGAACTCCAGTGTCCCTGATCGCTCTTGGACAAACCCTAGTTAGGGCTTGCTTCTCACATGAATGTATTTGCAAGGTTGGGATAGAGATGAAAAGATTCAAAGTCACTAGGAGAAGAGGGTCAAGAATGGCATAGATGATCGAGATAAAGCCTGAAGCTAAAAGGCTCCTAAAGACTCAGATCAGGTCCTCTGGACCAGACTCTAAGCCAGCCACAGACAAGGCTGGTGTTAGGCAGCTGACACAGATGAGCAGCAAACCAGGTGACCTTTAAAACAGCATGTAAAAAATGGGATCAATATGTGAAAATGCCGATACTGATTAATCATCCTTCAATCTTGTTCACATACACAGCCTTTAAAGAGGTAAAGGGTCTTATAAACTGATGACAAGATCTAGAGAAAGTAGGATCAAGGATGCTGAGAACGACTGCTCACAACTCCCAGGCCAGGGTTGGGTTCCACAGGGTGACCCATGTGACTATGGTTCCCAAAGACCCTAGTTTGGATGTCAAGAGATTTCTGTATCCATGGTCACACAACTGTCTGGGTCCCTAGAAGAGAAAGAGCTGGGCAGATCTGGTGGGCACACTGACACTCTGGATGAAGGAGAGCCACAGTCTCTTTCTGACTATATTAGTTCACCTTGGTAAGTTCAGCGTGCAGTTTAGTAAGGGGTCATACTTCCATACTTGAGGCAGGCAGAGGATGTGACGGCAGCTTACCAGGAATACAGGCAGGGATGGGCAGAGGGATGTTCTCCTAACAAAGCAAGGAAGTAGCAGTGCCTGGTCCAGTTTCTCCAGCTGCTATTTCAAAGCCACGTGTCATGGCAAAGAGGTGGTAATGGTGGGCACTAGGCTGGCACACAGTTGTGCACTAAGCTGCTGCAAGCCACTGTGGGCAGAGCACCCACTCTGTAATTGCTGGGTCGGTCCAGTCATGCTTGGCCATGGGGTAGAGCCCTCATATTGTCTTGAGGGCCAAATTAAATCTAGATAATCTCCAGCAAGAGACATTAAGAACTCCAAGTCTATTTCTCCTAGATCCCAGATTCTGGTTTCTCAGGCACTTTAGCCTTCAAGCTCAAGTGCAAGAACAAAGGCCAGCAGAACCCTGAGGATGCATGCAGGGTATTGGAGAGGATCTTGAAATTACTCTCCTGCACGGTAATTGTCCAGGTCTTTCTTCTTCTCCTCCTTTTGGTAGAATTAATTCTTCTTTTCTTCAATTGGTAAAGCTGCTAACCAAGGCTTCAGGAAACTAGAGATACATACAGAGGCTTAAGGATCTATTTGGGGAATTTGGATCTTTTCTCACAAATTACTTAGGAGAGTTGTGATTTAGCTCTGAGGTCAGGGGCCCAAGTTCCTAGTACTATCTTCTGTACGCTCCCTAAGTAACAAGCTTCCAAGTCCAAATCCAAGGCTGTAGTGTTGGTGCATGAGGTTATATTCTGGAGATGACTGCAGCAAGAAGGCCAGAAGAGCTTGAGGCTAACCACACAGTCAGGCCACTTGGAAAGGGAAGATCTTGTCACAGGCACAAATGGGAGCAGGGGATGAGGGTAGGGTGTAAACTGAAAATGTACAGACTAGTCAGACTAGGGAGACCCCAGCAGTGCTGAGTGGAGATATATGGCCTGAACTGGCTGAGATCAGCAGCTGCCACTGGCTAAGGAGCAGGTGATCAGTACCTGGAGTTTCTTCTAGCCAGGAAAGTGAAAGTGAAGTCGCTCAGTCGTGTCCGACTCTTTGTGACCCCATGGACAGTAGCCCCATAGACGGTAGCCTACCAGGCTCCGCCGTTCATGGGATTTTTCAGGCAAGAATACTGGAGTGGGCTGCCATTTCTTTCTCCAGGGGATCTTCCCATACCAGGGATGGAACCCGGGTCTCCTGCACTGCAGATAGACGCTTTACCGTCTGAGCCACCAGGGAAGCCCCTAGACAGGAGGCCAGGCTAATTTCACCTCCCTCAGAGAGTCTTAGCTCTTGAACAGAAGAAATCATATCAAACAAAATTGGATTTACCTTGAAGATAAGATACAAGAGCAGAGAGAAACTGAGGATACAAAGGATAAAACAAAGGGGAAGTCCTGGGCTCCTCACCATACCCTACAAATGAGACCACAGCCCTTTAGTCTGGGTTTACACAAATCTCTAAAACTCACCCACCTTAGAGTGGGCAGACCCTGTTCTTCAGTATTCTTGAAATATGACTTATTCCTAAGCTCCCTCCGGAATCCCCAGTAGACATCTCTATTCTTTACCTCCCCTTCTATGAGGCCACAGTGCTACAAGAGAGGCTGGGGCTACATGGAAACCACGTGTAAACTCTCAAGGCACAATTCTTTTCCTGAACCTACCACCTCCTACTTCTCTCTTTCTCTCTTTTATCCCAAATCAATCTGGGCTCCTGTTTTGTAGGCCCAGGCCCTAGGTTAGTAGTAACATAAAGCAGATGTCAGGAGCACAAGAGCCACACAAAATACACACAATGGCAGGAGACAGGAATACAGAGATGGAACACAATATGCTCAAGTCTAATGCCCTTTATGAGTAGGCTTGGGAACTGGGAACCACAGCATTGTTCCATAAGCAAATTAGTCATCCACTCCAACAAAAGAATTGGTGAAAAAAATAGGAAGGTCAAAACTATACAAGCTGAGGAGTTGGAGGAAAAAAGAGAAAAGAAATGGGAATGATACAGGAAATACTACTCTTTTCCTAAGGGAAACCATTATCATGTTTGTACAAAGCCTGGCAGTCATGTGATGGGAAAGGAAGAGATGTAACTCGTTTTGGTGAAAATGCTGAAAAAAAGAGACACAATGGTGATGAAGGTGACCACAGAAGTAAGACCTCGAGTTGCCCCAGGGATCGGGCAGCCAGGCTGTGGCTGAGGCTAAGGTCTGTCACAACAAGGGATGTACCCCAGAAGGGACAATCAGTGAGTGGTTCATTCAGAGACAGCAGGGTGTCAACACAGTGGAGGGAGAAGGAAGTCAGTGTCAGAACTCGGAGGTTAAGTGTCTGGTGGTGACATGGTGAGGAGGAATGACGTTGAGTCAGAAGCAAACGTACCGTTAGTCGGATGCTTTGCAAACGACACAGAAAATCGTTTTACGGCCGGGACAAACAAGAGCTCTGGGGAGAAAAGACATCACGGGGATTATACCCACCGCGGTCCCCGCCCTCTGCTCTGGAATTTGTTCACAACATACTCCGTTCCTTACTGTTAGTGACAATCTGCTCCCACCCCCACCCTGTAGGTCCCTGTCTACTGTATTTCAATCTTTTCCTTTGGAGAATCTCCTCTCAGGAATCCGTGTGTCATCTCTACCACAATAAGGCCCCACAAACAGCCCTAACCTCACCACCACATCCTCTTTTTGGTCATTCAGAAATAAAAACCTTTGCAGAAACTCTCATCCCTTCCCCCAATCTCTTCCCAGATTGTTTTTCCTGCCTCGGCTGAACAACTTCCCCATCCCTGACCTCCTAGATTTTCAAGGTACCACTGCATTCTTCCTGACCATGGGTCGCTCTTTTGGTCCTTACCCCTACAGGCCAGAATCCAGGAAAGAATACAAAGGTGGAGTAAACTGATGCGGCAGGGCTGTATGTGGGAGATTATGAAGGGATAAGCATATCTAAGTAGTATTCGTATGGCGAGAGGGAATGTGAATGGAGGGGTGGTGGGGGTCCTGGTTCTTTCTCCCCTCGATAACTGATGCAGGAAACTTGTCATAAGGCCAGTGTCAGTGCCATTTAAGCATGAATTGCTCTTGAGCTGTGTCTTTGCTGGCGGACGCATGAAGAAAAGTGTTGTCCCCCCCAAACCCACCCACATACCATCTCGGTGCTTCAGATTGGCAGGTGGTAGCTTTTTGCCTTGGCTGCGGGCGTAGTCCTGAAGATTCGGGCGCTGGAGGAGCCACCCAGCACTGTGGTGCTGAACAGCCCCGTGCACTGTGAGCCTGCAAGGCCGGGAATGTGTTAGTAGCCACGCAAAGCTGCAATTACTGCACAGAAGTACACATGACTTCACATGACAACATCAGGACACACATACGCATAATCATTCAGAGCCACCACCCAGAGGCCACCTCACACAACCACAGACAGCTATCACTACGGTCCACAGCCACTCTGGGCAAGCGGTGAGGAGTCTCCCAAAAGTCTGCTTGGTGGATACAAGAGGCCACTATGAATACAGGGTTAGTCATATTAGGGAGTCAAAGAGCTACTCAGAGGGATAAACTGTGCTCTCTAGGTGGCTCCCAGGAATGTTCGAAGAACAGGTGGATTCCTCTTGCTCTCCCTAGACATAATTCAGTGCTCCTTATGCTCGAAATAGGGTTAGAAGAACCCAGAGATCGAGTCCCTTAAATGTGTGAAAGGAAAGAACTTTGACTGGAACTAGAGACCAAGTTTTGAGTAGTCAACTCAAATACCAAGTTCTCATAAGTTCCAATTCCCCCTGTTTTTCATCCAACATTCCCTCCCTTCTGTTCTCCTTTAGCCTTTTTACCTTTCCCAAGAAAGTATGAGACTCATTAAATTTTTAAAGCTGGCATGGATTTAAAGATTGTCCAGTTCAACCTCTTGATTTTAGAGACAAAGAAACTGAGATTCAAAAAGGATGTCATTTGCTCAAGGTCATACAGTTTGTTCAGAACTAAGCTGGACTCGAATCCAGGTCTCCTAACTCTTAGGATCAATTGTGTTATTAGAAAGGAAATAATGATTTTTTTCACTGGGAAGAAACAGAGCATTGTTTCTGAAGTGAAAATAGACCCAGATTGAAAGGCATGTGAAGGCTCAGGTGATTTATGTAGGACATGCCTACTAACCACTGAGCACCCTACTCAGGAAAACCTAATGAGTAGAAAAACAGCAAAAATCACATGTTTTTTCTGCTCTTGAAAGTTTGTTGTCTTGTAAGTCCTATGCTCAATGCCAGATGCTCACAATGTAAGTTCAAAGAAAGCAAAGAGACCTCTTGCCAATAAGAGGAGTAAATAAAACTAGAAAAATCCCTGAAGCAAGTAAATCAAGTTGAGTCATGTCTCAAATCAAGAGTAGGGTTGGGCCCCTCCATGGTCCCCTCTCCTACCTACTACAGCCCACAAAGAGACAATGGGCAGGAGGAAACAAGATTAACATCACAGTTTGTGGGATCTTCTCCTCCACTTCTAGATCCATCTTAGCCAAGACCCCAGGTTTGGTGTGGGAACTTGACATTCATATGGGAAAGGACAGAGGGAGAGGGGGTCAGTTTCCTTTGAGCCCATAGAGAAGGGATTTGCTCTCAGGGGCCCAAACACTTCAGGGTCATCACAAATATCAACAACTTCAGATGGCTAGTAACCTCCACCCTGGAAACGAGCACCATTCCTGTATGTGTCATCTCCTACATTCACGTGCCAACCACCTCCAGGATAGAGCTCAAGAGAGACAAGGATTGCCAAATGTCTGCTTTTCTTCAGAGAAGCTGAAACTGGCTGGCTCTAGCCCAGACCACCTCCAGGCTTTGTTGTACATTCACTTCCTCCACTGGGGGTTTTCTGGTGTAGGCCTGCCAGTGCTGTACTGCTCAATGTTGGACCATCTCAGCGGGTAGTCTTTACCTTACCACCACCATCTGTCCACCACACTCAGATCTCTGCCTTGTTCTTGACAGCACTGCCCTTTAACTGGGCCAGACATACCCATCCTCTTTCCCAGCCTACCTGAAACTCAGTCTTTTCTGGGACTTCTGGGGAAAGAATTCCATAGCACAGATCTAGACACTAGTCATCTATTTTTCATGCACCAAACCATCTACCTCTTTCTACGGCTCCAGAAGACAATCTACTCCCATATAATTAGCCTGGAAAGTTCCCCCAAACCCTTCTTCTCCTTGCTGGTCCAAATGCTGGCCATTTGGGGGCCAGGAAATTAGGTTCCAAAGAGAAAAGTAACAGAAAAATGAAAGCAGCATAATGGGACAAGATAGAAAAAAACAGAGTCTAGACCCCACAACATGTGTCTAACTGCCAGGTCTGGGTACCGGCTCACGGGCACTGTCCAAAGATAGCCCCTCCCAAGGACCACTCCCCACTCCCGAAGAATACAATACCCTCTTAGGCTTGGTCCTTCCTGTAGTCTGTGTTCTTAGGAAAGGTTGAATGATGTTCTCCACCCCCTCTCCAGGAATCAAAAAAAATCAAGAGACATTCCCTCAAAGTCCTGAGAGAAGCCTCTGCCACTACACCAGTCTCAGATTTGTCCCTCAATTTTCAGAAAGGAAGGAAAAATATTACAGGATTAGGAGAGGATGAAGGGGAGGGCGTGGAGGTAGGAGGGGCCAGAGCAGGGATGTAATAAACACAGGTCTCAAAGGAAGACATAGTGCAAGTTTTCCAAATGAGGAACATGACCCCTGTGGAGGTGGGGGGCTGGGGGAGGGGGCTCACAAGTACATCTGTTTATAGCTTTGTCTCTGATGACTCTGAACCGTCACTGTCTCTATGGACCCTTCATGTCTGGGCTAGACTGAAGGGACAGACAAGGAATAAGAAGTGAAGCCAGAAAAATGCCCTCAGTCAAAGAAATGGGGGTTGGTGCAGAAAACCAAATTACAAACATCATCCTGGAATGGAGACAATCATCTGAGGTCAAAGTTCACATCTGAATATGGTTTCTCCCACTACCTCCTCCCCCAGCCCCATCCAAAAACTCCACCAACTAGATGACCCCAACCCCCATGACTACGGTTTCCCACAATAAAACTCTAAAGAACAGACAGACACCCCTTCCCAACAATGGTCAGAGATGCTGGAAAGCCATACCTAGGCCGCTCTGCTTCATCTCTGTCGGTGGCCGTGAAGATGAAAAGAGTCGGTATCCACCAGGCCTTGAGGAGGAAGTCTCAGAAAGCACCTGGGGAAAGAAGACTGTATGACCACTGAGACACTTCAGTGGAGAAGTCTAAAACCCAAGTCCTGAATTCCTGCCCCTGTGAAACCAAGCAATGTCATAAAGTTTAAGAACCAGAGCACTTTTATGGGAAAGAAGAATACAAAGTCTAAGAATGCATTTTACAGAGGAAACTGCCCACTTTTATGGGAAAAGAAGAATACAAAGTCTAAGAATGCATTTTACAGAGGAAAATGCCCAGGGAACCCTTCTATATTAGAAAGTACTTCTGTTTCCAAGATGGCTGTCCCTGCAGCCCTCCAATCCCAAATCTGAGAAATCATTAGTCAACCATTCTCAGTTCTCAGCAGAGCATGGTTCCTTCATCTTTATATCCCTCCGTAGAACTCAGAAAGCCAATCACAATAGCTCAGCCACAGTAAGAAATAAAACCCGGCCATGCCCACTTCTTTCCACAGGACAGTTGTGGTTACAGCAACCATACTTAGTTTCTTTCTTTAAAAAAAAAAAATTACTTATTTGGTTTCACTGGGTCTTAGTTGCATCATGCTAGGTCTTCAATCTTCATTGCAGCATGTGGGATCTACTTCTGTGACCAGCGATTGAACTCTAGCCCCTTGCACTGGGAGCATAGAGTCTTAGCCACTGGACCATCAGAAGTCCCCATACTTAGTTTCTTATCTGAACCAGAAGCCCTCCCCTCCACTCCTAGAGACATGAAATGAATTTCCAAAAAGCCTACAAGGGCTCAGTCACACAACCCCCAACACACACCCTCCTCAGCAGCGTTCTGAGTCCCTAAGTCCCAGAAGGCAAAGACAAAGGCAATCAATGAAGACGAGGTACACAGGGACATCTGTGTGCAGGAGGCCAGGTGCAAGGTGGGCACAGCCCGGACTGTAGGCTGGTGCGGGGGAGTCCAAGGGAGGTCCCCTGACCTCTGGTGGTGCCCTCCTCTCAAGGGGATTAGGTCCAGGCTCCTGTACACTGAATGTTCATGACCTGCAATCAGGACGGGTAGAAAACCGATCATGGCTCCTCACACCTCAGGCTCTCCAAAGCCCTAATGCCCACTGGGCAGAGGCAGTTGTAGGGCCAGAGAGGATGATCACCTAGGGCATAGCTGCTATGAAGGTCACAGGTTTTTAAATTCTAAACCAGTCCAAACATATAAGAGAAGAAGAGATGGAGAAAAGGGTCGCAGTTGATAAGAATAAGACTATTGAAAAAAAAAAAAAGACTATTGATGCCTATATTTATAAAACAAGGAGAGGAACTATTAATATGAAAAAGCTGCATGAACAAGCAGCAGAGAGAAGATTTTCTTGCAAAGCTGAGGAGCATATCTTGGGCAACCATCGGCCTGCAGAGCCATGGTACAAGCAGTACCAGTAACTGAGAGATAGAAATCTGATGACAACAGGAAGCTTCCTGTAAGCCTGAAAGAAAGAAAGCAATTTCATCAAGTTGGGAAGATAATACACTGGGAGCTCTGCTTTGCCTATGTCTCTTGACTGCTTAAATCAGAAGAAAAGGGGGTCCAGCACAACAGTGCCAGAGAGGCTGATGTGAATGGAGAAGACACTGGATATGGAGAAGTCTATTACTGGACAATTACATGTCATTCTGTCCATGTGGTCTACCCACATGAGTAGGCGGGGTTCTAATGTACTGTAGATACTAAGTTAACTTATATCTTAAAAGAGTGAATGATACATACCCCATCTAAAGAAACTGAGTATTCATGACCTCAAATCCACCTTAACATAATCAGGAAGAAAAAGATGAGTCTAGAACAGAGGCTGTAGTTTATCTTCTCCAAAATCTGAACCATGAACCTTTGGCTGAACCTACGTAAGCTAATCATAGGTTCTTCTGACATACGTCAAAATGGAAAGGCCAGTTCCTCTAAGACAGAGAACTGGTACCAAACCAAGTGAACAGATTCATCTGTCAAAGCAGGACCCACACCAATCATGGTCCTGAGACTGGGCTAAATCATGGGGTCAAAGAGTGTCAATGAGCCAAAGAAGGAAAGGATCTCTCCAGGAAGAAAAGACCAGAATTCTGGTTTTTACCGCAGGATAAAATGCAAAATTTACAAAAATCCTTTCCTCTAGGCTAGAACCAAGGCTAGACACAAACTCCAAGTACAGCAGAACACAGGCCCAGGTTGATAAACCTCATCTGAACAAAGAGGAGACAGACAGAACTCCAGGCTTGATTCCCTTTCTGGAATGAGAGTATAGATAACTCTAAAGGGGTTAAATGAAAGTGCCATTTTTAGTAAAGTGATATTTACTACTATCAGAGCCATAATATTTACCCAAGACAACAAGAAGATGGAGAGGGCTTGGCCTTTAATCAACTGTATTGTCCTCATTGCCAACTGTTTACTGAGCATCTATATGTGAGTATTATTTGTATTCATATATTAGATGAAAAAAATTGAGGCTTGGAGAAGCTGCCTGTCCAAGGTCACAGAGCATCTATCAAACGAGACTTTAGCCCAGAGTTCTTGCTGTTTTTATTACATTCTCTTCATTTTCTTTTAAAGAACTGCCTTTTCAAATGCATCCAGAGTCTCCTCCTCAATCTCATCTCTTGAAGCCCTTGTCTCCCAGATGGCCCTCACCAGCATCTCAGAAGGAGCCTCCAGCTTAAAGGAGCTTTATGGGGAGACCAGCTGTGAAAGTGACATTATGGGTTACATATACATCAGGGGCAGGAGGACTCTGCTTAAGGTCCCGAGAATTCCACTGAAGGGATTCAGAGATTCACAGATATTGTCCTATGAGCATTTCTACCACTTCCTTCTCCCAGGCCCCTCCCATTACCTCCATGGAGCCAGCTTTGCGGTTACGAATGAGGGGTGATCTCTTTGGGAGGCCAGGGCCCTCAGGAGGGCAGGGGCGAGGTCTGCAATGCTCGGTCTGGCTCATCTGATGCCTTCCCGGGACACAGGTCCTCCACGCTGCCTTGGTCTGCTTTCCTCTCCTCATTCTACCCAACAGCAGGCACAGAAGGGAGAGGTGTTAACGGCCTCCAGCCTCCTACTCCAGTCTCCCCAATCCTTTCAACTTCCCTATACTGTTTCTGAGTTTCCCACCACTTGGTTCCTAAATCCTCCCATCCCAAATCCCAGTGCTCTGACCCACCTCAGAAGAGGCTGGACGGAATCCACAGCCAGTGGGGGCACTGCCTTCTTCCTCGACGCCTTTCACTCCGGGGGCTGAAGTGCAATTCCACGTGGAACCGCTCCTCCGACAAGGGATCCTACGGGCATCACCAGAGGAAGGGGAAGTTGGCGAAGCTGAGTACGGTGGTGGAAGACCAGGTAGGGAAGATGGAGAAACTCAAGAGGTCACATCCTCCCAGAGAGGGCTGAGGTTTTAGTGTCTCACCCTCCTCTACAGTGACAGCTCCCCACAGTCTAGTCTCATGGGATCCTCATGTCCTCACATGACTTTCCAACTTCCAGTTCTACAATGGAAGAATGGGGAATTCCCCCAACCATCTCCTGCAGGAATTCAGCTTTGCTACAGTACACACAGCAGTACGTTTAAAGGTATCTTTAGGGAGCCAGATAGGTATATATGTAACAGTGTTTGAGAGGAGAAACATTATTTTTCTCATTATAACATTGTTCAAATTCCATGCCCTCCCTAATGTCAGAGCTCTGTTCTCTGGTATCTCTCTGACTCAGCATCAACCCAGATCATGTCTTTCATTCTAGGGGGAACCTCCTGGACACGCTCTGCGTGCTGCACTTAGATACCACACATAACTGGATTCCACAGATTCTAAGGATAAGAAAGTTTTTCCCTAAAAGGGGATGGAGGAGAAAGAAGGGCCCCCCTCCTTGTCCTGCCCTGTTAGCTCCTCACCTGGGTGTTGTCCTCATAGAGCATGATGACAATCTGGGTCATGTAGTTGAGCTCTGAGATGGCACTGAGATAAGCCAAAGCTCGCTGCCACTGTGTATCCTTGGTTTCCTGCCAAATGCGAGAAGAGGTGGGCCAGTGCCCAAGGACAAGGGCGTCAGCAAATGGGCAGGAGACATGGAGACTAGAGGAAGCTGGCAGTGAAAAGAAGAATGAGGAGGAGAGTAAAAGAACGCTGGGACAGGAAGCTCATGGGCTGAGGGAAGAAGGAAGATCCTTACATCCAGAAGTCCCCCATAGCGGAAGACACTCAGTAGGGAGTGCACATGGCTTTCACTGGTGAAGTAGAGACGGGTTCGAACATGGCGGCCTGGAGAGAGCACCCCTCGGGAGTACCTGAGACAACAGCCGGGTCACTCACGCTGTCAGCCCATTGTCTTCCTGGCCTGCCACAAACTCCCTCCTCCCCGTCTCAAAGCCTCTCTCCTTTCCATCCTAGAACCCCCTTCCATTCTTGGTTCCCCCAGCGGTCCTGGCCTGGGTTCCCCCAGAGTTCCCTGACATGCCCCCTCCCTCCATCCAGCACGCCGCCCAGCCCTCCCTCACAGGGGATGCAGCTTGTTGACAGACTCATCTTCGTGGGTTCTCTGCAGGTCAAGCAGTATCTTCCGCAAAAGTGGGAGACAGAAGCCCACGGCAATTTCCAGTTTCTCCTCCCGGCTGATCCCGTATTCCTAGGGGCCACAGGCCAGGAATAAGCACCTCGACAAATCTCTTTTTCCTCTCGCCTCGTACTCCCAGGCCCAAGGTCATGCTTGTCTTCACCTCGGGTCCCGGGCTTCTTCCTAGTTCATTCCTCCTCCCTAGGTTTCTCCCTGATTAGCCTCTTCGGCTTCCTCGGAGCCAGGATTGTAGCAACTCAAAGAATTCCTTCTCTAGCTTCCTTCCCCTGGTTCCCACAGCACGCTTCCTTTTTGCCTTTTCTCTCCTTCCTGCCCAGTGCCCCTGGCCCCAGACTTGATCCCTTCCGTGAGACACACCTGGGGGAATGACTACATCAGCCAGCGCCTTAGAGAGACGAAGCAGCTCTGCTGTGCCTTGAAGTCCCAGACTCCCATTGTGCTGCACATCATACTTGACACAGTCATAGATGTCAGGGATCTTACTGATGTCATAGCGCCCACTCTTCTGCCGGAAGTCACGCTCCAGCTTGCTCCAACGCTGCAGCATCAGCTCTAGTGTCTCGCTGTGGTAGAGCTGCAGGTCTGGAAGGCAGACAGTCAGAGAGAACCAGAGGCTTTACCTCTAACCAAAGGCCCTGGCACATCTGAAGCAGAGCCAGAGAGATGAGGATGACTTGTCTCAGACACGTAGAAGAGGGCAAGCGGTGGCCTGAGGACCCACCCACACCCAAAACCCTGAAAAGGAAGACAGTAGTGTTCGAACCCACCTACAGACTTGGGGTCCTGCATCCGTTCCCGGATCTGGTGAGTGAGGTTTTCAATCAGGTCAAATACCTGATCACAGACCTTCACAGGATTCTGGATAACAGCCATGGAGCTGAGGAGGGAAGTGCTTCCAGTGGGAGCCAGCTGTGGAGAACAGAGAGACGGAGAGCAAGACAGACTCAGTGCCAACTGCCCAGGCTCCTGTGCGCTCATCACGGAGACTGCCAGCAAACCGGTTCTGCCTGCCGGTTCGCTCCCACAAGCATTCTCAGGCTTCTGGGAACACTAGCAGTTCCAGTGAGGGGACTGGCATAGCACACAGCTACCTGAGAATGGGTCATCTTAAAAGTTCTGAAATCCAGAGGAAATAAAACAGATCTAGGTCTTCTTGGGGGTTCTAAAATACTCAGAGAAAATGCTGGGGAATACAGATTCAATCCAAATCCCCACAGAATGTTTTCATGAGTGGATAATAGAAGTGACATTATCTTATTCCTCTAAACAAGATGCTAGCTTGAGCCTAGAGCAGAGGTGCCGCCTCAGAACTAAGTCCAACTCAAGCATGTAGGATGGTCCCAGTCAATGAAGAACGGGGACGGGGAGAGGAGACTGCAGGTGGAATGCACTCATTCTTCCTCGCTCCTCACAGGTTCCATTCTTGCTGGCCAAGGGTAGCAAGGGAAAAAGGAAAAGATGCCTTAGCAGTTTTTGATTTGACACTGAGCAATGACTTGGAAAATAAGGTAGCAAGGTCCTGGCCCTTTATTGAGGCCTGCACAGAGAAGAACAGAGAAAATGCTATTCTCTAGAATAGACCCTAAACATCTGGGAAACTTTCAGAAAGACCCTAAGCAAGACCAGTTGAGCCTAGAATGGTGAGTGAGAAGATAAAAATGGTTTTCTCTTAAGTTGGGGTGGTTTTTAATATAGCAGTAGACAAATTGAAAAATTCTTTTATTGAAAATCCTTGGGATCAGCTATGTTTTGGAACTGAGAATTTTTGGACTTTAAGAAGTTAATACAGAGCATATGCCGTATTATCTAACATATGCCCAGCAGGGCCTAGGGCATAACCAAACACTGTTCTATTTCTGTAGCAAAATGTATATGACTATTTTACACAAGATGGGACAAACAGGGATTAGAAAGAGTCTTATCATGTTGGGTTTTGCTGCCAAAGGAATGTCTTCTTTTTTTTTTATTTTTGGCTGTGCTGGGTCTCTGTGGCTGGGCTTTCTCTGGCTGTGCAAGCGAGGTCTCTCTCCGGCTGTGATGCACGGGCTTCTCACTGCGGTGGCTTCCACTGTTTCAGAGCACAGGCTCCAGGGCATGCAGGCTTTAGCAGCTGCAGCACTCAGGCTCAGGAGCTGCAGTTCCCTGACTCTGGAGCACGGGCTCAGCAGCAGTGACACATGGACTTAGCGGCTCTGAGGCATATGGGATCTTCCTGGATCAGAGACTGAATCTGTGTCCCCTGCATTGATAAGCGGATTCTTAACCACTGGACCACCAGGCTTCCCTGCCAAATGAATCTCAGTGGCAAGGTTATAAAAATCTTTTTGATTTTCAAAATTCTAGATGAAAGATTGTGGACCCATACTTACCTCAAAGGGTGGGTAAGGATTAAATGGCTGAATGTATGGAAAGCATGTGAAACAGTGCCTGGCACATTGTAAGTACCATTACTGATTGCTATTATTTAAAATTCTAGGAATTTGGGAGTGGGGTGTATCGGGTACAAAGAAAGGGACAGCCTGACCTGATCGTAATCCTCAGGGCCAAAGGGCGCGTCCTGCTGCAGAATGTGATGTAGCCGAGCCTTCACACGGCGCTGGCAGCTGCTTAGGAATCCCCATCGCTGTCCAAGAGCCCGTTCATGTTGGCGCTCTTCACCATTTGTACCAAAATGGGTGTCAACTCCCCTTCTAGAGCCAGAAGGCCCTGGAGGGAAAGCATGAAGTCTATCAAGTTCTCCTTCTACTCCACTTCCCCTAGGTTTTGATGGTCCCAGAGATCAAATGAGAAGTGGCTAGGGGAGCTGGGGTGCAGATCAAGGGGCCCACCCCATTAATTATTCTCAGTCGCATAGGATGTAGTCTACACAAGCAGAAACTCCTCTGAGCTGGCACACAAATCCTCTGAAATTTCCTGACTAGTTAGTTCTCCACACTCTGCTTCTCTACCTAATGGAAGCTGGGACTGTGGGAGAATTAGAGTGAGCACCTTAGCAAAGGCTGCGGCAGTCATCTGGACACGGCCCTCATCAGAGGCGTAAATCTTGAGATCGTGGCGGAAGGTGCTATGGAGACGAAGCAGCCCACAGCCGGGAAAGCCAGCATAGTCACCTGGGGGCAAAGGGGAAGACCAGAAATGGACAGCTATACACACCCAAGAATGCTCATTTCCCCTTTAACCTCCCCAACACCTCTGTCCCTTAGTTTTCTCAACTTACTCTCTAATCATCTTATCTCAGCCCTGCTATGTATCTACACCTCCCCGCCCTGCCCCCAGACACTCACCCTGTCCTCCAGGGTACATGCAGCGGAAAGCTCGACCCAGCTCCTCAGCCTGAACGCGGCCAGCTGGGGTCAGTTCTCCACCCCACTTCAGTACCAGCAAGAGGGATGGGGCCAGAGCCTCCCGCTGTGTATCTGCAGGAATAAGAGGGAGTGAACAGGTCTAGACCTAAGGAAAACAGTGTGTGCTTAGTTGCTCAGTGGTGTCTGACTCTTGCAACCCCATGGGCTGCAGCCCACTAGGCTCCTCTGTAATGGGATTTCTCAAGCAAGAATACTGGAGTGGGTTCCCATTTCCTCCTCCAGGGGATCTTTTCGACCCAGGGATCAAGCCGGCATCTCCTGCATTGCAGGCAGATTCTTTACAGTTGAGAAAGTGGGGAAACACAAGGAAAACAGTGGGGACATCTAAATGTTAAGTCTTCTGAGGAGCCCAGAAAGGTAATTTGGGAGAGAGGTCATCTAAGGGTTCAAGAATAAAAGATGTGAGTAGTAAAGGAAAGAAGTGTTACGTCTCACCTTGCCCCTCATTAGAAGCTTTTACTCCATGAGGGTAGTAAGTCAGCTGCACCTTCCGGTTGATGCCTGAGAAGTGACCGTACCTGCAGGATAAACTCACAGTTTGCTTTCTACCCCAGCACCCAATTCTTATGGCTGTTGACACCCTTTTTCCTATTCCCTTTCTCACATCTCCAGCACGGATTTTAACTGCTCCAATTTCCCCGTCTTCTCCTCGATCTCACCACCTGGTTCTTTCTCCAGTTCAGCCAATAGCAGCCGTGTGATGTCCAGCACCTCCTGGAGGAAATAATAGGGTGTCCATGAAGGAGGCCAAGTCCTGGCTGGCTAGGCTTTCATCTTGGCCTCTGTCTTTTCATAGCACTGCTCCTGCCAGCCAGATTCATCATCTTACCTGTAGCTGCTCTGGCCGCTTCAGTTTTAATTTCCCTGTCTTGTAGCCACCATGTTTTTCGAATAGACTAAAAATCTGAAGAAAGGAGGAGAAGCCTCAGTATGGGTCAAGAAAGGCAAAAACCTCTGGGAGGTGCCCCTCCCCATTTCCCGTACAAAAACCTATCTGTCTAGATTAGTACACTCGGCTTTTTACCTTGGGTGTGTCACCTCCATCTTCATCTTCTGCTTGGGTGTACGATCCCCATGACGAATGATTGCAATGACACAACGAAGTTCCATCCTAAGATAGGGAATCCTGTTAGAGCCACTTCCCCATCCCACCCCACACTGCCACCCATTTCATTCTACTCGCCATGTCAAAGAACACAGGAAAGACTATCTGAGATGAGGAACACAGGTAGGCTCCACCGGTCAGGTGGCACAGGAGCAGGAAGTGACCACTGGTCTGCCTAAGATGTCTTAAGTGGTTACTCCAGATTTTTAACTTTTACTTTTGCTCACATAGTGCCAGAAGTGGTAGGGACAATGGGAATGTCCTCAGCCTCCATGGGGATGGACCACGGGATCTGGAACTGCGGGGCAAGCTCCCGCATTATGGTGTTCCTAGAAGGAGAAACATGAAGAACCCACATGAACATGAAAGAACCAAAACTACACATCTGAATGAAGTTCAAAAGAACTAACAATATGTTAATATAAAGTCCAAAGACATGCAAAAAAAAGTCCCTATATTTGTAATAAAGATTGTGTTTACCTCTGGGTGGGAGGGGAGGGGATGTTATTAGTAAGGGTTATGTAGGGGGTTCAATTCTATGTGCTTGCTTTTTTTTTTTTTTTTTTTTTGGTTGCACCACACAGCTTGTAAGATCTTAGTTCTGTGACCAGGTATTGATCCTGGGCCCTCAGCAGTGAAAACGCCAAGTCCTAACCACTGGGCTGCCACGGAATTCCCTTAACTATATTCTTAATATTTTATTTCTTAAGCTCAATGGTGAATATACTGATACTCACCATAGCCATCACTCCTTAAACATTTTTGAATGTTTTACATATTAAAAAGTCAAGTTGAAAGACAGTGTTATGGTATGATCACATTTACTACAATAAATAGTCTGTTTATATACAGAAGAAAAAAGACATATTCTTATGTCTAAAACAGTTAACAATAATTCCCTCTGGGGAGAGCCATGTTGGGAAGGCAAAAGAGTTGAGGAGCCCTTTCTCTACTGTCCTTTTCACTTTTAAATCATTTTTACAGCATTTAAAGTACAGGCAGACCTCAGGGACATTGAGAGTTCACTTCCAGACCACTGCAATATAGTGAATATCTCTATAAAGTAAGTCACAGGAGTTTTCTTGTTTGGCAGTGCATATGAAAGTTACCGTAGTCTAGTAAGTGTGCAATAGTGTTATGTCTAAAAACAATATACATACCTTAATTTAAAAATACTTTATTGCTAAAAGTGCTAACCATTATCTGAGCCTTCAGCAAGTTCTAATCTTTTTGCAATAGTAACATCAAA
The DNA here is from genome assembly GCA_917880005.1 of Nanger dama. Lineage (NCBI taxonomy): Eukaryota > Metazoa > Chordata > Mammalia > Artiodactyla > Bovidae > Nanger > Nanger dama. The sequence continues at coordinate 2,032,052 of CAKJTW010000038.1, read as the reverse complement.
GATCACTGATCACAGATCACTATGACAAGCATAATAACAATGAAAAAGCTGAAAATACTGTGAGAATTACCAACATATCACACAGAGACATGAAGTTAAGAAATGCTGTTAGAAAAATGGTGAAAATAGACTTGCTCAAAGGTTGCCACACTGCGGTGCTGCGAAGGCAGGGGCTAGGCTGCAATTTCTTCAAATGAGAAATCACCGACTTGAGTCTAGAGCGTTTGGGTGACAAAGGGGGTCTAGCCTCTTTTCTGTTATTAGCCTTAGTCATGTAGCCTAGAGAGAAGATTCTAGACAAGCCTCTAGGCATGGGGGAGAAAGAGTTCTTGATATCTACCCACAGGAATAAAATAACAGGGAGAGACATTTGGCCTGAAGGCTTCAGGTACCACTAGAAGTTGAGCTGAGAAAATACAGTACATTCCAGACTCTTTTGAACTTCCTTGCTTGAAATTTTGTCTACCATTCCACTCACCCATCCACGTATATATAGAATGAACTCTATTCCCACATGGGTCAGAGTGGGGATGGATGGTATTAGCAACTAGCACTAGTGGAGGAGAGGGCCGAGACCCTGTTGGAAACATCTTTGTGTCTCTTTAGAGAGATAATATACGTACACTCCTTCAATCCGCTGGTGCCTGGACAGTGCTGCCAATGAAATCTGCTTATATTTCTACTGTGAAATGAGTACATATCCTCAGAACGTGGGCTAACCAAAGACATGAAGTACCCTCATCGGTCCAGGTCAGGCTCATGTGAGGTCACAGCCGCCAGGGCCTGCTCTACACTGCTGTCTGGGGGGCTCTCCTCTCACCTCCTGCTTAGGCATCCGCACCCTCAACAAGGTCTGTTTCTGTAACTGTCTCTCATGTGCCTGTTATCTCTCAGTCTGCCAGACAGCATCTGTGTCTGACTCTCACCAAAGATTCATCCAACCTCCTTCTAACTGCTTTCTCTGATTCCGTCCTCTCCACACTCTCAAAGGTCACCCCCCAATCCTGTTTCATCACATGCTCCTCAGTTGACGGAACTTCATCCTCCCTTCCTGCTACACAAATCTAACCCCCTCACCCGCCTTTCCAGTGCTCCTGTCTTCTAGTCCCTCTTTTCTTCTGCAACATCACTTCCCACACCTCCCACTACAAATCCACCTAGGACTCAGGCGGGCCCCTTTCTGTCCCCAGGCCTATACCAGGAGCCTCTGTGAGCTTCCAAGGCTTTTTCCAGAAGCTCTTCTCTCAGTCTGGCGTGCCCTTCATATTTCCACTAGGCAAAGTTCATTAATCACTAATCATCATCTTTTAGGACACTTAATCAGATTTAAGGTAATTCATTTGGGCTGAAGGGTAAATCCTTGTACAACATTTGGTGGTTGAAAGAAGTGTCAAAACCATGTATCCTCTGATTCTCTAATGTTATTTTGAATCAATGTCAAGGACTGTTTTTAATTATCATTGTGTAATTTCATCATCTAATTGTATTTGTCTTTTCTTGAGAATGGGTTTTATTAAAGCTATGTTTTGAATTTAAAAAAAAAAAAAGGTTGCCACAAACCTTCAAAATGTGAAAAAACACAATACCTGCAAAGTTCAACAAAACAAGGTGTCTTTAAAGTAAAAACTTTGCTATTCTCCTCTTTAAGCCCATTCTCCCCAGCCCAGACCACTGTGTCCCTTACCCTAGAATCTTGGCACAATCATCATAGTATTTCATCAATTCTTGACAAAACTGAAGCCATTGACATCACACACAAAGGAGTGACCATTGGCACGGAGGAGATCAAAACCACAAACTGTTTGCTGCAAGGGGAAGAAGGGAAGACGAGAACAAGAGAGAAGGGACGATGAGAACACGCTTCCTTCTCAGCTTCGCCCGCCAACCTCTCCCTCATGCCACAGCCCCGCCCCTGCACCCCTCCTGCTCCTGCACAACCTCCCTACCAAGGGGCCTCCCTTCACCTTAAAAGCTACGCAGACTTTCCTGGCCACCAGCTTTTCCATGGCGGTCAGCATGACTGGATATCGAATCTCTTTCCCCTCACTGTCTCGTTCAACCTTCCCATCCAAAGCTGGAGATTTTCTGGCTTCAGCATGGGCATAGTCTGGCCCCACTGTGTACACCTGCAGGTACATAGCATCACTGAGTATGCCCACAGCTCACCCTGTATATGAGAAGGCAATATGAGCGTCATGTCTGTAGGCTAGTTTCCCAGTAAACATAAACAAAACAAACAAATCCCCTGAGTATTAAGAACAAGAAGACTGACTTTTTTTTTTTTACTGAGATGGAACTTCAGTATTATTATGAAAGTTTCTCCATGGGACTCTAAAACTATCACCTAGTCCTTACTAAGAAATAACTTACCAACATTATTCCATTTTCCACATTACCCTTGCCCTCGCTCTGATAGTGACAATATAAATACCTACTTCCCCAATCCTTGTCTTCACCTGCATATGAAAGCCAATCCCATTCACACTTTATTTTCTATACCTGCTTCCCTACACTTATACTTGCTTCACAAGCACCCCACCCCACTCAGACATTTATAACCTCTTAAATCCCCGTATCCACCATAACCTTGACATCTGTGCCATCTGTTGGCATAAACTCCTCATAGATGTATGATCCTGTCTTTCGGACGCTGCTCTCTGGAGAGTAAACACTGCTTCGGCTGCCAATCTTCAGGAGAAAAAGGAAGGGGGAAAAAAAGGTTGCCTCTAACTTGTCCCCAGGTCTCCCAGCTTCCCTTCCCACAACTTCATTCTTGCGCATCTACTTCTCTGCCTCCTCAGATGTCTCCCACACCTTACGGAAGAGGCGCTGGCTTCCTCCTCCAGCTGAGCTGGGGTAGTAGATGTAAACGTTGTGGTCCTCTGCACTCACGGGCTTCTCCACAAAGGGCTTGGGAAAGACGGCTCCATTTACCTCCACCTGGTCTTCACCCTCTATCAGGTTGCACTCTGAAAGGTAGGTGTGTGGTCATTCCTAGGGCCCAAGAATGCTTCCAACTTCCAACTTCTCTGAGTTTTAATCTCCATCACCCTCAAATTTCTATGCCCATACTTTAATAATAGATATGGTAACTAACATCTGTATAAGAGGTCTTAGATTCTGTCCAAAGACCCATGGCTCTAGCTCTACCCACAGTCCAGCAACCAAAGCCTCACAGAGACAGGTGGCACACAGCTGTCTAGAGAACGGAGAACTGGACTCAGTCACAGAAAGCGGGGCAGGGTAGGAGTGGACAAGGCCAGGTACTCACCCTCCCGGCCGGGCAGGGTCACGGTTGAGCACAGCGTATCGAGGCAGGTCAATACCCTCCTCCTGCAGGATCCGGTACACCTCCCTCCTGTTACCCCCCCGAATAAATTAGCTGGGAGAGGTGGGGGCAGGTGACGAGGGGAGAGGCTAGGGATTTCACTCACACAGGAATTGGGAGATACCCGTGTACAGAACTCAAGAGGGTTTGGTACGACAATTCGGCATGTTTGTTTGACTCTGCCCCTCCCAGAGTGGGTTCTCTAAAACAGGCGTGATCTCGGGGCCACCCATCCCCCAGTCAACAGAAAGCTGTACCTATCCTGGATGTAATACTGCATAGCCAGGTCATTGATAAGGAAAGGGTTTCGAAGCTTGGAGTAAGCAACAGCTTTGTCCAGGGGAAAGCCTGGGATGGAGAGAGAAAATAGAGAGGTGAAAGAAAGAAAGAGAGAAACAGTGAGAAAACAGCAAGAAAAACAGAGAAACGTGTTAAAGCTATTCGTTGCCACTGAACTCCACAACCCATCCAACCCAGCACTCATCCTCCTGCCCAACTTCGCAAGTCTAGAAAATCCATCAGGAAGAAAGCCAAACAGAAACTACTTGTAGGGTCCTTCCAGAGACTGATTCTGTCAGAGATCCGAAGAACCTTAGAGCTGTCCTAAGGTTTGAATATAGGCTTTAAACTAACCTAGCAACTTCTCCAAGATGTAGGAAAAGCAAATCCCTTTGTACTGTTCTCTAGCATCGGGAAGTGAGGATGACTTATTTGTCTTATTTGACAGTGAGAGCCTCATTTCCCAGTCCAGCATTCCCAACACCACTCCCTTCCCATTTTTCTTCACAGACACCAACCTTTGGAGTGGAAGGAGATGAGGCAGTGGCAGGATGGCCAGTTTTCCACAGGTTCATTGAGAATCACATCTTCTCCCAGGATGATAACAGTCAGGTAGTCAAACCTGCAGAGTCGCTCTAGGATCTGGGTCATTGGCTTGGACTTGGATTTCTTGGTCATAGCACAGATGCCAACAATGATCTGAGGTTCAGGAGGCTACCAGGAGAAAGTGCCATCAGGAACTTCTCACCTGAACCGCCTTTATCAGGGAACACTGCCTCATCATCTCCTTAGGGCAGAGTTTCTTGTCAGGACTTTGTACTTAGGGGGTTAAGGCTGTCGCCTAACTCAGGCCTAGATTGGGGTTCCTACAGGGACTCCTCCTGCCACAATGGGATATGTGTACTCAGGCAGCAAAGTCAGAGAACCAATAATCATGAGCCAACAGGACGCAGGCACAAGCAGAAGGGCTTCAAGAGAGGCAGTCCAACCAGTCTTCACCACCCTTCCCTTTCATCAAGAGGGCCTGTTTGTGACAGGGAGTATAAGCGTTTGGGAAGACTGGGAGGAGGTGTCTCAATCCTATGGAATCTCCATTATGGTGGGGGTCCCAACACCAAGTGACATCATATCCCCCTGTCTTACCACTTCATCCTCCTCATCCTCAAGGAGCTCACTGTCACTCTCTTCCGGTCTCATGCCGAGTCCACGGGTGCCCAGCCCCCTCATCTCCAGCTCCGAGGAAGAAGTGGGCTGTGGCACTCTCGCCCTCACTGGCCGGCAGTGACCACATCCCCGCAGGGGCAGCCACTCATCCCGCCCTGAAATAGAGGGGATCTCCGTTAGCTCAGAACCCAAGTCCCACAGTAGTGGGTGGGGGGTGGGGGGTGGGGATGAGAAAATAAGAGGGAACTACGAGGGGAAACAGGAAACAAAGCTACACTGACAGGATCAACAGGGAAGGAGGCACGTGGGCTGTGACTGGCAATGACTAAAGATCCCCGAGAGAAAATCAAGGTTACCCTTTTTCTCCCTGCTCACCCCACCCCCAACCATGAGCCTGGGATGAGAATTACTGGATTAACCCTTACCGTGCTGGCATGTCCCTGATTCTGCCAGCAGGAAAAATCATTAACTCCAGCAGCAAATGGGAAAGGCAGTTCTTCATGGAGGGCCACTGTTGATTCCTACCCAGAAAAGAAGGTTAAAATGACATTTCAACTTCAGATTCAGTCGAAATCTTCCCAGCCCTCCTCTACCTCCCAACAGCAAAAAGCAGAGACATCGTTTTGCCGGACAAAGATCGGTCAAGTCAAAGCTATGGTTTTTACAGGAGTCATATACGGATGTGAGAGTCAGACCATAAAGAAAGCTGAGCATCAAAGAATTGATGCTTTTGAACTGTGGTGCTGGAGAAGACTCTTGGGAGTCCCTTGGACTGCAAGGAGATCAAAATAGTCACTCCTAAAGGAAATCAACATTCATTGGAAGGACTGATGCTGAAGGTGAAGCATGCTGAAGCTAAGCTCCAATACCTTGGCTACCTGATGCGAAGAGCTGACTTACTGGAAAAGACCCTGATGCTGGGAAAGACTGAGGGCAGGAGGAGAAGTAGGTAACAGAGGATGAGATGGTTGCATGGCATCACCAACTCATTGGATATGAATTTGTGCAATCTCCGAGAGATAGTGAAGGACAGGGAAGCCTGGCATGCTTCAGTCCAGAGGGGGTCACAAAGAGTTGGAAATGACTTAGCAACTGAACAACAACAATTCAAGAGCAGAGGAATGAGAGAGCTCAGTTGCTTTTGCTCTTCACCTCTATCTTCATTCCTACCAAGGACTAACTCAAAAAAAAAACATTGATTGATTGACTGGGGGCACTATATGTTCTAAGCATTGTATAAGAACATTAAAATCCCTTTGACCTGACTCTCCTTCATCTACTTTACCTTAAAAGAAAGACACCCAATTCCGGAAAATCTGTTCAAGAAAAAAGGTCTAGTGCTAGTTGGGAAATTGAGGATACAGGCATCCACACAACAGGCCCCAACCTATTCTCAAACTGAAATTTCAGTTTTCTCTCTGCTGTCACAGGGTACAGAAACACAAGGCTGGTCTAGGCCAAGGTCCTTCATAACAGAAGTTACAATGAGAAAAAAAAAAAAAAAAAACCTACCTAGAGCCATTATCAGTGAGAATATTATTTTTAATAATTTTTATTTATCTGTTTTTGGCTGTGCTGGGTCTTCCTTGCTGAGAGGGCTTTTCTCCAGCTGCGCCGAGTGGGGGCTACTCTCTAGTTGCAGTTCAAGCTTCTCATTGCAGAGGCTTTTCTTGTCGTGGAGCACAGGCTCTGTGGCTCAAGGGCTTCAGTAGCTGCAGCAGCTGGGCTCCGCAGGCGCAGTTCCTGGGCTCTAGAGCACACGTTCAGTTGTGATGGGCGGGCTTTGTCGCTCCGTGGCATGTGGGATCTTCCCAGATCAGGGATTGAACCCGTGTCTCCTGCATTGGCAGGCAGACTCTTTGCCACTGAGCTACCTGGGAAGCTCTGGTAATATCTTAAGAGTTAAAACTGAATTAGAACAACCTGGAAGTTCCACTTTTGTACACATATTAACTAACTGTGATTATACTGTGCAAGAAACAACTGTCAGGGAGACACTTGGTTATCACAACTCAGCAGGTGCTATTGGCATCTAGTGAGTAGAGGCCAAGGATGCTCCAAAATGTGAGTGGTGCCAAGGCTGAGAAACCCCCTGTAGAGAAATCTTCCCACATAAGAAGACATGCGCAAGAATATTCATGAACAATTCAGATGTCACAAGTTAAAGAATGATAAATATAATGTAGTGTATACAAATGGTTGACTAATAGCAATTATTAAAAATGAATCAGGGGCAGGGTTCCCTGGTGGTCTAGTGGTTAAGAATCCATCTGCCAAAGCAAGAGACTTGGGTTCAATCCCTAATCCAGGAAGACCCCACGTGACTCAGAGCAGCTGAGCGTGTGCGCCACAACTATCGAGCCTGTGCTTTAGAGCCTGGGAACCGCAACTAGTGAGCCCATGGGCCACAACTGCTGAAGCCCGCGTGCCGTAGAACCCGTGCTCTGCAACAAGAGAAGCCACCACACTGCAACTAGAGAGAAGCTCCCACTCTCCACAACTAGTGAAAAGCAAAGAAAACCCAGCTCTGCCTCCCCACAGAGAAAGAGAGAATTGGGGGATAAATTAGGAGCTTTAAGATTAAGATATACACACTGCTGCTGCTACGCTGCTAAGTTGCTTCAGTCGTGTCCGACTCTGTGCTACCCCATAGACGGCAGCACACCAGGCTCCGCTGTTCCTGGGATTCTCCAGGCAAGAACACTGGAGTGGGTTGCCATTCCCTTCTCCAATGCATGAAAGTGAAAGTGAGGTCGCTCAGTCATGTCCAACTCCTAGCAACCCCATGGACTGTAGCCTACCAGGCTCCTCTGTCCATGGGATTTTCCCAAGCAAGAGTACTGGAGTGGAGTGCCACTGCCTTCTCCATACACACTACTATACATAAAATAACTAAACGAGGACCAACTGCGTAGTACAGGGAAATATACTCAATATCTTGTAATAATCTATAATGAAGGGACTTTCCTGGTGGGTCAGTGCCTAAGACTCTGTGCTTGCAATGCAAGTAGCCCAGGATTGATCCCTGGTCAGGGAACTAGATCCCACATGCCACAGCTAAAGATTCCAAGTGCTGCAACTAAGACCTGGTGCAGCCAAAAAAACAAACAAATAAAAAAACCTATAATGGAAAAGAATCTGAAAAAGTATATATATGTGGGTGTGTATGTGGGTGTGTGTATATATATATATATATATCTGGATTATTTTGCTGTATACCTGAAACTAACACAACATTGTAAATTAACTATCCTTCCATTTTTAAAAAATGAATCAAAGCTATATAAAATATAAATAGCTTCCAAATGCAAACTGCAGAAATATATATGAAGGACAATTCTACTTGTACAAATAAAAATACTACAAATGTTTATGACTGCATACATAATTAGACACATCTGTTAACACTAAATCGTGGGAATACAAGTACCTGTTATTCTTTTCTCCCAAAATGAAATTGAGTCATATCAGCAATTTTCTACATTCTGCAAAAGTTCTCAGAAATACTGACCAATGGATCTAATGAAAGCCACAAACTCCATAAGTAAATGGAATGATTTAGTCTTATAGACTTGTACAGTAGTCTTCAATAACTCCTTTCTGTATTTTTATTTTAAATCCTTACACTTCAAGTGAACTCTGAAGCTTTGATTAGAAAGTCACAGCTAATCTTTATACAGATCCTGACCTTTCTAGTCTTCACCACCTGCTTTTCTCTGTTGTTCCACCACCAGACAATGTTCTCCTTAGACTTAACATTTCCAGTTGTGCACCGCTGGTCTTACACATACACACCCCTCCTGATTACAGGCTATTTCTTTGAATTCCGTTCTAGTGACCTGACCCAGTTTCCAGGACTTGTGACATTCTCAAGGTCCCTGTACAGTTTAAGCAAGCCAAAGTTTGTGGCAGGCTTTATCCTTTCTCTGAAGTACGAGCTTTTTCTATGTCTAAGATTCCTAACCCTTCACACTTCCTGCCACTAAGCCCTTCCTGGTTTGCTACTGAATGTACACTATCACATTCTTGAAATTCTATTTTAACTCTATAACAGGAGATGGTAATAGAATAGCAAAGGAAAATGTGTTCACAAATGCGGAGCTGAAGGAACATGAAAGGTCTAAATTCATAGTTAACAAAGCAGAAATAGAAGCCTGACAGAAATAGCTATGAAATAAGCCAGGATTTATTTAGATGTACCTCTGGGAGAAGCTGGGCTTTAACGTGGTGTTCCAACAGCCACCGCTGGTTTCCCTGCTCTTCTCCCCCTTCCTCCTCTCTCTTTCCTAATACTTTGTTGCAAAAGAAAACTTCAGACTCTGCAGTTGGCTAAAGGGCAAGTCTTACTGGGGCAATGTGGAAGGGAGCTAGGGAGGGAGGGAGGAGACAGTAGGTAAGGAGATGGAGGGGCAGGGGCACAATCTCCTCAGGAACATCTATGTTAAACTGGATCTAGAGAAGGGATGTGGTTTCCCTGGTGGCTCAGATGTTGAAGAATCTGCCTGCAACACAGAAGACCCAGGTTTTAAGAGAGGGATAGAAGGGAGGGTGCTGTGCTATACTTAGTTGCTTCTGACTCTTTGTGACCCTATGGACTGTAGCCCGCCAGGCTCCTCCATCCGTGACATTCTCCAGGCAAGAATACCGGAGGGGATACCCTATCCCTTCTCCACAGGAATCTTCCTGCATTGCAGGCAGATTCTTTACCAGCTGAGCTACAGGGAAGCCCAGAAGGGAGGGTAGGTGGGTTTAGTCGCTAAGCCGTGTCTGACTGTTTGTGACCCCATGGACTGTAGCCCACCAGGCTCCTCTGTCCATGGGATTTCCCAGGGAAGAATACTGGAGTGGGTTGCCATTTCCTTCTCCAGGGGATCTTCCAGACCCAGGAATCAAACCCAGATCTCCTGAATTGTGAACAGATTCTTTACCGACTAAGGGAGGGTAAACCGTGTTAATTTCTTTCTCCCTTAGAATTTAGGGCTGCTTGCCTAGTCCTCTAATTTCTTTAACCACCATGCACTTGCTGCAGGGCCCCATTAGTGGTGAAAGTGAAAGGTCAGTACAGAGTCCAGGCAGAAATATTTCCAACACAGTTATAACTCCTCAGACCATCAACACTGTCTCCTTCAACAGTGGGCCCCTAACTTCCTACTTGATGCAGTTTTTGTTGTTGTTGCAGACTTGACTGATTCATACATACCCTTTTTCTGCCACCGATGAAATGTGCTGATGCCCTTGTTCTCCGCATCAGCTCCCTTATATCGCTTTCTTTTCCCTCCTTGCTAAAATGACTCTTCCTTGACTCAGTGAACTACCGCTCTCTCCTCCCTCACTGATCGACTGATCCCACAATCCGACTAACCCTCTCCCTCACTGCCTCCCTAGCCTTAGGTAGTGGTTCAAACCCCGATGAGTCACCGCACTTGGTAACAAATTTACTTGGAACCCTCAGTGCTTTCCACCCCCAGCTCCACAGGCTGTCTGTGGGCCACTCTCCCCACGCGCCCGCCCTCCACGCTCACCTCTCTCCAACAACCCCCTTCCTCCAGCCGACTCTCCGGTCCGACTCCACTCCCACCTCGCCCCACGCGGACCTGCCCACTCTGGCCCTCTCCCCTGCAGACGCCCTGGCTCGGCAGGACCCCTCTTCCTCACGCAGACCTCGCGCGCCCATCTCTTCTCTCGCGGATCCCCCCTCCTCTGCGCTCTCCTCACTCCGTTCCCGGTCCCGAATACCACCGCCCATCCTGACTCCTCCAGCCTTTGCCCGCCCCCGCCTTCCCCGCCTCACTCTCCCTTCGCTGACATTGAGGCCTCTCGGCTGCCTCCCTTCCCAGAGCGACCCCCGGCCACTACCAACCAGGGCCCTCAGCACCAATGGAGCCCACTCCACCCAGCCCACCCCCTCAGATACCGCCCCCAGCCCCCAGCCACTCCCCCACCGCCCCAGGCCCTCACTCACCCGCCTCCCTGCGCTCGCGCAGCCGAACCTGCCGGCAGCGACACCTGACAGCGGCCCAATCAAAGCGCAACTTCTCTTCGGTGCCACCAATCAGCGGAGGGCGCGCACCGGCTGCGGAGTCAGGCTGCGTTGGCCGGCGCTTCTGCGCGGAGGCGGGTGGCCTCTAGTGGCCCTAGGGAGGAAGTGCAACCTGACGTTCTTTCTCCGATTTCTAACTGCGTCGCCACCGTCCATATGCTTGGTCTAGACAGAGACTTTCCAGTGAGACGAAGGCGGGGGGAGATGCAGAGAAAAAGGCAGAGTCTGTTGCCATTGCACCTCCTTGAGGACAAAACCAGGTCTTCTGTTTGTCTTGTAAAATAAACGGGATATGATAGATGTAGTGGTGTTTGTTGTTCAGTCGCCCAGTCTTGTCCAACTCTTTGTGACTCCACAGTCTGCAGTATGCCAGGTCTCCTTGCCCCTCACCATCTCCTGGAGTTTGCCCAAGTTCATGACCATTGCATCGGTGATGCCCTCCAGCCATCTCATTCTCTGACGCCCTCTTCTCCTTCTGCCTTCAGTTTTCCCCAACATCAGGGACTTTTTCAGTGAGTTGTCTGTTCGCATCAGATGACCAAAATACTGGAGCTTCAGCTTCAGCATCAGTCCTTCCAGTGAATATTTAGGGCTGATCTCCCTTAAGATTGACTGGTTTGCTCTCCTTACTGTCCAGGGGACTTTCAGGAGTCCTCCAGCACCACAGTTCAAAGGCATCAATTCTTTGGTGTTCTGCCTTCTTTATGGTCCAGCTGTCACAATCGTATGCGACCACTGGGAAAACCATAGCCTTAACTATACGGACTTTTGTCAGCAGAGTAATGTCTCTGATTTTCAACACACTAGGGATCCAATAAATGTACATTGCAAATGTTAACAGAAGAGTGAAAGTGGTTCTGGAGACAAAAACAGAGACAGAAACAAATCAGAAATTTGAGAGATGGATGAGAGACTTATTTATGAAAGAGACAATAAAATGGACAGACTTGGAAGTCTGAACAAGTCGATTCCTATCTCCACACATTGCTTGCTCTCTTGCCTTTGGTAGCTGTGCAGCCTTGGACAAATCACTGAATTTCCCTTAGCCTCTTTTTTTCTCACTTGTGAGAGAGTAGGAATGGAAACTTTAACTGACAGGGTACTGATTATATGAGAGTCTTTTGCATGTGTTTGTACTATTATCTTTGCATCCTCGCTCAGGTTTCCTTGGTCAAGACAATTCCAAGTTTTTTACAAAGCAAGTTTGTGTGCTGGAAGCTCTGTGAGGCCAAACTGAAAGGCCAGAGATTGGAACAGAGAAAGGTTTATTGCAAGGCCAAGCAAAGAGAACAGGTGACACGTGCCCCCAAACCCCAAACGCTTCAAAGGTTTTCGGGGGCATGGTGGAGGTTTTATAGGCAAAATTCCGGGTGAGGGCTGCAGGCATGTTACTTTCCTCTGATTGGTGAGTGGTGAGGTAATAGGGCAGTGCTCCAGGAATCTGTTATTCAGCCTGAAGTTACCATCTTCCACCTGTGGGCGAGGTTGGGAGGTGGTTTGTGTGTCTACTAAGTTACTCAGTTGTGTCCAATTCTTTGCAACCCCATGGACTATAGCCCACCAGGCTCCTCTGTCCATGGGATTTTCCCTGGCATGAATACTGGAGTGGGTTGCCATTTCCTCCTCCAGCAGATCTTCCCAACCAGGGAAGATCAAACCCATGTCTCCAGCACTGGCAGGCAGATTCATTGAGTCCAGTGTAATCAAGTTGCCACTAAGTAACTGGCAAGGGAGGAGGCTTTGTTCCTGTAGAACTAAGCATATTGTTATGTATATTCCTTTAGGAGGAACCAGGATCCTACTTTAACTGCTGCACTATAGTTCATATATATATATATATATATATATATATATATATATAAAATTCTTTAAAATTTATTTGGCTGTGCTGGGTCGTCGTTGCTATGTGGGTTTCTCTCTAGTTGTGGCCAGCAGCGGCTACTCTCTAGTTGCAGTGTGCAGGCTTCTCATTGTGGTGGCCTCTCATGTGGAGTCATCAGGGAATGGTGGCTCAGCAGTAAAGAATCCAATGAGGGTTTGGTCCCTGGGTCGGGAAGATGCCCTAGCAGAGGAAATGGCAACCCACTCCAATATTCTTTCCTGGGAAATCCCATGGACAAAGGAGCCTGACAGGTTACAAGTTACATGGGGTTGTATCTAAGGGTCAGATATGACTTAGCAACTAAATCCTCAGCCCTACCACCTCTTGCTGCAGAGCATGGGCTCTAAAGCATCTGGGTTTCAGTAGTTGCAGCTCCTGGGCTTAGTTGTCCCGCAGCATGTGGAATCTTCACAGAGCAGGGATCTTCCACCTGGGGGATGGGACTTTCCACCCATGTCTCTTGCATTGGCGGGCAGATTCTTTACCACTGAGCCACCAGGGAAGCTCCTGAGAAACAGAAGAGAAGGAGGCAGGGCACAACCTTTAAAGAATGACATAGCCTGAGGTCACAGCATAAACTGATTAGAATCAACTGCCTAAAACCTGGACTGAGACCTGGACTGCCTGCTCTGAGACCTGGACCTTGATCCTCAGTATACACTCCCTCATTTTAACACATCAGGAAGCTAAATGACACACCCAGAGGTGCCAAGATAGTTCCAAGTTCAACCATCAAAGATCAAAAGTGGGTGGTAGCCCAATGACTGGAAATCTCCACCCCTTCCCCCGAAATAGTTGGAATAATCCTCTCATTCATTAGCCTTTGAAATTACCCAGCCCATAAAAGATAACTGGGGGTGGGGGTGAGTGAGGGGGGTGAGGGGGGGCGCTCCCCCGGTGGCTCAGATGGTAAAGAATTGGCCTGCAGTTCGGGAGACCTGGGTTCGATCCCTAGGTTGGGAAAATCCCCTGGAGAAGGGAATGGCTGCCCACTCCAGTATTCTTGCCTGGAGAATTCCATGGACAGAGGATCTTGGCAGGCTACAGTCCAAGGGGTCGCAAAGAGTCGACACAACAGAGTGACTAACACTTAAAAGCTAATCACACTACATTTTGAGGCTTCACTTGCCCTCTTCCGAAGGCCCACACTCTTTGTACTGTGTTTCTCTCTGAATAAATCCACTTCTTACCACTTTGTTTCTCACTGAATTCTTTCTGCGATAAGACATCAAGAACCTGAGCCTCATTAAGTGCTGAAACCAGCTGTGTGACCTCAGTCGGAAGACCATGGATTTTTGCTGGGTTTGGATCCCAGCCATGTGGGTTCAAGTCCCAGACTGGCTTTTGGCTACGTTTGAGTCCTGGTACAGGAGTTCAAGTCCCAATCTGAGGTAAACTGTTTCACCTGCACTATAGTTTTTTTTATTGTCCCTCCATTGTTTCTGCTTCCCCTCCATTCCTTGACTAGCAACTATTTGGATCTACCCTTTGGAACCCAGGGAAGTTTTTGGGGGCTGAAGCCTGTTTCCAACAATCAAGAAATGGGGGACACAGTAAGACTTCCATGCCCAGGACCCCTACCTCGGGTCCTGCTTGGCCTCACCTCTTTATGAGCATACCAGTATCCGTAGCTTAAAAATTCACCAACTTTGCCGTTTGGGGAGACACTGCTTTAGGAGAGATACCCAGGGTTCCACTTACTTGCAGCAAGTAATAGTAAGTCCTTCCTTCTTCTGTTTTTTACCTTGGTTGTGTCTAATGGCTTAATACCCACCAAAAGGTGAACCCAGTTTTCAGGTAACATAACTGCAGAACTCCATCTAGTCCTGATAATTACTCTCTTAGCAGGAGAAGGAATTGATGGACCGAGAACAGCGGCAATTAGCTTCTAAGGATACTCACAGATGAGGAAGGCAGGAAAAGGAGCACTAGGGAAGCCTGAGAGGAATGAATGAATGAGAGTAAAAGGATGGAATGGGGTCTCATCAGTGAGGCCAGAGGACAAGGTGAAGGGGATTTCTTTTTCTCAAAAATCCTCTTAAGATGAACAAATTTCTTACTGTCTTATGGGTACATCAAGATAGCTGAAAGACTGGACTAATGCCCCCATGCCTACCCCACCTTAACTGGGCCTCCATACTGAAGCTCACACTTCTCTTTCAGCTCCAAGCATTCATTCTCCTTCTGCCAGGACAAAGGTCAAGTCACACCCAAGTCCTCCTTGGAGATCAAGAACAAAACCCTCTCAAATCTGAATATGCACCATGTAAGGAGAGAGGAGGAGAAGGGACCAAGAGGTAGGCAAAGATTCTTTGGTGACCCTTTGCCCTTGGACACCCCTCCTCCTTACACTCTGGATTAAACAGCATTAGGGAGCCAAGAGAGGAAACACATGTGGTGGTTGGAGACCTGTGCCTGCCTGTTCCCTTCCTACACCCTGTCATCTCACCACACCCTTCACCTCTCCTTACACTCCCCTTCAGCTCAGGAACTGGGAGCTACAGAGAGGAGGAGAGAAGGAGGAGGAAACAAAATTCCCTGCCCAACTCCAGCCCCACGCCCAGCACAGACAGGAGGTAGGCAAGCCTGCGGAGAATACTCAGAGGGAGTCCTGTGATCAGCAAATAGGTCCCAGCCTGAAAAATTCGCTGAGAAGAAAGAGATCAAAGGTGAAGTAAGAGATGGAGAGGAGGATGGAGGAGGGGGAGAAAAGTGGGGGATCCTGAGACGTGGAGGAAGGACACAGCAGAGCTTCAGACTTGGGGGCAAGGTGGGGTGGGGGGCGGGGAAAACAGCACAGATGTAGTAAGAGTTGGTGTTTCCCCGATGTCTCTCAGGGACTCTTTCCATAACCTTGTAAGGAGACTGGCACAGGTGTGACAGGGAGGAGCCTTGGTGCTCTTCCTGGTTCTAAGGAAGGGGTGACCTTGAGCCAGCAGACTGTCTTTCTCAGTGTCTGCCTGTGTGCTTTCTCTGTGTGTCTTCCCCTGGTATCTGTTTATGCCACGGGTTCCCCGAGGCCACCTCCCCTGAGGAGACAGAGGTCGCAAGGACAGGCCGAAAAAAAACGAGAGCAGGTTGGGCAATGTCCCCTCTTCCACCCAACGGGGCGACGAACGGAGGGTTCCGATGAAACCGAGAGGCTGAGGGGAAGGGTATTAGGGTTTCGCCGGTCCCCTTGGGTGCTGTCCTCCACTTGGTGCTGAAATCTGGGCGGCCTCACCTCAGGTGGGCCCATTCCCGGGCCTAAGGCTGCAAATCGCCAGTCTCCCTAATCTACCTGCGGGGGGGTGCCTACCTCTGCCCCCGCACACCTAGCGCGGTGGCAGGCGGGAAGGCGGGGCCTGCACCAGCCCCACCCCTGGAGACTGCAGCGCTGCCTTCTGCGCCCGCCTGCCGCTAGCTCATTGCGCCTCTCCTGCAGTCCGATCGGCACCGGCTTTCACTCCCGCTCCAGCCTCCACTCCAGCCCCCACTTCGGCTCCAGCCTCGCACTCAGCTCCGGCTCTCAGCCTGTCTGCATCGCCCCCCCTCCTCCCGGCTCCCGCCCTGAGCCAGCAGCTCCTGCCCTGAGATTCCGTAGGCAGACCCTCAAGCCATGGCTGGTCCCTTCTCTCGTCTGCTGTCTGCCCGCCCCGGGCTCAGGCTCCTGGCTTTGGCTGGAGCTGGGTCTCTTGCCGCTGGGTTTCTGCTCCGATCGGAACCTGTTCGAGCCGCCAGTGAACGACGGAGGCTGTATCCCCCGAGGTATCAGTGTCTCAGCCGCTCCGGGGGACGGGGGGAGGGGGGAAGGTCGGGCAGGTGGTGATAGGGGTGGAGATGAGAATCTGGGCAATAGAGAAGGGGTATAATCACGAAAGGTTCTGGAGTGGGGCGCTGTGCAACCTGGAAACCTCACTGGGGTGGCGGGGGGAGGCCAAAAGCATAAGGTGAAAGCATTCCTGGGGACTTGGAATCCGCAGTTCCCGCCCCAAAGGCTAGCTCTGGCCCTGCGAGTTCTGGCTGCACCTACTCTGCTCAAATTCCTAATTGAGAGACCAGGAACTATCCTTTCCGCTCTCCTCCATCTCCCTTTCCTGCTGTTCTCTCCGGTTTCCTGAATTCCCCTCCTTAGTCTTTCCCCCCCCCCATTCCTAATGCTGCTTCCATGGGAGAAAAGAACCGAGCAGATATGGGAGAACTGAGCCTCCAGCCAGAGGAAGCTAGAACTCTTGGGAAAGAATAGATCCTGAAAGTCCCTAATGAGATTACCAAGGTTTAGTCCCGCTCTAGCCTTCCCTCCTCCCAAGGAGCAAAGCCAGGCATGCTCCTAGCTGAGTGCACTGGGTGCAGGCCCCTGTGCCCTCCCTCTATGGTTACTGAGTACCCCCTCCCTAGTGCTGAGTACCCAGACCTCCGAAAGCACAACAACTGCATGGCCAGTCACCTGACCCCGGCAGTCTATGCCCGGCTCTGCGACAAGACCACACCCACTGGCTGGACGCTAGATCAGTGTATCCAGACTGGCGTGGACAACCCTGGCCACCCCTTCATCAAGACTGTGGGCATGGTAGCTGGTGATGAGGAGACCTATGAGGTAGGGGGCCCCAGAGTTTCCCAGTAAAACCCTGTTCATATTCCCAGCAATCCCAGTTCCTTCTCCCTGGAAGCCCCTCACTTTCCCTTAAGACTGGACCATCCATATTCCTGTTTTCCGACCCGGTGAAATCAATCCACAACGAAAGCTTGGGAAGGAGTTCCCTCTCCTTAACCACCTTCTCCCTCTCAACTCCCCCCAGGTATTTGCTGAGCTGTTTGACCCTGTGATCCAAGAGCGACACAATGGATATGACCCCCGAACGATGAAACATACCACCGACCTGGATGCCAGCAAGGTAGGTCAAATATCCCACTTCTGATTTGCATTGCCTTTTGTACAACATACTGTTTTCTCTGGTCTCTTCAACCATAATTATTCCCTGACTCATAGTCATTATACTGCTGAGCTTTCAAGTCTCAGTGTGGGGAAAGATTTGTATGTTAAGGAGCAGCCGCTGTGGAGAGGAGCGGGGGTTGAGAACAGCCACACCCCAAGATGGGCAGTGTGGGGGAGGGTTCAAAATGAATGCCCCTTCAGTTGGCGTGCTTGCCCAATGGGCTGTCCTTCCAGTGGAGGCAATGAAGATTCTTCTAGTCCTTATGGTCTCTCCTTCCCAAGGCCCTCAGCTCCCATCCACCTTATTTCTGTGACTTACCTTAATTAATTTCTACTATTCCCCAGATCCGTTCTGGCTACTTTGATGAGAGGTATGTATTGTCCTCGAGAGTCAGAACTGGTCGAAGTATCCGGGGACTCAGCCTGCCTCCAGCCTGTACTCGGGCAGAGCGACGAGAGGTGGAACGAGTCGTCGTGGATGCGCTGAGTGGCCTGAAGGGTGACCTGGCTGGACGCTACTATCGGCTCAGTGAGATGACAGAGGCTGAGCAGCAGCAGCTAATTGATGTGAGAGGCTTTGAGAAGGAGCTGGGCAGGAGGGGCAGATGGAAAGACCAGAGAATCAAAGGAGGCTGGGCCAGATGAGGCAGATGGGCTCTGAGAAGCCCGGGGGCTACTGTGTAGATTCTTAACCCTAGTCCCTTTAACCCTCCTCAGGACCACTTCCTGTTTGATAAGCCTGTATCCCCATTATTGACTGCAGCAGGAATGGCTCGAGACTGGCCGGATGCGCGTGGAATCTGGTATGAGGCTTAGCTTACCCCAGGCTCCTATAAAGTGCCCCTTTTTTCTCTATCTCTCCCTTGCCCTGCCTCTTAATTCCAGTCCCTCCCTCTCTCCTGCCTTCAGGCACAACAATGAAAAGAGCTTCTTGATCTGGGTGAATGAGGAGGATCATACACGGGTCATCTCCATGGAGAAGGGTGGCAACATGAAGAAAGTGTTTGAAAGATTCTGCCGAGGCCTCAAAGAGGTTGGAGAAGAATGTATAAGGGAACTAGGTGGGAGGACTTAAGAAAGAAACTAGAATATGTAGATGGAGGATATAATTTATCAACCAACCCAGGACACTTTTCATAGTGAAAGAGATTACCACCAGTCACTTTAGTAGGACAATAGATATAAATCAGAACTGTCCAGGGTATATGGTCCTGGTATATATGGACCAGGTATACATAAACCTGGGTATATGGTCATCCTAAGAATAGGATGAGAGAATGTCAGGAATCTAAGGAAGTAAATAAAGCAGTTGCCAAATAATGCAAAGAAGGAATTGAGATGGTGAGTCAGTGCCTGAGGGGTGTGTTGTGGAATGTGCAGATATAAGGGGGAAGGTTTAAGCTTGGACATATATAGGGAGTGAGGGGTTGGTATGTTCGTGATTCTCATGTAACCACCCATTTCTGAGCCAAAGTAGGCCTTTACTCTAGATTCTGTCATTCTTACTAAAGTAGCGTGTCTAGATTTTAAGCTGAATGGGAGGGAAAACAGAGAAGGTGGAAGATGGAATGGTTTAAGTTCCAGACTGTGGCTCTACATAAGGGGTTGAACTGAATTCTCAGTCCTATAGGAATTAGGTCTCCATATTCGAGTCTAGATTGGAAATTTCCATGAATCCAATCCTTATTGTATGGCCTCATATATACAGTTCTGTTTTGGACTTGGAAAGAACTCTCCTTTTAGAATCTTAGCTGGGAGGTTCCTATTATTTTTCGCAGGTAATGGGTAACATCTTGACTTTAGTAACATATCTTTGACCCACTGAAGTGGGTAGGGAAGTACTTTTTATATGTCTTAATCTTCTCATCCGTAAAACTGGGGTAAGAAGACTTCCTACATTTAAGTGGTGGGGATTAAGTGAGATAATGCATATAAAGCATGTGGCCCGTAGTAAAAATTCACAAGTGTTAGCTGTTATTATTATTCTAGATGGAAGGATTTCCCCTTGTTCAGCATTATAATATCCCCCATGCCATGGTTCTTTCTGAACTGTGAACAGGGTCCCCCTTAGGTTACGTAGTGGTCTTCACGAACATTACCCTGGCAGGTCTCCAGTCTCTTCAACTCTAGTAGTCATCTTCATGACTGGGATGTTTAAGTGGAACAAGAACACACTTCCCACCCTCCTCCCCCACCCTCCAACAAGTATGAGTCCAGCTCTTCTGCTCCATTTTCACCTTTCTGCTTTCTCTTTTTCCACAGCTAACAGGCTCTCTTGCCTCTTCCTGTTGCAAAGCCTACACCCTCATTTTCTGGCTGAAAGAATTCTTCCAAGCTCTAGCTCATTAGCAAAGTAAAGATGTCAATGCATGCAGAACTCCCTGAATAATCAATCCTTTCTCAGTTCAGTTTACCACCTCCGTTCATCTCCCCAGATCATCCTTAGCACATCATTCCCTCAAGTTTCTCTTCTTCCACACAGGATATTTTTGCACAATCTCATCATGATGGGCTTGCAACATCAAAAAATATCTTTTATGCATGATAATAATGAGCCATTTCCACCAAAAAAAAAAAAGCAGTGTCATTCTTTCACATCCTAAATCTTTGGTTTTAGACATATTTCTAGAGCTCCTATGGGTCCAGCTAAGGGAGGGTTTGCACAGCTCTGACATGTCACTAATGGCTTTGTGCACGCAGGTGGAGCGGCTGATCCAGGAGCGTGGCTGGGAGTTCATGTGGAATGAGCGTCTGGGATACATCTTGACCTGTCCGTCTAACCTGGGCACTGGACTTCGTGCAGGAGTGCACATCAAACTGCCCCTCCTGAGCAAAGTAAAGGAGTTGTGGGGCTAGAGAGGAGTGTGAGGGAGGAAGTGGCCATGTGGGGTGGGAGAGGGAGTGTGTGCTTTGGGAAGGAGCAGGCATTGTAGCTCAAAAGTCAAGGGAAAGAGCTCTGGGCAGCTTCAGGGCTCTTTCCGGGAGGACCAATCTCAGCCTCTTTTGACCCTACCCCCAAATCTCTATCTCCCCTGTAGGATAGCCGCTTCCCAAAGATCCTTGAGAACCTAAGACTCCAAAAACGTGGAACTGGAGGAGTAGACACAGCTGCCACAGGCAGTGTCTTTGATATCTCTAATTTGGACCGACTGGGCAAGTCAGAGGTGAGATTCTCAGGGATTATGGATAGGTCTGTGGGGGGTGATTTGACCAGGAGTGAGCCTCAACAATGTAACAGAATCTGAAATGAAACTCAGGTTGACTGGGGGAAAACTGGCAATGAGTTCCCAGAGCAGGCAAATCAGTGCTAAAGAGAGTCAGGTTGTGGGAAGCAGAGACCAAGGATCAGTATCATCCAGGTGGAGCTGGTGCAGCTGGTCATCGATGGAGTAAACTACCTGATTGACTGTGAACGGCGTCTGGAGAGAGGCCAGGATATCCGCATCCCTCCACCTCTCCCCAACAAGCATTAACTCCCGTCCCCAGCAGATGACTCCCAGGACCTCTGCCATTCTAGTGGCAGCCCCTTCTCCTTCCCCTGGGTGCTACCATCAACCCACACCCCCCTGTCCTAGTAAAGGCCCCATGCTATGCTTCAGTTGTCTGTGTTATTTCTAATGGTGGGATGAGGAGGAACTAGCTTCCAGGAGAAAAAAAAAAAGGCAATGGGATTATTTATGATGAAAAGAGACTCCAGATAGGGCATGCCAGGAACACTGATTCTCAGGTGGGTGGAAAGCATTAACATTCTACCCATATTCCATCAACTTCTAGGATAATTAAATTGTACTTCCATTTGCACTTTATTTGTTTTACTTCAAATGTTGTTCCCAACAAATCTCTTTAACTGCAGAGACAGGCTCATAGCAGACTGCCAAGGAAGCAGATGGTCAATGCCAGGGCCCAGGGGGTTGTGACCAGTCCTGGAGACCCCAGGCTGTGCTTCGACCTGTAATGAGACAGAGAATGGAAAGAATATCACAACTCTGTTCCCCAGGAGCCACTGATACTTGGAGACTATTTGCCTCTAGACCCCTTCATTCTCAGATCTCCCCGAGTTAGGGCTCTGATTCCAGGCCAGGAGTTCGGGAGTCAGTCTGTGCAGTTAGGGACTCACCTTCCTGCTCCAGGCTCTCCATCCCCTCATACTGGGCCCATGCAACTGCTCGGCGCTGCTCGGGACTCAGAAAGGCCATTTGCTCGGGAGTGACGGCCACGGCCTGAGCACTGGTGAGACTAGACAGCTGGGTGGGGCTGAACACCACCTGGGGATGGGAGCAGGCATCAGGACATCCGCTGTGGCCCTCTTCTGTGGTCACTCAGACCCCATCCCACCAGTGCTTACAGCAAATTTAGGAGCAGGGATGACAGAAATGGCCAGAGGGGTAAGGCCCTGGATCTGTCCTCGCAGCAGTGCGGAGAGAGCCAGGTCTGGGATTCCAGCTGTCAAGGCAAGTGGAATGGGCCTCCAGATGTTACCCTACCCTGGCCTTCTCTAACTACTCCCAAAGTACTCTTCCTCAGACCTTCCCCAGCATGTCTCCAACCTCTTATCTAGGTGCCTTAGATTCCCACCTTAAGATTTCAGAGAAGTCCTCCACCCAGTCAATTCACCATGTGGGAACTAGCCCCTGACACCCAGCCCCAACAATGGTCCAGTCTCCCTATACCTGCTATGGTGCCAATTTCAGTGAAGATCTCGGGCCCCCAGTTACTGACTGGGCCAAAGCCACCAGGCAGCACCAGGAGCTGGGCTAGAACCTCCAGTTGCTTTTCAGAACATGGGAGATGCAGGTTGCCCAGGAAGAGAGCTGCTTGGCTGTGGAAGAGTGGCAAGAGAAGAGAGGAGCATTCAGCCACAGTGACAGGGTCCGTGGTCAGGGGTTGGTGGTAAGCGATGACTTTAGGCGAGATTGCTTCCTCCGCAGGGTCACTCCCGCATGATCCTTCCCCAGTGAGCCCACCTTCCCCACAGGACCACAGCCCACAGCCTCTTCTATGTGTCACCTAAACTCCCAACTGCTGATATGCTGTAGCTCCTCAGGCCGAAGTCCACAGAGTGCGTAGCCCAGTGCAGTCAGGTGGAGGAAATCCAGGTGGCTCACGTGTCGACCACTCTGCCGCAGGAAACTGGAGACCACCACTTGGAGCTGGAGTTGGGGTGGAGGTCACAGGATAAGGAGAAAAGTAATGAGGAATTCACGGATGGGGAAATAGCTGCATAGGGAAAGGACAAGTGCTACTGGATTTTTCTATTAGTAAGACCTGAAAAGCCAGCACTGTGCTGTACTTAGTCGCCCAGTCGTGTCCGACTCTTTGCAACCCCACAGACTTTAAGCCCAGGCTCTTCTATCCAGGGGGATTCTCCAGGCAAGAATACTGGAGTGGGTTGCCATTTCCTTCTCCAGGGGATCTTCCCAACCCAGGGACTGAACCCAGGTCTCCTGCACTGCAAGCAGATTCTTCACCATCTGAACCACCAGGGTAGCCCAGAGAGCCAACAACCATGGGGAAATTTGCGGATCAAAAACAGAGGACAGGAAAATAGGAGGCCAAAGGGAAAGGAGGCAGAAGGAAGTATTATGTGTCCAGGGCCTCAGTGAATAAATCACTGCTCTAACTTCCTACTAGTATGGAGTATTAAGAAAAGATAGAAAGCATGGCCAGGTATGGTCACAAGACAGAAATTCCTTGGGCTTTAGATGGCCTGGAGGCATTCGGAAGGTGGTAGAGAGGAGGAAGATGTTACCTGGCTGGAGCTCCAGCCATCTATCTGCCCCAGGGTGCTCAGCACGCCCCAGTCCACCAGGCTCAGCTCCTGGAGTTCCCGCTCTCCTAGACCTATTAAAAGCCGACCCAGCTGCAGGATCTGCTCAGGACGAAATCCCCGGGGGGACCCCACAACTGGAGAAAGAGAGGAATGGTGTGAATGGGAAAAGCACGGAATTAGGAGTCAGAATGCCGAGGGTCAGTCTTGCCTCCGACCTGAACTGTGTAACTCAGAAGCAAATCCCTTGCTTTCTCTGGGTCTTTAGTTTCTTCAACCATAAAATGAGAGGACTGGATGAAGGTTCCTCTGACTAAGGTGTTATTGAAAGACTCTAGAGTCTCAGTAGGAAAGAACAGCAGATTCTAGTCCACGAGTTCCAAGTGTACCAGACACGGGGTGGGGGTAGCAGAGGCAAGATACAGATGCCCAGACCTTATCCTCAAAGAATCTTTCTTCAGTAAGTCTACAATGGGATCCTCAAGCATTTCAAACACCTGCTCCCCAGATGATTCTTTTTTAATCATTTTTTCCCCAGATGATTTTGATACCTGCTAATGTTGGTAACTTCTAGTCTCTCTAACCATTTCGCTAGCTTCCTGTCCTCAGTACCCATCCCCTCTGACTTCCTACTCAGGATCCAAACCCTCTAATTCTTGTACGTCCTATGTCCCCCTCTCTCAAGCAGCTATCCGTTTCCATGTGTCCCATGCCACACCCAACCAGCTTCCTATGTTCAACCTCCAACCCTGACTGGACTCTCCATCACTAACCTGTTTTGCCTTGCCCATTGCTGCCCGGAGTTCCTCAGGCCCAAGTCCTGGGTCTCCTGCAAATAGTGTGAGGCAGTCCTCAAAGTCCAAGAGCTCCATCTCTGTGATCTGGGTTGCAGACCAGGCTGATGGGAATGTCCCTCGTACATCTGCACAGTTTGGCACAGGTTCTAAAGGAGGAAGGCAGGGTTAGGCGGTCAGTGCAGTACGAAAGCGCCCCCCAGAGTGCCCAGGTCCAGGGGCATGAAGGGTGGGGGCCATGGTGGGTGGGGGCCTCCTCTCAAAAAAAAAAAAAAAATCCCAGAGAGATATCTGTAGATGGAACGACCCTCCAACCCTTAAAGGACAGGCTAATATGGGCAGTATGGCTCAAGGGATTATTGTAGTGTGAGATTCGTAGGACTCAAAGATATTAGAATGGGTGACTAGGGAGGACGAGCCCCTCATTGTATAAACGGAAGACTGAAGGGCTTGCCCAGGGACTGAGTGGCTGATCTAGGTTGAAGCCAGGTTCCTAGCCCCACAGTGTCACTTTCCTCCATCCTAAGCATTTTCCCAGCAGTGAGCGCCACACTTATCCAAGCCTAGAGCTGAGTAAGCTGTTAACATGGCTAAGAGAGCAGGGAAAGGGGAGTCCTGGGCTAAAAATTTAATGAGTGATAAATTTACAGAGGTATAGACCCCTACAACTGGAAGAGTCCTTGAAGATCATCCCTCGCTGCTCTGGGCTTTATAGATTAGAAAACCCCAGCCTGGAGTGACGCTGTACAAGTCTGCTGAAAGCAGTCTGGTTGTGTGGTTGAATACCTCCTGTACCCCTTGTGTGGCTGAATACTTCTTCCTGTACCCCTTGCTGGAAGTATGGGCATCCGGGCCATCTCACCCGGGAGGTTCTCTGCAGCAGGCCGCACAAACCCAGCTACCAGCGCTGCTTTCTTAGGAGCGAGCTGTGGCCCCTCACACAGCTGTCCAGCTCTGCTCTGCTCCCAGCTCTGCTGCTTCTCGAGGAGTCGCTCCAAGGTCTCTGGGCCCAGGACCTCCTGGGAGAGAAGGTGGAGGGAGGGTGGGCAGAGCCAGGCACATCAGGGGCAGCTACTACAGCTGTAATTCCAAAATCCTGTCTCTTTTCAGCAGCCTCCCCCAGATTTGGGCTTCACATCCTTTGCCTTCAACCTCCTTGGCCTTAGCAACCCCCTGAACTAGCTCCCCGGTCCCCTCTCTGCTCTCACTCCCTCCTGTGCTCCTTCACCTCACCCTGGGGATCAAGGAAATAGCCTCGGGAGACAGAGTGAATACTAGGCGTCCTGCTTGCTCGACTTCATCCTGGCTCCATAACTCTGGTTTCCTGAAGGACAGAAAGAAGATCAGGATGCTGAATGGACTGTGAGGAAGAGGAAAGACATACTGAGACAGGGGACTCAGGGCTCCAAGGCCTTCTGGCATACTGAACGGGCTGCCACTGAGGAGGGTGGTTGAGAGGGTGGGTGAGGATGAGTTAAAATCTCGACTTCCCAGAGGCCCATACCCAAGAACAGACTCCTGCAGCAGCAGCCATCCCAGCTCTGTGGCAAACGGCCCTCCGAGGCAGAAGCCTTGCAGCTGACTGAGGTGGGCCAGCAGGATCTGCAGGGGGATCCGCCGTGTGCTCTCTATGCCCAGGAATCCAACCAGGGGCCCCAAGGTCTCCAGCACTTCCCTTGACACTGCTGTCTCCTTTGGGGCCTGGAGGGGGATCAGACCTTGGGATGACACACCTCTGACTCAGAGGACCAGTCTCTGATCAAGACACAAAGACGTGGTCTCTCTCTAGCTCCTGATCCAAGGTGCTATGAAGCTTATTGCCACTGTCCAGTTCTCGAAACTATGAGCCCAAACAGGAGTGGGGGGGAAAGACTGGGAGGTGGAATTTAAGGAATTTTAATACTCCAAGGGATATGGACAAGAAAGATGAAGCAGACCATCAACGAATGGAACCCAAAGATAGACCTAGGGCCCTGCAGCAAACATTTGAGTCTGGGCCTAGAAGACAGAGCATTGTCTGAGTGGGGACAAAGGCCCAGGCCACTGTTCTGAGTCTGGGGGGAGGACTCTTACCAGGTTTTGTAGTGCCCGCTCTGCCAGGGCTGCCCGGTGGAGTGGGGTCAGGGCCAGCAGCTGCTCGGGAGCGCCTCGTACCAGTTCCACCACTAACATGATGGATTCATTGGACAGTCTATCCATCAACTGGACTCTGTAGCAATTTGACAACAGGAGGACTTGGAACTGAGCCAAGCTGAGAAGGGAACCACAGAATGCCCCATTCCTCAGACAAGAGACCAAACCAGACCAAACCCTGTGGCCCTGGATAGGAAGTGATATTTAACAGACCCAGATCCAATGTCCACCTCAGTGCTTACAGGAAGAGAACAATGGGAGAGACCTATTTCCAGTCTTCTTGAGAAGAATGACGAACAATCCTACCTCATCTAATAGAATGAAAAAGCCCAGATGTTAAGTATCATTAAATCCCTCCCCCATTTTATGGATTAAAAAATAGGTTCATATGGACTTTCCTGGTGGTCCAGCGGTTAAGAATCCACCTTGTGACACAGGGGTCGTGAGTGTGATCTCTGATTGAGGAACTAAGACAATGCCACAGAGCAACTACGGAGCTCGTGTGCTCTGGAGCCTGAGAATGGCAACTAGAGAGTCCGTGCACCACAAAGGAAGATTCCACTTGACCCAATGAAGATCCTGAGTGCTGCAGCTAAGAACTGACACAGCCAAATTAATTAATTAGTTAGAAAAGAAGAATCCACCTTCCAATGCAGGGGATGTGGGTTCAATCCCTGGTCAGGGAACTAAGATCCCATAGGCCATGAGCCAAAATGAGGACCCAGCATAGTGAAAAAAGTGTTTATTTAATTTAAAATAAATAAAAATAAAAAGTTAAAACAGATTCACAGAGAGGGGTCTTACTCTCAATTCCTATTTCCCACAGGACCACCTTCCTCTATTTATTGTGAGAAAGTCCCCTCTGATTTGAATAGTACTATACAACTGACCCTGGAGGAGGGCATGGCAACCCATTTCAGCATTCTTGCCTGGAAAATTCCATGGACAGAGGAGTCTGGCAGGCTACAGTCCACAGGGTCGCAAAGAGTCAGACATGACTGAAGTGACTTAGCACTCATGCACCAAAGACCACTCCAGTACTCTTGCCTGGAGAATCCAATGGACAAAGGAGCCTGGCAGGCTATACAGTCCATGGGGTCACAAGAGTCGGACATGACTTATTGACTAAACCACCATCACCACCAAGAGGTATTTCCTCATCTCTCTTTCACAGACAGATTTGAATGGCATTTTTAAAGAGCCTTTTTGCAGAAAAGTCAGAGTGATACTCTATACTCTACCTAAGGTTACCAAGTCTGGAACCGAGCCAAGTAGTACAAAAGCCCAAATCTGTGGAAAGACCTTTAAAAATGTAAGGATAGGGTCAGCTCCTTCCCAGAAAGACTGACTGAAGTCAGCCTTTTCCTGCTCTGATTTACAGTTCAGTTGGCAAGGGGGTGGGGATGGAGATGATATGGGGGGGTGGAGCCTGTGAGTGAGATACTCATAAACTCCGAGTCTCTAGTTTAGGAGGAGCCTTGGGTTCATCAGTTGTCTCTCTCCTCACCCATACTTCAATCTGCTCTGTAACATTCTTGCTGTGGGGGCCATCCAGACTAGGCTTGACTAGCTCAATGACCAGAACTCACCACCACAACCTTCCTCATATTGTGCAAAACTCTGATTTTCATTCACTGGTGCCAGTCCTGCCCAGTGGGGTCATTCAGAAACATTCCAATCTATTTTCTATTTGATGGCTCCTGGGGTATTTGAACACATTTATCACATGTTTCGGAGGAGCCTGTAGGCTACAGTCCATGGAGTCACAAAGAGTCAGACAGGACTGAGTGACTTCATTTTCACTTTCACTTTCACTCTCTCACATGCTTCATTCATTTTCTCTTTAGCTACTCCTCTGAACATACTGAGAACACAGTGCCCTAAGGAGACCACAGTCCTGTGGGGGCAGGATTGAACCATTACTTCCCTCATTTTATATATTTAATTTTAATTACTTTTTTGGGCTACCCCACACAGCTTGTGGGATCTCATTTCCCCAACCAAGGACTGAACCCAGGCCATGGCAATAAAAGCCCAGAATCCTAACCACTAAGCCACCAGGGAACTCTCAACATTCTACCACTCATCCGGGTTATTAGGCATGGCGGTCCGCCAGTCACCTTCACTGCCCCTTTTGGGTTTTTTGGGGTCGTCAACACCTAGAGCAACTCTGAATAGCATCCTTCACTTTAGGCTGTAACTGATGTCAGGGAACAACCAGACAGAAAAGCACCACCTCTGTGGTGTTTCCTAAGGGCAGATCTTCCACCCTAGGCTGAGCCTTCTGAGAATCCAGTATCTCCAGTTGTAGCCTTACGGTAAGTCCAGGAGGAGCTTGGTATCCAGCCCACTCAGCTCTGGTCCCAGGGTTGTCAGCTCTGGCTCTGGCATTGCCATCCTCCGCTGTAGCTCTGCCCAGATACAGGTCCTCTGTGGGGCAGAGCAGGGAGGCAGGTTCAGGACAGAGGTGAACACCGAGCCTCGGTTCTCTACCCGGGTTCCTGCCTCCCTTGTCCCACTAATGCCCAAGCACCCGTCTCACCAGGTTCCCTCGGACCCCAGTGGGCAGTTGATAGATCATGTGTACCACTTCAAGGAAGTCTGCCATCCAGTTGATCTGCTGCAGAAACTCACAGGACATGCCCCCTGCCAGTGTACCCAGAGCCCTGTAGGTGTGTGAGTAGGCACATGCTCCTTCAACACACGCCACAGCCTGTCTGCTCCTTACATCAACACTCTCAACACAAGGACAGATGTTCATTTATAGTAATTTGCAGTTTGAGAAATATTTTTTCCATAGATATTCTCATTGGTCTCCCACACCGTTATTGTTTATTAGAGAAGAAAATAAAGATTTACAGGGGTCAAGTGACAGTCCAATATCATCCTACTAGAAATGTGGTCAACTGAAGCTAGAACCACATCTTCAGAAGCCCATGGGTTTTTTGCTGGGGATGGAGGTAAGATGACCCTTGCTCCTGTTGATTCCTGCTTTGTCAGTGGCTCTGAGGGGTTAATCAGCAAATATCTATCAGAAGCTTACACTGGGCCAGGCACTGTGTTAGGTACCTTAAATGCCTTATCTTGTTTAATCTTTACAACTACCTATGAGGCAGGTTCTCAAGGCAAGAATACTGAAGTGGTTTGCCATTCCCTTCTCCAGTGGACCACTGAGCGACTGAACTGAACTGAACTGATGAGGTAGGTACCATTTCAATACTTATTCTAAAGAAGGGAACATGAGGCTTAGAGAGGTTGAACGTCTTGCTCAAGATCACGAAGAGGAGACAGGGCTAGAACCTGAATCTGAGTCTTCTCAAAATCCCTGAGATCCACTCAGGATGGATGCTGTGCTCTAGAAGGGCAGGAGGGTCAGGAGAAGAGGAACCAGGAGAAGACCCACAGGCTGACCTATAGGTCGCTGATAGTTATACACCTCCCACTCCCACCCCCCAGATATCACATGGTGCCTGGCACACCGTAAGTGCTCAAAAAATGTTCATTAAATTAAACTCACAGCTCATTACAAGTTACTCACTGCAGATTCCTGAGGGTCAGGTTAGTGGGCACTTGCATCTTCTCCCAGAGAAACTGTGCCTACAAGAGAAAGGAAGAGGAGCCGCTTCCTAGCAGAGATATTGCCCAGGAACCTAGGACACCTTGGAGCCGGGGTTGCCACTCCACCCTGTGGGTCCCACCAGCCTCCTACTCTCCCCAGTGCCCACTCCCTGGGAAAGAGAGACAAATGGGGGAAAGGGGAGGAGGGAAAAGCATCCTAAGGGCTGCTGGGAGTAAGGTGCCCAATCTAGGGCTGAAGGATGGGTGAAGGAGGCGGAAAATGTTGAGAGAAGGGAGTTCTAGGCTAGTGGGAAGAATCACCTGCTGCTCAGACCAGGGCAGCTCCCGATAGCGCCTTCGGTCTGCCAGCAGAGCAGCAGAGTCCAGCTGTAGCAGCTTTAGTGGGAGCAGGGGCAGCAGGCAGTCTGGCCAGATGGTGGGGATAGGCTGTCGGAGGGGTAAAGTGCAGCAGTGTAGTGATAGGTGAGAGCGTCTGGACTCAGGCCTCAGGGAAGAAGGGGCTCTATGGTGGCAGGAGGGGACCTGAAACTAGGAGAAGGGTGGAGTGGCAGGAGTGTACCCTAGCAGGGCACACTCTAGAGCCCTCGCGGCTGTGGTCAAGGGTCCCTGCCGTCTAGGCACCTGATGGACTAAACTCCCTTAGTCGCTCTGAGCCTCGGTCTCTTTGTCTGAAAGCAGGGTGACTGCCCTGGAGGATTCCTCAGACCCCCGGGGGCTTTGACATTCTAGGACAATATGCCATCCTGCATCGGGCCTGGGAGAGCTGCTAAGATCTTAGAGGACACAGAGCTAACGTGAGACACTCGGGCCACTTGCAAGGGGAGAACGTGAGGCAGTGCCAGCTGTGTGAGACAGCCCTGGGACAGGGAGAAGAGCTTAGGTGGCAGAAACCACACACACACACACACACACACACACATGTACCTGTCCGGGGATGCACACAGCTGCACCGGCTCCTCCTGCACCCGTATTTTTAACACCCTCTTTCACCTGCATGAGAATTGGGTGTGTGTGTGTGTGTGTGTGTGTGTGTGTGTGTGTGTGTGTGTGTGTGTGTAAAAGTGAGGAGGTTTGGGGGTCCTTCCTTGGCTACGGGGAAGGTGACCCCTCCCAACCAGAGCCTTCCTCCCTGGTCGGCTGTCTCCCTGCTGCTCTCCCTACCCGGAAGGTCTGCAGCAGCGCCGCGGTCTGGCAGGCTGAGAGGCGTGCCAGTTCAGGGGCCAGGCAGGGACAGGCCCTCAGCAGAACTCGCCTCCCGGGATGGCCTGGAGCGTCTGGGAGCTGAGGCCTGGAAGCAGAGGGTGCAAGGAGCAGAGTTCCTCCAAGGACAGCTGGGGAGCGAGAGAGACAAGAGGCCTGGAAGAAGACGGGCCAGGTCGCAGGGAAGGGGACAATCACAATGGAGAGAGGCAGCCGGGGTGAGAGGGAGCCAGGGAGGACGGGGACGGAGAGCTCGGGCTGCGGAAGAGTTGCTGCCACTCACGTCACGCCTCGGGAGGAGCCGTCCAAGCAGCAGGACAGCCTAAGGCGGGAGGGGACAGGAGA
Source organism: Nanger dama (assembly GCA_917880005.1). NCBI lineage: Eukaryota > Metazoa > Chordata > Mammalia > Artiodactyla > Bovidae > Nanger > Nanger dama. The sequence continues at coordinate 2,000,626 of CAKJTW010000038.1, read as the reverse complement.
AAACAGCGCTGAGGCCCTGGCAGCCACGTCCTGAACAGGTCCCTAGGGCCCGACCTCCCAAACTCCCAGCTCCCGCTCCACTGCTCCTGAGACCAGCCCGGCTCTGGGCTCCTCCTCATCTGAGGAAGATGGATGAGGGCATTCTTCTTGGGACAGAGGAAAAGGAGGCTTGGAGGGGGGCGGCGCGGGGTGGGGTCAAGCAACAGCATCCTTGAATGTAATTGTCTTGACTGAGGTGCCAGGGGATGGAAGACTGAAGCCAGGGAGTGGGATAGGCCCACCTGGGCAGGGGGTGACCCTGGCTCCTTGCAGGGCGGGAAGCATGGCCCTCAGCTGCGGCTCTGAGAGCTCCTGCAGGAAGCGGAGCCCCAGTTGAGGGAAGAGAGGGGCCCAGACCCGGAGCTCCCGGGGGCTCAGCACCGCTCCTCCGGATGAGCGCAGTACCCCCAGAAGTTCATAGGCTACCTGTAACCAAAGAAGGTTTGGGTCTGAAGAGAAAAGACAGAAGAACCTAAAGCCTCCTCTCTCATCCCACATCTGGATATTCCAGGGCCTGGGCTGTGGCTTGGAACCAGGGATAGGACAGGAGCAGACTGGGCTCAAGTCATCAGAGGAAATGCTGGAGATGTCGTGGACCAGACGGAGTTGAGTCAGGAAGAGGTGGTAACAGGTAAGCGTGGCCAAGGAGTAAGGAGATTAAGAACGAAGGTGGATGCGGTGGCATGAGGGCTGGCTCCAACTGTGCTCCAGCTTGGCTGAGGTGACTGGGCACTTCCTCCACACAGACAGACCACCCCCCATGGGAAGCCTGGAGTTCTTGAGGGCCTGGGCCAAGGGGCTCACCCGTCCTTGTGGGCTGAGGGTCCCGTTGGCTGCACACTCCAGCAGCCCCCCGTTCTACCGGCCCCATTGGGTCATTCAGGGGGAACCAGGCTCTGCAGCTCCTCGGGGTCAGGAAACAGGCGAGGGGCCCCAGCCTGAGGAGGGCATGAAGCTGGCCTTCACTGCACCGAGGCTGCTACTGAGGCTTGTACAGGGAACAAGCGCTCTGACCGCTAAGCTAGGAAACGTGGGTGCCGCAAACCGGCCTCTCTCCCAGGGCCCTGTGATGCCCCAGGCCCATGCCTCCTCTGTTGCCCCTTCCCCGGGGACCCCAGCCTGTCCTGGCAGCTGCACCTGCCTCTCCGCCAGTCTGGCCATGATCACTGGCCCCACAGGCACTCACCTGCGCACCTGCTCCTCTCCATCCTGGACACTCTGGTTCACCAAGCTGCGCAGCACGTGTCGGGCGTGTCCTGGCCCAAGACCTGCCGCTGGCCAGCTGTCCTCCAGGGCCTGGATCTGGGGTGGGGAAGGTCAGCTCGTGTTGGGATCACTGTGGGACACTTGTGGGGAGGGGCTCACTAGGAGACAGGTCACTGATGCCATCCCACCTGGCCGAAAGCTTGCTAGTCAAATAAGTGGATCATTCTCATACCTGGTGAGGACTGAGTTGCAGAAAGTTCTCCAGAGGGAGATGGGGAGCAGGGGCAGTGCTGCCCAGAGCAGTTCCTGAGGCCAGGCAGGCACTTCCCCAAACAGCTCAGGGGCCAGCAGTCGCCTTGCCAGAGCCTCCTTCTGTTCAGGCCTCATTCCAGGGCTGTAATCCCGGATGGCGGCCAGGCTGGGGAGAGAGTGGGTCTCACCCCTTTGCCCTGTCCCCTGGCTCTGTGCAGCCCCGCTGTCATGGACAAGAAGGACTCCCTAGTTTTAATAGAAGGGGCTGTTCTGGGTGTGTGGGCTTCCCTGGTGGCTCTGCTGGTAAAGAATCTGCCTGCAATGCAGGAGACCTGGAGTCAATCTCTGGGTTGAGAAGGTCTCCTGGAGAAGGGAATGGCAACCCACTCCAGTATTCTTGCCTGGAGAATCCCCCTGGATAGAGGAGCCTGGTGGGCTTAAAGTCCATGGGGTTGCAAAAACTTGGACATGACTGAGTGACCAAGCATAGCACAGCTCTGGGTGGGTGGGGTTGACCCTGACAGGGTCGGGAGGAGTAGTACACAGTCCTTACACACTGTCATTGGCCAACAGGGATGGTGGGAAGCGCATCAGGTCAGAGACAGCCAAGAAGGGGATGAGTGGTGAGAGGTCAATGAAGAGCTGGGAGGTGAGGCGTGGGTACCGCTGCAGGAGCAAGGCTGTCAGGCGACCCAGGGCCTGCTCCTCAGATGGTGGCACCTGTGGGGGCACGGGAACAGATGCCAGCTCTGGCGATGCCCACTCTCCTGGCCCCGGCCCCTCTTGTATTCCTCCTTCTGCTGGAGCAAGCCTGCTGCCTGCCTGGTTCCAGGTGCTCTTGATGCCTAGGCCTCCCCCGCCACCCTTGTCCCCCTCTCCCTCCATGCCCACCTGCAGCTGAGCCCAGGAGCGGTGCATGAGCGTCAGGAAGCCCTGAGCAGCCTCCCTCTCTGCTGAAAGCACCAGCTGCTGGAGGTTTTCTGGCGGCATGTGCAGGTATGCCTGGGCACGGGAGGTCATGGTGGTTATGGCTCACTGGTCACGGATCACCCAGCCCGCCCACACACCCTGCCCCCATCTGTTACCTGTACTAGAATCTGCAGGGCCCAAACACTCTTCTCTCTCTGCAGTAGATCCCACAGCACGGGCTGGTGGGGAGACAGACAAGATGCCAGGAGAGTTGTCCCCTCTGTCCCTCCCACAGCTTCCCCAGGTCCACTCACTAGGATGCTTGTCCTTCTTCTGAAGCTGTGTGTGTGTCTCCTTTAGGTCAGGGACCACATTCTCTAACTTCTTCTATAACCTTTGCTATAGCTGGCTCAGTAAATATTTGGAGATATGAACCAAATTTGGACGAGGGCATGGCAACCCACTTCAGTATTCTTACCTGGAGAATCCTATGGACAGAGGAGCCTGGAGGGCTACAGTCCATAGAGTCGAAAAGAGCCAGACAGGTCTGGAAGCGACTTACCACGCACGCACATGAACCAAATTATCACATTTCACTGGTCCCAGGAATTGAGAAAGGTGGGCCCTACCATGGAGTAAGGATTCTTTACATTCCCCACAGCATCTAGCAAAGTGCTTTACACATAACGGGGAAGTCAATGAGTGAACTATGGTGTTCACATATTCCAGCCCCTTCACTCTACAGAGAAGAAAACAAAACCCAGGAAAATCAAAGTAAATTGGCTAAGACCACGCCTGTGGTATAGTCAAACCTAAAACTTCTGATCTGTAGTTACCCTGAATTTTCTCATTTCTGCCTTATCTTCCTATATTTGCCAGTTTCCAATTCTCATTCTCTAGGGACAGAATTAGAGCCCTCTAACTTGATCCCTTTCCTTTCTGAAGCAGAAAGGAGGTAAATCAAAGAGTCAGGAAGAATAATGAGATAACATTTATTATATATTGTTTGTATGTCATATACTAGCTGTAAGCCCACAGCCGGTGTCATCTGATGTAATCCTTACAGCCACCCTAAAAAGAGTGGCACCATTATTTTCCACCATTTGTTTTTTCTTTTTTTCTGAGACTTTTTTTTGGCCTTGCCACACGAATGTGGGATCTTAGTTTCCCAACAAGAGGTTGAGCCGGTGCCCTTGGAATGGGAGTATGGAGTCTTAACCACTGGACAGTCAGTAAAGTACCTCCACCATTCATTTATAAATGACAAAAGTATTGTTCAGAGAGGCTGAAAACTTGTCCAGGGTTGATCACAGAACTAAGATGTGAACCCAAGCTTGGATGACTCATGTGCGAGCTGAACCCCTGCCCTGCTGTCTCTCAGTGAGATCGTAGAGAATCTCCATGGAGACCCTTCCCCTCTGCTCCAGGAACTTTCACCTTGGCAAATCACTCACGCTGAAGCAGGCCAGAAGCTCCATCTTGCTTAAAGCGGGGCTAGAGCTGTCAGTGGGGTCAAAGCCTGGGGTTGGCTGCTCCTCCTGTTCCAGGAACTCCCCGACCGTCCGCAGCACGCTGCGCCCGGCCCTCTGGGCGGAAGGCATCCCAGAAGGAGCAGTTGTCTGGGAGACTGGAGAGCATCAGGGCCTGACCCAGCATTCCCTGGGCCTCGTTCCCTCCGGCCCCCGGCCCCAGGAGGAAGGTCAGCAGGCGCAGGAGATAGTGTAGGCGTGTGGGGTGGGCAAGGGCTGGCACGGAGGACTGACAGCGTGGCAGCTGGGAAAGCATGCCAAGCAGGAAGGGGCCCGGGGCCAGGCAGAGTGGGGACGGTCCCAGCGGTGGCAGAGAGGGCAGAAGGGGGCCCAGTAACCCCTCCAGGAAGCAGGTGTCATTTCCCCCACGACTTATCCGGCACTGGCCGGCTAGCCAAGGCCAGGAGGGCACCAGGGCCTCGTACATGGTGTCATTGGCACAGACCATCAGCAGGAAGCTGCCCCCATCTGGGCAGCGTTCCCCACACGGTCCGATGTAGCAAGGGGGGAAGGCTGTGACATCCGGGGTGGGGCCCTGGCACACGTGCTGAACCCAAGCCTGGTTGCTGGGGGCACAGCCTGCAGACTCGCCTCCCCACAGAGCCGCTCAGCCCACAGAGTTTCATTCTCCAAGAAGCAGCCCCAGAAGATCTCTGGGGTCAGAGGGACAGGGGCAGGCCTTCAGGGCAGCTGGTGGGGGGGTGGGAGCAGGCCGGCACAGAGCCGCTTTACCAGGCGGCGGTTGGGGCCCGAGAGGGTGGAAAAGGAGAGGTTGCCACAGATGGCGTCTAGGAACTGCTCAGGAAACTGGTCGTGGCAGGCCTGGAGCCAGCCTTGGGCACCTGGCGCCCATGAGACTGCATACCACACAGCTGTCTGGCAGATGGCAGCGGTGCTGGGAGGGGGCTGCGGGGGTAACAGGCTTGGCGTGCTGGCAGAGCAAGTGGATGGAGAAGTTGGAGATGCTGTAGGGTGGTGCCGGGCCTGAGAGGTTCTCACAGAGGGCCTCCACAGAGATGGCCCGCCGCTGGCGAGGGCTGATGTGGGCTGAGGGCTGGGAGGTCCTAGGCAGAGGCACCCCCGTGCTCAGGCAGTGGAGGAGGGCAGGGGGCGGGGGGGTGGCGATCCAGACAGAAAGCCCAGTGCCCGGACATCCCAGGAGAGGTTGTGCCGGATGCCCCTGGGAGCAGAGGGAGGAGCAGGCAAGCAGCTGGTCAGTTTGCATTTCCTCCACTTGAGGCTTCTGGCCCTGGCCCAGAGCCCTGCAGGGAGGGTGACAAGCATAGGCTTTTCCAAAAGTGAGGTCCCTGGGAGTGACGGTGTTACTGGTTTAAATGTTGGGGTTGGGGAGGGAGAGAGAGATCTGTCCCGCCAAGGCACAAAGTCACCCAGAGTTGCCCAGACAGAGCCCATTCTGTCCACCTGGCCCCCTTCTTTCTTCTTTCTGCACATGCTTTTACGTAGCTTAAACAAAACCTTTGGCTGGCCTCAGATCAGAGCATCTGCCCAGCGACTGAATATGTCCCCCTGTGCTCTGGTACTGCTGTATCCAAACAGTAAGAGGTGGAGGAATCAAACCTTGTCCTCTCTTCCCATGCTCTATCTGTATTAGTTAACATTTATCAAGCACTATGTGCCAGGCACGGGCTTTCCAGGTGGCGCTAATGGTAAAGAACTCGCCTGCCAATGCAGGAGACGTAAGAGACGCGGTTTGATCCCTGTGTCGGGAAGATCCCTGGAGGAGGGCATGGTAACCCACTCCAGTATCCTTGCCTGGAGAATCCCATGGACAGAGGAGCCTGGCGGGCTATGGTCCATGGAGTCACAAAGAGTTGGACGTGACTGAAGCGCCTTGGCAGGCACGCACTTCTAGGTGGTTGACACATACAGTATCAACTCATTTAATCCCTTGTGAAAACTCCGAGGCAGTTAATATTACCCACAGTTCATAAGCGAGGAAACTGAGGCATAGAATGATACTCTAACCTGCCCAAGGTCACATGGCTAGGAGGAGGTGAAGCTGGGGCGCCAACCACCAACAGTCACCCTCCCAAACCACTAAACCACATTCCCAGGCCCCGCCCCTCAGAACTCCTCTCTCCTTACTCACCACAAGAGTAGCTGCTGAAGGTTGCCTAGGAGGGAAAGGGAAAGGAAGAGGACTAACCCAGTCTCAACCTTGCTGGCCCTGCCACAGCCCAGCCCTGGACCTGGTGGCACTCACCTCCCTGGCACTGCCCATTGGCATCAGGCTCTGGCTGCCCCAGAATGGAAAAGACCTCATCCTGCAGGGAGTCAGTGATGCGCAGCAGCCCCTCCTGAAAGTAGCATAAAGGGGGCCCCCACTGTGCGCAGCAGACCCCCCAAAGAGCCTCTTCAGAGCCCAGCTCCCCCACTGGGACAAGCAAACCCAGCAGACCCTGCAAGAGGTGGGGGGCTGGCTCCCTCCCATCGAGGCCTGTGGCGTTGGCAGTGTCCACGCTGGGCTGCACCTGCACCAGGGCCTGCCAGCGTGTGCCCTCTAATAGCAGCAGCAGAGAAGGCAACCAGTCAGCCACCAGAACACAGTCAGAGGGCCCATCACGGGTGCAGGGGGGCCGGGCTGGGGTAGGGGGTCCCCCGGGAACTAAGGCTCCCAGCAGCACCTCTGCAAGTCCACTCAGCACACCTGCCTGGTGCCCCAGGAAGTCCCGGGGGTCTGCTCCTGTCCCAGCAGGGCCAGCACGTCCCCTAGCAGCCCTAGCATTGGCTCCCAGTCCGGGCTGCCCCTCAGCGTCACTAAGAAATCGTGGAGCCGGAGGGCAGGGGGCTGGAGAGGTGGGGGCTCTCCCACTGGTCCCTCTCCCATTCTCCCAGGCTCAAAGGAAGAAGAAATGTTGGCCAGGAAGGCAGAGAACCGTGAGTGGCTGAGGGAGCCCTGGGGAGCCTGGTCCAGAGCAGAGAGTGCTGACTTCAGGAGGGAGAGACCTGGGTCCAGGGACTGAGACCCAGTGGGGACCAGAGTCACTGTAAGGAGAGAAACAGGAAATCACCAAGGCGGGGGAGAAGCCTGGGACCCAAATTCAGCCCTGGCCTGGAGCCCAGTCCCCGCTTGGATGAGGTGCAAAAGATGGTGAGCTGAGTCCCTTTCAACAACCCACATTAAGTCTTGGCCTGGTTTCTTAACCTTCATTTATTTTTTTCTCTAACTAGTTAATCTCTGCATTCTTAAATATCTTTCCAGCAACCATCCCCACCATGCCCAGCCCAGCTCACTGTCCCCCCACCTGCACAGGACAGTAGCAGCAGGGGCCGGAGGCTCAGAGCCATGTTTCCAGAAGAGTGCAGGTACTAGAAGTGAGTTCTGGTTATTCTTACCTTGTGTGGGAGAGCCAGGTGAGGAAAGGGCACGGCAGGCAGCCCAAGTCTCCGCTGACACCGTAGTGTGGTCTTTCAGGAAACAATATCTGTAACCTGACAGCAGATTTGTCACCTGAGCCACTGACTACCTGATCCTTCGGCTTTGGAGAAGGAGTGCCCCTGTCAGAGGGACCAGTGATAGCGGATCCCAGGGGACCTTGGGAGGAATCCGAGGATATAGCTTCAGTTAGGAGCCAGGGTGCAGATAAGAGGAGGCAGACATAGAGATGGAGCAGTTCTGGAGATCAGGAATGTAATCTAGAAGGGTCTGCAGAAATATATGTAAATAGCATTAAATAAGCAATAATATCAGAAATATAAGGGGGAATAAAGGGCCCAAGGGAGCTAAAAAGCAAGTAGAATTCAAGGGAACTGAGGAAGAAAGGGGGCCAGGAGAAAGGATCTCAGCAGTCAGGTGCATACAGAGAAGAGGAAGGAAGACAAAGGTCTGGTCCAAGGATGGAATGCTTGGGAAGAGAGGGGCTTTTGATTCAGTATCCAGAGCCACAAAATGTTAAAGAGTTGGGCAGGACTTCAGAGATCACACAGACCAAATCTCTCATGCCATGGATAAGAAAACAGACCCAGAGAGGAGTGACTTGCTCATTCGGTCACTCCAGGGTTTGGGTTTGTCCTCTGGCCTTCCTCTCGTGGCCCAGGTGAAAGACCTTAGAAACTTCTGAGGTGAGATAAGAAAGAAAGAAACCAGGTTCAATTACTATGCAAAGGGGCTACTGGCTACTCCTCACACACACATATGTATGCACACAGAGAGAGGGGGAAAGAGACACTGCTCTTAGATCAGAGGGATCCATCTCTCTGATCTGGTCAGGGAGAGAAGGCTTGTCTGCCCTCTGTTTACATATCCTCAAGGTCTTCACTTGACACCAGCTCTAAAGAGTAATTCAACACCAAGGCTTCACTCAAACCATATTCTCTTCTTCTTTCCTTAGAACTCTTCTTTATTCTATCGCCCAAATCCTTATGTTCAAATCCATTATTACTGCACCTCTGTCCTAGAAGTTTCACTTAAGATCATAGAATGTTAGAACTGGAAAAGACTTGAGGAATCCTCTGGTAAAAACTTCTCATTTTATGGATGAGGAAATGGAGGCCCAAAGAAACAGAATAACTTGGCCCACGGCAATCAAAGGAGGTGAGGGCGGTGCTGGGATTTTCCAAAATGAGTCAAAAGTTAGAACCAGTGAAATGATCTGTTGCCTCACTGTGCCAATATTTTCTCTTTGCTCATCAAAGTTACCACATTTAGTCTGAAAAACAGAGAGGAGAATCAGAGGAAGAATATGGCCTGGGTTCCCAACATTTTTCTACTCCTGGTTCCAACCCATCCTGCAATCCACTTAAATTTCTGCCCTTTGTTCTGTAACAACCCTTTTAAAAGAAATTCTCCCTTTTGCTGATAAGGTAGCAAAATATGACTTGACTGGATTCAAATCCTGACTCCCACAAATACTGGCAGTGTTCTGGGCAGTTTCTAAACTTCTCTGTGTCAGTGTTCTTTCCTGCCAAAATAAGAAATACTAGTATGGAGTTGTCATGATTATTAAATTTGATAAGGCATTTAAAGTATTCAGCATAGTACCTGGCATTCATTAAAAAAAAAAACAAAACAAAACTACCTATCATGTGCTAGGCACTGTATAGAATAAACATTCACTAAATGTGACTATTATTAGTCTAGCTCAATGTGATTCTTTTATCTGAAGCTATAGAGTCATAATTAATACAGAAATTGTTACCAAGAGGTAGTGTCTTGAGTGAAAGACCTTTAGGATGAGTATGGAACTAGCTGAGTCAAGCAGAGAAAGGAACAATGAGGACTTCCTCAAACCAGAAGGGGAAATTCTTGGCAGTCCCCCAGATGATGAAGCAGATTAAGCAGTCCTGTTGCTGCCAAGGATTCAGACTATGAGCCAACTGAGGGTGAAGTGCTTAGGGTTTATAGCAAATATGTCAGCCTTATTCAATATAAGCAAGTTACTGCTTATAGTCTGGTAAAAGTTCAACAAAAGCAAGACAAGTTACAATCCATGGATAAGCAAATGGTAAGAGCAATCTAGAACCAACAAACTGAAGTGACAGGGGTCCAGAGCAGGAAATTAATCGTGTGTTTTGCTTAAGTGAAGTGGATTAGATTGGTGTGGTGAATACTATGCTCTGTGATCTGGCAACTGGAATGGAGATACTCAGGAGAAGCCAAGGGAGTTGAGAGGTCTGAAACATCCTCAATTCCCCAAACCAACCACAGGGTGCTTTCTGATTAGAACACAGGCTTCCCTTTGTAAAGCATTTGGGATCTTAGTTCCCCGACCGACCTGGGACTGAGCCTGTGCCCCCCACCAGTGGAAGCTCGGCCTCTTAGCCACTGAACTGCAGGAAAGTCCCATTTTCCTCCCTTTCCAGTTTGCCTTTTATAACTGAAATATAGATAGATACTACTCACTAAGGACCCAAGCAACCCCCAGATCTCTTGCAGTTAGGTGGAGTCAGGTGATTAGTCTTGGCTAATGGATAGTAAATGACCAAAGAGCTCAAGAGCGAGTGAGTGATGCTGTTGAGGTAACCTGGAAACCACACGTTGAGATAGCAGCGTTGTAGGCCAGTTAGCCCTGATTGATCACGCAGCATTTAGAGTCAATTCTTATTTGTGAATTCTGTCTTTGTGGATTCCTCTGCTCACTAAAGTGTATTTGTGACCCTAAAATCAGTATCCGTGACAATCTCACAGTCATTCACAGACATGTGCAAAGTGGTGAAAAATCTGAGTCGCTTGATATGTACGTCCCTAGCTGAGGTCAAACAAGGCAGTACTCGCCGGTGCCCGCATTGCCCTGAATGTGCTTCATCTCGTCTGATCTCAGGAGCTAAGCAGGGCCGGGCCTGGTTGGCACTTGGATGGAAACAAGGCAATACTCTACCTTCTCCTCATGCTGTAAATAAGTGTCCTTTTCACCATCTATCTAGTGCCACGATTTTAGTATTTTTGTGCTTTTTGTTAGTAATTTCACTGTTTAAAATGGTTTCCCAGCTTCATGCTCCTAAGCACAGGAAGGCTGTGATGCACTTTACAAGAAAGCTTGTGTATGATAAACATTATTCAGGCATGAGTTATAGTACTGTGGAAAGAGGCCAATGCTACTGAATCAACAACATATTATAATTAAGTAAGGTGTCTTTAAATAGAAACACCTTACAAAAACATCGTACAGGAGGGAAGGGAGTTTGGGGGAGAATGGATACATGTATATGTATGGCTGAGCCCCTATGCTGTCCACCTGAAACTGTCACAACATTACTAATCAGCTATAACTCCAATATAAAATAAAGTTTAAAATAAAAACACCATAGATAAAACAAAGTTATGTATCCATCCATTGATATTTGAATATGTGAGGGATAATTGTAGATTAAAAGGGGAAACTATGGTTCAAAATTAAAACTTATTACAAACCGTATGCAAAAAAAATTTTAATTACATCACAACAGTATCTAAATCCTAACTTCTCTTCCAAAATGCTCTTGAGGAACCATCAGTTACCTGGCATAGAGTTTGAGTCTCTTCCTTGACTCAAGGATAGTTATAGATGAGCTTCCTGATAGCTCAGCCAGTGAAGAATCAGCCTGCAATGTGGGAGACCTAGGTTCATTCCCAGGTTTGGGAAGATCCCCTGGAGAAGGGAAAGGCTACTCAGTCCAGTATTCTGGCCTAGAGAATTCCATGGACTGTATTGTCCATGGGGTCACAAAGAATCTGACACGACTAAGCAACTTTTACTCACTAATAGCAGGGATACTAGGTCAGGGCAAGGATAAAAAGGAAGCTGGGGGAGTAATGGACTCATTGCCAGTGGGGCTTGATCCTTAGGCTCTGAAATATTTTTATTTTGTCAGAAAAAAATTTTTCTGGTCATGCCTGTGGGACTTGTGGGAATGTAGGATCTTAGTTCCACACCCAGGAATTGAACCTGGGCCCTCGGCAGTGAGTGTGTGGAGTCCTGACTACTGAACTGCCAGGGAATTCCCTGTGCAGCATCTTTGAGTAATTTTTCTCAGAATAGGGTCTGAGGACCAGCAGAATTGGCTTCACTTGTTGACACGTTAGAAAGTACAGAATCTCAGGTCCCATCCTCAGGGCCTACTGAATCATGTGTTACATACGCACATTAAAATTTCAAAAGCACATTATAGCTATATGATGACTGATTCCCCTTCTGGCTTTTTATACCTAACCTTCTTAAATGAATGGTCTGTGCTTGCTACCTCATTTTTTTAACTCCCTTTTTAATATACAAGTATATATATATATATGATTTATTTATTTGGCCGCACCGGGCCTTAGTTGCAGCGTGTAAAATCTCTTAGTTGTGGCATGTGGGATCTAGTTCCCTGACCAGAGCTCAAACCTGGGCTCCCTGCATTGGGAGTGTGGAGTCTTAGCCACTGGACCACCAGGGAAGTCTCCCTCTCAGACTTCTTCCTGGCTCCTCTTTCTCCTCCTATCCTTCAAACGCTCCTGTTTCCCAGGCTTCTGACTCCAGTCCACTTTTCTTCTATCTGCACTAAATGGAAGTCTTTTGTTATCTCTAATTCTGGTTGATTCCTTTGAGATTGCTAGGTATGCAAGTGCATCTAAAATTGCATCTGTAGATCTTCGTTCCAAATATTGATGCCATATTTCTTACGATACGATTTTATAATTTTATTTAGGTACTTTCGGTTGTGCTGGCTCTTCATGGCTGCTTGGGCTTTTCACTAGTTGTGGTGACTGGGGGCCGCTCTCCAGTGGAGGTGCTCAGGCTTCTCATTGTGGTGACGTCTCTTGTAGCAGAACATGAGCTCAATAGTTGTGGTGCATGGGCTTAGCTGCTCTGTGGCAAGTGGGATCGTCCCAGATCAACGGCTGAACCCATGTCTTCCACACTGGCAGGTGGATTCTTTACCACCAAGCCACCGGGGAAGTCCACTATTACAAGATTTTAAATACAATACTGATGTGTATTTTTCAAACATTTGTGTTTTGTTCCATATTTTATGGGAAATGACTAAAATGCTTTTCCTTGAAACATAATATTAGTTCTTAGTTTTAGATAATCTTTACTTACTTTATTTTAAAAATTGAGAATTAATTCATATAATATAAAATTTACCATTTTAGAGTATACAATTTAGTGTTTCAAGTATTCCTCATACATATATATGTTCATACATGTTAACACTCAACAAGTAATAGAATTTTTAATAATAAACATTTCTAAAGATTTGAGTCATCCAACAGGATCTTCTCTAGATAATGTTACCAGTAACTAGAAACATCAAACATTGGATAACCCCTTTCAGTGATGTTCTGTAAAGTGTTGCTACTTTGACGAGAGACAGATTAACTCTGAGGTCCCTTCTAACACTAAAAATCTGTGGGACATACTGATTTGCCCTGCCCCCTACAGAGTGGACTCAGTGCCCTCAGAAATAGCAATGGAAAAAAGGGACGCAGTTCTGGCCCAGAAACAGGTGAAAACACTTTGATTAAAACTTTGATTAAAGTTAACGGTGCACAGGAGAAGCAATATTCTTAGGGTAGCAATGGGAATTGTTGTTGCTGTTCAGTTGCTATGTCCAACTCTTTTGACCCCATGGACTGCAGCACACCAGGCTTCCCTGTCCACTATCTCCCAGTTTGCTCAAATTCATGTCCTTTGAGTCAGTGATGCTATCTAACCATCTCATCCTCTGTCACCCCCTTCTTTTGCCTTCAGTCTTTCCCAGCATCAGAGTCTTTTTCCAGTGAGTTGGCTCTTCGAATCAGGTGGCCAAAGTAATGGCAACAAGAGTTCTCGATTAATTACACTCACAGCTTCGGGGTCTTCCCACCCCCAACCCCCAGGGACCTGTACTCACCAGTGAGGTAAATCAGGACTCTAGCAGGAAGTAGATGCTTCAGGAAAGATAGGGGCTATAGTGACAAGGCCAAGGGAAAAGTGAGACTCAGGAGCTGTGGAAAGGGTAGAAAGCCAAGGACCGGGGCCCCTAGCAGCATCTGAACCAACTTTCACCTGATCTTGTTACCTTTCAGTATCCCCTTTGTCTCCGAGACAGATCACTGCACAATTATCAACAGGATTTATTAGACTTTGAATTGTACATTTCCAGCTATTTCCTCCATTTATGTTGGCCAAAAATAGCGAAGCCATCCAGTGTCAGCTTTACTTGTCTTCAAAGTTCATCAGTGCCTGCACTGTAAAGAAACAGACTGTGAGGCTGGAGACCTAAGAGTATTCGGAACATACAAATGTTTGGTGAAGATCTTGCTTCTCTGGGTTCTAGGTTCATATCTTTACTAATCTTTACTCTAAATTAAGCTGTATGAGTCTGTCCTCTTTGCCACAGATGAATTAATCAGTATTTAAAGAAACCACCTTGTTACCTTTACCTCCCTTTCACCCTGTTCTCCCCAGAACACATGGGGAGGCAGGGCCAGGACAACTGGAAAAATGCACCATTTTGAAGTAGGCAAAACCTGTCTGACATCCTGCTCTCAATTCCATGTTTCAGTGTTACAAATTGTGCCCACCTCTGGGGGGGCACATTCCTCTTTCCACATTGATATTTTCTCTTTTGGGTTGATTTTAGCCAGGTATTAGGAGGATAACACTAATAAAATGCTAATAAAAGGAGGATAGGTATTAGGACTGCAAGGAGATCCAACCAATCCATTCTGAAGGAGATCAGCCCTGGGATTTCTTTGGAAGGAATGATGTTAAAGCTGAAACTCCAGTACTCTGGCCACCTCATGCGAAGAGTTGACTCATTGGAAAAGACTCTGATGCTGGGAGGAACTAGGCACAGGAGGAGAAGGGGACGACCGAGGATGAGATGGCTGGATGGCATCACTGACTCGATGGACGTGAGTTTGAGTGAACTCCGGGAGTTGGTGATGGACAGGGAGGCCTGGCGTGCTGCAATTCATGGGGTCGCAAAGAGTTGGACACGACTGAACGACTCAACTGAACTGAAGTGAGGTATTAGGAGGTATTAGGAGGATAACACTAATAAAAATGCTCCTAACTCTTCTAGTTTTTGGGTTTTTTAGAGGAAAAATTCATTGATCCAAATTAATCTCCAGGTAGTGAAATCTCAAATGAGAAATTTAGGAAAGATAATTTTGAGTAGGTAGTTCTCAGCTTAAATCAAACTCTGCTATTTCAATCACATATTGTCTCTGCATTGGCTGACTCTAGAAAGGACTGAAAGGAAGAGAATTCATAAATCTCTTTAGGACAGTGGGCTCTTGAGAGTTTTCTGCCAACTATCCAATCCTCACAGCTATCAAACTTGAGCCTGAGGCCCTTACTGCCTGGGTCTGAAAGGTGACCTTCAAAGAGAGGAAACACCCATTCTAAAGGGGGTGGGCTGCCCAAACAGAGCAAAAGCCCACCTTACTATCCTCATTCCCAACAGCTGGAACTGGATACTTTTCTCTTGGGAAATCAGCTCTCAGACGTCACAGGATTTGTGTCCCCTACCAGGGAGAGTCCCACGTGGCACAGTGGAAAAGAACCTGCCTGCTCATGCAGGAGGCGCAAGAGACGTGAGTTTGACCCTTGGATCGGGAAGATCCCTGGAGAAGGGAACGGCAATCCACTCCAGTGTTCTTGCCTGGGGAATCCCATGGACAGAGGAGTCTGATGGGCTAGGGTCCATGGGGTCACAAAGAGTCACATACGACTTAGTGACTAAACTACAACAACCAGAGAAGCAGAGTTGCCAGGTCCTCACTAGGTTAAAAGAAATCAGGACATATGCCCAGGAAAGTGATATGCCAGATGCTGAATTTGCCTTTTTAGGTGTGAGGTAGAAATTCAGAGGCTGAGATGCCACAACAGTGAACATACTCTGTCTCCCAAGTTATATATGCTGCTCTGATGAACTTAACTCCTAGCATCCATGGCATACCTGCAAACTCTTGTAACTGCTTACGCTCCTCCAAGTTATACTGAAGCTTTTCTAGCAACTCAAAATACCGGAAGAGTGAATCTCTAGGCCAGACAACACGTTCATCCTGATCCATGTTCATTAGCCCAGGCAGATTCTGGTGCACGTGAGTCTCCCAGTCCAGCTGATCTGGAAGGAGGAATGCTTCTTAAAATATATTGAGATTCAATGAAGTTGGATAAAAGCTGATAAATTCTATGGGGGTGGAGGTGGAGAAAGCAGGGATGAAAGAGGATACGGGAAGGAGAGAAGGAAAAACTGTGTAGCACCAAGAAACCACTTTTACAGTAAACAAAGAAAGCCACAACCATACTTTTAAAAACTGCAGCATAATCACAGAGGAAATGAAGAGGTGTAAAGAAAGTAATCAAGGCCAGAACATCGGACTGGTGGAGAAAATGGGGAAATACACACAGTGGGAGAACGCCTATTAAGATTTTGGGGTATCTTATGGAAAAGAGGGGTCTGAAGGCAACTGGAGGATACCTTCTGCTTACCGATAGGGTCATGACATCTGGAGCTAGAAGCAGACGAGCAGGAGGACAGTGAAGAGGAGGAAGAAGAGAAGGAAGACGTAGACTTTCTCCTTTTGGACAAGGACTTTGTTCTTGACTTAGATGCTTTGAACCCTTTCTAGTGGCACTCCGTTTAGACTCTTTTTGAGGAGCTTCTTTTAAGTCTGAAGCTCTCCCTTGTTGACTGGCATCTCTGTAAGTGAAAAGGGAAATTTCATTGCTTCAAATACATCCACACGATATCACTAGTTCTATCACTACTCTAGTCCTGGCCCTGGCCTAAAAGTAGAACTTAAAGCAATGCGGCATCTCTGTTGTGGCATCTCAGCCTCTGAATGTCTACCTCACACCTAAAAAACTGCTGCCAAGATCTAAGCTTAAGCATATTCAACCTAAATTAACCAATGGGATGCATTGCTATTAGTTCCCTTCACTGCGTAACTTCTGTGCTCAATCTTACCCAGGCTTTCACATTCTACACTCCACCTTATTTTGCAGTTTTAGCCCCACCCACAGCCCTTGGCCCTATGTCTATTACACCACAACTATGCCCCCTGCACCCTCAATTCCATCTCATTATTAGAGGCACAGTGGGCTCAGGTCTTTATGTCTTCTCCATTTATAGTTGCTCCTTTGGGGATCTCATCTCCTGAGTTTAAATGCCTCCTAGATCCCTGGTGGCTCAGATGACAAAGAACCGACAGGCAATGCAGGAGACCTGTGTTTGATCCCTGGGTCAGAAAGATCCCCTGGAGAAGGGAATGGTTACCCACTCCAGTATCCTCACCTGGAGAATTCCATGGATAGAGGAGCCTGGCAGGCTACAGTCCATGGAGTCACATCAGACATGACTGACTAACACTTTCACTTCAGATGTAAATTTAAGCCCCGTGTCCACATCTCACTCTTTAAACCAAACTTGTATATATAACTTTTACTCATGTAGAAAGTTTGAATGTCTAATGGACATCTTAAATCCAATCAAAACTAAACTCTTTTCCCACCAATCTTCCATTCATAGTCTTCCCCATCTCAGCTAACAGACCCTTCCTACTCAGGTCAGACTCTCATCCTTAATTCTTCTCTCATAACCTACATCCAACCCACCAAGAAATGCTGTTGACTCTTACCTTCAAAATATATCTTTTTCTCATCAGTATTGGTACCACTCTTGCCTGAACCATCAACATCTCTTGTTTGGATAGCAGCATAATGTAACTCATCTCTACGCTTCTCTTCCTGTTCTTCTTATAGTCTATCATCAACACAGCAACCAGACCAAATCCTTCTCTCTTGAAAAATATTTATTTATTTGGCTGCACTGAGTCTGAGTTTCAGTGTGTGAGCTTAGTTGCCCCAACACATGTGGGATCTTACTTCCCAGAGCAGGTATCAAACCTGCGTTCTCTGCATTGCAAGGTATATTCCTAACCACTGGACCACCAGGGAAGTCCTCAGACTAATCCTTCTTAAACATAAGTCATTACATGTCATTACTCTGCTATGTTCCCCTTTTCACTCAAAATCAAAGCCTAAGTCCTTACAGTGGTCCCCCAGCCCTACAGGATCAGGTCCCCGTTGTCTTTCTGACCTCATCTCCTATCACTCTCCCACCCTGCTCACTCTGTTTCAGTCACAATAGTGTCCTTGCCATTTCTCAAACACCACCAGGCATTCTTCTTGTTTAGGATCTTTGTACTACCTGTTCCCTCTGCCGATAACACTCCTCCCATAGATATCCATGTAGTGATGCCCTCATGCCCTCCAAGTCTTTGCTCAAATGTTACCTTCTCAATAAGGCCACTCTGTTTAAAATTAAAACCCATAATGAATCCCCACCCTATACTCCAATCCCCCTTAACCTGGTCTACATTTTACTTTTTCATAATGCTTATCTATTTTTAAATTTTTAATTGAAGTACAGTTGATTTGCAATGTTGGTGTAATTTCTGCTGAACAGCAGTGACTCAGTTATACACATATATACTTTGTATATTAAACGCTTATAATATTTTAACATATTAATTTTCCTTTTTAATTTAATGTTCATTGTTTATTGTCTCTTTCCTCCTCCTACTTTATATAAGCTCTATGAGAACAGGCATTATTGTCTGTTTTGTTCACTGATATGTTCCAAGCAACTAATAAGTATTCAATATTATTAGTTGATGCATTTCTTTTCTTTCTGCTCTCTTGTCTACTGCTGAACACTCATGGCTTTGAATAGCATCTGTTGCATGGAAGGTACTTTTACTAGTTTCTTATGGCTGTGATAACAAATTACCACAAACTTGGTAGCCTAAAACAACAGAAATTTACTCTCTCACAATTCTGGAAGCTGGAAATCTGAAATTGACATGTCAACAGGGCCGTGCTCCCTTTGGAAGCTCAAAGACAGAAGGTTCCTTGCTTTTCTAGCTTCTGGTAGTTGCCTGGCATCCACTGGCTTCCTCTGGCTTGTGGTTGCATCACTCCAATCTGTCTCTGTCTTGACAGCTTGTCCTATTCTGCGTCTATTATGTCTTCTCTCCCATATCTTATGAGGCTCCTAGTCACTGGACTTATGGCCAACCTGGATAATCCAGGGTGATCACATCTCAAGATCTGTAATTTATTTGCATCTGCAAAGACCCTTTTTCCAAATAAGGTCATGTTCACAGTTTCCGGGGGTTAGGACATGGACATATCTTCTTGGAGGCCACTGTTCAACCCAATACAATAAGTAGTTATTGAAGGAATAGAATCCTCTCTCAAAGCCAGTCTTCACCTTTGGTTTTCTACCTCTTTCACGTGTATGCATCCCACTTCACATATACACTCCTAACCTGGCATCCATTTTGCTAATGCTTGACCTCTGTGCCTCAGAGATTAGGTTTTGTCTCCTGCAAAGAAAAAAAAAAAAAAAGGCAAAACAGTGAAGAGAGTTACACTGAAGCAGGAGGGTAGTAAGGAAAAACGTTTAAAAAATTCTGATCATTAAGTGAAGTAAACTGGCTGGGTGAGGAGAACAAGTTGTAGTAAAGGAGTGAAAAAGAGTGGGGGAGCCCTGGAAGTGGAGAGAACCAGCAATATTTTAGAGCTGGGGAATTCTAACTCTGAAGCAGATCCATCACACAGCAGGAAACGGGATGAAGGCCAAGGAGTAGGAATAGAGGGTGGGATCGGGAAACCCTCGAGAACTGAAGGTGTGTATGAAGATAAGGCAGCAGACCTCTGGATAATCTGCCGCTTGAATTTGTCGGCTTTCTGCTGGACCTCCAGGTGTGTCATCTCCTCGTTCAGCTCATTCCTGATATTCTGGAAGTTAGTAACTGCCCCAAAGGGCCATTAGGAGTCGGAAAGCAGCGGTGACTAGACCTGGGGAGACCGCTTGGGTGGGGAGAAACCAAGTGAAATACCCATTCCAGGGCCCACACTTCCCTGTTACATCAGATTCTCTCCCTTTGTAATCCAGCAAACCTGGCTTTCACTCTAGCTTCTTCCCAACCCTCCTCCCACCAAGTTTCACCTCTTTTATGCTTACCCATCATGGCTACTATGATATTTCGAAAGATAATGGAACCAAGTAACAACCAGAGGATGACATAGATGCTGCTGAAGGCGCGACTGACCTCAGGCACCTTCCAGGTGTCCTGAAGCAGTGCATACCAGTGATCCAGGGTGAAGAGAATGAACACAGTTACTACGGAATTCAGTAGGTCCCTAAAGAAAAACGAGATGTGTGTACAGAGGGACGTAATTCTCTAAGAAACACTATCATTCATACTCTCACAGCAACATGAGAGCACTTCTTTGCAGTTTGCTCTGACTTCGGCTCCTTTTCTACCATACTGTTTTTTGTTTTTTTTTAAACCTAATCTTCAGTTTGAGATTGCTTTATTTGCTTTTCCTTTGTTATGAATAACCTATGAATATCTCTCAGTATTCCATCAGTGTCTGGGACACAGTAGGTACTCAATATATAGATATTAACTGAATGTTTAAAAACTGAATCACCAGGAAGGGGGGTTCAGGATGGGGAACACATGTACACCCATGGCTGATTCATGTGAATGTATGGTAAAAACCACCACAATATTGTAAAGTAATTAGCCTCCAATTAAAATAAATAATTTTTAAAAATTGAATCACCAACTACACATTATTTTTGCAAGTTCATTCTACACTGTCCTGTGGACTTCACCTGGTAGAGTCACAAATTTAGCAAACATCATGCCCACTTGGTTTGCTGCGTGAATTAATAGCCAAGTAAGTGGATGGATATGTGGCATAAACATGTGATTCCAAATAATGAATGATGATGAATATATCACAAAAGATCTCAGAAGATATCTAAATTTTCCCTCTTATCCCTCCATATACAAATTATTGAAAACATCAGAGCCTGAATAGAATGAATTCTATGACTTCCCTAAATCAATACTCTTACAAAACCACCTGTTAGTCTAAGATAGAGACCTGAGAAGTGCTGACAAGATTGGATTCCAATTCATAAATAACTTTGTATCCTCTAAATGCAAATAGACTTTCTACGAGTAATCAGAGTTCTCTAGATGGAGATTACTAGGATTTTACTTTTGAAAGAATGTAAGTGTGTTCATGTGTAATTTCTACACTGAGAGACTGCAGTGAAACCAGTGACCAAGCTTGAGAGTCATGGTAACATTTATTGATGTGTGTGAAATGTGTGAAATGCTGTGTAAGTGCTTAATTAAATGACATCATTTATCCCTATACTCATGAAGTTATGCTACTTTTAATCCCCTTTTTCAAAAGAGGTAACTGAAGCATAGAAACCAGGGCTTAACCACTGGCGTATACTGCTTTTTATTTATTATCATTTTTTTAATGCGTTCTTTTTTTTTTTACTTTATTCTACATTATAATACTGTATTGGTTTTGCCATACATTGACATGAATCAGCCACAGGTGTACATGAGTTCCCAATCCCGAAGCCCCCTCCCACCTCTCACCCCATATCATCTCTCTAAATCATCCCCGTGCACCAGCCCCAAGCATCCTGTATCCTGTATCAAACAGACTGGCGCTTCGTCTCTCACATGATAGTATACATGTTTCAGTGCCATTCTCCCAAATCATCCCACCTCCCATCCCTCTCCCTCTCCCTCTCCCTCAGAGGCCAAAAGTCCGTTCTATACCTCTGTGTCTCTTTTGTTGTCCACATACAGGGTCATCATTACTATCTTTCTAAATTCCATATATACGTGTCAGTATACTGTATTGGTGTTTTTCTTTCTGGCTTACTTCACTCTGTATAATCGGCTCCAGTTTCATCCATCCCATTAGAACTGATTCAAATTTATTCTTTTAAGGGCTGAGTAATACTCCATTGTGTATATGTGTTTTTTAAAGATAGTTGATAAAGGTAAGTTTGAATTTGCAAAACCCAGAGCAAACCAGGAACTAGCTGCCCTATTCTCAAAACTGGAGCTAATACCACTTACTATTCTTTGCTTTCTCTTTCCCTCTCCCTACTGTGTTCTATTCCCATTTCTTACAATAGACTATACTTGTATTATTGCACTTTGGATTCGCTTCCCAGTCTCATGTCCAGATTCTCTCCCCCATCCCCCAGGCTCCTGGTCATGTCCAGATTCTCTCCCCCACCCTCCAGGCTCCCCATGGTCCTGCCTACGAGAAGGACTCATGATAATCCAGGTCCTGGAGAGTTGAACGGGTGTAATTCTCGAAGAAGTAGACACCAGCCACAGCAAAAATGTAGATGAAGATGAGCAGCAACATCAAGAGGAAGGTCATGCTCTAAAGGCCATGACCTTGAGTCAGAACTGGGCCAGACTAGGCTGATTTCCACCTACAGCCCAGTCAGGCCCACCCTGGAAATGCCCCCCAGACCCTCACTTCTAGCCTGAACCCAGTCATCTCTAGAACACAGTGGCTTGTCCCCAGCCCTTTCTCATGGACAACATTTCACAGAGTCTCTTATTGCCTTCTTTCACCCACCCAGACTGTTTCATGTTATACCCCCATGTTTTTCCACTTTGCCCACTTGATAGAGCTGCAATAGTCAAATTACCTTGAGGGCCCTGACCAGGGCCAAAATGATGACTTGAACTTGATGGAATCGTGCAAAGAGTTTAAAAGACCTTAGTACCCGGCAGATCCTCAGCAACTGGAGCCATACAGGTTTGCTTGTTACCCCTGCCAGTACCACAATCTCAGGAATCAGGGACTGTAGGAAACACAGATTGTGAGTTAAATATACCCCCTTCAAAGCACCCAGTACAGCTGCCCCTTTTTATCTCTTCTTTTTCATAGTTCTTTGGTCATTATCCTTTGAATAGCATTTTCTGGGGACTGTTTCCTATTCAGTCTTCCCATAAAAAATTACTTAAACTCTGCACTTCAACTTGCTCAGATGTAAAAGGGGATAAATTCAGTGCTTGTCTCATTGGATTACTGTGGAGCTCAAATGAAAAAAAAGCAAGTAAAACAGGATAGTTCCTGACATTTAATAAGTGCCTAGTAACTGGTAGAAGTTATTGCTGAGGTTAATGTGATTAGATTCTTCCTTGCTTCTAATAACAACTCCTGCAATGCCTGACTTTTAGTTTTAGAGAAAAAAACAAGCAAAATAAGGAAGTTGGGTACATTTCTATTTGTTTCTTCCTGTACTGTAATTCGAAGAAGGCAATGGCACCCCACTCCAGTACTCTTGCCTGGAAAATCCATGGACAGAGGAGCCTGGTAGGCTGCAGTCCATGGGGTGGCTAAGAGTCGGGCACACTTTCATGCATTGGAGAAGGAAATGGCAACCCACTCCAGTGTTCTTGCCTGGAGAATCCCAGGGGCAGGGAAGTCTGGTGGGCTGCCGTCTATGGGGTTGCACAGAGTCGGACACGACTGAAGTGACTTAGCAGCAGCAGCAGCAGCATACAGTAATTATCTTAACTTCACTTGTCTTTGATTCACCTAGGCACATTTCTCAGTCCAGTAAATTAATCTTCAGGATATCTATCTATCCTTACCAATACTGTGACCACAAAGTCAAAGACGTTCCAGGCATTCTTCCAGAAGAGGAAAAAGCTGGATAGCCACATAAGCAGGATCTCCAAGATGAAAATAAGCAAGATGAACCAAGCTGCCACCTCCAGAGTCAGCTTCAGTAGCTCCAACCAGGTATTTTCAGATTCAAGCAATTCTGTGAGAACAGAGCAAAGGATGAATAGAGCTTAAGGAAGAGAGAAGTCGAATGATTAGCAGCTGCTAAAAAGGCACAGTTGTGCCCACTGCTATGCCATTTTTCTTTCGGAAAATTAAGGAGGGTCTCTCCTTAATACTGTTGTTGCTTCAACCTATGAAACAGAACTGAATATGAAAAATAGCTTCGAGTCATCTCCTGTTGGTCCTGGTATGTGTCAACAGCTAGAAGTTACTGCCTTCTCACTCTGAGGTCAGAAAGTCAACAAGGAATTGCTCAATGACCGCCAGTGCTGTCTGCTGTCTGTTGTTTGGTGTTACCGGGAAAACCGAACTTCACAAAGCAGCAATGGGCCTTCAGAAAAGAATGCAAATATAGGGCCATGGTATGGAAAGTGTTTTATAACATATCTAGGAACAAGAAACCAAATTCATGGGATGTATTAGGCCATAACAAGAAATTACCTGGTTGTTATTTTTACTTATTTGGCTGTCTTGAGTCTTCACTGGGGCATGTGGGCAGCACACAGGCTTCCCAGCGCAGGGGCTTCTTTCTGGTTGTGGTTTGTGGGTGGGTTTAGTCTTGCAGGTGAGTTTACCTGCCTCTCAGCATGTGGGATCTTAGGCTCAGACCAGGGACTGAACCTATGTCCCCTGTATTGGAAGGCAGATCCTTAACCACTGGATCACCAGGAAAGTCCTTTTGTTAGTTTTAAAACTTTCCCTTTCTATTTTGCCTAAAATTGATTTTATTCTGCAAACTGAATCCAAATTGAACCCTCTATAGAACCTATCTATTTGCTAACTTTGATTTCTTAACTCATTTTCAACCTTCTTCACCTCTTCTATACATTTAATAGATGTATATCATGCTGTAGAAAAAAACATTAAGATCAAAATAGGTTTAAAAGTTAAATAATAATTTGTTTCTCTGAACCTCCAAAGGCACTATGACTGATATGCCTGGTGGTTAATAGAGACAAGAAGAGAATAATCAATCACCTTGAAAGACAAAAACTGCTGTGTAATTTTGATACATACTCAGTTTTAAATTGTTATTGTTTTTAGCAATGTTTTGGCTAATTACATCTATTATGAAGTAAGGAACACTGATATAGAAATACAACTTCATGGAGAGCAAAAGAATAATTCTGCAAGTTTATTTCAAGACAATCGTCATCAGATTCTATAAATTGAGTTCATCTGATAGAAAATTTTATTTAGCACATAAAAATATCTCTAGAACCTCAAAAATCAGTGTTAAAATTATGTTATACTCAAGTTTTTTTGTTGTTGTTGGAAATAAGGACTATTCACACTCATGATGTGTTATTTTCAGAGAAGGGCTTGCAAATAAGCCAAATCTTTCTTTTTCTCACTCTCACCATTTAGAAGCAAAATATGAAAAGTACAAAAATAAGCCAATTGGTGTCTGAAGTGCAAAGAATTACCAATATCATTCTAGAAGAAGATTAGTTCCTATTTTTTATGCCTGAACACATAATTAAATTTTCACCTACACTTTAACATATATAACATGTATTTAACATATAATAAATAATGTTGTAAACCTAAAACTAGTATATATCTAAATTTTTTGAAAGAAACAAAAACTATACAAATATAATACATAGGGAATTCCTTGGTAACCCAGGTTCCAGTGGTTAGGAGGCACTTTCACTGCCATGGGCCAGGGTTTGATCCCTGGTCAGAGAACAAAGATCACGTTAGCCGTCCAACACAGCCAAAACACACACACACACACACACACACACACACACAATAAAGTAAATATATCTGCTACCCAAACCAAACTTATAATATATGTTGTTGTTCTTCAGTTGCTAAGTCATGTCTAACTCTTTGTGACCTCATGGACTGTAGCACACCAGGCTCCCCTGTCCTTTACTATCTCCCGAAGTTTGCTCAAACTCATGTCCATTGAATTGGTGATGCCATCCAACCATCTCATCCTCTGCCTCCTCCTTCTCTTTTTCCCTTCAGTCTTTCCCAGCATCAGGGTCTTTTCCAATGAGTCAACTCTTCACATCAGATGGCCGAAGTATTGGAGCTTCAGCTTCAGCATCAGTCCTTCCAATGAATATTCAGGGTTGACATCCTTTAGGATTGACTGGTTTGATCTCCTTGCTGTCCAAGGGACTCTCAAGAGTCTTCTCCAACACCACAGTTCAAAAGCATCAATTCTTTGGTACTCAGCTTCTTTATGACCCAACTGTTACATCCATACGTGACTACTGGAAAAACCATAGCTTTGATTATATGGACCTTTGTTGGCAAAGTGATGTCTTTGGTTTTTAATACACTGTCTAGGTTTCTCATAGCCTTCCCTCCAAGGAGCAGTGAAAATCTCTCAGACTCTTTGTGACCCCATGGACTGTATAGTCCATGGAATTCTCCAGGCCAGAATACTGGAGTGGCTAGCCTTTCCCTTCTCCAGGGGATCTTCCTGATCCAGGAATCAAACCAGGGTCTCCTGCACTGCAGGAGGATTCTTTACCAACTGAGCTATGAAGAAAGTATAGGAGCAAGCGTCTCTTATTTCATGGCTACAGTCAGTGTCTGCAGTGATTCTGGAGCCCAAGAAAACAAACTCAGTCACTGCTTCCACTTTTTCCCCTTCTATTTGCCCTTAAGTGATGGGACCAGATGCCACGATCTTAGTTTTTATGTATTTTGTTATTGTTTTAATTTTGTACTTTGTAGTGTTCTTAGTGTTTTTTTGAATGTTGAGTTTTAATCCAGCTTTTTCACTCTTCTCTTTCACCCTCATCAAGAGGCTTTAGTTCTTGTTCACTTTCTGCCACTACAGTGGTATCATCTACAAATCTAAGGTTGTTGATATTTCTCCTAGCAGTCTTGATTCCAGTTTGTGATTCATCCAGCTCAGTATTTTGCATGATGTATTCTGCATATAGATTTATAATCAGAGTGACAATATACAGCCTTGTATTCCTTTCCCAATTTGGAATCAGTCAGTTGTTGGGTTCTAACTGTTGCTTCTTCGCCAGCATACAGATTTCTATGGAGAGAGGTAAGGAAGTTACCTGTTTGTTGTGATATACACAGTCAAAGATTTTAGCATAGTCAATGAAGCAGATGTTTTTCTGTAATTCCTTTGCTTTCTCTATGATCCAACAAATGTTGGCAATTTGATCTCTGATTCCTTTGCCTTTTCTAAACCCAACTTGTACATCTGGAAGTTCTTGGTTCATGTACTACTGAAATCTAGCTTGAAGGATTTTGAGTATAACCTTCCTAGTGTGTGAAATGAGTGCAACTGCACTGTAGTTTAACATTTTTGGCATTGCCCTTCTTTGGGATTTGAATAAAATTGACCTTTCCCAGCTCTGAGGCCACTGCTGTTTTCCAAATTTGCGGACATGTTGAGTGCATCACTTTAACAGCCTCATCTTCTAAGACCTTTTTTTTTTTTTTAATCTTCTAAGATCTTAAATAGCTTAATTGGAATTCCATCACCTCCACTAGCTTTGTTGACTCAATATATAATGCCACATAAAAATTCATTTCTAGACAAATAATATACTTTCTTTAAAAAAAAGCATGATCATTTATAAAATGGAAAAAGTATAAATTTACTCACATTTTATTAAAATTATATAACACTAAAATAAAATAGTAACATGTTACTCTAAAATATTTTTACTTCAATTTACTTCTCCATATCACAGAAAAAAAATGTGATAAAATAAAAGGATAATTACTAAGGAGGCTTTCAAAGTTATATATGTTTTCCTGGGAAACAAAGTCATAGGACAACAAAGATTGGGGAGCTTTGATCTAGAGAACTATTACTTACATTACTATTTTTCCCTCTATCTCTAACAGTAGTATTTATGATCTGGAAAAAAACTGCTCTTAAAAATCTAAACAAAGTCTTAATGTTTATCACACGAATTAGTCTATTCAAAAAGACTGTTAGTCACAAATTATTTTCCTCTGCAAAATCCCTCCTGCTTTTCTATCATGTGTGCATGCCAAGTTGCTTCAGTCCTGTCCAACTCCTTGCAACCCTATGGACTATAGCCTGCCAGGCTCCTCTGTCCATGAGATTCTCCAGGCAAGGATACTGAAGTGGGTTGCCATGCCCTCCTCCAGGGGATCTTCCCAACCCGGGGACTAAACTCTCATCTCTTATGTCTCCTGCATTGGCAGGCGGGTTCTTTCCATAAAGTATTTAATGATCTTGCCACGTGGTTGCCACACAGGCAGTCCACCCTTCCTCTGGCACAATAAGCATATTTTATATTCAGCTGTTTTACCAAAAAGAATGGTTAGTGTTGTTCTATTTTGATTTGCCCATTAGATCCAAGGAATTCCATATATTTACTGCTCATTAGATCCAGGGAATCTCATATATTTACTTTATTCTAAGGCTTAAGTCTATATCCCTAATCCTACAAGGTAAACACTTGCCAATTATCATGATTAACAAGAAACAGGAAATGTGGGTAAAATCCTCACCACTGTGGGGAGGAAATAAGAGTTCAAAGCATATAGTATACTGGAGTTGGCCAACGACACCAATTACTGTTGTGTCTTAAAATACTTTTGACCTGACTGCATTAAAAGACTACTGTTAAGGTGGGAAACTTCCCCAAATAGTGATGAAACAAGGAAGTGAGTATTTTTACTCTCCTTTCTGAGTGGTTTGAGACATAATCAAATGAGTTCATTGATTTTCCAAACACTCTTTTGCTTTTAATACATTTCATAAAATTTATGACGGGTTTTAGAGTCATTTACTTTTTAAGTCATTCTTCTGGCTCATCTAACATCTTAGTTGTACCTTTACATACATTGTGAGCTTTCTTATTTGTACTTAAATAATCTTTTTATTTGTAAAAATGTAAATGTTGGATCACCTGCTGATAGGCACTCAGTATCTCTGTTGGGAGATTCATTATATAAAACCAAAAACAAAAAAACAAAACCACCAGTATGTGCCCTACACACGAACCTTCAAGTTGCAAACTTTCAAAGATGCCAATGTGCGTTCACACATCCAATCATATACGTTAGCTCATGTGTCTGGTGTACACAGTCACGTGTGTGCATCCTCTACAAGTGGTTTTGTGTACTTTATGGTACAGGACCACATAGAGTACAGTATCTTTATTTCAAGACCAGGATGTCCAGAAGCAAGTGTAAAACCAGTGGTGATGTAGCTGGTATTGCTAAAAGGCACCAGAAATTGGAAGTCCAGAGAAAGGAACTAAGAGAGACAAGAGAAAGAAGTAACTGGAGAACCAGAGAGAGTCACAACGCAGGAAATGGCGAGGGGATTTTCTTTATTTGAGATACTATTAGCTTTTGAGGCCCAGAACCTGAACACAGAACAGTACACAAAGGTTGCAGCAGCCGTTCAGAACACATTCCAGTGCCCCCGTGTCATCTAGGATAAGAAGAAAAAAAATAGAGCTACGACCCAGACATCACTGGTTTCTTTCAT
The DNA here is from genome assembly GCA_917880005.1 of Nanger dama. Classification (NCBI taxonomy): domain Eukaryota; kingdom Metazoa; phylum Chordata; class Mammalia; order Artiodactyla; family Bovidae; genus Nanger; species Nanger dama. Next base: position 1,972,097 of record CAKJTW010000038.1, on the reverse strand, counting down.
GAGCATAGATAGAATTGAATTCAGCAAGGAACCAGAACCTGTTCAACACTTGCCATCAACATCAGGCATGAATGAAATTGCAGCTTGCCCTCCATCTCCTATGGTTAATGATGCTTTAGCTCTACCATCATCTCCCACCTCCTCTCCTTCCTCCAGTCAGTATCTCTTCTTGCTTGTTCACTCGATGCCAACTGCTGTGTGCCAAATCTTGCAGTGTACCTTTCAGGGTATGGTACTGTGAGATTTAAAATGTTTTATTTTTTTAGTTTTTAAATTTTTAAAATTTATTTTTGGCTGTGCTGGGTCTTTGTTGTTCCATGGGCTTTCTCTGTGATGAGCAGGGACACTTTCTAGTTGAGGTGTACAGGCTTCTTGCTGTGGTGGCTTCTCTTGTTGCAAAGCACAGGCTCGAGGGTACACAGGCTCCAGAGCACAGGCTCAATAGTTGTGGAACACAGGATTGTTGCTCCATGGCATGTGGTAGCCTCTTGGACCAGGGATCGAACCTGTGTCTCACGCGTTGGCAGATGGATTCTTTACCACTGCGCCATCAGGGAAGCCCTTATTTGTTTTTTTCTTTACATATTATTTGTGTGAAAAGTATTATAAACCTATTACAGTATGGTAGCACTATAGAGCAGATGGTGTTAGTTGGGTACTTTGACTAACTTTGTTGGACTTATGAATACACTCTCAGAATGACTCGTTCATATGTAGGGGACTTACTGCATTAGACTAAAGTAACACAAGAAATTTAGTCTAATACAGTAAGTCCCCTACATATGAACGAGATCATTCTAAGAGTGTATTCGTAAGTTCAAGTGGTCGCTAAGAGTTGGACACGACTGAGCGATGACTTCCCTTTCACTTTTCACTTTCATGCATTGGAGAAGGAAATGGCAACCCACTCCAGTGTTCTTGCCTGGAGAATCCCAGGGACGGGGGAGCCTAGAGGGCTTCTGTCTATGGGGTCTCACGGAGTCGGATACGACTGAAGTGACTTAGCAGCAGCAACACAAGAAATACAGCTGGTTCTCCCATCTCCGATTCCTTAGGAGTCTACTACCCCTACCTCTAAGTGTCTGGACTACCTTAGACTACTTTTGAGAGCCCTCCCAATGTTTCTACGTCTTAGCAGTTGCACAAATCCAGGAGACTTAATATAATTGTCACTATCACAATTTAAATAACTTTCAAAAGTGTAAAACGATCAACTTTAAGGAACAATGACTCCCATCCTTTCATTCAATGAGTTCTCACCTATTTGAACCATCAGTACAATTGTATTCAAAAAGATGAGGAAGATGATAAAGCTTCTGAAGATAGGACCTGTCTTCTCTTAAGAAAACATACAGAATGAAGTTCTTTCTAATTTATGCAGGCGACACAATTAGGGCAATAGAACCCTAATGAGAAGAAAATGGAGTTTGGGAAGGAAAAAATAAGTACTTAGCAGATGATAAGGCAAGAGTGAGTAAAATGGGATAAAAATGAGGGGCAAGAGGAACCTCTCTGGTGGTCCAATGGTTAAGGTTCTGCCTTCTAATGCAGGGGGTATGGGTTCAATCCCTCGTCCGAGAACTAAGGTCCCACATGCCGTGGGGTATAATGAAAAATTTAAAAATAATAATAATAACTCTTGTTGGGGGTGGGGAGAATGGGAGGAAGGGATAGTTAGGGAGTTTGGGATCGACATGTATACACTGTTATATTTAAAATGGACAACCAACAGGGACCTACCGCATAGCACAAGGAACTCTCTCAATGTTTTGTGGCAGTCTGGATGGGAGAGGAGCTTGGGAGAGAATGGATATATGAATATGCATGGCTGAGTCCCTTTGCTGTCCGCTATCACAACACTGTCAACTGGCCATACTCCAATAAAAAATAAAACTTTAAAAAAAAAAATTAGTGGCATGAAAGGATACAATCAAGGACCCATCCAGCCCACAAGGAAAGAGGTGGCCTCTTGCTGCATCGCACTCGAAGGGTGCTTATTAGCCTCTGGGCGTGTGTAATCCGTTCTACGTGACGAGGTTTTATGGAGAAGCGTACAAGCTGGTGTGGATCTCCCAACATAAGCTTCTTCTGACGGGACGAATCTACATCAAAAATAAAAAAGGGACAGTGGATAAACATAAAAAGAAATCTTTGAGAGTATCAAGAGCAGGTAGGGTTGGGGGCAGGAACACTTGTTAAGTAATGGACCCCACCACACCCCTGAGGGCTTACCTTGCTGTTCCTGCACACGGCAAGTAATACTAGTTTGAAGTAAGAGCTAACCTATTACTTATAACCAATACTGTTCATGCCCAAGATAAGTTACAGGTTCAACCCTTAAAGTTTTAAATGTCTTTGGTAGAAACATCCAGGCCAGCCAGGGCTACTAGCTATCCTAGGCCTAAAAATGAGTGACACAGTTCTATCTCCTGGATTCAGAGCTTTATTTATTAAGTCTTTATCAAGTTTGGTGTAACTTTTTAAAGCTGCAACCAAACCAATCTCCCCTGGATTTTCCACCCTTAAAATTGTCTCTGCTTTCTACTCTTTGGAGGGTGTGGTTACATGTGTGTGTGTGTTCAATCACTCAGCTGTGTTCCACTCTGCAACCCTATGGACTGCACCCCCCCTACCCCCCATACCCCCTCCCCTCGGGCTCCTCTGTCCATGGGATTTTCCAAGCAAGAATACTGGAGAGGGTTGCCATTTCCTCCTCCAGAAGATCTCCACCAAGGGATGAAACCCACATCTCCTGCATTGGCAGGTGGATTATTTACCACTGTACCACCTGGGAAGGGTGGGGATGGGAGCCTTAAATGCATCTTAGTGAAGAAACAGGCTGCTGACCAAGTATCTCTCGGATGGTGTGCCGTGGCACAGCTTGGCTCAAGCCTTGCAGATGCTCGATGAGAGAGAAGGTATCAATGAGCCGGGAACGAATGGCATCAGCCCGGGGCAGTTGCATGTGTCCTGATGGGTGATAAGTGGCCATGTCTGTTAAGAAAATAAAAGTGTCATTTCATTTTTGGAACTGCACCAAGGCTTAGAGATTCTCTTCCCTTTCTCCCAAGGTCTTCGCCCTTAAGAGGACAAATACATTGTACTCAGACTCAAGGCCTTTTGAAACAAAAGACGGGAGTCACTAAAGAATCTGCGTAGCTGACTAAGCGGCCAGGCGCCTTTACCCGTGTGACAGCATTTCTAGTTATATGCAGCAGCCACAAAAGGTAGGAGTCCCAGGTTGGACAAAGAGGAATTCAAGCACCACCTGGACCTGAGGGAGTCAGGTAATGCAATGAGGTGGGACAGAGGGAGGGCTCAGGAACTGCCCTCGAAAAAAAACCCAGTTCCACGAGGAACTGGATAAAAGGCAACAGCCTGACATTGTGAAAATGTGTCTGATCCCAAGCGTGACCACTCCAACGCCCTCCCTCGGGTGCCAGCTCCTTCTCTCAGTTCCCGCTCCTGGGCCTCGCGTCAGCCCAGGCTCTCTTCCGCCCACTCAGCCCTGACTTCAACTCCTCCGCCTCCCGTTCTGGCGCCCCTGCGCTCTGCTCTCCGCAGGCGGGACGAATTCAGGGTCGGCTCCCAGCTCCCGCAGCGCCACACGTCCGGCTCCCGCCGGGTCTCGCCCGGTCCCGGGTTCCGGCTGGTCCCCGGACCCACCCCCCAGCAGCAAGCAGCAACCCGGGCCCCCCTTCGCGGCCCCGGTCGCCCCGGCGCTCGCCGCCTCGGCCCCCGCCCCCGCGCTCCGGCCACTCGGCGGTTACCAGCTGGTCCCGCCCGCCCGACGCGAGCGCCGCACAGCCAATCGGCGGCTGCCACACTGCGGCCCGAGCCGGGCTGGGGGGTTGGGACCTCCGGCTGCAGGTCCGCCTGGGCCAGACGCGCGATCGCAAGCTGAGGGTGCGTGGTTGCCGGCCGGTCTCCGCAGTCCCCGCCGAGCCCCGACCCTCCTGGCCGCCCCCCGCCTTACCTCGTCGCCATGCGCCTCCGCCGCCTAGCGCTGTTCCCGGGCCTGGCGCTGCTCCTCGCCGCGGCCCGCCTCGCTGCTGCCTCCGATGTGCTGGAACTCACGGACGACAACTTCGAGAGTCGCATCACCGACACGGGCTCTTCGGGCCTCATGCTCGTCGAGTTCTTCGCCCCCGGTGAGGCCACTCAGCCGGGGCGGGAGAGGGGCGGCCGGGTGGGCCGGGGGCGAAGGCGCGGGAACGGTTGGGCCTACGCAGCGTCGGCTCCCTCCGTCATTCGGAGAGCCCGGCTGCGGCCGGCAGGTTTTCCGCCCACGGAGACCCGGGCTGCCTCGCCGAGAGCAGAGAAGTCGGTGCTGATCCTCCTGGAAGCGAGAGCTGAGAAGGAGAAAGCGAAGGCCCCTCTCGCGCAGGGCCACATCCTTACTTCGGTGCTCCTGCGGCACTTCCTATTTGCAGAGGGTTTAACACCCTCCCCCCACCTCCGTCAGCTTCGATGGTGTCTTTAGAGTTTCTGCGTGAGTCAGTGCTGCTGTTTTCCATTCTACAGACTAGGCTTTGCGAGGCCTTATATTGGAACCTAACGTTTCACCAAATGCAGAGGCCCTGCGCCCCCAGGGTGCTTCCTTTCTTCTTGCCCCAGGCAGTCGTTGGTTTCTAGCCAAGGTCACTCAAGTGGCTGCAGAATGGTCATTTGTGCTTTCTTAAGGCGGGCAGTTATTTTGTCCATCGCCTGGTGCACACTTTCTTCGTTCAACTGATGCTTCTCAACACCAGCAGAATTCAGTTAGAAAGAGTAGATGAACAGAGTAATTCCACCAGAAGCTGTCTAAATGGTCAGTTTCAGTTAGGATTTCTGGAAAATGCCAAAGAAGACCCCAGTGAGAGAGTAAGCAGTGTTGGAGAAATACTCCACTTAAGGGTGACTTAACTAGGGTGTAAGTTCCTTATGATACAGCTGACTGGGGGTGGGGGGTGGGGAGAGAGCAAATAGAATTTCTGGCCCAGGAAACCTGAATGTTAGCTTTTTTTTTTTTTAACCGCAAGATATTTATCATAGCAAACAATGATTATCTTAACCCTGGGGACGCTCAATATAACCATGCTAATTACAGTACTTAATTTTTCTCCTGCCACAGTGACCCTTAATTAAAAAAAAACTATTTGTATTCAGAAGTCTAAGTAAAAGAAAGTTAGTGGCTAACTTGCATTTACTTCTGTCAGTAACTCTGGTCTTCACTCTACAGGGGCTCAGCCGACTTGAGGGTACACTAGAAATCCTGTAATGAAGACCACCTGAACCAGAAGGGTGTGCTTAGCAACACATTTTCAACTTCTGATAGACTTTGCATCTAGGGTGTTCCCACGACTAACTGGCAGTACTGGTTACACATCACAGGTGGTCTTTATACATCTCTAGAACTCACATTCTCTCAGAAACAACTGGTCTCAATCAAATAACAATGCTGTTGACTTTGAGGGGGTGTTCCTGTAATTAGGATGGCTGTATGGAGCTGTGTCAAAACTGGGAGGTGCCTCTGTGACTACAGGGGTCAATATGAAGTGGATTGCTGGAGAAGTGTGGGCTATCAAGACTGTTAGTTTAAAGGAGATTTTTATTTTTGTAATTGAGGTGTTCTGTGCTACTTTAAAGGCTTCCCTGGGGGCGCTAGTGGTAAAGAGCCCGCCTGCCAATGCAGGAGATAGGAGAGACTCGGGTTCGATCCTTGGGTCAGGAAGATTCCCAGGAGGTGGGCATGGCAACCCACTCCAGTATTCTTGCCTGGAGAATCCCTTGGACAGAGGAGCCTGGCGGACTATAGTCCATGGGGTTGCCCAGAGTGGGGACACGACCGAAGAGACTCAGCACGCATGCACATGCTACTTTAAATTGTTGCATGTGCTTCCTAAGAGCTGCACAGCCCATTGTGCACTAAACTGTCCCTAAAGTTGGGTAGACCTCTGCCGTGGTGTCACCTTTTAACTGGTCTGGAAGGTAGAGAGTCATCCTCCATAATGCCTGTAGGAAGGATCAGTTTGCTGAATGAGTAATTTGGAATCAAGGAAGTCTCCTGTTGATGATGTCCTTATTTCTTCACATTCAGCTATTTTTATTAATATTTTAGCTGAAAATATTTTCCAGCTGCTATTATTCCTTTGTACTCTTGTTACACGTGAGATAGGAACAGTTAAAGAATCCTTGTTAAAAGTAAAATGGACCTGTTTTGAGCAAGTTGTTTTTCTCATTTGTCTTAGGGTATTTTTTCCACTTTCGTTTTACAAGTGAAAGTGACAGATTTCTTTGCAGCTGACTCTGTAGCCTAATATTTCCATTATGGAGTCGTCATCTATGTAATTTGGAAGAATGGGAGTATCTGAATTTCTGTGGGAATAAATAGAACTATTTAAATGTGATAATTTCTGAAAATTACTGGTCAGTGTGAAGTTTTAAGTCTTCAGCATCTGCGTGTGTTGTAGGTTTGTGCCCTGTCCTCTGGGGCAGTAGTATTAATTAATGATACTTGATGCTGTTCTTATAGAAAAAGACTACGTGGATAGTATAAAGTGGAATAGTTAATATTTTTCTTATACTGATTTCTTTCCTTGGAATTGCCTCCTCCTCTCCCACCCCAGCTTGGTCTTTTCAATAAGATTCAGCTCAGTAGTTAACTTCTCTGGACCACTAACTGGTTGCTCCCTCTATTAGGACCTAATAATACCATCTATCACCCCTGCCAGACTGATGTTTCTACAGGGTGAGGACTATATCAGTTTTTCTTCTGTCAAAAGCTAAAACAGCATATAGCACATTGCAGTCATGAAGTGATGATTGTTGGGTGAATATATGTTGGCATTCCTAATTTAAACTACTTGGATTAGTTGCTAGGTAGCATCCCTGAAGGTGAATGGGATTATTTGTGTTTTAGTATTATCCAGTAGTAGATGAAAGAAGTAGTGGTAAAACTTGATGATCACCTTCAAAATCCACCTAAATTCCATTCCTGATGAATTTTAAAGAGACAGTCTCCACAACTGGAACTTGTCAGACAGGTCCTTACGTTGGGTATTTGATGATATTGTGGATAGTAGCAGTGGTTAAGGCAGTGGTTTTCAGTCCCAGCCCAGTCCCTCTGATTATCTCCTGGATTCCCAGAGGAATCATTCAGCAAGTCCTAGGGTGGTGCCTCAGCACAGGGTTTTGTGGGTTTTTTTTTTTTTTTTTTAATGCTTAATTGATATTTTGTATATGTATCTATGTTGAGACCCACTGCTGCTGCTAAGTTGCTTCAGTCATGTCCGATTCTGTGCGACCCCATAGACAGCAGCCCACCAGGCTTCCCTGTCTTTGGGATTCTCCAGGCAAGAACACTGGAGTGGGGGTGCCATTTCCTTCTCCAATGAATGAAAGTAAAAGTGAAAGTGAAGTCACTCAGTCGTGTCCAACTCTTAGCGACCCCATGGACTGCAGCCTACCAGGCTCCTCCGTCTATAGGATTTTCCAGGCAAGAGTACTGGAGCGGGGTGCCATTGCCTTCTCCGTGAGACCCAGTCGTTTGGCCTAATTATTTTATACTATTCTCTTCAGATGTTTAAAGGTAGCTGAAGTGAAAGTATTCATAAATCTGTTGCCTCATTCTTTTTGGACAATTACTGCATATGTATTCAACAGAAATCTCTTAATACATATAACACATTTATTGTCTCTTATCAAAAAGAAAAAGCCCTTCATAGTTCTCTTGAATGAATCATTCTTACTAGTAATTTTACTTCTGCTCTACTATTCCTTTCTGTAAAATACCCTATCCTGTCCTGTATGAAGCCTCAAATCTTTCAGACCCACATCAGTTCCTTAACACACATTCGTTTTTAACCTTTGCACCCGTATTATGTTCCCAGAAGCCTAGATTTCTCAGCTAATTTGGTCATTTTATTAAATCAGTTGGGATTTATGTATTTTTGTTACAACCCACGTGCATGAATTTTTTAATATATTATGGAATACAGAGACTATAATGAGTAATACCACATTTTTTGTCTCACAAAGTGAGAAATGCTGCCACTGAAACCATGATGTGATTGCAAGACATATCCCAGTTTTTGATGTTCTAATGCAGTAAAATGTGCATCTGTGAAATACAGTATAAGGAATACCATTAATTCACCACCTGCCCAGTCTAAAAATAAAGCGAGTACAGTTGAAGTCTCCTGTGTGCCCTTTCCCCATGTTACATACTCCCTTGTCCTGAATTTGGATTTTATCATTTGGTTCTTCTGTACTTTTAGTAAATATGTCTGTGACCCTAGTTCTGTTCAGTCACTCAGTAATGGCTGACTCTTTGCAACCCCGTGGACTACAGTACACCAGGCTTCCCTGTCCTTCACCAACTCCCGGAGTTTCCTCAAACTCATGTCCATTGATTTGGTGATGCCATCCAACCATCTCATCCTCTGTTGTCCCCTTTTCCTGCCTTCAGTCTTTCCCAGCATCAGGGTCTTTTCCAGTGAGTCAGTTCTTCTCATCAGGTGGTCAAAGTGTTGGAACTTCAGCATCAGTCATTCCAGTGAATATTCAGGATTGATGTCCTTTAGGATTGACTGGTTTGATCTCCTTGCAGTCAAAAGGATTCTCCAAGAGCCTTCTCCAACACCACAATTCAAAAGCATCAATTATTTAGCAATCCTGCTGCTGCTAAGTCACTTCAGTCGTGTCCAACTCCGTGTGTCCCCATAGATGGCAGGTGACCAGGCTCCCCTGTCCCTGGGATTCTCCAGGCAAGAACACTGGAGTGGGTTGCCATTTCCTTCTCCAATGTGTGAAAGTGAAGTCACTCAGTCGGGCCAACTCTTAGCAACCCCATGGACTGCAGCCCACCAGGCTCCTCCATCCATGGGATTGTCCAGGCCAGAGGACTGGAGTGGGGTGCCATTGCCTTCTCTGTCAGCGACCCTAAGCAACATCTAATGTTGTAGTTTTTTTAAATATTACTCTTTTTCTGTGTCAGCTTTCTGATGATTATTTTTGAGTAGGACTTCTACAGACCTTGAAGAATATAAATTTTTTATTTTGCTTTAAACAAGTTTTGAGGGACAAAGTGTTTCAGAGTTACTTATTCATCCATTACTAAATAAAATGTGTGACTTTTGGCTATGAAATATGTCAGCTCAAATTTGTTCCTTGTTTCCTTGTGTATGTTTTCTAATTCTATTTTTGCTGTCTGTGGAGAGGTCGAAGAACTACGCACCTTCCTTAAGGGATCCTTCTGCAACTTGTTGGTTTTTGAAGAGATGATACATAGTGATGCTTGCTGTGTACTGATACACTGTTCCCCACGTTGCAAGTACAGTGTGCCTAAGGGATTGATAGGGCTTCTGGGCAGAGGAGCAGGTGTTATGATGGCCCTCTGGGAGAATACCCTAATTGACATAATGCTTTATCCTCATGAGCTGTTATAGTCAGGTGAAATGTGTAGGGTTTCCCTGGTGGTGCAGAGGTTAAAGCATCTGCCTGCAATGTGGGAGACCTGGGTTCGATCTCTGGGTTGGGAAGATCACCTAGAGAAGGAAATGGCAACCCACTCCAGTATTCTTGCCTGGAGAATCCCATGGACCGAGGAGCTTGGTAGGCTACAGTCCATGCGTCCGCAAAGAGTCGGACACGACTGAGTGACTTCACTTTCACTTTATCCTCATGAGCTGTTATAGTCAGGTGAACTGTGTAGCCATAAGAATCAGGCTTGCTTCTTAGGTACATCTTTTAGATTTTTTTCCCATTATAGGTTATTACAAGATATTGAATATAGTTCCCTGTGCCATACGGTAAGTCCTTATTTACCATATAGTATTGTGTATATGTTAATTCCAGATTCCCAGTTTATCCCCCACCCCCATTGCACTTTTAATTGAGAAGATAGATGCTGTTCTGGACTGAGTCAGTCCTATAGAGTAGATCACAGGCTTGAGATAATAGTACCTTTACTTCTCAGAGATCTGATTAACCTTATCAGTGCTGGATGTTGTTCAGGTGATGTGTTTTCTTTTGGAAGCAGCTGTTAGTCAAAAGGAGTAGTATAAATGAAGTCCTTCCTAGAGAAACAAAATTAACAAACTTATAGGATGTATAATCTTTTTCTTTAATATATTTACATAGGTGTGGACACTGCAAAAAGCTTGCCCCAGAGTATGAAGCTGCAGCTACCAGATTAAAAGGAATAGTCCCATTAGCAAAGGTGAGTATAGGCAAATTCTTCATTAAAGGAAACAAAGTATTTTAAATAGTAATTGGTTAACAATTAACATTGATTTTCTTTGTTCATAATTGCTAAGAAGAGAGAAAACGAGGTTCTGGGCAGATACACAACTGACTATTGATTATGGGTTTGAAAGATTAAAAGTGGTGAAACTAAGGGAAATACTGGTGTAAGAAAAAAGTAAGGTATATGGTAAATAAGAAGGGGCAAATATGGAAAGTAAAATTACAGTAGACAAGGTTAGAGGAAAATTATCATAGAGTAAATGAGTTCCCTAAATTACTATACGCTAGTCACAGTGATGGGAATAGGAAGATGACAAGAGGATGTTAAGTGAATAACTGGTCAACTGTAAACTTTGTATTTGCTTTTACAGTCAAAGTAATGCTTCCAGAATTTTGTCATTGTTGTGTCACAAACTCCTAGTTGCTCCAGTCTAATAGTTCAGATCTTACCAGCCTCAAGTAAATAATTCATACCTACCTATATAGGGCTGTTTTTGAAAACTGATTTTTTTTTTAAATTTATTACTTTGGCTGCACTGGGTTTTGCAGCATGTCAGATCTACTTCCCTGACGAGGACTGAACCCATGCCCCCAGCATTGGGAGCATGGATTCTTAGCCGCTGGATGACCGAGGAATTCCTGAAAGCTACTTTTAATCCTGATGTTCTATGGCAGCTTGCCATAGAAAAAGAGTTCGGTGCTCGCTTCAGCAGTACATATACTAAGATTGGAACGATACAGAGATTAGCATGGCCCCTGTGCAAGGATGATGTCCAGATTCATGAAACGTTCCATATTTTTTTACATGACCATATGTAAAATGGATAGCCAACAGGAATTTGCTGTATGGCTCAGGAAACTCAAATGGGCTCTGTATCAACCTAGAGGGATGGGGTGGGGAGGGAGAAGGGAGGGAGTTTCAAAAAGGAGGGGGTACATGTGTATACCTATGGTTGATTCATGTTGAGGTTTGACAAAAAACAGCAAAATTCTGTAAAGCAATTATCTTTCAATAACAAACAAATTAATTTTAAAAAGAAAAAGAGTTTCTGTCATGATTTTGTTCCTGCCTCATGTAGCTGTCGCCTATGTTACTGTAGATACATTACTTTTCTGACCTTTAGTTTATGTTAAGGCATTGGGATCATTCATCAGAATCTTGTGTAGATTAAATGAGGTAATACATGCAAAGTGCTGGCCGCATTACCTTGCTTGGAAGAAGTGGTTAAATAGATGGAAAATTGTTCGCCTTCTTGGTAGGTCTCACTAGATCTATCTGTCATGTTATAGTTTAGCCCAGATTCAGACTAGCTCAGGGAGCTTGTTTAAATATCAGTACCTTTGCTAATAACCATTTGTGACTTGCTAAATCAAATTATACCCCACCTGATGGTGATATACCAATGCATACATCCCATTGATGATAATCATTATCAAAGTAAACCACTATTACTAACTTAGGTGATTTATCTCTCACATATTCTGAGGGACGGGGAAAGGGTGGAATAATTACTTTAGACAATAGAGACTCTGAGGGTAGAATTTAGATAGTCATTTGTGCATTTTATATGAGGCCCAGGAATCTAAATTTTGAGTTCCTGTTAGGTGGTTCTGATGTAGCTAGACCAACACCAGTCTGCCTTTAAAATCTAGTGTCTGTGGGATGTATGTCAAGAATTGCTTGATATTTTGATTTGACCACTCTTCATGTTTGGGGAATGTGGGAAAAGCCTGCAGCAGACTTTTGGATAACAAATGGTTCATGTATTTTCATCTTTAGGTGGATTGTACTGCCAACACGAACACCTGTAATAAATATGGAGTGAGTGGATATCCAACCTGAAGATATTTAGAGATGGTGAAGAATCAGGTGCCTATGATGGGCCTAGGACTGCCGGTAAGGAACCTGAATTACATTTTGGAAATTGGAACTCTTTGGGTCCTCTGTTCTTTGTAGTGGAAACATGACATTTTCTATACAACATACTTAAAAATTCCTCATCTAAGAGGTCAATTTTGGACACTTGACAAAAGACTTTGCTAACTGAACAGATTATGTAAGTAATATAGAAAATACTTGAGGTTGATTTATAGGTTTACCGGGCATTTTTTTATTCGACAAATATTTATTGAGTACTGACTTGGTCCCAGATACTGTAGTATGGTGCCCAGAGTTTATTGATGAGTAAAGCAGCCATGGTTCTCACTCTTACGATGCTTACATTCTGGGCAATGAAGGCAGCACACAGGTTTAAAAATAGACATACGTAGATAACCACATCACATCTGTCAGGATAACTACTACTGAAAAAGAAAAGAACAAGTGTTGGCAAGGATGTGGCGAAATTGGAACTCTTGTGCAATGTTGATGGGAATTTGACATAAAATAGTGCATGCAGCCACTATGGAAACCAGCACAGTGGTTCTGAAAAAATAAAAAGACAATTACTGTATGATCCACCGGTCCTACTTTTGAGTATATACTTAAAAGAATTAAAAGCAGAGTCTGGAAGAATTGTATATAATACAGTGGACTATTACTCAGTCTTAGAAAGTTAGTTCTGATGTGCTGTGACATGGTGAACCTTGAAAACATGCTAAGTGAGATAAGCCAGTCACAGACAAATTCTGTGTCATTCCACTTGTATGAGATTCTGTGAGTAGTCAGTGTGTATGCTATCCTATTGTACACACCAATAATCTATATGGATAAGATAAATTCAGTTAGTTATAAGAGCATCAAAAAGGAGAGAAATAAAACTGTATGATGTGATAGTGATTGGGGGTGGGAGTACCATATTACTATTATGGTGGTTAGGGAGGTAACCTTTGAGCTGAATGCTTAGAAGGAGCTAGCCATGAGAATATGTGGACCAGAACTTTGCAGCAGAGGGAAAACAGGTGCAAAAGACCCTAAGACATCACTGAGCTTGATGTGTTCAAGGGACAGAAGGACCTTGTGGCTGGAATATAATTAGCAAGGATGACAGGAGAGGTTTGGGAGGTAAGTGGTCTGGCCCTGATTGGTAGGGCCCATAATGGATGAGAAAATATATTTTGGACAGTTTCATCTTGAGTCTTAACAATTAACTGGGCATATTTTAACAGCTAAGAGGAAGGTTCGCTCAGTTTGGGCATTTTAGGTGGCGTGGGGTTTTTTCAACGTGTATGGTTGTTACTTGTACACAAAGCTCTACACAGCATGGCCCCTGCCTAACTCAAATGTCACCTCAAGACTGTTTCACTTTAGGACCTTTGTCCTGGTTGTGTTCACAGTCTGAGGTGATCTTCCCCCATGTGTGCATGGCTGGATTCTTTTTGTCATTCAGATCCTGGCTTAAATTTCACTTCCCAGGGAGTTGCCTGTTGGTACCCTGGTGCTTTCACTGCTGGGGCCTGGGTTTAATCCCTGGTCGGGAAACTAAGATTTCACAAACTGGGTAGTATGCCATGCCCCACCAAATTCTTTTTCCATCAGACTACCAAGCCTAAGGTAGCCAGCCAGTCATACACTTAACAGCCTCTTCATTCTCTGCATAGCACTGGTTACTATCTGATAATATATATTTTAATATTTGTTTAATTAATTTGTTAGCTGTGCTGGATCTTGGTTGCAACTTGTGGACTTCTGAGTTGCAGGATGCACGCAGGATCTAGTTCCCCAACCAGGATCGAACCCCCTGCGTTGGCAGCCAGAGTCTTACCCACTGCACTACCAGGAAAGTCCCACTATCTGATATTTTAAATTGCTTACTTATTTCGGGATTTAGTTGGAGATTTACTTATATTGTAAACTCCAGGAGATCAGTAATAAACTGGTTGCTCAGCACTCCCATTATACCTCTTAGAGAATTTTAAATACTCGGAAAAAAAGTAACACTTTTCATCATACCCCTGAGGTAAAGTTCTTTATAATAATTTATATGGTGATATAGTAATTACTGTCCCCTTGCAGGCCAAACACTTGTTACCTGATTCAATGTGCCTATTTTTAGAATGTATTCCTTTACCTTCTGGTTGCTGCACACAGGCTTTTTCTGCCCAGTGCGGGGTGCCCCTCTAGCTGTGGCGCACGGGCTTCTCGGCGCGTGAGCACGGGGCCCTACGCACAGGGGCTCAGTAGCTGGGCTCTTGGCCCTCGAGCATGCAGGCTTTCGTAGCTGTGGTGCATGGGCTGACTTGCTCCTTAGCATGTGGGATCTTCCCTTGTCCCCTGCATTGGCAGGTGGATTCTCACCTACTCTACTACCAGAAGATGACATTTGAGTGAAGACCTAAAGAAGGAAGTGAGGAAGGAAGCCAGGTGGTTATCTGAGAGACTGAGGCAGAGAACAGCATGCACAAGGGCATCACTTATGTGGTTGTAAACACTTCACTACATTAGTGGTAGGGATATAAATAAGTACTGTCTCTTTGGGAGCCAGTTAAACAGTTATAAATGCATGTCCTCTTTTTGACCCAGTGAATCCACTTTTAGGAAGTTACCCTACAGATACACTCAATCACGTGTAAAAGGCGTTAGTACAAGGTTGTTTAAGGCAGTATCATAGCAGCAAGAAATTGGAAACAAACTTTCATCAATTGTGGCTGGTTAAATAAATTATGTTACATCTATACAGTGAAATACTATGTGGCAGTAAAGATTTAGATTATGTTTCAGTTCAGTCGCTCAGTCGTGTCCGACTCTTTGTGACCCCATGAATCTCAGCACACCAGGCCTCCCTGTTCATTACCATCTCTCGGAGTTCACTCAGACTCACATCCATCGAGTCCGTGATGCCATCCAGCCATCTCATCCTCGGTCGTCCCCTTCTCCTGCCCCCAATTCCTCCCAGCATCAGAGTCTTATCCAATGAGTCAACTCTTTGCATGAAGTGGCCAAAGTACTGGAGTTTCTGCTTTAGCATCGTTCCTTCCAAAGAAATCCCAGGGTTGATCTCCTCCAGAATGGACTGGTTGGATCTCCTTGCAGTCCAAGGGACTCTCAAGAGTCTTCTCCAACACCACAGTTCAAAAGCATCAATTATTTGGTGCTCAGCCTTCTTCACAGTCCAACTCTCACAACCATACATGACCACAGGAAAAAACATAGCCTTGACTAGACGGACCTTTGTTGGCAAAGTAATGTCTCTGCTTTTTAATATGCTGTCTAGGTTGGGCATAACTTTTCTTCCAAGGAGTAAGCGTCTTCTAATTTCATGGCTGCAGTCACCATCTGCAGTGATTTTGGAACCCAAAAAATAAAGTCTGACACTGTTTCCACTGTTTCCCCATCTATTTCCCAGGAAGTGATGGGACCGGATGCCATGATCTTCATTTTCTGAATGTTGAGCTTTAAGCCAACTTTTTCACTCTCCTCTTTCACTTTCATCAAGAGGCTTTTTAGCTCCTCTTGCCTTTCTGCCATAAGGGTGGTGTCATCTGCATATCTGAGGTGATTGATATTTCTCCCGGCAATCTTGATTCCAGCTTGTTTCTTCCAGTCCAGCGTTTCTCATGATGTACTCTACACATAAGTTAAATAAGCAGGGTGACAATATATAGCCTTGACGTACTCCTTTTCCTATTTGGAACCAGTCTATTGTTCCATGTCCAGTTCTAACTTGCTTCCTGACCTGCATACAGATTTCTCAAGAGGCAGGTTAGGTGGTCTGGTATTCCCATCTCTTTCAGAATTTTCCACAGTTTATTGTGATCCACACAGTCAAAGGCTTTGGCATAGTCAATAAAGCAGAAATAGATGTTTTTCTGGAACTCTCTTGCTTTTTCCATGATCCAGCGGATGTTGGCAAATTGATCTCTGGTTCCTCTGCCTTTTCTAAAACCAGCTTGAGCCTCTGGGAGTTCACGGTTCACATATTGCTGAAGCCTGGCTTGGAGAATTTTGAGCATTACTTTACTAGCATGTGAGATGCGTGCAATTGTGCGGTAGTTTGAGCATTCTTTGGCATTGCCTTTCTTTGGAATTGGAATGAAAACTGACCTTTTCAGATGATGTTTACTGACGTAATTATCTCTAAATTGTATTAAATGGCAAAAACAAAATACAGGACAGCGTATGTGTATGCTGCCTTTAGAGGAGCAAAGAAAGTATGTCTGGAGGGATATATAAAAAACTGACGTGTTATCCTATGGGGAGGAAACTGGGTACCTAGGGACAGGAAGAAAACATCATTGTTTATGTTTTTTTAACTTTCCAACTTTAAATCATGTGAATGGTTGGTTACTTTTCAAAAATTATAAGTTTGTGTTGCTATAATCTTTTGTCTTTTAAGATGGAATTGTCAGCCACCTGAAGAAACAGGCTGGACCAGCTTCAGTTCCTCTCAAGTCTGAGGAAGAATTTGAAAAGTTCATTAGTGATAAAGATGCTTCTGTGGTGGGTAAGTAGCAAGTTTGATTGTGCCACAAAATAGTCAACATGGTTTCAAAAGTCCTCTAAGTCTGAGTAAGCAATCAAGTTAAAACTGTTTAGGAAGCCTTCTGGGCAGTTAAAAGACAAGTTGAAAAACTAGGTCAGCATTACTATTAATGTAATGTGGGGGAAAAGTGGTTTTTATTTGAGTGGCTTGGTATTCTTACAGATGTAAAGATTTAATGTCAAAGAACTAAAATAGGAATAGCTTTAGGTTTTCCTGTTACTTCTTAAACTCCTGAGCTTTAACTCAATAAGACTGAAAATGGGATTTTAAAGGGGGAGGATATAGGTAAATGATAAACCGCTGTAGCTGCTACTTTCACAGTTGTAGAAGAATTTACACTTTAAGATTGAATTGCTGGCTTTGTCTGTATTTTTACAGCAATCTTCGCTTTTCAGATGTTATCGTATCTCATTATTTTTAAAATAACTTGCACCAGTTAAACACATTCTACATCTTGAGTGTTCTTTGTTTTGCTTTAAATGTGTTGTATAATACATTTGACTTAAATTTAAACATACAGCCTTGTGCTTCTCTTAATCTCCTTGTTATTGTAATAAAACTGACTCTCTGGCAGTAGAGGATGGTTTATCATTTAAGTTTGACTAGAAGCCGCTTCTTATCTGGATTTTACTCATTCTGTGTATGTTTGTTGTTCTCTTTATTTAGGCTGTTCTCCGTCTTTGTTGCTATGCAGACTTCTCTTGTTTTTTCTCTAGTTGCAGGGGCTACTCTGGTTACGGCGCAAGGACTTCTCATTGCAGTATCTTCTCTTACCACAGAGCATGGGGTCTAGGGCACTCGAGCTTTAGTAGTTACAGTTCTCGGGCTCCAGAGTTCAGGCTCAGTAATTGTGGTGTGCAGGCCTAGCTGCTCTGTGGCATGTGGGATCTTCCTGGCCTAAGGCTCGAACCCATGTCCCCTGCATTGTACGTGGATTCTTTACCTCTTTGCCACCTGGGAAGCCCTGAGTCTGTATTTTTACAAGGAGTTAGCCATAAGTAGACATTTAATAAACACTTTACTAGATTTGAAGTTCTAAAGATATAAGACATAGAACAAATGGTGAATTAATTTACATTTTATTTTGACATACTGCCTTATTCACTCCTCTGACACCTAAAATAGTCCCCGAAGCTCTAAGGAGTTAAGCAATATGCTCAAATTTTTCAACTGTCAAAAACTAGAATTAAGACTTGAACCCTGACAAATTATCTCCCTCAGCTTCCTCAAGAACGTGTTTTTTTTTTAAGGGTAGAGAAAGAATTGTTATCCTAAATATTTTGTCGAATATCCTCAGTAGTCATGGCAAAGGAGAACTGATCCTTCCTATCTTGCTTTGCTTATCCATAATAAAGGCTTTGAAGAATAGAGGAGTTTTAAAGTTTTGAATATGTCTCAGCACTTACTGTTTCTTCCTTGTGTTTGATATTTTCTGTATAGGTTTTTTCAAGGATTTATTCAGTGAAGCTCACTCTGAGTTTCTAAAAGCAGCCAGCAACTTGAGGGATAACTACCGGTTTGCACACACCAATATTGAATCTCTGGTGAACAAATACGATGATGATGGAGAGTAAGTAATTGAGTTGAATGCCCTTGTAGATATGCACCTTGACCAAGTACTATTGTGTGAACTGGTGTTGTTTTTATTTTCTTTTTTTTTTTTAAGATTTTAAAAATCTTTTGGCCATGCCTCATGGGATCTTAGTTTCCCAATAAGGGGATCAAACCCAGACCCCTGCATTGGAAGGTGGAATCCTAACCACTGGACTGGACTGAACTGGTGGTTTTTAAGCCTAATTTTTCCAAAAGCTTTATTGAGCACATATTAGGCAGTAAGCTAAGTTCTGGAAACTGTTGCTGCCCTTGAGGGGCATCTAATAGCAGGAGATAGTAAATATATTTAAAAATACAGGTGTCAGTGAGCATTACAGGTATTCTGATAGAAATTAGGCAGAGTACCAGAAGTACATAGAAGGGATCAGGAGTAGTATCAGGGGGAAATTCATAGAGAAATTGACTCTTGAGGTGTATCTTGAAAGATAAATTTTTCTGGGCAGGTTATGGTGGGGGATAAAGATTATTCCATGTAGAACAGCAGGAGGGAAGGCCTTGAGATGTGAAATAACCTAGGTGTGTTGGAACCTGTATTACTGCTGAAGTATTGTTCATAGTTGAGGTCATCGTGAAAGATAAGGTTGGAGAGGTCAGCAGAGACCAAATTAGAGAAGACCTAAGTGCCATACAGAAAAATGTACATTTTATCTTTTAGACATTTGAGAGCCATTGAAAGACTCTGAGCTAGAGAGTAATGTGATGAGTTTTGTGTTTCAGAGGAAAAGTCACTAGCACTCATATAGTGGAGGTTTGAAAGGGGAAGGATGGCAAAGCAGTCAAGAGAGTCTAAGGTGGCACACAAGGAGGTTAAGCTTTATACGCTATATAGAACCTTTGCTGCTAGACGATCCGGCTGCAAAGTTGTTGGGCTTTGCCATGAGGCTCTGTGCTCATTAAGCACACCACATATCAGCTTGTTAACCTTAGATTTGTTCACTGTGTCCGCCTCTCACACTTGCCATTAAAGGTGGCGATCAGCCTCTGATCAGAAGTCTTATTTAGGAGACCTTATAAGAAGGGTGTCCTAAGGCCTTCATGTGTACCCCAATGCCGTATCATCATTAAAGATCACATCTGGAACTGATTTCAATTTTTGATAGCAGCTGCTCTAAAACTTGGTCAGTTAGTCAGTTCAGTCGTGTCCGACTCTTTGTGACCCCATGAATTGCAGCACGCCAGGCCTCCCTGTCCATCACCAACTCCCGGAATTCACCCAAACTCATGTCCATCGAGTCGGTGATGCCACCCAGCCATCTCATCCTCTGATGTCCCCTTCTCCTCCTGCCCCCAATCCCTCCCAGCATCAGAGTCTTTTCCAATGAGTTCAGCTCTTCACATGAGGTGGCCAAAGTATTGGGGCTTCAGCTTCAGCATCAGTCCTTCCAGAGAACACTCAGGACTGATCTCCTTTAGAATGGACTGGTTGGATCTCCTTTCAGTCCAAGGGACTCTCAAGAGTCTTCTCCAGCACCACAGTTCAAAAGCATCAACTCTTCGGCAGCCAGCTTTCTTCACAGGCCAACTCTCACATCCATACATGACCACAGGAAGAACCATAGCCTTGACTAGATGGACCTTTGTTGGCAAAGTAATGTCTCTGCTTTTGAGTATGCTCTCTAGGTTGGTCATAACTTTCCTTCCAAGGAGTAAGCGTCTTTTAATTGCATGGCTGCAGTCACCATCTGCAGTGATTTAGAGCCCCCAAAAATAAAGTCTGCCACTGTTTGCACTGTTTCCCCATCTATTTCCCACGAAGTGATGGGACCAGATGCTATGATCTTCGTTTTCTGAATGTTGAGCTTTAAGCCAACTTTTTCACTCTCTTTCACTGCCATCAAGAGGCCAACACTGCTTTCAAAAGTAAAAGTCTTAGATTTAGATTCTTGGTTGCCCAGCATGTTTGTATTGGGTCCTTTTTCGCTATGTAGTTTCCTTGTATGCTGTGAAAATACCTATGTTTTAAAATTGACATAAAGTTCATAGTTAATGTTGCAAGAGTTGAGAGGGAGCTATAAGGACTTACAGGTGGTGACACCTAGCCCAAAACAAGTGCTATGACTGTGTATGAGTTACGGGGTAAGTATAGTATGGAGAGGAGGAATGAATGAAGGGGGAGCCAGAGGCAAGATAGTAACGGTTAGAACAGTGATATCTTCTGGGAATGTTTGTATTAGATACAAAACTGTGACTAAGAACCAAATTGGAGTTCGGTGTTAGCTGAATGAAGGCTAGAAAGTAAAAGGAATTTCCTTCACATGTTCAGTGGAATGAGGAAAACTTGGCTTAGGGAGAGAGGCAAAGTATTAGCAGCGTAGGGAAAATTACGTAAACTGGGTTTACTGGGATAGAAAAATCTAGAACCAAAAATTTCTAATGAACTCAACCTAAACATTATCTATAATCATATAGAATTATACCTATAGAATTTCTATAACTGGAAGGGATCTTAACTATATTTTCTCTATTGAAATAATTTTCTTACTGTATGGGAAAGTTGAATTTTCAAGGAGAGTTGTCAGGGCAAGGTACCTTCCAATAAGAGCAAGTTCTACTTTCTCTTATTTGTACATATTAGGGCTTTGGGGTAAGTTGGGTACTTTTTTCTGTTGTTTTTAAAGGTTTGCGAATTGTCTACTCTAACTAACCCCCTTTTGAATTGATGTAAAAGCTGAAGCACTGAAGAATTAAACTGATAGCTGGCCCAAGATCTTTGAAGTTAGTTGGTAGAATAAGAATTAGAACTAAGGTCTCCTAACTTTCCAACCTAGGTTCATTAAAACCAATCATTACACTTGAGATTAAAGTGGTAAGCTCCTTAGCGTTGATGAGAGGACCATGTTGTAGATAGTTTGAGCTTTAAATAATAAAAGATGGGAGACACTTCTTCTGCTATCTACCTACTAATTTTTTTAAGGGGTATCACCTTGTTTCGTCCTTCCCATCTGACAAACAAGTTTGAAGACAAGACTGTGGCATATACAGAACAGAAAATGACCAGTGGGAAGATTAAAAGATTTATCCAGGAGAACATGTGAGTACATCTTTATACTTTTTTTGGCATTTCTTGGCTTCATTTTAGTTTTTTTAATCCTAGTTATTAAGCATATTATCAGTTACTTAATGTTAATTTCATAATATATATAAAAACCTGCCAAATTTGATAACGGATTCTGTCATTTCAGTTTTGGTATCTGCCCTCACATGACAGAAGACAATAAAGATTTACTACAGGGCAAGGATTTACTTATCGCTTACTATGATGTGGACTACGAAAAGAATGCTAAAGGTTCCAACTACTGGAGAAACAGGTAATAAGAATAATTTTTCCCCTTTGTAGACAAGTTTACGCAGTACATAAACAGTTTAGATTCCTGTTGCCATGTGTGATCATTTGAAGCTATAAGGACAAATAAACTATTTCCAAAAACTACTGGGCATATCTTCCACGGGTGTTCCTTTGCCTTATGACACAGCTGATTGCTGCCCTCCCAGAAAAGATGCAAATGCCATCTAAAATGTCCTTTAACACATTGTGCCTTGTTGCCCATTGAGACCCTCAGTGCACTTTATCCTTAGAGATTTTCATTCTGGATTAGTTATTAATGCCTGCAGTATTTTATATTATATAATATGGCAGCATTCAGTGGGAATGGACTGTTTGCCTGAATATCACTGGTTTGACAGTGAAGTTCAGTAGGACATTGGAGTACACCATAATCCTATGTCAGTGCACAAGAATACAAGTTCAGACTGATTCCAGAGGGCTGCAGGGACTCTTAAATGTTGCTTTCTACTTTCTTCCTTCTTGGTTTCAGAAGTGATTTGCCATCCTTGTGTACTCTTGGCATAAATCTCCCTTGTTTCCCACAGAGTGATGATGGTGGCAAAGAAATTCCTGGATGCTGGAAAGAAACTCCATTTTGCTGTAGCTAGCCGCAAAACCTTTAGCCATGAACTTTCAGATTTTGGCTTGGAAAGCACTACTGGAGAGATTCCTGTTGTTGCTATCAGAACCGCAAAAGGAGAGAAGTTTGTCATGCAGGAGGAGTTCTCGTGAGTTACAAGTTAGCGTGGGATTGGGAATTGATTCTGTAAAGACACCATTAAAGCCTTTGACACTACCAAGGATGTATAAAGAAGAACATGGGAATGTGGAGCTAGGTTAAGACCCATGACTGTCATTTTTCTCAATTAATTAGTTATAGATATTTTAAGGATCATGATTCTTAATAAATTTTGAAAAGCATAAAAGATGGCAGCTTGGAATTCTTACATGACTATTTCCACCCTGCCATTAAATATAGTAAATAGAGAACACTAGATAGCCTCTTTGAGACTGATGTAATTTCAGACCAAACCAGTCCCCTCCCATCCCTACAGAATGTCTTTGTTCTTGGAATGCCACATTGGCCTAAAGTAAACTCAGGAAATTGGAGACATCTTAAGACAAAACCAGACAGTTTTGACCATCACCTTCTGAGACTTCGGGAGATTAAAACAAGAGAAAATTTTCCTGTGAGTGAAGCCAGTAAAACAAGATACCATAAATAGGCACTGTTCTCCAGAGCAACAAAGTAAGACCTGGTTTTTTTTGCAGAATTGAATTTCCAGAAGGACCAATGTGTTCTTCTTTCTCTGACCTTTCTAATCCACAGAGAACACTAGAACTACAAGAAGGTGGTGGTTTCTCATTCAGTCTGTAGTTCTGCATATTGAGAAATGAGGACGCCCCCCAACCCCCCTTTTTTTAAACTTCCAGTACTTCCTAGGGTTGAAACTTAAGCTAAAACAGAAACAATGAAGCTAAAGTGGAAACTTTTCTAAAAATTGCCTTTAGTTCTCTCATTGGTGGGAGTATGTTAAGCTCATCTTTGTCTTTGTAATATCAGGCGTGATGGCAAGGCTCTTGAGAGATTTCTGGAGGATTACTTTGACGGCAACCTGAAGAGATACCTGAAGTCTGAGCCTATCCCAGAGAGCAATGATGGGCCTGTAAAGGTGAGGTGCTCACGTGGTCCTCAAACCCCTACACAGCTGCCTCTCCTCATTTTTTTATTCCCCAAATCCTGGGTCTCAGTGAAGACGAGGTTGGCTATTGAGTTTCTATTTTTGTTTGTCCTTACCTCTCTCATCATAAATTAAGCATTGGCAGAGCTCATAATGTTTAATAGGGGAATTTTATGATATTTGTATTAGGGCTCGGTGACTCTTTGGGACAGAACAAGCTAACCCCTAAGAGTAGTTGTAAGATTGTTGCTGTAAGATTATTTCAGGGAAGAGTTGGGTAGCACTTGTTTGCCTGTGACTTCTTGAACTTAGTCTGGCAGGTGACAGACATGGGAGTGAGTTGCTCTCTGGGGAATGGTAATATCTTAATAAAGCCTGTAAGTGCAAGTTGGGTTTCAATAATGTTTTTTCAGTGGCAACACAACCAATGTGAGAGGGATTGAGTCCAGGAACAAATACAGCTCATGAGTGTATTCAACTGGCCTTACCAACTAGAGAATCTTCTGTGTTTTCCAGGTAGTGGTAGCAGAGAATTTTGATGAAATAGTGAATAATGAAGATAAAGATGTGCTGATTGAGTTTTATGCTCCTTGGTGTGGTCACTGTAAGAATCTGGAGCCTAAGTATAAAGAACTGGGAGAGAAGGTAAGTGTGAAGTATATTATACAGTTGAATTTGAGTTGGAAGTTAGCATTGGCTATTGATTAATAGTTACCCTAATTAGTTCAGAACTTAGGCAATGGTGGATTTTCTTTCAGCTGTCTCCTGTGTGTACTCTGAGCCTACTCAGTGCCTTAGATACCTGCTTTAACTTTCCACTCCTCAGACTCGATCTAGATTATGATTAAAAGTACCTTGGCTTCTGAATTTGGTAATGGCTTATATGAATTCATTATATTCCTCCATCTTAAATTACTTGTCTTAGCTGATGTCTTCCTTAGGCCAGGTAATTTTGCAGGTGTCTGTATATAGTCTTAATATGTAGGAACCAAGAGAGAAAAGGGAAGTTTATGGGAAGTTTGATACTTGTAAAAATATCACTACTCTTTCCGTCTCAGCATAAAAACCTATCCAGCTGTTAATGGTTTTAAGTCCTAAATTGACTGTGTCCCTCTTCACTGAAAACTTGAAACTTAAAGACCTAACCTTTTTATTAACAGCTCAGAAAAGATCCAAATATTGTCATAGCCAAGATGGATGCTACAGCCAACGATGTGCCTTCTCCATATGAAGTCAGAGGGTAAGTAGATTAAAAGCTAGTAAAAATGTCTAGGCAATTGATAGGAAAAAATGAGCTTGTAAACCGTTTTTATACTGGGCATGGTTTGGAGAGTCCTCATATTCCAGTTGAACACAGAACCACCAGTGCCTTCCTGGCTTAAAGTTTCTGCAGCATGGGCCCTCATGAGTGCCCCAGACCTTGTGAGCTTTCATATTCCTGTGTTCTAATAGGATGTAACCTCGTCACTGGTGGACAGTAGTATCTGGTCAGATCAGAAATCATGAAGAAAAGTTATTCTTAGAAACAGTTACTAGGGAAGTGTACATTAGAGTTACTCTGAAATTTCATCAACTCTTTCTTCTTTTCCCAGTTTTCCTACCATCTACTTCTCTCCAGCCAACAAGAAGCAGAATCCAAAGAAATATGAAGTGAGTGCATTGTCTCATCTCCCCACAAACACAGACACACACATACAGATCCAGTTCTTTAACTGAGTTCATATAAGTGGAAACTCAGCTCTCATGGTCAATATGATTGCTGATGTGCTTTTTAAAATACAAAAGCTTCCTATTGAGGGGGAGAAAATCCACAGTTTTTTAAAAGGTTAAATTTTCAGAGTTTTCTTTCTGTTTCCAGGGTGGCCGTGAATTAAGTGATTTTATTAGCTATCTAAAGCGAGAGGCTACAAACCCCCTGTCATTCAAGAAGAAAAACCCAAGAAGAAGAAGAAGGCACAGGAGGATCTCTAAAGCAGCAGCCAAACATTGTACCACTTTGTCAAAGGACTTTTCCACCAGAGATGGGCAAACCAATGGGGAGGACTGGGACCCGTATGGAATCACTGCCTCTCAGGGCTGAGAGGGCAGAATGGTTATAATCTGAGTCCTGTTAAATTTTCTCTAAACTGTTTCTTAGCTGCACTGTTTATGAAAATACCAGAACCAGTTTATGTTTGTGGTTTTGGGAAAAATTATTTGTGTTGAGGGGAATGTTGTGGGGGTGGGGGGAATTGAGTTGGGGGTTATTTTCTAATTTTTTTGTACATTTGGAACAGTGACAATAAATGCGCCCCCTTTATACTGTCTTTTCTCCATGAGGTGGGGAACCAAAGGTTCTCTAGACCAGCACTGTCCAGTAGAACTTTATGCTATGATAGAAATGTTCTGTAGTCTTCATTGCCTAATACCTATTGCTGTTGAGCACTTGAAATGTAGCTAGAGCCATATTTTAGATTTTCATTAAATAGTTATGTGTAGGGCGAATAACTACCATGATGGTCTGTATAGCTGTCTGCACTGGGTCCATAGTTAATCACCTGCAAAGCATTTCCAAATTTCATCTCCTTCTATCCTTATGTCTTTATTGCACAGGACACTAGCCTGATGATTAGAACAGGTGAAGGACCTTTCTTGCTGGGCTGTTGCTGGCCTCCCATGCCCTAAGGTTGGGTTGCTGTTTATCCTTGCCATGCAGCTGAGCATGTTTATACCTCCCAGGGGCTAGTCTCTGCCCAGAAATGCCCTGTGTGGGTGTGGCACCAGGTTGGGGTTCATTCAAGCTGTTTCAGGAATTGCTGACACTGCTGGGTACAGCTGTCTTCCCCAAAGCCCAGGGTGTGGTTGTTAACTTCCTTCTCCAGTGGAAACGGGAAAGGCAGTGTCCTTCTTGGTTGTGAGTGAAATATCCACTTTCTTATGCAGCAGTGAGGAACAAAAAGGATAGGACTGGCAAAAGAATTGAACCATCCTCTTCCTTTTCTTGGGTAAATCCAAATCCTATCTACAGTTATAGTTTTGAGTTAGTGGATAATTCTAGATAGGAGCCCTAGTTGTAGGTGATCCTCATCCTCCATGTTTGGAGAAAGAGTTTACTAACGTTCCTAATGCAGAGGGCCCAGGTTTGATCTCCCTGTTCAGGGAACTGAGAGTTCACGTGCCACAACCAAGACTCAGCACAGCCAAATAAAATAATAAATATATAAATTTTTAAAAAAGACCTGGCGTGGGATCTAAGGATCTAATTTTTTAGAGAGCCCCAGAAGTGGTTCATATACACAAGCAAGGGCGAGAACCACTACCTTGGAAGATTTAAGGAAAACATAAAACTTGACATAGAAGCAATCAGTTTTAATTTTTTAGGCATGTTTGTAAAAGAATTCACTTCTAGTACATGGGTAACACCCAAGCCCGTTCCCATTATGTCCTATTGTATTACATTATGTCCTTTAGCTTTGTTATCAAAGGTTTTTTTCAGGGAGGCTACCAGGTAAATTCTAATGTTCTCAAGGTATCTTGTCTTGGAAATGGTGTCGTTTCTCAGGATTTAAAAATTACTTGGTTGAACTAAAGGTGGAAAAGCCAAGCCTCTGCTACTTTGCCTAGTTTTCAGTTAACTGGATAACTCCTGGGCACAGCTGTGGAGTCTTGGCACTGTGCCCATGCCCTAAAAATTTAAATATGGTAATAATGAGAACCAAACCTCAAGAACCTAGAGCAGCTCCCCTACTTGCCATTATGGACTCAGCAAGACGAAGAGCAGACAGCTGTCCTCTTAGTTAATAGCTGCTTTTTTCTTTGATATCACACTAGGGGAAAGAGCGATGTGTCAGCTTCAGCTGCCCCTGTTCTTTTCCTCAAACTCCAAGATGAGACCTTTGATGTGGGACAGCTTCTGATGCAAGTACTCACAGCGCCGCTTCTCTTCCCTGTAACCTGGGTACCGCTGCAGAGAAAAAGCGCCCATGTCAAAAAAAAAAAAAGTCAATTCTGCCTTCCTGCTACCATTCCCAGGCCTGGTCTTACCTTCCTGAACTTTGTGTATTCCTGGACTATCTTTTCTTCCAGCATCTGAAACAGAAAATGTTAGCACCAAGTTTAACCTTGAGAAAAGTTCTCTCCAGCTCTCTTAGGGACTAAAGAAACTTCTCATTATACCAAATTAGGCAGACTAATTTTTCTCTCAAAACAGACTTGCTTCTCACTTTGGTCATTGAACACACACACTTATGGGCAATTAGCAGGAGTTTATGGCCAGTAGAACTTGAAAGCCAGCCTGGGTTCATCCAGTCCTTACCTTGTGTTCTGGAGTTCCTCGCTGAACATTGTTCATCTCAGCTGCCAGCTCTATGAACCTTTGGCTTGCAGCCCCAACACGAGCATGCAGGATGCGGTATTCGGCATAATCTGTCTCAAAGGCCTGCTCATAGGCATGTTGCTGTTCTGCACTATGGATGGCCCTGTATTGCCTGCCAGGAGCAGAGTGCTGTCACCATCAGTGTCATTGACCCCCAAAGTTTCCAGCTCCCAGGAATGCGCAAGGCTTTATAAAATTGGAAATGGCAAGGGACTCACAGGAGGTAATCTGGTACTTCTTCAGGGCTTGGGGATTCAGAATCTAGAAAGAAAACATGAAGGTGATGATAATGCTTTTTTAATTTTTCCCTCCCCACTGTGGCAGTTTCACCCTCTCTAACTCACCTGCTTGAACTGAGGGACTGTGTTCCAGCCTGGGACCCATGTCTTCATCTTTATCTTCTGGCTCCCAATCTTCCTCCTGTAAGTCCTGACTGGGCAGTCCTTGCAGGGGACTTGGAGCTAGAGTTCTGAGCCTCTTTTGTTTTAATTCTACCATAGCTGCAGGCGCTGAACGTTTCTGTTGGGAACATAAACAGTGATCCAGAAGCCTCCTATTCTGCCCTTCTCTCAAAAATTACTTCCATATAATGAGCTCTGGGAGCATGAAAATGATAAGCTCTCAGTTTTAAAATGTTAGCCTCATTGGACACAACTCTTTTAGAAAAACCCTTGCTGTTACCACTTACCTTGTCCACGTGTTTCTGGCTAGCAGAGGGAGGCAGTGCCTGATCCAGATCTCTGTTTGGAAGAAGGGTCTGGTTCCTAGGAGAGGGAATAGGAGAGATCAAGCCCAGGGTAGAAAGTAGGGCTCCATCTCTTACCACGGCAGTTAGAGTGGTGATTAGAGAATACCAGAGTGTCCTGGGTCAGTCCCACCCTGCCCCAAGTACCTCACTTCCCACTGCGCCATGTGTTCCCTCGAGGATCCTGGGAGTGACTGTCCTTGGCTGCTTGCCGGTGGGTCTGGCACCTGGCAGGGAAAGTGGCAGGGGCACATGGCTCCCTAGGCTTCAGGCTTTGCCCCACCTTATCCTAACTCCCTGCACTTTCTGGCCTCACCTCTTCTAGTGCCAGCTGTGACTGTGAAATTGTGTCTCCTTCAGGATAGTCTCCCACATTCTGCCAGCTCTTACGATCCCTGACATCTTCAGTCCGGTTGTATCTCTGAACTGAAGATGGAGCTGGGATAGAATCCATAGCTGCCCAAATTGTGAGGCGCCCTCTGAGTGGACCCAGGCAGTCGAGGCGGTTAGGCCCAGACCTGGGAAAAGGTTTTTAAAAAACACAACACATAAAATAGGAGGGTAGAGAACTTCTAAGGAACTGTGGACATCCCCTTCCCTGACATTCTTATCTGCTACCCATTTTCCTTACCTGCCTAGGGCGCTGGCACACAAGGTCCAAGCCTGGACCACCAGGGTCCCCCTGGCCACACTGAGACACTATGAAGGAAAAGAGGCAGGACCAGTGGGGACCTGGGAGCCTCAGGTACTGTGGGTGAAAGGAGACAGTAAACCCCATGAAAGTCAGCTCCTGCTCCCCAGCCAGTGCTGTTCCTCCGTGAGCCAGCCGAAGGCTGAAGATGGGTCCCATGGGGCTCGTTAGCACACGAGGTGCAGCTGGGCCTGAGTTCCTCAGGAGGTTAAGTCACCGCAGTCTCTTCAACTGCAGCCTCTTGGGACCAACCCCAGCAGCCCCGATTTTGGGTTCAGTTCTCGAAACTTCATCAGACCGTGACTGCTCTCAGCCTCCCGCCCTGATGATCCCTTCGTGAAGCCCATGCCTGTTCTCCCTGCACTTCACCTCCACACACCCGAGAGGGGGTAACCCGCGCTTACCCCTCGGTTGCCTTGGAAAGCAATCACTGGCCGAACCTGCGGGCGGAGCACAGACTTGAGTCAAGAGCAGCAGACACGGCTTCCCCAGGATCCGGTGTAGGGAGCCCGGGGTGGGGGGGACTAGCCTAGCGGGCTTCACTTGGAGAGTTGGGGAGGCCAGAGCCCGAGGATGCTGCTCTCCACCCCCAGGTTCCCTCGCCGGGGTCGCCGGCTGAGACCCGCCCTCCGGACAGGCAGGGGATAGAGAGGATGGGGTCCGGGCCAGCCGTACCTGTTGCTGATGACACTCTTGGAGCGCTCGCAGCGCTGCGTCGTTGAGCCTGAGCAGTAGGAGGCTGGTTCGGGCAGCAGGGGTGAAGCAGAGCTGGAGCTTCCCACTCAGAAGCTCCTGGGGTCCCCTCCATAGCTGCGAGGTTCAGGGGCAGGTAGAGCGCGAGCCACAGACCCGGGCCACTACCACCTCGGCTGTGCAGGGCTAGGCTGGCACACCCCGGCGCGCAGGTAGGCCCCGCCCTCCGCCGGACCCCACCCCCGGCCCCACCCACAGCCGGCGCCACCCCAGGGATTTCCCAGTCGCCGGGGGCGGCACCTCGCTCTCCCCCAGATGTTAGTAGCACCAACCCCAGCGGTTTTTCTTGGATGGACGGGCAGCTCTTAGAGCTTTCGAAAGAGGCTCTCCCAGTTCCGGAGAGAAAGTCTGCGGCCAGCTTCAGACGCCTCACCAGAGTCCCCATTCCTGCCTGAGTTTTTCTACCTAACCTGAACTCAAGAGCTGCGGTCTCTAAGTGAAGCTGAACCTGCAACCCCCTAGAGGGTTTTAGGTGCAGAAGGGCGAGAGATAGCGACTGGTTGCTGGGCGGGGCCAACTCATCACGCCAGGAGCCCCAAGGAAGCAGAGGAGGGCAGACCCGAGGGGCGATTCCCGAGGCCAGCACCCGGCGT
Organism: Nanger dama; assembly: GCA_917880005.1. Lineage (NCBI taxonomy): Eukaryota > Metazoa > Chordata > Mammalia > Artiodactyla > Bovidae > Nanger > Nanger dama. The sequence continues at coordinate 1,941,691 of CAKJTW010000038.1, read as the reverse complement.
AGCCCTTTGGCTTTTCCCAGCCAGCCGGTACTGCTGCTGACCCGAAACCGGCTTCTAACTAAGAATGAAGAGGAAATCGGGCCAGGTGGGTGTGGCGGCAGGAGAGAAGCTTGACTTCTCAAGCTGGAGCGCTCCCCATCAATCGATGGGCAGAGATGCGGGAAGAGGTTGATGGCAGGAGAGTTGCAGGACAGGCAAGAGACAGAACTCAGCCCCAGGTCTCCCCTCGTGGCCGGTACGTGGGAGATTGGTGGAGACTGGTGTGAAAGAGCTGGCTCACTCCCTCGGAAGGACCAGGAGGTGCCGCGAAGTTGCCAGACACCCCAGAGGTTCAGATCCTGCTTCAGTGAAACCCCAGGACCAATCATCTCCTGTCGGACCTTTATGTTTCCACTTGCCCCTGTTTCCCAAAAGCCCTGGTGGTGGTCTCTTTCCTGGCCAGCATACTTCTGCTAAATCCTTGATGACCTTAATGCCCTTGCATTTGTGGAAACTCATCAAATTGCACACTTAAAATGTATCTATTTTAATGTCAGTAAATATACCTCAATAAAGTTGCTTGGTTTCTTTTTTTTTTTTTTAAGTGAAAGCTCAGAGCGCTGACTACCAGGGAACTCCCTAAAGTTGATTTTTAAACCTAACTTCAACAACAAAACATTGACCTAGCCCTTTCCTCAGGCTGTCTGCTTCTCTGGGTAACAATTTCCTAATTTGATAAACAGTTGTGGCAGTGGGTAGAGGTGGTTTCCCAGGGTCCTTTTGATTCTCAGATGATATCTGTGGCCTTTTGTTGGATTTTCCTGGATTTAAACTCAAAGGAGTGATTATAATGGTTAAAAAGTCCAAAGAGGAGAGAAGAAGCAATGCTGTAAGAGGCAACTAGGGAAGACATTTGAGGAAGAGAGAAGAAGGTGGGGATCTAACAGTGTGTCAGGATCTCTGTATGTTACTTAATCCCTACAGTAACTTTTTAGAGTATCATTATCCACATTTTTCGTTTATTCATTCAACAAATATTTACTGAGCACTTACTCTGTCCCTGATGCTGTACTAGATCCTTGGGATACATCAATGAACAGATTCTTGTTTTGGGAGAGCTTATATCCTAGAGGGGAAGGAGACACTAGATATGCATCAAAAAAAATACACATAAGAAATAAGGTGAATATTAGAAAAAAGAGAAAAATTTTTTTAATTTTTAAGTAAAAACAAAACAAAAATATAGTATATGTTAAAAGGTAATAAGAGCTATAGTAAAAAAAAGAAAGAAAAGAGAGAGAGCAAGGTAAAAGGTAGAAGGTTTGGAAATGGAGGAGGAAGAAGAGGGTGGAGAGGGCTGACTGTATATTAAGTAAGATGATTCAAGAAGGCCTTCTGGAGAAAAGGAAATTTGAGCAATGTCTCTCTTTTTTTTTTTTAATGGCCATGCTGCGTGGCTTGCAGAATCTTAGTTCTGCAACCAGGTTTTGAACCCAGGCCCTCAGCAGTGAAACCACTGAGTCCTAACCACTGGATCACTATGGAATTCGCCCCCACACAGGCACCTTTTCTTTAGTGGGAGCAAAGTCTTAAAGGAAGTGAGGGGACTGGCCAAGCTACACAGTTGGAGGAACTGTTTTCTAGGCACAGGAACTAACTAGCCAGTGCAAACTCTTAAGTCAGGAGTAGGAGTATGTGTGGATAGTGTGAGGAATAGCCGAGGCCAGTGTAACAGGAACAAGGTAACTGAGGAAGACAGGAGTGAGAGATGAAGTCAGGAAAAGTAAGAAGCAGGGCTAGGTCCTTGTGGGCCACTGTAAGGACTTTGGCTTTTACTTGGAGTGAAATGAGGAGTCAAAGTAGGGTTTTGAGCAGAGGAATCACATGAAGTCACTTCTATTTTTAAAGCCTCACTGTGGCTGCTGTTAAGAATAGACTGTAGGAGACAAGGATAAAAGCAGTATGACCTGTTAGGAGACTATTGCAGTAATCCAAGCTAGAGATGGTGGCAAATTGCACCAGGACCAGAGGTGGGAGAAGGGATAGGCTTCTGGACATACTGAGGGTAGAGCTGACAGGATTCCCTGATGGATTGAATGTGATATATGTGATAGAGAAATGGCATCAAGAATAACTGGGATTTTTGGCTAGAACAACTAGAAGGATGAAATTGTCATCAACTGAGGTAGGAAACATTGCTGGTGGAATAGGGTTAGTTCTGAACACTTTGAGTTGTTAGAATCCACATGGGGGTGTGGAGCATGAAGTTGTATAGATAAGTTTGGAGATGGTGAGGAACGACTGGGCTAGAAATGTAAACTTGGTAGCATTAAACAGATAAATGCTATTAGGTTGGTGTAAAAGTAATTGCAGTTTTGCATTGTTGAACTACACCATTTGATATTGGAACCACCAATTGAGAAACTCACTGAAGCTGATCCTCTTACAACTACATGAGAAGTCGCTCAAGAACTCAATGTCGACCATTCTACAGTCATCTGGCATTTGAAACAAACTGGAAAGGTGAAAAAGCTCGATAAGTGTGTGCCTCATGAGCTGACAGAAAATTAAAAAATCATCATTTTGAAGTGTCATCTTCTTTTATTCAACAACAACGAATCATTTGTTGATCGGATTATGATGTGCAACGAAAAGTGTATTGTATACGACAAACAACAACTGGCAAAGACCAACTCAGTGGTCCGACCTAGAAGAAGTTCCAAAGCACTTCCCAAGGCCAGACTTGCACCAAAAAAGGTCATGGTCATTGTTTAGTGGTCTGCTGCCAGTCTGATCCACTAGACCTTTCTGAATCCCAGCGAAACTGTTACATCTGTAAAAGTATGTTCAGCAAATCGATGAGATGCACCAAAAACGGCAACACCTGCAGCTGGCATTGGTCAACAGAAAGGGCCCAGTTCTCCTCCACAACAATGCCTGACCACATGTCTCACATGCTTCAAAAGCTGAACAAATTGGGGTACAAAGTTTTGCCTCATCCGCCATATTCAACTGACCTCTTGCCAACCAACTACCACAACTTTTTGCAGGGAAAATGCTTCCACAACCAGCAAGGAGGCAGAAAATGCTTTCCTAAAGTTCCTCAAATCCTGAAGCATGTATCTTTATGCTACAGGAATAAACCAACTTATTTTTCATTGGCAAAAATGTGTTGATTGTAATGGTTCTTATTTTGATTAATAAAGATATGTTTGGAGCCTAGTTACAATGATTTAAAATTCACAATTGAAAACCACAATTACGTTTTCACCAACCTAATATTTAAAACCATAGGACAGGATTACTTATCCAAGAAGACAGAGATGAGACTAAAGGACAACACCGTAGGGTACTCCAATCTCTAGAAATAAGTCAGGGGGAAGAAAAGTAAAGGCGATAGAAAGGCAGGGATAAAGGAGGGAAAAGAGAGTGTGATGTTCTGAAAGCCAAGGGAAAACGATGTTTCCAAGAAAAGAGAACTGGGTCAAATGCCATAGAGAGGGACTTCCCTGGTGGTCCAGTGGCTAAGACTCCAAACTCCCAGTGCACGGGGTCCCAGGTTGATCCCTGGCCAGGGGACTAGATCCACATGCCGTAACTAAAGATCCCAAGTGCTACAGCTAAGACCTGGTGTGGCCAAATAAATAAGAAATAATTTTTTAGAATGCTACAGACAGGCCAAGTAAAATGAAGATTAAGAACTGACCATTGTGATGAAAATATTTTAAAACTGACAGTAGTGGTGGTTGCACACATCTGTGGATTACACTAAAACCCATAAAACTGCATGGACACTTCAAATGGGTTAATTGTACGATATGTGGATTATATTTCAACCATTACAGAAGAAAAAAAGAATTGATCACTGGGTTTAGCAATGTGGACTCATTGGTAACCTTCATACCTTCATAACAGCAGTTCTGGTGAAGTGGTAAGGTGAAAGCCTGATTGGAGAAGGTTTAAAGAGAATGGTAGATAAGGCATCTACAGAGGATATAAGGAACTTAAGCTTTGATAAATATAGCACAAAGAAATAGGGAGTCAATTGTTAGGGGAAATAGGATTAAGAGAAAGGTTTATGGTGGGAGAAAGTGCATATTTTTATGCTGGTGGGAATTATTTGGGGAGTATTCCCCAAACTTTGAAGATGTAGGAAAGAGAAGAGGGTTGCTGAAGTAGGGTTCTTGAGTAGAATAGAGGCGGTGGGATCTATTCAGGATTGGCTTTCCAAAGGAGCATGGATGGGTCATCTATAGGAGAAAGCCACACGGACAGAGAAGGTAGGTGCAGGTGCAAAAGATTGTTAGAGGTCTGGATGTCCCTGGTGGCACAGTGGATAGAAATCTGCCTGCCAATGCAGGGGACATGGGTTCAGTCCCTGGTCTGGGAAGATTTCATGTCCCGTGGGGCAACTACTGAGCCTGTGTGCTACAACTATTGAAGCTCAAGTTCCTAGAGCCTGTGCTCTTGCAACAGGAGAAGCCACTGCAATGAGAGGCCCACGCACCGCCACGAAGAGTAGCCCCGCTCACTGCAATTAGAGAAAGTCCGTGCAAAGCAACAAAGACCCAGTGCAGGCAAATATTAAAATAATAAATAAAATTATAATCAAAAAAGACTGGTGGGTGTGGAGAAAGTCTAGGGGAGTGCTCTTCTGATTGCTTCGGTCTTCTCAGTGAAGCAGGAAGCAACTGAGAAAGAGTATGAGGATGAAGGAGGAGCAATAGGAGTTGAGGGATAAAAAGGGTGTGAAATAATTGCATAGAAGGGTGAGTGAGTTAGAAATGTGCCCAATACTAAGGACTGAAAAGAAAACTGAAGTTTAGAGAAGGGTAACTCACCCAGGGTCACGGAGCAGAGGTTCTAAAACTGTGTCTGCAGACCATAGAACTCAGGAATTCTGTGAGCTTGGAAAGGGGATAATTATACCCTTTATTTTCACTAACCCTAATAAAATGTAACGTTTCTTTCAGTTACGAATGTAGGCACAAACCACTTGTACTGGCAGTAATGATGTTCTCACAAAGAGAAATGAGAAGTATTTTCATTTCGTATCACATTTGCTGGAGTGATATCTAAACCCCGTTTGCGCTCATCACCACTTTATGATTACAATAGTTATTACCATACAATTCTTATTGCCTCCATCTTTTATATTATGCATTGATAAAAATGCAGTTACTCTTCCAGAAGCATTTTAATATTTTGGTAACTATATATGAATATAATCAATTATACCATTTATGATCCCATGTAGTCTTCATTTTTTAACTGTGGCAAAATACACATAATAAAATTTACCATCTTCCCCATTTTTAAATGTACAGCTCAGTAGTGTTAATAGTACAGTAGTGTTAGTAGCAGAGCTTCCCAGGTGGCTCAGTGGTAAAGAAACTACATGTCGATACAGGAGACCCTGGAGACACAGGTTTGATCCCTGGGTTAGGAAGATCCCCTGGAGGAGGAAATGGCAACCCTCTCCAGTATTTTTGACTGGAGTATCCTATGGACAGAGGAGCCTGGCAAGGTACAGTCCATGGGGTCACAAAGAGTTGGATATGACTTAGCAACTGAGCGCACACGCCGTGTTAGTTGTACAGAGCTTGCACATTCCTGTGCAACCAATCTTCAGAACTATTTTCACCTTGTAAAACTGAAACTCTGTACTTGTTAAACAAGAACTCTTCATTTCCCCCCTCCTCTCAGTTCCCACCAACAGAAAGTCCCCTCTCCTTCCTGTTTCACTGAATGTGACTCCTCTAGATACCTCATAAGTGCAGTCACATTGTATTTGTCTTTTGTGACTGGCTTATTTCACTTTGCATACTGTCTTTGAGTATGGTTCATCCATGTTGTAGCATCTGTCAGGACTTCCTTCCTTTTTAAGGCTGAATATGATTCCATTGTATGTATATCCCACATTTTCTATGACCATTAATCTGTCAATAGACATCTAGGTTGCCTCTTATTGTTTGGCTATTGTGAATAATGCTGCTATGAATATGGATGTACAGATACCTTGGGTGTATTTTTAAAAATATTTATTTTATTTTCGGCTGTGCTGCATCTTCACTGCTGCCCTTGGGCTTCCTCTAGTTGTGAAGAGTGGGGGCTTCTCTTTAGTTGTGCGTGGGCTTCTGGTTGGGATGGCTTTTCTTGTTGCAGATTACAGGCTCTCAGTCATTACGGAGCACAGCTTTACTTGCTCCACAGCATGTGGAATCTTCTCAGAGCAGGTACTGAACCGATGTCCCCACCATTGGCAGGTGGATTCTTAACCACTGGACCACCATGGAAGTCCCCCATTGGTGTATTTTAAACCTTTTTTAGAAAGGATCCTGAAACTTCACCAGACTGCTTTTTTGCCTAATTTTCTGGACTATTTCTTCAACTTTTCTCTTCCAACTCTTCTATCATATTTTTAATTTCCAAGAGCTGTTTATTCTCTTAATGTTTTATTATTTTTTTTCCCTAGCTCCCTGTTTTTGTTCAATATCCTCTTCACTTCTAAGGATACTAATTATAGTCCCCTCCCCCACTCTTTCTTTTTGTTCCTGGAATTGTTTTTAATCCTCTGAGAGCTTACTTTCTGTTTTGCTTTGACCTATTTTTATGTTGAGTGTTTTCTTCAGTGCTTGCTGCTCTTCATCTCTCCAAGGCCCTAAAATCTAACTAGAAGTTTAGTATGCATGGAGAGGACTGGTTGCACTTTACAATAAATTTACTGGATCATTTCATTATGTGATCCCTCCAATTAATCTAGTTATTCAAGCTTTTCCCCATCTCAGGGCCTTGGCATATGCTATTTCTATTGTTTGTATATTGCTTAAAAAGTATTTGGAGGAAGTAACAGAAATCTGACTCAAGACACTTTACTCAAAAACAAATACGGTGGTTTTCATAGCAGGAAGCTCAGAGAGAGAACAAATGTTACAGCTGATTTATTCAGTGGCCCAAGAGCATCATCAAGGACCCAATTTCCTTCTGCCACTCACTCTGCTTCAACTTAAGGATTGTGCTTCAAAGTCAAAGAAGCCAAAAACAGTTAAGGCCCATGTGAATGAATCCTTATTCAAGTCAATGAGAAAGAGCTTCACAGTGGAAAAAAAGTCCCTCCCTTGGTCTTGTTACCAAAAGCTAGGCCTCTCTGTACACTGGTGGCAAATCAGATCCTTGAGACAGGGCTTCCCTCATGGTTCAGTGGTAAAAATTCTTCTGCAATGCTGGAGATGCTAGGTCAGGAAGATCCTTTGGAGAAAGAAATGGCAACCCACTCCAGTAATCTTGCCTGGGAAATCCTATGGACAGAGGAGCCTGGCAGGCTACAAGGGGTTGCAGAAGAGTCACACATGACTGAGCGACTAAAAAACAGTAACAACAACAAAAACAAATCTTGGAGACAGAGTTTTGGGGCTGATTTTGTAGATCTTTTTTCTTCTCTTGTATTTCTTGACTATATAAGTCCCTTTAACAGGACACAGAGTATTGGATGAAGCAGAAAAGGATAGCCTTATTGATGCACTGGGCTTCTCTCTTGAAAAACTGTGTCTCCACCCCAGAGAAATTGATGAGGGTTGTTAAAACAGTGGGTCAAAGGTGAGGTCTGAGAAGATTAGGGTGTGAGCAGGACTTCCACTCCTTTAATATCCTCTCAGGTGGTTGATCTCCTAATCTTTTTAAAAACACCTATTCATTGTTGACTGTGCTGGGTCTTCATTTTGGCTGGGCTTTTCTCTAGTGAGCCAGGCTCTAGGGGCTAGTTTCAGCAGGTGGACTCAATAGTTGCAACTCCCAGGCTCTGGAGCACAGGCTCAATAGTTGTGGTGAACTAGTTGCTCCGAGTCACATACGATCTTCCTGGATCAGGGATTGAACCTATGTCTCCTGCATCAGCTGGAATCAAGATTGCCAGGAGAAATAGCAATAACCTCAGATATGCAGATGACACCACCCTTATGGCAGAAAGTGAAGAGGAGCTAAAAATTCTCTTGATGAAAGTGAAAGAGGAGAGCGAAAAAGTTGGCTTAAAGCTCAACATTCAGAAAACAGAGATCATGGCATCCGGTCCCATCACTTCATGGGAAATAGATGGGGAAACAGTGGAAACAGTGTCAGACTTTATTTTAGGGAGCTCCAAAATCACTGCAGATGGTGATTGCAGCCATGAAATTAAAAGATGCTTACTCCTTGGAAGGAAAGTTATGACCAACCTAGATAGTATATTCAAAAGCAGAGACGTTACTTTGCCAGCAAAGGTCCGTCTAGTCAAGGCTATGGTTTTTCCTGTGGTCATGTATGGATGTGAGAGTTGGACTGTGAAGAAAGCTGAGTGCTAAAGAATTGATGCTTTTGATCTGTGGTGTTGGAGAAGACTCTTGAGAATCCCTTGGACTGCAAGGAGATCCAACCAGTCCATTCTAAAGGAGACCGGTCCTGGGTGTTCATTGGAAGGAATGATGCTAAAGCTGAAACTCCAATACTTTGGCCACCTCATGCAAAGAGTTGACTCATTGGAAAAGACTCTGATGCTGGGAGGGATTGGGGGCAGGAGGAGAAGGGGACAACAGAGGATGAGATGGCTGGATGGCATCACTGACTCGATGGACATGAGTTTGAGTAAACTCTGAGAGTTGGTGATGGACAGGGAGGCCTTGTGTGCTGCGATTCATGGGGTTGCAAAGAGTCGGACACGACTGAGAGACTAAACTGACTGACTGACTGATAATCATTCACATTGCAGCCCATGCCCTAGTTTGGTTATATAAACCAACAAATTCCCCTTTCTGACTAATTGGTCTGAACTTCAATGATCTGTTACTGAATTAAGCCTAGCATCCTGGATGTCTGTGAGAGCCTCCTGACTGGTCTTCCCATTTCCATTTATCTGTTCTAATCCACTTTCCTTCCACAGAGTGATCTCTTAAAAAAAAAAATTACATCCTGATGAATATCAGGGGCTGGGTTAAACTCTCAGCCTCACCTTTTACTATCTGTGCTTCCTTAGGAAATTTATTTAACCTGACTGTGCCAAAATTTCTAAATCAGTTAGAAAGGGGATCATGACACCTCAGAAGGTCATTGTAAGGTCCAAATAAGAAAAGTATACTTAATAAGCACTCACTTAAGGTTAGCTATTAGTGGTATTAGCAGTAGTGACTCAGATCATACAATTACCCTGCCTACTTCCTGACCTGGTTTCATACCATGCTCACCAGGCATCAGTTGGCTTGTCTATTACTTGTCTATACTGTCTATTACCTATGGACTAACCCAGGTGGCATTAGTGGTAAAGAACCCACCTCCCAATGCAGGAGGCATAAGACATTTGGGTTTACACAGGTTCGATCCCTGGGTTGGCATGCAACCTGATCCAGTATTCTTGTCTAGAGAATCCCATGGACAAAGAAGCCTGATGGGTTATGGTCCACAGGGTCGCAAAGAATTGAACACAACTGAAGCAACTTAGCATGCAAGCATGCATACTTATATATGTATTATATATATATATATATATAAAGAGAGAGCTTCTTCTTTTTCTCTATACTATATGTTCTGAGTCTGGTGATACATATGTTTTGTTCATCACTGTAAACCTAGTGACTAATACAAGAGATCTCTGGTTCCTCTGCCTTTTGTAAAACCAGATTGAACATCTGGAAGTTTATGGTTCACATATTGCTGAAGCCTGGCTTGGAGAATTTTGAGCATTACTTTACTAGCATGTGAGATGAGCGCAATTGTGTGGTAGCTTGAGCATTCTTTGGCATTGCCGTTCTTTGGGATTGGAATGAAAACTGATCTTTTCCAGTCCTGTGGCCACTGCTGAGTTTTCCAAATTTGCTGGCATATTGAGTGCAGCACTTTCATAGCATCATCTTTTAGGTTTTGAAATAGCTCAACTGGAATTCCATCACCTCCATTAGCATTGTTCGTAGTGATGCTTTCTAAGGCCCACTTGACTTCACATTCCAGGATGTCTGGCTCTAAGTGAGTGATCACACAATCATGATTATCTGGGTCGTGAAGATCCTTTTTGTACAGTTCTTCTGTGTATTCTTGCCACCTCTTCTTAATATCTTCTGCTTCATGTGCTGCAGTTCATGGGGTCGCAAAGAGTCGGACACGACTGAGCGACTGAATGGAATTGAACTGAACTGAATACAACAGATGGTACACCCTTGGTGCTTAACACAATGAATATTTATCCAAAGAATGAGTGACTTCTTTGGCAATTCCAGGAAAGTTTAGATTGGAAGGAGGTGTGGCAATCAGCCTAGGTTTTGTTAGGATTGGAAATAGACTGTTGAACAAGGGGATAGTGTTGGGTGAGTTAAATAAGGGAAGACTGGTCACAGGGTTGTTCTATTCTCTCTCTCTTCTGGAGCTGATAAAGAGGTAGCATGTGCCAAGAGAGAAACTGCTTCCTCATCCTGCACTATTTCACTCATCCTTGGCTAGCTAGGCTTTCTCCATGGGGCTGGCTCTGTAGTCTCTCAAATTCAAGGAGACGATGGGAACCTGGGGCTAGGAAACCAGAGCGTCTAAATTCTTTTTGTGAACCATGGTCAGTCTGTGGCTCTAGGCTGTGATGCTGTCCCTATCTTTGAAGTCCAGTTTCCTCATCTATTCACTGTATATGTGGGATCCTTAAATCCCACCTCACCTCCTTCTCTGCTTCAGAGCCTTGGATCTCCATTTTCTCTAATTTAGTCCCTAACTCTCAACTCCAACTCCCATCCTGAATTAAAGTGGAAATACTTTCTCTGCCCTCTTACTGTTGGCCAGTGACCATAGTTCTTCACCCCATGGGCCTCTCCTCCTGGCATAGCAGCTGGCTCTTCATGAGCCAGTGATCCAAGAGAGAAAGGAAAGCAAAAGTCACTGTGTCTTTTAACATCAGAAGTGATGAATCACCAGATGCTTTTTTTTTTTAATGAATTTTGCGTTCTATCCTGCATTTGAAACTGATATGGGGAGTTCCCTGGTGGTCTTGTGGTAGGATTTGCTGCTTTCAGTCCAGGTTCAATCCCTGGTCAGGGAACCGAAACCTTCATAAGCCCTGCAGGGCAGCACAACGTCTGCCCTCCAAATACAAAAGTTTCAAGTAATAAATAGTAGTAGTTCAGGTGATACCTGGGTATGGCAAAAATTGTGCAGATAGTACTGAATGAGGTTTATTGCACTCCTCCCCAGCCCAGTTTTATGTTGAGAGAGAAGACAGTTTGTAGTTTTAGCGTCATCTTGGTTTTACTGTGGGCACTAACTGGAGAGGATAAGTTGAAATTTACAACTAATCCTCTCCTGTGAGATTTCCTAAGCGTTTCTCCTTCATCCAGAGAAGGAAATGACAACCCACTCCAGTACTCTCGCTTGGAGAACCCCATGGACAGACGAGCCTGCTCGCCCCATTCCCTGGGGTTGCAGAGCAAGAAACGACTGAGCAACTAACACACTTCTCCTTTATCCCGTGAATTCCTCACGACTGGTGGGGAGTCTTGTAGACATATTAGTGAATCTGGGAATGAGAGGGGGAAATCTAAGCTTCCAGCCCTATTCAACTGCCAATTAAAACCAGGTGTTGCTGGTAGATACAGTATAGTGGGGGTAAATGCCAAAAGAGAAATGAACATAGTATGTGTATTTCCCAGCCTCTGAGTCCCTGATACAAGGCCCCAGTCTGTGGCTTTGGGGGTCCTCACATATTTCCAAGCTACATAGTTAGAGCTTCTGTGGGCAAATGAGCAGGGCCATGATTTTTGTACATAATGGATGTGGCGGCGAATTTCTATATTGGAGTTTGGGATGGGCGAACAATACGTTGGAAGGGAGTTTGTTAAGTTGTTCTCGAACATGATTTTGTGCACTCAAGGGTTCAAATAGGTGGTTAGTTGGGAAGGATCCTAAGTAATACCGGCGTTTTGTTCCAGTGTTGGTAACAGCACCAGTCGGACCATATCAGTCCCCGCGAAGCCTCCCCGCTCTGTTCCCCCAGCGTTCCCTCTGGGTGAGTTAGTGTCCCAAACCGTCTCCGTAGGAGGTCACTCTGCCAGGTCACGTGCCCGAGCCCGCGGGAGTGCCACATCGCCAGCCGCACCCCTCCATCCCCCGACCCGGATCACGTGACCTGGCCTACTTTCTCTCCACCCGACCTAACGACTTGCTCGGAAAGCTCCGCCCCACGCAGCGCGCTCGGCCTGCGAACCTCCCCTTCTCGTCCGCCGGAGTTCCAGCGTGGCCCGCGGCCACATGTGTTTCCTCCTGACCAATAGGAATCGGCGCCCGGGCGGGAAGGGGCGGGGAGGAAAAGACGACTTCGTTACGCCGCGCGAAAGGGGCGGGGCCTGTAACGTCGTACTGAACGAGGGGACGCAACGGAGGCAGGCCGGAGCCGTTGCCGTCGCCATGACCCGTGAGCATTGAGACCCCTTCTCTCCTTGCCCTTTCTCCCCCCTTCACCCTGAGCACGACTGCCGAACCTCGGCACTGACCTCCTCTTGGCTTCCCCAGGAGACCTTTCTCTGGGAGCGCTCTTTAGCCACCCTCACACTCGGAGCCCGGAAATCGACCCTTTGCCCGCCGCCACTTCTTGAGAACCTTCCCCGCAACCCCCGCGCTCCTCGGCAGGCAAAGGCCCTCCTCGATTCTCCGCGGTGTGGGGAGGGTTGCGCGCCTGTGATAGAGCCAGAGCCCCCTACTCCGGATCCCTGCCCATCCCCCACAGAGACCCAGACCGTCTGCAGACACCGCCGCTACCTGTCTGGGTCCTCATGCTGCGCCGAGATTCGAAACACGCCTCCAGCAGGCTCCTCAGAACCGTCCTCTGCCCACTCTCCAGTTTGACCTGCCCCGTGGCAGCTGCCCCCTCCCCCCGACTTCCCCCGCCGAATCTGCAGCCCAGGCCCCCAAACGGGCCGGTGTCGGCGCCCCGGGAGTGAAGTGTGGGAGCCTCCTGGTGTCTGTTGAGGGGAGAGGGTCGCCGGTGTACGGCCGGAAAGGCCCTCGCGTCTCACCTTTAGTTTTTTTCTCTAGGCGGTAACCAGCGCGAGCTCGCCCGCCAGAAGAATATGAAAAAGCAGAGCGACTCGGTTAAGGGAAAGCGCCGAGATGACGGGCTTTCTGCTGCCGCCCGCAAGCAGAGGTAGCCCCAGGGAGGGGAGGGGAGGGTGGGGTGAGACCTGGGTTTAGACCGAGGGTTGTACCTGGAAAAGTTAGCTCTGAGCTTATATCTGGACTAGCCGTGAGGGGCAGAGTGCATTGTTTTCCTGTAGGGTTTTATTCCTCTCACCCTCTAAATGGTTAGTTCACAGCGTGACAGGAAGGGACTGGGACGGGTGCTCCCCTCGGTCTGGTTTCTGAGTGCCCCCGGGTCTGACCTTAAGGGCAAGGGCAGGGAGTTTCACATTTCAAATGCAGTAGTGGTTATGACAGCCCCGTACTTTTGGCCTTCCTTGCTGTTCATTTGCCCTCCCTTCTCCCAACCTTGTCACTGGTGTGGTGGGGTGTGGTACTCGGCACAGAATAAATAGCCTTGGGCCTGTGTGGCCAGACTTCTGACCCCTTGGGCAACAGCCAGATACAGACTGATTGCCTTTAGAGCCTCAGCTCTCTTCCTCTTGTTCGCCTAGGGTGGGAATACAGCAGCCATATGCTGAATTTTATCCCATCCACTTCCATCTTATCCTTTGTGCCCTTCATACCCCTGCATCTTGTCCTTTTTGCCCTCTGGTACCTCCCAGTGCCCCATCATCTCTACCCCTAGGGACTCGGAGATCATGCAGCAGAAGCAGAAAAAGGCAAACGAGAAGAAGGAGGAACCCAAGTAGCTTTGTGGCTTCGTGTCCAACCCTCTTGCCCTTCGCCTGTGTGCCTGGAGCCAGTCCCATCACGCTCGCGTTTTCTCCTGTAGTGCTCACAGGTCCCAGCACCGATGGCATTCCCTTTGCCCTGAGTCTGCAGCGGGTCCCTTTTGTGCTTCCTACCCCTCAGGTAGCCTCTCTCCCCCTGGGCCACTCCTGGGGGTGAGGGGGTTACCCTTTCCCAGTGTTTTTATTCCTGTGGGGCTCACCCCAAAGTATTAAAAGTAGCTTTGTAATTCCTTGAGCGCCTGGTTTGACTGGGGATTTGGGGGATGGGGATGGAGGAATGGCTGCCCTTTCCCACCAAAAGGGAAGGGAATTTCATACTCTAAAAGGTTGTGAATATGTAGGTTAAGTTTAAACATCACAGAAAAATTCTTTATTGTACTGCAACAGACAGTTATTGGGTATGTGGTAGAGAAATCCTCTAAGAGCCGTAGGGACTTTTTTTGTGGTTGTTGTCCCCCATTCAGACCTGGAGTTGAGGTCCTGAGAAGGAAGGCTGCAAGACCTAAATTTATGCTCCCTCTTCCTCATTCTTCCTCAGTTTGTTCCTATGCTTGAAAGTTGGCCCAGACCCTGCTGTTGACGGAGTTCCCGTGGTTAGCTGCTCTCAAGTGTTCACATTCTCTTCTGTCATTCCTCATGGAATGAGGGTAGATTTTCTCTTCCCATTTCCTTTGACCTCAACATTAGGATTAAAATTTAGAGTAGTCTTTGTGTGCCTTTCTTCCCATATCCTGGTTTGTTCTAGGGTTCTGGGCTTCTTACATCCCTGTACCCAGGGGTGGACTCCTGTTTTCTTATTATCGCCAAAGGCAGCGCCAAGTAAGTCTTTGGTCCCCTTGGTCTCTCCCTGCCCCCCTCTCTACCATGAGAGCCAGGAATGAGCTGGTGCCACCCTGTCTGCTGGGTGAGCAGTGATTCCTGAGCTGCTGACTTAGAATCAGGCTCTTGAGCTGGGTTGCAGAAGTAATGGTAGCTCCAGTGAGTCAGATACTGTGCCCAGGGTATTAGGGTGTGTGTGGCCACTTTTTTCAAGTCAGACATAAATACTGACTTTAACTTAAGGGAGGTAACTTCCCATTGTGTTTTTGAGGAATCTGTTGGGCTGGACAGCTCCTGTGAGTTAAGACTAGGGGTACACATTCAAGGGAACTCCAGTTTGTTAAAAGTACCTAGATTGGATACTTGTCATTTGGCAATACTGACACGATGACAGTGTCGCCTGAAGAGAGGATGCTGGGGGTCCGGGGTTGGGGACCGACAGAATGGTGCTAGTAGCAGTCCCAGATAGAGGAGCACACAGGCCCAGCATGAGGCAGCCTTGACCCAGAAGGTAGCCCAGCTACCTGTGATGAAGGTCTTTTCCAGCTCTGCTCCCTCATAGCTGTGGAACCAAAGTCTCTGGTTAGAGAGTCTGCAGGGCCGTGACTCAGCTTAGAGCTATCCTACTGCCCCCACCAAAGAATATGGTAGACTCGTGTGTCTTGGGAGAACTCAGGACTGGCCTTGAAGTGCTCTTTTCCCTAAAACAACTAGGTTTTCGGAAGAGTATCCCAGGCCCCCCTCCATCCTACCTGAACCAGTTGGTGAGGGTAACCATGACATAAAGTGATGCAAGGAAGAAGACGAAGTGGAAAGCAGAATAGCTATAGGAAAGCTGCTGGACTTGCATTGGAGGAGCTGGAGAGGTCTCTTGGTCAGCTGGTCTCGCAGCCACACCTCTTGGCCCTGGAGAGAGAAAAGAACTGCTGGTAGCAGAGCTGCTGAAACAACCTCTTCCCTTCCCCAGCCTCTTTTCATGAAGGCATTTGCACTCTTTGGCATTCTGCAGAAATCTACACTTACGGATCCTCACTTGACACTCGCCTTCCTCTGGTGCCACTGTTTCAGGGCAGCAGAAGCAGAGTGAGGGCTTCTGTAAGATGAAAGGCAGCATGTTTTGGAAAAAGAATGTCTGGGAAATAGTACAGGAAACTCCTCTTTAAGAAGATGGGTGTGGTGTGACAAGTGGAGGCACACCTGGGTTCAAAGTCTAGCTCCATGACTGGCTATGGAAACGTGGGTAAGATGTTTAACCTTCTGTGCCTCGATTTCTCCATTTGTAAAATGGAGCAAACACCTACCTCACAGGGTTGTTGTGAGGATTAAATTAAATGAGATTGTGTATATAAAGTATCTAGCACAGTGCCTAGCATATTGTGGGTACTCAATAAAAGGTAACAGCAGCTAGAATCTGAGCATTTTGGGTAGAGGTCGATAGGATGTATGTGTGTGTGTGTGTGTGTTGCTATGTGTGAAGGGGGTTGAGGTATTGGGGATACTGAGCTATCCATCCTCACCTGGAACTCATAGCTGTAAACCTTGACGATCCACAAGGGCCCAAATACCTCAGCCAGGTAAGAAGCCTCGTTGCTGAGAAGAGATGGTTCTTAAGTTGATACAGTCAAATAGCAGGAAGGTTACCTGATGGCATTTACTGCCAGATGGTCCATATTAGTAACTCAGGAGGTTAGTGATCTCCCAAAGCCCCTTTCCCCCAAAAAAGTTTGGAATTTTTTCATGTGAGGGCCCTGAAATCTTTTGTGCTTTTAAAGTTTCTCAAGTCATTTCCCCTGTCCACTTCGTCTCATACAGATCATCTGACGGGTGCTATTCTTAGAAATTGTTTTTGTTCATGGGGAGCTTTCCTCTTAGCTTCCTTTAAAGTTTAAATAAACCATGGCCCCAGACCGTCTCCTAACCACCCCTGCCCTTATGAGCATCCTCCCTTCTCACACCTTTCCCTTGACACTTTTACGCACCAAGCAAAAAGCACGCAAGCATACATGATGCCAGCACTCATCATTGCCAGAGAAGTATCTGGTGTGTGGGATTCCATTTTACTCGGGCCAGGCAGGCACAGAGTGTGATTCTGTCCTTGAAGGATTACTGAGAAAGGGCAAGGCAACAGAAGAGAAAGATGATGAGAACAAAGAGCTAGGTATTTGGCAGGCATGAAAAATGTTTTAGCAGGGGTAAACCTTGTTAAGAATCCAGGTCCTTTCCTTACCCCTCTCTGGAGGACGGCTGGATAGTGCAGAGAATGTCAGGTACATGATATAGCAGCTGATGATAGAGGCTTGTAGAAGGCCAGAGTGAGGTTGCTCTGGGGAGAACGGAAATCATTGCTTTAGCCTACTGGGTACTAATTTCCTCAACTCCTACCCTCATCTGTGCTTCTGTCTCCCCCACCCTTTGGAGGAAGCAGAGAATGGTTGAGATTAGGGAAGCAAATGAAATTTGCTATCTGGGTTTCCCCGTGGCTCCATGGTAAGTCTGCCATGGGAAAATCTCATGACAGAGGAGCCTGGTGGGCTGTGGTCCATAGAGTTGCAAAGGGATTGTAGAGAGAGATGACTGAAGTGACTGAAGATGGTGGAATTTGCTATTCTAAAGGCCCCCCCAAATCTTTAATGCTGTAAGGCATGTACCCACTGATGCGGATGCAGGGAGCGATGGAGAGGAAGGAGAGGGAGGCCGCAGAAACAAAGGTGCAGACTAAGCAGCATCTTGTTGAGCAGGCAGCCAGCTGGGTGTGTGTAGTGGTGGAACAGGAGCGCGGCGGCTGCACCCGCCATGCTGTAGAATCCTAGGGTGGTCAGCAGCACAGCCAGGAACCAGCGGCAGTCTTGGGCTGCACCTGTTTGCCTAAGGGTGGGAGGTGGGCAGTGGCTTGGGGCTCCAACTCTTGTTTTTACCCATTATCAGCTATTCCCCCTCTCCCAGAAGACTGGTGAGACTTGCCTATCCCACCTGGCCTACAGCCATCATACTCCTGAGTTTTTCCATACTGCTTAATTTGAAGTTTTTGGATCATCAACTTGTCATGTCCTTTGCCCAACCTGACTGGGTCTAGTAATGTTCAGATTTCCCAGGAAGCCTTCAGGGTTATGTGCTCCTTACCAGTTCTTGTTCCAGGAATGAGCAAAGGCAGTAATAAGCACCAACTGCAGCAGGATGAACGTGAAGCCACCACATATGCCAATGTAATGCCAGGCTGCAAGTGAGGCACCAGTAGGAAAATGTAACTGATCGTATCATTACTCCTGGTCCTCTTCCTACCTTTTTTTTTTTCGGTTGTGCTGCAAGGCTTGTGGGTTCTTAGTTCCCCAAACAGGGATCAAATGTGCATCCCTTGCATTGGAAGCATTTGGACTGGCAGGGAAGATTTTTTTCTTAGAACATCTTTTAACTGATCAGGATGAAATCTTTTAACTGATAGGATGAAATAGAACATACCTGGAAAGAGATGCTCATCAGGGATGCAGAAGGCAACAGCATAGAGACCTAGCAGGAATAGCAGCTTGAGGAGCCAGAAACTGGTTAAGAGGGAAAAAAATGTCTCAGA
Organism: Nanger dama; assembly: GCA_917880005.1. Taxonomy (NCBI): domain Eukaryota; kingdom Metazoa; phylum Chordata; class Mammalia; order Artiodactyla; family Bovidae; genus Nanger; species Nanger dama. The sequence continues at coordinate 1,923,463 of CAKJTW010000038.1, read as the reverse complement.
AAAATAGGCAAAGGAGAAAGCGTTCAGAACTATAGGAAAGGGGAGAAAAGAGACTAAATAGAGGAAGGGAGGAACCGACAGCTGATCACAGCCTATTCCAAATTCTGACCCTGATACCTAAATGACACCTGGACAGTGTTCTGGCGTTGACAGAGGGTTTGCATATAGTAATTCCACTGTTACCTCCATTTCAGAAAACTAGAAGATCAAAGAGGGTAAGTGTGTGGCTTGTGGTTACACAGCAAGTATAGTGGAAGCAGGGACTTAAACCTGTTCTCTGTCTTTTTACAGTGCTATGACTTCATCTGGAAATTTCCTTTACTCAGCTTGTGTCTACTTCCCTCCCTGTCCTCTCCCCACCCAAAGACTACACACAGACCTATTATGTAGCTGTGCTCTTAGGCTGGTGCGGGAGTGGAGGTCGATCAGCAGCACAGCCTGCAGCAGGTGGAAGGTGGCAGTTCCTGCACATAGGCGGTATACAGCCCCAGAGCCGCTCAGCACTGGGCAGTGAGAGTGGCCAAACAGATGGGCACACAGCCCTGAGGGCATCTGGATCTGAAGGGAAGGTACATGTGAGAAATGGCTGGACAAGTTGTCATGCACAGAGGAGTACCTACCCGTGGGTACATCCGCTCATCTGTCCCCTACCCTCAGTCCAAATCTTGTTTACCTCAGATTTTCTCCTATTACCCTTTCCCACTGCAGCCCAGCCTCCTCCCACGTACCCCCATGTGCCTTGCCCCAGACTCTTTCCACCACTGTCCTTGACAGCAGGAGGCAGCAGACTGCTGAGGTCCCCACGTGGAGGAGGATGTAGAACAGGCGGCTACAGGGAGGCTCTGTGAGAGGGGGCCACCTAGAAGGGCAGCAGCCGGTACAGGGAACAGGCCCACAGCAGGACACCTGAGGGTAGAGCAGATGCAGGGCAGCAAGGGAGAGAGTTGCTGAGGATAGGCTTACATCAGTACATTTGTGAGGTGAACCCGTGAGGCTGAATTCCAAAATTTCCCCCTCCCCTCTCTCCTCTCATTTAGGAATTCTCAGACTGTCTGGTTCCAAGCTATTTAGGATTGCTTTCCACTGACGTCAGGTAGAGCTTTCATCATAGAGCTTAACATAACTGGCAGAACTTCCTAAGAGCCTGTCACATCTGGCCTCTCAATCTTTCCCAGGACCTAAACATCTGGTATCAGGAACATGGGAGAGGTTTAGACCCAAAAGAAGCAGAAGGGCCTCAGCAGTAAATGGCAGGTCTGCCATGTTTACCGGCTCCCGTGGGTTTTCCTCCACAGCTTCAGCCACCATTCCCTTCCCCTTTGCAGCCAGCTCTTGCACTGGGGAGTTCTCTGCCCACATACCCTCTCACCTGATAGAAGGGAGGACTCACTATGACACTGTTGACTCCCCTGCGTTGCGGTGCCAGGCGGAGGGAGGTGTTGGGACTTGTGACCGCTTTTGCACCCACCATCCTTATCCCAGGGATTAAGCCCAGGTCCACCAGATGGAGGGCAGATGAGAAAGTAGAAGCTTTCTTTCGTCCTCAGCCCATTGGACTCCTGCAAGCCCGGGCTGTTCACCCAGTTTAAGGGGGAATGGGGAGGGATACCAAGAAAGAACACCGACCCCCGGGTCGTGGAAAATGCAGATATCCCCGTGAAACTACTTTCTTCCCAGGGCCCTTAGGCTTCTCAAGCTGTTCTCCCCAGATTAGGGAGCAGTTTGTCTATCTGGTTTGTAGATTAGCATTCTTAATTGGTTTAGGATTACACGTCATTCATCTTGAACAGAGTTCCTTTGGTGTGTGGGCTGGACCTAGTTTAAGAAAGGCTGGGATGGTCTGCAGTGGTGACGGGTTAGGTCTGGGACACGGTCTGGCAGAAAACACCGTACAAGCCCGAAAGGAAGTCTTGAGAGCCGAACTGCTTTGCTTGCTGAAGCTTCTAGAACCAGCGCACTAAAGAAGGTGTGGCCCAGGGCCAGCCCCGCCTCCCCCATCCCGGCGGAAGTTGCGAGGTAGTTGCCGGAAGTCCTTCTAAGGCGGGGCCGGGCCTGTCGGGCGGCGTGCGGGATCGATATGGCGACGGAGGGTGACGTGGAGCTGGAGTTGGAGACCGAGACGAGCGGTCCGGAGCGGCCTCCGGAGAAGCCACGGAAGCATGACAGTGGTGCGGCGGACCTGGAGCGAGTCACCGACTATGCGGAAGAGAAGGAGATCCAGAGTTCCAATCTGGAGACGGTGAGGTTGGCCAGCGTGTCGGCGGGATGAGAGCAGACGGGGCTCGGAGGCGAAACGGCAAGCCTGGTTGTAGGAGGGGCCCGCATCCCGCTGGTGGGAGGCGGCGAGGGGGAAATGAACCGTCACTGGGTCCCTCTGCTTGATGGAGATGGGGTTTAAAATGGGTCTCAGGTGCACAGAATTGAACTAAACGTAGGCCCGGGTTCTTGGTACGCTCGTCATTGTGAATCCACGCCTCATTGGCTTGTTACTGGTATTTTAGATTGTTAGGAATTGTGAGCAGCAGAGCAGCAACTTGATCTGTCTTTCCCATAGGCCATGTCCGTGATTGGAGATAGACGGTCCAGGGAGCAGAAAGCCAAACAGGAGCGGTAAGTCTTACCTACTTGCCCCACTCTTTACCCCAGAGAGAAGCCATCGTTAGGCTTTTGTACTTCGTACTGTTCAACTCTATTACCGATTTCTGCCGCCTAAGATTTACAACTTTACTGTTTTGTTGGTGGAAGGAAAGACCTCCTGGCAACACCTGCCTGCTATAAATATTCCAGGGGATGAGTGGGATGGGATGTTAGGCGAGGGGCAGTCCTTTTGTATTATCAGTCAACAATGTTTATCAAGTCATTTATTTGTAAGGCACAACTGGGCATGATCCTTTCTAGGAGTTTATGGTGGAGGTAGAAAGTGAGGACTAACGTACCTGAATATTTTCAGGGAGAAGGAACTGGCAAAAGTCACCATCAAGAAGGAAGATCTGGAGCTGATAGTGAGTAGTAATGCCTAACTACTGTGTGGGTGGGGAATATGTCTTTTGTTTCCTCAAACAAGTGGAGTTTTCACGTTTTGCTGGTACCTTATTGCCCAGGCGGCTTTGGTAAAATCATTGATCCTTTCCCTGCAGATGACAGAGATGGAGATCTCCCGAGCAGCAGCAGAACGGAGCTTGAGGGAACACATGGGCAACGTGGTGGAAGCTCTTATTGCTCTAACCAACTGATGTGGGTTTTCTCAGACCCATTGGATTAACTTATTTCAATAAAGATGTCTTTTTTTTAGTTGCAGTTCTATCATTATGGACTAAGTGTAATAACATATTTTATTTTACTGTGGGACGTTTACATCTTGGAGTAGAACCCTTAATGAACCTATGTTGAGGATTAGTGTAGAAGAGTACCTCATGTTCAGATGTTAGGTAGCAGACCAGGCTCATTCATATGACTAATTCTCAGCAATATTCAAGGTGCACTAATTGGCTCAATAAAGTTTACCCCATGGCATGTGTCTCTAGGGCAGCTCACCAATAGCTGAAAGGCCAACACCTGTCTAGGAGCCACTGTATACAGATATAAGTCACCAATCCAGGTCATAAGCCACTGTGAGTTACAGTTTAGGTATTGAGGTGGGAACATGGTGACTTCAATAAGAAATTATCAAAGGTTATGTCTTAGAATTAATTTATGAAGATTTTAATAGATCTGAACACAGCACTTACACCTTAAGATTCCATTTTCTAACGTAGAGAGAAAGCAGTTTAAGATCAAGTTTGGCCAAGTCACCCTTGCTAAGCTTCTGTTTCCTCAGCTGTAAAACAATACATATTTGATAGATCGTTTTAAGAAGTGATGAGCAGGTGAGGAGCTCTTTGATTTTGTCTCTAGGATAATTCTTAGATTGTGTCTCCTGGCACATACAACAGTGACTTACATACATCTTTGTATTTATTACTTCATAGTAATTATTTGCACTCATATTTTTATCCTAGGACATTTAGGGATTTATGAATGATTCTCCTAGTGGGGCATTTAGAGATTGTGAAAAGACCTTGCCCTTCTCATTTTTAAATGCAATATAGAGATAAGTCTTCCACTGGTTAAATGTCATTCTTTATAACCCGTAGGCCTCCTAATGTTCTGCCATATGCAGGGTATTTATGTAGTACATATTAAATGAAAAGTTTAACTCTGCCAGTGATAGCCAGCATGATGTCACTACATTGCAGCTCAAGAGCACTGTGCCCTCCTTGGTACATGAGCCGGGCAAGCGGGTACTGGTGTGCTGCTTGCGTTCCGTGTTTTGTGTGTCCTGTTTTGATCTATATACAGCTACAATTTAGACAGCAATGACAATCACATATTTGCTCACGGAATAAATCTAGGTGCCACTTACAATATAGCTTATCTAGCATCTGTGCTTGTTCCTGAGGTGAAAGGGTATGATTAAAATGTGAAACATCTTTTGCCTGACAATTCCCTGCTGTCTTTTATCCTAGTTAATAGATATTTGTCAGCTTGCACATTTTATTTCTGATATGCTAAAAAACCTCTTGGTGTATGCTTTATTTCTTGACACTTGCACATAAATGGATCAAAAGTATGTTTGCCTAGAAAAATTTACCCAAAAATGCAAAACAGGTTTTCAATGACTTTAGATTTCCTGTAAGGTAGAAATAATACATTGTCCACTTACATGCCCATCCATGTTTCTAACCCAAGCTCAGAGCTGGTAAAAGAAACTTGAAACAGTCCCAAGTGAATATGGGAAGCCGGAACAGTAATGACATTCAAGATTTCTCAGAAATAGTCCTAAGTGGGAGCCTCTAATCCTATCTGGACAGTGCTTTTTTTTGCAGGCTTCTCAGCATGAGTCCAAACCTCACAAAGCACTTTCAATGACTGGACTGCCCAGTGCCACAGGTATGGCAGTAGGTTCAGCAGGCTGGTTACAGGGGCCATGTGGATAGTAGTAAAAACAAATCAAGGACCAGATGCTGAGATTTCCCCTTGTGTCCCACAGCTGCAAGAATAAGGAGTTGAACTCTAAGTAGTTTTCCCGCTTTTTGGCAGATGGCCGTTCAAATACATCTCGTACTCCGGCTGCCTTTTGTTTAAAGAACTTTGTATTCTGGGCACTCTCTTGGCCCCATGCCGAGTCAAAGGAGGTGGTGTCTTGATCCACAAGGTGGGTGTATTTGGTACGACCAGAGCGTCCAAAGTTCTTGACCTGTATGGATAGATGATGAGTTATACCACCAGATTTATCATGGTCCAGCCTCAATATGTTACTTTTCTCTCATGTCATTAAGGTTGCCCATACCTGCATGACTTTGGGAAGAATGGTTTTGTTGAAATGATCCTCCAGGGTAGGTGCGCTGAAATCTCTCTTGTATACTTCTTCATCCTCATCCTGTAAAAAGAGTCTTATCAATCTTATAGTTTTATTTCTCTGTATCTCTCATTTTTTAAACCATTTAAAATTATTATTTTTATTTATTTGGGCAGCATATGGGAGCTTAGTTCCCTAACCAGGGATCAAACCCACACCCCACCCTGCAGTTTAAGTGCAGAGTTGTAACCATTGGACCATCAGGGAAGTCCCTCAAACTACAAATTCATTAAAATTTACAATAAAGGATAAAAAGAAACCAGAGGGCATTGAACCTACTTAACCAAAAGCTTACATCAAGTTGAGGAGATGATACTTTTTTTCCTTTGTGTTGTCTTTTTCCTTTTTAAATGTAGCTATTTCCTAAAGGTTGGCTATATTCTTTTCACTCAATATGTTCATTCACTCACATGATTTCACCTTCATGCAGGCCTCTCAAATCTCCAATCCTGATTCTTCTACTGCCCAATATATATCTTAGGTATTGTTGGGATTTCAAACTCACAACTAAAGTCAAAACCAGATCCCTGAAAATTTCCAAATCAGCCTCTTCCTGACTTAACTCCTCTAATAGGACCAACATTCTCTCTAGATTCTCATTACTTTGGTTATTACAGTTTTTCCCTGCAATCAACCTTACACATTTCTTTAGATTAATGTGTTTCCTAAAACACAACCCTCATTATACCTTTGTCGTGCTCAAAAACTTTGAGAGGTTCTCTCTTTTATTAAATAAGCATAATTCCTCTGTGTACTGCTGCTGCTGCTAAGTCACTTCAGTCGTGTCTGACTCTCTGTGACCCCATGGACTACAGCCTACCAGGCTCCTCTGGTCATGGGATTTTCCAGGCAAGAGTACTGGAGTGGGTTGCCATTGCCTTCTCCACCTCTGAGTACTAGTCAAGGCCAAATGCTACACAGCCTTAATGTACTCTGCCTTTATAGATGATACTTTCAGCCTCCATTTTTCTGGTTCCTTGACATGGAATACCTTCCTACTACTGAATGTCAGAAAGTCTGTATATCTTACATGTCATCTCCTTGATATCCTTTCAATCCTACCAAATATAACACTTCTTTCTTCAGAAATCCTTTAGTACGTTCATTCTTCCTTATGTTACAGTATGTATTTGCCTTAGCTTTATTATTAGACTGTAAGCCTTCTGAGGGCAAGGAGCCATGGCTGTGTTAATCAGTACTACCCTTTATACATTAAATGCTCAAAAGGTTTACTTAATGAACTGTATAAAACTATAGAGAATAGTTTCAAACCAACATATAAATACAACGATAATGTTTATGATACAGACCATAAACATATGTACTGAAAAGAATTAAAACAGCACCATCTTAAGGAAAGTTTCACGGAAGAGCTGAATAACAGTTTTGTGATACACTCTTTCCATCAGCTCTTGAAAGGCCCAATTTAAAGGTAGGCCTTTCATGAGACCCAACTTTTCTCCTTGTTAGAGCCTGAAAGTCCCTCATTTAATCTCAAAGCCATTTCCACTTCACCCTCCTTGTCCAGATGAGAAGAGTTGCTATTTCAGTATGTGCACCAAAAGACTTTCACATGAACCTTTCCTTATGTATCTTAGGAATGCACTGGTTTTCTAAGGAGCTTGATTATTAAAACTGTTGAAATGCTAAAGCAATGCTATTTTATGACTCTGAAGCAATCTAAGAGGTAATTAATAATCCCCACTGACTCCTATCTAGAAAGCTACGTGGGTTGGAAAACTACTTAATAAGCAAATATTTCCTGCTGACTAGATAAGACTGATTTTGGTGGGAGAAAAATAAGGAATCCTTATTTAAAAACTTTTTAAAGTTTTAAAATTGTACTGATATCTACTTCCCTGGTGGCTCAGATGGTAAAGCGTCTGTCTACAATGTGGGAGACCTGGGTTTGATCCCTGGGTTGGGAAGATCCTCTGGAAAAGGCAGAGGAGCCTGGTAGGCTATAGTCCATGGGGTCGCAAAGAGTCGGACACAACTGAGCGACTTCACTAAACAGCAAAAGGCAGGAATTTAGCTGCAGTGGAGATAGTTAAGGTTTGCTAAACAGCATCTGAAAAAGCTAGATTACTTTTTGATACAAACTTCTTTAATATCAGGAAATAATTTAACAAACCACATGTCATTGGAGTAATAAATGTCATCAATTCTCCCATTTCCTTTCTTGCTATCTCTCTATTAAGGAATTATCACTAGTGCTAATCCAAATAATTTGGAAGCAGTCCTTTTCATTTTATACAGGGTTAACAGACAGCTGTTTTGACTTTGGTTTTTATATAAAGAACAAAGATCATGGCATTACAAATAATGTTTAGATAATTAACAACTTTTGTGTCAGATTTAGTCACTTTCTGTCCGCTGAGAAGGAAGTGAATTAAACTTAAATCAGCCAAAGGAGTTAATGTAAAGCTCTTTGCAGAGCTTGGTTTTCTCATAACCAAAATCTCTCAGCTATGAAAAATTATATCTAAGTGATTTGAGGGACCTAAATAGTCTAGTCTTATATAGGTCACTCTCTCTTTCAGTTCCTCAATTTTGCTGTTATATCATTTCCTCCTGAGAGCTGAGGCCAAAAGGGAACAGTTGCTGCCATTTCTGAAATCCTGTTGCCCAATGCTTTTCTCTGCTGCTGCTGCTACGTCACTTCAGTTGTGTCCGACTCTGTGCAACCCTATAGACGGCAACCCACCAGGCTCCCCCGTCTCTGGGATTCTCAGGCAAGAACATTGGAGTGGGGTGCCATTTCCTTCTCCAATGCATGAAAGTGAAAAGTGAAAGTGAAGTCGCTCAGTCGTGTCTGACTCTTAGCGACCCCATGGACTGCAGCCCACCAGGCTCCTCCGTCCATGGGATTTTCCAGGCCAGAGTACTGGAGTGGGGTGCCACTGCTTTCTCCAAATGCTTTCCTTTATTTGGTTTTATATTCTTCACAGGAAAAAGCAAATGAGAAAGCTGACCATTGGTAAGTGGAAGTAACATCCCAGGACTAGGAAAATGGGGGGTTATTCCAGTCTCTTTTCACTTCTTACCATGAAGAAGGCACCCCGGTGATAATACTTCTGTAGGAACTTATATTTGCCCTTAACAGCTTTGTTGGTAATGACTTTGCCATTTGCCCGAAGCTCAGCTCGCCTCTCTTCCTCTGTTAAGTTTCTCATTCGTTCAATTTCTGCTTTCTCCTTCTCAAGTCTGTTCAGAGAATGAAAACTATTTATTAGTTTCATTTTAGTTTCATAAAGACCCAGTTATCTGAATATGACACAGTCCCACCTCCTTTCAAGCATTATTTATCTTCACTGATTCTAGTTACTATCTGTTAGGAATTTAGATCAGAAGTTTAATAAATAAAAGGTCAGGTAGTCTTCATTATGCTCATAAGACTAGGTACTGCAAACTTCTGAAAGTTGATTCTAGTCTTTTTGAGGTTCAGACATACTACTACTGCTTGATTTTATAACAGTACGAATTTCCCCTCCCTGAAGAGCCTTTTGTTTAAAAAAAAACAATCAATTTAACTCTGTATAAGACTTGATTGGTATTTTTAAAATAATGTGCTTACATATCACAAACCAAGGGTCACCATCATTAACTAGACTGCAGCACTTTTAACCTTTTTAGGGGTGGAGAGTCATAGGTCCCTTTTCTTCTTCTTCTTCAAAAAAAAGCATTCCTAGTAGTTTTTAGGAATGGGTGGTGCAGCTCCAAGATGATTTTGGTCTGAGTGTGGTAGAGGAACTGCATAGCAACCTCCAAAATTGTGAGAAATAAATAACTGTTTTAAGTCACTTACTTTGGGGTTGGGTTGTTACACAACAACAGAAAACTAATTACAGCAAGTAACTAGTTTGTGTCTACTAGGAAACTACTAAAGGGAGCATCAGCTGCACTCTTATCGTGCAGAAACACTGACAAAATGTTTCTCTTCCCTGATTTTATTATAATAAGCCACATTCCACTTATGGGGAACACACCTAGCTCTAGGAACCCTAAAGAAAGCTAGAATGGAACTCACAGTAGGTGTGGAGCCTAAGAGCTACCCTACTAGGAATATGACCACCCAGTGGTATGAAGCTCTAAGCTCATCCTGTTACTCACGCTTCTCTGTCTTCTCTGTCCCTCTTGATTCTCTTTAACTCCCGAACTTTCCAGGCCTCATATTCCTCCTCATCATTTTCATCATCAGTATTGAGTGCATCCAGGGCAGCCAGAGACCGCTTGTTCTCCTCCAGCTCTTTCTTGGTTTCCTCCTCTACAATCTGGGTAGGGAGAACAATTCAACTGTTGGACTTCCTTATTCTCCCTCAGACGGACTGAAACACACAACTCCTCACACTCAATCCTCACAGCCACACCCAGCACCTTGAGTGTGTACTTGCGTCTCTCCTCAGCCATGTGTTTGGCCTCCTGCTCCAGCTCCTTCTGTTTCAATGCTTCAGCCTCACGTTCTTGAACCGTCACCCGGTCCTTCCTGCAGCACAGAGGTCCTGTTAATTGCCCAAAGTCCTTAGAGTAGTGTTCCTTGTTCCCTAAATCAAGTCTCATTCAAACCAGACAAAGCCAAATGGTCTCTGGCTCTATTATTTGCAAAGAGCTAAAAGTGGGAATCATTTCCAGTCTTTAGAACATCAAAATTCCATCATCTCTGAATTGCCTGAATATCAAGAAACCTGCTGGACTGTAGGACTTCTAGCCATTAGAAAAGGAATAGGAATTTGCTCCTAAGCTTGATTTTGTATTGAAAATAATATAAGACCTTGGCAGGTGTGTTTTCTTTAAGTGGGAAAGGAGATGTGAAAACTCACTCAGACTGCCACCAAGATGCGTGTGTGCGTGCTCCATCACTTCACTTGTGTCTGACTCCTTGCGACCCCATGGACTGTAACCTGCCAGGCGCCTCTATCCATGGGATCTTCAGCAAGAATACTGGAGTGGGTTGCCATGCCCTCCTCCAGGGAATCTTCCCAACCCAGGGATTGAACCCATGGCTCCTGCAATGGCAGGTGGGTTCCCACTGAGCCACTTGGGAAGCCCAACGCCAAGATACTACTCAGCAAACACTCTGCTGAGCTGGGGCACTGGACATAAGACTTTTACTTAGTGCCTACATTTCAGAAGAGCATGAGCGAGAAAAGAGGCTTCCGTCTTCAGACCCAGAAAGCAGTAATCATGTGGATTCAGGCCTGGTCTGTGACATACTCACTTGCGAATGAAGACTGGCTTGAGGCGAGGCTCCATCTCATCCTCACTGTCTGTGTACTCCTCGTACTCAGACTCGGACTCAGACTCCTCCCCAGAGCGCCCCTCGTCTTCCACCTCCATGACTTCTAGCTCTTCGTTTTTCTCTCCTGTGCTCTTTGGCGCATCATGCCACGCCGCCGCTCTATTTCCTATCAAGTTACATGTCCAAGCCAGTCAGCCAAACAGCCTGTGCACTGGCAGTGGCTTTTCATTCTTACCTCATCAAGTTCAACAAATTCTGGTTGAGTATACACAACTTAGTACCACTCTATTTCAATCCTATCCAAAACAAGGAGGGAACACTGGATCAAACTTCTGCCAAAAGCAGATATCTTGTGCTTCTAAGGCCTCAACAAAGGAGCACTGGCCCTAATTTCTTCTTCCACCCGGAAAGAACTTCCCACTTTCCTTAATCATACCTCTTCATCAATCTCTTCTTCCTCTTCTTCACTGCTATCTTCTCGTTCCATGCGCCAAGGATCTCCTTCTACTTGGAGTCACTTTCTCCAACCACTTCAGGTTCCACTATTTTCCGATGTCGAGCCAATCTGAAAGACAGTGTCCGACTGTGATACCAACCTCACAAAAGGACATTTCCTTAGTCACAGAGCACCAGGACACTATGTTTCCTTTTATTAGTACTGAAGCCTTGAGATGAGGAAACTGAGGTACAGATTAAAGAAACTAACTCAAAGTGTCAGAAGAAATAGTCAAGTTGGACCTAAAACATTACATGTATGCTGAGGCACCCTGGGGCACTGTGCCAAGCTTAGATGGGTGCACTGGGATATATTGTAAAGCTCAAAGTAGTTGAGTTTCAACAGCAGATCACATTCTGCTTCCTTTCAATGGTATCGTGACTTTATAAAACTTTTTTGGGCTGCTGTGTTAAAAAGCAAGTTCTGCATGAAAGTCAATATAGAACGGGAAGTGGCTGTGCCAAGGTGACTCCAAGGTTTGAGAAGTTGTTAGTGCCCAAGAGGCACACAAACAAGGTAAGTAATTGTGGTTATGTAAAAATGAAATAAAACTGTTTTTTCTTTTATAGGTATTAAAGATTTTAAGTACCTAAGTTGCTAGGACATAAATGTTTATTAAATCATTTGGCTCTAACTACTTAATAAAATAAGAATTGTTTGGGCCCAGAGGCTCTGTGAAAGAGCTCCTGAGAACGGGAACTGTGAAAGTTGGGAACCTCTGGCTACTCTGTAAGGTAATGTCTCAGTCAATACAAAATACACAAAATCCCTCGTGGGAAGGGGTCCCTTTCTGACATGAGACCACTCATCAGTCCTTTTCTCCTATTTTATCAGTATCATTTCTCCTCATTAGCTTTTAGAATAACCACCTGGAAAAGATCAATTTCTCAAATTTTAGAAAACATCTCTGTGCGAAAAGACCCCACAACAAACCAACCAGCGATCTGTGCTTTCAATCCCCTTAATGAGTCATTTTCCAAGCCCCACTCTGCTTTAGTTTCCTGGCTTGTAAAAATGGGGATAATCATACCCTCATAAAGTCATTATGTGGATTACAACAATTAGTTAAAGTAATATACCAGGAACAGTGCCTGGTGCACAGGAAGTGCAACTCAAGTATTAGCATTTACTGCTGGGTTCACGCCCAGGATAACATAACCCTCGTCATTACCTCTCCTCCACATCTTCACTAATACGGTTCTGCAAACGCCGCAGCCGAGGGTCACTGGATGAATCCTCCTCCTGTTCCTCGGGCTCTGCTTCTTGTTCTTTGGCTTTCTTAATGAACTGAAACTCTTCATCCTCCTCATCTGAGGACTCCATAGGGCATAGTCTGGCCTCTTTCCCGACACATAACGTTTTACCTTCACTTTTTCCATCGAAATTTCACCTGGGTAAGAAACAGAACTTACGTTTCAGTAACCTCTTTCCCAATGTCCTTCAAACCTTGGCCTTTCCAGGTAAAAAGCCCTGAATTCCTGGCAAACCAGGTCCAAGCAGGAGAAGGAGCCCTGACCCAACCATCTATTCAACTACATTTTTTCCTACAAAGGCCAAGTCATGAGAAGGCGTTCCTGTGAACACCAAAACTAATGATAGCTTGGGTACAATGAGTGGAGGAAGAGTGGGCAGTGAAACAATACAAAGTCCCTCCTAATAGGGAGACTACATCCACCTTAACTATATGCTTAAGCGAGTTATTTGCAACAGTGCCCAGCACACAGTAAGGGTGACTTAAGTGGGAATATAAAATTAAAATACTGTTCATTCTTTTAGTTCCTCAAGATATTTCTCTGGCAGTCTTTATATAATCTATTACTACATAACTCCATCTTCTAATCTTTATTTCTACCTTTTCTTTTAGCTTATGTGTTACCAAACCTGCAAGAGTAGATTATCTGTCTTTACAACAATTCCAATGGACAGAAAAACAGTGAAAACTAAGCAAAACATTTTCTAAGATGAATACAACCTGGATAACCAAGCTGGACAGTTCAAGGGAAAACTTTAGGTGGACTTCATTTACAAACATAGATACAGGCAACATAGAAACTAACCAATAAGCCCCTCTAAGCTATAGGGACATAATTAAAATTTAGCCCAGGACTACAAGGATGGCTTAACTTTAGAAAATTAACAGGGGGAAAAGTAATGTACTTTTTAAAGTTTATATACTTACAGTCACACAATCTTAACAACAGATACAGCAAACATTATATTTAACGATAAAATATTAGAAGCACTCCTTTAAAAACAGTAGGCATCATTAGATTGTCCCTATCATACCTTCTGATCAACACTGTATTATGGTTTCAGGGCAATAAGAAAAGAAAGAGATAAAAGGCAAGAATTAAAAAGGAAGAAACTGCCACAATTTGCAGCCAGTATGATTACTTATGTAGAAAATACAAGATAACCAGAGAAACTTAAAAATTTAAGTAGAAAGGTGTATAAATGCTAGATAAAAATAAATATACCTGTACACTGGCTACCTATTATTAAAAAATACAGAAAATTCTATTTACAATAGCAACTAATCTGTAAGATACTAAGGAATAAATTCATCAAGTGATGTGTGAGGCTATAGGAGGAAAAATATAAAATGTAATTGTTTTAAAGATATAAAAGATCAAAATAAATGAAGAAATGTATCATGTTCAAAGATGAGAAGAGGGCAACTGTGCCCAAGTAAATCAATAAATAAGAGTCCCTTGGGCTGCAAGGAGATCCAACCAGTCCATTCTGAAGGAGATCAGCCCTGGGATTTCTTTGGAAGGAATGATGCTAAAGCTGAAACTCCAATACTCTGGCCACCTCATGCGAAGAGTTGACTCATTGGAAAAGACTGATGCTGGGAGGGATTGGGGGCAGGAGGAGAGGGGACGACTGAGGATGAGATAGCATCACGGATTCGATGGACGTGAGTCTGAGTGAACTCTGGGAGTTGGTGATGGACAGGGAGGCCTGGCGTGCTGCAATTCATGGGGTTGCAAAGAGTCTGACACGACTGAGTGACTGAACTGATTGTGCTCTATAATTTTAATGTAATTTCATTAAAAGCTGTTCCTAGGCTGATTCTAAAATCATATGGAAGAACAGGAGGTCAAAAAGAGCCAAGACAATTCTGAAAAACAAGGTGAGGTAAAAGACCTTATCAGACACCTTGCCAAAGAAGATATACAGATGGGAAATAAGTATGTGAAAACATGGTTCACATTTTATGTCTTCGTGCATGCTCTGTGGCTTAGTCGTGTCCAACTCTGCGAGCCTGCCAGGTTCCTCTGTCCATGGGGATTCTCCAGGCAAGAATACTGGCGTGAGCTGCCATTTCCTGAGGGCCTCTTCCTCACCCAGGGATCAAACCTTTGTTTTCTTCATTGGCAGTATTTTTTAAACCACTGAGCCACCTGGGAAGCCCTTATATGTCTTCAGGGAATGCAAATTAAAAAAAAAAAATACAATGAGATGTTGCTACACACAGAATGGCCAAAATCTAGAGCTCTGACAATACCAAATGCTGGTAAGAATGTGGAGCAACAGGTACTCTGATTTATTGTCGGTGAGAGTGCAAAATGGCACAACCACTTTGGAAGATAGCTTGGTGGTTTCATACAAAACTAAGCATACTCTTACCATATGATCTAATTTGTGCTCTTTGGTATTTATACAAAGTAGCAAAACACAAAAACCCGCACATGGGTATCTATTGTAGCTTGTTCATAACTGCCAAAACGTGTAAGCAACCAAGGTGTCCTTCACGAGGTGAATGGATAAGTAAACTATGGTACATCCAGATGATGGAATATTACTCAGCAACAACAAAACAAAAAGAGCTATCAAGCCATGAAAATACATGCAGGAAACTTAAAATGCATATTACTAAGTGAAAATACTGTGTGATACCATAATGGTGGATATATATCCCTATATATATCCCATAATGATGGATAAAATCCCTATTTGTCCAAATCCATAGAATGTACATCAGAGTGAAACTTAATGTAAACTACCAACTGAATGATAAATGATGTGTCAACGTAGATTCACACTACCCTAGTAGAAATTTTTTACACAAGTGCCCTAAAGAGACATTTTTAAGCACTATTTGTAAAAGGGGAAAAAGTAATAAAACGACAACTAAATGTCCCTCAACGGATCAAACTGTGGTTTAATTATACGATGGAACTTATAAGCAGTTAAAGGGGCTTCCCTGGTGGCTCAGAGGTTAAGAATCCACCTGCCAATGAAGGAGACACCAGTTCTATCCCTGGGTAGGGAAGATCCCCTGGAGAAGGAAATGGCAACCCACTCCAGTAATCTTGCCTGGGAAATCCCAAGGACAGAGTAACCTGGTGCGTTACAGTCCCATGGAGTCCCAGAGTCAGACAGGACTTAGCGACTAAACAACAAGCAGTTAAACTGACTGAATAAGATCTTCGTGTATCCAAAGGACACTTCTCCAAAGTCATGTTGACTTAAGGAAACAACAACAACAACAAAAGGCAGAATGCACAAAGATAGATACTGTATATTTAAAAGATAAAGAACTGACATTATTTTCCAAATACTTTACTGAAAAAACTCGGACTTTCAGTCTGACTCCCCACACAAGTACAGTTTTCCTTCATCCATCTGCACTCATTAGAATCCTACCCATCCTTTAAAGATCAAGTTAAATATTCCACTCTGAAGAGATTATTCCTTCTCTGTCCTCCCAAAGCATTTCGTTTATATCACCTGTGTGACAGGTTTTATAGGTGGGAAAGACCATAAACTTGTTCAGAATGTGCCTCTTTTTGCATGTCTCACATCTACCGACTATGAGTTCCTTACACCACTGTTTTACACCATTTTGTATTCAATTCAACAAATACAGTCACTGCGATGGCTGGAAGGGATAAAAGTTTTAAGACAGAGTTCTTGCCTCAAGTAGGTTATTGACTTACGATGTAGTAGACGAAGGTGGACACGTAATTACAATGATACGAGTTATAAAAGCACCATAAGCAGACAATGGACAACAAAATGTATGCCACACAACGCCATGCAAATAGCAGGCATTCACTATATTAGCTTAACTTATTCGTGGAGGAGAGAGCACACAGGTTCTACTAACGAGATGAGTTCTAAGTAGCAACGCGATCGGATCCGAGTTTGACGGGGAAAGTCGAAGAAATAGGGGCAGAGTCTTAAGGATCGCTGGGCATAAGGCGGTGGGCCCGGGGTAAGTTTGGAATATGCTAACGAAAGAGATCAGATCCGACTGGAAAACCGCTCAACACAGTACCTTTCTCATTGCGAACCGGGACGGCCCCAGCCGTTGACTGAATGGGCGGTTGTTTCATGAGTGAGCTTGGGACCGACATGTTGACGACAGCGGCGGTGACTCCCGAAACTCGACTGATTTCAAAGTGAACAGCTAAAACGTCAACGAACAGATAAAACCCTCTCCTCCTAGGACCACTGGAAACTGCTGCGCGACTGATAGAAACACCACCTTCGGCTGGGCTAGAAAACCCGGAAGTATGCGACCAGAGGATTGTGGGATTGTGGAGGACTTCTAGACGCCTACGACTAGCAGGTGGAGTCTGTTACTGCGCATGTCCATAGCCCCGGCGTTCTCAGTCTCGCAGTGTCTGTACGCGTCTTCCCGGCGGGAAGTTGGTTCCACGGGGGTTTGCTGTTAAGATCCTGCGACGAGGGAAGTCTCAAGTAAAGGTTTTGTTCGTTAGGTTGGTCTAAACCCGAGTATTACAGGGTAGTGATGAATAATGAAACTCAGGAGATAATGAACTGCAGTTTGTAAAGATTGTCAAATTTGAAAGCTCACAGTTTAATCGGAATAGAAATCCCGTTAACAGCACTTGATTGATTAGCTCAGTTGATGAGGCTGAGCGGATTGTGGTGAGGTATTTTTGGTCACTTGAGGGCAAGTGGTGGTAATTTAGGCCAGTGGCAAGAAAAAAAAAAAGTCCCCCAAGCGGCTTAGAATAGTGTCTGAAATCCGAACACTATTACGCGTTCCAGTTCTGTCCATTTCTGGAGACTGCCTAGTATAATATTCCTGGCTGGAATGCTTGTATATGAGTCCGTAAGTAATTATTAAGCACTTGTGTTTACGTCACTTAGATCTCTCTAAGGAGTATGGAATATTGTTGAAAGGTTCGTGTCCCCCAGAAACTTGAATTTTATTTAGTAAGTCTTAATGGGAGGCCTGGCGTGCTGCAATTCATGGGGTTGCAAAGAGTCGGACACGACTTGAGCGACCGAACTGAACTGAAAGGGTTTATAATAGAATAGGAACAAATAGCCCCAATTTTCTAGGTGGATCGTGTTTGTTTTTTTTTTTTTTTTTAAACAGGTTAGTTGGTAGAACACTGTAGAAAAGATTTTATAACTGCTGTGTAGGGAGAGAAGGGACAGTGTGAGGAAAGTCTTGAAGTCCAGAAACAAGGCATATATCAGGCATTGTGAAAAGTGATTTTATCAGTGATTTTTGAGTCCAGGAGTGAAAATTGCTGAAGGGAACTTTCCTGAAGGTACTGTTAGTAGCATTACTTCTCAAGTGGTTTCACCTGTTCTACAATTGGGCCTCAGCTGGGAGAAGAAATAAAATCGGGCAAGTCTCAAAGAACAGTGCACGACACAAGTTTTTAGCTACAAAGGACTGTAAAAATAGAGTTGATAGAAATTTGTATTGTAAATTTATCAGCTCCAAAACCATGCTATCCCAAGGGAGTAAATCTGACGGGAAGGCATTTCTTTCTGCTCTTAGCAACCCAGAAAATAGAAAACAACGACAACAAAACAACTTTTAATATGGCAATGACTATAAGAAATACAGTGTCCTAAAATCTTATTTATGATGCTTTGTGAAACAAAAGTTATTTACAACTTTCCCCCTGTCCTTGGATTTTTAAGGCCATCACTAGGATCTTAGTTAACTGGTGGGTGAAGTTTAAACCACCTTATCAGCTCTTGTGGGGGAAAAATCAAAATACTTCCCTTCCTAGGAGAATACGATAGCCATAGGGCATAATTTTCTGGTGGGGGATCATAAGGAACCATCGGGTCGAGGTAAAGCCTGCAGGTTGATTTCATTTCTTCTCCTGTTCATCTGGCAACTAAATGCCCCTAAATCTTTTCCAGGCTCACATTGCTAGGCGAGGTGGTTTTTCTTTAGGAGAAGCGTATTTCAAAGTAAGATACAGGCATCAGCAGCGTCAAAAACCACTGGGATCCAAGGTAAAAACGGCGATTGGGTCCCTTCGCTTCCCTAAAGAACTTGAATTTTGGGGGTGAGGCTGGCAAGCTTGCGTACCTAGGCGAAAATGTGACGCCCCGTGCCCCTTCCGCCTCCCGGCGGCTGGGATCAGCGCCCGCCTTCGCCGGCCGAGCCTCCCGGGCGCGGGGCTCCTCCTCGCCCCTCCCATCTCCACTCTTCCCCGCCTCTCGCCGCAGTCTTGGCGGGAAGACGCCAGCGGCCACGCTGCGGAAAGATGTCTGGGTCCCGCGCGGAGGCTGAGCAGAAGGGGGGGCTCCAGACAGCGACTTCAGGTGAATGTGAGAAACGGCTTGTCCTTTTCGGGTGTGTTGCTGCCTCATTCTTAGTGAGAGATATGCCTGGCGTAGGCCGGGGAGGACTTGCCAACCGGCACCGCCTCGCTGCAAAACTATTTCCTGCTCTTTGGGGCATCTCTCAGTGTAACGGGTTTTGGGTTTTTCCGGGTGTGTTGCTTCAAAAGATAAGGGGGGATGCCTGTCCTGGTTTTCCTCTATGGGCCCTTAGTCCCAAGGAAGATGCCTGTCGGTAACCCGAGAAATAGTGTCAGGCTGGGATCAGGAAGTCTGTGTTTGTTTTTGCGGTCATTTTGGTCAGTTACCCACTCTTGGAACAATTCCAGTTACTCAGTTTCCTCAATAACAAATTGTAGTCGTTTTTATTATTTTGCTCTGGCAGATTCATGGGTCAGTGCCCAGTATAATAATTCATTTAATGGATTAAGTATCTAGATTTTGGAGGGAAAGAAAGTTTCCTTACAGGCTGTCAGCTGAGATTTATGTTGTTATTGTGAAATAGGAATTAGATATTTACGCAGATCAGTGGGACTTCCCAGGTGGTGCTAGTGCTAAAGAACCTGCCTGAGAATGCGGGTGACAGAAGTGGGTTCAATCCCTGGGTAGGGAAGATCACCCTGGAGGAGGGCATGGCAACCCACTCCAGTGGTCTTGCCTGGAGAAACCCATGGATTGAGGAACCCGGTGGGCTGTAGTCTGTGGGGTTGTAAAGAGTAAGACAAGGCTAAGGACCTGGAATTTCAATACTCTTTTCCTTTATTGACCTCAATAGGTGAATGAATATAAAGAAAACCAAAACATCGCTGAGATATCTCTGAGACCGGTACAGACTACAGTTTTAGGAAAAACCCCTAAGGTGTATCTTGTCCCCTTTTCACTCAGTAACTACAATACAGGCCAACTTAAGCACCCCAAATCTCTGTTAGATAAGAATTCTAACAATGAAGTGACATGTAAGAAATCTAAGAAAGCCGAAATAAAGAAAACTTGCAGAAGGATTTTAACTCCAAAGATGGAAGCCACATCTTCCAAGGAAGAATCCACTCTGCAAAAATCATCCTTGGATGTTCATGCTGAAAGCAAGTGGCAGTACAAGAGCCCTTCAGATACAGTGGTTCTCAGTCCTGATACAGAAAGCAGCCAGGAAGGAGACAGCGATGAAGACACCTCACCAGGCCTGGTAAGGATCTAATTACTAGCTTATTCAAGTTTAAAAATTTGGAGTTTTGTTAAGCTACGGTTATCAAGGGCCTTTTTAGCTTAAACAAATTATTTTATTATCTAATTTATATTTAAGTGAAATTTTATTTTTAAATGTACAACAGATAATTTCGTTGGTTTTATTCGGCTCTTGTTTTTTTTCTTTTTGGGTGGGGGTTCTTGGTTTTGATTTGTGAAGGAGAGGATTAACTTTGCTTCTCTTTCTTTCTCTGTTTGCTGCACTTATTTTTGAGCTTACTCCTACTTAATGGTGTCTTGCTTACCTTTACATGTTTATGCATAGTATACCAGAAGAAGTTGACTTGTAAAGGACATATAGTAAGACTTGAGTAACTCTTGATGTTAAGGTGGGAAAATCACCATTAAAATACTGCTTTGATATGCTGAATAATTCCCTTAATTACTTAAAGGAGACAAACGGTGGAGTAGAGAAGATACTTGAAAAACACTAATTCTGTTTGAAATGATAGTTCAAATCAGCTTAAGGAATTAAGCATCTAATTCTTTTGGCTTTTATTGCCTACCAGGAATGTTGTACCTCATTTAAAGTGACAAATTTTATGACCCTGTCACATGGTACGAAGTAGACAGAACTGGAACAGAAAATGATGGTAGGGAAAAGGAGATGCGATAATTGAGGCTGTGTTGTAATGAACTAGGACCTGTGGTGGGACAGTGTGGGCTAAGTCAGAAATGCATTGGACTGGGGGTTGGAAGCCTAGGTTTTAGGCATGGCCACTCCTAAGAAACCTTGTACCTTTAAGCAAGTCACTTCTGTGATGAGGGAATTAGATAAGATTGGTAGGTCTCAAACTTTAGCCTGTATTAGAATTACCTGGGGGCTTGTTAAAACCCTATTGCAGCGCTTCACCACCTGTTTCTGATTCAGAAATTTTGGGTGAGTGTTGAATTTGAATGTCTAAAATAGCTTCCTAGAGACTGGTCCAGGACTGTACTTTGAGAGCCAGTGGACTGGATTGTCTGTTTTGCCTCTTAGAGTCTAAAATTCTGAGTATTTGAGGCTTAATATAAAGCAGATTTTGTTTTGATGTAAAATAAATAGGGCTTCTCCCTGTGGCTCAGCGGTAGAGAATCTGCCTGCCAATGCAGGACACTCGGCTTCAATGCCTGGGTCGGGAAGATCCCCTGGAGAAGGAAATGGCAATCCACTTCAGTATTTGCCTGGAAAATCCCTTGGACAGAGAAGCCTGGTGGGCTATAGTCCATGGCGTCTTGCAAGAGTCAGACACGGTTTAGTAACTAAACAATAGCAACAAATAGGGTCAGAAATTAGAACATGAGATAGTGAGTACTAGAGATAGTCAAGCAGAGTCATAAATGCTCAGCATACATTTTCTTACGACAAGCTGAAAGATCTCACATCTTTTTTAGAACATTTCATTCTTTTTTCTCTTTAATTATCGTTTGGGGGTAAAGAATTATGGTACCATGCTTTAGGAATAGTATTTAGTTTATAAGCTTAATTCTTTCTAAATGAAGGAGGGCTTTTGTCACATCAAAGACATGTAATGACGTATAATGTCCCTCAGTTTGTGTTGTTAAGTCAGTAGGTTGTGTCTGACCCTTTGTGACTCCATGGACTGTAGCCTGTCAGCTTCTTCTGTCCATGGGATTTCCCAGGCAACAATCACTGGGGTGGGTTGCCGTTTCCTGTTCCAGGGGATCTTCCTGACCCAGGGATTGAACCCAAGTCTTCTGCTTTGGCAGTGGATTCTTTACCACTTAGCCACCTGGGAAGCCCTCAGTTTGGGTTTATCTGCTATTTTCTCATGATCAGATTAAGATTTTGCATTTTGGGTAAGGATACCACAGAAGAGAAGGTGCCCTCCTCAGTGTATCATATCAGAGTGTACATGATGTTGATATTTTACTGGTGATGTTGACCTTCATCATTTAGCTACAGTGGTGTCTGCCAGGATTTTCCCGTGTAAACTTAGTATTTTTCCCTTGGTAATTACTGAATGCTTTGAGGAAGATACTTTGAGACTATGTAAATATCTGGTTTCTGTCATCAAGCATATATTTATTTCTTTATTAAGACAGAATTCACATAACATGAAGTTTATAATTCAGTGTTTTGTATATATACATGAAGCTGTGTAGCCATCATCACTGTCCAATTTCATAAATTTTTATCACTCCAAAAAGAAACTGCATACCTGTCAGCAGTGACTATAAACCCTTACCCCTCCCTCTCTCAGCCTTGGAAAACCACTTATCTACTTTCTGTTTCTACTTGCCTATTCTGGACATTTCATATAAGTGGAATTATACAATATATGGCTTTTTTGGTCTGGCTTCTTTCATTTAGCATGTTTTCAGGGTTCCTTCATGGTAGCATTTATTGGTACTTCATTTCCTTTCATGGCTAAATACTATTCCATTGTATGGATATACCACATTTTGTTTACGCATTCATCAGTTGATGGACATTTGAGTTGTTTTCTTTTCTTTTTTTTTTTTTGCTGTTAAGAATAATGCCATGAGCATTTGCTTGTGAGATTTTATGTGATGTTTTCCATTGTCTTGGGTACACACACACACCTTGGAGTGAAATAGGGTAACTGTGTTTAGCTTTTGAGGCATTGTCAAATTGTTTTCCAAAGTGACTGCCCCATTTTTACATAACCAATAGCAATGTATATTAAAAAAAAAGTCCAATCTCTGTATACCTTCAGCAATACTTATGTCTTTTGTAACATTAAAAATTTTTAATTGAAAATGCACAATGTAGAATTTATCTCTGCCATTTTTAAGTGTACAGTTCAGTAGTGTTATGTAAATGTGCATAGTTGTAAAACCAGAACTCTTTTCATCTTGCAGAACTGAAACTATACTCATAAGGGTTTCCCAGGTGCCATTAGTGGTGAAGAACCTGCCTGCCAGTGCAGGAGATGTAAGAAACACAGGTTTGATCCCTGGGTTGGGAAGATCCCTTGAGAGCATGGCAACCCATTCCAGTACTCTTGCCTGGGGAATCCCCAGGGACAGAGGGAGCCTGGTGGGCTACAGTCCATAATGTTGCAAAGAGTGGGACATGACTGAAGCGACTTAGCACACGTGCCCATACCCATTAAAAACTCCTCATTCCCCACCTCTTCAGCCCCTAACCAGTCTTCTTTCTGTCTCTAGGGATTTGACTACTATAGGAGCCATATATAAGTGGAATCATACAGTGTTTGTCTTTTTGTGACCGTTAATTTCACTTAACGTAACGTCCTTAACTATTTTGGTTATAGCCTTACTAGTGGATGTGAAGTGGTAGCTCATTGTGGTTTTGATTTGCATTTTTCTAATGACTAATGATGTTGAACATCTTTACATGTGCATACTTGCAGTTTGTACTTTGGAAAAATGTCTATTTAAGTCCTTTGTTGATTTAAAAAATTAGGTCATGCACGTTTGAGTCAGTTCTAAAGAGGTGGATGAACCTAGAACCTATTATACAGAGTGAAGTAAGTCAGGAAGAGAAATACAAATATTGTATACTGACGCCTATATATGGAATCTAGAAAGATGGCACTGATGAATTTATTTTCAGGGCGGCAGTGGAGGAACAGACAGAGAAAACAGACCTATGGACCTTGGGGGAAGGGAGGAGGGAGAAGGTGAGATGTATGGAAAGAGCAACATGGAAATTTACAATACCATACGTAAAAACGATAGCCAGTGGGAATTTGCTTTGTGACTCAGGGAAGGCAGACGGACTCTGTGACAGGCTGAAGGGTGGGGTGGGAGGGAGGGGACGTGGATGTACCTATAGCTGATTATTGTTGATGTATGGCAGGAAACCACAAAATTCTGTAAAGCAATTATTCTTCAGTTAAAAAATTAAAGAATTAAGTTGTCCTTTTTTTTTTTGTCTTTTTATTGTTGAATTGTAAGAGTGCTTTATATATTCTGGACACTGGATCTTTACTAGGTATATTATTTGCAAATGTTTTCTCCCATTCTGGGACTTTGTTTTCACTTTCTTGACAGTGTCCTTTGTACAAATGCTTGGAATTTTAATTTTCTAAAATTTATTTTTATTTTTGGCTGCTCTATGCGTTTTTGGTCTTCATTGCTGTATGTGGGCTTTGGTTGTGGCAGATGGGGACTACTCTTTGTTGTGTGTGGGCTTCTCATTGTGGTTTCTCTTGTGGGGCGTCGGCTCTAGGCACACAGGCTTCCATAGTTGTGTTGCATGGATCTGGTTGCTCCATGGCATGGGGGATCCTCTTGAACTAGGGATCGAACCCATGTCCCCTGTACTGGCAGACAGACTCCCAACCCTGGACCACCAGGGAAGTCCTTAAATTTAATTGTTAGAAATGTTATCAGTAGTTTTAATCTGAGTCCAGTTTATTTTTTTTTTTTTTTTTTTTTGCTGATGCTTTGATGTCATATCTAAGAAACCACTGCCAAATCCAGGTTGATAGACATTTACACATATATTTTCTACTGAGAGTTTTGTAGTTCTGGCTTTTAAATTTAAGTCTCTGATCCATTTTGAGTTAATTTTTATATATGACATGAGATAGGGATCCAAATTCATACTTTTGCATGTGGATATACATTTGTCCTAGAGCAGTTTGTTGTCAGCACTCTTCTTTCCCATTGAATGGTCTGGACTTCCTTAATGAAAATAAATTCACCATAGGTGTATAGATTTATTTCTAGACTCAGATTTATTCAGTTGATCTATTTGCCTATCCGAATGCCAGTACCACACTCTTTTAAATACTGTTCATGTTGTTCTTTAGTCGCTAAGTCATGTCCGACTCTTTGCGGCCCCATGAACTGCAGCACACCAGGCTTTTCCGTCCAACACTTTGTCCCTGAGTTTGCTCAGACTCATGTCCATTGAGTCAGTGATGGCATTCAACTTCTCATCCTTTATCACCCCCTTCTCTTGCCCTCAATCTTTCCCAGCATCAGGGTCTTTTCCAGTGAGTCAGCTCTTTGCATCAGGTGGCCAAAGTACTGTAGCTTTGTACTAAGTTTTGAAATCAGGAAGTGTGAGTCTTGTAACTTGATTCTTTTCAAGATGGTTTGGCTATTACAGGTTCCTTTCATTTCCATATGAATTTTAGGATCAGCTTATCCATATCTGCAAAAATGACATTTAAAATTTTGACAGAGATTGTGCTGAATCTATAGATCAGTTAGGGGAATATTGCCATTTAAAAAATATTAAGTATTTCAGTCTATGACCATGAGCTGTCTTTCAACTTATTTAGATTTTCTTTAAGTTCTTTCAATGTTTTATAATTTTCTGTGCACAAGTCTTTCACTTCTTTGGTTAAATTTGTGTCAAAGCATATTCTTTAAAAAATTGTTTTATATGTATTTGTGGCTGCACTGGGACTTTGTTGGCTGTGTATAGTTGTGGTGTATGGGCTTCTCATTGCAGTGGCTTCCTTTGTTGTATCTTGAGGGCTTAGTTGCCCTGCAGCCTGTGGGATCTTCCTGGATGAGGGGTGGAACCCATGTCCGTTTGACAGGCAGACACCCAACCACTGGACCACCAGAGAAGTCCCCCAAATATATTCTTTTGATGCTATTGTATTTTTTTCTTAACTTAATTTTCTGATTGTTCGTTGCTAATGTACAGAAACAACTTACTTTTGTATATTGATCTTGTATCTTACAACTTTGCTGAGATTATTCTCATTTTTTTGTGTGAGGATTCTTTAAGATTTTCTACATATAAGATCATGTCATTGGCAGTAAAGATTGTTATATTTCTTCCTTTCCAATCTGAATGTCTTTTATTTCCTTTTTTGCCTAATTGCCCTGGCTAGAACTTCCAGTACAGTGTTGAATAGAAGTGGTGAGAGCAGACATATTTATCTTGTTCCTGAGTTTAGGGGAAAAGCTTTCAGTCTTTTACTGTGAAGTATGATGTTAGCTGAGAAACATATATTTCTTAAGATTTTTATTTCAAAGTGCTTAACAGATTCATAGGAATTTGCAAAAATAGTACAGAGTGGTCTCATTTACCCTTCACCCAGTTTTTCCACGGTGAGTGCATCTTATTTTATTTTTTATCAATTAACTCTTTGGGCTGTGCCACACTGCTTGTCACATCTTAGTTCCCTGGCTATGAATTGAACCAGTGCAGTGACAGTGCAGAGTCCTAACTACTAGGCAACCAGGAAATTTCCTCCAGTGAGTACATCCTAAATAACTACACTGCAGTATCAAAACCAGGAAATTCATATTGGTACTAGGTGTGTGTCC
Organism: Nanger dama; assembly: GCA_917880005.1. Classification (NCBI taxonomy): domain Eukaryota; kingdom Metazoa; phylum Chordata; class Mammalia; order Artiodactyla; family Bovidae; genus Nanger; species Nanger dama. The sequence continues at coordinate 1,897,285 of CAKJTW010000038.1, read as the reverse complement.
CATTCTATATAATTTTATCACATGTGTAGATTCATGTAACGACCACCACAATCGTGATACAGAACTGTTCCATCTCTACAAAGATCTCCTTTAGACTACCCCATTATAGTTAAGCCCACAGCCCTCTTTCCCACCAGCCTTAACCCCTGGCAACCACTGATTTGTTTTCCATCTCTACACTTTTATCGTTTGGATAACATTATATATGTGTTCATACAGCTGGTAAATTTTTGGCATCAGCACATTTTTAATTCAAGTTATTTTTCTTTTGTTTTCTAAAGGTAACATTTTTCCTCTTATTTTATATATGCAGTAACTGCTCAAGTGTCTCTGAAGATAAAACATTAATGGGATTAAAAACATTTATATTTCCTATAATTATTTACTTTGAGAGTCCGCTTTGATATTCTTTGCTTGGTCTTTGATGTTGCAAGTTCTGGAGGGACAGGTAATGGGTGAGAATAGTTGGAATGATGCATACCTCAAAAAAACTCTGATTTTTCTTAATAAATTTTCTTACTTTTTCCTGTGCTAATTAGAATCTTTTAAATTTTGCTCCTTTGATCTCCAAATGCAGCATTTTAAGATAGATTCTTAGGAAGTCCCTGATGATGATGGTGGTAATGTTTTCCTCTGAGAGGCATTGTTCAAGGCAGTGACAAAATAACAGTTCACCTTTGCTGTCACTATTATGTGTGAGAAAAATCTTCATTTTGGTCAAATTGATACTTGTACATACCTGTTTAAGTCATAGTAAGTCATAATTCTGTATGCGTGTATATATATTTGTAGTTGTTCATGTCCGACTCTTTGCAGCCCCATGAACTGCAGCATGCTAGGATTCTCTGTTCTTAACTGTCTCCTGAAGTTTGCTCAGACTCATGTCCATTGAGTCAGTGATGTGGTATTTAACCATCTCATTCTCTGCTGCCCGTTTCTCCTCCTGCCTTCAGTCTTTCCCCGAATCAGGGTCTTTTCCAGTGAGTCAGCTCTTTGCATCAGGTGGCCAAACTATTGGAGCTTCAGCATCAGACCTTCCAGTGAATATTCAGAGTTGATTTCCTTTAGGATGGACTGGATTGATCTCCTTGCAGTCCAAAGGACTCTCAAGAGTCTTCTCCAGCACCGCAGTTTGAAAGCATCAAGTTTTCAGTGCTCAGCCTTCTTTATGGTCCTACTCTTAAATCTGTACATGACTACTGGAAAAACCATAGCTTTTACTATATGGACCTTTGTCGGCAAAGTAATGTCTCTGCTTTTTAATACGATGTATAGGTTTGTCATAGCTTTTCTTCCAAGGAGCAAGCATCTTTTAATTTCATGGTTATAGTCACCATCCACAGTGATTTTAGAGACCAAGAAAATAAAATGTGTCACTGTTTCCACTTTTTTCACCATCTGTTTGCCATGAAGTGTTGGGACTGGATGCCATGATCTTAGTTTCACACAAAAGTAATTCCGTATGTGGTGGTTGTTTAGTCGCAGTGTCATGTCCAGCTCTTTGTGACCCCATGGACTGCAGCCCTCCAGGCTCTTCTGTCCATGGGATTTCCCAGGCAAGAACGCAGGAGTGGATTGCTGTTCACTTCTCCAGGGCATCTTCCTGACCCAGGAGTTGAACCCGCCTCTTCTGCATTGCAGGTGGATTCTTTACTACTGAGCCAGTGGGGAGGCCCCAATTCCATATGCAAACACGTGTATGTATATACAGAACCAAATCAAAACAGCCAGCAATTTCCTGTTTCATACCTATTTGTGTGATTACTGCTCAACAGAGAAATTATACTTTAGTCCGTTTTAGCTTTTCTCCCCCACATTGCCTATTGACTTACTATAGAAGATTAAGTTTACACGTGTGTGCCGTCTTCTCCTTCCCATGTTTTACCTTCCGTATTACATAGAGTCCAAGCTTTACCTCAGTTGCAAAATTTTTCTCAGTATAAATCAATGAATTCTCATGGCTTTGTATATATTATATATATGTGTGTATATATGTATATAATCCATGAAATGTTTTCTGGGACCCTCAATCATTCTGGACTGTTTTCCCTTTCTTTGCCTTCTCTTTACTGTTTTTCTTTAAATTTCTTTTTTTTTCTCTCCTGTGTTGGACTTCTGTAGCCTGGATCCTGTCTTTCTTGGTTTATTGTCTAACTTTGATGAAGTGCAGCTTATAGTAACTTCCTGAAAGCTGGTGTATGAGTATGACAGATAGTTTTCTGCTGGTAAGTGCTCAGTCATGTCTGACTCTTTGCAGCCCCATAGATTGTAGCTTGCCAGGCTCCTCTGTCCATGGGATTTTTCGGGTAAGGATACTGGAGTGGGTTGCCTTTTCCTTCTCCAGGTGATCTTCCCAGCCCAAGAATTGAACCTGGGTCTCTTGTATCTGCTGCATTGGCAGGTGGATTCTTCACCACTCGCACCACCTGGGCAGCCCGACAGATGGTTTGCATGTCTGAAAAAGTCTTTATGCTTTACATTTGTTGGCATTATTGGATTTAGAATTGTAAGTTGAAAACAATTTTTCCTTAACATTTTTAACATATTCTTCCTTTGACTTCTAGCTTCCTGGATATTGTGAAGTTGACATTCTTGGTTCTTTGTGGTCTGTTTTTCCTCTGCAAACTTTTGGGATCTTCTCTTTATTTCACTCATCTTCAGTTACTGAGAAATTTTGTGATGATATGCCTGGGCTTGAGTCTTGTTTTCATTCATTGTGTTGTATACACGTTGGGCCCTTTTAATCTGGAAACTCATTTCTTCAGTTTTGAGAAGCTTTCTTGTGTTATTTCTCTAATGATTTTCTCTCCTCCATTTTCTCTGCTCCTTTCCCCCGCTACAGTCAGTAACTGTTAGTTGGATATTGGACCTCAAGATCCTCTAGTTTAAAACTCTTTTCTGCTCATGTGATTCTCTTTTTATTGCATTTCTTTAATCATCTCAGTGAATTTTAAAATTTCTGTTTTTGAGTTCTTTCTTGTTTTGCTTAATAAAAAGGTCACTTTGTGAAACAATACAGTTAAGGGCCAGTAGAAAGTAATGTGCTATTGGGCTGTCCTGTTTGACTTCTGATATCAGATCGCTTGTTATTTAATTGGGAAGCGGTGCATATATCCTGCAATTATCCCAAACCCAAACTCTTTGTCTCAGTATCCAGTGCAGCAAAGTTTATGTGCTATTCGGTAAGATAACATAAAATAACCATAGGAGGTGCAATTTGAAGGAATATATACAGGTGGAGAATACAACAGCTAGTTTTATGAGGTATTTCCGCTGTGAATTATGTAAATAACAATCTTTTTGGTGTGATTTTATAGGATGATTTTTCAGAACTGTCACCGTATGAAAGGAAGAGACTGAAGAACATATCAGAAAATGCAAACTTTTTGCTTCTCTTCAGTTATCTGAGGTTTGTTTGAAGTTTCTAATCTAAACTGAGATACTATTCCTCTTGCTAGTAGGTCAATAAAATACTCATAGTATCAGGTTTCATAGTGTCAAATGAGGGAGGGTAAAATTAGCAAGATTTACACTTAATACAGTTTACTGTATTTTATTGATTCCAAGACTTTTTTTAAACTGTTGTATTAAAGCTGTAATTGGAAGCTTCCCCTCACTCCTTTCTATCCCTGGTCAGGAGCTAAGACCCCCACACTCCTCGAGGCATGGCCAAAATTGAAAAAAAGAATAGAGAATATGGTTAGTATTGGAAGCTTTAAGGGTTAATGCTCATAAGTATGCTGATGTTTTCTAATCATTATTACTAAAGGTATAATTTACATTGAAGGTCTTCACACTGTGGTCAAGCTTCTGTGTGTGTGCGTGAAGAGCTGTCCAGGAGGGTGTGTGATGTTTTCCCCCAAAATACATTAAACCCTTGGCTTTACTAAATAGTTTCTGGGCATACCAGATTCCTAAATATTCAGTGTGTATTTGCATCTTGAGGGGAGGGAGGGTGAGTTAATATAAGGCACTAAATTGCTGAGTCACTCACCAACAGTTGAAATTTCATCAGAAATGGAGACAAAAATATCTCTGATTTTGACTTTAGTTAACAGAAATTACTGTTGATTTATGGAAGTATAACCTGTAACTTTTTTGGAAGACACCCACAAAGGGTTGCCTGAAGTAGAAGTTAAATTTGGAAATTTGTAATAGTATATTTAATAAATGTTTACTTATGTAAACTTGTTAGTAGCCTGGACCCAGGAATCAGAATGTCAGTACTTTAGATGGTATTATATACTTCTCTTTATTATTGATAGTGTATTTGTCTCACGTCTACTGCCAAGAGCAGTTGTCACATCTCAGGGTTCTTTACTTCCTGTATAGATCTTGGCTTAGTGTACATATGGTAGCAGATACTCAAATGTTTTAGAAGGTAAGCTATGTAGTTACAGTATTTTTTTTATAAGATAGTATTTTTACATGTACTATGTTTTGTGTATTTTACAGTCAGCTGCAAGGCTCCGTGAAATGATAAAGAAGAGACAGCCTCCTGAATCCAAAAGGTAAAAGATTGGGTTTACATCTCCTATACCATGATACATTGCTGAGTTGTTTTATAATTTGAAAAAATAGTTCTACATAGTATAATAAGTAGCAGATCATAAACAGTAATTTGGTTTAATTGTTTATATCTCTGAGGGGAATACTACCTTTTAATAATTCTAAAGTTCTCATCTTCATCAAAGGACTGTATACGAAATAAAATCTTGAACTGAATTTTATTTATATTTATTACGCTGCTAATGGAGGGAAATCTTTTTTAAAAATATTTATAATTTTTTTTGGTTGTACTGGGTCTTCATTGCTTCGTTGGCTTTCTCTAATTGTGGCAAGCACGGGCTGTTCTCTAGGTGCAGTGCATGAGTTTTTCATTGCAGTGGCTTCTCTTGTTGTGGAGCATAGGTGCTAGGCACACAGGCTTCAGTAGTTGTGGCACACGGGCTTTGGTTAGTCCATGGCATGTGGAATCTTCTTGGACCAGGGATCGAACCCATGTCCCCTGCATTGGCAGGTGGATTCTTACCCACTGTACCACCAGGAAACTCTGAGAGAAATCTTTTTACCACTAAATTGTTCGTATTTTTCCCTAAAAAAACTATTGTTTTTAAAGATTCCTCTACTTCATTTTTTTGTTTTTTCTTTTCCATTCCTAGGATAAAGGAAGGAAATGAACATTTGTTGCACATCTGTGAAGTACCATGCATGCACACTAAGTCGCTTCAGGCGTGCCTGAGTCTTTGCGACCCTAGGGACACAGGCTCTGCTGTCTGGGGATGTCTCCAGGCAAGAATACTGGAGTGGGCTGCCATTTCCTTCTCTGAAATACAATGCAGTGACCTAAAAATTTTTTAGGTCCTATATTATCTATAGGACCTAACATCCTATATTATCTCATTTAATTCTGGCAAAAATTTTGTGAGATATAAAACAGATTCAAAGAGGTAAAGTAATTTGCTCAAGGTCAGAGTAGCTCTTAAAGACTTCCCCAGCAGTGCAGTGGTTAAGAACTCCCTATTTCCAATGTGGGGGTACTGGTTCGATCCCTGATCAGGGATGGCCAAAAAAAAAAAAAGCTTAAAACAAAAGATCAGCTTTTAAGTGGAAGCTTCAGGATTTGACCTCCAGGGTGCCTTAGGTTCTCTTCTCTGCATTTTAACAATACTTATGTATAGATGAAGAAACTGAAAATCTTGGCATCCTTAAATCATTGTTTTAGTACTAGATGCTAATGTAACATCATTTAATTGATTTGATTCTGGTATAGTTCAACTAGCTTGAGAAAACCTAAACCTTTGATTATGACCAGGTATTTGCAAGTGTGAAAATTGTTACAAGAGGAACAAACAAGCGTTTGACACTGGAAGATAATAGCAGCTGTCCTGTTGTCAGTTGATCATCAGCTTTATATTTGCATACATCTATATATTTTTGGCTGCTGCTTAGTGTGGCATGTGGGATCTTACTTCCCTTTGTATATTATTTTATTAGCAAAGATTAGTGATTTTTTTCCTAAATCACCTAAGTCACAAAGTTCCAGCACTTAATAATTGTGTAAAGATTAGTATCCAGCAGCTAGAGCAGAAGTTATATAGAAAAAGAGCATAACTTTTAAAATTTGGCAAACTTGATTTCAAGTTTCAATTTAGCAACTTATAACTGTGGTATTAACTTTGGACAGTTTATATAACCTTTCTTTCCTTATCTGTAAAGTTGACGTTTCTCTTACCTTGGACGTGGGGTATCTCTTCACGGCTGCTCCAGCAAAGCACAGCCACTGTTCCTTACCTTGGATGAAGGGTATCTCCTTACCGCCACCCTTCCTGACCTTCAACGTGGGATAGCTCCTCTAGGCCCTCGTGCCCCTGCGCATCCTCGGGTTGCTCCTCCCGGCCGCCGCCCCTGGCCTCCAGCTCGGGGTGGCTCCTCCTGGCTGCCGCCCCTGGCCTCGGGCACGGGGTGGCTCCTCAGGGCCACTGCCCCTGGCCTCGGGCGCGAGGTGGCTTCTCCCAGACGCCACTGACCTCAGATGTGGGATAGCTCCTCTCGGCCGCCACCCCTGGCCTCGGCTGCGGGGTAGCTCGATAAAGGACAGAAATGGTCTGGACCTAACAGAAGCAGAAGATATTAAGAAGAGGTGGCAAGAATACACAGAAGAACTGTACAAAAAGATCTTCACGACCCAGATAATCATGATGGTGTGGTCACTAATCTAGAGCCAGACATCCTGGAATGTGAAGTCAAGTGGGCCTTGGAAAGCATCGCTACGAACAAAGCTAGTGGAGGTGATGGAATTCCAGTTGAGCTGTTTCAGATCCTGAAAGATGATGCAGTGAAAGTGCTGCACTCAATATGCCAGCAAATTTGAAAAATTCAGCAGTGGCCACAGGACTGGAAAAGGTCAGTTTTCATTCCAAGTCCAAAGAAAGGCAATGCCAAGGAATGCTCAAACTACCGCACAATTGCACTCATTTCAGAAAGTGAAGAGGAGCTAAAAGCCTCTCGATGAAAGTGAAAGTGGAGAGTGAAAAAGTTGGCTTAAAGCTCAACATTCAGAAAACGAAGATCATGGCATCTGGTCCTATCACTTCATGAGAAATAGATGGGGAAACAGTGTCAGACTTTATTTTTGGGCTCCAAAATCACTGCAGATGGTGACTGCAGCCATGAAATTAGAAGATGCTTACTCCTTGGAAGAAAAGTTATGACCAACCTAGATAGTATATTCAAAAGCAGAGACATTACTTTGCTGACTAAGGTCCGTCTAGTTGAGGCTGTGCTTTTTCCTGTGGTCATGTATGGATGTGAGAGTTGGACTGTGAAGAAGGCTGAGCGCTGAAGAATTGATGCTTTTGAACTGTGGTGTTGGAAAAGACTCTTGAGAGTTCCTTGGACTGCAAGGAGATCCAACCAGTCCATTCTGAAGGAGATCAACCCTGGGGTTTCTTTGGAAGGAATGATGCTAAAGCTGAAACTCCAGTCCTTTGGCCACCTCATGCGAAGAGTTGACTCACTGGAAAAGACTCTGATGCTGGGAGGGATTGGGGGCAGGAGGAGAAGGGGACGACCGAGGATGAGATGGCTGGATGGCATCACTGACTCAATGGACGTGAGTCTGAGTGAACTCCGAGAGATGGTGATGAACAGGAAGGCCTGGTGTGCTGTGATTCATGGGGTTGCAAAGAGTCGGATACGACTGAGCAACTGAACTGAACCGCACAATTGCACTCATTTCACATGCTAGTAAAGTAATGCTCAAAATTGTCCAAGCCAGGCTTCAGCAATACGTGAACCGTGAACTTACTGATGTTCAAGCTGGTTTTAGAAAAGGCAGAGGAACCAGAGATCAAATTGCCAACATCCGCTGGATCATGGAAAAAGCAAGAGAGTTCCAGAAAAACATCTATTTCTGCTTTATTGACTATGCCAAAGCCTTTGACTGTGTGGATCACAAGAAACTTTGGAAAATTCTGAAAGAGATGGGAATTCCAGACCACCTGACCTGCCTCTAGAGAAATTTGTATGCAGGTCAGGAAGCAACAGTTAGAACTGGACATGGAACAACAGGTTGGTTCCAAATAGGAAAAGGAGTACGTCAAGGCTGCATATTGTCACCCTGCTTATTTAACTTATATGCAGAGTACATCATGAGAAACGCTGGACTGGAAGAAACACAAGCTAGAATCAAGATTGCCGGGAGAAATATCAATAATCTCAGATATGCAGATGACACCACCCTTATGGCAGAAAGTGAAGAGGAGCTAAAGAGCCTCTTGATGAAAGTGAAAGAGGAGAGTGAAAAAGTTGGCTTAAAGCTCAACATTCAGAAAACAAAGATCATGGCATCTGGTCCCATCACTTCCTGGGAAATAGATGGGGAAAACAGTGGAAACAGTGTCAGACTTTATTTTGGGGGCTCTAAAATCACTGCAGATGGTGATTGCAGCCATGAAATTAAAAGACACTTAATCCTTGGAAGAAAAGTTATGACCAACCTAGATAGTATATTCAAAAGCAGAGACATTACTTTGCCGACTAAGGTCTGTCTAGTCGAGGCTATGGTTTTTCCTGTGGTCATGTATGGATGTGAGAGTTGGACTGTGAAGAAGGCTGAGTGCTGAAGAATTGATGCTTTTGAACTGTGGTGTTGGAGGAGAATCCCTTGGACTGCAAGGAGATCCAACCAGTCCATTCTGAAGGAGATCAACCCTGGGTGTTCTTTGGAAGGAATGATGCTATAGCTGAAGCTTAAGTACTTTGGCCACCTCATGCGAAGAGTTGACTCATTGGAAAAGACTCTGATGCTGGGAGGGATTGGGGGCAGGAGGAGAAGGGGACAACAGAGGATGAGATGGCTGGATGGTATCACTGACTCAATGGACGTGAGTCTGGGTGAACTCCGGGAGTTAGTGATTGACAGGGAGGCCTGGTGTGCTGCGATTCATGGGGTCGCAAAGAGTCGGACACTACTGAGAGACTGAACTGAAAAGTTGACGTTATGCCAATCTAGAGAGGTTTTTAAAAATTACTAAATATACATACAAAGAAGCACATGATTATTTACGTAACTGAAAAATAATAATTCAAGCATCCATCCTTAAACTTGCCATCCAGGTCAATGGAAATTTATAGTACCCTTCAAGGCCCTTCTCGAGGTAACAGTCATTATGCAGAATTTTGTGATAATCACTCCTTGCATTTATTTATAATTTTACCAGCAAAGAATGTATATTAATATTAGTATAACATTACTTTTAATACAGTGTTTTATTTTCACCTGTTTTTTACATTAACATATAATATGCCATTTTTATATTCCGGATTTTCTTTTGCTCATTTTTGCATCTTTATATGTTTTAAAATTCGTTCTTACTGTTTTGTGCAGGTTTACTTTGTCCTGTTTTTTCTGCTCTCTGAATGTACTATTTTGAATATGGACAGTTGAATTGTCTTCATATTTCCTTTATTATAAAGACTCCTGCTCTGATCAGTCAAAATCTCTTGGTGTTTCTATGTGAAGAGCTTCTCTCTGAGGAGGATTCTCTAGGAGGATTATATATTAGAACCCCAATTTTTCCATATGCTGAGGATTTTTTTGAAGGTTAAATGAGGTATTAAATGCTTAGTATAGTTTCTACCACACAGTATACTTTAAATAAATAATAGTTATCACTTATTCTTCTAAACTAATGTGGAGTGTTGGTGAGATTTATGCATGTGAATTTTTGGAAGTAATTTCAGAGGCTTTTCTTTCCCCAACATTTTTTATGAAGTTCTTTTTTCTTTTAAGACTTAATTTTTTAAAGAACAGTTATAGGTTCACAGCAAAATAGAGAGGAGGATACAGAGATTTCCCATGTATTCTCTATTCATGCCCATTCGAAGCTTCCCCTATTATAAACATCATATATTAGAATGGTACATTTGTAGGTTACCAAGGCTGAACCTACACTGACACATCATAATCACCTAGAGTCCATAGTTTATCTTAGGATTTGTTGTTGGTGTTGCATTTTCTGTTGGTTTTTACAAATGTTGCAATGACAGGTATCCATCATTAAGATAGCATACACAGTATTTTCACTTCCCTGAAAATCCTCTGTGCTCTGCTTTTTCATCCCTCCCCACAACTACCCTCCAACAACTACTGATGTTTTTACTGATTCCACAGTTTTGCCTATTTTAGAATGTCACATAGTTGGATTGATACCGCATGTAGCCTTTTCAGGTTGGCTTCGTTGCATTTGAGTTTTCTCCGTGCCTTTTCACGGCTTGATAGCTCATTGCTTTTTAGTGCTGAATAATAGTCTGTTTTGGTGATGGACAGGAAGGCCTGGCATGCTGCTATTCATGGGGTCGCAAAGAGTCAGACACGCCTGAGCGACCTAACTGAACTGAATAGTCTGTTGTCTGCATGCATCACACTTTATTTACTGGTTGTTTCCAAGTTTTGGCAGTTATGAACAAAGCTGCTAGAAACAACCGAGCGTGTGCTTCTGTGCAGTTTTCAGCTCCTTTGAGTAAATACCAAGAAGCACGGTGGCTGGACTGTATGCGAAGAGTTTGCTTAATTTGGTAAGAAACCACCAAACTATCTTCCAAGTGACTGTGTCATTTTATATTTGCACCAGCAATTAATGAGAGAGCCTGTTGATAGACATCTTTACCAGCATGTGGAGTCATCAGAACTCTGGATTCTGGCTATTCTAATATGGTTGTAGTGGTCTCATTGTTTCAATTTGCATTTCTCTGATGAGATATAATGTGAGGCATTTCCCATCCATGTACCTTCTTTGGTGATATGTTTCTTAAGGTCTTTGGCCCATTTATAAATGAAGTTTTCTTTGTTGTTGTTGAGGGTTTTTCAAAAAATTTTTTCACTTATTTTGGCTGCGCCTGGTCTTAGCTGTGGCAGGTGGGATCTTCAGTTGCAGCATGTGGGATCTGGTTCTCTGACGAGGAGTGAATGTGGGCCCGCTGCCTGGGGAGCACATAGACCACCAGGGGGATTAGTTTTAGTTTTACTTTTTTAAGGAACCTTCATACTGTTCTCCATAGTGGCTGTATCAATTTACATTCCCACCATCAGTATAAGAGAGTTCCCTTTTCTCCACACCCTCTTCAGCATTTATTGTTCGAAGGTTTTGGGTGATGGCCGCTGACTGGTGCCACGTATTTAGAATCGTACAGTATGTAGCCTCATTCAGATTGGCGTCTTTTTCTTAGTAGTATGCATTTAAACTTCCCCGTATCTTTTCATGGCTTACTAGCTCACTTCTTTTTTTTCTGTATATTTTTATTATGAATCTTTTGTTATTTAGATCATTTCAGCAAAAAGATTGAGGGTAAATTACACTGGAACTGCCATTGACTAAGTAATGTGACAGACTTACTTTTCTCCAACTGCCAGTCTTCTCACTTTTTCAGAGTTCAGTTACCATAGGTCAAATCCTTTTGGAAATAAGTGTCAGTTTTAGTAATATGGGTTATCAGTTTTTAGTTCTGTTTATGATGCTATCATTATCTTCCTGACAGAAGATTTAGAGGATTCTGAAGTTGGCACATTTCCTATAATATTTTAATACTATGAAAATTCATAGGGATTCCCTGGTGGCTCAGATGGTAAAGAATCTGCCTGAAATACAGGAGACCTGGGTTTGATCCCTGGGATAGGAAGATCCCCTGGAGAAGGAAATGGCAACCCACTCAAGTATTCTTGCCTGGAGAGTCCCAGGGAGAGAGGAACCTGGTGGGCTACCAGTCCATGGGTTCACCGAGTTGGACGTGACTGAGCAACTAACACTTTTACTCTCATGAAAGTTAATAATGAATGTTAAATCTACCAAAGACTGCTACAGGAATCTTTGGTAAATTTAGCCAGTATTTAACTATATAACAAGTATACTTGGTTTTGTTTTATATGAATACTCCGTTGTTAAACTAAAGTGATAACATTTATTTTTAAAATTATTTATTTTTGACTGCACTGGATCTTTGCTGCATGTGGCCTTTCTCTAGTTGCAGAGCTTGGGGGCTGCTCTCTGGTTGTGGTGCGTGGGCTTCTCGTTGCAGTAGCTTCTTCTGTTGTGGAGCACAGGCTCCAGGCACACGGGCTTCAGTAGCGGCAGCTGTGGGCTCAGTAGCTGTGGCTTGCTAGCTGTAGGGCACTCAGGCTTTAGCAGTTTCAGTGCGCCGGCTTAGTTGCTCCACAGCACGTGGAATCTTCCTGGACCAGGGATTGAACAAGTGTACCCTGTGTAGGCAGGCAGATTCTTATCTGCTGTGCCACCAGGGAGTCCTAAAGTGGTAACATTTAAGTTAAAAGGAGATGGTTACAGTCCTTTTAAGGCCTTGGGCAAGAAATCAGTCCAATTTTGGACTCCATATTAGATTTCATAGCAGTACAGTTTGCTGTGCTGTGCTTAGTTGCTCAGTTGTGTCTGACTCTTTGTGACACCATGGGCTGTAGCCCACCAGGCTCCTCTGTCCATGAGGATTCTCCAGGCAAGAATACTGGTGTTAGTTGCCCTCCTTCAGGGGATCTTCCCAACCCAAGGACTAAACCCAGGTCTCCCGCATTGCAGGTCTGAGCCACCAAGGAAGCCCAGCAGTACAGTTTAAGTACATATAAATAGGTCATAGAAATTGTGAACCTCTCTCACCGGGAGGGGGGGGATGGTTACCTCTGGATCTTATTTACTCAAGGTCATATTAAAATTCCCAGTATGTGCTCAGTTCCTGTTGACTGATCATAATAATGATGGGGATGAATGGGAAGCCAGGCTGCAATTGTAGTCTGTTCTCCTAGGATTTTGTTGTTAATGTATATGACAGTTCCATATAGATGGAATTCCAATTGAGCTGTTTCAAATTTTAAAAGATGATGTTGTGAAAGTGCTGCACTCAGTATGCCAGCAAATTTGGGAAACTTAGCAGTGGCTGCAGGACTGGAAAAGGTCAGTTTTCATTCCAATCTCAAGAAAGGCAATGCCAAAGAATGTTCAAACTACTGCACAATTGCACTCATTTCACATGCTAGCAAAGCAGCACTCAAAATTCTCCAAGCCAGTCTTCAATAGTATATGAACTGTGAACTTCCAGATGTTCAAGTTGGATTTAGAAAAGGCAGAGGAACCAGATCAAATTGCCAACATCCGTTGGATCATCGACAAAGCAAGAGAATACCAGAAAAACATCTGCTTCTGCTTTATTGATTACACCAAAGTCTTTGACGTATAGACCACAACAAACTGGAAAATTCTGAAAGAGATGGGAATACCAGACCACCTTACCTGCCTCCTGAGAAATCAGTATGAAGGTCAGGAAACAACAGTTAGAACTGGACATAGAACAGCAGACTGGCTCCAAATAGTAAAAGGAGTATGTAAAGGCTGTGTATTGTCACCTTGCTTATTTAACTTATATGCAGAGTACATAATGCAAAATGCTGGGCTGAATGAAGCACAAGCTGGAATCAAGATTGCCGGGAGGGGGCGGGGGAGAAATACCAATAACCTCACATACGCAGATGACACCACCCTTATGGCAGAAAGTGAAGAAGAATTAAAGAGCCTCTTGATGAAAGTGAAAAAGGAGAGTGGAAAAGCTGGCTTAAAACTCAACATTCAAAAAATGAAGATCATGGCATCCGGTCTCATCAGTTCATGGCAAATAGATGGGGAAACAATGGAAACAGTGAGAGACTTTATTTTGGGGGCTTCCACAATCACTGCAGATGGTGACTGCAGCTATGAAATTAAAAGATGCTTGCTTCTTGGAAGAAAAGTTATGACCAACCTAAATAGTATATTAAAAAGCAGAGCCATTACTTTGCCGACCAAGGTCTGTCTAGTCAAGGCTATGGTTTTTCCAGTAGTCATATATGGATGTGAGAGTTGGACTGTGAAGAAGGCTGAGTGATGAAGAATTGATACTTTTGAAATGTTATATTGGAGAAGACTTTTGAGAGTCCCTTGGACAGCAAGGAGATTAAACCAGTCAATCCTAAAGGAAATCAACCCTGGATATTCAATGGGAGGACTGATGCTGATGTTGAAACTCCAATGCTTTGGCCACCTGATGCGAAGAACTGACTCACTGGAAAAGATCGTGATGCTGGGAAAGATTGAAGGCAGGAAGAGAAGGGGACAGCAGAGAATGAGATAGTTGGATGGCATCACTGAGTCGATGGACGTGAGTTTGAGCAAGCTCCGGGAATTGGTGATGGACAGGGAAGCCTGGTGTGCTATAGTCAATGGGGTCGCAAAGAGTCGGACACTGACTGACTGAACTGAAATTTCTGTTGTCTGGAAATACCCCCAGTTTGTTTGTCCATTGGTCTGTTGAAGGATATCTTGGTTGCTTCCCAGTTTGGCAAGTTGTGAGCCAAGCTCCTATAAACATGTGTGTAGGTTTTTGTGTGGACCACCCTGGTTTGTTTTTGTTTGTTCTGTTGCATATCTTTTTAAAAACTTATTTTTATTTTTAATTAAAAAATAGAGGTATAGTTTATTTACAGTATTAGTTTCAGGTGTACAACATAGTCATTTAAAATTCTTATAGATTATACTCCATTTATAGTTACTATAAAATATTGGCTATATTTCCTGTGCTATAAATATATGCTTATAGCTTATTTTTAACAAAGTTGTTTGTACCTCTTGCTCCCGTACCCTTATATTCCCCCCTCCTCTCTTCCTTCTCCTTACCAGTAACCACTAATTTGTTCTCTGTATCTGTCAGTGTGTTTCTGTTTTGTTATATTCATCCATTTTATATTTTAAATTCCATATGTAAGTGATAACACACAGCATTTGTCTTTTTCTGTCTGATTTATTTCATCAAGCATACTAGCCTCCAGATTCAGTCATGTTGCAAATAGCAAAACTTTGTTCTTTTTTATGGCTAAGTAGTATTCACGTGTGCGTGCATGTGCGTGCGTCCATTCATCTGCTGAGGGACTTTTAGATTGCTTTCATAACTGGGCTCTTACAAAAAATGCTGCTATGAATGTTGGGGTGCATGTATCTTTTGAATTAGTGTTTTTGTTTTCTTTGCATAAGTACCTAGAAGTGGAATTGCTGGATCATATGGTAGTTCTGATCTTTTAATTTATGCTTGTTGACCATCTATATTTCTTCCTTGGAAAAATCCCTGTTCAGGTCCTCTGCCTATTGTTTAATCAGATTTTTTAAAATATATTAAATTGTGTAAGCTGTTGATATATTTGGGATATTAACCCTTTTATTTGACTGTGCCCTATGGCATGCAGGATTTTAGTTCCCCAAGGGATTGAACCTAAGTCCCTTGCAGTGGAAGCTTGGAGTCTTAACTACCTCGTGGACTGCTAGGAAGTCCCCACATATTAACCCTTCATATCATTTTCAAAAATCTTTCCTTCAGTTGGTTGCATTTTCATTTTGATGGTTTCCTTTGCTGTGTAAAAGCTTTTACGTTTCATTAGGTTGCATTTTATTTTTGCTTTTGCTGCCCTTGCCTGAGGAGACACATCTAAAAATATTTCTAAGACCACTGTCAAAGACTGTACTACCTATGTTTTCTTTAGGAGTTTTATGGTTTCAGGTCTTACATTAAAGTCTTCAATCCATTTTCAGTCTATTTTTGTATATGGTAAATGACAAAATGTTCTAACTTCATAATTTTATCTGTAGCTGTCTAGTTTTCTCTGGAGTTTGTCTTTTGGTTTTTAAAAATACTTATTTTATTATTTATTTGGCTGCACTGGGTCTTAGTTGTCCATGTGGGATCTTTTAGTTGTGGTGTGTGGATTCTCATTCCCTGACCAGGGACTGAACCTTGGCCCAATATATTGGGAGCGTGGAGTCTTAGCCTTGGAACTGGAATTTGTAACTCTAAGTAGTTTAGGCATGTGGGCTCTTGGTAAGTGAGCTTCAGTAGTTGCGGCAAGGGGGCTCAGTAGTTGTGGCTCACAGGCTTAGTTGCTCTGGAGTCTTCCTGGAGTCGGGATTGAACCCATGTTTCCTGCATTGGGAGGAACATTCTTATCCGCTGAACCACCAGAGGTGTCCAAAAGCATATTGTTTTTATTTCATGATTGCAGCGTGTTGACTATGTGAAACTCTTTATTTTATTTTATTTTATTTACTTATTGAACGTGCTGGATGTTTGTTGCTTTGCACAGGCTTTTTGGGTCTAGAGTCTGAGAGCAGGGGCTACTCTCTAGTTGTGGTGCTTGATCTTATCATTGCATTGGCTTCTGCTGTTGCAGAATTTGGGCTCTTGGTCATGCTGGCTCAGGAGCTGTGGCACGTAGGCTTAGTTGTTGGAACTCAGGCTCTAGAGCGAGAGCTTCTGGAATTACAGCACGTGGGCTTAGCTGTTCCATGGCATGTTGAATCTTCCCAGACCAAGGATGGAACCCGTGTCCCCTTGTTTGGCAGATGGATTCTTAACCAGTGTATCACCAGGGTAGTTCTTAACTGTTTTTAAAATTAATTTTGGCTGATGATAATTATTTTTTCATAATTTTACTTAGTTTATTTACTTCTGGCTGTGTTGGGTCTTTGTTGCTGTGCAGGCTTTTCTGTAGTTGCTGTGAGTAGGGTCTGTTCTTCACTGTGGTGTGTGCGCTTCTGTTTGTGGTGGCTTCTCTCGTTGTGGAGTGTAGACTTTTGGCAAGCTGGCTGCACTAGTTGTGGCACGTGGGCTCAGTAGTTGTGGCACACAGGCTTAGTTTCTCTGCGGCGTGAAATCTCCCTTGAGCAGGGATCCAACCCATATACCCTGTGTTGTCAGGGGGAATTCTTATCCACGGTACCTCTAGGGACATTGTGTTTATTTCATAATTGCTGCATCTCTCTCTGAGGTTTTTAATTTTAATTTTATTTATTATTTATTCATTTATTGGCTGTGCTGGATCTTTGTTGTGCACAGGTTTTTTTTTTTTTCCTCTTGTTACGGAGCACGTATTTTGGGGTGTGTGGGTTCAGTAGTCTTGGTTCATGAGTTCAGTGATCGCAATTAACAGGCTCTAGGCTGTGAGCTTTAATAGCTGCAGGACACAGGCTTAGTTGTTGCATAGCAGGTGGAATCTTCCCAAACCAGGGACTGAACCTCCATCCCTGCATTGGCATGTGTATTCCCCACCACTGAGTCACCATGGAAGCTCTGAACTACTTTTTAAATGAAAAAGTAATAAATAAAAAGTAGGGTATTTACAATTTTACAAGGTAAACTATATGGAAGCAAATGCAATAAATAGTTTTATTTTTTTGTAAGTTTGGACCTTAGTTCTCCACCCTTCTTCCTAGAGTAATCCACTGTTAATATTTTCATGGGTATTCTTCCATTGGTAATCTCACCAGTTACAAATGTACATGTATGTATTTTGTAAAAAAGCAAATGTAACCATGTTCAACATATACTGTACCTTCTCTTTTGCTTCTTATATCTTCGGGTTCATGTCGTCACACACAGAGATCTATTTCATTCTTTTTATGGCTGCTTAATAGTTAACTGAACTGAATAGTTGACTAGATATGTATGTCTTAATTTAATACCCCTTACCTCCCCATAGTGAATAGTTACCGTGTTTCCAAACTTAAAATTAGTGTAGGTATGTATATATATCTTTGCAGTGTTTGACTATATGTGTGAGATACTTTACTAGAAGTTATCTCCTTGGTAGTAATAAATACGTATAACTCTTTTATGAGTGTAACATGATTTTCCTTCCACTCCTTAGGAAGAAACCCAAGAAAAAGAAAATGGAACTGGATGTAGAAGGTCAATGCGATTACTAAAAGTTGATCCTTCAGGAGTTCCATTGCCAGCAGCCCCAACCCAGACCGAATTAGAAGTAGATGAAAATGTAAGAAAGAGTGCGAATATAATATATTAAATCAATAAAATACTGAAAAATTTGAAGTGTTTGAAAATAGAGTAAAAAGTCAGTAAAGTATGTTTAATTTGTACTTCATTAATTTAATACTTGACTGTTACATGGTTTAATATGGTTGGATGGCATCACCGACTCAATGGACATGGGTTTGGGTGGACTCCGGGAGTTGGTGATGGACAGGGAGGCCTGGCGTGCTGTGCTTCATGGGGTCGCAAAGAGTTGGACACGACTGAGCAACTGAACTAACTAATATGGTTTAATGAGTAAGATTTCAAACTCATGAAAGACTGGATTATATACTTCTGCAGACTTACCTATGTCGGATTGTGGGTAAATTGCTTAGCCATTCTGAGCCCCTGTTTCCCTATTTTTAAAATAGCAACAATAACAGAAACCTCTCACAAGGGGTATTATGAGGGATAAAGGTCCTTAACATTATATTGAATGTATTATATTACTTAGTAGGCAATAAATGGTAGTATTAATAATAATATGTGATAATAATGATGGGGGTCATATATTGTAGTTTAATTTATGCTGTCAGTGACTGGAAAGAATTTTATTTACCAAATTTATTGTCTGAGTAAGATTATTTTTTATTTAGGAGCATCTACTTTTAAAATACTTTATATCTAAGTGCTTAATTATAACTTGGAAGATAGCAGTCATTAGCCTGGTGCTTTGAGAGCTAATTGGAAATTAGGTTGCTATGGAGAGAGTAGCTCATTTCTTGAAGCCTCTAAGCATCCATGATAAGAAATAATTTACATTGAATCCACTCCGTGTGCACGCATGTGCTACACATACACACAAAACTGAAACCTTTTGTGAAATGATACTTAACCCTTACTACATATGATGTACTTTTGTATTTTCTGGTCTATTCTTTTCTCATTCAATAAGGCACACTGTTGGTTATAACATATTAAAATGATTTGATGACTTGTGGGTTATAATCCCTGATATAAAAAAATGATACAGAGTAATAACTTGAGTAATGAAATTGAACTGATCTGAATCAATTCCTAGCAACTCTATTTATGGACGGTGTAACTTTGGACAAATTAATTTCTCTGTTGCATTCTGCTGTCTTTGAAATGTGGTATCTCATTCACTGGATTGTTAAGGGAATTAAATGAGATAATACATGTTTTTACTTTACAGGATACTTGGCATTAATTCATTGAACAACTGTTTTTGATTGCTAACTATATGTCACCCCTGTTGTAGATATTGAAAGTAAAGAGAACCTCAAGCTTAAATTCTAAGGCAGAGTGACAACCAATTTTTTTTTCTTATTTTTTATAACAGCCTTTGATACCTCCTGGGCCTTTAGAAATGACTCCTGAAAATCGAGATGATGACAATGAACTATTCAAAGGATTTTTGCAGACCTGGGCAGAAATGAGCAAGGTATCACTTGGGAGGGTAAACCCAAGCTTTTAAGCAAATTTCAGTACATGTGTTAATTTAGTACTTTGGTTTCTCCCGTTGTTTCAGACAAGAAGTAAAAACACTGAGAAGGAATTAGCTAACATTAAAAGGTGAGTTAAAATCCCTTGCCTTTGTTTTACATTTCCTGAGATCTTTAAATTATAAAGACTATATACGATTAGAGGAAATTTGAAAATGAGGTGAAAAGAATTATCCATCATGTTTCTTCTACCCTAACAACTGTTGATTTTGTGTATTTCCTTTCAAATATTGCTATATACAAAATCACTGGGACACAAGCTTCATGAATGCATGGATTTTATCTCAATAACCAGAAAAGTGCATGGTACATAATATACATTT
This sequence comes from Nanger dama, assembly GCA_917880005.1. Classification (NCBI taxonomy): domain Eukaryota; kingdom Metazoa; phylum Chordata; class Mammalia; order Artiodactyla; family Bovidae; genus Nanger; species Nanger dama. The sequence continues at coordinate 1,877,601 of CAKJTW010000038.1, read as the reverse complement.
GTTCAGTGTTTAATAAATGAGTATAATTACATACATTTTTGCTTCATTATGTTTTACTATATGTACAGTTTTGTATTATGCTTTTCCATTAACATTATGGTTGGATGTTACTAGAGTCTTTAAATTTATGGAATAATTGAATAATATTTCATTCAGTAGATGAAATTTGCTTAACTTCTTGGTATTTGGAGTTGTCTTCTGTTTAGAGTGTCTGTGTATGTATATCTCTTGAAGTTTATATTGTAATAGTGGATTATTTTCTTAGGATAGATTCCAGAAGTGAGGTCAAATATTATGGATGTTTTTATAGCCTTTCAGTTCAGTCGCTCAGTTGTGTCCGACTCTGTGACCCCATGGACCACAGCACGCCAGGCCTCTGTGTCCATCACCAACTCCCAGAGTTTACCCAAACTCATGTCCATTGAGTCATTGATGCCATCCAACCATCTCATCTTCTGCCATCCCCTTCTCCTCCGGCCTTCAATCTTTCCCAGCATCAGGGTCTTTTCAAACGAGTCAGCCTCTGCATCAGTTGACCAAAGTATTGGAGTTTCAGCTTCAACATCAGTCCTTCGAATGAACACTCAGGATTGATCTCCTTTAGGATGGACTGCTTGGATCTCCTTTCAGTCCAAGGGATTCTCAAGAGTCTTCTCCAACACCACAGTTCAAAAGCATCAATTCTTCAGTGCTCAGCTTTTTTCACAGTCCATTTCTCACATCCATACACTGGAAAAACCACAGCCTTGACTAGACGGACCTTTGTTGGCAAAGTAATGTCTCTGCTTTTTAATATGCTGTCTAGGTTGGGCATAACTTTTCTTCCAAGGAGTAAGTGTCTTTTAATTTCATGGCTGCAGTCACCATCTGCAGTGATTTTGGAGCCCCCAAAAATAAAGTCTGACACTGTTTCCCCATCTATTTCCCATTAAGTGATGAGACCAGATGGCATGATCTTAATTTTCTGAATGTGGAGCTTTAAGCCAACTTTTTCACTCTCCTCTTTCACTTTCATCAAGAGGCTCTTTAGTTCTTCTTTACTTTCTGCCATAAGAGTGGTGTCATCTGCATATCTGAGGTTATTGATATTTCTCCTGGCAATCTTGATTCCAGCTTGTGATTCCTCCAATGCAGCATTTTGCATGATGTACTCTGCATATAAGTTAAATGAGCAGGGTGACAATATGCAGCCTTGACGTACTCCTTTTCCTATTTGGAACCAACCTGTTGTTCCATGTCCAGTTCTAACTGTTGCTTCCTGACCTGCATATAGGTTTCTCTAGAGGCAGGTCAGGTGGTCTGGTATTCCCATCTCTTTCAGAATTTTCCACAGTTTCTTGTGATCCACACACTCAAAGGCTTTGGCATAGTCAATAAAGCAGAAATAAATGTTTTTCTGGTATTCTCTTGCTTTTTCGATGATCCAGTGGATGTTGGCAGTTTGACCTCTGGTTCCTCTGCCTTTTCTAAAACCAGCTTGAACATCAGGAAGTTCACGGTTCACATATTGCTGAAGCCTGGCTTGGAGAAGTTTGAGCATTAATTTACTAGTGTGTGAGATGAATGCAATTGTGTGTTAGTTTGAGCATTCTTTGGCATTTCCTTTCTTTGGGATTGGAATGAAAACTGACCTTTTCCAGTCCTGTGGCCACTGCTGAGTTTTCCAAATTTGCTGGCATATTGAGTGCAGCACTTTCACAGCATCATCATTTAGGATTTGAAATAGCTCTACTGGAATTCCATCACCTCCACTAACTTAGTAGAGATGCTTCCTAAGGCCCACTTGACTTCATATTCCAGGATGTCTGACTCTAGATGAGTGATCACACCATCGTGGTTATCTGGGTTCCCCTTTAGGACATGCCGAATTGTTCTCCAAAATCTTTTTTTTTTTAATTTCTGAAAATCTTATATGAATTTTCTTTGCTGTTAGTATATATGAATGTTTAACTATAGCCTACTGACTTTTATAAGTGAAAAATAGTACCCTGTTGTTTAATTTCATTTCCTTGATTGCCAAGAAGTTGAATATTTTCCCACATTTGTTGTGACTTTTCTTTCTTGAATCACCTTTTATTGTTTTGACCATTGAGTTTGGTTTTACTTCTAAAATTTAACTTTTTAATGTTCTCAGCTACAAAATCAATTTAAATGGCATGGTCATTAGTGAAGATACTGTCTGTAAAGTTACCAAAGGCTCAATTTCCTCAATGGCCATCCACCCATCGGAAATGAGAACTTTGGTGGCAGCTGGAGCCAAATCTGGGCAAGTTGGACTTTGGGATTTGGTAAGTTATTATTAATTTTTTGAAGCTGCTGAAATTCGACTAAAGGAAATAGTCTGCGAAAAGAATGCCTAAAGCCATGTGTTTCTAGATGTTACTTGAGATACATAGTTTTGTGCTTTGTGATTTCAAATTTTAGAAACTTGGAGGAATTTAAATTTACTTTATAAAACTTCTAACATTTTTAGCTTGAATATCGTTAGTCATCTGGGTGTAAATGCCTGCCAGGAAACTTTATTACAGCTTTAAATGATGTATATATGAAAAGATCACAGCAAGTTCTTAGTTTTCTAATTATGTTTAAAATATAATTTTCAAACTAGATCAAAATATCTTCCCAAGGATCTTCTTATGATGATCCTAGTCATTTTTTGATGAGTCAGAAACTGATATTAAATTTCATTCATTGCATATATAATAATGCATTGATTGCTTTTAGTGGCTACAAAATTGAAGAAAGCCAAGTTAATATTCTCTGAATTTATTTATTTTTGGCTTTGCTGGGTCTTTGTTGCTATTCAGACTTTTCTGTAGTCTCAGTGAGCAGGGGCGACTCTGTAGCTGTGGTGCTCAGGCTTCCTATTTCAGTGGCCTGCCTTGTTGCAGAGCATGGGCTCCAGGGCGCTCAGGTTGCGGTATCTGTGGCACGTGGCTCAGTAGCTGTGACTCCTGGGTTCTGGAGCACTGGCTCAGCAGCTGTGGTACACTGGCTTAGTTGCTCTGCACCATATGGGATCTTCCCGCATCAGAGATCGAACTCCTGTCTCCTGCACTGGCAGACCGCTGAGCCACCAGGGAAGCCCTGAATTTAGTTTCTAATTGGGGAAGTAGAACAAAGACATGAAAAATGCCTTAAGGACAATTAATGGAGATGGAGAAGCCATTGTGACTTGTCGAGGGTTGGGGTTAATAAATGAATTTTGTGAGAAGAGAAGAAATAAAAACCAAGTTCTCTTTTGAGTGCATAGGTTCTTGCTTATTTTGGTAAGATGTTAGTAGGGCTAGGAGGTGAAAGGATTTGTTAAAGAAAACAGAAGCAGGGAAGTGGGAAGAGGACCAGAAATAGTATAAAGTTGTATAAGCTAAGAGATGAATTTCAAGCATGGGAGTCTGACAGGGCTTTTTTTTAGAGGAGTTATGAAGAATGGGCGGCTTCCCTTGTAGATCAGTTGGTAAAGAATCCACCTTCAGTGTAGGAGACCTGGGTTTGATTCCTGGGTTGGAAAGATCCCCTGGAGAAGGAAATGGCAGCCCACTCCAGTATTCTTGCCTGGAGAATCCCATGGACAGAGGAGCCTACAGGGCTATAGTACATGGGGTCACAAGAGTTGGACATGACCCTAGTGATTAAACGACCACCAAAAAGAATGGGAACAGAAAAAAGGAGGTGTTAGTTTTGACATAGGGTATGGTTAGTGAGTTGAGAATAGCTTCAACAATAAGGTAAGGGAGGAAGGGAGCCTTTACGAGATTAAAAATGTACGGGGTCGGGCACTTCCCAGGTGATGCAGTGAACGAGAATCTGCGTGCCACTGCAGGGAACACGGGTTCGATCCCTGTTCCAGGAAGAGTCCACATGCTGTGGAGCAACTAAGGCTGTGAGCCAGAACTACTGAAGCCTGAGTACCTAGAGCCTGTGCTCTGCAGCAAGAGAAGGCACTGTGAGAAGCAGCTTGAGCATCCCAATCAAGAGTATCCCCCACTCAGTGCACTAGAGACACCTGCATGCAGCAGTGAAGACCTGGTGCAGCCAAAAATAAACAAAAATTTTTTTAAAAAGTATGAAGTAGAGGAAATGAAAACAATGGATAGACTATTTGTTGAAGAAATTAGAAAAGGAAAAATAGAGAATTAGCATAGTCAAGTGAGTATCTTTTCAGGGTGGATGTTGATACATAGCAGAGTTGAAGACATGTAGAACAGTCCATTTGTCATGTCTTTTCTGATGACTCCCAAAGCCCGTTTTACTGGATGTCTGCAGTCCAGTGTTTTTATCAACTTTCTAGCTTTTCAGGACACCTGGTTATCTCAACAGACTGAGCAAGTCTAAAGCCAGTGTCTTAGCTATTCTGTTCTAACTCCCCCAACTTCCTAAGTTTTTTTTTTTTTTAATTATTTAACTGTGCTGAGTCTTAATGGCACATGGGTTCTTTGATCTAAGCTGTGAAACGCAGGATCTTTAGTTGAAACATGTGAACCTGTGGAATCTGGTTTCCTGACCAGGGAGCAAACCTGAGCACCCTTCACTGCACAGCCAAGGGAGTCCTCCCCTAGTTTTTGTTTTTTAAATTAGTTTTGTTGAGGTCTAATTCATATTTTATAAAATCCACACATTTAAAATGTACAATTTAATGATTTTTAGTAAGTTTATTGAATTGTATAACTATCATCATAAGTCAGTTTTAGAACATTTTCATCATTCCTGTAAGATTCCTCATGGCTATTTACGTTTAATCCCTGTTTCTAGCCTTATCTCCAGGCAAATCTCTACAAATTTGCATTTTTAGATAAATTTCATATAAATAGAATCATAGAATACGTGGTCTTTTATGTTGGTGTTTTTCTTTTAGTATGGTTTTAAGGTGTGTCTGTGTTGCTGTAACAAGCTAGTAGATGATAATCTATCAGCACCTCTGTCTTTTATTGTTGAATAATATTTCCTTGTTTGATTATACAACATTTTGTTTATGCGTTTATCACTTGGTAGACATTTGGGTTGTTTCCACTTCCTGGCTGTTGTGAATAATTTGATTTTAAATATTTGTGTACACATCTTTGTGTGGAAATGTGTTTTCATTTCTTTTGAGTGGGTACCTGGGAATAGAATTGCTACGTCATATGGAAACTGATTAACATTTGAGGAGCTGCCAAACTGCTTTCCAAAGGGTTTGCACCATCTTCTGTTCCCATCAGCAATGTATGAAGGTTCCAGTTTTCCTCCATGCTCACCAACTTTTACTATTGTCTGTCTGATTATAGTCTTTCAAGTGGGTGTATCTTCCTCGTGAAGTTTTATCTCCCTGTGGTTTTGATTTGCATTTGTCTAAAAGCAATGGCACCCCACCCCAGTACTCTTGCCTGGAAAATCCCATGGATGGAGGAGCCTGGTGGGCTGCAGTCCATGGGGTCGGTAGGAGTCGGACACGACTGAGCAACTTCACTTTCACTTTTCACTTTCATGCACTGGAGAAGGAAATGGCAACCCACTCCAGTATTCTTGCCTGGAGAATCCCAAGGATGGGGAGCCTGGTGGGCTGCCGTCTATGGGGTCGCACAGAGTCGGACACGACTGAAGCGACGCAGCAGCAGCAGTGAATAATAATGTTGAGGCTCTTATCCTACCATTTGGATGTCTTTGGTGAAATGTCTATTCAGATCTTTTGTCAGTTTTTTATTGGATTGTTTGTTTTCTTGTTGAGTTGTAAGAGTTCCTTGTATACTCTAGATGTGCATCCTTATCAGATACTTGATTTACAAATATTTCTCCTTTTCATTTTCTTAATGCTATTGAAGTGGAAAAGTTTTGAGTTTTGATGAGGTTGAATTTATCAAATTTTTAGTGGATTATGTTTTTAGTGTCATCTAAGAAATCTTCCGTGTAGCCCAAAGTCAGGAAGTTTTTCTCCTATGTATTTTTCTAAATATTTTTATAGTTTAAACTTTCACATTTAGTTCACTGATTTACCTTGAGTTAGTAGTATTATTATAATCTTTGAATTGTTTTTGTATGTGCTCTGAGGTAAGGGCCCCGGTTCTTTTCATATGTGTATATCCAGTTGTTCTAGCACTGTCTGTTGAAAAGACTCTATTGCTGCATTGAATTGCCTTGGTATGTGCTCAGTTTTCCACTTAAGTTTTGCTAAGATTCGTAGTCTCGCCTAGGGTCAAAAGTTGCATTGTTATTCATTTGGTCACCCATGTAACCATTCATTCATTCCACACTTACTGAGTGTTTTATGTTAAGTACTCTTCTAATGATGCCCCAGCCATATTTGTGAGGAAAGACTGTTCATGTTCTCATGGGGTTTGGAATTTAGTGGTAAAAGTGGCATGAATGAAGTAATTATATGTTTGATAAATGGAGAGAATTATATACTCTGATTAATGGAATGAAGGAAGAGTGGTATTATCACATAACAGGTAGACTGGCCTAATTGGGAGGATCAGGGAAGGCTTCCTGAAGAAGGGAGAATTGAGTTGAGTTTGAAAGCTAAGTAGGAATAAACCAAGCAAAGAATGGGAAAAGAGCATTTCAGGCAAGAGGAACAGCATGTCAAGGGCCTTAGGCAGTAGGATGCCTGCTGGGAGCCAGTGTGAGGAATCTCGCCCGTGACAAGGTCATGGAGAAAGAAGCCTGACATACGCAAGGACATGATCAAGCTTTAGGGATTCCCCCTGGTATTTCTTGAGCATCCACCCCACAGTGTGCAGTTTTCGGGACGGCTAAGACCCCACTCAGCGTGTCACGGACCCCCTGCATAAGATAGGTATGGAAAGAGGGGTGGGAAGTTTTGGGGTTGAAAAAAACCCAATTCCAAAGAAAGGCAATGCCAAAGAATGCTCAAACTACTGCACAATTGCACTCATCTCACATGCTAGTAAAGTAATGCTCAAAATTCGCCAAGCCAGGCTTCAGCAGTACGTGAACCATGAACTCCCTGATGTTCAAGCTGGTTTTAGAAAAGGCAGAGGAACCAGAGATCAAATTGCCAACACCCGCTGGATCATGGAAAAAGCAAGAGAGTTCCAGAGAAACATCTATTTCTGCTTTATTGACTATGCCAAAGCCTTTGACTGTGTGGATCACAATAAACTTTGGAAAATTCTGAAAGAGATGGGAATACCAGACCACCTAACTTGCTTCTTGAGAAATCTGTATGCAGGCCAGGAAGCAACAGTTAGAACTGGACATGGAACAACAGGTTGGTTCCAAATAGGAAAAGGAGTACATCAAGGCTGTATATTGTCATCCTGCTTATTTAACTTCTATGCAGAGTACATCATGAGAAACGCTGGGGTGGAAGAAACACAAGCTGGAATCAAGATTGCCGGGAGAAATATCAATAACCTCAGATATGCAGATGACACCACCCTTATGGCAGAAAGTGAAGAGGGAGCTCAAGGGCCTCTTGATGAAAGTGAAAGAGGAGAGTGAAAAAGTTGACTTAAAGCTCCACATTCAGAAAATGAAGATCATGGCATCTGGTCCCATCACTTCCTGGGAAATAGATGGAGAAACAGTGGAAACAGTATCAGACTTTATTTTTTTGGGCTCCAAAATCACTGCAGATGGTGACTGCAGCCATGAAATTAAAAGACGCTTACTCCTTGGAAGAAAAGTTATGACCAACCTAGATAGCATATTCAAAAGCAGAGACATTACTTTGCCGACTAAGGTCTGTCTAGTCGAGGCTATGGTTTTTCCTGTGGTCATGTATGGATGTGAGAGTTGGACTGTGAAGAAGGCTGAGTGCTGAAGAATTGATGCTTTTGAACTGTGGTGCTGGAGAAGACTCTTGAGAGTCCCTTGGACTGCAAGGAGATCCAGCCAGTCCATTCTGGAAGGAGATCAGCCCTGGGTGTTCTTTGGAAGGAATGATGCTAAAGCTGAAACTTCAGTACTTTGGCCACCTCATGCAGAGTTGACTCATTGGAAAAGACTCTGATGCTGGGAGGGATTGGGGGCAGGAGGAGAAGGGGTCGACTGAGGATGAGATGGCTGGATGGCATCATGGACTCGATGGATGTGAGTCTGAGTGAACTCCGAGAGATGGTGATGAACAGGGAGGCCTGGCGTGCTGCGATTCATGGGGTCGCAAAGAGTCAGACACAGCTGAGCTACTGAACTGAACTGAAGGGGTTGAAAGAAACCCAGTTGAGGAGTCGAGACAAACCTGCTTTCTGAGGGTTAAAAAGAAAACCCCCTTGCCAAAGGTAAAACCCTTGACAAGGTAGAGTTTTCTATTAGACTTAATTTTCTGACATGGGTAACAGTGAATCAAAAGAAAGACAGCTTTTTATAGGAGTAATCTTGCAGTTACTAACTAAACGAGGAATTAAAGTTAAGAAATCTAATATTCACTCATTTTTTTCATTTGTCCAAGAACAGTGTCCTTGGTTTCCAGGAAGAGGGCACTGTTAACTTAGATACTTGAGAGAGAGAGAGATACAGTGGGGGAGCCAGCTTCCCCAAAAACTAGGCAGAGAGACTAGTCCGAAAAACTGGTCTATCCTTTATTGTTCAAAAGGTCTTGTATACTTTTGATAAAACATAAATATCAATGGGTAACACAAAGTTATGCAGCGTTAACAGCCCAGACTCATCAAAACAGGCTTTTCTCTCTGCATACCTAATTGTATACACAAGTCTTAGGTGATTTATATCATCTTTTTAGCCCAAAAGGGCCAATTAACATTTTATAGCCTTTTTCCAATAAGATTTTGTCAACCAAAAGGCTTATTTGTGTTGATCTTCTCAAAGTCTGGTGCCACTCTCAGAAAAGCACTAAATAAAGTTACATTCTTACATAGCAAAGATACAGTCAGTAACTTATAACAAGTAAAGGGAGTACAGTGATTTACAAACAAAAGAAAAGCAATTAACTCAAAAGTCTAGTGTTGCTAACATCAAAACTACTATATATCTTTTTCTACATCCTGATTACATTGAGTAACATCCTCCCAGGTGCCTAAAAGAAAAAAATATAGAGGTCTGGCAGCAATCATTGAGTCAACAGTGAAAACCCATCACCAATATGATTTTTAACTCTTTAAAAAGGCTGTCTTTAAGATGCTTTTAAGCTTTGTGCCTCTTGCAGTTGGGGGCTGTAAGCAATTCACAAGCTGTAAAAAGTCTGGGGAACCTGTTAGGCAAGCTAAAGAGCTATCAGAGGGGGTTTAACTGAAACATCCCTTTCAAAATGTAGAAGACTAAAGCCCTGATTTGACTTTTTCCCAGAAAATATCAAGAGTAAAAAGCAGAGTACAGAGGCTGGCAGATTCTTATTTTGGAAGGGAGGGGTGGATGCTCAAGAAATAACAGGGGGAACTCCTAAAGCTTGATTACGTCCTTGTGTATGTCAGGCTTCCGTCCGCATGACCTTGTCACGGGTGAGATTCCTCATACTGGCTCCCGGCAGATGCCGGCTTGATACATTCAAAGACCTGAAAAAAATGCCTGTGTGGCTGGAGCATGGATAACAAAGGCATAGATGGAAAGGATGAGTGGAGGAGGGGGGAAATATAGAGGTGGGAAGAGGTCAGATGTATATCTTTATAAATTTTGTTGAGAATTTTGCTTTTTATCCTAAAAGCAAGAGGAAGCCATGGAAGAGTTAGGTTGTCCCTTCATTCCTTATGTCTAGTAAAATCCTGTAATGATTTTGCTCTCTTTCCTATCCTGGCTAACAGCAGATTAGTGAGGGCTCCATTTTCTTTTTCGGGATTACCGAAATTGTCTTTACTGGTGCTGCAGTTTTCATATTCCAATCCAGTGTGTACAGACAGTCATTTCTAGGCTCAAAACAAACTGGTCCTGGACTCATTTTGGTTTGATGTCGTTAGATGCACACTTAACTTGGTGTTTTCGGACTGAAATGGAATTTTGACTACAGGTTTCCCTCCTTATCCAGAGTGAAAGGGAAGTCACTCAGTTGTGTCTGACTCTTTGTGACCCCACGGACTGTAGCCTACCAGGTTCCTCCTTCCGTGGGATTTTCCAGGCAAGAATACTGGAGTGGGTTGCCATTTCCTTCTTCACCTTATCCAACAGTAGAGTATTACTGTGAGACCGTTTGTAAGCTCAAATGGTGTAATGCAAGAAGCAGTTACCTTAAGGTGTCTTGCTAATAAATGCGCAGAATAAATCAAGATAAATTACAGAAGCTGTCAGACATGGTTCAGAGCTAAGAACGGCTTCATACCGAGATACTGAGTTTCAGTTCCCTGGGACAGAGCCTGGTGGTGCCACTCTTGCTGCTTGGGGTGCACTGCCTCTAACAGCTTCCTGCAAAACAAATGCTCAATACTATTTTCATTTTTCACCTTTCTCATAAAAACAAAAATCCTTCTTGGATTCCCTTCATTTAGTGAAAATAGGTGTTAACATAGGTGTTTTGTAAGAGCAAAGTGGTATAAAGCAAAAAGCAAGCTTTTGAAAAGCAAGGTTACCTGTGTTTATTTTTAAAGTAATTAAAATAGAAAATTCAGTTCTTCAGTTCTACCAGGCACGTTTCAAGAGCTTAATAGCCACACATGAATAGTGGATACCATATTGGACAGTGCATACATATATCATTTTTGTCATCTCAGTTCTTTTGGACAGTGATGCTGTGGAGCAAGTTAATAACAGCATTAATTTTGGTAAAATGAGGCTCAAAGATAATAAACAACAGAATGAAGGAGACAGCAAAACTAAGGAAACAAGTTGAAAATCAATGAAACTAATAAATTAGAAGGAACAGAATAGTCATTACTGAAAATAAAATTACTGATATTAAAGGAAAGATCTGAGGTTATCTTAAACACATATGAAAAAAGCTTTAAGGAAAAGCCAGAATTGGATTGGCACACTTGAAAATGTATGCCATGTTCTTGGAAACTTTGGAGCTTAAAGGACAAAGAATTCTTCAGGTAGGAAAACAAATTAGTTTCAAGGGGAGAAGCCAGGCTTGCCTCAGTTTTCTACAACATTTCATGTAATGTCTACAAAGTTCTGAGGGAGGGAAGGAAGTGTACCCTGGAATACATAGGTAGCCCAAGATATTATTCTTATGTAAAGGCAGCAGGGTAGGTATTTTCACATGTGAAAAAACTCAAGAAATTCAAGACCTATGAGTTCATCTGGAAAACTGCTTGATAGAAAATCTCAGCCAGTTAAAAGTAAGTCAGAGTTAAGAATTCACACGTGAAGAAGCTTGACAGAAGACAAGTACTCTGATGAGTATTGAATCCATTTAGATGAAGAACTAATATTAAACAGCAATATGAATTATGGTTACAGAACTAGATATGAATGTTGTTAACCTGGACAAAATAAAGATAAATATAGAGATGGAAAAAGGGGAGATTGGAGGGGGATAGGAAATAGTGTCCTCAATCAATAGAAATTTAAAATGGAGACATTCATAGTTAAGTTTAAAAATAAAGCTTAATGACTGTAAGGGCTTTATGCTTTATACTTTTTCCTTCTTAGATAACTGGATAACTCTTGTAAAGAAACACTTGAAATTCAAAAAATTCCTTCAGCTTGCTTTTCTTTTATTATTTTAAAGTATAGTTAAATTTAATACTATTAAAAGTGGCCTTCCCCATCCCACCCCCCTCCTACATTTCTTCTCTGTGCTTCTATCTATATAAGTAACTACATGTAAAGACATCTATGATTGCTTAATATTTCAGTGATAATTTTGCTCATTTTTGGATTTTGAATGATTTTTCAGAACTTCTGTCTGGAGAGTATTGTTTTTCTAAAAATATATGCTATGGACAAAGATGCCAAAGTGTGAACAGTGGCTAACTCTGGGTAGGAGGAGGAGTTTGTGTGATTGTAATTTTTTCCTTTTCTAAAAGAAATTTTTCTGTCTTTAAAATTTTTTTTCTTTTTAAAAACTTAAAAAGACAAAAACAATGCTTGAGTATTTCAGAGCAGACTAAGCTAGATTTGGAGATGATAGTTGTTGGTTCATAGTATATAACATGTGGTATAGGAATATAACATGGAAATTCAAAACACAATTTCAGAGTTGATAATTTAGTCGTGAAAGGATAATCTTTAGAAGCAGTAATATTACTACAGAAATTCAAATACATGCATTTTTCATGGGGTATTTAGGGAATTTGTTTTTTTTTTTCAGTTGCTAAGTCATGTCTGACTCTTTGTGATTCCATGGACTGCAACATGCCAGGCATCCCTGTCCTTTAGTATCTCCTGGAGTTTGCTCAAACTTACGTCCGTTGAGTCAGTGATGCTATCTAACCATCTCATCCTCTGCCGTCCCCTTCTCTTCTTGCCCTCACTGTGCCGCCCCCTTCTCCTCTTGCCCTCAATCTTTTCTAGTATCAGGGTCTTTTCCAATGAGCCAGCTCTTCGCATCAGGTGGCCAGAATATTTAAGGGATAAAATATTTTAAAAACTATTATTTTGTGTCAGAACCAAACAACTTAGGAAAAATTGTGCTCAGGATGATATACTCATCGAGCAAGCAACATTGATGTATTTTAGTAGGAAGGGATTATCCTATGTGTGCAATAAAAGTAAATCTCACATTTCCTGAGGATTTCATGAAATGAAGTCAGAATAAGCAGTAATTATTTGCCCTCTGCATTATGAAAAACTAGTTGTCTAGTGGTAAAAAACTGGAAACTGTTAAAGTAAATGAGACTTAATTCTGTTGGATTGAAAATTAGGAAAATAACGTAGTGAGAGTATAAAGTTTCTAGTTCTGACTTTCTAATTGGGAGGTTGGGTATAATAATAGACTGAGAAAAGACTGACTATAATACAGACAAAAATATTTTAATGACTTAGTGACATAGAATATATTACTATTTCTCACCAGTTTTTGTCTCTCTCTCTACTCCTAACTCTCTTCCAGACTCACCAACCTAAAAGAGGATGGAGTTTATCTTTTTCAGCCCCACAGTCAGCCGGTCAGCTGTCTTTACTTCTCACCTGCCAATCCGGCTCACCTACTGTCACTGAGCTATGATGGCACATTACGCTGTGGGATTTTCCCAGGGCTGTTTTTGAAGAGGTAAATGTTAATGTGTTTACATATTGACCTTAGATGATATTCTAGATTCTTTATGAATGCCACATAAATGATTGTACAATCAGACTGGATGAGATGGTATGGAACAGGGACTTTAGAACTATTCTGCCTAAATTCATATCCCGTCTGGCACTATTTGTGTGACCTTGGCAAGTTCCTTTACCTCTTTGTGTCTCAGTTTCCTTAGTTTTGAAATAAAACAGTGACAACATTTACCTTACAGGATTGTCATGAGGATTAAGTGAGTTAATGTAGATAAAGTACTTAAAACAGAGCCTGGCACATGATAGATTTTTGCTCTTATTTTTTATTTTTGCAAAAATCTTTTAAAGACAATAACCTGTTCTTCTGTTTTAAGGCTTAAAACTTGTCTTTTATTCAGGAAGAATATTAGAATATTATTATATTTTTGTTTATTATTTCTAGGCTTTGCAGATATGAATTTTGTGAGGCTGATTCTTAGATGTGACAGAAAAGACTATAGAGAAATCCATCACATAACAAATAGTACTTTAGCACATTATATACAAAACATATGGCCAGTCTATATTAACTCACTTAATGTATCACAGAAACTATAAAATTTGGTTTTTTGTCTTCTAGTTAAGATTTATCATGTCATGCCATATATATATCTGATAATAGATTAGCTCAGCTGCTTTTATCTGGTGAAGTTAGAATGAAAACTGCAATTGGATGTGATAAAATTGTACTCTGGCAAGAAATGGACACTCCGGTGATTTCATTCAGAACATCTTCAGTTCAATTCAGTTCAGTTGCTCAGTCGTGTCCAACTCTTCGCGACCCCATTAGGCCAGGTTTATTCATAACCACCTGTTGAGGATAAGGTCTTTTCCTGGGCTAATCTATTTCCTATGAGGTCAGATTAAGTTGAAGTCTGTTTAAGAATAGTTGAAAGATGTTAGGCTCATACTTGTGACTATCCATCCACTGAAAGATACTCTACCAAGATAAATAGCCTTTACCCCTTGAAGATTTTCTAATCCATTTGATCTCTGGTTGGGTAGACCAGAAGCTTCCAAAGGCCTGAGGAATCCTCACAATATTTGGATCCCAGTGATGACATTTGGTCTCCTACTTAAATATCTGCTACTTAATGCTTAAAACAAACATGTCATTTCAAGTGAGCTTTCACATTTGCTTATTAACCATATTAGATTTCCTCATTAAGAGAATTCTTATAAATTAAACCATTTTTCAATGTGAATTTTAATCTTTATGAAGTTCAGGATGGTTTAGATGTAGGTTTCTATCCTTTAACTTATTTTGAATGAAACTTTTGAAGTTTTTAGACATCCTCAGTGTAAGGATAATTTTATGTGTGAAACAATGAAGAAAACATGATATCATCACTTATGATTTATCATCATAAATACTAATTTAATTGATGATCTAATTTTATGTATGCCTTAATTTTTTATGTAAGCCAGTACTCAAAATTAACACATTCTGATGTCTTTTAATTATTCTAATGTTCTGTATACAGATTATTCATAATTACCTGTAGGAGTTTTTCTTAATACATGTATTTATTGAAGTATACTTGACTTACAATGTTTGAGGTGCACAGCAAGATGATTCAGTTGTACATATTAATTTTCAGGCTATTTTCCATTATAGGTTATTAAAAATATATGGACTGTCAGTCCCTGTGCTGTACAGTAAACCTTTGCTACTTGTTGCATCTGTTTTTTTAAATTAGAAATCTATCATTCTCTTCATGCTAAGTCAAACAAGTGGAATCAAACTGTCATAAATTTTTAGTTAGGTGAAAATGCATAAGTTTTCTAAAATACATATATATATGTATACAAAAGTTTTTCTGCTATGCTCGATAAAGGCTTGGGAGAGAACATTAAAAAAATAGATGGAGAAATTGGAAAACCTAAACTGAATGAAATGGAGCACTGAGTATGAAGAAAAAATGAAACAGTCTCTATGAAAGTAAAAGATCATCATATAGTCCAGTTGGTTTTAAACATGGCTGCTCATTAGGAACATATCTGGAGCTTTGGACAAAAAAAAGCAGTACCTAGGCATTTGTAATTCTGATGTGCATCTGGATTTTAAAAAGTGATTATAGGCTTTCTTGTTAAATGGTAGCTTTGGTGATAGAGAATTCTGTTATTTTTCTGTTGATCAAGCATGATACAATGGTATTAAGTGAGTAATAGTTCAATTCAGTTGCTTAGTTGTGTCCAACTCTTTGTGACCCCATGGACTGCAGCATGCCAGGCTTCCCTGTCCATCACCAACTCCTGGAACTTACTCAAACTCATGTCCACTGAGTCAGTGATGCCATCCAACCATCTCATCCTCTGTTGTCCCCTTCTCCTCCCACCTTTGATCTTTCCCAGCATCAGGTCTTTTCCAATGAGTCCGTTCTTCACAGCAGGTGGCCAAAATATTGGAGCTTCAGCATCAGTTCTTCCAATGAATATTCAGGACTGATTTCCTTTAGGATGGACTTGTTTGATCTCTTTGCAGTCCACCCTGTCCAACCTTCAGCCTTTCCCAGAATCAGGATCTTTTCCAGTGAGTCATCTCTTTGCATCAGATGGCCAAAGTATTGGAGCTTCTGCTTGAGCATCAGTTCTTCCAATGAATATATACAGGGTTGATTTTCTTTTGGATTCACTGATTTGATCTCTTTGCAGTCTAAAGGATTCCCAAAAGTCTTCTCTAGTACCACAGTTTGAAAGCATCAGTTCTTCAGTACTCAGCCTTCTTTATGGTCCAGCTCTCACATTTGTACATGATTACTGGAAAAACCGTATCTTTGACTATACAGATCGTTGTTGGCTAAGTGATGCCTCTGCTTTTTAATGTGCTGTCTAGGTTTGTCATAGCTTTTCTTCCAAGGAGCAAGTGTCTTTTAAATTCATGGCTGCTGTCATCGTCTACAGTGATTTTGGAGGGCAAGTAAATAAAATCTGTCACTACTTCCACTTTTCCCCTTCTACTTGCCATGAAGTGATGGGACCGGATGCCATGATTTTAGTTTTGAATGTTGAGTTTCAGGCCAACTTTTCCACTCTCCTCTTTCAGCCTCATCAAGAGGGTCGTTAGTTCCTTTTTACCTTCTGCCATTAGAGTGGTATTATCTGCATATCTGAGGTTGTTGATACCTTTCCTGGCAAACTTGATTCTAGCTTGTGTTTCATCCAGTCTGGCATTTCACATGATATACTCTGCGTATAAATAAGTAGGGTGACAGTATAAGCCTTGTCATCCTCCTTTCCTAATTTAGAACCAGTAAGTTGTTCCATGTCTGGTTCTTACTGATGCTTACTGTTCTTACTGTTGCTTCTTGACCCTCATACAGGTTTCTCAGGAGAGAAACCATCTCTAAGAATTTTCCATAGTTTTTGTGATCCAAACAGTCCAAGACTTCAGTGTGGTCAGTGAAACAGAAGTAGTTTTTTTTTTGAATTCTCTTGCTTTCTCTGTGATCCAGTGAATGTTGGCAATTGATCTCTGGTTCCTCTGCCTTTTCTAAACCCAGCTTGTACATCTGAAAGTTCTCTATTCATATACTGCTGAAGCCTAGCTTGAAGGGTTTTGAGCATAACTTTACTAGCATGTGAAATGAGTGCAGTTGTACAGTAGTCTGAACATTGTTTGTCATTGCCCTTCTTTGGGACTGGAATGGAAACTAACGTTTTCCAGTCCAGTGGTCACTGCCGACATATTTTCCAAATTTGCTGACATATTGAGTGCAGCACTTTAACACCATCATTTAGGGTTTTAAATAACTGAGCTGGAATTCTGTCCCCTCCACTAGCTTGTTTGTAAATAATGCTTCCTAAGGCTGCTTGACTTCACATACTAGGATGTCTGGCTCTAGGTGAGTGACCGTACCATTTTGGTTACCTGGGTCATTAAGACTTTTTTTTTGTACAGTTCTTCTGTGTATTCTTACCACCTCTTCTTAATCTCCTCTGCTTCCGTTAGGTCTGTATTGCTTCCATCCTTTATTGTGCCCATCCTTGAATGAAATGTTCCCTTGATATCTGCAGTTTTCTTTGAAGAGATTTTTAGTCTTTCCTATTCTGTTGGTATCCTCTACTTCTTTGCATTGTTCATTTAAAAAGTCCTTTTTATTTCTCCTTGCTGTTCTCTGGAACTCTGCATTCAGTTGGGTATATCCTTCCCTTTTTCCCTTGGTTTTTGCCTCTTCTTTCCTCAGCTATATGTAAAGCCTCCTTAGACAACAATTTTGCCTTTTGCATTTCTTTTCCTTTTGGATGGTTTTGGTCACTGCCTCCTGTACAGTGTTACAAACCTCTGTCCACAGTTTGAAGAACTATGGCACTCTGTCTACCAGATGGAATACCTTGAATCTATTCTTCACCTCCCCTGTATAATCATGGGATTTATTTAGGTCATACCTGAATGGTCTAGTGGTTTTCCCTTCTTTCTTCAATTTAAGTATGAATTTTGCAATAAGGAACTGATGATCTGAGCCACAGTCAGCTCCAGGTCTTGTTTTTTGCTAACTATATAGAGCTTCTCCATCTTTGTCTGCAAAAATATAATCAGTCTGATTGCAATATTGACTACCTGGTGATGTCCATGTGTAGAATGGTCTATTGTATTGTTGGAAGAGGGTTTTTGCTATGACCAGTGCATTCTCTTGGCAAAACAGCCTTGCAGTGCTTCATTTTGTCCTCCAAGGCCAAACTTGCTTGTTACTCCAGGTATCTTTTGACTTCCTACTTTTGCATCCCAGCCCTCTATGATGAGAAGGACATCATTTTTTTTTTTCCCCTGGGGTGTCAAATCTACAAGTTCTTGTAGGTTTTCATAAAACTGTTCTGCTTCTTTGGCATAAGTGGTTGGGGCATAGACTCAGATTATTGTGATGCTGAATGGTTTGCCTTGGAAATGAACAAGAGTATTCTTTCATTTTTGAGATTGTACCCAAGTACTACATTTTGGACTCTTATTGACTATGAGGGCTACTCCTTTCTTCTAAGGGATTCTTGCCCACAGTAGTAGATACAGTGGTCATCTGAATTAAATTTGCCCATTCCCGTCCATTTTAGTTCATTGGTTCCTAAGTTGTCCTAAGATTTTTTTAAAAAAAGTCAGTGTTGTGAACTAAGTCATAGTTTAAAAACATGGTGAGAGTGGTTTATGGTATAGGAAATACTACATCTCAGTAAAACTGTAAAGAGAAATTAAGGGGAAAAAAGAAATAGTGAGCCAAACCAAACCCACGTGCAGACTTGATTCCGTCAACAGATAGCTGTCAGACGCCTTGAAGCTGAGGCAGAGGTGTCAGTAACTAAAGCTTTAGGCTCCTGGTTTGTGGTCTAGTAAAATGGTGTTGAAGATAAATAACATCATTTTTGGGATTCTCAGTCTGTAGATCAGTCTTGCCATCTCCTGCTTGAGTGTGTCCAGTTTACCTTGATTCATGGACCTAGCATTCCAGGTTCCTGTGCACTACTGTTCTTTATAGCGTTGGGCTTTACTTTCACCACCAGACACATCCAAAACTAAGCATCATTTCTGCTTTGGCCCAGCCGCTTCATTCTTTTTGGAGCTAATGGTAATTGCTCTCTGCTCTTCCCTCATAGCATGTTGGACCCTTTGCGATTTGGAGGGGGGCCGGTGTCTAACTTTGGTGTTCTATCTTTTTGCCTTTTCATACTGTTCATGAGGTTTTCCTGACAAGAACACTGGCGTGGGTCGCCCTTTCCCTCTCGAGTGGACCGTGTCTTGCCAGAGCTCTCCGGTGGGGCTGTCTTGGGTGGCCCTGCACAGCAGCGCTCCCAGTGCCATTGAGTTAAGCAAGGCCCTTCGCCATGACAGGGCTGCTGTTCAGGACGGGGATTTGCTTACTAGTAATTACTGTAATTATTTAAAGAAATGTCTGTTGGGATCTTTGCCTGTTTTTACTTGGGTTATCTGTGTTTTTAGTATTGAGTTGTCAAAGTTCTCCACTTATTTATTTTTTTAAAGTGAGGCTTATTGAGGTATATAGTACATACGATAAAACTTACCTCTTTTAGGTGTGCAGTTTTATGAATCTTGGCAAACTTACGTAACCGCCACTGCAATCAAGATGTAGGAAATTTCCATCACCTGAAAAAAATTACCTCATGACCCTCTGCAGTTAGTCTTCTCCTCTTTCCTGAGCCCCTGGAAACCAGTGATGTGATTACTGTCCATATAATTTAAAAAAATTTTATTGGAGTATAGTGGATTTACAGTGTGTTATGTTTCAACTGTACAGCACAGTGAATCAGTTATACATATTATCCACAAGATTCTTTTCCCATATAGACCTTTACAGAGTATTGAGTTCAGTTCTGTGTACTATATAGCAGGTTCTTATTAGTTATCTATTTTATATATATTAGTGTGTATATGTCAGTCCCAATTTATCCACCCCCTCCCCCATCTCCTGGTAAACACAGTTCATTTTCTACATTCATGATTCTACTTGTTTTGTTCATTTGTACCCTTTTTTTAAGGTTCCACATGTAAGGAATATATGATATTTGTCTGTATCTGATTTACTTCACTCAGAATTTTAATCTCTAGTCCCATCCATGTTTCTGCAAATAGCATTAGTTTGTTATTTTTTGTGGCTGACATTCCATCAGGGTGTTCCTGGTGGCTTAGATGGTAAAAATCTGCCTGCAGTGTGGGAGACCTGGGTTCAATCCCTGGGTTGGGAAGAAACCCTGGAGAAGGAAATGGCTACCCACTGCAGTATTCTGGCCTGGAAAATTCATGGACTCTATAGCCCATGGGGTCACAAAGAGTCAGACATGACTGAGCGAATGTCACTGAAACTGAATATTCCATCATATATATGTACCACATCTTCTTTATCCACTCCACTATGGATGTACCCTTTAGGTTGCTTCCATGTCTTGGCTATTGTAAATAGTGGACATTGGGGTGTGTCCATTGCTGTGGACATTGGGGTGCATATATCTTTTGAGTTTCAATTTGTATTTCAATTGAATAGAATTCAAATTCAGTCTGTTTCCTAGTAAGTTTCAGAGTAGATCTGCAACTGAGGTTTATTGGATTTACGAGATTTGCGATGTAGCCCCAACAGGGGTGGATGGGCTGTTTGATTGCAGGCAAGTCTTAGAGTTGATCAGTGCTTTCGATTCCATCTCTGCAAAAGAGGATGACCATTTTGTCCTGTGCTTCTTGTGGGGATGATGGGAGGATAAATGAGGTATTTGGGGTAAAGTGTTGTATTATTTTTTTAACAAAAATTTATACATTGGCTTTTTTTAAAAAGAAGAGCATTACTTAAGTTGATTGTTCCTTATATCCTTAGGTATATAGAGATGAAACAAGAAGCTTTTCCTCCTTTGACTTCTTGACAGAAGATGCCTCCACTTTAATAGTAGCTCACTGGGATGGAAGTATGTCACTAGTGGATAGGCGGACTCCTGGAACTTCTTGTGAGAAACTTATCAAATCTTCTATGAGCAAAATAAGAACTGTTCATGTGCACCCAGTGCATAGACAGTATTTTATCACTGCAGGATTAAGGTATGTTTTCATAACATTTTATGATATAGATGTTTTAACATTAGGAATAATGTTTTAGTTTGATTGACAAAGACTTTTTTGTGATACCCACAGACCAAATAATTTTCCTTTCTATGCTAATTTAAGGGTGTTTTATTTTTTTAAAGTTTTTATGTGATTCTTTAAAATGAGTTTTAATACATAGTGAAAATATTGAAACAAACATACATTTTTGTTTTCCCTGGTCTTGTGCATTTACTTCAGTCTTGTGAGAAGAAAATCTGTAAAAATACAAGTTAAATGGGACCTACAATTTCTTAGTCTGTGTTAACTTTTTTCTTGAGACGATGAGAAAACCAGCTAGAATCTTGTCTCTCTATACCCACCTGGTTACATATATATGCTATAATTTTGGAATTTTTCTAATTTTTAATCTATACCTGTGTTTTTAAAATTAATACAGAAGATCAGAGGGGCCTGTCTTCACTGTTCTTCGATGTAGGGTGTATTTGCGTGTCTAATTTATGTTCCGTGCTATCGTAGAGGCTTACTCTGTATACTGTGATAACACTGAGAATTATTCCTCCTGTTACAGGGACATTCATATTTATGACGCAAGATGCCTGAATCCCAGGAGAATCCAGCCTTTGATTTCTTTAACTGAACACACAAAGAGCATCGCTTCAGCCTATTTTTCACCTCTTACTGGTAGCAGAGTAGTAACCACATGTGCTGGATTGTAAGCTGAGGTAAATTGGGAAGACAGAAATACGTTGTTAAGAGTCTATAATTACTCTGTTAGTTAAGCAGTAGCTTTGTTTACTGTTACTCCGTATTAAATCACTAGCATTAATTGTTTTGTTGCCATGTCTAGGTTCCCAAAGATCGACGACTTGTACTTAATAGCATTTCAGCAGTTTTGGAATCTGTAAATTTCTTGAGATTGGCAAGGAAGGTCTGTAACTACCCTGGGGAATGATGTCAGGCTTTCCTTTTAGCACTGAAATCTGATGAAATCAGGCTTGTGATATCTTGTGTGAAAGTTGCTCAGTCATGTCCAGCTCTGTGACCCCATGGATTGTAACCTGTCAGGCTCCTCTGTCCGTGGAATTCTCCTGGCCACAATACTGGAGTGGGTAGCCGTTCAGGGGATCTTCCCAACCCAGGGATTGAACCCAGGTCTCCCGCATTGCAGGTGGATTCTTTACCATCTGAGCTACCAGGGAAACCTAAGAACACTGGAATGGGTAACCTATCCCTTCTCCAGTCCTGACCCAGGATCGAACTGTGGTCTCCTGTATTGCAGGTGGATTCTTTACCAACTGAGCTGCCAGGGAAGCCCTTCTGTGTGATATCTTGGACAGAAGATAATTTTAGCATAGGAAGAAGCTCCTACTCTGGGGATAGTGGGATCCCTCCCACAAGTCAAGTGCTGAATTGAAGTTGCAGAGCCCTTGGCCATGGGCAGGCAGAAAAGATAGCAAAACTGGGTTTCTGTACAAACTATTGGATAAAATTTTATGATTTTAGCTTTGGTACCATTCTATAGCTACTACCTAAAAATAGATTTTAAAATTTAATATAAGCCAGTTGAACAAAAATAGAAAGTAATGCCAATTTTTCAAAATGTGGAGAATGTTAATGCAACAATGAAGGAAATAATTTTGTTCTCTTCTAAAATCCACAGTTTTGCTTAACATTGCAAGCAATTCTCTATGAGACTTTTACCTTAAGTGATTTTGGAATGTGTTCATTATTCACTCAACAAATATCTGTTGAATGTATACTATGGGGTGGGCTCTAGAAAATCACCTAATTTCTGTTTAGACCCATATATTGGGAAGAACAAGGTTTATAGTGTGTGAGAGGTGCCCTGTTAATTCCTAGTAAAGTCTGTGAGCATTACCAGGTAGTACATTAAGAGATTTCATCACTGGGCAGTGATGGCCCAGTGTCCCCTTTCCACCCATGCAGTTTTCTTTGTGTTAAGGACCACTTACTTGTCCCATTCCTGTTTGTTTGCACTGAAGACTTTACTCTTGTGATTTGGCTTTCTGGTAATCTAATTAGAGTTCTAGTGCCAAGAAATGGCAGTGGGATGGCTAGGCACAGGAGAAGGGTGAGGTGGTCATGACATGGCTACTTTCTGCCAGGGTGCCTAGTGGAGGCCTCTGAGCTCCTGCAGTTGCCCCACACAGTTCCTCCCCTTAGTTACTGGCCAGGCAGACTTGCCAGAGCCTGGAAGTGACAGTATGACGCCTTCAATCTTAAGTCTCTTGGGGAAATTGTTCTTGATACATGCCTGCACTTTTAGGTTATTTGTGCATTTTCAGACAACATCCATTATGTATGACCTATATTACTGTGGATCTGATTATAGAGTCTGGATTATCAATGTAGAATGTACATTTAAGTTTGGAATAATAGTGTTTAGTTTCCACACTAAACTCTAAGAACTGAATTTTATGATATTCTTTGTAACTTTTAAAAATATATTAGCTAGCTGAGGTTTGTTAGGACCTGATCCTATATATTTTAAAACAACAACCATTTCATTATCGTGAACCAGTGAAAAGCTTGTTAAATACCCTGATGATATTTCAGAAAAATCTCAAGAAACAATAAAAGGAGTGCTTCTTTATTCTCTCTCTTTATTTTGCAGAATCTTTGACAGCAGCTGTATATCCTCAAAGATTCCTCTTCTTACCACCATCAGGTCGGTGCCCATATGCCAAATAATGTGGACCCTGGATTACTATGAGCTTTTGTTGGACTGCATACATTAAGAGATCAGATTATCAAAGAGATGGATAGGTCTGATTTTATGTTACAGTGTTCCTGGTTACTTGTTCCTATCCCATCCGGAAGAGTTCTTACTTCCAGGTTGCCTGTGTCTACAAAGAGGTTCTGTCTCTTTTAGTCTGTAGCTATTCTCTGCCTCTGAGAGGTTATTTTTGGTTAAGGTGAATGACTTTATTCAAAAACTGAATTAGTCATGTTATCATATTGAGACTGACTTGCTCATGAGGCTAGCTGAAGCACTCTTTATTTGCCTGTTTGTTCTGGGCTTAGCTTCCCAATCTTCCTATTTCTTTGTTTGGTTATCCTCTTTTTGCATCTGCTACTTTTAATATATATATTTTACATCAAACTTTACTTAATGTCTGCTTCCTACACATACTTCTTTATCAGCATTTATAAAGTTGGGAACGGGGTATGCAATATATGTTAACTGTTGCTTCATGAGTTTTATAGTCTGTAGAGGCTATATTTAATATGCTTATTTTCTTTTTCACAGAATTTCCCCTCTTCATTTCCTTTTTCAAACTTTATTAACTCTAGTTAGTTTATTGACTTCTAGTGTGTATTTAAAAAAAATTATCTAGGGTGATGATTCTGGGGTCAGTAGAGATAAGCTCATTGAATGGCAGTGGGAAATGTGGTTCTCCATTGTTCATCCTTTAATAAGAAAGGGCTGTTGGTGGTGTTGCGATGTGGAGAATAAAAGGGCAGTGCTTTGTTCTTTGCTTTGGAGAGCAGTGAAGAGCCCCACATATATTTAAATTGTTTTCTGCCTTATTTTCAGTTGTGATTATAAACATGTAACAGTAAGTCAGCCACCTTAACTATTTATATGTATACAGTTCAGTAGCGTTAGGTGTGATCACATTGTGCAACAGAGTTCTAGAATTTTCTACCTTGCAAAACTGAACCTGGCCCATGAGACATTAATTTCTCTCTTCCTCTTTTCCAGATTGTGGCAGCCATCTGTCTAGTTTGCGTTTCTGTGATTTTTACTACTTTAGGTATTTCATATGAGTGAAATCATAGAGTATTTGTTTTTTTGTGATGGGTTTATTTCACTTAGCATAATGTCCTCGATGTTCATCCATGTTCTAGCATGTTACAGGATCTCCTCCCTTTTTAAAGGCTGCATAATAATTCCATTGCATGTATATACCATATTTTCTTTATCCGTTCACCTCTTGATCGACATTTGGGTTGTTTCTACCTCTTGACTATTGTGAAAAAGGCTACAGTGAACAAATGGGTGTAAAGGTATCTTCAAGATCCTATTTTGAATTCTTTTGGATAATACCCAGAAAGGAGATTTTAATGGATTGTCTGATAATTCTATTTTCAATTTTTTGAGGAACCTCTATACTGTTTTTCCATAGCTGCCAAACTGTTTTACATTCCAGGAGTGCACTAGAGTTCTAATTTCTCTTTATATGTATCAATACTTATCCTGATGATTGTGAGGTAATACATTATTGTGGTTCTGATTTGCATTTCTCTAGTGATTAGTGCGGAGAAGGCAATGGCAACCCACTCCAGTACTCTTGCGATGATAAACATCTTTTCATATGCTTATTGACCATTTGTCTATCTTCTTTGGAGAATTGTCTATTTAGGTCTTTTGTTTATTTTTGAATTACATCATTTTTGTTGTTGACTTATAGAAATTCCTTACATATTCTGCATTATCAAATATATGATTTTCAAATGTTTTCTACCATTTTGTGGGTTGCCTTCTCAGTCTGTTGATTGTTTCCTTTGCACAGTTTGTAAGTATGATGTAGATTTGTCTATTTTTGCTTTTGTTGCCCGTACTTTTGGTATTATATCCAAAAATCATTGCTGTATCCAGTGTACTGAAACTTTCCCCTGTGTTTTCTTCTATGTTTTATTAAGAGTTCCAGGTCTTAGATATAGGTCTTTAATCAACTTTGAGTTGGTTTTAGTATATAGTATAAGGTTATGGTGGTTTAGTCACTACGTCATCTGTGACTCTATGCGACCCCATGGACTGTAAGCCTGCCAGGCTTCTCTGTCCATGGGATTGTCAGGCAAGAATACTGGAGTGGGTTGCCATTTTCTGCTCCAGGGGATCTTCCCAACCCAGGGATCAAATCCCCATCTCCTACATCATAGGCAGATTCTTCACCACTGAGCCATCAGGGTTACTGTCCAATATTACTCTTTTGCATGTGGATATCCGATTTTGCCAGAAGCAGTTTTTGAAGGGACTCTCCTTTCCCCACTTTGTGGTCTTGGCACCCTTGTTAAGTATCATTTGACCGGGAACATGAGAGTTTCCTTAGGGCTCTGCCCCCACCGGTCCGTAGCATGTCTTTATACCAGTGCCCCACTGTCATGGTTTCTGTTGCTTTGTGTAGTATATTTTGAAATGAGGAAATATGAGGCCCCCAACTTTGTTCTTCTTCTTAAAGATTATTTTGGCTGTTTGTAATCCCTTGAGCTTTCATATTAATTTGAGGATTTTTTTTTTTCTATTTCTGTAAAATGTGCCCTTGGGATTGATTGCATTGGTTGAATTCTATAGATCACTTTGGGTCATACAGATATTTTAACAATATTGAGTCTTCTAATCCACAGACAATTTATTTGTGTCTTTATTTATTTGTGTCTTATTTGTGTCTTGTGTTTTAGTAATGCTTTGTAGTTTTCAGTGTACAAATCTTTCATATCTTTGGTTAAATTTATTCCAAAATATTTTATTCTTGTTGACGTTACTACAAATGGGATTTAAAGAAATATATTTATTTATTTCTGACCCTGCTGGGTTTCTGTTGCTGTGTGCAGGCTTTCTCCAGTTGTGGTAAGCAGAGCTAGCCTTCATTGGGGTGCACGGGCTTCTGACTGTGGCAGCCTCTCTAGTTGAGGAGCATGGGCTCTGGGCACAAGCTCAGCAGCTGTGGCGCACATTCTCTGCTGCCCCGTGGCATGCGTCATCTTCCCAGACCAGCAGCCGAGCCCATGTCCCCTGCATTGGCAGGTGGGCCACCAGGGCCACTGGGCCACCAGGGAAGTCCTGGAGTTGTTTTCTTAGTTTCCTTTCTGGATTGGTCATTGTTAGTGTGTAGAAATGCAACTGATTTTTATGTGTTGATTATATCCTGCAAATTTGCTGAGATAGTTTTAACTGTGTGTGTGTGTGTGTGTGTGTGTGTGTGTGTGTGTGTGTGTGTGTGTGTGTGTGTGTGTGTGTGTGTGTGTGTGTGTGTGTGGTGTGTGTGTGTGTGTGTGTGTGTGTGTGTGTGTGTGTGTGTGTGTGTGTGCAGTCTTTAATCCTACCCAGTTTTCTAATTCTACCAAATTTCCAGTGTTAGATATGTTGAATAGATGGCAAGAAAGGCATCCTTGCCTTTTACCAGATCTTGCAGGAAAAGCTTTCAGTCTTTCATCATTGAGTATAATGTTAGCTGTGGGCCTTTAATATATATGACCCCTATTATGTTGAGATTGTTTCTGTCTGTTCCTGGTTTGTTGAGTGTTTATCATGAAAGGATATTGAATTTTGTTAGATGGTTTTTCAGTACCAGTTGAGAGGATCTTATGATTTTTGTCTTTCATTCTATTTATGTGGTATGTCAATTGGTTGGGTTTTGTGTTTTGAACCTTCCTTGCATTCCAGGTATAAATTCAACTTGGTCATGGTGTATAACCCTTGTAATGTGCTGTTTGAATTTTTTTACTGGTATTTTGTTGAGAATTTTATACCAATATTCATCAGGAATATTCGTCTGTAGGGCTTTTTTTCTCTCCCAGTAGGGTCTTTGTCTGACTTTGGTATTAGAAGTGTTTGCCTCATAGAATGAGTTCCTCTTCAGTTTTTTGGAAGAGTTTGAGGAGCATTTGGTGTTAATTCTTACTTAAATGTTAACGTAGAAATCTTTAGTGAAGCCATCTGGTCCAGGGCTTTCTTTGATGGGAAGTTTTTGGTTATTGTTTTAATCCCCTTACTAGTTACAGTTCTAGTTAGATTTTCTATTTCTTTATGATTCAGTCTTGGTAAATTTTATGTGTTTGGGAATGTATTCATTTCTTCTGGATTGTCCAGTTTATTGGTGTATGATTGTTCATAGTATTATAATCCTTTCCTGTCACATAAGTTGTAATGTCCCAGTTTCATTTATTTTAGTTATTTGCACTTTCTATTTTCTTAATCTAGCTTGCCAGTTTTGTTCTCTTAAAAAACCAGCTCTTAATTTTTTCTATTGTTTTTGTATTCTCTAATTCTTTTATCTTCTAATCTTTATTATTTCCTTCCTTCTGCTAACTTTTGGTTTTGATTATTCTCCTTTTTCTAGTTCCTTGAGATGTAGTTAGATTGTTGACTTTTATATCTTTCTTCTTTTTTGATGTTTACTATTAAAAATTTCCCTCTTAGTATTGCTTTCATAGCATCCCATAGCTTTTGGTAGTTGTATTTTTATTTCTGTACAGATGTCTTCTAATTTCCCTTGTGATTTTTTTCTTTGAGCCCCCAAAGTACTTTTTACCTTATGGTTGTATAGGTTATATAAAATGATTTGGTTATTAGGGGACTACAAATATGGGAAATAGATTCTGTTAAACAGCAATAACTTAGATTATATATTTCTTTATTCTAGGTCTTGTATTTGCATGCGCCCCCAAAAGGAGGGGAGTGCATTGAGTTAGGAAGCCAAACAAAAATGTTGCTGTTTCAATATGTTCAGTGACCATCCACTGAGCACAAATCACTGTACTCAGCACTGGAGGTTCAAAAATGCAGACAACATCTCTCTCCCAGGTTTCAGTCTTGTAGGAAGGATAAGATTAGGCTGTTGATGACTCAGTAACTTGAAACTTGGCAGAGAAAACCAGCATTTAGGAGCAGTGCCATCTTTACCCTCTGCCCATGCTATTTTGAGTTATTTAACACTGTCTTTCAAAAAATTGTTTCATTAGGCACAACACCATCACCGGGCGATGGCTAACCAGGTTCCAGGCCGTGTGGGACCCTAAGCAGGAAGACTGTGTCATAGTTGGCAGCATGGCCCAGCCACGGCGAGTGGAGATCTTCCATGAGACAGGAAAGTGGGTGCACTCTTTTCTGGATGGAGAACGCCTTGCTTCTGTGTGTTCCATCAATGTTATGCATCCAACTCGGTATATTTTGGCTGGAGGTAATTCCAGTGGGAGGGTACATGTTTTTATGAATTAAAGTTGTGGAGTTTTGGGTTTGGAAACACCAATTTGTTCAAATTAATCCATCTAAGGAGCCTAGTAATTCGTGTGGCTTAGTCTGTTTACTTGGTAATATGTACTATTTAGCGAATGTAAACTTGCTTTGTAAGTAAGAATTATGAGCAGAATGTACTTTTAGGAAGAGAGAGGCCTTGGAGGTTGTTTCTGTAGGATGTGGAGGGCGTTGGAGGGAGACTGTGATGCTTTCAGCACTTTTAACCAGGCAGAATATGGAGAAATTCTAGCATTATAAATTACAAAGCTTTGAGTAATCAGTGTTTGGTTGTTTTTGTCACCTTGATTCTATAGTCATATATAGATTTGTGGTTTATTTTACAGTTTGAAATACATATTTATTTCTAGACTTATATATACTGGAAGGGATCCTGAAAGGTTATCTCATCTGAGTGATTTTGAAACTTAATTTTTTAAACAGAGCACTTTTTCCTCCTTGCCTCTAAATTAAATCTTACATGAAATCCCAAGATAATTGCTGAGAAGCTGTGGTTCACTTGGGCAGGGCCTGGGTCCCTGTGTTGACCTTCTCCCTCATTCCTCTCCATGGCTCCTGAGACACAGCCAGGGAGTCCCAGGGCTTGTAGGCACAGGGTTGGAATATACTAATCCCTGTCTCCCAGTGTGAGATTACGTTCAGACCACTGTTTCCCAGACTGGGTTGTAGCTATTGATGTGACTTAAGTGACCATGACCAGTGTCTAAAAAAAGTTAAAAGGAGACAAATAGTAAAGAATAGCAAACATAATTAGAACAAATATTCTTTTGTGAAACTTAGTTCCATATGCATACATAGCTGTAGGTATACATGCATATGTATTTTATGATGGAAAATGTATTTCTTTATTACTGTGGTCATGGTTAAAGAAATAAGAGCTTCTACCCTAGAAGGTCCCAGCCAGCTTTATGTGTCCTTGTCCTTTAAACTCTCCAGAGGAGATTTAGTAGCCTGGGAAAGTGTTACGGAATTCCATTTCTGGCATTTATTCATTAAAAATATTTGTTTTCAGAAGCTGTGGCAACTTGAATGTGTCTGTTGTTGGACCCTACTAAATCAGCAACTGAGATTACTGTGTGTTACTATCAATACAACTCTTTCTGTTGTTCTTCATTGCCAAACGACTACTGAAAGACTGTTAGAAATAGTTTCAGCAATATGCCTGATTTCTAAGAGGAAATATGATTTTTTCAGAATTGTATGTCACAGAAATAAAGTGATGTATGTAATTTCCTTGAATAACGTTTTTTTCTTTTTTAATATTTATTTATTTGGCTGGACCGTGTCTTAGTCGTGGCATGCAGGATCCTCAGTCTTCGTTGCAGTATGCAGGATCTTTAGCTGCAGTATATGGGATCCAGTTCCCTGACCAGGGATTGAACCTGGACCCCCTGCATTGAGAGTACAGTGTCTTAACCACTGGGCCACCAGGGGAGTTCCTCCAACATTTTGCTTGAATAATTTCCTTCTCTGTAATTAAAAACTAAACAAGTTTTGAAGCTTATTAAAAGGTTGTGGGTATTTATAAGGAATAGGGTTTCTCTTGTTTTCTTGGTGCTGGAATACAGAAATTGATAAGCAAGGTGGAAATATGAATTTATGAAATACAAAGTCAGGCTGTGTGAAGTTGTACAGGTGCATGTGCTTAACTGTTCAATTCTGTCCAACTCTGTGTGACCCTGTGGACTGTAGCCTGCCAGGCTCCTCTGTCCTTGGGATTCTCTCAGCAAGAATACTAGAGTGGGTTGCCATTTTCTCCTCCAGTGGATCTTCCTGACCCAGGGATCGAACTAGAACTCACACCTCTTATGTCTCCTGCATTGGCGCCACCTGGGAAGCCCTATGTGAGGTTGAGGTATGTTATAAACTGTTCTGCAAATAGTTAAATGAAGACTTTAGGTTCCCTTTCCCTTTTCCACACCACTTTATCTTATAGGTTCTAGTCGTGGCTGGTTCTGTGGGAACTGTTCTTTTCTTAACATGTTGAAAACTACTCTTAATTAGTACTGTCATTTAAGCCTTGAATACTTCGTGGTGATTGCCTGGCTTCTGCTATAAATGTCAGAACATTCTTGATGTTTCTCATTTTTGTGGTCTCTTGCCATTGTAGCTTCATAAGCTGTGCTGTTGATATCCATTCAAGAGTTCTGTCTTCTTGAGGCAGTGTAGGAAGGAGAGTGAGTAGGGGCTTGTTTCTTCATGGTAAGCTCTGCAGTGAAACAACTGTTTAAATCTAGAAAGCACATAAAGGACAACTGTCTCCCTTACGACATCCTTAACTATACTCTGTTGTGAAAGGCACTTTTCCCAGAGACTTGCTTAAAGCCATGTGGCTTCTGTAGTTATGTGTATGTTACGTTTGCACTCTCTCCTTCCCCGGATAAACCTTTTGTGTTAGTTGGCCTTTATAATATCTCATAACCATGTAAGCTCTGAATTCTACTGGTGTTATTTTCTTTGAGATGCCTTTTTTTTAAATTTTTTTAATGTGACATTAAGGAGGAACAAGATGATCTCGTTTGGGGTGAATGGAGACTTGGTCAGACTAAGAGAAACTGCAAATGATTAGGGACTGATAATCATTGCTTAAGACCTGTTTTAGTATTGTGGCTTTTGAGTTACCTTTCCACAGAGAAGACTGCAAAGGCACGTCTCCAGGAAAGCAGAGAGCTTTAGGGCTGTGGTTCAAAGATTTAAATATTTTCAGCTAGTGTAAGTGTACAGGGGACGAGAAGGAGGGCAGAAAAGCGCCTTCTGTATCAAACTTGAAGGGAAAAATAGAAAGGATATGCACACAGGTGAGTCCTTGTCAGTTATCCAAGAAAGGCGGCAGCTGTGAATCTGTAGCGTCATGGGAGACCACTCTCATCTAGTGGTTCTCATGTTTTTTCCTCTTCAGCTCACTTTAAAGCTTTTAATCACTTTTTGTCGATTAGAAAAAAAAAAACTTCACTGGGTCAGGACACTGGATATCATTTTAAAGCTAATAGGAATCTCTTAAAATGTGAAGGTACCTGCTTTCGGAAGATGAGCTAGTGGCAGAATGGAGGGCTGGAGGACAAGACTGGGTAATAAGTAGCACAGTGGACCTTAGTTTTACCTTTTATGCTCACGGAATTTAGAAGACCGCCACCAAGCCTGTAGCCATAGAGTGGCTACAGAATGAGATGAGACGATGTTAAAGGAGTGGATGCTGAAAGCACTTGTGAGCATGAGGTTTGTCACTGTGGTGGTGAGGCCATCCTGTTCCCGCTGTAGGAGGTGTTTTCTGTTTTTTTTTCTTCAGTTCAGTTGAGTCCCTCAGTCGAGTCCGACTCTTTGCGACCCCATGAATCGCAGCACGCCAGGCCTCCCTGTCCATCACCAACTCCCAGAGTTTACTCAGACTTGTGTCCATCGAGTCGGTGATGCCATCCAGCCATCTCATCCTCTGTCATCCCCTTCTCCTCCTGCCCCCAATCCCTCCCAGCATCAGAGTCTTTTCCAATGAGTCAACTCTTCGCATGAGGTGGCCAAAGTACTGGAGTTTCAGCTTTAGCATCATTCCTTCCAAAGAAATCCCAGGGCTGATCTCCTTTAGAATGGACTGGTTGGATCTCCTTGCAGTCCAAGGGGCTCTCAAGAGTCTTCTCCAACACCACAGTTCAAAAGCATCAATTCTTCGGCGCTCAGCCTTCTTCACAATCCAACTCTCACATCCATACATGACTACTGGAAAAACCATAGCCTTGACTAGATGGACCTTTGTTGGCAAAGTAATGTCTCTGCTTTTTAATATACTATCTAGGTTGTTCATAACTTTTCTTCCAAGGAGTAAGCGTCTTTTAATTTCATGGCTGCAGTCACCATCTGCAGTGATTTTGGAGCCCCTCAAAATAAAGTCTGACACTGTTTCTTACTCCAGGCTTAATACTAGTTCAGAAGTTGGACCATCTAGGTTCTCCTCTGGGCTCTAAGACTGTAACTTTGGGGAAGTAATTTGCTTTTTCCTCATCAGAAAAATTAGGTCCAATTCATATTTAAAATCATTCCACACTTATAGCTTCTAAGTTCTTTTTTTAAATTTATCTTTTAATTGAAGGATAATTGCTGGTACAGAATTTTGTTGCTTTCTATCAAACCTCAACATGAATTAGCCATGGGTATACATTTGTCCCTAAGTTCTTAATAGTATTTATTGGGGGTGGGGGGGGGAATAAAGATAATAAGTGACTCTAAGAAAAGTGATTCTTTTAAATAATTTCAGTCACAGACAGCAGTCAGCTGTGTAAACCCCACTGGTGTCCTTTTATCTATGGGCTGTTAACTTTAAGGAGGAGAAAGTGAGACCGGCTGTCAGTTGAAAAAAAGAGTCCACTCTCTTCTGTGATATTTAAATATTTATTTAAGTTTAAAAATAATTTTCATGGCACCAGTGATTTTATGCTAACTACATACTGCATATGTAGAAAAAGTACATTGCTTTGAAGGAAAATGTAACTTAGAATTTTTGGCACACGAAAGGTTAACAACTATATATTTATTTTAAATGAAACTAAGAAATTCACATTTGCAGGTAGTTTACCTTCTACTGCTTAAAGATGCAGTACACTATTCTTCAGTAAGAGTTTTATTTCCTCTGATAGATGAAGCTGTGGAAACCATTGCTTTTTCTACAATGAGATCAAACTAAGTTTGAGAGAAAACAGACATAGTGGAACACAGTAAAACTAGGTTAAAAACGTGAACAACTTTTAATGATGGGGGAGATAGCAAAAAGACTAGTCACCAACAGAGGTTATTCAAGCATTATGTGAAAAGCAAATTGAAGGAGACTTTTCTATCTGTATTTTGTAGGTAGGATAAGCTCTGGAAAAAAATAACCCACAAGTTTGTTCAGAGAGCAAATCCCGCTGTTGGAAGTGGTGTGGACTATTGTACCGTTGGAACTCTAGATACAAGTAACATACCAAGATATGGAATACTGCATCTTTCGTTAATGTGGATATGAAAGGTCAGAGTTCAGGCTCTCACTCACTGCATAGAAACACCATATTCTACAGACTGAGGTAGGATCACTACACTAAAAGGTAATCTGCTATGTTGCATAAGACAGTAGATATCCAGGGTAAAACCAGCCCCGTGTCTGCTGACAAGCCTTGTCCTCTTGGACTCTACTTTTCACTCAAGTCCTCTGCTAGTAAAGCCTTTCCTGTGTAGATGACAAGTGGCAGTGGCTATCTGGTTCTGAGTGATCCCTAATCTTTACTAGGATCTCCCTCAGTTTTTGTCTTGTCACTTGGAAAACAGATGTTTGTAATTCTGCCCAAATTGTTGCTGGTATGGAAATGATCAGACAGGCCCTCCTCTTCCCAGGCTTCGATTCTGGCTGCGTGTTAGCATTACAGTACTTGATCTTGCTCATCGTGGCATCAGGCATCCGTTTGTTGGTTGGTTGTTCGAGCACCCTTTAAACAAGCCAGCCCAGTGCCTCTACTAGGAAACGATCCTGGATCTTTACCTGTCAGGAATCACAGCAGAGCTGGCCCTCCTGCTCACACACTGGTAAGAAACAGTTCTGTTGTCTCGATCCGGGTTGGCAAATTCTGGCCTGTGGGCCATATTCAGCTCATCATCTGTTTTTATAAATAAAAATTCTATTGGAACAGAGCCTTTCTCCTTTATATATTACCTGTGGCTGTTTTTGTGCTCAGACAGCAGAGTGGAGTAGTTGCCACAGAGTATGGCCTTCAAAACCAAAATTTAAAAATATTTACTACCTGGTACTTTACAGAAGAAGTTTGCCGACCCTTGATCTAGATAAAAGGGCGTTTAAAATTTCGCAATACCCACCTTAAAAAGGAACTCTGTTTATTCCATGGCCATTGTATTCTGTACATGGATATGCTTCTGCCACCTCAGAGGACACACTAGGGCAAGGCAGACCTGCGCGCGACTCTCTCTGCTCTGTGCGCCCCAGGAATCTGTCCACGGACCATCCTACCCACGTCCTCCAGCCCCACATGACTTGGAAATCTCTCCCTGAGATGAAAACAAGTTCTTGTGTGTGAGTGGCTGTAAGCTTGGGCCGCGGCCCCCACACTCACCCTTCACACTTCCGCCTGCTTCCACGGCTCTCAGCCAGGACAGCCAGCGTTTTCCTACAGCTTGCGTCTTGCCAGTGCAGAGGATGACCCTAGGGGGCAGTGTTTCTATGGCTAAGTGTTGGTCTCTGCCATGTTCACCTTCTTTTGGAGGCATCTGTTAGAACTCTTATTTAAAGAGATTCTTTTCCTGGTCCCTTCCAAGGCTGTTTGGTTGATCTTTGAATTCTATTTTCTGAAGCTTTTCATTCTCAGGATCAGTTTCTTTCTTGCATCTTTTAAGTTCATCAGGCTCTATTTTTCTTACTCCATAAAGTAAAAACAAAAGGTGAATTGATAAGAAAATAATATTTTGTTAAAATATAAATTGAAATAGTCTTTTCTAGGGGGAGAGGGGTGTACAAAATAAGTACTGCTGTGTGATCTCAACAGTCTCTCCGGTACCTTAGCTCTGGTTTCTGTTAACTGTACTTGGTCCAGCGTCTGACAGTGCTGTCTACCCCTGGCACCACTGAATTTACCTATTGCTTCTGGAGCACTGTAAAAGTCTTGAGGTCCTTAGAAAAAAGTCACAGGAGTCTAAGTTCATGATACAGAACTCATGGTGATGCTCCCTAGGATCTAGTCTAAGGGGACAGACTTACCCCCACCCCTGCTGCTGCTGCAGTGGTCGTTTCAGATGCCCACTCTGCTCAGATTTGAAAGAAATGAAAAGAAAATCCAACTCAGATCGTCATAAGAAGCAACTTTCCATTTAATCGTTCTACATGGATGTTTACTTTTTTTTTTTTAAAAGCTCTGTCTGGGAAGAAAACCTAGACAGCCCCCATTGTCCAGGCCCCTGACCTGCCCCACTGAGGCTGCAGTGATGCATCTGCTGGGCCCCCAGCAGGTAAGCTCCTGCAGTAAACAGAAGACAACAGCCCTCTAGTCTTCAACTAGTGTCTCGTCTGCTGGGTGACACTACTGTGAGAATCAGTAATAACAAAATAAATTATTTTTGATATCTTCAAAATAATACACATCTATGAAAAATCAAAATTCAGAACCAAAAATTTCCTGCAAATTGGGAGGATGAGAAACGGAGTTGCTGAGCCTTTCTTGAGAGAACCTCTGAAGGAAATGAGTTTTCCCAGTTAGACAAGGCGTGTGCCTATCCCCTTTCTTCTTCTAGGAAACGACCCTCCTAGGCTGTGGACTTTCTGAGTCATGAGAGGAGGACTTGGAACATGTGCCGATGGTTCCGCGATGGGCCCCATTGCTGGGAACGGGTAGCCGGGCTCCTTGGTCCACCTGGCTAGTTATTGGGAGGATTCATGCCTTCTCAGGTGTCAATGAGCAGGCTCACCACTGAGCGGATTTTGCAGGCAAACCATCGCCTGAGGGGACAAAAGTATTGATAGTGGAATTGTTCAAACTCGGGGGTCTGGCGGATATCGCGGAAAAAGGCAATGTCAAGGTCAGACTCAGTAAGGATGATCAGGAGGAGGAGCAAAACAAAGAGGAGTCCCATGGTCACAAGGGAGCAAACGGAGGACACTTAAAACAAACTTATTCACCTGTTCCTCCTCCGGCCTGCCATGCCCCTGACACAGGGCCCTCAGCTCGCCCCCGAGGACCTCCAGCTCGGCGGCAGTCGGGGTGCTGGCCTCAGATTCCTTCTCTTCCTCGATGCTGCAGGTCGCCCCGTTGATCTGCCGGGAGAGCAGCATCAGCTCCAGGCTGTGCTCAGCCACAGGGGTGGGCAGCACGCTGTCCGCAGGGCTGTAAGCCTCGTCTGCAATCACAGCGACTCGCTCGTTGCTGTCTGCCCGGCTGCTTCTTACGTGAGGCAGAAACGTGTCCCCGTGGGAGGAGGCACGTACCGGGGGTGGAGTGGGCGCTGTCCCGCAGGGACTCGAGGCCTGGAAAGACAAAGGGGAAGTGAGCAGGCTTTTGTGTGCCAGTGCACGCTCTGTCTGGTGGAGGCAGCCCCGTTCTGTTGGGTTGCTGAAGTCTTAGGAAGCCCCTCTGCAGCCCCACGTGACCAGCTGCCGCCACCCCTGCACATCAAGAATAGGACCAGAGAAGCAGCAGGAGTCAGGGTGTCACTGGTTGTTTTTTTTTTCCTCTTTGCTTATAGTTTTGGCCATATTCATTACAGATTCTGCCTTTGGTGTCCTGGCTCAGCCCAACCTGAAAGGGAATTGCAAACTATCTCTGACCCAGAGCTGGGGTCTTGGTTCAAGAAGCTGAGGGTCTTGAGAAGCAGGAATGAAGAGGAGACTGTTTTGCCCAACGGGGCCTCATCAGTTACCTATTCTGGAGCTGAGTGTCCTCCTGACACTCGAACACACGGTTCCTTGAACTTGCAGTTGCTGTCAGTCTCTTCAGCCTCCACTTTTAGCTGTACTGACCTAGAGTAGGGTGAAAACCCAACCTGCTCCTCCTAAGTGCTTGCCCTCTCTTTTCACCTTCGATTGAGCCAGGTCCAGAATAAGTAAAACCGGGGAGCTGTCAGCCTGGAGTACAGAGTGGTCTCCGAGAAGAGGACCAGTGGGAAAATCCTTGTAACGTTTGTTAGGAGGAAGGTCTTCTGGCCCTAAAACCACTCATTATTCTCTTCCTCAGAACATTTCTTTCCAGAGCTCAAGCTCTGGTAGGGAAAAACAGGAACTGGTTACTTCCCTCAACCAAACAGCCACTACTCAGGCCTGAGGATGTAGACTGGCCGAGTGTGGCCCCTGTAACCGTGCTCCCAAGAAAAAGGCTTCTTGTTTCAGATTCATTGTCTGCATTTCCCACTCCTGGACATACTGGAGGTGCCGGAGTGGCTCTCCCTACCTTTGTGGTCCACATTAAGAGAAGCTTGTCCCTTTCTGTTGCTCTGAAATTGACCTTGACTGCCCCAGACTGAACCAGATTCCCAGGTGGTAAAGATCTGACCTAAAACCAGGGCTGCTTAGGGAGTTTTCTGGCTCAGGGTTAGCGTCTTTTAAAGGTGCCAGTCACCTTTCAGAAGCAGTGTGTCTCATCTTCATTAGCTTCCTTGTAGGGTAGCCAGTTGCAGCCAGGCCGCCTGCCTGCCCAGGCTGCTTCAGCTGTTCTCAGCATATGCACAGTTACAGGTTCTCCAGAGGAATGAACAAGTGGCGGGGGTGGGTGGGGGGCAGCCCCCCGTTCTCTGCCTCTGCTCCCCATCACATCACCACTAGTGTACTTGCCACAGCTCTCAGCTCCTGCTTTCAGAAGCTTCGTGGTCCTGGTTGTATTTCTTGTCCCTATGCTCTAGCCTCTTAAATCTGTATAAACATTTCAAAGCACTTTCATCTTTCAACATTCTTCATGAAGTAGAGAGGGCAAGAGGTTACAGAACTTGCCAGTCATGTGGTTGGTTGTTACTGGCAAAGGCAATGGTGGAGTCCTAGCATCTTTCTATTCCACGGTGCTAACAACCATCCAGTGTTCTTGCCTGGAGAATCCCAGGGACGGAGGAGCCTGATGGGCTGCCGTCTATGGGGTTGCACAGAGTCAGACACGACTGAAGTGACTTAGCAGCAGCAGCAACAACCATCCAGCTGGATTCCGGGGAACGGAATAGCAGGCCAGGATGAATTAAGTGAACAGCCTGCACCTGCCTTAGATTTAAGTTGCCAAGAAACCGTCATGAAAGAAGGTAAAATTAAGTGCCTGTCCCTTGTTGCAGCGCCTTCAATGCTCCTCTGCTCTTGGTTCCTCCCTTCTGCCCCTGCTGCACATGTAACAGGAGAAACACGTGCCTGCGAGTGTGAAGTGGGTTCCTGATGAACAGAAGCCTTTTCAGGTCCTGACGGCACATGGTGCTGGCTCCCCCCCCCTCCCAAACCCTCTGTGGCTCTCTGTTCTCTGGGACCTCCTCTCCCTTGCAGCTCACAAGGACAGCTCTGATGGCAGACTTTCCAGCATATGACCAGATTAGCTGCCAGAAGCCACTTCACTGCAATCTCAGCTTGGCCTACAATTCAGCTCTAAGCTTGCTGGGGAAGGTGAGAGGCAAAGGCCATGACATGAGAAAGCACAATCAGAGGGACCGCAGAAGCCACATTATCGTGAGTTGTTGGTGCTCTCAGTAAGCAAGATAACTGGCTACGTATGCGTTCTTCCCCTAAGGACAGCGTCCGACAGACAAAATTATTCAGTAAATATTAGTCTTCTATTCCCCCAACAGCAGGCTTCCCTGGTGGCTCAGACGGTAAAGATTCCACCTGCAATGCAGGAGACCCAGGTTCGCTCCCTGGAGAAGGGAATGGCCACCCACTCTCAGATCCACCTGTAAGGTGATCTTAAATCCTCACTCCTAGGCCACGTTAGTCCTGTACAGAGCTTCAGGTTTCAGTAGAAATCATCACTTGCCTCAAACCTGTAGTTCTGGGATGGCTCAGGTGGGGGCACAGCAAGACAGAGGGTGTCTCTTTACCTTGGAGGCGCTCCAGCTGATCGCCTTGCCTGGAGTCGGCTCCCGGTGGGCTGGGGGGCACAGCGGTCAGGAGCCTCCCCTGAAGCCGGGGCCCCAGCCTCAGGATGCGCACGCTCAGGGGCCGGAGGCAGTGATTAGTCAGCCGGAGCTGAACTCGGACTCGCGTGTGAATCTTAATCAGGCTCTTCCCCATGGTGGCCCAGGAAAGCAGGCACGTCTTCAGTGGAAACCAGCTGGTCTCCTCTTGGGACCGGCCAGGAAGAGAAGGTGCAGGGGGCACGGATGGAAACCCAACCAGGGATGCAGGCTTTTCACTGGTCACACGCCACGCAGCCCCTTCACAGTGCCTCCCGTGCTGGAGACAGCAGAGCGTCTGTGAGAGGCCAAGCTTATCAGGGCCCTGGATTCAGTTAGAAGCACTTAGACCCATAAAAAGAAATGTTTTCCCAGCCTGTAGAGCTGGTTCCCTGAGGCCCGTTATCAGGGCCCCAGGCCTCTCAGAGGGTTAGGGACTGAGAGGGTAGGGGGTGATGCCAGAGGGGAGAGGAAGCGGGACTGCCCCGGAAAACCCAGGATGTGAAGCCGCAGAGGCAGGGGGCCTCGTGGTGTGAGGCTCTCATGTGTGAGGAGGGGGCTCTGCGGCTGGAAATAGGCCCTCTCCTCCGCTGGGCTCTGTGCAGTCTGGTTGCTGACTGGTGCCCCTGGGGGTACAGTGAGTGATGGGAACGGACATACCTGAGTGACCTCTCTGGGTCAGGCCTGTGCTAACGTGTTATCCTGGCATCCCTGAGAGCAGAGGGCAGGGCCAACCAGTGCAGGCTTCTGTTTAAAGTTCAGTGAGATTACATGGTTTCATTCAAACTGTAATGTTAACGTTAACGTTTTCACAGTTTAACCCCATTTTTGGAGAAAAACAAAGCTTTCCCCTGGAAAAGGCAAATGGTTTCTGTGATAACAATTTCTGTGGTGTATGGACTGCAGGAAGGACAACCCCTGATGGAGCATGAAGCCGTTTCAAATGTCCATAACTTCCTGGGAGTTGTGATGGTTCATGCCCTTCCTCTGAGGCCCCCACATGTCCCTCCCACCCTTCCCTGCCTGGTTGGGTGGACAGTGGGGATCAGCCATGTTAGGGGCTTTAAAGGCAGAACCTCCCCTCAAAGATGATGCAGCTGAACTCTCTCCTGAAATGATCCATTACTTTACTTCCCTAGGCTTCCTGACCCCTGTACTTCGTAGGGTGGCACCGTGGTAAAGAATCTGCCTGCCAGTGCTGGAAACATGAGATGTGGGTTTGATCCCTGGGCCAGGCGCTAGTCCATGGGGTTGCAAAGAGTCAGACGTCACTGAGTGACTAAGCACATGGCACATACCTCTCTTCTACTCTGTTTAAGAAGCCATTTACTTTCTGGGCTTCCCAGGTGGTAAAGAACCAGTGCCAGTGCAGGAGACATAAGAGACGCAGGTTTGCTCCCCTGGGTCAGGAGGATCCAATGGCAACCCACTCCAGTATTCCCGTCTGGAGAACCCAATGGACAGAGGAGCCTGGCAGGCCATGGTCCATAGGGTCGCAGAGAGTCAGACACAACTGAAGGAACTAAGCACACACTGGTAAGAGCCACTTCTCACCCTCACTTTCATTCTGCCTGTGAGTTTATTCCCGCTGGGGCAGTTCTGAGCTGCCCACTCCCCTCCGGGGTCTAAATGGGCCCTGGGGTGTGAGGAGCAGGGTGGCTTGGGGAGAAGCACTGGGACGGAGGCCTGCTGGGCTGTCATCTGCCAGGTGTCAGGTTCTGAGGCTGAGCTTTTGAGGCCAGGCCCTGGCCCTGTGGGGACAGGGGGTTCTCTGCTCTAACGGCCCTCTGCATCCTCCTTGGCCATTTTGCAAGCTCAGGTGGCTTTTGGATGTTGAAGAGCTTACTGCTGCTGTGATGGGAGGGGGCTGAAGGCAGAGCCAGCGCTGGCTGGGAGCTGAGGTGGCCCCACTGCTCGTCTTGGGGAAGCTTGAGAAGAGTGTCCCCACCCCTGGGGTGTTGCTAACCCTGCTTGCAGCTACCTGCTGACTTCTGTCTCTACCTGGACGGCCCCCCGTCTTCCCTCTTCTGGGAATGCTGGTTTTCTTGATATTCTTCCCTATACTGGGCAGCAGTAATGCCCGAGGCTGCCCTGTGATACCTGTATTAGTGCCAGCTCCCCCTGGGGGTGCCCTTCTCTCTGGGAGGACAGCTGTCCTGACTTCCTGCAGGAGTCCTGGGACGGACCTGATGGCAAGAAGGGCCTCAGAGAGGGGAGGCAGATATGTGTCCTCAGAAGATGAGAGGACATTCCACTTTCCTGAGATGCACACCCCAGAATAAGAGAGCCGGGCTCAGTTCTCCACTAAAGAGTCAGATAGGAGGGAAAGCCTGGGGGCATTGTCGGATGATAGCCAGAACTCAGCAGTCCATACCTGCGTCACAGTTATGCTTGGCAGTTTACAAGGCCACCCCACCCCCGACACCCATCCCCCCCGCTACAGTGGGGTCAACAGCCTCAGGTTAAGCAAGCTGCCCCAGAAAATGCACGGCAGAGCTCCCGTCCTGACCTCATCTTTATGTCCGGACCAGGGCTCTCTGCACTGTGCTCGCTGCTGCCCAGTCAGTGCTGTCACCTCTTTAAAGTACTTGCACAGGGCCTTCCCTGGTGGTTCAGTGCTTGAGAATCCGCCTGCCAGCGCAGGGGCCATGGGTTCGATCCCTTGTCCGGGGAAGATCCCACATGCCTCAGAACAACTACAACTGTGCTCCACAACAGGAGACCGCCACAACTGGAGAAAGCCTGCACGCAACAAGGAAGATCTGGGCCACCAAAAATCATTCACTAATAAAGGAAAGCACTTGCACATACTCAGCTTCTTCACAGCCCCATGGAGTTTACAGATGGAGCACTGGCACGCCCGCCATTCAGGCGGGTGACGGTGGTTGCCCGGCCAGGGTTCTTAACCCCGAACCTATTTGTGGTTCTGCGCCATACTCGGTGATGCAGTCACTGACACATCATTAAATTTTAAGCACAAGCCAGGGATCCTCCCAGAGGAGCAGCAGAACAATGTCCCTCCTAACCTAAGGGATTCTCCGTTTTCATTAACAAACAGCGTTCCCACAGAAAGGGCAGAGGGCCTTCCCTCCCCAGCCTCCAGGACAGAGAGGTATGAAGCAGTCACATTCTGTGTCCTGGTCCTCGAGACCTGAGGCCCTACAAAACGTCATCTTCAGGAAGGAAAGCACTCAACTTTATACCCGTATCAGGCCTGTGGCCTGTGGGGCAACCCGGGTCAGTGACCACAGCTGAGAGCAAGAGTCCTGGAGTCTCCTCACGGTATTAACAGTCCAGAGACTGGAGGGGTATCAGCCTCAGCTACTGGGGTGTCTGGTTTGGTGAAGATACATAGACTGTCTTTCTTCCCTCCTCCACCAAGAGGACAGATTTCTACAAAAGAAGCAGGTGGCAGCTACTGGAATGCTTCAGGACCATGCAAACGGGTTTTCCTTTCCTGGTGAACTGCCTCACCCACCTTGGATCCTTTAGGCTGTAGAAACCGGGTATCAGATCTGGAACGTAAGTGAAAGCCTGCAACGTGGAGGGACCCTGGGTCACAGAGCTCAGGCTCACCTTCCATGATGGAGATGTGAACAGCTCTCCTGCGGGTCCTGGGGACGCTGCTCAGCCTTGGGCCGTGGGTTATGGAGGGACAGCTGCGGCTGGGGACCATCCCCGCTCTGAGGTTAAAGAAAAAGAGAACTCGACTCAGTACACAGATAGATGTAGAGTTGACTAGTTGTATTCTAGTTACATAGAATTGCCTGGCTGTGCTAAGTTTTTGTTTTTTTTTTTTTTAATCATTATTGCCTTTAGTCCCTGGATCCCAGTCAGAGACACTACTTCAAACCCGTTAACCTCCTAACATCCCAGACCTACCAGAACCTTTCTTTAGTGTGGCAAGGTGCCACCAGTCCCTGGGCAGGACTGTCGGAGGGGGTAGAGCCCAGGATATGCGGCACTCCTAAAAATGTGCCCAAGACTGATTCTGCAGCCTCTCCTGACTTCCCACAGGGGCTGCTGGTGGCTGCGGCTCCGTGTGAAGGCAGGGATAATGACCTCTCCCATTCGCAGAGGTCAGGCTGGCAGCAACCCAGCCCCCTTAGCCAATCGTCTTCTCCCCGGGTCTCGTCAGCTTCTAGGAGATGGACTCCTAGACATGCCTGATTTACACTTACACATAAAGCACGGATCCTGAAACTCTTTCAGACCTAGTGTGAGACTTCTTTCATGGATTGTTTGCAGAACCCATGAAATCTCGCTGCTTGGGCGTGTCCTCTGAGGTCTGTGACTAATTTGAGGACTGGGGATGATGTAGAGAATTACCCAGGAAGGCAGCTCCTGGGTCCCCTCGGTTGTCTTGGCTGCATGCACCCACCTGCCCTCAGTCTCCATCAGGGCTCAGGGAACCGGGGTCAGCCTGTTCCCCAGGCCTTTGGCCGAGACTGGTCTCTTCAGCCTCCTGCCTGGCTTGGGAGCTGTCATGGCCAGACTCTTCATAGTGCTCAACTTAAGATCCTGAGATCTGATCTGGGACCTGGCTGGGGGTAAGCCCCTGGCAGCCTACCTGTGTATTTCTGGCGGCTCCCGCTTGATCTTGGCACTGGACTCCATTACTTCTTTTGCAACTCGGCCGCTGTAGTAAAATAAAACATGCAGCAGGAAGTGAGACAGTATTCCAGGACGCACTCCTCTCTAAGATCTCAGATAACTCTGGCTGCACTGGGAAGTAGCCTCTTTGGCCTACCCCATCCCAATGTTCAGGCCACTGAGAAGGGCTTGCTTGTGGGGGTAAAGAGCCCTAAGGCATCCTGACAGCTCTTTATCTGGAGTCTTTGGGATCTTCTGTTCTCATTTAAGAATCATTCTTCATTGTCCAGCATGTTCCAAAAATATTGCCTCAAAAAAGATCTTTAGACAAAAATGAGAGGCATCACTGTTACAGTTCTCATTTTGCTGCTTTTGTAAGAGCAGGAGGAGAAGATACATATTGTCAAGCCCTACAGGCAAACAGCTGCAGAGAAGGAAACAGTCAAAGGGTTAGGAGATAGGAGAACCAGATGGAAACCACAGGCTTTTCTGGAGGTTCCCAGCATCTCTGTTCTCAAGGGTAAGGACCACTGAGCCACTGTGCTCCAGGGAAGGGTCTGAAAATAGGTCCGTAGTGGTTACTTACTGTCACTATTTACCTGTATCGGAACCGGCTCCCTTTAAAGAATAAATTGCTGCTGGACACTGTGCGCACTTGGCTTGACTTCTCCAGCCTGCAGCAAGGCAAAGTCCAGTGTGACAGATGGCCTGCAGCAGCGCACCCCCAGCTCCTTCCAAAGGCTACTTGAGGAAACCCTTCGGGAAAAGGCCCTTCACAGCCCCGCTTGTCTCTGACTCTCCGATAGCCCCTGAGGGCCATATTCTTGGCCTCAGTGCTG
This sequence comes from Nanger dama, assembly GCA_917880005.1. Taxonomy (NCBI): domain Eukaryota; kingdom Metazoa; phylum Chordata; class Mammalia; order Artiodactyla; family Bovidae; genus Nanger; species Nanger dama. The sequence continues at coordinate 1,832,960 of CAKJTW010000038.1, read as the reverse complement.
GGGGCGGGCAGGTTGCAACCTGCTTCCATATCAGGAGTGTATGGGCTCCTCAGGAGTGCCGGCTGGGGCTCCCAGGGGGACCAAGAGAATAAACAGGGCCAGGGGCTGGCTGAGTAAGAGAAGGCCACCTGCTGAATCTCAGCCAGGCCTCTGGTTAGCAGTGTGCCCTGGGCAGGGGTCTCTTTCCTCTCCCATTCTTCTCTATAAAAGAGTGGAGCTGGGACTGCTTGACCTCAGGAGTCCCTCCCAGACCCAGCATCTGAGAGTCCATGTGGATATCTGGGTAACTGGGTGGAGAAGAGAGGAGAGTCTGCCTTCCTATTCTGTCTCCTCCTTGGAGAGAACCTACAGTGTGGTATCACTTTAGAGACTCTGAAAAGCCCTGAAATGAAGAAACTAGCTGAACTTTAGTTCAAGTTCCACCATTTATTTGAACTCGGACCCATTCGCCCTCTCTCAGAATACCTATTAACACCACTGCCGAGGCTGTGGACAGTTGAGGCGGAGACTCTGGACAGCCTATCTATCCTCTTGAGTGACCTCTGTGACCTCCTTAGTTCTCTCACACTTAGACAAGGAAGCTTGGGCAGAGATCCCCAGATTGAATCTCCTAAGACCCAACTCTACCCACAACATACCCTGGGTGCATGTCGTACTAACCCAGCTGGTAACCTATCTGGTTCAAAAGTCTGGTCCAAAGTCTCTGTCCTGAGCGGTCAGCGAACATTTAGAGAGGCGTCCCTATATCCAGGAACAGCAGTTCCTAGGGACACCATCCCTACCTGTGTCAGGGCTCCACGAGCCTCTGAGCCTTTCTGGCCTCCTGCATAAGCACATTCTTTTTTGCTTCAAAATATTTAATAATGTGTCAGATACATAGTTACATTTTTATCTGAGCACCTTCTTGAGTCTGACCCAATGCCTTGTAAAACCCTAGGCCAGATGCAAGGCAGGGATCTGAGCGCACAGCAGATGCTGAGTGAGGCCAGAGCGACTCTTGCTAGAGACTGGGCACAAGTGGGGATCAGACCCAGGATGCAGGCTTCTAATACTTAATCAGTATTCAGTGGAAAACAGTGGCAAGCAGCCCTGGTTTCCACTGTGGGTGCTGTCAGGGTATGGAGATCTATTCATGAAAGACTCAGAAACTGAGTTTGGTTATAGGTTCAGACCATGGCACAGAGAGAAAAGCAAAGGCAGGCCTCCAAAAACGATGCTGAGACGTTCTCCTGGCTTTCCTTGGACAGCCAGGGATTGAATAGGAGGGAAATGGGACCACATTAAAGTCTTCCACATGCCTTCTCCATGAGAAGAAAGAAGCCCACTCAGGTGAGAGTTCAGGCTGCCAATTCAGTTCCTCCCCCCAGTTCTTCTATCAAATGCACAAAAGTTATCACACAGCTCAGAAAATCTGCCCAAGGAACACCCTCAGGCCCTGGTAACAGGGAGGAGACATCCCACAGCAGGCAGCAGAGTCCTTGGAGTGGGGGGATGGGGCTCCCTGACCTCCTCCAGCCCCCTTCCCCTGACAGGGAGAACTATGGCCTGTCAGAGGAGGTAAATACTACACATTCTGTCTTTGTTGTTCTGATCAAGATGCAGCTTATTAAGCGATAAATCATTACATTCTGTTTTAAAAACAAGACCAAGAGTTTTAACGAAACATACTTTTTCTAGCATCACCCCAGTTTCTTGATGGACTGTTTCTTTGCTTCCTGATGCTTTCATAACCACTTTCTTAAAACTGGGCACAAAAGCCTCAGTATAACTTGACAAAATCATTTGGTAAGCTGTGCTCTTGCCTTTGACCCAAAGCTGGTATCTCAGTAACAGACAAGTCCTTGCTCCCTCCAGCTACCCCAATGCCGGGCTCCTGGGCACTTGGCCTGTCACTGGCAACATCTCTGTCAGTGACACACCAGGAAGGAAGGGCTGGGCATCAACTCTGGCTCAGCACCAGGCCACCCACTGGGGAGTGGGCCCCAGAGTCTCTCCAAGACTTAGGAAACTGTTCTGGGTTGTGTCTGCTCTTCCATGGAGCTCTTGTATTCTGGGCCTCCCAGGCCTCTGAATGGCTCCACAGGGCTAGCTTACAGTTGGATACCCATGGGCTTTCTCTGGCCCAAGCCTTCCCCTAGGAAGACAGAAGTGCTCTGCCGTGGGGGATGGGGCGGGCAGCTGTCCAAGGACATCACTTGGGCAGCTCTGCTGAGGCACTTTCCCAGACCTCAGCTTTGACCCTCCAGCTGGTACAGTCACCTGGAAAGGATTCTGGGTTTTACAAGGAAGCCCAGCTTTGTCATCTCGTGTTTGCCTTTGTCAGTTTCTTGGTTTCCTGCCCATCATTGCTCTAAAAGTTGATTCTCTGACTCTGGCCCTGATAAAGGCAGTCCCCACCCCAGGTATCCACTCACTTGTAGAAGGCTTGGTTCTCGATCCCACATTTCCAGAGGTGCTTGCAGGCTTCTGGAGTTGGAGCAAAATATGTGAGAATAATTTTCTTTTCCTACAAAAAATCCCACATAGGAACAGCTGAGTGTGGATGGAGACACGAAGGGCGAAGTGGGCAAGGACACTGACCCCGAGGCTGTCTGAGGGTTCCCTACCACTCCCAGGGACCGGCTTCAGGTCGGGAGAGAAGCCTCAGCACCCACAGGCAGAGCTCAGGTCAGTGTGCAAGGGCGCACCTGGAAGTCGGGTCCCATCGGAGTGAGTCTCCACTGGCCTAGCGTGAACAAGATGAGCCCTCCCCAGAGAAAGTGGCAGTCTCATCTGGAATTTTCTTCTTTGGGGGTATTTATTATCTTCATGGAATCTTCATATGGAAGCAAAGCAATCTTACTTTGTACTTTCTGGAGGTATGGAACCTTAGGGGTCACCAGCATCCCTGACGAAGTCCCTGTGCTCCAGGGCCTAGCCACCTCCATTCCTCACCTCCATATCTTGCCTTTGGTCCTGACTTAGCCTGCAGAGGGCTTAGCTCTACCTTGGTGGACCACCTTCGTTCAGCCCCAGCCCTCCCTGAAGAGAAGGAAACAAGCACTCACCTCTTTCTGACTTACGTATAAATAAAAGGTCTTTCCTTCAAATTTCAGCTTGGTCACCTCATTCCTAGAAGCACAAAGAGAGCGCTCGTCAGCTTACTGTGGGCTGCCTGTTCACAGCTAAGTCTCGTAGATGCATAGCCCACCCCAACTGGAAGGGGCTCCAGGCACAGACACAGTTTTAGCCAAAACTAGAACCGAAACAAGACAGCAGCGCAGGGGCCTTAGAGAACAGTTGCTGAAACAGTTCAATCCACAGTTTTCTGGTCAATCACACTATCATAATAGGGTGATAGGAGGATTTCGGGCTCATCAACAGTGGCTGTAAAGGGAATCGTCTGCAGGGGCAGTGAGTCTAGGTAGAGTGGTCCTGGGCCATTTCAGGATTTGGTTCATAACACAGGTGCATTATCTAGATGGGACTGTCAAATGTAAGATGCCACGGGTAGCTGATGAGGCCAAAGTTCAAGATACAGCAAATAATGAGAAACAATGCAACCGGGTTCTGAGGGAGCTGAGTCTTTCAGGTGACGGTGCCACTGGATGGAGAATGCAGTCTAATGCAGACAAATGTCAGACGATCTCGGGGAGGGCGCAGGGCAACATACCAGAGAGAGGACAGATTACATGGAACAGTCATGCAGCGTACTGACCAGGAAAGGGGCTTAGGGGTTTGTGTAGAAAAATCCTTGAAGCCACCAGCCCAGTGAATGGCTGCAGTAAAAGAGGCAAACAGGATACTGGGGTGCATCGCCCGCAGGACAGACACAAATCAGAAGAAGTGACATGGTTACTGTACACGGCATGGCTTCGGCCTCACCTCCACATCCTGCTCTCAGCCTTGGTGACTTTTACAATGTGGAAAAACGGACCGGGGTCTTAGCTTAGGTGGTTGTCCCTGAGAGCCAGAGGACCAGGCGTCTGCGTTGACAGAGGCCTCGACTTCCCTTCCGCTGATCTGCCTGACAGCTTCCCTGTGGAGCCTGAAGGCCCCCTCCTACCTCACTGGGGCAGAGTCTTTATTTTTCTACCCTCTTCCCCTGCAGGGAGGTCTGACCACGCATATCTGCCTCCACTTGGCTTCTTCCTCTGAGATTTCTAGGGAGCTTTCCTCAACATCCTAGAAAGGCAGCAGAAAGGTGGTGAGAACAGTTACCTGGCTTACTCCTGGACAAAACTCGTGGGGCAGAGGAAGGCCACTTGTTCCCTGGAAGCCACGGCCGGGTCAGGATGCGAGCTCGCACCTCTGGCCACCTGTTCCAAGCTCATATGAGCCAGGTGGGGTTCCCGTGAGGCTCCCTCCCAGGCAATCCACCTCTCACACAGGTACAGAATACCGTGCTTATCAACTGATTGATAACATAAACTAGCACACGGATCATCTCGGCTTCAACAAGCAAGGTAGGAAAGTAGAAAATTTTCTGTTGGGAGTCAGACTGAAGTTGACATCTGTTACTCTGACGCTGAGAGAGAGGAAGAGCCTTCCTGAGGAAGTGGGCTGTGAGAGAAGCCAGGGAAGGAAGAGGGTCTGGGGCGGCCTGGAAGCTGCAGTAGAGGGCTTCTGTGGGTGAGGGTCCTTTTGGGACCACCGGCCCTGGTAACAGGCAAGTCCTCCGTGTCTTTAGCTAACATGTCCCCTACCAGTCGCCTCCTGTGACAGCTGGCCCGGTTGGAGTGTTGCCAGGATGCGGGCGCTCTGGGAACATCAGACCACCCAGAGGCTCCATGTGGCAAGTGCCCCTCACGAGGAGAGCAGTGCCTGGTGCTGCTCAACGTCTGAAAAGATCTGGTTGGACAGAAGACCCTGAACCCTCACCATCTTCACCTAGAGAGTGCAGTGAGTGAGTGAGGCCAACTTGGGAAGGTCGGGCAGACGGGAGTGTTGGGGTGCACCCCGGTTAGCGCAGTGCAGCAGGCCCACCCTGGGGAGGGGTTTTCTGGGGGAACACAGCCCGGTCGGGCACATCTGGGGAGCAGTTTCGCGAGCACTCTCATGATGACTGTGTCTCCAAGCTTCACAGAAGCCATGAGGGTTGGAAAGGGGGTGTCTGGCCTGCAGCACCCCCGGCAGAAAGCTTGCCGGGGAGAGCTCTGCCCTCGGGTTTCCCATCAGCTCGTCTGGAGAAGGCCAAGGGGATGAGCCAGGAGTGGGCTTCCGTGGCTAGCCCTGCGGGGCCAAGGAAAGCTGCTTGTCCAAGCCCCTGAGGAGTGGACCAGCTTAGACCTCTCAGCCTAAAGGGAGGTTCAGGGGTTGCAGGGACCGAGGAGAATGTGTGCACCTGAAAAAGAGTCTCTTGGAGAGCCACGTGTCCATCAACAAACCAGAGCCTGCGGCTTCAGCTCACAGAGCCCTGCCACAGAATAGACCCCGGCAGGTAGGCAGGGAGGGCTCCTGCCTGCTGGAGACAGGAGTGGGAGGGGACAAAGGGGAGGCATGTGACTCCCAGAGGCCGAGGACCCCTAAGTCCTGAAAGGGGGTGGGAGACACAGCAGCATCTGTTCCCACAGGCAGTGCTCACTGAGGGGTTCAGTCTGAGGAGGGTGTTTTGTAGAGCACCAGGGTAACTTCTGTCTGCCCCAGGGGACACTGCAAGCCCTCCTCTGTTAGGAGAGTGGGTAAGAAGTGACCCTCCCTGAGACGCTATGGCCCCCAGTGGAGGTCAGTCCCAAGGACTCAGTTCTCATGGGAACTTTGCTTCCCTGACACTGGCTCCAGCTCTAGACCCCATCCTACACAGGAACTAAGTATCCACACCCTTTCTCTCTCTGGAGAGGCTGATGGCTCTCAGGAACACCCCTTTGGAAGAATAGGATCCCTAGAAGAGACCACTACCTTCACCAGTTACCATTATGGACACAAGGCTTAGGAGAGGGTTCAGAACCAGAACTCGCCCACTCACAGACAAAGGACATGGGAACCACAGCCCTCCCCAGCTGGTGAGGGGTAAAAAGCCTGTTTTGGAAATGAAGATACTCACCATTTAATGAAGTGGACCCTCTTGTTTCCTTGCAGAACAACAAACCCAAAAGGAGTGAAGGCCAGAAATGCCGCATTTCCTGACACGTCCTGTAACAGAGATTTCTCATCAAAGTGGTGCAGGCATAAAGTGTGAAGAACACAGCTGTCCTCTGAGGATATAGGGTTAATACCTGGCAACTGGTCACAGAGGGAAGAGCTTGGCATTTGAAAGTAACAGGCAAGTTTCTTACCTTTCCTGAGCCTCAGTGGCCTTAATTTAAGTTGTAGATTATAATACCAGTCTTAGAAAGCGGTTGCGAATATCCAGAGAACACATTGCTGGGGGATTGTAAAATGGTCCGGTCACTTTGGAAAGCAGTTTGGGCGTTCTTCAGATTGTTAAATGTAGAGTTACTGTGTGATCGAGCAATTCCACTCCTAGGTTATGTACCCAAGAGAACTGAAAACAAACTTGTGCATGAACGTTCAGAGCAGGATTATTCATAGCAGCTGCAAAGTGGAAATAATCTCAGTGTCCATCAGCTGACAGATGAATAAACAAAAGGTGGCACATCCCTCCAGTGGAATATTATTTGGCAGTAAAAAGGAATGAACAACACAGATGAACCTTGGAAACACTGTGCTAAGTGAAAGAAGCCAGTTAATCAAAGAGCACACGGCGTACCCTTGCACTTATATGACACGTCCAGGCAAATTCACAGACAAAAAGTGTGTTTCCGGTTGCCAGAGGCTGCGGGGAAATGGGGATGGGGAGTGACAGCTAAGAAGCACAGGGTTTCTCTGGATGACGGAAATGCCCTAAAATTCGATTGTTGTTTCAGTTTCACAACTGTTAACGGGCTAAAAACCACTGAACTGCACACTTTGAAAAGGATGGGTTGTTTTGATGTGTGAATTATATTTCGAGAAAGCAGCTCTGAGTGAGTGAGAATAGCAGTAATCAGTAGCATGACGGCCTAACACGTTGGACTCCCTGAGGAAAGTTTAGCTGAAGAAAATATAAGAAGCAACCAGCCAAGTGGAACAGTTAGCGCCAGCCCTGTGTCGCCTGAACCAACCAAGAGATCACCTGTCACTTTCAGCTGGTAAACACGAGGCTTGAGGCTCTGCTGGGCAGAAAGGGGAAATGGGCTCCGGAAGGCCCAGGCCTTTTCAAGGCTGGGACGGGGCCCAGAATGCTGGATGCTGGGGTGCATTCTCTCAGAGGTGCTTCTTTCCTAATAATGGCCACAGGTGAGCATCTGTCCTGCTGGGGGGTGAGGGTGTGCAGGGGCCCAGAAATCATGCCTGGATGCTGACTGAATGGGACTGCAGGGCACTCATCTGAGACACAACTCAGATGGTGCCACAGGGTCGGAGTCGGGTCCCTGGTGTGATGCATGAAAATGGGGGCTGTGGCTGTGGGGCTCTCCTAGCCTCTCCCACCTTCCAGCTTTGCCTCACTGGTGCAGACCTTCAACCTGATCAGTCCTGAGAACAGTGGGGGCTCTGCAGGGCCTCATGGGCCTTGCCTCAAGAAAAAAGTACAGTTTTGCCTTAAAACTGTCTTTTTGAGCCAGGGTTACAGGTGTGAACACTGGGCCCAGGGAATAAACCAAATATACATTTTGCAAACATTTGAATGAATGCATAGCTGTTACTGTCCTTTCCTCTCGGTCTGTTGTGATCCGAACACGTGGTTGCAAGCACAGCATCATTCAACCCATGGGCACAGCAAAAAAGCTGTTTAAAAATAACCTGAATGGAGATACTGTGTGGCCATGGGGCTGGGCCTGTCATCAGGGCTTGGTGGTGCGAGCTAAGGGCTGAACATCAGCACCGCATGCAATGCAAAGTGTGCCAGGGGCCCAGCATTAACTGGGCGGGCTGGGCTGCAGGAGTCAGACCTCTGTGAGGGTCACTGTGGGGACAGAGTGAAGGGAAGGCAGGTCCTCCCACGAGCTGGGTTCCTTAGTTGGCACTGGTCACTACACCATCCAGATACCCCAGGGCTGGCTCCGAGTGAAGGATGTGTTGCACATAGAAACAGTCTCTCCTGACCAGACTGGCTGACTAGGAGCAAGCATGCTAAGAAACCCCGATTAAGCGCCAGTAAATATTACTTATTCCAATAAATAATAATAGCACCTGTGCTATATCCCCATCCACCCTCTCACGTGAAGAGAGCAATTATCCAGACTGCTTCTGATGCAACAGCTGCAGACAAAGCTGCTGCAAGGCCCTGGCACCTGGCATCCACTGGGCGGGGGCCAGGCAGCTGGGAGGTTTGCTACTTGTCTCTGCACGTGAGGAGTGGGACTGGAATACAGCATGAAACCTCACACCTGGACCAGCGTGAAAACACACAGGCGGCCACAGCGACACCATCTCTGGAAGCTTCCCAGTTTCCTTCCTCTAAAGAGCCGTTCTCCTTGTGAGCCTGCCCCTGGGGTTTGTATGTGAAAGGACGAGTTACTGACAAGAGAAGGTGATGAGGACAGGGAGAGAAGTGACAGACAGCCGCACCCTGTCCCCCAGGCTCCCATCTCAGCCATCTTTCCTGCCTGTGCCCTCCATGCTGACGCATCAGCACCCCCCGGGACTGCGCCATTAGTGACCTGGGAAGTGGGGTAAACACCCAGGTCTTGCCAGCCACACAGTAGTTACCACCAGCCCTGCTCTATAGCCATGCTGCTCCTCAGCCCTGTGGAAGGAGCTTCAGTCCTGGTTTAGGACCCCAGCGATGCTTACTTTGTTCCGTAACCTCCTTGCTCCTCTGGGCCTCAGTTTCCTCACCTGTAAGATGAGGACCACCATATATACTTCAAGAAACACTACTTTCAGGACTTTCCTGTGGTCCAGAGGCTAAGACTCCTCGCTCCCAACGCAAAGGCCCAGGTTCCATCCCTGGTCAGGGAACTAGAGCCCACAGGCCGTAACTGGGAGTTCACACGCTGCAACTAAACCACAACTCGAGATCTCGCACGCTGCAGCAAAGATTAAAGATCCCATGTGCCGCAACTAAGACCCAGCACAGCCAAATAAACTTTTTTAATCATTAAAAAGGGAAAAAAGGAAAATTATTTCTGTCTGATTTTAGGAAGATGGCCTAAATGACGTCCTGCCAGGACAAGGCCAGCGGTGTTTTGGGGAGGGGATGGATTTGCAGAGTCATTCACGTGTTCATATGGAACCCACCATGAGACCTAATCTGCATCCATCAGTGATCAGCTGTTCACCCTGAGAGGATCACTCTGCCCAGAAAAGGATTTTTGGAAATCATTCCTGACAGGTTCTTCGAAATGGCGACACTGGGCCACCTTTGCCCAGACCCACCTCTGAATACAACGAAATAGGCTCTGTCTGCCACCCCCAGAGGACATCCTGAGGGTGACTGGGTCAGGACCACAGCATTCTCAGTTGTTAATGCCGCTCAAGGTCACACAGTTCTTCCTCTGGACCTGACCGAAACTAATTCAGTCTGGGTGGATGAAGCCTCTATTAGTCTTAAAAAAAAAACAACCAAAAAACAAAAAAACCAGGAAAAAACCTTAGAAGATTGCACATGCTCTTCCAGACAGTGATGCCCATTCCTGAAAGAGCTTGGAGCTGGGGGACCTTCACACTAAGCTAGTCATGAGAGTCCCCAGTTTCAACATACTTAAACACAGTCATGGTACTATCCTGCTGGTTCAGTGGCTAAGACTGCACCCCACTGCAGGAGGTATGGGTTTGATTCCTGGTTGGGGGACTAAGGTCCTCCAAGCCATGAGGCGTGTCCCCCCCACCCCCCAAAAAAGTCTAAACAAACAAAAAACACGGCCACAAGAATGTGCAGTGGCGATAAGGAGAGCGGGCAGCCCCCTCCAAGAGGCTTGGCATCCACCCATGAGAGCTCAGAAATGCACACCTTGGCAGGAACTGGCCACTGAACTGACTTCGGTCAAGCCTTTCATTTGGGCAGTAAACCTAACATCCTCTGCATGGTAGCCAAGAGGGGCCAACCTGAGGGGGAGGCGAGTCAGCATGGATCCCTCTTGTTCTGCTTCTCTGAGGTCGGGGGTGATGTGTCAAGATGGGGGTGGCTTTACTTAGAGAGGAGCCTAAGCAGCTGGATTATGAAAGTAAAAGATCTCACTCTAAGAGCAAGGAAATGGCACTGCCTTGTATTTATGTGGTTGATCTAATCTAGGTCCTGCTGAAGTCAACTTTTTTCTTGGTCTGTACAGAACAGGCATAAATCCACCTCATCAATTTCTGTTACATTTTTCTACGATGATTTCAAAAGTCTCATAGGCCTTTTTGTCCTCTCTTGATCAGAGGTGGCTGAGTCCCGCTTTGTTCGTAAATAAATGCCATCTCTCCAGGTGGAAGACCATGAACGACAACTGAAAGAGGACAACACCGAGATGTCGAAGTTTCGAGTCCCAGTACCGTCCCTGCCAGTAACCCTGGACATGTTAATCCCTCAAAGCTCAGCGTTCTTATCTTAAAGAGAAGACAGGAATGTCTTCTTAGCAGAGTTGTAAAGATGAAATGAAATACTGTGTGTATGTGCCTGGCATGTGCCAGCTCTCAATAAATGGCACCTTCAAGACTCATGATAAGGAGGGGCTCATGTGATGGGTTCAACCAGTCCATGAACCTCAGTAGGGCAGGGGGCCACAGTCTGGAGACCAGGGCAGAGCACCAGGCTCAGGCTCCCTGAAAGGAGCAAGATGGTGTCCCCTGATGTTGGAGAGGTGTCAGGCTGGGGACAGGCACAAGGCTGGGCCGTCAGCGGTTTGCTCCATTTTTCTCCTCCAGCAGCTGTAAGCTTGGTCTGTTGGGGGCTTCTGCCAGGAGCTGGGGGCCAAGGGAAAGGCAGAGAGCTCAGGACAGCTTTTGCGAATTCAGAGTTCGTGTATTAGTGTAGGACAGCTAGCTAGAGAGGAGCCCTCTGGCTGTTCCACCCAGAGTTGGTAAGATCTCCTCTTCCTAGTCCCAGGGCCAGGCAAGGACATCTTGTGCAGAAAGAAACCATCAGCGTGGACAGGAAGAACAGCAGCTTCTTAATCAGTCCAGGAGAACAGAGCCCAGCCAAAGCCTTGTTCTGCTCTCATTTAATTATCGAAACGATTCTTCTTCTGTCCTCCCTAGGGCTGTGTGCCCCAGATTCCCAGGGCCCAGTAATTGCCTCTCTGTTAATAGAAATCATCAGTATTTATTACACCGAGTGCTCCAGCTTCTTTCGGCTCCCCTTGAAGCAACGTCAAGGCAAGTGCTTGGTAGCCTATCACCAAAGTGACTCTCCTTAGTGGCAAGAGTAAAAGGCTCCCAGACTGCTCTCCTTGCCCAGGAGGGCTGAGGAGATCCTGAGCTGGAGCCCAAGGAGATGAGCCGTGGGGCCTGCAGCAGGGCCCTGCGCCAGCAAGAAGTATGCAGCCCAGGAACATGGGAGTGGAAGCGCAGCGAGACGACTGCTCCCGCCTTCTCCACGAGGAAGTCTCCCGGGCGCTTCTGTTCCTTGGAGATGCACAACAGGAAGGGGCCTTGGTTCCTGCTCTGCCACTCCGGGCCTTGCGCGCTGCGGCGTGCCGGAACTTCATCTCCTTGTCTATAAATCAGGAAGAATAATATCCACACCTCGGTGCTGGCATGAGGGTTAAATGAGAAAATAATGTGAAAGAGTTCCAGTGGGCCTGCCCGGGAAGGCATGCCACAAGCCTCCCTCCCTCCCCCCCCTTCTTGGAGTTGATGCCGTGGGGGTGAAATGATGGGATACATGGGACTGGGGCTGGTGCAGTGCCTGGTATGAACGCTGGTTCCTTCACCTCGTGTCTGATGGTGGACAGGCTCAAAGACAGGGCTGAGCCGGGAGCCCCACAGTCCCAGGGTGCGTGTGGATTTGGGCTGGACACCAAGCGGGCTGCTCCTTGGCTTCCAGATCTCCGGAGACAACAGGAGAGACCTTCACCTATTCCACTCAGTTGTCAGGCTCAGGTTACACGCCACCAGGTGACGGCCCTGCCCAGGGACCCTCCTCTCCTCAAAGGGACCGAACAGATGTGGGGTCACATGCAGAGGTGACCTGGCATCTTCGGTTGACCTTATTCATCTTTAGGCAGCTGTGTCTTTCTTTTTCCCCCAAGAAAAGGCCTCATGTGTTTATTACTAAGCCAGAAGCACTAGTGCAGAAACACTTGACAGAAAAATCATTTTGCCAATAAAACATACCCAGCAGGTCAGACAGTACGTGCTCTCAAAGCGATAATGATAAGATGCAAGTGACCTTGACACAGCCTAATGTGTGCCGCTTCATGTGCGAGATCCTGAAAGACCCAGCTTGGTGCTTCTCCACTGTCTTCTCCTGCAGTTGTACCTGATTTTATTACCAGTTTTCATTTGAATCCATTGGAAAACGGGACAATTCCACTTTTGCTTCTTGGCGAGGAAGTCACTCCATCCTGAAAGTCTTGTGAGAAGACGTGGAGCAAATTCAGCCATGCACAGGGTGGCGGAGAAAAAAAGAAGGCAGCGGTGTCTCCTAAGGTCCTGAAGTGACTCAAGGGTATCTGCTGAGGGCTTTCACACCGACAAGGCAAGGGAGGCTCAGAGAAGCCTCTGAAGGCCCCAGTAAGGAGGAGACCAGCACTAAAGCCAAGGCTGGTTGACCCCAAAGCTCTCTTCTGTCCTCTGCAGCCCTCTGCCATTGGTATCCAAGCAATCGGTGCAAGTTAAACCACGCTGGTGGTGCAGAAGGCATTATTCAGGAAGCTTTACTAATCATTTGCACATACCCGTATGTCATTTTTTCTTTTTTTTGGTATAAACCGTCATGAATGTGTTTTCTGACAGTGCTGGCCCTCAAGAACATGGGTTATCTGTCAGTAGGCTGTGCTGGTGGACACGGAACTGTGGGGCTGGGAGGGTGGCCGGGTTTCTGAGTGCCAGAACGTTCTCAAAGTTAACTGAAGTTTCGGCATTTAATCCTATGCAAAAGCATCTCCTCACCAAGGGGCCACGAGAAAGGTAATTTTGGCTTCTTTGGTTTCTGTTCTGTTCTTTCTTGTTGGAAGCCTATACTGCCCCTCACTTTTTAGGAACGAGAGGTCAGTGTTAAGAGTCAGTTTTACTGGGGTCTCTCCGGTGGTGGAGAGAAAGAGGCACAGAGCTGGAGCACTGAGGCAGAGACCAGAAGCATCAGAGCTGGAATGAGATGACGTGTGGGGATCCAGCCACAGACAGACAGGGAGAGAGGGCCATGGTCTCCACCGCTCTCCTCAGTGTCCACGGCTGCCCAAGCTCATCTCCCAAGTGCCAGACGCATGTGAGTCATTACAGAGGGCTTCTCTGAGCGCGCCCCCGTCCCGCCCTCACAGGCGCGTAATGGAATTAAGTGAGACTCCATTGCCAGTCTACAGTCAATAAAACCCACTCCTGGACAGAAACTAGATTACGGGTCAGGGAAGGGTGGGCTGTGCGCTGAGCTGCCTCTGATCAGTCCCTGGGAGGGGTGGGGCTCCCACATTCCACCTCTCCTCAGTTACACCAAATTACCCACGGCTCCCAAAGGCGGGGGCCGTGGTTTCAGATTTGTTATTTAGACTGTGCCTGTATGCTTCAGCTCTGGTGTGGCACAAGATTCTGCAGCGTGGAATCCAGAGGAATTTTCACAGTGAGATGTTTTCTCTGCCTTCTGTCACTAATGAAGCCAGTGATCCCAATATTGAAGGGCAGGGGTGGGGGTGCAGGCATGAGGTCCCTCCCTGATTGTCATCCTCTGGTGGGCGAGCGGCAAGATCCGTGCAGTCTCCAGCCACAGGGGTGGCTTACCTTACAGGGGTGGGGGTCCACTCCATACGTCTCCAATGTCTGCGCTTTCCTTAAGAAGTTCAGCTCTGAAGTTGCTGGTGTTTGACCACTGGAATAAAGAAAATGAAGCGATTCAGGATTTCCTGCTCCTATAGGTTCCCCTGAGATGAACTCAATTAAGAAGTGCCCAGGGTCTCTCACGCTCTTATTTTTCCATGGGGTGTGCTTCCGGCTCTGTCCTAGGACCGACTTCACAGACCCTTTTCTAGGGTCAAACCCTCAGATGTCTTCAGAGTGAGGCAGGCAGTGTGATGAATGACAGGGGCTGAGTGTAACACCATAGGGAGTGGTGGTGAAGGTGAAGGTGAAGGTGAATTCGCTTAGTCGTGTCCGACTCTTTGCGACCCCGTGGACTGTAACCTACCAGGCTTCTCCGTCCATGGGATTCTCCAGGCAAGAATACTGGAGTGGATTGCCATTTCCTTCTCCAGGGGATCTTCCCAACCCAGGAATCGAACCCGGGTCTCCCGCATTGGAGGCAGACGCTTTAACTTCTGAGCCAGTGGTGGGGACTATGGCAAACTGGGGAATGCCACCCCATCTAAAGAGGGAAGCTGCTCTCCAGCTCCAAGATGGTAGTGTTGAAAAGAAGGGCCCAGCATTGCTACGTGCAATGTTTAAAGAGAATTCATACACACTGATTTTTATGTGGCATTTCTCAGTTTTAAATATGATGAGGGCAGGAAAAATACATGTATAGGCTGGCTGCAGGCCATCTGATCTGGACGGAGACACTAGGACAGGACCTGTGTGTCTTGTTGCCTAACCCTCTTCCTTTACCAGAAGGGAACATGGGACTGGGGAGAAGAGACGGAGTGAGAGCCGCTGCTGAGCTCCCCAGACTCCACAGTAGCTCTGTCTGCCCACAAGGTGATGACTATGAAGAGGAAACAAACAGAAAAAGAAAGAAACCAGTGCTGGCACCTTCTTCCTCTGAAGAAGGAGCCTTGAGCATCGTCCCCTTCCTGCTGGCTCCTCAGCAGAGGTGTGGACAAGCTCTGAACAGGACCAGGGCAGGCAGGGTCACACGGGGTCTCAATGTCCAGCACCCTGGCAAGCTGACGTCCTTCCACTGATGTGGGGGAGGGCTTCAGGGTCAGGAGGGGGAGGGCAGTTTGTGCAGTCAACAACTTGGGACGGCTGCTGGACAGGACTGCAACTCTCTAAGTTCATCATCTGCCTCAAGTCCTATGGCAGGGCAGGAAAATAAGCCCGTCCAAGGAGAAGCAGCCCCGGATGCCCGCCCGTGTCTTTCTGGAGAGGCAGCAGTCCACCAACACCTCAGCAGCCTTTGGGCGGCCAGGTGTGAAACAGTCCGTAGAATTTAACGCACAGCTGGGGCCCTCAAGGATCTCAGAGCCGGAGAGAGGCAATGCACCAGATTTATGTGATGAAGGTGAGGCTGAGCCTGTGTGAGCAGTGAGGGTTCTGTGCGTACCTCCGCCAGTGCACCCGAGACACGGAGAAGGCGTTGGGAAAACGCTGGCACAGCAGCCAGAAAGCCAGGCCCCAGAGGCCACTGAGCGCCGACACCCCTTCCAGGGAGGCTCTGTTCCCTGCCTGGAGGCTGCAGGGCTCCGTGGGCTCCATTCACCCCTGGAGTCAGCCCAACCCTCTGGGGTCCTCCAAGTGGGCACCGTTTCCTGGGGGATCCCCCTGACTTCTGTTAGGTTTCTGGAGGACTGTCCCCACTGCTCTGACGTCTCTTAAAACCTCCAGGCAGCCCCAGCACACCCCGGGTCTCTCCGGATGGGCCCCGCGCCCTCATGATCTGCGTCTATTCTGACTTTTACCACAAGGGGCCGCTATTCGCCAAGAGTGATGGGAGGAGCCGCGGGAGGGGCTGGGGTTCCACCTCTGACGGGGGTCTCCATGCCTCTAGGCGGGGAGGGGTCCAGTATGGCCGCACACAGCGGGCAGGAGGTCTGTTCATAAAAGTAAGGAGGCTTTGGGGACATATTCCTTGGTAAAATTTTTGAGTGAAGTTCAAGGATTTTGTGTGTGTGTGGGGGGGAGGGCATCAGGAACTAGTTTAAGCTTAATATTATCATTAGGAATATTTTTCTCCCCCTCCCCTTGAGCACTGTCCTTCCCCAGAAAGGTAGTTACAAAAATATGTTAAAAGATTTAAAAATTGTACTGTATTAATATGCTGTATTGTATGTAAATTTTTTCTTCACAGTTTAGCAGCTGAGCATCTGCTCCAGCATGCCATACAAAGTAGAGCCATATACCTCTTTGTTTTGTTTTTTAAATAAAAATCAACCTTTGTAGAAAACCCTCTTTCATATGGGTGAAAGGATGCATTAATCCTATTTTTGTGGACTTGAGTATATCTGGGTGAACTAGGACAATCTGAGGAGGACAGTTACCTCCTGCTTCTGGCTACATCTCCCCTTCTTTCCTGGGTACAGTGCTGTGGGGTCGAGGGAGGCCATGTGAAAGTCACACCCCCGAACCAGGAATCTCCCGGCGCCCAGAGCACCCGGCCCTGCTTGTCCTATCTGCTGACCCAGAAGTCACAGACCGGGGGTGGAGGTGTGCCCATTTTCTTAACCCCTCCTCTCTGCTCTCTGTTCTCCTTTGCTATTTCTTTTACGTCTTCCTTTTCCCCAGTTCATGCTTCCGCTCCACATCCCCCTACTGCCCTCCCCCACCTCCCCCAACCCGCCCTCATCCCAGTCTCTCTCTCCATTTATCTTAGTGAAGCAAATATCTTTCAGAGGCAAATCCTTCGTTTTCCTTACAATATAGCATCTCTCTTGCCTTTAAGCCTCAGCCTACACAACACTGTTCTTGAAGAGGGAGCCTTAGGGTTGTACCGGCAGTGGATCACCGAGATTGGAACATCCTTACATCTTGGAGTGAGGAGGGCTGGGTCTTTGGAGCAGACAATGTGTGCTTGGGCCGTGGGGGTAGACAGTGGCCTGGCCTGAACCGAGGGACACGCACCTGAGCTCTGTCTTGTGAATCTCAGCAATCTTCCTTTCCAGTTTCTCTGAATGTTTAGGGAAAAACTGGAACTTGGAGCTGTAGCCTTCGGGGTGTTTTCCTGGGTCATAATCCCCAATCTCCGCTTGCAAAAGAAAAGCAGAGGAAAACAATTGTGGAGACAGGTAAATCGTCACTGGCAACACAACAAGACACTAACACGCAGAGCAAAAGGCAAAGTCTGCACCAGATTTGCCAAGAACAGTGGATGCTGAGCACGACTGTGGGTGGGGCGGAGGGCAGGTCCTCAGGAGCAGGCCCGGCTTTGTTTTCCCTCATGTGTCCATTGACTGTGTTGGTTTCAAGGCCACGTGGAGAGAGTGGAGCTGAGCCTGTGTTCTGAGGCCACCACATGTAAAACTGCTGTGAAAGAGCAGACCCCTGCACCATGCCCACATCCATTCAGCCACGAGGAGAGAGCCTGGGAGCGAAGCGCTTTGTGGCAGCAAAGGAAACTGTGAGCTGGATCAGGAGATCAGAGCCTTCTGGGCTTCGGCCACATCCCAAATCTAAATCTCGTTTTGCGGATTTTAGCAGGGACACAGCCCAATGATGACTGAGTCATGAACCACTCAGAACTCAGCTCTGGGTCCAAATCAGATCAAGTGAACATATTTGAGTAACTATTCACTGAGGGCTGACCAGGTGCCAGGCCCCTTGGAGAAGCCTGCAGAGTGGGAAGACTAGCTGTAACCAGAGTGCCACGGAGTTCAGGAGCATCGGGTCCCAAGGCTGACTTCTCAGTTCCCTGTGGGGGGTGGGGCTGGGCTTTCTCTTGAAAATTTAAGAGTCCATCCCCTAACTGCTGAGACCTCAGATCAGTGAACTTCGGGAGGGGGGTCACTGGGCCCACACTACTCCTCACAGTGTGTCTCCAGGTCAGAACCCAGCCTTCACACGGAGCATTCGCAGGGAACGCGGTGTGTGCGTTAGGAAGAAGGGCAGCTCAGCCACTGTGCGCCTGTCTCTTCTCCTTCCCTAGTGAGAACCACAGCCAGTGCAGGTGAGAAGTCTTGAGTGAGGAGTAAATATTAAGGGGAAAAAATGTGCCTTTTTTTCACAACTGAGTATTGTTCTGTGGCACTAGTTTCCTGATAGTATCTTCAAATTACTTGGGAATGTCTATCATTTAGAAAGAGACTAAAGGTTTCCTGGGGCTTAATGTCTGGAATGACCTTGAGCCATGGGGTCATTTATTATAATTTTACTTAGAAAGCTCCCAGTGGGAAACATCAGTGTTGGATATCAGTGACTTCTTTTAAAACAAACACAAAAATTTCAATATGGCTGTCAGGGTAAAACTAAAGAGAAGACTGCTGCTGCTGCTGCTGCTGAGTCGCTTCAGTCGTGTTCGACTCTGTGCGACCCCATAGACGGCAGCCCAACAGGCTCCCCTGTCCCTGGGATTCTCTAGGCAAGAACCCTGGAGTGGGTTGCCATTTCCTTCTCCAAAGAGAAGACTAGAGTTTACAGTTTCACTTAGATGGGACCAGGTTTTCCTTTAAAAGCAAAAGGGATCTCTTTGGGTCCCTTCAAGTTAGCAAGCACCTTCTAGACTTCCTACTTGGGTGTTTTTTTAAAACAGGAGTCTCCGTAGTCAAAGTTTCAATAGAATGACTTTTACATTCATAACGCAGCTGTGACATTTTTCTTGCCGGAAGAACTTTAGTTTCTTATTGGCAAGCATTTTTTTTAGGTTCTATTCACAAAGTAGCTTCCTGGAGTTCACAGATTTCCGATTACGAGTTCAGTTTCTTTGGGAGAAACTTCACGATGTTAGCGCTATGGTCCAAAATAACCCAGCGACAGCTTCAGGCTGAAGGACTAAGAGAAGTCCAGGAAGTGGCACTTAGCAGTCTCCTGCATCTCATGAAAGGAGAAGGGGTGATGTATAAAGAGTGCATACCTTTCCCTCTGTTTTGCAAAAAAAAAAAAAAAAAGCCAGTCTGGGTATTGGATGGGTACAGCCCCAACTCTTATTTGTGTGTAGAAAATGGGTTTGTAAATTGGAAACATTTTCAACTTTGAGCAATTGGAATGGGAAAGTCTCTGAAACCCACACCAGAATCCCAAGGCGCTTCACATCTTTGAGATTTGCATAAAAGGACAGAGAAAAAACAAACAGATTCAGATTATTCTCCAGAGGCTTAGTAACCTTATCAACCAAGGGTGCAGGGAAACACTCCATACTCTCCCCCTCCCCACCCAAACAGGGTCTGAATGACTTGAAGGGGCTTCCAGAAAGGCCTGAGGTACAGACAGCTTGAGGCTGAGTGGTCTGAGCTTCTTGGATCAAGGGATTCCAGGCCAAGTCCTTTAACTTGGACTCTGTTTCAAGTTAGATACTGTTTATATCCAAGAAGTAGTCATCTGTGGTAACCGAAATAATGTAATCAGTACTTAGCATGAAAAGCAAATTTATCCTGTCAAAAGTCATTACCTTGAAGGATATAAGCTGCTAACAAGGCAGCATCTGATGTTTTACAGAGGAGGCGGCCGTGGTAGAGATCCCTTTGATCTGCAGGAAGACTAAATACCTGGCGAGAAAACAGAGAATGAACTATAAAGGATTTCTTTGATTGTTTTAAAGACATAAATATGTAATATCAGCCCATCAAAAGTTCTGTCAGGACACTTTTACTACCTTAAAAATCTCAAAACATACCCCAGAACAAATACATTTTTCATATCCCTGAGGACTAGATTCTTTCAAGCACTTTGCCCTGAACTGATTTTGAGGTTCAATTCCAAATAACCTGTGAGTTTCCTCCTGCAGCTCAAAACAGAAATGGCATCTCCTGGTTAAAAGCACTGTGCCCAGTGCTGGGCTCTGGAAGGGGCCAACTCCAGTCTCAGCACCGACAAAGCAACTGTGTCCTAAGGGGAGGGGCTGACGGAGCCGCCCTCTTCCTCGGACTCTCGCTGATGTCTCTTAAGAAGCAGGGGGCTTCCCTGGTGATTCAGTGGCTAAGACTTGGCGCTCCTCATGTAGGAGGCCTGGGTTCCATCCTGGTTGGGCACCAGATCCCATGTGCCGCAACTACAGATCCCGAATGTCATAACAAACGTTGAAGATCCTGCGTGCAGCAACTAAGACCCAGTGCAGGTAGGTAGACAGGTAAGTAAGTAACCGATAAACACATAAGCAGAAATGTGGGGAAGGAATGAGCCCATGGGAGGGATCTGCCTCTGCTCACCAGTGGACCTGTCCTTATGCGGAACAGCCCTTGTTATGGGCAAAGGTCAACCAGATCTCTCAGAATGTGAATAAGGTGTAAGAAGAGGCACCAGTGAGGGATGGACAGAAACCTGTGGCTAGTATTTCTTCAACCACAGGGAGCTCTCACCTCAGGTAGAAGTAGGCTGACTCTCAAGAACAACTCATAGCAGCTGATGTGTGTTGAGCACTTACCATCTGCCAGTCCGGGGATTATACACTTTACTGCAGCCTCTCAGCTAATTTGCACATACCACTCTGAGAACAGACACTGTTATTGCCCCTCCCCTTTTTTTATTGTCCCCTTTTTATAAGATAAACTGAGGCTTCAGCGATTTTCTCATGGGCACATAACTGGAAGATGGCAGAGCCAGGATTCAAGTTCAAGACAGAGGCTGGCGCCTCATCACCACGTTATTCCTCCCTCTCGGCACTGTGCTACGGCTGCTTCATAGTCTCACAAGTAGTTGGGTGGACCCTGTGACCACAGAATTGTTGACGCTCCATTTTGAAAGATCTTTGCAAGGAGTGGAGTCTCTGATGTGCACTGCGTCACAGATCCCCTGAGAAGAGCAGAAGTCAGGGCTATCAAGCCCTTAAGTGAGTCACCCGCCACAGCGGTTCTTCGGCCAGGGGGCATCTGTGGTGGTTTAAAAACATGTCCACAGGGAATTCCCTGGTGGTCCAGTGGTTAGGACTCCATGCTTTTACTGCTAAGGGGGTGGGTTCAACCCCTGGTTGGGGAACTAAGATCCCACAAGCCACGCGGTGAGGCAAGACACACAAAAAAGTCGAGAAATTCCCGGATACTTCACATTTCCAGAGGTAGAGCTTAATTTGCTCCATCTGAGTGTGGGTGGACTCAGTGGCTTGCTTCAAACAAGCAGAATAAAACAGCAGTGGTAATGTCTGACGTCTGAGACCAGGCCATGGCGTCCCTACAGATTCCTTCCCATTCTCTCTCTCTCGGCTCACTCATTCTGCTCGAGGACACTTAAGCAGTCCTACAGAAAGGTCCATGTGGTGAGGAGCTGAGGCCTTCTGCCAATAGCTAGCAGTGAACTGAAGCTTTCCGACATGTGAGTATAGCATGGTGGAAGGGAATCAGTCAAGACTTCAGATGACCACAGGCCCAGCCCACCTCTTGGCTTCAACCCCAAGAGAGACCCTGAGCTGGAGCCACCTAGCTAAGCTGCTCCTGAATTCCTGACCCGCAGACACTCAGAGATGAGAAATACTTGTGATTTTAAGCTACGTTTTGTGGCATTTTGTTAAACACTCATAGATAACTACAGCATCCCTACAGGAGTAACAGGAATATCGTGAAAAGGAAAGTGAAAGTCACTTAGTCATGTCTGACCCTTTGCGACCCCATGGACTATCCAGTCCATGGAATTCTCCAGGCCAGAATACTGGAGTGGGTAGCCCTTCCCTTCTCCAGGGGATCTTTCCAACCCAGAGACCAGCTGAGCCACAAGGGAAGTCCTGGGAATACAGGAAAATTCCCTTAAATTCCATCAGCTTGAACCAAACAGAAATCCGGCTCTTCCTGGACAACTCGAAGTTTCCATCAGTTCTGTTTTCAGGCTGAAGAATAACACCGAGGATTCCATGCCCACCGGATCATGTGAAAATGCTCAAAAGAAAGCAGACCAGTGAGAGCACAATTTCTAGGGTGAGGAGGGTCACCAGCAGGTGGCTCAGAGCCCGGGGCTTGGTGATTTAAGTAATTAAATAGAAACGGAGTAATCTTCATTCTCTTCTGAGCCCTGCTACCCGAAGCATAGCCCACCTTACAGAGGTATCAGCAGCAGGTGGGAGCTTGGTGGAAATGGAGAATCAAGCCCATGTGAGACCTAATGAATCATTGTAACAAGATACGCAGGTGATCTGGACATATATTACAATCTATGAAGCACTGTCCCTAAGAAATTCAAAAGCATCCTTCTTACCACATTAGGGTGGACCACCCTCCTCAAACCAAAGGGCAGGTGACTGCTGTAGTGTGGAAGGTAGTAAGAATTCCCCTCCTTTTCCCACCTACCATACCCCCAATCGACCCAATATTTGCCAAGGAAAACTGAAGGAAAATTACATCACATCATGCAGTGAATAGTACTTTTAAAACAGAATCTAGCATATCAACCCTGAATATTCATTGCAAAGAGTGATGCTGAAGCTCCAATACTTTGGCCACCCGATGTAAAGAGCCGACTCACTGCAAAAGACCTTGACGCTGGGAAAGATTGAAGGTAGGAGGAGAAGGGGGTGACGGAGGATGAGATGGTTGGATGGCATCACTGACTCAATGGATGTGAGTTTAAGCAAACTCTGGGAGATATTGAAGGACCAGGAAGCCTGGTATGCTCCAGTCCACGGGGTCGCAAAGAGTCAGACACGAGTGAGCAAGTGAACAACCACTACCACCAAATCCAGTTTGTCTACACCCTGCTTCCCATGGTGGAATGTCACAAGATGTGTGGAAGGGAGGGGCTGAGCCCTTCTCTTCTCGCCCCTCCAGCCCCACCTGCCACAGGCTTTGGGAGGACGTGATAGCAAGCCTTTGGCCTCCTGCTCGAGGGTCACTTCCTGGACCTGAGTTCATCATCACTCTACCCACTCCCCTCTGCTTGTCTGGGTCCAGCATTCAGGGACAGCACATACTGGACTGAAGGAGAGGTTCCAGAGGCCCTGGGCAGTGATCCTCAATGTGGCAGTGTGGAGAACATCCCCTGGGGGAGTGGGGAGCATGCGAGAGTCTGCATATGCATGGTCCTGGGTTTGAAAAGGCTTCTCTGGAGCTTCTGAGTCGCTCCCCGAGGGGAACACGACCCTTCTCACAGCGAGAACCACGATCAATGCATGACAGGGACCTCTGGTGAGCTGGAGCGGAAACATGGCTTTCCACTGCTGGGCGGGCTTCCTTCAGCCTTCTGAAGGTAGAACAGCTACAGGGAGCTCAAGGGGAAGGCTGTGGGAATATGGTCCAGTGGTGGCGTGATCACAGGACGGGAGGGGCAAGTCAACATCCTAAAGAAGTCCACCACAGTCTTCAGAGGACAAGGAGAGACAGGCTCATGAAAGAGCCAAATGATGGCTCCATGGAGCGGAGTTCCACAGGGGTGCCCCTCTTCCTTTTCTGCCCCAGCGGCTTCCATCAAGCTTTGTGTTTTGTTCATTTGAGAAGGTAACCAGTGACTCAGCCTTGTCGGTCATGAAATCCATCCCACATGACTCATAGCATCCTTATACCTATCCCCAAGATGCCGTGACACGTCCTCCCCTGCCACACAAGGGCCTAAGGAAGACACCAGGGGGTCTGTGCTGCCAGGCAAGGGGTCAGCCTGCTGGGCTGCCCAGACCAGCTGTTCATGACAAGCAGGCAGGTTGGGGTGCCCAGGCTCAGAACCTCACGGGAGGGAGTCACACAGCCTAATTCCCACATTGTATGGCTGAGGAAACAGAACCTTTTTCTACCTGATACTTTTTCTACCCTTGTGGTAATCCAGTGAGCTGTGGTTAGGGAGAGAAAGGTCCTAAATGAAGTCAGGGGAACTCCTTGTCATCAGAGGGAAATTCTCACTAGAAAAAGAGAAATCAGCTTTAGGTCAGATTTAAGACAGAAAGGCTTGCTCTTTAGCACACGTTTTTGGTTGAACTCTGCCTCTCTCCTTTTGCTTCAAAGAGGCTTTACCTCCTGTCCAATTTTGTTGAGATGCCAGGCTGTCCTAAACTGATGGAGGACCAGGCAAAGGCAGAATGTGCAACAGCCTAAAAGATGACGGAGGAAACCCGAGCGTTTCTGGAACACACACATCCAAGGTACTGGCATTGGCACTGTGATTTCTGACATCGGAGGGTATGGATGAATCCAGAGATATTCCCACAATTAGAGGTTCTGAACTCTGGAAAGCACTGGTGGCCCCTGAAGAGTTTCTTCCAGAAGACCCTTTGGCCCTGTCTTCCTCCCTGCCCCTGGCTTCCTCTATTTTCTGCCCTTCTTTTCTCTGACTTCGATCAAGTTAAGTATATCTTCCTCCCCAGTACTAGACTGTGGGCTCCTTGGAATTAGAGATTCATGTTTCAGTACCTTTAATATTCTTCTAGAGAGCCTATGACTTCCCTGGTGGCTCAGACCGTAAGGCGTCTTGCCTGCAATGTGGGGACCTGGGTTCACTCCCTGGGTTGGGAAGATCCCCTGGAGAAGGAAATGGCAACCCTCTCCAGTATTCTTGCCTGGAAAATCCCGTGGACAGAGGAGCCTGGTGGGCTACAGTCCATGGGGTCACAAAGAGTCAGACACGACTGAGCGACTTCACTTTCACTTTTGGAGAGCTTACACATCCTGTATTTAACTTATATGCACAGTACATCATGAGGAACGCTGGACTGGAAGAAACACAAGCTAGAATCAAGATTGCCGGGAGAAATATCAATAACCTCAGATATGCAGATGACACCACCCTTATGGCAGAAAGTGAAGAACTAAAAAGCCTCTTGATGAAAGTGAAAGAGGAGAGTAAAAAGGTGGCTTAAAGCTCACCATTCAGAAAATGAAGATCATAGCATCTGTTCCCATCACTTCATGGGAAATAGATGGGGAAACAGTGGAAACAGTGTCAGACTTTTATTTTTTGGGCTCCAAAATCACTGCAGATGGTGACTGCAGCCATGAAATTAAAAGACGCTTACTCCTTGGAAGAAAAGTTATGACCAACCTAGATAGTATATTCAAAAGCAGAGACATTACTTTGCCGATTAAGGTCCATCTAGTCAAGGCTATGGTTTTTCCAGTGGTCATGTATGGATGTGAGAGTTGGACTGTGAAGAAGGCTGAGCACCGAAGAATTGATGCTTTTGAACTGTGGTGTTGGAGAAGACTCTTGAGAGTCCCTTGGACTGCAAGGAGATTCAACCAGTCTATTCTGAAGATCAATCCTGGGTGTTCTTTGGAAGGAATGATGCTAAAGCTGAAACTCCAGTACTTTGGCCACCGGATGTGAAGAGTTGACTCATTGGAAAAGACTCTGATGCTGGGAGGGATTGGGGGCAGGAGGAGAAGGGGACAACAGAGGATGAGATGGCTGGATGGCATCACGGACTCGATGGACGTGAGTCTGAGTGAACTCCGGGAGTTGGTGATGGGCAGGGAGGCCTGGCGTGCTGCGATTCATGGGGTCGCAAAGAGTTGGACACGATTGAGCGACTGAACTGGGCTGAGATATCCTGTGCCTCTTCACCTTCCCTCCCTCCCACCCACCCATCCAGTTCTGAGCACATGTGTGTGCCAGGCACTGCCACAGCAACTGGGAATACAGCCGAGAACCAAACAGAGTCCTCCTATGGAGCTGACATTCCAGTGATTTACTTAGGTTTTCCTGTCATCTTTTAGAGAGGCTGTGTGCCGTTTAACATGCACTCTTTCGTTTAATCCTCACAGCAACTCTGTAAGGTGATTACTGGTTTTATCCCTGTCTCAAACATGAGGAGAGGGAATGATCAGAGGCACTGTTGCTTGGTTTGTCACATATCCAGGTAAAGAACAATCTGGGATTTGAACTCATGTCTTCTTGATTCCTTTGCCCAGGACTGGCAAACTAAGCCTGCCACCAGAGTCCCCAGTGAGATAAAAATAACCTTTGACTAGAACACAGCCATGCTCATTCACATATGTGTTGTCTACAGCTGGTTTTGCATTACAATGGCAGAACAGGGTAGTTGTGACGGCGACCCTATGGCCCACAAAGCCTAAAATACTCACTATCTGGCCTTTTCCAGAAAAAAGTTTGCCAACCCATCTTAGCCTAAGCTAAGCTCAAGTGATACCGTTGGAATAAATTACCTATATGCTTTATTAACATTTTTTAAAAATGGCCTAAAAAAATCTATTAACATTTTTTGAGCACCTGTTCAAACATGTGTTGGGGCTGTTTGCTTCCTGGGAAGGTGGGGCCCCATTTGCACTCAATCTCCTTCTATCACTTGATCTTTCAACCAGTTCGAACACCTGCAGCCGTTGTTAAAGGCTAAATCTGGTGCCTAATCCCCATTTTCTCTGCCTTGTCTCTAGCTCAGACAAGAAAATCTATTTATTACTTTTAAAAATGACAAAAGAGATTAATCAGGATTTGGCAACTAAATTTATCATCTGGGAAGAATCCAAGAGATAAATTGAAGCACAGTTTTTACTCCCTACTTCATCCCTCCCCTCTCAGCCTGGCTTTATGGGGACAGCCGAGACGGTGGTGAAAATTAGGACCGTTAATGCCCAGAAAAAAACACACTGATGGCTAAATTAGCCTGGCAGGAAGGTGGGGTGCAGGGAGGGCTCTAGGCCAGGAGTGAACTGTGGGCATTGAGTGAGGCGAGGGCAGGCACCCACTTAGATGCAGCTAAGCCCAGGCCTCCCCAGAATGCCTCAGGGAGCGGGGACTCAGAATCCAAAGCAGACCCAGGCGCCCTGATAGCCACACTCCTGGCAACGCCTGGAAAAAATGTGCCCGAGGGAAGGAGGGCTGCTGAGGCGGAGAGCAGAGGGGGAACAGTAGAGCGCAGTCCCCAGCCTTTCTGGCAGCAGGAACTGGTTTCATGAAAGACGCTTTTTCCATAGACCAGGGAGGGTGGTGGGTGATGGTTTCTGGATGATTCAAGCTATCACCTTTCTCATGCACTTTGCTTCTGTTATTATTACCTGAGCTCCACCTCAAATCATCAGGCATTAGATCCTGGAGGCTGGGGGCCCCTGTGGAGGACGGTGGGCATGGGTGTGTGTGGAGAGGGGGTGGAGTTCACACTCTTGCCAGTGTCTTTAAAGTCTGCTGACTTGGAGAGAAGCCTGACCTTGGCTTTCTCAGGCCTCAGCTGCTTAAGTGTCAGGACGCTAGCTGGGACAGAAGAGGAGTGGGGATTATAACATCAATGATGGAGCAAAGCCAGAACCAGGTGGACTGGTGCCCTGTGCAGAGCCGCTGGGGTCCACAGGCCATGTGATTGACCTGGCAGTGAACAGTGAGCCTTGGCTCAATGCCAGGCTCCCTGGGGGTGCATTAAGAAGTACAAGACCCCGTGTAGTGGTTAATCCTCTGGACAAAGCCGTGAGGTACTATTACCATCCTCATTTTATAAATAAGGAACCTGAAGGTCAGAGAAGTCAAGGATTTTATGCTCAAGGCCATGCAAAAAGTAACAGAACAGGACCTGAGCTCCCAGGTCTCTGCTGCCTTTAGTGGGGGGCACATTATATTAGGCAGTGACATGTGCTTTAGAAGAGTCTATGGTTAACACCTCCTCCTAACGGCCGAAAGAGCCGTGTATTTTTATCCTTCAATCAAATCAGAAGGCCGTGTGTCTGCCGTGCGCTCACAGGCAGCCCTCTGGGTTGTTAGACCAATCCTTCTCATCCTCTCTGTTAATCCGGGGAGGTGTGGACAAGGTGATCCTAACGCTGGGTGTTAGAAGGCGGGGAGTCAGGCTCTCAACAAAGATGTGTTAAATGTTTCTGACACGTGGACAGGAGCCTCGTCTTCAGGGTTGGCCCTGGCCTCCTCACCTCTTTCCAGAGAGAAGGGGGCGGGAGAGAGGAGAGGGAAGTGGGTAGGGGGAGAAGGGGGGAGGGAGGGGGAGAAGGGGGGGGGAGGGGGGAGGGGGAGGGGGGGAGGGGAGGGAGAGGGGGAGGGGCAGGGCTACGGCAAACACTGTGGAATCACAAGCAGGGTGCGCTCAGTCACTCAGCTGTAGCCCGCCAGGCCACTCTGCCCACGTGATT
The DNA here is from genome assembly GCA_917880005.1 of Nanger dama. Classification (NCBI taxonomy): domain Eukaryota; kingdom Metazoa; phylum Chordata; class Mammalia; order Artiodactyla; family Bovidae; genus Nanger; species Nanger dama. The sequence goes on along the minus strand of CAKJTW010000038.1, from coordinate 1,805,130 downwards.
CTCCAGGCAACAACACTGGAGTGGTTGCCATTCCCTTCTCCAGAGGGATCTTCCCAGTTCAGGGATTGAACCTGTGTCTCTTGCGCCCCCTGCCTTGGCAGGCAGGTTCTTTACCACGAGTGCCCCCTGAGCAGGGCAGGCCAGTGCTTTGCCCAAACTCTTCTCTGCTTAAGTGGTTAAACATCCTGGTTCTCCCCTCACTCTCCTGCCTGAAGCTACAGGCTTGCTCCTGAATATGGATGAGCTTGGTTTTCAAAAGCCAAGTGGGAGCCACTCCCACTTCCCTGTGGATGAGCAGAGATTTGGTTCTAACTGCATAGGGTACTGTCCTTAGCGCTTCAGGCTGGGCGGGTTCAGGGTTTAGAAACAGGTCTCAAGGCCTTAGAGGACAAGCAGTCTCTGCACTGGCAATGGCCTCGTCCAGCCTTGGCTGTCTCTAAGGTTTTTTGGTTTTGTTTTTCGCTGCACCGCTCTGTATGTGGGATCTTAGTTCCCTGACCAGGGATTGAACCCATGCCTCCTGCAGGGGACCACTTGGGAAGTCCCTGTTGTCTCTAAGACTTTAGGGAAGGGGTTAGAGCTGGTGGAGCCATCTCCTCCTCTGCTCTAGGACTTCCTGGCATCACATCTTTACTGAGGGCTCCACCCTTCACAGGGAAACGTCAAGGTTTTGCTAATGTCAAAACTGATCTTTCTAATATAAAAATTAAGAGTCCTAGTTCAGAGAGTGCCTGAACCTTTGAGGCAAGACTTTTAGAGTGAATTCGGCTCAGATGCACCAAGCCCTCGAGGAAGCGGTGCCTCTCCTGTTCAGTGAGCCTCTTGTAGCGTGGCGTGGGCACAGAGGCTTTTTCTCATCCTCAAGTGGTGCTGGATGAGACGCCGTTCATGCCATGCAGCTGCCTGCCTTCCCTGCAACATGATCCCCACAATGAAGGGTTTATCACGAGCCTGGGCCATCAGCATCCTGGAGGTCACCCACTTGAATTCAAAATCTCCAGTGTTTCCCGGCTCGTTTTCCAGTTTCCTGCTTTGCCATTTTGGCTGCCGGAGTCTATTTCAAGCCCCCAATAAGCAGCAACACAGCCGGCTCCCAAAACATCCCTGGTGGCCATATCACTGGTGAAAGAAAAAATATGCTTTTGAGTAATTTGCTACTCCAGCAACCTTTGCAGATGCCCAGAATAAAGTGAAGTATTCACACTTCTTGAAGGAAAGAACCTCACTTTGTTGCAGTTCTACTGAGGAGATGAGCAAAGAGAGCATGCGGAAGTGAAACGCAGAAGTAAGGCTATATTTAGGAAGAATTCTTGCCTAGCTGAGTTAGGAGCTTTCCAAACAGAGGACCTAGGAAATTATGGCCCCTCTTTCCTATCCTTCCCAGCAGGTCCTGGAGGCTGAGGGATGTAATAACTGGCCTTACCTGGTTATTTCTTCTTTCAGAGCCGCAGGGTCTGCAGGATAAAACTTCACCCGGAAACACATGGTGAACGGAGGCTGGGCTGCACAGGAAAAGAGGTGTCCATCAGCAAGGACCCTCCCCGGACCCTCCCCTTCCCTACTGGACGCACAGGACTCTGAACCATCAGAAGATCCTCTCGTGTTTAGGGCCAACTTCCACTCAGAACAATGGAAAGTTCCCAAGACACACTACAAGGGTGAGGTTTCCTCCCCGCCCTCCCGGGGCTGAGGCTTCTATCTTTTCATGGACAGTACTTACATCTCAATTGCTTCACCACAGACTTTGTAAACTCCAACCAATGCTGAAACAGAGAACACAGACCAAGAAAACCCTAATGAGAAGCAGTGTCAAATATATCTCGCTGTATTCGATTTAAATAGCTAGACAGATTGTAGCCCAGGGTGAATGCGGCTCAGAAGCCTGTGATATGTAAGTCTGGAGAGTAGAGAGTGATAGGATTTTCTGAAATAAGCTCCCCATGGAACCAGCTGAGAAGGGGGAAGAGTTCCAGCTTCAGATGCCATTTCTGGGGCTCCCTGGCAATGTCGCCTTCCAAGATGGGGTGCCAGAGTTCTGAGCCATATTTCTGGTGTACTGATGGGCAGGAGTGAGCACACAGATGTGTGCTGGGGACAGAAAGCCACTTGGCTTGAGTGGCGAATGGCTCCCTTTAATGGGTTGTGTGTGTCTGTGTGATGTGGTGGGGCTGTGAGGATGTGATGACACACAGAGGCCATCGGCAGCAGCTCTCGAAAGCACTGGCAGGTGGAATTTCATAAATGGTGAGAAGGCAGGGATGGCTGGTGTATGTTTCGTTTCTGTTTGAGCAACACATTGCCAGCCCTTGTGTGAGGGAATACATACTCAGAATTCCTTGGCATCCAGGGATGTTTAAAATTTACGTCTTGTAAGATACCCAACCACAACTAATGTAGTATCCTGTTTTCCCTGGATTTTCACAGAGGGTGGACACAGTAGCAACACATTCTCCCTTCCACCTACCTCCCTGCCACTACCCCCCACAACGGTACTTATGTTTGGGTAAGGAAGCAAGGAGATGGTTCTATATCATTTTCCCACTTCTACATGGATGTCTTATAAAATGCATTATTGACGTTTGCTGCTTTTGTGCTAATTAGGAAACTTGACAATTTGCAGAGAGCTAGAATAGCTGAGATTTGGGGCTTGGTTATCGGGAAGCAGCTTAAAAGCACTGATCATAAGCTCTGGGAGGGCAGGAGATTCTGCCTGTTTCTCACTGTGTCACTGGTGACCAGCTTAGCATTCAAGGTTCAGCTGTAAGATGGATGGAGGAGCTAGTCCTCGCCTCCCTCTTTTCTGGCGACTTTTGCTCAGTACAGTGGAGCCTCTTGGCAGAGTCCTCTCTCTGGCAGGAGAGCAGCTGGGGCCATGCAGACACATCCTGGCCTCCCTCGGTGCCCAGCTCTAATGGACCCACTAAGAGCCAGTTCACCCATCAGCTCCACATGGATAATCTGAGCTGACACTCTGCTCTCTTGCTTCCCTCTGATCTGAGTTCCCACGAGGCTGGCAACTCATTATAGCCACTCAATGTGGTTAAGAGGTCCTTCTCACATTACATGGCCCACCGCGGCGTGGCTTCCCAGGGAAAGAAAGGCAAGGGATGAAATTGCACGGAAATGACTGGGGTTCCAGGCTGTGCCTGGGAAGGTGGAGGAGGCTGGCCTGTGCAGAGCACACCGGGATTGTGGATGGTGAGATGAACACAGCACACGTCTGGGGCTCAGAAGACAGAACACCCTGGGGCACTGGACCCATAGATTAAAATGAACAACGGGAGATAGACAGTGGGCTGCCCCGGTGGCCCAGATGGTAAAGAATCCCCCTGCAATGCAGGAGCCCTGTGTTCGGTCCCTGTGCTGGGAAGATCCCCTGAAGGAGGGCATGGCAATCCACTCCAGTACTCTTGCCTGGAGAATTCCATGGGCAGAGGAGCCTGGTGGACTACAGTCCACGGGGTCGCAGAGAGTCAGACACGACTGAGCGACTGACACAACAGCAACGACACCACTAAGTGCGGTGAGAGCTCCACCAGCAGCAGAGGGCAGAGAGGCTGAGTGCAGGAGGCTCCTCCCGGCAGTAGTGGGGAGGAGCTTGCACTGGAGTGAGGCTCTTGAAAGAAGTGAGGCTGGAGGAGACTCAGAGTGGTGGGCAGGCAGTGGAAAGCTTGTCTAAGAGACTTCAAGGGTCTGGCAGAAAATCTTCAGAGCATCCCCCAAATATGGTGAAGGCCAGGGTGACCGTTTGCAGCTGTCTGGCTAAATCCAGGTCCCAGAATCACTAGCAAATTGATAACACTGGCTTGGGGAGGTGGGGTTAGGAGAAGAGTAAAAAGAAGGTTCAGAGACGGGAGCTTCCACCTGTATTTGGGTTAGTACAGTCTTCAGATTCGGGAGGCTTGAAGGACAGGCTGAGATCAGGATGAGCCCAGGGCCTGAGGTGCAAAAGGGGATGGGGAGTGAGGGCAGATTGTCCAAGAGTGGCCAGAGGAATCCCAGACCCGACAGAGACCCCCTGAAGAGTGGGCAGGGACGGCATGGGTGTGAGCTCCAGGTTCTGCCTCCCTGATGCTCAGGGGAAGAGGTCTAGGAGGAGCCGGGGAGCTCACCTCCTCCATCTCTACTGTGATCAGTAGATATAGAAGGCCAGTTCTCTACTGGTCCATTTCCTCACAGTGTTCAAGGACCCTTGTAAGCCTCCCTGCTCGGCTTAAACCCTCAACAAAGGCATGGAATCAGGTCACTTTAGAGGCCATAGGGCGGGAATTCAGCAGGGAACCCAGAAACCACACAGGCTCTGGCATCAGGCAGGTCTGAGCAGGAGACAGGCTTTGTGACTTAATTGGGCAAGTTAGGTAACCTGTTGGGAGGACTGTTCACTCGTCTGGAGAGTGCATGGTCAACTGCCGGTATGCATCTGATTCAGGGGAAAGATCCAATAACTTATGTGAAGCTCTCAGCTTCATGGATGATAACACCTCAGTGCTCAACATCCATCGACTCAAAGGTCTGGGTGTGTGCCCAGCGTGGAGCCTGGCACACGGCAGCCACTCCATCAAAATTTACTTCTCTTTTCCCTTATTTTTCTCTGTTTCCTTTGGCTTTAAATCTCTGTAATCTCAACATCGGAGAAGGCAATGGCACCCCACTCCAGCACTCTTGCCTGGAGAATCCCAGGGATGGAGGAGCCTGGTGGGCTGCCGTCTATGGGGTTGTGAAGAGTCGGACACGATTGAAGCGACTTTGCAGCAGCAATCTCAACATACTCTCTTATTCTCCTCACACACATTCTAAGTGAAAAACAATACACAGGACACACTTCACCCTTGAAACAGGATACATTTTATCCTTTTTTCTTCACACACCACTGTCTTTGGAAAGTGAAGAAGAACTGCAGGATTTGTAAGGGCCAAAAAGCTTCTGTCAGTTAGGCTCCACCTCTGTCCTGCCTGGAGAGGGTTGCTGTGGCACTCAGGCAAGGCCCCTCCTAACCAGACCAAGGCGAGCATGCCCATTTACCAGGGAAGGGGCAGGACAGCCTCAGCCTGTGACCTGGGCTCTGGGGCCACCACACCCGCCCAGCCGCTCTGTCTCTAACTGGGCAGCTTTGGGCAAATCTCTTCAGCTCTCATGCATATTAAAAAGCAGAGATGTCATTGTGCTGACAAAGGTCTGCATAGTCAAAGCTATGGTTTTTCCATCTGTCGTGTATGGATGTGAGAGCTGGACCATAAAGAAGGCTGAACACCAAAGAATTGATGCTTTCAAACTGTGGTACTGGAGAAGACTCCTGAGAGTCCCTTGGACAGCAAGGAGATCAAACCAGTCAATCCTAAAGGAAATGAACCCTGAATATTCCCTGGAAGGACAGATGCTAAAGCTGAAGCTTCAATACTTTGTCCCCCTGATGCAAAGTGCTGATCACTGGAAAAGACCTTGATGCTGGGAAAGACTGAGGGCAAGAGGAGAAGGGTCAACATAGGGCATGATGGTTGGATGATCACTGACTCAATGGACGTGAGTTTGAGCAAACTCCGGGAGATAGTGAAGAACAGGGAAGCCTGGTGTGCTGTAGTCCAGGGGGTCGCAAAGAGTCAGACACAACTGAGCAATTGAACAACTTCAGCTCTCCAGGTTGCCATTTCAGTGTCTAGCAATCAATGGACCACGCCAGGTGAGCTCTGCTGTGGGGTGTTCCAGGTCTCACAATACAATCCAAAGAGATGATATCCAAATGCAGGGTCCAGCTGGTCCCCTGACTCCTGAGACTAAGCTCTGAAGATGAATGACAGTTAGTGCCTCAGGCTTACTGACCGACCCTCTCCCCAATCCGTGCTTTGAATATTGACTTACCCGCTGCTTATCAGGGTCTACAAAGCGGATCCCAAAATAGTCTTTCTCCAGTAGATTCAGGTGGTGGCAGAGGAGGTCAAACAGGTATTGGCCTTTGGCATCTCTCTGCAAAGAAAGCAAGCTCCACTGAGAAACGGAGTGTAACTGTGTTTTGATGGTCATTCAGACAGGACTGAGCGACTTCACTTTCACTTTTCACTTTCATGCATTGGAGAGGGAAATGGCAACCCACTCCAGTGTTCTTGCCTGGAGAATCCCAGGGACGGAGGAGCCTGCTGGGCTGCTGTCTATGGGGTCGCACGGAGTCGGACACGACTGGAGTGACTTAGCAGCAGCAGCAAAGATCACTTGTGATAGTTGCGTGAGGATATGAAAGGGATACATGTCCATAACTGTGTCCTCCACGTTGTGATTCAACATTCTTGGGAATTCTGAAGCTCTTAGCACCTGGAAGGAGCCCAAGAACCCTTCCTTCCACAAAGATAAAGCACATAGAGTCAGGCAGGCCCAGTCCCCACCTCTAATGCACACGGTTTTCCTTGTGACTGTCGGGTGGAACATGCTGAGCCTAGCTTGTCTCCATCCCCATCACCAACCCCACAGGTGAAGCCACCACTGTCTCTCACTGTGGCCCCGGCCACGGCCTTCTAGCCAGGCCTCTGTTTCTGGGCTCGCCCTCGCTCCACATGGTGGCCAGGGTGACCACCATTTAGACAAACTTTTTTTTTTTTAGCTGAATAAGTAATACAGGCACATAGTAAGATATTCAACCACACAAAAGCATATACTACGAAGAGGAAGTCTCCCTTGGACCTCACTCCCCCTGGGCTACAGTTCCCTACCCCAGGAGCAACCCCTCACCAGCTTCTTGGGTATCTTTTTTTTTTTTTTGACTTTTTCTTTTTAATCTGAAGAGGATTATCTGGAAGAGAAGCTGATGAGGAAACTAAGACAGAAGTAAAGAAAACTTAGTGAAAAATCACTGTCACGTTTCTCAACTTTTCCACCAGGAAGATCCTTAAGATATGTTTTTCAAACATTCTCAACTCTAACGCTTAGTTTAAAACATTTTATACTGCAAGCCCAAACATGTAGGCATATGTACATGAATGTGTGTACATGTCATTTATATCCATGTACATGTGTTATGTATCTACACACATAAATAATTAAAACAACTTTCACAAAATGCTCTCCTTACTATGCAAGATACAGGCTGCTATTTTAAGTGCTATCTGTGACTTCTCTTAGGTAATTTCAGAACCTCTCCTGAGTTGTGACCTACAATTTGAAATACACTATGTTGGAAGTTCTCATCCCAAAAGTTCATCTCAAACTTGGATCTTCTTTCTTCTTCTTTTCTTGTGTATTCTTAATGTGGTTATATTTTATACCCGGGCAAGCCTATATATACATATACATCTTCTCTTTTAAAAAACATCAGTGGCATATTTTATACTATTTTCTGTTTCTTGGGATTTTTCTCCACGTAGGGTCTCTTGTGACTCTTCCTATAGCAGCACATATACATAAGCCTCGGTTCTGAACTGCAGTGAGGACCCCGTGATCTTTAATTACATTATCATCCTGCATAACGCTGTCAGCAAGGGGCCTGTCTTGCTCTCAGAACAAAATCCAAACTCTGACCATGGCCTCAAGGCCTTGCATAACCTGGTTCCGGCCTCCTCTCTGAACTCTCCCAAACCATTCTCCCTCCTCTCCGGCCACAGTCTCTCTGCTCCTGAGCATGCCAGGCTCTTCCGCATCTTTGCGTCCTCTCTGCCTGGGATGCCCTCCCTCCACTCCTCATCTCCCCGAGGTCTCAGCTCAGATGTCTCTGGTGCAGAGAAGTCTTTCCCCTGAAGAATGGCCCCTCCTCATCTCTTTATAGGTCCTCGTTTATCCTGTTTATTTCCTGCACGGCACTGACCAGCCTGTCAGTGTATTGTTCATTATTTGTTTACTGATTTATCATCTGCTCCCTTTCTAGAGTTTTCATGAGGGCAGAAGCCATCCCCCAGAATCCAGCACAGGGCTTGGCATATGGCAGGGACGTCCTCAATGCTTATTTGCTGAATCAATGAATAGCAGGTGGAGGGGTGGCCAGAAGGTTTTACAGACTGTCATGAAATTAGGTCCCCCGCTTCTAAACCCATAATCTTCTTCTTCAGCGACCTGCCTGGAATGGCTGGAAGGGGATGGCTTCAGGTGAGCGGCAGAGGACAGCGCGAGCTCTGCAAGTCAGCGTCTCTGGGCCTCTCCCCAGTGGTCTCCACAGCTCACCAAGATGCTCGTCTCTGGTGGATCTGTGTTTAGTGCTGCATCGAAATCAAGGTGGTCTTGTAAGATCCGAACCATCTCACCTGACACAAGGCCCAAGGCCATGGGGCATTATGGGAGGGCCTGGCCTTGCTCCAAGAATGGGCAGATCTTCAAGACCTCTTCAGAAGATTTACCCCTCAGGGACTTCCCTGATGGTCCCGTGGCTAAGACTCCATGCTCCCAATGCATGGGGACCAGGTTCGATCCCTAGACGGGGAACTATATTCCACATGCTGCAACTAAGAGTTTGCATGCTGCATCTAAGACCCAGTACAGCCAAATAAAAATACATTAAAAAATATAAAGGAAAATAGTTTGCCCCTCACTTTTTCCCTTCTGCCAGCTCACCCGATACTCTTCAAAAAGAACTAGGGCAGGATAACAAATCTCTCAGCGTGTATATTAAGAAGCTTATCCTTGCAGGACTGGAAGGATGGGCGACGGGACAGCTCAGCTGGGGAAGGTGCTGTCACGTGGGCACCTCTCTCGCTTCTTCTGCAGCCTCACGCTCCCTCCCACGACACAGCCCTGAGGCCGCGGTCCCCAGTCTTACACCCTTGGGTCTCCCGCCAGAAAAAGCTACTCTCACAACAGAGCCTTATCGTGAACCACCCTGGAACTTCAGCATGGCAGGCCATAAAACAAGGTCTTTCAAAGGACTCTAAGAACAACGGTCATTGTGGGCAGGGCTGTCAACTCTTACTGATCCACCTGAGGGTGAGAGGAGCTTAAACTCATTTTTAAACGGAGGAAATAGGCTTAACCCTATCTCAAGCAGCATGTCCTGCTCTTATTCTCTCTCTCAAAGCAACTGAAATGGAATACTAAGAGAGAGTGCATATTATGAACATTTTTCTCTACAAATTTTCCTTTGTACCAAGCTGGCTACTACACTATGATTAGCTGGGGGTGAGGTTTCTTTTTTTTTTTTTAATCAAAGTATAGTTGATTTATAAGATTATGTTAGTTTCAGGTGAACAGCAGAGTGATTCAGCATTTTGGCAGGTTATACTTCATGATAGGTTATTACAAGATAATGGGTATAATTCTCTGCATGATATAATATATCCCTGTTGCTTACCTATTTTATATATGGTGGTGGTCTAGTCGCTAAGTCATGTCTGAGTCTTGCAACCCCATGGACTGTAGCCTGCCAGGCTCCACTGTTCATAGGAATTCTCCAGACCAGAATACTGGAGTGGGTTGCTATTTCCTTCTCCAGGGGATCTTTCTGACCTAGGAATTGAACCAGGGTCTCCTGCATTGCAGGCAGATTCTTTACCCACTGAGCTATGAGGGAAGCCCTATAGTCGTCTGTTAATCCCACACCCCTAATCTGTCTATCCTGGGGTGAGTTTTTAGATTTATTATATTTATTTATTTTGGCTGTTCTGGGTCTTCATTGCTGCGCTTGGGCTTTCTCTAGCTGCAGGTTTCTCATTATGGTGGCTTATCTTGTTGTGGAGCTGGGCTCTAGGGTGTGTGGGCTCAGCAGTCATGGCAGACAGGTTTAGCTGGCCCTCGGTGTGTGGGATCTTCCTGGACCAGGGATGGAACCTGTGTCTCCTGCGCTGGCAGGCGGATTCTTAACTTCCCTGGCCCACCAGGAAGTGCCCTGGGGGAGTTTTCATAGCTGAAGAAGTTGGCTTTCTTGCACACAACAACCATATTAGCACAGGAGCCCGAGGCAGCCATGGGGAAATCGTGCTTCTGTGATAGAAATCACATGGACTTTTAAATAAGAAACATGTCCGCCATAAAAACAACTTACTGTCATGAGCTGGTGGCTCAAATACACTTGCATGGCTCTTAGCTGGTAAGAACGTTAAGTTTAGTAGATCCAACCTCAGAGTTGTTCCACTTCACAGGAAGAAAAAGCAGCACTGGCTTTCCTCCAGGTAGTCACAACAAACAACAACAATAACAGCCACACGAGTACATCCTTTATATCCGTACAAAAAGGGTCTTTTTCTATTTCCCAGCATCTGGTGGAAACCCTGCTCCCCACCATGAAGTGAGAGTTCTCTCAGGTTCCTGCCTACCCTACCTGTGGTGGACATGCGGCTCTGAGCTACTCGTGGAGACTAATGAAGACAAGCATCTCCCTTGCTGCGTCTCCAAGGCTGGAGGGAAGGGGGAAGGGAGGCGTGGGCAGAGCTCCTCCTCAGAGCAGAACCCCACGGAGTTTAAATTCCCAGCAGAGGCACAAAGGCGGCACTGGGGCACCTGCCACGCAGGCCTGCAGTCAGCCCTCCCTTGGAGCACGGGCCTGTGGCTGGCGGCCGGGCCCCAGGCGGCCTTTGGGGGAAGTCACATTCAGGTGGAGCTCGAGGTGGGTTCTCACAACAGGCCTCCGGCAGGGCCTAGCGTTTGGAGGTTGAAAACTTCCTGGCCTGCACTGACAGACGCCCGCCGTGTCCTAGGAGTCCCTCCGTGGTCTCCCCGCCTTAAGCTGGGGCTTTCTGGACTACTCTCTGGCAGCCAGCCTTCTCCGCTGGTGGGACGGCAAAGCCCAGGGAGCCCACCTCCTTTCCCCCTTGGCCGCAGCCGCCTGGTGCCGCTCTCACCCGGGTGCTCTGAGCGGGATGCTGTGCCATTGATTACGCTGGGGGAAACAGGCGCTCACGCTGACAGGCGATTACTGTTTAGTCACAGAGTCGGGGCTCCAAGCCCGAGGCCGTTTATCTTCGGGACAAGCGAGCCGAGGCAGAGCACCTGAATCCAGCTAAATCTCGGTTATTCTCCTCACAAGGACATGAGTAAGGGCAAAACAGCGTATGAAGCACCCATCTAAAGGACACATTTACATTTTATGAACCATAGTAGTACCTACACACACATTTAAAAATGGTAGTGCATAGACAGGCCACCTCTTCATTCTGTCTAGACGGTGCCCAGAATGATGCATGAGCCCCTCGGAACCGTTCTGCAGCTCTGAGGTCTGGAGAATTCATGAGCCTTCCTGGAGTGCCTGGTCTGGCTCGGCCACAGTTTGTCTGTTCTCCAGTGAAGGCATTGAGGCAGGAGGCAGGCTTGGGCCAGTGACCTAACCTGTTCAAGGTTCATCACATTTTCTGCCTCATAATCAATAGCCCTGGGCAGGAGAACAGCTTTTTTTTTTTTTTTTTAACCCATCATAGAGTTGATCCCAGGGACTCTGGCCTGGTGCACCCTGATCAGAAGGGCTAACATGTAGAAAGCCCCCTACTCACTGGGCCTCACCCTGTGCATCTCACTTACCCGGAAGGCAGGCAGACTGTAAGTGCCAATTACCTGAGTCATAAAGAGGGCAAGAGACACCACAACCTCCTCAGATCCTGGGTCCCAGGCAGTTAAGGGAGCTGCCATGGCTTCATGGCCCTTCGAGAAGGCAGAGGGGAGATGGAGGGGTGCAGGAGGTGGCACCAGCTCCCCCATCCCCAAAACACAAGAGTCCAGAGGTGTGGAAAGGTCATGCCAGGATGGAGGGAACCAGAGTGGAATGAGTTGTCCTTGGGAGTCTCAGAGGGATGAGGCAACAGGGGTGGGAGGAAACCCCGGCCTCTGTTCTGGCCTAACTTCACACTTCTTGTGGGCCAAGACTGGCTTTCTCATCCGTGTTTTCCAAGGGCATGAGGGTGCCGCCAGCTGCCAGGTTCAGGAGCAGATGCTGAGAGAAAGCACTTTAATGTCACAGGGGGACAGCCACGTTAGCTCATCTTCTCAGGGCTGGGGCACCAGCACATGGAGCGGGAAGTGTGAATCAGCTCCCGGGCGCCGTCCTGCCCCGCTGTTCGCACACTACAGCGGCCGGGCCTTCTGGGGCACAGGGAGGAGAGGGGCACAGATGCAACCAGCAGGGCACTGGATTTCTTCACCACTGCACTTTCCATTTTCTTTGAAGGGCCCAAACTCCTGCCAAGCTCTGGGCCCAGGAGCCCACTTTTCTTGCTTAGTTGTAAACCAACAAAATCTGTCCAGGAACTGCTGAGGCTGCAGCTGGACAAGCAGCCAGCTCCCTCCAGGAGGAGATGGGAGTGGGGGAGATGTTCAACTCCATGGAGAAATGCCGGGCAGCTCCGTGCAGGGCCGGAGAGGAGCCCTCGCTCCTGACTCTCAGCGGAGACAGACTCCAGGGCTTGGCAGCAAGGCTGGGGCGCATGCAGGCACTTGGTATCTAGGCTGTAGCACCAGGAGGTCTCAGCACCGCACTGGGACCAGTGGCTATGTGGCTTCTGTGGGGAGAGACCGGGGCCTAAGGAGGGAAGTCCGAGTTCAGATGAGAAGGAATGGCACACACTCGGACTCCCGCAGCCACCTGCCCGGCTAGTCCTTAATAAACGCAGCACCTTCTTCAATCAATAGCCCGCCCCTCCCCACTCAACAGGCAGGACTGAGAGAGTCGGGGTGCTTTCCATGATGCAAAGAGCTATCTGAGGGTCCGATGCCAGGCGTGGAGCCTCAGGGGGCCCCACTGGCCGTCCTGGCTCAGGTCTGAGAACTGGCCGAGCTCGGCGCCACACGGTGTGGTGGGCAGAGGACTTGCACACGGGGCAGGGCAAACACGTTCCATCTGCAACACGGAGGTCACCGTGCCCAAGTCAGCATCACGGGAGGGAGGGCTACATGTTCTGCCAGCAGAGATGGCCCAAGCCAGACTCCACAAGGGCGACCGAGATCCTCTGAGCAGACCCCTCAAAGCGGCTGTCAGCTCCGAAGAGCAGGGCTAGACTTACTGAGTTATCAGTGATGATGTTTCCACAGCCAAGGCGCCCCTGCTCCTGTGCGGATTCCTTGTACTTGGGGAAGTTACCAGAAAGAAAAAAAAAATCTGAGCTGAGCCTCAAGAAGAGCAAGCGCGTCCATCTCTCCTACAGTGAGGCCGCCTTTACAGTACAGTGGCTCTTAGAAGTGTCATCGTTTCTTGCTGCTGACTAAGTTTCGGTTGTATTTTTCCAGCCAGTACTGAATATCTCAGTGGACTACTCATGTCACAGCTAGAGAGTTACAAAAACTCAGCCAAGCTTGTTAGGGGAAGAAACAACAACTCAGCATTATGTGTGAAGCTCGTATTCTCTCTTTCTTACACACACACACACCCTCTCATAAAACTATGCCTTCTCTACAACATGACATCCGATGTCAGATAATTTGTAAGGAAAGCCCAGCATTTGGGGGCAAACACTCCCTCCCTTGGAATGTAAACTGGTACAGCCACTACAGAAAAGAGTATGGAAGTTCTCCAAAAACTAAAAATAGAGTCTTCCTTGTTGGTCCAGTGGTTAAGAATTCACCTTGCAATGCAGGGGACATGGGTTTGAGAAACTTAGCCCTCATGCCACAGCTCCTGAAGCCCCTGCACCATAACTGGAGTCTGTGCACAGCAGTGAAAGACCCTGCACGCTGTAAGTAAGACCCAACACAGCCAAATACATAAACTAATGTAAAAAACTGAAAAAACTAAAAGTAGAGTTGCCATGTGATCTAGCAATCCCACTCCTGGGCATACATCTGTACAAAACTACAACTCAAAAGACGGTAAAGAACCTGCCTGCAACGCTGGAGATCTGAGTTTGATCCCTGGGTTGGGAAGATATCCTGGAGGAAGGCATGGAAACCCACTCCAGTATTCTTGCCTGGAGGAGAATCCCCAGGGACAGAGGGACCTGGTGGGCTACAGTTCCTGGGGTCGCAAAGAGCTGGACATGACCGAGCAACTAGGCACACATAATTCAAGAAGGTAACACGCACCCCTACACTCACAGCAGCACTATTCACAACAGTCAAGACACGGAAGCCTAAATGTCTGCTGACCCACTAATGGGTAAAAAGGACATGCTATATATACACAATGGAACGCCACTCAAGCATAAAAGGAGGAGATTCTGCCACTTCAGCTGCACAGATGGATCTAGAGATGATCATACTAAGTGGCGTCAGAGAAAGACAAATACCGTACGATATCACTTTATGTGAAATCTAAAACACGGCATAAATGAACTTGCCTATGACACAGAAACAAACTCACAGACAGAACAGGCTTGTGGTTGCCAAGGGTGAGGGAGGAGGGGGGATGGATTGGGAGCTTGGGATTAGCAGACACAAACTATTATATACAGAATGGATAAACACCAGGTCCTACTGTATAGCACAGGGAACTATATTCAATATCTTGTGATAAACCATAATGGAAAATAATATGAATTAGAATGTATATGTGCATAACTGAATCACTATGCTAGACAGCAGAAATTAGTACAACATTGCAAATCAACTATACTTCAAGAAAGCAAATTAAAAAAACAAATTACTTAAAAAACCCAGACATCCCCTTGCACCCAACTCTAAAGACAGTAAACTGACCATACATTTTATTGTCTTTTTTTTCCCCCAGAGGACAAGTGCACATGCTCTTTGTCAAGCCCAGGAATTTCGGGGGTTAAGGGGAGTGGCTTGTGTGGCCGGGGTCAGGAGCGCCGTGTCAAGCTCAGCACCCTCACGTTCTCACAATCCTGCCGCCTTTCCCTCAACCTCTCTGACCCTCAGTGGGAAACTGTTTCTTGGCCACTACCAACACACATGGTGAATTCTGAGTGGGACACATCCTGTGATGAAAGAGGCCAGGATTTCTGAGTCCTGGTACAACCTCCTTTTCAATTATCCTATCAGGTCACTTGTATTCCCTTGGAGTTGAGGTGGAGGCAGAGAGAGCAGAGAGGGGAAGGGCCCTGGGAAGGTTCACTGAGGATAAGCCCTGGGCTTGGAGCCAAAGCCCCGCTCTGGCAGTCCTCAGCCTGTGACCTTGGACCTGTCCCTTAATCTATTAGAGCTTCTGTTTCTTTAGCTACGAAACAAGTTTAACACTACATTTCTCAAAGGATTAATATGAGGATCAAAACCAGAGATATAACAGGCATAAGGACCCTGTGCATTTTTCCAACTAACTTCCTCTGCCTCCTGTAACCTCTTCTTCCTTTAGGCTGAGTGGACTTGTACATGACAAGGCCTTAGTGACGAGGCTTGTGTTCTCCCTGGACAAGAACACTCAGGTGGGGCCTGGCTACATGCCCAGCTTCGCAGCACTCCTGAGCTGGTGGGGCTGGCCACCACTTTGGAAATGTTCTCCATGGGGCTCTCAAGGCCACAGATTTGCATCTTCTCCTTATCCCAAAGTTATTTTTCCAGGACCAGATGGCTTCACAGGTGAGTTCTATCAAATATTTAGAGAGGAGTTAACATCTATCCTTATGGAGGTCTTTCAAAAAATTACTAAGGAAGGAACACTTCCAAGCTCATTCTTCAAGGCACCATTACCCTGATGTCAAAAGATATCACAAAAAAGAAAGTTATAGGGCGATATCACTGATGAAAACAGACATAAAAATCTTTAACAAAATACTATCAAACCAAATCCAACAACACATTGAAAGGATCATAAACCATGATCAAGTGGGATTTATTCCAAGGATGCAAGGACTCTTTCAGTTCAGTTCAGTCGCTCAGTCATGTCCAACTCTTTGTGACCCCAGGAACTGCAGCACACTAGGCCTCCCTGTCCATCACCAACTCCCGGAGTTTATCCAAACTCATGTCCATAAGGACTCTTTAATATATGCAAATCAATCAATGAGATACACTGCATTAACCAACTGAAGAATAAAAACCATATGATCATCTCAACAGATGCAGAAAAAGCCTCTGATAAAATTCAGCATCCATTTATGTTAAAAACTCTCCAGAAAGGGGGCATAGAGGTTTCTCTAGAAATCTACCACAACATAATAAAAGCCACATACAACAAACTGACAGCTAACATTCTCAATGGTGAAAAACTGAAAGTATTTCCTCTAAGTTTAGGAATAAGACAAGGGTGCTCATTCCCACCACTTTTATTCAACATAGTTTTGAAAGCCCTAACCATGGCAGTCAGAGAAGAAAAAAAAAAAGAAAAAAAGGAATCCAAATAGGAAAATAAGTAAAATTATTAACTATGTGCAGATGACATGATACTGTACATAGAAAATCCTAAAGACACGACCAGAAAACTACTAGAACTCAATGAATTCAGTAAAGTTGTGGATACAAAATTAATACATAGCAATCTCTGACATTCCTATACACTAACAGTGAAAGATCAGAGAAAGAAATTAAGGAAACAATTCCATTTACTATTGAATCAAAAAGAATAAAACACCTAGAAATAAACTTAAGGAAGCAAAAGACCTGTATGCAGAAACTGTAAGATGCTGATGAAAGAAATAAAAGATGATACAAACGGAGAGCTATGCCATGTTTAGAATTGGAAGAATCAGTATTGCCAAAATGACTGTACTATTCAAAGCAACACATAGATTCAATGTATTGTCTATCAAATTTCCAGTGGCATTTTTCACAGAATTAGAACATTTTACAATTTGTATGGAAACACAAAAGACTCCAAACAGCCAAAGCAATCTTAAGAAAGAAAAAAATGAAGCTGGAGGAATCAGGCTCCCTGACTTCAGACTACACTATAAAACTACAGTGATCTGAACAGTTTGGTACCGGCACAAAAGCAGAAATATAGATCAATGGAACAGGATAGACAGTCCAGAGATAAACCCACACACCTATGGTCAAATAATCTATGACAAAGGAGGCAAGAATATACAGTCTCTTCAATAAGTGGTGCTGGGAAAATTGTAAAAAAAATTTGTAAAAAAAAATGAAAATTATAAAAAATATGTAAAAAATAAAAATTAGAATACTGTAACTCCATACAAACAAAAAATTCAAAATGGATTAAAGATCTAAATGTAAGGCCAGACACTATAAAACTCTTAAAGGAAAACATAGGCAGAATATTCTCTGACACAATTTTGCAGCAGTATCTTTTTTTTTTCAGCAGTATCTTTTTTGATCCACTGCCTAATGAAAATACAAACAAAAATAAACACATGGGACCTAATTAAACTTAAAAGATTTTGCACAGCAAAGAAAACCATAATCAAAATGAAAAGACAGCCCATAGAAGGGGAGAAATATTTGCAAATGAAGTGACCAACAAGGGATTAATATCCAAAATATACAAACAGCTCATGCAGCTCAATATCAAAAAAACAAACAACTCAAGCAAAAATCTCTGACGAAGGTGAAAGAAGAGAGTGAAAATGCTGGCTTAAAACTCAATATTACAACACTAGGATCATGGCATATGGTCCCATCACTTCATGGAAAATAGATGGGGAAAAAATGGAAACAATGGCAGATTTTATTTTCTTGGGCTCCAAAATCACTGCAGATGGTGACTGCAGCCACGAAATTAAGACACTTGCTCCTTGAAGAAAAGCTATGACCAACCTAGACAGGAGATTAAAAAGCAGAGACGTTACTTTGCCAACAAAGGTCCATACAGTCAAAGCTATGATTTTTTTCAGTATTCACATATGGGTATGAGATTTAGACCATAAAGAAGGCTGAGCACTGAAGAACTGATGCTTTCTAACCATGGTGCTGGAGAAAACTCTTGAGAGAGCCTTAGACAGCAAGGAGATCAAATCAGTCAATCCTAAATTATTCACTGGAAGGACTGATACGGAAGCTGAAGCTCCCAATACTTTGGCGACCTGATGTGAAGAGCTGATTCACTGATAAGACCCTGATTCTGGGAAAGATTGAGGAAAGAAGGAGAAGGGAGCAACAGAGGATGAGATGGTTGGATGGCCTCACTGAATTAGTGGATATGAGTTGGGGCAAACTCTGGGAGATCGTGAAGGACAGGGAAGCCTGGCATGCTGCAGTCCATGGGGTTGCAGAGTCAGACACGACTCAGTGACTGAACAACAGCAAAGCAGGCAGAAGATCTAAATAGATATTTCTCCAAAGACACTCAGATGGCCAAAACACACACGAAAAATGCTCAATAATCGCTAATTATTAGAGAAATGCAAATCAAAACTACCATAAGGTATTACCTCACACTGGTCAGAATGGCAAAGAAACGTACAAACAATAAATGCTGGAGAAGGTGTAGAGAAAAGGGAACCCTCCTACACTGTTTGTGGGAATGTAAACGGGTACAACCATTATGGAGAACAGTATGGAGTTTCCTTAAAAAACTGTAAGCTAAGTTGCTTGCTCAGTCGTGTCCGACTCTTTGCGACCCCATGGACTGTAGCCCACCAGGTTCTTCCGTCCATGGGATTTTCCAGGCAAGAATACTGGAGTGGGTTGCCATTTCCTTCTCCAGGGGATCAGAACTGTCATGTGATCACAATCCTTCTCTTGAGCATATATCCAGAGAAAACCATAGTTTAAAAGATAACGCACCCCAGTGTTCACTGCAGCACTGCTTTGAACAGCCAGGACATAGAAATAACCTACGTGTCCACTGAGAGAGGCGAGGATAAAGAAGGTGTGGTACATATAAACAGTGGGGTATTAGCCACAAAGAAAAACAAAATAGTGCCATTTGCAGCAACACGGACGGACCTCGAGATTCTCATACTGAGTGAAGCCAGTCAGACAGAGGACAAGTATCATGTGATATTGTTTATATGTGGAATCTAAAAAACAATGGTACAGATGAACTTACTTACAAAACAGAAATCGAGTCACGGATGTGGAAAACTAACTTATGGTTACCCAGGGGGAAAGGGATAAATTGGGAGATTGGGATTGATATATACATATTACTATATATGAAACAGACAACTAAGAAGGACCTTCTGTACGGCATAGAGAATTCTACTCTGTACTCTCTAATAACCTACATGGGAAAAGAATCCAGTAGACTTCCTCCTGGAGTCTGCAGATGACTACCCATCCTCATGGCAGGTAAAGGGCGAAGTAGGGACAAGTAGAGCTTACGGCTCCCAGTTTGGATGCCCAAGTTCCCTAGAGCTCACCCAGTCACTCACAGCTGCTGGTGTCTTCAGCTAGGACCAGACTGGTCGTTCTCACTACTTCTCCTGAGAAGGACAGCCAGGGCCTCCCTTGAAAAGTCTCTCCTCAGAGCAGACAGGACTCTGAGGGCGGGCTCCAGGGCCAGCTCTTCCTCTACGGTCCCACTGATGGATGCCCTATGCCCTTTCCCAGCTCTAAGTGGAGACAACCTCATTGGAAAAACAAAACTGGAAGTCCCAGGAGAGGAGTGAGACAGCTGGGGCCAGAAGACAAGCAGGTGGTTGGTGGGAAGATGGCTTACTGTGCAAATGCTGAGGCCTCGGGAAGCAATAGGGCACTCCAAACCTCCCAACAGCAGCTATGTCAGTGGTGGAACGGGGTGGAGAGGAGAGGTGAGGTCGGAGGCAACAGCTAGCTCTCTTGAAAACTGAGTTTCCTTAATAAATTCAGCACCATACCATGCTCTGGACCAGTGCTGCCAACTGGAGCCTGCACTGGAATCACCTGCAAAGTTGTTAAAACAGAATGCTGGGCCCCTCTTCTAGACTGTCTGGTTTTGTGGGTCTGGAGGCGGCCTAAGGAGATCCAGTGATGCCAAAGCTGATGGTCTGGGGCTCACAGATCCACCCTTCTCCAGCAGCTGGCGGTCACCAGCAGCTTACAGGGCAAAGCCCTGTAAGCAGGTATTTGAGAGAAAGCAGGTATTTGAGAGAAAGCAGGTATTTGAACTCCATGACAATCCAGCTCTGTTGGTACAATTCTCACTTTTATTTATCTTTCATGTTCTTTTGTACCAAGAGTACCAACTTCAGTGCCCTCGGCTTGGGAATTTAACACTACAGAGGAGCTCTGTCCCTTCCTGCCAGGTTTCCCAATTCTGCCTTTCATGCCAGTGGGCAGCTGCCCAATTCTGGCTGCAAAGTTCAAGTCCCCAATTACCATCTACTTTCAATGGCTAAGTAGCACAAAATTCACTGCCCTTTTGCCATGAACTAGATCATCAGAAAATAAAGCTGGCAGGTAGCATCAAACCCAATTCAGAGAAAGAGCTGCCTTCTCGCCTCAGTTCTGCCAGTGGCCAAAGTCTGTTGCAGAACATTTCTCTGCTGGTCTCCAGGATCTCATGTCTAGGAGGTGGGCTGGGAGCCACCCCAGACCTCTGCCTGCTGCCGCCTCCTCCCCGATCTGTGCTCCTCAAGCTTCTCAGTCCGCCCTCAGTCTGGGCTGTCATGACCAGTCTTCTCCTTCCTCTTTGCTGGGCGAGGATATAGATGTACCTCTATCAAGGGATGGGGAAGTGGATGGGTAGGAGATGGGTTCCATGCCAGGGAGGCAAGTCTTCTGTGTCCAGCTTTGAGCAGGGAGCTGGGGCATGAGGGAGTAAGGAAAGGAGAATCCTGAGTGCCATCTCTTGGGCAAATCATCTCTCTCTCTGAGCCTCAGTTCCCCTCTGTCTAAATGATTTCATGTCCCCTTGTGGCCCAGAGTCTTTGATTCTCTTTTCAGTTGACCAGAGTTATCACACTCCAGGTTTGTTTTAAGTGAGGATTAAAAAGGAAGTGGGAAAAAAAAGGGTAAATCCAGTAATTTTACAAAGTAATGTTTATTAAGACATTTATCGCTTGTTTAATTAATTTAAAAACTCAGGGCCATTGCTCAAAGTAAATGGGAAGAGTAACTAAACAGAATTCATTCAATTCTGGAAACTGCCTCTAGCAGGTCTGAGACAGTGAAGACCATTTACGTGAAACTGTTATAACACAATGAGTCTGGTCATTTTACATTCCGCTGTGAACTACAGAAAAGTCCTCTTAGATCCTTCCAGGGAAAGGGAAACACAGCTCTGCTTCCAGGAAGGTCTCTAGCTGGGTACCTGCCATTGGAAAGGGAATTAAAAGTTCAATACTGGAAAAGACTAATCATTACATCTGCGTAATTATATTGATGTGAATCTCACAGCCAAGTTCCTCTCAGGGAGCTGATGTTGGAAAACACTGCCCTGTTCCTAGGATCATGGGGAGTAGGATTTAGGATGTTTTTAATTTCTGGAAATTATCAGACATCTTCCTACAGGCAACATTCATGTCTCTAGGTGTTTCTTCTTTCTGTCTCAGTTTTTCTGATGCTCTGCCTGTCTTTCTAAAACACTTCCTGACACCCGGCCAAGATGCCCAGGATCTTTGGGCTTCAGATCAACAGGTGATAAATAACACAGGACTGGACACCTGCCTTATCACTTGTCACAGGTTACACAGGACGTGGCTCTGGAATGGAGTTTAGCACACAGGATGTTTTAAGGAGGGCTCGTGGAATTGGCACTCATGGAAAGAAAGCTGGACTAGGCAGAGGGAGAAGGCAAAGTGTGAGGCAGGCCTGGTGTCAACCTGGCTGAACCACGTTGAGCTCTGGAGCTAGAATGGGCCTTCAGAACCCAAACAGCCAGGCATTGTATACCCCTCCCTGGGAAATCATGGGATATGGACCACTGCCAATGGCAGCACCCCCGGGGGATTGGGTGCTGCTGCTGCTGCTCCGCTAAGTCGCTTCAGTCGTGTCCGACTCTGTGCGACCCCATAGAGGGCAGCCCACCAGGCTCCCCCGTCCCTGGGATTCTCCAGGGAAGAACATTGGAGTGGGTTGCCATTTCCTTCTCCCGGGGGATTGGGTGGGACATCAGAATCCATTATGTCACTCTCAACAGAAAACCAAAATCATAACTACTATTTCTTAAGAGAAATGTGCAAAACATTCTACAAACATTCTCTCTAATGTTAACAGTTCCGTTTGAAATGTTTCTATTAATCTTATTTTACAAAAGAGGAAACCAAGGCCTAATGAGCTAAATGACATATCTAGGAACATACAACTAGTATACGGCAGAGCTCACATGCGCCCATTATGCTGGACTCCCGTCTATCGATTTTTCTCACGTGGGCCCTGTGGAAGGAACCTATGGCTCCATCCTTCCATTGCACTTTGGGGTTGAATTATAATTCTTGGACTTTATGTCCAAATGCATAGCTAAAGCCCACTGCTTGAAATTTTTATGACTCTCAGACCTGGGCACTACTTGCCTGCTTCAAGCAGAAAACCATTCCTGGGACCTGCCCTGGTGGCCCCGTGGTTAAGAATCCAGTTTCCAACGAAGGGGACATGGGTTTGAGCCCTGGTCGGGGAACTAAGATCCCATCCCACATGCTGTGGGGAAACTAAGGCTGTGTGCCACAAGGAAGACCCAGTGCAACCAAAATTACAAAAAAAAAGAAAGCCATTCCTGCTGGAAAAAGCGATGCCAGCCTTTTCCATGAGGCTAAGCAAAGGGGGAAAACCCTTCAAAACCTAACAGGAAACCAATAACTTAGTCAACAATGTTTAAAAATGATGAACATTAAGCAGCATTTAAAGCCAGATTTCCTGTGTTTTTGAGGGGATCAGAACATTTTCAAATCTTTATACACAGGAGGTTAGAGATCGGCTGGTAACAAACCCTGAATCCCCTAGACGGGGGAGCTGAGCCAGGGGCTGGGTGTCACAAGAAAGGTCACATGCGCTCTTTCCATCCCCCTAAAGGCTATTATCAACCTTGTTATTCCTTTGTACACTCCAGATATCCTTTATCTTTAATACAAGTATAGGTCAGAGGAAGTTATCAGCTCATGGCAAGACATGTTGCTGCCCCAGAAAAACGACGCATCAATGGCAAGTTTATTGGGCTCTGTGGGTCTTTCTCCATGTTGTTCTCCAAGGTGTCCTTTTTAACTTATCTAAGGTGCCTACCTAGGAAAGCATGTGACGTCAGACTGAAAGAGGACAGAGCCAATGGAATGGGGTCTAAGCAGCCTCTCTGTGTGTTCAAGTCCTTCCTGCACCTCATGTAAGAATTCTTTTGAAGCCATATGATTGATACCTCATCTCCTGCCTAGGAGAACTCCAGAGATGAAGAGTGAAGGGGTGATCCTCTCCATTTTCCCTTCACTAGAGGTGAACCTTATCTTGGTGAGGAGAAGAGTTTCTCACACATTGCAGCGAGGAGATAAATTTCATAACCGAGGTATGTGCAGGGAAAGTGGGATGGAATGAGACTACCAGAAAGATCTCACAAAGGAAGGGACTGACACACCGAGTCCTGTAGGACGCACAGAGCTTGCCAGCCCACGAGTAGGAGAAACGCACACGGAATGGCATGTCCAGAGCAGCGCGTGTTCTAGGAATTTTACCACCTGCCAAGGCACAAGGTCTGTTGCAGGAAATCAAGGCGAAATACAGAGAGGCAGATAAGGGTCAGGTGCTGAATGGTTGCATATGCTATGCTAAGGACTTTATTCTGTCATTGATGGCAAGGGGTGCCAAGATTTTAAGTGGGAATAAGATGTAAGCGGGTTTCATGTTGGTGGAGGATTAGAAGATGGTAAGACTCTAAGAGAGCGAAGTAAGTCAGAAAGAGAAAAATGAATATTGTATAATGCTTAATACAGAATGTAAAAAATGGTATAGATTATTTTATTTACAAAACAGCAATAGAAACACATAGAGAACAAGTGTAAGGACACCAAAGAAGGAAGGGATTGGGGTGGGAGGAATCGGGAGACTGGGACTGACCTAGCTACACTATTGACTCTACGTATAAAACACAACTAATGAGAACCGACTGTATAATTCAGGGAACTCAACTCAGTGCTCCGTGGTGACCCAAATGAGAAGGAAATCCAAAAACAGAGGGGATATACGTGTATGTATAGCTGATTTACTTTGCTGTACAGTAGAAATGAACAATACTGTAAAGCATCCACACTCCAACAAAAATTCATTTGAAAACAAGAACATGACTCCATGTTTCAAAAGAGAAGATCAGATAGAAAGTCACTGTGACAATCCACATGAGCTTTTTTTAAAAAATTATTTCCAAGTTTTTGTGGGCTGTGCTGCCCAGCATGTAAGATCTTAGCTCCCCATCCAGGGATCAAATCCATGCCCCCCACAGTGGAATCACAGAGTCCTAGCTACCGGATGGCCAGGGAAGTCCCCAGATGAGCTTTGATGGACACACAGACTAAGACAATGATGATGAGGATAAAAATGGGATAGATCAAAGAAATATTTAGGTGGGAGAATACTCAGTGTTTCGGTGACAAATTTGGAGAGAGCTAGGTGTGACTGAGAAGAAGTGGAAGACAAGGTCCACAATTTCAGTTCAGTAAGGAGGCTGAGAGAATAGGTTGAAAAGTTATCTTTAAATTGAGCATTATCACAACGACTTTGGTGAGTGGGTCATTAATTCTTCCAAGACCCGACTACTGAATTAATTAAGGAAATAATTAAGATTTCCCAGATCAGTCATTATATTGATTTATTTTTAGAGCACAGTGATTTTGGCAAATCTTATTTTTAAAAAGAGAAGTTTACTAGAATACATTTCCTCCTTATATGTAACACTGTTGAATTCAATTATTAAGGCATAGAAGTCATGTTTGTATGAACAAGCTTTGTACACTTCTTTAAAGTCAGCTTTAGACCCTCTCCTGTGATCTTCCATAGTATTCTGGACATACTAACCCTCTCAAGATGTTGTAATGATCTACTAATTTGTCATGGGGGCAGGGTAGGGGGACAGGGACCTGGTCTTATTCCTTTGGTATGCCTAATTCTTGAAACACAGCAGGCATTCAAGAAAAGAAATCTTGACTGAACAAAAGCTGTAAAACTAGAAGCAGTAAAGTATATCTAACAAATCCCATTAAGAGTGCCTTTTCCTTCAACGGGCCTCAGCAGAACTGAGACTAATTGTGCACAAAATCCTGTGGGGATGCTCCTCTCACGCCAGCAGCTGAGTCTCAGCACCAACTTCAAGTGTTACGTCAGTGATCACCTTCACAGCAAGGAGAGTCGATTCCAGGCATAGGGAAATACAGAAACACATCTCACGATTTAGCAGGCACTCTGGAGGCAATGTTTTTCTCATCACTAAGATTCTTACTCAAGAAATATATTAAAAGAATGACTGGTACTTATATTTATCATCAAATTAGCCATGACAACTGCAAAATGTTTTCACTTTAGGTTGAATCTCAAAAGCTTCATTTGCATTTTCTCTAACTCAGGGATATTGTTAAGAAAATGCCAGGGTGGCTGGCATAGGGGTGGGGGTGGTGGGTGAGAGAGGATGTTTCCTCTTTGGTTCTTCTAAATTGATTTAAATATTTTAACTCAGTCATCTCTGATCTGTCATTAGGTCATTTGTCCATATACTTTTTTTTCCCCCAAATTCAGTTCAGTTCAGTCGCTCAGTCGTGTCCGACTCTTTGCGACCCCATGAATCGCAGCACGCCAGGCCTCCCTGACAGTCACCAACTCCCGGTCATGTCCATCAAGTCAGTGATGCCATTACAGCTGCTATGAATTTACAATTTAAGAATTTGTCAAGGTCAAAAACATGGAATTCCAACTAATCTCCAAAATGATAGCCTCAAAGACAGGAGTCCCTCACTGCCCCCTCCTTCTCCGAGAGCAATCTTGTGTGATCTAGTACAAGGGCCACCACTGAGATGTAAGCATTTCCAAATGCAGCAACACTGAAACTCATTATAAGTTTTAACAACTAGCTTTTCAGTCTATGGGGCTTTGACAGCCTAAATTTAGGTCTCCTTAATGGAATAGCTTTGCTTTAGAGAACAGATTATGTCAAGGGCTTTATAACCCTATTCTCCCCCAAATTCATTTAACTTTACTCATTTGGAACAATGGAAGGGAGAAATAGCCAGGAGAAGGCAAGGATTACTTAGCAGAGTCTAATTTTAAATGTTAATGATAAAATTAAACTGTTTTTACTTCTAATGACAACATAAATAAAAGTCAAAATATAGATGAGTCATGAGTAATTAGGTATTCATCATCATAACACACAGAACACTTTCCTGAATAACAGAGTTTCACGAGATAGAGTACTTCAATATTTAAGGACTACTGAGACCCAGAACTTAAAGTTCTGGATATTTCATAATACTTTTTATTCACCTCTGTACTGAGTAGAAAAGTGTCCCCTTAACCCCTCAGAAACTTATGTCTAATTAAGAACCTCAGAGGGTTTCTCAGGTGGCTCAGTGGTAAAGAAACTGCCTGCCAAGTAGTAGACACGGGCTCAATCCCAGGGTCAGGAAGAACCCCTAGAGGAGGAAACAGCTACCCACTCCAGTATTCTTGCCTGGAGAATCCCATGAACTGAGGAGCCAGGTGGGCTATAGTCTGTGGGGTTGCAAAGAGTCGGATATGACTTAGTGATCAAACCACCACCACCAGGAACCTCAGAGTGTGACCTTATCTGGAAGTAAGATCTTTGCAACTAGTTAAGATGACATCATCCTGGATTAGGGTGTGCCCTAAATTCAGTGGATCACATCCTTATAAGAAGGCCACATGGAGACAGATGCGTAGACAGCAGACAGACAGAAGAGCTAGCTGAAGATGGAGGCAGGGCTGCTAGTAACCGCTAGAAGCTAGAAGAGGAAAGGAAGGATCCTTCTGAGACTTCAGAGGGAGCAAGACCCAGCTGACACCTTAATTTCAAACTTCCAGTCTCTAGAACTGTGAGAAAGTAAATTTCTGTTGCTTCCAGACACTGAGTCTGGGATTATTTGTTTCAGTAGCCCTCGAAAAGGAATACCACTCTTTCAGGGCAAAGTCCCACTTTGTGCATGACAGACCTTTGGCCCTGAATGTGGCCTGTGTTGTTTCACATGTTCACATATACATCCTTGTTGTGGTTTTATGTGTGTATGGAATTTCACTAATATCTGAAATGACGGTCTCAAAGTCAAATTTCAACCATACTTAACTTGCCCCAGCACACAGCTGCACACCACACCAAGAGCTCAATAAACCAAGAATTTACTTGCATCATTTAAAAAGGAGATGCTACCTAGAGAAGATATAAACTTTTGAGTTTTTAAGGCTTGGATGGGCTCCTGGGAGTCTGTCCCAGGCATGCATAGTCAAGGGTCAGCCAGAGATTTGGAGAGAATTTGTGCACAGAATCTGGGGTTCCCTAATCTGTTGTCTCTCCTTACTAGAATTTTCTTCTCCACTTTCCAGCCGCTGTGGTTATTCCAAACTATGACCTCTGTGGGTGTGATAGAAAATGTGGGTTTCTATGAGTTTTTTCTGCCTTACGTGACAGCAAATGGGACATAACCCTCAAGCTAAAAGCTGTAAAAGAATGGGAAGATCCCCCACTGCTATTTCCTCCCCACCAAAGTAGACCCTCCTTGAGTGTCTGCTGCTTTCCAATCATGCCCCGGTGGCTTGAAGTGGTTGTGTTTTATACATTGTCCAGCATCTATAGTTGTTATTTGTGGTGAGTTAGTTCAAAGGAGGAAGTACTTGGCCATTAAAGGAGGCAGAAACTTTTCCTAAAAATGTTGACGCTGTTTTGTTTTTAAATAAAAAAATTTCCTGAAGGGCTTTCCTGGTGGCTCAGTGCTAAAGAATTTGCCTGCCAATGCAGGAGACACAGGTTCAATCCCTGGTCTGGGAAGATCCCACATGCCTCGGAGCAACTGGGCTCGTGTGCCACAACCACCGAGCCTGTGCTCTGGAGCCTGGGAACCACAGCTACGGAAGCATGTGCCCCGCAACAAGAGAAGCCACTGCAACGAGAAGTCCACGACTAGAGAAAAGCCCGTGCAGCGATGAAGACCCAGCACAAAAGCAAAAAACATATGTTGCTTCTGAACCCAAAGAATAAGAAAGAGTGCGACACAAAAGCCAAAGCCATCGCCAACTTGCAAGCAGAGGGGAACTGATTTAAATTTAAATTGAGGCTGATGTCTCAATTTTTAAAAAACTATGAACTTAGATTTTCCTATAACATTAAATATCAGTAGGAAGGGAAGAGGCTGCTGAAACCTGAGCCTTTGATGCCTGCCATTGCTGTTTTGTGCCCACTGTGAGGACACCGAAACCAAAAACACCTTCTGTGTCAACTACAGGCAGCCAGCTCCTAACATCCTGCAGTGTAACACAGCCCTTGTGAACTGTGGGAGTGGAGTCGGGGGCTACACGGCACGAAAGAGAGCAAAGTTTTCCCCAAGTCTTCTCCCAAGTCTCACTTACACAGGCAGCTAACTCAAATCTTCCCCTCTCACACCTCCATCTTCCAGGTCCCATCCAGCCCCCTTTCCCTTCTCTCTCTTTTGGAGATAAAGCTCCCAACTGCTTCAAATCTGCAGCTCTATCCCGTTCTCTGCTCATCACAACAAAGACGTGCAGTCGAGCTTTGCAACGGCAGGGCGCTCTTCCTCGTGGTGTGGTGGGGTGTGTCTATGTGTGTGGGCGTGTAGCATGACTGTAAACAGTTATCATTTAATAGCTTCCTCCTGTCACAGCTGCATATTCATAGACATGCGGAAAGAACAGGAAGGAAAGGGGAGCATTTCAGGGCGACAGAGTCTGAGCAAACTGTGTGCCAGGCACTGTATGCACACACCGTTTCTAATCCTCTCCATCTTTCAGATGAGGAACTTCAGGCTCAGAGCCCCTGTTTGTTCTCCTCTGTCCTAGCCCACAGCCTCTCCGATGTCACTAATGTATTAATGTAAGATGCAAAAGAAAACGTGAAAGATACGTCTGGGAGCTGGTGGGAAGGGGAAACAGAGTAGAGGCTGGATTGTCCTGGGCTCCAAATGAAAGTCGGGGGCTGGGGCAGCAGAGGGAAGAGGTTTTTTAAAGGAAGAGTCCTGCTCCATGAGGCAGGGGTGAAGGGGCTGATGGGGCTCTTGGGTTCATCCTGTTCTCGCTCCCCTTCGTGCCCACAGGGTGGTCACACAGCCTCCTCTCTGTGCCTCAAACTGTCTCCCAGTTAGTTTTTAAAGACAGAGATACTCTGGATGGTGACTTGATTAATTTATGCACTAAAGCTAATTAAAGCAGATACTTTGGAAGTCTCATAGGAAATTTTGGTCTTTCAAATACTGAATGACACCATTTCAAATGGTAGTTAAACTACTTCTCCTGGTTCACCACATGCTAAAGAGGACAAGCTTTAAAATTTCTAAGCATCTTGTCAATTTGGGGTAAACAAGTCCAAAAGAAAACAAAAACTATAGAAGTGACTGCTTTTAAATGTATCACTTGAGTAGAATTTAATGAACACTGGTATTTAAGTGACTTCTGTTTTATTGTATGATATCCTTTAAAATCTAAATTTCCTGGCATAAATGTCTTCAATGATTCATTTTTAGCAAGCCTTCCACAGGGATGGCTGCTGGATATTTATCTTGGATCTGAGCATATGTGTGAAGAATATTAGCTTGAAAATATACTACTGGTAGATTACAAAAAGCCATGCATGGCTACAAAAATTTTCATTTATACCATGTTCCAGACTCCACATATTTAAAAGCTGTCATCTCGATTTCATGCTGACAACTTCAAGTTGGGCAAAATATGACAGTTAGAACTGCTTTCCCATAGAGTTTAGGTGCTGTGTGCTCAGAAGCAGTTTACAAAAGAAAATCCATTTGAAATTTAAATTCTGATTTTAAAACGATGGTTTTTATGATCTCTGGTTTTAAGGAGGTTTCAAGGAATGAAGAAGGCATGAAAAAGAGAAAGAAGAATAAACAAATGATGAAGGATGATGGAGACGGAGTCAAGGGAACTGGTGAGCTGAATCAGTTCCAGAGCAATTCAGAAAGGCAGAGCCAGCACAGACCTCAGATCCAGGGAGAAAGCTCAGCGGCACGTTATGCCAGAGAGAGAGAATCGTCCTGGGAAAGTGGAAGTTTTTGATAAATAAATGCTCTTGTTGATGAGGCAGAGGCAGCTGGGATAGTTGAAAATTAAGAGACAAGTCAAATCCAAACCACAATTCAAAGCCCTCGACCCCAGCTGTTAGCAAAAGCAAAAAAGTAGCCAGGCTGATGCTCTTCAAATAGCCACCATCTCGTTTTTATCCTCCTGCAGGTGGAAACGTAAGAGACGCAGGGAGGGAAGCACAAAGAAAGCCAGCTCGGACCGAGTGTTATGTGTCAGGCCCCACATTAAGCATTTCACAAGTACTGCTTCATCGTCATGGCAACCGTAAGACACAGGCATTATTATCAAGCCCATTGAACAGACGGAAAAGCTAAGGCACAGGGAAGGTTGGTAATGTGATGATTAGTACACAGTCGGTAACTGAGCTGGTAGCTGCAATCAGGCAGTTTAACTATAGAACCCAAATACATAATCACCGTGCCATATGGCATTTTTCTAAAATAACCAAAAATTGGTTGACAGGCTAAAAGGGACTGAGAATGTGTGGTACTTTAACACCTGGCTGCCACCTGGGAAATCTGTTAGGACATCATGGTAGAAGTCCTGAGTCCTCCTAGAGGTGAGTCTCTGACCCCCACCATTATTTTTAAGTCAAGGAAAAAAAAAAAGAAAGAAGTCTACTGGAAGCTCTTCTTCCTTCTAAAGTCACGTATGAATAAGTGAAAGAATTTAAAATGTTTGAATTTTTGACATATTCACTTCAGTCCATTAAAATTTCTATAAAATGTCAACTACTCCTTGAGGGTTTGGTAGTTGAATCATGTAGCAATTATAAGCGTAACTTCTAAAGCAATTTCCAGAAAGAGGGTGTCATTTTTTCTGAAGCATGCATAAATACACACATATACCAATACTCTCTCCCTATAAGACACATCTTCAAGCCAAGTTTCCGTTTCTTCAGGTTCTATTTATGTGTAAGCGGCTCTAAGAATTTTCAGCAAAGGACAGGCCTGACACTGTCCCTTCACTAACATCCCTTAGAGCGAGAGTCCTCATCCATTTTCAGGCATGACCCATTTGAAGGGTTTGGACTCTGCGATGAGTCACATGCATATCCTCTAAGGGTCTGGACGGGCTGCAAATGAGATGAAATGAAAATGACTGAAATGTTCAGAGTCAGCCACCTTAGTTTCCTTCCTATTTGCCATCCACCCACAGATCATTAGGTTCAAATCACATTTTTGTA
Organism: Nanger dama; assembly: GCA_917880005.1. Lineage (NCBI taxonomy): Eukaryota > Metazoa > Chordata > Mammalia > Artiodactyla > Bovidae > Nanger > Nanger dama. The sequence goes on along the minus strand of CAKJTW010000038.1, from coordinate 1,774,094 downwards.
AATAAGTATCTAGAATTCGGGGGACACTCCTCCGGCTTCACAGCCTTACAGGCCCAGAGCAGCAGCAAACAGCTGCAGGGCTGCGGCGCTGGGGGGCAAAGCTCCAGGAGGCTCACAGATGGGGCGCCGCCGGCCCCAGAGTGAGCTCACCTCCTCAAGCTTGTGTGGGCGACTCAGGCCCCGCACAGCCCCCACAGGGCTCCTTGCTTGCTCCCGGTAGCTGCAAGCTCCTTACTCCCCTGCCTTCTTCCCCTCAGGCCCACCCACACCCTCATGCTCCATGCGAGGCCCCTTCACAATGGCCTTTCCCTCTTTCTTCTAAATCAGTCTTAAAGTCCTCCTTCTCACCTTCCACCCAGTGCTGAAACTATTCATAAACATGTTCCATGTCCCACTAGACTATAAGCTCCCTTTAGTAGGGCCCACATCCATCCCCTTTCTACAACTCGGGCCTTGTCCAGTGGATGTTCAGTAAATACTGAATTAAACAAATGGTTCTGCCAACTGAGAAGACACTGCAGCTCAGTGGAAATCATAGCTCTGGGTGGGCATCATTTGAGTTTCGGGATGCTCAATCCTTGTACAAGGCCGGAGTTGCGGGATTACTCTGCACACGCTGATGGCGTCTTCTGTACGCCTGTTTTGAATACTCACTCGCGTCCCAAAGGTGAAACAGTCCGATTAGGCAATGACTGTTTAAACACACGTGAATCACGCATGAGGAGTCCTAAATTAAATAGCATAATACACAAGGAAAATAGCTTGGACATAAGGATCCATTACAGACAAATGATCGCTCACATCCTGATGTGTTCATGTTTGGAAAGTGAGTGCACTTCAGGGAGCTCTGCTTACTTGTAAGAAAAACAAGGATGAGAAAAGAAAGAATACAGCTGCATGCTGCGTGGAGACCACAACTTGGCAGGGAGGCCCAGGTGCTTTGGAACTTGCATTCGCCATTGTGACGATGAGTTGCTCCATGCGAGGATGCCTCAGTGTCTCTAACCGCTTCCTTCTTCTCCTCTGGTGTCGAGGGCTAGGAGGCCATCTTACACTGCAGGTTCTGATGACCAACACCTCCACCGTTCAGGGGTCTCAACTCTTCCTGCAGAGGTAGCAGCAGCTGATGCAGCCCCTGCAGAAACCCCCTCAGATCTCCATGAGCACACAGGGTCCAGGACCTTCTGCAGGACAGGGAGGCTGGAGGGGTGAGGGCAGGAGGAGCACGTGACCAGAGAGGAGCACGTCCTCCTTGAATGAGTTCCTACATCCACTCCCATTCTCAAGAAAAAGGAAAGCAGGTTTTCTGAGTCTGGGGACAGACATTGGCTTTACCCTTTAAAAGATGCATCCGTGCAGATGAACACCTATGCTTGAACTACACCAGGACAGAAGGTGACGACAGGTCCCTGGTGATGGATCTGTGCCCTCTCTCTCAGGTGTCTCAGGCATGCCCGGGGACAGACGTGTGCAGGCACATGCGCGCACCACCACCCCCGCCCCCCACCTTGGCAGGGTCACAGTAAGAGAGGCATCGACTGTGCTTCTTTCTTAGCCTCAGTTTCACCTGCAGCTCCTAAATGACAGAAGCAGAGGCCAAGCATTTCCATCTGATGGAGCTGAGCCCCCACCTCCCCCCCGCCGCCCGAGGGAGCTCAGCTTGGGATCTGGCATCCTGAGATGATGAAGAGATCTTGACCAACAGGCACAGCTGAGACATCCGTGCCGGCACTCCAGATTCTCGATGGTTCTCTCCAGCTGCCTTGCTCCACTATTTTCATAACCAGAGAGGGGAGCTGGGTGCTTAGCCAAGTGCTCCCCTAACTGCCTTTTTGGTACTTTGATTATGGACCAAGCGACACTGATTTTGAACAAGAGAGATATACATGATGATATAATACTCTTCATATAAATAGAGACTGAGAAACCTTAGTTTCTTTCCTTTAAACATGGCATGTGACCAGATAAAATTCAGGTGGGGCCATCTGGCGACCTGTGCAGGGGAAAGGCACTTAACAATATAGAGTATTCTGATTACATGAACAAAAACAAAGATGAAAACAGACTAGAAGGAAATAAGAGCAAATTATATCAGCGTTTTACGATGTTGAGATTGAGAGCTTTTCTCATAATTTCTAAATGTTCCATGAGGTTGGCTTTTCGTGTGATGAAAAATGTTTAAAGTAAAAGAATTCATAGTGCTCTCAGACTTCAGGTATTAGATGGTTGGGGCCCTGGATAATTAAACACAGGCGACTCAATTCTTAAAGCATGTCACACACAGGAGGGGGTACAAATGTACTGGATACTGTTGCTCCTCAGTGCTTTTGAGTATTAGGCTGCCATGTCAGAAAACTCTTTAGAATAGCTCTTTTTACACTCATGGTGGATTCGAGTCAATGTATGGCAAAACCAATACAATAAATAAATTAGAAAAACATTTATTTTGGGCTGTGTTGGGTTTTTGTTGCTGCACACGGGCTTTCTCTAGCTGTGATCGAACCCGTGTCCCCTGCATCAGCAGGTGGATTCCTAACCACTGGATCACCAGGGAGGTCCTAGAATGGCTCTTGTTTGTTATGGTGAGTGGTATTCAGTAGGGGTAATTCACAGGCCATCAACCAAGAATATCCTTGTACTAAAAAGAGCCTGCCCACTATACCTCTTTGAAAATCAACACTAGCCTGTGACGGATTCTCTCCCGGCCAGTCCTCTCTCCCATCCTAGAGGGAAGGCTGAACTGTGACGGCGGCACACTCGTCTAGGCCCAAGTCCGTCAGGGCATCCGTCTGTGCGCGTGAGTGGTTCAGAGCCGCAGCGTGGTCGTCCCATCCCAGCTGGCCTAGCGGCTCCATGGGGAGGAGGAGGATCAAGCAACAATCTGCTCAGCACAGCGAGTGACTTCCTCCCCAGGTGGGAAAATCTGACTCTCTCTCATGCCCCACATAAGCGTGAGCTGCACTAAATATATAGTCCAAAGACATGTCACCAGGAAGCCAGAGGAACATCGGCACTCGTGCTCAGGCTAACGCTCTATTACATGGATCAGAGTCAACTGGAATGAAACGAATATTCTCCACCACAACTCAATTGTTCTTTACACAGCTTTTTTTTTTTTTTTAAATGAGATTGCGCCCAGTGTCACAGCAGTACTTATGTAATGACTCTATATAACTTGGCCAGCAAGGAGGGAATGAAATCTCCTTATCAGCGTATGGCAAACCAAAACCACCTCAGCAGACTGTCTCTCTCAGTGCACTGCAGTGTTTTGGATGGCCCGGGAGTGTGGCCATCATGCAGAGGGAACACCTGGTGACCCAGGCTTCGGCACTGCAGAAAAGCTTTCAGGGATGAGGACTGCACTTTCCTGAAATGCCTCAGGAAAACAGTCTATGCAAATAAAGGGAGGCTGCAACCTCTGAGCTGGGTTCTCTTTCATCAGGATGGTCAAAGGGACACATGGGGCAGGGTGCACTTCAGCTGGAGGCTGCTGCAGGCAGCTAGAACCTGGACAATCCATCAGGGAAGGGGGTGAGCGGGAGAAGTGGATGGAGTTGAAAAATAGTTTATTTGCCTCCTTGAGGAAAACTGGAGGTCAGCAGAAAGCAGAATGTAGAAAGAAAGGGCCGCTGAGAAATATGTTAAATCTGGTCTTGGGAAGTCACGTATATCAGGAAGATGGGTCTCTGCCTGCTGCTGCTGCGGAGCCCCGGAAGCCAGGGGCTAGACCCTGAGAAGTTCCACAGAGCCTCTGGCCTGTGGTCTCAGGAATGACTTTCTTCTCTACTGCTGTTCTGCTTTGGGCCATGAGGCAGAGCCCAGTCTCGGTTTCTGCTAAAGCATTCTCGGAGCGTTCCCAGGGAAGCAGAACTCCAGACCCTGCCGAGGTCAAGTAAGAGAGAACAGGTGGGACAGCGGCATTAAAAGCCCTCGCTCCGGGCCTTCCCTGGTGGCCCAGCAGTTAAGGATCTGCCTTCCGATGCAGGGGACACAGGTTCGATCCCTGGCCTGGGGACTAAGATCCCACATGCTGTGGTGCAACTAGAGAACCTGTGTGCCGCAACAGAGAGCCCTCGTGCCAAAACAAAGGCCCAGCAAAGCACCCCCACTCCCTACAAAAGTCCTCACTCCTGCTTTCTGGGCTTCTCTGTGGTAGCATCGCCCCTGCCCCCATCCAAGTAAGACCCAGTCCCTGGTGGCAGAGGCAAGCACACCTAGGAAGCAAGTGCCGCTTCTACGCCACAACCTAAAGATCAGCAATGAGAAGGCTTGGTCAGAGAGCAACAGGGAAGCCCAAACGGAGAATCTCTACTCCTCTGGTCTACACTGCAGACACTTTGCTCTACGCGATTGACGTCCCTCATCAACACCACAGACCACGCTGCTCACTAAACCTTGTAGGTCCTTCTTTGCTTCCTACGCCCCTGCTCTTCACACCCATTTCCCTCCCATTTCATCTTCAACTTTCCCTGTCAATAACAACAAGAACCTCACACCTTAGTTACAATTTACACTCCTGTGTGAACAGAAAGACAGCTTAGCAAGTTTCCACACTGTACCTTTCATTTGTTACCTGCATGGGTGGTATTATTTGCACTTAGGTGTGTTAACAGTAAGACTCAATAATAGTAGTATTCAGCACGTATTTAACCTTTTCAAAGGGCATTCTTAGCTATTATGTGGTTTTACAGTCTCATGGAAAAATTCATGGTGACTGGCAAGGTGGGCATTCTTCGTAATTCATAAATGAAGAAAATGTAATTGACAGAAATTAAGTGACTTGGGCTCAGGTGTTAAAGGATCTGCCTGCAATGTAGGAGACCTGGGTTTGATCCCTGGGCCAGGAAGACCCCATGGAGAAGGGAATGGCCACCCACTCTAGTATTCTTGTCTGGAGAATTCCATGGACAGAGGAACCTGGCAGGCTACAGTCCATGGGATCACAAACCATCAGACACAACCGAGCAACTAGTACTTTCTAAAGTTTGTGACATGATTGAAATCAGTGCCCAGGTTTCTTGATCCTCACCCAAGGACTCGTTCTACGAAAAAGTTCTGTGCTACCTCAGTGGAATGATCATTACAGAAGCAATCTGGCAGAGCTGAGCGGCTCGCGATGGGAAGAAAGCTCCTCAGCCAAGCCTGCTTAGTGCCCAGATTCAATTAAATATCACCAGGAAGAGGGCTACTCAGCTTGTGCACGTCTTATCCCTTCCTGCTCCTGTGCTGTCACGGGGACGGGCACAGAACCACTCAACAGTGATCCAGGGCCGCCTTCTGGGACAGAGACGCCTCTGTCTGTCCACTGACGAGGAGATGGAGGTCTGCTTGGGGCTGAAGCCCACGGCAGATGAGCAAGATCACCAGTGTAAACGGCATGGCCCCCGGCTCACTCAAGCACTGTGGGAGACAGTGACTCAACAGTTGCCTGACAGACCCCAAATTATTCAGCTGCCCCATGTGATTCCTTATCCCAAACGCAGGGGCTGAGCAAGAGGACGAAGTGAGAATCTGCGGGCCAAAGTAAGATGAGTAATATTAAAGGGTAGGCCAAAGAATGATTCCAAAAGGTACACAGTGCTGCTTTTTTACTCACCCCGACGCCATCCCAAAATATGTGTTGGGTGACAGTGTGTGTGGGGAAGGGGAGGTGACTCATCCTGGCTTGCCATATCTGAACAACAACTATGACATTTTACTTTGCATTTCTGTAGCACCTCGTTTCTATTGAGCTTGGCACCGGCCACATCCGCCTTCCCTTGGCTAGATGAAACAGACTTGTCTAGCAGGGTCCCGTTAACAAGACTGTTCCTAACATCCTGCTAGGCCTAACATGAATTTACCTTTCTTCATGAAGTCTTTTCAAATTCCTTCCAAGTGTCAATCATATTTCCTTCCTTTAAAGGCTCAAAACATTTGTCTCTAAACTCATGTATTTTTTTTTTTTGGACAGACATTCATGCAGTAGGCTCATTGCCCCACAAGGAATAATCATTAAATTATGTTTCTTGGGGGTGGGGGCTGTGTCCCACTCACTGTTTGCCCACCCTAAGGCCTGGAAGTAATGCCCTGACCACGGCGAAGGCTCCGTGAATGCTATGCAAGAGACACGGGTTAATTTTATCTCATCCATGCTGGACCCTCTCTCAGTATTCCTCCGCTTTCCTCCCAGGTAGTCTCGACCACACTGACTGAGCTCACCTCTACGGCAGTAACGAAGCAGAGGTAGAGTCCCCTTGTTTCAGGGGCATGGTGTAAGCAGAGCTGGACAAACTGATCAGGAGTCAGGATGAGATGATTGCTGAAGTTCCTTCTAGTGACGAAACAATAAATCTAAAATGTTGGCTAAATGAAAACAGGAGCTCAGTGAATGCAGAGGGGGGATAATAAATATTGAAATAATGCATAAATGGAAAAGGAGTTGTATACGTTGTAGGGCTTCCCTGGTGGCTCAGACAGTAAAGAATCTGCGTGCAATGCAGGAGACCTGGGTTCAATCCTTGGGTCTGGAAGATCCCTTGGAGAAGGAAAGGGCAACCTGCTCCAGTATTCTTGCCTGGAAAATCCCACAGACGGAGGAGCCTGGCAGGCTACAGTTCATGGGGTCGCAAAGAGTCGGACACAACTGAGTGACTAATAGTAACAGTTCAGTATGTTGTAGGCTCAGGGAAAACACAACTCAGGGAAGACTTTCCGGGATAATACAATTTAAGATGCTCCACAAATAATGGGAAGAACAATTCCCAGAATAAGGAGGGAGTTTCTCGGACAACAGGGTCTGGTTTAGGGAATGTCTTGAAATGAGATTAAATGCATATAAAATAGTGTTGAGTAAATCTGACAAGGAGAGTATAGAAAAGGCAATAAGACAGTCTGAAACATGACAATCTGAAAAGATAGCGAACTCCAGACAGTGTGTATGCATGTGCATGTGTGTGAATGCATGTGTGTGTGAATGCATGTGTGTAGGTAGGTAGGTAGGTAGATGTGATACATTAAGTATAGGTTTTGGAGTCAGATTAGTGTGGAATTTTGGCTGCCATGCTCAGTAGCTGTGTGACAGTGGGTAAACTGTTTAAATGAAGTTTCAGTGTCTTTTATGTTTATCATGAAGATATATATGCATCTTCATGTGAAATTAAATGTGACACATTATATAAAATACTTAGCATAGCACCTAGCACTCATTCATTTAACAGATATTTGTGTTAGGTAGCTTGCTAAGCATTTTACATGAGAAATCATCAGAAAATTGAAGCTATAATTGTTATCAGCTAAGGGGACAGTGGCACCCCACTCCAGTACTCTTGCCTGGCAAATCCCAAGGACAGAGGAGCCTGGTAGGCTGCAGTCCATGGGGTCGCTAGGAGTTGGACACGACTGAGCGACTTCATTTTCACGCACTGGAGAAGGAAATGGCAACCCACTCCAGTATTCCTGCCTGGAGAGTCCCAGGGACGGGAGAGCCTGGTGGCCTGCCATCTCTCGGATTGCACAGAGTTGGACACAACTGAAGCGACTTAGCAGCAGCAGCAGCAGCAGCAAGGGGACTACGCCTCCTCCTCCTGCATCTCCTGCTGCAAATCATGTCCCTGTTGATTCTGGAACTTAGAAGAAAACAAATGTCATTTTATGGTATATGAGAATCCACTTCTTTGTCTTTGGTATATTTTGCTTAAAAATAAAAAAATCCAAAATTTTATCCCAAGCTTTAGGTGCACTGTAAATGCAAACTAAGTAATAAGAATTTTCTTAAAATCTCAAAATTTTAACATGGTCTCTCCTTTGCGCACAGAGGCATAATAAAACAAAAAGCCAAACACAGAGCCTTTCCTCCTCTTGGAAAGTCACTTTTGACATGGTCCCAAAGAGACATCTTGAAAGAGACGTGCATGGTTATATCCCCCTCTCAGGGGACAGTCTTCTCCCGTGGATATAAAACAGGCTTTGGCAGCTGCTCAGTATCATTAGATCAAGGGCAAGTCAACTGCTCTCTCAGGCTTAAAATAAAGTTATCATTGCAACCAAAAATGCTAAGCATTTGACCAAGCAGAGAAAGCCAGTGAGATTCAGTTATCATGAGGGATTTTCTGTTGATCTTATGAGCTTTCAGTGACTGGCTGAAAGTCTGATTTCTATTTTCGTATGTATGTACATAACATATGTATGTACATAGAGAGATAAAGAAAAATTGCTGAAGGGACCTGGCTTTGCAAAAGGGGCTGTTTTTGTGTGTAGATCAGCAAACCATGAAGCTTAAGTGAGGTTTGTCTTGCTCAGCATACAACTTCTTAATACATTTTGCAAACAATCAATCTCTGGGAAAAATATATTAGTTTCCAGTAAAGGAACACATTATTTTTCTGTTCTATATGTTGCTTGTTTTCCAATAGGCTGTATCTACTTTGGTTATAACCAAGCATGAGGTGGCAACTTCAAAGACTGTTTTCCTGAGGTCTTGGATATATGAGAGAATCCAAATGTTTTCAGAATTTCAGATGGATAACTTGGGGTTCATTTGGAGTTCGTGTATTTTGGAGGTAAATTCTCAACAAAGAAACTAAAGATATAAGGAAAAGTAACTGGTACATGCAAACAAGGAATCGTCACAAAGTCACTCGCAGCTACACTCATTCAAGTTTTAGATAAGAACAGAGGGCACACACTCACTATTTCACTTAATAATCTGAATATGATCCCATCACACTTAAGGCAGATCTATTTCCAAACTAATGCTTGGTTTTCTCTAATCCCTGTTTATTCTTATTTGACACAATAATCTCTAGCTAGGGTAAGGTATTTTCTCTCATAAATTTATAAACCTATACAAAGGAAATTACTTTGGGGAAATTACTTCAAATGTCAAATAACTCAAGAGACTTAAGTTTTGGAATTTATGTTTCTATTTTTAATGTTTTAATCCAGACACATTTTTCCCCCTTAATACTTGAAGGGACTGAATCAGCTCTTGTACAAAGAGCTCATCAGAAGGAAATCAGAATTTTCCTCCTCATTTTTAGTTCTTTTAAATTCAGCTGTTTTGTGTAAAAAAAAAAATTAAATGAAATCAAACCAATTAAAATACACATGATGTGAGATGACATTTTCTACTCCTAAGTTTTCAGCATCTCAGTTACTTAGAAACATCTGCTCAACTAAGAAAAATAGATCGAATGAAGGAATCTCAAGAAAGCCATTCAATCTCTGATACCATTCCTGGGTCACATGTCAACTAAAATATTCCCAAATGTAACTGCCTATCTTATGGTCTCTGAACCTGAACTTTGCAACATTCCAAAGCATCAAATAAAATGAATTTGAAATCATTTTCATTTGTTAAAGATGCTACACGGCACTTGTGTGTGTTTGTCTCCTTCCCCAAAGGCTAGAAATTATGAATCTATGAATTTTAGGAGAGGTACAAGCAAAACTCATTAATCACTGTCCACTGTTTGTATAACTTTATATTTAGGCCTTTTCTCCTTTGTATCTTCAACACTAACTATACTATTATCCATTTCTTTCACACTCCCCTCTATGAAAATAAGAATTGCCATCCGTCTATGAGATCGCACAGAGTCGGACACGACTGAAGCGACTTAGCAGCAGCAGCAGCAGCACTCCTTATCTGTTCTTTTACCTGTAATATCAGGAAGGAGCTTAGTCAGCCTTTTTTGGGGAGAGTAAATATCTCCCCCACTATCTCCTTAAAAAGTGATTCATATAGTGCTTTGCAATTTACAAAGTGCATATTTATAGAAATTATCAGAGATTTTAAAATTATCCTTACTCTTTATAGGTATGAAAATTAAGTGAGATTGTGTGTTGCCTATGAAAGCATTTATGATAATTTCTAGTTTGCTGTTGTTGTTTAGTTGGTGAGTCATGTCTGATTCTTTTGCGACCCCATGGACTGTAGCCCACCAGGCTCCCCTATCCGTGGGACTTCCTAGGCAAAAATACTGGAGTGGGTTGCCATTTCCTTCTCCAGAGGAGCTTCCCAACTTAGGGACTGAAGCCACATTTCCTGCATTGTAGGAATCCAGATTACCCCTGAGCCACCTTAAGTGCCTAGAAGGTGCCGAGCAGAGGTTCACATCCAGGATTTCTATGTCAAGTCTTTGATTCTCTCCACTGTGCTTCATGGACCTTCCAGAAGCCACGTAGGCATCTGTATAACTTGACTTAGTTTGCTCAGGGCTTTAAAGGCTTGTACCTCCAAACCCAACTAACACTCCAGTGATGTACAGTCACAGCAAGACACCTGATGCTGAATGCCACGTTCTTGCCAAACATCCTTGAAAAATAGCCTCTTTGCACCGATTATTAATACCACTATCAGTCTGCCTTGATTCCTTATCATTTTCTCCATGTTTCCTGTGCTAGTGAGCAAGTAGACATCACCACCTACTTACTTACTTTACTTTTCTTTCTAAACACAGGAAAGATTTACTGAATCCTTACTGTGAGCAAGACACTGTGCTTAAAAATTATTGTCTAACTCCATGGGGTATATATTATTATCCTATTTTATAGATGAAGAAACTAAGGCTATTTGTGATCATTTCTAGAATATGTCTAAGAGGATTTGAAATTTTTATCAGAGTTTTCGTCACTCCCTTTATGATACAATGTATGTTCCTTTTTTTCTTACATAAATTAAAGAAGCACCAAATGTCACTCCAAAGAATGACTCACTTGTGCACACACTAGATTCAGACTATGAGAGGGATATTCAATTAGGCAGACTCATGTTAATCAAGGCTGGCACACAGATGCTGAATAATGGACTGAGTGCTGCTCATGCTTGAGTGCCATTGATGTACCTAAGGAAAAAGGTAAGGAAAAGTAATCTTGGAAGAAAAAAAAAAAGAGGAAAAGGTGAAAGCAAGAGGAAGAAGGGGAGAGGTTCTGCATGTTTCTGTTGCCTCTGACGTGGCGCTTTCTAAAAGCAGGTTTTGTCGGTTCACACTGTCACCGAGTTCGTATAGACACCACTGTTGCTTGAGGGCCCGTTCTTTCCTGCGAGGTGGTCTCTGTGACTAAGGATTTGCAGGATGACAGGCTCAGTAGACAGAGCATCCTAGTGCTGGACTTTGCGTCTCTCTGCTGGCCGTTCATGTTACTCCAAGCCACACTGGGCACAGCAGCAACACTGCTGTCAAGCCTTCCATCCATTCTCTGAACAGAGTGGAGATGAGGGCGCCTTCTTTATCCTAGTACAAAGCCCACTCCCCACCATCACAGAAGGCTGCTTTCTTACAAATTCAAACAACTTCTAGTGACTAATTATGTAAGAAGTCTCTCTCCTTGGACCTTGTAGCTCACTACCTCAGTTCCTCTCAACGGAGCCATCTGTTAGCCAAGGACTCAACATCAAAACATTCTTTGATGAGTCACAATTAATGACAAGTACAATGTGAGTACTGCCAGGATGATAAATTTAACACTATTCAAATATTCATCATGGACTAAATAAAGAGCATTTTAGGTTTTGAAAACGAAGTATTTTAAGGTTTAAAAAACTGCTTGGCTTTAAAAATAAACCAAATACAGTCCTGGCAGTTCCAAAGAAATCAACTGATATTGAGGTAGTGTTAGCAAAACTGCCATTATGTGACTGAAAATAATTGCAACGGACTTATTTAATTGTTGGTACGGAAAGCTTTGCAAATAGAGCAGTGGGATGATGCAGGGTGAACTGGGAGAGGAGACCCAGGGGTTCTTAACTCTGGTTGGGACACCAAGTAGTTTACGTCTCTAAACCAGACGATGACCTAAGTCCCTACCAGGACTAATGCTCCATCATTCTAGGGTGTGTTTAGATCCAAAGACATACGGCTGCCTTTTGGGTTCCCAGGGGACCTCACCGATAGTAATACTGTGTGTTGAGATTCCTGGCAATCCTCTAAAATTTTTTTCTGTACCTTTTGCTTGTTAAAAGACCAGCAAAATACAGTGAATGGACTAAAGTTCAATATTTCTCTTCTCTTTCAATGGGTTCTAGTTGGCAAGACCCATTACTTGGTACTAATGAAAGAGCAAGTTATTTCTGTCCACATTCACTAAAATTCTCCAATGATTATTTTTTTAAAAATGAGGTCCATATAATGGAAACCAACAGTTTTCCTTTGCTCTGTTTTACAATCAATAAAAGATGAGTAAAAATGATCAGTGATAATGAGCAGTAGAAAAACAAACAACTTAGAATCTGAGTCTCTTTTTATGACTCAAGACTGAGTAGTCAAAGTGGACAAATTAAAGACTAATCTCATATCTGACAAAAATGTAACCTATTTTTAAAATTGCCCTTTTGAAAGCATTTGTGAATGCAACTTCTGTTATAACCATAGATTAAATAAGATGACCACTTGCTGGTTATAGATCAATTTTAAATAGATTAGCCACAAGGGATCCATCTCAGTAATGCACTCCACACCATGGGTGGGACTCAACAATCAAAAGTCCTTATATATCATAACATGAACCTCTTATGATTCAATTTTCCCTGTTCATTTCTTTGATAACTAATGTGTCTATGGCCATTTTTTCCTAAACTTTTTTGGTTTGTTTGTTTCCAAGCATGAAAATAATATAGTATGAAATGTTTTAAAAATTTCCATATAAGAGAATCCTGATATTAACAAGGTTTTTCAATTATGGCATATTAGATTTTGGCCTTTTCAACATACTGATGCTTTTTCATATGTGTAAGCAAGCACGTATCCAGAAGTATGCTCTCAAAGGAGAGAGCATGGCCAATTTCAGATTATGGTAATTCTCTCTTGACCTTGTATTATGCTAGTTTTATATCCACAAGTATAGACTATATTGTGCTCTATGGCTGAAGACTGTCTATATCACTGTTGCGGGTCTTGTCTAGAGGAGGCAACCCTGGATGACTAAATAAATGAAAACATGATGATTTATAGCCCATGGTTCAGACTGAGAGCTGGCAAACCTAATATAACTGCAGGTAGAAGAATGCATGAAAACTAAGTACGATTATGGTTGCTATGAAATACAAGAGCAAGCAAAAAAAGAGAGTATAACTTAGCTATGGTTTGGGTTGAGGGGGTGCCTCCAAATAAGCACAGAAGGGAACTCATCTGCTACAGAATGGGATGAAAAATGGTCTGGGGACCTAGGACTTTTTAAACTGACAATTAGGGATTCCAGCTATATTTAGACCATAATCCTTAGGGCTGAGGATGCGCAAGTGCAAACAGAGAGCATGGAGGCAAGGCTTGGAGAAGTGGGTGGAGGCTTTTTCTGACTCTGTTCTATATTTGCTGCATCCTAACCCACAGGAGTTAGATACAACCATGATCTTTCACTTTGACAATCTATCAAAACCAGATGATGTACACTAAGATATCTGTCTTTTCCTGGCCAGGCACTGTACACTTACTGTGCTCAACTGTGCAAAACAAGTATTGTTACTGTTTCCACTTTATGACTGAGGAAGATAAGGAATAGGAAGGTCTTGTAAGTTGCCAGGATTTCACATAGCTAATGTGTCTAGGTTGGGATTTGAATTTAGATCTGTGGAACACGTAAGACTGAACTTTCCCCTACAACTCTACTCTATAAGGTAGAACACAAAATTTTTTTTTGAGGTCATTTTTAAGATCCAAAAAATACAAATGAGGGCAGTATTAATACGCTAACTGCTGGCCACACCAGGGACTATACAATTCTACTTTAGTTCAAGTGATATTTAAAACTGTTAATCAAAGTACGTATATGCAAAGCACAGGGTCTTGACACAGACACAAAAGTCTTAATTCTTGCCCTCTATGAATTTGTAATCTAACTGAACAGGCTAGAAAGAAAGTTAAATAACAGAAGGTATAACTATTTAATGTAACAATGGAAGTGATATCATGAAAGAATACACAATTAATTGCCAAAGCAAACATATTTAAGACTGTGAAAAAGGAGACATCGTATGGTCTCAAAAGGTTTAGAGAAGGAAGGAGGATTTAGGCTGACTCTTAGGGATTGATAAAATCTGGGCAAAATACACAAACATAAACTCAAAATGGATTAAAGACCTAAATGTAAGACCAGCAACTATAAAACTCTTGGAGGAAAACATAGGCAAAACAGTCTACAACATAAATCACAGCAAGATCTCCTACGACCCACCTCCTGCTGCTGCTGCTGCAGCTAAGTTACTTCAGTCATGTCTGACTCTGTGCAAACCCACAGACGGTAGCCCACCAGGCTCCCCTGTCCCTGGGATTCTCCAGGCAAGAACACTGGAGTGGGTTGCCATTTCCTTCTCCAATGCATGAAAGTGAAAAGTGAAAGTGAAGTCGCTCAGTCGTGTCCTACTCTTAGCGAACCCATGGACTGCAGCCCACCAGGCTCCTCCATCCGCGGGATTTTTCAGGCAAGAGTACTGGAGTAGGGGTGCCATTGCCTTCTCAGACCCACCTCCTAGAGTAATGGAAATGAAAACAAAAACAAGAGGGACCTAATTAAACTTAAAAGCTTCTGCACAACAAAGGAAATTATAAACAAGATGAAAAGATGGGAGAAAATAATAGCAAATGAAACAACTGACAAAGGAATAATTTCAAAAATATACAAGCAGCTCATACAACTCAATACCAGAAAAACAAACAACCCAATCAATAAATGGACAAAAGACCTGAACAGATATTTCTCCAAAGAAGACATATAGATGGCTAATAAACACGTGAAAAGATGCTTAACATCGCTCATTATTAGAGAAATGCAAATCAAAACCACAATGAAATATCACCAGTCAGAATGGCCATCATCAAAAAATCTACAAACAATAAATGCTGGAGAGCGTGTGGAGAAAAGGGAACTCCCTTGCACTGTTGGTGGGAATGTAAATTGATATACCAAACTGGAAGACAGTATGGGAATTTCTTAAAAAGCTAGGAATAAAACCACCATGTAACCCAGAAATTCCACTACTAGGCATATACCTTGAGGAAACCAAAATAAAAGACACATATACCTCAATGTTCATTGCAGCACTATTTATAACAGCTAGGATATGGAAGCAACCTAGATGTCCACTGACAGATGAATGGATAAAGAGCTGTGGTACATATATACAATGGAATATTATTCAGCCACAAAAAGGAATGCATTTGAGTCAGTTCTAATGAGGTGGATGAACCTAAAGCCTGTTATACAGAGTAAAGTAAGTCAGAAAAAGAAAAATAACTATCATATATTAATGCATATATACGGAATCTAGAAAGATGGTACTGATGAACTTATTTGCAGAGCAGCAATGGAGATGCAGACACAAAGAACAGACTTACAGACACAGTAGGCTGGGGAGGAAGGAGAGGGTGGGATGTATGGAGAGAGTAACATTCAAACACATACATTACCATTTGTAAAATAGATAGCCAATGGGAATTTGCTGTATGATTCAGGCAACTCCACCCGGGCTCTGCAACAATCTACAAGGGGGGATGGGGAGGAAGCTGGGAGGGAGGTTCAAAGGGAGGGAATATAGGTAAACCTGTGGCTGATTCATGATGTTTGGCAGAAACCAACCCAATACTGTAAAGCAATTATCCTTCAATTAAAAATAAATAAGTTTAATTATAAAGAAAATAAAGAAAAGATTAATGCATCCAAAGGAAAAAAAAAATCTGGGCCAACAGTGAGGAAAAGGGTACTGCATTCCAAGAAGAGAAATGAGGAACAAAAATACCACAGAGAAAGCCTATTGCTTAGAACTGAAGGTTAAGAGAACATGAGCAATGTGAGGCAGCTGGAAAGGGAAGTTTGAGTCCAAATGTTGGAAACTTTGAGAGGGTGGTTAGGTAAACTGGATTTAATCCTAAGGGGCAGTGGGGATCCAGGAATGTTTCTCAGCAAGGAAATGACACGATCTAAGTGGTGTTCTAGGAGGACTTCTCTGCCAGTAAGATCTCAGGAAGATTGCAGAGGGGCAGAAGGAAAGCAGGAGGATCAGTTAGGGGTTGGCTAGTAGGAGTTGGCTAGAACAACAACTCAGGGGCTTCCCAGGGGGTGGGAGTGGTAAAGAACCTGCTTGCCAATGCCGGCGACTGAAGAGATGCAGGTTGGATCCCTGGGTCAGGAAGACCCTTGAAGGAAGGCATGGCACCCCACTCCATTATTCTTGCCTGGAGAATCCCACTGAGAGAGGAGCCTGGTGCGCTATTGTCCATAGCGTCACAAAGAGTCGGACACGACTGAAACGCCTTAGCAGGCGTGCGTGCAAATCAGCAATTCAGATCTCTAGCAGAAACAGAGGCAAAGAAGAGCCTTCAGTTTTGTTCTGCTGCTCTAGATGTAGAAAAACTTGAACTTTGTTCTGGATGGAACTGGTTTAATTAAATCTAAATTTGGGGAAAGTAATGCACAAATAACTTTGGACGGGTTTATAGTTCTATTAAGAATTATTTAACTTTACAGTTTTGGATAAATTTGCAAGTTACATAGTATTTCTAGAAATATTCATTTATTCATCCTTATGACACCCCATGAGCTAGGTAAGTTTTTCAGATGTTGAAACCGTGGTTTGGAGACCTGAAGTAACAAACCCGAGGTCACACTGTTATTATTGATACACTTTGGGACTGACACCTGCATAAGAAGCACTGGGCTTCTGATTCCATAATCCAGGTACCTGCTATTAACCACGCTAATCTCAACAGTTTTTTTTTATTTTGGAGGATTAATGTTTAGGTTTTTAATGTAAAATCTCAAATATATACAAAAGTAGAGAGACTAGTACAATGAACTCCTATATGCATATCACCCAGCTTCATCAGTAATAAACTCACAACCATTCTAGTCTCATCTACAGTCTCCCATTCCTGATTATTTGCAGCAAATCCTTCAAATCACATTGTGATTCTTTTACGTTTAAGGCTCAGCTGATGTTTTAAGGAAGAACTCAAAATTAGTTGTATTCCTTACAATGGAATATTTTCTATCTTTAACTGAAAAACTGAGGAGGATGTATGCTGTTTTGCAGAGCACTTTTCTTACTGAGATGTGAGAAAGTGAGGAGCAAAGCAATTGACCCCTTTCTCAGAAGAATTTCCTGGGAATTTCATTTTTTTTCAAGCCTCTGGTACATGAAATATATTTCTTTTGTTCTCCTGACTCCCATTCTACTCTGTATGTTTCTCATTCCAAGTTGGAATGATGACAATCCATTTACTATACATAAAGCGCTTGCAGCTTTTTCCTAAAGGTGGTTTTAATAGAATGCCTTGGATCCATCCACATTATTCTACTGTGAATGGACATGGAAGATGCAGGGTAATTTTAGGGACTAAAGGAAGCTGTTTTTCTTTCTATACTCTGAGTGAAAAATATATTTCTATGTTTAACAAGTTTTTCCTAAAATTTCAAAAAGATTTCCTTTGCTGAGGGCATAATAACTTTATAATCATTTATTCTTACATTGCTCAGGAAAAATTCTATTTAGAATTTTAAAGTTAATAACTAAATGACACTGAAAAATCTTTGCTTTCATTCCAAATCCTGTTAGTTGTCTTTTTATTCTGAGTCAGTACCTAAAGTAACATTACTTTATGCTACCAGGGGTTAAGACAGGACTGTGGGTGAATAAGAACTAATCAATTTTATCCAGAGGCCTTAATACGAATTTAGAGGGAAGGATATACTTTGTTAAAGACACTCCAAAAAGAGGTTTAAATTGCTTTGATTCTTTATTTGGAATTTGATAGCCTTGCAGATTCATTCATTCATTCAATCCACATCTACTGGGCCCAGGTTCTGTATGAGATTCTGAGGATATAGATAAAGAACAAGACAGATATATGGTCCTTCCCCTTAGGTGGCATTTCTCCATATACATTAGTGGGATTTCTACAAATACATATTGCAATCTTTTGATTGCAATCTACAAATACAAATTGTCTCGTATATTCAAAAACACTGAAAGGTCTTCTTTAAAGGGGCTCATTTCAAATGTCTTAGCCAATAAATAACTGTAACTAGGACTGAGAGGACTGTATGTGGCCTGTAATCAAATCCATAAGACTTTCCAGATAGAACATATGCCACTGATAAGCCTGTGACTATGGGAATAGGAAGGGCCTATACTAGTTAACTGGATGTTTTCCTGGTTAAGAAAAGATGAATGACACTAACGCTCTCTGCTAAGATTTTCTGGAGCTAAGAGCTATAATGGTTACAGATATGTTTTTGTTGGAGCAAGGTAATTTCATTTCTTCTGCTTTCTAATAGGACTACCTCCTCTCTCAGATGGGGCCTTTCATCATGAAACCTGCCAACTGGCTTTATTGCCAGTTTTTCTGTCCCTTCCCCACAGTGAGGGTCCTTTTTCAGTGGGAATCAGTAGGAACTTGGGGCGAATCTCTGTCTTGGCAGTGTGTCAGCAACTGGAACAGTCCCTGTAGCTGGCGAGGCCCCTGGATCACACACAAGAATGAAGTCAAAGCAGACTGCTGCACACACACACAGTCACAAGAGTGTCCTGACTGACACACAAACTGCATCTGACAAAATGCAAATCATAAAAGGGACAGTGAGAGAAAAGGGGGAATCGGATCCTACGCTTAATTTTCTACAATTACTCCATTGTAATGTGATTGATGAACTAGATAAAGAGAGTTCTAAAACTAAAACGGGAACTAGGTGGAGATGTAAGATAAACCTCTATTCCCAAAAACATCACAGACAACCTGGGTTGCCAGCCTGATGCTCGTGGCCCATCTGCTGCCAGCACTTCTGACAATTCACTCTCGCTAAACTGCTTCAGGCTTCTCTTTGTCTTTGAAATGCTCCTCTTCCAGCATTGGACTGGAGACGACACAGCTTAGGAGTCAAAAGCACTGTAACGAATGTTTGTTTTCAGCTTACGCCTTCCCCTGCTTCAACATGCATGGTATCTAGGGAAACTCACTCTTCTTGGACGTACCATTTTACCCCGTCTGTTTCTGAAGCTCATTTTCAGGAGCATTTCCTCAGTTGATGAGGTGTCTTTTTCTCTCAAAGATTTTAATTGCACTTTGTTTTGGTAGTATGCGGTAGTAATGCAATCAAAGAAATGAGAATGTAGAAGGTGTGAATCCCATTGGTGAGTAATCTTTTGACAGGGTGGGCGGGTGAAACCAAAATCAAATTCTGGTATGCTAGTGAGATAATTTAACTATAATTCAACAATCAGTCTAGACATTCCAACCAACCCAATCCACCAACTCAGTATAACAGACAAGTTTGGTGGGTCATGGGAAGTTGAAAAAGAGAAGAACATTTTTTTTTAATATCATATGTGGAGACAGGGTGAAATGAAATGTTTCAATGTATATTTTTCAAAGAGAAAGAAAAATTGTTTTAAAGTATTTGTTTTCCATTTACAAAATACATAAATCTCACCCATTATTCTATCCTGCAGAGAGTAGATCTCTGTTACTATTTTGTTGTTTTGGTTCAAGAAAATTTCTATGCAACAGAGTTGAAGTGATATTATATGTACAATTTTATATCTTGCTTTTAAAAGTTTACACTTAAATACAAGAATTTTTAGCAGGGAACATTTGAATAGTGCTTCATCTCCAAAGATATGACCTGGCACTGGGTATGCCTCAAACATAGCAGAGCGCACACCTTGTTATTGGGAGCACTTACTAAGCATGGCCAACCATCCAGCTCCATCCTTCTCATCCCCTCCTGCACAGCACAGCAAAGGTGCTCATGGGGAGAGAGTCAAGGAGACCTTCGAATGAATCAACATTTGAAAAGTATAATTAAATTATGCTCTTTGGGGTTAAATGAAATCTATTTGCCTTTTTTTTTTAACTTTTTCTTAAAAGTAAAAGTTATCAGGGAGTTAGCAGTTACTAATCTGTTTTCTTACCTGATGTGGAAATCTTTCTGCATCTGCTAGATGTGGAGTACCTTTTGGTGAACTATATAAAGGTGCCTCTTCCTCTAGGGGACCAAGGCCAGGTCACATGATGTAACCACTGCAACACTGGCTGGATGTCAGCCTTAGCTGCCCCCCTTGGCCAGCTGCCCTGTGCACTAACCAACCTGCACGACCGTACAGCTCAGCTCTCAGGATGCTTTCCAGTCTCTCCTGGGAGACAGAGAAATCATCACCTCACATACTAGTCCACTGCATCTCTGAACCATGTTGACTGTGGCAAGTTCTTGACAATGAGAAGAAATGCTTTCTTATAGGTTCTATCCACCGATCCTAGTACTGCTTCTAAAGGAATGGAAATACGCTCTACTCAGGCTTCTACAAGACTGCCCTTCAGATACTATACTATAGCACATCTTCCCTTCCCCAGGCTGAATACCTAATTCTTGTAACTGGATCTTCACATGACTTATTTTTAGGTCTTGGTGAATACTCCATGTTATTTTCTAGTTTGCTCATGTTCTTTAACTAAGAAGATCATACTGAACATGGCAGTCCAAGAATACTAACAGCTTTCTAATACAGTAAAGCTATCAAATCTTGATCTGAACACTATAGTTCCCTTAAAAACCCTAAACCCATATTTGATTTTAGAGAAACTTACATTGTTCAATTTGTGGGTATCTAGACCCCCATTTCAAGCATTCCTTTACTAAGCCAGACATTCCCAATCTTTGATTTGTGCAATTAATTGCTAGAACTAAATATGGGGCTTATTATGCCTAGTACATTTCTTTATGTGGACGTTAGCCTACTGTTTCAGTATATTAGGATCCTGTTGAAACATATCAAATTAACTTTTTTTTGGAAGTCACTCCACAGCTCAGCCAGAGAAAGGTCATAGCTATGGTGAATCAGGCTTTGAACAAAGCATGTCACCAAGATAGAGAGTCATCTCTTGGGTGAGTTTGATTTATAGCCATTTGAAAAACCATTTTCTAAAAGGTGCTGCTTAATAGGGCAAGTAGATCTAGAGAGGAGCTCTGTGTTTTAATCCCATCTCTTCCAGTGGTCCCTTCACTTAGGTAACAACAGAAGGCACCAGCCTACTCTCCAGGAGAGACCATAATTCCCAGGACATGTAAGACACAACCAGGCACATAATCGGCTTTGTCTTTAATTGAAGAATATTTGATTTATATAATAGTATTAGTGCACAAAATCAATTTTTGATAACTCTCGCCAAGTCTTTAACCTGGACTGTGGAGGAGATGGGGACCAATACCAACCAGAAGCAAAAAGAAAACGAGACCCTCCTGCACTTACTGATGCTCCCTAAGAGTATCTCTCCCTCCAGTTTCAGTCCCCTCAGCCTGATTCTCCTCTTTAGGCTTCTTCTTTCTTTGGGCTAAACATTCCCCTTCACCACCCTTCATCTGTTCATCATTATTCAAGTACCTATCACATAGTTCACTGTTTTTCGTGTCTTCATCAGACATTTAATGAGTCCTGCCATAGGCCTTACGTAGCGCTAGGCATAGCACGGTACAATACAACGGTGGGCAAGGCGTGTCTGTGGTCTGCTGGGAGGAGACACGCAAATAAGAGGCCCCTTTGATGGAGTGTGGTAAATGGAACAGGGAGGGCACATGGTAGGGGGCCATGAAAGCACGTAAGAGAGTCCCCTAGCTGAGGTGGGAAATAAGCAGGAAAGCCTTCCCAAAGGAAAGAAAATCTCAGGGGAGTCCTTAAGGAGGAGTGGGAGTTGGCCAAATGGAAAGGGTCACAGAAAATCTTCTAGGAAGTAGAGTGTGAGCAAGTGTGTCTGGGAGTACAGAAATCTGACTGCCAGCTGCTCTCAATGTCTCTTTCTTGGTCTCCAATCCAGCTGTCCAGAAACCACATGTTGCAGGCATTCATCTGATTCCCTAGAGCTGTTCTTTCTGACCAAGTTCCTATAAGTGAAAACTGCTTGCTTTTTGTGTCTTAGAATGGCGCTACTCCGCCCTTTACCTTCCCTTTTCTTTCTCTGAGAAAGCACTGGAGTTAATTTCTGCCCACATTCTGGCATCTGTAAGCTAGAAGGACCATCCTGTCTTCATCCTGATAATGCAGGTCCCTGACACACCACTTAGCACACACTAAGTGCTCAACAAATGTTTGAAGTATTGAAAAGCAAAACTTACCGATTTATAAGCTGTAATTCACATAAAGAATATTCTGTAAGACACCACCAGATCCAGGTAGCACTGATTTAGAAATCACAGAATGCCTCTATGGAAACCAAACTTTTAAATCAAAATCAATCAACCAATGTTGGGCAGTTTACAATTCTGTAAAGCAATTATCCTTCAATTAAAAAATAAATTTAAAAAAAATCAATCAACAAATTTTTCTTGACTAATTAGTGATCCCTTCCGCTGCTAAAAGCAAGTTCACAGAACAATGACTGAGGCTCTGGTGCCTTCCGACAATCACCCCCAGAGTCGCTGAGCAAGCTGCCAAGGTGCCTGTTGCCTCAAAGGTGAGAACCCCAGGCTACCCAAGTCCTGCCCAGCGACGCACAATTGTCTCTGTATGTGCTCAGCTGGAACAGACTCGCAGAATGTCCCGAGCAGTGAACCATGAGGAATGATCAGATTAGCTGAGCAAAGAGATAAACTAGGCATCGCCCAAGGGACACTGACAAGTGAAGTGACCTCCTGCTTTGCTTTCAAATCAGAGTTCTCAAAAGTTATCTGAGCTAGAACGTCTAGGACACAGGAGAAAGACTGAACTGGCAGAAAGTAGGAGAGGATGAAATAAATAAGGAATGAAAAGATATAAAGAGGTATTTGCAGCTAAGCCTAAATTACTGTATCAGAATTGAGAGCTAAACAACAATAACAAAAAAATTAAACTATCAATAAAAACAAAAAAATAGTTGTAAAACAGGAGACTCTAAAAATACCCGAATGGAGATATTCTTGCTAAATACTATGTAGGGTCAACATGAAAGTAATCCAGAGAAGAGGAAACCTGAAGGGCCAATAATCACTCAAAAGATGCTTGATCCCCGTGGTGATCAGGGACCTCCACTAAAACCTAAATGAGATAACATTTCACATGCAAGTGATTAGCAATATTAAAAACTCTAACAATTACACCGAAACCAACAAAACATCGCTGAGAGAAATTAACAAGGTCTGAACAAATGCAGGGATGTGTTACCTGGGTTTTAAGATTCAGTATTGTTAGGATATCAATTCTCTCCAGACAGATCCACAGATTTGGTGTGATTGCTATCAAAATCTCAGCAGGCTTTCTGAAGAATAACAAACCAATTCTAAAATTCATGTGGCAATACAAAGGACCTAAAATAGGCAAAACAATTTTGCATACGAAGAACAAATTTGGAGGACTAATACTACCTGATTCCAAAATGTATTATAAAGCTATATTAATCAGGACAGTGTGGTTCTGACAAAAACAAACACAGCAGAACACAGAGCCTAGAAATAGACCCACACATTTTTCCTAGGTTGCTCTCAGCTTGCATCCTCCTGATTCATACATTGTTTGTTCATCACACTCTTTCTTAATCACCTTTGGAGGGAGAAAGCTCATTATGACCTCAGCCTTGTGGAGGTGGGAGAAAATTTCTCCCCACATTAAATACGCACTTAGTTTTACTAGATGAAATTTGTGATTGGTTTGTACAGTGCTGTGGGCCTGTAATGCTAAGGTTGATGAATCGAGACTCATTCTTGTCGGTGCCTGTAATCCTGACAGTCAGCAGGGAGAGCCTTTTCCTTACCAGCAATCAACTGGGAGTGTCCTGGGAGTGTACAAGGAATGGTATTGTTCTTTTAGCCATGGCTGTGAGCACCCCCAGCCTCTCCTCATCTCCGTGGATAACGGACAATTACTTCTTTCTTAAAGCATTCTTCCATGTCGACTTCTAGGACAGTATTCTGGCTGGTGCGTCTCCTGTGTACTATCTCAGGCCCTTTCTCTTTTCACCCCTTAAAGGTTGCTGCTGTCCACAGTTTCTTCTTCTAATCTCTTTCTCTTTCCTTATTCTATGAAGTCAGAGATTTCCCACCCACTTCTTTTCATTTTGGTCCCACTGTGTGGCTTGTGGGATCTTAGTTCCCGACCAGGGATTGAACCCGGGCCTTGGCAATGGGAGCCAAGTCCTAACCACTGGATTGCCAGGGGATTCCCTCCCATCCACTTCTGTAGCTTCAGCTGCCCCTGTAAAGAGATGACCCTGAACTCCAATTTAATTAATACCATCTCAGCAGTGTTTTCCTCATTCTACACATTCTTCAAAAAGAAATTAAAATTTTTCATCATAAAAGTAAAACACACTTACTGCTAAAGGATTAATAAAGAAAAGAAAAACCTGTCCACAATTCCCACAATTTATCTTATCATACAATTTTTCCAACTCAAAACATTTTCATCTTTTCCTTTCTCATCTTACTCTTCATTCAGCTTATAAACACAAAGATGATCCAAATTATAGCTATAAGAATAAGGTCTAGCTGTATGCTGGTTTCAGTAAACATGTAAGTGGCATAATTTGAAGAAAAGGATAAATGAAATGTTAGTGAGTCGTGTATACAGCCTCTGAAAATGTCCAAAAGCCTACTTCAAAATCACTGTAAGACTTTCCATCAACTTCCATGTTAGCCTCTGATAATGTGATTTTCACTAAGTACCACATTCAAAACTTTAAAAAAAAACTGCATTATTCAATACTGGATTTCATTTTTTTTTAACAAACTGTCCTGTAACTACTTGCATTTCTGCTGGTTTTCATTACAAAAAATACTGTTCATTAGTCATCCCATGAGTTCAATAATATTTTGTGGGCTAACCTAAAAACCCCGTAACCATTTACAATATTACATCTTTGTAATAATATGGGTTTCTATAATATGAACCAATTTAGAATAAAGTTTTGGAATACAACTTTTGTGTAAATGGGGAAAGTCCCTGTTCTTTCATAGGCTGTGGAAAATGATAGTATTTATTATTATATCTAATTTCATTTAAGAAGTTTTATATGATCCGAACTGAAAGTTTCAGGGACTATCCTTTATACAATTAGCCCTATCCAAACTACTTATTTGATGATATTTATGTCTTCTCTATAATTTATACTGATAATCCACCTTTGAGCTGGGGTATGGGAATGTTTGCAATGACCACATTCTGATGCCTAATCCTATCTTTCATCTACCATTTACTCCTTCTCTAAGATTTACACTTTCTAGAATTCAGAGTCTAAGCAAATTGAGATGTGGTGAGATGTGACACCATCTCTTTTCCCTTCTCTCTCCTTTTACCCTCATATAGCCACACTGACTAATATATAACTGAAGATGTGTTTTTTTGTCACTTAAGATTTTCTTCTTTAGATTTTCCTTCTCTTCTTTTCCTTTTTGGAGACAGTCAGTCATACCTATTGGGGAGTGCTCTTCACACGCCCATACAAACAAAGCAAGCAAATGGCTTAGGCTACTTTCCATGAATTTCAAGAGTAACGGCAACATGTCTCACTCCACAAATGGGAAAGATAAGCGGACTTAAGGTGTGCCCTCTTTTATATAACATTTTCCTGGAAGAATTTTAAGTTAATCAGAAATTAACTGAATAATTTAAAATGCACTGAGAAAAATGGACACGATTCGTAGTTCTAACAAGGTGGATGAACCCACAGCCTATTACACAGAGTCAAGTCAGAAAGAGAAAAACAAATATCATATATTAACATATATATATGGAATCTGGAAAGATGGTACTGATGAACCTATCTGCAGGCAGCAGCGGAGACAAAGGGAGGGAGAGCAGATTTGTGGACACAGGTGAGGAAGGAGAGAGTGGGATGAACTGAGACAGGTAGCATGGAAACATACACGTCACCACACGTAATATTAGGTAGCCAGTGGGGATTTGCTGCTATGATGTATGGAGCTCAGATCTGCTGCTCTGACAACCTAGAGGGGTGGGATGGGGTGGGAGGTGGGAGGGAGGTTCAAGAGCAAGGGGACAAAGGTATACCTATGGCTAATTCTTGTTGATGTGTGGCAGAAATCAACACAACATTGTAAGGCAATTATCCTCCCATTAAAAATAAATTTAAATTTAAAAAAGAAAATCATAAAAGAAAACAAAAAAATGGACACGACTCAAATATAGTGTCTAGGAATGCACACTGGGGTGATAAGATGATAAAAATGCAAGGGAAAGTGATTTCTACAGAAGTCAGAACAGTAATTACTTATCAGGAAAGGAAAGGGCTATGATTGAGTGAGGGCATATGGATGGGGACATGGTCTGCATGACCTGGATGGTTGTTTTGGCCAGCTCAGGCTGCTGTAATAAAGTTCTGGCCTACACAACAAACGTTTTATTGCTCACAGTCCTGGAGGCTGGGAAACCCAAGGTCAGGGTACCAGGGTGGCTGGGAAGTGGTGAGAGCCTCCTGGTTTACAGATGGGTGTCTTCTTTCTGTGTCCCTACATGGCAGAGCCCGGCCATTTCTCTGTGTCTCTTCTTATAAGGGTCCCACTCCCATTCATGAGGACCTTCCCTCATGGCCTAATTATCTCCCAAGGGCCCCAACTCCAAACACCATCATATAGGGGATGGGGGCTTCAATCTACGGATTTGGGGGAGGATCAAACATTCAGTCTAAAGTGGTGGCGTTCACCTTACAATAATTTATTACGCTATACATTTGGTTCACATGGCCTTCCATGTCTGTGTTTTATTTTATAATAAAAGAGTTTTAAAGACTATACCAGGAGATTTGATTTTTAGATGAAACATTTGCTAACTTTAAAACAAAAAGTTCTTTAACCTTCACTATTGAATAAGCATAGTTTTTACATATGAAGTTTGCTTACAGGAATATGAAAGTACTGTTCCCTGAACTGCCAATAAATAAGCCTGTGCTTTTGAGGGCAACATACTCTATTTCTGACACTGTAGAAACTGCTTCCACAAAGGGTTCAATTTTTTTCCCATGGCATGTTCATGCAGCTTCTATAATCTTTGTTGCTGCTGTTGTTCAGTCGCTAAGTCATGTCCGACTCTTTGTGACCCCTGGAGTGCAGCACGCCAGGCTTCTCTGTCCTTCACTATCTCCCAGGGTTTGCTTTATAATCTTGGGCTTTTATAGACATATCCTGACCCATAATGACTTGGATTCTATTCCCAGGAGAAGGGACAGACACTAGAATCAAGGAACTGGGAATTAAACTTAGCCTTTCATGGCTGAAAAGAGGTAACCTCCTTCTGGATTCAAAATAGTTTATTCCACGTGGGTTGGGGCAGCAGTCAGGGCAGGGACAGCAAACCTGCAAACATCAGCACCACTGCCGACCAGAAAGAAACTGAGACAGTGACACACAAGACTGCGGGTGGCTTCATTCTCTTGGTCCCCAAGGTCCAAACGGATTGTCGTGAGGCATTAGTGGAGGTGCTGTGAACATTTTGCATATTTTCTGTTTCATTAAGAATTTATGCAGTGATCTCTGCTTACATTTGCCCACTGTTCTTTACAAATGTTACATAAGTCTGGAAAATATCCCAGAATGATAAAATAGTGAGATAAGGCAGAATATTTCTTATTCAACAACACAAGAATTGGGCAATGATGTACAAACCAAGACTGAGGAACAACACCAGCCTCCAACTAGAGAACAGAGTATTTAGGATAAGGGGACCGGGAAATGTCAGCTTATGGTTGAATTCAAAGTCCATTTCACCGCTCAGAATCTCAGATGTTCCATCTGAATTCCTCCAGTTGCCACTTGGAAATAGCAGTCTATAAATTTAACTGATTATTAGCATGATTTCCCAAGATACTTGTTTATACCTTTTATGTAGCATTACATTGCTTTTATATCTCACATGCTAGCAAAGTAATACCTTTACATCTCGCAGGCTAGCAAAATAATGCTCAAAATTCTCCAAGCCAGGCTTCAACAGTACGTGAGCCATGAACTTTCAGATGTTCAAGCTGGATTTAGAAAAGGCAGAGGACCAGAGACCAAACTGCCAACATCCGCTGGATCATGGAAAAGGCAAGAGAGTTTCAGAGAAATATCTACATCTGCTCTATTGACTATGCCAAAGCCTTTGACTGTGTGGATCACAACAAACTGTGGAAAATTATGTAAGAGATGGGAATACCAGACCACTTGACCTGCCTCTGAGAAACCTGTATGCAGGTCAAGAAGCAACAGTTAGAACTGGACATGGAACTACAGACTGGTTCCAAATAGGAAAAGAAATACGTCAAGGCTGTATATTGTCACCCTGCTTATTTAACTTATATGCAGGGTACATCATGAGAAATGCCAGGCTGGATGAAGCACAAGCTGGAATCCAGATTTCCAGGAGAAATATCAATAACCTCAGATATGCAGATGATACCACCCTTATGGCAGAAAGCAAAGAAGAGCTAAAAAGCTTCTTGATGAAAGTAGAGAGTGAAAAAGTTGGCTTAAAACTCAATATTCAGAAAACTAAGATCATGGCATCTGGACCCATCACTTCATGGCAAATAGATGGGAAAACAGAGCAAACAGTGACAGACTTTTATTTTTGGGGGCTCCAAAGCACTGCAGATGGTGACTGCAGCCATGAAATTTAAAGACACTTGCTCCTTGGAAGAAAAGCTATGACCAACCTAGATAGCATATTTAAAAGCAGAGACATTACTTTGCCAACAAAGGTCCATCTAGTCAAAGCTATGGTTTTTTCCGTAGTCATGTATGGATGTGAGACTTGGACTATAAAGAAAGCTGAGCACCAAAGAATTGATGCTTTTGAACTGTGGTGTTAGAGAAGACTCTTGAGAGTCCCTTGGACTGCAAGGAGATCCAACTAGTCCATCCTAAAGGAAATCAGTCCTAAATATTCATTGGAAGGACTGATGCTGAAGCTGAAACTCCAATACTTTGGCCACATGATGTGAAGAACTGACTCACTGGAAAAGACCCTGATGCTGGGACAGACTGAAGGCAGGAGGTGAAGGGGACGACAGAGGATGAGATGGTTGGATGGCATCACCGACTCAATGGACATGAGTTTGAGTAAACTCTGGGAGTTGGTGATGAACATGGAAGCCTGGTGTGCTGCAGTCCATGGGGGTCTCAAAGAGTCGGACATGACTGAGTGACCGAAGTGAACTGACCTGATTAAGTGTAACTAGGACTCAGTGGTCTCAGCTCCTGTAACAGAAGGTTCTGCCTTCCACTTGTGCAGAAGTCCTTCAGAAATGGACAGTACTGTTTGGGTATAAGAGATTCAATATTTAGATTATTGGCATTAGAAAAGCAATTGTGCCCCTCTTTAGGAAGACTTACTGTAAGTGAAAATAACCTATTCTTTACCACACTATCCTCCATAAGTCTTTACCATTTCCCTATTCACCTCCTCATGTCTTTTCTGTTACCACTGAAGTTGTTTTGGTCCCTTAAAATTAGCCAAGAAAGCACTCAATTAGAACCTGACCTAGCAGCCTTCCTAGTGGCTCAAAGGTAAAGAGTCTGCCTACCAGTGCAGGAGACATGTATTCAATCCCTGATTCGGAAAGAGTACCCCCCCCACCCCATGCCGTGGTGCAACTAAGCCCATGGACCACAACTGTCAAGCCTGTGCTCTAGAGCCTGGGAGTCGTAACTACTGAAGCCCGTGTGCTGTAACTACTGAGCGCCCTAGAGCACTTTGCAACAAGAGAAGCCACTGCAACAAGAAGCCTGTAACTGCAACTAGAGAGTAGCCCCCGCTTGCTGCAACTAGAGAAAAGCCCATGCAGCAATGAAAACCCAGCACAGCCATAAACAAACAAAATTATTAAAAAAAAAAAAAAACAAAAAACACCTTCCCTAGCGCTCTCTCAATGCTCCCTGGTTCCCGGGACATCCCTGACTGTCCAGCGGTTAAGACTCTGTGCTTCTAACGCAGGGACCCAGGTTTGATCCCTGGTCAGGCAACTAGATTCCACAGGCTGCGACTGAGTTCATATGCCACAATTAAAGATCCTGCCTACCGCAACAAAGACTCAGTGCAGCCAAATAAATTAATTAAAAAGAATAAGATTGGTTTTCAGTTGCAGGCATTCTAGGAAACTGAAGATATATGTTATTTTAATGAAAGAAAGGGGTTTCCCTGGTGGCTCAGAAGGTAAAGAGTCTGCCTGCAGTGCAAGAGACCCTGGTTCAATCTCTGGGTTGGAAAGATCCCCTGGAGAAGGAAATGGCAACCCACTCTGGTATTTTTGCCTTGGAAATCCCATGAGCAGAAGAGCCTGGTAGCCTACAGTCAGTCCATGGGGTCAAAAAGAGTCAGACATGACTGTGCCGGGAGCCAGCGTGAGGAATCCCGCCTGTGGAAATGGTCATGAGGAAGAAAGCCAGACATACGCAAAGGCGTGATCTAGCTTCAGGGGTTCCCCCTGGGTTTTCCCGAACATCTACCCCCAAAAAACAGAGTCTGCCTGCCTTACTGTACTGTGCTTTCCACTCTTCTGACATAACAGGGCCATCTTTCTCTGGAAAGAGTTAACTCAGGGCTTCAGTTAACAGTCTCCTGCAAAAGAATGTCTCGGCTTAAAACCCTTCTGATGGCTCTCTAACTTGTCTGACAGGTTCCCCCGGACTCCCCCCTCCCCGCCGCCCCCCCCCTCCCCACGAGAGGCACAAAGCTTAAAGCATCTTAAAGATACAGAGCCTTTTCTAAAGAGCTGAAAATTATATTGGTGATGGGTTTTCACTGTTGACTCAATGACTACTGTCAGGCCTCCATATTCTTTATCTTTTAGGCACCTGAAGGATAGTAATCAATGTAACTGGATATAGAAATAGGAATATAGTAGTTTTGATGTTAGCAACACTAGACTTTTGAGTTAATTACTTTTCTTTGTTATAAATCACTGTACTTCTTTTACTTGTTATAAATTGTTGTATCCTTGCTATGTAAGAATGTAACTTTATTTAGTGCTTTCTGAGAGTGGCACCAAACTTTGGGAAGAATAACACTGTTAAGGGTTTGTCAACCAAAAGACTTATTTGCCCTATCAGAAAAGGACCATAAAATGCTAGTTGGCCTTTCTGGCCAGAAGATGATGTAAATCACCTAAGACTTGTGTATACAGCTAGGTATGCTGAGAGAAAGCCTGGTCTTGGTAAGAGTCAGGGTTGCTGATGCTGCATAATTTTGTATTATCCATTAATCTCTATGTATAACTAAAAAGTATAAAAAGCCCTCCGAACAATAGAGGATGGGCCAGTTGCTGGACTGGTTTCCCCCGTTTCCTCTTTACTCTATTTTCTGGCTGAATTCCCATCTGGATCGAGGAGGCTCGCCAAGTCTACTTATTTGCCCTGGCTTTTAAGTTCAGTAAGAGAGGGAGCCCAAGGCGGGGCACCCTCCAATATTCAAATGGGCACCGGTGGCCCAATGTAGATGGTGCAAACTTCTTGTCCTGAAATTTTATTGGCTTTCCCCATAAACCCAGTTATTTAGCATCTTTTCTCCACTAATTTTCCTACTATACTATTGTTTCTTAATCTCTCTTTTTATTTCTAAATAAATAAGTCTTCCTCGCCACGGCATCTCTGCTTCGAATCACCCTGTATCCACCAGGGCTGGACCCCAGCATGACTGAGTGGCTAACACCTTCACTTTCAGTGAATGAAAGGGTTTTTGTTAAAGTTAAGATTGGAGCTGACCCTGGCCAGACACCGTGGGTGCTCATTTCATGTATTCATTATATATACACTATATGTAAAAGGCATTTATTTATTCAAAAACATTGATTCAGCACCTACCCTGACAGGTACTGTGCTTGTGGCTGCAAACAGAATAATAAGCAAAATGGTGTAATCTCTGGTGTAACTGTTATTACAGTAATAATGCACAGGTCTACAGATCCTCAAATCTACTACAAAAGTTTCCTACTGGAAAACTACAGGGACAACAGAAGAGAAATAATGAGGGAGACCTGACTTGGTCTGGGGTTTAGGGAAGTCTTTGAGGAAAAGCTTTAACGTGAAGGATGCATGGAAGATACCCTAGTGAAAGGAGAATGGTGAGAAGAGCCCTCCAGGCATAAAGAACAGATGTGCAAAGAGCTTGAATAGAAAAGCAACGAGGTACATTCAAGGAGATGGAAGAGCAGGATGGTTGAGCCCTGAGTGGGGCAGATGTGGAAGAAGAGACAGAGGTCAGGTGCTCCAGAGCCTTGGAGACAATGTTAAGGATCTGAGTTACTACCCTAAGAGCAAAAGAAAGCCCTGAAGAGTTGTTAAGTAAAGGAGCTGACAGGCTCAGACTATGAGTGATCACAAAGGAACAAGATTATGGAGTCTATAGTTAGGAGGCTCTTTTAGGTGGTGCAGAGGTAAAGAATCTGCCTCGCAGAGCAGGAGATGCAAGAGATTTAGGTTCAACTCCTGGGTCAAGAAGATCCCTTGGAGTAGGAAATGGTAACCCACTATGGTATTTTTGCTTGGAAAATTCCATGGACAGAGGAGCCTGGTGGAGGACAGTCTACGGGATCACAAGAGTCAGACACAACTAAGCATGCACGCCATCCATCTATTCAACGGCTCTGGCAAAAGATGAGAAGTAGGCATATTTGACAGTTCTTTAGGAACTAAAATGGATAGGACTTGGTGATGGAAGGATCATTAGAGGAGATGGGGAGATGGAAGGTCCATTTATTGAGATAGAGCTTGCCTAAGGATATTTCTATCGAGACGGGGGAAAGTACATTTTCATTCTAAAACTTATACAACAAGTCTTAATAAATATCTGTATTCTACATGAACAATAAGATTGGGTGAGTTCTTAGAACCATCTTGTATTCTGGAGAAGAAACAGAAAAATATCTCACAGTAGTAGAAAAATTATCTGATAAGCATGTCAGAGAACTTTATAAAATGCTGTATAATCTACTGCATTAAAGAAAGCATGGATCACAAGAATTTTAAAGTAAAGAAGAAAAGGGCTTACTTATAGAAAAATTAAATGCTTTTATGTAGGATGAAGCCAGGACACTACAGCTTTTAATCTTTTTTTTTTTTTTTGCCCATGATCATTTTTCTTTGGAGAAAATTTGAAAGACGCACTGGAAGACCTGTAAAGGTATCTTACTTTAAAGCTTCTCTGGAGACATCGCTTCCAGGAAAATCCCAGGCTTCCCAGGTGGTGCTAGTGGTAAAGAACCCGCCTACCAATGGAGGGGATGTGAGAGACATGGGTTCAATCCCTGGGTCAGGAAGATTCTCTAGAGGAGGAGGGCATGGCAACCCACTCAAGAAAATCCCATGGACAGAGGAGCTTGGTGGGCTACAGCCCACAGAGTTGGAACAAGTCGCACATGACGGAAGTGACTTAGTCATGCACGCATGACTTAGCATGCTAAGTTTTGTAACTCTTGAACTAGTGACCAGCTAAAAATACTAAACTGAGACTGGATTGGTCTCCACTTCTGCAAAGTCAGGGACTAGAAAGATACAGAAAACTTCAGGTGTCTAAATATAGCATAGAGATGGCAGGACTAGACAGCATTCATAGAACGGGGTGAAAATACCTGGTTCTATATACAGTATAGACTCTCTCTCTCTCAAAGTATATGCTATATACTTTGCTTTCTGTTTAGAGTTTTCATACTTCACTGGGAAAGAAATGGGGCTTCAGGAATCCGACTAGAAGCTTTTCAGTTCAGTTTAGTTGCTCAGTCATGTCCGACTCTTTGCAACCCCATGAATCGCAGCACGCCAGGCCTCCCTGTCCATCACCAACTCCCGGAGTTCACTCAGACTCACGTCCATCGAGTCAGTGATGCCATCCAGAAGCTCTTAAAAAATACTTTATTATTGTTGAGTCACGAAGTCATGTCCCACTCTTTTGTGACCCCATGGACTGTAACACGGCAGGCTGCATGGGATTTCCGAGGCAATAATATGGACTGGGTAGCCGTTTCCTTCTCTAAGGGATCTTCCTGGACCAGGAGCAAACCCATGTCTCCTGCACTGACAGGTGGAATGTCTACCACTGAGCCAGCAGGGAAACCCCAAAGAACACTTTGACTACTCACAAATCATACTGAAAAGCTTTGAAAGAAAATAGAAAGAAAATTATTACCTAGAATCAACTGCTGGTATGATTCCCAAAGAACAGAAGGTAATGTTTCTTTGTTTATGAGGGATATGACTTCATGTTAAAAATATTTATTAATTGATGCTAACCTTTACTGGGAAAGAGAAAACTGAGCATTCACTTGCAGATTAAATTTCCCTAGGTTTCTTTTTCAAATCTCTAGCTTTTTAAGATGTTTCCTTCTCATCATCCCAGGATTGGATGCATCTACATATAATCAAAATAGATGTTTCTGTATATTTTGGTCTGTCTTCAGGGTGAGCTGTAACTTAAATAAGTAGTGGAATCTTTTCTACAACTTCTCAGTAGGGCTTGTGAATATCTTTAAAAGAGTATGCTATCATGAAGGGGGCTTCCCAGAGAGGGCTCGTGGTAAAGAATCCATCTGTCAGTGCAGGAGATGCGGGTTTGATCCCTGGGGTGGGAAGATCCCTACAGAAGGAAATGGCAATCCACTCCCGTATTCTTCCTGGGAAATCCCATGGACAGAAGAGCCTGGTAGGCTGTAGTCCATGGGGTCACAAGTAGTCAGATACAACTGAGTGACTGAGCACACACATATATATGTGCACACACACATGTGCGTTACTGTGAAAGGTGCTGCTGCTAAGTCGCTTTAGTCGTGTCTGACTCTGTGCGACCCCACAGACGGCAGCCCACCGGGCTCCCCATCCCTGGGACTCTCCAGGCAAGAACACTGGAGTGGGTTGCCATTTCCTTCTCCAATGCATGAAAGTGAAAAGTCAAAGGGAAGTCACTCAGTCGTGTCCTACCAGGCTCCTCCATCCATGGGATTTTCCAGCCAACAGCAACTGGAGTGGGATGCCATTGCCTTCTCCAACTGTGAAAGGTACTCATGGATAATTCTTTACGGTTCCAGGAACTTTCTGGAAAAACTTTGAGTCCTATAAAAGAATGTGGAGGGTAGAATCTGCCACCTTAATAGTTTCAGCTTGCAATACTGACTGAGCTGGTAATGTCAGAATAAGTCAGAGATGGAACACAGCAAGGACATGGAGGAGATAACATTCCAGAACTGATTCTTCCAAGAACCAAGCAAAGGCAATGGCAGTCTATACAGGAAACCTACCCTCAGGAAGCTGGGCATGCTTTTAGAAACTGAATGGTGTTTATACATCAGTTCTGGTGAAGATAGGGAAAGACAAAAACAATTTAAAAGGGAGAAAATCACCATCACCAAGGAATACTCAGTGGATTCAAACCTGATTTGCCTGTAAAGCCAATCCCAGAAACACTACATTTTGGGTAAATACCTCCACCTAGAATCAATTGGATAATGAAGAACATCCTTCCTAATGTCCTGTTCCTAAGTTTCTTCCTTTGCCTCTTGAACATTTTAAGCAGACTTATTCTGAAGTTTCTTTCATATTGTTCTGTCATCTGTAGATTCTTGGTTTTTGTCTGCAAGTGGGTTTTGTTTTTTCTGTGAGTTCATCTCCAGGGAGAGCTGCCTTGTGAAAGAATCCTTATGGTGCCCTCAGTTGAAAAGTCATCTCAGTGGACAGGCTGTGGCCATGGCTGTTTTTTGTTTTCTCCTTTTGTCTTTGGACCAATTTTCACATTAGTTTCCTTGACTTGGGGCTTTTGCACTTTATAAGTAGCCTAACTCTGGGCCCCGCACCGAGTGAATGGACCCTTACCAGAAACTGGACAGTCCCTTCTGGCCCCTGGCTTTAGGCAAGGAGCCCAGGTCTATCTCCCAGACAGCAGGGACCTCGACTCCAGTCACACAGGACACTTTCCAAATTCCATCTTCTATTCAGTAGAAAAGTACTGATCTGGTTTCTCCAGCTGTAGGAATGCAGTCCCATTTCCTCTAAAAGTCTGTCATAGAGACCAAAACTCACAACTGCCAAATCACCAGGATTTTTTATTAAAAGAAGCCTGAAAAATGTGTCTTATTATGTACAATACAATGCAGTCAAAACCACACTGGCCTGGGAGTCAGGAGCCCTGCGCTAGACACTAGTCAGGTCCAGCTCCAAACAAGTCACATGATTGTGGCCACGTCGGTTGACCCCTTGGGCTCTCGGGGAGAAAACTAAGAATCTGGAATTGAAACACAATGCCTCGTCCAGCTCTAAAATGCCATGGTTCAGTGAAATACTGTCTTTTATCCTCTGGGGTCTAGAGGGAAGCTGGGGTGGGGGCAGCATGTCCTTCCTTCCTTGAGAGAAGGTGAGAAAATGTAGAAGCAAGGCCTTGGATTTCAGCTTCACAGGGATAAGCAGCAACTCCTTCTTTAAAATGGCTACCAGACACATTAACATTTCAAACGCTGTTGCCTCTGACAGGCGAGCTCAGGGAGATTAGGAGGTAGACAAATTCTGTTTTTCTTTTCTTTTTTTTTTTTTCCATGCCAGGCTTAGAATGTAAACGTTAACTGTTCATACACTCTTTGGCAATCCCCATTCATTTTTCATGAACTCATAAAACATATCAAAGGGATATATGTTTGACTCCTTAGTTCTCTCAGAATGACAGACAGACTCAATTTCCTCTGTCAGCAAACCTGAAGGCTGGAGTCTTAGTTTAGCTGTAAGAACGTCGCGTGGAAATAGAAGAAGCCTCACAGAGCGGGACATCCCCCCCTCACCCCGCGGTGCTCCTCGCCTGTCAGGCGGCGGCGGTAGTTACACAAACAGCCTCTGGAAACAAACGCTGTGCACAACTCAAGCAGAGAGATTATCTAAGCACATCAGAGCAGAAGGCTGGGCGCCAGAGGGCAGGCACACAGCAGGCAGGGTACAAGCACCGGAGCCTGACGGAACCGAGGCCCCCAGAGCCTCTCCAGGGCCCCCAGCACCCGTGACGCGAAAAAGCCCGCCCTCCACCCCGCCATCCATAACAGAGAACCTTAGTTAA
This sequence comes from Nanger dama, assembly GCA_917880005.1. NCBI lineage: Eukaryota > Metazoa > Chordata > Mammalia > Artiodactyla > Bovidae > Nanger > Nanger dama. The sequence continues at coordinate 1,737,148 of CAKJTW010000038.1, read as the reverse complement.
GCACCTCTCCTCAGAAGCTAATACACAGACTCACTCACACCAAGAAAAAAAAATTACCACAGCGGAGCTTGAAGATGATAGTCAATGATTCTGATTGTGACCCAACTGATGGAAATTAGGGAAAAGAGTGCTGAATTCAGAGTCTGGAAACATGGGTTCCAGTCCCTGCTCAGTCTGTAACTACAAGACAGTGGCCAAGGCATTTGGCGTCTCCGTGTTTCCTACTTTTCTCACTTCTAAAATGAGTAAGTTTGACAAAATGATCTCTAATGTGTGTGTCAGTTCTATTAGTTTATGATAAGGTTACTAAGAACTAGAAGACATGGTTTATATTAGACCAAACCTACCTAATTACACGAGAGCACACAGATACCCAGATCCTTCCCCAGACCCTTCCCCAGACCCTCAAAGGGCTTGGGGAGCTGTTTGTAAAATTCCTTGCAAGATCCTAATGCTGAATGATAACCGGGAACCACTGGCCTTGAGCTCACAGAACTAAAGGAACCGCATGCACAAAAGGTTAACTCTGAGCTGGCCAAGTCAATCTGGGAGGTAATAAGGAGCTGACGCTTCTGTGAGGGTAGTTAGTGTTGACATGAATGAGTGGGGAAACGTCTAATTTGCAAATGCTAGGAAACTTGGGAGGGGAATCAATTCCAAAAACTTCAGAGACGGAAGGAGTACTCCCTAGTGGAAACAAAAGTATGAAATCAAAGCGGAAAGACCTAATGGAATATCCCTGGTGAGAAAAGGAAACGTCACTATGATGAAGTTAGCAGGGTTGTATGTCAGAAAAAGGCCTTAAGTGTTACCATGGATAACAGACACCGGGAACCAGAACATCAGCACCAACCTGGGATATATGTAGGAAATGAAAAAGGCCATTCTTATTTTGTGTGGTTCTAAAATGCCAGAATTTCAGTTATAGTAGTTTAGCTAAATAACACAAGTCCTCCAAGAACAGGGTTCAAATGTCAGCGGCCAAGGGACAGTAGCTGTACTTGAGAAGGTACAAATTTTACCACTTGCTCTTCAGGTTACATATCACAATATAAACAACAAATATGTGTCATGACTGGTGACAAATCACATCTCTTCTTCCAAAGTCTGTTGGTGACTGGTCGCTGTGGGTCTGTTACACACAAACAACAGAGTGTCCCATGGGGGTGTCTCCATGGCTCCCAGTGATGAACTCGACAACGGAAAAACAGAACTGGTCAACAAAGATGAACGTGTAGCAAAGAATAAAAAAAGGGGCGACTTCCCTGGTAGCCCCGTGCCTGAGACTCAGCACTTCCACTGCAGGGGGCCTGGGTCCAGCCCTCGGTCGGGAATCAGATCCCACGTGCCACAACTAAGAGTTCACATGCCACGAGTAAGCCAAAATAAAAAAATAAATGCACGTTAAAAATAAAGAAGAGAAAAGTGATAACGCCAGAATGTAAACGGAGTTCTAGAAGAGGGAGCAAAGTAGGAGTTGTTGACACTGCAGAGAGACACACACCAGAGGCGCTGAGGGGGAGGCAAACCCATCCACGTCAGTGAGCAAAGTGGCTGCGATGAGAAGTAGAAGATGTCCCAGAGGAAGTGAAGCTGGCAAAAATCCTCACATTGAAGCAGCTCTTGGAGCTATTTCATGACACTGATAGCACATAGGAAAACAAATGTTGGAAGCTGATCCAAACTTAGGAAGGAGTGTGACAAATTGCCAAAGCATGCAAAGGATGTGTGCCCAGTGTGTAAGCCACACGGCAAGAAGGCAAAGCACTGTTCAAACTGCTCTGGATATGTTTTTGGGTTTGTTTGGTTTTGCCTCTTTCAGGATTTTTTTCATCTTGCCCCTTTTTATTTATTTGAATTTTTAAAAAATGTTGGCCTCGCTGCTCGGAATGTGGGATCTTAGTTCCGCAACCAAGGATCAAACTCGCACCCGCTTCAGGGGAAGGGCGGAGTCTTAAGCACTGGACTGCCGGGGAAGTCCCAGGAAAAGTCTTTTGCACAAAAGTGAAACACTTGAATTTTTAATGTTTTAAATTATAATATCTTAATACTCGGAGAAGGAAATGGCAACCCACTCCAGTATTCTTGCCTGGAGAATCCCAGGGATGGCAGAGCCTTGTGGGTGTCTATGGTGTCACAGAGAGTCAGATACGACTGAAGCGACTTACCAGCAGCAGCAGCAGCATCTTACTTACTACTAGTTAGACCATGGTTTTTAAATTTCTCTGTACATATATAACCAACAGCAAGTTTTTTTTTTTTTAAGGTTTAAACACACTTTTATGTATCAATTTTCTACCAGTTATTAAAACCACACTATCCAGTCTCAGGCTGTGTGGTCATTCTTACCGTCTCACACTACTGTGCAAAGCAATAATCTCTGGTATTTAGGAACCAGAGGTGAGTTTCTTATACTATGTACTTGTCAGATATTTCTACACATTGGATTCAGTTCAGACATTACAACCAAAGACTGACATGGAGAACTTGAAGGAAAAGATGAAAACAATAATTAGTAAGAAGCTAAAAAACAGGCCATGGGAAAATATGTAAAGAAACCAAGATTTCTGTCTGAAAAGAAGATTGAAGTGCTAATTTACCTATGGCTGATCTTCAGGGACTTTGTCCTAAGGGATACTGACTCGTCATTACACATCTCCAGTAAGGAACGAACCAGTAAAAAGCAGTTTTAACTGCAATAGGACTGATCTGGGTTCACTGAAGAATGAACTTATAAACTGTGAGAAAGGTACTACATATCAGAACATTTTCCACAGGGAGCTGGAGGGCCTACATCGCAGAATCAGTTCTTATCCATCTAGAATGGTTTAAGTTTTGAAGGCAGGCAAATGGAAGATGGTCTGTCTATATGATCTTTCAAGGTCTCTGTCAGAGCTAAGATGCTATGATTTTTACCATTATGGGACCTTATCTTACCCTAAGTGGCCAATTATTTCCGAGCACTGTACTTAAATTGTTCTATGCTCTGTACATTCAGGGCTCTTTCTCCCAGATCCTCTCTGGTTAAAGGGTGCTAGATTATGAGGTGGAACTCTGATGGGAAAGCAAAGCGGCAGAACAATCCTGTTTTCCATGAGGCTCTATGACGAGGACTGCGTAGCTTTGATGTATGCAGCTCCCAGAGCATCCGTGCATCAATACAGATAAACCCTGAGTGCCTGGGACAGGTCCTTCCCACTGCATTCTGTGCACCAGTCCAGCACTGCTTCAGAGCCCCGGGATGGGTTTGAAGCACAGATATCCGCAAAAACCGATTCCCAAGCCAGGCTTATAAATGCCCTCCCAGGACAAAGCTTTCACAGTAAAGAGAAAAGCACACCTTTTGCACTCTCTTCAGTTCTGACAATTCTTGACCTATAACCCAGACAACTGTTGCCACAAGAAACACAATCTCTTCACCTCTAAGAATGATTAGGCCTACCAGGTGAGGGAAGACTTGGTGTTTTTAAACAGGACACTGAGTTGTTCTTCATTCTCCCATTCTCTGATCTCCATTTAAAGGTCAGCTCTGCTAAAACTTGAGATCTACTCTAGTATTCTTCAGGAGATGGCTCAATAAAATCTCTAATACAGTGTAATGTTCTAGCCCTGCGACTTTCTTCCAATTACTGGATTTCCAGAGGGAAAACATGTGATAGACAAAACCCAAACTCTGACTGCCCATAGCTCCCAACAAGATGAAGTATGGGAGACACAGAACTTCATTAATTATGAGTTACTTGAAAATAAAGTGTCTTTGATTAAAAAAATATATATATGATTGGAAGTAGAATACTTGCTTTCTGTTATAAATTTTGATTCAGAAATACTACAAACATTCTCCATTCTGGAGTCTCACGCCAGAATTGAAATCGTTCTTTCAGCAGACTTCTAAAGGGAGGTTTTTCCGAGTTTGCTTTTGTTTAATTTGATCTGTAGTTTCAGACTTGAGCAGTGGTCCCCAATCTTTTGGCACCAAGGACAGGTTTCATGGAGAACAATTCTTCCCCAGACTGGGGGTAGTGGATGGTTTCGGGATGATTCAAGTGCATTACATTTATTGTGCACTTTATTTCTATTATTATTATTGTATCAGCTCCTCCTCAGGTCATCAGGCATTGGATCCTAGAGGCTGGGGACCCCTGGACTTGAGAATAGTCCCCACAGCAGGAACAGTCCAATTTTGGCTGGACATGACCTGAGTATGACTGATTGTCTATTTGAAGAGAACATTGTAAATTTGTAAAAGAAAAATTTTTAATTATAAAATTACTTTTTCTTTTAAATTTAATGTTGACATGTCACCAAATACTTAGAGTTTAACAGACAGATGTTTTAGCCCACATTCTATCACACATGTACAAACCTTGCTTCAACTTCTAACATCATAAAGACTGGACAGCGCTGATCAACCAATGTATTTTTTTACAAACTCACAGAACATTCTACTAGGAGATGGGAGAATAAGGTTGTCTGAAAATGACTATTACATACTAGGACAGTTTATCTGGCTTCTTTTGGATGAAATTTGATCTTTTTAAAACTAAGTTTTAGAAATAAGAGCAGTTTTAGAAATAAGAGCACTTCTATTTTCAGACTATTTGTTGTATAGAGCTGCTCTAGAGTTTTCAGTGCTGCATTAATGGAAATGTTTTATATCTGCAGTATCTAAACCACTAACCACTTTGTGGCTTGATGCAACTTGAAATGTGGCTAATGCAACCGAGAAACTGAATTTTTTGTCTAATTTAATTTTAATTTAAATACCCACAAGTGGTTAGTGGTTAGTAACAATGCAGATTTGGGCCTTCCCTGGTGGCTCAGTGGTAAAGAACCCACCTGCCACTGCAGGAGACGTGGGTTTGATCGGCTGAGGAAGATCCCCTGGAATAGGAAATGGCAACCCACTCCAGTATTCCTTCCTGGGAAATTCCATGGACAGAGGATCCTGGCAGGCTATAATCCATGGAGTTGCACAAGTGTCAGACATGACCTGGTGCCCAAACAACGAATGACACAATGCGGATTTAGAATGAAAGGTCCCATATTTAGTTATAGAGTGGAATCAGAAGGTTCCCATATTTAGTCACAGAGTGGTAGAATCACTAGAGGAGCCTAAAAATATCCATGCTTGCTAGACTCTATCTCCTATTGATTCTGACTTCATAAGTCTGAGTAGGGACCATTATTGGTCTGTTTTCTAAATTCACCAGATGATTTTATAAATTTTTACAGCAGTTTTAGATTCATAGAAGAAATTCCTCCTGCTCTCCAGTAAGCATAGAATCTCCCATTATCAATATCCCCCAGCAGACTGGTACACAACTATAATTGATGAACTTTTGCTGATACATCATAATCATCCCAGATCTATAGTTTACAAAATCCAGGATTGTTTCTCTTTGATTTTTCTGTAATGTGAAAATGATATGACTAAGTGTAGTCTTTTCTGCATTTGTCTTGCTTAGTGTTCTCTAAGCTTCCTTGATCTTTGTTTTGACATTAATTTGGGACAAATTTTCAGTCATTATCATTTCAAATATTTCCTTTATTCCTTTTTTTTCATTTATTCTTACCATTATGTGTGTAACACCTTTTGTAGTTGTCCCAAAGTCCTTAGATACACTTTTTTTCCAGTCTCTTTTTTTTTCTCTTTGCTTTTCAGTTTTAGAGGTTTTGTATTGAGAAATCCTCAAGTTCAGAGAATTCCTTAGCCATGTCTAGTCTGCTAATAAACCCTTCAAAGGCATTCTTCATTTACGCTATAGTGGTTTTTATCTCTAGTATTCCTTTTTGGCTCTTAGGATTTCTTTTGCTCTGCTTTCAATGCCCATCCATTCTTGCATGGGTCTGTTTTATCCATTAGAACCCTTAGCAAAATAATCAGTTGTTTTAAATTTCCAGCATGATAATTCCAATTACTACTATGTCTGGTTCTGAAGCTTGCTCTATCTCTTAAAATTGTGTTATTTGTCTTTTAGAATACCTTGTACTTTTTTAAAAATTGATTCTAGACATGATGTACTGGGTACAGGGAACTGTTATAAATAAGTTTTTAGTAATATGATGAATAAGGCACGTGTGAGGGGAAGCATACTAAACTCCTATGATTAGATCTCAATCTTTTTATGACCCTGTGCCTCTGGACTGTGAACTTCACAAGTGTTCTCAGCTTTTTCCTCCCCCTGTTTAGGTGGGATAGGATGGCTAGAGTGGGTTGCAGCTGGATATTTTCTTTCCCTAGGTCAGTAAGGGTCTGATTATATCTGAGTAGGATGCATGCGTGAGTGCTCACTCACTCAGTTGTGGCCGACTCTTTGGACCCGATGGACTGTAGCCCACCAGGCTCCTCTGTCCATGGGATTTCCCAGGTAAGGATCCTGGAGTGGGGTGCCATTTCCTATTCCAGGGGATCTTCCTGACCCAGGGATTGAACCTGCGTCTCCAGCAGTGGCAGGTGGGTTCTTTACTAGCGAGCCACTAAGGAAGCTGCATCTGAGGGTGTTAGCAGCAGCAGCAGCAGCAGGGTCAGCCTTATCAAGAAGAATAGAGTGCTCTGGTGTATGTAAAAATGGTCCCTTTTCTCATCCCACTTCCATTCTTCGGGCCTGCCTGCAGGAAGCATGAGGAATTTTTCTCTGATATTTATTGTGTGAGCCTGGAGGAGCTCCAAGTGGCTAATCTCACAGTGTTATGGGAAACCTTATGTACTGGTCCCCTAGAGTTTAACTCTCATAGTTGTCCAAACTCAACTTTCTGCAATTTGTCAATTACAGTTCAGGTTTTTCTCCTAGCACACTGGTCTCTTTGGCAGTTTCTGCTCCGCTAAGTTGTGACTCCCTATATTCGCTGGTCTCTCCAGTCTTGGGGGTTGGGGAGCGGGCATGATTTGCCCTGTATCCTCTCTTCTCTTTTGGATCCAAGAAGAGTGACTGCATTTTCAGACTATTCAGCTTTTTTTTTTTTAAACTTTCAGGACAGGATACTAGAAGTCTCTCCAGGTGATCTTGTTACTTGTTACTTGTCAAATTCTTGTGACCAGAATTTGAGAATCCCTGTTGCAGAATACTGCTACTCAAAGTGTTCTGTAACACCTGGTAGCTTGTTAAAAATGCAGAAGCGCAGGCTCTAGCCTGGATCTACTGAAACCAGAAACTTCCGTTTAACAAGATCCCTAGATGACTCACTTACACATCAAAGCTTGAGAATCACTGCTCTTGAACAGAATTCTCTACTTTGGCTACATTAGGATCATGTGGAGAGCTCTTTAAAAATCATACATACATCAGTATTTTTTTTTAAGCTCCCAATGATTTCAGTGTGGGGTTAATGTGAGAGACACTGAGCTAGACAGCACAAACACAGATAAGAACTGCTTGGGTATACTGTGGTCAGGGTGGGTCCAAGGAAAGAGAAGGATTGAGCCCCCACTTTCAAGGGATGAAACACAGGGGACCTATCTTATGAGAAGAATGTTGCTGGTACCAGAAGGCGAAGGAGGAAACAGACAGAGCTGGACTCCAAGTTAGGCCAGGCTGCGAACATTAGGTTACACGCATGGGCACCCTCCCAGTGGACTCCGAACTTTGTGCCTGGTGTCTATAGAAATGGCAAACCAATGGAAAAACCAGACCCCCGGATAAAAGAGCCTCAGCACCTGTACTTGGACTCTTCGTTGCCTAAAACAATATGCTAATTATCTCTGTAACAGAACAAAGTGGTAAATTCCATTATGTTTATTGGGATATGACCACAGGCCTACTGATAAATGTCCACTGTTTATCTTGTCTTGTGACACATGAATCATGGGTTAATGCTGACCGTATCTGTCTTTTACCTTGTCCAGACTAGTTTCAAGGAATTTGGGGAGATGGGTTTGAGCAAGTACACTTAGGGTGTATAAGGTTTTCACAAAAACTGGTTGGAGTCCTTGGCTAAGAGGAGACTCTGCTTTGAGCTCGCCAGTGTAATAAACTGCACTCCACTCTCTGCACTGTCCTTCTGAGTGAGTCTGCTTCCCAGAACGCATGGCTACGACAAAGGAAAATGATCTTTGTGATAATAAAGGCCTGGACAGTGTCTCTCAAGTTTTATCTGGTTTTCACCAAAAATGGTGTATTTCACAGTATCTTTGCTCTACATCGCTGCATCATTTGCCCAGGTGTTTGCTCCTCTCCCTAAACCACACTCAAAGAGTACTCTTGACATTTCTCAAGAAAACAAATTTCTGGTTCTAGGAAAGCAGAATGGATCACAGTAGAAATTCCTCATTCTTTACAGTAAGGCTGTAAAGGATATATTCTTACCAATGCATTCTCTTGTATCATTCATCACATCCCCTTCAGCATGCCTACTGGCAACAACCCAGGATGCCAGAACCGCTGATGCAACCTAGTCTTTCTCCATATAAGAAATTCTCTTCTTGCCTGCAGTCTCCCTTCCCCTGCGTTTTCTTGATATAGCTCTGTTGCCCAAGTGAATGACTATATTCCCTGGGCTTGAGCTCCAATGATAAGTCTTTATAATGCTGAAGTCTAACAATGATAGTATTCTCCCTATAATTTAGAGGATATTGCCAATAATGACAAGAAAACATCTCCATTCTTTCAGAAAAGATCAGGATGGTCATATACAACACACGCAACAATCATTTCAGTTCATATGATTCTGTTGCTTTCAAACAACAACAAAAGATACATTTCTCAAGTTTCACAAGACTGAGACATTCCATCCATCTCCAGTAGGTCTTTAAAAGCTTTTCTCCTCGATGTTGCTTTTTTAGAAAATTGATTTTTGTGGGAGTACACTTGCTTTACAACTTTGTGATAGGGAGTATAGCTGTAGTACTATCTGCTGCTGCTGCTGCTGAGTCCCTTCAGTTGTGTCCGAATTTGGGCGACCCCATGGACGGCAGCCCACCAGGCTCCCCCGTCCCTGGGATTCTCCAGGCAAGAACATGGGAGTGGGTTGCCATTTCCTTCTTCAGTGCATGAAAGTGAAAAGTGAAAGTGAAGTCACTCAGTCATGTCCGACTCTTTGCGACCCCATGGACTGCAGCCCACCAGGCTCCTCTGTCCATGGCATTTTACAGGCAAGAGTACGGGAGTGGGTTGCCCTTGTAACTACTGTACCACAAAACAAATCACGACACGTACACATATATCCCCTTTCTTAGGCTTTCTTCCCATTTAGGTCACCACAGAGCACTGAGTTCACTGAGTGATAGAGTAGGTTCTCATTAATGATCTATTTTATACATAATCTCAATAATGTGTGTATGCTGATCTCTCCTGTATGTTCTGTATGAGATATTTCCTCCATCACATTGGAGAGACTTTATTAGATGATGTGATTAATAAAACTGTATTTCCTCAACTGGTTCAATGTGGAAACTCAGATACATTCTATACCAATCCACCAGGGAAAAGAAAGTCAGAGCTGCTTACTCATGGTATATGATCTTAGCTATGTTTCTTTCTCTATAAAATGGCGATAAGGCTCTCTCTAGTTCTGTTGTCAAGATTAGATGAGACAACAGATGTACAAAGGGCTTGTAAGTTACCAAGTGCTGTATGAGATTTATGCTTATTACTGGTTGGGTGGAAAGAATGATGCTTCCTGGAAGATAAGCACAGAAATATTTTCCAGGGCACAGTGAAGGTATCAAAGGACAGACAGACGTTCTTCTGATGGCAAATCTTTGGGCTGGTGAACAAAGGGTTTATTTCTAGTTTCTTGCCAAAAATTAGTGCCAACACTACACATTGCCTTTGACATTAGTTTCAAACAAGCATACCGATCAGAGACAGTGTATACTTGACCCAGCAGTCGGCAAGGAGGATATCTGTCAGGACCGTTAGGCTCACTGGTTCACTCACTTTAAGTACAGCCCCCAAATCCCACTGCCATTCACAGCAGCTGACACTGAGGCTTGCACACTAAAGCGGAAACAAGGGGGTGCTCTTTCAGATCTAATCAAGGCCAGCCGCTGGTTTCTGCCTGCGGCAGCACAGTCGCTTTCTGCCGGGAAACTGACGAGAAGAACTTGTCTGAGGAGGGCTGATTTCAGCATCCCAAAGTTTTGCCTGCGATTTCTGAATGGAAGACTGTTTGCATTCCCAAGTCCTGCCCTGCTGTGAGATAGGCAGGCCTGTTTCTACCCAGCTGCCATTCACCGTGCAAGATGACACTGCTTTCTAGAACACAGATAATCTCTGTGGACAACCTGCTGGTAATCAGGCACCAAAACATCTGCGGAAAAAACTGAGCTGGGGGTCACTGAATACTGCAGATAGGAAACACACAGTAATTCCATTCCACAGCTGCTAACAGTGTTCCTTTTAGCTTTACAACTGGCTTTTAGACAAATCCCAAATTCTTAATCTCTGACAACCGACTAAAAGTGAAGTTAAGAGCATTATTGGAGGGAAATATAAATTATTTAATTGTTCAAGGACTCAGTCCTTGCTTCTGGTCTACCTTAACTTAATCCCTTGGTAGTTTTGTCAATTCTCATAGCCTTCAGTTCAGTTCAGTCACTCAGTCGTGTCCGACTCTTTGCGATCCCATGAACCGCAACACGCCAGGCCTCCCTGTCCATCACCAACTCCCAGAGTCCACCCAAACCCATGTCCATTGTGTTGGTGATGCCATCCAACCATCTCATCCTCCATCGTCCCCTTCTCCTCCTGCCCTCAATCTTTCCCAGCGTCAGGGTCTTTTCAAATAAGTCAGCTCTTCACATCAGGTGGCCAAAGTATTGGAGTTTCAGCTTCAATATCAGGCCCTCCAATGAACACCCAGGACTGATCTCCTTTAGGATGGACTGGTTGGGTCTCCTTACAGTCCAAGGGACTCTCAAGAGTCTTCTCCAACACCACAGTTTAAAAGCATCAATTCTTCAGTGCTCAGCTTTCTTCACAGTCCAACTCTCACATCCATTACATGACCACCGGAAAAACCATAGCCTTGACTAGATAGACATTTGTTGGCAAAGTAATGTCTCTGCTTTTTAATATGCTGTCTAGGTTGGTCATAACTTTCCTTCCAAGGAGCAAGTGTCTTTTAAGTTTATGGCTGCAATCACCACCCACAGTGATTTTGGAGCCCAGAAAAATAAAGTCAGCCACCGTTTCCCCTGTTTCCCCATCTATTTCCCATGAAGTGATGAGACCGGATGCCATGATCTTCATTTTCTGAATGTTGAGCTTTAAGCCAACTTTTTCACTCTCCTCTTTCACTTTCATCAAGAGGCTCTTTAGTTCTTCACTTTCTGCCATAAGGGTGGTGTCATCTGCATATCTGAGGTTACTGATATTTCTCCCAGCAATCTTGATTCTAGCTTGTGCTTCATCCAGCCCAGCATTTCTCATGATATAAGTTAAATAAGCAGGGTGACAATATACAGCCTTGACATATTCCTTTAGCCTTAAACTCCATTTATAATGGAGACCCCTCAATTATTTATCTTCAGCCCAAACCTTTATGTCAAACTCCAGGATATGGTACTGTCCATGTGATATCTCCATTTGGATGTCTAGTACTCAAACTCCGTATGTCCAACACCAAACTTCTCTTTGTAATTTTTTGTTTTGAAATAATTTCAGATTTACAGAAAACTTGCAAGAGTAATACTAAGAAATCCTCTATCCCCTTCACCAAGATTCCTGTTAAAATTTTTCCATATTTACTTAAGCATTTTTCTCTACCCATATATGTGGTGATATATATCAGTGTTATTTTCTGAGCCATTCGAGAGTAAGTTGCAGACATGATGGCTCATTACTCCCCCAACGCTTGTGATGTTTCCTAAGAACCAGGACATTCTTCAACATAACCACAGTGCAATTATCCAAATCAGGAAAGTAATATTGAGACAATAACATTATCTTATGTACACGTCTTATTCATATTTAAGTTAATGCTATATAGTCCCAGATTTGGCCAGTGGAATCCTTTCAAGTTTGTTCCTGTGTCTTCCCAACATGCCTGTATTATTATTCAGAGTGCTTTCTTACTTCCTGGCACAGTAAGATGTCCTGGGCTCATCTACCCTTTCTCTGACCCAGTCTGGAATTAGCTATTTCTCCAGAGTACCTGATTTCTCTAGTGGAGAATGATATTTAAAAACCTACATCTAGGTGTTGTGTGCTTATTGTTTGTGGGAACGCCATTCCTTTCCAGTCTTTTCAATGATGGAGTTAAGAAAATATGTTTGAGAGTGTATGTGTATATCCATTTCTATACCTATATATCTATATATTAAAAACAGTGAGTTCATACGGATAATTGCAATTCTAATCCAATATCACATGGTCCATTCCAGTCTTCCCTCTTTCCACACTTGTAACTCCGTTTTCTGACAAGGAGAGACCTGGCTCCTATTAGTCTCACCTTTACTTATGAGCTTAATTCCAGATGCAACAAAAGTAGTGTGAGAATTCCCAAGTGATGTAACACTGGGAAATTAAACTCTAGTTCTTTCATTCCAAATGGGCTCCACCCACAGCCTTTTCCGTTTCAGTTGATGTCAACTCTTTCCTTCTAGTAGCTCAGGACAAAATCTTGTATTCATCCCTGACTCTTCCTCTCTCTCTCTCACATCAGTTCAGTTCAATTCAGTGGCTTAGTCATGTCCAACTCTTTGTGATCCTATGGACTACAGCACACCAGGCTTCCTTGTATCACCAACTCCTGGAGCTTGCTCAAACTCACGTCCATCAAGTTGGTGATGTCATCCAACCATCTCATCCTCTGTCATCCCCTTCTCCTCCCGCCTTCAATCTTTTCAAAACATCAGGGTCTTTTCCCGTGAGTCAGTTCTTTGCGTCAGGTGGCTAAAGTATTGGAGTTTCAGCCTCAGCATCAGTCCTTGCAATGAATATTTAGCACTGATTTCCTTTAGGATGGACTGGTTGGATCTCCTTGTAGTCCAAGGGACTCTCATCAGTGCTCAGCTTTCTTTATAGTCCAACTCTCACATCCATATATGACCACTGGAAAAACCGTAACTTTGACTAGACGGACCTTAGTTGGCAAAGTAATGTCTCTGCTTTTGAATATGCTGTCTAGGTTGGTCATAACTTTTCTTCCAAGGAATAAACATCTTTTAATTTCATGGCTGCTGTCATCATCTGCAGTGATTTTGGAGCCCCCAAAAATAAAGTCTGTCACTATTTCCATTGTTCCCCCATCTATTTGCCATGAAGTGATGGGACTGGATGCCATGATCAGTTTTCTGAATGTTGAGTTTTAAGTCAGCTTTTTCATTCTCCTCTTTCACTTTCATCAAGAGGCTCTTCAGTTCTCCTTCACTTTCTGCCACAAGGGTGGTATCATCTGTGTATCTGAAGTTATTGATATTTTCTCCTGGCAGTCTTGATTCCAGCTTGTGCTTCATCCAGTCCGGCATTACACCCTGTATCTAATATGACAGGAAACCTTGTCACTTCTGCCTTCAAAATACATTCAGAATGTAACTCCTTCCCAATACATCCACTTCTACCAACCATGCTGATCCAAGCCACCACCACTATCCTGGGCTTAGACTTCTCCCACCTGACCTCCTCGCATCTTAGTCTTATGTCAACACAGGAGCGAGAGCTGTCCTTTTAAAATGTAAGTCACCTATTTAAAATATAGTAGTGTGTACTTGTCAATTCCAGTCTTCCAATTTATCCCTCCTTTCCACCCCATTTTCTCCCCTGGTAACCCTAAATTTGTTTTATGCATCTGTGACTCTATTTCCGTTTGTAAATACATTCTTTTTACCTTTTTTTTTTTAGATTCCACAACAAGCAATATAATATCATATCTGTCTTTTTTTGTCTGACTTACTTCACTCATCACTAATAAGGACCTATTCTATAGCACAGGGAACTGTCAATACTGTGTAATGACCTACATGGGAAGAGAATCTAAAAAATAGTGGATATGGGTACATACATACATAACTGACACCCTTTGCTGCACGGCAGAAACTAGCACAACATTGTGCATCAACTCTAATAAAGTTTTGTGTTTTTTTTTTAAGAAAATAAAATGTAAATCACTCTTCTGCTAAAATCCTGCAATGGCTACCTATTTCACTCAGAGCCACAGTCAATGGCTTCAAATGGCCCTACATGATCTAATGGCCTTCATTTCTCACTTTCATCTCAATCATCATAGTCCAGACGTGCTAGACTCTGCTGTTTCTCATACACTCCCACTTAAGGCCTTTGCTCTGCAAAAAGCAATTCCTCATTCTCTTCAAGTGCTGGATCTCGCTTTCTCAATGAGGCCCACACCGGCTGCTGGGCTTAAGACTACACCTCACCCACCAGGGCTACCTTCCTTATGCTGCCCTAAGGTTTTTTCTTGTCTAACAATAGGCACCTTCTCACATATCACATAATTTATTTATTCATTATGTTAATTATTTATCATCCACTCCTGGCTGTCAGCCAGAATTTAAGCTCCTGAGAGCACGACTTCTTGTCTGTTTTGTTCACTGATGTACTCCACATGTCCAGCATGATGCCTAGCATGCAGTGCACATTCAACAAACATTTGGTGATGCTGAATGAACAAATTAGTGAGGTTCCAGCCCCAGGAATTACTACGTCTCCTATTCTGGTAGGACAGCTTGATTATAGATTTTCTGTAAGCCATAATTTGATTTTTAATGCATAACAGCAGTTTGGGTCAATGATTCTCAAATCCATACTTCAAACTAATATTCTCCCCCAAGGAGGCAGGTGTTCTCACCAGAAATTTAGTAAGTAATATACCCATACCAGTGGTTCAAGGGGCTTCAAATAAATATCAAATAAGAGTTCCAGAGAAAACTGCATCACTTTTCTATAACTTGTGTGAATCTACATATGAGGCTTCTGCTTTTAATTTCTATGATAGTGTGAGGGCCTGGAATTTCATTTGGAGTTAATGTACACATTTGATGAATTTTCTCATTTTGAGAGCACTATTTAAAATATCTTCCAGTTCTCTGTCTGCTGATTAAAATGGAGATTAACATCTGAACACACTGCATTTCCTAGCACCTACAAGACCAGATTTTTTTTAAATCCATTTTTAATTGGAGGATAATTGTTTTACAATATCGTGTTGGTTTCTGCCACACAACATGAATCGGCCAGAAGTGCACACATGTTCCCTCCCTCCTGAACCTCCTCTCCACCCCAGCTCCATCCCACTTCTCCACATTGTCACAGAACACCGGACTGCGCTCCCTGTGCCATACAACAACTCCCCGCTAGCTATCTATTTTACATATGGTAAGGAACGCCAAGTATTTTTCACATGGGGTACATCAGTGGTTTTTATAGTCAAAATTTTGTATGTATCTATTTTCAGTGGTGGAAGGAGAAGCTAATAATCTCATTCAGTTCTCAAAGGAGGGTTTTCCCTGGTGGTCCAGTGGTTAAGAAGCTGCCTTGTAATACAGGGGACATGGGTTCAATCCCTGGTCAGGGAACTAAGATCCTACATACTGCAGAACAATGAAGTCTGCATGCCTCAGCTAGAGAGTCCATGCATTGCAATGAAAGATCCTACATGACACAGTGAAGATATTGTGATCCAACGCAGCCAAATAAACAGACAAATATTTTTAAAATTCTCACAGGAGTTTCTGACCTAAAAA
This sequence comes from Nanger dama, assembly GCA_917880005.1. NCBI lineage: Eukaryota > Metazoa > Chordata > Mammalia > Artiodactyla > Bovidae > Nanger > Nanger dama. The sequence goes on along the minus strand of CAKJTW010000038.1, from coordinate 1,721,505 downwards.
AGGTCAGAAACATTACATTTGACTATTTAGTGGCACTCTTCCACTAACAGTAAGTTTTCTGAGGGCAGGAACCATGTCTTTCCCATCCTCAGACTCGGTGCCTAGCAAATAGTGAATAACATGCTTGCTGAACAAAAAGGAGTGAACAAGTAAAGAACAAGCGAATGAGTCAGTGCCGCCTCGGCTCCCACTCGCTCTCCTTTCTCCAGGTTTCTGAGGAGACAACCATAGCAGCGCATCAAGGACATCTAAGTGATAATGTTTGCAAGAGTAAGAACTAATCTCAGAATTTATCACCAGGTTTGATTGGGGGAACCTTCATAGGAGTGGAAAAGAAATCGCAAAGATGGGAGAGACATTTGTCTCTCTGTAGCTCTTTAAAGTTATGGTGTTTTTTTGGGGGGGGGTGGCGGGCAATGGGCTCCTAGGGACCTCGAGGCACTAAGGCCCGGAGTACAGTTTGCAAGGACTTGTCTCAGGCTTTAGGTTTAAGGGGAAAAGGTAATAGATAATACATTTACGTTCCTTTCTAAATCATTCATTGGGATAGGAAAGAAGGCAGAAATTCAAATAAGAACCCTGTCCAGGAATAAACACTGGATTTATGATGCATTGTTTTAGAACCTGAATATATTAGTCAGGGTAAACAGGCTACTACTCTAATAGCATATCCTGAACTTCGAAGGGACTTTGAAATATTTATTATACAATTTATGCACCATGTTGGCCACAAGGATTCATTTCTATTTATAAGAGAGCTATCCACGAAGATTGATCAGATTCAATCTCTGGAATTGGCCGCATCTGCTCTGCCAAGGGAACTTTCTGCCATGGATGGCTTGGCTATGAATTACCTGAAATACTCCAGAGGGCAGCAAGTCGCCTTCTGTTCCCACTTTACACTCAGCAATAGACCAAAGTGGCTGCAGAACACGGTGGGTTGCCTGGAAATAATTATGACAGAGGCCTCTGCACAGCTTCAGTGATGACTAACCTCATACAGGAGGCTGTGCAAGAACCCCCCCAAAATCAGACTCCACAAACCATGTTCCTGACAGAGGCAAAGAAAGAGGCACTAGAGGTAAACCTAAGCCACGTACAATGGCGAAATCTTCCACTTACCCTTTATGCTGAGCAAAAGAGCAGTAACGGGGGCAGGTGCAGGCAAGGTCACACTTCATTACTCAACACCTCTGTGAGTATCTACTAGGCGTTAAAGCACAGTGCCGGGTTCAGGGGGCACTGGGTGAACAAGATGAGAGCCCATGATCTCTCATAGTAGAGAGAAACATAATTGCTAATAACCGAAATGCAAGTGAGAGATACCCAGACACCCATGTGTTCAGAGAGGTCATGAGAGTGTGTGGCCAGTGGCCACAGAGGTCTGTTGCTTGTGCTTGGTGGATCAAGGAAGGAAGGAAGGAAGGTTGGGGTCTTGGGTGCCCAGTTAAGGAGGCCTCATCTCCTTTCTTTCTTTCCTTCTTCTCTTCATTTCTTTCTTCTTAATACTTTATGTCCTGTAAAGTTTTGACTAGAGAGTTAATGATGCTGAGAGCTCCTCTCTGGAGAGATTAAGATTAACCCAGTAGTAATGAAGTATGTGGGAATGGAAATTAAGCGACAGAGGCAATGGCTATTTAGGACATACAGTCAACAGGTCCAGACTGCTGACTACTGTGGGGATCAGCAAGAGAGATGAGTCTAAGGTCACTTGGAGAATGCTGATGTCTTTCAAGAATAAGGTCCCCAGGAGAGAAACAGGAGGCTTGAGAGAACAGATGATGTGTGGTTTGGGATATACTGAAGTGCCAGTCGCAAAGAGTCAGACACGACTGAGCGACTGAACTGAACGGACTGAAGCTACCTGACAGGCTGTTGGAAACGGGACTAAAGCCCCGGGGAGAGGTCTGGATTGCTGAAGCTACAGAGGAGAGCGCATCCTGCATACAAATGGGAGCTGACACCATGAAAACGGATGCGAGCTACCAGGGAGAGAGTTTACAGGGAGGAGAGACGAGGGTCAAGGGCAGAACCCGAGGGGATGCCTGCATACAGGATGAGAAAAAGGGCCGGGTGAGGAAACAAAAAGAGCAGTCGTCAGGGCAATAATCGGAGACTCAGCAGACTGTCACAGGAAATAACCGAGGCAAAAGTCTCGGGAAGCAGTGGGAGGTCACAACCGGAAGGGCACCCCGGGACGAGAGGACAGAACCTGGGGAAATGCTGGTGGGCCTTCGAGGAGCAGTTTCACTGGACGTGGGGTAGGGTCACAAGTCAGGTTTCAACTCCAAGGGTGGAAGAGGGAATGATGGCTACCTACTTTCTATACAGTAGTGTATGTGCGTGAATCCCAAACTCCTAATTTATCCCCCTCCTCCACACTTCCCCTTTGGTAACCACAAATTTGTTCTCTAAATCTGTGAGTCTGTTTTTGTTTTGTAAACAAGCTGTCATTTTTATAGCTAGATTCTACATAGGAGTGGACCTACTGTATAGCACAGGGAACCAATATTCTGTAATAACCTATACGGGTAAAGAATCCGAAAAAGACTGAATATTTGTATATGCAGAAATGAATCACTTTGCAGGACATCTGCAACTAACACAGCACGGTAAATCAGCTATCCTCCAATAAAATTTTTGTCAAAAAGAGGGAACAAATGAGTGGTTCAATTCATATTTGTGAGCATCCATCTGTCTTTACTGCTTGCCTCTTCTTTTCCTTCCCTGAACTCACCATCTGTCCACTTCCACACTTACGTGCAAGTTTCTAAAGCCTCTTCCTACTTAAGGATTCAATAGATACTGACAATATTGACAAAATGAACAAATAAGTCCCTCTAGGAATCCCCAGGCTCCTAGAAGGTTATTGCTTATCTAGATTTTGGTCCCCCAGGCAAAGAAAGACAAAGGAAATGTCGTTGTTTATTTTCACGGGCTGTGACTCAGACAGGTCTGGATTTAAATCTTTGCAGCCCTACCACTTACTACCTGTGTAATTTCACTGAGTGTCAAGTGAAAAACAAGGATGTAATCATAGTTCTCATTTCACGGAATTGATGGGAGGACTAAACAGGATAATGTACATGGTGCCTAATACAGAGTAAGGGCTCAATAAATTCTATCACTATTATGTCCCTGGGTATTACCAAGGGCTACTTACTGAACAAGTATTTCTTATTGATAGAGACAACAAGGAACACAAAAGAAGCATTTGAAATCCTTTCTGGCCTCACAGGGGTTTATGATCTCATTAGATGACTCAAGGTTGACACAGAATAGAAAATACAGGAACACCTGATAAGTGTGGTAATGTCTATAAGTGAAACAGAAAATGAGGGTGAGGTGGAGATCACTAGAAACTCAAAACAGAGGTGGGATGCTTTTGATAGGCTATGGAAAGAGAGAGAGAACATGAGAAAGAAAGAGACAGAAAGAAAGCAGCCCAGAGGATGGGTGAACGTGTTAAAGCAGAAATGCCTGTGCAGGGACTGGGGTCCCTTATGACCAGCTTCCTGCACATGGAAGATAAGTGATGAGGAGTAATCAGACATGAAAATGGTTATGGCAGGATGGAGCCTGTCAAGATCTTAGTACCACAGTTCTGTTGGGAGGTCCATGCAAGTCTATTTGGAGGTGGGCAGAAAGACTTGGGAGGGAGACCAGCCTCACTTGGTGGAGTCAGTCAGGCAGACTAAAGTCTGAAGCTCATGCAAGGCTCCAGAGGACTAAATGCTTTTTGAATGCCAGCCAGGATTGGAAGCAAAAGACTCATCCCAGACTGGACTTCCTCCTCATGAAGCAGTAAATCTGGATTTTGAGCCTTTTGGATAAGAGGGAGCATCACGGATGCTGGGACAGGCAGAGATCAATGCCACAATAAGCATGCATGTGTGCACCAGTGAATGAATGATTGTGTGAGTGCAAATTTCCACAGTCTTCCTGTTGCACAGACTCTAAATCTCCCTCAAGATTGCAGAGAGCATCATTTTTTGGACACCTTTAGGTTTTGCAAAGTTACACACTTTTAATTACATTTAGTGAGGAACTATCTTAGAACTTAAGTGTATTTAACCATTTCAAGTCTGTCACAGAAAATGGCATTAAATGATAAAGCTTCCTACCAAATTAAACATGCGTAGCCATCCTATTTATAGATGTAAGAAAAACATAACACAGATGCACCTCTTTCAAATTCAGCGACCAATTTCCCAAACATCTGCACTGAAAAGATACGGTGTTAAGGAGTGTTGGGGGAGAGAATCACAGTACATGCCACTACAGTCATTCACTGATCTCAATTAATAGGATGTCCACTGGCCGGGGAGATGAATTAACCCTGGTTTAACATGGTTATCTTTGGGGTTTACCTAAAATACTACTCCGTAGACAAGAGTGTGGGCAAAGGTGAGAGGTCCCCGGGTACAGGGCTGTCAGTTTTTATAAGAGTGGGTAATTTCATAAGTTAATAAGTGGGAAGATTATTTCAACTATTTTGGGGAAGCAGGGGATTTCCTGAAATTGGGCCACCACCCACTTTGGGGCCTTTGTGGTCTGCCTTGGAACTCTCATAGCGCCTGTGGGTGTGTCATTTAGCTAATATATTACAATGAGCATATAATGAGACTCAGGTTTAGTGGAAGTCAGCTTGTCCACCATTAGACCTAGCTGGTCCTAACTAGCTTATGTCCTCCGGGGCTACATCATTCTTTTAAAGGTTGTGCCCTGACCCCTTCCTGTCTCATTCCCCACCTCAGAGATTTTTTAACAGTTTGTTCTCCAATGAAAGCACACATTGATTTCTGAAAGTCAATATTTTGCAGTTTGCATTTCCAACTTTTAAATTTTTCTCAAATACCAGAAGTTAAAACTATCATTACTGGAAATATCTAAATTATGAAAAAGGTATATTCCCAGAGTTTATCAGTGCTTCTCTCCTAGATAATCAATTGTGCTGTGACCACTGTTTTCAACTCAAAAAAAAAAAAATCTGTGCCAAATTTTCACCTAGGAATAGGAATTTTAAATGGCATTATGAGGTTCTCAGTGAGAACCAAGCAAGTCCTACTGAGACTATTTTAGGAGTGTATTTTCTTCTGATAACAAAAAATATAAAATACAGCTCTCTCTCATTTTTTTGACAGCATTGCACTATGAACAACTACTCAAAATGGGCTCCATTAAAGAGCTTCTTTCATTCCACTAAGTGAAATAAGGTCACCCTTTTTAATTTTGGAAATGTCTTTGCCCAGCCAAATGACAAATGTCATTTAAACCCCTGGCACATAAATTGCAATAATTTTTTTGACACAAACTTCAGGGTTCAACTGCCAAGTCTACATGCTTCCTTTCATGGTGTGCCAGCACAAAGAGTTACTAGGGGAAAATGTTTGTTAAATGAAAAAGGTTACATCATATTGAAGGACTGTGAGCTTAGGAATGGTTTCCTTTTGCCCTGTATTCGAAGATCAGAGTAGCTGTAATTTCCTCCTTTACTGCAGGATTATCCTTTTAAGTAAATGAAAAGTTGATTCATATGTGCATTACCCTTATTATCTTGCTAGAGCACAGAAAAAGGTTTAGAATGCAACATTCGGGTCTAGGAAGTGACGAGATGTGAAGAAATTTCTTGTTGAGAATCTGACAGAAAAGACTAGCCAGCTCACAGGACCCAAAGCAGCATTGCTCTCTGCTTTTCAGCTATGCTAGCAGTCCTCACCACTGTCTCATTCTCTACAGAACAACTGCATTAAACAACATCATTTGCAAACCCAAAGTGATGACAAAACGTGGCAGACCTGATCAGAGAGGGGAAAATACTAACAGCCACTAAAATGGCTTAGAACACAGACCAACAAGCACCAAGCCGTGTAACAGGAATTTGTTATGCTAATGAAGTGTTTTACCAAGAAACCATTATAGTCTTTATATAAGACAGTTAATGTTTTTATATGCAAATACTGTATTTCTTCAATATACACTGAAATAGGTGATATTCCAATGCTTGCTTCTTTGAAGAAAAGCTGTGACCAACCTAGACAGCATATTGAAAAGCAGAGACATTACTTTGCCGACAAAGGTCCGTCTAGTCAAAGCTATGGTTTTTCCAGTAGTCATGCATGGATGTGAGAGTTGGACTATAAAGAAAGCTGAGAGTCGAAGAATTGATGCTTTTGAGCTGTGGTGTTGAAGACTCTTGAGACTCTTTTGGACTGCAAGGAGATCAAACCAGTCAATCCTAAAAGGAATCAGTCCTGAACATTCACTGGAAGGACTGATGCCAAAGCTGAAGTTCCAATATTTTGGCCACCTGAGGTGAAGAACTGACTCATTTGAAAAGACCCTGATGCCAGGAAAGATTGAAGGTGGGAGCAGAAAGGGACAACAGAGGATGAGATGATTGAATGGCATGACCAACTTGATGGACATGAGTTTGAGCAAGCTCCGGGGTTGGTGATGGACAGGCAAGCCTGGCATATTGCAGTCCATGGGGTCGCAAAGAGTTGGACACGACTGAGTGGCTGAATTGACTGAGGTAATACAGACGTAGCACGGCATTATGGAAACTGCACAGGCCCTGGAGTGTAATGATTTGGGTTCAAGTGTAGCTCATTAGAAACAGGGGGTCTTTGGATAAAAGGGATGATAATCAAATCTGCTGTATCGACTTCACAGGATTTTGGAGGGGCTCAAACAGGATCACGTATGTGCAAGTACTCTGTAAAGTGTTAAGACCTTTCAGATCCAGTTATTTATTATCATGATTATATTTGTCTGCTTACTTACTATATTAATTAGTATGGATCACAGGGTATACTGTAAATCAGGCAACATATGTATCAAGTACTGATTTTGGCAAGTCATTGATCTAATAGCATGAAGCCTTTGGGAAGTTAAACATGGTTCTCACATCCAGCTGCAGGGTGCAGAGCAAGTCCCACTGTCTGGAAAGGCTAAATGTTCATCCATTTTTGTGTAGAAGGAAAGAGCAACAAGCAAACAGAACCTTGTGCGTCTATATTAGCATTTAAATCAATATTTTATCTGAGAATATATTAGACAACAGGATTATTTAGGTTAATGTTATCTACTTGAAATATCTGTTCAAAGCACAGGCTGCCATCAAAGTATTTAATGTGGTCTAGATCAAGGGATTAGACTTTGAGGCTTAATGGAAATAAACTTCAAAAGACCCTTTTCACAAAAGTTAATATAAATAGAATATATAAATATAAAATATTATTTTTGTCTCAAAGGAACAGTTAAGCAGTAAACACAAATCTGTTTGTTCCACGTCTCAGTGGGATTTAGATTTTTGAAAAGGGGAGGGCCAACTCCTTTAATGTGGAGCTACTCTTACTACCTGTCTGTATACAGTGATGACGAACAATTTGATTAAGGTTAGGCATGTGGGTAAATAACCCTTAGCAGGAAAATCTGACTGAGGTCTGTGCATATGGAAACTTGAAAAGAAAGAATACAAGTTTGGGGCATATCATTAAAAATGTCCTGTCACTGACTTCTCAAATTATGTACTTGTTTAATACCAAGACCACAACCACTAGTCAGGGACTGTACCCCTGAGAGTTATAGTCTGATTTTAAGGAGTGAGACAAAGTACACAGGGGTGGAGGAGAGAGTCCTAGCTTCCTCGACCCTAATCCTCTTCTTTTCCATTGTATTTTCTCATATAGAAAATATAGAGCTTTTCACCCTGTACATCCCCTGGCCCCCCACATTTTGGTCCTCCTGACACAGACAACTTATTCCAGGGAAATAATTTTGGTAGAGTAAGAAAGACAGACTGTGAAGAGGCAGAGAGATGGCTAATGGTTCGTGTGGATATATATTTCTAATCCCTCTCTGCTGTCTATTTTTATTCTCTAACAGACTGTATTTCACCCAACTTTGTAAATCATAATGTTGACATTCTTATTAGCACAGTGAGAGGACACAGCAATCACCTATTAAATGCTTACTGATGATGACCAAATACTAGCATTCAAGATGCTCTGGACAAGAAAACCTATGCTACTTCAGAGGTATTACAAAAAGCTTTTATAACCAGAAAAATTATACTAGCCACAGTATCTTTAGCATCTTATTCAGGGAAAAAAAAAAAAGAAAAGAATACACATTAAAATCCTTGGCAGAGTGCCTAATACCAAACATTTATTACTTAATTTTTTTCTGTTCTCCAGATTAGTTAATGTAAATTATCATTATAAGCAGATTATACACCCATTCAGTGCAAGGAATATATTTCTCTGGTATTTTCTAGAGCACCTAGAGCTGAACCAGGCAAAATAAAAAGTTGCCAAGTATTCAGAGAAATAAAGTGAGTAATATGTGTTTTCTTTGGTTGAAACAAATGATCTGTATAAAAATCCTTATTTCATTAAAGAGTCTTTTAGCCAACACAGAAAGAAAATATATACTCAGTGTGTATTAGCATATCACATCGTATTGTAATAACACCACTTTACATTCGTTTAGTGCTGCTCGTTGATGAAGCACTTTCATCTTTATGATCCCCTTGGCTTTTCCCTCACCCCAGTGTGACGGTAGCTTAGGAACATGGTCCTTCATTTACAGGTGAGAAATTGAGACACTGAGAAGTTAAAGGTCTTCATGTGTTCAACAAGTCAGGTATTTTCTAGGTTCCTTGTTTATAGTGATGAGCAGGACAAAGTTCCTGCTCTTATGGAGCCTACTCAGTGGTGTCTGTAAATAGGGAACAGCCAACTCTTTGCGTGTAAGTTCACCATGAAGGTACGATTTAACATTTTCCTTCACTTTCATGAATAGGACAACATTGAGATAGCAAAGTCCTATGTTGGAATGTCACTCATTTCTCAATAAATGGAGTGACTTCTTTGCTAAATTAATAGTTTTCAAATGTTAGAAGAATAATTCTCAATTTTTGTGCTATTCACATGACAGTCATAGACAGTAAATTATAAACATTTTATTCATCATTTTCTTAAATTCAGATCATCAACAAAACAATAAACTGGACCCTGATTTGTAGCATTGGATGATTTTGGTGCTATAAATACTCCTCAGTTCAGTTCAGTCACTCAGTCGTGTCTGACTCTCTGCGACCCCATGAATTGCAGCATGCCAGGCCTCTCTGTCCATCATCAACTCCCGGAGTTCACTCACACTCATGTCCATCGAGTCAGTGATGCCATCCAGCCATCTCATCCTTGGTCGTCCCCTTCTCCTCCTGCCCCCAATCCCTCCCAGCATCAGAGTCGTTTCGAATGAGTCAACTCTTCGCATGAGGTGGCCAAAGTACTGGAGTTTCAGCCTCAGCATCATTCCTTCCAAAGAAATCCCAGGGTTGATCTCCTTCAGAATGGACTGGTTGAATGGATGTCCTTGCAGTCCAAAGGACTCTCAAGAGTCTTCTCCAACACCACAGTTCAAAAGCATCAATTCTTCGGTGCTCAGCCTTCTTCACAGTCCAACTCTCACATCCACACATGACTACTGGAAAAACCATAGCCTTGACTAGACGGACCTTTGTTGGCAAAGTAATGTCTCTGCTTTTCAATATCAGGACCAATTTTATGCTGTCAGTACAAAGTCACTGAACTCAGAGTTGGGAAAAAAGCACAAGAGCACGCCACTGTAAAGAACTTTCGCCACTCAGATACAGTAGACGTAAACACATGCAAGAGCACAGATAATTAGAAAATGGTAAGTTCTGAGCATTTTATATTTTTAAAATATAAGTTAATTTTAAGTTTATATAATTTAATTTGTAATAGCTTCCATGGTGGTGGTGGGAGGTTTTTTTTTTTTTTTTTTGTAAAAAGGCAATGCACAGGAGAAAATATTGGGAAATCACATATCAGATAAGGGATTAATATCTAGAACATGTGAAGAACTCCTAAAACTCAACAACAAAAAAGCAAACAACCCTTGTAAATAATGGGCAAGGGGTCTGAACAGAGATTTCTCCAAAGAAGATACACACATGGCCAGTGGGCACATGAGAGGGTGCCCACTATCACTGACCATCAGGGAAATGCAGGTCAGAACCACGTAAGACATCACATCACATCCACTAGGATAACTCTTGGTACACAAAAACTTGAAACAGAAACAATCAGAAATAACAAGCGCTGGCAAGGGTACAGCGAAACAGCAACTCTCACACAGTGTAAACAGGAATGTAAAACGGTTACAGTAGTGGAGAATAGTACGGTGGTCCTTCAAAAGTTAAACAAAGAACTGTCATATGACCTAGCAATTCCACTTCTAGCCATATACCCAAGAGAACTGAACAATACTGGAACCCAGTGTTCTTGGGAGCAGTATTTGCAGTACTCAAAAAAGTGGAACAATGGGGAAACAATGGAAACAGTGAGAAAGTTCATTTTGGGGGCTCCAAAATCACTGCAGATGGTGACCTCAGCCACAAAATTAAAAGACGCTTGCTCCTTTGAAGAAGAGTTATGACCAACCTAGACAGCACATTAAAAAGCAGAGACATCACTTTGTCAACAAAGGTCCATCTAGTCTAAGCTATGGTTTTTCTAGTAGTCATGTATGGATGTGAGAGTTGGACTATAAAGGAAACTGTGGTGTTGGAGAAGGCTCTTGAGAGTCCCCTGGACTGCACAGAGATCAAACCAGTCCATCCTAAAAGAAATCAGCCCTGAATATTCATTGAAGGACAGATGCTGAAGCTCCAATACTTTGGCCACCTGATGCGAAGAACTGACTCATTTGAAAAGACCGTGATGCTGGGAAAGATTGAAGACGGGAGAAGAAGGGGGATGACATCACCAACTCGATGAATATGAGTTTGAGTAAACTCTGAGAGTTGGTGATGGACAGGGAAGTCTGGTGTGCTGTAGTCTATGGGGTCGCAAAGAGTCAGACATGACTGAGCCACTGAACTGAAGTGAAAAGTGGAAACCTGGAGGGGTGGGATGGGGTGGAAGGTGGGGAGGGAGGTTCCAGAGGGAGGGGCATGTATATACCTATAGTTGATTCTTGGTTATGTATGGCAGAAACGAACACAGCATTATTAATTATTCATAATAATTGTAAAGCAATTATCCTCGAATTAAAAATAAACTGATTTTTAAAGCATAAATATTACCAGGGGCTCAGGGGAAGGGAGAAGGGGAATTATTGTTCAATGAATACAGAGTTTCAGTTCAAGATAATGAAAAGTTTCTGGAGCTGGAAAGTGGTAACGGTTGTTCAATAATGTGAATATACTTAATGTCACAGACTTAAAAATTATTAAAATAAAAATTTTATGTATTATATATATATATAAAGTTCAACACAATTTTAAAAAGAACAAGAAATAAAATAAGGAATATTCTGATGCCTGAATAATTTAAAAAAAAAGCAACAGCTGACAACGTTACTGAAAATTTAACAATCAGATTTTGTGAGTCAGGACAGGCTGGTGCCAGCATACCAATGAGCTTGCCTTCCTTCTAATAGGGAGGCGTAAAAGAGACTGGCTCAGGGTCATACATGAAATGGAAGATCCAGTCCAACTCTAGATCCTCCAGTGGTCTAGCCCTATTTCTACAGTAGCAAAAGACCCTAATGCCAGGAAAGATCAACGGCAAAAGGAAAAGAGGGTGGCAGAGGATGAGATGGTTAGATAGCATCACCCACTCAATGGACATGATCTGAGCAAACTCCAGGAGATAGTGAAGGACAGGAGGAGCCTGGTGCGCTGCAGTCCATGGGGTCGCAAAGAGTCCGACACAACTCAGTGACTGAACGACAACATGCTGTTTTCCATATAAGCAAGTAACTATGAGATTAGTATCAGAAAGTTCCAAGGTGTATCTGTTTGTTGAGAATGGCTGCATGGAGATCAGAAAAAAATGCCTCAAAGGTAAAGATGGTGAATTTGGGAAAGAAGGATGCAGCAAGTTCCGGAGAGAATAAAGATGGGAGAGTAGAACAGAAGGAGTCAGTAGGTCCAGTAGCTGCTCGATTTGCAGATATGCAGGAATGTTGCAGTGGGGAGAAGGAAGGAGCCCCTTCTAAATGGGTTCTGATCAACTCAAAAGGAAAAAAAAAATTATAGCACAGCCAAGGAAACCATCAACAAAACAAAAAGACAACCCAAAGAATGGGAAAGGGACTTCCCTGGTGGTCCAGTGGCTAAGAATCGCCTTCCAGTGGAGAGGGGATGGGTTCCATCCCGTGTTGAAGAACTAAGGCCGTGCACTGCAACTAGAGAACCCCTTCCTTGTACTGCGATTCGAGAGGAGCAACGCGGATGGACCTGGAGATTATCATACTAAGTGAAGTGAATCACGTGGAGAAAGACAAATATATGCTAGCACTCATTTGTGGAATCTAATTTTTACAAAGTGATGCAAATGAACTTATTTACAAAACAGAAATGCAGACGTAGAGAATGAACCTTTGGTTACCAGGGAGAAAGGGTGTGGGGGTATAGACTGGGAGTTTGGGACTGACATATACATACTACTATATTTAATTAGTTTTTGCCACACTGCCCAGCACGTGGGATCTTAGTTCCCCAGTCAGGGATGGAACCTGTGCTCTCTGCACCACTGGACCACCAGGAAATCTCCTACACTACTGTATTTAAAACAGATAAACAACAATATTCTACAATAACCTAAATGGGAAAAGAATTTTAAAAAGGATGGATATCTATATAACTGAATCACTTTGCTGTAACCTGTAACGAACACACTGTTAATCAATTATACTCCAACATAAAATAAAAATTTAAAAAAGACATATAGATGGCCAAAAGCACATGCAAAGATGCTCAACATCACTGATTACCAGAGGAATGCAAATGAAAACTATAATGATATAATACCTCACCGGGTCAGAGTGGCCATCATTAAAACGTCTATAAACAATAAATGCTGGAGAGGGTGTGGAGAAAAGGGAACCCTCTTACACTGCTGGTAGGTATGTAAACTGGTACAGTCACCATGGAGAACAGTGTGGAGGTTTCTTCAGAAACTAAAAATATAATAGAGTTACCATATGACCCAGCAATCCCACTCCTGGACATCTATGTAGACAAAACTGTCCTGGACATCTATGTAGACAAAACTGTAATTCCAAAAATATGTGCACCCCAATGTTCAATGCAACACTCTTTACAATGACCAAGACATGAACACAACCTAAATGTCCATCGAAAGAGGAATGAATAAAGAAAATGTGGTACATATTTACAACGTAATATTATTCAACCATAAAAAACAATCAGATAATGCCATTTCCAGCAACATGGATGGACCTACAGATTATGATACTAAGTGCCGTTAAGTCAAACAAAGACAAATGCCACATGATATCACTCATATGTCAAAAGTAATTTTTTTAAAAAAGTGATATAAGTGAACTTATTCAAAAACAGAAACAGACTTACAGATATTGGAAATAAACTAACGGTTACCAAGGGGGATGAGCATTCACACACTACTGTATATAAGATAACCAACAGAGACATACTATGTACCACAGGGAACCCCATTCAATATTCTGTGACAACCTACATGAGAAAAGAATCTAGAAAAGAACAAATATGTATAATTGAATCACTTTGCTGTAGATCTGAAACTTACACACCATTGTAAATTAGATATACTCCGATTTTTAAAAATCCAATTAAAAAATGCGCAGAAGATCTGAATATTTTTCCAAAACAGACACACAGATGGCTAAGAGACATACAGATGGCTACTGAAAAGACGCTCAACATCACTATTTATTAGGGAAATGCAAATCAAAACTACAATGAGAAATCACCTCATACCTGTCAGAATGGCTATCATCAAAAGTCTACAAATAACAAGCACTGGAGATGGTGTTAAGAGTAGGGTGCCCTTGTACACTGCTGGCGGGGATGTAATTGATGCAGCCACTGTGGAAAACAGTCTTTAAACTAAAACAGTCTTTAAAAACTATACATATAACTACCACATGACTTAGCAATTCCACTCCAGGGTATATATCTAGAAAAAAAACCAAAAACACTAATTTTAAAAGAAATATGTACCCCAATGTTCACTGTACTATATACTATGAAAGTGAAAGTCACTCAGTCATGTCTGACTCTTTGTGACCCCATGGACTATACAGTCCATGGAATTCTCCAGGCCAGAATACTGGAGTGGGTAGCCTTTCCCTTCTCCAGGGGATCTTCCCAACCCAGGGATCGAACCCAGGCCTCTTGCATTGCAGGTGAGCCACAAGGGAAGCCCAAGAATACTGGAGTGGGTAGCCTATCCCTTCTCCAGGGGATCTTACTGACCCATTGAACTGGGTTCTCCTGCATTGCAGGCGAATTCGTCACCAACTGAGCTACCAGGGAAGCCCACTATATACTATGCTGCTGCTGCTGCTGTCGCTTCAGTCGTGTCTGACTCTGTGCAACCCCATAGACCACAGCCCACCAGGCTCCCCTGTCCCTGGGATTCTCCAGGCAAGAACACTGGAGTGGGTTGCCATTTCCTTCTCCAATGCATGAAAGTGAAAAGTGAAAGGGAAGTCGGCTCAGTCGTGTCCGACTCTCAACAACCCCATGGACTACAGCCTACCAGGTTCCTCTGTCCATGGGATTTTCCAGGCAAGAGTACTAGAGTGGGGTGCCATTGCCTTCTCCAGAAGCAACCCAAATATGTCTCGACAGATGATTTCATTTAGAAGACGTCTCTGTCCCTCTCTGTCTCTCTCTCTCACACACACACACACACACACACACACACTCTGGAATATTAGTCAGCCATAAAAGATCAAATACTGCCATTTGTAGCAATGTGGATGGATCTAAAGAATATTATGCTAGGTGAAATAAGTTGGAGAAAGACAAATACTGTATGATATCACTTACATGTGGACTCTAAATATAATACAAATGAATATACATGCAAAACTGTGGACTCACAGATATAGAAAACAAACTTGTGATTACCAGAGGGGGAAGGAAGTGGAGGGACAGACAAATTAGGGGTAATAAAATGACAGATACAAACTACTATATATAAAATAGATAAGCAACAAGGGTTTACTGCATAGCACAAGGAGTTATACTTATTATCTTTTAACAACTAGTAATATAGTCTGCAAAAACACTGAATCACTATGGTGTACACATGAAACTAATACAATATTATAAATCAACTGAACTTCAATTTTTTTAAAAGCCCCTTTCTTCAGTCTTCACCAATTATGTACACTCCTAGGTTGTGATCAAGGATTTTCTGAGAGATGTCCCTGCCTTGTCAATGTAGCTACTACTAAGGATATTTTGATCTCTCTTAAATTTCCTCAGGCCCTCCAGTACCTCCTATCTGGAGGGTGTCTCAGGAAATGCTGCAAATGAGGCATTACCAGTGATAGCCTGATGCGACGATGTTGAGAAAAAACATTCTGTTCAAAGAAAACGGTATGTACAAAGGCTCAGAGGCAAGAACAAGAAAGCCAAGGGCTTTGGATAGAAAATAGCTTTGCCAGAACAGGGAGATAGCAACAGGCAGACCACTGCAAAGCACTCTGAACCTTGCGATGAAGAACATGTTTTCCTGTGAGAAAGAAGTTGTTTTAGCACATTTTTTTCATCTATTTTCTGTAGGAAATAAGTCCGTCTCTCAACATTTGTTTACATCTAGACTTAAAAAACTGTAGACTGAATTTTGAAAACCCTCTTTAAAGGAAGTTGGACTTATTTATGGTCCACACACTCCCAACAAAGCAGTGATCCTTTCAAGGAAGGATGAAAGGAAAATGAAATTATAAGGAGGATTAACAAATATGAACGTCTTTGAGAATATAACATGGGCAGCATTTGAATTTCACTTTTTACTAAGATTAAACTAGGCTCTTCTGAGAGATCAAGTTATTTGCTGATTTTAATCTGGAACATTAATGCTTTCAATATACAAAGGTAATACTTTGTGCATTTCTGAGAATCAGCATGATCAAAAAAGAAGACATACTTTACCTCCCTGGGCCTCATTTACTAGGTGGTCTAACAATACCTGCATTGTAGGGCTACTGGAACAAGAAGAGTGTGAACTATATATAGCACCTAGGAATAAACAAGCATTCAGTATACTGTGAT
This sequence comes from Nanger dama, assembly GCA_917880005.1. NCBI lineage: Eukaryota > Metazoa > Chordata > Mammalia > Artiodactyla > Bovidae > Nanger > Nanger dama. The sequence continues at coordinate 1,705,397 of CAKJTW010000038.1, read as the reverse complement.
TGCTGTTAACCCCGTGCACACACGTTTAATTCAAAAAACAATTATTAGGTGTTACAATATACAAAACGTGGTCTAAAATCTAAGTTTTATTTCATTTTTTATTCTGTTATAAAATATTTCAAATCACAGGAAAAAAAAGAACCCTCCAGATATCTGGCAGACCATTTGTTTTCACTCCCTATGATTTTCAACTTTACGACAATACTACAATGTATCCAGTTCCCCAAATAATACTGGCTCTGAACATGCCTCCTAGGAGACTCTCTCTAGGGTACAGATCTGAAGGTAGAATTGCTAGTCACAGGGTATGATCATCTTCCTACCACAAACTGCTCTCCAGATTGACAGATTATCCTCTTTTGCACCCAGCATTTTAAGAGCGTTTTCATTCACCAACACTAGATGTCAGGCGTTTTAATATTTGCCAACACTATGGGTATGAAGTAGTACCTCACTGCTTTAACTTACATTTTCCTAATTATTAAAGAGGTTGAATATCATTTCATTTTGTCTGTTATAGGGCTCTCCTTCAGTAAACTTCCTGTTCCTGTTTTTAACTAGGAAGTTGGTCTTTTCCTTACTGATTATATTCTGGCTCTCAATTCGTTCCCAGTTACACGTACCATAAATATCTTTCAAAATCTATTCCCTGACTTTTTAGCTTTGTTCACTGTGAACTATACTCATCTATAAATGGAGAAGATAACAGTACCTCATATGATAATGTACCTGAAAGCTCCGACTCAACAATCAGGTACAGATTAAATATTTAGTAAAAGTTAAGTTTCCTTCATTCTCTCTCAACTCCCAATCTTAAGAAGTTCATAACGTAGTAACAGAGGAGTGTTATAAGCGCTGGTTCTGGAGTTGAAGAGACTTTATTATATTTAGCTCTATGATCTTGGCCCACCTTGCTTAAGCTCTTTAGCATCAACTTCCTCATCTGTAAAAGTGAGATGATAATATACTTAACTCACAGAGTTATTGTGAGGTTATAAGGGCTTCCCGGGTGGCACAGTGGTGAAAAATTTGCCTGCTAATGCAGGAGACGCAGGAGACACAGGCTCAATACCTGGGTCAGGAAGATTCCATGCAGCAGGAAAGGGCAACTCACTCTAATATTCTTGCCTGGAAAATTCCATGGGCAGAGGAATCTGGCAGGCTCCTGTTCATGGGATCGCAGAGTCAGACATGACTGAACACACCCGTTATATAAAGTGTTAGCCCAGGGGCTGGCAAACAGAAAGGTGTCAGCATATGGTAGCTGCTATCAGCATCAACACTATGAGGAGAGATACACAATGAACGCAGATAACTGTAATATAGAGCCAAATATCACTAACACTTCTATGAGAAAAACAGTGACTCAGTGCTAGCAGAATGCAGAGATAAGAGTGATAACATCCAGCTGGGGTTCAGAAGACGTGACAAAGGCTCCACAGAGAAATGGTGTGTGAACAGGCCTTGGAGGAAGACAGAAATGAAAGGGAAGGACATGCCAGCAACCAAAGCAGAGGCATGGAAATTAGAAACATCTATCTCTAGTCTGCCAAGATACAGGGACAACGGACTCAGGGAGTGAGCATTCACTTTTCTGGTTATCAGAGTATTCTATGCACTAAAAGGTCATTCATGGCTTAGGTATATTTCTGAGTATAAATATGGAATACTGTTGGCTTTGGAATAAAATATGGTGCACAAGACTCACTGGAAGAATTAATTACTCAGAGAAAGGTGGGTTAGGAGAATAGGAGACAGAGCATCTGACTGGTACAGAGGCAGCAAATAGATGCAGATGGCAAATGAGTGACAGGCAAGGGGACCGCTAGTCTAGAGAGCCAGGTTTGGTGGCTGCTCACTTGCTGACTTTCTGGGGATCAGCAAGATATGATTTTCTTTCTTAAGGTGAGTTCTGAAATTTGACCCAGAAAAAATACAGCCTTTTCTCATGGCCTTTGCTTATATAGGCCCAGGCGATCATTCCCAGTCTAATTTTTTTTTTTTAAATGAAACAAATTTCATTAAGTATGTTTTGTTTTGAATAAAATGTGCTCCACTTATACTTTTATCTACTTATAATTTAAAACAGCATTTTAAACAGCATTTCTGGTATATTCTGGTATACTGGAATATACCAGAATATCTATTACTATATTTCTCATGAGCAAGTTTGTTTCTTTCCAAATTCATAGCACATGATCAATCTTAGAAATGATTAGGCCTTACTTTACTCTTTTCTTAAGTTTATAATTTAGTTACTCATAAGATTTGTAGGTCAGTTATCATTTCCAGCTGTAAACTTTGTCCAGCACAACAAAGTATCTGAAGTTGGACCTCAAAAATACTAGGACTGTTATTTTTGTTGTCAATCCTAAGTTTGTATGCCTGATGCATAGCGGGACCACACAAACAGAAATGTTGGAGTTTGAAGCAGAGAAAGGTTTATTGCAAGAACCCAGCAAGGAGCATGGGTGGCTCAGGCTCAGAAGACCGGAATTCCCTGACTGTTTTCAATTAAGAGTTTTAAAAGGCAATATTTGGGGTGGAGGCTGCAAGGATGTGACTTTCTTCTGATTGGACGATGGTGAGGTAACAGGGTGGAGTCTCTAGAATCCTAACCTTCTGGTTCCAACCTCTCTGGGGTCTGTGTGCTTGTGGTCAGCATGCCCTCATCATTCTCCACCTGGGTGGGGGGTCTTAGTTTCCACAGAATAACTTAGAGATATGCATCAGATTGCTATCTATATCCCTTCAGGAGGAACTAGAGGTCCTGTGTGACTTTGCTATCTTGTCAATGCTTGGGTCTGCTCTCTGGAACACACTGAAGGCCTAAAAGAGAGACTTAATTTTTTTTTTTCTACAAACAAGAAACAGGGAACACAGAGGGGTTTTGGTATCCAGGTGGGCCCAGTCAGTTTCTTTTTTTCTCCCTTTTTCTTATCAAATTCCAGATTCGAGCATGGAGAAATGCTTTTCCTCAAACAGGAAATGGTGGGCAGCTCTGTATGAAAAGCCAGAAATGAACCACAGCAGCAGCGAAATCTTCTGATCACTCAAACCCAGCAGAACCCTAAGCATTTCTAAAGGAAAAATCTACTACGTTTTTCTACCTTTCCCAAAATTTGTCTGCTCGAGGTGATTACTGCGTGTGCCCAGATGCAGCCAAAATAATCACTGTGGGACCAACAGTTCTTTCCTCATTGTCTCCCAGTTCTTCTGTTTGCCTCTGCCATAAGTAAACAAACAGCAGGTGTGTTCACTACTAAGTTAGTCCTACCTGCTTGCAAATCCCTAAAATACAATAGAATGAAAAATGGCAAGAAGAATCCTTGCTGTTTGTTGGAATCTGAGCTCAATCAAACAATAAAGACAGAAGGATCCTGTGGTTGGTCACAAACCGTGGACCGTAACTCTAAGACCATAGCCCAGAAGTTACCTGCCACTGTATGAGGTTTGGAGAAGGAAATGGCAGCCCACTCCAGTATTCCTGCCTGGAAAATTCCATGGGCAGAGGAGCCTGGCAGGCTATAGTCCATGGAATCACAGAGTCAGACACAGCTGAGCACGTGCACACTGTATGAGGTTAACACCCTCTTCTACATATTACTTCTCTGTAACAGTATCATAACCTCAAAATGTTACTTTCTATCTTTTTATAACCACTTTCTAATTGTTGCCTGCATGCGCTGTATGCACAGAATATACCATCATGTATGTATGGTGTGTGTATATATACACACACACACACACACACACACACACACACACACACACACAGTGGTGATTACTTCTTTCTTTTGGAGCAAACAACCCCAAAAGCAGAACACACACAAAATCAAAACAAACAAAACCCAAAATATCACAGTTTGTTTTCCATATGAAGTTTCTCTCTTTATGTAACCTGGCAATATTTTGAAAAGAACTCAGATGGTTTATTCTTTTGCCTTTCTGAATGCGTAACTGACCTTCACCCTTTCTAGCTCAAAGCATCCATCTGCTTGGGGAGAGATAACAATTTATTAGAGAAGGAATATAAACAGAAAGAAGGAAGTGACATTTGGCTTTTGATATGCAAAACTTTATGGAGTATATTAGTCAGCTTTGCTATATAGTAACAAATAACCCCAAATCTCAAGGGCTGAAAGCAACAAATTACATTAGAGCCTGGCCACAGGCCAGGGTCAGCTTGTTCTGTGACCCAGGCTAACGAAGAAGCTCCTTTTGGGGGTGCCACCCTCATGGAAGAAGGAACAGAAAAGGGGGCTGGTGGAAACGTGCGCAGACTCTCAAGGCTTCTGCTCAGATGTGGCGCCTATTACATCCACTCACATGCCACTGACCAATGAAAGCACTTGTCTCGGCCCCACATCAATGGGGCAAGGCTGGGTACTCCTCTCATAGGAGGTGCTGCAAGTCACATGGCAACAGGAGCAGAGGATCAACAACGGCACACAACAGAATGGACAACCTGCCTCAAGACAGCAGCCTTTCAAGCCAAGTTGTCTTGCAAGAGGATTTTCCAAAATCATTTACCTCTCGCTTTGCTTTATTAACCAACAAGCCTACCAGAAAAGAGAATGTAGAGAAGACATCCCATCCAGCTCTTCAGCCATAGTAGGTCTATGGAGGGAGGAGGATATAATGTCAGAAAAAGCCCTGTCCTTGCAGAGCCTGGGAGATGTGGCGAAGGGCCTCAAGGCAGCTCTGATTTCCCTATCCTGCAGAGCCTGTTAAGCGAGGAGGAAACCAGTGGCTGAGTGCCCGCTCTCTTCCTGTTTCAGACTCTAGGACTAGATCAACTCTCAGGTGGCTTCCACCACTACCACTTGGGGCACAGACCTGGCAAGTCAGTGTCACAGCAGGGCTGGCAGAGGAGAGCCTGATGCTTAGGTGTCCTGAGATCCCGAAAGTCCCCTGAGGCTCAGAGCCTGAGAGATGACAAGAGGAGGAAGACTCAGAGGTATGCAACCAGTAGTGAGCTGGGCAGGGTTCTGAGCAGGCAGCTGCCAGCCACGAGGCCCGCAGAGCAGGCAGCACTCAAGTGGATAAGGGAAGGTGCCCCCAGGTCCCAGAGGCCGACAGGCTTGTCATCTGTGTGACACAACCTCAAGGGACTGTTGGAATCACTGTGTCAAAGCTGAAGCTTTAAAGTGGACTGGATATGTAGGTGGTTTGTCTTCCCTGCCAATCAGTGGTAGAAGCTCAGAAGGATGGACATCGTGATACTGACAAAATAATAAAGCTCCTCTTTTCTCTCGGGAAGGCTCAAAGAAATAAGCTGAACAACTTCTACTCTGTCCACTGTCACCTCCACAGCCCTAACACAGTGGCCGACGTAAGGATTCAATAAATATTCACTGAATGAAGGAATGAGAGGTCACACATGAGAGGAGATGGATTAACAGGTAACGCTGTCAGCCAGGCAGACTGAATTAAGAAGACAAATGCCAGTTTCTTCTTGGCATCAAGCCAACGCACCCCCGCCCCCCACTTCATTCCTGAAACAAGCCTATAATCTTTATGACATGGCTCCTACCACCATATTTAACTTACATCTGCTTCCTCGTTTCAAAGCCCTTTGGATAACTGCTGCACCTTTTGCCTCAAGGAAAAAAACAAAACAAAACAAAACATGAATAGCTGCGTAGGATTCAACCTTGCAGTCACAACAGGAGAGCAATGAGTGTTATGGAAACTGAATGGGTGATGTCTGAACCAAGAAACTAACTTTGACATTTCGTGGCAACTTGATTTTACCTGCCCCAAGATAATTTCAGTGCTGGAGCTACTGAGCCTGTAGGCACCATCGTGGCTAGGATTCATACGCAGAACATCACAAGGAATGACAGAGAAAACATGGTAAATAAAATACAAGGTTACACAGGATTGAGGTGGGGATGGGTGCTGACCAAAACAATCAACTACCACAACGAACTCTGCTTCTCAGGATTCTAGCTGCACACTAGAATCACCTGTGAAGCTTAAAAATCAAACAGATGCTTGGCAGTTCTGACTGTGTAGGGTGGGGCCTGAGCAATACTAATTTTTAAAAGCCCTACAGGTCATTCTGACCAGAGTGTTCTGCAAGTGAGAACGCCTGAGAACATGATCAGTAAGGACTGCATTTATGAATGAATGAAAAAGCTCCTTGAGATTATAAATTCTTTGTGCATATGGACTATGTCTTATTTTTTGTGTGCTAACCTCCAATGTGTCTTGTAATGAATGAATAAATGGATGAATGAGTCACAAATACTCTGCCTTGGTAACCTCATCTCTCAGGCAATTCTGAACATGGGAAACAAATAAAAACTGATAGCAGATATATACTGTATATACTTCCTAACAGAATCCCTAGCAGAATAGTAGAAAGACTAAATGACGATGAACATATGTGATCATTTTTCATTCTCACAGATAGTTGGACACGAACACACACACACGTGCTCATTACAACAGTAATTAAAAAAAAATTTAAATGAAATGAATTTTTGTTGAACTTGCAGGGTTAAGGGAGGGGAACCAAGGAAATTGGTGTTTTGATAAGATTTGCATAACGCAGTCCTACACTGGGGTATGACAAAGAGTAGAAATCACAAAGCTGCCTCATTCCATCATTTGTTTATTTTTCTATTTACTTCTCCTGGGACAGCAGTGTAAGGTACAGCTGAAAATACCTGTTACTGATATGGTTTACGATATAAGGCACCAGTGCTTTTAGAAATGTTTGATGTGTTACTGACTCCAGGGCCCTGGATGTGAAGCAAACCCGGATGGGCTCACTGCAGTTTCGAGCTCCTTGTTGCTTTATGCTCCAGCTTTGTGGTAACAGAAGCCTATGCCGGGAAAAAGCAGCACGTTTCACTTTCTAAGCCTTCCTAGTTAGATGCTAAATCACAGGCGTTTCTGCCTGTTAGCAAAGCTCAGCCACACCACGGATCCCACTCTGGCCCCCAAAGAGAGGAGGTGAAGGAGGAGGCTGAGGAGAGGCTGGCACGGTGTGAGGCCGGGGAGTCTGAGGGCAGCTCTGGACTCTGTGACACTGAGCTTACACGAAGGGACGAGGGATGCTGAACAAGAGAAGGTGAAGTCGGAGGCAGGCCGGCCAGAGAAGAAAGGCTTGGAACTGGAGCGGGAGGATAAATCTATTCTCGGCTAATATGACAGGAGCTTTCTGACTACAAGTTTTTCCAAAAGGGGAGGAAAGGAGAAGCCCTGAGCGTGCAGGTGGGCTGTTAGTTTGACTGAGTATCCTAATCAGAAGGCCTGGCAAGGTGATTAGACCCCCACGTGCTCTGGGCCCTGCCTGCCTGGTGGCACACGCGGCTACCTGCCCTGGCTGACAAAAGCAGTTACGCAAGGAAGTGCACGTGAAGGCTGTCTTTGAATTCCTCGAAATAAGCAAGAATGGAAGTCTGCCTGGGGCCCCGCATCCGCAGGAACACAAACTGTGGATATGACAGCTATTCCATTATTTCCCTATGAAAATACTGAAACAAAATCAATAATGTCCGTGCTCTTTGTCGTTTTCGTGTACTCCAGTGTTTGGTGGCTCCATCTGTGGTATTCCTCAACCACTGTACACCTTCTTCCACATTTTTAAGATTACCTGAATGTTTCAAAGACATTAGAAAAACTAAAGACAGGGACGTCTTTTGTTTTTCTCAACTGATGACTCTATCCCTATTCTACAGATAATATGGCCAGAAGCAGGCTGTATACTAACCAGGTCAGTCACTTGAGAAGCTTTTAAAATATTCCAGCAGGCCAGAAAATAGACTATTAAAGCTTCTCAAACTGACAATGAAGGACAAATTCTCTTCTAAATGTCTCAACAAATACCACAAATGATAGTTTTCACACAAGCCTCTTTTTGATACTGCATTAGTGAGCTCTATGCTTAATATTTTCATGTGTTATAATTTGCACTGTGTATATTCAATAGAGGCTTTCATTTATTAAATTATTTCCTTTGCTTTTTCAGATTCCCCCCGCCCCAGCAAACTACATAGCTAAACATTTCTAATATTTAAAAAAATGGTTTTAGTTCTGACTTCATTTCAAAAGTAGAGAGATGAAAGGCAATGGAATACAATGATTAAAATCAGAGGCACTGCAGCCAACCTCCGTGAGTTCAAATTCTGGTTCTTTTACTAACTTGGTGACTTTGGGAAAGTTATTTGATCTAAGTCTAGCTTTCTCTATAACATAGGGAAAATGGTTTGTCCCTAAAGATTTATAAAAAATTAAACAAGATCATTCATGTTCGGGGCTTAGCACAGTGTCCCACATCTAGTAAATGTTCGGTAAATGGTGATTTTGATTCATTTGCACCTGATTTAGAGTATAAATTTTCCCTGCAGCACTCAAAACATACAGGAAAACACAGCAAGCCACAGATACAGCGTATCTGAAGTTGGTGGTTAGAACGGTTTCAGGAGTAGGCCTGGTCACACAGGATTCTGGGAATTTAGCCAGGCTGCAGAGTCGAAGTTTCTGCTCTTGCTTCCTTGGCAACAGTCTGGGTGTGAAAAAGATTCCAATTTTGATAATCAAAAGGCAATGAAAATATACTTTTCAGGCAGGTGTCTAATTGAATCTGGTTTACTTGAAAAGAACAGTGATAGAATTTGTCACAATAGGATCTTAAAGGTCATGCAGGGAAGACTACTGTTCATTCAACCCTCCTTCTCCAGCCAAGTAATTTAGGTTCTCAGGTCTTCCAGTTAGAATGATCAGACTAGTGACTTAAATGCTTTGTTAGCCTGACCAAGTAATGTCTGTATTTTACTTGGAGGCCCGCTGGCCTATGCTCAAGTTCACAAACTTCTATAGACAGGTAAATGGAGTCACGTTGCCCTCATTTACCACCTGCCTTAGCACCCGTTTCGGCATCAATTTCACAGTAAGGGATTAGAGAGAGAAAGCTGTGTTCCCTTTCTTACTCCTTTGGGTGTTAATGGGCTTATGTGTGTGTCTATCTCAGAGAAAGTATTTCCCCCTTAGTTAGCACTGTTTGGGGTAAGGAGATACAGGGCTTGCCTACTTCCATGTCCTTCCACCCTGGCCTCAATCTCCACACCAAATCCTCAGAAACATCAGCTATCTCAAATCTAGCTCTTTCTCCAGGCTTTGGGACAGTCTGAAATTTGGGAGCTGAGAGGCAAGAGATTTAAGAAGCCCTATTCAAAGGGCAGGAATGGAAGTGCAGAGGGAGAGGACAGGCGAGTGGACATGAGGGGGGGGGAGGATGAATGGAGAGTAGCACTGATACCCACACACTAGCATGCATGCAACAGACAGCTCGTGTATGCACAGCCGCCTGCAGCGCAGCGGGCTCAGCTCGGTGCTCCGCGATGCCACGGGGGCTGGGGTGGAAGGCAGGCTCAGGAGGGAGGGGATATATGTACAAATACAGCTGACCCACATTATTGTACAGAAGAAACTAACGCTGTAAAGCAATTATATTCCAATCATCATCATAATAAAAAGCAGCCCTGCTTCAATACTCATGTTCTGTTATCAGGCTCAGTCGAGCTCTAACCTAGCAGGTGGCTGCCTGTAATCAGGCGTCCATTTTCCCTGAACCCAGGTTACAGAGCCTATCTCCCCCTCATCCACCTGTGCACCTATCCCCTCTTTTGGCAATTTCTGGCCCCGAAGACGACTCCCTGAAACACTGAATGATGCTTGCTTACTCCAAGAGTCCCCATTGCCACTGCTTTATCCCGATGCCACTTCTCACTGGAATCCTCTTCCCCCTGTCCATTTTTGCCAAAGACCTGTCCTACCTCTAGAAGGGCCGAATTCCTCCCAGCACACGCAACAGGTTCCAGACTCCATTCCACGCCCCGAGGAGCCGGCAGCCAAGCTGCCACCGGAGGCTCTTCTTGTAACCGGCTGAGTGACAAGATACAGTGCCCATCCCCAGAGGACGCCCTCCCTAAACCCACAGTTTACATTTTTTTTATTGTTGTCTCGCCATGGCAAGCTGACAGAAGGCCACGAGATTCTTATGAAATTTATAATCATTAAGAAATGACATCAACCCTGGAACAGGTTGTACACCACCAAGGCTTGGTCTAAGTTTGAATGCGTACTACACCTGGAATGCGGTCCTAACTGCTACGCTGGTGGTGTCAAGGAGGACCCCTTAGTCTGTGCTTGTGGCTGGCTGGCTGTGAGCCAAGCACACAGCCTCCTGGCTGACTGAGACGCTGGCATTTGCTGGAATGTCTTCTGCCAAATTCTTCTGGCGTTTGCTTGGAGGTGTCAAAATGTGTTGTGTCTCCTGAAGGATATTTTACTTTCTTATCCAAAGAAGGTCTGTTGATTATTATCTGCCTACTAGTGTTGTTAGCCCACAGAAGTAACAGGCTTTGGAGACTCCTTGCCATCTACACCATCAGTGATGTGCAACCCGTGCGGCTGCTTCCCTAGTTAGGGCTTGGTGCCTGACTCTGTTTTCCTTTGAACCAACTGCCAATTGAACAAAGCTGAGCCTAAGTCTATTTCCTGTCTATGTATCGCATACCTGAGAAGCTCTGGTGCCATCTCAGGAAGTTGAGGTCAGCCTGGTACTTCTTATTCATCGGCCGAGAGCCTCTTATTCTGTCCTAGAGCCAACTAAACAGAATGACTCAAAGATGTCACATGGGTGCCCCTGGCAGACCTTCCCCATAGTAAACCCTCTCTGAAGGTGCTGCTTGGCTGAACTAAGTGAGAAATGAGTGCTGACCTGAGAGAAGCCGCTGGCGAGAGCAGCTGAGTCACACGTCACAAAAATTACAGGCAAAGCTCCTAACACAGCACTGCCCTTCACAGCAGGTCAGAGCGCGCTCGTCAGCGGCGTAGAGCGCCACCAGAAACGCCTTCCTCCAAACTCCACAGTTCGCTCAGACAGCACCACTCTTGACCGAGTGTCAACGGAGGATACATCCTTTCTCCCCACCAAGGTCGAATGTGACCTGAGGTTCTTCTTTAAAACAAAAAAAAAATCTCATTTTTTTCTGTCTCCTTCAGACCTAAGTTTCATTAATCAGGCTCTCTCATCCCCATCACTCATCACTCAGATGCTCACTCAACATTCACCTATCTCTTTAAAAAAAAAAGGGGGGAAAGAAAAGCTCAGATAAACTCTCCTTGTATCCTGGGTCTCTCCTAACTCCTCTGTCCCTTGTCTTTGAGGACAGTGGGGAAGCAGTGCTTAAGAGTTTGGGTCCTGCAGCTGGACAAGCCTGGACTCAAGTCCTCTTAACCATGTGGCTATGTGACTGTGCTTCTTAACCTCCCTGTAACACCACTACCTTATCAATAGAATAGGGATGATCACTGTACTTCAGTGTAGTTACTAAGAGGAATAAACAAGATAAATACATGCCAAGGATGTGGAAGGAAAATCAAACTCTGACTTTTATATATTCTTGTACTCAATAGTTTGTAGAGTCTCTTGGATTTTTCTAGTAGAAGAAAGAAAAACCGGCATCATCTGTAACAATGTTATTTTTGTTTCTTTCTAAGCCTTACACTTATCTGTTTTTGTTTTGCTTTATTCATGGGCTTCCAGTGAGGAGAAGCAGTGCTGTTCAGAATCCTCAGATACTAACTCTTCTCTTCACTCTTGTGTTTTAATGAGGACCCCTACCCTAAGATGTTACTAAAAGGTTCTGACAAAGGCCATTAATATCCTCCTTGCTGTTAAATCCAACAGGCACATTTCAGTCATCAGGTTCCCTGTTAAGTAGCATGCAACACTGATGACTACAGCTTTTTTAACTCTTGCTTCCTTCACTTCCCATGAACACATGCCCTGTGTTCATCTCCTACTTCTGAATGTTCTGTCTCAGACTCCTCTGATGACTACACTTCCTCTGACTGTCGCTTAAACATAACCTGCGACGCACAGCAGCTCACAGTGCAACTCAGATTCGGAAAGAAAAACAAAATTCCTTTATTTTGCTTAGAACTAATCTGACGTTCCTTCCAAGCCTGCACTCACTGGTTAGCGGGAAAAATTAGTTGAACTATCCAATTCAGTTTGTGGTCTTATAATTTATAAAATCCTATACCTCAGAGAGGGCAGGCCGTCACCTTGGTCTTCCCTTGTGGCTCAGCTGGTAAAGAATCTGTGTGCAACGCGGAAGACCTAGGTTCGATCCCCTGCGTTTGGAAGATCCCCTGGAGAAAGGAATGGCTACCCACTCCAGCATTCTGGCCTGGAGAATTCCATGGACTGTGTAGTCCATAAGATCGCAAAGAGTTGGACACGACTGAGCAACTTTCACTCACTCATCAGGTAGTTAGAATTCAGTCTCTCTAGGATTAGACAGATGTGTCCAGGAAGGCAACTGTTCTTCACCAGGAGGATTAGAAGTGGCATTACTGAGTAATTAGCAAACTTCATCATTTTTTCCTAGATATTTCTCAATTTAACCTTAGATTTTTAGGAATGGTATTTATAGCAAGGACTCATTCTCCTGTCATGCATCTTTTCTAGCAGAAGAGAAATGGCTAACACGCTATGACAGATTGGCTCCCCCTCTGCTGTGTATCTTGTATTCTGACTACGCTTAAATGATTCACACCAAAAGACTGCTCAACCCACATCAACAGTAGTTAAAACAATTTAAAATGGTAAAAGAGAATGGGAAAATAGAAAAAAAAAAGTGGATTATGTTTACGTACATATTTATCTATATGTCCTTTAGCTCAATACAGAACACCAGACAATTTCTTCAGAAATATCAGTGATAATAAACTAGTAATATAGACTATTCTTCAATAGACAACATATAGGTAGGAGGAGGAATAAAGTCGAGATAGGAAAGGTCAGAAAGGACGTTTAGGGGATAAGAAAAGGGCAGAAGAAGAAGAGTAGAAAGGAGAAACACAGGGTTTGTCATCCACTCTCTTTGATATATGAATACTATGCTGTTATGTCCTGAATATGAGAACAGCTGGCTTTAACATCAGGGCAAAGCACTATCTCACCCCTGGGAAATGCAGTCATTCTTCAGCTCATGATTAGGGCCTGAACAGGGTCTGCGGCCATTTGTCACTCTGTCACAGAGAGTTCAATGGAATTATCTATTTCTCTCACCTACAACAGTCTCGTCTCTTTGCTGCTACCATCATTCACAGCACTGTGATGTTACATTAAACCATGTTGCAGAGTTCAGCTTTGTAGTAATCTCCTTGACTATTTTTAGAAAAACCTGTAGCCTAGCCTAATGCCTGAATGGTCTAGTGGTTCTCCCTATTTTCTTCAAATTCAGTCTCCATTTGGCAATAAGGAGTTCATGATCTGAGCCACCAGAGAAGGCAATGGCACCCCACTCCAGGACTCTTGCCTGGCAAATCCCATGGACGGAGGAGCCTGGTAGGCTGCAGTCCATGGGGTTGCTAGGAGTCGGACACAACTGCGTGACTTCACTTTTCACTTTCATGCATTGGAGAAGGAAATGGCAACCCACTCCAGTGTTCTTGCCTGGAGAATCCCAGAGATGGGAGAGCCTGGTGGGCTGCCATCTATGGGGTCGCACAGAGTTGGACACGACTGAAATGACTTAGCAGCAGCAGCAGCAGATCTGAGCCACAGTCAGCTCCCGGTCTTGTTTTTGCTGACTGTATAGAGCTTCTCTATCTTTGGCTGCAAAGAATATAATCAATCTGATTTCAATGTTGACCATCTGGTGATGTCCATGTGTAGAGTCTTCTCTTGTGTTGTTGGAAGAAGGCATTTGCTATGACCAGTGCGTTCTCTTGGCAAAACTCTATTAGCCTTTGCCCTGCTTCATTCTGTACTCCAAGGCCAAATTTACCTGTTACTCCAGGTGTTTCTTGACTTCCTACTTTTGCATTCCAGTCCCCTATAATGAAAAGGACATCTTTTTGGGTGTTAGTTCTAGAAGTTCTTGTAGGTCTTCATAAAACTGTTCAAATTCAGCTTCTTGAGCATTACTGGTCAGGGCATAGACTTGGATTACTGTGATATTGAATGGTTTGCCTAGGAAACCAACAGAGATCATTCTGTCGTTTTTGAGACCGCAATCTAAGTACTGCATTTTGGACTCTTTTGTTGACCATGATGGCTACTCCGTTTCTTCTAAGGGATTCTTGCCCACAATAGTAGATACAATGATCATCTGAGTTAAATTCACCCATTCCAGTTCATTTTAGTTCACTGATTCGTAAAATGTCGATGTTCACTCTTGCCATCTCCTGTTTCGCCACTTCCAATTTGCCTTGATTCATGAACCTAACATTTCAGGTTCAATATTGCTTTTTACTTCCATCACCAGTCACATCCACAACTGGGTGTTGTTTTTGCCTTGGCTCCGTTCCTTTATTCTTTCTGGAGTTATTTCTCCACTGATCTCCAGTAGCATATTGGGCACCTACCAACCTAGGGAGTTCCTCTTTCAGTGTCCTATCTATTTGCTTTTCAAACTTTTCATGGAGTTCTCAAGGCAAGAATATTGAAGTGGTTCACCATTCCCTTCTTCAATGGACCACATTTTGTCAGAACTCTCCACTATGACCTGTCCATCTTGGGTGACCCTACATGGTATGGCCCATAGTTTCACTGAGTTAGACAAGGCTGTAGTCCATGTGATCAGATTGGTTAGTTTTCTGTGATTGTGGTTTTCAGTCTGTCTGCCCTCTGATGGAGAAGGATAAGAGGCTTATGGAAGCTTCCTGAAGGGGGAGACTGACTTAGGGGGAAACTGGGTCTTGTTCTGATGGGTGGGGCCATGCTCAGTTCAGTTGCTCAGTCGTGTCCAACTCTTTGCAACCCCCTGGACTGCAGCGCACCAAGCCTCCCTGTCCATCCCCAACTCCTGGAGTCCACTCAAACTCATCACTGAGTCATGATGCCATCCAACGGTCTCATCCTCTGTCGTCCCCTTCTCCTGCCTTCAATCTTTCCCAGCATCAGGGTCTTTTCAAAAGAGTCAATTCTTTGCATCAGGTGGCCAAAGTATTGGAGCTTCAGCTTCAGTCCTTTCAGTGAATATTCAGGACTGATCTCCTTTAGGATGGACTGGTTGTATCTCCTTGCAGTCCAGGGGACTCTCAAGAGTCTTCTCCAACACCACAGTTCAAAAGCATCAGTTCTTTGGCACTCAGCTTTCTTTATAGTCCAACTCCACATCCATACATGACTACTGGAAAAACCATAGCTTCATAGATGAACCTCTGTCTGCAAAGTAATGTCTCTCCTTTTTAATATGCTATGTAGGTTGGTCATAACTTTTCTTCCAAGAAGTAAGCGTCTTTTAATTTCATGGCTGCAATCACCATCTGCAGTGATTTTAGAGCCCCCATGAATAAAGTCTGTCACTGTTTCCACTGTTGCCCCATTTATTTGCCATGAAGTGATGGGGCCATGCTCAGTAAATCTTCAATCCAATTTTCTATTGAAGGGCAGGGCTGTGTTCCCTCCCTGTGTTATTTACCTGGGGCTAAACTATGGTGGAGGTAATGAAGATAATGGCAACCTCCTTCAGAAGGTCCCATGCAGGCACTGCTACACTCAATGCCCCTAACCCTGCAGCAGGCCACTGCCGACCCACACCTCCACCAGAGACTCCTGGACACTCACGGGCAAGTCTGGGTCAGTCTCTTGTGGGGTCACTGCTCCTTTCTCTTGGGTCCATGTGCGCACAAGGTTCTGTTTGTGCCCTGCAAGAGTCAGTTTTCCAGTCCTGTGTAAGTTCTGGTAGCTCTATAGTGGCGTTAATGACAACCTCCTCCAAGAGGGCTTATGCCGTACCCAAGTTTGCTGCACCCACAGCCCCTGTCCCTGTGGCAGTCCACTGCTGACCGGGACCTCTGCAGGAGACACTCAGACACAGTTCTGTCTCAGTCTCCGTGGGGTCTCTGGGTTCTCTGGGTTCTGGTGCACACAAGGTTTGTTTGAGCCTTCTGAGCGTCTCTGGCAGGTATGGGGTTTGATTCTAAACATGATTTCACATCTTGTACCATCTTCGTGGAGCTTCCCCTTTGTTTTTGGACCTGAGGTATCTCCTCAAAGTTGCTCTAGAGCCGCACAGCTGCTGCTCCACTGCCTACCATCTTGCTGGGCTTCTCTGCCCTTGGACGTGGGGTATCTCCTCCGTAGAAGTGAGAAATAGATTTAAGGGATTAGATCTGATAGAGTGCCTCAAGAACTATGGATGGAGGTTCATGACATTGTACAGGAGGCAGGGATCAAGACCATTCCCAAGAAAAAGAAATACAAAAAGGCAAAATGGTTGTCTGAGGAGGCCTTACAAACAACTGAGAAAAGAAGAGAAGTGAAGGGAAAAGGAGAAAAGGAAAGATATACCCATTTGAATGCAGAGTGCCAAAGAACATCAAGGAGAGATAAGAAAGCCTTCCTCAGAGATCAATACAAAGAAACAGAGGAAAATAATAGAATCGGAAAGACTAAAGATCTCTTCAAGAAAATTAGAGATTGTTTCAAGAGAACATTTCATGCAAAGATGGGCACAATAAAGGACAGAGATGGTATGGACCTAACAGAAGCAGAAGATATTAAGAAGAGGTGGTAAGAATACACAGAAGAACTATATAAAAAGATCTTCACGATCCAGATAACCACGATGGTATGATCACTCACCTAGAGCCAGACATCCTGAAATGCAAAGTCAAGTGGGCCTTAGGAACCCTCACTATAAACAAACAAACAAAGCTAGTGGAGGTGATGGAATTCCAGTTGAGTTATTTCAAATCCTAAAAGATGATGCTGTGAAAATGCTGCACTCAATATGCCAGCAAATTTGGAAAACTCAGCAGTGGCCACGGGACTGGAAAAGGTCAGTTTTCATTTCAATCCCAAAGAAAGGAAATGTCAAAGACTGTTCAAACTACCACACAATTGCACTCATCTCACACACTAGTAAAGTAATGCTCAAAATTGTCCAACCCAGACTTCAACAGTACATGAACTGTGAACTTTGAGATGTTCAAGCTGGATTTAGAAAAGGCAGAGGAACCAGAGATCAAATTGCCAACATCTGCTGGATCATGGAAAAAGCAAGACAGTTCCAGAAAAACATCTACTTCTGCTTTATTGACTATGCCAAAGCCTTTGACTGCGTGGATCACAATAAACTGTGGAAAATTCTGAAAGAGATGGGAATACCAGACCACCTGACTTGCCTCCTGAGAAACCTATATGCAGGTCAGGAAGCAACAGTTAGAACTGGACATGGAACAACAGACTGGGTTACTAATTGGGAAAAGGAGTATATCAAGGCTGTGTATTGTCACCCTGCTTATTTAACTTATATGCAGAGCACATCATGAGAAAAACTGGGCTGGATAAAGCACAGGCTGGAATCAAGATTGCCAGGAGAAATATCAATAACCTCAGATATGCAGATGACACCACCCTTATGGCAGAAAAGTGAAGAGAAACTAAAGAGCCTCTTGATGAAAGTGAAAGAGGAGAGTGAAAAAGTTGGCTTAAAGCTCAACATTCAGAAAACGAAGATCATGGCATCTGGTCCCATCACTTCATGGCAAATAGATGGGGAAACAACGGAAACAGTAACAGACTCCATTTTTGGGGGCTCCCAAATCATTGCAGATGGTGATGCAACCATGAAATTAAAAGATGCTCCTTGGAAGAAGAGTTATGACCAACCTAGACAGCATATTAAAAAGCTCAGACATTACTTTGCTGACAAATGTCCATCTAGTCAAAGCCATGGTTTTTCCAGTAGTCATGTATGGATGTGAGAGTTGGACTATAAAGAAAGCTGAGCACCGAAAAATTGATCCATTTGAACTGTGGTGTTGGAGAAGACTCTTGAGAGTCCCTTAAACTGCAAGGAGATCCAGCCAGTCCATCCTAAAGGAAATCAGTCCTGAATATTTGTTGGAAGGGCTGATGCTGAAGCTGAAACTCCAATACTTTGGCCACCTGATGCAAAGAATTGACTCATTGGAAAAGACCCTGATGCTGGGAAACATTGAAGGTGGGAGGAAAAGGGGACGACAGAGGATGAGATGGTTGAATGGCATCACCGACTCAATGGACATGAGTTTGAGTAAACTCCAGGAGTTGGTGATGGACAAGGAAGCCTGGAGTGCTGCAGTCCATGGTGTCACAAAATGTCAGACATGACTGAGAGACCTAACTGAACTGACTGAGCCTAATGCCTTGCAGAGAGCAGACACTCAAAAACAATTCCTGAATGAATGAATGAATGAGGATCTCCTTTCATTGAAGAAGGGAGAGAGGTGTCTCATTCGTCTCTTCTTCAGTGTTCTACAAAAGGAAAAGCTTTTGGCATGTTTAATTTAGCTCTGAATAGAGACCAAAGCAGGAGAGAAGTCAAAGAAAATAAAGAGGAAAAAATAACAAATAGTTACAAATGTACTATTACATTCTATTAAAAATGGAAGTAGACAAATCATATCTCCAGCATAAATAATGTTTGAAGACACATGATGGAAAATGTATTATGAGCTTTATTACTATAAGGATATTGTCAATATAGTATGCATTTCCACCTGTTTCCTTAATTCAACATCTAATTAACAAAGTCAATTCAAGGCAAATAGAAAAGTACAATGGACCACACACAAAAGTACTGACTCAAGAGGCTAATATTAATTTAATTTCCTAATTTTCCTTCCTAGCAGCTTTCCTAGCATTTGCAAGGTTGCTTGACATAGTTTCTGTTGGCTCGGGAACTGAAATACAATGTTGGTATAATTACTTTTCTAAGAATAGCAATGGTCACTACAATGTTTCTAAGCAGCTCCTAACCTTTTCACATTTTTGGAATTTGCTAATTCTTGGAAACTACACAGTGTATAAATTTAATAATTTGAAAGCTGTATTCAGGTTAGCCAAATTCAATTTTCCTTAATTCCAAAATTCGAGAAGTAGAGCATCCGTACAGGCTGAGAAAGGACTGCCCTGTAACTTTTGCACACCAATACTGGATGCAACCATTTTAAAGAAAACATTTATTTAGAGTTAGCTGTACATGTCCAGCAAGCCAGTACTGTCTCTATGCTGAGAACAGCAGCTTTATGGACACAGACGCACTTCATATACTTTGTGCGTGCTTAATTGCTCAGTCATGTCCGACTCTGTGACCCCATGGACTGTAGCCCGCCAGGCTCCTCAGTCCATGGGGATTCTCCAGGCAAGAACACTGGAGGGGGTTGCCATGCTCTCCTCATAAAACCCAGGTCTCCCGCATTGCAGGTTGATTCTTTAATTCCCCATATAAAGTATATAATTAAATGGTATTTAGTATATTCACAAGATTGTACAACCACCATCAGGATCTAATTTTAGAACATTTTATCTCCCCTAAAAGAAACCCCGTATCCATTAACAGCTAATTCTCATTTCTCTCAATAACTACCAGCCCTTTTGAATCTCTATGGATTTGCCTATTCTGGACATTTCATATAAATGGAATCGTATAACACATGACCTTGCGGGCGGTGTCTGGCTTCTTTTCACTTATGTTTTTGAGGTTCATCCATGTTGGCATGAGTACTTTCTTTTTAGTGACAGACAAAATTCCACTACATGGATATGCCACATTCAGTTTAACTACTTCTCAGCTGATAGACATTTGGGTGGTTTCCACTTTGAGGCTATTATGAATAATGTTGCTATGAACATTTTTGTACAAGTTTTTGTGTGGACATATGCTTTCATTTCACTTGGGCATGTACCTATGAGTTGTATAGCTGGATCATATCATAACTTTCTAGATATTTAACTTTTTGAGGAACTGCCAGGCTGTTTTCCAAAATGGCTGTATCTTTTTTTATTCTCATCAATCATACGGAAGGGTTCCAGTTACCCCACACCCTCACAAGGCTTGTATTATCTCTCTTTGTTATTAAATCCATCCAAGGGAATATGAAACAGCATCTCATTCTGGTTTTGATTTGATTTTAATTTCCCTAAGATCTAATGATACGTAGCCCTTTTCCATGTGCTTACTGGCCATTTGCACGTCTTATTTGGAAAACTTTCTTGATGGTATCATTTATAACACAAAAGTTTCTTATTTTTATGAAGGCTAAGTGCATGTGTGCTCAGCCATGTTTGACTCTTTGCAACCTCACGGACTGCAGCCCTAGAGGCTCCTCTGTCCATGGAATTTTCCAGGCAAGAACACTAGAGCGAGTTGCCATCTCCTACTCCAAGGGATCTTCTTGACCCAGGAATTGAACCTACATCTCTTGTGTCTCCTGCACTGGCAGGCAGGTTCTTCAACACTGCAGTACTTCCCTAACGTACCTATCTTTTATTTTGTAACTTTTGGTGTTTTGTCTACGGTAGTTGTTGTTATAGCTGTATCCCTAGAAATCCACCATTAAAGTACTTTGTATTTCTTGGGGAAAGGCAGGATGCATTATTGTTACTACTTGTAGATTAAAAACTTGGATCACTTTTAAAAACCCCACTAAATTAAAATAGTGCAGTGATGGAAAACCTCTCTAAAATGGCTGAGATAACTATCAGCTACCTCTTAGAAATTCATAGAAATGAAGAGAAAGAACCCATATAACTGAAATCCACAGATGATACGCAATGTGTACTTTAGGTAGTTTTAATCTCCTTTACCAGAACCCTGATCAGAGTTACTTAGAAGCAGATGACTCGTGTGATTTTTATTTTTCTCTGTGAATCTGTACCACTATAGTAGAGAGCTCCACAAGCCTTAAAGTAGTCCAAAGACAAAAGACAAACAAAAGTATAAGTAGCCTGAATAAATCTCAGTGGGCTCCTGAAAAACAGAACCCTCTGATTGAATAGAGGACTGGCTCTGCTCCTCCACTCCATATCCTAGTGACTATAAAAACCTTTGCAAATAATGTATCTGTAAATAATATATTTGTTGAGATGCAAGAATGGAAAGTGACAAAATCAAAATAACTAATTTGTTAGCTGAAGAATCAACCTGGCAAAGAAAAAATAAGATACACAGAGACACTGGGCTCCCATCACTTTGTTAGAATCAACAGGTAGGACTATAAGGTCTTTCCTTCCTCCCATCTCTGCACTTACAAAGTCTTCAGTCATCCAACAAATGTTATTGAATACCTACTATGTGCAAGATATACACAAATTAATAATACATAACCTCCACTTTAGTGGAGTCTGCAATTATTTAAGACCAAGTCAAACTACTATTTCTTTCATGAGTCCTATTTGGAGTAACCTCTCTTCCATTAATTATCTTGGATAGCACTTTACACCTTTACTGGAAAGTTACAAACTTCTACTAAAGAATATAGTTGAAGATAAACATATCTTGTCTCCAGCACTAAACGATAAAACTCTCTGTGAGCAGGATCTGTGTATAAGTCGCATTCCTGACCACCATATCACCCTGTATATGAACACACAATCAACTTTAGTCGAGTGAATGGAGTTTTTAAAATATCAAATTTAGAAACACCAGTAGAAGATTAATATAAACCACATTTTCACAAAAAATTACATCCATGAATTGTTAATGCTGAAGCTTATTACCTTAGTCTGAAATACCAGCTATTCTAGTTTCCATATAAATGGTTTCTTCTCAACTTCAGCAGAGTGCCAAAAAGGGGTGGTTACATTTTTAGACTTTTTCAGCTCATGTGAAAAAAAAACTCAAAACGCTAGAAACAGAAAATTATGGGTGAGTTATACTTGAGGGATATCTGATGAATAAAGAGTATTTTCCTTTAAGAAAAACTTCCTGAAATCTACCCCAAGTGGGCTACAGACAAACCTACAAAGCAAACAGTTAGATCCTAAACTGATGATTTCTTATTGACCCTGAAATTCACAGTGTTCTCTAACTCTTCCCCATCTTTCATCTCCTAATTAGTTTATATATTCAGCTACATTTTAAAAAGAACATTTAAATAATTTAAAACATTTTTAGAACAGTTTTAGAGCTACAGAAATTTGCAAAAACAGTGCATTTATCCTGTACCCAGATTCTTCTCCCATTAAACCATTCTACATTAGTATGGCACATTTACCACGATTAATGAACAAATATCGATATATTATTTTTAACAAAAAATCTACATTTTATTCCTATTTTCCTAGTTTTAACCTAATGTCCTTTTTTCTGTTCCAGAACCCCATGCAAGGAACCATTTTACATTTTGTAGTCATGTCTCCTTAAGTGCCTCTCGGCTGTGACAATTTTTTTAAGATTTTCCTTGTTTTCTATGATCTTCCTATTTGTAGGAATATTGGTCACGTATTTTGCAGAATGTCTCTCAACTGGGATTTGTCTAAAGTCTTCCTCATGACCATCCTGAGGTTACAGATGTGGGGGAGGAAAACCACAGAGTTAAAGTGCCATTCTCATCACATCATACCAAAGTGCATATTGTGAACACTACGGGTCACTGTTGATACTAATCTTTATCACCTGGCAAAGGGGGTGTTTGTCACGGTTCCATACTATAAAGTTACTCTTTCCC
Organism: Nanger dama; assembly: GCA_917880005.1. Classification (NCBI taxonomy): domain Eukaryota; kingdom Metazoa; phylum Chordata; class Mammalia; order Artiodactyla; family Bovidae; genus Nanger; species Nanger dama. The sequence goes on along the minus strand of CAKJTW010000038.1, from coordinate 1,682,921 downwards.
CTCCTCCCATTCCGAGCTGTACACCCTTTGCAAGGAAGTCACAATAAACAACACGCCCTAACTAAGTGTGGGAGTTGGGATTTATGCTCCATCTCCTTGGCAGCAAAGGAGATGCACATATTACTTGGGCTCTCCTGCATGGGAGATTTGTCATTTCATCATCATTTATTTATTACAGATTTTTCTGTTTTCTCCCATTTGCGGAGGTATTCATTTATTTGTATCAGCATAGACTCGTGTATATTTATTTCATACCTTGGGTTACGATACAATACTACTTTACTTTGCTGCTCAAGCTGACCATTAGGAACTCACTGCACTGGCTACTGTGTCCCTTTAATATATACCACCGATGAGTTTCTCTTGAGCACTTTCTTACACTCCAGCACGAACAGATGCTCCAGGATCGTCTTGTATATTTCCTGCCCCAGTCCTGGAATCAGCCATTTCTCCAAGGATCTTTGGTGCTGGAGAAAGGATTAGCCTCCAAAACTGTGTGCTAGTCACACTTGTTGCTACTTTATTTCATTGTTTCTACAGTCACTTCTTTTTATACTTTTCTCTCCATTTTCAGAATCAGAATGTTCAGGGCACCCTGTGATAGAGTCGAGGAATGATATTAGCGACCAATAAGCCTTCTCCTCTGATCTCTAGGAAGCCTTACTTCCATAGATCAGTTTTCATCTCAACAAAAGATATTGTTACCATTTCTTACCAAGGGTGAACAATTAGACTTCAGCAATACTTACCTAGTGGCATACTTCTCTGCCTCTTACAGAATCATAGGATGTAAGGACCAGAAAAGGCTTTAGAAAGGATGTTATCAAATTCCCTGGGTCACTGATTCACAAACACATATGAAGGACCTACTATGTGCCGGGCACAATCCTAGATGTGCTGATATAACAGTACACAAAACCAGATACAGTCCGTGATATGAAACTCATGGTCTGGTGAGAATGATGAATATTAATTTTAAAATATCACACAAATAAGTATAGCACTGCAACTGTGCTAGGTACATGCGTGCGTGCTAAGTCACTTCAGTCGTGTCCGATTCTTTGTGAGCTTATGGACTGTAACCGTCCAAGCTCTTCTGTCCATGGGATTCTCCAGGCAAGAATACAGGAGCGGGTTGCCATGCCCTCCTCCAGGGGATCTTCTCGACCTGGGAATCGAGTCTATTATGTCTCCTGCATTGGCAGGCAGGAATTTTTTACCACTAGCACCATCTGCAAAGCCCATGTAGTCAGGTGCACGGGAAGAGAAAGAAGGTAGTATGAGGGGGTATTGTAGGGAGTCTGGATCTGCTGGGGATTCAGGATTCATGGTACTAAAACCAGGTAGAGTAGCAGGTGGCTAGGTGACAGGCAGCAAGAAGACGAATCCAAAGGGAAAGCATGGACACTGGTCAGCGGCGGGAGGGACGTGGTCTATGAAAAGGCCCAGAGAAGAGCGCTCAGGAACCCGGCAAAAGAGGAGGACGGAAGGGAAGCAGGGACTAGATACAAGCCCTTACCAGGTAAAGGCTTGGTCTCTATTTGAAGAGGAAAGAGAAGTTCATGAACCAGAACTCATTAGGGTTTTAGGCAGGGAGGAGGTAGGTAGTGACACTTTGAGATCTGTGTTTTGTAAAGATCATTCTGGATGTTGTGTGGAGAACAGGTTACGGGTGGGCAAGAAGCCCCAGTATGAGGTGAACACTCATGAAGCTGCTGGAGCAGGATGAAGAAATGATGCTGGCAAGCCTGGGCTGGAGGGGTGGCAGCGGAAACACAGGGAAGTGGGCGTATCTGAGGACTGCATAGGAAGCAACACTGAAAGAACTGTGACGTTTTGGGGACGAGGCAAGAGAAAGAACCACGGGAGGGCAAGAACTGAGTTTCCAGTTTTGCACAATTGGAAGGTGGATGCTGATGTCATTCACTAATAAGGAAAATATTGGAAGAGGACCAGGTTTGACCGGGAGGCCGTGAGTTCAGTTTTGGATTTGTTGAATGTGAGGTATTTATGAGACATCCAAGTACAGAGGCCAAAAATATCATTGGATTTAAAAATCTAGAGCACAGGGTTAGTGATATAAAATTGATACAGTTGGGTGATAACTAAAGGCAAAACATAGGCAAAATAGCATAGCATAGGATACTGTACAGGAGAGAAGCAGCACTGGGCAACTCAAGTTACAAAATGAGATTAATAATAATTCCTGTTTCACAGTCTTGCAGTCAGGATTAAACGGCATCGCTTATGTAAAAGCAAATGGCAAACCATAAGCCCCAACTATGCTAGTTATTACTATTAATATTCTGTGTTTCATAAAAAAACACTCCAATGGGATACGTATACAGGTGTTTGCCTCCTTGTGCCTTAATAAGACATAAAGTGTATACCATTACTCATTACTTGACAAACACAAAATCTCTGGTAGTTATGGTAAAGGACCTACAGCTATTAATGATATGAAGACTAATATTGATTTAATGTCATCTCATTTTCCTACTTACTGACTTATATATAGGTAGAAAATGAGGCATTGAGGGAAGAAAGAATTAAGGGGCAGGAACAGCCCACATCCCAGGCTCCACATTCTCTTCCCTGCAATTTTGTCTGCTCTCCAGAGACATTTGAAACCACAAAAATCTGAAACTTTGTAACTTGGAAAGATTGCCAGATTTTACCTAAATTCTATCCAAATACATATTAACTAACTAAACATAAGTGACAACGTAACATCTTCTTTATAGAAACTGATTTGAATGAATGAGAAAACATTTAGTACAAAGAATTACAGAGAACTGGACATAGTTTTAAAAATTGGATTCTACCCATATTTAATGAGATGCAAACTCTTAAGGATACAATTTTAACATGTTTCATAAAGATAATCCCAGAATCACAAAGGTTAAGGGTACACAAAAATGTTGAGCTGCCTCCAAAAACATTGAGCTGTCTCCCAAGACTTCACAGTTTGTGAACTGCCCAAGGCACCTGGTCATGGGGGTCTGAAATTCAGCCCATGTTCCCCTCATAAAGTCTTGTGACCAGGGAAGGGCTAGGGATAGCTTGAATGAAGATAGGGTGTGTGTTGTGGGAAGGGAGCGGGAGAGGCATTTTATTTTGTTTGGCCCAGACTTGATGCCATTGACACCAATATGCTATAGAAACATTGCAGAAGGATCATACAAGCGCAACTGCTTGAACTTCAGACAAGTATCTTTAAGATCAGATCTGAGTTTACATATGGTCTAGAATGGAAGCTTATGAGAAAAACAACCATTAAAATTCTTTTATTAAACTATTAAGCTATGAAGTTGGTTTATTAAACTATTAAGCTATGAAGTTGGCTTGATTTTCTTGATGAAGCCTTTCCATTGATACTACACTGTTAGTATGAAGTCATTATATAAATTCTAAGCTTTAATGCCCAATGTATTCGGAGACATTAAAAGTGAATAAAGGGCCTCCCTGGTGGCTCAGTGGTAAAGAATCCTCCCTGCCAATGCAGGAGACACAGGTTCCATCCCTGGTCCAGGAAGATCCCACATGATGTGGAGCAACTAAGCCACGTGCTACAAACTACTGAGCCTGTGCTCCAGAGCCCAGGAACCGCAACGACTGAGCCCACGCCCCGCAAGCACTGAAGCCCATGAGCCCATGCTCTGAAGAAGACGAGCCACCACAGAGAGAAGACCACACACTGCAACCACAGGAAAGCCCACACCACCCCCAAGATCCACCACCGCCAAAATAAACAAAATTTTAAAATAAATAAAAGCAAGTAAAAAGTCAAATACCTTTATAATTTTACCAAGTACAGTGGTACAAAGAAAACAAAACCACCAAAGAGTAAAAATTACCCTGTAGAAGTTTTTAGGAAAAGAAGTGTGGAACATTCTTACAGGAGATATGGTACTTTTGGAACAATCATCAGCCTGAAGAACTGACTTCAAACCTTGGCTCTGAGCCTGTTGTTCGGTCTTAAGTCACTCAACCTCTTTCAGCCTCATTTTCTTCACTTGCATAAAGTGGATTGAACTTAATTATTTCTAAAGCCTCCTCCAGCTCTGAAATTATCTAATTATATAAGTGTTATTGTTACAAAAATCTCCTTTTCTTTGTGATCTTCATTTTCTATACCACAGTTATCATTTAACCACTGTTTTTGGCCTCTTTGTCAGGGTATTTCTTACCATTTGTTCCCACACTGAAATAACCTCCTCTTTTATTCATTAATTAATATATGATCCTTTCATCTCCAAACCTTTCCAAGCTCACTTTAAATTTTTCATTAGCTATTATTCACTGAAAAGCTAAAAGATTTAATCATCTCTGTCCACTGTCAAGATTCTGCTGGACAATTTAGTCCAAACCTTGTATTCCAACCTATGTTTAGACAGTCAACAAACATTTTTAACTCTAGGCAGCAGGAGAATTTATAAAAAGCAAATGACATTTAGGGTGAAAATTAGCATAGAATCAAACTGTTGCTGCTGCTAAGTCACTTCAGTTGTGTCCAACTCCATGCAACTCCATACAGGGCGGCCCACCAGGCTCCCTCATCCCTGGGATTCTCCAGTCAAGAACACTGGAGTGGGTTGCCACTTCCTTCTCCAGTGCATGAAAGTGAAAAGTAAAAGTGAAGTCACTCAGTCGTGTCCGACTCTTAGCGACCCCATGGACTGCAGCCTACCAGGCTCATCCAACCATGGGATTTTCCAGGCAAGAGTACTGGAGTGGAGTGCCATTAGGAGAGAATAATTCTGAAGTGATATATAAATGAGAGAAAGTAAGGTAAATATAGTGAAAGCAAATTTTAAGAGGGCAAAGCAGAAGAAATCTCAATATAGGTTGGAGAAGAATAAGAATTTAACTGGCAGAGGAAATCTCTCCGTGTGGAACAACCTATATAGAAACCTAGGTACTGAGCAATTATAATTATGAAAAGCCTTTCCAGGTATTTTCTGTAGTGTAGAGAAGAGAGGTGGTCAATAATACCATTTTCCTAACTAAAGGTTTTTGTTACGGGTTTCTAAATATTCAATACTCTGAAGAGTCTCAACCACAGCAACATGAAAAAACATCTTGTTAGAACAAAGATGGTCACTGTCAATCTAAATAAATCCTTTAGATGTATTAGCTCATGAATGAGTTCAGGAGCCTACGCTGGGAAGAATACTATCTTGCTAAGACAGAAAACATAATTTCTGTTGTGCGTTGTGTTAGTTGCTCAGCCATGTCTAAGACTCTCTGCGATCCCATGGCCAGTAGACCTCCAGCTTCCTCTGTCCATGGGATTCTTCAGGCAAGAATACTGGACTGGGTTGCCATTCTCTTCTCCAAGGGATGTTTTTGACCCAGGGATCCAACCCAGGTCTCCTGGATTGCAGGCAGATTCTTTACCAACTGAGCCACTAGCTTCTGCACCTCCTCAATTCTTCTCCAGACCACTGGCTCATTGTCCCTGAAGCCAACCAGGGACACTGTCGGGGACGCAAGATCCTCCCCGTTGACTGCTAACTAGCCATATGCTCCAAGTTTCTGGATTCTCCTACCACTTCTGAACTTGGATAAAACTCTACGTGAGGGCATGGAATCTGGCTTTCCAAGTGATTATCAGTAAGGCAGGATGACACAACTCAGAACCATGAATTAACTCACCACAAGGCGACCTCTGATAATCAGAAACAAAAGCAGAAAGGGTCCAGGCAGATACACACCCTCTCCCTCCCTGCCCCCATGAACTGTCCGTCTACCTGGTCTGGAGACACCACATAAGGTTGAGCATAAGCACTTGCTGAACAACCAGTGTAATCCCTTTAAGGCTCATCATGACACAGCGCAATCCAATCACTGTCCTGTGTTTCTCAAAGCTTCTCTCACTGCTTCTCCCTTACTCTCACTGCTCTGGGATTGTTACCTCCAAATAAATCTTCATTTAATTCCTGCCCTCAGGCTCTGGCTTCTAGAGAACCCAGGCTAAAACAGCAGTCAGGCCAAAAAGAAGTAAAAGAACGAACCTTGGATTAGTAACTGAGATACACAGGTTCTAATCTTGCTATAACTGGCTCTATTAATTAACTAGTTGACCTTCTGAGATCTGTAGCATTCTGAGACCTATGAAATGGGATAGGAGTCAGAGAAAGAAAGATTAAACCAAGTGACTGCTGGGTCGCTTCCAGCTCCAGCGCTTTACGACCCTTAGGATTCCACAGTCCAAAGCCTCAAATAGCCCATTAGAACATGGGTCAGTGTGAAAACCAGCGAGTCCTATTGTATCCCAATTCATTTGATCACAGCAATAGTGTGAAGCAGACCGATGAAATATAACTTTAACTGAATCTTGTGCAAAATTCTCTTGGCTCTGAAATAGGGCCATCTTCAATACCATCAGCAGTCAGTGTTATTTGATGTGTGACAGTATATTTTGCAACTTAACCAAATATCACAAATCCAATAAAAGTAGGCCACAGAAGGAATTATGAGTGTTAGACCACATCTGTTTTGTGGAAAGTTATAAATACAAGAGTCTTATTAAAAATCAGTAGTATCAAGAGAAAAAAGTCACAAAAGACCACATATAGTATGATTCCATTTACATGGAATGTCTGGCATAGGCAAGTCTATAGGGACAGAAAGCAGATTCTTGATCACCTTGAACTGGAAACTGGGGAAATGAAGAATGACTGATAATGGGCATGGGATTTCTTTTGGAGATGATGAAAATATAGATGATGAAAATATCCTAAAATTAGTTTATGGGGATGGTTGCACAAGTCTGTGAAGTCTCTCAGTCGTGTCTGACTTTTTGCGACCCCATGGACTGTAACCTATCAGGCTCCTCTGTCCATGGGATTTTCCAGGCAATAGTACTGGAGTGGATTGCCATTTCCTTCTCCAGTGGATCTTCCTGACCCAGGGATCGAACCCAGGTCTCACACATTGCAGACAGACGCTTTACCATCTGAGCCACCAGGGAAGTCCACCAACTCTGTGAATATAATAAAAAAATTGAATTATTTACTTTAAATGCGTCAACTGTGTAACATGTGAACTATACCTCAATAAGGCTATTTAAAAAGTAGTGGGCCTGTTTTATCGTGGGGAGTGCATTGGCTCAGAGACAAAAAAAAAAAAAAAAAAAAATTGTGTGAAGAACAAATGAGCATTTATCCATAAGGACAGAGATCTGTAAAGAACTTATTTATATCTTTAAAAAGGCCGTAGAAGAGGATGTACAGAGTCACTTTATCTGGTTTCTATTTGACACTAAGTTCTCCTAAGCAGCAAAACAGCCAGATTCTTTGGAGATAGAGCGTATATGAATTTAGGAATTTGGGCAACTGGCAGAGGAGATTCAGTGTGAGCAAGTGCGAAATAACAGAAATGGGAGAGGCCCTCAGCTAGCACCAGGCTCAAACTACAAAAGGCACCTGGGAGGCAGAGTGGGCTATTCACTTCAACAGAATAGTTTGGGGACAGCCATTAGATACAAGGCACTGTTTTAAGAGCAGTAGTAAATTAAGAAATGACACCGGCAGACACCCATTCTCTCCTCTTCAAAGAGCCCTAACATGGTAAGAGAGAACATGCATACTGCGAGGCCAGGTGAACAGATGCTGTGATAGAGTCTGAACAGAAACTAGGAAAGTTTAGCAAGACTCCACGAAAGAGCTGGGTCTTTTCTATGGGTCTCAAACATTTGAGAATATCAATCCAATATGCTGCCATACTTCGAAAAACTAAACAAATTATGGAATCCATTCAAGAAGGGTTAAGAAACATAAACAGCAAATTAGTCTACCTTATTAAAACAAAAGATACACGCTAGGATGACCACACTTCGCAAGATATAGAGTAAAATTTCATTTGTATGGAGACAAGTCTCTTGATAAGTCCGTGGCTTCAAGTTCAGAAGCATCTTTTTTTCTCAACGTATTTAAGGTTCAGAGGCTACAAAAACTTGGCTACAAAAGAGGCCAAAGTGCTAAACAGCTGTAGGCTGATCAGATGGCTATTTGTAGGAAAAGCCTTTCTCTGATTTACTGACAATGTCATGAGCACAAAGGAGAAGAGAAAGGATAGGAAAAGATAAGAAGAGAAGGGGAAAGAGCTGTCAGACGGCTACAGAGACTGGAAGCAGAAGCAGAGATGGCAAACAATGACAGGTTAGGTGGCAGGGCTGCAAGTGGCAGACACTGGCACAGCAGAAAGCCAGTTACAGAAAGAGGCACAAACGGAATTCATTCTTCAGTCTAAGCCAACAAAGAGTTACCAGCTCACCAACAGCCAGGGAAGGCAGGGGAGAAAGAGAAAGCAAAAAGGCCTAAGGACATGCACATCCATCCAGAAGCCTGTCAACCAAGGCAGTTCAAGGGCCCTGGGGAAAAGGGGCTGTTCATGGCCAGAGCTCTGTTGTTAAGCTGCTAAGTCGTGTCTGACTCTTTTGTGACCCCATGGACTATAGTCCGCTGGGTTCCTCTATCCGTGGGATATCTCAGGCAAGAATACTTGAGTGGGTTGCCAGGGCATCTTCCCAACCCAGGGGTCGAACCCATGTCTCCTGCTTGGCAGGTGGATTCTTCACCACTAAGGTCCACCTGGGAAGCCCGCAGAGCTTGGTAGCTGCAAACTAAATCAATCAGCTCCACACCCCACGCCCCATAGATAGGCACAGCACAAAACACTGGCATTCCTAAACGTGACCCTGAGTCCAGAAGAGATCAAGTCAAGATCAACACTTTCTCCTTAGGGACTTCCCTGGTGGTCCATGATTAAAACTCTGTGCTTCCTGGCCAGGGAACTAAGATCTCACGTAACTTTTGGCCAAAAGACCTCTTTGTTTAAAAAGGCACCTCTTAGAAACAATTTCATTCAAAATTAAAGTAAAAACCAGGAACATAAATCATCAAATCCTCAACTATACAGCAAACTTATTTTTTTAGGCCTCGAATTGCTTATTCCCTAAATGACCTGGCACAATGGAAATTTCATTGCATAACAGAATAAGAAGAAAGAAACGATCATTCTCTGAGGAGGAGGAAAAGAAGTAGGAAGTGGGAACCCACTCCAGTATTTCTGCCTGGAAAATTCCATGGACAGAGGAGCCTGGCAGGCTGCAGTCCATAGGGTCGCAAAGAGGAGAAAACGACTGAAGTGGGAGAAAACGACTGAAGTGGCTTAACATGCATGTATTCTATGAGGCCGATCTATAAAAAGCCACAGTTGGAAGACATGTAACTACACAAAATAAGAAAAAAAAATCCCTGGAATACTAATTTATTCTCCAAATCTGAATCTCAGATTTGGTTTAAGAGCCTGTGCTCTAGAGACTAGATGAGACAGGCTCCTATGTGAAAACATTTTACACCCTTTAAAAATATAAGCTCAGTGAAGGAAGGAACTATCTGATGTTTCTATCATCCATAGTTCTTGGACGTACTGTCTTGCATGTAATATAACTTTCCAAACTGCAACACTCTTCCATGCATTTAACAACTGAAGCTTTCACTATGTACTAGCTACTGCTTTTGATCAGCTCAGAAGAGTAAAACAGTATCCTCCCACATTGTCAGCTCTTGACTCAAAGATACATCAATGGGGAAATCCCACATCTCTCACCTCTCTCCTCCATGCGCTTTACAAATGTGATTTTATCATAGTGCTCTTTTCTCGCAACTCCCAAACATGCCAGCTTCTCTCAACATCACAGTGACTTAACTCTGACTCCTCCGCAGTCAAAATCTAGGGGCAGATTTTGGGGACAGGTTTCAAGCCATTTGAGAGAGTCTGTGATATCAGTCTGGGATCTAAGAAGGCAAACTGTCATGCCCCTGGATACTCCCAGAGGCTCAGTCCTAAAGAGAAGGTGTGGGGTAATCCTAGGCTTCACCAAGCTAAAAAGCAGTCAAGGGTGCCCATGGTCTGCCATTATCAGTCTCACCCTTTGGAGAGTATTATCTGTATCCCCTGTATTCTGAATTGTCTAAGACCTCTGCCAGGTAATAAATGTGTGATCATTCATCCCGGCTGTCCCTCATTCCAGTTTACACTTGCCATCAGGGAATTTCAGAGAGTCTGATATTTGAATTAGAGTATCTACTTTTCAAAAGTATTATTTTTTCACCACAATAACATAAGCTTGGATAGGCTGTGACAGGTGTTCAGTTCAGTTCAGTTCAGTCACTCAGTTGTGTCCGACTCTTTGCGACCCCATGAATCGCAGCATGCCAGGCCTCCCTGTCCATCACCAACTCCCGGAGTTCACTCAGACTCATGTCCATCGAGTCCGTGATGCCATCCAGCCATCTCATCCTCTGTTGTCCCCTTCTCCTCCTGCCCCCAATCCCTCCCAGCATCAGAGTCTTTTCCAATGAGTCAACTCTTCGCATGAGGTGGCCAAAGTACTGGAGTTTCAGCTTTAGCATCATTCCTTCCAAAGAAATCCCAGGGCTGATCTCCTTTAGAATGGACTGGTTGGATCTCCTTGCAGTCCAAGGGACTCTCAAGAGTCTTCTCCAACACCACAGTTCAAAAGCATCAATTCTTCGGCACTCAGCCTTCTTCACAGTACAACTCTCACATCCATACATGACTACTGGAAAAACCATAGCCTTGACTAGACGGACCTTAGTTGGCAAAGTAATGTCTCTGCTTTTGAATATGCTATCCAGGTTGGTCATAACTTTTCTTCCAAGGAGTAAGCATCTTTTAATTTCATGAGTAAGCATCTTTTAATTTCATGGCTTCAGTCACCATCTGCAGTGATTTTGGAGCCCCTCAAAATAAAGTCTGACACTATTTCCACTGTTTCTCCATCTATTTCCCATGGAGTGATGGGACCGGATGCCATGATCTTCATTTTCTGAATGTTGAGCTTTAAGCCAACTTTTTCACTCTCCTCTTTTACTTTCATCAAGAGGCTTTTGAGTTTCTCCTCACTTTCCACCATAAGGGTGGTGTAGTAGGGTGGGGTTGTAGGGTGAGGTAATAGGGTGGGGTAGTAGGCTCTTTGTTTTGAACTCTGCAGCCTCTTCCATGGTCTTGGCAAGTGGCAAGATACATTTTCTGTATGTTGTTTAACCTGCAAGGCGATCAGCAATCATTTTGCACCATCCTTTCCTGATACAAACAACTAACTTTGCCCTTTCAGAGACATCATGCAAGGTACCTGCTGGTAAAATGAAATGTGCAGGAACACAGTGGCTAGGCACAACTCATCCTTTCCCGTCGTGATGGTCACAGAAGTATTTGATGCTGCTGCCCTCTGCCATCCACCTGGTATTCCATCCAATCATGCTGTAACCTATGCCATCCATGTGTTATGAGATACACAAAGCTGCTAGGCTTCCAGGGTCAGTGGGAAATACAATAAGTCACAGGCTAGACATAAATGAAGAAAACACAGTCTAAGTCCCATTGTAAAGTATTTAAACAGTAGAGCACTCCTTCTACAGTGCTCATGTCATTCATTTTCCTGGAGAAAACAAAGACTGTATTTTACTGTTTGGGGGTGCTTTTTCATTTTGCAATAAGCCCTTTCAGCAGCAATGAACTTTTAAAATGTGCGTGTTTAATGAAAAATTAAGTCCCAAGTTCCTTTCTCAAGTAAGTGGATTATGAGCAGGCACCCTAACAAAAATATTTGTTGACATCTTCCATCTACCAGAGGCGGGGGATAGAGAGATCACTGCCGAAACTAAAACTAGAAGATATAATCTTTATGAAGAAATATTGGCATTTATTTCAAAAGTTAGTAGCCACACATACAGAGGAGTCAAATGAATAAGTAAATGAATGGTGGATGGTGGGATTCAGGTTTCCTATTATTAGAAAGGAAGCAAGGGAGGCAGACCAAAGTAAGCCATGTAGTACTAAGTTAGAGTTAAAAATATTATAAATATTATTAGAGTCAAAGACATGAGTGTAAACTCATGTTCAGCTAAATATATATGAAGATAGATACAGAATAATAATATATATGTCTTAGACATTTCCTAGCTCTGTTTGGAGAAGGCAATGGCACCCCACTCCAGTACTCCTGCCTGGAAAATCCCATGGACGGAGGAGCCTGGCAGGCTGCAGTCCATGGGGTCGCTAAGAGTCGGGCACAACTGAGCGACTTTACTTTCACTTTTCACTTTCATGCATTGGAGAAGGAAATGGCAACCCACTCTAGTGTTCTTGCCTGGAGAATCCCAGGGACAGAGGAGCCTGGCGGGCTGCCGTCTATGGGGTCGCACAGAGTCAGACACGACTGAAGCGACTTAGCAGCAACAGCAGTTTGCTGAGAGACCCTAGGAGCAGTCACACCCTACTATAGTAGGCACACCTCGTGCGCAGATCTTGCTTTTTAAATGCCATTCTATAATAAAAGAAAGCAGAGTTCCTTGGGCAAATAAATGAGTCTAAGGCTAGGGCAAAAATGCAAGATAAGCCCAGAGCAAATAGTAGTACCATAAGGTAAGGAAGTACTTAACAAAAGGACAGGGGCAGTCAAAGGAATTTGGAGTCAACCTGAAAGAATGACTAAAGGTGAAACAATCTGAGCAATAAATAACAGTTTGGTTTACAACACAAAGTAGAATATAAATAGGCCTGAGTTGATACTGACATATACAGATGAATAAATAAATAAATGGGAGAGGGAAGATAAGTCTTCCTTACAAAAGAACTCTAATTTACAGAGATACTGACCCCCCCGCCAACCCCCCCGCCCAAGCCCCGTCCACTGCAGGAGGTACAGCTTCATTCTTCCCTCCTCTCTCTTGAGTGTGAGCTGGACTTAGTGAGTGACTTGGTTCCAAAGAAGTATGACAAATAGTAGTGGTAGACTGGGGTGGGGGATGGGGGGCGGGCTGGCAGACAGGGAGGGATAAGTTACTTCACAGTGTAGAAATCTGGCAAACGCTGCTTTGGGCAGGTGACAAGTTTTACATCACTAGTACTAAGCCATGCTGATGGCACATATACATCTTTAAGTTATTTAATAAGAACATTTCATTTCTGGGTGGTCTTCCCCCTCCCCAGCTTTACTGAGATATTGACATAGAACATTTATCAGTTTAGGGCGTACATTGTGAAGATTTCTAAAATATATATACATTTATATGTGTGTGTACTGGAGTGGGGTGCCATTGCCTTCTCTGGTGTGTGTGTGTGTGTGTGTGTATGTATGTATGTATATATATATATATATATATATATATATGCACAGTTAAATGATTACCATAATAAAGTTAACACATCCATTCCCTCACACAATTACATGTGCATGCAATTAGTTATCTTTAACAACTTTTAAGTATATAATATAGTACTGTTAATCACTCACCACTCTGTACATTCAGTTCAGTTGCTCAGTCGTGTCTGACTCTTTGCAACTCTATGGACTGCAACACGCCAGGCTACCCTGTCCATCACCAACTCCTGGAGCTGACTCAAACTCAAGTCCATCGAGTTGGTGAGGCCATCCAACCATCTTACCCTCTGTCATCCCCATCTCTTCCTGCCTTCAACTTTTCCCAGCATCAGGGTCTTTTCCAATTAGTCAGTTCTTCGCATAAGGTGAGTTTCAGCCTCAGCCTCAGTCGTTCCAATGAATATTCAGGACTGATTTCCTTTAGGACAGACTGGTTGGATCTCTTTGCAGTTAAAGGACTCTCAAGAGTCTTCTCCAACACCACAGTTCAAAAGCATCAATTCTTCGGTGCTCAGTTTTCTCTATAGTCTAATTCTCACATCAATACATGACTACTGCAAAAACCATAGCCTTGACTAGATGGACCTCTGTTGGCAAAGTAATATCTCTGCTTTTTAATATGCTGTCTAGGTTGGTCATAACTTTCCTTCCAAGGAACAAGTGTCTTTTAATTTCATGGCTGCAGTCACCATCTGTAGTGGAGCCCAAAATCACCTGAGGGATCAAACCCAGGTTTCCTGCATTGAAGAAAGATTCTTTACCATCTGAGCCACCAGGGAAGCCAAGCCACCAGCTACTAGCCAACAAGTTAATAGCTATTGTTAAAACAAACAAAGAAAAAAAAAAACTTGTGCCTGAAAAAAATAAGTGCAGCTACAGAAGATATATAAGATATATAATATTCTGTGATGCATGATTTTTCAGTTAGATCAATGACTATTCTAAATTAATTTTGCTCATTTTCAATAGTGAAATTATTTTCATTCATTTCAGTTCTGGACAGAAAATCAGTTAATTCCAATAATGGAAGCTTGTTTTCAAGTATGTTTTGAAAAATCTCAACTTGTGGGAAGAACCTTTCACTGGTACACCTAATTTTAATTGGATGAATTTATGTTCTGCACTAGAATAGAACTGAAAAAGCATATAGTTTCACAGTATCTAAATTGAACATTAAAAAGAATAATAGATACAGCTTATTTATTTTGTAATAACATTTGTCTAAGAAGGGGTTCTGAATGGAGGCAAAAGACAATGTTTATGAAAATATTGGGGCTGAAATATTTCTACTTTTAAACTTTTATAGGTGTACTTTATTTAGAATATTTCACACCTCGATAATATTGATGTATACATTCAATGAGTTGTGACTCACTGTATACAGTCATGTAACAATCATCACAATTAAGATATAAAGCATTCACAACACTCCAGAAAGTTTTCTTGTATCCTTTGAGTCAGTCCTCTCAGCAATCTCCAGTCCCTGGCAACCACTACTGTGTTCCATGTCCTTATGGTTTTGCCTTTTCTAGAATTTCCTAACAATCGGATCGTACAGTATATGATCCTCTGTTTCTGGCTTCTTTTATCATAATGCTTTTGCAATTCATCCATGCTGTAGCCTTTATCAGGAGCTTCTGCCTTAGTAACTGCTGAGCAGTATTCTACTGTATGAATTGACTGCAGTTTACCTGCTGAAAAACATTTGGGCTATTTCCATTTTGGGGCTATCATGAATAAAGCTGCTATGCACTGAACAGAACTCATGCACATTTAAATGTAAATCTTTATGGAGACACAGCAGTAGAGACTGCAAAGTCATATTTCAAGAGTATGTTTACCTTTATAAGAAACGGCCAAACTGCTTTCCAAAGACGTGTATCATACTGCCCTCCTGCCAGTAGTATATGATAACTGTACTTGCTCTAGATTATCAACATTTGATATTATAAATCTTTAATTATAGTCATTCTAGTGGGTGTGTATTGCTGTATCACTGTGGTTTTAATGTGCATTTGCCCGATGACTAACAACACTGAGGATCTTTTCAAGTGGGTACTGGCCATTTGTACATCTCCAGTGGTAAAGTGTTTAAATCTTCTGTGTCTTTGAAATACCGAGCTTACAGTCTTAATGATTTGTGCTATCGATATATTCTGGACATAAGTCCATTATCAGACATGTGTTTTATAAAGTTTTCTCTGCCTATGGCTTGTCTTTTCAACTGAGTTCAATTTATTATTTTTTTTCCTTTTATGACGTGTGCCTTTTATGTCCTTTCAAAGAATTCTCTGCCTAACCCATCATCATGAAGATTTTCTCCTATATTGTCTTCTAGAAATTTTAGCTCTTACGTTCAGGTCTATGATCCATTTTGAAGTAATTCTGTATAAGGAGTGTGATAAGGTTGGAGTTTATTTATTGTACTTAGATATCCGATTGTTTCACGGTACTTTTTTGGATAATCAAATGATTGTTTTGTGTGGGTCCATTCTAGACTCTGGATTCTGTTCCACTGATGTATATATTAATATTTATCCTTAAGTCTAAAGCATATCATCTTGATTAACTGTAGCTTTATATTAAGTCTTAAAATCCAAGTAGTATAAGACCTCATTCTCCACTATTCCTTCTCAAAACCGTTTTGGCTACTCCTGGCTCTTTGCATTTCCATACAACGTCTAGCACCAGTTTGTCAGTTTCACTTTTTAAAAGCCACCGAGGAAGAGTTTGTATACAAAGGTAACATTTATCACTCTATCTAAGACTAGATTTTCTTTTTTTTTCTGGTTTCAAGATTTTTAACTATCAGTTGAATTTCTTTAAAAGATATGAGCCTACTTCAGTTATTTCTTCCTGGATGTCTCAAGAAATCTGTCATCTCATTTACTCTGTCAAACTCATTGGCAAGAATTTCTTCATGTACTTATACACTTTAATACAAAACCAAAACCAAAAATAGTTCCCGTTTAACAGAATTTGTTCTGAGTTTATCAAGTACCTCAGCACCTTTGAGGAAGTATTTTTTCAGTTAATAATATTGTGGTTTATATAGAAAAGTCAATACTGTTACATTTATGAGCCATACAATGCAACTGCGAAGACAATCATGAGCAATTTTGTAAAAACACTAGAAACAATAACGTCATTTTAAATATATTCTCCAGAGAAAGATCAATGACATGCTAATAGATACAGATAGAGTTAAAGTTATCAGAGTAGGTATGCCAAGAATAACTGCTTTGATTGTTACTTCCGAGAGTTCAGATAATCAGTACATAGCTTTAAAAATTTATTTTAATGTATATGTATTATATGTTTTAGAAAAAAATATTTTGGGAAAATGTTTTTGAACAGGTTATCTTACGGTCCAATGTAATAAAACCAATTTTCAGTCAAGAAGTAAATATTTTGAAAATTATGCAACTTTAATTATCTTAAGAATCCATTTTCATTCTCAAAAATGAATTAGGATGATAAACTATATTGTCAATGTAGGCATAACCCACTGCCTCAAATCAGTATCAGGATGACTTTCTAAGTTTTTGTATCACTTTAGTGATCTTGATAATCATCAACAATCCTAAACAAACAAACAAACAAACAAAAAAACACAATATAAACAAACAGGTATAGTCCTTGGCATATGACAGAAGAAAGATTTCAAAGAATCAGAGAAAGGATGAATTGTCGAGGTATGGATGAGATAACAGGCTTTTCATTTGCAAACTCATACACAAAGTTATGTGTGTTATAATTAGAGCCCTACCCTATATTCTACACAAAAATAAATACCAAATAGGTAGAAAGGCCTAAATTTAAGGTATAAGACTTTCAAACTAGTATAGGAAAATCTTTACTCAGAATTGACTCCTTAAATGCATTACTTAAATAAGGCATATTTTAAAAGGCTTATAAAGTTGATCACATGAAATGTATAAATTTTTATACAACAAATTTACATCAAAAATGAAGTTAAAAAGCAATATAAACAAGGACCTACTGTACAGTTCAGAGAACTAAACTCAATATCTTGCAACAATCTATGATGGAAAAGAGTCTGCAAAAGAATACGTATGTGTGTATCATTTTTATACACATACAACTGAATCATCTTGTTGTGCACTTGAAACTAGCAATTCACTATACCTCAATGAAAAAAAGAAGGAAAGATAAGGAATAAACTGGGAGAAATCATTTGCAAGATATATAACAAAGAACTAAAATCCAGACTTTGTGATGAACTACCACAAATCAACAAGAAAACTAAGCTATTCATGGAAGATGGAACTCATGTGGCCAGTAAACATGAAAAGATACTCAGCCTCATTAGTAATTCAGTTCAGTTCAGTCACTCAGTCGTGTCTGACTCTTCGCGACCCCATGAATCACAGCACGCCAAGCCTCCCTGTCCATCACCAACTCCCGGAGTTCACTCAGACTCACGTCCATCGAGTCAGTGATGCCATCCAGCCATCTCATCCTCTGTTGTCCCCTTCTCCTCCTGCCCCCAATCCCTCCCAGCATCAGAGTCCTTTCCAATGAGTCAACTCTTCTCATGACGTGGCCAAAGTACTGGAGTTTCAGCTTTAGCATCATTTCCTTCCAAAGAAATCCCAGGGCTGATCTCCTTTAGAATGGACTGGTTGGATCTCCTTGCAGTCCAAGGGACTCTCAAGAGTCTTCTCCAACACCACAGTTCAAAAGCATCAATTCTTTGGCGCTCAGCCTTCTTCACAGTCCAACTCCCACATCCATACATGCCCACAGGAAAAACCATAGCCTTGACTAGACGGACCTTAGTTGGCAAAGAAATGTCTCTGCCTTTGAATATGCTATCTAGGTTGGTCATAACTTTTCTTCCAAGGAGTAAGCATCTTTTAATTTCATGGCTACAGTCACCATCTGCAGTGATTCTGGAGCCCCCCAAAATAAAGTCTGACACTGTTTCCACTGTTTCCCCATCTATTTCCCATGAAGTGATGGGACTGGATGCCATTAGTAATTAGAGAACTGCAAATTAAATCCACCAGACCAGACTGGTAAATGTTAAAAAAAAAAAAGCCTGACAATTTTAAATTGCAGGTGAAATAACAGGAATAAAAGGAATCCCTGTATATGCTTGGTGGAAGAATAAACTAGCATAATCATTTTGAAGAGTAATTTGGCAATATAGTTGACCCTTGAATAATGGGGGGTTAAGGTGTCTGGCCCACTGCACAGTGACACATGTATAGACCTCCCTGTTCCTCTATATCCATGGTTCCACATTTGCAGGTTCCACCATTCTGAGGATGGTGTGGTACTGCAGTATTTGTTATCTTTTTGGTTTTATTATTTTTTTTCTTTTTGGTTGTGCCACATGGCTTGCAGGATCTTAGTTCCCTGACCAGGTATTGAATGTAGGCCCCCAGCAGTGAAAACACAGTCTAACCACTGGACCACCAGGGAATTTCCCATTATTGAAAAAAACCCACACGTAAGTGGACCCATGGCTCAAAACCCAAGTTGTTCAAGGGTCAACTGTATCTAGCAAAATGAGTGTATCTTATATGCAAAAATAACCTAAAAAGGAATGGGTATATGTATATGTGTAACTGATTTACTTTACAGCAGAAACACAGTGCAAATCAACTACACTCCAGTAAAAATTTAAAAATAAAGGAAGTCTGAGAGATAAGGGCCCAAAGCAGAATTTCTCAAAAGGTGTGATGTGGCAAGGTGGTCCTGATGTGCTTAAATAATGACTCCTTCCGCCATTGGGCTTAGCCAGAGATGCTGCCATTTACCTCTCTGCCATGCAAAAATTCTGTGTTTGACTTGACAGACAAAAAGTTTGGGAAGCCCTGACCTAGAAAACCTCTCACATGGGTACATAAAGAGATGTACATAAAGGATGTCCATTGAAGAACCATCCGTAGGAGATGTAAAAATGACGGGGAGCATCTAATCGTGGAAGGTGACATAAACTGTAACATATTCACATTACTGGATACAATATATATTCCTCCCTCAGTATCTGTGGGGGATTGATTCCAGGACCACAGGGATACTAAAATCTGTGAAAGTTCATTTTCCTTGTACAAAATGACATAATCTTTGCACATACCCTCTCGTACACTTTGAATCATCTCTGCTGCTGCTGCTGCTAAGTCACCTCAGTCGTGTCTGACTCTGTGCGACCCCATAGATGGCAGCCCACCAGGCTCCCCCCATCCCTGGGATTCTCCAGGCAAGAACACTGGAGTGGGTTGCCATTTCCTTCTCCAATGCGTAAAAGTGAAAAGTGAAAGGAAGTCGCTCAGTCATGTCCGACTCTTAGCGACCCCATGGACTGTAGCCTACCAGGCTCCGCCGTCCATAGGATTTTCCAGGCAAGAGTACTGGAGTGGGGTGCCACTGCCTTCTCGAATCATCTCTAGATTACTTGTAATACCTAATACAATGTAAATGATAAAAAAAGAGCTGTATATACAAAGTAAAAGGTATGCAAATAGTTGTAAGAGCAAGGCAAATTCAAGTTTTCCTTGCTGAAACTTTCTAGAAAATTGTTTTCCCAAAATGTTTTTGATCTGCAGCTGGTAGGGTAAGCAGATATGAAACCCACAGAAATGGAGGGCCCACAGCAGTGCTAAAAATGTTTTAACTAGAGCTGAAGATATTGGCATGGCCAGGTACTGATGCCAGTTGTTAACATCAGGGAGGAAAACAAAGTAATAGAATTGGGAAGAGAACACAGGTGACTTCAACTAGATAATTTTAGTTTTAAAAAATTTCTAAAGTATGAGAAAAAAATGCTTATTTCTTTATTTTGGGTGACTGGTATATGGGAGTATGTTTTATTATGTTTGTATTTTTTTGTATTTAGACAGTTAATTTTTTTAAAGAAAAACAAACCCACTGCAACCAAAACAGAAATAAAAGCACATATAACTTCAAATAGAATAGAAATATATAGAATTTAAAAGTTCTACTTCATTCCTTCCCCCCATCTCAGTCTTTTGCCTAGAGTTAACTGTAGTTGAGAGCTTGGTGTATATTATTCCACATAATTTTCTATACATTTACAAATATACTTTATATATATTAATAGGGGAGAAGGCAATGTCAACCCATTCCAGTACTCTTGCCTGGAAAATCCCATGGACAGAGGAGCCTGGGAGGCTGCAGTCCATGGGGTAAAGGGGAAGAATAATGAACATATTGCTGGGACTTGCTCTTTTTACACTAGTAAATTGTATTCTGGACATCCTTCCTTGTGAGAACATATCTATTTAGCCCATTCTTTTTAATTGCTACTTATTATTTCCTATACAGATACTTACAATGTATTTAAAACTAGTGGTAGAAAATTGGATAGCACTTTTACCTGAAGATAAAGCAAAGCTTCCTTAAGAATCTTTAAAATTACATTTATTTTTCTCCCATCCTATATAAGTTTGATATAAAGAAAATCTGAAAATTGCCTGTACCTCTCACTTTAGAGAGCCGTAAGTAGATAAATAGCTGAGAAGAAATCAAACCGAAATAGCATACTGTACCATTACTTTCATTTCAAATCCAACTTTTAAAAAAGAACTATTTTGGGTCTCCAAATAACAAATATATTTTAAGCCCCAGAATTTAAAGATCACTGAATAATGAAAATTATGTAATGCCTTGTACCCAGGATGCTCTGGAAATTATTTCTGAATTCCCACACCATTATCATTAATGGACACCAGCTGTGGGCTCACAGTATCCTGGGTTCATTACACAATAAAAACATAGACAGGATGTCACTGCACATATGCCGTGTGCACAGCTTGGTTCTAATTAGCATCACTGTGAACACATACTTATTGCAGAAAATGGTGCAGTGGTTGGAAGCACAAACCCTGGAGTCAGACTGCCTGGGTTCCAGTCTTGCTCAGCCACCTCTGTACTGTGTGACCTTGAGCAAACTATTGAAGCATCATCTTCTCCTTTGAAAAAGAGGAAAGTATCTCACAAACTTGCTATGAGAATTAAAGAAATAATAAGTACACAAAGTGTCCTTAGCAAGCAGTCAACAGATAAAAGGGATTGTCATGATTAGTATTATTGAATAAAGGCAATACCAAAGGAGTTCTGTTAGGGAAAAGGTTACCAAAAAAAAAAAAAAGAATGAAACAGTTTCCTGGATTTCAATAGTTTACAATTTGGAAACAAATTTGAATATTTCGAAAAGATACAGTAAGGAAAGTATTACATTCCTATTCAGCCCTAAAAATGTAAACAAAATCACTTCTCAGTTATCCTATCCAAACAGGTATATATTTAATCAATTTGCCTTATTGGAATACCTAATAGATACTATTAGAAAGCTAATACTCTGCATATGAAAGAAGTGTGAATACATTCTAGTGTATGGGTTGACCTAAAAGTTTTTCAGTATAAAAATTTGAACTTAGGTTTATCCTTGAGTACCCACAGATTTTGATCATATTGATTTCATGACCCACAAATTCATTAAGAGTTGCTTCAAAAGGCAGTTGAGAGACTGCCACTACCCACCGACTAGTAGCATATAAAATTAACCCACACTTTGTAGGAAATACTTTTAAACTTTTAAAGGTAAATTTATATATATATTACTTTGTAGGTTACAAAGTTCCTGCAATTCACTACTTCCTTTCTCCATAATCGAGAAGTGACTGTGACATCCTTCATAACAATTCAGGGCCGTGATTCTGAACAGATGATTCAATTTGTCACATAAGGTGACTCTACACCATTCTCTACTCAGTTAGGGTGGGGAGTGGTGGTGTGTGTGTGCGTGTGTGCCTGTGTGTGTGTGTGCCTGTGTGTTTTACCCTTGGGGTTTTGAAAATACAGAATACATCCACTAAGCAATGATTAGTTTTAAAACTGACACTCAGAAAAATGAGGTTTTGAGTTTGTATTCTGATTCACTGCAAAGCTAAAGCGTAAATTACCTGCTCAGCTTCACCAGTCTACCTCATGTTTTCTGTCTTATCTTTTCCAGGTTTTTCTCCAAGGATGTGGATGGCCCTGGTTCTTGTTTTCAACTCAAATTTCATCAGTTCAAGAGATACTTACTGAGTACCTACTAGTTCAAAAGCTCTGTCTGGTTACTAGAGAAGATCCAAAGATAGACAAGCTACTGGTCTCTGCTTACAATCCATTTTAAAAACATTTTTTATTTTGTATGGGGGTATAGCCGATTAATGACGTTGTGATAGTTTCAAGTGAACAGCGAATGGACTCAGCCATACATTTACATGTATCTGTTCTCCCCCAAATCCCCTTCCCATCCAGGCTGTTACATAACATCGAGCAGAGTTCCATGTGCTATACAGTAGGCAATAAGGGCCACACAGAACTTTGCAATGCGGTAGGGTTTAAAGGTTAGATAGAGTGCCCTCTGGTGGAAGGGGGAGGAGATGTTGAAAAAGGCACTCGAATAAAGATAGAAGTTTCATAGCAGAAGAGTAAGGAAAACAGGCATTCTGAAGAGCAGACATTACACAGGAAACTAAAGGGCTATGTTCAGGGCAGGGTTGAGAGGATGTTAAAAAGACTCTGAATTAAATTAGTCTGAGCAGTCCTGGGGATAACTCGGAATTAAATGAGTCATCAAAAGTTTTTAGACTGCAGAGTTAGGTGAGACGAATTCCATTTTGGGGAAGATTTATACAATGTAAAGTGTGTACAACGAGTCGAAGTGGGAGTCTAGGGACTTGGAGACCACTGAAAAGGTTACTGCAATATTTCAGATGAGGTGAGACAGCTCCTTCAAGATGAAAAGGAAAAGTCAAAGAGGTTGTTAGGTTTAAGGAAAAATAAAACTTGGGAATGTTCCCCTCCCCACTTTTCTTTAAAGGGGAAACAAGGAGCTGAGGTTATATGAAGGGAAAAAAAGAAAGAAGAGGAGAGGAGAGATTATTGATGCTAGAAAGGAAAGAAAGGCCGGTCATTGAATGAAAAGGGGATGAAATAAATAGCCCAGATGGAAGTGTTCATCTTAACAAGGAAAAGCAAAACTTTTCTCTCCAAAAGAGGATGTGACAAGAGGAGGGAAAATGAAAAGTAGAAACTTAAGAAGTTGGGACCAAAGAAGCTGGGGAATTTATGGCAAGTAATCACAGCCTTCTCAGAAAGTAGGAGGCAAGTTCATCTGTGTCGACTAAAGGAACTAGGGGGACTAAGTATTTACTGTGAATGGGGGCACTTGGAAGAGATCAAAGTGGGCATAATAAAGAGTAAAAGAACACTGTTTAAGAACTGCTTAAGATACAAACGCAACCAAAGGAGAAATAGTTAAAATGACCTTATTAAAAATTAACCACCTTTGTGATTCCAAGGAACATCCTTAAGAAAGTGAAAATACAAGCTACAGAATGGGAGAAAATATTTGTAAATCCTCTATTTGATAAAGATCTAGCATCCAGAATATAAATATAAAATTTTTTACAATTCAACAAGTTAAAAATGGTCAAAGGATATAAATAAACATTTCTCCAAAGTAATACAAATATCCAATAAGCACATGTAAAAATATTCAACATCATTAGTCATTCAATTCAGTTCAGTTCAGTCGCTCAGTCGTGTCCGACTCTGCGACCCCATGAATCGCAGCACGCCAGGCCTCCCTGTCCATCACCATCCCCTGGAGTTCACTCAAACTCACGTCTATCAAGTCAGTGATGCCATCCAGCCATCTCATCCTCGGTCGTCCCCTTCTCCTCCTGCCCCCAATCCCTCCCAGCATCAGAGTCTTTGGAAATGCAAATCACAATGGTACCATCTCACATCCATTAGAATGATCATAGATTCATGTTGATGTTTGCAGAAACCAACACAATTCTGTAAAGCAATTATCCTTTAATAAAAAAATAAATAAATTAGAAAATGTTTAAATGGCTGTAATAAAAATAACAAGTTATTGGTGAAAGTGAATAGAAATATACTGTTGGTGGGAATGTCAAATGGTGTAGCCATTTTGAGAAAGTTTAGCATTTTCTGAAACAGTTAAACATAAGAATTACCATGACATAGCAATTTCATTCCTAGATATATCTCAAAAGAAGTGAAAATGTATATCCACATAAAAATGTATACATAATATCCATAGCAGCCTTCTTTATAATAGACAAGTTCAGTTCAGTTCAGTTGCTCAGTCGTGTCCGACTCTTTGCGACCCCATGAATCGCAGCACGCCAGGCCTCCCTGTCCATCACCATCTCCAAGAGTTCACTCAGACTCACGTCCATCGAGTCCGTGATGCCATCCAGCCATCTCATCCTCGGTCATCCCTTTCTCCTCCAGCCCCCAATCCCTCCCAGCATCAGAGTCTTTTCCAGTGAGTCAACTCTTCGCATGAGGTGGCCAAAGTACTGAAGTTTCAGCTTTAGCATCACTCCTTCCAAAGAACACCCAGGGCTGGTCTCCTTCAGAATCGACTGGCTGGATCTCCTTGCAGTCCAAGGGACTCTCAAGAGTCTTCTCCAACACCACAGTTCAAAAGCATCAATTCTTCGGCGCTCAGCCTTCTTCACAGTCCAACTCCCACATCCATACATGCCCACAGGAAAAACCATAGCCTTGACTAGACGGACCTTAGTCGGCAAAGTAATGTCTCTGCTTTTCAATATGCTATCTAGGTTGGTCATAACTTTTCTTCCAAGGAGTAAGCGTCTTCTAATTTCATGGCTGCAGTCACCATCTGAAGTGATTTTGGAGCCCCCAAAATAAAGTCTGACACTGTTTCCACTGTTTCCCCATCTATTTCCCATGAAGTGATGGGACCAGATGCCGTGATCTTTGTTTTCTGAATGTTGAGCTTTGAGCCAACTTTTTCACTCTCCTCTTTCACCTTCATTAAGAGGCCCTTTAGCTCCTCTTCACTTTCTGCCATAAGGGCGGTGTCATCTGCATATCTGAGGTTATTGATATTTCTCCCAGCAATCTTGATTCCAGCTTATGTTTCTTCTAGTCCATCATTTCTCATGATGTACTCTGCATATAAGTTAAATAAGCAGGGTGACAATATACAGCCTTGACGTACTCCTTTTCCTATTTGGAACCAGCCTGTTGTTCCATGTCCAGTTCTAACTGTTATAATAGACAAAGAGTGGAAATATTAACTGATCAATAGCTAAACAAAATGTGGGATAGCCATATAACAGAGTACATGTCATATGACATATACATGACATATAACAGAGTACATGTCATAAAAACGAATGACATACTGATATCAGCTACAACATGGATGAACCTTGAAAACATTATGCTAATTGAGAGGCTAGACACAGAGGGCACATATTGTATGACTGATTTATATTAAATGTTCAGAATAGGTAAATCCACAGGGACAGATAGTAAGATTAGTGGTTTCCAGGAACTGGAGGAATGGGAGAATAGGGGAATTCAGAGTGACTGTAATAGGAACAGTGATGAAAATATCCTGGAATTACACGGCGTGATGTTTGTACAACTTTGGGGATATACTAGAAATCAATGATTTGTATAATTTAAACAAGTGAATTTTATGACATGTGAACTGTATTTAAGAAAAAGATTGTTAGGCAGCTATAAATTCAGACGACCTGTATTCTGTTCTACATCTATTCAGAATGGAATCGTGACTTTTCTAGGCTCTAAAAAGTCAAACAAGTCAGACCATGGGAGTTACCCTCAGCAGGGAATTGGCAAGGCAGGTATGACAGAAGGAATGAAGAGCACATTGTTGAAATGGAAATCTCTGTAAAAACTCAGGGTCTTCCAAACCGAACAAGAAAAATGCAAACAGTCTAATCAGGAAATGGAGGAGGGGAAAGAACAGACGTTTCACAGAAGAGAATACACATGTGGCAAATAAGCATATGAAAGGATTTTCAACGTTATTAGCCACGAGGGAAATGGAAATTAAAACCACAAGGAGCTATCACTACACGTCTGTTAGAATAAAATAAATGGTAATGAAAACACTGAATGCTGGCGAGGATGCAAAGAACAGGGCTATTCATACTTTGTTGATAGGATTATAAAATAGTGCAGTCACTGTAGTAAACAGTTGGGCAGTTTCTTATGAAACAAATTATAAACCTATCATATAACCTAGCAATTGCACTCACAGACATTTATCTTGGAGAAATTTTTTTAAAAAGTTTACTCAAATGTTTATAACAGCCTTATTCAGTAACTGAAAGCTGGAGACAACCCAGATGTCCTTCATCAAGTAAAGGTTAAACAGCTGAGTTATACCATGGATATTTCTGGGCAATAAAAAGAAAACTACTGTTAATCTACAACAACCTGGATGAATCTCCAAGGAATTTATGCTGAGTGAAGAGAAACAATGCCAAAAGGTTATATATGATATGATTTCAATTATATGAGATTCTTAAAATAACAAAAGTATAGAAGTCAGAGCAAGGGATAGGAGGGTGAAAGAGAGGGAAGTACAATAAAAAGAGCTTAATAAGAGGGATCCCTGAGGTAACAGAAATGTTCTGTATCTTGACTATATCCCTGCCAATACCCTCCTGTGATACTGTGCTATAGGTTTGCAAGCTACTACTGGGGGTAAACTGGGTAGAGAGTACATTGGATATCTCTTATTATTTTTTAAAACTGCATATGAATCTACAACTGTCAAAATAAAAACTTCAATTAAAAAATAGTTCAGTTTGGGCTGCAGGTAGGTTGATCAAAATTTACATACAATTTTCACACTTATAATACAGGGATTAGAACACCTACTAAGGAGAATTTTTAAAAATACATATAAAGTGAGTAGATTCTGGAACAAGAGTTCTCTTAATGATAAACAGGTAGCTTAATATCACGTTGACCATTTCTGAAATGGCTCAGAAATTGAATACGGCTGTCCATTTCCAGAGGATTTATTATCAAGGACCATGAACACACACAGGCTTGCAGGGCACATTCATGACACCTAAATCCCACAAGAAACCACCCCCAAATGCAAGCTCGGCCCCTCTCACTGCAAGACTCCTTCTGTTCAAAAATGTTCTAAGTCATGAAAGAAAGGACTTAAATGGATCTAATACATATTTATGTGAGTTAGAGAACTGCAGTTAAGGGTCAGCTGCAGCACAGAAATTAGCAAAAACTGGCTCTGGAGGCAGACCGCCCTGGATTTGAATCCCACCTCACCAGTTACTAACCACATGACCATAAGCAAAAAAAAAACCACAAGTGGTCCTCTGGGTCTTGGCCTCCTCATGTATTATAAGAATCAAAGAGGTATTACATACACACTACTTCAGCACAGCACTCCATAGGCATTCAATAAATGCTGGTTCTTATTCGCAATTAAAAGTGGCTACAATGATGAACTAGCGGAACCCAACCCTTCCTGCACAGAAGGAATCACCTCTACATTCCCAGCCTTTGCTTGAACACATCTAGCGATGGGCAGCTCGCTGCTTTTCAAAGCATTCTATTTCAATTTTAGGCAGCTGCAATCACTAAGAAGTTGTTGCTTCTATTTTTATTTCAAATCTTTCCTTCAACTTCCAAACACTGGTCTTGCTTCTGACTTTTCAAGCTAAGAAAGACATGGGTGCCCTTCCACACAGCAGGTCACGTGCTGGGCACCTGCGCTCTCTTGTCATGTAGCACTTTTGGAAGCCAGTCTGCTCCTGTCTGTCCCTGTGACCCAGGACAGTTGTCTCATGTCAAAAGTAAGAGTCCTAGATTAAATAATCTCTAGGGGGTCGCAAAGAGTCGGACACGACTGAGCCACTGAACTGACTGAGGGTTTTTCCCCAGAGGCAAGAAACATGATTTTACGTATGCTTTTGCCCAGTTATTCTGATTCAGTCACTCAGGCACTTTTTAGATTCCTCATTACCTTGCCACCATCCTTCCAGTCTGCCTCAGTTGGTCAACACTCTTCTTAAAATGCAACCTCCAGAATGGAACACAAAACTAAAGTTCTGACGATAACACTCGAGGTACTGTAAAACTCTCTCCTCTCTGTTTGATACAACTTAATATAAGCATTTGGGGCTAATGTCTTACTACTTTGCTTTACAATGAGCTTATTATAATTAACTAAAATCTCTTGGGGGAGGGTTAGCCATAAAATGCTATTGTCTCCATCTTGGATATACTCAGAGTTGATTTTTGGAACCTAAGGTCAGGATTTTATATTTATTTCTGCTTAAGCATCTCTTTAAGCATCTTTAAGCATCTCTTTAAGCTTTGTTCCATCATTTCAGCCAATCAAGTTTTATTTGAATCTTTGTCATGCGTTGTCTTAATGAAGGTACACTAATCATATTCTTAATCAGAAAAAAATTTTTTAATCTTTTACTATTCCACTACACATACACAAGTGCTTATATGCAAAAATCGCATCTTTACTATTAATGCTGGATTTTCTTAACTTCAAGATATTTCTTAAGAGTTGACTGTACAAATAGTCAGAAAACATGTTTCGGACTTATTAACTTCATCAGTCCTCTTTTAATGATTCTAAAACCTAGCAGTTCTATGTGTGACATAAAACAGAGCAAAGAGCGGGGCATGGCTCACAATGGCCTGGTGGAAAAGGAGCCCAGTCCACCCCACCTTGCAAATGTTTGCACCTTCGTGCTACTTGTCACAACACTGCCTGCAAGACTTTCCTTTGTTAATTAAATACAGGAATTTGAAACAAGCTAGACCATCTTGTCCTTCAGAGGTGAGAAAGGTAAAAATTATTGTGAAAACTTGCTGTCATAGACAATTTAACTAGATCTAAAAAGCTTAGAATTGGTGACTGCTAACGTCCACTATAAAAACTTTCCGTGAGAAGTTCTCATGTTTGCTTTTGTAAGACTCCAGAATTTGCCAGGTTATATTTCTTTTTGTCATACTAACGTCCAAATGACAATGCTCAGGTTGGAACTGGTTCAGTTCACTAATTGGACTATGATTCTGGATGTTAGATACTGTCTCTTTCAAAGATAACATTGTCCCAAATTTTCCTAGCAAAAAAATGATAACCTATGCTTTTTACTGTCTATAAATTATACTTCAGTAACATTTTAAAACATGAACATTGCAAAAATTTCATCTCTCACATAAATTTTGGTATTCCTCTCCCCATTATATGATTTCCTCTCTATTCTCTGCATAAATAGGGACTTGTGATTAACATTTTGATACTCTAGCTTTACTGACCATCTATTAATATGTTGACATGTGAATACGTAACAGTAAAAATGCAAAACAACACAGACACTAGAATCTTGACCCACTCCAAATCCTTGATGTTGCTCCATTGTATAGGTTCACCTCTGGTTTTCTCTGCAGGCTTTATGTAAAGGCCAACGACACAGTTCTCGAGTCAATCTGTGCTGGGGCCACCATCTGATTCAAGCTAATGACATGTTCCCTCAAGCAAGTCCCTCTCCTGGGGCCATAAGGGGGTGTTCCTGCATCCTTATCAGGCAAAATGGGTCCTCTATGACACCTATTCAAATGAATTATTTTTAACCTTATAGATTTTTGGATCCATAACAATGGAACATAGTTCATAGTATGAACTATGAGCTAGATCATGGGGATATGCAATCACATTATATGCAACTAAGTATGAGATAATAAAGTATGTTTTAAAATGGGATTTTATTTGTGATCTATTCTAATCAGCACAATCCAAACAGCATTCATAAAAGAGAACCAGAAGCTTAAGCCTTCATGCTAGAATGTCTTCTTAAGCCCTAGCCTATATACCCACTAGACGCTTCACACTGGGAAATGGGAATCAATTAGTCTGACTTTGCCAATAAATCATTTCACCCTAACTCCTTATACTTTAGCAAGTTTATAAGATAAGTAGGTTAGACTAAATCATTAATTTTTAGTCTAGATGCTCAGACTCATAGGAGACTTCCAAAAAGTAATACTGGGCTGGAAGATATTTTTATTTTGAAAAGTTTATTTGCTAGATCATCTAAATAAAATGTCAAATTTCTTTTCTTCTGAGCTATAACTACAGTCCTAACTAACCATAATTTTCTCATGTAGACTAGAAATTC
Source organism: Nanger dama (assembly GCA_917880005.1). Taxonomy (NCBI): domain Eukaryota; kingdom Metazoa; phylum Chordata; class Mammalia; order Artiodactyla; family Bovidae; genus Nanger; species Nanger dama. Next base: position 1,652,681 of record CAKJTW010000038.1, on the reverse strand, counting down.
TGGTTGGCTTTGGTCAATAAAATCAGAAAACAAATCAATTACTACTTAATCAAGGCAGGGCAGGATATCTTTTAAATTTTGAAGGCCATGGAAACAAAGTAAACTAAAAAGATCTTTGGCAAAGAAAAAAAAATGCAAATCACAGAGCTAGGTCACTGAATTAGTCTTTCAGCCAATATTCACTGTATATTTACCTGAGCCAGGTTTTCCTCTAGGCCTTAGTATTACAGGGTTAACATTGAGAAGTCCATGGTCACAGTCCAATAAAGGAGATAGTCTATTAGGTGCCTTCCAACTGCTGTATGCAAAGTCTGTTTATCTGTTAATGAGGAAGTTGGTTGTTGGTGGTGTGGTATTGTAATTTATGATTTCCCCCTTAACTGTAGTTAGGATATAAGAAAATTTCAACTTTCTCACAAAATGCACAACATCTGCCCACTTTTCATAACGATGTCAGCTTTCATGCACTCACCAGGCATTCCTAGGTGTACCTTTCAGAAATCTAGACCTTATACCTCAAACACAAAGAAATGGAGCATTGAGGGGTCCCTCACGAGACTCCAGTCTAAACTAAAGCAAGGACTGAGGCAGTTCAGGATGACAACCAGCCAGCTTTTCTGTGTCTAGGCCTCAGAACAAGTGAATCCTGAGGGAAGAGGGTGATTCTTAGGTCCTAAATAGTATAAAACAGAAACTGCTTACTTCTTCCCTCTACATAATAAATCTCTGGAAAACCACAGACACAGACCTTGGAAGCTTCCTAGATATTGATGGTTTGGTAGAGAGCCATCATATGTAGGCCCAGAAAACGTCATTTCCCTGGCTTGGAGAGCAACAATTTTAAAGTGCTGGGTGGAAATGTGGTCTTAGCCAAGTAGACCTCAAACTGCAAATTCTAAGTGGTATCCATTTTAATGGAAAATAAATGGCTTCCAACAAGACGCTGCTCAACCCCTGAGTGGTCAGAATTTATTAAATATATTAAAGGATCGAAGTTTCTTAATCCTCTATTTCCAAATACAGAGTTTAAGCATCGTAAAAGAACACGTTTCCCCTCTTAAGTGAGTTTTGATCCAATATGCTTTTTGAAACTTATAATGAAAAACATAGTGACAAATACTCAAATGAAGATATGACTATAGAACGCTATCCTCTTACTTTAGACAGTATGTTCCTTTTACACAGGTTCTAACATATCAAAAAAACCCACGTATGTATCCACGTAAGCATTCAGAGTTGCTTCCCCTTGTAAATCCTCTATTTGACCCATTTCTTCTGCAGAAGTTCCATATGGAAAGTCATGGTCCCATTCAAAAAACCAACTCTCTAAATTCATTCCTTCCTTCCCCTGGTGAGAGGAAAGGAATTTGTGAGAATATAAGTCCTGATAGGCAGAGGAAAATGCTCTGAAAAGCGAAAAACTCTATGAACAAGAACAGAAGGTTCCTGGACTCTGAGTGTGAAACAGTCCCCCTCCTAGTCATCTCCCAGTCTGAGATGTCCAGATATGGGTATCTGACAGAGGCCCACAGTTGTCACCAGAAATCTCAATTCCAGCCATCACGTATACTCAGAAATGTTGGCTTCATCTGCTGGGCTGGCAGAGATTTGCTCTTGGATATAGACTGCTAGAGGGAAAAGTTGTGACGTCTGAAATCACAACACTCTTGCCCTGATTCTTTCCCCAGAAAGCATTTCTTTTGCCCACTGTCCTGGAATATTTCCCCTGGGGAGATCTATAAGCCAAGGATGACAGATTGTAGCACACCCATATCAATGGTAACTGAACACAGTTTAAGAGTAAACTGTCATTACCTATCATGGCTTAATGTTTATGTAAATCAAAGAAGCCACCTTCTACTTAACACACACACACAATCATTTTTCCTTTTCTTCTTAGGAATGATGGTGTACCACTCTGGGAGAGGAGCTATTATTACAGCAGCTAAGGTTTTGTTTGAGAAAAATCATTACAAAGGAATGGGAAATACAAAGAATACTTTTACATACAAAGAATATTCTAAATATTCTTTAAAATATTCTTAAATATAGAAGCAAAATGTTCAATTGTGATACAGCAAAAATATGAATCCTAACTATGAGACTAAAAATAAATAGCAAAAGACCATTTTGACATGTTGGATTGGCAAAGTTTAGAAGGCCAACACTGTTCTTGGGACAACTTTTATATTGGGCATTTTGGCTATATGTTCCAAAACTTTAGGAAGTTCATAATCACTGACTCAGCAATTCTACTTAGGCGCATTTACTTTAAAGAAATGATTAAATACGTACATAAAGATTTATCAATACAAATGTTTATCTGAAGGATTATTGTAATAGAAAAATCTTTCTATTTTTTATAGGGATAGGGAGTTGGTTAAATAAAATGTGGTATAGCTATGAGAGAATATTATGCAGCTATTTTTTAAAGGATATATTCTACCATATCCAATAGCATTCTAAAAAACTTTACTAAGCAGTTACTATCTGCTAGACTTAAATCTGTGTACATACACACACCCCAAATCATATATACATATACATAAAGAAAAGGTTATAAGGCAATACACTAATAATTTTATCATTGACTATTATTGTCTTGGTATGATACATGTAATTTAAAGTGTCATCTTGATTTCCAAGATTTCCAAGAAGAAGGCATACTGCTTTTATATGGAGAAGAAACAATGAATCACAATAGTAACAAAAGTCAAATTTAATTGAATACTCATTTTGGGTCAGATTGAATAAATAAGCACTTTTCAGTAATTATTTAATTCTCACCAAAATTTTATGAGACTATAAGTATTCCCATTTTGAAACTACAGTCGTGGCAGAGTTGGGACTTGAACACAGGTCTAACTCCAAAGATATGTCCTTGACTATCATTAATCACTACAGGACACCACATTTCTGAGTTAACTTTCCTGGAAGCAAGTTTTCCAAAAGCACTATCACATTCAGTCTCAACTGGAAAGAGAAAAATAGGAAATAAAAGAGTTTCTGGAATTTCTCTGTGCTGCGAGGACAAGGATTGTACCTTAATGCCTATATGTGGAATCAAGAAGAGATGGTACTGATGCACATATTTGCAGGGCAGCAATGGAGACACAGACATAGACACCAGACTTATGGCCATGGGGAGGTGGAGAGGGGAGGAGGGGACTCAGAGAGCAGCACGGGAACATACTCACCAGCATATATAGCCAGCGGGAATTCGCTGTATGGCTCTGGGAACTCAAACTGGGGCTCTGGGACAGCCTAGAAGGATGGGATGGGGTGGGAGGGAGGGGGCACATGTATTCTCGTGGCTGATTCACGCTGATGTATGGCAGAAACTGTAAAGCAATTTTAAAATTTTAATTAAAAAATTTATTTTAAGGTCAAGGAATCCTTTTATAGGCTAAAGTTTGGTAGCCGACAATTTTGTAAGCCTATGATAATAATGAAACTAGCTATCTAAATTCACCAAGCAGCTCAGACGAGTGCTCCAGGAATCTCTAGAGTACAGTCTGTATGCGCTTAGTTCTCTTGCCTTACATATGATTGATGGTAAATAAATAGCAATTGTTGACAATGATGATAAAGGAAATTTCAGTGACACAAACCACAGTTCATTTGGGTGTTGCTAAAATTGGAAAATGTTTATGATCCAGAAGATTGGACCAAGTCTCAAGGAGTGTCAGCCCAGTCAGTGTGCACTCAGCAGGTCTTTAAGGCCTCTGATTTAGAGGAAAGACCACATTTTTACATGGATGAACCATCCTAGACATCTAAAATGTACATTTTAGGGACCACTTGACATATTTTGAAGGAGGCATTCACACCTTTAAAAATCTACACATTGATCTTTCACTGAATATTTAAAATTTTTTTTAAACTTAAGTACACACATGTAAATATGTGTCTTTTCATTTAAAAAGTATTTTATGTTTCTTGTATCCAGATTATACCTTTATAGCACAGTAAATAATTTCCCATTAATGTTTATCTTTTTTCCACTGCTGCTGTAGCCAAACTGGATTAACCATGTAGTGAGACCAGTTACTCTGCAATAACTCATTATATTTGAAAAAATTCAAATGGTCAAATTGGACTCATAGATAACAACTTGTCTTAAATATGCAAATTACACAGTATCTATTAAAATACCTACAAAATTTTGAACTTACTGGAAACTAATCAGGTAAAATTGATGTGGTTGCCACCTTTAATGAGCAAACTAAATTCTGCAGTATTTTGAAAGCTGGCAAGATCTCCACAACCCCTAATTGTGAGTGAGATAAATGGATAATCAGGCTTATTCCAAAAGAGGACACCATGACCTGAATGGTAGAGGAGATGCCAGTAAAAGGATAGAGATACTCCAGGTTTCCCCAGCACAGATCTGGTCTTACACTACCTGCTGAATAGGATGCAAAGAACTTCTTACATGTATTATGATCAGGTAATTATCATATATGATAAGTAACAGCAAAATTTAAAAGACCTGCAGCATGCTGAAGTTCAAAGCCAAAAGAAATTTGACAATTTAAATAAATTGACAGGGAAATACAAACTTCTCACTTTTTACCAATGTGATTAAACAAGTGTCCAGAATACTCAAAAACATGATCACTAATGAGTAAGTACTTTTCCTTTGAATAGGGAAGAGAGAAAACTAGACATACTGAGTAACTTCAGTCTGCAAAGTTCTTTCAAAAACTGCCTTTTATTGGACAGGATAAAATAGATGTGAATTTTTTTAATTTCACTGAAAAACAATTAACAAACACCTGCTTTAGAAAATAACTATGCAAACTTCATGAAGGTTATGAAGATGAGAGGAACTTTTCTAAAAGTTGTCATGATTTATGTATCCTTAAACAACAAAAGGTAACCCCTAAAGATTTAGGTAATTTTTATAGCTTGCATATTACGCGCATGTGTTATAGACTGTTACAGAAAAATCTTCCAATCTCACCCATTTGCAAAGTAAAAAATAAGATTACTGAGAAAACAGAGGGTAGAGGGAGGGGAACAGATCTAAATTTTCCTCTCAGGGCAAATGCTAAGTATTTTCTAACTAGAGCTGTTTTTCTTTTTAAGTCACTAAAAACATGTTAACTTCTTCTTTAATGTGTTTTTCTCTAGAAAGGAAATATATTTTCCAAATCCTGTATCCTGTAACCCTTTTCTTCTAACGGCGTAAAGAATACCATACAGCCCTATATTGGCTTAAATCATCAGACCATGCCATACTTTAAACTCAGATAAGCAGGAGAGGATTACCTCAAAAGGAAATTTATATTAAAATGTCAAAGAAGACTTTCTATAAAATATTTCAAAGACCATAAGGAAAAGCATGTCACTATCTTAAAATTCATATGGCAGCTCAAGGGAACTGGAATAGCCAAAACAATCTTGAAAAAGAAGAACAAAGTTGAAGACTCCACATTTCCAAATTTTAAAACTTACTATGGGTGGCGCTAGTGGTAAAGAATCTGCCTGCCAATGCAGAAGACAAAGGAGATGCGGGTTCATTCCCTGGGTCAGGAAGATCCCCTAGAGAAGGGCAAGGCAACCCACTCCAGTATTCTTGCCTGGAAAATCCCATGGACAGAGGAGACTGGCAGGCAACAGTCCCTAAGGTTGCAAAGAATTGGACACAACTTGGCATGCACGTGTAGCTATATGCTACATGCAGATCAGGAAGCAACAGTTAGAACTGGACATGGAACAACAGACTGGTTTCAATTAGGGAAAGGAGTACATCCAGGCTGTATACTGTCAACTTGTTTATTTAACTTATATGCAGAGTACATCATGAGAAACGCTGGGCTGGATGGAGCACAAGCTAGAATCAAGATCACTGGGAGAAATACCAATAATACGCATACCTCAGATATGCAGATGACACCACCCTTATGGCAGAAAGTGAAGAACTAAAGAGCATCTTGATGAAAGTCAAAGAGGTGAAAAGTTGGCTTAAAACTCAACATTCAGAAAACTTAAAGATCATGGCATCTGGTCCCATCACTTCATGGCAAACAGATGGGGAAACAACGGAAACAGTGAAGACTTTATTTTGGCGGGCTCCAAAATCACTGCGGATGGTGATTGCAGCCATGAAATTAAAAGACACTTGTTCCTTAGAAGAAAAGTGATGACCAACTTAGACAGCATATTAAAAATCAGAGACATTACTTTGTCAACAAAGGTCCATCTAGTCAAAGCTATGGTTTCTCCTGTAGTCATGTATGGATGTGAGAGTTGGACTATAAAGAAGCTGAGTGCCAAAGAATTGATTCTTTTGAACTGTGGTGTTGGAGAAGACTCTTAATAATCTCTTGAACCACAAGGAGATCCAATCAGTCCATCCTAAAGGAAATCATTCCTGAATATTCATTGGAAGGACTGATGTTGAAGCTGAAACTCCAATATTTTGGCCACCTGATGCAAAGAACTGACTCATTTGAAAAGATCTTGACTGGGAAAGATTGAAGGCAGGAGGGAAGGGGGACAACAGAGGATGAGATGGTTGGATAGCATCACCGACTCAATGGACATGAGTTTGAGTAAACTCTGGGAGTTGGTGATGGACAAGAAGGCCTGGCATGCTGCAGTCCTTGGGGTCTCAAAGAGTCGGACACAACTGAGCGACTGAACTGACCTGAACTGATAGCTACAGTACAAGATCAAAACAGTGTGGCACCTGTATAAGGAACAGACCAATGGAACACAATAGAGAGCCCAACAATGAACCCTCCCATATATGGTAAAACAATTTACAACAAAGGTGCCAAGACTGTTCAGTGGGAAATGGATAAACAAATGATGTTGAGATACTTGTAGGTAAAAGATTGACGTCAGACCCTTATCCTAAAACCATACGCAACAGACAATTCAAAATAGATCAAAGACCTAAGTATGAGAGCTAAAACTATAAAAATCTTAGGAAAAAATGAGGGAAAAGCTTATGACATTGGATTTGGCAATCATTTCTTGGACAGGACAATCAAAAGTTCAGGCAACGAAAGCAAAAATAGATAAATCTGACTTCATCAAAACTGAAAACTTTTGTGCATCAAAAAACACTGTAAATGGATTGAAAAGGTTACCCACAAAATGGGAGAAAATATTTGCAAGTCATGTCTAAGAAAGGATTAATATCCAGAATATACAGAGAACTCCTACAACTCAACAACAAAAATTATCCAATTTAAAAATGGGAACAAGACTTGAATAGACATTTCTCAAAAAAAAAAAAACAAAAAAACAAAAACCAGATGGCTCATAAGAACATGAAAAGTTGCCCAGCAACACTTATCATTGAAAGTGAAAGTGAAGTCGCTCAGTTGTGTCTGACTCTTCATGACCCCATGGACTGTAGCCTATCAGGCTCCTCCGTCCATGAGATTCTCCAGGCAAGAGTACTCGAGTGGGTTGCCACTGCCTTCTCCGAAGACGTATCACTAGGGAAATGCAAATCGAAACCACGAGATGACTTCCCTGGTGGCACAGTGGATAAGAATCTGCCTGCCAGTGCCAGGGACACAGGTCCTTACCTGGTCTGGGAAGATTCCACAAGCCACAGAGCAGCTAAGCCCATAAGCCACAGCCACTGAGCCACGTGCTCCAACTACTGAAGCCCACTCACCTAGAGTCTGTGCGCTGCAGTGAGAAGCCAGCCCTATGCAGTGGAGTAAGCCCTCACTCGCCGCAACTAGAGAAACCCCATGCACAGCAACAAAGACTCACTGCAACCAAAAATACATAAATTATATTAAAAAAACCATAATGAGATAGCACTTCACACCTATTAGAATGGCTATTATTCAAAAATCAGGAAATAAAAAGCGGAGGCAAGAACATGGAGAAACTGGAGCCCCTTTCATTGGTCATGGGAATGCAAGATGGGTAGTCACTCTGAAAAAAATATGGTTATTTCCTAAACAAATAAACATAGAATTACCATATGATCCAGCAATTCTATTTCTAGATATATACCCAAAGGAATTTAAAAACCAGGGACTTGAACAGATATCTGTATACTCATTATTGAAAATAGCCAAAAGGTGGAAGCAAACCAAATGTCCATAAACAGATGAATGGGTAAACAAAATGTGGTATTTACATACAAGGGAATATCATTCTGACACATGCGGCAACACAGAAGAAACTTTAAGACATTATGCTAAGTGAAATAAGCCAATCACAAAAGATGATTCTACTTATATGGGGTACTTAGAGGAATCAACTTCAGAGAGACAGAAGACAGAATGGAGACTTATTATTTAATAGGTACAGAGTTTCACTTCGGAAAGGTGAAAAAGTTCTGAAGATGGAGAGTGGTAATGTTGTCATAACATTGTCAATGTACTTAGTGGAACTTAGCTACACCCCTAAAAGTGATTAAAATGGCATGTATGTTTTACAACAGTTTAAAAATGTAAAGCGTGAGTCTTAGTATGTTTGGACCACTGTAACAAGATACCATTAACTGAGTAGCTTATAAACAATATAAATTTATTTCTCACTGTTTTGGATGCTAGGTATTCCCAGACCAAGGCGCCAGCAGATCTGGTTTCAGGGTGAGGGAGGGCCTAATTTCTGGCTCACAGACTACTGTCTTCTGTGTCCTCACATGGCAGAAGGGGCAAGGGAGCTCCCAGGGGTATCTTTTATAAAGGCACTAATCCCATTCATGAAGACGTCACTCTCATGACCTAATCACCTCCCAAAGGCCCTATACTGTCACACTGGGGACTGGGTTTCAACATAAGAATTTGGGAAGGACAGAAACCTTCAGTCTATAATAGCATGTCTCTGAGATCACAAGCAAATAAAATTTTGTAAATCTTTTATTTAAAAAATTACGTATTTCCAAACCTAACTTTTAAATTAAGAGTTCATATATGCACTGTTTATCTTTCAAAACTTGACAGTATTTTAAAGAGTCTGTCCTTTTCATTAAGGATTTGTGTGTATAGGAGATTATGTCTGTATATTTGTTGATGTTCAGTCACTAAGTTGTGTCCAATTCCTTGCAACCTCATTAACTGCAGCACGCCATGCTTCCCTGTCCTTCATTATCTGCTGGTGTGTGTTAGTCACTCAGTCGGGTCTGACTCTTTGCAACCGACCCCATGAACTGTAGCCCACCAGCTTCCTCTGTCCATGGAATTCCCCAGGCAAGAATACTAGAGTAGGTTGCCATTTACTTCTCTAGGGAATCTTCCAGACCCAGGGAACAAATCCGGGTCTCCTGCATTACAGGCAGATGCCTTACCATCTGAGCTATTAGGGGAAGCCATTATCTCCTGGAGTTTTGCTCAAACTCGTGTGCATTGAGTCAATGATGCTATACAACCATCTCATCCTCTGTTGACCCCTTCTTTTCCTGCCCTCAATCTTTCCCAGCATGTGGGTCTTTTCCAGTGAGAAAGACCTTTGCATCAGGTGGCCAAAGTACTGGAGCTTCAGCATTGGTCTTTGCAATGAATATTCAGGGTTGATTTCCTTTGGGATCGACTGGTTTGGTCGTTTTGCTGTTCAAGGGACTCTTAAGAGTCTTCTCCAGTATCACAATTTGAAGTATCAATTCTTTGGTGCTTAGCCGTATTTACTGTAAAACTCTCATATCTGTACTCCAGGGGATCTTCCCAACCCAGGAATCAAACCTGGGTTGATCGACCATCTGTGCCATCAGGGAAGCCCATATGTATATTTAATAAATATAATTTCCCGTGGGTTCCCAAAAGTTTTAAATTCTATATTTACCCAAATAAGCAAGAGCTTTGAGGAAACAAACCACTTGTGTGTGTGTTTTGCTAGGTTTCTAACTATCTCTGATGTAACTAATAGAGTTTTGCCAAGAAAATGCATTGGTCATAGCAAACACCCTCTTCCAACAACACAAGAGAAGACTCTACACATGGACATCACTAGATGGTCTACACCGAAATCAGACTGACTATATTCTCTGCAGCCAAAGATGGAGAAGCTCTACACAGTCAACAAAAACAAGACCAGGAGCTGACTGTGGCTCAGATCATGAACTCCTTATTACCAAATTCAGACTTAAATTGAAGAAAGTAGGGAAAACCGCTAGACCATTCAGGTATGACCTAAATCAAATCCCTCATGATTATACAGTGGAAGTGAGAAATAGATTTAATGGCCTAGATCTGATAGACAGAGTGCCTGATGAACTATGGAATGAGGTTCCTGACACTGTACGGGAAACAGGGATCAAGACCATCCCCATGGAAAAGAAATGCAAATGGCTGTCGGAGGAGGCCTTACAAATAGCTGTGAAAAGAAGAGAGGCGAAAAGCAAAGGAGAAAAGGAAAGATATAAGCATCTGAATGCAGAGTTCCAAAGAATAGCAAGAAGAGATAAGAAAGCCTTCTTCAGTGATCAATGCAAAGAAATAGAAGAAAAGAACAGAATGGGAAAGACCAGAGATCTCTTCAAGAAAATTAGAGATACCAAGGGAACATTTCATGCAAAGATGGGCTCAATAATGGACAGAAATGGTCTGGACCTAACAGAAGCAGAAGATATTAAGAAGAGGTGGCAAGAATACACGGAAGAACTATACAAAAAGATCTTCAAGACCCAGATAATCATGATGATATGATCACTAATCTAGAGCCGGACATCTTAGAATGTGAAGTCAAGTGGGCCTTAGAAAGCATCACTACAAACAAAGTTAGTGGAGGTGATGGAATTCCAATTGAGCTGTTTCAAATGCTAAAAGATGATGATGTGAAAGTGCTACACTCAATATGCCAGCAAATTTGGAAAACTCAGCAGTGGCCACAGGACTGGAAAAGGTCAGTTTTCATTCCAATCCCAAAGAAAGGCAATGCCAAAGAATGCTCAAACTACCACACAATTGCACTCATCTCACATGCTAGTAAAGTGATGCTCAAAATTCTCCAAGCCAGGCTTCAGCAATATGTGAACAATGAACTTCCAGATGTTCAAGCTGGTTTTAGAAAAGGCAGAGGAACCAGAGATCAAATTGCCAACATTTGCTGGATCATGGAAAAAGCAAGAGAGTTCCAGAAAAACATCTATTTCTGCTTTACTGACTATGCCAAATCCTTTGACTGTGTGGATCACAATAAACTGTGGAAAATTCTGAAAGAGATGGGAATACCAGACCACCTGACTTGCCTCCTGAGAAACCTATATGCAGGTCAGGGAAGCAACAGTTAGAACTGGACATGGAACAACAGATGGGTTACAAATTGGGGAAGGAGTATGTCAAGGCTGTATATTGTCACCCTGCTTATTTAACTTATATGCAGAGCACATCATGAGAAAAACTGGGCTGGAAGAAGCACAAGTTGGAATCAAGATTGCTGGGAGAAATATCAATAACCTCAGATATGCAGATGACACCATCCTTATGGCAGAAAGTGAAGAGCAACCTAAAAGCCTCTTGATGAAAGTGAAAGAGGAGAGTGAAAAAGTTGGCCTAAAGCTCGACATTCAGAAAACAAAGATCATGGCATCCGGTCCCATCACTTCATGGGAAATAGATGGGGAAACAGTGGAAACAATGTCAGATTTTATTTTGGGGGGCTCCAAAATTGCTGCAGATGGTGACTGCAGCCATGAAATTAGAAGACGCTTACTCCTTGGAAGAAAAGTTGTGACCAACCTAGACAGTATATTCAAAAGTAGAGACATTACTTTGCCGACTAAGGTTCATCTAGTCAAGGCTATGGTTTTTCCAGTGGTCATGTATGGATGTGGGAGTTGGACTGTGAAGAAGGCTGAGCATCAAAGAATTGATGGTTTTGAACTGTGGTGTTGGAGAAGACTCTTGAGAGTCCCTTGGACTGCAAGGAGATCCAACCAGTCCATTCTGAAGGAGATCAACCCTGGGATTTCCTTAGAAGGAATGATGCTAAAGCTGAAACTCCAGTACTTTGGCCACCTCATGCAAAGAGTTGACTCATTGGAAAAGACTCTGATGCTGGGAGGGATTGGGGGCAGGAGGAGAAGGGGACAACCGAGGATGAGATAGCTGGATGGCATCACGGACTCGATGGACGGGAGTCTGAGTGAACTCCGAGAGATGGTAATGAACAGGGAGGCCTGGTGTGCTTTGACTCATGGGGTCGCAAAGAGTCAGACACGACTGAGCGACTGAACTGAACTGATGTAACCAGAAAATAAAAAGTTTACGTTTCTTTCCCTGCTCAAAAGTTAATGGCATCCATAGATGAATGGCTAAGTAAACATGGTGTATATATATACAGCAGAATATTCAGTTCACTTCAGTTGTGTCCAACTCTTTGTGACCCCCTGGACTTGGACTGCAGCATGCCAGGCTTCCCTGTCCATCACCAACTCCTGAAGCCTTCTCAAACTCATGTCCATCATATTGGTGATGCCATCCAACCATCTCATCTTTTGTCATCTCCTTCTCCTCCTATCTTCAATCTTTCCCAGCATCAGGGTCTTTTCAAATGAGTCGGTTTTCCGCATCAGGTGGCCAAAGTATTGGAGTTTCAGCCTCAACATCAGTCCTCCCAATGAACACTCAGGACTGAACTCCTTTAGGATGGACTGGTTGGATCTCCTTGCAGTCCAAGGGACTCTCAAGAGTCTTCTCCAACACCTCAGTTCAAAAGCATCAGTTCTTCAGGGCTCAGCTTTCTTGGCAGTCCAACTCTCATATCCACACATGGCTACTGGAAAAACCACAGCTTTGACTAAACAGACTTTGACTAGATTACTTTGTCGGCAAAGTAATGTCTCTGCTTTTAATATGCTGTCTAGGTTGGTCATAACTTTTCTTCCAAGGAGCAAGTGTCTTTTAATTTCATGGCTGCAGTCACCATCTGCAGTGATTTTGGAGCCCCCAAAATAGAGTCTCTCACTATTTCCATTGTTTCCCCATCTGTTTGCCATGAAGGGATAAGACTGGATGCCACAATCTTAGTTTTCTGAATGTTGAGCTTTAAGCCAACTTTTTCATTCTCCTCTTTCACTTTCATCAAGAGGCTCTTTAGTTCTTCTTTGCTTTCTGCCATAAGAGAGGTTTCATCTGCATATCTGAGGTTATTTCTCCCAGCAATCTTGATTTCAGCTTGTGCTTTATCCAGTCCGGCATTTCTCATGATGTACTCTGCATAGAAGTTAAATAAGCAGGGTGACAATATACAGCCTTGACATACTCCTTTCCCTATCTGGAAGCAGTCTGTTGTTCCATGTCCAGTTCTAACTGTTGCTTCCTGGCCTGCATACAGATTTCCAGGAGGCAGGTCAGGTGGTCTGGTATTCCCATCTCTTTCAGAATTTTCCACAGTTTCTTGTGATCCACACAGTCAAAGGCTTTGGTGTAGTCAATAAAGCAAAAGTAGATGCTTTTCTGGAACTCTCTTGCTTTTTTCATGATCCAGAGGATGTTGGCAATTGGATCTCTGGTTCCTCTGCCTTTTCTAAATCCAACTTAAACATCTGGAAGTTCACGGTTCACATACTATTGAAGTCTGGCTTGAATATTATTCGGTCTTAATAGGGAAGGAAATTCTGATACATGCTATGAACATGGGTGAATCTTGATGACATTATGATAAGTGAAAGAAGCCAGTTATAAAAGGGAAATACTGTATGATTCCACTTACATGAGGTATTTAGAATAGTCAAATTCATAGAGACAGAAAGTAGAATGGTAGTTGCCAGGGCTGGCGGGAGCAAAGAGTAGGAAGTTATTGTTAAGCAGGTAATGGAGATGGATGGTGGTGATGGTTGTACCATAGTATCAATGTATTTAATACCACTAAACTGTACACTTGAAAATGGTTAAGATGGTAAGTTTTAAGTTGCACATATTTTACCATAATTTTAAAAATTGGAGGAAAAGTTGAAGGAAGAAGTCCAAAAGGCAGTGGACCCTTCTGATCTGGAGCTCAAGAAAGAAGACAAAACTAGAGACAAAAATGTAGGAGTCTTTTCTCACTGGAGTATCATTTTGTACCTCTGCCTGGTATACTGTGTACTTGTCTCAGCCTCCATAATTTTGCTGCTAAGTCACTTTAGTTGTGTCTGACCCTGTACAACCCCATAGACCCTGTACAGCCAACCAGTCTCCCCCATCCCTGGGATTCTCCAGGCAAGAATACTGGAGTGGGTTGCCATTTCCTTCTCCAGTGCATGAGAGTGAAAAGTGAAAGTAAAGTCGCTTAGTCTTGTCTGACTCTTCACGACCCCATGGACTAACAGGTTCCTCTACCCATGGGATTTTCCAGGCAAGAGTACTGGAGTGGGTTGACATTTCCTTCTCCACATAATAGACTGGAAACTCTTCAAGGGCAATGGAATGAACACCTTGCTCAGCTCTTTGTCCCATGTAGCATTAGCACATCACCAGAAAAGTGGTTCAATAAATATTTAAAAGAATTAACCACATCTGAACAATAGGCATAGATATAGATATAGTCTTTCTCCATATGGTCTACCTAGACCTGATTTCTTGTAAATCCTGGCTAATCATTCTGGGCCATTTATAAATAGAAGGTCAGAGGTTTACACCTGGACCATAATGTCTTATTTCACAGTCCATTTTACTACATGAACATCACTGGGTAAAAAGTACAAACCAGAACTTTCCCTTTTTGGATTCATTTGGCTCCAGACTCTCCTTGTATGTCCATCTCTTCTTGAGAATACTGGCACTGGTTTTCACAGCCAAAAATAAGGCACAAGGTCAAGCATACCCTTCTGCAGAGAGGATATTCCCTCCCTTCCTTCTGGAAACACTTCAGCTAACCTTGTTTTAGTCTGGCTGCTTTGCCTCATTTCAAAAATATTTCATTATACTCCATAGCCCTTCCCTTGATGCCCTAGTTAATTAAGTTTACATAATTTCCTACTGATTGGTTTTGAACAGCTTGCTCTGGATTTTCTCTCCTTTAATTTTCTGCCTTTACTGACTGCTTAAAATCCTCCACTATGAACCTGGAGAAGTATTTGTAGCTGCAAAATTCACTGTTCTACACAATGTAAAGCAAATCTATATTGTGATTCTTTAAGACATCTGAGGTCATCTTTCCAGGAAAGAAAGAGACTGTTAGGTGGAAACCAGCAGTAAGTCAATAATAATAAACACAAAGAAGTCACTAGTTATAATCTTTCACGTACAAAAATGAACCATGGCTTATTTTTTTATTTATAATGTATATAATGGGCTTCCCTGGTGGCTCAGACAGTAGAATCTGCCTGCAGTGCAGGAGACCTGGCTTTGATCCCTGCGTTAGGAAGATCCCTTGGAGGATGGCATGGCAACCCATTCCAATATTCGTGCCTGAAGAATCCCCATGGAGAGAGGAGCCTAGTGGGCTACAGTCTATGGGGTTGCAAAGAGTTGGACACAACTGAGCAACTAAGCATAGCACATAATTTATTTCACATTTACTAAGATCCTTTGAGATTCCTTCTTTGTGCTTAGGAACTCAGAGGATTAATAAAAAAATTATTAGTATGTATTTAAAAATTATTGCTCAAGCTGATTTATGTCCCTTCTCAAATAAAACTCTGAACTGACATTTCTGTGTTTTTGTGCCATAACTGAATGGTTTATAAGGTGTTGAAAAATCCATTTATTTTGGCCATCTTAGTGGCTGCTGTGAATTGCAGCACAACCAATGAAAGTTTCCAATAAGAAACGTGGTCAAAATTAATGGGTCAGCTGTGCCACAAGCTGGTCCATCTGCTGCATATACACAGCCTCAGAGGACAATGAGGAGGCAAAGTGAACCCGGAACATCACCACCAACATCCTAAGATCTTTGACAACCACAGCAGGCTTTGAAATTACTCTGAAACTTGCTTTTTCCATGAATTCTTTCATGGGAATAATGTAGGGACAATAAAACAATTCATTTTTATATTTTGGTCATTCTGAACGCTGATCTAAGTTTAATGCAATTTTCTTCTTGCTCATGTTAACTCTGGAAAACAAAGTCAAGGGCCCCTTCCTCCACTAGCTTGTATCAGAACACAGACAAGAGAGTTTTAGGGTTGCAGCAAATCTCCTTCAAATACACTCGATCCACCAATCACGAATAGATCTGAAATGGCAAAACCAAACAAATGCATTGTTTTGAAAGTCCTCTCGGGTGACTTTTCTGGTGTGAGATCGCCCCATCCTCCCCTCACCCCAGAGTCTGACCCATGCTGGGTCAGCCAGGATTCCTGCTGAGGGACAACCAGTCCTCCTCCCTGGAGGGATCAGTGCTTTATCACTGGTGATCTTCTCTGTAACTGACAGTCAAATGTGTTGACTTTTCAGAAACATATTTGTACAAATCTCATTCCACTATCTTATTTCTGTTGAAGATTATCTTGCTTCATATGCCAAGAAACATTGTAAGATGGGAGTTTTCTTTAAAAATTAAAAAAAAATCAGTTTCCACATACCGCCTAAATATATTTTTTTACCCAGACATTAATAATCACTTCCTGAAAGCATAGCTGAAGGTCATATTATGCAGTGATGAGATGTCAAGCAAAGGAATACATACATTTCAATTTACAAGCTCACAAACAAGTGTCGTACTTGGAGGGAAAAAAATTCATAGGCGTGGGAATGAAAGATAAGATATGGAACACTGGCTAATTGGTTAATTCACAAGGATAGCTTCTCCTTGGAACAAGCATAATTCCCATTATGATAAGCACTTTGCAGGTGTGCTGAAAGGAGGCGAGATAAAGTTTGGCAATTAAGTTAGTGTTTTCCCCAGTGAATTCTGACTCCAACGAATGGTACCAAAGGAGTGTGATGCTATTATGAAACAAAATTTCTCAGGATTTTGTGGCTGAAGATACTCTGTCAACAATTTACTGAAAACACTCATAATTCATGACGGGCTTCTCAAACACTTTCTGATCATACTCTCTTTTTTAAAAGCATTTTTAGGCATTGCTTTATTATTATTACTTAAGAATTTATTAACTCGTGGCTGTGCTGGGCTTTTCTCTGGTTGCCACAAGCAGGGGCTACTCCCCTAGTTGTGCTGGGCGGGCTTCTCACTGTGGTGGCTTCTCTTATCATGAAGCAGGGACTCTCGGGTGTACAGGCTTCAGGAGTGGTGGCACATGTGCTCAGTAGCTGCAGCTCCGGGGCTCCAGAGCACAGACTCAGTAGCTGTGGTGCACGGGCTTAGCTGCCCCAGGGCACGTGAGATCTTCCCCGGTCAGGGATCAAACCTCCAGTGGCAGGCGTATCTTTACCACTGAGCCACCAGGGAAGCCTCATCATACTCTTTAAGGGAGAGACCAAGTTGCCTTCCTTTTTACCTTTGGACCTCAGGGGACATACGATAAGTAGCACAGGGTATTTTATATGATAACAAAACAGTGAAAAGAAAACTAGAAATATGCAAACTAATACTCTCTTTAGGATGCTATGGGGAGATGAAGATATGCAGTCCCACAGAGAAGAGCAGGAGGGAATCAAGATGTCCCCAGGACCCTAAACAGCATCCATTTTAAAGGAGAAAACTTATTTGATAAACTCCTCTTAAAATATTCAAAATATGATCACGATTCGATTTCATTTCTCATGCCAGTCTTACATGGCTCCTAACTGTTATAATATCTTCAGGCTCTGTGCCTAAATTGGGGAGGCAGAACTGCCATCCATTCACAGTCTGGCACAGCTGAGTGGGACCTGGGTCCTGCACAGGCCTCCCAACTGGCTGGCAAGCTCCTCGCAGGGTTTCCACTGAGCGCAGGGTTTCTTCCCCGCACTGTTTTTATTTCATCGCTCTTGAATGCTTTACTGTTTTTTCTTGCTATCAGTGTTAGAAGTGTTGAATCCTTTGTTGTTCAGTGCATTTGTTGTGTGTGTTAACACTTAAGACACTCAGATAAAGGTGAACCTAGAATAAAACAAGATCCATGGGATCAAACTATGAAAATAATAGGACGTTCAAAAACAATGCTGAAGGCAAAGACAGAAAAAAACATACAGACATAGAGCACAGTTTAGAGGGGCCACACCGTGTCAGATCAATGGTTCGTTCAGTTCAATATCTTCTGGCAGCGGCACCAGGGTGAGTTTTGTGGTAAAGCTTGTCATTCACGCTCTTTGATTTTGCCCTCAAAAGGTTAGAAAGACACTCTGAACATATCTAACTTTCATTTATAATACATTAAGGATCTGGTCATAACCAGATCCTTGGATCCATAGGTATTTCTAGCCAGTAAGTTATTTGTGCTTTCTCTAATTGTTGACATGAAAAATTCTTTTACTTATTTTAAAACAGCATGGATCCTAGTCCAGACTCTGCCAGTCACTGAGCATTTGACCTTGGGTAAGGTGAATAAAGGAGAAGGCAACGGCAACCCATTCCAGTACTCTTGTCTGGAGAATCCCATGGGCGGAGGAGCCTGGTGGGCTGCAGTCCATGGGGTCTCGAAGACTCAGACACGACTGAGCGACTTCACTCTCATGCATTGGAGAAGGAAATGGCAACCCACTCCAGTGTTCTTGCCTGGAGAATCCCAGGGATGGGGTAGCCTGGTGGGCTGCCGTGTCGGGGATCGTACAGAGTCGGACATGACTGAAGCGACTTAGCAGCAGCAGAATCAAGGTGAATAAACTCTTTATCTGTATCCCCATCTATATAATTAGAGGGCATAGGCATAGGTCCCTGACTACTCTAAAATTTAATGATTTGGCTACCAAATTTCAAAAGGATGATCACGCACCCATCTTTACCTTACACACACCCACTGCTTTCCAGGCAGAAAAGTGTTTTCTCTAAACGTCAAAATAGCAGTTTCTTGTGGTTGAAAGGAACCTCAAAAATCATCTAATACAACTCACAGGTTGCTGAATCACTTGAATAGAATTCCCTACTAGCAGTCATCTTGCTCCTGTTTGGATACTATTATTCATGGAGAATTATACGATCTCCCAAGGCAGCCCATTCATTTTCAACTAACTCCAATTGTCAGAAATTATTCTGATATGAATTCAGATATAAATATTGGAACACATCCATCTCCTTGTAACTTCCTGCTTCTTCCCTTTGGAACAAAACAGCCCATCTTTAAACCTTTCTTTTCTGTAGGATCTACACAATAGATATTCTAATACAAAAGAAGCTACCACATTCTTCTAAGTCTTCTCTCCAGACCAATCACTGGAGAATATAACCTTTATTTCTATTTCACGGTGTTCAAGCCTTTCATTGGCTGCTCTTCTCCGAACAAACTTTAGGTTGACAGTGTCTGTCTTAATGTACATCATCCTGGATGGAAACTAGTATTTTAGCCATGGGACAGTTAAGTAGTGAGGACAAATGCATTATATCTTCCCTTGTTTCAAACACCTATTTAGATGTTCTTGTTAACATAACTAAGATCATGTAACTTATGAGACTGATACTTTTAAATTTTTTAATGCATTGCTATCCAGCTGTATGTCTCCCTACTCCTCTATTCAGTGAATCATGGACACCACAGGTGTTAGAAGACACAATCTTTATTAGCTGTGTAATCACTGGCAGACAAGTTTAATTTCCCGTGCTTCAGTTTTCTCATTTCTAAAATGGAGAGAAGAACAATTCTAAATATCTAAGACATTATAAAAATAAGCCAGTAGATGTTAAGTATTATTTTCTTAAATTAAAAGAACCATGAAAAAACAATCTGGCAGCTTCTAAAATGGTTAAACATAGAGGTATCATATGACCCAAGTGTATCAGTTCAGTTCAGTCGCTCAGTCGTGTCCGACTCTTTGTGACCCCATGAATCGCAGCACGCCAGGCCTCCCTGTCCATCACCATCTCCAAGAGTTCACTCAGACTCACGTCCATCGAGTCCGTGATGCCATCCAGCTATCTCATCCTCGGTTGTCCCCTTCTCCTCCTGCCCCCAATCCCTCCCAGCATCAGAGATTTTACCAGTGAGTCAACTCTTCTCATGAGGTGGCCAAAGTACTGGAGTTTCAGCTTTAGCATCATTCCTTCCAAAAAAATCCCAGGGTTGATCTCTTTCAGAATGGACTGGTTGGATCTCCTTGCAGTCCAAGGGACTCTCAAGAGTCTTCTCCAACACCACAGTTCAAAACCATCAATTCTTTGGTGCTCAGCCTTCTTCACAGTCCAACTCTCACATCCATACATGACCACTGGATAAACCATAGCCTTGACTAGACGGACCTTAGTCGGCAAAGTAATGTCTCTGCTTTTGAATATACTGTCTAGGTTGGCCATAACTTTTCTTCCAAGGAGTAAGCGTCTTCTAATTTCATGGCTGCAGTCACCATCTGCAGTGATTTTGGAGCCCCCAAAATAAAGTCTGACATTGTTTCTACTGTTTCCCCATCTATTTCCCATGAAATGATGGGACCAGATGCCATGATCTTTGTTTTCTGAATGTTGAGCTTTAGGCCAACTTTTTCACTCTCCTCTTTCACTTTCATCAAGAGGCTTTTAGGTTGCTCTTCACTTTCTGCCATAAGGGTGGTGTCATCTGCATATCTGAGGTTATTGATATTTCTCCCAGCAATCTTGATTCCAGCTTGTTTCTTCCAATCCAGCATTTCTCATGATGTACTCTGCATAGAAGTTAAATAAGCAGGGTGACAATATACAGCCTTGACATACTCCTTTTCCTATTTGGAACCAGTCTGTTGTTCCATGTCCAGTTCTAACTGTTGTTTCCTGAGCTGCATACAGATTTCTCAAGAGGCAGGTTAGGTGGTCTGGTATTCCCATCTCTTTCAGAAGTTTCCAGTTTATTGTGATCCATACTGTCAAAGACTTTGGCATAGTCAAGAAAGCAGAAATAGATTGTTTTCTGGAACTCTCTTGCTTTTTCCATGATCCAGTGGATGTTGGCAATTTGATCTCTAGTTCCTCTGCCTTTTCTAAAACCACCTTGAACATCAGGAGTTCATGGTTCACGTATTGCTGAAGCCTGGATTGGAGAATTTTGAGCATTACTTTACTAGCATGTGAGTTGAGTGCAATTGTGTGGTAGTTTGAGCATTCTTTGGCATTGCCTTTCTTTGGGATTGGAATGAAAACTGACCTTTTCCAGTCCTGTGGCCACTGCTGAGTTTTCCAAATTTGCTGGCATATTGAGTGCAGCACTTTCACAGCATCATCTTTCAGCATTTGAAACAGCTCAATTGGAATTCCATCACCTCCACTAGCTTTGTTTGTAGTGATGCTTTCTAAGGCCCACTTGACTTCACATTCCAAGATGTCTGGCTCTAGATTAGTGATCATGACTATCTGGGTCATGAAGATCTTTTTGCACAGTTCTTCCATGTATTCTTGCCACCTCTTCTTAATATCTTCTGCTTCTGTTAGGTCCAGACCATTTCTATCCTTTATCAAGCCCATCTCTGCATGAAATGTTCCCTTGGTATCTCTAATTTTCTTGAAGAGATCTCTAGTCTTTCCCATTCTGTTCTTTTCTTCTATTTCTTTGCATTGATCACTGAAGAAGGCTTTCTTATCTCTTCTTGCTATTCTTTGGAACTCTGCATTCAGATGCTTGTATCTTTCCTTTTCTCCTTTGCTTTTCGCCTCTCTTCTTTTCACAGCTATTTGTAAGGCCTCCCCAGACAGCCATTTTGCTTTTTTGCATTTCTTCTCCATGGGGATGGTCTTGATCCCTGTCTCCTGTACAATGTCACGAACCTCATTCCATAGTTCAACAGGCACTCTATCTATCAGATCTAGGCCCTTAAATCTATTTCTCACTTCCACTGTATAATCATAAGGGATTTGATTTAGGTCATACCTGAATGGTCTAGCGGTTTTCCCTACTTTCTTCAGTTTAAGTCTGAATTTGGTAATAAAGAGTTCATGATCTGAGCCACAGTCAGCTCCTGGTCTTGTTTTCGTCGACTGTATACAGCTTCTCCATCTTTGGCTACAAAGAATATAATCAATCTGATTTCAGTGTTGACCATCTGGTGATGTCCATGTGTAGAATCTTCTCTTGTGTTGTTGGAAGAGGGTGTTTGCTATGATCAGTGCATTTTCTTGGCAAAACTCTATTAGTCTTTGCCCTGCTTCATTCTGTATTCCAAGGCCAAATTTGCCTGTTAATCCCGATGTTTCTTGACTTCCTACTTTAAAATTCCAGTCCCCTAGAATGAAAAGGACATCTTTTTGGGGGTGTTAGTTCTAAAAGGTCTTGTAGGTCTTCATAACACCATTCAACTTCAGCTTCTTCAGAATTACTGGTTGGGGCGTTGACTTGGATAACTGTGATATTGAATGGTTTGCTTTGGAGATGAACAGAGATCATTCTGTCATTTTTGAGACTGCATCTAAGTACTGCATTTCAGACTCTTTTTGTTGACCATGATGGCTACTCCATTTCTTCTGAGGGATTCTTGCCCACAGTAGTAGATATAATGGTCATCTGAGTTAAATTCACCCATTCCAGTCCATTTTAGTTCGCTGATTCCTAGAATGTCGACGTTCACCCTTTCATCTCGTTTGACCACTTTCAATTTGCCTTGATTCATGGACCTGACATTCTAGGTTCCTATGCAATATTGCTCTTTACAGCATCGGATCTTGCTTCTATCACCAGTCACAGCCACAGCTGGGTACTGTTTTTGCTTTGGCTCCATCCCTTCGTTCTTTCTGTAGTTATTTCTCCTCTGATCTCCAGTAGCATATTGGGCATCTAATGACCTGGGGAGTTTCTCTTTTGGTATCCTATCATATTGCCTTTTCATACTGTTCATGGGGTTCTCAAAGCAAGAATACTGAAGTGGTTTGCCATTCCCTTCTCCAGTGGACCACGTTCTGTCAACCCTCTCCACCATGACCCGTCCGTCTTGGGTTGCCCTGCAGGCATGGCTTGGTTTCATTGAGTTAGACAAGGCTGCGGTCCTAGTGTGATTAGACTGACTAGTTTTCTGTGAGTATGGTTTCAGTGTGTCTGCCCTCTGATGCCCTCTTGCAACACCTGCCATCTTACTTGGGTTTCTCTTACCTTGGACGTGGGGGTATTTCTTCACGTCTGCTCCAGCAAAGCACAGCCACTGCTCCTTACCTTGGATGAGGGGTATCTCTTTACTGCTGCCCAAGTATATACCCAAATATATACACGAGAGAAATGAAAATATACATCCATCAAAAATCCCCTTGTATACAAATGTTCTGTGGAAAATTCTGCAAGAGATGGGCATATTAGACCACCTGACCTGCCTCTTGAGAAATCTGTATGCAGGTCAGGAAGCAACAGTTAGAACTGGACATGGAACAACAGACTGGTTCCAAACAGGAAAAGGAGTGCGTCAAGGCTGTATATTGTCATCCTACTTATTTAACTTATATGCAGAGTACATCATGAGAAATGCTGGGCTGGAAGAAGCACAAGCTGGAATCAAGATTCCCGGGAGAAATATCAATAACCTCAGATATGCAGATGATACCACCCTTATGACAGAAAATGAAGAGGAGCTAAAAAGCCTCTTGATGAAAGTGAAAGAGAAGAGTGAAAAAGTTGGCCTAAAGCTCAACATTCAGAAAACGAAGATCATGGCATCCAGTCCCATCACTTCATGGCAAATAGATAGAGAAACAGTAGAAATAGTGGCTGACTTTATTTTTCTGGGCTCCAAAATCACTGCAGATGGTGACTGCAGCCATGAAATTAAAAGATGCTTACTCCTTGGAAGGAAAGTTATGATCAACCTAGATAGCATATTAAAAGCAGAGACATTACTTTGCCAACAAAGGTCCGTCTAGTCAAGGCTATGGTTTATCCAGTGGTCATGTATGGATGTGAGAGTTGGACTATAAGGAAAGCTGAGCACCAAAGAATTGATGCCTCTGAACTGTGGTGTTGAATAAGACTATTGAGAGTCCCTTGGATTGCAAGGAGATCCAACCAGTCCATCCTAAAGGAGAACAGTCTTGGGTGTTCATTGGCTGGACTGATGCTGAAGTTGAAACTCCAATACTTTGGCCACTGATGCAAAGAGCTGACTCACCAGAAAAGACCTTGATGCTAGGAAGGACTGAGGGCAGGAGGAGAAGGGGACAACAGAGGATGAGATGGTTGGATGGCATCACTGACGTGATGGACATGGGTTTGGGTGGACTCCGGGAGTTGTTGATGGACAGGGAGGCCTGGCGTGCTGCAATTCATGGGGTCGCAGAGTCAGACACGACTGAGCAACTGAACTGAACTGAAACAAATGTTCATAGCAGCATTACTTATTAGCTGAAAGTAGAAACAATTTAAACAGCCAGCAATGGATGAACGGATAAACACCATGTGGAATGTTCATACAATGGAATATTATTTAGCCTCTAAAAGGAACTGACACATGCAACATGGATGACCCTCAAACATGCTAAGTAAAATAAGCCAGACACAAACTACATTTTGCATAAATTCGTTTCATGAAATGTCCACAACAGGCAAATTCATACAGACGTGAAGTAGATTAGTGGTGGCCATGCTGAGGGAAGAGGAAACCAGGAAACGACTTAAAATAAAAACAAGGGGAGCATGAAATGTTCTGAATCTGATTGGGAGGATGGTTGCACAGTTCAGTGGATCTGAGACACTGAATGGTACGCTTTAAATGTGTGAACTGTATGATATATGTGTTATACCTCAATAGAGTTGTTTTTTTTTTAAAGAACTATGGAACTGTAAGACATTATTTTAATTATTATGTCTCTAGCGAGTAACTGACAGCAACTCTAAGGGTACCTGCCTGAATATAAAACTCAGAGGCCATCACTCACATGGGAATTATATTTATAATTCTGAACAACTGTGACTACACAGTACACAGTCTGGGGAAGCAGCGTGTGTAAACCACATCCAGGGATCAGGCTACATAAATGCCTGTGATCTGAGTACAAAGACATCTACCCTCGGAAATCTAATACGGCCCCTGGGAAATGTTCCCATATGCACAAACTTCACTTAGCAGCTGGCACTTATATAGATTATTATTTAACAACTACGGCTAGTAGATTGCTGTGAATTTTTAAAAGTGAACAAGTCTTCCAAATAAAGATTGTAGCCTGGAGAATACTCATTAATTCACTAAACATATTATATAACAGTTCCAGACAGGAATATCAAGATGAATTGACCCCAGTTTCAGCCCCAGAGGAGTCCTGTATGAAGGCAAAGGGGAAAGATAGGAGATGTGATGAGAACTATAAAAAGGACTTTTTATTTATGACAATAGAGGGCATTTGAAAAGCTTCCTTGAAACTATCTCAGTGAAACTCAGAATAAAATACAGTGAAGATTCTTTTAACTATATAGCCAAGTTTTCAAGGAAATAATCGAATTCCACAGAGACCAAAATAAAACATTAAGTTAAAAAAAAAAAAAAAAAAACAGAAGAGTAAACAAATGCCTTGATGCTAAGGAAGCCCTGTGGCTTGTGGGTGTGTAGACATGGTCATGAAAATATAAGGGTCCACACAGGACAGGAGAAGCCCAATAAGAGGGTCTTGGATTAAGTTAAGGAGCCTGAACTTTGGAAGACAGAGTTTTAAAAGGACATAAAGTAATAGTTGTCAAATTATAGCTCAGTAAACCTGAAAATGGGATTCCCTGGTGGCTCAGATGGTAAAGCATCTGCCTGAAATGTGGGAGACCCGGGTTTGATCCCTGGGTCAGGAAGATACCCTGGAGAAGGAAATGGCAACCCATTCCAGTACTCTTACTTGGAAAATTCCATGGACGGAGGAGCCTGGTAGGCTACAGTCCATGGGGTCGTAAAGAGTCGGACACGGCTGAGTGACTTCACTTAAACCTGAAAACATGTAGGGAGGCAACACGGTCAAATCTGCATTTTAGGAAAATTATTCTTGCAGCAATATGGCTAGCGGATCTGAGAAAACCAAACCTGAGGAAGAGAGACAGGTTAGAAAACCCTTGACAACAGCTATATTCACTGAGCCATCATGTGAGAACATAAAGCTAAGAGCATGGCATATATCAATATTATCTCACTTTATTATTATTATACTTCTATATAGAGATTCTCCCCTACTTTATCAATAATGAAACTGAGACACAAAGGATAACTTGCTCAAGTCACATAATCAGCACTTGGTTTGGTAAGATACATTAAGAGTCTGATAGCTTAAATGAAGTTGAGAAAAGGGGTTTCAGAGGTATAATTAAGAAGACCTTCTAAGATCTCCTGGAGGAGGGCATGGCAACCCACTCCAGTAGTCTTGCCTGGAGAATCCCATGGACAGAGGAGCCTGGTAGGCTGCAGTCCATTGGGTAGCACGGAGTTGGACACAACTGAAGTGACTTAGCACGAACTCACGTACTAACCAATTAGCTCTAGGAAAGAAAGGAAGGTATTTAATTACAAGCAGCAATATCCTAATATGTAACATTACAGAAGGGATATTGAAAATTCTTCAATATACTAAATATAAAATAACCATTTGACACAGCAATTCCATATCTAGGCATATACGCAAATGAACTAAAAAGAGGTTCAAACAAATACTTCTACACAAATGCTCATAGGAGCTCTAGTCACAACAGCCAAAATGTGGAAAGAATTCAAGTGCCTATCAACAGATGAATGCATAAACAAAATGTGGTATATCCATACAGGGGCATATCATTCAGTTATAAAAAGGAATGATGTACTAATATAAGCCACAAGGTGGATGAATCTTAAAAACATTATGCAAAGTGAAAGATACCAGACACCAAAGGCAACATATTGTACGTTTCCATTATATGAAATATCCAAGATGGATGAATCTATAGAGACAGAAAGGAGATTAGTGGTTTCCTGGGTAGGAGAGAACAGGAAGGGAGAGCTTAATGAATAAGGGGTATCCTTTTGGGGTGATGAAAATGTTCTAGAACTACAAAGTGGTGATGGTGGTGGTGGTTACACAACATTGTAAATGTACTTAATGCCACTGAATTGCACATTTAAAAATTATCACAATGGTAAATTTTATATGTATCTTACCACTATTTTTAAAAAGGAGGACTGGCCTATTGAGGGAGACTTCCATGAAGATATTTAACAGGTAGAACTGGTAGGGTGAGGGAGGATGGGAGTGTCATTAAAAAAGCAGTGATTACAACTTTTAAGAAACATTCGTATTGCAAGAGGGATAGTGGCCTTCTAAGAGCGCTACTCTGGAGAGGATTTCCATTCATTGCACAAAATCATCATTCGTAGCACTGACAATATAACGGCCACACAGGGTCAGCGTTAGAGAGAAAGTGTCAGTCCCCACCCCACAGGTTTTAAAATCAAACTTAGTAAGCGGGATTCACAGAAAAGATAAAATTTAAGAACATGTAATTGACATATACCATGAACTCAGAGGGGGAAGTACTCAGGACACAGGACAGCTCTTCTGAAATAAGCAAAATGAAACAAACAACGCAATAGTCAATTAGGTGGCACACAGAGGATTTTTAGGGCAGCAAGACAACTATGTTTGATACTTCAACGACGGAAATATGTCCTTATACATTTGTCCAAAGCTACAGAATGTCCAGTATCAACAGTGAACCTTAATACATACTATGGGCTTTGGATAGCAATGATGTGTTCTATAGGTTCACTAATTGCTAATAGATGCTCCTGTACAGTATGATATTGTAGATAAACCTTCATATTAATCCTATATTTTTATATACTGACATTAAAAACTCAGAATTCTAGAGAAAGTTAAAAGCTGGCTGGCTGATATAATAGAAAGAATGTATCAACAAAGGACAGAAAGGCAGCGACTCTGGTCTCCAGATCTACCTATATTTCCGAGGTTTATTTTTGCCCTCAGCACTAACCTACTTCACAATATCAGACAGGCTTTGAAATTTTTCTCTGTGGGTCCAATCTTCTAAGTAAAATATGAAGAAAGCCGACATAAAGCTATTACAAGGGTATAAGTATATATACAGTGTGGAACTGCCACTTCTTGTCAGTACCAGAGATCCCAGGCAATAAACAAGCATGCTCCTGTTTGTCCTTTAAAAGTTGATCACCTTCTAACAGGTGGCATTTTATTGGGGTAGATTTCAACAGTCAGAGCAAGCAGAAGCAAATAATTGTGATGGTCAGGAACTTAACACTTTCATTGGAGGATGTTCACAGTACATGCAGCCAGCTAAGTCAAGACAAGAGAACTGCATAGTATAAGGCTGGAGAGATGAGAAAGCAGATGATTAGATCTAAGGGCCTAGTAACGTTTTCTCTTCGACCCTTCCTCCTTTAAGAGAGAGCAAAGACTGCCAACACTGTCCCTCAGCAATGTACGCACAAGTGTGTTTTGCACAACACATACTCAATGCACCCTCACTTTACTTGAACTAAATTTGTGAGTTAGGGAACTCCTACTCCAGTCTCCATCTCCATGTGAAACTCAGCGATTCCGGAGTTAAAGCCAGAGGTAGACTATGGTGATGCCAGGAATCTAAAAACCTGTGGTATTGGTCAATGTCAGCTACATCAGGGTACAACTTTAGACCGCACTTCTGAGCTGCAGGGCCATAAGCAAGTTAACTCCTCTCTTAGAGCTTCAGAAGACTCACCTGTGAAATTACTGAGATCACATAAATAAAATACCTAGTGAGTACTTCTCACTTTAGACACCCACATATGCTACCAACTCTAATTATGTGTATTACAGCCAGATTTTACATTCTGATGTGTAACTCTATTTCAGCGCATACAATATTTAGCCACAACAGCCAGCTCAGCCAGCTCAAGATACTTTTTACTAAAGATAAAATGCAGCGGAAGCCTTCCGCGAATTACCGGAGAGATGAATAACCGCAATTTTCCCCTGAAGATGTGAGTCTTTAAATTAGGTCTTATTGTACTCATTTCCAAAGAAAAGGCTATATTTTAATCAGTCTACCTTCCTTGTTTTGAATCTTCAAAAAGAGCCCTGTGAATCCCTAGCACAACTACTAAATTCTTTCCATTGCTACAGACGGCAAATACGCAATCTGAGAAAATAGGCAATTTGAGACTGTCTAACACAACCAGCTCAGGGACCCTGCACAAAGGGCGCTGTAACTATGGAAACACGTGGCAATGGAGTTACCACATGAATCAAAGAACCTGTTTCACTATTCAAGTACCAAGCAATTGAAATCAATTTATAGCAACTGTAAGCTATTAATAATTGTATTCTATTTAATTTGTCAAACATGATTTTCTCTCTCAGTGAGATCTGTAGGAAATCCTGAAGTGCTTTCCTTAAGGAGAAGAAAATGATAAATTAAATCCACTTAAGTGGTGCGGTGTACCTGACTGGTGGTTTTGATCCATTTATGAAGCAAAAGCTAGGCAAACAGGCTTATTTGGCACGTAGCATATACTCTGTAATATTATTTACCTCATCTATGTATGTTTTTCTGTTTCCTCAACCAGAATTATAAATTCCTCAAGTGCAAGAAAACTGAACTGACTTCTCATTACTAGTACCTAGCAGAGGGCCTACAATCCTTAATGAATGCTTTGCTTAGTCATTTTCCTCCTCCTTCTTCAACACAAGTGGCTTTGAAAGAAGATAAATCACAGCACATGAATGTGAACAAGACTTTATGAGGGGGGAAAAAATGGGAATCAGTGACTGAAAGCACCCTACCATACTACATTCCAGAAGGTTATCTTTAGGAGATTTACAATCTATACCCTTATAAAAAGGGTGGCTGCTTCATTAAAAACTCATTTTCTCCACAAACATTTTTGTTGTTATTGGAGAAAGGAAGCGGTGAGCCAGTTCCAACTCTTAAGTTCCTCCTGCATACAGCAAGTTTTTTTAACTGACAGTTTTTGTTTTTCTTTAGAACAGTGTGCTGCCTGAGCCCTTCCTTCCCTTTCTCCTGTTCCCCCTCAGTCAAGAGAAGAAGGGGAAAATACAGAGAGTGCCCATGTATGAAAGAATTTTAGGAAAAAGTTCAGGCCTGACATCCTCCATGGAACATCGAGGGAGAGGCTCACTCTCTGACGACACAGGACCACAGGCACGCAGACTTTCAAGTATACATTTTTAAACAATTGCTTCTGGGATCTCCCTGGTGGGCCAGGGGCTACGATTCGACACTCCCACTGCAGAGGGGCCAAGGTTCAATTCCTGATCAGGGAAAGAGATCTGGCATGCCACACACACACAAAAAGATTTCATGGGCCAAAGCTAAGAACCCAGCACGGCCAAATTTTTTGTTTTAAATCACCTGGTTGATCTAGGTTAAATGTTCTCAACTTTTAATTTAAAAGTCAGGTGAATTAAGTATTTCCTATTTTTCTCTCATACAACAATAATTTGCAGGTTTTGCAATGGTCCTCAATCTCTTTAGGAACCCAGGGCCCTTATCTGAAAAGGTCTCTTCCCTCTGGTAGGTCTGGCCCTTCAGATTCTACCTCCATGGTGTCTTGCAGGCAGCCTCCATCCTTTCTGTTCCAGCTGAGAGGCTTTCATCAATTCTCATCCAAACTAGTGTATTCATCTCCAAATTGCTCTTAGAGTTTCCAGTCTTCCCCTGTAACTCATTCTATCTGGTGCTGCTAGATCAATGTTGCTAAAAAATGGTTTTGATCATTCATGGAGTCACAAATACTTTTTTTTTTATGAATACTTGTTAAGCACACATTCTTTGTATCAGATGCAATGGCAGATGCTAAAAATTCAGAGAAAAGGGCACACTGGTTTTTGACCTTACAGAGCTTACATTCTAATGATTTATTTCTTCTCTCCAAAATCTGTCAATAGTGCCCTACTGCCAATGGAATTAACTGTAATTTCTTCACTCTGTGCAACTCAGATTGGGACTTGAACCCACGGTCTTTTCAATGAGATCACACACCTGGTTTTAGGATTCAGTGAAGCTCAGGTTCTTAATGTCTCATTGCGGGGTAGTTAAGTCGCTCAGTCATGTCCAACTCTTTGTGACCCCATGGACTGTAGCCCACCAGGCTCCTCCGTCCATGGGATTCTCCAGGCAAGAATACTGGAGTGGGTTGCCACTTCCTTCTCCAGGGGATCTTCCTGACCCAGGGATCGAACCCAGGTCTCCTGTATTAGAGGCAGACGCTTTAACCTCTGAGCCACCTGGGTAGTAGCAGATTTATTTAGAGAAAAACACACTCCACAGACAGAGCGTGGGTCATTTTATAGGCTGAGTAATTTCATAGGCTAATGAATGGGAGGATTATTCTAACTATTTCAGGGAAGGGGTGGGGGTTTCCAGGAATTGGGCCACTGACCACTTTTTGACCTTTTAAGGTCAGCCTCAGAACTGTCATGGTGCTGGTGGGTGTGTCATTTTAACGTGAAAGCCACACAATGAGTGTATAATGAGGCTCAGGGGCCACTAGAGGTGGAATATTCTGCCATCTTGGACCTAGTTGGCTCTAACCAGTTTTTGTCATATCCTATGACTATGTCCTTCTTTTAAAGGTTGTGCCCTGCCCCCTTCCCTCCTATTTCAACTCTGCCCAAAGAAGGATACTCTAAGTGACCTTTCCTAGATTATTCTCCGAATGCACCTTTACCCTCTGTTCTAGTGAAATGAATTTTGCACACCTTGAATTCAGATACATCTATGCTGCTATTTATTCCGACCTCTAACTAGGATCCTCTCTCTGTTGCCACTTCAACCTCCAGAAAGTCAGCTTATCTTATCTCCTATACCATTCTTCTGGAACTTCGATTTTGCTTTACATTATAGTAATTGTTGGGCTTCCCTGGTGGCTCAGCGGTAAAGAATTTGCCTGCCAAACAGGAGATCTGGGTTCAATCCCTGAGTCAGGAAGATTCCCAGGAGAAGAAATGGCAACCCTCTTCAGTATTCTTGCCTGGGAAATCCCATGGACAGAGGAGCCTGGTGGGCTGCAATCTATGGGGTTGCAAAGAGTCAGACACGACTTTGAGACTAAATGACAACAACAGTAATTGTGCATTTCTTCTAGCTCGTCCTGCTCTTTTATCAGCATGCAAATTTGTATAAATTAGGTAGGAAGTACAAAGCCTAGGGTTCATTTTCAAGGATATGCACATTTCTGAACTCTTTTTCCTTTCCTCCTTCAATCCAAAAATACTTCATCTCATCAGGGATAAGGGAAGGGAAGGACATATATAAAAGCAAGGAAAACTGACTGATGAGTTCTTCTCCTAAAAGAGTCATTTAATCTGGAACATGAACAGGGATCAGTCAGATGAAGAAAGGCAGGGATGACAAAATCTGTTAGTATATGAAAAAGGACAGAGAAGCTATACCTTGGTGATAAAACACTGCCACCATGCTGATATCTTAATGGAGAAATTCAATTTAGTTCCATTGGGAAAAGAAAAGTCACAGAAATCCTCAGCAATATATATCACAGTAACTGTGTTTTGGGGTGAGCAGATCCCCTCACAAGGATCCTCCTTTCTCAGGGATCACATCTCCACCTCCCATTCTGTATTTCCAGAGACATATGGACTCTGGCAGCCCTGTATCTACCATGAGGCCAGGGAGGCACCCTGACTCAAGCCAGGCCCGTTAGATTTCCTCTCCTGAGAGTGTGGAGCAAGAACCACAAGAAAGTCAAGGAAGGTCTCCATGAGGCTGGAACTGTAACAGGGCTGACATAGTAACTTAGGTACCATTGGGGTAGTCATTTTTGTACCAAGTGGATGGTGGTGCAGAGAAACAAATCTATACACAGATAAGAAAGAAGCAGATATGCAAACAAAACATAGGAAGAAGGGGTACAAGAACCACAGGTCTGTGCTGGTTTCCTATTTGTCCCCTAGTTGCAGTATCTCTCTAAGGCCCAGCTGCTCTCTTATTCTTGGTCTGCCAACCCCTATATCCTTATCACAAACCCCTCCTTCTGCTAAGGCTGGCTCAAGTTTCTTTCAAACACCTATAGCCACCTATTCCTAAGATATAAACAATGTACTGAGCCACAAAATTCCTTCTTAACCAGTGTGTTGGAAACTCTCCACTGTTGATCAAGCCGCTACAACTCATAAGTTATCTACCATCAGTGTATCAAACTCTAAGAGATTTATTTTCCATTCTATTTAGTCCAAAGCCTAAGATTCTTGTTTCATTTTATAGTGTTCACTCAGAGGTACTGATATAGCGACATGAATATTCTGAAAGACATTTTGGAAGATGAAGGGGCAATGAGTTCAGAGAAGTCATTTTTCCTGTCTTTAATCAGATCAAGTTCATCTAACGAATTTCAAGTGGGCTAATAAACAGTTCTAGGAAAATTCATTGAGGGACACACTGAATTGGCCTCTCTGGAAAGCATCAAAGGAATTATCACATCTATTGATTTAATATTACCATGATGCAGTGATTCACTGTTATCACTCACTGGACCCCTGAAGAGCCAGCCAACCCAGCCATCTAACAAAACAAATGTAGTCTAGCTGCAGTGTTTTCCCAAATTCCCCAATCCTAAGACTCACCTGGAGGACAGGTAAACACAGATTTCAGGAGCAGCTCTCAGATCAACGAGTCAGAATTTCTGAGGAACAGGCCGAGGATGCTACACTGAGGATCCCCAGAGGACTCCGATTCTCCAAATGGTTAAGTGTGACTTTAAGAATGACCCTTGACTTCACATCCAAGAGAAAGCCCCTGTCAGATGTGGCTGAACCGGGCTCTGACTCACCTGTACTTCATCTTCTCTCTAGCTCATGCTTTCTGACCTTCATTAAACCCTCTAGCTCCTCTCCAAGCACACCCTCCTGCAGCAAGGCTCTGGAGCTTTCCCAGAGTTCAGCGACCTTGTTTCTCCTGGTCTGCCTGACTGGAAAACCCAGTAATGAAGGACCTGCCCCTTTATGCTTTCCCCTTCTTGCCAGAGCCCCTCCAACTGTATGCTGCCCTCAAGGCAGCCCTGACGGGTACGGCCTGGCCTTGACAGCCCAGCTTGATGCAAAACAGACACCAGGAAGGCTGCACAGCATGCCATCCGTACACGGGAGAGTAAATGATGTCCACCGTTCCCACTCAGAGTGATCTATTTGATCACATAAGCAGCACTCTTCCTGTATGTACACTTAGAAAATACTGGCTGAAGCAAATTCCCCAGCATACCACTGAAGAACTGATTTAGGAGTATGCTTCTTTGAAATAAATTTTGTAGACGCGAGTTTTCAAAGGGCAGTCCTTGGTCAGCCCATTTCATAAACCACAAATGTGCTTAAGGTCACTGTGCAAAGAGTCAGGACTGTTTTCCACATGTCCACTACTCACTGGGACACAATAGAAGCAAGAAGAGAGGCAGTGAGAAGGAGGAGTGGTAGGGAGTGACCCTCGTCACATCTGATTAGGCGCTCCAGACCACAAACTGTGGGGTCTGCTTTGGAGTGCAAAAAACAGGATAGCTGAGTCAGCCGCCAAAAATTAGAGGATGGATATCAAGAGAAGTTTATTCACAGACTCATTGATAATGGGTAGTTAAATCATGTAAATTTTTAGGCCATCACTTTAGTTTACGGAACACAGGATTTTCTTTCTCTCCACAAAAGATAGGGAGAGAACAAGAAGTCCAAAACCCCACCCCATTGTCTAAGATGGGATTTCTGATGGTAAAATCCACTTAGGCAGGATTGGCAAGTGAGAAGGCTTCCTTGGTGGCTCAGTCAGTAAAGAATCCACCTGCAATGCAGGAGACCCAGGTTTGATTCCTAGGTCGGGAACACCCCCATAGAGAAGGAAATGGCAAACCCACTCCACTATTTTTGCTGGGAAATCCCATGGACGAAGAGCCCAGCAGGCTATAGTCCACAGGGTCACAAGAGTAGGACACGACTTAGTGACTAAACCACCATCATCCGAGGGGAGAAAAGGACTGGCTGTTCTCACCTGGCCAGGAACTTCAGGCTTAATGACAAACTCTAAGGTGTCAGTCTCCACTGATATTGTGCTGTCTGGAGGACACTGGGGAGGCAGTCTGGGCCGTAAGACTTACTTGAGCCCAGATTGCAACAGCTGGAACGATGCGGCCACACAAGCAAGAAGCGGGGCACCAGCAGCCTGACACGCATACTAACCTTGGAAGAAATATAAGGTGCTGCCAGTGCCGCCTACAGAGAGGCTCTCTGAAGAAAGCAAGGCAGCCCGGGAGGCTCTGTCTTGTGCTCTATAGCAATAACACACAAGTGTGTATACAAACAAACACACCTGTGGGAATGATCTCTGTGTGTCCTGGAGATTCAGACTAGCAACTTGTCAATTGAGTGCAAACTCCTTCTGTGGACAGAAGGACTGCTTATGCGTGTCCAGATGGGTACAAGGACAAATTGTGCTTGCCCAACTTCAGAGAAACCATGCCAAATATTTCCCCCAAACCACTGATTTTAGCTTGTTCTTGTTTTCCTTCAACAACAGCCTAACACACGGTTTCAGACGGGCATTTGACTTTTCAAATATTTGCATGCAACCACAGCAAACTCAGTGAGTCCCTGTGTTCTGGGAGCTGTGGAATGGCCTTTGAATGACATGTGTCCTGCATCCTGATATAAAGGTCATCTTCTTAAAGGACGGGAGGAAGGCCCTGCAGCAGCCCAGACCTGGTATGACCCCTATGGGATGTGCATCAGTGGAAGCCAGATGCCTAAAGCAGCCAAAAAAAATGTCATACTCCCTAAAGCTCAGAGTAACAAAAAAACAAACCAAATCAAAAGTCTAAGCTTTAGTGCCAATTCATGTGAGTCTCCCTGGTCACTGGACTCTTCACTGAACAGAAAGCATACTCTCTATAAAAGGAGACACCAACAGAAAAACAATACAGGAGGGAGCTTCAGCCTAGCCTTGGATCTTCTTCCACTCACAGGGTTGGATGACTGTGAACCCCAAATGCAAATGTACCACTTCCCCACCAATCAGTTCAGTTGCTCAGTCATGTCTGACTCTTTGTGACCCCATGAATCGCAGCACACCAGGCCTCCCTGTCCATCACCAACTCCCAGAGTTCACTCAGACTCACGTCCATTGAGTCCGTGATGCCATTCAGCCATCTCATCCGCTGTCGTCACCTTCTCCTCCTGCCCCCAATCCCTCCCAGCATCAGAGTACTTTCCAATGAGTCAACTCTTTGCATGAGGTGGCCAAAGTACTGGAGTTTCAGCTTTAGCATCATTCCTTCCAAAGAAATCCCAGGGCTGATCTCCTTCAGAATGGACTGGCTGGATCTCCTTGCAGTCCAAGGGACTCTCAAGAGTCTTCTCCAACACCACAGTTCAAAAGCATCAATTCTTTGGCACTCAGCCTTCTTCACAGTCCAATTCTCACATCCATACATGACTACTGGAAAAACCATAGCCTTGACTAGACGGACCTTAGTTGGCAAAGTAATGTCTGCTTTTGAATATACTGTCTAGGTTGGTCATAACTTTTCTTCCAAGGAGTAAGCGTCTTCTAATTTCATGGCTGCAGTCACCATCTGCAGTGATTTTGGAGCCCCCAAAATAAAGTCTGACACTGTTTCCACTGTTTCCCCATCTATTTCCCATGAAGTGATGGGACCAGATGCCATGATCTTTGTTTTCTGAATGTTGAGCTTTAAGCCAACTTTTTCACTCTCCTCTTTCACTTTCATCAAGAGGCTTTTTAGCTCCTCTTCACTTTCTGCCATAAGGGTGGTGTCATCTGCATATCTGAGGTTATTGATATTTCTCCCGGCAGTCTTGATTCCAGCTTGTGTTTCTTCCAGTCCAGTGTTTCTCATGATGTACTCTGCATAGAAGTTAAATAAGCAGGGTGACAATATACAGCCTTGATGTACTCCTTTTCCTATTTGGAACCAGTCTGTTGTTCCATGTCCAGTTCTAACTGTTGTTTCCTGAGCTGCATACAGATTTCTCAAGAGGCAGGTTAGGTTGTCTGGTATTCCCATCTCTTTCAGAATTTTCCAAAGTTTCTTGTGATCCACACAGTCAAAGGCTTTGGCATAGTCAATAAAGCAGAAATAGATTGTTTTCTGGAACTCTCTTGCTTTTTCCATGATCCAGCAAATGTTGGCAATTTGATCTCTGGTTCCTCTGCCTTTTCTAAAATCAGCTTGAACATCTGGAAGTTCACTGTTCACGTATTGCTGAAGCCTGGCTTGGAGAATTCTGAGCATTACTTCACTAGCATGTGAGATGAGAGCAATTGTGCGGTAGTTTGAGCATTCTTTGGCATTGCTTTTCTTTGGGATTGAAATGAAAACTGACCTTTTCCAGTCCTGTGGCCACTGCTGAGTTTTCCAAATGTGCAAGGTCATCTGATATTTCTGATGCCTCATAAAGAGATCCTGTCACGACCGTGGGCTTCCCTGGTGGCTCAATTGGTAAAGAATCTGCCTGCAATGCAGGAGATCCAGGTTCGGTCCCTGGGTTGGAAGACCCCTTGGAGAAGGAAATGGCAACCCACTCTAGTATCCTGGCCTGGAGAATTATATGGACAGAAGAGCCTGATGGACTACACGACTGTGACCTAAAGTGAGCCCCTACTCCTTATCTTATTGCTCACATTTTTTTACACTCATTTAATTCCTTTAAAAATCATATATTACAGTAATTAGATATATGCATCAGGCATAATTAAAGGTGGTGAAAGCCACCTTTTGCCAACAAATTACTTAGTACAGAACAAAACTTTATATAAAAATTATCTTTCGTGTTTCTAAAATCAACTATTTGCTAAAGTAAAGATTCTTGCTTTGCAGATGAAGAACAGGGAACTGCTTTCCACTTTCTCAATGTATCAAAGTAGAGCAGGATATCCAAAATATGACATTATCCTTCAGGTTCCCAAATTAAGGGCTGTATCATCAGCCACAGTTTATGCTGGGTGTTACATGGCTTCTGTATGGAAGCCAATCACTCCCACATATAAACACTTCCCTCACATCAATATGTTATAGTTCCAGTAAGTT
Source organism: Nanger dama (assembly GCA_917880005.1). NCBI lineage: Eukaryota > Metazoa > Chordata > Mammalia > Artiodactyla > Bovidae > Nanger > Nanger dama. The sequence continues at coordinate 1,614,780 of CAKJTW010000038.1, read as the reverse complement.
CTGGCAAGATCATAGACATTTTAATGATCAGAAGAGGTTGGAAAGTAGTGTGTTCATGATCAATAAAATAAGCACTAGCCATAATTCTCTATGTCAGTACTTCTCAAACTTTAACATGCATACAAATCATTGGGAGATTTTTCTTTCCATTTTTTTGCCACACCAAACAGCATATGGGATCTTAATTCCCTGACAAAGAACTGAACCCATGCATGCCCCTTTCATTGGAAGCTCAGAGGCTTAACCACCGAACTGCCAGGGAAGTCCTGAGTATCTTTTGAAAGTACAGATTCTGATTCAGTGGGTCTGGGAAGGGGATTATGGAGTACAACAAATTCCCAAGTGCTGATGGTGCTGCTAGGATGTGGACCACATTTTGAGAACAAACCAAGGCCTTCTACCATGCCCCCTCTTGGGAGACCTATGTAATTTCTCTGGCCCACATGAATTTCTATCATGTGACTGTCAGAAGAAAAAAAGGTGTGTTAAACAAAGTGTAGTCCAGTTCCAGAGAACAGGAGAAAGAGGCAAAGTTGGGGTCTCGGGCTCTGTTTTGACTCATACTGTCATCCTATTTTCCTCTCCTGAAAATTGGCTGGGCAGCCTGACTCCCTTAGGAGAGATGGAGACTGTATATTGCCCAGGCTCACCAGTATCCAAGATACAAAAGCACTGTCTTTCGTCGTCTACTTGCAACTACTACAAAGAGGCTAGCCCTGGGATGGCCTCTGGCTTGCCAGGAAAGCAGCAGTAAGACTATCTCTGGCATTAGACACACATCTAAACATCCCTGAATTCTCAATAAAGAACCACAGAGTTCTACAACATTTAGAAGGATGACCTTGTGTGAGTTTAACCAAACTATTGTGATTAAGCGATTTTTGCTGGTTTTGCCTCTTGGTGGCTTAGCGTATTTAACACTCTGAAACGCGCCCTAAATTCTGAGTCTAGCCACAGTAGGAACACAACATCAGAGGATATACAAAAGTCTCTTTTTAAAAGATAGAGGACTGAGGGGAAAAGTTTACTTTCATTTACTAAAGCTGAAACCCAGTCACCCTGACTGTATCTGATGCCTCCTTAATTACTATTTTGCATCCCCAACATCCACATTGTCACCTAGCAGCAAATGGAATCCAAAGTACTAGAAATAATTAGGGTGCATCAGAGCACTCACAGAGGCATGAAAGTCACTAATAATGAAGCACATGCCCCTATGAACACAATATGCTTCCTCCTAGTACAACTTTTAAAAATACAAGCTGTTGACAAGTTGCTCCTCGAAACTAAAAACCACCTACATTATTAATTTTACTGATCTCACACCACACCCAAGGCCTCTAGTAACCAAAGAAAGCAATAACTATGTCAGTGAGACAGCAAATGAGGAGCTGGTATCTCCTAAGACAGATGGGAGCCACAGGCAGCCTCACTTTTGAGCTTGAGATTCTGCCTCTGGAAGAAGGTGCCATACAGAAAGAATTCTGATCTTTCTGGATTCTTTCTACTTGTTGACTAAAAGGTCTAGACCAGAGAGCTCCTATGGTTATAAATAAGCTAGCCCTTCAGGCTTTGCAGTGCCACGCTGGAGAGGCCAGCTTTGTGACCCGGCAGCTATTCATATGACTCTGTGGGACTTTCCCCCAGAAAGGGGGAGCAAAGAGAAAGCTTGCAGATAGCAGGCAGTGTACAAAGTCAAACCAAATCAAGTCAGAATGTTAGAGGATAAACATTTCCCCCAGACGCAGGCATAGTGGAGTATCTTAAACAATCTGAAACAACACTAACACCATAACCTCATTAACTAACCTACTTACTATATATTTCTTGCTGCTAATTCCCGTGGGTGCCTCTGGATTCCAGGCCTTGTACAGATGATTCTGAAGCTCCTGTGAAGGCAGAAATAGACCGATAGAACTGGTCTGCCTGCTTCTGTTAGATCTTCACTATAAAGAATGGTAACGGATGTATTTGTTCCCAGGGCGAAAATGAACAAATATAAGGTGATGAATGCTATGTTATTTCAGAAATAGATATATTCCACGTCCTAGGCAATTTATACCATATTTTACAAATTACCATTCATTTTTCCTTATTCCCTGGGGATGTAGCCTATAACTAAGTGAAGTGACGAGAAAGTCACTCAATCGTGTCCGAATTTTTGAGACCCCTAGACTATATAGTCCATAGGATTCTCCAGGCCAGAATTCTGGAGTAGGTAGTCTTTTCCCTTCTCCAGGCGATCTTCCCAACCCAGGGATCGAATCCAGGTCTCCCATATTGCAGGTGGATTCTTTACCGGCTGAGCCACAAGGGAAGCCCAGCTTATAACTAAAAGAAAAGGGGACTGCAATACTCTCGGCTCTGAGAGTGATAAATGGAACAACTGCATTAGAATCATTTGGATTTTTTTTTAAATTCAAATTCCTGGGCCTCATTCAAGAGACCATGAGTCACAGGTTTGGAGGGAGTCCAGAATTGTATTTTAAACCATTACCTTTAGTTATTCTGCACTCTCTAGAGAACCCTGACTTAAGGTACTATAGGGCTGAACGGCTTTACAATACTGACAAGTTGAAAAGCCTTGTTAATTGATTTTTATAGTGATTGCCACATCAAACACAATGGCAGGAGCAGTCCAGTTGGCACCATTATCCTTACAAAAATACTTTTTTTTACTGTGGTAAAAGTCATATAATATAAAACATACTATTTCAACCATACTTAACCGTACAGTTTACTGGCACCAAGTACATTCGCAACATTGTGCAACTCTCACCATCATCCATCTCCTGAGTTTTTCACTTTCCTAAACTGAACTGTCCCCATTCAACACAAAGTCCTCATTCCCCAACCTCCCACCCCCAGCCCCTAGCATCTACCAGTGTACTTCCGACTCCGTGAGTTTGACTATTCTACATACCTCTAACAAGTGGAGTCACCTGCTATATATACTCGGAGACGGCAATGGCACCCCCACTCCAGTACTCTTGCCTGGAAAATCCCATGGACGGAGGAGCCTGGTGGGCTGCAGTCCACAGGATTGCTGAGTCGGACATGACTGAGCGACTTCACATTCACTTTTCACTTTTCACTTTTATGCATTGGAGAAGGAAATGGCAACCCAGACCAGTGTTCTTGCCTGGAGAATCCCAGGGACGGGGGAGCCTGGTGGGCTGCCGTGTATGGGGTCTCACAGAGTTGGACACGACTGAAGCGACTTAGCAGCAGCAGCAGCTATACTGGAGTGCATGTTTTAAAGTCTGTATTGAATTTGTGACATTGCTTCTGTTTTATGGTTTGGTTTTCTGGCTGGGAGGTATGTGGGATCACAGCTCCTTGACCAGGGACCAAGCCCTCAGCCCCTGCACTGGAAAGTGATGGTCTTAACCACTGGACTGCCAGGGAAGTCCCTGGAGTCCATTTTTAAGGTTAACTTAATACCAATACCCATTATTTGCAGGTATCTTCAGCCTGTTGGACATAAGTACCCTGGACCACAAGGTCTAGATATATACAAGAGGCAGTTGGTCATGCACCCATATGTAGAGCCTTAAGAGAATACTCTAATTAGGGGATGAGAGTTCATTGCAAGAAACAAAGACGCATCAATTGAAAGAAGTAAGCCTTGGTGCTTTAGTGGTTGAATTCACTAAGCATCAGTTGAGTTCCAGTCAAAGGAAGAGCAAGTTCCGAGAAGGAGAGAGCGGTCTGGAACATTATTACGAATGTTAAGTAGAATGCAGACTGGGGATTTGGGCTTGAAGGAGGTCCTCAGTTTATAAGAGTGTTATTTCCAGTAAACAAATCTGGCAAATCAATAGAAATGAAAGTTAAATTGAAAGAGCCATGGATAAATCAGGGTAACAAAATGAAGACTGCTCTTTGATAGGAAAAGGAAAGGAAGAAATTGACCTCGCTTGAAATGAAATGTAGTTTTTATTTATTTGCTTGTTTGTTTGAAGATAAGAGACTTGCCAGAAATTCCCAAGCAATCCTCCATTCTGTCTTAGAGACAAAAAAGAATCCAAAGGTAACTCTAAGGTTTTCCAGTCCAGTCTACCCACCCCACTAATCAAATGGATGGGTAGCAATGGACATTGGGGCTCACTGACTCACTTGGGGATCACTTAGACAAGCAACAAGATAGCCTGGCTGGGTTCCCAGCTGTCCACTGTGTGTGCCTGAAAGAGTGAACAAGTCAGAAAAGCTCACCAGTCACAATCTTTTGGCCCAAGGCTTAGGAGCCCTAAAAAGAATGAAGAAGGGAAATGGAAAAAGGAGATGATGACTTTGGAACAAAACTTTCGCCTACCCTGATACCCTGGGAGACTAGAGAGGGATAGAAAAGAATTCCAGCAGATGTGGTTGGAAGGTTTTCCTTCTGTTATCCAAGAAAGAGAGACCTGGCTAGGACAAGAAAACACATACAATCAATCAAAGGAAAACCTCCTTGTGGCCAATAGGTTGGCTACCTTGTCCTCAGGTCATTTGCCCAAACCTAAACATAGCTTTGGGAGCGAAGCCAGGTCAGGTATCCATGGCTGCAACAGTGCAAGTCTCTGAGACCTTGTTGGATCAATTCAGACCTGCCAGAGTTCAAAGTTTCTCCAGAAGGAGAAAAAAAACAGGAATTAAATATTAATAAAATGACCACACAATTTAGGGGTTTTTAACCTTCCATGGGGAAAATTTCTATTCAAATTATGAAGCTAATCTCAAAAATATACAAGCAACTTATGCAGCTCAACTCCAGAAAAATAAATGATCCAATCAAAAAATGGGCCAAAGAACTAAATAGGCATTTCTCCAAAGAAGACATACGGATGGCTAACAAACACATGAAAAGATGCTCAACATCACTCATTATCAGAGAAATGCAAATCAAGACCACAATGAGGTACCTTTCACACCAGTCAGATGGCTGCAATGCAAAAGTCTATAAACAATAAATGCTGGAGAGGATGTGGGGAAAAGGGAACCCTCTTACACTGTTGGTGGGAATGCAAACTAGTACAGCCATTATGGAAAATAGTGCGGAGATTCCTTAAAAATTGCAAATAGAACTGCCTTATGACCCAGCAATCCCACTGCTGGGCATACACACCAAGGAAACCAGAAGTGAAAGAGACACATGTACCCCAATGTTCACTGCACCATTGTTTATAATAGCCAGGACATGGAAACAACCTAGATGTCCATCAGCAGATGAATGGATAAGAAAGCTGTGGTCCATATACACAATGGAGTATTACTCAGCCCTTAAAAAGAATAAATTTGAATCAGTTCTAATGAGATGGATGCAACTGGAGCCTGTTATACAGAGTGAAGCAAGCCAGAAAGAAAAACACCAATACAGTATACTGACACATATATATGGAATTTAGAAAGATAGTAATGATGACCCAGTATGTGAGACAACAAAAGAGACACAGAGGTATAGAACGGACTTTTGGACTCTGAGGGAGAGGGAGAGGATGGGATGATTTGGGAGAATGGCATTGAAACATGTATACTATCATGTAAGAAACGAAGCGCCAGTCTATGTTCGATACAGGATACAGGATGCTTGGGGCTGGTGCACGGGAATGATCCAGAGAGATGATATGGGGTAGGAGGTGGGAGGGGGCTTTGGCATTGGGAGCTTGTGTACACCTGTGGCTGATTCATGTCAATGTATGGCAAAACCAATACAGTATTGTAACAGAATAAAGTAAAAATAAAATTAAAAAAAATTTTTTTAATTATGAAGCAGTTTTATGGAGTAATTTTGATGAGACATACTCCAAACTATATTGTTTTTAGCTTTCACAACATGAATTTTCAAACCCTTCAGTCTTCAAATTATGAATCTAACTGTTGAAATAAGACAGAGATGGATAGATAGATCAAATTGCTTTATTTAGCTATAACTCACACTTCCCTCGTGGCTCATATGGTAAAGAATCTGCCCACAATGCAGGAGACCCACCCAGGATCTCCCTGGGTCAGGAAGATCCACTGGAGAAGAGAATGGAAACCCACTCCAGTATTCTTGCCCGGAGAATTTCAAGGACAGAGGAGCCTGAAGGGCCATAGTCCATCGTGTCACAAAGAGTCGAATATGAACACTCTTCAGCTTCATACTAATTCACTCGTTTAAAACATATATAATTCAACAAGTTTAAGTATATACACGGGATTTTGCTACAGTCAGTTTTAGAACATTTTTATCATCCCAAAAGAAGCCCCACACCATTACTACTGGTTTCCCAACTTCACCCTGCCTCCGCCCCAGATAACCAGTAATCGACTTCCTGAATCTACTTCCTGTCTCCATGATTTGCCTATTCTGGACATTTCATACACATGGAGTCATACAGTATGCAATCTTCTGTGACTGGCTTCTCTCTCTTAGCATGATGTTTTCAACACTCATCCATGCTGCAACGTATATAATATTCCATTGTATGGACACGTCACATTTTATTTACCTAATTTCTCAGTGGGTAGACATTTGGGTTGGTTCTACTTGACTATTATGAATAATGTTGCTAAAACATTTATAATAGTACCTTATTAGAAGTCAAGAGCCTATCACTCAAATTTTAAAAAATATTTTAAAATATTTATTTTGGCTGTGCCAGGTCTTAGGTGTGGCACATGGGATCTTCAGTTGTGGCATGCAAACTCTTAGTTGTGGCATGCAAAATCTTAGTTGCAGCATGTGGGATCTAGTTCCCTGACCAGGGATGCAACGCAGGCCCTCTGCATTGCAATCGTGGAGTCTTAGCCAGTGGACCAGGGAAGTCCCGCCTATCACTCAAATTATTTCAAAGTTCAGAAAAACAAAATGTCTTAAAAAATAAATGTGCTAGTTGTAAGAAACTGTCAGAGTTAAACTTAAATGGCTGCTAAAACAAAACAAAAGATACAGATTTGCTAACATATTTTGTCATCTCTTGCTGAGCTGAGTTTGAGAATTTAAAGACTGGTTCATCTGTTCACTATTTATGTGTCACTTGTCATTCTTTCTTTCCTGGATATCCTACTTAGCTCTGCTGCTAAGTCGCTTCAGTCGTGTCCGACCCTGTGTGACCCCATAGATGACAGCACACCAGGCTCCGCTGTCCCTGGGATTCTCCAGGCAAGAACACTGGAGTGGGTTGCCATTTCCTTCTCCAATGCATGAGAGTGAAAAGTGAAAGTGAAGTTGCTCAGTCGTGTCCGACCCTCAGCGACCCCATGGACTGCAGCCCACCAGGCTCCTCCACCCATGGGATTTTCCAGGCAAGAGGACTGGAGTGGAGTGCCATTGCCTTCTCTGCTAGCAGTTCTCAATTTAGCCTTTCAAAAACTGGAAATATTTTTTACATTCATTAGCTTTAACAAGAAAATACATCATCATTACTGCCCATTAGAACTAAACGGATGGTGAATATTTACCACATGGTTCCTTCCTATTAAGTTCATTACCGTGTTTTTAAAGTTATGGTTAAATTTATTTCACAAAAAATAAAGTTAAATGCTTTCCAAAGAAAAACCACAAACTTGTAAAAGTGTTTTTCAATTTGGAGTAAAACAACTGTATACTAAAGCTTATTTTTCTGCCTATTATTTCAAGGTATCACAGAGCCTATGAGAAATCAATATGTACAAACAAACATTAAAAGACATTAAGCCCTTGACTTTAAAACAAAAATATAAACCCACATACAGACAACACAAAGCAGAGAATGCACTAAACGGTCATTGGTAGAAAAGTAAACAGAAAGACAAAGTCATGATATGGAAGAAGCTTATTTCATACACATTCACTGCAGAAATCTTTGAATGGCCACATATGCCAAGTAAGGGTTATGACCTAGTTTACACATATATCTTCATAACCCACATCTGAAGCTTCCAAGGGGTTATTTTCACAGAAGCCTATTAAGATCCCATTTGTTAAATGTCTATCAACAAATGTTAATAAAAGGGCTTTATTGTCAGAATATAAGCCAGAGACTTACTTTTATTATCTGAGTTGTATCTATAAAAGCTCTGCATCTCAACACAAGGATCTTCCTTTATTGAGGTATAACTCACACAACCAGAAATGTCACCCCTTCAAACTGCACACTTCAGTATTTTCCAGCACATTCACAGAGCTAGTTTTCATTTTTGAGAACAGTTTTGTAACTAGCTGTTCACCTCTCAGACCTTTCTCCTTCCCTTTTGTATGAGAGGTGTTATGGCATACTGGTGAAGAGTGCTGATTCTGGAGGAGGGCTGCCTGCACTTAAATATCATTTCACCCTCTACATAGCTACACATCCTTAACCTCTTTGAGTTTTCATTCTCTTATATGTAAAATGAGGATGACTACAAAGTATTGATATGTGTGAAATATCTGGAACTTAATCTGACACTCATTAGCTCTTATTATTTTTTAAACCAAACTCTTCAAGTACAGAAAAAAGCATTAAAACCAAATATGTGCTTGGAAAAATTTAAAAGTCCTTCCCTTTCTAGGACATCCTTCCACCCTAAAAGGCCAAAAATGGCCACGGTCTCTTTAGCCTCCAGCTGCCACCCCTCTAACCTCAGCTCCACTCTCGAGACCTGCCTGACACACGATTAATACTGACTGTGTTTGCCGGCACACACTGCACTCTGCTCTGCATTCTCTGGTTTCTGCTGCTTCTTTGAGAATGTTTATCATGTCCTCCACCTAGCTAGCTTGTTCTGATTTTTAAAATCAGTGGTTCGTTCAGTGGTGAACTCCTCTGGGAAGCCTTAGCAGATGTGGTTCTAACTTCTCACTGATCCCTTCTACTACCTCTACTATAATCACAATTAGCTAAGTGTCCTTCTCTCTGGATCCTCATGATATGTGAATCTGTACTTACTGCCTCCAACTATACTTATTCTTTGAAGAGTCTGTCTTCTGCACTAAACTGTAATGGGTTTTTTTCAGCTTTACTGAAATATCAATATAATGAACATATAAAATTATTAGCTATTTAATTAAAGTGTACATAGAGTTGATTTGATATAGACATATATTACGAAAGGATGCCCCATCTAATTAACACACATCTACCACCTTACTTTTTGAATATTTGTGAGAGAACACTTATGTTCTACTCTCTTAGCAGATTTATACTTCTAAAGCCATTTATACTGCTTAAAATTAAGGATTTTAAAAGCTTTTCTTTATATGAATATCAATAAATAACTACCATAATAGAAGTTAAAACTGATAAACTTGGAAAACATATATTAATTCAAGACATAAATAACTCTTAGCATTACTATGAAAATGACTGACTCCCAGGACTCTCTGAAAGGGTCTTAGGACCCTCAAGGGCCCAGACCATAATATATGGTATAGTGCAGTTTTTGTTTCTTAAATTATAAATGTATGTTCATTCATATAATAGTTACAGGATCTGAGAGGAGTGAGGGGCAAATGAAAAGATCTAAGATGGGAAGGAAGAGACAACCTCATCAGTTAGGGAAAATGACTGAAGACAAGGCGGCAAAGAAAAGGAAGAGAAATAAAAAGTATAATAGATCAGCACCAGTCTTCAGAGAAATAATAAAGAAGATGTAAGTAACTGCACAAACAAAACCAAAAACAGGAACAAGGCTGCAGGCCAAAAGGCAAACAAACGCTTAAATAAAAATTGGGCTTTCAGGTATGAAATGCACCATTTGGACTATTCCATCTCACCCCATTTTCACTTCTTTGTCATTCTCAGTCCTCATGTGCTCTTTTTACAGGACTCTTCTCTGTGGAACTCTGTTCTCTCTTGCCTCACAGTCACTGGCTGAAAAAAGCTGTTCAAATGTTATATGGCTGGGGGGGAACAGAGCGACAGCTGTGATGAAACTCTGTGATTGGAATCCAACTGATAAAATTTTTAACATTCTATTAGATCACAAAAATGGTAAGATTTTAAAATAGAAAGGCTGAAGTTATTTTTACATGCTGAAAACGCATTAAAAATTAGTGTCCTTAAAATATGCTACATGAAGGCCGGGACTGGAAAGTAATATGGACTTGGTTATACCGCTATTTCATTGACATTGTGATATTACCCTTTCTACAGCAACAAAAGCCGTGGAAGAAGGACAATCAATCTTCAACCTAACATTTTGTTTTTGGTCTTTGCTATACAAACTTTTCAGGGATATACAACTGGTTTGAATTTTGTTAAGCCGTCTTATGTGCAGAGGTCAAACACTCAAGGTCAAGGCCAGACACAGGCCAAATACAGATCCAGGCCAAATTCAGCCTGCAGACTGTTTTTGTGTAGTCCTCAGGCTAAGAATAGTTTCACATTTTAAAAGTATGCAAAAACAAAACAAAATCAAACAAACAAACAAAAACCAAAGAGTAATATGCAAAAGAAATTGCATGTGACCTGCAAAGCCAAAACTATTTTCTGTCCACTACAAAAAAGTTTGTGAATACATTCATCACAGTCTGGTTCATAATATACGCTAAATAAATGTTAGTTACTAGAGGAACCTGGTGGGCTACGGTCCATGGGGGTCACAAAGAGTCGGACATGACTGAGCAACTAACACTTTAACTTTCACTATTCTTAATTTTGATATTGTTATTCCTGTAATTTATTATCTTTAATAAGTATGCTCCTTGAGTAATTTTAACTTCTCAATACTGAAGACATGGCTTGAACCTTATTTAATCACATTAACCATGAAATATTGCTGTCACTAATTTTTTTCATTCTTTTCATCCTGCCTATTCTTGAAAAATGTTGATTTCTCCTTTTTCTTAAAACTATGGTAAAATATACATGTAAAAATTACCAGTTTTTCCTTTAAATTTTAATTGTGGTAAGAATACTCAACATGAGATCTACCTTCTTAAATTTTTAAGTGCACAATATAGTATTGATTGTAGGTACAATGTAGTCCAGAAGATCTCTAGAACTTACTAATCTTGCTTTTATGCAAGACTATACATCCATTGATTAGTAACTCCCCACGTCTCCTTTCCCCTAGCCTCTGGCACCCACCATTCCACTTTTTGTTTCTACAAATTTTACTATTTCAGATATATCATTTAAGTGGAATCATGCAGTATCTGTTGCTACCTTATTTCACTCAACATAATGTCCTTAAGATTCATCCATGTTGTTAATATTGCAGAGTTTCCTTCTTCTTAAAGTATGAATAATAATCCATTATGGTCTTCCCAAGTGGCGCAGTGACAAAGAACTCACCAGCCAATGCAGGAGACGCAAGAAGACGGCGGGTTCAATCCCTGGGTTGCGAAGATCCTCTGGGGCAGGAAATGGCAACCCACTACAGTGTTCTTGCCTGGAAAATTCTATGGACAGAGGAGCCTGGCGGGTTACAGCCCATGGGATTAAAAACAGTTGGACACTGCTGAGAGACTGAGCACATACACACACAGTAATCCACTGGATGTATATTATACATTTTCTTTAACTATTAACATTTATCTGTTGATGGGTATTTAGATTATTTCCAAGTCACAGCTATTGGAAATAGTGCTATAATGAACACAAGAGTGCCAGCATCTCTTTGAGATCCTGATTTCAATTCTTATGAATAAATATCCAGAAGTGGGACTGTTGAATCATATAGTAGCTCTATTTTTAATTTTTCAAAGAATCTCCATACTGTTTTCCATAGTGATTGCACCATTTTGCATTCCTACCAACACTGCACAAGGGTTCCAGATTCTTCACAGTCTCATCAAACACTTGTCTTTTGCTGCTCTTTTTATAACAGCCATCCTGACATCTTATTACGGTTTTGATTTGCATCTCTCTGATGATTAGTGATGGTTTACATTTTTTAAATATATCTATTAGCCATTTGCATGTCTTCTTCGGAGCAATGTCTATTTAAATCCTTAACTAATTTTTAGTTGGGTTATTAGGTGTTCTTTTTTTTTCCTCCCTGCTATTGAGTTGTTGGAGTTTCTTACATATTTTGGAAATTAAACTCTTATTAGATATATGATTTGCAAATATTTCCTGCCATTTCATAGGTTTCCTTTTCACTATGTTGTTTCTTTTGCTGTGGAGAAATGTTTTTAGTTTGATATAGTTCCACTTGTTTATTTTTGCTTTTGCTATCTGTCCTCTTGGTGTCATAGCCATGAAATCATTGCCGAGACCAACCTCATGAAACTTTTCTCTCATGTTTTTCTTCCAAGAGTTTATTTATAGTTTCAGGTCTTAAGGTTAAGACTTTAATCCATTTTGTGTTGTATCTGCATAAGGGTGTTGAATTTTATTAAATGCTTTTCCTGCATCTATTGAGATGATCATACGGTTTTTATCCTGTATTCTGTTAATATATTGCATTACATTAACTGACTTTTGCATGTTGAATCATCTTCACACTGCAGGGATAAATCCCATTTGTTCATGCTATGTGATCCTTTTAGCATACTGTTAGATTTAGTTTGCTGGTATTTTGTTGAGGACTTTTCCACCAATATTCATCAGGGATATTGGCTTTTGGTTTTCTTTTCTTATGGTTGTAACCTAACATGTGATCTGTCCTGGAGAAAGTTCTGTGTGCTCTTGAGAAAAATGTATATTCTTCTGCCATTGGATGGAATGTTCTGTATATGACCTTTTTCCCCAAGACGAGTTTGGAACTATTCTCTCCTCTTCAATTTTTTGGAAGAGTTTGAGAAGGTTTGGCATTTATTCTTCTTTAAATATTTGGTAGAATTCACCAGTGGCATCATTGGTGCCGAAGGCACCAATGCCTTCGGATGCATTCGAAGGCATCCTATCCTGGGCTTTTCTTTGTTGGGAGGTTCTGGATTCCTGACTCAATCTCCACACTAGTTATAGGTTTGTTTAGACTTTATATTTCTTCATGTTTAGTCTTGATAGGTTGCATGTTTCTAGGAATTCATCCAATTGTTATAAGTTATCTAGTTTTTTGCCATGTAATTGTTCATAGTAATCTCTTATCCTTTTTCTGTGGCATAACTGTCATGCCTCTTCTTTCATTTTGGACATTATTTACTGTTCTCTGCATTCTTCTTAGCTAGTCTAGCTGAGAGTTTGTCAATTTTTTTAAACCAACACTTGGTTTCATTGATCTTTTTCTATTGTCTGTTTTCTATTTCATTTGTTTCTGCTCTAATCTGTGTAATTTTCTTCCCTCTGCTAACTTTGAGTTTAGTCTGTCCTAAAGACTAAGGAGTCTAAGACTCTTTCTAGCTCTAAAAAGTATAAAGTTGTGTTGTTTGAGATTTTCTTTTTTTAATGTAGGCATGTATCACAAACTTCCTTCTTAGTACTGCTTTTGCTATTGGTATGTTGTGTTTTCATTTATGCTGGGTATTTTCTAATTTTCTTTTTTTCTTCACCCACTAGTTTTTCAAGAGTTCGTTATTTAATTTACACATAGTTGTAAATTTTCAAATTTTTATTCTGCTACTGAATTCTAGTTTCATTTCATTTGACTAGAATAAATACTTGGTATGATTTCAGTCTTAACTATTTGAAGACTTGATTTATAACCTAATATGCTATCTATCCTGAAGAAAGTTCTGCATGCCCTTGAGAAGAATGAATATTCTGCTGCTGTTGGATGGAATGTTCTGGATATGACCTTATTTCCATTGCAATCCAAATCTAATGTTTCCTTACTGATTTTCTATCTGAATATTCTATCCATTATTGAAAGTAGAATACTGACGTCCTCTGCTGTTATTATATTGTCGTCTATTTCTCTCTTCAGTTCTGTCAATGTTTGCTTTACATATTTAGGTGTTCTGACGTTAGGTGTGTAAACAATTTTTCTTTCTTCCTAGAGGACTGACCCTTTATTATTTAATATCCTTTTTGTTTCTTTTGTCAGTTTTTTTTTTTGTCTCTCAGCGTTTTAAAGATGTCATTCATCGTCTTCTGGCTTGCCAAGTTTCTGACTAGAAGTCTGCTCTAATTAATATCTCTGCTTCTGCATATAATGTGCCTTTTTTCTTTGGCTGCCTTCAAGATTTTCACTTCATCTTTGGTTTTCAGAAATGTGAATATGATATGTCTAGCTAGGATGCGTGTATTCTGTTTGGCATTTATCCTACTTGGGATTCTCTGAGCTTTTTGGAGCCATGGTTTAATGTCCTCCATTTCATTATTTTTGGGAAACCCTCAACCGTATATCTTCCAGTATTTCTTCTGCCCATTCTTTGTCTTTTTTTTCTGGGATTCCAAGTATGTGGCATATTAAAATGTTAGACCATGTGATATTGTCCTTGAGCTCTTGCATGCTTTGTTCTGTTTTGGGGTGTTTCTTCCCCATTCTTTTTCTCTTTCTGTTTTTGAGTAATTTCTGTTGATTATCTTCAAGTTCACCGATTCTTTCCTCAGTTATGGAAAGTCTACTGATGAGATCGATTGTGAAAGGCGTTCATTACTGTGACTGTGTTTTTAATGTTTACTATTGCCCTTTGATTCTTTCTTAGAGCCTCCACCTCTGTGCTGAAACTCTCGACTTACTCACGTATGTTGTTCATCTTTTCCACAACATCCTTTAACTTATCAATCACAGTTATTTTAAATTCCCTGTATAATTAATAAAAACAACTAGGTCATTTCTAAGTCTTGTTCTCTTGATTGCTTTGTCTCTTGAAAGTGGGCTGTTTTTTATTTTTCTTGTCTTTTTGTGTATTTCGTAATTTTTTGTATTGAATATATCATGTAGAAGACTTTTAATAGTCTGGGTCCCAGATTCCCCCTTATCCCTTATTCCCTCATAGTTACAAGGTATTTTATTTGCTTTTTCCCCAACCACAGGGGTTTCTACCTGTCCACTGGGACAACAGATGAAGGTTGTTTTTTTTCCTTAGAGAAGGGTATGAGTTGAGTTTTGTATCTTTTCACAGCAGCAGCTGCTCCTCCCCCAGTCCTGCAGATCAGAGGCAGTATTTCTCTGGTCTGCCACCCCTGCTCCCAAACTTTCCAAGGAACATGCAAAAGAAGACCCCTATGTGAACTGTAAGTAGGCACGCACACCCTGTGTGTCTGCCACTTTTAGGTTTCTATATGCTCATCCTAGCCCACACTCCACCTGCAAATTTGTCAAAATTTATAGCTGAGTCCTTATTCCCTTCTGTGGTGGTCCCATCCTCTTTCCATGCTCTGCCACAGGTAAGCCAGTGCTTGCATTCTGTCCCTCCTTGGAGTTACCTGTCTATCCCTCGATTTTAGACTAGTTGATTGCTCACAACCTCAGCTCTCTCAATAGGTTCAAGAAAAGTTATGGTTTTGTATATTATCTGACTTTTTTGGTTGGTGGTATGAGAGCAACACTCTTTCTAGTTTTCTACATACTAGACCCATCTATATGTCTGTCCCATCGTATTCTTGAATACTCTGGTTATGAACAGCTCATAGACACTTTATAATTACCTTCGCTCTTCACTCTTCTATTTTACAGATATACTGAATGTCATCGTGCACCAAGAGCAAATCTGTACCATGGCGTACACATCCTATTGCAATAATAAGCAGGTATTTATTCATTATGATGCCCCAAGCTATTTTTAAGTTGCTACTATTATTATCCAGGCAAAGCAAATTCTTTCATGTTATTTATGTTTCAAAGAATTTCATATATTTCACAACTAGTACAGATAGTCCTCAATTTACTGCCATTCTGCTAAGTAAATCACTTATACAACCCTCTGGGAAAGACATCCCATTACTGCTTTCAAACCAGCACAAGCACAGACCATTTCTCCTTTTCCATTATAATCCATCTAGCCTCAGTTTTTTTCATTGCTCCTTATACCTCTCTCTGAAACTCTCAAGGAGTAAGCATTTCCTAATCCCTTTAATGAAGCCATGGGGTAGTGCTTCCTGGCCCTTTGGTCTCCCTCAGATTGCTGAACCTCTCCAAACTTCAGTCTGCTCATTTGCAAAATGAAGATAACAATGTGAGAAATTAAATGAGAAAATGTATTATCTTTGAAAAGTGATTGGCCATCATTATTATTACAGTTTTCTATCATTAATAGCTGATTAAGTATTACAGTTATAGCCAATTGTATAAAGACTCAGGTATGTCTCCTCTAGTCAAGCATATAACCCTTATAATAATGTTACTGTAAAAAGAAAACTAAATTAAACTAAAAAATCATTTCCACTTAAAATGCCTTTTCCAGGAATGCAACCCATTGCAACACACTACATAATATTTTTCTTTCTTAACTCTCATATGTGGGGCTTCCCTGGTGGCTCAGTGGTAGAGTCTGCCTGCCAGTTCAGGAGATGCAGGTTCAAGCCCTGGGCTGGGAAGATCTCCTGGAAAAGGAAATGGCAACCCACTCTAATATTCTTGTCTGGGGAATACCACAGGCATAGGAGACTGGTAGGCTACAATCTGTGGGGTCGCAAAGAATTGGACATGATTGAGCATGCATGCAAACATACACACACACACACACACACACACACACACATATATATGTAGCACATACATGTGTTTCTATATATGAGCCTGATGATTGGCAACTGACTGCCCCTACTCATCTGGCCTTCCATCTACAACAGAGACAGTGCCAGGCACAGTGCTTAGCTCATTTTTTCTTGGACAGACTCCATTACCCACTCATATATTTCACTGACTCTAAAAGAACCAAGCAAACAATCTGATGGCTTTGGTAATTAAAAAACTTCCTGCCAGCATGCATTTTCAGAAATTGCCAAAGGTATTGCAGAGTGATAAATTGTTCCTGCAAGGGCTTGATCAGTTTTTTTTCTCTTTATCTTCAGGTTTCATCTTATCTATAAACAAAGTCCCTATGAATAGTTTGATCCAGCTGCTAGCAGTATCCTTGAGATACTGAGTGTATATTCTTTCATGATGGTAATCCTAAGACTAAAAGACTATTAAAAATAAGATCTCTAGATCTAAAAATATAAAGAATGAAATGCATTTGGTAACATTTGCAGATTATTTGAAGGTTTTTCCCTTAAAACAACTTGCATGTCAAAAAGTTCCACAAGTTTGAAGGTAGTCTCAAATTTTTACTAAAGCTAAAGTATATACAAAGCTAGTAATCATTTCAGACTTCATGGGCAACAAATTTTCCATCCCTACAAAGGTTTCAGCCACCAAGATTAGAATGATGATCTTGCTGCAGTAGAGATCAGTAGTAGACTTGTAATTCTAATTATGATTTTTATATATGTGCTGAAAATAAACTAATTCAGCTATAAATTTCAAAGACTTCAAATACATACCAATCAATAAAGACATACAGTTTAAGCTTCTCGGTAAATCTCAAGGTCACTAGGCCTACAGGAGCTAGACTCCAACTTTATTTCAACTCTAATAAAATATTTAGTTATTCTTAATCACTCATTCTAACATGTTGAAAAAGTGAAACAAGCATCTTGTTTCTAATCTCTACAAAAGAAATAGATGCTACTTCAGTGCTCCCCCATTCTCAGTCATTTAGGGTGTAATAATAAACTAGGAAATATATTCACCAACTTGGAAATCCATATGCCGTAAAAGTGATTTGTTAAATACTTCTTCCTCCCTTTTCACACAAAAATGCCAGAGGTCCCTGGAGACAGAAATATATATCATTTTTGTATTTAAAGGTTTTGCTATAATGACTATCTTAAGTGTACAGGAATTAGAATGAACTCATAATAAAATTAGTTTTATACAAAAATCTTTCTATAATTTTAGAAATAATGTTAAGAGAATAAAAAGCCTAAAGGGAATTTAGGCGTTCTTATAGTAGGTTTATTGTTCATTATTTTAAAATTCATAAGTCAATCTTCTCAGTATCTTGAAAAAATTTTAATGAGTAAAGAATCCCCCATCTACCATCCCATCCTTTCTGATCCATCCCTTCTGTCTTATCTCTAAATCATCTTTTAAAATAAAAATGCGTCAGGGACAAGTGAGGCTCTACTAGTGGCTATCTTTGTGTCTAGCCAGATGAAAAGAGGGTCTTTGCAGAAATGATTCTGCAAAAAAATCTCTCTCCAGCTTTTGTCCTGCAGCTGCTCTGACAGGACCAGAGGTACCTAATACGCAAGACTCCCACCAACAGATTGCAGCCACCTCCCTGAGAAACCCTCGTGTCGAGTTCTGTACCACTTATATTCAATCCAGAGAAGCCTGCTGTCACCACAGGAGCACAAAAGAGAATGAACAGTCTTCAAATGAACAATCTGCACTTTAGGATCATAGCTCCTTACAGTTTCTGAATCACTGAGGTCACTGTCTGATTCTACTTGATCTTCTGGACTCCAGACTACTGCTTATTTAGGAAAACAAGGACTTGAAATGAGATAATCATGGTGTAGGGCTTCCCTGGTGGCTCAGCTGGTAAAGAATCTGCCTGCAATTCAGGAGACCCCAGTTCTATCTCTGGGTTGGAAAGATATGCTGGAGAAGGGATAGGCTACCCACTCCAGTATTCTTGGGCCTCCCTGGTGGCTCAGCTGGTAAAGAATCTGCCTACAATGGGTGAGACCTGGGTTCAATCCCTGGGTTGGGAAGATCCCCTGGAGAAGGACGGCTACCCACTTCAGTATTCTGGCCTGGAGAATTCCATGGAGTGTATAATCATGGTATAATTCCCAACTCCACTGCATACTAGTTTTTGACCTTAAGCAAGTCACTTACATGTTCTGATCAACTTCATTTTCAAAAATGGGAATCATCATAGTCTGAGGACTGACACAGGAACTGAAAAGGATAAAATAATATACATGAACTATATTGGGGAGACTCTGAAGTATTAAACAAATGCTGGTTTAATCAGCACATAAGAACAAAGATTACACAGAGCTTGGAAGATGAAAACTGAACACAAATCTAGAAAGGGTAAACATAAATGAATGGCATTAGTCCTGTGTAAAAGTCATCCCTCATAAAAACGCCATTTGGGCCCCTCTACTCCAAGTCCAATAAGATGATTAGGAAGCTCAGCAAAAATGATTTATTTAAAATAAAGTTGTAACCTAATGTTATTGAAACTTGTATGAAGAAAGAATGTGTTAAAAAGACGACGGCAGGGACTTTCTTGATGGTCCAGTGGCTAGGACTCTGTGCTTCCAGTGCAGGAGCCTCAAGTTCGATCCCTGGTTAGGAAACCAGATTCCCCAGGCCACAACTAAAGATCCCACATTCCACAACTGCTGTTGTCGTTGTTTAGTTGCTAAGTGGTGTCTGACTCTTTGCGGCCCCACAGACTATAGCCTGCCAGGCTCCTCTGACTTTGGGATTGTCCAGGCAAGAAATACCACAGTGGGTTACCATTTCCTTCTCCAAAGGATCTTCCCGACCCAGGGATCGAACCCACATCTCCAGCTTGGCAGGCAGATTCTTTTTCTTTATCATGAGCCACCTGAGAAGCCATGGTACAACTAAGACCAAATAAATAAATTTTTAAAAAAGAAGATGGCAGTATAAGTGGATTTTCTAGAAAGGTGAGGGAGGTGTTACGAAGAGTATGGCAGTATTTACCCTGCCTTGACTAAGGGAAATGGATACTGACTCAGCAGGCATTATGATTGTGAGAGACAGATGTTCTATATTATAAAGCAATTTTAACATGTCAATTTCCATTGAAATATAATGTAATGTGCTTTCAAGACTACTTGGAGGCTCACATACTTTCAAAACAAACCTATTGGTTACCAAAGGGGAAAGAAAGGTGGAGAGGGTGATAAATTAGGAGTTTAGGATGAACAAATACGCATTATTATATATAAACAGATAAAAGGTCCTACAGCAAAGTATGGGGAACCCTACTGAATATTCTGTAATAACCTACATGGGAAAAGAATCTGAAAAAGAACGGATATATGTGTATGTATAAATGAATCACTTTGCTGTACATCTGTGACTAACAAAACATTGTAAGTCAACTATATAATCCCATATAAAATAAAAATTAAATAAATAAAAAAACCTACTTGCAGTCCTTTACTCTGATTCTATGTTCACCAAGCTGTCTTTTGGTTACTGCTACTGCTAAGTCGCTTCAGAAGTGTCCGACTCTGTGTGACCCCATAGATAGCAGCCCACCAGGCTCCCCTGTCCCTGGGATTCTCCAGGCAAGAACACTGGAGTGGGATGCCATTTCCCTCTCCAACGCATGAAAGTGAAAAGTGAAAGTGAAGTCGCTCAGTCGTGTCCCTCTTCGCTACCCCATGGACTGCAGCCCACCAGGCTCCTCCATCCATGGGATTTTCCAGGCAGGAGTACTAGAGTGGGGTGCCATTGCCTTCTCCGTTTGGTTACTAACCGGATCAATAAAAGTAGAAACCAGAATTAAACTGTTGTGATGCCCACCAGGACACGGTGGGTGAGAAGCCAGCCTTTCTCTTGATTCTCTGTTGGCTCCTCTTTCTAATTTCAACACTGGCTAACTTTATTGAGGAGAGCCTTATGTATTTATCAAGAGCTGTTTTCATTTTTCTGGATCCATACTTTTGCTTCTAGGGTATAATGCCAACATGGAAAAAACACATTTATTAAGTTGAAAATCATAGAATTATATACACTTTAAAAAAGAAAGGAAACTGATAATTATAGTATACTTAATCTATAGATATTTCATAATAATTTAAAACACAAAGACTACACAGAGCAGGGGTCACAAACTCAAATGCCCACAGGACCAGGGAAGAAAAGATAAAAATAGAAGCAGATTGATTTAAGAGACAGCAGAGAATGATGAAGACTATGGTGAACTCCTAGCTAACAAGGGCAGCCACCACTGCCACTCACTCACTGCCCTGGGGAAGGAGGATCCAATGTGCCAAATCTCGGAAGCCAAAATCTCTTTGAAATATTTTGACACTCACACACTGACAATTAATTCAATCTAAAAAAAAAAAAGCCCCCCCACACAAAACATTGAGTGAGCCAATAAATGAGAGCCAAACAAACATAAGTACAACCTGGGTTTGGCCTGGAGTCTGCCACTTTGAACCCTGCCCTGCAACTTTGAAAAATGCTTGTGTTATAATGTTTAAAAGCACAAAATGCTAGGACATAAGCCAAATTATACAAATGAAATGTATTCTTCCCATAAACAGATCTATCCTAACACTGTCCATGTGTCACATGGGATATAAATCAGGAAAAGGGCTTCCCTGGTGGCTCAGTAGTGGAGAGTTCGCCTGCCAATCCAGGAGATGCAGGTCTGATCCCTGATCAGGAAGAGTCCACGTGCCGTGGGGCAACTAAGCCCATGCACCACTCCTGTGCTCTCAAGCCCGGAAGACACAACTATGGAAGCCCAAGCGCCCTAGTGTCCATGACCGGCAACAAGAGAACGCACGGCAATGAGAATCCTGCACACTGCAACGAGACAGGAGTCCCTGCTAGCTGCAACTTGAGAGCAGCCCCTACTAGCCACAACTAGAGAAAAAGCCCGCACAGTAACAAAGACTTAGCACAGCCAAATGTAAATAAATTTGTAAAATCTTTAAATCAGGAAGATACTTTGTTATCAACATCAACTTTTATCTCCAGGAAAACAGTAGTCATTTGCTCTACTCAGACATTTAGGTCAGGCTGCACTTTATTCTTTTAAATCTAGGACTGGCTTACAAGATCCAACTTAACATAGTCTATACTTTTTAATATACTTGAGCTGGAAATGTGTTCCTTTCTAGCAAAGGAAACTATAAATAATGTTCAGATTTTTAATAATGTTTTCAGTCGATCACACATAGAGGGTAACATTAAGCAAAGCCATGGAAATGTATGTAAAATAATAAAAACTAAGACTGGAGTGAGAGAACAGACCTTACACACATCAAAACGAAACCCCTTTCTATTCGAAAGCCAATGAGATGAAAGAAAATACTTTAAAAGAATGAATTCAGAATTCCAGTGAAAGCAAGAAGAGTGCTATGCAGATCACAAATTTTGAGGCTTTCTTAAAGGATAGGAAGCAGGTGGACTCAGATCAGAGAAACAAGATCAGAGGAAAGCTGAGTTCTAAACACTTGCAGGAAAAAAAAACAAACCTGCTGTGAAGGTAGGTGCAGTTTCAGGGGCTTCAAACTTAGAGTCAATTGAATAAGGAGCAGATAGAGGTCTGAGGCGATCATCATGGTGAAAAAAGTACACCAGGTACAGTAAGACAACGTCTCTCCTTCTCTGGATTATGCTAATAAGATGACTGATCAAAGCCGCTAATATGAGCATTGAAGTCTAAGATATCGCTTGTTGTCAGTTCAGGTCTTTTCCCATCACTTGTATCTGCCTTCTTCAATGTGTGACATAATATATAATGTGCTGCCCAGGGAAGTGGTGGGGATAAAGAAGAGAAGGAAAGATGATTTATTTGGGAATATGGAAGAATATTTCGATACGTGTTTATTTTTTCTTAACTGGCAGAGCCTGTACCCTGACTATGAGGCTTAACAGCCAGAGGATCTGAATGTGTCGGTTAGATGTGACGCTGCCAGCATAACAGACTTTCGTTAACCAGCTCAAGGCTTAAAGAAGGTGTTCCTAGCAACTGAATAGGGTGGGAGAAAGGGACAACAAGCTAGCATTAGCTCCTTTACGTTCCCAGATCCCCTGCTGCTGGTTACTGCTCTCTTCTGTCTGCATCCTTCCTCCTTTGGACCCAGAAAATAGAAATTCCTGGATCCTCAAAGCAACTTATATAACCACGACAAGATTTATTAAAGTGTGAACGCACGCCTTGGAGAAGGAGGAGATGACCAAATGCCTTTTGTCTCCATCCCTTCAACTTGCCCCTCACCCCTTTCACAGCCATCTAAGGGAAGCTCTGTTTTGTACTGCTCACTTTGCCAAGACTTATAGTGATTCAGAATCACAAGAATGAACAGAGAAGGGCAGAACTGGAGAGGAAATAGAGAACCATTTCTGCCTATTCTGTTAGTTTCTGGATTTATCTTTTTGTGGACAATGTAGAGAATGTAATATATTGGACAAGGAATGGAGAAAAATAATTAAAGAAGCTAGAAAGACTAAGTCTGCCTATCTAATAAAGAGTGTAGAGACTCCCTGATAACAAAAAGAATCAGGTTGAGAAATAGCTCAGTCTTTTAGTAAGGGAAGGATGAATGATCAGCCCTGAGGCAAAAGATCTGGAGAAAAGAATAGAGGGGATTGCGAGGAACAAAACTAGATTTTTATTTCATATTCTTTGAGAGAAGCAAGACAAGACTGAGATCCCTTTTTAACTCTTCCTGGTGGCTGGACTGTGCTTCCATGTATGCCACTCTGCAGAGATGGTCCAGCAGTGCCCACTTCATGAAGATGAGGGACTTGGCGTGGCCAGGATAGATGAAAAGGAAAATGATGTAGGTACAGTCAGGAGTTCTAGCACCTATTTGTACTTCTTGCCCAAGATACTTATATTGCAAACATTAAAATTAAAAGGCATTTCTAAATGTAGCAGCAGTTTCAATCCCTAATATGTTTTCTACCTTCTTCTTCAAATGCGCACACAGCTTAAACGGTCTGCTTTGAGGAACCAGAGAAGGAATAAATAATGGATTCCATTTCAATTTTTTTGTCACTGTTATTTGCAGAAACAAATATCTCAAAGATTAATGAATCTTGCTAGGGTTAGTGATTGAGGAGGCTTCATATATTCTAGTAGTTCTCCACTTGTGATTTAGAATAAAACTATGAGGAAGAAATTAAAGAAACAATTATGAAAACTTCTTTAATAGGTCCCAGGTAACTATATTATTAATAGTACATAACTCCAGAGCAAGTTCTACCCTAAGCCAGATTTCAAGGTAGACCAAGTTAGTCAACAAAGAGCCTAAGTTTTTTTCTTTCTACATATATTTGCATTGCCCAAGGCCAAAGACATGTTTAAAAGAATGTTTGGCCTAGTAAATGGAAAATATACGCTAAGGCAGAGGGAGGTATCTTTCTGAAGCTCCAAAAATCCAAAACATGTTGATGGTCTCCTCCTCTGACCACTGCAAGGCCAACTTTGCTTAATATTCTTTATTATTTTATCATAGGTACTTCATTTACCATTTCTGCAATATCTTATCTTCATATTCAATCACTTTCTTGCTGCTCCCCATACTAACTTTCCCCAAAACCTCTCTTTTCTTCCTTTTCTACTCTTTTTTCACTTTACTGAATTCTTACCTCCATTAATCAGCTTATTTATTTCTTTTATTCAAAATCGAATTCAAACCCAAACCCCAAGCAGAAAATCTTCATAAATTAGGCAGTCACAAGCTCAGAATCAATCAGATACCCAATGGGATACATAAAGGTGTTACAGAGAACTGTGTACAGAGCCTGTCCTCTAAAAATAGTTCTAAATTATTATTGTTGATTTATCATTTATTAGATTTATATGGCACGTTTACTCCCCAATGGCTTACCAACCTTCCCAAGATCCAAGAAAAGAAAGTAAACAGTATTTTTGTCCCTAGTTGATAACTAGGGATAAAGCAGCAGTATGAATGGGCTCAAGGTTCTCATGAAATAAGTCACGATGTTAAAAACTGAAGGCCACTGACTTCAGACTCAGAGTGATTACATCTTAACCTAACTGGTTCTATTTTGGGATGCCTTTTTCTTTTTTTTAGTTTTAACAGTATTGAAAAATGCAGATTGCTCCAAAATTTAAACTTGATTTTAAGCAATTTGATGCAAGTATAAGGTTTCTCTGGCCTTTTGGTATGGAATATTCCTGGGAGGGATGGTACTTAAACTCTCATTTTTACCCTCTATAAAAGGAGTAAGTTTCCATTCCTTTCATGAGAACAGGTTTTGATAATGGATGAGAGAGAGGGCAATTTATGCACGAGCAGTGATGCTGTCTCCTGGGGAGGATATGAGAAGAAAGGCCCAGGATAGATATGCCAGAATCACAGAGGCTAACTTCCTCTACTTCATACTGAATTTAAGAAAAAGTTGGATTCTTTTTTTTTTTTAAAGGATAAAACACTGTGAAAGGACAAAGGCACCTAACCCAGTTCTAGTTCTACCAGAATGTGAAGCTCCATGAGGGCAGAGATTCTGGTCTGTTTTATTCATTACTATCTCTGACATCTGAAACACGCCTAGCACACAACAGGTAGTAAAAAAATACTGAGTGAATGAATGAGCTTCTCAAAGGATGTGAGTAAGTAAAGAGGAGGAAGCATATCTCCAGGGAACAGAATGTGCAGACACAAAGTAGGAATAGTCAAGACATGTACAGATAATTCAATATAGCTGGAGAACAGAAGACCTGTCAGGGAAGGCCAGGAAACAATGTGGACAGGTATGGAAGACTCCAATCATTAAGGGATCTATGGATCATGTCTGTGCTTTATTCTGACAATAATAAAACCATTAAAGGACTACCAAGAAGAAGCATGACATTAGCATACTGAGTTTTAGGCAGATCTCTCTGGAATCACTGTATAGGTTAATTAGGAAACACCTGTCTAGAGGCAAGCAGCCGAGGTAAGAGGCTACTGAACTTCAGGTATGAAAGATGAAGACCTGAAATAAGACAGTAGCAAGGAGGGTAGGGTGGGTGGGCCAAGTTTAAGAGAGATTTGAAGAAGAAACACAGAATATGGTAAAAGGTTAATGCTTAAGTGAGACAGAAGGATTACAGGATAAGTTATACATTTGGCTTTGGTAACTAGATGGACAACAAAGATGTTCTCTCAAAACGGTGATTATGTCAGTGCAGCAGATCTTGAAGGTATGATGAGTTCAATTTGGACGTGCTGAGTTTGAGTGGGCATGTCTTGTGCTTAGGAACACAACCTGAACTCAATCAACTTACAGGTCAGGTAGCCATCAGTGTCTTAAGTGGCAGTGGAAACTGAGGCCAAGGGGAAGATTACCCAGAAAGAAAATAAAGACTGAGAAACAGAAATTCAAGTACAGACCTCTGTGAATCTCCAACATGCAGAAAGTAAAAAAACTTGCAAAAAACAACCCCCAAAAAAAAAAAAAAAAAACCTCAGAGAAGAGGAAAAGGATGAACAGAAAAAAAGAAATGTTTAGACTGACTTAGGGGAAAGCATCAAAGAAGAAATGGTTAGCTGTGTCATATGTTGCAAAAAGGCCAATTAGGATAAGGGTTGAAAAGTATCTTCAGCGTCTAGTAGTTAGAAGATCGTTGGTGACACTAACTAGGGCTTTTCTGCAGAGTGGGGGCAAAAGCCAGATGTCAGTGGATATGAGGTGAATAAATGCCAAAGCAGTAAAAACAACAAAAGAAGGTGGCATTTTTCAAACTGGCTATGGAAGAAAGAACAAGAAACAACTATTAGGAGAGAAAAGCAGTTTCACAAAGCGGGAAAGGCCACTAGACTGTTACCCCCACACCAGTGTTGAAATGTCAATCTGGTTTCAACCTTCCAGCCAATAATCACCGGTCTAAATGTAGTAAGACTAAGTCTAGGAGTTTCCAATAGGTGGACAGGAGCCCAACCACCCAGTCTCAAAGGCTTGTTTCTTAACTTCTTGTTCCCTGCCCTCTTTGCCTTCTGCCAGACCCTTTCCTGGTTAAATTCTATAACTTGCTGTATCTTCCCTGAATGTCTCCAGGCTTCATAGGAGAAGATTCTTAAAGAATATTCTTTATATGATGGTTAAAATAGTCTAGACTATATCACACTTTTCATTATAAGAGATAAAATAAATGTATTCAAATTACATTCCTGATTTATAGTAACATGTAACTAAACGGCGTAGAGAAAAATAAAAATTCATTAACAAAAGGTAAAAACCTTTAACGAAATTTAAGATATTTAAGGAAAGAGATGAATTGTTGATGGCAGAATACAAGAAGACATTAATTAGTAAAAGCTAAACTTCAAGCTATAAGGCTAATAAGCATTGCAAAGATAATAAAGCTCCTAAATTAAAAATAAGTTTATGAAGTGGATGAAACTAGAGCCTATTATACAGAGTGAAGTAAGCTAGAAAGAAAAACACCAGTACAGTATACTAACGCATATATATGGAATTTAGAAAGATGGTAACGATAACCCTGTATGTGAGACAGCAAAAGAGACACAGATGTATAGAACAGTCTTTTGGACTCTGTGGGAGAGGGAGAGGCTGGGATGATTTGGGAGAATGGCACTGAACCATGTATAATATCATATATGAAACTAATCGCCAGTCCAGGTTCGATGCATGGTACTGGATGCTTGGGGCTGGTGCACTGAGACGACCCAGAGGGATAGTATGGGGAGGGAGGGGGGTTCAGGATGGGGAACATGTGTATACCTGTGGCGGATTCATGTTGATGTATGGCAAAACCAATACAATATTGTAAAGTAATTAACCTCCAATTAAAATAAATTTTTAAAAAAGTTTTAGTTTAATACCAGTTAAAATATTTTTGTGTTTTCATGGCATGGAAAATAAGATAGTAAGAAGTATTTATGGGAAAAAATTATGGATACAATGAAGTAAACATTAATCAAAATGATACAAACCAGATTTAATAAGTGATCCACAAAATAGGACAGATCCATTTGATATTGTTTATTGAATATAGAACAAGTGAGAAATCAATAGCAACTCATCATTTGGGAAAAGAAATCAGCACTTAAATGTTGGAATAACTGAATATTAGTACAATTAGTACAAAAAATTCGGAGACACACCTTGCCTAGTATATTGGTATATTTGTATGAATATTTTTAAAATAATAAACCAGAAAATTAATCTTTTGTGGTGATTAAGAAAACATCTCAAAGAAAAAAATTTTTACAAGCAATAAATGCTGGAGAGGATGTGCAGAAAAGGGAACCCTCTTACACTGTTGGTGGGAATGCAAACTAGTACAGCCATTATGGAAAACAGTGTGGAGATTCCTTTAAAAATTGCAAATAGAACTGCCTTATGACCCAGCAATCCCACTGCTGGGCATACACACCGAGGAAACCAGAAGTGAAAGAGACACATGTACCCCAATGTTCATTGCAGCATTCTTTATAATAGCCAGGACATGGAAACAACCTAGATGTCCATCAGAAGATGAATGGATAAGAAAGCTGTGGTCCATATACACAATGGAGTATTACTCAGCCCTTAAAAAGAATAAATTTGACTCAGTTCTAATGAGATGGATGAAACTGGAGCCGACTGTACAGAGTGAAGTAAGCCAGAAAGAAAAACACCAATACAGTATACTGACACATATATATGGAATTTAGAAAGACAGTAATGATGACCCTGTATGTGAGACAACAAAAGAGACACAGAGGTATAGAACGGACTTTTGGACTCTGAGGGAGAGGGAGAGGATGGGATGATTTGGGAGAATGGCATTGAAACATGTATACTATCATGTAAGAAACGAAGCGCCAGTCTATGTTCGATACAGGATACAGGATGCTTGGGGCTGGTGCACGGGAATGATCCAGAGAGATGATATGGGGTGGGAGGTGAGAGAGGGCTTTGGCATTGGGAGATCGTGTACACCTGTGGCTGATTCATGTCAATGTATGGCAAAACCAATACAGTACTATAACGTAGAATAAAGTATTAAAAAAAAAAAGGAAAAAAAAGTTTTTTTAAACACATCAGTTTACTAAACTATAATAGTGAGATACAGAAAGGAATACAAATTAAGAAAAAGTGGTAAACATTTCTTGTCCATAAATGTAGGCGAAATATACAATAAGGGCAAAACAAAAACCACAAGTAGTCAAAGAAAAACATTTTTGAAAAGGAAAATACAAATAGGAAAGTAATCACGTGGGAAAATACATCGACAGAAATTAAAGAAATGCTCATTAAAATAGGCTGTAAATACTACTGCTTTACTAACAAAACAGAAATCATAGAAGTCTGATGCTGAATAAATGGTTTCAGACTTAGTGACATCATTTGTCTTTCTGAAAATAATCAGTAACAGGTAATCAGTAAGAATTATAAAACTGTTCACATTTTATGATCCAATAATTCCAGGTGGCAATATAAAGAATGTAAAGAAATATTCAGTACCCTAAAAAAGAAAGAAGGGAGGAAGAAAGGAAGAATAAAGAAAAATACAGTTGGCTCTCAAGACATGCAAATGCAGAACTCATGGACATGGAGGGAACTGTATGTGCCATTTCACACAAAGCAGTTGAGCATCCATGGGTTCTGGTGTGAAACAGAATCCATGAGAGAGACTATTTCATCTGTGTCTATGGGTCTTTCGTCCTGTTATAGAACAGGAAATGGACCTGACATGACTGATTTTCAGAGTCATTTTGATTATTCCCATAGTACCTTGTGTTCTTGTAAGTGACAGACGATTTGTTCAGTTTCTTTCTAAATGCTGAGGTTAAGCTGACTTTTTAAAATTCCTTTACTTTATTTCGAGGCCTTTGGAACTGAGGATGAAGCTTCAGCTATTACTATTAACTTCTGAGATCTTAAAATTCTTAGACATAAGAAGGGAGAAAGGTGGTCTGATGAATACTAACTACTTTCGATTTGACATTCAGACGAAATAAAAGCTCTTTTCTTCTAAAGAAAGTAAAAGAATACGAAGATGAGAAAATCTCACTCTTTCTCATCAAGCTTCAAAATCCCACCACCATCTTTACTGACCTCTTGTGTGTGTCAATGATCACCGGATAAAGCGCTGGCCACCAGTTGTGCCACAGCAATTCTAGTTTTGCTTTCATTTAGAACTGAATCACTGCTACATTGCCACCACTGACTATAGGGTAAGCACATTCACGGTGAAGCCCTGGACATCCTGGCTTTTCCCGAGTATATCTAAAAGCAACAGGAAGCTTTTTAAAATATAAGTGGTCTTATCAGTCAGTTCCATAAATTACCTTTCACTTAAAGAAATTCCTACAGAGCTGTAATCAGATGTTATCAAAAAACCAATATAAGTCAAGTCAGCTACTGCAATGATTGTGTGTATCATAAGGACACCAAGTCTCATTAAAAGTTCACCTCTCTTAACCTGCTTCCCAGTGATAATCAGTACCAGGATCACTTTGTCCTTTTACCTGAGATATATGTTACCATGTTAAAATGATACAATCCAGCTTGGTCAGTTTAAAAAAGTATTTCAAGAAATATGGCTCCAACTGACAGCTCTGAAAACCAGGCTGAGTGTTAAAGATAACCGTATTTCCTTATGATGGGTTTTACTTCCTACAAATTTGGATTTCTCTTCTTCTTTACTATAATAAGCCCTTTAAACACTGTGATAAAAACTAAAATGCATAAATTAATACAATAAATCCTTGAAATAACCTAAGTCTGTCTGTGATTGTATCACAGCATGCCATCTGAGACTGTATGTCACAGTTTTAGAGACTATAATGCATTCAGGAAAGCGTCATACAGCTCCTAATAAAATGTGGAAGTCAAAACACACACACACACACACACACACACACACACACACACACACACACACACACACACACACACACACACACACACACACACACACACACACACACACACACACACACACACACACACACACACACAGCTTCCTTCTCCTCTACACTGGTGAGACCCTTTCATATACTTTTGCAGGAACATCATATTATCCTATTGACCAGGAACCAACTCCTTCATCTGGGTTTCACATTCCTGTCACTGCACTTCAAGGACCTTCATCTCTTCTTACTCTCCTATAGACTTTTTTTCTCGTTAAAATGTATTTCAACCTCATCTTCTTCACCAGTCCATCATTTTATCCTGTCTCTCGGCTGTCTCACACACTATGGCCCTCCTCCTCTGAGCTGACCAACCCTTCAACCAGCCATCACTTAAATCACTGTGGAAATCAGTCTTCTTTACAAAAATGTTTCCAAGTAACAAGGAGTGGAGCAAACAGCCAGCCACTAGACTGTTAAACTAATCAAATTCCCTCAGACCAGTCACTGGGGACGACTGCATTCATGCAATATAAACACTTTAAGTATCTACATGATGTTTGATCCTAATGAGTGTTCATGCCGTGATTGTTCACTTTAAAACACAAACGCACAGAAAGACTCACTCTCCACATAGCACAAAACAGAACATGTTCACATACAGTCACTTAATAAATGCTTTTTATTATGGAAGTCATAAGAGCGAAATATCCAAATCCCAATCTGGTATGTTCAGTGATCATTCCCCAAACTGAAAAGCACTGACTAACTATCACCACCTCCCATTTCCATGACTACTGAACGCTCCCAACTTCATTGTTGGCTCTTTTTCCCTTAAATGAGACCCATTAATAAAAATAACCCACCAGATGTTATTGTCATTTTAAGAGAACTTTACGACTATGAAGGAGGCAGCTGGAGGAATCTGGCTTTCCCACTCTGCCTCCATTTTTAATTACACTTCAAATTTTAATTAATTTCTTCAGCAGCTGTGCCAAGGTACAAGAAAAGGTAATTTCACCCCCAATGTACAGATGGAATCATTGCAGTCATATTTTAATGATTCCCCTGAGGGGAAAAAAAGGGTAATCATCCCAAATTACCCAAGATGGACAGCTATTTTTAATAACTATTTAGTACTAAAGAATTAAGAAATTAATTTTCACAAAGAAGTATCATTAAAAAGAACAGGATTATAAAACTAAGACATAGAAGCAGAATGTTAGTCGAGCTCTAACACTCTTACAGAGACAAAAGTCAACAGTATTGGGCATAAAACATTTCTACATTATAAAAAAATCTCAAACAAGTTTTACTTTGAGAAAGATAACACAACTGAGACTACAGGCTAACCCTACTCCAAATAGTCCTGAACAAAGGTCAATTATACTGGAAAAACGTGCAATCTAAAATGAACAAACAGATGCCTACTTACATGCCATTTTAAAAAGTCAGGGCTGGTCCACTGAGATGACCCTGAGGGATGGGATGGGGAAGGAGGTGGGAGGGGGGTTCAGGATGGGGGTTCAGGATGCGGAACACATGTACACCCGTGGTTGATTCATGTCAGTGTATGGCAAAACCCACTACAATATTGTAAAGTAATTAGCCTCCAATTAAAATAAATTTTAAAAAGTCAATTCAAGGGAGAGAGGCCCAAGAGGGAGGGTATATATGTATACTTAGGGCTAATTCACATTGTTGTACTGCAGAAACCAACACAACACTGTAAAGCAATTATCCTCCAATTAAAAAGACTTAAAAAAAAAATTTCAGGAAACCCCATCTAGTAAAAAGCAATTTTGTGTCTAAAGTAAAAACTCCAATTTTTGTGCACTTTAATAACCACTTCATAAGCCTGGAACCTAATCATTTTGATTTACCAGAAGTCAAACTCTACAAGTGCAAGAATCATTGTCCCAAAATGTAATAAGCAAAGGAATCATAGACACTATCCCTAGGGCCATGGAACTTCAGCAACAACTCTGGGCTGTGACTAAAGAACCCAGTGAGGAGCGACAGCAGTTCCTGTAATTGTGGCTTCACCCTGCCATCCATACCTCAAAGGCACTTTTTAAATTTATTTAAAATAAACGAAAAGTGAAAGTAATCCTTAGAGATTCCCTGCAGTCCCCAGATGACAATATAACTCAATTTCCTCCTCAATATCCCATTAGTTCCAAACAAAGAGAGACAGCTTAAAGTCATTTCCAAGGACATCAAGAGATTCTGCAGGATAAGCTTAAAGGATAAAGCTCCTCACAATAGTCCATACCATAAAAATAGACCTAACTAGAGCCCAGAAACTTTTCCTCTCTGATTTTCCCAGCACTGCTCTTCCTGCAGCAGGAAGGTCAGTCTAGAAGCTCTGACTTGCGCATTTCCCCACGTGAGGGTCTAGGATCCTTCTGGCAAGGGAACAAATGAGCCACGGATAACACAAATGACTCAGCAAACTTCTGTAATAGGTGTTTCTTGAGGAACCCAGCTTGGGGAGCTCAACCAAGGATTCTCAATGTCAGTGTCCTAGGGTGTGGGTGCTCTCTCCCACACAAATCCCTCCCTTCCCCGTGAAACTGATGGGATGGCTTGGGCCTTGCTAGATAATTAGTATGATCGCCCCTCCTGCAGCCAAGGGCACTAGAGCTCCACTTGGCCTACTGCTACCAGAATCATTCTCTCGCCTCTAAATCCATCACACCTCCGCAGGGCACTTCCAACTGCCATCATTACCACACCTGTGCCCCCATGCCAAGTGAGACCCGTGACAGACTGGCATTCCCGTCCAAGCCCCGGAGGCAGCAGGACCTGCCCGCTGGCCCTCAACAGCAGCGCTGCTTCACCTTCATAGCCGTCTTTCCCACACGGGCAATGCAGAGGAGAGCCCTCCCCCAGGACCCTGCCTACATCTCTGTCTACGTCTTTTCCCAGGGATTATACTTCTGTCTCACTACCCCAACAGAGTTCCAAGTGAGACATCCAACCTCCTAGGGAGAGCTGTTCTCAGATGACTCCAGGAAACTAAAGACAAAACAGGGAACTGTGGTGCAGGGCAGACTAAGAGGACCTTGCGCAAAACTCCAGCAAAAGACTCTAGGAGAAATCTTTCCATGCTATGTATTTAGAGCTGTGAAGTGCTGTTAGAGCTGTGAAGCCTACTTGAGAATTTGTAAAATCAGCACTTCGGAAGGTACCTATTTCTTTCAAACTTTGAGTAGCTAACACAAGTTATAGGATAGAAACTGGCTTACAACTTTGGATCCACTAGAGATAAACAAAAAGGGAGAGAATACAGTCACATCTCTTGTGTAGCTTTTCGCGATTAGAACTTCAAAGCACAGGGTGCACAGACATATAGATTTATTTACAACCCTGACTCAAGCAAACAGGAAACCAGCTTGGCCTGAACGTGTTGGTGTTAACATTGAAAAAAAATTCTTATTTCAGCGCTACAAATTTCACAGTAACGTCACTATCAGTAAGTAAATAAGCCTTTTTTTCTTTGGCACAGATGACCTCTACTGACCAAAGGATGAATCCAAGCCAGGTTTCAGCCTTATATAGTTATCCAAACTTTATGTCTATCCAAACCCCATTCTGGTCTAATGTTTCTAACCTCATTTCTTACTGCTGGTTTCCTTGCTCCCTCCATTCTGGCCACAGTAGCCTTCTTGCTGTTTCTCGCTTAGGCGTCCTGCCATCTCAGGGCCTTCGCATCTGCTGTTGCTTCAGGCTGCAGGGCCTCTCTCCCAGAGCCAGCACCCCCATCTCAGTCAAGTCTCTGCTCAAATGCTTCCTCAGAAAGGCCTTCAGTGACTATCTAAATAGTATTTCTATCCTCTCACACTGCTTTATTTTTCTTTAAAGTACTATCATCACTGAATATTATATCCTGTATTTATTTGTTGTCTATTTATACCACTAGAACGTAAGGACCTTGAAAGCAAAGGTTTTGTCTGCTTTGTTCAATGCTACATGCTCAGTGACTAGATCAAAACCTGGGGCACAGCAGGTGCTCAATGAATGAACTGATTTAAGTGGTCCCTTACCATGTGTACGGAGTTGGAGAGTCTCCAAGTCTATATAAATGACATCTCAGAAAAAAATTTTTTTAATGTACAGATATGTTGTTCACAGAAACACTGTCAATAATTTTTTACAATTTACAAAAGATCATAGTAGTGCCAAAGCCTAGAGATAAATGTCTTCCTAGTTTTCATGAATGGAGGAGAGAAAAGGCAGGTTCCAGAAACGAGGAGTCAAAACAAGCCTACTCTGAACAAAACAAGCCCTCCAGAATGCATCCTCTCTTTCCAGTTCTTTTCATATTTCTTTCTAGTCCTTAGTCCTATGCATAAATAATTTCTCAAAGTAGTAATTATAATGTAGACATGTTGTTACAGCCTGATTGTTTTAGATTTCACTGTATTATAAACATTTCTCTGTGTTGTGACTCAGGCACAATTTTTAAATAATTGCAAGGGAAAGGGAACAATGAGACAAGTTGTAAATGAGGCATAACATTTAAAAGACATTTCTGCCTATTTCCCTAACTGGAGTCACAATATTACTTAAAATGCAAACCTGATACAGGTACATTTTGGTGACCACAAAGACTTGTGAGAAAAACTATGAAAGGAAGATTTTCTGTCAAATGCAAGTAACGTTTTCATAAAAACAGAATGTCAGGAATTCCAGAAGAGTCTTAAAAGATGGATAGAGTGAATATTTACTTTTATTCTATAAATCCTAGGGAAGAATTTTATTTCTGTAGGTCTATAACTAGCAAACCGGCTATGATAATAATAAAAGTAGAGAGAAAACAGGGAGGGTAACTATATGGTGTTTTCTACTTTTTGGTCATATTAATTCATCATAATCTTCAAAGAACATACCATTTCATTACCTTCCAATGGCAGAAAGACGTGCTACATCTTCTAAATGTCTTTAGGCCAATCAAACTGCACTGGAACCTTGAATATATACTGTCTTCTTTCTCCTCAAGGGTAACAGCCACCATTTTATTTCAGTTTTATAATGTTATGGTTCCGAAAACTATATAAATCAAAAGAGTTTTACATGTTGAAGACCTAAAAGAAATTACTTGGAATTGAAAAACAACACAAGAGAAAGAGTTTGAATAAGATCTTCGTGTAAGTTCACAGTTTAAGGCCACATGGCTCCTCTATCTCCCCACCCAACCTCAGTATTCCTGCACTACTCATATAACAGCAATACACAAAAAATAAAACAGTAAAAACTGTAAAACCCTAGCTGCTATATTAGTTAGGGGTCAGTGGCAGGAATGCCAATCTACTGGTATTTTAAGCAGAATCAGATTTCACACTTAGATGCTAACAAAATAACTAGGAGGGTTGGAAGAACAGCTTCTATACTAACCTAAGGAACAAGTCTCAGAATCCACACAGGAATGGCCTGCCAAGGGAACTGGCACCTGGGCCACGATCAGTTAAGGAAGCAGGGTGCTGCTGTGCCAAGTGCTGGACCACAGTCCAGAAATTAGGCAGCCACCAGTGTGACTGCTGGCTCTAAGAACACGATGCCTTAGCTTCGGTTAGAGACATCAGAAATTCGCTGCCAGGAATGCCGGCTCTAGGGAACTAAGGGCTACAATGTGGGGAACATAAATAGCTGCAAAACTTAAGCCACTGCATTTGCTCCAGCGAAACTTATGTCAGATGTACTACTGTTGTTCAGTTTCCTCAGCCGTGTCTGACTCTCTGTGACCCCATGGACTGCAGCATGCCAGGCTTCCCTGTCTGTCACTGTCTCTTGAGTTTGCTCAAATTCATGTCCACTGAGTCAATGATGCCATCCAGCCATCTCATCCTCTGTCACCCCTTCCTCCTCCTGCCCTCAATCTTTCCCAGCATCAGATATCCTTTCTCTATACTATATACTACATTTAACTTGGTTCTGAATTCAAGTTTCATAGAAGTGAATATAACCAATACAATCCAAATCACATCAGGAACTCTAGATGGAAGGAAACATGTTGCAAAATATTTATTTTCAGACTGTGTGATAAAGGAAGGAATACTAGAAGGAGACTGAAACGTATACTCAATTATTTCATCTACCAGATATGCCAAATTCTCCAAGCAAGGCTTCAACAGTATGTGAACTTAGAGATGTTCAAGCTGGATTTAGAAAAGGCAGAGGAACCAGAGATCAAACTGCCAACATCCATTGGATCATCAAAAGGCAAGAGAATTCCAGAAAAACATCTACTTCTGCTTAATTGACTATGCCAAAGCCTTTGACTGTGTGGATCACAACAAACTGTGGAAAATTCATTAAGAAATAAGAATACCAGACCACCTGACCTGCCTCCTGAAATATGTATGCAGGTCAAGAAGAAACAGTTAGAACCAGATATGAGACAATAGACTGGTTCCAAATTAGGAAAGGAGTACGTCAAGGCTGTATATTGTCACCCTGCTTATTTAACTTATTATATGCAGAGTACATCATGTGAATGCTAGGTTGGATGAAACACAAGCCAGAATCAAGATTGAAATTCAAGATTGAATCAAGATTGAAACATCAATAACTTCAAATATGCAGATGACACCACCCTTATGGCAGAAAGTGAAGAGGAGCTAAAAAGCCTCTTGATGAAAGTGAAAGAGGAGAGTGAAAAAGTTGGCTTAAAGCTCAACATTCAGAAAACGAAGATCATGGCCTCTGGTCCCATCACTTCATGGCAAATAGATGGGAAAACAATGGAAACAGTGAGAGACAATTTTGGGGGCTCCCAAATCATTGTAGACAGTGACTGCAGCCATGAAATTAAAAGACGCTTGCACCTTGGAAGAAAAGCTATGACCAACCTAGACAGCAAATTAAAAAGCAGAGACCACTTTGCCAACAAAGGTACATCTAGTTAAAGCAGTGGTTTTTCCGGTAGTCGTGTATGGATGTGAGAGTTGGACTATAAAGAAAGCTGAGCGCCAAAGAATTGATGCTTTTGAACTGTGGTGTTTGAGAAGACTCTTGAGAGTCCCTTGGACTGCAAGGAGATCCAACCAGTCCATCCTCAAGGAAATCAGTCCTAAATATTCATTGGAAGGACTGATGCTGAAGCTGAAACCCCAGTACTTTGGCCATCTGATGTGAAGAACTGACTCACTGGAAAAGACCCTGATGCTGGGAAAGATTGAAGACAGGAGGAGAAGGGGACAACAGAGGATGAGATGAGGATGAGATGGTCGGATGGCATCACTGACTCGATGGACATGAGTTTGAGCAAGCTCTGGGAGTTGGTGAATGACAGGGAAGTCTGGTGTGCTGCAGTCCATGGGGTCACAAAGAGTCAGACACAACTGAGTAACTGAACTAAACTGAAGATATGCCAAAGCCATACCTAGGGATATGACAGTAAATCTTATTAAATTCTATTGTAATTGTTGCTGTTGTTCAGTTGTTGACTGGTTTGATCTCCTTGCTGTCCAAGGGACTCTCCAGAGTCTTCTCCAACACCACAGTTCAAAAGCATCAGTTCTTCGGTGCTCAGCTTTCTTTATGGTCTATTGCATTACATTAGTTAAAATAAATATTTTCAGAGATTTCCCCTGAGATTCAGCAGTTGGGACTCAGTGCTTCCACTGCAGAGGGCATAGTTGGTGAACTAAGATCCTACGTGTTGTGTGGCACAGCCAAAAGTAAAAAATAAATACATAAATATTTCCAGGGACTATAAATGGAACAGAAACACAAAGCAGTAAGTGAGGTCTAATGAGCTCCAGGTCCAGAAGCAAGGAAAGAGGGCCAGGAATTCAGCTTCTGTAGGTTAATGAGAATTAAAAGTGCCTCACTTAAGGCATGGAAGTGGAGCCAGGCTCATTGCTTAAAACCAGGGAGTGGGCAGAACTCCAGAAATGAGACTGAAGGGAATAAAGCAGTTTATGTAAAACTCTACACCAAGAGAGGCAGGATCCAAGCCAGCCACTTGCTTGCTCGGTGGCTGTTGTACATTATCACCATTATTATGAAGATCAGGAATCCAGAGTTACCTAGTGGGACCAGATGCAGGCATCCACAAAAGCAGTAGGTTGGACTCAGTAAGGTGAAGATGGGTAATAATTCTCACTCAAGTTAAGATCTCAAAGCAAAATTTCAAAATACATGAAGAAAACTGACATTGCAATTACCAACAAAATCAACTATTGAGAGATTCACTTAGGACAAGATGAAAATAATAGAACAATCTGAAATGACCTTAAAATATCAGGATCCTCAAAGAGATAAGGTAGGAAAAACAGCCATAAAACACAAACATTCAAAGTGCAGTCTCAGTACCAATCAGGATAAACACAAATAAATCCACACTGAGACATATCATCGTGAAACTGCAGAACATCAAGGTGCCAGAAAAAAATATTACCTACTCAAAAATAACAATTAGACTGACAGCAGATACTTTATCAGCAATAATAGATGCCTTGAAGAAAATGGAATTATATGTTCAAAGTGTTAAAAGAACACTCAAGCTAGACTCCAATGCCCAGATAAGGTTCATAAGAATGAGGGCAAAATAAAGACATTTTGAGACCTACAATGACTCTGAGTTTTCCACTAACAGATTCTCAGTAAGGAACTGATAGATTTTAGGATGTACGTCAGAAAGAAGAGCTCAAAGAAGGAAGCAAGATATGCTGATGGCCCCAGAAACCGATAAAATGCTTCATCAAATGTATCTAATTATAGATTATAAATAAAATAACTATTTTTTCATGATTAAAAAGTGGTAATGTGAATGAACCTTTGAAAATAAGTTATGTAAAAGAAGCCAGTAACAAACAAAATCACATATTATATAATTCCAATTATATGAAATGTTCAGAATAGGTATATCTAAAAAGAAAGTAAATTAGCGGTTGCCTGGATTGGGAGGACAGAAGAGGGAATGGAGAGTAGGCTAGGGAACAGAATTTCTCTTAAGGGGGACAGAAGTGTTATAAAATTAGATCACGGAGAAGGCTGAACAACCCTATGAATAAACTAAAAAACACTGAATTGTACATTTAAATGTATGAATTGGAAGATATGCAAATTATACCTTAAGCAGTTTTTACAAGTGGAACTAGAAAAGAAGGAGATGTTCAAGTATACCAAGATCCTTTTAAACTCTGATATAAAATTTTGTACTTATGTGTGAATATTAAAGGATGCTCAACATCGTTCATTATTAGAGAAATGCAGATCAAAACTACAATGAGATATCACCTCACACCAGTCAGAATGACCATCATCAAAAAGTCTACAAACAATAAATGCTGGAAAGGGTGTGGAGAAAAGGGAACCCTCTTGCACTGTTGGTGGGAATGTAAATTGAGATAGCCACTATGGAAGACAGCACGTAGATTTCCTTAAAAAACTAAGAATAAAACCACCATATGACCCAGCAATCCCACTACTAGGCATATAACCTGAGGAAACCAAAACTGAAAAAGACCCACATATTCCATATTCATTTAGCACTATTTACAATAGTTAGAACATGGAAGCATCTACAACTGTCGATGTCTATCGACAGATGAATGGATAAAGAGCTGTGGTACATACACACAATGGAATATTACTCAGCCACAAAAAGGAATGCATTTGAGTGAGTTCTAATGAAGTGGATGAACCTGGAGCCTGTTATATGGAGTGAAGTAAGTCAGAAAGAGAAGAAGAAATATTGTATACTAATGCATATTATGGAATCTAGAAAGATGGTGCTGATAAAAACTATTTGCAGAGGAGCACTGGAGACACAGACACAGAGAACAGACTTACGGACACAGTGGGGGCCAGCGAGGGGCAGGAGAAAGGAGACAGTGGGGTGCATGGAGAGAGTAACATGGAAACATACACTACCCATGTGAAATAGATAGTCAATGGGAATTTGCTGAATGATACAGGGAACTCAAACTGGGGCTCTGTAACAACCTAGAGAGCTGGGAGGGAGGCGGGAGGGAGATTCAAGAGGGAGGGGACAGACGTATATCTATGGCTGATTCATGTTAATGTTTGGCAGAAACCAACCCAATATTGTAAAACAATTTCAACTTAAAAATTAAAAAAAAACTTAGGAATAATCATACAAAAACAGAAATGCCACCTATGGCTTCTAAAATCAGTGGAGGAACCAAAAAAGACACTGACAATTTTATAAATCTAAATTTCAAGAGTAGTACAAAAGAAATTAAGAAAATAAAGAGAAAAAAATGGCAAAAGGAGTTCAATTCTCTCTATACACATGCTCATCTATTAAAAGACAGTCTATCAGACTACTAAACAAATCCAACTAATGACATATCTAAAGCAAAATGACCCAGAATATTTGAAAATAGATGGTGAAAAAAATATATCAGGTAAATATTAAAGAAATCATGGCATTCGGTCCCATCACTTCAGGGGAAAGAGCTAGGGAAACAGTGGAAACAGTGTCAGACTTTATTTCTGGGGACTCCAAAATCACTGCAGATGGTGACTACAGCCATGAAATTAAAAGATGCTTACTCCTTGGAAGAAAAGTTATGACCAACCTAGATAGTATATTCAAAAGCAGAGACATTACTTTGCCGACTAAGGTCCGTCCGTCTAGTCAAGGCTATGGTTTTTCCTGTGGGCATGTATGGATGTGAGAGTTGGACTGTGAAGAAGGCTGAGCACCGTAGAATTGATGCTTTTGAACTGTGTTGTTGGAGAAGACTCTTGAGAGTCCCTTGGACTGCAAGGAGATCCAACCAGTCCATTCTGAAGAAGATCAACCCTGGGATTTCTTTGGAAGGAATGATGCTAAAGCTGAAACTTCAGTACTTTGGCCACCTCATGCGAAGTGTTG
This sequence comes from Nanger dama, assembly GCA_917880005.1. Taxonomy (NCBI): domain Eukaryota; kingdom Metazoa; phylum Chordata; class Mammalia; order Artiodactyla; family Bovidae; genus Nanger; species Nanger dama. The sequence continues at coordinate 1,573,575 of CAKJTW010000038.1, read as the reverse complement.
ACTCATTGGAAAAGACGCTGATGCTGGGAGGGATTAGGGGCAGGAGGAGAAGGGGACCCTCCGAGCCAGAGGATGAGATGGCTGGATGGCATCACGGACTCGACGGATGTGAGTCTGAGTGAACTCCGGGATATGGTGATGAACAGGGAGGCCTGGCGTGCTGAGATTCATGGAGTCGCAAAGAGTCGGACACGACTGAGTGACTGAACTGAACTGAACTGAAATAGTAAAGAAAAGAAAGTTGGCAAAACAATCTTAACAGACAAAATAAAACTTAAAATATAAAACAAAAATAAGAACAATAAAAGATATTCTACAAAGATAAAATGGATTTGTACAGTTAATTATATAGTCTCTTCAAATGTATAGGAAATGAATACATCTGCAATTAACAAGGATAAAGTAACAAAACTACAATTGTGAGATTAACATTCCACTATCAGAAAATGACAAGCCAAGCAGACAAAAATTCCCTAATGATATAACAAATAAAACACAATACAAAGTTTGATACTGGGGCTCCTGGTGGCTCAGTGGTAAAGAACCCACCTGCCAATGCAGGAGACGTGGGTTCGATCCCTGGGTTGGGAAGATCCCCTGGAAAAGGAAATGTCAATCTACTCCAGTATTCTTACCTGGGAAATCCCATGGACAAAGAAGCCTGGTGGGCTACAGTCCATGGGGTCACAAGAGAGTCAGACATGACTTAGCAACTAAACAACAACAACGTTTGATGTTATATAGACACACACACATACACACACAAAACCAAACACCAAACAAAGAATAAACACAAGCATAAGACATTTAATATTGGTCTATGAATTAGGTTTCAAAGGTAGCATCAACTAATTTCTAAGAATAAATCTCATACCAATCACATTCCTCAAGTACAATATAATCAAAAACACAAACAGTAAATAAAAAACAATCATCAGTTTAGAAAATTTTAAATGTACTCAAAAATAAATTATACCCATAAATAAAATGGACTAATAGGGATGAAATCAAAATAGAAATTATGAAATACTAGAACTGAACAATAATGAAAGTAGGACATATCAAACTTTGTAAAAATGCAGCTAAAGGAGGAAAGAGAGAGAATCGAGAATGACAGTGTCTATTACTACCACTTCTAGTCAACATTGTTTTGAAGATCCCAGACAGTAATGAAGAAAAAAATACAAGATAAGAGAATTTAAAAGGAAATGTCAAAGCTGTCATTATTTGCATGTTATCACCACTCTCAAAAAAAAAAATCCAAGGGAATCAGCAATCAGAATTAACGGAGAATTCAGTAAGGTTGCTGAGTATGTAATCAATTTACAAAAATTGACTGCTCTGGCTTTCCCCCGTGGCACAGGAGACAGCAATCCACCTGCCAATGCTGGGGACATGAGTTCGATCCTTGGTCCGAGAAGATTCCACATGCCGTGGAGTAACTAAGCCCCTGAGCACAACTGCTGAGCCTGCATGTTGCAACAATTGAAACCCATGTGTCTAGATTCTGAGCTCTGCAACAAGAGAAGCCACCGTTATCAGAAGCCTATGCATCGCAATAAAGGGTAGCCTCGGCCTCTGCAACTAGAGAAAGCCCTCATGCAACAATGAAGACCCAGTGCAACCAAAAATTAGCTCGTTAAAAAACTGATTGTGTTCTTAAATGCCAGTAGTAACTAATTAAAAATGTAATTTTAAAAAGAAATCACGTGTAAGAGCAATAAACACTATAAGGCAACTGGAAATAAATTCAACAAATTATGTGTATGAATCTGACAAAGCATAAAACTGTATTAAAGACTCAAACGTGGAACTAAATAAAGACATATACAATGTACATAAACAGAAATACCTGAAGGAATCGTTATCAATTCTTAAATTACTCCATTTAAAAAAATCAACACAATTCCAGCAAAAATTCTAATAGGAATTTTTACAGAACTTAATAAGCTCATCTCAAATTCACATGTTAGAAGGAAAGCCAACGATAGCCAAGATAATTTTGAAGAAAATGGTAAAATAATCAAAATCAGGAGATACTAGCCCAAGGATAGACAGGCAAACCGACAGAAAGATGCTCAAGTGTGTACACTGAAACGATATGGACACTGATGACAGTCCAAATTGAGGGGGAAAATAGATTATTCAATAAAAGGTGCTGGGCTAACTGGCAATTAATGGCAAACTAGATCCCTACCATACAGCCAAGTAAAACTGATGGGAAGAAAAAAAAATGTGAAAAGCAGAACCAGAGAACTTCCGAAAGGAGTTACAACTTTGTGGTTCCTTTGACAGTCCCTCCTGATTCCGTTTCTAAACTCTCAACAATCCTACTTGCTGTCCCCGAGGGCACTCTGTACTCACACTGCATTCTCCCTGTAATTTGGAAGCTGTAGGGATGGAGCATCACTTTTCCAGTCCTGTTACTAGACTGCTGGTAACACAGCCTACCTAAGACCACACTAGCGTTACTTGGTTACTACAGTATAGGACTGATGGAGGCTGTACGTGCCATCTGTCAATATTAAACTTCTAAATCATTTTCATGCCTGCTACACTTAAGCAAATTGCTCCATTGGGGGTTCATTTGCATAGGGTTTTTTGTTTCCTCCACATGCAAGGCTTTATTCTTAAATCTATTTAATGCTATCATTAATTCAGTTGTCTTTGTCTGTGGTGACCTTTACTATATCTCCCTATGTCATCCAATGCATGCATTACCCTTTTCCATACTGTCATCTATAAAAAAAATCTACAAGCATGCCTTTTAAGGATGGTTTCATCCAAAGAACTAATAAAAATGGTGATCAAGAAGTTCTAAACAGAGAACCCTATAGGTATGATAACAGAAAATTTCCTCCATTGACTCGTTGATACTAATCCGCCTATTTACATTAGCAGTCTGTATTTTTCCATCTCGCCTTAAAAATAGTATGACACGTGGGTACATGTCCTACTGAGTTTTAGAGAAACTGTTCTTATTGCATTGCCATGATCTTTCAACCTACTAAACTGTTCTGAGAAGTAACCTGAATTCTGACATAACTTGGTTTTGGTGAACCACAGTAGCATCAAATAATTTGTGCTGCTTCTCTCAGATGCTCATAATTTATTAAGAATTTCATAACCATATTCATTAGAAATTAGTATAAATTACAAAAGACCAAATCATGAGAACTCCACACTGTTATAACATAGTTACCATAATCTCTGCTGCTGCTAAGTCGCTTCAGTCGTGTCCGACTCTGTGCAACCCCATAGACGGCAGTCCACTAGGCTCCTCTGTCTCTGGGATTCTCCAGGCAAGAGTACTGGAGTGGGTTGCCATTTCCTTCTCCAATGCATGAAAGTGAAAAGTGAAAGTGAAGTCACTCAGTCATGCCCGACTCTTAGTGACCCCATGGACTGCAGCCTTCCAGGCTCCTCTGTCCATGGGATTTTCCAGGCAAGAGTACTGGAGGGAGGTGCCATTGCCTTCTCTGACCATAATCTCTATGGAAGACATAATAAAGTGAGGTTGCTCAGTCGTGTCTGACTCTTTGTGACCCGTGGACTGTAGCTCACCAGGCTCATCCATCCATGGGATTCTCCAGGCAAGAATACTGGTGTGGGTTGCCATTTCCTTCTCCAGGGGATCTTCCTGACCCAGGGATTGAACCCAGGTCTCCCACATATCAGGCAGACGCTTTAACCTCTGAGCCACCAAGGAAGCCCATGGAAGACATAATGTATCTCGTCAGATGTGTAGGCCAGAATCACATAATGATAACTTTAAACTAGCAGCTCTAGGAAATGAAGCCCCGTGGGGTAGGAAGAGTATGGGGAGGGTGATAATATAAAAGGATAACTGTGGACTTCCTTGGTGGCACACTGGGTGAGAATCCGCCAGCCAGTGCAGGGGACGTGCGTTCGATCCCTGGTCCGGGAAGATTTCACATCCTGCAGAGCAATTAAACCTGTGTGCCACACTACTGAGCCAGCACTCCAGAGCCCACGAGCTGCAACTGCTGAAGCCTGTGAGCCTCGAGCCCGTGCTCCGCAGAAAGAGAAGCCACCACAATGAGAAGCTCATGCACTGCAACGAAGAGTGGCCTCTGCTTGCCATAATTATAAGCCCACGCACAGCAACCAACACTCAGCACGACAACAATACAAATAAGTAAAATAAAAGGATAATTAAGAAGAATTACTTTGACTATTTAAATTAGGAGATTGTGTACTGGATATGACTGGGCAAATTCTGTACTTCCTAAGTGGAGGGTAAATGATGTGTCCCAATCCAGAAAGAGCTAGAAAACTCAGCTCCAAGATAACAGCAAACGCCCTGCCTGACCACAGAGAAAGCGTCACTCACAGTGCACCCCAAACACTCAAACTGGAGATCAGAAAATACTCTGCCATCCTCATACATCCCCCAACTTTGAACCACTTCTCATTTGATCTTCCCGTTGAGTTCACACATGAGCACTTAAGAGATTTACTTCCAGCTAGCTTTCTTGGCATCTCCAAATACAGACTTGTCCACTCTGGGACTGAGAAATCAGCTGTCTATAAAGATACTGTGTATATAGAGAGGGACACACAATCAAAAATTTTCACTTCCCATAAAGTGAGTTAGAAAAAATTAGAATAAATATTTTGTTACTTAAGGCACCCTTTCCAAGGGCTCCATTAATAATCAAGATGTTATCAGAGAATTATTAGAGGACAAGCAAGATACTGTTAATCAAGATATTGCTAGGGAATTATTAACTGCAAAACCCAATTCTGGAAACAAAGAAATAGGTATACCAGAGGGTATACCAGAGGGTTCTAGTACAATACTGGATTGGAGACCATGTTACCTTTGCATAAAGCTCTTTTTCTTGATTGTGAATGAGAAATGGAAATACAGAAGCCCTAAAGCTAACCACAATAGCCAGTTACTAAATGGCACCCCACTCCAGTACTGTTGCCTGGAAAATCCCACGGACGGAGGAGCATAGTAAGCTACAGTCCGTGGGGTCGCAAAGAGTCGGACACGACTGAGCGACTTCACTTCACTTCCTGCATGATTATGGAAGTCTCCCAGAACCTGATACCACAGGCACTCATAGCGTTGTCCTGTGCTTCTGTGCAGCATTTCCTTCACACCAGGAGCTAAGCAAAATCACTGCAGATGGTGACTGCAGCCATGAAATTAAAAGACGCTTGCTCCTTGGAAGAAAAGCTATGAACAACCTAGACAGTGTATTAAAAAGCAGAGACATTACTTTGCTGACAAAGGTCAGTCTAGTCAAAACTATGGTTTTTCCACTAGTCATGTGTGGATGTGAAAGTTGGACCATAAAGAAAGCTGACTGCTAAAGAATTGATGCTTTAGAACTGTGGTGCTGGAGAAGACTCTTGAGAGTCCCTTGGACTGCAGGGAGATCCAACCAGTCCATAAAGGAAATCAGTCCTGAATACTCATTGGAAGGACTGATGCTGAAGTTCCAATACTTTGGCCACCTGTTGAGAACAGCTGACTTGGAAAAGACCCTGGAAAGATTGAAGGCAGGAGGAGAAGGGGACGACAGAGGATGAGATGGCTTGATGGCATCACTGACTCAATGGACCTGAGTTTGAGTGAACTCTGGGAGTTGGTGATGGACAGGGAAGTCTGGTGTGCTGCAGTCCATGTGGTCACAACATGACTGAGCGACTGAACTGAACTGTGCAGCAATTTCTTTGATACCAGAAGCTAAACAAGGAAGACTGAATCATTTAGATGTCATGATTACCACACAACACTTAGTTTCTTAGAGATATAAGTAGAATCTGAGAACAGAAGGATAATCTAGAAGCCACCTAATGTAACCAGCTACACTTTAAAGAGGAAACAAAAGACCCAAAGAATTTGAGAGCCCGAAGTCTCATGATTACTTCATAACAGAAGTGGAGCCAGAACCCAGGTCGTGAGGCTCCACTGTCACAAGCACAGTCTTGGTTTTCCAGGGTCTCACTCTTTTTAGTAGGACTCATACTTTTTCATCCTTCTCAAGCTTCATGGGCCATCATCGGACACTGCAATGACATTTCACAAACCCTTACAACTCTAGGAGGGTGCAGGATACACGGGTCTCTATGGTCATAGTATCTGGGAACTGAAGGAATCTGTAGATTGTCCCTCCATATCTCTGCCTCTTATACATAAACAGAATTTAAGGGGTTGGTACAGGCTCCCCATGTGGAGCACAAAATCAGAATTAAAAACTTGGAGAAGGAAATGGCAATCCACTCCAGTATTCTTGCCTGGAGAATCCCATGGACGGAGAAGCCTAGTAGGTTACAGTCCACGGGGTCGCAAAGAGTCAGACACGACTGAGCGACTTAACTAACTGTACTGATTCCCAGGTCAGTGTTCTTCACACCTCATTGCAGGGCTTCTCTTCTCTTTGCTTTCCCTTAAAAAAGAAAAAAAAAAAACAGCAAAACAAAACACAAAAAAACATAGCTTCTGCTTAAGAACAAGAGCTCTGTATCTTGAGGATATATAGAAAGTAGTATTGTTTTTATAAATATCTCTTAAAAAAAAAAAAAAGATAAACCCCTCTGGAAAAGGAACTTGTAAATAAACAAGGCCCACTCAGCCTCTGAGTCTATCAGCCTTCGGGCTGACTGCTCACTGCCTCTTATCCAGCTAGACATGGACAGTGGGCAGTGCTACACATGAGAGAGAGAAAAGACTGGCAATGAATCAGTGAGCAGAGGCAAGGGCGCGCTTAGGAGTCTCTGCTGCTTCACTCAGGGGACGTGGTGTGATGCAAAACTAAGCTATCAAGTGTCTTGGGCCCAGAGGACTTGGTGGTTCAGGCACCCGAAAGGATTCTAGATGATAACAACTTCTCTTCGCAGGTACATCCTGAGCTAAATGGTTTCTGTGGATTAGCTTGAAAATGTAACCACCTTTTAGCACAAATCTATTTCAAACACATCTTCCCATAAGCAGCTTGACATTTGAATGCTTGCATAATTCATAAATATTCGACAGTTATATTTAAGACATTCCATTCGTTTTCTCCAAACAAAATCCTTCTAGAAGGGAGAACTTGCAACGCAGTGCATCAAGTTCATATGACATCCAAGTCTTCCAAACTCTGAGAAGACTGAGGAAGCCCATGCTGTTCCCTTGCTCTGTGTGTGTGTGTGTGTGTGTGTGTGTGTGTGTGTGTGTGTGTGTGCATGCGTGTACGCATGTGTGCATGCATGCATGCGCTCAGTCTGCTCAGTCATGTCCAACTCTGCGACCATCTGGACTATAGCCGGCCAGGCTCCTCTGTCCATGAAATTCTCTAGGCAAGAATACTGGAGTAAGTTGCCATCTCCCCCTCCAGGGAATCTTCCTGACCCAGGGATTGAACTCACATCTCTTGCGTCTCCTGCATTGGCAGTCAGGTTCTTCATTACTGTGCCACCTGGGAAGCCCTCCCTTATTGTGCCAGGCTGCAAAGAAAGCTGGTGTTTAGTGGAAGACAAGAGAGGAAAGAGTTCTAGCTGAAACCTGACCAGAGTCACAGCATCACAGACTTATGAATTTATCCTGGTAAGCTGTTCTGGAGGCAGAAAGCTCTTACTCTTTTCGGTTTCCTAAGATTTACAATAAAAATGTCTGGTGTAGACTCCTATGAGGATGTATAAGCAGTTTCCTTCTCTGTTACTGCTGCCTCACTGACTCTGGTTGATAGACCTACCCGTCCTCCTGCAAACATCTGTCCTGCAGCCTTAATGCCCCAGGCCAGCAGAGAGCTGGCAGATAGCAAGGCTGTACAGAACCCAACGCACCAGCTACTCCCCACAGGCCAAGGTGGGAACGAGAAACGATCATCTGTTGCGTCACCATCACCTTTTGAGCCCATTAACACTTAACTTTCTCAAATCTAACATCTCTTTAAAATCATTGTTTCAGTTAGTATATTACTTCTCACTATGGTAGTTGCTTGAACTTGAATGAAAGTTTCATAAATGTTGGGCTGGTAAAGCATCTGCCTGCAAGGCAGAAGACCTCGGTCGGGAAGATCCCCTGGAGAAGGGAATGGCTTCCCACTCCAGTATTCTTGCCTGGAGAATTTCATGAACAGACGAGTCTGGCAGTCTACAGTCCATGGGGTCACATAGAGTCAGACACGACTGAGCGACTAACACTTCATACTGTATTTGCTTGAGCAAAAGTTTCATAGATGGAGTGTTCTTATACCACTAAACCTACCAGGGTTTAGTTGCTGGTAAGAGTTTAGAATTAAGGTTTGTCAGGACAAGGTAAGTGGAAATGTACGCTACCAAACAGAAAATCTGGGAGTGAAATCCATTTCAGTGAACATTTATCTAAACAGGACTCCAATTCTAAGAAACCCAACCCTAGAAGTCACTACTGAGAGTCTGGGATTCGTCAGCATGTTGCTCAGTTCCAGTTCTGATCATCCACTAGCAGTCCAATGATGTTTAATAAGCAGCAGGGACACATGGTTACCAAGGATAATTCTGCCAAATTGAATGAGAAAGTTCAAGATTTAATACATGTAATGTAGTGAACACATTTGGCCGCTAATATAATTGGCCCCTTGTCTTTCATTTTAATCATCTTTATTAGGAAAAATATATATCATACTAAAGGAGTTCACCATATGGAAATGGCAACTTAAAATTTAATTCTCTATTACCATGTAGAAAATTAATACATTATGATTTTTCATAATGAGAATGGAATTGAATTATCACTTTGATGCAAACTTAACTTGAAATAATTTTGTCTTTTAACATGACTTAGAAAACAGGTGTCAAGAACAGACCAACCAATTCAGTACCCAAAATTTTGGTTTTCCCTAATTACCACTTCTTTATCTCTTTACATGTTTGGTTACTTAGAGAACCAAAAGCTTTTTCTTCAAGATTAATTCAGGTTTCAATCCTACTCAATAGTATAAAAGAGTATTTATGATTTATAATCAGAGCACATTTATAAGAGGCTTCTGAGTGAAAATGGCTTGGTATATACTGCTAATTAAGTTTTAGGGAACTGTTTTCATTGCAAAACAGGCAACATTTTATGGATAAAGCCTTTATCGCAACCAGTATATAATGTCTTTTCTATCTGCCCTGAAAATTCATACTCTGATACATTATAAAAAAGGCCTCTATGAAGCAAATTCTATAAAGTTATGACAGCTTTACAAGATGAAGAGCCCTAAATATCTCACAGAAAAATTACAGAAATCACAGTTCTTTGCTAATTGTTTCTTAGATCTTTTGGCTTCTATAAAATCCTTATTTACCCTTAATCCCATTAACACCACTCAGTATTGACTATGGTTCCTTCAACAATGAAATTCAAACTGAAATATATTCTATGAAATGAGAATCTAACGGTTAGTACTGATTAATCAGTGATTCTTGGCTCCCATCTTTCTTGTCCTCACATCCTATTATACCAAAGAGCATGACCACTTGGAAATCTTCCTCAAACTGTGTTCCTTGAAACAACGGTACGCCACAAGAATGTGTGTTCAGCATGACAGGTGTTAGCAATGTTTAAGTTTTATTTTAAATATATATCTAATCAAAGAGTGAACACCTTTACAGAGTAATTGCTGAATAGAAACCTTTAAGAAATAATGCACAACCTATGAGAAACAAAACCTGTTCTGGCACACAGAAACTTTGTACTAACGCTCACAGCAGCATAACTCATAATAGCCAAAAAGCGAAAACAACCCAGATGCCCATCGATGTTTTAAAAAAAAGAAGACAGTATATCCATAAAACAGAATATTACTCAGCAATAAAAAAGAATACTGATACATGATCAAATATAGATGAACCTCAAAATCACTGAAGTGAAGTGAAGTCGCTCAGTCGTGTCTGACTCTTTGCGACCCCATGCACTGTAGCCCACCAGGCTCCTGCCTCCATGGGATTCTCCAGGCAAGAGTACTGGAGTGGGGGTGCCATTGCCTTCTCCATGGGATCTTCCCGACCCAGGGACCAAACCCGGGTCTCCCGCATTCCAGGCGGATGCTTTAACCTCTGAGTCACCAAAGAAGCCAATCGCAGAGGACTTCATACTGTACGATCCCACTTATCAGAAATGTCCAACAGGCAAATCTATAGAGACAGAGTAGATTAGTGGTTGCCTGGGCCCAGGACAGGCAGGGAGGAATGTGCTGAGAAGGAAGGGTTGAAAGAGACAGCTAAAGAGCGCAAGCTTTCTTTTAGGCACAAAGAAAAAGTCTAAAATTGATGTGGTGATGAATGTGCAATTCTGTGAATATACTAAAAGCTATCGAATCGTACCCTTTAAATGTGTGACTAGCATAGTATGTGAATTATGCCTCAGGAAAGCTACATGTAAAAAGAAAAAAAAAAGTATTTGGACAGATACTTCACTAAAAGGACATCCAAAAAACCATCCATAAACACATGGAAAAGGTGCCCAAATTTAGTAGGTATCAGAGAAATACAAAATTAACACCAAAATGAGACACCACCACAGACTTCCCAGAACTAAAATAAAAGATGGATAATATCATGTGTTGCTGAGAATGTAGTACAGCAGACATATTCTACTGAAAAACATTTAAGTGGTAAAGCCACATAGAAAAGGATTTTTATTTTATTTTTTTAATTTTTATTTGGTAGGATCTATTTTGGGGGCTCCAAAATCACTGCAGATGGTGACTGCAGCCATGAAATTAAAAGACGCTTACTCCTTGGAAGAAAAGTTATGACCAACCTAGATAGCATATTGAAAAGCAGAGACATTACTTTGCCGATTAAGGTCCGTCTAGTCAAGGCTATGGTTTTTCCTGTGGTCATGTATGGATGTGAGAGTTGGACTGTGAAGAAGGCTGAGCACCGAAGAACTGATGCTTTTGAACTCTGGTGTTGGAGAAGACTCTTGAGAGTCCCTTGGACTGCAAGGAGATCCAACCAGTCCATTCTGAAGGAGATCTGCCCTGGGATTTCTTTGGAAGGAATGATGCTGAAGCTGAAACTCCAGTCCTTTGGCCACCTCATGCGAAGAGTTGACTCACTGGAAAAGACTGATGCTGGGAGGGATTGGGGGCAGGAGGAGAAGGGGACGACAGAGGATGAGATGGCTGGATGGCATCACGGACTCGATGGACGTGAGCCTGAGTAAACTCTGGTAGCTGGTGATGGACAGGGAGGCCTGGCATGCTGCGATTCATGGGGCCGCAAAGAGTTGGACCCGACTGAGCAACTGAACTGAACTGATTAAAGTTGAATATAAATATACTGTATGTCCTGGCAATTCTATTCCTAGATATATATACCATGCATACATACATAAAAAAACATGCATAACAATGTCCATAGCAGAATTATTTGTAATAGCTTCAAATTGAGAACAAAAGTTCATTATAAACTATGGTATATTAAAAAAAAATTAAAAAAATAAAAAAAATAAACTATGGTATACTTATACACTGGAATACAACAGTAATTAAGATAAACTACCAACATATACAGCAGCATAGATAAATTGGATTAATAATATGTTGAGGAAAAAACAGATACAAAAGCACATATAATAAAGTAATTTAGAAATGGGCAAAAGCAACGTGTCACTATTAGGACAGTGATTACCTTTTGGTAAGAAAAGAGGTAGTAATGCGGGAGAAGGGTTAGTCGTAAGGGAGGCTTCTGGGGTGTTAAGTTTTATTTCTTGATCTGGGTGCTAGTTACATGGACATGTTTACTCTGTGATATTATTTGCATTTTCCTTTATAAATATGTATACATAAAAACATTACATTTTGGTTTAAAAGTTTATTTTTAAACAGTGAGGGAAAAAAGAAATGGTATACAAAAGCACAATACTTGACAATGCTAAGAAAGTGTAACCAATCATTTACCCAGAAATTTTCCAACAGTTACATGTATAGCCACTTCAGTAAATGCTGGTCTGTGCTGTGAATCCTGTCATTCTGTTTCAGCATATATTTATGGTATTTTATTATACTGAATATTTATACCACATAGACCTACGGCTAGTTCATAATCCATATATGATGACCCAAGTGACCGAAAAGCCAGAACACTTCAAGGTGACATTAATACTCATAGCACTTGGTGGGAAGTGCTGCTGCTAAGTCATTGTATCATAAATCATAAATCCACAATACCACTAGTTCTACAATATGAAAATGTACCATCTAATTTCACTTTACTCTCACTTCCTTTTTCCGCTAGACACCAAACAGGAAAGAAAGTGAGAGTATAATTCAAGAGTTGAAAGAAAAAGGAAATGCAGGAAACTCAATCAGATCTGCATGACTCATGTTGTGTGGATTGCGAATTTCTAATTTCAAGCCTTTAAAAAAGAAGCTTCAAGGACCCTTCAAATTATGTTCAAGTCAGATGCCTGATTAGACAATTGAATCACTTTACTGGACTACATTTTTCTTGATTCAGATCTCCTCTTGCTGCCACAAATATGTTTGTTCAGTGTAAATGGAGTGATGAAGATTGACCTTTCTAGCCACGCAGCTGGCTGAACAGGATTTTAAATGATATGCTTAGGATTTTACTCCACTCAATTTAAAGCAAAAGGAAGTGCAATAAAAGTGCATGGATGCTAGATCTACATACCTAAGTTTTACTCTAAGAATTTTAGAGCCTCTGTCCCACTCCTTCTGACACAGTCAAAATTTCACATCAGGGTGAGGTTATAACCAGAAGTGAAACACTGAACTACTACAATGAAAAGTTCAGGGCTCCAAAACAGAATTGGTAGTGGCTCTGTCTTTTAAGAACTGTCCCTATCTATTTTCTGGTTCTTGACAGTAAAAACTGAACAGAAGGGAAAAAAGCAATGGCTGTGCCCTTAAGCCCTGCCTACTATCTTAACTCATTCCAATGTCTTTCCTCTGAATTTCCATCCAATAGCACCAAAGTAAGATGCCCATTCCTGGAGGAAGGCACGGGAACCCACTCCAGTATTCTTGCCTGGAGAATCCTCATGGACAGAGGAGCCCAGAGGGCTACAGTCCCTAGGGTCGGGCTCAGTCGGACAGGACTGCAGCAACTTAGCACGCATGCAAGATGCCCATTTCCCTCGTTCATACTTCAAAACTCGACAGAGCAGTCGTCTTGGAAACTCACTGTTCTTTTTTCAAACATTAAACTTTTATTTTCTATTAGGGATAGCCGATTAACAATGTCGTGGCAGTTTCAGGTGAGGAGTGAAAAGACTCAGCCATACATATAATACATGTATCCATTCTCCCCCAAATCCCTCCTCCCATCCAGGTTGGCACATAACATTGAGCAGGGTTCCCTGTGCTTTACAGTAGGTCCTTCTGGTTTTCCATTTTGAACATAGCAGTGTGTACATGACCTGCCCAAATTCTCTTAACTGTCCCTTCCCCAACCATCAGTTCGTTTTCTGTGAGTCTCTTTCTGGGAAACTCACTCTTCTGCATACGGAAGACCACACATACTTGCAGCATTTTGTAAAAATTTTTATTCTCCCTAATTCTTAGCCACCCCTCACCCACTTACTGTTTACTCCTAACTCAGCCCATCACTCTCTAAAATCATCAACAGGAGATTGTGTGCAACTGCCTGAGAAATTACCTACTCAAAGCAGCCCTCAGAAACAAGTTTCCATGAATAGCTAATGGAAAAGAGGAAGAGCCTATATTTATGAAATTTCTCTTAGACCTGCTACCTGACTTTCACTCAAAGCTAGCATGGGAGCAAGTGCTAATTTGCATAGCTGATAGGAAGCTGAGTCCAATCATTTATTCACAGCAGGCACAGTGCTGGAAGCTAAGGATGCAGAGATAAAAGACTCTTCATTCAGAGTCAGACTTGTCATTCAAAGAACTCAAAGTTCTAGTGGAAAAGAACCTCATAAGTCAACAATCATAATATCATAGATGCGTCATGACAGGTGTATGTCCAGAGTGGCATGGGAAGACAAAAAAGCAAGCACCAAACTAAAGTTTAAAGAATTGGGGTAAGTTTCTCAGATGAGGTGGCATTAGACTTAAGTGTGGAGAGATACTGAGAAGGAATCTAGGTGGGAATGGTGGGGACAGGCCATTCCACTTGGAGGAAGCCAGCATATAAAACACACAGCAGTTCAGGGAATTCTCTGGCCGCGCAGTGGTTAGGACTCCGCGTTTCCACCTCAGGGCCACGGGTTCCATCCCTGGTCAGGGAACAAAGACCTTGCATGCCATGCAGCGAGGCAAAAAAGACATAACAGTTCTGTTTGGGATGAAGATAAAAAGACCTGGAAATGGACAGTGGTGATGGTTACACAATATTGTGAATGTACTTGATGCCACTGAATTGTACATTTTTAAATGGTAAAAAAAAAAAAATTATCTATGTCTTTCCACAATTAAAAAAAAAAACACACAGATGGAGCTTCCTTGGTAAAGGAACTGCCTGCCAGTGCAGGAGACACAGATTTGATCTCTGAGCTGGGAAGATCCCACATGCTGTAATGGAACTAAGCCTGTGTGCTACAACCACTGAGCCTGTGCTCAAGAGCCCAGGAGCCACGACTGCTGAAGCCTGAGGACCCTAGAGCTGTGCTCTGCAGCAAGAGGAGCCACCACGAGAAGACTGCACACTGCAACTAGGGAGCATCCTTCCGCAACTAAAGGAAAGTCCCCACAACAAGGAAGACCCAGCACAGCCAAATTCAATTTTAAAATGCTAAAAAAATAAAGACAGATGTCTGAGTGTGTAGAAACACCAAATATGACACCTACAGAGAAGACTGAGTGGCAGGAAAAATGATGGAGCTGTACCAGGGCTAGACCATAAAACGAAAATCAAAGTCGCTCAGTCGTGTCCATCTCTTTGCAACCCCATGGACTGTATAGTCCATGGGATTCTCCAGGCCAGAATACTGGAGTGGGCAACCTTTTCCTTCTCCAGGGGGTCTTCCCAACCCAGGGATCGAACCCAGGTCTTCCACATTGCAGGCAGATCCTTACCAGCTGAACCACAATGGAAGCCCTGGGCTAGACCATAAAGGGCTATATATTCCATGTTAATGGAGTATAAAAGATAACCAGAAGAGGAGGAAGACTAGAAGATTCGTGAGTGATTAGGAGGCTACTAATATAATCCAGAGGAAAAATCAAAGTCTGAACTCTGAAGAGGCAGTGGAGACAAAAAGAATGAACAGATTTCCAAGACTGAATGACAGAAGAATAAAGTAAATTTGGAGGCTAAATGTGAAGGAGTGGGCGGAGTCTGGAATGCCTCTCAGGTTTCTAGCTGGAGCACAGGCATTCTGTGACGCCCTTCACTCAGAGAGTGAAAGCAGGTGGACTGGGGAGCATGGTAACTTCCGGTTCAGTCTTCACAGTTTGGATCCTTGTGAATGAAGGATGAAGACCAGAGTTAGAGGAACTGTAGGATTTCTTAAGTGCGTCTGGGGACTTCTGCATCAAAGTCCAGCTCTGTGATGAAAGCCACTTTTCCACATCTTTTAACAGAGCCCAGCACCTCTCCATCATGCCAAAATTAAGGGCTTTGACAGACTCATGTGGATAGAGGCATCTGTCAAGGCCCTGAAGTTCTCAGCAATACCTTCAGGGAGGCTCATCAAGAGCAGCATCTATTAACAAAGGTGAGTCAAAGTCAGACAACAAGGCTGCTGCTTCACGGTGGCCACGGTCACATTCAGGACTCAGAAAGAACCGGGAAGTTTCACAAGGACAGCCAGGAATCTCACCAGTTGGGAAGGAAAGGCCAAGATGAGTTATTGTCATTGGGAGAAGTCAGGTGGCGCTAATGGTAAAGAACCCACCTCCCAGAGCACGAGATCTAAGAGATGGGGGTTCAATCCCTGGGTCAAGAAGTTCCCCTGGAAGAGGGCATAACAACCCACTCCAGTATTCTTGCCTGGAGAATCCCACAGATAGAGGAGCCTGGAGGGCTACAGCCCATAGGGTTGCAGAGAGTTGGACACGACTTAGCACACAGCATAACAAGTACAGAACATAAAAAGGACATGTTTTATTCTTCCCGGCTACTGAGGCCTGTGTATCAGTTAATACACATTTTAGAAAAGTGATACGATGCTATTCACTAACCCCTTTGTAGGCTACTCTTGGACATTTAGCAACATGTTGAGCAATTATGTCATAATGCTCATCCATAACTTCATGCTTAAGGCTAAATAGCATCTGATTATATGCCATGATTTATTCAATCAATTCCCTATTGTTGGACATTTAGGTTTGAGTAGAGCTTTTCAAACTATTAAGCATTAAATCCATCACCTCCAATTAAGCACATTTTCATGACAACTAGGAATATTTAACCATTTTATTTGAAGATTCTTTGTCTATGAAATTCTCTCTGGATTTTTTTTTAAAGAACCTATATAACCGGCTAAAAGAATACATAGCAAATTACAAGGCCTGATTTTATAAGAAGAAAGTAAATTGCTCACTTGTTGCAGGTGTGTTAATTTTATCAAGCCACTAGCGTACCATATTGTACAATGGAAGAGGCAGGTAATTCACTAAATGACCCCCTGGTGGCACAAAAGAATAAATGCATCTCCAGTAAGCGAACCATGGGCTCTTTGTCAGCAGGATCAAGGGTATTGTTTTTTATGTCCTTTCCTATCTCATGGACGCTTACTGAGTTGGCCTTCCTGAGTTAGCAATGCTTTCATGCTAAGTGGCTTTAGTCATATCCAACTCTTTGCAACCCTATAGACTGTAGCCTCTGTCCATGGGATTCTCCAGGCAAAAATACTCAAGTGGGTTGCCATGCTCTCCTCCAAGCGATCTTCTCTACCCAAGTATTGGAGCCATGTCTCTTATGTCTCCAGCACTGGCAGGAGGGTTCTTTACTAGTGCCGCCTGGGTAGCCCAAGTTGGCAATACATGTGGGCAAAGATGCCTGTGTCCATGCCATTCCATCTATCTGTAATGTCCTTCAGCTCCCTCAATTTCTGCGCTCAACCAGCTCCTACTTATTATTTGAGACATTTCAACTGTTACTTCTTCTAGAAAGCCTACCCTGATCACTCCATCCTGAGCCAAGTGTTCCTCAAGTGTCCTGTTTATACCTCTGAATACTCAGCACAGTTTATTAGGGTGATCTGATTTTCACTCACGTGATTATACGCCTTTTTAGGCTGAAACCTTGGCTTTCATAGTAATAGTCAGGGTCCAGCACATTGCTTCATTAAGTTCAGTTCAGTCGCTCAGTAGTGTCTGACTCTTTGTGACCCCATGAATCGCAGCATGCCAGGCCTCCCTGTCCATCACTATATCCCAGAGTTCACTCAGACTCACGTTCATTGAGTCTGTGATGCCATCCAGCCATCTCATCCTCTGTCGTCCCCTTCTCCTCCTGCCCTAAATCCCTCCCAGCATCAGTCTTTTCCAATGAGTCAACTCTTCACATGAGGTGGTCAAAGTACTGGAGTTTCAGCTTTAGCATCATTCCTTCCAAAGAAATCCCAGGGCTGATCTCCTTCAGAATGGACTGGTTGGATCTCCTTGCAGTCCAAAGGACTCTTAAGAGTCTTCTCCAACACCACAGTTCAAAAGCATCAGTTCTTCGGTGCTCAGCCTTCTTCACAGTCCAACTCTCACATCCACACATCACCACAGGAAAAACCATAGCCTTGACTAGACGGACCTTAGTCAGCAAAGTAATGTCTCTGCTTTTGAATATACTATCTAGGTTGGTCATAACTTTTCTTCCAAGGAGTAAGCGTCTTTTAATTTCATGGCTGCAGTCACCATCTGCAGTGATTCTGGAGCCCCCAAAATAAAGTCTGACACTGTTTCCCCATCTATTTCCCATGAAGTGATGGGACCGGATGCCATGATCTTTGTTTTCTGAATGTTGAGCTTTAAGCCAACTTTTTCACTCTCCTCTTTCACTTTCATCAAGAGGCTTTTTAGGTCCTCTTCCCTTTCTGCCATAAGGGTGGTGTCATCTGCATATCTGAGGTTATTGATATTTCTCCCGGCAATCTTGATTCCAGCTTGTGTTTCTTCTAGTCCAGTGTTTCTCATGATGTACTCTGCATATAAGTTAAATGAGCAGGGTGACAATATACAGCCTTGACGTCCTCCTTTTCCTATTTGGAACCAGTCTGTTGTTCCATGTCCAGTTCTAACTGTTGCTTCCTGACCCGCATACAGATTTCTCAAGAGGCAGGTTAGGTGGTCTGGTATTCCCATCTCTTTCAGAATTTTCCAGTTTATTGTGATCCACACAGTCAAAGGCTTTAGCATAGTCAATAAAGCAGAAATAGATGTTTTTCTGGAACTCTCTTGTTTTTTCCATGATCCAGCAAATTCGGACCAAATTTGGATCAAATTTGGCAATTTGATCTCTGGTTCCTCTGCCTTTTCTAAAACCAGCTTGAACATCTGGAAGTTCACAGTTCATGTATTGCTGAAGCCAGGCTTAGAGATTTTTAAGCATTACTTTACTAGCATGTGAGGTGAGTGCAATTGTGCGGTAGTTTGAGCATTCTTTGGCATTGCCTTTCTTTGGAATTGGAATGAAAACTGACTTTTCCAGTCCTGTGGCCACTGCTGAGTTTTCCAAATTTGCTGGCATATTGAGTGCAGCACTTTCATAGCATCATCTTTTAGGATTTGAAACAGCTCCACTGGAATTCCATCACCTCCACTAGCTTTGTTCGTAGCGATGCTTTCTAAGGCCCACTTGACCTCACAAACGATTGCTAAAAAAATGCTATGATTTAAAAAGCGCCACAAAGTCTCACCTGAATATCAACACTCTAACCCACCAGTAATACTTTCTATTGAGAACAACTGAGCAACATGCCTAACTATTAAGGTTAAGCACAGTTTTCTAATAAAATAAAATGCAACAATAATTTGACAGTGCATAATCATTGATGTGACGCATGGTAATTAAGCAAACAATAAGTGATTGTATAAATTACTACCATTGGTAATTTCCTGGAAGGCTATGGGATGGCATACTTCCATTGGTTGGTGATCAACTTCTTTCTCCATCGGAGATGGGACTGATCTCAACTAGTTCTGCTTCTATTTCAATGGCCCCTCAAAATAAAATAAATGTCCCAAACTCCAGAACTGCTCCCTACTCCAACATACCTTTCCCACCTTCTGCACACTCTCCACTAAAATCATTATTTTCTCTGGAAACGAGGTTCAGCTGAGAGACTTTCTCCTCTGATTTTGTAATGAACCTTTATGGGCATTATGATCTGCCATTCTTCCCTGAGATTTTTAGGTAGAGACACTTCCTTAAAGAGTTATAAGAACCTCAGACTCCTCTCCTTTACTTCCCTACTTCAAGTATCTTTTTAAATAAAGAGGTGCAGTAGGTTGAGTGGTATGAATCAAGAAAACCTGACCTGCCTCAAAATCTCTCCTTTAGATTACTAAGCATTTCCATCATTTCCATCTTCATTCAGGTTTGCGCATATGCAGACACACACACCCACACCCCTCTGAATGAAGAAAACCTGTCCTGCCACACACACACACACACACACACACACACACACACACACACACACACACACACACACACACACACACACACACACACACACACACACACACACACACACACGAGTAAGCAAGATAGGTTTGTCGGTCACTTAGGTGGTTGAAACACGCTGATAATTCACCATATCGGGGCAGAGTTTCAAGGGAAAGTGAGGAAGAGGAGCACATGGAACTGTTGTCATAAAGCTTTGGTGATGAGAGAAGGAATGACAACAGAAAGAGGAATGAAACTGGGTGAAGCCCAAAAATTAACTTCAAATATCAATCTATAGCTGCCCAAGTATCCCTCCTTTCTTCCCCCTTTTCTAAAATCCAACTTCCAGGAATTCTCTGGTTGCCCAATGGTTAGAACTCTGTGGTTTTGCACTGCAGGGGGCATGGGTCTGAGCCCTGTTCGGAATCCCAAAGCCACACAGTGTGGCCAAAACAAATAAAAGCCAGTTTCTATCCCCTGAACTTGCTGTGTGAAGAGACCTTTAACTTTCATTGATCTTAACTGTTATATTCATTTACTTTTCACAGCAATACTTAGAGCTACACAAAGTCTTCTCATCTCCAAAATGGGGATAATACCACCTGCTCACAGGCCAAGAAAAGCAGGTGATTGCCCAGGAACACATTAACGTCATCTCATCAGTCTGAGAGATGTGCTTAAAATACGAGTACAAAGTTCACTCTTCCTCATCATGACTGAAATATTTCAGACTGAAACTAAATTCTAGTAGAAAAATGTTCACAGCAGAACATAACTGCCAAAGAGTGGAAATGATCCAGTGTCCACCAAATGACGAATGGGTGAACAAAATGTGGTATGTCCATACAGTGGACTATTATTCAGCAAAATAAAAAAGGAATGAAGTTCAACCATGTGAATGTACCTAATGCCACAGAACTGATCATTCAAAATTGTTAAGATGCTAAACTTTGTTATTATGTAAGTTTTATAATTTTTTTTAAAGAAAATGAAGTATTGATACATGCTTCAAGTAGGTGAACTTAGGAAACATTATGCTAGTAAAAGAAGTCTTTCACAAAGGTTAATCATATATTAACCAAAAGATTAATATATGATTCTATTTATATGAAACTTCCCAAAACAGGCAAATTCATAGAAATGGAAAACAGATTAGTGGTTGCCAGGATCTGGTGATAGGAGGGAATGGGCTGTGACTGTGAACAGGTAACGGATTTCTTTTGGGCGTGGCAAAAATAAAAATATAAAGTGAAACAGACTTACGATTTTGTGAATATTCTAAAAACCAGTGAACGGTACTCCTTAAAAGGGTGAATTGTATAGAAACTAAATTACGTCTCTTATATTTTTCTTTTTACAAGGCAAATGCTGGTGCACAAAGTGTGCTGATATAAATCTGGGACATTTAAGAACATTTAGAAAGTCAGAGTGAAGGTAAGGCCTCAGAAACTGCATAAGTGATCTATTTGTATATAGGAAACAGCCATAAGGCCCAAAGCACCACCTCGACTACCATGATAAAACTAACAACAAACACTGATATATCATCTAGAAAAATAAGACTGCCAAGATGCTAACCACACCTGCATGAAATACCCAAGTGTTCACTCTTTACCGGACCTGAAAGAGAAGAAAGCAGATGTCTAGTGAGTAACAACTTTTGCAGGGTCTCACGTAAGGGTAAAAGCTGCTCTGCCTCCCTCTCCTCTCCGCTGTGCTGGGATTTTTACCGAGGCTACCTCTCTTGCTGCATGAGGAGACTGTGCAGCTGATTAGAGGCCCTGAAGGCTGCCTAGTCAAGTGCCTCCACTTCAAGTCGTAAGAGCCAAATTAAATGCTGATAGACATCATCATCCAGTTTTAACCTCACATTCTCTATCTCCACCTTTCTTCTAACAAGAAGTCTCTCGAATCCGTGTGGTCCAGTTCACGCTGCTCCTTGGCCTCTGCCCATCTCCTAGGAAAGCAAGACAAGAGGCTTCTCTACCTCCTGCTCCTCACTGTCCTCTCCACTCTTCATTTCTGCAGCCTCACTTCCTCCCAAACAATATCTACCCACCCCCATCATGTATTCTTCAGTTTTCCTGAACATCCTTACTTACTAGTGCCTGTGGTGATTATCTTAGCAAATCCCTAGAAGACAAGGCCAAGATTTCTCTCAATTCATCTTTTGATACGATAGTCTACTAATGCATTTCCAAATGATAATCTAGCTTGAGATTCCACCAATTGATCGTGGTACATTCCTTTTGTGTGCTGATTATTTTTGTATTTTTAAGCACAATTTTTGGTTATAAGAAAAACATACTCTTTCTAACTTTTATGGATTTAACAATATTTACTGACTACTTGAGCTTCCCAGGGGGCGCTAGTGGTAAAGAATCTGCCTGCCAATGTAGGAGATGCAAGAGACTTGGGTTCGAGCCCTGGTTCAGGAAGATCCCCTGGAGAAGAAAAATGGCAACCCACTCCAGTATTCTTGCCTGGAAAATTCCATGGACAGAGAAGCCTGGTGGGCTACAGTCCATGGAGGTGGAAAGAGTCGGACACAACTGAGTGTGCACACACACGCACACACTGACTACTTACCATGTTCAAAGCATATATTATTGGTCATTCTTTGCAGATTCAGAACTACTCTTTAAAATCAGCCTATATTATCAGAAAAGCAAGAAATAACAAGTGTTTGTGAGGAGAAAAGGGAACCTTCGTGCACTGTTGGTAGGAATGCAAATTGGTACAGCCACTATGAAAAAATAACACAGAGATTCCTCCAAAAATTAAGGACAGAACTACCATGTGACCCAGTTATTCCACTTCTGGGTATTTATCTGAAGAATATGAAAAATATTCAAAAAGATACATGCACTATGCTCATGGTGGCATTGTTTATAATACCAAGATATGGAGACAACTAAATGTCCATCAACAGATGAATGAATAAATAAGATGTGGTGTGTGTGTGTGTGTGTGTGTGTGTGTATAGATATGCAACAGAATACCACTCAGCCATAAAAAGATAAAATCTTGCCATTTGTGATGATATGAATGAATTTTGAGGGTAGTATGCTAAGTGAGAGAATTCAGATGGAGAAAGACAAATATATGATTTCACTTGTACACAGGGTATAAAAATAAGTAAAAAATAAATGAACACATAGATACAAAGAACAGAGTAGTGATTACCAGGGGGATGGGACATCGGAGGGGAGAGAGATTGGTAAGGGGAATCAATGGTATGGTGACAGAAGAAAACTAGACTTCTGGTGGTGAGCACACCATATAGTGTTCAAATATGATGTTGTGCACATGAAACTTAACATAATGTTATAAACCAATATTGCCTCAATAAATAAAATTTTAAAAGAAAATTAGCCTTAATAATGGAGAAAGCTACACGTTTATGGGAAATCCCTCTACCTTCCTTTCAATTTTGCCATAAGCCTAAAACTGCGCTAAGATAAAAATAATAGAGGGTTTCAAAACTTAGCCTATAAATCAGAGATCATATATGAAACTGGACTGCAGCATACTCAAAAAGAGCATACAATAATAAAAATTAACAGAATGTTAGCCTATTCACTAGCAGAATAAGGGCTACAGAAAGTAAAGTTTAAAATTTAACCCATATTTTGACGGATGCATAGACACAATAGATTTTTTTCCACCTTCTCACTTCATGAGTCTTGGTGTGGGATACTGTAGAAACTGAAAATGTCAGATCTCACTTTCCTAGTCTTCCTTGTAGCTAGAATAGACCGCATGACTTCCACTCGGCCAACCAGACACTTCTGCCCTGGACCTTGACTCCTGAAGCTATGACAGTGAACCAGCAGGGACCAAGGAGAAGACATTTTGGTGGCAGATACCGGCAGCTAAGGTTGTGGCACCAATATCGAGTGTACAGGGGCAGAAGCGGCGGCAGTGTGGCTCTGGTACCTAGTTTCAGTACCCTGCTGACAGTGGGGCCAGTTGTGGCATCACAGGCAGAGGCAGCAGGGTCCTCTCCAGACAGCCTCCATGGTGTTATTCCTGGTTCTGGGTGCCGCCTACCCTGCCTTGCTGTCCATTTTCCAAACCTGCTTTGTACCTTTCTTATACAAATTTCCTGAGCTAGCCAATGTCTTTTCACTGTATTTCTCTCTGACTGTTCAAATCAGCCAAAGTCAGTTCTGTTGCTTGCAACTAAAAACTTTGACACCGTGGGCTAATGGTTAACAGGTAGCACACATTAATCTAAGCATTAGTTAAGTTAAATTTTTTTTGAGGACCCACTTATAACTCTTTTTCAGTCAGATTTTACAAAAAGTAAAAGTCACCTTTTTAAAGTAATATGTTTTGACAAATGTTATAGTCATATAGTCACTAGCACAATCAAGATATAGAACGTTTTCCATCATCTAAAAAAGTTGCCATGTCAGTTTGTAGACAATTCCTTCTCTCTGTCCCAAATCCCTGGTAATCCCTGATGTGATTTCTGTCCCTATATTTTTGCTGATTCCAGAACGTCATATCATGTAGTTATGTAGCATGTAACCCTTTTGTATTCACTTAGCAGAATGCATTTGAAATTCATCACACTGCTGCATAATCAATGGTTAGTTATTTTTTTATTGCTAAGTACTAGTCCATTTTAGTCCACAGGTTTCTTATCCATTCACTAGTTGATGGATATTTGAGCTCTCTCCTACAGGAGAGAGGGAGAAAATTATTTTGATAAATTTCTATGTTTTTATCAAAATAGTTATACTCTACCTTCTGGAAGCTTAAATGGTAGGAATCTTAAGACAGAGGAGAAAAGGTACTTTCTCTGGGATAAAATATTTTTTCAAGCATAAAACATTTTAAAGACTGATATATGCTCAGATATATATATTTAATTTTTCTTCAAGTATCCCCTGTGGCACATTTGTAAAAATAAAGACAGCATCCCTCTCAATTTCACAAGAAAATTATAAGAAAAATTCTTCAGGAAAAATTCATTATATATATATAAGTTCATTGATGTTTCTCCTTTGCCAGCAGTATCATTACGGCAGGATACAATAAAAAGCAGAATGCTACTTCAGCAGTACCCTCTCTCTTAAATTAACTAGGTTCCTAACTCAACAACAGCTCCAAGCTGCAACTAGTTTTCATCTTGTGGTAATTCATTCTACAGGAGAAAAACCATTTTGCAAACCTATTTTCATGACTCTCAAGTTTATAACCCACTCCAGTACTCTTGCCTGGGAAATCCCATGGGTGGAGGAGCCTGGTAGGCTGCAGTTCATGGGGTCACTAAGAGTCGGACACGACTGAGCGACTTCACTTTCCCTTTCCACTTTCATGCATTGGAGAAGGAAATGGCAACCCACTCCAGTGTTCTTGCCTGGAGAATCCCAGGGACGGGGGAGCCTGGCGGGCTGCCGTCTATGGGGTCGCACAGAGTCGGACACGACTGAAGCGACTTAGCAGCAACAAGTTTATAAAAACATGGCCCAGGGCTGTTCCAATCCATTCAGCCTCTAAGTAGTAAAAGAGGTAAAGTTAAGATACATGTTTCAATGTGTAGAAAAAATGCTAGCTCAGAAAAAAATAACACTTCCATGTGAAATACAGAATTCTAATTCTAACTCTGCTCACAGTCTGAGCATGAAAGGTCGACCTCTGCACTTCTACTTCCCTCTGGTCATACTAAAAGTAAGCATCCTTGTCCTGTCAGAATCCTAGTATCTTTTGCAAGATCTTTTGAAGTTTTCAAAATTATGGACTTGCTTAACCTATTATTTTGTGGTCATTTTGCAAGCATGTTTCCCAAGTCACATGAATTTCAGTCTAAGGCACTGATCATAATTGAATGTAATTTAATGCTTAAAATAATATTAAAATTCCCAGGCATTCATACCCATACTATTTATACCCATACTAAGGAAAGTCAACTTAAAATAGCTAGGGTTGGTGAAATAATACTATTTTAATGGTGAATAATACTATCCACTTAAAATAGCTAGTATTGGTGAAATAGCACTATTCTGGATAAATTATGGAGATATTATCCAATATGCATGAAATCAGGGGAAGCTAGATACTGCAGCCTATAATAAACCTCACAAATGAAATCTTGAACGTGGTTATATCACACTTACTGTTTGAGGCAGGAAATCTTCCTGCTCTGTTACAACTCTACTGTAAAATGTAACACAAATGAAATACTTGTTAAATTTTATTTTATATTTGTTATATGTGACTTGTCAATGGCCACCTTGACATTTAACAAAGAAAAATAACCTAAAGAATCAAAATCCACTCTCTATTTCACAAGCTAACCATTTTTATGTAGTCTCAAACCTAATATTAAAGTTCCCCCTCATTTCCTTTACTTCTTAAAAAAAGACCCTAGGGAATTCAAAGGAGGAAAGAATAGCAGAGTTTCATAAAAGTGGCAACAGTCACAATATTAGTAATAGAAATCTTCAGCTGGATGGGAATAATTTCAACCTTTCAGCAACCTGGGGTATCTAACTCCAGCATGATCCTGGAAATGAATGAAGATACCTTCAAGAAGTACCAAATCTGAGCAGAAATGAATAGGTCAGATTCTATTTGCACCTACGGTTATAAACACAGCTGAGTTTCCTGTCTTTTGGTCCTAAAATTTCACCACATTGCTACCTGTCCATCAAAATGAAATGGAACACTTGTTTCTTTCTAAAGTTAGAAGACAGTGTAAGCAAAGTTAAAAGTGAGTTGAAGATGAAAGGTAAATTGGGGTACCTCATAATATAAAAATAGAAATTCTAAATGATATCCAAAAGTTAAAGGATACTGATAAAAGCAAAGATGTTTTTTTCAAAGATGAAGAAACTTACAAGTTTAATTTTTGATTCAACAGTTAATATTGTAGGTAACACTCACACTACACTTCCCTAAGAAAGAGAAGAATAATTAAAATACCTACAAAAACATTTTAAGAAATAAATTCTAAGGGTGTTAACCTAGAGTTCTTAGAACATTTAGGAATAAAGATGTTAATTAAAGACACTCCAGCAAAGAGAATATTAGTGATAATCTATGATGTATTTTCAATATTTCAAAGAGCCCAATGGAAATTCTATATTGGCTCAAGATTCGTTTGATTTGGTTATTCATAATAATTTAGAAATTCTAGTTGACATGTACATATGTCCTTCATTAATTAAAATGGTAAAATCAATTATTACTAAATATAGTTTAGTGGTGGAAAGTCTTTAAAAAGCAATCCATGGGAGGCCAAATAATAATGGAGTTCTGTTTAACTGTCTTGATAGGGTACAACTTCCAAATCAAACCATCATAAAATTGAAGGGAAAAGAGTCACACTTTTAATATTTTTAAATCCCTTCTGAACCTCCAAGTAGAGTGACCTGATAGTCAAAAAATTCAAAGTTTAAATCCTATCTGGTTCAGTTAAGAGAAGCTCATGGAGTTAATATTTCCCTGAGCCTTCCTAGAAGACAAGGGTATAAGAAATAAAAATTAAATCCTCCATAATCACAACACCCAGAGATAAAAGCCGTTAAAATTTTGATGTGTAACCTTCTGTAACAGACTGAATAACTGCCCCCAAAGATATCAGTTCTAATCTCTAGAACCAGAAAATGTTATTTTATCTGGAAAAGGTCTTTATAGATGTGATTAAGTCACATTCAGGAGATTATTCTGAATTTTCCAAGTGGGCTTTGAATGCATAAAAACACGTGTCCTTATGTAAGAGAGGCAAAGGGAGGTTTCACAAGGAAGAAGAGACGAAGGCAAATAACTGGACTGGCGTATTGCAGCCACAAGCTAAGGAATGCTAGCAGAGGCAAGGGACAGATTCTCCCCTAGGGGCTCTGAAGGGAGATACAGACTGGCCAGCATCTTGATTTCAGCCCAGTGATACTAATTTTGGATCTCTGGCCTCCAGAACTTGATAGAATAAAGGTTTACTGTTTTCAATCACCAAGTTTTTGGTAACAACAACAGTTCACAGAAAATTAATATATCTTTATATATTTTCTGACATTTTCTACAGTTCAGATTATAATATACATTTAAATTTTTATTAAATTATCTTCTGAATTATCAGGTTTTTGCAAACATGATTCAGTTCAGTTGCTCAGTCATGTCGGACTCTGCGAACCCATGAACTGCAACACACCAGTCCCTGTCCATCACCAACTCCCAGAGTCCACCCAAACCTATGTCCATCGAGTTGGTGAGGCCATCCAACCACCTCATTCTTTTTCATCCCCTTCTCCTCCTGCCCTCAATCTTTCCCAGCATCAGGGTCTTTTCAAATGTGTCAGCTCTTCGCATCAGGTGGGCAAAGTATTGGAGTTTTAGCTTCAACATCAGTCCTTCCAATGAACACCCAGGACTGATCTCCTTTAGGATGGACTGGTTGGATCTCCTTGCGGTTCAAGGGAGTCTCAAGAGTCTTCTCCAACACCACAGTTCAAAAGCATCAATTCTTTGGTGCTCAGCTTTCTTTACATTCCAACTCTCACATCCATACATGACCACTGGAAAAACCATAGCCTTGACTAGACGGACCTTTGTTGACAAAGTAATGTCTCTGCTTTTTAATATGCTGTCTACATTGGTCATAACTTTCCTTCCAAGGAGTAAGCGTCTTTTAATTTCATGGCTGCAATCAGCCAGTATATCAACAAATTTGGAAAACTCAGCAGTGGCCACAGGACTGGAAAAGGTCAGTTTTCATTCCAATCGCAAAGAAAGAAAAACTACTGCACTATTGCACTCCTCTCACGTGCTAGTAAAGTAATGATCAAAATTCTCCAAGCCAGGCTTCAGCAATAAGTGAACCGTGTACTTCCAGATGTTCAAGCTGGTTTTAGAAAAAGCAGAGGAACCAGAGATCAAATTGCCAACATCCGCTGGATCATCGAAAAAGCAAGAGAGTTCCAGAAAAACATCTATTTCTGTTTTATTGACTATGCCAAAGCCTTTGACTGTGTGGATCACAATAAACTGGAAAATTCTAAATTTCTGCTTACCGTTTAGCTTTTGATGCTTCTGACATGATGAAATTTTTAATTTTCATGTGATTCATCTTTTGATCTCTTCCTTTTAACTTCCTCCATTATCTTTCTGCTTAGAAAGTTTTCCCTATGCAAAGATTAAACAAATATTTCTAATTTCTTCTAGTGACTCCTATTACTGCTAATTTAGAAATTAAAGTTTATCCAAAGTGAGAAATTGCCTTCTGAGTTTGCTTTCAGTAAACTTTGTCAGTTTGCTTCTGAGTAAACTCACTGATATTTCTGAAAGTCAATGAATCATCTCAAGTGATACAAAGACCAAAGGTTTAATATCTTTTGGCTTCTTTCAGTCCAATTTACTCCATAATTTGTAACTTTTTTCTAATAAAACAGTCCTCATCAATTGGGCTTTTCAATATAATAATAAATAGACAAAAGGGCCAACAGGTTGCACTGCCAAGCAACTGTATGGGCTGCCTAGTGCACTGGGTTAAGAAAAATGCTTAGCAGCGGAGAGTACTCACATTACTAACAATGGTCCAAAAGGAGCGGACAGCAGCAAGGCTCTCTCCCACAGACACCCGGATCCTGGTGACCCTGGCTTCCTTCATTCTTCATCCTCTGTACTTGGCCTAGTGTCTGGCATATCAGAGATATTTATTGGGTATCTTACGGGTGACTACATAATATTCATTCCAAGGCCCCTCTCTCTGAGGCTTTGTAAGCAATTTAATAAGTCTCTGTACTAAAATTTAACTTCAAATTTATAGTGAAATCACTGAAAGTCCATGTTCAACAAAGCAGAACACCGATGCTATTTAACCTTTGTTCTAAGAAATCTGATGCTAATGTCAATGAATAGTTCAATCTTCTAATCAACCAACTAGAAACTCTACTGCCAATTAAAAATAGATAAACAATCTTTCATTGAAGGGGGGTAATTTATTTAACTACTAGGACAACTGCTAGAATAAACCAAATTGTTTACACTGAGAAAGCATACCTCTGGCAGCAAGCGATTACACTGAAAAGAACGGACCATGACATAGTCTATACAGCTGTTTAAATATAAGTCTCAGGCTGACTGAGTGACTCCTCAATTAAGAGGAAATTAATGTTCTTATTCAGTTAATATCATTTTTCAATCTCCAAAACTCTGAAGTCAGACCACATCGTGTATGAGGATCCTTCTGAGTGTAAAGTTCTTTCACACATAGATCAAGCACTTAATTAAGTTCTCACAAGGACTGGTAGGAAAATCACATGCATACAAACTTGCTCACTGCCAAATTCAAATAAATTTCAGAATTCTTGTGTTTGATTTTTGTGTGTTACAGCCAGTTTTATTTTTGGTGGCAAACACTACTGAAACAACAGTAGTAATGACAAGAACAGTTATTTGGTGTAAACCCTTTTCTTGTGAACAGCTCTACTACCTGATAATGAACAGAAACTATATTTTTCCTGCCCAATGAGAATCCAGGAATCGATTTAAATGTATTACTATATGGGAGTTAATAAGCGTTAAAATTATAGACACACTTATATTTGGAGGCTGGGACAATACAAAGAATTGCAATTGACTAGTTTCCCGAAGACACTTCATTTTTGATGGTCCAGGCTTTACACTGAATCCACCTCTACCCACCCTTTATCTGATTCCCTCCTAGGAGCTGATCTTAATACACCTAGTTTCTCCTCTGCCAAGCCGACTAAATAAGTGCTATTCCATCATACACTCACCTGCTGCTACGGGCCTCCTCTACTTCAAAGGTTTCTTTTCTCCCTGTTGTTCAACGATCAATATCATGTCAGGATCTCCTAGGCTACTCCTCCCCATCACTTACTATTTCAGATTGCTCTGTTTGATCTCTCCTGTGCTCACGTGCAACCACTGGCCAGAGAATTCACATGGAAAATGCACAAGCCCTGGATGAGGGAGCTTTCATATTATTCAATAGAAATTGATAAGTATAAAACATATGCACCTAATAAAACACTTATTTCTGTGTTACAGTTGAATCTACTCCCTTCATCTCCAATTACTCCAGGCTTCCTGTAAGGCTTTCATCATCTCTTAACACTCACTGCACCTTAATCCTTCCAGGACATGCAACATCCTTTGTCTTCCATCAGGAAAATATAAAGTGCTCTCCAAGATTCTCCTCCATTCCCCCAGACCCTACATGAAGACTGCTGCTGCTCCTGCTAAGTCACTTCAGTCGTGTCTGACTCTGTGCGACCCCATAGATGGCAGCCCACCAGGCTCCCCCCGACCCTGGGATTCTCCAGGCAAGAACACTGGAGTGGGTTGCCATTTCCTTCTCCAGTGCATGAAAGTGAAAAGTGAAAGTGAAGTCGTTCAGTCATGTCCGACTCTTAGCGACTGCGTGGACTGCAGTCCACCAGGCTCCTCTGTCCATGGGATTTTCCAGGCAAGAGTACTTTACCTTTAACTAAATGACTCCTTTGGAACTGGAATCCCCCAAAATTATTTTGAGGAGAAACTTTTTTTTTTTTTTTTAATCTCTGAGACCTAAGATCACCAAGTGGAATGGGACTTTAGAGAAATCAAATTTCTAAGAAAATAGAGTTGAAAGGAAGGAAAGGAACTGGCAGGGAGCTGCTGAGAACAGTTATCCTGAAAATACTCAAGTACACATCTTTTCCAAGTAAATGTAGGTGTCACATGAAGCCACCCCAGGACCTGCTCAGTCAGTTTCATAGGGATTTACTTGACAGCAGGAGATTGCTGGAGACCCTTTTCTTCATCTCCATGCATCAAAATATGTGAATTACAATATGACACAAAGACAAAATGAGGGATTTCTTACCCACAAGTATGGTAACTATTTATATATAATTTATAATACCAAATTTAGATTTTCTCAATACACTCATTAAAAATATGGTAAATATAACTATTTCCCTGTTTATATACAGTACTAAAACTCCTTTCCATATGGAAGTAACACTACAGAAAAGTAATACTGTCATTACTGAAATCCCTGCAGAGGCAGAATATTCAGTCTTTTGCCTACTGCCTCGAATACAGCAGCTGCACGGCCCTTTATGCCTGCAGAGAATACAGGATCAGTGCATAAACTGTTCCTTCTGATTTTTAAATATTACTTTTACAGGTTTTCCCCTCAAATATAGATTTTCCAAAACTTACTTTTCCCATTTTTTAAAACTACCTAATTGTTCTCAGCTATCTCTTTAAACACGGAAATAAATCTCCATTTTCCCAAGATTTTTCCCTTTTGGTAGAGGTGGGAGTCCTTACACTTACTTATTTTCTTTTTGGCCCCCAAAGCATTTCAAGGCCCAGGATCACTGGCAAACAAATCAGGGTCTCTCTCTGACCCCTGCCAGCAATTTCTGATGGAGCTTATGCCCTTACATAAGCTACTGGCTTTTGTCTGCTATTCCAAAAAGAGTTATCTTACCTAGCTGGTTATACAACACCTATACCATGAAACTGAGAAGGTGATGGCACCCCACTCCAGTACTCTTGCCTGGAAAATCCCTTGGACAGAGGAGCCTGGTAGGCTGCGGTCCACGGGGTCGCCAAGAGTTGGACACTTTTCATTTCATGCATTGGAGAAGGAAATGGCAACCCACTCCAGTGTTCTTGTCTAGAGAATCCCAGGGACAAGGGAGCCTGGTGGGCTGCCATCTATGGGGTCACACAGAGTGGGACACGACTGAAGTGACTTAGCAGCAGCATACCATGAAAACTAGGTTGAGCTATGTATTACTTTATATATGATTTTTCATTTAACTACAGGATTTGCTATAGATTTTCACAAATAGTTCATTTAAAAATGCTTCCATTTACAATCAATTTTTTTTAAGTCATCTATTCTGTGGCTCAAGGTATACTTAACATTAGTTGACATATCCCATTCACGTTGCTATGTTTAAAACACACACACACACACAACTATTAAAATCTACAGTACTCACAG
Source organism: Nanger dama (assembly GCA_917880005.1). Lineage (NCBI taxonomy): Eukaryota > Metazoa > Chordata > Mammalia > Artiodactyla > Bovidae > Nanger > Nanger dama. The sequence goes on along the minus strand of CAKJTW010000038.1, from coordinate 1,541,075 downwards.
CTTGGTCACAAGACACATGCCTATAATTAGAATTTCTTTTAAGAGTTCACAGAGATGCCTTATAGTCCTAAACAGAAGAACCTGCTCTTCTTAAATTGTTAGTGCACTTTTTTTTTTTTTTTTGCATAAAACATCTAAATACAAAATACACTGTTACCACAAAACGGTGACACTTTTAGAATACAATTTAATGTATAGATTAGGGAAAAACATGAAAGCCATGTTATAATTCCCACCATAACTAAGCCTAAGTGATATTTTAGAGAAGTCATTCTATTGGCAAACAAACTACTGATCAGGCTGTTCAAACTGCCTGATTTTACTGGTTATGAAGTTCTCTGACCTACTTAGTATTCAAAACTGTGAGCTTTTGGTTATAATTAAGAGGCTGTATTTTGGGATCCAGCACTTCTGGTTTTGTTTTTAATACACTATGAGGCATACAATAATGCATACTGATAATCCTGCCTCCGTAGTATTTTTAGAAATTAGATTTCTCTAGGCCAAGATATAATTTTCCCCTAAATATGAATGATTAAAGCATATGCCAACCTTTGAATTCCCAATGAGGAATTCAACTGGCACAGGCACCTTCATCTACTCCATTCCAGGCTCTGTCTTCCCAACCCCCAAGAAAGACTGCTGTGAACAAAATGACCCTAGAACATCATCACTGAAGAGAATACTGCTACCTGCTGCCTTTTAACACCGTATGCCTACACATCATTTTTCTTGTTATTAAAGTACAGATGACTTACAATGCTGCATTAATTTCAGGTGCACAGCAAATTTATTCAGTTTCACATACATCTGTTCTTTTTCAGATTCTATTACAGTTATTACAAAATACTGAATATAGTTCCCCACGCTATATATAAAGTAGGTCCTTGCTATTTATTTTAAATATAGTATGTAAAAGTCCTTGTTGTTTACCTATTTTATATATAGTAGTGTGTTAATCAGAAACTCCTAACCTATAAATCTTTTTAAGTATATAAATGGTGTTTTCTAAAACACAAAGTGTAACATAACCCAATAGTAATTCAAAATAAATTATGAATACATTAGTATTTCTATTCCTTTTCTTTTATTTTTTCCCCTTTTTCCTTTTCTTTTAAAATTAAATTCACTTAAAGAAAATTAGCCTCTAATTTTAAAAAATGACGTGTTATTTTTAAATTACTTCAAATGATAATGGCAACCTAAGAAGTATAGATAAATATCACAATGAAATAGTATTTCAATAATATTTAAATTATACAACTTTTAAAAAATTAACTTGAACAAAAGAAATTAATAAATCTATGGCCGGGCCAGGAAGCAACAGTTAGAAGTGGACAAACAGACTGGTTCCAAATAGGAAAAGGAGCACGTCAAGGCTGTATATTGTCACCTACTTATTTAACTTATATGCAGAGTACATCATGAGAAACACTGGGCTGGAGGAAGCACAAGCTGGAATCAAGATTGCCGGGAGAAATATCAATAACCTCAGATATGCAGATGACACCACCCTTATGGCAGAAAGGGAAGAGGAACTAAAAAGCTTCTTGATGAAAGTAAATGAGGAGAGTGAAAAAGTTGGCTTAAAGCTCAACATTCAGAAAACGAAGATCATGGCATCCGGTCCCATCACTTCAAGGAAAATAGATGGAGAAACAGTGGAAACAGTGTCAGACTTTATTTTTGGGGGCTCTAAAATCACTGCAGATGGTGACCGCAGCCATGAAATTAAAAGACGCTTACTCCTTGGAAGGAAAGTTATGACCAACCTAGATAGCATATTCAAAAGCAGAGATATTACTTTGCTGACTAAGGTCCGTCTAGTCAAGGCTATGGTTTTTCCAGTAGTCATGTATGGATGTGAGAGTTGGACTGTGAAGAAGGCTGAGCAACAAAGAATTGATGCTTTTGAACTGTGGTGTTGGAGAAGACTCTTGAGAGTCCCTTGGACTGCAAGGAGATCCAACCAGTCCATTCTGAAGGAGATGTGCCCTGGGATTTCTTTGGAAGGAATGATGCTAAAGCTGAAAACTGCAGTACTTTGGCCACCTCATGCAAAGAATTGACTCACTGGAAAAGACTTTGATGCTGGGAGGGATTGCGGGCAGAAGAAGAAGGGGACGACAAAGGATGAGATGGCTGGATGGCATCACAGACTTCATGGACGTGAGTCTGAGTGAACTCAGGAGTTTGTGTGATGGACAGGGAGGCCTGGCGTGCTGCGATTCATGGGGTCACAAAGAGTCGGACACGACTGAGTGACTGAACTGAACTGATGGCCAATTCATGTTGATGTACGGCAAAAAAATCATGATATTATAATTACCCTCCAATTAAAATAATTTTAAAAGAAATTAATAAGACAGACAGTGAGCAGCCACTCAAAATGACTTTGAAAATTCTCAGGTAAAATTTTTCTCTTCTCTTAACCAGGAAGGAAAAGAAAGAACACTATGATTGACAACTTCATCAGCTCAGATTATCAGAAATGGAAGATACTTCCATTTCACCAACAGAGAAGACAGCTGTTTCCAGTGTCTACAGTTTCTGAAGACTGACAAAGACCTTAACTCCATCTAAGACAGAGGAGCCAGATCAGCAAATGAAATCTCTCTTGGACAGTACTGAGGGAGTAGAAAAGTATGATTCCACCATTCATGTCCACGAAGTAAATCTTGATAAGGTATCTGATTACTATTATGAACCAAAAAATGGACTTACCCAAGGTAAATGTATACTAGGTGTCAAACACACCTTAAGGGAGCAGAGAGCCCAGAAGAAACGCAGCAGTGTAAGAAATTCGACAACTGCGAGGGAGGGAAATTCAATACCAAATTTTAAAAATCTACATGGAGCTTATAGCTATAATACTTCAGCCAAGCTGGTTAAGCAAAATATCTGTACAAAATAAAAAACAGGTCATCTTTTCCTTAAGACAAAACGAACAAAGTCATCTCTAATAGACAGCAATGAGGAAGGGTATTCTATTTGAAAGAAAAAGAGGACTAAGGAGGTGGAAACTCCAGTACTTTGGCCACCTCATGCAAAGAGTTGACTCATTGGAAAAGACTCTGATGCTGGGAGGGATTGGGGACAGGAGGAGAAGGGGACGACAGAGGATGAGATGGCTGGATGGCATCACGGACTCGATGGATGTGAACCTGAGTGAACTCCAGGAGTTGGTGATGGACAGGGAGGCCTGGTGTGCTGCAATTCATGGGGTTGCAAAGAGTTGGACACGACTGAGCGACTGAACTGAACTGAAGGAGGCGGAAAACTTCCCATAGAAACTAAAGGCATGAGACAGAGGCAAAAGAATCTAAGTATTGTAATAAACAAATAGAACCTAACTAAACTTAAAAGTTTTGCACAGCAAAGGAAACTATAAACAAAATGAAAAGAAAACCTATGGAATGGGAGAAAATATTTATGAATGATTTGACCAACAAGAGATTAATTTCCAAAATATACAAACAGCATAATATTAAAAGAAAAAAACAATCAAAAACTGGGCAAAAGACTTGAACAGACATTTCTCCAAAGAAGACATACAAATGGCCAACAGGCACATGAAAAGATGCTCAACATCGCTAATTATTAAAGAAATGCAAATCAAAGCTACAATGAGGTATTTCCTATCCCCTCATACCAGTCATGATGGTGATCATTAAAAAGTTTACAAATAATAAATGCTGGAGAGGGTGTGGAGAAAAGGGAACCCTTTTATATTGTTGGTGGGAAAGCAAATTAGTGTAGAAACTATGGGAAACATGGAGGTTCCTCAAAGAAACTAAAAATAGAGCTACCATATGATCCACCAATCCCACTCCTGGGCATTATCTGGAAAAAATGAAACTAATTTGAAAGATACATACACCCATATGTTCATAGAAGCACTGTTTACAAAAGTCAAGACAAGGAAGGAATCTAATTGTCCATGAACAGAAGAATGGATAAAGAAGACGTAGTCTGTATGTGTGTGTATACACACACACACATACACAAAATGTATACACACACACATATACATAGAATGTGTGTATATACACACACATATCGGCCATAAAAAATAAAATAATGCAATTTGCAGCAACAAGGATGGACCTAAAGATTTATACTAAGTGAAGTAAGTTAAAGACAAATATCATACGTTCTCATTTATATATGGAAGTTTAAAAAGGACATAAATGAACTTATTTACAAAACAGAAGTGAACTCACAAGTGTAGAAAACAAATTTATGGTTAGCAGGGGCATAAATCAGGAGTTTGGGGTTAACAGATACACACTACTATAGATGAACAACAAGGGCCTACTGTACTCAGAATCTTACAATAATCTATAACGGAAAAGAATCCGAAAAAGAATGATATATATGAAACAATCACTTTGCTGTACACCTGATATAACAACACTGTAAATCTGCACTTCAATTTTAAAAAAATCCAAGTAACTTATGGCCAAATATCAGGAAGAAAAAACATTTAAAAATCCTGCATATATCACAATTCTAAAAGTTTTTATAATAACACTACATCTGAATAATACTTTAAAATTTACAAAGTACTTTCATATTTTTTCTTGTTTTTTTCCCTCTCCTTATACAACTATGAAAAGTAGGCTAGGTGGATATCACTGTCATTCCTTATAAGTGAATTAAAAAAAAAAAACATGAAAAAGTCACAGAAGTAACTCACTCAAGGTCACAAATGTGATATGAAGCAGAACTAAGATGTGACTTTGAAGTTTTCTGAGTCCAAATATGATGCACCTTTAACAATATCTTTAGTAAATAAAACTTCTACTCCTATCCACAGAAGGCATTCTAATAAAATTCTTTTCAATCTAATCATGCACTGCTTACTCATCAGTCCTGAAGCCAATCTTAGACTGTCAGCATAGAACTGCTTTCACACTCTAGTAATTTCTGGAAAAAATCTCAATAAAGGAAGGATTTCAGAACTGAACCCTTCTTCTAAAATATAACTTATTCTAACCATTATGATTACATCTAATGAATTCAATTTTACCCCTACAACATTGATGAGCCATTGCCGGTATTTGTCAAAACTGATAACAAAATATAATGTCTGTTTCCCCAAGGTAAATCCCTTTTTGTTCCCTCACCTATTTTCATAATGTATTGTCATTTATAACCTCTGACAGTTGTGCCACATTTTCAACACCACTTAGAAACTAAGCACAATAATTTTAAAAGGTTTTGTACTAGAAATTGGTTTACTAAAGGAAGAAGAAAAAAAAACATTGAGTGCAGCTAACTCATGAAAGATGACTCAGTTTTGATGTACTATTTTTCAGTATAAGAGAAACCTGTTTTTTAAATATTTATGATTTTAACAAATCTTAATGAGGCTTCATAATTCTTCCTCAAGCCAATAAATTCTAGAATTTTAGAGTCATGACAAGATAATACTTTGCAAAATAAAGATCACTGGATTATGAGCCTACAGAAATGGCAACCCACTCCAGTATTCTTGTCTGGAGAATCCCAAGGACAGAGGAGCCTGGCTGGCTACAGTCCACGGGGTCACAAAGAGTCGGCCAAGACTGAGTGACTTCACTCCAGACTAACTATATGACCTTAAGTCAATTTATCTCTCTGGGTCTCAGTTTTGTCCTCTAGAAAAAAAAATTCGTTAGCTTTCAGACATTTTTTTTTCCACAGAGGTATCTTTTTTCTAATAACATATTACATGGGAATTCAATATTAAAATGGGAAAAGTAGAGCTCTTCTGGGCAGGGAGCTCAGATCCACACCCACTCAGAATGCTCCTCAGTTCCCCAACCTCCTAACCCAGCCTCAGACAGCCCATGAAATGTGTCTGAGGAACACAACATAAAAACCAAGAATGGACTCTTTGATGTCTATTCCGACTCCAAAAGTTGAGGATTTCATGAATCTTATGATCCGTAGTGTGTATCATTAGAGAAACGAAAATTAAAATTTCAATGAAATACCACAAACAACAACTAATAACACCAAGTGCTGGTGAGGACTTGGAGCAAAGGAAACTCTCATAACTACTTTGGAAAACAGTTTGGCAGTTTCTTATAAAGGTACACATATACTTATGCACAACCAGCAGTTTCATTGTTAGGTATTTACTCAAATGAAATGAAAACACATGTTTAAATAAAAACCTACAGGTGAATATCATTTACAGTTTTATTCATAATTGCCAAAAAAATAGAATCAACCCAAATGTCCATCAATTGGTTAATGGATAAACTGCGATATAGTTCATAAAACGGACAAAATGCTGACACATGCACTAACATGAAGATATCTCAAAAGCACTATGCTTACACTGAAAAACTACAAAACATTGTTTTAAAAATCTAAATAAATTGAAATACACCCCATGTTCATATATCAGAAGACTTAACACTGTTAAGGGGATGGCAACACTCCCCAAATTGATCTACAGGTTCAGTACAAAAATTCCACCTGGATTTTTTTTTTCCTTTGCAGAAATTGACAAGCAAATCGTAAAATTCATAAAGAAATGCAATGGACTAAGAAGAGTCAAAATAATCTTTAAAAATAACAAAGCTGATGGATTCACATTTCCCAATTTCAAAACTTACCACAAAGCCAAAGCAACCCAAACAGTGAGACGGTATGGAACTGGCATAAAGACAGATGAATGGAATACAAGAATCCAGATATACATACATACATTTACGGTCTTACTGAGCCTCAGCCAAAGGGACCGAGATAATCTGATGGGGAAAGAACAGTCTCTCCAACCAAAACTACTGGACAATTGGATGTCAACAGGTAAAAGTATAAATTTAGGCCCCTACTTCACATTACACATAAAAATTAACTCAAAGTGGACCATAATCCAAATGTAACAGTTAACATCACAAAACTCTTACAAGAAAATACAGGAGTAAACCCTGATCTAGAGTTAGGTCAGCGACTTCTTAAATATGATACCCAAAGCACAAGCAATAAAAAGATTACAGCTGGACTTCATGAAAATTAAAACCTCTGGGTCTTCCCTGAATGTCCAATGGTTAAGACTCTGCGCTCTCAATGCAGGGAGCCCAAGTTTAATCCCTGGTCAAGGAACTATATCTCGCATGCCACAACTAAGACCCAGTGCAGCCAAATAAATTCAGTTAAATAAATTAAAACCTTTTAAGCTTCAAAAGATATCATCGAGAAAATAAGACAACCCACAAAATAGGATAAAATATCTGCAAATCATCTATCTGATGAAGGACTCGTATCTATAATGAACTCTTACAACTCAATAACAAAGACAACCCATTTAAAAAATGGGCAAGAGAGATGAATAGCCATTTCTCAGAAAGACACACAAATGGCTAATAAGCACATGAAAAGATATTCAGCATCTTTAGTCATCAGGGAAGTGCAAATTAAAACCACAATGAGATCCTACTTCACACTCATAGAATGGCTGTAATCAAAAAGACAATAGTGAGTGGAAAGGATATGGAGAAATTGGATCTCTCATGCAGTCACTCTGAAAAACTGCTTGGCAATTCCTCAAACATTATACATCAAGTCACCATAGAACCCAGTAATTCCACTCCTAGGTATCTATCCAAGAGAAATAAAAACATATTTCTAGACAAGAACTTGTATATAAATGTTCACAGCATATCCAAGAGAAATAAAAACATACAACCACACAAAAACGTGTACATAAACGATCATAGCATTTTTAAATAAAAGCCAAAAAGAATACAAATTTCCATCAACCAATGAATGATAAAAGAAAATGTGATACGTCCATACAATGGAAAATCATTTGGTGATAAATAAGAAATACCTATATAAGTTACTACTTGGATGAGCCTCCAAAACATTATGCCAAGTGAAAGAAGTCAGTTACAAAAGACATTATATAGAGTGATACCATCTAGTTGAAATGTCCAGAATCTATAGACAGAAAGGAGACTGGTGTTTGCCAAGGGCAGAGAGTTGGGAGGAGGAAACCAGAAATAAGGATGACAGCTAATTGGAAGTGATATCAATGCTCTAAAATTAGACTATGCTGATGATCTCTCTAAATATACTAAAAATTGTTTAATTGTATCCCTTAAACGGACTAACTTTATGATATATAATTTGTATTGAGATCTCAAAAAAGCATTATACTAAGTGAAAGAAAAAAAAAAGTGAAAGTCACTCAGTCACGTCTGAGTCTCTGTGACCCCACAGACTGCAGCCTACTCGGCTCCTCTGTCCATGGAATTCTCCAGGCAAGAGTACTGGAGTGGGTTGCCATTTCCTTTTCCAGGGGATCTTCCTGAACCAGGGATCAAACCTGGGTCTCCTGCATTGCAGGCAGATTCTTTACCATGTCAGATTCAAAAGATTATATATTGTATGATCCTATTTATACAACATTGTAGAAGAGGCAGAACTGTAAGGACAGAAACCCAATTAGTGCATGACAGATCCAGGGAAGTGGGAGGGAAGAGACCATAAAAGGGCATGAGTGGAAATATTCTATGTATGTTGGTTATACAACTGTATATATTTGTTAAAATTCAAAGAACTGTACACCTATAAAAGTGAATTTTTACCCTATGTAAAGAGTATCCCAATAATCTGACTTTTTTAAAAGGCAACTTTATATTGTAGGCAAAGTGGAAAACAGTATCTGGAAACCTGAGAGCAAATCAAATAGTGGAAACCTCTAAAAACACATCAGAATTTACTGTTAATTTCCACGCCTATATGGAGTATGCCTCCTATGGATATCATTGAGATTACATAGACTGTAGCCCACTTGGCTCCTCTGTCCATGGAATTCTCCATACCACTCTATATGACAGAGTGGTATTTGAGGACTATGGCAGAATTCCCCCTTAACATTTGAGATCAGTTTTTTAAAAGGCCTCCTTCTGAAAGACAAACATAACATCAATTTCTCTGGCCAAGTCGACTAACTTAGGAGGGAAAAATGGCATTTCAGGTAGAGTCTTAAGAAATATCCAAACAGAATATCATCTAGGATATATCTCAAAAAAACTTAAAAAAACACTTATTAACTTATTTCATTATTTAAAAAACTTTAAAAAACACTTATTAACTTTTTACATTATTAACATATGTACAATAATCAACATGAAGTGGGCAAAGGGTTAAAGAGAAGACTATGAGCATTCAGTAAGCACCATTCAAGGGAGATAGAAAAGCTGATTCTGGTAGATACATAATTACTACAGCCCTACTATGGAGCAGAGACAGCTTACAAGGGCTTTGGCACAACCTAGAATAATATCCCTCAAAATCATCTGATTTTCTCTGCCTTCCAAAATAGCTTCTAATTTGGATTTCCAAAGTCTCTGATCCAAAAAGAAGTATCTTCAATGGCAAAAACTAGTTTTCAGTACTTTCCTATATAATTAACAAACAATTCTGGATTACCAAAAATTTCTTATGACTTGATGAGCATAAGTCAATCCCCTAGAATCTAATTGTTGAATGAGTAGAAAAAACCATATTTTGTGTTCTGCAAAACACAGGGCCAGAACGTAGACTGCAGCAGTCACCAAGCTCTTTTGTGACATCTGTTTCTTTAAAAGGAATATCTGCATTTATAAAGAATATCCTTCACTGAGGGAACACGAAGAAAAACACCACTGAGCCATGGACAAATGTTTGTGCTAAAAGAGACTTGAGAGGTTTTCTATTTGAGTCTCATTTTGCAGATGAGAGGCTCAGTTGCGTCTTAAAACTTAAGTTACCTGTTCAAGGCCTCAGAGTAAATCAGTCAGAGTCAGGCATTTAACACAGGGCTCCTGACTCCCCCACATCAGTGTTTTTCCCACTGGACCATACTACTTGCTTCATCATAGAGCAGGGAGTAAGAACAACTCTGAGGTCAGAGACACAAGTTCAAATCCCACCTCCTGTACAACAACTAGCTATGTAACACTGCGCGAGTTATTTAACACCTCTAAGCCTTATTGTACTCATCTGTAATTAGGAGCAATAATATTTTCTATTAAATATGTATGAGTAAATGAAAGAATGCACATCAAGTGCTCATCACAGAGCCCAGAACCCAGTAAGTACTCAAGAAAATTTTAAATGGATCAATTAACACATATTACAATTAAGGTACATAATATAGACACTATATCAAGTAACTCTCTAACACATAAGAATGGCACCATGTTATCATATGCATAATTTGTCAGTGCATTCATTTTAATTGTAATTAATCATGTCACAAAAAAATGAGAGGAACAGAAGATCATGTGGAAAAAAGGATACAAAAAGACTGAGATATCATTTCTAAACCGTTAATTTGTCTTATTAGAATATAATTAAAAACATTTTATTTTCAGGTGTCGTATGACAAAATGTATCTATCTGCTTATTAAAAACTCTACATAATTTTGAAAAGTAACTGGATCCTAATCAAGTGAGGAAACTTTGTAGTCATTCTAAACCATAAATCCTAACTAAACAATAAATAGATTTGCTCAGTAAAACTAATTTAATCACTATAAAACTTTTTATTATATCATGATAGAAAAAATTATAAGGACAGTATAAAGATGTCCCACATGTCCTTTACCCAACTTCCCCCAATGGTAACATTTTGTATAACTACAGTAAATTGTAAGAAGTTGACATGTGAACTGAGATGAAATTCACAACATAAGATTACCATTTTAAAGTATACAATTCAGTGGCTTTTAGTATATATTTAGAGTTGTGCAGCTATCATCACTAAATAACCACCTTTTAAAGTCACCAGAACATATCTCTAAAGACCAGAAAATCTGTTCATTTTCAAAAATCTATTTAGTTCAAGTCAGAGATAACCTTACATTTGCATTATTAATAATCCCCTTTATCAGAGCTTTTTTCATTCATACACATTATCAATATTTATTGGACCCCAAGGTGAGACTTTACATACTAACTATACAAAGATATAACCTCTGCCCTTCTAACAGTTCAGTCTAGTGAGTGAACAGTCACATTTTAGTGTGGTAGGTCTGCAATAAGGTCCCCCCAAGGCACTACCGAGCAACACTGGCTATCTACCCTGGAATAAGGAGGTGATGAGAGACCGATTCGTGCAGTAGGAGAAAATGCACATGGAGGATGGCAGGTGACAAGGCTGGAAGAGTGGCAGCAGAGAGGTGACAGAAGGCCCCCTATGCCGTGCCAAAGGCCTAACTAAATAATACACCTGTAGGCAGTGGGAAAAGCTCGAAGGATTTGATCAGAGTTGCGTTGGGAAGCACTTTCACCCTCCTAGACCTTTAAGACCCTGTATCTGACCAGCACAAATGGAGAGCCAGGAAAGACAATGGAGGGGCCCTACTTCCTGTCATCACTGAGGCTACAGTCCAAAGAGAAAGGCTGAATTCATCCAGAGCACTGTCATGCCTCAAAAACCCAGAGCTCCCGCGGGTTCTTGGGCGTTCCAGTCTCATCCCACCTAACAGAAGAAGCCTGAGGGAGTGAGGAGAGAATTCAGCTTGGCATGCTATCAATAAGACCTTGCTGATCACAGAAATGTTGAAATCTCTCCCTACCAGTTAACAAATAGCCACTGCCCTGAGCGGCTTCTCCTTTCTTCCCTGGGACCAACCCCAACCCCACCTCCCACGATTCAGCACTAAATATTTACTGTCTGGACCCAGCAGAGGACCCTAGACCCAACGTGAGTGCTCTTTACAGAGTCTTGGTCAGGGAGGTAGACATCTTAAATATCACCTCTACACAGGGGCCAAGCCCAGAAGCCTCCTTTAAACCATTAAGCCTCTTCTCACAGTCAGCTGAAACAACCAAAAAACAGATCTCCAACATGCTTTCATTATCCCCATTCTGCTTCCCCAGATTCTCCCTCCAAATTCTGACCAGATATTTCTGCTTAAGGCTCACCTTGCTCGATCCCAACAGTTTCTCTGGTTTTAATCTTTTGTTTCTCCCTTTAGTCAACAATTTTAACTCTCTCTCCAGTTTCACCGACTTTAGCTGTCCAGTATAAAGACTTTCCTGGCCATGGACAGCCCTACCATGTCCATCCAGTCCTCAGGAACCAGACCTGAAGTTACAGTAGACAGTGTCTCATTGGGTCTATTAATCCATTGTGAGAGTGTGTGAGTGTGTGTGTGAGTGAGTCACTCAGTCACATTCAACTCTTTGCGATCCTATGGACTGTAGCCCCTCAGGCTCCTTGGTCCATGGAATTTTCCAGGCAAGAATATTGGAGTGGGTAACCATTCTCTTCTCCAGGGGATCTTCGCAATTCAGCGATCAAACCCAGGTCTCCTGGGCTGCAGGCAGGTTCGTTACCATCTCAGCCACCAGGGAATCCCATTAACTATAAATAATTGCAAACAATTAATAGAAAATCTAAACATACAATATTCAGTCCAGCCTCAAAATAACACTTCATACAATACAGATTTTCATTTGTTTGCACGGTCTCAAATTCTAATTAACCAACATACAACATTTTTGTGTTAAACAACATAATTAAAGGATATGGATCACATTATGCTTCAGTGTGTATTTACATACATTACAATCACACTTTTTTTTCCTAACACCTCCCACCACCAATAGAAGGTATGGCCACCACACAAAGAATCTGACCATAAGCAAAGGTAAAACTTGTCAGTGATGCCAATTAAAAGTGGTGATAAGAGACTGTATTAAATGAATGGCCTAGAATATAAATTAGCATAAAACAAAGAACATAATAAGAGATGGACAGAAGAGCTATCATGTCAGAAAAGATGGAAGGGAAATTGTGGAAATCAAGAAGTGAAGACAAAGTTTGATTTCTTTTGCCATTTTCTTCTGACCAGAAGCTAAAGGGATCTTATATGAGACACATTATTAGTAGAAATAGTTCATAATCTTTTATGGCACACTAAGAAGATATAATTTGCAGCGAGACAATATAGTATCATTATATTTGTCTTTCAAATAATCAGACTGTCTAGTATCAATATAAAAATTGGAATACAGGTAATATGTGTTCTCCTTTACCATAAAATTATTAGAAAACAATTCCTACATGTGCTTTCTGTACTATGGCTATTCATTTAAAGAAGCCAAATTACCTAAATTATCCAAGGTGTATATAAAAATATCAAAGGAAATGTTGATCAGCTATTCTGCTTATAAAATCTGACAATAGTTAGCTCAGTAACTTATGTCCCATAGTTACAGCAAGCAAATGCTCACTTCTTTTTTTTTTTAACCTACTTCACATGTACTAGAACCTGAAATTGGGCATAGACTGAAGAAGATTTAGATTTTTGCTTATGGTCAAATTCTTTGTGTGGTAAGCACACCTCCTGTTGGTGGAGGAAAGTGTTAAAAAAAAAAAAAGGGTGTGATTGTAATGTATGTAAATATACACTGAAGCATAATGTAATCCACATCCTTTAATCTATGGAACTACCGTATGTTTTGATCGGACCTCTTCTCTCTCACAGGCAGATTCCTTCTGAGTGGCCTCCCAAAGTGCTGATTGGATACTCTGTTGTACAGATGCGTGTGTACTGCGAAACTGGAGATTCAAGGTAACATCCCAGGCATCATTGCCAGTCCATAGGTCCTTCTGACCTATGAACCTCTAATTCCAAAACAACCTCAGGGAGTTTTAGAATTTCTAGAGGCAAAAATCTGAAAGAGGGCAGGCTGGGTGTCTTCTCCAGCCTCAGTCATCCCCTAGACGTACTTGAGATCCTTCAGTGAATTGATTATTTCTGCTTTCTTGTATGGTGATCAATGTTCTTAACTGCTTGGCTCTTGCGTGACAAAATAAGAATCTTCCAACACCTCCTGCCTAGAGTATCTGGAATCCTTTGGGACTCCTGGAGTCAACTCTTCCACTTAAGTGTCCTCAGAATTAGGCTAGGGCCCAGACTAGAGAAGCCCCTGAGTTAAAATCAGGCTACAGAGAAATAGGCTCTGCATCTGTTTGGAGGCAAAGGATAATTTGCCGAACTTTGGAGTGCCAGAATGGAGTACCAGACTAAGAAGGTTCGGCTAAATACCGAGGAATTGATGCTTTTGAACTGTGGTGCTGGAGAAGACTCTTGAGAGTCCCTTGACTGCAAGGAGATCAAACCAGTCCATCCTAAAGGAAATCAGTTCTGAATATTCATTGGAAGGACTGATGCTGAAGCTGAAACTCCAATACTTTGGCCACCTGAGGCAAAGAACTGACTCATTTGAAAAGATCCTGATGCTGGCAAAGATTGAAGGCAAGAAGAGAAGGGGACGACAGAGGATGAGATGGCTGGATGGCATCACTGACTCAATGTACATGAGTCTGAGTAAACTCCGGGAGTTGCTGATGAACAGGGAGGCCTGGCGTGCTGCAGTCCATGGAGTTGCAAAGAGGCGGACACAACTGAGCGACTGAACTGAATGATCTGGCTTTTTCCTATCACAAATTCAATGAAAATGGCCAGACATCTGAGTGCGCCCTAGGGCATGCTGTTTTGAGGCACCACTATTTCTTTCAGGTCTTGGGCCCATGGGCTTTTGCTAATTTATCTGGCTCCCATAACACCACTTCACAGCAAGCCTCCTTAATCTCTCCAACAATATGCAGTGCTCATATTGTCAGTCATTCCCCTATTCATCAGCCTGTAGACTATCCCTCCTTTTTCTCCTTCTCCAGAGCAAAATAACCGATTAGCATTGGCATTCTGCCGAACATTGATTGCCCAAATGCCAAACAGTGCTTTCTTGGAGGTTCCCATCCCCGAAGCTCCAGCCTGGCATTGTGTTGAGTGCTAAAAGTGCAGCCTGTGTAGGGCTGGGAACTTTGGAGCTGGCAGGCAGGGGCGCATGGAAGAATCCAGGCAAGTACTCGGCTGTCCTCTAGAAAAGCTATTTGGGGGTGGCCACTTGGGTTAGAAATGCCGAAAAAAAAAAAGTGCCCCTTAGGGCTCCATGGGTCACATTTCCAGACTTTTAATACACGATCTAGGCTATACTGTATCAGTCAAAGGATTTTCAAACACTAGCTGGATGTTAGAATTTGATTTCAGAGAAGGCAATGGCAACCCACTCCAGTACTCTTGCCTGGAAAATCCCATGGACGGAGGAGCCTGGTGGGCTGCAGTCCATGGGGTCACTAAGAGTCGGACACGACTGAGTGACTTCACTTTCACTTTTCATTTTCATGCATTGGAGAAGGAAATGGCAACCCACTCCAGTGTTCTCGCCTGGAGAACCCCAGGGACGGGGAGCCTGGTGGGCTGCCGTCTCTGGGGTCGCACAGAGTCGGACACGATTGAAGCAACTTAGCAGCAGCAGCAGAGTTTGATACCCTCTTTTTGGTCAGGTAACAAATTGATGCCAAAGATAACATTTCTTGAAAATAAAATTCACATGTGCTTGCTGCAGCCACAGAATGAAGACTGCTATCCCAATGCACGTTTTCTCTATATGATGCCATCGCTTTATGGGGAATCTTAATTTGTGTTACAGTTTTGGAATTAGATTTAATTCAATGCCAGCTTTATGCATTTATTTTTAGTTTAGACTCACTCCTCTGAGCACATCAAGAATGATTGAAGTTCACTGACAGTAATTTTTCCTAGGCAAGTAGATTCCTGTTGTTTGACTCAACTGTACCAGAGCGAGTCAGATTAACATAGTAAAAGAAAGACTACGTATATTTGGCTTTACACTTTTAGCTTTTCTGCCTAGAGGGAACCTGCTGCTACCTCAGCCTGGAATGCCCTTTACCCATCCCCATAGCCCATTTTCTGCTTTTGGCAACTTCTCATGACCCAGTTCAAACCTCACCTCCTTTGAAAAATATTTATTAATCTCAAGTCCCCCACATTTGCACTGTCACAGCATACCACCTTGTATAAGCCCTGAATTTTGTGATGTTTTATAGTTCACTATTTACATGTTTGCAATCCCTGTCTAAACTGTAAGCCCTTGGATGACACAGACCTTTACAACTCCTGTCCCCTAGTGCTTTAAGTTGTGAAGATTTCTTTGAAAAACAATATACAAATATGAAATAATCATATTGTTTGTAAGTCAGAGAAGATGAATAATAAAATAATCGATAATATAAGGGTATCAAATTGGAATTAAGATCCATCTTTAGACTCCTGCCCACTTGAAAATGGGTATGCATATCTGCAAATAACCTTTACCTTTCAAAATTAGAGAATCAGTTAAGGCCATTCAGAAATACAAAGTTAGAAATATGAGATTCACTCTTGGCTTCTTCTCTTGCACTTTTAATATCCAATCAATCAACAATACTTATCAATGTTCCCTACTAAATATCTGTGTGACCCGGGAGGGATTCTCAATCCTCAGCAAGCTAAGTGTCAGCTGGAAGACTTGTTAAAACAAACAGCTAAGCTTCAGCCCCCAACTTTCTGATTCGCCGGATCTGCAGCGGAGCCAAGAATCTGCATTTCTAACAAGCAACCAGGTGAAACTGACGTTGCTCATCCAGGAACCACACTTTGAGAACCACTGCTTTAAACCACCCACTCTGTTCTCCTGACTTGTAACAAGGTTCACGATTTCTACAAAAGAAAAGAGCCCCTGAGTTGTGACACAGTAAGACTGCTCAAATAAGGTAGGATAGCTAGGTCTGGTCCTTATCCTGGGTCCTGGCTTCCCTGGGTAGACAGTGGTTACCTAACTTGAAATGATCATTAACATATGAGAACAAGTTCTAAAGCATTTCTGGAGTGGTCCAGAGTGCCTCTAAATACAGAGCAACAGATGAGGTCATGGTAACGCAGGGAGTCAGAAGGAGAGGAGGGGGGACAAAAGCTATAATCACTTGTCAAAGGGGTGTTTTCTGTAGGCAAGTGAATGGAGCTATTGTACACAAACTCAGTGGTTGCCAAGCATGTGGCCCAATTATTTTGCCTGTATGAGCATGGCACGGAAAGATCTCCTTAGAGGACTTCACACAAGCTGATGTCTGGCAGTAGCAAGCAAAAGCCTGGAGAATCTGAACCTAAGAATCTTTTCAAGTTCCTACCTGCCAAATCCAGGATATGATACAGTTAAGCTGAAAGGACCACAAGAGTAAAACACCTGAAAATAGTACAGCAATTATAATTGGTGAAAGGGCCCTATCTTGTTCAAAATATTGACAATAATGAGGATCACACAGTTGCCTTGGGAGGCAAGCGGTCCATAATTTAAATCTGGGGATTATCCTCCCAGAGAACTGCTCACCCCAGTCTATCGCTGGCTCTACCCAAACATAAAATGTCTGTCAAAGTTCAAAATGACCTATTGGCCACCATGGTTTAGGGTCGTAAAAGAATGGAAGGCCTGCTTCAGTAGCTAGAATGGACATATGACAAGGTGTTTTGCTTTCTTAGGAGAAACACCATTCACTCTACAACATAGGATGAAGATGCTTTGTATGTGCTAAGTCGTATCAGTCGTGTCTGACTCTTCAAGACCTCATGGACTGTAGCCCATGAGGTTCCTCTGTCCATGGAATCCTCCAGGCAAGAATACTGGAGTGGCTGCCATTTCCTTCTCTATGGGATCTTCCCAACCCAGGGATTGAACCTGCGTCTCCTATGTCCCCTGCAACAGCAGGCAGGTTTTTTACCACTAGCGCCACCTGGATAGAGATGCTTTCAGTTCAGTTCAGTCGCTCAGTCCGACTCTTTGTGACCCCATGAATCACAGCACGCCAGGCCTTCCTGTCCATCACCAACTCCCGGAGTTCACTCAGACTCACATCCATCGAGTCCGTGATGCCATCCAGCCATCTCATCCTCTGTCGTCCCCTTCTCCTCCTGCTCCCAATCCCTCCCAGCATCAAAGCAATACTCTTCAAATTCCTCCACTGCATGAGAAAAACATTCAGGTGGTTGGCTTGAGCCCCAGGGATCAAGACCATAAAGCAAAGGAGCAACAACTGCCACTTGGCCTCCGAGAGAGCAGCATCCTCCTCCCTGAGCACCATGCAGGTGAGATACAGAAGCTGTAAGGCATTCATTCCCATCTCTTGTACAAGCTCTGGCTAGGCACAGCTGAGGGAGAGTGACCCACAGGAAGCTGCTCCAGGAAAGAGCGGTTGTAGAGTCCAACAGAATGTTACAGATGAGCCCATCAGAGAGAACATGAATTCAAAGTCCAACAGAATGTTACAGATGAGCCCATCAGAGGGAACATGAATTCAACTTGAAATAGGCATAATTAGAAACAGATTGGCAAGCACGGTTCACTTCCTGTCCAGGCAAGAGGTTAGAAAATGAGACTGTGAGGAGGTTGTTTTATGCGGTGCTGACTTCGGGGAAAGGAGTGAAGGAGATTTCTGTAGCCGTGGTGATACCTATACTCAATATCCAAATTTTACCAGACCTCTATTCATGTACACTGTACTACACCCGTGTACACTGTTGAGGTGAAGTCGCTCAGTCGTGTCCAACTCTTTGCAACCCTGTGGACTGTAACCTACTAGGCTTCTCCGTCCATGAGATTCTCCAGGCAAGAATACCTGGAGAATTCCATTTCCTTCTCCTGGGGATCTTCCCAACCCAGGTATCGAACTCAGGTCTCCCGCATTGGAGGCAGACGCTTTAACCTCTGAGCCACCAGGGAAGCCGAATTTTACCAGACCTCTATTCACGTACACTGTACTACACCCGTGTACACTGTACTACACCGTATTCACTTGCTGCAAGCCTTCTAAACCTGCAGAGATGGGGGAAGTGAGGGCACCCGAAAGGCTTGACATCCTAAGAGACAAAGGTAAAAAATTATAGTGGTTTTGGACTGAAGCCTACTAATTCCACAAAGGATAATGACAAAAAGTTATCAGGCTTCATAAAATACCACATTTACATACTGTATTTCTCATGAGAAAGGGGGCTACACAGCAAAATGGTTTGAAATGGGAATGGGTTGAAACTACAGAAAGGGTTACATTGATACAATTGTTTAAAAATGTCCATTGTTTTCAGGTATAACAACTTCTAAAGTGTTAAAGTTAACACAGCAGTACAATAGCACAAAGTAGAAAAAGTATTTACTGAACTAAAGCCATGTAAGGCACTGAACTAGGTGCTGTAATTCTCAGGGTTTAAGATCTGTAGCCTCCACTTACTCTCTCCTTTGTAAATTAGTCTAAAGGGTGATCTATCAGAAAATAAACTTCTTAAAATAATCCAAAATATTTTAATATATCATTGGTAAATTGCCTCTAAAATAACATCATCCTCTTGTTATGGGTTACACATTTTAAGATCTATACATAAATCACTACAAACATGAAAACGTACTGTTTTTGCCCCAGGTTGTCTGATTTTATTTTGGCAAACACTTCCTTTTTTAAAGTATGACATTAATATCACAGACATGATATGTTGTCTCTGGACAATGTAACAGAGGACTCAAAAACCACATTATATTTTATTATACACTACAGTGAATTGCCTCATCTAGCATACTCATTCCAAGCTTTTAACAAAATGAAAATTCATACAAATACCCTTGAGTAAAATCTTCTGTAGTGATTGCTTCTAGGTTCCTCTTGGATGAACACTGACACTTCCTTAAACAGGATTTCTTCAAAATCAAAAAGAATGAAAGCATAAATGCATGTCTAGAATTTACCTTCTGTACCAAACTGACTTGCATTCTTTTATACAATAAATGTTTTAATACACTAATTAAGAAACAATACAAGTGCTTTTAGGATCCTAGAAGGCTCATTTTGGAATTTAGTTTTAAGAATTAGATTCTAACTGACTTGCTATCATAATAGAAATCCTGAGACCACATAATTACTTTTTAAAATAGTTTTTAAAAAAACAGTATTTGTGAAAATACAACAGCTCTGTGTTTTTGTCTGTTAAGAAAATTACCCTAATTCTCTAAGAACATCCCTTTTGCATTAATGAAACCAAGGATTCCACTTACCAAGAAGTTCTTAGAAAAGACAAGCCACGGTTCAAGCAACAAACGTCCCTCTAAAGCTAAAGACCTTGTAGAAGGAAAGCAAATCCGAGCTCTTGATTTTAAAGAAGAGTTCTAAGAAAGATTTCACTTATGCCAGCACAGGATTTTACAATTTTATTGAAATCAGTCAGAAGTCATTTCAAAAGCACTTACAGCTTGAAAGTGAAGTCACTCAGTCGTGTCCGACTCTTTGCGACCCCATGGACTGTAGCCTACCAGGCTCCTCAATCCACGGGATTTTCCAGGCATGAATACTGGAGTGGGTTGCCATTTCCTTCTCCGACTTACAGCTTAAGTTCATTTATTTTTCTAGAACAGTAAAACATTTCTCAATTCTATTTCTGAATTAAATAGACTAAAGCATAAATGTAAGTACCGCAGTCTATTTAAATGTTCTTTATTATTTGTAGTAATTTTCCAAGTAACTTTGTCTTTACTGTGATGTAAATATTAAATTTCCATTTTATAGATGAAGAAATTAAGGTACAGACAGGTCAAGTGCCATAAGGAGTCAGAATGGAGAGAGGGAACAAAGATGGGATTTAGAAACAAAAGGACTAGGGTTTAAATACAGTACAGCCACCTACTAGCTTTGAGCAAGTTTCTGCATCTGGGATTTTCATCTGTAAAATAAAGACAATGCCACCTACCTCTCAGTGGTTGATGTAAGGTAGAAGCAAAGTGCCTGGCAGGAAACTAGTACAGTTAGCCATTCAACAAATACAGGCTTTCCCATCAATCCACAAGCCCATTTTCTTTAGCTGGTACAATGAGTCTATAATCAATCCATAACACTGATGTGAGGGAAATTAGACAATAATACACAAAGTACCTGGCAGGTGCAAGGATCAACACGTTTGTGCTCCCCCTCAACATCCCCTTCCTTACTCCAGGTCCCACAGTTACTAAGTGGCTGAGCCACAATCAAATCCACATCTTGGTTCCACTTTAGAACTGCCTCTGCATGTACATTTCATTTATGGTTGCACCTTATTTAACTGGAAAAACTAATCTACCCTAACTGCTTAATCAGTTGTTATTTTAGTGTGTTCCCAGTAAAATCAGATTCATTTCTCAGGTAGCTTTACTTTTCAGCAATAACCAAAAAAGGTGATTAATATTTCTGACTTGGCAACATATTTTTTGATACATACTTCTACTGGCATTTCTGCAATAGTCTTTAATATTTTATAAACTATTATAACCTGGAAGATAGTTTAAAAATCTATTCTTCAGGATATTACATGCCTAAGTATGTAAATGACTCCATTTGGGGAGTTCAAAAATACTAGGTAGCCTTTTCATTTTTCCTATTTTCTCCCAAATAAAATAATAAAGTAAGGTAGTAAATGTAGTACCTAAATAAATACGTGATTAAGTAAAAGAGATATGTGAAAAATATGGATCAGATTTGCATTTATGAAGCAACGACCTTCAAAACTGGCAGGGAACTCAACAATTTTCTTCACAGGGAGGCAATTATTCTACAATCCTTCTATGTATACTCTCATTTCTCATGGTCCACAAATACAATTGCATATTAGAATGAGTAAAAGAACAGCCTGGTAACTGTGGCAACCTTCATTGAGAGGATATAAGGAATTTTTATTACCTTAATAATCACATCACAAATGCCAGAACAGTATAACTGCTGCAATACAAAAGGCTAGACCAACACTTTGACAGAATTTCCTACAAACCGAAATTTACCAAATGTAACTAACACTCTAAGCCAATGATACATTTCTGGTTCTGTAATACCCTATGTGGTCTCTGATCACCTCAAGAAGCACTGAAATTTAGATACCTTATTTTCAAGAAAAACACTGGCATACAATACTTTTAGGAAAAGGAGTTTAAACTATCACCAATTTATAAATATAATATATGGTACTGTAATTCCTAAATGATGTAAATATTGCTTTAATAAGTGACACACACTGATTAAAAAAAGATCCTGTGCCCAGTGTTTGACAAATAAGCACATGTGTGTGCTCTCTCTCTCTCACACACACACACATAATAGAAATATACAAGGGGGAAAAGTTGCTAAGAAAAGCTCAATCTCTGAATGCTCAAAAAGGTATATGCTCAAAATATTAATTTCACATAAAATACTGTCTTATCTACATTTCCTCACATGGGTAAAAACAAAAGCAATTCACAGTAGTAGCACCAAAGAATGACAATAATATATATACTTTAGAAATCCTGTGGTTTTAAATTTTCATAAGAGAAACACAATGCACAATCATTGAAACATCTGGATAGTGAACACTTACAGTATGGGCATATTACACCAGGCTTAATTTTTAAGTGGCCTAAATATTAATTTGTAACAATGTAAAATTCAGACCAGCAGGAAAATAAACACAACCACAATAGTGTATAGAAAGCATAAATCCAATAACTCCTGCTCAACTTAAAAATATTTTCCTCAACAGTAATAAAAACTACCCACAAGTATAACACCAATCTGCCAGCTGGGTTTTCCACTAACTGGGAAAAATAACTAGTTGCCTTGTTGTGATACCTTAAAACCACAAGGTTATCACTAAATGGAGAGGTGTTTTATTTGTACCTTATATCTCAGCAAAAGTTAATAATCTGCCCCAGAAATTTTATTTCACCATATACCTCAAAAGTATTTTTAAGACTCATGAAATCTAAATCTCACACTGCCCTTGACATGCTATTGTGTAAATGCTTTAAATTTTAAAATAAAGATTTTTAAAGCTCTACACAATGTATTCAAATAGTAAACATGTCAACTCAATCCATGTTTTCTCTGGTTCCCCCACTCCCACCAAAAACAAAAAAACTTGTACATAACACATAAAGATACAATAGAAACAAAAAGTAGCATGTCACTCATTCAGTGAGGATATAATACACAACATCTCTCTCTATCATATTCTACTACAAAAATCCTTTCACTTTATGGCTAGCATCTTTATGACTGCTTAATCTGTATTTAGGGGGCCTGAAAAAGAGATTTTGTTCTCTTTCCCTATCCTCATAAATCTTTGGCAGAGGTCAGCACTTATGCCTAGAGCTGGGTTTTGGAGGTGGGAGAAAAAGGAAAGTGGAGAGAAGGCATAGCTGAGCACGGAGTCAGCAGACAGCAGCTGCTCTCATATACTACCCAGTGTCTTTCTCACACACCGCTATTTTCCGCTATTCAGCATTGTCAGCAAAAAAAAAAAAAATTAATGGGGGGCTGGAGGGAGGCGGGGAGGGAGACAAAGAGAGTAGGACCGGGGCCGACGGTTCTCGCCTGCTACATCTGAGATGAGAAACCCTCTCGGGTTTTCGCTGCAGAGGCAAGGGATCAGGTGAGACCCTCCGGGTCCAACTCAATTTGCTTCTCCAGAAAGAGCAGTTTGGGGCAGGTGAGCACAGGACCCTCTTGACTGTGAACTACACTGGAGCATTGTCAGCGGTTTCTATTTCTGACTTTATAAAGGAGGAGAGAGGGCTGCGACTGCATTCCCGGGCAAGACTACTACTCCTGACGTGCCACACAGCGGGAGGTTGTAAAAATCCCTTCAAAAACATCAGGTTCCGAGGAAATGCTGTGTAGCATTACCGTATTGTTGGCGTTTTCGTTTTGTTTTTTTTTTTTTTGTAAGTCACCGATTCTCGCCAATGCCATCCCTCAAATCGCTGGGACTTGTTGCTAAATCTTTACCTCGCGCCCCCAAAACTGCCCAGCTGAATAAGATTTGGGGAGCGAAAAGCCGGGGGGAGAGGGGGCTAAGTCTTTAAAGCCCAAGGGGCTGGGTTCCCTTCAGTAGGCCACTCTGCATGGGCTACGCGTTCAATTCTACCTTCGGAGAGCTCTGACTCAGAAATGCTGGAGGTGGAGGGGGGAGAGATTATGACATACACCATCATCTTTCCAGCCAAAGAGATAGGGGCAAAAGCCGCCAGCCGTCCTTGCCCGGCCAGAAAGCCAAAGCCTGCACCGCGCCCCCCACACCCCCCGCCCCACGACGGAGCGGCCGAGGAAAGAGCCTCCCACCCTCTCCGTCCCGCTCCGGACGCCCGCGGAAGATGCTCCCCATATCGGCGGGTTCGAGGAGCCAGGATGGGGCGCCCTCACCTCAGGAGAGCGAAGGGGGTCCAGGACTCCGGGACTCGCGCCGCAGCTGCGCCGAGCTCCGGGTACCCAACCCCGGACCTGCACCGGCGGGGCCATCCGCCGCAGGCAGCGGCGGACAAAGCGCTGGGGTCTGGAGCGACCCCCGGGAGGCGGTCGCGGGTCAAGCTGGCCAGACGCGGGGAACAAGGGGCTCCCGCGGGCGGGGCGGCGCGGCGCGGCACTGACCTGGATGGTGCAGGTGTACTCGCTGTCGTCCAGCAGCCGCACGGTGCAGCTGTACTCGCGCTCCAGGCTCCTGCTGCTGCCGCTCATCAACCTGCTCAGCATCTTCCCGCCCGCCCGCCCGCCTCCGGGAGAGACGCGGCGGCGCTGCGGACCCCGGACCAGGCGCCCCTCAGCCGGGCAGCTCCGCGCCGGCCCCAAGCACCTGCACCATCACCCCAGCGCGATCGCCGCCGCTGCCTCCTGCCGGCCCGGCTCCTCCTCCTTCTCCGCCACCGCCTTCCCCCAGCCCAGAGCAAACGCCGGACTCGCTCTGCTCCGCGCCCTACTGCCCGTGTCCTGCTCGTGGGGCGGAGACTCGGCCGGAGGGAGGCCAATGGGGGTCAGCGCGGCGGAACCGAGTGGCAGACGGAAGAGCCAATAGAAACAGAACACTGCGATGATAGACAGGTCAGGGAAGCAATAGCGGCAAAGCAGTCGCACCGAGCCAAGTCAGACCCGCCCTCTGGCGTCCCAAACCAGGGGCTCTTTTTCTCTCTGCGGTTCAGATAGATGGTGTTTTTCCCTCCCCCGGGCCAGGTGCGGACAATCGGTTTGATCAATGTCAGCTGTTTGGAATATATTTGGCCTCGTCTTCAGGGCCCAAGTCGCACGCTCTGCAACGTCGCGGTTCCCGCCTCTCTGGTGCCTGAGCGCTGAGAGCTCACAGTCCCTGCACCTGCAGAATGCAGGCACCTTCGGCTCTGGACCAGGCGGCTGCCCCCACCTGCGCTGCTGTACCCCACGACAGTTAGACGGTCTTCTCTGCTCCATTCCTCTTATTTTGGAGAGCATCTGTTTTACAGGAGATACTTAAGTAAAAGCTGCAGGGTTCGCGGAGGGGCTGAAGCACCCAGGGTTTAACCCCTAGAAACCCTCCACTCAAACACCGTTTGCCTCCTCCTTTTATTTTCACAAGACAAAAGGAAGAGACTGAGACGTGGTCCTTCAGCCGATATAATGCAGAGGAAACGATGGATCCATTATCTACATCTTTAGAACCAGAATTATCATGTCTTCGTACTTCCTCAACAAAACAGCAGAGTGTGTAAGGAGGTACACATCACAAAGGAAAAATATTATCTCCTGCCTTCTCTGACCTCTTATCTAAAGACTTCATGTTCTTTACAAAAATTTCACTGAGACAGTATTCTCCCAAAAGATTTTGGGAGGAAATGTTACAAAAGGATCAAATCAACAAATAACATTAATAAACATATTAATTGAAAAATAATGAAATACAATAATTTCCTGTTATTTTCAACTATGCTATTGTTTGTAGGTATAACATAACAATAATAAAACCCTACATTAACCAAGAAAAACGTTCAACCATTAAAGTATGCTTCTTCTCTAGTATCTTTGGACTCCAGGATCTATTCCCGCCGCCACACCTCCCCCACCCCACCCCCGCCTCCCCCGCCCCCCCGCCTTTTTTTTGCATGTGACCGACCCTGTCTTCCTTTGTACCTTGGATTGCTCTCCTCTTTAGTAGCATTCTCCCTAATGGCATTCAGGTGCTGTAAGAGGAGGTTCTTAGCGCAATTCTGGAAGCATTAGTTTAGAAACTAGAACCAGTAAGCCAAGTTGTCGATCCATAAAACCAGGTGTGAGCTCTTCTATTTTGTAGCTCCAGCAGATACCCTAGCGACTGCAGCATAATATTAATATTCAATAAATGTTTTTAAAATGAAGTAAATGGAATTGATAGATATTTTACAGCATCTAAACCCCAAGAGAAGAAACTAAGAGAATTTCAGAAAGGTCTTAGAGACAAGTGCAGTTGTTAATGCATCAAAGTGATATTCTATAGAGTTCAACTTTGTTGTATAGTTGGGAGAAGATGATGAAAGTCTTCAGACGGGTAAACTTTTTATTGAAGGGAAAGTTTCTATTTGATGTAAAATCTACACAAGCAAGAAAAAATGTCCAAAAAGCTAGAGGAAGACCAGTAGTGTGATGATAGGAAAGCATCTTTAACAGGTTATGCAAATAAGCAGCTGTTAGAATAAAAAGACAAAGCACTATGAATCCAGAAAAGCTCTACAGAGCTGAATACAGTCTTTTTCAAAGTATGACCATAAATGCAATTGACAGGGATGAGATCGTGGCTGCTATACCAGTGCATTAAGTAACAGTCCTGCCTAGCCTAAGAAAATCATGTCAGCTCACCTCATTGAAAGACCACAAATACTCATCATGCTTATGCATAATATCCAGAAAAAACTTAAAACCCTCCCTTACTCTCTGATACAGAACATTTTGTGAAAAAAACAGAGGATGGAAAAACAATGGAAGAAAGGTGAGAGTCCATCAGTTCATTTCTGGTTTCTTCTATGCCTCTACAAAAAGGCTCAAGAACCAAAGCCTAAGAGGAACAAAAAAAGAAAGGGCTCATGTAAAGTCAAACGGAGGAGTACTTTATTTACCTTTGTATTTCTCAAGCCTATCGAGCAGGATGCCCAGAATGGAAAGGGTTTGCTCAATAAAAGGCCTTGTATGTCCTTGAGAATCAGAGTATCATAGTGTTCATGAATTTTTGACTATAAAGGAAGTCATATTTAAAATAAAATTTCCCTCAAAAATATCCCCAGCTACAATAGCTCTGAGTTCCCACCTTTCAAATTACCAGGATGTAAGTCCACCCCCTTAAGAGTTTCCCTCCCTTCTCTACTGCAGAGGAGTCCGTAGGAGAGGTGCTGGCACCCACATATTCCTGAAATAACTGAACTATTCTTGCCTCTGCTTCAGATGTCCCACACCCTGACGTTCTAGGACACTGAGCTCTCTCCAGCCAATGCCATCTTCAGCTTTGCCTTGGGATTTGGCAGGAAGGGGCACTGCCCTCTCTTCACCAGGACATCATGAATGGGTATGACATGGTTGCTCTCAGAGCCCTGTGGACTAGATCAGGCCTGCCTTACTGTTGAGTTTCCAGCCTGGATCCATATGTCTGGGTCCATGCAGCTCCCGTCTCAATCAAAAGTTCCCCTAGCCATGTCTGGAGCATCCACGCCCAACCTCTGTAAAGCTCAGAGAAGAAAACAACTCTCTTCACCCAGTTTAAGATCCATTTTTCAAAGGCCCATTTTCTGTTTCTTTCAAAGGAAACCCCATCCTCCAGCCCCAGGACTGTGACCTTGACCTCTGACCCAACTGGGTTATCACCTTACAACTCAGCAGTCCAACAACAGCGCATATCTCACAAAGATTGACTTAATCTTTGTAGGTAGAGTCTCACCAAAGCCAGTTTGGTACCATGCATAATTGTTTCTCCAGGAAGCGGTAGAGATCATGCCTGTCTCTGCTTTAATGTATCCTTTAGACCTCAGCTTCTGTTTTCCTAGATGGTGGGCTCAAGCAAGGATATCCATATCTCTATAGAAGCAACAATATATTGACACATGAGTGAGAGAGTGAAAGTCACTCAGTCTTGTCCGTCTCTTTGCAACCCCATGGACTATACAGTCCATGGAATTCTCCAGGCCAGAACACTGGAGTGTGTAGCCTTTCCCTTCTCCAGGATATCTTCCCAACCCAGGGATCACACCCAGGTCTCCCTCATTACAGGCGGAATCTTTACCAGCTGAACCACAAGGGAAGCCCAAGAATACTGGAGTGGGTAGCCTATCCCTTCTCCAGGGGATCTTCCCGACCCAGGAATTGAACCAGGGTCTTCTGCATTGCAGACGGATTCTTTATCAACTGAGCTATCAGGGAAACCCATATTGACACATATATGGTCTAAATCAACAGAGGGAAGAAACTGTTCTGTTCTTGTCTGCATTGATGTCTGAGGAAGCAGGCTCCTTCTCCACACCCAAAGATGTGCATATCCAAATGGAGCACTGCTTTTCAGTGTAAAGCCTCTCCAATCAGGCTAATGGTTACTTTATAGTTTTCTAAGAGTAATACACGTATACTTGATTTAATTTGAGGAGCTAAACAACTCACAGAGTTTTCCCAGAGCAGTCTACCTCTAAAGACTTCTCTTTTATCAGGATGGAAAACCACACCTTAAGAGACAGCTTTTCTATCTTCCACCAGCTCTTAAGATAACAGTTTAGCCCTCATTACTTAAAATAATTATTTTTACATGGAAATGTAAGAAATGCATGGACTTTTTAAATTCCAAGCTACAGACATCCATCAAACATTTATTATATGTCAGGCACATTCTCTGTGACAGCTTTCTAGAATACATAAGGCACAGCCTAAAGAATATGGGGAAAGGAAATGTACAAACCAAGAAGATCATGAGCGAGGAGACAGTGTTTGATATATGTACAATTAGCTATAATACAATAAATGGAGGTGCTTCCCTGGTGGCTCAATGGTAAAATATCCACCTGCCAATGCAGGAGATGCAGATTTGGTCCCTGGGTTGGGAAGAGCCCCAGGAGGGAGGAAATGGCAACCCTCTCCAGTATTCTTGCCTGGGAAATCCCATGGACAGAGGAGCCTAGTGGGCTACAGTCCATGGGGTTGCAAATAGTCAGACATGACTTAGTGACTACACAATACAATAAATGGAGCATGAGCAAAGAACTACAGAAGAACGACAGGGACGTCCCTGGTGGTTCTGTGGTTAAGAATCTGCCCTCTAATGCAAAGGACTCAGGTTCAATCCCCTATCCAGGAACTAAGAAGCCATGCGCTATGGGGAAACTTACCCTTTCAAGGCAGCTATTGAGCCCTCCCTTTCTAGAGCCCATGCTCTGCAACTAGAGCATGCCTGAGCACTACAATGAAGACCCAGCACAGTCAAAACTTTAAAAATATAATAGAAGAACCACAAACAGTACAGTTATTTAAGCATGGGAGACAGCAAAGCCTAACAGAGAAGGTGATGGAGTTGGGTTCTAAGGAAAGGAGTAGTATCATGATGATTGCTGACAGCAAGAAAAGAGAAGGATATGGGATGAAAAATGACATTTTAAGTAGAGGGAACAACATGAGCAAAGATATAAAAGCACAAATGTATATCAGTCAGTCAGTCAGTTCAGTCGCTCAGTCGTGTCCGACTCTGCAACCCCATGAACCACAGCACACCAGGCCTCTCTGTCCATCACCAACTCCTGGAGTCCACCCAAACCCATGTCCATTGAGTCGGTGTTGCCATCCAACCATCTCATCCTCGTATATAGCATGTTTCAAAACTTGCAAGTACTCCTGAATGGATAACATGTGAGGGGCATTGGCTGGCAAGAGATGGACTGAGGCCAGATCACATAGGACCTTCAGTGCTATGCACAGGAATTTGGATTCTGTTTTGTAGATAGTAGGGGAGCATGGGAGGTTTTTAAGCAGAGAAGTGACAGGATCAGAGCTGAGTTTGGAAATGATCATTCTGAAAGCTGTATGAAAGATTAAATTAGAGTGAGCAGAGATTATTTACGGGGGAAAATGCATTCTGAAAACAATAGAGTGTCTTTAATGAGGCATCAGGAACATTTATAATAGGTCTCTCAGATGTGGGTGACAGGCTTTATCATATTCTCCAATTATGGTTCATTTTCCTTATATTTCCTGTGAGCCATTGTTCTAGCAACAAAATGTATATGAAACAAAGCAAATTAATTCATTTATTCAAAAAAATTTACTGATGATCTACTATATGCAAGTTTCTATGCCAGGTGCTGAGAGAATTCAAAGATGAATAAAACATATTCCCAATCTTCAAGAATTTACAGTCCCATGAAGTCTGCAAAATTGCCTAAACAACATTTATTAAGTATTCAGTTTATGTAGATTGATATTCAATGCATATTGGTTTTAAAAAGGATATAAAAGGGAGCCGCAGCAAAGATATGAAAAATAGCCAAAAAATATGGGCAATGAAAATAAATTAAAAAAAAATAAGAACAGCCCATATTTCTTGATTAATAGTGTCAATTGACTACTTGCTCAGCAAAATGAGGTAATTAACATTATTATACTTCCTCCCACCCTCTGTACTTAACTTTTGTGGTTTATATCGTTTCTATTTTGTCAGGGTTTATAACATTTACAGCTTTTGGCAACCGTGTCTAGTTGTTTAGTCTCACTTCCGTATTCAAATGGATTCAGTGCTTACCACCAATTCTTTTATCCTAGTGTCATCCTTCCTGGGTTTTTAATTTTTTATTCACATCCTGAATGGGTGGGATTTCTTTGCTAGTTTTCTCAAGAATGGTTAATGGCCACATTCCCTGAGTTCTTTTTGTCTGCCTGTTGCCTTGAGCAAATGCTTGAACAGAAATACTACTTGTGGCTCACATTTTCTTCACGTTCCTTCTCTCAGAATTTTGTAGCCATGGCTCTTGTGTCTTTTTTTTTCCCCTGACGTTTGCTCTGAAGTGGTCTGAGTTGAGTCAAAATTTTTCTATTATAGGTGATTTTCTTTTCTTCCAAGACTCCTGAAGGCTATATACAATTAACCCTGAAGTTCAAGAACTCAATGAGAATATAATATATCTCTATGTTAATTATCAGAGAATTAACCTGGAAAATCCCATGGACAGAGGAGCCTGGTGGGCTGCAGTCCATGGGGTCACAAAGAGTCAGACACGACTGAGCGACTTCACTTTCACTTTTCACTTTCATGCATTGGAGAAGGAAATGGCAACTCACTCCAGTGTTCTTGCCTGGAGAATCCCAGGGACGGCGGAGCCTGGTGGGCTGCCATCTATGGGGTCGCACAGAGTCGGACACGACTGAAGCGACTTAGCAGCAGTAGCAGCAGCTATGTTAATTGTTTTAAATCAATTTTCCCTCATGTAGATGGTGGGGGTTTTGGTATAATACCTCTTATTATTTTGAATTTGTTGAGTTCTCTTCCTCTGAGACACCAATTAGCCCTGTATTGGATTATATTTGACTATATATTTCATTTCTTTCAAATTCTTAAATCTCTATGTCTTTTCACTCTTTATTCACTGTGATTGCCCCACGTCTTTCCTCCATGGTATTAACCTTATTAGTTCTGCTCTCTTGTGAGATTTAGTAAAATGGTCAGTCTCAGCCCAGTATAACCAAGCAGGGGTGTATGATACTCTTGTGTATTTTGTATCAGTTCTTCTGCTCAACTTGGTTACCTGGGAAGTAGAAAGCTCTAGAGGCCTTTACAGTCTCTGCCGAGGTACCATGGTGGTTTATGGAGACTTCCATTCTAAAACAATTTTCTTGTATACCCCCGTTTCTTCAGTCATCCCCTTGTCTACACCCTCAGCATTCTTCACAAATTAGTGAAGGCATGAGAGAGAACCTCAGAATGTTGTCAAATCCCCCTACCCTCAGGGGGAGGGATAAATTGGGAGACTGTGACTGATACGTACACAATACTATATATAAAATAGATAACTGATAAGGACCTGCTCTATAGCACAGGGAGCTGTATTCAGTCCTCCGTAATGACCTATATGGGAATAGAATCTAAAAACAGTGGATACATACTTACACATACACACACACACACACACAGAGGATGAGTGGTTGGATGGCATCACTGACTCAATGGACAAGAGTCTGAGCAAACTCTGGGAGACAATAAAAGACAAGGAAGCTTCAGTTCAGTTCACTGGCTCAGTCATGTCCAACTCTCTGCGACCCATGAATTGCAGCACGCCAGGCCTCCCTGTCCATCACCAGCTCCCAGAGTTCACTCAGACTCAGGCCCATCAAGTCGGTGATGCCATCCAGCCATCTCATCCTCTGCAGTCTCCTTTTCCTCCTGCCCCCAATCCCTCCCAGCATCAGAGTCTTTTCCAATGAGTCAACTCTTCACATGAGGTGGCCAAAGTACTGGAGTTTCAGTTTTAGCACCATTCCTTCCAAAGAACACCCAGGACTGATCTCCTTTAGAATGGACTGGTTGGAGCTCCTTGCAGTCCAAGGGACTCTCAAGAGCCTTCTCCAACACCGCAGTTCACAAGCATCAATACTTCGTTAGAGTGCTGCAATCCACAGGGTTGCAAAGAGATGGACAGGACTTAGCGACTGAACAATGACAACAACAACACACACACACTCACACATATATCTGACTCACGTTGCTTTACAGCAAAAACACTCACACACACACACTCACACATATATCTGACTCACGTTGCTTTACAGCTAAAACTAACACAACATTGTAATCAACTATACTCCAATAAAAAATTAATTTCAAAAAACCCACATTTTTTTCCTCTTGTTCTTCTTCTGAGGAATAGGGACAGAGTGAGAAGCCACACCTGACTACACCAGAATACTCTGTTTCTCTTATCAGTAATTTATAACATCTGTTTCATTTATGAGCAAGGCTTCATTCTTTACCTTGTTTTAGCTGCTGGTGAATTTGGGGCTTTGTAAATGCATTTGGTTGCTGTTAATTATGTTGATGGATAGAAAACTCTGTGACCCTGCCCAATTCTTCTGTCCTTACTCAGAAATTTGTCATCTAAGCTTAACTAGTTTTAGAGTAGATATTAATCAAAGATGTTTTCGTTAAGAGGTTCAAATAGAAAAGAAAGGAAGAATAAACATTCCACAGTGCACATGCTAATTATTCAGTAAATGTCTACAGAATTAATTTAAAAGTTTCCCTGAACATAGTTCAGTTAATTAAAACTGCAAATCATTATTATATCTTATCATTTCAATTTTTCCATTATAGTAATAAGGGAGCACTCACTATATGTCAGAAGCTCTGCTGAGTACTTTACATATATTATCTAATTGAATCCTCAGAACACTGTCTTGAGGTTATGCTATTGGTATCATCCCCATTTTATTAAAATTCCAATGAGGAATTTTCATTGTAGTGAGACTAAACAATTTGTCAAAAGAATACAGCTATCAAGAGGCAAAACCTAGACTCATACCCACATCTCTAGTGCCGAAGAGCTTGCTTTTAACAACGACATTATACAGCCTTCTTTTTAGGAATTTAGTGGAAAGAGCATTGAACTTGAAGTCAAATGACCAGAATGAATACAAGCCCCAGATCTAGAATTATATGCTGTGTAATCCTGACAAATCATTTGAATTCTGTTTCTTCTTTAAAAAAAAAAATGCAGATAATAATGTCTTCCCTGGTTGTTTGCAGAGTCACAAGACTTTTGCTTAAAAATAGTAGGTTGAGCACATGCATTTACCTCTACTTTCATTCCAAATTTATTAAAACAATAGTAAGGGATTTTTTTAAAAGTGTAAAACTATAAGACCAATATGAAATGAGGGGAGCCACAGTAACACCATTCTGGGAACCAGAAAGCATATGCATGAGTTAATAATTGAGCAGACCCAAGAAAACTGAACCCAAGTCTAGCAAAAGAGAAGGCTGAGAAGCAATTTGATTTGCATGTAGAACTCACAAAATATTTAGAAACTGATGCAACAGGTGCTTTAGGAAGTGGAGACAAAACTGAAAACAGGAAGATTGTTTGAAAGTCCATTTAAGAAACCATTCGCTACCCTACTCTGTGCAGCCAAGAGATTTCCTTTCTCCACTTGCTGGAAAATAACTTTCTGAAAAGGGCAAAATAGCATTTCTGAACTAGGGGTGGGATCACCAGAAATTTAAGGTGTTTAAGTAATTAACATAAAATACAGGAGCCAAAACATAAAGGGGACAGGCAACTTGAAGGATGAAGAGACTAAGCAGGAAAAAGGAAATGTTCAAAAAGCAAATTATTAGTAAAATCCTAATAGAGGGGCTTCCCAGATAGCTAACTGGTCAAGAATCTGCCTGTAGTGTAGGAGATACAGGAGATGCAGGTTTCATCCCTGGTTTGGGAAGATCCCCTGGAGGAAAACATGCCAACCCACTCCAATATTCTTGCCCAGAGAATCCCCATGGACAGAGAATCCTGGAGAGCTACAGTCCATGGAGTCGCAGAGTCAGACACGACTGACGCAACTGAGCATGAGCACAAGTATCGTAATAGAGATAGGAGAAGGCATTGCATTTCAAATAAGTATCAAATGCCATTTAGAAAAAAGCACATTCAGATGATTAAAAAGAGCTTTTCTAAGTATAAAATAAGATAGGAGACATGAAAGTAGGTGTGAATAGACATAGGGGTAAAATGGTGGAGGGCAGGAAATTATCAAAGGTATCAGTTCAGTTCAGTCACTCAGTCATATCCAACTCTTTGTGACCCCATGAACCACAGCACGCCAGGCCTCCCTGTCCATCACCAACTCCCGGAGTCCACCCAAACCCATGTCCATTGAGTCAGTGATGCCATCCAACCATCTCATCCTCTGTCGTCCCCTTCTCCTCCTGCCTTCACTCTTTCCCAGCATCAAGGTCTTTTCCAGTGAGTCACCTCTTTGCATCAGGTGGCCAACGTATTGGAGTTTCAGCCTCAGCATCAGTCCTTCTAATGAACACCTAGGACTGGTCTCTTTTAGAATGGACTGGTTAGATCTCCTTGCAGTCCAAGGGGCTCTCAGTAGTCTTCTCCAACACCACCGTTCAAAAGCATCAATTCTTCAGTGCTCAGCTTTCTTCACAGTCCAACTCTCACATCCATACATGACTACTGGAAAAACCATAGCCTTGACTAGATGGGCCTTTGTTGACAAAGTAATGTCTCTGCTTTTCAATATGCTGTCTATGTTGGTCATAAGTTCAAGGAGTAAGTGTCTTTTAATTTCATGGCTGCAATCACCATCTGCAGTGATTTTGGAGCCCACAAAAATAAAGTCAGCCACTGTTTCAACTGTTTGCCCATCTATTTCCCATGAAGTAATGAAACTGGATGCCATGATCTTAGTTTTCTGAATGTTGAGCTTTAAGCCAACTTTTTCACTCTCCTCTTTCACTTTCATCAAGAGGCTGTTTAGTTCTTCTTTACTTTCTGCCATAAGGGTGGTATCATCTAAATATCTGAGGTTATTGATATTTCCCAGCAATCTTGATTCCAGCTTGTGCTTCATTCAGCCCAGCATTTCTCATGATGTACTCTGCATATAAGTTAAATAAGCAGGGTGACAGTATATAGCCTTGATGTACTCCTTTTCCTATTTGGAACTAGTCTGTTGTTCCATGTCCAGTTCTAACTGTTGCTTCCTGACCTGCATACAGGTTTCTCAAGAGGCAGGTCAGGTGGTCTGGTATCCCCATCTCTTGAAGAATTTTCCACAGTTCATTGTGATCCACATAATCAAAGTCTTTGGCATAGTCAATAAAGCAGAAATAGATGTTTTTCTGGTACTTTCTTGCTTTTTCGATGATCCATCAGACGTTGGCAATTTGATCTCTGGTTCCTCTGTCTTTTCTAAAACCAGCTTGAACAATGGATGTTCCCGGTTCACGTATTGCTGAAGCCTGGCTTGGAGAATTTTGAGCATTATTTTACTAGTGTGTGAGATGAGTGCAATTGTGTGGTAGTTTGAGCATTCTTTGGCATTGCCTGGATGAAGGAATTGCCTTTCTTTGGGATTGGAATGAAAACCAAACTTTTCCAGTCCTGTGGCCACTGCTGAGTTTTCCAAATTTGCTGGCATATTGAGTGCAGCATTTTCACAGCATTATCTTTCAGGATTTGAAATAGCTCCACTGGAATTCCATCACCTCCACTAGCTTTGTTCGTAGTGATGCTTTCTAAGGCCCATCTGGCTTCACATTCCAGGATGCCTGGCTCTAGGTGAGTGATCACACCATCATGATTATCTGGGTTGTGAAGATCTTTTTGTACAATTCTTCTGTGTATTCTTGCCACTTCTTCTTAATAACTTCTGCTTCTGTTAAGTCCCTACCATTTCTGTCCTTTATTAAGCCCATCTTTGCATGAAATGTTCCCTTGGTATCTCTAATTTTCTTGAAGAGATCTTTAGTCTTTCCCATTCTGTTGTTTTCGTCTATTTCTTTGCATTGATTGCTGAGGAAGGCTTTCTTATCTCTCCTTGCCAGTCTTTGGAACTCTGCATTCAAATGGATATATCTTTCCTTTTTGCTTCCCTTCTTTTCACATATATGCATATCAAGGGTATAATTCAAGAAAATTTTCCAAACTGAAGGACATAAATTTCCAAATTTAGAGGGTCTGTCAAGTATCCAGCACAATGGATGGAAACAAATCCACACTGACACACCACTGTGAAATTTCAGATCGTTGGGAACAAAAATAAACTTCCAAAAGGGAAAAAGGTTATAAACAAGCATTAGGGTTACATTGGACTTCTAAACAGCAACATTGGAATCAAGAAGACAGCAAAGCAATACCCATAAATTCTGAGGGGAAAAAAAAATCATTTCAATCTAAAATTCTATATCTAAATTAGCTGTTAACTGGGTAAAGGGATATTTTAGACATTCAAGATCTCAACAAATTTAGCTCTTATGCACCCTTCTTCAGAAAGCTTTTGGAGGATGGCTATCCAAAAATGTGGGAGCAAGTGAAGGGGAACACATGGTAGATTGTGTTATGTGTTCAGAATATTCCCTGCCTTTCTCCATCAGGATTACAATTCTATTATATTTCCCCTCCCACTGACATCAACTTGGCTATTGCTTTGCTCTGAACAATTAAATGCAAATGGGAATTATGGGTATCTTTGCTCTTTTCTTTCCCAAAAGGTGGGTGTGGGCTAGATCAGGACCGCTCCTGGATCCTGGAAAGAAGCTAACATGGAGCAGAGCTGTAGCCAGCATACAGAGGATATCTACTCAAAGTGAGAAAAAAAAACCCTTTTTATTGTTAGCCCCTGAAATGTTGGAATCATCATTGGAAAAAAAGAAGATGAAAGAAAGGAAGAACATCAAAAACTAAGACATGTAGGATTCTAGAAATGAGATCTGACACAGGAAAGAGACATGTAGACTCTCAGAATAATGGCGAAGTTTGATCCCAGAATGACAGCTGTGAAGCAAGTCTAGAGAAGCATCAAAGTCAAAACGGTGAAAACCAGAAGGCTTCTGTTTCAAAGAAGGCGAAGTTGATAGACCATCTAATGTGTCTGACTACATTGAAAACAAATGCACCTTTGGGGGAGAATTTGGCTATGAGCTAGGGATAATTGAAATGAAGTGAAAAGTAAAAGCGGACTACTGAGGGTCTAGGTCCGGGCAGCCGAAGAGTGTGGTAGGTAACGGTCGTCAGCGCAAGGGTCATTTTGTCGCTGGGAAGGGACGGCCCTCACCTGCGGTGATGGTGGTTAGCAAGATGAACAAAGATGCGCAGATGAGAGCAGCGATTAACCAAAAGCTGACAGAAACTGGAGAAAGAGAACGCCTCAAAGAGTTGCTGAGAGCTAAATTAATTGAATGTGGCTGGAAGGATCAGTTGAAGGCACACTGTAAAGAGGTAATTAAAGAAAAGGGACTAGAACACGTTACTGTTGATGACTTGGTGGCTGAAATCACACCAAAAGGCAGAGCCCTGATACCTGACAGTGTAAAGAAGGAACTCCTACAAAGAATAAGAACATTCCTTGCTCAGCATGCCAGCCTTTAAGATTGAATTAGATTGTGTTGTTTTGTGGTTTTATTTCTAAAGTAAAACTTGCCATAAATTAGGAATCGATCTCCCAAAATAAAATCCTTTTTTGTATGATGATATACAGTTTTCAGTACTGATGTATACATTGTATTGATTTTTTTCCCTAAATGTGTTATTTTAATAAATATCTCATGAATGAGAAAAAAAAAAAAAGAAAAGTAAAAGCGAAGTGTGTGTTTATAACTCTGTGTGTTGGCGCTCAGTCACTTCAGTCATGTCTGACTCTTTGACCCCATGGACTGCAGCCCACCAGACTCCTCTGTCCATGGGATTCTCCAGGCAAGAATACTGGAGTGAGTTGCCATGCTCTCCTCCAGGGGATCTTCCTGAACCAGGGACTGAACCCACGTCTCCTGCTTTGCAGGTGGATTTTTTACCACTGAGCCACCAGAGATGCCCCATCTATAAGGTGAGGTGAAGTCTCTCAGTCGTGTCCGACTCTTTGCGACCCCATGGACTGTAACCTACTAGGCTTCTCCGTCCGTGGGATTTTCCAGGCAAGAATACTGGAGTGGATTGCCATTTCCTTCTCCAGGGGATCTTCCCAACCCAGGGATCGAACCCAGGTCTCCCACATTGGAGGCAGACGCTTTAACCTCTGAGCCACCAGGGAAGCCGCATCTATAACTCCATGAAAAACAAAAAGGAAAGGTAATCAGAGTATGTAGGCATTTACATAAGCAATAACATACATATTTATTTGACTTAACCAACAAAATGATAGAACTGTATTGGAAGAGTAGATAGAAGTGTGTAAGTGTGCAGTTGGAGTAGGCTGGGGTTGAGGTAGTTGAAAGTAGCAATGTAAGCATATCATTTAGAAATGCTGAAACAAATACTAAAAGAAACAGCTGAAGGAGCTGACAGTTATTGGCTCTGGGGTAGGGGGCTGAGAAAGTCGGGGCCTAAGGAATTGCTGTTTTCTTTAACAGACCTTGCAGAACTTTTTGACTTCAGAACATTGCAGCACAGGTGCATCTTGAGGCTTAAGAATCCAAAAGATACAAGAAGAAAATTAGTGTAATAAACCAATGCAGTATAAATTTATACACACACACACATACAAACACAAAAGGAAGAAGGCAGGAAAGGAGGGAAGGAGGAAGAGGGAGTATGAAAACATTTGTAAACTATAAAGCACTGGGGAAATTGGGTCATTCGTAGAGACATGATAGGCCTAGAGACTGTCATACAAAGTGAAGCAAGTCAGAAAAGCAAATATTATATATTAATGAATATATGTGGAATCTGAAAAAAATTGTTATAGATGATCTTGTTTACAAAGCAGAAACAGAGACACAGAGAACAAACGTATGGATACCAAGGGGGAAAGTAGGGATGGGATGAATTGGGAGATTGGGATTGACATACATACACCATTGATACTATGCACAAAACAGATAACTAATGAGAACTGTAGAGCGCAGGGAACTCTACTCGGTGCTGGGTGGTGACCTGAGTGGGAAGGAAATCCAAAAAAGAAGGCATAAACGAATGTGTGTAGCTGATGCACTTTGCTGTACACCAGCAGCTAACACAAAGTTGTAAAGCAACTCTACTCCAATAAAATTTCTTCTAAACCTATAAAGTACTGGGAACATTCACAGTGACTGGAATCAAGTTGGAAGTCTGAGTAGCGTGGAAGCAGGAAAGTGTAATGGTAAGAGCATACTCTCTAGTTTCAGACAGCCCATGGTTCAGATTCTAGCTCTGCTCCATACTACCTCTGTGACCATGAGACTACTGCTAAACCTCGGGTTTTTTCACCTGTAAAACAAGGATAATAGACCTTCTCTTACAGAGTTGCTGTGAGAATGAAATGAAGAAAATACTGGGAAACTTTTCGCTAACATTACTCTTTTGTTCCCTCATCTTCCCTGTGGATTAACAGACATGAAATGGATGACTAAAGGACAATCAGTAGGCGGGGACATTTGAAGCAAAAATCTGAAGTGATATGCAAACTGGAGAACCAACCTCAGAATAATTAAAAACAGTGTATTGTGGTCGCTTCAGCAGCAGTAATTGTCATGCCAGCTGCCTTAGAGCTACAGCTGTTTCTTTCCTCCCCCTTTCCTTTTCCTCCTTCATTTCTAACCATTGTCATCACCATTATCTTGTAATGCGCACTGAATATCTCATTCATTCAGCAAATGTTAATTGACTACCGAGTACACTCCTTAGAGTCTCTGATTTCCAAATGCTCAGTTTATCTGCCTACATAATTTAGACAACAGATTACGATTACGATTGTAGGTATGAAAAGGAATTCTTTTCTGCAACAGGAAATAGTTATGATCAATGATAGTTAGGGAGGCTCATTAACTCAAGAGCGACCACAGCGATATTTGAGCAGTATCCACCTCTCATAGTTGGAGAAGGGGGCAACAGAAGATGAGATGGTTGGATAGCATCACCGACTCAATGGACTTGAGTTTGCGCAAACTCTGGGAGGCAGCGAAGGACAGAAGCTTGGTATGCTGCAGTCCATGGGGTCACAGAGAGTTGGACGTGACTGAGTGACAGGACAGCAACAAGAACTCTCATAGATCAGCTTCCTTCGCAGCTAGTGCAGTTCTGATCCAAAAGCCATTGTGCTTCCCTAATCTTGGCAATCAAAAAATGTGAACTTTCAAAGTAGATTTTTATGTCATGCTAAATAAGCCTAGCTCTTCCTTGCATGTTAGGAAGCAGTTTTTTCCTGGACATAAGAGAAAGGGAGAGAGAGAAGGAAGCTTTCAATCTCTTAGAGTTTACTGCCTGTGGAAATCTAATAATTCTGTAGGAACACAGTTCTTTTTACTTTTTGCTCATACCTATCACTCAGACATATTGCCTGGACTGATGTAAGGTATTCTTAAAGATCACCATCCCTTCATTGATAGGAAGGAAAATGTCCGGAAGATCAATGGTGCTTTCTGTTCCACAAAGTTTAGAAGATGAAAGAAACTACTTAAAGGACTACCTCACTCCTTCATAAATATCCTGGTATTCTTTTCTTCCTCCCCCTTCCAGTTGGACATGAAGGTTCTACACAAACCACCCCAGGACCATCCTAACCAATCTTTACCCCAACATCCAGTGTAATTTGCCATTGCTGCTGTGGTTCCAGTAACACACTCCAATTCTGACACAGGTTACCTGGATTACCTAAGCACAATTTAGGTAAACTCTCTAAACAAGATTTATTTCTCCTTGTCATCAACTGCTTCCCCAGGACACCCTCACTTCTCTTTTTCCATGTCCTTCCAATGTGTATCAGCGAGGCAAGGATTTCCTCCCAGAACCTGCAGTTGGGTCCACCTTGTACTATCTTGACCCAGTGTACCTCGCCCACTTACTGTTAACCAGAAGGTGCTGGCCCTGTCTCAAGATAAGACAGTCATTCAGACAACCTGCTGGGAAGGATGTGCACTCATAAGAAAGTAAGAAGCCTCATCTTTGCGACCAGGCAGCATACCTCCTCATCCATACTGGTCTGCCCGTAAAGAGGCAAACGTATGTTTATTTCCATACTTTGAGTCACTAACTGGGTTTGACAGGATATTGCACTAACTGGAATAATTAGTTGGCTGAAATTTTAGGAAAATAATAAGATTTTGCATTTGAGGGTATAATAATGACTAATGACACTTTATGTATGTATACATACTGTATGTGTGTGTGCATGTATGTATACTGTATGTATGTGTGCATGCATGTATACTGTATGTACGTATGTACTGTATGTATGTATACTGTGTGGTCGTCATTCGGTCATGTCCGACTCTCTTTGACCCCATGGACTGTAACAGCCCACCAGGCTCCTCTGTCCATGGAATTTTCCAGGCAAGATTACTGGAGTGGGTAGCCTATCCTTTCTCCAGGGAATCTTCCCAACCCAGGAATGAACCCCGGGTTTCCTTGCAGGCAGATTCTTTACTGTCTGAGCCACCAAGGCAAGCTGGGCACCATACTGAGTGCTATAAACTAACTCATTTAATCCCCACAACTAGCCACTGAAGTAGGCACTGTTTATTCCCACTTCACAAATGAAAAGATTAAAGCACAGAGAGGTCAAGTAACTTACAAGGTCACACAGCTGGTGGAACTGGGTGTTAAACCAAGCAGTCCTCATGGTCCATCAAGCTCTACTGCCGCTAGGAAACTAAGACAGGAACCTTTAGATCTTCCTTCAAAATGGTCTTTGTCATCCTTAAAATAAAGTCCAAAATGATTTCTCTCAGTGAATCAAGCAACTCCTAGTGCATCTGACTTCATCTTTACAATACATTTGCTAATGTAAACAGGAAAGCAGCCAACTACTACTAAAGTGTGCATTGTATTTATTAACAATACTATAAAATTCTGATGAAAACCCCTATTGTAATTCAGACTTGTGGGTTTTTTTTGTTGGCGTTCAGAAACTGGTCCAGCTGTTTCTCCAGCTGCCTGGTAATTCGACAGGAACAAAATCAGTGAATCCGTTCAAATTTTAAATTTTGAAAAGGACAATGCATTTCCTTTTGTCTTCATAAGACACCTATATTTAAATTATAATGCAAAAGCAACCAGTCACTGTGTGAACACATTTGCATAATTGGTGTCAGGGGTCTAAAGCAGAAGCAAAAGGGGGCCAGAAATTAATGGAACTGATAGAGCTGATTATTCTATCCACCTTAGCATCTTTTCAAACCCTTTATAATGGAGACATTACATTGCTATGCAAATCTCCTTTAAATCTAGCTATAGTATTAAGGGCTTAATTAGGTTAAAGAAGGAAAAATGCAACCATAAGCTTTTGCATGTTTGGATCTTTGCCTTTTTTTCGAACATGTATGGTAAAACATGTGCCCGTTGCTGCAAAGATTTCATGCCATTCAGCACTTCTTTCTGACCCGTTTTGCTCACAAAGCCTGTCACATCTGTTATACCAAACAGCCAGAAGGCTAACGTGGATAATTTAAAGCAAAATTTTAAGCAGCTGAACGTCTGCAGTAAATGTGGCCTATGTCCTTCATAGATTTTAGCTGTTGGTCGCGGAGAACACTCGTAATCAGGAATAATTGCTTGAAAGGAACAGAGACCCACTGAAATTAGCTCAAGCACAAGGGGTAATGATTAAAAGAATACATTTTGTATCTTGTAGAACCAAAGATGGTGGGACAACCAGGTCTGGACATGGAACTTCACATGTCAAGGGACTTGACCTGGAACTTGAAAGTCATGGACTAAAGGTACTCTTTTCATCTCTTCTAAGCTCAGTAATATCTTTTTTTTCTCTTGAAGACTGGCTTTCTCTGCTGCAGTCCCTTGGTAGAAAACAGCAGTCTAGCCCCAGCTCTTTGTCACTTACTAGCTCCACTGCCCAAGATAAACTAGATAGAGATAATATCCCAATTCCAAATATCCAGGAGAGAGAATATAATAGCCCAACCTCACTCAGGACAAGATTCCACCTCTTGCCCGATGAGCTATGGTTTTGGGAGCAGCATCATATGACGCTCTCCTCCCTTTAGTGAGTGGGGCCCATAGGCATTTTGAAAAGGATTCACTGTAATATAATGTCGCCCTTCTTGTGGAATTAGATGAATCACCTAATTCATGAGTTAGCATTTAAGCTTTCTTAGATTCCCATTTTATCCCTCTCTGCATCTATCCACCCTTGTCTCTATGTTGCTAAGTCGCTTCAGTCATGTCCAACTCTGTGCGACCCCATAGATGGCAGCCTACCAGGCTGTCTCTATAGATAACCTTAAACACTCGATTTTCTCATTTCTGCATGTGCCGAAATCATCAACAGTGTTGACAAGCTAGTTGTGAGCATTTATCAACTTGCACACCCGATGCTGACTTTCTCCATCTCATGAAGAAATTCCTAGAAATTTTGCTTTCCAGCTTCAAGAAATTTCACAAGTAATGCCTGTAAATATCTCCACCCTTGGCCTTAAACTAAGTGCTCTGTGACCAAAAATAACAACAAGAAAGACAATCTACACCTTTTAGTCAGAACCTCCAAAAAAGTGAGACCAGTGTAAATGCCATCTCTTGTGAAGGTATATAAAAGGAAAATATAAAGTGATATCCTTTTAATCAACACATATAATTTTGATTTCCTGGCTGGAAATGGAGTCACTTCATTAAAATACAGACATATCACTGTCAATTCCAAGTGACATTTCAGGAAAGAATCAGTGATGGTACATCTAATGACTGAATTCGGCCGTGATAATCCTTTGCCACTGTCATTTAGCTGCCAATATCCCTTTCTAAGAAGAGGAAAGGAGTTTATCTTCTCAATTAAAAAAAAGTTATGTAAGTTTTAATTTTCACAATGTATGTGAAAGTGTTCCCCTGGCATCTAGAGTTCCCCTGAGTATAGAGGATAAAGAAGATTCCATGCTGAATAGCTTTTTAGCTCAGTAAAAATTTAAAATTTTAGGAGCTGAAGATAGAGATGATTTCTAAATTGCATCTATGCAGAAAATGCTGACTATGGGTACTAACCCAGGAATAACTACAGCCATATTTTTTCCCTTCTTGTGTTTTCCAAATGAGTCATAAAAGACCCTCTGCATTCAAATAGCGTGTCATGAAATGGGAAAGATAAGATACAGAAATTGGACATTGCTCTCTCTCCTTGATGGATCCAGCTTTTTGTTACCTGGTGTGAGGCCAGAATAGCCCTTCTAAAATAGAAGTGAGTGTACTCCACGCCAGCCATTTCCAGCACACTGCACTATTTCTCTGCTGTTTATGTGGCACCTCTCCCGGGGGAAGCAATGCTGCTTTATCTTGGAGAATGTCTGATCCAGTGGTTCTTAATCCCATCTGAGAATCAGGATTACCTGGGAGCTTTTAAAAAATACCAAAATGTGGATTCTACCAGAAACACACTGGGGTATCAGTATTTTTAGAATCTCTCAGAAACACACTGGGGTATCAGTATTTTTAAAAAGCTCTCCAGGAGCTTCAAATATGCTACCAGAGTTGAGATTCTCTGGATTAGACGCTTTAAAGATAGGCTGACCATTACGTTTTGCCAACAGACCAATGTTTCTCAACCCTTATTTCATTATTGTATTCCGATGAGCATTTTTAGGCTTCTTTTTCC
This sequence comes from Nanger dama, assembly GCA_917880005.1. Classification (NCBI taxonomy): domain Eukaryota; kingdom Metazoa; phylum Chordata; class Mammalia; order Artiodactyla; family Bovidae; genus Nanger; species Nanger dama. The sequence goes on along the minus strand of CAKJTW010000038.1, from coordinate 1,496,167 downwards.
CTAGTTCTCCACCCCATATGTTGGTTGCTCAGTTATGTCTGACTCTTTGCAACCCCACAGACTAGCCCTCCAGGCTCCTCTGTCCATGGGGATTCTCCAGGCAAGAATACTGGAGTGGGTTGCCATGCCGTCCTCCAGGGAATCTTCCCAACCCAGGGACTGAACCCAGTCACTCGCATTGCAGGCAGATTCCTTAGGGTTCAAGCCACCAGAAAAGCCTCTGCTGCTGCTAAGTCGCTTCAGTCGTGTCTGACTCTGTGTGACCCCAGAGACGGCAGCCCACCAGGCTCCCCTGTCCCTGGGATTCTCCAGGCAAGAACACTGGAGTGGGTTGCCATTTCCTTCTCCAATGCATGAAAGTGAAAAGTGAAAGTGAAGTCACTGAATCATGTCCAACTCTCAGCGACCCCATGGACTGCAGCCCACCAGGCTCCTCTGTCCATGGGATTTTCCAGGCAAGAGTACTGGAGTGGGGTGCCATTGCCTTCTCCGAGAAAAGCCTCTAGGGAAGCCCAGTTCCCCACCCCTAGCCCCGTGAAAATTTAATACCACAGATATATTGTATATTTGTTATGTATTGTATGTATATCTCTGCTTTATACATAAGAGTAAGGCCCTTCTGCCCTAATCGACTTTTGCCCCATTGTGGGCAATATTCTTTCCACTGAGCATGTATGTAGTAGACTGAACAAATCAGTCCAGCTGGAAGGGCCGGTTGTGCTGCAGTGACAAGCAGCCCCCAAATTTTAGTGGCTTGAGACAATAAAAGTTCACATCTTGTTTGTACAACATGGGCAATAGAGGCCAAGAAAGGAGACTGGCTATGCATCACAAACCTTTAATCCGGCACCCAGGCTGCTGGAGCAACTTCCATCTGGAATATTACTGGTAATCATGGCAGGGGAAAGGGGAACAGGAAAAAAGCCTGCTTTGACTCTTAAAACTTATGCTGGAGGAGCCCCCAGAGCTTTCAGTCACATATCAAAGGCCAGAGTGAGACATGGTGCCGTCTGAGTTCATGAGGATGGGTAAATGTGATCCTCCCACGGGCAGGGGAGCCAGATATTGATGAGCAATCTACCAAGCAAGAAACCTCCTCAGACAATGAATCACACGCGCTCTTCTTGGTCACTAAGAGCATCTTTCTTGGTTACTGTGCACTTGGCTCCAGAGCAAAGAAGGGCATGACAGGACTCTGGCACAGCTAATCCCTCCTTGGCTTTTACGCTAATCTTTTACTTGAATTCAGGTGAAATTAAGAAAACACAGTGGTCTTTTTAAAAATATTTTTTCACAGTTCTACTAACTCTGCAGTAATGATCATGGCATTCTGCCTGATTATTGACAAGACTCCTTTCACTGGCCTCTCCTTATAGTGTCTTGGAGCACACTGAGTTTTCCTCAGTGATTTCTGATCAGGTTTCACATTTCCAATTTGAGATTTGGGAGGACTCATTACCTACATTATATACCCTGTGCAAAACTTATTGTAGCTTCAAACCCAGAAAATGCAGGTCAACGTCTCATTTCTTTTGTTTATCAGTCAGATTTCTGCCAGGACTAGGCAGAAATCAAGATTTCTAAGCCTCATGAAGGAAATGGTCAGAATTATAAGTCATGATTTCTGGACACATTGCCAACTGCTCTAACATAGAATGGAGTTTGGAAACCAAATACCAAAAAAAAAAAAAAAAAAAGAATGTAACTTCATAGTTGAAATCAGGCACATCATTTGCTGCTGCTGCTGCTGCTAAGTCGCTTCAGTTGTGTCCGACTCTGTGCGACCCCATAGATGGCAGCCCACCAGGCTCCCCTGTCCCTGGGATTCTCCAGGCAAGAACACTGGAGTCGGTTGCCATTTCCTTCTCCAATGCATGAAAGTGAAAGGTGAAAGTGATGTTGCCCAGTCGTGTCCGACGAAATCACTAGGGTGGCCCTAAATATTGTGAATCTCATAATGTCAATTCAACTCTTCCCTGCCAAAGAATCTGCCTGCCAATGCTGGAGATGCAGGAGACATAGGTTTGATCCCTGGGTCAGGAAGATCTCCTGGAGGAGGGCACGGCAACCCACTCCAGTATTCTTGCTTGGAGAATCCCATGGACAGAGGAGCCTGATGTGCTACAGTCCATGGGGTCATGAAGCATTGGAAGCAACTTAGCAACTGAACAACAACCGGGGGTCCTAAAAAGAAAAATGCTTGTCGAAAGTAAGAATTTTAACTTGAATTGACGTTATCACTCACAATATTTAATATGATGTCTGTCTTGTTTCCTGCTGCAGTTAGTCACAGCAACTGCCACTGGTTACCAAAAGACCTTTTGAACTATAAAGTTAATCTAAAAGCTTGGAAGGTTTTAGAGAGTTCTTTGATTTGGAAAAGCAAAAACTGAGTTCTTGGTCCTTGCTCTATGTTCTGTGTTAGAGAATAAACCCTTTACTCTAAAGGATCCCAAAGAGATCACTATAGTTCAAAGTTATTAGAGCTTTATCTGGCAAAATTCATCATGTGTTTCTCACATGTTCCTTTTACTCTGGTTTGCCTGGGTTCTCTTTGGGGATAGAATTTCCCTTCCACAGCCCTTCTCACTCATATTCCATTCAGTGCCCCAGGTCCCATCCCTGCTTCAATAATCTCAGGCTTTGAAGACATTATAACGAGTTTTCTTCCTAAGATCTGATCATGTTATGACTTTCTTCAATTGCATCCCCTCCTAGGTCATGGAGAAGCCTATTTCTGAACATCACGAAGAAGGGGCATTCTCTTCTTCAAAGATGTTGCCAGTTATAAACTTTTCATTCTAGAAGACACATTTTATTACATAGAAAGTCTAAAAATTATTCTCCTTATATCTCTAGAATTTAGTGACAATGACTAGAACATGTTGTTTATCATCTGTTCCTGGCTGGGAATCTACAAGGTTTGAGAAACGCAAACATGATCCCCTCAGCACATTTTACAAAGGCACTATCAAAAGATCCGGGCCTTTTTCTAGCAGCCCACATCCTCTTGGAGCCATTGGGACACCATAGAAGCCCTTAACTGCATCCTACAGCCTCAGATCAGTCTGTTGCAAAGGAAATTTTTGTGCACGACAGAGTTGGATGCACATTTTCACAAAACTGGACCCAGCCCTTATACCTCCACAGGGAGGGGTAACCCATAGGTTTCCAGAAAGCATCTTGCTTTCTGCTTCCATTGGTTGCCTCAGACTTTGATCTATGCCTACTGTTTGTCCATACAGTTACAGCTCTGCCTGGTGTGGTTCTTTATTCACTTCTGGTTTTCATCCTGGATCAGGAATCTTTAATGGGGCATTTTAGTAAAAGGGCCTGATTCTTCTCTGGGAGGGCCTGAGTCTTCAAAGTCCACCCTGGATAATTACGGAAGTATAGCTGGTGGCTCAAACATTAAAGAATCTGCCTGCAATGCAGGAGACCTGGGTTCAATCCCAGGGTCAGTTAGATCCCCTGGGGAGGGAAATGGCGGCCCACTCTTGACTGGAGAATTCCGTGGACAGAGGAGCCTGGCAGGCTGCACAGTCCAGGGAATCTTAAAGAGTCAGACACAAGTGAGCGACGTTCACTTTTTTTTGCATCAGGCCTCGGGGAGACTGTTGAAGAGTAAGCAATACTGCCGCCTTGTGGAAGATAATGGTTATACGCTTTGTGGAGAAAAATTTTTAAAAGCAACATTTGAAAATGAGATTTGAAGTGGTTTTGGAGATCTGCTTGTCATTTTATATCTTTGTGCATTGCTTGGATTTTTGTCATTTATATAATGAATCATATTCTAAAGTAAGTTTAGTCCATTGTGTGCGTTAGTCACTCAGTCATGTCTGATTCTTGAGACCACCATAGACTGTTGCCTGCCCTGCTCCTCTGTCCATGGATTCTCCAGGCAAGAATACTGGAGTGGGTAGCCATTCCTGTTTCCCAGGGATCTTCCCGACCCAGGGATCCAAACCTCATCTTCTGCATTGCAGGCAGATTCTTTACCATCTGAGCCATTAGTCCATCAATAAGTGAATTAAATTTCAAAAAGTAAAAAAGTAGGGTATTTTAAAATATCCAATCATTTGTCATTTAAAGTTTGTCTTGGCTCTATCTCTGTGTAACTTAAATAATTTGAGTCCGTTTCCTCATTAATAAAATGTGGGATTTGGCTTTGATGACACAATATTATTACTATTATTATAAATAATTACTATAATAATAAATAATTATTTGGGCTTCCCTCTATCATCTTTCAATTAATTTTTTTCCTAGTCTTCTTTTTACCAGATATAGTACACATAAGTTGATATGTTTGAAACTCACATAATAGAAAAATGGAAATTTTTACTTTTGAAAGTTAAATCAAGAAAATAATTTTAACCTGGTGCTTCTCAAACCTAATATGCTAGCTAGATATTAGAATCCTTCTGGGAAGCTTTAAAAATGTTAATACCTGGGTCCCAGTTCAGTTCAGTCATTCAATCGTGTCTGACTCTTTGCGACCTCATGAAATGTCAGGCCTCCCTGTCCATCACCAACTCCCAGAATTCACTCAAACTCACGTCCATCGAGTCCGTGATGCCATCCAGCCATCTCATCCTCTGTTGGCCCCTTCTCCTCCTGCCCCCAATCCCTCCCAGCATCTGAGTCTTTTCCAATGAGTCAACTCTTCGCATGAGGTGGCCAAAGGACTGGAGTTTCAGCTTTAGTATCATTCCTTCCAAAGAACACCCAGGACTGATCTCCTTTAGAATGGACTGGTTGGATCTCCTTGCAGTCCAAAGGACTCTTAAGAGTCTTCTCCAACACCACAGTTCAAAACCATCAATTCTTTGGTGTTCAGCTTTCTTCACAGTCAAACTCTCACATCCATACATGACTACTGGAAAAACCATAGCCTTGACTAGATGGACTTTTACTGGCAAAGTAATATCTCTGCTTTTGAAATTGCTATCTAGGTTGGTCATAACTTTCCTTCCAAGGAGTAAGCATCTTTTAATTTCATGGCTGCAATCACCATCTGCAGTGATTCTGGAGCCCAGAAAAATAAAGTCTGACACTGTTTCCACTGTTTCCCCATCTATTTCCCATGAAGTGATGGGACCAGATGCCATGATCTTAGTTTTCTGAATATTGAGCTTTAAGCCAACTTTTTCACTGTCCTCTTTCACTTTCATCCCACTGTGTACCAATTACATTAGAATCTCTGAAAGTGGGGTCTTTGCGATAAACATCTTTTAAAAGCTTGATTCTAACGTGTAACTAAGACTGAGAATTACCGCTTTCAGTTTTTGTTTAGTCACTAAGTAACATCTGACGCTTTGGGACCCCATGGATTGTAGCCTACCAGGCTCCTCTGTCTGTGGGATTTCCAAGGCAAGAATACTAGAGTGGGTTAACATTTCCTTTTCCAGGGGTCTTCCCAACTCAGGGATCAGATCCATATCAACTCAAATCTCCTGCATGGACAGGAGATTCTTTACCACTGAGCCACCAGGAAAGCCCACCAGGTAAAACTGTTCCCTGACCTAAAACACATCTCCTTTACAGAGTTTAAAATTCCACTACCAAGTCACAAGTTAGATTAATGATTATCCTGTTTTCAAAGTAAATATACCCAGAAAGACAAAATTAAGTAAATGCTTCAATTCAAATTAGCTTAGTATTTTCTTCGTAACACCTAGCTAAGGTCAGTCCCATGAAGAGGTTGAGAGTTTAAATAAGGTTAGAGGAAAAGAAAACTCAATATATATCATGCAATACCTTGGGAGAGATTAGGTCTGGAAAGACTGCCATAGGAAGAAATGAGCAACCAGAAATCATCATGAGGATGCCATGAATATGGAAGAGAATGAACCAGGGAGCAGCTGAAGAATGAAAAGGAGCGGACAAGTGAATCAAAGACTAAGTGCAATTACTTAAACATTTGTCTAGGTCAAAGGGTACAAACTTACAGCTATAAGATTAATAGGTTCTGGGGGTCTAAGTGTAGAGCTTAGAGATTATATTTAATAATACCATATTACATACTTGTAAGTTGCTAAGAGAGAAGATATTAAATGTTCTCACACACACAAAAAAGAAGTAATTATGTGACGTGATGATACTTTTGGCTAAAGCTACATTACTTTGCTGACAAAGGTCTGTCTGGTCAAAGCTGTGGTTTTTGTAGTCATGTATGGATGGGAAAGTTGGACTATAAAAGAAGGCCGAGTGCCTAAGGATTGATGCTTTTGAAGTGTGTTGGAGAAGACTCTTGAGAGTCCCTTGGACTGCAGGGAGATCCAACCAGTCCATCCTAAAGGAGATCAGTCCTGAGTGTTCATTGGAAGGAATGATGCTGAAGCAGAAACTCCAATACTTTGGCCACCTAGTATTGCAAAGAGCTGACTCATCAGAAAAGACTCTGACGCTGGGAAAGATTGAAGGAAGGAGGAGAGGGGACGACAGAGGATGAGATGGTTGGATGGCATCACCCACTCAATGGACATGAGTTTGAGAGAGCTCCGGGAGTTGGTGATGGACAGGAAAGTCTGGTGTGCTGCAGTCCTTGGGGTCGCAAAGAGTCAGACATGACTGAGCAACTGAACCAGACTGAACTGAAGGCGATAATCATTATGCAGTATATACATACATCAGTCAACATACATACACCTTAAATTTACAATGTTATATGCCAATTATATTTCAGTAAAGCTGGAAAATTTTTATCTAAAATTTTCCTTAATCCAATCTATAATGTAATCATTTCTTAAATAATATCACATCTTTCAGGTTGAGTAGAGGAGATTAGCTATGCAAAGCTAGTATTCAGAGCATCTTAGTATGATTTCTATATATTACTTCATTAGTCAAATATTTATGTACTTTTTTAATATAACATTTAAAAAATTTAATCTATACAATTTCATGAAGCACAAATTATTATCCCCACTTTACAGATGAGAACACTGGGTTTAAAAGAAATGGTATCAACCTTTTTGTTTTGTCACAGCAAAAAGAAACTTGATCGAAAGGTAATTATACGGCTTCCCTGGTGGCTCACTGGTAAAGAATCCGCCTGCCAAAGCAGCAGGAGCAACTAAGCCCTCCCCTCCCCCCGTGCAACGTGGCTGTTGAGCCTGTGCTCTAGAGGCTGGGAGGCAGAAGAGAAGACCAGGCTCTGCAACTAGAGAGGAGGCCCTGCTCACCGCAACTAGAGAAATGCCCATGCAGCAGTGAAGACCAAGCACAGCCAAAAATATACAAAATTATTTTTTGAAGTAATTATATTGTAATATTTGGTAACTGAAAGCTTATAGATATAGATACAGGTATACCTACCAGCCTCCCTGGATTATTATGCCTTAGATAACTGGCTGGTGCCCTCTGCTCATCTTTTTAAAAAATATTCAAAACATTTTCTAAAATATTGTAATTATGTTCATTTCAAGGTAAAAATGTGACAAAGAAGAAATTATCCTTGACTTTTCTCCTTGAACCACATCTATGCATACCCATTACATACTTCCCTTTTTGATGACAAATGATTATCTTGAGATTTAAAAAGACACAAAATAATCAAATTTCACACCTGGAATATGATTTTCTACCTTCACAAAAGGTGAAAAGTATAGGCCCTTGTTTCTATGTAGTAAGCTAAGGGGGAGATTTTATTTGCGTATTTTGAAACATTAGCAACTGAAGCAAAGGAGCTAGCTAATGAGAAAGTATGTGCTTCCTTCCTCAAAGCTGAAAGGAATGTCATCTCCACCAGTACCTAACAACTGACCTTTACAGGGGCGTTTCCCAAATAATGTGGCTGGCAGTAGTTTTAGCTACAGCAATTTCTTCCTGATATGGAATCTCCAGGAAGCACCTAAATAAGTGAAGTTTGCTCATCAGACCCTGGGACTCACAGACCTGAGGAGGTCACCAGGAAAAGAATGCCTGACTGTTTGAAAGGCCTTCCCGACATTGTCTTGTGATTTACATGTGATGTGTCGATTAACGTACTTCAGTTCAAGAAGCATTTATGTAACTAACTATACTGGACACACGGAGAAGGCAATGGCACCCCACTCCAGTACTCTTGCCTGGAAAATCCCATGGGCGGAGGAGCCTGGAAGGCTGCAGTCCATGGGATCGCTGAGGGTCGGACATGACTGAGCGACTTCACTTTCACTTTTCACTTTCATGCACTGGAGAAGGAAATGGCAACCCACTCCAGTGTTCTTGCCTGGAGAACCCCAGGGACGAGGGAGCCTGGTGGGCTGCTGTCTCTGGGGTCGCACAGAGTTGGACACGACTGAAGCGACTTAGCAGCAGCATACTGGACAAAGCACTTGCACTCAACATTGTGGGACATACGAAGGTCTAATGATCTAAATCACCATTGTCTCTTATCTGGATTATTACCAACAAACAAACAAAACCAATCCCAACCTCTCCTCTCCCCGTCAAAAAACTCCTAAACAACGGACATTCCCACATCTACTCATGGCTCCAATCTGTTCTTCATATTGCAGTCACGTGCACTTTTAACAACATAATTCTGAGCTCCTCAATTCCCTGGTTAAAAACTCCAGGATCCTGTTCCCCACAGGATAAAATAATGAATTATTAGGACTGCATGAGCTAGCCCCTGTCTACTTCTATAAGCCTCACATCAAGTGAGGCTGACTTTTTCCAGTACTTAGAACATATCATTATTTCTGAAGTCTTATAGTTCTTAGATACTGTTCCCATGCACTTTTTCAATTTCCTTCCCACTTTCACCTAGCTATTTCCTACTCTCTGTTAGAATTTTCTATAAACATTATTTCTTCCAGGAAACATTTCCTAATTCCCCAGGCTGAATTTTGTCCCCACATTATATGCTCTTGTTAAAACTGGTGTTTCTGGGACTTCCCTGGTGGTCTGGCTGCCAATGCAGGGGACATGGGTTCAATCCCCAGTCTGGGAAGATCTCACATGCCATGCAGCAACAAAGGTCATGCACCCTACAGCCCGAGCTCCATGACAAGAGGAGCAACTGCAGTGAGAAGCCAACGCAGCACAACGGAGAGTGCCCCACCTTGCTCATCACAACTAGAGAAAGTCCACATGCAGCAACGAAGATCCAGAGCAGCCAAAATTTTTAAAAAGAAATAAAAATGTAATAAATATTTTTTTAAATCTGCACTTCTCCATCATTATACTCAACATACTTATAATTATTGGTTAATGTCTGACTTTTCTGATTGACCAGGAGTTTCATGAGTGCATTTAAGACAGAGGCTACCCCCATTCATTACTGAATGAATAAAATTAAATAAAAATTGGTTCACTGCTCTCAGAAACCCACAGTGTAGTTGAGCAAACACACACACATACACATCACTCTTAATTTTAATACAAGATAAACTAAGTGTAGGCGGGACACAATATGCAATGAAAATGGTAGAAAAATAAAGAAGGGAGACATTAGTGGTTCGTAAGAAGATGTAAAATAGCAGTACTTGATGGGAGGAACACCTTCAGAAGGATAATGGCAAAGGACTCCACAAGGAAGAAGGAACCAAGGTACAGGTAGATGTGGGCAAAGGCAAGTACTCCACTGTGACTGAGGAATGGCATTTTTGGAAGAGTGTGGTGCAAGATAAAGCTGGAAAGTTAGGCTAGCTTTATCAAACTGAATATCAGACTGAGCTATTTGTACGTGATTCCACAGGCAGGAGTGTCAGATCTGGCTTTGAAGAGGATATTCTCCATAGTGTAGAATTAAATCTCTTAGGGACTATCTAGAGATCTAGTTCCAGTAGATAGCAGTCTCTCCACACTCTCCATATGTCTGTAAATATTTCAAACACACAAACAATAAAGAAACCTCCGTTCTACTGCACATAAGCATTTCATACTACAGATGAGAATTCCAGGAGAAGGAAGGATCTAGTCAGCCCAACTGACGCTGGGAGGTGCAGGTTGCAATGTTTGAGTGTTTTTCTCAGGTTCACATTTTTTTCAGCTTATTAATAGATAAGGCAATGGCACCCCACTCCAGCACTCTTGCCTGGAAAATCCCATGGACAGAGGAGCCTGGTAGGCTGCAGTCCATGGGGTCACTACTAGTAGGACACGACTGAGCGACTTCACTTTCACTTTTCACTTTCATGCACTGGAGAAGGAAACGGCAACCCACTCCAGTGTTCTTGCCTGGAGAATCCCAGGGACGAGGGAGCCTGGTGGGCTGCCGTCTATTGGGTCGCACAGAGTCGGACACGACTGAAGCGACTTAGCAGCAATAGATAACTGACAAAGTTGTAACGTATTTTAAGTGTGCATTGTAATCATTTAATGTGTATACGTGGACACATTGTTAAAGAATTCCCTCCAAAGAATAAATTGACATATCCATCACCTCACCAATTTGTCTCTTTTGGGTCTGAGAATATCCAAGTTCCACTCTCTTAGCAAATTTCAGATATACAATACAGTATTATCAACTGTAGTTACGATGCTCTATTTTAGCTCCTCAGGCCTTATTCATCTTATAACTGAAAAAAGTTTGCACTCTTACAAAACTTTCCTTGTTCCCCCACCCAGCAAGCCCTGCCAACCACTCTTCTACTTTCATATTCTATAAGTTTGACCTTTTTAAAAAAAAATTTAGATTCTTCATATAAGTGATACCACATAGCATTTGAAACAGATGTGGGGTTTTTGGCCATACCGCACACCGTGTGGGATTTTAGTTCCCCAACCAGGGATCAAACTTGAATCCCTTGCATTGGAAGCACTGAATCTTAACTGGTAAACCACCAGGGAAGTCCCCAAACAGACTTTTATCAGGGCTAAATAATACCATCTCCAGTAACAGTGTTGGTCTTTCATTTAGAGAACAAAATGCCTCAATTATGTACAGAAAAGAAGCTGATCTGGCTTTTGAGAATAAAAGTAATAGTAGAGAGTCAAAACTCTTTCCCTATTTCAGGAAAATGAATTCTCATATGCAGCTGGTATAACCACAATCTACCCAAAAACTAATTTGGCAATGTTTCCTACAAGCAAAAGACAGTTGGTAATATTTCCACTCTCTCTGACACAGTGCCTTATGCATGAATCCAGAACACAAACCTCTCACGGGTTTGAAATTTCTTGTATCTTTCCCAAAGAATTTGACTCTTCTTACTTTCAAGTGCTTTGTTTGGTATGATGGGCATTCCTTTTGCATGAGTGTCAATGACAGAATGCAACACAGCTTTACTTATTGTGGGGATCTTTATTTCCGAGGTCCTTATAAAGTATTTGTGAGAAGCTATGAAATTGTCCTTCTTTCAAGGATGAATATGGCTTCATCTATATAAAATGTCTGTTTCACTGCTTTACTGCAGATAGAATAAGCTTTTATTTCAGTTCTGAATCATGATGTAATTATGATTAATTTTAAATGGCAATTAAACTTAATATATTGGAGTAAGAAATGGCAACTCACTCCAGTACTGTTGCATGAAAAATTCCATGGACAGAGGAGCCTGGCAGGCTACAATCCATGGGGTCTCAGAGTCAGACACAACTAAACATACACACAAACTTAATACCTATATTTCAAATAATACCTACAATTAAAACATCAGTAATATGAATGGCATGATGAAGGTCATGCACGCATGCACAAGCATTGGCAACTACGATAGGCTGCCATTTGGCTGAGAACAGTTTTATGACAATAACTTGATTTCAGAGATACATCCTGATTTCAGAGGTACTAATATGTGGGGAAAAGGAAGTAGATTGCCGAGTCAATGAAATATGGTAAGTTCTGCCTCCCCAACTAGATTATCTTTTTCAAAGTTGGAACCTGCATCCAAGTGGAATGTTCTCTGTAAATATTATAATCTCACCTTGATTCAAACTAACCTAATAAGAAAGTAGATGGGTTCACAAAACTGGAAAGCCAGAGTGATGTGGGAGAATCTTTCAGGGTTGGTTAACCCTGTGGAAAATTACATGATCAAGGACTCAAGTTTTTTCCATGGGTCTGCTTGCCTTCATTTTCAGGCTACCCTCTCTTCTTCAGTAGTCTTAAGATGGTTGTCAATAGCGTTTGAGGTTACATTCTACTTCTTAACATCCTGCCAGCTCAATGAATTTCCATTTCCAGAAGCTTCCACAAACACCTATGTCTTGTTAAAATTGGTTCACCTTTTTTAAGGTGAACTATGACTTAAACCTTTTTTTAAGTCAATTACATGAATGGGGGAAGGATTATCCTGATTGGGCTTCCTTTATAGCTCAGTTGAGAAAGAATCTGCCTGCAGTGCAGGAGACCCGGGTTCAATTGCAAGGGTGGGAAGATTCCCTGGAGAAGGAAAGGGCAACCCACTCCAGTATTCTTGCCTGGAGAATCTCATGGATAGAGAAGCCTGGCAGCGTACAGTCCATGGGGTTGCAAGAGTTGGACACGACTTAGTGACTAGTTCAGTTCAGTTCAGTCGCTCAGTTGTGTCCAACTCTTTGCGACCCCATGAATCGCAGCACACCAGGCCTCCCAGTCCATCACCAACTCCCAGAGTTCACTCAGACTCATGTCCATCGAGTCAGTGATGCCATCCAGCCATCTCATCCTCTGTCGTCCCCTTCTCCTCCTGCCCCCAATCCCTCCCAGCATCTGAGTCTTTTCAAATGAGTCAGCTCTTCGCATGAGGTGGCCAAAGGACTGGAGTTTCAGCCTTAGCATCATTCCTTCCAAAGAAATCCCAGGGCTGATCTCCTTTAGAATGGACTGGTTGGATCTCCTTGCAGTCCAAGGGACTCTCAAGAGTCTTCTCCAACACCACAGATCAAAAACATCAATTATTTGGTGCTCAGCCTTCTTCACAGTCCAACTCTCATATCCATACATGACCACTGGAAAAACCATAGCCTTGACTAGACGGACCTTAGCTGGCAGAGTAATGTCTCTACTTTTGAATATACTATCTAGGTTGGTCATAACTTTTCTTCCAAGGAGCAAGCGTCTTTTAATTTCATGGCTACAATCACCACCTGCAGTGATTTTGGAGCCCCCAAAGTAAAGTCTGACACTGTTTCCACTGTTTCCCCATCTATTTCCCATGACATGATGGGACCGGATGCCATGATCTTCATTTTATGAATGTTGAGCTTTAAGCCAACTTTTTCACTCTCCACTTTCACTTTCATCAAGAGGCTTTTTAGTTGCTCTTCACTTTCTGCCATAAGGGTGGTGTCATCTGCATATCTGAGGTTATTGATATTTCTCCCAGCCATCTTGACTCCAGCTGGTGAGCTTCATGCTTTAGAGACTTTTTCCTCCTATTTTTACCATTTTAAGTGTCTCAAAGACACCAGAACATGAGCTCCACAAAGGCAGGGGCTTTGTATTGTTCCAGTATCTGCAGTTCCTACCTCTGGGCTAAAGAAGGCGTTCGCTAATTTTTAAGATAATGCAATAAATGAATGAGAAGAATGCCATTAAGAAGAAGAAATGATGTTACTATATAACTAATAGTGTAATAGTAATACTATGTTGTATTTTCCACCTAGGAAATTCTGTTAGAATTTTCATGAGAGATGTTTGGAAAATGTACAATTAGAAATTTCATAGTAATCATTTCCTTATAGAAAAAAAATTTTAATATAAATTTATTTATTTTAATTGGAGGCTAATTACAATATCGTATTGGTTTTGCCATACATCAACATGAATCTGCCACGAGTGTACACGTGTTCCCCATCCTGCACCCCCCTCCCGCCTCCCTCCGTATACCATCCCTCTGGGTCATCCCAGTGCACCAGCCCCAAGCATCCTGTATCATGCATCAAACCTGGACTGGCGATGCATTTCATATATGATATTATATGTGTTTCAATGCCATTCTCCCAAATCATCCCACCCTCTCCCTCTCCCACAGAGTCCCAAGGCACAGATCTGGAAGAACTCCAAATCTTGATTTGGAGAGTAGAGATGGATAACTCAGTTTTACATGTGGTTTATAAAAAGATCTTAGAATTAAATTAGCAAAATTTCTTGCACAAAGGAGGCATTTCCGTGACTACCTTAATCACATTGTCCTATAAATTAAGTGGTAAAAGGTCAAGAGACAAGTAGATGATTTGTTAAAAAGACACTGGCATGCTGAACTGAAGAGTTTTCCTGCTGAAATGCCTCTGGTTACTCTATTTCAACCATGTACAGATAATGGCGCCAACCCCCTAGAGGGATTATTAACGTATGCAGCACTTAGCACTTAGGGACAGACAGCAAATAAAAGGGAACGTGTTGGAAGGGGACACTCATCAGTTTCATTAGTCAAAAAAATCTAATTACAATTTTAAGGAAAAAGCTTGGTACTTAACAATATTCCCAAAGTGATTTCTAGACTCTGGGAATGGCAAAGTCTATCAGATGCTCTTATAGCCATAATCTCATATACCTTCCGACAACCACAGAAGGAAAACATCTACTTCTGTGCTGCTTATTATGTATGCTTGAATAAACCTTTGTAAAAATTGCTTATTTATTTATTTTTGGCCGTGCTAGGTCTTCGTTGTTGTGTGGGCTTTCTTTAGTTGTGGTGCATAGGCTTCTCATTTTTGTGGCTTCTTTTGTTGCGGAGAACTGGCTCCAGGGTTCAGGGCTCTAGTAGGTGCAACACGTGGGCTCAGTAGTTGCAGCTCCTGGACTTTAGAGCACAGGCTCAGCAGTAGTGGTGCACATGCTCAGCTGCTCCTCAGCATGTGGGTTGAAATCACTGCAGATGGTGACTGCAGCCATGAAAATAAAAGACCCTTGCTCCTTGGAAGGAAAGTTATGACCAACCTAGACAGCGTATTAAAAAGCAGAGACATTACTTTGCCAACAAAGGTCCGTCTAGTCAAGGCTATGGTTTTTCCAGTAGTCATGTATGAATGTGAAAGTTGGACTATAAAGTTGAGCACCAAAGAATTGATGCTTTTGAACTGTGGTGTTGGAGAAGACTCTTGAGAGTCCCTTGGATTGCAAGGAGATCCAACCAGTCCATCCTAAAGGAGTTCAGTTGTTCACTGGAAGGACTTATGTTGAAGCTGAAACTCCAATACTTTGGCCACCTGATGTGAAGAGGTGATTCATTAGAAAAGACCCTGATGCTTTTCTTCTAGCCTAGTGTATCCCAATCTGGGAAAGATTGAAGGCAGAAGGAGAAGGGGATGACAGAGGATGAGATGCTTGGATGGTATCACCGACTCAATGGACATGAGTTTGGGTCAGCTCTGGGAGCTGGTGATGATAGGGATGCCTGGTGTGCTGTGGTCTATGGGGTCCCAAAGAGTCGGACACGACTGAGGGACTGAACTGAACTGAACTAAACAGAACTGATGTGAGATCTTCCCAGATCAGAGATCGACTGTGTTTCCTGAATTGGCAGGCAGATTCTTTACCTCTGAGCTACCAGGGAAGCCCTTGAAGGAAGATTTTGAAAGAGGATAACCAACTCCTTTCAGTTTGCTAAGACTTTCCCAATTATACAACTCATGTGTCCCAAGGAATTCCCAAGTCTCAGGAAAACCGAGACAGTTGATCATGCTACTTTGAAAACTCCTTTTAAAAAATAACAGAAGACTTACTTGGACCTACGCAGGTTTCCTAATGCACCTTTCTCCTTCCTGTCTTTTCCCAATTGCTCTATTTACAAGCCTAAAATGTTTCTCCTTTACGCCTCTGCTGACTTGTTTCCCTTCAACTTGTCATGGCCTTACAAGCCAAAGTTTTGGTGTATAGCTTAATATCTATTATATTTGTTAACTTCTAAGTAGTTAGATGACATCCATGAATTCTGAGTTTTCAAAAAGAAGATGTACCTACACTGAAACTACTTCTTTTATTAGCCCAAGGCCTTCTAATGAGGAATCCTAGAATAAAAAAAACTAACAAAACTGTGCTTTATGGATTTAAAAATACAAGTGTATGACAATCTTTAATGGCAAAAGGATACCTCTTATTTTGGGATTCTCTCTCAGTTTTTAAAAAGTGATTCAACTTAAATTTTCTTCTAGCCTAGTATATCCCAATCTGGGGATACACTGGAGATAATTTCAAGTGATATGTGGTCATGCCATCTTAACTAACTTGAGCAATGAGAAAATTTTTTCCCTTTCACCTCTCTTATAATAACACTGGTTTTGACAAGAAAAAAAAAATCTCATTTTAACATTATGTCTTAACACCTCTCTAGCATCTACCAATCTGCTTCAATAACACAGAGTGAGCCAAGTCGGGCTCAGAGACCAAAAGTATCTGGAAAAGTAGCTGGAATTTGATGAGAAGGTTTTGTTTTTGTTACATTTATATTCATGGCTACATTTTACTTATGGCAACAGAAATGGGATTTTTCTATTTTCAGGAGTAATATAGAGACATTTTTCCTTTTAGGTAAATGTATGCAAATAAAAATAATCAATTTAAAGGAAAAACAGTTGGCTAAAACCATGGAGGTGAGATAAGAATTACTTAAGCAGAGGTACCTTTGCCCAGCTAGCTTTACGTATACTCAAGGAGTGATAGAGGATCATGTGGAAGAGGGCAGCATCTCAAGCTCCCCTTCCTCTAGATACATACAAGCCAGAGATGTCAGAAAAAGAGATGTGAGCTATTTCCCAGGAAGAACAAAATAAAACAGCGTAGCACACTATGTCAAGGCACAACCTCAGATTCCACCAGGATTTGAAAGGAAAACACTATAGTCTTGGTATTTTTTTCTCATAGCAGAATGCCCTTCTTAGCATTCAACACAGCTAGCACTGCAGTTGAACCTACCAGATTTCTCTACATTTTCAGGTCTTGGCATGTCTGGAACCTGGATGCATCGTGTGGGAGAGCAGCCACGCACTGAAATGAACATCTTTGAGCTTACTTGTTGAGCTGGCATTTAGAAAGAGAAACTTTAGGTATTTTCTGGTTTCTGTAATTTCTCATTCTCTTTTATGAAGCATTTTTAAATCACACTCAAATAAGAAAAATATAAATCTGAGAGAGAGCTTTCATCAATGGCAAACTTCGTATTCAAATAAATGATACTGAAACATTTAGTCAAGGAGACAGATAATACAATCTGACATTTGATAAGTTATTTAGAAATATTACAGGTCTTATCTTGGATCAAGATTTGAGAAAGCTGTGTTTTCCAAAACACCAACTTCATCAAATTAGCTTCTACAGTAGTAATCAACCAAGTGTTTTTAAGCTTCTATTATGTACTCAGCTCACTTAGACACAGAAGAACATACAGACTTGTAACTCGTGTAGTCTTCTCTAAATGATATATGATACAAATAGGGAGACTATACTAACTAACCCACATAAAATAATTGTATAGTAATAAATTGGAGTAAATAGTTACAAGGTAAGTAGAATAATAAAGATTTTATATGGAAGTTATATAAGTTTACAAGGGAGTTATATGAAGAAGACAAAAATAAATGAAGTTTCAAAAGTCCAAGAAAGTTTCATGATGAGATTCTGTTTTCTTTTTAAAAATAGGGAGAAAAAAGAAATAGGGAGAGACTTCCCTGGTGATCCAATGGCTAAAGCTCTGTGCTCCCAACGCAGGGAGGCTGGGTGTGATCCCTGGTCAGGGAACTAGATCCCATGTGTTACAACTCAGAGGTCACATGCTGCAGCTAGGACCCAGCACAGCCAAATAAAGAGAATAAATATTTTTTTAAAAAGATGGGGAAACTTTGAAGTAAAAAGAAATACAGAAGTGTTTCATGATTGAGACCTTCATTGACACAGGGTTTGCCATAATATCAGGAGTGTTATAAAGGTGTTTCATGGCTGAGACCATCACTGACTCAGGGTTTGGGATAGTATCAGAAGAGGGTATGAAGCAAAATATACAGAACTAGTGATAGCAGCTCAGAGTGAAGCACGGAGTTTGTGAGGGGTATTGATGAGAGAAAATACTGGCATACGCAGAGTGAGGCCAGGCCAGGAAGACTGTGAAAACTAGTCTCAGAGGATAAACTGCTACTTGTAAACTTCACAGCTTACAAAGCACCACAAACTGTAGAGAAATCACCCTCCTAGCATTTTTGTAAGAATTAAATGAGGTAGTATTTGGGTTGTGCTTTGCTGGATGAACTGTGAAGAGATACCCCACAACAAAGGTAAGAGAAACCCAAGTAAGACGGTAGGCACTGAAAGAGGGCATTGGAGGGCAGACAGACTGAAACCACAATCGCAGACAACTAGCCAATCTGATCACACGGACCACAGACTGTCTAACTCAGTGAAACCAAGCCATGCTGTGTGGGGCCACCCAAGATGGAGGGGTCACGGTGGAGAGGTCTGACAGAATGTGGTCCACTGGAGAAGGGAATGGCAAACCACTTCAGTAGTCTTGCCTTGAGAACCCCATGAACAGTATGAAAAGGCAAAAAGATAGTACACTGAAAGATGAACTCCCCAGGTCCGTAGGTGCCCAATATGCTACTAGAGATAAGTAGAGAAAACTCCAGAAAGAATGAAGGGGTGGAGCCAAAACAAAAACAACACCCAGTTATGGATGAGGCTGGTAATAGAAGCAAGGTTCGATGCTGTAAAGAGCAATATTGCATAGGAACCTGGAATGTTAGGTCCATGAATCAAGGCAAATTGGAAGTGGTCAAACAGGAGATGACAAGAGTGAACATTCTAGGAATCAGCGAACCAAAATGGATTGGAATGGGTGAATTTAACTCAGATGACCATTATATCTACTACTATGGGCAGGAATCCCTTAGAAGAAATGGAGTAGCCATCATGGTCAACAAAAGAGTTCGACATGCAGTACTTGGATGCAGTCTCAAAAACGACAGAATGATCTCTGTTCATTTCTAAGGCAAACCATTCAATATCACAATAATCCAAGTTTATGCCCTGACCAGTAACGCTGAAGAAGCTGAAGTTGAACAGATCTATGAAGACCTACAAGACCTTCTAGAACTAATACCCAAAAAAGATGTCCTTTTCATTATAGGAGACTGGAATACAAAAGTAGGAAGTCAAGAAACACCTGGAGTAACAGGCAAATTTGGCCTTGGAGTACAAAATGAAGCAAGGCAAAAGCTAACAGAGTTCTGCCAAGAGAACACACTGGTCATAGCAAACACCCTCTTCCAACAACAAAGACTCTACACATGGACATCACCAGAGGGTCGACACTGAAATCAGATTGATCATATTCTTTACAGCCAAAGATGGAGAAGCTCTTGTCAGCAAAAACAAGACTGGGAGCTGACTGTGGCTCAAATCATGAACTCCTTATTGCCAAATTCAGACTGAAATTGAAGAAAGTGGAGAAAACCACTAGACCATTCAGGTATGACCTAAATCAAATCCCTTATGACTACACAGTGCAAGTGAGAAATAGATTTAAGGGACTAGATCTGATAGACAGAGTGCCTGAAGCACTATGAACAGAGGTTCATGACATTGTACAGGAAACAGGAATCAAGATCATCCCCCAAAAAAGAAATGCAAAAAAGCAAAATGGCTGTCTGAGGAGACCTTACAAATAGCTGTGAAAAGAAGGGAAGTGAAAAGCAAAGGAGAAAAGGAAAGATATACCCATTTGAATGCAGAGTTCCAAAGAATAGCTAGGAGAGATAAGAAAGCCATCCTCAGTGATCAATGGAACGAAATAAAGGAAAACAATAGACTGGGAAAGACTAGAGATCTCTTCGAGAAAATTAGAGATATCAAGGGAACATTTTATGCAAGGATGGGCTCAATAAAGGACAGAAATGGTATACACCTAACAGAAGCAGAAGATATTAACAAGAGGTGGCAAGAATACATAGAAGAACAGCGCAAAAAGATCTTCACGACCCAGATAATCACGATGGTGTGATCACTCACCTAGAGCCAGACATCCTGGAATGTGAAGTCAAGTGGGCCTTAGGAAGCATCACTACGAACAAAGCTAATGGAGGTGATGGAATTCCAGTTGAGCTATTTCAAATCCTGAAAGATGATGCTGTGAAAGTGCTGCACTCAATATGCCAGCAAATTTGGAAAACTCAGCAGTGGCCACAGGACTGGAAAAAGTCAGTTTTCATTTCAATCCCAAAGAAAGGCAATGTCAAAGAATTTTCAAACTACCGCACAATTGCACTCACCTCACACACTAGTAAAGTAATGCTTAAAAATCTCCAATCCAGGCTTCAGCAATACATGAACTGTGAGCTTCCAGATGTTCAAGCTGGTTTTAGAAAAGGCAGAGGATCCAGAGATCAAATTGCCAACATCCGCTGGATCATAGAAAAAGCAAGAGAGTTCCAGAAAAACATCTATTTCTGTTTTTTTGACTATACCAAAGCCTTTGACTGTGTGAATCACAATAAACTCTGGAAAATTCTGAAAGAGATGGGAATACCAGACCACCTAACCTGCCTTTTGGGAAATCTGTATGCGGGTCAGGAAGCAACAGTTATAACTGGACAAACAGACTGGTTCCAAATAGGAAAAGGAGCACGTCAAGGCTGTATATTGTCACCCTGCTTATTTAACTTATATGCAGAGTACATCATGAAAAACGCTGGGCTGGAGGAAGCACAAGCTGGAATCAAGACTGCTGGGAGAAATATCAATAACCTCAGATATGCAGATGACACCACCCTTATGGCAGAAAGTAAAGAAGAACTAAAGAGCCTCTTGATGAAAGTGAAAGAGGAGAGTGAAAAAGTTGGCTTAAAACTCAACATTCAGAAAACTAAGATCACGGCATCCAATCCCATCACTTTATGGCAAATAGATAGAGAAACAGTGGAAGCAGTGTCAGACTTTATTTTGGGGGCTCCAAAATCACTGCAGATGGTGACTGCAGCCATGAAATTAAAAGACGCTTACTCCTTGAAAGAAAAGTAATGAACAACCTAGACAGCATATTAAAAGCAGAGACATTACTTTGCCAACAAAGGTCCATCTAGTGAAGGCTATGGTTTTTCCAGTGGTCATGTATGGATGTGAGAGTTAATTGTGAAGAAAGCTGAGTGCCAAAGAATTGATGCTTTTGAACTGTGGTGTTGGAGAAGACTCTTGAGAGTCCCTTGGACTGCAAGGAGATCCAACCAGTCCATTCTAAAGGAGATCAGTCCTGGGTGTTCATTGGAGGGACCGATGTTGAAGCTGAAACTCCAATACTTTAGCAACTTGATGCAAAGAGGTGATGCATTTGAAAAACCCTGATGCTGGGAAAGATTGAGGGCAGGAGGAGAAGGGGACGACAGAGGATGAGATGGTTGGATGGCATCACTGGCTCAATGGACCCGGGTGAGAGAAATCCGGGAGTTGGTGATGGGAAGCCAGCACACCAGGGAGGCCTGGTGTGCTGCGGTCTATGGGGTGGCAAAGAGTCAGACACGATTGAGCGACTGAACTGAACAGTTACAGGCACCATTCTATTCATATTACATGAGTCTACTTAATCCTCCAATAATCCAATGAAGTTAAGTTCTATTATTAGCCCCATTTTACATACAGGGAAATTAGGGGACACTGCCAGTAAGTAGAAGAGCCAGGATTTGAACTCAGACATTCTGACCCTAGAATCCACGCTGTTAACCAGCACACCATGGTGCCCTTTGAATTAAGCAAGGTTAAAGGTTAAGTCTTAGAATTTGGGAGAAGATACAGAGGAAATAGGAAGGCACAAAAAATGAGCAAGAGAATAAATACAAAGTCAGGTCAAGGACACCGCTTTAGAGTCATACACAAGTGGGGACATAAAAGGGGGAGGCAGGCTGACAAAGGAAATAATGATGGACCATTAAAAGACTCTAAGGAGAGGTTTGTCCACCAGAGAAAGTGGTCATAAGAATATGTGCTAAAAAGAGACTATGAGCTAAATAAAATGGACAGAGAAAAGGAACACTGGTTGTCTTATAGAAAGCATTCTCAGGGATGGAAGTCAAAGTTCAAGAAGAGACTAAGAGGACAGGAGAGGAGCAGATAGGGATAATGAGTGCAGACCACACATTTTTCTTTGGAATTTAATTGCTTTTTAGTTTCTGCTGTACAGCAAAGTGAATCAACTTTATGTATACATGTCCCCTCCCCTCTTCCTCGCACATGTCTCACACATTTTAGGGGTTGACAGTGAAAGGAGAGAGAGGAAAGGCTTGAGCTAATGGTGTTAGCAAGATCAGTTCACTCTGCTGCCCTGAGGGACCTGACCATAGACAGTTACCCCACTTCTTCCAACCATAAGTTGGAAGAGAATGTCCAGAGAAGTTCCTTCTTTAATAAGTCAAATGGAAGCGATGCTTTAGTAAAGGGACAAACAGGACCTCATTGTGAGCTCCTCTGATCCTTTCAGGGCAACTCTGTTCTGCACTCCTCATTCTGGCCCTTCTTCATATACTCTTTTCAGTTGCAGCTGATAATAAGATACTGCTGCCAGTAGGCTGTTTCATGCCTTTGAGCTTTTCCACTTATTTATCTGTTTATATTCTCCAAGGTTTATCTTGAATGTCACAGCCTTTTGGAGGCCCTCTCTGACCTCAGTCTACATGAGACTGCATTCCCCCATTGAATCCTCTTCTCACCCTATCATAGCACTTACTGCATTTCTCTGTTAACTGTTAGCATTTTTATTTGTCTGCTAATACAGACAACAAGCTCTTGTGGGAAGACAGTGAGGTTTTCATTGCTGGCTTCCCAGTGCCAAACACAGGTCTGACAGAATAGGCACTTATAAATGTTCATTGAACAAAGGAGTAAACAAAGGAAAGAAGGATGAGAAAGCATTAAGTACAGCTTCATTCGGCCATCAGTCATCCTAGCTGATAACTGACAGGCTCAGTACTGGGCTTCTGGTAGGCATTTGACTTTTAAATTTTTAAAAATAATTTTGTTAATTTATTGGCTATGCTGGGTCTTCGTTGCTGCCTAGGCTTTTCTCTAGCTGCAGAGAGCAGCGGCTACTTGCTAGTGGTGAAAGGCTTCTCCTTTTGGTGGTATCTCTTACTGCAGAGCACAGGTTCTAGAACACAGGCTCAAAAGTTGTGGCACACAGGCTTAATTGCTTCTTGGCCTGTGGGATCTTCCCGAGCCAGGGATCTAACCCATGTCTCCTGCATTAGCAGGTGGAGTCTTTACCATTGACCATCAGGGCAGCCTAACTTTAGTAATTTTTAATTTAATTTAATATTTTCTTGAAGTATAGTTGATTTACAATATTACATTAGTTTCAGGTATAATCATAATGATTCAATATTTTTACAGATTGTTCTTTACTAAAAGTTTCTGTAAAATAGAAAGGAGATCAAACCAGTCAATCCTAGAGGAAATCAACCATGAATATTCATTGGAAGGACTGACATTGAAGCTGAAGCTCCAGTATGTTGGCCACCTGATAGGAAGAGCTGACTCATTGGAAAAAGACTCTGATGCTGGGAAAGAGTGAAGGCAGGAGGAGAAGGGGACTCAGAGGAGGAGATAGTTGGATAGCATCGCTGACTCAATGGACCTGAGTTTCAGAAAGCTCCAGGAGATAATGAAGAACAGGGAAGCCAGACATGCTGCAGTTCATGGGGTTTCAGAGTCGGACACAAGTTAGCGACTGAACAACAAGTCTATACCTCTTAATCCTTTATCCCTATCTTGCCCCTACCCCTCTTTCCCCCAACTAGTAACCACTGGTTTGTTTTCTGTATCTGTAAGTTTATTTCTGTTTTGTTATATTCATTTGTTTGTTTTGTTTTTTAGATGCCACATTCATTTGGCTTTATAGTGGCCTATCCTACTAAGATCCTCACACATAAGATAAAGTCTTCTTAGTCCCCAGAAACTGAAGCTCAACATTCAGAAAATGAAGATCATGGCATCCAGTCCCATCACTTCATGGGAAATAGATAGGGAAACAGTGGAAACAGTGTCAGACTTTACTTTGGGGGCTCCAGAATCACTGCAGATGGTGACTGCAGCCATGAAATTAAAAGATGCTTACTCATTGGAAGAAAAGTTAGGACCAACCTGGATAGCATATTCTAAAGCAGAGACATTACTTTGCTGACTAAGGTTCGTCTAGTCAAGGTTATGGTTTTTCCAGTGGTCATGTATGGATGTGAGAGTTGGACTGAGAAGAAGGCTGAGCGCCGAAGAATTGATGCTTTTGAACTGTGGTGTTGGAGAAGACTCTTGAGAGTCCCTTGGACTGCAAGGAGATCCAACCAGTCCATTCTGAAGGAGATCAGCCCTGGGACTTCTTTGGAAGGAATGATGCTAAAGCTGAACCTCCAGTCCTTTGGCCACCTCATGCGAAGAGTTGACTCACTGGAAAAGACTCTGATGCTGGGAGGGATTGGGGGCAAGAGGAGAAGGGGACGACAGAGGATGAGATGGCTGGATGGCATCACTGACTCGATGGACATGAATCTGAGTGAACTTCGGGAGTTGGTGATGGACAGGGAGGCCTGGCGTGCTGAGATTCATGGGGTCGCAAAGAGTTGGACACGACTGAGTGACTGAACTGAACTGAACTGAAACCTTGTAACTTCCTTTCATCATGTCTCTGAGACAGAATGGAGGTGGAGCTAAGCATTCTCACTCTGTGTCACAGACAAGGAAAGCAAGGCAGAAAGCAGTAGAGTAACTGCAGGTAGCTCATCTCCTTTACACTTAGGACCTCAGTGTCTCTCAAGAATTAGGTGGTTTGCGCAGTCTGTGCTGTTTCCAGATGAGACTGGCCTGTGACTCTTTCTCTTACTCCCCCACCAGTCATCTCAACGGTCATCATCACCCCATGACTGGCGCCTACTCCCACAACCCAATATTTTGCTCTGGGCAAATCTGCCCCTTGTCAGTTACATAGTTGCTTGCAAAAGCGTCACACAAACATTCTCACCAATCTTCCTATTATCCAGGGCTCTTCCCCAAATGGGCCCATTCTTGTTTTGCAGATCAGAATCTGAATCACCAAAGGCAAGGCCCTTGCCACGCAGAAGTCTGCAACAAAGGGTAGAGCGAATGGGAATTGTGATGTACAAACAATTAAGTGAGTTTGTGTTTATCTGATCCATTTTCTTTAATCCATGGGCGATGAGCTAAACAAATTGTTCACCTGGTATCTGTTCCCTGAGGCTTGGGCATTCAAATATACTAAATAAATGATTCACCATAAAACTCCAGTCTGTCCATTTGTAAACCCCACAGAAAACTTAGGCTAAGTGAGCTGTGCTCTTTGCTGATTTGAAAGTTTTAAGGCAGTTGGGTGTCTGGCTCCACTTAGTGCTGAAATGTCATAGTGCAGCCTGGTTACAGTTACACAGCCATAAAAATCAAGGAAGGGGTGAACTATCGACCACTTTTCTTTTAGGCAGGTATGTGGCGATCATATTCAATTTGAGAAGTTGAAATTCAAAGCCTTTAGAGTTTGTGCTGAAAATAACAAAAAAAAAATTGGGGCAAGAGATATGAGGCCGGAGTTGGGATCAAGAGGAGAGGCTCTGGCTACTATGTGGTAAACCAGTTTGGGTTCCTGATCTGTGTTCTTTGCTTTCTTGATAATGCTGCAGTTCCTTTCAAAATCACTGTTTTAATGCCATTGCTAAGATTTCATTGTTGTTCAGTTGTTCAGTCGTGTCCGACTGTTTGTGACCCCATGGACCGCAGCAAACCAGGCCTCTCTGTCCTTCACCATCTCCTGGAGCTTGCTCAAACTCATGTCCATTGAGTGGGTGATGCCATCCAACCACTCTGTCTTCCCCTTCTCCTCCTGCCTTCAATCTTTCCCAGCAACAGGGTCTTTTCTAATGAGTCAGTTCTTCGCATCAGGTGGCCAAAATATTGGAGCTTCAGCATCAGTCCTTCCAATGAATATTCAGGGTTGATTTCCTTTAGGACAGACTGGTTTCGTCTCTTGAAGTCCAAGGGATTCTCAAGACTTCATGGAGGAGGGAAAAGGGCCCAGAACAAGGCTAGAATCAGAAGCTGTACGTTTTCAATAGTATCACTGTGTTAGCCCCAATTTTTAGTTTATTATACACAAAAGATTAGATGGTATATTACCGGGTTATTTTAGGTTTGCTAAACCATAAAGGGGCACCATGTGCTTCTAACAAACATTTTTTAAAGGATTAATAATGTTCTGTGTCAAATTTCTTTCAAACATTGTACCATAAAACACTTATTTGATCTTCAGAGTCATTCTCTGTCCATCAAGAATTGGGTCAAGTCAAACATTAGAGTTTGAAGTAGGCAATAAGACATTGGATTAAAAAAAGAGAGGAGAGGGGCTTCCCTGGCAGCCCAGAGGTTAAGCCTTCCATTGCCAGGGTGTGGGTTCCACCCCTAGTTGCAGAGCTAAGATCCCACATGTCTTGGGGCCAAAAAACTAGAACATAAACAACAGAAGCAATAGTGTAACAAATTCAATAAAGACTTCAAAAAGAAAAAGAGAGGGGAACAAGGAAAGAGGCCATAAAAAAGAGAAAACAAAGAGCTTCTCCATTGATCCTGGTTTCTGGTTCACTCTGTCTTTTCCTCGCTCCTGGGTAAGTTTCTCTGTAGTCACGTTATATGTATTCTCTTAAGCTTTAGATTCCAACTTGATTTGAGAAAGCCCCATCAGAACTATTTCCTTCTTCAGCTTCAAGTTCCAGAAACGATGGGTAGGTTTCACTCTGGCCAAGGGCAGCTACAACTGCTGCTGCCTCCTGGGTGCTTGCCTGAAGCAGGTGTCCTTGGTATGTTTCAGGTGCTCCATTAATCTCACCCGCTGATGAACAAGCCAGGGGTGATCGCTCTGAGCAAACAACCAGACTGGCCAACTTCAACTGTTTCCATATGATGGTTTCTATCTATTGAGTGAGCATATTGCATGGCTTTGGGAAAAAAAAAGTTTTTGATCCTGAAATAGTTTTATTTTAATAAGGACAAAGGTTTCATTTTATGTCTGAAAGACAGAGGGGTCATGCTTATTACTAGCATGCTCCTTGGGTTTTCTGAATGAATAGAGTTATAGACATGAAACGGCATCTGAGTAAATACTTTAATCCAGTTCCAGGCTCATTTTTTTTTTTTGGCTAGCACAATTTCAATTGTTCATTTTTCTCCCTTGAATGAACCTCTCTGTGTAATCATAAAAACATTTTCTTAACAACCAGTACCAAATAATTAAAAGGATAGGATACAGAGTTCTTGTACTATGATATAGAGATAACTTGAGATAACTCCATAACTTTTATATAAAACTTTATTAATAACAAGATACTTTTAAAATCTTATGACATTTATCTAATCTTTATGACTTCACAAAGCAAATATTATTACTATCATCACTATTTTATAGATGAGTAAACTAAGACTTAGAGAGGCTGGGCAACTTGCCCATGGCCATAAATAAACAAAGCAATAGGAAAGCAAGCCCTGTCCACATAGATCTTATTCTCTTTCCCTTCTCAGTATATTTTCCACACTTTGACCTTTCAGTGTAATTTGGGATATTCATAATGTTTGAATGATAAGAGTAAGGAAAGAAAAAAAAAGGTTAAAATGTCAACCAAGAAGAAAACAATAAGAATTTCAT
Organism: Nanger dama; assembly: GCA_917880005.1. Taxonomy (NCBI): domain Eukaryota; kingdom Metazoa; phylum Chordata; class Mammalia; order Artiodactyla; family Bovidae; genus Nanger; species Nanger dama. The sequence goes on along the minus strand of CAKJTW010000038.1, from coordinate 1,468,643 downwards.
GAAAAGATAGCCTCCTAAATGACAGTGTCTATTAGGTTTACGTAAAAATCATATACACAGTGCCAGAAAGTAAGGAAGGGCTCCCTCACTGAAAAAAGGAAAAGAGGTAGAGGCATGTCAAAAGGACACAGAAGTGACCTGAAAGTGCTCCCAGTGGCCAGAGCTAGAATCATTTATAGTCAATAAAGTACAACTTTATAACATTCCATTAGGGCTTCCCAGGTGACGCTGTAACAGAAGGGAAAGGGGCAGGGCACAACTTTTGAAAGAATGACATAGCCCAGGGACACAGCATAAACAGATTAGAATCAAATGGGACCAAGATGGCAGACAAGACTAGACCTTAATCCTCAACAAGTGAAATGACACACCCAGAGGTGCCATGCCAGTTCCACTGTTAAAAGACCAAGGAGTGGGCACCGGCCCAAATCCTACACATCTCCACCCCTTCCCAAAAATAGCTGGAATAATCCTCCCACTCATCAGCATATGGAATTACCCAGCCTATAGAAACTAATCACACCAAATTTTGCTGCCGCATTCTGCCCTTTGCCAAGGCCCACACTCTGTCTGTGGAGTGTGCTTCTCTCTGTATCTGAATAAATCCACTTCTTACCTATCACTTTATCTGTCACTTAATTCTTTCTGTGATGAGACATCAAGAACCTGAGCTTCTGAAACCAGGTACTGTGGGTTTTGGCTGGGTTTGAGTCCCAGCCAAGTGGGTTTAATTCTCCAAATGGGTTTTGGCTGGGTTCGAGTCCCAGCCATGTGGTTTCAAGTCCCAATCTGAGGTAAACAATTTCAGCGCTAGTGATAAAGAATCCACCTACCAGTGCAGGAGACGCCAGAGATCCAGGTTTGATCTGTGGGTTGGGAAGATCTCCTGGAGTAGGAAATGGCAGCCTGCTCCAATATTCTTGCCTGGAAAATTCCATTGTTATGCTCCGTGTCCAAGTCCCCGAATAAACTGAGAGAACAAATCCATCAACACAATGCAAAAGCAAGAAGCGAGTTTATTTATTGCTAACTCGAGTTAGGGCGCCCTGCCGCATCCAATACAGTGGAGTAAGGCAAGGGGGCCCTGAGCCCTGAATTACAGCAGTATTTATAAACTTAGAACAAAGACAGGGAGTAGGCAAGGGCGGATTGGTTGCAAGTCTAATTGGCTAGACTCCCACATGCGCGGGCTTTCTCAGGGGATTTCTCCTATTGGTCACGGTATATCGCCTGTGGGAGTTCCCAGTGCCTCAGCTTTCCTAGAGACTAAGCCTCAGACCTAGCCTGCCCCTTAGAGCCTGTTTTGGCTCCAGTTAGGTCCTAACACCATGGACAGAGGAGCCTGGTGGGTTGCAAAGAGTTGGACACAATTGAGCACACCACAGAATTATAACCTGAAGAATAGAATAAATATCCATGAGTAGACACTGATATACATAAATGATTAAATAAACAAATAAATGGGGGAGAAGGAACAACTCTTCCTTTCAGAAGTATTCCAATTAATTATGTTTAAAAAAAGAGGGAAATAGAACAACATTGGAACACCACAGTAACAATTGCTATAGGCAAGATCATCAAATGTTAAAATCACTGAGTGAAACAGTAAAATCGAAATGAAGCATGGAGCTTATTCAACAGCAACGTATCAATGCTGGCTCAATAGCTGTGATGAATGTATATGTAGGGAGTTAAAAATAGGGGGAAATGAGTGAGGGGTATATAGGAACCCTATGCACTATCTTTGCAACCTTTCTGTAAATTTTAAATTATTCTTAACTATTGTGGAACATTACAAAGACAAAATTCCAATTCTCAATTACAAAGAGAAAAAAATAGTAATCTTGCAGTAGAGAGACCTGGGAGACAGCACCTTAAGCAAATAATCAAGGTTGATATTGCCAGTAATTAGACATGACAGTATCTTGTAACCCTGATAAGGGATGCTCTGAGAAGGACATTGCCTCTGTGAGGTTTTTCTCCAAAATTTACAACATTAATCTACTAATGAGAGAGCATCATACAAACCTAAATTGAGGGACAGTTTACAAAATTTCTGATTAGTACTACTCAAAACAGTCAAGGCTGTGAAAGACAAAGAAGGACTGAAGAACTGTCAGAGATTAGAGGAGACGAAGAGATACGACAGCTACATGCAATGTAGGAGCCTAGATTGGATCCTGGATCAGAAAAGGTATCCTAGTGGAAAACTGCTGATATCCTGATTACGTCTATGTTTGGGTAAAAGTATGTGCAAATGTTAATATCCCAGTTTTGAAAAATGTACCATGGCTACATGCCAACATTAGGGGAACCTAAGAAGAAGGTATATAGGAATTTCTGTGTAGGTGTATAGGAAGGGTGTAAGAAATATAGATCTGCGTTATCTTTGCAACTCTTCTATAAGCCTAAAATTATTTTTTGTTTAATTAAAAACTAAAAATTGTATGTAAATAATACACAAATTCGTTCTCTTCTTCCTATGACTGAACTGTGTCTTCTGGAAAGTCCTGTTAGGTTTTAATACGCTGTGTGGTATAACTTAATGAACATAATCCCTAAGTATAAAATCTTCTCTTCAGAAAGACAAATACTATTAGATCATTAACTCCTTGAAAGCAGGGACCATATTTTATTTGTCCTGCATGCTTGATGCCTGACGCATAGTAAGTACTGAATACTTAATAAATGCCTATTGAATTGAACTACACTATCTGGTCCCATCAGTTCATGGGAAATAGATGGGGGAAACAGTGGAAACAGTGTCAGACTTTATTTTTTTGGCTCCAAAATCACTGCAGATGGTGATTGCAGCCATGAAATTAAAAGATGCTTACTCCTTGGAAGGAAAGTTATGACCAACCTAGACAGCGTATTAAAAGCAGAGACATTACTTTGCCAGCAAAGGTCTGTCTAGTCGAGGCTATGGTTTTTCCAGTGGTAATGTATGGATGTGAGAGTTAGACTATAAAGAAAGCTGAGCGCCAAAGAATTGATGCTTTTGAACTGTGGTGTTGGAGAAGACTCTTGAGAGTCCCTTGGGCTGCAAGGAGATCCAACCAGTCCATCCTAAAGGAGATCAGTCCTGGGTGTTCTTTGGAAGGACTGATGCTAAAGCTGAAACTCCCATACTTTAGCCACCTCATGCGAAGAGTTGACTCATTGGAAAAGACTCTGATGCTGGGAGGGATTGGGGGCGGGAGGAGAAGGGGACGACAGAGGATGAGATGGCTGCATGGTATCACCAACTCGATGGACATGAGTTTGGGTAAACTCCGGGAGTTGGTGATAGACCGGGAGGCCTGGTGTGCTGCGATTCATGGGCTTGCAAAGAGTCAGACACGACTGAGCAACTGAACTGAACTGAACTGATATAGACATGGTGGATGTGGTTTAGTCGTTCAGTCGTGTCTGACTTTGTGACCCCATAGATTTTAGCCTGCCAGTCTCCTCTGTCCATAGGATTTCCCAGGCAAGAAGACTAGAGTGGGTTGCCATTTCCTTCTCCAGGGGATCTTTCCGACCCAAGGATTGAACCCACATCTCCTGCACTGCAGGGGGATTTCTTTTTACTGCTGAGCCAGGAGGGAAGCCCACATAGATACACATATAGATGTATATTATATATACACACAAATTCACATGCATATCAACGTAAGAGGGAAGTAAAATATTACAGCCATAAAGACATGTGTTCCTGAAACTGAAGAGCCAAAAATAAAGTCCCATGAATTAAATGAGCATGTTGTATAAGCTCTGACGCTATGAAGCCATCAGTCTTTTTCCTCTCTGATAAGTTTTTGGGCTACTTGACAGAACACATTTTCCTGTGCCGTCTGGTGACAGGAAGGCAGTAACAGCCCTGGCTGACAGCCTCTCTGCTTTGCTCCTGTGAGACTCCTCCCACAAAATGTTCAGCGTTCCCTAGGTCCCCTAAAGGAGCACCTCTTGACGGCTCCTGTCAGCTGACAGCAACATGGAGTGACTGAGAAGGGAAATACTACAGTGGGAAATGATGAGCTGCCTTTGCTCACCCTCTTTGTCTCTTACCCAGCATGAACAAAAGAATAGGGACTAAAAGAGGGAAATGAGTACCAGATTGAATATTTTACCCAATTTTTCAGCGATAGGTAGAAAGGACAGATGGTGGATGGATCAGATGGAAGTTGTTTCTATCTTTTTTTTTTAAACCCTTTTCCAGTGTGTATACGTGTGTGAGAGAAAGAGAGAGATACAGAGAAAGGGGGAAAACTGGGATTTGTTTCTGAATGTGTGTAAGAGCCATATGCAGCCACAGTTATACAGAGACACTTAGAGGTGTAGATAGAATCAGAGACAAAACCGCTTGCCTGCCAATTTTTCTAAATAAATATGTTCGCAGATTTCATAGCATTAATGAGCTGAAAAAATAATCACATATTGAAGCTGGATGCAGCTGTCTATACTAAGTTGAAGAATACTTTGAGTATTAAATGAACAATATAAATTAGAGAGGCCAAATTCTCAAAGATGCTTGAATAAGGTGCCAGTTAACATGACAGAGGAGGAGTACATGTTTTGGATATCAGATGTTAGATCCATGGGTATTCATTATAACTTTATAATTTCTATATATGATACTGTGTTTTATGAGTTAAAGTGTATATCCTGAGAGTATGATATAAAGATAATAAGAAAAGAATTTTAATTGGTTTATAAGCATCTAAAAATGTTTCAAGTTCAAAAGTTGAATTCGAAAGCTACAGTTATGCTGCACGAGTAATGATACTGACTGATCGTTCTGTTATGATCAGTGATGTTGACTGATACACTGTCTGCATGTTGTTGTGATAGCTTTGACACATTCCTAAGCAGGGCTGAGAAATATCTGTTATGATGTCAACATACCTGTGCAGGGCAGAATTTTTAATATTAATTTTAGTAATAAAGATATTCTTGTTACTGTGGACTAGAAGTAACAGATGGCTGATCAAGACAGACAAAAACTAGCCCAGATTCTTCTAATGGCCTAACTGATAGAAAATGGCAGAAATAAACTCCAATTCAAATCTGCCTCCACAGCCCATGTTTTCTCCACTATATTATATCCTTTCAAAGTACGAGTGCCACTAAATGTGCTGTGTTTAGTCGCTTAGTCGTGTCTGACTCTTTGTGACCTCATGGACTGGAGCCCACCAGGCTTATCTTTCAATGGGGATTATCCAGGCAACAATACTAGAGTGGGTTGCCAAGCCCTCCTCTAGGGGATCTTCCCAACCCAGGGATTGAACCAAGGTCACCTGCATTGCTGGCGGATTTTTTACCGACTGAGCCACCAGGAAAGCCCAGTGCTATTAAAGTTCTCACTAAATATCATCCTAGAGAAGCTTAGCTGAAAGCCAGCCTTAGGTGAGAGATAAAAGCACCACTTGACACACTGATTCTAAAAGTTAAGTAGAAATGCAAAGTAGCAAAAACAACCAAGACCCTTGTAAAGAACCAGAAGAGAGAATTTATTCTCCCTGATATAAAGACAGTATAAAACTATAGGAATTAAAGACAGTATGGTGTTGGCGCAAGGATAGACAAATGGAATGGAATATAGAGCTCGTGCATTGATAAAACATCTGATTTTCACAAAGATGGTAGTGCAGAGAAGTGCAGATTGAACAGTCTTTTCAATAAATAATGCTAGAAACTTAGAAAAAAAAATAAACTTAATCTTTAACTCATACCATACATAAAGATCAGGGCTCCCCAGGTGGCGCTAGTGATAAAGAACCTGCCTGCCAATGCAGGAGCCTAAGAGAGTCCATCCTAAAGGAGATCAGTCCTGGGTGTTCATTGGAAGGACTGATGTTGAAGCTGAAACTCCAACATTTTGGCTACCTGATGTGAAGAGCTGACTCACTGGAAAAAACCCTGAAGCTGGGCAAGATTGAAGGCAGGAGGAGAAGGGGACAACAGAGGATGAGATGGTTAGATGGCATCATCAACTCAATGGACATCAGTTTAGTTCAGTCGCTCAGTCATGTCTGACTCTTTGCGACCCCATGAATCGCAGCATGCCAGGCCTCCCTGTCCATCACCATCTCTCAGAGTTCACTCAGACTCACGTCCATCGAGTCCGTGATGCCATCCAGCCATCTCATCCTCTGTCGTCCCCTTCTCCTGCTGCCCCCAATCCCTCCCAGCATCAGAGTCTTTTCCAGTGAGTCAACTCTTCACATCAGGTGGCCAAAGTACTGGAGTTTCAGCCTTAGCATCATTCCTTCTAAAGAAATCCCAGGGTTGATCTCCTTTAGAATGGACTGGTTGGATCTCCTTGCAGTCCAAGGGACTCTCAAGAGTCTTCTCCAACACCACAATTTCAAAGCATCAATTCTTCGGCGCTCAGCCTTCTTCACAGTCCAACTCTCACATCCATACATGACCACTGGAAAAACCATAGCCTTGACTAGACGGACCTTAGTCAGCAAAGTAATGTCTCTGCTTTTGAATATACTATCTAGGTTGGTCATAACTTTTTTCCAAGGAGTAAGCGTCTTCTAATTTCATGGCTGCAGTCACCATCTGCAGTGATTTTGGAGCCCCCAAAATAAAGTCTGACACTGTTTCCACTGTTTCCCCATCTATTTCCCATGACATGATTGGACCGGATGCCATGATCTTCGTTTTCTGAATGCTGAGCTTTAAGCCAGCTTTTTCATTCTCCACTTTCACTTATATCAAGAGGCTTTTTAGTTCCTCTTCACTTTCTGCCAAAAGGGTGGTATCATCTGCATATCTGAGGTTACTGATATTTCTGCCGGCAATTTTGGTTCCAGCTTGTGCTTCATCTAGCCTGGCATTTCGCATGATGTACTCTTCATATAAATTAAACAAGCAGGGTGACAATATACAGCCTGGATGTACTCCTTTCCCAATTTGGAACCAGTCTATTGTTCCATGTTATCCTCCAATAAAAAAAATTTAGGAAGAAGATGCACATCATGATTCCTGTCCTTGAAAAACTTACAATCTTAAAAAGATGAGATATACACAAAGCATTACAAGGTAAGATTAAATGAGCAACAAATAAAGATACTATTTTGCTATTTGCATTACTTGGGTTCCTACCAAATGTTACATTATCTAAAAATTGCATTATAAAAGTATCTCCACTCCTGTGTATATATCTGATTAATATTACTCACTCAGTCCTGTCCAACTCTTTGAGACCCCATGGATTATAGCCAACCAGGCTCCTCTGTCCATGGGATTCTCCAGGTAAGAATACTGGAGTGGGTTGCCATTTCCTTCTCTGGGGGATCTTCCTGCCCTGGAATCCAACCCAGATCTCCCACATTGCAGGCAGATTCTTTATCGTCCGAGCCATCAGGGATGCTCAGGGATATATATCTGAAAAACACTAATTTGAAAAGATATATGTACTCCAATGTTCATAGCAGCATTATTGACAATTGCCAGGATATAAAAACAATCTAAGTGTCCACCAACAGATGTATAGACAAGGAAGATATGGTGCGCATATATATATATACACAACAGAATACTCAGCTGTATAAAAGAATGAAATTATGCTATTTGCAGCAGCATGTATGGACTTGGAGGGTATCAAGCTAAATGAAAGAAGTCAGAAAGAGAAAGATAAATACTATATAATATCACATCTATGTGGTATCTAAAAAATATAAACTAGTGAATATAATGAGAAAGAAATAGACACAGATATATCAAACTAGTCGTTACCAGTGGGGAAAGGGAAAGGGGAAGGGGAAATAGAGGAGAAGGAGACTATGAGGTACAAATTATTATATATAAAATAAGTTTTAAGGATATAGGGTACCACATGGGGAACAGAGCCAATATTTTGTAATAACCATACATGGAGTAAAACCTTCAAAAACTGTGAATCACTATATTGTACACATGTAATTTATATAATAGTTTACATCAACTGTATGTCAGTAAAAAATATTTAAGTGATTATTTCAATGGGAAGAATTGAGATATAACAAAGAAAAATAATGAAGTTATTTTTCTTTAGAATTTTCAGTAATGAAGATGTTTTTGCTATTATGTTTTTGAAGATGTTTTGTTATTATGTTAAAAATAACAGATTGGTTGATTAAAACAGAAAAAATAAAATAAAAACGAGGCTGAACCGTTCTCATGGTCCTTTAATTTCACACATTGAAGCTTTTAAATTTCTGGTATCATCTTTGGCCCTAAAGTTTTCCAAGCACTTATGTTCCAGAAAGATAATTTTTTAAACTCTTATTAACATTTATTCTAATGATATGAATCCAACGCTCTAATGACATTGTATGTCTTTTCAAAGATCCTATTACCCTTGACTTTTGCATAAGTCATGGCCTTTATTTTCCTAGGTCTACACAATATTATCATTAATCCAGCACTTTTATACACAGTTATCACTTTTATTACCCATTGTGATGAAAGATATAACACATAAGTGAAATAAGAGGCAAAACAAATTCCAGTCCAGTTCACGAACTGAGCCGCCAGCCATTCATTCAGCCATACATTTCTACAGCAACACAAGCAGCAGCACTTTCCTAGCTGCCAAGAACCTGCAGCTAGTCTAGGCACTGCAATTCACATTCTCTACATATTGAATTACATCTAGTTTGAAGTATGAAAGCCAATTGTAGGAGAAATGTCTATGTATGTAAGTTGCTATGGAAACAGAGAGAGGGAAATGTTTAATTCCTTCTTGGAGGGAAATTGAAGTTCAGGGTAGTTTTCACATTTAATCTGCGTTTTAGGTAAAGAAAAGGGTGTCTGCAGGCGTTGAAGCCAAATAGGCACCTTCAGATCAGGATGTAGTGGGAACCATGGCAGGAAATGTATGTTCGAAAGCACAGAGAAACAGGTATTAAAATGCACAGTTGAAATAGGGTTTTTAAAAAGCGAGTCTTCAAAATCTTTTAAAACAATACAAATGCATATCCATCTCATTTGTAGAACTAGTATATCTTATTTCTGCACAATAGATGCTGTTGCTTCTCAGTCATTTCTCAAGGACTTATTTAGTTGCTCTCGCTCCAGTTAATCTGCATTCATTTTCTTCCCATTAGACATTTCCTCTTTATAAAAATGACCATAATTCAAAAAAGGCATCAGCAGTCTCTGATAAAAATATATCTCTATGGACAGGCTTTGCTGCTGCTGCTGCTAAGTCGCTTCAGTCGTGTCTGATTCTGTGCGAGTCCATAGACGGCAGCCTACCAGGCTCCACCGTCCCTGGGATTCTCCAGGCAAGAACATTGGACAGGCTTTAGAATGATTTATTTGGCAACATGAATACCAAACTCTGAGTAGGATATCTTGGTCCTGGTCCTGGCACATCCTTCAGGGAACTCTGTGATCTTGGTCAAGTCATAAAACCTGTTTTGACCTCAACTTGGGCTTCCCTGATGGTTTGGGCTTACCGTCTGATGGCTCAGACGGTAAAGAGTTTGCCTGCAGTACAGGAAACCTGGGTTCGATTCCCAGGTTTGGAAGATCTCCTGGAGAAGGAAATGGCATACCACTCCAGTATTCTTGCCTGGAAAATCCCATGGACAGAGGAGCCTGGTGGGCTACAGTCCATGGGGTCACAAAGAGTCGGACATGACTGAGTAAGACGTAATCCTTATATACTTGTAAAACAAGGTATGCAAGATCCCCCTTTCCTTTTCTTTTTCGGCTGTGCTGAGTCTTCGTTGCTGCATTTGGGCTTTCTCTAGTGGTGGGGAGCAGGGACTACCCTTTAGTTGCGGTGCGCAGGTTCTGTCATCGTGGGTGTTTCTCCTGTTGCAGAGCACTGGCTCTAGGGTGCCCGGGCTTCAGTGTTGCTGTGTGTGGGCTCAGTTCCAAGATCCCTTCTGTTATAATGGTCCTTATAATGGTGAGCCATGAGCTAATCAGCAGCCTAATGTCCTAATTTGAGGCTAGGAGGTCTGCCTCAAAACAGAAATTAAAATATTTGCTTCCTAACAAATGGACTTTCAGGTAGAGCTCCTTAGACAGTGCTAAGGGAAGGGAAAGAATCTCCGTCTAGGTACATGACACTATAGTAATGCTCATCTCACTACTGTCACTGAAGTTTCGCTAAATTAGATTCAGAAATCTCTATTCTTGACCAATACTATCCTTTTGAAAATAATCGTAGTAACATATACAAAACATGGAGTTTACCTTTTTAACCATTGTTAAGTGAACAATTCAGTGGCGTGATACACATTATCAATGTTGAATAACCATTACAACTATTTGTTTAATCCTATAATTTTGCATTTTTCTTTTCCCCTCTAGTTTCCTTGCCTGCATGCTCAGTTGTGTCCTACTGTATGTGACTCCATGAACTGTAGCCCTCCAGGCTCCTCTGTCCATGGGATTCTCCAGGCAAGAATACTGGAGTAGGTTGCCATTTCCTCCTCCAGGGGAACTTTCCAACCCAGGGAATGAACCCGTGTGTTCTGCATCTCCTGCATTGCAGGCGGATGCTTCACCACTGAGCCACTAGGGAAGTCCTTAGCTTTTATTTTAAATACATTTTCTCTTTCTCTAAGCTGAGTTAAAAGATAAAAGACATTTCATGCCTCTATTGCAGTGGTACTAATTTAAGGGTCATTTTACCCCTCAAGGGATATTCGGCAATGTCTAGAGACATTTTTTATTGTCACAATTGAGGGAAGGGGATCCTATTTACATTTAATGGGTACAGGCTAGGAATATATGCACAGGACAACCCCACAGAGACTTAATACCCTCAAATGTCGTTCAGTCAGTTCAGTTCAGTAGCTCAGTTGTATCCAACTCTTTGCGACCCCATGAATCGCAGCATGCCAGGCCTCCCTGTCCATCACCAACTCCCAGAGTTCACTCAAACTCACATCCATTGAGCCAGTGATGCCATCCAGCCATCTCATCCTCTGTCATCCCCTTCTCCTCCTGCCCCCAATCCCTCCCAGCATCAGAGTCTTTTCCAATGAGTCAACTCTTCACATGAGTTGGCCAAAGTACTGGAGTTTCAGCTTCAGCATCATTCCTTCCAAAGGACACCCATCACTGATCTCCTTCAGAATGGACTGGGTGAATCTCCTTGCAGTCCAAGGAACTCTCAAGAGTCTTCTCCAACACCACAGTTCAAAAGCATCAATTCTTCAGTGCTCAGCTTTCTTCACAGTCCAACTTTCACAGCCATACATGACCACAGGAAAAACCATAGCCTTGACTAGATGGACCTTTGTTGGTAAAGTAATGTTTCTGCTTTTTAATATGCTGTCTAGGTTGGTCATAACTTTCCTTCCAAGGAGTAGGTGTCTTTTAATTTCATTGCTGCAGTCATCATCTGAAGTGATTTTGGAGCCCCAAAAATGAAGTCTGACACTGTTTCCACAGTTTCCCATCTATTTCCCATGAAGTGATGAGACCAGAGGCCATGATCTTCGTTTTCTGAATGTTGAGCTTTAAGCCAACTTTTTCACTCTCCTCTTCACTTTCATCAAGAGGCTTTTTAGTTCCTCTTCACTTTCTGCCATAGGGGTGGTGCCATCTGCATATCTGAGGTTATTGATATTTCTCCCAGCAATCTTGATTCCAGCTTGTGCTTCCTCCAGACCAGTGTTTCTCATGATGTACTCTGCATAGAAGTTAAATAAGCAGGGTGACAATATACCACCTTGACATACTCCTTTTCCTATTTGGAATCTGTCTGTTGTTCCATGTCCAGTTCTAACTGTTGCTTCCTGACTTGTATATAGGTTTCTCGAGGCAGGTCATGTGGTCTGATATTCCCATCTCTTTCAGCATATGTATAACTAATTTAATTCACACAATGACCATATGAGATAAACATTATGATTATCCTATTTATAACCACTTGTTTTTGCTTCCTTATACTTTTCTTTTCTTTTCCTTTACTAAAAGACCCTCATTTTCAAATGAGGATTTACTGCTGGAAGATATATTTCCTTGCCTCCTTGGTCTCTGGGGAGGGGGTGTGGTGACTGTGTGACTAAGTTTAGAGCCATTAGAAATACACGAAAATGTACATTTGGAGAGGTTTTCTTAAATGTTGGAGGAGGGTGTACCCTTTCTCCTTCCTTCTTCTTGGACCAAAAATGTCTGGAAGTGAAGATGAGGTCCCTACAGTAGGGACGATAGAGCAGTGAGCTGGAAGCAGCCTGCCATACCAGTCCTAGATGGCTTGCTTCTGGATTTATGTGAAAAAAAAAGAAAAAATCCTATCTCATTCAAGTTACTATTTTTCCCCTTATATGGAGTCGAACTTTATCCTAACTGATACGCCATTTTGGAAATGAGAACACTGAGGTTCTGAGTTTAAGTAACTTGCTTGATGTTACAAAATTATTGAGGGCAAAAGGAGAGTTTTAATTCACACATTCTTACTCCACATTACCCCTTACAGTATATTCCCTCTTGCTATACAACTGTAGGAAATGGGTCTGACAAAGGGAAGTAACTTAACAAATTTGTGTGTTCTCTTGACTACCACTGGCTGCCATGGGAAGGGGGCATTCTCTTCACAAGGTAACCCTTTTCAGCTGAACCAGTTCTGAGGGGGCCTGATAACTGAGTGCTTTCTGTGGACAGCACTCACAGCAGCTAGGGGAAAAAAAGTCCTTCTTTCCTGAAAGGGATTTGGGTGGTGCATCGTAGTGGCCATCTCCCATGCTAATATCATACCCCTTCCTGTGCCTGTGACCTTCCCCCCTTAACTATCCAAAACCTGGTCCGTGTTGGGGTATAAAAGTTTGGACCCATCCAACTCAGGACAACTCTAAAGGGTCATCCCAGCTTCAGAGCTCTTCAGGGAGTTGGCTGAGGCTTTCACTGACTTCACAGCAGCCCAACTTCTCCCTCTGCCCATCCTTTCTTTCCATGAAAAGTTTTAAGGAACACTGCCTTAAAAATAAACAAAGACCTTCCTATTACTGAACTCAATCTCAGAGTTTGTTTCCTGGGGAATCCAACCTATGACCCCATCATGTCTTTATTCAATCACTGACCTTAATTGGAAGGGAGGTAATACATGTCAAGAAAAAGAAAACTATGAAAATTCCCTGGTGGTCCAGTGCTAGGAGTTGGCACTTTCACTGCTGGGGAACCCAGGCTCAATCTCTGTTTGGGGAACTAAGATCCTGCAAGCCACCACATTATTTGTTTCCGGTCTACCCAACTCTACACAGAAGAACTGTACAAAAAAGATCTTCACGACCAAGATAATCACGATGGTATGATCACTCACCTAGAGCCAGACATCCTGGAATATGAAGTCAAGTGGCTCTGAGAAAGCATGACTACGATAGCCAGGACATGGAAGCAACCTAGATGTCCATGAGCAGATGAATGGATAAGAAAGCTGTGGTACATATACACAATGGAGTATTACTCAGCCATTAGAAAGAATACATTTGAATCAGCTCTAATGAGGTGGATGAAACTGGAGCCTATTATATAGAGTGAAGTAAGCCAGAAAGAAAAACACCAATATAGCATACTAACGTATATATACGGAATTTAGAAAGATGGTAACAATAACCTTGTATGCGAGACAGCAAAAGAGACACAGACGTATAGAACAGTCTTTTGGACTCTGTGGGAGAGGGAGAGGGTGGGATGATTTGGGAGAATGGCATTGAAACATGTATAATATCATACATGAAACGAATCGCCAGTCCAGGTTCAATGCATGATACTGGATGTTTGGGGCTGGTGCACTGAGACGACTCAGAGGGATGGTACGGGGAGGGAAGAGGGCGGGGGGAGTTCAGGATGTGGAACAAGTGCATACCTGTGGTGGATTCATGTTGATGTATGGCAAAACCAATACAATATTGTAAAGTAATTAACCTCCAATTAAAATAAATAAATTTATATTAAAAAAGAAAGAAAGCATCACTACAAACAAAGCTAGTGGAGGTGATGGAATTCCAGTTGAACTGTTTCAAATCCTGAAAGATGATGCTGTGAAAGTGCTGCACTCAATATGCCAGCAAATTTGGAAAACTCAGCAGTGGCCACAAGACTGGAAAATGTCAGTTTTCATTCCAATCCCAAAGAAAGGCAATGCCAAAGAATGATCAAACTACTGCACAATTGCACTCATCTCATACGGTAGTAAAGAAATGCTCAAAATTCTCCAAGCCAGGCTTTAGCAATACGTGAACTGGGAACTTCCAGATGTTCAAGCTGGTTTTAGAAAAGGCAGAGGAACCAGAGATCAAATTGCCAACATCTGCTGGATCATGGAAAAAGCATGAGACTTCCAGAGAAACATCTATTTCTGCTTTATTGACTATGCCAAAGCCTTTGACTGTGTGGATCACAAGAAACTGTGGAAACTTCTGAAAGAGATGGGGATACCAGACCACCTGACCTGCCTCTTGAGAAACCTATACGCAGGTCAGGAAGCAACAGTTAGAACTGGACATGGAACAACAGACTGGTTCCAAATAGGAAATGGAGTACGTCAAGGCTGTATATTGTCACCCTGCTTATTTAACTTCTATGCAGAGTACATCATGAGAAACGCTGGTCTGAAGAAGCACAAGCTGGAATCAAGATTTCCAGGAGAAATACCAGATGACACCACCCTTATGGCAGAAAGTGAAGAGGAGCTAAAAAGCCTCTTGATGAAAGTGAAAGAGGAGAGTGAAAAAGTTGGCTTAAAGCTCAACATTCAGAAAACAAAGATCATGGCATCCGGTCCTATCACTTAATGGGAAATAGATGGGGAAACAGTGGAAACAGTGTCAGACTTTATTTTGGGGGGCTCCAAAATCACTGCAGATGGTGATTGCAGCCATGAAATTAAAAGACACTTACTCCTTGGAAGGAAAGTTATGACCAACCTAGATAGCATGTTGAAAAGCAGAGACATTACTTTGCCGAGTAAGGTCCGTTTAGTCAAGGCTATGGTTTTTCCAGTGGTCATGTATGGATGTGAAAGGTGGACTGTGAAGAAAGCTGAGTGCCGAAGAACTGATGCTTTTGAACTGTGGTGTTGGAGAAGACTCTTGAGAGTCCCTTGGACTGCAAGGAGATTCACCCAGTCCATTCTGAAGGAGATCAGCCCTGGGACTTCTTTGGAAGGAATGATGCTAAAGCTGAAACTCTAGTACTTTGGCCACCTGATGCAAAGAGTTGACTCACTGGAAAAGAGTCTGATGGTGGAAGGGATTGGGGCAGGAGGAGCAGGGGATGACCGAGGATGAGATGGCTGGATGGCATCACTGACTTGATGGATGTGATTTTAAGTGAACTCCGGGAGATGGTGACAGACAGGGAGGCCTGGCATGCTGCAATTCATGGGGTCACAGAGTCAGACACAACTGAGCGACTGAACTGAACTGAACCCAACTCTTTCTGGTTTTTGGCATCAGACTGCCCACTGGAAACAGAGGAGTGCCAATGGGTCAATCATAACACCTCATTTCTCTTGCCACAGTGATGGGTACAAGAGGCATGCACAGGATCAAGCTTGGACACTAGAATCCTTCCCTGCTCATTTTTGTACTGAATGCTAGAAAACAAAACTCCCTTGCTTCTCAGATCATGGGACTGACAGGATGTATCCTTAAGGATGCTGGGGCTACATTTTCTGTCTACAAGGAAAAAGGCCCTCTGAAGTGAGAAAGAATAAATTCAACCAGAGGACAGAAAAAGAAAAACCCAGTTCATCCTGCTCAACCAACAGTACTGTGAATTATCCTAGTATCTATCTATTTACACACACAAACACACACAGTTTTACTTATTTATTTATTGCTTAAACCATTTTTTTCATTTGCAATGGAAAAACTTGCCTAGATATCTGTGTATTTTCTATTTCTACGAGCTGCCACCTCCTCTAACCTAGTCCTACTCAATATCTTAAATATTGAAGAATAAGCAATAACATATTCTACGCTTTGCTCAAATCCACGAAGTTAAATTTTTATGGGTCAACATATATTGAAAACAATTCATGCCCATGTTTTGAACTCAAGATAATATCAGGGTTGCAAAAAAGAAATAAATGACATAATTTTTACCCTTAAGGAAGACTCCATATAAAAACAAAATTCCTATGATTTAATTTCCCTTGCTACTCCATAATAGCTTCTTACCCTTCCCTTAAATCTTAAAACATTGTTTGTCTGTGATCATACTACCTTTCCAATTATATGAATATATTTATGTCTGTATTTGGTTTCATAAAAGATATTCCCCCAATAGGAACTTTTTAAACTAATTTTTAAAATTTTATAACAATTTTAGAAATACAGAAAATTCATAAAAATATGATTTCCCATATACTCAACATCTAGTCGCCTGATGTCCTATAATAGCATGGTAGATTTGTGACAATCAACCAATAAAATATTATTATTCATTAAAGTCCAAGTTTATTTAAAATTTCCTTAGTTTTTACCTAATGTTCTTTTTCCATTCCAGAATCCTATCTAGGATACCACAAGATATTCTTTTGGCTGTGAAAGTTTTCAGACTTTATTTCTTTTGATGACTTTGATAGCGTGTAGGATTATTACTTGAGAAGGCAATGGCAACCCACTCCAGTGTTCTTGCCTGGAGAATCCCAGGGACGTGGGAGCCTGGTGGGCTGCCGTCTCTGGGGTCGCACAGAGTCGGACACAACTGAAGCGACTTAGCAGGATTATTACTGGTCGGGCATTTTTCAGAATGTCTCTCAGTTGAGATTTGTCTCATGTTTTCCTTGTGATTAGATAGGGTTATAGGGTTTTGGGGAGGAAGACCACAGAGCGCTACTCTCCGCCCATCATATCAAAGGTACATACTACCCACACAACTTATCAATGTTGCTGTTAACCTTGATCACCTGGTTTAAGGAGCTGATTTTTACCTCAGTTTGTTTAATACCGAATTCAGAACCATCTGGGTTGTCTTGTTGTTTAGTTCCTAAGTCATGTCCAAGTCTTTTTAACTCCCATGGACTATAGCCCAGCAGATATCTGGGCATGGAATTCTCCAGGCAAGAATACTGGACTGGGTTGCCATTTTCTTCTTCAGGGCATCTGCCTGACCCAAGGATCAAACCTACATATCCTGCATTACATAAGGATTTCTATCACTGAGCCACCTGGGAAGCCCCTAAATAGAGAACTTGTACACTGTCTTGGTAATATCTGGTTTGGGCTGTTTAAAAGAGAGAAGAGCTTGAAGAAGTAAGCATCAAAGCAGATTAAAAAAAAGTTTTTTTTTCTTGGGGGAAGGGTGGAAAGAGGATTGGTTTTCTAGCTTCAGCCCTGCCACTTACTAGATGTATGACTCTGGGCAAGTTACTTCCACATCTGTAAAATGGAATAATGGTAGCAAAGAGTTAAGTACCTGATGAAAAATGTATGTGAATGTGAAACTAATGATATACTTTTACATGCTAGAATCTCATATAAAATGAAAACACTTTCTATAGAGAAAGAGTAACATCTTAAGCAGTTAATATCACTTTACAGATTAATTTTCAGCTGGTGGGGTAAGCAAAGCAAGGCTAATATGAAATTAAGGAAAGGATAGGTGTCCACTATAATCAAGGATTTCACATTTTTGTCTTGCCTTTTAGTTTCTGCCAAAGAAGTCTGGTTGTTCTTTCTTGGATCTTACAAAGCCAGAACAAAGGACTCAAGCTAGATATAAAGTAAATACTAAAAATTTTGGTTTTTTTTTTTTTTTTTAATCTGTGGGAGAGAAATCATCACTCTTTGAGGGTGTAATTTTTCTTGGCTACTCTAGTACTATTAGGCAGGTAACTTTATTTTTGAAATGGATAGGAAGCACAGAATAATTATTCTATGACAAGTCTTCCTGCCTCAAAATCATACCACTCTCATTTGAATGAAAATACCAAAGTTTTTGCACTTGGGGGTTTTATGCATATGCATGTTCTTAAACCTGATGTCTGAAAAATATATCAGCTCCACCTTCTCCTTAAACAGCATAGAGCCAATAACTTTTAAAACTTTCATGAAAGGACAAAGGAAATATGCAGGAAAAAAAAAAAGAAGTAGGGGCTTTTTCTGCATCACTGTAATAAAGCCAAACATATAGCAACAGTTAGCCTGGTAGCCTGTTACAACGCAAACAGCAATGATGTTAGATACCAATGATCCGAATCCAAGCCTAATTCTGTCTCAAGATACGGGTCTTTGCAAAAGTTTCTGGGACATATTTGTGCTCATCTATAAAACTGTGTTGCTGAGAGGATAACATGGAAAAGGGTTTCCCTTGTGACTCAGATGGTAAAGCATCTGTCTGCCAACACGGGAAGACACTAGTTCCTGGGTCAGGAAGGTTCCCTACAGAAGATGGCAACCCACACCCAACAGTCTTGCCTGGACAATTCCAAGGACAGAGGAGCCTGGAGGGCTACAGTCCATGGGGTCCCAAAAAATGGGACACGAATTTTCGACTAAACAACAACAAAGCATGCAGAAACAATTTGTAAGAGAGCTATTATCTCTCTCCTAGAATGTGCTTGCTATTAGTAACAGCATGAGTTATTATTCATTATGGGCAGCTTCTGGACTTTCTATTTGGAAGCCTAGCTCGAGGCAAAAGCAACAGAGAGTTTAGAAACAGTTTCTAAAAAGCTCACCCTTTCTGAAGTTCTTTCCCTTCGTGTGAAAGCAGTAATCTTGGAAACCAGGCTGGCACCACCCCTTTCAGTCATAAAGCTTAGTTCTAGTTCTTCTCGCTTTTCTCTGTAATATTTGGGACACTGCTATTTCATGATCATTTTCTTTCTTTTTTTTTTTTTCTCTTCACAATGTCAGCACAAGCGAGAAAATCTCCTGAAGCAAGTACAAAATCTTTCTTGTCTCCCCTTCTTCTGCTGCGGCTCACCTAAGTTTTCCTTCATGGCGGTCGCAGCCTCAGACGTCCTCAAAAACAAAAACTCTCAGGGCCTAGACCATGGGCCAAGGGCATTCACCAGGTAAAAGCAGAAGAGATTCCGGTTCAGGTGCAAGAGCTAACCCAGAGAGCCAAATGGACCACTCACTTCCACGCAGAGATAAGTCGCGCGAGATAAGACTGAGAGGAGCGAGACAAGTCCACTTTCTCGCGAGAAGAGGAGGCTTCGACAGCTCGGTTCGGTTCAGTGGCTCAGTCGTGTACGGCTCTTTGCGTCCCCATTAGCACGCCAAGGCTTCCCTGTCCATCACCAACTCCCGGAGTTTACTCAAACTCATGTCCATCCAGTTGGTGATGCCATCCAACCGTCTCATCCTCTGTCGTCCCCTTCTCCTCCCGCCTTCAGTCTTTCTTAGCATCAGGGTCTTTTCCAATGAGTCAGTTCTTCACATCAGGTGGCCAAAGTATTGGGGTTTCAGCTTCAGCATCAGTCCTCCCAATGAATATTCAGGACTGATTTCCTTTAGGATGGACTGATTGGATCTCCTTGAAGTCCAAGGGACTCTCAAGAGTCTTCTCCAAAGCATCAATTCTTTGGAACTCAGCTTTCTTTATAGTCCAACTCTCACCTCCATACATGACTACTGGAAAAAACCATAGCTTTGACTAGATGGACCTTTGTCATTAAAGTAATGTCTCTGCTTTTCAATACGCTGTCTAGGTTGATCATAGTTTTTCTTCCAGGGAGCAAGCGTCTTTTAATTTCATGGCTACAGTCACTATCTGCAGTAATTTTGGAGCCCCCAAAATAAAGTCTGTCACTGTTTCCAATGTTTCCCCATCTATTTCTCATGAAGTGATGGGACTGGATGCAATAATATCAGTTTTCTGAATGTTGAGCTTTAAGCTGACTTTTTCACTCTCCTCTTTCACTTTCTTCAAGAGGCTCTTCTTCACTTTCTGCCATAAATGTGGTGTCATCTGCATATCTGAGGTTGTTTATATTTCTCCCAGCAATCTTGATTCCAGCTTATGCTTCATCCAGCCCAGCATTTCACATGATGTGCTCTGCATAGAAGTCAAATAAGCAGGGTGACAATATACAGCCTTGACGTACTCCTTTCTCAATTTGGAGCCAGTCTGTTGTTGCATGTCCAGTTTTAACTGTTGCTTCCTGACCTACATACAGATTTCTCAGGAGGCAGGTAAGGCGGTCTGGTATTCCCTTCTCTTGAAGAATTTTCCACAGTTTGTTGTGATCTACACAGTCAAAGGCTTTGGCATAATCAATAAAGCAGAGGTAGATATTTTTCTGCTGTTCTCTTGCTTTTTTCATGATCCAGCATATGTTGGCAATTTGATCTCTGGTTCCTCTGCCTTTTCTAAATCCAGCTTGAACATCTGGAAGTTCATGGTTCATCTCCTGTTGAAGCCTGACTTAGAGAATTTTGAGCAACACTTTGCTAGCGTGTGAGATGAGTGCAATTGTGTGGTAGTTTTAGCATTCTTTGGCATTGCCTTTCTTTGGGATTGGAATGAAAACTGATCTTTTCCAGTCCTGTGGCCACTGCTGAATTTTCCAAATTTGCTGGTATACTGAGTGCAGGACTTTCACAGCATCATCTTTTAGGATTTGAAATAGCTCAGCTGAAATTTCATCACCTCCACCAGCTCTCTTTGTAGTGAGGCTTCCTAAGGCCCACTTGACCTTGCCTTCCAGGATGTCCAGCTCTAGGTGGGTGATCACACCAGCTGGACCAGATGTCCAGCTCTAGGTGGGTGATTATCTGGGTCATGAAGATCTTTTTGTACAGTTCTTCTGTGTATTCTTGCCACCTCTTCTTAATATCTTCTGCTTCTGTTAGGTCCCTACCATTTCTGTCCTTTATTGAGCCCATTTTTGCATAAAATTTTCCCTTGTTATCTCTAATTTTCTTGACTAGATCTAGTCGTTCTTATTCTATTATTTTCCTCTATTTCTTTGCATTGATCACCAAGGAAGGATTTCTTATCTCTCCTTGCTATTCTTTGGAACTCTGCATTTAGATGGGTGTATCTTTCCTTTTCTACTCTGCCTTTAGCTTCTCTTATTTTCTCAGCTATTTGTAAGGCCTCCTCAGATAACCATTTTGCCGTTTTGCATTTCTTTTTCTTGCGGATGGTCTTGATCACTGCCTCTTATACAATGTTACAAACCTCCATCCATAGTTCTTCAGGCACTTTGTCTATCAGATCTAATCGCTTGAATCCATTTGTCACTTCCACTGTATAATCGTAAGGGATTTTATTTAGGTCATAACCTGAATGGTCTAGTGGTTTCCCTACTTTCTTTAAGTCTGAATTTGACGATAAGTTCATGATGTGAGCCACAGTCAGGGGAACCTAGGAAAATGCTCCCTTGGCCAACCGGACCCAGCCAATGGGCGGTACCAGAATTAAGCCCACCCCCTTCCCGGCTTCTTTCCCGCCTCCTAGCCCTGAGGTGTTAGACCTAGGGTAGGAGCTGCGGGGTTCTCCTGGTTGCGCCCAGCTGGTGCAAGGTCTAGTTGAAAGCCTAGGGAACGCGCTTTGGCAGGATTTGAAGGGGAGGACGGGGAGGGGCCTACGGCTTGCGGCCCCGCCCCCTTCTCCGGGGACCGGCCTCCAGCTTCAGTGGGTTCTGGGTCCGCGTCCCCGAGGCAACTCATGAGCCGCGGCATGAGCTTCTCCCCGCAGTTGTCGGCGCCTAGACACCGGGGCACAGCCTGGTTCGTCCCCATGATGGGCTTCTGGGCGAACCGGGCGGGCCGGCCCTCCAACCCTCCTTCGTTCCGGTGGTCCTGCTGGTGGTGATCGCCTTCAACTACTGGAGCATCTCCTTTTCAGGAGGAGGTGACACACTGCAGGGCCGGGTCCTGCGCACCGAGGTGGTCCGCGGGCGCCAGGAAAACCCAGTTCGGACCTCCTGCTCTTGGTGGACTCGCACAAGAAACAGATTGACCAGAAAGAGGCCGATTACAGCCGCCTCAGCAGCCGGCTGCAGACCAGAGAGGGCCTGGGGAAAAGATGTGAGGATGATAGGGTAAGGACGAACCCTTTTCCATCAACCCCCATACTTTCTTTCAGCCCCGTGGTGGGGGGTGTTTGCCTGGCCGTGGCTGCCTATGCCTTCCAGAATTGCAGCCTTGGAGGCTCCCTTTACTGCCAACAACCCTATTTCTGTTAGACTTTAACTGGTTTTCCACTGCCATTTTCCTCTCCCTGCTAGTTTTTGGTTCTCAAGAGTGGCCTCTACGTGGATTCCGCCTTTTCTCCAAGCTCAGCTGCTGATCATCTGGCCTATGTGGCCAGTCGCCTTACCTTTACAGATACACAGATCTGGAGACTGCCAGATTTGGTGTGAGTATTGTTGCCTTATCCTTTATTCCGTGCACACTGAGCATTGTTAATTTATTTAAAGAATGTGGCCTCCTCTAACCCTTCTGCTTATGGCGATCACCATATATTTTTTTGAGCAGTCTGCTGCTGCTGCTGCTGCTGCTGCTAAGTCGCTTCAGTCGTGTCCGACTCTGTGCAACCCCATAGACGGCAGCCCACCAGGGCTCCGCCGTCCCTGGGATTCTCCAGGCAAGAACCCTGGAGTGGGCTGGCATTTCCATCTCCAATGCATGAAAGTGAAAAGTGAAAGTGAAGTCACTGAGTCGTGTTCAACTCTCAGTGACCCCGTGTACTGCAGCCTACCAGGCTCCTTCGTCCATGGGATTTTCCAGGCAAGAGTACTGGAGTGGGGTGCCATTAAGCAGTCTAACTGCTCTTAAATCTCTATAGGGCTATGTATTAAGCAGTTAAAGAATCAGAATTACTGCCTTGTTTTGTGATCAAAATATTTTTAAATATTTTAGGTGGGCTGTGGAGCCATATATGAGCCACACTTGTGACTTGAATGTAGGTAATTCAAAATTATGTACTCAGTTTAAATTGTTAGTGAAATTAGCCAAAAGAATCTAAAAATACATTCTAAGCAAAAGAATCTCATATCATTGTCCTAATTGATCTCAAAAGGAAATAAAAATGCAATTTTGTATGCTTAACTTTTAGGGTTAGTGTTGGGAAGCCATAACTAGGTTTAAATTGTGAAAGTTTAAGGCTAGACTGTAACTAAACCCATGCTGAGTAGTCTTCGTTCTCACCAGCATATTGGGAACTATATTATTAACTTATGACCTATGCAATTTTTGTTGATATACCAGACCTGTGAAAATTTCTGGATGGGATAAGTATAATAGATACCTTTCTTTCTGGACCCTCTTTTGGTAATCTTTACATTGTTTTTTTTTGTGTGTTCCCATTATAAGTTTTTATTTTGTATGTCAATTATTTATAGTTAATCATTATAAATTAAAATCTCCTGAGCGCCCAACTTCCTTACTGTCACCAACCTCCACCTTGTTTCTTATTTCATGAAGATTGAGGTTCTCAGGTAAGTGCTTTTCAAGAGCCTACACCTTCACCATAACATAGCTTCTGAAAGGAGCAACAGATTGGGCAAGCTTATGCTACATACTGAAATTCATACAGAAATCCATGAAATTTTGGAGTATTTAAAGGACATCTTCAGACTTGGATGGTTAGGCATTACTATTCAAATTCTCTACAATCTGAAAAGAAAGATAAGTCTTTTCTAGTCATTTATACTCTGGATTTCATTTCTTCCACCTCTTAGACTGTAGGTTTTCACTTTTCAGTAGGTTTTCACTTTCAGTAGGTTTTCTTTCAGTAGGTTTTCACTTTTACCTTCAACCAGATGTAGGTGCTCGCTGTTCTAAAATTTGTTGTATTCTTCTATATACTCCATTCTCCCAATCAACCAGTGTCTTTGTTTTTACTTTCATTGCTAAACTCTAGTTATTGGTTGGTTGGTCTATAAATGTTTCATGTATTTCTTTTTTCATCCCCATCCCAATTTTTTTTTTCTTATTCTGTATACCATCCTTCTTTCCTCCTCTTTTCTGAAGCTATTTTCTTGAAGGTCACAAACGGCAGTCTTCCTGGTCAAATCAAAAAGCATTTTTATTCTTATATTTTTCACTTTCTCAATTGTCTCTAGCATTTTGGAAACTATCTCCTTTCTTGCTTCTTTATCATTGAATTCTCTGGATTTGCTTCCTACCTTCTTCACTATACTTATTCTTTTCTGGATATCCCCCACCCCCTGCAACTGTCTAATAATAATTGGGTCTTGGGTCTTTGTTTTCCCCTTGCACCAGTATTTCTCAAGGTGGTGTTAAGCAGAATACTGTCCTAGAAATTGTTCATAGATGGTCAGGACAAAAAGGACAATTTTCTTTTTGGAGGAAAATGTTGAATAGTGTAAGTAGTATATCCTCCTCTTGGAATTTATAATCCTGCTAGCATATAAAGGCTCTGAGAGATGTGTTAGTAAAGAAGACTATTTAATTTTGTTTAACTTAGTTTCTATCAGTTAATTTGATCACAGACTACGATTTTCATGGCCTGCTTTTACCATGGTACAGAAGAATGTAGCAAAGCATACTAGTCTGGGAAATGTTGCCCTAGGTATCTAGATGATGCATAGATGAAATTTGTCTTTTAGAGGTGTTTCCGTTATTCCTGCTGCTCCTCAAGAGCTGAGAAGAGAGATTTATTATGTGTAAATGATCTAAAATCCTTCTGGATGGTGATAATGTTGGAGAAAGAAGTAAATTTGACAATTAAAAGTGTCTTTCTTTTTAAACTAGACTTGTTTTAATGTTTAATCATGTCAAGGTAGTCTCTTTAAAGTAAAGGCTCTCTGCCTTTCAGGGTTTTTACATACAGCACTCACTGGTGCTGACCCCTTCAGCAGTCATTTGTACCCCTTTGGTTTTGTATGTATCCTTACTGATGACTCAGGGCTGTGTCCTGATTGGTCTAAACTGATAACAGTAACTTCATTATTCCCAGTGGTTAGTTTAGGAAGGGGCTGGCTAGTGAGTTATGAGGGGAAGCTTTCTTGCTCCTTAAAAGAGTCATACTTGCACCTCTGTGATATTCTTCTCCCAAATCAAAAATCTCCAGTCTAATCATAAGAAAGCATCAGACAAGCTCACATTCAGGGACATTCTACAAAGTACCTGAGAAGTACTCTTCAAAGAGTCGCACTTGAAGAGGCAGTCTCTTCTCCCAGATGTTGCTGCTTCACCACGTGATACCTGAAATTAGGGTAACCAGCGTGCCAGAAAAATTAGCTAAGGAATGGCTGAGGCACTGAAGATGAAGATGGCAGAGTGGAGTGTTACAATAGCATATTGGCACAAATAAAGAAAAATTCTTGGAGGCTTCCTTGGTGGCTCAGTGGTAAACAGTCTGCCTGCTAATGCAGGAGATATGGGTTCAATCCATGACCTGGGAACATCCCACATGCTCTGGAGCAACTAAGCCCGTGCAACCACAACTACTGAGCCTGTCTTCTAAAGCCCAGGAGTTGCAACTACTGAGCCCTCATGCTGCAGCCACTGAAGCCGGCGCATCCTAGAGCCTGTGCTCTGCAGTAGGAGAAGCCGCCGCAGTGAGAAGCCCGAGCATGGCAATGGGAAAGTAGCCCTGCTTGCCGCAACTAGAGAAAAGCCAGAGAGCAGCACTGAAGATCTAGCACAGCCAAAAATAAATAAACAAAATTTAAAAAAAATTCCTATTGTGTAAGCCAGTCATGTTGAGAGTTCCTTAGTTACAGCCTAACTAAGGTATCCTGACTATTAAGATTCTCATTGTCACAGTGGTGTCTGAGATGTAGGTTAAATCTTCTATATCCCCAGGCAGTGTGGGCAGCGGCCTCAAATCTACAGGTGGTTTGAGTGTTCCTCAATGGACTTTAAGATCAGTAGTGGTGTTTGGATGCCTGGCTCAGTACTTGCTTCACAGTCTTTTGGAGATCAGGATCCTGAGGTGGCATCACCTCCCTATATACCCTTCCCTACTCCATGGATGTTCCAAGCCAAAACTCCCTTTGCCCTGATGAGATAGCTGCCTTAGGTATGATGTGTGTGTAGGGAGTTTTGGCAAGGCTGCCCTTGTTCAAGTTACCTTAAAAAAAAAGTTATTTTAGAACATTTAAGATCTATGGGATTATTGCAAAGATAGTACAGACAGTTTCCTCATACCCCACACCTAGTTTTTCCTGTTTTCACGTTAACATGACACATTTGTCATAATCAACCCCTATTGATACATTCAAAAACTAAGATCATGGCATTGGGTCCCATCATTTCATGGCAAATAGATGGGGAAACAATGGAAACAGTGACAGACTTTATTTTCTTGGGCTACAAGGTCACTGCAGATGGTGACAGCAGCCATGAAATCAAAAGACACTTGCTTCTTGGAAGAAAAGCTGTGACCAACCTAGACAGCATATTAAAAAGCAGAGGCATCACTTTGCCAACAAAGGTCCAAATAGTCAAAGCTATGGTTTTTCCAGCATTCATGTACAGATATGAAAGTTGGACCATAAAGAAGGCTGTGCACTGAAGAATTGATGCTTTCGAACTGTGGTGTTGGAGGAGACTCTTGAGAGACCCTTGGACTGCAAGGAGATCAAACCAGTCAATCCAAAAGGAAATCAACCCTGAATACTCACTGGAAGGACTAACGCTGAAGCTGAAGCTCCAATGCTTTGGCCGCCTCATGCAAACAGCTGACTCGTTGGAAAAGACCATGATGCTGGGAAAGATTGAAGGCAGGAGGAAAAGGGGACAACCGAGGGTGAGATGGTTAGATGGCATCACCCATTCAATGGACATGAATTTGAGCAAACTCTGGGAGATAGTGAAAGACAGAGGAGCCTGGCGTGCTACAGTTCATGGGGGTGGCAAATAGTCGGACATGACTGAGTGACTGAACACCACAGTTGATACATTATTAATAATTGAAGTCCATACTTTATTTAGATTTTCTCAGTTTTTCCCTAATGCCCTTTTTTCTGTTCCATGATCCCATCTAAGATTCCACATTACATTTAGTCTCTTTAGGCTTCTTTTAGTTTTTTTTTCAGTTTCTTTTGGACTTTATTTTTTATGATCTTGACAGTTTTGTTTTTCATGATTTTTTAAATTTAGTTGTTTTTGGCTGTGCTGGGTCTTTGTTGCTGCATGAGCTTTTCTCTAGTTGCAGCGAGTGGGGCTACTCTCTCATTGCAGTGCTCGGACTTCTCACTGCAGTGGCTCCTCTTATTGTGGAGCACGGGCTCTAGGGTGTGTGGGCTTCATTAGCTGCAGCACGTGGGCTTAGTAACTGTGGGTTCCAGACTCTGGAGCTCAGGCTTAGTTGCTCTGTGGCATGTGGGATCTTCCTGGATCAGGGATCAAATCTACATCTCCTGCTTTGGTAGGCGGATTCTTTCTTACTGAGCCACTAGGGAAGCCGTGATCTTGACAGTTTTGACGATTACTGGTTAGGTGTTTTGTAGAATGCCACTGTATTGGGATTTGTTTGATGCTTTTCTCAGGATTAGACTCAGGTTATGGTTTGGGAAAGGAAGATGGCAGAGTAAGGTACAGTTCTCATCATATCAAGAGAACATCTCTCAAAATGACACGTCTCGATGTTGACCTTGATCACCTGATTTGAGGTAGTGTTTGTCAGGTTTCTTCACTGTAAAGTTACTCTTTTTTCCTCCTTTTCTGTGCTGTACTCTTTGAAAGGAGATTGCTATGTGCAGCCAACGCTTAATGAGTTGGGAGTTATATTCTGTCTCCTTAAGGGCAGAGTATGTATATAAATTACTTGCAGTTTTTCTGCATGGACCCTTGTCTCTTCTCCCTTATTTATTATTCAGTTTTTTATTTATATCAGTATGAACTCATGGATATTTATTTTATACTTGAGTTTAGAATCAACTGTTACTTTATTTTGTTGCTCAACTTGTTCCAGCTTTGGCCATTGGGAGCTCTTTCGTTTGCCTCCAGACAGAATACCCCATCATTGTCACAAACCCCTTCCTTAGTTTCTGTCACTACAAGATGCTCTGGCTTATCTTGTATACTTCCTGCCTCAGTCCTAGAATTCCTCTCCACAGAGCTCTAGTTCCTTTTATTGGAAAACAGTATTAGAGACCAAAGTCTAGGTGCTAGGTGTACTGATTGCTACTATCAGACTGTCTTCAGAAATCTTGAAATTCCTGCTCCATAGATACCAGGAAGGTAGCACTGGATATCTTCCAATTTATTATTCTGTCTTGCCATTTTCAGTTTGTTACCTGGGCTGTTAGAACACAGAAATTCTTTCTTTTTTGCTACATTTTGAACTTTTTATTTTGTGTTGAGGTGTAGCCGATTAACACTGTTGTAATAGTTTCAGGTGAACAGTGAAGGGACTCAGCCATAGACATACGTGTATCCATTCTTCCTCCATCCTCCCCTCAATCCAGGCTGCCACATAACAGTGAGCAGAGTTTCCTGTGCTGTATAGTAGGTCCTTGTTGGTTATCCATTTAAAATACAGCAGTATGTACATGACCATCCCAAACTCTCTAACTATCCCTTCCCTCTAGCAATCATAAGTAAGTAAAGTCGCTCAGTCGTGTCCAACTCTTTTAGCGACTCCATGGACTGTTACCTCTCAGGCTCCTCCGTCCATGGGATTTTCCAGGCAAGAGTGCTGGAGTGGATTGCCATTTCCTTCTCCAGGGGATCTTCCCAACCCAGGAATTGAACCCGGGTCTCCCGCATTGCAGGCGGATGCTTTATTGTCTGAGCCACCAATCATGAGAACACAAAAATTCTTTAAGGAAGCCTGAATTTGTCCTTGAAAGTGAGAAACAAGGTCCACTTCTCCGGGATCCCCCCATATTTACCTTTTTTTTTTTTTAAACTTCCTTCTTAAAGGGTTTCAGTCTAGAGGGGTGTGTTAGTTGTCTACAGCTACCATACAAACCACAGATTGGTTGGCTAAAAACAGCAGAAATTTACGTTCTGATGGTCCTGGAGTCTAGAAACCCAAGGTTGACGTACCAGCAGGTTGGTTTCTTCTGGAGCCTCTCTCGTTGGCTTGCGGATGGCCTCCTTCTTGCTGCTTTGTCATCACATGGTTATACTTCTGTGCTCCTGCATCTCTGGGGTTCTTCCTCTTCTATAAGGGTACCAGTCATATTGGATTAGGGTCCTACCCTAATGGCCTCATTTAAACTTAATTACCTCTTTAAAGACCTTATTTCCAAATAGGTCACATTCCAAGGTCCTGGTTGTTGAGACTTCATTGTGTGGGTTTGCGGGAACACAGTTCAGCCCATGACAAGAGGGAATCTATGATACACACGCTGCTTTTTTTTTCCTCTTTCTGTGAGAAAGACCCTTTCTTCTAATTCCTAGGTGTGGGCTATTTCTCCTATCCTAACTTGAATTCTTCCTGCCTGTATCTTGTACCACAGTTATGGTGGGCCAAGGCAAGCTCTCGATGAATCAAAGCTGTTTAAATATAAAAAAGTCCTTCCCCAAACTGTTCTGTTACAGATGGAAAAAAAATCAGTTTTGAGGTTTGAAGCTGAACAGTAAATGACCTCTTTTCCCTCTAACAACCATAATCCTCCTTGAGGCAGTGCATACGTTTGCTTGAACAGGGAAAAGGTCATGTGCCAGAAAGGAGGGTGGGAAGCATATTGCTTTTTTGTTTGTTTTTTAATACCCTCATTGTGTGTAAATGTACACAGTGCTCATATACATAACAAATACATATATGTAAAAACCATGGCATGGAATAAGTGTTCATTACCATGATCTCAAGTCCTAACTATGCCATTTAGTATGTGTAGAACCTTGGGCAAGTCACTTAACTTCTCTGTGCCTTGGATCCACATCTGTAAAATGAGGACAATAACAGTTACCTCTCTCATTCTTGTGAAGTTTAAATGAATGAATTCATTAAAATGCTTTGAACAGTGAGTACCACATTATTAAAAAAAAAAAAAAGAAAGAAATGTTTAGTAAGTGTTATGTTAGCTATTATTCCACAACTATTTCCTTATTTCGGACCTGCCTTCTTTCCAGGATAGAATCCTATCTGTGTTTCTGCTTAAGATCTGGTCCCAGGTCTAGCTAGCCTGCCTTGCCCTTTGCTCCTGGTTGTCTGACTCTCCTCTTGCCACCTTTCCTGGTCCATTTCTAAATAGGCATAGTTGACTCCTCTCACGCTTGTCTCAGCTGACTCCCCAGCACCTGCCTTTTATTGTTGTTTAGTTATAAAGTGTCCAACTCTTTGCGACCCCATGGACTGTGGTCCACCAGGCTCCCCCTCTCCATAGGATTTCCCAGACAAGAATACTGGAATGGGTTGCCATTTCCTCCTCCACTGATGCCTGCCTCTGTAATTTGAAGATCAGCCGTGTGCATTTCTTCTAACATTCTGCACATGAAAATTCCTGCCTTTGCCTCCTCTGTCATAACCTGGCCAAATTCTAGCTGTCATTTAATTGCTACTTCGGATTACTCACAAACCATACAGAGCTCATGACTCCTTTCTAGACTGCATCCCTTTCCTACCTCCTTGATCCCTGTAATGTAATGTATTGAGACTGAGGTTAGAAATTTTGGTATCATCTTTGATTACTTGATCATCTCAGACTCAGTGATCAACATACAGAGGAGTTACTTGATCAGATTGAGTTTAAAAAAAAAAATCACTCTGGTTGCAGAATAGAGAATTGATTGGAAAGGAAGCAGGAGCTTCCTAACTAGTCTCATTGCCCTGAGCTCTATTTCTTTCCGTTAGTCCTACCCCCTTAAGCAAACCAGATCTCGCTCCAACCTTACTTTCAGAGTTGCATCACTCACTGTGTCAAATCGGAATCCTGCTGTTTAGCCTTTAAGGTCTCCTATGGAGGCCCTCCGTCTGCTTTTGTCTCCCACTATCTCCTGGCGCAAACTGTTCCAGATGTCTTGCTTTGCTAACCTTTGTCTCCTCGCCTGCCTGTCTGTGTCGTGTCAGCTCCTGTTTCTGCACTTCTGTTCCTATTATTTGACTCGTAGCTTCTTGCCTCTTTTCTGTTATGCCAGCCTTTTGGTGCATCGACCATGAAGCCCTCTGACCTCTGACCTGGCATGTGCTTTTTTTAAATATACAGTTAACATTTATTGTTTGAACCACACTAAATTATTTTGTTTTTCATTTTTCACTGATAGTTTCTTAGATGCTAACTTTGTCTTCTCAACAAAATTTTAAACTCCTTGAGGAAGGACCATATTTAAAATTTTTTCCAGTGAGCTCTTGATCATCCTTAGTGCCAATACAAAGTGTTACGGGTTACAGGATTAGAGTGGACTCTAATCCAGTCTGTGTCCTTATAAGGAGAGGAAATTTGGATACATAAAGGGACATGGGGAAGAAGGCCACATGGAGATGGAGGCCTTGACTGGAGTGATGCATTTATAGGCCAAGGAATGCCAAGGATTGTCAGCAACCACTAGAAGCTAAGAAAAAGGCAAAGAAGAATCCTCCCTTAGGGCCTTCAAATAGAGAGCATGGTCCTATAGAAACTTAATTTTAGACTTCTAGACTCCAGAACTGTGAGAGGATATTTTTGGTTGTTTTAGTCGCTGGACTTGTAGTTTGTTTTGTTGTTGTTTCATTGCTAAGTAGCGTCCAACTCTTTTTTGACCCCACGACTATGAACTATAGGACTGGAGCCCCCAGGGTCCTCTGTCCATGGGTTTTCCCAGGCAAGAATCCTGGTACTTTGCTATAATGGCTCTAGGAAACCAATATAAGATTCAATAAAAACTCTGGCAGACTTTTGAAAGTTATTTTATTTTTGTAGAAATTGACAAGCTGATTCTAAAATATAAGGAAGTGCAAATAACCTAGAATAGCCAAAACAATTTTAAAAAGAACAAAGTAGGAGGACTTAATACTCCCTGATTTCAAGACTTATTATGTAGTAATATAATACTATATAGACACAGTAACAAGACTATGGAGTTATTGAAGACAAGAGGCATATAAATCACTGGGATGGAATGGAGTACACAAATAGCCCCAGAGATATGTGGTCAATTAATTTTTGGTGAAAGTGCCAAGGCAGTTTAATGGGGAAAGGGAAGTCTTTTCAACAAAAGATACTAAAGCAACTGGACATCTTTATGGTGGTGGGGTGGGTGGTGCTGTTATATAACTTGTGCTACTTCACAACAGAAACAAATAAAATTAACTTGGATCATGGACCTCAATATAAAAGATAAAGCTATAAATCTTCTAGAAGACAAAACAGGAGAAAATATTTGTGACTTTGGATTGGCGTGGGTTTTGAGGACACAAAAAGCTTGAACCATAACGAGAAAAATAGATAAATTTGGCTATCAAAATTAAAACCTTTGCTCCTCAAAAGGCACTACCTAAAAAAAAAAAAAGGCAAGTCATGGGTTGGAAGACATTCAGAATACATCTATCAGATAGGAGAATTGTATCAGTGCAGCCCCTGTACCAGGACCTAGACTACCTACCAACAGGCCAGCACCAGCCCTGATACCCCCTTGGCCCCGGCCCTGCTGAGCATCAGGCCACCACCAGCTCTAAGACCCCAGGGCTGTACAATCAGAGACCCAGGAACTCTGCTCAGCCTACCAGCATGTTATCACTAGCCCGTGGGACCTCTTGGGCCCCAAACTCACCTACCAGCAGGCCAATACCACCTTCAACCCCTTAGCTAGCTACCCTAGTATCCAGACCCACTCACTAGTGGGCCAGCACCAGCTTTGAGACACCCTAGACCCTGCAACCTGCTGTGTCAGGAATTGGTCCCACCCAGCAGTGGGCCAACACTAGCCCTAGGATCCCAGGCCCCTCAGCCAGTAGCCTGTGACCCAGCCTCACCAACCAGGGGCCAGCAGCCTCCACACAAGGAAAGGCCTGGTAACCAATGGAACAGGGGGCCAGCTGTACCTATCAGACTACCCACAGTAGACCACCACCAATAGAAGGACCCATGCAGCCCAGGTAGGAGGCTCCCCTAGAGCGTGTTGCTCTGATGACCAAAGGGGAGTGTGCTGTTGGGATGCACAGGACATCTGCGAAAGCCCACTCTCCCAAGGTTGGGAAATGGAACCAGCCTACCAGATACTCAGAAATAAAAACAGCAAATTAGGCAAAATGAGGCAATAGAAGAGTATCTTCCAAATGAAGGAGTAAGATAAAACCCCCAAAGAGCTCAGTGAAGTGGAGATGGGCAATCTGCCCATCTCTGTAGATAGTTCACGGTAATGAGCATAAAGCTGAAACTCCAGTACTCTGGCCACCTCATGGAAAGAGTTGACTCATTGGAAAAGACTCTTATGCTGGGAGGGATTGGGGGCAGGAGGAGAAGGGGACGACCGAGGATGAGATGGCTGGATGGCATCACCGACTCGATGGACGTGAGTCTGAGTGAACTCCAAGAGATGGTGATGGACAGGGAGGCCTGGCGTGCTGCAATTCATGGGGTCGCAAAGAGTCAGACACGACTGAGCGACTGAACTGAACTGAATAAGGATAAAGATGTTCAAAGAACTCGGGAGAAGGTTGAATGAGCAGAGTGATAAGTTAGTTTTTAACAAAGAATGAGAGAAAAAAAAAGAACCGAATAGATGAAGAATACAATAACTGAAATGAAAAATACACTAGAAGGAATCAATAGTAGATTAGATGATACAGTAGATTAGATGAATGAATCAGTGAGCTGGAAGGCAGAATAGTGGAAATCACTGAAGCTAAACAGAAAACGAAAACACTTTAAGAGAAACTTAAAGCATCATGAGAAATTAAAATTACCGCATGCCTTGCCTGTGCCAAGAGGAACACAAACTTTAGTCAAAGGGAACGTTAACTCTCTTACAAAGAAGCAACCAAAATGCGGACACCTTTGGTCTTCATTCACAAAAAATAGTTCCTTGCTTAATGAAGTTACAGTTCAAGTATTCCCTGTTGCATCAGAGGACATATACCACATCACCACATTATATGAATTGCTTCTATGGAATGGGTGGAAGGAATCTCCTTGAATGTTCTTTTAGGTTTTTCTGTTTAAATTGTAGCCAACATTTTTTAAGAATCAGTTTTATGATCTTCATGGAACTTCCTGAGATTACTCTGACCCTTATCATGGGAACAAGAAGAAGCAGAGAAATAAGGAAATAAGAGAGGAAGACAAAAAGAAAAGTGGATACATGTGTCTAAGATCTTTGTAGTAGTACATTAACCTCTGGGAGGCTGCCAATGGATCTCACATGGCTGGCAGGTGACTGAGTTGGAATTTGAACTCAGGTTCTTTCTGACTCGAGAGACCAGAATAAATGCTCAGCTATGAAGAGGTTTCTTGGGTGGTGCTAGTGGTAAAGAACTGGGTGGCCAATGCAAGAGACATAATAGACAAAGGTTCGATCCCTGGTTGGGGAAGATCCCCTGAGGGAGACATTCACTCCATACTGGAGACAACCCACTCCACTATTCTGGCCTGGAGAATCTCATGGACAGAGGAGGCTGGCAGGCTATAGTCCATGGGTCATAAAAAGTTGGACACGACTGAAGTGACTTAGCACGGAGGGTGACCCTGGATTAGGGGAAACCTTCCACGGAGCTCTTTGGCCTTGTGGATCCCTTCCCAAATAGAATGTCCAATGCTCCCAGGAGACTGCCTGATCGCTGTTGTTGGAATGAACACAGATCCTTTCTTGGGTCACCTGTGTAGACCGATGGCACCACCCCTCTCCCCTCCTGCCCACCTCTTTCCCCCCTCCCCCAATACCTGAACAAGCCCCAGAGGAGTCATTTCCTGTGTGGGCTCCCTCCCCACCCACAGGAATTTCATATCTGCAGTGAGTAGAGAGCAAACTTCCTGGAACCTTGGGACACATTCCCCCAAGATGATGCAGATGCCCATAGCAAGCCTTTATTTTTTTAAAGGCCACCTCCAGCATGGAAACTGGGAATGCAAAAGGTCCATGTGAGCCATCTTCAGGTACCACAGCAGCTTCAGGAGAAGGTGACTGCAGGGAAGTGGACTCCTGCTTTCCTTTATGTCCTGTTTTTAGCCCATGTTTCTCAGAGCGAGTAGGTGCCATGGTGATAGGTACCATAGAAATAGATGGAGCACAGCACCTGGTGCAGGGCGGTGGAGCCGGCTGTTCCCATGGAAACGCATCACCAGTGGGGAGAACCCAGGACTCTGCTGTGTTCTGGCTACAGTGCAGGGCAGGCCCCCTGAAGGACCGACTCCTGACCTGTCACCCTTGTAGCCAGGGGAGAAGATGCTGCTTTAGGGTGGCTCCTTGAGGCTTCCGACATTCTCCGCATGATTGTCTGAGCTCCCTGATTGCATGCCTCCCTCCAAGGGTGCCTGAGGGGCCTCTCTCTGAGTCGACCCAGAGACCGCTTATGTAGCTCTGGCTTTCATCTGGGCCAGTCGTGCAGTGCCCAGTTGCTCAGTCCTGTCCGACTCTTTGCAACCCCATAGACTGTAGCTCCTCTGTCCATGGGATTCTTCAGGCAAGAATACTGGAGTGGATTGCCATTTCATCCTCCAGGAGATCTTCCTGACTCATGGATCAAACCCACATCCCCTGAGTCTGCTGCCATTGGTAGGCGAATTCTTTACCACTGAGCCACCTGTGAAGCAATCTGGGCCAATAGTGACCTGTAAACTAACACTGCCAAGGTTCCCATCCCCACTGATGGGAGCGCCCTGTTCCCATCCTGACTGGATGGGAGACAGTGCCTCTTTCAATGCCATGGTAATAAATAGCTTTTACAACTGGGATTGAATCCCAGACATTTTGTGGCCAGGAATACTCATAAAATGAAATCTCAGAGGATCATACCCAGAGAGCAGAGTGGGGAGGGGAAACGTCTCAGGTTGTGCTTTCAGTATGTGAACCCTCCCTCAGCCAGTACAGACTCAGGCCAGGTCTCAGCTGTTTCTGGAGACACTGAAACACCCTTTGAAAGGACTGGTCGAGCCATCCTGTAGAATCTCTATAACCATCTCAGCATCCCTGTCTGTGAGGTACACGCTGAGTTGCTTCACTTGTATCCAACTCTTTGAAACCCCGTGGACTGTAGCCTGCCAGGCTCCTCTTTCCATCGGATTCTCCAGGCAAGAACACTGGAGTGGGTTGCCATTCCCTTCTCCAGGGGATCTTCCCATCCCAGGGATCTAACCCCCTTCTCCTGTGGCTCCTGAGCTGTTGGGGAAGCCCATCGCTGTCTATAGATGTATGTAAATGATCCTTTTGGAACTCAGCTTGTTTTTGTTTGGATTTACGGCAGTTATACAAATTCTGATATATAACTCGTATGTACACATGCCCTTTAAACGGAACTTATATTAGACCTGGTATAAGAGGATTAAGTTTAAAGGACATATGTTATATGCGTCCCATCATATATTCTTCTGCAATAGGGCTCTATTATATATGTTTGTTTCCATACACTGTCAGATGGCATACATCCTTCAGGGCAGCATGACTATAATTCTGGATTAAAGTATACTTCTGAGACTAGTAATTCTAAGTAATGACCAATTCAAGATCATCTTACTCTCAATTAAAGAAACACACACATACTCTTAACAAATGAATTTTTTAAAACTGATAATCATACCACCATTAACTTATGAATTACTGCCTTGGTAATTACAGATTATGAAAATCATAGCATTGGGGGACTTCCTGGTGGCTCAGCAGTTAAGACCTGCACTCCCAAAGCAGGGAGCACAGGTTCAATCCCTGGTCAGGGAACTAAGATCCCACATGCCAAACAAACAAAGAGAAAATCATAGCATTGGAAGGGTCTAAAGCAGTGTCTATCCTGGCATATCTAGGACTTGACGTGAAGAGGCTGAGCCCAGTGACTTGAAGTGCTTGGCTGTTTAGCTCAGCATATCTTCTGTGGATGCAGGCAGTGTGTCTGCTCATTATCACTCGGCCAGTCCTTTCCCAAGCAGTGGACATGCGTGGAGCCTTCCGCTCCTCCAGCTAGCCAGTGATGACCTTGAAGGAGGCTTGTAGGTCATGCCATTGGTGGAGCTGTGCAGTGAAAGTGTAGTCAGACATTAAAACAATTTCCTGGTTTATCCCTAGGACTCATCCATGAAACCACGTGACTCCACACTCGCTGTTAGTAGCATCATATATGTAAACTGCCTCTGGGTCCCCTGTGTCCTGTTTCGTGGTTACAGGAATTTGGTGTGACCGAGGACTGCAGAATCTCTGAACTTAAATAAGCAAACATGCGTGCTGTGGTTTTTCAGGCCAAGCCAACTATGAAACAGAGAGGCTTGCCTTTCTCGCCCATAGCACTGTCATACCTTGGAGTTCTGCCACTGGGTGGGATTGCTTTTTTGGCTTAGTAACTACAAGCAGATTTGCTTTGAAGAATAAGGCTTTCAAATCTTCTGTAACTCTCTAAGAATGGACATTCACAGTCAGGTTTGGCAGAAAGAGTTTTCCCAGATTTTCAGAGTGATAAAGATAATGTTTGGCCATGTGAAACATAAACACAGAAACCTTCCTTTCCAAGATAGATTCTTTCTATGATGTTGGGGACGCGAAGCCTGAGTTAAAGACTATTTGATATTTAATTCAAGACACGCATAAACTCAGGTGTCACTTTTCCCACCAACAGTTTTGAAACTAAACATTTAATGTGAATGTAACTTAGCAATCGGTTCCCCTTTTAAATTTTTATTGCAGGGAAAAATATATATATAACACAAAACTTAGCATCTTAACCAGTTTTACGTGTACAGTTCAGTGACATTGGGTACACACACATTGTACAACCAT
Organism: Nanger dama; assembly: GCA_917880005.1. Taxonomy (NCBI): domain Eukaryota; kingdom Metazoa; phylum Chordata; class Mammalia; order Artiodactyla; family Bovidae; genus Nanger; species Nanger dama. The sequence continues at coordinate 1,430,979 of CAKJTW010000038.1, read as the reverse complement.
CCCCACCATCCACCTCCAGATCTTTTTCTACATCCCTGTCTTAAAACCCATCCCCATTAAGCACTAATTCTCCATTCCCTTGTCCCCCAGCTCTATGTCACCAACTAGAGCTCTTGGCCTTCCTCAGTCAATAGAAATTGACTATGGGGAAAAGGTGGAAACGATAATATTCTATTTTCTTGGACTGCAAAATCACTGCCAATGGTGACTACAGTCATGAATATAAAAGACACATGCTATGGAAGAAAAGCTATGATAAATCTAGATGGCATATTAAAAAGCAGAGATATCACTTTGCCAACAAAAGTCTGTAAAGTCAAAGCTATGGTTTTTCCAAAAGTCATGGACAGATGTGAGAGTTGGACCATAAAGAAGGCTGAGTGCCAAAGAACTGATGCTTTTGAACTGTGGTGTTGGAGAAGACTCTTGAGAGTTCCTTGGACTGCAAGGAGATCGAACCAGTCAATCCTAAAGGAAATCAGTCCTGAATATTTATTGGAAGGACTGATCCTGAAGCTGAAACTCCAATACCTTGGCCACCTGATGCAAAGAGCCAACTCATTGGAAAAGATCCTGATGCTGGGAAAGACTGAAGGCAGGAGGAGAAGGGGATGACAGAGGATGAGATGGTTGGATGGCATCATTGACTCAATGGACATGAGTTTGAGCGAACTGTGGGAGATAGTGAAGGAGAGGGAAGCCTGGCATGTTGCAGTCTATGAGGTCACAGAGTTGGACATGACTTAGTGATTGAACAACAGAGGCCAGACAAGAAATTGACTAGAGGCCAAGAAAGGCTTTACTGGGGCCTCTGCTGCAGCAGGGGGAAGTGAGAACAAACAACAGGATCCCTTGATTGCTTGCTCCCTGAGGAGTGGGTGAGCTGGTTCTTTATATGGAATGAGGGCAGGGGAATGTCCAGGGGTCTGGCAGGAGGGGCAGCTTAGGCATTTTGCCTGCCTCTTGGGGGTGTTGAGTGCAGGGGGCATGCACAGTACCCTGTTTTAGCTCCCAACATCCTGTTTTTGTTGGAAGCTCCTTAGAAGTAGCAGGTGAGGTTTTTGTTTTTTGTCTCTTTGTATCTTTTTGGATCCAGAATTTGCCCAAACTGCACATGCATGAAGTTATTTTTAGTCTAATAATTGTTTTGTATTTTGTTGCTCTAGAAGAGGTATGTCCAGGTGCAAGCATTGCCACACTGCAGCAGAGAGGCCCATGTCCCAAGCCTGTCTCCGCCTGGCAACCACTCTTCTGTTTAATGTCTCTGTGAGTTTGGCTATTCTCGTACCCCGTATAAAGAGAAGCACATGGTGTTTGTCCTTTTGTGACTGACTGATTTCACTAGGGCTTTCCTGGTGGCTCAGCTGGTAAAGAATCTGCCTGCAATGCGGGGGGACGTGGGTTCGATCCCAGGGGTGGGAAGATCCCTTGGAGAAGGGAAAGGCTACCCACTCCAGGATTCTGGCCTGGAGAATTCCGTGAACTGTATAATCCATGGGGTCACAAAGAGTCAGACACGAATAAACGACTTTCACCCGCTCACTTGCTATTTCACTTAGCATAATGTCCTCAAAATTCACCCATGTTGTCTCACGCAACAGGGTTGCCTTCCCTTTAAAGGCTAAATAATATTCCATTGTGTGTATTTACCACATTTTGTTTACCTACCATTTAAATTTTCTGTATTTCTTTCTTTAAAAAAAAAATTTATTTATTTGTTTATTCATTTGACAGGCTTGAGTCTTAGCTGTGTTATATGGAACCTAGTTCCCTGACCAGGGATTGAACCCTGGCCCCCTGCACTGGGAGCACGGAATCTCAGCCACTAGACCACCAGGGAAGTCCCCTGTATTTATTTCTTATCATTTAAAAATTTGAAACAGTCACCAAGTGACAGAAAAATTGCAAGGACAGTTTGAGAATAAGATACCCTGATCCTCATCATCTTTTCATACTTTCTTGTGTTTTTCTATAAACAAAAATACTCTCCCACATCATCAAACAAGCACCAACACCAGGAAGCTCACACAGATTCACAGCCACCATGGTAACCTCAGACTCCATCCAGGGTTTGCCAGTCATTGCAATGGTGTCTTATATCACAAAAGGATCCAACTCAGAACCACTCTTGCGTGAAGTGATATCTCTTGGTCTCCTGCAGGCTGGAAGAACAGCCCCTCAGTCTCTCCTTGACTTTCATGACCTTGACATTTTGAAGAGCGCAGACTTTGTAGAGTGTCTTTCTAAGGTTTCCTCTTGCTCAGATTCAGGTGATGCATCTCTGGCAGAAATGTCACAGCAATGGCACTGCATTCTTCTTCTTACACCCTGCCAAGAGGTTCAATGGTTTGATTTTTTTCCTATACTAATGATGAGGACTTTGATCCCATGATTTAAGGTGGTGTCTACCGGGTTCTCCATTATAAAGTTAGTCTTTACCTCTTCGTAGTTAATAGGTACTTTATGGGGAGATATTTGGAACCTAGGTACACATCCCTTGCCTCATCAACTTTATTTTTTATATCCATGTGGACTTACGGATTCCTGTATCAGTGACTTATACACCATTCCCATCATTATTTATTTTAAAGCTCACTTTGTTCCCAATTTGACTAGTGAGAGAACCTTTGATCTGCACCCTTCCTACATGGACCCATCTTTCATGGAGCACATCCTTACTTTCTGGCATGACAAGATGTTATAGGCTCATCTTTCGTCTTTGTCCCAGTTCTAGAATCAGCCATTTCTCCAAGGAGACTTAATTCACTTTAAAAAATTTCTGACATGTATGCATTGCTATATTTATTAAAAATTTTTAGCTGCATGTGGTCTTTCTCCAGTTGCAGACAGTGGGGGCTACTCTCCAGTTGCAGTGCATGGGCTTCTCGTTGCAGTGGCTTCTCTTGTTGCAGAGCTCGGGCTCTAGGCACGTGGGCTTCAGTAGCTGCAACTTGCTGGCTCTAGGGTACGCGGGCTTCAGGAGTTGTAGTACCTGGGCTTAGTTGCTCCTGCTACTGCTAAGTCACTTCAGTCGTGTCCTGCTGGGGTCCAGCCCCGGTGGATCCAGGGTAATTCGAAGGTGGGGATGGAGTAGGCGTCCTAGAAAAAAAAGCTATTTAATTATAGATAGAGAGGGATTAGGAATGGATAGTGTAGTAAGAAAATTAGTGGAGAAAAAGAGGCTGAATAACTGGTTTAAGTAGAATACTAATCACCACCTACGTAGGCCACAGGCGTCTTTCCATTCTCCCAAAGGACAGGAGGCACTGAGGCCTCCCCGGTCCGGTCTTAGAAGCCCAGGCAGAGTTAGTAGGCTTGGTGCGTACCCCCATACCAGATGGGAATTCAGCCAGGAAAACGGGGAGCAAGAAAGAAACGACATGGGGGAATCAGTCTTTCCAGAAACTGATCCCATTTCTTTATCTTTCAGGTTTGTTTTTATACCTTTTGTTATACATAGGGATGAATAGAGAGTCACACGGGGGTCTTCAGACCTGACCCTTGTCACAATCAGGTGCTTCATATAAAATTATACAAAGGTCTTATGAGTTTTTACATCATCTTCTGACCATGAGGTCTGCTGACATTTTATGGCCCTTTCTAATACCGGTCAGTTAACCAGAAAACTTATTTTTCCAGGTGTGATTGTTTCTTAAATCTGGCGTCACCCTCCAGATAAAGTTGCATTCCTATAGGGTGAGGGTGTAGTGAGTTACAACTAGGAAAGGAATTTACTTAACCTAAGGTTTAACATGATTAATCTTAAAGGTTAATACTTATTTCTCCTATATGCTAGTTATATTCATTATAAGGGCAGGGAATATGGAGATTTAGCAGCAAACATCAGCCCAACAAATGAAAATCCTTTCACCAATGTTCCCCCTAAGATCTACTTAGTCTTAAGATAGTGATAAAGTTACATTTTTACATAGCAAGAACACAGTGATTTATAACAAAGTACAGTGATCTATAACTAAAGAGAAAATTCATTAACTCAAAAAGTCTAATATTGCTAACATCAAAAACTACTATATTTCCTTTTCTATATTCCAAATACATTGATTAATATATTCCCAGGTGCCTAAGGATACGGAGGCCTGGCGGCAATCAAATGAGAAAGGCCCTGTGCTAATACTCCAAACTCTCTGTGCTATTTGTGGTTGAGAGGTTGTCACACAAGCTAGTCTGTCAACAGAGAGGTTTGACCTGAGACACCCTTGTCACACCCAGGGCAAGGAATTGGCAGTAATTATTGACAGGATAAATGAAAAACCCTTTACCAATACAATTCCTAATCAACCCACTAGTACTATACTAATGATTTTCTAACTTCTCAAAAGAGTCTGTATTTAGAAAGTTTTAAAGCATCCCATGTCTCTCACAGTTGGGGGTTGTAAACAATTACATGCAGCCGGATGAACCTATACAGGCAGGCTAGATAACCTTTAGAGTTCGTAAGTTGAAACACTCTTGTCACGCCCAGGAATTTTTATTAACTGAAGCTGCAAGTTAACTCCTTCTCTGAGAGAAATGGTTATGGGGGAAAGCTCCCCGTAAAATACTCTGGTTTGGGGGTAGATGCTCGGGAACAGGGGTTTCCTGAGGCTTGATCATGCCTTTGCCTATGCCAAGCTTCTTTCCTCATGACTTTTGCCGTGGGCAGAGTTCCTCACACTGGCCCCCAGAAGTGTCCGACTCTGTGCGACCTCATAGGCGGCAGCCCACCAGGCTCCCCTGTCCCTGGGATTCTCCAGGCAAGAACACTGGAGTGGGTTGCCATCTTCTTCTCCAATGCATCAAAGTGAAAACTGAAAGTGAAGTCGCTCAGTCGTGTCTGACCCTCAGCAACCCCATGGACTGCAGCCTTCCAGGCTCCTCCGTCCATGGGATTTTCCAGGCAAGAGTATTGGAGTGGGGTGCCATTGCCTTCTCCATAGCTTGTGAAATCTTCCCAGATGGGAGCTTGAACCTGTGCCCTCAGGATTGACAGGCAGATTGCTATCTACTGAGCCACAAAAGAAGTTCCACATTTTAATGGAAAATGGTATTTAGAATCCAAGATCTGGACAGTAGATGTGCTCATCCCTATTGAGATGTTACTGGTCCCAGGCAAAGCTAAGGAATGTACATTACCCTGTGTACACTTATATACACAGATACACTCCTTACCCTCTGATATCACATTCCAGACTACCATTCCTCAGCCTTCTGAAGAATCCCCCTTACCCTGGTCAGCTGGTGATACCACAGGCCAGGCCACCCTCCCTGCGTAAGTCCTCCCTTGTCACTTGGGCTCTGATCCCCCACTTTGGGCCTTCATGACTTCCTGCCCTCCATCTCCACCATGAACTCCTACCTACCTCTCTGCTCAACCTAGTGACTTTAGCACTGAATTGTTTAGGAGATAGAAGTCAAAGGGACCACTACTGACTTTGGTTCAAAGTATTGATACTTGTTATTGTTAACAGTTGTTTGCATATTGGGTGTACTTGCATCTGACCTATTAATTAGACAATACAAATCATGACTGGCAGCATTTCCCTAATCCTTTGTCTCTGCTATTGTAATGAAAAAAATTTTATGAAATATTTATACAGCTAGGATGCCTTCTTCCTTACAGCAACATCTATTTTGCAAATTCGCAGTTGTATTTAGGCAACTCCTGGCAAACACTGAGCAAGTCCTACCTCAATAATTAATGAGTGAAGACAAGGTCTGTAAACCTATTTATTCCACGCATTCATTATCAAGTTATAGGACTCTGGTGAAGCGATCCAGAGGACAGCTACAGAAATCAGAAACAGAGTTTTGTAATCTGTGATAGGGCTTCCCTGATGGCTCAGACACTAAAGCGTCTGCTTTACTCCGCAATGTGGAAGACCCGGGTTCGATCCCCTGGATTGGGAAGATCCCCTGGAGAAAGGAAATGGCAACCCACTCCAGTACTCTTGCCTGAAAAGGCTATGGACAGAAAAGCCTGGTAGGCTACAGTCCATGGGCTCGCAAAGAGTCGGACACGACTGAGCAACTTCACGTTCTTCTTTTCTTTCAATACTGTGAACTATGCTGTGAATAACAAGATCTTCCTGACTAGACGGTGAACATCAAGGAAATGGGCTGCGTCTTCTGCTATTTTTGTACCCCTCAAGGTCAGGTCCTAAATACGATCTGTATACGTATATATGTGATGCTCCCTGTGCTTGTTGGCTGACAAGAGCTGTGACAACATTGTCATGGTAGCAGAGTTACAAAATCCGATGGACGCCTATTGGACTTTATCCTCCCTTTTTTCTATTTGGCTGCTCTGGGACTTTGTTATGGCAAGCAGGCCTGTTTAGTTTCAGCAAGAGGCTTCCCTAGTAGGGGGTGCATGGGCTCTAGAGCGCAGGCTCAGTAATTACAACGTTCGGGCTTAGTTGCCTTGTGGGATCTTAGTTCCCTGACCAGGGATCGAACTATCGTCCCCTGCATTGGAAGGCAGATTCTTAGTGACTGGACTGCCAGGGAAGGCTTTATCCTCCTTGAACTTCATGACCACAAATCGCTCCTTGAAGTACTTGCTTGTTTGGCTGCTGAACCACATGGTTTATCTCCTGCCTCCCTGGTTGCATCCTCTTGATTGCCCTTGTACATCCTATTTGCTCTGGCCAACCCCACCTCCCCGATGGTGAGTGTTTATCGGGTGCCTTCAATGTGCCAGGCTCTGTTGCTGGCACTGGAGATACAGCAAGGAATAAAACAGACCAAAAGGCCTGTCCTGGCAGAACTGAAGGGGAAACAAAGCCTTTCTCCCTTGTGTGTGTACGATCCCTCGTCCCCACTTCACAGGAGTAACCTCCGCTGAGCACGGGCCGATACAGCAGGGCACACGAAGGGGTTAAGGCAGCCTCTGTCCTGCAAGGTTCTTTTCTGGGAGGGAGACTTTCTAGATGCTCATCTCTCTGACCTGGCGCCCTCTCCATCTGCATGCTTCCAACTTTGCCCCCCTGCAGTCTATCTGCTACCTGCAGTCAGAGCCATCTTCATAAAAGGCAAGTCTTACCAAGTCAGTCTATTGCTGAAAACTTTGTGAGTTCCCATTGCTCTGGGGATGAATCCAAATTCCTTCACGAGCTGGCCTCTGCTTACCCTTCCAGCCCCTGCTCCCAGCACCTCCTCCCTTGCATCATACACTCCAACAGCACCAGAAGCTAGTTCCCTCCACGTGCTTCCCTGCCTTGGCTCGAGCTGTGCCCTGGCCTAGAACACCCTTCCTCCCCACCCTTCTGCTAGTCGAACCCCGACTCTTCTTTAGGCTCAGCCATTTTTCCTCCTCCACCTGCAGTCCTTATGGCCCAGGAGTGCTCAGTGGTGATAGTTACCTATTTATTTTTCTGTCTCTCCCTTGGAGACAAACACAATGGTAATGATGTGTTTAATGTCTGCCTCCAAGGATGGTAAACCCTCTGTGCGTGTGGGCTGTGGCTGTCTCATTCCTGCTGTATCTGTAGCATGCTGGGCTGGGCGAGGACTAATAAACACACATGATACGTGCACAGTGAGCCTGGCCAGAACTGTTCTAAGAAGCTCACAAGTGTCAGCTAATTTCATCCTTACCACAACTCAGAGAGGAACAAACTGTTGTTAGTCCCTGTTTATAGATGAGAAAATAGGCACGGAGGGTTAAAGATCCCCTCTTAAGTGGAGAGGCAGGCTTAGCATCTAATCAGCCCTGAAGCTGAGCTCTGGACCACAATGCCTGTTGCATGGACCCTGGGCTCCCAGCAGGCGCTCAGTGAGTGATAGCTGCTGATATTCACACTCCCAGGCATACGTGCCTTTCACATAGGAGTGAGGTCTCTTTCACTCACCTCTGTGTACTCAGCATACCTACGTGGTCGGGGGCTAAATCAATATTTCCTGAATGAATGAAAAAATAAGCGAATCCTCAGAAGTATAAGGAGAAGGCAATGGCACCCCACTCCAGTACTCCTGCCTGGAAAATTCCATGGATGGAGGAGCCTGGTGGGCTGCAGTCCATGGGGTCGCTACTAGTCAGACAGGACTAAGTGACTTCACTTTCACTTTTCACTTACATGCATTGGAGAGGGAAATGGCAACCCACTCCAGTGTTCTTGCCTGGAGAATCCCAGGGATGGAGGAGCCTGGTGGGCTGCCATCTATGGGGTCTCATAGAGTTGGACACAACTGAAGTGACTTAGCAGCAGCAGCAGCAGAAGTATAAGGAATAGCTTATTTTATCATTATGACCTGAGTACCTTCCAAGCATAAGTTTAAATTTAAATTTCATTTTTTATTAGGTAATACTTATGTGTTGTGCTAGTCAAGGTTGCAGAGTCCTTTTTCCACCAGGATCGTCTCATGGCACAACTCCAGAGGGCGCCATTGACAAAAACAGTGTGGCAGCCACTATTCCTGCTCAGGTCCCCATCCACCCAATTTCCCTCCCCTGCAGCCACCACTGATACCAAACTCCATCCTTCCAGAGCTGGTCTCCGTGCATTTGAACTGATCGATTGTGTGAGTGTTATTCAACATGGACTTCTTCATCTTGCCTTGTTCATTTTACACCTTTGGGAGATTGTTTCATTTGAGGTGTATAGAGTAGGCTCATTCTTTTAATTATTAAGTTACATATTATCTATGTATGGTATGGACAAATAGCAGGGATGTAATAGAATTTAGCTAGTCCTCTGTTTAACCAGTCCTCCATGTATTTAATCATCCTCTATTCGTTGTTTCTAAATTGTTTTTTACTACAAATAGTGCTGCCACTTGCTGTTATTATCCCATCCACTTTTTAAACACATCTAAAGCTTATATTTGCAGAATTGGATTGCTTGGGTAAAGCAGAGGAATGACTTTCTAACAGTAGAATTTCAGTCATCTGTGACAGGCATGGATGAGATATATTTACATTGGGGCTTTGAGTATGTCAGATTCTGCTAGGAATTGATGGTCCATCCCCTGATTCCATATATTCCACTCTGGGGAATGATATTTGTGGATTTGATGGTTTGTTATCCATTAAAGAGAAAAGAGAGATCTCACAGAAAGCCACAGAAAGGTGGCTTCTTGGAGTCTGACCAAGGCTCACTGGTTGGATCCCATCCTATCTCACTTCTAGAGAAAGACCTTGCTAGACAACACAGCACCTGCGCCACTGAGCAGTGAGTTCACTGGAGGTCCTAAGAAGCCTGAGTTCAGGGATCGTTCCACAAAGAAATATGTTTGAACTCTGGGCCCAGAGTCACTTTGTAGGGAAGAAGGAGAAGATCATTGCTGTTCCTGAGACTCTGAGGATGTGATTCCTATTAACACCACAGGATAGATGATGGATAGGTGGATGAATGGATGGATGGGAGTTGGGGTGGACACAGAGATGCATAGATATAGATAAGTAGATATCGATCAAGTAAGCATGAGCTTAGACTTGTTTTGAATTTGTGCTCTGGCATTTCCTCCTTATGTGACTTTCAGTAACTTTGATTTCTCTGAGCTCCAATTTCCTTGTTTATAGTGGGATTGTCTTCTTTGTAAAGCAGTGCCAATGGTTATAAACCAATGAGGATAAATGGCCTAGCACAGTGCCTGGCCCACAGTGGTCTCCTCTATGTGGCTGTAGTTGCTGTAATTTATTTTATGACTGGACAGTCTCTGGATGGTATACTGAGGGCATCTCTTTGGCAGGAGTCAATGAGCACGTACTTCATGCTCTGTTTGGCTCCTGCCTCAAAGGAATGAACCTGTAGGGTGTGGTTCTTGGCCTTCTTTCCTCTTAGCATGCTTGGCCTGTGACATATCCTTATCAGTATATATATATATAATATATCAGTATATATATATCAGTATATATCAATATATATATATATATATATATGCCTGGCACTCCCCAGCATGCATTGTACAGGGCAGAATTTCTAACTACACTCATCCATCTCCAAGCTAGGAAAGTAATGTTATTATAAGAATTACCCAGATCGTCTGAAATTTATATTAAAATAAATAAATAAAGGAAAGGCAATTACTCTTAGATTTGGGTCTCCTGGCTACAATTTATTTGCAAAACATTAAGCTTGCACCTGCTGTCTTATAGAACAATGATGGAGGGTGACGGCTAACAGATACTTGTCGGTGTCTCCTTCGATTGGGTTTGGGTAAACTCCATTCACCCTTCAGATGTGAAGTGAAGTCGGTTATCACTGGGGTCCAGCCACTGTTCCCACATGACTATTGAATGGTCTCTCTTGTAAGAGGTCACTTTGCTGAGTGTCTGACTTGAGGTGCTAACCCCCTGCTCCCTACAGGGAACTCAGGGAACCACAGACATCAGGGCCTTAGCTGGTGTCTTGGCTGTTTGGGTAAAGGTTAGGCTTGCCAGGCCTGCCAGGCCCAGGTCGGTTCTCTCAGTCCAGCAGGTAAACACAGGCTTCGCCTGCCAAAGAAGCTCCTTTAAGCCCCTGTATCTTCAACTAGGGTGTGAAAACCAACCTCACCTGACCTTCCCAGCACCCTGACCCAAGCCCATGAGGACCTACTGTTCTCTCCTCTATGCCCTCACAGCATGTTGTTCCTGCAGCTATTAAAACACGTGCTGTAAGTTTTAAATACATCTCTACATCCCTTTGCCAACAAAGGTCCATAAAATCAAAGCTATGGTTTTTCCAGTAGTCATGGACGGATGTGAGAGTTGGACCATAAAGAAGGCAGAGTGCTGAAGAATTGATGCTTTTGAACTGTGGTGCTGGAGAAGACTCTTGAGAGTCCCTTGGACAGCAAGGAGACCAAATCAGTCAATCTTAAAGGAAATCAGCCCTGAAAATTCTTTGGAAGGACTGGTGCTGACCCTGAAGCTCCAATATTTTGGCCACCTGATGTGAAGAGCTAACTCATTGGAAAAGACCCTGATGCTGGGAAAGACTGAAGGAGGAGGAGAAGGGGATGACAGAATGAGATGGTTGAACGGCATCATCAGTTCAATGGACATGAGTTTGAGCAAACTCTGAGAGATGGTGAAGGACAGGGAAGCCTGGTGTGCTGCAGTCCATGGGGTCTTGAAGAGTCAGACATGACTGAGCGACTGAACAACAACACCTTCCAAGGCAGTGAAAGAGAAGAGTGAAAAAGTTGGCTTAAAACTCAACATTCAGAAAACTAAGATCTTGGCATCTGGCCCCATAGCAAATAGATAGGGAAACAATGGAAACAGTGACAGACTTTATTTTTGGGCTCCAAAATCACTGCAGATGGTGACTGCAGCCATGAAATTAAAAGACGCTTACTCCTTGGAAGGAAAGCTATGAACAACCTAGATAGCGTATTAGCACCTTCCACGTTTGGCCAACAACACCTTCCAATATTTTTTATATTTCGTTTGTTAGAGATTTTATAAAATCTTGAATTCTTCATGAAAATGGCCATGATCTTCTATCTGGGAGATTAGAGCTGAAAACAACACATTGGTGATTTGGAATTCCACTGGGCTCTTCTCTGTAGATAAAAAGAATTGTGGGAAATCAAGGTTGTACAGCTTCATTATGAACCTTCACTATGAACACTGCTCCTGAATCCCACTTTCATCCATTCTGCAGTCAGTCAGTCATTCAACAAACACCTATCAACTCTCTCTTTGTGCCAGACACTATGCTAGGCATATGGTATAATTATATGAGAAAGACATGGGCTGTGCCTTGGCAGCCAACACAATGTGGCTATTTAGCCCTAAATTTTGCTAACATATTGACACCTCTTTCCAGAATATAAGAAGTCAATTTATAGAATCACTTTTGGAGCATAATTTCCTATAGCTTTGAGACTATTTTTAAATTTACAGTATGTATTCTTTCACCAAAAATCTGTGTAAGACACTGTGTCTATAGTAGTGGTGAGAAGAGGATATAAAGAAGAAAACATAAAATCTCTCCTTTCTAGGACCCAAATCTAAATAACAGAAGTAATATGTAGGCAGAAAATCCAGCCTGTTAATTCCTTTGCGATTGCACGTGGCATTGACTCATTTCTTCTTTTTCTCATATTTGGTGTGTGCTGTGTGCTGAAGCTGTGATAAGGGCCTGTGGAAGAGTTCTAAAAGGTAGTCTTGCCCTCTAGGCACTCTGGGGTCTCCCCAGGAGAGAGTAATGAGATTCAGATTCAGGTAGAACTCCTGGTCAATTGTACCTGCAGACCAAGATCGGTGGCTCAAAAAATGCTTGGTGGCAGCAGGAGCCCAGCACCAGCCAGTGTGAGCCTGTTGGATGCTTTGTGGGGGCAGAAGATTCTGAACCAGTTCTGAGGAATGGAAAGGCCTTCAGGAGGGAGGCAGGGAGGACACTCCAGGCCAGGGCAAGGGCAAAAGCAGAGCTCTTGAAGTGTCAGGAATTTCTCTTTAGAAACGGAGACATGAGGGGATAGGGTAAGGGGGAAACTTGCTCCAAACAGTAGCCATCCCAGAGCAGTGCCAGGAGTAGTCCTGGGCAGGTTGGGAGGCGGTCCTGATGCTGAATCTGCCCCCTTACGGCGAGCTGTGAGTTCTCATCTATTCCTCTCTGTCCATTCCTCAGGTCCTCTGTGGCCCACTCAGGGATGGCATAATGATCTCCACATTCCACTGGAAGTCTGCCTTCCCTCTGCCTTAAGGAGTTTGATTCTACAAAAGAAACCAAACACCAGGAACATGTCCAGCATGAGTAGGGTTGAGTGGTGCTCAGTGTTAAAAAAATTCCCTGGAAATACCAGCCATGTCCATTCCCAGAAACTCTCAAGACTCCCAGCTTCTAACTAGGAGACAGAAAGTCAGAGCAGAAGAGATTCTCCTTGGTCATTGCTTAATTTTCTAGAAGGAGCTGATGCCTTGGACCAGACTCAGGTTTAAAGTCTAGTACTACCCAGCTCTGCTTGGTGCCCGCAGATCCACAGGGAGAACCCCCAGTGACCTCTGATGATGAAAAGGTTTGCCCTCCTGGGAGAAGTTTCCCCAGATTATGCTACATTTTAGTTTATTTTTGATTGAGACCAGGTTTCCTCACGTGGGCTGGTCTTTTCTGGGTGGCGTCCATCCCTACACTATCTCCCAGGAGAGACACCCAAGGCTCCAAAAGGTCCTGAAAGAGAAAACAGATATCCATGTTGTCGCCAACCTAAATTCCAGCAAAATTTCACAATAACAAAGACATTTCTGGTTATAGTGGAATTACCAGCAACATAGACTAGAGTACTAAAGCAGGATAACTTTCATTGTTTATGGACATATCTGTCCTCTGTTGCCATTTGTGGGCCAATAGTTATCTATTGTTGCCCATCAAAGCATCCCCAAACATGATGGCTTAAACCATAATTCTCATAATCTACACTGAGGCCAGGCTCAGCGGGGTGGTTGTCCCGCTCCACGTGGTGTCTCCTGGGCTAGCCCACCAAGCTGGTATCTTCCTCACATGCCTGGAGTGTCCACTGACATGGCTGGAACCACTGGAACCAGCCTCACATTTCTCTCTCTAGGAAGCCTCTCCATCAGAGGAGGCCAGAATTCCTTACAGAGTAGCTCAGGCCTCCGTGGGAGATATTCTAGGAGAACAAGCCCTAATGCACATATCCAGCCTCTGCTTTCTTCATACCTCCTAAAGTCCTGTTAGTAAAGCAAGTCATGTGGCCCAGGACAGTGTCAAGGTGGAGGGGACTCCCAGTTGTGAATACTGGGAAGCATGCTTTATAGTCAGCACATAACAGTAGACCACAGCCCTTCACTTACATGACGGACCAACAAACACCAGCTTCACCAGATCGACCTCCACTCACTAGGAACCTGGGGGAGAGGGACCAAGGAACAGCGTGGCTCCTTACTGGCCATCTCTGGGGGCAGACTGTGTGATCTCTTTAAGCCTCACCTGTTAGAAAGCAACCATAGAATCTTGCCCAAGGAGCTGACATAGGTGAGGTGCTGGACCCACGTTAGCTGCCACCAATAACCTCAGATATGCAGATGATACTACACTTATGGAAGAAAGTGAAGAGGAACTAAAAAGCCTCTTGATGAAAGAGGAGAGCAAAAATGTTGGCTTAAAGCTCAACATTCATAAAACTAACATCATGGCATCTGGTCCCATCACTTCATGGGAAATAGAGGGGAAACAGTGGAAACAGTGTCAAACTTTATTTCTGGGGCTCCAAAATCACTGCAGATGGTGATTACAGCCATCTGCATGAAATTAAAAGATGCTTACTCCTTGGAAGGAAAGTTATGACCAACCTAGACAACATATTAAAAGCAAAGACATCACTTTGCCAACAAAGGTCCATCTAGTCAAGGCTATGGTTTTTCTAGTGGTCATGTATGGATGTGAGAGTTGGACTGTGAAGAAAGCTGAGCACCAAAGAATTGATGCTTTTGAACTGTAGTGTTGGAGAAGACTCTTGAGAGTCCCTTGGACTGCAAGGAGATCCAACCAGTCCATTCTAAGGGAGATCAGTCCTGGGTATTCTTTGGAAGGACTAATGCTGAAGCTGAAACTCCAATACTTTGGCCACCTCATGCGAAGAGTTGACTCATTGCAAAAGACCCTGATGCTGGGAGGAACTGAGGGCAGGAGGAGAAGGGGATGACAGAGGATGAGATGGCTGGATGGCATCACCATCTTGATGGACATGAGTTTGGGTAAACTCCAGGGAGGCCTGGCGTGCTGTGGTTCATGGGGTCGCAAAGAGTCAAACACGACTGAGCGACTGAACTGAACTGAACTGGTTCTCCACGAGGAAAGTGGCTGTTTCTGTGGGCCAGCTAGAGCTCTCCAGCTTGGAGAGCTGTCTCTTCCAGGGCTTTAAATCAAATTAGGACCATTAAAAGGCTTTTGCGTCTTCCTTTTCTCTCTCTCCGTTATTAAGTTTAAAAAAAAAAAAAAGGAAAACATTGCTCTTTGGGTAAAAGGACTCAGAGGATTCATTTCATAATGAGTACCGTAAAGTACCCCTGCCTCATGTGTCCACAGCCCCTTCCAAAAGGGCACCACGGAGCCCTCTACTGCATGTCCTGTTACTGATGAAGATGACGTGGAGACTTTCTATGACCAGCGGTAGAGGTGAACAACACCAAAACACAAAGTCTTCAGAAGTGCACTTAATTAAAAATGAAACAGAGAAGCTTTGCGTGCATAATACCTCGTGATTTATAGTAGTCATCCAATTTGCTCTGGAAACAGGCCTCAGAGGTAAGAGACGGGTGCCTAGGGGCTGGGAGGCCTCCAGGCTGGCTGAATTCCCTTCCATTCACTCTAAATTATTTTTGAAACACTCTGGGCTTGCTCAAGCCACGCACCCAGCTTCCTTGGGCTTTCAGCAGCAGGGGGTGTCCAATTTGTCCTCCTTTGGAAAGTCTCTAGCGTTGGCAGGCACTATAGGCTTTGAAATAATGAATTCCAGGCAGTTTGAGTGGGGACCAGGGACAGACTTTCCCTTCAGAGGACAGCATCTGCTCCATTGCTCTCTTCCCGACGAGGAAGGTGCTGGAGGTGGTGATGGACCCATCCTGGTTGGTGGGGAGGGGCATTCCTGCAGCCCAGTGGTGACCTGAGAGGACCTCAGGGGTCACCTGTCTGAGGCTTGACTCCTGACTGTGCCACATACCAGCTGTGTAACCCCGGGAAAGTTACTCTGTCTCTCTGAGCCTCATTCTACTCGCCTCTTGTATAAAGTACAGATGATTCCACACAAATTTCTGAGCACAGAGAATCTGGCATATAATAAGCATTCAGAAAAATATTAACTGATAAATATTACTACAAAAAAGAAATGTCCACATGTTGATAGAGCAAGTCTGGCACTTAGGAGATTTGTCACCAAGATTATTTCTTCAAAAGAGTACAATTATGTTTTTGTTTGGGATGATCTTATTTTTAAAGGAAATAGCCATTTTGGGGGAGGAAACATAACTTTTCTTGTTTGTTTTTCCTCCAGTTACATATTGATAACTGTTTATTACATAATTTTTAGCATATTAAGGAAACCATAAAAGAAAATTAAAATCACCGATAATCTTGTCAGTAGAGATATCCATAATGAACATGAAGATATGCTTCCTTCTGGTTCTTTTTAAAAAATTTTTATTATTTTAATTATTTTTCATTGGAAGATAATTGCTTTATAGAATTTTTTTGTTTTCTGTCAAACCTCAACATGAATCAGCCATAGGTATACATATATCCCCTCCCTTTTGAACGTCCCTCCCATGTCACACACCATCCCACCCTAGGTTGATACAGAGACCCTGTTTGATTTCCTGAGCCATACAGCAAATTCCCGTTGGCTATGTATTTTACATATGGTAATGTAAGTTTCCATGTTACTCTTTCCATACATCTCACCCTCTCTTCCCCCTCTCCCCATGTCCATAAGTCTGTTTTCTATGTCTGTTTCTCCATTGCTGCCCTGTAGATTAGTACCATTCTTCTAGATTGCATATATATGTGTTGCTGCTGCTACTGCTGCTAAGTTGCTTCAGTCGTGTCCGACTTTGTGCCACCCCATAGACGGCAGCCCGCTAGGCTCCTCTGTCCCTGGGATTCTCCAGGCAAGAAACTGGAGTGGGTTGCCATTTGCTTCTCCAATGCATGAAAGTGAAAAGTGAGAGTGAAATCACTCAGTCTAACCTGACTCTTAGTGACCCCATGGACTGCAGCCTACCAGGCTCCTCCATCCATGGGATTTTCCAGGCAAGAGTACTGGAGTGGCCGTATATATGCGTTAGAATGCCATATTTATCTTTCTCTTTCTGACTTACTTCACTGTGTGTAATAGGTCCTAGATCCATCTACCTCATTAGGACTGACAAATGCATTCCTTCTTATGGCTGAGTAATAGTCTATTGTGCATATGTACTTCTTTATCCATCCATCTTCCATGTTCTAACTATTGTAAATAGCGCTGCAATGAACAATGGATACATGTGTCTTTTTCAATTTTGGTTTCCTCAGGGTATATGGCTAGGAGTGGGATTGCTGGGTCATATGGTGGTTTTATTCCTAGTTTTTAAGGAATCTCCATACCATCTTCCATAGTGGCTGTACCAATTTCCATTCCCACCAACAGTACAAGAGAATCCCTTTTCTCCACACCCTCTCCAGTATTTATTGTTTTTGATGATGGCCATTCTGAGGTGATAATCTCATTGTAGTTTTGATTTGCATTTCACTAATAATGAGTGATGCTGAGCATCTTTTCATGTGTTTGTTAGCCATCTGTATGTCTTCTTTGGAGAAATATCTGTTTAGGTATTTTCCCATGTTTTGATTGGGTTGTTTGTTTTTCTGGTATTGAGTTGTATGAGCTGCTTGTATATTTTGGAAAATAGTTCTCTGTCAGTTGTTTAATTTGCTATTATTTTCTTCCATTCTGAAGGTTGTCTTTTCACCTTGCTTATAGTTTCCTCTGCTGTGCAAAAGCTTTTAAGTTTAATCAGGTCCCACTTGTTTACTTTTGTTTTTATTTCCATTACTCTAGGAGGTGGGCCATAGAGGATCTTGCCTTGATTTATGTCATCAAGGGTTCTGCCTATGTTTTCCTCTAAGAGTTCTATAGTTTCTGGTCTTACATTTAGGTCTATAATCCATTTTGAGTTTATCTTTGTGTATGGTGTTAGGAAGTGTTCTAATTTCATTCTTTTACATGTAGCTGTCCAGTTTTCCCAGCACCATTATTGAAGAGTCTGTCTTTGCTCCATTGTATATTCTTGCCTCCTTTGTCAAAAATAAGGTACCCATAGGTGCATGAGTTTATTTCTGGGCTTTCTATCTTGTTCCATTGGTCTATATTTCTGTTTTTGTGCCAGTACCATACTGTCTTGATGACTGTAGCTTTGTAGTATAATCTGAAGTCAGGAAGGTTGATTCCTCCAGCTCCATTCTTTCTCAAGACTGCTTTTACTGTTCGAATCTCTTGTGTTTCAATATGAATTGTGAAGTTTTTTCTTCTAGTTCTGTGAAAAATGTCTGATAATTTGATAGAGATCACACTGAATCTGTAGATTGTGTTTGGTAGTATAGTCATTTTCACAATATTGATTCTTCCTACCCAGGGACATGGAGTAAATATGTCATCTTTGATTTCTTTCATTAGTGTCTTACAATTTTCTGTGTACAGCTCTTTTGTCTCCTTAGGTAAGTTTATTCCTAGATATTTAGTTCTTTTTGTTGCAATGGTGAATGGACTTGATTCCTTAATTTCTTTTTCTGATTTTTCATTGTTAATATACAGAAATGCAAGTGATTTCTGTGTATTGATTTTGTATCCTGCAACTTTGCTAAATTCACTGACTAGCTCTAGTGATTTTCTGACATTATCTTTAGGGTTTTCTATGTACAGTATGTCATCTGCAAACAGTGAGAGCTTTGCTTCTTCTTTTCCAATCTGGATTCCTTTTATTTCTTTTTCTTCTCTAGTGCTATAGCTAGGACTTCTAGAACTATGTTGAATAATAGTGGTGAAAGTGGACACACTTGTCTTGTTCCTGATCTTAGGGGGAATGCTTTCAGTTTTTTCACCACTGAGAAAAATGTTTGCTGTAGGTTTATCATATATGGCCTTTACTATGTTGAGGTAGGTTCCTTCTATGCCCATTTTTAAATCATAAATGGGTATTGAACTTTGTCAAAGGCTTTTTCTGCATGTGTTGAGATTATCATATGGTTTTTATCTTTCAATTTGTTAATATGGTGTATCACATTGACTTATTTGCCTATACTGAAGAATCATTGCATCCCTGGAATAAACCCAACTTAATCATGGTGTATGAGCTTTTTGACATGTTGCTAAATTCTGTTTGCTAAAATTTAGTTGAGGATTTTTGCATCTATTTCATCAGTGATATTTGCCTTAGTTTTCTTTTTTTTGTGTTGTCTTTGTCTGATTTTGTTATCAGGGTGATGGTAGCCTCATAGAATGAGTTTGAAAGTGTTCCTTCCTCTGCAACTGTTTGAAAGAGTTTTAGAAGGACAGACATTAGCTCTTCTCTAAATGTTTGATAGATTTCTCCTGTGAAGCCATCTGGTCCTGGGCTTTTGTCTTTTGAGAGATTTTTGATCACTGCTTAAATTCAGTGCTTGTAATTGGGTTGTTCATAATTTCTATTTCTTCCTGGTTCAGTCTTGGAAGATTGAACTTTTCTAAGAATCTATCTACTTCTTCCAGCTTATCCATTTTATTTCCAGTTTAACAGCTGATTTTTCAGTAGAAACTCTGCAGGCCAGAAGGGAATGGCAGGATATATTTAAAGTACTGAAAGGGAAACATTGACAACCAAGATTACTGTATCCAGCAAGGATCTCATGCAAAACTGATAGAGAAATAAAAGACTTTCAGACACGTGAAAGTTAAGGGAATTCAATACCACCAAACCAGCTTTACAAGAAATGTTAAATGGACTTATATAGTCAAGAAATACAAGAGAAGAAAAAAGATCTACAAAATCAACCCCAAACAATTAAGAAAATGGCAATAGGAACATATATATCAATAATTACTTTAAATGTAAGTGGATTAAATGCTCCAACCAAAAGACACAGACTAGCTGAATGGATACAAAAACAAGACCCATATATATGCTGTCTACAAGAAACCCACCTCAGACCTAAAGACACATATAGACTGAAAGTGAGAGGATGGAAAAATATATTCCATTCAAATGGGAAGCAAAAGAAAGCTGGAGTAGCACTCCTCATATCAGACAAAATAGACCTTAAAGAAGATTACACTTCATAATGATCAAGGGATCAATCCAAGAGGAAGACATAACAATTGTAAATATCTATGCACCCAACATAGGAGCACCTCAATACATAAGACAAACACTAACAGACATAAAAGGAGAAATTGACAGTAACACAATAGTAGGACTCTTTAACACCCCACTCACACCAATGGACAGATCATCAAAACAGAAAATAAGGAATGTCTTAAATGATACATTAGACAAGATGGATCTCATTGATATCTTCAGGACATTCCATCCAAATGCAGAAGAATACACCTTCTTCTCAAGTGCACATGGAACATTTTCCAGGATAAATCACATCTTGGGTCACAAATCAAACCTCAGTAAATTTAAGAAAATTGAAATCATATCAAGCATCTTCTCCAACCACAATGCTATGAGACTAGATATCAATTACAAGGGGAAAAAAAAAACTGTAAGAAACACAAGCACATGGAGATTAAACAATACATTTCTAAGTAACCAACAGGTTACTGAAGAAACCAAAAGGGAAGTGAAAAAAATTTCTAGAAGCAAATGACAATGAAAACACGACAACTCAAAACCTATGGGATGTAGCAAAAGCGGTTCTAAGAGGGAAGTTTATAGCAGTACAATCCTATTTCAAGAAACAAGAAAAGCATCGAATAGACAACCTAACTTTACACCTAAAACAGCTGGAAAAAGAAGAAGAAGAAGAACAACAAAAAAAAAACAAAATTAGTAGAAGGAAAGAAATCATAAAGATCTGAGCCGAAATAGATGAAAAAGAAATGAAAGAAAGAATAGTAAGATTAATAAAACTAAGTGCTAGTTCTTTGAGAAGATAAGCAAAATTGACAAACCTTTAGCCAGACTCCTCAAGAAAAAAAGAAGAATCAAATCAACAAAATTAGAAATGAAAAAGGAGAGGTTACAACAGACAATACAGAAATACAAAGGTTATAAGAGACTATTGTGAACAACTATATGGCAGTAAAATTGATATCCTTCTAGTTCATTCTCTTATCTTCTTTAAAAAGGAGAATATGCTGAGAATACTATTTTCTTACCTAGTAATGTTCCTTTAATGATACATCCCAAACATCTTTTAATATCATTAAATATTTATTCTTTACCATAATCTTATTTTATCTTGTTGGCCATGCCCTGTGGCATGTGGGATCTTAGTTCCCTGAGTGGGGATCAAACCTGCACCCCCTTTATTGGAACCACTGGATCCTCAGGGAAATCCTTGTACAATAATTTTAAATGTCCTCACAAGATTCACTGGATGAATGTAACTCCAACCTCTACTTCCTGAGCACCCATGTGTTGGGTAATTCACATATAGGAAAGGACTCACAGAGTTCTCTTTGAGGTATGTATGATCACTATCATCTAATCCATGGCAAAAGCAAGCCCAGGGTCATAGCACTGGTCAGAGGCAGAACTGGGATTCAAACCTGGTTTGTTTGCCTCTAGAACCAAAGGACTTCCCATTCCAGAGACGGGCTGGTTGCCCCCAGAGGAGAATGTGGCCTGCAAGTGGTAGGCATGGCAGGGTGATCTTCCTCTAAAACTATCTCTTTGGAGGGAATCAAGGATTCCTTGAGCCTGCTCAGTTAAGAACCTGCTCATACAAAAAAATGTGAACCATCTCTTTCCCCAAAAGGATACCCCAAATGGGCAATAAAACATACAAAAAGGCACTCATTTGCATTACTCATCGAGGCAATGCAAATTAAAATCCCTTAATGCCCCTGGAAAGGCTGGAACGAAAAGGCAGGCAGTACCAAGTGTTGAAGAGGATACGGAGCAACCAAGAGCTCCTGTTGGGTATGTCAATCCGTGAAACAGACAGGGTGGGGCCTGGGACCCTGTGCTGTAGTGCTGGACTGCTTGCACCTGGACAAACATCTCCTCAAACAACAATATGCAAAAGAAACTACATGGGACTAAAAACAGCTGCGTGCATGCGCAACTGGGTAAATTCTGGGCAAAAAGTACAAAAAGACCAAAACACCCAACTGTCACTTCTAAAGAGCTGGGAGCAAAAATTGTGTGTCGGGAGCAAAAGCAGGGTACTGCACATGCCTCCTGCACTCAGCACCATAAAGAGGTGGGCAAAACACCGAAGCCACTGTCCTGCCCGACCCCTGAACACACCCCTACTCTCACCCCATATAAGGAACCAGCTCACCCAGCCTCAGGGAGTGAGCCAAGGGACCTGTTACTTGGTTTTTCTCCCTCTTGCAACCACAGGAAAAGGCAATAGCACCCCACTCCAGTACTCTTGCCTGGAAAATCCCATGGACAGAGGAGCCTGGTAGGCTGCAGTCCATGGGGTCACTAAGAGTTGGACACGATTGAGTGACTTCACTTTGACTTTTCACTTTCACGCATTGGAGAAGAAAATGGCCCAACCCACTCCAGTGCTCTTGCCTGGAGAATCCCAGGGACGGCAGAGCCTGGTGGGCTGCCATCTATGGGGTTGCACAGAGTCGGACACAACTGAAGTGACTTAGCAGCAGCAGCAGCAGCAGCAGCAGCAACCACAGAACACCAGTGGAGCCTTGTTTGAGTGTCTTGGCCTGGCCTCTTATTAATTTCTGTTGACTGGGGAAGGCCAAGAACACTGGTCAATATCACAACCACTTTGGAACCTGCTTAGCAGTATTGGGTCAGACAGTAAAGTGTCTGCCTGCAATGCAGGAGACCTGGGTTTGATCCCTGGGTCAGGAAGATCCCCTGGAGAAGAAAATGGCAACCCACTCCAGTACTCTTGCCTGGAAAATCCCTTGGACAGAGGAGCCTGGTATGCTACAGTCCACAGGGTTGCAAAGAGTCGGACATGACTGAGTGACTTCACTTTCACTTTTCACTAAAGCTGAGCAAGTGTATTTCCTACAATTGTAGGTGTGTGCCAAACAGCACTGGGCATGTGTGTGCACAAAACGAATGTACTAAAATGTTCTTGGTGGCACCATTGGTAACAGCCCTACCTTGGGAAGGGTTCCAGTGTCCATTAGCAATAGTTTGGGATAAAAGCAGTATGGTAATGAGTGTACCTAAAGAAAATCAACCCTGAATATTCACTGGAAGAACTGATGCTGATGCTGAAGCTGAAGCTTCAGTACTTTGGCCACCTGATGCAAAGAGCTGACTCACTGGAAAGACCGTCATGATGGGAAAGATTGAAGGTAACAAGAGAAGGGGACAACAGAGGATGAGATGGTTGGATGACATCACCGACTCCACGGACATGAGTTTGAGCAAACTCCGGGAGACAGTGAAGGACAGGGAAGCCTGGTGTGCTGCAGTCCATGGGGTCACAAAGAGTCGGACACGACTGAGCGACTGAACAACGAGTGTACCACACATCAGTGAAAATGAACCCGTTATTGGTGAGCAAAGAACGGTAGCCTCAAAAGACACATACTGTGTGAGTCACAGGAAGAACACGTGTGAAGAACAGGCAAACGTGATCTGTAGTGTTAGAAGGCAGGATAGTGCTCACCCTTATGAGGGGTGTGTGCAGGGGGCTGACTGGAAGGGGCATGGGGGCCAGGATCCTGGGATGCTGGTAACACTCTGTGTTTTGACCAGGATGCTGGTTCCACAGGTCTGTTCATCTCATGAAAGTTCATTAAGCTGTACATGTAGGTACATTTTTCTGTGTGTTATGCTTCAATAGAAAGTTGAATTATAAAGGCTCTACAAGAAGGAATAGACCACATTCTTCCCTTTTCTCCAGCAAACCCAGGGCTCTAGCCAGCCAGTTTTGGTGGTCCCACCCAGGTCCCTTGCTCTGGCCTCTGAAAAGTTCTGCCAGGCTTTCCCAGGTGGTACTAGTGGTAAAGAACCCACCTACCAATGCAGGAGACATAAGAGATGTGGGTTTGTTCCTAGGTTGGGAAGCTCCCTGGAGGAGAGCATGGCAACCCAGTCCAGTATTCTTGCCTGGAGAATCCCATGGACAGAGGAGCCTGGCAGGCTACAGTCTATGGGATTGCAAAGAGTCAGACATGTCTTGGCACGCATGCCAGGCCAACAGTGGCCCTCTGCCACAACTGGGCCATAGTGAGCGAGACAAATGGACACTGCCCACTCTGGCCACTGTTCCAGGTACCAGGTAAAACAGCTGAGTTTTGGGGTTAAAGCTTGGGAGTGGCCAGATGCTGCAGCAGGTGCGTCTGTCACCAGGGATCGCTCTGTCCTGCCTTGGGGACCACATGGTGCCCGGCATGGAGCCCTCACTCATGACTTGCGCAGGAAGGGGCTCCCCTCCCCGTGTTCCCACTCTGACCTCTGTCCTCTGCCAGGTCAAGAACTTCAGGCAAGGCTTTATTGGTGTTGCCAGGACTGAGAGACCAAGCACATTACCAATACTAGAGATGAACACTGTTAACATTGTCATGAACGCTCTCCCAGCACTTTTTTAACAAAATAGCTGTTTGTTTCTTTTCGGCTGTGCTGCTGGGGCATCTCCCTCTAGTTGTGGAGCGTGGGCTGGGGCTGCCCTAGTGGGAGAGCGAGGGCTTCTCGCTGCAGAAGCTTTTTCTTGTTTGTCGAGCGCTGGTTGTAGGGTGTGTGGCTCCCGGGCTTGAGGGTGCAGGCTGAACAGCTGTGATACAGGGGCTTAGCTGCTCCGTGGCACGTAGGATCTTCCCAGGCCAGGGATGGAACCCGTGTCTCCTGCATTGGCAGGCAGATTCTTTACCTCGGAGCCCCCCAGGGAAGTCCTCTCCCAGCCTTTTAAAATGCAGCCTCTGGAATAAACGGCCCCACTGACTGCTTCACGGTAGTGCTCCGGGGAGCCGTTTCTCCGGGCCCCCGGCTCAGGCTCACATCCCTCTCCCTAAACTCCTAAGACTTCTTAACTGCTCTCCTGGTGCCACTTACTCCCTCCCTCCTCTCCCCCCCACGACCCCCCTTTCCCATCTGCTTCTCTCCCACTGGCGTGACTTTGTCCACATCTGATCATGTGACTTCCTCATTTAAAGTTCTTTGGTGCTTTCTCGTGACTTCGTCCTTTACCTGGTATCAGGCCAGTAGTGACCACGCCCTGGCCCAATGCTTGCCCACCCGGACACTCAGTCATGCCTAACGCTCTCCCCATAGAGAAGCCCCCAGAAGCATTCTTCTGTTATCATTTGTGGATTCCAGGAGTCGGAGGGGCCTTCAGAGCCCCACATAACCCCAACGTCAGCTCCTTGACGTGTCCCTCCCACACTGCCATCTCAGGGGCTCCTCGGGTCTCGATGTCTCCATGCTGTTTACACGCTGCTTCCTTTGCCTAGGATGTGCTTTCTTTCTCCTCCAACTGGTGAGCTCCTATTCATCCTTCAGAACCCCATCCATTTATGGGAGAGAATGGATTTCTCCCTTCTCTGAGTCATTCCTCTATCTAGGCAGTTGGCACTTGCTGCTCTGTATTGCAAGCATCTGATTTCAATGGCATCTCAACTGCCGATGTACGATTTCAAGCTTCTGAAAGGCTGGCCAGTGTCCTGTCTGTCCCTATAGTTGTCATCTGACCTGTGTTGGGCAAGGTGGGATGACTCAGCAAAATGGTTTTGGAGTGAATGAAGAATAGGCTTGTAACCAAAGACTTTCAACCCTGCAGAGTTTTTCTGAGAAAGAGAAGGTCTTTCCACTGCTGGCACTGAGAGCTTCCTCATCCGTTTGGTCTGTGTGTCCGGCCTCCATGGCAGAGAGGGCACCATTGTTTTTTTCTTGCTGGTTTGGCTGATTTCTGGTCCAAGTTCCAGGAAATATAATACAGTGGAGACAGGAGCAACGTTATCTTCATGCTGATTTAATAGTTTCCAGTCTGGCAAGATTTGAAAAATACTAACAAGACCCTCTGCTCAACCCTCTGCTTCCCGCCTTGATGCTGGTACCTGAAATTTCAGACCCGGACGTCCTCTTCTCTTTGCCCGGCTCTTTTAAAAATGCATTATCCAGTATTGTGTGATTCCACTTCCATGAGGTTCCAGGAAGAGGCAAATTCATAGACAGAAAGTAGAACTGAGGTTACCAGGAGCCAGGGAGGGTGGTGCAACTGGAGAGTTCCTGTTTAAGCACAGAGTTTCTATCTGGGATGATGAAACAGTTTTGGAAATGAATGGTGATGACAGTTGCACAATTCTGTGAATGTAATTAATGCTACAGAATTGTATTAAATGGTTTAAATGGTGAATTTTATGATATATATATACACACACACATATTGCCATAATTTTTTTTTTTAAAAAAGCTTTCATCTGATAAATTTTTAAAAATGCATTTTCAGAGTCCATATTGAGTCTGGGGACCTACAAGCTTTCCTTTGTGTCCCCAGGACGAGCTGTCCCCAGTTTGGGAGGATGAGTTCAGCCTGTACACGGGTAGTCTGCCCTCGCTGGAGGAGTCCTCGGAGCAGCTGAAGGACACGGTGGCCTTCCTCCTGGGGGCAGCTTCTCCTGGGAGGGGGTCTGGGAGGGGTCTGGGAGGATGCGGGCCTCCCTGCATACAAGGTAGGGACTGGTCCATGGGAGCAAACTGACTTGAAAATGTGGATTATCTTATATTTTCCCTGCGGTGGGGAGGAACACTGTCACAGGAGGAAGGAGACCTGAGCTCTGGCCCCTTCCCTAGCTGTGCAACCCAGGACAAGCAGCGAGCCTCTCTGAGCTTATTTCCTCCTCTGGAAAATGGGACCACCAGCCTCTCTCCTGCCCACCGCTGGGTCTGTTATGAGCACCCAGTCTGCCCCCTGAGCGTGGGGGTCCAGCCCTTCTGGACAGATCACTGTGCTGTGTAAACCAAGCCTGATGGGAATTTGTCCGGCTCCTTTGACTCGGGCATCGCGAGTGAGATTTCTGGAAAAAGCTCCCTGGCGTCAGGGAGATGTACCTGGCTGGGTAAAAGCCCAGGGATTTGTGGTGGAGCCTTGGGCAGGGTGCTCACTGCTGGGTGATGTTTGCCAGGAAGCTGGGCATGTTGTCGGCCGAGGCAGCCGCTGGCGGTCACAAGCACAGCATGGCCGTGTCTCCGGGACTTGCCTGCCGTGGGGCCACCTCCTCCGCTGTGTCCCTGAGGTTTCATTCCCAGCCACTGCCTGTCATGGTGGGGAGAGAACCAGGTCCCTCACTCCACTGACCCCTTCTGGACACTCGTGTGAAGTCTGGGAATTCACTCTGCTTCTGAATGGTTGGGCAGCCAGGGTCAACAGCCGGCCCCAGGATTCCTTCTTCCTTTTTGACATCTTTGCCACACTCGTGGCACGTGGGATCTTATTTCACCAACCAGGGAATCATACCCACGCTCCTTGCCTTGAAGTGCAGAGTCTTAGCCACTGGAGCAACCAGGAAGCACTCAGGTGTTTTCATGGAGGTCTCAGATTGGAGATTTCATCTTGGGTCCAGACATTTATTAAAACTTGCCTGGAGAATTCCCTGACTAGGATCCCCACAAGCTGTGTACCACGGCCAACAAATAAACAAAATGAAACAAAAACAAAACCTATTGAAATCAAAAATAAAGAAATAAAAATGAAACTCGCCGGGCTTGGGCTCCTGCCGGAAGGGCCCGACCTGCCTTTAATGAGGAACAAGTCTGCCCACAGTGTGCGCTGCTTTTCATGTGTGGAAACTGTGTCTGAGCGGTTTTCTTTGAAGGTTGGGAAGGATGGGGGCAGAACTGCAGCTGCTGGCTGGGCCCGGGGAACCTACCACTGTTTGTAGCAGGTAGCAGCTGAAAGGGGCTCGAGGTTCATTGTGGGCGGCCTTTCATTTTATTTTATTATTTATTAATTTATTTAATAAATAAATAAATTTATATTTTATTTTAATTGGAGGATAACTACTTTACAATATTGAGATTTTTTTTTTGCCATACATCAGTATGAACCAGCTGTAGGGGTACATGTGTGCCCCTCATCCTGAACCCCCTCCCACCTCCCTCCCCACCCTGTCCCTCCAGGTGTCACAGAGCATCGGCTTTGGGTGCCCTGCTTCACACATCAAACTCACACTGGCCTTTCATTTTAGATGCAGTAACGGAGGCTCAAGAGAGAAAGGAACCTGCCCAAATCCCAAAGCCAGGCTGGAACCCAGAACTCCTGGCTCCCATCTGCAAAATGCCCAGAGTGGAGGTGTGACGATTACCAAGATGCCTCGCACAGAGGTGTCCATCGCTACCCACAGGAAGTGCTTGGTAGAGCATGGCTTAGCCACACCTCAGTTCAGCACCTACCAGGTAGCTTTCTGTTTGACACTGACTCCTCTGCTGGGAGAAATGGCCAGGCTGCCATGTGGATTCAGCTGATGGCCTTGAGGGGGTGCAGTGAGCAGCCCCGCCCCCCACCTCCCAAGGAGGTTCCTTGGCCTCAGGGAGCGCTGCCTGTCTCCTGCAAGCTTCCCTGGCACGTGCCCTTCCCAAATGCTGTTAGTCGGACCCAAGCCTGGCAAGCACGCCAAGGTTTCATCCTGCTGCTGGCAGGGTGCTAACAGCAAGCCCTTCAGGTGGCTGCCAGGACTGTCCCAGTGGTTTAGCCTCCTGGCCGTGTACTAAATCTTTCATAAGCCCCACTACAGGGACCAGCAACCGTTCAGGAAGAAAAACAACCTCATCAGTGAAAGTCACACAAGTCACCCTGGGCAGCTTCTGCTGAGCAAGAGGGGTGAGCAGGGGTCTGTGGACGCAGGAGGGCAGAGGGAGACCCTGGGTCCCCTTTGGAGGTTCCCACTCCCTATGGACTCTCTGTCTCTGATTCTCCAGAGGCCTTCATGGGCCCCTTGAGGTCTATGGAGAAAATTCAGAGGATCCATGAAATTGGGTGGGGAAAAAATCTGCTTTTTGATTTTCGTAGCTTCAAACTAAAATTGAGCTTTCTCTTTCATTACAAATGCAGTGAAAACGCTGCACCATGTCGGCAGACCCGGTGATTTTTCGGCTGCCCAGAGAAATCAGGCATTTTCACGCCACACTGAAGTTCCTTCCTGATACCACAGAAATATCCTATACGCAGATCACTACTTCAGAATTCCAGGCAGAGCTCTCCCATTTTGTTCCTTGAGTTCCTAATGAAGACACATATGAACTGCCATATCATAGTTTTTCATAATTTGATAACTGCATTGTCACCCTGCTTATTTAACTTCTCTGCAGAGTATATCATGAGAAACGCTGGACTGGAAGAAACACAAGCTGGAATCAAGGTTGTCGGGAGAAATATCAGTAACCTCAGATATGCAGATGACACCACCCTTATGGCAGAACGTGAAGAGGAGCTAAAAAGCCTCTTGATGAAAGTGAAAGAGGAGAGTGAAAAAGTTGGCTTAAAGCTCAACATTCAGAAAACGAAGGTCATGGCATCCAGTCCCATCGTGTCATGGGAAATAGATGAGGAAACAGTGGAAACAGTATCATACTTTATTTTGGGGGGCTCCAAAATCACTGCAGATGGTGACTGCAGCCATGAAATTAGAAGACGCTTACTCCTTGGAAGGAAAGTTATGACCAACCTAGATAGCATATTCAAAAGCAGAGACATTACTTTGCCAACAAAGGTCCGTCTAGTCAAGGCTATGGTTTTTCCAGTGGTCATGTATGGATGTGAGAGTTGGACTGTGAAGAAAGCTGAACGCCGAAGAATTGATGCTTTTTTTTTTTAATACTTTATTCTACATTACAGTACTGTATTTGTTTTGCCATACATTGACATGAATCAGCCACAGGTGTACACGATCTCCCAATGCCAAAGCCCCCTCCCACCTCCCACCCCATATCATCTCCCTGGATCATCCCGTGCACCAGCCCCAAGCATCCTGTATCTTGTATTGAACATAGACTGGTGCTTCGTTTCTTACTTGATAGTATACATGTTTCAATGCCATTCTCCCAAATCATCCCATCCTCTCCCTCTCCCTCAGAGGCCAAAAGTCCGTTCTATACCTCTGTGTCTCTTTTGTTGTCTCACATACAGGGTCATCATTACTATCTTTCTAAATTCCATATATATGTGTCAGTATACTGTACTGGTGTTTTTCTTTCTGGCTTACTTCACTCTGTATAATCGGCTCCAGTTTCATCCATCTCATTAGAACTGAGTCAAATTTATTCTTTTTAAGGGCTGAGTAATACTCCATTGTGTATATGGACCACAGCTTTCTTATCCATTCATCTGCTGATGGACATCTAGGTTGTTTCCATGTCCTGGCTATTATAAACAGTGCTGCAGTGAACATTTGGGTACATGTGTCTCTTTCAATTCTGGTTTCCTCGGTGTGTATGCCCAGCAGTGGGATTGCTGGGTCATAAGGCAGTTCTATTTGCAATTTTTTAAGGAATCTCCACACTGTTTTCCATAGTGGCTGTACTAGTTTGCATTCCCACCAGCAGTGTAAGAGGGTTCCCTTTTCTCCACATCCTCTCCAGCGTTTATTGCTTGCAGACTTTTGGATTGCAGCCATCTGACTGGTGTGAAAGATACCTCACTGTGGTCTTGATTTGCATTTCTCTGATAATGAGTGATGTTGAGCATCTTTTCATGTGTTTGTTAGCCATCCGTATGTCTTCTTTGGAGAAATGCCTATTTAGTTCTTTGGCCCATTTTTTGATTGGTTCGTTTATTTTTCTGGAGTTGAGCTGCATAAGTTGCTTGTATATCTTTGAGATTAGTTGTTTGTCAGTTGTTTCATTTGCTATTGTTTTCTCCCATTCAGAAGGCTGTCTTTTCACCTTGCTTATAGTTTTCTTTGTTGTGCAGAAGCTTTTAATTTTAATTAGATCTCATTTGTTAATTTTTGCTTTAATTTCCAGTATACTGGGAGGTGGATCATAGAGGATCCTGCTGTGATTTATGTCGGAGAGTGTTTTGCCTATGTTTTCCTCTAGGAGTTTTATAGTTTCTGGTCTTACATTCAGATCTTTAATCCATTTTGAGTTTATTTTTGTGTATGGTGTTAGAAAGAGGTCTAGTTTCATTCTTTTACAAGTGGTTGACCAGTTTTCCCAGCACCACCTGTTAAAGAGACTGTCTTTACTCCATTGTATATTCTTGCCTCCTTTGTCGAAGATAAGGTGTCCATAGGTGTGTGGATTTATCTCAGGGCTTTCTATTTTGTTCCATTGATCTATATTTCTGTCTTTGTGCCAGTACCATACTGTCTTAATGACTGTGGCTTTGTAGTAGAGCCTGAAGTCAGGCAAGTTGATTCCTCCAGTTCCATTCTTCTTTTTCAAGATTGCTTTTGCTATTCGAGGTTTTTTTGTATTTCCATACAAATCTTGAGATTATTTGATCTAGTTCTGTGAAAAATACTGCTGGTAGCTTGATAGGAATTGCATTGAATCTGTAGATTGCTTTGGGTAGTATACTCATTTTCACTATATTGACTCTTCTGACCCATGAGCATGGTATATTTCTCCATCTATTAGTGTCCTCTTTGATTTCTTTCATCAGTGTTTTATAGTTTTCGATATATAGGTCTTTGGTTTCTTTAGGTAGGTATATTCCTAAGTATTTTATTCTTTTCATTGCAATGGTGAATGGAATTGTTTCCTTAACTTCTTTTTCTACTTTCTCATTATTAGTGTATAGGAATGCAAGGGATTTCTGAGTGTTGATTTTATATCGAATTGATGCTTTTGAACTGTGGTGTTGGAGAAGACTTTTGAGAGTCCCTTGGACTGCAAGGAGATCCAACCAGTCCATTCTGAAGGAGATCAGTCGTGGGATTTCTTTGGAAGGAATGATGCTAAAGCTGAAATTCCAGTACTTTGGCCACCTGATGCGAAGAGCTGACTCATTGGAAAAGACTCTGATGCTGGGAGGGATTAGGGGCAGGAGGAGAAGGGGACGACCGAGGATGAGATGGCTGGATAATATCACAGACTTGATGGACGTGAGTCTGAGTGAACTTCGGGAGTTGGTGATAGACAGGGAGGCCTGGTGTGCTGAGATTCATGGGGTTGCAAAGAGTCGGACACAACTGAGTGACTGAACTGAACTGAACTGATAACTGCATTTGCAACATAATTGATTTCCTTTGCAATCCTATTCATTTCCTTTTATGCAGTTAAAAATATGACTTCCATAGCTGCATTAGACTACCAAAGGGGTCCAGTACACATACAATGTTAAGATTCTGTTTTAGACAGATAATTACCAGCAATCTTCCTCATCTCGACATCACATAAAGCAGAAACTGTGTTCTCATTGATAGCTTCTTGGACTTCTTCTTCATCCTGCTGCCTTGAACTCAGTGCTCAGGGCTTTGGTCTGTGCTGACTCTTTTAATATATATTTATTTCACTTGATTTCTTGGCAAACAGCTGTGTCTGGCACCAGCATCGCTGGCTTTGGTGCCCTCTTGTGGTCACAGTGATACCTGCTCCCAAGGACAAGCTGGCAAGGCTGGGGCAGGCCATGTGGTCCATGCCGGGGTGAGCAAGAACAAACCCAGTTCACAGTGGTGACCCAGGTCAGCGTCCACTCTCGTTCATGGTTCTGACAGCTGCACTTGGACTTCAGCCCAAGAATACAGGAACTTGCTGTGTTGCTGAATTCCCCCTGATTTGTTCTCATCTTTCCCAGAGGTCCCAGGAGCTAAGGTCCTGGACGAGACCCAGATTCCGGTAGCGGTACTAGGGCTGGGCTTACAGATGCCCTTCAGGTTTGAAGGCGATGCCCTTGGTTGTAGAGCCAGCCTCATCTATTAGTCCTTGTGAATGTCAAATGAAGCTGGGGTAGGGGAAGCAGGTGGTAGGGAATGTCAGCTGAGTTGTCTTGAGATCTGAAATCATAGTAACCACTAATCTAGGCTATTGTTTGGTGGTGTATTTGAGCAGAGGACGGCTCCTTCCAAACGTTAACTTGAAGTGAAAGCCATTGATCCCCAGTGTATTAACTCAATCTGACAGCAAGTGAACAACAGATCCAAGTGTGGAATCTTCCCAGGCCTCTTGGAGGCTCTCAGAGGCCTGATAAGAGCTTGGGATTTGGGCCTTGGGTGAGAATCAGAATTCAGCATAATTGAACTTGCTCAGTTGCATAACAAACAAAATCAGACAAAGCCCGCATTCTATAAAAATGCAGTTGGCACTTGCCAACTTGCTCACAGAAAGAAGGTTTCAGGACCACCCAAAGCAAAGGGTCTGCTGAGTTGTTTTATCATTGGTGGATGGATGGTACCCAGCACACCCGTCTTTGCTGTCCTTTTTGAGTACTGATGGCTAGCCATTGGTAGGGACACTGTTGGTGGTCAAGCCACAGAGTTTCTGTCTGGGTCATGTGACAGTCTGTAGCAAGATAAACTCAAAATCACTGGCTTTGTTAGCAATCTGTATGATAGCAATGCTGAGCAAAAATTGCCCCCACGTCTGCCCCAGAAATCATACTAGGCATTTAAGATTCCATGCTCTGAAACTGGGGCTTTCCTGGTGGCTCAGACAATAAAGAATTTGCCTGCATTGCGGGACACCAGGGTTCGATCCCTGGGTCGGGAAGATCCCATGGAGAAGGGAATGGCAACCCACTCCAGTATTCTTGCCTAGAGAATCCCATGAACAGAGGCGCCTGGTGGGCTATAGTCGGAATTATTCTTCTCAAAATGGATTAGAAGTCAGCACGCATCCTGGGCTGTTAAAGACCTGACTTCTGGCCTCCTTCCCATCCTTCTCCAATACAATTTACAGCAATTATGTGATTGGAGTTCCTCTTGGAGAAAGAACCATAAACTACTCAATGGGTCCAAATTGGATTGTACCAGCCAGTACCAAACCCCGTGGGATTCACTTTCTTTTTCCATCAGAAGAACTGTTGGACATCAGAGATCTTTCCAAACCTGACTACAGGGAGGTTGTGGTGTGTCAGCCTGGGCATGTTCCAGTGTTCTGGCCTTCTCAGCTGACCAGTCTCAAAGCTGTCGGCAGCTGCATCATGTCTGGGCTTACGGGGGGCTGTTACTCTGACCTAGGAGAGAATTGGGTGGGTCTCCAGTTCCTGAGTGAATAAGGCTTATGGTCCAATGATTTAAGGGGCTTCCCTGGTGGCTCAGATGGTAAAGAATCTGCCTGAAATGCAGGAGACAAGTTCGATCCCTGGGTAGGGAAGATTCTCTGGAGAAGGGAATGGCAACACACTCCAATATTCTTGCCTGGAGAATCCTATGTACAGAGGAACCTGGTGGGCTGCAGTCCATGGGGTCACAAAGGGTTGGACATGACAGGTGGCTAAGCACAGCAATGACTTAAGTAAAGTCATAAAACACAGGAGTGCGGCCCACAATGAAGATCTGTTTTCATTCTTTTCATTCCAGTGCTGGGCCCCACCATAGAAGCTTGACTTTCAGCTCAAATATGGGCTTTTTTTTTCTTTTCCTTTTTCTTTTTTTAAACTGAAATATAGTTGATTTATTGGGTTGGCCAAAAGTTTGTTTGGGTTTTTCATACCATCTTTCAGAACCGAATGCAAAGTTTTGGGCCAGCTCCAAACAATATCGTATTAGTTTCTGGTATATTTCTATCAGCAAAGGCTAACAGCCCATTCTAACAGAAGGACCAAAGTGTTGCTTGACCTTTGGAGACATTTTTGGATGTTGGTGGAGCTTTGAAAGCCAAAGTGAAGACAAGCAACTAAACGAAGCATTTCACATGGTGTTTGTCAGATACTGGTCAGTCCATTTGTTCAAAGGCTGAGGGTGCTATTACAATAAAGTGACACACGAGGCGCCGTAGCTAGCACATAGTTAGGTAGGGATGCGACAGAAACATCAAAAATCACTGTTGCAGTCCATTGTCGAAGACAGACGAAAATTCTAGCCAGGTCAGCCTGGCTTGCATTACAAATAATAGAATTTAGTGCTACTTTCAACTTATTTTTCAAGCGTTCATGGAAGCTTGGCTATCAGAATGGCCTCATGGGAGGGGAAGATTATCTCTAAAATGGTGACGAGGTATAAACACCAAGATCCACAGGATTCCATTTGTTTATTTCATGCAAACATATTGGAAGCCTACTGTGTACCTAGATCTTGGGAATGAGATGCTGCAGGAGACAGGATGTAGTCCTCAGGGAGCTTGTGGTCGTTTCCGAGTGTGTACTCATGTGTGTACACACATCCACCCAGTGGCAGTAAATATCTTCCCACAGGTTGGTCTCAGCCCTCTCCTTCCCCCTGCCAGGGCAATGCCCTGCAGAAGGGCTCTCACTGCAGCCACTATCCCAGCACATGGTAACCCTTCAGTTCTGGCTTTCAATAGCGTATTTGATTGTAAATGAGAACAAATGACATCACTGGTGAGGGATCACCTTGAATCTTCCTGCTGTTGTTGTTCAGTCACTAAATCATGTGCAACTCTTTGCAACCCCTTGGACTGCAGCATGCCAGGCTTCCCTGTCCTCCACTATCTCCTGGAATTTGCTCAGACTCATGTCTGCTGAGTTGGTGATGCCATCCATCTTGTCCTCTGGTGTTCCCCTTCTCCTCCTGTCTTCCAGTCTTTCCCAGCATCAGGGTCTTTTCCAATGAGTCAGTTCTTCACATCAAGTGGCCAAAGTATTGGAGTTTCATCATCAGTCCTTCCAATGAATATTCAGGGTTGATTTCCTTTAGAACTGGCTAGTTTGATATCCTTGCTGTCCAAGGGACTTTCAAGAAAAAGCCTGCTCAGACTTCAGTATTTAAACTTTTATTAGCAATAGATTAAGTGCTACACATCTCACAGCTGGTGGATCAAAACCCAGTTTCATATTCTGAACTGATTGTTCTAATGTGTGATGGCTTTAGAGTGACCAATTTTAGGTTCTGTCCAAAACACACAAAACCAGTGATTGGATTCATCAAAATCCTTAGTTCTTATCTTTTACATCAGGGCTAAAAATTAAGTTAGACCGCTTGATGGATCTGTCAATAGGTTTTCCTTCTAAAGTTGCCTGACTTTGGCTTTCTGTTAGGGCTGAGAAATTTTACTGTTTTCTGTGAGATCCAAGATGCTGTACTTGCTCAGTTCATATCTGCAATCACTGACCAGTTGTGGTGGAGATGAAAAGGCAATGGTCCCTCTTCCCTGGAAACATGCAGAGCAGTGGAGATGGAGTACTCAAGGATAATAATGATACTGAAGAAAGCAGAAGGTCCAAATGAAGTATAGTGAGGATTAAGCACCTAACAGGCCAGGGTCAAGGACATGAGAATGAATAAGATACAGCACCTGGTTCAGTGATGCAAACCGTCACTTACCGAGGGCTTATACTGGGCCAGGCACTTTGTTAAACACTTTCACATGCATTCTCCAGCTCAGTTCTTACAACAACCATATGAGGCATTATCATTTTATAGTTAAGGAGGCAGGTTTAGAGAGGACAAAGTCACATCTCGAGCTCAAGTGTGTTCTCCACGCTAAAGCCATGTTCTTAATAACTACACTACAGGGTATCACACTGCCTGGGATCTAGTAGGGAAGAGTTTTCAAAGGACAATATTAGCATAAACCAAAGCAAAATATGTGGGATATGAGAAAAATAGAAGCTGTGTTCAAAGAGAGTTGCATGTGTGTGTAAGTCATTTCAGTCATGTCCAGCTCTTTGTGACCCTATGGACTGTAGCCCACCAGGCTTCTCTGTCCATGGAATTCTCCAGGCAAGAATACTGGAGTGGGTGACCATTCCCTTCTCCAGGGGATCTTCCCAACCCAAGGATCAAACCCACATTTCCTGCGGCTCCTGCGTTGCAGGTGGATTCTTTACCACTTTGAGGGAAGCCCTCAGAGAAAGCTGCTGCTGCTAAGTCACTTCAGTCATGTCCAACTCTGTGCGACCCCATCGATGGCAGTCCACCAGGCTCCCCCGTCCCTGGGATTCTCCAGGCAAGAATACTGGAATGGGTTGCCATTTCCTCCTCCAATGCATGAAAGTGAAAAGTGAAAGTGAAGTTGCTTAGTCATGTCCGACCCTCAGTGACCCCACGGACTGCAGCCTTCCAGGCTCCTCTGTCCATGGGATTTTCCAGGCAAGAGTACTGGAGTGGGGTGCATTGCCTTCTCTGCAGAGAAAGCTCCTTGTTAGCAAATCTAACATCTGCTGCAAAGTAAGTTAGATTGCTTGAAGCGTTCGGCAATTGTAAGGGTAAGGGTAACTAAGAGTTCAGCAGGTCCTTTCTTTCATGGGATTGCACTGAAAGAAACTAGAGCCCCAGCTGTGGCAGTGGGTACCTCATTTCTTTCCGCACGTTTAACATATCATCACTTTCCTGAAACTTGGGGTCCCTTGTTCAAATAGAACTTGATTTAGCCATAAGCCAACTTGTTCTGCCCTGGTGTCAGTAATGGTGTAAGGAGTGCTAAGGGGTGAGTCCAGGCATGGGCGCCATCTTTTCCCATCGCCTTGATGGAACGGGCAGGTTTGATGAAATTGTCTGGGCTCAGTCACTCCTGTTGTGTGTCTTAGAGACCCTGCTGGCTTTCACCAGCAGGTTGCACAGTTACGACCAACCTGAAGGGTACAGCAACTCCAACCAGACATCTCACCCCTGAGGGAGTTCCAGAGATCCATCACATTTCCCAGGATCCTTTGCACTACAGCATAGCATCAGCTGCAGCCATTCAGAGAATCAGCAAACTGGAGATAATTGCCATCGACCCAGGTAACAAGCCAGTCACACCTGCAGATGTAGAGAACAGACTTGTAGACACAGACAGGGAAGGAGAGGGTGGGACGAAATTGAGAGAGTAGCATTGAAACGCATATATTACCATTTGTAAAATTAGACAGCCAGGGGAAATTTGCTGTAGGACACAGGGAGCTCAAATCCAGTGCTCTGTGACAACCTAGAGGGTGGGATGGGGTGGCAGGTGGGAGGGAGGCTCAAGAGGTAGGGGACATATGTATTCCTATGGCTGATTCATGTTGTATGGCAGAAAGCAGCATAATATTGTAAAGCAATTATCCTCCAATTAACCAAGCAGTCATACCTCAGAGACCTAGAGAAATTCATCAATGATGTAATGTTCAGGGGGAAAAGCAGCATGCAAACTCTATCTACAGTATGCTTTTGTAATGCTAATGTTATGTATGGATCCTGAAAAGAGGTTAAATGCACCAAAATACCAATGATGGTGATTGTGATTGTGGATGGTTTTTGTTTTTTCTAAAGTTTTTCTCCCCAGTTTTCAACACTAAACATATGAGAGATGGGCACATTCCCATCCAGAACTAAACTGGGTTGAATACGGAGGAAAAGGGGAGAAATGTTTCCTAAGTAGTCAGCTGCCACCGTCTACCCAGTGGCATCAGTTATATAATATTGTCCCCAATCTTTCTCTTTTGTGTCTTTGTCCAGGGTTGGTGTAGACCAGATTTTGTGTACCAAGCAGCTGAGACAGGACTGGAGGGTTGAGTTTCTTCTTGGGGGATCCTGGTGGGGCGGGACCCTGCAGAGACAGCATCACAACAGTTTGCAGCCAACATGTATACTGTTTGTGGTGCCTCGGAGGACAGTCCTTTGAAAACTTCTGACTTTCTAGACATTATATAGCATTGGTGGAGTCCAGTAGGGGTCTGCTGGTTCCAGTTAGGAGAAGGTTTGTTGAGAGCTGGTTGAGGGGCTTTGAACTCCCAGCAGCATCATTTAAGAGCTGAAGTGCTAATCCCAGGTGGCCAGCAGAGGGCGCCATTGTGCACAGAAAATTCAATCTGCTTGCTGGCAAAGGCTCAGGAAAGAAAGAAGGTGTGGACATCCCAGTCACTCCCCACCTGTTTCCTCATCAGTGTAACAGGGGTAACGAGAATTGTTCCTCCTTCTTGAGGTTGTAATAGGCAATAAGAATAATAGGTCTCATCTGATCAGTTTCACTCTAGGCCAGGCATATGCTTAAAATATTTACATGTTTCAACTTATTATACTGTCCCAGTGACTTGATGAGGCAGCTATTATTAACCTCCTTTAACAGATGAGGAAACTAAGGCATATAAGGCTAAAAAATTTACCCAAGTCCACATACCTATATGGTTGAGGCAGAACTTGAACCCACGCCCTCTGACTCCAAGGCCCATGATCAGTAGGTATCGGATATTGCATATTAAAAAGCAAAGACATCCCTTTGCCGACAAAGGCCCATCTAGTCAAAGTAATGGTTTTCCAGTAGTCGTGTACAGATATGAGAGCTGAACCATAAAGCTGAGCACCAAAGAATTGATGCTTTTGAATTGTGGTGTTGGAGAATACTCTTGAGAGTCCCTTTCTTGGACAGCAAAGAGATCAAACCAGTCAATCCTAAAGGAAATCAGTCCTGAATATTCATTGGAAGGACTGATCCTGAAGCTGAAGCTCCAGTACTTTGGCCACCTGATACAAAGAGCCGACTCTTTGGAAAAGACCCTGATGCTAGGGAAAGATTGAAAGCAAAATGAAAAAAGGGCGGCCGAGGATGAGATGCTTGAAAGCATCACTGACTCAATGGGCATGAGTTTGAGCAAACTCTTTGAGATGGTGAAGGACAGGGAAGCCTGGCATGCTGCAGTTCGTGGGTCTCAAAGAGCTGGACCCAGCTTAGTGACTGAAGAACAACAACATTGAAATCTAAGTCTAAACGCTGTGTCACAGTTTCGCCTGGGCAGTGAAAAGAATTCTCTTGGCTCACACCTCATTTCCTCTTCTGCACCTTCTTGTGGGCTGTGGTTCCAGAACTGTGAGGTCTTTGCACTTCGAATGTTTGGAGAAGACACTGGGGACCTCCCTGCTGGCCCACCTGACACCTGTTTCCCAAGCAGATATGTGGTTGATGGTGGTGAGGGCCCTGTGGAGAGCAGAGAGGTGAAGCTAGCTGGGGAATTTGATCATCCGGCCAGGCTCCCAGGACCCAGGCAGAGCCGACCATGGTGATGTTAGGGTGGCAGCCACTTGGAGAGACCATGACTATGCCGGCTTGTGGAGCAGTCAGCCTGGGTGCCCTTTGCTGTTGGCCAGCACTCGCCCAGAATCCAATGGTGCAGGTCAGCCTTAAAAATGTCTGCTTTCTAGAGAGCAGCCTTGTGGACACAGTTAGGGAAAGAGAGGGTAGGACAGATTGAGAGAATAGCACTGAAACATGTCTGTTACCGTATGTAAAATTAGACAGCCAGGGAAATTTGCTGTTTGACCCAGAAGCTCAAATCCTGTGCTCTATGACAACCTAGAGGGGTGGGATGGGGTGGGAGGTGGGAGGGAGCTTCAAGAGCAAGGGGACATATGTATACCTCCAGCTGATTCATGTTGATATACGGCAGAAACCAACCCAATATTGCAAAGCAATTACCCTCCAATTAAAAATAAATAAAATATAAATTGTAAAAAGTAAGACCAAAAAAATAAGATGTCTGCTCTCTTCTCTGGGCCTGGAAGCAAAGGTCCCCCCGCCCAGTTACAAGGGATCTGCAGTAACAAAGCTTCCTGTGATGTCACAGGGCATAGTCTTTTCTTGTCCATTAGTTAGGTGGTTCGTTCATTCATTCTGCAGGGAACACAGTTTCCTTTAAGTGCAAAAGCGCAGTAAATTTGGGATACGTGCCCAACAAAAACACACCTTTCAGGACTCACGCATAGAGAGAGGTGACTGCTCCTGTCTGCATAGACACAGAGTATCTGATATAGTTGGCCTTCTGGGTGAATACATTTAGAAAATCTGCAACACTTGCTCTCTCACCAACATTCTCATCCAAGCTGACAGCCCTCCTGCTAGTACAAGTGTCATGAGGGAAGATGTATTCCGAATTCTGCCACTGGCTCAGATTAAAAATAAAAAAGTAACTGGGAAGTAAATTCACCGCAGACCCAGCGCTCCGGCTGCTTAATACAAATGATCCAGGAGGTCGTCCACAGCAAGCCCCTCAATGCTTGTGCAGACAGTGTGTCAAGTCTTGAGGGAGGCTCGGGGGAGAGGCAGATGAATGACTGTCTGGATATGCCAATATTGACTTTTAAGGAACATCTTTAATCCTCAAGAACAACAGAGCCTCCTGATTCCCACTGTATTAAGTAAGCAGCCTTAAGGCTGATGGCCGTGTACTGAACACTAGTCGCTCGGCATAGTAATAGAGCCACTCAGTCATCTTTGAGAGGACATTGGCTGGCACTTGAGGTGTCTGGAGAAGATGATCATCGTGATGTTTGTATTAATAATAACATCATCATAGGGGGAGGGACTGCTTTCAAGCTGACAAGTTTCAAGTTCCCTAGTCTCTCTATTGGCACTCACCACATCCTATGAAATGGGTTATGTTCCCATTTTTTCCCCTTAAAATGTTATATTCTTCTCCCCACTTATCAACAGTGGAGAGAAACTTTAATCCATGTTTATTGTAGAACTATTGGAACCATGAAAGAAACAAGGCAACAAAGATTACTAGGATCCCATCACAATCAATCATCATTAGCATTATTATTTGTTAATGGTAACCATCAAATAACCATTATTTTATGTTTGTCCTCAAAATCTTTTTCTTCAGTCTTGATCCTATAAGACTGAGTATGTATATGTGTTGTGTGTTAGTCACTCAGTCGTGTCTGACTCTTTGCGACCCCATGGGATGCAGCCAGCCAGGCTCCTCTGTCCAGGGAATTTCCCAGGCAAGAATACTGGAGTGGGTGGCCATTTCCTTCTCCAGGGGATCTTCCTGACCCAGGAACTGAACCCAGGTCTCCTGTATTGCAGGCAAATTCTTTACCGTCTGAGCCACCAGGGAAGCAGTATATGTACGTGTGTCTGTGTATATATATTTATATACATGAATCATTGTTGTTATTGTTTAGTCACTAGGTCCTGTCCAGCTCTTTGTGACCCCATGGACTGCAGCCCACTAGGCTCCTCTGTCCATGGGATTTCCCAGGCAAGAACACTGGAGTGAGTTGCCATTTCCTTCTCCCATAGTGGAATTATACTGTGATCCTATTTTAGAACTTGCTTCTATCCCTTTTAAATATATCTTAAACATCCTTCTGTATCATTAAATAGTCTCCACAACATCCTTCATAATGTTTGCATAGAATTGTATTTCATGAATGTTCTACCATTTTATTAATAGCAGATTGTTTGACACCACAAACGGTGCTGCAGAGAGCAACTTTATGACCAGGTTTGCAGACCCATTAGCACTTTATTAGAATAAATACCCATGAGCACTTTAGTAGGGATAAATTTCTGGAAGTGAATTGCTGGCTCCAGTGGAATGTACACTCTAAGGTACAAATCAGTCTCCAGGAAAAGTTCCCATTTCCACTCCCTCGGGCAGTATGTGAGGGGCCCTGTCCTCTCAGCCTTCCTTCACCTGGAGCACTCTCTAGCTCCATGTAGGAAACCCGACATTCAGAGCAGTCAAGGGTGGAGGCCAGTGTCCCATAGCTGCCCAGGGACGAGGCCAGGGTCACAGAGCTGCGATGCGTCAGCGCCTGGACTTGAATGTGTAAGTTTTCAGATGCTGAACTTGGAGCTGCTGCTCTGTAGGCAGGATCCACACCCTGGGCGCCTCCACGTTGTCCAGGCACCTTGAATGCAAGCCCACTGGGCTCCTCAGGCCCCTTCCCTTTCTATCAGCCGCTGCTGGGGTGGGTGGGAGTTCTAGATCACATTGCCCCTTCCATGGCACAGGTATGCCCCGAGGCACCCTGAGCGTAGACGAAGGCACCGTGCTGCGTGATGAGCCTCTGGAGGCTGTGCTGCCTTCTGGGACTGGCTTGGGAGCCACGGTGGCATCTGTGAGATGCAGCTGGCGCCCTCCCGGACCCCCAGGTTTACTGCGGCTGCAGCAGGTGCTCCCAGCTCGTGGGCTTCCCACCTGGGCTTCAGGTGGCTCTGCTCCTCCAGCAGGGCAGGCGCAGCCGAAAGAGCCAGGCGTCTACTCCCCGACAGGCAGCCTTCACCCAGCAGTGATGGAGGCGGGACATACAGCTGTCTCCCTGTCCGCCGGCAGGACCATCCCCAAGGACTGGCTAAGGCCCCACAGTTTCTGAGAAGATCCCAAGCAGGATCAAGCCCCAGTTGCCTTCAGAGTTAACTCACTCATTCATCCTTCGGGGCTTTTCACCTTCTCCCACCTTCTGACTTCTTTCCTGGGCTCACTCTCCACCGAAATTCATGCCCTCAAGCCCTTGTCTTAGGGTCTGCTTTGGGGGACTCCCCACCTGAGACAGCCCTAGTTCCCTTCCTTCTTCTGTGTTCCCTGTATGAATTGTTGTTATTGGTTAGTCGTTCAGTCATGCCCGACATTTTTGCAACCCTGTGGACCGTAGCACGCCAGGCTCCTCTGTCCATGGATTTTCCCAGGCAAGAATACTGGAGTGGATTGCCGTTTCCTCCCCCAGAGGATCTTCCTGACCCAAGGAGTGAACCTGCATCTCGTCCATTGCAGGCGGATGCTTTCCACTGAGCCACCTGGGAAGCCACCTGTATGGGTCACAGTTTGCTAAACTGCTCTAACAAATGATTCCCAAGAGGCTTTGTGAAAACACAGCAGAATTGTGTGCCTCTCACACAAGAGTTCAGGGCAGGTCCTCCAGTGTGAGTCCTCCAGGGTGAGTGTTCTAGCTCAGCGGGAAGGGGATCTGATTCCCGGTCACCCTGGGACCCA
Source organism: Nanger dama (assembly GCA_917880005.1). Taxonomy (NCBI): domain Eukaryota; kingdom Metazoa; phylum Chordata; class Mammalia; order Artiodactyla; family Bovidae; genus Nanger; species Nanger dama. The sequence continues at coordinate 1,387,678 of CAKJTW010000038.1, read as the reverse complement.
GCAGCTCTGCATCTCATCCTGAAACACCCAGGAGGCACTAGTTGTCAATATCCCAGCCCCTGGAAGTGGCGGGAGCTTGGAGGAGTGCCTGGAACTGTGCGTGGCCAGGCAGGAAGGAGGCCACATGACTCTACCCATGCCCCCTTCCCACAGCTCTCTGAGTGTCTCCAGGAGAGAGCCTCGTCTTGAGACCATGCATACGTGCTAAGTCGCTTCAGTGGTGTCCGACTTTTTCGACCCTATGAACTGTAGCCTGCCAGGCTCCTCTGTCCATGGGGATTCTCCAGGCCAAGAATAATGGAGTGGATTGCCTTGCCCTCCTCCAGGGCATCTTCCCAACCCAGGGAGCAAAACCACCTCTCTTAGGTCTCCTGCATTAGGCAGGCTGGCTCTTTACTGCCAGTGCCACCTGGGAATCCCAGTCTCGAGGCCACACTTAACTAAAAGAGAGGCTGATGAGCCCCTTACCCAGTGATCATTCTCGAATGGACAAGGCAGGGTCTGCCACACCCCCAAATCAACTTCCAGACAAAGAAAAAAACCCAAATGAGTGTTCACATAAAATTCTACTTGAAACACAATTGCATGACTTAGTGATTTTACAGTAAGTCTCCTACATACGAACAAGTTCTGTTCCAAGAATGTGTTCATAAGTCCAATTTGTTTGTAAGTCCAACAGCGTTAGCCTAGGTACCCAGTTAACACGACCAGCTATTCAGCACTGTACTGTAATAGGTTTATAATACTTTTCACACAAGTAATACATAAAAAAATAAAATAAAAATAAACATTTAATCTTACTATACACTAGTCCTGTACAACAGCTGGCATACAGGGGTTGGCATCAAGTGAACAGGCAAGAAGAGGTACTGACTGAGGAGGAAGAGCAGGTGGGAGCTGGTAGAGCTGAAGGATCATCAGCAACAGGAGGCGGGGGGCCAGCTGCAATGTCACTCACGCCTAACATAGATGGAATATGCATTTGTGTCTTTGAAAGTTTGCAACTATAATGTTCAGTTGTAGGGGACATACTGTATTTTGTGTTTGTGTGATTTCAGGCAGTGGGGAGATGGGTGAGCTGTCTAGGTGAGCTGCTGCAGGCCTCCCTGGCACGGTCCCATGCCCGTTCCGTGCTCCTCACCACCGCTTCCCCATGTATTTCAAGTACCAGCCTCCAGACCACTTGCCAGGAGCCGTGGCCCTGGCCACCTTCCTACAGGCTTTGGAGAAGCGGGCCTCCATGGTCGTCGACCAGAGAGACTTGAGTGTGCACAAGAACCTTGTTGATGAGGCTACCAAGCAGGTGAAGTGAAAGAACAGGGTCCCTCTACACAGACAAGCCTTTGTGGGTGGAGGTGGAGGGAATCAGTGTTTGTGGAACTTACGCCCGGCACCAGGCACAGGGCTATGCACTTGACATGGAGCGTTTTCCTTAACACTCAGAACACCTCTCTGATATAAGCTGTATTATCCCATTTGGGGCTTTCCACGTGGCACTAGTGGTAAAGAACCCACCTGCCAATGCAGGAGACATAAGAGACATGGGTTTGATCCCTGGGTCGGGAAGATCCCCTGGAGGAGGGCATGGCAACCCACTGTAGTGTTCTCGCCTGGAGAATCCCATGAACAGAGCAGCCTGGCAGGCTACAGTCCATGCGGTCATTAAGAGTCAGACACGAGTGAAGCGACTTTCACTTCACTTTCATCCCCATTTTACAGATGAAGAGACTGAGACTCTGACAGGTCCAGGTGATTTACCCAGGTGGGGATGATGAGCTGGAATTTGAGACCCAGGTCCACCAGGCTCTGTGACCCCACTTGTGCAGGGGCTGCCCTATGACAGGCAGAGGTGACCTGCAGAGGACACTCAGCAACCCGGGACAACTCTAGAGCCCCAAGTTAGGTGGTAGAATAGTCGAGAACAGAGGAGTCGAAAGGCTGAGACAGCCAGGGCCACAAGCCCCAAATAGGTGGGTTGCCCCAAGCTGCCCAGGTTCCTGGAGCACCCAGGTGGGCATCTGGGCCGAGAGTACCGCCCAGGTGAGGCTGGGATGCTGGTGTCTGTGTGCTGGGACCATCCTGGCTGCAGGGGACAGCTGCCCCTCGTCACTCTTTGTTCTGCAGTGACGCTTGGGCAGCAGCTGGGGGCCTGGTGACTCCAACCTGTTTCCCACTGCCTGTCTCTCTGTGTCCATGCAAAATGCATCTTTCAGACTTAGCCTCTAAAAGGACTCCCACCCATTAGGCATATCCTGAAGCACCTGCTACATTCATTGCTGTTGTTTCGTTCAGTTGCTCACTCGCATCCGACTCTTTGCGACCCCATGGACTGCAGCACACCAGGCTTCCCTGTCCTTCACCATCTCCCAGAGTTTGCTCAAACTCATGTCCATTAAGTCAGTGATGCCGTCCAACCATCTCATCCTCTGTTGTCCCCTTCTCCTCCTGCCTTCAATCGTTCTCACATCAGGGTCTTTTCTAATGAGTCAACTCTTTGCATCATGTAGCCGAAGTATTGGAGCTTCAGCTTCAGCAACAGTCTTTCAATGAGTATTCAGGACTGATTTCCTTTAGGATTGACTGGTTTGGTCTCCTTTACCTGCTACATTAGAAGCTGCAAAAGGCTGTGTCTGGTCATACAGAGTCCATTTCATACAGCAATTATGTATTGAGTACCTACTATGTGCCAGGTGCTATTTAAGGCTCTTGAGACCCATGGCTGAACCCGACTGTGCTGTATTCTTTTCCTATGCTGTTTATGGTCTCCATCAGAATATATACTCCATGCAGGCTTCAGCATAGGAAAAGAATACAGCACATATATAGTGTGTTGAAAGTTGAGACACCACGGTGGGACGTGGACCAGGATCAGGAGAATGGGGTCAATGGACCAGGGGGTGGGACTTGGGGGTGGGGCTGCTGTCTTAAGCAAGAGGGTCAGGGAAGACCTCCTGGAGACGGTGCGTCCTTGAAGGGGGTGCAGGAGCGAGGCCTGGGCTGGCTGCAGGAAGAGCATCCCTGGGTGTGACAGTGGCCATCGGGGGAGTGGAGGCCTGGCAGGCTTAAGACAAGACAGCAGGCAAATGGCTGGCCTGGAGAGGAAGAGGAGGGGAGGAGTGGATGGAGGGCAGAGGTCACGGGGTCAGATGGGGGAGGGGCTTGAGGGTGCTGTAATAGCTGGGCTGCTCCGGGAGCCACAGAGTGGAGCAGAGTGGCGCCAGCTTAGGTTCTAAAGGATCCCCGGTGGCAGCAGGGCCGAGGGGAGGGACAGGAGATGGGCCGGGTTATTGCAGGCGGGAGATGGCAGTGGTGCCCTGTGGCCAGGCCTTCTGTTCCCCGGTGATTTCAGCCACAGCTGCTCTGGAAGCTCTGAGTCACACAGACCTGACCAGGCCCGTGCCCTTGGGGGACTCACCCAGCCAGGAAGTATGGGGGCTGATGCCTCCAGGGCCCCCTCAACCTGTGCAGGGTGGGTGCTAATGACTCGCCTCCCCTGACTTTCGGAGACAGGGAACTGAGACCCCGTTGCCTGGAGCAGTGAGCTTGAAAATGCATGAACCCTCCTGTAGGCTTTTCCTCCTTCCTGCCCTCTGGTCCCTGCTCCCTCCTGGGCTTGTCTCAAATAAACCACCTGCACTCAGGTCTTTCTCTCAGACTCTGGCTTCTGGGGACCCCAGAGAGACTAACGGTGTGGGTGGAGGTGGTGGGAAGTAGTCGGATTGGTCTCTGTTTTTGAAGGTAGACTTGTGATTTCTAGGTGGGCTGGAGGCAGGGGTGAGACTGGAGACGAGATTGCTCTGAGGTGCGGGCAGGGTTATTGAGAGGATGGCGTTGCTGTGAACTGGGATGGGGAAAACTGTGGAGCAAGCCTGAACTTGTGCCGTGTTGGTGGGGGTGTGAAAGGGGGCGGCCGCTGTGGAAAACAGTATGGCAGTTCCTCCAAAAATTAAAAATAGAAAATACTGTATGATTCAGTAACTCCTCTTCTGGGTATGCACCCAAAAGAACAGAAAGAAAGGACTCAAATAGACATTTCCACACCCATTTGCACACCCAGCTGTAGTGTTCACAATAGGCAAAATGTGGAAATGACCCAAGCGTCCATTAACAAATGAATGGGTAAACACAATTGGTCTACACATAGAGTGAAATATTAGGCAGCCTTAACAAGGAAGGGACTTCTCTGGTGTCCAGTGGTCAAGATCGTGCTCACAATGCAAAGAGTTCAATCCCTGGTCAGGGAACTAATATCCCACATGCTGTGTGGCTCAGCCAAAAATGAAAAAAAAAAGTTTTTTAATAAAAAGGGAAATAAGTGTATTTTAAAAAAGGAAGGAAATTCTGACTCATGCTCCAGCACAATGAACCTTGAGGATATTGTTGTTAGTCGCTCAGTCATGTCAGACTCTTTGGGACCCCATGGACTGTGGCCCACCAGGCTCCTCTGTCCATGGGATTTCTCAGGCAAGGATAATGGGGTGGGTTGCCATTTCCTTCTCCAGGGGATCTTCTCAACCCAGGGATCGAACCTGGATCTCCCACGTTGCAGGCAGATTCTTTACCATCTGGGCCAGCAGGGAAGCCCACACAGAGTAATTAAAATCACAGGGACTGAAAGTAGAATGGTGGTTGCTGGGGACTGGGGCTGGGGCGCGGGAGGTAGTGCTTAGTGGGTTCAGGGCTTCAGTTTGGGAAGATGTGAAAGTTCTGGGGATCGATGATGGTGATACTTGCACAATGATGTGAAAGTCCTTAATGCCAGAGAACGTACTCTTAAAAATAGATAAGATGGTAAATTATATGTTATGTATTTTACCACAATTATAATTTAAAAAAATTTTTAAGAGTGCAAGTTGAGCTCAGGTAACTGTAAGTGTGAGTACCTATTAGACTTGCAAGTGGGAAAGGCAGCAGGCAGTCAGATCTACGAGTCAGGTTCAGGGAAAGCTGTCTGGGCTGAAAAGAAAAACTGGAGAGCGGTTGGCATATTGATGGCTTCAAAGTCAAGACGCTGGATGAGATCATGGAGGAAATGAGTGGAGACTGATAGCTGGACCCTGATGGCACCCTGGGACACTCCATGCGCGGGGTCGAGAGTAAGAGAGGGGGCCCTCCTCTGAGAAGCACTGAAGAAGGAGGAAAAGTAAGGACCCTGTTGCCACCAAGGAGAAGGGCCGGCCGGCTGCACCCACTGCTTCACAGGCTGGGACGGGGTTGGGGGGCGGTCTCTACCATCTGGCAGGGGGTTTCAGCTGCCCACTTTCTCATATGCCACTCTCCTTCCTGTTCACCTGACCGCTGAGGCTCAAGCTGGACGTCAGCTCAGAAGTGGGTCTTGCCCAGTAGCAAGACCAAAGTGGCTTCAAACTTGGAATTGACTGCATTTGATTTTGCAGAATTTTTGTTTCATGTGGATGGAGAAAGTGGAAGCAATTTGAGCTTTTAATGACAATGATTTCCTATCTTTTTAGAACTGAAGCCTGGGAAATGTTTAAAGAAGAAAGCTGAGTCATTGATTCCCAGCTTGGAGATAAAGTGATACATTGATTCTTTGCAGCTTAGGTGCGGGGTCTCCTCTTGCCCCGACCTTCCTTGCCCAGGGTTCTTTTTCTCTGTGTGGCCCCCTTGGGGATATGCTATGTTCCCATCCTGTGCAGCTCCCTGGTGCCCTGTCTTACTAGTATCCTGTATCCTCTGTTCAGTGCCAAAGAAATGAAGAGCCAGGCTTTACTCAGCACCTGCTTTTGCCAGGCCCCCAGCCCAGTGCTTCACACACAGCACACAGCCGGGTCCACAGCAGTCCTGGGAGGGGGCATGATAAACCCCATTCTGCCGAGGGGGAACCAAAGCTCAGAGAGGTTCCCTGACTTGCCCAAGGTCACACAGCCAGGAACTATTGTTTGGCCCTGCTCAGCCCCCTTGCCAGCCCAACAGGCTCCCCCTCACAGCACACGGAGGAGCTGGGTCTTTTCAACATATCATGACTGCCCCCTCACCCCCGGGGTGTCATGTCACACTACTAGATTGAGCCTTGTGAGTATCTCCTGATGGACCGACTGGCCTCCTTGTCTTCCCTCCTAGAATGGGGGGTTGCTGGAGTGGGGGTACTTTAGGATCTCTGACAGTGATCTGACTCCTCACCCTCAGCTTGTCCCATCAACTCACTGGAGTGGCAGGAACAGCTCCCAGATGGCTTGAGGTGACGACATGGGGGAGCTGGGGTGGGAAGCAGCTGTCTCAAGGCCATATGGGGTTTTCTATATAATTTTTATTTATTTTTTTGGCTATGCTGGGTCCTTGTTGCTTTGCTTGGGTTTTCCCTAGTTGCGGCGAGCGGGGCTACTCTCTCTCTAGTGGTGTGCAGGCTTCTCGTTGCACTGACTTCTTTTGTTGCAGAGCGCAGGCTCTAGAGTGCGCGGGCGGCCGTAGTCGTGGCTCCCGGGCTCTAGAGAACAGGCTCAAGAGCTGTGGCGCACAGGCTTAGCTGCTCTGCAGCACGTGGGATCTTCCTGGATCAGGGGCTCGACCCGGTGTCTCCTGCACTGGCAGAAGGATTCTCTGCCACTGAGCCACCAGGGAAATCCCAGCCTCATGGTTAAACACAGACAACAAGCCTGTTCGGGTTGGCTTTATGTGAGGAGGTGAGGGGCTGGCGATGGAGCTTATGGGGATGACTAGATCTCCCCAAACTGCCCCTTGGCACCACTGATGGGCCATGGAGCAGTCCAGGAGCTCCTGTAGAACCAATGGGACCATGAGTACTGGGTCCACTCTCCCATCCCAGGCCCTCCCAAGCTCAGGCTGGACAAGACTTTATCCTGGGCCAGCAAATGCACAGAGATCCTGCCCCAAACAGCTACGAGGGGTTTAGTGAACGAAAACTCTATCTACTTTATTTTGGGATTTCCGTGTGTGTTCCACATATTCTACAACCATATGTCTTATTATTATAATTAGAAAGTGTGCTATTTTTAAGGGTCAAGTTCACTTTGGAAATCCCTTTGATGTCAGTAGGTAACTCAATAGACTTTTCCTCTATTTTCTTGAACTTCCCTGAAGATAGTCAGGGGGTAGGGGTGTGGAGCAGATGAAAACTTATGTTGGGATCTAAAGTCATGACAGCAACCTACGTACTTGACTTTGCTCAAATTATTTAGCATTTCTGAGCCTCCGTTTTCCTCCTCTGTGAAATGAGGTAAATAATGATTCTTATACATAATTGTTGTGAAAATTAATCAGGAGCATGGATGCCACATACTTAGTAGAGGGCTGGCTCTCGGTCACCATCGGCACCTAAACATGTCCCTGGCACTCACAACAGCAGGGGGTCAGAATAGACCTCTGGTCACATGGCTCTCTGGACGTCTGTATGCAGCATCTTTCTCATTCACAAGACTGGTGACACTAGCCGGACTCCACTTACATGTTTGCCAACTCTAGGGTTTACTCAGGACTAAAAGTAAACATTTATGAGCCGACTCACTGGCAAAAAACCCTGATGCTGGGAAAGACTGAGGGCAGGAAGAGATGGAGGCAACAGAGAATAAGATGCTTGGATGGACTCATCGATTCAATGGAGATGAGTCTGAGCAAACCAGGAGATAGTGAAGGTCAGGGAAGCCTGCTGTGCTGCGGTCCATGGGGGTCACAAAGAGTCGGACACAACTGAGTGACTGAACAACAAGAAAAGTAAACTTAAGTATTCTCCGTGTCCAATCTTGGCTTACCTAGCAAAGTATTCTACAGGTTGCCGCCATTCAGTAATGGTAATGATGCTTTCTGAAGAAGCTCTTGAAAAGCCAGCATGAGTTCCCCAAATGCAACACTAGCGCTGATGGCTCCACGCTTTGCCTTTATTTCCAAGGTGTTCCGAAGACATCGACCCCAATATTAACTTACCAGGGCGGATCCGTAGGAGCTGCTCAGGCGTTTCTGTGCAGAGAGGGGAACCCCAAGTCACCCAGGCATGTGTGTCTCATCCCAGTTTAAATGGGTGACAGTGGAGATACCCAGGTGCTATTAACTTCGACAACAGAATATCTGCACACCTCAGCTCTCCAGAGAGGACAGAGCCAGGAGCCCTGGGTTCTGATGGGCCGGACTTGCCAATGAGGCAGCGGGGGAGAGGGGGTGGGAGTGTTCAAGGTGTGTCTAGGGGCTTTGCAGAGGACCTCTGGAAATCACAAGTCTCTGAAAGGTGGCATATATTGCTAATAAAGGGAGAAGATATGAAAATTATTTTTTAAAAAAGACTAGCAGTTTCTCAGACTGAATTATGACTCACTAGAAGAGAAGTAAAATCATTTCAGTGGGGGTTAACCAGCATCTTTGGAAAATGAAATAGAAACATCGTTGTATTGCTTGTATAGTAATGGTAAGTACTCTCTGGTGAAACTCTGTGTGTGGATTTTTCACTGTGCAGCAGTCAAACATTTTGAAAATACGTCTTAATTATATGCTGTCTCCTGTGTGCATGTGTGTGCTCACTTGTGTCTGACTCTTTGCAATCCCAGGGACTGTAGCCCACCAGGCTCCTCTGTCCGTGGGATTTTCCAGGCAGGAATACTGGAGCAGGTTGCCATTGCCATCTTCAGGGGATCTTCTCAACCCATGGACCAAACCCGTGTCTCCTGCATTGATAGGTGGATTCTTTACTACCAGTGCCACCTGGGAATCCCGTGATGTATATTAGAAATGCTTATATTCTCCAAATTGTTGGCATACAAACTAAGCTCTGGCAACTCAGAGAGAAACTAGAGAATTCTCCTGGGTGGGACCCCTAAAGCCTGATAACACCAGTGTTGCTCTGTTTGCAGAGTGGAGGGAGGTGAGCCCGATCTGATAGTGGGGAGAGAAGATTTTGCTGTTTTTTGGATAAGATGCATGAACTCTTCCCAGGGAGCAGGCTTCCCAGGACTCGATTACTTCCCACTGTAGTTAAATGGATCCTTATGACCTAAAAACATCAATCCACCTTCACGTGGTAGGAAACGAGTTCCCCCGAAGAGAAGTCCAGAACAGAAGATATATTCATCTCGACTGGAGCTCTTGCTCAGAACTGCCTTTTCATCGCCATTGATGTAAGTCTAGCCGGAATTCAGGGTCAGCACTCCTTCCTCTTCCTGGTTCTGATTCTCAGAAAAAGGGGCTGCCTTTTCCGACACTGTACATGTAGCCTCAGGACCACATTGAGGTGGTAACACCTACTCAGTGGCCTGCCATCTAAGCATAAGTGACACACCATCTTCCAGCACAACAAAAGGACATGGACAGGCATGTAGAGTTTGTTTTTGTATTTTTCAGGGCTGTGCTGGGTCTTCGTTGCTCAAGAGCCTTTGGTAGTCACAGGGACTGGAGGCTACTGTCCAGCTGCGGTGCGGGGGCTTTCACTGCAGTGGTTTCTCCTCTTGCAGAGGTGCACAGGCTTCAGTAGGTGCGGCTCACAGGCAGAGTGTCTTGTGGCATGTGGATCTTCCTGGACCAGGGATAAACCTGTGTCCCCTGCAACTGGAAGGCGGATTCTTTACCACTGAGCCATCACCAGGGAAGCCCAATTTTGTTGTTTTAAACACATCCAGAAAAAGCACTCAGAGTTCAGACTTTTTTATATTGTGTTACTAATGAAACATGCATAATGTAAATTTTAACCATTTTGATTGTTTTAGTCTCCCACATAAGTGAAATCATTCAGTGTGTGTCATTTTGGTGACTCGCTTATTTCACTTAGCAAAATATCCTTAACATTCCTGCATGTTGCACCTGACCTGCTTTTAAGAAGCAACAGTTAGAACCAGACATGGAAGAACAGACTGGTTCCAAATTGGGAAAGGAGTGTGTCAAGGCTGTATATTGTCACCCTGTTTATTTAACTTATATGAAGAGTACATCATGCAAAATGCTGGACTGGATGAAGCACAAGCTGGAATCAAGTTTGCCAGACCTCAGACATGCAGATAACACCATGCTTATGGCAGAAAGCGAAGAGGAACTGAGAGACTCTTGATGAGAGTGAAAAAGCTGGCTTAAAACTTTCACCAATCAAAAAACAAAGATCATGGAATCTGGTCCCATCACCTCATGGCAAATAGATGGGAAACAATGGAAACAGTGACAGATTTTATTTTCTTGGGCTCTAAAATCACTGCAGATGGTGACTGCAGCCATGAAATTAAAAGACGCTTGTTCCTTAGAAGAAAACCTATGACCAACCTAGATAGCATATTAAATAGGAGAGACATTACTTTGCCAACAAAGGCCCGTGTAGTCAAGGCTATGGTTTTCCAGTAGTCCTGTATGGATGTGAGAGTTGGACTATAAAGAAAGATGAGCACTGAAGAAGTGATGCTTTTGAATTGTGGTGTTGGGGAACACTGTTGAGAGTTCCTTGGACTACAAGGAGATCCAACTAGTCAATCCTAAAGGAAATCAGTCTGAATAGTCATTGGAAGGACTGATGCTGAAGCTGAAGTTCCAGTACTTTGCAAATAACTGATGCAAATAACTGACTCCTTGGAAAAGACCCTGATACTGGGAAATATTGAAGGCAGGAATAGAAGGGAACAACAGAGGATGAGATGGTTGGATGGCATCACCGACTCGATGGACATGAGTTTGAGCAAGCTCCGGGAGTTGGTAATGGACAGGGAAGCCTGGAGTGCTGCAGTCCATGGGGTCACAAAGAGTCGGACACGACTGAGTGACTGAACTGAACTGAACTGAATGACATGTCAGAATTTCCTTCCTCTTTAAGGCTGAATAATGGTCCTTTGTATGTACAGACCAGTTCTGCTTATTTGTTCATCCATCAGTGTACATGTGGGTCGCATCCACCTTCTGCTTAATGTGAATCATGCTGCTACAGGTGCATAAATACTTCTTTGAAACTCAGCTTTCAATTCTTTGAGGTTTCAAAGAACACTCTGGCATCTGTACCCAGAAGTGGAACTGTTGGATCATATGGGTCGTTTGAGTAATCTCTGTACCGTTTTCCATAGCAGTTAAGATATTAAAGAATTCCATCATGGGGGTATTTAAAGAGATATAAAAGTGCAATTTTCATGTTCTTAGATGATTAAAACAGTATTTCTCCTAATCGTGATAGAAGCCACTACCACTAACACTGAGCCCTGAGTAGGTGTGGAGGTCTATGCTCTCATACATTTTCTCTTAACCCTTTCGACACTGTATGAGGCAGGTACTATTGTCGGGTCATCTTACCTATGCAGAAACTGAAGGTTCAGGGGTTTAACTACTCACCCGAGGCCAGCAGCATCAGGACCTAGAACCTACACAATCTGATTCCACAACCCACTTTCTTAACCACGGTCACATCTGTGCCCCTTCTTCCTCTCTCTCCTGTCTAAAAAGTTTGTCTGTGTTACAGTCCTCTGTCTTCCATTTCAGTTCCTTCTTAGTCTGTTTTGAGGGCTTCCCAGGTGGCACAAGTAGTAGAGAAGCTGCCTGCCAGTTCAGGAGATGTCAGAGATGCAGATTTGATCCTTGGGTCAGGAAGATCCCCTGGAGGAGGGCATGGCAACCCACTCCAGTATGCTTGCCTGGAGAATCCCATGGGCAGAGGAGCCTGGCGGCTACGGTCCATAAGGTCACAAAGAGTCAGACGTGACTGAGATAATTTGGTCTGTTTGGTGTCTGTAAAGAGAACAAGATCCTGGAAGAGGGCAACAATGGGCCAGAAGCAGCCAACACTCACCTCACTGGGTTTTGGCTGCCCTGCTGGTTAACGGAGACCTGGGTGGGCTACCAGGAGCGTCCACCACGGTGACCCGACCGCCCGGCCTCCGTGCTCTCGCAGCCTCTGACTCTAACACAGCGCTAAAGATTCTGATGCTGTTTCTCAAATGGATCTGATAGGGTGGCCCCAGCACAGGCTCTGGAACGCAGCGGATGGTCAACCAAGTTCTGCAGGAATAAAAAAGAAAGAAGGGTCCTTCACGCACAAACACAGGAAAGTGTGATCCTGCCAGGCCCCTGGCTCTCCACAAGGACCCTGCGCCCTCGCCTCCTGGCAGGTTTGACCATCTGGTGGCGATCGAGCATGCAGAAAAGGGCTGCCACTGCTACAACATGAGGAGGAGGAAGGTCGAGCACATGCGGGACCCTATTGATGACCTTCTCCTTGGTGCACACAAGGTTCCTGGAATCTCATCAACTGGCAAGCAAGGAGCACTGAAAATTCCACAAGAAAATGTCAGCACGAAATGCCTTTTTTATTGACTATTGAACAAATGACAGGAAGGAGTTATATGGGACCATTGTTTTCCACTCCAGAAATGGTCTCTGTTTATTCTGGTCGATATAGGCAATAATGACTCTGAAATCCATTGTTTACAAGAGCAGGAAAGGGAAATGATGTTTAACCGAGCATATTCTATTTGTCCAACTCTAAAACATCAAAACTAAGAATAATGACCTCTAAAATCAAGGCCTGGCATATTATTTTGGTCATACAAGATGAACACACCATGTGTGTTCTGTGTCATCTTATGAAGTATATTAACTTTAAGTATATTTAAACTTATGATCAGTGTGATATTTTGATAGCTAATAATGTAATAATGTGATCACTTGTGTTTATATAGAACTTTATAGTATTCAAAGAGTATTCATAAAAATCATATTGATTAATCCACTTTTAAAACCTATATGGGACTTCCCTGGTGGTCCAGCGGTTAAGACTTTGCCTTTCAATGTAGGGGGTGTGAGTTTGATCCCTGGTTGGGGAGCTAAGACCCCACATGCCTCATAGCCAGAAAAGCAAAATGCGAAAGAGAAACCATATTGTAACAAATTCAATAAGAATTTTAAAAATGATCCACATCAAAAAATCTCCAAATACTTATTTAAGAAAATAAATAAATGCATAAATCTGTAGGTAAGGAAGGCATAGTTTCCAAAAGTGAGGCCTAGGGTGGTATCTTGCGGTTCCCTAGTTACTTAGGAGTAGAGGTCAGACTCCCGGGTCTCACCTGGCATACTTCATGGGATTGGGTTACCTTTATGAATTTCTGAAAGGCTTGATGTAACTGGAACACCAGCGTGCCTCTCCTGGGGCGGGGGGACATCAACCTGTGGGGGGCAATTAAGGCGAGTTTGTCTTTCCATATTTACTTGTTCTCTGCATTCAAAGAGTTCTGAGTGTTTCCCAGACTCATTAGTTGCCTTTGGCTTTTGAGGTTTTGATGAGACAATGAAAGCCTTCCTGGCTGCATAGAAAATTTCTGCCAATCTCATAGGTCTTTCCCAGAAGAGGCCTTGGGTGTGGTGCCCACAGCGAAACTGGCTTCCTCCTTTCCTGTCTCTGGGGGCTGAGTGGGGGAGGACCTGAGGCCCGGGGAAGCCTCCCACGGTAGGATGGGGGCAAGGAGATTCTGCATTGGAAGGGGCCCAGAGCCCTCACTTAATCGCCTCCGGACCTGTGGGATTCCCCCTTACGGGCGAAGATCCCAGAGGAAGCAGGTGGAGCCGGCTGTTGGTGCCCTCAAGCTACTGACTTTGTGGACCCTTCTCTTGGCCTCAGGATCCCCGGCCCCTCCTGTGGCTGCCCAGCCCCTTGCTCTGCCCACACCCCCTCCCCCTTGCTCCTCTCTCTCCTCCACTCCATCAACCCTGATTCCTCAGCCCCACAGGCAGTTGCCTTGTCGTGGAACTGCACTCACCTGGGAATCAGGACACCCACCTCTCACTCACTGCCTGGGTCCTGTCCTTCTCAGGGACCCCGCGAAGTGAGGAGATCAAGGGTACCGATGGGACAGACCTCAGGAGTGAGCAAGACAAATTTAAGATGCGGAAGGGCAGAGACAGAAACAGACAAGCTACCAATGCTGTGTTGCTATCTTCTTTTGTTCAATGGGCTGTCGTGGATCTAGAAAACTGTTCTGAGAAAATTCCTCAGGGTGTGGACCTGAGGGGCCTGGTCATTCACAATGAGCACAAGGCACCAGGTCTCTGAACCCCCCGTGAGTTGGCTCCAGACCTCTCTCCACCATGACACAGTGAAATCTCGCCTCTGGTGGTTCTTCCACATACTTGTAGAAACAGACACAAAAACCATCCTACAACATTCTGCAGGCTGGGGGTGGGAGGGGGTGCAGGGGGGCCATCTGTCCTTGAGGCACTGGTGTAACCAGGAAGGGTTAGTTTTGAATTTATGCTGGATCTGTGTGTTTAGTTGTGTCTGACTCTTTGTGAGCCCATCGACTGTAGCTCTCCAGGCTCCTTCATCCATAGAATTTTCCAGGCAAGAATACTGGAGTGGGTTGCCATTCCCTTCTCCAGGGGATCTTCTCAACCCAGGAATTGAACCCAGACTGCTTTATTGTGGGCAGATTCCTTACCATCTGAGCCACAAACACCTTGGTGAATGGTTAGCTAGAGACAGCTGCAACCACCTTCTGGAGGCAGGATCAGCTGACCTCTAGTCTACAAAATCCTCCAGAAATACCTGGACGCAGGACCAGATGGTATTCCTGGGGCGCCACCTGAAAGGGTACAGGCTACAGGGCTTGTTATTACTAGATTTTTTTCATTTTCTGGCAAAAGTGGCATTTCCTGGTAATTATTTTTAGCCAATTATTATTAGCCAATTATGTTTATCCAATAATTATTTTTAGCCAATTCACCTACCTGAACATCATTTATTTCACCAATGAATTAAATAATTTCTAACACTTACTTATTCTGACATATTTATTCTAGCATTTATTATGCTAATTAACAAACCTTCTGGTGCCTATCAGATGGGTCTTTCAATTGTGGTCTCTTTCAAATGCTAACCGGCCACCCGTGGGGTGTGAATTTCTGATCAGGCTCCTTTACATATTAACCAGGCGCCCATCTGGTGTAAATTAAAATTAACTGACACACATACATTTCACATACTTGAGACAGAAGCCTTTTAATTACAGAATTGACTTTAACAACCTATGCCAGTTCCCCTCTGCAAATGGAATGCTGTCTGGTCAGACTAATGGCATTCAGGGTCTTGTGGCCACACCCTCTGCAGGAGCCGCTGGAAAGGAGACCAGGTCCTGGGTGTCACCGTCTCCCATGGACCTGGCACCTTCAGCATAGAGGGCACTCCATCCGTGACTGGAGAGTGTGCTCTAAAAGGAGATACAGCCACAATGTTGAGTTCTAAACCTCTACTCATTTTTTATTAATTAATGTATTTATATTTGGCTGTGCTAGGGTCTTTGTTGCTGTGCGCAGGCTTTATCTAGTTGCGGTGAGCAGGGGCTACTCTCAGTTACCGGTGTGTGGGTTTTTCATTCAGTGGCTCCTTGTTACTGAGCGCAGGCTCTGATGGTGCAGGCTTCACTAGCTGGTGCTCAGGCTTAGAAGCCGTGGCACTAACAGTTGCCCTGAGGCATGCGGAATCTTCCCAGACCAGGGATCGAACCCATGTTGCCTGCATTCGGGTGGATTCTTAACCACTGGACCACCAGGGTGGTCCATCAACTTGTTTTTGTTTCATTTCTAATTGAAGGACAATTGCTTGGCATTACTGTGTGGGTTTCTGCTGTACATCACCATGAATCAGCCATAGGTATATGTCCCCTCCCTCTTGAACCTCCCTCCCACCTCCTACCCCATCCTGTTACTGGCCCAAATCTTGGCTTTCTCTGCCCACCGAAAACAAGTAAAAATTACGGAGGCAGAGTTTGGAGGAAATAGAAAGGTGGCTTTAATTCTCAGCTGGTGGAAAGGGGAACCCAGTAGGCTCATGCCTCCAGAACTGTGCCCCCCACTACCACCACGAGGAGTCTAGGGGCTGTTATGAGATGAGGGCTCGCAGTCCGGAGTTGGAGATGAGCAACGATGGTGTTAGGATCTTGGTTTCGTTCTCTTGCATTGTTTCAAAGACAGTCATAGGCTGGCACCAGTAACCCAGTAATTGAGTCTGGCAGTCCAGTGGCTCTGTGGCCTTCTTTCTGACACGTACCTACAAGGGGAAGGGTGTTGTAAGGGTAAACATCAGATGCAAGATGTATCTAGCATAGAGTCCAAGGAAAAATAGGTGCAGAATGTAGCTCCTACAGAGTTAGGGGACAGAAAAGCAAACTTAGTTACAGACATGCAGAGTTAGGAGCAGTTAAAGTTGGAAAAAAAAAACCCAAAACTAGGACTGTTCACTAGCTCCTGCTCACTCACTGTTCTCTTTATCCTCTTTGTTCTCAGGAAAGCGAAAGAGAAAACTCATTCCTCTTTTTCTTTTCCACTGCAAGAATTCCACCCCTCTTGGTTGTCACTGAGCCTTCAACTTGTCTTTAAGTAGAGAAGTTTCTAGAATACCAGAAGAAGTATAGCATCTCCTGGCTGTCTGAAATGTATCCAGGCCAACCCCTTTTCTCACCCTGAGGCACGTGGGTAGGAGCTGCCCTGCCCACAACCACCCTTCATTTTGCCTAATCCTATTCCCTGACTTGGTTCCCTTCCCTGCAGGAGTCGGCGACAAAGGCAACAAGCTTGGAATGGACAAAGTCAAGGAGGCTGTGAAGAGGCACGTACGAAATGGGACATCCTCACCTATGACATGGAGGCTGGCTTTGCGGTCATTGCGGCCAAGTGCTCAGGTGGTCAGCCAGTCAGACAAGGCTGCCCGGGGGCAGGGACCTGGCTTGGAGCCTGTCTAGCTGGAAACTCATCTCCTCCATGGCTGGAGTCTTGAGGCACCAGAGGAGAAGGGGACCTGGTTCTTAGCCTCTGGCCTCTCATTCAGTTGTTCAACAACCCGTTTACTGTATGCTAGTCATTGCTCTGTGTGCTGAGGGAGGAGCAGCTCCCTGCTCCACGGAGCATCTGCTCTAGTGCTGGGAGATGGACAATGAAACCCTAGCAAACAAATAGACTAGAGTGTGCTAAACAGGCTTCCCTGGTGGCTCAGACGGTAGAGAATCTGCCTGCAATGTGGGAGACCCAGGTTCTATCCCTGGGTGGGGAAGATCCAGAAGAACCTGGTGGGCTACAGTCCATAGGGTCACAAAGAGTTGGACACGACTGAGCAACTAACACATACACACACACACACACGCGCGCACACACACACACACACACACTGTACTAAACTGATGGGAGCTCCAGGTAGAGGAGAGACAGGCCACTTTAGATGAGTGGTCAGGAAAGCCCTCTGAGGAGGGGTCATCTCTGCTTTTATTTGTGCTTCCTGCATGATGGAAAGGAAGAGAACAATGCAGCAAATGTTTGGAGGATGCAAGAGGCTCCGGTTCTGCTTTCGCTTTCTCCTGCCCACCCCCCCGCTGCCCCTACCCTCCCAGCAGCTGTCCTTCCCATATCAGGGCCAACCTTCCCAGTGTCCGGGTCCTTCCAGGCCCCACCCTTCCTTTTGACGGCTTCACAAGTTTCAGGAATTTTGACTGATACCTGAGAACAGCCCCTTCCCTTTCATCATCAAAAACAACCCCCCACCCCAGATGAGCAGAAACCCCTGAGGGGACCAGTGCTGGGGTAAGAAAACCTGAACTGTAATCAACAAATTGCTGGAAGCTTCGTGTGGGCAAGTCTAAGAGTTAGAAGATCCAGGGGTTCCCAGTCATAGGGGGGTTCCCACACTTCCGTGAGCGTTACATCCAGGGACTCTGCCAGGTCCATGCTGAATACTAGAGAAAAGTCCCCTCATGCTTTAGGTAGAGCAGGGGGAAGGAGCCACTTGAAACACACCAGACCACTCTTCTGAACAAAGCCTGCCCTCAGAAAAAATTATTTCACCAGTGCCTAGCCTGCTGGGGGCTTCCCAGGTAAAGAAACTGCCTACCAGTGCAGGAGATGTAAGTAAGAGAGGCAGGTTCAATCCCTGGGTCAGGAAATTCCCTGGAGGAGGGCATGGCAACCCCCTCCAATGTTCATGCCTGGAGAATTCCATGCACCGAGGAGCCTGGCGGGCTATGGTCCGTAGGGTTACAAAGAGTTGGACACAAGTTAGCAAATAAACAACAACGTCAACTACACGTCAATAAAACTGAAGGGAAAAAATGGAAAACTTCTGCTCTGCAAAGGACCATGTCAGGAGGATGAGTAGACAAGACACAGGCTGGAAGAACACATTTATAAAAGATGTTTTTGATGAAAGACCGTAACCCAAAATATACAAAGAACTCTTAGATCTCACCAATAATAAAATAAATGGCCCAATTAAAAAATGGACAAAAGACCTAAACAGACGCCTCACCGAAGAAGATGTACAGATGACAACTAAGGACGTGAAGATACGTTCAACTTCTTTTTGTTTCTGGTCTCCGCCCTGGATTAGTTCTTTAGTTGGGTCACCCAGACAATCCCCACCCTCAGGCCCCTCGAGCTTGTTTTTCTTATTACAAACACCTGAAGATGTTTGGGTCTACTAGAAACGTGGCTTATAACACATTGAGAAAAAGAGAAATTATGCTATGAGGAAATGTATGTTTCTAGAAACAGATTATTTCTAATACATGTAAAATCACATTATACATTAGGAAATGTATTTGAAAATGCTGGTATAACAGCTTACATTTGCTTACTTCTTTGTTTTCACTAGAAATTAAGGTTTCTAAGGCTTCCCTGTTGGCTCAGCTGGTCAAAGAATCTGCCTGCAATGTAGGAAACCTGGGTTCGATCCCTGGGTCAGGGAGATCCCCTGGAGAAGGAAATGGCAACTCACTGCAGTATTCTTACCTGGAGAATCCCATGCACAGAGGAGCCTGGCAGGCCATAGTCCATGGGGTCACAAAGAGTCGGACACAACTGAGTGACTTACACTTTCACTTTCAAAAGTTAAGAATTCTAATTAACATACTATAAAAAAAGGTAAAACTAAAGTTAGTTGCTCAGTCGTGTCTGACTCTTAGTGACCTCGTGGACTGGAGCCTGCCAGGCTCCTTTGTGGAATTCTCTGAGGAAGAATACTGGAGTGGGTTGCCATTCCCTTCTCCAGGGGATCTTCCTGACCCAGGGATTAAACTCAAGTCTCCTCCATTGCAGGCAGATTCTTTATTGTCTGAGCCACCAGGGAAGCCCCATAAGTACCATAAAACTACTAAAGTAAGGAAAACATCTTCATATGTAAGGAAAAAAATTTTAAAGTATGAGTGGGAATGCATTTTGTTAAGGGAAAATAAAGTAAAAAGGTTAAAAAGAGGAAAGCATAGGATAAAGTCTGAATGGGGGGGCGGTGCGGGGAAAGGGAGTTATAGAAAGTTTATGGGAAAGGAATCATGAGAAAAGAGTTCTCTGTGTGATCAGGACTGGCTAAGATTAGAGTATGTTTAATCGGACTTCCCTGGTGGTCCAGTGAGTAAAAATCTGCCTGTCAATGCAGAGGACGGGGATGCGAGTCCTGGTCCGGGAAGATCCCACGTGCCGTGGGGCAGCTAAGCCCATGTGCCACAACTACTGAAGCCCAAGGTCTAAAGCCTGTGCAGCAAGAGAAGCCGCTGCAATGAATCCACGCGCCGCAACCAGAGAGGAACCCCTGCTCAGCGCAGAGAAAGCCTGTGCAGCAACGAAGACCCAGTGCAGCTAAAAATAAAATAATAAAAATTTTAAAAAGTAAGCTGATACAAAATTAGAATTCTTTTTCCTCTGTGTTAAAAAGACAAAAGTCTGCTCTTGACAAAGAATTAATAAACTGTGTTTCTTTACTTTTGAGTAGCCTGTCTAAAAAGAAGTGACTTTGTGTTTTTATCAAAACAGTTTCCTATATTGGTTTTATTAGGTCTTTGATCATTTGTTTGGTCTCAAACCAGTGCTCCCCAAAATCCATTTTCTTTAGCTGAAGGTGGTATTGGGTTCAGCCCTCCTTTTCAGTTCTTCCGGCTTTCTCCCGTGTATACGTCTTATTAAACTTTTGTTTGATTTTCTCCGGTTACTCTATCGCATATCAGTTTAATTGTTAGACCAGTCAGGAGCACCTAGAAGAGTAGAGGAAAATTTCTTCCTCTAAGGCAAGCTATATGACCTTTCCAATCCTATGATGAAATCTTTTCTTGTTTCAGGTGATTCTAACTGGGGAGGTCATTATGCCTTGACCTGTACTTTCTGAGCTTGTGTGAGGTCCACAGGCGTTACCTGAGGAAAGTGACTGGGCCCTTCAGACCACCTGGGGAACAGAACTGGCCTCGGGCCCTCCCATCTGTCACTAAGGTAACGTAGCCCAGCAAACCATTCTCCCCCTGGGTGAACGTAGCCCAGCAAACCACTCTCCCCCTGGATGAACGTAGCCCAGCAAACCATTCTCACGGATGCAACTTTTCCCCTGGATGAAGAGTAGACATGGTATTTTAAGCCATTAGCCAGGGACCAGCACTCCTGGAAATCAGGAACCAGGTTTTTCTTATCTGCTTTCCCCAGCAACCATTGGAAGGACACCCGGTGCTTGGTAAATCCTTTTTCAATGAAGGAATACAGTGCTTTATTAGAGCAGTTATTCTTCCAGCTCTAGAGGCATCAGAATTGCCTCAGGGGCATCTTAAACCGCCCAGGGTTGGGGGCAGGTGGGGATCAGGGTTCCTGATTCAGGCAATCTGAGTTGGGCTGGAGAGTCTGCATCTCTGCCAAGTTCCCAGTTGCTGCCTCTCCTGCCTTGGGGACCACCCTTTGAGACCCTGGACTAGAAGGTTGGTTCCCAGTGTCATGGAAGAGGCTGGTGTGGGGAGATGGGAAGGCAAATCAGGAGGCAGGAAGGTTCCTGAGCGTGGAGCCTGGAGACAGCAGCTGAGATGGGCTGGTGCTTTGCTGGTCCTCCAGCCAGCAGCTGAGGCCCCAGAGCCCCCTCACCGGTGAGAAGTGATAGCATCCAGAGGCCCTGACTGCCTCCTTCCTGTCCTGCCTTTACACTGTCTTGTAAATTTTCCTTTTTCCTCCCGCCTGTCTTTTTACTCTCTCTCTCTCCCTCCTGTGTGTGTGTGTGCGCATGCTAAGTCTCTTGAGTCTTGTGCTGTTTGCAACCCTATGGACTTCAGCCCACCAGACTCCTCTGTCCATGGAATTTCCCAGGCAAGAATGCTGGAGTGGGTTTCCACGCCCTCCTCCAGGGGATCTTCCGGACACAGGGATTGAACCTGCGTCTCCTTAGTCTCCTGCATTGGCAGGGGATTCTTTACCATTGAACCACTGGGAAGCCCCTCCCTGCTACACCTGCCCTGATTTCTCTCTAACACCTCCCTGGACTGGCTTGTTATCCCCGTTTTACAGAGGAGGGGCTGAGGCACAGAGAGGGGAAGGTGGTGTGCTCAAAGGTATCCAACTAAGAAGCAGAGCCAAGATCTGGGTCTGGATCTCTGACTCCATACTCTTCGTCCTTCCCAACGAGGTGCAGAAGTTTCCAGTTCCTGGCAGTGCCAGGGTGTGGGGTGGAAGGGGGGAGGAGTCAGGCGGCTGAAGTGACATTTTCAGGGGAAATGCTCTGTTCTAAAGGGGCCCAGGGAGGCTTCTCTGCTTTCTCTGCACTTCCTGGATCGAAACTGGAAAAAAGCACTCAGAGAGCCATCTCACACATGATTTCTGATTCACACAGACACAGAAGACTGAACCCAGCCAAGCAAGCTCATGCAGCCCCACACTTATCCTCTGGAGATGGAAATTCTCCTTCTGCATTTCCACCCAGTCTTTCATAAATATATTAATAATGCACCACCCTTGAAAAGAAAGGAAACATTATAGCAAAATTACAAACACAGTTTCATATAGCCCTTTCTCTGGGCCCGGCCTGGGCTTGCTCTGGAGACAATGATGGAGGGGTACAGAACTCAGGATCCACGAGGAAGGTGATTTCAGGAGCTGGGGTAGAAGTACGCATGCTGCTTGGGAGTTCACAGAGAATAGGTGCTTGGCTTGTTCTGAGAGCTCAAGCAAGCCTGCCTCTAAGAGGTGGCTCTGAACTGGGTCTTGGAGAGTAAGTAGGATATAAGAGCCAGGTGAGGAAGGGTAGGAAGGACCTTTCAGACAGCAAGACAGAAGCGAAGGTGCAGAGACATGAAGCAGCGGAGGGGATAACTGGAGATGTCATCCTGGAGTTCTGGGGGTCACTCCATGGGGACCCCAAGGTCATCAAGAGATGCCAGACAGAGCTGTGGCCTGAGCTTTGGTGAAGCTTGGCTGGTTAGATGCAGAAGAATTTCTCTCATCTCTTTTCTTGTATTGTTTATAAGAAGGCCCTCCTGTACTCAGGGGATCTTATCGTGACTATAGCAGGAGTGGGCACCATGTTGAAGAGCCCAGGGTATGGGGCCACCACCATCCAGGGCACACTCTGCCCCCTCTGGCCCTTGACTGTGCCCCAGGGGTTTTACTTGAGGGCAAAACACGTGGTCAGAGGGCATTTCCCAGAGCTTGTCTGGAACCAAGAGCTGATTGATGATGTCTTACAGGAAGGACTAAGAAAGGAAGGCAGGATGGATAGATGGACAGACTGCTGGTGAGCTGGCTAGCTGGATGAATGAATAGATGAATAGCCTGATGGATGAATGGATAATGGATGGATGGATGATGCAGAAAGGCAGGAATGTGACCTCTGGCTCTCATTCTCTTCCGGCACTTTCATCCCACTCTACTTTAAATCTTTTTTAAAAAAATTGAGATATGACTAACAACGTGCATGACCTTAAGTGTACAGTGGGTGAATTTTTTCACATGTATACACCTGTGCAGCCACCAGCAAGGTCACGATGTAGAACAGTTCACCTTCCCAGGAGGCCCCTCTCTCCCTTCTCTCCACCCGACTCTGAACAGAAGTATCACCTAACCATGAGCATCAGCCCATTATGCTCCAGCCTGAATCAATAATGACCACCCACGTACTCAGCCTCCAAGCCCAAAAGCCATCCCCCACCCACAATTAACCACGCCCTGGATCCAGTCCACTCTTCCCACTTGCGTCCTCTGTCCCCCAGCTCCCACCCCTCTGTCTCAGGCTGGACTGGTGTGGAAGCCCCCAACTCTCTGCCTCCAGCCACTCCCTGGTCCTCCTCCACCCACCCACCTGCTCTTGGCAGGGCCTCTTAAAGATGGTGGGGTCATTTGGGGATTCCGGGGAATTTGCAGGCCATCATGGTTGGTTCAGCTGGTCCCCGCAGCTCTTAGAGGCTGAGTGCCAGCCAGTTCCTGAACTGTTTACTGATCGCATGCACCCTGAGGATCCCCAGGGCCTTCTCTGGACCAGAAGGATGTGAATGGTGAGGGCAGGCAGGGTGTGGGAGGAAACGGTCCCATGGTCCCTGAAGCACTGACCTGTAAAGAGCAAATATGATCCAATGGAGAAGAGAAATGGGAGAATAAATGACGGAAAATGCCAGTCTGGGCTGGGTACCCCTGGGAAGGGGCTCTTGGACAAAGGGCTTGCCTGGAAATGCTTTTGGGCCTCTCTCCCACCTTGGAAAGAATGGACATGCAGGTTCTCAGGCTGGCTGCGAGGAGAGACAGGTCCTGGGTGAAATTTGCCAGCACTTGCCTCCTGATTTGAAAAGTTTTCATGGGACTTCTCTGGTGGCCCAGTGGCTAAGACTCCACACTCCCACTTCAGGGGCCCAGGATGTGATCCCTGGTCCGGGGACTAGATCCTGCATGCCACAGTTAAGATCTGACACAGCCAAATAAATTAATAAATAAAAATCTTTAAAAAGAGAAGCTTTCAGTGGGTGGCCTCCATGGCCCCTGGCTTGACTCACTCCTGCTTTTGTCAGCTATGGTCCTAGCCATCCCTCATCCAGAAAGTCTGTCTTGAGCCACTCCAATAAGTTGGGTTGGGTTACCCTGCTGTGTGCCATGATCCCCACGTACTGTGCTTGCCTGATCACTCATCTAGAATGTGATACCTCTGGGGGCAAGGTGGGGGCGCAGGGGCTGTATCCCATTCACCACTGTATCCCTGCTTCAGGACCTGGCACACAGGTGCTCAGTAAAACAGAAGAGCTGTGCAAAAAAGATCTTCATGACCCAGATAATCATGATGATGTGGTCACTAATCTAGAGCCAGACATCCTGGAATGTGAAGTCAAGTGGGCCTTAGAAAACATCACTACGAACAAAGCTAGTGGAGGTGATGAAATTCCAGTTGAGCTGTTTCAAATCCTGAAAGATGATGCTGTGAAAGTGCTGCACTCAACATGCCAACAAATCTGGAAAACTCAGCAGTGGCCACAGGACTGGAAAAGGTCAGTTTTCATTCCAATTCCAAAGAAAGGCAATACCAAACAATGCTCAAACTACTGCACAATTGCACTCATCTCACATGCTAGAAAAGTAATGCTCAAAATTCTCCAAGCCAGGCTTCAGCAATACGTGAACCGTGAATTCCCTGATGTTCAAGCTGGTTTTAGAAAAGGCAGAGGAACCAGAGATCAAATTGCCAACATCCACTGGATCATCGAAAAAGCAAGAGAGTTCCAGAAAAACATCTATTTCTGCTTTATTGACTATGCCAAAGCCTTTGACTATGTGGATCACAATAAACTGTGGAAACTTCTGAAAGAGATGGGAATACCAGACCACCTGACCTGCCTCTTGAGAAATCTGTATGCAGGTCAGGAAGCAACAGTTAGAACTGGACATGGAACAACAGACTGGCTCCAAATAGGAAAAAGAGTACGTCAAGGCTGTATATTGTCACCCTGCTTATTTAACTTATGTGCAGAGTACATCATGAGAAACGCTGGACTGGAAGAAGCACAAGCTGGAATCAAGGTTGCCAGGAGAAATATCAATAACCTCAGATATGCAGATGACACCACCCTTATGGCAGAAAGTGAAGAGGAGCTAAAAGTCTCTTGATGAAAGTGAAAGAGGAGAGCGAAAAAGTTGGCTTAAAGCTGAACATTCAGAAAATGAAGATCATGGCATCTGGTCCCATCACTTCATGGGAAATAGATGGGGAAACAGTGGAAACAGTGTCAGACTTTATTTTTGGGGGCTCCAAAATCACTGCAGATGGTGACTGCAGCCATGAAATTAAAAGACACTTATTCCTTGGAAGAAAAGTTATGACCAACCTAGATAGTATATTCAAAAGCAGAGACATTACTTTGCTGACTAAGGTCCGTCTAGTCAAGGCTATGGTTTTTCCAGTGGTCATGTATGGATGTGAGAGTTGGACTGTGAAGAAGATTGAGTGCCGAAGAATTGATGCTTTTGAACTGTGGTGTTGGAGAAGACTCTTGAGAGTCTCTTGGACTGCAAGGAGATCAACCAGTCCATCCTAAAGGAGATCAGCCCTGGCATTTCTTTGGAAGGACTGATGCTGAAGATGAACCTCCAGTACTTTGGCCACTTGATGCGAAGAGTTGACTCACTGGAAAAGACTCTGATGCTGGGAGGGATTGGGGGCAGGAGGAAAAGGGGACGACTGAGGATGAGATGGCTGGATGACATCACGGACTTGATGAACGTGAGTCTGAGTGAACTCCGGGAGTTGGTGATGAACAGGGAGGCCTGGAGTGCTGCGATTCATGGGGTCGCAAAGAGTTGGACACGACTGAGCGACTGAACTGAACTGAACTGAAACTTTGTTGGGTGATGGAATGAATGTGCAAATGCCTGATTGGGAAGATGAGCCCCTTCCTCCTGTCTGTCCTGATCTTCTTGTTCTAGATCCCTTTATCCCCTTCCTTTGTTTGTAGAGGAGTAGAGTATACTTGATTTCTTCCCCTGGGGCACCTCTCTCCTGTGTCTTCACCTAAGATCCTCCTTTCTCCGGGAATCTGAACTGTTCAACAGGGACAGACATGTTTAATAGCTTAGACAAAGTGATTCTCTGGGACCTTATTTTTGGAGAGAGGTAGAAGGAAGCAAAGCAAATCACTTAAAAAAAAATCAGCAAGTAAGTCAAAGGAATAAAATTCTGGGCAGAAGGCCAGGGGCCCCAGCCCTGTCGACAATAATCCACCTCATTTCATGAGCACCTACTGTGTGCCAGGGACCATGTGAGGTGCTTTACTTGCATTATCTCATTTAATCCTCACAACAATCCTCTGAGGAGGCATTGTTATTATCATCCACCTCCCCATGATACAGAGGAGGACACTGAAGCAGAGAGAGGTTGATACGTCTGCCAGGAAAGACCCAAGTCAGATCTGGCTGATTGCAAACCATTCTCCCTGCTGGGCCCAGGAAGGGTTGCATTTTCTCCATGGTTCTGCTCCCTCAGCCACATGGGGTTAATACCTAGAAGGTGACGGCAGTAGGACCTGGTCCATCCCCCACTGGAGGCTAATAGTGGGGTTACAGGAGGAACAGGGGCCATCCTGGCACCAAAGCCATTGGCAGATAATGCAGAGCTGGGCAGGGCTGGCTTGGCAGGAAGTAGGCATGCTGCCCCTGTGGAAATGAACCTGTAGTGTCAAGAAAATGGAGATTTCCAGAAAAAGCATACTATTTAGTCGCATGAAGAAACAGCCCAAACTATTCAAAGTGGCAGCTTCTGGGCAGTGGATCTAGGGGCCCACGGGCGTGATGCAGGACACATTTTTTTTTCACTATGAGTCTTCCAGTGGCATAAGTATTTTAACCCAAAGTTTTATTTTTAAAAAAGAGGCAATGTCAAGTCAAATGCTCTTTATCCACTTATAAATGTATGTTGTGGTTTTTTTCCCCATTCTTTTCTCCTCCTCCACTACTTTTATCTCTGTCTCATTTTTTTTTTCCAGGAAGAAAAACTGCTGGGCATCCTAGTGCAGCACGGAGTCTGGAGCAGAGTCTCGGGCACCCTGGGCACAGAGGTGGACAGGCTGCTCTTCCATGGCACTCATGCCCAGATGATCCAGAAGCTGATGGGCGTCACCCTGCCATAAGGGTGGCCATACCCATTACAGGCATGGGAGGTGGGTACCAGATGGTCCCACCTGGTTCTAGGGAGGAGCTCCCTGAGGGTCCTGGTTTCCTTCCACAAGAGCTGTGCAAATACACACTGGCTCTGGGTGAACAACGTGCTCCAAGCAGTCCTGGGTCACTGCATGCTCACCTCCTGGGGACATGGGGGTCATGCAAGCGATGAGGACCAAGGACAACAGTTCTCTGGGGTTCCCAGTTTTTGCTTTTATTCCCAAGTTCTAGGAGGCCTTGATTCCAGCCTTCTTACCCCAGCTTCTTTAGGCCACCCATGTGTTCTGGAACTGTACACAATTAATTTTATTATCAAATAATAAAATTTTATTATCAAATAATTGGTCTTCTGACCAATCACTAATGGGGATGCCAGCAAGCAATGAACTGCCAGGCAGACGTAGAGGGGCCCTGAATAATCCCGCTGGTTAATTAAGAAACAGAAAATGTACAAGCGGGTAGTGTACATTACAAAGTTCGAGGGTTCACTAAAGGTTTACTCATCACTACCACTGACAAAATATTTATACCTTGGAAATGCTCTCTTTTTCAAACAGCATTTCATTTATTTAGCAAAAGATCCCTCAGAAACTTACATTTATCACCATCATCGCTCTTCTGCCCCTCCTTTTTCCTCACCCCTACGTGTCCTGAGACCCCACCGTAGAGTCTGACACATCTCCCGCCTCCTCCCCATCTGTTCACCCCCCACTCTGGAGCCAGACTCTAGCCTTCTTGCATGGGAGGGCAACCAAATTCCTAGAGCCCAGGACTGAGTGGGTCAGGACGTCCCAGGGCTTAGATCACTCACAGAGTCCTGGACAACTCATCAGCTTGTCCTTATCTCTTGCGCAACCTCCCACCGTACATTCCCCAAGAAAATCCAAAGCAGAGTCACTGACCACATCCCACTACATCCACATGTTGAATTAGTACAGTATCTTGCACTGGCTCATCTAGGTGTGGTGGTGTAAGCAGTTATTTGCAAGAAAGAGCTCTCTGCAAGAAGCCCCTTTTGTCTTGTTGCTTTAGCAAAACTATATTGTAAGTAAACTTAAACCAGGCAGTCACAACATTCTACTCGTCTCTGACCCAAGCACACCTTTCAGATCTTTTGCTCACACAATACCTTGCCTAAGCTCTTGGTTCTTCCCTAGATCAAAGAAGTAAACATGAAGAATAATTAATAGATGACCCGGTCATTTCCCAGCTTCCCTTTGAGTAATCCTGAGAACAAACTGCATCAATGAGATAGTATCTAAAGAGAGATCACAGGAGCTGAGGAGCCTTCACACAGTGGGAGATGTCTTCTGAGTCTGATCTCTTATTTCAATGATTAACTGAAATTACTTTCCCTTTTCCCTTTAAAAACTTTCAGTCCTGAGCAGCACCTTCAGTGTTGGTTTTGAGGACACTAGTCCACCTTCTCCCCAGACTGCAGATTAAAAGCAACATTTCCCGTTTCTACCAACACTTGCCTGTCCAGTATTGATTTTTGAGCAATAAGCAGCCAGATTAGAATTCAGTAACAGTAGTCCTTTCCAGCTAGGGCCCCAAGTGTTTATTGTGTCTGTTTCATTTCCTTAAACATGTCAAGTATGATTCTTTTAGGAGTATTAATTGTAAAGCATGGAACACATGCTGTAGAAATGGACTCTAAATTGTACACTGAACAGTAAACCCTAAGTGTAGAGTTTGGTGATCAGAGTTAACTTGCAATGCTGCCTATGCAGGACGTGGTAGTCTTTGGCCAGAAGTAGCTGGGGTGGGGCTGTCCTGATGTCCCTTGTTATTCTGCTGGGGAATCCCCACCTCTGTGTCTGTGCTCCTGCGGGGGTGGCATCAGGGCCCTGTAATGTGCTCATAGTCCCTGTCCATCTGTGACTTCTCAGGTCAGGGGTCCCACCTCAGCTCTAAGCCTCACTGTCCAGGTCTCCAGTTACGATTTGCAGAGTCTGGGTCTGCAGAGCTCCATCTAATGGGGGCCTCTGACTGAGTGTGCACCCTGGTATTGTTGAAATCCTGATGGCTAGAGAGACAGGAAACATCATCAGCTAAGGCTGCCAGCATTCTTCTGACTCATATTTTAGGGGAATACACTAATAGGCCTTTGGTTTTGCAAAAGTAATAGCAGAATTCTATTCTGCATAGAGAGTTTGAGACATGACTGTGTAATACGTTATCTTCCCTGTGGGTAGAAGTTTATGGGGAGATGATTAAGTTGTTTGGGAAAGAGACTAAGACCTAGGTGGAGCCCAAAGAAGGCTGAGAGTACAGGTCCTAGGTCTGGAGTGAAGAATCCAAAGCCCTCACCTCCACCTCCCATGCAGGGAGAGACAGGCTTGTGGCCCTACAGTAGGGGCTAAGGTGGAAGGAAGGGCCAGGAGAAGACTTAGCATGATCCAGCCCAGGGACCATTGGAGCGCTGAGTTCTAGGATCCAATTTTATGCTTTTCTGTTCCACAATATGATTCCTGCTTTGGTCTTTAGTAAGTTTTGCTCATTTTACCTTAGTCATCTTTTGTCCTTTGGGGAGGGGACCTGTGCCCACATCTGAGGTGGCATGGTGAGAATGGCTATGACCTGGAGAAGCTGGTTACAGGGGGATAAGAGGTGATCTACAGGAATGATGGGGAGGCCCAAGGGTGAGGGATGAGCTAGGGTATCAACCAGTCAATCCTAAAGGAAATCAACCCTGAATATTCATTGGAAGGACTGATGCTGATACTGAAGCTCCAACATTTTGGCCACCTGATGTGAAGAGCCAATTCATTGGAAAAGACCCTGATGCTGGGAAAGATTGGAGGCAAAGGAGAATGGGGCGGCAGAGGATGAGATGGTTGGATAGCATCACCAACTCAATAGACATGAGTTTGGGCAAACTCTAGGAGATAGTGAAGGACAGGGAAGCTTGGTATGCTGCAGTTCAGGGGTCACAGGGAGTCAAACACAACTTAGCAACTGAACAACAGCAACAATCAACCAGGATGGATTCCTGGGGCATATGAGCATCCCTGGGCATTTCCAACAATATTGAGGGCAGATCCTGATAAGTAATACCTGGATCTCTGTGGGTCTTCAAGGGCAGGCTGGTGAACTTCAGAGCTTGGGTACATTGAGGTGGATGTGCCCCACAGACTCTGCAGGTGGGATTGGAAGATAAGCGAGCCAGGAAGGGGATCAGGGCTCCTTAGCCCCCTTGGCCATCCTCTGGCCAAGTGCCACCCCATTGCTCCACTGAGCAAGGCGATCCTCTGAGGTCACTTCCTGCCTTTCATTGCACAGGCTCTGTTGACCACCAGCCCCGCCTTAGTCCAGCCCACTACATTCAACTACTCTCCACCTATTCCATGTGGGTTCCACTGGCTCCACAAATTCTAACTTTCAGATTCAAAAGGCCACTGCTCAGAAATTCCCCAGAAGCCCAGTGGTTAGGACTTTTAGCGCTCACTGCCAGGGGCTTGGGTTCGTACCTAGGTCAGGGAACTAAGATACCGCAAGCTGCACAGCACAGCCAACAAACAAAACAAGACAGATCAACCCCCAAAACCACTGCTCACATAAACTCAGCATATTTCAGTGATGTGATGTGCTTGCCAGAGAGCCATTGCATCAGTAGAAGCATAGTGAGGTAACTGATCTGTGTCTCCTCAGCACAGGTTGGACAGATCTAATCTCGCTTCAAATCCAAGCATCACATTTGAAGATGTGGGTGTTGTTCTGATGAGGTACAGGAAGGTGAATGCTTAAGGAGGGTGTTAAGCGGAGGTGGCTTGAAAAGCTGTATGTCTGTGACTGGCCCGATGCTCACAAATCCTGCTTCTTCCTTCGCACACAGGAAAACTACAGTTCCCAGCCTCCCTTGTAGTTATGTTGGGGCCATGTGACTGAGATCTGGCCAATAGAGTGTGAGTAGTGGGAATACTAACCACATCCAGATTTCCCATAACCCCCATGTGAGATTCTTTTCGTCCTTCTTTCCCTATCTGTGTGGATGGAAGAGGAAGACCCCAAGATGGTAGAATCTCTTAATGCATGAATCCTAAATCACTGCCATCAATTGGGGCGGGGGAAAGGCCAGAAAGTAGTTGCTCATCTGACCCTTGCATGAACAGGATAAATAAAACTTATTGTTTTAAGGCAGTAGGATTTGGGTATCTTTCTTATTGTAGTGTAATCCAGCCTTGTCTAATACAAGCTTTGGAGATTTAACACTGAGAAGTAAGATGTGAGAGCTGTATCTAAAGGTACCTAAAAGGCTTCTCTGGTGGCTCAAATGGTAAAGAATCTGCCTGCAATACAAAAGACCTGGGTTCAATCCCTGGGTCAGGAAGATACCCTGGTGAAGGAAATGGCTACCCACTCCAGTATTATTGCCTCAAGAATCCGATGGACAGAGGAGCCTGGAGGGCTACAATCTATGGGGTCTCAAGGAGTTGGACACAACTGAGCAACTAAGCACACACACACCAGTACCTAAAGGGTCACTTGGCTCCAGAGGCCAGAACTAAGGCCAGTGAGAAAAGTGGTTCCACTTTGGCTCATTCAGAGTTAAGATTTTCTGCCCAACCTTGGAATGACTTGTGTTGGATAGTAGTGAATTGGCATCCATGGTATTATTTACAGAGAAACTGGGCTATCATTTTAGGGGAGATTGTGAAGGGAAACCTGGCACTGGGGTCACAAAGAGTTGGACTCAACTTAGTGACTGAACAACAGGGGATAATTCGAAGGGAAGGAACTGGAGATCATGACCTCTGTGGGACTTTCCAATACTGTTATCTATGTTAATCTACCAACGTCTTTCTTATATTTGTTGACCCACCATTTCCCCAGAACACTGGGCATCGTTGTGACCTCAGGGTTATTGCCATCAAAGACCATCATCTTGCCAGATGAATTCCTGGAAGCTGCAGGATCACCAGCTGCAAGAAGCACATTTTTCAAAAAGCATTGAACCAAGAAGGGCCAGATTCTGGCTCTCTCTTGACTGCACCAGCCAGAGAAAAGCAGCAGATGGAATGTATTTTGTGCTGCAAATTTCTCCCACACTTGTCTAGCCAACCCACAGACCAGTGTGTGTAAACAGGAAGATGAGCCCTCATCTTGCTAAGCAACACTGGTGAATGAGAAAGGAATCTAATGGCTCTTGCCATCTCCAGATGAAACCAGATGGACCAATCCACCCCCCCCGCCACTTCTCTTAAGAGAGGAAGGTCTTAATCTCCAGTAATACCTTTAGTCTGTCTGAAGGATCAATTCTTCCGAAGCACTCCAGAACTCCAGGAATTTGACCCAGGAGGGATTAAGTGAATAAAACCAAATTTACTTTTTAACATGATACATTTAATCCTGTGATAAACATGCAACCCACCACTGTTGAAAAGATGCTCCAGCTTAAAAATGCTGATTACTAAATGGGGGGCTCCTCAAACAAAATTCAGACTGTGAGGATAAGGTGAGCCCCCAAGAGGTGGGTACAACAGGTGTTCCTGCTTTGGCAGTTTTCACTAGTGAGGAGAGGACAGTCTGATCCAGCTCTCTCTTACTGGATGTTGTACTCAGTTGCTTAGTCATGTCTGACTATTTGCAGCCCTATGGACTGTAGCCCGCCACGCTCCTCTGTCCATGGAATTTTCCAGGCAAGAATACTGGAGTGGGTTGCCATTCCCCTATTCCAGGGGATCTTCCAGACCCAGGGGTTGAATCCACATCTCTTGCATCTCCTGAATTGGCAAGTAGATTCTTTACCACCAGGGCCACCTGGAGTAGGATAGAAGGGGGTCCTGTGTCCAAGGACAGGGAATGATTGTCTCCAAACCGCAGGGCTGAGTTGCATCCCTAGAGTCAAGGGGTGACCAAGTTAAGTCCCAGAGTGGATTTGTAACAATGTGCTGCAGCGTTTAGGACGCTTCATGAATCTCAAGAGGACAGAGAAAAGGCTTCATTTTACGGCTTCATCCTTCTTGGCCACTACTGGGTAATCAAGGGCAAATTCTCTGATTGACCTGTTTGAATTTTCTCTGAGAAAGTCAATCCCTGGACCTTTCTGACTCTGTTGGATACTTCATGGACCCTCTAGATGTCCCTGGTGTTGGAAGACCCTCCCTCCCCACATGAACTGAAACACACTCCAACTGTGGCTGGTTAGTTGCTTTATTTGCAGACTCAAGTTTGCTACATAAATCCACCGCATGGTCCAACACACGTACACTTGGCATAAAAGAAAGGACAATACAAAAATACAACTCTTGATAATAAATGAGACTGCCTTCAGCTCATGCCAGTTTATCCCAGTGGGAATGCCCACGTTTAAGATCAAAATAGGAGGAAATTTGAAATGAGGAGGCATGGAGGGCTCAACCAGTGCCACTGCCTCTGTAAGATCCTGGGTTTTTCTTGGCTGTATGGTCATTTTTTCCACCTTCAGACCTGGTCACTTCCTCCTCTATGAAGGGGAAGAGAACCGCCCCAGGTTATGGAAGAGTCTCCTGAAGGAGCTGGAGCAGTGATTACACACAGTCAGAATCAAGTATAGACTTGGAACCCCACTTCCTGAGGGCACATCCAGCCTGGGCCATCAGCCTCTGGATGCCTCTGAAGAGAGGGTTAAGAAACTCAAGGTGGATCTATGGGAGAGGGGAAGAGAGACACAAGGAGACTGAAGATGTTCTCTGTGGTCCCTCTTCAGCAGATTCTAGAAATGTCCCACTGATACCAGTTTCTATCTTCCTATCCCTGGTCCCTCCCCAGGCTTAAGCCCACCAAGATCCTTGGCTGTAAGAGCTCAGATTCCAGGTCTCTAAAGGAACTCAGAACTGGTGCTGGTCCACTCCAGGAAATCTAAAGGGCAAGCATTTCTGAAAGGTGGGCAGGTCCCTGGAGCAGCAAGACGCTCTTCTGGTCCTCGGTATATTCCCCAGGCAGAAGCTTAACATGACTGGGTGGGAAGCTTCAGGAGAGATGAGCCCTGTAACCAGTCTACCAGGATAAAACAAGAGACAACATGTAGCCAGTGGGCCATCCCGTCACTCTCCAGGTGGGTGAGGGGGAACACTTGGGCAGAGGAGTGGAGATGGAGGACCAAGGAGGCAAGACAAGCCCAGGGCCTTTTCCTCTCTTTGTCACAGGGGCTATTTAAACCACAGTGGAGCTTCACCCCAGCCCTCTGGGCTGAAAGATGCCAGAGAATTCATCTCTTGTATTTGTTTTGCTCCATCTAAGAACTTGGGAGAATGCCATGCTCTTCTCAAAGACTGCTAGGCACTCCAGTCTGTGTATGTGGCAGCAAACACTGTCCGCATTCCGAAGACCTTAGCCTCAGTGTCTTGGAGCAGAGCTGTCACGGAGACCCTGGCTTTTTAACCACGGACACACATGCACACACAGAGCCCCGGACTTCTGGGTCTTGTATACTTTGGGGCAGATAGCAACAGAAGTTGAATTGGGAAGAATCTGTCGGGGAACACACTGCTTTAGGCCTCTGACCTGACACTTGAACTTCAGTGCTGACTTTAAAGGATCATAGACATCACCCGCCAGAGCCCCACGGAGCCCCCTAGGATTTCTTGTGCATTAGTGCTGGGGCTTGGAGAATCTGCTCAAATCTCCCTGCCGGTGAAAACCGTGAGTTGCCTGGATCTGGGGTCTCTTCTCTGCCTGTCTCTCCCCCACTGTCCCTGCCACACACAGGCTCAGTGCCTCAACCCCTCCCCACAGTCCTTCTCCCCATCCAGCCTCCACGGGGTGGGGCTCCAGTGGTAAGGATGACAACACACGTTCCTGCGTCATCTTCTCAGGCAACACCAGGGCATTTGGACAAGGGTCACCTCTGGCGTTGGAAGGCCCTGGCAGGTGAGTACCTGGGTCCCTGCCTTCTCTCCCAGGCCCCTCTCTCCACGTCCTCACACTCTGTCCCCCCATGAGCCTCTCTGAAATCCTCCTGGAGGTGAGTCTTCTTCCTACCAGTAGCCCAGCTGGCAGCAGATGACCCCCAACGTGCTGTCGGGGCTTATCCCCACACTCAGCTAGCAGCCCCATGAGACTCAGCAGTCACAGCAGGCTCCCTGGAAACCAGAGAGGTCCTGTCATGGCCCCAGCCCATCATCTCCTCCAGAAGCAAGAGGCAGCTGCCTTGGCCAAAGAGGCAGCGGCCATGCAATAGGCTCAGGCCTCGCTTTGCCCCGCACGTGGGTGATGGAGTGACCCGGCTAGGACAGCCCGCCTGCGGGGGACCCTCCCACTCCAGGCGGGTGAGGGGTCTGGAAGGCCGGGTGGAGCCTTGTCAGGACCTCGGGATCCTCGCTCTTCCTGGAGGCCTCGGGCGCCCAGCGGGTAGGCCTCCCGGGCCCGGCCGGTCCTGGCACAGGTGAGGAAGGCCAGGCAGGCCCCGCGGAGGCGGGCCAGGTCCCTGTGCGTGGTCTCGCTGACGAAGCAGTAGAGCACGGGGTCGGCCACGCAGTTGAAGCTGGTGAGGAGCAGGGGAGAAGTGGTAGGCATTGAAGATGCCCTTGGCGAAGTCGCAGCTGGACTCCCAGAGGCTGCGCACCAGCAGCAGCACGTGGTAGGGCAGGAAGCAGGCCAGGAAGATGACCACGGTGCTGAGCACTAGCCGCTGGATCTGGTCCTTGCGGCTCTTCTGGGTCCCGTGGCTGCGGCGCACAGCTCGCAGGATGCCCCGGTAGGAGGCCAGCAGCAGGCAGATGGGGAAGAGGAAGCCCACCAGGAAGCGGTAGTAGTTGATGCCGCGCTGGCGCGGCTCCCGGGCGGATAATGCTCGAAGCAGACGCGGTGCCCGGTCGGCGTCTTCCACCACCTCCTCGTGCATAAGGAAGTAGATGCTGGTCAGCAGCTCCTTGGCCCAGATGGCGCACTGACGCCCATGGCGGCCTTCAAGGTGCGGAACTGGTGGAAGCGGAAGGGGGTGGGCCACGGCCAGGTAGCGGTCGATGGAGATGCAGCAGAGGAAGCCCACGCTGATGTAGATGTTCTCGTAGAGCAGGATCCCGCACACCTGGCAGGACAGGTCGTCGTGGGACCAGTGGTCGTGCTGCAGCACGTACTGCAGCCAGAAGGGGAGGGAGCAGATGTAGCAGAGGTCGGCCACTGTCAGGTTGCACAGGTACACGCCCAGCTCGTTCCGGGCCTTGATCTGCAGGTAGCCATAGTAGAGGGACAGGCAGTTGGCCGGAAAGCCCACCACCAGCACCATGACGTAGACCACCGGGGCCAGCGTCTGGTGGATGGTGTGGTCGATGTCACAGTTCATTGAGGTGTTGTCTGCAGTGAGGTTCCCCATCTTCGGGCCTGCTGGGGCCTCACCCCCATATGCTCAGGAATACGCCAGCCTCTCTATCGCCATCTTGCTTCTGGGATGTGGTTCAAGCTGCGGCGAAGGCTTGGCCTCACTGGTGATGCGTGAGCCCCTGAAAGTCAAAGGCAGAAAGGCTTAGGATAATAGAAGCTAACATTTATATAGCATTTACCCTGTGTCAGGCACTGCTCTAAGTGCCTCACTTAATTTTTTTCCTAATGATCATCTTGATGCACACAATTTCAACATCAATCCTTTTGATATTTTTTGCTTGTTCTGAAAAGGACACATTCATCCAAATTCCATTCAAGCATTTTTTTCCTATTAAAAGGCACTTCTCTTTAAGATAGGCTCTATTGTCATTTCTGTGCAAAACAAAACACAACACACACTTTGTTTAGTGAGAAGCTATTTGGGCATCATATGCAGATAAAGAGTAAACATTAGGACAGTATATCCTAGACAGCGCTTGAAATAACAGTCGTCCTACTTGAGCTTAAAAAATGGTGACAGAACAAGCGTTAGCCAGGCAGAGAAAAAAAGAAACTCAAGCTGACAGGTCATTCATGTTGCTGGATCCATCGCTTATTGCAGGGCAGAAGGCAGTCAGTGGTCACGCTTGTGCCTTTCACATTGGTGTAGTGCCTCAAAATTTAGATGACCCAGCCCAATAACTCCAATTCAACTGCACTGAATATACAGAATGCACAGACCAAGACACCGACATGTGATTTCTGTCTCCCCATCCCCCCTTCCCAGGCCTCCTGTCCCCTATTTATTTTCCTGATCCCTCAGTCCAGCAAGCAAGGCCTGGAGCTCTTATGAACACCATCCCATCCCGAGCTGGCTCTCCAAGGTAAAGATCAAATTCAACCCACAAAACAGCACAGGCCCCAGACACTCTCTTCTGCCAACATTCAGCACCATCCACATTTTTCCTTCTTGCTCACAGGAATGTACCACATCAGTCAACACTGAGGCCACAGGCCGTCCTGGGAGCTTCTTCAGACAGCACAAAAGAGACCCAACTTTGTTTACATCCTGCTGTGCAGCGACAGACTTTATTTTCTTGGGCTCCTAAATCACTGCAGATGGTGACAGCAGCCATGAAATTAAAGATGCTTGCTCCTTGGAAGAAAAGCTATGACCAGCCTAGACAGCATATTAAAAAGCAGAGACACTACTTTCCGACAAAGGTCAGTCTAGTCAAAGCTATGGTTTTCCAGTAGTCATGTATGGTTGTGAGCTGATCCATAAAGACTGCTGAGTGCTGAAGAATTGAGGCTTTTGAACTGTGGTGTTGGAGGGACTCTTCAGAGTCCCTTGGACTGCAGGGAGATCAAACCAGTCAATCTGAAAGGAAATCAGTCCTGAATAGTGATAGGAAGGACTGATGCTCAAGCTGAAGCTCCAATACTTTGGTCACCTGATGTGAAGAACTGACTCATTGGAAAAGACCTGATGGTGGGAAAGACTGAAGGCAGGAGGAGAAGAGAACGACAGAGGCTGAGATGGTTGGATGGCATCACCGACACGATGGACATGAGTTTGAGCAAGCTCCAGGAGCTGGTGATGGACAGGGAAGCCTGGAGTGCTGCAGTCCATGGGGTCACAAAGAGTCGGACACAACTGAGCAACTGAACGGAACTACTGTGCTCTGGCAAGAAAACAGGCCAAGCTTCCCACAGGGCACTGCTACTTCTCCTCCACAGAATCAGGAACCCAGTAGAGGGCACAAGGCATCGAGACATGTGCACCAGGCTAGGATCAGCAGCTCACAGGCTGTGCAAGTCTTTACCCTTCCTTAGCTTCAGCTTCCTCATGTATAAAATGGGGATAAACACACTTGCCCTCAGGGTCAAGGTCAGGGCCACATAAAATATGTCAAAACGCGTGGCATTCTTTCTCCAGAGGCAAAGAAGCAGAATGAAAGATGATAGTCTTACTCGCAGTAGTGAAAAGTTCATATTGTTGAGAATGTAACTAAGAGAATGCTATTGTTGGGCTTCCCTAGTGGTCCAGTGGTTGAGAAACCGCTTGCCAATGCATGGGACACGAGTTCAATCCGTGGTCTGGGGAGATCCCACATGCTGCAGGGCAACTAAGCCCTTGCACCACAACTACTGAGCCTGCGGCCTAGAACCCATTCTCCACAAGAGAAGTCACCGCAATGAGAAGCCCGTGCACTGCAATGCAAAGCAGCCCCCCGCTTGCTGCAGCTAGAGAAAGCCTGAGCACGGCAACAAAGACGCAGAGCAACCCCAAAACCAAAAACTTTAAAAAGAGAATAAAAGAAAATGCTGTTGCTATATATACAAATGCATTTGAGCAAGAGAGAATAAAAAAATTTTGTTGTAGGCCTACCTTACAGATTGGGCTTCCCTGGTGGCTCAGCTGGTAAATAATCTGCCTGTATTGCGGGAGACCTGGGTTTGATCCCTGGGTTGGGATGATCCCCTGGGAAAAAGGCTACCCATTTCAGTAGTCTGGCCTGAAGAATTCCTCGGACTGTAGAGTCCACGCGGTCAAAAAGAGTCAGACACGACGACTGAGCAACTTTCACTTTCACTTTACCTTTTAGATTAATATACCAAAATGAAAAGCCTGAGCAGTTCTATCGATTTAAGACTCCTGGCTCAGATGAAAAACCTCACTGTGTCTAAATCAACCTTGTTGTTGTTCATAATCATCCTCCCAAGGAGATTTTTTTAGACATATTTTTTTTCTAATCACCTGCCCCCATGGAATGTTAATATCCTTAGATGTACAGAATATCTGTTGATGCACCATGGCCTTTTGGAGGGTGACAGATCACTAAATAAGATTATTTTCACCCACCCAAGAACCAATCTTCCGCCACCCCTTAAGAATGTATGGCCTATACGGCTGCAAATTCCAAGTGAACGGAGTCTGCATCAAGCTGTTTTGTAGTTTTAGCAGATCAGTCTTGCCCTTTGCTCTCTCTTCACCATACATAGTCAAGCTGGGACTCACAGACCAGGAAGGAAACCCCTGCTACAACTGACAATCTCTCATCACCCTCCCTCGTCGGCTCCTAACTGGCCCTGTGGGCACCGGAGCCAGGGCTCAGCCTGAAAACTGAGAGAGCCTGCTAGGAAGGGTCTCAGAGATATCCCAGCCCAGCAGGTCCAGTCCTGGGGCTCATGGAGGATAAACTTGAGGGTTCCCCTGAAATCACATGCTTCATCTTTTAAATATTTAAGTATGTGCATTTTTCCTGGAAAAGGGTCCCATGGTGTTCATAAGTCTCTAAAACAGGCAAGAGATGGGTCCAACCCAAAGCTGCACCCTCTTACCTGGATTCTGTGTGGCTCTCTCCGTGGCCAAGCCACCCCTACTCCTGTGCTTAAGTCACTCAGTCGTGTCTGACTCTTTGAGATCCCATGGACTGTAGCCCACCAGGCTCCTCTGTCCATGGGGATTCTCCAGGCAAGAACACTGGAATGGGTTGCCATGCCCTCCTCCAGGGTATCTTCCCAACCCAGGGATAGAACCAGGTCTCCTGCATTGAAGGTGGATTCTTTACCATCTGAGCCACCAGGGAAGATCAAGAATACTGGAGTGGGTATCCTATCCCTTCTCCAGGGGATCTTCCCTGACCCAGGAATAGAACCCAGGTCTCCTGCATTGAAGGCAGATTCTTTACCAGCTGAGCTACCAGGGAAGCTAAATCCCAGCGTTCTCATTTTTCCCTGATCATTATTCCCCGGGGCAGCCACAGTGATCTTTCCAAAATCCAAACCGCATCCTCCTCTTCCTTGTTTAAAACCTACTG
Source organism: Nanger dama (assembly GCA_917880005.1). NCBI lineage: Eukaryota > Metazoa > Chordata > Mammalia > Artiodactyla > Bovidae > Nanger > Nanger dama. The sequence continues at coordinate 1,347,746 of CAKJTW010000038.1, read as the reverse complement.
AGACAGTTTCACAGTGAGTTATCACACCCCCAAAAACCCCCAAACTCCTACAAGGCCCAATATGACCTGACCCCAGCTCCTCCTACCTTCCCGCCACCAACATGTTGGCCAGCTTTCTGTGCCCTGGTCACCTGGCCTTGCTCAGTTGCTCCCGGAGCGGGAGCGCTGCCCCTGCCAACCCCGCCCCTCCGCCTCCAGGGCAGGGCTGGCTCCTTTGCCGCCATTTCTCAGCTTAAACACCACCCCCTTCGTGAGGCCCTCCCTGACCATCCCACTAGAGGGGCCCCTCCCCCAGCACCATCACTCCTTCCTATGTGCCGGCTCTGCAGAGTTCCCATCAGTATCTGAGATTTGTTTGTTTACTTGTCTGCTTGTTTCTGATCTGTCTCCTCCATGAGGATGCATTGGGTTGGCTAATAAGTTCATTTGTTTTTTTCCGTAAGATGGTGCAGAAAAACCCGAATGAACTTTATGGCCAATTCAATAAATTCCAGAAGGCCGTGTGCATCTTGAACAGTGCCTGGTGCATCACAGGCAGTCCTGAGGACTTCTGGAATGAATAAGTGGGTGCCACCTCCCCACCTTACAGATGAGAAACTGAGGTTCAAACGGGAAGTGACGAGCCCAAAGCCAGCCTGACGAAGGAAGTATGGGCATTAGAATCCAGGTCTTCTTTTTCCAAGCCCCACCCCCGCCACAACCAGTCCCCACCTAGCCTTGACCCCAAGCTCTCAGTCCCTGAAGATGAGGACTCCAGGAGGGCCCACCTCTCCAGCCTTTCCAGGATACAGGCCTGGATTTCAGTGATGGTGGTGGAGGGAGGTGCTTCTTGGTGCATTTTCAGTTGTAGTTTAATATACACGACAGGAGCTTCCCTGGTGGCTCAGATAATAAAGAACCTGTCTGCAATGCAGGAGACCCAGGTTTTTATCCCTGGGTGGGGAAGATCCCTGGAGAACTGAATGGCTACCCACTCCAGTATTCTTGCCTGGAGAATTCCATGAACAGAGGAGCCTGGAGGGCTACAGACCATGGGTAGCAAAGAGCTGGACATCACTGAGTGACTAATACTTTCACTTTCATACATAATATAAAATTTATCTTGTTAACCATTTTTAATGTACAATTCAGTGGTAATTAAGTACACTTAAACTGTCATGCAACCATAACCACCATCCACCTCCAGAACTTTTCCAGTTTCCCCAGCCGAAAATCTGTTCCCGTTAAACACTAGCTCCCCATCCTCCGTTCACCCAGGGCATGGCAAACACCAGTCCACGGCAAACACCAGTCCACTGTCTGTCTGTGAATTTGGCCACTCTAGATACCTTATGTACTTCCCTGGTGGCTCAGACGGTAAGCTGAGTGATACAGCATTTGTCTTTTTGTGTCTTATTTCGCTTAGCATCATGTCCCCAAGATGTATCCATGTTGTAGAATGTTATCAGAAGCTCCTTCCTTTTTAAGGCATAATAATAGTCCATCATACATATACACTGCATTTTATTTTTCCATTTGTCAGTGAACATTCGGGCAACTTCTGCCTTCTAGCATTCATGAATAGCGCTGCTCTGAACATGTCAGGTCAGGAAGCAAGAGTTAGAACTGGACATGAAACAACAGACTGGCTCCAAATAGGAAAAGGAGTACGTCAAGGCTATATATTGTCACCCTGCTTATTTAACTTATATGCAGAGTACATCATGAGAAATGCTGGGCTGGAAGAAGCACAAGCTGGAATCAAGATTGCCAGGAGAAATATCAATAACCTCAGATATGCAGATGACACCACCCTTATGGCAGAAAGTGAAGAGGAACTAAAAAGCCTCTTGATGAAAGTGAAAGAGGAGAGTGAAAAAGTTGACTTATAAAGCTCAACATTCAGAAAACTAAGATCATGGCATCTAGTCCCATCACTTCATGGCAAATAGATGGGGAAACAGTGGAAACAGTGTCAGACTTTATTTTTCTGGGCTCCAAAATCACTGCAGATGGTGATTGCAGCCATGAAATTAAAAGATGTGTATTCCTTGGAAGGAAAGTTATGACCAACCTAGATAGCATATTAAAAAGCAGAGATATTACTTTGCCAACAAAGGTTCGTCTAGTTAAGGCTATGGTTTTTCCACTGGTCATGTATGGATGTGAGAGTTGGGCTGTGAAGAAAGCTGAGCACCAAAGAATTGATGCTTTTGAACTGTGGTGTTGGAGAAGACTCTTGAGAGTCCCTTGGACTGCGAGGACATCCAACAAGTCTATTCTAAAGGAGACCAGGCCTGGGTGTTCATTGGAAGGACTGATGCTGAGGCTGAAACTCCAATACTTTGGCCACCTCATGAGAAGAGTTGACTCACTGGAAAAGACTCTGATGCTGGGAGGGGTTGGGGGCAGGAGGAGAAGGGGATGACAGAGGATAAGATGGCTGGATGGCATCACTGACAAGATGGATGTGAGTCTGAGTGAACTCCAGGAGTTGGTGATGGACAGGGAGGCCTGGCGTGCTGTGACTCAGGGGGTCGCAAAAGTCGGACATGACTGAGCGACTGAACTGAACTGAACATGGGTATACTACTTGAGTCCCTGCTTTCAGTTTTTTGGGTATAGATCCAGAAGTGGAAACACTGGATCATATGGTAGTTCTATTTTTAATTTTTTGAGGAACTGCATTCTGTTTTTCCACAGTGGCTATACCATTTTACATTGCCACTGACAGTACAGGGATGTTTTCTTGGTTTTTGCTTTTCATGTTTTGGTTTATATGTTTTGATGGCGAGATTTGGGACAAAGGGGAAGTTGAGGAGTGTGACCTCTGAACCTTGCACAGTCCCATGAGTCAAAATTTGGCTTCACTCCTCCTCTTCTTGCCAGCTCTCCTGTCCCTGAATCCCAGGCCCACACCTGAGGGTCCAAATGGTTCACCTGGCTCAAACGTGAGGAAGTCCCTGAGCAGTCCCCAGGGACACGGGCCCGGGATGTCCATGTCTCTGAATTTATTTGAGGTTCTCCACAGTTCACACAAAATTACCTTCAGGAAGATAAAAATTCATTCATCAGCACAGGCTCCCAGGCACCCACAAAAAAATGTGCAAAAGAAACCAAGTGAAAACACGTCCTGTTTGGTCTCAGGAATTTGTTGAGAGTCACCTCTTGTTTGCAGGTGGTGAGTGTATGCATGTGTGAGACAGGCTGGGTGACCACTGATAAGTTCCTATTTACTAGGACAACAAGCAAATTCTGGCAACCAAAGTCAGAAATATTCAAGTCTGCAGAGCAAAGAAGAACCATAGACGATGCTTAAGTGAAAGCACCTCCTACGTCCTCTTTGGAGCTAAAAGAGGTTTGGGGGGATTCTAGAGCAGTCGTTCTTAAACTTAGGTGCACCTGAGTCACCAGGAGGATTTGTTGAAACAGATCACAGAGTCCCACCTTCATAGTTCCTGAGTCAGTGGGTCAGAGGCAGGGCTCGAGAACCTGCAGCCACCCACCAGATGATGCTGGTGCCGCAGGGCCATGGGCCACACTCTGAGAAGCAAAGCATCCATAGGTCTAGAGGCTCTGGGGTTTCAGTCCTGGCTGAGTGCCATCCATGGGTTCCCAGGTCAAAGGACAGAACAGCTGGAAGAGGAACTTAAGATCCAGCAGAACTTGGTGGGCAGAACCAGGATGCAGCCCTTGGGAGGTCAGCAGCCTGACTCAGGCTCTCAAGACAAGTGAGTGCATCTCTTCGGTACTCACACTCGGTATTTGCCAGATCTCCCACAGTTGACACAGCATTTCACATCTGCTCTCCTGTCCCATGTTTGCAACAGCCCTACTATCCCCCATTTTAGGGATGAGGAAACTGAGGCCCAGAGGGATACAGTAGCTTGTCCAACAGTCTGGTACCTCCTGGTTTCATTCCACAAGTATTTCTGGAGCATCGGTTCACAGCCCCAGACTGGACATGGGGGACTTAGAGATAAAGAAGAAGAAATGGCTCCCACACTCAGGGAGCCTCTGATCTTGAAAGGCTGGAACAAGTCAGTGCTGGGGGCATCCCTCCCACTCACATTTAAAGCTGACTTGTTCTTTTCACTACACACACACACACACACACACACACACACACACACACTCTACCTCCTCCATGGTTTCCCGACCCCCAGTACTGATGACTACCAGATGTCCTCCCCACCCCCAGGGTGAAGGCTTACAGAACCAGCTTCCTCCTGCCACACAGGGCATGCTCAGTGAGGCCGCCCTGCTCCCGCCGTTTCCTCCACCAGTCCGTTCTTGGAGGTAGCATCTCCACCTGCCCAGTCTCTTGTGTGGGATGGCTGTGAGGGTTGGTTGATCTTTATCTTCATCCACAGCATCCACTCAGTTACTCAGTTCTGCCGTTTCCAAATCTTAAATATTTCCCACATCCATCTCCTCCTCTTTAGCTCCCTCCCCAGTGCCCCAGATTGGCTTGGTCAAGGCTTCCTCCCCAAAATCAGTGCATGGTCTCCTGTGGGATTCCCTGTCTCCATCTCACCATCGTCAAAGCCATCTTCTAAAACACAAATCTAAGCTAATCACTCCTGCTTCAAACCCTTCAATGGCTCTCTAATCATCCATCCGCTCATCGACCACAGCAGATACTTACTGAGTGTCTATTATATGGAAGGCACTGCACTAGACACTGGCCCTGGGGTAGCTCACGTTGCTTTTAGTCTTATGGGAGAGGGGAGAAGGAAAGAGAGGATTAGCTCCTAGGGAGAGTACAAGACATTAAGTTCTGAGTTCATAGGAGGTGACTTAGCCAGAAAAGCCTTTCTAAGCAGCATGATACTCTAAGATCAGGAGAAGAGAGAGGGGCAGCCAGGGAAGAAAGGAGCTTCTGCCTGTGGAAACACTACATTCAACAGGCCAAATGCCAGACAGAGAGCGAGCGAGCGGAGCGAGCACCTGTAAGGAACTGAATGTGAGGAGGGTGTGACCAGAGAGGGAACAACAAGAAGCTACAGAAATGTTAGCGAGTCCATGCTGGCTCTGCTCGCCGCATGGCAGGCCAATGAATCGGAGATGAGGTGTAGACACAGGAATATGACTTTATTCAGAGACCTGGCAGACTAATGTCTCTAAACAACCATCTTGTCGGGGCCTGGATGCCAGTTTTTGATGGACAGGGAGGCCTGGTGTGCTGCAATTCATGGGGTCACAAAGAGTCGGACACAACTTAGCGACTGAACTGAACTGAGAGAGGGAAGGGCTGAGGAACTCAAGTCAAAGGCAGAATAGAGAGGGAGAAGCAGTAAGAAAATAAAATAAAATGGGTCTTCAGTCTTGCAAAACATCTCTGGGAAGGGGTGTGTTAATCTCTTCTTTCCTGCAGCCTTCAAAGGTGGGCAAGGTCAGATTATCTCCCTGTGAACTATAAAGGCACTATAGTTTAACAGTCAGGCAGAGGGGCAGGGTCCTCTGAGGCAGGCCATTATGTATGATGATAATAACAAAAGCAATGAAAAGCAAGTCAAAGAAACAGTTCCATCATGGAGTCAGAATTAGCTTCTCCCTGGAACAGGAACTGCTGACTAATTAGAAGGAGCTGAAGACAGTCAGGGACAAATCTGAGATGTATCTCAGTACTTGGTCCTCATAATTTTCCCTAAAGTATTTGTTAAAATGGATGGATGCACGGAGAGATAGGTGGGCTGGGTGGATGGATGGATGAGTAGGAGGATGAATAAGATGGGTAAACAGAAGGATAAGGGGGTAGCTAGACAGGTGGGTGAGTAAATGGGTGGATAGATTGATGAATGGGTGGGTGCATGGGTGGATGCATGGAGGGTTTTGAGGTCAGGTGCTGGGACAATGGAAATATCATTAACTCATTAACAGAAACAGAAAAGTGAGGAGGAATCATTGTGGCCTCCTCTTCAGCCTGCGGCATCTGTTTAAGTTACTCGAGCTGGTTGCAGAGGATCCTGCTTCGTCACCCAGGCCTCATCACAGCCAGCTCTCCCTACTGCCACTCCCAGAGGAAAGGTACCTGTCCATGGAAATTTCGTTTTGCCAGGAGTATCCCCTCTCTACCTGCGCTCCACAGAAAGTCTGCTCCCCAAAATCAACGGTGCATGGTGTTCTGTAAATGAGAACATGTGACTGGGACAGATGGACCAGGTCATGCCAGATAAGAGCCCTCCATGTGCCAGGAACATTTCTGCACATTCATTCTCTCTTTCACCAGCACCCACTTCCCAGATGAAAAAACTGAGGCTGCTCAAGATTCTAAAACCGTGTGGGGCCCTGTGGAGCTTGCAGGTATGAAAGCCTTTTTTGTCTCCCCCTTTCTTGTAGGCTTCCCTGGTGGCTCAGAGGTTAAAGCGTCTGCCTCCAACGTGGGAGACCTGGGTTCGATCCCTGGGTTGGGAAGATCCCCTGGAGAAGGAAATGGCAATCCACTCCAGTATTCTTGCCTGGAGAATCCCATGGACAGAGAAGCCTAGTAGGTTACAGTCCACGGGGTCACAAAGAGTCGGACACGACTGAGCGACTTCACCTCACCTCACCTCACCTTCTTGTAGGCCAGACTCCAGTCTCCATGATATTCCCTTAGGCCCAAAGGGCAGATTTGAATGGAATCAAGAGAGGGGCAGCTGAGAAACCGCCTGAGGCAAGATTATATGGGAGAAGTGAAGCTCATCAATGTTGGGAGACTGACCACCTGAGATGAAGCTAAGGGAGTGAAGGCAGGAGAAAGGGACAAGAGAGGATGAGATGGTTGGAAGGCATCACCAGCTCAATGGACATGAGTCTGAGTAAACTCTGGGAGATCGTGCAGGACAGGAAAGCCTGGCGTGTTGCAGTCCATGGGGTTGCAGAGAGTCGACACAACTGAGCAACTGAGTGACTGAATGACTGAACAAGGACAACAGGCCCTGCTCATACCTAATCTTATCAGAGACCTCACCCTTGAACCACTAATAAAAAACCCTTCATCAAATCCTCTGGGGCTGCGACACATAGTTTTTCAAGATGAGAGCCCCAGTGTCCCTCTTTGTGTGGCAAAGTAATACAGTTATCCGTTTGTGTGTGTGTGGTAGTCAGTCAGTCGTGTCTAACTCTTTGCAATCCCATGGACTGTAGCCCACCAGGCTCCTCTAACCATGGGATTTTTCAAGCAAGAATACTAGAGTGGATTGCCATTGCCTTCTCCAGGGGATCTTCCCATCTCAGGGATCGAACCCAGGTCTCTTGCATTGCAGGCAGATGATTTACTGTCTGAGCCACCAGGGAAGCCCTTTATCCTTTTCTACTTTACCCAAAACTCTGTCTTCAAGATTCAGTTCAGCACCAATGTATACAGAAGTTGAGCTTTCAGCAATAATTACGTGATGTAAGCCAGGGCTTCCCTGGTGGCTCAGTGGTAAGGAATCCACCTGCAATGCAGGACATGCAGGTTCAATCCCTGGGTCGGGAAAATACCCTGGAGGAGGAAATGGGAACCTACTCCAGGACGCTTGCCCGGAAAACCCCATGGACAGAGGAGCCTGGAGGGCTATAGTCCATGGGGTTGCAAAGAGTCGAACTCAGCTTAGCAACTAAACAACAACAACAAATGATGCAAGCCAGGTTTTGAGCTCAGATTGGTCCACGCTTTCCTTTGCACCACGCTTTCCTTTGCACCACACTTTCTGATCATCACAGTTGTTACAGAGCAACCATCCCCCACTTCCAGGCTTTGCCAGGCTCCAGTTCCCCCAGATGCCACCAGGAGGCCAACAGGCTTGGGCCTGGGCTGGCTCCACTGCCCCTCTCCCCTACCCCCACTGCACCTGGCATGTTTCTCACCACTCAAGAAGAAGAACTTACTGTGTGGCCAAGGCTTGGATCCCCAAGATGGAGGGGACTGGATCAAAGAATTAAAACACAGAGCCACTGTGTCTGCCTCACGTTACCATTCAGTTAAGAAACTGAGGGGCTTCCTGGTGACTCAGTGGTTAAAAACAAAACCCCACCTGCCAATGCAGGTTCGATTCCTGGGTTGGGAAGAGTCCCTGGAGAAGGAAATGGCACCCTACTCCAGTATGCTTGCCTGGGAAATCCCACGGACAGAGGAGCCTGGTGGGCTACAGTCCATGGAGTTGCAAAGAATCAAATGCCACTTAGTGACTAAACAACAAGAAACTGAGACACTACATGTGAAGCAACCCAACACCTAAGAGCAAACATTCAGACAAATGCCCATCAGCATAGAGCCTCCAAGGACCTGCACATCCAAGAGCAGTTAAACCCCCAAGGCAGGAAGGGCCTCTGACTTGAGCTGGGAGCCCCATGCACGTTCTAGGCCAAAAGTGCTAGTGCTGCTGAGCTGGTGCATGAATAGCGGTCTAACCTGTCACCCGTCTCTTCCGAGTGGTGGCTTGACGGCATACACACAGTTACTCAGGAGCTGGGCAGCGCTGCTCATGCAGCCACTAGCACAGCAAGCTGGGGGATTTCCTGCGTGCCCAGCTTCTCTTCCCTTTGGCTGGTCAGACTTCCACCCGCTTTAAACACTTCCTAAAAGTGCCCTTTTCAGAGGTCGTTGATGTCTCCTTCTGGGGCAGAAGTAGAACCAGACTGCATTTTCCCCTTAGTCCCCAGCTTTTCCCTAAATAGCCTCACTCCAGCAAAAGCAAGGAGACAACCTCACTTCTAAAGTCACTATTTCAACATTCAATTCCATCGCGAGCTCACAAAAGGCACTGTGAATCAGTGGGGCCGGCACTGTGAACCTATTTCACAGAACCTGAAGCCCAGAGAGGCTAACCTAGTTGCTCACGTCCATACAGTAAGCTGGGTGGATCTGAATCTAGAACCCAGACCATTAGGCACCAACCCGCTGCCTTTGAGCTCTTTCCATCATAAATCATAGCAAGGAATGCGCGTGACACATAGAGAGAGCAGAGACACGGAGCCAGAGCAGTACTTACCTTATCACTTGTGATGCACGCGGATCATTTCTACTCTATTTTGTTTTTCTAAGGGTCGTGAGCTGATAAATCGATTTCCTGACCTGCTGTTGTGTCAGGATCCCACCCCTGTCTGCCCAGGCTCCAGACCCCAGGAAGGGCACGGTCGCTGCTGCCAGGTCGGGAGGAGCAGACAGCGAGGCAGGGAGCGGCAGCCTCGGGAGATCTAGGTCCTCTCAGTCTCTGCGGCCCGCCTGAGCTCCGCCCTCAAACCTCCACCAGCCGGCTTCCTTCGGCGCTTGCAGAGGAAGGACCCCGCAGCCAGGACCCAAGCTCCCCCTCCTGAGATTTCCCGAAGGCCACGCCCCCGACAGGCCACGCCCCCAGCTCAGTCTCGAAAATCCCAGCAGGAGGCTCTGCCCATTCCCGAGCTGAGGCAGGATCATGTGAACTCAGAGCTGGAGTCAGGCTGGGTGGCTGTGAGGAAAGCTTGCCCACCACAGGATGAAGGCGGTGGGACAGCTCCCTCCAGGCGCCTTGAACCTGCCTTCCACACACCCCAGACATAGTGGGCGACCTTGTCCAGAATGCTAAAGCCTCCATTAGGTGCAGGGACCCCAAGGACTTGGGGGGATTCAGGAGGAGCCAGATGTGCTAATTCTACCCACCCAATCACCTTTGAGCACCTGCAAGACACCAGGAGATTCAGGATGTTGAACCCCTGAGCCAGAGGTCTTGACTTGAGCCAGACAGGCTGATGCTCAGATAACTAGAAAGTATCACAGACCTGCCTGCCAATGCAGGCGACTGGGGTTCAATCCCTGGGTTGGGAAGATCCCTTGGAGGAGGAAATGGCAACCCACTCTAGTATTCTTGCCCGGAAAACCCCATGGACAGAGGAGCCTGGTGGGCTACAGTCCATGGGGTCGCAAAGAGTCAGACACGATTGAACGACCAAACCCCCACCACAGAGACAAGAGCGAGAGGACAGCAGACATGGGTGGAGGAAGCTGACTCTTTCCACTCCACCCCCAGACTGCAGCCTTCAGCAGCCAGCATCTGGGTCAGTGGGGCACAACTACATGGGCAAAAAACTGGGCAGCTTATAAAAAATAACACCATTGCCCAGGCCCCACCCCAAGACGAATTAAATCGTATTTTCTGGAGATGAGGTACCAGCCTCAGTGTTTTTAAAAGCTCTCTGGGTGGTTCCAGGGCACAGTCAGGAGGAGAAGCACTGAGGTGGGAGTGAGGGGGTGGGGGAGCAGGTAACTTGTTCTGCAGATCAACAGAAGGAGGGCATTGGAGGAAGCCTCTGGGTTGTTAGTAAGGTGGGCATCAATGTTTTGTTTTTGATATTTATTTATTTGGCTGTGCTAGGCTTCCCTGGTGGCTCAGATGGTAAAGAATCTACCTGCAGTGCAGGAGACCAGGGTTTGATCCCTGGGTGGGGAAGATCCCTGGAGAAGGGAATGGCTACTCACTCTTGCCCCTCGATGGACAGAGGAGCCTGGTGGGCTACAGACCATGGGGTCGCAAAGAGTCTGACACGACTGAGCAACTAGCACTTCATTTCAGATCTTAGCTGCAGCATTCAAGATCTTCAGTCTTCATGGTAGCATGTGGGATATTTAGTTGCGGCATGCAGAATCCAGTTCCCTGACTAGAGATTGAACCCAGGCTCCGACTCACTGGAAAAGACCCTGATGCTTGGAAAGATGGAGGACAGGAGGAAAAGGGGACGACAGAGGATGAGATGGTTGGATGGCATCACTGACTCAATGGACATGAGTTTGAGCAGACTTTGGGAGATTAGTGAAGGACAGGGAAGCCTGCAGGTATGCTGCAGCCCATGGGATCGCAAAGAGTTGGACATGACTTAGCAACTGAACAACCCCTGCACTGGGGGTCCAGAGTCTTATCTAGTGGACCACCAGGGAAGTCTCGAACATCCATGTTTTTAAACAGCGTGGCCCCGAGCAGGGAGCAAGCATGGGGCTCTGGCTTCATGGGGGTTTTCTGGTTCTCAGGACCATTTCCTGAACTCCCTCAGCCCAGCAGAGCTAACAGGATCCACGGAGGTGACCTAGCCCAGCCTCTTCCCTTTACAGATGGGGAAACTCAGGCCCAAAGGGGCAAAGGGTCTAGATACGTCTTACTAAGTGATAGAGCCATGATTCTCCCAAATGGTCTGCTGTGCTGTTTCAGTTCCACCTCCTCTGTCTGTGGTGTCTTTTTGGAAGCTGATTGCAAGAACATTGCTGGAGCCAGAAAACCAATGTCCACCATGGGCGAGGGATGTCCGGGGGCATTGAGGATGTGCATTCTCTACTTTGTTGGGTGATTTGTGATTTCATCTTCTCTAGGAAGTGAACTGGTATAGTCCTGCCGGGAGGCTTTACTGGTAGGGGGCCCAGCCAAAATGCCCCTCTGTGGGCCCTAGGCCTCCAAGCAAATGCTCCTCCTCTGTCCAGTACAGCAGAAGCCTTATCGCAGAGCAGCAGTGTGTGTGGACACAGAGTGCAGACGTCTGTGGGCTCTTCCTGATGCCATATGAAAGGGCAGGTGGGAAAGGAGTGCAGGACTGACCGAAGGGTGGAAGTCTGGCTACCCCCAGGGCACACCCAGCAAGGAGAGCACCCCTGGCTCTCTTTACAGGGTGGCCCAGCCTAACAGGATACACACACACAGGCCGTCTATACCATCAGCATCCATACCTGCAGGACCACTGATGGCACTGGGTACCCTGCTTTCGCCAGGGACCCCCCACCTCCCTTCTTATTGGGACTTTGGAACTGCAGATGGAGAGATGACGCTGCATGCAGATCAGTGAGCCCAGATCCTCTGTGAAATGCCTGCTCAGGAAGAGAAAAAGAACCTGTGTGTATTCTACTTTGGTGCTGATGTTTTTTTCAATATAAAATAGGAAGGAAGGGCTAGAAACCACGATGACATCAAGCACCAAGCAGTGGCCTGATGCATCCTACAGACTTCATCGTAACCTCAGTCCCCCTGCAACTTCTCCAAGTAAACCTACAACCAAGTGAAAGCAGTGAGCTTGTGATTAAACTACAGCTCAGGAGAAGCCCACCTCTCCCCATTCAGACTTCTCTCCTTAAGCCCAAAGTGGGCAGAATGTCAGAGCTGCCACTGATGAGAGGTGGGCATCGGGTGAGGGGTGAGAATGCCTGAATCCTCTGGGATGCTAGGGCTGCCTCTGTGGCTCTTTGCTGCCTAGAAAGACATAAAGGCTGAAATTGGGCCAGGCTTGCCACCTGAAATCATTTACTCATTCTGCTCTTCCAGCCCCATGAGAGCAGTCTTGAAGCACGTAGACCCATTGGGATGACAGCCCCGGAAACCTGGATGAGCCCCATGCTGTGCTGTGCTTAGTCGCTCACTCTTTGTGACTCCATGGGTTGTAGCCCACCAGGCTCCTCTATCCATGGGGATTCTCTAGACAAGAATACTGGAGTGGGTTGCCATGCCCTCCTCCAGGGGATCTTCCCAAGCCAGGGATGGAGCCCAGGTTTCCTGCATTATAGATGGATTCTTTACCATCTGAGCCACCAGGGACACCCAGGATAAACCCTGGGCTGGTGTTGGAAGGGCTGGTGGACTTTTTCTGGGCTGCTCTAGAGGTCACCAAGAGGGCAACAGGGCCCCAGACCACAAGGCCTTTGGGCATCTACTGCTGTCCCCCTAGAGGTCTAGACAGCCTGGGAGTCATCAGAGGGAGGATTCTGGAGTGGGCCCTGAGCTGGCTGCTGCTGCTGCTGCTAAGTTGCTTCAGTTGTGTCTGACTCTGTGTGATCCCATAGATGGCAGCCCACCAGGCTCCCCCGTTCTTGGGATTCTCCAGGCAAGAACACTGGAGTGGGTTGCCATTTCCTTCTCCAATGCATGAAAGTGAAAAGTGAAGTGAAGTCGCTCAGTCATGTCCAACCCTCAGCGACACCATGGACTGCAGCCTTCCAGGCTCCTCCGTCCATGGGATTTTCCAGGCAAGAGTACTGGAGTGGGGTGCCATTGCCTTCTCCGAGCTGGCAACAGAATGCAAGTTCCTCCAGCACATGACAGTCACATGGAGTGGTTAAGAACAGAAACTCTGGGCCAGACTGTGGAGGTTAAGTCCCCATGCTGCTACTGTCTGACTATGTGACCTTGAGAAACTCCATTCCTGGATGACCAGTTGGCATTTGTGAGAATCAAAGATGAGGTCCAGCAAGTGCCTGGCACTCAGTAGGTCAGTGGTAGTGAGGATGCAGTGATGATGAGAATGGTGGTGGTGATGGTGATGGCCTCACTCCCTCAAGCTGGAAGGTCCTGCCTCTCCATTTGAGTCTGCCTAGAGAGGGTGAAGGATGGGCAGGCCAGCCGGATGCTTGTCACAGTGTGTACCGTATTCCCCACAGGTACTCTACTGATTTGCGGCTAGTTGGGGTAAAGGTCTTGGAGGCTCCCCAAGGACTCCAAAAAATAGAAGAAATGTCTATCATGAGATGTCTGCTGTTTGCCTGCAGGGACGACTTGTGCACTGAAAACTGGTCTTGGCCTTCCCAGCCTCACACTGCAGCACACACCCACATCAGAGGAGCTGATGCAAGGCATCGCACTGCCGCAGTTCCCAGTGGCCAGGCACCAATTAGAATGGCTTCAGAGACCAAGAGAAGGACCAGCAGAGACCCTCCTGTAGTGCCTGCTCTGCTGCCTCCCTCATGGGGTTGGAAAAGAGGCGGGAACAACTCAGAATCAGGGAGCACAGGAAGTGCCATTTTGGGAGCACATGCGCCTTCCAAATGTCTCCCGTTTTAAGCTTCACCTCAACTCTCTTCGATAGGCAAGGCAACTGAGACTCAGAGGGGGTCAGCATCTTGCCCAGGGTCACACAACAGGCAAAATGCAGAGTGGTGTGACTCCAAAGACAGGGCTCTAGACAGCTTCCTGTTGCTGCTGAAACAAATTACCAAAAACTTAGCTTAAGACAACACACATTTCTTATAGTTTGGTGGTCAAAAGTGGGTCTTAAAAAAAAAAAATAAAGAGGGCTTTCCTGTTGGCTCAGTGGTGAAGAATCTGCCTGCCAAAGCAGGAGACATCAGTTTGATCCCTAGTCTGGGAGGATCCCACATACCTTGGAGCCACTAAGCCCATGAGCCACAACTACTGAAGCCCGAGCACCCTAGAGCCCATGCCCTGCAACAAGAGAAGGTACTGCAGTAAGAAGCCCCCACACCACAACTAGAGAGTGGCCAGCACAGCAACTGAAGACCCAGCACAGCCTAAAAGGCATAAATAAAATTATTCAAAAATAAAAAGTTGGGACTTCCCTGGTGGTCCAGTGGTTAAGACTCCGTGCTTGGAAAATGCAGGGGAACTAAGGTCCCACATATTGCAAGGTGTGGTTAAAAAAAAAAAAAAGTGAGTCTTGCTAGGCTAAAATCAAAGTGTCAGCAGGCCTGCCTTTCTTCTGGAGGGTATGGGGGAAAACCCACTTCCTTGCCTTTTCCAGCTTCTAAAGTCTTCTGGCATCCCTTGGCCTGTGCCCCCTTCCACTTTCAAAGCCAGCAGTGGCAAGCTGAGTCCCTCTCACATCTTACCACACTGACCTCTGCCCCCTTAGCCCCCTCTTCCTATTAAGGACCCTGTGATCTCACTGGGCCCACCTAGATAATCCAGGACAATCTCCCTATTTGAAGGTCAGCTGATTAGCAACCTTAATTCCACCGGCTGCCTTAATGTCCTTTTGCCATGTAAGGTAACATATTCACAGGGACCAGGAACTGGACATCATTTGGGGGCCATTATTCTGTCTACCACGACCCCCGTGTTGTATCTAAGGCCTTGTGAGCAGCACTTCTCAAATGTCACTAAGTCTCGTCTGACTCTTTGTGACCCCGTGAACTGCAGCCCAGCAGCCTCCTCTGTCCATGGGACTTCCCAGCCAAGAATACTGGAGTGGGTTGCCATTTCCTGCTCTAGGGGATCTTCCCCACCTGCATTGGCATGCAAGTTCTTTACCACTGAGCCACCAGGGAAGCCCCCCACCCACCCACACCACCCCAAGAGGCTGTAGTTTGAGCAATTCCCTTGGGTTTTCCTGACACACACCAATTTGAGAACCACTGTTTTAAGGGTGACTCAAATGCCACTTCCTCCACACAGCCCTCCCTGACACCCACGGGATGAGAGGGTGACAGCCCTCCCTGTCACCCCATCCCATCCCATGGCACTGACCAGAGCCTTCCTTGGGCTCTTTTCATCCCTCCCTGGCCAGCTTGCCTTTTGGAGTGGAGATGCCTGGGTGTTTGATCACTCTGGCTGCCAGGGAGCTAGACCAGAGCTCCTCACCCAGACAGAGGTGGCCTGTGAGATCTGAATGATAAATGGACATGAGGGCACTGGCATGGGCGGTTACGTGCTTTGAGCTTATCACAACATGCAAGGCACTGTGCTTCCATAAGGAGCCTTGATAATGCCGCACAGCAACCCTCCCAGGAAATTATTATTATCCCACTAAAGAGACCCAGAATCACCCGGCTGGCAACGGGCAGCGCTGGGATTCAAGTCAAGGTCTGAATTAATTGTATTTTAATAATTCCCCAGGCAGTGCATGGGAATTTGTATGGCTATGTCTTATGCCCATCTCTCCCTCCAGACAGCAAGCTCCGTGAGAAGGGAGGAGCTGGGTCTATTTTGTTTTCTGTCGGAGAGAAGATGGTTCAGTCCAAAAGAAAGACAAGAAAGTGAAGTCGTTCAGTTGTGTCCGACTCTTTGCTACTCCATGGTCTGTAGCCTACCAGGCTCCTCTGTCCATGGGATTTTCCAGGCAAGAATACTGGAGTGGGGAGCCATTTCCTCCTCCAGGGGATCTTCGATTGAACCCGGGTCTCCGCACTGTAGGCAGATGCTTTACTGTCTGAGCCACCAGGGAAGTCCGAAAGGCACAACAAAAATGTGTTGAACGTTTGAATGAGTAAATGAATCTAAACTCCGTTTCTTTCTGCAGTCCGCTTGGAAGGCCAGCGTGGCTGAAATTGAAGTTAGGAGCTAGCAAACTGGGGGAGGCAGTCAGGATATGGGATGGGGCAGCAGGAAGAAGGTTGGTTTTGACTCCCAGGGCGTGTGCGTGGGTTGGTGTGTGAAATGTATTACAACAGAAACCCGAAAGACAGACTCTGGTCTCTCTTTGGAGAATTTGTGGTCTGAGAAGGTCTGAGCTGTCTGGGCCATCCTTCCAGTTCTGAGGCCAGAGCACAAACCACAGGCCACAAGGTTGCCATGACAACCCTCCTCGCACCTGCCTCTCCCACCAGCTTCCTGCCTTTAGCCCCAGAGTGCTCCAACCCATCAATTAATAACCTAATAATGTCTGACAACAATCACTCCAAACACCCAGGCAGCAACCCTCTTGAGAAACAGACTTCTCCAGGGAGCAAGAGCTACAAAGATGCTCATTACAGTCAACCAGGGCCTCCTGCTAAAATCTAGTTTTCTGAATTCAGATGACTCTCTCTCTGGCTTCTTCCTCTTGTTTTAAGGGCATGGGGTTGGTAGAGCTGATGACTGAAGCCTCAGAGGGTCCAGGAAACAGACTCTAGAGAAGTTGCCACGCAGCATGCCTGCTCCCTCAGCCCAGAATCAGATCCAGAGAAACTGATCCTGGCCAAACGGGCTCTGGGATAAGGCCCTAGTCATGGATGGTTGTATGCCTGCTGGTCTTCTCTAGGAGAAGCCTATGTCTTCTGCAAAGATTAATTAATTTGTCACCATGGCACTCAGAAAAAACAACAGAGCAAAGGCTTTCAAGTTGTGGTAGACTCAAGATGGTTAGAAATTATGTGACATTCTTCTCATGGAGAGATATGTCAGTCCCCTCCCCTTGAATCTAGGTGGGCTCTGTGATTAGTGACCAATAAAATGATCCAGAAGCCACACTGTATCAGCTTCTGAGTCCAAGTCTAAAGAGACTGGGGGCTCCCTCTTCCTGTCTCTTGGGATAGTAGCTCTTGAAACCTAGGTGCCATGCTGTGAGAAAGCCCAAGTAGCCCCAGAGAGGCCCATTGAGAGGAACCTAGACCCTGGGCGACAGACCCAGCTAAAAGCCAGGATCAACTGGCTTATCATACAAGCGTGTGATTTTTGGAAGAAGACCCTCTATCCCCAGCTGGGCCATCTCAGCTCATAATGCAAGGAGCAGAGATAAGCTATACCCACCAAGCTGTGACCAAATTGCAGATTCGTGAGCAAAACAGGGGAGTTATTTTAAGCCACTATCTTTTGAAGTGGTTTTTGATGTAACAAAAGATAAACAGAACATGTCTTTTTTCCCCCTGCAAATCATGAAAGGGCTTTTTACAGTATGTGAGGTGGGCGTAATAATCTCCATTGTTCCCATTAGATACTAAGGCTCAGTTTGCTGACAAATGTCCTATAGTCAAAGCTATGGTTTTTCTAGTAGTCATGTATGGATGTGAGAGCTTGACCATAAAGAAGGCTCAGGAAAAACTGATGCTTTTGAACTGTGGTGTTGGAGAAGACTCTTGAGTGTCCCTTGGACAGCAAGGAGATCAAACCAGTCAATCCTAAAGGAAATCAACCCTGAATATTCACTGGAAGGACTGATGCTGAAGCTGAAGCTCCAATAATCTGGCCACCTGATGCAAAGAGCCGACTCAGGGGAAGACTGAGGTGAAAAGACCCTGATGCTGCGAAAGACTTAGGGCAGGAGGAGAAGGGGACGACAGAGGATGAGATGGTTGGATGGCATCACAAACTCGATGGACATGAGTTTGAGTGAGCTGTGGGAGATGGTGAAGGACAGGGAAGCCTGGTGTGCTGCAGTGCATGGGGCTGCAAAGAGTCGGACATGACTGAGAGATTGAACAACAACACTAGGGCTCAGAGAGCTAAGGCATCTTGTTTGAGACCAGCCACTCTTTATTTGCTGTTAGATGAGTCTTCTTTCTCTACAATGTGTGCTGTACCCAGAAGGGCGCAATGTAACAGTAATAACAATAACACTCAGAGTATACAAGAATACTTCCTAGTGGTCCAGTGGTTAAGAATCTACCTTCCAATCAATGCAGGGGATATGGGTTTGACTCTTGGTCAGGGAATTAAGATCCCACATGCTGCAACTATTGAGCCTGTACATGCTAGAGTCCACGCACCACAACCAGAGAGAAACCTGCATGCCCCAAGGAAGATCTCAAGTGCCACAACTAAGACCTGATGCAGCCAAATAAATAAATAAATATTTAACAAGAAGAAGAAGAACACTCAGAGCTAACATTTAGGGAGGATGGCAAAGCTTCCAAGGCAGGATCCTTACCTGCATGATCTCATGCTCTAGGAGGTATACTCTATTATCATACCCATTTCACAGAAGGTGCTACTGAGGCTTAAAAGTAGGGTATGTGACTTGTCCACGGTAAGAGCTCCAGTGGAAGAGCCCAGATTTGAACTCACAATGTCTCATTCTGAAATTAGGCTCTTGTGGGCAGATATTCTCATCTGTACAGTCTAAAGCATCCACACTGCTCCAGCCCTGCTTCCTCTGTTAGGCTCAGGAATTCTCTTCCCTCCTTCCTTCTTCTGGAAACTCAAGTGCGTTGGTGGGCGTGAGGGCTGAAGCCAAACCCTAACCATATCATCTCAGCGTTGCAGAATTTCAGACCATTCCCATATCATTTTTTGTCCTCACAACCCTCTGTGAAGTGGCAGCTAGTAGTCACCTCCAGTTTACAGAGACCCAGCCACAGCAAGTGACCTTCCCAAAGCCACGCAGCCTCTGGCTCCAAGTCAGTGCCCTCTCCTCGGGCCACCGCTAAACCCCAAAGAGCCTTCCCGCGCACTGCGCGGTTCTCCAACTCCAGGATAACTGAGCCGACTTCATTGCAGAGCGGGGTCCGGGCCAACCAGCCACCCCACCTGGCATTTATTCGGCCAATCACGGGCACGTTTTCCCCTCCCTCGGTGGCAGGGGGGCTTATTCTGGCCCCTGTAATCCCGCCCCTGTGCTTGATGGAGCTGCCCATCGCGGGAGAGGAACCGCGCGTAGATTTTGGGCAAGGCAAGGCAAGCTTTGTGGATCACCTGTGCCTTCCAGCTCTAGGAGAAGGGTTAGCTGTCTGACTTTTTTTTTTTTCGGGGGCGGGGGGCGGGGAGGCGGCCGAGGAGGGCAGTAATTACCAGGTGGCCACGGAGCTAGCCCAGGGGGTGGCGGCAACCGCAGGCGGAGACATCCTGCCGGGCAGCCTCGCAGCTGCCGCCCCCTGCCCGCCGCCGTCACGCACCCGCCGGGCCCCCGCTCTTGGCCTCCCCCGCGCACATGGAGCCCGGTTGCCCCCACCCTCTCCGCGCGCTCGCGGCCGCGCGGCGCTGGATGCCGGGAACCCGGGGTGGTCTCTGCCCGCACGTGAGCCGGCGACCCCAGCGCAGTGGCGGCGAGAGGAAGGGTTCCTGGGATGCGGGCACGTACCTGCGCTGCGAGAGGCCGGGGCGCAGTCATCCGCGTCCCTCTTACAGCCGGCGCGCGGCCAGCGGGGGTGGACACTGCGTCGGGGGCTGCTGAAGGGGGTGGTCGCGGGAAGCCGGCGGCCCGCTTCCCGGCCAGACTCTCCTCCTCCTGGAATTTGGAGCCACAGCGTGCCCCGACCCCCGATCTCCCCTCCCCCAGCCCCTCCTCCCGCCCCCCGTCGGGCACACCCAGCCTCGCCAGAGCTCCCTGCCTTTCTCTGCGACCACAGGCTTGGCGCCGGACGGGAAGAGCCGCGGTCGGTCGCGCAGACCCGTCCTGGAGGCTCAGCTCTCTCCCCGCCCTCACTGGGGACAGACTCCCGAGCCGCCACCGTGGGGGCTCACCCACCCTGGGCCCGGCTGTAAAAGCTCGAGGGTCCTTCTCCAGCCACATCAGGAAGCCTTAGGTAAGGAGAGTCCCTGAAACGACCTTTTGTGCTGTTCACCTCTGTGTCCCCAGCACCATGACATCAGTATCCATCCAGTAGATTCAGGGTCTCCTGGCTGTCAAGGCCTGTCTCCACCGCGCAGGGACCTCAGAAATGAGGCCCAGACAGAGGGGTCGACGGGTTGCAGGGGTCTGCCCTTAGGTTTGCTGTCTGGTGGATCCCTACACTGGTGCCTTAGACCACCTGAGTGTGCCTGCAGGAGGGGTGGCCAGGGACAGCTCAGAGGACCTCCTACTGGTTTTGCTGAGAATGCAAGGAGGTTTCAGGTCCCTTTGCCCCACAAGCTCCCAGATAAAAACATTAATAACTCTGGGCTTTTGAGTATTAATACTTATTGGGTGCCAAGCACTGCTGCAAGTACTTAAATGCATGAACTCATTTGATTCTCACTGCTCTATGAGATAGATACTATTATTTACTCTTATTATCCTCATTTTATGCATGGGGGAATGAGGCACAGAGAGGTCAAGTAACCTGCCAAAAGTCACTCAGTCAGTTCAGTCACTCAGTCGTGTCCCCGACTCTTTGCGAACCCATGGACTGCAGCACACCAGGCTTCCTTGTCCATCACCAACCCCCAGAGCTTGCTCAAACTCATGGTCCATCGAGTCGGTGGTACCATCCAACCATCTCATCCTCTGTTGTCCCCTTCTCCTCCTGGCTTCAATCTTGTCCAGCATCAGGGTGTTTTCCAGTGAGTCAGCTCTTCACCTCAGGAGGCCATAGTATTGGAGCTTCAGCATCAGTCTTTCCAGTGAATATTCAGGACTGATTTCCTTTAGGATTGACTGGTTTGATATCCTTGCAGTCCAAGGGACTCTCAAGAGTCTTCTCCAACACCACAGTTCAAAAGCATCAATTCTTCAGTGCTCAGCTTTCTTTATGGTCCAGCTCTCACATCCATACATGACTACTGGAAAAACCATACCTTTGTCTAGACTGACCTTGCTGACAAAATAATGTCTCTGATTTTTTTAAGTAGAGGCAATGAAATCCAAACTCAGGCAGATGAGTCCAGAGCCCTCATCACTGCATCCTATCCCAAGCCACCCTTTGCTGGCCCCTCAGCATCTTCTGCTCTTTCACATTTGCACACCTTACCTCCTATGTCCTTGTCTGCTCAGAAAACCTCCTGCCCTGCCTCCTGGACTCTTGCCCCAGTTTTAAGACCGGAAATTCACCTGCCCTATCAAGTCTGCTTGGCTGTCCCAGGCAGTTTGTGTTGAGTCCCTCTCTCTGCTCACTTGGCTCCCTTCCCAGCATCCCTTGCACTTCCCATCGAGGTCCCTGGCCCACAGTCATCTCTTTGCAGGACACTCATTCCCTGCCCTGTACCTGGCTGAGAGCAGAGCACTCTGTTTCTGTTTGTGAACTGAGTGTCTGGGACTGGTCGCTGCGGGAGTCCATAGAAGCTCGTGTGGATGGGGGTCAGATGGATGGTTGGGGGTTCCGGATGGCAGGCAGTTGGAGTGCAGGCAGAGGAGGGATAGAGGCAGACTGATGGCTCACCTTCTGCTACCTGTTCTGGAGGCTCAAAGTTCCACACTTCATAACTGAGCTGCTAGGTGAGGCCCTGGAAGGAAATAAACTGTGGGCAGAAGGGCAGAAGATACCCTGGCAGGGGAGCAGGGAGAGGCAAGGCATTTTGCTTTTCCTGTTGGGCATGTGCCCAGCAGGCTCTTCTGCTAGTCCTCATTTTGAAATTCCTCCTTCTTGTGAAATCTTCACAAATGGAGTCTTCTGGATTAACTACTCATGCCACAAAAATGCACAGATAAACTTTTTTAAAGATTGCCATACTGAAAGTGGTTGTTAAGAGTTTGGCTTGGAGAGCCAGAGTGCCTGAATTCCAGAGTGTGAATTCTGTCTTTGCACCTGTTAGTAGGGTGACCTTGGACAGATCCCTGGACTCCTCTGTGCTTGGTTCCTGGTGTGTGAAATGGGGACACAGCTTCAAAAGGAGGTTGATGTGAATCCATGAGTTAAATCAAGCCCTTAGCTCAGTACCCAGCGCATACTAGGGTTCAGTAGATGTTAGGTGTTTTTCACTCCAAATACCCTCTTATATACAGCTGTTATTATGGTCCATTCCAAATACCCTCTTGGTTCTTACCCTTTGAATACTGTGGTTTTATTCTCTGCCTTTTGCAGATCAGGAAACAGTTTTAGTGAATTGCCTAAGGCCACTCAGTTCTGGGTGTCTGAGCCTGGCTGTGAAGCTGCTTCCCGCACCAATTACATTATGCCTCATCCTATCCCTCCTGGATAGAAGCAGGGTTTAAAGCCCATCATCAGTTGCTAGGTCCAGGATTCTGACTCTCAGGGGTACAGTGCTGGCGACGTAGAAAGTTTACTGCAAAGTGAATCCTGCGAGGGCTGCCATATTGCCCATTTCCAGGGGTGGGAACACACTGTAATCTATCAGGTGGGGGCCTCTGGAGTGGGGCTGTATGGCAGTACTCGGTGATCCTGTCTCCCTGCTTCTCTTTTTCTAGCCTACAGTCTCTGTTTACAGATGTCCAGATATATCTGGAACCTTTCACAGTCAATTAAAACAAACTCCATTTCAACTCACATTTCATTTTTTAGTGTTGACACTACAGCATGGTACCTATGTTGTTGTTTAGTCACTCAGTCGTGTCTCTTTGCAACCCCATGGACTATAGCCTGCCAGGCTCCTCTGTCCATAGGGTTTTCCCAGGCAAGAGTAATGGAGTGGGCGGCCACTGCCTTCTTCTGGGGATCTTCCCAACCCAGGGATCAAACCCGCCTCTCCTGCAGTGGCAGGCAGATTCTTTACTGCTGAGCCACCAGGGGAAGCCTTCATGGTACCCATACCGCTTACTTAAAGATCCAGAATAGGCCTGTGGAATAGGGGGATGGGCACCTCTGGCTCTCCCTGAGAAAATGCTAGGTTTGGAGAAGCAAAGAGATTCATTGCACCGCCTGCAGAGTCAGTGGCTTTTGGCTAGACTTTACTGTGTTCCTTGGTGTCAAGATGTCCAGACCTTGGCAGGGTCAGCAGAATTTGTAAACAAAATCTGGCATTGGCCATATATAAACAACAAAGAGCCCATTTAGTTAAAATGAGGCCTGTGTTGTTTTCCAGAACCTTTGGGGACCTAGAGAATGGTAAATTATGGCCCTTGCTTCTTGGAATGCTGATTTGAGATGCTGTGCTAATAGCTGTCTTTCTTGCCCACAGAAATCCTCTCCCCCATTGGGCTGGGCTCCAGAGACGTGGTCAGAATTTCTCCATAGCCGGCGCGAGTAACGATTATGTCCATGTCTTCTTTTCCCCGTCTCTCGTAGGTTTTTGGTCTTGGCACTGGCATTTTCCGGTGTCAAGCCCAAGGAGGCACGCAGCAGGGGCTCAGAAATGGCAGCTGATGGCAAGCATGGAAGAGCTGGTCGCCTCAGGCTGGAAGTGGATGGAGGACTTTTTATTGGCCTGCGCAGATCCATTCTTCACCCTTCTCCATCCTATTCTACTGATTATATCACAGGCTTCCCTCACTCTCTGGCTTCCCTGTTGGGCTGGGCAAGCGGAAGCACTCACTGGGGTCAGAGGGTCGCCGGAGACTGGGATCAGGGGAGTCGGGGTCACTTCAGACTGGCTGCCCCCCTTTACTGCAGTCATCAGCTCCTGTTGGAGTCTCTCTCCTGCACTGTTCACTCCCTTCCTCCTCCAGGTCTGGGGACAGTAACAGCTCCCCAGAGATGCTAGTCTTGGAGTGCTGCACCATCCTGCGTTGGTTCCCTTCACCCTTCCCAATCCCTTGAAAACCATCCCTGTGTCACCCTCTCCCCAGCCACCCCACCAGAGTGGCCTCTTCTTTCTGCCAAGACCCTGGCTGGTCCAGATGCAGGTGTCTAGATGTGTCGTCATGGTGAGCTCACACTAATGGAAGGATGTGTGCCTGTTTCGGAATGTGTACAGACTATTTACTTGAAAAAAAAACTATACCGTTTTTCCAGTTCCTTCTTCCAATTAGCACAGCTGGCCAGCCTCAGAGGAAATCTCTCTTTATCCCCCAAATGACAGGATTGAGTCCCTAACTTCCTCACTTGGCTCCGACACCGGCTCGTCTCCGCCCCAGGGAGCTTCCTAGCTCCCCCTTAAGGTGGGCAACTTTCCTTTTGAGAAATACCCGTCACTGCGGAATCCAGCAACTCCCAGGACGATTTCAGGCGGCAAGGGGCTGGTTTTTCTGAAAATGATCTTTCCTGGCATCACCCACACGCCAGCAGGCTCAGACCTGAGTGGATTAATCAGTCGACCAGCCTGATTAATGCCACAGCGGGAGCTTCTGCTCCTACTCAGATCATCTGTGGGCACTCAGAGTGTGACTAACCTGGACACCCGAAGGGAGGAAACTCTGAGCTCAAGTCCAGTTGAAGCGTTAGCACACACATCTGGAGAGCCGGGGAACCCGTGTCACCCTCCCAGCTAGGCTGTGGACTCCTGGAGGAGGCCTGCAGGCTGGGCTTGCTCAGGCTGAGTTGGGAGCATCTGAATGTCTGGGTTCAAATCCAGAATCTGTTGTGCTCTGGTTGTTAGAGCTCTGGCAAGTTATGCAGCCTCCCAGAGGTTCCATTTCTTCTTTAAAATGGGGTTAATAATGAAGGTTGTTGTAAGAATGAAATATAATGGTGCTCTCAATAAATCTCTCGGAGAACGCAATGGCACCCCACTCCAGTACTCTTGCCTGGAAAATCCCATGGACAGAGGAGCCTGGTAGGCTGCAGTCCATGGGGTCGCTAGGAGTCGGATACGACTGAGCGACTTCACTTTCACTTCTCGCTTTCATGCATTGGAGAAGGAAATGGCAACCCACTCCAGTGTTCTTGCCTGGAGAATCCCAAGGACGGGATAGCCGGGGAGCCTGGTGGGCTACCGTCTATGGGGTCGCACGGAATCGGACACGACTGAAGCGACTTAGCAGCAGCAGCAAGAAATCTGGTTGACCTAGAAAGTGGGAGCCCAGCCTCACAGGTGCAAAGGGAGCAGGTTACACTGAGACGGCAGAAAAGAGGACTTGGCTGACTGAAGCGGGGGTGAGACGGGGCAGGCTGGGGTTGCCCAGCTTCTTGCTTGTGGAGAATGGGTAAAATCCTGGCTCTTCACATTGGCTGTATGACCTCGAAAACTTACATGACCTCTCTGTGCCTCAGTTTCCTCAGCTGTGAAATGGGGATAATAACAGTACCTCACAGAGTTGTTCTATTAAATGAGTTAATAAGAAAATGTCCTTTACAACCATGCTTCCCTTTAGTGGGTGCACAATAAATGTTAGGACACCCTCTTATCCAGTGCCTGTAGAAGGCTTAAGTGTGCCCCTCCGGTTCAGGTTCATAGACTCTTCCAGACTTACCTGTCTGGAGTCCCTAAAAGGGGACTTCAACTTCCCTGGATACTCTTAGGTGCCTCTGATGGGGGTGTTAGGTTGGGGAGAAAGGGCTGAAATGAGAGAGAAGTAGGCAAAGAATTTATAGTCTGTGGTGTCTCACCCAGAAAATCTTGGTGAAAATTCTCAGTGTTGGGCTTCAGACCTTGCCTGGGCTGCTCCCAGGCTGTCGACTCGTCTCCTGGGTTGATCACAGTGCCTGAGAAGGTAGCCTCAAAATTAGGAGATGCTCCCTGGAGCCAGACAGCCTGGGTTCAAACCCCAGCTCAGGCTTTTGCCAAGTTATTTAACCTCTTAGGGCTTCATCCATGAAATGAGGTGGATAAGAATGGCCTCTTCCTCACAGAATATTGGGTGATGTGCTCTGAACAGCTCCTGGCCAAGCTTAAATGCTCGGCAAATGTCAGCTATTGGTAATATACCCCCACCAGCTGTGTCCTCTGCCTACAGGGGACAGCTGTTGTAGTAGCCAGAATAAGGGCCTCTTTTGAGGATGCCCACGTCCTAATCCTCAGAACCTATAAATCTGTTGCCTTACATGGGGAAGGGGGCCGTGCAGACGTGATAAAGTTAAGGATCTGGAGAGGGGAGGTTATTCTGGGCTATCTGGGTGAGTCCAATGCAATCACAAGGGTGAAAGATGGAAGAAGAACAGGGAGAATGTCAGAGTGGTGTGGGGTGGGAGAGACTGGACCAGCTGTTGTTGGCTTTAAGGATGAGAGCTGGCCAAGAGCCGGGAAATGCAGGCCACTTCTAGAAGGTGAAAAGGGCAATGGAATGGATTTTCTCCTACAGCCTCCACAATGGAACTCAGCCATGAATCCCATTTCTGACTTCTGGAATTGTTAAGATAATCAGCTCGTGTGGTTGGAAGTCACTGAGCTGGTGGTTAGTTTGTTACAGCAGCAATGGGGAAGTCTTACAGCTGCAGAGGCAGCTGCATCCTTGAAGGAGGCACCATGTGGAGTCACGCTGTGGTAGTTATTGAGCACCTGTGGCAGTTATTGAGCACCTGTGGCATCACCCCTTCTTCTCGCCTTCTGGACATGTGGGGAACACACTGGAGTCTGGAATTGAACTTCCCCTGGGCATAGGCACTGCTAGGGATGGACTATTACGAGGCAGGATTGTCTCCTGGGAAGCAGAGCCCTCAGCAGGGCCTTGAAGGATGCAGCACGCTGAGTTTGATAGGAGGAAGAGAAAGGAAAGGCAAGGCTGGAAGCAGCCCAGTGGGATCAAAGTCAAAGAGGTCAGCCTACTTATTCATTCATTATTCATTCGTCTGTTCATTCAACACCTGTGCTCCAGGCCCTGTGGGGGTACCTGGATAGTGGGATGAGTCAGAGAGACCTGGTGGAAGCCAGTATGCCATTGTGATAAAACATGGCAAGCCTTACAGCAGGAGAAGACTGGCTTGTAAAGGAGCATATCTTTGGCCTCTGTGTGATACTCTGCACTCAGCAGGTGCTGACAGAGGAATCTAGCCATGTAAAGATTGCTATTCCCAGTCCAATTGTACCCTAATCCATTTTATTACACAAAGGAGAAAGCCTCAGGTGGGTGCCATTATGTCTCAAGCACCACTTTAATTCTTGCTAAGCTTCCCACGTGACTCAGTGGTGAAGAAGCTACCTGCCAATACAGGAGATGTGGGTTTGATCCCTGGTCAGGAAGATCCCCTGGAGAAGGACATGGCAACCCATTCCCGCATTGCCTGGGGAATCCCATGGATAGAGGAGCCTGGAGGGCTACAATCCATGGGTCCAAAGAGTCAGACACGACTGAGCGATTAAACAGCAACAACCACCTCCCTTTCTAACCTAAAGAGTCAGCCTCAGATGTATCCTGCAGGTAACAGGTGCTAATTCAAGTTTAATACTACTGTTTTTATTTAATTACCTTCCCTTTGTGGCCAGGGGCACTGATTTTCCACTTCTGGGAGTAGAATACAACTTCTATTAAATTTTTCTTAAATGGAAAGTATAATTTCCCTGGTGGTCTAGTGGCTAAGACTCTGCACTCCCAATGCAGGAGGATAATAGTATAATAGAATGAGGAGTCGAGGGTTCTTTCTCTTGCCCTGGAGTTGACCACTGGGGTCCAGTTGAGGACAAAGAGGCACTAACTGTCCCTCAGCGATGGATCTGACCCTCCTTCAGAACCTCCCCATCCTAATCCCCACCCCTAACACTCAGTACTGGGGAGGGCGGAGTAGGAACTGGCATCAGAAGTGAGCAGTGATTGGCTGTGAGATTCTCCAAAAGTCTCCCTAGTGCTGGGCGTGGGGCTGCCACAGGGAGAGGAGCCCAGGGAACGAGGTCTGCTCTGGCAGGGACATGCTAATCTGCTCAGGGTGCCTTTTGGGACAGGAAGAGAAGAAACCTGGAGAGAGACAAGAGGCGGCCAAGTAGACAGTGAGTGGCCTAACACCCTCCAATCGTCATGCAGGGTTGTGTGGCTGAGTGGAAGAGGAGGAAAAGGAGCTGACATCTCCCAGGAGGACTGTCTGACAGCAGGGTGGGAGGACTGTCTGACAGCAGGGTGGGAGCCAGGAGCCATGGAGGAGACGGTGCTGCAGCCGAGGCTCCCACACTGGGGATCTGGCCAGCAGGGAGGCCCCAGTGCACCCTTGAAGAACTCTAGTCTTGTGCCCCTGATTGGCCGGTGAGAAGAGATGACCAAGGGCAAGGGGACCTCGGGTGGCAGGTTGCATCATGGGACACAGACGCCTGTCCCTCTCTCTCCTGTCCCCAAGGCACTGAGGGAGCCAGGCCCTGGAGGAGTGGAGAAGGGCGGGAGGCTGTCCTCTCTTTAGAATGTGGGTTCTTAGACCCTCTTCGTCCTCCGCTGGGGACTAGTTGGGGACCCTAGGCGTTATTCTGAGGTATCAGGGTTTGGACCCAAGGTAACAAAAAAGTGATGGACTCTGCCCAAGAAACGGTGGAGGAGCACAGGGGAGATCTGAAAATAGAAATGGCAAGTTTCAAGTTTCTATTACTCTGAATAGAGGTCCTGCAGTAACCCAGTCTCCAGAGTAAACTCCTCAAAGGAAAACAGCATAAGGGACTTCCCTGGAGGTCCAGTGGCTAAGACACCACACTCCCCAGTGCAGGAGGCCCGGGTTAGGTTCCGGGTCAGGGAACTAGATCCCAAAGGCTCCACTAAGAGTTCGCGCACGGCAACTGAAGGTCCTGCATGCTATGACTAGGAAAAAAAGAAGCTCAAAGGGAAAGCATCACGCATATAATAACATGGAACTTGAATGGCTGAATTTTCGAAACTCTGATTCAGAAGGGAAAACTGGAACTGACACAGCAACTACAGTACTCTGACAACAGCTATGATTGGAGGGTGATGGGCAGGAGGAGCCACACTAGGAGCCCAGTGTACAAAAAGGATCTGATCAAGAGGAGGCAGTCAGGATAGCCTTCCTGGAAGAGGTGTATTCTAAGCTGAAGCCTGCAAGGGAGGACTAGGAGGTATCTTGGGAGTTCTCCCAGTGATTGGTATGCGTGGTGCTGTGGATACAGAAGGGGCCCTTTGAGTATTGATGGTGGGGATGGGGGCGGTTTCCTAATTAGTCCAGGGGTGTACTGCTGGGGGCAGGTGTCCCGTAGTTAGCTTAGCCGTCTGGGGCAAGAAGGAGAAGCAAGGTTTACCTCCCACCAGTCCCTTCTTGAGTTTGAGTCTGTCTCCCCAGCTCAGTGTGAGTGGTCTGGGCAGGAACCAGCTCCCTCCACCTGGGGCTACCACCTAGCTGACAGCCTGGAAAGATCATTTGAGACAGTTACAGGAGATGACGCCTCTGAGCCAGGCACCAGCAGGCGCCACTAGATAGAAGCTGGCCCCTACTCACCTCCCCTTTTAGGAAAGCGCCCAGCCTGGGACTGGGTCCTTGGACTCCTCTCCCAGGGCTCAAACCGACCCTCTTCCCGGGGCCCTCCCTCTTAACTGCAGTTACCCAGGGTCGGGCCATGCCCCGGGGAGCTGGACAGTTGGACCGTGTTAGACTTCGAGATCAGCCTCTAGGGTCCCTGGACAGGGACAACCCCCTCTGGCCCGCAGCACCCCAAACGCCACCCTCGCGGCATGCCCTCTGGGCGGTAGGACCCTGGACCTCGGACCCCCAAAGCACTATCCAATTTGGACCCTGGAATGATAAGGACCTCCCTCCTGGCCTTTCTCCTCTCTCCACGCCTCCGGCGGCCCCCCCCCCGCCCCCAGGCCTTTGTCGGAGACTGGATTTTGCATTTTCCTTTCCAGGTGGGCGGCGGGGAGTGGGGGGTGGGGGACCGGCCTCGCTGAAGGTCGGTGGTCTCCTCGGCCGGGCGGCAGCCGCTGTCCCAGCCCCACCCGAGCCATCCGAGCGCACTCACCTCTCTCGGGTCCGGGCGCCGGAGGCCAGGCCGCGAGTCCGTCCGGCCCGACTGGGCCCGACGCCGGCAGGCGGGAGGAAGGGACTGCCGCGCGGCGGCGGCGGGACCCGGGTCCGGCGGGGGGCGTGGTGCGGGCGGCCCTGCGCTCCGGGCTCCGGCTCCCGCTCGCCCGCGCCGCGCCGCCACCTGGAGGCGGAGGGGAGGGCGGAGGCTCGCGGCGGCCAGGGCAGGGTGCGGCTTCCAGGAGGGCTCTTCAGGGCCGTTGCCCTCCCATGGGGAATGCGGAGGGGCCCGGGGCTGCTTCTCCACCTGCTCATTTCGGGGCTCTGGCGGGGAGGGGCAGTGGGGAGCAGGTGGCCCGTTTGCTTCTGCCAGAGCTCAGGATGCGTGTGTCGTGTGACTTGGTGAACTTGACCTCGGTGGGCTGGGCCCCAAAGTCCGAGCTTGGGAAGGGGAGGGCATTTCTGAGCCCTGCCCCGACCCTCACCCCCTTCCCTGGCTCCTGCCAGGACCCTCCCTTTCCCCACTCCCCACCCCCGGGTTCCTGCCCGACTTCCCGTTGCCCACTCTACCCCACTTTACAGATGGAGAGGTCCCCCATGCTGTCAGCCTCCCCAGGCCCACTCCCGCCCCCAGCTCCATGGAGAAGGGCAAGGAGAGAGAATGGAAGAAAGGAGAAGCCAGAGGCAGACTCCAGACTTGACCCAAGTGGCCTCTGTGTGCCCTTCTGCGGACACCTGCGGACACTGCGCACACCTGCGTCTGCCAGGACGCTCAGCTCTACACACCAGCTGCTCTTTGATGTTCCTCCTTCTTGGCCCCTTCTCAGCTGTTCTGTCTCTTCCGTTTTTCAGCCCATCCCTTAAAGGCGGTGCTCCCGGTGGTGCGGTGCAGCCAACCTGTACTGACTTGTGAGAGCAGGTTAGTCAATTTCCCAGAATTTTCCAAGCCAGTTGTTAAACACGGCCATCATTAAAAATGAATTTATGTAAATCTGCAAGTAATTTATGTTAAAAACCATAGTAGTAAACACTCAAAATGTGCCTCTTAATTATTTTACTCTTTGTTGCCTGTGCTTTTCAGGTTATTTGCACCTGTTTCCATCTGCAGAGAGGCAATATATTACTGCACGTCTCCTTCCGCCTCTCTGGTTAGTAACACCACGGCTGCAGCTTGAAATCGGCCGTGGCCAGAGTATTTCACCACAGAAATTGGCAAGTGTTAGCAATCAGGGCCTGATTTATGTCTTCTGCAGTGTCTAGACTCTCTAGACTTGATTGAGAAAGTGATAGGGAAAATGTGAATAGTGCAGATTAAATTTAGACATGTATCTTGGGTGAATATAGTATGTAGACTATATTTCTTTTTTTTTTTAATGTGCTATGTCTGTAAGCCATCACAATGTGAGCAGCACAAAAAATTGAGGAAATTTGGCCAGCATTCAGCAACTACTACCTGACTGAGCAATTGCTCATGTCATCAATAGTGAAGTTCTGATATACATCTTTAGCTTGTTTCACTTTCATCTTACTTGCTAACATAAACCATCAACTGACATTCACATTGGAACTACATTCATCACTTGCAGGCATAGGCTTGGCAAAAATCAGTGAGAGCATTCTAAGAGAATCCACTGACTCTATGGATTTTGTAATAAAAGTATGTATTTTATATATAGTTTATCTGTAAATTATGTGTCATAGTCCTTTATATCTGTAAATATGTGTGTGTGTATGTACATTCCCTCACCCTGGTTGGCTGATAAATATTTTGGCTGGATGTTTGATGTTGGCTGGTGCTTCCTAAGGTTTGCCCTTTGCTTTTCGTTTTCTCACTTGAGTGTATTCCCCAGGGTAGCCCCTTGTTCCACATGCATGTCATGCCCGATTCTTTGTGACCCTATGGACTGTAGCTCTTCTGTCCATGGGATTCTCCAGGAAAGGGTACTGGCGTGGGTTGCCATGCCCTCCTCCAGGGGATCTTCCTGACCCAGGGATTGAACCTGTCTCTTGCATCTCCTGCACTGGCATTTCTCTCTTGTGTCTCCTGCATTTATCACTAGCGCCACCTGGGAGGGCCACAGAGGATCCCGTCTCCCTCCAGGCAGCAGTGGGCATGAAAATCCAGTGGCCACTTGGGTATTTCCCAGACACTGGGTCACATGTCTCCCAGGCCAGTGCAGAGGGTGGGGCCTAGGAGCGCAGAAGCAGCGTGATCTGGGGTGGCCCCCTCAGCAACAGGGCCCAGGGTACCATCCAGAGAACCATCCCCTGGGGCTGGCTGTGTATGGGTGAGGTGTGGAGCCAATGGAGTGATGGATAGGGTGTGGGGAGGAGAGAGGGTCATCAAAGGCTGTCTGGAGGAATGAGATGGGGGAGGACAGGGAATCGTGTGTTGAGCACTTTGAGTTGGCAGTGTCTTGGGACTTCCCAGCTGAGAACAGATCTGGAGGTTTCCAGTGAGAGGTTGGGGCTGGAGATAAGTTTGGAGCCTCTGCGAACAGATTGGAATGAAAGTCGTGGATGTGTATGAACTTGTCTGGGGCCAAAGGAGGGAGTGAGAAGAGGGCTGGGTGTGCCTTGAGGTGAGCCCAAGGGCCAACCAAACCATAAAGGGCTGGGTGTGGCAGGTGTGGAGGTCACCTGGGGTGAATGTCCTGAGGTCCTATGAGGGCTGAGCTGTCTGAGGCTGGCAGACTAGTCGGCAGGCTCCTACCAACACCCAGCGTCAGGGATGTGTGTGTGTGTGATCTAAGATGAGAATATCCGACTAAGACGAGGACACCAGAGTGCACGTGCACTCTCAGGTCCAGGATGTGAGCCATGACACATGGGATGTGAAGAGACGAGGGGTCAGGCCCACATCACAGACGGCTGTGCTCGTGTGACAGCTTGGAATTGCTGGAGGAGCCGGGGAGAGAAGTTGAGAAGCCTGGTGTCCAGGCGGGGGCTCTGAGGGGCAGTCAGCACTTGGAGTGGGGCAGGAGACCAGCTCTGAAGAGGTTCAAGGGGAGAGGTCTGGAAGGCAGAGCCTAGGACTGGGCACACAGGAAGCTTCCGATGAACCTCTGTGGAAGGAATAAGTGAATGATGGGCTGGCAAGTCAGCGCTGAAGAGCCATACCACAGTGGGGAGAATCGGGAGACAGAATGAGGATTCCAAGGGGTGACAGGCCAGGTGTCAAAACCTGCACAGGCCAAACGGCATGAAACCTGCAAGGTGGCCGCTTTCATATGCTAGAGGTAGCTCCGCTGAGTGGTCAGATGCACAGATCACAGAGGCTGGGGAGAGAATGGGCAGAGAGATAAGAGGAGACCTTTTGTCTAATTTTATTTTTTGGCCACACCGAGAGGCATGTGGGTTCTTAGTTCCCTGAACAGGGATCGAACCTGCGGCCCCTGTATTGGATGCTACGAGTCTTAGCTACTGGACCGCTGGGGAAGTCCTGAGAGGAGACTCAGGACTGGTGAAAGAAGTCTGGTGAAAAAGGAAAGGAGACACCGAGGAAGCAGGTGGACAGAAGTCTACTGGAAGAAAGATTCTGATGTATGGATGTTTATACGCCTTCCTTCCTTCTGACTTCCGCCAACCCTCTCCCCTGCCCCCACCCCCTCACGTCCATCCATCTGATTTAAGCACCTGATCTGAGGCCTCCAAAGGTCTAAACTGAAGGTCTGATACTTTCTCGTTAGGTAGCTTTGGGAACATCCAAAGGACTACTGTAAGCTGAGCTCCTGCCAGACACAAGTCCCATATCAAAATAGGATTCAATTTACACGAAGTTAAAATTCAAGTCTGGGAAAAAAAAAAGCTGCTGTAAAGAGAAAAACCTTGCTCCCTACATTCTCTGAGCTAGCGGCCAAAGGAGCTGTGGATCCCAGTGGCCAGTGCTAAGGCTGAGCTCCCAGCGCCTGGCCAGCGATGCCACGATGAATGGCGAGGGAAACCAGGACTCAGTACTGGTCCATGTCCCTTTATTACAATACTGTCCTGTGTTCCAGAATGAATGGGTTTTAATACACAACCCGAAGCACTCTGAAAAGCAATCTTAACTTCCCATTTCTTTCTCAGTATATCGAATCTAAAGGGAAAAAAAAAAAATCACCATGTTTAGTACATCCCAGAAAAAGCACCTTTACTAAACAACAGGAAACAGAACGTGCCAGGAATCTGACCAAAGAGACAAAGCAGCAGGTGAGATTCCCGATAGGAAAGAATGACTCCCAACGGAACATAAATAGATTCCCCTCAAAGTACATACATTTCACATGAGTGTGTACATACACAGGTAATATATTAAAGGAAATTTGGTTTCTACCATGAGAAGTTTACTCAGAAATAATAAATCAACATCTCACCTGAGACGGGGAGGTCAGGGCGCTGCAGCCACGGTATAAATCGAGGTGCACCTCACTGCTGCACACGCCTCCCCTCTTTACACTATATACACTTGCTGGGTGGGGGACTGAGGTGGGGGCTTCTCCCTGCCCCTCCCGCCAGGACCAGCAGATCCAGTGTTTGTAGAAAAGTGAGCCAGGGAAGGCAGGTGGCTATATGGCCCGGGAGCCCACCCTGCAGAGCCCAGGAGCTGGCTTCAGCAGGGAAGGGAAATGCCCGAAGCCACCCCCACCTGCCTGGAGAGCCGCGTCGGCTCTGGGGTGAAGGGAAGCACTCAGGACCCCAACAACGGCATGACAGCAAGCCTGCCTCTGGGGTCTACCCACAGCCTCCAGATTTTTGTAGTTTGGCCAGTGGGGGCTTCTCCTGGGATCAAACAGCTTTGGGGAATAGAGTTTCCAGACCCACCAGGGCTCAGCCCTGGGAATGTGTATACGTGTGTGCACACGCCCACATACACACGTGCTTCAGTGGAGGTCAGCAAGTTGCAAACAAAAGTGTTCTACAGGGGCGCGCTCAAATAGTGTCTGCTTCAGGGGCGGCCTTGTCACTGCGTTCTGACTGTCCCCATGCCAAAGTGGACTTGTTCAAAAGATACCGGTTGCTGGAGGCTACAGATACAGAAGACAGGTTGCATACCAGCGGGGTGCAACCCTCTCAGGGCTTGGCACAGCATTTTTAGCAACAGAACAGAAGACATACACGGGAACCCTCTCCTCCTTCTCAAACCCTTTCCTGGCTCCGCAGTGCAGACAGGGAAAAGGCTATGGTGATCAGCAGGTGTGATCCAGGAGCTGCGGGCCAGGAGCCAGGTCACACGCAGCCATACTCATACCACACCGTCTGCTGGTCGCCACCTGGCTCCGGGACGCCGGCGTGCTCTTGGAGCTGCTCCCACGCCCGAAGTCCTCTTGGGTCCGACTGCCCTGGGGTGCCAGGTCTGGAGACCTGCCTGGGACCTTAGCAGGGAGGCCCTCGCCGTGGCCCTGCCCTGGGACCCCGTCCCCTTCTGAGGGGCTGACCCCTCCTCGGACAGGGGGGATGGTGGCCAACTCCCCAGGGTGCAGGGGGCCTTGGGGCTTAGTCCTGGTGGCCGGGGCTGCAGCGGGTGAGAAATGCTGGAGCTGCGAACAGCTGCCACCGCCGCCTCCAGTGGCAATGGCTGGGGACGTGGCGGACTGCTGCAGGGAGGCCGGCCTCTCCTCCTTCGGGGGAGCCAGTGAGAAGCGCCTCAGGTCCAGCGGCCGGCTTCGGGGGCTGGGACCCTGACAGGAGCCACCAGCCTTTCCCACAAGCGGGGTCCGCTCGCGGGCCAGGCCGTGGGAGCCAGGGGCGGTGGAGCTCTGCGGGTTGTGGCTGCCTGGGTCTCTGCCCCCGAGGCCTCAGGACCCCCAGCTCCTGTTTGCAGGCCTCCGGCCCACTGGCTCGGAGGAGGTCAGCGGAGGCCAGGCTGAAGGCCCGGTTTAGGGATGCGCTCCGGCTGGCAGGCGTGTGGGAAGCAGGAGGCATTGCGGCCTGCCGGGGGTCTGCCCAGGGACAGGCTCTGGGGTGGCTGGGCCTGCCTCTGGGGGACACTGGGCATGGCCTCGGCCTCAGCGGCTCTGAAGTTCGGCTTTACGCACTGCCCAGGCTTCAGCGGCTTTCCCTCGGAGGTGCAGACAGGCATCTTGACGGTGGGGGCCACAAAGCTGGTGGGCATCTTGGCCCCTTCTTTCCTGGGTGGTGGGCCTGGCTGGCCTCCAATGGACGGGGAAATCATTGGCCTTTCTGAAGTAATCACTCAGCAGGTCATCCCGGCAACTGGGAGCATCCTACAGGGAAGAGAAGAACTGAATGAGTCCAGGGGCGGGGGTGAGGGTGTATGACTTGGAGGTCCCTCCTCCCACCCAGGATGTCCCCTGGGCTGCCCACACAGCCGGGACTGAAGTTTCTTGCTTGGCCTGTTGAGGGCCTAATGTCCCCACTGCACACACTGTCCCGGTCGGGTGGGAGGGGTGGTGGTCAATGTGAAATGAGGATCATTAGGGAGCTGACCCAGGCACCACTCAGTTGCCCCCTAACTTCACAAGCAAGAAACCAGATTCAGAGAGGAAATGACTTCCCACAAAGCTCATCCATTTTATGAAAGGATCAGGACAACCGTTTCACCCTGGGTCTCCTTTTCCACCAAGTGGCAGAAAGCTGACGGGCAGGACTGGACCTTTTTGTCAGCCCACCAGGCTCAGACATGCTGCAAGCGCCTTCCAGAGGGCCACAGAGAGGAAGACAACCAAGGCCAGCTCCACAGAAGCCAGAACCAACCACACACAGCATCCTCACTGGCTCTCAGATCTTCCTCCTGATTTTAGGAAGGGAGAGGCAGGCACAAGGGGCAGAGGGAACCAGAAAGGCCCAGAAGGCAGAGGTGGCCCAGCAGACTTTCCCTGTGCAGCCACCACCTGGCTGGGCTTCCCCTGGTCAGGAACCAGTGTCCTTTTTCACCATCCTGGGGGCAGGCAGAGCCCCCGGAGCCAACAAGCTCGGTGGGCCTGTTCAGGTCAACTTCAGCCTTCTGCCAGCACCTCCCAGCCTCAAGGAGCCTAGCTAGAGGTTTCTCCTGAGGCTGGGGATGGAGCAGGGGAAAGGTCAGAGCTGAGAGCTGCAGCAATCAGAGCCCAGCCGGCTGGGACCTGTCAGCGGGGAGTCAGCCTGCAGGATGAGTCAGCAGCTCAGGAACCACCTGCCGACAACTCCTGACCCCTGAAAACATTTGGATGCTCAACTTGACAGAGGCACACTCTGCTGTTTCATGTTAGCTTGAAGCCTTACTCTTGGGGGGGTGTGTGTGTGCAATAAGAACCTGGGTCATCAAGTACTTCCCACATGTCAGGCACCATGCTAGGAACCAGGGGTGTAATCCAAAAACTTAAATTTGAAAGCAACCTTGTGCAAGAGTTGTTTAAGGTTGTATTAAACCATCACTTAATATGTAAGAAAGGACTTCCCAGGTGGTTCAGTGAGTGGTAAAGAATCCACCTGCCAATGCGGGAGACGTAGGTTTGATCCTTGGGTCGGGAAGATGCCCTGGAGTAGGAAATCGCAATCCACTGTAGCATTCTTGCCTGGGAAACCCCACGGACAGAGGAGCCTGGCAGGCTACAGTCTATGGGGAGGCAAAGAGTTGGACACTATTTTTGCGACTAGACAACAACAAATATGTAAGAAAACTGAGGTCACAAAGATTAGGTATCTGGACGAATGGCAGCCTGAGGATTAGAACCTACGGCTGTTTGACTCTGGAGCTGTCTGCTGTACCTCCTTGCCCCTTTCTGCACGCTTCTAATTAGCCTCTTCACCCCCCACTTTCAGGGAGGCCACCCAGGAGCCCATCGTGTGACTGCTCTCCCAGCATCACCAGTACTCGGGAGTGGAGGCGTGGGTGGCTTCTCTAGGCCTGATCCAGGGAGGATGGAAGTGTCAGGTGGGGCTCGTGGGGTGAGCACCTGGACCAATGGAGGGGGAAGGAGGTGGCTCTCAGAGGCTGAGCATCAGCTTCCAACAGAAACTGTTGCAGTGAGACAGCTTTGGGCTCATTTAGGCTGAAAAGGGACATGTGCTGATAGCGGCCTGAGCGGCAGTGTCTGTATAGGTCTGAGTGCGGAGGGGCTGTGCCCCTTGTGAGCAAGGGGACCTGACCTCTGAGATGTGCCCAGGGATAGGAAACCCACTGGGACAGGCACACGATCAGAAATGGATTGAGGAGAAGAGCCATCCAATTGCAGGCACCCTCGATTTCTGGACTTTCGTTTGCTCCATCAGGTCCGTGCTCCTCAGCCTGTGATGCCTGGACCCCCAGTGACAGTGAGAGCACCATCTGGGAATTCGGCAGAGATGCAAGAATCTCAGAATCCCTGGGGTCCAGCCTGTGTCCTGCCAGGCGGAGTCTGATAAACGCTAGAGTTTAAGAGCCACTGCATCAGACCATAAACTTCTGGAGGGCAAGGTTTTGGTCCTTCTCAGCTTGGTTTCCCTAGACTCTAGCCCATAGTGTTTGATATACAAATAAATGAAGAGAGGGGAGGGGCCATGTTTTATAATTCTTTGGCACCAACCACAAGACCAAGCATCTAGCAAGTATGCTATAAAAATTGGCCCAT
Organism: Nanger dama; assembly: GCA_917880005.1. Taxonomy (NCBI): domain Eukaryota; kingdom Metazoa; phylum Chordata; class Mammalia; order Artiodactyla; family Bovidae; genus Nanger; species Nanger dama. The sequence continues at coordinate 1,309,541 of CAKJTW010000038.1, read as the reverse complement.
TTGCTTTGTTTTCTGAGAGCAGGCAACATACATATTGCCTAAGACACAGTAGCTGCTCAATAAATACCTCCAAGATAAATATTTTGTGTTCTCTGTGTCAATGTGATGCATTAATGTGGGTCACAGAGTTTACCACATAGCTACAGAAAGTTCAACTGTATTTATTTAAGGGAAATGAGATGCCATCATTGAAGCACTAAACCATAAAAGATCTCAATTATGGAAAAGACCCTGATGCTGGGAAACATTGAGGGCAAGAGGAGAAGGGGGCGACACAGGATGAGATGGTAGGATGGCATCACTGACTCAATGGACATGAGTTTGAGCGAACTGTGGGAGATAGTGAAGGACAGGAAGCCTGGTGTGCTGCAGTCCATGGGTTGCAGAGTTAGACGTGACTTAGTGACTAAACAAGACAGTATATAAGCCATCTGTTCAATAACCCAATAGCTCATGGGACTGAATTTAGACAGCATATATTAAAAAAAAATGGCAACCCACTCCAGTATTCTTGCTGGGAAAATCCCATGGACAGAGGAGCCCGGCGGGCTATAGTCCATAGGGTCGCAAAGAGTCAGACACAACTGATTACACACATATACACATATGAAAAAACAGATGTGCAGCTTCAGAAAAGCTAAATGGAGATACTGGAAAGGTGCATGGGAGGGAATCCTAATAATGGGGGTATATGGGGTTAGATCTGCAGAACAGAGGTTAGCAAACCAGAGCTGTGGGCCAGGTCCAGTGTGCGGCCCCTTTTTGTATGGCCTGTGAGCTAAGAATAGTTTTCACACTTTTAAAATGATTGGAAAAAACTTTTCTTAAAGAACCGTCTTTTGGGACACGAGACAACTGCATGAAATTCAAATGTCTATGTCCATAAGTCAAGTTTTATTGGAACACGGCCATGCCGACTCATTGACAGATGGTCTAGAGTTGCTTTCCTACTAAAATGGCAGCGTCGAGAGGCGGCAACAGAGACCGTCCTGCCTGGGAAGCCTCAAATATTTACTCTCTGGCTCTTTATAGAAGAAACTGATCTCCGCTGGTGAGGGCTCAGGGGGAGTGGGCACACAGAGCTCTGCCTCAAAACCTGGTGAGATGCCAAGCCCAGAGTGGGTGCTGGGCACACCTCTCAAGAAGCTCGCAGCGGTGGGCACACACCATCCCCGCCTTCCATGCTGGCACCAGGCTCTGCCCACTCCCTCCACAGATGGAGCAAACAGCCTCCAAAGTCTGGGGCTGGCTGCCAGCACCGAGACCTGCAGGCTCGTGGGCTTCCTCCCCATCTAAGGAGCCCCACACCTAGGCTGCCCCCAGCTCCATCCCTGTAGCTCTGCTGCCAGTTTCTGCCTGCTATCCCAATCCAGGGAGTGTGTGAGGGATGATGGACCCCGCTTTGGCCACTCACGGGGACGGGGAGTCCCGGTTGCTCTCCTCCAGGAACTCCTCCAGGGTGACCATCTCGCTGCTCGGGGAGGTGGAGCAGGGCCGCACCCCACCGTGGGGCTGGGCCGTGCTCCTCTTCTGGACACCCTCCTGGGGGAGAGGCCCGTTCCGCGGTGGGGGGGTACTCATGGCGGCTGAGGGCGGGGCGCCCCGGGGTGCTGGCATCCCGTGGCAGAGTGGCTGTGTCCCTGCTGGGGATCAGGTCTTCGCTGCTGAAGCTCTCGGACCTGCCGTGGAGCTGGTCGGAGGAACCTGGAGTCAGGGTGGACGACACAGCACACATCAGACCTCCTCTGCCTCCAGTGGGCTCTGTGCTGCCTGCCACTCACCTACAAGAGGACCCTGCCCGAGAACCCAGGGCACACTTCTCCCAGGCTGGGATTCTCCACGTGAAGAATACTCTGGGATGCTTAGAATTCGGAACAAAATAGTTTGAGATAAACGTGGAAAGTTTCTGCTCAAGTTCATACTGTTAGTAGCGCTAATGTCCTTGGTGGCTCAGCTGGTAAAGAATCCACCTGCCATGTGGAGACCTGGGTTCGATCCCTGGGTTGGGAAGATCCCTTGGAGAAGGGAATAGCTACCCACTCCAGCATTCTGGCCAGGAGAATTCCATGGACTTTAGAGTCCATGGGGTCGTAAAGAGCTGGACACGACTGAGCAACTTTCACCACACTCATTAGCTCTCATCCATTCATATATTTAAAAGCTTTACTGAGCACTTGCTGTATGTCAGATGGTCACATGGAAAATAAAAAGTGAAAAAATCTGTGTAAGAGTTTATGGTCCCAGGACAGCAAACACATTCTTTTCAGACGTACAGGAAACATTCATTAAGACAGACTATATTTTGCACTATAAAATCAACTTAAAAAACCTGAGAATCAAAGCCACTCTTCTCTGACCAGAGTGGAATGGAACCAGTGTCACGATCCCCCTTCTAAAGATGAAGTAACTCGGATTCAGAGGGTGGGTGACTCGCCTAGGTGCCCAGACTCTGTCAGTGGGGGTGAAGGGATTTGAACTAAAATCCATTTAAGCTCTCGGCCTGCACTTGAAACCACGTGATGTGGCCTTGGAATGCAATGAATATCGAAGGCATGGAAGATCTTGGGGAACTGTATTTTAAAAATTACAAGTATAATATAAACACAAAGACCCACAGACACTGCAAAGTGCCCAGAAGGAGGGCCGGCTCACCTTTCAGGTTAAGAGGTGAGCTGTCGCTGGACGTGTTTCTACTGCTCTCCAAGCTCCCGGCCGGGATGCTGAAAGGAAACGCCAACGTTCAATCTAAAGGCCCACGACCAGGTCTAGCCTGGACCAAACCATCTAATTTGAGAAAAATTATGGAACAAAGTCACTCTGCAGAAGTGGAGCTGAGCATGCCCCGGAAGGATGGGCTTCGGGATATCCTGTGTTCTCCCATGAGGATGGCTAACTTCCCCGAGTGCCAGGTATGGGCGTCCAGAAACGACAGCGTGAAGCTTTTTGTTTTTAAAGTTAGGTCTAGGGCTGTGGCCTCAAACAGTTTTGTTAACGAAGAAACTCTCACACAGAACTGAAAAAGCAGATGAAAAAAGGGCTGGTCCAGGTGAGCCAAAGGGTTGGGTGCAGGTCCTCACCCCTGTTCCTGCACAGATCTTCCTGGAACATGTGTGAAATCTCCTGCCTAGATAACAGTGCAGCTTGGTGAGGGCGAGAGCCAGGAAATGGTGGTGTGTGTTCACGTGCGTACATGTATGCAACCTCAGTTCCCTGATCCTGGGAGGAGAAGCTGGGACCCTCAGCAGGATAGGGAGCACTCGCTTTTCCCAGCTGTCTGCTGTCCTTCAGCCCATCTGTCTCAAATTCACACCTGCCCCGGAGTGACCTTTATGGTGACGAGTGCTGGAGGGAACCAGGCCTTGGGGCTGCCGTCTGCGCTGAGCGTGTCTGTGGTGGCTCTTGGATCAGAGACTGAGTGCCAGGACCAGGGACGATGGCTCCCTGCCCTGCCAAGGGCAGGCTGGCCTTCAAGGCCTGTAGGCCACCCCTCTGGGTCTCCTCCACTGGCTGCACTGGGCACCATGGCTCCTATCAGCCTGCCCTGTATCACTGTTTGTCCTGCTGGACGGCGAACCCCGGGGGACAGGCCCTGTGTTTCTGTCATCTCTGCATCCTCCCAGCACACAGCTGGTGCTGAGCGCACTGAAAACAGCAGACACGCTGCTACAAGCCACCTCCCCCACTGCCTGCAAGTTTGCTCCTGTTCTTCTGGGTCTTTAGGGCACCTAGTTCCCAAGTGCTGATGTGTTCGCTGCAAATAGCATGCATCTGGAAAACACTTACAGCAAACTGGGTCTGGGGACGAGCCAAAAAATACACGTTTTTTTGTGCATGGTATAAAAGCAAAATAAGTCCTCTTGTTGAGAAGGGAATTTTGAAATTTAAAAATGCACATCCCTCTTTAGAAAGAAAATCAAGTTTCATTAAAGAAAATTGTGATACAAATCAATGGGACCCAAAGTGTTGCATCAAGAACCCCTTCCCTTTCTTTTTCCTGGTAAGAGAAGCTCAAGGAATCAAATACTTAGGAAGAAAACCCTTCTGGTCAGCTGACAAGCATAAATCAGGCTACTCCAGTTTACCCAATGTTGCAGGAGGTCCTTACTATTGTGTTGCCCACCACTCGGTGCAAAGACCTAAGGGCTCCTTGTGTCAACCTGTGTCACCACAGAGCCTATAAACTGGGAACATCTGTATCTGTATCATAAAATTTTTAAGAGATGCTAGCTAGTTCCCACACACTGTTGATCAGAAGTAAATTGAAATAAATGTAAACTTTATTAAGAATTATCTTCCAACCTTCCTATGACTTCTGTTTTGAAAAATTAAAAAAAATCTACTTTTGGTTAGTATAATTTTGGTTTCCCTTCCGCAGAAATTTACAATATGCCTAACTCAAATGGCAAGTACTTTCAACAGTTGCTAAGACTAAATGTAACTTGGAGCCATTCTGCAAGTGAGGGTGGCAAGAGATCCTCCTGAACTCAGTGCTCCCTGTGTGGGTCACTGGAACATCCTGGCAAACATGAGGGGTGCTTTAAGGCAAGGGAAATTAAAGTCTCCACAAGTAGGATGCTTCCTAAGTAGTGAGTTCCTCGTCATCGGAGGTATGTAAGCAGAAGTCAGATGCTCAGGACCCTGGGGAGGGGAAGGAAGGAGCTTGGACGAACTGTGGACCCACTTCATACAACAACTCCATTTTCATCTGTTTTGTGTACTGGACTTCTGTGCAGGACTTAGCTTGAGGAGAGGCACTCTTGATGAGAACAAGACTGAGAATCCAGGTGGAAGGGCGTGTCGCTCTGACCACTCACCGTACTGCCTGGGGTGAAGGAACTCCAGCTCCCAGGACGGCTCCCCAAGACTGTCGTCGGAATTATAGCCTGTGGAGAAAACAGGACAGTGAGTCAGGGTTCTGGAACATCCATGGGGAAACTCAGGCCCTCTGCCAGACAGCCACCTCTGAACCTCGCCTGGCACCTGGGTCGTGGCAGCCCTTGGCTCTCGGGGGTGAGGGAGGGGGTCATGGACCTGGCCTCTTCTGTGCCTCCTGCTGGTACAAGCCTCATACTCCTGACTCCTATTTAACTTTAAATCCCCTTTCCGCCTGTGCAGTGGCTGGGGCTTGAAGGCTACAGCAGTGATCTAGCCTAAGGATAACACAGCAAAAGGAGCTGAATATTCAGGGCCCTGGGGACCACTTCCCAACCTCCAAGACCAGGCTGTGCCAGCAGTTCTGGTCTGGGGGGCCACACTGCCTTTGTGTCATAGGAGGAGGGCAAAGGAAAGATTCTAGCACCTAACGGGAGAGGCCGACTCCTGGAGACAGCCCTGCCCTGGCAACTCAGAAATAGACCTGGAAGCACAGGCCAGCCATCCACGGCCCTCTCCAAGAGGGACTCAAATGCCCTATGCCTTGGACTTGCGAGTTTCTTTCCAACAGTAGACCCTGGGTCCCTCCAAATTGGCAAAAGGGTTTCCAACCCACTCCTGACTCCAATTATAAAAATTCTGGTAGTGAGAGACACTCAAAGTTAGGTATGATCTTCACACTACTATAAATAAGTCTAGATAACTAATAAGGACCTACTGTATCACACAGGAAACTCTACTTAGTACTCTGTAATGGTTGATTTGGGAAAAGAATCTAAAAAGAATAATATATGTATAACTGATTCATTCTGATGCACACGCAGAAACTGACAAGCAAAACACTGTAAATCAACTATGCTCCAATAAATTTAAGTTAGATATGATCTAATGGCTTCCTCGGCAGGTTCTGTCTCCCAGGAGATGACAGCAGGACTCCTTTAATTCACTGAAGGCAGGAGAATTCTACTTTTTGTGTTCTCCCTTAATGCCCAATGGGCTTCCCTGGTGGCTCAGTAGTAAAGACAGTGCCTGCCAATGCAGGAGACACAGGTTTGATCCCTGAGTCGGGAAGATCCCCTGGAGAAGGAAATTAGCAACCCACACCAGTACACTCGCCTGGGAAATGTCATGGACTGAGGAGCCTGGTGGGCTACAGTCCATGGGGTCACGAAAAGAGTTGGACATGACTTAGCGACTAAACAACCTAGTGCCCAACTCAAAGTGGTGGCTTAATTAAAACTTGCTGCCTTGATTACAATAGTAAAATATGGCTAGTGATATGGAGGCTCATGAAACCTGGCTAATTGCCAGAATTTTCTGAAGAACCTTTAAAAATATGGAATCTTATTTAGGAGAAGTGTATTTGTCTTTTGACCCAGCAATCCTAATTCTAGGAATCAACTCTGGGGACTGGTTGGCTGAATATCACGATATCAACATTTTAATTATTGTGTGCTTATACAAAGAAAGATATATATCATGGAGATCTTTCTCAAAGTGAAAAAAAAAACCAAGATGCAATATTTATTTTTGCAAAAAGAAACACAAAGTATAAATAAGGAACTAAAAAGATGTTATCTATCGGGTGATTTTGGAATGTAATGGAGGGGAAAGGGAGAGACGTGAGGCTTAGAAAGATAAGCATGCCTTTTATGTGATCTAGGTTTAAATTATGTAAATATTTTATGTAGTAAAATACAGAATTTAAAAAAGAAAAAAATGCTACAATTTAAGACAGAAACAAATAAACCTTAGTGTATATGAACCCACTAACATAATCCATAAAAGAAAAATTCCAGCGAATTTTGAATATAAAACTCTGTGCATCCTTAATGAGATTTAATCTAATCACTAGAAGAATTACAAAGGAAATAAACATCACTTGGTGATTTTGTTAGTAGCAGTATCAGTTTTAAAAGTTTTAACCATTACTGCATATTTTCAGGAAATATTAGTAAATGTTTTGAGAGAGAAGACGTCTGTGTAAGAAAAGGACACACACATGAAATCGAAGGGAAAACAAACCCCTGTAAGATTAAAATAGAACTGGAAAAAAGAATTTCTTTACTGAAAGGGTACAGAAGCAATGACAACTCTGTCATGCCCAGATCTTGATTATTAAATTCTACTCTAAAAAGGAACTAGCTTTACTTAGAGAAATCCTGGTCCCAGGGGGTGGGGAGGGCAATTTCCATTTTGATGATGGCTACACGGCCATCCGCAGTGACTGCCCAGAATGTGAGAGCCAGGCTGCCGAGGAATTGCTGAGGGCAGTCCGGGGGCACCATTGGTGACAGGCCCTTGTGCTCGCTCTGCAGGCCAGTGAGGTTCCAGGATGATTCCAGGCTTGGGCTCCGATGGGATGCAGGCTGAGATAGCCTGTGGGCCAACCCAGAAGGCTGGACCTTGAACCACAGAGACCCCCAAAACCCTGAGGGGAGATGGTGTTCCCAGCTCTTCCCCAGGACCAGGCAGGGCCTCTGCACCCCAGAGCTCCAGAAACCAGGGGGTACTGATGGCTGTGGAAAACTGACACCCTTGCCACGCGGACTCAGGGCATGGCTCTCCCAGACAGCTCACGGCACAGCTCCACTGGCGCCCAAGGAAGTGACTGGCGGCACTGGGGAGAGGCTGCCCGCCTCTCCGGTGTCCACCCCACTCACCTTCTCCCCTGGGGGCTTCCTACTTATAAGCAACCGGGACAAGGGCAGGGACCCTGTCTGTCTTTGCTTGTCAAACCAAGGTTGTGTAAGCCCCTGATTTTAAGAGCAGAGTGGGTGCTATTACTGTGAAAAATAACAACCACTTATTGTTTTTCCAACTTCTAACACCTCAGAGGCAATTACTTTCAGTCCTTTTAGCTGTTTCTTTGGATATCTCCTATTTTTAAGTTATCAGCCAAAGGTCTGTTTTGGTTTTAAGCTTTACTTGTTCCTCTCTGTTTGGGTATCTTAAATTTCCCAGTACTTTCCCCGCTCTTAGCACCCTATTCTTGTTTCATGGGTGCAACAGCTTTGCTCATCTCTGGCTACGTTAATGACGGGCATTGCAAAGCTTCCATCTCCGGGCTTATGTCTGTTTACTCCCATGATGTCTCACTGTTGCCTCTCACTCTGGTTTTGGTCTCTGCTACCAGAGGCTCTAGAGGTGTCACTGGGCTTCACTCGGCAAGATCTGATGGAGACATTCAGCTGGGATCTTAAGTTGATCAGATGACTGGGACAATATTTTAATCTCATGTCTAAAGGTGTGAACACGCATAGCTACTGGCAACCTGGGAGACCTTCAGTTTGTAAATCCTTCCCTACAACCCCCTTGTTTTTAACTTGGGAAACTTGCCTTCCACTCTGTCAACCCACCTCCCGGTTCAGAGACCCTCTTGTGTATCCTCCACAGAGAAGGAACCTCCAGGCTTCTACTAAGGTGGGCTGGAGAGGATGCCTCCTTTTAGCCCAGATGCTGGCTTACCTCCCTTCTAGATCTACTTGGTGCCACCAAGTTCTGCCTGGTGGTGGTGGGAGTGGGTCCTGGGGCTTCCCCTTCAGTGGCTTGGGATCAGGCTTCTTATCTGTCCAGAGTCACCCACCCAGCTGGCAAGCAGGGCTGAAGTCTGAACCTGTGTCTGGATGATGCTAAAGCCTGCCCACAACTTAACCACCCTGCTCACTACCTCTCAGCCTGGGACTCTTTCTCCCACTGAGAGCCTGGGGTCTTTAAGAAGGACCCTGAACCCCAGATGCTCAGCCCTCTTGTTTCTAGAGAGGCCCATGACTCACCTTTGGTGCGGCCTGGGTGCCGGGAGATGGAGCTGGAGCTGGAAGGGGTTGTAGTGATGGCTGAGGTCGAACAGGGCCGGGGGCCCAGCTCCCAGGGGCCAGGGCTTCACGGCTGGGTCAGCAGAGGCGTCCTTGTGGTCCAGGCTGCCTCGGTGCGGGGACCCTCGCTTTGGCTTTAGGTCCCCAGGGCCTGGGGCAGAAAGGACATTGAGAGATGGGGCAGCAGAACCCTGGGCTCAGGCTGGACGACCACACGGAGGCCTAGAAGCAAGGGCAGCAGGGCACACAGACCACAGGGACGAAAAGCTGAGTTGCCCCCTACCCACGTCCCACCTCTGAGCATCTGGGCTGAGCCCGAGCATCTGGGCTGTGGTTTAAACAGGAGGGCCCTGGCTACAGGCCTGTATCAGGGACCCCAGCTCCACTGATGGGCCATACTGCAAGCCCTGGAATTCTGGCTGGGAGACAATAAAGGAAAAACTCAGGAGGACAAAGAAAATGTTGGTAGAAGTCCAACATATTAATTATAGGGCACGCCTGCCATCTAGCAGTGCGTATCATGCAAATCCCTGATGCAAAAAGATCCTGGCAGAAGAAAATCCAAAGAAGAGGGGATATGTTTATACGTACGGCTGATTCACTTTGCTGTACGGTAGAAACTAACCTAACCCATTGTAAAGCAACTATTCTCCAGTAAAAATTGAACCTAAAATTAAAATAAAAAAGATTCTGGTAGATGTCTGCTCAGGATCACTGCGACCTGAGGCTCTGAAGGTCCAGGACGTGCATCTTGCCAACTGGCTTCACTTATAAACTCAGGAAAAAAATTTACTGTCACCTTACCAATAATTTAAGAGATCTTTGATGTTTGCATGGTAAGACTACCAGAAGGATTTTTACCTTCTGTCTTATGCTTTTCTGCAATCTCAAAGTTTTCCACCATGAAGATACATTCTTGTCAAAGTTAAGTAAAATCCTATTTAAACACATTTTTATAAAACCCAACCCTCCACCTATCTCGTAGTAAGAAAGGGGATGGGCTCTCCAAATACGAGACAGAAATGAACGCAGCTGAAGTTCCTGTGAGCATTAGGACCATGCTGTCTCCCATGGCGTCTCACTCCAGCCACCCCCAAGGCTGCAGACCCAGAACCTCGCCCACTGTCGGACTCTCAGGGCCCTCCCCTCCCCTCTTCCATGGACCTGACCCTGCCGGCCCCTCAGCCACTCCAAGTCTGGATTCATGGTGAAGTTTTAATCGCCTACATCTTATCATGACTTGAAATCAAGGTAGAATTTGGATTCTGAAAGATAACCTTGATGAGAAGCAAGATTCAAGTCTGGTGGGATGCATGGAGCAGACATCCAACAGGTGAAGTTAAGAGGAGGAGCGGGTGGCGGGGAGGTGGAGATGACCAAACAGTTAGCACGAACAGCAGAGAAACAGCACCGCTCCAGCAGCAAGCTCAGAGGACGGGGGGCCAGGACCACAGCAGCCCAGGGTTCCCAGGCGGCGGCGAGAGAGGAAGTCGGTACCACACCAGCCAACTTCAGCATTTCAATATGTGTGGACTTATTTTTTTATATAGTTACCTTGTTTTTAATGGTACTGGCTCTCCATTTACAGTACAGGTAATAATCTATCCTTTGAGGATAAATTTAAGTGGAAATGGTGTGTCAGTTCAAGGGGAAATCTGTCAGTGACCACACAGGTGATGGACAGAGGTGGCAAATCATGAGGATGGAAGAAGAATGACTGAAGACAGAAAGAAACTGCAGTAGCTAAAGGCCTGTGTCAACCAGCCTTTCTCCCGCTCTGGGCGTGGCTGGCCTGCCGATGCTCTTTCTGCCCACTGTTGCTTTAACTTCCGCACCCGAGATGCTCTGGGCTGGCCTCTGGCTGGGCATCATCGATGCAATTATTCAAAACGCTTGAATGGAGCACAATAAATCCTTCAAAGATACAACACCCCTAGAAATGAACCTATTTGGCAAAAGCCATCAATTCGGGGCTCTGACAAAGAAAGAGGAGAAAAGGGCAGTGGTTTTAAATTTAGCTGCTTCAAGATAAGCCTTAAGGAAGAAAAAAAAAGTCACTTGACAGAGGCCGTATATTTTAGGAAGCATAGCGACAACTGACCAGCTCTGCTTTATTCTCGAGCGTTGAAAAAAGCCTGCAGGCGCGAGGGGGGAGCACACGGCCACTGGACTTACTCAGCACGGACATCCCGGCCCCAGGACCTGGGCACGGATGTCCCGAGGCGCCCTACAACTGTGCTGTGCTGGAGAAACGGTCCAGAGGGTGTGGCAACTCATCTTCTCTTTTGAAATCAGAATCCACGCTGGCTACTTTAAAGTCTGGCCTGGAATTGGGGTTGGGAGGAGGGGGTCCGCTAGGGGTCATCTGGCCTTTAGGTACTGTTGTTTTTTTTTTTCCGTTTGTTTGAATTTCAGAAATGAAGGAGGATACACGATGAAGACACATGGTAAAGGAAAAGGATTAGAAGTCTCCAATTTCTGAAAAGGGGAGAGGCTCGTTAGGAGAGGATGGGATGTCAGAGGAAGACCAGAACCGCAGGCGTTTAGAGAGAGCCGGGTGGGCCGTTGGAGACTTGTCTTTGTCCTTGCTTTTGCTTCTCAAAAGGGACTCTTTTTGCGCTGAGTTGCTAAATCGTTATCCCCAGGATAACCCGAGAGAGGAAGGAAAAAGAAAAAAAAAAAACACAACAAATAAATGAAATGAATAATAACACGTAACTCTAAATTAGTTCAATGTACTTTGGAAATCAGAATCCAGTCCAGGAAAGATGGAAACAAAAACCACGACAAGACTGGAATCAGGACTCAGTGAATCATTTATGCTCTGCCTCAGTTTAATTAATTTAGCGGCATCTTAGCGCCAACACTTTACTCAGCACATGAAGAGAATTACATATTGCTCAAGGAGCCAAGGGCTTAGATGATTTTCAATTTCAATGTGTTAAATTATTAAATAAGAATGTTCATTAATTTAGGACCCAGCTTCTCTTACTCATCCATTTTAATGACTGACTCCTTGACAATTTGGCTCATGTGTTACTCTCATTCCTGTTCAAAGACCTTGGAAATAACACTTTTCTGGCCTGCTGTAATGAAACAGTCTGCCTATTATTCACCAATAATTCTTATACATCTAAAATAACCTTTTTGGCAGGATGAGTTAAAAAAATAATGGAAATACCTCTTTTTCATACTCCAAAGCCCTCAACACCAAGAATTACTATACCCTTTCTTCTAATACATAACTTTTAAATTACTTCTAATTTTTATCAGCAGTAAAAATTATTGGAGCAGACAACTGGTCTAACTTTTGAACAGGTCATACAGAAACATAACCAATACATCCAATTTCTGACTTAGAATTAAATTTGGAACCAGAACCTCCATAGCGCCACCTGGTGGTCAATATTCACACCATAGGTAAGGGACTGATGATGTGGTAGCGGGGCCCTTAGCTCTGCTGGGGGCATGCCTAGCATCTCTGTTAGGCAACATGTTTGATCACCTTTCACTGCGGGCAGTGCACTTGGTGGCGAAGAGCTCAGACTCCAGGGTTAATAGGCCTGTGTTCAAATCTAAGCTCTGTCACTTATTACAGCAGCAAGTGTCTCACCTTGTTAAGCCTCGCTTTCTCAGCTCTGAAAAGGGGATGATTAATCATGCCTACCTCACAGGGCAGTTAGGACTAAATGAGGCAGATAAAGTAAATTAAAAAGGTGCTGACTGCCCCCAAAAGGCATTCAATGAATGGCTGCTGTTACTAATAATGATCGCTGACTTGCTCACTCATGGATTGGTACAAGCAATTTTTTCCCATGAACATTTTCCTGACTCAATCGGGCTGATTATGGTTAATTGAGGACTTGCCTGGTGGCTCAGTGGTAAAGAATCTGCCTGCAATGCAGGAGATGTGGGTTCAATCCCTGGGTGGGGAAGATCCCCTGGAGGAGGAAATGGCAACCTGCTCTGGTATAGTTCATTAAGCCAACTTTAATACAAGTTGAGGTGATGAATGTCAAAACAATTAAATAGCCAATATGAAAACCAGAGGCCAGAGAACCCGCCTAGATGAAAACAAATGTTAAGTTTCATCATCACTGACCCGGACAAAAGCCTTTTACATAATCTGACCTCCTGCGAAGAATGGGAGTGCAAACGTTAGTCCCCAATGTGTGAAAGCACTTGCTTTTGTGCATTTGAAAGTGAGACGACAGTACCTGACGTGGTGAACATGTCCCACTCAGCAGAGGGTGGCTTGTCACTGGCTCTTAGTGCTATAATGTCAGCCCCTACCCCTGAGAACGTGGGGGTCTCAGGCATAGGCCTGATCTTCAGAAAGTCCTGGTGTCTTTCATAAAAATTTACTCAGGCTGTAGGTTTGGTATAAATAATCCGAGCAATGATATTTGAAAGTAAATTTAGAAACTGAACAATGTTTGAAGTAACTGTCGTGTATAATCAGTTCTAAGATGTACATCTCCCACCCCCAAATCTTAACATCACTGAAATCAGCGTGCAGCTCCCGCAGTATCTTAGAGTCACCACTGGGGGGGTCTAGATGAAACGGTGACAAAATTGTTGCTGCCGCAACCAATATATTTTGTTTATATTTTCCTTTTGTGTGTATACACGAAAATCTATCTAATTAAGTCCTTTAGAAGAGCTTGTCAACCAGAAGATGGTAAAAGTTCTAAGTGGTAAAGTTCTGCATCACTGGATTGCCAGTGGTAGGTCAAGTAATTGTGCAGTTTATAATTGATAGCCTCTTAGATTTGATGACATGAAGCACATTCAACGAGAAGTCCATTTCAGAACCTCTGGCAAACTCATGACAGTCCTCATGGAAAGATGAAGCCAAGCGCCCTGGCTGGTAGGACCGAAGGCCAGGTCAGGCTGAGAAGAAAACCTGCCTGCCTTTCCAAGTTGAGAAAAGACTGAAACTACACACGGACTTGCTGAGATCCCGTATGTGCCTGTTACCCATGAAATGTGCCTGGGGTGTCCCTACAGAGACAGTTTACTCTAAACCTCTAACCTGCAGAAGGAAACCCCCAAGCCTCTGCTACTGAGCTTGCTTCTGGGGCCTGTAGGGCCACTTTTGGCTTGAGCGCCTCTCATCATCTATAGGATTAGTGACGCTTCTTATTTGACATGGGTTTATACTTTCCTGGCTATTAAAACACCCCTTTCAGGCTCTTACACGCACATGAGCACATCTACAAGCCACCTCCCTCTACCTCGTCCAATGAGAGGGTCCCGTAGGCCCACCTCCACCAGCCGGTCAGCACGCCTACCTTTTCCCAGGGGCCCGTTATGGGCGTCACGTTCTTCTGGGCAGCTTGAGCCCGATGGGGTGGACTCGGGGTTCTCGGGCTGAGATCGGAGCGGCTGAGAAGCAGATGGCAAGGTTGGGTCTGGGGACTCCAGCTGCCGGGGAGGGCTGTCTGTGGTTGACTTCAAGCGTTCTCTGGAACCCTCTTTCTTTGGTTTGATGAGTTTGACTAAGGCTTTGGCTCCAATCCAGTGGTTTTTCCTAATGAAAAGTAGATTTTTAGGACACAGTCAGCTCTCACTGCCTGCTCCAGCAGGTCACTGGATGCAGCGCCCTAACATGGGCTGCTGTCCCATCACCAGCCTGGGAAGGTGGCAGCTAACTGGGGTTTCGAATAATGGCACTGTATTTGGGTCTCAGGAGACAGAATGGAATTCTCAATCAGGTACAGCTCAGGGATGGCAGAACCACGTATGGGTGCAGAAATCCACACTACTCTCTTGCAAAAACAGAACTTCAAGTGCGTTCATTAACCCTTTTTTTTTTAATGTGGACCATTTAAAAAGTCTTTATTCGACTTTGGTGCAATATTGCTTCTGTGGTTTATGTTCTGGATTTTTGGCCAGGAGGCATGTAGGATCTTAGCTTCCCACCCAGGGACTGAACCCACAACCCCTATCCTGGAAGGCTGGGCCACAAGGGAAGTCGTTGTCTAGTCGCTAAGTCGTGTCCAACTCTGTGTGGCCCCATGGACTGCCTCTGCAGTCCAGGGGATTTCCCAGGTAAGAATACGGGAGTGGGTTGCCATTTCCTTCTCCAGGGGTCGAACCCCCATCTCCTGCATGGGCAGGCAGATTCTTTACCACTGAGCCACCTGGGAAGCCCTTGCTCATTAACACTTGATTACCTCTGTGAAATAAAAGAAGTGCTCTGCTAATCTGACCTATCAGGTGGCCATTTTTCTGCCAAAATGCCACTTTCAGCTTCACATTCCTCCTCATTCCCTGCTAAGGTTCACAGGAAGTATAACAATAAGCTGGCATTCCCTGACCACTCCCGGCACCCAGGAATCTGGGCGTGGAGGCAGAGGGCAGTGAAGAGCGGGCCGTGTGAATGAAAAACAGGGAATATAATGAGTAAGTGACAGAAGTTGTAGCTAAGAGGAAACAGAAAAGGCTTCTGCTGTGTCGAAAAGAGAACCACGTCCGGATTCTCCTCCTGTGCTGCACTGCACTGAACTGTGTTTACACACCTCGCCCCACTTCTGCATCTGGGCCTCGTCTCCATCTGCCACAGGGAACGCTGAGACTGGAGGTTCTGAACCTCTGTGGTTCTGCGACTTTAGCAGAGAGGCCATTAGGGATGCACAGAGATTCTGACTTCAAGGCTGGGCTGGGCCAGGACTATCTGCAGGGCCCAACTCCTGGAGCCCAGGCCCCGGGAAGAGGCGCTTGATGGACGAGGCCAGTAGCCTCGAGGGACGGAGCCAGCCCTACAACCCAGCACAGGGCTGAAAGAAATTCTAAAACCTTTCCTCTGTGGGAGGGATGTGCACAGAGGTGGCCTGCCAGCATGGAGACACCGGCCCTACAGACCAGGGCTGCTCCTGACAGCTACTGTTTTCACCCTGAGCGTGAACAAGGAATGCTTGCTGTTCTGTGCTTCAGCCCCTGAAGCTTAAGTCAACTCACTTCTTTGGAGCAGGATCATAGAATTTGTACTGATCCATGATTTTCTCTTCCAGCTTTTCCTTGTGTCTCCGTAATGCATTTAATTTGTCTCTGTGGAGAGAGGGGACAGACCATCAAGTCAGGCTTAAGTCAGACAAATGAAGTCACTCAGCTCGGCCTGGGACCTGGCCCAGCACACGTCGCGTGGGCCACCCTGGGCACTGAGTCAGGAATATGTGAATGGAAACACGGGATACAGGCCCGGGAAGTCCTAATGCCTTGAGGCAGCCTGCGAGCACCCAGGACCTAGCTGTGAGTGACCTCCAAGAAGCAAACCCTGGACAGTCTGAAAACCCAGCTCAGAAGCAAAGACTTTCCGGCCTGGTCATTCAGGATGTGGGACGCCCCAGGGTCACACTCAGGGCCAGCTCCTGGGCGTGCATATCAACCAGACCTCGGTGGTGGGGTGAGGTGTGCCCTCAGATGCTAGGTGGGCATCAGGGTAGGAGAAGTCATCTTAGCAAAAGCAGCCCTCTGACTCGGACCCATTCCAACGTTGGGTTTCTGATTACACTTTTGTGGAAACAAACTTGAAAGCTTCCAGGGGCCAGAAAGAAAAGATGAGGAGCACAATGGGCCTGCAAAGACCAGGGAGGGCGGGGTGGCCTGAAGCATGGTGAGCCACCTGGGATTGCTGCCATGTAGAAATCAATGCTGGAGAAGGCAATGGCACCCACTCCAGTGTTCCTGCCTGGAGAGTCCCGGGGATGGGGGAGCCTGGAAGGCTGCAGTCCATGGGGTCGCACAGAGTCAGACATGACTGAAGCGACTTAGCAGCAGCAGCAGCAGCAGGAGGAGAAATGAATGCAGACCTGGGTCGGGGGATGGGGTGGATCTCATTTCCCAGAGAAGCCAGAAACTCAAGATCATGAAGCAAAATCTCCCAGCTTGTACATGCTGGAAACCAGTTCCTATTTCCAAAAATGCAGAAAAGACGAGAAAGACACCTCCTGAGCCTTGGGCTGCCAGAGAGCGCCTCTGCTTTCTGGGAGAGAGACGCTGGCCTTCCTGACTCGCAGGGTGTGCTTTTATCTCAGGGAGCCCCGCGGGCAGACCCCATACAGCACTGCCCACAGGGCCACCGACTCCTGTCCCCTCCAGCCTCTCACCTCCTGGGTGGTCTCTTCACAGCTTGGACCCTCGGTTTTCTCATTGGAAAATGAGGCTTCTGGGCCAGAGGCAATGGCTCAGGATTCTTTCTGTCAAGGCGCTGCCAAGGTTCCACCCAAACCAGGGACTTTCCCAAGCGTTCCCCACGAAGGGAGCTCCTCTTGAAGAGAAGCAGCTTCGGGAACTGGGTCCTGACCATCAACCCCTAACCCCTCGCTGTTTGAGTCAGCCCCCTTGACTCGATGCCTGTGATCTGTTCCTCCGTCCTCACGGCCCTGCCATGTGGCCTTAAGCCTGGAGGGCTTCCGTGGCTGGGTTCGCCCCTCACAGATGCGTGCAAAGTCAGAGAGCAGGCCCAGGCCCCTCCCGGCCCCTGGAACAGCGCTCTGCTCTGCTCGAAGCAGCCTCTGGGAAGCCTGCCAACCCCTGGCCCTCCGCAGACGCTCTCTAATGCAGAACTGTCATCCAACCGTCCCCCTGGGGTCCAGGCGCCTCCTCTTCTAGTTAGCACCTGCCCGGCGTCTGCAGCGATTATCATCCACTGGATTACAGAGGGCCAACTTCAGGCAACGGTTGTTTCTACTCCCAAAATTATGGTGTGGTTTTTGATGCAAAGCATTTTCTGGTAGGTGGTGGGCCACCTCTGAATGTGGAGATGAAACTGGGAGGATAACAAACAAGCCTCAGGACACTTGAGGGCTGGGACGAGACCACACCCCTCTACAACTGTCTCCTCCCTTCCCCAAGTCGGCCAGGCGCTCCTGCCCACAGCAAGGGATGGTCCAACCGCCACAGCA
The DNA here is from genome assembly GCA_917880005.1 of Nanger dama. Taxonomy (NCBI): domain Eukaryota; kingdom Metazoa; phylum Chordata; class Mammalia; order Artiodactyla; family Bovidae; genus Nanger; species Nanger dama. Next base: position 1,291,945 of record CAKJTW010000038.1, on the reverse strand, counting down.
GAGCGGTGGAAACCCCCTGAATCCATGGACCCATCCTGCATTACTTCACGCCTGTACCACATCTCAGTACCAAGCGTCTTGAGTTCATCTCTGGCAGCTTCCTAGGTCTGGCTGGACCAGCATCCTGTAACACTTCCTGGTGTATCCCGACTGGTGAGCCAGGCATTGGCGCCTCCTCTGCTGGGGCTCCTCCAGGCTCCCTGCACCCAGGCCCCTGCCATGCTCCACCCCTATATCCCATCTGCCCTGTTGGTCCCCGTCCTGCATCAGCAGCACTAACCCCATCTCTTCCTTCTCCATCTCCCTGAAGCTCCTCTACCTCTGCTACGGACACAGCTCTAGTCATAGCCCATCAGTCCCGCCAGTTCCCGTTCACCAGATCGCTGTGCACCTCGCAGGGCCCATGTAAAGCCGGGAGAAATCAATACCGTGGCACACTGGTCACCCAGCCTCCAGACGCCCATGGAACACGGACACGCGTGACAGAAAGAGTCCTGCGATGGCATCTGCGCTAAGCCCTCGATGTGAATTCTTTCCCTGAGCCACTTCTCGGTGGCACGCTTATATTTTTAGAAGTGCATTGAATTCCAAAAGCAGAGTAAGAAGCTTCTGGCGGCAGTGCCTTTAAAAAGCTAATGAAAGCCAACTGCCACTACCTGCAGAAACCCAGAACCACTCCAGGGCAAGAGAGAGGAGGACAGGCTGGTAAGCTGGCCTGCCCTTGCCCTCAGGACACTGATGGGCCCCGGGGCTGTTCTGGCCCAGCACGGGGAAGCCAGGATCCCGGTGTCGACAGGCACCCCGTCACCCGGGTCCCTTACATGTATTGCTTCTGTTCTTCATGGTACTGCTCCTTGTTCTCCAGGTTCTGTTCTAGAAGCATCTGGTTCTGCTGGCTCAACAGCTGGATTTGGCTCAAGAGGTGATGGTTTTCTTCTTCCAAGTTCCCTTGAGTCGGGACAGCAGCTGAAATACAGATCAACAGTGTCTTAAAAACAGTGTGAGCCCCTGAGTCTGCTGCTGGGAGTCCAGCTTCTGAAAGAAGGAAAACGCCATGTGCACCAAGACGTGGTAAACAGTCTGCCTGCCAATGCAGATGCCTGGTCCGGGAGGATCCCACACGCCACAGAACAACTGAGCCGTGGGCCGCAACTACTCAGCGCCTGGGAGCTACAACTACTGAGCCCGCACGCCCTAGGGCCCGGGCTCCGCAGCAGGACAAACCACCTCAGTGAGAAGCCCGAGCACCGCAGGTGGAGAGCGGCCCCTGCTCACTGCAACTAGAGAAAAGCCGGAGCACCAGACCAGACCCAGCACAGCCAAAAGGAAAAAAGACAGGCACCCGTCTCAGTATTATCCAACTCATGATAATTTGAAAGGACCCTAAGGGCCACTGCCCAATCTGGCAGCTGTGGGCAACACGTGGCTGCTGAGCACTTAAAATGCAGCCAGAAAAACAAACAAAAACAACACAGCCAGTCCTCGCCAAGATGAGCAGGGTGAATACAGCAGGTCCTAAAGACTTAACTAAAAACGGGATGTGAAATCTCTCATTAATGAGATCTTTATGCGGTTACATGTGAAAATGATAATATTTTAGGTATACTGTGTGAACAAAATATATTACTTAGGATTAATCCCACCTGCTTCCTTTCACTTTTTAAATGTGGCTAACTTGATGATTTTAAATTACCTCTGGTGGCCACATCATTATTTCTAGGGGACAACTCCGTTCTAGCTGAGGGTCAGCACACTTCTCTTGTAAAGAGCCAGGCAGCAAATACTTCAGGCTTTCCAGGCCAGATGGTGGTCTTTGTTGCAACCACTCAACTCTGCTGTTGCAACAGGCGAGACAAGACCTACATGCACAGGTGTGCCCGCCCTCCAAGAAAACTTGACTTACAGACATGTAAGTGTCACAGCATTTGCACTTGCCACAAAAAAAAATTTTTTTTCCCCACTTTCTCAACCATTATAAAATGTAAAAATCATTCTGAGTTCACAGCCATATAGAAACAGGTTTAGGGGCTGGACTTGAGTTTTGGGCTGAGGACAGCCAGCTCTTGCTCCCGAGTATGTCTATGATGGTTGGTGTACAGCAAGACGACTAGCTTTTGGCTTCAGACAGCCTGGGTGGCACAGGCTCTGGCCTGAAGTCCCCACAGAGAACCTGAAGCACAGCCTGTGTTGGCGGGGCTCCCCAGAACGGTGTCTGCCTGTGTCGTGGCCCCCACCTCCTCCACAGGCCCCAGTCCCAGCCCGGAGTGTCTTTGGGCATCTTGGCACCCTGGCTTCTGCTTCCTCAGCTGCGATGCCCAGCAGGGCTACTGAGAGCCCAAAGAAGATCCTCCGGAGTGTTTCTCAACAAAGGGCAAGAGGGGCTGTGTCCGGGTTCCTGGCTGTCTTGGCCATCCCGGGGCTGGGGCGGGACCCAGCCACTCCTCCCTGCCCTGTCTGCTCTGTCTTACTGTCCCGGGCCCTGCTAACAATTCCATCTGAGAGAGGTCTGCTGCTGAACACAGTACTTTCCACCCAAGTGCACCAGAAGGCAGGGCTCTGCTCCTTTGGGAACCAGGGGAATGCGTGTGTAAGCTCCAACCTGACCATCCCAGGATCAGGAGCCAGGCAGATAAACCCCAGCACAGGAAAATCAAAAAAAGAAAAACCTGTGGCATTTCTCTAGAAGAGTGCAGCTACTACATGAAAAGAAATGGAAGAACACCATGGACACAGCCAAGAGGGCAGGAGGAACATAGCACGCGGCTGTATCGCTGCACCTGCTCCGACCCTTTGCAAAAGGCAAAGATCAGATGCAGTGGCGCTTCTGCACGCATCCTGACCAGTCGAGGAGTCCGTTCTCCACCCAGACAGCTCTGGCCTCCTCTCGCCTCTGGACCACCTTTACACACGTCCTCAGAGCATACGCGCCAAGGAGGACCCATCTTGACCCCACTGAGCCGGAAGGCTGTCACCCCAGGGGACTCATCTTGGCTTCCCGGGGCCCCGCCGCCCAGCCCCAGGCCTCACCTCACAGTGGTTGTCCAGCTTGGTCAGCGAGATGTCCATGTTCTGGTGCTGCTCCTTCAGCTTATCGAACCGGGCCTGCCAGCGGTTCAGCTCCAGCTGTGAGCTGTTCAGCGAGGTCTTCAGCTCCTTGGTGTGGGTGTGCAGTTCCTCGTACTCCTCCTTCAGCTGGTGGTGCAGGAAATTGACCCTGGGGGTCGGGGGTGTGTGTGTGCAGAGAACCACAGGGCTCAGGGCCGAAGAGCACTCCTAGGCCTTGTCCCAGCTGTGCAACCTTAGACCAAACCACAACCTCTCTGGGCCTCAAAACGAGGGGAGTTGAACAAAACCAGTGGTTTTCAAGCTGGGCTCTCTGGGGTCCTGTGAAGGTACCCCTGGTGCCCCCAGCCTGCGCCGGGGCAGACAGCACAGGCAGGCTTGGGCACCCACTCCGACAGAGCATCGCCGTTACGATCTCTTCTGCAGTTACGGCTCTGGCATATGTGCCTCCTTGGAAAAAAGGGTTCTGCTGTTCAAAGATTTTTTAAACACTGAACCACAAGATGCTCTAAAACTCTTTGTCTCTGCTCAGCTCTTCTTCCCAGTTCCAAGCTCCTTTTCTAATTTCAACTCTCGAGATAAATAAAGTATGAGATGCTGGGGTATTATGTAAATCTGCTAAAATTATCATCATCATGACAACTATTATCTAACTGAGCTTTCTCAGGGGAGGATGTATAACAGAAAGCTCAAAGTACCAGGGGCTCATGGACTTGATTTTGACACAGATGAGTTGTTGGGCTCACTGATTAAATGAATTAGGGGTCGACATTTAAAATTGTGAAAGTTTCAAATCAACATTCAAATGTCCAACTTCTCTTAAGACAACAAGCACAAAGGGATAATCTGGCAGCCCCAGGCCTGCCTCCCAGCTGACTACCTTGAGACCAAGTGGCTTCTCCATGTCGCTGTCTGGTCTACAGCTGGCACTCATCACCCACATGCCTGACCTGCCTGGCACCTGAGCCCGCAGTCCTCTATCCAGGAACACAAGGATAGGGGGAGGAAGCGGCATCGTGTGGCCCTCCAGAGACAAGACCTGATTCAAATCCCGTCTCTGCCACTGACTACAAGCATCGGCCCTGGACGAGGCATTTCATCTCAGTCTGTTCCTTCATCTATTTTTTTTAAAAATGGATGATAATAATTCTATGATGGTTAAGAACCTGCTTGCTATGCAGGAGACCTGGGTGCAATCCCTGGGTCGGGAAGGTCCCCTGGAGGAGGGCATGGCAACCCACTCCAGCATTCCTGCCTGGAGAATCCCATGGACAGAGGAGCCTGGCGGGCTACAATCCATAGAGTCGCAAAGAGTTGAACACGACTGAGCGGCTAACATACACGATGATTCTGTAGATTCTTTTTATTCTCGAGTAAAGAATAAAGTCTAAGAGTAAGAGTCTAAGGTCCCTGAGACACTAAATCAGCTCTTAAGGAGAAACGTGGGGGTGTGTCTGCGTGAATCTGGTCACATGTTTGTCTCAGCTGGTCAAGACACACCTCGTTCAGTGTGGCTTCTGCCTGTGATGTGCTCACAGCCACCAGCAGTGTACTCACACCTGAAGGAAGCTTATCTACCACACCTATATTCTCTGTAGTGTACATCACGGCCCTGCACTTGAGAAGGCATCCCACCTGGAGGCCGTTCATGTTATTGCCTGGGGGAGTTTTGCAGAAACTAATGCCTGTGGCTGGCGATGTTGTTATGTAAGTGAATACTGAAATGTCTCTGATCAATAATGTTCAGGTAATGAAAGACGTTAAAAGTTGTTGAAAGCTGTTAAATGGCAAAACTGTCACCAAAAAGTACAAAACCACGAAAACCATGATTCTAACTAGGCCACAAAAAGGACGCTCAAAAGGACGAACGTGCCTGTGGCTGACATAATCGCCATCTCGGGGTGGGAGGTGAGGACCGCCAGCTTACTGGACGTGCTGTCCCAGGTACCACACTGGTCCTTCCATTCCAGCACCGTTCCTGGTGACCTCATTACCAACCAGCTGTTAGAATCATGGGCTGTAAAACACATGATGACTAGGAATACCCTTGACCTCAGGGGGCCCTGAGTGGGTGAGATGCCACTGCCCGTGGGCAGGTGGGCCCCGGGGCCCCAGCGTTTACCTGTCTAGCTCCTCCTGCAGCCTCTGGTTCTCGCTCGCGGCCATGGCGCTCGTCCTCTGCTCCTCCTGCAGAGCCTCCCTCTCGGCCCTCAAAACCTTCTCCAGCTCGTCCAGCTCCGCCTTGTGCTTCAGCATGTCGCTGTGCCTGCGGGAGGGGACACCTTGCTGGCAGCCCGTTCCCCAGCCATCTGTCCCCACAGGTAACACACAGCCCGGAAGATCTTGGAGCCTCCTGTGCGGGGAGCGAGGCTTAGACGGCAGGCAATCGCGAGGGTGGCGGCTGAGAGGCGTCCGAGCCAGCAGCCAGGGAGGCAGTGCCTGGGTGAGGCGGTCTGGGGGTCTCTTCCAGCCCTGGACCCAGGAGGTCCCTTCCTCCCACCCAACATGCCTCCACAGTCCCCTCGGTCCCTGTCACCACAGCCTTCCTCCCTTGGGTCACTGGAACTCCAGAACTATGTCCTCTGAACCCTACAGCCTTCTCTTAGGGATTACAAATAGGCTACCAGGTGGCTCAGTAAGAAAGTGGTAGTCGCTCAGTCCTGTCCGACTCTCTGGGACCCCATGGACTGTAACCCGCCAAGTTCTTCTGTCTCTGGGATTCTCCACCCATGGATACTGGAATGGGCAGCCATTCCCTTCTCCAGGGGATCTTCCCGACCCTGGGATCGAATCCCAATCTCCCGTACTGCAGACGGATTCTTATCATCGGAGCCACCTATTCAGCTAGGTTCACTAAACACAAATAGATTTAAAAGAAATCACAAAATAAACAGCTGGAGTCCAGTACAGGTAACAGCTAATAAAGCAGAGAATCCCTGGGGATGGAGGTGGGGGTGGGGAGCCCTGCTCGCTCTTGTCTAGCTTTGCCCTGGGTTCGGGGAGCAGAGGCTTCCTGCCGTGAGGGCAGCGTCCGGGCAGCCACCAGAGGCCAGCTGTTCTCACACTCATACACCAGACACTCCCCTGACCCAGACTTCACCCTCTCCCTCCACGTGCCTCCTTATACTTCCTCCTCTGTCTCTGCACTGGGCACACTGCACAGCTGTCTCTGGAGCTCAGCAGAGCACCAGGACGGAGTTCCTGATCAGCCCCGGTTGTTCCTTCTACCTGCTGGAACCTTTTGAGCTCACAAAGACTCAAGAGTCCCCACGTCCAGGCTTTTCCAGTCTTCGTCTCCAGACCCCCCACCCCCACCCCATCAGCAGCATGTGGGCCATGTGACTGGAGCCCAGACTTGTGCCGGTGTGGGAATCAAGGTCGAAATCTGCTTGGGCCGCTGCTTAGAGGCAGACGTTTGTGTGGCCTTTAGCTGCGAGGCAGAGGGTTCCTGATGCGGCGCTGGGCATGCGGCTCTGCCTGGCTTTCCAGGGTGATCTTTCTCAGGCAGGTTAATGATTCTGGGAAAAGTCTTCCCAGGTCTGACAAATCAGGGCCATGGGCTGACCGGTAGGATCCCCAGATCCCAGTTCCCGCTTGTAGCGTCTTGGGACAGCGCATTGATCCAGCGTCTCTGACCATCAGTCACCACCCCACTGCAGGACAGGGCCCGGGGGAGTCCGGCTCATCACCAAGTCCCCAGTGGAAGGAGGCACCGTGTTCAATAAATACGTGTTAAGAGAATGAACGCAGTGTCTGATTTTAGTGTCAAAGGAAATGAATGTAGAGCCTTTGTCCCTGTGTGCCAGCTACCCAGACTCCTGAACCTGGAGCCCTGCCGCAGACAGACCCAGGGGCCTCCACCCTGTCCAACAAGCGCTGGGTAACACGGTGGCTCTGTGCTGCATTGAACCAAGGGCTACAGGAAAAGCAACGATGAACTCCCGTCCAAATTCCACCTGCAAAAGCCTTCCCCCGCTGAACACACATGAAGAATATCATAAGATATTATAACACAGAACAGGAGAGGTGAGTGCTGGGCGTTGTGCAAGCTTCAGAGCTGAGTGAACACTTCTCACGCCACGTTGTTAGTAAGTAGGGTGCCTCCCCTACCAGTCTAGACTCAGCACCAAGCACACTGCAGGTGTGTACAAAGGATCACATGTATATGGAAGGGCGCGGAGGAGGCCGAAGATGCTCAGTTTGGCTGGCAGGAGCAATCTTACAGGAGCAGACGTCTCTGCAGGCCCTCGAGGATGGCAATCTGGGTGGATCAAGTGAGTGGAGGACTCCACACAGAGGCAAAAAGGAAGCACCAGGTGAGTGGATGAATGAACGCCATCACCCCAGGCCCACAGCACCATCAGGCGCCCTCATGCAGCTTTGCTGGCTCAGCACCCTTCCCTTGGTCTGTGATGAAACACCCCTGTGCTGTAGCTTCACTGAGCATCGTAAGGCTGAGTCGAGGGAAGCACCGCCAGCAGGGCCATCTCACAAGCAGATGACGAGGACAACCGCTTCCGCTCGCTCGCCCACCCACCCTCGCCAAGTGTTAGAGAGACTCTCCCTCCTGCATTAGAGCCACGTGCATATCACGCCTGTCCCCAAGTGTGATGGGTCCTGCCACCCTTGCCCAGGAGCCTGGGACAGTCACTGATCTGCCGGGGCAGGTGCTCAGGCGATGCTGGTTGACTGAATGAATGTACACAAAACCCAGAACCCACGAGCTGTCAACAGTGCAAAGTGAAGACTTGTGCATTTCAATGTATGTAAATTCTGTCTTAAAGTGTAGAGGGCCAGAGCATGGAAAGTAAAGATGAAACAAAGACGGCAAAATAGCGCTCACTGCTGAAGCCAGTCATGGGTCTACAGAGGCTTCACTATACCATTCTGTTTAATTTCTATACACTTAAAAGTTGTTTTCAAACTCTGGCGCTGCAGGAGACTCTTTACAGTCTCTTTGACAGCAAGGAGAAAGGACATCAACCCTGAATATTCACTGGAAGGATTCATGCTGAAGCTCCAATACTTTGGCCACCTGATGCGAAGAGCTGACTCATTGGAAACGACTGTTGCTGGGAAAGGTTGAGGGAAGGAAGAGAAGAGGGCAACAGAGGATGAGATGGTTGGATGGCATCACTGACTTGATGAACATGAGTTTGAGCGAGCTCTGGGAGATGGTGAAGGACAGGGAAGCCTGACGTGCTGCAGTCCATGGGGTCACAAAGAGTCGGACAGGACTGAGCGACCCAATAACAAAAGGTTAAAAAAAAATGCAGCTCAGACCTTGAAAGGCAAAAAAAGAACTGAGAAGCTGGGGTGAAGGGCATCAGTGTACATGAGCTGCTATGGGGAACTTCCTCCTTATTCTTGGTTTGGAGAGAAGAGAGAGGGAAAAAGAGACTCCTCAGCGGGGCAGGGGCCCCCACACCAACAAGCAGTTTCCTGCAGCCAGGACTGGCCGCGACACCCCTTCTTCCCTGGGGATCTTCCGGCCACCCGCTCTCCAGCTGCTCTCACTCTGAACTTCTGAGGGAGACTTTGATTTACTTCCCTTTGGGGAAAGTTCCAGCGCCCCAGATGGTGTGAAGCCGCAGGCCAAGAGGAGCCTCGAGGGGCACAGAGGGACGCAAACCCGGGGGACCCGGCCCGCTGGCGCGCACCTCTCGCCCAGCTCCTTGTGCTCCAGCTCCAGGCTGCGGTGCAGGGCCTTCAGGCAGCTGTGCTGGTGGATGAGGGCCTCGTACTCGGCGGCCTGCCGCTCGTGCAGCGCCCCCAGGTGCTCGTGGTCCTGCAGCAGCGCCTGGTAGGCGGCCGTCAGCTGCTCCTGCTGCTTCTGCAGGCTCTCGTTCTCGCTCTCCTTGGCCGTCTGCTGGCTCTGCAGCAGTGCGTACTGGGCGCTGAGTGAGGCGCTCTGGGAGGTCAGGGTGGAGTTCTCCACCTGCCAAGGGAGACGGGGATGGAGGCTGACACGGAGGGAGCGGGGACCCCCTGCGGCAGGCAAAGACCCAGCTGGGACCGAGGACAGTTCTACCCGGACTTGAGGAATGGCCGGGGGAGGCCAGACGGTGTCAGAGAATGTCACCTGGTGCTTGGTCCTGAAGCCCCTCCACAGATGTGACTTTCGGTGGCAAATGAGGCCCTATCTACGAATAAGCTCCTTGGATATCATCTTTCAATACTCTTAAAAGCCTAGTTTTAAAAGAGCATCACTGAGGATACAGGATACCTGGAACAACCTACCTTAATTGATTAATTGATTGATTAATTCAGAACACCCACCCAATATCCAAAATTATGAGGAACTGCAGAGAAGGGAATACTTCCTAACTCATTCTGAGGTCAGAATTAATTCAAGATGAGACAAAGATATGACAACCACAACCAAAAACCCCAACCAAACAAAACTACAAACCAATACCCTATTTCCTTATTTTACTAGAACAAATTTCAACATCTTTGCCAGTATCTTGTTTACCATCCCTGACCCATAAGTTACATACTTTCAAACCCCTTTCTCAGAAACTGCAATGAGTAATTCTTAATTTTTTCCATAATCTATTAATCTATTAACTGTACATAAATATCTTAATAGATATTAACTATTAACTGTACATAAATATCATAAATAGCTTAAAATGCACAGTCCAGAACACTCGTTTGGCTAGATGCTCTCAATAGACACTTGATACTTCATTTCACTCGTGGAGATGAAAAATTCACATCTGCTTCAGAAAGACTCTACCAGGTCCTACAGTGAAGAAATGTGCTTGACTTGGTTGAACTCAACTTATTTGATTCCAGAATCTTTTTCCCAAGAAATTCCTAAGAACATCTCAAGAAATAGATTTTGGGAAACACAAGACTGCAAATAAAAGCAGGGAAATGAACTTATTTTTAGCCTGGGCAGCCATGCGTTCAATCACTGAAAACTACCTTCAAAGATCCCGAGACTAGGAACCATGGTGTATAATGCATCTGCTAAAAAAAAAAAGCCCTAAACTCTCCCTCTGCTTCGTCTTGCTGAGTGGGAGTCGTGCGCATGCTGGGCCGGTCTCTAGGAGACAAGGCGCATCCTCCCGCGGGGCCGGCCCACCAGGCCCTCACCTGCAGCTTGGCCGTCTGTGTCTGCAGTGTGGCGTTGTGCTCCTGCAGGAAGCTGCTCTGCTTCTGCAGCGTCAGGATCTGGCTGCTGAAGGCCGTGTTCTGGGTCTCCAAGTGCTGCAGCTGTTCCTTGAGCAGCTGCTTCTCAGCCTGCAGGGCCGCATTCTGGGGGAGGGAAAAGCATGGGACTGATCAGACGCTAGGTCTGTGCCTGCTTCCCTTGTGGCTCAGCTGGTTAAGAATCCGCCTGCAATGAGGGACCCCTGGGTTTGATCCCTGGGTTGGGAAGATCCCCTGGAGAAGGGAAAGGCTACCCACTCCAGCACTGTGTGCCTGGAGAATTCCATGGACTGTATATAGTCCATGGGGTCACAAAAGTCGGACACACCTGAGCGGCTTTCACTTCACTTCTTCTGTACCTGCTAACTGGCAGCGGGGACCCGAGTTGTTGGGAATGAGAACCCTCAAGAGTTGATGCTATGGGGGGCCAAAGCCAGAACCCATTAAGTAAGAGAAGCAACACTTTCCCTCTTAGAAAGACAACAGAATCAGAAAAAAAATTTTGTCCATGTTTTCATGATAGGAATGAATACACATGATGGGCATCTTGCAAGGAACCCGAGCATGTGAGTGTGAGACAAGGGTGAGGGGGAGTTACAGCTGCTCTCTTTAAAGCTTTCTGTCTTTAATGCTTCTCTCTGTTTTCTGTTGCTCACCCTGAGAATGCGTGTCTCTGAGCTTGCACAGGACAGGAGTCAGGGCCTGTGGCCACAGCCTCATCCCACTCAGGGGTGACAGCAGGTAGGTTAAGGTGGTTCATGCTCTGCGAGGCGAATAAAGGCCAAGCAAAATACGCCACCGACTGGACTAGGATGTGTGGGTGGTGGTCGTGGCCTGTCCCTTACCAGTATAGGGCTTAGGGTCGAGTTTCTTACACTCTATCTCACCTTTTTCATCTATCAAATGAAAACCATCATTATCTACTTCAAAAGGCCATTGGAGGACATCAAAGGATGTCAAGTGTTTAGACATGCGTGGACAAGCTTGTTCTGTAAAGGGCCAGACAGCAAATATCTGGGGGTCTGCCAGCCGTGTGGTCTCTACCTCCACACTAACCCCCGCCATCACCGCGGGAAGGCAGCTCCACACAACGTGGAGGCAGAGGGTGTGTCTGTGGGCCAATAACACCTTATTCATGAAAACAGGTGGGGGACCGTGGGGGACGGGCGGTCGACTCCCCGCAGAGCACTCAGACACAGAACCCTGCTGGAAATGGTGCAGGTGTAGACGCTCCAGGCCCAGGGATGTGCTGGGAAGCAGAGAGTGCGTCTTCAGGGAAGATGTGCACATACTCTTTCAGTTAAGAAAGTCCGAAGGGAGACCTCCCTGTCGGTCCGGTGGTTAAGAATCCGCCTTCCCAGGTAGGGGACACAGGTTCGATCCCTGGTCAGCGAACAAAGATCCCACGTGCTGCAGGGCAACTAGCCATGTACCACGGCCACTGAGCCCGTGTGCAACAACATCTGACATAGCCAGAAATAAACGAACACTTCAAAATAAATAAAATGCTCACTTAAAAGAAAAAGAAAAAAAAGGCTGAAGGGATCGCAAGTGGAAAAGAGCTCACAGGACCTGCCAGGAAATACAAGAAGTGGCTGATGAGACCTGTGTCAATCTCAACAGCTCTTGCTGCCCGGGGCCTTTCCTGGTGATGGGAATTCCCGCTCCACCTACGCAACGGTTCATGGATGGCCTCTCCCCACTCACATTGCGCTCCAGTTCGATGGCCCGGTCCTTCACACGCAGCAGCTCCATCGTGGCCTCCTTGTGGCTGGGTGCCCAGGGTTCCTTCCCTGGGTGACCCTCGACCGAGGTCCCCATGGGGTGTTTGAAAGAGTTCTGCGCCTGTGTCCCCCCTTCCTGGCTCTGCTTGAGGATCTCACACTCCTTCTTCAGCTGTGGGAACAGGAGAGCAGACTTGGGGCAGGAAGGGGCCCAGCTGGGAGGCCCTGTACCAAACCATCCCCTCGCCCAGCCCTGGCGCAGACCCGTCAGCCATCTGCCTTTGCTTTTGCAGGGAGCATACACAACCTCCATCCTCAGTGTTACCCATTCCCTGTAGAGGGGACTGAAGGGCAGTGCCAGGACCCAGCCCCGACTTCAGCTACATAACTGTGGCCAGTCTCCTCCCTGCCCTGAACCTTGGGTGTCCTCTCCACAAACACCTGCCCCAGGACATGGGCATCCAGGCCGCCCCTCTGCCATCCAGGTGAGGGCCTGGGAAAGGTGAGGCGGGCATCTCACAGCCATGACTCCTGGACCGTCTCGCAGCAGGTGGGGGGACGCTGCTCTTACCACCTGGATCTCGTTCTGCAGCTGGTGATTCAGGCTGGCTTTCTCTTCTACCTGCGCTTCTAAGAAAGCAATCTTCTCTTCTTTCACGGAGAGTGTTGTTTTTAAAGCTGATTCATTTATGCTCTCCAAAATCTTGTATTTCCTGAAAAAATAAAAATACATGGTAGTATTTATCTGTTTCTTCCTCCCACAAGCTCCCAGTCTCCCAGATGCCCAAAAGGCCTTCCTGCATTAAGCTGGTTTCTTCATCTCATTGAAAGATGTGGCCCAGAAGGACTGCAGGAGCCAAACGCTGTCACTCAGAGCCCCTCCCTGGACTCCTGGTGTAGACACACCTGGGACACTCATAAATGAAACGTCACGGCTATAGTGTTCCAGGCGCCATCTTAGAGAAGTACTATTATGGCCATTTTACAGATGGGGAAACTGAGTCTCAGAAAGGTTCATGAATCCATCCATCCACAGTGCTAGGTAAGTGGTAAATCTCTGTGGACTTGTAACCACACCAAAAGGACATCATGTTGGGTACAAGTCCAACAAAAGTCCAAGATGCTGGATTTCTTGGAAAAGTGAGATCATTCAGGAAAGCACTGCAGGCCAAGTAGCAACAGTTCAACTTTAAAAATCCAAGTGCTGGGCCCAGTGGCTAAGAATGCTCCTACCAACGCAAGGGACACCAGTCCGCTCCTTGGTTGGGGAGATCTTCCATGCCGCAGGGGCAATTAGGCCCGTGGGTCACGACTACTGAGCCCACGAGCTGCAGCCACTGAAGCCCGCCTGCCCCAGAGCCTGCGCCCCACAAGAGAAGCCACCATAGTGGGAAGCCCACGCACGACAACTGGAGAGCAGCCCCTGTCCACCGCAGCTAGAGAAAGCCCAGTAAAGACCCAGCATGGAGAGAGCGAAAGAAAGAAAAGGAGGAGGGGAGAGAGAAGGAAAGAACTGCAGGCTGGTTTAAAGAAAAATCACAGGGCTGGGGGAAGGAGAAGGGAAGGAACACAGAGGATCCTTAGGGCAGTGAAAACACTCTATGACCCCAGAGGGGTGGATACATGTTGTTATATATTTGTCAAGACCCACAGAACGTGCAACACCAAGAGTGACCCAATGTCACCTGTGAACTCCGGGTGATGACCTGTCAGTGTTAACGCCATGTACCATTCTGGTGGGGGTGGGGTGCCGATGGTTGGGAAGGGTATGCATGGCAGGAGGCAGGGGTCTACAAGAAATCTCTGTACCTGCCCCTCAGTTTTGCTGAGAATTTAAAACTGGCCTGAAAGAGCCTAACTAGAAAAAAAAAGAAATCAGGAAGCCTTTTTATTGGACAAAAGAAATCCCCTTCCACTCCCCGCTTGGAATCTGCAGGAAGGAGGCCTGGGATAGAAAGCCCCATGTGGCAAGAGGCCCTTGGGTGTGGAGAGAAAATGCAGCAGTGGGTGGGTGGGGCGTGGAGCCTGAGGGGCATGGGGTGCACGGACTCCTGCAGCCACCGGGGCGGGGTGGGGGGTTCCTCACAGGGCTCCTGCAGCCACCGGGGCGGGGAGGGGGGTCCTCAAGGGATGGACTCCTGCAGCCACAGGGGTGGGGGTGGGGGTCCTCAAGGGATGGACTCCTGCAGCCACCGGGGCGGGGGTGGGGGGGGTCCTCACGGGACAGACTCCTGCAGCCACTGGGGCGGGGGGGGTGGTCCTCAAGGGATGGACTCCTGCAGCCACGGGGGTGGGGGGCACAGGGTTGGGGGTCCTCACGGGTCGCCGTTGCTGTTGTCACCCTGCAGCAGCAGCTCCTTGTGGAGGCCGACCTTCTCCAGCTCCTGGCTCAGTTTGTCCAGCTCACTGCTCAGCTGCTGGCTCTTCAGCTTCTCCTGCACCAGGTCCTGTGGGGACAGTGAGGATAAGCGTGGGCCAGGAGCCCAGCAGATGCGGCAAGAGAGACAGACACAGGCCCATCTCAGGGCAGAGCAATCATCTTCTCGAGTCACGGCCGGCTTGGGTGTCTCGAGGGACGAGCGGGTGGTTCTATGTGGACAGCGGACCTCGGGGATGTCTTGATGGAAAGGGATGAGCACACCTTCCCAGGCCCCGGGGTTCAGGACACCAGCAGTGTGTCCGGGATGGACTGAACATGCTCGAAACACATCCAGAGACGCGTCCGAGATGCCATTTATGGTGACTTTTGAGGAGCAGGTTTGAATTCTTCCAACACGACTGCCTTTTCTATGAAGTGATGTAATTAAATGCCCATTGCCAGGAATTCAGAACATAAGAAAAAAGTATAGAGGGGAGAAAGATTTTACTTTTAGACTTAGGTTTTGATTTACTTTTTTGAAAGTGGACATTGACCTCACCTAGGAGTTCGTTTACTCTGGTCCACACCTCTGTGGCTTTCCAGGCAGCTACCAATTTCTGCCCGGTGACATAGCTACATGCCCTCACATGGACCCCTCCCACACCCCAAGGCCTGGAACCCCTACCACATTTGGTGATGTTTGCCGAATGTTCCGGGGTCCCTCCCCAGGTGTGGCATGGAAGGGCCGGTGAGTGCCCTTCCAGCTGCCTCACCTCTGCTGCGGGAACTGCCCTAACCCCACGTTGAGATGGAGGAGCCTTAAGGTCAAAGCAGACTGGACTACTGAGCCCCAGCACAGAGGACAGACTCCTTGGAGAGTCACCTGGACTCACACGAGAAACCAGCCTTGGATGGGATGAGCCCCTGAGACTCAGGGGTCGATCGTTACTGCAGCAAACCCTGACCAATGCTTACGGAGGCAGGGGCTGCTGCCTGAGTTGGTGTCTTGTATCTCCTCCACAGCATGGTGACCTGCTACACTGTCAGTAATATATACACATATGTATATATTTAACATGGAGACCTTTCTGAGTTCTCAAATTTCCTTTTCTTCCTTAGCACACAGCTAGGATGTTTCTCAGCCTCCCCAGCAGTTAGGTGCAACTCTGTGACCCAATTCTGCCCCAGGAAGCGTGGTCCTTCTTTCCGCATCCACCTGCTGCAGGCAGGTCCACTGTGGGATGGCCAAGCCATAGGATGGAGGAAGCCAGGTGCCTGTGAATAGCCACAGTGAACTCCCACACATAGGGAGAGCCGGCTTCTGTGATGGACCAGGCAGATGCTGAAGTCATTTACCAGAGCAGTGACTCACCCTAGTACATGCAGGAAAGCCCAGATGGCCACGTGAAAAAATGCCAGGGAGAAGTAAGACAGGTGTTCACCAAGAGACTTAAAATTCTGGACCCTTTCAGGTGTAACTGCACTTCGAGGTGTCTGTGAAGGTGTATGTTAGGATGTCCGGTGTTATTTAAAATAGTAGGAGGGACTTTCTTGGTGGTCCAGTGCAGGGGATGTGGCTTCCCTGGTTGCCGGCTCTGCTGGGTCAGGGAGATAATCCACATGCTTCTCGGCCAAAATACCAGGACACAAATAGAAACAATACTGTAATGAACTCAATAAAGACTTAAAAAAAAATAAAACAAAACAGTAGGAAAACTCAGAAATAATCTGACTGTCCAAAAATGTGTGTTAAGTGTGTGTTAGTCGCTCAGTTGTGTCTGACTCTTTGTGACCCCAAGGACTGCAGCCCACCAGGCTCCTCTGTCCATGGAACTCTCCAGGCAGGAATACTGGAGTGGGTTGCCATTCCCTTCTCCAGGGGATCTTCGTGACCCAGGGATTGAACCAAGGTGCAGGAAGATTCTTTACCATCTGAGCAGCCAGGGAAGTAATCACTGTAAATCTGCAGAATTAATCACAGTAAATCTACCTCACAGCCATTAGATTTGTGGCTTGAAAGCTGTTTAGTGTAAAAGAAAAGGTAAAGTAAGTGAAAAACAGAACAGAGCTAAGGTGTACAAAGCAGGGTACCAAGTGTGTGTCTACACAAATGCACAGGGAGGATGGAATAAAATACCCCAGGCACCGGCTGTCTCTGGGCAGTCAGCTCCTAACAGGTCACGTCTACTTCCTCTTCATGCTTTCGGGCATCATTCTGGTTCGAAGCAGGGAGCACGCGCCAGGGGCCTCCCCCGTCCCACCTCTATCCCACAGCGCACACGGTGTGGCCGACGGCCCCGGCTCACCTCCCTCAGGGTGGTCAGCGTCCTCGTGTGTATGGTGACCTGCTTGGTGAGGTCCCTGTTGTCCTTCTCCAGCTCCTTGAGCTTGCCGGCCGCGTCCCTGCAGCGGGCCAGCTCCTTGTCCAGCGCGCGGCTCTCCCTCTCGGCGGCGGACAGCTTGGCGGAGCTGTCGTCCAGGACGGCGTCCTTGAGCTCCACCTGCTGCCACAGCCGCCGGGCCTCCTTCTCCAGCAGCTTCTTGTCCTTCTCCAGCTGGGCCACCTCCTGCTCCAGCGCCTTCCGCTCCTGCTCGGCCCGCTCGAGCTGCCGGTGGGCCAGCCGGAGGGCCTCCAGGTCCCGCCGCAGGCCCTGGTTCTCGGCCTCCAGCTGCCCCAGCTCCCGCTCCAAGGCCTGCGCCTTCTGGCCGCCGCTGTCCAGGCTCTGCTGCAGCCGCAGGTTCTCGGCGCTCAGGCTCTGGTAGCTGAGCTCCAGGCGCTCCGACTTCTTGCCCAGCGCCTTGAGCAGCTCCACGCTCTTCCTCAGCTCCTGCTTCTCGCGCTCCAGCTCCTGGTTCTCGCGCTCCATCTGGGCCACCTTGGCGCCTGTGAAGCGCATGGCCTCCACCATCCGGCGCAGCTCCAGGTTCTCCTCGTCCAGCTGCCGGTTGTCCTGCTCCAGGCCGGCCAGCTGCACCGACACGTTCTGCAGGGCGTCCAGGGACTTGCGCAGCTGCCGGTTCTCCAGCGCCAGCCCGTGGCTCTCACGCTCCGCGGCCTCTGCCCGCTCGCCCGCCGCCTGTAGAGCGCTGGCCCTCTGTGCCAGCCGCCCCTTCTCCTCCTCCAGCCGCCCCTTCTCCTCCTCCAGCCGCCCCAGCTCCAGCTCCAGCGCCTCGGCCCGGCCCGCCTTCTCTTGCGCCTGCTCCAGTGCCCGCTGAAGCTGCTGCTGCTCCAGCTCCAGCCTGCTCAGCCGGCCGCTGGTCTCTGCCACCGTCCTATGCAGGGCTTTGTTCTCCTGCTCCACGTCCTTGGCGCGGGCCTCACTGCTGACCTGTGACCTCTCCCGCAGTGTCCATACCGCCTGGTTGAGGTGGTCCTTTTCTTGCTCAAGGTCCTTGATCTGGGGGAAAACATGGTGGGAGAGACATTGGCTGTTGCACAAACATACTGTCGTGATCTGGGGCTGAAGTCTGGTTTAATCTGGTGACCAAAGCCCAGGCCCTAAAAGACCATTCCCCGCCCGAAGTCCTTCCTAATGGTATTACTGAACAGCAAAGGGAACTATATCCAATAACTTACAATAACCTATAATGGAAAAAGCATATGCATATATGTGCACATATATTTTTTATACACACACATGCACACATGGGCTTCCCGGTGGCTCAGCGCTAAAGAATCCGCCTGTGATGCGAAAGATGCAGGAGACCCAGTTTGATCCCTGGGTCGGGAAGATCTCCTGCAGGATGGCATAGCGACCCACTCCAGTATTCTCGCCTGGAGAATCCCGTGGACAGAGGAGCCTGGCGGGGTATGGTTCACAGGGTTGCAAAGAGTCGGACATGACTAAAGCAACTGAACGGAGACCCATGAACGCACGCACATATATCGCTGAATCATTTTGCTGTACGCCAGAACTGAACTATAGTTCAATTGAAAAAGCAAAAATCCCTAAAGTTCCTAGGGGCAAACATGGACACAAGGTGAAGAGTATGGAGACCGTTAGGAAGACACTTCAAGTTAAAATGCCTTCAGGGCGGCCAAGAAGATGTAGAAACAGAAACCCATCTCTCCCTCTTACTGAAAATGATGAAGTTGATTCCCTTGGTACGGTCGTCCTGGCCGCTCGCCTCTGTGGGCTCCCAAGGCCACTCCTCAGCCACAGACCCTGCACACTGCCCTCCCTCTGGCCTGGACAGCCCTTCCCTGGCCTTCAGCATCCCTGACTCCTCCCCATCCTCCAGGGCTCCATGTATGAACGGCAGCCCCTCAGGGAAAGCCTTGCACCCTGACTCCTCAGCGCCTGCACCCAGCAGGATTCTCTCTGTTTACTCCCTCCAGAGCACACGTCTGGGATGGCCTTGCTTGTCATCTTCTGCCCTCCACGTAAGCCACATCCTGCCAGGGACCCTGCCTGTCTTTTCTCCAAACATGGCACTATTCCATCCCCTCTTTTTCGCTCTAGCTCAGCGCCTGAAAAACTCAAATACTTGAAACCCCAGCCTCCCCTTGCAGGTAGGGGGTAGTCACGTGTTGAGTGTGACCAATGAATGTGACAGAAGGTCCCAGAGCGGAGGGCGACAGAGGGGGTGGTCCTCTGCTCCTCGCCCCTCCAGTTCTTTCTCTAATTCCTTGAGGGCACGCAGCAGCCTCAGCTGAGACCGGCAGAGGAGGAGGAGAGCCTGGCCCCTGCCCGGCATAACAGAGCCGTTGCACCAGCCCTGGACTGCCTCCCACCTCAGGCGTGAGGCAAATAAACCTTAGGGGCTTAGCATGGCACTACAGATGTTGGGAGCTGGATCGGTCTCGGTCACGCAGGGCTGTCCTGTGTGACGCTGGACATTTAGCTCCGCCCACAACATGCCAAGAGCATGTCCTCTCTCCTCCCGTCATGACACCCGTCTCAGGTGCTGCCAGTGTGCCCTCTGGGTGGGGGGCACACCCATCTCCACCACTGAACAAGAGCGGCTGGTTTGAGCTGCAGCTAGGCCAGATGCCTGGTCACCCACGTTTCCCCTATGGACTCCTGGGAAATGGCTAAATCCTGGACGACTCTCCCTCCTGCAGGCAGGAGTTCTGGAACAGGCACCCATTCCTGGAGGACCTGCCTGACGGGCTTTGTCGGCCTTCAGGGTCTCCATGTCACTTTGCAGCTGCTCCTTCTCTTTGATGAGCTCCTCACTCAGGGTCTCCAAATCCTGGTTACTTTGCTTCTCTCTCTCCAGCTGGGTCTGTAACTTCTCAATCTGCAGAGCCAGAAGACCCAGACGGCAGCAGTGAGCCTCACAAAGTGATCTATGTTTTAAAATCAACTCAGAACCCATCAGCCCCACCCAACATTTGAACGGGGCTTTTTCTCAAGGGAAAGCGGCCCAGCTTTGCTCTGAAGGGACCTCTGCACACCCTCGACCCTCAGCTCCCAGCCCACGGCTTGCATTTCTAGCTCGTGGAAGTGGAAGGCCATGGGCACCATTGGTCAGCTTCTTTCAGCCCAGCTCTCCTCATGCTCAATGCCATAGGTCCAAGTGCCCCCAGGGCTCCTTGCTCCCATCTCAGGCCTTATCCACTATCCCGAGGGTCAGACCACACGCCTGGGGCCACCACCACTGGATGCCCCACAGACGTTACTTGGTGACAACTCCAGTTCACCCAGATGCTCACAGAGGTCTACGGACACGCCCCCTCCTTCCTCTTTCACCCTCCAGTAATTCTGTCCCCAAGCCCTGCCCTCTCTACCCAAGCTTCTCTATTGCTGCTGCCTGCCCGGGGCTGGGCCACCTTCCCCTGGCCTGGAAAACCACCCCATCACCTCCCTGACACCAGGCTCTTCTGCTGAGATCCACCAGCCTGACCTTCCTAAAACAGGAACTACTATTTCATGGTGCCTGACACCTGGATAAGGTGGTGGACGCAGATTCTGACTCAGTGGGTCCAGGGCAGCGCCTAAGACTGGGCTCCCAGGAGAAGCCCCTGCTACTGCCTGCACTGGGAGGGCATCCAGGCTGCTGGTCCCCTTCCCACAGACACCAAACCCCCCTCGGCAAGAGGCATGACTCTGGTGCCACAGGGACAGGGTTCAGATTCCGGTCCCTCCCTACTAACGACGTGACTGCGAGCAAGTCTGTAGCTGACGCAGGATCGGCACTGAGCATCCTCGTGAGCCTGTCACTGTTTGGTGCTTGGCACGTGCTGGCAGGCAGCAGGTGCAGCAGTGCTCGACGCCCCTTCCTGCAAGAGCACAGCCTCACCACCTACAGACCTTCTGTCTGCATTCTGACATGGTCCTAAAGGATCCTGGGGAAGGAAGTGGCAACCCACTCCAGCAGTCAGGTCTGCGAAATCCCATGGACAGACGAGCCTGGCGGGCTATAGTCCATGGGGTCGCACATAGCCGGACGTGACTGAGCAACTAAACAGTAAGGGATCCTGATGTGCTGGTTTGGGACAGCTCTTCTAAAAGATGGATCACAAAGACCAGATGGGTCTCAAAGCTTTGAAAGATCTCGGACCCCAGGCCATCAATCAACATCTGAGCTAAGACTCCGAGATGTCCAGTGACATTTGTGAGCAGCAGGCCTGGAGCTGCTGCACTTCAGCCTGTCTGAGCTGGGGCCTTGCACGGAGACGTGTCCAAAGCTCTTGGAAGGATCGCTGCCTGTGGGCAGGCTCTGTCTACTTGTCGTACTTTCCTTCCTGGCTCATGGGTCTGGAAGCTCTCAAACCTCCACGGAGGAAACAGCAGGCACGCTTCTTCCCCTACCAGCGGGAGACTCGGGCTGAGCGGGGCTCACACTCAGGTCGTCACATCACCTCGTCAGCACCTCAGCCCCGCAGCCCAAGCCGGGGACCTCAGGACGGGGAGCCTGGCCCAGCTGGTGCTGAAAGGAAAATGCATCTGAGTCGTCCTCAAAAGAGGAGTGCGGGGTGGGGGTCAACCTGGGTGGGGTGTATTCCAGCCTTGCTGTGTCCTCACTGTGAGGCTCAGGCAAGTCACTGAGCTCCTCTGGGCCCGTGACCTCCCGGGTGGGGAATGCGAGAGCTGGGGCTTCACCGATTGACTGGGGAGTGCCAGCTGGTGCCCAGACACACCGCACAGGAGACCGGGACAGTGGGATGGCTGAGGCCCGGGAAAGGAAATTCCGACAAACTGAACCGGATGAGGGTCCAAGGGGCCTGGGGGTAAGTCCTCCAGCCATCCATCATCAGGGAGCACCTGTCAGTGCCGGACTCGGGGTGTGTGGGGGCAGGGGGAGGAGAACGTGAAGCCACACCTGCTGGGCCGGGACAGGGTCAGTCAGACGGAAGGCAGACTAAGTAAGATGGCAAGAGGTATGGGCTCCCAGCACCGGATACAGGACAGGTCTGGGAACTGTGGCACCTCCCTCCTGCCAGGGACTCTGTGCCAAGCCCTGTCTCTTAAGGACTGTGGCAGGAGAGGGCTGGTGTCCCACCAGGGAACCGACCCTGGAGGAACCGGGAGGGTGGGACCTGAGAGATGGGGGCTGAGGAGTACGATCAGGTGGGCACACCCACTGCCCCTCCTCTATGCAGGGCTGCGGGGCCAGGGTGGACCACGAGGGCTAGGAAAAACGTGAGTGGTCACCGCAGAGGCCTGCTGGGAGCTGGGCCAGCACTATTACATCGTGGGCTTTGTGCAGCAGACCTGTGAGGACCTGCAGAGCTGATGGTTCTCATCTTTCTAAAGGTGGATTCTTTTCCTCTTGGCTGAGGCTGAAATGCCGCTTATAAAGATATCTCCTGTGCTGGGCCCATGTGAATCTAAAAAACCCTAAACCATCTAGCTGCCTTCCCCATGCTGTTCTGGGTTGACACATGGCATGAGATGGGGTGAGGTGGGGGTATCTATCATCCTATGACACCAGGACCAAATATCTGTTGGCCGAAATGCTGCAAGGCACACCAGGCTTCAGAGGGACAAGAAGAGTAAGTAATTGAGCCTGGGAGGTCCCATGAGGGGGCTCCAGAGACCGTCACAGGAGGAGGGGCTGTCCCAAGCCTAGCCCAAAGATAAGGGACCAGCAGAGTCAGGACCAGCGGTGCCCAGGCCTCTGCCTGTGGCTGGTGGCCCTCCCACTGCCCATGCGGCCTCAGTAAATGATGCTGGCAGGACTCACGGGCAGGTGGGACAGCTCAAAGCACCAGGTCTGCATGGTGGCCGGCAAGCAAGCGTGCTCACACTCTCAGCCTCAGCTGGACACTGACAGCTACTGTGTTCAGAGCCTTCAATGTGATTGTGCCGAGGCATACGAGGCACTGATGCCCTCTGACCTGGAGTGGCCAAAGTCATGGAAGCCACCCCTAGCCTCTCAAGGACCCTTCCTGTGCCTGAGACTGAATCACCAGTGCAAATGGGGGTCTCTGTAACCATAGAACAAAGACCAGTCTGTAAGCCCCTGTCTCCCCTCCCAGATGTCTGGGTTCTGCTGTGCTCCTGGGAAGACCCAGCAGCTGTCCCGAAAGGCAAATGCAGTTTGGCCCCCTCTTCTTCTCCATCCCATAAACCCAGAGGGAGAGGTGGGCACTGGTCCTGTTCACCATCAGCAGCACCCAAAAATGTCCACCAACGGTCCCTTCCCCCATACATGTATGTGCGCACGGCTTACATCACTGCTTCCTCTCCCCTGTGCCCCTTAATAGTCCACTGGTTTCTTCTCACTGAACACTTATTACATAGCAGACCCCTCACCCCATCGAGTCCTCGCAACATCTGTTAGACGGGAAGCCCACGAACCCCATTTCAGAGATGAAAACAGGGAGGCACACAGAGGTCACAGCTTCAAGGTTGTGCAGGCACAAGCCCGCTGTCTGCCGACTGCTCTCCGCGACTGCTCGCTCCTCTGTTATAGTTAACTGCAGCTGTGCTGGCTTCTGCTCTCCTCCCAGCTGCACATCCTCACTTACACCTGGCCCCCTACCAGCCTCCAGACAGCAGACCGGGCCGGAGGGGTACCCACCTGCCCGACACCCCACCCCCACCCTGCCCCCGGCCAGGGTACCTTCTTGCTGAGCTGCTGGTTCTCCTTCTGAAGCTCCCCACACTTGAGGCTGCTCTCCTCCAGCGCCAGGGACGTGTCGCGCAGGCCCTGGATGGTGCTCTGGAGGCTCTGGTTCTCCTTCTCCAGCTTCAGGATGCGGCTGGAGGCGCACTCATTCAGCTCGAACACAAACGACTTCCTGGAGGCTGAAGCACAGAGCCGAGTCAGCCCCGGGCTCCAGCTGCAACCCAGGGGCATCTGGTGCCCCATGCCGTGGTTTGAGGGGCTGGGAAGGGGGTCCCATGGGCCGGCTGGGGGGGTCTCCTCCATTTCACAGGGTACTGTCACAATCAGTGCCTGAAAGTCCCTCAGACAGTGACAGTCCTCTGCTAGGTCAGCTGGGCCCAGAGCTTCAGAGGAAAGCAGGGTGCAGGGAAGACGCCAGTGCAAAAGTTAAAGATCATGTCAACTGTTGGGAACCATTTTATACCAAGCCGCTCACATGACCATGCAACTCAAGGATCTTAGAGACTAAGAGATATGGAAAATAGACAACATTTCCTGTGCCAGCTCTGACAGCAACGGCAGTCTGGGTGGCTCAGCAGGAGGGGCACGATAATCGATGAGTTATGTCTGCCACAGGTGGCAGAAGGCTCCGTGCGTACATATGCCCAGTACTTGCCATCCCTGGATAAGGTCCCCTGACTGGAGATTTCATTTTGTAATTTCATGATTACATTGGGGGAAGAAATGAGAGAGTGTATGTAAATTGCTTTAAAAATTCTAAGTGTAAGAAGGAAATCTAAAAAGGGGGGGATATGTGTATACGTATAGCTGGTCTATTGTATTGTACAGCAGAAACTATCACAACATTGGAAAGCAACTACATGCCAATAAAATTTTTAAAACTCTCACCCTTTATAAGTATAAAAAAGAAAATTAATGCAATATTATTCATTTTACTTTCTACTTTTCTAGTGTAAGTTTCCTTCCACAAACTGATATACCCATAGTACCAAATTTCTACGTATGATTCAGTTGCTTCCTAATCTCTATTTGATTTTTTTCTTTGATCAAGAGGTTTCTTAAGGGTATATTAATTCATTTCCAAATATTTGGTTGCTTTCTAAAAAAAAACCCCAAAAACCTAAATGTGATGAAAATATAAGCTAAAGCTAGAAAGAGGAAGATTATTTATTCCAGCGGTCCCCAGCCTTTTGGCACCGGGGACTGGTTTCATGGAAGACAATTTGTCCACAGACCAGGGTGGGGGAGGGGATGTGGATCAGTACCAGTCTGTGACCAGGGGGCTGAGGACCCCTGAGCTGGTTCCTTTCAAATAGCTCAGATGCATATGGAGAAGGGTGGCGGTGGGCACAAACCCGAGAGTCAGGAACGGGAGTTCTTAGCTCCTTCCTGCCACAAGCGGGTGCATGACTTTAGGTAAGTTGCGGGATTTCAGTTAAGTCATGGGACTTTTCCAGGAGGAGAAAGGAGCGTGAATGAAAGCCCTCAAAAGAAAGGGCTGGGGTTGTATGCTCCTCAGTTGTCTCAACAGTGTCACGCACTGAGCTCTGGCAGCCTGATCTGAACACAGGGCTGTACCCTTACCTGCCTCTTACTCATCACCCCCAGGGGCAAGGATACAGGCAGGACGATGGCGTTCACAGTGAGCACATTGAACTGGACACAAACGTGTGTGTTCAGATCCTTTGGGTGGATACCCTAAGGTCTAAGAGGCATCCGCCACGCTCTCTGAGTTCTCATCTCCCAGCAAGAACAGCAGTTCAGAATCCACCAGCCTGAACGTCCTCAAGACCCCAGGCAACAACAGGCAGCACAGCAGGGGAGGTGGACAAAGGTCCGCAGCCCAGGTCCAGTGCTGACACACAGAAGCACATGTGCTCGCCACACACGAAACTATGCTACAAATGAAACAAGCCTCAGCTGAAACTCCATTAATTCAGAGCCTGTGATCATTGGGATGGTATCGTGGCATTTGTGGAAAATGAACATTTTTTCTATTGGGGTAAAACATTATAACATAAAATTCACCATTTTAAAGTGCACAGCTCTGTAGCATTAGATGCATTCCCAGCAACGTGCAACCATCTTTACTATCCCCCTCCACACCTTTTCATCATCCCAGACTGAAACTCTGTACCCATGGGGAATAATTCCTAAGGGTCTACAAGCTCAACAACACAGCTGACCACAAGCCTCCTCTCTTCTCCCACAAAAGCCAGTGCTTCAGAGACGATGACGACGACACAGCAGTTCATCACTGAGTGCTATGCTCACTGGCACCCAAGCAATGAGAGTAATGGCATCTATTTTAGTTCGACAGTGGCCCTAAAGAACAGCATTCTTTACTGTGCCCGTGGGCCAGGCATGGCATCGAGCTTCACCACCGCCTCCTGTGAGGCAGGTTCGTTATCTCCACTTTGCAGATAAGGAAACTGAGTTCTAAAAGAGGTCACCCAGCTAACAAGCAGAGGAGCCAGGACTTTAAGCCAGGTCTTTCTTGACTCAAGAAGCCACAAAACCACACATGAAAAACTGCATTCAGGCTCTACTTGCATTATGCCTTCATTCAACTTAATGTTCAACAGCTCCTAGCTAAGGACTAGAAGAAGCACAAGCTGGAATCAAGATTGCCGGGAGAAATATCAATAACCTCAGATATGCAGATGACACCACCCTTACGGCAGAAAGTGAAGAGGAACCAAAAAGCCTCTTGATGAAAGTGAAAGAGAAGAGTGAAAAAGCTGGCTGAAAGCTCAACACTCAGAAAACTAAGATCATGGCATCCGGTCCCATCACTTCATGGAAAATAGATGGGGAAACACTGTCAGACTTTATTTTGGGGGGCTCCAAAATCACTGCAGATGGTGACTGCAGCCATGAAATTAAAAGACGCTTACTCCTTGGAAGAAAAGTTATGACCAACCTAGATAGCATATTCAAAAGCGGAGACATTACTTTGCCAACTAAGGTCTGTCTAGTCAAGGCTATGGTTTTTCCAGTAGTCGTGTATGGATGTGAGAGTTGGACTGTGAAGAAGGCTGAGCGCTGAAGAATTGATGCTTTTGAACTGTGGTGTTGGAGAAGACTCTTGAGAGTCCCTTGGACTGCAAGGAGATCCAACCAGTCCATTCTGAAGATCAGCCCTGGGATTTCTTTGGAAGGAAGGATGCTAAAGCTGAAACTCCAGTACTTTGGCCACCTCATGCGAAGAGTTGACTCATTGGAAAAGACTCTGATGCTGGGAGGGATTGGGGGCAGGAGGAGAAGGGGACGACCGAGGATGAGATGGCTGGATGGCATCACGGACTTGATGGACGTGAGTCTGAGTGAACTCCGGGAGATGGTGATGGACAGGGAGGCCTGGCGTGCTGCGATTCATGGGGTTGCAAAGAGTTGGACACGACTAAGCGACTGAACTGAAGTGAACTGAAGCACTAGGAGTTGGGAATATGGAGAATAAACCATGCTCACTAATCTGAAAGGGCTCATACACTATACTGAGTAGTCTGGAAGAGCAAGGCTTTCCAACCCCCATAGGCCACCCTGGCCTCTTACAGAAATACTCTCATTAGGTCTGGGACTGTCACCGGCAGCCTACACCACCTCTCTGTTCCACCAGGGGGCAGTGGACCTCCCCAATGGACCTACTCTCCTCCCAGGGACAGGAATCAGAGTGATCCCATCCTCAGACCCCCAGCACAGGGTACAGGCCCCAAAGCACAGATAAAACTAACTCCCTCACAGGCTGGTAGTTAAACAAACTAATGTTTGGTTTGGAACTGATGGGACACCCCTCCGAAGAGAAGATGTTTTCCAGCTTTGTTCAACAAATTTTCCATTGTTTGGGGGATGCTTGTGGGAATTGAAAAAGTGACTCCCAGCCCAGCAGAAAGCCCTACCTAGCTCTGCACAGCTCTAAGTAAACAATAACTCGCTCCATCACAGGCACGTGTGCTATTTCTGAACACAGGAACCGGCTTATTGTTTGCCGGGCACCGAAGCTTCCTGCCGCAGTGCTGACCGCTGCCCCACCCACCTTTCCCTGGCCGAGGCACCCCGTCTGTCTCAAGCAGGGGCAGCGGTGCAGGCCAGAAGAGGCCTGGGTCCTGGGGAGAAGCTGCCACTTAGCAGCCCCCGCCCGGGGAGACAGAGAACAGACTGCATCCGTCTTGCCCAATTATGCAAATGAACGAGAAAATAATGCCCAGGAGTACGCTCAAGCGGGGATGAGTGACCGCTTGGGATGTCTCCCTGCCATCCAGGGCTTTCAACCATCCACAGAGAGGCCTCTGATGCCCTCCGGGTGTCAGCGTGAGGTAATCTGCAAGCTCCTGGGACCGTCCATATGGGAACTGGGAAAGCTGGCAACACTCAATTTGTGTTTCATGTCCTGACATCAAGGCTGCCAGACCCCTCCTGCTCTCCTTGGGGAGAAGGGTAATGAAACAGTTCCAAATGGCACTTGAAGGAAATCCTATTTACTCGGGGTGAATGGATGGCCTGACACGGAAGATTTAGAGCCCAGGGCTCGGCTCCCTGGATGAGGAAGCGGCCGCGGACTGGGCAGCTCCCGGGCACCGGGCGCCCCTACCGTCCGACAGGTCTGCGTTCTTGGACAGCTGCTCCAGCTCCCAGCCGAGGTGGGCGGACTCGTTCATGCTCTGCTTCTGAGCAATCTCCAGGACCATGTTCTCCTCCAGCAGCTCCTCTATTCGCTTCTTATCCATGTCCCGGTCCTAGTGCGGGAAGAAAGACGGAGTGAGAATGTGGCTGAAGGACCCCTCTGGACAGGCCCTGGCCCCCGTGTATCCACCTCCATCCTCATTCCTGAAGGATGGAAGGCCTTCTATAGGCATCTGCTCGATTCTCCAAAGAGAAATGAGTCTAGCCCAGGGCCCAGCTGGGAGTTACGGCCACTGAAAGATACACTGACTGGCAACAGAGGATGGTGAGAGTGCCCAGGTCTCTAACTGAATGCTGTCTGAACAAACGGACTTATAGCCCAGGGCTTTAGAGCAAGAACCCTGGTGACAGGCGGCTTCGTGGCTCTAGGGCACCTAACAAACCTCGAGAAGCCTGGAAAGGAACTCAGGGATCTCAGCTCAGGCCGCACCATAAAAGCCAGCAGAGGCTCTTCTTGCAAAAGACACACACGTGAGCTCATCCAGACGTGAGCAGTCCAGTCCTGTCTGTCTGTGGGTGCCCAGTGGGGCCCACCCTGGGCGCCGTGCTGAGCGAGCTACTCTCCGCAGTGAGCGCGTTACTGTGTCGGCAGCGGCGCCAAAACCGTGACGGAAAATATCAGAGGACGTGGCACAACCTGAAACCACCCCCATCTGTTTAGACAGGTCTGTGTGGTAGCAGCCTGCAATACCAGTTCCAGGTCGTGAAGCTTCGATTTCAGCTGCAGGTTCTCTTTCTCCAGCTCGTGAACTTTATCGCCCCGGGCCCGAGCAGCCGTCAGCTGTTCCTCCAGCATGGCCTTGGTTTCAATTAAAATGATATTATCTTCTCTCAGCTCCTGAGCAGCAAAAACATACATGAGAACCATCAGATAGAGGCAGCTGCTTCGTGATGACAGCTCGTCCAGGTCTCTGGGCAAAAACAGACAATCCAGCGGAAAGGCTGCTGCCTTGAGAGAGTTCTGTCCCCACTTTTGAGCACCGCCACCTTTTTCATCAGGTCAGGCCACGTGGCGTTTCTCGACTGAAAGAAAATATCCATGAATTATCTGACACGTGCACACACTGTTGCTGCTGCTTAGTCACTAAGTTGCATCCGATTCTTTTCGACCTCATGGACGGTAGCCCGCCACACTCCTCTGGCCAAGGGCTTCTCCAGGCAAGAACACTGGAGTGGGTTGCTGTTTCCATCTCCAGGGGATCTTCCCAACCCAGGGATCAAACCCAGATCTTCTGCTTGGCAGGCGGATTCTTTGGCACTGAACCACCAGGGAAGCCCAATATACACACTGCTGCTGCTGCTAAGTCGCTTCAGTCGTGTCCGACTCTGTGTGACCCCATAGACGGCAGCCCGCCAGGCTCCCCCATCCCTGAGATTCTCCAGGCAAGAATCTTGGAGTGGGTTGCCATTTCCTTCTCCAATGCATGAAAGTGAAAAGTGAAAGGAAGTCGCTCAGTCATGTCCGACTCTTAGCGACTCCATGGACTGCAGCCCACCAGGCTCCTCCATCCATGGGATTTTCCAGGCAAGGGTACTGGAGTGGGGTGCCATCGCCTTCTCCGAATATACACACTACCCAGTGTAAAACAGAGAGCTAGTGGGAAGTTGCTATATAGCACAGGGAGCTTGGCTTGGTGCTCTATGATTACCCAGAGGGGTGGGATGTATAGGTGGGAGGGAGGTCCAAGAGGGAGGGGATATATGTATACTTAATAGCTGATTCACTTTGTCATTCAGCAGAAACTAACACAACATTGTAAAGCAATTCTACTCCAGTTAAATAATAATAAACGAAATCAATCTGGGAAGGTAACACTTTCTATGCTAGCCATGGTGCACAGGCATATGACGTCTATAACCTTGCCTGGTTGGACAAGTGGACTCCACCAACAGCTCCAGGACATCGCCGAGCCTCCATTTCCTTAACAAGGAAAGAGTGGGGCTAAGAGTCTGTCTCAGTTCAAGGGTTAAGTCTAATCCTCTCAGCTCAACATTCATTCCATTGATCAGGGTGTTGGGGAAGCTGTTCTTTCGTTCAATCAACAGCTTGTATGTAAGCATTTTACACATATGCTCTTGGGAAAACAACTGTTCTCAGCCGTTTCCTGGAAATGGGGAGTCTTTAAGACAGTGAAGTCACAAATAAATGTGAAACTCACAAATAAATTCCGGGCACACACTGGGTGTGGAATCCTATGGCTGCCGCCTTGCAGAGTAGCCCGTCATGCAGCCCAGCACCACTCAGCATCTTGGGGCACCAAGAGTCCCCTGAATGCTTTCATCTCACAAACATGCACACAGGGCATGTTTCTCCCAGTGGGCAGTGTTCTAAGGCTGGCCCCACAGGTGGATTCTAACCATTGAGAGCTGGGCTAGGAGCTGTGTTATCCACTGCATGTCCACTTGCCCTGCACGGGCAGAATCCAAGATTCCTGGTAGACGGGAAACTGCAAGCTTTCCGGTCAGCAGACACGGTTCTGATCAGAGCCTGACAGCCATAAAAAGGTATAATCATCAAAACTCTACATTCCCCTGGGCACCCTCACTGCTGGAGATGACATCCACCGTGCGGTCGGCCCTGCACCAGGGGCTCCCTGCCCCCGCCCCACTCACTGTTCACCACAGTCCGGAGGGGGAGGAGAAGGAGGCCGATTCTGGTAAATTAAGGAATAAATCCCAAATCACAAAGCCAGCAAAGGGTGAAACTAAGATTCGAACATGGGCCAGAGAGCTCAGACTGCCTGCAACCCATTCTCAAGGGGCTCATGTGGGTAAGAAGCTCAGACTACCAAAAAAACGTGAGGCACAGCAAAGAGGGATTTCAAACAGGAAGAAGACCTGGTCCTCCTGTCTGACCACCCCTCCACTGTCCTCACCTGTATTCTCATAGGTCTGCCCACGAGCACTCCCAGCCCTGAGTTCCAAAACACAGCCATCTCTTCATCCTCACAACAAACTCCTATTCCATCCCCAAAGCCCAGCCTGAGCTGCCCCCTTCTGAGAAGTGCTTGCAGATTCCCACTGTCCCACTGGTTGAGTCCGCTACCTGGGCTCCCAGAGCGCCCTGGGTACACTGTGTGACAACGGTGTGCTGGCCTGTCCTCCTCCTCCAGGCTGCGCACTCCTCAGGGCAGGCCTACTCCACTTCCGCTCCTGTGGGCCTCACGGGAGTATTCAGTAAACACCCGGCAGCTGAGTCATGTCAGGAGGGGGATCACAGGGGGCATTCAAGATGGCCTTGATTTCCGACAGGCAGGGATAAACAAGGGGAGCAGAATGCAATCCAGGATAACTTCTAACTACTACTTAAAAATGTCTCACTTGGTGGTAACCACTCGACCATACACTAGATGACAGAAATAACGAGCCTTGCGCACGTCCTCACCTCAGAAGTGAGACGCCTGCGAGAAGCTAAGCCCAGGCTCTCCCACAGCCCAGGGCCCGGGCCCCAGGCAGACGCCCGCCTCCCCACCTCTGGGGCAGCTGTCAAGGCCAGCCCGCTCCTGAGGACAGGACCCCAGGTGAAGCAGGCGGCCTGGCCCAGCCCGGCTCACAGCTGAGGGGCCCCGTTTGGGAAGCCACAGTCCAGGCCTGGCGGTCGCGCCCCACGTGGCCCGGGAGCTGCCCCTGCCCGTCTGTGAGGTGACCGGCAGCGTGGGCTGACGGCTCAGGTCCCAGGGCCGCCACGTGCGCTGCCAGCCATGGGGCCTGGAGCAGTCTCCTTTCTCTCACCGTGGAGCCCGCCTTCCTCTGCTGGACATGAGACAGGGCTGAGGTGGGGGGTCGGCTAGGATAAGGCACGCGAAATGGTCTGTGCATGGCGTCTGGGGCCCAGTAAGCAGGCCAGCTGCCGATGACCGTCTCTTTATGCCCCCGTGAGACGCTGTTTAGGCTGGCCCTCACTGAACATCACCCAGCAACAAGCTAACAGTTGTTTCAGAGATGCCTTCTGTCCCCCCTCCCAAAAAGCACCAAAATCCAGAAGGAGGGGTAAAAATCAAAGCAAGCACCAGCTCCTGCCCACTGCCCTCAGGACCACCCAGTGGATCCCTAAGCACCCAACGGATCCCTAAGGTGTCCAGAGCAATGGAAAGCCAGCCCCTCGGGGCCTCAGGGGAGGGAGCCCTGGGCTACCCTACTTGGGGCAAGCAGCAGCCTCCCACTCAGCAAGGACCACCCCTCGATAATCTCTGCCCACCCATCCCATTCCACTGGAGGCCCTGAGGCTTCACCGAGGACCTGCCTGCTTTTAAACTTCGCCTGACTCAGGAGCGTGGTGGGCTGAATCATAAAGCAAGCATCGGGTCTGTCCTGCGCTAACGTCTCCGGGCACCAATGTTAATGCAACTCCCAGAAGTCATTAGGAAACAGAGTCCCAATGGGAACAGAGGGTCTGCCCTCGTAACGTGATCTTGGTCCCCTGCATGGGGACAAGGCTTGCTCAACACCCAGCAAGCTGATGTGGCAGCTGTTCCAGCTGTGGACTATGTTTCCGCCTCTCAAGCTTCTGTTCGTTTCAGAGTCAGCACAGACCAGGAAGCTACAAACCTGAGAGAGGAGCGGAGACAGGCCTGCCCGGTTTTCACCCTGCTCAGACGCACATGACACTACGCATCTGTCCTTGCTGTCAGGGATTTCAGACAATGAAACGTGGGACAACAGGAATCTCCCAGGCAATCTTTCTGACTCTGTCCTCCTCCCACGTGGTCCTCTGGACAGCAACCCCTGTGCCCTGAGGGCAGTGAGGTGCCACCACCCTCTGCAAAAGCTCTCAAGGGTCGCCCTGTGTGTCTACCCCACACGCCACACTGCACTAGGTGTGCTCCTCTTGTTGCTGTCCTAATCCTGACACAAACAGACCAGGACCCACATGAAAGCTAACAGAAGCTGAAAAACAAAACCTGGACATTTGTGTTCCATATTGTTGCTTAGTTGCTCAGTCTGTGTCCAACTCGTTGCAACGCCATGGACTGCAGCCCGCCAGGCTCCGCTGTCCCTGGGATTCTCCAGGCAAGAATACTGGAGTGGGTTGCCATGCCCTCCTCCAGGGCATCGTCCCAGTAGAGGTCTCCTGCCCTGCCGGCAGATTCTTTATTATCTGAGCCATCACAGACCCACATAAAAGCAGACAGAAGTTGAAAAGCAAAACATGGAAATTTGTGTTCCATATTATTCTAACCAAAAGTGACCTTGCCCTCGCCCTGAGCTCCAGTTCTTTACGTTTCCGCCCATGTGGCACTCACACATTCTCTCTTCCGCGATGTCAAGCCTTTTCTCAGCGGTGAGACTAGACAGATGCCAGGGGAGGGCACCTGGCTTCCTGTTGCTGCCCCTGTACCCAGAGAAGCATCCCCCTCGCATGGCAGCTGTCCACAGACATGAGCTGGCTGGAGAGCATGACCATGCGTCTCTCTGCCCTGCTGCCTATCACACCTAATGCTGCTTTGTTCCAGAGGAGACAAAAACGCACGCTTCTTCTCCATCCTTCTCCCCAGACCACAAGTCTGTTCCTTACTGTGCAATGGTTTTTACTTGCCTTGCACAGAGATTTCCCAAGCTCTCTGTGTGTGCCAGGCCCTGGGCACGCAGTCAGCTAAGAGCCAGGCCCTGTCCTTAGGTCTCAGAGTCCACATGAAGCGTCTGGCCATGCACGGCAGACGGCAGGTCTGCAGACGGCTCGCAAGGCCACTGCATCGATTCCAATCCAAGGAGGCATGCACAGGTGCTCTTTTTCTCCGTTCTCGAGACACCAACATTATGGGCATCCACAGCTCATCCTCTCTTTAGCAGCTTGGACTCCCCAGACCAAGCTCTCTGCAGACTCACATGCATCACTGCCTGCCCTCCAAAGAAGCATCCTACACAGAGAGACACTACAGGACTTTTTCTTGTGACAACGAACGCATGCACAATTGGAGGCATTGCTAACCTCATGGTAAACATTACTATGAAAATTTTCATCAGTATGAAAATACTGGGGCTTCCTGGCGGCTCAGTGGTAAAGAATCTGCGTGCCAATGCAGGAAGCATGGATTCAATCCCTGATCTGGGAAGATCCCACGGGCCGTGGAGCAGCTAAGCTCGTGTGCCACAACCTCTGAGCCCGTGCTGTAGAGCCTGGGAGCCCCAACAATCAAGCCCATGCATGGAGACTACTGAAGCCCGAGTGCCCAAGAGCCCATGCTCCGCCACAAGAGAAACCACTGCAACGAGAAGCCCCGAATGGCAACTAATGAGTCGACCCCGTGCAGCAATGAAGACCCAGCACAGACGTAAATAAATTATAAAGTAAAACGGAAAACACTGCTGTCACCACACAGAGGCATAACATTTGAGGATACGGAAAAGGGATCCCCATGTGAAACCAACACCCCGCAAAAGGCTGGAAGCACCCTGAATGCAGGGAGCACGTCTGATCTGTAGCCGGATCCCGTGCTCCTGGTGCAGGGCTTGGCCCGCGCAGGCGCCTGAGCCCCTGTGTCTGTCTGCTGAACTGAGCGAGGTTGCTCCGGACAAGGCCAGGAATGAACACGAGACTAAAGACAGGACACCGAAACCCATCCCTTCCGAGGCTGGTTGTGGGGGCGAGCTGTGGGAACCGCGCTCCATCCATGATCCCACTCGGGGGGCTGCGTGAGGACCCCCGATGCAGGCGGGGCTGGAGGGGCTGCTGGGGCAGCAGTCCGAGGATCTCACACATGACTGTCCCTGGCTCCGAGGGCGGCACGTCCGGCCAGCCGTGGGAGCCCTGCAATGGGTCCTGGAACTTGTCTGTACTGGGATTCACGCCTTTCAAACTCAGCAAGCCCGGTGGACCATCTCAGGACAAAGCCCAGAGCTGGTCTTCCCACCCCCATCGTCAGTGGGGCCAGGGCAGTGACACCTGCCCCATGTCACTGACAGCAGACACTCCCTGAGTAGGTCTGAGGAGCAAACGGGCCCTGGACCACAGGCTTCTCCATCCCAATTCCGTGCGCCCCAGGGACCCCAGGGCCTGTCTCCATGGTAGAGCAGGCTGGGGAAAACAGCCGTCCCCACGCATGCTGGCCAGCAGCTCAGCAGGAGGCCATGGGCAGGGAGAGGGCAACACCGTCCCCTGAGACCTATGTTCAGTCTCTCAGAAGCCTCCTTGGCAGCAAGGAGAAACTTGAGGACCTTTTCGTACACGCTGACATTCAGATCTCACCCTGCTCGTTAAAGTGTTAGTCGCTCAGTCGTGTCCAGCACTCTGTAACCCCAAGGGCTGTGGCCTGCCAGGCTCCTCTGTCCATGGAATTCTCCACACAAGAATACTGGAGTGGGTTGCCATTCCCTTCTCCAGGGGATCTTCCTAATGCAGGGATCAAACTCAGGTCTCTCATATTGCAGGCACATTCTTTACTGCCTGAGTTATCAGGAAGCTCCTGCTCATTAAAACCACCTCTAATTAACACGGGGGCAAAACCCCTCAATTCTCAGAAAAGAGGGTTCTGGAAGCTGCTGCTGATGGGAGGCAGAAGGGTGAAGGGTGGGAGGTCAAAACATCAGTGACCCCACCTGGATCCTGGTCTCTGTTCCCCCTTCAGTCCCAACACCCTCCCTTGCAGCTCTCCACAACCTGGGTATCAAAGGAGGGCCCACCATGGAGGGCTTACTATGGCACTTGCTCAAACACCAGGCGTTTCACCTCTTTCATCTTAGAAGCCTCATGAAGTAGCACCACTATCTCTACTTTATAGATGAGAAAGAGGTTGGTCTTGGCAAGGTTTAGCCAGAGAAACATGAGAGAAGTCTAAAAAAAGACAGGTAAACTGAAGCCCATCACTGTGACACGACATGGGAGAAAGAAAGAAATCAGGACCCTTTGTTACAAATCACATTCCTTCCTCGCACCCATCTGACACCTTGAGATGGAGGAGAAGCAGAGCAGGAGGCCCCTGGGGAGGAACAGGCAGGTGAGGGGCAGGGATGGTGCAAGCTGCCGAAACCTGCTGGCTCCTCATCCCCAAACCACCAGGACAGAGAACTGGCAGGTCCTTCTCAGGACCAGTCTGGCGAGCCCACCCCGAGGCTGGGCGCCTACCTCCATGCGGGCCTTGTAGAAGTCCACGTCGTGCAGCTTCTCCCGGCAGCGCACCAGCTCCATCTCCAGCCTCTCCACGCGGTTTGCCTTCTCCCTCAGCGAGTCCAGCTCATCCCGGTAGGCACGAGCAGACCGCGCGTCGGCTGCCAGCTGGATGTTCTGGGTGATGGGCAAAGACAGGGGAGCCTGGCATGGGGCGCCCCTCTGGGGAGGGAAGACTCAGCCACAGCTCTGAAGTGCGGCATCTCCAGGACATCCCGGTGGCCGAGGGGCTCTCCGTGCAGGCCACCTCATGGGGGCCCACCTGCTGCTGTAAGAAACGATCACCCCCACGGCCTTTCTCAGGACGACCGGCTCTCGGTAGCATCACTTTGAGCGGGAAGGAAACAGCAGCCTTTGCTGGGAGCTCCCAACGCTGTATTCCTGAGCCCCTGGGCCATAGTTCCTGGGGTGACCCAGCAGCCCTGCCCTCTCGGCATGCGTGTGCACACACACATGCACACGCACACACACACAGTTCCTGGGGCGTCCCAGCTGCCTTGCCCTCTCGGCATGCATGTGTGCGCACACACACATATGTACACCCAGCTACACATACACACACACACACACACACAGTACTGGGGTGTCTGTCACCTTGCCCTCTCGGCACGCATGCGCACACACATACACACACGTACACCCAGCTACACACACACCCAGTTCCTGGGGCGTACACACACACACACACACACACACACACACACACAGTTCCTGGGGCGTCCCAGCCGCCCCTGCCCTCTCGGCATGCATATGTGCGCACACACACACATGTACACCCAGCTACACACACACACACACACACAGTACTGGGGTGTCCGTCACCTTGCCCTCTTGGCACACGCATGCACACACACACAGAGGTACACACAGCTACTGGGACATCCCAGTCACCCTGCCCTCTCGGTATGCATGTACACACACACACACACACAAACACACAGATACACACAGTTACTGGGGCATCCCAGCCACCCTGCTCTCTCAGCACACATGTACACACACACAAACACACAGATACACACAAGCACAGGTATCCAGTTACTGGGGTGTCCCAGCCACCCTGCCCTCTTGGCACGCACACATACCACACATGCACGCACACACACACCTCCTCGCTCACCTCCTGCTTGACCTTCTGCAGCTCCAACACCAGCTGATCCACCTCATGCCTGGTGTCCACCAGCTGCTCTGTCTTCTCCTCCCTGTGGGGGCAATCAGAGCGATCGGAAAATGGTGAGAGGGCCTGCCGGGCATGCAGCGGAGCAGCCCACTACCCTGCAAGACCCTAGAGGGAGAAGGAAAGGGAACTGGGTTTCTGGCAGTGGGGAGGGGGTGAAACTGGCACGTGATGTTTGCAAAAATGTTCCTATCGTTCTTTTCCATTTTTAAGTTTACAATGCCTACCACCCTCAAACTACCTCCACTGGGCACCTGGTGCGCATCCCTCGGAGGGTACAGAAAGTTAAGGAGACACTGGGCACAGCGGCACCACCTCACTGCCAAGCAGGTAGCACCGCCCACTGGTGAGAGGCAGGCAGTCCCCGAGACAACGGGCAAAGTGGCACTCCCCCGCTGCAGGAAAGGGGGCAGGCTCACCAGATGGGGCAAGCCACATCCCCCCTCCAGCCCCAAACCGCACCAGTGTGTGGCCACCTGAGTCCCTATGGGGCCTGGGTGTGGACTGGCGGGAGCCCTAACCTCTTGGGAGAGCCCCTCCTCGTGCCGGCCCCGGGAGGCTAGCTGAAGGTGCTCAGTGTGCACTCAGAGCCCTCCTGCTCCCTGCGCCACACAAGCTGATAAAAACATGTGTCCGCAGCCCATGGCACAAGAGCAGAACCAACAGCCCAGCCGACCGGAGGACTCACAGCTCCTGCCTGATACGGCGCAGCCTGGCCTTGGTGTCCGCCAGCTCCACGGCCAGATGCTGCTTGTCCTCGCTGGAAAGGCTGCTGGTGGGGCTGGGGGGTGGACTCGGCGCTGGAGGACTTGAGGGGGGCTGGGGGGGTGCTGCGCCTGGAGGTAGTCCCGCTCCTGGGTGAGGTCCACGATCAGCTGCAGAAAGCAGGGTGGGCGGGAGAGGGAAGGGAGAGCTTACACCCGAACTCAGCGCACAATGGTCAGCAGACAAGAGGAGCTGGCCGAGAACCAGAAACCAGGAGGAAGCAGGAGGCACCGGATGTAAGTTTTCGAAAAAGATGAAGTATCGATTGGGACAGAAACCAGGAGGGGCTCGGAGCTCTTTGCGTTGATGAACTTCCCCCTGCACACAGGGTTCTCGCTGCTTGGAAAGCACTGCCCCTCCCCAACCATCCCCACCAAAAACCGGACAGAGAGGACCAGGGGGCCCTCAGGTTGGAGATGAAGAGTCAGGATGAGGAGCTGTCCCTCCTGGACCTGCTAGGCCACCTGCAGACGCACCTCTGTGCACTCGTCCCGCTCGTCGATGAGCCGCCGCAGGTGAAAGACCATGTTCCGAGACAGGGCCTCCAGCTCCTCCGGAGCCACGTCCGGGAGCTCCAACCACTGCAGGTCAAACACGTTCTCCTGGTTGTGGGTCACCTGTGGGCATAGGTCAGGTGCTGCAGAGGCGGGCAGGGCACAGCCGGGGGTCCCAGGAACAACCCCTCCCCATGACCGGGGGCAGGGCCCCCGCTGATGGGTCCTCCAGACAGATTTCTCATGGCTGGCAGGGGGCATCTCCAGTCTGTGCAGACGCCCCCTTAGCCAAGCTCCACTAGTGAGTCAGGCCTGCTCTCAACACCAGCTCCTAGAGGACACAGATTTTTATATTTTTATTTTTAAATAACAGAGAGCACACTGTACAACTCAGAAGAATCTCCCTAGCAGAAACCATCCTCAGATATTCTTACTGTAGCATCAATTTACAACATAAACAAAGTTAAGTCCTAGGGATGCCAAGGGTAAAGAGAGGAATGGTATGTTATTTCTTACAATCTAATGCAAGTACAGCATACGTTAAAAATCTTATCTTGAAATGTTGGGTATACAACAATCTTACATTGCTTTTTTGGGAAATATTTCCTAATTTAAAACAATTTGTTGGCGGCAGTGGGGTGGGGGTGGGGGGTAACCTCCCTGGCCATCCAGTGGTTATGACTCTGTGCTTCCACGGAAGGAGGCACAGGTTCAAGGCCTGGTAGGGGAACTAAGATCCCACATGCTGCATGGGGCAGTCACAAAAAACAAAACAATTTGCAGGTAAGCTTGTGTCTCATCCCCACAGGCTGCATAAGACTGGTAGTTTTTCCCTTTCGGTCAGGTGTGAGTGGAAACCCACAGCCAGGCCTACAGTGGGCAGCCTCTTCAACCTTCAACTGCTCTGCCGACCTGACCTTCTCAACTCGAAACCCCCAAACCTGCCAAAGGAGGGAGAAGATCTATTTTGAGTCCCCACCCTCTCCATTTGGAAAGATACGTATTAGCACACTCAAGCCTCAATGGGGGAGAAAACAAAAAGAAACCAGGAGTTAGGCACTTAGACAGGCACACCGAGTTATTTAAATTTTTCAGTAGCAGAGAGAGAAGGAATGGTTCAAACACAAATAAGAACAAAAACCAAAGACAGAGCCCTTCAGTTTCTCGAAAGACACTCGTTTTCTTACCCCTCCCCACCTTACAGGGAAAATTTGAGGGTTTCCTTGGTGGCCCAGTGGCTAAGACTCTGAGCTCCCAAGGCAGGGGGGCCTGGGTTCCATCCCTGCTTAGGGAACTAGACCCCATATGCTGCCGTCAAGAGTTTGGATGCCACGACGAAGGCACAGTACAGCCAAATAAGTTAATTTTAAAAAACTGGGGATTCAGTGAGCCTCAGAGAATGAGGAAGAATCTTACCCCATAGTACAGGGCATCCTAAAGTACGAACTGGGATTGAGAGGCTGGGTTCTAGGCCTGTTCCATACTAAGGCTATAAAGAGGTGCCGGGGTACAATCACAGCCACACACTAGCAACCCCAGGAGCTTGTAATGAAAGGCTTATGTCTCTCCTCCCCATTCAGACACGGGGTTTCCCATGAGGCCAGGGCACCTGGATGTTTAAGAAACACCCGACTAATTCCAAAACCCAGTCCCCAGGTGAGCCGCCGACTCTGATAATCATGCAGGACTTCTTTCTGGGCGCATACCTTTTATCTCTTAATATCCTGCTGGTGGGGCGGGGGAGACAGTTAGCGGCAAAGTCCTAGCTAGTCTCCAGGACCTGGTCCCCAGGTATATTTTCAAAACACAGAGACACACAAGGAAAATCAAAAGGCAGAATGGTTCTATGGCTAGCAGGTCACTGACACGAATGGCTGAGACTATTTCCTAGAACACTTGACTGGCTCTGCTGGATGTCCTTCCCACCACAAGCCGCAGCCATCTCCTGCATTCAAATTCTGACTTGGAGCTCGCCACCCACAGTGCCCCGGCTGGCGGCAGCTGCACCCCGTGAGGGGAGCTGGTGAGGGGAGCTCCGTGTTCAGCTGCCTCTGCCAGTCACGCACCTGCTCCTACGTGCTTCTGCTCATGTCTTTTTCATGCATTTATCTCAGCTGTCCAATTAGACGGAACGCTGAACTGTATCTCCTAAGATAATTAAAACACATAAGGCTTCTTTTGCAGGAGGGTGGGGTGGAGGTCAGGGCAGTAAGTTTCCAGGGAAACTGTCCTCCTCAGTTGACACCACCTCTGCCAAGGTCAACGGCACAGGGGGTGCCCTCAGCACAGAGGCCCCTACTCCCAACCCCACCCAGTGGGGCTGGGTGTTTGGAGATAGCCCTTCTGGGACTCGCTGGCTTTCAACTTCCCAAGGGGTGGCAGTTGTTTCTCTGCCATATTACTGACAGGAGCAGCAACTCTCTCTCTCCATAAAGATCAGCCATTCGAAACGGGGTGACATTTGCCAGAATACATTTTCAGGGACTGTAAATCAAATTCTGAGCCTAAACTGCTTGACAGCTCTTAAAAATAGTCTGAGTCCATATTAGGCAAGAAGAAGAGGCAAAAGACGACTTGATTGAAGTTTAAAAAAATTTTTTTTCCTTTTCTTTTTTTTTTGTTTCAAACCCCCGTTTTAGCTTGCTGACAGCTACCTTTCCAAACAGGATCCATTTGTCGATGGTGTCTGAAACCTTAAATTAGCAAAATCATTCATGGGTGATGTGCTCAGCCTTTTCAGGGGAGAGAACCTGCCTCCTGGGTGATCCAGGAACAATGACCCACAGCTAAGCACCTCCCCAGAGACCCCACTTACCTCCTGTATATGAGCCACGATCCCCGCCTGGGTCTCAATGTCCAGCTGTTTGATCCTTTCAATAAATTCCTCTTTCCTCTCACACTGCGGAGGGTTACAAGTGTTAATGAAAGCATTTAACAATGAGGGCCACCTGAGGCCACCAGAGTCACAGAAATACAGTTTCAAAAAGCCCCACCCCTGACTTTGTCTTTTATAACCAAGAATGCTCTGCACCCTCCACCAGCCCTCACACTGATGTTTCTCTGTACGAGGCTCAAACTACCTGTATCATAATCACCTGGGGGGGCTGTCTTTAAAAACACCAGTGGGTGGGACACAGACAAGCTTTCCAGGGGTTCTTAAACAAGTCAAGAGCGAGAGCAGCTGGTTTAGGCCAGTGGGGGGTTGGGGAAGCAAACCTCATCTGTAAAGGGCCAGATGGTAAAAATCTTAGTCTGCAGAGGCCATCCGTCTAAGCTCATGCCACAGGATGAAAGCAGCTACAGGTCCTGTGTAAAAGGAATCAGCATGGCTGTGTCCCCATGAAACTGTTTACAAAAACAGGTGGCAAGTCAAATTTGGCCCACAGACTGTCTGCTGATTCCTTGCTCTAGATGTCCCTACACTGGGGACAATTTGCTAAGGACACCTGGCCCCGGGGATCCCCACCTGACCTCTTGCCCAAGATGCCCGGGGCTAAAAATGGTTGCTAGGCAAGATGCTGTCATGTTGCTCACAGAAACAGTTTGACCTTCTGTCCCACTGGGCTGAAAGTAGCTTCCCTCCTCCATCACCGAAGCGGGGCGTAATCCCCACAAAGCACACACACGAGCAGCCTCTCTGCCCACCTGCCCGAGCCCTACCTGGACAGCACAGCCGAGCACCAGCAGCAGCACCTTCTTAATCTCCTCCATGCTCTTCCCTAGATCAAAGAGCAACACAGTTAACTAAGGTCAACTGTCTGAAAAACTTCACCAGTGATGTACACACACCTGCTGCAGCAGGGGCGAAAATCAGATACACTAAAAACAAAGCTCTCTGCCCAATGATGTCCACTTAGGGTGTATACACTTCGTCTGTTTTCTGCATATGGGTTTGTTTATTTCTTAAACCAAATAAGAATTCTCATCCCTCACTACTTAGGGCCCTTTTCCATTCAGATGTATCATAAACTCTTTCCGTGATGATCCGTGAATATGAGCATCCCTTTCTAGTGTGTGTGGTCAGCCAAGTACAATGGAAGAGAACCATCCCCCGACAGGGAACACTCAGTCGACTCTGAAATAAAACTGGACTTAACCCTTCCCTTCTACCACACAAAATTTCCAACACGCGAGGAGAAGAGTAAAGTGAACCCTCTACTCATCACCCACTTCATATTATCAACATTTTAAACGTCTATTCCATCCCCCGACCCCTGCCTTTGTTCTCAATGTCTGGCTGGAGCACTCAGCAAAGCAAGTTCCAGACACTACACACAGCATTTTGATGGTCTCCAACTTTGTACAAAAGCCACAAATGAATTCAACTACCCCCCTTTCCAGAGACCTGATTTTTGACATTTTAATCTAAATGATGCTACAAAGAACACCTTCTGGCCAATTCTTTCATCCATACTTCCCTCTTTAGGATAAACTCGCCTTTCAAGCTTTTCCCACTTTCAAAGAGCTCTGCAGAAAGGCTCTGCCATTTCACTCCCTCACAACTAATATACAATAAGCCCCACGTCCCTACACCTAGACCAAGACAGCTTTACTGCTCTTCCTCAGCTTTGCCAATCAGGCCCCCAAAATCACATTTCATCATTTTACATCATGTCTTTTTCACTATGCTTGAGGCTGTTAACTTAAAAAATAGCAGCAACCTAAAAGCTGAAGAGTTATATTTTATTTGGTGGGAATTTTTAGGACTTCAAGCCTGGGAGACAGCATCTCAAGTGACCCTGAGAGAACTGCTCCGAGGAAGAGAGGGCAGGAGTCAGATCATATAGAAGTCTGCAACAAAGGGCAGGCAGTCTGAACATCCAAAGTATTTTTGTGAATTAAAGAAAATCAGATATCTCAAGGGATTTAGCGCTTTTCTATGTATGGGAAGATGCAAGAGTCTGGGCTCACTGCAATCATTTCTTTCATATGCATCTCAGCTATCTGGGGCCAGCATCCTGTGTTTTTCACATCCCGAGTTCCTCAGTGCTCACTGTAGGGAGTGGCTGCAGTCTGAATGCGGCCAGACGGAGCAGGTACCCTAGCTGCCCTGGAGGGCTGGAATCGCTGATGACTGTGACATCCTCAAGGCCAAGTGGGCCCTCATCTATCGTTTCAGTTGCTTAAACAGAGTCAGGATATAGACGCTCCCGACTTGATTTGTTCACCAGGAGGTCCTGTGATCCCAACAAGCTGTA
The DNA here is from genome assembly GCA_917880005.1 of Nanger dama. NCBI lineage: Eukaryota > Metazoa > Chordata > Mammalia > Artiodactyla > Bovidae > Nanger > Nanger dama. The sequence continues at coordinate 1,248,196 of CAKJTW010000038.1, read as the reverse complement.
CTCTCTTTCCCAGGCTCAGTTTCCACATCTGTGAAAGGAAGGTAGCCAGCCTGGGTGACTTACGGGGTGGTTTTCAAGTGGAAAATTCTACAGTTTTCTGCCTTTCCCATTATATACTCTATTCTATTGATGTTTAGTGGAGGAGGAAATGGCAACCCACTCTAGTATTCTTGCCTGGAGAATCCCAGGTACAGAGGAGCCTGGCGGGCTACAGTCTATGGGGTCGCAAGAGTTGGACACAACTTAGCGACTAAACCACCACCACCACTGATATTTAGGGGAGATGTGACATGCCAGAAAAAAAGCATCATTTTCCTGAAAGACTTGCCAACACCCACTTACACCGGGCTAATGTGGTCCAAAGCATCATCGATAACTCCAGGATGAAGAGAACCAACCTTGTGTCCAAGAACCAGTGCTGCGGTTCATTTCGGGTCTTTGGGTATAAGGTATACACAGGGTAACCTGTGACCTCATCCTAATGCCTCTCAGCTGGGACACAGCTCAAAACAGCTTTTCCTGAGATGACAGCCTGATGGTCAAGTCTCACAGCCAGGGGCTGGGCATCCACCTTCCTACCTCCCAAGCTGGAGGTGGGCAGGATGGGCTGGGCCGTGGGGTCCTGCTGAGCACTCAGATGCCACACACCTTTTCCACAGAGCTTCTTTATTTATTCTGGCTGTGCTGGTCTTCGTCACTGTGCGCGAGCTTTCTCTAGTTGCGGCGAAGGGGCTACTCTCTAGCTGCAGTGCTCAGGCTTCTCACTGTGGTGGTGTCTCCTGTGGCAGAGCACAGGTCTAAGGTGCACAGGCTCGGCCCTGAGCACAGGCTCAGCAGTTGCGGTGCACGGGCTTTGATGCTCTGAGGCATGTGGGATCTTCCCGGACCAGGGATGGAACTGGGGTCCTCTGCACTGCAAGACGAATTCCTAACCGCTGGACCACCTGGGAAGTCCAGGCTTCACCCTCTATCAAGAATCAGGTTTGGGGCTGCAGATCAGTCATGATGACCCAATCTTCTCTTTGCTGGTAAGTGTCGAATTTCACCCATGTTTAAAATGAAAGATTCTCAAAGACTTGTGTAGATTTTTTTTTCACCTGAGGCCTTTAATTTGGCCTGAGAGACTCTAATCCATAGACATAAGTACATGGAACTCTACAATGACTCACTATTAAAGCTGAGGTGGAGATTAGTCACGATTTTAGTTCTGATAAAAAGAAAAGGAGATGCTCACCTGAGTATTAAAACCCCCAGAGAGTCTCACCAAAATCTCCCCCGGCCTCAGTGCTCACACCAGCCCCTGCGCCTGTCCTCACCTCTGTGTCTTCAGGATCAGTCCCCAGAGGCCTGGCAACGGCCCCTCAAAAGCCCTTTGGTGGATATAATAAGGACAGACCCCTTCCAGCCATCACGGGCTCCTCTTCCTGCATTAATTCAGCTTTCACAGGCCATGTACCTGGGGCTGAAGCCAGCGGAGCTGACACACAGGAAGAAAGCATTTTAAGAGCCTCGGAGCAGCTCAAACAGAAGTCAGGGTTCAGGGGATCTTTACTGTTCACAGCTAAGGCCCCAGAGGACCTAATTATATCATACTTTGGATAACTTAAACAACTTGGATGATCCATTCTCCCAGCCCACAGCAGATAAAAACAGCAAATTCAAAGTGGGCAGGAGCGCGAGACAGACCCACCGTGAGGAGCTACAGGGTAAGCTGTCTATCTGAGAGCAAGGAAGAAACAGGAGGCGCTGCACACATCGGCGAGGCCACGGGCTGAGGCTGCTCAGGCAAAGGATACGGCCTCTGCTCCCCAGCCTCCTGCAGTGGCATACAATGGCAACCCTGACTCGTCCATTCCTTCCTTGCTTCAGCCACACCCATCACACACCAAGAAAAACCTCAATCTGATCCAGAGACCTATTGGGAGAGTACGGAATTCCAGTGGGCTAATTTTATAACAAAGGTAAAAAAAAAAAAAGATCTTAAAAGTAGAGAATTCATTTCTTCATTTTAGAAATACGGTCAGGGAATTATTATTTAAAATAAGCTTTGGGGGACTTCCCTGGTGGTCCAGCGACTAAGGCTTCCTACTCCCATTGCAGGGGGCCCAGGTTTAATCCCTGCTCAGGAAACTAGACTCCACACGCAGCAACTTGAAGAAAAAGAAAAAAAGATCTTATATGCCTCAATAATGATTAAAGATTCCATATGCTGCAACTAAGACCTGGCACAGCCAAATAAAGTAATAACATAAATTAGATAAGCATTTTGGTGGTGAGCAGAGAGGGCACTAGGGAAACTCACCCCTGCGCTCAGTCACAGGAAGCAGAGCTGTGCTCATTCTCACCAAGCTAAGTGAATAAAAACATTTGCTATAACAAATGTATCCTGTGATTTTTACCCGTACACAGATTTCCAGCAAACTTAAAAAAAAAAAAAAGAGTAAGAGAGAAAAGCAGAAGTTCACTCATTTCTCATGGGAAGCTGATGCCCAATTTCTCTCAGGATTTCTGCTATTTTCAAAAGCTACCAGATTGTGGGTTTTGAATAGTTTCTCAACATAACAGAGAAGACTCTCTGCTGGGTCCCTGCCAGCAAGGGTGGCTCTGTGACACAGTTATGCAGGCAAAGGAGGAGGAGCCCTACAGACACTCCCTCCAAACACCTTCCAGGAGCTAGGTCCTTGCTGAGCACATTCCATTGTCAACACAGTTCTCTGAGCTCAGCCAAAGTGTGATCCTCGTGTCCAACTCTGTGACTTGATGGACTGGGGCCTGCCAGGCTCCTCTGCCCATGAAATTTTCCAGGTGAGAATATTGGAGTGGGTTGCCATTGCCTACTCCAGGGGATCTTTGACTCAGGGATCGAACCTGCATCTCTTAGGTCTCCTACACTGGCAGGCGGGTTGTTTTACCACCAGCGCCACCTGGCAAGTCCAAGAAAGCTTGGCTCAAACCAAGAAAACCAGCAATTTTAGAAGCTGATAAATACTATGGGAACCCAAGGGAGGAACACCTCGTTTGCAGTAAGGATCAGGCAAGGCTCCTTGGAAGAAAAGCTATGACAAACCTAGACATTATTTTGCAGACAAAGGTCCATATAATCAAAGCTATGGTTTTCCAGCAGTCATATATGGATGTGAGAGTTGGACCACAAAGAAGGCTGAGCACTGAAGAATTGATGCTTTTGAAATGTGGGGCTGGAGAAGACTCTTGAGAGAGTCCCTTGGACAGCAAGGAGATCAAACCAGTCAACCTTAAAGGAAATCAACCCTGAATATTCACTGAAAGGACTGATGCTGAAGCTCCAATAGTCACATCACACCTGATGTGAAGAGTTGACTCACTGGAAAAGACTTCATGCTGGGAAAGACTGAGGGCAGGGGAGAAGACGACGACAGAGGATGAGATGGCTGGATGGCATCACTGACCCAGTGGACAAGAGTTTGGGAGACAATGAAGGACAGGGACGCCTGGCATGCTGCAGTCCCTGGGGTTGCAAACAGCTGGACACAACTCAGCAACTGAACAACAACATCAAGGCTTCCAAAAGGAAATGACTTCTGAGCTGAGACCCCTGGAAGAGGAGAGGTAGGTACTGGGGCTTTTCAGGGAACAGCGTATATAAAGGCCTAGCTGTAAGAGAACGTGGTGCTTGTCAAGTTATAAATGCTCTGGTCTTAAGTTGGGGAGGCAGGGTAGGAAACAACCTAGTGAGTCATAAGCAACCAGTGGGTGGGGGAGGGGTGGAACACATCCGACACCCTCTGCATCAACCCACAAACCCAGGGGAAATCCCAGGACAGGCTGAGCTACTAGCTGAGTCTACGAAACATCTTAACTTTACTACCTGCTTCCTGGAGTCCTGACACAGAGAAACTCCCTCCAGCCTTTCTTAGTAGAAACGGAATGCACGTAGGCTGACCTAAGCTATAAATAAAGCGACAGATGTGTGCAGCCATCAGCTTCCAAAACAGAAGGGAAACTAATACTGCACATGGGTTAAAGGTGGGCCTGGGGACAGAAATGCAGTGGAACGATTAAAGTACACCAACCTTTAAAATGTGGAGGCTGAATAAGAACAAGGTTGGAAAATTCCCTGACTTTCTAATCTCATGTCTGCGGCAGGAATGATTAGTCAATCACAACACTTTTTTTTTTTTTTTTTTTTTTACCAAAGCTGGAAGGAAGCCTCGGAACCCTTCTGAACACAGCACTCTCCATACGGCCAGTGCCAATCAATAAACATTGGCACAGGAAACGAAACCTGTCTTCCATGCCTGGTACCTAATTTCTAGGGTCCTTTTGCTGCCAGTCTTTGATGCCCCAAGATGCCGTCGTTTGAACGTTTGTATATCCCCTGGCTATGGAAAACCAATCTTATGTGTCAGTGATCAGCTGGGTATGCAGACAAGGATTTAGATAAAGGAAGGCAAACAACCCCTTCCAAGAGCAAGTTCTTCCTCCTGCAAACTGCACACTGTCTTGCTGAGGCGGGAAGGTACAGTGACTTACCCACAAAGACCCCACTACCACAGAGGCCCCCGGGTCCGTGAGTCTTAAGGCAGGCTGAGGGTTGAACCCTTCACAACCTGGAAGGACTGACCCACTGGAGTTAATCCTGCCCTCCCCGCGTGCCCTCGCACCTACAAACCATTCCAAGTCCTTTCATATAACACTCTATCATTTGACTTAATCCCCAGAGCAATTTCCAAAGACTGGTATTATCTGCGTTTTACAAACAAGAAGAGGCTCAGACAGGCTGAGCTACAGATCTGAGGTCTGGTCACCACCTGCTCGCTCCGAACTCGCTATCGCCCCCTCCCCGAAACCGCTGCTATTTCTGTGCATGTCCTTGCAGAGCGGGGCTCCCTCCGGCTTAGCTTCTGATCCCAGTGCCACGGGGCAGGCATTTCAGCCAGGGTCTGCAGAGAACTGTGAACATCACGTCCGGGTGGAAAAATAGAACGCAGCTTCCATTTGCTTTCTTGTTGGGATGGAGACACCCCCTACACGTACACACACTTTTTCTTAATAATTCTACATTCTGTTCTCTCCTACCTTCTGTGCTGGGGTGAACCGCTCACTGTGCTTTCCCTGGTTTCTCAGTTTAAAACCAGTCATTTCATACGGATGATTATGGGGGCTGTCTCACTGATTTGAAAATAGCAATGCACTCAACATGACCCTGCTTCTCCTCAAGGTAGTAATGACATCTCAAGACTCACCCACACGGGCACAGCTCTGTGGGCCCTCCCGGGGGCTCTGCTTACACTGAGAAGACCTGCCATTACTTTAACAAGGCTATCTTGGGTTCCATAAGGAACGGTATGGGCACATGGGGACCCTCCACTAATACCTGTCCTGGGTCACGGGGTAGGAGGAGACGGGCACCTCTACATACCACCTCACAGCCTGGAGGGCGACTCTTGCAAAACCCTCACCGAGATCGCTTACATCTGGAACACTACACTTTTGACGCCCATCAGGCACACCCCCATTTATTAGTCATTCGACAAATGCTTATCGCAGGTGAACTCTGCAGGCACTGAGTTGCACATCCGTGTGAAACAGTGCAAGAGTGCTCCAGAGTGCACGATGACCAGTGACGCCCCCCTTATCCCCACATCTCTCCTGCACCTGGCCCAAATCTGCCCCTGTTCACAGGGATCCCCCACCACCTCATGCGGGTAACGAGAACCTCTGCCCGGGTTCCCTGGTCACAGAGACGATCTGAAACAGCTTGATAGCCCCTCAGATCAGCACCGCCAGAAATGACTCCCGAGCCCAGCCTGCCCGGGGCACAGAAGCTGAGAGCTAATTCATTTCCCAGCACCAAACAACTGAGGATCAGAAAGGCAGAATGAACCCCAAGAAAGCAGAGTCTGCACTGGCTGGAGGTGAGGGAGATGGCAGAGGCGATCAGAGAAAGGGTCCCCCCACCATGCACCAGGCGGAAAACACAAAGCCCAGATATCATCAGGGAACACAGAGACCTTTGACAAATAACAGCTCATCCCTCCTCCTTGGACGGCCACAGCCACAGAGAGCAGACCCGGTGGATGCCATGTGCGCTCACGCAGCCGGGGAGTCCCTCTCTGTGTACAGCCCTTCGCTAGGAGGCGACCAAACAAAGTCTGGTTTCCAGGCAGGTCTTGCGGTTGCTCCAAAGGCCAGCATCCGGCCGCGCCTGAACGCTCGCTGGGCTTGGTAGTGTTACTCAAGCACTTCACTTTCCTGGAAGAGCCAAGTGCTGGCTCTCGGCTCCAGCACCCAGCACCCCCCTTGCTCTGGATGGACCGGAGATTCATTTCTGAGTCCAGTGGGCAGCACAGAGCTGAAGAAGCAGGCTGCAAGCCACGCCATGTAAACTCGCGCCGTGGACACTTTTCTGAACCTGTTCCCTCAAGAATGAGCAGGAAACACGAATAGGATCAAGGCCCACAAGATGAACTTTTATTTACGAACTTCTTCCCCCCTTATTTGCAGGACCTATGTGCGTGCGCCAAATCACTCAGTTGTGTCTGAATTTCTGTGACCCCATGAACTGCAGCCCCCCAGGCTCCTCTGTCCATGGGATTCTCCAGGCGAGAACACTGGAGTGGGTAGCCATGCTCTCCTCCAGGGGGATCTTCGCGACCCAGGGATCGAACCTGTGTCTCACATCTCCTGCATTGGCAGGTGGGTTCTTTACCACCAGCGCCACCTGGGAAATCCTAACGGACCTAAGGCTTTTGCAAATGCAAACATGAAAATACACACATGGGGTAAGAATTCAGGAGAACTAAAAAAATCAGCTCAAGTTTGGGAAAAAAAAAACACAAGAACTGCATTGCTCGTTAGCCTCTAAGGGCAGATCCTTGACTCCCCCAATGTTGCTTGGCAAGTAGGGTGCTGGGCGCAGGCCAGGGTGGGTGGTGGCTGGGGAGGGAAGACAGCTGCCTGCTTTCTCAAAGAACAATCTCGGAGGCAGGAAGACTACTCATAATCAACCAGACCTGGAGCCCTCTCCCTGTCGCAGGGCTGGAGGTAAGCCAGCCCCGGTGCACCGGCCCTTGGAGGTTCCAGCTTGTCATCAAAGGCAGAGCTGTGCCTTGAGGGAAGGTTTCTATGGGATCCGAGAAGCACTTCAAGGACGTCCTTGACAAGCAAGCAAAGTAAACACTGAGAGGGTTAAATATTAAATTCCAAGGAGTCTCAGGAGTTCCGTTTCCCTCTGGCCTTTGAAACCTAAACTTCAGCCGTGACAGAACACCTCCTCCCTGTGCCCTGGGCTCGCTGCCCCTCCTGGGACTGCCAGCACATTCCCCCTCCTCCAAGCTCGTCCCACTTGGCCACTCACAATCCGATGCTCTGTTCAGAGTTCTTTGAGGCTCTGCCACATACTGCTTCCTCCAGGAAGCCTTCCTGACCTGCCCAGGGAAGAACTTCTTACCCGCCGTGTATTTTGCGGGAAGCACACTCACACTACTTCTTGCCCTGGAGCAGGCTAGTGATGGACCCCATCTTCCTCCCCTCTTGCCCCAACGCAGACTGGGGGCACCATGAGCAGACACAGCCTGTTCATCTCCGCAGCTCCTGGACCCACAGTGGGTATTTTACAGGAGAGCTTGAGGCGGGCTTGGGCTGAGCTCCTCTGAGCCTCTGGCCTAGGGGTGCCACTTGGAGGAGGAAGAAAGCAAGGGCGCTCTCATCTTCTATCTGGGAGGGTCAGAAATCGGCCTTCTGGTTCCTTCAGCTGGAGCAGCAGAAGAGAGGCCTGCATGGGCTATGAAGGAAGCATTCACAGCATCAGTGGGCACAGACTCCCCGACTCCTCAAGGGGCTTCCCCTGACCCTGGAAGCCCCTTCTGTAACCGTGGTGAGAGCGAAAAGACTGAGGACGAGGACCAGATCTCTGAACAGCAAAGAACGGATTCCCCAAGGCTACCCTCCAAGGTCCCAGCCGTATTCACAGATAGGACCCTACAGGGTGCAAACACAGGGTCCGCCCACGAATTCATGGGTCCCATAGGGACCCATGAATCTTGCCTGGCATTTAGAACTTGAGAAACACCAGGCAGAATAGTGACGATGGCGGGTCATATATAACCATGTGCATGACTTATGGTGATACACACATCTCTGCATCCCTTACCTATAGGACCGCCACGCTCTGTGCCTCTGAATCAGTTCCCTCCCCTCTCTGGGCTGGGTTTCATGGCTCCCGCCTTTCCATTCTAAACAGCTTGGGAGCGACCAGCAGTTCACAAGTCTGAAACCCACTACCGCGCTTGGATACAAACCTTGGAAGACAACACAGTGCCCTCTTCCAGCACGACTGCTCTATGATTCATCACAGAAATTAATTTGCTAACACCCTGGCTTCTTGTCAGAGCAATCTAGTCTTTTTCATGTGCGTGGCACGGTGACAAGCCTGGCTGCAGAGAAATCAGGGCGTGGCGCTCCAGCAAGCACTTTACGGATGCTGCAGACGCTGGGGTCCCTTGGTTCTCATGTAGAATACACTCTTCAACAAACCAGGTACATATGTCTCATGGAAGCACAGCCAGTCAGGCAAGGGTGCGAGCAGCTTCCGGCGCAGCATCTCCAGCCTAGGGCAGCCGCACACGTGGTGTTGAGCAGAGGTCGACTCTCATTTGACCCTGACTACTGACACTTGACAGTTTTATCTGTGGGAGTGTGTGGCTAACATCAGTAAGGAGCACTAACTTGATGGAAGAAGGAAGTGGGGACAGGACAGACAAGTAGATAAAGCCCGTTTCCAGCACTTATGCTCTATTTATTTGGCAGCTACTGTGTGCCAGGCACTGCTCTAGATACTTAGAAGACACTGGCGGGGACTTCCCTGGTGGCCCAGTGGCTGAGATTTCTGCATGCTGCAACAAAGATCGACGATCCCACATGCCACAACTAAGACATGGTAGAGCCAATCAATCAATCAATAAAAACTATTAAAAGAAAAAAACCCCAAACCACACAAAACATTGGCAACAACAACAACAAACCCCCTAAGATTCCGCCTTCGTGACAGATTACATCCTAGAGGGGGGGAAAAAAGCAATGCAGCAGACAGGGAGAAATAAGTAAATGAGAGAGCATCATGGAGGGTGAGAAGTGTTATGAAAGAAAAGGCAAAGCAGGATGAGAGAACAGGAAGTCCAGGGAGAAGGAGGATTCAGCTACACACAGGGAGGTCATCAGGATGGGGTACACTGAGAAGGTGACATTCGAGCAACGACTTGAAGGATCTATTCCTTTTTCCAGTAGTCACAGATGGATGTGAGAGCTGGACCATAAAGAAAGCTGAGCGCCAAAGAATTGATGCTTTTGAACTGTGGTGTTGGAGAAGACTCTTGAGAGTCCCTCGGACTGCAAGGAGATCCAACCAATCCATCCTAAAGGACATCAGTCCTGAATATTCATTGGAAAAACTGATGCTGAAGCTGAAACTCCAATACTTTGGCCAGCTGATGTAAAGAACTGACTCATTTGAAAAGACCCTGATGCTGAGAAAGACTGAAGGCAGGAAGGAAAGGGTACAAGAGAGGATGAGATGGTTGGATGGCATCATCAACTCAATGTACTTGAGTCTGAGTAAGCTCCAGGAGTTGGTGATGGACAGGGAAGCCTGGCGTGCTGCAGTCCATAGGGTTGCAGAGAGTGGGACATGACTTTGCAACTGAACTGAAGTGATTCCTGTGAATATCTGGGAAAAGCGTTCCAGGCCAAGGGAACAGAGTTAGAGGGCCACCCAGGTGCTAGCCAGGAGAAGGATGGTGGCGACTAGAACCAGGGGGGGCAGCAGGGCAGGAGGAGAGAAAAGTGCGGCTCTGGTGCAGGTAGAGCCGGGACACCTGCCTGAGGGATGGGAGTGGGGTTGGAGAGAAGGATCAGACGTGGCCACCTGGAAACAAGACGAAGGACAGCCTGCAACACCAGCCCCGGCAGTCTGCACTCGGCCCAGCCACCAGGGAAGGCTCTTCTGCTGTGCACCCGTGGATGAACATGAGAGAGCTACAGCAGGGTCCATGGGACACCAGGCCAGGCTCCAAGAAGTGGGGTCTACAGTAATGAGGCGCCAGACAAGATGCTTCCCCAGGGACAGGTATCCAAGGAGATGGTAGCAAAATCATGCACAGTCAGAGAGGAAATCCAGAGATGACTCGAGGTACAAACAGGAAAACAGAAAATGGGGACCGGAGGCCAGGAGGGCAGCCACTGAGGACAGATTTTTAAATATATGAAGTATTTTCTCATATTCACTGAACTGCCCTTGAATCCCACCTAAGGTAGGAAAAGAGAGAACATCTTTTGTCTGATGGGTGCAGATGACAGACATACAGAAACATCTCATAGTGTGAGTCGTGACACCTCCCTTTTTAGGTCAGAGGGAGGGGGACAAGTGATTGGTGTGCTGGGATCATTCAGTGTCACTGTGTGTGTGTATCTGTCTGTCTGTCTCTCCACTGAGGTGTATTTACCAAAACCAAAAAATAGCCCCAATCATTCAGTATGTGTGTGACTCTGTGTGTGTGTGACTGTGTGTGTCTCTCCACTGAGGTGCATTTACCAAAACCAAAAAATAACCCCAAATGTGTACCTGTCTGTCTGTCTCTCCATGGAGGTGCATTTACCGAAACCAAAAAATAACCCCAAACTGAAATGTTATAAATGACGGTACAGTGTCAGCATCAGCTATAAAGAACACAGGTGTGCTCCTGAGCTGGGTGACAAAATTTGTTTAAAAAAAAAAAGCCTCCCCATCCACCCCTTCTAGGCAACCACACAAGAAAGAAACCAACTTTGTTCTTTATTTTAAATGAAACCCCAAATGCTTCACCCACCTACTTCTAAAACTTAAAACAGAAAACACCATCCCACAAATGTGTCTCGGGCACTCATGTTTGCATCTTCTTGCTGGTGCCTATCCCCTGACAACCTCCTTGCTCTCAGAGTCCCCCTGAGACTCCTGTCAAAACCTACCCATGCATGCTCCCAGCTCTCATCCCTCCAGCCTCGCTCTGGGGGAGGTGGCCCCTCCCCTCTTGGCGAGCCCACAGAAGCCGCCGTCAGTCAGCCCTGCCTGCCCGGGGCCCTCTGAGATTGCTGCACTGGGTGGAATTCTCGTCCTTAACTTTCCCAGAGGTCCCCGTCTCATCTTAACTTCTCCATCGAACTGGGGCCAGAACCTCTTCGACTGATATACACTGATTCCATACGGCCCTAGGTACTTGGGGACATTCCATTCACCTGTCAGTTTAAAGGGCTTCCCTGGTGGCTCAGACAGTAAAGAATCCGCCTGCAATCCAGGAGACCTGGGTTCGATCCTTGGGTCGGGAAGATCCCCTGGAGGAGAGCACGGCAACCCACTCCAGTATTGCCTGGAAAATCCCCATGGACAGAGGTGGGCTACAGTCCATGAGGTCGCAAAGAGTAGGACACGACTGAGTTTAAAATCCATTTAAATTTTAAACTAAGTTTAAAATCCATTTAAATTTTAAACTAAGTTTAAAATCAGCTTCCCGAGTGTTCTCAAACTGGATTGGGAGGAAGGCTGCACCACTCTGTACATTTATGGCCGGGGGGAGGAAATCATTGAACTGTATACTTAAAATAGGTGAATTTCAGTCTTCCCTGATGGTCCAGTAACTAAGATTTCACGCTCCCAATGCAGGGGGCACAGGTTTGTTCCCCAGTGGGGGAAGATCCCACATGCTATGTGGAGTGGCCAAAAAAAAAAGGTTAATATCATGGTATGCAAATTATACCTTAATAAAGCTATTTAAAAATCAGTGTCCACATCTTCTCAGGTGCTCACTGCCAGACCTGAGGTGGGACCTGGGTTCCTTGCATGTGGACAGTCTCTCTCCCCGTGTGGTTCAGAGAGGCTGGAACAGAGAGGCTCTGAAGGCAGGGCTGGAGCCAGGGTTCTGGTGAGCAGAGGTGCCTTCTGGAGAAGGGGCCCCTCTGAGGGCAGGATTCCAGACAGCAGTAGGAAGGGAGGGGCTGATGCAGGAAGGTGGCAAACCACGCAGTGTGACAGGGTGATGGGGTGACACGGTGGGGGAGCAAGATGTGTTTAGCACGAGACTGACTCATAAATGTTAGTCGCTCAGTCACGTCCAACTCTTTGTGACCCCATGGACTATAGCCCACCAGACTCCTCTGTCCATGCAGATTCTCCAGGCAAGATACTGGAGGGGGTTGCCATTCCCTTTTCCAAGGGATCTTCCCGTCCCAGGGATCAAACCTGGGTCTCCTGCATTGCAGGCAGATTTTTTTTTTTACCATTTGAGCCACCAGATGAACTCATACGTCATTGTCATTTTGTAGGTCAAAATGGTTAAGCACTGGCAACTGCCTGACAGTTGTTCATGTGTGATAGGGAGCAGAGCTCAGGCCCAGGGTTTCGGTGGAACAAACTCCCACTCAAACTGCCCTCTGCTCATGGGTTCAGTGGCTGAGGGCTTGTCACTTCCACCCTGAGACCTGCCATTCTCTCATCTGTAAGTGCAACGGCACGGCCACACCCCAGAAGCACATTTTCACTTCCGCTTTTAAATACACGTCCGGTGCCCAGCACATGCTGGGTCCCGAGGGTTCAAGCAGAGAGGGTCCTTCTTTCCTGCTCCTCTGCTTTCCTCTCCTCATCCGACAACACTGTCTCTAGAGCAGCTGAAACGGCAGAGCTACGCCTGAACCACCATCCTCTCTGGGCACCCAGATAAGGCCGGGGAAGCAGCACAGTGCTGTTAAGCAAAGCAGCCCCTCATTTTCCTCATGCTGCTGCTGAAACACGAGACAGTCCCAGCTGTCCCCGGCGCCCGGGGCTACATCTGGCATCCCCTACCTGGTGGTTTAATCATCAGTCATGTCTGACTCTTGCAACCCCATGGACTGTAACCTGCCAGGCTCCTCTGCATGGGGTTCTCCAGGTAAGAATACTGGAGTGGATTGCCATTTCCTTCTACCTGGGGGAACCATGAAATAAAGCCAGAAAACAAATGGCCCCAGGGCAGAGCTGGGGACAGCACAAACCGAGGGCTCGCTGTTAACTAACACATCAAGTAGAGAAGGGTGTTACTGCCGAGGGCCGCCAGGTGGGTCTGGGTGTATCCTGAAGAGCCAGTGTGATGCTCACAGGCCCGTGGCACTGGAGACGAACAGGAGATCACAGAAACCCATTCCTTGGGCTCTTGCAGAGAACAGGGGAGTGGGGGTCCAAGAAGGACCCCTCCCCATGAGCAAAGTGATTTCATGCTCAGCTTCCCTTGACCCAGTGCCCCCAGAAGCTGCTGCTGCTCCCAGCGCCAGGGCTGCTCGACGAGGAACATCCTCAGCGGGTTACAAGGTGTACCGCTCCTCTGCGTGCCAGATGACCTGAGCTCCTGTGGACAGGCTCCCGTGAGAGCAGGGTGAGGGTGTACCCACAGAGGCAAGCTTCAGCTCCTCCAGCGAAAGCCTCTCATGGTGGGATCCTTCCCGCGTGCCCTGACCCCACACCCAGTCCAGGAGGCTCCCAAGGTCTCCATGGGAACCAGGGGAGTCCCAGCCAGCAGGCACATCTGTTCCTGGGGCCCACAAGTTTCCATCCACGAGCCACAGGTGCAGGTCAATGCACAAGACCATGGAGGGGAGGAAGGCAGCACCCCGTTCAACTCACAGTGCATTAACCCTCAGGTTGGAGCTAAGCTCTGGCTTTCTGTAAGGTGTCCGGGAGGACATTTCAGTCTCTCAAAGTCATACCAAGTGTCCAAGACCAGGACTTAGGACCTTACCCACTCAGGCCCCAGAGACCAGTGGGAGAGGTGAGAACGGACGCATGACAGGGGGTCCCAGTGGAATGTGCATGGGTCAAATAAAGCAGCCCAGGATGCCAGCGGAAGGGACGTCAGTTCCCTCCAAAGATTCTCTCCCAGGCGGCTCAGAGGTTGAAGGATCTGCCTTCAGACAGGAGACCTGGGTTCGATCCCTGGGTCGGGAAGATCCCCTGGAGGAGAGCATGGTAACCCACTCCAGTATTCTTGCCTGGAGAATCCCCATGGACAGAGGAGCCTGGCGGGCTACATTCCATGGGGTTGAAAAGAGTCAGACACAACTGAGTGACTAACACTTTCCCTTTCAAAGATTTTTTTCTTGTCAGTGGGGACCACACCCCATGATGGTACGAGGATAGACCCCTGGGTGGTGGTGGGGGCACCATATTACTTAAGCCCCACAGACAAAGGAAGCTGTGGCCTCACCTGCCTTGGAACTCCCACCTGAGGGCTCACAAGGATATATTCTTAAGGAAGAAACATGCTCTTGGCGTGAAGCCCTGGGGTTATAAGCCCATCCTTTAGAATCATACCCAAAGGAGCACATGTTTTCACTGTGCTGGCTCCAGGCTGGCAGCCAGAGCTCTGCCTCCAACAGCTGCCCAGGGGGTGAGGGCGGCCTCCACTCACCAGACAGCGGGTCTTTGCCAATCATCAAGACATTAGGCAAATTCATGACGATCAGCTGCTGGAGAACTTCCTATGGAAACAAAGGGGAAAGGATGCCATTAAGAACAGAAAAAAAAATAAAGACTGATTAAGAAAATTACAGTGTACCAAGAAACGGGAGGAGTGTGCAGCCATTGTGAAAACCGTTGCTATGAAAATACTATATTATATAATAGGAAGGAAAATGTAAGATATAAATACATGAAAAGTCAAAACAGCTAACTGAGCTGCTGCCTCGATTATTACTAAATAAAAATTATGACTGCATGTGTACAGAGACTTCGGAGGAAAAGAAGCTATATTAGATGTTATATTAGTGGACTAGCAGTGAGTTTCTTTTAAAGGATGTCTTTATTTTTATTGTATGATTTGCTTGTGCAACTAAAAATGCAGAACAAACATTAAAAGGGCTTCCCTTGTGGCTCAGCTAGTAAAGAATCTGCCTGCAATGCGGGAGACCTGGGTTCAATCCCTGGGTTGGGAAGATCCCCTGGAGAAGGGAAAGGCTACTCACTCCAGTATTCTGGCCTGGAGAATTCTATGGACTGTATATAGCCCATGGGGTCTCAAAGAGTCGGACACGACTGAGTGACTTTCACTTTCACTTCTGAAACATTAAAAGAGATGTTACTGAGTCTTTACAAGCTGACGATTCAGGATTCTGGCATTCAGTAGGTCTTTGGTACAAGCTGTAAATAAAGAGACGTCTCTTTTTCAGCAGTGACTTCCCTGTTGCTGTTGTTTGGTCACTCAGTCGTGTCCGACTCTCTGTGACCCCATGGACTGCAGCACACAGTCCTTCCCTGGGGGAGGGATAAGTCAGAGCTAATCTGCAGCCCCCCACCCCACACACCCCCAAAGACGTGGCACACAGGAGATGCCCGGCCTCCTGCCCTCACACCAAGGGCCCCTGAACGAAGGCCCAGGCACCAGCCATCAACATGGCCCCTGTCATGGGGGTTTTAACAAGTTCCCTCCGAGTGCGCTGGCCCTCTGCTTACGTTTCCCAGAGAACTTCTCAGGGCAGGTTGGTCTTCCCTGCCCAGATGTGCCTTGTTTTTCACAAACCCAGAAGATAAAACATCTAATTCTACAGAAGACAAGCAAGGCAGCAGGATTCAGTAGTATTCTTGGTCTTGCAAAAGTGGTCACCATAGAAACTCTTGACCAACAAAGCTCCGCTTATGCCTTAAAAAAAAAATGTTTCCATTGAGAGACAACTTTTTTCCCGCAGTTACTCTACTGCACGGCGTGAGGACTCTCTGAACTCAGGACACTGCCAACCAGCGCTGATGAATTAAAAGGCGACAGTGAACACAATCGGCTAATCCCGCAGGGCCCAGCTGATCACCTCAGAGTTCTCTGAATCCTCAGATGGGAATGGCGGCCTTGGCAAGCTCGCCAGGAGAGGCCGATACCTTCACAATGTCAGCTACAGAATGGCACTTGCCATTGACCTCTACAAGGATTAAATCACGCGCTGCTGCAGCTGCTGATTTGCAACACCCCCTGAAAGGCGTTCGGGGTGGAGAGGAGAAGGGAGGCACTCTGTGCTTGGGGGAAAAACTGGTTAGGCATTTTCAGGAGCTGATTTTCGGAGCCCAATTCTTCTATCTCCCCATGTCTAGAAAAGCACAAAAATCCTTCACAGTGACAGCTGTTCCTCATGACTAGCAGAAAGCTTCACCAGACTAGCAGAAGCCTTCTGGAAAAATATGTGTTTGACTGTGTATACTCTGCCTTCACCCAAATCACGCATACACTGACCTCCCCTGCCACCGCCCTGCCTCTTCGGAGCAGCTTCTCAGAGCTATCTGAGGTGCTGGCTCCCGGATGCAGTCCTCACTCTGCCCCAAGAAAAAGTTAATTATCAGACTCAATGCATGTTTTCAAAGTCAACAACAGAATGTGCAAAATGAACTGTTCCACCCTCCTTATTATCTTTCCATGGTTCCCACAGCACCAGAAATTGAGGAGGTGTACCCCACTCCCAAACACTCCGGGCCCCTCTGTGCGCAGTGTTGGAGGACATCTTTCTTTACTATCTGAGGTCACATGTCACTGCATCTGAGATGGCCAGTGTTTTCTCAAGCCAAGTCTCAGTGTTGGGCAGAGTCTGTTGGGCAGAGTCTGAGTTGTGCAACAGCCTCAGTCTTCCTTCAAGGCTTGGAAAAGTCAACGCAGTCTCTCAACTGGATGTGCTCACCAAAGGATTCCGCAGTAGCACCCTCAGGCAAAACACAGACAGCCAGTAAAATCAGATAAATCCACTTCCAGCAAAGGAAGGGCTCCCAGCCAAGTCAGCCGTTTTGTCACGGCTTCCTGGTGGCTCAGGCAGCAAAGAATCTGTCTGCAATGCAACAGGCCCGGTTCAACCCCTGAATCGGGAAGATCCCCTGGAGAAGGAAATGGCAACCCACTCCAGTATACAGTGCATGCGGTTGCCAAGAGTCAGACCGACTTAGGGACTAAACCACCAAGAACTTCTAAGTCACATCAAAACTAAGTCACTTTAACTTGGGGACATTCAATAAGTAATAACATTGCTAGCAATGTCATGGAGTCCCTATCCGGCCTCAATGCTAAACTCAAGTGCTCAGCCCAACTTCTAGAAGATTTCCTTGTTATCACTGCCAACCAACTACATTCCCTTCTGGAGTCTTGGCTGGTTTCTGCTCTGCTGTGGTGCAAGTGTCTGGAGCACCAGCTCTATCATCAGGGTGCTTGAAGAAGGTACACATGTTTATAAAGGAAATTTGTTGTTCACTCACTCAGTCGTGTCTGACTCTTTGCGACCCCATGGACTGCAGCACCCCAGGCTTCCCTGTCCTTCACTATTTCCCAGAGTTTGCTCAAACTCATGTCCATTGAGTTGATGGTGCCATCCAACCATCTCATTCTCTGTCGGCCCCTTTTCCAGCCTTCAATCTTTCCCTGCATCAGGGTCTTTTCCAATGACTTGGCTCTTTGTATCAAGTGGCCAAAGTACTGGAGCTTTAGCTTCAGTCCTTCCAAAGAATATTTAGGAGTGATTTCCTTTAGGATTGGCTGGTTTGATCTCCCTACTGTCCAAGGGACTCTCAAGAGTCTTCTCCAACACCACAGTTCAAAAACAACATCCATTCTTTGGCATTCAGCCTTTTTTTATGGTACAACTCTCACATCCATACTTGACTACTGAATAAACCATGGCTTTGACTAGACAGACCTTCGTTGGCAAAGTGATGTCTCTGCTTTTTAAAAAGTTGTCTAGGTTGGTCATAACTTTTCTTCCAAGGAGCAAGCGTCTTTTAATTTCATGGCTGCAGTCACCATCTGCAGTGATTTTGGAGACCCTAAAATTAAAGTCTGTCACTGTTTCCACTGTTTCCCCATTTATTTGCCATGAAGTGATGGGCCTGGATGCCATGGTCTCAGTTTTTTGAATGCTGAGTTTTAAAACAGCTTTTTCATTGTCCTCTTTCACCTTCATCAAGAGGCTCTTTAGTTCCCCGTCACTTTCTGCCATTAGGTTGGTGTCATCTGCATATCTGAAGTTACTGATATTTCTCCTGGTAATCCTGATTCCAGCTTGAGCTTCATGCAGCCTGGCATTCTGCATGGAAATGAAATAAACAGGGTGACAATATACAGCCTTGACATACTCCTTTTCCGGTTTGGAACCAGTCTGTTGTTCCATGTTCGGTTCTAACTGTTGCTTCTTGATCTACATACAGGTTTCCCAGGAGGCAGGTCTGGTGGTCTGGTATTGCCATCTCTTTAAGAATTTTCCACAGTTTGTTATGAAGCAGATACAGAATGTGAAATCATCTTGAGGGTCTCTGCAATAATGTAAAGCTGAATTTTTACGCTAATGATAACCTAAGCGAAAGACTGCTGGAAACACTGCTGGGAAATCCATGTATTCTCCTTCTAAAACTGGATGTTTAATTTTATCTAATCTGGGCTTTCTAATTTTCCCACAATATGTATCACTTGCACAGTTAGGAAGTAATGTTTCATGAACAATATTTTATTGATGTGTTCCTTTCAAAGCCTCATGGGTCTCCTAAGATTTAATCCTGTGGCCCAAAATACCTCTAAGATCTTAACTGTTCCCCCGAAGGACCATTAATCGTATTCCAGCAAAAAATAGCCTCGGAGGTTTGAGTACCACGGTGAGAATTGTCTAGCAGAAATACGTGAGAAACGTTCATTTCGAATGTTCTTTATATCTGAGGCTGATTCACGTTGATGTATGGCAGATGCCAACAGAATACTGTAAAGCTATTATCCCCCAATTTAAAAAAAAGAAAAGTAAAAAGAAACAAATGACAACATACAAATAATATACCTTAATTAAACCAACATTTCCAAAATATTATTGCTTCGCCACCGAATCAACATAAAACCATGAAAGAGATGATTTCACACTTTTTTTCACACTAGGTCTTTGAAATCCACTGTGTAGTTTACACTCACAGCACATCGGAATTTGAATGCCAAACTGTCATTGGAAACACGATGTGAATAAGCAGATTCGCACACCCAAGTGGTTCCAAACACACAGTTCTTCCAATAACTGAATCCAGTATCGATTTTTCAATCTAAGCAAATGAAAAATTCACCTCCTCTGTCACACACCAGCCACATTCTGGAGGCCGCGCCAGCCACACGTGGCTAGTGGCCATCATGCTCCACAACACCAGAGACAGGGGAGCTAAGCAAATGCATCTCCTTGGGGTGGCGGGGCCTCCAGGGCAACGGGCCAGGCCCTCATCTAGTGGGGACGTGAGGAGGCTGCTGACGAATGGACCCTCCTGCCTGCTACTCAGAACAGAAGGCCACTGTGGAGGCCGCAGCTGACACTGGCCTGCTGGGCGGGCGACGGTCACACCCCCGCTGGCTGCAGGGGTGGACGAGTATGGAGATGTGCTCTGGGCAGTCCTCAAATTTGCCAACAAGCCTTCCTGGTGCCATGCGGGCTTCTGCGAAGGCAGAAACAAAGGCCACTGTCGCATCCTGAGGCCGTGATGAGGGACGAGGGGCACACACAAGCCTTGTGGCCTCTCATGTCACCCTATCCTTCTTGTGGCCTGACAGCGGGAAGAAGAGTCAGGCCTGGGGTGCCGCCGTCGCAGAGACCCCCTCCCTCTGCAGAGAACTGGGCTAGGGCCAGCGAAGGGGGAGGGTTCAGGGGAGGAGGATTTAAGCACCGAGATCCAGAGCAGACTTTGTACACCCCTCCCTTCTCTGCCCTGCATCTCCTTTAGATTTGGTCTGAGATGCTAGGCTAAGATGTGGGGGAAACCCCAGATTTCCCTTTTCCTAAGTGAAACTGCACTAACTGCATCTTGAAAGGACCTCGTTGCTAACCACTTTAAACAAACGAAAAGAAAAGTCACAAAAGTAGGTCAGAGGAGGGTGGCAGCACTTGGATTCTCAGCAGCAAGGGGCTGGGCTAGAAAGGGCTTTGTAACGTTAAAGGGGAAAGAGCCCACTGGACCTCATCCAGGCTGCAAACCTAGAATTTAGGAGAAACTGATGCTTTTGAATTGTGGTGCTGGAGAAGACTCTTCAGAGTCCCTTGGACTGCAAGGAGATCCAACCAGTCCATGCTAAAGGAGATCAGTCGTGAATATTCATGGGAAGGACTGATGGCTGAAGCTGAAACTCCAATACTTTGGACACCTGATGCGAAGAACTGACTCATTGGAAAAGACCCTGATGGTGGAAAGATTGAAGGCGAGAGGAGAAGGGGATGACAGAGGATGAGATGGTTGGATGGCATCACCAACTCAATGGACACAAGTTTGAGCGAGCTCCTGGAGTTGAGGAGGGACAGGGAAGCCTGGCATACCACAGAGTCAGACACGATTGAGCGACTGAACTGAACTGATCAACTCTGAAGCTCCTTCCAGGGCTGTGTCGACACAAACAAGGCCCGACACCTGGGGCAGGACGGTTTCCAGGAAGCAAAGTGTCTGGCACCCCAGCTGGGGTCCCAGAGGCAGCATCTGGCTTCACACCATGTCAATAAGCTCAGAGACTCCGACTGCCCTTGGACTGCCAGTTTCCTGATCCGAGGCCACATGGGGGGGACACAGGGAGTGACGAGGGGCCATCTGGAGGCCAGGGCACTGGCTCCCAGGAGTCACGGGTGAGAGAAGCTCTCAGAACCAGGAAGCCAAGGGGAAGGGAAGACACTCCCTTCCTCCCAGAATCCTCTTAGGACAAGTACAGATGTACCCAGTGGGGAAAACCCAGGACATGGGAGAGGGTGCCCCGCTCCAGGCTTCACAGTGACAGGGCTCTGCCGTGTGGCAGGAAGGAAGATACAAGACGGGGACAGCAGACTCCAGAGGCACCTGGCGTGCACAGAACTCAGACGTGATCATAGCTATGCGAGTGGCCGTGGCGGCGATGGGACCTCCTGGCGTCCCCACAGCAAACAAGACCAGCACCCGGGCTCATGGCTTCACTGAGCCCACGATGCCAAATACTTGAGCCTACGATGTCAAATGCTTGACCCCACGAGTGAACACTGCTCCCAACACAGGGCCCAGGCTGCCATTCCAGGCTGGCTCCAGGGATCATCTGAGCCCTCGTCATCCCTCCTGTCCCCAGCCTTCACATGGGCCAGCGCTTCAAGTTACAAATGTCCTCCTTCCCAAACTCGCTCAAACCTCACTCCTCCCAAGGGAGCTTTGCAGTTTCCCGAATGCCTGCACTTTACGGATGTCAGCGGTGCTAAGTCTTAGGATAACAAGATGGGGCTCCGTCATTGCCCTCTGGAGGAGGGGGTCTCTGAGAGAGGTGGAGGGGAGGGGAGGCAGAGGCCGGGGGCAGCACAGCAGGGGCTCGGAGGGACCCCAGGGCAGGCCTGGATGCCTCAGTCTACTGGGTCTGTCCCTTGGGCCCGAGGTGACCGGTGGTTCCTGGAGCTGGTGTTCACTGAAGCTCATTTCCAGCACGTCACTCAGTGGGCTCCATTAGGTCCCTGTGGGGTCAGGCCTCCTAATTCCTTTCTAGCCAGTCTCTATCCAGAACTTATAAATAGTGCACCCACTCAGTCATGGCAGACGAACGTCTTGGAAGCCCTCAAAAACGAGCCTGTGCTTTTCTCTAGGATCTCATTCCTTGGTTTGGAACAGGAGGACTCAGCTCCGTTCAGCTCCCCACCCCGCAAAATGACCCCCTCGACTCATCTCTGAGAATAAGTGTGTGTACCCACAAACTCTTAGTAAGCTGTCTGCCATAAAACTGTCAACAGCAGAATAGTAAACAGAAGCTCTAAAATACCCTCATTAAAGCTTCACCCCCAAGTACGACATGGTGTGTGATGAGGGAGCCTCACTTTAATAATTAGACCACAAACGGACACTGGGGAGTGGTTGGGTAATGGAAGATTCAGTTGCTATCCTGGTTGGGAAGATGGCAGAAAATGCTTAAATGAATAAGACAATACCTAACTGGGTGCAGAAAATTAAAGATATGCCAAAGGGAAGAAACCTTCAAAGAAAAATATACCAAAATGACAGAACTCTCTTTATTAGAGTGGTCAGGCCAAGAGCAAGCTTTCCCAACATTTTGAAAAGATTCTGGGATTTCCCTGGTGGCACAGAAGGTAAGAATCCACCTGCCAATGCAGGAGACAGGGGTTTGATTCCCAGTCCAGGAAGATCCCACATGCCACGGAGCAACTAAGCCCGTGCACCACAAGTACTGAGACTGTGCTCCAGGGCCCACGACTCACAGCTACCAAAGCCCAAGTGCCCCGCAAGAGAAGCCACTGCAATAAGAAGCGTGTGCACTGAAACGAAGAGTACAACGAGAGAAAGCTGGCGCAGCAACGAAGACCCAGCACAACCAGAAATAAATTTTAAAAAAAGGTTCTATAAATGTGGTTCTATCACCTTAAATCATTTTAACCCTGTGGCATGGCTTCCCACAAAGAATGTATGATCAGCAGTATCTCTTTATCAGTTATGGAACTGTGAACATGACAGATCCACTAAAAAAAATTATCCTTTCTCCTGAGACAATTCACAGTGCAATGTGAAAAATGATGCAATTATTGGTTTCTTAAAAATCACCCTCTCCAAATCAAACAGTACCCCTTTACCCCCCATCAGGAAGTACAAAGCCTCCATCAGCTGGGAAGAGATACGAGCCAGAGGAACCCAGGGAGGATGGCAGAGGCTGGCTTGCAGCTCTGGTGCCTGTGCTGGGGCCAGAGGCAGGAAGCCCTTTGGGAAGGGAAGGGTGGGTGGAGGGTCAGCTCCGAGAGCATCAGGCCCTGGAAAACAGGGCTCAGGAATCCCAGAGACTTTCACCCACCACCTGTGGCAACGTAGGGGCCTCACTGAAAAGGCTTAAAATGCTGCCACGGCTCCTGCCAACCTCTGTGCGTGCTCAAATAGAAAGGTCACTTTCTCCGCTGGTGGAAGAAACAAAAGGTCCCAGAAAAGTTGCCGGGTGCAAACACTTTCCGTGTCTGTGGCAAAGGTTATCTTCAGTTTCCACTGAGAACACTGGGATTATTGGATTGAGAACAATGATTTCATGAAGAAAGAAATCTTTTTCTCTTGCCAAATGAAAGAAACAATTTTATAGTCTGACATTTTGCCAGGAAGGAGAAACAAATGCTGCTAAATGCCATGAGTTTAGGTCCTTGGAATGACCCTCCATGAAGGTTTGAAAAGGAGTTGTTAATTCAGAGCCATTAAGAGAAAGATCCCAGAGAAGTTAAGACAAACACTCCTGAGAGGCATCCAGGAGGAAGATGATGCTCATGGTTTCCAAGGAGACCAGGATGGTCCAGACAGCAAAACGTGCCTTCCACACAGCCAGAGAAACACAAAGACCTATCGAATACTGAGAATCAGAAACAAGAGTGATGGCTGCTTTGAGTATGCATCCAGCATGCGTGTGCACGCACACACACACAGCACACCTTAAGTCTTGGGTTCAGAGAGTCAAAACCACACATAGAGCACCTTGCCGTGCACTGACAGGTCACAGAGCACAGCACCAGGTACACTGCCAAACTCTGCCCAGACAAGGCTGGGAAAACTCCCCAGAGGGGTGCGTTGTGAGCTGGGCTGAGGACAATGCTCAGGAGTCCCACAGGTAAAGGTGGGAGCCAGGAAATGCATTAGCTACCACATATGGCCAGCAAGTCAAGCCATTGGTTACCCTGTTCTGTGTATACTGTACATTTTCCACTGGGCGCTGTTTCTGCCTCACACAATGCCAGCCCCAGGTGCCACCCGATCAGAACCCTATCCATCCTCCAAAGCTCAGTGAAAATGCCACCTCCTCCAGGAAGCCAGCCTTGATGCCTTTAGTCACATATGACTGCCTTTCCCCTCAACTCTTAATGCTTCACCTGCCCACTCCTGCGGCACTTTCACATTTTGCCTCATCAGTCAGCTCCCCCATGAGGAGGCAGCAAAGAGGCAGCAGCTATGTGACCGCTGACAAAATGAGACTGACTCAGCCTATGGCAAAGTGCTTGCTTTTACTGTTTTTAAAATCTCTTTTTGGAAGCAGTGTCTCTTTCTCACATGAACAAAGGGACCAAGTCCTGAAAACCAACTACTTTGCTCCATGAGTTACTTTAGTCCCCTGTTAAGTTCCTTCCTATGCCTTCAAGTATTTTACCTGGCAAAATCAGCCACACATGTCTGAAGAGCCCACACTGAACATGCCTGTAGATGAAAACCAAAGTTATAAACACCTCACAGTGAATTTGTAATGCCAGTTTGAATATCTCAGGCTTTCCAACTGTAAAATCCCAAATGTGATAGTTTTATGAGCAAGTGAAGAAAAGCAAGAGGAATTAAAAATTCCTCAACAGGGCTTCCCCGGTGGCTCAGTGGAAAAGAATCCACTTGCCAATTAAGGAGACATGGGTCTGAACCCTGGTCCAGAGATCCCACATGCCTCAGAGCAACTAAGCCCATTTGCCAGAACTACTGAGCCTGTGTTCTAGAGCCTGTGAGCCACACCTACTGAGCCCATGTGCGGCAACGACTGAAGCTCACGTGCCTAGAGCACATGCTCAACAAGAGAGGGGCCCCCATTTGCCTCAACTAGAGAACAGCCTATGAAGCAAAGAAGACCCAGCATAATCAAAAATAAAGTTATTTTAAAAATTAAAACATAATAAAATTCCTAAACAAAAGAAGTGACTCAGACGGGAAAGGCTGTACACGTATTCAAGGACCCCAGCATCTATCCCAGGACCCCAAGAGAGGAGGCAAGATTGCAAACCCCAACGCCCTAACTCTTCCAGAAACCACACAGCTAGGGTTCACGCAAGTGAGGTTCCTTTAGGATCTGGAAAGGTTAAGACACTCACAGAGCACCCCATGGAGAGACCCAGGAAGTCAGGGCTAGTATTCCAGGCAGCCTCTGCACACATCGTGGGGGTTTATGCTCCTGCCATCAATTAGCGCTCCTCCAAAGCTCCTCCTTCGATAGGGCCAAGAGGGGTTCCCTTCAATAGCATCCTGGCCCAAATAAAAACTACCTGACAACCCAGATGGCAAACACATACCTAAACACAGGGGAAGGTCCCCTCTCCCCGTCTCCTTCCTCCTCCTCATATCACATGAGGGGACCAGAACAAGGATTACCAGAATTTTCAATTGGAAAGAACCATGGCACATGCGGTAATGGGGTTTAACGGCAGGATGCAGAGCAATGGCCAAGCTGGGCGCTCTGGTCTGGTGAGCTTTCTCTGAGACCCCAAACTGAGGCAATTCTACGGTGATGCCTGTCTCATCCCTTCCATAGTGACAGCCTGCTGAGCCCATTCCCAACCAATCAAAACGCCCACGATGTCACCGCATCTGATAGCAACGGGGACCGAACCCCCAACCCCTGCGGCACTGCTCACTTTTGGTGGCGTTACAGCCAGGAGAACGATTCCGTAAATTTAGCTACTGTGCAGAGACACAAGCCTGATGAATTATCCCCGGCCGCCTGTTCAGAGGCGGG
Organism: Nanger dama; assembly: GCA_917880005.1. Classification (NCBI taxonomy): domain Eukaryota; kingdom Metazoa; phylum Chordata; class Mammalia; order Artiodactyla; family Bovidae; genus Nanger; species Nanger dama. Next base: position 1,222,724 of record CAKJTW010000038.1, on the reverse strand, counting down.
CCGCCGGCCACGTGCCTGTGATTCCATCTGGATGGGGTGGGGGGACTCCCGTTTCAGCCACATTCCCTCCGACTCAGGCAGGAGCCCCGGCGGAAGGAGTGGGTAATGAAGTGCTTTTATGTTAAGAGGCTGTCACGTAAAGCTGCTGATAGACTCAATCCATCTGTTCCACCTCATTTCAATTAATCCCGGGGTCCCCGGGGCTTGAAACCAGCTCGGGTCTGCACAAGCCCAGGAGCACCAGCTCCCCTAATGAGGCCACACTGCGTCTCAGGACTCAGCAAATGAAGGCCACCAACCCGGTCCGCCTGCGGGTCCCAGACTGTCAGAAACCCCCACCCCTGAACACTTGGCAACTGCCTGTCCTTGTGGCTGTGTTCACAGAAATGAACCAAGCCCAGCCTTTGTTCTCAGAAAGGAAAACAAATATTTCCTTTGAGCTAACCCAGGAGGAGGGAGATCCGTGGGAGGGAGCACCCGGAAATGCAAACACCACCAAGAGAGGGCAAAGCTACTTGCTGTGTGACCTCAGGCAAGTCACAGGCCCTCTCTGAGCCACACCATCTGTAAACGGCAGAGGATCATCTCTAAAGGATGTCTGGCTCCTTTAGATGGAAGCTGGCACACACACTCACAGCACATCGCTACAGTTACTAACTCAAGGCTGCCAACTTTGAAAACAGGCAAGTGCTCACATGTCCCTGAAGAACCCGGGAAACCCACAGATACAGGACTGGAGGACACCTCAAGTGTCCCCGAGAATGCCTGCCACCTTCCCACTGTGTTGCTCTGTGGGTGGATTTATCTGATGTTAGGAACCACCTATTCCGAGTCCCTGCACCGAGGAAAGTGGTAGGGGCAGCCCCAGGAGCACAGGCAGGGCACCGTGTGCAACTCTTCCGAGAAGAACTTCTGCCCACAAATGGTGTCCCAGGAACCATATTACATGGCAGATACGAGCCTGGCCAGCAGCAGCTAAAGCTGGGCCCCAGGCCTGAATGTCTGCGGTGAGGCCATCAGCAGCCACAGGTGCAGTGGGCGGGCAGGGGGTGGGGGGCAATTTGGACCAATGCAGGAGATGGAAGAGACATGGGTTCCATCCCTGGGCTGGGAAGATCTCCTGGAGGAGGGCCCGGCAACTGACTCCAGTATTCAGGTCTGAAGAATCCCATGGACAGAGGAGCCTGGCGGGCTACAGTCGCACAGAATCAGACACGACTGAAGCGACTTAGCACACACGCAACCAAGAAGGATTCAGGTGATTAGGCAGGCTGGGGAGGCAGGGGTGCTCTCGCACTTCAGTGCCTGGGGTGGCTCAGGGCCGCCCTGTCCTCACTTCCTGGCAGAGCAGCAGCATCTGTGCTTGGGGGTGACGCAAAGAACCCTATTTTTATGGCGGCGAGGGATCGTGCAGCTGCAGAGTTCCTTTCTTTCGGCTTCTTGCAAAAGTCAACCTTTTTGGCGATGGGCAGGCAAGGGAGGGCGTGCGGCTCACAACGGCCAGAGCGTAGCGTGGGGGAACGCAGCAAGGGTGGGGGACACCTGCGAAGCCACCAGGTGCCCCAGGTCCGTGGGCCCCAGACTGCTCCCTGCACCCTCGCCAGCTGGGGGCTCTAGGCTGGCGCTCCAGCACCTTCTGCCCCAGGCACGCCCACAGAGCTCAGCGGGAGAGGCATGGCCATTCCCCGCCCCCCCCGCCCCCCGGTCCCAGCAAGCAGCTGGGCTGGGAGCATGTGTCTGGGCCACGGCTGTGCCCCCAGTGCTCCACCCACCACTCAGCCAGGCAGGGCCGGGGTGGGCCCCTGGGCCCCACCCTTGGCAGCCCCTCACCCGCTAGCTGCCAGTGCTGCTCCCACCAGGGGACACATGGGAGCAGGTGGGGCTGAGTGTGCCTGGGAGCCACCCACGGCAGGTGGCAGCCTGCTGGGATCTGTGAGGGCAGGGAGAGGCAGGCCCCCACGGGCCACAGGGCATTGCTGCTCCCGAGTCAGCCCGCGAGGCCTAATGCCCATCTCCCCGGGGCAGGGAGCTGACAGGCAGGGAGAGCAGAAGGGCAGCCATTCACACTTAGACTTACACCACAGTATTTCCTGGGATGTGAACTTGAGCAAACTCTGGGAGATAAGTGAAGGACAGGGGAGCCTGGCATGCTGCAGTCCACGGGGTTGCAAAGGGTCGGACATGACTGAGCAGCTGAACAACCACCACAGGTAACTCCTGGGCACCTATGGGGTGTCAGGCGGTGTGCTGGTCAGGTGGTGGGGTAAATAGACAAGATCTGTGTCCTCAAATCTAAGAAATACAGACAGACAGATAAGCTCAACAAAACCGAAAGGGAGCAGTAAGGGTATCTAGGGTGTGTGCGTGGGACAAGGCCTGGCCCTCAGGGAGCCCACAGCCTGGCAGGAGACAGACCTGTTGGCAAGTATGATGCCCTTACAGAGGGGATGTGAGGCATCTGAGCTGGGGGACAATGGGAGCATGTGGGAGGACTAATCCAGAAAGGCTTCCAGGAGGAGGAGGCGCTGAGCGAAAATGGAAACAAAGAGCAGGTGCTGTCTGGGAGGCCACAAAGATGAAGGCAGCAGCAGAAGGCCCTCCTCCACTGCCTGTCTCCCACCCCAGGCGCTGGAATCACACCCCCACCCCCACTGCAGTCTCAAGGTGGAGAAGCAGGATCCCGCACAGGGAGGCGGGGCCTGGCACCCGCTCTGGGCTTATCTTGCCAGGGGCAGCAGTGGCTCTGGGGTCCCCTAGCCGGGTCCATCACCAGCTTGTCACTGCTTCAAGCCTTGCCAGGTGGCTGGGCAGGCGGGCATCATGCCTAACCCACAGGAGATAGCACGGTGCCTGGCACTACTCGGGCCTGCGGTGGGTGCTGCCCCAGACACGCTCAGGGAGAACATGCATGCCTGGCCCCGGCCTCAAGGGTCCCAACTTCACACAGACCTGCGGTGCACACAGGCAGGAGGCCTGCAGTGATTCGAAAGGGAAACCTATAAAGGAGATGGCCGCCATGACTAGGGTGTGGGGGGCTTGCCCTGGAGGTCCCCAGGCCTGGGGAAATCCACCCCCACCCCCAGGCTCACCCACACCTCTTTCCTGCCCTAACCCTCGGGGTTCAGAGCAAGACAGGAGGGGCTGAGCGGGAACCTCTGAATGCCCGCCCTCCCCCATTGCCACCTGCTTAAAACGTTTTCCTCTGGTGTCAGAAGCACGCACACACACGACAGTTTGTACTGTGAAGGGTAACGGAGGTTTCAACTTTGAAGGGCTGGCGGGCTGCCAGGCTGAGAGCTCTAAGGGCAGGTTTGTGCTGCGGGGAGGTGGACTGTGCACGGTGGATTAGCGATGCCTGCCTTGGGCACAGAGACAGCACTTGAGCCTCAGAGAAAAGGCTCCGAAAGTGGGGGGCAAGTTCTGTGGGAGCGTGGAGGGAGCAGTGAAATCTTGGATAAATAAGCGAGTGAGGTTAGACTGTGTTGCCGCCTCCTTCACTCCCACTTGACCCCCTGAAAAAGCTACACATGAAACAAGCAAGCAAACAAGCCCTGTAAACCAGCTACTACTCATTGTCACCGGAGTTTGCAAGAAACTCTGGAGGGTTCTGTAGTTCTAGCACCAAGAACTTAATTCTCTAAGCAGGAAACGGGGGAGGGCAACTCAGGACACAGTTGAAAAACCGAGGAGGAGGAAGGTTAAGAAATGACGCGTTTGTAATAACCACCATCTCAGCAGGAAGTGAGAGTCTCAACAGATGGTATCGACTCCAGGGCAGCTGTCCATCCTGGGGTGGGGTGGGGGGGATGCACCTGACCCAGTCCTTGCCCCCACCATGCCCACCTCCAGCACCTCCTTCCCTGCCCAAATCCCTTGGTTGGAAACAATTACTGCATCTGTGCCCCCTGAGCCCTGGCACAGTGTACCCCACATTTGAGGTAACTAGGAACCTCAGGGTCCAGGCGTAGGCCCTGCCATGTGCTCGCATCTGAATCCCCTCCACCCCTGGCCTCTACATGTGCTGCCCATGGCAGACGCTCGCCAGCTGCCGGCTAAACAGAAATACTAACCACAAGGAGGAAGGGTCGCAACCGAACATGCCCTGCCCCTCCTGCTAGAGTGCAAGGAGCCCTTTCTTTTGAACGATGATAAAGCAGAGCCTGGACGTGACACTCTACGATCTCATTTTTGTACTATCTCATTTAATCCCAACTGGCAGGGGCTATGCCTGGCGCACTAGGATTTGTGACCACAAGATTCATTTGATCCACAAGTGGTTTTGATGGCTCAGGATGCTGTAGGAAACGAGAGAGACAAAGGGGTAAAAGAATATGTCATGTGATGTACCAGGAAGTACGAAATGCTAACAAGAAAAATAAGGGTGGGTCGACCCAAGAGACAAGGAAAATGAAACTATCACAGACAGGTGGTCAAAGAGGGACCTCCGACTAAGGAACAGTTGAACAATCGTGCTGGGTGGACAGGTGGAAGAAGACCGCCGGGCAGAGGGAGCAGCAAGGGGAAGGTCTGGGCCAGGAGAACGCTTGCAGCCCCGCGGAGCCCGGAACTGGGGGCGGCCCAGCCTAACCACCGCCTGCAGTGCAGTGGGGCCCCACGGGGAGACGGCCCGTTCTGAAACAGGGAGCTCTCACACGAGTTACTCACCACGAGAGCAAGGGCGTAGGCCCAGCCAGGCACAGGCTACTGGTAGAGCTAACAGCATCTGGAGTGCCGTGCTGAGAAGGATTCTGAGGCCAGGTCTGGGCTCGGAGGCAGGGAAGCAGACACAGATTCGTGATGTCTGCTGGAGCCAGGATGTAAGCTGCGATGGCGCGCCCTTGGGTAACCCAGCATGATAAGCGCTGCTAACATGTTTAGGGTATAAAATGCTGAGAGGGCGTGAGGGAAGGAACAGCAATCCTCCACCTCTGGTTATAAAGGTGCAGCCTGGGTGTCCTCTGCGAAGCCAGCTTCACTTTTCAAGTCTCCTGACCAGGCTGTAGGCTGCCCAGGGCGAACACCTGGACTGTCCCCCTCCCCTTGCCCCCCCAGCGTCTGGCACAAGGAGGGACTCACTTGGCATTTGTCAGACAAGCTAATGAAGGGCCAGGAGCCCCAGGCTGGCACGTGTGTTTACCGAGTGGACTTTAAATGTGGATCCGGTAACAACGCTCCACAATTAAACCACAGGGCCCCTACTGGTGAGGCTCTGATCTGAAGATGGGGGAAAAAAGTTGCCCTTTACTTCTTTGGTTCTTTTTTAAAAATTTTATCCTCTTTCACTTATTTATCCTCTTTAAACTTATCCCACTTATTTAAACTTTTTAATTTAAATTTTCTATTGAAGTACAACATTGTGCCAATCTCTGCTATATAGCAAAGAGAGTCAGTTATGCACATAAACATTCTTTTTCATATTCTTTTCCACTATGGTTGATCACAGGATTTTTTTGAATTATAACTTTTTAAAGTATCTAGCAATTATTTATGGACTTGTTTATTTTTGGCTGCACCGTGTAGTGTGTGGGATCTTAGTTCCCCAACCAGGAATCAAACCCAGGCCCCCTGCACTGGAAGCACAGTCTTCACCACTGGACCTCCAGGGAAGTCCCTATCACAGGACAGTGAATAAAGTTCCCTGTGCTATCCAGGAGGACCTTACTGTTCATTCCTCCTGAACGTAAAGTTTACACCTGCTAACTTGCATGTTTTTGAACAAAAGAAAAGGGAAGCTTTTCTTCAGATGTGAGCAAGGTGGGTGTGCAGACCAGCAGATTCAAAGCACACACCAGAGAAGGTGGGAGAAAGAATGAAGGCACGCAGACCCACCCCGGCACCTGGGCACAAGGCAGGCAGCTGCCCGGCCTCCTGCAGGGCCAGCTGAGAACCCACACTTCAAGTAAATAACAGGCACCCTCACCAGCTGTCCCTGCGCCCAAACTGACTCTCTGGGCCCATCTTGCCACCACAGCGAGTGGACTCTTCCAAGCCAAGCCAAAAAGAAGAGGCTCAACTCCGCACATCCAGTGAGCACACAGTCACGTGTAAGGTTCCGTGAGGCACTGGGGGGGTCGGGTGTACGCATGAAGGACATCTCACTCTGGCCCGACACTCTCCGGCGTATCCCCGTCATCTTGTGTCCAGTGGAGCAGGTGTCTGACTGTGGCCTAGCAATGCACTGAGATGCCCGGTTGGACCTTGGGTCCGGTGGCAAATAATGAGCAAGCTGGGGCAGGAACCTAGGGAGTTCATAGCACGGTTGGCGAGAAGAGACACCGACGCAGTGAGCCTGCCTGTAGCCCAAGGATGTCCTCAGGGGACCCCGAGGAGTTGGGAAGCGGAGCGGTGCCTGCAGGCTCCAGCCGCCAGGAAAGCCTTCATGGGTCACTCAGGCCCCAGGAGAGGCTGTTGATAAACACATCAGGCTTCTCACCCTGAGTGACCTGTCCTGCCCTCTCAGAGCCTCAAAATACCTCAGTGCTTCTCTTAAGGCATTTGTACAGCTGGTTGTGGGGGGCTTTTCTGTCTGCACCCACCTCCCCAAACTCAGCCATGGTTCTCTGTACTCTCACAAACTGCCATGATCTTATAATCACTCCTTCATTCATCCATACATTCAATGTGTATTTACTTGTTAAAACAAGCCCAGGAGCTTCCCGGGTGGCTCAGTGGTAAAGAATCCACCAGCCAATGCAGGAGATGCAAGTTTGATCCCTGGTCCGAGAAGATCCCACATGCTGCGGAGCGACTAAGCCCGTGCGCCTCAAATACTGAAGCTGTGCTTCAGGGCCTGGGGGCCGCAACTACTGAAGCCTGAACTCCACAACAAGAGAAGCCGCTGCAATGAGAAGCCTGAGCACTGCACCTGGAGAGCAGCCCCGACTAGAGAAAAGCCCAAACAGCAATGGAGGCCCAACACAGCCAAAAGGGAACAGCTCAGTTCAGTCCAGTTGCTCAGTCGTGTCCGACTCTTTGCGATCCCGTGGACTGCAGCACACCAGGCTTCCCTGTCCATCACCAACTCCCGGAGCTTATTCAAACCCATTCACATTGAATCAGTGATGCCATCCAACTATCTCATCCCAAGTAAGTAAATAATAAGTAAACAAGCCTGGGTCTACTCCAGGCAGCGTGTGAGGAGTCAGGGGTGTGATGGTGCATTAAAGCAGATAGGACCTCTGCCCCCTGGAATTCAGATTTGCGGCGGAGACAGGCATTTATCCTCACTACTGAGCTCAGGAACGGGACTATGGTCGGGCATGGGACAGGCTCTAAATACATGCTTTCTGAATGAATGCAACGAGAGAATGACTGCTGGAAAGCCAGCAGTTGGTCATCATAAATACGCAGGAGCAGAGAGGAAAGATGCAGAAAACAGGGTACGTGGGGCACCCTAGCTGGGGCCAGGAGCTGGGGTTCGACCGTGGCCTCAGGATAAGCCACGGATGATGGCCCACAGGCACCCCAGGCCTGCTGAGATAGGGAAAGACCTCTTCTGCAAATGGGCACGCGGCCAGTCCCCTGGGCACTCAGACCCAGGAAATCAAAGCCAAATGCCAGACGTGGTACAGAACCTCTCCGGGCAGGCATGGCTCTGGCTGGAGCTCCCACACAGGTGAGCCCATGCACACGAGTGGCCCCCTCCACCCTCTGCTCACCACTCACCTCTCAGCAGCAGAGCCATCTCCTAGCCCCCTGCACAGAGCGGCTCTCACCCTGGGTCCACTGAGGGCAGTGTGCTAGAGGAGAAAGATAAAACTAAAGAGGAACAGAAACTACAAAAAGCACCACCGGCTGAAAAAGCCAGCTCAGCTCATTTCAGACCATCCACCCCAAGCTTCCTCCCGAAAGAGGGGTCACAGTGTCCCCTCCAAGGCAGAGGGACAGCAGCTTCAGGCTGGGGACACCTTCAATAGGCACAGATGTGCTGTGGAGACCGCAAGTTCATTCCTGGAAAGTGAGGCTGCTGCAGGGGGCAGGCCTCAAGGAAAGCTCACGAGCCTGTAGTAGAGATGGCTGTGAAATTTACAGCGCGAACCTTCAGTGTCTGGGGCACACGGCCCGGGACGGCTGACCATCCACGCTGCTTTAACTCTGCTGTCACGGGCAGGGTTCCCAACTCCCTGACCTAGTGGAGTTCAGAGGAGTTAGGTGACTTGCCCAGGTCACCCGGAGGTGAGCGGCACACGGGACCCAACACCAGCTCCTCGGAGTCCAGGTGCCCATTTTGGCATGGCTGACCTTTTTAATCCACAGGACTTGTGGAGCAAGCATTATGCACTCACAGTGCTCAGAACCACGGAGGCGGGTAGTTCACATGCTATATACCCCTAAGAATTGTAGTCTGTGAGCAACGAAGACCTGGACATAGATACAACCTCCCGGGGGGTTAAGACATCAGAAGACAAGCAGACCATGCGAGCCCCCACCCAAGGGTGTCAGGGACCTGGGCTCTGAGCAGCGGGAAGGAGGAAGGGGGAAGAAAGGCACGCCGCCACCTCCTCTTAGGAAGACTTGTTAGAAGCGGCACTCGACACTGCCACTGACGTCTCCCTGGGCAGCGAGGCCAGGCCCAAATGGAGGGGAGGTTGGGGGCTCTTTGATTAAGGAGGACAGGGCATGTGAACGGGAGCAGGGGAGTAATCTGCCACATAAGAGGAGATAAAATGTGACCCCTGGCCTGGGGGAAACTACCATCCCCTTAGAAAGATACACACACGTGGAACCGATTACTGGTTGAGGCCATTTATTACAAGGCACTGATTGCGTGACATGGATAGGAGGCAAGTGGTTAAGGACGAGCAAAGCCACAAGCCGGCCGAGGCCACTCCAGCCGGCGGGCACCGTGGAGGAGGGACGCTGGAGCTGGATGGACAGATGGCCAACAAAGAAGGCTGGGGAAGGTGGTGGGGATGCCAGCCATGGGAACGGAAGCTCAGTAAACACTGAGCCATCACAGCATCACAGCTTCTGCTGAAATGAACTTAGGGTGGGCATGGGGGTGTGTTGGACCTAATATGCACAGAACTGGGTAAATTATTCACCATAGTCCTTGGCTCCTGACATTCATCTGTTGTCACCCATGACTCACTTTCACTTACTTTTCACAATGTAATAACCACCTGCAAATCGCCCACCCCAAACAAAGGCTGGGCCCTTAACCAAAACCTGAATCTAATCCACACCCCGCCCCCTTCCACCCAAGATACCCCCAACTGCAATCAGAAATGCACATTCTCTTGCCCCTTCCCACATTTCTTTTTTTTTTTCAGCTTTACTGCAGCTGTAAAACCTTCCTAAAAAGCACATTTATTTTAGCTCCTTCTGACTTCACAAAGCAAAGGATTAGTGCTTTATGTAATCTTTGGAAGTACAGCCTCTTTTTAGCTAATATTTATGGCACTGCTAAAATTCATCTACATCGCCGGGTGTTGCTGCAGCTAATTTGTTTGGACAGCTGTATAATATTCCATTGTGTGGTCACGTCTCAGCGTATTCATCCATTCCCCTACTGATGGGCATCTGGGCTGCTTCCAGCCTTTTGCTGTTGTGCACAGACATGCCGCGACCATTCTTGTACACATCTCCCGGAGTCCACGCACAGGAGTTTCTCTCGGGTATACACTTCAGCATGAAATCAGCTGGGCTGTCAGGCATGCGGGTGTGGGACTTTAGCCTTTAATGACAGACTGTTTCCCAAAATGCCTGCATGAGTTTGCATTCCCACCGTGGTGGGTGAGAAACGGAGCAGTGAACACTTAGGGCACACTAGCCACCAAAAGCTTCGCTCCCTCCCCTCTCTCTAGGTCCGTGCCCCCTACATAGGGCGCAAACGATGACCCAGCACCACAAACTATTCTGTGCAGAAGCCGGATCTTGGCCTCCGGCCAACGTGACTCTCAAACTTGGCGCTTCTCTGACTGGGGCCGCCCACTCCACAGGCTGACTCCTGCTGGAGGGAGGGGGCTGGAAGGACAAGGATGACGTTGCAGTCAGAGGATTACATCAAGGACGACACCCCAGGAGCGTCAAGCTTGGGGTCAAGGGCTGAAGCACAGACACTCCAGGCCCGTCTGTGTACAGGATCTGGCCTTTGTTTCCTGGGGCCAACTGGACGAGCCACTGTGAGGTCTGACCTGGTCTCACATAGCCAGCACTTTCTCACTCCGTCCTTCACAGGCCCTGACTCCATCACCTCCTCGTATGGCTGGCACTTTCCCACTCCACCCTTCCCAGCCCCTGACTCCATCACCTCCTCGAAGCGAGCCCATCTGAGCAGGATGCCAATGGCGGCCCCAAGAGTGGACTTGGTGAGCTCACCTCCTTCCACTCCCTTCCAGCACAGTCCCTCCTTGGCACCAAGTGCCCCCAGTGGGGCCTTCCACGGCCAGGTCTGCACCTATGCCAGCGCCTGTGCCTCCTATTAGACTGCCTTATGCCTTCCCCGGAGAAGGCAATGGCACCCCACTCCAGTTCTCTTGCCTGGAAAATCCCATGGACAGAGGAGCCTGGTAGGCTGCAGTCCATGGGGTCGCTACTAGTAGGACACGACTGAGCGACTTCACTTTCACGCATTGGAGAAGGAAATGGCAACCCACTCCAGTGTTCTTGCCTGGAGAGTCCCAGGGATGGGGGGAGCCTGGTGGGCTGCCGTCTCTGGGGTCATACAGAGTCAGATACGACTGAAGCGACTTAGTAGCAGCAGCATGCCTTCCCCATTTCCACTGGGCCCATCTGAAACCAATATGAAAAAAAAAAAAATCAGCTTTCTATGCCCCTGAGAAGTTTAATTACTGGAGAATGGGTTTAGCCTGAGAACAGGATGAGAAAACTTAAGGCAGAGGGGCTTGCGTGTGGTTGAATGTAGGTGTTACAGTCTATCAGGACAGAGTGAGGGGACTTCCTTGGTGGTCCAGTGGCTAAGACTCTGTGCTCCCAATGCAGGGGCCTGGGTTTCATCCCTGCTCAGGGAACGAGATCCCACACGCCACAGATGAGAGCTCGCATGCTGCAACTAGGTCCCGCATGCCACAATAGAGACCAAAGGTCCTGTGTGCCACTAGACCCGGCACAGCCAAATAATACACAAATATTTCAAAAAGTCTAATTGAGAAACCTATATGCAGGTCAGGAAGCAACAGTTAGAACTGGACATGGAACAACAGACTGGTTCCAAATAGGAAAAGGAGTACGACAAGGCTGTATATTGTCACCCTGCTTATTTAACTTCTATGCAGAGTACATCATGAGCAACGCTGGGCTGGAAGAAGCACAAGCTGGAATCAAGACTGCCGGGAGAAATATCAATAACCTCAGATACGCAGATGACACCACCCTTATGGCAGAAAGTGAAGAGGAGCTAAAAAGCCTCTTGATGAAAGTGAAAGAGGAGAGTGAAAAAGTTGGCTGAAAGCTCAACATTCAGAAAACTAAGATCATGGCATCTGGTCCCATCACTTCACGGGAAATAGATGGGGAAACAGTGGAAACAGTGTCAGACTTTATTTTGAGGGGCTCCAAAATCACTGCAGATGGTGATTGCAGCCATAAAATTAAAAGACGCTTACTCCTTGGAAGGAAAGTTATGACCAACCTAGATAGCATACCAAAAGCAGAGACATTACTCTGCCAACAAAGGTCTGTCTAGTCAAGGCTATGGTTTTTCCAGTGGTCATGTATGGATGTGAAAGTTGGACTGTGAAGAAAGCTGAGCACCGAAGAATTGATGGTTTTGAACTGTGGTGTTGGAGAAGACTCTTGCAAGTCCCTTGGACTGCAAGGTGATCCAACCAGTCCATTTTAACAAAAATCATTCCTGGTGTTTACTGGAAGGACTGATGCTAAAGCTGAAAGTACAATACTTTGGCCACCTCATGCGAAGAGTTGACTCATTAGAAAAGACTCTGATGCTGGGAGGGATTGGGGGCAGGAGGAGAAGGAGACGACAGAGGATGAGATGGCTGGATGGCATCATCGACTCGATGGACATGAGTTTGAGTAAACTCCGGGAGTTGGTGACGGACAGGGAGGCCTGGCATGCTGCAATTCATGGGGTTGCAAAGAGTCAGACACGACTGAGACTGAACTGAATTAAAATAATTAAGTGAGATATTGAGGCCTGGACCCACTGTGACCAAGCATCTCCATGCTACAGGGTGAGTCCTAATAGGACCCACAACTCCCAGCTCCTGGCTGATCTTGAGAGTGACAGGGACCCTCCCCCACAACATTCACTTCCTCATATGCTTTCCGCCTTCATACGTAGATGCTCGATAAATGTTCATCCAACAAAAACAAAACTCACTCAACTATTTATACAAGAATACGTGAAACCTTTGTAAAATGTTATGGACAGAGTTCTGGCCGTGTTGGGGTGGCTGAATGTACTGCAACTTTTCAGAAAACATGACACAAAGGAGCGCGCTAGTTTCAACAAGCAGGAAGCAGCAGCAAGGGCCTGGAGGAAAACTGCCACCTGTCAGTCAGACACGCATCTCTAAGCAGGTTAAAGCAGTTTTACGAAGAGCACCAAAAATTATACACATAAAGTTCTCAATAGAATCCTGTACACTTTAAACACCGTTAACGTGATAAACTTCAGATGTCAATCACAGGAGAGACAGTAGACAATAACTGCCCCCAAGACCCCACACACCAGGTCGACAGTGAGCAAAATTTGCTTTGTCCATCTTTTTTTTCCCTTTGACGTAAAACCAAGAAAGAATTTAAAGCAAACTCTAGCACCTTGTCATCTCACCCCTCCATCAGAAGGCGTCTCTGAAGAATACTGGGGTTTTTCTTACATAACCCACAATTACGTGCTTTACATTTTTTTTCCCTATGAGCTTCTTAAAATGAACCTCTCTGTACGCTTTTGGAGGCCGGCCCAGAAGTGGGAGAGAAGGGTAGTTGGGGGAAGCTGGAGAAGGAGCGGGCAGGGCGTGGACACAGCATTCCCATTGGTGAACCTGCAGAAGCTCCAGGCAAGGTCTGTGATTGCTCACCCCGAGCAGGTCTCTGTGACTCCAACCACTGGCCGAGGAGACCGTGAAATTGGCAGAATGACAACAGGCGAGGAGGAGTGGCTGGTGGGAAAAAAAAATCAAGCAACTCCTGTAAGAGCCAAACAGGCTCCTCATCCAGCAAGAGAAATGAGCTAAGAACTAAGATGTGAAGCAGTGTGCGCCTGGATCCACTCTTGGTTCAACCCGCTGACAGCAGCTGCTCCCATCACAGAAAATGCCACACCTGAGTCGCACAGTGGCTCCCAGAGAAGCACCAGCTGGCGGAGGTTCAAGGTGCAGGGGCTACTCCTTGGGGAGACTGCTCTGTGATGGGGGCTGTGACCCACAAGACCGATCACACGCTGGCCAAGGGTCTGAGCGGGGAGCACACCCCAAGTCTAAACACCACCAGTGCACAGGCGCTGGGCACACAGCAGGTGCGACAAGCCAGCAAACGGCAAACATGGAAAGAATCCTTGGGGGTTAGGATTTCGTCTCTTCTGCCCTCTCAGTGCCCAGGTGGTCACCCCGTTCTTCCTGCTCCTGAAGGAAAGGGCTTTAAAACCTGACACGTCGAGAGCCGAAGGTGGTGGCTTTTGCGCTTTCTGCCCACAGCCTTGGGGAGGGTCCTCAAGGAGGGGTCTCAGAGCTGTCTTTCACCCAAATCAGACCTTTTGTGCAAGACCCTGCCCTCTCCTCTCTCCTGTCAAAGCCCATCTCTCTGCCTCCATGCTGATCTTTTCTATGGTGTATGGTGTATTTTGTTTAATTTAAAGCTATTGACTTATTTTGGGCTGTGCTGGGTCTTCACTGCTGTGCACAAGCTTTCTCCAGATGCAGTGAGCGGGGGCTACTCTCTAGCTGCAGTGAGTGGCCTTCACATGGCGGTGCCTTCTCTTGTTGCAGAGCACGGTCTCTAGGGTGCACAGGCTTCAGCAGTTACAGCGGGTGGGCTCACTGGCTCCTAGGCTGAGTTGTCCCGAGGCTTGTGGGATCTTCCCTGATCCCACTGGGGATCAAATCTGTGTCCCCTGCACTGGCAGGCGGATTCCCAACCAGTGGACCACCAGAGAAATCCATATGGTGTCTTTTCTGAACAGCCCAGTCTGATACTTGCTCCTCGCTGCTTCACACTTGTTTGTCTGGCCTCTCACAAAGCTGGGCTTTTCAGCATCAGCGCCATGGAAAGCACACTGGGTGGGGAGCAGCAGCCTCAGGTTCCAGTCCTGGACTCTCCAAACACACAGACAGGCCACAACTTCTCTGGGCCTCGGTTTCTTCATGTGTATACACAGAGATACACACACTGCACACGGAACACCGCTCCCCTCCACTCCCCGCCTCCATGGCAGACAGCACTACCCAATTAAAGCACCCCTGCCCCCAGGTCCAGGGCAAGGCCTCCAAGCCCTTCTCAACACAGCAACCTGAGCAGCCACAATGAATCCACCTGCACCCAAGAGTACACCCACCTGCCATTCCCTGGACTAGGCGGTTTCTACTAAAAAGCAGAGACATCATTTTGCCAACAAAGGTCCATCTAGTCAAAGCTATGGCTTTTCCAGTAGTCATATATGGTTGTGAGAGTTGGACCATAAAGAAGGCTGAGTACCAAAGAATTGATGCTTTCAAACTGTGGTGCTGGAGAAGACTCTTGAGAGTCCCTTGGGCAGCAAGGAGATCAAGCCAGTCAATCCCAAAGGAAATCAACCCTGAATATTCACTAGAAGGACTGATACTGAAACTAAAAGCTCCAATACTTTGGCCACCTGATGTGAAGAGCCAACTCATTGGAAAAGACCCAGCTGCTGGGAAAGATTGAGGGCAACAGGAGAAGGGGGCAACAGAGGATGTGATGGTTGGATGGCATCACTGACTCAATGGACATGAATTTGAGCAAACTCTGGGAGACAGCGAACAGGGAAGCCTGGTGTGCTGCAGTCCATGAGGTCAGAGTCGGACACGACTTAGTAATGGAACAACAATAAGGATGCTGTAAACATGGTGGCCCCAAAACAGCACCTATAAGATGATGCAAAAGGAACAGTTCATCCCTCTCTGGACTCGGAATTGGTTTGGGGGAACCAAGGTCCTTACAAAGCTGCGTCATCTCCAGCTCAGCTTCTGCTACATCCTGCAGTGTCTTAACCCTGAGCTCCTCCAGGGCCAGGAGGATATCTACCCATCTCACCATCTCTCCTCGGGGCCCCAGGCCAAACTGATCCATGCTGGGCCCC
This sequence comes from Nanger dama, assembly GCA_917880005.1. Lineage (NCBI taxonomy): Eukaryota > Metazoa > Chordata > Mammalia > Artiodactyla > Bovidae > Nanger > Nanger dama. Next base: position 1,207,483 of record CAKJTW010000038.1, on the reverse strand, counting down.
GAGGAAGCCATCCAGCAGGTGAGAGAGAGAAGAGGGGGAAAGACATAGTTCCCAAAGTTGGAGAATAAAACCAAATCTGACTTCAGCCTGAGAAGTGGGTACAAGCTTAAGTGGGTGGTCCTTGGGTCCCACACACTGTCTGGTCACCTACAGGAAACTCAAGGGGAGAACACAGCCCTCCTGGGAGGCTCAGACTCAGCCCTACCCTCCAAACCTGGCCCTGCTTTACATCCTGACCTACCCCACTCAGTCGGACCTACGCTTACTCCTTGAAAGGAAAGTTATGACCAACCTAGATAGCATATTAAAAAGCAGAGACATTACTTTGCCAACAAAGATCTGTCTAGTCCAGGCTGTGGCGTTTCCAGTAGTCATGCATGGATGTGAGAGTTGGACTATAAAGAAAGCTGAGTGCTGAAGAATTGATGCTTTTGAACTGTGGTGTTGGAGAAGACTCTTGAGAATCCCTTGGACTGCAAGGAGAGCCAACCAGTTCATCCTAAAGGAGATCGGTCCTGAATGTTCATGGGAAGGACTGATGTTGAGGCTGAAATTCCATACTTTGGCCACCTGATGCGAAGCGCTGACTCATTTGAAAAGACCCTGATGGCTGGGAAAGATTGAGAGCAGGAGGAGAAGGGGATGACGGAGGATGAGATGGTTAGATGGCATCACCGACTCAATGGACATGGGTTTGGGTGAACTCCGGGAGTTGGTGATGGACAGGGAGATCTGGCGTGATGCAGTTCATGGGGTCACAAAGAGTCGGACACGACTGAGCAACTGAACTGAACCCCACTCAGGACACACAGCATCCTCCAGCCTGGGCCTCTCTAACCCGGTGGTATACAGGCCTGTGGTCCCCCTTAAGTGCTCCGGGGGCGAGGAGGCCTCGTCCTCTAAAACCCCCTGCCCTGCCCCCTGCAAGGCTGGGGCTGTCCTCTCTCCTCACAGCCCTGTCAGGTACTGACCACAGCCTCCGAGGTGAGGCTGAGACCCCCCCTTGAAGGGCCTCAGGGGCTCTGGCTCCTTGCTCCACTGCAGTCCCTTCTCAGCATCTGTCAGGCTCCCAAACCCCAGGCCCTGCTGACAAACCAAGCAAAAACTAACGAGCCCACAGCCGCCAGCAGGAGCCCCTTCTCCTCGCCATCAGCTGCAGAGCTGGAGGTGGGAGTGAAACATTCCCCCTGTGCCCAGAGCAGTTAAGTGGACAGATAGGCCCATCTCCTAAGGAGTCTGCTTAAGGCCCAGGCTGGCCCTGATCCAGTGGGGGGCCGGGGAGGGTGCAGGGTGTCCAGCCAGAACCTCAGGGGCCACAGTGAGCCCCAGGCAAGACCGGCTTTGTTTGATGGCGTGAGTCCTCCTCTCCACTCAGAGGTAAGGGGAGGCCATCCCTCCTTCTGCTTGCCCATTCAAGCGTTAAGGAGCAGGAGGAGTGAGGAGCCAGGGCCACTGGGCCTCCTCAAAGATCCGCCAGTAACTTATTAAGCCGCCCCATCCTTATTCGCCCTGGATACCCGCCGAGGTATCGGTTTACTTGGTAAAACCAGTTCTCGCTGCTTAAGGACGGTGTGGGGCCTGGTGAATGGCAGGAGGAAACTGGACACCCCTGGGAACAGCGCTGTTCTTAGGGAAATGCAGCGCTGGGAAAAGACACAAGCACTCCCGCAGGTTGTAAACCATTTTATTGTCGGCTGCGTGCTGGGACAGGGAGCCAGAGTCACCAGTGGAGAAGACGCGCCCCTGAAATGCAATCACCTCAAACTGCACATGGCCCATTTTCCCCATGGTGAGGCAAACACGTTTCTCTGTGTGTAAACTTTTCCAGTAACAGGTGATGCTCTGAAACCGGCAGAAAAGCGGATCCCTCTCTCCAAACTGTGAAGGCCAATTATGCAACCTGTGTGAAGGAAAGGCCTTCTGGAGAGCCACGCCTGGGGACCACAGCACCCTGTGCATCCTGGGAAGACATCCCACACCTGGGGAGTATGTGCACTGATGCATCCTGGGAAGACATTCCAAGGGCACCACGCCCGGGGACCACAGCACTCTGTGCATCCTGGGAAGGCATCCCACACTGGGGACTACACGCACTGGTGCATCCAGGAAGACTGAAGTGAGAGAATCAAAGCGTCAAAGCCCACGCCATGAGGCCATCCAAGCGCCTTCTGGAGGAAAGACCCTGACTTTCACTACTATGCTGTGAACAGGGACGAGGGTGGCTTCCCTCCACTGCACACCCCAGACCCCATCAGCCCGTCTCTCCTGCACCTCTGGCTGCTCCACGAGCCAGCTGGTGACCTAGGCTGGTCGATGTGGTGCTGAGCCACATGCTGGACTCTGGGACCTAAGATCCTTGCTTTTTGGTCACAGACAACCCCTGGTAGAGCCAGGTCCTCTGGTGCACCCCGGTCACCAGAGGAGGACCCGTGACTGCATGTGATGCTCTGAATCCTGTCCCTCAAATCCACAGCATGCGGGTGGCTCTTAGGTCATCATCCACCAGCAATGGACCATACAGTCCCTACTGTCTTTCAGAGAAGGGAGTCTAAAAAGACAAAACTTTTCTTTCAAAGTAACATCTCCCCATAAAGCACTGCAATGTGATCACCCAGACCCACAAAAGCCTCTTTAAGTGCCCACACATCCTCCCTTTCTAACCTAGGAAAAGGCCACCAGGACCAAGCACCCCAGGCTGATTTTGCTCTGCGGTTTAGGTTCGCAGGTCAGTAGGACCCCAAGTTCAGAAGCCTAGGTGAAGAGTGCAGGATGTTGGCCAAGGATTTGATCCATAGGACTCTGGAGATTTCTAACAATCTTGGGAAAAAAGAAACCTACCAACAAACGTCATCCAACCACAGTCAGGGGCCAACACGCCTTTCCATCTCTCCTGTATTCAGAGTGCTGCTGTTCCATGGAAACAAGGAACTTGAACAGGGGAAAAGACCCGAGGGCTGCACTCCTGTCCCCCAACCCCTGGGGCCCACAGTCCCCACCACCTCCAGTTCTGAAAGACAGTGGTACCCAGGCGCACATCATGAAGGCAGGAACCTTCTGCAGACTCAACAAGCAAGTGAGCCAGCAGGCAGGAACAAAACCTGCGCCTGGAGACAGACTTCACGTCACCAGGCGGTGGGTGGCCTTGAAAGGGAGCTGTGCCCTTTCAGGGTACACTAGGGTGTGCCAAACAGGGGTCTGGATATTCTGGGGCTTTAAAATCCATCCGTTTTTGTCCTGGATGGGGTACACAGTTCACTGCTTAAGGCACATCTCCATCACTTCCTCACCACCTAGAAAACTACCCACATGTGTCATTTCAGAGACTATGTGGTGCAGAAGAAACACTGCACCAGGAGCAAAAGGCCTGGGTGCCAAGTTCAGGCCCGACACCCACTAGCTGCGTGTGACCCTGAGCAAGGCAGTTAACATCCCAGGGCCTCAGTGCCTCACCTGACAAACGGGGGTAATAACACCTGAACCATCTGCCTCATACTTTTTATAGGTCCTTTGATGTCTGAGTGTTCTCTCTTCTATGACAAACCGCCAATTACAAAAGTAACTGCAGCAGCAAACTCACGTCAGGACCCACAGGGCCTGTGTCTGTCTGCACACGTGGGCGTGCATACATCCTCGTCACGGTCACAGGAGGATTCCCACCCCCCACCCCCGACCCTGCCTGGGAGTCTAACCAGCGTGTTTTCTGCCCGTGCAGCCCAGGTGGCATGCTATAGGCATTTCGTGACACCTGCATCGTGGTGTGGGACATGATGGTTCAAATGGGAGGGAGTCCTCCCTGATTCCTGAGGCCAGCAGCCTTCCTCCTCACGGCCAGAGGCGGGATGACCTGAGGGATCCAGGGTTCTGCTGTCTGGGCTAGCCCCCTAGTCCACCCAGGAGCCTGAAAACCTACTAAGGCACCAGGAGGCACCAGTCTTCAACAACAGCGTGTGTTTTCTGGCCTCCCTGATAGCTCAGTTGGTAAAGAATCTGCCTGCAATGCAGGAGACCTGGGTTCAGTTCCTGGGTTGGGAAGATCCCCTGGAGAAGGGAAAGGCTGCCCACTCCAGTATTCTGGCCTGGAGAATTCCATGGACTATACAGTTCATGGGTTGCAGAGTCAGACACAACTAAGCGACTTTCACTTTTCCATCCTCACTGCTGGCGGCTTGAGGATGGACCAGTCAGATTCAAAGGCCCAAGTTGAGAAGGTGAGCCCCTGGGGGTGGCTGTGGCACCCCACACTTTCCTGACTGCCACCGTGTTGGGACCACCAGGCAGAAGGAGCCAAGTTCCAGCTCTGGGAGGCCTGGCCTGTGGGATCCACAGGTTTTCTCCCAGTGACCAGCTCAGGCCCAGCCTCCAGGGCAACATACCCTGTGTGTTCTCCCCAGAGTTCAAAGCCTGATGCAAACAGAAAGCCCTGAGCTCTCCTGCTCCCCTGTCAGGCTGGTAAAGGCACCAGGAAGCAGATTCAGGTGTTCTCCGGTCCACCTGCTCACACCGGGCACACAAGCCAGAGCCCCTCCAGCAACTTTCCATAAGGTTTTCACAGCCACATGAAGATCCCTGGCTGATGTCTGGATGCCTGCCCTGGAGACAAAGCCAGAAGCAGATGAAGTGACCGCAGGAGCCAGGTGCCCAGCCCACAGGTCCTAGATTCAGCTGCCTGCGACTCGGAATCACTGACAAGAACAAAGGAAACCCCTCAGTGGCCTGAGTTTATCCTTTTCCATTTGTTAATGAGGAGCAAGTGGAGAAGGCAATGGCACCCCACTCCAGTACTCTTGCCTGGAAAATCCCATGAACGGAGGAGCCTGGTGGGCTGCCATCTATGGGGTCGCACAGAGTCGGATACGACTAACGCGACTTAGCAGCAGCAGCAGCAGCAATGAGGAGCAAGAGGAAGAGGACGAGGGGTTCCCAGCCCAGCTGCACCTCAGCATCATCTCATCAGAAGCACCTAAGAGAGCTTTCAGGCTTCCCTGGCGGCTCGGTGGGAAAGAAGCCACCTGCTGTAGCAGGAGACGCGGGTTTGAGCCCTGGGTCGGGAAGATCCCCTGGAGAAGGAAATGGCAACCCACTCCAGTATCCTTGCCTGGAGAATCCCACAGAAATAGAGGAGGCTGGAGGGTTACAGTCTATGGGGTCACAAAAGAGTCGGACGTGACTGAGCGACTAAAGAACAGCAACAGAGAGCTTTTAAATGACGCCGATATTCCAGCCCGTCAACCAGTTACATCAGAATCTCACACTCTCTGGGAAAGGGGCCACATGCTGCATGGGAGAAGCTCCCGGGGTTCTGGCTGGGGGGCTGAGAGGCTAGACCCACCCGACAGCCACTTCTTTCTTTAACATTCCACCAGCCACATGCTATCGGCTGAACCCTCCAATAGAGTCACCTGAGCCTTAACAACACAGAGGAACCTTTACCGAGCCCCAGGGATATCCCAACTGTGCCCCTGGCCAGCAAGAGAGAGAGGACGGGGCAGTAAATGAGCCCCAGCTATGACCAGATTTCTGTCACGTCACATGAGAACTGGCTTCCAGCTCTGCTATTAACTTGCCATGTGGCCACAGCCCATCTCCCCTTTCCCCCCACCGAATCCCCTCCCGGCAGCCCCGGGTCGCCTGAGCCCAGCTTTCCACCCCTCTGGATGCCTGCTTTAACCCCCAGGGCCTCCTGCCCTCCGAGGTTCAGGAGCAGGAGGAACCTGCTCTGGAAACGCCCCAGGCCAGGGTGCCTGTCACCCCTGCCGCAGGGTCTCTAGACCCTGACCGAGGTCCACGGCAGTCTCAAGAACAGCCCGAGAGGACGCCTGGGCTCAGGCTTGGCTCGGATGCTCACAGGAAGCCCTCAGATTGGTCAACAAAGGATACACACGGCAAAGTCGTCAGCCACTCGTGGCACGCACAAGCAAAACATCGTGGAGCAAAACACGCCGACACGTGACATTTCAACCAAAGGAAGGCAGAGATGTGTTCTCACAGTGGGCCGTGGCCCAGAAGCACGCTTGCGGTGGGGAGGAAGATGTGAACCCCTCCCCTTCGGGGTCGGCGGAGGACTTCCTCAGGGTATTAATAGCCGTCAGCTGTCCCCACGAAAGCCACAGATTCCCTTCCCAGGGAACGGCCGCAGGCTCCGAAGGACACTGAACTATGAACCACTTTAATGTGCTGAGGTGGCAGGATGGAGGGGGATGCCGAACATCTGCCTTCTCTCTTTGGAGGTCAAGTTTGATCCTGACGACTATCATTTATGGGATAAAAACATGAGGCGGAAAAGAAAACCTCCAGGTTCCTGATTCTGCAACTTTGGGCCAAGGACTCCTTCATGGGGTGGGGGAAGCTCATTTCCAGAGAGAATACGACCTCTCCCCCAGCGACTGCTCACCAGCCCCAGGCAGGATATCAGTCTGGATGCCGTCAAATTCTAGGAAAACCGAGCGTGCAAGAAATACTCCAGTCCTCAGCTTAGTTCATTTTACTTTTTAAACTGGAGTATAATTGCTTTGCAATGTTGTAGTGGTCTCTGCCATACAGCCACAAGAATCAGTCATCATTATCTAGAAGGGGACAGGAGAGGATAAGATGGCTGGAAGGCATCACTGACTCAACGGACATGAGTTTGAGCAAACTCTAAGAGATGGTGAAGGACAGGGAAGCCTGGCATGCTGCAGCCCATGGAGTCGCAAAGAGCAGGACACGACTGAGTGACTGAACAATATCCCCTTCCTCTTGAGCCTCCCTCCATCCTCCACTCCAGTGCGTGTTACAGCCTCAGCAGCTAACAGTCACGTAGAGTAAGGCCTTTACAGGCCAGGTAGGGGTGGGTAAGGAGAAAGAAGCGCCTCCATCAGCCCTCCCTCGGAGTACAGACACTAAAGTGGGGCGGGGTCACTGAACATCCTGCCCTCTGCCTCCGCCTTCCTCTTCGTCCTCCCCAGCTTCACCAGAAGCAAGTCATCACATGCTCTTCTAGACAGATATGATTCCAAGTCCAAAGCTGACATTACTACCTAGACCCAAGGACCTCATGAAGAAAGGGGTGCATCCGTGTATGCAGACAAAACTCTAATGAAAAAGATACAGGCCGTCCCTGCGTTCATAGCAACTCTATTCACAAGAGCCAAGCTATGGAAACGACCCACATGTCCATTAACAAAGAAATGGTAAAGATGTGGCATGTGTGTACAGCAGACTACTACTCAGCCATAGAAAGACTGAAATAATGCCATTTGTGGCAACATGAATGCAACCAGAGATTATCTCACTAAGTAAATCAGAAAAGACAGACGTCACATGATATCACTTTATGTGGAATTTAAAATCTGACACAAATGAGCATATCTATGAAACAGAAACAAAGCCAAGGCTATAGAGAAGAGGCTTGTGGTTGCCAAGGGGAAGGCAAGGGGAGGGATGAAATAGGCTGGTATTAGCAGTTGTGAAGCATTATATATAGGATGGATAAACGACAAGGTCCTTCTGTATAGCACAGAGAATTATATTATGATGATCCTATGATAAACCATAATGGAAAAAAATAGGGGACACATCATTTTTGAGGCAGGAGCCTGCTGTGTGCCCCTTTGCCTGGCAAAGTGATAAAGCTATCCTTTTCTGCTTCATCCAAAAAAAAAGTATTAAAAAGAGAGACAAAGTGTGTGTGTGTGTGTGTGTGTGTGTGTGTGTGTGTGTGTAATGGAATCACTGCTATACAGCAGAAATTAATACATTATAAGTCAACTATAGTGGAATTAAAAAATAAAGTTTACTGAGCATCAAAAAAAAAAAAAGAGAGAGAAAGGGATGCTTCTGTTTCTGAGTTTAATCCCAGTTTGATTTAAAGCATGAAACAGCTAAGAGGTCCTCATGCCCTAAGACTACCCTTCACCAACAGGAGTGTCCTGGTGCTGGGACTTAAGTGCTTCATTGTGGAAAAACCTCTATGCTGACTCCAAGAGTGAAAAGGATTTTTCTTTAAAACAAGCAAAAAAGCAAAAAAAAAAAAGGGGGGAGAAGGGAAATGCTGAGTTATTCTGTCCAACTAGCCATGTATGGTCATTCAGCCACTAAGTGGGACAGACTCGCCACTTTTAGAGCTGGGGCTGGGGCTCCACGCCCTCACTGATCAACATCACGGACATTCTTACTGGATGCCCTTTTCATTCCTTAAGAAAATACTCGAGACCAGCATTTGGCACACAGCCACGTGTGAGGGTTCAGTCCCTTTTTGGGTAAAATTATGATAGAATACACATAACAGAAAACCAGATAAAACACACACTAGCATTTACAATCTTAACCGATTTTAAGCGTGCGATTCAGTACATACACATTACTGTACCAATCTCTAGAATCCTCTTCATCTTACAAAACTAAACTCCATCCCATTAACCAATAACTTTCCACTCCTTCCTCCAGCCCCTGGCAGTCACCATTCTACCTTCTGTCTCTCTGAATTTGACCTACGAACCTCACAGAAGTAGAACCTTCTAGGATTTGTCTTTTTGTGGCCAACTTATTTCACTCAGCGTAATGACCCCACAGTCCGTCTGTGTTGGAGCATGTATGAGGATCCCCTTCCTCTTTAAGGCTGAATAATATTCCCCTGTATGCATGTACCACGTTCATCCACAAATAGACACTTGCATGCTGTGTCTGCCTTTGGCTTCTGTGAGTAATGCTATGAACATGGCTATAGTTCCTTTATTTTTAAAAGTCAAAGATGATTTCTAAATCAGGCAGCTTCCTAAAAGACCAAAAGTTAAGTTTTTGTAAGCATACCATATTCTTCTTTCCTAATCTATTTTTGGCCTACTCTGGAATAAAGTCTAGTTATCCCTCCTCACACTTCCTAAACTGTTTCCAACCAGATCTGAACGTGCACTTGGATTTTAATAACACGTGGTGAATTCACCTCCCAACTCCACGTGTCTGCACCCAAGCCTTCCGGGACCTCTCAGGGTGGCGGCCACTGAGGCCACCACAGCCGCTGTCCTGCAGACCCTATTCCCACCAACCTGGCCATCTAGGGGTTCAAGCCCTCACTTCCCGAGACTGTACCTAGGAGGAGTTCAAAACCACCTGGGAATTTAAATGATCTGTGAAGGTAGGCACTGGATCACCCTTTTCAAACATATCCCCCAAGTCACCCAAAAATCCAACCCAGTAACTTTGGGGATGGTCATGGACATGTGACTCCCAGGTCCTGACCTCCCCGAGCAGGGGAGGATACCTCACTCAGAACCAGAGGAGAATACCTAAAAGGGAAGAACGAACAGAGGAAGGCTTCACTGGTCCCACGTCCAGTTACCTTTCTATTTTAAAAAGAGTGAGATTGAAAGGCTAATAGTGGAAACAGTGACGGACTTCATTTTCTTGGGCTCCAAAATCACTGCAGACAGTGACTGCAGCCATGAAATTGAAAGATACTTGCTCCTGAGAAGAAAAGCTATGACAAATCTAGGATTGCCTAGGATCTGCCTGTATTAAAAAGCAGAGACGTTACTTTGCTGACAAAGGTCTGTCTATTCAAAGTATGGTTTCTCCAGTAGTCACGTAGAGATATGAGAGTTGGACCACAGAGAAGGCTGAGCACTGGAGAACTGATACTTTCAAACTGTGGTGCTGGAGAAGACTCTTGAGAATCCCTTGGACAGCAATGAGATCAAACCTGTCAATCCTAAGAGAAATCAACCCTGAATAAACACTGGAAGGACTGATGCTGAAGCTCCAATACTTGGCCACCTGATGTGAAGAGCTGACCCATTGGAAAATATCCTGATGCTAGGAAAGAGTGAAGATAGGAGCAGGGGACGACAGAGGATGAGATGGTTGGATGGCATCACCAACTCAACAGATATCAGTTTGACAAGCTCCAGGAGATGGTGAAGGACAGGGAAGCCTGGCATGCTGCAATCCATGGGGTCTCAAAGAGTTGGAAGCGATTTAGTGACTGAACAACAACAACAAAAGGCTAGGCTAATCAAAATGTCTCTGCCTTAAGAAATCAATTTATCCCATCTTTTGAACTCCAGTGCCGATAAAGACCCAGGGTTACCATACAGGCAGTGCATTAAAGTAGGAACATTTGAGAGTCCAGCCCATCACATAAACCTGCCCCGAGGAGGACCCCCAGGCTGGGCAGGCACAGCTGGGCCAGTCACACTCGCCTCTTTCAGACCCTGGTAGCTCATCTGGTAAAGAATCCACCTGCAATGCAGGAGAGGAGACCCTGGTTCAATTCCTGGGTCAGGAAGAACCCCTGAAGAAGGGATAGGCTGCCCACTCCAGTATTCGTGAGCTTCCCTGGTGATTCAGATGGTAAAGAATCCCCCTGCAATGCGAGAGACCTGGGTTTGATCCCTGGGTTGGGAACATCCCCTGGAGGCGGGCATGGCAACCCACTCCAGTATTCTTGCCTGAAGAACCCCTGTGGACTGAGGAGTCTGGCAGGCTACAATCCATGGGGTTGCAAAGAGTCAGACACGAGTGAGTGTCAAAGCACAATACACAGCGCCAGAGCAGCCCATCAGCTGGCATTCCCTGTACTCCCTGACCCTGGGAAGACAAAGGGCACCAGAGTCCCGGCCCTGAGGGAGCCTGCAAATCTGGGGCAGGACCCAGAGAAAGCAGAAGAGAGCTGAAAGGTGTGATGATGGTGATGATGACGATGATTAAACTCGGGTTCAGGACATCCCGCAGGCTTCTCAGAGGCAGACGAAGGGAAGGTGCTCGGGGCGGGAGAAAGCGCCCCAGCCTGATGGATGAGTGCAGAGGAAGGAGAGCACACCCAGCACTGCAGTGCGGCAGCCAGTAGTGCCCACCGTGCCAGTCCCAGCTCTGCAGTGCCCCCACGCCAGGCATTTCACACGCACGCTCTCTCTGGATCGTCACTGCCCAGGGCATCATCTGTTATCACTCCTTCTCTCCACCGGAGAAAGGAGGAGATAACTCCGAGGGGGTCAGGCTGCTTGCCCCAGGTCATGATGGTGTGCGTGGTACTAGGAGGGGTGGCGAGAGGGTTGCAGGAGAAAGCAGAGCCCCTGGAGAGGCGGGCAAGCCAGCTGCCTGAGCGGTGGGCAGGACGCTGGCCCAAGCGCCCGGGGCTGCAGCTGAGGGGCTGGCAAGGTGGAGGCAGCCCGAGACGAGCCCTCCTCCCTGGGAAGAAACCAGGATAAAGGTGGGTGAGAAGGAGAGAAGCAGGACAGACCCGCGCACGGCCATCCTCCAAGGCGACCCATCCCTCGGTCCTCCTCCACTTTGCTCTAAAAGTCTGGACAAGCTTCAGTCTCAGGTGGGTCCAGACGAGCTTGGAGTTATCAGCAACCGGCAGTTCTTCTCTCAGCACCTTGAACTTAGGATGGCCTCGGCTGCGACTCAATCCATTTCCATTGGAAAAGTCTAGTTTTGGAAGCTCTGTTCTATACAGCTCAAATGTCACAAATTCTCACCCCAACAATGGCGGGAGGAGGTTGTTGAGAACAGGGGTCCCCCACCTCTGAGCCAGGGACCGGTATCCTATCAGGTCAGCGGGGGCATTATATTAGAAATAAAGCACACGATTAATGTGATGTGCTTGAATCTTCCCGAAACCGTTCCCCTACCCCTGGTCCATGGAAAAATTGTCTCCCACGAAGTCGGTCCCTGGTACCAAAAAGGCTGGGGGCCGCTGGCTGAGAAGACCAACTTTGCACAAAAACGCGAGAATGCTTTAGAGTCTCTGCTATCTCATGCAGCCACAAGTTCACAATGTAAGGGGGAAAAAACTATCCTGACTGGTCCCAAGAACAGGATAGCCTGCTTGGTTACTGTGCTTTGGAAAAGGAGGCATTTATTTTTAAAGTTTTGAAGTCATTAAGCCAAAACATTGGCAAGCTCAAGGGAGCCAAGCTGGCTAGACAAAGTTGAAAACAATCAATTTAACTTCCACCCCCAGGGACTGAGCCTCCTGGGTACCTGACATATGGCTTTTCCAGCAACAAAGCAAACACCACAAGAAAAGCCTGCAGGTTGGCGTGAAAGCAGCGGGTGGCGGGGGCGGGGGGGGTGTTGGGCGTTGTTGGGGGAGAAGGGGAAGACCTCTATAAAGGCCAAGATTCAAAGGCTCCAGCCCTCCGCTTTGCCCTGCATCTCCACCCTGGTTTGCCCCCACTGACCCCCTAAAACAATCAAGTCCTGAGTCTCTGATATGTGTGTCAGGCTCTCAAGCAACACAGACTGAGCAGAGGAGGGCCCTGTCCTCCAATTACTCAACTGTCTAGAAAGGGGGAACAAGCTGAGCGTCCTTACAGGGTTATTTTAGCCTAGAGACAGGATCCTGGGCCCAGGCCAGTAATACATGCCCCGAGGGCAATGACTTATCCTCTCTGAACTACTCTGAGTCATGGCTTCTGTCGCCCTGTGTCTTGTCACTAATACACACTGACTCTGGCAGGCATGTCTCCGTGCTGTTGGGGTGAGAGGTGAACAGAGAAAGAAATGCGGAACCTGCTTTTAAGGAGTTTCATTGCTGGTGGGAGAGAAAAATCAAGAGGCTGCCACGAGATAGTGTGCCTGAGACACTCAGTTCACTGGAAGCACACGGTATGCTTTAAATTAAAAAAATCATACAGGAGGACGTCCCTGGGGGTACAGTGGTTAGGAATCCACCTGCCAATGCAGGAAAGGTGGGTTTGATCCCTGGTCTGGAAAGATACCAACTGCTGTGGACCAACTAAGCCCATGAATCACAACTCCTGAGGCTAGGAGCCACAAATACCGAAGTCCGAGTACCTAGAGCCTGTCCTCTGCAACAAGAGAAGCCCTCACACTAAAGCTAGAGAGTAGCCCCGGCTCTCCACAACTAGAGAAAGCCTGCACGCAACCAAGACCCAATGCAACCAAAATAATTTCCAAAAATCATACAGGAGAAAAATGGGCAGGGCAAGAGTTAAGCATGTACGTGCACATGTACTGGATTAATCCAAGCAATTCAGAGTATGACTCCTGGAAGGGCCCGTCTATAATCCGCTCAGTATTAAATGAAGTAAGCATGGCCCAGAGAGGTGGGTCTGTGTAAAGACCCCCATGTCTACTAGACCATCTGGTGGGCATCTTATCAGTGCCAGCAGGAAAAGTCCAACACCCCTGATGCAATACTCAGGCCAACACTATTAACATGCCCACTTTTCAGGTAAAAAGACTTGGAGATGAGACTGCCCAAGGGCACAGCTCTGAGAGGTGAGGTCAAAGGAGCCCACGACTCTTATCTTCTGCCTCTGCAAACAAAGGGGCCCACAGCTGCTTTTCTTCCTCTCTTCTTATTTGTACTTGGATGTGTGTGTCTCCCATCCTCTGCCTACACAAGTGACATGGCCCCTCCACCTGCAGAGCGTGGACACACAGGAGCAGTCAGCCCTGCAAAGTCAGCCCTCAAGACGAGCTAGTGTTATTACTGTGCTCTGTTGACTCAAAACCTAGGTGCAATTCTGAGTCCCATGGCAACCAGTAATATGGTGTTACCCATATTTCACAGGTGAAATCAAATGATACACCAAAGTCACACTGCTAGAATGACACACAAGTTTCTAGATCCTTGAAAGAATGAGAGGACTTGTCCTTCCTGCTGCCCTCTCACTTCCCATCTTGTTCTTCCTCCTCCAGCTTCACCTTCCTGACCTTCTAGGGCAGTGGTACCCAAGGGACCGGTTTTGTGGAAGACAACTTTTCAATGGATGGGGCAGAGGTCGGGGCGATGGTTTCGGGATGATTCAAGTGCATTACTTATTCTTAATACACCGGTCCCACCTCAGATCACCAGACATTAGATCCCGGAGGTTGGGGACCTTTGTTCTTGGGAATTGGAGAAACCACCCAGCTCATCCTCTTCCACAGGGCAGTGGAGAAGCTCCTACCCCCAGCTAAGAAAACACACCCAACTTCTCCCTCGAAGCTGGAGCCGAGGCCAGGGCCAGCCCCAGGGGGTCGGCAGCGAGGGGGCAGCGGCAGGTGTCTCCCTGAAGTGGTACTGTACCCTCTCTTCCCAGGGGGAGTCCCATACTCAGAGCACCTCTCCCCTTAAATTGCTGGAAAAGTGAAAGTGCTAGTCGCTCAGGCATGTCTGACTCTTTCTGACCCCATGGACTGTAGCCCGCCAGGCTTCTCTGTCCATGGGACTTCCCAGATAAGAATACTGGAGTGGGTTGCCATTTTATCCGCCCGGGGATCTTTCGACCCAGAGATCGAACCTGGGTCTCCCGCACTGCACTACTTTATTTCTGTTGTTATTACAGCGGTCCCACCCCAGATCACCAGACATTAGATCCTGGAGGCTGGGCACCTCTGTTCTTGGGAACTGGAGAAACCACCCAGCTCATCCTCTTCACCATCTGAGCCACCAGGGAAGCCCAACCTGATGAAACCCAATCCCAAACGAATGGAACCCTTGCAGCATTCAGCTGGCAGCCTCTTTACCCTTCTGAAGCCTCCACCTCCTCTCAAAACATCACCAACAGACTCAGAACTGGGGGTACAAGGTGCGGCCTCCTCAATAATTCTGGCTGAGCCCATCAACTTCAGACAAGCGCCTCCTCATCCTCATACTTCATCGTCCTCCTTCCTAGAAAAATAGGACTAAAGTTATACTGGAAAGGACCGTGGCCCTGAATGCCATGCAAAGGAGCAGAGAAACTGCCTTTCCACAAAGAACAGGCTGAATAAGAAAAACTGTTATTAGCCCTGGACGCAGGCCACACAGGCGGCTTTATGGAGCACAGAGCCTGCCCAGGCAAGTTCTCCCATGAGTCCTTCTCACAAACTAGTTATAACATCAAACACGCTGATCTTGGCATTTAACCCCAAAACCTAAGGCAAGGGAGAGACTCCTTTTCTTTTTAAAAGTTTGAGAAATTCATTCCCTCCTTTCTGTTGCCAAAGGACTTGGTGCCTCTTACCACTTCCCACCTTTCTGGGGTGTGGAGTAGCCTGCGATAAGATGTGTTTCTAAACTCATTCATGCGCAACCCGTGATTCTCACACCCTGAACCATGCTGGTCCTGATTCTGCAACGAACAAAAAACGAGGCCAGGCACCTCCATCGGAAAGCAGCGTGGCTCCCTCTCGGCCTCTGAGGGCTGCACAAGGAGGTTTTCACTCCTTTTCTGCCAGAGGCACAGGCCTGGACCTTAGGCCCGACGACCAGGTGACTGCCCAGCTTTCCACCCTGACATGGACTCGCTCTCTGCGCATAGAACTTCCGTGAAGGGCTCGAAAACTGAATGCTTTAAGGAATGGCCATGGATTAAGAGAAACGTCAAGCAAGCGATAAAAAAGTAAACACTCGGTGAGAAAACACGTATCAGAAACACTGAGAAAGTCCGGATCTGTCAACCTGAGGTCGTCTTAGGGCCACTGTGAACGCGGCATCTGGGCTCAGCTCCATGCAGAACAGATCAAAGCCAGGCGGCAGCCCTCGGGAACCATCACGGGCGCAAAGGGGAGACTCCAAGTGTACACTGCTTCCTTTCCTTCAAGGCAAAGGAGAACCCAGCAGCTCAGAGATAGAAGGGAAGCCCCAGCACTTCAAAGTCTGGACTCAAGGTCAGAAGGAGAAGCCCACGGGGCCCAGAAGGAGAAATGGGATTTCCCTGTTCATTCAGTGGTAAGGAATCCACCTGCAATGCAGGAGATGCAGGTTCAATCCCTGGGTCAGGAGGATCCCTGGGAGCAGGCAAGAGCAACCCACTCCAGTATTTTTGCCTGAGAAATCCCATGGACAGGGAGCTTGCAGGCTCCAGTACATGCGGTTGCAAGAGTTGGACAGGACTCAGCTACTAAACAAAGAGAAATATACAAGGAGAAATATCCCAGGACACCCCTATGTGCAGAACCTAAAAAGAAATGATACAAATGAACTTATTTGCAAAACAAAACAGACTCATAGACTTAGAGAACAAACTTAAGGTTGCCAAGGGGGCTGAATGGGGGGGCAGGGATAGTTAGGGAGTTTGGGACGGATATGTATATACACTGCCATATTTAAAATGGATAACCAATAAGGACCTACTGTATATAGCACTCTGCTCAATGTTATATGGCAGCTTGGGTGGAAGGGGAGTTTGCAGGAGAATGGATCCATGTGTAAAATATAGATGGGTCACTTTGCCGTCCACCTGAAACTAGGCTTCAGCAATACATGAACCGTGAACTTCCAGATGTTCAAGCTGGTTTTAGAAAAGGCAGAGGAACCAGAGATCAAATTGCCAACATCCGCTGGATCATCAAAAAGCACAAGAGTTCCAGAAAAACATTTATTTCTGCTTTATTGACTATGCCAAAGCCTTTGACTATGTAGATCACAATAAACAGTGGAAAATTCTTCAAGAGATGGGAATACCAGACCACCTAACCTGCCTCTTGAGAAACCTATATGGAAGTCAGGAAGCAACAGTTAGAACCAGACATGGAACAATAGACTGATTCCAAATAGGAAAAGGAGTACATCATTATATATTGTCACCCTGCTTATTTAACTTCTACGCAGAGTACATCATGAGAAACGCTGGGCTGGAAGAAACACAAGCTGGAATCAAGACTGCCGGGAGAAGTATCAATAACCTCAGATATGCAGATGACACCATCCTTATGGCAGAAGGTGAAGAGGAACTAAAAGCCTCTTGATGAAAGTAAAAGAGGAGAGTGAAAAAGTTGGCTGAAAGCTCAACATTCAGAAAATGAAGATCATGGCATCTGGTCCCATCACTTCACGGGAAACAGATGGGGAAACAGTGGAAACAGTGTCAGACTTTATTTTTCTGGGCTCCAAAATCACTGCAGATGGTGATTGCAGCCATGGAATTAAAAGACGCTTACTCCTTGGGAGTTATGACCAACCTAGATAGCACATTAAAAAGCAGAAATATTACTTTGCCAACAAAGGTCTGTCTAGTCAAGGCTACGGTTTTTCCAGTGGTTATGGATGTGAGAGTTGGACTGTGAAGAAAGCTGAGCGCCGAAGAATTGATGCTTTTGAACTGTGCTGTTGGAGAAGACTCTTGCAAGTCCCTTGGACTGCAAGGAGAGCCAACCAGTCCATCCTAAAGGAGCCCAGTCCTGGGTGTTCATTGGAAGGACTGATGCTGAGGCTGAAACTCCAGTACTTTGGCCACCTCATGCGAACAGGTGACTCACTGAAAAAGACCCTGATACTTGGAGGGATTGGGGTCAGGAGGAGAAGGCGATGACAGAGGCTGGGATGGCTGGATGGCATCACCAACTCGATGGACATGAGTTTGAGTGAACTCCGGGAGTGTGATGGACAGGGAGGCCTGGCGTGCTGCGACTCATGGGGTCGCAAAGAGTTGGACACGACTGAGTGACTGAACTGAAGTGAATTGAAACTATGACAACATTGTTAATCGGCTATACTCGAATACAAAATAAAAAGCAAAAAAAAAGAAAGACCGTCTTCACCAGTGTGTGCATATACACACACACACACACACACACTCCTACCTCGTGGCCTTAAGCCTCCACGGCCTGGCCAAATTCCAGCTCTGCTAATTGCATCAGACCCACCTTTCACCCCTCCTCACCCTCTGCAATTAGCCCAGATTCTCTGCTTCCTGCTGCTCTGGGGGAGGAGGGGCAGGGGTGCAGGGTGAAGTCTGAGGCCAGCTGCTCCCTCAGTCCCACCCACAGCCCAACCCCGGAAGTGCTGGTTTCAGAAGGTGCCTGAAGCAACCCAGCCCCTTCCTCTGGGGCTCCCAGAGGGTGTGAAGTCAGCTTAACATGGGGGAGCCCAAGCAGAAGGCCCTAGGGAAGCAGCATTCCCAGCATGGCCCACCTGCACACAACAGCTAGTCTGCCCACAGCAAGCCACCTCCCTCCAAGACTGCAGAAAGCAGCCAGTGATCATGAGAGCTTGAGCTCCACCAGCCTCACTTGCCTAATCTGTAAAATGGGGACAGCAGTTTCATCCTCACAGTGACAGAGCTGAAAGCTCCTAGCACAGTGCCACGCTTATAGCCATCCAGCTATCTTCTCTCAGCCTTCTGACAGGGCCACAGGGCTGAGTCCCAAAGTTCCTGCTTGCATTCAATATGGCTCTAAAAGCAGAAGGGGAAAAAAGAAAACCAAGTCCAACTGGCAGTTGGTCTCATGTGCTGCAAAAACAAAACCCTGCCTCTGGGAAGATGTGGGGCTGCGTGGCCAGTGACCAGGTGTCCACAGCCCTGTCGGCTCTGTCCCTGGCAGCAGGTCAGGGAGGGTCATCGGTCAGGAGCACACGCCTTCTGCTCGGTGTGGAGAAAGGGAATTCAGGTAGACCTGAAGCTGCTGTCCTGCAGCCCCGTCGCCCCACTTCCAGCCCCAGACAGGCTGCCCTGGAGCCCGGGGGGCCAGCAGCCTGCTGCAGGGCTCCGCTCTCCCGGGCCTGAGAAAGCATCTTATCCTCTTCCCGCTGTTCCCTCTGGGCAGGGGACCTAGCAACTGCCGCCCACAGCCCCCCGAGCCTCTCGGGCTTGTCCCCTCTCCCCTCTGCCCCAGCTTTGGTCCAGGCTTCCATGACCTGTCCTGACTCCCCAACTCCCTCCTGAAGCCAATCCACTCTCAATATGGGTGTCAAAAGAGTTCTCTCCTTTTAAACTTTCCTCTTTCAGAAGGTCATAAACGCCTCCAAGTCTCTCTAGGATGAAGTTCAAATTCATGAGCCTGGCATCCGCCCTTGGGAACCTCCCCTGCCTTTGGAGCCTCACCCATCACCACTCCCCAGCGAAGCCCCAACCTCCAGCCACTCAGGGGTGACTTGCTCAGCCCTCAGGCTGCTCTGTGCTTCTCTGGTTCTGCAGGTGCTGTTGCTCCCCCAGGACACCCCCCCATGCACTCCATTTTCTGCCAGACTAGCTCCATGCCCATCCTTCAGGACTCAGGCCAAGCACCACCCCCTTCGCAAAGCTCTCCTCGGGCACCGGCGCTCCCCTGGCTGGAGCACTCCTGCCCGTGTCCTGTGACATCCGTGTCCTGTGCACGGGTGTTTTAGCGGCTGGTTTGCCTGGCTTGTTTTCCATCCCATTTAGACACGAGCCTCTCAGGCATGGAGATCGGTCTTAAGAAGGAGGAGGAACAGACACAAGAACTGGGGGACTCCCGGAGGGGCACACCCATCTCTCTGGGCCACCAGTGTTTCCATGTCCCACGTTTCATCACCCGATACCAGGGAGAACAGGGGACAGGAAGGGAGAGGAAGGAAAGAGGAAAGGAGGAGCCCACGCAGACCACCGCCCTCCCCAGCTTCACTTCCCAACATGGTCTGGAAGTGTCTCCCTTAAACTTTAGACTGAGAGCAAACATTCACAGGGAAGTCAGTCATCTCCTGGGTCGAGTCCATGGCAGACAAAGGCTCCCAGCTCCGAAAGGGGGCTGGGGTGCTGGGACCCCTCTGATGAAGGCCTCCCAGGCCTGGGGCTGGACCACCCAGCCTTACCACTGCATTTGGTCACCATGTCACAGCCCTGCTGGAGACCCCAAACCAGCATCCAGTGACACACCAACAAGGGAGTTTGCCCAGATGTCCGGTATAAATAATCTCAGCGCTCCATTCGCACGGCAGAGACACAGAAATCTTCAGCATTCAGCAGCAACACAGAACACAGCATTTTTCATGGGTGAAGGACACAAAGGGGCAATTCAGCAAAGAAAAACAAAAGGCCCATAAAGAAGGCAATTTTGGCAATAAGTAGCAAAAGTCCTCAAAGTATTCATGCCCTCTGACCCGGAAATTCCATGCTAGGAATTTATCCTAAGGACATAAAAACAGTTGTTGAAAGATTTATGGACCAAGGTTGTTCGTGGTGGTATTATTTATAATTCTAAGACAGAAATAACTCAATATCAAAGAGAGTGGTATAGCCACATGACGAAGTGCCATATAGACACTAAAATGCATTTATGAAAGAACATGGGAAAGGATATGAGGAAATGCTCACTGCACAGTAAACGAAAAGAAAGGTTTCATACAAGCCACACCTTGAAACACACATAGGCACAAAGTTAGAAAGAATAAATATCAAAATGGTATGCCTAGGTGGTAAGATAGTGGGCAGATTTAATTTTCTTTGCATTTCCCAGTCTGCAATCAGAAAATAAAATCAAAAATATTACCTTTAATTTCCTCAAAACATAGAGATAAGCTACATCAAGAATACCTACCTTCCAATAAGAAAAAATGCAAAAGAAAAAAACCCCCACCTCACAGCCTTTCTCTTTTAAGAGTGGAGAGTCTGTCATACAGAGTAAAATGAGTCAGGAAGAGAAAAACAAATATTGTGTATTAACGCATATATGTGGAATCTAGAAGAATGGTATAGATGAGCCTATTAGGGCTGGAATAGAGATGCAGACGTAGGGAACAGACCTGTGGGGAAGGGCAGGAAAGGGAGGGTGTGGCACATGGACATATACACACCGGGGGCTTCCCTGGGGCTCGGCAGGAAAGAATCTGCCTGCAACGCAGAAGACCCAGGCTCGATCCCTGGGTCGGGGCGATCCCCTGGAAGAGGAAATGGCAACCCACTCCAGTGTTCTTGCCTGGGAAATCCCATGGATAGAGGAGCCTGTTCATGGGGTCACAGAGTTGGACCGTGTGTAAGATAGATAGCTAATGGGAAACTGCTGCATAGCAGAGGGCTCAGCTCGGTGCTCTGAGATGACCTCTGTGATGAGTGGCGAGAGGGAAGTGGGTGGGAGGGAAGCTCAAGAGGAAGGGGATATACATATACTTATAGCTGATTCGTTTTTGTACAGGAGAAACTAACACAACATTCTAAAGCATTGAGAGTGAAAAAGCTGGCTGAAAACTCAACCTTCAAAAAACTAAGATTATGGCATCTGGTCCCATCACTTCATGGCAAATAGATGGGGAAACAACAGAAACAGTGACAGACTTTTTCTTGAGCTCCAAAGTCATGGAAGATGGTGATAGCAGCCATGAAATTAAAAGACGCTTGCTCCTTGAAAGAAAAACTATGACCAACCTAGACAGCTTATTATAAAGCAGAGACATTATTTTGCCAACAAAGGTCCATATAGTCAAAGCTAAGGTTTTCCAGTAGTCATGTATGGATGTGAGAGTTGGACCATAAAGAAGGCTGAGCACCGAGGAGTTGATGCTTTTGAACTGTGGTGTTGAAGAAGACTCTTGAGAATCCCTTGGGCTGCAAGGAGATCCAATCAGTCCATCCTAAAGGAAATCAGTCCTGAATACTCATTGGAAGGACTGATGCTGAAGCTGAAGCTCCAGTACTTCGGCCACCTGATGCGAAGAGATGACTCATCGGAAAAGACCCTGATGCTGGGAAAGACTGAGAGCAAGAGGAAAAAGGGTGGCAAAGGATGAGATGTCTAGATGGCATTACCGACTCAGGGACATGAGTGTGAGCAAGCTCAGGAGACGGTGAAGGACAGGGAAGCCTGGTGTGCTGCCGTCCATGGGGTCACAAAGAGCCAAACATGACTCAGTGACTGAATAACAACAAATACTCCAATAAAATAGAGTGGAGAAAGCAATTTCTCCCTTACAAATTCAATACACTATTATTCATAAAGCAGATTCCCCTGGTACCTGTAGACAGGGCCTGAGCAGAGTTAAGTTCCCTTGAACACTGTCTCTATCCACCAAAGCACATCACATCTACCTAAAGAGACTTCACTTTATCTAAAAAGCCTCCAGACCACATGAATTAGAGTTCACTTTGTTCCCACCAACAGTGTCAAATATACATTTCCTTCTATTTTTACTTTTGATGAAAGTCTTTCATTTTTTCAAACTGTGCACATTTCTAAAGATAATTCTAGCAGTTAGCCCATGCTTATCTAATACAAATACCACAGAAAATCAACAGATCCCCGAAGTACGGTGGAGTGGGCAAGAGGTACTGGCAATAATATGGAGGTTTAATCTGAATATGTGACACAAAACGATATGTACACACACAGAGAAATTAACCACAGGAATTACCTCCAGGGAGGCAGGTAAGGATGACTGGATGAAGTAAGAGAAACACCAGGGACTTAAGTCAGAAAAAAACCTCTTAGAAGAAAGGTCTGAAGCAAATATGAAAAATATTCACATATGTTCATATTTATTTTGAGCAGATACACAGGTGTTCCTTAAAACCATTTGTATTGTTTCATTTTTAATCTTTTCAAAGCAATGAAGGAAAAAAGAGATTACAGAAGATATTACAACCCGGGACTATTGCTTCTGCGACAAAGACCAATACTGTGGGTCTGTTCGGGCCTTCCAACCACGTGACAGAGCAAAGTCAGAAGAGCCAAGTTCCAAGAATTCGCAATACAGAACCTCCTCGAGGTGATCTGAAACTCTAAAATCTTAGTGATCCTGGCCCCCATGCAACTGTGGAATTTCAGAACCATAAGGGCCCACCCTCTTCTGGACAGATGAACGCTCAGGAGGCCCACAGCAGGAAAGCCGCACGTCCCAGGGCTCGGCCAGCGAGGGAGGCACTCGGGCAGCTCGGCCAATTCCCCAATTTGGAGTCAGCCCTGCAGGAGGGTCCCCACGTTCACCTGAGCGTGCGCATTTCAGGATCGACAGCCACACGCAACACAACAGTGAAGACATACATCTCCACCAGCACATGCTGAACTCGTCCCAGGCTGCTGTGTGAAGTACTTCCCACTTGCAGAAAGCCAAAGAAACCTCAGAAATTTCACATGACAATTAGGCCCCTCCTTCATGAGAAGGAGCTGGCTCCCAGGTGTCCAGGGCACGGGAGGGCCGTGAATCCCACGCACAACCCCCAGAGGTTAAACACTGATCAGCCACCTGCCGCACCAGGGATTTCTGCATCTACTATTGGCAGTGTTTTCCTACAGGTTCTGCGATCAATGAACATGCACTCGACATCCACACTCAAGGCGCTGGATGTGACAAATGGACCATTCTATAAATCCAAATTTTAACCTAAAAGGACTCAGATGAAAAAGAGTTTGGCTGTTAAGTGTATCAAACAAGCCTCATGTGATGCTCTGGAGAAGGAAATGGCAACCCACTCCAATATTTTTGCCTGGAAAATCGCATGGACAGAGAAGCCTGGAGGGCGACAGTCTGTGGGGTGGCAAAGAGTCGGACACGACTTAGCAACTAAACAATAAAACAGCACACGACGCTGGGCTCAATGCTGACCAGCCCAGGGGCTCGAGGCAGCAAACGCGTCTGATCCAGGCCCGCCTTCTTTCCAGGTCTCTCTGCAGCTGAACCATTTGTGGATGCTCATCCTGATCCGCTTCTCCTTTAAAATTCAGAGACTGACTCAGGTGCTGTTCCCAAGGGCTTGTCCCACTCTGGCTTGCTAGCAACCCCCTCAATGACACCCGTTCCCCCTGGTCACCTTCTCATCACTGCAGCCTCTCCTCCACCTGTCCTGGGGCAGATGAGACGTGCCTCCGTTTTATGTGAGGGACAGGAGTCACCCGAGTTCTCACTGAGCTCTCTCTGCCCCTGGAGGCCTGGCTGACGGGGCCTCTCCCCGACATCCCTAGAAACGCTCAAAACCACTAAGTTCCCATGAGCATCACCTAGAGGGCTTGTTAAGGTGCAGACTGCCAGACCTCCCCAGACGGTCCAGGGAAGGGGCCTGACCTGCACCTCTAACAAGTTCCCAGGTGACACGGATGCTGCTGGTCTGGGGACCACACTGTGAGGACCACCTCTCTGGCCCACTGACTGCCCCTCCTGTTGGAAGGATGTTAAGACTTAAAACAGCCGGGGAACTTCTGAAAACGCAGATTCCAGGTGCCAACCCCAGAAGAGTCAGAGCAGCAGGTCAGAGGGAGGCCCGAGACACCGGAGGTCAGACTGAACTGGGCCACACTGGTTCTCACCCACTGTCTGTCCTCTGTCCCAGAAGAAGGTCAAAGACCTTTTTTGTCTCCGCAGGTTTTGGGAACAAACCTTGAGCCCATGCCATTGACAAGAGGCCCCGTCCCTCCTGACTCTCCCTGCCCCATGTGCCTCAGAAAAGAAGGGGACAATCACCGCTGGGCACACAAGACCCGGGGCTGGATTTGGTGACCTCGCCGCGTTTACTGAAAAGCCACGGCAAGAGGAAGTCCCTGTCCCAGAAGGGGGGACCTCCCACCCTCCCCAGCCACCCTGGCCAGAGTAAGAACCCCACTGGTCTCACGTCACCTCAAGCCCTCACAATCAGCAGGGCCTCACAATCTGCAGGGCCTCTCTCAAAAGGGGATGCTGGGCAGTACTTCTTTTGGAAAACTTTCTTGAATGTCACTTGACAATAATAACCAATTATGTTTATGCTACAACTGTCAGGTGGGAGAGGGAAAAAGGCAGGATATGCAATTGTATATAAGGCATGACTACCATGGAATAAAACACAAAAACTATTCATGCAAAAACTGGAAGGAAGCACGAAAAATGTTAATAGTGATTGTCTCTGGGTGCTGGGGTTCTGAGCGGTTCTTTTCTTCTTGCGACTTGTTTTCTAAGGGGTTGTTTATAAAGAACACATATTACTTACATAACCAGAACTAAGCTTTATTTTACAATAACTTGGAAGGAAAAAACAACAGAACACTGCCCACACCTAAGCTGTGTCAGTGCAAAAGGGCAGGGTCCTGCCAGTTTCCTCCAAGTGCGTGGGGCTGACCGAGGGGCAGGGAGGGCTCACGGCCTTCAGCAAGCGCTTTCAGCAAACACTGCTCCGGGCTGGGGTTGAGGCTGTCCACGCACACCAGCCCTGCCCTCAAAGAGCTAAGAGCTCAGAAACAGAACAAGGATGCAGGGGTCTTCTTTTCTACCTGCAAGTTCTTCGGGGCCCTGAGAACAGACTAGCGATCGTCTCCTTCCAGAGACTGCCGCCCATCTTCTAGAACTCAGCTCAGGGACCCCAAGAGCAGCAAACTGCCTCCAAGTACTGGAGAGGGTCTCAAGCCCTTTGGCCAACCCAGACTGGACTCTCAAGAGCTGGCGGGCACCACCGGCATGTGTGCTCCTGGGCTGGCAAGCCCAGAGAGCAGCGCCTGCCAGGCCAAGCAGCCCGCAGTAAGCGCCCGAGTGCCGCAAGCTACACACAGACCCAGAAATCTCACCTCCATCCCAACCCTTCACCACGGCCATCAGGGAGGGCTACCACCTCCCAGCCACACCTGGGGCAGGAGACACACCTGTCCAGAGCTGGGGATCTCGTCTCCAACTGTTATGACCATCCACTTCCCCTGGCACTTGCACACATCATGGAAAGCACTGCGTGAATGCTAAGTTGCTGCAGTCGTGTCCGACTCTGCGCGACCCTATGGACTGTAGCCGGCCAGGCTCCTCTGTCCATGGGATTCTCCAGGCAAGAGTACTGGAGTGGGTTGCCATGCCCTTCTCCTGGCCTAGGGATCAAATCCACATCTCTTATATCTACTGCCCAACAGTCAGTATGGCCACCAGATAGCCTGCTCCACTCCCAGGCCCAAGTTCATGGGCAGCAGCAGGTTCCGCAGAATGTGGCTGTCATGTGGGAAGCACTAGCTGAGACCCACTTGCTGACAGCATGCCTGGCTCTGGGCGTGGCTCTCCTAGCGAGGAAACAAACCCCCGCCAGCCCCCAGATCCAGCTCGCGCAGGGCTCCCCCAGCCCTTCCTCAGCACAGCTAGCATCTGTTACTAAAAGCATGGACCTGCTGCTCAGCCGCCCAAAGGCTGCTCAGAGTGCCCACGGTGCTGGGCTTCCAGTGGGCCCTGGAACGAGCACTGGGGGCTGGCTGAATTGGCCATAAAGCAAAGGCATCCAGCACCCCAACCCCAGAGGGAGGAAAATGGAAACTATCATCTCAGAAAATCCATGACATGTCCACTCCCTCCTTCACCCATCTTTCCTCAAACAGCAGCACCTACAGCCCTCTGCAGGAAGCGGACAAGCACACGGCCCGACGCCACGGCGCAAACTCCATCCGGCCGCCTGTCCAGCGACCTCAGTGACCTCAGAACCTGCACGGCTGCGCAAGGGCAGAGTGGGAAGCCACAGCTGGCTGGAGGGCTTCCTCATGGCGACAGGGACCTCATGGCTCTGAAGATGCTCCCAAGCCCCAGAACTGAGACGATGTTACAGCCCAGGAAGCTGAGGGCTAGGAGAGGCTCGGAGGCAGAGGGCTCCGTGAAACCCCAGCATGAATCCAGAAGGGATGGGCTCTTGAGCAGTGACTCTCAAACTGGGCCCCCTGGGGTCCTGGGAAGCCTCCCAGAGATGCCCTGGAGGGCAAGGAGTGGGCTGAGCAGAGGGTATTCAAGCCTCCAAGTCACTCAGAGTTGCCAGGGCTTCCCCTGGGGGCTCAAGAAAATTCACGTGGGGCTAAAAAGTTTCATGGCTAAGTTTGACAAGCCTGGGCTCCAAAGTGCACACTTTAAATCTACTTCCCGTCAATGCCTCCATATAAAGATCATGACATCAAAGATCCTTGCCCAACTGGCCCAAGGCTGGGATGGGGGTTTCACAGCCCTTCCCCCTTCGGGCCCTCTTGCCTGACCCACCCACCAGCAAGCTGAGATATGAGGAGAATTTCCATATCTCAGAATGTTAGGCAGACACCCCAACCCTGAACCATAGTGCTCCTGTCTGCCAGTTCAGGGCTGGTTGATTTCATATTTGGCCCGAACACAACCCTTCTGTGTCCCTTCTCTCCCTCGCCCCCTTGAATCGCTCCTGTACAGACTCGCTGAGCTGTGGGTGATAACCGTGCAGGGTGCCCCTCCCAGAGCCCTCACCAGCCAGGCGCCCCGTGACCGTGAGCTGGGACTGCGGACCAAGGCTCGTCTCCGGGGCCCTCCTGGCACCAGGCACGCTGCGGTGCACATGGCTCAAAGGACGTTCCCTGGGCAGAGTAAAGCGATCCCACCTCTGACCCTTCTCACAATGCCAGAGAAAAGATGCATGTGCAAACACGCCAAGTGTCAACAGGCAGCTAGCTGCCCTGGCCACCACTTCCTCTCGGCTTCCTGTGGGGAAACCGTTCAAACGAAGGTATTGCCGGATGCACAGCAGGACTCTGGGGGGCGGTGAGAGGGGAGGACCACCTTACCTGGTAGTAGGTCTTGATGTTTCTCACCAAGATGGTCAAGTTCTGAATGCGAAGGTTCACGTCGTTGTTGACGTGCTTGTTGATGCGCTGATTTGTTGGCCTGGGATCTCTAGTGGGGGGTGGGGGGTAAAAAATGATGAGAATGGAAACCGCACCTCCCAGCCCCTGCCACACCCCAATCTACCCCCGAGTGCTGAGTTTTCTCCAAGCCTAGGGCACTATGCAGCTGCGGCGAGTGTGGCTCAGGTCAAATCCTAAGTCTGCTACCGCCAAGCCATGGAACCCTCAAGGGAGACGCATCACTTTCTGTTCCCCCGCCCCAAGCCCCAAGCCCACTACCTGCCCTTAATCAACATTATTGTCCCCACTGCTGGCGGCAGCCATAAACGACCGAGTGTCGATGCAGACCCCAAAGTGACACTCCATAAAGGTCAGCTTCTGTTGCTCAGTCTCCAAGTCGTGTCCGACTCTTTGGAGACCCCCATGGACTGTATAGACTGACAGGCTCCTCTGATCATGGGATTTCCCAGGCAAGAATACTGGAGCAGGTTGCCATTTCCTTCTCTAGGGGATCTTCCCAACCCAGGGACTAAACTCATGTCTCCCAGCATTGGCAGGTGGATGTCTTTTTTTTTTTTTTAACCACTGAGCCACCAATAACCTACCCCAAAATATATTTCAAGATTAAAGAGAACAGGACTTCCCTGGTGGTACAGTGGATAGGAGTCTGCCTGTCAATGCAGGGGACACGAGTTCGATCCCTGTTCCGGGAAGATTCCACATGCCGTGGGCAACTAAAGCACCTGTGCTCCAACTCCTGAAGCCCGTGCTCTGCAGCAAGAGAAGCCAACATGTGAAAAGCCTGTGCACCCCAATGGAGGGCACCCCTTGCTCACTGCAACCAGAGAAAGGCTGCGCGCAGCAACAGAGACCCAGTGCAACCAGAAACAAATATTGTTAAAAATTGAGAGAGCTAACTTATTAAATAAAAGATAAAAAAGGATTAAAAGCTAAAGCCAAACAAAGCAAACTGTGAAATATCAAGAAAGGGGGGAAATGGTACATTTTCTGACTTCATAAAAATCAGTAAAATCATCACTTCACACGGGTCTCCTGTGTGTGTCACTGAGTGTTCATGCCCGTGATTTACATTCCAGGCAGACACTTCTGGCTAAAAAAATCGCCACCGTGAGTCTGTGACACTATGTCGAGTATGCCACACCCTACAAGAAATGCTAAGAGACACAGATAATTGATGTGGGAAATCCCCAAAGTATCATTTCTTTTCCAAACTCAGGCAAAAGGCAGGTCTGGTTGTGATGAAATTAAAAACCTAAATCAGGTGATTTATAATATCACTCATCTACATACAGGACATTTCTCAAAAATTCTCTGAGTTTAACGATGTTTCCTATTTGAAGAACAGACTCGACAAGAATGGATTTTCGCTCCCCCCCGCCCCCTACGTACCACACACTGCTTTCTTTTCCTAACAAAGTCCTCTTGCCCATTCAACTGTCCCAAGACACCATGAAGGATGTCTCATTCAAATGAGGGCTGTGTTCATGGTTTCATCTGTCATCTGAGCCCTGTGATGAGGGTGCTGAGCCTCCTGAGGGCTGGTGTGATGGAAGAAAAACAGGTCTCTTCCTCCTTCCTTGGTACCCACGCCCCTCGATGATAATAGTGTGAGCACAGGAAGGGGAATCTGGGGGAGTAAAGCAAATCAATCTCAATGCTATTTGGCTCTTTCAAAGCCAATAATTTATACAAGATTAACCAATAGAAAAAAAAATCTACAAATCAAAACTATTTCAAATATCACTGCAGGCATAATTTCTTAATAACACAAGCTGTTTAAAATTCAACCATTAAGTAAATATTTGATATAAACACTATGAGTCTCGACACTGTATTGCGTGTGTGCAAACCCCTTTATGAATCACGCTGCCATAATCAGCCATGGATTTTATTCAATCATCCTGCCTCCCCTAAAACAGTCATATGAGCATGCTGGGGCAACCAGAAGACCTCTTTTCAACTGTCCCAAGTTTTTCCCTGGGACAACGTTTCTTACTGTCCCCACATAGTGCAGAGTCCTGCCAAGCCATTTACATGTCTCTCCTGGAGCCATTCAT
The DNA here is from genome assembly GCA_917880005.1 of Nanger dama. Taxonomy (NCBI): domain Eukaryota; kingdom Metazoa; phylum Chordata; class Mammalia; order Artiodactyla; family Bovidae; genus Nanger; species Nanger dama. The sequence continues at coordinate 1,178,258 of CAKJTW010000038.1, read as the reverse complement.
TACTGAGAAAATAAAGGTTAACAGTTGCGTGGAAATTAATTTAGCCATAGAGGAGGCATTCAGAATTTAAACCACAAAGGCATTTTAGCTACAGAAGTGTACCTAGCATGACAACGTAATTGATCTTAAGGGTGCAATTCTCCTCCCTTTACTATAGAGACCTGAAGAGATGAGAGGCAATTTCATAAAGCGAGGAATGTGCTTCTTACAATAGGAGGACTTAGGGCTTCCCAGGTGGCTCAGCGGTAAAGAACCTGCCTGTCAGTGCAGGAGACAGGGGTTCGATCCCTAGGGAAGATCCCACACGCTGCAGGGCAATTAAATCCACACATCACAACTACTGACCTTGTGCCCTGGGGCCCAGGAGCTGAAACAAGAGAAGCTACTGCAATGAGAAGCCTACGCATCACACTAGGACCCAGCACCATTAATAAATACATACTTTTAAAAACATAGAACTTAGAGCAGATGCAGGCCCCAGTTTCCATTAAGTCAGACAGGACCACCTGAAGAGTACCAGGAGCCACAGGACCTTAGCAAACACGTGGATGTTCATTGCACAAAGGCAAAACACACACCCAAGGTCTGGGCCTGGGAAGCCATCAGGTGACGGGGAGCCTCTGACCATCTCCACTCTTGTGAACCTCCAGTTCTAGGAAGCAACTGCTAATGGAAACAACATTCCAAAAGTGCTCACGTTTAGAACATGAATAATTAGACTAATTATCATGATCATTATACTAGCACTCCTTCCTTTAACTATGGCTCTCAAGGTAAAGAGAGATTAAGGAAATAAATCGAACAGCAGTCAACTCTGGTTAAGGAAGGCTTATCCCCACTTGGCCCAGCATTGCATAACCCCCTCCGTCCTGGAGCAGGAAATGGGTCAGAAGCCACTGACTCTGGTCTGGAAATGGGGCCCAGGAGGGGCCAAGTTCTCTAGGCCCCATTGGGCTCATCTGCCAGGTGATTACAGGACCCTTCCGGTCCTAAAACCCTACTGTTCTAGGAAGGCCAGGGGCTGTACTGCCCAACGTGGTTCTTGATCCCAGGAAGATCACAGAACTACTGCAAACTGTCTCCCTGAAAGCCTTCAAAAGCAACAAGGATCTTCTTTACATGACAGTCCTAGAACAGAAAAGGCTGCCAGTCCCCCGCCAGGATGTGTGGGCGCAGAGGACAGGAGAGAGACATGGCTGCAAGGAAGTGTCTAGGAGCTTGTCCAAACTCAGAGACAAACAAGGCCAAAGTGCAGGGCCCTGAGGGCTTTATTCTTGTTCAAAAGAAAGAAAGAAAGAAAGAAATCACTCTCCCTAAAATTTCAAAGAGAACTATAATTTATACTTATAGTAACCTTGCCTCCCTCCTGTGAGAAAAGGTCAGCCCTGAACTTTTCATCATATTCCAATGACTCCTAAATTTAAAATTGAATCCAGGAAAAAAAAAAGAAAAGAAAACTGAATCAAGAAACCATGTTTGGGGACTTCCGTGGTAGTCCAGTGGTTAGGACTCCACGCTTCCAATGCAGGGTGCACAGGTTCACTCCCTGGTCGGGGAACCAGGATCCCATATGCCACGTGGTGTGGCCAAAATGTTTTAAAAATAAAGAAGAAATCATGTTTGATACAGATGATAGAGATACTGATAATCTATCATAGATTTAAAAAAGGTTGAGCCCAACTTTGTATAAAAATACATTAGGAAGATATATGTATATACCACAGACGACATCTGGGAGACACCAGAATATTAATACTACTACCTTGACATGGTAAAATGATAGGCAATGTTTGTTTTGCTCATCTATATGTTCCTCCTGGAGGAGGAAACGGCAGTCCACTCCAGGAGTCCCATGGACAGAGGAGGCTGGTGGGCTACAGGCCATGAGGCTACACGTGCATCTGTATGCTCCTACCTTCCTACAACAAACATGAATTTTCTCATTTAACTTTTACAGAATCAAGGCCCCATGAAGAGTGTCACATGCTGCAGCCATGAAAGAATATCACTTAAGTTCATGAGTAAAAACTCTTTTTGCCCCAAGACTTTAGCACCAATACAAACTCATTCAACTAACAAGTATCTTCCCCTTTATCCTCAGCTTTAACATCTGCAAAATGGGAACATAACTCCTCTTCTGGCATTCTAAGGAAAAAAACTTATCTTTCAAATGCTTTTTATTTTTCTTTTCTCCTGAGAAAAGCACTTTTAAAAGATTTATTTATTTTTTAATCAGAGGATAATTGCTTTACAATGTTGTGTTGGTTTCTGCCATACAGCAACATGAATCAGCCGTAGGTATGCATATGTCCCCTCCCTCATGAACCTCCCTCCCACCTCCCATCTCACCCCATCCCTCTAGGTTGTCCCAGAGCACCAGGCTGGGCTCCCTGTGTCACACAGCAAATTCCCACTGGCTATCTGTTTTACATGTGGTAATGTATATGTGTCAACGCTACACCCTCAGTTCGCCCCAACCTTTCCTTCCCTTACATAAGGTAAAGTGTATGTTTCAATGCTGCTCTCTCAGTTCATCGCACTCTCCTCCCCGCCCCACCTGGCTCCTGCTGGGTCCACAACTCTGTTATCTATGTCTGTGTCTCTTTTGCTGCCCCATATAGAGGGTCATCAGAACCATTTTTCTAGATTCCATATATATGCATTAATATACAATACTCCAAATGCTGTTTAGAAGCTTAAGAAACTCTTCCATTGCCCTGCATATATTTCCAACTTCTGAATAATGAATATATTATTCGTAATTCTGCAGCTAGCACAAGCGGTTAGAAAGGAGTCTGAACAAAGCAAATAGTATTGGATTTAACGTAGGCCTTGCCCAGCTACAAGCTTTCAGTCCCAGTTTCCAACTGCACTCAACAGCCACTGCATCAACTCAGGTGTCCACTCTCATGTGGACAGATGCTCACCAGCACACGCATGTGTCCACACACACAAAGTCAGCCTCAGGCCTCACTAATGATGATGATGACTGACATGATTCACATTTGTTGGGCATTTCCTATACATGCATAATCTTATTTAATCTTCCCCAAATCTATAAAATACCATCCCGCTTATTACAGATCAGGAAATTGAGGCTTAGACAGTTTAAGTAATTTGCCCAACGTAACAGAACCAGTATAGCAGAGGGAAGATTTGAATTTGTCTGCCTGATGCTAGACTCAGAGCTCTCTCTCTCTTTTTTTTTTTTCTGAGTATTTTCTTTCGGGCTTCCCTGATAGCTCAGTTGGTAAAGAACCTGCCTGCAATGCAAGACACCCCAGTTCGATTCCTGGATCGGGAAGATCCCCTGGATAAGGGATAGTCTACCCACTCCAGTATTCTTGGGTTTCCCTTGTGACTCAGTTGATAAAGAATCTGCCTCCAATGTGGGAGACCTGGGTTCAGTCCCTGGGTTGGGAAGATCCCCTGGAGAAGCAAAAGGGTACCCATTCCAGTATTCTGACCTGGAGAATTCCATGGACTGTATAGTCCATGGGGTCGTTAAGAGTCAGACAGGACTGAGTGACTTTCACTTTAAAAAGTCTTCATTGAATTTGTTACAATACTGCCTCTGTTTTATGTTTTGGCTTTTTGGCTATAGGACATGTGGGATCTCAGCTCCCTGACCAAGAATCAAACCTGTACTCCCTGCATTAGAAGGCAAAGTCTCAACCACTGGACCACCAGGGAAGTCCCTGGAGTTAGAGCTCTTAATTTTCCTATGAGACTGTGAAAAGCATGTCCAGAGTGAATAAGACATCTTGTTTTCCCCTTGGGGACCAGTAGGTACCCAGGGAAAGTGCATCCACAGAGGAGCTATTCAGCAAGTTTTCCAAGCCGCTCCATCCACACCACTCAATGCCTCACTTCATTCAGGAATTCTCCTGGACCTGGACCTGGGCCTCCCCTGAAAGTTGAGCCCACAAGGCTTTCCTGCTTTCAGGCACTAATGTCAGCGAGAGGCCTGGCCAAGAGACTACCACTCCAGCCTTCTTCAGTTGCCGGAGACAATGCCCAGGTGCAGTCACGTGACCCCCAGCCAGCTTCCATATGGCTCTCAAGTGTTAGGTAACACCCCTTTTGTCTGAGCTCTGGCAACACATTAGCACACTGCTCTCTGCAATTCTCTCAGCTCCTACCAACCCGGAGAGAATTTATCAAAATAGGCGAACTGCACACAGTAGGAGCTACCAGCATGGAAGATAAGGCAGAACATCCTTATCGCTTACCCACTTGTTAGCCTGACACTTGGCAGAAGTGAAACAGGCTTGGCTTAAGTACAGTGTTAGATGTGGGGCTAGGACATGGGTCCCAGAGTCCAGTTTTGCCCTCCGTTTCATTAGGAGAGGGCTAAGACTTAAGAATTATGAAGCGACTAAGAACATAGGGGGAAAGTAGACTAAAAAAAAAAAAAAAGAACTTTAAAGCAGTGACGCAAATACTTTCTGGATTAAGAAGGGAGACATAACTATGTAACTGATACCAACACTTACTAAGTGGCAGGCACTGTGTTAACTGCTAATACATCACTCATTTCATCCTCACAACCATCTCTTAAGGGAGGTACTTTCCTGCCCATTTTACAGATGAGGAAACTGACATGGTAGTGATGTGCCCAGCTGCACAGGGCTTGCATGAGAACCAGCAGGTTACACAGGCTTTTGACACTAGGGCTGAAACTTTCTTTTTAAATTGAGGTCCTGTTTACACAGGGTGAAATGCATGTATCTTAAGTTACAGCTTGATGAGTTTTGAAAACTGAAATATACTCCAGTCAATACATGGACCATTTCTACCACCCTTAGAAGTTCCCCTGTGGACTTCCCTGGTGGTCCAGTGGCTAAGACTCCATGCTCCCAATGCAGGGGGCTCGGGTTTGACCCCGGGGTCAGGGAGCTAGATCTCACATGCCACAACCAAGACCTGGACCAGCCAGCCAAATAAATAAATAAATACTAAAGAAAAAAGTTCCCTTGTGCCTGCTTTCCGATCAACCCCTATCTACTTCCAAGAGCAAACAATGCTGATTTGTCACCTGGAGCAGGGTTATTTCGATCAGCCACTCAGTAAACCGCATGCAAGTGGTACCTCTCCCTCCTTATGTCCTTCTAGAAAGCCACCCAGCTTTCCCACTGCTCTCTTTCTTGGTGTATAACTCTGGCCAAAGGACCCAGAACCATTGCTTGAGGCCTGAGAAGCTGCAAACATATCAGTTCTCACTTGCAGGACCATTACCTTGGCACATCACAGAGGAGAAAGGAACACTGAAAATTGTCAAGGGGAAGGGAGAAGCCCTTCCAAACTGCATTTAGCTTCGGGGCCAAGTGTGAACAAGTGATGAGCTGGCATTTCTCAAAGGAATGGTCCAACAGGCTTTCCTGATTTACAAGCAAGTGGTAAACGCTTCAGGAATTCCAAAGGTCAGGGAAGAAAGAGAAACAGTCCCAGGGCTTTTGTTCTCCCCCTCGCCTGGGTGTAAAACCCTGAATGAAAAAGCCAGGGATACTGCTGGTTTTTTAATTAAACAGGACAGGTTGAAATTTCACTGGTTGTTGCACCAATTGGAATCCAGCAATTTTGGGGGGTCTAACAGGACGAAGAGGGGAAATAGCTGCCAGAACTTGAATATGCCATGAGACAACCCCAGGAAAATGCCTTCTTGTGAATCAAGAAGTACTGCCAAGCTGACAAGAGATTAGTCATTTTAGAATCTAATCAAACTCAAGACAGGTAACATTGGTAGTGTCTTAAAAACATTAAGACTGAGATGTCTCTGCCACAGCATGACATCAAGTAACTTATCATGCCACAGGAGCGATGACCTCAGGAAATTGTTTAAAATAGATCTTTGTAGGTAGATCTATTTAAACCTCTTTGGAATATACCAAAGCTGACCGCTCCTCCTCCCACAGGGGGCCACAAATGCAGCTGATTCTCATCAGCTAATAAGTGCCTGGCTCAAGATGACAATTTGCTAAGTTGCAGGTGAGTAGGTGAGCTACAAGGGCCTGATCCACAGAGAACATTTGCTCCAAGTGCCTGTGAATCATACAGACACTCAGTTCCAATACGTTCCCTGCACCTTCTGAGTTAAAAACAGAACGCAGTGGCAGGAGCCAACACCTACATGTGGCAGGCTGTCAATCAGACAGGGGCTGCAGAATGCAGCAACAGGAAAGGATGCGGTCAAACATGATAGCAGGTGTAATCTCCACCAAAACTCCGTTTAAACCCACGCCTCAAGACAGACAGCACCAAAGCATTCTGGCTCCCCAGGCCTCTCCCAACACAGTGGCTTTTCAATCCACTTTATAAGAAGGAACCTTAACCAACTGCACTTGCTCTGGGGCAACTGAAACACAAGATGGAAGAGAGGCAGGAACACGGGCGTCCTGACCGCGGGTGAAACGTGATAGTCACTCACGGATGCTCTGGTCCCAGCCCGACACTTCCTGTAACCAGACACTCTCCGCTACAGCTCCTTGCCCCCAAAAGAAAGGTGGTTTTTCTTTTTTTTTCCATGTCATTGTCAAATGACACTTAAGTCCCTGAGTTCGAAGTCAATTGCAACATGTGGATGACAGTCACTCAATTTCAAATTCCTTTCACCAAACCACTGTCCTGGAGTTCTTCACACCCAACGAACCAGGAAAAGACACCATTAATACCAAAATACCAGTGGGCCCACATGCAGAGAACACTGCAACTTCACATTCCATTTCTACAACCTTAAATTCGACTTTCCGAGGCATCATTCCTTCCTTCCTCCCGGAAGGTAACTCACATTTGCAACATGATTTGGTTCAGAAAGATGCCATCTGCTAAATCCATGTACATGGTCAGGTTGTCCTGGTTGCCGCTTCCGAATGGGCCAAAAGTTTTCACCTGCGGGGAGGAGAACGCGGAGAGTAAGACAGAGCCCCTGCGGGCAGAAGGGAGTCACCCACAGCCACGCACCCTTCTCCCGGGCCTCGACCCCCCTTCCCCGTGCCAGGCAACAGAAGTGAGACACCAGAAAGAAAACTTCCTCGCCACTTTTTGCGGCGTCTCAGAGCGGAAAGAAAATAAAATAAAGGGTACTTTTCAATAAATTTCTCACGTCTCAGATCTATTGGAAATCACAGCGCCCACCCTAGCCTGTACACGTTCTTACTCAAAGCCCCTAATCTCCACTGCCCTCCACCCGCTGGCCTCAGGGGTTCAGAAGCTACACGAGGATATCTTAGGGGAATGGGTCCTTTTCCAAGCGGTCAAGCCATGCGCCCAGGGTGACTACTAGGACCCTGTCGTTCCAGGGCCGCCGGCCCAACGCCCTGGCGGGAACAGGTGTACCCGCTCAGCACCCCCGCCTGGCCGAGAGCGAGGCAGGGTTCTGCACCCGGCGAGCCGTCTCCAGAGTTGGAAATAACCCCAGACCCTGGGACACTGACCCGGACCCTGGCTGGGGCTGGGGGGCGGAGGGCTCTTGATGAGTCCTCTGGGTCTAGGGGCTACCCGGGGCCCCGCCTGGGTCGGGTTTAACTGCGATCGCCAGTGGGGGAGAGGAGCCGGTGCCCCAACAATGGGGCGGGGAGCCAGGCACACTCACCCAGGTCACCAGCGGGCTCTGCAGGAAGAGCTCCATGAGCTCCGAGACCGTCACGTCCATGCTGAGGCTGCGCCCGCCGGCTCCGCGCCCCGCGTCCCCGTCCCCCGCGCCGAGGCACAAAGCGGCTCTGGCAGCGACCGGCGGGCGCGGGGCTGCGGCAGCTCGCGCCCGGGAGACAAAGGCGGGGCGCGAGCCCACGTTCCGCGGCTTCGGAGGCCCCGCGCCCCGCCCGGGGCTGGGGGAAGGGAGGGCCCGCCGCTCGGGGAGGAACAATGCGGGCGGCGGCCCCGCCCCTTGGCGGCCCCTAGGCGATCGGCGCGCCGCCTCGCGGTGCTGGAGCCGGGAGCCCCGGCGTGGGCGCGGCGGCGCGGGGGCGCCGGGAGGGGCAGCGGCCCGCACGTGTGCCGGGGGAGGGGGCGTCCCGGCCGCCCGCACGTGGGGCTGCAGCCGCGCGCAGATGCAGAGAACGCTGTCTCGGCGGGCTTGGGGCCCCCAACACGTGGCTCCTCGCTGCGCGCGTGCGTCGGCCACCCGGCCCGGGAGCCCGGTGCGGGCCCGAGCGCAAGAGAGCGTGGGTCCCGGCCTCTGCCTCCCCGGGTGCGCGCGTGGGAGACCGAAGAAGAGCAGGGCGCGCTGCCCACCCAGGTCGATTCGGGCACACCGCACGCTGGAGGACCAGCGGAGCCCACCACCTCCAGGCTGGCGGCCCGCAAGCAGGTGCAGCCCTTCGGCCGCGCGGAGCCTCCCAGGTGCCGCCGAGGCCCCGCCCGGCCCCGTGACGACAGGCCCCAGCCCGCCAGCCTCAGGTGCTGGGGTCGGCCTCGTGGGCAGGTGGGGCGCAGGCCCGGAAGTCAGAGGAGGAAAGTTGGTGTTGAGTTTAAGCTGTAGGAGCCCGACCTTTTGCGCCCCACCTTGCCACCTCCCAGGCTGCTAGCCGTTTAGAAGTTCTCCCAGAAAAACGGGTATTGTGGCCGCCCCGACCTGGACTCGGCCCAACTGAGACACCCCCTCCCTCCAACCCCCAACACCACCGCCGCTTTGCCAAGAGTGAAGCCAGATTCCGGATTCCTACTTGGAGGACGTGGCGGCAGCTTGGTGGTAGGCGACAGGAAAGAGGACAAGTGCCCCAACTGTATGGAAAGCCAGCCCTGGGCCCAGACCCACAACCTCCCTGCTGAGACAGCTGCGGTGGATCGGGCGGTTTCTACCTCACCTTGGGCCGGTAATAATTTCACACTACGATTCAGTCATTGTTCAAAACATTTTACAGTTAAACTAGTCTAATCCTCAAGAGTTTCCCAAGTGAGCCCACCGATGCTGTATTGACCTGAAAGCGCCTAGTATAATTGGTGGCAAGTATACAGTAGGCGCTAAATGGCTGCTGATTTGCATGTGAAAGTTGACTCTGTCAAGCGTTGGGGCTGCGGCATCTGCCGGTGAAATGTGGAATTGCAGCCGAGTTCTGTGAGGGGGTGAGATTGTGGCCCTGCCAAGGCTCCTCTGTCCATGGAAATTCCCAAGAATACTGCAGTTGGTTGCATGTTTCCTCCTCCAGGGGATCTTTCTGACCCAGGGATGGAACCCGGGTTTCCTGCTTTGGCAGGCGGATATTTTACCACTGAGCCACCCGGGAAGTCAGCCAAGTCGACTGCTGCTGCTAAGTCGCTTCAGTCGTGTCCGACTCTGTGTGACCCCATAGACGGCAGCCCACCAGGCTTCCCCATCCCTGGGATTCTCCAGGCAAGAACACTGGAGTGGGTTGCCATTTCCTTCTCCAGTGCAGGGCATCCCTAAAAAGAAGTGCCGAATTCAGGATGATGGAAGGGAAAATGGGAGACTGAGAAGAACTAAAATTTCGAACTTATGTGGTTTCCTTGTGCACCAGAAATTCAGTAATTCCTAATTGCCTATATCATGGAGTCAGTTGGAAAATAGGTAAAATATGTATTTATGCCCACCTCTGTTTAAAAGGCCCCCGTTCTGTGTGGCTGGGATTTTTTTTTTCATATTGATCCCAACTATTCTGGAAAGACAAGGAAGCGATCTTTAAAATTATTAGATAAGCATAATCTTTCACACTAGGAAATACATTGGACAAATGCTTTTCTGACACTTGTCGCTGAGGACATGGACACCTCCTGGGCCACAAATACATCGGGAATTTCTGTTTGGGGGTCAGTTAGCTGCTGGGTTGGTTCATTGTCATTGATGTGTCCGCAGTTCATTGGCTCAACCCCATTTTATTCCGTTGGGAACGAGCTGATTGTCATCCCTGGTGAGGCAGGGTGACAGGTAAACTGGATGGTGCCACCCAGGTCGATTCGGGCACACCGCATGCTGGAGGCCCAGTGGAGGTGCACACCCAGCAGCCCCCAAGCAGGTATAGCGCATAGGCGCGCGGAGCCTCCCAGGTGCCGCCGAGGCCCCGCCCGGCCCCGTGACGACAGGCCCCAGCCCGCCAGCCTCAGGTGCTGGGGTCGGCCTCGTGGGCAGGTGGGGGCGCAGGAGTGGCAGGCTTCACAGGGTTGGATGAGCTGGACAAAGTACTTCCGAGAAATCCCCTCACTCCGTAAAATCACAATAAGGAGCTTCCTGTATCACTTTACAGGGTAATTTTGAAGTTCCGGTGATGGGGTGTAAAAGGTCTATAAAGGAATCTTCCTCCCTGTCTCCGCCTCATCTGTTGCCACTCCCCCACCCACCCCCGTCTGCCATTATTTAATAAGAATTGTTTCCCCTATGTCTCCATCAAGTTGGCCATAAACTTCAGGAAGCAAACACACTGACTGTCTATTAACCACTAAGCATTAATCCTCTGTCCGCTGTACATCCAGACCAACCCTTGGGTTTCACTCTTATCTGAGACTTAACTGCTGCTGCTGCTAAGTCGCATCAGTCGTGTCCAACTCTGCACAACCCCATAGACAGCAGCCCACCAGGCTCCCCCGTCCCTGGGATTCTTCAGGCAAGAAAACTGGAGTGGGTTGCCGTTTCTGTCTCCAGTGCATGAAAGTGAAGTCGTTCAGTCCTGTCTGACTCTTAGCGACCCCAGGGACTGCAGCCCACCAGTCTCCTCCATCTATGGGATTTTCCAGGCAAGAGTACTGGAGTGGTTTGCCATTGCCTTTTCCGGAGACTTAACTATTTATTTACAATTTTTTTCTTGTTGATTTCTGCATGAAAAGTAATTGCTTTGTGCATTGCTTCCTAGACAGAAGCAGTACTTTAATTATGTTGTTCATTCTGATAAAGAAATTTTCTCCCTTTCTCAGAAAATACTGGCTCAGCTGTGTAATCTAATGGCATCTCTGTAATTTGATAGGCGTTTTAAATAATTTGTACAACTTTAAGGAGGGAGGGGTGGCTATTTGTTAATGTCTTTGTAATTAACTTGTTATAAGGAGCATGTATTAATTTCATAATTAAATGTTTGTGTTAAAATACACATAACATAAAATTCACCATCTTAACATTTTTAAGTGTACAGTTCAATAGCATGAAGTACATTCACTTTGTTGTGCGGTCCTTGCCACCATCCATCCCCGTAACTCTTTTCATCTTGTAAATCTGACAATACCTATAACTTTCCATTCTCCCCTGCTCTGGCCCCTGGCAAGCCTAATTCTATTTTCTATCTTTATTATTTTGACTAAGTGGAATCATACAGTATTTGTCTAACCAGCGTATTTCACTCAGCATCATGTCCTTAAGATTCATCCATGTTATAGCATATTACAGAATACATTTCCTTTTTAAAGCCGAATAATACTCCTGTGTGTGTGTGTGTGTGTGTGTGTGTGTGTGTGTGTGTGAATTTCACTTATCCATTCATCAGTGGGTGGACTCTGGGGTTGCTTCCATGTTTTTGCTATTGTGAATAATGCTACTGTGAATATGGGTGTACAGGTATCTCTGTAAGACCCTGCTTTTGATTCTTTTGGATACATAGCCGGAAGTGGGATTGCTGCATCATTTGCTTAATCTATATTTTGTTGGAACCTCCGTACTATTTTTGCATAGTGGCTCTACCAGTTTACAGTCCACAAACTGTGCACGAGGGTCCTTTTTTTCACATCTTTGCCACCATTTGTTATCTCTTATCTTTCTAAGTTTCACCATTCTAACAAGTGTGATGTGATCACTCGGGTTTTTAATTTCCTTTTCCCTAATGATGATAGTGATGTTGACCATCTTTTCATGTACCTGTTGGCTATTCATGTATCTTCTTTGGAAAAATGTCTGTTCAAGTCCTTTGCCCATTTTAAAAGTTGGATTATGTGTTGCTTTTTCCTATGAGTTGTGTGAGTTTATATACATATATATATGGTTTTAACCCTATTATCAGATATAATCATTAGCAAGTATTTTCTCCCATTCTATAGGTTGCCTTTCATCTTGTTGATTTTCTTTACTGTGCCAAACCTTTTTAGCCTGAATTTTACTTTTTGTTGCCTTTGCTTTTGGTATCAGATCTGGAAAATCATGGCTAAGATTGATGACAAGAACCATACATGGCAACATTTTCTTCTGAGAATCTTTTTGTTTTCAGGTGTTACATTCAACTAAATCTATTCTGAGTTAATTTGTGTGGATGGTGTAAGATGGGAGTTTAGTTTCATTCTTTTGCATGTAGCTGTTCAGTTTTCCCAACACCATTTATTGAAGAGGCTGTCCTTTCCTCACTGCATATTTTTAGCTCCTTTGTCATAAAATAGTTGACCGTATATGGGTGGGTTTATTTCTGGACTCTCTGTTCTGTTGCATTGACATATGTGATGTTTTTATTCAGTGCCATTCTATTTTGATTACTACAGCATTGTAATATGGTTTGAAATCTGGAAGCATCATGCCTCTAGCTCTGTTGTTCTTTCTCAAGATTGCTTTAACTATTCATGGTCTTCGTAGTTTCATATAAATTTTAGAAACTTTCCTATATCTGTGGAAAGTGCCTTTGGAATTTTGACAGGGGTTCCATTCAGTCTGTTCATTGCTTTGGGTAGTTTGGACATTGGAACAATATTAAATCTTCCAATCCATGAATATGGGCTATCTTTCCATTTTATTTGTATCTTTGGTTTCCCTCATCAATATCTTAATAGTTTTCAGCATATAGGTCTTTAGCATCCTTGGTTAAATTTATCCCTAAGTATTTTTTTTTTAGTTGCAGTTTTAAATGGTATTATTTCCTTAATTTATCTTTCTGATAGTTATTGAGGTATCGAAACACAATGATTTGTATTTATTCTGTACCCTGCAACTTTACTGAATTTATTTATTACTTTAATATTTTTTGGTGGGATCTTTTGGATTTTCTATGTATGTCATCTGCCAACAGTAATGGTCTTACTTCTTCCTTTCTGATTTGGATACCTTTTATTTATTTTTCTTGCCTAATTGTCCTGGCTAGGTCTTCTAATACCATGTTGAAAAAAGTGGTGAGCAAAGGCATCTTCATCTCCTTGCCTATCACCATCGAGTATGACACTCGTTGTGGCCTTGTCGTTGTGCTCAGTCGAGTCCGATTCTTTGCAACCCCATGGACTGTAGCCTGCCAGGCTCCTCTGTCCATGGGGAGTGGGGTGCTGTTTCCTCCTCCAGGGATTCTGCTCACCCAAGGATCTCTTATGTCTCCGCATTGGCAGGCAGATTCTTTCCCACTAGCACCACCTGGGAAGCCCGGCCTTGTCATAGATGGCCTTTATTATGTTGAGGGATATTTCCTCTCTACCCGCTTTGTTGAGAGAGTTTCCATAAACAGATGTTGAATTTTGTCAAATGCTTTTTCTGTGCATATGATTTTGATCCTTCATTTTGTTAATGTGGCATATGACACTAACTGATTTGCAGACACAACTGTGTTTGCGTCCCTGGAATGACCCCACTCAGTAGTGGATGTGATCCTTTGTTTCCTTGTGAGAATTCCGTGGTTTTAGCTCTTACACTGAAGACTTCAATCCAGTATGAGTAAATTTTTGTATGAGGTGAGGCACAGTTTCATTCTTCAGCATGAGGCTATGTGTCATTTCAGCACCAATTGTTAAAAAGACTATCCTTTTCCCATTGAGTGATCTTGATGTCTGTATTAATCAAGGTTCTTCAAAGATCCAAACCAATAAGATGTGTGTGTGTCTACTTATGTCTGTCTGTAGTATATAGAGAGACAAGGTGGAGAGAGGGAAAGGGAGAGAGATTTAAGGAATCAGCACATGCATTCTGGGGACTGGTCCGCAGACTTGAGACTCAAAGGAGCACCGATGTGGCAGTTCGGGTCCCAAGACAGACTGGAGGCAGAACTCCTCTTCCTTGGATGACCTCAGTCTGTTCTCTTCAGGGCTTCAACTCCTTGGATGAATCCCACCCACATTGTAGAAGGTAATTTGCTTTACTCAGAGTCAACTGATTTAAATATTAATCTCATCTAAAAAATATCTTTGCAGCAACATTCAGACATTTCATGAAATCTCTGAGTACCTTGGCCTAGCTCAGTTGACACATACAATTAACCATCACAAATGTAACCCTTATCAACTTGGTGCCCAGACACATCTCCTTAAACCACACTTGATCTCTGAATAAAGACTATACCTAACATGCTAATAGTCACTCTGCATACAATCAAAAATGTACTATTTCCCTAGAAGAGGATGCAGAATTCTTGGGTGATATTCACTCTCCTTGAAATCCTGTAACTTAAATACTATGATGCAAAAAAAAAAAAAAAAAAATGATGCAGTTAACACTTAAAAGTCAGAATATCTTATGTGATAAGGAAATAACAAAAGGGAAAACACAGATGGTTGTGACATATATATACACACACACACACATACAAACATTGTTGTTCAGTTGCTCAGTCATGTCCAACTCTTTGCCACCTCATGGACTGCATGCCACATTCCAGGTTTCCCTGTCCACTGTCTCCCAGAGCTTGCTCAAGCTCATGTCCACTCAGTCAGTGATGCCATCCAGCCATCTCATTCTCTGTTGTCCCTTTCTCCTTCTACCCTCAATCTTTCCTAGCATCAGAGTCTTTTCCAATGAGTCGGCTCTTTGCAGTTAGCCAGTACACACACGCACACACACACACACACACACACACACACACACCCCAACACACATGTATCTATGTATATATATACACGTATATTATATATATGTGTGTGTACACACATGCACAGACGCATGGATACACACTTAACAAAATAAGGAAGGAGTAAATCCTCACGGCCGTCACAGTCCTCGTTTTTGTAACTGGTCACACGGGCATAGCTGGTGTCTGTAACTAGCTTCTTCCGGTACCACTGCCTTTTGTCGGCAGCGAGTGCCTCCTGTGGCGGTGGCTCTTGGCCTTCGTAAGGTGGGTGAAGCGACTCAAACCTTCTTTCCTGAAGGATCCAGGCCTTTGGAAGTCCTGCCAGAATTGTGTGCTAGTAGTTTTCCATCAACTTTATTCACAGGGCACAGTAATACAACTAAGAGGTGCCTTAAGGGTTCTTCTTTATTCCAGATACCCTCTTCCTTACGTCCATTGTGGACAAATAATCCAGTTTCTCCCAGATAGTCAGGTTCAGTCACCCCAGTCAGCACAAAACTTCATTCTTTACCTGTTGATCCAGAGGCATGAAGAGCCCTAAGCGGCCACGTGGCAGGCTCAACAGTTTAATGGACTCCTTTGAAACTAAGGCCTAGCAGAGCATAAGGTTTTAGGAAGCAAAATTTTGCTGGTGAGTCACTAGGAGTAATAGTGGTGCCGCTCCCATCTCCAGCCCGTGATTGCTGGAGCCTTGAATCCTGGCTGGTGGAGAAACAGCAAGCATTCAGATTCAAGACATGTGTAGCTGTCTGGAGACCTTTGCCCCACCCCTACATGGTACTGCTACCTAGCTGATGCTGTAACTGAGTCTTCCAAAGGCCATTCCAGCATCTGTCCAGCCAACTGCTTCAGGATGATGGGGAACCTGGCCAGAGCACTCAACTCTGATGACAAAGCCATGCATTTGGAGAAGACCAAAAGACAGTGGGAAACACCCTGACGCTGGGAGACTAAAGGCAGAAGGAGAAGAGGGCGGCAGAGGATGAGACAGTTGGATAGCAATCACCAACTCAAAGGACATGAACTTGAGCAAACCCCTGGAGACAGTGGAGGACAGAGAAGCCTGGCATGCTGCAGTGAATCGAGTGGCAAATAGTCAGACACGACTGAGCGACTGAAAACAGCAACAAGCCTATGCGTTTACTTCACTTGCTGAGCGGTGAGCTCCTTGATCAGAACCAGTGGGTGTGGAGTACGGATGAGGCATTCTGTAAGTCCACAGATGGCAGTTTCGGCAAAAACATCGTGTGCAGGGAACACAAATCGGTATCCAGAGTAAACGTCCATTCCAACAGGAACAAAACATTGCCCCTTCCATGGTGGATGCTGTCCAGAGTAATTAACTGACTGTGAGGTAGGCAGCTGGCTGATCATTCCAGGGAATGCTGCCCTGTTCATCAGGGACTCACTGTTGGTCTCTGATTGGAGACACTCTTGACAAATTGGACACTCAGAAGTGGCTGTAGCCAGGTTGACCTGGTAAGTAGACGTCCACGTTGCCGAGCCTGTACATAACCCCCCCGCCCTGCCACTGTGACCACTTTGCTCATGAGCCCACTTGGTGATGACAGGGTTGATGGGGGAAGGAAGCTGACAGGCATCCATAGAATGTGAAAGTCGCTCAATCATGTCTGGCTCTTTGCAACCCCATGGACTATACAGTCCGTGGAATTCTCCAGGCCAGAAATACTTGAATGGGTAGCCTTTCCTTTCTCCAGGGGATCTTCCCAACCCAGGGACTGAAGCCAGGTCTTCCGCATTGCAGACAGATTCTTTATCAGCTGAGCCACCAGGAATACTGGAATGGGTAACGTAGCCCTTCTCCCGAGAATCTTTCCAACCCAGGAATCGAACCGGGGTCTCCTGCACTGCAGGAGGATTTTTTATTGACTGAGCGATCAGGGAAGCCCTATCCGCAGAATAGGTCCTCCTGTTCCCTTGATTACATCTCCCTCTGCTGAAGTCAATCATTGGTGAATGTTCCTGGGGGAAACAGATATCCCTGTGGCTTTTGCTCATTCATAGAGGTTTGCTCAGGTCCCTCTCTGCAGACTTCCTTGTTGCCAGTGCTCCAGTCATGTTCCTTCCAAGTGCCTGACCATCCAGCCACACCACTGGTTACAGAAGGGACGGCTCAGTTCACTGCTCCAGGCTCTGTCCACTGTGGGGTTTCCCTTGGCCCCCACCACTCCAGGATCCAGTGACTCCTATTTAACTTAGATTGCCCATTTTAGTGACAGCAGCTCCCACCAAAATTTCTGACCTACAGAAAAGAGTAAAGTCCTTGGGTGTAGTGAAAGGTGTATCATATCCACCCAGGGTGAGTGAGCAGATCTTTTTAAAAATTCTAATATTTATTTATTTGGCTGTGTTAGGTCTTAGCTGTGATGCATGGACTCAGTATCTCCGTGACACATGGGATCTTGGTTCCCCAACCAGGGTTTGAACCCGTGTCCCCTGCATTGGAAGGCAGATTCTTTTTTATAGTTTATTCATTTTTAGTTGAAGGATAATTGCTTTCCAGTATTGTGTTGCTTTCTGCCATATAGCAACATGGATCAGCCATATATGTCCTGTCCCTGTTGAACCCCACTCCCACCCCATCCCCCCATCTAGGCTGTCACAGAGCCCCGGTCTGAGTTCCCTGAGTCATACAGCAGATTCCCCCCGGCTGCCGATTTTACATGTGGTCGTGTATATGTTTCCGTTGTCCGTTCGTCAGCCTCTCTCCTTCCCTGTCCCTCACCCACATGCCCAAGTCTGCTCCCTATGCCCGCGTCTCCACTGCTGCAGATAGTCTCATCAGTACCATCTTGCTAGATTCCATGTATATGCATTAATAGACAATATTTATATTTCTCTTCCTGGCTTTACTTTGCTCTGGATAACAAGCTCTAGGTTCCCCCCAACACACCGACTCAAGTGTGTTCCTTTGAATGGCTGAGTAATATTCCATTGTATATATGTACCATGGCTTCTTTACCCACTCACCTGTCAGTGGACATCTAGGTTGCTTCCGTGTGCTATGGAAGGCGGATTCTTAACCACTGGACCACCAGGGAAGTCCCAAGTGAGCAGATTTTAAATGGCAAATGTCCCTTGCATTCCAGTCTCCCTACTCCTTTGGCTCCTTTCCTCTATAGTATCTGAAGGCAGCTTCCCTTACTGTAGCTGCTTTTTGGTTGGGGTTTCAGCCAGCCAAGCTGTTAGAACCCTTTTTAATTCCCCTGCAGTACAACATTCAATTCAGAAGCTCTGCCTAGCGGGTCCCTATAGATAAAGTCGGCTTGATTCAACTTGTTCCACCCATTATCCCATACTTTAATATCCATTCCTATGCACATTCCCAGATTCTGTATTTGGAAAATGCATGTGGCCCTTTTGGAAGAGTGCACCTCGCCATGGGCCACACTTTCACCTCCCCTTTCGGAGCCCGAGGGGCCTTGAGCCCAGTTGTAGCCCTAGAAGCAAAGGGAAGGTGGGCGGGGCACTGAGGTCAGGCTGCTGCAGATTTCTCTTAGGGTTAATCTCAGATAGTCTGGCAGAGAAGACTCATCAGAACCGAGGGGTTCTCTGCTCCCAGCCTCATTCGGATCTCTGCTTATATCCCCACTCCAGTGCTCAGTGAAAATAAAAAGCAGTCTATAATAGGAACAGAAGGAGAGAGTTTTATTTGAGCCAAACCGAGGACTATGGGCTTCCCCAGTGGCGCTACTGGTGAAGAACCTGCCTGCTGGTGCAGGAGATGAAAGAGACTTAGGTTCAGTCCCCGAGTCAGGAAGATCTCCTGCAGGAGGGCATAGCAACCCACTCCAGTATTCTTGCCTAGAGACTCCCACGGACAGAGGAACCTGGTGGGCTACAGTCCATAAGGTCACAAAGTGTCAGACACGACTAACGCGATTTAGCACACACGCACGCCCACGAGGACTATAGCCTGTAAGACAGCCTCTCAGGTAACCGAGGAATGCTCCAGAGAAGCACCGTTTCAGCAGTTTTATGTCTTGTCAGAACAAAGAACATCAAACACATCAAGGATACATTCCTTCAGGGTTTCAAAGAAAAGCACATCAGGGGACTTCCCTGGTGGTCTGGTGGCTAAGACTCTGTCCCGTCAGCTCAGGGGCCCAGGTTCAACCCCAGGTCAGGGAACTAGATCCCATATGCTGCAGCTAAGACCCAGCACAGCCAGATAAGCAACTGCACACACCCAGGGAGTCAGTGTGGCCTTGGCAACTGGGAAGGGAGTCTCATCCTGGAAGGAGGAGCAGCATGGGTTTCTCAAGAATGGAGGCACTTGATCTTTATTTTTAACATAGACATTCTTCTGCTCAGTGCCCCCTTTTCTTTAATAATTGAAGCAGAGGTCCAGGATGTGTTTGACAGGCCACAAACAGGCTGTTTTTGTCAGCGTAAAATTAAAGTTAACTCATGAGTGAGCCAGAATGACTTCCTCATACCTCAATATGTGAGAATATCTTTGATCACAGCTTTCAGAATCACATTCCTTCCCAGTTGTGTTCATCTGCTCACGCTGCCATAACAAAATAAAACAGACTGGGTGACTTAAATTGCAGAAATGTATTTTCCCACAGTTTTCTGGAATCTAGAAGTCCAAGATCAAGACACCATGGCAAATTTGATTTCTGGTGAGTGCTGATGTCTTCCTGGCTCACAGGTGGCCACGTGTCACTGTGGCCTCATGTGGCCTTTCCTCTTCACACGTGTAGAGAGAGCTCCACCGTTTCCTCTTATAAAGACATCAGCCTAATCAGATCAGGGACCTCCCCTATGACTTCATTTAAGTATAATTACCTCCCTAGTTCCGTATGCAGTCACTCTGGGGGTGAGGCTTTACCATGTGAATTTTGAGGGAGACCATCTAGTCTCCTTCCTGGTGGCTCAGATGGTAAAGAATCTGCTTGCAATGCAGGAGTCGTAGGTTCAGTCCTTGGGTTGGGAAGATCCCCTGGAGGAGGGCATGGCAACCCACTCCAGTATTCTTGCCTGGAGAATTCCATGGACAGAGGAGTCTGGCTGGCTACAGTCCATAGGGTTGCAAAGTGTCGGCCACGACTGAAGCAACTTCCACTTTATGTTACCTAATCTAACCTTCAACACCAGTCAATGCTCAAGCTTTAATGGTATACACTCTGTGAGGTTCAGAATTTAATCTGCATTGTAATTCAGCCTCTCATAGCACAAGGGTCTGGGTTTTATTTTCTGCAATGCTGGCTTTACAGATATAGGAGAAAATGATCTCTTTCCGGCAGACGTAAAAGCATTTGAGTCACTTATGTGGAATTTGAACTGGAAATTTGAATTCCTGAACTTATCTTTGTCTTTGCCTACTTTGTTCAGAGAAATTAGGAACAAGCAGCCAATCTTCATGATATTTCTTCGTTTGACAGAAAATGTTCCAAGGTATCATATACATGATTGCCCAGAACCTTGCCTCTTACAAGTCTGTGATTAGAAGTGTCCACTGGTGATATTTTGAATATCTCCATGCCACCTCATACCATGGACTATTTGTGCATTCTTTACTTCTGGAAATTGAGTCATTAATGCCTTTAATCAGATAAGAGAACCAATTCCAGAAATCTTAGAAGGATTAGATTTAGAAGGATTAAATTAGAAAATTTATCCTTCAGATTCTGTTCTCTAGAATGACTCTTGCTACCAAAACCTTTATTAGTTTGCTAGGTCTGCCAAGATGAAGTACCACAAATCAAGTGGCTTAAACACCAGAAATTTATTGTCTCACGGTCCTGGAGGCTTAAGTCCAAGATCATAGTGTCAGTAGGCTTGGTTTCTATTGATGCCCCTCTTCTTGGCTTAAAGATAGTTCTCTTCCCTCTGTGTCCTAGTGTGGTCTTCTTGCTGCTGCTAAGTCAATTCAGTTACATCCGACTCTGTGCGACCCCATAGACGGCAGCCCACCAGGCTTCCAGAAGCCAAATATGTTGGGTTAGTTGTTCAGTCACTCCATTCTGTCCGATTCTTTGGAACCTTGTGGACAGAGGCACGCCAGGTTTCCCTGTCCTTCACTATCTCCCTAAGCTCGATCAAACTCATGTCTATTGAGTCAGTGATGCCATCCAACCATCTCATCCTCTGTCGTCACCTTCTCCTCCTGCTTTCAGTCTTTCCCAGTATCAGGGTCTTTTCCAGTGAGTCAGCTCTTCGCGTCAGGTGGCCAAAATATTGGAGCTTCAGCTTCAGCATCAGTCCTTCCAATGAATATTCAGGATTGATTTCCTTTAGGATGGACTGGTTTGCTCACCTTGTAGTCCAAGGGACTCTCAAGAGTCTTCTCCAACACCACAATTTGAAAGCATCAATCCTTCAGTGCTCAGCCTTCTATATGGTCCAACTCTCATATCCATATATGACTACTGGAAAAACTGTAACTTTGACTAGAGAGACCTTTGTCAGCAAACTAATATCTCTGCCTTTTAATACATTGTCTAGGTTTGTCATAGCTTTTCTTCCAAGGAGTAAGAGTCTTTTAATTTCATGCCACAGTCACCATCTGCAGTGATTTTGGAGTCCAAGAAAATAGCTGTCACTGTTTCCACTGTTTCCCCATCTATTTGCCATGGAATGATGGGACCAGATGCCATGATCTTCGTTTTTTTTTAATGTTGAGTTTTAAGCCAGCTTTTTCACTCTCCTCTTTCATCTTCATCAAAAGGTTCCTTAGTTCCTCTTTGCTTTCTGCCATAAGAGTGGTATCATCTGCATTATCTGAGATTACTGATATTTCTCCCAGCTTGTGCTTCATCCAGCCTTGCATTTCACATGATGTATTCTGCATAAAAGTTAAGTAAGCAGGGTGACAATACACAGCCTTGATGTACTCCTTTCCCAGTTTGGAACCAGACCATTGTTCCATGTCTGGTTCCAACTGTTGCTTTTGGACCTGCATACAGATTTCTCAGGAGGCAGGTAAGGTGGTCTGGTAATCCCATCTCTTTAAGAATTTTCCACAGTTTATTGTGATCCACACAGTCAAAGGCTTTGGCATAGTCAAGAAGTAGATGTTTTTCTGGAATTATCTTGCTTTTTATATGATCCAACAGATGTTGGTGATTTAGTATCTGGTTCCTCTGCCTTTTGAAATCCACCTTGTACATCTGGAAGTTCTCAGTTCATGTACTGTTGAAGCCTGGCTTAGAGAATTTTGAGCATTACTTTGCTAGTGTGTGAAATGAGTGCAATTATTTGGGAGTTTGAACTTTCTTTGGCGTTGCCCTTCTTTGGGATTGGAATGAAAACTGACCTTTTCCAGTCTTGTGGCCACTGCTGAGTTTTCCAAATTTGCTGGGATATTGAGTGCAGCACTTTTACAGCATCATCTTTTAGGATTTGAAATAGCTCAGCTGGAATTCCATCACTTCCACTAGCTTTGTTCATAGTGATGCTTCCTAAGGCCCACGTGACTTCTCTTTCTGTCTAAGATGTCTGGCTCTAGGTGAGTGATCACACCATTGTGGTTTTTCTGGGTCATGAAGATCTTGTTTGTATAGTTCTTCTCTGTGTTCTTGCCACCTCATTATTCTTAATATCTTCTCCTGCAAGAACATCGAAATAGCTACTAGCTACTGAACAACCATCAACAGGAGAATGTTGGATCCCACCAAAAAAAGATACCCCATGTCCACAGGCTGAGGTGAAGCCCCACCAAGATGGTAGGAGGGGCGCAATTGCATTTGAAATCAAATCTCAGACCCACCAGAGATGCTTGGAGGGTGCAAACAAAACCTTGTGTGCACCCAGGACTGAGGGAAAGGAGCAGTGACCCTGCCTTTGAGTGTCTCCTGCGGAGGCACAGGTTAGCAGTGACCTGCCACGGGGACAGGGACTCCGGCTGCAGCAGACCTGGGAGGTATGGCCTCTTGGAGGAGGTTTCCATTAGCCCCACCGCAGAGCCGCCAGCAGGTGACCCACAAATTGCAGAAAAATTATACCAAAGAAGTTCTCGCACTGTTGCGAAAGTTCTGGGGCCCACAACAGATTACCTAAACTGGGGATCTGGCAAAGGGACTGAGAACTCCAAAGGAAACAGACTCTTGGAGGGCACAACAAAAACTTGTGCGTATCAGGACCCAGGAGAAAGGAGCAGTGACCCCACAAGAGACTGAGCCAGACTTGCCTGTGAGTGTCTAGGAGTCTCCAATGAAGGCGTGGGTCAGCAGTGGCCTGCTGTGGGGTCAGGGACACTGACTGCAACCGTCCTGGGAGCCATGGCATGCTTGCATAAGTCCTTTAGGAGCTGGATCATTACCCCTACCATAGTTTGGCCTCAGGCCAAAGTATAAGGAGAGAACACAGCTCCACTCATCAGCAGAAAATTGGATTAAAGATTTACTGAGCATGGCCTTGTCCACCAGAGCAAGACCCAGTTTTACCCACAGCCAATTCCTCCCACCAGGAAGCTTCTACAAGCCTCTTGTCCTCATCCATCAGGGGGCAGACAGAATGAAAACCATAATCACAAAAAACTAAACAAACTGATCACATGGGTCACAGCCTTGTCTAACTCAATGGAACTATTAGCCATGCCATGTAGGGCCACCCAAGACAGATGGGTCTTAAGGTGGAGCGTTCTGACCAAAGATGGTCCACTGGAGAAGGGAATGGCAAACCACTTCAGCATTCTTGCCTTGAGAACCCCAAGAACAGTATGAAAAGGCAAAAACAATATGTCAGGTTAGGACTCACCCTAGAACCGCATTTTAATTTAGTTATCTTTTGAAAGAGCCAGACAGCCGCAAACTGAGACACTCGGGCTGAAGACTTTATTTTCCAGGTCTGGGGACCATGGCTCAGCTAATGACAGAATCCTTGTTGAAAGTCAGTTGCCCTTAGAGATGTGGTTTTACTCCTGAACTCTTAGATCTCTTTCATTGATCTGTATTTCCATATATTAGTACCACACTCTCTTGATCATTGTTGCTTTCTAGTAAATTTCGAAATCTCAAAGTGTGTGTCCTCCTACTTTATTTTTTCTTTTTGAAGATTGCTTTAGCCATTTGGAGCATTCCTGATGGCTCAAAGGGTAAAGAATCGGCCTGCAATGCAGGAGACACAGGTTTAATCCCTGGTTCAGAGAGACCCCCTGGTGGAGGAAATGGGAACCCACTCCAGTATTCTTGCCTGGAAAATCCAATGGACAGAGGAGCCTGGCGGGTTCCAGTTCAAAGGGTCACGGAGTCAGACACAACTAAGTGTGCACGTTGGGTTGTGGTTAGCCAGTTAGGGTCCCGTGCAACTCCATATACATTTCACAAGCAGCTTTTCAGTTTCTGTAAGGAAGCCAGATTGGGGATTCAGATGGGGATTGCATTGACTCTAGATCAGTTTGAAGAGGACTGCAGAATTTACAATATTTCCTTTTAATTCTAAGTGTGAGAGGTTTCCCATTTATTTATATCTTTCTTTCTATGGTGTTTTTATAGTTTTCAGGTTATACACTCTGCTTTTCTTTTGTTAAATTTGCTCCTAATTTCACATACTGTGGTAAACGGAATTGTTTCCCTTTGTACTGTTCATTGCAAATGTATAGAAATAACAGTTGATTTTGTTTATTGGTTTTGTATCCTGAAACTTTCCTGAATCCATTTATTAGTTCAGTTTTATAGTGGACTCCTTAGTATTTTCTGTATGTAATATTGTGTAATCTACAGATAGTCTTGCTTTCTCCTTACCAATCTGGATGCCTTTTATTTTCTTGCCTAATTGCCCTGGCTAGAACCTCAAGTACATGTTGAAGTAACAAAAACATATCCAGGTCTTCTTTTGATCTTAGATGGAAAATATTCTTTCACCATTAAGTGAAATATTAAGCTATATTTTTCTGTAGATGTCCTTTATCAGGTTAAGGAAGTTTCCTCTCCCCAGTGTGTTGAGAGTTTTTATCATGAAAGTAGGTTGATTTTTCCCAAATGCTCTTTTTCTGCATCTGTGAAGATGATCATGTAGGTTTTGTATTTTGTCCTTTCGATGTGGTATATCACACTGATTTTTCAAATGTTAAACAACCATGCATTCCTGGGGTAAAACCCCTTTAGTCATGGTGCCTAGTTCTTTTTCTTTATTGCTAGATTCATTTCTTAGTATTCTGTTGAGAATTTTATGACCATATGTGTAAGATACTGTTTTTAGTTTTCTGGTGATATCTTTGTCTGGATTTGGTATCAGGAAATACTGACCTCATAGAATGAGTTGGGAAGTGATCCTTCTTGTTGTGTTTTTGGGAAGAACTTGTGAAAAAATTGGATAATTCAGTTTTGAAACCATTTGGGCCATATGACTTCTTTATGGGTAGCCTTTTGATCACTAATCCAATCTCTTCATGTGTTAATATATAGATCTGTTCAAACAGTCTAGTGCTTTTTATTATTGGTATAATGACTGAGGACATTATATGAGTTTCAGGTATACGTCAGTTAAGTTGCTCAGTGGTGCTATTGGAATTTCAGTAGGGATTGCAATGAATCTGTAGATTACTTTGGGTAGTATGGACATTTTAACAATATTATTTATCCCAGTCCATGAACATAGGCTATCTTTCCATTCATTTGGGTCTTTAATTTCATATGCCAATGGTGCCAGTTTACTTTACTTTCTGATTTGGATGGCTCTCACTTCTTTTCTTGCTAAATTGTTCTGGCTGGACTTCCAATACTATATTGAATTAAAATGATTAGCGTGGGCATCCTTGTCTCATTCCAGATCTTAGAAGAAAAGCTTTCCGTATGACGTTAACTGTGGGCTTGTCCATATATGGCCTTTATAATGATGAGGTACATTCCCTCTATATTCATTTTGTTGAGAGTTATCATAAATGGCGGGAGAAGGGGACAACAAAGGATGAGATGGCTGGATGGCATCACCGAATCAATGGACATGAGTTTGAGTAAACTCCGGGAGTTGGTGATGGACAGGGAGGCCTGGCGTGCTGCAGTCCATGGGGTCGCAGAGTTGGACACGACTGAGTGACTAAACGGAAGTGATCATAAATGGGCTTCCCAGGTGGCGCTAGTGGTAAAGGACCCACCTGCCAATGTAGGATACATAGGAGACGTGGATTCAATCGCTGGGTCGAAAAGATCCCCTGGAGAAGGGTACGGCAACCCACTCCAGTATTCCTGCATGGAGAATCTCATGGACAGAGGGCCCTGATGGGCTACAGTCCATAGACAGGATCACAAAGAGTCAGACATGACTGAAATGACTTAGCACACAGCAGCACAAGTTATAAATGGATGTTGAATTTTGTTAAATCCTTTTTCATCTATTGAGATACTCTCATGATTTTTATCCTTCATTTCATTAATGTGACTAAACATATTTATTTACAGATGTTGAACCATCTTTGCACCTTAGGAATAAATCCCATTTGACCATGGATGTGATCCTTTTAATGCATTGTTGGATTTGGTTTGCTAATATTTTGTTGAGGGTTTTTGCATCTATGTTTATCAAGGATATGATCTATAATTTTCTTTGTGTGTGTGTGTGTGGTATCCATCGCTGGTTTTGATATCAGGATAATGCTAGCTTCATAAAATGAATTAGAAATGTTTCCTCTTCTTCTAAAATTTGAACAAGTTTAAGAAAGAATGGTATTAATTTTTTTTTAATGTTTGGTAGAATTCACTAGTGAACCCATCTGGGTTCACAAAAGTCCTGGACTTTTGCTGGTAAGTTTTTGATTACCAATTCAACCTACTTGCTAATAACTGGTCTGTTCAAATTTTTGTCTGATCTTCCTGAGTTTATGTCTTGCTATGATTTTTGTCCATTATTCAGTCAGTTCAGTTGCTCAGTTCTGTCTGACTCTTTGGACTGCAGCACGCCAGGCCTCCTTGTCCATCACCAACTACTGGAGCTTGCTCAAACTCATGTCCATCAAGTCGGTGGTACCATCCAACCATCTCATCCTCTGTCGTCCCCTTTTCCTCCTGACTTCAATCTTTCCCAGCATCAGGGTCTTTTCAGATGAGGCAGTTCTTTGCATCAGGTGACCAAAGTATTGGAATTTCGGCTTCAACGTCAGTCCTTCCAATGAATATTCAGGACTGATTTCCTTTAGGATGGACTGCTTGGATCTCCTTGCAGTCCAAGGGGATTCTCAAGAGTCTTCTCCAACACCACAGTTCAAAAGCATCAGTTCTTTGGTGCTCAGCTTTCTTTATAGTCCAACTCTCACATCCATACATGACCACTGGAAAAACCATAGCTTTGACTAGATGGACCTTTGTTGGCAAAGTAATGTCTCTGCTTTTTAGTATGCTGTCTAGGTTGGTCATAGCTTTTCTTCCAAGGAGCAAGCATCTTTTAATTTCATGGCTGCAGTCACCATCTGCAGTGATTTTGGAGCCCCCAAAATAAAATCTGTCACTGTTTCCCCATCTATTTGCCATGAAGTGACGGACCAGATGCCATGATCTTAGTTTTCTGAATGTTGAGTTTTAAGCCACCTGTTTCACTCTCCTCTTTCACTTTCATCAAGAGGCTCTTTAGTTCTTCACTTTCTGCCATAAGGGTGGTGTCATCTGTGTATCTGAGGCTACTGATATTTCTGGCAATCTTGATTCCAGCTTGTGCTTCCTCCAGCCCAGCATTTCTCATGATGTACTCTGCACATAAGTTAAATAAGCAGGGTGACAATATACAGCCTTGACGTACTCCTTTCCCGATTTGGAACCAGTCTGTTGTTCCATGTCCAGTTTTAACTGTTGCTTCTTGACCTGCATACAGATTTCTCAGGAGGCAGGTCAGGTGGTCTGGTATTCCCATCTCTTTAAGAATTTTCCAGTTTATTGTGATCCACACAGTCAAAAGCTTTGGCATAGTCAATAAAGCAGATCTTTTTCTAGAACTCTCTTGCTTTTTTGATGATCCAATGGATGTTGGTAATTATTCCTTTATAATCCTTTTCATTCCTATAACAGTGTCCCCACCAAATATCTTGCATTTCTGAGTTTTGTAATGTGAATCCTCTATTTTTCTTGAACAATCAAGCGTGTGTTTTTTTTTTTTTTCCTCCACTGTAATCAAGTTTGCCACTTCAGTGGTGGAACTGCTTGGTTTCACAGCTGTTCTGCGTCAGTAGAACTACCTAGGTGGTTCAGCTGAGGGAGTAGTAAAAAGTGGGCATGGGAGTGATCCCAGGCCCAAATGTCAGACTCTCACTTTTTAATGTAAAGATTCTGAATGAACTCTTCTCAATTTGTTATATGCCTTTGGCTAATTTCCAGAGTGCTGAAATAGTTGGTTTTGACAATTTTTAAATTGTCAGTTTTAAATACTTTAAAATTTTTAAATATTCAGTGTTTAAATTAGTTTTCATGGGGAGATTTGCCAAGTTAATCATGTTGCCAGTGCTGAATGTATATTTTTACCCAATATTTTGGGTATTGACAACCCCACTAACGTATAGACTGAATTGACTCATGAAAATGGATAGTTTTAAGTTTTAAAGACAAAAAT
Source organism: Nanger dama (assembly GCA_917880005.1). Lineage (NCBI taxonomy): Eukaryota > Metazoa > Chordata > Mammalia > Artiodactyla > Bovidae > Nanger > Nanger dama. The sequence continues at coordinate 1,150,071 of CAKJTW010000038.1, read as the reverse complement.
AATCATAGCCATTTCTCTCCATTTTGGAATCCCAGACCACCTGCCCTGCCTCTTGAGAAACCTATATGCAGGTCAGGGAAGCAACAGTTAGAACTGGGCATGTAACAACAGACTGGTTCCAAATAGGAAAAGGAGTATGTCAAGGCTGTGTATTGTCACCCTGCTTATTTAACTTCTATGCAGAGTACATCATGAGAAACGCTGGGCTGGAAGAAACATAAGCTGGAATCAAGATTACCAGGAGAAATATCAATAACCTCAGATATGCAGATGACACCACCCTTATGGCAGAAAGTGAAGAGGAACTAAAAACCTCTTGATGATAGTGAAAGAGGAGAGTGAAAAATTCTCTTAAAGCTCAACATTCAGAAAACGAAGATCATGGCATCCGGTCCCACATTTCATGGGAAATAGATGGGGAAACAGTGGAAACAGTGTCAGACTTTATTTTTTGGGGCTCCAAAATCACTGCAGATGGTGACTGCAGCCATGAAATTAAAAGACACTTGCTCCTTGGAAGAAAAGTTGACCAACCTAGATAGCATATTGAAAGCAGAGACATTGCTTTGCTAACAAAGGTCCATCTAGTCAAGGCTATGGTTTTCCAGTGGTCATGTATGGATGTGAGAGTTGGACTGTGAAGAAAGCTGAGCGCTGAAGAATTGATGCTTTTGAACTGTGTGTTGGAGAAGACTCTTGAGAATCCCTTGGACTGCAAGGAGATCCAACCAGTCCACTCTGAAGATCAGCCCTGGGATTTCTTTGGAGGGAATGATGCTGAAGCTGAAACTCCAGTACTTTGACCAGCTCATGCGAAGAGTTGACTCACTGGAAAAGACTCTGATGCTGGGAGGGATTGGGGGCAGGAAGAGAAGGGGACAACAAGAGGATGAGATGGCTGGATGGCATCACGGACTCGATGGACGTGAGTCTGAGTGAACTCCGGAAGTTGGTGATGAACAAGGAGGCCTGGCGTGCTGCGATTCATGGGTTTGCAAAGAGTCAGACACTACTGAGCGACCGAACTGAACTCATTCTACAGTCATCACACTTGACTTGTAGTGTTACTTGCATCACAGACGGGGAAACCAAGCCTTGAGGAACTTGTCTAAGGTACTCAGTAGCAGAGGAAGAATTCATGCAGGCGATTCTGACTATGCTGTTGCCATTATACCTGTTTCTGCAGTTGTTTACCACTTCCTCCAAGGAAATGTGTTCTTGGTATCAATTTGATTCAGTCAGTTCAGTTGCTCAGTTGTGTCTGACTCCTTGCGACCACAGCACGTCAGGCTTCCCTGTCCATCACCAATTCCCGGAGCTTGCTCAAACTCATGTCCATCGAGTCGGTGATGTCATCCAACTATCTCATCCTCTGTCGTCCCCTTCGCCTCCTGCCTTCAAACGTTCCCCGCGTCATGGTCTTTTCTAGTGAGTCAGTTCTTCACATCAGGTGGCCAAAGTATTGGAGCTTCAGCATTCAGTCCTTCCAATGAATATTCAGGACTGATCTCCTTTAGGATGGACTGGCTGGATCTCCTTGCAGTCCAAGAGACTCTCAAGTCTTCTCCAACACCACAGTTCAAAAGCATCTATTCTTTGGCGCTCAGCTTCCTTTATAGTCCAACTCTCCCATCCATACGTGACTACTGGAAAAACCATAGCTTTGTCTAGATGGACCTTTGTTGGCAAAGTAATGTCTCTGCTTTTTAGCATGCTTTTCTTCCAAGGAGCAAGTGTCTTTTAATTTCATGGCTGCAGTCACCATCTGCAGTGATTTTGGAGCCCAATAAATAAAGTCTGTCACTGTTTCCCCATCTATTTGCCATGAAGTGATGGGACTGGATATCATGATGTTCATTTTCTGAATGTTGAGTTTTAAGCCAACTTTTTCACTTTCATCAGGAGGCTCTTTAGTTCTTCTTCACTTTTTGCCCTAAATGTGGTGCTGTCTACATATCTGAGGTTATTGATATTTCTCCTGGCAATCTTGATTCCAGCTTGTGCTGCATCCAGCCTGGCATTTCGTATGATGTACTCTGCACATAAGTTAAATAAGCAGGGTGACAGTATACAGCCCTGACGCACTCTTTTCCCAGTTTGGAACCAGTCTGTTGTTTCATGTCTGGTTTTAACTCTTGCTTCTTGACCTGCAGACAGATTTCTCAGGAGCTAAGTCAGGGGTCTGGTATTCCCATCTCTTTAAGAATTTTCCAGTTTGTTGTGATCCACATAAAGGCTTTGCCATAGTCAGCGAAGCAGATGTTTTTCTGGAATTCTCTTGCTTTTTCTGATCCATTGGATGTTATGTCCAGCAGCAATTTGATTTCTGGTTCCTCTGTCTTTTGTAAATCTAGCTTGTACATCTGGAAGTTCTCAGTTCATGTACTGTTGAAGCCTTGGAGAATTTTGAGCATTACTTTGCTAGCATGTGAGATGAGTGCAATTGTGTGGTAGTCTGAACATTCTAGTCAACTTGATTAATCAATATGTGTGGAGGACATATTGTTAGTTTCTTGAGTCTCATTCAACCTCGTTTGTCATCCCCAGCCTCTTCCACTGCATTCTAGTCTTCCAATGTAGGTCCGTAAGAACTTCAATTGGCAGGTCTCAGGATGAAAGGTTTTCACTCGTAATTCAAATCACATTCAGACCCTTTTTGAAAGCTGCCTGAGTATTCTAAAAGCCACTTTTTCCCCTGGGCTCTTGGTTTTGATGGGGCACCTACTTCCCACAATATGAGCCAAAAAAGAACTATCTAGAAGGTTCTTAATAAAATTTCATTATTTCCTCTTCTTCCAGAATAGTACTTTATAGAATGCTGTACAATTTGAATGATCATTCTTCAGGCTCTTTATCAGAAACATTCAGAAATGAAATACATCCGTTTTATCATCCTTGTAAAGTGCTCATTGAGTCGACACACAGAAAATCTATTTACCCGACCAATCTACCTACATATCTGATCATATAAATCTGGTCTTTCTTCTGGGAACTCACACCCCAAGAAATACAGACCAAGATACAAACTTTAGGTGCATTAGATAAGTAAGCAGACCAATAGATGTGAAATCTACAGCCTTTGGCTAAGTCTAGCTATAAAAGGCAGGGGTCTGTATGTACATGTAAAGAACTATGACCAACACATCAGTAAGAGAATTCGAGGTGCTAGAGTTCAGGATGAACAGACCGAAGTACAATTTTAATAGTTGTTGAAACGACTCAAGATAGGCTAATTGTATGAACCTAAAATACTCCCTTTGTCACTAATCTAAGGGTTACAGGCATAAAGGACAGGACAAAGGTCTTGAGTCCTCTCCCTTTATATCCACAGAAAATTTTATGGTTAAGAATGAGTCAAACTTGACTGTGTAGGGGTGTCTGCTAAGACACTGCGTCTGTATATTGTATGTACATTACTCAGTTTTTCCTTCATTTATCCATTAAACTATTTGGAGATTCATCTGTAGGCTCTCCATCATGTTAGACACTAAGCTGAAAAAGATACAACTCTTCCTTCAAGGTCAGAGTCCCTAAGTGTCAGGAGAACAGTTCGAAACAGTGAATGAGTTCATCAGCAGGCAAGGCAAGAGCATTCAGAGGCACATGACATGCACACACTGCCATATTTAAAGTACAAAATCAGTAATCACTAAGGGCCCAGTGTGCAGCACATGGAATTCTGCTAAACGTTGCCTGGCAGCCTGGTTGGAAGGGGTTTGAGGAAGAATGGAGACATGCATGGCTGAGCTCCTTCACCGTTCACCTCAAACTATCACAGCATTGTTAATCAGCTATACCCCAATACAAAACAAAAAAGTTCAAAAGGAAAAAAAAGAGGCACATGACAGGCAGTCTTTTAGGGCACAGAACAAATGGATAGGGACATAAAAGTAACGTGGCTTGATGGAAATTGGGAAGATGAGTCCCTAATGGATCGCAGCAGTGATCAAGTAGGAGCTATCAAACAGCAGAAAGGTCAGTAATGTTACAGCACATGATGTTGGAGCAGCCAAAAGAGTAAGGTATCAAGACGACAACGGATAGTAGCCAGTGCTGCCTAGGTGTCTAGTAATGTAAACTCGGTAGGGCCCACTGAATTTGTGATAGGATGTGACCTGCACCATGGTGGGAACATAAAGAAATTAAGCCCATTTAGCATCATGCTGAAGGAATCACCATGCCCTTGGAGATCTTAACCTATGAGAGCAAAAGGTCAAGGAAAGTTATGTCTCCAACAAGAATTATTTTAAGGACCAAGACATCTGACTCCAGCAGTTAGGACATTCGTCTATTTGAAGAGAGTCTCTAGTTTCCTTTCAAAAGAGCCAAGATAAATCGTTAAGGCCAAAGGGAAAAATCAAACTAATCTAGCGTTGATTACCCCAGTATACTGATGACTGCCTCATTTCATGTCAATGTTCCATATAATGGTAGACAATACTCCATCCCATAAACGTTTTTATAATCCTCTTGCTCAAAATATTACAGCAGTTAATACAACCTCGTATATAAGAATTTTGAAGGTCTTAAAATTTCCCCCAGAGGAATTTTTGATATGGTAAATACTAGAGGTTGGTAACTGTTAAGTTCTCCATTTAAAAGAAATCTTCCAATGTAAACTCCTTGCTATTCTAATCTAGCAAGCTTTGCGAAGGCCAATGCTTAAATTAAGAATTAAAAAAGAGACACATTCCTCCCTGCTCCATGCCTCCCGTTCATTCCCAAAACTGACTTGCACATTGGCCTTCCAAAGAAAATGACATGCAGAATCTGAGTACAATCAGGCAGAGAAAACCCATCAGGCTTCATTCTATCAAAAAATGCCGAGTAACATTTCTTAACAAGATGGATGTCAAGGTGTTTTCTCTAACAATATAGTTTTTTTCTTTCTAGAAATTGCTAGGTAATCACTGAGAGGTGAAATGTGTTTTTCCTTTTATAAAATGAGGAAAAGAACCAATAGGTATCATTAAAATATGTGAATACTTACATTATACTGACATTGGTTATCAAGATAGTATTTATACTCAAAAGCATGGATTTTTGAGTCAGATGGAACTGTGTCAAGTGTTTTCTAGTAATTTATTGCTAATAGTCTTCCTCCATGAAACTTTTTTTATTATAGCAACTTGTATGAAGTTTCTGCTTTAGTAACCAATCTGTGCATCATCGAAAGGGCATCTCTAAAATGTTGAAGGTCGACAGCTAATACCTTTTTGGTTTTTTAATATGTTGGACCACAATTCATGAAAATAAGGGGTGGTTCTTCCATTACCAAGAACTCCCAGAATACCAATACAAGTGTTGCATGAGTCAATTAGAAAGGTCAGTTTAAACTGTATGTTTAAGGAACAGACATTTCACATGGACTTTCTAGGTAATAAAGGAAGACATAATATAATTAAATTAGATCCTATTAAGTTTTTGTTCTCTTTATTTACAACATAAATTGATTAAAATTGTTAATTGCCAGAACTTGTGACCCAGAAGTATCTCTATACTGTAGTGAAATACACTTAACTCTTATAGTTAATAATGCACCCAGTTTCATTAAAAAAAAAAAAAAGTCAACAGTAAGACTCTCATGACTGTTAGCAAGTTGCTGATTTCTGGTTTTCTATTCGCCTGTTCCATGTAGCCTTGTTTTTGGTACCACAATGTACTGAGTGCTAGCAAAGGAGCTAAGAAAGAAGCACGCAGTGCTTGCCAGATTATCCAGTTAAAGTATACGATACTTAAAATAGTATCCTTTTCCTAGATATGAATTTTTATTCACATTTGCAAATATATTCTTCTGTAAGTTCTAAAATCTTCACTTTAAAAAAGTGAAGGTATGTGGAACTGAGATATTTGTTTCCTTAAAATTTTAGCACACCTAAGACAATAAAAAGAACCTATTTAAAAAATACTGTTAATAAAGTGTATCTGATGGTCCTCTGGCCAGGTATTTATTTAGGAACCATCAATTACAACTCCAACTGGTATTCCAAAGGGAGCAGTTAAAAAAAAAAAAAGAAAAATACGACTAATACAATTTCTCTTACTCTTCACTTTTATTATTCAAAAGTCAGTATGTTATTCTTAAATCATTCATCCTCAATTTTGATTTAATGTACCATCATTTTTCCCAAGATATGAAATTTCAGAATCTCTTTGGAATACTAATTTCACGTTTCTAGGTTTAACAAAACTGTTGAAATTTTAAATTCCATTCTGTTTCCCTGAATTCTCAAGACAATTGCTGATGTAAATTTTAATATAAAATATTTAGTCACAAAATAGTATTGCTTTTTGTATGCACATAGTTGTAAGATTACTTTGCTTTTGTCAATAAAAACTATACCATCTTTCATAAAACTCTAAACAAATTAAGAAATGTAGAACAAAAATTACACATGGTAAAACAGGTACCAGCACAACGTTAGGGTTATATTACATCAAAAAAATTTTAATGGTCCCAAATATATATACTCAACAACTAAGCATACACTCAGAGAAGAAAAAAAAGATCAAAACAAAATGAAACAAAAATTATGACACAAATGACCACATCTAGAATTCCACTCAATCTTTAATCAAGTAGGGACAAATCCCCACTCAAAAAAAAAAAAATCTGCAGTTTAAAGGGCAAAGGGAACAGATAAAAAGAGGAAACTTTATATTCGCCCCTCCCCCAAAGAAGTTTTCCAAACCTGTTGTAACTTGACTAAAATGTTCAGAATGTATGATTTTAAAGGCAGGTCTCTTTATACAAAGAAACTGCTGGCATTCTTAACTGGTGAAGAATTACGGCAGAAAAGCCTATTCTTCTGAGTCTCAAACATGGTCCGAGAAAGCATATTCTGATTGTAGCAACTGACCAGTCAAACCAGAGTTCCACTTACAAAACCCCCTGCCCTGTTGGCTTTTTGTTTCCATTTCCTTCCCTGAGAAAAGGGCAATGTGTGGTCCAAGCTGGAGAGCTCAAAGGCGTAAGTCTTTCCCCTAAATGTGTAATATCCCCTCCTCCTGCTCCACTGAATTGGCACTTGATGAGCAGAAGTCAAGTGTGCGAGCTGATCGGCGTGTCAGTCATTCACAAGAAACCACTGCTTTGTTGGAGGTGTTGTAGTGGGGAGGGGTAGAGAACCAGTTTTCTCGACAGGTACTGATCACAGGCAGTTGCCACTATTATGACTCAAACTTTGCTTTCTTTGCCAATGGCAGAGTGTCTTCCTTGTCGTCATCCTCATCATCATCTTCATCATCGTCGGGATAATCTACCAGACCCACGAGGCCTCCCTGTTCAGAAATAAGGATTATTTCAAGAGAAGACTACATTTTTTAATACTCGTGTTTTAAGTCTGAGCAAAGGACATCCCCCCACCCCAATATACAAATTGGTTATTTCTGAGACTGTATGGAGCTGAAATTTATTACATATTTCCCAAGTTTTCCATGATGAATTTTTAGCAGTCGATGGAACTTCCCTGGTGGCTCAGATGGTAAAGAAATCTGCCTGCAATACAGGAGACCTAGGCGCGATCTCTAGGTTGGAAAGATCCCTGGAGAGGGGAATGGCAACGCACTCCAGTTCTTGCCTAGAGAATCCCATGGACAGCGGAGCCTGCAGGCTATATAGTCCATGGGTTACAAAGAGTCAGACATGACTGATAAACTTAACACTTTCACATGATCCTTGCAAACCACTCAGGAGATAAATACTAAGTACTGAATTTAAAATTCAAAATTTAAGTTTTAAGACAATACATTAAAATTTTTAAAACAGTCTCAACAGTATCAAAATTAAAACCACAGAAAATAAACAGACCACTAGAAACAAGGGTAGACAGGCTCTCAGAGGCTAGGAAAGTGATTCTGCCCTGTTCCTTCCTCATTTCATCCAGGCCCTGCTCCTTCACCAGAAACCACCGTGGTCATCAATGAATTCCAAATGCCACTGTGTTAACTTAGTCCAGGGAAACATAAGGTGGCCAAAACAATTGATTTTTATTCAGAGATTATGTTTGTCCCATATTTTGGTGATAAAAATTTTGATCCTTCCTAAATGTTTGTGATAGCAGACAGGTAATTCTTTTTATAAACCTTGCTTTAAAAAAAAGGCGTGTCCAGGTACTTAAATTATCTTCTCCCCATGAAGTCTTTACCTGGGTATTAATTGGGAAAATTGATAAAATAATAAACTTTAAAATTTCTGTAAATGTTTTGATATATGCAAGTATGAGCCTAAGGTTCTAAAATGCGAACAGCCAAAATAAGAATATATTCAAACTTCTATATGGGTCGTAAAACTTTCAGAAATCTCTCAGCTGCTGGTGGGAGAACTATTCTCTATCACAAATGTTAAAATCAGTTCCAAAGACAGTAACTGAAAGGAGTCCTAGTCATGACAACTAGTGTTGAGAGAGCTGAACATACCTTGGTAGTAATAGCTGCCGTCTGAGATGTACTTTTAGGGATGGATCCAGGAGAGCCTGGAGACCCTGGGGATCCAGGTGATCCTGGAGAACCAGGCAGATTTGTTGCAGGTGACTGGCTGGAGAGGGTAGTCTTTGTTCCACTAGAGAGGGAAAGCTTGAAACTTGGGCTCTGCCGACCAGAAAGATTCGTTTTCAGAAGCACCTCCTTTTCCTCACTTTCTTTTACTAAAAATGAGAATATTGTCAATAGTTGTCACCCATACTCATCTTTTAAAATACCACCAAGTGAAGTGGCACTAAAACACAGTAATTAACTAGCTTACTCCTTCGCAAGAACAACATTGAAGTTCAGTTTATGAACAAAGCTTAGCAACAAACCTTAGCAAAATACTAAGCACCCTTATCCAGGAAAGGAAGGAAACCTTCATTGTTCTACCCTTCCTGAAATATCTTATGCAAGTCAGATGAAGGAAATTTAGTCTATACCTTCACAACAGAGCTATTTAATCCATAGTCTATAAAAGCAAGAGTCTTTAAAAATCTGTTGTGACACAAAGTAGATACTAATCACTGTCAAGAAAAAAAGGATAAACCTAGAGTGAGAAAGCCTTCATTTTTCTCTGCCCATCTTTTCAACATACATTTCTTCCTCTCCATGAATTTACTTATTGGATCCATAATGTCATCGTCATTCTTAGTTTTGTCAGATGGAGACACTACGGCTTCCCCATCTTCCATGTCATCTTCATCTGTGTTGAACCACATCTCCTCTTCATCTTCTAGTGTCCTAGCATCTCTTCGATATCGATGATTCCTCAAAATGGAACGCATACTGTGAGCAAAGAGAAGAAAGTAAAATGAACAGACTTATAAAAGACTTTTTAGTCTACAGATATTGGCCCAAAATTACAGTCTTAATGGATTAACAGAATATTATAGATTCACAGACATACAGGCCATGGGGAAAAAAAAACAACAGATTTTACCCAGCACACAACAAAACACTACACTCTACCATATCTAGTGTTAATTAGTGGAATCAAAATCCCTATTATCAAAATTGTATTGTTACAGATCAGTTTTTAAACTAGGAATAAGTCTTAATTTATGGATTTTAAAATATATCACAAGTATGTGAATGCAGGTAGTTTGGAAAAAGGTACACAACTTCATTAAAATAATTTGTAACATTAAAGAAAAACTAATAATCTGATTTTACTTTGGACACAAAAAATAGCCTTATTGTCATATCAGTGTTTTGCTTTGCTTTTTCTCTTTTGCATTGTCTAACTGGATATATATGCCTGAGACAGGCCTATAGGTCACATTGCTAGCCACCTAACATTGCCAGGAAAACATTTACATTGATCATTAGAGAAAAATACAACTTCTGTTAATTTCCCCCTCCCTTGCCAAGCTAAATAATAAACAAAAAGAGCTGCCACCATAAACCTGAATAGGTTCAAATATATGGTAATGTACCTGTCAAGTTTGGGATTATCTTGCCTTTCTCTTTGCTGTTCAAATCTCAGTTTCAGTCCTTTAAATGTTTGTACATAATCTACATCTTCCAGTGCTTTCCAGTAATTTTCAACTACATGAGCAGTTAATGATTTTATATCTTCCTAAAAAAAAATTATAATACAAAATGATAGGGAAAATGTTATTTTAGCAAAATATGAGGCTTAACTGCAATGAACTCTAAAACTCTCCCAGAATAGTAATTTCATAAAATTGTTATCCAATCTTACAGACACAGACAAATGAAAATGGGCATAACATACTGGCTACTTCCATATCCCCCAACTTTTGGTGCACCTCAGAATTATCCATGGCTCTTTCCAAAGTAAATGCCCAGGTTCCACCCTAGATGATTCTCATTCAGTTAAGTCTGGGCTGAGCAAATATATTTTAAAATCACATTTCAAAACAGTGCTAGAGATGGATGGCGGTGATGACTGCAAAACAATGGGAATGCATGTAACGCCACTGAACTGCACCCTCTAAAAATGGTTAAAAGGGCCAATTCTGTTATGTATATTTTACCATAATGTTTTAAAAAAGCATGCCACAGATAACTGAGACACACACCAGTGTCTGAGAACTGCAAACATACGATATCATAATTTTTGCTCTTAAGAAACATATGGAGGAACATCAAGAAAAAGCCAGAAAACCTCAAAGTTAAAAACAAAATAAAAACACATCCAAATACTATGTCAACTATAATTTCACTTTCTTAAAGTGACCAACATGACATTATTATATCAGTTTTCAAACTACTCTATAAAGGATTCATAGCTGCTGAGAGAGATTATTTTATTTTTTTCTTAGTTGGAATTGAATCTCTCATAAGCTTTTGGTAACTGGTTTCCTTTCAGAAATTCTCTCCAAATATAATCTCAAAAAAGCCAAAATACCAATAACGCTTATTAGATTTTCTCAAACACTAACTAAAAGCATAGAACCTACCACTCTAATAAATTCAAACATTTCTATTATAGCAGAGTTCATCAGATTGTAGCGGGATCCATTGTTGAGAAATGCTTTGACTACTGGTTCAAATAAAAAACTTTTCATTATGTAGCGGTTGTAAAACTCATCTTTTAATCCAATGATCTTTCTCTTAAAACGAAGAGCACCTGAAACACAGAGGTATTGTTCAAATCACACACCATATTTTCATATTTTAGAATTACAAAAAAACCCTGAACTACTTAATAAACATAGTTCTTCGTGCAGTAATAAGTTACTGCTTCCGTATGAACCTAAAAGATAAGGGTTATCAGAAAAATGTATTCTAAAAGCAGTGTATGTCATCATAGAACCCAAGTCTTAGTCAGAAAAATTCTGGAATTAAGTTACTAATTGCACCAAGATGTATTTTATATCTGAAGTAAGAAATAAGATTGGGCTAATAAATGAATTAACCTATCATACTACTGCAGATGAGAAAATTCCAAATGTAACCTTTTGTATATACCTTCAGAACAATAGAAATATTAGGGCAATCCACTCTATAATTTGATCTTATTTTTGGACACTCTTATTATTTTCTATCAGGGTTAAAGGGTTTACATTGGTTTGTATTTCGATGTGTTTGCAGAAATGTCATAAACCCACAGAATCTGTAGGACCCCAAATTTGCCTTCCCATAGATTAGGAATCAATTTAGAGGATGCTTTTAAAATGTGGTCCTCTATGCTTGCTGCAGCGAGTATGCTTTTTTTTCCCCTAGTTTTCCTTTTTACAATTAATTAGGCTTTAACTTACAGATTAAAAGGTATATTTACATCTTGAAGTATGGGGAGTTACTTAAGTCACCATTCATCAAGATCCAAATATACTCAGACAGCTAGACTTCAGCAAAGCCCTCTTCACCTAAACGTAATTATCAGTAAGTTAATGCCCCAGTTATTGTAAACAGTTCAAAAAAGCATACTCACTTCATGCAGTCACATCGTCTTCGGTTGGCAAGATTAAATATTGTGTTTGTATTTTGGTTTCTTTGGAGATCATGGAAGTGGCTCGTTAAATTGCCAATTTGTTATTAATCAAGTCCTTCATGAGCAGGTAGCCAGGCAACCATGCTGACACGGTTTCTGGGTAGGAAGGCAGAGGAGTAAAGCAGCTCAATTTTTCTTTAGTTGGCAGAAAAGAGGTCCACAAGTGAATGCCCAATTAGGTACAGTTGAGTATAAACTGCCTTAACAATCCAGCTTATTTAAGAGTGTCTCTTACTAAAGAGACACACTGGGCAGGGAGTTCAAAATAGTTTAAAAGTATTTTTAAACTACTGAATGTTTTCAAATACAAAAGCATGGTGAAATAAGACATTTTAAACAATAAGCGTCATCTTTCTTTGTGATAATAAGTCAAAGCCTAACAATGAGTTTTGAGAGCCTTTATTTTTTTTTAAATGTTGCCTGACAGAGGAACTTAGCCAGTTCCATTTGTCAGAATAAAAATCAGAACTCATGCTAATAGGCCAAATTTTAAGCTTTTAGTAAATAAGGCAAGTTCTATTATCTTAAAAATGGTTACTCCAACTTTGCAGGCTTTTTGGAGACTTGTGTCCTATCATAACATACACTAGCCAAACCCCGTGGTCTGCATGCATTTCCTGGGTAAGTGAAAAGAACTCCCTTTCTAGAATTCACTAAGACAGAGTATGCAGATGGCGCCACTGCCATCTCAACAGCAGTTTTGTTCAGAAACTGTTTTGTTTTGCTCCTCATTGCCCTTATGTATTTATGTTAAGAATTGTGTTATTTCCACTCATACCTCTCCCCAAAAAAGAAACCTGTATGAAAAATATCCAAACACTATTCTTGTTCTTGAATAAAAACTTACTTTTAAACATTTACCAGTGAGTTCTATGAAGTCAAGCTGCTCAAAGGAGAGTAGAGAAAGCTTTTAAGTCAAATTAGCACAACTGTAGGATTTTCAATGTAAAAGTGGCGCTCTGCTTCCACTCACATCTCTAACCTTCATTAGCATGCCAGGGATCTCTTAATGCTTAATGTTAATCATCTCTGAAATAATAAATCTTACCTTATACAACATGAGATCTTATATATAAGTTTGAAACTTTTTGCCTCACGTGTAACTAATAATAGATGACTAACTCATCTACCATGAAATTTTTCTCTACTTTATTCTTCATATAGATTTTCATATTTTAAATAAAAACAATCCGACAACATAAACGTATGAGCTAAAAAGCTACAGTGTAAAATCCAAGAATCTGGAAAAGGCCAAGACTGATTAAACTGGTGTGTATATGTGTGTGTACTCAACACAAACATATCTAATGTATAAGGACTAGGTAAGAATTGCTGTTCTCACCCACAAACTTATGTTGTCTTATATTAAATAAGAAAAAAAAATTAAGAACCAGCAGATATAAAAATGCAAAGTCCTCAAAATTTAAGCAATCTTTTGTCTTTACAAATGGGCATCTAAATTTACTCATAAAACTTCCTTAAAAAACAAACAAATCATAGTTAATATTTCAATGTACTCTAAGACTGAAAACACCTTAAATCTCAAATTTATACTAACTCTTTTAGAAATTCTTGATAAAAATTCCTACTCTATAGACAGTTCTAAAGCATGCATCCCTAATGACTGGCATCTTCTTTCAGAAGCTACTCATTCTCAATCCTGGAAAGAGCCACACTGAGAATTATTTGAGAAAGAGTAAGGTTTAATCAATGATAGTCTAACTTAGTTTGGAAAATATTAATAAAACAAAACTTAGATTTTTGCGAGCGTGCTTAGTTTCCTATAATACAGACTCATTTTCTCTTCATAGTTCTCATCAAACTGTGAGACATTTTCTTTGCAGTACTCTAAGCAAATAGCAAGATGAAGGACGAAAGAAAAGGCCTTTCCTTCTCTGCCACTCCTCTACTAGGCTCACGTGTCTCACCTATACCAAACCACTAACACATCACACTTAACATTTGTTCATCGGAATTATGTACTCAACCAGGAATGTCACTCTCTCTCATGACCAAGACACAACTTATTTTACTCATTTTTGCAAGATTTTCCTCATCTGCCTCATTCAGGGAGAATAAGTCATTTTCACTATACATCCAAAGACACCCTGATATAATGCTGCTGTTGTTTTGGTTTTAACTCCTAATGAACTCTGAGCCACTTGACAGCTGAGTCTAGGTCTTAATCATCTTCATCCTAATAGCAGGTATGCACCATACTCCATCAAATCTAAGATACCACTGATTACAAAAAACCTTTTCTACTATTAAGAAAACAAAACAAAAAAACTACCAATTGTAACATGTCATTAATTTTAAGACTCAACTTGGTATGAGTATCAATACATATCTTAGAATCAATAAAATGTGGTAACAGGTGTTAAATTTACTGAAACAAAACTAATTAATTTATTCCTTTATTCAGTTTTTCCATTCTGTCCCATCTGCTCAAACTCCCTTTCCCACACTCAAATAAGACCTTCCAGACATGAAAGAAAAATTCAAAGAGGCGTTTGTTATTAACTCCCTCTCAACTTGCTTTGGGACTCTCACTCTTCCTGTGGTAGGTCTGTAAGGAAACTGAGCCTGAGTCTGAAAGCCCTTCTTTATACGACAATGTGTTCTCAGTGCACACTGCAGAATGCACATCAGGTAATTCAGCTCTAACAACTGTCACCCCAATAGGTTTCCTTCTAAGAAAAATTCATTAAACTTTCTATTTTTAATACTGTTTTAAAGATAAAATGTTGACATAGTAAGTTAACACTAGGAATATCCTTATGTTTTTAAATTTAAGGATATTTTAAAAATTAATTAAGCAAAACCTTTTTTTAATTTGGCCATACCACATGGCTTCTGGGATCTTAACTCCCCAAACCAGGTATTGAACCCATGCCCTTGGCAATGAAAGTGTGGCGTCCTAACCAGTGGATCACCAGGGAATTCCCAAGCAAAATAATTTAAAATGAAAGTAAAAAAGATAGCAAAAATACATGTTTATGTTCAGGCCTCTAACAGTGGATGATTACAATGCCTTTATATACCAACAAAACCAAACTTACCCATAAAAACCAAACGGCCAAAAGAGTTACCAACAAACATCTCTTACTGAACTTCTAGTGTTCCCTAAAATTGGTGTGTCAACTTACCAAAGAAGGCTGACTGCTATATGATCAAGAATATTCTAGATTAATTATTTATAACTCAGAAACATGTTTCACTTCAGTAAACTAGGGCCTTATGAATACAAAGTCAATTTTTGAAAAACGTATAACTAAAACAGCCTTGTTAGAAGACTGTTGCTCTAAGAGTTGACAAATCTTTCTCATAAAGGTCTACAGAATACATATTCTAGGCTTTGTGGGCACAAATGGTCTCCGTAGCCTTTTTTTTTTTTATTATTTCAACAATGCTTTAAAAACATAAAACTGTTTTTCAGCTTCAAGTTGTGCAAAAACAGACCACAGAGGATTTGGCCACAGCTGTGGTTTGTTACTCCTGCTCTAAGATATCTAAGGTAACACAATGTAATATGTTAAAGCTGGATGTCAAATATGTCTCCAGTAAAGCAAGGGGGAGAACATTTGTGGAATTAATGAATGGACCATCTGTAGACATTTGTGCTAGGGAGTCTGTAACTTAGAAGGAAACGCATTTTGGAAACTTAGTGCTCTTAGCTATGCTTTCCAAATTACGAATATATTCTTCATGACACTGTGAGATTCTAGTCTCATATGAGTGTCTAATTTGTGACTGTCAAGCCATATATACTAAGTAAAAAGTAAATAAGGTAATAACATGATTTAAGGTGTCATTTTAATAATGTAATACTTTAATATATCTTTATTGTATACTGAGAAAGAAGAATTAGGAAAATCACTGCTCAAAACGTGGCAAAAGTACATTATCAGTATAGTTTAGTATTAGAACCTAGGTTGCCTGAAATCAGTGATCTTTTCTTCTCAGGCAACAAGACTGAAAGATAACACAATAATACAGAGACAATAAGTAATCCAGCAGAAGCAACACTTACACAATGCCAAGAAAGCATGCTTCGAGGCCATAAGAACCAGCACTCTCCGGAGGATGTCCTTGTTAATAATGTAGTTCTTTATGTGGTAGGTATGGTGCTCCACACAAAATGTTAACAATTCCAATACCAATGCCAACAACTGGGCAGTCTGAAAATCATCTGAACAAAACACAATTATACTTAATGGCTTATGTTCATTCCCCCCCAATTTCAATCCAATAAAATCCTTTCTATTAACCCAAATATATTCAGATTAAGGAAAAGGAAACTAACAGTTACTGAATGCCTACCATGTGCTAAGAACTGTGCTTCCCATTTTTCACATCTAATTTAAACAACTCTGAAGAATTAGTGTCATAAGACCCAGGTGTGAAATGTTAAGGCAACTGAGATACAAATTTATTAGATCTGCTTTATTCCAAAGCGTGAGAATGCTCTACCATGTCTTACCATGTCCCTCAGCGGATGCAGATTATCACAGGAGGTCCTACCAGACATCACCCAGCTTTAATGAACTGCTCTCTCTGCTCCTTTGATTTGTGTGCTTGATTTGTGCTTCCTTTTACTCCATATTACCGAGTCCACACTGCAGTATAATCTAATCACCGGTTCATCTTCTTCACCAGGCAGCAAGCCTCCCAAAGTATTTCACACATTTTTAAAAATTTCCTTCATTTAACCCTTAGAGATTAGCACAGTGCCTTTCCCACAGAGGGCTAACAATATAAATGTTTGATGAACTAAACATGTAGGTTTGGAAGGAAGCCTCAAGATTTACCTACCATATATTGTATTCCTAAGACTTACTTCCAGAGTCATAAAAAGGGTAAATTAACATGTTTTTAAGTGGTATTATGAATTATCAATATAACATATTTAACTTATATAACAAAATTACTTATTGTCAAAGCTTCAATAAGGAATTTCTCAATGTAGACCCTAAAACTACTGTTATTTTCTAAATCTCACACACAGACACACACAAGCTAAAGGAATAAAATGCAGAAATAAATAATCCTAACTTGGAATAATCCTCAATGCCAAAAAAAAAGTTTAATACTGAGGACAAGCTTTGCTCTAGCTACACATGTGAAGTACAAATAACTTAAAATCAATCCTCTAATAATTACTTCCATTTGTTTCACATATGTAAATATAAACTAAACACAAATATTGCTTTAACAAAAAAATTATTTTAAAACTGAGAGCAACAAATTATCTCTGGTATCTTCTTTCAGAGTTCTACTACCTCTGATTATAACACTTAAAAAGAAATTTATCTTGACATTACCTCTTTTGAAAATGTATTAGTAGACCTCCTGGTGGCTCAGATGGTAAACAATCTGCCTGCAATGCAGCAGACCCGGGTTTCTTCCCTGGGCTAGGAAGATCCCCTGGAGAGGGGAATGGCTACCCAACTCCAGTATTCTTGCCTGGAGAATTCCATGAACAGAGGAACCTGGCAGGCTACATACAGTCCATGGGGTCGCAAAGAGTTGGAAATGAATGAGCAACTAATACACATTAACACCAACTTTTTGGGTTTCAGAATTCAAGAACAAAGAACTTAACTACCAACCTATATTATCTTACCTTTGCTAGGTTTGTCTTCAGTTGTATTTGCCAGTAAGGGAGCAGTAAGGACATGCATACAGTGCTTGTAGAAGAAACCCAGAAATTCAGTCTTTTCTGTTTTCTAAGGAATCAAAAACACTTTCATGAACTTTAACTGCACTGGTTCCTACCAGCAATAAAAATTATACTAGCATGAAAGAGAGAAAAATGCCCACGGCTTACATTGGCAGTAGCCAACATGTTTTCCGGATCAACTAATGTTCGAAGCAGGCCCATAAGCTGGACTGCTCCTCCAAGTTCAGGGTCTGTATCACAAATCATATGTTCTATGATGAGGTTGATGAGCAAAATATCCTGTTGAGAAAAATGCACATAATAAGGATCACTTATTATAGGAGAGAATGGAAAGAGCACATACTATGTATGACACATGCTACTGTATTACGCCTATATCTTGTTAACTGCAAACCAAACACTGGGCTGGCTGAACAGGACAGTGAGCAGTTTCCCTACGTATGGCACAGGCACATTACACAGCACCAAAATGAAAAGAAAGTTCCTTTTTCTATTATCTTTAAATCCTCTTGATTAAAAGAATGTTTAGCTAGCATCTGTAATACTGTTCCTGCACTGCTATAGATTCCTTCTTTTATGGCAAACAGTGACTGTAGCTATTCTCCATTTATGGAAATGATGTAAAGTTTCCATTTAAAACAAATTTAAGGAAAAAACAGCTGATACCTAAATGTCTAAAATTGGAGGAAATAAGACTGTGTTATTTAGAGAGCACACAGGAGAATAGATATTCCAAATGACGCAGAAAATTGTTAGTTTTCCCGATCCTCTACTATGATTGGTTTTCGTGGCTCAAGGAGTAAATAAAAAACTGAGGGATTCAGTGAGAAAATCTCTGCTCATGCCTATATATGTAGTAGTAGGACAGACAAGGAAAAAATGCAGACAGTATATGAAAATGATGACCAAGACTGGGAATCAAGAAAATTACAGCACATGAATAAAGTACATTGATGTGTGTTCAACTAGTGGCTTATAGGGCTAACAACAATAGTCTTTAAAAAAAAAAAAAAAAAAAACCTGTATGTTTATTTAGGTTTTCAAGATAGGACTATTTTATAAAAGCAAAATATAATATTCAACAGTTCAATCTGGCACTTCCTGCACCTACCCTGACATTATAATTTTCTTTTTAAATTTATTAAATATACAAATTTCTAGGCATTCCACTTCATTTTGACATCACAACACATTAAGAGCTTTTTAAAAGTATTTTCTATTTTGTAAAAATACGATAGGGTAGAATTCTGCATACATATTTCTTCTAAGAGGTGTCTTTTTACCTCATCCCTTAAGAAGTAATTCAGAGCAGGATATTATTTTTAAGTAACAAAGTACTTTCAAGATTTTCTAGGGGAAGGAGGAAATAAAAACTCAGGATCATTGGTTTAATTATCTGAAAACAGAGCGCACACACTTAGTGCTTCTAGATACGCCATGTACCACAGACTCTGGAAGCACCTTTCACATCACCAGGATACACTCTCACTGACTCTGAAACTGACGGGTGTTACAGGGGATGGAGGTGGGATGTGTGTGCATTCCTTATCATTCTCGTTGATTTTGAGACTCTCTCCCTAACAAAGCCAATGTTTTCCTAGGGAAATTATTCATAATTCCACAAAGAGAAGAACAACTTATTGACTAAATGATTTAGACAACACAACACAGCAGGTTAATTTCAGAAGTAATAAACTTCATCTCAAAAACTTTTAAAGAAATTTAAGTTGAGCATTATCAAATAATTGCTGTAAGACAATTTATAGACTGAGACAGGAGTCAATTTAGGAGAAGAATAAGTCAAGATATTATGGCTATACTTTTCTCAAAAATCATTTAAATCTTTAAGAATGAATAATAACTATAATTATAGCTCCCCATGTATACTTACTGTTAGTGCAAATAATATTTACCTTGTTGGTTATTTTTTGCTCTGTTAACTTCTTACTTACATCATCATTCTGTTGTGCCTCCTGCATGACAAACTCTCGTACCATGGATGGATTATATTCAACCAAGTATGAGAATATATCAGTAGCAGCACTTCGCACCTGTGTATCATCCATGCCCTGCAGATTAAAAAAACACTTATTTCTCCTATAATAATAAAAACATGAAACTTGCACCTATATAAATCCAAAATCTAACAAATAATTAAAAAAGGGAGGTCAAGGAAATTCTGCCATATGTAATGTTCTTGTTCTGTGGCTAGTTATACTTTCTATTCCTGTTTATTTTTCTACTTTAACATTTCAATGAATAGGCTGCAAAGTTAATAAGTTATTTAAAATATGGAAAATTCCTGTGAGTGTCCTTTCAGTACTGTTACAGGCTAATACTAGGACTTTATAGCTTTTTAACTTTATGTAATACACAACTTATATTAAATATTGGCTATAATCAAATAGTTGCATGTTACATAAAAAATACAGTATTTTGTGGATTAAAAATATAATGGTTATTAAGTATAAGGAGAAATAAACTTACAAGGATGACTTCTAAAGCTGGTAATATACCCATGTTTGACAAAGTCTTGAAAAAGCATCTCTGTTTTGAGGTTGTAGCGTTTGGGAGAATGCACAAAATTCTTTTAAAAAGTTAACCTGAAATTAAGAAAAGAGTAAGTAATTATAAAAGGTATGTTGTTTTAGCTTCATGCCCTTCATAATATCAAATTTCTTACCAACTCTTGTCTTTTTTCCTCATCTGTTGCTTCATCTGTTAGTTGTGCAAATAAATCTGTCAGAAATTTTTCATCTTCCTGTGAAATGAAAGGATAAATTTAATCTTGATAATAATAAGAATATACTTTTAAGATACTATTATAGAAGATATAAATTGTAATAACTAGAAAAGGGGAGATGGTATTGGCAATGCTGTTTTTAAAAGAAAAGTAAAAAACTACTAAAGGATAAGTTGGGCATTTATAAGGATATCCTTTGTATTTCGGCAAGGCTCTATTTCCTAAGGGCCACATTATAAATATTTTTCTAAGGGCCACATTATAAGTATTTTAGGCTTTGCATTCTCTACCACAGCTACTCAATTGTTATCGTAGGGAAGCAGCCATAAGGCAATGGCAGTGAATGAATATGGCTGTATTTAGATAGAACTTTATTTACAAAAACAAACATGGTTTATACACGCATTGTTTTCATAGGGTTTCATAACCTTAACCTTAGAAGTTAAGGTTCTATAACCTCTCAAATGAAGATTAAACTTCCTTCACATTTTAAAAACAGAAATGATTCAATTACTTCAACAGCTAAATTCAGAACTTTTAAAACTTTGTGATACTAGTTATTCTCACCTTTACTTCTACAATACATACACCATACCTCAAATGGCATCCAGTATCAAGATCCACCTCGGATATAATAGATCCCAAATAAAAATCTAATGATTAAAAAATAATCTCTGTACTGCTGCGAAGTATAGAGAATTAAGCATGTTCCACAGTATTACACACAATATAACCAGTCAACGGTAAGGCTTATGACCATGTACAAGGTGGGTAAGAACCTGCTTTAATTACTCCTTGTCAAAATATTTGTAAAACTCTTCTTTCTTCACAGCAGCACTTTGGATATAAATGCTCAGCAACAAGAGAACAGGACTACAGCGCTGGCAGTCAGCATTTTACAGAGCATACTGTAAGGAAACAAAACTTAACTTGACATCATTCATACTTAATGAGTAAAACTGGCATTTTACCGGTCTGAAGACCAAGAAAAACAAGTGACAGATCCCTGTGAAACAGAACAAATGAGAACCATGTGGAGCTAAACAGAAGGACCAACAGCACTCAGGACAATCCAAGGAAACCAGGAATGAAAACTACACCAGAACAAAGGATCTGTTAGGTAGCTAGCAAAAACTAGTTCCTTAGCAAAGAACAAATGAACACTAGTGTCAGAACCCTCCTTCTTCCATTATCAATCACAATACACTATGTAGAGGAATACTGTTGTAGTTACCAAATTGTATTGCCTGTATTATTTGTCTTAAATGGATGAAAAATAGGTCAAATTAGTCAACATGAACTGGACTTATCATTAGCTTCAGAAAAGCAGTTTTGGTAAAATTGACCTTTCTATTTGAATTCATGGGTGTGTGTGTGTGTACATATGTATTTATATATATATATATATATATATAGACAAAACCAGGATCACTGAAAATATAGTTTTCTAAAAAGGAACAGACAAAAATTATATTTACAGTTTTATTCATAACATATGCTACCAAGCAGCTCTTGCTGACATTTATTTGCTTCATTTTTTAATATAAAAATCCAGGTTCCAAATAATTATTTTATTTATAGATCTGGGATAAGGTCTTATAGCTTTCATATCACATCACATATATGTTACTGTTACAATACTCTGGGTAGGAACAAAGCACACAGGAGGTGTGCAACTCACAAGTCTTGGCACCATGAAGACATATTTCAGTTGGACTAGACTAATTCATGCACCATGGGATAATTTACTGAGAGATTCTCTGACTTTGGGGGTGCTACAAATGCAGATTACCAGCCAGCTCAGAGATCTAGATTGTGTGTTTTGTGCAGAATACAGGATGCATCCTAGGTAATTCTGATGCAAGCACCCTAACACACCACACCTGAGAGACTGGGCATACTATAAAAAGAAAATCTGGAGTTTACGTTTGATAGGCGATTAACAGATATTTAAAATAATACTCAAGAGTCTTGTATCATGTTCAATGCTTTGCAAGCATGCATCTTATTTAATCTTCAGATGACCTTATAGGGTAGATACTAATATCACCAACCTTAAGATTAGGAAGCTGAAGCTTTTAAGAGATTAAGAAAGTCGCCCAAGTCACACAGCTATTAAGTAACAGGCAGAGCTGAAACTCAAATACAAGTCTAACCTCCCCACACTCATCCATTACAAAAGCATGCCTTTTGGAAGGGAGACACACAGCTGTAACTTGCCAACCTCTGCTATATTCTCTTGACCCTAAAGCTAGACCTTTAGTAAATAATTACCCTGGAGTTCTCCAAATTTTACACAATTTGTATTCTACATTTAATGACATATTTTTTGGCCTCTATTTTTTCTTTTCCTATTCCAACCTATTCGGTTTTATGTCTAATTGATAGTTTAATATCCCTAAAATTCTACATTCAGTTGTTTCATTAAGATCCTTTCTCTATAATTTCTTTGAGATCCCTAATCCAAACACAACCTTCTGTGTTCTGCAGTATTATATATTATAATCTCTTGCAATATCACCAAAGTAAATACCTTTAGACAAAAAATAAAATTCAACTTACGTGCCTAAAGGAACAGAAAATTTTTGCTGAAGACAATGGGCATTTTTTTAAGCAGGAAAAAAAAAAAAAAAAGAACAATCTAACTCACCTGTAACATACCAACAATTTCTACCTTATTGAAAAAAATAAAGGAGTGAAGTGTTGACAACATATTTTCTTCGAAGACTGAAGGGGTAGGTAGAACCATATCTTGTATATACTGAACTCTGTATGTCTGATGAATTTTTGTTTCAACTCAGGATCTGATATTGGAATCACTTCTTTAAACTTGGCTGTTTTTGTTAGAAATTCCCTATGTTTTCGTGGTTGTGATAAAGCAGGATCATATTCTAAGCATCCAATGACGTCCATGATACATTCCTCAGAGAACATAACTTCAAAAAGAGCAGTTCGATTCAAGAGGAAGATGCCTTTGATAATTTCATACAAGTGGTGCAGTCCTTCAGTATTTTCCAAGTCCTCACACACATGGAAAAGCTCTAAGAGCTTTTAATATAACCCTCATTTTCCAGTGCCAGTGCAAGTTTTTCACGACGCAGGGGAGAAGGCAAGGATGACGCCACAAGTTCTGCAATTTCCTCGAGACGACTTAATTCACAAGATGGCAATTCTAAACCTGGTGATGACATGTCATCGAAACGCTCCTCTTCAGACTCATCCACAAGGTCCTGAGTGATGTCCACTGACGGGTCCTTTCCTTGAACCTATTAAACAATATTTGTAATAGCTGAAGAAGTATAATCAAAGCAAATCTAAATGATATTCTTAGATATAAGAAACGTATAACAAAACTATAATGATTTTCAAGATTAGAACTTTCTTCAAACTTGACACACATGCCTGCTTTTCTAAGCATATTTCTATAAATAATACACACTTTTAATTTTAAAGAAGTTCAAAGTTCAGAAATGTAATAAGCTTCCTCATAAATACAAGATTTATCAGCAATGGAAACATTCTAATACCCACTAAAGGATCGGTGACTGTGACTTAAGAGTGCCCTGCAGACCCATAATAAAGAGGTCTGATGGTAAAACACCCATTCATCAACAGACCAGGGCAAATCCCAGAAACATTCCTAGCATTATGTTATTGTACATCCATTAAACTCTTAAAGTTTAAGTAAAATTCAAACAAATGCTGTGACCATAGAAAATATGCATCATTGTTAAGCAATAAGAAAAATATTTAATATCAGTTAATTTAGAAACCAAGGGAAAAGAGCATGTACAAACTGGCTTTGGAACAAAGTGGGTCACTGATTTGGTATAAATGCTGGTTGGTAGCCCAAAAATATGATTAAGAAAAACTGAGCTGGAAACAAGTGCACCCACATAAAAATAAAACCACACAAAAGTAACTGCAACCTATACGTAGTACAGCTATGCCCTAAGAATACCCGCTTTAATTTAAGTAACCAAACCATGAAGTTTTTCTTTCTACACATCCAGACCTTTACCTTTCATGAAGTCCCCTTAGAAGCTCTAAAGTTTGTCATAAATCCCAACCTTATGTCAGTGTAGGGGACTCTAATTATAAAAAAATAACTTATAAGTCTTCACAATTAAATATAATTTAAGGTAAAAGAAACTTTTTATAAAAGGTCAAAGATATATTTCAGAATGAAATGTGTTTTGCTCTCTTGGCCCCATAATCTGACACTGGCATTAAACCAGCTCAAAAGGCCGAAATGAAAGGCAAAGGAATGGAAAAAATAGGTCTCATATGAAATGACCAACAAACTTAAACTGCTTAGAATGGTTAAGAGATGTTGATGGATATCAGAAGCGAAGAAGACCTGAACTAAGTCTTGAAATGCGCTGCAAGGTGACACCATCTTGACCTTAATCCAGTGGGCAGAACCACTAAAAGGAGGCCAGGCACATTCACAGCTTGTACCTGGCATGGTCTCAAGTTGGCTCTGGATTTTTGAAATTACGTAAGATCTCACCACAGCTTTAGACTCCTAATATTCAAGCTATGGCTTTACCTATAGAAACATGGTAGGCATCTGATTACAAAATCAAATGAAAAGGGATGAGAGCCTGTAATTGCACTGAAAATGATATCTTCTTGAATGAACTCGCAAATATGAAGACTGAACAGGTAATCCAAAAGGTCTGTGTTTAGGAATCTGATCTGCTTAGGGAAACAAAGTGAAACTCTTAAATATTTGACAAGTATGTTTCAGTCTTGCTTTCAGAACAGAAGCAATTTGAGAATAAAAATTTTAAAAGGAAACGAGGCTAAGCTAGAAGAAAGAGCTTTCCTGGAGAAAGGATAAATCTCAGAAGTCAATTTGGATATGAAGAAAATGAGAATGTGAAGACTATAAAAGATGTACAGTCAGGGTCCTAAGTCATTGAGAAATGACATGTTGAACATGAACTGTGTAACTATATCAGAAAAGAACAACAAAGTAGGCACGATTCCCAGGAATGTTACTATAGAGAAAAGTATACAAGTACTACTAGTGTCCCAAGAGAAAATGAAGAATTTATGGTGTTACAGACTAAGGAAAAGTATAATAAAGGTCTGAGAATTTTAAAGACGACCCAGGCCTGACAGTAACAGACTGAATCCAGGTCTGAGTTAAATACTAGCCTAATAAAAGACTGTGTGCAGGGTGGGACTGTTCATCTCAGGAAAGTGAAGAGGAAACAAGATTTGTGTGAATAACAGATACTTTTAGCACCACTCTGAGCTCATTAATTTCATCTCTTTCTACGGGAGAACTCCAAATGACAAAATCTAGAGGAATATGCTGTAGAACCAACTGTATGGGGCAGAAAGCAAAGAAAACATGAAGAAGGCATAAATACATATATGTTAGTTTTTCACCTGTTAAGAGAAGGAAAGGGACAACTAAACAGGTTAATCTATGAAACACAACTGAGTAGAACAGTATAGCAGAAATAAACTGCAAGTGAAGGAAAGCCTGTGTCTCAAGAACACAGGCTTCTATAGTCTATTAAGGCAGTGGCTCTCAAATGTCATGGTTCTCCAGAGTCACGTGAAGCAGGCACTGACAGACAGCTGCCAAGCCTGTTAATAAAGCTGTCCTGGGAAGAGAACCATGTCCATTCGTGGTCTATGACTACTTTCTCAGTACAACAGAACTGAGGAGCTAAACCGCAGCTAAACAGCACAGTCCACAAAGCCTAAAATATTTACTACCTTGCCCTTTAAACAGAGAAAATCTGATCCAGAAGGCTTATTAAAACTGCTACCTACCTAAAACAGAATTACTGGTACCTACTACCTATTCATAGAGTTTTTACTTCAGCAGATCTGGGATGGAGGCCTCATAATTTGCATTTCTATCAGATCCCAGGTCATGCTCATTCTGCTGGTTTAAGGATCACACCTTGAGAACCAATGAATTAAAGAATCTGCTGAAAGTTATTTCTTCTCCAGATAAAATAAACGTGAGGATAGAGAAAGTTTCCTTAATGGTCTATATGAGTCTTTAATAAGAGAAAACAGCTTGAGCCACTAGAGTGCATTATCAATGACCATTCACAAAAGACGGTGGAGATGCTACCACTAGACTGGCACTAAAACCACTAAGGGATTCTGGAATCAACCGAGAACAAAAATGATGAAACTGAAGAGATAGTCAAGAGTCACAAGAAGTTACTGAACAAAGAGTAAGATGATCAGACTTCCATTTTAAAGAAGATACTCTAGCTGTCTAGATCTGGGATGAATGCAATAAACCAAGCAAGAAATGATGGTAGCTTAGTAAACCAACAGCAGTGAAAATGAAGACAAATGAATGCATTTTAGACTTAAAGAGTTTAAAGACTGAATGGACAGAGAGGATGAAGGAAGGATAAACATGTTTCTGACTTCAGCAACTGAATGGCATTTACTGAGAGGAGAGAGATGAAATCTCAGTGAGTTTATGCTCAATTTTAGTCTACTGATTTTGAGATGCTAGTAGCACTCACGGAGGACAGCTCTGAAAGGCAGGTGAATATAAAACTCTGGAGTTCAGCAAAGGTCTGGACTGGGTACACTGGTGTCAATAAATTGTGCTTTTCTATAAATCAAGTTTTTCACAGACAGCACTAATCTATATGCAATATGTCTCTATGCATTTTAAAGTATAAGGCATTAGCTTAAAGCACAGCAAAAACAAAATGCTTAAAATGGAAGCACGTTAATTTTCTACTTTTAAATTACCTGACATATCTTCTCCCAAATTTCATCACATCCAGCTTTTTCTTGAAAGCTGAGGGCCAAGTCATAATTTTCTGCTTCAGACCACACAATCAAAGTGTCCTTAAGAGAAAAAAAGAAGTCTGAATGATTAACATATATTATCACAAACTAAAGTAAAAGGCAAATGAACAAAATAATAGGGAAATGAGAACAGTACTCATTTTTACTTTTTGCAACACTGGTATCAGTCATTTCCAATGTTCTTTTACACTTCACTTTATCCAATCTATAAAATGAAAACAATGTTCTCCTTAAGGAAAAGTTGAATCCATATATGAAAGGCACTACAACTGAGCACACAATCCAAATGTATCGAAAGATATAAACTAAAATCACATCAGTTTGCTTGTACATTCAGTCACAGTTTATGCTCTAGTCAAAATGCCCAAAGAGAAAGTCTGAGTATTTTAATAACAAGGGTATGTTAGGAGGATGGGATTAATAAAATAAACATAGCTCCTCCTCCTAACTGTCAGTATCCGGTGTTCTTCAACTGGGGCACTTGAGGCCCCTAACATCCTTGAAATTACCAGTTAAATTTGTAATATGTGAGCATTTATCTGGACAGAGGGTTTTTTTTTTTAAACTTTTACCAACATTCAAGAAGCAAGATGCTCCTGCTGCTGCTCCTAAGTTGCTTCAGTCGTGTCCGACTCTGTGAGACCCCATAGATGGCAGCCCACCAGGCTCCCCATCCCTGGGATTCTCCAGGCAAGAACACTGGAGTGGGTTGCCATTTCCTTCTCCAGTGCATGAAAGTGAACAGTGAAAGTGAAGCTGCTCAGTCGTGTCTGACCCTAGCACCCCTTTATTTTTCATACTGACTTTTTTATGCCAGTAAGTTCAATAAACAGTTTTTACTAAAGATGTCATCTCAGCAAGACTACAATCACAATGACAAGACCACTTTACATTTGCTGTAGTACAGTATGTATTCTACAAAATGCATGGTATAATATTTATGCGGTTTAAGATATCTTTTCAAGCTTGCGTTAGTCACTTAGTTGTGTCTGACTCTGCAATCCTACAGACTGTAGCCCGCCAGGCTCCTGTGTCCATGGAATTTTCCAGGCATGAATGCTGGAGTGGGTTGCCATTCCCTTCTCCAGGGATCGAACCTGGGTCTCCTGCATTGCAGGTGGATTCTTTACCATATGAGCCAACAAGGAAGCCCTTTCAAACTTAATGACTATATAAAGAAAAATAATTCAAACTGTTTAATAAGTAACTGAAAAAAGCCAAGCCAAGGTGAGCTGAGCATCTGGTTGGAATGATTAAGATTCCCATACTGAAGAGGAAACCCAACTGTATTTTAAGGTATCTTAGAGGATCTATTATTTCTTATACTTTTACTACCTTGGCAAGGGCACTTTATTGTACACAAACGAATCCCATGTTAAAAATCTGTCTGCTAAATTTCATATAAATTCTATTCAATCATTTAACTACCAATCATGAGGCCAATAATCTACTAAATTAAAGTGATGCCAGCCAGAAGTAGATAAATGATCCTCTAACTGGGTTGTCCAGCATCACTATAGGATAAATCCACAAGTCTTACTCAGAATTTTTAAAAAAGAACTCAAAGAGCCCTTTTTATTCCACCTTCAAGAACTTCTAGAGATCCCAGGCAAGCAATCTGTTCCACAGTGACTGAGTAGCTATTCAAACTCAAAATAATTTACATTAACAGTTTAAGATCAGCATGGTAGAAATTACTCAGTTGGGTAGCCTCCTGACCTTAGTTTGTCTTTAAATAAACGAGATCATACTGTTTTGAAAATTGGTAATAAGATTCACTGGAAGAAGTCTAAAACCACTACCACATTAGTAATGAGTTTGATATAACTAGAAGGAACTGTTCTGCTACAGTGTATATTATGAATCACCTGGAGGCGTAATCAGGGCACAGCTAGAAATATGCCCTTTGACATTTTGGATCAAATATGCCCTTTGATCCATTTGACAAATTTTTAAGTTTGAAAATTTTTAGGAAATGCTCCTCTGTTTTCCTTGAAGAGCCTAATTTTCACCAAATCATCTTGCTTATCATCCAACAACCTATAGGTTAAAACATATAGATTTGTTCATTCATCCTTAAAACAGATTCAGTCTTTTCTTTTTCTAAGGATGTGCTTTTACTTTTCAGCTGACTGAAACCTCAAAATGTGAATTTAAGTATGGAACATCAAAATCAAATACTCTAGCCTCCAGCCATTCCAATAGAACCTGAAAGTTTTCTTAAGAACAACAAATACAACAGTGTTAACAGACCATAAAACCATCAAGAAAATATTTCATATTGTACCAATGCTTGTTGGACAAATAAAACACCATTAAATAAATTTAGGAGTAAATATCAAATTTCCTATGTATTATCTGTGTGACCTCAAGCAAGTCACAACCTTTAGGCACCATCTAATGTGTAAAGTAAAACTAACTTTCCTCTAATAGTATTTTAATGGTCAATGAAAAGCACTTTATTAATTCATTTATAAATATATATATATAAATGTGTTGGTAGTATTTAAAAGTTATTTTTATATCTGTACCTTCAGAGCAATGAGAAGACTGCTAATAATTTCAGTGACTTTGTAGAGAACTCAGTATTATCTATCTGTATGTTCTGAATAAATACCAATTTTGGTGATAGTGCTTGTAGGCATTGAGAGATTTACTTTCAGATATCTCTTTCATCAGAAGGGTACAAGACAGTTTACTCAAACTGAAAGTTCTTAAAAAACTGTTACGTCATTATAAGGTCTTGCTCAGGCTATGTAAGAAATCAGATTCATATTTATACCAAGTTGTTGTATAGAGACACGAATGTTCCTCCTGCACTACTGGCATTCACAACAGCAATGAAAGGAGCTGATTACTCCACACAGTGGTCACTTTTTAAATTCTCTTTAGGAGAGAAAACTGTGTTATTTTAGATGTAACTTGTGAGAAATAAGGCTCAGCTGGTCATATATCTGGAACTGTATTTTGGAATTAGATAGGCAAAACACGTAAACTGCTCCAATTTTTCACGGTAAGGAATCAGATGGTAAATTTTCATTTAATCACCAAATGAGAGGATAATAGTCAAGATAAAGCACAGCATCTTCAAAATTTTACCTGTTGTTTCTGGTATGCAGTATTTGGATTTATTTTGGATTCTAAAAGTAGAGAACCTAGGAAAGAGGGGAAAAAACACACATTCCATTATGTAACTGCAAAGCAGCAACACTGTATTATTCCCTTATATTTCCTTTTTGAAGGTCTGATGTGCATACAACTTCAGTACAGGAAATATTACTTTAAAACAACATGAATTTAAGTATAATAGCCTATAACCCAAGAAATGCTCACTTCAACATGTTTACTTTTAACAAGACAGACACAATCAACTAAAGAATGAGTACTGGATGGTAATAGAGATCTAACAAACTCCTGAGCAGCAAATGTAGTGAAATAGCACCGTGTGAAGCCAGATGACCTGGGATTAAACCTCTGATACACACCAATATTGAGAGAAATGCAAATAAAACATGCAAATTAACATTGTAAATAAAATCTGGCTAAAATAAGAATTTACTGATAAAAGTTTGAAAACATCAGGGATGAGTCATTGACCAAGTACACCCTCAAATTGTGATTCACCTTCAGAAAATCTATTTTTGTTTAATACAGGAATTACCAAACTTCTCCATCTTCAAACTATCAATTTACTTCTCAGAACAAGCGAATTTGCACATATCTGTTTTTCCCCTGGCAGTATCACAGTATCTTAAGACTCAGGGTATTAGACCAAGTGTTCACTTATATAAATAAACACACACACACTTTATCATGTTCCTTTCCATCATGATTTAATCATAGGGTGAATACAGTTCCCTGTGCTATACCATAGGACCTTGCTGTTCACTCATTTTATATGTAAGTTAGTATCTGCTAACCCCCTCTCCTAGCCCATCCCTCCTCTCCCTCCCCTCTCTTGGCAACCACAAGTCTGTTCTATTAATCTGCTTCATAGAAAAAGTCTGTTCTATTAATCCGCTTCATAGAAAAGTTCATTTGTATCATATTTTAGATTCCACATATAAGTGATATCATATGGTGTTTGTCTTTCTGTTGGAATTACCTTCATTTACTATGATAATCTCATCAATACATGTTGCTGCAAACGGCATTATTTCACTTTCTAAAAAATGGCTGAGTAGTATTTCCATTGTATATACGACCACATCTTCTTTATCCATTTACCCTTCTACGAACAAGTTGTTTCCATGTCTTGGCTATTGTAGATAGTGCTGCAATGAACATGAGGGTGCATATCCTTTCCAATTATAGCTTTCTCCAGTTACATGCCCAGGAGTGAGATTGCAGGATCATATGGCAACTCCATTTTTACCTTTTTTGGGAAGAACCTTCACATTGTCTTCAGTAGACGCTGTACCAGTTTACATCCCCACCAACGGTGTAGGGGGCTCCTTTTCTCCACACCCTCCCCAGCATTTACTGTTTGCAGATTTTTTTGATGGTGGCCATCCTGATTGGTGTAAGGTGGTAATATCTTACCAGTGTTTGTTTGCATCTCTCTAATTAGCAATGTGAGCATCTTTTCTTGTGCCTGTTGGCCATCTGTACATCTTCACAAAGAAAATTTAAGAGTAGATTTATACCTCTCCACCTGGAGGTATAAATTGTGTTTAAGCTGGAATCAACAAAGTCCAGTTTAAAGAGAAGTTCTGGCCCCAAATACTTAAGAAGCATTTTCTCTGCAGCTGTCTCTCATCCAAGGCTTTCATCTCCTATTACATTTAACAATTGTTTTATCCATTCTAAATAGTGGCCAGACCCTTGAGAAACAGGTGTGCTAACATTTCCAAATTGAACTACCTTTGCTTTAAATTCATTTACTAATTTTGATACTGTCCTGTGTTAGTAATTTACTGACCCTTCACTGCCGTGTACTCATAATGGTGCTAAATGGTACTGAATGTGTACAGTAAAATATCAGCATTTGCCAAGTTGTGGTGACTTAATTTGCAAACACCCAATTTAAAAATGTGCAATGGTTCTGAATAGATACTTCTCAAAGAAGATGGCAGTAACAAGAAAAGATGCTCAACATCATTATTCCTTAGATAAATGCAAATCAAAACCAAGAAAAGAACCATTTCACATCACTTAGGAAGCCTACAATCAAAGACAGATAATGACAAGAGCTGGCAATCGTGTAGAGAAATTGGAACCTCAAACATTTTTCTTGTGGGTATATAAAAAGGCATCTACTTAAGTTTGGCAGTTCCTCAAAATGTTAAGAGTTACCAGCAATTCCACTCCTAGGTGTATACAGGAGAAATGAAAACATGCCCACACAAGTACGTGTACATACATTCATAGGAGGATTATTCATAATAGCAAAAAAATTGGAAACAATCCAAAGGTCCAAATACTGATGAATGGATAAAGTGAAATACTATTCAGCTATACAAAGGTATCAGGTTCTGATCCATGCTATAACAGACGAACCTTGAAAACATAAGTGAAAGAAGCCAGTCACAAAGGACCACATATTTTAGGGCTGTGTTTACATGAATTGTCCAGAATAAGCAAATTTAGTAGATCTGCAGGTTAGTGGCTGCTTAGGACTGGGAGAAAGGGGGAACAAATGGGTGCTAATGGGTACATGATTTCTTTTAGAGGACAAAATGTTCTCTCACTGTGGTGATAGTTGCATAACCCTGTGACTATACTAGAACATACTCAATTATACACCTAAAATGAGTCAATTAGCTGGCATGTGAATTCTAATACCAAAACCCCCTAAAGTGTAAATATTCATACGA
Source organism: Nanger dama (assembly GCA_917880005.1). Classification (NCBI taxonomy): domain Eukaryota; kingdom Metazoa; phylum Chordata; class Mammalia; order Artiodactyla; family Bovidae; genus Nanger; species Nanger dama. Next base: position 1,117,093 of record CAKJTW010000038.1, on the reverse strand, counting down.
TGGAATATAATATAGCATTGTTAATGAACCAAATATATGTAAATGCAATAACGTATATGAATCTTACAAACATGAATGAAAGAAGCCCCAGACAAATGTATATCTCATAAGTCCATTTACATAAAGTTTAAAAAGTGCCAAATATTAATCTATGGTGTTAGAAGTTAGGTTTATTGCAGGGAGGCGGGAGAGGTGGTGACTGGAGAGAGACATGAATCAGGCTTCCAGAGTGCTGGTTATGACGTCTTTTTTAAGAGAAGGGGTAAAATAACACATGGCATGGGGGCTGCACTTCAAGTTGTGATTTCAAGAAACACATACCTGATTCGGCAGCTGCTAAAACAAAGTACCAAGCATTGGTAAACAGTTATTTTTAAGAATCAGCTTCCATCCCCAGCCTCTTTTCATTTGTTTCAAAACTCTATGTTACAGCCTTAGGAGAACTAGAAAGGAAAAACCAATTACAAATTATCTGCAGTTTGAAGTGTTCCCTCCCAAAGCGCTGGCTAAAACAAGGATAAGCACATACCAGAAGCTTCAGTTGTTATAAGTTTTTCTTTCTCCTGGGGCATTCAAGATTCAGGGGAAGCATCTCTCCTAAAACCCATTTCAGCCATATCCCATGGTTTCAGTCTAAGATACAACTTTAGGTAGTCCAGCTCTGGTCCCCAAGTACCATGTTCCCTAAGATGTCAGTAAGTTGTAGAGGCTGGACCATGGAAAGCAACCTTTCAATTGGGAGGCTAAGTAAGATAAAATGGAAAGACATCATGCTGACGTATGGCAGAAACCAACACAATATTGTAAAGCAATTATCCTTCAATTTAAAATAAATAAAAATAAATTAAAAAAGAACCCAGAAAGACATATTTCTAGTTTTATTCCTAGCCCATCTATTAGGTTCCCCACCCCCATCTCTCAGTTCCTATTGGATCAAGTTATAAGCACTTATCCAATCAACCGCAAAAAGAACCAGTTGAGTGTCAACATGTACGTACACAATCTTTCCCTCAACAAGTTTGCTACCAGTTGCTACAACATATGGCATGGAGGCTGCACTTCAAGTTGTGATTTCAAGAAACACATACCTAACTTGGCAGCTGCTAAAACAAAGCACCCAGCATTGGTAAAACGGTTATTTTTTAAGAACCAGTTTCCACCCCCAGCCTCCTGTCATTTGTTTCAAAACTCTCAGTAATGTTACAGCGTTAGGAGGACTAGAAAAGGAAAAACAATCACAAATTATCTGCAGTTTGAAGTGTTCCCTCCCAAAGTGATGGCTAAAACAAGGATAAGCACATACCAGAAGCTTCAGGTGTTAGTAAGTTAGTTAGTGAGAAAAGTAGCTCCATCCTAATAATAAATGAGTGTGGAAGGGGATGCAGAGTTCAACTGTAGGTGAGAGGTATTTATCATGGTAGCAGAGATAACAAGGGGAGAGAGAAGGGAATAATCCTTAACAGGAGACCTTAAGCAAGATCAACAGGGTTAAAGGAGACACGTGCTTTTGATAATGGATAGATCCAGCATATATATCTTAATAACAGAATTACATATGCAAAACAGCTCCTCACCCCAATTTGGGAAACATATCCTCTCCAATGAAACAGATGCCTTCCTTTATCCTCCAAGGGGAATTTCATTCTCACCACCCCACTACGATACCATCTCCCCACACATCTGAGAAACCTTACATATTTGAGAAAGACACTCTTACACAGACAAGAGAAAGACAAGCCTAGAGAGCAAATCCCAATATCAAGACTTGAAAAAGGCCTTCCCACTTGAATGACTCAGAAGGAAATAGGAAATGCAAAAACGAGAGAGATGGATGAAACTAAGGGGAATCCATCAATTAAACTTGTCATTGTAGAATCTATCCAGCAAAATCAACTACCCTCAGGTGAACTCAAGAATACTCCCGCACAGCAAATGCTTGCCAGTCCATCCCAAAGTCCTGATGCACCAGCAAGTCGATATTTATGCATATATATACTTCAAAAAAATAAAAGAGGGTCCTTAACTCTCATTTACTATTACCAAAACTGAATATCAGCACAACTCTTTTGGAGGGTCATTTATCTTTATCCATGAAGCTTTTAAACACATATTACTCTTTAGTCCAACAATCCTTCTAGGAAATTATCTTACACCCTCATACAAGTCCCAAGCATATGAATAAAGATGTCATTAGCAGTGTTTGTAAAGGTTAAAGAAAACTAGAAACACTGTCTGTGCCAGCTATACTCAGAATGTGGGGATCTCAAAAGGCCTAGAAAATCAAAACTATTTTCATAATATTACTAAGAGATTAGTTGCCTTTTTCATTGTTATTCTCTCAGTGTGTCTACACTGATACTGCAACAGATTGAATGCAGAAGTGGAAAAGAATCCTTTAAAAAAAAAATTAAGCTGGACATTAAAGAGATATGTAAAAATGTAAAAGAAAAGACTTTTGAAGTCAGCTTTAACGTGGTAAATACTGATTTTTTTGTTTAAGCATAAATAAAGCTTTTAGAGGTCCTCAGTTTTAATACATTAAAGGCATCCTAAGGGAAAAAAATTTGAGAAATGCTACTGTGTCAATAATGCTATACTCTGTGAATACTATGCTGATTTTAGATGAGATAAAACTGTATGAAAAAGTCAAAGTGTTAGTCAATTTGTATATCCTGACACAAACAGATGCCCCAAATATACTGATAAAAAGGAGATCTATACACTCAGGAAATAGGAAGGGGAAATGCCCACTCACAACATAACCCAAGAAAATCACAGGTAAAGCTGTCATGGACTAACAGTAAGAAAGTGACCATAGAAAAGTACAACTATGAGTATAAATAATTAAGTCATTAAAAAATGTTCCCTCTCTACTTCACATCTTGGGTCTCCTATAAAATAAAATGTGGTAACTTCTCTAGCATCCTGTTGCAAATTCCCCACACAACCCTATCAAAATGAAACACACACCTTCAGGGATAGGGGAGAGCAGTTAGTACACATAAAAGAACTGAAATGAGAGAACTCAAAACTGGTGCCTGTAGTATGGACCCAGCTCGGAACAGCTTGTTTAAGTCCCAGTTCTAGAAACATACTCACACAATATGTGTGTGCTCAGTCACCAGGATACTCTGTCCATGGAATTTTCCCTACAGGAATACTGGAGTAGGTTGCAATTTCCTACTCCAGGGGACTGGCCCCACTCAGGGATTGAACCTGCATCTCCTATGTATCTTGCATTGCAGACAGGATTCTTTAACCACTGGGGAATAATTCATGCAAATCTTTTAAAACAGAAAGATTTTATAGTAAAAAAAAAAATCTAGGTTTTTGGCTAGGTACAGGAAAAAAGACCCTAAAACTATCCAATCAAAGAATCAATGCACCAAGACTTAAAGTTAGAAAAATTATACCTCTCAGGGTTGCTTTTGAATATTAACTGAATATATAGTGCCTGAACCAGAACCTAACACATAACCAGCACTCAATACTCTTTTTAATAGCATGATCAGAATATTATTTCCCTGGCATCACTTTATTTCCGAATAGGAGAAAAATTAGTATTGATAACAATGATCTAGAAACACATTATAAAAGACTAAGCATCTTAGGCTCACTGTACTGTTTAAGAAAAACATTCTAGTATACAATATTTAGGAAGACATTTAAATCTTCTGTTATACAGTTCAATTTAGCTGGAAAATTCACTTGTTCAAAAGGTAACAAAAGGAAGACCAAAAATCTCACCTGGATAGGAGATTAATGTAATGCTTTAAACCCATAGTAGATCTGTGTTCCAGGTCCCTCTCACTCAATTTTGTGGACTACAAAGGCACTTAAAAACTAAAATGAAAGCTCAGGAAAAAAAACTCGGTAGTGTTACATTAAGAGGTCTTACACCTCTGTCAGCCTTCCAACACTCTCCACTCCAGTTATACACAACATAGTGATGCCCTGAACTCAAAAGTTATCACATGCAACAGATGCTAACTAAAGGCTTGATTATCCTAAGCCTATTAATTTTCCACAATGCAAGACTACACAAGAGAAAAAGGAAGTGCATTAAAATCACGTTTTCAAAGTGAAATAGTCTTCCCACTGCGTTCTTCGTGGTAGCTAAATTTTGAAATGCTTACTGTTTCAAGATCATATACTACTTTACTGATTTATAAGAATAACACAGAGAATGCTGATTCTATCTCTGCTCATTTCTCACCACAGCAGCCAAAACAGAACAGATTTTCCTACCCAAATGTTGACCTCTTCCCCTATTTACAGGAGAAGAGGCAGGTGTGTCTATAACCAAGTTCTATCGAGGTAGAAGAACAGGATTCCAGTTTTCACCATTAGCTAGAAGTGCTGCCCTGAACAAAACATTTCCTTATGTCCCATTTCTTCAGGCCTCAAGTAACAGTGAAAATTAAATCCTTTAAACTCTGAATAAATAAGTCAGAATTAAAACTATTAGTATAAATTAATTAAAACAATTAAATATTAATAAAATTATTGATTTTACTAATATTAAAATTATTGTAAATATTAATTTAAAACTATTGGGATGTAAAAAACATAAAACTTAAAGTAAAAAACATAAGAACACTATTCTTGATGATTGGCAAGTAATCCAGAACAAAAGTACTGATGTGATTTTATGTTCAAAGACATCCTTCAGTATGTGAAGAAATTCCAATTTCTTTATCAATTCTAAAATTGGTAGGAGGTGGTAAAAATCATAATGGAAAAAGAATGATTTGAACATAAAATGAGAGAGTAAGCAATAAGCTAATAGGTACAGCATAAACTGGAAGAAAATACACTAATCTTTACTGAAGACAGAAACTTACAAGTACATAATCTTTACTGAAGATGGAAACTTACAAGTACATGGCTATGATAAAACCTGAGAAATTAGGTAATCTATCTTTGTTTTTAAAAACGGATACATTCCAACAACCTATTTTGCTAGTAGGAACCTATTAAATGAAGATGCAAATCAGAAAATGGGCTCAGTAGCTAGTGGGACATCTCTCCTCCAAGGGAAGTGAGCTCCAGATTGTCAAGCCAACTCAGCTTCACAAGGGCAAGCACATTTGCCCAGAACGACATGGACTGACAGAGACACAAGTACTTCCATTCAAAAACTGCCTTCTTAATTTTCAGGTAAGTCTATAAGCTCCTTTAACAAGATAAATGACTCATATGGAAAACCAGAAATAACTTTCCATAGAAGAAAATTCTGAATTATCCTATATGGCAAATGAGGGAAGCACACAATAATGGATAACCTAAGCTGGCAGCCAATGCAAAAATCCCCACATGTGGCTTGAAGACAAACTACAACTTTAAATATCTTTAGGCTAAAAATTTGTCTTCATTTCCTTTGAAATAAAACTCAGGTCTAAGTATAAAGCAACAAATGCAAGTAGACAATAGTATGGGTGTTTCAAACATACCTGTGAACAGTTAACGATGTTAATTAAATAATTGGTAATAACAGTTTCAAGTCATAGTCTAGAAATCTCATTCAATCTGATACCTCTCCCAGACCTCACTTTGAACACTGATCTTCCTTGCTTTTTAATTAACCTAGCTATGTGATCTTTGGTTCTTTAGCTTCTCTAGGACTCAGTTTCCCAATCTGTATATATGGCTAAAAATAGTCCCTACATCAGAAAACACCAGAAGATACATGTGGCATACAGCAGACACTCAGTAAAATTTGACTATTATTCCTATTTGGAGTTTTCCTGTTAGAAAAAGGATATTCAAAAGTAAAAATTATTTCACAAATATCTTGGAATTTTGTAAGACTACTCTTGGATTATTTTCCTAATAACTTATAAATTGAACAAGGGCACAATTTTTAAGCTCTTGCCCTAACAGATAAAAATGAGGGGAAAAAAGATTCTTTTATTATTGTGTTAAGAGAGTATGATTCCCTATGATAATATGACAATAGGACTTAATGCTTTAAATTACTTTAAACAAAGAACTTTGTATGAGTACAATTAAACACAGGATGTGAAATCACCTCTTAAATTATTATGAGATTTCAAAGAATTCATCTCGAATCTACACATGCTTTCATCTTAAGTTAACCAAACCTATAAAGCCTATACTTTCCAACTCATCACATCAAGTTTTCCAAACAAGCAAAAACACATAACTTAGAATAGTTATTATGTGATAGTCATATACCAAAGTAAACTAACACTTCACATTCAAACTTGTATTTTAAGAGGCAAGTAACATAGGCCTCAGAAAAATATACCCAATGAATTCAAAACCCTTTAAACGCCTCCAAGAAAAAATAGTTTTTCTCCACTTTTAGTTTGGGGGAGCCTCATAAAGAAACCTGTGGGCAATATGCTCCAAGTTACCATTTTTCCTTCAATTCAAATTGAAAAGCAATGTCCCTGCAGTCGTCAATTACAGAACAGAGAGCCTTATCTGTTCCAGGGAACTACAGTTCTGGCTAGGAAGTCCAATTAAAATTCCTTAAAACGAGTCTGTAGTAATTCATTTACAGAACAACTACAATAATAAACTAAGACAGTTAGCTACCATAAAACTATGAGATATTGTTACAAAACAGGTTTTCAAACTGAGAGGAAAAATTCTGAAAAAAATTTTACTCCATGTGAACTTTTTCTTTAAGGAAATTCACGGTATGCCACCGGGGAAGTGGCAAGCCCTGAAGAGTTGAGTCTTTAAAAATGTGAAAAGCTTATCTTCAAACAACTTGGTCTTTGAACCTTGAGGGCTGTTTCAAAATCTGTGAAGCTTACGCACCACTGGGGCAGAATCGAAAGGTTCTAGAGATACTTGCCAACTTCTCCCCACCTGTTAACTAAACCAAACTACGAATACACATTTAAGCAATCAAAAAGCTCCAATAATAAGACTCCACACTTGCGGAACGTTTACACAGTGAAACTACACACAAAAATCTTCATTTCTAATGAAAAAGACAACTAGCACTCGGGAAACACCCATCTATCTTCTTACGCAAAGAAATATTTTCTCTGCCTAGCGCAGAGCTGCCAGATCCATGAACCAGCGCTGCCAACCTGCAAGAGGGTCGGAAAGATGCAGCAGTAATGTGTTTGGGCGGGGGCGGGGGGTACAACAAAACATTCCTGTTCCAAAAAGCGAAACTGCTAAGAACTTTCTTAGCTCTGAGAAAAAGTTTCATGCCTGCTCTACAGATGGATGAACCAAGGCAGGAAATCGGTTTAATCAGTACCTTTCTCAAGGTCACTCTGGTGCACAGGAACGGCCCGCTCCGGGCTCCCGAGCCCACGTCCCCGATCTCGCCACACTCCCAGGCGGCTCCGCTCAAACGCGCCCGGTCCGCTCGCGCCCGCAAGTGCGCCCGGGCGCTCGGAGACCTAAACACTCTCCCGGCAGTTCCGGGAGGGCAGTGGTGCCCGCCCTGCCCCGAGAAGGCGGCAGCTGCAGCCCCAGCCGCCCCCTTCGTCCTCCCAGGGAGCGGCCCAGGGGTTCCAAAGAACCGGGAAGGTGGCCCAGGGACGCTGGGGAGACGAGGGATTCACTCACCGTCACTCTCGGCCCTGACAAGCAGAGACATGCCCTTCAGGCGCTCCACGTAGCCGGACGACACATGTCCGGTGCCCCGGTCGTCCCACTGCCGGTCCTCGTTGAGGGTGTAAACCTTCACCCGACGCCGGGTGTCGGTCATCTTGCCGCCTGGGGGCCGGGCCCCGCCGGAGTCGCCCGGGAAGGGGGTCCGGAGAAGGCGGGAGCACGCCCGCGAGCCGAGGGCGCCTCGGCCTCACTGCCGCTGCTGGCCGCCCCGGAGCCGCGCTGCCGCACGCATGGCCCGCCGCGGGGCCGAGTTCTGGTCCCCGCCTTTCCTAGCCTCTGGCTCCTCGGCGCTATTGTCCAGGCCCGGGGAGCCCTGCCGCCCAATCGGGGCGCGCAGCGCTTCGCAGCTTCCCGCGCCGCCGCGCTGGGAACTCGGGGCGCCGGTCACTGCCCTGCTCCCGCCTCCGCCATGATCTCCAGCCAAGCCGCTTCCCGCGCCGCCGCCGCCTCCTCAAGCCGCCGCCGCCATGTTTTCCTTCCTTATACCTGGCCCTGCCACCGCAGCCGGAGGTTGTGCTCCGCTCGTCTGCTTCAAATGTCCGAAGCTGACGGGCGCCAGGTCCCCGCTGCAACTGCTACCACTGCGCGGAAGACTCCGAGAGCTCTAAGCGCACGAGCGCTTCTGGCTCCTGGGAGTCCCTATCCCTCCGCCGCCGCCGCCGCCTCTTCCGTCTTCCTCACCGAGCCAAAGCCGCCGCCATCTTGGTTCGCCCCTCAATAGTGGCGCGCGGGGCCACCCAGGCAGCGGCTGCAGGGGCGGCCCGTTGGCCCCACCATTTAAAGAGGCAGGAACGAAGCTGTGAGTCTCGCGGCGGCGGAGGCCTCGGGTGGAGGTGGGAGGCGGGCCCCGGGTTGCCGAGGTGGCGGGAGCGCAGGGAGCGGAGGAGGCGGAACGCTGGTCGCGCCGGTGACGAGCCGGGTCTCCCTCGCGCTCCCCGCACGCACCGTCGTGCGAGCGCAGGGGCGGGTGTGCGTCCGTCGCGCCTTGTGTTCGTCATCAGCCGCTCGGGATTCGAAAGGGCGTGGAGCCGCCTCTGGCTGCTGCGTGTTGCCAGGCTTTTTGCCCGCGGGGCGCCTGGGTCTGGGTTCTGGAGCCCGCAGCTGTCTTCACCGGTGGCTCGCGGTCCAGACGCCGATCCCGGCGGGCATCAGGCGGCTTAGGCCTGGGGTCCTCCCGCGCCCGCCCGCCTCCGCGAGTATTCTGTCCGAGCCGCCTTTGGGGCTGGACTGGGCACCCGGCGCGCAGAGGTCGGTGGCGCCGGAGCCTTCTGGCCTCGGGCCCTTTTCCTTTGGGAAGAAATAGAAAAGTTCTTAGGCCGGGAGGTCAGCTGCCGGTCCTGGGCATTGCTGTGAGGCAAACACTGCGGTGCGAATCTGGGGCCCTGGGGCAGTTTTCTACTACTGGTTGTGGGACCGAGCTTGAAATCACAGGTCTAGACCCTCCACTTAAAATAGCTGCTACCTCTGTTCCTCTGTCCTTTGTCAGAATTGTTGTTTTCTAGCTCTTCATGTTGCGAAAGGAACTTAACGGTTTTACAGAGACAAATAGGGTACTGTATAATCATACTGAGTAATTTTCAACGTTCAGTGTTGAATCTGTTAATCTTCATGGAAGAATGACGTTCTCATTCCTGTCATACAAACAATAGCCACCATTTTACAGGGCTTTTACTATTGGCCGGGCCGTCTAGGTCATTGCTGGCCACTGGGGGAAAAAATGTGAGTTTCATATGTAGCTTTACGGTAGCCACTTATTTAAAAGTATGAAGCAACTGCTGAAGCATGTGTTTTTAATGTGTTAAGGAAAAAATACCTGCCATGCCAGTTCTGCAAGATTCCAAGCGTTAGCCACTGCAGTGTCTCCAAGACGGTGCACCCTGAGGGAATTCAGGATGGGGAAAAATGGCACGTATTCTGTGCTTCGGATTCACTGGCCCCAAGAGAAATAAGATATACATATCTATGGAAAAATTTTATGACCACCAGATTCTAACATCTTCCCCAAAGTAGAAAAGCACTAAAATCATTAACTCAAGATGTCTGTGATTTACAGTAATCTTTTTATGCTTCACTAGGAATGTTTTTCCTAGCAAAAAGTTTGTATATATTCCTGGCTCCTCCCTTATTACTTTGGAGCAGTACCTTAGCTCTAAGAGCCTGTTCAAGGTCTATAGCCATCAGTAAGGTCTCTGAATAGAACTTAACTCCCAACTTTTACACGGTGTCTTTTTCAGTTGACAGTTGAATGCAAAATATTGAGTATAAAATTAATGAGATATTTTGAATGATTTTTTTCATGCTAAGTCCAAAGTATGATATGTACTTTACTTTGACTGTCAATTTCTATATGGATGCTGAATTTTCATTGGAAATAATATGATGTGGGTTTCAGCTCAGTTGCTCATGCATTGGAGAAGGAAATGGCAACCCACTCCAGTATTCTTGCCTAGAGAATCCCAGGGATTGGGGAGCCTGGATGGACTGCCGTCTATGGGGTCGCACAGAGTCGGACACGACTGAAGCGACTTAGCAGAAGCAGCAGCAGCTCAGTTGTGTCCAACTCTTTGAGGCCTCCTCCCTGTGGGTTTAGGTTTCACTAAATTTACAGCTGAAAAAGTAGATTCACAAACTAAAGGTATGTCAAATATACTTTTTTTCCAAAAATCAAGTATCATTTTTTAAATTTAGAAATTAATTAACATTTAGTTCAGTCATGTCGGACTCTGTGACCCCCATGGACTGCAGCATGCCAGGCCTCCCTGTCCATCACGAACTCCTTCATCTTGCTAAAACTCATGTCCATTGAGTCAGTGATGCCATTCAGCCACCTCATCCTCTGTCATCCCCTTCTCTCGCCTTCAGTCTTTCCACCATCAGGGTCTTTTCCAATGAATCAGTTATTTGCATCAGGTGGCCAAAGTATTGGAGTTTCAGCTTCAGCATCAGTCCTTCCAATGAATATTCAGGACTGATTTCCTTTAGGATTAACTGGTTGGATCTCCTTGCTGTCCAAGGGATACTCGAGAGTCTTCTCCAACACCACAGTTCAAATTAATTAAAATTAAGTAAGATTTAAAATTTAGTTCCTCAGTCCCATTAAGCAAATCTTCAGGGCTTAGTTGTGAAAGCAAGCAGGACCCGGTGGGGCTTCTGGGCACAGAAGACTTTTCTGTGTTCCCTGTGCCTTGTTTTCAGGGAATAGATTCCAACCTCCATCACCTTCCCTGAGTCATAAAGGGCCCATTGAAACAGTTGCTCATCAGAGAAGGGAGGGGGTACAGAGACAGGGGGAAAAAAAAAAAGCCAAGAAAGCATTAGTGCAGCCCTGGGGCTGGGCGCCTCAGGCATACACAAAATTTCTTTTTAAGCTCCTTCTGTAACTAAGTTCAGTTCAGTCGCTCAGTCCTGTCCAACTCTGCAACCCCATGGACTGCAGCATGCCAGGCCTCCCTGTCCATCACCAACTTCCAGAGTTTACCCAGACTCAAGTCCATTGAGTTGGTGATGCCATCCAACCATCTCATCCTCTGTTGTCCCCCTTCTCCTACCCTCAGTCTTTGCCAGCATCAGGGTCTTTTCAAATGAGTCAACTCTTCGAATCAGGTGGCCAAAGTATGGAGTTTCAGCTTCAACATCAACCATTCCAATGAACATTCAGGACTGATTTTCTTTCGGATGGACTGGTTTGATCTTGCAGTCCAAGGGACTCTCGAGTCTTCTCCAGCACCACAGTTCAAAGCATCAATTCTTCGGCGCTCAGCTTTATTTATAGTACAACTCTCACACCCATACATGACTACTGGAAAAACAGCCTTGATAGACGACCTTTGTTCACAAAGTAATGTCTCTGCTTTTTAATATGCTGTCTAGGTTGGTCATAACTTTTCTTCTGAGGAGTAAGCATCTTTTAATTTTATGGCCGCAATCACCATCTGCAGTGATTTTGGAGCCCCCAAAAATAAAGTCCGCCACTGTTTCTCCATCTATTTGCCATAAAGTGATGGGACCAGATGCCATGATCTTCGTTTTCTGGATGTTGAGTTTTAAGCCAACTTTTTCACTCTCTTCCTTCACCTTCATCAAGAGGCTTTTAGTTCTTCACTTTCTGCCATAAGGGTGGTATCATCTGCATATCTGAGGTTATTCATATTTCTGCCGGCAATTTTGATTCCAGCTTGTGCTTCATCCAGCCCAGCATTTCTCATGATATACTCTGCATATAAGTTAAATAAGCAGGGTGACAATACATAGCCTTGATGTACTCCTTTTCCTATTTGGAACCAGTCTGTTGTTCCATGTCCAGTTCTAACTGTTGCTTCTTGACCTGCATACAGATTTCTCAAGAGGCAGGTCAGGTGGTCTGGTATTCCCATCTCTTTCAAATTTTCCTCAGTTTCATTGTGATCTGCACAAAGGCTTTGGCATAGTCAATAAAGCAGAAATAGATGTTTTTCTGGAACTCTTGCTTTTTCCAGGATCCAGCGGATGTTGGCAATTTGATCTCTGGTTCCTCTGCTTTTTCTAAAACCAGTTTGAACATCTGTTAAGTTCACAGTTCATGTATTGCTAAAGCCTGGCTTGGAGAATTTTGAGCATTACTTTACTAGCATGTGAGATGAGTGCCATTGTGCGGTAGTTTGAGCATTGCCTTTCTTAGGGATTGGAATGAAAACTGACCTTTTCCAGTCCTGTGGCCACTGCTTAGTTTTCCAAATTTGCTGGCATATTGAGTGCAGCACTTTCACAGCATCATCTTTCAGGATTTGAAATAGCTCAACTGGAATTCCATCACCTCCACTAGCTTTGTTCGTAGTGATGCTTTCCAAGGCCCACTTGACTTCACATTCCAGGATGTCTGGCTCTAGGTGAATGATCACACCATCGTGATTATCTGGGTAGTGAAAGTCTTGTTTGTACAGTTCTTCTGTGTATTCTTGCCACCTCTTCTTAATATCTTCTGCTTCTGTTAGGTCCATACCATTTCTGTCTTTTATTGGGCCCATCTCTGCATGAAGTGTTCCCTTGGTATCTCTAATTTTCTTGAAGACATCTCTAGTCTTTCCCATTCTGTTGTTTTCCTCTATTTCTTTACATTGATCGCTAAGGAAGGCTTTCTTATCTCTCCTTGCTATTCTTTGGAACTCTGCATTCAGATGGGAATATTTTTCCTTTTCTCCTTTGCTTTTCACTTCTCTTCTTTTCACAGCTATTTGTAAGGCCTCCTCAGACAGCCATTTTGCTTTTTTGCCTTTCTTTTTCTTGGGGATGGTCTTGCTCCTTGATTCCTGTACGATGTCACGAACCTCTGTCCATAGTTCATCAGGCACTCTTATTAGATCTAGTCCCTTAAATCTATTTCTTACTTCTACTGTATATTGTTAGGGATTTGATTTTACTGTGTATCATTAGAGATTTGACCATACCTAAATGGTCTACTGGTTTTCCCTGCTTTCTTCAATTTAAGTCTGAATTTAGCAATAAGGAGTTCATGATCTGAGCCACAGTCAGCTCCCGGTCTTGTTTTTGCTGACTGTATAGAGTTGCTTCATCTTTGGCTGCAAAGAATATAATCACTCTGATTTTGATGTCGACTATCTGGTGATGTCCATGTATACAGTCTTCTCTTGTGTTGTGGGAAAGGGTGTTTGCTATGACCACCGCATTCTCTTGGCAGAACTCTATTAATTAGTCTTTGCCCTGCTTCATTCCGTATTCCAAGGCCAAATTTGACTGTTACTCCAGGTGTTTCTTAACTTCCTACTTATTCATTCCAGTCCCCTATAATGAAAAGAACATCTTTTTGGGTATTAATTCTAGAAGGTCTTGTAGGTCTTCATAGAACCGTTCAGCTTCTTCAGCATTACTGGCTGGGTCATAGACTTGGATTACCGTAATACTGAATGGTTTACCTTGGATGGGGAAAAAGTGGAAGCGGTGACAGATTTTCTTAAGCTCCAAAATCACTGTGGATGGTAACTGCAGCCATGACGTTAAAATATGCTTGCTCCTTGGAAGAAAAGCTATGACAAACCTAGACAGTGTTTTAAAAAGTAGAGACATCATTTTGCCAGTGAAGGTCCATACAGTCAATGCTATGGTTTTTCTGACTTAATGGACATGACTTTGAGCAAGCTCTGGGAGATGGTGAAGGATAAGGAAGCCTAGCATGCTGTAGTCCATGGAGTCACAGGAGTTGGATGCGACTGAACAACAATGGTTTTTCCAGTAACCATGTATGGATATGAGAGTTGGACCATAATGAAGCTGAGTGCTGAAGAATGGTTGCTTTCTAACTGTGGTGTTGGAGAAGACTCTTGAGAGTCCCTTTGGAGTGCAAGGAGATAAAACCAGTCAGTCCTAAAGGAAATCAGTTCCTGAATATTCACTGAAAGGACTGATGCTGAAGTGAACTCTAGTACTTTGGCCACCTGAATCAAAGAGCCGACTTATTAGAAAGACCCTGATGCTAGGGAAGATTGAGGGCAGGAGGAGAAGAGGGTGACAGAGGATGAGATGATTGGATGGCATCACTGCTCAGTGGACATGATTTTGAGCAAGCTCCGGGAGATGATGAAGGACAGGGAAGCCTGGTGTGCTGCAGTTCATGGAGTCTCAAAGAGTCAGACACGACTGAGCAACTGAACAAAAATCTGTTAACTTTTTACCCTTTAATTTTTCTGCCAACTCAGACCTTCCATCTGGGATCATTTTCTTTTTGCGTGAAAGATAGCTTTTTATAGTTTCCTGTAGTGAGACTGTACACTTGGGGAAACTCTGTTTCTGTCTGAAAATTATTTTTTTCCCCATCTCTGATAGATATTTTTGGTTGCTATAGAATTCTAGGTTGGTGGTTATTTTCTTTTAAATATATTAAAGATATTTTCAATTGTCTTCTTCCTTTTGTTGTTCTGAAGAAATCAGATTATTTCTAATTGCTACTGATGTTTGCTTTTTTGAGGATGATACATTTTATTTTCCCTGACTGCTTTTTAATTCTTTATATTTTGGTTTTCTTTAGTTTCACTATTTATTTCACTTTTTACTTGTAATGCTTGGAATGTGTTGAGCTTCTGGAGTCAGAACTGCTGTTTTTCATCATATGCTTGACATTATCCGTCATTTCTTCTAATATTGCCCTCTGCTCTCTTATCCTCTCCTTGGGGTACTCCATCTGATTGTATTTTAGATTTTCGTATTGCTTTATCTTCATCTAAGTCTACCATATCTTCTGTATTTTCCATCATTTTCTCTTTCTAGTCTGACATTGTTTTCTTGCTGGATTTCTTTGTTGTAACAACCTATAATCCAATTATCTAACCCTTTTTTTCTAGCAATTTTGTCACTCTTGTTCCTCATTCACTTAACTTGGTTTGCACAGTTGTTTCATAGCATGTATCTGATAAATCCAGTGCCTGAAGACTTTGTGGGTCTGTTTTGGTTTGTTATTTGTGCTTGCTTTTGCTGATAGAGTCCCCCCCTTTTTTGGGGGAGGGATCCTGTTATTCTTCAGCTGTGGTTTGAACATTGTACTTGAAAAACTATTTGTAGAAATGGCTTGAGGCCAAGAATTGAGGTGCTTTACTTTTCTGAAGAAAAGCTATGTTCCTTGGAAGGAAAGCTATGACTGACCTAGGCTGCATATTAAAAAGCAGAGACATTACTTTTCCCAACAAATGTCCATCTAGACAAAGCTATGGTTTTTTTCAGTAGTTATGTATGGATGTGAGAGCTGGATCACAAAGAAAGCTGAGTGCCAAAGAATTGATGCTTTTGAATTGTGGTGTTGGAGAAAACGCTTAAGAGTCCCTTGGACTGCAGGGAGATCAAACCAGTTCATCCTAAAGGAAATCAGTCCTGAATATTCATTGCGAGGACTGGTGCTAAAGCTGAAGCTCCAGTACTTTGGCCATCTGATGTGAAGAGCTGACTTACTGGAAAACACCCTGATGCTGGGAAGGATTGAAGGCAGCCAAAGAAGGGGATAGCAGAGGATGAGATGGTTGGATGGCATCACTGACTCATGGACATAAGTTTGAGCAAGCTCTGGGAGTCGGTGATGGTCACGGAAGCCTGGCATGCTACAGTCCATGGGGTCACAAAGAGTTGGACACGACTGAGCAACTGAACTGAACTCACTTCAGAGAAGAGTTGCATTTGCCTCTGCCAGGTTTTGGGGTTACTGCTAATTCTGAGTCACTTTAAAGCAAGTTTAAATTTTGTCAACCCAGGTGATTTGAAAACTGGCCATATTTCCATGAGGGCTGTTCCACTTCTTAGTCATCCTGTCCTATTTGTGCTTTGTGTTTAGTTGTTCAGTCGAGTCTGACTCTGTGACACACCCCCCCCCCCCATGAACTGTAGCCCACCAGGCTCCTCTGTCAATGGGGATTCTCCAGGCAAGAATACTGGGAGTGGATTGCCTTTCCCTTCTCCAGGGGATCTTCCCAACCCAGGAATCGAACCGAGGTCTCCTGAATTTCAGGCAGATTCTTTACCAGCTGCTTCCAGGGTTCAGTTCAGTTCAGTTCAGTCGCTCAGTTGTGTCCGACTCTTTGCGACCCCATGAATTGCAGCATGCCAGGCCTCCCTGTCCATCACCAACTCCTGGAGTTCACCTAAACTCATGGGCATCGAGTTGATGATGCCATCCAGCCATCTCATCCTCTGTTGTCCCCTTCTCCTCCTGCCCTCAATCCCTCCCAGCATTAGGGTCTTTTCCAATGAGTCAGCTCTTCGCATGAGGTGGCCAAAGCATTGGACTTTCAGCTTTAGCATCAGTCCTTCCAATGAACACCCGGGGCTGATCTTTAGAATGGACAGGTTGGATCTCCTTGCAGTCCAAGGGACTCTCAAGAATCTTCTCCAACACCACAGTTCCAAAGCATCAATTTTTTGGCACTCAGCTTTCTTCACAGTCCAACTCTCACACCCATACATGACCACTGGAAAAACCATAGCCTTGAGTAGACGGACTTTTGTTGGCAAAGTAATGTCTCTGCTTTTTAATATGCTGTCTAGGTTAGTCATAACTTCCCTTCCAAGGAGTAAGCGTCTTTTAATTTCATGGCTGCAGTCACCATCTGCAGTGATTTTGGAGCCCCCAAAATAAAGTCTGACACTGTTTCCACTGTTTCCCCATCTATTTCCCATGAAATGATGGGACCAGATGCCCTGATCTTCGTTTTCTGAATGTTGAGCTTTCAGCCAACTTTTTTCACTCTCCTCTTTCACTTTCATCAAGAGGCTTTTTAGTTCCTCTTCATTTTCTGCCATAAGGGTGGTGTCCTCTGTGTATCTGAGGTTATTGATATTTCTCCTAGCAATCTTGATTCCAGCTTGTGCTTCTTCCAGCCTAGTGTTTCTCATGATGTGCTCTGCATAGAAGTTAAATCCCTGTCCTACAGAGTCCCTGCTACTGTCGTAGGCTTTGGTTCTGTCCTCATCTGGATAACTTTTTTGTTTCCTTTGGAGCTTACAATTTCTTACTGTATTATAATTTTTAATGCTATTAAGATTTTTTTAAATGTGTTACCCACTACTTTTTTTTGTCTTTTTTCAGCATGTAAATTAGCCTTCAATGACAGGATGATAAATGGTATCTCCTTTTATCAGTTATATAAAGTTCTTAATAGCTACAAAGTTCTACATAGTTAATGTGATCCGAAGAAAAAATGCACAATTAAAACCTCATTTGTCAGATTTCCCTGGTGGTCCGGTAGTTGAGAATCTGCCTGCCAGTGCAGGGGCTGCGGGTTCCGTCCCCGCCTGGTCTAGAGTCCATACTCCACAATAATAGAGAGAGAAACCCGCATCCAGCAATGAAAGCTTAGTTCAGCCAAAACAAAACAAAAACGGAGACCTCTTTTCCCAAGATCAGGGAGCGTTGTCATTTCTCATTACAGACAAAAGCCTCTGTGATTCCAAAATATGATAGTCCTCTCTTGGGTGCTTGTTGAGTTTCTACTATAGAGCAAATATATATAAGCATCAATGGAAGACTAAGAAATTTAAAAACAGCTGAAGTTCTAGAAACACACCAGAAAGAGTAACTAAGGTACTATATTGGTTTCCTAGAGCTCGCTAACAAATTACCGTAAATTGTGTGGCTTAGAACAACCGAAAGCCATTTCTTACCCTGGAGGCCAGAAGTGTGGAACCAACATGTCAACAAGAAGGTGCTCCCTCCAGAGGCTCTAAGGGAGAGAATCTGTCCCTCGCTTTTCTAGCTCCTGGTGGCTGCAGGTGTCCCTGGCTCGTGGCCACCTCGCTTCTGTCTCCCTCATGGTCATGTTCATGCTCACGTGTCTTCCCTCTCTTCTGAGTCTTCTCTTCTGTGTCTCTATCGCCCCTCGCTCTTCCTGTCTCTTATAAGGACACTTGGGATGGCATTTAGGGCTCCAGTCACATAATGTAGGATAATCTTTCCATCCTGAAATCCTTAACTTAATCACATTTGCAAAGCAGTCCCACCCACCCCCAAATACAATGAATACAATAATTCTATAGGAGTCATATTATTAACAGCATATTATATTACATAGTGCTAAGTATATTCTGTTAATTTTTTTAAAAGCTGTAATTTGTTGCTGCTTGTAAATATGATGTACAAATGTCAAATCTTTATTTCAAAAGTTAAAAGTTTGCATTATCCAACCATATAGTTTAGCAACAGATTTACATGTTAACAGAAGAAGGATCCAATATGACAGTTTTGCTATCTACCAAGTGTTTAATATGTAGATTTTACTCACGCTATATGAAAAGCTAAAAACCTGGCACATATTCTATAAAATTGGAGGAAAAAAATCATAGGATTATAAGCATGGAACAATACTTAGATATTCTTTACTTGATCTTCTGTCATTTTAATAGTGATTGACAGCTAATGAAACGTGGCTAAAAGAGATAATTTGTATGATGTGATCAGGGGTGCTCTAGGTCAAATCAGAGGCTCCAGGTCATTTTTTATACCTTCTTTCATTCTTCCATCTTCCCTCAGTTTCTCTTAGTTAAATCGTGACAGTCACAACTTCCTCTCACATCCAGTCACCTAAAGAAGAATGATTACATGTGCACTATGTCTTCCATACAAAAATAACTAAAGCTGCACGGATATTGGGCCTATTAACTCTGAAATGTTAGCAATGATAGCTCAAGGAAGAACTGGATGTACACTCAGAATACACTGAGGAACCCCCTGCATGAGAGATTGCAAGCATCCATCCTCAGAACTCTTTATGTATGTATGCAGTTAGTCAAGATGGATACCTACTGAAATTCCAATTTTCTAGTCACTTCAAAAAGACTTCAGTCCTTGAGTGTGTGTGTGTGTGTGTGTGTGTGTGTGTGTGTGTGTGTGTGTGTGTGTGTGTGTGTGTGTGTGTGTGTGTGTGTGTGTGGCGCGCCCGCGCTTACTCACTCAGTCATGGGCGACTTGACAAAGTGTCATATCCGACTCTGGCTCAAAAGTTTTCCTCTACTGTTTTCTGTTGCATTTCTCCTGTGAGCCACAAGGGGGAGTAATCACTTCTCTCTATCCTGACCTGGGAGGTTCAATGCCCTCTACTGGAATTAGGGAGTCAGTTCAGTTTAGTCGCTCAGTCGTGTCTGACTCTTTGTGACCTCATGGACTGCAGCACGCCAGGCTTCCCAGTCCATCACCAATTCCCAGAGCATACTCAAACTCATGTCCATCGAGTTGGTGATGCCATCCAACCATCTCATCCTCTGTCGTCCCCTTCTCCTCCTGCCTTCAGTCTTTCCCAGCATCAGAGCCTTTTCCAATGAGTCAGTTCTTTGCATCAGGTGGCCAAAGTACTGGAGTTTCAGCTTCAGCATCAGTCCTTCCAATGAATATTCAGGACTGATTTTATCTAGGATGGACTGGTTGTATCTTGTTGCTGTCCAAGGGACTCTCAAGAGTCTTCTCCAACACCACAGTTCAAAAGCATCAATTCTTTGGCGCTCAGCCTTCTTTATGGTTGAATGCTCACATCCATACATGACTACTGGAAAAACCATAGCTTTGACTGGATGGACCTTTGTTGGGAAAGTAATGTCTGTTTTTTAATAGGCTGTCTAGGTTGGTCATAACTTCTCTTCCAAAGAGCAAGCATCTTTTAATTTCATGGCTGTAGTCACCATCTTCAGTGATTTTGGAGCCCAAGAGAATAAAGTCTCAGTGTTTCCATTGTTTTCCCATCTATTTGCCATGAAGTGATGGGACCAGATACCATGATCTTAGTTTTCTGAATGTTGAGTTTTAAGCCAACTTGTTCACTTTCCTCTTTCACTTTCATCAAGAGGCTCTTTAGTCCTTCTTCACTTTCTGTCCTAAGTGTGGTGTCATCTGAAAATTCATAATGGCCTTCACTTCTTGAGTTTTAAAACACTAAATAATAAGCACTAAATAAATGTTGGCTCATTTGATAAACTGCATATGTGAATGCTTGGCTGAGAGCTGCATTTTCAAAAGACATTTAAAAAATAAATGAACAGAGATTTCATCGTATTGGACTGCTAGTATCAGTTAACTTTTAGTAATCAACATGCTTTTGATTTCTGCATACTTAGCCTCTTAGGTCCCATGAAACTGAAAGTCCAGTCCGACTCTTTGCAACCCCATGGACTAATCAGTCCATGGAATTCTCCAGGCCAGAATACAGCAGATCTTCCTGACCCAGGAGTCGAACTGGGGTCTCCTGCATTCCCGGCAGATTCTTTACCAACTGAGTTATCAGGGAAGCCCCTTAGGTCCCTTAGCAGGAGGAACTTTTTGTCTTCTGATTTGAGCTTGCAAACTGCTAATCTGAGGATCAAATCCAGGTGATTGACCAATTACCTTTGGCTGCATAGTTTAAAAGTTGGGAAATTTTACATAAAAATCTTGAATTTGTGATTCTCTTGAGGGACTGGGAAATGTAACCACATTGCTTACATTCCCACAGGACAACAAAGTGTTAGTGATACACAATAGAAATTAGCTTTGAAGAGGACCTGCAGACTCCAGTTGGCTACAGGTTTCTTTTTTTTTTGCTTCCTTATTGATTCCTGGCTCCTATAAGCCCATTAAGTTTCTGACTGTTCTTAGGAGATCAGTAAATGCCTTGCTGTCTAGGAGACAGATGGCTACGTGTAGATGAGTCAGCAGAACAGTTTTTGAGAGTTTGTGTGTGTGTTTTTAGTGTAGCTGCAAAAAAGTTAAGTACCGAATATTCAACAAACTTGAAAAAAAAACATTTCCTGGGTTATGTGATTTATATCCCTTTTGAAGTTCCTTAACTCTTTCATGACTTGATTTATCTCTCAATATATCTGATTTTTCTTTTGCTTAAAGACATTAGAAAATTTAACTGAAACTAAGACTTAAACCAAATTAATAAAAAACATTCAGTTCAGTTCAGTTTAGTCGCTCAGTCGTGTCCGACTCTTTGCGATGCCATGAATCGCAGCCTGCCAGGCCTCCCTGTCCATCACCATCTCCTGGAGTTCACTCAGACTCACATTCAGAGTCTGTGATGCCATCCAGCCATCTCATCCTTTGTCATCCCCTTCTCCTCCTGCCCCCAATCCTTCCCAGCATCAAAGCCTTTTCCAATGAGTCAACTCTTCACATGAGGTGGCCAAAGTACTGAAGTTTCAGCTTCAGCATCATTCCTTCCAAAGAAATCCCAGGGCTGATCTCCTTCAGAATGGACTGGTTGGACCTCCTTGCAGTCCAAGGGACTCTCAAGAGTCTTCTCCAACACCACAGTTCAGAAGCATCAATTCTTCAGCGCTCAGCCTTCTTCACAGTCCAACTCTCACATCCATACATGACCACAGGAAAAACCATAGCCTTGACTAGATGGACCTTAGTCAGCAAAGTAATGTCTCTGCTTTTGAATATACTATCTAGGTTGGTCATAACTTTTCTTCCAAGGAGTAAGCATCTTTTAATTTCATGGCTGCAGTCACTATCTGCAGTGATTTTGGAGCCCAAAGAAATAAAATCTGACACTTTCCACTGTTACCCATCTATTTCCCATTAAGTGATGGGACCGGATGCCATGATCTTCGTTTTCTGAATGTTGAGCTTTAAGCCAACCTTTTCGCTTTCCTCTTTCACTTTCATCAAGAGGCTTTTTAGTTCCTCTTCACTTTCTGCCATAAGGGTGGTATCATCTGCATATCTGAGGTTATTGATATTTCTCTCGGCAATCTTGATTCCAGCTTGTGCTTCTTCCAGTTCAGCTTTTCTCATGATGTACTCTGCATATAAGTTAAATAAGCAGGGTGACAATATACAGCCTTGACGTACTCCTTTTCCTATTTGGAACCAGTCTGTTGTTCCATGTCCAGTTCTAACTGTTGCTTCCTGACCTGCATACAGGTTTCTCAAGAGACAGGTCAGATGGTCTGGAATTCCCATCTCTTTCAGAATTTTCCACAGTTTATTGTGATCCACACAGTCAAAGGCTTTGGCATAGTCAATAAAGCAGAAATAGATGTTTTTCTGGAACTCTCTTGCTTTTTCCATGATCCAGTGGATGTTGGCAATTTGATCTCTGGTTCCTCTGCCTTTTCAAAAACCAGCTTGAACATCAGGAAGTTCACGGTTCACAAATTGCTGAAGCCTGGCTTGGAGAATTTTGAGCATTGCTTTACTAGAATGTGAGATGAGTGCAGTTGTGCAGCAGTTGGAGCATTCTTTGGCATTGCCTTTCTTTGGGATTGGAATGAAAACTCACCTTTTCCAGTCCTGTGGCCACTGCTGAGTTTTCCAAATTTGCTGGCACACTGAGTGCAGCACTTTCACAGCGTCATCTTTCAGGATTTGAAATAGCTCAACTGGAATTCCATCACCTCCACTAGCTTTGTTCGTAGTGATGCTTTCTAAGGCCCTCTTGACTTCACATTCCAAGATGTCTGGCCAGGGCTATTTTTTCTTTCTAAAGTGATTTATACTAATTACTCTAAAATATTGAATGGTGAACCAAGGAAGCATGTTGCCTGATGGCATTTACTAGAAGCTATTATTTCCAGTGTGTAGATGTAAGTATTATTTCAATATTTTTAATTTCCATTTTAAGCACATTCAGATTTTCAACTAACACCTGAATAAATGTTACAAACAACACATTGGCAACTGCTGTGGAACCAAGAATTATTTACATTAACCTGGTAAGATAATGAAAAACTATGTTTTAAAAAAGTCAAAGTTATGCTCAAAATCCTAGAGCAGAGACCATAAACTAGTAGTCCTGCTCCTATATCTGTCTCACACATTGTTTTCAAAAATTTTGAATTACAGTAGTTGCAAACTTGGAAAATCACGGTGCTGCAGTGCAGCTTCCACAAGGGGGCGCTGCGAGAACACGTGACCCGGTTAAGAAACATGCCTGGCCCATAGGCATTAAGAGTTGAACCTGTGCTCCACAGTTACTCTTTTTCAGTTCAGATCTGTTACAAGGAGACTCATTTTCACCATTTATTCCTATTTTTAGAAAGTATTGATGGAAAACACACACACACACAAGAAGTAGCTGTTGGAAATGATAAGGCCAAAATGTGACATCATTGTGTGAGTATTAAATCCAAATAAATTAGCAAACTATCAGAGGATTTAATAAAATGACTGTGAATAGATAAATGTAGCTGTTAATAATGCTCTAGTATTTCAGCATGGAAAATAAGATAATTTCTCCCTCACCTCATCTTTTTAAAAGTGTGTACTAAATACAGCGGTTCTTGTTACATGTGGTAATTAAGTTCTATAAAGTTGCCACAGACTCTGTGTTAGTGAATATTGAACCTTTACTTCTAGGGGGAACACAGGGATGGTTTCCTGTGAGCTTCTGGCCACAGCTGACCAATGCATGGCCTTGTTTTTTGAATGTTTCTGTTTAAAGACACTCTATTTAACATAATAGTGTTAGTCGCTAGAATTTTTCGCACTTGGAGAATCCCTCTGTTCCTCTCTAGTGACAGAGGAAATCACCACATTGCTAAGTACTTCCACCTCCACGAAATGACACTGTCCTTACCATCCTTAATCCTCAAAAATAGAATGGGCCAGAAGTACAAGTTTTTAAATGCTGAGGAACTCAACCTGACTTAACTCCTAAGTCTTGTTGTTAGCCCTGAGGATCCTGTAATCCTCACTTTCCCCTCAACATGATTCTCCCTTTGAGAAATAATCACTGGCAGGCCCATGAAGATCCCTTACTCTTAGAGCATAGGAGGTTCAAATCTGATCCAATTTGGTTTTCTTTAAATATTGCCAAGGTCTTATCTGATACACTCATACTTATTACTGGTAGTTCAAATGCATTCAATACTTTCCCCTGAGATATCCTACCTCAGCCCTTACATGATCTTCATGTTGAAGACCTGGTCTTCTGGGGGAAAAAAAATCCATCCAAAGACCAATCTTGAAGCTAAATGGAAGGAACCTTATTTGTTGTTGTTTGGTCACTAAGTCATGTTTGACTCTTTGCAGCCCCATGGACTGTAGCCCTCCAGCCTCCTCTGTCCATGGAATTTTCCAGGCAAGAGTACTGGAGTGGGTTGCTACTTCCTACTCCAGGGGATCTTCCCGACCCAGGGATCAAACCTGAGTCTCTTGTGCTTGCTGTGCTAAGTCGTTTCAGTCGTGTCTGACTCTGCGACAATATGGACTGTAGCCCTCCAGGCTCCTCTGTCCACAGGATTCTCTAGGCAAGAATACTGGAGTGGGTTACCATTTCCTTCTCCAATTAACTCTTAGGTTGGTGCAAAAGTAATTGTGTCTTTTGCATTGTTGAAATTTGCCTTTGATATTGGAATACATTCTTTAAATAAATGTGGTTATGTTATATATAATTTTAATACACATTTCTCACTTAATTTTTTTTGCTAATGACATTTTTTATTTGCCATTTTTTATGTTTATATTAGGTTATGGAAATGATGTTAGACAAAAAAGCAAATTTGAGTGATTTTCTTATTTGAGTTCAAGATGGGTCATAAAGCAGTGGAGATAACTTCAACATCAACGACACATTTGGCCCAGGAACTACTAATGAACATACAGTGCAGTTGTGGTTCAAGAAGTTTTGTAAAGGAGAGGAAAGCCTTGAAGATGAGCCGGCCATCGGAAGTTGACCGCAACCAACTGAGCGCCATCATCGAAGCTGATCCTCTTACAACTACATGAGAAGTTGCCAAAGAACTCAGCGTTGACCATTCTATGGTGGTTCAGCATTTGAAGCAAATTGAAAAGGTGAAAAAGTTCTATAATTGGGTGTCTTATGAGCTGACCACAAGTCAAAAAATTGTCATTTTGAAATGTTGTCTTCTACGCAACAATGGCAAACTATTTCTTGATCCACTTGTGATGTGCAATGAAATGTGTATTTTATATGACCTCTGGCAAAGACCCTCAGTGACTGGACTGAGAAGAAGCTACAAAGCACTTCCCAAGGCCAAACTTGCACCAAAAAAGGTCATGCTCACTGTTTGGTGGTCTGCTGCTGGTCTGAACCACTTCAACTTTCTGAATCCCAGCAAAACCATTGCATCTGAGAAGTATGTTCAGTGAATCGATGAGACGCACAGAAAACTGCTGTGTCTGCAGCTGGCACTGGCCAACAGGATGGGCCCAGTTCTCCACGACAATGCCCAACCGCATGTTGCACAACCAACGCTTCAAAAGTTGAACAAATTTAAAAATTCCCCATTAACGGTCTCCTTATATTACAGCCAAGAAAATACCTTCATAGATAAAGATAAATTATCAGAGAATTAGGCTTTTGAAAAATAATTTCCAAAGTGCTTCCCTGGTGGTTCAGACCGTAAAGAATCTGCATGCAATGCAGGAGACCTGGGTTCGATCCCTGGGTTGGGAAGATCCCCTAGAGAAGGGCATGGCAACCCATTCCAGGATTCTTGCCTGGAGAATTCCATGGACAGAGGAGCCTGGAGGGCTACAGTCCATGGGGTCACAAAGAGTCAAGTAAAAATAGAAGACATCAAAATAAGTACTATACACGATCTCAAACTGAGAGGAAGTCCCCTTGATGTAAAACAGTGCTATAAGCTTCTGTTTTTCCTTTGGAAATGTATCTTGTCTTAAGAAATAACAATAAACTTTTCTGAAGGGTAGGAAAAGTCAAATAATTAGAGAAAAGTATACCATGAAAGTGAAAAAGTGAAAGTGTTTGTTGCTCAGGCATGTCCCTCTCTTTGCAGCCCCGTGGACTGGAGCCCACTAGGCTCCTCTGTCCATGGAATTCTCTAGGCAAGAATGCTGGCGTTGGGACTTCCCTGGTAGTCCAGTGGCTAAGACTCCACGCTCCCAATGCAAAGGGCCTGGGTTCGAACCCTGGTTGGGGAAGTAGATCCCATATTCTCCGACTAAGACCTGGCAAAGCCAAATAAAAATAATAAATTAAAAAAAATATCGGAGTGGGTTGCCATTCCCTTCTCCAGGGGTTCTGAACCTGGATCTCCTGCATTTCAGGCAGATTCTTTACCATCTGAGCCACCAGGGAAGATATCTTATTTGTAACCTGAAATAAGGGAGAGATTTTGAGACAGTTTTTGATATTAATATGTCTAATTCAGGTTAACAAAAATAATCTTTATAGTTTCAGAATTACAGATTATGTTTCTAAAACTGATAACAGTGAAAAGACATGGACTTTTAGAACAAGGCAATCTTGTGTGAATTTGGGCTCTGCAACATTCAGGGTGAGGATCCCAGGAAAAATAATTAACTTTATTATAGTAAAGATTAAAGCTAACAGATATTCTTTTGAAAATAGCTTACATGTCTGTAACATAAGTGGTATACAGTAAATGTTAGTCTTCTTCATTCATATTTTATAATATGTAGTTTTCAAAGCCTTATCATGTGTATTCCAATCTTTTATCCTTATCCTAGCATTGTGAGGAGGTAATATTATTCCCAGGTTAGATAGCTAATAAGTAGGAGAGCTAGTTAAAGGAATTAGAACCTAGATTTTCTAATTTTAATATAGGGCTCCTTTCACTCTACCACAATATGACTCAGAATGGAAGAATGGAAGTTGTAGTAAAATGCCCTCATTTCATAGATGATGAGCTAGAGACCCAGAAAGTGATCGTTCAAAACATATGCCTAGTTCTTGGCAGAGAACTAGATTAGAACCAGTGCGTTAAGGGTTAACAAAATTCTTTTCATTAGGTTAACAAAAAACTTCTGCAAGAGTGTTTGGACTCTTGTTAACTTTCTAACTCTGTTTCTTTGGTAACCTGATCAATAAGGTGTGTTGACTGTGTTACCAGGCAGTACTGCTTGTGGTAAAAATGATTCCTGACTGGGAAGCTGTGAGAACTATAAATACTTGATCTCCCTGGGCTTCCCTGAGTGTGCTGACTCTAGTCACCTGGAAGATATGCCTATAAAGTTGTCACAAGCGATTTTACTCCTCTAGGAAGTGGGGCTTCTAAAGTAGGGCAGCTCCCCTCCCGCGATGTGAGTCTCATGTCCTTGAACCGAGCCCTTTACTGGGGGTGGAAGAGAACCATGCCTGTAGGGCTGTATGAACAGCTACCAGAAGCCCTCTGAGAGCCGTGCCTGACTCTGTCGCCTGGTAAGAGGGGGATCCTGTCCTATATCCTCTCACCAGACGAGGGGGTCTTGTGACTCTGAATGTTGAGAATCCATACTTTAGATAAACCTAAGACTGCCCCGAGGGCATCATGGAACACCCTTGTCTAGACATTTAGTCCAATATTCTTCCCAGACATCATGGTTAAATAAGTCCTTAAAGCTGTAAATGGATTTTTGACAAATTCAAATTCTTCCATTGCAGAAATAGGAATAGAACACTACTACTTCCAAATTCCACTTACAAACCAGAGAGGTTGATGTGAATGATGGAAAAAGCACGTGCTTCTGAGCAGGTGTGACATGAGTTCAAATTTCCACTCTGCCATTTACTGTGTAAGCAAGATCCTCAACTATTCTGAGCCTCAGTTTTCCCATTGGTAATATGAAAAGTCTACTTACCTTAAAGGGTTGTTTTAAGCAACAGCGTGTATGTAAAGTACCTAGAATACAGTTATTGTTGCTGTTGCTTAGTTGTGTCGGACCCTTTGTGAGCCCATGGACTGCAGCATGCCAGGCTTCCCTGTCCTTCACCATCTCCCAGAACTTGCTCAAACTCATGTCCATCGAGTCAGTGATGTCATCTACCATCTCATCCTCTGTTGTCCCCTTCTCCTCCTGCCTTCAATCTTTCCCAGCTTCAGGGTCTTTTCTAATGAGTTGGCTCTTCACATCAGGTGGCCAGAGTGTTGGAGCTTCAGCATCGGTCCTTCCAGTGAATTCTCAGGATTGATTTCCTTTAGGATTGACTGGTTTGATCTCCTTGCAGTCCAAGAATACAGTAGGCATTCATTAAATGTTTTATCCTCCAACTCAGGAATCAATCTAAGTTTGCCAGAGCATGTGGCTTCCTCTTCAAATACCAACAGTGAAAGATTCTGGGTCAGTAAGCAAACAAGTTCTCTAGGAGGACCACAGATGCAGATCTTGGGGCTGTTGAACAATGTCCTGCCCCTCCCCAGTCAGGGGCCAACTGAGTAAATCGCCAAACTCTTTAGCATACAATGACTCAGTCTAAGAAGTGTGCCATTTACAGTTCCCTGAGGAAGTTTTCTTTCACAAACCTTTCCTTGCTGGTCTGCCCCATATCCCTGCTTACAACTCAGCCCCTGTTGACCTTTTGCCAGACTGATTTCACCTCTTTCAACATTTAAATAAGGCTTCTACTGATCAGAGGCACATTCACTTTTTTCAGTATAGGTCAGATACATTTTGGCCAAGTTCACTGATGACACGATAACTATTTTTATGTCTTCTCAGTCACTTAGTCATGTCTGACTCTTTGCAACCCCTGTGACCTGTAGCCCACCAGGCTCCTCTGTCCATGGGATTTTCCAGGCAACAATACTGGAGTGGGTTGCCATTTCCTTCTCTAGGGGCTATTTTGTATAGGTTTATAAAAATATTTTTAAAGGAGAAAAGTTATAGTTTATTTGAATTATGTCTCCCCCAAAATGGGCTCAGTAAATGGTACCTAGATGCTGGAGACAGACTCAGTTACTTGAACAATCAGATTTCTGCTCCTAATAATGGCAAGTCTACATTTACATTATAAAATTTAACACAGGTTGACCTGATATCGGACCCCACGTCCGAGGTCAGGGGTGGCGGCTGAGAGGAGTACCCCCACATCCAAGGAGCGGTGGCTGCATGGGCACAGGAGGGCCGAGAGGAGCTACTCCACATTCAATATCAGGAGGAGCGGCTGTGAGGAGATAACCCACATCCAAGGTAAGAGAAACCCAAGTGAGATGGTAGGTGTAGCGAGCAGGCATCAGAGGGCAGACACACTGAAACCGTAATCACAGAAAACTAGCCAATCTGATCACACGGACCACAGCCTTGTCTAACTCAATGAAACCAAGCCATGCCAGGTGGGGCCACCCAAGATGGATGAGTCATGCTAGAGAGGTCTGACAGAATGTGGTCCACTGGAGAAGGGAATGGCAAACCACTTCAGTATTCTTGCCTTGAGAACCCCATGAATAGTATGAAAAGGCAAGATGATAGGATATTGAAAGGGGAACGCCCCAGGGCGGTAGGTGCCAAATATGCTCCTAGAGATCAGTGGAGAAATAACTCCAGAAAGAATGAAGGGACGGAGCCAAAACGAAAACAATACCCAGTTGTGGATGGGACTGGTGGTAGAAGCAAGGTCCAAAGCTGTAAAGAGCAATATTGCATCGGAACCTGGAATTCATAGGTCCATGAATCAGGCACATTGGAAAAACAGGAGATGGCAAGAGTGAATATCGACATTCTAGGAATCAGTGAACTAAGTAAGATGGACTGGAATGGCTGAATTTAACTCATATGACCATTGTATCTACTACTGTGGGCAGGACCCCTTAGAAGAAATGGAGTAGCCATCATGGTCAACAAAAGAGTCCGAAATGCAGTACTTGGATGCAGTCTCAAAAACGACAGAATGATCTCTGTTCATCTCCAAAGCAAACCATTCAATATCACAGTTATCCAAGCCTATGTCCCAACCAGTAATGCTGAAGAAGCTGAAGTTGAACGGGTTTATGAAGACCTACAAGACCTTTTAGAACTAACACCCCAAAAAGATGTCCTTTTCATTATAGGGGACTGGAATTAATAAGTAGGAAGTCAAGAAACACCTGGAGTAAAAGGCAAATTTGGCCTTGGAATACGGAATGAAGCAGGGCAAAGGCTAATAGAGTTTTGCCAAGAGAACGCAGTGGTCATAACAAACACCCTCTTCCAACAACACAAGAGAAGACTCTACACATGGACATCACCAAATGGTCAACACCAAAATCAGATTGATTATATTCTTTGCAGCCAAAGATGGAGAAGCTCTATACGGTCAGCGAAAACAAGACTGGGAGCTGACTGTGGCTCAGATCATGAACTCCTTATTGCCAAATTCAGACTTAAATTGAAGAAAGTAGGGAAAACCACTAGACCATTCAGGTATGACCTAAATCAAATCCCTTATGATTATACAGTGGAAGTGATAAATAGATTTAAGGGACTAGATCTGATAGACAGGGTGCCTGATGAACTATGAACAGAGGTTCGTGACATTGTACAGGAGACAGGGGTTAAGACCATCCCCATGGAAAAGAAAGGCAAAAAAGCAAAATGGCTGTCTGAGGAGGTCTTACAAATAGCTGTGAAAAGAAAAGAAGTGAAAAGCAAAGGAGAAAAGGAAAAATATTCCCCGTCTGAATGCAGTGTTCCAAAGAGTATCAAGGAGAGATAAGAAAGCCTTTCTTAGTGATCAATGCAAAGAAGTAGAGGAAAACAACAGAATGGGAAAGACTAGAGATGTCTTCAAGAAAATTAGAGATACCAAGGGAAAATTTTGTGCAAAGATGGGCTCGGTAAAGGACAGAAATGGTATGGACCTAACAGAAGCAGAACATATTAATAAGAGGTGGCAAGAATACACAGAAGAACTGTATAAAAAAGATTGTCACGATCTAAATAATCATGATGGTATGATCATTCACCTAGAGCCAGATATCCTGGAATGTGAAGTCAAGTGGGCCTTGGAAAGCATCACTACAAACAAAGCTAGTGGAGATGATGGAATTCCAGTTGAGCTATTTCAAATCCTGAAAGATGATGCTGTGAAAGTGCTGCACTCAGTGTGCCAGCAAATTTGGAAAACTCAGCAGTGGCCACAGGACTGGAAAAGGTGAGTTTTCATTCCAATCCCAAAGAAAGGCAATGCCAAAGAATGCTCCAACTGCTGCACAACTGCACTCATCTCACATTCTAGTAAAGCAATGCTCAAAATTCTCCAAGCCAGGCTTCAGCAATTTGTGAACCGTGAACTTCCTGATGTTCAAGCTGGTTTTTGAAAAGGCAGAGGAACCAGAGATCAAATTGCCAACATCCACTGGATCATGGAAAAAGCAAGAGAGTTCCAGAAAAACATCTATTTCTGCTTTATTGACTATGCCAAAGCCTTTGACTGTGTGGATCACAATAAACTGTGGAAAATTCTGAAAGAGATGGGAATTCCAGACCATCTGACCTGTCTCTTGAGAAACCTGTATGCAGGTCAGGAAGCAACAGTTAGAACTGGACATGGAACAACAGACTGGTTCCAAATAGGAAAAGGAGTACGTCAAGGCTGTATATTGTCACCCTGCTTATTTAACTTATATGCAGAGTACATCATGAGAAACACTGGGCTGGAAGAAGCACAAGCTAGAATCAAGATTGCCGAGAGAAATATCAATAACCTCAGATACGCAGATGACACCACCCTTATGGCAGAAAGTGAAGAGGAACTAAAATGCCTCTTGATGAAAGTGAAAGAGGAGAGTGAAAAGTTGGCTTAAAGCTCAACATTCAGAAAATGAAGATCATGGCATCTGATCCCATCAGTTCATGGGAAATAGATGGAGAAACAGTGTCAGACTTTTATTTTGGGGGCTCCAAAATCACTGTAGATGGTGATTGCAGCCATGAAATTAAAAATGTTTACTCCTTGCAAGGAAAGTTATGACCAACCTAGATAGCATATTAAAAAGCAGAGTAATTATTACTTTGCCAACAAAGGTCTGTCTAGTCAAGGCTATGGTTTTTCCAGTGGTCATGTACGGATATGAGAGTTGGACTGTGAAGAAAGCTGAGCGCAGAAAAATTGATGCTTTTGAACTGTGGTGTTAGAGAAGACTCTTGAGAGTCCCTTGGACTGCAAGGGGATCCATCCAGTCTATCGTAAAGGAGATCAGTCCTGGGTATTCATTGGAAGGACTGATGCTGAGGCCTTAAGTCCAATACTTTGGCCACCTCATGCGAAGAGTTGACTCATTGGAAAAGACCCTGATTTGGGGAGGTTTGGGGGCAGGAGGAGAAGGGGATGACAGAGGATGAGATGGCTGGATGGCATCACTGACTCGATGCACATGAGTTTGAGTGAACTCTGGGAGTTGGTGATGGACAGGGAGGCCTGGTGTGCTGCAATTCATGGGGTTGCAAAGGGTCAGACACGACTGAGCAACTGAACTGAACGGAACTGATCTGTTATATTTTCAAAAGGTGTTCATAAACTATTGTGAAATTTTTTTATTTAGGGAAAAAGCGTCCAAATCATAAAGAAGATAATATAGACTCTGGAGAAAATAGGTAAGAGAAATCCTTTAAAAAGAAAAGTTAAATCTCTACAAAATGTATAAAGCATGGGTATGAGAAAAGTGAGTCTTTGTTTATTTTAGACACTATCCTGAAAATAGTAGACAATAAGTGAGAGGAGCACATTCTATTGATTATAAATAATAAAAATATTGGGCTTCCCTGGTGGCTCAGCAGTCAAGCATCTGCTTGCAATGTAGGAGCCTTAGGAGACTCAGGTTCAGTCCCTGGGTCAGATCCTCTGGAGGAGGGCATGGCAACCCACTCCAGTATTCTTGCCTGGAGAATCCCATGGACAGAGGACCTGGTGGGCTACAGTCCACAGGGTCAGAAAGAGTTGGACACAACTTAAGTGACTTAGCACGCATGGATTAAAAATATTATAATTTCAGTGCATAATATATCCCATATCTGTAACTCACCATGTTACTGGAGGTAAGAAAATACTTGACTGTGTTTTTCTTTTACAGTTTTAACATCAGAGTAACAGGAGCAGTGTAACTTAGTCTCTCCTAAATAATATAAGACACATATTTTTTAATAACAACAAACAAATGGAAAAAATTATACAACTCAAACAGAAGAATCTTGATATACTTTCATATTGCAATCCATCTTGCCCAAGATATTATTTAAATCTATTAAGTCTTTGTTGTTTAGTTGCTAGTAGTATCTAACTCTTTTGTGACCCAATGGACTGTAGCCTGCCAGGCTTCTCTGTCCATGGGATTTCCCAGGTGAGAATGCTGGAGTGGGTTGCCATTTCCTTCTCCAGGGGATCTTCCCAACCCAGGGATTGAACCCACATCTCCTGCATTGGCAGGTTGATTCTTTACCACTGAGCCCAATTAAATGTTTAAGAAGTGTTAATTCATACACAAAATATAGATTTTCACTGAGCACAGCAGATCTGTAATTCACCAGGGAACCAGCTCATCTTTCACTTCTCCCATTTTCTTATTCTCCCAGACTCAAAATCTTGACTTCTTTCTTCTCCCCAATATTTTTTTTCTCCTGCATTTAATCAATTTTCATGTGAATGTCATAGTTTTTGATTCATCCTTTCCTTGAGATTCTTCTCTCACCACCTCAAGTTGGGGCCTCGCTACTTCAGTTGTGGATGCTACAATAGCATCCTAACAACTATTTTTCTAGTTTGTCTTTTCTTTTTTAAATATTTGTGTTATTTGTTTATTTGTCTGTGCCAGGTTTAGTTGCGGCATGTGGGATCTAATTCCCTGACCAGGGACTGAACCTGGGCCTCCTGTATTGGGAGTGCAGAGTCTTAGCCACTGCACCACCAGGGAAGTCCCTGCTCTTGCCTTTTCAAATTGTCCCCTTCTCACTAGTTAAGTTGGTATCTCACATATTACTTTCATCATGCTTTAAGAACTTACCTGCCTTCTACTAACTTCTCAGATTCATGTATCCAAGGACCTAATTACGTCTTATTTATCCAACATTAGGCTCCTCCTCCTCTGCATCCTCCTTCCAGAAAACATGTTTGAAGTCTTATTTAACTGACACCAAAGGGCTTCCCTGGTGGCTCAGATGGTAAAGAATTTGACTGCAGTGCAGGAGATACAGGTTTGATTCTTGGGTCAGGAAGATCCCCTGGAGGAGGAAATGGCAACCCACTGCAGTATTCTTGCCTGAAGAATCCCATGGACATAAAGGAAGGAATACTGACAACACAGTGTCCTGCACACAGTCTGCATCAGAAGGAGTGGTGGGGTGTGGGAGGTTTCTCTCCTCTCTAATCTGCTTTCAGTCTAATGAGTGACTGGCAACAGCTGTGCTTCTAGGGAGCATCCATTAGAGATATGTTCGGGCGATGGCACCCCACTCCAGCACTCTTGCCTGGAAAATCCCATGGACAGAGGAGCCTGGTGGGCTGCAGTCCATGGGGTCGCTAGGAGTCGGACACGACTGAGCGACTTCCCTTTCACTTTTCACTTTCATGCATTGGAGAAGGAAATGGCAACCCACTCCAGTGTTCTTTCCTGGAGAATCCCAGGGACAGGGGAGCCTGGTGGGCTGCCGTCTCTGGGGTTGCACAGAGTCGGACACGACTGAAGTGACTTAGCATAGCATAGCATACAAGTAATCCAGCATGAAATCATATTTCCAGGTGCCCGTGGGGAATGGTAGCCACGGAGGTATCAGCTCAGGTCTCTGCTCCAGAGAACCTGCAACTGAGGATGGGGTTGGCAGACAGTCTCCAGCTTCCCCACCTCGTTTCCCTGTAGTGTTCCCTGGGGAAATGCCCTCCCTCGGCTGCTCTCAACCAAGGGAGGCCAGGAGGGGGCTTAGACCTGGCCATTTCTGCTTGACATGAAACTCTTCTAAAGGCAGTCCTGTTCCTAGGGTCACCCCTGGCTGAGACTTCGCAGGATGGCATGCAGCCTGAGCTTCCTCCCCCAACCCTTCCTTTTCCTCTCTCCTTCCGCTGGAGGCTCTGGGGCTCCTGTTCCCTCCCCCTTTCTTCATTCATTCTCTCAGCCATATCAGGTGCCATCTTGCAAGCTGCAGCAGGACCCTGAAACTAGCTCTTAGATTTATAAGAAAACCTATAAATTCCCACAGTTCGTTACCTGGGTCCTGGAACTTCGGGGAAGTTATGAGGCCTCGATTCCCCCAGTTGTAGGGGGATTGTGTGATCCAAGACCAGCTCGCTGAACAGAACTTCTCCACTGACAATCATTTCTATATTACCAACCTTTGTTTTTTCTGACGTTCTTCCTAAATTACTACCACAAAATGAGTTACATCTTCTTACAGTGGTCTATGGATCAAACATTTTCCCTTACAGGAATTTTTTTTAAGTTCAGATGGTCCGTCTCATCTGGCCGCCCCACGCATACACACACATACACACTGAAAATGCTTACTATTACTTAGAATCTTTAACTTTGTATTTTTTATTTTGGTTTTCAATTTTTAATATCTAATTCTCTTTCCCTGATTAATTCTGCTAGAGATAAACAGATTTGAAGTATCTTTTTTCATTCATTCAACAGATACTTAGTAATGACTACGTATAAGAAACAATTTGCTAAAAGAAAAGACAAGATGGAAAAGAAATATAAAAAGTTCTTGATAAAGAAAGAATTATTTTAAGCTCCTGTTTCAGAAAAATACATTCCCAGGAATGAGACTGTGATAATTCTCTATTAGCAAAATTGATTTTTTCCTAAGATCGCTGTTAGTTTGTGTTAATTCATTTTAGACAGATCAATTTGTTATCAGAGGGTTAATTTTTTCTTCTAAGTCCCAAAGGAAAACTACATGTTCTTAAAAATATGATTAAAACAGAAAAAAAAATTGACCAGAATGATTATCAATTTTATCACAACCAGAATCTCTGAGATTTATGAATGGCATGATGGTAAATCAGAAAGTGATCTCTTTTAAAAATTTGATCTTAAGAAATGTTCACAAGATATAACCAATTTATTCAGAGACAGGATCTAACATGACAGATTCTCCTGTAAACTGATCTAGGTTGGGGACCAAAGGAAAGTTAGGATGAACCACAGTCTGACCCAAAACCATTTTTTCCAAGAGGATTACTTTATTTTAGGTATGCTTATACATGCACACACACAGACACACACACACAAAACGCAGAAGACTAAGAAAAGATATCAAAATTTTAGGTGGTATGATTTTAATTTTTCTTCCTCATACTTTTATTTTCTAAATTCCCCTATTACTACTCTTAAGAAATCAAAGACAGATGAAAAAGAAACACTTGCAATATATACATATCATAATGATCCTCAAAACCTCTTCTTCTGAGTCCTTTTCTTCATCTGCTTATTCATTTCAACAAATATTTATTGAGTGCCTACTCAATAAATTGTGGGATGTGCCTATTGTGCCTGTGGGATGTTACATATTGTGCTGCTTCATCTGAACACCTCTCATTGAAAGGGGCTCTCATATCATGTTTATGTTCTCCTGTTCATCCCCAAATTTGATATAAAATATTTTTATTCCTCATTCACTTGTTGAACATCAACCATGTGTTAGTCACTACCCTGGACAGGCATTAAAAGGAAATGTGATAGAAGATTAGTACCACACCTAGTGAAGAGGAGAGACAAGTATGTAAAGAGCAGAAACAGGCTAAGAGCTGTGATAATACAGAACTGTGCATAATGTTGCGCTACTCAAAGGAAAGAAAAACTCATTATCAAAGAAAGCTGGGAGAGAATTTCTCAGTAGAGGAGACATTTCACCTGGACCTTGAATGATGGGTCAAATGATCATGGATGAGAAAGAACGAGACTGGCAGAGAGGAGAAGGGCTGGCAGAGAGGTGGAGGCTGTCTGGGAGGCTCTGTGGTGCAAGCTGGGGGCAGCAGGGAGGGCTCCCAACTCCAAAGCAGGCAGAGATTCTAATGACACTGGCTGGTGTCTACTAAGAAAGGCATGGAGGGGGGTCAATGGGCTTGGAGCACACATCCTTGTTTGGAGATAGAAGGACTGTTTGCTGACCTTTCCAGTCTTGTCCAGTCACTCACCAATCCAGCTCTTTCCCCTTCCCCTTCCATCTGAATTGTACTGCGGTTTGCCCAGAGCCCTCAGCCATTGACACTCAGTCACTGATACTCACCATGCTCAATCCTCATCTCTGCTCTCCATGGGCTGCATCAAGTTTTTGTTCTTCACCAGTTAGAGGGATTCCCAAGCCAAATAATGTTTTTTTCTTTTCTGGAAATGGTGCCAGTGAACAGAAGGGTGAGGTCTGCATTGCTTGACTTTGTCCCTGCCCATAGCTGGTTGATCTAGGAATAACTATCTGATCTTTCAGCCAATCAGGTTCCTGCTAAGGACTTTTAACCTGACCTGGGAGCCCCACAGTGGAAGTTCTAGTTGTGTGTATGTGCAGGGAGTTTAGTTTCACAATGGCAAAGTGTGAGGTTGCTCAGGAACTCCTAACACTGCAGCCTGAGCTGCTTGCATAATCATGGAGTGCCTGGCCGTGACATGAGATGGGGGTGGGCAGGAAGAGGGGGTGGATATTAGCTGAACACTGAAAGAGGAATATTGTAATTTAGAATGGTTGCTTCTGATGGTGCTGAGAGACTCAAATCCCAGTATTACTGACCTAGCAAAAAAGCCTTCCTTGGAAGGGTCTTGTGACCCTTCTGAATGAAGCTTTTATGGCCCAAAGCTGAGATGATGAAAACCCAGTTCAGAACAGATTTTGAGGATTTCTGAAGTACACTTCCAGTTGAATTCACAACCCAGCTAAATACTGTTAATGAACATCAAAGTGGTAGATTATATTTCCAAGTGTGTACTTCAGCTGTGTCTGACTTTTTGTGACCCTATGGACTATAGCCTGCCAGTCTCCTCTGTGCATGGAATTCTCCAGGCAAGAATACTGGAGTGGAGTGCCATGCCCTCATCCAGGGAGGAGATCTTCCCGACCCAGGGATTGAATCCTTGTCTCCGGGATCTCCTGCATTGGCAGGTGGGTTCTTTCCCACTAATGCCACCCGGGGAGCCCTTCATACTTCCATGAATGACTGAAATAATCCCTTCTAACCATATAGGCTCTTCTGCTTTGTCACCTTGCCACTCGAAAGAGGTGGAGTCTGTTTCTCCTGCCTTGAACCTGGGCTGGCATTGGGACCACCTTGACCAGTAGAATGAAGCAGTGGTGCTCTGAGACTGAAGTCTCAAGTGTTAAAAGTCTGCCAGTGCCCACTTTAGTGTTCTGGGGGAAGCCAGCTGCGATGTAAGAAGTCCAACTACTATAACACTACAAGTCTGTAAGTAAGCCAGCGCTATTAATAGCTTTATAGAGATGCCACATGGAGAGACAGATGCCTTGTGGCCAGAACCCAGCTGCTGCAGTCAACCCAGCTGAGGAGCCAGATGTATGAGTTAGGAAGACATCTTGGGCATCCTAGCCCTGGCACACAGAGAAGCCTAAACTTGTTCCTTTGGAGGACGGTGCTTTCTGATAAGTCTCCTGCATTTGGTGGCCTTCGGTGAACTTCATCTCTCAATATTTATGATTGTGCATAGTCGTCCCTTAAATCTGGGCTAGGCTGGTGATTGGCTCTAGCCGATAGAATGTAGATGGTGTTATGCTAGTACTAGGCCCAAGCGTGGCAGTTTCTTCTTTTGCATTTTTAGGAGACCTGAGCTGCCATGTAAGAGGTCCAACTAACCTGGTAAAGAAGCCACATAGAGAGGCCAGGTAGAAAAGA
The DNA here is from genome assembly GCA_917880005.1 of Nanger dama. Classification (NCBI taxonomy): domain Eukaryota; kingdom Metazoa; phylum Chordata; class Mammalia; order Artiodactyla; family Bovidae; genus Nanger; species Nanger dama. The sequence goes on along the minus strand of CAKJTW010000038.1, from coordinate 1,078,526 downwards.
AATAGGTCCAGAGACTATGACATGGAGTGAGAAAGAAGCTCAGACATCAGGTGCCTAGCTGAGCCGAGTCTCCAGCCAGTCCTCCAGCTGAGGATACACAAGAGGGGTCATTGGTAAGACCAGCAGAAACACCCAGCTGAGTCCAGCCCAGGCTACCCTCTTGAGAAAATAAAATGGTGGTGGTTTTGTTGCTGTTGTTCTGTTGCTCAGTTGTGTCTCTTTGTGATCCCATGGATGCAAAGGTCACCTAAATTCTTATTTAGACCTAAATTCTTCCTTCACTGAAACCTATGCCAGTTCCTGCTGTGCTTCCCTTGTAGACTAAATCTAAAATTCCCTCCTTTTCCCTACTCGTTGTCAAATGGTGGATTCTGACAAACAGGAGAGTGTTAAGCACTATCAGAAAAGAATTACACCATAGAATTGCAAATTATAGAGTATGCTCATTTTATTGTTAAAACTCAGAGGAAATGTTCATGGACCAGGAATTTTGAAATGGTTGAAAAAAATTGAAGAACATGATTTGTGATTATTTTTAATTCATTGTCATAGTGATACTGTATTTGTTATGCTAGCTAAGGCTGTTGGCTGGGGTTCTAAGGGATTGGATTGACTCATGTAAATTGGGCCCAATACCTGCACTATGTTAGGTGATGCTGAAAGGCCAGAAAGCATCTGATACAGTGGAGAGACAAGAATTCAAAGACTGAAAACACCCAGAAGTCTCTCTCCCTTTTTCATCATTAAGAGCAGATTGATAAGGGAAGCATCTGAGTCTTAAAATGTGCTCCCTGACACTCCCTGTACAATAGCTAACACTTCTAACAGCACTTTCTAGATGCCAGGCTCTGTTCTAAGCACTTTACATATATTAGCTCCTTCAATTCCCAAGGAATCGAATGAGGCAAGTAATGTCATTTTTATATTGGCAATAAAACTGAGACACAGAGAAGTTAAGTCACTTTCTCAAGATGACACAGCTAGAAAGTGGCAAAGATAGCATTCAAGTAGGTGATCCTACTCTGGAGTCCAAGCTCTTAACGGCCATCTTGGTAGGACTGGATGAAGGCAGGTAGTGCTGCACTTAGACACAGATCCCTTATATTTATGGAAATGAGAGGTGCTGAAGATGACCACATGCCCTGTGCTCATTATAATGACAGCCAAGTGGGTACCGTAGCCATGGTGCCTAGAGGGCCCTGGCACCTGGCATGTTGCTTCCATGCCAAGTATGGGCCTTCACCTGGCCATTTAGTGGCACACTGTAACTCTTCTGCCACTGTGACTCTGTGCCCCAGTCTAGTGGGGAGCAAGGCAACCATCTCACAGTGTAATAGGACCTGAAGATCATAAAGAAACAATTTCCTAAGGTATCTTGGTAAGATTCAGTGATGAAATAGAAAATCATAGTTAATAAGAATACACTTTAGAAAAGTTTGGATGAATTCAGTATTCTGGATCCCATAGTGATGTCCCATTCCAAAGAAAAGAACAAGCTAGAGAACCGCACGTTTCCTACTGCCAAGACAAACGATGCCTGGAAATGGGAGGCTGAACATGCCACATACCATTTAGAATTTCTGCTCTAATAATTTTGGTTCAAAAAAATGGATAGCTTTGAGTGGGATCTAGCCCAGTTCCAGCTGCAGTACAAATTGGTTACTCTTCTCTCATGACCCAGTAGACCTGTGAACAAATTTAAGCCTTGTTTGTGTCAAGAACTGTGAAGGATCTGAGATATTATCCTACTTGCTAAGTAACGACATAGTTCTGGTGATGCTGGTGAGGACAGAAGACACCAGGACAAAACAGACAACTCATTACTTTCAACAACAGCAGTAGCCAGAGTATCAGTATCTTTGTACCACACTTTGCACCTGAGCCCTCAGTTCAGTTCAGTTCAGTTCAGTCACTCAGTCGTGTTTGACGCTTCGCAACCCCATGAATCGCAGCACGCTAGGCCTCCCTGTCCATCACCAACGCCTGGAGTTTATCCAACTCATGTCCATTGAGTCGGTAATGCCATCCAACCATCTCATCCACTGTCGTCCCCTTCTCCTCCTGCCCTCAATCCCTCCCAGCATCAGGGTCTTTTCCATTGAGTCAACTCTTCGCATGAGGTGGCCAAAGTGTTGGACTTTCAGCTTTAGCGTCATTGCTTCCAGTGAACACCCAGGACTGATCTCCTTTAGGATGGACTGATTGGATCTCCTTGCAGTCCAAGGGGTTCTCAAGAGTCTTCTCCAACACCACAGTTCAAAAGCATCAATTTTTTGGCGCTCAGCTTTCATCACAGTCCAACTCTTACATCCATACATGACCACTGGAAAAACCATACCCTTGACTAGACGGACCTCTGTTGGCCAAGTAATAATTACTCTGCTTTTTAATATGCTATCTAGGTTGGCCATAACTTTCCTTCCAAGAAGTAAGTGTCTTCTAATTTCATGGCTGCAGTCACCATTTCCAGTGATTTTGGAGCCCAGAAAAATAAAGTCTGACACTGTTTCCACTGTTTCCCCATCTATTTGCCTAGGGTGACACAAAGCAGGCTAGATGACATGTGCACACATGATGAGTTGCATTAACTGATAGGAACCCTGAACTTATGGAACCTGAGTCTTTTATCATGGGCAGTAAGCATGCTGCCTTTTGATCCATAAAAAGATGAGTTGTCTTTATTTACAGTAGGCATGTGTACCCATTCGCTTGGCATGTCTTATCCGCTACCATGTGTTCCTCCATTTCTGTCACTTTATGTACCAACACAGGGAATGAGGTAATAAAAAATGAGAATAGTAAGGCTCTGATGAATTTGGAATTTTTCCAATCAGAAAATCTGGAAAGAAGTTAATTTCCACATACATTTAAGTGCTGTATTATAATCAAACACTTAAAATTTTAATTACCCATAGAGAGACAAAACAATCTTTTCAGCACACTGGAAACTTAGACACTTTAGTCCCTCGTAACTTGCCTCTGGCCCTATCCTCATTCACATCACAAAAGAAGTGAGGTAATGGGTAAATGGGGATTCATAGCATTATTTTTTAAAGTCTTTTTTGAAATTTTGTTTCTGTCTTATGTTTTGGTTTTTTGGCCATGAGGCATGTGGGATCTTAGTTTCCCAACCAGGAACTGAAGCTGCACCCCCTTGACTTCTGGACCAGCAGGGAAGCCCCCACTGCATGATTGCTACTCTGCCATCCAGAAACAAGGATGGTCTTAGGACGTAAGAAGTCTAACAAACGTTCATGCACAGTGGTCCTGGGGGCACTGTGGTTTCTCCCGCTGGATGAAACGTATGTTCCATGTTGGAGATCTCCAGTGTACAGGGATGCTTGCGATAGCTGGAACACAATAAAATGGGAAATAAGGGGGTGGAGAGTGAATGTGATTATTTTTAGATTTCACTCAATAAGCCATTGCCAACAGTTTTGCTTTTTGAGCTCTGTTAATCAGGTGGCCTATCTAACCAGTATAAAAATACCAGTGAACACAATGGTGATCCCACTGATCCCACCAAGACTGCCGTGTAGCCATTTTTGTGCATTAGGAAAACAGGCATAAGAGGGGATCATCAATCTTACTGAGAAAAAATAGAGATGCTTTAACACAGGGAAAAGTGAAAGTCTCTCAGTTGTGTCCGACTCTTTGCAACACCGTGGACTGTACAGTCCATGGAATTCTCCAGGCCAGAATACTGGAGTGTGTAGCCTTTCCCTTCTCCAGGGGATCTTCCCAACCCAGCGACTGCACCCAGATCTCCCACATTGCAGGCAGATTCTTTACCAGCTGAGCCACAAGGGAAGCCCGTAACACAGTGAGGACCAGTATTAATTGGGTGGCTTCCGGGCCACACACTTTTATTACCAATGATACCCCAAGATAAAAATCCATAGAAACTGAAAAAAAAAAAAAAACAATGGAAACTAATTATAGAGTGATATGTATCTGATTGTCAAACCCTCAGATCCTTCATGAATGAAGACATTTCATTGTTTTGGGCAAAGGATCCTAATCAAATGAGGTACACTTCAGAGGCAAGGCAGCATGTGAAATGTGTGGTGGAGAGAGAAACCTAAGATAAACTAAGCCAGCTTTAGGGCCAGCTTAGTTACAGGGTCATAAAAGAGTCACTTTTTTTTTTTTGTCTTTTGCTAAAGTGTACTAATTATCACCATTTTCTTCCTTTTTGACAAGAAATTAAGAGAAATTGATAGCACCTGGAGATTTTGGACTCCAAGAACAGTGGCTCTATGACATTATCTCTGGAATCCCGTCATTAGCTATGACTTTGGATGGACTGTTTTCAGGGAAGAGGTGAATAAATTTGTGGTCACGTGAAGAATGAATTAGCTGAGCAGGGGTATCTTTGAACACACAGGAATACAGATGCATACATGGCATCCTACAGCTCAGACAGCCAAAGTGTAGACCACAGGATAGAATCTTTAATTAAATAACTTTCCTGAGGTCACACAGTTTGTAGGTGATGGAGCTAAATAAAAACCAGGCTATAAGATGTTAATATCACCTTTCGACTTCCATTCCTGGTCCATGTGAGAGACAGGCTGCTGAGATGAGCGCGAACCAGGCTGCGGAGAGCAACCTTCTGGCGTCGAACCAACAGAAAGAACTAGCGGATTTGCCAAAAGACTACCCCTTGAGCACCAGTGAAGATGAAGGGGACAATGATGGAGAAAGAAAGCATCAGAAGCTTCTGGAATCAATCAGTTCACTTAATAGAAAGGATAGGCAGAAATTGGCTGAGAGGTCTGAGGCTAGTCTGAAGGTGTCAGAGTTCAGTGTAAGGTCTGAAGGATCAGGAGAAAAGCTGGTCCTTTCAGATCTGCTTGAATCTGTTAAAACTTCATCCTCATTGGCTGCTGTGAAAAAGCAGCTGAATCGAGTGAAATCAAAGAAGACTGTGGAGTTACCACTTCACAAAGAAGAGATTGAGCGGATCCACAGAGAAGTAGTATTCAATAAAAGCTCCCAAATCCTCTCCAAATGGGATCCTGTTGTTCTGAAGAATCGGCAAGCAGAGCAGCTGGTTTTCCCCCTGAGCAAGCCCCAATCAGCCTTTGCTCCCATGGAACATGTGGTCAGTGGCTGGAAGGCAGGAACTCCCCTGGAGCAGGAGATTTTTAATCTTCTCCATGAGAACAAGCAGCCTGTGACAGACCCTTTACTGACTCCTGTGGAAAAGGCCTCTCTCAAAGCTATGAGCCTGGAAGAGGTAAAGATGCGCCGAGCAGAGCTTCAAAGGGCCCGGGCCTTGCAGTCCTACTATGAGGCCAGGGCTCGAAGAGAGAAGAGAATCAAAAGCAAAAAGTATCACAGAATTCTGAAGAAAGGAAAGGCCAAGCAAGCCTTAAAAGATTTTGAGAAGCTGCAGAAGGTCAATCCTGCTGCGGCACTGGAAGAACTAGAAAAACTTGACAAGGCCAGAATGATGGAGCGAATGAGCCTTAAGCATCAGAGCAGTGGGAAATGGGCAAAAGCAAAGGCAATTATGGCCAAATATGACCTGGAGGCCCGCCAGGCTGTGCAGGAACAGCTGGCCAGGAGCAAGAGCTGACGCAGAAGGTCCGGGGCGGCCTCTGCGAGTGAGGAAGAGGAAGGCCAGGAGGAAGAGGAAGAAACTTCTGTCCCTGACATGGTGAATGGGGGGGCAGATAAAGGCAAATGGACTGAACCCCTGGATGTTCCAGAATCGCTTAATTGATGCCAAAGAGGCTGAGCTCCAGAAAGACCTGGAAGACCCTGCTGAGCCTGAAGCCCAGGAGACTTCTGAAAGTGAGGAAGAAAGAGCAGTGGTGGAGGAAGAAACTCTCTTGAAAGAATTTGAGGAAAGGCGATCACTTAGACAGAAGTCTGAGCTCAACCAGATGGCGGAGCCAGTGCACAGACGTGTAACAAAGGATCCCAGTAGCCAGGAGGTGCTGTCCAAATTGAGGGCACTGTCTCAAAAACTGATCACGGAGAACCATCAGTCAGGGAAGCAAGAACTGAGTTCAGCGAGAACAGCTCAGAGAGAGGAACCTGCCGGGGAGGAAAAGGAGCCCATGTTGCTGCAGAGGCCAAAGAGAGCTCGGACTCTGGACGAGCTGGAGGAGCTGGGCAGAGAAGGGTGTGTTGAAAACAAGGAACTTCCCAGAACTGCAGTGGAAGGGCTGCAGTTGGAAAAGAATCTAAGTAGTCATATTGGAGCTCCCAAGGAGAAGAAAAGGAAGGAGCAAATGGTTGATCTCCAGAACCTTCTAACCACAAAATCGCCTTCCGTGAAGTCCTTGGCAGTTCCCACGACTGTACAGGAGTTGGAAGATGAAGAAGAGATAGATCAAAGGCATATGATAAAGGAAGCTTTTGCTGGGGACGATGTCATCAGAGACTTCTTGAAAGAGAAGAGGGAAACTGTGGAGGCAAGTAAGCCAAAGGACCTGGACCTGACTCTGCCTGGCTGGGGCGAGTGGGGTGGTATGGGCCTGAAGCCCAGTGCCAAGAAGAGACGCCGGTTTCTTATGAAAGCCCCTGAGGGTCCTCCAAGGAAAGACAAGAATTTGCCAAACGTGGTTATTAATGAGAAGCGGAACAGCCATGGTGCAGCTCATCAGGTACAGGTGCTTCCGCATCCATTCACACACAATCAACAATTTGAAAGGACCATCCAGACCCCCATAGGATCTACCTGGAACACCCAGAGGGCCTTCCAAAAACTGACCATGCCCAAGGCTGTCACCAAGCCAGGCCATGTCATTAAGCCTATCAAAGCAGAGGATGTGGGCTACCAATCTTCCTCAAGGTTGGACCTCTCTGTTGTACAGAGGAATCCAAAACGACTCTCCATACGTCACAAAAAACATCTGGAGAATAACTGTGTGGATTGAATTGCTGAAGTAGTGACACCGTGGTGCCAGGAACCAGTAGCCCCGACTGTTCCTCCACTGGCCTGGTTTTACTTGGAGCTGCAAGATGATTCCAAAACAAGCTTAGCACACCATGGGTGTAGTTAAGCCACATTTTAGAAATAAAGGCATTTTTATCTATTTAACCGGAAAAAAAATGTTAATATCAGGGGCAAGTGAGTGTGGGTTATATGAGAATCCTCTGTAGCACTGTAAAATAACTTTTCAGTAAATGTTAAAGTAGTTAAAAATTTTTATTAAAAGAAGAAACACAGGTTGTCATACTCTGTAGTTTATACTTTTAATCTCTGTGCCATGTTTAATCTCTGGAGCCCTAGCCCAAGTGATGCTCTGAGGAGCTGACAAACTCCTGTCTCCTAGGTCCCCAGAATGAGTCTCCTTCTTCCCCACGGACAAGCACCCCTTGTCCAGATTTTGCTTTGATTTTCTGGCTTCCTGTAGTATCCTTCAAATAAACTCCCTTTCATTGTAATTAGACAGGATAGATTTCTATTACCTGCAACAGAACAGCAACAGCTAACACTTAAGAGTATTCACAAAGCCAGGCACTGTTCTAATTACTTTGTATGTATGAATTCATTTGGCCTTCACAACAGCCCTGTGAGGTAGGTATTATCCCCATTTTACAGGTGAAAACACTCAGGCACAAAGAAATTAAATGATTTTCTCAGGTCATACATCTAGGAAGTGGCAAACCTGTAGTGTCTGGCTCCTGAGTCTGAGTGCTGGGTCTACCCTGCCCACTGTCCTCTCAGAAGAACTTCTAGGATACACAGGCATGGCCATGGTTTGCAGTTCCCAGAACTGGACTCACCTGGTCTGGATGCATAGCCTTGCCCCATGTTGTCAAGAGCAGACTGTGGCTCCTGGGCTTTTCCAGGAAGATGTAACTCTCTGATCTCCAAATGCACTGGCCATCTTCTGACGACCTGGGAACGGGTGCTCTGAGAGCACACAGAGGTGCATCTTTTGGAATTCTACATGTCACGTAGTTCTGAAGAACTTAGGTTAAAATTAAGTCCGGAGGCAGGCCATGCCTCATGGAAAATAGCTTTCCCCTTACCTGATGACTCAGAGCCCCCCTGACTGATTCTTGTCTGATGACTTGTGACTTAGTTTCCTTTGTGTAAGAAACCCCCTCCCAAGAATGCATTTCCTCTTTGACCAAACGCCGCAGGGTGGTCAGCCAACTGTTTCAACTTAATTATCTGCAAACCTTTCCCACCAATCAAATGTCACCACTCCACCTGTGGCCCTTCCTATCGCATTGTTCCCTATACCCTGACCACATTCCCACCTGCCTGTGATTTTTCTGTATAAAAATCCCTCTCGGTTGGTGTTCGGGGTTCACTCCTCCCAAGGAGACTGAACCCCGGCGCGCCGGCCTAATAAATCCTCTTGCTTATTGCATCAAATTCGAGCCATTGTGGTCTTTGGAGCGACAGGTCCTGAGAAAAGGCCGCGAGGTCTTACAGTTCTGTAGACCAGTTCCTCCTCCAGACTCAGCCTCATGATGGAGTCACATTTCCTCCTCTTTAGGTGTTACAATCTGATTTTGAAGTTGCCTCAAGAAAGCCCAAATGGCTTTACCTGTAATTCCCATGAGGTTCTGAACACACACATGGACATGAGCCTCCTTTATCATCTATCTTTCCCTGGCAGGGTTGCATTCTACTCATTCTAATCTGAAAAGGACAAGGCTCAGAATGGGCTCCAGTCAACAAAAGCTATAGAATAAATACAGAAAACCCATTCCCCAAGAGATGCTTATCATTTTTCATTTTCTTAAAAATCTCAAGGAAAATCTTCTAAGTGTTAACATAAGAAATTTTCTTTGTATCCAAAATAAGAGAATGGAATGGTAAACATGTTGACAGAGTGTAATTTGAGTTAAAATGCTAATTGTATAGTATTTTATCTAATTTACATTAACATTTAAATACATTTTTTTCCTAGGGAATGCCTAATGAAACTAGGAAATACAGAGAAAATTATGGGTATCATTTGTTCACTATTCAGAGTTTCATCTATGAACTAGCTAATTGGCAGTGAGATTTGTGGGGTTCACCTTGCTTCTTCTAATCAGTTTTTTGAATGTATCCCATGGGTGGATATTACGTATTCGGAACATAAATGCTATAAAAATTAAGCCCCCTAGCAGTACGGCTGCTGCAACAGCAATAAGTGTATGTCCTGGAAATGGCAGAGGGGCTTCGTCAACATAAATCTGCAACAGAGAAAGCAAAGACTTTAAGTTTTCTGAGCTCAGCAATTCAAAAAATTGAACTTGACATGATTCACACAATGGTGGAAACATTACTACTCATAGCAATATTCTGTCCAGACCGATGTAGATATTAAGCCTCAACAGTCTCTTGGCAATCTGACAGGTAACAATGTGCACATGTTACATAGGGAATAATAATTTGATTTATATCCTGTATCTTTATCTTTCATCTTTTTTCTTCTTCATCTTTTTTCCTACACTTGGACTTACTTGCTCTGCGGCATGTGGAATCTTCCCAGACTAGGGATCGAACCCGTGTCTCTTGCATTGGCAGGCAGATTCTTTACTACTGAGCCACCAGGAAAGCCCTGTCATTTGTCTTTAATGGCAGAGGTGGTCAGACAGAACACTGACAGAGTAGTAAAACATTCTGTGTTCAGTCACAGAGGAACAGGCAAAGCGCCCTTGGAACATGGTGAAAGTGAAAGTGGCTCAGTCATGTCAGACTCTCTGCGACCCCATACTGGAGTGGGCAGCCTTTCCCTTCTCCAGGGGATCTTCCCAACCCAAGGATCAAACTGGGTCTCCTGCATTGCAGGCAGATTCTTTACCAGTTGCGCCACAAGGGAAGCCCAAGAATACTGGAATGGGTAGCCTATCCCTTCTCCAGCTGATCTTCCTGACCCAGGAATCGAACCGGGGTCTCCTGCTTTGCAAGCTGACTCTTCACCAACTGGGCTATCAAGGAACATGGAACGTGGTGAGAAGTGCCTGACTGCTTAGGGTAACCAGGGAATATGTTTCCCGATCTGAACCTTGGAGAATAGGAGGAGGAGGAGAAGGTACATTCAAAGTAGAGGAAATAAGCATGTGCTCTTCCAGACTACCATCTCCTCAGAAAATTCTCAGTATGAGTGCCCACACAGGGAAATTTCTGTATATTCAAAATGTTTCCTCTGCCTGAGAGGATAATTGATAAAAAGTTCCTAAAGGGGAGACAGGAGCACTGACAGAAACAAGGATCTTTTCCTCTGAGACTACAGGTAAGGATGGATGCCCTGTATGCTACAGGTAGAAATGGGGGCATATGGAGAGTAAAATGGTTCAAGCTTGTATTTTCCCCATGAAGTAAGAAGCAAGACTATCTTTTGAGGTAGAATAGAAACAGAATGTGGGAATGTGGGAAAATGCCAGGACAAGATAAAGGATTAAAAAGCTGCTTTAGTGTATAGCTCAAGTTCAAGATATCACCATCCTTCAGTGAGCTAAGGATATATAAGTTTTTAAGAAGCAATCCTATAGCTATTAATTTTTTAAATAATTTTTTCAGTTCTTTCTGTTCTACCTTTGATATTGCTATTTGGAGTTTTATTACTTTACTTTGTATAAATAGCCTCCTTTCCATGCTGTCAATTCATGTTGACATAATAACATTGCCAGAGTGATCTTTGTAAAACATTGGTCTGTCAATAAAACAACTTTTTAAAAAAAAAGAGAGAGACTCTGCTTTTTTTCGACCAGAAGAACCTTGACCTTCTAAGTGAAGGTTAAAGTCACTCAGTCATGTCTGACTCTTTGGACTCTACATAAAATTGTCCAGGCCAGAATATTGGAGTGGGTAGCCTATCCCTTCTTCAGTGCATCTTCCCAACTCAAGAATTGACCTGGGGTCTCCTGCATTGCAGGTGGATTCTTTACCAACTGAACTATGAGGAAGCCTTGACTGTTTAGAAGTAGTACCAAAAATGAGGTATTGAAAGCAATGGAATTTAAAAGGTGGCTCTGGAAAGTGGTGTGGAAAGCAGTGAGAAACTGCTTCAAATGTGAGAAGATAATTATCCTCATGGTAATGGACCAGCTGGTTTAATCATGTCCTGTTGTGCTTGGAGGCTCAGACTATGTACCCAGTGCTTCAGGATTTATTGGGGATTGAAGGAAATGGCAACCCACTCCAGTACTCTTTCTTGGAAAATCCCATGGATGGAGGAGGCTGTCGGGCTACAGTCCATGGGGTCGCGAAGAGTCGGACACGACTGAGCGACTTCACTTTTATAGAAAAAATATTACCTATTGAATGTGATATACTACTTGTGGTTTTTGGTATGGTGCTCCAAAACAACAAAAGTCTTTTAAAGGTGGCCCATCAGAGGAGGTTGGATAATTAGCTTTGTGAGATCTAAAGATCTAATCTGTTTGTGATCTGTGAGGAAGACAATTGTGTGCTGCAGGTAACTGCAAAAAATGAGTCTGCTTTTCTCTAAAGAAAATGCTAACGTTAGGAAGACCAGAGGAAATAATCCATTGTAATCGTAATCTTTATTTTTCTTTCTCTCTGTTCTGCTTCCTCACTGTCAGATAACTCCCTCCAAAGTCCTAACAGTCCTATGGCTTGATAGTAGCTCCTGAGGCTGCAAGCTTCCTTGTTCAATGTCATTAAGAAAGAGCAAGTTCACATCTTAGCACTTTGAGCAAAAGCACTAGGATTGCACAGTTGTAGATCATGTGCTCATCCCTAAACACTCCTTTTCAAAAATGTTTAATAGCTTCTCATTGCTGATAGGAATTTTCCAAAGTTCTCATTCCCACATTTGAGGTCTCCCACAATGGGACCCTAACCTGCCCACTTTCATATATATAACTTTCCATGCCAGCCAAATGGATCTACTATTTGAAATGATTGCTTAGTGCCTCTCTGTATCTGTGTCTTTGCTGCTGTCATTCTTTCCACCCAGAATGCCTTCCTTACCCATTTCTACCTAAAACAAAATTTTAGGGACTTTACCAACTGGACAATATGAAAATTTCATTTCTTCAGTTAAGCCATCTAATACATTTCCAGGGCTTCCCTTGTGGCTCAGCTGGTAAAGAATCTGCCTACAGTGCGGGAAACCTGGGTTCAACTCGTGGGTTGGGAAGATCCCCTGGAGAAGGGAAAGGCTACCCACTCCAGTATTCTGGCCTAGAGAACTCCATGGACTCTATAGTCCACGGGGTCGCAAAGAGTTGGACACCACTGAGCGACTTTCACTTTCACTTCTATACATTTCTGAGAGTGGAAGCCCTATCGCCCCCTGAAATCGTGTATTCTCCAGCTAAATTTCTGTCTCTAAAGTTCTTGAAAACAGTTTTTCTTTAAATGTTTCCCTTCCAATCTTCTATGATTATCTAAATATTCCATGACAAGTTTTAAAAAAGGTTGAACACCAGAATCACAGAAAAGTATGTTCTAGACACGATTATCTTTTTATCATCAAAATACTTCAGTTTGTGCTTCTTTAACACAAATTGAAAGGATTCACTCATATTAGAGTGCAGTGATCAAAACCAAGATATTAACTCTGAGACTGCTACTTTCTAATCTACAGATCTTACTCAGATTTTGTCAGTGATTTCAATAATGTCCTTTATGATGAGAAAAAAAGCCAAGATTTTGTTTTGCATTCCATTGTTTCAGGATACTTTCAAAAGCATGATTTAAGAAAATTTATCTTTTTCGATTGTTTCTTAATGATTCTCTTCCTTTATTAACTGTGCAGTCACTTCCTATTTTTCTTTCATTCATTTTTGTATTTCGTCCTTCATTCCTGAAACTTTGTGTCTCTGCTGACTGGACTTCTTAGCCTGAAGAACTTCCTTATGCATTTTTTTTTTTTTAGAGAAGTTCTGCCTACAGTAGATGACTTTATTCTTCCTTCACCTGAAAATACCTTCATTTCCCTCTCATTCCTGAAGGATATTTTCACTAGATACAGAATTCTGCGTAGACAGTCCTTCCTCCCTACACTATAACTGTCCTCAGCACATTAAGGATGTTGTACAACTTTCTTCTTGCTGCTGTGGATTCATGAATCTAGTTCATTAGAGTTTTATCCCCCGTATTATTGTGCTCTTCCATGAAACCGGGGCTGACCATGGGACAGAGGTGAGAAAAGAAAAATAATGAGGATTTTCTCTTAGGCTCCTCATATGACAGGTACTTCTTTTCCTAGATCCTCTTTCTAGTGGCATGGATTTTCCCTCACCGCTGCTTTGGCCACGCATCTGGTGCAGACTTATTACCGAGGCAGGGCCAGGACAGAGAAAGGAAAAGGAGAGAGCTGAGAGCTTTTGTTTTTGATAATGTTGTATTGGTATTTGACAGTGAATGAGCCATTAACTAATTAAATTCACATTCCTCTACACCCCCATAGGCAGCAGATACCATTAGGCAAGTAAGCAAAAATGAGTCATTGAATATCAGAGGATGATTTGAGGAAACTGACTTTGATTTCCAGTTATTTTGGATCTTGATGGCTTTGGGAGCATGTAAGACTCATTATCACAATGCAAATAACCAAAGGGAGGATAACGCTGGAAACTAAAATGTTACAGACCGGGTTCTCTGTGGGGAGATTGTCGGGGCGGGGCGGGGGGGCGGGGATCAGAAAACAGCTAAATATGGAAAGTGAAGAGGGAACAAAAACAAAGACAGGCAATTATTACAACTTTCCCAGCATCAACTGGACCTGAGACGTATCGAGGACCCTGACTTCACCCTTGCTGATGATGTCACCTCCAGTCTCCAGGACCCCCCATCTCTGAGCCTTGTCCATCATATACATTCTGTCATTTTTTCTCTTCAGTGTGTCCTGGACAGATGCCTGTCATATTATTTCCCCAGCCATCACCCCACTGGATATCTGTGCCTTCACTGTACCTGAAATTCTTCAACTAAGTTACAGAAAGAGACCCCTGGAACAACAGACACTCTGAAGTGAAAGAGCTCAGATCCCTGTGGAAAAAATATACCAGGAATTAGCAACATCGACATTTATGTTCCTTTAAGTAAAATATACACTGGGGTTACTTTCCCTACTGATGCTGCATAGAAAAATTCCCATCTCTTTCCTAAGCTTCTTGAGCATATACCTCATATAACAAAATGAAAATGGAAGGAGAAGGACAAGAGTTGGAAACAGAGGGACTCGGTAGCTGATACTTTTTCTTTTTCTTTCTTCTTTTTTGAAGAAAAGATATTCATTCTATTTTATTTATTTTCCCTACAGCTCTACTGAGGTATTATTGGCAAATAAAAATTACATACATTTAAGGTATACATGTGCTGGGGTTTTTGAGTAGACTTCTAAAATTGGAGTGTAATTTCTTTTCAGTGTTGTGTTAGTCTCTGCTGTACAGTGAATCAGCTATATATATATCCCCTCCCTCTTGTACTTCCCTCTCTGGCCCCCTACCCATCCCACCCACCAAGGTCATCACAGACCACCTAGCTGAGCTTCCTGTGCTATACAGCAGGTTCACAGACACATGAAGTCTAACAAGCCCTTGAGGAGCACTTTGGGCTAGTCCACATATGTGGTTTTAATATGTCCCCTAACTTTTATTGGTTTTCACCACAATTACCTAGATTATGTCAACCTGCTGTGTTCTTAGAGGCAGCTAGACCCAGAAGACACGTATCTGTGTATGTCAAGGTGAAGAACAGTGAATCCATTTCCACTAACTTTGGGAAACACCTTATCTGTTCCACCTTGATAATCCATTAGTCTTGTATTTCAGCTCAAAAATGGTAAGTTAATGTTAAATTCAACATTAAGGTATCTATAGAAATGACAGCATCAAGGGAAATGGAGGAAAGCCTCCACACACTTCTCAGATGCTATTTCCACCATTCACAGATAACTAAACTTTAAAAACAAAGACATAAAGTTCTTATCTAAACTCAAAATAGGGGAAAATACAAATGTTGTCAACTTACTTTTATACTTAAGTTGAGGCCTAAAGGATTATACACTGGAGCAGAAAGAATCGATTCTAAGTAGGCCTTCATTTTTTAACGTTTTCTGGCACAGTATGTCCTAAAATCACACCAAGTGTATTTTAAGCACATGTATGCTACTTTCTCATTCTGCATAAAGTTTCTTAAGTACATTAAGGTACAATGAAAGATTCCATTCTATAACATGGCTAAATTCTTTCATAGTTTTAGTTCTTGACTTGGTGGAGAATATAATTATGGGAAATTAGCCCTAGCATATGACAGTGTATCTTCTCAGGGGCATCATCAAGAACGACAAGATCTCTGACCACCTTAATCCAGACTGACCTTCCTTTCCTGCCCTTTGCTCTTGACTAGTCCTGATCAGCCTATATTTTGGGTATTTGGCAATGAAATAATTTCAGGACTACCTTAGCAGTTGGTAAATGATTTCCATTAAGGTAGCAGAGAAGTTCCACAATAAGATCACTAAAATCTTTTCCAAAGGAAATGATCAGTTACTCCTGTTTTTTATCATTCTTTCTAAAACTATATATGTAGTGTAGGGGTTAGAGATTGCAGTGGTGTAACGGTACATGGTATCTAAAGGGGGAAAAAACCTCTGATTGCAGCATCTGCCAATTTTCAGGATGTGAATATTCTTTTCTAAATTTAAAAAAAAAATTTAAGTTGAAGTGTATTGATTTTAAATATTATGTTAGAAAAAATATGTTAGTTCCTAGTATATAACAAAGTGATTCAGCATATGTGTGTGTGTGTGTGTGTGTGTGTTTGTATATATATATATATTCTTTTTCATATTCTTTTCTATTATAGGGTATAACAGGATATTGAATATAGTTTCTTGTGCTATACAATAAGGCTTGTTTAGTTACTTAGTTTATATATAGTAGTTTGTATCTGCTAATCCCAAACTCTTAATTTTTCCTTCTCCCATCCCTTTTCTCCTTTGGTAACCATAAATTTGTTTACTATGTGAATGAGTTTTCTTCTGTTTTGAAAATAAGTTCATTTGTAACATATTTCAGATTCCACATATAAGTGATATCATATGATATTTATCTTTTTCTTCCTTACTTTGCCTAGTGTGAAAATCACTAGGTCCATCTATGTTGCTGTAGATGGCATTATTTCATTCATTTTATGGCTGAGCAATAGTCCGTCTCTATATATGTCTCTATATATATGTATCTCACATCTTCTCTATTCATTCATCTGTCCGCGGGCACTTAGGTTGCTTCCATGTCTTGGCTATTGCAAATACTGCTGCTATGAACAGAGGGGTGCATGTATCTTTTTCAGTTATAGTTCTTTTGGGATAGACTCCCAGGAGTGGGATTGCTGGGTTATGTGACAGTGCTCTCTTTAGTTTTTTTAAGAAACCTCCACACTGTTCTCCATAGTAATTGTACCAATTCACACCTACCAACAGCATAGGAGGATTCCCTTTTATCCATACAGGGTGTGAATATCCTCTTCATGACTAACTTTAAGCAACTAGTGTGTAACAACCAGTATGCAAAATACTTGAATATTTAACAATTGGCGCTCAAAGAGAACAGGTTTCAGCAAACCACAGAAAATAAGGATGTTAGTTAAAGCAAAATGTTTACTAATTCTCTTTGCTCAGTTTTGCATTTCAAAAATTCATATGTGGGTCAGAGTACGACTCACAGAATATGAAATGTCTGGATATTTGGTCACATTTAGAAATTTCATTTAACTCCATTTATTGATCTATCAATCTATCTACCCATCAATCTCCTTAAAAGTACACATTCATGAACAAACACAAATGTGCAACAAAAAATTATGTATTTGAGGTAAAATTGAATTTTGGTGGATTTCATTTTACTTATTTAGAAATACTTCTGCATTATTTCAGTTATTTTATCATAAGCTATTTAATAAACTTTTTATATAATTAGAAGATAGATCCTATGGATAATCTGGCAACACCTTTTATATCTTCCCCCATACAAGCAATGAAAGGACACGCCAGACCAACGTGTGACACAAACTCAATCAGTCATTTTTGCTGCTAATCTAGATAATGGCTCTGAATCCAGGTCACTGAAGTGATGATGAATTACGTGTGAGACACAGACACAGAAAATAAACTTATGGTTAACAAAGGGGAAAGGGGAAGAAGGGATAAACTAGGAGGTGGGGATTAACATATATATAGCACTATTTACAAAACAGATCACTATCAAGGACCTATTGTGTAGCACAGGGAAATCTACTTAATATTTTGTAATAATTTATAAAGGGTAAAGAATTTGAAAAAGAATATATAAATATATATACAACTGAATCATTGCACTGTATTAAAAAAGTGTAGATGATAGTAGTAGCATGAACAGTGAAATGATAACTGATTCAACTTTTTTCCAAAGACCTCTTGATTATCTTTTGGGTGAAAAGGTTTTGTAAACCACTTCTCTAGGTAATAACAACAGTGTGTGTGCTGTGCTCAGTCGTATCTGACTCTTTGCAGCCCCATGGACTGTACCCCACCAGACTCTTCTGTCCATGGAATTTTCCAGGCAAGAATACTGGAGTGGGTTGCCATTTCCTATTCCAGGGATCTTCCTGACCTGGGGCTTGAACCCACATCTCTTGCATCGCCTGCATTGGCAGGTGGATTCTTTACCACTACGCAACCCGGGAAGCCCAATAACCACAGTACTTATAGCTGCAACAATTGTAGAAGAAAGCAAATCCTACTTAGGTTCCAGTTTTCCCTGTTATTCACTTCAGTCACAGTAACCAGGTATGGAGTTTCCACTGGAAAATTTCCATCTTCACTGTAAACTTGCAAAGAAACTGGATAGTGTATAACTGGAAACTTAAAACGAGGAACCTAAAATGCAAATGCCAAAAATGAGTATAAATTTGGAAAATTCAATACTAATTTCATTTCCTGGAAAAGGATGAATCGAATTTGGCTATTCTAAATTAAGTGTGCTTCTGAGAGAATTTCTGCCTTCTCAGGTCATGAAAAAAAATCTGTCTTACAGCAGAATCAGTGAATTTCAAAAGTAATATGCAAACACTGTGGTAGCAAAACTCGTATCTTTCTATTGACCATTTTTTCCCCCATAGGAATTTGCTATGATGATTTTTTTGACTAACCTATAACCCTTAAGGTACTGTATGAACTGTAAGGTACAGTATGAGGCGAGTGAAAAAGTTGGCTTAAAGCTCAACATTCAGAAGACAAAGGTCATGGCATCCGGTCCCATCACTTCATGGCAAATAGAAATAGTGGAAACAGTGGCAGGCTTTAATTTTTTGGGCTCCAAAATCTCTGTAGATGATGACTGCAGCCATGAAATTAAAAGACGCTTACTCCTTGGAAGAACCTAGACAGCATACTAAAAAGCAAAGACATTACTTTGCCAACAAAGGTCCATCTAGTCAAGGCTATGGTTTTTCCAGTAGTCATGTATGGATGTGAGAGTTGGACTATAAGGAAAGCTGTAAGAATTGGGTCTTCCTAAAGCCCTCTCCCTGCCAGTCATGATCTTTCCATCATACTCATTAAACTCAGGCTCTAGAGTTGAAATCTAGCTCCATCACATATTAGTGATGTGATCTTTAGCAAATTGCCAGGCTTCTGTGTGCCTCTAGTGAAATGAGACAAGTCATGGAGAAGCCTTAGAGCCGTATATGGTAGAAATAAATGCTCAAGAAATAGTGGAATTCAGCAAGCATGGAGTTGTGGTGTATATAATAGCAACCTTTGTAATTTATTAAATGCTGACTCTATGCCCAATATTATGGTGCATGATTTTATTTTTATATTAAAGCAAAACAATGAAATCACTTAAAATAACGTCATATGTAGTCTAACAAGGACTTTGAAACAGATCTACTTAAAAGTTATACCAAGTTCATAGTTTGAGTCAGCTAATGCAGACACCAACACCAACCCGATACATGTCTGAATGCTTGGAGACTAACAGAAGGAACTATTTGACATAGAACCCACTCTCTTAACCAGACTATTACACTGTCTTCTAGTTTGTCACTACTACCTTGAGCTTCAAGTTTGATATTCCAGACCCTGATGCATATTATATACTCAATACTTTTTAAAATAAATCAGTATTTACCACAATCCAGTGTAGTTTTTGACAGGTTATAAATTGCTATCATATAGATACATGCATGTGTGTATCTTTATAAGAACCTGTGAAACGAATAGGGCAATGCAAGTTTTATTCTCTTTTACAGATGAGGTTAATTACTATGTCTCAGTTCAGTTCAGTTTAATCACTCAATTGTATGTGACTCTTTGTGAGAGAATTACTATGTCTGGGAACATTTAAATTACAATCTTTTAGCTTGATGTCATCTTTAATTCTATGTCACAATAAGACATTATTTCTACATCTTAGGTTTCATGTTTAACCAAAATGCACATTTCAAAATCTTATTAATATGAAAGCACTCTGTCTTCAGGAAATTAAAGATTATCTTACCTTTTCTCGACAATCTGAGAAAGCAACAGCATGTGAAAACTTCTGATCATTTGTACAATTACATTCCTTCCGAGTAGTTGCATTTGCACACTGTTTGAATTTACCAGATCTCTGCAAATAGAATTAAAATAGGTCGATGTGCTGGTTTTGGTGGCAGAATTTCTGCAGACTGAGTAAATATGAAATAAATATATGTTCCCTGAATGAATAAAACTTTGAGAAGGTCAAAGGGGAAAAATGCATTAATAATAAGGTAAAAGCACAGTACTTCTGAATTTTCTCTCCTTGCTTAGTAAGGAATCCAAGTATCACTCAGCTGCTTACCTCAGGGTTGCCCTAGAGTCAACAGGCAGGGGACCAGAAAGCTTGTATCATTAAAAAAAAATCATTTATATTTGGTGGGCTGGGTCTCCCTTGCTGTGCACAGGTTTCCTCTAGTTGTGGTGAGCGGGGGCTCCGATTTGTTGAGGTGCCCGGGCTTCTCACTGTGGTGGTTTCTCTTGTTATGGAGCACGGGCTGTAGGGTGCAGAGGCTTCAGTAGTTGTGGCTCCTGGGCTCTAGAGAGTGGGATCACTGGTTGTGGCACACAGGCTTAGCTGCTCCGTGGCATGTGGGATCCTCCCAGACCAGCGGTCGATCCTGTGTCCCCTGCATTGGCGGGCAGATTCCTATCCACCGTACCACCAGGGAAGTCCAGCCTGTGTCATTCTGAATGCAGTAATTAGGGTGCTCACCTCCCTGTCCTTGGCCACTCCCATCACTGGCGTGGAAGCTGAGACCTAAAGGAGCAGACCTGACATGCCGTGCTGCAGACTATGGCTAGTCTTCAAACGTATTATTTTGTACTTGTCTCTCCTCATCGCAGTTACTAATGCTGTTAAAATCCCCCTGTATCCATCCACGTGTTATTCATTTTTCATTTGATCACTCTTGCTAGAGGTTAGTTTATTCATTTTGGCAAAGAACTGGCTTTTGATTTTGATAATCAACTCTATTTCTAAAAAAGTTATTTTTCCTTCTTTTTAGAAGATTACCATTCTTGTCCTCATTGCTTCTTTTTTCTTCTTTCTATTGAGATAAAATTTATCATTTTTAAGTGTACTATGCAGTGGGCTTTAGTACATTCACAGTATTGTTCAATCATTACCACTATTTCATTTCAGAACTAATTTGCTGCTTAGTTGGGTTCATTAAGCTCTTTGAATCTTTTGAACTCTTGGTTTCACAATTATATTTTCAATTTTTGACATTTTTTGTATGTGTGTGATATCTGTCTCCATTTTTTTCATCATTACAATAGTTCCTTGAATTGTTCTGAAATAATTACTGTGCTTATTCTAAAGTTTGCTTGTATTTATGATACTGTTTTCTGAGGCACAGGTTTTTAAATTGTTGAGATTATGCTTCTTTCTTATTGTGGAAGTTTTTTTCAAATATTTGTTGTTGATCATCATTGTTCAGTCACTCAGTCATGTCCAACTCTTTGTGACCCTATGGACTGCAGCATGCCAGGCTTCCCTGTCCTTCACCATCTCCTGGGTTTGCTCAAAGTCATGTCCATTGAGTCGATGATGGCATACAACCACCTCATCCTCTATTGTTCCCTTCTCCTCCTGCCCTCCATCTTTCCCAGCATCAGGGTCTTTTCCAATGAGTCAGTTCTTCCCATCAGGTGGCCAAATATTGGAGTTTTAGCTTCAGCATCAGTCCTTCCAATGAATATACAGGGTTGATATCCTTTAGGATTGACTGGTTTGATCTCCTTGCTGTCCAGGGGACTGTCAAGAGTCTCCAACACCACAGTTTGAAAGCATTTATCTGCTTATCCTTGGGGAGTCTAACTGCAAACTGTGTGTCTGGAATGATGTTACACATGATTGCCTCGTAAGGGGATGATGTCAGTGTAACGAGAAGTTACAGCATTGGTCCAGATGCCCTTTTCCCCCAGGTGGCATATTTTGCGGTGATCAGAGGCAGAATTACATACATTTTTAGTCTGCTCCACTAGGTGATGCTATTTAATTTGTATAGCTTTTAAACTTGAAAGTGAAAGTGTTAGTGAAAGTGTTTGCTGCTCAGTCATGTGCCATTCTTTGTGGCCTCATGGACTGTATACTTTTCAAAACTTAGTCTCCCCCATTAAAGATCCTTAAAGATGTCATGTTTATCTAGTTCACTGTTGTCTCTCTAGAAAGTATCTGTACAGTGTCTCATAATTCTGGAAATGCTGGAGTGTGAAATTAACATTTGTTGAATATAGAAAAGGTCCATCAAAATCTGTTAATTATATGTAAATTAGATAATTTCCTATTCAACTCCCAAGAAAATCCAGAAGAAAAAAAAGAAAACCCAAACTAAGGATTTCCATGTAAATATATTAAACTCATATTTCAATAGAGAAGGCTTGATTCTAGTGACATAACAGAGTTCATCTTTGGAAGAGACTAGAATTGAAGAATTCATTATTTGAGTTGCTCACTGCCTGGAACAGAGTTTTTACCCTGAAATCTAAGGTTAAACAAGTCACTCTCGGAGAAGGAAATGGCAACTCACTCCAGTGTTCTTGCCTGGAGAATCCCAGGGACGGGGAGCCTGGTGGGCTGCTGTCTATGGGGTCACACAGAGTCGGACACGACTGAAGTGACTTGTAGCAGTAGCAGCAACTGATCAATATTTAAACAAATTTGTACATGAATAGGATTCAAAAATTTTTTAATTGTACCAAAGGATATTCAATGAAAAGTGAGTTTCCTTATCATACCCCAATCCAGTCCCTTAGGCAGTCACTGACAGCATTTTAAGCATTCTTCCAGAGGTAGTCTATGCACATCTAAGGGTATTTGTCTGTATTTCTCCTTTTAAAAACACAAATGGTGGCATATGATACTTGCTGGTTTGCACCTTTTTTTTTTGCTTAATATATTTAGTTTATAATAACTTACATTATAAAAAAATGTATACAAAAGCTTTAATGACCTACTGTGAAACTGCATTTGCCCTTAAATTTATCTTCTGGTTTATTTTTATATTTTTGGGGTCTGTACTGTTAGCAAGGAATATGTGTGAATAGTCTACTAGTAATAAAGCAATTTGGATAGAAAAAAAAAAACAAGTCAGTCTCATGTTGTGCATGTATATGTGTGTATGTGTGTGTGAGTGTGTGTAATAGGATGTGTATAAATGTGTATTGTTAGTTTGTTGAACAATTTTTAAGCACTTCCTATGACTGGCACTTTTCTGGGTTCTAAAGATGCATGCGTGCCAAGTCGCTTCAGTCCTGTCCTACTCTGAGATCCTATGGACTGTAGCCTACCAGGCTCCTCTGTCCATGGGGATTCTTCAGGCAAAAATACTAGAGTGGGTTGCCATGCCCTCCTCCAGGGAATCTTCCCAATGCAAGGATTGAACCCATGTCGCTTACATCTCCTGCATTTGCAGGCAGGTTCTTTACCACTGAGCCACCTTCAAGGGACACTAAAGACAGCAGAGAGAATAAAACTGATTAAAAATCCTCAGTAATAACCCTGTCTTATGTAGCTTACCTTTTAATGAAATCTAAGAGATAAACGGCTAAAACACATAAAATTTTTTAAAGGGCAATAAAGAAAAATAAGGCAGAGAAGAGGGGCAAGATTGGTATCAGTGGAGGTGGATGGCACAGTTTTAAATAGAGTGGTCAAGGAAGGCCTCACAATGATGGCAACGTTTAAGCAAAAACCTGAAGATGGTGATGAGATGTGCCATGTGATATCTGGCAGAAGTGCATTCCAGACAGACATTTCTGAAGCTTAAAGACCCTGAGGTGACAAGACATGTAGTATGTTTGAAGAATAGCAAGGAGGCCAACATGGCCAGAGCAGACTGACCTGGGGGAATCAGGTCAGATGCAAATCCAAGGCTAAGCAATGGAGGACCTTATAAACCAATGTAAGAATAAAGCTTTTATTCTGAATGAGACAGGGAGATGAAGAGTTTTGAACAAAAGGAACAACCATTTTCTGTCTGTGTGTGTTGCATGTATGTTCAAGAATGGATGTGAGTGTCTGTGTGTCCATACATATACGCAGGTGTGTATTTCTGGAGGGAGATTTCACAGGTATCTATGAGGTTCCCTTGGGCAGCCACCCCACAATGCACTTTCCTTTTGAACCTAGTGGCTTCTTTGTTCTCTCTACTTTGTTCACTCAGACTTGAGAGAGGCAGAGTGCTGCTGGGGTTTGGTTATTTTCTAGGCAGGAAATGAGTCTGTATTGGAGCAAACACTCTTCTCTCCTTTGGGACATCATTCCTTTTACAGGGCTCAAACTATGAGATGCTTTGGGGCTCTTTGATTAAACAAAAACAAAAACAAAAAAACAATGCTCTCATCCTCCCTATGCTCTTTGAAATTCAAGTGGGAGTTTGGGAGAGGTCAAGGGGAAAGTGTCCATTTAGACTCTTCAGTTCCAAAACCAAATCCAGGAATAGCAGTATAATATCACATAAGAAACGAATCGCCAGTCTAGGTTCGATGCAGGGTGCAGGATGCTTGGGGCTGGTGTACTGGGATGACCCGGAGGGATGGTGTTGGGGGAGGTGGGAGGGGGTTCGGGATTGGGAACACGTGTACACCTGTGGCGGATTCATGTTGATGTGTGGCAAAACCAATACAATATTATAAAGTAAAAAATAATAATAAAAAAAGAGAAGAAAGGGCTAAAGTAGTAGCAGGAAGAACAAGAATAGCAGCAGTAATAGGAGTGGCAGTAGTAAGAGAGGAGGAGAGGAGGGGGAGGGGAAGGAGAAGCAGCTCTGCTGTATAGGGCATATTATGCTTAATGCACCTTCTCATTTAATCTCTGCCGCTGGGTCTGTTCATCTGTAATTTTACTGAATGGTTTCTTGAATTAAGATAAATACTAGTTTATCCTCAGAAAAAATATTTACCTTTGACTTGTAAAATAGATTTCTTGGTATGGGTTTGCTAGGATCTGCATGATAAAAATTATCTGTAAGTGGAATAGCAATTCCCATATTAGATGGAGGCCTGTAGTTTATCTGAAAATGATCAAAGAAAGATACTGTGAATTTCATTGTTATTTACCAAGTCTTTAATTTAAAAATCTTGATTTTCCAGAAAAGCATTCAAAACAGATATTTCACTTTTAGCTCCACGTATTTAAGTAAATTTCTCTTCCCCTAGCACTCCCTCAACCATGCTAATGCGACTTGGACCTTGAAAATAAGTGAAAAAAGTTTTAGAGACTAAGGTAGCTGTCATGAAGTCATGCAACAAAGTTTAAAAATCTTATTAAGAGTCTTAGTGACATATTTGATAAATAATTCAATTATTTACTAAATAATTGAAGGTTTGGGTAATAATTTGGGGGGTTTGTTACAAAGAAAATTATAAGTAATCAGTTAACAAAGAGCAGTAATTTATATTTTAAAAAGAGTCACGTGTTCTGATGAGGCAAAAATTAAAATTGTTACTACATTGAAATGGGACCAGTAAGATATATCAGCTCAAGACGGGACCAGTAAGATACATCAGCTCAAGACAAGTATGAGCCAGCTTAAGGGCAAATAACTGTATATACTGTGAAAGCCCAAGATTATGCCACCATAATATAGCAGAAAATAATGATGAGACTACTACACTAAGAAAAACCATTAGTTCAGAACATTTCACATTTTAGTCATCATATCCTCAAAATGACATGAGGGTTGAAAAATAACTGAAGTGTTTTGAGTAATTCAGGAAAGAAATGCTAAGACCGAATGTCTAGCCAATCACACAAAATTAACATATCACTGGAACTGCTTAGGCTTCTTACCGGCAAAACTTTGATCATATTAAAACCCTGACTGTTCATGTAAACTCCACTCATCCAGTCTTCCAAGGGGATAATTTCACTAGGAATGTGATGAATAGACTTGAGATAACTACAGCTGCTTTTCAACATTGGTACGAATGTTGTAACATAGCACTCAGTCGATGCTCCCCAGACAATAAACTCCAGTGAAGTTGAACCCTGGAAATATCCAAATAAATGAAGGTTAATTAAAGTAACTGTTATCAACTGAACTGTGCCTATACCGTATCTTCAAGTCCCGACCTCCAGTATCTCAGAATGGGTCTATATTTGGCGCTAAGGCCTTTTTTGTTGTTATTGTTCATACACTCAGTTGTGTCCGACTCTTGGGAGACCCCATGGACTGTAGCACACCAGGCTTCCCTGTCCATCACAAACTCCCAGAACTTGCTCAAACTCATGTCCATTGAGTTGGTGATGCCATCCAACCATCTCATCCTTTGTCGTCCGCTTCCCCCTCCTGCCTTTAATCTTTCCCAGTATCAGGGTCTTTTCTAATGAGTCAGCTCTTCGTATCAGGTGCCCAAAGTATTGGAGCTTCAGCTTCAGCATCAGCCCTTCCAATGAATATTCAGGATTTATTTCTTTAGGATTGACTGGTTTGATCTCCTTGCAGTCCAAGAGACTCTGAGGAGTCTTCTCCAGCACCACAGTTCAAAAGCATCAGTTCTTTGGTGCTCAGCCTTCTTTATGGTCCAATGCTCACAAACATACATGACTACTGGAAAAACCTTAGCTTTGACCAGATGGACCTTTGTTGGGAAAGTAATTTCTCTGCTTCTTAATATGCTGTCTAGGTTGGTCATAGCTTTTCTTCCAAGGGGCAAGCATCTTTTAATTTCATGGCTGCAGTTGCCATCTTGAAGTGATTTTGGAGCCCAAGAAAATAAAATCTGTCACTGTTTCCGTTGTTTCCCCATCTATTTGCCATGAAATGATGGGATTGGATGCCACGATCTTCATTTTTTTTAAAGTTTAGTTTTAAGCCAGCTTTTTCCTCTTTCACCTTCATCAGTTCAGTTCAGTTCAGTCACTCAGTCGTCTCTGACTCTCTGCGAGCCCATGAACCGCGGCACACGAGGCCTCCCTGTCCATGACCAACTCCCAGAGTCCACCCAAACCCATGTCCATTGAGTTGGTGATGCTATTTAACCATCTTATCCTTTGTTTTCCCCTTCTCCTCCTGCCCTTAATCTTTCCCAGCGTCAGGGTCTTTTCAAATGAGTCAGCTCTTCGCATCAGATGGCCAAAGTACTGGAGTTTCAGCTTCAACATTAGTCCTTCCAGTGAACACCCAGGACTGATCTCCTTTAGGATGGACTGTTTGGATCTCCTTGCAGTCCAAGGGACTCTTAAGTGTCTTCTCCAAAACCACAGTTCAAAAGCATCAATTCTTTGGCACTCAGCTTTCTTTGTGGTCCAACTCTCACATCCATACATGACCACAGGAAAAACCATAGCCTTGACTAGACAGACCTTTGTTGACAAATTAATGTCTCTTCATCAAGAGGCTCTTTAGTTCCTCTTCTCTTTCTGCCATAAAGGTGGTGTCATCTGCATATCTGAGGTTATTGGTATTTCTCCAAGCAAACTTGATTCCAGCTTGTGCTTTATCCAGTCTGGCATTTTGCATGATGTACTCTGTATATAAGTTAAATAAGTAGGGTGACAATATACAGCTTTGACTTACTACTTTTCCAACTTGGAACCAGTCCATTGTTCCATGTTCAGTTCTAACCGTTGCTTCTTGACCTACATACGTTTCACATGAGGCAGATAAGGTGATTTAATATTCCCATCTCTTTAAGAATTTTCTAGTTTGTTGTGATCCACACAATCAAAGGCTTTAGCATAGTTAATGAAGCAAAAGTAGATGTTTTTCTGGAATTCTCTTGCCTTTTCTATCATGCAGTGGATGTTGGCAATTTGATCTCTAGTTCCTCTGCCTTTTCTAAATCCAGCTTGAACATCTAGGAGTTCTCAGTTCACATACTCTTGAGGCCTAGCTTGGAGAATTTTGAGCATTACTTTGCTCAAAAAAAAAAAAAAAAAAAGGTGTGAAATGAGTGCAATTGTGCGTTAATTTGAACATTCTTTGTTCAAAGGCCTTAAAGAGGTAATTAATTTAAGGCCTTAAAACAGGTAATTAAATTAAGATGAGATGATCAGTGTGGGCTCTAATCCAATATGATGGGCATCACATAACAATGGGAAATTTGAACACAGACACACACAGTGAAGACACAGGGAGAAGTCAGCCATCTGCAAAACCAAGGACAAAGACTTTAGAAGAAACCAACCCTGCCAATGCCTTGTTCTTGGCTTTTAGCCTCCAGAACGGTGAGAAAATAAATTTCTGTTGCTTAAGCCACTCAGTCCATTGTATTTTGTTATGGCAGCCCTGGCAAACTAGGACAGTAATCAACTAAAGAATATAGAAAATGAAAAGAAATAAAAAGAATGATAATATGATAGAAGACAAAAATAGAGTCATAAATTTGACCATAATGATTTGTTTTAGAATAAATCTTAACAGAAGACATATTCTTTTCCAGGAAGAAATACATCCCAATCTAATTGGCTGTGGGTGACATTTGAAAATGAATAAGGATCAAGTGTTTATTATTAAATAAACACTATAATAGGATGTAGTTGGATATAAAACCAACTTAGAATAGCAAAGCCTTTCTCTTTCATTGATGAGTCTGTGGACATTTGCTTTGATAATACGAATAAAATAACTTCCATTGGTATACATTCTGAAAAGAAGATATTCACTTAGCAATCACTGTATTTCACAAAGATAGGTTTTTAGTAGAAATCTGTGTACAGAAAACATATTTTCACCTTGCACAACATTAAACATTCAACAAAATTTGATAAATTCTGTTTGAAATTCTCAAGTATTTCTGGAAATTAAAAAATGTAGAGATACTAATAATTGTAGAGATATAGTAACTCTGGTAGTTTTGTCCCTATCCTGATACTCTGTATTCCATTAAAAATAACAATTTTTAATGAATTTCTGCCAAAACACATCAAATCAGAATCTAAGCAGGGTTCTACTATTAAAGGAAATTTGGGGTGTGAGGAGGAGGACACCCAAGTTCAATAAGAAATGAGTAAGCAAACAGAAACATCCAGAATACTGGAGACTCTGCAACATAACTGACTCAACAGCAGCAGTTCAATGACAGGGGAAGATAATGGAGCAATACCTATTTTTGATGAAACGAGATGAATAAATAACCACAGACTATGTGACTCTTGTTTGGATCCCAATTCAAACCAACCATGAACAATTTTTGGAGAAAATTGGGGGAAATTTGCTTATGGATTGGGCTTTATAGAATATCAAAACAAATTTAGCTTTAAAAATTTCAAGGGTGAAAATGGCATTCTTATTATGTGAGAGATTATACACATATTTTTGAATATGTGTATGATGGCATATATGTATGAATTTGAGAAAACTCCTGGAGACAGTGGAGGACAGAGGAGCCTGGCATGCTATAGTCCATGGAGTTGCAAAGAGTTGGACATGACTTAGCAACTGAACAACATGGAAGCATATAGGAGTGAAGTGACATGAAGTTGCTATTCATTTAATACAACTATAATACAATATAATATAACAGAATATAAATGAATTCTGAATATCATTGGTCAGAATATAAACCAAAAATTAGAATGATAAAACAAGAGTCTAAAACCCCGTTTTTTTTTGAGAAATAGGTATATGGAAATTCATCTTTTGTCTATATCTGAAAATTTTCATCCAGACAAATTTTGGTATACAAAAATATTTATTGAAACAGAAGGATTATACCATAAATGGGAGAAATAGTTCGTGAATGGTGTCAGATTTGTGATTCCGGAGAAGGGAATTTAGCTTCAGGACCAGAGAAGAGGCTCCAGGCAGTCAGGGCTTCATGTGGCAGAAGTTTCATTACAGTGGAAAAGAGACATAGAAAGCTTCTGAAATAGACATCAGAGGGGGAAGACTGTCCCACTCTTGACAGTCTTGACAGTTTTATCAAGACCTTCTATACTTTTCCCTGAAGACTTCCCTGGTGGCTCAGATGGTAAAGTGTCTGCCTACCATGCAGGAGACCCAGGTTCGATCCCTGGGTTGGAAGATCCTCTGGAGAAGGAAATGGCAACCCATTCCAGTACTCTTGCCTGGAAAATCCCATGGATGGAGGAGTGTGGTAGGCAAAGAGTTGGACACAACTGAGAGACTTCACTATATATACTTTTTCAATCGGTTACTAACAATAGAAAGGTTTTACCAGACCCACTCCCACAACATACATTTTAAGATAGCAGGATTAGTCAGAAGGTTCTTAAGGAGAAACATGGCCTTAAGCAGGATATATTGCTGTTATATAATCAGTATAGAGTTTAAGGAAAAACATGAGTGAGTTAAGTCGCTCAGTCATGTCTGACTCTTTGCAAACCCGAGGACTACCAGGCTCCTCCGTCCATGGGATTCTCTAGGCAAGAATACTGGAGTGGGTTACCATTTCCTTCTCCAGGGGATCTTCCAGACCCAGGGATCAAACCTGGGTCTCCGCATTGGAGGCAGATGCTTTAACCTCTGAGCCACCAGGGAAGCCCAAGGGAAAACCCTTGAGCAAATGTGTTGCTTTGTTGTGTAAATTAGCTCTGGGATTAAAGAAAGTTAGCCTTAGAAAAAATAGATTGTTGCAGTAACAATTCAGAGCTTAAGGAAAAAACCATGTGATTAAAGAAAGTAGCCTTAGAAAAAATAGATTGTTGCAATAACAATTCAGAGTTTAAGGGAAAAACATCTTATGTGACTAAGATGAAGAAATGTAGAAAAAAAATTTATCCCTTTCTCCTTGAGGGCTTTGGACCATTATCAACCTCTCAGAAGGAGCAAATTTTTAAAAGTGTATATATAATGCTCTCCTAGTTTCAGGGAAAAAATGGAAAATTCATTGTTGTTCAGTCACTAAGTTGTGTATGACTCTGAGATCCCATGAACTGCAGCACACCAGGCTTCCCTGTCTTTCACGACCTCCTGGAGTTTGCTCAAACTCATGTCCATTGAGTCAGTGATATCATCCAACCATCTCATCCTCTGTCTCCCCCTTCACCTCTTGCCTTCAATCCTTCCCAGCATCAGGGTCTTTTCCAATGAGTCAGTTCTTTGCATTAGGTGGCAAAAGTATTGGAGCTTCAGCATTCATCCTTCCAATGAATACTCAGTGTTATTGTTGACCATTTTCTATGTGCCAGACAGTTATTGAAATGGTCTACATGAATTATCACATTTAACTCTCAATCCTATGAAGTATTATTATTATCACTTCCATTTTATAGATGAGGAAATTTGGTCAAAGTATGTTTCTCATGCTCACAAAAACACTGCCTGCAGGTGTGCTAAGTTGATTCAGTTGTGTCCAACTCTTTGGGACCCTATGGACTGTAACCTGCCAGGCTCCTCTGTCCGTGGGATTCTCCAGGCAAGAATACTGGAGTGGGTTGCTGAGCCCTCCTCCAGGGGATCTTCCGACCCAGGGATCAAGCCCATCTCTCTTGAGTCTTCTGCATTGGCAGGAGGGTTCTTTACCACCAGTGCCATCTGGGAAGCCCGCAAAAAAGTAGCAGCAGCACCAGTCTTTGCTGGAGCTCAGTGTTTTAATGTCTATCACATACAGCCTTTTTGTAATGCCCAAGATGTTAAAAGTGTTTCATCATCCTTGACAGGTAGATTATGCATAATTTTTCCTTCTTTTTCTTGGTTTATACCCTAAATTTTCTATAATCAATAGATCTTTAACAAATAATTAAAGGAAAATTTACTTGGTGTAAAGTTTTGCTAGTTGTAGAAACTTCCATTATATAACTATCAGCTTCATCAAAATAGCCTTCAACTTTAACTTCCAACAAATTTGGGTTTCCAACAATTACTTGCAGTAGTGGTGTTTTAAGCGTTCTAAGAACTAAGGAAACAAAACCAAGAGTTAACATAAAATTAAGAAAATTTTAAGCAGTTTCATAATGATTGGTCAATCAGAATTCTAGAACATCTACAGAATCTATTATGAAGACTGCATAATGGCCACAAATATAGCTAGGGAACTTTAATACCTCTTTGAAAAAAATTTATTTTTTTATTTTTAAAAATTAATTTATTTTAATTGGAGGCTAATTACTTTACAGTATTGTAGTGGTTTTTGCCATACATTGACATGAATCAGCCATGGGTGTACATGTGTTCTCCATCCTGAACACCGCCTCCCCCCACCAACTCCCTCTCCATCCCATCCCTCAAGGTCATCCCAGTGTACCAGCCCTGAGCACCATGTCTCATGCATTGAACCTGGACTGGAGATCTGTTTCACATATGATAATATACATGTTTCAATGCTATTCTCTCAGATCATCCCACCCTCGCCTTCTCCCCCAGAGTCCAAAAGACTGTTCTATACATCTGTGTCTCTTTTGCAGTCTCGCATATAGGGTTATCATTACCACCTTTCTAAATTCCATATATGTGCGTTCAGTTCAGTTGCTCAGTCATGTCTGATTCTTTGTGACTCCATGAATTGCAGCACGCCAGGTCTCCCAGTCCATCACCAACCCCCAGAGTTCACTCAAACTCATGTCCATCGAGTCAGTGATGCCATCCAGCCATCTCATCCTCTGTCATCCCCTTCTCATCCTCTGTCATCCCCTTCTCCTCCTGCCACCAATCCCTCCTAGCATCAGGGTCTTTTCCAATGAGTCAACTCTTTGCATGAGGTGGCCAAAGTATTGGACTTTCAGCCTCAGCATCAGTCCTTCCAATGAACACCCAGGACTGATCTCCTTTAGGATGGACTGGTTGGATCTCCTTGCAGTCCAAGGGGTTCTCAAGAGTCTTCTCCAACACCACAGTTCAAAAGCATCAATTCTTCGGCACTCAGCTTTCTTCACAGTCCAACTCTCACATCCATACATGACCACTGGAAAAACCATAGCCTTGACTAGATGGAACTTTGTTGGCAAAGTAATGTCTCTGCTTTTTAATATGCTATCTATGTTGGTCATAACTTTCCTTCCAAGGAGTAAGCATCTTTTAATTTCATGGCTGCAGTCACCATCTGCAGTGATTTTGGAGCCCCCAGAATAAAGTCTGACACTGTTTTCCACTATTTCTCCATCTATTTCCCATGAAGTGATGATGGGACCAGATGCCATGATCTTCATTTTCTGAATGTTGAGCTTTAAGCCAACTTTTTCACTCTCCTCTTTCACTTTCATCAAGAGGCATTTTAGTTCCTCTTCACGTTCTGCCATAAGGGTGGTGTCATCTTCATATCTGAGGTTATTGATATTTCTGCTGGCAATCTTGATTCCAGCTTGTGCTTCATCCAGCCCAGTGTTTCTCATGATGTATTCTGCATAGAAGTTAAATAAGTAGGGTGACAATATACAGCCTTGACATACTCCTTTTCCTATTTGGAACCAGTCTGTTGTTCCATGTTCAGTTCTAACTGTTGTTTCCTGACCTGCATACAGGTTTCTCAAGAGGCAGGTCAGGTGGTCTGGAATTCCCATCTCTTTCAGAATTTTCCACAGTTTATTGTGATCCACACAGTCAAAGGCTTTGGCATAGTCAATAAAGCAGAAATAGATGTTTTTCTGGAACTCTCTTGCTTTTTCCATGATCCAGCAGATGTTGGCAATTTGATCTCTGATTCCCCTGCCTTTTTACATATTGCTGAAGCCTGGCTTGAAGAATTTTGAGCATTACTTTACTAGCATGTAAGATGAGTGCAATTGTGTGGTAGCTTGAGCATTCTTTGGCATTGCCGTTCTTTGGGATTGGAATGAAAACTGACCTTTTCCAGTCCTGTGGCCACTGCTGAGTTTTCCAAATTTGCTGGCATATTGAGGGCAGCACTTTCACGGCATCATCTTTCAGGATTTGAAACAGCTCCACTGGAATTCCATCACCTCCACTAGCTTTGTTTGTAGTGATGCTTCCTAAGGCCCACTTGACTTCACATTCCAAAATGTCTGGTTCTAGGTGAGTGGGAGTGATCACACCTTCATGATTATCTGGGTTGTGAAGATCTTTTTGTACAGTTCTTCTGTGAATTGTTGCCACCTCTTCTTAATATCTTCTGCTTCTGTTAGGTCCATACCATTTCTGTCCTTTATCGAGCCCATCTTTGCATGAAGTATTCCCTTGGTATCTTTAATTTTCTCAAAGAGATCTCTAGTCTTTCCTATTCTATTGTTTTCCTCTATTTTATATATATGGGCTTCCCTGGTGACTCAGAGGTTAAAGCATCTGCCTCCAATGTGGGAGACCCAGGTTTGATCTCTGGGTCCGGAAGATCCCCTGGAGAAGGAAATGGTAATCCACTCCAGTATTCTTGCCTGGAGAATCCCATGGACGGAGGAGCCTGGTAGTCCATGGGTTTGCAAAGAGTTGGACACGAATATATATATATATATATATATTATATATACAATTATTTTTATAATGTCTTTCTGGTTTTTCCATCAACTCAAGATTGAAATTTTATTTCCTATGCTTGTTGACTTTTTCTTATGTTGGGTCATTTCCTTACATGGTTTTAAAATTATTTTTCTCAATACATGGTCAATGTAGATAGTATTTTTTAATTGGAGGATAATTGCTTTACAATATCGTGTTGGCCTCTGCCATTCATCAGCATGAATTAACCATGGGTTTACATATATTCCCTCTCTTATGAACCCACCTCCCATCTTCCACCCTATCACACCCTTCTAGGTTCACAGAACACTGGGTTGAGCTCGCTGTGTCACACAGAAAATCCCCACTTGCTGTCTGCTTTACATATGGCAATGTGTGTGTTTCCATGCTATTCTTTCAATCCGCCCCACCCTCTCCCTCTCCCACTGTGTTCACACGTCTGTCCTCCATGGCTGCGTCTCCATTGCTGCCCTGCAAATAGGTTCATTAGTACCATCATTCTAGATTCCAAACACATGCACAGAGTGAAGTAAGTCAGACAGATTGACTTTTTTTGTGTGTGCAAGTCCATGTTACCTGGTTTATGAAAGTATTTATACAGGTGGTTTTGTGCTTCCTTAAGCTGGGGCCTAGGGGTTGTAATGGTTTCTCAGTTTGGTATTCTTGTTTCTGGTGTGTAGTCTCTGGGTGTTACACAGTCTAGAAGTTTGGGTTTTTATAAGAAATTCTTTGTGAGTCCCATGGAGATCATAGTCCCCCATCTCCTTCTTTGGGTTGTTGGGTAGCGTTGTTCTTCACCTCTCCACTATCTGATGGTTCCAGCCTTACTTAATGTTCTCAGTTCCAACTTCATACCACAAGGTAGAAATGTCTAAAGGTCTACATCTTCAATCCAATGGCTGGGCATTAAAACACATTTCACTGTCTAAGTGATCTACATCTGAGTCTCATAACCTTGTAGGAGCTACACATTAGCTAACTCTTTTGACTTTGAATTCCTTCTTCATTTCTTCTTGTTGCTCAGTTGCAAAGTGGTGTCTGACTCTTTGCGACCCCATGGACTACAGCACACCAGGCTTCCCTGTCTTTCACCAACTCTCAGAGTTTGCTTAAACTCATGTCCAATGAGTCGGTGATGCCATCCCACCATACTGTCCTCTGTTGTCCCTTCTGAAAGAATATTCAGGACTGATTTCCTTTAGGATTGACTGATTTGATCTCCTTGCAGTCCAAGGGACTCTCAAAGTCTTCTCCAACATCACAGTTCAAAAGCATCAGTTCTTTGGCACTTAGCCTTCTTTATGGTCCAATGCTCACATCCATACATGACTATTGGAAAAACCTTAGCTTTGACCAGATGGACCTTTGTTGGCAAAATGATATCTCTGCTTCTTAATAAGCTATCTAGGTTTGTCATAGCTTTTCATCCAAGGAGCAAGCATCTTTTAATTTCATGGCTGCAGTTGCCATCTGAAGTGATTTTGGAGCCCAATAAAATAAAGTCTGTCACCATTTCCATTGTTTTCCCATCTATTTGCCATGAAATGATGGGAATGGATGCCACAATCTTCATTTTTTTTTGAAAGTTGAGTTTTAAGCCAGCTTTTTCACTGTCCTCTTTCACTTTCATCAAGAAGCTCTTTAGTTCCTCTTCGCTTTGTGCCATAGGGTGGTGTCATCTGCATGTCTGACATTATTGATATTTTCCTGGAAATCTTGATTTCCGCTTGTGCTTCATCCAGCCTGGCATTTTGCATGATGTACTCTGCATATAAGTTAAATAAGCAGGGTGGCAATATATAGCCTTGACATACTCCTTTTCCAACTTAGAGCCAGCCCATTGTTCCATGTTCAGTTCTAACTGTTGCTTTTTTACCTGCATACAGGTTTCTCAGGATGCAAGGAAGGTGGTCTGGTACTCCCATCTGTTTAAGAATTTTCTACAATTTGTTGTGATCCACACATCAAAGGCTTTATTGTAATGAATGAAGCAGATGTTTTTCTGGAATTTTCTTGCTTTTTCTATGATCCAGTGGATATCTGATTCCTCTACATTTTCCAAATCCAGCTTGAATATCTGAAAGTTCTCAATTCACATACTGTTGAAGCCTAGCCTGGAGAATTTTGAGCAATACTTTGCTAACGTCTTCATTTCTAATGACACAATTTTCCTTTTTCTCTCTCCTCTCTTTCATCTTTCTTTCCTCACTTTCTAGCTAAGTTATTTACTAAAGTTTTTTGTTTAACTTTTTTCCAGCATGCTATTTTACCATCATCTTTAGTAAGTTTTATATTTTTAAATAAATAAATACTTGAAAAATGGAGCAAAGATTAGAATTCTATTTAAAAAGTTTTTTTTCTTAAAATAAATACTTGAAATGGTTATAACAATAACAAGGTAATTAAAAGGTTTTCTTTTCAGAGGGCAGCTAAAGTTTAAACTAAAATCCTCTGTAAATTTGGGCTGATACTATAACCTCATTTTTCTCATTTATAAAATAAGGATTATAATCTAGCCCATTAGGATAGTCATAAACCATAAATTTTAAATGTATAAAAACATTTAAATGTATAAAAACAGAGTTTTGCATAAGTGCTCAATAATTAGAAGCACTATTAGTGATAGAATGCCACCTACTAATGAAACCAAAGATAAAGGAAATACCTGAGTGTATTTTACATGCAAGAATGTATTTTACATGCAAGAAAAGCAATAATATCTCCTCTTGTTATTTCCCAATAAAAATAAACTTACCTTTTGTATTAGGTATGACCTTCATTTTTAAAGTGTGAGATTTCCCCAGATCAATGTATTTCAGGACACTGAGGGATAGTGAATCATCATGTTGTTGAAACCAGTAATTACATGGTTTTGCATATATGCTCCATGTTTGTCCATTCCTTTTCCAAAGTTGTATAAGAACCAGGAGTCTTTTGAAAGGTCATGTTATGGGGGACTATTTCAGGCATGGTAGCAACAGCTAAAGCATTCTCATTATCTAATATCGTTGTGATCAGGAAGCTGCTATAACCAGGAATCACCACAGTCTTTTCTATATCAGAATCTTGAAATGAGGAGATAACACCTGGAGCTAAAATAAGAATGATTTGGTATAAAATAGAACAGCCAATGTTCTCCAAGCAATACTGGTGGACACAACTGAGGAATACATTATTTGAGTTTTTAAACTATGGTCTTAACTAGAGAACGTATTTGTCAGATTTCTGGTCATAATTCAGATTATTTTGTTGAAAGTATATCACAAATATGCCAAACACAACATCTACTGTGAAACTAGTTCTATAAAATTCTCAGCAAAAGACAACCCATATAGGGTTAAGTAATCATAAGAAAGTTGACTTCTTTTCTATAGAACTTGTAAGAGCCTTAATAACCTAGAGATTGGAGAAAATCCATCAGAGTGGATATGAGAGAAGTCGAAAGATGGCTGTTTGAAGGAGAGGGACATCATTATTTTAAAATGTCTTTGAAACACGTCAACAATGATACTCACCTTGTTCTGAAAAAAATAAATAGAAGTAGTCTGAAGAGAACCTCATAATTCCTTTACTATGCACACATGTTCTAATTGTTCCCATTTCAACAAACCAACAAAAAACCCTTTTCTACATTCCCTTCAACTACCATCTCATTTCTCTTTCCCCCTTCACTGTGAGATTCCCCAAAAGGGTTGCCTTATTCACTGTCTTCAGTTCCCTGCCTCTTGTAATTTTTGACCCTAACCAATGACATGCCATTTTTATCTACATGATTCCGCCCAACAACAGCCTTTGTCAACTTTACCAGTGACTTTGACACAGACCCATAGGGCAGTCTTCTCTCCCGACTTCTTCTCTAAACCCACCGCTTGGCAGCGTGCAGCAGAGCATCACTCCTTCCTTCTTGAAGTGACTTCTTCACTTGGTTTCTGAGACGTCCTCTCTTCTCCTAGTAGACCATCCAGTCTTCCCATCTCTCTGACCACTAACTGTTGGAATGCTGGAGACTGGGTCTCAAACTTTTTCCTTTATCTACACCTGCTTTCCCAGGGATCTCATCTATTCTAGCAGCATTAACTATCATATATGCTGACCACTGGGCTTCCCAGGTGGCTCGGTAGTAAAGAATTCACCTGCCAATGCAGGAGATGCTGGTTGATCTCTGGGTTGGGAAGATCCCTTCAGGAGGGAATGGCAAACTGCCCCAGTATTCTTGCCTGCGAAATCCCATAGGCAGAGGAGCTTGGCAGGCTACAGTCCATGGGATCGCAAAGAGCTGGACACGACTGAATGACTGAGCACATATGCATGATGCTGGTCACTCGCTTCCCCTCCACCTTTTGACTTTTTGAGATATAATTGATACATAATGTTAGTTTCAGGTGTACAACATGATTCGGTATTTTGGTATTTTTTGGTATAAAACACCAAAAAAATTAGCAAAGTGGTGATCAATGCATACCTATCCATAACTACTTAAATGTAAATGACTTAAATTCTTCAATCAAAAGATATAAAGTGGTTGAGTTGATTTAGAAACAAAAACAAGATATGCTATATGGTGCCTACAAGGGACGTACTTTAGATGTAAGGAGACATGCAGACTGAAAATGAAGGGATGAAAAAAGATATTCTATGAAAGTGGAAATCAAAAAGAAGTCTGGGATACCAATACTCATATCAGAGAAAGTAGACCTTAAGACAAAGGCTAAAGAAGGCTTTATATAATAAGAGTCAAACAAAAGATATAACATTTGTAAATATTTATGAACTTAACAAATGAGCATCTAAATAATAAAGCAAATAGTCATAGACTTTGAGGAGAAATAGATAGCAACACAAAAATAGTAGAGGATTTTAATACCCTACTTTCATCAGTGGCTAGGTCATAACAGAAAATGAACAAGGGGCATGATTAAACTTATGTTTTAGTAAGATCACTTAAGCTGCTCTGTTGAGAATAGACTGGGCATGTGACAGAGAAAGGGCAAGAAGGAAAGCAGATCAGTTTCCTTAAAAACTATTGAGTTGGCCAAAAAGTTTGTTCAGGTTCTCCTGTAAGATGTTATGAAAAACCCCAACGAACTTTTGGCCAACTCAATAAATATGCAATTACTATTCAGCCCAGCAGTTGCAATCCTGGGCATTTATTCCAGAGAAGTGAAAACATATGTATACACAAAAACCTGTACACAAATACTTAAGGTAGAGTCAAAATTCTGTCTATTGTATGATTCCATTTATGTACCATTCTGGAAAGGAGAGAATTGGAGGAACAGAAAACAGATCATTGGTTGCCAGGGGCCAGGGTTGGGAGAGCAAAGAATTAGGAGAGAGTTTTCTGGGACTGATCACAATGGTGGCTCCATCACTGAATGAATGGATTTATCAAAATCCATAGACATACACTGAAAAGAGTGAATTTTACTGTATGTAAGTTATACCTTAATAAACCTGACCCCCTTACCAAAAAAAAAGGAGAGACTATTGCAATAATCAAGTGAGAGAACGTAGTAAATGTAAAATGCCTATTATTCATCCCAGTGGAGAAATCAGGTTTTATTATATTAAAAATAAATAATTCCTCTAGGAATTTAAGTATATGTAGACTTCTGTAGATTATCAGTTGGTTTAAATTTTGAAATCTATTGGTCTATAAAAGAGCATGAACACTCATCCCAAAAGATAATTCTTAATTTTCCCCAGCCATTGGAAATATTATTACACTTACTTTGTAACTGAAGACTAAGTTTATAGGAGTGATTTCCAGCTTCACTGATGGAAAGGGAACTGGATAAACAAGAGCTCTCATTTACTTCCTCTATTCCAAAAGGGTCTATCAGTTCTGCAATAACTGAGGACAAAAATCCTTCAGGAGTGTTATGGTGAAATACCTTTCTTATGTAAGCTGTTCCAGTTTTCCTAAAAACAAACCAACAAATATCAAGCAATCTGGATAAAACAGTGGTTTAAATTAGCAAATTCATAAACATATAATTTATAAATAAAAAATACCCCAAACGGTTAACAAATGAATATTTGAGTAACATTTATTCAATTTTACTAGTAATTGATGAAATGTCAGTTACAGCAATGGGATGTGATCTTTCACCTATCAAATTAAGGAAGCTTTTAAAAGACAGGATTTAATAGTGATAAGAACTGAGAGAGATTGACACTAATGAAATGGTAAAATGGTACACTCCTCCTAGAAAGCAGTTTGAAACTATGCATTGAGTTCTAATATCTATATATATTTGCCCTCTGATTCCATAAATCTACTGATAGGTCTCTATCCTAAGGACATAACTTGAAACACAGAGGGGAAGAAAAGCTTTCCACACAAAGATGTTCATTACAGCATTATGATAAAAGTTAGAAATAAAAGTGCCAACAATAGGAAAATTAACTAAATGATAATACCTGATCTACCGAGGAAAGAAGCATCCATTAAAATGATTCTTACAAAGAGTTTTTCATTACCTAAGGAAAGTGGTCACATTTTAATGTCTAACATAAAGAAGTATAGTGAAAAATGTTGAAATGAATGTTGAAAAGGACTAATCAGTAATTTATTCAGTGTTAACAGTCATGATTTTAATTGTCTTCTTTATATTTGCCTTTTAAGAAATTTCTGCAATGAGCATGTGCTTTATAAGCAAGAAAAACAACCTTCAAATGTTAAGCTAAGATGTGTGTGTGCACTAAGTCACTCAGTTGTGCTGACTGTTTGCAACCCCATGGACTGTAGCCCACCAGGCAAGAATACTTGAGTGGGTTGCCTTTTCCTACTCAGGGGCTCTTCCCCTACCCAGGGATCAAACCTGTGTCTCCTGTGCCCTCTGTATTGGCAGCCAGATTCTTTACCACTGAGCCACCTGGGAAGCCCTAAGCTAAGATATCCACATCAAGAAAAAATAAAT
The DNA here is from genome assembly GCA_917880005.1 of Nanger dama. NCBI lineage: Eukaryota > Metazoa > Chordata > Mammalia > Artiodactyla > Bovidae > Nanger > Nanger dama. Next base: position 1,037,840 of record CAKJTW010000038.1, on the reverse strand, counting down.
CTATACACAGACCTTACACCCTTCACAAAAATTTAACTCAAAATGAATTACAGACTTAAACATAAAATGTAAAACTTCTAGAAGACAACATGGGAGAAAATCTAGAAGAACTTGGGTATGGTGATGACTTTTTAGATACAACTTTAAGGACACAATCCTTAGAGTATCCTTTCACAATGAACGGAAAAAATCAACAAGCCATACTTTGTTAAATTAAAAACTTATGCTCTGTGAGAGACACTGTCAAAAGAATTAGAATATAAGATGTGGGCTGGGAGAAAATAGTTATGAAAAACATATCTGACAAAGGACTGTTATGCAAAATAAACTATTGGGTAAGAATAAAATCTCTTTTTCCTCTACCCTTCTAGGTTCTGTGCCTTGGACCCTAGAAATTAAACTGACAAAAGCCATATTAACAATAAAAATTAACAATTTATTAATGTGTGTAACCCTTACACAGGGAGAAGCCTCAGTGATGAGTGATTCAAAGGGATGTTTAGAACCTGGGGCTTATCTAGCATCTTAATAAAGAATAAAATATTTGTGGGGAAGTGACAGAGACAGAAAAAGGGGATAACTCAGATGGTAAAGTATCTGCCTGCAATGTGGGAGACCCGGGTTCAATTCCTGGGTTGGGAAGAACCCTGGAGAAGGAAGTGGCAACCCACTCCAGTACTGTTGCCTGGAAAATTCAATGGATGGAGGAGGCTACAGGCCATGGGATCGCAAAGAGTCGGACACCACTGAGCAACTTCACTGACAAGAGACAGAAAAAGGGGATAAGACTTTTAGGGTGGCAAACTGAAAAAGTAAATACATGAGAGAAACTATTGTAAGAGAAGGGTTGGTTTTAATAGTGCTTATTGTGAAGAATTCTCTCAGTGTCTCTAGACTGGTAGAAGTCTCCAGTTGTCTCTGATGGTTAAGAATCATCCTGCCTTTCTATATGTCTGCTTTTTATTAACTGCCTTTGACTAAAAGTAATCCTTAAGCCAAAATATCATATTTTGGATTGACAGATGCCAACCCCTACAATACAAAGAACTCTTAAAATTCAACAGTAAGAAAACAAATAGTCCAGTGAAAAGTGGGCAAAGGGGTCTAAACAGACACATCACTGAAGAAGACATGCAGATGGCAAATAAGCATATGAAAGGATGATTATACGCATCATGTATCATCAGGAAATGCAAATTAAAACAACTATGAGATACCACTACATACTTATTACAATGGCAGTAGTCCAAAATACCTACAATGCCAAATACTGGTGAGCATAAAGAACAACAAGAACTCTTGTTTATTGCTGGTGGAAATGTAAAATGGTACAGCCACTTTGAAAGCCATTTATCATATGATCCAGCAAACAAATTCCTTGGTATTTATTCAGATGAGTTAAACACAAAACCTGAACAAGAATGTTCATGGCACCATTATTCAAAGTAGCCAAAAACTTAGAAGCAACCAAGATTTTCTGATCAGTATATGAATGGATTAAAACACTGAAATATATCCAGACAATGGAATGTTATTCGGTGGTAAAGAGAAATGAAGTATCAAATCATGAAAAGACATGAAGGAAGCTTAAATGGATACTACTAAGTGAAAGAAGCCAATATGAAAAGCCACACACTGTGTGATTCCAACTACATGACATTCTGAAAAAGGTAAAACTATAGAGACAGCATCTACTTCTGCTTCAATGACTATGCTAAAACCTTTGACTGTGTGGATCACAATAAACTGTGGAAAATTCTTAAACAGATGGGAATACCTTACCCATCTCCTGAGAAAACTGTATGCAGGTCAAGAAGCAACAGTTAGAACCAGACATGGAACAACAGACTGGTTCAAAATTGGGAAAGGAATATGACAGGGCTGTATATTGTCACCCTGCTTATTTAACTTCTATGCAGAGTACATCATGCAAAATGCTGGGCTGGATGAATCACAAGCTGGAGTCAAGATTGCTAGGAGAAATATCAATAACCTCAGATATGCAGATGATACCACTCTTATGGCAGAAAGTGAAGAGGAACTAAAGAGCCTTTTGATGAAGGTGAAGGAAGAGAATGAAAAAGCTGGCTTGAAACTCAACATACAGAAAACTAGTATCATGGCATCTGGACCCCTCACTTCATGCAAACAGAAGGGGAAAAAGTAGAAACAGTGACAGATTTTATGTTCTTGGGCTCCAAAATCACCATGGATAGTGACTGCAGCCATGAAATTAAGACACTCTTGAAAGGAAAGCATTTTAAAAGCAGGGATATCACTTTGCCAACAAAGGTCCATATAATCAAAGCTATGATTTTTCCAGTAGTCATGTACAGATGTGAGAGTTGTATCCTAAAGAAGGCTGTAATTATTAAGCTGTATGCAATCTGAAAGAGCACAGCACAGTGGTTAAATGGCCAGACTGTTGTGCTTATGTGCTCAGTCACGTCCGACTCTTTGTGACCCCATGGACCATAGCTTACCAGGCTTCTCTGACCATGGAATTTCCCAGGCAAGAATACTGGAGTGGTTTGCCATTTCCTTCTCCAGGGGAACTTCCTGACCCAGGAATCAAACTCATGTCTCCTGTGTCTCCTGCATTGCAGGTGGATTCTTTAACCGTTGAGCCATCAAAGAAGGCTGAACACCAAAGAATTGATGATTTCTAATTGTGGTGCTGAAGAAGACTCTTGAGAGTCCCTTGGACAGCAAGGAGATCAAACCAGTCAATCCTAAAGGAAATCAACCCTGAATGTTCATTGGAAGGACCCTTGCTGAAGCTGAAGCTCTAATACTTTGGCCACCTGATGAGAAGAACTGACTCACTGGGAAAGAAAGACTGAAGACAAAAGGAGAAGGGGGCGACAGAGGATGAGATGGTTGAATGGCATCGTCAACTCAATGGGTATGAATCTGAACAAACACCAGAAGATTGTGAAGGACAGGGGAGCCTGGCTTGCTGCAGTCCATGGGGTCACAAAGAGTAGGGCACAACTTAGCAACTGAACAACAACAGCAAAATAGAGACAGTATAGATGTCAGGGATGAATAGGAAGAGCAGAGGGGACTTTCAGGGCAATGAAACTATTCTGTATGATAATATAAGATGTATATGTGTCATTATAGAATTGTCAAAATCCATAGAAAGTGCAACACCAAGAGTGAATCCTAATGTAAACTATGGACTTCAGGTGATTGACGATGTGTCAGTATAGGTTCCTGGACTGGAACAAATAAACCATAGTCATGTCAGACGCAAAGCGAGGAGATATGTGTGGAGATGAGGCACTTGGGAACTCTCTGGACTTTATGATCCATGTTGCTTGATCCTAACACTGCTCTTAAAAAATAAAGCTTATTACCATAATTTAAAAAAAAAAACTATTAACCTCTTTGCATCTTGAGTCACTGACCAATAGCCAGGCAGACACCATAATAATTGACCCTGCCATCCCACTTCTCCTACCACTGGAGAAGTAAATGAGTCTCTTGTATTGAAGTGTCCAGGATGGCTCTTGGGGGCAATCAAGCTCCACTCTTACAGGAGAGGTAAGAATTCAGCTTTTAAAAGAGAGAAGAAGGTTTGGGCAATGAAGGATGGGCTTAAAATTAGGAGTCAGGAAGTTCCTGAGGTGAAGAGGAATATCTGTTGAGTGGGGAAAACACTACAAAAAGGCAATCGCCATCAAACGTAACTACCTGTACCTGATAAACTCCAGTTCCAGTACCCGTGCCGTTTCTCCAGCCCAGTGCCCTCATCCCAAGCCAGTGAAGCTGCTTTAATGAAGGTTACTACAGCCTGGAAGGTTGCCATATCCAAAGGTCACTTCACTTCTTGGTTCTTAGGTTACTCAGTCTCTCAGTCACATGGGTCACAGTGGTTTACCCCATACTTTCCAAAACATCCGCCTCCCTTGGCTTACATGTCCCCACTTTATCCCATTTCTTTTTCTATTTTATTGACTATTCCTTCTTCATTTTCTTGGCTGGGGCCTCCTCTTCTGCCTAATCTCTCTCCCAGGAGTGCCCAGGCCTTTTCCTCTCTACATACATCCATTTATATTGGAACAACTACCAAATGCAGAGCTCCTGCTATTTTTGTGGTATGCATTCGTATATCCAGGCAACTGTCAACTTCACATCTTTACCTAGGTACCTAATAGGTATTTCACACTTAATATTTCCAACGTGCAAATCTCACTCACCCTGCCTAACCCTGCACTCCAAATCTCAGGAAATGACAGCATCCTCTACCTAGCTACAAACTAAAACCCTAGCAAATTCTTGATGGCTCTCTTGCTCATTCCCACAACAGGCAATCCACCATCAGATCCTGTCTTTTCACAAGTGCACTGCTTTGACCATCTTCTTTTCTCACCTGTATTATTTCAGTAGCTTTCCAAGGAGCCTGGAGACTTTGACTCTCACCCTGTCCTATACTTTTCACAGCAAATGATCTTTTAAAAAATATAAATTACTTCACTATCCTATATAAAACTTTCCAATGGCTTCCCCTGGCAGAAAGAATAAAATATAAACCCCTGTGCAGCCTACAGTTCCCTATATGATCTGGTACTTCCCTACCTTCTCGCCGACCTTCCAACACACCATCTCACTCTGCACTACCCACACAAGCTGTCCAGGTGCAATTGGACTATGCTCTCCAATTAAAAAAAAAAAAAACAGTTCTAAAAAAAAGAAAGAAATAGTTCTGGAGATGGACAGTGGTAATGGTTGCACAACCATGTGAATATACTTAATGCCACAGAAATGCACTCTTAAAAATGGCTAAAATGGTAAATTTTATGTTATGCATATTTTGCTATACCTGCTAGGCTGTAATGCAAAAAGCATTATAACTATAAACATAGTCATTAAATACCAATAAAATGTTCAACTCATCAAGAAGATGTAGCAATTCTTTTTGTAACACTGCAAGTAGCTGTCTTATTTTAAACTACTTTATTCAGTTATGATTGACACATAAAAGGTCTTACACATTTAATATAAACAACTTGATGAGTTTAAGGATAAGTATAATGATCCAGGGAGATGATATAGGGTGGGAGGTGGGAGGGGGCTTCGGCATTGGGAGATCGTGTACACCGGTGGTTGATTCATGTCAATGTATGGCAAAAACCAATACAGTATTGTAACGTAGAATAAAGTATTAAAAAATAAATAAATAAATAATAAAAAGCAAAAAAAAAAAAGGATAAGTATATACCCATGAAATCAACATCATAAGCAAGTCAGAGAAGATATAACAATTTTAAACTTATACATATCTAACAACAGCCTCACACATATATAAGGCAAAATTGACGGAACTACAATGAAGAACTGACAAATTCAATATCACATCAGAAAATTTTAACATAACTCAATAATTGATAGATCACAAAAGAAAAAAAATCAGTTAAGGATAAAGAAAATTGGAAAATCACAATTAACACAATTAATCTAACAAGCGAATACTAACACCACACACAAAAATGTATGAAATGTATAAACATAGATAATACACAATGACCAAGATAGGTTTATGCCATGACTTTCAGTCTGATTCAACATTAAGTCCATAATATAATTCATAGCATTAAGTAAAAGTTCAAAGGAAAAAATTATATAGATAAGTTCAATAGATACAGGAGAAACACTGAAGTTAAAAACAAAAAACACCTCTTAAAATGAAAAAAAAAGATAACTATAAATGAAAAAAAGTTTTTAAAATGTATGGAAAGGATAGTACGTGATGGTGAAACGCTTAAAATGTTTTTTATTAAGTCAGGAACAAGGAAGCCCACTGCTAATGGTCTGAATGTTTGTATCCCTCCAAAATTCCTGTGTTGAAAACATAATGTCTGAAGTGATGGTCTTTGGAGATGAAGCTTTTGGGAAGTGATTCAGGTCATGCAGGTGAAGCATCTGTGAATCAGTTTAGCATCCTGCCCCTTTCAATCATGACAGTACATACCGAGAAGTTGGCAATCTGTACCCAGGAGAGAGCCTGAACCAGAAACTTATCATGCTGGTACCTTAATCTTAGACTTCTGGTCTTCATAACTGTGAGAAATACATTTGTTTATAAGCCATCTGTCTGGAGAATCCCCATGGGCAGAGGAGCCTGGTGGGCTACAGCCCATGGGGTCACAAAGAATTGGACACGACTGAAGTGACTTAACACATAGCCATCCAGTTTTTTTATGTTTGATTAGAGCAGCCTGAACAGAATGACACCCATTAACTTCATTTATATTTAATAAGCTCCTAGATACTGTAACAGAAAGAAATATATAACATGCTAAAAGGTATTAAAATAAATTATCTGCAGGTGATGTGATTATCTGCTTAGAAAAATATTTACCCCTACTCAGAAAATCCAAAAGAATATATAGAAAAAGTACTAGAATCAGCAAATGAGTTTAGCAAATTTGAAACACTTGAGATTGCTACACAAAAGTCAGTTATAAGGCATTCTGCTTTGGCTTTTGATGTAGAAAGAAGCAGCCCAACAAGCAATGAAACAAAATGGATAAATCACAAAGTTGTCACTTTGCTTAAGCCATCCAAGAACTAACCAGAAATCCAAGGGAATAAGCCATTCCAAGGAGAGTCTCAACATGGCAACAGTCTAACTTGTGGATGAGCATAGATGGGAGAAACATGGTGCTGGCCACAAAAGAAATAAATAAGAAATGTCTAAAAACAGAAAAACGGAAACAAAAAACTGCCAAAGGCCAAGATGTGCTGGTATGTGAGTCTAGAAATGCTGGGACACCTTTCAAAAGGGAGCTGCACTCACTTGCAAGCTCCTTCCCATGGGCCTCAGGAGAAAGACTGGGGCAGAGAGTAGACCACAGAGAGTCCCTGCTGGTGGAGCTGGCAGCAAGGGAGTGTGGGGCAAGGTCATTATAGGGAGGTTGGAGAGGGTGGGAGGAAACAGGGAGGAAGTCTCATTCACTTCCCTGAACCTTCTTTCATAAGAAGCAAAAGCCTTGGCTGGGCACTAAACAGTTAAACATAGGCCTCAAAAGAGGTGATCCTGGCTGGGGAGGAGGGCCTGGAGGCTGCTGGCATTGAAGCCCCGGCTCCCTCCCCTTCACTCCCGCCTCCCCTCTCTCCTCCCACCCTCGTCTCCCCACACAACAGAAGCTTTAAACTACTGAGAGAGAGGAAGCAAAGCGTCACTGGGGGCACAGGCAAAGACACGTTAGTAAGGGAAGACTACAATAATAACCCTCTGTCCTTGTGCAGAGTCAGGAAGTTGTCCTGGGCTCCTAAAATTCCAGGAGCGCAAAGGAAGTATCCTACTGCAAGAAGAAGAGTCAGGAATCTCCACCCAGGATCTAACTGCAGCTATACAGCAGAATTTGGTTGCAAGAAGTAATTTTTATTAACAGGTTGTTGTGCTTTCCCCTTAATGGAACTTGACTAGCTGAGTCTAACATTTAAGTGCAAGAACAAAGGCCAATCCAAGACAGGGTGCTATTTATACAAATTACCTGGTTAGAGAAAATTTGTCAGCGTGACCTAGGGAAGGTCAAATACAGTAATGCAACAGAAGAGAGACCGAGACAGGCTGGTGCACGCGGGGACTAGGGTATGTTAGAGTGGTTACTGCAGATCAGAAGGGCTGTGTTTGCACAACAGGTAGTCTAAACATAAAAAATAAAGAATCTGGTTTCTATTATACTTCATACTACATCAACATCTATCTAGATTAAAAATGCAAGAGTACACAGCAAAAGTTAAAAACTGCAAGACATGATGGGAGAACAGCCAACTAGATCGCGATAGATTCATATGAGTGAATGCAGACACATACATCAATGCCAAATGATTTTTTGTATGAAAAAGGCAAATCATAGGAAAGGGTCTGTATTGCTAAGTAATACATTTGGCAAAATGAAACAATATAGTTTGATACACATGTACGTTAAACCTTTAAAAAAACATTTCTTAAAATGTTCACGCAAAATTTAAAATCTAGGGAGGCAGAGTTTTGGGGAGGAGAGGCAGGAAAGAGAAGGCAAGTTGCCCAGAAGCAATAGTGGAAGAGTTCAGAGCCCTCAACAGAGGGGAAGACTTTCAGACACTTAGAAGTGAGGGGGCAGTGGTATTCATGTAGAAATGTCACCCCCATCAGCAAACCGCTTGCCCCTTTATCTCACGTCACTCTCAGTCAAACTCCAGAAGGGGCTGGAAACCATCAGCTAAGAGGGAGGGAGGATATGAGTCTAAAAATAATAAGAATGAAAAACTCTTCACCCCCATACTCTAGGCTTCTCAGACTGGGTCAGGCTCAAATGGGGGTTGGAAAACAGACTTAAATCCAACAAGGGTCTGAAGTTTCTTAAAACACTGGACAGGAATGGAGTCATGTGGTAATTGACTGACTTAGATATTTTTAAGCTAAGGAAACAATTATCTACTCTCTAATGGAAAAGCTATAGGACTTGCAGATTCTTCATCTAGAGGCAGAAAGCAAATAGGTCCACAGAGGTGGTCTGAAAAGACAGGATTAAAAGTACAGTTGATATCTAGCTGATTGAGTAAACAAACTACACATAATCAATCTGGTCATTCATTTAATTAGAATCCTTCAAGCTTTCTGTTCCCTTAGAATAACATCCACATTCCCTACTGAGACTAAAAGGGGCCCGTTTGGTCTCGAATAACTTTTTTCCTTCGTTCACAACACTTGGGTCACTCTGGTTTTTCTTGAGTTTCTCAAGCACACATCATACTTCTTTGGGCCTGGGGGCCTTTTCCACACTGCGGTGTTGGCTGGAGCCTTTTCCCCACCCCCTTCCTTCACCCTCATTCCTTTGATCTCATCTTAAGCATCACTGCCTCTGTGAAAACTCCCCAAATCCTCCAAACAAGGACTCAGCCCCTGAGAACTCACTCTCCCAATGCTCCATGCTCCTCTGTTGCAGATTCACGTTAACTGTAATTTCGCAACTGTCTAGCTGTGCTAGAATACAAGTTCCAGGAGTACGTGGGTTTGAGTATCTTCCTCACTCTATCGCAGCACCTCCCTAAGTGTCTTGCATGTAGTAAGTATTAAAAAACTATTTGTGGAAGAGGAAAATATAGGGCTCATCCTGCTTCACCTCTGACCATCTAGACATCTTCCTTTGGCCTACGGATGACCTCATGACTCCGGCTCCCAAATCCTTGACCATTCTGGTTGAAGTCCCACCTGCGTCCAGTTCCCAGGTCTGGCTCTTTGCTACCATGTCCTTCCTCAGAAATGCCCATTCTCTAGTTTCTGTGCAAGTAGAGCGAAGTTACTGACCGAACATAGAACATGCTATAGTGCTTTTTAAACATTCTGATCTTTTAGAGAATTATCATATGCTTTCAAAATAATTAGGATAAAAATTGATATTAATATTGAGATGATACTAATCATATGTTAATTTAAAAGAGTGATTGTCTACATTTTCTACGAAGACATACCTATATAAATAGGCATTAATGGGTCTGTAATATCATACATATGAAAGCCATCAAAAACAAATAGTTCTCGATGATCACAGATACTTCTCTTTGAGACAGAAGGTTCTACAATCATTGTGGAATAAACCCAATGCCAACATCTGCTATACTATGTTTGCCTCCTGTCTGCATATCTACCTCCGAGGGAGGTATTGGGTGGAGCGTGGAGCTGTTGGTTTCTGCTGCTGCTGAGTCGCTTCAGTCTTGTCTAACACTGTGTGACCCCATAGATGGCAGCCCACCAGGCTCCCCCGTCCCCGGGATTCTCCAGGCAAGAACACCGGAGTGGGTTGCCATTTCCTTCTCCAACGCATGAGAGTAAAAAGTGAAAGTGAAGTCATTCAGTCATGTCTGACTCTTAGCGATCCCATGGACTGCAGTACACCAGGCTCCTCCGTCCATGGGATTTTCCAGGCAAGAGTATTGGAGTGGGTTGACATTTCCTTCTCCAGGAGCTATTGGCTATGGGACATTATCTAGTTGATGGCTCAAAGGATGTATAATAGAGAGATTTCAACCTGGTGGAACAGGGCTCACCAGTTTGGGAACAGGTGAGTTTCTGGTAATCTGAGACTATTCCTTTTCTGGTTGTTAGATGTGTGTGGGGGCGGGGAGGGAGCAGTTGTAGAATTCATATTGTTTTTCAAAGATTTTAAGCCTTAGAGGCAGCTTTCAGGGTCATTGGCTCTTGCTAATATCTTGGAAGAAAGCAGTCCTGAGAACTCTGCGTACCCTGTCAGGCAGTATTTCACGCAGGATGGTCTCCTCTGTGTTAGATTTGCTTGTCATAGGGCATATGACAACTGCCATGGGAGTGAGCTCTGAGGATAAGCAGTACCCAGTGTAGCCCAGACATTTTTGATACTCGGGACAACAAGCACACATTTCTTTAGCTTGGCTTAATGGTGCTGATATACCTGGCCCCATGTTCCTAAAACTGGGGCACTGTGCAAAGACACCTTGAAGTCTACAAATGTATTTGACCTTGCAAGGTGTTCAAAAAGACTTACTCTCCTTGACTAAGAAAATTACTCCAAAAAGTAGGCTCAAAATTTAGAATTTAGATACCAGTGTGCAATCTAAGTAAAATGTGAATCTAATCAGTACCTACCTGGAGTGTATCAATTTTCCAAAGTGAATGTCATAGAATTGCTTGGTGTATACTCTATCCTTTGGTTCATTCTTGGGTACATATGCATAAAATATCATTTCATTTATGGTGAGATACTGTGGAGCAAGGGCAGTGTCAAAGCCCATGTCAGGAGCCTGGAACATGAAAAAAAGAAAATATTGAATTTATTTGGACTGCAAGGAGAACAAACTGTCAATCCTAAAGGAAATTAACCCTGAATATTCATTGGAAGGACTGATGCTGAAGCTGAAGCTCCAGTATTTTGGCCACCAGATGCGAAGAGCTGATTCATTGGAAAAGACTCTAATGCTGGGAAAGATTGAGGGCAGGAGGAGAAGGGGGCTACAGAAGATGAGATGGGTGGATGGCATCACCAACTCAGTGGACATGAGTTGGAGCAACTCATGGTGGAGATAGTCAAGGGACAGGGAAGCCTGGCATGCTACAGTCCACGAGGCTGCAAAGAGTTGGACATGATTTAGTGACTGAACAACAGCATAATTCCATTACGACAAAATGCAAATAATGGATTTGCTTCCATTTCACATCAAAACAATATTGCTTTTCTTATCAGTAGAAGGAATATCGCTGACTATCCAAGCAGATGGGAGGGAAAACACACTGTTCTTTTGAGGAGGAGAGGAAATTCTGAAGAGTGAAGTTCAGTTTAACATTCCTGTATAGAAGACTGCAATGGCACACTGGAGTGTCTTGTCTCATATGTGGGGGAGTAGTTTAGAAGTGCAGGTTCTAGACCTTGGTTCCTGTTTGGAGTATTCTGTAAGGAAGGGGCTGAGAAGCACCTCCTGACGCTTGACAGCTACTCCCACCATGTCATGCTGGTAACTCTGTACTGCTGCTGCTGAGTCCTCGAGGCTGGTGTTTCACAAGGATTTTCCTTTCTCTCAACACAGACAACTTCGGACCAAATTTCTGATCTGCAAGTCATCTTTCCAACATACACTTCTCTGATGCTGACCTTGTCCAGCTTTGGGAAACTGTAGGAGTGAGAAGACAGGTGGGGACCAGTCCCAGGGGTTGCTGGAGTTGCCCTGGTTGCTGTGACAGGAGGACGGAGGGGTAGATGCTGCAGTCTGATGGAGCAGTCACCATCAGGCAGTGCCGTTCAGACCCATGTTCTGTCCTGCCTTTTCCTCTGGTCTCTGAAATTTGGGAACTCACTGAGAAAGGGAGAGAATGGGAAACAGATGCCAGGAGAATATACATGGGCCTGAACATGTATTGAACAGATGGCTTAAGGACTCTAGAAAACTGACAAAGCTTTAAAAGTTCTGTGTGACATTCGAGACTGGGAGTGGCAAGAACATCCCATGAAAGAATGTGTAAGTCCCGGCAAAGACAGCATAGTGACTAAAAACACAGGTCCTGAACCTGTTGCCCCAAACTGATTTGATGCTTGATTCCAGGAACTAACCAGTGGTGTGTATAATTTGGGGTGAATTATTTACCCTCCTGTGCCTCACTTTCCTTGTGGGTAATATGAGGATAAGTAATTGGTATAAAGATTAAGTGTTCACGTCAGTATTTGGCACCCGCTGCTGCTGCTGCTGCTAAGTCACTTCAGTTGTGTCCGACTCTGTGCGACCCCATAGACGGCAGCCCACCAGGCTCCCCCGCCCCTGGGATTCTCCAGGCAAGAACACTGGAGTGGGTTGCCATTTCCTTCTCCTTTGGCACCTACTCAGAGCCAAACAAGATTTACGGATCATGTGTATTCAGAGAGGACACAGATATAGTTTGTTTTGGGAGAGGGAGGTGATAATATTGAGTGCAAGCTCCTTGAATGGACTCACCCTGAGTATAAAAACCCATTTTGGCTTTTGATTTTAATAATTTAAACTTTCACGTAAGAGAACATTTTCTACAAATTGTGAAGTTAGTGAAAACTGAGGTAACTGCTTTTTTGGTTAAGGCTACCCTGCTGATCACAGGATTGGATTTGTTTCTATGTAGCACCACACAACAGACCGGTGAATCAATTAAACAGGGAGTCACATGATGGCATCTTACTGTCACTAGGAAGTTCCACTTTTTCTCTGCCAGTATCTCAGAAGACAGGGAAGTTAAAGCACCATGTTCTGAACCAGTCTTGGCCTGGTAATTTTGAGTGATTTATTAAAATTAGAGTCACCCTTTATTCTATATAAAGTGTAGATCTGATTAGATCCCAGTTAAAAAATCTGTTTATTTGCTGATACATTGATGAGAATTCATTATCATGATTATATGTTCTGTGATGAGTTTGTAGGTTCAAATATCTTTATGAGTTGGAGAAGGAAATGGCAACCCACTCCAGTATTCTTGCCTGGAGAATCCCATGGACAGAGAAGCCTGGTGGGCTACAGTCCATGGGGTCGCGAAGAGTCGGACATGACTGAGTGACTTCACTTACTTATCTTTATAAGTGGCCCATTATACATTAAAATTATTAGAAAATCTGCATGAAGTATCATCTGTGATGCAGATGATTATTCCTTTCTCTGTTTGCATTAGAAAAGGAAGAAACAAGCGGGGAGGGTTAGTAAGAAAGAAAAAAGTCAACAGTGGGAAAAAACAGAACTCATGTTTCTTTAAGGTCAACCTTGAGAGAAACTCACCATAAGCCTGGGTTGGATCTAGTTTAGAACACCTGGTGGTTTGCTGTGAAAACATTTATATGAAAATATTCCAGGTGTGTGTGTAAATCCTTAAAGCTCTGTATGGGATTTGAACGATTTTGGATATGTTCCCTGATATATGAAAGTTTTTCCTTTAGTTAAAAATAGCAAAGAGTATTAAGAGTGTTTGTCCCAAGGAAAACGCTTTCCCTCCCTATTTCTCTGTATATAGAATATGACATCTATTAAAACAAGGCAAACGGCTTCAACACGTTAGATCACTGACCTGTCCAAAAATACCTTTAGAATTTCCAAAGGCAGCAAGAGATCCACCAGTTTCAAAATGGTCTGGAGTCAGCTTATGTATGAATCCCATGTGGTCATAGTATAAAGTGAAAATTTTATCAGAAATAGATCCAATTTTACTATATTTTCCTAACCCTGTTAGGAGAGAAATGGATATTGCTTGATATTGATATGATATACTTCAGTTCAGTTCAGTCGCTCAGTTGTGTCTGACTCTTTGTGACCCCATGGACTGCAGCACGCCAGGCTTCCCTGTCCATCACCAACTCCTGGAGCTTGCTCAAATTCACGTCCATTGAGTCAGTGATGCCATCAAACTATCTCATCCTCTGTCGTCCCCTTCTCCTCCTGCCTTCAATCTTTCCCAGCATCAGGGTCTTTTCTAGTGAGTCAGTTCTTCACATCAGGTGGCCAATGTATTGGATGATACAACTAGAGAACTTTAAAATTCTACCTTATAAAAACTCTATTTAAACTAAGAGGTGAGAGAAGTGCTCTGAGACTCCATAATTAGAAAATTCATGTTAGTTTTTGTTAAGTCCACGGAAAGTTTTTTTTTTTTTCAAGCTCCATTTCATTACTGAACCTGTTTGCTGAAGCAGGTGGACAGAGTGAGCAGATGTCTGGAGGGAAGGGGGCTAGCTCCCCCTGGCGGTGTGTTCTCTTCATAACACTGAAATCAGACTCCCCAGTAAGTGGAAGTGGAAAAGGAAATGGCAACCCACTCCAGTACACTTGCCTGGAAAATCCCATGGACGAAGGAGCCTGGTAGGCTACAGTCCATGGGATCACGAGAATCGGACACGACTGAGCGACTTCACTTTCACTTTTCACTCTCATGCATTGGAGAAGGAAATGGCAACCCACTCCAGTATCCTTTGCCTGGAGAATCCCAGAGACAGAGGAGCCTGGAGGGCTGCTGTCTATGGGGTCGCACAGGGTCAGACACGACTGAAGCGACTTAGCTTCATCAGTAGGTGGAAGGCAGTGAGAAAATAACCCTCGGGGAGGCAAGGGGAATTATCAGTAGAGACCACTGAGTCATCAGCTATACTAGGATTAATATGTTGAACCAGACTTGGTTATCTCATGCTTCTCCTGTGTCCTGGCAGTAATCTGGCGGTACAGCAACATTCACTAGACCAGACATTGATCCACTGAAAGAGAGTGCGCCGTCTCCTGGATGGACGATGAACGCTCAGGTCTCAGTATGAGAACAGCTGATTTCCAAGCCCCAGCCACCAAGCCCTCTCATCCTCCCAGTTTGGCCAGGGTCTCCTGGCCCATTCTCCTGTCCTAACCCCCAAATACTGCAGTGACCCGGGACTCAGTTCTTAGATCTATTCTCTCACTCTCTCAAGATATCTGGTCCAGTTTCAGGTTTTTAAATACATCTTTATGTGGATGATTCCCAAATTGAAACCTCCCATCTCACTCTTTCCTGAACTCTAGGCTTATCTATACCTGCCGTCTCACTCTTTCCTGAACTCTAGACTCATCTATACCTTCCGTCTCACTCTTTCCTGAACTCTAGACTCATCTATACCTCTCGTCTCACTCTTTCCTGAACTCTAGACTCATCATCTATAACTGTCTAATGACATCTCCATACGCATGTCAGCCAAGTATCTCCGGTGGAACCGATCCCATACTGCACTCCTAACCCTCACACAAACTTCCTCCATGTTCAGCCTTGTTACTCACTCAGTCATGTCTGTTTGTGACCCCATGGACTGTAGCTCACCAGGCTCCTCTGTCCATGGAATTCTCCAGCAAGAATACTGGAGTGGGTAGCCATTCCCTTATCTGCAGGTCTTCTCAACCCAGACATAAGACTGTGGTCTCTCCCACTGCAGGAAGATTCTTCACCATCTGAGCTACTAGGGAAGTCCTCCTCATCTCCAATAAGGGAACTGCATTATCCTGCTGCTCAGTCCAGAAACCATGGTGCCATTCTTAACACTTCTCTTTCTGTCACACCCTGTATCCAATCCATCAGGAAATCCTACTGACTTTAGCCTCAAGGGGTATGTGTATAAAACCCAGTCTCTCTCATCAGAATCACCCTGGACAAGCCAATGTATACATTTAGTTATTAAGAAATTTATAAGGAATTACCTCATGCAATTATGGACGCTGAGAAGTTCTATGATCTGCTGTCTGCAAGGTAGAGAAGAAGTGCAAGCACCAGGAGAGTTGGTGGTGTGACTCCTAGTTGGAGCCCAAAGCCCTGAGAACTGGGTTGTTGGGTGGGAGAGCAGAAAACAGATGTCCCAACTTGAGTAGGTGCAACAAGAAGCAGAAAGGGTGAATTCCTCTCTCCTCCACCTTTTTGTTCTATTTAGAATAAAGTCGTTCAGTTGTGTCTGACTCTTTGTGACCCCCTGGACTGCAGCCTACCAGGCTCCTCTGTCCGTGGGATTAGGTCTTCAACAGACTGGATGATACCCACCCATACTGGGAGGGCAGTCTATAGGTTCAAATGTTAATCTGGTCCAGAAACAACCACACAGACACGTGCAGAAATATGTTTAATTTGGGCACCCCTTGGAATCATGATGGTGTGATCACTCACCTAGAGCCAGACACCCTGGAATGTGTGAAGTCAAGTGGGCCTTAGGAAACATCATTACGAACAAAGCTAGTGGAGGTGGTGGAATTCCAGTTGAGCTATTTCAAATCCTGAAAGATGATGCTGTGAAAGTGCTGCACTCAATATGCCAGCAAATTTGGAAAACTCAGCAGTGGCCACAGGTCAGTTTTCATTCCAATCCCAAAGAAAGGCAATGCCAAAGAACGTTCAAACTACCGCACAATTGCACTCATCCCACATGCTAGTAAAGTGATGCTTAAAATTCTCCAAGCCAGGCTTCAGCAATACGTGAACCGTGAACTTGCAGATGTTCAAGCTGGTTTTCGAAAAGGCAGAGGAACCAGAGATCAAATTGCCAACATCCACTGGATCATGGAAAAAGGAAGAGAGTTCCAGAAAAACATCTATTTCTGCTTTATTGCCTATGCCAAAGCCTTTGACTGTGTGGATCACAAGAAACTGTGGAAAATTCTGAAAGAGAGAGGAATACCAGACCACCTAACCTGCCTCTTGAGAAATCTGTATGCAGGTCAGGAAGCAACAGTTAGAACTGGACATGGAACAACAGACTGGTTCCAAATGGGAAAAGGAGTACATCAAGGCTGTATATTGTCACCCTGCTTATTTAACTTATGTGCAGAGTACATCATGAGAAATGCTGGGCTGGAGGAAGCACAAGCTGGAATCAAGATTGCCAGAAATATCAATAGCCTCAGATACACAGATGACACCACCCTTATGGCAGAAAGTGAAGAACTAAAGAGCTCTTGATGAAAGTGAAAGAGGAGAGTGAAAAAGTTGGCTTAAAGCTCAACATTCAGAAAACTAAGATCATGGCATCTGGTCCCATCACTTCATGGCAAATAGATGGGGAAACAGTGTCAGACTTTATTTTGGGGGCTCCAAAATCACTGCAGATGGTGATTGTAGCCATGAAATTAAAAGACACTTGGAAGGAAAGTTATGACCAACCTAGATAGGATATTTAAAAGCAGAGACATTACTTTGTCAACAAAGGTCCCGTCTAGTCAAGGCTATAGTTTTTCCAGTGGTCATGTATGGATGTGAGAGTTGGACTGTGAAGAAAGCTGCTGCTACTGCTGCTGCAAAGTCTCTTCAGTCATGTCCAACTCTGCAACCCCTTAGATGGCAGCCCACCAGGCTCCTCTCTCCCTGGGATTCTCCAGGCAAGAATACTGGAGTGGGTTGCTGTTTCCTTCTTCAGTGCATGAAAATGAAAAGTCAAAGTGAAGTCGCTCAGTCGTGTCCGACTCTTACGACCCCATGGACTGCAGCCTACCAGGCTCTTCCATCCATGGGATTTTCCAGACAAGAGTACTGAAGTGGGGTGCCATTGACTTCTGAGTTCCTAAGAATTAATGCTTTTGAACTGTGGTGTTGGAGAAGACTCTGGAGAGTCGCTTGGACTCTAAGAAAATCCAAGCAGTCCATCCTAAAGGAGATCAGTCCTGGGTGTTCATTGGAAGGACTGATGTTGAAGCTGAAACTCCAGTGCTTTGGCCACCTGATGGGAAGAGCTGACTCATTTGAAAAGACCCCAGTGCTGGGAAAGATTGAGGGCAGGAGGAGAAGGGGATGAAATGGTTGGATGGTATCACCAACTCAATGGACATGGGTTTGGGTGGACTCCAGGAGTTGGTGATGGACAGGGAGGTCTGGCGTGCTGTGGTTCCTGGGGTCGCAAAAGTTGGACACGACTGAGTGACTGAACTGAACTGAACTGGTAGCTCAGATGGTAAAGAATCCGCCTGCAATGTGGGAGACCTGGGTTTGATCCCTGGGTTGGGAAGATCCCCTGGAGGAGGGCATGGCAACGCACTCCAGTATTCTTGCCTGGAGAATTCCATGGACAGAGGAGCCTGGTGGGCTATAGTCCATAGTGTCAGAAAGAGTGGGACACGACTGAGCAACTTTCACTGGCTCAATCAAGTTGACACATGAAATTAACCATTACAATTACTAAGGTTCAATATTCCGTATTTCATCTGTAAACATAAGGTAGACTTTTTTTTTCATATTTTAACATCTTGGAAATGGACGTTTTATAATTGATGTTTTATAATCATCGTCCACTAGGTGGCACTCACGCTATAGTAGTCAATTAGGTATGGGGGCTATATCAACATTGTCTCCGTTCTTTATATTGTCATTACTTCCCTGGATCATTGGTATAATACATGTTGAGTTATAATGCTGCTTAAAATGCTTTAAAATAATACATTATAATTTGGTACTGAAACAAAATTACTGTGGGTTCAGCAAGAGAGGAAAACAAAGCAGGCCTATATTCATCAAAAAAGCAAATGGCACTAAAGAATTGCCACACGACCACATTTTCTTGTAGAACATTCACCAGCTATTTTATATGACCTAAGAGGAAAGAAGCCTATAAGTAGATGAAATTACATGTTTTACTGTGAAGATACACAGGAAATTTATTGCCTTGTCACACACCAAGCTGGGGAAATGATGTCAGGATAATCCATGCATCACCCGTGATCATTATTAAAACACTGTGTTAAAGCTTAACTGGAAGAGTTATTCCTTTCTTTGTGTGAATAGAACCAAGTGTATCTTACACTCAATAAAGCTCATATTTGATGAAATATGTTTATAACATTTTTCTGTTGGTTTTGAATATGAACAACTAGTTGTGCGTGAACAGTCGCTCAGTTGTGTCGGACTCTTTGTGACTCCATGGACTGTAGCGCGCCAGGCTCCTCTGACCATGGGATTTTCCAGGCAAGAATACTGGAGTGGGTTGCCATTTCCACCACCAGGAGATCTTCCTGACCCAAGGATCAAACCGGCGTCTCCTGCATTTCCTGCTTTGGCAGGCTGAGTTTTTACCACTGAGCAACCTGGGCTGAATCGGCTCCAGATTCTTAGGTAATCTTTTTCTCCAAAGGTTCTTTAAAAGAATATGTGATATTATTTGTTGCAGCAGAGGAAAAAAACCAAGGTTGGCTTGATTCTTTTGTGCCTTTAACATTGATTTACATTTTCTACTTCAAATAATCCAGAAGTGTTTTTGCTTTTATTATTGGTTTTGCTTTCAGTTAAAAATTTAGTGTCTTATCAATTTTGGTTTCCTTTATTCTTACTATTTTCAGTATTGATTCATTCATTCATATCAGAGAGCTACAATGTGCCAGGAAGAGAAATACAGAACCACCATTTTGTTCATCACAGAAAACCCCCACTACTTATAAGTTCTCAATCTTTAGCACCAATGTTTGTCATCTGAGATTCTACTTACTTATTCATTCTATATGTAGACATGTTTCTGTAGTTTATATCTATGATTTTTAATAGTTTATATTGTCAAGTTAGTTTAGTTTTCTTAAGTGTTGATTATTTTTACTATTTCCAAAGTAATCTTGCTTAGTCTATTTTGACTTTTGTTTCTAATATGTGTTTATTCTCTATTTGACTATTCCCTGGATCCATTCTCTGACTCCTCCTTGTTTGGTGCACTGAAAGGCAAGCTAGTGGAGGTGATGGAATTCCAGTTGAGCTATTTCAAATCCTTTATCTTTGTGACTCCATGAACATCTAGGCTTCCCTGTCCTTCATTATTTCTCTGAATTTGCTCAAACTCATTTCCAGTGAATCAGTGGTGCCATCTGACCATCTCACCCTCTGTTGCCTTCTTTTATTTCCCTCAGTCTTTCCTGGCAGCAAGATATTTTCCAAAGAGTCAGCTCTTCACATGAGGCCAAAGTACTGGAGCTACTTGTGCTGTTTCTGGCAGGCTTCTGATTGCCCAACCAAGTGAACGGAGAGCCATATATCACTTACCCAGCTCTACCTCTTACAAGCTGTGTGGCTTTAATCATGTCAACTCAGTCTGTAAAAGCACCTAACATTACCCACTTCACCTTGGTGGTTGTGAATATTAAATGAGATGATGCTTGTGACACTCTGAATACAACTGCAGTAGCTCATTGTCTGGGAGCTATTAATATTATTTGTCTTTGGGTAGAGTGACATTATAAATGAGAATAAAGCACAATGTTTCAGAGTTCCCCTGCTTTGGGGTTGTTCATAGGAGCTTACTTTTAGATCCTAAAAATCTACCACCACCACCCCATCCCTGCCAGAGGATTCTGGGAAGATGGTGGAGTAGGTTGCACTCGGACTCTCTCTCCCCACATGGACAACAATCGCACTGGAAAGAGTCTACCTGATGTGACTCTTTTCGACCTCCGGAGTCTATGGAAGGTTTGCAACGTTCGGAGATAGACTTGGACAGTAAACTGTGGTTAATTTCAGCTCTTGCCACAGTAGAAGCTACCCATCCTCCATTTTCAGTCTCATGGCAAACAGTTATGCATATGTTTCTGGGGCAGTTGCACACAGCTTGCAGGAAGCAGGGTGGGCAAAAGAACTTCGTCCTCCAGATAGTGCGGATCTGTGTTCTGTTGGCCGATTGTGGCTTCTCATCACACAAGTGCAGACAAAAAGGAGGGCGGCCATTCTTACCGCACATCATCTCTCAGTGCTGCAAGTCCCACTCTCCCCTGGCTGGAATGACTTCCAGGGAATTTAAAGGGCCTGGGCTTAATTTCTCCTTTTCCTCCCTTTTTTAGAACAAGACATTAAAGACTAGACATCTCAGTTATTATCAAAAGGACTAAAGATAACAAGTGTTAGTTAAGATTTATAGGAAAGAGAACACTTGTACACTGTTGGTGGGAATGTAAACTGGTGTAGCCACTGTGAAAAACAGTGTGAAGACACCTTAAAAAATTAAGACTGAAAATACCACTTTTGGGTTTATATCCAAAGGAAATGAAATCACTATCTTGAATAGATAGTTGCATCCCCATTTTCATTAAAGCATTGTTCAGAATGACTGAAATATGGAAACAACCTAAATGTTCACCGACAGATGAATCGATAAAGAAAATGTGGTACATGTACACAAAAGAATATTATTTGGCCACGAAAAAGAAGGAAACCCTGCCATATACAATAATGGAGGAAACTTGAGGGCATTATGTTAAATGCAATGACTCAGAGAAAGTGCTATAGGACCTCATTTATATGTTGAACCTATAAAAAGTCAGTATCACATAAAGTATCTCCTCTGACCACAAGGAGATGATGTTAAAAATCATTAACAAAGAAACTGTAAAATTCCAGAACTGCAGGAACTAAATAAAGCACATTAAAACTAGCAACTACCAAAGAATAAATCACAAGGGAAACTGTAAAATACTTAGAGGCTAATGAAAATGAAACTACAATATGCCAAAACTTACGGGATGAAGTGAAAGTGGTACTATTGGAGAAATTTGTTACTATAAATATTTACATTAAAAATAAGGAAGAAATAAGAGCCTATTATATGGAGTGAAGTAAGTCACAAAGAGAAAAACAAATATTAACGTATATATATGAAATCTAGAAAGATGGTACTGATGAACCTACTTGCAGGGCAGCAATGGAGGCGCAGACAGAGAGAACAGACTTGTGGTCACAGTGGAGGGGGGAGGAGAGAGTGGGATGAATGGAGAGCGTGACACGGAACCAAATACACTACCATCTGTAAAACAGACAGTCAATGGGAATTTGCTGTACGACTCAGGGAACTCAAACTGAGGCTCTAGGTAACACCCTGGAGAGGTGGGGGTGGGACAGGAGGTGGTAGGGAGGTTCAAGAGTCAGGGGACAGATGTATACCTATGGCTGATTCGCATTGATGTAGGACAGAAACCAACACTACATAGTAAACTATTTATCCTTCAATTAAAAATAAATGCATTTTTTAAAAATGAAAAAAGGAGTGACTGAGTGAAGGGACTCAAAGACTACAAAATTTCAATTATAAAATGAATAAGTCATGGAGATGAATAGGAATATCGTGGAGATGCTGCAACTTTGTTTCTAATAAAGCAAATATTGCAATAAAGTGAATCACATGATTTTTTTTTATTTCCCAGAGTATATAATGCAACTCATCAATGCAGTTGATCAGTGATCAATGCAAAGAAATAGAGGAAAACAAGAGAATGGGAAAGACTAGAGATCTCTTCAAGAAAATTAGAGATACCAAGGGAACATTTCATGCAAAGATGGGCTCAATAAAGGACAGAAATGGTACCTAACATAAGCAGAAGATATTAAGAAGAGGTGGCAAGAACATGACCCAGATAACCACAATGGCTTGGTCACTCACCTAGAGCCAGATATCCTGGAATGTGAAGTCAAGTGGGCCTTAGGAAGTATTGCTATGAACAAAGCTAGTGGAGGTGATGGAATTCCAGTTGAGCTATTTCAAATCCTAAAATATGATGTTATGAAAGTACTACACTCAATATGCCAGCAAATTTGGAAAACTCAGCAGTGGCCACAGGACTGGAAAAGGTCCGTTTTCATTCCAATCCCAAAGAAAGGCAATACCAAAGAATGTTCAAACTACTGCACAATTGCACTCATCTCATACATTAGCAAAGTAATGCTCAAAATTCTCCAAGCCAGGCTTCAATAGTATGTGAACCATTAACTTCCAGATGTTCAAGGTGGATTTTAAAAGGCAGAGGGACCAGAGATCAAATCACCAACATCCGCTGGATCATCAAAACAGCAAGAGAGTTCCAGAAAAACATCTACTTCTACTTCATTGACTACGCCAAAGCCTTTGACTGTGTGGATCACAACAGTGGAAAATTCTTCAAGGGATCAGAATACCAGACCACCTTACCTGCCTCCTAAGAAATCTGTATGCAGGTCAAGAAGCAAGTTAGAATTGGAGATGGAACAACAGACTGGTTCCAAATTGGGAAAGGAGTACGTCAAGGCTGTATTTTGTCACCCTGCCTATTGCAGAGTACATCATGCTGAATACTGGGCTGGATGAAGCACAAGTTGGAATCAAGATTGCGGGGGGAAATATCAATAACAGATATGCAGATGACACCACACTTATGGGAGAAGAACTAAAGAACCTCTTGATGAAGGTGAAAGAGGACAGTGAAAAGCTGGCTTAAAACTCAACTTTTAAAAACAAAGATCGTGGCATCCAGTCCCATCATTTCATGGCAAATGGGGAAACAGTGGAAACAATGACACACTTTATTTTCTTGGGCTCCAAAATCACTGCAGATAGTGACTGCAGCCATGAGATTAAAAGATGCATGCTCCTTGGAAGAAAAGTTATGACCAACCTAGATAGCATATTAAAAAGCAGAGAAATTACTTTCCCAACAAAGGTCCATCTAGTCAAAGCTATGGTTTTCCCAGTAGTCATGTATGGATGTGAGAGTTGGACTATAAAGAAAGCTGAGCGCAGAAGAACTGATGCTGTTGAACTATGATATTGGAGAAGACTTCCGAGAGTCCCTTGAACTGCAAGGAGATCCAACTAGTCCATCCTAAAGGAAATCAGTCCTGAATATTCATTGGAAGGACTGATGCTGAAGCTGAAACTCCAATACTTTGGCCACCTGATGGGAAAAACTGACTCACTGGAAAAACCCTAATGCTGGGAAAGATTAAAGGCAGAAGGAGAAGGGATGAGAGGATGAGATGGTTGTATGGCATCACCAACACAATGAATATGGGTCTGAGTGGACTCCAGGAGATGGTGAAGGACAGGGAAGCCTAGCATGCTGCAGTCCACGGGGTCACAAACAGTTGGACACCACTGAGCAACTGAAAAACAACAATAACAACATTGTACAGGAGGCAGTGACCAACGTCATCCCAAAGGAAAAGAAATGCAAGAAGGTAAGTGGTTGTCTGAGGAGGCTTTACAAAGAGCCAAGAAGAAAAGAGAAAGGCAAGGCAGAAAGGGAAAGATAAAACCAAATAAATGCAGAGTTCCAGAGAATAGCAAGGAGAGATAAGAAGGCCTTCTTAAATGAGCAATGCAAATAATAGAGGAACGCAATACAATGGGAATGACTAGAAATCTCTTCAAGAAAATTAGAGATATTGAGGGATCATTTCACGCAAGGATGGGCACAGTAAAGAACAGAAATGGTATGGACCTAGCAGAAGCAGAAGATATTAAGAAGAGATAGCAAGAATACATAGAAGAACTATACAAAAATGGTCTTAAAGACCCGGATAATTGTGATGGTGTGGTCACTCACCTAGAGCCAGACATCCTGGAGTGCAAAGGCAAGTGAGTCTTAGAAAGTATTACTATAGCAAAGCTAGTGGGCATAATGGAATTCCAACAGAAATATTTAAAATACTAAACGATAGTGCTGTTAAAGTGCTGCACTCAATATGTCAGCAAATTTGGAAAACTTGGCAGTGGACACATAACTGGAAAAGGTCAGTTTTTATTCCAATCCCAAAGAAAGGCAATGCCAAAGAAAGTTCAAACTACCGTCCAGTTGCTCTCCTTTCACATGCTAGTAAGGTTATGGTCAAATCCTTCAAGCTAGGCTTCAACAGTATGTGAACCGAGAACTCCCAGATATATAACTGGATTTAGAAAAGGCAGAGGAACCAGAGATCAAATTGCCAACATTTATAGAAAAAGCAAGAGAGTTCCAGAAAAACACCTATTTCAGCTTCATTGACTCCATTAAAGACTTTGACTGTGTGGATCACAGAAAAAGATGGGAATGCCAGATACATTATCTGTCTCCTGAGAGATCTGTATGTCCATCAAGAAGCAATTGCTAGAACCGGACATGGAACAACTGACTGGTTCAAAAAATTGGGAAAGTAGTACGACAAAGCTATATATTGTCATCCTGTTTATTTAACTCATATGCAGAGTACGTCATGACAAACGCTAGGCTGGATGAAGCACAAGCTGGAATCAAGATTCTGGGAAGAAATAATAATAACCTCAGTTATGCAGATGACACCACCCTTATGGCAGAAAGTGAAAAGGAACTTTAGTTCCTTTAGCCTCTTAATGAAAGTGAAAGAGGAGCGTGGAAGAGCTGGCTTAAAACTCAATACTCAGAAAACAAGGATCATGGTATTAAATCCCACCACTTTATGGCAAATAGATGGGGAAACAATGGAAATAGTGACAGACTTTATTTTGGGGGGCTCCAAAATCACTGCATATGGTACTGCAGCCATGAAATTAAAAGACGCTTGCTCCTTGGAAGAAAAGCTATGACCAACTTAGACAGCATATTAAAAAGAAGAGACATTGCTTTGCTGATAAAGGTCCATCTAGTCAAAGCTATGGTTTCTCCAGCAGTCATGTACAGATGTGAGGGTTGGACCATAAAGAAAGTTGAGCGCCAAAGAACTGATGCTTTTGAACTGTGGTGTTGGAGAAGACTCTTGAGAGGCCCTTGGATAGCAAGGAAATTAAACCACTCAATCCTAAAGGAAATCAGTCCTGAATATTCATTGGAAGGACTGATGCTAAAGCTGAAACTCCCCATACTCTGGCCACCTGATGCCAAGAACCGACTCATTGGAAAAGACGCTGAGGCTAGGAAAGATTGAAGGCAGGGAGGAGAAGGGGACAACAGAGGATGAGATGGTTGGATGGCATCACTGACTCAGTGGACATGAGTTTTAGCAAGATCCGGGAGTTGGTGATGGACTGGGAAGCCTGGCATGCTACAGTCCATGTGGTCACAAATAGTTGACCTGACTAGTGACTGATAAACAATAACAACAACCTCTTCACACCCAGAAGGATGATTGCTATCAAAAGACCAGAAAATAACAAGTGTTGGCAATGTTATGGAGAAACTGGAACCATTTTACACTGGAAATCAGAATGTAAAATAGTACAGTGCTGTGTAAAATAGTATTGCAGATTCTCAAAAAATTAAAAGTAAAATTATCATATGATTCAGAAATGCCACTTCTGAGTATATACCCCAAAGAATTAAAAGCAGGTCTTAAAGATGTATCTGTATACTTGTGTTTGTAGCAACACTATTTGCAATAGATAAACGTGGAAGCAACCGAAGTGTCCACTGATGGACTAATGGACAAGCTAAATGTCATCTATACGGTACAATTATTATTCAGCCTTAATCATGAAGAAAACCCTGATACAAGTTATTATATGTATGAACCTTAAGGCCATTATGCTAAGTGAAATAATCTAGTCACAAAAGGACACTGTATGATTCCACTTATGTGAGGCACCAGAGTAATCAAAATCATAGAAATAGAAAATAGAATGGTAGTTGTGAGAATCTGTGGGGAAAAGGGGTGTGGGGATTTATTTTTAAAAGGTATAAAGTTTTAAGATGAAGAAAGTTAAGGAGATGAATGTTGGTGATGATTGCAGAATATTTGCATGTATTTAATACCACTGAGGGCTTCTCAGGTGGGGCTTGTGGTAAAGAACCTGCCTGCCAATGAAAGAGATGTAAGAAATGCAGGTTCGATCCCTGGGTCAGGAAGATTCCCTAGAAGAGGGCATTGCAACCCATTCCAGTATTCTTGCCTGGAGAATCCCATGGACAGAGGAGCCTGGCAGGGTAAGTCCATAGGGTTGCACAGAATCGGACACAAGTGAAGTGATTAAGCACGTATCCAATACCACTGAACTATATACTTAGAATGGTGAAGATGTTAAAGTTTGTTATGTTTATTTTTATTCAGAGAAGGCAGTGGCACCCCACTCCAGTACTCTTGCCTGGAAAATCTCATGGATGGAGGCGCCTGTTAGGCTGCAGTCCATGGGGTCGCTAAGAGTCAGATACGACTGAACGACTTCACTTTCAGTTTTATTTTTATTACTGTAAAACATTTTAAAAATCCATCTAAAACCCCTAATATGTCTGAGACCTTAGGATCAGTTCATTAATATGGCAGATTTAAAAATACATCTTCTAACCCTTGGCTCACAGGTAGCGCTTATACCAGTAAAAGTGAATTCCTTACCTGCCTTTGTCAAGTAAACCTTTCCACTTTGGGAAACAAGAGTAATATCTGAAGTATAAAAACTATGGTAAGTATTCTTTATGATATCACCGTGAAAATCAGCTATTAAATCAAAGGTGTTGCCGCCATCAATTGAAAGCCATACCTAAGGGAATAGAAAGACAATATCTCACTAAAGAGCTGCCATGTAACAGTCAGCAATCACCTAATCTTCCTACATAAGAAAGTCATGGAGCATAACCATACTGCCACATCCATCATGCATTCATCTCCCTCACACACACACGTAAGTGTAAAGACTCCTGACGTACTTGGTCAACCCTCTGTTCCCTTCCTAGAGTTTGTACAACGGTGTATGTGGCAATCTTCAGTTTTATAAAGATGCATAAAAGAACAAAGTTATTTCATCATCTCTCAACTGGGTCCTCCTTGTTCATAAAACAATGAAGTGTTGGATGAATTGCTATATGGAGGAGAGTGCTTGCCCATATTAAAATGACTTTTGTGATGAATTCCTCTAACAGGTTTTTTGTTTGTTTGTTTTTTGTAGTATCTTCAGAGTTTTCTACATATAAGATCACATCACCTGTGAACACAGATAATTTTGCTTCTTCCTTTTATATGCAGATACTTTAAAATTTCTTTTTCTTGTCTAATAGCTCTGGTCAGAACTTCCAGTACTATATTGAATAGAAGTACTGAGAGTATGCTTCCTTGGCTTATTGCTTACCTGAGAGGAAAAGCTGTAAGTCTTTCACTGTTGTGTATAATGTTCATTGTGTGTTTCTTGTATATGGTTTTTATCATTTTCTACATGTTTTTATCATGAAAGTATATTGAATTTTATCAAATGCTTTTTTGTATCAACCGAGATGATGATGTGATTATTTCCCCCCTTCATACTGTTAATGTGGTCTATTACATTGTTCAGTTTTCATATGTTGAACCATCTCTGTGTTATAGGAACAAATCCCACTTGGTCGTAGTATGTATAATCTTTTAAATTCCATTGCTGAATTCAGTTTCCTAGTATTTTGTTGAGAATTTTTGTTATCAGTGTTGTTTAGGGACTTGATTTATAGTTTTCTTGTAGTATTCTTATCTGACTTTGACATCAGGTTAATGGTGGTCTTAAAGAATGACCTTGGAAATATTCATTCCTCTTCATTTTTTTTTCCCTTTGGCAAGAGTTTTAAAAGGTTTAGTGTTAATTCTTCTTTAAACATTGGGACCAATTCACCAACGAAGCCATATGGCCTTGGACTTTTCTTTATTAGGAGGTTTGATTACTGATTTAATTTCCTAACTAGTTATTGGTCTGCTCAGATTTATTTCTTCATGATTTAAGAATTAGTAGGTTGTGTGTTTCTGGGAATTTACCCATTTGTTCTAGGTTATCCAGTTTGTTAGCACACAACTTCATAATATTCTCATATCCTCCTTGTTTCTGTGGCATCAGTTGTAACATCCCCTCTTTCAATTTTTAGATGAATCTTCGTTTTCTTAGTTTATCTAGTTAAGTTTTGTCAACAAACCAGGTCTTAATTTAACTGCTTTTTTCTATTCCCTATTACATTTAGTTTTCCTCTATTCTTTATTATGTCCTTCCATTTGTTAGCTTTCAGTCTGTGGCTCTTCTCTTTTAGTTCCTTAAGGTGTAAAATTAGGTTGCCCATCCTCCTAGGCAACTATTTAATTCTGTTGTCTCTTTCCTCAAATCCCCTCCCTCTACATTTCTCCTCCATCATCACTCATAAATAATTTTGATTTTTTTGGTGAGAAAATAGAAGATAAATTCCCACATCCTCCATTACCATAGCTCCCCCAACTGCCGTTGAACCCCCAAACCCTTCCTCCCTCCGCTATTGTCTCTAAGATCAATCTCTCCACGAGTTCACATAGATTATCTCCTCTTACCTCTTCAGAAATGTCTCTCCAGCAGTTTGTTCTCTTTCCTGCATCATTAATTTTTCCCTCTCTACCAAATAATTCCCAGAAGTACACATCATAATTCTTTCTATCTTAAAAAAAAAAATCTTCTTTTGACCTTTCCTTTTTCAAATACTGTCACATTTCCCTGTTCTACTTTTCAGCAAAACTTTGCAAAAGGTTTGTTTGTATTCACTGTCACTAAGTCCTTTCTTCTCATTCTCTCTTCATTAGGCTTTCCACCTCTCTGACCCTCAGAGCAACTCCATTATTAATGTATAACCATTCAGCATGGAGTAAGTGAAGAATTCACATCTATACTCGAGTGTAAAGTTGAATCTACACATACCTGATTACCGTAAGCATACAGAAAATGGCTTCGTGGGTGGAATATCATTCCAACAGGAGAAGAGAACGATGAAGGAAAAGAGAAAGGTGGAAATTTTTGTATTAAGGCTGGTTTGTTGTGTTTTAGGAACCTCACAGAGACAATGGTATTTTTCTAGAAATAGATAAACAAAGAAGGAACAAATTGTAAGGCTTCTTTCCACCAACAGAGCTATGTCTATGTTACAATCTTTAGAGTTTCTTGTTACTTGGATTTTGATTAAGATAGGGATACAACCTTTAACAGCATAGAATTAAAAGGATCAGTAGCTATTGGGATCTCTTTATTCTGCCTCCCCCTACTGTATAATAGTCCATTTTGTAGATATTGAACATGAAGTAAAGAGGATTAAATAATTTGTCCAAGGTTCTATAATAAATGTCAAGGGGAGATTTATTGTAGAATCATTACTGAACTTGACAGACTCCAAGGCTCATTCACCAGAACTATAATGCCAAATTACTTTTTAAAATATGGACACCTAGGCCACACTACAGTTCTGTCAGATCATGATTCTGATGGGGATCAGAATATGTACCCCAAGGTATGACACTTAAGTATAAAGTTTATTTTATGCTGATATTTTAGATTCAAAAGATGCAAAAATTTCTTCCCTCAGCTGACTAAAAGCAGCAATATCTGGGATATAAGGCTGCCATTGATTCCTCTTCAGAGCATGTCTACCCCCAGAAGGCAGCACGCGAACAAAACCTACCCCAGATCCCTTCTTCAGGGGAGCTTTAAGGCCCACAGGAGACAGAAAAATCACTCAGACTTACTCAAACAAATATTATCATGGACTTTCTTAACTCCTGTTTGTTCTCCTATAAACCCATTATCTTTTCACTTGTTTTAAGTATCCTTCTCACTCAATTTCTTAAACTATTAAGATGGTATATAACCTCCAAAATTTAACTACCTTTTGAGTTATTCATCATTGACTTTCACCCACACGTGTGTGCATTCAGTTCACAGTCAGTTGTGTCCGACTCTTTGTGACCCCATGGACTGCAGCATGCCAGGCTTCCCTGTCCATCACCAACTCCTGGAGCTTGCTCAGACTCATGTCCACCAAGTTGGTGATGCCATCCAATCATCTCATCCTCTGTTGTCCCTTTCTCCTGTTGCCTCCAATCTTTCCCAGCATCATGGTTTTTCCAAGGAGTCAGTTATTTGCATCAGGTGGCCAGAGTATTGGAGTTTCAGCTTCAGCATCAGTCCTTCCAGTCTTGATTTCCTTTAGGATTGACTGGTTGGATCTCCTTGCAGTCCAAGGGACTCTCAAGAGTCTTCTCTAACACCGCAGTTCAAAAGCATTGATTCTTTGGCACTCAGCTTTCTTTATAGTCCAACTCACACATCCAATACATGACTACTGGAAAAACCATAGTTTTGATTAGATGAACCTCTGTCAGCAAAGTAATGTCTCTGCTTTTTAATATGCTAAGTTGGTCATAGCTTTTCTTCCAAGGAGCAAGTATCTTTTAATTTCATGGCTGCAGTCACCAACTGCAGTGATTCTGGAGCCTCCCAAAATAAAGTCTCACTGTTTCCATTGTTTCCCCATCTATTTGCCATAAAGTGATGGGACTGGATGCCATGATCTTCATTTTTTGAAAGCTGAGTTTTTAAAAAATATAAATTTATTTATTTTAATTGGAGGTTAATTACTTTACAATATTGTAGTGGTTTTGCCATACATTGACATGAATCTGCCATGGGTGTACATGTATTCCCCATCCTGAACCCCTCTCCCTCCTCCCTCCCCATCCCACCCCTCTGGGTCATCCCAGTGCACCAACCCCGAGTACCGTGTCTCAAACCTGCATCAAACCTGGACTGGTGATTTGTTTCACATATGATAATATACATGTTTCAATGCCATTCTCCCAAATCATCCCACCCTCGCCCTCTCCCACAGAGTCCAAAAGACTGTTCTATACATCTGTGTGTCTTTTGCTGTCTCGCATACAGGGTTATCATTACCATCTTTCTAAATTCCACGTATATGTGTTAGTATACTGTACTCGTGTTTTTCTTTCTGGCTTACTTCACTCTGTATAATAGGCTCCAGTTTCATCCACCTCATTAGAACTGAAAGCTGAGTTCTAAGCCAACTTTTCCACTGTCCTCTTTCACTTTCATCAAGAGACTCTTTAGTTCTTCTTTGTTTTCTGCCATAAGGGTGGTGTCACCTGCATATCTGATGTTACAGATATTTCTCCCAGCAATCCTAATTCCAGCTTGTGCTTTAGCCAGCCCAGCGTTTCACATGATGTACTCTGCATATAAGTTGAATAAGCAGAGTGACAAGATACAGCCTTGACGTACTCTTTTCCCAGTTTGGAACCAGTCTGTTGTTCCATGTTCAGTTTTAATGTTAGCTTCTTGACCTGCATACAGATTTCTCAGGATGCAGGTAAGGTGATCTGGTAGTCTCATCTGTTGAAGAATTTTCTACAGATGGTTGTGATCCACACAGTCAAAGGCTTAGGTGTAGTCAATAAAGTAGATGTTTTTCTGGAACTCTCTTGCTTTTTGATGACCCAACGGATGTTGGTGATATGATCTTTGGTTCCTCTGCCTTTTCTAAATCCACCTTGAACATCTAAAATTTCACAGTTCACATACTGTTGAAGCCTGGCTTGAAGAATTTTGAGGATTACTTTGCTAGTGTGTGAGATGAGTACAACTGTGTGGTAGTTTGAAAAATCTTTTGCATTGCCTTTCTTTGGGATTGGAATGAAAACTGACCTTTTCCAGCCCCGTGGCCACTGCTGAGTTTTCCAAATTTGCTGGCATATTGGGTGTAGCACTTTAACAGCATCATCTTTTAGCATTTGAAATAGCTCAACTAGAACTCCATCACCTCTGCTAGCTTTGTTTGTAGAGATGCTTCCTAAGGCCCACTTGATTTTGCATTCCAGGATGCCTGCCTTTAGGTAAGTGATCACACCACTGTGGTTATCTGAGTCAGAAGATTTTTTTGGTATAGTTCTTTAGCATTGGACTTTACTTCCATTACTAGTTTCATCTACAACTGGGCATTGTTTTCACTTCAGCTTTGTCTCTTCATTCTTTCTGGAGTTATTTCTCTACTCTTTTCCAGTAGCATATTGGGCACCTACTGACCTGGGAAGTTCATCTTTCAGTGTCATACCCTTTTGCTTTTTCATACTGTTCATGGGGTTCTCAAGGAAAAAATGCTGAAGTGGTTTGTCATTCCCTTCTCCAGTGGACCACATTTTGTCAGAACTGTCCACCATGACTCATCCATCTTGGGTGGCCCTACACAGCATGGCTCATAGTTTCATTGAGTTAGACAAGGCTGTGATCCATGTGGTCAGTTTGATTAATTTTCTGTGATTGTGTGTGCATTGTATGCATAAATAATTATTTTCTTTTCTCTTATTAATCTGTCTTTCATCAGTTTAATTTGCGGGGCCCTAATTAGAGGGTAGAGGAAAAATTTTTACCCCTAAAATAATGCAGGTAGGGCTTGTTCCACTTTTTGTTCATTTAAAATAACCATTTGATGGAAACTTAAATATATACAGAGCAAATACAGCTTATACTGTCCTGAAGAATAAGCAAAGCAGAATCATTATACAAACAGCATTGAATTTTGTGTTTTCATCAAACTGAATGATAATCAGAGACAAGACATCTATAAGGTATCAAGTGAAAGTGAAAGTCATTCAGTCGTGTCTGACACTTTTCGACCCCATGGACATCCATGGAATTGTCTGGGCCAGAATACTACAGTAGGTAACCTTTCCCTTCTCCAGGGGATTTTTCCAACCCAGGGGTCGAATCCAGGTCTCCTGCATTCCAGGTGGATTTTTACCAGCTGAGCCACAAGGGAAGTCTAAGAATATTGGAGTAGATAGCATATCCCTTCTCCAGCGGATCTTCCCAACCCAGGAATCAAACCGAGGTCTCCCGCATTGCAAGTGGATTCTTTACCAACCTAGCTATCAGGGACCCCCATAAGGTATCAAACTATGTTAATTATCATAAATAATTTCACTGCAGCCAATTTTTATCAACTTATACTGCCAAAGAAAACAAGAACTTGGAATAAGCTTTGGTCAGGTACATTTTCATTATTGTGGTGTCAAGAGCAATCCCCTCTGGGCTTTAAGGCCTACCTGGTTATGGAAGAGGTAGACTGCAGAACTTTGCTCTTGGTCAACAAGAAATGTTATCACAGTTGAAAGAATAGTTTTGGTTCCTTTTGGAACAGGGGGTAAGCAAGGCAACCATTCAAGAAATGGTTCTTTACTGTAAAAACAAGAGTTTGCCTACAAAAGAGAAAGGAAGTTAATGCCATTGTTGAACTCTAAAAGTCCTCATTAGCTCTTATAGGCAAATAAACCAATGGACCATTGTGTTGTTATCTTCTGGGGATGAGTGTCCAGAAAACATGGCCAGACATCCCTTTCTGGAATGAATTGTTAGATAATTGCTGCTGCTGCTAAGTTGCTTCAGTCGTGTCTGACTCTGTGCAACCCCATAGACAGCAGCACACCAGCCTCCTCTGTCCCTGGGATTCTCCAGGTAAGAATACTGGAGTGGGTTGCCATTTCCTTCTCCAATGCAGAAAAGTGAAAAGTGAAAGTGAAGTCTCTCAGTCGTGTCTGACTCTTAGCGATCCCATGGACTATAGCCTACCAGGCTCCTCCGTCCATGGGATTCTCCAGGCAAAAATACTGGATTGGGGTAGGTTGCTATTTCCTTCCCCAGTTAGATAGTTACCATTAAAGCCAAGTAGAGCCACCACTGGGAGCAAAGAGTGATTGTTAAGCCTTTATGTCTGTAGAATTGCCATTCTTTAGATTAATAACAACGTATGAAATTATATACAGCAAAATTTCTTACTTTTTAAAATATTGAATATCATACCTCACTTAGGGTTCTGTTTCTGTCAAAGGTGATAGTAACATAATCAACTATAAAATATAAAGGTATAGAAATTATAAGTAGCATCTATATTTTTAAATGTATCATTAAGTATACTCAAATACAATTTTCCTGCATTTATAACAGGGCATGCCTATTTTGCCTTATATTTAAATTAATTCCACCCCCTCCCCTCAGTTTTAGGCTCTTAACTTATACAAAACAAATCTATCTTTATGCTTAATTCTATTTTTATTTCATTTTATCTAATCTATATGTCCTGTCTACATTGAGAAAAGTTTATTAAAATTTACCTTCAAAGTGTTCTCTGTTAGCAAAACATCTTTCATTATACCACAGTTTTCCTTTGATGTAGTCAACCTGCATAAATAAACAAAAGTATCATTTAGGCAATACATAGACTTAAGATGTAAGATAGAAAAACATCAGAAAATTTCAAAGTTAGACAGTTCAGGAATGTGAGGCAAATAAAAAGAGAAAAACTGTATGACAACAAATAAAAGGTCATAGAGGGCAGGAAACAAGAATATGCTTTTGAACAGCACACAAAAAAAGAATAAAAATTTTTGCTTGATTAGCATATGTTAATGAAGATGCTGCTGCTGCTGCTGCTGCTAAGTTGCTTCAGTCGTGTCTGACTCTGTGCGACCCCATAGACAGCAGCCCACCGGGCTCCCCTGTCCCTGGGATTGTCCAAGCAAGAACACTGGAGTGGGTTGCCATTTCCTTCTCCAATGCATGAAGTGAAAAGTGAAAGTGAAGTCGCTCAGTCATGTTTGACTCTTTGCGATACCATGGGCTGCAGCCTACCAGGCCCCTCCATCCATGGGATTCCAGGCAAGAGTACTGGAGTGGGGGTGCCATTGCCTTCTCTCTATGAATTGTCTATCTGAGGCTCCCAGGAGCTGTTGATCTTTCATTACAGTTAAAACAGGCCATATGCTTATCTTTTATTCTCCTTCAGCTGCAGCTAGGTTTAAGGAGTCTTCCCAGAAGCCTGACAGCAGCACAAAGCAATAAGAGAAAAATACAGGTTTTGAAAAATTGGTCATGAGAGAAACTTCCAAGAAGGTAAGATTATATGTGTTGGATATGAGTTATATGCAAGAATTTGAGATGGTTCTGTTATAGGTATCTATGAAAAAAATGTTGCCTGCCTGTAGTAAACGAAGGATTTGCAGCCATCAAGCCACTACAGCCACGACTGTGAGCCCCGAGGGAACTCAGGATGGAGACAGATGGGCTGTCTGCCTGCTGCCATGCCCTCAGTCACTGCAGCCAGCCCCCAAAGATGCACCCTGAGGAGACTCAGGATGAGAAAGCACAGGGTACTGGTCCCAAAGAGCTGAGGTGCGCATCAGAGGAATGATTTCAAGGAGCCCAGACTCTTGCATAGAAAAGCACTAAATTCCTTGATATATCTGGTTTTCTTTAAAGAAAACTTTTGATGTTCCAACTACCTGGTCTTTGCTGCAAAAACTCCTTATATATCCTGGTTCGCCCTTTCCCTTTTGGGAGCAGTCTCTCAGCGCTATCTGAAAGGCTGTATCCTAGGCTTATGTCCTCAGTTTTGTCCACAGAATAAAATATAACTCTTAACTTTTAGATTATGTAATTTTTTCAGTTAACATAGGAAGGTTCTGACTCTCAAATTATTGTTGAGACAAAAGGAAAACCTTCTTATATTTTTAAAGATCAATAATAAAATCTGCATAATCTGTACAATAAAAGCCTTTAAAATATTTTAGAATAGACTGTGGTGATGGTTGCACAACTGTGAATATACTAAAGGCCACTGAATTGTACAATATAAGTGGGTAAATATTATGCTATGTGAATTATATCTTAATAAAACTTCTAAACAAAGAAGCCTTTTAAAATTGAATAGACAATAATTTATTTGAATTTCAATCTAAGGCATTATATCAAATGAGCCTGTTGAGTTCTCATATAGATCTTTAGTGTTTTAGAATATTGTGATTATCATGACTATATATGGGCAATTAATAAAGAATCTCTACTGGGTCCTGAGATTCCTTTTTTTTTCCTCTTGCTCTTTACATTTTTTTTCCTACCTGGAATAAAACCGATAATACTTCAGTGAATATCCCTGGGGATAATTTAATCTGAACAGGCTAACTTTATTCCAAGGATGAGCTCATGCCTCAGGCCTGATTTAGAGTCACAAAGACAGGTCAGGAGTGAACACACGATCCAAGTCAGGGTAATGAGTCGGCCCTGAGACTTGGAACTACCAGAAAAGAGATACTATATTTCTGTGGGGATTGCTAAATTGCTTGCACATAAACTTGGTGGCCGTTCTTACTGACAATGGAACAAATCCACTGAGAGTGAAGTTAATGTAGAGGAAAGCAGACTCAAATGCTAAGAAGACAGAGTATGATGGACACTTGTTAGGCACAAAGTCCAGTCATGTCTGAAAGCCAGATTCTTCATTCTTTGAATTCCCTGCTCACATGAGCCAACAACTGCATCTCCTTTGCTAAGATCAGATTTAGTTGGTTTCTGTCATTTGCTTTCAAAAGGTTCTGACTATCTGTTTGGAGAGAAAAATGTAGTTTCTTGTTTGTTTGTTTCAGTTTCTACTTTGATTCATGAACCAGGCCAAATTTTTATATAATGTTATTTAATCACTTCAACTCTAAGAGGCAGATAATGTTATGAACATTTTAAAATGAAGAAATGGAGGCCAGAGAGGTATATGACTGTTCAAAGTTCCATGGTGGGTGGCTACTAACTTCCTACGAGACTGGATT
The DNA here is from genome assembly GCA_917880005.1 of Nanger dama. Lineage (NCBI taxonomy): Eukaryota > Metazoa > Chordata > Mammalia > Artiodactyla > Bovidae > Nanger > Nanger dama. The sequence continues at coordinate 1,000,810 of CAKJTW010000038.1, read as the reverse complement.
CCTGTCTGTCTTCATGTGTTCACCCATGGATTCTGCACATATTTATTTGAGATGACCTATGTGCAAGGCAGGGTGGTAACTTATTAGCAAACACCAGTAAATAAGGTAGTTCTTGACATGAAACCTAAAATCTGGTGAGACAAGTCAGAGGGCTCAACAGACAAAATAGGGTGACAAACAACAGCCATTAGTGGTGACAGCATTGAGACTGTACAGGAAAGGCACCCTTGGTAGTCACGGAGGGGTTATTGAAGAAGCGGCAGGAACTCTCTGAGTCATGGGTCCCTAACCTCCAGGATCTAATGCTTGATGATGTGTGGTGGAGTTGATGTAATAATAGTAGAAATAAATTGCACAATAAATGTAATATGCTTGAATCATTCCACAACCATCCTTTCTCACTCCAGTCTGTGGAAAAATTGTCTTCCATGAAACTGGTCTCTGGTGCCCAAAAGGTTGGAGATCCTTGCTCTAAGTGAAAGAAAAGGAGGGGGAGGGAATGCACCCTAAGGAGATGAAACATCTTGTCCAACTGATTTAAAGTGTAAGAAATGATGGCTCATTTCAAGGTGTGTTTGCTGTGCTTGGAAAGGGCTGCTTGGGGTGAGGAGAAGGCACAATAAGGCTGAGAAAGGCACAAGACGCTCTGACCATGAAGGACTCTGTATGTCTCTCAAGAGCTTGGATTTTATCCTTAAAGAAGTGAGCCCAGATGCCTGCTATTTCCACTAACCAGATTTTGGCAGAGAGATTTTGCCTCATGGCAAGTTCCCAATTGAGGGCCTTTGCACCACTGTCTGGACATATTTTGGCAAATTCATTTCTTCAAATCATTTAAATTTCTGCTTCAACTTCACCCCCCTTGGAGAGGCCTGATATAATCACCTGGCTTAAAATACAATATTATCTTCTCTTTCCTGCTTTAATTTGAATAAGCCCTTTTTACCACAGTCTGCATGTTTGTGTACTTGTTCATGGTCTAGCTGCTTCAGGAGAATGGAAAGCTACAGGAGAGTCAGGACTTTATCTTGTATGTCTTTGTCTAAACAAGCCTGGCTCAACAAACTTCTGTTGAATGGATGAATAAGTTCAGTTTAGTTCAGTCACTCAGTCGTGGCCGACTCTTTGCGACCCCATGAATTGCAGCACGCCAGGCCTCCCTGTCCATCACCAACTCCCGGAGTTCACTCAAACTCACATCCATCGAGTCCGTGATGCCATCCAGCCATCTCATCCTCTGTCGTCCCCTTCTCCTCCTGCCCCCAATCCCTCCCAGCATCAGAGTCTTTTCCAATGAGTCAACTCTTCGCATGATGTGGCCAAAGTACTGGAGTTTCAGCTTTAGCATCAGTCCTTCCAAAGAACACCCAGGACTGATCTCCTTTAGGATGGGCTGGTTGGATCTCCTTGCAGTCCAAGGAACTCTCAAGAGTCTTCTCCAACACCACAGTTCAAAAGCATCAATTCCTTGGTGATCAGTTTTCTTCACAGTCCAACTCTCACATCCATATATGACTACTGGAAAAACCATAGCCTTGACTAGATGGACCTTTGTTGGCAAAGTAATGTCTCTGCTTTTTAATATGCCATCTAAGTTGGTCACAACTTTCTTTCCAAGGAGTAAGCGTCTTTTAATTTCATGGCTGCAATCACCATCTGCAGTGATTTTGGAGCCCAAAAAAATAAAGTCTGACACTGTCTCCACTGTTTCCCCATCTATTTCCCATGAAGTGATGGGACCATATGCCATGATCTTCCTTTTCTGAATGTTGAGCTTTAAGCCAACTTTTTCACTCTCCTCTTTCACTTTCATCAAGAAGCTTTTTAGTTCTTCACTTTCTGCCATAAGGGTGGGGTCATCTGCATATCTGAGGTTATTGATATTAATAAATCACCAGGCATTAACTCCTTCAAATTCCTGGCTGGATAGCCACACACATCCCATTCTTACTGTCCTTTCTTCAATCATTATAGAAGAAGCCTTTCCCAAAGGTAAATCCCTATACCTTTGAGAATAAGTTCACTTTCCCCTGCATTTTGCCCTGCAACATGACCTCACTATCTTTGGAATGCTTGTAATTTTCCTCTCTCTCATCATTATCAGAAGTCCCTGAGTTTTTGCTGAAATATTTCAGCTCAAGAGGATTTATTTTAATATCCTTGTAAATAGTAAAAACGTCTATGAAAGGCAACTTGTGATTGTCTTTTAATATTGTACAAGCATTTACTCCTTGATGTGTCCATCCAAGTTCCAAGAATGTATTGTACTTATATAGCCGGATATGTACAAACTTGCTGGATATAAATTATTAATGGAAGCATTGTTTGTAATATAAAAGCAAAAGATTAGAAAAACTACTCAAGTATCCACTCGTAGGAGACTGGTTAAGTAAACTCTGGTTAAGTTCACACAATGGAATATATGCAGCTTTAAAAACACAGAAGGGTGGGCTCAGGTCTGGTGAAAAGAACAGATAAGTTTCCTGCCTCCCTTAGAATTCACATTTCTAGTTCCATCATTATTTCTGGCAGCCCACTCCTTCACGAGAATCTTTGGATGATAAACTCTCCTTATGCCTCATTTGAAAATTTCTTTTCTTCACCCTCACTCTTGAGTGACAGAGTTTTTCTTAATTTGGAATTCTGTCCTTGACAGTTCTCCTCCTTGCTCTTTGAAATGGAAGTCAGTTTTGCCTGCTGGACCTTCCCAGTTCTCAGCTTGATGTTTCTTGGAATCAGTGAAGCAAGAAGTCAGTTCCTTTTACTTCCTGAGAAGTTCCTTTTGCTTTAGTCAGTGTGAGTGAGTGTGCATGTGTGTGCCCGTGTGCATCTGTGCCCACAGGCCTATATGGGAGGGGACATGGCAAAAGGCTACAAATACTCGTAATTTTGTTGTGCTCATATGTTGATGGCAACGAGGCAATGATTTAGTTGAATTTCAAAACCTGACCTCATAACAGAGAGGGGAGATAACTGATGGAACAAAATCACACCCCAAAAAGCCAGAACCAGAGCTTATATGGTTACTCGTATCATATTAGAAAGAGTGCCCCTTTCTCTCAGTAGATACAGACTCACGTGAGGGTCAGGAGCAGGCAGACTGAGGAGTCAAGTGTTAAGCCAGATTTCATGTCTCACTATCTTTTCTTTACTTTTTTGTTTTTTTAAGATTTTTTGATGTGGACCGTTTTTTTAAGTCTTGATTAAATCTGTCACAGTACTGCTTCTATGTTTTGTTTTTTGGCCCTGAGGCATGTGGGATCTTAGCTCCCCAACCGTGGGTTGAACCCATGTCCATCGAATTGGAAGGTGAAGTCTTAACCACAGGACTGCCGAACCACTGGACTGCCCATCTTTTCAACTGGGTGCTCTTGTGCAGAACACACTGAACAGCCACAACAATCCTGGACAGAACATATAAAGAAGGGGTAAGGGCTGCCTATAAAACAAAGAGTGGCATTTCCTCTTTTGAAACAGAATAAGAGATCATTGTTTAATGGTTAGTGGAAACACATCTTTAAATTCAAACCGTAAATAATATTGTAGTGTCAGGTATCATCTATATCATGTATTCTTGTCTTGCACCTCATTTCTTAGGTCACCAAGGAAATGAATATCTTCTAACAAACCCTTGGAAATTGAAAGCATCTTACCCTTTCAAAACCACAGAAGTCTACCCTTGACAGCTAGAAGAAAGAAAAGAAAGAATTTAAATTTTTGCTTGCAATCAGAAGGCATGATAAAACATAGCAGTTTACATTACACGTGTGTTTTCTACATGTATGTATTTGAAACTTCCCATAAATTTGTATAGCAACAAAACTAGCCATTTCCAAATGATATATTCAACACTATAAGGCAAAGGAAAAAGTCATGATATTTTGCTTTTATATTTCAATTTTAAGATATATCACATGTAACTCAAATATCCAATATTTCTACTTTATGTCACATAAGATATTTAAGGTTAACTTCTAGTTACAGAGCAATTCAGTTCAGTCACTCAGTCGTGTCAGACTCTTTGAGACCCCATGAATCGCAGCACGCCAGGCCTCTCTGTCCATCACCAACTCCCGGAGTTCACTCAAACTCACGTCCATTGAGTCCGTGATGCCATCCAGCCATCTCATCCTCTGTCATCCCCTTTTCCTCCTGCCCCCAACCCCCTCTCAGCATCAGAGTCTTTTCCAATGAGTCAACTCTTAGCATGAGGCAATTCACTTACCATTAAGACAGAGGATGATGGATAACGAAGATCTCCACTTATAAAAAGACCCAAAGAGGTAAGGATAACTAAAAAACGATTTGTTAAAACCATATCCACCACTGAGAGCTGTTTGTGTTCTAAAGGAAGAAATCATAATGGGTTAAAAGATAAGGGAAAAGTGATGTTTTCAGCAAAGCAAAGACATTTCATAAATATTCATCAAACGCTGATGCAAAGGAAAATGTCGGAAGATGAAGTCACTGTTAGAGGAATTACCTTCTCCAACTTGGGAATAGACCATATCTGTCAGGTTATACCATTGGATATCATCATAATCCCCGAATCCAGAAAAGCTGAGGCCTATGTAAACACCTACCATGAGAGAAAAGGGAAATTAAGGCAAGATAATTAACTAGAAAGCGAGTAACTGACTCCTAAGGTGCTAAGGTTTTAGGAAGGAGAGCCGGCGTCTGCCCCACCATCCAGCCTATGCTCCACCCTTGCCCCAACCCCCCAAAGTGAAGTTTGAGTGTCACTTCCCCAAGCACTGAAAAGATAAAGTAACTTGAGTTGTACCACAGGAGTTTAGCCAGCCATCAAATTACTAAGGATTTTGTTTTATATTGAAGGAGATCAGAATATGTCATCCTTAAAATATGCCACTTTGGCATCAGGGTTTTGAGCTGGAGGCAGCTGAGAATCAAGAAATGCAGGAAGAGTTCTCTACCTGCCTTTTCCTGCTAAAAAGCAGGGCATTTTCTAACCACTTCACCTGTATCAGGAAGTGAAAGTGAAAGTCGCTCAGTTGTTTCCGACTCTTGACCTCATGGAATATACAGTCCATGGAATTCTCCAAGCCAGAATACTGGAGTGGGTAGTATTCTTCTCCAGGGGATCTCCCCAACACAGGCATTGAACTCAGGTCTCTCACACTGCAGGTGAGCCAAAAGGGAAGCCCAAGAGTACTGGAGTGGGTAGCCTATCCCTTCTCCAGTGGATCTTCCCAACCCAGGGATCAAATCAGGGTATCCTGCATTGCAGGTAGATTCTTAACCAACTGAGCTATGAGGGAAGTCCATAAAATCAGGAAGAGAAGAGAGCAATCTTCTCACCAGAGACAGGCAGATGATTCCAAAATGAGTCTGAATAAACAGACTTCACTGAAATAAGTCTTATCTTCCATGAGTCCACCCACAAATTTCCTCATCACTTCACAATTTCTTGTCCCTTGAGGTCTAGACTCCTTTCCTTTGTTAAGACAGTATATAAGCCTCCAAGTTTAACTAGTTCTCTGAATTTCATTTCTCTTCTGGGAACTCCCATGATTATAAATATTAATAAAAAGTACATGCCTTTTCTCCTGATAATGTCTTGGTTAGTTTGGAGGCCCCCAGTCATAACCTATGAGGATATAGGAAGAACTTTTCCTTCCTGATAATATCCTTCTAAGCAAAAATATGTCCCTATTTCAAGAATACAATTATAGTGAACAATACAAAAATTCCAGAGAAAAACATTAAAATGCAAAACCCAAGAGGGAAGAAGTTGTGTTTGATTTACTTTAATTTTGAAAGTAATTTCCTTTATTGTGATTTTTAAAATAGAATAAATTGTTAATAAGGGAATCTATCTGTGGCTCCAGCACTCTTGCCTGGAAAATCCCATGGATGGAGGAGGAGGATAGGCTATAGTCCATGGGGTCACAGAGAGTCAGACACGACTGAATGACTTCACTTTCACTTTCTTTCAATGTAACTTCAGAGAAGGCGATGGCACCCCACTCCAGTACTCTTGCCTGGAAAATCCTATGGACAGAGGAGCCTGGTAGGCTGCAGTCCATAGGGTCGAGAAGAGTCGGACACAACTGAGTGACTTCACTTTCACTTTTCACTTTCATGCATTGGAGAAGGAAATGGCAACCCACTCTAGTGTTCTTGCCTGGAGAATCCCAGGGACGGGGGAGCCTGGTGGACTGCCGTCTATGGGGTCGCACAGAGTTGGCCACGACTGAAGCGACTTAGCAGCAGCAGCATTTGTGGCTCAGGTGGTAAAGAATCTGCCTGTAATGCAGGAAACCCCAGTTCAATCACTGGGTCAGGAAGATCCCGTGGAGAAGGGAATGGCTACCTACTCTAGTATTCTTTCCCTTAGAGGAAAGGGAAAGGCTAACCACTCCAGTATTCTGGCCTGGAGAATTCCATCTACTGTACAGCTCATGGGATTGCAAAGAGTCAGACACAACTGAGCGACTTTCACTTTCACGAGTATTCATGCCTGGAGAATTCCATGGACAGAGGAGCATGGTAGGCTGCAGGGCACAGGGTCGCAAAGAGTCAGAGACGACTGAGCAAGTAACACTTTACTTCATTCAAATTTTGAGAACCTATTAAAAAGAGACTGAACATGTTGCAAATACTGAAACCACTTTGTTCCTTGATCTTACCTTTCCTTGGCCATAGTAGGAATGTTAAGCACCTTTTGTGTTTTAAATGTGGAACATTAATATGAAGTCTAGTCAACACGTCTATAACTATGCGGGTGGTAGAAGGAGCCTGAAGAGAGTTGATAATCTAATGCATATGCTTTGTTTCTAAAAGATGAATGCAGCATCACTCAGATTGTGACATGTGTGTTTTAACTCCTAGATCTTTTCTGTGTAGGGAAAGATATAGAAGAAAATGCTATCATCATCCACTTTTTCCAGAAAGAGGAAAGCTAAAGACAAGCTTTGCTTTTCTAAGGCAAAAGCTAAGCATATCACATGACCAGACTCTGGCAATGTCTAGAAATATTTAATAGAGAGGTAAATAGTAAAATAAAAGCTTATTCTGGTTGACATTTTAGACTAAAATTAAGTTACAGGCTATTCTCTGTGACAAACTGGCCATAATTGTACCTCAGGGTTACAGAAGCTGATGTAGACCATTGCAATGCTTTTGGATTTTTATTCTAATGGGCAAAGGAAGCCACTGGAATGTTTGAAACCAGAAAGTAGTGTGATTTGTTTTACACTTGAGATCATTGTGGTGACTGTTTGGATGGTGGGTTGTACTAGGGTTAGAAACAGGGAGAACACTTAAGAGGCTGTGAATTAGTCTCATGGAAAACCATTGTTATCTTGGCCTAAGACTTTACCAGAGGAGAGAAGTGGTCATGCTGAGGATAGACAGTGGATGTGGCCTCATCCTGGAATGTCATCAGAGTAAGAACAGTCAAAAGTCTATGGTAAATTTTATATTTGAGTAATTGGATATACATTAGGATGAAAAGTACTAGAGAGGAACAGATTTTAAAGGGAGATGAGTCAAGAGTTTTGGCTTAGCTTTGTTATATCAGAGATGCTCATTAGATACCAATAGGAATATAAAACAGACAATTAAGTGTGGGAGTTTGGTCTCAAGGAAGTGGTCAGTACCAGAAATACAAACTCAGGGATCATCAGCCTGAAGGTGGCATTATTACCAAAGGACTAGATTACATTTCTCAGAGAGGATTTGGTAGAGTTGAGGACAAAGCCTTATTTCATTGACATGTTAGGGGTCACAACAAATGAGCCAGTTTAGAAAACTAAGGATTGACCAATGAGGTAAGATAAATGTAACTATAGGTGGTGTAAGGAAGCCAGAAGAATAAAGTGTTCTGTTGAGAAGTAAATTAGTTAACTTTGTAGAATTCTGCTGGGAGGGAGAGTAGAATGAGGATAAAGAATTGACTGTTGGAATTGGCAACACGGAGATCACGGTGACTTTAGAATGAATTGTTTCAGAACAATGGTAGGAACAATCTGATTTGCAGGGTAATGAAGATAAAACCTCAGATATGCAGATAACACCACCGTTATGGAAGAAACTGAAGAGGAACTAAAAGCCTCTTGATGAAACTGAAAGAGGAAAGTGAAAAAAGTTGGCTTAAAGCTCAACATTCAGAAAACGAAGATCATGGCATCTGGTCCCATCAGTTCATGGGAAATAGATGGGGAAACAGTGTCAGACTTATATTTTGGGGGCTCCAAAATCACTGCAGATGGTGATTGCAGCCCTGAAATTAAAAGATGTTTATACCTTTGAAGGAAAGTTATGACCAACCTAGATAGCATATTGAAAAGCAGAGATATTACTTTGCCAACATAGGTCCATCTAGTCAAGGCTATGGTTTTTCCAGTGGTCATGTATGGATGTGAGAGTTGGACTGTGAAGAAAGCTGAGCACTGAAGAATTGATGCTTTTGAACTGTGGTGTTGGAGAAGACGCTTGAGAGTCCCTTGGACTGCAAGGAGATCCAACCAGTCAATCCTAAAGGAGATCAGTCCTGGATGTTCATTGGAAGGACTGATGCTAAAGCTGAAACTCCAATACTTTGGCCACCTCATGAGAAGAGTTGACTTATTGGAAAAGACTCTGATGCTGGGAGGGATTGGGGGCAGGAGGAGAAGGGGATGACAGAGGATGAGATGGTTGGATGGCATCATCAACTCAATGGACATGAGTTTGAGTGAAGTCCGGGAGTTGATGATGGACAGGGAGGCCTGGCATGCTGTGATTCATGGGGTCGCAAAGAGTCAGGCACGACTGAGCAACTGAATTGAACTGAAGATAAAATAGGAAGGTGGAAAATGTAATGCCACCTCCAATAAATTCTTCCAATCATTTTGTTTGAAGGGGAACAGAGGGATGGTGGTAAAGTGGGATAAATGAAGATTTTGGCTAAGAAGGAGGATATCAGGGTATGTTTGTATCCTAATGCATCTAATCCACTGAGGAGGGACAGAGTGGTGACGTATGAGAGAAAGATGAGAACTGCAGGACAGACGCAGCAGCAAGGTTCTCCAGGTGACTGGAGAGAATGGGATGCAGGACACAAGGGGTGATGGGCAGCCTTAGGCACAGCAGAGATATTTCTCATGATGCAACAGGCAAGAAGGCAAAGCATGCAAGTTCTAAGGCAGGTAAGGTGACAGGTGAGTGCAGAAGCGATGATGGAATGCCTTATGATCAGTCTTGATCTTCTACATCAAGTATTTTTAAAAATAAATTTATTTATTATAATTGGAGGTTAATTACTTTACAATATTGTATTGGTTTTGCCACACATCAACATGAATCCGCCACAGGTATACACGTGTTCCCCATCCTGAACCCCCCTCCCTCCTCCCTCCCCCGTACCATCCCTCTAGGTCATCTCAGTGCACCAGCCCCAAGCATCCAGTATCACGCATCAAACTTGGACCGGCGATTTGTTTCATATATGATATTATACATGTTTCAATGCCATTCTCCCAAATCATCCCACCCTCCCAGGCTTCCCTGGTGGCTCAGAGGTTAAAGCGTCTGCCTGCAATGCAGGAGACCTGGGTTCGATCCCTGGCTTGGGAAGATCCCCTGGAGAAGGAAATGACAACCCACTCCAGTATTCTTGCCTGGAAAATCCCATGGACGGAGGGGCCTGGTGGGCTATAGTCCATGGGGTCGCAAAGAGTCGGACACGACGGAGCGACTTCACTTTCACTTTCACTCTCGCCCTCTCCCACAGAGTCCAAAAGACTGTTCTATACATCTGTGTCTCTTTTGTTGTCTGGCATACAGGGTTATCATTACCATCTTTCTAAATTCCACGTATATGTATTAGTATACTGTACTGGTGTTTTTCTTTCTGGCTTGCTTCACTCTGTATAATAGGCTCCAGTTTCATCCACCTCATTAGAACAGGTTCAAATGTATTCCTTTTAATGGCTGAGTAATATTCCATTGTGTATATGTACCATAGCTTTCTTATCCATTCATCTGCTGATGGACATCTAGGTTGCTTCCATGTTCTGGCTATTATAAACAGTGCTGCAATGAACATTGGAGTACACATGTCTCTTTCAGTTCTGGTTTCCTCAGTGTGTATGCCCAGCAGTGGGATTGCTGGGTCATAAGGCAGTTCTATTTCCAGTTTTTAAGGAATCTCCACACTGTTCTCCATAGTGGCTATACTAGTTTACATTCCCACCAACAGTGTAAGAGGGTTCCCTTTTCTCCAAATCCTCTCCAGCATTTATTGCTTGTAGACTTTTGGATTGCAGTCATTCTGACTGGCGTGAAATGGTACCTCATTGTGGTTTTGATTTGCATTTCTCTGATAATGAGTGTACATCAAGTATTAAAGGCACAGCTGAGAGCAGAGAGGGAAAGGAGGTGAGGCACAGCATTTGAGGAGTGGGAAGAGGTGTGACCAGGTCACTCTGCAGAATGAGAAAATAAACATCCCAAGGAAGAGAGGCGGGATTTCTGGGTCGTTCTGAGTACCCACTTGAGACTTGAAAGCATGAATTTATGCTGAGACCAGCTGGTGGAATTTTAAAGAGAGACTGGTGTGCAATTTTGTCTAGTAATATTCTGCTCTGCCAATGGAGTAGAGGTGGTTTTAATGACAGATGGGATTATGCAGGCAAGGAAGAAAGAGAAGGGCAAAGAAGTTACAGAAGTATTTATGAAGAGAGACAAAATTATGGTGAAAAAGTAAGTATGTTGAGTACTGAAAAAAACTGGTGGAGAAAACGTATTGATGTCTCCAAGAAATCCAAATGTCAGACTGTGAATACTAGGGTAAGATGAAAGTATAGAAGGTAGTGTGCAGAGCATGAGATGATTGTAGTAAAGATTTTGGAGGCAATAACAATATCAGAGACAACAAGGTCAAGAAAATGACCACAGAAGTAAGATGGGGGAAAGATCACTGGGGAAGAACAGGCCTTGAAAGCATTGGTCCATATGGGTGGTGAAATCACCAAAAATAGTAACAAAAATAAGATGGAGAGAAAGGTAGGGGTCCAGATGCTAAACTCATCAATGAAAGTGAGTGATGGGAAGGTTGTCATGCACTGGCAGCCAAGAAGAGTTAGAGGGAGTAAAGTCTGAATTCAAAGGGACTGAACATTTTCAAGAAGACAGGAGTTAATTATTAAGAAGTAACCCTTAAGGGAATGAGGACAATGATCCCTTGAGACTCAAACATGTGACACGGGTGCAGCGAAAAGAATGATAACTGGGACTGGCCAGATTACTCTTTACAGCAATTGAGGGGACCATTCAGAGAAAAGATTAGTAGTATGGGGGAATTTACTGATAACAGACCACATATTCCAAAGAATGGTTTTGGGAGAAAGGAGATGGACCTATGTTTCAGTTCAGTTCAGTTGCTCAGTTGTGTTCAACTTTTTGCGACCCCATGGACTGCAGCACACCAGGTCTCCCTGTCCATTGCCAGTTTCTGGAGCTTACTCAAACTCATGTTCATTGAGTCAGTGATGCCATCCAACCATCTCATCCTCTGTTGTCCCCTTCTCCTCCTGCCTTCAATCTTTCCCAGCATCAGGGACTCTTCTAATGAGTCAGTTCTTTGCATCAAGTAGCCAAAGTATTGAAGCTTCAGCTTTGGCATCAGTCCTTCCAATGAATATTCAGGACTGATCTCCTTTAGGATTGACTGGTTGGATCTCTTTGCAGTCCAAGGGACTCTCTAGAGTCTTATCCAACACCACAGTTCAAAAGCATCAATTCTTCAGTGCTCAGCTGTCTTTATAGTCCAACTCTCACATCCATACATAAACTTTAACTAGACAGACCTTTGATGGCAAAGTAATGTCTCTGCTTTTTAATATGCTGTCTATGTTGATCATAATGTCTTTTTAATTTCATGGCTGCAGTCACCATCTGCAGTGATTTTGGAGCCCCCAGAAAAAAAGTCTGTCACTGTTTGCATTGTTTCCCCATCTATTTGCCATGAAGTGATGGGGACCAGATACCACAATCTTAGTTTTCTGAATGCTGTTTGGGTGAAATTAAAGGAAATTCAGAATAGTATGTGGTATAAAGTAACTGAAAGTGACCTGGAGGCTTGGGTTTCTATAGTGACATAAAATTGGGGTGAGAGGCATGATGGAGTGTCATAGAGGAGGAAGATGGGTAATAAGTCCAGACTGGAACATATGGACCATATGAGGCTCCTGGATTCCTGTTCTCACCAGTGACTCCATTTGGGATGAAGCTTCATTGGTGTGGGGAGGGCAGATGAACCAAAGCCTCACAAAGGAATGGTCAGTGGCAGCCTGATACTGTGGGAATTTATTTTCTGCTTCAGCACACCAGTGGCCTGCTGAGGGAAAAAGTGGGTTCATCTAAAAACAGGTTTCCAAAACTTCCTTTTCTTGAGATGTTGAAGTGATCGAGTGAGTGAGACCCTGAGGAACTGAGACTTGCCTTCTCTCCTATGATCCTCAGGGCTGTGGCAGGATGCAGAGACTGGCTCCTCTCCTGTGTCTCACAAAAGTATGGCAGGTTTGGACAGAGAAAAGAGGAGCGGGCCCTGGCCTTGCATCCATGGAACAAAGCTAGAAAAGGAGCTGAGTTTCCATCTGGTTGAGAGAGAGGAAAATGAGGCACAGTTTCTCCCTGAACTACTTCTGCACAAGCAGGCTGGAGCTAGGATAATTAAAAGACTGCAAGTCATTGGAATTCAAAGAAATCTGGGGCAAGGCTATCTATATATCCCTATACCAGTGTATATTACTTGAATCTATTACTTTATCATGGTAGGGCAACCTATTATGCTGTTTTATTCTTTAAAATCATGTTTGTTAGTCATGTTGCTTTAGTCTCCCACACGAATTTTGGTATTGGCTTATCAATTTCCATACACACAAAAATATAGCTGTAATTTTTCTCGGATTTGTATTGAATTGATTGATAAATTTTGAGAGAACTAACGTTTTTACATAAAATCATTTTTAGTCTCTTTTTATAGTCTTCAATAAAATTTTATAATTTCTACACAAGCCTTGCAAGTCTTTTTGGTTTATTTATAGGTCCCTATTACTTTCTGAATAGGGTTTTTAATTTATAATCTTTTAGTCAGTCTTTAGTGGAGTGGTTTTTATATACTGATATGTTTGTCAATTCTATAGCATGCATACTTGTTCTGATAGTCTGTCTGTTGATTCTTTTGGATTTTTATATAGATACACATATAATCTATGGGTAATAAAATTTGTTTCCTATCTTTTAGTTCTTTCATTTTTTTTCCTTTAGAAATATCAGATTTGGGGTCACTGAAGTCATCAATGACCTAAGAAAAACAATCTGGAATAAGATGATTAGTAACTGAAATGTATAGGATGCTATTAATTATAATAATAATAGAAAAACACATAACAAAATAATGTGATACCTCAGAACAACTTTACATATTTACGTGTGGCAGGAATAGAAGATGGATTAGAACTGCAATGAATTATCTCTGGGAAGAAAGAACATATTAATGGAGGACAGAGTATCAAGTGGGGCTTCCCTGGTGGCTCAGACGGTAAAGCATTGAGAGAGTCATTTCCTAGGCAGGTTGATAAGTCTAGGGATCCCCAAGGAGAGAGGGGTCTGGAACTCTCAAGGAGGAAGAAAGGACAAACTTTTTTCCCCTCTACATTCCTTAGGATTATATAACAATAATGTATCCTGTCTGAGGACACTCTCTAGATTAAACCTTCTGGCTAATCCTGTTATCTTAAAATGTAAATTATGGGAGTAGGTCTGGTGAGGTCTTTACAACCTCCAGACATTCTTTTGATTCACTGGAGAGTATATAACTCCACTGCTAACACTAGCAAGGGCGTATTCTTTCTGTCCTCTTCTGATGCCTATGTCAGAAGCTTTCTGTATCTCCTTTATACTTTAATAAAACTTTTATTACACAAAAGCTCTGAGCGATCAAGCCTCGTCCGTCTCTGGCCCCAGACTGAATTCTTCACCTCCAGAAGCCAAGAATCCCAGCGTCTTTTTGTGGTTCAGAAACAACCTTTCAGCATCTGCTTGCAATTAGGGGAGACTCGAGTTCGATCCCTGGGTTGGGAAGATATCTTGGAGAAGGAAATGGCAACCCACTTCAGTACTCTTGCCTGGAAAATGGATGGAGGATCCTGGTAGGCTACAGTCCATGGGGTCGCAAACAGTCAGACATGACTGAGTGACTTCACTTTCTGATAAACCTTTTATCCTCTGCTGTACAGAAGCAGTAGGTATTTCCAAACATAAATCACCAGAATATCAAGGAAATTTGGAGATACATTAAAGTTAGTAGTAACATGGCAAAATGTCACAGAGAAAAAAAGTTTATCACACTAGCAAGCAGACAAGGGAAAATGACTGAGTTCTTTGGTATTTTTAGGAAACATTTTCACTCCATTATGCCTGCATGTTTAACTTGTACTGCCAATTAAACATAACTGTCATATAATAAAAAATGCCATCCCCAATTCTGAATAAAGTCACAAACTTACCATTAAGTTTTGTGTTCATAACGAAGCCAAGTAATGCCACATCATTGGCACAGGGACACTTTGTCGTTTTGAGATCTACCACATGTGGATATAATTGCTGGATTGTTTTTTTTTCATCACAGTCCCAAGTTTCCAGTGAAGGATAGGCTCTGTGGAAATCAAGTTTTGGTGTCTAAATTACAGCAGGACTCTTGAAAATAGAACATTACTGCTTTATTTTTTCTGTCTTTTTTAAAAAATTAAAAAACTTTAAATTGAAGTATAGCTGATTTACAATGTTGTGTTAATTACTGTTGTACTACAAAATAATTCTGCTATACATACATACCAACATATATATACGTGTACATATACATATTCTCTTTTACATATTCTTTTCCATTATGGCTTATCACAAGGTACTGAGTGTAGTTCTCTGTACTATACAATAGGACCTTGTTGTTTATCCAGCCTATATGGATACCCATTCTATATAAATCAGAAGTTTGCATTTGTTAATCCCAAACTCCCAGTCCATCCTTCTACCCACCCCCTCCACCCTTGGCAACCACCAGTCTATTCTCTGTGTCCATGATTCTGTTTCTGTTTCTGTTTCATAGACAGGTTCATTTCTGTCATACTTTAAATTCCACATATAAGTGATATCATATGGTATTTATCTTTATCTTTCTGACTTACTTCACTTAGTGTGATAATTTCTACATTCATGTTTCTGCATCCATGTTCCTGCAAAGGGCATTATTTCATTTTTATGGCTGAATAATATTCCATTGTGCACAGGAGCAGTGGCACAGGAGCAGCCGAGAGGAACTACCTCGTGTCCAAGGTCAGGGGTGGTGGCTGAGAAGAGCTACCCCACATCCAAGGTCGGGGTGGCGGCCGAGAGGAGATACTCCACGTTCAAGGTAAGGAGCAATGCCTGCACTTTGCTGGAGCAGCCATGAAGAGATAACCCACGTCCAAGGTAAAAGAAACCCAAGTAAGATGGTAGGCGCTGACAGAGGGCTTCAGAGGGCACACAGACTGAAACCACAATCACAGACAACTAGCCAATCTGATCATATGAACCACAGCCTTGTCTAACTCAATGAAACTAAGCCATGCCATGTGGGGCCACCCAAGATGGACGGGTCATGGTGGAGAGGTCTGACAGAATGTGGTCCACTGGAGAAGGGAATGGCAAACCACTTCAGTATTCTTGCCTTGAGAGTCCCATGAAAAGTATGAAAAGACAGGACACTGAAAGATGAACTCCCCAGGTCAGTAGGTGCCCAATATGCTACTGGAGATCAGTAGAGAAATAACTCCAGAAGGAATGAAGGGATGGAGCCAAAGCAAAAACAATACCCAGTTGTGGATGGGACTGGTGATAGAGGCAAGGTCCAATGCTGTAAAGAGCAATATTGCATAGGAACCTGGAATGTTAGGTCCATGAATCAAGGCAAATTGGAAGTGGTCAAACAGGAGATGGCAAGAATGAACATTGACATTCTAGGAATCAGTGAACTAAGATGGACTGGAATGAGTGAATTTAACTCAGATGACCATTGTATCTACTACTGTGGGCAGGAATCCCTCAGAAGAAATGGAGTAGCCATCATAGTCAACAAAAAGTCCAAAATGCAGTACTTGGATACAATCTCAAAACGAACGAATGATTTCTGTTCGTTTCCAAGGCAAACCATTCAATATCGTGGTAATCCAAGTCTATGCTCTGACAGGTAATGCTGAAGAAGCTAAAGTTGAGTGGTTCTATGAAGACCTACAAGACCTTCTAGGACTAACACCCACCCAAAATATGTCCTTTTCATTATAGGGGACTGGAATGCAAAAGTAGGAAGTCAAGAAACACCTGGAGTAAAAGGCAAATTTGGCCTTGGAATATGGAATGAAGCAGGGAAAAGGCTAATAGAGTTTTGCTAAAAGAATGCAGTGGTCATAACTAACACCCTCTTCCAACAACACAAGAGAAGACTACACATGGACATCACAGATGGTCAACACTGAAATCAGATTAATTATATTCTTTGCAGCCAAAGATGGAGAAGCTCTATACAGTCAGCAAAAACAAGATCCAGGAGCTGACTGTGGCTCAGATCATGAACTCCTTATTGCCAAATTCAGACTTAAATTGAAGAAAGCAGGAAAAACCACTAGACCATTCAGGTATGACCTAAATCAACTCCCTTTATACAGTAGAAGTGAGAAATAGATTTAAGGGACTTTATCTGATAGACAGAGTGCCTGATGAACTATGGATGGAGGTTTGTGACATTGCACAGGAGACAGGAATCAAGAGCATCCCCAAGAAAAGAAATGCAAAAAGCAAAATGGCTGTCTGAGAGGAGGCCTTACAAATAGCTGTGAAAAGAAGAGAAGTGAAAAACAAAGGAGAAAAGGAGAGATATTCCCATTTGAATGCAGAGTTCCAAAGAATAGCAAGGAGAGATAAGAAAGCCTTCCTCAGCAACCAATGCAAAGAAATAGAGGAAAACAATAGAATGGGAAAAACTAGAGATCTCTTCAAGAAAATTAGAAATATCAAGGGAACATTTCATGCAAAGATAGGCTCAATAAAGGATAGAAATAGTACGGCCCTAACAGAATCAGAAGATATTAAGAAGAGGTGGCAGGAATACACAGAAGAGCTGTACAAAAAGACCTTCATAACCCAGATAATCATAATGGTGTGATCACTCACACTCACCTAGAACCAGACATCCTGGAATGTGAAGTCAAGTGGGCCTTAGAAAGCATCACTATGAACAAAGCTAGTGGAGGTGATGGAATTCCAGTTGAGCTATTTCAAATCCTTAAAAATGATGCTGTGAAAGTACTGCACCCAATATGCCAGCAAATTTGGAAAACTCAGCAGTGGCCACAGGACTGGAAAAGGTTGCTTTTCATTCCAACCCCAAAGAAAGGCAATGCCAAAGAATGTTCAAACTACCGCACAATTGCACTCATCTCACATGCTAGTAAAGTAATGCTCAAAATTCTCCAAGCCAGGCTTCAGCAATACGTGAACCGTGAGCTTCCAGATGTTCAAGCTGGTTTTAGAAAAGGCAGAGGAACCAGAGATCAAATCGCCAGCATACGCTGGATCATCAAAAAAGCAAGAGAGTTTCAGAAAAACATCTATTTCTGCTTTATTGACTATGCCAAAGCCTTTAAACTGTGGAAAATTCTGAAGGAGATGGGAATACCAGACCACTTGACCTGCCTCTTGAGAAACCTATATACAGGTCAGGAAGCAACAGTTAGAACTGGACATGGAACAAAAGATGGGTTCCAAATAGGAAAAGGAGTACGTCAAGGCTGTATATTATTACCCTGCTTATTTAACTTCTATGCAGAGTACATCATGAGAAATGCTGGGCTGGAGGAAACACAAGCTGGAATCAGGATTGCTGGGATAACTTCAGATATGCAAGTGACACCACCCTTATAGCAGAAAGTGAAGAATTAAAAGCCTCCTGATAAAAGTGAAAGAGGAGAGTGAAAAAGTTGGCTTAAAGCTCAACATTCAGAAAACTAAGATCATGGCATCCGGTCCCATAACTTCATGGGAAATAGATGGGGAGACAGTGAAAACAGTAGCTGACTTTATTTTGGGGGGCTCTAAAATCACTGCAGATGGTGACTACAACCATGAGATTAAAAGATGTTTATTCCTTGGAAGGAAAGTTATGACCAACCTGCTGCTGCTGCTGCTGCTGCTAAGTCACTCCAGTCGTGTCTGACTCTGTGCAACCCCATAAACGGCAGCCCACCAGGCTTCCCCGTCCCTGGGATTCTCCAGGCAAGAACACTGGAGTGGGCTGCCATTTCCTTCTCCAACGCATGAAAGTGAAAAGTGAAAGGGAAGTCACTCAGTTGTGTCCGATTCTTAGCTACCCCATGGACTGCAGCCCACCAGGCTCCTCCGTCCATGGGATTTTTCTAGGCAAGAGTACTGGCGTGGGGTGCCACTAGACAGCACATTAAAAGCAGAGACATTACTTTGTCAACAAAGGTCTATCTAGTCAAGGCTATGGTTTTTCCAGTAGTCATGCATGGATGTGAGAGTTAGACTATAAAGAAAGCTGAGCACCGAAGAATTGATGCTTTTGAACTGTGGTGTTGGAGAGACTCTTGAGAGTCCCTTGGACTGCCAGGAGATCCAACCAGCCCATCCTAAAGGAGATCAGTCATGGGTGTTCATTGGAAGGACTGATGTTGAAGCTGAAGGTCTAATACTTTGGTCACCTGATGGAAGACCTGACTCATTTGAAAAGACTCTGATGCTGGGAAAGATTGAGGGCAGGAGGAGAAGGGGACGACAGAGAATGAAATGGTTGGATGGCATCACTGACTCAATGGACATGAGTTTGGGTAAACTCTGGGAGTTGGTAATGGACAGGGAGGCCTGGCATGCTGCATTTCATGGGGTCGCAAAGAGTTGGACTCGACTGAGTGACTGAACTGACCTGAACTGAATATTCCATTGTATATCAGTACTGTGTCTTCTTTATCCATTTGTCTGTTGATGGACTTTTAAGTTGTTTTCATGTCTTGGCTATTGTAAATAGTGCTGCTATGAACATAGGAGTGCATATATCTTTTGAATTGTAGTTTTGTCTGAATTCATGCCTATGAGTGGGATTGCTAATAATTGGCAATTCTATTGTTAGTTTTCTGAGGACATGACTGAGCGACTGAACTGACCTGAACTGAACTGAGGAACCTCTATAGTTTTCCACCAACTGTGTAGGAAGGTTCCACCCACAGTATAGGAAGGTTTCCTTTTCTCCATATCCTCTGCAGCATTAGACTTAAAGAAATATATTTACTTATTTGGTTGTGCTAGGTCTTAATCTTTGATTTTTGTTGTGGCATGAGGAATCTAGTTTCCTGACCAGGGACTGAACCTGGGCCCCTGCACTGGGGGCATGGAGTCTTAGCCACTGGACCACCAGGGAAGTCCCTGTAGCCTTTTTAATGATGGCCATTCTGACCAGTGGGGCTTCCTGGTGGCTCAGAAGGTGAAGAATCTTCCTACAATTTGGGAGACCTGAGTTCGATCCCTGGGTCAGGAAGACCCCTGGAGAAGGGAATGGCTACCCACTCCAGTATTCTTGCCTGGAGAATTCCATGGACAGAAGAGCCTGGCAGGCTACAGTCCATGTAGTCACAAAGAGTTGGACATGACTGAGTGATCTGAATTCTCTCTACACCATTCTGACCAATGAGAAGTTACCTTATTGTAGTTTTAATTTGCATTTCTTAAATAATTCATTATTTCTTTTTTTAAAGGATTTTAAAGAAATTATGTAAAGGAACTATTCCATTGTTTAAAAAAATAGGTGTTATCACCTCATTTTTCATCAGTTAAAAATAGGTTGATTCTTATTTTCCAAAGTATGAGGAATGAAGGTTAATTTCCTTGAAGGGGGCCTGGCAAGGTCATATAGCAGAAGAGCATGTCATGTGGGAAACACTGTTTTGAACATCTTTAGGAAATACAGTTGGCCACAGGATCTATCCCTAGAAATTGCACTGCTGGATCACAGGGTTTGCACATTTATAACTTAGAGAATAACTTCTGCTTTGAGAGGCCCCATATTTCCTTTCTGTTCACTTTCCCAATCCCATAGAGATAGCAGGAGATATAGATAAATAAGAATAAATCTGAAACAGCAAGAGAGCGTGGGGAAAGTTGTCATCAGTGGCCAAGACACTTGGAGGGATTTCTGGAAGATACCAAGGAGTCAGGGAAAGACTAACAGGAAAAACCAGTCAGAGGCAAGACATTTCCAATCCCTCAACCTAGCAATCTATTCTTAGATATACAAAGGGTTGGAGCTGGACAAAGTCAAAGTTTAAAGCATGAGAAATGAGAGAATTTATTTTTCTGAAAAAAATGAGAAAAGAGAATAAAAAAGTAAGCCAGGACAGTTTGACAGAGTACTGCTGTTTGAATTTCAAAAATAGTCAAAGGACTTTTAAGAAAAGAGATACAGTCACTCCATAGCTGTTTACATTTCTGCAACATGAATCTCCTCATCAAATTTTCAATAAAGTCTGCTATAAAACCAAAAACTTAGTATATACTTACTACATACTGCAGCTTGGGCAAAGTAAGAAAAGGAACTAAGTTTCCATCTAGGCTGACATAGTGTAGCACAGGTACGGCCAAGAAGGAAAAGAGACATAATTTATAACCAAATTAATTCATTCTGAAATTCAAAGAAATCTGAGGCAAGGCGGCTGACTTTCCAGGTTGTAGCATGTGTGTACAGATAATTAATGACGTTATCTCAGAGGGCAGGGAGATTTGAACTTGCATCTGGAACATGGCTCCATTGACTTGAAAATGCCTCTTTACTGATGTGCTGTGTTTTAAGTATTTTAGGAATGAAGGAATAATTAAAAGTCTTGACTGGTGAGAATCTATACAGGAGAAAAGTGACTGATGTGAAGGTGACTGGTGATTGTGATTAACAGCAGTTTTAATGAAGTGGTCTGGGCTGTGAATCAAAGATTAGGAAGTAGAGATAATATTTTTCAACATCTCTTTTGAATTTAGTAATGATTAAAGATTCCCAGCTGTAACTCTAACCTTAATACTTACTGCTACTTCCCAGTGTTTTTTCCCCACGTCTTCAGCATCTCGTAAATGATACTGTAATCTACTTGACTGCTCAAGTAAGAAATCTAGGATTCATCCTTAATATCTGTTTCCTTCATCCCCATTCCACCTGGAGGTCATATCAGCTCTACTTTCAAACTGTATCCTGAACACTGTGACTTCACACTGTCTCCACTGCTCATTCCAAGTACTCCAGAGCATCTCCTGTGCGGAAAGTGGCAACAGCTGCCCACCAGTTTCCTTCATTCTCCAGGCAAGAATACTGGAATGGGTTGCCATTTCCTTCTCCAGGGGAATCTTCCCGACCCAGGGATCGAACCCAGGTCTCCCGCATTGCAGGCAGACGCTTTAACCTCGGAGCCACCAGGGAAGCTCCCCATTCTTGTCATCTGCCCTCAAGAGTCAGTTCTTTACATGCCAGCCAAAGTGATAATTTTTAAAAGAATAAATCAGTATCATTCTCCTGTTTAAAACACTTCAATGGCTTTTCATTATGATTAGAATAAAATCCACACTTTACCATGACCTCTGCCCATCTGTCTAAACTCGTCACACACTACTCTGTCATTTAGACCACAACACTGACTTCCTCTCAGTTCCTCAAACAGAGGAATCTCCTTTCTGTAACTGGGAACTTTAAGAACTTTTAATTTTCCACAGTGGCTGCATCAATTTACATTCCCACTGGCAGTGCACAAGAGTACTTTTCTCTGTATCCTCACCAACACTTGTTATTTGTTGACTTTCTGATAACAGGCATTCTGACAGGTGAGGCAGTAGCTCATTGTGCCTTTGATTTGCATTTCCCTGAGGATGAGTGATGCAGAGCATCTTTCCAAGTGCCTGTAGGCATCTGCATGTCTTCAATGGAAAATGTCTATTTAGTTCTTCTGCCCATTTAAAAAAAAAGGTTGTTTTTATATGGGTTCTTTGTATATTTTGGATGTTAGCCTCTTATCTGATATATTGTTTGCATATATCCTTTCCCACTCAGTAGGTGGCCTCTCTGTTTTGTTGACAGTTTCCTTAACCCTGCAAAAGCCTTTTAGTTTGATGAAGTCCCATTTGTTGTTTATTTCCTTTGGGTGAAGAGAAAGATCAAAATCTTTTATTTATCAAAATAAATATTGCTATAAGCTGATACCCAACAGTGTACTGCTTCCATTTTCCTCTAGGAGTTTTATAGTTTCAGGTCTCACATTTAAGTCATTAGTCCATTTTTGAATTACTTTTGTTTTTTTAATTTAAATTTATTTATTTTAATTGAAGGCTAATTACTTTACAATATTGTATTGGTTTTGCAATACATGAACATGAATCTGCCACGGGTGAATTACTTTTGAATATGGTGTGAGAAAGTAGTCCAGATTGATTCTTCTGCCTGTAGCTTTCCAGTTTTCCCAAAACTAAGTACTGAAGAACTTTTCTTTCCTGCACGGTACTTCTTGCCTCCTTTGTGATACATTCATTAATCATATAAGTGTGGGTTCATTTTGGGGCTCTCTTCCATTCCACTGATCTATGTCTCTGATTTTTGTGCCAGTACCACAGTTTTAGTTACTGTAGCTTTGTAGTACAATTTAAAATCAAAGAGCATTATACCTTTAGCTTTGCTCTTCTTTCTCAAGATTGTTTTGGCTATTTAGGCTCTTCTGTGTTTCCCTACAAATTTCTAAATGATTTGTTCTAGTTCTGTGAAGAATGCCATTGGTATTTTGACAGTGATTGCACTGAATCTGTAAATTGCTTTGGGTGGTATGGTCATTTTAGCAATGTTAAGTCTTTTTTTTTTTTTTTTTAATCTATTCAGCCACTGTCTTTTGATTGGAGTATTTAGTCCATTTAGAGTAAAATTATTGATAGGTATGTATTTATTACCACTTGGCTCATACATGATTATTTAAAGTTGACAATCTATTAAGTTTAATGATATTTTAAGTAGGTCTGACCGAGGTTCTTTTCCAGTTACTGCCTCTGCACTGGGACTAGGAGCATGGGAGATGTGGTGTGTGTTCTTTAGGAGCAGAGTCTCCGTTTCCTACAGTTCTCTGGCTCTCCCACATACAAGCTGCACTGGGCTTCAAAGCCAGATGTTCTGGGAGCTCATCTTCCCTGTACATCGGTCTAGGGAGCCCTATGCGGGGTTTGGACCCCTTGCTCCTTAGGGAAGGCCTCTGCAATTGTGATTATTCTCCTGTTTGTGGGTTGCCTACATGGTGGTATTGGTTTTGGCTCTACAGTGACTCTACCCCCGCTCCTACTCATACTGTTGTGGTTCCTTCTTTAAATGTTTACTTGTGGGAAATCTTTTCTGCTAGTCTTCTGTTCACTCCATAAGTAGTTATTCTGTAAATAGTTGTAATTTTGGTGTGCCTATGGGAGGAGGTGTGAGCTCAGGGTCTTCCTGCTTTATCTTGGCCCCGAATCATTACTTTTATTAAAGCTACCCAGGTGACTCTTTCCATGAGATGAAATATTTATTTATTTTTACTCTGGGCTTCCCTGGTGGCTCAGAGGGTAAAGAATCTGCCTACAATGCAGGAGACCTGGGTTCAATTCCTGGGTCAAGAAGATTCCCTGGAGTAGGAAATAGCAACCCACTCCAGTATTCTTGCCTGGAGAATTCCATGGACAGAGGAGCCTGGTGGGCTACAAAGAGTCCACAGGGTCACAAAAAGACACAGTTAAGCAACTAACACTTTCACTGTCACTCTGCATTCTACATAGCACTATCAAAGTGGGAGCAAAAGAACAAACGTGAAAAGGGCAGGTGAAAATGAGGATAAATGCAAAATCCAGGACTGAGGTTTTTTCCTATATACAATAGAGTCACAAAGAGTCAGACACAACTTAGTGACTGAACAACAACAACACTATCAGTTCAATTCATTCACTCAGTCATGCCCGACTCTTTGTGACCCCATGGACTGCAGCACGCCAGGCCTCCGTGTCCATCACCAACTCCTGGAACCTACTCAAACTCATGTCCATTGCGTCGGTGATGCCATCCAACCATCTCATCCTCTGTCATCCCCTTCTCCTCCTGACTTCAATCTTTCCCAGCATCAGGGTCTTTTCAATGAGTCAGCCCTTCACATCAGGTGGCCAAAGTATTGGAGCTTCAGCATCAGTCCTTCAATGAATACTCAGGGTTGATTTCCTTTAGGATTTACTGATTTGATCTCCTTCCTGTCCAAGGGACTCTCAAGAGTCTTCTCCAGCACCACAGTTCAAAGCATCAATGCTTCAGTGCTCAGCCTTTCTTATTGTCCAGATCTCACATCCATAGCTTTGACTAGATGGACCTTTGTTGGCAAAGTAATGTCTCTGCTTTTTAATGACACTGTCTAGGTTTGTCGTTGCTTTTCTTCCAAGGAGCAAGCGTCTTTTAATTTCATGGCTGCAGTCACCATCTGCAGTGATTTTGGAGCGTCATAAAATAAGGTCAGCCAGTGTTTCCACTCTTTCCGCATCTATTTGCCATGAAGTGATGGGACCGGATGCCATGATCTTCATTTTTTTTCAACACTGAGTTTTAAGCCAGCTTTTTCACTCTGCTCTTCCACCTTCATCAAGAAGCTCTTTAATTCCTCTTTGCTTTCTGCCCTAAGGGTGGTGTCATCTGTGCATCTGAGGTTATTGATATTTCTCCTGGAAGTCTTGATTCCAGCTTGTGATTCATCCAGCCTGGCATTTCTTATGATGCACTCTGCATGTAAGTTAAGTAAGCAGGGTGACAATATACAGTCTTGACACACTCTTTTCCCAATTTGGACCCAGTCTGTTGTTCCATGTCTGGTTCTAACTGTTGCTTCTTGACCTGCACACAGATTTTTCAGGAGGCAGGTAAGGTGGTCTGGTATTCTCATCTCTTGAAGAATTTTTCAGTTTGTTACAATCTACACAGTCAAAGGCTTTAGCAGAGTCAATGAAGCAGAAGTAGATGTTTTTCTGGAATTCTCTAGCTTTTTCTATGATCTAATAGATGTTGGCAATTTGATTTCTGGTTACTCTGCCTTTTCTAAATCCAGCTTGTACATCTGGAACTTCTCAGTTCACATACTGTTGAAGTCTAGCTTGAAGGATTTTGAGCATTACTTTGCTAGCATGTGAAATTAATACAATTGTGTGGTAGTTTGAACATTCTTTGGCATTGCCCTTCTTTGGGATTGGCTTCCCTGGTAGCTCAGATGGTAAAGAATCTGCCTGCAATGCATGAGACCCCAGTTTGATTCCTGGATCAGGAAGATACCCTGGAGAGGACATAAACTACCCATTCAGTATGCTTGGGCTTCCCTGTTGGGTTAGACGGTAAAGAATCTGCCTGCAATGTGGGAGATGTGGGTTCAATGCCTGGGTTGGGAAGATCCCCTGGAGGAGGGCATGGCAACCACACTTTGGAGAACTTTATTAAAAATTATCCATGTATATTTAAATCTTTGCCTCATCAGATTGTGAGACTTGAAGAGTCATGATTATTTCTTAACTATCTCTAGCACTTAGCAGAGTACAGCATATTACAGTTTACAAAATTTGTTTGAAGAATAATACAACTTTTGCTTTACTTTTACCTCCCGGCATTTACCTCGAACAGTATCCAGTAGTGTTCCTTCAGTGGTATAAATATTTAATCCATATTGTAAAGTGATTCTTACTAACCATTCTTCTACAGCTGCTATATCTGAAAACAAAAGACAAGCAATTAGTTAGGTTTTTGGTACGTCATGTTGGTGAAATTTAAGACTATTCAAACCTGGATCTCCTGCATGGCAGGCAGATTCTTTACCATCTGAGCCACCAGGGAAGACCCATATGAACATTACTAACAACAATTACCTTTTATTTCCCTATCATTTTGATGGCACTTATATATTTTTACTATAAACATTTTAATGATAAAATAAGCACAGAAGAATTATGAAGTGCTCTTATCAACAGAGTAATGAATGCAAAGAAAAATATTTTAGATTATAATTTTTCTTGAGAGCTGTTGTAACTTGGTAAGAAGCAAATTGTGATACTTCAAGTGAAGTTGTGTAATACTTTTTGAAAGCAGACCATGGTTAATTAAAATATTTAGCATATCAGGAGTTCCCTGGTGTTCAGTGGATAGGACTGTTTTGCTGCTGAGGGAACCAGTTGAGTTCAGTCTCTGGTTGGGCAAAAAAAAGCTAATAAAATTGAAAGGAGAAATAAATCCACACAACTGTAGCTGGTTCCTTCAACACTCCTCTTTAAATAACTGACAAAATCAGTGAGGATATAGAAAAGCTGAATAACACTATCAACCAACTGATCCAATCAACTTTAATAGAACACTCTATCAAAAAGAACTTTTTAATAGTACTTTTTTCAAGTGCACAGGGAAGATTCACCGAATGATCATACAAAATATATTCTCAGAACATAATAGAGTTAATCTAGAAGAAGCAGTAACAGAAAGATATTTGGAACATTCCCAGATATATGGACATTGTATAACAGATTTCTAAATAATAGATGTCAAAGAGAAAGTGACATGGAGAATTAAAAAATATTTTGAATTGAAAGAAAATGAAAACACAACATACAAAAATTTATGAGATGCAGATAAAGCAGTGCTGAAGAGAAATATATAGTAGTAAAATATTTATATTAAAAAGAAAGATCTCAAATCAGTTATCTGAAGCAGTAGTAACAGCCTTATAAAGTGTCAAAGAGTAAATATTTAGGTCTTTGTGGGCCATATGGTCTCTGTCTCAACACTTCAACTCTGCCATGGTAGCACACTAGCAGCTATAGA
Source organism: Nanger dama (assembly GCA_917880005.1). NCBI lineage: Eukaryota > Metazoa > Chordata > Mammalia > Artiodactyla > Bovidae > Nanger > Nanger dama. The sequence goes on along the minus strand of CAKJTW010000038.1, from coordinate 973,881 downwards.
AAACATAAATAAATGAGCATGACTGTGTTCCAATAAAGCTAATTTACAAAGCAGGCAGCAGACCAGATTTGGCCTGGAAACTGTAGTTTGTCAACCCCTGATCTAAAGATTCCCAACGTAAGAAATCATGGAAAAAGGCAGCAAATAAAACGTAAAGGAAGTAGAAGGATGATATAAAGAGTAAAATCAATGAAATGAAGAATAGAAAAACAATACCATAATCAATGAAATCTAAGATGCTTCTTTGAAAGGACCAATAAAATTGATGTATTTCTACCAGACTAATCAAGAATGCTCAAACTACCGCACAACTGCACTCATCTCACATGCTAGTAAAGTAATGCTCAAAATTCTCCAAGCCAGGCTTCAGCAGTATATGAACCGAGAACTTCCTGAAGTTCAAGCTGGTTTTAGAAAAGGCAGAGGAACCAGAGAGATCAAATTGCCAACATCTGCTGGATCATCGATAAAGCAAGAGAGTTCCAGAAAAACATCTATTTCTGCTTTATTGACTATGCCAAAGTCTTTGACTGTGTGGATCACAATAAACTGTGAAAAATTCTGAAAGAGATGGGAATACCAGACCACCTGACCTGCCTCTTGAGAAATCTGTATGCAGGTCAGGAAGCAACAGTTAGAACTGGACATGGAACAACAGATGGTTCCAAATAGGAAAAGGAGTACGTCAAGGCTGAATATTGTCACCCTGCTTGTTTAACTTATATGCAAAGTACATCATGAGAAACGCTGGACTGGAAGAAACACAAGCTGGAATCAAGATTGCCGGGAGAAATATCAATAACCCCAGATATGCAGATGACACCACCCTTATGGCAGAAAGTGAAGAGGAACTAAAAAGCCTCTTGATGAAAGTGAAAGAGGAGAGCAAAAAAGTTGGCTTAAAGCTCAACATTCAGAAAAGGAAGATCATGGCAAGGAAGATCATGGCATCTAGTCCCATCACTTCATGGGAAATAGATGGGGAAACAGTGGAGACAGTGTCAGACTTTATTTTTTGGGCTCCAAAATCACTGCAGATGGTGACTGCAGCAATGAAATTAAAAGACACTTACTCCTTGGAAGAAAAGTTATGACCAACCTAGACAGCATATTCAAAAGCAGAGACATTACTTTGCCAACTAAGGTCCGTCTAGTCAAGGCTATGGTTTTTCCAGTAGTCATGTATGGACGTGAGAGTTGGACTGTGAAGAAGGCTGAGCGCTGAAGAATTGATGCTTTTGAACTGTGGTGTTGGAGAAGACTCTTGAGAGTCCCTTGAACTGCAAGGAGATCCAACCAGTCCATTCTGAAGGAGATCAGCCCTGGGGTTTCTTTGGAAGGAATGATGGTGAAGCTGAAACTCCATTCCTTTGGCCACCTCATGTGAAGAGTTGACTCATTGGAAAAGACTCTGATGCTAGGAGGGATTGGGGGCAGGAGGAGAAGGGGACGACTGAGGATGAGATGCCAAGATGGCATCACGGACTCGATGGACGTGAATCTGAGTGAACTCTGGGAGTTGGTGATGGACAGGGAGGCCTGGAGTGCTGCGATTCATGGGATCGCAAAGAGTCGGACACAACTGAGTGACTGAACTTAACTGAATCAAGAAAAATAAAGATGCAAATTACTCATACTAGAGATGAAATATGGCATGTCACTACAGACTCTTTGTGGTTAATGAAAGATCACAGAACTTTTATGTTGTAAATTCAACAACTTAGATGAAATGAACAAGTTTCTTAAAAGATACAAACCGCTGAAACTCACTTCAGAATAAATAGAAATTTTGAGTACTTCCATATCTATTAAGGAAATTGAATTTGTAGTTAAAATCTTCACACAAAGAAAACTCCACACCCAGAAATCTCCACTGGCGGTGAATCCCTAACATTTAATGGGCTTCCCTGGTAGCTCAGATGGTAGAGAATCTGCCAGCAATGGGAGAGACCTGGGTTCGATCTCTGGGCTGGAAAGACTCCTTGGAAAAGGTAACAGCAACCAACTCCAGTATTCTTGCCTGGAGAATTCCGTAGACAGAGGAGCCTGGCAGGCTAGTCTATGGGGTAACAAAGAGTCAGACACAACTGAGTAACTTTCATTTTCATATAAAAATTCTTATGTAATATAGGGGAGAACTCTGCTCAACTCATATTTATTTATATATCTCCCTTTTTAGAAAGGCTGCAAATTTACTTTCTGACCAGATACTTACCAGTCAGGATTTCAAAAGTCACAACAAGCAAATCAAACACCTGTGAGATTCTGGCAGTGCCCTCCTGTGTTTCATTTTGGCAATTAAACCAGAACTCCCTTTCAAAGAAGCTTCTGTGCTGTATTTCCTAGAATGAAGCTCATTGTTTTTCCACTTGGACTCACCCACTTGAAAAGCAGACCCCAAAACCAAGAACTCATTCCCAGTATCACCACATAAATCATTTTCATTCTAGCAATTGTACAATTAATGACCCCCAAACTCCTTTATTTAACAGAATGTTTCAATGCAAGGTAAAATTTCTAACACCCTTGTCAGCATCTGCCAAATGTCTTCCCGTGGGAATCAATAATATTTCACCCTTACAGTCCTGGAGACGACCCCACCTGGCAAGCAGAGCCAAATCCCACCAGGGAGTAATATGGACAAAGAGCTCCTTGCTGGTCCCAGATCAGTGGGAATCAGTAATATTTCACCCTTAAAGTCCTGGAGACAACCCCACTTGGCAAGCAGAGCCAAATACTACTAGGGAGTAATATGGACAAAGAGCTCCTTGCTGGTCCCAGAAGTGCTGTCAGACCCAGAAACAATAAAATTATTCCTTACTCATAAACACTGTCCAACAAAGAGGCCACCATAGAACTCAGAAGCCCATCTTTCTGCACAGGTTTCTGGATAAAAAAATTTTTTTAACTCTTGTGATTCAGACCAAAAGATGATTATTAAAAAGAAAATCAAGAAATGGAAACAAGTTTCTAGTAAAAGCTTCCTAGACGACGGATTCCAATATGATAAAAATGATCTAGATAAGTTCTTTTGTCTAGAGGAATGCAATATTATCAGTCCCTTTCACAAGCCCTCCTGAAACTCCTTAGTAGACAACATTTCAACTCAGAAATCCAAGTGAAAATACCTTTGAAATGAAAGAAGTGATGTGGCTGGGAAACCATGTTCACCTTGGCAAACATTTTCCTACCTACCAAAAGCTTGGGTTTTCTGGTAAGGTCACTAGCCTTCTGGTCAAAAACATTCTTGAAGTCATTGGCAACAGAGGATTGGAGATTTGGTGTCTGAGCCCATGTGTTCTGGGTTCCTTATCTGGGGCTCAAAAGCCAACAGGATCCTGTGGGACTCATGTAAAGTTCCCCAAGGCAATGAAGATTCTAAAGTTCCTAAAGCTCAGTGAGAACTCAAGGCTAGTATCACCTGTGCTGGGCTTCCTTGACTCCTCCCAAAGTTCTGTGCACCCTTGGTTTTCAACTTAAAGCTGAGCACCTCCCCCAATGTTCTTCAGCCCCACAATCCTAAACAGCTGAGTGACTCATGTGAAAAAGCATTACCAGATACCAAAACGAAATAAAAATATTACAAGAAAATAAAATGCCAGATTGATAATTCCAAGAACCCACTAGCCAAGTGAGTCCAGCAATACACAAAAAGATAATGCATCATAACTAAGAGTTGTTTATCTTAGTATTACAAGGCTGGTTCAGAATTTAACATAAATCAGTGGAATCTTCCATATCAAGAGATGAAAGAAAAAAATCCTTATAATCATCTCAATAGATTCAGAAAGAGCATTTAACAAAATTCAACACCAGTTCATGAACTCAGAAAATTAGGAATAGAAGGGAACTTCCTTAGCCTAATAAAGGGCATCTACAAAATACCTACACATAACAACACCTTAACCTAATGAGGAAAGGTTGAATATTCTCTCCCAAAGTTGTAAACAAGGCAGCGATTTCCTCTCTCACCATTCCTACTTAACATTGTACTGGAGTTCCCACCAGTACAATAAGGCAAAAATAAAGAAGTAAGTAAGTACATAAGAAAATATATAAATAAAATGAATACATTAGAATGGAAGAAATGAAGTTATCTCTATTTCTAGATGGATGATTATCCATGTAGAAAATTCCAAAGAGTATAAAAGGCTGTGTATGTGTGCTAAGTCACTTCACTTGTGTCTGATTTTTGCAACAGTATGGACCATCAGGATCCTCTGTCCATTGGATTCTCCAGACAAGAATACTGGAGTGGGTTCCTGTGCCCTCCTCCAGGAGATCTTCCTGATTCAGGGACTGAACCAGTGTCTTTTGTCTCCTGCATTGGCAGGTGGGCTCTTTACCACTAGCACTGCCTGGGAAGCCCCATACAAAAGGCTACTTGAATTAATAAGTAAATTTAACAAAGCTGCAAAATATAAGGTCACGTGACAAAAATCATTTGTGTATTTATATATTATCAATCAGTTCAATTGCTCAGTCATGTCAACTCTTTGTGACCCCATGGACTGCAGCATGACAGGCTTCCCTGTCCCTCACCAACTCCCAGAGTTTACTCAAACTCATGTGCATTGAGTTGGTGATGCCACCCAACCATCTCATCCTCTGTCGTCCCCTTCTCCTCCCACTCTCAACCTTTCCCGGTAGCAGGGTCTTTTCAAATAAGTCAGTTCTTCAAATCAGGTAACCAAAGTATTGAATTTTCAGCTTCACCATCAGTCCTTCCAATGAATATTCAGGACTGATTTCCTTTAGGATAGACTGGTTGGATCTCCTTGCCGTCCAAGGGACTCTCAATGTCTTCTCCAACACCACAGTTCAAAAGCATCAGTTCTTTGGCACTCAGTTTTCTTTATAGTCCAACTCTCACATCCATACACGACTACTGGAAAAACCATAGCTGTGACTAGATGGACGTTTATTGGCAAAGTAATGTCTCTGCTTTTTAATATGATGTCTAGGTTGGTTATAACTTTTCTTCCAAGGAACAAGCGTCTTTTAATTTCATGGCTGCAATCACCATCTGCAGTGATTTTGGAACCCCCAGAATAAAGTCAGTCACTGTTTCCATTGTTTCCCAATCTATTTGCCATGAAGTGATGGGATCTTAGTTTTCTGAATGTTGAGCTTTAAGCCAACTTTTTCACTCTCCTTTTTCACTTTTATCAAGAGGCTCTTTAGTTCTTCATTTTCTGCCATAAGGGTGGTATCATTTGCATATCAGAGTTTATTGATATTTCTCCCAGCAATCTTGATTCCAGCTTGAGCTTCAGCCAGCCCAGTGTTCCTCATGATGTATTCTGCATATAAGTTAAATAAGCAAGGTGACAATGTATAGCCTTGACGTACTCCTTTCCCGATTTGGAACCAGTCTGTTGTTCCATGTCCATTTCTAACTGTTGCTTCTTGACCTGCATACAGATTTATCAAGAGGCAGGTCAGGTGGTCTGGCATTCCTACCTCTTTCAGAATTTTCCACAGTTTGTTGTGATCCACATAATCAAAGGCTTTGGCATAGTCAATAAAGCAGAAATAGATGTTTTTCTGGAACTCTCTTGCTTTTTCAACAATCCAACGAATAACAATTTGAAACTAAGATATTAAAAATAACCATTTAAAGTAATACCAAACCCGTGAAATACTTAGATATAAAATTTTAAAAAGTATACACCCTATTCCCATACTGAAAACCACAAAACCCTGATGAAATAAATCAGTGGTGATGTAAATAAATGGAGAGATATACTGAGTCCATGGATTGTAAGACTGAATATTGTTAAGATGTCAATTCTCCCTAACAAATCTATAGATTCAGTGCAATTCTGATTAAAAAATGTTTTTTTGCAGAACTAAACAAGTTTATTGTAAAATTTACAATGGAGAGATAAAAGAACTAAAGGAACAAGAGAAAAATTGAAATACATTGAAGGGATAATATCACTCACTATAAGCTTATTATTAGTTCCCTGGTAGCTTGGAGAAGGCGATGGCACCCGACTCCAGTACTCTTGCCTGGAGAATCCCATGGACGGAGGGGAGCCTGGTGGGCTGCAGCCCATGGGGTCATGAACAGTCAGACACGACTGAGCGACTTCCCTTTCACTTTTCACTTTCATGCATTGGAGAAGGAAATGGCAAACCATTCCAGTATTCTTGCCTGGAGAATCCCAGGGACGGGGGGATCCTGGTGGGCTGCCGTCTATGGGGTCACACAGAGTTGGACACGACTGAAGTGACTTAGCAGCAGCAGCAGCTCAGACAGTAAAGCGTCTGCCTACAATGTGGGTAGACCCAGGTTTGATTCCTGGGTCAGGAAGATCCTCTGGAGAAGGAAATGGCAACCCACTCCAGTAGTCTTGCCTGGAAAATCCCATGGACAGAGGAGCACAGTAGGCTACAGTCCATGGGGTCACAAAGAGTTGGACATGACTGAGTGACTTCACTTTCATTTTCATAAGCTTATTATTTATAAAGCTAAAGTAACCAAGTGTGGTATTGGTAAAGGATAGAGAGTTCAAAAATAGCAACTCAGTGGAGACAAAATAGCTTTTTATGACAAAGGTATAGGAATTAATGGATATCCATATTTCTCCCATATTTACCTCAGTCCATATAATGTGCAAAAATTAACTTAAATTCAGTCATAGGCCTAAATACATAAGCTAGAACCATATACTTCTAGAGCTTTTATGTGGGGCAGGCAAAGATTTCTTAGCTATGATGCCAAAAGTAAAATCCATAGGAAAAAAACTGATAAATTAGACTTCATCAAAATTAAATCTATGATCTACAAAGAACATTCTTAAGAGATTAAAAATACAAGCCTGAAAGAAAATATTTGTAAACTGTATATCTGATACAAGAGTTATATCAGAACATATAAAGAACTTGAAAAATTTGAATAGTTAACTCACCAAATGGCAGATAAGCCTCCCAAAATATATGTTCATTAGTTATTTGGCACGTGCAAATTAAAAACATAATTGAATATATTGATTTTTCTCCCAGCAATCTTAATTCCAGCTTGTGCTTCTTCCAGCCCAGTGTTTCTCATGATGTACTCTGCATATAAGTTAAATAAGCAGGGTGACAATATACAGCCTTGATGTACTCCTTTTCCTATTTGGAACCAGTCTGTTGTTTCATGTCCAGTTTTAACTGTTGCTTCCCTACCTGGATACAGATTACTCAAGAGGCAGGTCAGGTGGTTTGGTATTCCTAGCTCTTTCAGAATTTTCCACAGTTGATTGTGATCCACACAGTCAAAGGCTTTGGCATAGTCAATAAAGCAGAAATAGATGTTTTTCTGAAACTCTGTTTTTCCATGAACCAGGCGAATGCTGGCAATTTGATCTCTGGTTCCTCTGCCTTTTAGGAAGCACAAGCTGGAATCAAGATTGCTGGGATAAATATCAATAACACCACCTTCATGGCAGAAAATGAAGAGGAACTAAGAAGCCTCTTGATGAAAGTGAAAGATGAGAGCAAAAAAGTTGGCTTAAAGCTCAACATTCAGAAAAGAAAGATCATGGCATATGGTCCCATCACTTCATGGGAAATAGATGGGGAAACAGTGGAGACAGTGTCAGACTTTATTTCTGGGGGTCTCCAAAATCACTGTAGATGGTGACTGCAGCCATGAAATTAGAAGACGCTTACTCCTTTGAAGGAAAGTTATGACCAACCTAGATAGCATATTCAAAAGCAGAGACATTACTTTTCCAAGAAAGGTCCATCTAGTCAAGGCTATGGTTTTTCCAGTGGTCATGTATGGATGTGACAGTTGGACTGTGAAGAAAGCTGAGCAGCGAGAATTTATGCTTTTGAGCTGTGGTGTTGGAGGAGACTCTTGAGAGTCCCTTGGACTGCAAGGAGATCCAACCAGGCCATTCTGTAGGAGATCAGCCCTGGGATTTCTTTGGAAGGAATGATGCTAAAGCTGAAACTCCAGTCCTTTGGCCACCTCATGCGAAGAGTTGACTCATTGGAAAAGACTCTGATGCTAGGAGGGATTGGGGGCAGGAGGAGAAGGGGATGACTGAGGATGAGATGGCTGGATGACATCACTGACTCGATGGACGTGAGTCTGAGTGAGCTCCGGGAGTTGGTGATGGACAGGGAGGCCTGGCATGCTGCGATTCATGGGGTTGCAAAGAGTTGGACATGACTGAGCAACTGAACTGAACTGAACTGATACACCTATGTCCGCAAAGAGTTGGACACGACTGAGCAACTGAACCAAACTGATACACCTATTAGAATGGCTAAAGCAAAATACATATGTATTGATTCATATTAAAAATGTATATAAATGTATATACATACTATATAAATATACACATATGTATGGGTTTCCCTGGTGACTCAGTGGTAAAGAATCTGCCAACAATGCAGGAGATGCAGGGACTCGAGTTAGACCCCTGGGTGGGGAAGATCCCCAGGAGGAGAGCATGGCAACCCACTCAGTATTCTTGCCAGGAAAATCCCATGGACAGAGGAGCCTGGTAGGCTACAATCTACGGTGTTGCAAGAGTCAGACACAACTGAAGTGACTGAGCGTGCATGCACACATATGTATACATATGTTCAAATACACTACCTATACTAAGTGCTGGCATGGCTCCATATAACCGAGTGATGAAATTAAAAAATAATATAATTACTTTGCAAATATTTTGATAATTTCTTATAAAGTGAAACTTACGCTTATAACACAGTAATCCTACTACTATCTGGTAATAGCCAAATGCAACAAAAATTTGTATTCACACAAGAATCTATATGAGAATGCCTATAGTAGCTTTATTCATAATTGCCAAAAACTAAAAAAACTCCAAATGCCCTGCAAAAAAATAAACTAAGGTACATCTATACAGTGGAATAATAGCCAGTAAGAAAATGAAAGAAACTATAACAGATAAATCTCAAATGAATTATGCTAAGTGAAAGTAGCCAGGCTCAAAAGGCTACATATTCTATGATTCCGTTTATATGCTCTGGAATAAACAAAACAATAGGAACAGAGAACAGATCTGTGGTTCCCAGGGACCAGGAGACAAGAGTTGACTACTGTTGGGATAATCTTATTGGATGATGGAACAGTTCTAAATCTTGATTTATGATTACCCAATTGTGACAACTTATAGAGCTAGGCACTTAAAAGGGTGTATTTTACTGAATGTAAAGTATACCTTATTTCAAGGTGAAAAAAAGGAACAAATTATGAAGTATAAATGTATAAAGTATACTCTTTTTACTTTTTACTGTCTTCCCCATTTTTCAGTTATCACTAAATCACCATATAGATCCAGAGCCCTGTTAAATCATTCAAAAATGGAGCTAATAATAGTACCTAACACATGCCTGCATTCTAAATCACTTCAGTCACGTCCAACTCTTTGCAACTCAATGGACTGTAGCCTGCCAGGCTCCTCTCTGTCCATAGGATTCTCCAGGCAAGAATACTGAAGTGGATTGCCATTTCCTCCTCCAAGGGATCTTCCTTACCCAGGGATCAATCCCATGTAGCAGGCAGGTTCTTTACCACTAGTGCCACCTGGGAAGCCTACACAACAACAAATGAGTAATAAATGAATTAAGATAGATAAAGTGTTTAGAGTCATGCTGTGAATATAAGAATTTAGTAAATGCTCCCTGCTGGTTCTGCTACTACCAAGAAGATTATTTTGCTATCTTTGTTACTGATGCTACATAAACTACCCTTTCCAGTATTTTACATGTACACCTTGTGGCTCAGCTGGTAAAGAATCCGCCTGCAATGAGGAAGACCTGGGTTTGATCCCTGGGTTGGGACAATCCCCTAGAGAAGGGAAAGGCCACCCACTCCGGTGTTCTGGCCTGGAGAATTCCATGGACTATACAGTTCATGAGCCTGCAGAGTTGGGCACGATTGAACAACTTTCACTGCTCAAATTCATGGCATGGCAGCAAATGAGAAATGATTGAGGAAAAAGTAAATGAGCAAATATGGTCTCCTGCCCCATGAATGTTTTCTTTCCTGATTTCTAGTGTATTACTAATATTAGATCATCCTCTTCTATTACATTATGAAGTGAAGTGAAGTAAAAGTCGGCTCAGTCGTGTCCCACTGTTTGAGACGCCATGGACTGTACAGTCCATGGAATTCTTCAGGCCAGAATACTGAAGTGGGTAGCCTTTCCCTTCTCCAGGGGATCTTCCCAACCTAGGGATAGAACCCAGGTCTCCCGCATTGTAGGAGGATTCTTTACCACCTGGGCCACAAGGGAAGCCCATTAGGTTATGAGCTCAAATATATCTTTATTTATTCAATCCAGAAATTGCGTCAAGATAGGCAGATATTATTTGGTCTCTTTATCTAAAATACTTAAATTTTCAGATCACCTTTGTTCCTCCCTAGGTAATCTTAGAAATCAATGTATTTCTGAAATTAAAATTTGTAAATAGGAGAAGTGAAAATAACAAGTGATCTTCATCTCTTCAAGTGTCAAACTAATGTCAGTATTAGGCCAAGCAACCAGAACAATCCATCATTAGACTGTACCCCCTTGCTCCTTTTTTAATGGAGTGGAATTTTCAGGATGAATTATTTGAAACAAAAATCACAAAAAATTTCAATAGGTTAATTTGAAAAAACTGAGATGATTGAAGGATAAAAATAGTGATATAATCTAAGTTAGCTGTTATAACATGGGGGCTTCTTTTTCAATCTTTTATTTTCGATGTTTCCTTATATAGAGTCTTTTCCATTCTTTCTGCCTATTGTTACTTCTCCCCTGCCTTTTACTCTGTAGGACACATAATTTGGTTCATCCTTTAACTTATTCCATAGAAAGGTTGACCTGTATGATTCCCCCAGTTCTTCATCACCTGCTACATTTGATTGGCACACAAGAGGGTGTCCAATCAGTTCTAGGGCAGTTGAAGACACTTTTCTGGGAATTTTGAATTGGGCTGGCCCCTAGGAAATATAAATAAAAATTTGACAGCAGTGGATCAGCTTTAGAAAACTAATCTGCAAAATGGAAAAATAAATATAGAGGTATAGAAAATATAGATAAGAGAAACAGGGTGAAAATATTCCCTGGGTTCTTGATGGCTCTCCATTTCTTACTTCTAATTCCTCCCTATAGCTTGGCTTCATTGTTGTCTTTGGGTTTCACAACAAAAAGAAATTTAGTATTTTTCCTTTAGTGAGGTCAAGATGGTTTCTGTTTCTTGCACCTACCAAATTAGAATAATATACCCTTTATCATTTTTAAACTATGGGTCTGTATCTCATGCCTGAAGATCTACTAGCCCAGTCTACTAGCTCAATATTCACACCTTCTGGAATTTCATTTTCCTTCTTTCCTTTAGGTATTTACAGTAGCATATAAACTAGGCTACACACTGTACTTAATAACAGAGCCAACGGTAAAATAGTATATTAAATTCTTAAATTAATGTTTCCATTTCATTAAAATTAATTGGCACCTGAATTTCTCAATACTATAAATTTTAAGTTCTAGAAAATGAGTCTACTTTAAATAAAGAATAATATAATCTATGTATATCAGAACCATTCATCTATAATAAATTGCCAGATAAAACACAAGAAGCTCAGTTAAATTTGTGTTTCAGATGAATCACTAAATAACTTTTAATAAAATGTATGTCCCAAATATTCCAGGAGACATTAACATGAGATAGCATAATTTTTAACATGATAAATGAGTTTTATTTGATAAATTTGGCAATCTATACCCATGAGTAAAATAATTAATTTAGATCACTCTTACCTGTATTTTTTGTGATGTTTTCTCTGGGAATATCAATCAACCAGTAAACCCGATCACTGTACTTGAATAAAGAAGATGTGAGAAAACAGTGTCTTACAATGTTGATAGCAACACTTATTTTGGCATAGTCTACCCCATATTTAAAAACTAAAATTAAACAAAAACATCCAATGCAAATATCCTTTATCCAGAAATTTCACTCCTGGGAATTTAGCTTACATTATATTTACATATGTGTGAAATGTGTTTAAGGATATTTTCATCACTACTTCTGATAGTACTAGAAGATTGAAAATAACTAAAAAATAACTAAAGTATTCATTATGTAAAGTTATATGTAAGAATATAGTCACAAAATGGAACATGATACAGCCAAACTCAGGTAGCATAAAGCTGAAGCATTACTGGTTTATGTGTCAGAGGACAGAGCCTGCTGCTGACATAAAATTTAGGAATTTAAGAGGAAAATACCATGAGCAAAGAAACTGCAAAATATTGATCTAAGAGTTAAATATGAATATGAGAGTTTGACCATAAAGAAGGCTAAGCACAGAAGAATTGATGCTTTCAAACTGTAATGCTGCAGAAGACTCTTGAGAGTCCCTTGGACATCAAGGAGATCAAAACAGTCAATTCAAAAGAAAATCAACCCTGAATATTCACTGGAAGGAATGGTGCTGAAGCTGAAGCTCCAATATTTTGGCCACCTGATGGGAAAAACTGACTCCTTGGAAAATACGCAGATGCTTGGAAAGACTGAGGGCAAGAGGAGAAGGGAGCAAAAGAGGATGAAATGGTTGGATGGCATCACTGACTCCATGGACATGAGTTTGAGCAAACTCTGAGAGATGGTGAAGGACAGGGAAGCCTGGCATGCTGCAGTGCATGGGGTCGCAAAGAGTAGGACATGACTAAGCAACTGAACAACAACAGGAGTTAAATATAAATTCTTTCCAAATTCTTGGGCAACACAAGTGCAGGGGAGATCCTCAGAAGGCCATGGTAAAAACAAAACAAAACAAAACAAAAACCCAGCAGTGGAAACTAACAGAACTAAGTAGACATATTAGCTGCTGAAACCATAGGTAAGACCACTTGCAATTTGTGCCAGGGTGTCAGGGGATGTTCAGCTTTAAGGAATCCAATATGTTGCACTTTTCTTCCTTTGTGTGCCATTTCTCAAGGATTCTCTGTTCCTTATCAGTTCCTATTCTGGGAACGAGTAGAGCAGCACGCAGTTCTCAGGACTGAGATCATGGGAAAGGTACCTGCCTGGATTCTTCTCAGTGGCTCTCTTCAATGACTCTTTTCAGCGTCAGTGACCTTGTATATATTAGACCGTTCATTTTGTTGCAATCGATGGGATTTCATCCTTTGTAATGGCTGAGTAATCACTTTACTAAAGATATATAAGTCTGCATTTCTGCTAATAAAATACACTTGTTTCACTAGAGACTTGTGTCCCCGTGTCTGTCTTTCTTTTTCTCTCTCTCTGGCTAATTCTCTGTTGCATAGAAACCTGTCAAGCTCACTTTCCTGCCCGTGCTTTCACGACCTCTTCAAGATGACGTACTGTGCCTCCATGAGTGGTACAAGCCCTGTCCTAGGGCTTAAATATGAATTGGTTCTTTATTGGTTTTTGCATAACCCAGGGAATATTAGCCTCTTTCTCTCTTTTGCTTTCTTATCGTTGACTCTGGACCACCAGGTTCCAGTCCATTAAAGGACCACAACACCAGGGCAATTAATAGTGTTTTAGATCACCACCAACAAAAACAACAGCAAATTCTTATAAGAACATAGCAGAATCCAGAGTTGCTACAGCTTACTATTGTCAACGTCATTTTCTATCAAAAATAACAGGATATGATATTTAGGTTAAAAAATATAAACCATAAACTGAGGCAGAATGAGTTCAGATATAGATGAAGACTTCAAAGAAGCTATTATAAATATGCAAATAGATTCAAGGAAAATTTGTTAAGGAGGGAAAGGATAGGAAATCCAGTACCAAAATGAAAAATACAATCATAAAACCAAGTGGAAATAATGAAGTTGAAAACTGTAACAGATAAAATATTAATTGTGTGTGTGTTAGTCACTCAGTCGTGTCTGACACTTTGTGACCTTGACTGTAGACCACCAGGCTCCTCTGTCCAATGGATTTTCCAGGAAAGAGTATCGGAGTGGCTGGCCATTCCCTTCTCCAGGGGATCTTGCCAACCCAGGGATCAAACCTAGTCTCCTGCATTACGGGCAGATTCTTTACCATCTGAGCCACTAGGGAAGTCCTGTCAATTTGCAGATACTATAAAAATTCAGTTGTTGTTGAGGAGGAAACTGAGGTACACTGACCTCCCCCACCTCAGGCCTCTGTTTGGCAGTCCATGGTCTAGCCTACACCCTCCTACTCTCAGTCGAATGAGTCACATGCAAGAAGACTTTTGCCATGGGGGAGGGTCTCAGGAGCCCTTCTGGTGGCCTGTGTTGGGGGAGGCTGGGCAGGGTCAAGGGCTGTGGATAGGGAGCAGGAGGAAGGGTGTGGTTAGAAATGGCAAAAGAAAGAATAAGTGAACTTAAATATATAACAACTGAGATTATTCAGTCTGAAATAGGGATAAAATGATTAAAGGAAAATAGATGGAGCTATAGAGGTCTGTGGGTTGATAAAACATTTTCCAAAATGTGCCCAATTGAGCTTTTGGTTCAAGATGGTGGAGTAGAAGAACATGTCTTCATCTCCTCCTGTGAGAGCACCAAAACTGCAACTAGCTATTGAATAACCACCAACAGGAGGACACTGGAACCAATCAAAAACATACCCCATGCCCAAAGAAAAGAAGAAGCTGCAGCAAGATGGTTTTATCGTGTGCAATCATGATAAAATTAAATCCCATACAGGCCAGGTGGGTGATGAACAGACTGAAGAACAGTAATACCAAAGAAGTTCTTGCACTATTGTGAAGGTTCTGAACCCCAATATTGTGAAGCCTGGGAAGCCTGGCAATCTGACAAAGGGACTGGGAATCCTCAGGAATCTGGCCTTGAGGGCCAGTGGGGTTTGATTGCAGGCCTTCCAGAGGACTGGGGAAACAGAGATTCCAGTCTTGGAGGGCACAAACAAAATTTTGGTGCAGTAACACCCAGAGGAGAGGAGCAGTGACCCCATAGGAGACTGAACCAAAACTACTTGTTAGTGTTGGAGGGCCTCATGTAGGGGCCTGGGTCAACAGGGGCTCACCACAGGGACGGGGGGCACTGAAGGTTCTCCCTTGGCATAAACCCTCTTGGAGTTCACCATTAACCCTACCATAGAGCCTATAGACCCCAGAGCTGGGTCACCTCAGGCCAAACAACTAACAGGGAGGGAGTGCAACCCCACCTATTAGCAGATAATTGGATTAAAACTACCGAGCAAGGCCCTGCCCACCAGAGCAAGACCCAGTTTTCCCCAGTCCCTCCCATCAAGAAGCTTACACAAGCCTCTTAGCCTCATCCATTAGAGGGCTGACAGAAGCAAAAAGAAGCATATCTTAACAGCAGCTGAAACAAAAGCCATATCACAGAAAGTTAATCACTATGAAAAAGCAGAAAGTTTTGTCATGAATGAAAGGATAAGCTAAAATCCCAGAAAAACAACTAAATGAAATAGAGATAGGCAACCTTCCAGAAAAAGAATTCAGAATAATGGTAGTGAAGATGATCCAGGATCTTGGGAAAAGAATGGAGGCAAAGTTTGAGAAGATGCAAGAAATGTTTACCAAAAACCTAAAAGAACGAAAGAAGGGACAAACAGAAATGAATAATACATTAGAAAGAATCCATAGCAGAATAACTGAGGCAGAAGAACGGATAAATGACCTGAAGGACAAAATGATGGAAATCACTGCCATGGAACAGAATATAGAAAAAAGAATGAAAACAGCCTAAGAGACCTCTGATAACACTAAATGCACCAACATTTGGATTATAGGCTCCCAGAAGGAGAAGAGAAAGAGAAAGAACCTGAGAAAATATCTGAAGAGATAATACCTGAAAACTTTCCTAACATAGGAAAGGAAACAGTCAACTAAGCCCAGGAAGCACAGAGAGTCCCAGGAAGGATAAACCCCAGGAGAAACAAACTGAAACACATTGTAATCAAACTGACAAAAATTAAGTACAGAGATAAAATATTAAAAGCAACAATGACAAATAATATACAAGGGAACTCTCATCAGGTTATTAGCTGATTTCTCAACAGAAACTCCACAAGCCAGAAGGGAATGACATGATATATTTAAAGTGATGAAAGGAAAGAACCTACTATCACAAATACTCTACCCAGCAAGACTCTCCTTCAGATTTGATCGAGAAATCAAAAGTTTTCCAGACAAGCAAAAGTTAAGAGAATTCAGTACCACCAAACCAGCTTTACAACAAATGCTAAAGAAGCTTCTCCAGGAAGGAAATACAAGAGAGGGAAAAGATCTACAGAAAATAGTGAAGTGCAGTGAAGTCGCTCAGTCATGTCCAACTCTTTGTGACCCCATGGACAGTAGCCTACCAGGCTCTGCTGTCCATGGGATTCTCCAGGCAGGAATACTGGAGTGGGCTGCCATTTCCTAAACCCCAAGCAATTAAGAAAACAGTAATAGGATCATACATATTGATAATTACCTTAAATGTACATGGATTAAAAGCACCAACCCAAAGACATAGACTGGCTGGGTGGATGAAAACATATGATGTATGCATTTCTACTTACCACATCACTCTACTTGACAACCCCCAGATTGTATGTAATTATTTTATATTGTTAACTTAATCATGTTCCCATTATGGCTTGCAATTGTAATAATCTTTTATTTTTTTGTCTGGCTGTTGATTGTGAAAACTGATAAACATCTTTTACTATTATGAAAAAAAAAAAAAAAAACCCAGTTAGAGTCCCAGGCAGGAAAACAGAGAAAGGGGCAGAACATTTCTTTGGAGAAGTAGTGGCTGAAAACTTTCGAAATTTTGTAAACTTACAATCCAAATAGCCTAGAGAATCTCAGTTAGAGTAAATACAAAGAGAACATCTTAAAAGCACTAACAAGAAAATGTCACATTACATACAGGGGACAATCACAAAATTAACAGTTGACTTCTCATTCAGGAAAAATGATGTCAGGTGAGATATTCAAAATGCTTAAAGCAAATGAAATCACTCAGAAATTCTACATCTTACAAAATAATCTTTCAAAAATTAGAGTGACCACTAAAACCCTACTAGAATTTATAAGTGAGTTCAGTATGTTTTCAGGATATCAGATACAACAATTAATTGTATTTTTATATACTTGCAAAGAAAAATCTGGAAATGAGAATAAGAAAGCAATTCTCTTTACAACAGCATCAAAAGGAATGAAACATTAGAAATAAATTTAACAGAAGAAGTGCAAAATGTACACTCTGAAAACAACAAAACATTGTGGAAAGAAATTGAAGAAAACCTAAATAAATGGAAAGAATCCAGCTTGTTCATCTGGAAGTTCTTGGTTCACGTATTGTTGAAGCCTAGCTTGAAGGATTTTGAGCATGACCTTGCTAGGATGTGAAATGAATACAACTGTGCGGTAGTCTGAACATTCTTTGGCATTGCTCTTCTTTGGGACTGGAATGAAAACTGACATTTTCCAGTCCTGTGGCCACTGCTGAGTTTTCCAAGTTTGCCGACATATTGAGTGCAGCACTTTCACAGCATCATCTTTTAGGATTTGAAATAGCTCAGCTGGAATTCCATCACCTTCACTACTTTTGTTTGCTTCCTAAGGTTCATTTGATGTCACACTCCAAGATGTCTGGCTCTAAGTGAGTAACCACATTATCATGGTTATCTGGGTCATTAAGACCTTTTCTTGTTTAGTTCTTTTGTGTATTCTTGCCATCCTTCTTAATCTCTTCTGCTTCAGTTAGATCCTTGCCATTTCTGTCCTTTATCATGCTCATCCTTGCATGAAATGTCCCCTTGAGAGCTCCAATTTTCATTTTATTTCTTAAAATTTTCATTTCTTAATTTTTTGACTTTCGGTTGAGTTCTGTCTTTGTTGCTGCACACAGGCTTTCTCTAGTTCTGACAAGCAGGGCCCACTCTCTAAATACGGTGCCTCGGGTTCTCTTCGTGCTGGCTTCTCTTCTTATGGAGCATGGGCTCCAGGGCCCATGGGCTTCAGCAGGTGCGACTCTAGGGGTCTAGCTGCTGCTGCTAAGTCGCTTCAGTTGTATCCAACTCGTAGTGACCCCATGGACTGCAGCCCACAAGACTCTCCCATCCCTGGGATTCTCCAGGCAAGAACACTGGAGTGGGTTTGCCATTGCCTTCTCTGAGGGGCCTAGAGCACAGGCTAAAAAGTTATGGGCTTAATTGCTCTGCAGCATGTGGGATCTTTCTGGACCAAGGATTAAACCAGGGTCCCCTGCATTGGTAGGCAGATTGTTAACCACTAGACCTCCAAAGAAGTCCTTCCGATTTTCTTGAAGTGGTCTCTAGTCTTTCCCGTTCTACTGTTTTCCTCCATTTCTTTGCATTGTTTATTTAAGAAGGCCTTCTTATCTCTCCTTGCTATTCTCTGGAATGCTGCATTCAGTTGTGTATGGTGGTGGTGGTGGTTTAGTTGCTAAGTCATGCCCGACGCTTGCAACCCCACGGACTGCAACCTGCCAGGCTCCTCTGTCCATGGGATTTCCTAAGCAAGAATAGTGAAGGGGGTTGCCATTTCTTTCTCCAGTGGATATTCCCTGACCCAGGGATCAAAGCTGGGACTCCTGCATTGCAGGCAGTCTCTTCACCAACTGAATCACCAGGGATGCCCCAGTTGGGTGTATATTTCCCTTTCTCCATTGCCTTTCACTTCTCTTCTTTTCTCATATATTTGTAAAGCCTCCTCAGACAACCAGTTTGTCTTCTTAGATTTCTTTTGGGGATGATTCTGCCTCCATTAGAGTGTTACAAACCTCCATCCATAGTTCTTTAGGCACTCTGTCTATCAGATCTAATCCCTTGAATCCATTCATCACCTCCACTATATAATCATAAGGGATTTGATTTAGGTCATACCTGAATAGCTTAGTGGTTTTCCCTACTTTCTTCAAGTCTGAATTTGGCAATAAGGGGCTTATGATCTAAGCCACAGTTAGCTCCAGGTCTTGTTTTTGCTGACTGTCTAGAACCTCTCTATCTTTGAGTGCAAAGAACATAATCAATCTGATTTCAGTATTGACCATCTGGTGATATCCATGTGTAGAGTCATCACTTGGGTTGTTGGAAAAGGGTGTTTGCTATGACCAGTGTATATTCTTGACTAAACTCTGTTAGCCTTTGCCCTGCTTCATTTTGTACTCTAAGGCCAATTTTTCCTGCTGTTCCGGGTATCTCTTGACCTCTTACTTTTGCATTCCAATCCTCTATGATGAAAATGACTTTTTTTTTTTGGTGTTAGTTCTAGATGTTGTTTTGGGTCTTTATATGACCAGTCAACTTCAGCCTCTTTGACATCTGTGGTTGGGCCTGGACTTGAATTACTGTGATGTTGAGTGGTTTACCTTGGAAATGAAGTGATATCATTCTGTCATTTTTGAGATTGCACCCAACTACTGCATTTCAGACTCTTGTTGACTATGAGAGTTACTCCATTTCTTCTAAGGGATTTTTGCCCACAGTAGTAAATATAATGGTCATCTGAATTAAATTTGCCCATTCCCGTCCATATTAGTTCACGGATTCCTAAGATGTTCACTCTTGCCATTTCATCTTGCCAGTGAACTCAATGTTCACTGCTTGACCACATCCAATTTACCTTGATTAATGGACCTAACTTTCAGGTTCCTATGAAATATTGTTCTTTACAGCATCAGACTTTACTTACCCAACCAGACAAACCCACAACTGAGTGTCATTTCCGCTTTGGCCCACTCACTTCATTCTTTCTGGAGCAATTCATAATTGCCCTCTGCTCTTCCCCAGTAGTATATTGGACACCTTCCAATCTAGGGGGCTTATCTTCTGGTGTCATATCTTTTTGCCTTTTCGTACCATTCATGGAGTTCTTGTGGCAAGACTGTGGAGTGGTTTGGCATTTTCTGCTCCAGTGGGCCCATTTTGTCAGAACTCTTCACTATAACCTGTCTTGGGTGCCCCTGCAGAGCATGGCTCATAGCTTCATTGAGTTATATAAGCCTCTTTGCCATGACAAGGCTGTGATCCATGAAGGAGATCATAATATAATTTATCATTGAAAAAGATTATGTGCTGATATATGCTATCACATGATGAACCTTGAAAATATGAAAACTGAAGGAAGCCATTCACAAAATATTGCATATTATACAGTTTCATTTACATGAAATGTTCAAATAAGCAAATCCAGAGAAATAAAAAGTACATTAGTGGTTGCTTAATACTGGGGAGCAGAAAGTGTAATGGGGAGTGACTGTCAATGGGTACGGGCTGTCTTTTAGGAAGTAGTGAAAGTGTTCTAATATTAGATAGTAGTGATGGTTGTACTCTGTGAATTACTAAAAACCATTTAATTGTACACTTTAGGCAAATTGTATGGCATATAAATTATATCTTAATAAAGTTGCTACCCTCCCTCCCCTCCCCAAAAGAAATAAAGACATTTTCAAAGGCAAAAAACATCCAGAGAATTAATTGCTAGTACACCTGCTCTGTAAGAAATGCTAAAAGTTCTTCATTGTTGAAGGAATATAACACCAGATGGCAACTTATACTTACAGAAAAGAATGAAGAACAGTGGAAATAATGAATATGTGAATAAAAAATATGAATCTTTTTCTTTTCTTCTCTTAATTTCTTAAAAGAATATGACTGTTTAAAGTAAAAAGTATAGGAATGTATTACTGGATTTAAACCATATTGCCAGATTAGCTGTTTTTAAAAACACATGCTAAAAGGAACAGTATTCTTGTTAATAATATATCACAGAATAAAATAAAATGTAATTACCAAAGTTAAATTAAAGTGGAAGATGCCCGTATATGTACTATTTATGATTTCCAGGCTGGGAGCAAGTCCTGCTGATGTGAATATGCTAAGAAACTCCTTTGTAGAAAACTCAACTTCAGATTGGAAAAAACACTGGATTTTCTTTGGGAAAAGGAAAAACAAAAACAAGTAGTGACAATTTAATTAATGTTTTACATTAATTTAAAAGTGAGGAGAAATTTATGAAAAGTAAATACTGCTAAAGATTACTATCTCTAGTAATTCTAGTATTTAACTTCAAAAAAAATCTATTTTGAAAAGTACATTTTTCAAAAGTCAGTAAGCTATTTTGCTAGTGTTATAACAGATTTCAATCCATCCTATAATAATATTTTCTGTCATAGAAATGGTCATAAAGTTATTATATTGAATAAACATAGAATCAAAGCCTAATGCCATCACATGTAGCAATTTCTATTTTATTAACATCATTATTTTGTGTCTAAATAAAAAAAAGCAAGTGTATGAAGCAAAATCATTTCACTGCATTTTTACTGAATATATCCCAGTCGTGAGAAGGTAAATGAAAAGGTAGTGATCATAAATGGATTTTCTTGAAAATCAATACAGGTAAGACGAGCTTCATCTCATTTGGTTCTCCTAGTAGAGGTCACTTTGGGCAAGTTACCTATCTGAATTTCAGTTTCTCTATCTATAAAATGAGGAAACATTCATTCCAAGGATATTTACCAAGCCCTTACCATGAAGCAGGCAGTCATTGGTGCTGGGGAAACAGAAGTGAGATGATATGGGGTGAGAGGTGGGAGGGGGTTTCAGGATTGGGAGCTCGTGTACATCTGTGGCTGATTCATGTCAACGTATGGCAAAACCAACACAGTATTGTAAAGTAGAATAAAGTAAAAATAAAATAAAATAAAATAATTAAAAAATTAAAAAAAAATAAAACCAGCTTGAAAAAAAAAAAAAAAGTGAACAAACAGGCAAAAATCCTTGACCTAATGGAATTTGTATACTAAGGGGGTTAACCAGGAGATAAACCTAAACACAAAGGTGCTATCACTTCTCCACAATTTATTGCTGTTAAGATGGTATAAAAGCTCCAAATTCTAAGCACCCCTTTGAGTTACTCATCACTGAGTTCTCCTACGGGTATGTGCATTGCATGTGTAAATAAACTTTTCTCTATTTTTGGCTGTGCCCTGCAGCTTGCAGGATCTTAGTTCCCCAACCAGGGATTGAGCCCAGGCCATGGCAGTAAAAGTGCCGAGTCCTAACTACTGGGCTTCCAGGGAATTCCCAAAATTCATATTTATCTCCTGCTTAATCTGTCTTTTGTCAGTTTATTTTACAGGCCCCAGCCACAGAACCTAAGAGGGGAGGTTCAATACTTCCCTATAGTACTTATCTTAAAGAAGATTAAATGTTATAATGAACATGAAAATGCTTAGAAAAAATGCCTGACACACATTAATACTTTATAAATGTTAACTATTATTTCTACTAATTCCTCTTCTAGAACTGTGCTGTGATGTGCTTAATCTCTCAGTCATATCTGACTCTTTTTGACCCCATGGACTGCAGCCCACTAGGCTCCTCTGTCCATGGAATTCTCCAGGCAAGAATACTGGAGTGGGTGGCCATGCCCTTCTCCAGAGGATCTTTACAACCCAGGGATTCGATTCAGGTCTCGCGCATTGAGGCAGATTCTTTACTGGCTGAGCCATGAGGGAAGCCCCCTTCTAGAACTAGCACATTACCACTATCCAAAAACGGTTAGAATTCGCCTTCACAAAGGACAAAACTGAAGATTAGAGAGGTTAGGTAACCTGGCCTAGGCCACACAGCCCATGTATGGTAGAACCAAAATCTGACCCCAGTTCTGTAAGTCTCTCTTTCTCTAGAGCCCATTTTTTCCCTAAAATATGTGCTCAGAGACTCAGTCATGTCTGACTCTTTGCAACCCCATGAACTGTAGCCTTCCAGGCTCTTCTGTCCGTGGGCTTTCCCAGGCAAGAATACTGGAGTGAGTTGTCATTTCCTTCTTCATTTCCCATAATATTTAATCACAAACAGCAAAGACATGTGTGACTCAAAGGGCATGAACTTCATAAGAGCTGTAAATAATAAATTAAATATATGTTTGGCATATCAAGAAGGAATGGGGAACTAAGTCAAAGCAAACTTTAGGATAAATGTATTTGTCCTTATGGAGCATTTTTCTTTATTTTTTGTATTTATCATGGATTTTTAAACAATCTGTGCAATTTTCATTAACTTATACTTTTGTTAGCATTTGCTTCATGACTATCTTAACAACATTTTATTTTGCTGTGCTTTAAAATTTTGCCATTATTTGAATCAAAGCAATCAAATAACCCTTACCCAAAATGACAACTGCAATGTGGTACTTGTTATGAAAGGAAAAGATTCTTTCCCAAGTTCATGTGAGGTAATGTTCTTTCTCTAACAGACTACATCTGTCAAACTTCAAATGAACACATCAGATTCATAAAAAATGAAGATTGTTACAGCCAATCTTTTTTTAAAAAGAGGAAGGAGTCATCTTTAAAAAAAAAAAAAGAAAGAAAGAAAGTAAACTACCCAGGGAGTTCAATGGCTAAATGAAATATTTCACTTGATCCAAGGGAAATGAAATAAAAAGGATAGAAAGGATAATTATTTATATCTAATTTCACCTCCTGAAGTCTGAAAATAGTAGAAGATATTTGAAAAGAGTACAGTGCTACTGGTTTCACGTTTGGACTTAAAAGGCGTACAAGGGATTGTAAAACACATGCTATTAGTAATGGACCTTACCAAGTCATCAGAGGAAAGATACAATTTGATCATTTCATCCTTTGGGGGAATCCCTTCACTGTCACAAGCAAAGTGTGCCTCTGTATCACCTAAATAATACAAACACATATACATACATTTTAGGTCATTAATGAAGAATTTCCATTAAAAAACATATTTTTAAACAGGAACTATTTATAAAAGAATAAAAATTATAATTGTATATTTTAAATTCACATCATTCTAGATAAAATTAATCTCCCACTTTTTCATTTTAAAGATACAATTGCTGTTGTTTTTCAGGTGCTAAGTCATGTTCAATTCTTTGTGACCCCTTGGACTGCAGCATGCCATGCTTCCCTGTCCTTCACTATCTCCCTGAGTTTGCTCAGACTCATGTCTATTGAGTCAGTGATGCCATCCAACCATCTCATCCTCTGTCACCCTCTTCTCTTCCTTCCCTCAATCTTTCCCACATCAGGGTCTTTCCCAATGAGTCGGCTCTGTGCATCAGGTGGCCAAAGTATTGGAGCTTCAGCTTCAGCATCAGTCCTTCCAATGAATATTCTGGGTTGATTTCCTTTAGGATTGATTAGTTTGATCTCCTTGCTGTCCAAGGGACTCTCCAAAGGTTTTCTCCATTTGCCAACAAAGGTCCGTCTAGTCAAGGCTATGGTTTTTCCAGTGGTCATGTATGGATGTGAGAGTTGGACTGTGAAAAAAGCTGAGTGTGAAGAATTTGATGCTTTTGAACTGTGCTGTTGGAGAAGACTCTTGAGGGTCCCTTGGACTGCAAGGAGATCCAACCAGTCCATTCTGGTTGGATCAGCCCTGGGAGGGTCCCTTGGACTGCAAGGAGATCCAACCAGTCCATTCTGGTTGGATCAGCCCTGAGATTTCTTTGGAAGGAATGATGCTAAAGCTGAAACTCCAGTACTCTGGCCACCTCATGCGAAGAGTTGACTCATTGGGAAAGACTCTGATGCTGGGAGGGATTGGAGGCAGGAGAAGGGGATGACAAAGGATGAGATAGCTGGATGGCATCACTGACTCAATGGATGTGAGCCTGAGTGAACTTTAGGAGTTGGTGATGGACAGGAAGGCCTGGCATGCTGAGATTCATGAGGTCGCAAGGAGTCAGACATGACTGAGTGACTGAACTGAACTGAAAATGTTAAAGCTAGTTTCGAAAACTAATTTCAAAAGCATCAGTTCTTAGGCACTCAGCCTCCTAGTTATGGACCAGCTTTCTTATCCATGCATGATACTGGAAAAATCAGAACCTTGTCAGCAAAGAGATGTTTCTGCTTTTTAATATGCTGTCTAGCTTTGTCATGGCTTTCCTTCCAAGGAGCAGGCATCTTTTAATTTCATGACCGCAGTCACCATCAGCAGTGATTTTGGAGCCCAGGAAAATAAAGTCTGTCAGTCTTTCCACATTTTTCCCTTCTATTTGCCATGAAGTGATGGGACCAGATGCCATAATCTTAGTTTTTTAATGTTGAGTTTTAAGCCACTTGTCTATGCTGTGTTTGGAACTGAGACTAGTTCTATACTGAGATATTTTTTCCTCAATTTCAACAGTCCCTGAATAAACTGTGGTATTACAGCTTTAAATACTGCTCTGGTTTTCTTTGGCAGAATGAAGTTAAAGCCAGATGCAGCAAAGTACTGAAGCCCATCATAGATAAGGCTAGATGAAGAGTGACTACAGACATCTTTTATAATAAGCATGGGTTTCGGTGGTATACAATGGCAAAATACTTTTTAAAAACTGCTTAATTTAAAGATGAGTTAAGGATTTTTTTAATATCATATTTGAAAAAATGTTTTAAATTTTCTGATCTTTTGAAATGAAAAATGGCTGTCAGGAATATGCTGATAGTTTCAAAAAGTAAATCAGGACTCAATATGTCCTTTCAAACTGAAAGTTCATTTGAACAAGGAACATGAAATCAAATACCTTAAAACGTGCATGCTGTGGAGAGAGCATTTTGAATATAGGTAGTGGGAAATGTTTACATTATTATGTGATTTTGTTGCAGGAAATCTCATAAATATATCACATGTAATTAATGTCATATCTGTAATACTCTATAAATTTGAAAATGGAATTTTTACTTAATTTAAATATCTGAAATGAAATTTCAATGAAGTTTGAAACTATTTAAATGCCAAAAATCTGATGTATATAAAGATGGAAACTTGCTAAAACTTTTTCAATAAAAACCTCTACAAAGTTGAAAGATGGGATTGAAAAATCACTTATCCTTAGATCACTTATCCTTGTGCTGTCTTTGTGGGATACTCTTCCACATGCCTGCACAGACATTTGCAGGACCCATATATATTGCTATCTTTCCTGCAGTGTTTCCTCTGACTCCATCCTGTGCCCAGTTGGAAGTATATACTCTTTCTTCTCCCAAGTTTCATAAGTTTGCCAGTGACTCTGTAATCTTAGTTTATATCCATATTTGTGTAATATCTAGTAGATATAGGATACAGAACTGATTCACTCCACAACTTATCAAATTCTGCAACACATCCATGTGTAGAAGAGAGCCTGAAGTGTCTCCATCCACTCAGTCAACAATTTTTTTGAGCATCCTATATTCCATTTTCGGATACTACAGAAGCTATACAATCTGCACAAATAGAGGTGGATTTGTCTTATTCCTTTTATAAACTTTAACATCATGAAAATCCTATTTGTCAATTTGATCCATGCATTAATTTCAGAAAATTCTCAGATTATTAGCCTATAATTCAGTTTACAATTCATCTTACATGTAATCATTCATGGAGGAAAAATCAAAAAGATCTATCCAAATAATTTGAGCTTTGTAAATATAAAATGCTCCTTAAAATTTAAATATTGTATGACTAAAAGTAATGAAATGCTATAGCTAAAGAAAAGTCCCAATGTGCACAATGGTATTATTAGAAACCTCTACTACAATAGATAGTATCCAGGAAAAACTGGAAGATAAGGTAAAGAAGAAGTGCTAAAAGAAAAAAACTGTTAGTGTTAGTGAGGAAAGGCTATAAAGAGGAACTCCTGAGGAGCTTTTCTCTATTTTAGAGAGTAAGAGTCTGAAACCTACCTTTATTATATGTTATTCCTGATGGAAAGTCAAACATGTTCAAAAGTAAAACCAGAACATATAAATATGGCAATTCCATCTGTTAGAAGAAACAAGAATTGTTTTCATTCATTTACTCTGAACATACTTTTTAGTCCCTTTTGCTATAAACAACAGCATAGTAAAGAGAACATCTCTCTTTTGAATTAAAAATATTTCTCATTATGTGATAAAAGCAGGAAACAATGGACTAAACGCTACACTTACTCCTTAGGTGGTGAGAAAGATATTTATAAGTAAAATTATTGTAAACTAAAGAGCTGTGACTCAGGTTTTTCTGCAATCCATGTAACTGTTAGAGAGGCGTGATTAATCCTACAGCTGTATAAAACACAACCTGACTTGATAAAGACTCTGGGGATGATATAGTTGTACTTGATCTAAGATTCTGACTGCAATGCTCTTGAAAGAGACAACCCACATGACTCCTAAGCATCCCTGCACATCCTTACTGGGTACCAAGAATGCAAGGCCCTTTTCTCAGGGTTGTGTTTGCAGCAAACAACCTTGAAGGATGAGGTAACATCTTCCCTGGACAAGCACAGGCTTGTTTTCATGAAGAATCTCCCAGTCTCAGTGTTATTCTGTAATGCACACCACTGTGTATTAGCAAGTATCTGTTATGGGCCAAACTGTTTCCCACCCACCAAATTCATATGCTGAAGTCCCAAGCCCACATATATCAGAATGTGGTCATATTTGGAGATGGGTGTCTTTACAGAAGTAATTAAGCTAAAATGAAATCATTAGGGTAGGCACTAATCCAACATGACTGGTGTCTTTATAAGAAGGGAAAATTTTGGACACACGCTCATATAGAGGGAAGATGATGTGAAGACACAGGGAGAAGGCAGCCATCTACAAGCCAAGGTGAGAGGCCTGGAATGGTTCCTTCCTTGTGGCTCTCAAAGGGAACCAACTCTGCTAACACTTTGATCTTGAAACTAAACAGCACTCTTTGGGACCTTCTTGCTTTGTTTGGGACCCTACGTGCCCCTCACTCTTTGATGTAAAAGAGGTTTCTCCAGAAGTTTGCAGGTTTCTCCTGAGTCTCTAAAGGCTGGCTCAAGAGTTAAATATCAGGAAAGTGTGATCATGCAAAAAAAAAAAAAAAAAAAGAATAACTGTTGGGTGAGGAAACTGGTAATTATTTAAACAAAAGATTAATCAGATAGCACAGTCAGAGGACCTTTAGTTCCTCCACTAAGATGTTTGACGACTGAAGTGACATAACTTCTTCAGGTTCAGGTTCACTTTCTATTCAGTCAAATAGGGCCTACTTCAGAGGGTTGTTGTGAAAAGAACTGAATAAGATACTAACACATCCAACAGCTACTGTGCACAGAATAAGCACTTGATAAACATTAGCTCTGAATCCATATTTTTATACATTGAAGCAACCTCTTTATCCTTATCATATCATACTCTCCTACTCATCCTTAACAGTCAAATTACCTCCACTTATTCCCATTTAACACTTACAAGTTTCATGTAATGGTCAGATATAGGGCACATATCTGGGCATTTCTATTATCCGGCACCAAATAAATATTGGAAATTGTCCCAGAGAAGGAACCTACCTCCCTCACCATCTGGTATTTATATTATCATGGAAGAGTGATTACACTATAAATTCATGCTATAGTGGGGCCTTTATTTCTTACTGTAATTTCCTCTGACTGGGATGCCCAACCAGTTGCACTTTTCTTTTTATATTTTCCCAAGCTTTCTTCCATATAAATTGACAAAGAAGAACCTGAATTGGGAGCCAAGTTTTCACAGCTTACTGGTTTAGTAGTTCATTTAACTGTGGAAACAGCCAATTAGCTGCTACCAAGTTAGAAAAACCTGAAGGACTGGCAGTTAGAATTTCCAATTAACTGTCTCTTTCAAAGAGTACCAAAGGTCATTTTCTTTAAAAATCTTCAAGACATGGAGTTTATTCAAACCTATCATCTTTTATACAACATCCATCTAGGAAGGTTCAGAAACCTACAAGTGTCTATCTGCAAAATACTTCAATCATCATGGGACTGAGTGCCTGAGGAAAACAAAAATGATAAAAGGTCATACCAACTACCTACAATGAGGTTTAAGGGAAGACAGTGTGACAAAAAGAGCTTCATAACTGTGTCCAGAAAGAAGAATGGGACTTAATAGGGAGTTAATTAGGGTTGATTGATTAGGATTGCTAAGTAGGAAGTTAGACACGAGCAACAAGGGGAGGCCTGGCTGAAAGGGATCCAAGCTGATCTCTAAATTTCATCCCAGACACACACAGCAGGGCTCACAGATATGCTACAAAATAACTACAGAGACTTCAACTCTTGCACATGTGTCCCTAGGCACACAGTGGATACAAAAGACCACAGGGGCTTCTCCAAGAAACCTTAGGCAGTTAGGCAGTTAGGAGCCTATTAAGGGCTCATGAATATTCCACATCTAATTATAACAGATGGAATTATGGGAAGATATAAACAACACAGCCTGCTGTTATACAATTTATAGTTGTCAATCGGCCTTGAGCATATGCCCATTTGTATTCTCTTTCATTGACTGGTGGTGGGTACAAGCCCTACTTTGAACCAGATATAACCAAAAGGAGAAGACTGGAAGTATAAAATAGGGAAGCCAAGAGAGTTTGCCAGGAAGGATGAAGAGGACTCCTTTTATTAGTTGGACTAATAAAAGATCTGTATGCTTGACCTGAATGAGTTGTAATTTGTCTGTTGTTCTACACCTTTTGGTCCATTGCTTTAAGGTTTCGGTGTTACAAGATAAGAACCAATGAAGAGAAATAAACCAACCCAACACAGTAAACAGAAAAGTGAATATACAAAGCAGAAAGACAGCAATGAATTACTTGTGTTTGAGAATCAGTAAGATAAATTGCCAACATCCACTGGATCATCAAAAAAGCAAGAGAGTTCCACAAAAACATCTATTTCTGGTTTATTGACTATACCAAAGCCTTTAACTATGTGGATCACAATAAACTGTGGAAAACTCTGAAGGAGATGGGAATATCAGACCACCTGACCTACCTCTTGAAAAACCTGTATGCAGGTCAGGAAGCAACAGTTAGAACTGGACATGGAATAACAGATGGTTCCAAATAGGAAAAGGAGTATGTCAAGGCTGTATATTGTCACCCTGCTTATTTAACTTATATGCAGAGTACATCATGAGAAATACTGGCCTGGAAGAAGCACAAACTGGAATCAAGGTTGCCGGCAGAAATATCAATAACCTCAGATATGCAGATGACACCACCCCTATGGCAGAAAGTGAAAAAGAACTAAAGAGCCTCTTGATGAAAGTGAAAGAGGAGCGTGAAAAAGTTGGCTTAAAGCTCAACATTCAGAAAATGAAGATCATGGCATCCGGTCCCATCACTTCATGGCAAATAGATGGGGAAACAGTGGCAGACTTTATTTTGGGGGGCTCTAAAATCATTGCAGATGGTGATTGCAGCCATGAAATTAAAAGATGCTTACTCCTTGGAAGGAAAGTTATGACCAACCTAGATAGCATATTCAAAAGCAGAGACATTATTTTATCAACAAATGTCCGTCTAGTCAAGACTATGGTTTTTCCAGTAGTCATGTATGGATGTGAGAGTTGGACTGTAAAGAAAGCTGAGCACCAAAGAACTGATGTTTTTGAACTGTAGCATTGGAGAAGACTCTTGAGAGTCCCTTGGACTGCAAGGAGATCCAACCAGCCCATCCTAAAGGAGATCAGTCCTGGGTGTTCATTGGAAGGACTGAAGTTGAAGCTGAAACTCCAATACTTTGGCCACCTGATACGAAGAGCTAACTCATTTGAAAAGACCCTGATGCTGGAGAAGATTGAGAGCAGGAGGAGAAGGGGATGACAGAGGATGAGATAGCTGGATGGCATCTCAAACCCTCATCATCATGGGTTTGAGTAGACTCTGGCAGTTGGTGATGGACAGGGAGGCCTGGCATGTAGCAGTTCATGGGGTCGCAAAGAATTGGACATGACTGAGTGACTGAACTGGACTGAACTGAACTAAACTGAACTGAAGATAAATGATAGATGTGTCTGTAATTCAGATTCTTTCTTACATGAATGTTCTTGGTAGGGTTGATACTGATTTAGGCTGCCTTTGACTGGTGAGCTGATACTGAACTTTCTTGACTTGGTACCCTGACTGATCATCAAGGTTACAGAGGCTATAATAAGTATGTTTTTAAATGGTGATAACAAGTCCTGTTTTTTACATTGATGTTTTCCTTTAGCTTCCCTGGTGGCTCAGACGGTAAAGCGTATGCCTGCAATGTGGGAGACCCGAGTTCTATTCCTGGGTCGGGAAGATCCCCTGGAGAAGGAAATGGCAACCCACTCCAGCACTCTTGCCTGGAAAATCCCATGGATGGAGGAGTCTGATAGACTACAGTCCATGGGGTCGCAAAGAGTCGGACACAACTGAGTCACTTCACTTTCACTTTCACTTTTCCTTCAGAATTCCTTTCACATGGCCATGTAGAATCTGTTTACACCCACATCATGAAAGATAGCTGGTATCTGGGTTATCTGTTCCTAAAGAGAACATGTCATAACCACATCCACCCCTGCCCTACTCTTTTCTGATGACTTTAACTTGAAAGGTACTCATCAACCTGAAAGAACAGTGCAGAACTCAATAAAATACCTCTCCCAGCAAACAGTCAGTCCCTCCTCCTTCTTTCAGTCAGTTAATGTTGAATTACACTTTAATGTGAATGAAAGTCCCCATAGCAGAGCTTTTATCTGTAAGTGGAATGCAAATATTCTTCTGGGAAACAAGACAGGCACTAGGCATTTGTTAGGAAATTAGAGGACAAGGAAAAGGGCTGATTGGAAAAGGTGTCTTGGACTTTTTCTGTAATTTTTCTCTGACTATAACAGTTTTCATTATGTAAAACTTGAAAAATACAAAAAGTATAGAGAAATTAATTACCCATAAGCTAACAATCAAATATAACCACTGTTAACAATTTGACCTATTTCTACAACCTGTTCCCTACACATTTCTGTTTTAGGTAGGATCCTTCTGTATATAGCTTCAGTATATAGCTTTCAGTCATTGTTACTATAACCATTTTCTCTTGTAATTCAACTTTTTTTCAAAAACTTTCACAATTACATATCTAAAATAACTTGTTGTTCAGTCACTAGGTCATGTCTTTGGGGACCCCACAGACCGTAGCATACCATTCTACTCTGTCACCCACCATCTCCCAGAGTTTGTTTAAGCTCATGTCCATTGAGTTGGTGACACAGTCTAAACATTTCATCCTCTGCTGCACTCTTTTCCTTTTGTCTTTAACCTTTCTCAGCACCAGGGTCTTTTCCAGTGAGTCAGCTCTTCATATCAGGTGGCCAAAGTATTGGAGCTTCAGCTTTAGCATCAGTCCTTCCAATGAATATTCAGGGTTTTTATCCTTTAGGATTGACTGGTTTGATCTCCTTGCAGTCGAAAAGACTCTAAGAGTCTTCTCCAGCACCACAATTTGAAAGCATTCAATTCTTTGGCACTCAACTCTTTTTATGGTCCAACTCTCATATCCATACATGACTACTGGAAAAACCATAGCTTTGAATATGTGAAAGCTGCCTCTTGAGAAACCTGTATGAAGGTCAGGAAGCAACAGTTAGAACTGGACATGGAACAACAGATGGGTTCTAAATAGGAAAAGGAGTATGTCAAAGCTGTTACTGTCACTCTGCTTATTTAACTTATATGCAGAGTACATCATGAGAAACATTGGGCTGGAAGAAGCACAAGCTCATATCAAGATTGCCGGGAGAAATATCAGTAAACCCTATACAGTCAGAAAAAACAGGCTCAGGAGCTGACTGTGGCTCAGATCATGAGCTCCTTATTGCAAAGTTCAGGTTTGCAATAGAAAGTAGGGGAAACCACTGGACCATATATGACCTAAATCAAATCCCTTATGATTATACAGTAGAGGTGACAGATAGATTCAAGGGATTCAATCTGGTGGACAGAGTGCCTGAAGAACTATGGACGGAGGTTCATAGCATTTTACAGGAAGCAGTGACCAAAACCATCCCAAATAAAAAGAAATACAAGACCGTAAAGTGGTTGTCCTCTGAGGAAGCTTTATAAATAGCTGAGAAGAGAAGCAAAAGGCAAGGAAGAAAGAGAAGGATATACCCAATTGAATGCAGAGTTCCAGAAAATAGCAAGGAGAGATAAGAAAGTCTTCTTAAATGAACAGTGAAAAGAAATAGTGGAAAACAATAGAATGGAAAAGACTAGAGATTTCTTCAGGAAAATTGGAGGTATGAAGGGAATATTTCATGCAAGGATGGGCATGATAAAGGACAAAAACAGTAAGGACCTAACAGAAGCAGAAGAGATTAAGAAGAGGTGGCAAGAATTGGTACAAAAAATAGTATTAATGACCTGGATAATCACAATGGTGTGGTCACTCACCTAGAGCCAGGCATCCTGGAGTGTGAAGTCATGTGGGCCTTAGAAACATTACTATAAACAAAGCTAGTGGAGGTGATGGAATTCCAGCTGAGCTATTTAAAATCCTCAAAGATGATGCTGTTAAAGTGTTGCAGTCAATATGTTAGCAAATTTGGAAAACTCAGCAGTGGCCACAGTTTTCATTCCAATCCCAAAGAAGGTCAATGCCAAAGGATGTTCCATACAACTGTGCTCATTTCACATGCTAGTAAGTTTATGCTTAAAATCATTCAAGCTAGCCTTTAGCAGTATGTGAACTCCCAGATGAATAAGCTGGGTTTTGAAGAGGTAGAGGAACCAGAGACCAAATTGCCAATGTCCTTTACTGGATCATAGAAAAAGCAAAAGAATTTCAGAAAAACATCTATTTCTTCTTCACTGATTATACTAAAGCCTTGACTATGTGGATCACAATAAACTGTAGAAAATTCTTAAAGAGCTGGGAATACCAGATGACCTAACCTGCTTTCTGAGAATCCTGTATGCTGGTCAAGAAGCAATAGTTAGAACCATAGATGGAACAACTTACTAGTTCAAAATTGGGAAATGAGTAAGGCAAGGCTAATTATTGTCACCCTGCTTATTTAACTTCTATACAGAGTACATCATGCAAAACGCTAAGCTCGATGAATCACAGGCTAGAATCAAGATTGCCGTAATATCAATAACTTCAGATAAGCATATGATACCATTCTAATGGCAGAAAGTGAAGAGGAACTAAAGAGCTTCTTGATGAGGGTGAAAGAGGAGAATGAAAAAACTGGTTTGAAACTCAAAATTCAAACAACTAAAATCATGGCATTTGGTCCCATCACTTCATGGCAGGTAGAAGGGGGAAAAGGGGGAAGCAGTGACCAATTTTCTTTTCTTGGGCTCCAAAATCACTGCAGATGGTGACTGCAGCCATGAAATTAAAAGATGCTTGCTTCTTGGAAGGAAAGCTATGACAAACCTAGACAGCATATTAAAAGCAGACATCACTTTGCCAACAAAGGTTTGTACAGTTAAAGCTATGGTTTTTCCGGTAGTCAAGTACAGATTTGAGAGTTGGAACATAAAGAAGGCTGAGAGCCAAAGAACTGATGCTTTTGAATTGTGGTGCTGGAGAAAATTGTTGAGAGTTCCTCGGATTGTAAGGAGATCAAACCAATACATCCTAAAGGAAATCAACCCTGAATATTCATTGGAAGGACTGATGCTAAAGCTGAAGCTCCAGTACCTTGGCTACCTGTTCCAAAGAGTCAACTCTTTGGTAAAAATTCTGTGACTGGGAAAGATTGAAAGCAAAAGGAGAATGGGGTGGCAAAGAGTGAGATGGTTAGATGGCATCACTGATTCAATGCACATGAATCTGAGCAAACTCTGGGAGATAGGCAGGACAGGGAGGCATGGTGTGCTGCAGTCCATGGGAATAGCAAAGATTCGGACATGACTTAGTGTCTGAACAACAAGA
Organism: Nanger dama; assembly: GCA_917880005.1. Classification (NCBI taxonomy): domain Eukaryota; kingdom Metazoa; phylum Chordata; class Mammalia; order Artiodactyla; family Bovidae; genus Nanger; species Nanger dama. Next base: position 939,209 of record CAKJTW010000038.1, on the reverse strand, counting down.
ACAATGACAACAACAACCCAATAATTTCATTTCTGGATATTTATTTGAAGAAAATTTAGACAACTAATTAAAAAGATATTTTTACTCCTATGTTCATTGAAGCCCAATTTACAATAGCTAAGATATGGAAACAACCTAAGTGTCCATCAACTGATGACTGAATAAAGAAGATGTGCTCTATATAAACAATGGAATATTAGTCATAAAGAGAGTGAAATCTTTCTATGTGCAACAACACAAATGGACCTAGAGGACATTATGATAAGTGACATAAGTCAGACAGAGAAAGATGAGGACTATGTGTCACTTATACATGAAATATCAAAAACAAAACAAATGAACAAACATGACAAAACAAAATAGAGTTAGAGATAAAGAGAACAAATTGGTGGTGCTTCAGGGAGAGGAGTGGTGGAATAAGTAAATTAGGTAAGATAGATTAAGAGGTACAAACTTCCAGTTACAAAAAACTGAGTCACAGAGATGAAAGGCACAGTACAGGAAACATAGTCAATTGTACTGTAATATCTTTGTGTGGTGACAGGTGGTAACTGGACATATCATGATGGATCATTTGTAACATACAGAAATATTGAATTACTGTGTTGTGCACCTGGAACTAATACAATATTGTGAGTCAATTATACTTCAATTAAAAAATATGTGTACACTGAAACAGTGCATTAAAATGCTAATGATGGCTATCTCTGGGGGTGAGTTATGGGTGATTGTTGGTGTTTACTTTATGTTGATTTCTTTTATATATTTCTAGTTGTCCACAATGAACATGTATGGCTTGTAAAATCAGAAAGAAAGCCAATAAATGTCACTATGAAAACATTTTTAAAATAAAATTTTTAAAAAGAAAGAATTGAGAAATTAAATTTCATTAAAAGTAAAGTTTCCTGCTATGTGAAATGCACTGTCAAGAGAATAAAAAAATATAGATGGGAGAAAATATTTGCAAAAGGCATAGGTGATAGAGGACTGTTATCTAAAACACACAAGGAACTCTTAAAATTAAAAAAAAAACCCCAGTTAAAAAATAGGCCAAAGATCTTAACAGAAATCTCATGAAAGAAGATATACAGATGGCAGATAAGTATATGAAAACAGGCTCTATATCATATGTCTTTAGGGAAATGCAACTCAAAACAATACCATTGCACATGATACCATTACACATCTATTTCTTAGAATGGCCAAAATTTGGAGCGCTGACAACACCAGTGCTGGAGAATATGTGGAGCAAAAGCAGCCCTCATTCATTGCTGGTTGGAATGCAAAATGTTACAGCTACTGGAAAAACAGTTTGGTGACTTTTTAAAAATAAAACTAAACATGCTCTTTTACCACATAATCCATCAATTGCACTCCTTGGTATTTAGCCTAAAGCGTTGAAAACTTAAATTCACATAAACACTTGTAAACAGATGTTTATACTAGCATTTTTATTCATAACTGCCAAAACTTGGAAGCAACCAAGATATCTTTCAGTTGGTGAATGAATAAACAAACCAAGGTACATCTAGACAATAGAATGTTATTCAGCACTAAAAAGAAATGAGCTTTTCACAAAGGGGAAACTTAAATGCATGTTGCTTGATGAAAAAGTTAATCTGAAAAGGCTAGATATTCTACAATTCCAACTATTAATATATGGCATTCTGGAAAAGGAAAAACTACAGAGACAATAAAAATATCAGTAGTTGACAGGAGTTTATAGTGGGGAGGAAGTGGTGAACAGGCAGAGCACAGAGGATTTTGGCGATAGTGAAAATACTCTGTATGTTGTAATAATCATGAATACATGTCATTTTTGATTTATCCAAACCTATAGAATGCACAATATTAAGAATGAACCCTAAGGTAAACTATGGACTTTGGATGATTATACATCAATGTAAGAAATTTATCAGTTGTAACACATATATGACCTTGGTGGAGGATTTTGATAAAGGATGCTATGCATGTGTCAGGGCAGGAAGTATATAGGAAACTTCTATACTTTCCTCTGAATTTTCTGTAAACCTAAAACTTCTCTAAATTTTTTTCTAAAAATTTGAAAAAAATAAAATTAAGAATTACATTGTCCAAAAAAGAAAGAGACATAGATACTCAAATCTTGCCCTCTACCCACAGTCTTGTCCAAAAACATATGACATTTCAAAATGAACACAAAATAGCAGGAAACATCCATGCAAAGCTATTGGAAGATAGAAGTATAAACGGAAATATTTCAGCAGATAAGAATATTCTCCCTGGGATTTCCCTGGTGGTCCAGTGGTTAAGCCTTCATTAAGACTTCTAATGCAGGAGGAGCAAGTTTGATCTCTGATCAGGGAACTAAGATCCCACACGCCTCACAGCCAAAAAGGAAAAATTTTAAAAGAAAAAGAGAGAGAAAGAGAGAGAGACTATTCTCCCTGCCCAACACAGAAAATAAACAGAAAAAAAAAAAAAAACTGTAACATAACACTCTAACCTGAATTAAAATGTAAAAACAAGGATTTGTACATGAAAACAAAAATTACCTTAAATAAGTTCAAAATAAATCAAACTAGAAACAGAGAAAAAATAAGATATGAAATGAGAGTTAACCAAATGCAGGAAATGGAAGAAAAAGACAAAATAATCTCAGAAGTTAAAGATTAAATTTCAAGAGGCCCAAGGGAAAATAGTTTTGACCAGAATATAGTAGGGTCATAGAGAAGAGAAATGAAAACTATCAGGAGCACAAAATGAAATAAAGGAAATGGTAAAAGTATTGGAGGAAAAGTAATAAATATAGGCAATGGGCAAAGGAAATCTAACATCTTCTCAGAGCAAAAGAAAGACATAAATATATAGACTGAAAAAAATCACAGAATGCCAACATGAAAAATGAAAACAGGCTCATATCTGGACATAGCTTATGAAATTTTGAGACAGAGAAACTCCCACTAAAGAGACAAGAATCAGATTAACATAAGTCTTATGAGCAGTACTGGATAATGGAAGAAAATGAAGCTATGCCTTCAAGGTTGTACAGCACTCGTGAAATAATGAATGGATAAAGGAGGCATGGTATAAAATAAAATTTTTTTTTAAAAAAGGAGCCATGGTATATACATATATATACCCACACACATGCACAATACAATATTATTCAGCTATGAGAAATAAGGATATCCTGCCATTTGCAACAACATGGATGGATCCTGAGGACATTATGACCTTGAGAACATTATGCTAAGTGAAATCAGTGAGACAGAAAAAGATAAATACTGTATGATATCACATATATGTGGAATCTAAAAAAGCCAGAAATTCATAAAAACAGTAAAATGGTGATTACCAGGGAATGGAGAGGGGAAGGATAGGAAAGATGTTAAGGTACAAACTTGCTATGAGAGTAAATGAGCCCTAGAGATCTAATGCACAGAATAGTAGATATAGACAATACTTTGTTTTTTGGCTTTTGGCCTCAGTGCACAGCATGCAGGATCTCAATTCCCCGACCAGGAAGTGAAAGCATACCTCCTGCAGTGGAAGGGCGGAGTCTTGACCTCTGGACCACCTAAGCTATCTTTAGACAATATTGTACTATAATCATCAAACTTGCTAAGAGACTAGATCTTAATTATTTCAGTTACTGAAAAGAAATGACAATAATGTTACTTGATGGTGATGCTAACTACACAACAATGGCCATCACATCACTACAGGTAAATGTATCCAACCAGCATGTTACACACCTTCAGTCTATACAATGTTATATATCAAATATTATTTCAACCAAAAGAATTTAAAATGTCCATTGATAATGACTGTTCATTACTTTGAGGAACTTACCCTCTCTCTGTAGTGTGGTGGGAGTGCTAATCAAGAGTCCTTGCCTTGATGTAGAAAACAAATTCACAGTTAGCAAAGGGAAAAGATGGAGGAAGCATAAATTAAGAATGTGGGGATTAACATATACATACTACTAAATATAAAATAGACAACCAATAAGGCTATTGTATAGCCCACAGAATTATACATAATATTTTGTAATAACCTATAAGGGAAAAGAAACTGAAAGAGTATATATATAAAACCGAATCACTTTGCCATATACCTGAAATTAGCACGACATTGGAAAGCGATTATATCCATTTTTTTAAAGTAAAAACCAAAAAAAAAAAAACCCTTATCTTTCAATAGCTATCTAGAATAATTAAATTAAACCCCTTAGCAAGCACATGCACATGCCTCAAGGCAGGACAAGCAGAATCTTCTTTCCTGAACCAGGAGTCATGAACCGAACAACAAAAAACAGCTGATGGTGGGAGTCCATTCTTGAGGCAGGTTCCAAACTACATCGGTAAGTGCTTTCTGTATAATCCTCTCTTGGAGCTGTCGAATCTTTATCTTTTCTTACCCTAATTTATCAGCTTTTGAGTAAGTGAGCACCTCATTATCCTTCAAATAAACTTCTTGATTAAGTCATAAGTCTATTTATACTGTAGGATCTGATACAACTAGGACTCAGAAAGAAAACTTGAAGATATTCAAAGCACATTATTCTCTTAATAACAAAAACAACAGCAAAATGAAAGGGGATAAGGAACTCTAGGAAACAAAATGCTCTATGTTAATATGTCATTTTAAATCACGATAGAAGATGACACTTCTTAAAGCCAGGGTGTTTTACTTTTCTGTTTTATTTTTTAAACCAAAGTTATACATTCACATAGTTTAAACAGCCAAATAGTTCTACAAGTCTGGTTGCAAAAACACAGCAGTTCCTTGTATCTTCCACCCATTCAGAGAAAATCACTTTCAATCTCCTGTAGTTTTGTGTTAGTTTTACGCAGTATTGATTGCCTTTTCACATCTGTCTCTCTTCCATTCTCCCAACACATGTGAACCCTTTCTATTCCTCTATTATTCAACAATCTTTTGATCTGTTCATACAACTTTCTTTCCATTCCTATTTCCCATCACTTTGTCTTTTTGCTTACTTTTCTAAGAATTTTCTCAATTTTGTCTTCCAAAGACTTTTCCTTTCCATAGAATCTTATTTCATGCTCTCTCTTCTGAGACAATATATTAACAGTAGGGTGTTTTTATTTAACCTCTTTACATAGATTCCTCAAAATCATTTTTTCCTTTTAATTTTTTCTGGTTTTAGTCTTTCAGTTCTGAGACTTTCCCAGCATCCTTCATGATCCTTGGTTGTTTTCTCATATTTAAAAGCAGGTACTATGAAGCTTGGGCTTTCCCAGTGGTTCAGATGGTAAAGAATCCACCTGCAATGTGGGAGACCTGGGTTCAATCCCTGGGTTTGGAAGATCCCCTGGAGGATGGCATGGCAACCCGTTCCAGCATTCTTGCCTGGAGAATCCCCATGGACAGAGGAGCCTGGTGGGCTACAGTCCATGGGGTTGCAAAGAGTCAGACATGACTGACCAACTAAGGACAAAACTATGAAGTTTATTTGAAGTTCATCATTGGATAAACCATCCAAGAGAATGGTCTATCAGCTATGAAAAGTAATAAGAAACAGTAGCACGTTCTGGAGACTTTATTTCCTTTGGGAACAGTCTCAATGTTTTTAACTCTTTTCTCTTCGGTATCGCAAACTTCACCTGGTCTTTCCATCTCCTTTCCAAAGAGATGACAGGCTGCTAGCACTCTGGGACATTAGTATTTAGTATTTAAGCACCTGTTTTCAGTATAGTGCCTTCTTTTTCACATATGCTTGACTTTGATCAGTCCAGCAACTCTCTGCTTTACCCTCTCCCAAGAATAAACCTTCAGCCACTCTCTGGGTGGGGGAAGGGCAGCTGCCAGATTGCATAATACTGAGGATCTAAAAACTTCTTCCACGAGTATAAAAATAATCCTTTTAGTCCCACGTTGATCTCCACTTCAGGACATATTCGTTGCTTGAGTCTGGAGCCCTTAGGGGGTTCTGCAGTACAAACTCCATTGCTTCCACTCTTGCTCGATGCCAGTTTAGAATTTAGCTTTCCTAGGTCTGCTAATTCAGTTATCATTTCTCCATCTGCTTTCCTGCTTGCTAAATTTTGTTCCCATTGTCACACCTCTAGCTTTCTCTGTCCCTGTGGGTTTTGCCACTTTAGAGATCCTTTTAGTGTTTAGTTTGTAGGCATTGGAGTAAATATGTTTATTCAAAATCAATAAACAGAAATCCTAAATGTACCACAAATTTAAAGAATTGATGTCCTTGTTGTTGTTCAGTTGCTCAGTCAAGTCCAACTCTTTGTGACTCCATGGACTGTGGCATGCCAGGCTTCCCTGTCCTTCACTCTCTACCGGAGCTTTCCCAAACTCATGTCCATTGAGTCCGTGATGCCATCCAACCATCTGGTCCTCTGTTGTCCCCTTTTCCTGCCTTCAGTCTTTCCCAGAATCAAGGTCTTTCCTAATGAATCGGCTCTTCACATCAGGTGGCCAAAGTATTGGAACTTCAACTTCATTATCAGTCTTTCTAATGAATATTCAGCACTGATTTCCTTTAGGATTGACTGCCTTGATGCCCTTGCAGTCGGAGGGACTCTCAAGAGTCTTCTCCAGCACCACAGTTCCAAAACATCAATTCTTTGACACTTAGCCATCTTTAGGGTCCAACTGTCACATCCATACATGACTACCGGAAAAACCATAGCTTTGAGTATACGGACTTTTGTCAGTATGTAGTGTCTCTGCTTTTCAATATGTTATCTAGGTTTGTTACAGCTTTTCTTCCAAGGAACAAGCACCTTTTAATTTCATGGCTGCAGTCACCATCTGCAGTGATTTTGGAACCTGAGAAAACAAAGTCTGTCACTGTTTCTATTGTTTCCCCATCTATTTGCCCTAAAGAGATGTGATCAGATACTATGGTGTTCAATCTCTGAATGCTGAGTTTTAAGCCAGCTTTTTCACTCTCCTCTTTCACCTCCATCAAGAGGCTCTTTAGCTCCTCTTCATTTTCTGCCATAAGGGTGGTGTCATCTGCATATCTGAGGTTATTGATATTTCTCCCTCTTGATTCTAGCTTGTGCTTCATCCAGCCCAGCATTTCACATGATTTACTCTGCATATAAGTCAAATCAGCAGGGTGACAATATACAGTCTTGACGTACTCCTTTCCCAGTTCAGAACCAGTCCATTGTTCCATGTCTGGTTCTAGCTGTTGCTTCTTGACCTGCATACAAGTTTTGCAGGAGACAGGTAAGGTGATCTGGTATTCCTATTTATTTAAGAATTTTCCACAGTTTGTTGTGATCCACACAGTCAAAGGCTTTAGTGTAGTTAAAGAAGCAGAAGCAAATGTTTTTCTGAAATTCTCTTTTTCTATGATCCAGCTAGAATTCCATCACATCTACTAGCTTTGTTTATAGTGACACTATCTAAGGCCCACTTGACTTTGCACTCGAAGATGTCTGACTCTAGGTGAGTGATCACACCATGGTAGTTATCTAGGTCATTAAGATCTTTTTTGTACAGTTCTTCTGTGTATTTGTCCCACCTCTTCTTAATATCTTCTGCTTCTATTAGGTCCATACCATTTCTGCCCTTGACTGCACCCATCTTTGCATGATCTGTTCCCTTGGTATCTCTAATTTTCTTGAAGAGATCTCTAGTCTTTCCTATTCTATTGTTTTCCTCTATTTCTTTGCATTGCTCACTTAGGAAGACTTTCTTATCTCTCTTCGCTGTTCTTTGGAACTCTGCATTCAGACATGTATATCTTTCCTTTTCTTTTTGCCCTTTGCTTCTCTTCTTTTCTAAGCTATTTGTAAGGCTTCCTCAGATGACCATTTTGTCTTTTCTGCATTTCTTTTTCATGGGATGATCACCACCGCCTGTACAATGTACAATCCTCCATCCATAGTTCTTCAGGCACTCCATCTAGCAGATCTAATTCCTTGAATCTATTTGTCACTTCCACTGTATAAGGGATTTGATTTAGGTCATACCTGAATGGTCTAGTGGTTTCCCCATTTTCTTCAATTTAAGTCTGAATTTTGCAATAAGGAGTTCATGATCTGAGTCACAGCCAGCTCCCAGTCTTGTTTTTGCTTACTGTATAGAGAGCTTCTCCATCTTCAGCTGCAAAGAATATAATCAATCTGATTTCGGTATTGACCATCTAGTGATGTCCATGTGTAGCATCATTCCTTGTGTTCTTGGAAGAGGGTGTTTTCTATGATCAGTGTGTTTTCTTGTTGAAACTCTGTTAGCCTTTGCCTTGCTTCATTTTGTACTCCAGGCCAAACTTGCCTGTTACCCCAGGTTATCTCTTGACTTCCCACTTTTGCATTCCAGTCCACTATGACGAAAAGGACATCTTTTTTTTATGTTGATTCTAGAAGGTCTTATAGGTCTTCATAGAATGGTTCAACTTCAGCTACTTCAGCACTAGTGGTTGGGGCAAAGACTTGGATTACTTTGATATTGAATGGTTTCCATGGATATAAAGAGATCATTCGATCAAAACGACCACATTTTGTCGTTTTTGAGATTGCACCCAACTCCTGAATTTTGGACTGTTTTCTTGACTATGAGGGAGACTCCATTTCTTCTAAGGGGTTCTTGCCCACAGTAGTAGATATAATGGTCATCTGAATTAAATTCACACATTCCAGTCCATTTTAGGTCACTGAGTCCTAAAATGTCAGTGTTCACTCTTGCCATCATCTCCTGTTTGATTACTTCCAATATACCTTGATTCATGGATCTCACTTTCCAGGTTCCTATGCAATATTGTTCTTTACGGTATCAGACTTTACTTTCAACACCAGATACATCCACAGCTGGGAGTTGTTTCCAATTTGGCTCAGCTTCTTCATTCCTTCTGGAGCTATTTCTTTGCTCTTCTACAGTAGCATATTGGGCATCTACTGGCCAGGGAAGTTCATCTTTCAATGTTATTTATTTATTTATTTTTTGCCTTTTCATACTGTTCATGGGATTCTCAAGGCAAGAATACTGAAGTGTTTGCCATTCCTTTCTCCAGTGGACCACATTTTGTCAGAACTCTCCACCATGACCTGTCCATCTTGTGTGGCCCTACATGGCATGGCTCGTAGTTTCATTGAGTTAGAGAGGGCTATGATCCATGTGATTAGTTTGGTTAGTTTTCTGTGATTGTGGTTTTCATTCTGTCAATTGATGGAAGGTAGTAAAAAAAAAACTTGCTTTTGATATTAGGTACATTCTTTAATAAAATTTAGATATAATTGACATATAATATTATATTAGTTTTGGGTGTACAAGACAATAATTTGATATTTGTGTATAATGTGTGGGGAATGACCACCACAATACGTTTAGTTAATTAACATCCATCCATTGTTTTTGATGGTCTAGAGATTATGACATTAGACCAACTGGACCCAGGCCCCTAGAAATGAACAGTATTTATACAACCATTGTGGCTGACATAATCTAAGGTGACCCACAAAGATTTATGTTTTTGTATAATCCTCTCTCCCTGAGTGTAGGTAGGATCTGTGACTTGTTTCTAACCCACATAGGAAATGGCAAAGGTGATGAGATGTCACTCCTCTGATTAGGTTATATCATATGACACAGGTAACGGTAGGTCACTCCTGTGATGATGGTTCATTACATTACACATAAGACTGATTTTGCTGAAGCTATTCTCCTTCTGGCTTTAAAGGAGTAAATGGTCATGTTGGGAGCTGCTTATGGAGTTGGGCCATGCAGCAGGGAACTGCAGGCATTCCCTAGGAGCTAAGGGTGGTCCCAGGTAGTCAGAAGCAAGGGCCCTCAATTATACAGCCATAAGGAGAGACATTCTGCCAACAGTCTGAGCTAAGATGTGAATTCTTCCCCAGCTGAGTCTCCAGATGAAACATCAGCCCAGCCAACACCTTGACTGAAGCCCTGAGATTCTAAATGGAAAACCGGTTAACTTGTGTTTGGGCTCCTCACCTGCTGGAAACTGTAAAGTAATAAATGTGTGTTGTTTTAGGCCACTAGGTCTGTGGTGCTTTGCTACACAGCAGTGGGGGAGTTAGTACAGGTCAAAACAAGGATTTCATTGACCTGCAAATAGAGACTGTTACCCAGCCACTCCAGGCTATTCTGCCTCTGAATCAACAGATTAAGAAGGAAATTATTCTATTGGTCAGAGTGATTGATCTTGACTACCAAGCAGAAAGCAGCTTGGTCCTACACAAGGTGAGTAAGCAGGGGTATGTATGGCTTACAGGAGACTCTTCCAGGGCATCCTTTAACACTATCATGTCTGTAATTAGAGTCAATGGAAAACTACAACAACCCAGTTCAGGCAGGACAGCTAATGGGGCCAGATCCTTCAGGAATGAAGATGGGGGTCACCTCACAAGGCAAAAAGCCATAGTCAGCCGAGATGCTTCTAAGGGCAAAGGAAATAAGGAATAAGGAATGAATAGAAGAAGACAATTACCAATATCAACAACCATCATATGACTAGTTAAATAAATAAAAACAATAATAGTCGTGAGTATTTCCTCCTAATTCTACTATAAACATGTGTATATACATACATAAGGGTTTCCCTGGTGGCTCAGCTGTAAAGAATCTGCTTGCAGTACGGGAAACCTGGGTTCAATCCCTGGGTTGGGAAGATCCCCTGGAGAAGGGAACAGCTATCCACTACAGTATTTTGGCCTGGAGAATTCCATGGACTGTATAGTCCATGGGGTCACAAAGAGTCAGACATGATTAAGCAATTTTCACTTTCATATATACACACACACACACACACACACACACACACACTATTTGGATATATCCAAATATTTTTGTGGCTTTCCCTCTCTCATCCCCTTATCATTTAGCATGTGATTAATTATTGTTAAATTTACATCTCAGTATTTAAATTACAGGATAGCAAAGGAGAAGAGTACTATCACTGAAAGACTCTTGTCATCTTCTGGGGAAAAGGTTAGCTTATTTCAATTGTGCAGGGCAGAACTGTAGCGTGTAAGGCAGAAATGTGACTGTTTCACTGTCTTATTTGGGCATTAAGTATGATTTAAGCAAATGTGTCTGACAGCCAAGTTGACAAGGCTGTGGTGCTTTTGTGGTGTGTCAGCTTGGCTACATTCCCCAGAATTCTCTTTCTAGCGTGTTTCTAGTTAGGTTGGGCTACAAGAGCTATTTTCTCATGAGCTGGAGGACAAATGGAAAGCAGCAGCCGTTTTGTAGAACCCATGTACCTTCTTCCACTTTTCCAATCAACCACTAATCTAGGTACTGCTGTAAAGGGATTTTGCAGGGGCAAAGACCCTAACCTTGACTAACATATCCTGGATTGACAAAGCAATTCAGAGGCTTCAAATTTCAGCTGTTGCTCCTGGGTTCCAGGCTGCTTGTGATCTTCTCTGTGATCGCCGGCCCCACAGACTCCAGGCTTGCTTGGCCAAGCCCCCACATTGCATAAATCACTTCCTCATAATAAACTAGTGTGTGTGTGCACATATTCAGATATATGTCTCTCTATATATGTACATAGATACATACAAAGACAGACAGATAATCTTCTGGTTTTGCTTCTTTGGCTGAACTCTGATATAATAATAATAAATGTCACTGACTGGTTTCTGACATTTAAACTGAACTTATTGAAAAAGCATAGGTTTACAAATCAAAAATAGAGGAATCATCATATTTTATAAAGTTATGGGGGCAGTCACTGAAAGAACACAGAAACCATTAGGAAAGATGTCTCTGGAGAAGGAGACTAAGGTAAAAACTAAATGGAACCTGAAACTATAGCTTTTCATCATTTCTTTGGCATTACTTTGTTACTACATATTTACATATCTTCAAATAAAAGAAGGCAATGTATAATGTATTAAAAGAAATACACACACACACACACATATATATATAATTCTATATATATAATTTTCCTCCCCAGTGGAGACAATATAGATTGGAGCAAGGACTCTGCAGTTAGATTTCCTGGACTCTTAATCCTATAGTCTTTGTTAACTGTGCTATTTTGAAAAGGTTACTTATCATGCTAGCCCTCAGTTTCCATCTCTGAAAATTGGGGGTAATAATACTATTTATCTTACACATTATATGAGTGTGTGTTCATATACACTTTTGCTTTTCCTTTTAAAGTAGCTTACTTTACATGCTGTTATGTTCTATACTTTTGAATCTAACAATGCATCTTGAAGCTCTTTCCTTATAGCTGCCCCATTCCTTGTTAGTGGTTGCCTCTTATCCCATCGTGTGGATGTACCATACTTTATACAACCAGCCATAATTTATATACAATTATGTACTATAATTTATGTAACCATAATTTATATAACCTAGGACAGACAATGCTGTTGTTTCTAATCTTTTTCTGTTATAAAGAATATTCTCATCAACATATCATTTCACACATTTGTAAATATAAGATAAATTTCTGGGAATGAAATTATTGGCTTAAAGAAAAGTGCTTTTAAAATTTTACTATTACCAAATCTCCCATCGCTACTGATGTGGAAACTAAGACACACTGTTACCAACAGCATGTGAGGGCCAGTGTCTCCACATCCTCACCTACTGAAGCTATTACGTCATGGAAAATATCATATTGTCACAGTATTTGCATTGCTTATAGTATATACTCTCTTTTTTTAGAGGTTTTTCCCACTTATCTTGAATGTTGATCTTTCTTACTGATTTGAAGCATTCTTATATGTTAAGGAAATTAGCTCTTTGTCTATGAGGTGAATTATAAAGAATTTCCTCCATCTGTCCTTTGTCTTTTGACTTTTTATGGTGATATGATTTTTAAAATAAAAGGATTTTCTCTATTATTCTGTGGTAATTTATGGTTTCATTTCATTAACATGACTTCTTTGATTCATCTGGAAATTATTTTGGTACAATCTGTGAAGTAGAGATCCAATTTTTTTTTACATGGCTACTCAGTTGTCCCAACACTATCTACTGAATAATCCTTTTTTTTTCTCCACTGTTTTGAAATAAGACCTTCATTTAACTGCTGTGTATATTTTGGGTCCATTTCTGGGTTTCCTTTGGATTGTTGATTCACAAAAGTACCAGTATCTCATTGTTTTCATTACTACAGATAAGTTTTTATATTTAGTATAGTTAATACCCTTTCATTAATCTTCTTTTTTTCAGAACTTTCCTGGTAATTGTTACTTCTTCATTTTTCCACAATATTTTTAGAATAAACTTGTCCAGTTCCAAACAAAAAAACAACAACAAAAACACGCCGCCTGGATCAGTGACATTACCTATCTAAGTGTGGCAATACTCTTACATTTCTTGAGGTCTTCTTTTTTCATGGTGCTTTACCATTTTCTTCACATGAATTCACGTTTCATGTTAAGTATGTTCCTTTATTTTAATCTTTTTCTAAATTATGCAAAGTGGTAATTTCTTCAGTTCAGTTCAGTTCAGTCACTCAGTCGTGTCCGACTCTTTGCGACCCCATGAATCGCAGCACGCCAGGCCTCCCTTTTCATCACCAACTCCCGGAGTTCACTCAGACTCACGTCCATCAAGTCCGTGATGCCATCCAGCCATCTCATCCTCGGTCGTCCCCTTCTCCTCCTGCCCCCAATCCCTCCCAGCATCAGAGTCTTTTCCAGTGAGTCAGCTCTTCCCATGAGGTGGCCAAAGTATTGGATTTTCAGCTTTAGCATCATTCCTTCCAAAGAAATCCCAGGGTTGATCTCCTTCAGAATGGACTGGTTGGATCTCCTTGCAGTCCAAGGGACTCTCAAGAGTCTTCTCCAACACCAAAGTTCAAAAGCATCAATTCTTCAGCCCTCAGCCTTCTTCACAGTCCAACTCTCACATCCATACATGACTACTGCAAAAACCATAGCCTTGACTAGACGGACCTTAGTCAGCAAAGTAATGTCTCTGCTTTTGAATATACTATCTAGGTTGGTCATAGCTTTTCTTCCAAGGAGTAAAGCGTCTTCTAATTTCATGGCTGCAGTCTCCATCTGCAGTGATTTTGGAGCCCAAAAAAATAAAGTCTGACACTGTTTCCACTGTTTCCCCATCTATTTCCCATGAAGTGATGGGACCGGATGCCATGATCTTCGTTTTCTGAATGTTGAGCTTTAAGCCAACTTTTTGCTCTCCTCTTTCACTTTCATCAAGAGGCTTTTTAGTTCCTCTTCACTTTCTGCCATAAGGGTGGTGTCATCTGCATATCTGGGGTTATTGATATTTCTCCCAGCAATCTTGATTCCAGCTTGTGTTTCTTCCAGTCCAGCATTTCTCATGATGTACTCTGCACATAAGTTAAATAAGCAGGGTGACAATATACAGCCTTGACATACTCCTTTTCCTATTTGGAACCAGTCTGTTGTTTCATGTCCAGTTCTAACTGTTGCTTCCTGACCTGCATACAGATTTCTCAAGAGGCAGGTTAGGTGGTCTGGTATTCCCCTCTCTTTCAGAATTTTCCACAGTTTCTTGTGATCCACACAGTCAAAGGCTTTGGCACAGTCAATAAAGCAAAAATAGATGTTTTTCTGAAACTCTCTTGCTTGTTCCATGATCCAGCAGATGTTGGCAATTTGATCTCTGGTTCCTCTGCCTTTTCTAAAACCAGCTTGAACATCAGTGAGTTCACGGTTCATGTATTGCTGAAGCCTGGCTTGGAGAATTTTGAACATTACTTAACTAGCATGTGAGATGAGTGCAATTGTGCGGTAGTTTGAGCATTCTTTGGCATTGCCTTTCTTTGGAATTGGAATGAAAACTGACCTTTTCCAGTCCTGTGGCCACTGCTGAGTTTTCCAAATTTGCTGGTATATTGAGGGCAGCACTTTCACAGCATCATCTTTCAGGACTTGAAACAGCTCAACTGGAATTTCATCACCTCCACTAGCTTTGTTCATGGTGATGCTTTCTAAGGCCTACTTGACTTCACATTCCAAGATGGCTGGCTCTAGATTAGTGATCACATCATCATGATTATCTGGGTCGTGAAGATCTTTTTTGTACAGTTCTTCCATGTATTCTTGCCACCTCTTCTTAATATCTTCTGCTTCTGTTAGGTCCACACCATTCTGTCCTTTATCGAGCCCATCTTTGCATGAAATGTTCCCTTGGTATCTCTAATTTTCTTGAAGAGATCTCTAGTCTTTCCCATTCTCTTGTTTTCCTCTATTTCTTTGCATTGATCGCTGAAGAAGGCTTTCTTATCTCTTCTTGCTATTCTCTGGAACTCTGCATTCAGATGCTTATATTCTTCCTTTTCTCCTTTGCTTTTCGCCTCTCTTCTTTTCACAGCTATTGTAAGGCCTCCCCAGACAGCCATTTTGCTTTTTGCATTTCTTTTCCATGAGGATGGTCTTGATCCCTGTCTCCTGTACAATGTCACGAACCTCATTCCATAGTTCATCAGGCACTCTATCAGATCTAGGCCCTTAAATCTAATTTCTTCATAACTTCTTCTAACTAGCTGTTAATTGAATACATGAAATTCTGTTTCTGTGCTTTTTGTCTCAGTGACCCCAATGAAGTATTCTACCACTTAGTCTTTCAATTGATTTCTCAGATCTGCAAATGTTGTTTTAATTTCCTTCTTTTAAAAAGTCTGTACTGTTTCTACTTCTGTCTAATTGCAATAGCCAATACCTTTAGAACAAAGATAATTATGATGACTTCATCCTTATCGCATTTCTGATTTTAATGAGGGTGCTTATATTATTTCTTTATTAAGTGTGACACAATTGTTAGTTTTCAGCAGCTTATGGTTGTTTGATTCTGCTGCTGCTGCTGCTGCTAAGTCACTTCAGTCGTGTCTGACTCTGTGTGACCCCCATAGATGGCAGCCCATCAGGTTCTACCATCCCTGGGATTCTCCAGGCCAAAACACTGGAGTGGGTTGCCATTTCCTTCTCCGTTTGATTCTACAGTTGCTAATCTGTTAAAAATCATTCCATTCAAATGGCTCAATTCATCTCTCAGTTCATCATACCCTAGCATATTGATTTTAATCTAGACTCTCAGAGAGGGAAAGGGCTTGTTATAGAGTCAGCAGCTATGTGGGATGGTGGTGCTGATATAAGATTTCTGACAGTAACCACAAATGCAGATGACTGTAGACTTTGAGAACCAGAAACAAAAAGATATCAGGGTAAAGAAATGGTAGAGAGAATTATAGTAGAAGAAAAACTGAACCAGTTTTACAGATGCAACAAGGTTCCTTGCAGCCTGGGGTTTATATTCAGATCAAAACAAGTTGGCTACTGGGAAATTACTGGGCAATATATTTCTATTATTTTCTAGAGCTCTTCAATTTGATCTTCACTCTTAGAAAGAAGAAGTGAAAGCAGCTAGGGAAAAAAGGAGAGAATACCTGCAAAGAAATAATTAGAAACACAATTGACCTTTCTTTAGTGATAATTAGGACCAGGAGGCAATGGAAAAATACCTTCAAAATGTTCAGCAAAATAACTGTCAACCTATACCGTGTGCCCATCAAAACTCTCTCTCAGGAATGAGGTTAAAAATAGAGCATTTGCTATTAAGAATTCCATACTAAGGTAACTTCTACAGTAGTACTTCAAGAAAGAAACTGACATGACTTCAGAAAAACGATTGGAAGTACAAGAAGGAATGATGAAATAAGGGGAAATATAAAAAGAAAAAGGTACCCAGCAATCCCACTGCTGGGGACACACACCAAGGAAAACAGAATTGAAAGAGACACGTGTACCCCAGTGTTCATCACAGCACTGTTTACAATAGCCAGGACATGGAAGCAACCTAGATGTCCATTAGCAGATGAATGGATAAGAAAGTTGTGGTATATATACACAACGGAATATTACTCAGCTATTAAAAGAATGCATTTGAATCAGTTCTAAAGAGGTGGATGAAACTGGAGCCTATCATACAGAGTGAAGTAAGTCAGAAAGAAGAACACCAGTACAGTATATCAACACATATATATGGAACTTAGAAAGACGGTAACAATGGCCCTATATGCGAGACAGCAAAAGAGACACAGATATAAAGAACAGACTTTTAAACTCTGTGGGAGAAGACAAGAGTGGAATGATTAGAGAGAATAGCATTAGAACATGTATATTACCATATGTGAAATAGATGGCCAGTCCAGGCTCAATGTATGAGACAGGGAGCTCAGGGCTGATGTACTGGGATGACCCTGAGGGATGGGATTGGGGGAAAGGTATGAGGGGGTTCAGGATGGGGGACACATGTACTCCCATGGCTGATTCATGTGACTCTATGGCAAAACCCACTACAATATTGTAAAGTAATTGGCCTCCAATTAAAATAAATAAATTAATTTACAAAAATAAAAGGCAGTGTTCTTCAGTTCAGTTCAGTTGCTCAGTCGTGTCTGATTCTTTGCGACCCCATGAATCGCAGCATGCCAGGCCTCCCTGTCCATCACCAACTCCTGGAGTTCACTCAGACTCACGTCCATCGAGTCAGTGATGCCATCCAGCCATCTCATCTTCTATTGTCCCCTTCTCCTCCTGCCCCCAATCCTTCCCAGCATCACAAAAGTGTTCTTAGATGCAATTAATTTTGATTTTGAATTTAGGAGTCATTTGAAAGGATATTGTGTGACCCACACAATTGCTGGGAAGGTTCACAGGAGCCAAGACCACAACCAAACTATTATTCCATAGTACAGTCCATGAGCACATTTTGCTGCTGCAACCAAAACACTGAAAGCCTGTAGCTTGCTACATGACCTCCAATGACCAAATGCCAGATACCACCTTTGCAGACAGGATGTTCCTGGAATTATCTACTGCTCCTACTTCTTTTTGTCATAAACTCTGGATCAAAGTTGATGTGGGCCCCCTGACTGATCAAACCTAGGTCATATGCCTGGGATGTGTGGCTCAGTGGTAAAGAATCCACCTGCCAATGCTGAAGAAACAGGTTTGATCCTTGGATCAGGAAGATCTTCCAGAGAAGGAAATGGCAACCCACTCCAGTATTTGTGCCTGGGAAATCCCATGGACAGAGAAGCCTGGTGAGCTACAGTCCATGGGGTCCAAAAGTCAGACATGAGTTGGAAACTAAAAACCAAATAAAACAAACAAAACAAGAGTTCCCAAAGAGGATTTCAGTCTCACTCCCAGTAAAACCAAGGTCTTTCTTGGTGGCTCAGTGATAAAGAATCCACCTGCCAATGCAGGAGATGCAGGTTTGATCCCTGGGTCAGGAAGATCCCCTGGAGAAGGAAATGGCAACACAGTTTAATATCCTTTCCTGGAAAATCCCATGGACAGAGGAGGGTGGGTTGCAAAGACTTGGACACAATTTAGCAACTAAACAACAATAAAATTGCAAGGAAGGCTGAGATACCAACTATGTAGCATTTTGGGTTACATTTCACAAAAGACCTAAAGACTTCTAAGTAATAATGTCCTAAACACTGGAATATGAGGTGCTGAGCAACCCAACACATCTGACAATGTCCACTACAGGCGGGAAATTTAAAGTTCAGATCAGACCCTTGTCATAAAAAATAAAACCAATAGGACAAAACCATAACTAAGGCAGAATGTTTTAGCTAAGATTTTTAAAATAACTAAGACCATTGTGAGCAGAGTGAGAGACATAATTTAAATAAAATATTTTATTGGAAAAATCACAGCTGAAAAACCCTTGAAAGTGGAAAACCCCAAGCAGATATTCAGAAAGTGGAGAAGTTCCAGGAAAAATCCCTTTGTTTGTGCCAAAGTATTATGCCTCCCTAAATGGAACAGCTGACTGGTTCAAGACTGAGAAATGAGTACAATAGGCATGTCAGCTGTCACCCTGTTTGTTTAACCTATATGCTGAGCACATCATGAGAAATGCCAGGCTGGATGAGTTACAAGCTGGAATCAAGATAGGTGGGAGAAATATCAACAACCTCAGATATGCGGATGATATCATTCTAATGGCAAAAAGCAAAGAGGAACTAAAGAGTCTCTTAAGGAGGTGAAGGAGGAGAGTGACAGAGCTGGCTTAAAACTAAATATTAAATAAACTAAGATCATGGCATCTGGCCCCATTACTTCATGGCAAATAGAAGGGGGAAAGGAGAAGGCAATGGCACCCCACTCTAGTACTCTTGCCTGGAAGATCCCATGGGTGGAGGAGCCTGGTAGGCTGCAGTCCATGGGGTTGCTAAGAGTCGGACATGACTGAGCGGCTTCACTTTCACTTTTCAGTTTCATGCATTAGAGAAGGAAATGACAACCCACTCCAGTACTCTACCCTGGAAAATCTCATGGACAGAGGACCCTGGTGGGCTGCAGTCCATGGGGTCACTAAGAGTCGGACACGACTGTAGCGACTTAGCATCAGCAGTGACAGATTTCCACTTCTTGGGCTCTAAAATCACTGTGGATGGTGACTGCAGCCATGAAATCAGAAGACAATTGCTTCTTGGCAGGAAAGCTATGACAAACCTAGATAGTGTGTTGAAAAGCAGAGACATTACTCTGCCAACAAAGGTCCATATAGTCAAGGCTATGGTCTTCCCAGTGGTCCCGTATGGCTGTGAGAGTTGGACTGTAAAGAAGGCAGAATGCCAAAGAACTGTTGCCTTTGAACTGTGGTGCTGGAAAAGACTCCTGAGGGTCCCTTGGGCAGACCAAGATTGCTTTAAAAGGTGAGGGGGAGCACAGAACTGTAGGTTGTGAAAAGCAGGTATGGCAATGCACTGAAGAGTAGGTAGGTGTAGTATAACACCAAAGAAATAAACAGAAATTGAGACAAGTTGGATGTAGGGTAAGCACTGGCAATAACAAACACTGAAAACTAATCATGAAATCATATATGTTAAGACACTGACATTTTTATAAAGAGAGACAAAAAGAACTCTTTGTGTTAATTTTCAAAATTTTAATAATTACTTGATTTATTCATTCATTAAAAAATATTTAAAGATCTAAATGTAAGACCAGAAACTATAAAACTCCTAGAGGAGAACATAGGCAAAACAGTCTCTGACATAAATCACAGCAGGATCCTCTATGACCCACCTTCCAGAATATTGGAAATAAAAGCAAAAATAAACAAATAGGAACTAATTAAACTTAAAAGTTTCTGCACAACAAAGGAAAACTATAAGCAAGGTGAAAAGACAGCCTTCAGAATGGGAGAAAATAATAGCAAATGAAGCAACTGACAAACAACTAATCTCAAAAATATACAAGCAACTCCTGCAGCTCAACTCCAGAAAAATAAATGACCCAATCAAAAAATGGGCCTAAGAACTAAATATACATTTTTCCAATGAAGACATACAGATGGCTAACACACACATGAAAAGATGCTCAGCATCACTCATTATCAGAGAAATGCAAATAAAAACCACAGTGAGGTACCATTTCACGCCAGTCAGAATGGCTGTGATCCAAACGTCTACAAGCAATATATGCTGGAGAGGGTGTGGATAAAAGGGAACCTCTTACACTGTTGGTGGGAATGCAAACTAGTACAGCCACTCTGGAGAACAGTGTGGAGATTCCTTAAAAATTAGAAATAGAACTGCCTTGTGATCCAGCAATCCCACTGCTGGGCATATACACTGAGGAAATCAGAACTGAAAGAGACACATGTACCCCAATGTTCATCACAGCACTGTTTATAATAGCCAGGACATGGAAGCAACCTAGATGTCCATCAGCAGATGAATGGATAAGAGAGTTGTGGTACATATACACAATGGAGTATTACTCAGCCATTAAAAAGAAAACATTTGAATCAATTCTAATGAGGTGGATGAAACTGGAGCTGATTATAAAGAGTGAAGTAAGTCAGAAAGAAAAACACCAATACAGGATACTAATGCATATATATGGAATTTAAAAAGATAATCCTGTATGTGAGACAGCAAAAGAGACACAGATGTATAGAACAGTCTTTTGGACTCTGTGGGAGAGGGAGAGGGTAGGATTATTTGGGAGAATGGCATTGAAACATGCATAATATCATATATGAAATGAATTGCCAGTCCAGGTTTGATGCATGATACTGGATGCTTGGGGCTGGTGCACTGAAACAACCCAGAGGGATGGTACGGGGAGGAAGGAGGGAGGAGGATTCAGGATGGGAAACACGTGTATACCTGTGGTGGATTCATGCTGATGTATGGCAAAACCAATGCAATTGTAAAGTAATTAACCTCCAATTAAAATAAATAAATTTATATTAAAGAAATAAAAATTAAAAAAAGAAGAAGAAACTTGTCCTAAGTGTAGTCCAGGGAAAGGGGAATGTTAAGGTCTTCCTGGTTACCATTATTCTTCCCTCAGGATATTTCAGTTCCTTCTACAATTTGAAAATTTCTGTTTCAAAAAGCCTTAAAATTTTGTTAAAAGGTGGGGGTGGGAGAAAAGGGAAAAAAGAAAAAAATAAGGGGAAAGGAGAGGAAACTGTGGAAAAAAATATTAAATATGGATAGGTTGGAATGAAATACTGCCATGCCCTTGCATTTATAATCCAGTGAGGTATAATGCCAAAAATGAGTAAATGACTGAAAAGATTAGTAAGAGATCGTGAGTAGTGTGGTGCTATGATAAAGAATATGGGGGTAAGGGGTACGTACTATTGAAGGAATGCCTCTTTGAGATGATACCTAAACTAAAAGTTGGAAGAAGGCCTTCTCGTGAAGAGTTGTTGAGTATCAAGTGGGCTATTATAAAGGGCAGAGGGGGCAGCATGTGAACTCTAACGATTCTTCCCATCACATGATTCAGTATCAATGCAGTTACAATAAGGATGTGAATAACAGTACATAGGAGAAATGTGAAACTATCTTCTTGGCATCATGAAAGTTTCTGAGAATTCTTGGATTTTTGTGTTTTCTTTTCTGCGAAAATCTTGAAAAACTAAAGGAATCATTTTCTGTATCATTTGGATGACTCTACATAACTGAGCACTGCCATTCAGCTCTACTGCTCAAGTATGTGTTCACGATCTTTGCTTGAAATTTCCTTACAGTATCAAGCCTGAATAGAAACAAAAATTCACACTATTCCTTTCCCTTCCCAAACCGCAGCTTTGACTTTTATTAACCAAAAACACTGGACTTCGTTCATTATCTAAGTATGTTTTCCTAGTTCCTCTTCACCTCTCTAAACTCTTTGTGTTGGAGAACTTCAGAGCTCAGTCCCTGGTACTCTGTCTAGACCCATTCCTTGGCAAGCCTATTCAGGCTCTTAGCTTTATACAGGTATGCCAAAGACTCACAAAATTTACATTTATAGCCCAGACTCTGTCTCTGAACTTCTAACTAGTAACAAATTGCTGTCTTGAATCTCTATTTGGATGGCCCACATTTCAAACTTAACATGATCAAATGGAAATCTTCATCCTGTCCCCTCACCCCAACAAACCTTCTCCCAACCATCCCTAAATCATTACCTGTGTCTTTGTGTGTATGCATGTACACACATGTGTGTGTGCGTTAGTAGCTCAGTCGTGTCCGACTCTTTGCAACCCCATGGACTGTGTAGTCTTGCCAGGCTCCTCTGTCCATGGAATTCTCTGGGCAAGAATACTAGAGTAGGTTGCCATTCTCTTCTCTAGGGGATCTTCCCTACCAAGGAATCAAATCCCGGTCTCCCTCATTGCAGGCAGATTCTTTATCATCTGAGCCACCAGAGAAGCCCTAAATCATCACCCACCCAGTCATAAAGTCAAAAACTTGAGAGTCATCCTTGCTTGTCTCTGTCACTCCTCCATTTGGCTGGCTGCCTTGACCAGATGTGCCTCCAAAATTGACCTCAACTCCCTCCACTCCTTTCCACTTATAATGCTGTCACCCCATAGCTCTCACTATCTCTCAAACAGACTGCTACCTTGCTTTCCTGACTCCACTGCTCCTATTCTAAACCATTCTTCATATGGGAACAACAGCTGTCCTTTAAAAACCTAAATCAGTAGCTTCCCATAAAATGTGGATTCCTAACTACAGCTACCACCCTTATGGCAGAAAGTGAAGAGGAACTAAAAAGCCTCTTGATGAAAGTGAAAGATGAGAGCAAAAAGTTGGCTTAAAGCTCAACATTTAGAAAACGAAGATCATGGCATCCAGTCCCATCACTTCATGGGAAATAGATGGGGAAACAGTGGAAACAGTGTCAGACTTTATTTTGGGGGCTCCAAAATCACTGCAGATGGTGACTGCAGCCATGAAATTAAAGACGCTTACTCCTTGGAAGAAAAGTTATGACCAACCTAGATAGTATATTCAAAAGCAGAGACATTACTTTGCCGACTAAGGTCTGTCTAGTCAAGGCTATGGTTTTTCCTGTGGTCATGTATGGATGTTTTGAGTTGGACTGTGAAGAAGGCTGAGGGCTGAAGAATTGATGCTTTTGAGCTGTGGTGTTGGAGAAGACTCTTGAGAGTCCCTTGGACTGCAAGGAGATCTAACCAGTCCATTCTGAAGGAGATCAACCCTGGGATTTCTTTGGAAGGAATGATGCTAAAGCTGAAACTTCAATACTTCGGCCACCTCATGTGAAGAGTTGACTCACTGGAAAAGACTCTGATGCTGGGAGGGATTGACAGCAGGAGGAGAAGGGGACGACCGAGGATGAGATGGCTGGATGGCATCACGGACTCGATGGACGTGAGTCTGAGTGAACTCCGAGAGATGGTAATGAACAGGGAGGCCTGGCATGCTGCGATTCATGGGGTCGCAGAGAGTCGGACATGACTGAGTGACTGAACTGAACTGAACTACAGCCAAAGAGACCATTTATTATTATCTGGCCCTACTGTGTTTTGTGTTTCTCCAAATTCCATTCACAATACACTCACTCTCCCTTACCTCAATCATTATGCTCCAAATATCCAAATTAACCTTTCAATTCCTCAAACACATGGAGCTCTTCATCTCTGGCACTTTCCTTATTCTGCTTCCACCTACAGGCTCCTCCTCTAGGTCCTCAGAGGATTACTTTCTTAGTGTCCAACTCTCAGCTTAAATGTCACTTTCTAGAATAGCCCTCTCAATCACTCTAACAATCCAACGTATACAGCATCTCTCTTAAATCTACTTTTACTTTATAACACTTTATTATTTGTCAGTTCTAAAATAAATTCTACATTAGACAGCATGGGTTGAAGATGAGCTTTACCGGGGAAAGAGAGAACTTAGAGGTAAAAGGCAAGACTAATGAGAGAAGAAAATATATGAGAATCCCACCCTCCCCTACAGAAACCATTGTACTCCTGGGCTTCGACTCTAGTTAGAAATACAACTTGGTTGTTGTTCAGTTGCTAAGTCCTAAGTCCTATCTGACTCACTGTGACTACATTGACTATAGCCCACCAGACACCTTTTGTCCATGGGGTTTCTTGGGCAAGAATACCGGAGTGGGTTACCTTTTTTTTTTTTTCCCCCAGGGGATCTTCCCAACCCAAGGATAGAACCTGTGTCTCCTGCTTGGCAGGAGGATGCTTTACCACTGAGCCACATGGGAAGCCCAGAAAGACAATGAGCCCCCTGCTATTGTCCCTGTTTATGGAGCCTTAACTTTAGAGAAATGCACAGACCAAATGGTGCCAGGCAGCCTGACTTCGGTAGCTGGCAGGCTGTTTCTTGGAGTTGTCTAAGAATTCCAGCTTCCCTGTGAAGTTGCAATCACCTCTACTAAGAAGACAAAGCTACCAGTCCATAAGAACTAGGCACAGCTCTTCTTACAGAGGAGAAAAAGGAGCCCCTAGGTCTCTCATTGTTCAGGAAACCCAGGGTAAGAAACTCTGGCCATTTTCAGACAATTGTGTTCCTTGAACCACACCTTATTTCTTATCTTTCTCCCCTGCAAGACTGAAAGCTTCATGAATGAAGGGACCAAATCTCTTTTGTCTCCTTTTATACTCCTGCTGCTGCTGCTGCTGCTAAGCCACTTCAGTCGCGTCCGACTCTGTGTGACCCCATAGACAGCAGCCCACCAGGCACCCCCATCCCTGGTCCTAGCACCTATCAAAATGCTAGGACAAATACTAGGCACTCAATAAGCACTTGTTGAGTAAATGAAAGGATGGATAGGAGGGCAGACCGGAAAAAAAAAAAAAAAGTCCAAGATTAGAAAAACACAGTAATTTTCTAAGGTACTGCAAAACAAAAATCGAAACTCTAGCTTTGTAGGAATGGTTCCAAGGTATTAAACACTTTCTCAAATCAGGTTTCTGATCAAACCAGTTCTATACAGAGATTAAGAGGAGCCCTGCTGAAGAAGAAGGTCTGGTGAATGGTGGCAATGGTAGGGTGATTTGATTACTGCTGTATGGGTGCTGATTATGTCATACTTGGTTGACTCAACCCAGCACAAGAAAAATTCAGCCTTTATATTGCTTCCTACTCCTCACATAGCCAAAGAGTAGACATTTAATAAGTTCATATACAAGTAGTGGGTGATGTCAGCACTGTACCCCTACCCACTGGGATTCATTAACCTTTCCTGCACACTGGCTCTTAGGGGCTTCACTTTCCAGAACCAATGTCTCTTAGTGCTGCTCTCAGGCTGCCAAAGACCACTTCGTCTGATAGCCTGAAGTTTTTGGGAGTTCACAGCTCCTCAGGGGGAAGGCAATGGCACCTCACTCCAGTGCTCTTGCCTGGCTGCCATCCATGGGGTCTCACAGAGTCAGACACGACTGAAGCGACTTAGCAGCAGCTCCTCAGGGGCAACCTTTAAACCAGTAGTCCTCAGCTGGGGGCAATGTTGACCTCCAAGGGGTCAAACTGTCTAGAGGCAGTTTTGGTGTCATCACTGGGTAGGGAAGGGGGGTTGGAATGCTACTAGTCTCTAGCAAGTAGAAGCTAAGGATGCTGCTGGACACCCTACGCTGCACAGGACAGATCACTGCAACAAGTAACAAAGAACTATCCCCCAAATATCAATAGTGCCCAGGTTAAATGCCTTAAACAATGATTGATTGGCCAGGAAGTACAAATACTCCAGCTCTCTTGGACCTGATTTGGAAACTTCTGAAATATGACCTATGTTATCTCCAGAGCTCTCTGTGAGATTGAACAAACTACTTCCTTGGGCTTATAAAAACCAAACTTATGGCTACCAAAGGGGAAACATGGCAGGAAGGAACAAATCAGGAGCTTGGGATGAACACACGCACACTACTAACCATACGATAGAGAACCAACAGGACCTATTGTAAAGCACAGGAACTCTACCCAATATTCTGTGCTAACCTATATGTGAGAAAAATCTTAAAAAATAATGAATATATGAGTAACTGAATCACTTTGCTGAACATCTGACACTAATACAACATTGTAAATCGACTATACTCCAAAAAAATATTTTCTTAAAAATTATCTCCTTGGTAGTTTGCCTGCTATTTTATCCTTGTTTGGCTTCCTTCTCTTCCCTGTCCATGTCCCCACTGCCCTACAGACTTCCCCAGGGAACATTTCCCAATAAACCATTTACACAAATCTTCACCTCAGGGTTACTTTGGGAAAACAACCCAAAACAATATGTATAAGTGAATACTTAAGGATCACTACAGATTTTATGTACACAGTATGAAGTAAGTTACTAAATGGTTGGCTCTGTCCTAACCAAACCCATATATAGTTGGATAAGCCCAGAAGTAGCGAATCAGAGTATGTTAAAGCCAAACTAGGAAAGCATGGTATGGTAGGAAAAGAAACCGAGAAGTTAGGAAACCTGAGTCATCTCTGTGACTAAGGAGTCATGAGATTTTCAGTAAATCACAGCTACTTGGAAAAGGAGGAAATACAAAGCTGGATAATTGCTCAAGTCTTTTCTCTAAATGTCTATTACCCTGTGGATACAACTGTGGGGGCTGAGCTTTCTCCTCTAAACATTTTCCTACAGTGAAAAAGAAAAAGTTTCCCCAAATCATATGAAAGTAAGAGAGAAAACTAATTATTTTATAGCTGGCTTATCTGAGTTGATAAAAATTTAAGAGTACAACATATTTGCTTTTGAATCCGGGTCTATTCATGTGACAGGTAGTACAATGACGCCATACTTAACTTAGACTTCACATTCCTGTTAGCTCAAACCTCTCACACCCTTTTTAAACAAAGAGCTGGCAGTAAAATCCAACATACTGCGTAAGTTACTAATGTTACAAATTGCTCATAAAACCCTACACTCCCAACAGGAAATACCAGAAATGAAAGGGGTTTCTCAGTTTCATTATCAGATAGGTGCCCTGTTCCAGTCACCACAATAGGTAGACTACAATGAAAACATTCATTCCTGGTTTATTTCCTTGAAAGTGATTTAAGGAGCAAACTTACAATTTTAAAAATATTTATTTTCTTTAATTGATTGATGATGGCTTTACAGGATTGGTTTGATTTTTGTCATACATCAACATGAATTAACTATCAGTTCAGTTCAGTCGCTCAGTCGTGTCTGACTCTTTGCGAACCCATGAATCGGTACATATATCCTCTCCCTCTTGAATCTCCCTCACACCTCCTGCCATTCCCACCTGTCTAGGCTATTAGCAGGTATGCTGCTGCTGCTGCTGCTAAGTTGCTTTAGTCATGTCCAACTCTCTGCGACCCCATAGACGGCAGCCCACTAGGCTCCCCGTCCCTGAGATTCTCCAGGCAAGAACACTGGAGTGGGCTGCCATTTCTTTCTCCAGTGCATGAAAGTGAAAAGTGAAAGTGAAGTCGCTCAGTCATGTCTGAGTCCTAGCAACCCCACGGACTGCAGCCTACCAGGCTCCTCTGTCCATGGGATTTTCCAGGCAAGAGTACTGGAGTGGGGTGCCATTGCCTTCTCCATTAGCAGGAATAAATTCTATTTAAACTTTGAAATAATATGTTGAAATATGCATGAGAAAATCTTCTAAGGTGCTTAAGTTTTTGAAAGATTATGTGGGTGTGTGTGTATGCTCAGTGTCTGATTCTTTGCAACCTCCTGGACTGTAGCCCACCAGGCTCCTCTATCCATAGAATTTTGCAGGTAAGAATACTGGAGTGGGTTGCCATTTCCTACTGCAGGGGATCTTTCCAACCCAGGGATTGAACCCAGGTCTCTTGTGTGTGTTTCCCACATTGGCAGGCAGATTCTTTACCACTGCACCACCTGGGAAGCCCAGGTTTTTGAAGACATGGCTAGTCTTTAGCTACTGTCAATTGCAAGGCTGAGTTGAGATGGAGCCCAAACTTTTCATTTGTTTCTGAAGGTGGATGACAGGCACCCTGCACTTCATATAAGTCTTGTTTATCAGGAGTTGGGCAGAGAGGCATACTGATCAACCCCTTCCTCCCACTGCCCCTCCCCCAACCCCGGTTTAGGAGAAGGGTCTAAATTCCATCTACCATAACAATACCAAAAGAAATTTGATAATCTGCGGTCAATGGCTGAACCAAAACATGTTTAACAGAAAGGCACAGTTTTGACTTTTCAGATCCAAGGTCTCAAAGGTGAGTGTTTACTTTCAATAATACAACTGCCCAGGTATTAGTCAGCAGCAAAGCAAACACTTTAAGCTGTGATTCACACTGCTTACAGTTATTAAATGCAAATTAAAAAAACTAAATAACACTGGTTTTCTTTTACCAAAATTACCATAACTTTCTGGAGAAGGAAATGGCAACCCACTCCAGTATTCTTGCCTGGAGAATTCCATTGACAGAGGAGCTCGGTGGGCTACGGTCCATGGGGTCACAAAGAGTTGGACATGACTGAACGACTAACACTTTCACTTTTCACCATAACATTTCTATCATGGAGACACTGTATATCACCAAAGAGAATGGAATGAACATCTGCTGAGATTCCACTCAGAGTCTTCCAGTATGTTTTCACAAAATGCACTTATTCTGAAAGGCGGGGAGGGGCAACTGAGGGTACTGATTCAAATGAAAGTTATTTTACTGCCATTTGGGTTATTTAAGAAATAATAATAAATGTAAAAATAGGTTTTCTTTATTTCTTTTCAGTTTGACTTGTCAATATTTGATGTAAAAACAACAAAAAGTCAAGGCAAAGGACAAGTTTATAGTAAGTTATGTTTCCTTTCCACTCACATTAAAATAACTCCATTTCATTACTAAAAAAGAAGGGACAGGGAAGGGAATGAAAGTAATTCGACTAGGTAAATCTACAATTGGTTAGATAGTGGTTAAATCAATGATAACTTAAACATGAATATTAGAGGAATAAACAGCTCCTAGTAGTAGACAGTCAAGCAGTATCTCTACTTTTAGCTGCTTTATCAATAAGGTACAAAGATGTAACAAAACTGCTAAATTTTGAATTATACAAAGACACAGGCTTATTATTTGGATAGTATCTGATATTTCAATATTTCTTCTTCTATAACTAAAATGGGTAGTAACATAAAGTTATTATATATTCTAGAATAATTTTAGCCAAAATATGGCATCTAACACACTACCTGAAAATGTAACAAGTACTTGTTGTCTGTTGAGCCAAAGATCATTAGACTAGACATAAGGAAACATGAATGCTTGACCTAGTTCTGACACAAATTAGCTGATCTGATAAATCTCTGCAACATTTTCTTTAGATTCCAGGCTTCAGTTATGAAATGTTTATTTTTCCCCTCTCAGGTTTATGATTCTAAGATCAATCAGATGGGCTAAATAGCTATTGATATATTAAATCAGAAATTATAATCTGAAAATACAGACTTTATGTTAAAAGCTATCAATTACTATAAAATAGGATCAGAAGAGGAGGAAGAAAATTGGCCTAAGATTTAGTGGTTTTATAACAAATCCAAAGAGTGATAAAATAGGGTTGTTGTTGTTCAGTTGCTCAGTCATGTCCAATTCTTTGTGACCCCATGAACTGCAGTATTTCAGGATTCCTTGTCCTTCACTATTTCCCGAAGTTTGCTCAAACTCATGTCCACTGAGTCAGGGATGCCATCCAACCATCTAATCCTCTGTTGCCCTCTTCTCTTGCCCTCTGTCTTTTCTAGCATCAGGGTCTTTTCCAATGTGTTGGCTGTTCACATCAGGTGGCCAAAGTACTGGAGCTTCAGCTTCAGCATCAGTCCTTCCAATGAATATTCAGGGTTGATTTCTTTTAGGATTGATTGATCTCTTTGCAGTCCAAGGGATGTTCAAGAGTCTTCTCTAGCACCCCAGTTGGAAACATCAATTCTTTGGCACTCAGCCTTCTTTGTGTTCCTACTCTCAGATGTACATGACTACTGGAAAAACCATAGCTTTGACCATACAGGCCTTGGTTGGCAAATTGATGTCTCTGTTTTTTAATATGCTGTCTAGGTTTGTCATAGCTTTTCTTCCAAGAATCAAGCGCATGGCTGCAGTCATTGTTCAGAGTGATTCTGGAGCCCAAGAAAATAAAATCTGTCACTGCTTCCACTTTTTCCCCTTCCATTTGCCATGAAGTGATGGGACTGAATGCCATGATCTTAGTTTTTTAAATGTTAAGTTTTAAAACAGCTTTTTCACTTTCCTCTTTCATCTTCATCAAGAAGCTCTTTAGTTCATCTTTGCATTGTGCCACTAGAGTAATTTTACCTGCATATCTGAGGTTATTGATATTTCTCCCAGAAATCCTGATTCCAGATTGTGAGTCATCCAGCCCAGCATTTCACATGATGGATTCTTCATGTAAGTTAATAGGCAGGGTGACAATATACAGCCTTGATGCAGTCCTTTCCCAATTTTGAACCAGTCTGTTGTTTCATGTCTGGTTCTGTTGCTTCTAGTCCTGCATACAGGTTTCTCAGGAGTCAGGTAAGGTGGTCTGGTAATCCCATCTCTTTAAGAAATTTCCATAGTTTGTTGTGATCCACACGGTCAAAGGCTTTAGTGTAGTCAATGAAGCAGATTATTTTGGAATTCCCTTGCTTTGCCTACGATCCAGTGCATGTTGGCAGTTTGATCTCTGGTTCCTCTTCACTTTCTAAATCCAGCTTATACATCTGAAAGTTCTCAGTTCATGGACTGAAGTCTAGCTTCAGAGAATTCTGAGCATAATCTTGCTAGCATGTGAAATGAGTGCAATTGTATGATAATTTGACCATGCTTTGCCATTGCCCTTCTTTGGGACTAGAATGAAAATTGACATTTTCCAGTCCTGTGGCTGCTGCTGAGTTTTCCAAATTTGCTGACATATTGAGTGCAGCACTTTAACAGCACCATCTTTTAGGATTTTAAAGAGCTCAGCTGGAATTCCATCACCTTCACTAGCTTTGTTTGTAGTAATGCTTCCTAAGGCCTATTTGACTTCACACTCCAGGCTGTCTGATTCTAGGTGAGTGATCACACCATCGTGGTTATCTGCGTCATTAAGATCTTTTCGTACAGTTCTTCTGTGTATTCTTGCCACCTCTTCTTAAGATCTTCTGCTTCTGTTAGGTCCTTGCCCTTACTGTTCTTTAGTGTGCCCATCTTTGCATGAAATGCTCTCTTGGTATCTTCAGTTTTCCTAAAGATATCTCTAGTCTTTCCCATTCTATTGTTTCCCTCTATTTCTTTGCATTGTTCACTTAAGGTTTTCTTATCTCTTCTTGCTATTCTCTGAAACTCTGCATTCAGTTGAGTATGTATTTCCCTTTCTCCTTGGCCTTCTGCTTCTCTTCTTTTCTCAGCTATTTGTGGGGCCTCCTCAGACAACCACTTTGCATTCTTGCATTTCTTTTTCTTGGGGATGGTTTTGATCACTGCCTCCTGTACAATGTTATGAACCCTCATCCATAGTTCTTCAGGGACTTTACCAGAGCTAATCTCTTGAATCTGCTTGTCACTTCCAGTGCATAATATTAGATTCAATTTAGATCATAACTGAATGGCTTAGTAGTTTTCCCTACTTTCTTTAATTTAAGCCTGAATTTTGCAATAAGGAGCACATGATCTGAGCCACAGTCAGCTCCAGGTTTTGTTTTTACTGACTGTATAGAGCTTCTCCATCTTTGGTTCCAAAGAATATAATATCTGATTTCAGTATTAACCATCTGGTGATGTCTATGTGTAGAGTTGCCTTGTGTTGTTGACAGAGGATGTTTGCTATGACTAGTGCGTTCTCTTGACAAAACTCTGTTAGCCTTTGTCCTGCTTCATTTTGTACTCCAAGGTCAAACTTGCCTGTTACTACAGGTTTTCTCTTGACTCTCTACTTTTGCATTCCAGTCCCCTGTGATGAAAAAGACATCTTTTTTTGGTGTTAGTTTTAGAAGGTCTTGTAGGTCTTTATAGAACCATTCACCTTCAGCTTTTTTGGCATTAGTGGTTGGGGCATGGACTTGGATTACTGTGATGCTGAATGGTTTGCTCTGGAAATGAACTAAGACCATTCTGTCATTTATGAGATCGTGTCTAAGCACTGCATTTTGGACTCTTTTGTTAACTATGAGGGCTACTCCATTTCTTCTAAGGGATTCTATATTTTTAAATAGGGTAAAATAAATAAAATCCTGGGTCACACAAACAGAAGTATAGCAGCTAGACCATCGAAGAGAATAATCTTTTTGCAAGTGCTGGTCAGATCATATTTGAATGTTTAATATAACTGCAAACCAGAAATGGTTCAATTTCTTAATTTTATAAAATAAATTATTTCTGAGCTTTCTCCAAAAAAGTTACACAGCACTGGTAATATTAATTCAGGCATCCAGGGCTCTAAATCCAAACTTGAGTTAGGGTTAAAAGAGGCAAGGTATGATGGTGAACTTTATATGTCCACTTGGAAGGTATTTGTGGATAAGATTAATGTTTAAATTGGTCAACTTTGGGTAAAGCAGATTGGGTGTGCTTCACCAATATATTGAAGGCCTGAATAGAATGAAAAGACCAAGCTCTCTGGGCAAGAGGGAATTCTCCAGCAGTGTGACTTTAGACCTCATCTGGCCCTTGTCTGCTGGCCTTTGGAGTAGAATTGCATGGTCCACTCTCTTGGGGCTTGAGCCTGTCTGCCCACACTGCAGATTTTGGGTTTCCCAGCCTCCAAAATCATGAGAGCCAATTCCTTACAATTTATATGTGTGTGCATATGCATGTATGAATACACATTATTAAATATATAATTATATATTTATTATAAATTATATTGACTTATGATAAACTATTATGAATATGTATTTTATATATCCATTATCTTATTGGTTCTTTTCTCTAGAGAACCCTGAAACAGAAGATTTCCTGAGAAAATGAGTCTAAGCTGAGACGATTATAATACACAGAAATTAGATAGGTGAGGTGGAAAAGAGGAAGGCACTGACTAAAGTGTTTCAGGCAAAGGAAAACAATATCAGCATAGCTCCAAAGGGTAAGGAAGTATATGATACCCACATACAAACCCCAAGACCTATGCTAATGATACTGGGTATTGAGATTTTATCAGAGTCTTTCTCTTATTCTGTATCCTGAGAAAAGGAGAAATAACTATTCCCAAGGAACATGGATTTACATATCATTAAATTACTTCCCTTTTTCTCAGGACAGACTATTTCAAGAGACTTCTGGCATGTAATTAATCTCTGTTAGTTAATGTTAACTCTTGTTATTTAACTTGAATCAGTCTGGAAGATAACCAATCATTAATGGTCATTCTGTTACATAAAAGTCAGTAGAGCATTTCTTCCTACCACTTTCTCATAGACATGCATGTGAGGCAGTATATAAATATATGTTGAAAAAATTAAGAGTTAAAAATTTTAATGACTGGCACACAGATTTAATTATAAAGAAGAAAAAAATAGAAATATAGTTTTCTCTGGCACCCATATATAATTTATATCCTGTGTATATAACTGATTTGAAAGCTACATTTACCTGGATTCCTTTTAAGTCATTTATCTACATAAGATAAAACATTTCTCATGTGCTTATAATTTTCTTTAGGTATGAATATGAACTTACTTCTCCAAATGGGAATGATTATATTTATGACCAATTGGCTTGGTAATGGTTAAGTGATGTTTTATTCCTAGTTTTTGGAAACAAGATCTTTGTATGTACTCTTTTCCTTATTATCACTCCACCTCTATGACAAAATTATTTGGAATTTTAGCAGATAAAGCCTTTTCCATAAATGTAATAAGCTTTCAGATGTTTTTTATAAGTACACTATCACAACTCTCCTCCTTCCAAGAATTTTTATTGATGGTTTCTGTAGTCATGACCACATCCCAAAGACAGTGAGCAGAAAAGTTAATCTCAGATTAAGTAAATCCTCTGCTATATATGCTAAACTGGTGATGACCACACTGCCATGTTGGTTAATAATGTGGATGATAAAATGCTTTCAGGTTAACTTTCATCCCACAAAGGGGTAAAGTCAGCACTGAGTAAAGGAATTGCTCTTTAAAATTTAGGTGACATTATGGGCATTTCTCTGGTGGTCCAGTGGTTAAGACTGTGATTCCAGGGCAGGAGGCACAGGTTCAGTCTCTGGTCAGGGAACTAAGACCCCACATGCCATGTGACACAGCCAAAAAAAAAAGAAACTTAGCTAATGTTATGAACTAATGTTTTCAAGAAACTCTACTTCTGATACTTGTAGAAAACAGGGAGTCTCAGCAAATCTTTAAAACATAATACCAATACAAGACTACATTTCTTTAGCTCTACACCATACTTGGCATGAAAAAGCTGTTTCTCATCATTTTCTTCCTAAGGGAGAAAAATGATAGAACACTTTCAGATAAGTAAACTAAGATGCCAGAAAGTATCACAATATACTTTTCACACTTTCAAACGACCCTGCAATAAAAATAGAAATCTTGCTAGAGAGAGTGAGACACATAAAGACAGAGACAGCTGTTTTATAACATTTCCCCTGTATCTCTGGAAAACATATCATTATTTGGAAACTCTGGGTTCCAGTCATCTAAATCCCAAACTGACATATCATTGGGATGCAGATTCATATGAGATTCACACAATGACCTGAGATATTCTTTGACTAGCTGAAGAGGAATTCTGCACTGATATATTCTTCTTACCTTCCTTGTGCTATGAAGCCTCCCAACAAAGTACAACATAAACTCTGTCTAGTTTCCTTGCATTCTAAATGATAGTGCCATATTTTCCTCCATATTTCATTTAGTGCTTAAAGATACTCCAGCTAAGGCAAAAAAAAAAAAGTTTCTTAAAAATGAAGAAAAGTGTTTTTAAAAGGAGGCAATTAACTATGTCAAATGCTATTGATAGAATAAAAACTGAAAACCTAGAGACTTCATTTATATATTACCAAACACATATATACATATTATCAAAGAGTGTGGGAATTTCTAAAACTGCACATTGGATAATCTAGGAGACATCATAAAATGTGATTATAACTTAGCAAGCTGAAACCTCATCAATTAAATAACTTATGTGACCAAAGACTATAAAAATAGGTGGAGGTGATTAGAATGAATTGCAGAAAAAGGAAAATTCTAAGAGGCAGAAAAACCATGTGAGTCCTATACTCTACAGGAAAAAGACAGTATGGGCATCAGACAGTAAGGATCCTCAGCAGTCTCCAGCTTGGGGCAGGATGTTAAACTGGCCACACCAAAGCCTGCAATATACCTCTGTCTACAATCTGCTTCCCTTTGCTTTGATTTCATGCTCTCCAAACAATTATCTAGCTCCTAAAATTCAATTCTCCAGGTGCCCTGATACAAAACAGAGGCTGACTATGAAAGCAGACATAAATATTTCTGTGACTAGAAGGACTATCCTCACTTAATAAATTAATAAATGTGCTACAGTTGTACATCAGACACTGTAAAGCTTTGTTAACCAAGCCAACTCCTCTAATTTATTAGTGTTCTGAGAAAATGAAAATTTGAGCCTCACAAAACTGTGAGCCCAAATACCACATGCAGAAACTTCACTCAGATGAAGCTGTCCTGAGCAGTCTTGGTCCTCCAAGTAATTTGCATCTCCCTTCTCAAACAGCCATGAAGAAGTTTACCTACTATGTTATGGTAGGCAACAGCAATCACACCAGATCCTGAATGGTTATTTCCACTTTTCAAAGAAATACTTTGAAACATTTAAATAAATGGTTTCCAAATGTGGCCCAAAGATCAAAAGATTAATACCTTCCAAGATTATGCTAAAGCCTTTGACTATGTAGATCACAACACACTGTGGAAAATTTTTTTAAGAGATAGGAATAACCAGACTACTACCTGCCTCCTGAGAAACATGTATGCATGCAGGTCTCGAAGCAAGTCAGACCCTGGACATGGAACGGACTGGTTCCAAATTGGGAAAGGTTGTACGTCAAGGCTGTATATTGTCACCCTGTTTATTTAACTTAGATGCAGACTACATCATGTGAAATGCCAGGCTGCATGAAGCACAAGCCAGAATCAAGACTGCCAGAAGAAATATCAATAATCTCAGATATGCAGATGACACCATCCTTATGGCAGAAAGTAAAGAGGAATTAAAGAGCCTCTGGATGAAAGTAAAAGAGGAGAGTGAAAATGCTGGCTTAAGACTCAATATTCAAAAAATGAAGATCATGGCATCTAGTCCCATCACTTCATGGCAAATATATGGGGAAACAATGGAAACAGTGATAGACTCTATTTTCTTGGGTTCCAAAATCATGTGGATGGTGACTGCAGCCATGAAAGTTTTAAAAGACGCTTGATTCTTGGAAGAAAATCTATGACGAACCTGCTGCTGCTGCTGCTGCTGCGGCTAAATCGCTTCAGTCGTGTCTGACTCTGTGCGACCCCACAGACGGCAGCCCATTGGGCTCCGCCATCCCTGGGATTCTCCTAAGAAGCATATTAAAAAGCAGAGCCATTACTTTGCCTACAAAGGTGCATATAGTCAAAACTATGGTTTTCCCAGTAGTCATGTACAGATGTGAGAGCTGGATATTCTTTGACAATATCAGTGCCAAAGAACTGGTATCTTTGAACTGTCGAGCTAGAGTACTCTGGAGAGTCCCTTGGACAGGAAGACCAAACCAGTCAATCCTAAAGGGAATCAATCCTGAATATTCATTGGAAGGGCTGATGCTGAACCTCCAACACTTTGGCCACTTAATGGGAAGAGGCAACTCATTAGAAAAGACCCGATGCTGGGAAAGATTGAAGGCAGGAGGAGAAGGGATGACAGAGGATGAGATGGTTGGATGGCATCACTGACTCAATGGACATGAGTCTGAGCAAACTCTGGGTGATAGTAAAGGACAGAGAATCCTGGCATGCCACAGTGCATGGGGTTGCAAAGAATCAGACACACTGAACAACAAACATTTTTCTAAAAATATATTTTAAAACATATTTAAAATAAAATATATGTACTCTACTTGCCTCATCCCTACACCATGAAAAATACTAACACAATAATTTAGCGTTGGCCAAAAAGTTCGGTCTTCCCGTAAGATGGCTCGAGTAGCGCCTAGTTGTCTTTAACTTCATTCAAAACAATTTTGTTAGACTGTATTATGACAGTTGTTAATCAGTGTGCATTTTTAAAAAACTTATCAAAATTGTTGAGTTTTTGTGTAGCCATTTTAATATTGAAGACAGAAGGAAAAAAGCAATATTTTCAGCATATTATGCTTTATCATTTCAAAAAGGCAAAAACACAACTGAAACACACAAAAAAGATTTGTGCAGTGTATGGAGAAGGTGCTGTGACTGATCAAAACATGTCAAAAGCAAAGTTTTATGCTGGAGATTTCTTGCTGAGATGCTCCACAGTCAGGTAGGCCAGTTTAAGTTGAATGCAATCAAATCAAGACATTAACTGAGAACAATTAACATTTGTCATATGTGAGACAGCCAACATACTCAAAATATCCAAATGAAAATCATTTGCAGCAGCCTAGTTAGGTTCATCGCTTTGATGTTTGGATTCCACATAAGTGAAAAAAACCTTGTTGACTTTCTGCATGCGATTCTCTACTTAAATGTAAAGAAAATGTACCATTAAAAAAAAAAATTGTGACAGGTGAGGTAAAGTGGATACCACAAAATAATGTGGAAGGGAGGAGACCATGGGGCAAGCAAAATGAACCACCTCAGCCACATCAAAGGCTGGTCTTCATCCAATGAAGGTGATGTTGTGCATATGGTGAGACTGGAAGGGAGTACTCTATTATGAGCTCTTTCCTGAAAACCAAATGATTAATTTCAACAAGTACTGCTCCCAGTTAGACCAACTGAAATCAGCACTTGATGAAAAGCACCAGAATTGGTCAACAGAAAATGTATCATCTTCCATCAGGATGATGCATGACTACGTTTCTTTGTGTGTGTACGTGGTCAGTCATGTCTGACTCCTTGCAACCCCATGGACTGTAGCCTGCCAGCCTCCTCTGTCCATGGAATTTTCAAGGCAATAATACTGGAGTGGGTTGCCATTTCCTATTCCAAGGGATCTCCCCAGCCCAGGGATCGAACCCATGTCTATTACGTGGGTATCCTACATTGGCAGGTGGATTCTTTACCATTGCACCACCTGGGAAGCCCCACACGTTGCTTTGATGACCAGGCAAAAGCTGTTACAGCTTAGCTGGGAAGTTCAGATTAATCTGCTGTATTCACCAGACAGTGCACCACTGGATTTCCATTTATTTCAGACTTTACAAAATTCTCTTAATAGAAAAAATTGCAATTCCCTGGAAGAAAATAAAAGGCACCTGGAACAGTTCTTTGCTCAAAGAGATAAAAAGTTTGGGGAAGCCAGAATTCTGACATTGCCTGAAAATGGCAGAAGGTAGTGGAACAAAACAGTGACTACGTTGTTTAATAAAACTCTTGGTGAAAATGAAAAATGTTTTTTATTTTTACTTAAAATCAAAGGAACTTTCTGGTCAACCCAATGTTAATGAGGAACAAATACTTGAGAAATTCAAAAGGATAAATTACATTTTAATGTGTGACTTGCCTAGGAGTTGGCATTGTTTCTTGGGTATGACAACAAAGGC
This sequence comes from Nanger dama, assembly GCA_917880005.1. Classification (NCBI taxonomy): domain Eukaryota; kingdom Metazoa; phylum Chordata; class Mammalia; order Artiodactyla; family Bovidae; genus Nanger; species Nanger dama. Next base: position 900,315 of record CAKJTW010000038.1, on the reverse strand, counting down.
ACAGGCAAGAAAAGTAAAAATAGGCAAAATGGACCTCATAAAAATTACTTAATTTTGTGCATCAAAAGACAATATCAACAGAATGAAAAGACAGCCCAGAGTGGGAGGATATATTCACAAATCATATATCTGATCCTGGTATTGATATCCAGAATATATGGAGAACTCCTAAAACTCAACAAAAACAAAAAACCCAACTCAAACAAGGACAAAGGACTTGAACAGACACGTCTCCAAAAGTATACGAATAGCCAATAAGGACATGAAAAGGTGCTCAACATTACTAATCATTATAAATCGAACCTGAGTTTCCTGCATTGCAGACGGACTCTTTACCGTCTGAGCTACCAGGGAAGTTCTAGTGATCATTTAGTTCAGTTCAGTTGCTCAGTCATGTCCGACTCTTTGCGATCCCATGAATCGCAGCACGTCAGGCCTTCCTGTCCATCACCAACTCCCGGAGTTCACTCAAACTCACGTCCATCGAGTCAGTGATGCCATCCAGCATCTCATTCTCTGTCGTCCCCTTCTCCTCCTGCCCCCAAACCCTCCCAGCATCAGGGTCTCTTCCTGTGAGTCAACTTTTCACATGAGGTGGCCAAAGTACTGGAGTTTCAGCTTCAGCATCATTCCTTCCAAAGAACACCCAGAGTTGAGCTGCATAAGTTGCCTGTATATCCTTGAGATTAGTTGTCAGTTGTTTCATTTGCTATTGTTTTCTCCCATTCAGAAGGCTGTCTTTTCACCTTGCTTATAGTTTCCTTTGTTGTGCAGAAGCTTTTAATTTTAATTAGATCCCATTTGTTTATTTTTGCTTTATTTCCATTATACTGGGAGGTGGATCATAGAGGATCCTGCTGTGATTTATGTCGGAGAGTGTTTTGCCTATGTTTTCCTCTAGGAGTTTTATAGTTTCTGGTCTTACATTTAGATCTTTAATCCATTTTGAGTTTATTTTTGTGTGTGGTGTAAATAGGCATTTCTCCAAAGAAGACATACGGATGGCTAACAAACACATGAAAAGATGCTCAACATCACTCATTATCAGAGAAATGCAAATCAAGACCACAATGAGGTGCCATTTCACACCAGTCAGAATGGCTGCGATCCAAAAGTCTACAAGCAATAAATGCTGGAGAGGATGTGGAGAAAAGGGAACCCTCTTACACTGCTGGTGGGAATGCAAACTAGTACAGCCACTATGGAAAACAGTGTGGAGATTCCTTAAAAAATTGCAAATAGAGCTGCCTTATGACCCAGCAATCCCCCTGCTGGGCATACACACTGAAGAAACCAGAAGTGAAAGAGACACATGTACCTCAGTGTTCATTGCAGCGCTGCTTATAATAGCCAGGACATGGAAACAACCTAGATGTCCATCAGCAGATGAATGGATAAGAAAGCTGTGGTACATATACACAATGGAGTATTACTCAGCCCTTAAAAAGAATAAATTTGACTCAGTTCTAATGAGATGGATGAAACTGGAGCCGATTATACAGAGTGAAGTAAGCCAGAAAGAAAAACACCAATATAGTATACTGATACATATATATGGAATTTAGAAAGATAGTAACGATGACCCTCTATGTGAGACAACAAAAGAGACACAGAGGTATAGAATGGACTTTTGGACTCTGAGGGAGAGGGAGAAGGTGGGATGATTTAGGAGAATGGCATTGAAACATGTATACTATCAAGTAAGAAATGAAGCGCTAGTCTATGTTCAATACAGGATACAGGATGCTTGGGGCTGGTGCACGGGATGATCCAGGGAGATGATAAGGGGTGGAAGGTGGGAGGGGGCTTCAGCATTGGGAGATCGTGTACACCTGTGGCTGACTCATGTCAATGTATGGCAAAACAAATACAGTATTGTAATGTAGAATAAAGTATTAAAAACAAACAAACAAACAAAAAAAACAAAGAACACCCAGGACTGATCTCCTCTAGAATGGAGGATCTCCTCGCAGTCCAAGGGACTCTCAAGAGTCTTCTCCAACACCACAGTTCAAAAGCATCAGTTCTTCAGTGTTCAGCTTTCTTCACAGTCCAACTCTCACATCCATACATGACCACAGGAAAAACCATAGCCTTGACTAGATGGACCTTTGTTGGCAAAGTAATGTCTCTGCTTTTGAATATGCCATCTATGTTAGTCATAACTTTCCTTCCAAGGAGTAAGTGTCTTTTAACTTCATGGCTGCAGTCACCATCTGCAGTGATTTTGGAGCCCAAGAAAATAAAGTCTGACACTATTTCCATTGTTTCTCCATCTATTTCCCATGAAATGATGGGAAATCATTAGGGAAATGCAAATCAACAATAGAATGAGACACTACCTAGCACTGATTAGGATGGCTATCATCAAAACAAACAAACAAACAAAAATCAAATACACACACACACACACACACACACACACACACACACACACAAACCCAATAAAACAGAAAATAACAAGTGAGGATGTGGAGAAATTGGAACACTTGGTGTTTCACCCTGTTGATGGGATATAAAGTGGTATAGCAGCTACTGGAAAACAGTATGGTAGTTACTCAAAAATTTAAAACAGAATTACCATATGATACATTGATTCCAATTCTGAATATATACATAAAAGAAAGCTGAGTTTCGAAGAGAATTTGCACACTTATGCTTGTAGCTTGTATTCAAAATAGCTAAAATACAGAAGAACCCAAGTGTCCATTTTTGGATGAAAAAAACAAAATATCACATATACATTCAAATAACTATTATTCAGCCTTAATAAGGAAAGAAATTCTGACATATTCTACCACATGGATGAACCTTGAGTACTAGAAGAAATGGTGTGTACGTTCTCAGTTGTGTCCAACTCTTTACAACCCCATAGACTGTAGCCTGCCAGGCTCCTCTGTCCATGGGATTTTCCAGGCAAGAACACTGGAGTGGGTTGCCATTTAGTCCTCCATAAGTGAAGTAAGTCAGTCACAAAAAGACAAATGTTCTATGATTCCACTTACATGAGAGACCTGAAGCAGTCAAAAATCATAGGAACATAAAGTACAATGGTGGTTTCCAGAGGCTGGGGGAGGAAGGAATGGGGAGTTATAATTCTAATCCATCTTGGATTTTCCAAGATGGAGTTATGGAGATGGATGGTGGTGATGGCTGCAGAACATTATGAATATACTCCTGAAGTATACACTTATAAATGGTTAAGATGGTAAGTTTTATATCTATTTTACCACAATTATAAAAAAATGAAAAAAATCCACAAACTACATAGCTTAGGTATGTGTATGAATTTTACTATAATTCAACTACTGTAGTAATTCTATAACAGGTATACAAAGTCATCTAGAGTTCCCCAAACACACCTCAAGATTCACAACCTGGATGCAAATTATTGCTGCTATGACTCACTGTTAGTCATGAAGTGTGTCATACACCTCAGGTATTCTGGGGAAGAAAAAAAAGTGAAAAACTATTATTTTGTTTCATATACCCAGGTAATATCATCAGGAAAAAAATTTTTAACTCTCTCAGCATTCAGAAAGGAACCAGGAATACAAACCCCAAGAACATTTATTATTATCATCCACTACAGAGAGAATGCTAGACCCAGGAAACTGTATACTCTAAGCCAAAAAACCAATAACATTATTCCAAACATTTTCCTGTTTTGTTGTTTCTGCAACTTACTTTCTTTTGGACTAGGAAAGAGGAAGAGTTTTCCCCTTTATTATTTCGTAAGCTTAGTGTTTTTCTGGATCAGGAAAAGAAATAAACTTGATTGTGATCAAATCTGTCATAATGTTTCCATCATTCTTCCAACTCTGTTGGAATCATTTATTCCCCTTTCAAGAAAACAGATGTCATTTTTCTAATTCTGCAAGATAAAGGACATGTGTGTTGCATGCATGGACACATGCACATGCACACTCACGTACACACACACTTTAAGACAAATCCTACACTTATTGTGACTTTTTGACACTTGATACCACCATTTTCCTGAAAAATCCCACTAACTTAAGCCCACTCTTCCTTTTGCCTTGCCCATATACTTCAAAAGAGTGAAAAGGAATAAGAATAAAGAAAATATTTTTAGCAAAGAGTCGGACATGACTGAGTGACTGAACTGAACTGAAGTTTCTCTCTAAACTACTACTAGAGTTATCTTTATAATAGTCCAACCATGTCTCCCTACCCACCACACCACCCTGCTTAGAATGAACTGATGTTACCTACAAAACAATAAATTTTGCCAAAAGAAAAATAAATAAATAAAATAAAAATTTCTCTTATGAATAAAAAAGAAAAGACTCAACTACTTTTTCAATGTTCCAAGGAAACTGTGCTTAGTTAATAAATAATCTAGTTTTAACATTTTAACCTGGTAGGCTGCAGTCCATGGGGTCTCTAGGAGTCGTACATGACTGAGCAACTTCACTTTCACTTTTCACTTTCATGCATTGGAGAAGGAAATGGCAGCCTACTCCAGTGTTCTTGCCTGGAGAATCCCAGGGATGGGGGAGCCTGGTGGGCTGCCATCTGTGAGGTCACACAGAGTCGGACACGACTGAAGCGACTTAGCAGCAGCAGCCAACATTTTAAGAAAATATTTCTGATGCTTTTTTCCTTTCCTTCCTCTTCTATTCTTAAAAGACAGAAAATAATTAACCTATGTGACTACATCAGGGAGACTATAAGTACATTCACATACACACACAGAAAGAGAAAGGAAATGGAGAAAACTGAAATACTTTCTCTTTGGCCTTCCTAGACACTATAATTTCTTACAGTACAAAGATGTCCATTGTACTTTTTGGCTAAAGTCAAAGTAGTTCAAGGAAAATAATACTTTCAAAATGTACCTTTTTTGAAAAAAACTCTTATAATATCAATATATTATGAACATGAGTATTTGAAGTAACCTAAAACAGAAGGAAATTAAATAAGGACAATTCATATTTGAAAGAGTCATAAGGAAAGAAGATCAGGAACAGATTTTCTGATCTTGTATTTGCTCATTCATTCATTGAAATTCATCAAATTTTACTCAGAAATATTCTGTGTGTTCTGATATATTCACTATAAATTTTATGAGGGCAATTTTTATTTATTAGGTATATTCCCAGTATACAAAAATGAATGGCACAAAGTAGTTACCCAACAGTGGCAATTTACTCTAGAGGACCCTTCAGGTCTTGTCTAGACACAATAGTCAACGATTTTATTATCACTGACCAAATCAGTTTTCATATTTTCTATGAAGAAAGCAAAAACTGAGCATGAGTTTTGGTAAACAGTAGAGACGCAGAAGAGAAGGAAGGAGGAAGGAAAGATGAAGGAAAGGAGAAGAGGGAGGGATAGTATAAGAATTTTACACACATTTTTCTGAAGGAAGTCTAAATTATGACAAGGTGTTTTATGTAAAAAGTGTATAGTATTAGGAAGAATACAGTATTAGGCACTTTGCTAAGAGATCACATAGCACGAAAATCTTATTCACCTTTCTTGTCCTCACAATGAATATCTGTGAGGATAAGTCCTTTGTTTTGAGATTATATAGGATTAGGTTTACTTCTCTTACAGCCTCTTCTCTGAATTCCTTTCTTAAATTCTATCAGAAAAGGTCCCCAAACTTCTCGTTCTGTCCTTCCAGTATTAGAACTGCTACCCAAACAATCCTCTACTCATCTTCTTTTCTACTAAAGTTTTATGAATCCTGTTTAAGCTGGCAAATAAATAGGCTATTTACATCTAACAGGAAAATTTCAAAGCTGGACACAATCTAAATATCCTTCCTATTTTATTCAGGAACCAAACTTAACCACTTCCCTGCAAAAAAAAAAAAAAAAAAAGGTTTTAAATAAACTAGTACAATATTTGTGCTTCGTAATGATACACAGTAAGCTGTTAACATGCAACAATAAAGTAAAATCTGATGACTACTCAGCAACCCATGAAATTTAGCATCAATTATGGCATGCTGCAGTCCATGGGGTTGAAAAGAATCAGACATGACTTAGCAATGGAACAACGATGTTATAAATACTGCTCAGAATTTCAGAAAAATTTTTTCCAGACCTATTCTTCCTAAGCTGTAACTCAGTGCGAAGGTATGTTTCTTTTTCTATAATTAAGAAATACATCAACAAATTTTAAAAGTAAATGTACTAATAATGTATAATCCAACATTATTTCCTTCAGGAAGAAGATACTGGCCTTCAGCTATCATTTATGAGCAATATAATATGACTCAGTGTGTTCATTCATCTTTTTCTGTTTATTCACTGCTATATCCCTGGAATCCAAAATGCTGCCTATCAGCTAAATGAATGAATAAACAATATTTACTATATGTCCATTATGTGTCAGATACTGCACTAGCCTCAGGAACGAAACAATAAACAAGACTCTGCTTTCATGGAAATTGCAGTGTACAAGAGAGCTTAAACAAAAATTTCAAAATTTTTAACCATGATAAAAGCAAAAGGAAAATTATATAGAAAATTGGATCTAACATTGCCTAAGATATAATAAAAGACTTTTCTGAGGAATAGACACTTAAGCTAGGACCTGGAAAACAACAGAATTTGGCAAAGGGAAGAGTAAAGCGTAAAACTATGCCACAGGGATGAGACAACATGTGCAAAGATACTGAAGAAGCTAGGCATGTATTGTCTTCCAGGAACAGAAACGGATCCACTGCAAATAGTTTAAGATCAGGCTGGAATACAAAGCAGACCTTGGACTATGAGTGACCTTGTAGGATTTGGGGCTTCACATCAGGAGCAATAGGAACTAAGGAGTGACAACCATACTTACACGTTAAAAAGTAACTCTCTGCCTTCTGGTGTTTCTTAGGGCTTTCCCTGGTGACTTAGTGGTGAAGAATCCCTGCCAGTGCAAGACACAAGGGTTCCATCCCTGGTCCGGGAAGAGTCCATACGCCCCAGAGCAACTATGCCCATGTGCCACAGATATTGAACATGAGCTCTAGAGCCTGGGAGCCCCAACTACTGAAGCCCGCACGCCCTAGAGCCTGTGCTCCTCAACAGAAGCCACCACAATGAGAAGCACGCTCACCGCAACTAGAGAGTAGTTGCTGCTCACCGCAGCCAGGAAAAGCCCAAGCAGCCATGAAGACCCAGCACAGCCAAAAACAAATAAATAAAATTATATATATAGTATTAAATGTATAATATATAAATAATTTCTTAAAAGAAGGAAATAGGCCACTTAAGAGAGGCCTGAAGTGAAGGTGATCTAACATACTATGTTGAGAAACTAACTAATGCTTGCACTCATTAACTACACTTCAGTTCTTAACAATTGCTCAGGAATTTGTTGGGATTGTTTTCCACCAGTTACACCACTTGTTAAGCAAGCAGAAATGAAGGTTATGGTTGGAAATGAATAGCTACGTGAGAGAAGTATAGTGAAGAAAAATAAAAAATCCTGTGAAAATGAAAACTGAGCTTCTGGGAATTGTTATGGGCCCCAAGTAGACTGATTCACAGTAGTATGCCCTGAGGCGAACAAAGGGGACCTGGGAAGACAGATCGACACCAGGAGTATGTTGCACTGCCCTTGCTTTATATAATGTCTCCATAGGTTCCTTCATCAGAACATAAACTTGAATTCCATTGTCAAGCATGCACCAAGGAGCCTTGAATGATGACAGGAGTTATCCACTAGAGAGGCTCAAGGAATAGAAGAGAATAGGCATAGTAAAAGAAATGAGATCCCTGAAAAGCAGAGGGTTGGATTCAGAATTCATAAGAAAGAACTGACTTCCTAACATAATGAAGAATACATATGACTAAAAATAAGTTTGTGGATGTGACAATCGGATAGTGAAGAAAAGCCTGACACTTTTGTGAAGTATGAAACAAGATCTTCTACTACTAAGAGTAAAGAAAGGAGTAGGTGAGTTGAAGATTAGAAAAGGGTGGAAGCAAGTATAGACTGTTTTCCAAAGTGAGTCAGCTGATCAGAAAAATGAACTAAGACTGCTAGTTTGGCAGAGTCAGTGATCATGAATTCACATTGCTGCCCATCTGCCTGGTTTTGTGTGTTTCAGATCAAAGATTTACCAAGCCTTTCCTAATTTTTTCAGCTGTATTTAATTCTTTTTAAACTTTAAAAATTTTTCTTTTGAGAAAAATTGCTTTACAATGTTATGTTGTTCTGCTGTACAACACTACCAATCAGTCATAACTACATGTATATTCTCTCCCTCCCACCCCTACTCCATCCGAGTCATTACAGAGTGGCAGGAGGGGCTCCCTGTGTTGTATAGCAGCTTCCCACTAGGTATCCATTCTACACATGGTATTGTATATATGTCAATGCTACTTTCTCAATTCTTTATTTAAGCCTCTAAACATTTTGTCCATATTTAAATCCTGCTTATTACATTCTGCTTTATACTGTTTTATTTCCCTAATTAAATATTAAACCCCAGAGTAAAGAGTGATGGACTATTCATTTTTTAATCCCTGAAAGCACTTAAAACAGTTCTTTGCATGAAGTGTCATATAGATATTTTTGTACTGAATTATATAAAATGGCTCATTTTAAAATTTAGTTTTTAATTTTAGTTCATGCATTGTATAATCAAGATTAACAATCTAGAAATTAAACTAAAAGATAAAACCACAGTCAACCAAATTTATCTGTTAAAATCAATCTAGTTCTATAATTAAGGACAAGTTTATTTTATCCTCCTACCTCAGAAACTAAAGAATGGTGACCCAGAAAAAAAAATTCCACAGCATGCGAAAATGAAAATCATCATGTTCTAAAAGATATATCTCAGTCATAGATTTATCCCAGCATGGGATCAGATATCTTTTAACTGTTTGAGAGGACATACAGACCTTTCTTTCTAGACATCTACTGCTATTACTGCCTCCCTGATGGCTCAGACAGTAAAGTGTCTGCCTGCAATGTGGGAGACCTGGGTTTAATCCCTGGGTTGGGAAGATCCCCTGGAGAAGGAAATGGAAACCCACTAAAGGACTCTTGCCTGGAAAATTCCATGGACTGAGGATCCTGGTAGGCTACAGTCCATGGGGTCGAAGAGAGTTGGACACGACTAAGCGACTTCACTTTTACTTTCTTTCACTGCTATTATCAGAGTCCTATGTTTTAATATAGTTATATAATTGAAGTTAGTTATTAGTTTTAATAAAATGTCATTATTTTAGATATCAGACTTGTATACATGAAAGTTAAGAAATCTGTAAATCTTAAAATTTTTTCCACTAGAAAATCACTGAAAATGTAAGCAGCATTCATCTTCAGACACTCTATCACCCATAAAATATAACCTAATTTTATACTGGACTTAGCAACTAAACAATAACAAAATATCATAAGGCTACATTTTGTGTGTGTGTATATGTCTGTGCTCAGTTGTGTCTGACTCTGTGATCCCCTGGACTGTAGCCCACCAGGCTGCTCTGTCCGTGGGATTTCCCAGGCAAGAATACTGGAGTGGGGTGCATTTCCTTCTCCAAGGGATCTTCCCAACCCAGGGATCAAACCCATGTCTCTTGCGTGTGTCTCCTGCATTGGCAGGCAGATTCTTCACCACTGACTGCATCACCTGGGAAGCCGAAGGCTACATTCAGTTCAGTTCGGTTCGGTTCAGTCGCTCAGTCGTGTCAGATTCTTTGCGACCCCATGAATCGCAGCACGCCAGGCCTCCCTGTCCATCACCAACTCCCAGAGTTTACTCATACTCACGTCCATCAAGTCGGTGATGCCATCCAGCCATCTCATCCTCTGTCATCCCCTTCTCCTGCCCCCAAACCCTCCCAGCATCAGAGTCTTTTCCAATGAGTCAACTCTTCACATGAGGTGGCCAAAGTATTGGATTAACTACTACAGGCTACATTCACTCTTGTAAATAAACAAACAGAAACCTCAATAGGATAGAATTGGGAGACTATAAGGGGGAGCTCCCATGCCCTGCAATGTGACTAAAGCCCAACACAACAGTAAGCAGAGACTCTTCTTTCCTGGCAAGAACTCAACCAATGAAAAGCCATGGACTCTGTTTACTGCAGCCTTCTCAACTTCCTTTTCCTCTCTATAACATAAAGTGTTTTCCTTCAGTGGCAGGTGGGACTTAGACTTGACTCTCCATGGTAGCTGGTCACAAATTGCATTCTTCTGCTGTTCCCAAATAAATCCATCTTTTCTAGAGAAATATCTGAGAGCTTCGAATAAAAAATGTTGCCTGTCATATGGGTAAACAAAGGATGTTGCCATCAAGCTGCTCCCGACAGTGTGCCCTGAGGGAACTCAGGATGGAGACAAATGGGGCTGCCCCTGCTGGCAAGCCCTCAGTGGCTGCACCCTGAGGGAACTCAGGATGGGAAAGCCAGGACACCGGCTCTCCATAGCTAAGGAGCACATCAAAGAAATGATTTTCAATGAGCCCTGGCTCTTGCATCTTCCCATACATAGAAAAGTGCTAAATTCCTTAAGATATCCAGTTTTCTTTAATTCATCTTTTGATGTTCCTACTACCTTTGTTGTAAGAAGCCCTATATATCCTGGCTCCTCCCTTACCTTTTCAGGGCAGAGTGATCTGAGAGGTTATCTTCTAGGCTTGAAGTCCTTGGAAAACTGCTGAATAAAACAAAATTCTCAACTTTCAGGCTGTGTGTGTGTGTGTGTGTGTGTGTGTGTGTTTTCTTTTCAGTCAGGGCAGTGTATTTATTTCAGGTCAACACTCTTTAACACCTTTTTAAATCTTAAATCTATACTTCAAAATGGACAGATACTTTATATATATCCTTTTCATAATTATTTTCTTGATGTTTCAGACAAAAGTTCAAGCATTTGATATTTATTTTTGAACAAGAATTACAACTAATGCACTAAAAGAACACTAGTAGGTACCTGCCATAGTTAATTTTATGTGTCAGCTTGACTGGCCAGGGTGCCCAGCTTAAATAGCATTTCTGGGTGTGTCTGTGAGGGTGTTTCTGGATGAGATTAGTAATTGTATCAGTGTGGATGGGCATCTTTTAATCTGTTGGGCACCTGAAAAGAACAAAAGGCAGAGGAAAAGATGAAGCTGCCTTTTTTATTCCGCCTCACTGAGCTGTTCTTATCTCATCTTCTCTTGACTTCAGACTGGGATTTATACTATTGGTGCCTCTGGTTCTCAAGCTTTTGGATTCAGACTGAATTAGACCATTGGTTTTCCTGGGTCTCCAGCTTGGGGCAGACTATGGGATTTCTCAGTTTCCATAAACATATGTGAATTCCTCATAATTAAAAGAAAATTTGTATCTCCTTCCCTTCTTATCTATCTCCTACTGATTCCATTTCTCTGGAACCCTAATATAGCTGACTCTTGAACAACACAGGTTTGAACTGCACAAGTCCACTTATATGCAGATTTTTTTCAGTAAGCACACAGGCAGACAAGCTCTGCCCCAGGCTAGTGGGTGGGCTCAGAGCTTACCAGGTCCACCGAGGCTGGGCTTGAGTAATCTGATCATGGACCTCGCTGAGATGCACAACCTCTCCTCATAGTATTTTGTACCTTTCCTGGACACAGTGCCAAGGCATGCAGAGATGTGGCCAGGTTCCAAATGAAGACAGCATCTCTTAACTCCCTGTATCCACTGTCCATATCCAAAATGATACTCCACCAAATTTTTAAAAAGATAAAACATTGTTCAGTTTCTTTAGACTAAATCTGAGATGAAGAATTCTCTCCCCCTGGAGTTGACACTGCTGGGGTTTTCCTGAACCTAAGTCCCAGTTTTGATATTTACTAATTAGATAACTGGGCTTCTGAGGTGTTTCTAGTGGTAAAGAAAACACCTGTAATGCAGGAGATAAAAGAGATCAGGTTTGATCCCTGGGTCAGGAAGATCCCCTGGAGGAGGGCATGGCAACCCACTCCAGTATTCTTACCTGGAGAATCCCAAGGACACGGAAGCCTGGTGGACTACAGTCCTTAGGGTCACAAGATTCAGACACAACTGAAATGACTCAACACACAAGCACAGTATAACATAATGCAAGGTTAGTTGAACCTGTGAATTCAGAACCACAGAGGGACAAACGTGAAGTTATACTCAGACTTTCAACTGCATTGGGATACCCTTAATCCCTGTGTTTGTTCAAGGGTCAACTGTAAACATTCTCACAACTAATGGAAATGCAGACTTTTATCTGGAACTTCCCTCGAAACAACCTACCAAATACCAAAAGTAAATATATATTTTGAAATATCCATCACTGCCATAATATAAAAAGTTGATATTTATTGTAAATTTCTGAAATCCTTCATAAACAAACCATTATTTGATTAAACAAACAGTGGAAATTTTTGTTGGGAAATAATAGTTTTTGTACATTAGTATCAGAGAAATTCACATAACTGTATTCAAACAAAAGATCAATTTAGGTTATTTTCAACATGACTACATAACTTACGTTTAAAATCCCACTGGTTCCCTCTGAACTGATATACTTCAGTGGTTAAGTTCTCTAGTTCTGCTAAAAAATAATCATAGAAAACCAAACAAAAGCCAAACAATGAAGTTATATTTTGATATGGACTGCAGCTATTTAATTGTATTAATCTGAAAACTTAGAAATAAATACACTGTTAGAGATTAGCACTGTGCAAGCTGTTAGCTATCACTGTGAACCCTCTCTGCTTTTCTCTGGTTGCCCAGCATCATTTTAGTTCCCTCTCATTTATAAGTGGGTGAAGGTAAAAAAAATGCCAAGTACAAAAAAGCGTGATTTTTGCATAGTATTTTTATTACCAGTTTCTGATGTTTTTTCTCATGAGTAGCTATTAATACAACAGTGTGTTTCTTTTTCTACTTCCAGGTAAAGCTTCAAGGAAACAGTAAGAACATCTCCTATTTTACTTTATTTGAAAAAGGCTTAAGTAAACACCAATTAAAATATTTGGGCTCTTAGTTGTGTCAAACACTTCTCTAACTGAAGTCCTTAAAATAAAAAGATTTTCTATTAATTTTTTTTATTTACCTAGGATTCTAAGACACACAAGAAACCAAGAAGTTATATCTTTCCTTCAAATTATACACTACACACTATTTAAAATATTGAAAATTAAATAAAATAATTAGAAGTTTCATTAAGTACATGACTACTTGTAATAGATTTAGGAATTGAAACCATTACTAGAACACACAAAAAAAATTGCTAAAAATAAAATTCTAGATTTTTTAAAACAACAAAGTCTGTTACTTATCTAAAAGACAATGATATATTTACTTCTTTCTTAACTATTCAAATGGTTGTATTTGCAGAGAATTTTTAGGGCAGTGACACTACTCTGTGAAATTAGAGTGGTGGATACATGTCATTTGTGTATTTGTCAAACTCATAGAATGTACAACATAAAGAGTAAACCCTACTATATACTATGGAGTTTGGATGATGATATGTCAATGAAGGTTCAGTGATTTTAACAAATATACCACTACAGTGCAAGGTGTTGATAGCAAGGAAAGCTGTGTAAATGTGGGGATAGAGGGTATATGAGAACTCTCTGTACCTTCCTCTCAATTTTGCTATGAATTTAAAACTGCTCTAAAAAATAAAGTCTATTTTTAAAAATTGTTTTAAATGACTGCCATCTGTCTCAAAGACTCAAAGCAACTCCACTCAAGGTGATTTCTCTTGAAAGTCCATGAGTACTCACCAATATGCCATTTTTCACAAATCTAAAAAAAAAATATTTCAAAATGCAGAGTGTCAGAGAGTACCTGTCAACACCTCCAGTATACCATAACTCTAGAAGCAGAAGCAAAGGGTGTGTCAACTATGCATGTTTTGTAGCTTGAGGAGGTGGTACTCAGGAAAAGGGGAATTAGTGTTTATTTGGGAAATCTTAACTGATGCTGGGAAAGATTGAAGGCAAAAGGAGAAGGGGACGACAGAGGGCGAGATGGTTGGATGGCATCACCAACTCAATGGACATGAGTTTGGGTAAACTCCGGGAGTTGGTGATGGACAGGGAGGCCTGGCATGCTGCAGTCCAAGGGTCGCAAAGAGTTGAACACGACTGAGTGACTGAACTGAACTGAATGAGATACACAGAACAAGAATCAGAAAAAAAAAGAGGGGGGCATGCTTAAGTTACAGCAAAGTATACTTCTGACCTAAAATATCATTATTTATCTGTTGGCATGTGTGGGACAAGGTAAGAGAGAAAAAAATGGAAGATGAATCACTTAGACTACCCATTAGCAAAAATAAAGTCATATTTTCCAAGATCAGGAATGATGTTACTGATTTCCCCAAATGACTGTTCTTCTGATCACAGCTTATCTGACCAACTAAACTGAAATTATCCCTACATATTGAGTTGTAGTGAGTACCAAAGAAAAACTATAACAGAAAATATGTATTTGCTACACAGTGTTATCATGTATGGTCAGTTTTAAAACAGGAAAATATTCTACTGTTGTGGATTATAGAATAAGTAATTTATATTTAAAAAAACTAAAAACAAATAAGTGATTATCATAAAATACTGAATTTGTTATTTAAGTTCAATTAATTCTGCTAATTAGGATGGGCTATATGGATAATAACCTTACAGAAAAATGTGTGTACACTGAATTTCCAATTAAACTTCAGCCTTCTGGTGTTTTCATTTATTCTATTCTTGCCAAAACGTAGTTTTCTATGTCTGAGATTTCTTAGAGATAAATAGCTTATAAAGTGGCAATGTGACAACTTATGGGTAAATAATGATAAACATAGGCCACAAACTTTTCCCAAATAAGAGTTGAAGTGGTTCAATTCATTTTTGCTTTCTGAGGGAAAATATGTAGCAAGGAGTTATAACAGTAGAGTTAAGATATAATCAATAATGACTAGCACTGAAACAGTGGCAGTCTTCTATATGTCCACTCGTATTAAAAGAGACTTGATGTACTGGATTTTTAATATCTATGTAAAGCTTTAAAATACTCATAACCATAATATAGCAGTAACTATCTATGACTGATATTCCTACTGACTTTATAATTTATTTAGTTGCCCTACTGTCTAAAATATTTCCTTTACTTTGGGTATCTGATATAATTCATCCCATTTTTTTACCAAGTTTAATTTTCTATTAGATCCATTATATCACTATAACATGGCCTCCATAAATAAATGTACTGATTTGTCTCCTTAAATTGGTAGCAAATTAAAATCTTAAGTTCTTGAAAAGACTGTCGAGTTCATCACAAAATTAATGTGCGGCATCTTCAAGATGGATTTAATTTGTGCCACTTAATAACAACCTTTTCTGGATGTGTGACTGTCTCTTTCCATTGGCTCACTGCTTCAGTGTTATTACTGTCTTCACTTATCCAAATCTGTAAAGGAATAGTACAGTTATTTAACTTAACACAATAATGGTAACTGAGTTCACACAACTGATTACTTTCACTAATGAAAGACAATTGGGCTCATGTACACCCGTGGTGGATTCATGTCAATATATGCCAAAACCAATACTATACTGTAAAGTAAAATAAATATAAAAAAAAAAAAAAGAAAGACAGACAGACAATTGGAAGTTTGGATTACCTATTTTCAGCTGAACATATTTCTATTTTTCCAAAAGTTTGTCTCTTTGAAACTTAAATTCTAAAACACTTAACCTAGTCACTGAAGACTATTTTATATCACTCAATTCAATTTAAAAATTCAGTGTGAGATATTACAGAATCATTTCCTCCAAAACAGTTTTTAGTATCCTTACTTAGGCAATTAACTTAGAAGCTCAACCTAAGACTGATCCCAACCTTACTTAAACACATTTTTGTAAATACTAATTGAGACTAATTATAATTTAAATTCATTGGTGTGTGCTAAGTCGCTTCAGTCGTATCCAACTCTTTGTGACCCTATGGATTGTAGCCCACCAGGCTCTTCTGTCCATAGGATTCTCCAGGCAAGAACACTGGAGTGGGTTGCCAGGCCCTTCTCCAGGGGATCTTCCTGACCCAGAGATTGAACCTGCATCTCTGAAATCTCCTGCACTGACTGGCAGGCAGTTTCTTCACCACTAGCGCCACCTGGGAAGCTGCAAATTGATTGGTAAGGAATGTGTATTTTAAGTACTTTTATATTAAATAAAACTGTAATTTTAATTGAAATCTAATAAATCTAAATGAAATCATTATTGATCCATAACTTTCAGTAAACCTATCACTTATGTAACTTCAGATAACATATGTGAGTGAACTTGGGAAAACTGTAAAGCATTATGCAAATATAAGTTATCACATTATATGTTATATGTATCATGGAGGCAAGGTGAACAAGGAAACAAACCTGAATTCTCAACTCAGTTATAGCACTAACAAATGATGTTACTTTGGAGTTAACTTATTTGAAACTCGGTTTCTAATTCTTTTAAATAAATAAATTGGAGCAGGTGACTTCAAAGGTTTGTTTTTCAAACTTTCTCTTTTAATTTCTTGGTCTGAAGAACTTTCCTTCAAATAAAATAATATGAAGAATTCCAATATATAAAACATAACAGGAAAGTGTTCTGGCTAATAGATGAGTGGGAGATCTTGTTTCCACATGTGGCTACCTGACCAGAGTGGCTCCCTGAGGCTCCCAGAGGAGCCAGAGGGAACAGATAACAAACAGGAACCTTTCAGAGTTATTCTTAACTACAATCTCAACTGAGACAGCAGAATTACCAAAAACATTATTCTGAAAATTATTTGTCAGGTAAATCTCCTATTCCTTTCATACATGGTAGTTGAGACTTAATGATACAGAAAAATTTTACAGGCCCCATGGCTTTGAAAAGTATGCTAGTTATACTAATTCTTGAGTTCAAACTCTTTTCCAAATAAGAATAAATGAAGAACAACAAAAATGTAATATTTTTCACAAACATTTTAGGTAGAATATATGAAGTCAGTTAATATCAGTCTTTGAAAATTCACACATAATTTGAAGATTCGTGTAAAGTGCTAATAACATCTTGCTGTCAAACAGAAGCTTTTAAAACTAAAAATACAGATTTTGGAATTTAAATGTGAGTCAAACAATTGTAATTAAGATAAAAAATAATATACAGCTAATACAATGTACCCAATAAGAAAAAAAAAGAACTACAAAGGAAACAAATTCCATAGGATTGGCAAGTAAATAAGTGTTATGCAGTCTTATAAAAATTGCTAAGAATTTTTAAATAGGTTAATCCAGATAACAATATTGACTAAATAATATCACAACCACTGTTAAGATCAATCTTTTCTAGGAATTCAGATATACCACAATGGAGTTAATAGCATACAAACATTAAAGTGAAAATGACACAATAAAGCAAGCCTTAAGAAATCTGATTCAAATACTTAAGAGTTTCCTCTTTCACAAGGAAAGTATTGAAAAACTCAGGGAAAAAAAAACTCATTTTAAAAATCCTGGTTGCTCAAAAATTAAAACTATTTTTGTATTAAAGCCAAAAGTCTGACAATATTTGATTTTTGCAATAAATTTTTTTTTCCTGTAAACTTTTTTACAGTAAAATTTTTTTGAGTTTTGCATTGAATTTCACTTTTGAATTTACTCTATTCAGCCTCAGTTTTAACCTGTATTCCCTTTGTTAACCAACTGTTTAAATGCCACAAAAGTGCAAGGAAAGAATATGAGATAAAACTGTCTACTAACCTGTCCCACAAAGTGTCTTCTTCCTACAGAGCTTCGACTATAAAGCTTAATGAGAAAAATAATTTCTTTTTCACTCTGTATAAGTGGAAAAATCATAGTCTCTCCCCACTTTACTCTTCCATTGGAGGCCTTCAGTAAGCGTGTCTTCTTCTTATAAATCAACTCTCCCGAGCTAAACATTGCCACTTTCACAAAAAAACCTAAAGAATAAGAAATTTTGATAAATAAAATTTTAAATGTCATATAGAGATATAATCCACATATTATATTTGTCATAAAATAACAATAAGTACTTTTAAAGATCTGATGAGTTACTACCATAAGAGAAAACTTCTCTAGTAAACTTTACAATTACTATTGTAATTTACAAATAACTATTGTCACCTAAATGAATCTAATCTTCCTCTACTACTGCCATTAAAGACTGGAATTGTAGGCATAAATAACAATCAGCAGTAAAGGGTACACACTGAAAAGGATTATACAAAGAGAAGTGCCAACTCCTTGGAGAGCTAAAGGAATTATTTCACCAATTTATATAAGTAAAATTATTTGCTTGAGACTCCAGAAGTTAAACACCTGCCCACTAGAGAAAATCTATTCTTTAAGTAAATTTGAGATGTAGAGCTTCCAGTAATGGTAAAATAGCTTATACAAACTAACCTCTCATGGATGATGATCATAAACTGGGGAAAATATTAAAAACAATTGTTCAAGACACTAAACACAGACCAGAAACAGAAAGAAACTAGAGGGGTGTCACCTCTTAAAGATGGGAAGCACACTAAGTAAAATTTGGGTTTATACAGTGTTCACCTAAGCCTGCCCTGCAATCTGACATACAGTGTTTACAGCTCAAGCACAAAGTGCAGTCTGACTAATTTGAGAAGTGATGGTATAGAGATGGGGCTGCCAGACAACAAGGAAGTGAAGAGTTTCCAGAAAGGAGGCAGCCACAAAGTGAGAACTGAGGCTGACCAATATTTATAAAATGGAGATCACTGATAATCCTGATTACCATTAGCCGTTTTGATTAAAGGAAGACACATGTTAATGTAATAAACTGCACTGTTTTTCCTTGTTTCTTAGACTTAACCTTATATGGTCCTGGTAATTTAACTTATTCTTTTAATGCCAAGTTGGATTTTACTTATTTTTTATGATTTTTCCATTTACCTACATAAATAATAGTAGTCTATAGCTATTTTTTGTGTATGCTATCCTTTCTGTTTTGATATCAAGAATATGCTAACCTCATAAACCATCTTTTTCCATCTTTATTTCATGCTGTGGAACAGCTCATATAGAAGAGGAATTATATGTTCCTTGAAAGTTTAGTAGAATCTGCCAGTAAAATCATCTTGGCCTCTGCTTTTGTTAGAGGCAGTTCTTTAACTGCCTTTACATGGTTACAGTTTTATTCTATTCAGATTCTTCCCTCGTCTGGAGTGAATTCCAACATTCTTTTTCTTAGAAAATCATTTATTTTATATAGCTATTCAAATGAAATGGTATCATTATAGTGTTATCTTATTTTTAATCTCTTATGAATTTAAAATTGTATCTTCTTCCTTGTTCATGTTTTCTTTTATTTTTGTTTGATCCAGCCTTCTATCGGTTTGTCTATTCTAATATTCTTTCCAAAAGAACAGTCTTTTGGTTTTATTAATTTTGTGGGGTTTTTGTTGTCTCCATATTTATCGGCTCAACTTTAGCTTTATTTTCTATTTCTACCTTCCTCTGTGTTTGCTGTTTTCCTAGTTTCTTGAATTGTGCTCAATTGTATTAATTTTCAATCTTTGTAGTTACAGTGGACATCACTGCTTCTGCCTACCTCCAGATATTGTCTTTTCTTCTAGTAGGAATAAGGAACACTTTTACCCCTACTCTTAGCCCTTTAGGTAGGACTGACCTCAAACCTCCCACTCTAGCAGCAGCCATGTGAACCAGGACTAGACAATCAAAATATCAGAAACTCTGAATATACTCAAAGGCACAAGGTGAGAAAGTGTTTCAAGGTTTGTGTTTTTCAAGATTTTCAAGGTGTGAGTTCGTTTTTAAAATTAAGTTTCGAGGTAGCAGAGTATCCAAAAAAGGGCACAGACCTAGAGAGAGGATACACCATCTAGGTTGGTGAAACATCTGACAGTCCTCTGAACACTCAACCTATATTAACTAATGAGATAAAGAAAGAATAGCATCAAATGCAAGAAGGTCACAATTGGATAAGAATCAAGAGAGGAGTGGGTTAACACAACGGCTAAAATTTGAAATTCAATAAAGTAATTTTAAGTTGAAAGGTAAGTATATAAGTTAAATAATAAAAATAAAAATAATAAAAATAAGATTATAATCTTCACTATAAGAAATGTGGAAAAAATCTGTTATAAATATTTTCTGAAGATTTCGCTTTAAACCACTTTGACATACTTACTCAAAGTTAGGGGTGTTGATGAACTCGGAAGGTACTGTGCCTCAAGAATTTGTAACTGAATTCTGCTATTCACTGTGAAAACAAGTCCCTAGTTCAAGTTCTGCGTGGCAAACCTGCATATTAAAAAGTGTTATTTGGTAATTAAGAATACAGTTTGGGGATATTTCAAAATTCAAAAACAAAGAGCTAAGGCTAGACATTCCCAGATGGTGCTAGTGGTAAAGAACTTGACTGTCAATCTAGAGACACAAGTTCAATCCCTGGGTTGCAAGATCCCCTGGAGGAAGGGATGGCAACCCACTCCAGTATTCTTGCCTGGAGAATCCCTTGGATAGAGGAGCCTGGCAGGCTATAGTCCATAAGGTCCCAAAGAGTTAGATACGACTGAAATGACTCAGCATGCACACATGCTCTTTACTGTCATACAAAGCTAAGTGTTAAAAGAGAATGCTAAATGTCATGGAGTCTGTCAATATAAAGTACTTACTGACTTTCACACATTCTGATAATGTAAATTTCACATATATACTGAACCTTCAAAATCAGGGAGACCAAAGACATGCAAATTTTAAAAAATTAAATTCCTAAGCAGTTTAAGTAGAGAAATATCAGAGAAATAAACACCACAAGACCACATTTTCAAAAGACTTAAACGTAGTCAATGGAATAATCTTTACAAATGACTGAAATATGATATACGAATATATGAAATATGATAAAAATGCTATATATAAATGCATCATTAGTTTTTCCAGTTGTAGAAATCAGAGGTAGTGTTATCAGAATCAAAAGACAAAGGATTACTACAATGAACAGATTTGTTGATTAAAAGTTGAATTACTATGCTAAATGGAAGTAAGCTGATGATGAAAATTGGCAAGAAGGAAGCTAGTGAAAGTGATGAGCCAGTAAATAATATGGAAAAGGTCAAATAAAAGCTGAGGCAAACAATGAAATGAAGAAAATTTAGAAAAGGGGAGAAGCTAAAATGTGCTCTCCAGTATGGCTGACTAAGCAGAAGAAAGTACGTAATCTGCCTTACACAAGTGAACTTATTTACATGGATTCCAGGGTGCTTGGAGTAAAAAACAGAAGAAACATAAAGTCAGCCAACACAAAAAACATTACTGTTCACATGTTGAAAAGAGTAAATATAAGATTAAAGAAAGAACATAATGTTAACAGATGTCACTAAGGTCAGCATAGTCTTGGCTAGTGTTGATTCCAACAAAAGTACAAACAGCTGACCGATACTTCATCAAGCAGTTTGAATTTGATAATTACCCAGTATTCCCCAGTAACTGACACATGGATCAGCAAAAAAAAAAAAAAAGAACCTTTTTATGTATATGCTATTGACTGAATCTTGGATAGTTTCTAAACATGATATTCTGTAATGGTCAAAATGATCAAAATCACTCATGCCTTAAGAAATCAGAAGATACAAAGTGAATCACTTAAAAGTTTAAAGTCAACTGTTGAGGTCATGCCTTCCTGAAAAATCTAAAATGATGATAAAAAGTTGTCTATTTGGCAATAATTGCTGAATTCTAATAAATAAAAGCAAATTGCTTTTGCTTTTAATAAGAATGGGTTAATCTTTTTAGGTGGACTAATTCAGTAGCCATAAATAAAATACCTTTGCTGATTAAAAGAACAAATGCTGCCATCCATTTAAAGGTTATTTATTGTTTATAAAACACAAAGGAAACAAGGATAACATTTTTTCATTCATTTTTCATTGTTTTATACCCTTAATAATAACAGATGAAAATACTGAAAGATGGCAAAACTTCTCTTAGAGTTACACACTGGTAAAGTTCATTGTCACAAAACAGAGCAGCATTCAGCAGTGGGTTTACCATTTCTTACTTACCAAGGTTATTTCACAAATTCAATTTATACTCCAAGATATTAATTCAGATCATAAAAAACTATTCAAGGTGGTTTTAAACCTCACAATAACCAAAAACTTAAAATTCTAATCAATTAGTAACTATATATTAAAATCACTTTTAATAATCTCCATTCCTGAATAATGTATCATTTTTTTAAAGAAAAGAAACTCGTTTTTGTCCTTCCTGGAATGACTGTTGAAAGTAAAAAGTTCAGCATAATTAGAAAAATCCCTTATCTGTTGATTTTTGAGAATATCTTCTTAGGGGGACAATACAGTGTTGATGAAAGATATTTTCACATATTGAGGTATATAGGAAGTCATTCTAGTTTATATATGAATTAACTTGACTTTTATACTGATTAAAATAGCCCATTTGTGGCCTATCAAGTATACATTGTATATCTGCTTTAATTATTAAAGCAAATGGTGCACTGATCACAAGTAAAGAATAGCCATGCTAAAAATAAAGATTAAATGCCTCCTTTTCTGGGACACCACTGCTGGTTCTCCTTCAATGATAAGACTCCCTTCCCAGGAGCCAAGGCCATACTGACTTACCGTGCACATGCTTTTTTTTTTTTTTTTAAACCCTGAAGGAATGTATCCCTGACTTGTTTGACTATATTCTGATAAGATGTCAAAACAGTGCTGAAAACCGTGCTTCTCCTGAGCAATTCCTCAGTTATCTGAGAGGCTGTCTTCCAGGCTATATAGTCCTCAGTTTGGCTCAAATAAGACTGGTTTCTACCACAGACTGTTTATTGATTTTTTTCTCATCAATGTGGTAAAATTAAGAGAGCTGGCTCTGGAATCAGAATGCCTCTGTTCAAATCCTTATTCCCCAACAAAAGGCTATATAAACTCAGGCAAATGCTTCAAGGTTTTGGTCTCCACAATAGGGGTAACAAGAGCAGCAAGCTCATTAAATTCATTGCGAGCATTAAATCACTTAGGACCAAGTTAGTTGTATGCGAAGTTTCTTCAAATGTCAGATATTAAATAATTCTTCAGGGAAACCTTGTCTCTTGCACACTATTCAACACATAAATTGGAGTTATCAACTTTTTGTTAAGGTCAAAAGCTACGTGGTGAGCAAATTAATGGCTCTATATGGAAGTTCTGCTGTTCATGATGTCACTGTGAAGGACAGATAGGTAAGTGTGTCTCTTTCAATGTTAAAATTAGAATATCAATTTTCCTCTTCAACACATGAAACAAAACATATTATTCTTGCTTTTAATCAATAATATGAATAGTAATATAAATTCTCTGACCCAAGATAGCCCAAAAGCCCTTTCTTCAAGCCATCAATCTTTGCATCCCTAGCACATGGCATACAAAATGTTTATAAAAGATCTCTGATAATGCAAAATGTAATTGTAGAAACTGTGCTATAATCATTCATTCTGATTCTCCAAGGCAGAGTCAGATTATAATGTCTCAATTCCCCAGAAAATACATTTGCTGAGTTATCTTCTGATATAAAGGGTTCTGAAGGTTTAATCTATCGATTATCCATTTAAATAGTAATATGTGCCTTCTGTAAAATATGGTTGCAAATTATTGTCTACTAATCTAGTTAAGTAATAAACTCCTGTCACAGTTACAAAACAAATTTGCTATACTTTAACAGAAAATAGTAATCTAATTTAGCATGCTTTCATTCATCATTTATTCTTTCCTATCAACCTACATACAAATGTTCAATGCCAAGAATATGACAGGCCCTTACTAAGGGTATAGTAAAATATGAAGAAAAAGAAGGAAGCTCAGGTCTTATTTTCTTTTTAAAATAGTGACTTAAATAACTCTGAAAGTGAAGTGAAAGTTGCTCAGTCGTGTCTGACTCTTTGCAACCCCATGGACTATACAGTCCACGGAATTCTCAGGCCAGAATACTGGACTTGGTAGCCTATCCCTTCTCCAGGGGAACTTCCCAACCCAGGAATCAAACCAGGGTGTCCTGCATTGCAGGTGGATTCTTTACTGAGCTATCAGGGAAGCCTAAGTTATAGTAAATGCTATAAAGAAAACAGATTTGGAATGAAAACAGAAAATAAAAGATCAGAAATACGATTTTTCAACTTTTCTTGATTATAGTAATCTTTCGTTCTTTACTTTTAATCCCTAATTTCACTTCACTTCAGTGGTTCTTAAGCAAAGCTACACATGAAAATCACAAGTAACTTGAAAATTACAAATGCCTCTGGCTCACTCCTCCCCAAATTCTGATTTAACGGTTTAAGTGTAGGCATGTTTAACAGCTTCCCATGTGATGCTAATGTGTAACCAGCTTAAGAACCACTTCAAGTCACCTTAAATATTTTTGAAAACAGGTAAAATATAACCCCTAAGTAAACTTAAAATCACATGAAAGTTTGACCTTAAAAGGGTTATGACTGATTTCTATATGTTATCCTAACACAGAAGCTACATAACTAAATCATTAGGAATTTCTAGACAACTTAAAGAGTGTTCAGCTGGTTAACTGAAAGAAGCAACTATTGGGCCTCAAAAATCAATCAGCACTATAGACAACCATGTCCTTCACAAAAAAATACAGCTGGAAGATCCTCCATTCTACCCAATTTATGGATAGATACAGTAACTACTCATGACTAAAACTTTCCTAACCCATTTCAAGGCAATTTCCCATTGAATTTGGAGTTTATAATTCTTTCTTGCTTTTCCTGTTATCAGCTACTTAAAAAAATAAAAATAAATAATTTTTTTAAAATTATTCACTTTTAGGGTTATTATGTTGAAGTGCCCTGCTGTGCTTGGTCACTTCAGTCGTGTCCAACTATGCAACCCCATGGACCTCAGCCTGCCAGGCTCCTCTGTCCACAGGATTCTCCATACAAGAATACTGGTGAGTTGCCATGCTCTCCTCCAGTAGATCTTCCTGACCCAGGGATCAAACAAACCTGTGTCTCCTGCATTGCACGTGGATTCTTTTCCACTGAGCCACTGGGAAAGCCCATTATTTTGAAGTATGAAACATTAATAAAACAGGTATTAGGAGGAAGGTAAGCCTACTGTTACTTTTCAATGGAGAAAGAAAAGCAGCTCTGTTAACATTTTATCAATTTCAAAAAGTTAAATAATGACATAATTATTACTTTTTACATTACTTTATTGCTTGAGAGCCTTCCTAACCCTCCAGTATATTCTTATGCTCAAATTATACTCCAAAAAAAAAAAATTCATCCAGTAAATAATTCTAAAAATGTGAAATACTTTGACATTACATATTATATCACTTACAGAAATTTTTGAAGGTGGTGTTATGTCCAGAGAGTAATCCATTTCCTGTGTGCTAAGAGTTCTGAGTGACAGTGAGCATTCTCCAATGGTTTTCTTCCTGGGAGTTTGGGTTTGAATCTTAAATACAAGTCTCACAGTTTGTAGACTTTGGAGTTTAATAGAAAATACAAAAGTTTCCATAAATTCAATATTCTAAAATAAAAATATAAAACATGTAAATAGCATATTTTAAAAAGGGTCATATGCCAACACAATATAAGTAAAAATAACATTTTATAATCTAGGAAAGGCAAATTTAATATTTTTATAATAACAAAAAAATATTTTAAAATGAAAATGAGAATGACCATGACTTGTTTTTCCAAAATTAATTCTAGATACTATTTGTCTTAATTTTACAAATCTTTCTAATTACTTAGGAATTTAGTCAGTATTAACACCAAGTTCAGCAGAATACAGCTTTTTCCCCTTTTCAAAAATGAGGTTGTTTACCATCTTTGGCTCTGGAGCATCATTCCTACTGTTTACCACAGTTCTTCAACAGTTAAGGAGAGTACTTCAAGACTCTCATGCAAGCTCTCTCTGTATGCACAATCTAACTTGTTCACATTTAAAGACTTGAATTACTTCTTTAAAGGACTTAGTCTGTTTAATGTTTTTCCCATCTAATTTGGGGGTTATCTTTACTCTTTCCAAAATGAAAATTGATCTCCTTGACAGAGAGGACAAAGCAAAATATGAGTTTCAAGTTCTACCTTCTCTATCTTCCACTCCAGGAAGCAAGTGTTTTCCATGTGCAGACCATTTTCAGATTTTCTTTTTATTATTTTAAAACCTTGGCTTACTGTGAACTAACATCTTTTTGACATTAGACTGTTTTTTGTTTGTAAATGTCCTTCTTTCCATCTTTAGTGCATCTTTTTGAAGGAGTTGTTTTTTTTTTTTTTGCCTTTAGATATCTGGGCAACTAATATCAATGTTTTAGATACTGTGCCCAAGTGTTTACTTTTATTACAATCACTTAGACCTGTGTACAGAATTGTGTTTCTGAGAGTCTCCCAACTACCTGAGCTATCTTTTTCTTTCAGTCTCAAACCATAGATCACATCAATAACACAGTATAAATAAAATGTTTAATTTTTTTTGAAATTCTTTTTTAATATAAATTTATTTTAATTGGAGGTAAATTACTTTACAATATTGTATTAGTTTTGCCACACATCAACATGAATCCGCCACAGGTATACACGTGTTCCCCATCCTGAACCCTCCTTCCTCCTCCCTTCCCGTACCATCCCTTTGGGTCATCCCAGTGCACCAGCCCCAAGCATCCAGTATCATGCATCAAACCTGGACTGGTGATTTGTTTCATATATGATATTATACATGTTTCAATGCCATTCTCCCAAATCATCCCACCCTCGCCCTCTCCCACGGAGTCCAAAAGACTGTTCTATATATCTGTGTCTCTTTTGCTGTCTCACATACAGGGTTATCATTACCATCTTTCTAAATTCCATATATATGCATTAGTATCCTGTATTGGTGTTTTTCTTTCTGGCTTACTTCACTCTGTATAATTGGCTCCAGTTTCATCCACCTCATTAGAACTGATTCAAATGCATTCTTTTTAAGGGCTGAGTAATAAATACTCCATTGTGTATAGGTACCACAGCTTTCTTATCCATTTATCTGCTGATGGACATCTAGGTTGCTTCCATGTCCTGGCTATTATAAACAGTGGTGCAATGAACACTGGGGTACACGTGTCTCTTTCAATTCTGGTTTCCTCGGTGTGTATGCCCAGCAGTGGATTGCTGGGTCATAAGGCAGTTCTATTTTCAATTTTTAAGGAATCTCCATAAAAACCTCGAATAACCAAAGCAATCTTGAGAAAGAAGAATGGAACTGGAGGAACCAACTTGCCTGTCTTCGGGCTCTACTACAAAGCCACAGTCATCAAGACAGTATGGTACTGGCACAAAGACAGAAATACAGATCAATGGAACAAAATAGAAGCCCAGAGATAAATCCATGCACCTATGGACACCTTATCTTTGACAAAGGAGGCAAGAATATACAATGGATTAAAGACAATCTCTTTAACAAGTGGTGCTGGGAAAACTGGTCAACCACTTGTAAAAGAATGAAACTAGAACACTTTCTAACACCACACACAAAAATAAACTCAAAATGGATTAAAGATCTAAACTTAAGACCAGAAACTATAAAACTCCTAGAGGAGAACACAGGCAAAACACTCTCAACATAAATCACAGCAGGATCCTCTATGACCCACTTCCCAGAATATTGGAAATAAAAGCAAAAATAAACAAATGAGACCTAATTAAACTTAAAGCTTCTGTACAACAAAGCAAACTATAAGCAAGGTGAAAAAGACAGCCTTCAGAATGGGAGAAAATAATAGCAAATGACAAACAACTAATCTCAAAAATATACAAGCAACTCCTGCAGCTCAATTCCAGAAAAATAAACCACTCAATCAAAAAATGGGCCTAAGAACTAAATAGACATTTCTCCAAAGAAGACATACAGATGGCTAATACACACATGAAAAGATGCTCAACATCACTTATTATCAGAGAAATGTAAATAAAAACCATAATGAGGTACCATTTCATGCCAGTCAGGATGGCTGAGATGCAAAGTCTACAAAAAATGTTTAATTTTTAAATTCATATGCAATGAGCTTATAAATGAAGTGTGCTGGTTTACACTGTCATAATAGAGGACTCCCAAACAACTTGATAAATAATAAATTTTAAAATATTCCATGTAAGTTTTAATATGAAAACATTTCCCCTAACTTTTCCCAAGTTGGCTTAGTTTCATTTGAAAATCAAAAAGTTTAATTTGGGAAATATTCATCTGTGAGTGTCAGGATTAAAATTAGAGTTAAGATTTATCTCCATCTAGACTTTCTACAATGCATATTTTTTATAAAGTAAGATCCTAATATAACACATAAATTTTGGTTACTGCCTTTCCACTTATTAAGAACAATTTCCCATGTCCTTAAAAACTCTTCCTAAGCGTTATTTTTCACGGTTGCCTAATATTCTATCACATGGTGTATGGTCTGAATTGTGTCCCCCTGCTAAAAGTTATGTTGAAGTCCTAACCTTCAGTGACTTAGAATGTAGCCTTATTTGGAAATAGGGTCATTGAAAATGCAATTTGTGAAGTTAAGATAAGGTTACACTGGATAGGTGGACCTCTAATCCAATATAACAGGCATGCTTGTAAGAAGATAGCCATGTTAACACATAGAGACACATGGAGATGAAAGTCATGTAGCAAGGTGAAAATGAAAGCCAATGATTCGAGCGAAGCCCAGGAATGACAGGGATTGCTGGTCATCACAAGCTAGGAGAGAGGCATGTTAGAGATGGAACAGATTCTCCTTCAGAGAAGCAACCAACATTGCTGGCACTTTGACTTCAGACTTTCTCCAAAACTGTGAGAGAGAAATATTTGTTGTTCTAAGCTACCTAGTTTGTAACACACCAATCATAAGAAACTAATATACATGGTATACCATGAGTTTTCTCAATCATTCTCCTATGGCAAACATTTAGATAGTTTCCAGCTTTCAGCCTATGAACAAAACTGCCAGGAATACTTTATATATATTTTGTTTGCATCTTAGATTATTTCCATGAAGTGATCCAAGTAGAAACACTATGTTAAAACCTATAAATATATGAAAGTTTTTTTCCTTTAAAAAAAATGTTTATTGAGGTATGGTTGATTTACAATGTTGTGTTAGATTCTGATGTACAGCAAAGTGATTCAGTTATATATATATATTCTTTTTCATATTCTTTTCGATTATGGTTCATTATAGGATATTGAATATAGTTCCTATGCTATACAACAAGACCTTGTTTATCTATTTTATATATAGTGTCTGTATCTGCTGCTATTGTTTAGTTGCTAAGTTGTGTCCAACTCTTTTGCAACCTCATGGACTGTAGCCTGCCAGACTCCTCTGTCCATGGAATTTTCCAGGCAGGAATACTGGAGTGGGTTGCCATTTCCTTGTCCTGGGCATCTTTCAGACCCAAGGATCAGACTTGCCTCTCTTGTGTCTCCTGTACTGGTAGGCAGATTCTTTACCACTGAGCCTACTAACCCCAAACTCCTAATTTATCCCTCCCCAACCCACTTTCCCTTTGGTAATCATAAATTTGTTTTCTATGAGTCTGTTTCTGCTTTGTAAGTAAGTACATTTGTAACATATTTTAGATTCCACATATGAGTTATATCATATGATATTTATTTCTCTGACTTATTTTACTTAGTATAATCTTATTTTAAGGTTTTAATGTATATTGTCAAAATAATTGCCAAAATAATTTTATAGGCTAGAGTGCTCATAAAACTTTCCTAGTTTTAATAAGCAAAAAAAAGTAAAGAAAGAGAATGCAATATATAATTTAAATTTATATATTTATGAATACTGCTAAGTTGCTTCAGTCGTGTCCGACTCTGTGTGACCCCATAGATGGCAGCCCACCAGGCTCCACCGTCCCTGGGATTCTCCAAGCAAGAACACTGGAGTGGGTTGCCATTTCTTTTCCAATGCATGAAAGTGAAAAGTGAAAGTGAAGTCACTGAGTCGCGTCCAACTCTCAGGGACCCCATGGATTGCAGCCTACCAGGCTCCTCCGTCCATGGGGTTTTCCAGGCAAGAGTACTGGAGTGGGGGTGCCACTGTAGTGAGTGTAAATTTCTTCATGCTTATTAGCCATCTGAATTACTTTATTTTTAAATGATACATTCTTATAGAAGATAAGTTTCATTTGTATAGAAAAACAGTAACCTTTCAATCCATATCAGAAGACAGAAAGACAGATATATTTAAATTGAAATCTAGCATCTATAAAACAAATTCAAGATCATAAGTCTTCCAGTTATGATCATGGAAAATATTTAAAAGAAATTAACTACAATCACGTAATTATTTATCAAAGTCAACTAGGATAGGGGGAGAGAGGATGAAAATAAGACACTTATTCTCCTTACATACAAGAAAAGTAAATATTCTCATCAGATATTACTCCTAAAAATTTTAGTGATTAAGATTTTCTTTTTAAAGGCATTTTATATTGGACAATGAAATATCAAGTATTTCTGAGGCTCAAAATTCTTTAAAAAGCAAGGCATACATAATTTGTAGTTTCCCAAAATAAAACACTTTCATATTCTAATTCTTTACATAGGTTAAAGTGACAAATATGAGGAAAACATGAAAAGATAGTGAAACACAAACACTTACATTAGAGCCTTCCTTGACTGAAGATTTGAAATGCACTGGTTTGGGCAATGTTAGTATTCCTTTAACAGAAATAGTAGGAGTATCTCCATACCTAGAGGGCCAACTTAAATCTCTGCACTAAAAAAATTATAGTTTGAGTTTTACAAAGGACTTTGACAATACAAATATTTGATACATTTCTTGAGTTAATGACAAATAAAACTATAAAAGTAAACTTTAATCTACTGAGATCTTTGTTTCATCTCCAGTAAAATAATCTGACAATTAATGTTCTACACATCAATTTCCCTCTTGAGGAAAACATGTTTTAATCATATCTAAAGATTTTATTTAGATTCTTTATTAAATACTGTTTTCTGCAAAATACTATAGAACTCTAAATTCCAAAGAAGATATTGACTCATTCTTTTGAAGACAGCAACAGTAGATGCTTATAATATACACCTCTAATTATTCAATTTTGTAACAAAAGTTGGTATTAGCTATATTAACTTACCTGTAAAACTGTGATCCAGATCTGCTCTACTGAAGAATTATAAAACACTTTCACATTTAATCTCCCCCAGTCTCTTTCATCTCCTGATAGAGTAATTGTGTCTGAATTGTAAATGGACAAAGAAGTTTCAATTACTATGCAATCCGTACAATCCAACTGAGCTTTTACTGTGCTCAGTTGCCCAGTCCTGTCCAACTCTGGGACCCCCTGGACTCTAGCCCTGCAGACTCTTCTGTCCATGAGATTTTCCAGCCAAGAATACTGCAGTGGGTTGCCATTTCCTCCTCCAGGGGATCTTCCTGACCCAGGGATCAAACCTGCCTCTCCTCCATCTCCTGCACTGGTAGGCAGATACTTTACTACTGCGCTACCTAGGAAGCCCAACTGAACTTTGATACAATCCAATGTTAAGAGCACAACTGAAAAATACTATAATTATTTTTTAAAGTTGTCAGTTTATTAAGATAAAAATCATACTTCAGTGCCTTTACTGAAGTGCTGGCAGAAGACATACCATAAAAAAATAACTGGCTTAAAAACTAAACCCAATTATAACCCAAAGAATTTAAGTTAAAACTAAGAAAACCTTTCCCAAATAACACTGATACAGTTTTAATACTGTATGCTTCTAGAAATTCCCTCACTAATATACTTTAAAACAAACAAAAGATATTTAATTTTAAAAATGCCTTTATGCCTGAACATTAAAAAAATACATCTGATCTGAGTATTCATATGCAGATAACACTGCCAATTATGGATAAAATCATCTAAATTTTTCTTAAAACCTTATCATAAATATATTCAAATTACTATCAGGTAGAAATAATTCCATTAAGAATATAAAGTAGAATGATTTATTCCTTACCCAGGCTTCTGTTACTCCCCTGAGAATTTTTCCTCGAAGAAGAACTACTAGGCACACTGGACAATGAATCATGTCTCTACAGATAAAATTCATTTTTAGTCAGATGTTACATATCAGATGTTAAGGATTCTGAAATGTATGCCTTAGCACCCACTCTAGTATCAAACTGAGTGCTAAACATTCTGACAATGTTACTGCTCAGAATTTTCCACTTTTAGACAGGAGAGAGGGAAAAAGTTTTCTCTATGTGTGTTAATCAGGAAAATCTTAAATCTCTTACTAGGGTAATACATGGCAAAGGCTTTGCTGTTTTTGGTTTGGTTTTGTAATAAAGAGGAAGAGATTACTGTTTATATTTCTTACTTGGAAGTACTAAGTCAGAGTATATTAATATCTGGAAGTGCCCTATTACCAAAAACCTATAAAGCAGTAGTTACCAATGCATAGTCCCCTGGGCCAGCAGTATCAGCATCACCTGGGAACCTGGCAGAAATACAAACTCAGGCCCCAGTACAGAGCTACTGAATAAAAATTCTCATGATGAAGACTGGCAATCTGTGTTTTAACAAGTTCTTCTAACAATTCTGATGCACATTAAACATGAACTGGTGCTATAAAGAACTAATTCTACAAAAATTAACTCAATTGAGGATGATTAAGAATAGATTTCCATTTTAACATATGCACATACATTCACACGGAAGAAGACCCACAAGTATATATTTTCAAAATTCTCAATTCTACTTCAAAAATAGAATACTGTGTTAATATTAATAAAGTTCTATATCTCAACAGAAATACTACTATTTACTAACTAGGTAGTTATATTCAACAAGGAAAATTAAATCAATAAGCATTTTTAAGTATACCATTTTAAATTCCAACTGCCTTAAGACTGCCTCAGTGCATACCATAAGAGAAGTAAAATTCATTTTTTAAAAAAAGAGAGAAAAATTACTGTCTTTTAGTATTCAACTGAAAGCTTCCTGAAATAATACACATGGGAAATGCCAAGTGTTTATTCTTTAGATATTAGACTAGAAATATCTACAAAAGATACATAACATGTTGTTCCTAATGAAACATATCTGAATTTTGGCATGAAAATAAATTATTGCTTATAATTAAATTCACATATATTATTTACCTGAATGAACCGCTGAGATGAACTTGTAAGATCAAACATAGACTTGCTTAGCCCAGGGGAACTGGGAAGTCTGTTGGCCCTTAAGTCACAAACTACAAAGGGACATGAGAAAATTGCTTATTTTTATAGTTAAGAAGAAGAAACACTGGAAGTCTACTTAATTACCATGAACTAAATTCTATAGGAGAAATAGCATAAATATGTGATGGTTTAGTTGCTAGGTCATGTCTGACTCCTGCGACTCCATGGATCGTAGCCTGCCAGGCTCCTCTGTCCACGGGATTTCCCAGGCAAGAATACTGGAGTGGATTGCTACTTCCTTCTCCAAGGGGATCTTCCCAACCCAGAGATCGAACAGAACCCACATCTCCTGCATGCAGACAGATTCCTTAACACTGAGCCACCAGGCAAGCATAATATATACAAAAGAGACAAAGCCTTCCAATGAAGTTTAAAAAGTTGTTTTTCAATTATTTCACTTTTGTTTGAAACAGGAATCAACACAAATCAAACAACACATATTCACAACCACATCAAACATGAACCAGGAAAAATTCCTTTTTGCTTATATCATCTGATTCTTCATCCAGAAGAATAATCTAAGAGGATATAAGTCATCTGTACTAATAGCAATTTAACTATTTAATGAACACTTATTATATTAAAAATATCAACATTGAATTCCATGTACTGTTATATTTCTAATCTGTATTTCTAGTGAGTGTCCTTTCTAAACTATAAGATCCTTGAAGAATGAAATTCTGAATAATAATTGTATAGCCTAGCACAATGCTGAAATAAATATTTAAATAGTACTTCTACTTTATTTTCAGTACCTGAATTTAGTGGTTGAGACAGCTATATTAAAAAAACAACAAAACAGTGAAAATTTTGTGGATCGGATATGTATAAGATAGTCCATAATTGATACAGTCTCAAATAGTAAACTAATCACTTAGGCATTTTCTATTTTTTTTGTTTACATTTCTAATCTCATCATTAGTTTCTAAATTTCTCATTTTCACTGAATAGAACAGAAAATAAATACAGTTAGTAAATTCTTATTGTAGATATGAATGGATAGATGGTATATAAAATATGTACAAAATCTAAAAATATCTATAAAAATAGGACAAACAAAATGGAACTTAGAACTACCAATATACAGAACTCATTAATCTTTCAATTTTTACATTAGATATAAACCATAGAGAAGTTATGATGTGATTTAATCTATATGGATTCTGAAGCCAGCTTTTCTCTTTATTTTTAAATTGTTTTTCATTTCATTTCATTCATTAAATTGTTTTTCATCATAAGATTAATTATTTCTTCTAGAATCTTAGATTTGTTTCTACATTTGTTAAAGAGAAAAGACAAAGAGGAAAAACAAAATTTTTTTCATACCCGATCCATATAATCTTGTTGCTTCAGAACGAGGAGGAAAGCGCCGACTCAAATCAGGTGACGTGTGCTGGTACTTATAGAATGGGTTATATACATCATAACTGGGTCCCTGCTGGGCTGAACTGGAAAGTTCTGCCTTTCTATCTCCAAATGATGCTCTGGCAGATCCTGAAAGCAAGTATTTCTAAAATTTTAAAAACATCCTTTTCTTGGAATTATTAGCTAACAACTGGTGCACCTAAGGCAAAGGGGAAAAAATACTCACTAACCTATAACAAAAGAATATATATACAATATGTAATTTCACTTATATAAAGGTCAGAATGGAGAAGGCAGTGGCACCTAGTACTCTTGCCTGGAAAATCCCATGGACAGAGGGGCCTGGTGGGCTGCAGTCCATAGGGTCTCTAAGAGTCGGACACGACTGAGCAACTTCACTTTACTTTTCACTTTCATGCACTGGAGAAGGAAATGGCAACTCACTCCAGAGTTCTCGCCTGGAGAATCCCAGGGATGGTGGAGGCCTGGTGGGCTGCCGTCTATGGGGTCGCACAGAGTTGGACATGACTGAAGTGACTTAGCAGCAGCAGCAAAGGTCAGAAACAGAAAAAACTAAGCCACAATATTTAGGGATATGTCCTTAGGTGGTAAAATGTAAAATCAGCAAGAAAGTATGATTGTAATAACCAGAATTTTGATTAGAGTGACTGAAAAGGGGGAAGACGGAAGCTTTTGCTTTGCTGGTAATACTCTCTTTCTTTAGTTGAGTGGTGACCATACATCCATTTTATTTTTATATTTTATATATATCTATTTTACTTTATAATAAATCACAAATAATTTGTTTTGTTCCTTTTGTCTATGTATATTATATTTTACAATTTTAAAAGAGTAAAACAATAGATCAAATTCCTTTCAAAGACTTATATTAGAATTAACATAGACATAAAATAAATTTTTTAAATGTTTAAATCATCACCATCTTTTAATTATTTTTATCCTATCTAAAATAGAAACCGCAGTATAAACAAACATTTTCTGAATTAAGCTGAACAATAAACAGGTGGCTTCACGCTGAGTTCAGAAAAGAAAAATAACATATTTGGTTTTGGAGTGAGATCTTATCCTTGTACTCTGGTTCAAATAAATATGTGCACAATCCAAGCCCTGTACATAGGCAGAAGGGTGCCAAGAGGGAGGTGTGATCTCAGAGAGCCTTATAAGAAGCCTGTAAACCTTATAAGCCAACAGTTAAATCATTCAGCACATAAACACTACTACAAAAGTCTATGATAACAAGGGCAGCACTGTCAACAGGAGTAGCATAAAGATGACTCTCTTACCTTTATACGCTATCCCTAAAAATGAATATTATTTCATTTTTCCTTTATAAGTCAGTCAATAAGGAAACATGTATAATATCATATATGAAATGAATCGCCAATCCAGGTTAGATGTATGATGCTGGATGCTTGGGGCTGGTGCACTGAGACGACCCAGAAGGATGGTACGGGGAGAGAGGAGGGAGGGGGGTTCAGGGAGGGGGAACACGTGTATAATTGTGGTGGATTCATGCTGATGTATGGCAAAACCAATACAATATTGTAAAGTAATTAACCTCCAATTAAATTTATTTTTTAAAAAAGAATTCCAATTTTCCTCTTAAAAAGATATTATATTTAAAGTTCAAGATTAATAACTCTCAATTTACAGAACCACAGTGCTATAGAACTAAATGTATAGCAGCACAACTGCTTATACCTCTTAAAAGCCCAATTAAAAATTTCAGGATTTATTCGAATGCATTCTCTTAATGGATAGACATGTCATAAAGCAAATATAGTAAAATATTAATAATCAATCTCTGTTATCCAAGCAGTAAGCTGCAGTTAAAATCAGATCCAACAGCAAGTATGTAATACAATGTAACAAATGTCAAATATCTGAAACATGATTTTAGTCATTATCGATAGTGGCCCACCCTATCTTCTCAAAATCTCTATATCAGCCCATTACTCACACAATCATTCATATATACAAGATATACATATTTGATTTCTATAATTAGGCACCAAAAATGCTTTATTGACTCATTAAATAAAGTAATTTTCTTTCCAATATGCTAAAAATCAGATGGATTTATCACATCTTCATTGATATGACAAAATTCATTGACAAAATTCCAGTAGAAAATCCAGTGTTTCTGGCCTGAAGAACATACAGCAGAGTACAGAGCAACCACAGCTGCTAGAAATAAGGTGGGAATCTTGGAAAGAAGAAAACCCCAAATTCTGTGACTAAAAGTCTGCTCAAGTATCTGGCTGATCCCTGAACCACATATGTGTGATACAGGCTCCCAATAAAGATTAAAAAAAGAAAAATATTAAGCTCAGATAGCAGCTGCACCACAGAATCTGCCACACAGTACAACCAGGTTAATTAACTACTAAAGTTAAGGAAGGAGGAAGGAAAGGACGAAAGGAGGAAGGAAAGGAAGGGGGAAAAAACTGTCAAGAGTAATATAACAGATTCCAGAGTCTCCACAACATGACATCCAATGTCCAGAATACAATCCAAAATCACTCTACATACAAAGAAATGGGACTCATTCTCAAAAAGGACAATTCACAGAATCCAAATCTGGAAGACCCAGATGTTAGAATAGTACACAAAGATGTTAAAACTCAAAGAAATAAAAGAAAATAGGTTCATGATTACTGGAGGTGGGGACAGAAACCACAGAAAAATAGAAAGTATGAAAAGAATCAAATGTAAATATTACAAATGGAAAATATATCTAAAATTAAAAACTCACTGGATGGGCTTAATGGCTGAATGGAAATAATGGAGGAGAGACAGTGAACTTGAAAATAGGTCAATATTACCAAACCTTAAGAATACAGAGGAGATGCATATGGCGTCACCTGGAACTTGAACAGCTGCACGAAGCTATCAGAGATGATGGCCGAGAACAAACTAAGAGGGCAGAAGTCCAGGAACATTCCGAATAGCCAGCCAAGAAAGCTTTAAGGTTAAAAATAAAGCAAACCCAGCTACCACTAATCTTAACAAGATAAACACTGTGAATGATGAAAAAGCTAATAGAGTGAATAAACCTTTTGGAGATATACTAAAGGAACTTGCACACTTCTTAAAAGGCTTTTCATTTGAACCTCTGCAGAAATAGCTGACTGCTCAGCAGTGTCATGAAAGCAAACAAGCTAATGTTGATGAAACTATAAGATTAGTGGTTCAGTTGTAATACACTGATGATGCATCAAATTGCCCCAAAAGAACAACAAATTAAATGTTTTACATTAAAAAAAAAGAATAGAGAGGAGGAAAAAAATTGGGGAAAAAAGAAGCTTCATAGACAAATAAGACAATATCACAAGGTCCAACATATGTGTAATTGGTATCCCGTAAGAAGAAAGGATGAGGCAGAAAAAGTACTTAGAGAAATACTCTAGATCTTGACCGGAGGTTAGATCACACTACTATATACATTTGTCAAAACTCAACAAACATACACTTACAATTTGGGCAGTTCATTTTGTTTAAGGTTTCTGTCAAAAGAAGGAAACTATAAATAACTGAACTCTAGTAAATGATTATATATACTTAAATATTTAGAGAGAAGTGTACTGATGTCTACAATTTACTCTGAAATGCATTCTCCCCTACCCTCAAAAGAATTACTAATGGTTAAGGAAATGGATAGATATATGATAAAGTATGTATAATAAAAGTGTTAATGACAGAATCTATATGGTAGATATACAGGCATTCACCATTAAGTTCTTTCAATTTTTCTGCATGTTAGAAAATTTCCATAATAAAATTTTTAGGGAAATAAACCATTGTGACTGTTTCAATGAACTAAAACAAACTATTTCTAAAACACAAGTTATATGTTGCTTCCTTTTATCTTCCTTAGTCCACTGGCCTCTAGAATATCAGCCAAAATTCAACCAATGAATCTACCTCATTCAAGTGGCTGTTTAGACTGGAAAGCATTTTTAGACTGAGAAGAATAATAATGAAAAAGAAGGGAAGGGAGAAACACTGCTTCATTGCTTCCTTATTTCTCTTTACACTAAAATTTAGAAAATAATATTTCCTATATTTATTGACCAAAACCAGAATAATTTCTCTATTTTTCTTTCTAAATGTGTGAAGGATAACTGACATATTACAATTATATTACTCCTTTAAACAAGAATACTAGAGTGGGTGGTCATACCCTCCTCCAGAGGATCTTCCCACCCAAGGATCAAACCCCCTCTGCCGCATTGTCAGGTAGGTTCTTTACCACTAGTGCCACCTTCAAAGCCCTAAAAGGCCAATTCTACACATAAATGTGTTGACTAGTGTCAGATATCATAATGGGACTTTTCAAAAACACTGTGCAGTGAATTCCTCTACAGAACCAAGACTTTAAAAAAATGAAATGTCAAATTTGTACACAAAGATACTTTATATCTTTATATACATAAGAGCAAATTAAATAACAGCAATAACAACATTTAAATGCTGCATGTTGATTTTTAAATCCTGCCATTTTATTGTTTACCTTCTAGTTCTTCCAACTGTGAAGGAGTTCCTTGCGTCCTGGGCTGAATATAAGATAACTTAAACCTGGGCACCACAAATGGTACTTCTTTGCCATCAGATGGTAACTTGGAAAGTAAATAATCCTCAGTACAGCCAACCTGAGGCTTTACAGAAACAGAAGTCAATGGGGGTATAGAGATAGTAGTATTTTGACTAAGTGATACTGCTGCTTTAAAGTCTCTTTCCACAGATACTGCATAAAAAAGAAGAGAAAAGAAAAGAGAAAAAATTACAAATATGCATGGAGATTTATGCATATAATAATCTAAACCTAATATGCTTTGGTACTTATTTAACCATTTTAAAAGAAACTGTTGACACATAAACTACTTTTGGGTCTTTTGGAATCTACATTAATTCTGCCTAGCCAAAATTTGAGAAGTTAATATACTACTACCAAAGTGTATTAACTTATCATAATGGTGAAAGCAGTTTCTAAAGAATCTTATTTCCAAAAAATAGTTCACAGATGGCAAACAGGTTAATTTTGTAGTTAATTTTACAGTGCTTTCAAATAAATATTAATCTAGTCATTTAAATAAAATACTGTCAACAAAACAATTCTTATTGTTAGTATTACTGGTTAATTTCAACTTTAAATACCAAAAGCTACTTTGAAAAGAAGCTAAAGGTCTCTATGTCTACAAAAAATCTTTACTAAATCACAAAATAAAATTTACTTTGACCCTAGTATAATATCAACTCCCCTGTGCTAGCTTCTGTGACCTCTTTTGTTTATTACCTTGAAAGAACTGTGATTCCTAGGCTGTGTGACTTAGGATGAGGAAGTAAGAAACATCTAGAACTAATCTTTATGTATAATACTGTCTATAGACAGAATGAAAGCACAACTACTACTATGTTGGAATTTATGAGATGTTTTATTGAGAAAAAGAAGCCTTCATATTCAAATATACTAGGAAACTATGCTTTAGACTAAGAAATATAAGAAAGAATCAAGAAAAATAAAGTTCCAGTCATAACCTTGAAGGGCTGAGAAAACCCATGCAATAGCAAGGGAAATCTCCAGGAGTCCTTGATAAGTGTGGCTCTTGATAAAATTATAGGTTTCTTCTCTACTGGTCATTCATTCATCCATGGAAAGCACATTTTAAAGCATTGTTCATAAATTGGAAACTGTCTGTATTTAAGTTAAAACATTTGCCAGAGTATAGTCAAAGTGAAAGTGAAGTCGCTCAGTCATGTCCGACTCTTTGCGACTCAATGGACTGTAGCCTTTGCAACCCCGTAGACTGTAGCCAACCAGGCTCTTCCGACCATGGGATTCTCCAGGCAAGAATACTGGAGTGGGTTGCCATACTGGAGTGGGTTGCCATTTCCTTCTCCAGGGAAACGTCCCAACCCAGGGATCAAACCCAGGGATCAAACCCGAGTCTCTCGCACTGGAGGCAGACGCTTTAACCTCTGAGCCACCAGGGAAGCCCTTTGCCAGAGTATGTTATTCCCAAATACTTCTCTTCCTACTTTTGCTCACACTATTTCATCTACCTGTAACACTCATGTCTAATCCTCACTTTCTCTTACTTCCTTCTTCCCACTTGGCTTGCTAAAATCCTCTTCAAACTTCCGTACCACAGGCCATCTTCTTGTGGTAATGTCTATGTTGAACACATCTTTCTCTCCCCTATGCTCCAACGTACTTTCATACCTAGCCAGTGTGCCTTACATTTATGTTTCTGACTGCCTCGTGAAGTTAAAAATATGTCTCATTTACATTTATATCACAAAATGCCACAAATAAAGACTTTAAATAAATGCTGAAATTAAAAAGAAACAAAACTCACAGTCGTGTTTTTCTGTTCCACCATAGAAACATCCTCTGCAGCAACTCTTTATAAATTCTGTTGCCATTACATTAAATCTCCAGTATCCAGCAAAAGATACAAACTTCCGATTTTAATACTAATCTGTTGAAAGAACAGAATACAAGTTAACATGATCATGCGTAATGTCATTAGGTATCATTAAATAAATTATATTATCTGTCTTTCTAAAGCACCATGAGGGCTCCAAAGCAAAAAAAAATTGTTTAGAGGAAGATAGATTTTTGTTCCTTTATGTAATTCTATATAACTTAGGTTCCTTCTAAGTTATTAAAATAACATGCTTAAAAATTACTAATTGAACAATCTCAATGTTAAATCTGGAAAAAAATTCTACTCTCAATTTTCTCTTTCAGCTGATATATCTAAATCAATGACCAAATAAAATTTGCAAGAATATACGACATTCATAAAAGTGTGAGAAAAATTTCACTTCTTCCAAATCAATTCTGTTGGTAATCCAAAGGTCCTATGAGGGCCAATAAACAAACAACTTCATACTTTATAAGTTAGTTTAATACAGAGAAGTACACTAAGAGAAAATCTATCTTAAACATACACTAACAAATATTCTCCCTCTCACACACCCACACACCCACACATACACACGTACACGTGTGCTAACTAAACCACAAATAAGATCTATTGGAAATAAAGAGAGTCTGTTTTAAATTTACCAGAAACATAAAATGGTATACAAAGCCAACTGCCCACCTTGGCTTCAGTGACTTTGTTCCAAATGCATTCTCCTCATTTATGCCTATTTAAACCAAATTTTTCATGGGAAATTTCAAATGTATACAAGAGGAGACAAAACAGTATAACAAAACCCCTACCTCCTGGACTAAACAATGACCAGTTCAGTTCAGTTGCTCAATCGTGTCCGACTCTTTGTGATCTGATCCCATGAACCACAGCACACCAGGCCTCCCTGTCCATCACCAACTCCCAGAGTTCACCCAAACCCATGTCCATTTAGTCGGTGATGCCATCCAACCATCTCATCCTCTGTCGTCCCCTTCTCCTCCTGCCCTCAATCTTTCCCAGCATCAGGGTCTTTTCAAATGAGTCAGCTCTTCGCATCAGGTGGCCAAAGTATTGGAGTTTCAGCTTCACCATCAGCTTGTGGCAAATCTTAATTCATCTCACTGTTCATTATCTTTTGTCCATCTTTCTATATAATTACCAGTCCTTTTCTTCCTCAGTTTTAGAGGATAAATATTTGAAAGACTAACGCAACGTCCATAATGTAAGTGGTAAACATTCTTCCAGTTTGTCATTGTCTTTTCAATTTGATGATGGTGTTTTCTGCTATGCAAAAATCAGGAGTGGGAGTGTGTATGTGTATACATAAACAGGCATATATACAAACATACATACATATACGAGTGTGTGAATACTGTACATACCAGTAGTGTGTGAACGGGATCCAACCCTATCTTCTCTCAATTGACTATCCTAGTATCACAAACACCACTTATTAAAAATTCCATATTTTCTACACTGATTTTAGGATGGTGCTTTTATTACAAACTAAATTTCCACATGCCACTGGGCTTGGGTTTTATAGTTTGTATTCAATTGATTTGTATTCTTGAACCAATACCACATTTTAAAAATTATGGAACTTCCCTTGTGGTCCAGTGGTTAAGAATCTGCCTTCCAATGCAGGGAACACAGGTTCGATCCCTGGTCGAGGAACTAAGATCCATGTCTTGTGAGGCAACTAAGCTCATGTGCCGCAACTACTGAGTCCATGTGCCCTAACGCCCATGCTCTGTAACAAGAAAAGCCCTCAGCTGCAACTAGAAAAAGCCTACATACCACAACAAAGACCCAGCGCAGCCAAAAAAAAAAAATTTATAATGGCTTATGTTTCAATATCCAGTAGAGCTAGCCTTCCATTCTTACTGGTGTTCAATTTCAAAATTTTCCTAGCTATGCTTGCTTGTCTGTTCTTACAAATAAACTTTATAATTCGTCCAGACCTAGGAATAAAAAGTCTGATGTTTTTATTGATATTATGTTACATTTATATATTATTTTAGAAAAAAAACTGACATCTTTAGGATGTAGAGTCTTCT
The DNA here is from genome assembly GCA_917880005.1 of Nanger dama. Lineage (NCBI taxonomy): Eukaryota > Metazoa > Chordata > Mammalia > Artiodactyla > Bovidae > Nanger > Nanger dama. Next base: position 857,249 of record CAKJTW010000038.1, on the reverse strand, counting down.
GATTCAAAATACCTGTTCAAGTTTATGTTTGTATCTTTGGGAGTTTTTTATACTTTTCCTCATAAATTTTGAACTTCTATTAAGTGTATGCCCATAAAATTTATTTGGCTAAATGGCACTTTTTCTTCCATTATATCTTGTAATTTATTATTATTTTTTAATTTATACATTTTTTCAAAGGCCCTTCTCAGTCTCAGTTTAGGAGGATGTATTCCTGACATGCCATATCATACTAATCTTTCTCATCTTTAAACATCTAGTGAATTTTTTTTAAGTTTTACATTTTTCATGATATTTCATGACAACTGTTCTATTTCCCTGCTAGAATAAAACCTTTCCAGAAACAATATTGCACTCACTTTTCTACTTAACACTCAGAACCTTGTATGATGCTGGGAATACAGCAGGAGCTCAGCAAATATGTAGTTGATAGACAATGAAACAATGTATAATAACTAGGTTATATAAAAACTGGGTTGAGAAGATCCCTTTGAGGAGGAAATGGCAACCCACTCCAGTATTCTTGCCTGGAGAATTCCATGGACAGAGAAGCCTGGCGGGTTATAGTCCGCGGGGTCACAAAGACTGAGTGACTAACACTATATAAAAACTCCTAACATGCTCATCAAACCATATTTCTGGACTTGTCAACTTGCAAATACTTTACATTAATTATGAAGGGAATGTGAGGGGACTGGTTAAAAATGATTACTGCTTCTAGGGGAAGAGTTTTCAAAGTTTACATGGAATTGAACCATCCAAAATGAACTGGAGATGAGAGAGGGATTCTTATATAACTAAGAATAATGGAGCTAGAGTTTGTTATGACAGACTACTGGAGAGCAGAGATGTGTACACAGAAAGAAGCACAAACATCAATGGAAGGTCCTACTTAAGTATTCATTATAGTACTGATCAGAGCATGCACACAGAGACACTACACAAGACGAAAGGAAGACCACCAGAAAATGTTACAAAGACCATAACAACCTTCACTAAGGTCAGGAATAATGCCTGTCCCCACCAATCAAACTGGAAAAACCTCACTCACACTACTGAATAGAGGACTCAGAGAGACTTGCCTTAGTGGTGGGGAATAAATAGCCTAACATTAAAGACTAGTCTGACCTAACAAATCTTAACAGCAAGTCTCAAAAGGATCAAACTATTTCTAAGAAATTTAACTATGTTCCAAAGCAGAAAATAATTATAGAAATCTAAATATATATATCACACAAGGTAAAATTTACAATCTCTGATAGCAACGAATAAAAAATTACCAGACATACAAAGAAAGGGAAAAAAATAATGCAGAGAAAAATCCATCGGTTGGAACCAATAGAGAAATGAACAGTTAAGGACCTCAAAACAGTTATAAGTGATTCTATATGTGCAAAAAGTTAGGTAGAAACTTGGAAGAATCAAAAAAACAAAAAAAAGACAAACCAGCTTCTAAAGAGGAAAACTATAATGTCTGAGATGGAAAAAATACTGATGGCATTAATACAGCAGATTAGATACTGCAAAAGAAACAACAGGCACAGCAATGAGACCCCAAGTGAAATACAAAGAAGAAAAAAAAGAAGAAAAACAAAATGAAAAGCATATCTCAGACCCATGAAATAATTTCAAGAAGCCTCATATACATGTATTGAAATTCATGACAGTAATGGGGAGGCAGAAAAAAATTTAAGAAATAATACTAAAATTTTCCAAATATGAGACATACAAAGCTCAGGTCTAAGAAACTCAACAAACACTAAGCTTAGAAACTATGCAGAAAATTATGCCAAGGCACATCATATTAAAATGGCTCATACATCCAGTACAAAACATTTTTAAAATTAATACAACTCAATAATAAAAAGAAAAGTAACCCATTTTAAAAAGGATTTGGACAGACATTTCCACAAAAAATATACAAATGGCCAAAAAGTACACTAAAAACACATTCAACACCATAATTCATTAAGGAAATGCAAGTTAAACTACAATGAGATAATACTACACACTTGTTAGAAATAATGAAATTGCAAAGACTGACTGTTCCAAGTATGGGGGACAAAGAGAACTCTCATTTTCAACTGGTGGGACTATAAAATGGTTTGGCAGTTTAAGTTAAACATATAGCTACCATATGATCCAGACATTTCTTTCCTAGGTATTTATTCAAGAAAAAGAAATTTCATATCCATACAAAGACTGATAAATTAGTGTTCACAGAAGCTCTATTTGAATAGCCAAAACATAGAAATTATCAAATATCCATCAACAAATGCATAAACAATTGGGTATACCTGAATAACTAATCTGTGGATTGGTATCTTTCCACCTGTACTGGTAGACTTTCCAGTACTAAATTCTCATTCATTATCTCTTTAAATATGGTTTTTGCCCATTCTCTATTTCTTTTCTTTCAGGAACTCCATTCACTAAACTTTCTTAACTTCTCGTTCTGATTATTCTAATTTTCATGTGTCTTAATCTCTTTCATATCTTCCATTTCTGTATCTTTGAGCTGTATTCTGAGTGATTTACTCTGATCTATATTCCAGTTCATTCATTCTCTCTTGGGATTTGCCTAATTGCCTAATCTGTGGTTAAACTTAACAAATGAGTTTTGAGTTTTTATTACTGCATTTTTCATTAATACAAATTACATTCAGTTCCTTTTCAACCAGTTTGGTACCTTTTCAGATTCCTGCTCCCTGCATATATTTTCAATTGTGACTTTATGGCGGAGGAGTAGGACAGGGAGACCACTTTCTCCCCCACAAATTCATCAAAAGAACATTTAAATGCTGAGTAAATTCCACAAAACAACTTCTGAATGCTGGCAGAGGACATCAGGCCCCCAGAAAAACAGCCCATTGTCTTCGAAAGGAGGTAGGAAAAACATTAAAAAAAACTTAAATAGAGCCCATCATGGTTAGTTTAATAATCAATAATTAGTAATTAGAATACAGAAGCATTTGCAAGTTTTCGTCTAATTGTCCACTGTTTTTGCTGATTCTTGCTCAGGTTGTCTTATTTCCACTTGGTTATCTTTTACAGATTATCCATTGACCTCAAAACTTAACTGGTAGAACTTTTTAAGCCAAAGACAAAAGTATACTCCTACAGAGAATTTGCATTTGTATATCATATCATTTTAAATTCATGCCTTGACATATAACTTGATCTTAAAATGAGCAAAGGATGTGAACAGATAGTTCTCAAAAAAAAAAAAAAAAACCCACACTCAGCTAATAAACACACGGAAAGGTGCTCAACATCATCAGTTATTAGGGAAATGCAAATCAAAACCTCAATGAGATACCACTTCATACACACTAAGATAGCTATAATCAAAAAGACAGAGAAAAGTAAGCACTGGTGAGGATGTGGAGAAACTAGAACCCTCATATCTTGTTGGTAGGTGCAGCTGCTTTGGAAAACAGTTTGGCAGTTCCTCAAAACAAATACAGAATTACCATATGACCCAGCAATTCATACTTGTAGGTAAGTGGAGAATTATTTCCTATGAGAATGGAAAACACATTTCCATACAAAAATTTGTATGCAAATATTCGTAATAGCCAAGAAGTGGATATAACCATCAACCAAGGAATAGGAAAACAAAGTGTGGTATTATCCATACAATGGAATATCAGTCAGCCATTAAAAAGAATAAAGTACTGATTTACAGTAAACATGAATAATCCTTGAAACAATTATGCTAAGTGAAATAAAACACAAAAGCCATGTTATATGATTTCATTCATATCAAATGCCCAGAGTAAGCAAATCACAGAGACAAAAGTAGATAAGAAGAGAATTAGAAGTAGATTAGATTGCCAAGAGTTTGGGGTAAAGAAGGATATGGGGAATGACTATCAATGGTATAAGATTTTTTTCTGGGGGCAATAAAAGTGGTCTGGAATTAAGATACTAATGATGGTTGTACAACTATGTGGATACAGGAAAACCCACTGAATTATACACTCTTAAGGGTGAATTTTATGGCTGCTGCTGCTGCTAAGTCACTTCAGTCGTGTCCGACTCTGTGCGCATATATATATATATATGTAAAGAAAAAGATTTCAAAAATTTACATATTGAAATTTTTTTAGACCACCAAAGTGATGTGTACTTCCTCCAATGATCTGGTAGTTTTGACTGCCCAAAGACAGGTTTTTTCCCCACTTCTGTTTCACTTGGCATCGAGACAACTTTCCTTGTAGATCCCTGAAGGAAGTTTCATCCTTTCCATGACATCACAGACCTTTGGGATCCCAGAATTATGGGCAGAAGTCTCTTGTTGGCTAACCGTGAATGAGCCCTGGATTGACTTCTAACTATGCCTCAAACCCTACAAATCTACCAAATTCTTATTCAAATCTAATCAAATTCCCCAGTTTAGAAAATACCCTCAAAACAAATAAAGTTCAAGGGCTCCTACAGTCTTAGATTTCCAGCTTTCTCTTAGATTTTGGCATATAAAATCCTAAGTACCTTAAAAATTTTTTTAATACAGCTATTCTTAGCTATTTTCAGTGTGAAGGTTTTTCCAAATGCCTTAACTATATTCCAAAAGTGAAAATCCAATATTTACTTTTCAAGTTAAAGTTAATTCCAGTGAGTTAGGACAGGATTTGCAAAAACTAAAGACAGCCTAATATAATCCATAATAAAGTAGCTTCGGAAGTACTTGTGACCTTGGGTGACTATAGCAGACATTTAAGATTTAAATAACATATTTCTATATACTCTGATGAAAAGTTTACTTTAGAAAAACCATTAAACATTGATTTGAGTCCTAAAAGAAGCATGGGTAGGTGACTTGTCTTTTAGGAATGGAGGCTCTTTATATAACTAAGTAAATTAAAATTGCAGCAAGGATATACAAAGAGACCAATAAAAGGATAGCCCAGAAACATGTGAACATATGTATGGAAAGTTGACATATGACACTTATAGATTATTGAAAGGAAAAATAGAATATTCAATAAATAATGCTGGGAAGAACAGATTACCTGTATGGAAAAAAAAATGAAACTGGATTCCTACTTCACAACACACAAAAATTAATTTCACATGGACTAAGGACACAACTATGAAAGGCAACATTTTAAAGCTTTTAGAAGAAAACATCAGACTGTATCTTTATGATCTCAGGGAAAGAAAAGACTTGTTAAACAAGATGTCAGAAGAGCAAACCATAAGGAAAAGCTTGACATATTCAACCATGTTAAACTATAAAATGAATGTGTCTGTCAAAAACCACTATAAAGAAAGTAAAAGACAAGCTGCTGCTGCTGCTAAGTCACTTCAGTCTTGTCCGACTCTTTGCAACCCCATAGATGGCAGCCCACCAGGCTTCACCGTCCCTGGGGTTCTCCAGGCAAGAACACTGGAGTGGGTTGCCATTTCCTTCTCTAATGCACGAAAAGTGAAAAGTGAGAGTGAAGTCGCTCAGTCATGTCCAACTCTTCATGACTCCATGGACTGCAGTCTACCAGGCACCTCTGTCCATGGGATTTTCCAGGCAAAAGTACTGGAGTGGGGTGCCATCACTTTCTCTGAAAAGACAAGCTACTTACTAGAAAAAGATATTTGCCACAAGCATAACTGATAAGGGATTAGTATCCAGAAAATGTATATATATATACGCCAGAAATCAACTTTTAAAAGACAAAAAAATTAAAAACAGGCAAAAAACACAAACAGCCATCCCATACATCCATAATTAAGGAAATGTAAATTAAACCCCACCATTTCTCACTTACCAGATGGTTGAAAAAAAAATCAGATTATTACGAATGTACAAATGTCTCAAATGTTGCTGAGAAAGGGAACAAAGTGAATACTTAACACATTGCTTGTGAGAGTATGAACTGTTATAAAGCAATTCAGTATTATCTAGCAAATCTGAAGATCCACAACTCTACTCTGAGGCAAAAAACACAAGAAATTCTTACACATGGACACAGAGAAACATGAATAGGTACAGTAATAACAAAATAGCTTTTAATGGCAAAAAGCAAAATCAGATTTTACTATGAAGACTGAAAACACCCTAAAATATCCATCAACAGGAGGATGGATAAACAGTTGTAAATTCATATAGTGGCGTGCTATGCAGTAAAAAAAGAGGAAATGAACTATAACACAACATAGATGACTCTCATAAATACAATTTTGTGCTCCCCCAAAACATGAAACTGAACAGTACATTACTTATGAATACCTACTTATGTAATAAAACTATACAAAAATTCAAGGAGCATAGCAACAGACATGATCAAGAAGAAAGATACAATTATGGTTAAAAAAATATGTATTAGTCTATAGCATGATATAGGTACAGGGCATTTATTTTATCTGTAGTCTCTAAACCTGTAGATGTATCAAAAGTACTATTTTGCACACATGAAATAATTGTCATTTAAAAATTAAGTAAGCACATGGCTGTGGGTAAATTATGAAAATATAGAAAACTATATGAAGAAAATAAAAATTAACAATAACCCCATAATCCTGAGATAACTACAATACTTAAATAAACATACTTAAATGATGTGTTTTCTTCATCCCCCTGGAGTGGAAGCACGGAGTCCTAGCCAGTGGATCACCAGGGAATTCCCATTTTACTATTTTTACTCTTTTTTTTTCCAACAGTTTTATTGAGGTACTGACTTAAGTGAATTGCACATATTTAAAATGTACAATTACATGAGTCAGAAATATGTATACAGAAGCAGAACATCTTTACAATCAAGAAAATGAACATGAATACATTCATGGGACAGGGAAGCCTGGCAGGGTCCCAAATAGTTGAACATAACTGAGCAACTGAACTGAACTGACTGATAAGTAAATTCGCCATCCCTGAAAGTTAGCCCCTTAACATCCATCCCCTTTTCCTTTCCTTGCTGCTCCCTACCCTCAGGTAACCACTGATCTGTTTTCTATTACTTTAGTTTGTCCTTTCTAGAGTTTTGCCAGGTATAGTTTGGGCGTAACTTATTCAAATGCTTCACTTCAGTAGACACTGCCATCGATTTACACTTCTACCAGCAGAGTACAAGAGTTCCAGTTGTTCCACATACTTATCAACACTTGTTTGCTTTTTCCATTTTTAGCCATTTTTTTCATATCCTAAGAAAAATACATATAAAATTATTGACTGAACAAAAACTCTCAATGAAGACTGAAGTTAAACTCAGAAATTTTCATTTAAGAGCATTTTCCCTTAAATGCACGATAATAACTGAAGCAAAGGACCTAACTGGTGTATGACTCATGAATTCTGATTCAGCCAAAATGTCTGATACCTATATAAGATTTTTAGAAGAGTCACTGAGATACACACTAGAAAAACCACATGACATAAGTTATTGTTCACTCAGTTGTGTCTGACTATTTGTGACCCCATGGACTGCAGCACGCCAGGCTTCCCTGTCAGTCACCATTTCCCAGAGCTTGTTCAAACTCATGTCCATTGAGTTGGTGATGCCATTCAACCATCTCATTCTCTGTTGTCCCCTTCTCCTGCCTTCAATCTTTCCCAGGATCTGGGTCTTTTCTAACAAGTCAGCTCTTCACATCAAGTGGCCAAAGTATTTGAGGCTCAGCTTCAGAATCAGTCCTTCCAATGAATAGTCAGGGTTGATTTCCTTTATACTATTCAGGGGGTTCTAAAGGCAAGAATGCTAAAGTGGTTCCAAGGAACAAGGGACTCTGAAGTCTTCTCTAACACCACAGTTCAAAAGCATCAATTCTTTGGTGCTCAGCCTTCTTTATGGTCCAACTCTCACATCCATACATGACTACTGGAAAAACCATAGCTTTGACTATATGAATCTTTGTTGGCAAAGTAATGTCTCTGCTTTTTTAATATGCTAAGTTGGGAGCATCTAAATACTGGAACTCAAGTGAAATGCAATTCAACAGTTTGTTAAAGTGTGACTTTAACACTGATAACATCTGAACTCAACAGGTCAAAATATCACTAAAATAGTGTTCATAATTTGAATTGGGGGATTAAATATTTTCTATTCAATATGCTCAGATACTTGCTCTCAGCTACTACTTAACCAGCAGACAGGAACCATGCTGGGAGATGCTCTTTAATATAAATGTATCCTATTAGCCTTATATTCTTTCCAATCTGACCATAAACTCCCCTATACTCTACTACCCTATCACTTCTTCAAATCTTTGTGTCTCAAAATAAGGATTCTACAATCACTATCTGTATTGTAGATAAGGAGAGATATGGAAAATCTCAAAATTTTTGGCCAACCCAATATTTAAATTATGCTTGTTGAGTTCAACGACAGCCTTCTAACTACCAAAGCCAACAGGTAATTTATCAGTTCCTATCTTCCTAATTCCTCTATCTCATTTGACTCTAAAATAGATTTCTATCCTTTATTAAAACTCTTCCTTCTCCTGGCTTCTATGACACTACTGTCTGTTAATTTGCTTCCTTCTTTCTTGAACTTGCCTCCTTGGTCTCCTTGGCTGTCTCTACTCATCACTTAAGTACTGGTATTTTCCATCCTTGGTCTTCCTCTTTTTTTTTTTTTTTAAATTCTACTTACTTGAATCATTTCTTCCACTCTCACAAGATTAACTATAACAAATCCATGGGTGGTTTCCAACATTCACAACTCTGATCCTGACTTTAGAAAATCCCAGTACCAATATACCTAACTGCCAAATAGACAGCTCTGCCAAAGGTCCTACAAGAATCACAAGCTCATTTTCTCTCAACCTGAATTAGTCCGTCAATTTGTTAGTTTTATTTGTGAATACACAATTGTAATTCAAGTGGAGCCAATAAAATACAAGAGGAACTTAAAATTTTTCTTTCTTGAAGAGTTTTTGAAAAAGAGCAAATTTTTATGAAGGCTTTTTCCTCCACACTCGAAGTCATTAGCAAAACCTACAAAATACATGATAAAATATCTCAAATCTCGGTTCTCAAAGGCAATCATATTAATATTTTCTTCCAGAAAGAGCAATTTTTAACCTTGAAAAAGTCACATATCAAAATAGTGAACTGGTAAGTACGGAGTGTTGTTACTGTTAACTTTTAATATTTCCAGGCTGCTTATAACAGTATTAATCAGGGAAAACACCTCTATCAAACAGCCTACTTGGAGGAAGAATCAGTATATTTTAGAAATGAAAGCAATTATTTTACATGCTGTATTTTAAAGCAGCGGTTCCGAACTTTTGGCACTTTTTGGTACCAGTGACCAGTTTGGTGGAAGATAACTTTTCCATGGAGGTAGTGTGTGTGGAGGGAGGCGGGGCAGGGTGCCAGGGGGTGCCCAGGGTGGTTTGGGGATGATTTAAGCATATTACATTTATTGTGCACTTTATTTCTATTATTATTACATCAGCTAGACCTCAGATCATCAGGCATTAATCTCAAAGGTAGGGGACCCCTGTTCTAAGGAATCAGAGTTTTTTGTCTTGGCATTTATCTTACCTATACCTACCATCTGTGTGCCATATAGCCACGATTCATGTGTAGTATTTTCTTGATTTAAAGAAAACCACAGTAAAGAAACAAGAAGAAAAAAAAACTGGAGGAGACAGAAGCCAAATCTAAAATCTGCTGCTGGTGCTGCTGCTGCTAAGTCGCTTCAGTAGTGTCCGACTAGCTAGGTAGATAATTCATATTTTCCAAAATTCAAAGCAAAGTGATATTTACCACCCCTCCGCGGATTCAAAAAGTTTCAGAAACATCACAGACAGAAACAATTCTTTAACCAGTTCTCATCAGTTTCTCCAGGTAAAAAGAAAAGCCGTCTTCCCTCTTAACCCAGAGGCCACCCCAGCCCTCCCTAGCCCCTGCTCCCAGAGCCGGTGATCGGGAAGCGCGCCACGGGCAGGAGTGGGGCGCGCGGCCGGCTCCACCAGGGCTGGGGTCGCCCCCGGCCAGCCCGGGGGTCCCAACGAGGAGACCCGTGAACCCAGCGGACCCAGTGCTTCACAGGGCGAGTCCCTGCCCTCCAGGCCCCAGAGATCCCGGTAGTCGAGGAAATTTCCCTCAGGCCCGAGGAGAGCAGGCGTCGCTGAGGAGAATCCGGTACAGTCCCCCGAGCCCCGAAATAGTGCGACTTTTTTTTAAGTTCAAGGAGACCAAACCCTACAAAACAACTGCTCCACACACAGCCTCCGGAGGCTGCGGGCGAGGGGCTACTCAGCCGCCGGCGCGTCCCCTCCGGGTGGGCCCAGCAACGGCCGCTCGAAGCCACGCAGCTTACCCGAGGACGCGCCCGGGACCGCACACCTGAGCCCCCAGCTCTCTCCCCCGCCGCGTCCCCGGAGTCTCCACGCTTCGCTCTCGGGGAGTCCCCGCTTCACACGCCGCCGAGGCAGTGCCGCGCGGCCGCGGCCGGTTACCTGCTCGAGGTAGTGGGCGCTGCGGCGTCGCCGCCCGCGGGAACCGTGCTCCGGGCCACCTCGCGCGGCCGCGCCCCGAGGCCCTCCCCGTCCCCTGAAGACCGCCCCCGCCCTCTCTCCAGGTCCGCTCCGCCCCGCCCCCTCAGGTCCGCCCCCGCCCGACCCGGAGGTGCGCGCCGACGGAGCGGCACGGGCGTGGCCGTCTGTCCCTGCACCTGAGCGCCAGGGGCCTGCGCCCTTGGCTCCTCCCCTCCTCGCCTCCCCAGCACAGCTCTTTGATGCACCCTCTGGAAGGGTCTAAGATGAAGCCAGGCCGGGTGTGCAGTGTGTTGAGGGATCAGAAGGGAGGTAAAAGACAGGGGTGTTTAGTGGGAATGCCACTCGCCTGGTGAACCTCCCTGAATAGGGAAAGAAGGAGCAAATTCTCTTGCCAGAAGATACTTCTGCAAGTAGAGAAACTTCTTGGAAGCCAAGAAACTTTTGTTTGTGTTACTGGTGTTTAGTGTTTATATCCTATTTAAAGTCTTGAGAATCAGCTCACAACTCTTCACTTTTATGACTTTACATTTCCTACTGCTTTACCTGGTGGCTCAGCAGCAAAGAATCCGCCTGCAATACAGAAAATAGGGTTCCATCCCTGGGGTGGAAAGATCCCCTGGAGAAGGAAGTGGCAACCCACTCCTGTATTCTTGCCTGGGAAACCTCGTGGACAGAGAAGCCTAGCAGGCTACATTCCATGGGGTTGCAAAGAGTCAGACACGACTGAGCATGCATACACTACTTTACCAGCAGCAGGTACCTTGGAAGGAATCCCAGAGGTATCCACTACTTGTCCTGCCCCATTCTATGCTGGAATCCCATCTGGCGCACTTTGGCACAGTTGGCTGGCCCTTTTCTTTTTTGCCTTCCTTTCTGGGTATCTCTGTTCTTGGAAAGTTGTTGAATGAATTCCTAGATTATCTGTTGATGAATGGCTAAGTTTTGAGAGACTGATGGATTGTAAATTGAAGTTCAGTTTAGTTCAGCTACTGAGTTTTGTCTGACTCTTTGTGACCTTGTGGACTGTAGCACACCAGGCTTTCCTGTCCATCACCAATTCCCAGAGCTTGCTCAAACTCATGTTCATTGAATCGGTAATGCCATCCAACCATCCCATCTTCTGTCATCTCCTTCTCCTCCTGCCTGCAATCTTTCCCAGCACCAGGGTCTTTCCAATGAGTCAGTTCTTTGCATCAGGTGGCCAAAGTATTGGAGTTTCAGATTCAGCATCAGTCCTTCCAATGAATATTCAGGACTGATTTCCTTTAGGATTAACTAGTTGGATCTCCTTGTAGTCCAACTGACTTTCAAAAGTCTTCTCCAACACCACAGTTCAAAAGCATTGAATAGAGGTAATCATTTTCTTTCTGGAGAGTAGTCTTTCTGAAAATGGGTTCTGTTCATTTCCAGGATCTAGTTGCTAGAGTGGGAGTTAGGGTGGGGTGGGGGTGGGGGAGGAGGATGCCTTGATCCTGAGAACAAATTAATCTGGGGAAAGAGAGACTATAGCTTCTCTCCTTGAGTTGACAGGGCTTTCAAGGCCTAAGAACTGTGCTTTACTTTGTATCATCCTATATTCCTCAAGTTTATTTGATTTGAGGAGTGGCAGAATATGCCACCCCAAAATATGAGGATTCTTTGGCATAAAGATTATTTTGAGGCATCTGAGAATCAGCAGTTGGAAGAAGGGTACTCTGAACTTCCTTTTTCTTTCTGAAAGCAGGAAATGGAACTCCCAGGTGAACAATGTCCTCCCTATACCATAAGGAAAGAAAAAGGCTTATCACCAGAGATGAGAGTCAAGGAAGGGGGAAGTCTACACAAAGAAACCTTTTAAAGTAACCTTTATCTTTATATTCACTTCTCCACTATTAACTGCCCTGGCTCAAGTCCCTTTGTTGCCCCCCCATTTTTGCTCCTTACTACTCTGTGTCCAATTTAGTATATAACTAAGTGTTTGGCTCTAACTGCATCTTTGGGTCTTCATATGCAGATGACACCACCCTTATGGCAGAAAGTGAAGAGGAGCTAAAAGCCTCTTGATGAAAGTGAAAGAGGAGAGCAAGTTGGCTTAAAACTCAACATTCAGAAAACGAAGATCATGGCATCCGGTCCCATCACTTCATGGGAAATAGATGGGGAAACAGTGGAAACAGTGTCAGACTTTATTTTTTTGGGCTCCAAAATCACTGCAGATGGTGACTACAGCCATGAAATTAGAAGATGCTTACTCCTTGGAAGAAAAGTTATGACCAACCTAGATAGTATATTCAAAAGCAGAGACATTACTTTGCCAACTAAGGTCCATCTAGTCAAGGCTATGGTTTTTCCTGTGGTCATGTATGGATGTGAGAGTTGGACTGTGAAGAAGGCTGAGTGCCGAAGAATGGATGCTTTTGAACTGTGGTGTTGGAGGAGACTCTTGAGAGTCCCTTGGACTATAAGGAGATCCAACCAGTCCATTCTGAAGGAGATCAACCCTGGGATTTCTTTGGAAGGAATGGTGCTAAAGCTGAAACTCCAGTACTTTGGCCACCTCATGCGAAGAGTTGACTCATTGGAAAAGACTCTGATGCTGGGAGGGATTGGGGGCAGGAGGGAGAAGGGGACGACCGAGGATGAGATGGCTGGATGGCATCACGGATTCGATGGATGTGAGTCTGAGTGAACTCCGGGAGATGGTAATGAACAGGGAGACCTGGTGTGCTGCGATTCATGGGGTCGCAAAGAGTCAGACACGACTGAGCGGCTGAACTGAACTGAACTGATGCCCATGAACATTTAAAAAAAAAAAAAAATCAGTGTGCTTTGTCCTGTTTATCTGTGTCAATTTAATTCTCAGTTCCAGGTAGAAACCCTGAGTGTAAAGTTTTTGCTTTCCCTCCAGACCACACAACTCTCTTCTTGAGAAATGCTGATTAACACCCTGGGGCCTCAATGTCTCAGCAAACACACTGTGATAAACACTGCTTAAAAGTCCTGGAATATTCACTTCAGTAATTTTTCATTCTATTACAAATGTTTGCAGAGTTCTGTACTCTTTACGCAAAGCTTTCACGTGAGTCATCTCATTTAAGCCTCACAATTGTGATGTACCTTTATTATCCTAGTTTTACAGCTGAAAATATTGAGGGTCAAGCAAGCAGTAGTTACTCAAGTAGAGTCTAGATTGACTCTGGACTTCAGACTCTAAGGCTTTAAAAATATGTATTATATAAAGTGTGTAGGTAATGTGCTCTATTTAAGGATCAAATGATTCTGTGTGTATGTGAAGTCACACATACATACACACATATACTTTCTCTCTCATTTGACCCTTAAGTAGAGCACTTCCTTGATTGGAAATCTCTTGATTCATGTGTTACTTTTCCAGGGCCAGGACCTTTACCTATCTTTTACTACTTGCAGCACCTGACATCATAGTGTAGCCCACTTAAATGTGCTGGATGAACAAAGAGTGACTGGTGGGGACTTCCCTGATGGTCCAGTGCATTTCAGTTCATTCCCTCAGTCGTGTCTGACTCTCTGTGAGCCCATGGACTGCAGCATGTCAGGCTTCCCTGTCCATCAACAACTCCCAGAGTTTGGTCCAACTCAAGCCCATTGAGTCAGTGATGCCATCCAACCATCTCCTCCTCTGTCATCCCCTTCTCCTCCTGCCTTCAATCTTTCCTAGCATCAGGGTCTTTTCCAACGAGTCAGTTCTTTGCATCAGGTGGCCAAAGTAGTGGAGCTTCAACTTCAGCATCAGTCCTTCCAGTGATAATTCAGGACTGATTTTCCTTAGTACTGACAGTTAAGAATTCGCTCTGTAATGCAGGTGATGCTCCCACATGCCACAGAGCAACCAAGCCTGTGCACTGTGACTGCTGAGACCATGTACCGCGACTGCTGAGACCATCTACCACAACTGCTGAAGCCCAGGTGCCAGAACTAGAGAGTCTGTGTGCTGCAATAAGAGATCCTGTGCGATGCAATGAAGACCCTGTGTGCCTCAACTAAGACTGGATGCAGCCAAATAAGCAATCAATATAATACTTAAAAAAAAAAAAAAGAGTGAATGGTAAATGAATGCACAATAGTCCTTCCTGAACTGGATGGGGTGCTTGATTCCCTGATGAACAACCTTAGCAACCTACTCACTGATGCAGAAGTCCCCAAACAAGAGCTTCCCTAATTTTCTTTCATCTAAAAGGCTTATTAGAAGAACTTAGTCGGCTGACAAATACAGTTTGTTGAAAACAACAAAACCAGTTCCTTTGTTTTCTTTGAAATGTTCCCCCTTCCTGGTCCACTTTCAGAGGCAACGTTGCATTGAAAATGTACAAATGGAGGATATGGTACACCTTTCTCTGTGACCTTGTGTTCCCTCTTCCCATAGAATGATGGTGTTTGCAACATTCTGAGTGGGTTTTTTTGTTTGTTTGTTTACTGTGTTTGTTTTTTTAATGTTAATCATTAATGCTTTTAATGTTTAATGTCCTTTTATTTGAGGCAGATATAAAGAGAAACAGATTTAGGTTGACGTGGATAACACAGCAGCCTAGACTTTGCTATGCATATTATTTCATTTGATAGAGACAAATCACTTAATCCTCATCCTAATCCTCTTCATTCTTCCTCAATTTAGCGCAGTTTATAAATGCTTTATGATTCAGTCCAGCCCTGCATTGCCAGTCTCCCCTAAAACTAACCCCACCACACAATTTTGACCTTCTGAATTAATTGAAATTCCCTAAGTTGCCAAATTTGCACTACTGTTCTCTTTACTTCCATTTTATGTGAATCACTGGTAAGTTCATGTTCATCCAGTATCACTTCTTCTGGAAGATGAAACTCCACAAAAGTGCATTAGGTGCCCTTCCTCAACATTTCCATCATAATCCTTTCATATCTGTATCCTGGCACCTACTCAATAACTGTGATTATTGGCTTTCCCCCTTTTTCCTATCAAACTCATTCTATGTGAGTTATCAATAAACAGGAATTATAACCCACCTCCTTCTTGAGCATACTCATAGCTCCTCACATAGCAGCACTCAAATATTCATTGAATGAATGAAAAACAAATCTTTAAAAGAATGTGAATTCCTAGAGTACTTGTAAAATAATTTCACAAATATAAATGGTCATAGGAACACAGTGGGGGTGGCATACAGATTTCTGCTTCCCTCCAAATTATTTCCTTCTCGTGTTCTGCCTTAGAAAAACATAACAGCAGAAACCTATACATATTCATTCTTTCATTTATTCACTTGTTCAACAAACTTTCTTGAGTGCTTGAAGTATATCAAGTACAACCCTAAACATTTGCTTCAGGGAGAAAGTGGCATTTCAACAGAGTCACGGATGGTCATCAAACATTAATTCCTTCTTGTGGCCTCAGAGCTAAACTTCATTAGCATCTAGGTAAAGTCATATGACCAGTCCTCATCAATGGGATTTGGAATTTCAGTTCTGGATCTACACAATTAAAAGCCGGGAATCTCTCTCCTTTCCATCCCTTGACCACCTTGGGCCCCTGTTAAACCATTACTAACCATGGCATCACTGATTCAATGGACATGAGTTTGAGCAAACTCCAGGAGCTAGTGAAGGACAGGGAAGCCTGGCATGCTGCAGTCCATGTCCACAAAGAGTCAGACATGACTGAGCAACTGAGCTAATAATGCAACTAGATGGAAGAGGTCCTGGTTTCTGATTGACTCCATGGAACAAAGCTCCACCCACCTCCCACTGATCTTGATTGGATTGTGATATGAATGAAAAACAAACTTTTTTGTGTAAACTACTAATATCAAGGCATTTTTTCTCCAGCTAGCTTTACCTACCCTGATTAACATTGCCATACACGACAATATGTAGATTACATAAAACACTAGAAAATGTCTTATCCTACTCTAGGCCTTGATTGAAAGCAAAAGTCTTAGTTGCTCAGTCGTGTCCGACTCTTTGCATCTCCATGGACTGTATTCTGACAGGCTCCTCTGTTTATGGAATTCTCCAGGCAAGAATACTAGAGTGGGTAGCCATTCCCTTCTCCAGAGGATCTTCCCAACCCAGGGATTGAACCCAGGTTTCCTGCATTGCAGGCAGATTCTTTACTGTTTGAGCCACCAAAAGGCCTTGTGTAGGAAACATGAAAATTGATTAAAGAAAGCATTGTCCCAAATGGATAGTGAAAAATCCTTACGGATACACAGATCTTTTTCTCTCTCTCTGATGGTCACCTGCTCCAAATGCTGACATCTTGACCTGAAAAGAAGCATGGCACCACCATTGCATCATATCCATCCTATCAGCCCTTGTCAGTCTCTTTCATGCACTTCGAAGGGTTTCCTAGTGAGGCTCAGGAAGTTCAGTGCTACTCAAAGCAGAGTATGTACTAAAGAGTGATGGAAGATAGAAATACAAAGATAGGCTCTGAAGGCTCTTGAATATCTTACTAAGGAGATTGTGTATTAATCTATAGGACATATAGTTGAATAAACTATGGCCTGTTTGTGGGGGGATGAGTTTGTTTGTTTGTTTTTCCCTCTCCCTTGCCCACCATCTTCTTTCCTGGGTAACTGGTACTCACTTAAAGCTAAGGTAACAGTGGGAAAATCACAGATGCTCCACCAAGAGGTATAATCATGATGAGGGCCTCTTTTCTCAGTGCCCTCGCCCACAGCCCTTCCCCTCCTCCAAACCCATTAGTTAATGAAACTTCATAGCACTAAAAAAATGCTGATAGTTTCATGGAGGCCAAAATGAAAAATATTCAGCTCCTAAGATGGGAGGCAATTGCACTGGTAGAATCAGAGGATGATTATAAAGGAGGAAAGAAAAAAAGAGAGGACCCAGGAAGAATAAAAAGAGGGCTTCCTACCAACCACAAGACCAACTTGCCCGACCAAGCTGAGATGCTGGTCCAAAGAGGATGAGAGACACTTGGAGCACGTCATGTGACATTGCCCCAGGATTCCAGAACAAAGGCCCCCAGACTCACTGAATAAAACAAACATTTAAATCCCTACTTCCTATGAATTCTGTATGGAATGGAAGAAGTGATTCACACCCCAAGTTAATGACTGCATTCTTCCAGACTCTCTGTGCAGTGGTTTAAACTGTGTCAGTTTGTTTAAGCCAAAGCTACTTTTCCCAAAATCTCTTTCCCTCTATTGTTCTCTGCTAGATTGACCAAAAAGAAGTGGGGTAGAGTTTGCAAACTCAAGCAAAATAGCTCTTACTCTCTGAAGATCCTCATGATAATAGACAGGGGCAGACAAACAGAGATGCTGGCAGGTTCTAGCTTGTCCTTGCTCCCCAGGTCTAAGCTTCTCCCCTAAACACCGGCCCTACTGACCACCAGAGTCCCAGGCCCTCCTCCAGGCCTTGGCTGAAGACCAGCAGAGCTCACAGAAGTCCACAGACTTTCTCATGGCACTCCTTCTGGATACTACTCCTGCAGTTACATGCGCCTGGCTTCCTGGGTTCATTGCAAGTTCTGGCCCTTCGGGTCTACCTGCACCGGGGTTCATGGGGGCTGATTAGTGACTTTTCACTGATCCTTCAATCCCACTCTACAGACCTTTACTTCCCCTGCTTCTCCCACAAATCTGTGAGATCTTATTCATATATCACTAATATCTAGTAGTTCTCTGCCTTGATTGAAGCCCTCTGGTTCACCATGCATGAGCTTGGCTGCTCAACAGAAAGATTATGTGAATTGCGCTTTCTTCCCTTCAATTATTAAAGGCAGTGTACTGGGGTTTATATATAGGAACTACAGAAATCTGGGTAAAAATACTATACCATGGTAGAGGTCTCCCCAAGGGTTAGTTGCCCACTGGTTTCCCAGTGTGAATTTATCATAGTATGGAAACTGACTTTTGGCTTTTCTAGCTCAGAAACTTGTTTCTCTTCCCCTGTAGCTTACTAAGTTAAACTCTGTTAAATTAGAAGACTTGGTCAGGCTCACTAGAGGTTGAACTAGACAACAGGGCCTGTTAATATTAATAGGGCCATCTATTAAAATAAAATAAGAAATATAATTATTGCTGGTCCCAGACATTTGTATCTAAAGATGAAAACATGACACCCTGCAGAAATAGCCTTATAAGAAGCTAAATGAAAATCAGAAGGTTGTCTGGGGGAGGGATGTGAAACTAAAATTAGAAGCGTTGGGAGGAATATTGATTGATGAATAGCATCAACTTATAATTACTATCATCAATACCACAGATAAGCTGTGTGATTCCATTACGAAGTATACAGAGTCATAGGCCTTCTTTTCCTTAGTAGATTACAGGACTGGCTTGAGCTCTCATTGAATCCTACCCTTTGTCATGACTTTGAAGTTCCTTCCACTCATCAAGTGGAATATATTTCCACCTCTTGATTTTGGGTTTAGCCATGTGCTTATTTTGGCCAACAGAACGAGAAGGAAGTAACAGTGTTCAAGTTCTGAGGCTAGACCTGAGGAGATTTCATATGTTACTGTTTGCCCACTTGTGTCTTACCATTTCCATGAGAAAATTTTGCCTGGGCCAGCCAGCTGGTCCAAGAAGGATGAGGGACATAGATCATCCTAGACAAGTCCAAATGAGAGGGACTAATCACAACTGACCAGGAGATTGTCGTTTTACATCATGGCATTTGGGGACTGTTTGTCACACAGCAATAATTACCTGACATACTCTTCAATCATGATGTTTTGTGTTGGGGTAGAGAAGGTGCTCTTACCCCACTGTGGCCTCAGAGTTCCAGACCAGTGTGCCCAGGATTCCCTCCCAAATCACTAGAGGTCACCTTGGACAAATAGTAAGTCAGGGGATTCAGCTTCCCATCTTCAGTAAAATCCTGTTTTATTTTTTTTTTCCTGTCCTTTCAGTTAAATGTAAAATCTAAACATGTGTCAACGCAGAGGAGAGAGATTTTTAAGCTCTTCTGAAGGCTACTTCTGAATATTAATGGTTGTTTACAAATGCAACTCAAAATCATTATTTGAAATAAAACTGAAATCCGATCACTTGTAATTTGTGCTTTCACCAGAGTTTTAGGAAAACTCATACGCCCAGCAAAAATCCCCAGACAGCTTAGGATGCCAAGACGTCCTTCCCCTCTCTTTTAAAGCTGCTCCAAGTCCATAAGGAGAATTCATGAATAAATGTGGTTGGCAGAGGAACTAAAATGCAAAGACATATTTTTATGACAATTGCATCTTCATTTGTTAGTTTGAAATATGCATTGGTCTCTATATGAATTAGAAGCGTGGCAGGGTGGGGGTCTCAAAACACTTTCCAATCCCATTTTTATTCAGACATTCCTTCTTTCTCCTCCACTCCCTGCCTTTCACTAGCCTCCCCCACCCTGCTAGTTTATGGAGGGACTGAAAATGTTGGGATATTTTTTGAAGAAATGTGGGAGGTCTGCAATCCATTTCCTACTTGGAGTGGGTTTCATTTACCAGAAGAAGCAACAACAACAACAATGCAAACACACGTCCAGGACAGCTGGATAACAGCTCCACGCACTGGCTTTTAAACAGCTATCCTACCACCCCACGAGGCGACACCACTCAGGGGATGGGATGGGGTCTGTGAAGGACAGTGAGGCATGCCCTTCCATTCCTGAAAAACATCCTCGCAGGAAACAACTTGGCGTTTCCTGCAAAACATGAACTTGCTTGGCAGTGGGAGCAACTCATCACCCCTGTTCATCTCATACTGCCTGTCTGATTAATAACAATAACTAATCCAAGAACAGAGTGACTACAACTTCAATAGGAAAGAGGGCCACGGGAGATAAACAATGCCCTCACCAAAGGAAAAAAAAGGTGTGTGTGCACACAGGCACACACCCTCCCTTTAAAAACGTTGAAGGACTTCCCTGAGAGTCCAGTGGTTAAGTCTCCACACTTTCAATGCAGGGAGTGTGGGTTTGATACCTGGCTGGGGAACTAAGATCCCACATGTTGTATGGCGTGGCCAAGAAAAAATATATATATTTTTAATATTGAGAAGTACAAACTGCCTCAATCAAAACCACTTTATGTTACTGGAAACAAGGTTGAAAATTCCTACCCTTCTCCCATCTGGATATGTTTGGAATGCTAACAGCTGCCATTCTTCATTGATAACCATAAAACAATCATGGTGTTAATGGTTCATATCCATACACTTATTTTAATTCTTGCAAAAACCCTGCAGAGGAGATATCTTAACTTTACAGATAAGTAACCTTTCCAAGATTACAAAAAAGTGATCAACGAGCCAGGATTTTAAACCAAGATTGTGTGTGACGCCAAAAGCCAGGCATGTTTTATGAAATCACAGGCTTGGTTGATAAATTGTGAAACCCAAACATAGGGGTTGTTTTTATTAATACATAAACCTAAGTCATTCCTCAAGGCCTAGGGATATAGCCATCTCATCTGTAAATTTTTAACTTGTTCTAGACAAAGCTCTTGATGGTTACCAGTAACAGAAACCCACCCAGATTTATTCAAGTGAAAGAGAATGGAATCCTAGTCCCAGCCCTGTAAGGGAACAGTGGGAACATGGAGGAACTTAGGATCTGAACAAGTGGAACTCAGAAAGGACAAGACCTGAGGAGCCCAACTACCCTTAGCCCCTCACCCCAAGGAGACTGCTTGTCTCTCAAAACTACACATCCTTTCCACTTCTCTGAGTCTCCAGGCCCTCAGAGTTGTAGTCTGCATCCAATTCCACAGTGATTTCCTTGATGGCAAATCTACTAGGTCCTTGAGCTCGAGGTCTACCACCTCAGACAAGTAATTGCTTCTTTTCTGGATTCCTGGGAGAGGAATCTGATGGGCTCAGCTGGTATTTTCCAGCCAGTTTCCACACAAGGCACAGGTTGTTGGCTGCTCTCTTGTTCAGCACCCCTGGATCAATTGTTCACCCTAGTCCAGTGAGAGGTGGCCAAGGAAGGGGGATCAGTGACCTGGGGCTGCACATTCTGGGTAGGGAAGTAACCTTAAGTCCAGAAAATGCTTGGCTCGTCTTCACTCACTATTTCTTTCTAAGGCTGGTTTATGCACCTGGTTTAGCACTTAGTTTTAAGTAGCTTGATGATGCTCTCCAATTGCCTTCTGCTGCTGCTAAGTCACTTCAGTCGTGTCCGACTCTGTACGACCCCATAGACGGCAGCCTGCCAGGCTCCCCCGTCCCTGAGATCTCCAGGCAAGAATACTGGAGTGGGTTGCCATTTCCCTCTCCAATGCATGAAAGTGAAAAGTGAAAGTGAAGTCGCTCAGTCGTGTCTGACTCTTAGCGACCCCATGGACCGCAGCCCACCAGGCTCCTCCATCCATGGGATTTTCCAGGCAAGAGTACTGGAGTGGGGGTGCCATTGCCCTCTCTATTGCCCTCTATTAATTTTCTAGGTTTCTAGAGAAACACATCTTATCATCATTATGTCTGCAGCACCTAGCAGAATGCTAAGAACACAGTGAACACTTAAAAGTGATTTGTTTTATTAAAGTTCACTGTGGGGCAGAACAATGCAGATGATCAAGAAGAAGTTATTCCCTCTTTGCCCACAAAAAGACCACTGGAACTAAAAAGAGTATGAAATGTGATCCCGAGTCTTTACCCTCACTAGCTTAGCTGTCACATATGCAGAGAAGTAAATAAATTTGAACTTTTAGTACACAAACTCCAAATCTCTTCCAAATCTTCCTAAAAGAGGCATCCAGGCCAATAGATCTCAACCTGGAGTAATGCTCCCATGAACAGTTTTCTTGCTCTGATTCCACCCTCTTATCATCCATTCCAAGAAGCCTGTTGTTGCTGTTCAGTCGCTGTCATGTCCGACTCTTTGCGGCCTCATGAACTGAAGCATGCCAGGCTTCCTGTCCTTCACTATCTCCCAGAGTTTGCTCAGACTCATGTCTGTTGAGTCAATGATGCCATCCAACCATCTCAACCTTTGCCTCCCCCTTCTCTTTCCCTCAGTCTTTCCCAGCATCAGGGTCTTTGCCAGTGAGTTGGCTCTTCACATCAGGTGGCTGAAGTATTGAAGCTTCAGCATCGGTCCTTCCAATGAATATTCAGGGTTGATTTCCTTTAGGATTGACTAGTTTGACCTCCTTGCTATCCAAGGGATTCTCAAGAGTCTTCCCCAGCAGCACGGTTCAAAAGCATCAGTTCTTCAATGCTCAGCCTTCTTTACGGTCCAACTCTCACATCTGTACATGACTACTGGAAAAACCATAACTTTAACTATATGGACCTCTTACACTATTATAGTGGTAAGCTTGATTACTCTCTGACTTAAAAAAAAAAAGTTTCAAAACCTAGGTATTAAATTAGTTAGTTAGTTAGTTCAGTCGCTCAGTCATGTCAGACTCTTTGTGACCCCATGAATCGCAGCACGCCAGGCCTCCCTGTCCATCACAAACTCCCGGAGTTCACTCAGCCTCAGGTTCATCGAGTTGGTGATGCCATCCAGCCATCTCATCCTGTGTCATCCCCTTCTCCTCCTGCCCCCAATCCCTCCCAGCATCAGGGTCTTTTCCAATGAGTCAACTCTTCGCATGAGGTGGCCAAAGGACTGGAGTTTCAGCTTTAGCATCATTCCTTCCAAAGAAATTCCAGGGCTGATCTTCAGAATGGACTGGTTGGATCTCCTTGCAGTCCAAGGGATTCTCAAGAGTCTTCTCCAACACCAAAGTTCAAAAGCATCAATTCTTCAGCGCTCAGCCTTCTTCACAGTCCAACTCTCACATCCATACATGACTACTGGAAAAATCATAGCCTTGACTAGACGGACCTTAGTCGGCAAAGTAATGTCTCTGCTTTTGAATATGCTATCTAGGTTGGTCATAACTTTTCTTCCAAGGAGTAAGTGCCTTTTAATTTCATGGCTGTAGTCACCATCTGCAGTGATTTTGAAGCCCCCAAAATAAAGTCTGACACTGTTTCCACTGTTTCCCCATCTATTTCCCATGAAGTGATGGGACCAGATGCCATGATCTTCGTTTTCTGAATGTTGAGTTTTAAGCCAACTAGTATTAAATTACTAGTAACTAATTACTAGTAAACATTTTACAACTGGTATTGTGATTGAGAGTGATTAATATAAGACAGTCTCCTGTCCATAGCTGTGCGTGCATGCATGCCAAGTTGCTTTGGTCAAGTCTTTCTCTTTGCAATCCTATGGACCATAGCCCACCAGGCTCCTCTATCCATAGGATACTCCAGTCAAGAATACTACTACAATGGGTTGCTATGCCCTCCTCCAGGGGATCTTCCCTTCCCAGGGATTGAACTCCCATCTCTTGCATCTCCTTCATTGGCAGGTGGGCTCTTCACCACTAGCACCACGTGGGAACCTCCATGCCCACCACACACACAAAGCTGAGATGACACTAATTCTAGAAATAAGAATGTTTTCTGCTATTAATAACAGAAAACCCAATTTGAACAGTCATAAACTTCAGGAAATGTATTGGCTGATGTCATGGCTTAAATCATGTTCGTAATTCTTTGAAATTCTTCCCATCAAGGTTGGGATCCATGTCCTCTCTCTGTATCGAGGGTAACCATGGTGACTAATTGACCAAGAGAGTACTGTGGAAATGACAGAATGTGGAAATAATGGAATGAGTGATTACAAATTAGAGACTCAATGTCATGATTAGAAAATGAACTTTTTAAAAGCATTTTTGCATAGATCAACCAAAATGAGTTGAATCAAGCCTAAAGAGTTCATTCTCCCCCTTACTGAAGTGTCTACTCAGATTTCTTTTAAAAATTACATACATACACACAATCTGTGTTTGAAATGGTTGCTGAATTGTTGCCATTGCCCAGAATCCAGCCTGACCTTGCAGCACTCCTAGATATTAAAAATCCTTTCCATAGTCTTACATTTTTTGGTTTAACAAGCACAAGAGGCCATGAACTCCAATATCTGAAGCAAACGTGTTAAACATCTGGGACCTGGCACAAGTTTCTCCTGTGGGATGGTTTGTTTGTGCAAACTTTTATTGAATTAAAAAAGTAAGGACTGAGTTTCAAAATATTCGTGTAACCTAGTAAGATTATTTCTCTGAAGCTCAAGTCAAAATACAGAGTTCTTCAAACCAAATAATGAGCTTAATTTAAAATCAGGCTAGAAATCTGGTCTTTAAAACACAGAGCAGTGTCTAAAAGGAATCAAACTGACGTATCCAGAGCTCTCATTCCAACGAGAAAGTGCCTAGGGCTTCCCTAGTGTCTCAAATGGTAAAGAATCTGCCTGCAGTGCAGGAGACTTAGGTTCATTCCCTGGGTCAGGAAGATCCCCTGACAAAGGTCATGGCAACCCACTTCAGCATTCTTGCCTGGAGAATTCCATGGACAGAGGAGCCTGGCAGGCTTCAGTCCACAGAGTTGCAAAGAGTCGGACACGACTGAGCCACTAACACATACACAGTCTAAATTAGGTGGATTTTTCCAGGCTAAGGCTCCAGTTCACAACCACTTGAAGAAAGGCCATGACATTGGCAGGAAGGGCACTGGTCTGTGGTTTTGGACAAGTTCTGTCACTTAAACACAGATGATCTTAGGCAATTTACTTTACTTCTAGGCTTGATTTTCCTTATATCCTATAGAAAATGAAGAGAACAACCATCCCACAGGTCTTAGAAATTTACAAGCATTAACAAAAATAGAATAATGAGAGCAACAGAACCTGTAAAAGCACTATTCCTATAGAAGAGGAAATACATAGAGAGAGGAGGAGGAAATAGAATGCAGGAGATTATCATTAGAAGATGGGAGAGATCGAACAAGTTGAAGAAAGCTTTTAAAGAAGAAGAGCCAAGCTTGGTCTTCCAGGTTATTCTTTAGGGTGGGCTTGAATTCTGGGCATTTCCCCAAAGTACCCAGGGCTTCCTGGTGGCTTAGACAGTAAAGAATCTGCTTGCAATGCAGGAGATCTGGCTTCGATTCCTGGGTTGGGAAGATCCCCTGGAAGAGTGGCAACCCACTCCAGTATTCTGGCCTGGAGAATCCCCATGGAAGAGGAGCCTCGCAGGCTATAATCCATGGGGTCTCAAAGAGTCAGACACTACTGAGCAACTTAGCACAAACTGCCAAGGGCAGCAGCCACTGATGATAGATGTAACCATCCCTCTCAACATTCACAGTCCATACTCAGCATACTAAAGGGTGGGGTGAGGGTTAAGGCTGACAGGCTTAACCACTGGGTCTAACAGGCTAAAGAACAGGAAGTAAAGAAGAAACATGTCTTCTTAAAGGGGCACAGAAATCATTTTCAAAATCCACCACTTTCTTCTAAGAGGGGACAGTAGTCCCTACAAAGTGCTTTGTGCAGCTGAGCATTTGGAGGGGTTTCGGCCTGAATGGTGGGCTGGGAACTGAGCTTGAGAGTAAGCGTTCTATATCTTAGAGCAAGATGAATTTGGAATTCGTGGGCTTTTTGGGAAGGAGGGATAAGGAACAAGTTGAACAGAAGAGAAAGAAGGCAGGGCAGGTGGGGTGGGGATGAGGGATGGCAGAGGAGCTTGTGAAACAGCAGAAATGGAGAACTGAAGTGTAAATTACTGTCTATCCTACCCTCTATTCTCAAATCCTCAGTAAAGTTGACTACCTACCCAATCACCACAAACTGGGTGGGTTAAAACAACAGAAATTTGTTCTCTCCCATTCTAGAGGATAGAATCCCCAAGCAAGGTGTCAGCCACACTGTGAGCCCTCTGTGGCTCTGGGGAAGTAGCCTTCCTTGCCTTCACCCAGCTTCTGGAGGCTTCTGGAGTAGTACGATCTCAGCTTGATTGATTATATGTGCTAAGACTCTATTTCCAAAGAAGGTCAACTCAGATGTTCTGGGCAGATATGAATTTGGGGGACACTAATCCACTACCATGTTGTTTCATCTTTTATTGTGTGTGAAAATCAAGTGCAAGGCAGTTTCATGTCAGAATCAACTGGCAAGGGACTGAGGGTGGGGGGGGGCCATGTTGGTGGTCAAATGGCCTATGCACCAAGTGAATTAATTCAGAAAAGTTCAGAGTTTGAAGTTGGAGGTGACCACCTCCCACAAGAACATTCAGAAATCTAGAAAGGCTTTGGAATTTTACAGGACATGAAATGAGGAGTTCAAGCCAATATTACCTAGATCTCATGGGCCAGGAGACCACAGCTAACTTCTGTGCTTTAGTCATTCAGTCATGTCCTACTCTTTATGACTCCATGGACTGTAGCCCACCAGGCTCCTCTGTCCATGGGGTTTCTTCAGGCAGCAATCCTGGAGTGGGTTGCCATGCATTCCTCCAGGGACCTTCCCAACCCAGAGATTGAACTCAAGTCTTCTGCATTGCAGGCAGATTCTTTACCATCTGAGCCAGCAAGGAAGCCCAAGAATACTGGAGTGCATAGCCTATCCCTTCTCCAGTGGATCCTCCCAACCCAGGAATCAAACCGGGGTCTTGTGCATTACAGGTGGATTCTTTACCAGCTGAGCTACCAGGGAAGCCCTTTGGATTATCAATAAAAGAAAAAGGTCTGGAGCAGGGGAAGATGGAGAGGTAAAGAAGAAGAACAAAAGAAAAAGGTGGGGAGATGAGTTAGAAAGACATATGAGTTTTTAAAGGAGACCAAGGAAAAAGAAAGCAGGGTTAAGAAGCTAAGGCAAGACCTGGTATATTTAAAGTGCCTAAGAGAAGTTTGGGCTTCCCTGGTGGCTCAGAGATTAAAGCATCTGCCTGGAATGCGGGAGACCCAGGTTCGATCCCTGGGTCGGGATGATCCCCTGGAGAAGGAAATGGCAACCCACTCCAGTACTCTTGCCTGGAGAATCCCATGGAGGGAGGAGCCTGGTAGGCTACAGTCCATGGGGTCGCAAAGAGTCAGACATGACTCAGTGACTTCACTTCACTTCACAAGAGAAGTTTAGAGAAGAAATAAAGGGAGGAAGGGAGAGGTGTGAGGGTAGCCTATCCTCTCCCTATGTATTGTCACAAAAAATTGCCTCCACAGTTACCCAGTTATCCATACCATGGCGATGTGCTCATAACCTTGATCACTTTCAAAGACCAGAGTGACATGTGGAAACCCTAGTTGCTTCTCTCTCTGTATCAGTGTTCTGTGGACTAAAGAGGCCAAAGTTCATTTTCCACCCAAGGCCCATGACATCTTTTCTTTTCTGATGATGTATGTTCCATTTCAACTCTAGTTTGAGGTACCGCATACTCCTTGTCTCTGTGGTTTTTGCTGTCCCTCACCATGCCAGAGTTTATCTTAGTGAATTCATGAAAGGACATGCCACTGCTGCTGCTGATAAGTCACTTCAGTCGTGTCTGACTCTGTATGACCCCAAAGACAGCAGCCCACTAGGCTTCCCCGTCCCTGGGATTCTCCAGGCAAAAATACTGGAGTGGATTGCCATTTCCTTCTCCAATGTGTGAAAGTGAAGTTGCTTAGTCATGTCCGACTCCCAGCAACCCCATGGACTGCAGCCTACCAGGCACCTCCATCCATGGGATTTTCCAGGCAAGAGTATGACAATGGTCTAAATTAGTGAATGTCTTTCAGCACAGAAGGGCAAGGAGAACCCTTGTGGATTAAGCAAATAGCTTTCAGATCACTTGAGACACAGTTGAAATAGTTCAGGACAACAAAGATTCTGTGATTTGGGGAAAAGAGAACTACTAGACCTGGAATCAGGAGACCTCTATGCCAATGTACCACCAAGTTACCTGAAGCAAGTAAATCCCCTATTCCTAGCCTTGGATTCCTCACTGATGTCATGGCGTGATTTCTAGATCCTTTTGGCTGTCATTGTCTATGTAGAGGCATTATTAATAAATTTCAATTAAAATGACCTCCCTAGGACATCCATGGTGTATTGGGAAAATGAAAATGTTGCTAGAAACCACATTCCCACTTGTAGAAAGTGAAGATGAAATGGACCTGATTTCAAGTCAAGGAGTGAAAAGAAATGCAATGGAATGAGAAGGAGACTGCTGAGCATATGCCGAGGAAAGTGAGGGCACTTCGGTCATTCAGGTTCCAGGAACTGTTTATAAACTGAGTTATCACTTGGGTAAATGACTTATATATTTGGAATATCATAGATGAAGAAAGTCAAGGGGCAGTTGCTCTTCTGCTAGGACAATAGAGAAGAAAATCAGGAAGAATTTCCACACACATCATCTTGTTTCTCAAAACAAGGAGGTATCATTATCTCCATTTCATAGATGAGGAAACTAAGACTCAAAAAACCTAGGCAACTTATTCCAGGTTACAAATTAGTAAGTGGCAGAATAGGACCCAAATCCAGGTTCATTCAACTCCAATTCCAGTGTTCCCTCTGTCTCCCCAGATGGATGCTATTACACCCAGTTGTCCGAGCCAAAAAAAAAAAAAAATCCTATAAAGAAACTGAGGGGTGCATATCTCCCTTTTTCATCCTCTAGCATAAAGAACTGGAGAAGGTGATGGCACCCTACTCCAGTACTCTTGCCTGGAAAATCCCATGGACATAGGAGCCTGGTGGGCTGCAGTCCATGGAGTCGCTAAGAGTCAGACACGACTGAGTGACTTCACTTTCACTTTTCACTTTCATGCATTGGAGAAGGAAATGGCAACCCACTCTAGTGTTCTTGCCTGGAGAATCCCCGGGACAGGGGAGCCTGGTGGGCTGCGGTCTATGGGGTCTCACAGACTCGGACATGACTGAAGCGACTTAGCAGCAGCAGCAGTAGCATAAAGAACATAGGCATGCTTTTGAATTAAGAGTGATGGCTAGCAGGTCAAAGCCAAGAACAGAGTAGAAACTTGAAAAATATTTGTTGAGTTAAGTGAATACTGAGTTTGGAGTTAACCTTTTTGCAGGTTACTAGAAAAATTTGAGATTCAGAGAGGCCAAGTGTCTTGCCTTAAGTCAAGAGACCTAGAAATGTTCTCTCTTTTCCAGAGAGAGTTGAGAAAGGAACCAAAGATGTCTAGACTTCCAGACTAGAGATATGCCTACCATATCACCATAACTCCTAAGGCCAATAGAATTTTTCTTATACATTTAATTAAATATAGTATACTTTAGGAGGAAATGAATGCTAACCTCCAATCAAGAATATTTGCTTGCCTAATGGGTTAATAAGAAAATGACCCTGCTGTTTCAGAAGCTAATAGATGGTATAGTTAGTATAATTTTCAGTTTTGATATGGGCTGTGAGTCATCTTTGTTTTATCTTAGCATTTTTTTTCCTCAGGTGTGGTATGGACTGACCATAATTACTGGGAATAGTAGGCCTGTCACTCACTCAGGAAGTAATTGACAGAGTTGCAGTGAGTGGATGACTGTTTTCATGAGTGTGTTTGGTCATTTAAGTCAAAAACTGGGTCCTTGGGGGATTTTGCTAGTCAGGTGGTTGACTGCACTTTCACTGCAGGGGATGCGGGTTGGACCCCTGGGTGGGGGAACTAAGATTCCACATGCCACTAGCCAAAGCCAAAAAAGGAGGTGGGGTTCTCCAGAGTTTCTCCAATGAGCCACTTCATCTGCATCCCCAAGACCACATCACAAAGGACCCCCAGAACTCAATCTCTAGGATGAAACTCTTGTCCAGCACACACTTCTGGCCATCTTCAGAAGACCTGCACCGGGCTGTGTCGTGCTGCTGCTCCTAAGTCGCTTCAGTCTTGTCCAACCCTGTGCGACCCCATAGACGGCAGCCCGCCAGGCTCCCCCGTCCCTGGGATTCTCCAGGCAAGAACACTGGAGTGGGTTGCCATTTCCTTCTCCAATGCATGAAAGTGAAAAGTGAAAGTGAAATTGTTCAGTCGAGTCCGACCCTCAGCAACCCCATGAACTGCAGCCTGTCATAGTCACCTCAAATTCAGCAGAGTCAACCTGTCCAAGGGTCTCTAACTGTGAAATTAAGATATAGGCACTTCCCTGTATGTAAATTATATGCCACAGAGAAATAAAAATAAAGAAGCAAGTTTAAAATGGAGTTCACCTTCCCCATTCCGCAAACTCCTCCTCCTGAGGTATTCCTTGACTTGGGTCAGGGTGTGCCTTAGTTCCATAAGCCTCCACACCCAGTAAGTCACCAAGACCTATTGATTCCATCTACTACAGAGAACAAGGCTTCCCTTGTGGTTCAGCTGCTAAAGAATCTGCCCGCAATGCAGGAGACCTGGGTTCAATCCCTGGGTTGGGAAGATCCCTGGAGAAGGAGAAGGCTACCCACGACAGTATTCTGGCTTGGAGAATTCCATGGACAGTATAGTCCATGAGGTCGCAAAGAGTTGGACACAACTGAGTGACTTTCACTTTGCTTCACTTCACTTCACTACAATTCTTTATACTCTTTCCCCTCCTCTCCATTTTTTCCTGTCAATTCCCATCATCATATTCACCTGAATGACTCTGACCCCCTACTTTGGGCCAGACAGACACTTGCTAGCCCTATGTCTATAGTGACAAGCAACATGCATATCGTGTCTTGAGGGAGTTTGCATTTTAGAACTCTTTGTGGGAATCACAACCACAGAAACACAGATAACACAGAAGGAGCATTTTATCTTACAAAGGAGTAGGGGTCAGAGTGAGCAGTGCTGTTCCAGGGTTTCAGGGATGGGTCTAGAAAGCTCAGAGAGGAGTTGACCTCTTAGGAGAAAACTGAGAGATGAATAGGCATCCAGCACGTGGACAAAGAAAAGCGCTGCCAATGAGAAGAGCTCTAGCAAGAACAGCTGGAGGGAACATTTACGCCTTTCAGGTAGGCTAAAGAGGTGGGGAAATAGTTTGAGAAATTATTACAAAGGAGAGGAAAGTGATAGGAGATGGAGCCCAACAGGTGGGCAGGAACCAGATCATTGGAAAGCTTTGTCAGTTACATTTAAGAGTTTGAACTTTATTCTATGGAAAGAGGGTGGTCAGTAAAGACTTAAGCAATGGACTACACAGCCTTCTCTCTAGAAAGATCAATTTAGAGATAATGATCTCTTATGTGAACAACTCAGTATTTTTCTTGATGCCTATTTCTCTCATCTCCATAGACCACTTCCAAAGTGATCTTCCTAAAAATAAGACCATGTCCCTTCCCTAATTAAAAAGCAAAACAAAATAAACTAAAAACCCTATCATAGCATCCTATAGCAGATGGCAGCAATTCCAAACTCTAAGGAAAATTATCCCCGAAGATGTTGATGTTCTGGGGAAAAAACACAATTCCCTTGGAAATAAGTTTCATTCACTTTTGTACAATAATTAAACAGTTGTCCTTTTCATTGTAGGTCTTCTCAGAGGCTTTAATTTTCAAATGTCAGTTGTGAATCTTTCTAAAAGGGATTCAGAATTCAGATTCCCAAATCTATTAAGCAGGTGATCTCTTTAGTCTTGGAGCTCTATTGGCATCTCCATGGACTGGTGTTCTGTGAAATTCTGGCCTCTACATAAAGTCCAAACTTGTTTAGATGAGCAAGGCCATCAATGATGTAAAAATTTCATGGCTGTCTGCCGTACTGACACTCCTGAATCCTCTGCCCCAGCCAAATTGTTCTTTTCAGTGTTCTTTCCTTCCTATGCTTGAGGATTTCTTGGTCATCCTTTATGCTGTTGTTCAGTCACTGAGTCACGTCTGGCTCTTTGCAACCCCATAAACCACAACATCTCAGACTTCTGTGTCCTCCACAATCTCCTAGAGTCTGCTTAAATTCATGTTGATTGAGTCAGTGATGCTAATCTAACCATCTCATCCTCTGCTGCTCCCTTATCCTTTGGCCTTCAATCTTTCCTAGCATCAAGGTCTTTTCCAGTGAGTCAGATCTTTGCCTAAGATGGCCAAAGTATTGAAGCGTCAACTTCAGCATCAATCCTTCCAATGAATATTCAGGGTTGATTTCCTTTAGGACTGACTGGTTTGGTCTCCTTGTAGTCCAAGGGATTCTCAAGAGTCTTCTCCAGCACCACAATTTGTAAACATCAATTCTTCAGCGCTCAGTCTTCTTTAGGGTCCAACTCTCACATCCATACATGACCACTGAAAAACTATAACTTTGATTATACAGACCTTTGTCAACAAAGTGATGTCTCTGCTTTTTAATATGTTGTCAAGTTTGTCAGAGCTTTCCTTGTAAAGAGTAAGTGTCTTTTAAATTTCATGGCTGCAGTCACCATCCACAGTGATTTTGGAACCTAAGAAAAGAAAATCTGTCACTGCTTCCACTTTTCCCCCTTTTATTTACCATGAAGTGATGGGACCAGATGCCATGATCTTAGGTTTTTTTTAACTTGAATTTCAAGCCAGCTTTTTCGCTCTTGTCATTCACCCTAATCAAGAGGTTCTTTAGTTCCTCTTCACTTTCTGCTGTTACAGTGGTATTATCTGCATGTCTGAGGTCGTTGGTATTTCTCCTGGAAATCTTAATTCTAGCTTGTGATTCATCCAGCCCAGCATTTCACACGATGTACTCAGTATAAAAGTTAAATAAGCAGGTGAAAACATTCAGCCTTGATGGACTTCTTTCCCAATTTTGAACCAATCTGTTGTTCCATGCCCGGACTAGTTCTGACTGTTGCTTCTTGACCTGCATACAGGTTTCTCAGGAGACAGGTAAAGTAATCTGGTACTCCCATCTCTTAAGAATTTTCCACAGTTTGTTGTGATCCACACAGTCAAAGGCTTTATTTTTTTTTAATTTAAATTTATTTTAATTGGAGGCTAATTACTTTACAATATTGTATTGGTTTTGCCATACATCGACATGAACCCGCCAGAGGTGTACACGTTTCCCATCCTGAACCCCCTCCCACCTTCCTCCCCATGCTTTAGCATAGTCAATGAAGCAGATGCTTTTCTGGAACTTCCCTTGCTTTCTCTATGATATAATGAATGTTGGCAATTTAATCTCTGGTTCCTCTGCCTTTTCTAAACCCAGTTTGTACATCTGGAAGTTCTTGGTTTATGCACTGCTGAAGCCTAGCTTGAAGGATTTTGAGCATAACCTTGCTAGCATGTAAAATGAATACAATTGGATGGCAGTTTGAACATTCTTTGGCATTGCCCTTCTTTAGGATTGGAATGAAAAACTGACCTTTCCCAGTTCTGTGACCACTGCTGAGTTTTGTAAATTTGCCAACACATTGAGTGTAACACTTAAACAGCATTGTCTTTTAGAATTTGAAATAGCTCAGATAGAATTCTGTCACCTCCACTAGCTTTGTTCATAGTAACGCTTCCTAAAGTCTGGCTCTAGGTGAGTGACCATACTATCATGGTTATCCAGGTCATTAAGATCTTTTCTGCATAGTTCTTTTATGTATTCCTGCCACCTTATTCTCTTCTGCTTCTGTGAGGTCCTTGACATTTCTGTCCTTTATTGTGCACATCCTTGCATGAAATTTTCCCTTGATGTCTCCGGCTTTCTTGAAGAGATATCTAGTCTTTCCCATTCAATTTTCCTCTACTTCTTTGCACTGTTCATTTAACAAGGCCATCTTATCTCTCCTTGCCATTCTCTGGAACTCTGCATTCAGTTGGATATATCTTTCCCTTTCTCCCTTGCTTTTCGCTTCTCTTCTTTACTCAGTTATTTGTAAAGCCTCTTCAAACAACCATTTTTCCTTCTTGCATTTCTTTTGCTTTGGGATGGTTTTAGTTACTGCCTCCTGTACAATGTTACAAACTTCCATCCATAGTTCTTCCAGCACTCTATCAGATCTAATCCCTTGAATCTATTTGTCACTTTCACTGTATAATCATAAGGAATTTGATTTAGGTCATACCTGAATAGTCTAGTGGTTCCCCTACTTTCTTCAACTTAAGCCTGAATTTTGCAGTAAGGAGTTCATGATCTGAGCCACAGTCAGCTCCTGGGCTTGTTTTTTGCTGACTTTATAGAGCTTCTCCATCTTCAGTTGCAAATAACATAATCAATATGATTTTGGTATTGACCATCTGGTGATGTCCATGTGTAGAGTGGTCTCTTGGATTGATGGGAAAGGGTATTTGCTATGACCAACATGTTTTCTCAATAAAACTTTCCATTTTGTATGCCAAGGACAAACTTGCTTGTTATTTTGGGTACATCTTGACTTCCTATTTTTGCATTCTAGTCCTCTATGGTGAAAAGGACATCTTTTATTGGTGTTAGTTCTAGAAGGTGTTGTGTGTCTTCGTGTGTGTGTGTGTTAGTCACCCAGTTGTGTCTGACTCTTTGTGACCCCATGGACTGTAGCTCATCAGGCTCCTCTGTCCACAGAATTCTCCAGGCAAGAATACTGGAATGAGTACCCATTCTCTTCTCCAAGGGATCTTCCCAACCCAGGGGTTGAACCCAGGTCTCTCGTATTGCAGGCAGATTCTTCACTATCTGAGCCGTTAGCGAAGTCCTGTAGTCTTCACAGAACCAGTCTTCTTTGGCATTAATGGCTTGGGTGTAGACTTGGATTACTGTGATGCTGAATGGTTTGCCTTGGAAGCAAGCCGAGATCATTTTGTCATTTTTGGAGGTTGCACCAAGTACTGCATTTTGGACTCTTTTGTTGACTATGAGGGCTACTCCATTTCTTCCAAGGGATTCTTGCCCATAGTAGTAGATATAATGGTCATCTGAATTAAATTCACCCATTCCCTTCCATTTTAGTTTACTGATTCCTAAGATGTCAGTGTTCACTCTTGCCATCTCCTGGTTGACCATATCGAACTTACCTTGATTCATGGACCCAGCGTTCTTGGTTCCGATGCAATATTGTTTTTACAGCATTGGAGTTTACTTTTACCACCAGACACATCCAGAGAGTTGTTTCCACTTTGACCCAGATACTTCATTCTTTCTGGAACTATTAGTAATTGCCCCCTGCTCATACTCAGTAACATACTGGACACCTTCCATTCTCGGGGGCTCATCTTTCAGCTTCATATCTTTTGCCTTTTCATACTTTTCATGGGGTTCTCACAGCAAGAATATTGGAGTGTGTTGCCATTTCCTCTTCCAGTGAACCACGATTTGTCAGAACTCTTCACTATGATGCAACCATCTTGGGTGGCCCTGCATAGCATGGCTCATAGCTTCATTGAGTTACACAAGCCCCTTTGCCGTGACAAGGCTGTGATCCATGAAGGGGGTCCTCCTTTAAATTGCAGCTAAGTTTCAACTCCACTGTGAAAAGGGGGGTGTATGGGAAAAGGTTCCTAAGATATAGGTGGATCTGAGTAAAGGTTAGTGTCCATAAAACCGTAGTATGTTCTTTATGAGAATAGTTTGGATGAATAATTCTATAAATTGTGAATCTATGAAAAGTGCTAGACTACATTTTACAAAGAATGTTGAGTTATTTGTTATGGGCAAAGAAACTCTGGTCTTTAGAGACCCTGCATTGTCCCATGTTTAAACAGACTCATTTTTCCCAGCCTCTGCTCCTGACTACATGAAGAATACAGGCACCATGACAAGATGGACTAGGGACAAAGAGAGTGCTAGAAAGATTTTTAAAGTGCATTTCTGGGAATGAGTAGGGGTAGCCTGGCTCCTGACCAAGGGGTGTTGTTGGAATGAAGGAAGTCAAGTCTGGAAGGGAGAAACTGGAGGTCAGAAAAGATCCTGAGAATGACTCCTCATGAAGAACATCCACAAGGAAGACCCAGAATCAAATCACTAGATGAAGATTCTTTCTGTTTTGAGCAGGAAAGACGGAGAAAAACGAGGAAAGGGAAATTGTGGCTTTGCTCAGGAAAGGACCTTCCAGAGACTGAAGAGAGGTTCTGTGTGCTTGGGAGAGAAAAGGAAGGGAGATGGAGAGAGAAGAGGTCAAACTATATCCATCATTTTATAATTTGCCACTGACCCAGCTTTGCTTTCACTGGACAGGACCCTACCATCAACTTCCATCTTTGGGATGGAGATCAAGGGGTGGGAGTTAGAGGACAGTGTGGAAAAAGAAAGAACAAAGGGAAGAGAATAAAGAGAAGAAATGAGAGGAGAAAGAGGAGGGGAATGAAGGATTCTCCCAACCCCGGGCCACAACCTTACTCAGAACTAAAACGAAGAAACGGAGTTCTTATTTGGGAGGAGGAACAAGAGAAGCCCCCATCCTTGTCTCCATCCTTGCCCTCTTCTTCCCATCTCCCAGCCTTCAGCAAGTTGTTGAGGAATCAACAAAGGAGTGGAGCAGAGCTGAGTGAAATCTGGTGAAAGTTACAAACTAGAGCAGCCTTGAGGCAGTCTCCCAAGATGGAAGCTTGCAGCTGGAGGGAGTGAGTATGACGAGCAGAGTATTTATTAGCTTAGTATTAGCAGTGTGCTGGCTCGGGATTAGCTGGAAGAAGGAACTTCCTTCCCTTCCAGAGCCTGCCCCATCTCTCCAGCTGCTCCAGAGGAGCAAATCGCTGCTTTTCCACGTGCCTTATGGTCACAAATTCTTGCAGCACACCTGCAAGCTCTTCACCACTTACTTGAGAAAAGTCTTGGCTTTTATGACGGAAAATGATGCCATGAGTCTTTAAAAGTGGTGCTGAGGGCTCTGAGAAGATTATACATTCCAAAGTTCCAACAGGAAAAAGCAGGAAGCAAGAAGGGCTAGCTCTCCTCAACTCTGGCTAGATTCTGAGCTGAAAGGATCCTCTGGACTAACTGTGGTTTTACTGAAAAATGCCAATTATGATTTCAACAGTGCTTTGCACATAAAAACGCTGCCTTTGCTGCAGTATTACTGCCCCACAGCTCTGCTTTTCAGAAAGACTGGGACGATGCTCCGTGGAAATGCCAAGCTTGGAGTGGACACTTCTGTGGGGTCTCTTTCAATGTGGAACTAGAAGGAAACGAAACAAAGTAAGACAACAGAAAAATTTAAGGCTACAGGATCACTGTAAAGAGCTAATTTATTTGCAAATACCACAGCTTGGTTTAAACGATGGGTACTTTCTTGGTAAAAATTTTTAAGAGCAGAGAATGAAGACTGTACCAGAGATCTGAGCTCCCCTTTAACACAAGGAGTCCAACCTGGTGCGGTGCTCTGTGACAGCCTAGGGGGTGGGGTGGGGGGGTGGGGCAGGAGGGAGGCTCACAGGGGCGGGGATATACTTATAGCTATGACTGATTTGTGTTGTTGTACAGCAGAAACCAACACAACATTATAAAGCGATTATCCTCCAATGAAAAATAAACTTAAAAAGAAAGGGGCAATCCAAAATAGGGTAAGTTATAAATGGTTTGTGCATTAAAGCTCAGAACTCAAGGCACGTGTTTGAAAGTATAGCAGCTATCTTGTGATAGAAGCCAGTTCTGCGACATCAAAGGTATTCTCAGTAGAAAGTAGGAGAGCAAGAATTAGAAAAAGGCTCGGTTGAAACCAAAACAACCCTCCCCAAACAAAAATTACTTTAAAATGGCATTTAGCAATCCAGTGACTCTCTGGTGATCTTAAATCAGATTAACAAATTACCAACTTAAATCTTGATAGATATCATAAGGATCTTAATATTTGCATCTATGCACAATTTACACCTACATTCACCTTATATTATTGCTCAAGAATATTTCAAATTCCTGGAAAAAAGGACTGCTAGTCACCTCTGTCAACATGTCCCTCTTTGAGAGGACACCACCAACAAAATAATATATCATTCCTGTGTTGACACCTGTTTTCTCACCCTAACGATCAATTTCACTGATGGAAGCTGGCGAAGTTTCCTCTGGCGAAGGTTCCTCACCAGCAATCATTAGCAAATCAAAGATTCTAACTAGATGCTGTCATTCCCCCACCCAGGGCCAAAAAAAGAGCAAAACACTACCAAAGTAATAAATCTTGTCTCAGTGCACTCCCTTTTGTCCTGAAGCTTCTTGGTTATTAATATTTTTTTTTTTTTACAAAACTTCTTTTAGTTATTTATGTCAGGGATTCTAATGAAGCTATCAGTGATCTGTTAAGTAAAGGCACTAAGAAATTTGAGAACAAAAACATCAACAAGAAGGAACAATCTGTATATCTGTGACAGGTGATGAGTATTGGCCAATTTCAAAACAATGAAGAGCTTTACTAAAAGTCTGCTTTTTCCCCCTAGAGATGAAAACATTGCGTTTCAAAGTACATACCCACAGTATGTACCTCATATTCTAGAGAGAGAAAAAAATCCAGCCTCAGTATACTAGAAAGAGAAAAATTTCGGCTAACATTGATTTTGTGTTTCCTTTCAGTGTATTTAGTAAGCAGAGGCGTTTGAACTGTGGTGTTGGAGAAGACTCTTGGGAGTCACTTGGACTGCAAGGAGATCCAACCAGTCCATCCTAAAGGAGACCAGTCCTGGGTGTTCATTGGAAGGACTGATGCTGAAGCTGAAACTCCAATACTTTGGCCACCTGATGCGAAGAACTGACTCACTGGAAAAAAACTCTGATGCTGGGAGGGATTGGGGGCAGGAGGAGAAGGGGATGACAGAGGATGAGATGGTAGATGGCATCACCCACTCGATGGACATGAGTTTGGGTAAACTCTGGGAGTTGGTGATGGACAGGGAGGCCTGGCGTGCTGCGATTCATGGGGTCTCAAAGAGGTGGACACAACCGAGCGACTGAACTGAAGCAGAGGCATCTTAGTCTAAATTTTAAACATGTGCCTGAGGATGTTCATAAGAATTTTTGTTGTACGAAACAGGTATGTCTTAATAATTATGAAAATCTAACCCAAATCATTTTGTTCACACTGCTAAACTGCATCCACCACGATGTATTTCAGTTAGTTTTGTCTTGGAGGCTGCATCAGTCCTTAGATATTCATAAATTTCTTATCGGGATCTCTTTCTATCTTATTCATCTCTCTGAATCCAGAAACTGGCCCAACCCAAGTGGACTGCTGCTGCTGCTGCTGCCAAGTCGCTTCAGTCGTGTCCGACTCTGTGCGACCCCACAGACAGCAGCCCACCAGGCTCCCCCATCCCTGGTATTCTCCAGGCAAGAACACTGGAGTGGGTTGCCATTTCCTTCTCCAATGTTTGAAAGTGAAGAGGGAAAGTGAAGTCGCTCAGTCGTGTTTGACTCTTAGTAACCCCATGGACTACAGCCTAGCAGGCTCCTCCATCCATGGGATTTTCCAGGCACAAGTGGACTGGGTGGATGCTTAACCAAACTGTGTTCTCCTCTTACAATGAAGACTTTTTACAAACAAGATTTCATGTGTTGAGAGGGGAAAAAGAATAGTTGCTCTTCAGTCATGTCATCTCTCTCTGGGGGACCCTCAGACCACCCTCTTGGGTTACCCAGATGAAGAGTTTGTACATATTACAGTAAACAATCAGTCCACAAAAATACATTGAAACCACCAAATAAATGAAGTAATCAGACCAGCTGAAAAATTTTCAGCATCTGGGAAAATAACACCCCAAGCACCAAGACAGTTACCTAAGAAAATTTCTAAGTACGTTACTCAGGCCTGAGAGGCAACAGGTAGGTGGATTCCATGCCAATTAGAAAGTGTTATGATTGGCAAACCGCTGTAAAACTCTAAAACTGCAGTTTAATGGAAACGCTGGCTGTCATCCCCAAAGTACATTTCAAGGAATCGGAGAACTTTAGAATTAAAGGCAGCTGAATGGAAGTTTTCATCCATATTGAACCCAGAAGATTAGGTGGTAACACAGGAACTTTTGCAGGTATCCCAATTCTTAATCTGGCATTTCTTCCATCACATAACCTTTCATTCCTCTGACAGAGCAGGGTTCATGTGACAAGCACCGGCCCAGCTCAGAGATGGGGTAGAGCTGATGGGGTGGAGGGTGGGGGGAACAGGCATGGAATGCCCTGATACCTCAGGGTCCAAGGGAACAGCTAGCCCCTGCAAACTCGAGCAGAGTGGGGCACAGTGCTGAGATTCGAGGAGCAGACTTATTCCTGGTCTTGTGAAAACAGTAACACCCAGCTATTCTCAGAAGGTGGCCGAAACCAACAGCTTGTTGGGTTCTGGGAGCCTCTGAAACTCTTTCCCAAATGTTTGGGGTTTAGCCCTACAGTACGTACCCGCTTTGCCCCAAGGCATCTTTCTCTTAATTTTCAGGCCCCAGTGTATTTTAAGGTAAATTGATCCCACATGCTTCTGATTCATTTACACTGAACTCATCAGGCTATGTTTGGAAAGAGCAATCTGAAGGCCAAGAAGCCCTTTGAGACTGCTTTTATGTG
Source organism: Nanger dama (assembly GCA_917880005.1). Taxonomy (NCBI): domain Eukaryota; kingdom Metazoa; phylum Chordata; class Mammalia; order Artiodactyla; family Bovidae; genus Nanger; species Nanger dama. The sequence goes on along the minus strand of CAKJTW010000038.1, from coordinate 816,669 downwards.
CCTTTTTCTTAGAAACAGGAAGCCACGTCTTGACATGAACAAATAGAATGCAAGCCCTTGAGACTCAGGTCTGGTTCCAAAGGTGGCCCCTCTGAAATCCAAGGGTCCTCAAATCACCAAGACAAGGCTGCCCCTCCTACTTTTTCAGAAGTTAAAGGAAACCTTACCCTCGTGGTGTTATGAGCCTGAATCAGTCCATTCGGAGCGGCTTGGCACAGAGCTCATATAAGCCTTTGGCATTCTAACTCCACACCCATTCCTGACACCTAGGACTCCAACACGCAAGGGGGAGCCCCAGGCCCAGGGCCACCTCTTCTCTCTGCTCTGTGGAGCTGGGCCTGCAACCTGGCAAGTCGGTAGGAAATTGCTCTTTTTATCTGAGCTGCAAAACTGGGCTGTTCAGTTGTTGATTTGTTGCTGGTGTTACTGTTAACATCACTTGAACCTGACAGAGGGGGCACAGTGGGAAATGGTTCAGAAAGGGTTCCTTTTAGGGAGGAAGAAATTAACATATCCCTCCAGCGGCTGACCAGAACCAGGAGATGTTTGACTTTGCTTCCTCTCCTTTTAGTATATAAGAAGCCTGAGGTCTAACTCAGGCAAGATGGTTTTGGGGATATGAGTCAAAAGTCTCGGTCTGCAGACTTTTGAACAAAGTCGTCATTCTTTGCCCCAACAATTGGTCTCTCAATTTACTGACCTGTAGTGAGGCCAGCAGTGTGAGCTTGGACTCGGTAACAGATTTGACCTCTGGGATGGGACACAAAGCCAGCTGTCCCAGTCTGTTCTCCCATCTGTGACCTGCTCTGTTGACTCCGTTTAATCCTGCCTGGGGTTCCAAGACTGAAAGGAATCCAGGCCACTGACTAGGAAAAGGACAACAAACTGTACAAGTAACTGAAAAGATGTTGAAGATAAAGTGGCCAGGGCTTCGTCCAATTTGTCTCCCTCTCTTTATACAATGCACTCTCAACTCCACCTACTCATGCAGTTTTAAAAATTCTTAGGCCCTACCTAAGAACAAGTAAATCAGAATCTCTGGGGGTAAGGCCCAGGAAGTCAAGTTTTTGTCTTAAAAACCCCACTGGTTATCCTACTACACCGTCAGGGGTAAGGGCCACCGATTTAAAGCAACTTGAATACTTTCCTGTTCTGGAAAAGTACCTGGAAATAATCCACATCACAGAGGGTTTGATCATTGTCTTCTAATGAAATGGACTAGGATTTGGGGCTGATGCTCTCCTCTCCCACATTCCCATTTTGTTTTTAATGATGATCATGCTCTCTGGAGAGCTTTTCAAGCCAGTACCCAATAAACTAAAGAGAACTAGAACCAACCCCAAAGGCTGAATCATCTCTCATGTCAAAATGAACCAAACACAAGATCTCTTCAAATATTTAATCAGTTTGGAGACCTCTGCCTTCCAACCCAGTTGGGTAAAAATTCAAAAGAAAGCATGATGAAGGGGTCTTCAAAGAAAACACTGGACTAAAATGGAGAGGAAACTGGGTTTGGGAAGACAGAATATAACATGTGCCTTATGACCTTTTGAAGGCATTCTACCATGGATTAAAAATAATAATCATCATCAAAATGAACAAGAAAGGATTAAACAGTTATACAGATTTAAGGACAACTAAAACTTCTCTTATGGCTGAAAATACCAGACATGGCTTTGAAATAGACTCTTTAAAAACCTTTAGATCATTCTGTGGTTTCTTTCTATAGCCTTCTGTACATGCTAGAAGCAAGCTAGCTACACCCAGCATCCCCGGGAACTTGGGGGTGCCTTGGCAAAGAAGCAATCAGCGAGAGAGAGAGAGAAAGCCTGGAGGAGGTGAGAGGAAGTGGTTCACAGTTTTTTGAACGTGGACTCAGACCCCGCAAACCTAATCTATTTTCTTTGAAAACTAAGGAAATAAACTGAAGGCCTTGAAAAATCACCGTCGATCTCAGGTCAGTGTGCCAATGATAATGCTTTTCAATAACTATGTGGTAAAACTGGGGAAGTATGTCCTTCAAGGTGATGGGTCTGTAATAATAGAGGCGTGGTCGGGACTCATGCTGACTCCTCGGGAGACGTTCAGCCGAAAAGGCCCCACGTCTGTCTCACTCTTGAGCTCTCTCTGGTTTCTCCACTTCTCTGTCCCTTGGTGCAGTTGGAGGCAGTGTCAGAGGCTGCCGGCCCGGCGCTCAGAACGGGTACTGGGACACGTATATCCGCAGTCGGATCACAGAGCTGCCCCTGAAGTTGATGACGGTGTTGACCGTGATCATTTCCAAGTCCAGTTGTATGTCCCGGGGCCCTTTGATGGGGCGAGTCATCACCAGGGTGGCACTGATGGGGCCCGTTTGCTGTGGATGGAAGCGGGTATACTAGTTAGAGAAGGTCTGACTGGCTGAAGCAGCCGAGGGTAAGCTTGACTCTGGAAGCTGTCAAACAGCAGGAAATGGTACAGATGAGCCTGTTTGCAGGAACAGGAATGGAGACGCCAACGGTGGCCACAGAGCGGGGAAGGGAGCTTGGGAGAAGTGTTGATATATATCCAGTATCACGTGTAAAACAGATAGCGAGAGGCTACTGTATAGCACAGGGGGTTCAGCTCGGGCCTCTGTGATGACCTATAAGGGTGGGATGAGAGTGGTGGAAGGGAGGCTCCGGAGGGAGGGGTATATGTATACCTAAAGTTCATTCATGTTGTACAGCACAAACTAACACATGGTAAAGCAATTATACGCCAATAATAAAATTTTTAGAAAAAGAAAACAAACAATGGTAGAGAGGGTGAGGAAAGCCTTCAGGTGACATGGCCTCTGGGACAATCACCAAAGCCGAAGGTCAAGTGGTCTGGTCGCAGCCAGCCCCAATCCGGGTGCTCCCCCTTACCCACTGCCAGCAGACTGACATCCCTTGATGCCCTCTTCCCTGACTTTACTCATTTATCCCTGGCTTCTCCCTGCTGCCCCTTCAGGTCTCACTGAAATAACACCTCCTCAGAGGAGCTTCTCTGCTCTTCCCAATTTAATTCAGGTCCCTGCGGCCCTCCGCCAGTGTATCCCCTACTTTGCCAAGGAAGGAGAGTGTTCATTTCACGCGTCATCATCCACGCTATTTATCAGGTCCATGTCTGATGTCTAGGCTAGACTGGGGGTGGGTTTTCCACTGCTGAGCCCTCCAGAACCCAGAATAATGCCTAGCACATGGTAAATGTTCAGTGACTGTGTCTTAAATGAAAGAACAAACAGTTGCCATAACTATGTGACTCCAGGCTGTCACTTCACCTCTCTGGACCTCCTCTCTAAAAGGAGAGTTTGTACCAGATCAGTAGTTGCCAAGTAAACAGCTCCATAGCACCTGGGACACTTTTTAAACTAACAATTCCAGGGGCCCATTCCAAGATTTTCTGCTGCAGTGGATTTTTTTTTTTTTTTTTTTGATGATGCCTGGGGAAGTTTGACTTGTTTACCAGCCTCCAGGTGGTTCCGAGTGCAGCCTCTGCGGGAGCTTCTGGCTGGACACACCACACCCCCTGCCCTGAAGCTGCATCACTCTGTGAATCTTCACTCTGAGAATCTATCTCTGTCGCCCTGATAACTTCATGTGAGCTTTTTTCCTCCACTGAATCTCTTCCTAAAGTTTTTAAGGTGGTGAGGAGAGAAGACTGAGCTTCTGCTATGTGTGAAGCACTCTTCTGGCCACTTTTATGTACTATTCTGATTTAATCGCTATAAAAGCTCTGAAAGGCCTGGCTACTCAAAGTGTGGTCCTTGGACTAGCAGTATCAGCATCACCAAGGCACTTATGACTAAAGTAAGACCTCAGCACCCGCCCAAGGCATACTAACCCAGAATCTGTATCTTAATACAATCTGCAGGTGATCCATGGGCACATCAACAATGAAGAGGTGCTCATCTAAAAGCACAGGACCCAGTCTGGGGACCCTAGCTGTCATACTAAAGGTATGTCTCGTTATCCCCTTGTTTTGTTGTTCCTTGTGAACTGAGTCTCCATAAGTTAAGTCACTGCTTAGGGTCACTAGACCACTTATGGGCAAGGACATGGGGTTCCATTCCAATGCTTTTGACTACATCATCAGAAAAGACTGATATGTGTTTTATTTCTCCCTAGCACTGCCCTAAAGGACAAATACTCAGAGGGCCACTGCAATGGCCAGAGAGTAGGTCCCTGGAAAGGAAATAGCACAAGGGAACAGGACATGCTGGACAATCCCTTCCTACAAGTTGCAGAGCCTGGCGCTGTGTCCAGAAACAAAGCAACAAGCTCTGCAAAATCAAGAAACTTGGCTTGTTTAAAGCCACACTGGACATTTTATCTGTCTCCATGAAGGGAGAGCTCCCCACAAAGTTCTGGACATCCCCAAGAGCTGCCACAGGTATGACAAGGGCAGGGCAGGCAGACAGGTGCCACCCAGGCAGTGGGACGTCCCCTGTCCTCTGGGCTATCAGCAGCCTGACACCACACAACTTCCTCTTGGCATCAGCTCCCTCTGTTCCCGTCAGCATCCGCACAATTGGCACCCTCTCATACAGAGGATCGCTCCGACTTCCTTGTCAACTCTTGCAAAACCTTGGAGCCCTGGGCTAGGACTTCAGAGGGTACAGCCATACAGAGAAATGCCCAGGGCATTTACAGATCTAACTATCTCACCAGCTTTCACTGTTTGCACAAACAAAGGCCAGGAGTTGAGGACCCTGAGCTGTGGGCAGGCTTGGGCAAGCCGTGGGCGGGAGAGTTGCAGAACCAGGGACAGGGAGTGGGACAGTTGGAAACTTCCCAGTTGTTCCTTTGGCCTGTCCTTGTAAATGTCTCCAGAGAGTGAGAACATCACTGCCTCTTCTATCTGGAAGTAGTCTTAGAGGTCAACCAGTTTGATCCCCCAGCAGGGTCAGATCTGCAGTAGCCTGAGAAAGGCCCGCCCACAAGCACACGGAGGACTCCGAGTGCCTGCCAAGTTTGCTGAGGACAGATATCGCCACTCCTCACTAGGCTTTTAGGGCAGACCCAGGGCATTCATGAAATGGGCCCCCTTGAGAGGTTCTAGTCATTAGTAGGCTTGGTGATCACTTGGTACAAAATGATGATGGTGATGGTGGTCATGGTTGATTCTCAGCATTTGGCTATGTATGACTTGGGCTTCCCAGGTGGTTCAGATGATAAAGATTCTGCCTGCAATGTGGGAGACTCAGGTTTGATCTCTGGGTCAGGAAGATTCCTTGGAGAGGGGAAGGGCTACCCACTTCAGCATTCTTGCCTGGAGAATCCCCTGGACAGAGGAGCCTGGTGAGCTACAGTCCATGGGATCGCAAAGAGTCAGACATGACTGAGTGACTGACACTTTCCTTTTCTTTTGCATACATCTCCTTTTTAATCTTTATAACCCTGCAAAGTAAGTAGGTTAAGTACATTAGCACATGGCACTAGAGCATCTGACTCCAAAATCAAGTTTCTAGCCATTAAACTCAGATAAGTTCTCAGTATCTCTCCATTTCCAGACCATCCCAGGCAGTTAGTTTACTTGCGAATCACTCCTTTGGATTGTAAATGTTTGCCTGGTTGTTTTTCCCTCCCCTCATAGTGTGGATTCCTCAGGGCAGAAGCCATGTGTTCCTAAACTCTCAGAGCTGCATATGTAATGGAGCTGAATTAACGTCAGTGACAGAAGGTGGAGCGAGTGGCGATGCCAGTGAAGGGGCCCACAGGGGAGTAGCTTGCAAACAGCCCACTTGACCGTCTGTCTTCTTGGGCCTGCCCCCACACAGGCTCAGGTCTGTCCTGAGTCAGCCAGCGAGATGGCATTGTCTGACGTGGGGCAAGCAGCCAGGCCACAGCAAGTCAGCTTCCCCTGGTCCCATCACCTGATCTCCACGCCCTTTGGAACAGTTTGTGCCCCGTGACTGTGCTCCTTCTTCCTGTCCTAACTGTCCCTAAGTCACCTGGCCAAAGCCAGTCACCAGTTGTCTGTCCAGGTCTCAGTGGGAGACAGAGTGCCAATGGGGGGCTCATGAAAGGGATGTGTGTGTGTGTGTGTGTGTGTGTGTGTGTGTGTACCTGTGTGTGTGCATGTGAGTATTTGCATGTGTGTATGTACCTGTGCACATGAGCAACTGTGTGTACATGTGTATGTATAGGCATGTGTGCATGCATATACATACATACACTTGTGGGTATGTATGTATATGGCTTGCCTGCTGTGTGAAATGAAGCTCTTCCTAGGAGACTATAACACCATCAGTGACACTCAGGGTAGCAGAGCCTGAACAGCCATCAACACCCACCCCCCGACAAGATACTGCAGTCCCTTGGGCATCTCCAGCATCTCCAACCTCGCCAGGGCCCCACAGCCCACAACCTCCTAACAACAGGAGCAGCAGCCACAGAAATGAGCCTACCAATGCAATCATAATCAGTGCTTACTGGACACTCTCTGTTGTGATCAGACGTTAAAGGAGAGATTTTTGTTATCTCAGTTTTGGCTAAGACTCCAAAGCTAGACAAGCACTCCATATCCTAAAGAGAAGTGTGAGCGTATGTATAGGTACTAGTGGCACACTGTCTGGGTTCTAATCCTGCGCTGGGATTTCCTAAGCTGTAAGATCTGGGGCAGGTTCCTTCACCTCTTGGTGTCTCAGCGCTCTCATCTGTAAAGTTAGGGAGGGCAAGCAAGCTCTAGCAGCAGTCCCCAACCTTCTGGGCACCAGGGACCGGTTTTGTGGACGGTCGGAAGGCAGGGGATGGTTTCAGGATGATTCAACATTTATTGTGCACTTTATTTCTACTATTAGTACATCAGCTCCATCTCAGATCATCAGGCAGTAGGGGACCCTTGGCCCTAGAGAACAGGGCTGTGATGAAGATGAGAGCAGAGGTATATGGAAAATGCTTGGCATATGCCCCGCACCGTACAGGATCAGCTGCCACTGCTCTTTGTGTAGCTGCTCCTGCTGTTGTCATTCAGGGCTTGCAGGCCATGGCCCAGTGCCAGATCTGTTTCCCTCTGTCACCTCCAGCCTGTATAAGTGTATCAGACACACTTACCAGCCCCCAAATCAAGCTTTCAATGTGGCTCCTCTGAAGTTAAGGGTGCAGAGAGTGCACTGGACTCTCCCGGAGAAGAGAGCCCAGAGATGCTGTGCACCACGAGGGGGGCAGGGGGCTGTGGGGAAGCTGGCTGTTGGTGCCCTGAAGGCCGAGTGCAAGGTCTGCCCGCCAGGGTGAGGCAACACCCACACATGCAAACTTTCTGAGAGAGCTATTTGGGGGTGGCAAGCAGCCACCCTGGGAAGGCCCTCGCCCACACCTGGGAAGGGTCAGTGCAAAGTCCTCAGGGAAGTCTCCAAAGAACCGACAAAGCATCCCATGAAAGCAAGAGCATTTGGGTCCCAGAAGAGAGCACCAGGTCCTGCCTACAATGGCAACAAGGGAGTAAGATCCTGGCCCCCCTCACCGCCTCCCTTCCACCATCTGTACCCCCAAAACCCCAGAGGAGGAGCCAGGTCAGCACCATCAGTGAGGAAAGAGGAAGAGGAAAGCAAGAAAGAAGAGGCCAAGCTGGCGGGGAGGGCAGGGGGAGGCAGGGACTTTACACTGAGAAACTAGGTGGTTGGCTTCTACCTAAAGCAGCTGGGACTTCTGATATGGGGGAGACAGACAATTCAACAGTAACTGAGAGCATCTGTGAATCCGATGGGCTCTGGCTGAGAGCTCACCCAGGTATGTGCAGGTTCAAGATAGCCAGAGGAGAAATAGAAAGATATTGAAAGTTTCATCCTGCTTGCTTGATAAAAAACAGCTGCTCTGTGCTCCAGGCACTGGGCTAAGTAGATGATCTCATCCAGTCCCAGAGTAGACACGATCATTATCCCCTCTATACAGATAAGGATGGCTTCCCAGGTGGCACTAGGGGTACAAGAGCTGCCTGCCAATGCAGGAGACGTGTGTTTGATCCCCTGGGTTGGGAAGATCCCCTGGAGAAGGAAATGGCAACCCACTCCAGTACTCTTGTGTGGAGAATCCCATGGTCAGAGGAGCCTGGCGGACTACAGACCATAGGGTTGCAAAGAGTTGGACACGACTGAAGTGACTTAGCATGCACAGATGAGGAAACTGAGGCTCAGAGAGGTTAGAGTGTGTGTTCAAGGCCATAGGGTTGGTGAGTTGTAGAAGGAAATGAGGTGGGTTGGCCTGGCTCCATAGACTGCGTGGCCTCCTGAGGAGGGCACTGCTGCTTTGCACAGCGTGGGGAGGGAAACCCTACCTCCTCCTGCAGGGAGGCTGCCTGGCTTCACAGAGCCCCTACACTGGGCCTGTCTTCTCTTCCCAAGAGCAGCCTTTAGGACCTTTCCAGCCAGGATCCAGCCTCCCATCCCTAAGTTCCTTCAGCCATTCCTAGGGCAGGTCTATGTGCCCTCATCCCCTTTGTGTCATGGCATCCTCACCTGAATAAATGCTAACAAATTAGGGGCCTTCTCAATGTGCTCCAGAGAGAGAGAGCAAACCACATACAGCTCAAAGTTTTGTGAGTTTCAAGGGTCCCCTTGTAGCAGTAACAATCCAGGCACTAGAGAAGCTCACAGGAAGGGGCCCCTCCTCCTGGCCACTCGCCTGCAGAAGACGATCTTCCTCCCTCGCCATCACGGGGCAACTCCTACAAGTCAGCTACATGGGGAACATCTGGATCAAGGGGATTTCAGTAGGTGGTGACCTGGCCAAGACAAGGCCACTTCCTACAGAGTTTCTATTCTGCTGGGGTGAAAACTAAAGCAGCTGATACAGGTGATGGTATTTTAAATCCCTGAGAGGGGTATCTTTGTACCCTATGATTGGGACCTGCTGTGTCTGTACAGACAACAGAGGCCAGATTGGAGAGTGCTGGCAGGCTGGGCTTATGCTCCGGGGGGCAGCAAGCCCACAGAGGCGGGCAGAGGTGGGTTCTGCTGGATGGCCATGGCTGATGGAAACGCAGGAAGGACTGACAGAGACGCAGCTCCATTTTTTTTCATCTTGAGAAGTTCCTCTACCCTCAACTCATTCCGTCTTTTTACAAAGCCCATGATCCCACTAAACTGTTCTACAGATGCTGGGTCCACAGGTGCGTTATCACATATGACCTGGCCCTGTTAGAGTCTTGCCAAAAACATATTAGTGAGGAAACGGACATGATACTTGCTCCTGAGGCCTTTGCTAATCTCTTCTAATCCTGCTTCTGAAACCTCTCTGTTTTCAGATGGTCCCAGCCCAGAGGCAAAGACTGGAAGACAGGGGCTTAGGAGAGGGCAGGGAGAGCTCAGGCACTTGGTTCTTTAACCAGCCCACAGGCTGAAGCTGTGAACTTCTGAGTGCCCCACACTGACCCTGGAGGACCATATACTGTGTTCATTAGAAATGCAGATTCGCAAGGTGAATCATGGCCCCCAAGGGTATCAAGTCCTAATCTCTAACCTGCCTCTTGAGAAATCTGTATGCAGATCAGGAAGCAGCAGTTAGAACTGGACATGGAGCAACAGACTGGTTCCAAATAGGAAAAGGAGTACGTCAAGGCTGTATATTGTCACCCTGCTTATTTAACTTATATGCAGAGTACATCATGAGAAACACGGACTGGAAGAAACACAAGCTGGAATCAAGATTGCCGGGAGAAAGATCAATAACCTCAGATATGCAGATGACACCATCCTTATGGCAGAAAGTGAAGAGGAACTAAAAAGCCTCTTGATGAACATGAAAGAGGAAAGCGAAAAAGTTGGCTTAAAGCTCAACATTCATAAACGAAGATCATGGTATCCGGTCCCATCACTTCATGGGAAATAGATGGGGAAACAGTGGAAACAGTGTCAGACTTTGTGTTTTTTTGGGCTCCAAAATCACTGCAGATGGTGATTGCAGCCATGAAATTAAAAGACACTTACTCCTTGGAAGGAAAGTTATGACCAACCTAGATAGCATATTCAAAAGCAGAGACATTACTTTGCCAACTAAGGTCCGTCTAGTCAGTGAAAAGTGAAAGTGAAAAGTTGCCCAGTCGTGTCCGACTCTTTGCAACCCCATGGACTGTACTATGGTTTTTCCTGTGGTCATGTATGGATGTGAGAGTTGGACTGTGAAGAAGGCTGAGTGCTGAAGAACTGATGATTTTGAACTGTGGTGTTGGAGAAGACTCTTGAGAGTCCCTTGGACTGCTAGGATATCCAACCAGTCCATTCTGAAGGAGATCAGCCCTGGGATTTCTTTGGAAGGAATGATGCTAAAGCTAAAACTCCAGAACTTCGGCCACCTCATGCGAAGAGTTGACTCATTGGAAAAGACTCTGATGCTGGGAGGGATTGGGGGCAGGAGGAGAAGGGGATGACACAGGATGAGATGGCTGGATGGCATCACGGACTGGATGGCATCACGGACTGGATGGACATGAATCTGAGTGAACTCCGGGAGTTTGTGATGGACAGGGAGGCCTGGCGTGCTGCGATTCATGGGGTCGCAAAGAGTCGTACAGTCGTACTGAGCGACTGAACTAAACTGAACTGATATGGAAACAGGATCTTTGTAGATGGGATTAAGTTAAGGATCTCAACACAGGGGGATTATCCTGGATTATCTGGGTAGGCCCTAAATACAATGACAAGTGACATTCTAAGAGACAGGGGGAGATTTGATACACACAGAAGAGGAGGAGGGACTGTGACAACAGATGCAGAGATTGGAGTGGTGTGATCACAAATCAAGAAAGACTGTCAGCACCAGAAGCTGGAAGAGACAAGGAATGGATTCTCCTCTGTAGCCTCTGGAGGGAGCACGGCCCTGCTGACATCTTGATTTCAGCGCGTGCGTGGGTGTGCGAAGTCACTTCAGTTGTGTCTGATGCTTTGACCCCATGGACTATAGCCTGACAGGCTGCTCTATCCACGGGATTCTCTAGGCAAGAATACTGGAGAGGGTTGCCATGCCCTCCTCCAGGGGATTTTCCCGACCAGGGATGGAACCCGCATGTCTTACATCTCCTGCATTGGCAGGTAGGTTCTTCACCACGAGCGCCACCTGGGAAGTCCAGAGCAGTGGGCAGATTCTAGCACAGTGACAATGATTTCAGACTTCTGGCTTCCAGAATGAATTCCTGTTGTCCTAAGCCACCAAGCTGGTGACAATTTGTTACAGCAGCCATCAGAAACCGATACACTAGGTCTTAGCCACCATCTTCTGAAATAAATTCTCTAGAGAGGAAGTTCTGGAAGTCACTTTTTCAACAAGCATCCAAATTCACACTGAAATGTGAAAAACATAGCTGTAAGACAGTAGGCTCTAAAGACACGTGATCACTCCAGAGGTTGAAGGAAATGACGCTCAATAATAGAAATGGCACAGTATCACATGTGTGTAATTTACAAATAAGCAAATACATTTAGGCTGTGAGCTCTAAAATCCTGATAAGGCTAAATTGATGCTAGCCAACCAGACTTTCCAGAGTGACAGAAATGTTCTATATCCAAGCTAATACAGCAGCCACATGTTGCTACTGAGCCCCTGAAATGTGGTTACTGCAACAAAAGAACCTAATTTTTAATTTTGCTTATTTTACTTCATTTTCATTAGCTTAAATTTAAAGAACCGTATGGCTACTGAGTTGGACAACACAGGCGGAGCCCGCTTCTTTGAGGAATGCCTTAAAGTTCACAGCCATGTAAGTGCCATGAAGGCAGGGATGCAGGACCGTTTTGTTCATTGCTGCAGTCAGTTTCTAGAAGCAAACAGTAGGGACTTGATGCGTGTGTGAGTGTGTGCTCAGTTGCTTCAGCCGTGTTGGACTCTTTTGTGACCCCATGGACTGTAGCCTGCCAGGGTCCTCTGTCCATGGCATTTTCCAGACAAGAATACTGGAGTGGGTTTCCTCCTCCAGGGGATCTTCCTGTCCCAGGGATCGAACCTGTGTCTCCTACAGCTCCTGCATTAGTAGACAGATTCTTTACCACTGAGTCACCTGGGAAGCCCAGGGACTTGAAAGAATATACATATACATATATAGATATAGATATAGATATAGATATGTCTATATCAGTAAATATAATGGAATCACTTTGCTGTATACCTGAAACTAACACAACATTGTAAATTGTCTATACTTCAATTTTTAAAAAATGGTTAAAAAAAAAAAAAGAATCGTAGAAAGAAAGAGACCTACCATTTTATCTTGGCCTAATTTCTCATTGCACAGATAAGGATCCTGAGGCTCACAAAGGAGGAGCAACCTTCTCAAGGCCGCTCAGAAAGTGAGAGGAACCAGGACACTGGAGTCCTGACTCCCATCCACTTTCCCCTCCTGCCTCCACACCCACCCCCTCCGAACTGCACTCTGGCCTGTTTCTAGAAGCACACTCCAGGCTAGACAAGAGAACACCTTGTGGAAGATGGTGACCACCACTCAGCACCCCCTCTTACCCGCATATAGAATTCTCTGCCCTCATTCCCAGACTTGATCTGGAAAATGTAATAAGCCCCAGGGTAGCGGGTCGTTGCTTGCATTTGGAAGATGTCCGCTGGAACAGAGCGTCCTGACACCACATCCATATCCCGGTACAAGATGGTGAAGGGCTGGTCTCTGCACCCAGGATTCTCCGCAGGACACATACAGCGGCTATCGGGAAGGGAAATCATGTGAGAAAGCGGCAGATCCTTTCCAGATGTTGGTTGTACCTACCTCTGTGCTTGAAACATGGAAAAGGAAGACACCCCATTTCTACCATCCAAATGCTGTGACTGTGGAGGCCCTCTCCTTCTGTCTCTGGTCTAAAAACTCTCCAGCATGTAGGTGAGCCCTCTGTTTCCTAGAGAACGGCCTGTTCTGGCCAAGCAGATAGTCCTGCTACTAAAGCATAAAGCTGAGTTGTCTGGTTTTCAGAACACTGGGACATCCTGAAATGTACTTCCTGTTGGTCACGTACTTAGTTGGCAAAAGTATGCTGCACAGCCCTTCACTTCCCAACCATCCATACTCACTGAGAAGCTTTAAAAGTGAGAAATTACAATAGATTGATGGGTCTTGAGTGGTCTTTTTCCATTTTCTATTGTACTTACCCCAGGCTGTGTGGAATAGAATTGGGTAGTTCCTTTCTCTAAACAAAGCATCAGAACTCACTATACACAAGATACATTAGGACAGGACTTTCAGATGTTAGGACACTTATTGCAATGATAAATTTAATGATCTTATATTCACTCTTTAATAGGAGAAATAAATCATAGATGCAAATATGTCTGATACAAAGCATCTCATTTGAAACACTAGAAATAGCATAGACTCTTGCCTGGAAAATCCCATGGTCGGAGGAGCCTGGTAGGCTGCAGTCCATGGGGTCGCTAAGAGTTGGGCACGACTGAGCGACTTCACTTTCACTTTTCACTTTCATGCATTGGAGAAGGAAATGGCAACCCACTCCAGTGTTCTTGCCTGGAGAATCCCAGGGACGGGGAGCCTGGTAGGCTGCCGTCTATGGGGTCTCACAGAGTCGGACACGACTGAAGCGACTTAGCAGCAGCAGCATAGACTAACTATGTATATATTTAAGCTAGTATTAACTTGACTCATTACCAAGGTATGCATTTTACAGACACCTCTGGATTTATCCCGAATTACCCCCCTATCTCTCCCCTCATTCCTGAGATTCCCCCTAGGGGTCCAAGTGCATAACAAGATGAGGATATCTGTTGATCTATGCACTGGAGAAGGAAATGGCAACCCACTCCGGTGTTCTTGCCTGGAGAATCCCAGGGATGGGGGAGCCTGGTGGGCTTCCATCTATGGGGTCGCACAGAGTTGGACATAACTGAAGTGACTTAGCAGCAGCAGCATGCCTTGGTGGCCAAAACTGGGAGTAAGTTTTGCTGTTTCTGTCACTCTCCCCTGACTTCCAATCCATCTTCAAAATCTATCCGTTTTATTTCTAAAATGTAGTCCAAATCCAGCTACTCCATCTCCACTGTCAGTGCCCCACCTCGCTGTCTCACCCGGACCTTGCGACAGCCTCCTTGATGGAACGGAAGGCTCTCCCACTCCAACCCATTACACCGCAGGCAGAGTGCCCTTCGTCAAACATAAATCAGATTATGTCTGTATCCTGCTTCAAAGGTTCTACAGTGGCACCTATTGCAACTTGGATAAAAACTAAACACATACTCTAACCTCTAAAACCTCATGGGGTCTGGTCTCTGTTAGTTCCTCTAACTTCCTCACAGGTCACTGTCCATGTCACTGATGAGACTGCAGCTTCTTCCCGTCCCTGAAGTCATCAAGGTCATTCTTGTCTGATAGTCTTAAACATGCTGTTCCCTCTGCTCTTCTGCTCTGTTAATGTGGACTCACCTTTCCATTCCAGCTCAAGGGTCATTTACTCAGAGGGACTTGTAGACTCCCCAGAATAGACCAAGTCCAGCCTACTCTTAGACTTTGTAAATTTCCATTCTTCCTGTTCACAGCCCCTACTACCACTGAGGATCATGGATTCATCATGTGATCATCTGTTCATTGTCTTTCTCCTCCACCAGCATAAGAACAAACACCACAGCACCTGGCACTGGGCACAGACCAGGAGTTCAACTAACATTTAATAAGTGAGTATATAAAAAGAATTTTTAGGGTCTTCCCTGGTGGCTCAGTAGTAAAGAATCTGCCTGCAAGAGAGGTTAGATCCGCATGCATGAAGTATGGGTTCTGTCCCTCATCTGGGAAGATCCCCTATGCCAAAGAGCAGTTAAGCCCATGTGCCACAACTATTGAGCCTGTGCCTGGGAGCCACAGCTGCGGAGCCTTCACTCTGAAACTGCTGAAGCCCATGCACCTACAGCCTGTGCTCCGCAACAAGGGAAGCCACCTCAGAGAGAAACCCTCGTACTGCGAAGAAAGAGTAGCCCCTGCTAACAGCAGCTAAAGAAGAGCCCGAGAAGCAATGAAGACTCAGCACAGCCAAAAATAAACAAATAAATAAAATTACTTTTTAAAAAGGAATTTTTAAAGTTTTGTTTTTTAAGGCTCCATCAAAACAGCCAAGTCAAGATGTCCCGGTGCCAAAATAGCCACGTTAAAATGTCATGTGTCACAAAGAAACTAATCGCTTTCTAAAAGAGATTTGGAGGAGGGAGAGATGGCTCCCAGCTGAAGAGGATCACAAACAGCTGGGAGGTGGCACTGGCAGCCAGATCTGAAAGATGGGGCAGGTCTGTCCCCGTGGCAATGGCAGGAAAGCCTTCCATGTGCAGAAAACGTGTGCACAGAAGCCGGGAGGCGGGACATTCCGGGGTGTGGGTGAAGGTGAGAGCAGGTCACGCTCAGGTTGGCAGGAATACAGGACACCTGAACAAGGAAATGAGCTGGATAAGGGCGGCTGGAGTGAAACTGGAATGGGGCATGGAGGCAGGGCGCAGGAGTCTCCCGGGGCTCTCAGCAGCTCGTCAGGGCCCCCTCCAGTGACACCAGCTCAGGGCGGGTCCCCACCACAGACAACCAAGACCTGGAGAAACCCAGGGACAACCAGGAATGGGAGTCAGTGAGAGCAGAGTTCTGCTCTGCCACAAAGGGCCCTGGAACCAGAAATCAAAGAATGCTGTTCCACAGGGCTACTTAGAAGCACAGCTCTTAGCAGCCAGCAAAGACTCCTTTAGGACCTGTCTGTTCCTGCTTTGTCCTCTTTTGCCAGCTTTTGATCAGAGTGGGAAGCACACTGGTAAGGCGTGAATTCCTCTTAGGAGCTGTGTCCTTAGAGGGCATGCACGATGGACGTGTCAATTCATCCCTGTATCCCAGCTGGGAGGGCTGGGAGCTGTGGGGGTTGTAAACAGGTGATTGGAAAGGAGGAGGGCAGAAGACATCCGTGTGTGTGTGTGTGTGTGTGCGTGCGTGTGTGTGTGTGTGCGCGCGTGCGTGAGCCTGTTGCAATGCATGCAGGCTTCAGTGGAACTATGACAGTTAAATAGGAACTGAACAGTAAGAAAAGGAATTCCTAGTACACGGAGGCAGAAAACCACTGTTCTAGTGTGTTCACTCTGTAGAGGTTGTCTTCACTTCGGTTCTCACTTCAACTAAATATTTGCCATCTGGTGATTTCATTCAATCACTATTGTGACATCAAAACTTGATTAGAGCAAGCTAGGTACCCTCAGTTAACGAGAACTCTCTAGCGACCTGTCCAGCCCCTCACTACTCCCAATAAGGTCCAGGAAGACTGGAAGCATCCATTTCACCTGGGGGCTTGTCTGCAAGGCCGAGTCTCACACCAGAGCAGGCCCATGTAATCAGAATTGGGCCATTAACAAGATCCCTGGGTAGTTTCTATGCACGTGATCTTTGAGAAGCCCAGCTCTAAAGACCCTGTATATCCACCAAAACAGCAAAAACATCCAGGACAAAGTCATTAAAGGGAAAAGGAGATTTATGAACCCCACCTCTCCTCTTGATTAGCTTTCTAGAGAATCTCCATATAGCTCTGGCATGAGCGAGGGAACGGTAGAGAAGTGTGGCGGGGGAGAGGGGGTACACACGTGTTGTGTTCATTCAGTCGCTCAGTGGTGTCCAACTCTTTGGGACCCCATGGACTGCAGCACGCCAGGCTTCCCTTGTTGTGTAGGAGACAGTAGACCACATCTCCCATTACCCTGGCAGGTACTCTCTCCTTGACACCACACAGGCTGATTTCTGAAACAGGCTCCTCATCCACATTCCCATCTCCCCAGGGGAAGCCATGACTTACTTATCACTGATCCGCAGATAAGGCTCCTCACAGCGGATGGGGTCAATGCACTTGAAGCCCCCTTGCAAATTGTAACAGGTCTGCTGCAGGATGCACGTGTGGTTTCTGTGCTCACACTCGTTAATGTCTGAAATGCATGATAGACAAGAGGCTGAAGCCAGGCAGCACTTCCGAGGTGACGGTCCTGGGGCCAGACGGGTGGGAGTGGGGGTGGAGGCTGCCTGGGTCTTTCTATAGAGCTACACTAGCCAGGATGGCAGCCTCTGGCCACACATGACCACTGAGCACTTGAAATGTGACAAGTCTAAACTGAGATGTGCTGTAAGTGGAAAATACAGATCAGAGTCCAACAACTTAGTAAAGCCAAAGAATGTAAAACATCGATAATTTTCATAATGAGTACATAGTAGAATGGTAATATTTTAGATATATAGCTCTAAATAAAATATGCTCTAAAATTAATTTTACCTGTTTCTATCTATTGTTTTAATGTGACTACTAGGACATTTTAAATTACATATATGGCTCACATTTATAGCTCACAATATATTTCTACTGCTTGGCACTGTTGTGTGGAGAATTCTTGCTTGGTGTTGGGATAAGGCAGGTCCAAGGAGCTGAAAATGGATCTGTTACCCAGCTACCATACGCCCCAGTAGATGAGCATGGGCAGGAAATCATCTTGAGCAGCCAATCTTGGGTAGACCCCACCCCCTTCACAACTGGGGGTCATGACCCTTGAGGCATGCAGCAGTCAGAGATGCAGGTATCCCTCCGCCTGCGTCCATTCTCTAGGATGTTGGTAGAGAAAGGCTGACCAGGCTGCTGTCCAGGGACCATGAGAAAACCAGCTCATGGACCACGACCCGGCCATCAGAGGTCCTGGTGGGGTGTAGAGCCTTCCTCAGAGGGGCCACAGAGACCTGCCTGGGAAGGCAGGACCAGCTGCATGTATCTGCAGAGGGCATTCCAGCAAGGAGACTGACCTTGTCCTTTCTGAAGCCAAAGGATGGGGTTGCAGGGCAGGAAGGTACCAGCCCAGGCATCCTGCCCAGAGCCTGCCGCACTGGGAGTCACCAGCACCCATTCACACCCTCACCCCTGCTACCTTCCCCAGGTAAAGAAAGACATCCAGGTGGCCCCTGAGCCAGCCCCATCTCACATCTCCCCTAGCTGGGTCCCTCTAGCAGCCTCACCCTGGCAGCTCCGGGTTGTCGTCCAGCAGGATGTAGCCAGCTGGGCAGGAGCAGAAGTATGTGCCCGGCTGGTTCACACACTCATGTTGGCAGAGGAACTCAGAGAAGCTGCATTCATCCATATCTGGGGGAGACAAGTTACACACGCCATTTATAATCATAAACTATCTGGGCATGGGAACTTAGTGCTATTCTAGCTTTATTTATCCCAGCCTGCACACTCTCCCTTGGTCAGCAAGGAGATCAAATCAGTCAATCCTAAAGGAAATCAATCCTGAATATTCATTGGAAGGACTAATGCTGAAGCTAAGGCTCCAATACTTTGGCCATCTGAAGCAAAGAGCCGACTCACTGGAAAAGACCCTGATGATGGGAAATACTGAAGGCAGGAGGAGAAGAGGATGAGAGAGGATGAAATGGTTGGATAGCATCACTGACTCAATGGACATGAGTCTGAGCATGACGAAGAGAGACGGGGAAGGACAGGGCAAAGTCTGGCGTGCTGCAGCCCATGGAGTCGCAAAGAGTCAGACATGACTTAGCAACTGAACAATAGTAACCACACTCTCCGGCCACATAGGATAGCTTCTCTGCCAGGAAGTTTCCAACTCATTTTTGAACACTTCTGGTGATGGGGAGCTCACTACCTACCAAAGAAGCCTGCTGATAATTGGGCAGCTCTAATTGGTAGAAAATTCTCTCCTTCATGAAGCTAAACCCTGTCTCCATCAAGCTTCCAATACTGTTTTGCCTCTGGCTCAGCTACATCATCTACTCATCACTGTCTTATTTTGCCCTGTAGGTGAATCTACCCTCTACGTCTGGAGGTGAGATTTGTTTGTCTGCTGGAGTTTTCTGGGTGCAGAGCTCTTCCCCAGACCTAAAAAACATTCACTGGACCTAGTCTTCCGAAAGGGCAACTTTACCAGTGACTTGTTGTTATTTAGTCACTGAGTCATGTCTGACTCTTTGCAATCCCATGGACTGCAGCAGGCCAGACTCCTCTGTCCATGGGATTCTCTAGGCAAGAATACCGGCGTGGGTTGCCATGCCCTCCTCCAGGGGATTTTCCTGACCCAGGGATCAAATCCATGTCTCTTGTGTCTCCTGCATTGGCAGACAGGTTCTTTACCACCAGTGCTTCCTGGGAAGCCTCAGTTACCAGTGCTAACTCCCCTCTAATCACCCACAAGTAGAGAAACAATATTATTCCTAAAATCGCAGCTAAAAGGGACATCTCCAGAAGGCCAGGGGGTGCAAACTTAAACTTCACTGTGTCCAAAACCTCCCTGAGGGACTCCCCTGGTGGTCCAGCGGCTAAGACTCTGTTCTCCCAATGCAGGAGACCCAGGTTCCATCACTGGTCCAGGATCTAGATCTCACATGCTGCAACTAACGATGTCACAGGCTGCAATGAAGACGGAAGAGTCTATGTGCTGCAACTAAGCCCTGGCACAGCCAAATAAATAAATAAATATTAGAAAGCTTCCTCGAAAGGGAAAAACTCTGTGTGGCATGGGGTGGCCCGCCTGCCTCGGGTGGTCCCTGGGATGTGGGACCTGGCACTGGGCCACTCTCCAGCCACAGAGGTAGGGACCTGAAGAGGGAGCCGTTGAACTTGTAGACTGTGGCCAGGGATACGAAAGCAGGCGCTCCAGAAAAGCCAACTCTTCATCACACACAGCGTTTGGCAAGAGAACCCCAATTGAGCCTCACGCGATAAGCACGCCAAAGAAAACATGTTTTTCTTTCATTTGTTGTGTTCCCGAAAACTTGTTTTCACTGGCTTCCCCATGTGACATGTTCTCGGATTGCTCTCTGGAATCACCCAGAGAGGGTGTCCACACATGGGAGGCTGTTCCCTCCACGATGCGATAATTCCTGTGTTACATGTCTGCTGTCTCTCACATTCGAGAAGGGAAAACTCCTTTCCTTCTCTCCCAGGGGCCTCCGGGCGATGGGTTACAAGCCAGCAGAACTGAGATGCTGCTTTGAAAAGTTAAAGCACACTCAGTGAGTCAGATCTGCTCTGTCCTGCCCACTCCCGCTCTCTGGGGAGCCTTGTAGAGTCTGGTCTTGGCCCCAGCCGTCCTAACAGAGTATCCTGTTTATTTCTGTTAAGCGTGTAGATTCCATTCATACCTTTAGTAGAAGGCGGTGGTAAAACCTGTCATTTCCTGAGAGCTCGCTGTGTATCAAGCCTTGGGTTACATGTGCTACATGCCTCATCTTATTCAATCCTCACCTCAGCCCTAGAAAGGGGTGCTATTACTAACCATACTTGACAGAGGGGAGATTGAGGCTCACAGAGGTTAGGTAACTTTTTTTTTTTTTACTTTTGGCCATGCCATGTGGTATGTGGGATCTTAATTCCTCAACAAGGGATCAAATCTGCCCCTGCATTGGAAGCACAGAGTCTTAATCTCTGGACCACCAGGGAAGTCCCAAGGTTAGGGACTTCAGCTAAATTTACAGATAACGAGTAAGCAGTAAGGCCGGGATTTGAACCTGGCCAGCCAGACTCTGGATTCTATACTCATCAACACAATGCCATAATGTCTCTCTGAGTAAATCCTGCCTGAATCAGACTCCAAACTGGTGGATCCGGGGAGTCCTGGGCTTGGGAAGTTCCCTGGCTGGGGCTCGCCCCACTGCAGATGGAGAGATGGCAACCACCTCCACCTAAAGACCCTCTGCTTATGTTAGAGTCACAGTCCCCAGACTTTACTAAGGACTGTGACTCCATCCTCCATAAGCAGAAACACAATGGACCTAGAGAAAAACAGTTATAACAAACCTAGACTGCATATTAAAAGGCAGAGACATTATTTTGCCAACAAAGTTCCATCTAGTCAAAGCTATGGTTTTTCCAGTAGTTACAACTACTGGATGTGAGAGTTGGATTGTAAAGAAGGCTGAGCGCCAAAGAATTGATGCTTTTGAACTGCAGTGTTGGAGAAAATGCTTGAGAGTCCCTTGGACTGCAAGGAGATCAAACCAATCCATCCTAAAGGAAATCAGTCCTGAATATTCATTGGAAGGATTGATGCTGAAGCTGAAGCTCCAGTACTTTGGCCATCTGATGTGATGTGATGTGAAGAGCCAACTCTTTGGAAAAACCCTGATGCTGGGAAAGATTGAGGGCAGGAGAGGGAGACGACAGAGAATAAGATGGGTAGATGGCATCCTCACCTAGGCCCTAGAAAGAGGTGCTATTGCTAACCTCAACAGAGGGGAGATTGAGGCTCACAGAGGTTACTGATTCAATGGACATGAGTTTGAGCAAACTCTGGGAGATAGTGAAGGACAGGGAAGCCTGGTGTGCTACAGTCTGTAGGTTCGCAGAGTCGGACACTACTGAGCAACTGAACAACAACAAATAAGTAAGTGAAGTAAGTCAGAAAGAAATATCATATGTTAATGCATGTATGTGGAATCTAGGAAAATGGTATAAATGATCTTATTTGGAGAGCAGAAATGGAGACACAGACATAGAGAACAAATGTATGGATACCAAGGGAGGAAGATAGGGATGGGAAGAATTGAGAGACTGGGATTAATGTATATACACTACTATGTGTAAAATAAATAGCTTACGAGAATAGACTATATAGCACAGGGAACTCTACTCAGGGCTCTGTGGTAACCTAAATGGAAAGGAAGTCCAAAAAGAGGGGATATGTGTATACATATAGCTGGTTCACTTTGCCGTACGGCAGAAACGAACACAACATTGAAAAGCAACTAGACTCTAATAAAAATTACTATTAAAGATTGAAGCAGAAATAAAAAGAAATACAGGCCAGTTTCTGGCAAGGAGCAGAGTTTCAAGCATCCACGTGAGAATCCATTGTGGTTTCCTGGGTCAGCTCACTTAGCAAATCTCTAAGGGACATGGGGCTGCACGGAGGGGCCACAGCAGCTGGAACAACACAGTGAAGGTCACAGTTCCCAGCCAGGAAACAAGCAGCAAAGGGAGCAAGTAGGAAAGGACAGACAATAAGCTCCCAGCAAACATCCCCGCGCATCCTGTCTGACTCTCTGCGACCCCATGGCCTGTAGCCCGCCAGGCTCCTCAACAGACGGTGTCCTGTCCATGGCATTTTTCAGGTAAGAATATTTGAGTGGGGTGCCATTTTCCTCCTCCAGGAGATCTTCCTGACCCAGGGATCAAACCTGGGTCTCCCGGGTCTCGTGTTCTGCAGGCAGATTCTTTACCTGCTGAGCCATCGGGGAAGCCCAGGGCCACAGCGGACAGGGGTTACCTAAAGATTTCAGAAAGTGTGCATCGTCACGAATATGGGGAAAACAATGACCATTGTGGTTAAAGTGAGTCAACTGAAAATCTTTGCCAAAACACCAAGGATGCCTTCTTGAAAAACCAAAAGTTTCTTACACTTAGGCTTAGAGAAAGTAAGTTACCACAAATGACACTTAGGTCCCCCAGCTCATCTCATCTTTATGACTACCCATGAAGGTGCTTGTTGGTTGGTTTGTTTTTTAACAAATGAGGAAACTGAGGCTCAGGAAGGGACTTGTCCAGGGAAAGTACTGAACGGGAGAGCTAGAATTTGAAATTGGCTCCGTCTGACTCCACAGTCAATCTCTCACACCTTCTATGCAGGTGGCCACATCTGTGGATGTGCAGACAATTCTCCAAAAATGAATGACCCCATCCCGTAATGCTAAACTTTTCACCTCTTAGTTCTTTAGCCCAGATTCCCCAAAGGAGTGCCACAGGAGGTGGGGAGAGACAGGGATTGAAATCTAGGAAGAAAGTAACTTTTTATGCCTGAGGGTATTTTACAGCTATTTCTGGGACTGACATTTAATCAGCCTAAGGCTCTCTGTAACTGCCTACTTGTGGCTGTGTCTTTCCTGGCTCTGGGGAGAAGAGCTCATTTGTTTCAGAGAATTCTGTCCCCAAAACACTCTAGTCCCACCTGAAGCTATCACACAAGTTCCATTCATGGCCTGGGTCAGTTCCTGTTACAATGAAATCCAGGATTAGGAAACTCTATTCTGGAGGATGAAAAAGATTTTCACACTCTAGGATATGGCCCACTTGTTTTGAAAATACAGTGAAGCATCATTAATTTGGACTGTGCTCCTTCACAATTGCTGATGATGCTAAAACTGAACAGAATGGAGTTTAAGTCAACATTTACCAAAAAAAAACAGGAAAAGAAAGAAGAGAAGGAAAAATGGAGCAAAGAATGAGCAAACATGGCCTTCTGCAGAATGCTACAAGAACAGATGGGAGTAAGAAGCTACTCCTATTCTCAAGGAGTTTACTGGAGTTTACAAGTTTCTAAGATAATTATAATAGAGTCCACAAGCTAGCAGGAGCATAGAGTCATAGCTTCCTGCACTTGGAAAGAATTTACAAAAGGTCAACTAAGCCATCTGTGTTCTCACAATAAATTAAGATTTTATTCATTCAATATCCAATCTTTCATTAGTTGATTTGAAAACTAGTTACTGCAAGTTCATGATGGGCCAGGTCTGAAGTTAGGCACTGATTATAGAGATTTTAATAGTTTACATGCATAACCTCATTCATTCAACACTCCCCCCCAACCCTACCCTGTGAGACTTGCTTTTATTTCTGCTATTATTCTGTTAGTACTATCTGCCCTATTCCCATGACTTGACTCAGTGCTGGGTGAAGACAGATAATTCAAACCAGCATGCAAAATTAGGCAATTCCTCTTCCTCTTCAACCCCATGTCAGATCCTAAAAGTTAGCTCCACTGATTTTTGCATTAAGGGTCAAATAACAAGGGACGTGCAGTTGCGTGCCACCTTGGGGAAGTGACTCATCTCTGTTTTGTATGGTTGTAACCCCGCTGCGCTGGAAAATGTCCCAAACTGGAAATCTGTCTGGGAAATGAGAGGAAACACCCGTGAAGAAACCCCTGTCCCAGTGCCCCTAGGACAAGCGGAAGTCTCCAAAGCCAAGCTCATTACCACTGCAATGAACGCCATCATCCTCAAGTTCATATCCTGGGTCACAGCGGCAGATGAAAGAGCCATAGGTGTTGACGCAGGTTTGTACACAGGGGTTCTCAGTTGCACACTCATTCACGTCTGTGAAAGACAAAAGCATGTCACTGACCATTCTCACAAGAGAACGTTTGTATTCACTCAGCAGAAGAATGCACCAGCAACAAAATCCACTACCACCAGGAGATCAGATCCACAGATACCAAGGATCTCCATCTAAGACCTGTCAGATGGAGAGCTCAGACCCCAAAGTGTTCACTGAAGAAGCATGGGCTCCATCCATAAATCCCTCTGGGGTTGCAAGTTAGGAAGGGTGGAAACAGCGTGTATACATTGCATATACGTGTGTAGACATGTACACGTTTACACCTCCAAGGAAGTCCACTCTCCAAGGCTTGCCAACAGGAATTTCTAGGCTACATCTGCTCCTTCCCATCCCCAATTAGCTCTAACCTCACCCCCCCTGACTTTGAAGTTTCAGATAAAGAGGTAAATTAGCATGATAATTTACAAAAATAACTATTCACTATCGCTATGGACTGAACTGTGTCCCCTCCAAAATTCATATGTTGAAACCCTCATCCCCACATGTGATGATATTTGGAGATGGGGCCTTTGGGAGGTAATTAAGGTGAAATGAACTCATAAAGGTGGGGCCTTTATGAAAAGAAGCACTGGAGTGCTTGCTCTTGCTCTTTCTGTTGTGTGAGGACAGGGGGAAGGTGGCCTCCTGCAAGCCAAGAGGCACCCAGGCAGCCAATCATGCTGGCAACTTCACCTTGGACTTTCAGCCTCCACAACTGGGAGAAAGTAAATTTATGTTGTCTAGCCACCACGGTTTATG
The DNA here is from genome assembly GCA_917880005.1 of Nanger dama. NCBI lineage: Eukaryota > Metazoa > Chordata > Mammalia > Artiodactyla > Bovidae > Nanger > Nanger dama. The sequence continues at coordinate 791,873 of CAKJTW010000038.1, read as the reverse complement.
GTGTAATATTTTATCATGGCAGCCTGAGCCGACTACGATAGATGGACATAAATAATGTCACTGATTATTACAGAAGGATCTCATACTCACCGAATCCTTACAGCCTGGGCTCAGGACCATCACCCCTTGTTACAAGTTCAGTAGGTTAAGGAGAGAACCACAAAAGGGCACAAGGAAACTTTAGGAGTGATGGGATATTCATTGGGCTTCCCAGGTGGCACTAATGGTAAAGAACTCACCTGCCAATGCAGGAGACATGAGAGATGAGAGTTTGATCCCAGGATCTGGAAGATCCCCTGGAGGAGGGCATGGCAACCCACTCCAGTATTTTCCCCTGGAGAAGCCCATGGACAGAGAAGCCTGACAGGCTACAGTCCATAGCGTTGCAAAAAGTCGGACGCTACTGAAGCGACTTAGCACACATGCACGCGATATTCACTATCTTGAGCTGGCGATGGTTTCTTGGGGATATATGTATGTCAAAGTGCATGAAATCGTGTGCCTTTAACAGTGCGGTTCATCTTATGTCAATTATACATCAATAAAGATGTTTATCTTGGTTTTGAAGTTGACAGATGTACCCAAGTCCCCAAGCTAGCAAGGGCACCGTTGAAAATGGGACGTGAGTCAGGGGTCTTTCCACAATATACAGGATTCATTCTGCAGAGCTCAGAGAAGGGGAGGCAGGAAGGGTGCCATTGGTACAATGGCACTGGCTGACCCATTTTAAACTCCTCTCCCGATACTCCATATGACAATGGCCCAAGTGCCAGCTGAGAAAATTTCTATCCCTTTCAAAGTCCAGGTAAACCTCTTCAGACTCTTAATAGAGATTTGAATGCTTTCAGAATTAAAAGGGAAGTGGCTCGAGAAGTTTTTCTTACAGAAGAGGGCAAGCCCATATCCACACAGCTCCCACTTCCTGGCATCTTTGAAACTTTCAGAGGGACCAAAAAAAAAAAAAAAAGATGGCCATGCAGGGCGAGTCCAGGAGATGCCAGTCTCCACCAGTGCAAAGGAAGCCTAGAGGCTGTCCACTCAGGAGACCAGGAAAATGTGATGCCAGGCTGTCCAGGCAAGACAGCACCAAGGAGAAGGAGGGCTCGAGTCCTGGGCTTCCAGCCAGAGGCTGGCTGTGCAAGGAGAGCAAGCCCAAGACCCGCCCTCTTACAGCTTCAGCTACTTGCACTTCTGCCCCAGGGCCCTGGCAGCCCTCTCTGGCCAGCCCTGACCTCCACACATACCCAAGGGCCCTTCTGAATCCTGTGGGAGTGGACGCGCTCCCCACTGCAACCTGCTGGACAGGACGCCTGGACCCTTGGGGTTTACGCTCCTTTCTGCCACCACCGAGCTGCGTGACTCTGGCCAAGTTGCTTAACCTCTTTGAAGCCTGATTTCCTCATCTGCCCTGCCTACCTCACAAGGCTATTGTTGGGGCTCAGTGAAATGAACAAATGTGACAATCCTTTGACGAGGGCAAAGCCCTCTACCTCGCTTGAGGTGTTAGGAATACAAAAGCTGGCTGGAGTTTGTCACATCCTGTGTCGCCGTGGGCCCTGCTGATGCAGTATCCCAGCGGCCGAGTGCCTGCGTCCAGGCCTGCGTGCTGTGTCTGTCGCCTTATCACACTGCTGGACCCAGTGCCAGGTATGTTAACTGCTCCTTGTCAGAAGATGCTCTCCACGGGACACAAGGGCCTTTGGGCTTCTCTGTGCTTGGCTGTGCCTTAGGAGGGGCTGGCATCTCGAACCTTCAGCCCTGGCTCGGAGAAGCCTGCATCTGCGCTAAGCCACTTATCGCAGCAGCAAAGGAGCCAGGCGCCTGCTCCCCTGCCCAATCAGCTCCCTCAACCTCCCAGGCCAGCCTCTGCTCTCAGGAGAAAATGACCTCTCCTGGCGTGAGGAACACAGTCGAGACTTCTTGGAACAACAGCAGAACCAGCTTTGGAAGAGAGACTGACAAAGAATCCAGGATTCAGCTCTTTAACGCTGATGCCTTCCTGTTTACTCAGTGATTTAGATACGATTAATCTAATGGAGACATAATATCCTCCAACTAGCTGGCTAGGAGCCTGCCAGCCAGACCTCGAGTGCTGTGACAAGGAAATGGATCCTGCAAAAGCTGGTGGCAGGCTCCAAACAAAGACCTCATTCTGAGCCTCTGGCGCTGTCTCCAGCCTGGATGGGGCAGCTGCCAGAGGCTGGCGGCCCCGGGCTGCGGGCTGGGGGCTGCGGGCTGGGGGGCGGGGAGCTGGGGGCCAGGCAAGACTTGTGCTAATTCTTTGGGTCTTAAGTCCCCTGTTCATTTCCTGAGCAGAAGATACCTTCAGCTGGAAACTGCCATAAGCCTGGAACTTGTTTTTCTTACTTATCAGTATGTGACGTGATCATGTAAAAGTCAGAAAATGCCTTTGTTTCATTGTGTTACTGCGGGGAATGTCGAGTGGTAAGGGAAGTTACCACCGCCACCACTGGACTCCTGGCTAAATAACAGGCCCTCCTAGCATGGTCAAGGGAAAGCTATAATGACAGGCATTGAAGTTGCCTGTGGGACTTCCCCTGGTGGCTCCAGGGTAAAGAATCTGCCTGCCTATGCAGGAGACAAGGGTTCCATCCCTGATCCAGGAAGATCTCTCTAAGCAACTCAGCCCATGTGCCACAACTGCTGAAACCCCCAAGCCCTAGAGCACGCCCTCTGCAACAAGAGAAGCCACCACGATGAGAAGCCCACGCACCACAGCTAGAGAGCAGCTCCTGCTTGCTGCAACTAGAGAAAGCCCATGCAGCAGTGAAGACCCTGAACAGCCAAAAGTAAAATAAGTAAAGAAAATTATTATTTTTAAAAAGTTGCCTGTGAAACCCTTGCATAAAGGGTATGTGAATATCTCGCAGTTCATCAGGAATCAGGAGCCCTCTCTCCTTTATCCTTCTTTGGGCCTTGGGAATTGAACTCTGGCTAAGAAGACATGTGAGAAAGCTTCTGACTGATCAAAAATGTTGGCAAGGCTACTTGTGGACAGCGGATACACAGAGAAGTAAATCCATGAAATCGTAAGCTCCCAGCTGGTGGATGATGTGGTTCTAATCTCAGTAAATGCGCAGAGTACATCCTGACATGTTTCACATAAGCTCAGTCAGGATCTCAGGTTTCTGTAAGCAACAGCATGAGCAGGCAGTGAGTGGAAATACACTTAAACAATGGCGTTTCCCACCGACATAAGCTGTCAGACTCTGAAGAAGACAGCATCTAAGGTTTCACACTGTGTTCAAGTTATCATTTACATCACATACCTTGGCAAGACCTTCCATCCTCGTTGAGGGTAAAACCAGGGTTGCATGTACAGGAATAAGATCCGGGAACATTTGCGCACAGCTGCTGGCAGTAGCCATAACGACATTCATCAATGTCTGGAAGCAGAATCGCAAGCAAGGTAAGATATTTCTTCTCCATCACCGGTGCCACCCCCAGCATCATTACTGCCCATCTCTTCTGGAACAGCATCACAAAGGGAAGTGAAGGGGAGCTAACACAAAGACAGCACCAACTAAGCCTCAGGGAAGGTGACAACCCTCTGGATTCCAGGCTCAGTCTCCCCACCATCCTCCCTGACCTGTCTCAGTCTTGTGAACACCTGAACCCATCTTGAAAATTGCAGAAAAAAATTTTTTGCTTAGAGAGGAACATTGGTCCAGGTGACCTCTAGGATTTCATCCAAATCTAAGACTTAACACTAAGACAGATCCAACCCTGACAGTCGCTCTAAGATTCTACGGGAGAATGTCACTGCCCTGGGAATGGACAAATTAAAGTGTAAAAGGATTCCATAGCCTGGTTCCTGTAGGCTCTTTGCCAGTTCCACTAATAATGAATATGGGGACCTCCCTGGTGACTCAGTGGTTAAGAATCTACCTGGTAATGCTGGGAACATGAGTTCAGTCCCTGATCAGGGAACTAAGATCCCAAACAACATGGGGCAATTCAATGCGCACACCACAACTAGAGAAGCCGCCACTTACCACGACCAGAAGGCCTGCCTGCTTTAACTTAAGACCCTGCATGATGCAACTAAGACCTGACACAGCCAAATAAACAATTATTCATTTAAAAATATTAATAAATAATGAGTATGTCTGGCTGTTGGGAACAAGACTGAGTACAGACTAAGCCAAGCTGGAGAGCACTGTAGTCTGAAGACCTGTGAACCCAGGAGCACAAGGATGCTGGAGTTCACCTTGAACCTCCTCTTTGTAGCACAGCAGCCATAAAACTCTGGATAAACACACCTTTTTCAAACTACAACCAGTCTTTCTTGAGCAACCATCTATGTGAATGAATGGTTCCTTTTAGCAGAGCCAGGCTGACATGTACCAGTCAGTGGGAAGTCTGAGGTTATGGGAAAGCACTTCCCAACACCCCAGGCTGATGGGCTGGAGAAATCACTCCTGCAAGAGAGGATGTTTTGAATGAAGCCTCCAGGTGGGGACTAACCTCTCACTTGACTTATAGCTATAATGGCCCCCATTTCATGCTCAACTCCTCTGATATCCCAGTTCCTTTGGAATCAGGGTCCATTCAGGGTTTTGAAGACCAGCTTAGAACTTTTCTCTGTGCCTGGCTTCTACCACCTACTGCCAGAAAGCAGTAGCCCCTCACTAGAAGGACTGACGCTGAAGCTCTAGTACGTTGATGCTGATGAGAAGAGCTGACTCATTGGAAAAGACTCTGACGCCGGGAAAGATTGAGGGCAGGAAGAGAAGGGGGTGACAGAGGATAAAATGGTTGGATGGCATCACTGCCTCAACTGGCAAAAGTTTGAGCAAACTCCAGGAGAGAGTAAAGGATGGGAAAGACTGGTGAGCTGAAGTCCATAGGGTCACAAAGAATTGGACAAGACTGAGTGACTGAACAACTGCCAGAAGGGACCCCACCTCCACATTACTCATTATTCAGCCCCTCTCAGAAGCTGTGCCCTGCCCTCGTCATTCTGTTTTGCCCTCGCCATTCTCTGAGTGGCAGCTACTTTTAACCCGGCTCACCCCACCGCCGAGTGGCATGCAGCTCCCACATGGAAAGCACATTGACTTGTGCAGTTGCTGGTCCTGACTCTTATGTAGGTACAGTTGGGTGCATCCCCAAGCCCAGAGAGGCAACAGGGGGAAAGAGGGCATCTTCTGCCTTAGGGGTGGCTTGGAGGAAAGGCAATCCCCTGGCCCTTCTTTTTCTGCAAAGGCAATGCCTCCAAAGTCATGCAGAAAGGGTGGTGGATGGCTATGGAACTTGCACCTTGAAAGCAAAAGAAGAGTTTGGCCAGGAGAAGGCACAAGTTTAGCCATATTAGGGAAAGGTCCTCACTTTGGATGTCAATTGTAAGCAGACTGTGCGTGCAGCACCAGTTAGGCCTCCAGGAGCATCCTTCCTAAAGCTCCATGCTCTGTGAATAAGAACAACCCTCCTCGGGGAGGAATGTCCCAGTTACTGTCCCCACTCAGACGCGGAGGGGTTTCCTGGCCCGTGGTCTCTGCAATCTGGCCTGTGTGTCCCGCTCACCTGGTCTTCTCCAGCACCCCCCTTGTGGCGGAAAAAACTGTACTGAAAAACAGGACACAGATTTTAGACCCAACTAAAAGCAGAGACATTACTTTACCGACTAAGGTCCGTCTAGTCAAGGCTATGGTTTTTCCTGTGGTCATGTATGGATGTGAGAGTTGGACTGTGAAGGCGGCTGAGCACTGAAGGGTTGATGCTTTTGAACTGTGGTGCTGGAGAAGACTCTTGAGAGTCCCTTGGACTGCAAGGAGATCCAACCAGTCCATTCTGAAGGAGATCAGCCCTGGGATTTCTTTGGAAGGAATGATGCTAAAGCTGAAACTCCACTTTGGCCACCTCATGCGAAGAGTTGACTCATTGGAAAAGACTGATGCTGGGAGGGATTGGGGGCAGGAGGAAAAGAGGATGAGATGGCTGGATGGCATCACTGACTCAATGGATGTGAGTCTGAGTGAACTCTGGGAGTTGGTGATGGACAGGGATGCCTGGTGTGCTGCGATTCATGGGGTCGCAAAGAGTTGTACACGACTGAGCGACTGAACTGAACTGAACTGTCCAACATGCTCCTCCTCTATGAGTCTCAGTTTCCAACTCTATAAAAGGTGGATGACATAATATATAACATCTCTTCCAGCTCTGAAATGCTACACATTGAGTTCCCATACAAATAACTCACACTGATCTGCTTATGTTCAAATCAGTGGCCTCAGATTTTCCATAATAGCTGAGGTTGGTTAAAATGCAAAGCAATTATCATATTCACATATGCCCATGCGCAGCCAGCTCTTCGGTGCCTGGAAAGGAGAACCAAGTGAGGTCCAAGCTGGCTTGTCAGGCCTCTTTGGGCAGGGCTCTACAGAAGACCTCAACACAGTCTCAATCAAGAGAAAACGGGAAAAAATAATCTTTTTGTCCGGTTGTTTCCATGATGCTGTTTGGATTTATTTCTTAGCACCTCCAGGACTGACTTTCAGGCAACAGAACAGTGTCTTGAGACTTTAAACTAGAAGGGCTTTTCCAAGAAACAGCAAAGAAATCACACCCTAGAAAGAGAAATTGCAATGACAACTAGAGATTGCTATGAATGCATTCACTTGGCTAAACCAAGGACTAGAAGGGAAGAAAGGAAAATAGCCCTCCAGAAAAAAATAAACAGAGGGATCATATAGCCAATACCAACTGCAAGGAGAAAATTCTCAATAGGTGCTGACTGACTTCTTAAAAAGACCAGAGCTAGAGGGGTGGGCATAGGGCAGGGGATATGGTGGGGTATTGGAAGGAGATGATGTTAGATCTGAATCCCCTGATTCACATTTGAGACCTGGGACATTTCTGTGACAAAGCAAGCACTCCCTTCTTTCAGTAGGATTTCTAATTAAGGACAGAATAACCCTCACCTCTATCACTTCCTGCCTCTGTTATAAATTTCCAAAGGCAGAAAGAAAGTCTAGGAAAGACCAAATATGAATCTTTAAAAATTACATTAAAAAATTCTGATGATGGAGAGGCAGTGACGAAGGCCTGAAAAGGACCTTCCTATCCTGGAAGAGTCTTTATTAGACTCTATATAAACAGGACAGTGAAAGGGAGGAAGTCCACAAGGCTCAAGGCCTGAAAAGCAGGGTAAGCAGCTGCAGCCATGATGGATCGATCCCAACTGTCAACAGCAGGGAGCCAGGCTGCCGCAAGCTTGTCTGCATTTGGGACTGGACAAAAACATGTTTTAGTGGTTCAGTGGTAAAGAATCTACCTGAAATGCAGGAGATGCAGATCCAATCTGTGGGTTGGGAAGATCCCCTGGAGAAGGGAAATGCCAACCCAGTCCAATATTCTTGCCTGGGAAATCCCATGAACAGAGGAACCTAGAACGCCACAGTCCATTGGGTTGCAAGAGATACAACTTAGTGAGTGAACCACCACCATTGTCATAATAAAAATAAGAGAAAGTGAAAGTGGCTCAGCCATGTCCGACTCTTTGCGACCCCATGGACTTTGTGAGTCCATGGAATTCTCCAGGCCAGAGTACTGGAGTAGGTAGCCTTTCCCTTCTCTAGGGGATCTTCCCAACCCAGAGATCCAACCCAGGCCTCCCGCATTGCAGGCAGATTTTTACCAGCTTAGCCATGAGAGAATACTGGATTGGGTAGATCCACGAATACTGGAGTGGGTAGCCTATCCCTTCTCCAGTGGATCTTCCTGACCCAGGAATCAAATCGGAGTCTCCTGCATTGTAGGCAGATTCTTTACCAACTGAGCAATCAGAGAAGCCCAAAAATAAGAAAGTGGGGGAAAAAATCCCTGGTGATGACATGCTGTGATGCGGTGATGGTGACAAGTGATCTTAAAGGGTGGTGCTCCACGTAAGCTCAACAGTCTTGTGCCACCCCCAGTCCCAAAGAGAAGCCCATTGCCCTTAGGCCACCCAGCCATGACCACAGTCCACAATACCCCCAGGCAATCATTCACTTTCAAGAGTTTCTGTATTACCTAAGCACTGGCCTTCGAGCAGCCAGTAGCCATCCGTGCAGGAACAGGTGTAGCCTCCTTCGGTGTTGATGCAAATCTGGGTAGGGTTACACTGGTGGGAATCCGTTGCACACTCATCCACATCTGTAACACAGACATATTCCAAAGAATGTCACCTACATCTGTTTAGAGTCCTTGTAGCCACCAGAGGTGCTAACTGCTTGCTTGTCTGGCTGGGAGGCAGTTGATTATGTCCCTGGATTACATCACCTCCTTAACAGGTACCACTAGGAGACCCTGGCTTTTGTATTACACTTATCCATTCACATATAAACAGGTCTGTTGTGTACCTTCTGGGTGCACAGAGCCATGATAAACAATTCTGAGAACAATAACGGAAGGAAGAGAAACATCCCTTGCTAGAGGAAGCTTACGAGTCACTGGACTGCATCCATGCATGAAAATCTTTTAATCTGGGGCCCCTGCATCTTCAGGAAGCGTCTAGGATCCCTCCAGCTTTCCCTCCTCCACTCCAGAGCTCTGGGGCTCACCTCTTGCTGCCCTCTGCTCAGACTGGGTTTCCCAGTTACACATGCCCATCTATCTGCTGCCGGGCAGGTACTTGTGCCAAGTCAGTCCCTTCTCCTTCACTGGGACCGTCAAAGTGCAGAGACCAAGCTATATTATGGCCACACTTCTCATGTGGTGTACACAGTACTCAAAACTGTTTCAGCTAAAATGAATCCTGCTTTATTTTCTCCCCACACTGCACCTTAGGGAGTCCTGTAATGGGTGCTCCTGACACCACACCCTCACTTTGACAAAGCTCCACAGGGATTCACCCAGCGCCCTTAATTCATCTGGCCTGGGCCTGCCTCTCCCCTTCACTCCCACCTTCACCTGCCTGCATTCTTAGTAGGGCTCCTTCCTTTTGCCCTCTCATCAAGGTTTGCTCATCTACACCCTACCCCTCCAGAATGGACCATCGCACCATCAGAAATATCAAGTTGACAGAAAGTTTGTTAGGGTTTTGACGTAACAGCTTCCAAAACACCCAAACAACATTTTGGCCAACCCAGTAGCATTAAAAGCTGTACTTCACTGAGACTGAGCCGTGCAGCTGGCTCCTCATTTTCCTCTCACAGTCACCCCATGCAGTGGGCTCGTGATTCCCATTTTACAGATGGGAAAATGGTGCCAAACATGCTATAGCATCGAGGCCAGAGCAGAGTCCAGGCCTCCCTGCCTCCCAGCCCCCTCTGTCCAGGGATGACGGGGCTCATGATGCCGGGCCCTGGCAGGTTAAGCAGAGGAGAGAGGGCTGAGCTTTTGCTGCCTTTTCCCGCCCCACCTGGGAAACTGTCTGCCTTTTAACATTGTAGATGGCAGACTGGGGGCAGGGGAGCAGCGTTGAGGGCCCCCGAGGATTCCAAAGTGTTAGCTCCATAGGTAGCACAGGGGTGCACTCAAGAAGTGAGCACAACTGATCCAGTGAAACAAACATTCAGCCAGGTAAGTGATGGTCTCCTGGGTCTAAGGACACCACCCACCACAATCCACCACCATGTGCCTCATCAGTCAACACCAAGGATGCTGGTCAGTTCCCACCCCAGCCCCAATGACCAGAGTCTGGACATCACATGGAACCAGGCTCCAGCCTTCTCAACATGGACAACCTCCAAGAACCTCCTTCCAGGGTGGCAGTCACCTCTGCTGCACCCCAACGATGTACAGCCTTGATGGCAAAGACCCAGGGCCATTCTCAGCTGCAAGAGTTCCTGCCTTTGCCCCGGGCATCGCCTCCAGCCCCAGCTCTGCCCACCCAGCAGAGCCTCCCAGGGAACCCGCAAATAATGCTTGGCCGGCAGCCGCTCCTGCTCAAATCCGTATCGAAGCCTAGGATAATAAATAACACCACTATCAGCCAGCACATATTTACATCTTTCCGACGGGAAGTGATGGATGACAACTGTACCCTGGGAACAACTCTGCCTTAAGAATGTGTGGTCTTTATCCTGCTTTGAGGGGAACGGAGGGTGAAGGAGCAGCAGAGCAGTCAGAGAGCCCTGGCAACAGCAAGGCTGTTGACTTGAACAGGTTGAATTCACTGTCAATTGATTGACGTTGAATGGATGGTCAATCTAAATATACTCGGAGAACTGAGTAAGTCTGGGAGTCTCTGGGGGAAGTATGTCCCATCTTTATATCCTCAAAATACACCTGGTTTAATTTGGGTCCGTGCATGTGTTGAATCGTGTCTGATTCTTTGTGACCCCGTGGACTGTAGCCAACCAGGCTCCTCTTGTCCATTGGTTTTCCAGGCAAGAATACTGGAGTGGGTTGCCATTTCCTCCTCCAAGGGACCTTCCCACAGGATGGAACCCATGCCTCCTGCTTGCGTCTCCTGCACTGGCAGGGGGTTTCTTTATCACTTAAGCCACCTGGGAAGTCCCCCTCGGGTCCCTATAAATGTTCAATGAATGAATGAATGAACACATGGGCAGCACACATTAAGGCCTTTGAGTCCCCAGACAAGTTTTTCCAGCTGACAAGTGTGTAGACTTTAAAAACAACCACCCCCACTGAAAACCCCTTCAGCTTGCACACCCGAGGGGCTGGAACTGAGAACGTTCACACCTTGGGTTCCGCACGAGGTGAAAAGACTCATCACACATTCCAGCTCACAGATGAATTGCTTACATTCAATACCTTTGACTTAAATAACAGAAGGGAAAAAATATGTCGAACCACTCCCAAAGACATTCTTTGGCAAAGGGGCCTTTTCTGCACCAGTGGAAAAGTACAAGTTAGGGCAACCTAAGTAAGTGCCATTATCCTCGGATGCAAATTGTGCTGGTTACTCCTTTCCTTTTCTGTGTAATGTTTAGGAAACATCCCTTTTGAGTCGAGGATGCTGGGTCCATTCAATCATTCATGCCCTCACTCATCTATTAATTCTTTCTGTTCTACTGTGGCTGTGTGTGTGTGTGTGTGTGTGTGTGTGTGTGTGTGTGTGTATCCTCCCAAATCTCCAGGCTGCTGAGAGAGCCAGTGGGGGAGCACAGTCCCTCCAACCATGTGACTCCCACAGTGTCTCTCCTGGGGCTGTAGTCCTGGGCAGCCGCCTGGGCCCTTCGAGGACTCCAGCACAGCAGCTGTGGCTCACCTCTCCTCCGCTGGGATGACATCTATCTGCTATCCAGGTGACTAGCACCCCGGTAACTGGAGGACAGAGCTCCCTGACACCTCCGGAACCAGATCACAGCCCAGCACTGCACCTGCCCAGGAAGAAATCATTCTCCGTGTTGAGCAGCACAGCCCCGCTGCCCGATGCAGCTCTGAGCTGTCGCCCTTTCCTGCAGACCTCCCCAGGGTGGCCCTTAATTACAACAATCTCGGGACTTCCCTGGTGGTCCCGTGGCTAAGACTCTGCACTCCCAATACAGGGGGCCCTGGTTCGATCCCCAGCCAGGAAACTAGATCCCGCATGCTGCAGCTAAGAATCCACATGCCACAACTAAAAGATCTCACATGGGGCAACTAAAAAGAAAATCTTATGCCTCAGCAAAGACTGAAGATCCTGTGTGTTGCAGCTAAGACCTGGCACCCAATAAATAATAAAGTAAATAAATACACATGCATGTGTGTTAAGTCGCTTCAGTTGTGTCTGACTCTCTGCGACCTTATGGTCCACACCCCCCCGCCCAGGCTCCTCTGTCCATGGGATTCTACAGGCAGTGACACTGGAGTGGGTTGCCATGCCCTCCTCCAGGGGATCTTCCCAACCCAGGACTCGAACCCGTGTCACTTACACCTCCTGCACTGGCAGACAGGTTCTTTACCACTAGTAGCGCCTGCTGCTGCTGCTGCTGCTGCCTGGGCGGCCCCCAGATAAATGCATATAAAAATGATTTTAAAAGTACAGCAATCTCAAACAACTGCTCACTTAGAAAAGTTCTCAAAGCAGTCAACCTCATCTCCTTGACCCGCTTCCAGGAGGCAGAAGTGAGCTCCCGGCCTTGGTACAGCGGCCCACATGTCAGACATACTCATTCAGGAGGTCATACCCAGAGCTGTGTCCCATGTCCTCAGCTGGTGCACTAAGGCAGCAAGATCTCACAGGGGCACCAGATGGAGGAACTGGCCTCAAGACATCAGAATACATCTGCCCAACAAACCAGGACAATAAAAGAACAGAATCTTCCAGGCTGAGACCTTAATAAACATGTCTCTGAACAGAACATACAAGTGGCCATGAGGCACATGAAGAGATGCTCAACATCACAATTATTAGAGAAATGAAAATTAAAACTGCAATGAGGTACCACCTTATACCAATAAGAATGGCCATCATTAAAAAGTCTACAAATAAATGCTGGAGAGGGTGTGCAGAAAAAGGGACCCTCCTACACTGCTGGTAGGAATGTAAGTTGGTGAAGCCATTATGGAAAACAGTGTGGAGTTCCTCAGAAAACTAAAAATAGGATTGCCATATAATCCAGCAATCTCCCTCCTGAGCATATACCTGGACAAAACTATAATTTGAAAAGATCACGCACCCTAGTTCACAGCAGCACTCTTCACAATAGCCAAGACAGGGAAACAATGTAAATGTCCACTGAAAGACGAACGGATAAAGAAGACGTGATACATATACACGGTGGCATACTGCTGCTGCTGCTGCATCGCTTCAGTCGTGTCCGACTCTGTGCGATCCCTACGGACGGCAGCCCACCAGGCTCCGCCGTCCTTGGAATTCTCCAGGCAAGAACACTGGAGTGGGTTGCCATTTCCTTCTCCAGTGCATGAGAGTGAAAAGTGAAAGTGAAAGTGAAAGTCACTCAGTCGCCTCCGACTCTTAGCGACCGTCCATGGGATTTTCCAGGCAAGAGTACTGGAGTGGGTTGCCATTGCCTTCTCCAACAGTGGAATACTACTTGGCCATAAAAAGAATGAAATAATGCCATTTGCAGTAACATGGATAGACCTAGAGATTATTGTATTTAGTACTAAGCAAAGTAAGTTCAGAAAGAGAAAGACAAATACCATATGATATCACTTATGTGTGGAATCTAAAGTATGACACAGATGGTCTTAAGTATGAAACAGAAAGAAAATCAAGGACACATAGAACAGACTGGTGGTTGCTAATGGGGATGGGAAATGGGGAAAGGACGGAGGGGGAGGTTGGGGTTAGCAGGTGTAAACTATTATATATAGAATGGATGAACAACAAGGTTCTACTCTACAGCACAGGGAACCATGCTCAATATTCTGTGACAAACCATAATAGAAAAGCCCATGAATAAAGAATGTCTATATGTGCATAGCTGAGTCACTTGGCTGTACAGCAGAGATTGGCACAACATTGTAAATCAACTATGCTTCAATAAAAAATATAAAATTAGAATCTTCCAGGCGGACTCAAGGGACAGCATGGGGAAAAGGCCACAGTCTACAAAGCTGCTGGAAGGGTTAGCCCTTGGAGCTGGAGTCTGTGATAGAAGCAAGTAGCAATAGACAGGTCCCCCCGCCTTGTCAGATGGAGTTCTCACGAGGCATCCTGACCATCATGCTGTTGCTTCATGCCTCTTATACGTCCTGCCCTGGGAGTGAGTTAGTTCTCAGCATACAACCCACTTTTCCATTCCCTATAAAACTAATAGTTCCAAGTATAATCTTAGGGTTAACTCACAGTTTATTATATAAAAATCTCTACAGGCAAGTGAAATGGACAACATACCACTATAAACATGCATAAACATGTGTGTGCTTAGTTGCTCAGTCGTGTCCAACTCTTTGCAACTCCATGGGCTGTAGCCCACCAGGCTTCTCTGTCCATGGGGTTCTCCAGGCAAGAATCCTGGAGTGGGTTGCCATTTCCTCCTCCAGGGATCTTCCCGACCCAGGGATCAAACCTGTGTCTCCTCTGTTGCAGGCAGAGTCTTCACTATCTGAGCCACCAGGGAAGCCCATGCATGAACGTGTTTGAATACAAATAATATGCATACATAAGTCAGGTATTTATTATATTTGAATGCCCATTATTATATACCTACACGTATTTACATTTCAGCATTTATTCCCAAGAGTTCAAGAGAAAATAGTTAAACTGTTCTCACAACACAAATTTTCATTGAAATAAATGTCCCTTGAAAACCATAAAACAAAGCAAACCAAAACAAAAACTAAAGGTTCCCTCATGCCCACAGGGAAAAGATTTCCTAAGTCATGCTGCCCGTACCAAAGCTGAAGAGGAAAAAAGACCAAAGGTCTGAGACCTCCCCAGAAACGGATACTGGGTTAAAAACAAAAACAAAAACAAAAACCGTTGAGGGTAGGCAGAGCTGGGTGTGAATCCAATCCTTGCACTGAAGAACTGAATATTACTGACGAGTTGATTAATCTGAGGGATGCTCAGATCCTCTGCAGAACAGAGCTGCAACCGCCTGCCTCCTCAGCTGCTAGGAGAGTTCACAAATAATTGTGTTTGCAGGTGCTATTGCTGCTACCTGGTGCACAGGAGGTACTTGGGAAGTTTCCTTCCTTAGTTTCCTTCCTCAGTGAGCTGCTGTTTCTAAGAGTTGTGAAAGATGGGGGAAGCTTGTCTTCTGCCGGCTGCAGCCTTTGTCCTGGGATTCAGAAGACATGATGATGACTCCACTCAGTGGGCTGTGAGATACAGTTAGCTGATGGTTCAATCAACCACAGTCGCCAACCATCCATGATTCTGTAACTGAGGAGGTCCGAAAGCCTAAGGGTGCGTGTGTCTTACTGAAGTCCACAGCCAAATACCGTAACACCATGATTCTTCCCTCTTGCTCTGTTTTCTCTTCTCCAGCACTGTGACTAAGGCAGGGCTGACTTTGTGAGCCTATGTACACACCCTCAGCTGAGCGTCTCGGTTCTTATGTGAGAATGGCCATCAGCCAAAGGGAAACATTCTCACTGGGTGACACCAGGAGAAAGTGTCCAACGTTTGGAAGACTGCACCTTTCCAAAGGCCTCCACGAGTCCTTTTTGGACACAGCCAAATCATTTCCTTGGTAGTAAATTTTTACCCAGTGAAACAACATGTTTTCCCAGCCCGTTTTTGTTCCTTCCTTGCTCAAGCTAATGGGGCTTGATAAGAAAGAAGAAAACAAGAATGGCACATTCCAGTGCCTCCAGTTGAAGCCAGCTTCAGGCCTGCTGCTGGGCTGGATCAGGGCCATTTTTCAGGGAGACGAGCTCAGCCAAGGCTGGAAACTACACAGGACCGACTTCCCAAACACCTGCTTAATTAAAGATCTCAGCGTTTGAGAACTCTCTTGTTGAATTCCCAGGACATCTGCATTCCATGTGTCTTATGGGTCCGGGGCAGTCATCAGAAGCCAGCTCTTTCTGTGTTTACAACACTTTTCCCAATGCTTGATATTAAGCTTAGAACACAAAGCCTGCTCGTTTCAGTGCCTCTAATTAAGCAACAAATATGCGGTCCATTTTCCAAACAACAAAAAATCCTCTTGGATGAAACCAGCTGGGCTGAAGCTTCCAACTTCTCCGTGGAGTCTATTTTTCTATCCATAAAGCAGGAGCGTGGAGGAGAGCTCTGAAAGGCCCTTCTAGCCCTGACCTTCTATAGAAACAAACTATGCAACTAATGGGGATCACATTGTTTAATTCTTGGCTAATATTTTTCATCCAGAGTGCTTGGTAAACATCAGCTGACTTTAGCTGCTCTCAAACTAGGCAGTGAATTGGCTAAGCTCATTCAAGTTTTGACAACATGTGAATGATCACTGCAGGTTCAGGCATGGGGGTGGGAGTGAAGAAGGGACACATATGTTCCTTCTTGAGGATCATGCACCAATAGTCCTGAGAGGTCTCTTCACTGTAGAGTTAATTACTTAATGTATTTATTAATAATGACTTTAAAGTATTTTGTAGAAATATACTGTAAGATTCTTTATGATAACATTATCATTAGCATTCTTCAGATTTACGTTCTCTAAGAATCTAGGTATTCCCCAAATCATTAACTACCTGAAGATTTAATTACCAGGCTAACACAGAAAGTCTGGGGGTGGAGGCTTAAAAACTTTTTAGAGTGACCTAAATGATTCCAGTGTAAAACCATATCTGGAACTTGCCGTGCCAGACTAAAACTTCTTAAACTTTAATGTGCACATGAGTCAGTGAGGATCTTGTTGAAACGCAGGCTCCAATTTGGTCGACTCTGCATTTCTAATAAGCTCCCAGGTGATGCCAATGCTGCTGGCTCCAGGACCTCACTCCACGAAGCAAGGTGCTGGATTATTGAGAGTGGTGTTTGGTTCTGTATCCACGCAACCTGCTCAGAGTTTAAAAAGCTGTTCAAAAGAGTTTGGGAGGGAATTAAGTGTTCAAAAATCAAACTGGCAATCCCTAGCCAGATTCTTCTCTAAGATCAAACCTGTTAGTTATAACAGTTATAACTGTTAGTTATAACTATTGGGATTTTTCAAGGCTTATTTAAAAAGTTCTCAACACAGTCAAAACCACAGTCTAAAAATGCTTTCCTGGGGCGTAAAAACAACAGCTATTACTCACATCCACCTGCAGTGGTTGTGAGCACTGTGTACCTACAAAAGGTTCTCCTTTCAATTTGCTGGTGGTGTTTTGATTTCCTGAGTTAAGTCAGTTCCCTGAATCTTAACTAAGTTCTTAGAAATACTGCCCCCAAAGTGATGACAAAAAGTGCAAAAGATTCCAATCAGGAGAAAAGACAGGGTTTTTCCTTCAATGCAGACCATCCCTTGTTCAGGAACACGGTCTATAAATACTTCAGCTCTTAAATTGTGTCCTCTCCACTGCATCTCCCATAGGCTCCGTCTCCCAGTTCCTTCTGAGCTATTCCTCCCCCACACCCTCAGTTCCACGTCATCCACAGTGCCCCAGGCTGGGATCTCCTTATCCCTGATCCCCACACCCTCCTCTCTGTTTTGCAGAACCCTAGGCTAAAAAGCTCAGACTTCCTTAAATCCTTTCCCCCACCCAAGACTCTCACACAGTTCTCCTTCTGGAAATCTTGCAAATTCTTTCTTACCATCCCTTATACCCTAAAATTCCAAGGCCTCACTGTTTTTTCTCTCAATGACTGGAATAACTCCATACTAGTCTGCTGGCTTCCAGCCTCTCCCCTGAAAGCAAGCAAAACGCAACCTTCAGAACCATCCAAGACACAGGAATGTGTGGCCCCTACAACTCAATACTGTATATCGCCTCCTTAGAAACTTCACAGCTTTCTTTTTACATCTTGGCAAAGCACACAATGTGATGTGATGTAATTAGGCACATCAGGTTTTACAGCATCTCACATCGTATTATATAATTAGCTGTGCAGGGCTCCATCTCCTTCCACTAAACTGTGAGTTTCTTGAAAACAGAAAGTGGGTCTTATTCACATTTGTGTCCAAAGCAGATAGAGGACATCTGGGGACTGTGCTTGCCCAGCAGACCTCAGGCCCCCACCCGAGATGTGTCTTAACCCTTGTCCAGTCTTCACCGAGAGCTGATTTGAAAGTGTCTACTTTCAAACTGTGGTGCTAGAGAAGACACTTGAGAGTCCTTTGAACTTCAAGGAGATCAAACCAGCCAATCCTAAAGAAAATCAGCCCTGAACACTCATTGGAAGGACTGATGCTGAAAGTCCGATATTTTGGTCACCTGCTGCAAAGAGCTGATTCACTGGAAAAGACCCTGTTGCTGGGAAAGATTGAAGGCAGGAGGAGAAGGGGTTGACAGAGGATGAAATGGTTGGATGGCATCACTGACTCGATGGACATGAGTTTGAGCATACTCTAGGAGATAGTGAAGGACAGGGAAGCCTGGAATGCCACAGTCCATGGAGTCGCAGAATTGGACATGACTTAGTGACTGAACAACCAACCTCCAAAGGCATTGACACACCATGTGCTTGACTTGATGGACTGAGTTATATTTCCTCTTTCCTCGTAAAGAGCCAGCCAACCTAGACAAGCAAAAAGTTTATTCTTTCCTGGGGGTACAAACAACAGCTATTACTCACATCCACCTGCAGTGGTTGTGAGCACTGTGTACCTACAAAAGGTTCTCCTCCTTTTGGAGGTACACAGGGACATCAGAGGAGAGAAAAGATACACCTTTTCCTGGCCTGAAAATGGGCACAAACAGGAACTTGTAGGGCACAACCAGGAAACCCAATCCACTTTGCAGACCCTCAGTCTGGTGCTGGCTATGAGAATACCAGGTGTGCAAATTCACCCCAAGATATCAATCATCCTGTTGTCAGTATTAAACACTCCCTGCCAATCTTTCCCAGAGCACAAGAAAGGAATCCACATAGACCTCCCCACACAGGGGATCAGACACTCTGCTACCACCTCTGACTCCATCACTAACAAACCAGCATGCCTGTATGTATGCCATTGGCCTGCCTGTGCTTCCCTGTCTTGGAAATGGGGCCTCAGAGGACCTGTAGGTTAGTGGGGGAGACAGGTAGAGAAATGAGGAGTGCACTGAGGAAGGCTATGGAAACACACAACAGTGAGTGTCCCACACCTGGGAGGTGAGGGCAGGCTTTGACCCAGACAGTCACACAGGGGAATGCTTCCTCCATATACACCCATTCCTGGAGCCCTAAGACAAGGGAGGGGAGAGACAGATGGCTCTTTCGACATAAGTTACAAGCAGCAGGCCAGTAGGTGATTAAGGATATAGATATTCCATCCTGAGACTTCGCTGGTGATTCAGATGGTAAAGAATCTGCCTGCAATGTGGGAGACCTGGGTTCAATCCCTGGGTCAAGAAGATCCCCTGGAGGAGGCCATGGTAACCCACTCCAGTATTCTTGCCTGGAGAATTCCATGGACAGAGGAGCCTGACGGGCTACAGTCCATGGAGTCACATAAGAGTCAGACATGACTGAGGGACTAACACTTTCACTTTTCTTTCATCCTGAGATCATTCCCCTGATGGTCTCCTCTCCTGCTCCCCACCTCCTACTCTGCTTTGGTCCAAAACTCCCTGTTCCTCATGTCCAGCCGATGACGTCAGCACATCAGAGAGTAACTGTTGAGGCTACAACTCAAGAGGAGGTGAAACCCCATAGGATGGGAGGAAGAGGTCAAAGACACAGAGGGACTCTGAAGTCAGGAGAGAGGATGCCAGAAAGAGAGAGTCTATCTGGTGACTGAGGGGTTGCATGTTCTGGAGAGTCTGGAAGCGAGAGCCCCACCCCAAATGGCACAGGACCGCAACAGCCACACCTGCTCCACACAACCCTTTGGACTTGGTAAGCCTTAGATTGTATCACTTAAACCTAAAATAAATATTTGAACTGATTAAATACTTTCCAGGATTGTGTGTTTACCTAGCTGATGGAGTAGGGGCTGCTCTCTTGCATTCCCCCTCTGGGATCACTAGCAGATGTCTGGATTTCTCTTCTTCAGAAGGCAGGGAGGTGAAGGAGCAATATTTGAGGGCAATCAAGTAGATGACCTGCCAACCAGTCTAGCCTTCCCTCCAACCATCAAGAGCACAGCACCAAAGACCCAGGGCCTGTAAGACAGCTATTCAGGATTCATTTATGCAACAGACATTCACTGTGAGCCAGCAATGCTGTAGGTACTAGGGAGTCAAAGATAAATGACACGTGGGCCATGTCTGTTTACAGTCTCGCAGGCAACGGATAAGAGACCAGATAATCCCAATTCAGTATGGTAAGTGCCATGCTGGAGAAAAGAACATGGGCACTTCCGGGAGGAAGAGATGTCTTGGAATAGGAGATGAATTCCTGGAATAGGACACTGGGGTGAATCTAGACAGATGATGTGGCAGAGGCTACCCCAATTGGACATAGTCTTCCGATACCCATTCTACCACCTAAAGACTGCCTTTTTCATTTTTCTTAACAGTGATATGTGGCTATGTGATGAAACTCTGGCCAGAAGGATGTAAGTAAAAATAATATGTAACAACTTCTGGGTCACGCTTTAAAAGAACAAATATGTGGTTCCCTTGTCACCTCTCTCTTCCCTCTGGCTGGGATGCAGGTGTGATGGCAAGAGCTGGAGCAGCTATTTTGGATCCAGAGGTGAAAGT
The DNA here is from genome assembly GCA_917880005.1 of Nanger dama. Lineage (NCBI taxonomy): Eukaryota > Metazoa > Chordata > Mammalia > Artiodactyla > Bovidae > Nanger > Nanger dama. The sequence goes on along the minus strand of CAKJTW010000038.1, from coordinate 771,758 downwards.
CACACATTGAGCTTGGTCTAGCCAGGCTCTAGCCCTGAACTGCATGCCTCTAGACTGTACTATGAGACAGAATTTTAATTCTCTCCTATCTAAACCAGTATGTTGAAAGTCTCTTTGTTATTTTAACTTGTTTCTCAGTACAAATGAGTAGGAGTAAGCCAAAAGGATGGCATGTGCAAAGGCACTGAGGCATAAGAGCCACAGAACATTTAGACAGCCAAGAGCAGTTAACACAAGCAAACACATATGGGTGAGTGCAGGGGAGGGAAGGGAAGATAGGAGCCCATTTGTAAAATGATTGTGTACCAAGCTAAGGATGCTGGAGAAGGGGCAAGAGAAGATGAGCAGAAAGAACAGGAAAGGGGAAAATAAAATGAAAAAATGAAGAGATGATAAGGAGGGCAAAGGAGGAGTGAGAGGAAGGATAAAAAAGCCACAGTCATCCTTTCCTGCATGTGGGAACTTGCACTGATTCTCAGTTAACACCACAGAAGTCCTAGCCCTTCGTGGTTCTGCAACAATTAGCATTAGGCTTCATTTTAATGGGCTCTCTGAGTCAGCTTCAATCAGAAAATTTTGACTTTTTTTTTTTTATTAACACAATAAGATGAATCCTCCAAAATGTAGTTACTGATTCTAAATGGTTGGGTTAAGAGTATGCTCAGTTGAGTTTGTAATAAATGCTGTTTTGAAATGCTAATAAAAACACATGACCCGATGTAACTCCCCTGTGACCACCGAATTTCTCCGGGTCCCTCTGCCACAGTCTTCCTGGAAGTCACTGTCTACAGTCACTGCCCTGCCTTCCCACCTCCCACTCTCTCTAACCTGATATAATCAGACTTTCATCTTTTGATTTTACTATAGTCTTTCTCTTCAAGGTCACAAATGATTTCCACAAGGTCAAGAACGATTTTCACAAGATCACATCCAAAGATTTAGTCTTTATCCTTCACTACTTTCCTTCAGCATTTGGCACAGTCATCCTTTCCTTTCTTCTTTCAGGACTTTCTTCATTAGACTTTCACGATCCCACCTTTCTCTGGTTTGGGTTCTCTCCTAAGGGTACTCTGGTCGTCAGTACGGGTGGGTCAGGACATATTATGGGTAGTCAGCATGGGTGGATTGTGACAGCATTAATCACAATAGCCAAGAGATGTAAGCAACCCTACTATCCATCGATGGGTGAATGAATAAACAAAATGTGGTCTGTACATACAGTGAAATATTATTTGGCATTTAAAAGAATTTCTGACATGCAACAGCATGGAAGAACCCAGTGAGACATTATACTAAGTAAAATAAGCCAGTCACAAAAACACTAATATTAATGATTCCACTTATATGAAGCCTCTAAAAGTAGCCAAATTCATAGAAAACATAAGGTAGAATGCTGCTTACCAGGGATTGAGGGGAAGGGTAAAAAGGAGTGACTCTTCGATGGGTACAGAGTTCTAGATTTGCAAGATGACAAAGTTCTGGAGATCTATTTCACAATAATGCGAATGTCCTTAACAGTATTCAACTCTACTCTTAGAAATGGTCCAGATGGTAAACTTCACGTTATGTGTTTTTTCCCCCAATAAAGTTAGCATCTGTAAATCAAAACATATTCATTGACTTCGACTCTAAATTTTATCGATTATTCCTACTGGAAGACATAACTGACCTGTGATCTGAAATAAAATCCCAGAGAAGAGGCAGACAGTAGCATCCTGTGCTTCTGACGAGCTTACCTCCCTGCCTGTCTCCTTCACAGCTCCCTTCTCCACAAAGGAATCAAGACTTGAGAGTATCCTTGGATGGGAGCAGAGAATCAGGAGAACAAGGATGGAGGGAGAGAATGACGAAGGCATAGAGGGGAGGGGGGTGGAACAGGAAAAAAAGAGATCTGTACTAGGGCATGGGGCATCTCACACTTCTGTGCACTAGGTTCAAAGGTCAACAGAGGTCGGTGGGAATACGGGCTTTGGAGTCGGACCTGTTTCAAATGCTACAGCTATGTGATTTTAAGCAAGTCTTTTCTTGTTTTTTGCTGATTTGTTTTAGCCCCTAAAAGCCTTGGTTTTCCTCATTTGTAAAAGGAGTTGGGGAGAAGGCAATGGCACCCCACTCCAGTACTCTTGCTTGGAAAATCCCATGGACGGAGGAGCCTGGTGGGCTGCAGTCCATGGGGTCGCTAAGAGTCGGGCACGACTGAGCGACTTCACTTTTGCTTTTCACTTTCACATGCATTGGAGAAGGAAATGGCAACCCACTCCAGTATTCTTGCCTGGAGAATCCCAGGGATGGGGGAGCCCGGTGGGCTGTTGTCTGTGGGGTCGCATAGAGTCGGACACGACTGAAGCAACTTAGCAGCAGCAGCAAAAGGAGTTGGTGACGATACACAACTCCTGGTGTTTTGTGAGGATCCCATATAAGTAAAGCCTGTAAATCAGTGCCCAACACAGAAATGGCCCTCAGCCAAGGATGACTAATCCAGCTTCTTGTCAAAAAGTAGGAGGAAGAAGGGGAGGAAAGGGACGGGAGGGGAGCTCACCTTCTAAAAGAAGAGAAAAACAAGGGACTGAAAGCCAGATCCTAGTCCAGAACCTTCCACTAGCTCAATGGTGGCCCCAGGCAAGTCTTTCCCAGCCTTTCCTCCTCTGAAAAAGGAGATCTAGGGTCTCCTTCATCTGGAAAGTTTGATACATCTGAATCTCTCTGCTCCGGAGTTCCCTACTCTCATCACACACTTTACACCTCTTACCTATGCAGAGCTAAGGAGGCCCTCTAGAGGACACAAGCGGAAAAGGCATAAACATGGCTGGGGGCTCACAATTGGACTCTGCATACAAAGAAAGGACGTGATCTTGTAGAACAGACTATTACAAGGTTGGGAGAAGACACAGGATAAGAGAGAGACCTAAATGGGGAAGGGATTCTTACCTGATACTCTTGGGGAGCACAACTAAGTTAACTTCTACTTTCTGGTTGGCTCCATGTCAAGTGTCTATTACAATATATAAACTTTGTTATCAGGTATGACTATGCCAAAGCCTTTGACTGTGTGGATCACAATAAACTGTGGAAAATTCTTCAAGAGATGGGAATACCAGACCACCTGACCTGCCTCTTGAGAAACCTGTATGCTGGTCAAGAAGCAGCAGTTAGAACTGGACATGGAACAACAGACTGGTTCTAATTAGCAAAAGAAGTACATCAAGGCTGTATATTGTCACCCTGCTTATTTAACTTCTATGCAGAGTACATAATGAGAAATGCTGGGCTGGAGGAAGCACAAGCTGGAATCAAGATTGCCGGGAGAAATATCAATAACCTCAGATATGCAGATGACATCACCCTTATGGCAGAAAGTGAAGAGGAACTAAAAGGTCTCTTGATGAAAGTGAAAGAGGAGAGTGAAAAAGTTGGCTTAAAGCTCAACATTCATAAAATGAAGATCATGGCATCTGGTCCCATCACTTCATGGGAAATAGATGGGGAAACAGTGGAAACAGTGTCAGACTTTATTTTGGGGGGCTCCAAAATCACTGCAGATGGTGACTGCAGCCATGAAATTAAGACGCTTACTCCTTGGAAGGAAAGTTGACTAATCTAGATAGGATATTTAAAAGCAGAGACATTACTTTGCCAACAAAAGTCCGTCTAGTCAAGGCTATGGTTTTTCCTGTGGTCATGTATGGATGTGAGAGTTGGACTGTGAAGAAAGCTGAGCGCCGAAGAATGGATGCTTTTGAACAATGGTGTTGGAGAAGACTCTTGCGAGTCCTTTGGACTGCAACGAGATCCAACCAGTCCATTCTAAAGGAGATCAGCCCTGGGTGTTCATTGGAAGGACTGATGTTGAAGATGAAACTCCAAATCTTTGGCCACCTCATGTGAAGAGTTGACTCACTGGGAAAGACCCAGATGCTGGGAGGGATTGGGGGCAGGAGGAGAAGGGGACGACAGAGGAAAAGATGGCTGGATAGCATCACTGACTTGATGAACATGAGTTTGGGTAAACTCTGGGAGTTGGTGATGGATAGGGAGGCCTGGTGTGCTGTGATTCATGGGGTTGCAAAGAGTCGAACACGACTTAGCAATTGAACTGAACTGAACTAATGACCATTGTTACAGCATATGAACAGTATCATAAGGTGATGCAAGTTTTGTTACAATGTGAGTGCTGCTTTAATGTATAAACATTGCCATCTTCCCTGAGATACACTCTGAAAGCAGAATGGTCTCATATTTCCCTCTGGAACTCTTTTAAGACCTGTTGAATAGGCATCTTCAGAAGTCCCTTCTCAGGGGCTTAGGAAAAGACAGAGAAGCTTCTAATTAATTTCTCCTTTATATTTCAGCTTCACACTCGCTAGGTTTATGTCAGTGTTTCTGTTTTCTAAATGGGTGCATCATGCCTAACTACTTTCAGGGATTCCGTAAAATACGAGTTTCCTTTGGAAGAAATGCCAATTCATACATATTTTAGAGACTATTACCATTATAGAAGAAGTATTTTTCTCCAGAAATACGTGTAAAGCAGTTATCTAATTCTATTACACTGAAGACCGGGCCTGATGGTCTGACACTATCCGTCTTGCAAGCAACCTCTCACCCACCCACTCGGTGTCTATTTCCCAGGCCAAAGGAGGAAGCGTGTGAACAGGAGAGGGAGACAGCTTTGGCGGGCCATTATATTCCTAGTGCGCGTTTGCAAGGGTATTTTGGAATAAGATGTAGCTGGCAGGATTGGACAACTTGGCTGAGTAGAAAGAGCTAATTCCTCTAATGCCTGGTCACTAGACATTCATTCATCTGTCATTCATTAGATCAGAAAACATTTACCAAACAACTTCCACATTCTTGGCATTATGCTAGGCATTGTGGATACAAAGTGAGTAAATCATGTTCCAAGCAAATCTCACAGTATCACACAAATCATATTCCCTGATGACAGTGCAATTAAGTAGAAATCAATAACAAAAAGATAACCCCCATAAATACGTAAAATTTAAAAACTCATCACTAAGTAAATCATAGACCACAAGAAGTAGTCACAATAAATCAGAAAATCCCTAGAACTTAATGGCAATGAAATCACTATGTATCCAAATTTGTGCCACACAAAGAAAAACAGACAGTCTTAAATACTGGGAAAGAAGGAAGGTTTAAAATTAATGAGCTAAGTATCCAGCAAAAAGAAATTAGAAGGGGAACAAAGAAATACTTAAAAAATTAGAAAGAAGATACTAAGGATAAGAGCAGAAAAATAATGAAATAAAAAGCAAAAAGTAAAAAAAAAAAAATCCACAAAGCCAAAAACTGTTTCTTCGAAAATGACTAATAAAATAGATATGACTTTAGCATATTTTTCAAAGAGCACTAAAATCCTGGGAATGAAAAATAGCAACAGAACTACAGAAGAGCAACAGATTCAGCAGAGATTTAAAACAAAACAGAAAGAATGCTATTCAAAAGCTCATGCAAATTAATTTGAAAACTTAAAATAGACAAATTCTTAGAAAAATATAACTTTGCAAAACTGACTTAAGAAAGAGTAAAAAGTCCAAAAGTCCTATAACTGCTAAAGAAATTATATCAGTAGCTAAAAATCCTCACACACATAAAATCAGACCTCAGTGATCTTATAGAAAAATTCCAGTAACTTTCCATGAATCATTCTAGCCTTCCAGAGAAAAGAAAAGAGAGAGTGTCACACTATCAAGATATCAAACACAGCAAGAGTAATTTTTAAAAAAGAAATTCAAGTCATTTTAATATATAGACAGTAATGAAAAAATTCTAAACGAAATATGAGCCAAACAAACTCAGCAGTTTATTTGAAACAAATCATACTGTATCATGAAAACGTTGGTTATACTAAGAATGAATGAAAGGTGGATTAATAAGAAAATCTGTCATTGCGATTCCCCACAAAAGCAGATTTCAAAAGCATATAATTATCTTATAGTTGTAGAAAAAGCATTTGATAAAATTCAATAACCATTAATTATTTAAAAGAAAAGAAAACATTCTTAATGAGGAAAAACAATAGACACAGTCCTTTTGCCATGAGAGAGGCACAAGAATTCTACTGTCAACACCTATGTCCAATATTATTCTAAAGGTGGTACCGAAAGACATAAAAACAAAGAAAAAGCATTAAAAATTAGAGAAGAAACAAAATTCTCATTTTTCATAGACAGTGCAGTTGTCAAAATCATCCAAAAGATTCTACAAAGTATTGGAAAGAATATGAGCATTTCGCAAGCTATCTAGATATAAGATCAATATTTTAAAATAAACTGTTCCTATACACTAGCAACAAAAGAAGGAATTTTTAAGATATCATAAATATAACAACAAAAATATGTATTATACACACACACACACACACATATATATATATACTTCCAAGAAATCAATCTAGACAAAAGATGTGCAAAAGGGAAGAGATTTAATGTATACAGATAAAGAGATACAGTAAAATGAAGACATCAGTTCTTTTCAAATGCATCTAGAAACTCACTGAATTACAACCAAAATCTCAAAAAGTTTTTTTAAGGCACTTGACCTAAGAATATCCCAAACACTCCTGAAAAAGGAGCCTGCCTTATTAGATAGTAAGACTTATTATGAGCTATAATAATTAACACTGAGAGGTACTGGTGCAAAAACTGACAACAGAAGAGAGTGACAAGAACACAGAAACAATACAAGCGTAGATACTTGACAGGCAAGTGGGGGCATCCCAGAGCAACCGGGAGGGGAGGCGATCCTCAGTAGGATGATGGGCTAGTCAGTGATCGTCCACGTGGAGAAAAGTGAAACTGGGCCTATACTGTTCACCATATACACTAGTGGGTTCCAAATGGATTTAAGGTTTACATGTGAAAAACAAAACTTTAAAACTTCCAAAAGACAATATAAGAAAACATATTTATGATCTTAGGGTTGGGAAAGATTTTTCAGGCAAGCCTCCACAAAAACATTTGACTACATTAAAACTGGCAATGTCTGTTCTTCAAAAAACTCCATGAAGATACTGAAAAGATAAGCCATAAATTGGGAGAAGTCAACTGCAACTCATACAATTAAAAAGGATAAGTATCTAGATATATAGATTCATACAAATCACAAGTACAAAAAGGAAAGAAAATCCAGTAGGAAGACAGGCAAAATATATGATCAGACAATTACACAAAAGAAGAAATACAAATGGACAATAAATATATTAAAATATGATTAAGCTCATTAGCAACCTAGGAAATGCAGTTTAGAACACAAAAAATACCATTTTACAACTACTAGAGTGGCAAAAATTAGGAAGTATATCATACCAAATGTTGGTGAGATTGAAGATCAACAGAAAATCTTAATCACTGCTAATTAGTATGTAAACTGGTATAACTATCTTAGAAAACAAAAAAGCATTGCTTTGTAAAATTGGAATTTCCATACCTTCTTGGATATGTGTCTTAAGACACATAGTCAAGGTCACACAGCTAGTGAGATCTGGGGTCAGGCCCACATATCTTGGCCCTGGCTCTAGGTCTTCTTATAGATGCTTCTCCGTTAAATACTTGGAGGGAATATTCTAGTCTACTTCTGACATCTCAGTACTATGCCCTGAGCGTAACTCAGGTCCTTTTCCAGAAAAGCAGTATTCAATTGCTTCAGATTTTCTTTCTCAGTCATGGGGCAGTGGTGTATCCTTGGACCATCATTCCAGTTCAAAAGCTCTTAGAAGCTATCCTTACTCTTTAAGTGATCAATGGGGCTCTTCTTTAGGACAGAAGTTAATTACTCTAATGAAACCAGTCTTAGGGAATATATGGCTACCTAGAGCTACGCTTCTTACTTATTCTAACATCACATACTTTGTATACGTTCTTTTAATCCTCACAGAAAAACATGAGATAGGCATTACCCTTATTTTATAGTTAAGAAAACCAAGGCCATTCCCAAGATTTACCATGATAAGGGGCCAGGAGATAAAGAAGAATCAAAAACTCTGTCCATGTGAGTAGAGGCAATTAATGTACACAAACAATGAACGTTATCAGTGCTGGTGAGTGCTAAGTCTCTTCAGACATGTCCACCTCTTTGTGATGCTATGGACTATAGCCCACCAGGCTCCTCTGTCCATGGGATTCTCCAGGCAAGAACACTGGAGTGGGTTGCCACGCCCTTCTCCAGGGGATCTTCCCGAACCAGGGATCAAACCCATGTCTCTTGGGTCTCCTACATTGGCAGGTGGATTCTTTACCACTAGTGCCATCTGGGAAGCCCACCATTAAAATAAAAATGGAATCAGAGACACACAGGTTCCTTGATGTGCTATGGTGATGATAATGGTTATACTCAGTACTAATCTGCCATCATTTCAGTTCAGTTCAGTCGCTCAGTCACGTCCAGCTCTTTGAGACCCCATGAATCGCAGCACGTCAGGCCTCTCTGCTCATCACCAACTCTCGGAGTTCACTCAGATTCAGGTCCATCAAGTCAGTGATCCATCCAGCCATCTCATCCTCTGTCGTCCCCTTCTCCTCCTGCCCTCAATCCCTCCCAGCATCAGAGTCTTTTCCAATAAGTCAACTCTTCGCATGAGGTGGCCAGAGTACTGGAGTTTCAGCTTTAGCATCATTCCTTCCAAAGAAATCCCAGGGCTAATCTTCAGAATGGACTGGTTGGATCTCCTTGCTAATCTGCCATACCTGTTTTTTATTTTTTGTTTTTCTTAAGCACAGGATAAGAAAGAGCAGCACAAACAATTTGAGCAAGACAACAGGCATTTCTCCTTGACTCAGAAAATTGTAACAGCCTGGTATTTCTATAAAGAGAATTTGTATTATTATCTCCCTGGCAATTTTTAATGACTAAAAGCATTAATGTCTTCGAGGGGCAGTGTGCATACTCGGCTACATGAGGACAGATGGGTAGCATCTGGACAGTTCCAGGCCCCCTACTTCTTTCTTTACTGGCGACAATCCCACCGTGTCACAGAAGGTGCATGTACAATGGACACTGAATTAGCTGGGGAGCACATTCTCCTCTATCTCTCATGCTAACTCAGAACAAACTATGGTCCTTCTGTTTTCTCTCTTTCCATGTGGAAGAAGAATCTTCCCTGAAAATCAAGAAGCCTTTATAGTGGAGACAGGCGATCCCAGGTACAAGTTACCCGCTCAACATCCAAACTCCTTTCACAAGGCAACAGTATTCTAAATTTCCTTTGAGAAACCATCTTTCCTCACCTTTAGTGCAGTGTAACAGACAGCTTTACAACCCAGTACTGGCTCCATCATTGGGCTAGTGATGTAGGCTCAGTAAATCACAGCCCAAATTGTTGCTGGTCACAATAATAGGCTCAGGACTGGGCACGTGACCCAAACTAGCTAATAAAATCCTACTACATCCTTTTACCAGAGTTCCAAAGATGGAAGCAATCTCTCATGTTGCTAACCCGGTAAGAGAAAAGCCTGTAGCTGCTAGGGGCTACATCTTAAGAGAGCCTGCCCCGAGAATGAAGAAGCCTTTATATTGGAGACATGAGACCAGGAGAGAAAAAAAAAAACCAAGTCCATATGATACCACATGAGCCCTTGGATCTAGCCATCTCTGGAGCTAATTCTGCTCATGGACTTCTCAGTTATGAAAAACCACAGCCTTGGTTATACAGACCTTTGTTGGCAAAGTGATATCTCTGCTTTCTAATACGCTGTCTAGGCTTGCCATAGCTTTCCTTCCAAGGAGCAAGCATCTTTTAATTTCATGGCTGTAGTCACTGTTCACAGTGATTTTGGAGCCCAAGAAAATAATATCTGTGACTGCTTCTACTTTTCCCCTTCTATTGATGGGACCAAATGCCATGATCTTGGTTTTTCAATACTGAGTTTCAAGCCAACTTTTTCACTCTCCTCTTTCACACTCATCAAGAGCCTATGTAGTTCCTCTTGAGGTTCTGCCATTGGGGTGGTACCATCTGTATGTCTGAGATTGTTGATATTTCTCCCAGCAATCTTGATTCCATCTTGTGATTCATCCAACCTGGCATTTCGCATGATGTATTCTGCATATAAGTTAAATAAGCACAGTGACAATATATATAGCCTTGTCGTACTCCTTTTCCCGATTTTGAACCAGTCCATTGTTCCATTTCCAGTTTTAACTGTTGCTTCTTGACTTGCATACAGGTTTCTCAGGAGACAGGTAAGGCGGTCTGGTATTCCCTTTATTTTAAGAATTTTCCACAATTTGTTGTGATTCACAGTCAAAGGCTTTAATAGTCAATGAAGCAGAAGTAGATGTTTTTCTGGAACTCCTTTGTTTTCTCCATGATCCAAAAAATGCTGGCAGTTTGATCTCTGGTTCCTCTACCACTTTAAAATTCAGTTTGTATAACTGGAAGTTCTCTATTCATGTCCCGCTGAAGCCTAGCTCCAAGGATTCTGAACATAACCTTGTTATTAACAGCATGTGAAATAAGCACAATTGTACAATAGTTTGAACTTTCTTTGGCATTGCCCTTCTTTGGGACTGGAATGAAAACTGACCTTTTCTAGTCCTGTGGCCACTGATGAGTTTTCCAAATTTACTGACATATTGAGTGCAGCACTTTAACAGCATCATCTTTTAGGATTTTAAATAGCTCATCTGGAACTCCATCATCTCCACTAACTTATTCATAGTAATGCTTCCTAAGACTCATTTGACTTCACACTCCAGGATGTCTGGCTCTAGGTGAGTGACCACACCATTGTGGTTATCTGGGTCATTAAGACCTTTTTGTATATTAATACACTGAATGTAATCAAATTGCCCTTACAACTTTAATGAACCATAGAGTCCTAATGTTGGCTTTCACTTTGTCCAAAGCCAGAGCACCAAAAGTAATAAGTGAATGTATTTCATTTTAAAAGGTAAATACTGAGAAACCTGCTCAGTGATACTAGACATCTCTGCAGAACATATCAGTCTAAAGCAGTCTTCACCAACCTTTTCCATTTGGGGGCATACATAGAAAATTTGAAAACTGTATAAGGCACAATAGAGAGAACCAAGGCAACTGGTCCAAGGACTCAAAGCATCCCAAGGCCCTGGCAACCATCCCAGGAGTTGAAGGGACAAATATCCAGGTACACCTACCTTCCAGGAACCAGGTAGGAAGCTTTATTAGAAGAAAGTAGAAGAAGGAGGGGAGGGGACGTGATTCAGAGCAAGTCCTCCAAGGAGTCTTCTCTTAACAAGACGGGTGACCTCCCTTATCTAATAGTACATTCCTCATCCTCTGTACACCATTCTGAAATAGTGATTTTAAATTATCAGCATTGTTTTTCAGAATCAGCCTGCCAAAACCCAGCTGTTTCTGCACAGTCAGGATTTCTGGGCTATGTGGCTCTGGGTCCGTGGGAAGGACCCTCACTCTCCCAAAACTGCCTCTGCGCTCAATAGCAGACCCAGACGCTCAAGCCAAGAAACAAGGGGACAGAAGGTCACAGGACTGGGGGTGGAGGGAGGAGCATCCACAGAGCCGGGCCAAATGAATGCCATTATTCAAGCCATGATCTTCAAGACCGGCCAGAGGAGTCATTCTCTTTGAACTCTGGGGGTTTAAGAATCCTGAGAACCCAGATGGCAGACTGCTCCGTTGACCCTTGTGGTCAAATAAGGATAGAAGGGTGGAAGGAGCTTCTTTTTTGATAAACCCAGGAGCTCAACTTTGTCCATGAGTGCAAAGACTCTGAGGAAAGGCGTGTTGCTGTGGCTGTTTTATTAATAGCTGCATCTTCCTGTTTATCCAGCACTTATTACCCAACTTCCTTGGACAGCCGGACCATCAACAAGCCAACAAATATTACCAAACCTGCTCCATATGCAAGACAGGAGGCAGTGGGCTATGAGAGAGACACAAAGATGCCTAAGACATGAGGCTGCAGTAAATCAGAAGCACAGACACATTTCTAATGAAGTCTAAGGGAGATGATGATAAATGGCTCAACAGAGGTACCAGCTAAGTGTCTGAGGAACTCAAGAGGCGGTGGGGAGGGAATCCAATGGGCTTGGGATGGAGCGGTAAAGATCTAAGAAGGCTTCCTGGGGGAAATCACCTAACAGCTGGGTCACTAAGGCTAAGACCAAAAACCGGCTTTCCCAGTGGCCTTTGATGTCACAAGGGTCCCCCTGCTTCGCCAACCCTGGGAGGAAAAGGACTGTGTCCTGTGTTTTGGGCTGAATTGTGCTCCCCCAAAATTCATATGTTGAAGTCAAACTGTGTCTTTTGAAATTCATTTGTTGAAGTGCTGAGCCCTGGGACCTCAGAATGTGACTGTATTTGAAGATAGGGTTTTTAAAGAAGGAATTAATTAAAACGAGGTCATTAGGGTGGATCTTAGTCCAGTGTGACTGGAGTCCTCACAAGATGGGGGAATTTAGACACAGAGATGCACACAGAAGGAAGATGATGTGAAGATGACTTTTTGCAAGCCAAGGAGAAAAGTCTAGAACGGACCCCCTCCCTTCAGGCGCTCAGAGGAATCTGGCTCTGCTGGAACCTTGACCTTGGACTTCCAGCCTTCAGAACTGTGAGAAAACAAGTGTTGTCCTAGCCACTAGTCTGTGGTGCTTGTTACAGCAGCCTGACTGCCCTCTGACCTTCTGTGTGCTTCCTCCTGGCCCTGAACACCTCCCTCCCTGGAGCCTGTCCCCAGACTCCCAGAGGGACACGACGGCTCGCCCTCCCCTCTCCGCCGCCTGGTCTCAGGGTTCTTAGTGTGCGTGTGGCTCACTGGACTCGACTCGAACCCAACACACTCTTCCTCAAGGCCAGTCGGCTGCCCTGGAATGCGATCCTGGCAAGCCTGCCCTCCTCATGAGAGCTAAAAGCCAAGTCACACTATCTCCTGCTGTCTTATAATCGCTCTCTATTTTATTAACTCTTTTGTGACTTGTTTGCTTCTGAAGTACCAGGGTCTCCTGCCACCTTTTTATTTTCTTTTTTTTTTTCATCTTCAGAGGGAGATCATGCTAACAGTCAAATTTATTCCATTTACAACATTCTTTTCCAAATTGGATTTTTAAAAACTGTTTATTTGGTTTTTGTTGTTGCTGCTGTTCTTCGTGCTCTTCTGCTTGTGGGATATTAGTTCCCCAACCAGGGACTGAACCCACACCCCCTGCATTGGCAGTGCAGAGCCTTGACCACTGGACCTTCAGGGAAGTCTCCCATTTATAACTCTTTATGGAGCTTGAACATGGAAAGAACAGAGCTGTATGACTCACAAAGAAGATTCAGCTCAGCCTAGATACAGCTAGGTTGGGACAGAATTCCCGTGAAACCAGACTCTAGTGAAAGCAACTGTGGCCAACGCAATGAGTCTGCTTTAGAAAGACAGTTGTGTTTTTGCCCTGACTCACCTTATCCTGACAAACACTAGCTTGCCCAAACTGCTTAGAATATAAAAGTTAACACTGGAGCCAGAACCAGAGCTCCCCAGTCTGTCCATCTGAGATCGTTTGGTGTTCATCTCTTATCCTCACAATGAGGGAGGGCCTAAACTAACCCTACAGATCACTGTCCTCTGTGAGGCCCACAGACAACAAGGGACTTGTTCAAGGTCACTCAGCTTCAAATCCTGTCTCTTTCCACAGCACCACATGGTTTTCTGGAATCAGGAATCCAGTGAGTTTAGGCTCTCTCCCTCCTCTGCAAATGACAGGTAAGGTGACTTGGGGCAAATTATGTCTCCAGGTTCCCATCTAAACTATGCCTGTCCCTTCTCTGGGTAGACTTCTTGACTGTCTTGGGCAGAGGTAGTTGCCCCTGTAATGTGTATTCCAGAGCAGCCATGTGGTTTGCAAACCCATCCCTTCTTGTGCGGGCACATGTGTGCGCACGTACACACACACCCACTCTCTCTCTATTTCCCATGGTCCTTGAAGGAGTCCTGCCCGCAACTGGAGGATGAAGCGTGGGCCATCTTGGCCCCAGCCTCCGCTCAGCACTCCATAAACACCTCAGACCTCATCTTCCACTCCGCTTTGACCAGGAAAATCAAATTTTACCTTTAAAACCCAATTCCAGTCTGGCAAAATCTCAACTTTCTTCTCTTGAAACCACAGGGTAGGAGACGCCTCAGACACTTGAGGTTCTGAAAGTACCACTCTGGGAATTAGAAGTGTCTCATGCAAGTCAGTCCTAAAATTGTAATTCACTCACCCAGAAAGTTCCCAAGAGGTTTAGAGCTGTGATATCTGGGCTGGGTCGTAGTTTGTTTGAACAAAATGCTGACAAGCCCAAGGTGAAGGTTTCTTCCTGTAATTTCAATTGCTTATCACAGAGGAAAACCCTGAGCCATGGTCACAGCCTGCATGCCCCAATCCATCACAACCGCAGCTGGCTTGCTGGTCATTTTGTCCCAAGTGGGAAGAGTGAGGATGTATGTGCCCTTCCCCACCTGTTGACAGGTGAGGTCAGGTGAGGTGAGGTATCAAAGTTTAAGTACAGCACAGAGACGTGGCAGACTCAGGGAACCACACTTGGCTGGATATCCTGGTTGGACTTTGGACAGCCCTCCTTCAACCTAAATAGCCTCATTCATTCATCTGGAATTTCTTGAAAATTGTTCATGAAAACTATATACCAATTTAATAATAACCCTTAGAACAACAAACTAGTGAATTCAACAGAAAAAGAAGCAGACTCACAGATATAGAGAACGAAATGGAAGCAGGGAGAGGCAAGATAGAGACAGGGGACCAAGAGGTACAAACTATTGTGCATAAAATAAGCTATAAGGATATAGTGCACAGCACAGGGAATATAGCCAATATTTTGTAATAGCTATAAATGGAATATAACCTTTCAAATGGTGAATCACTATGTGGTATACATAAAACATATATTTTGTATATCATCTATAATTCAATAATAGTAATAATAACCCTCAGAAAAAGCTTAAGAGTAAAAAGTGAAAGAAAAAGATAACAGGGAGAAGAGATCAGACCAAATAACTCCATGCTTCTGTCCATGTTCCACCTTCCTTCTTCAGTGTGAGATGACAAAATAAAAGAGTTCATCTGAGTCTTCAGTCAACACTCGTTTGACAAATACTTATCAGGCACCAATGATGGGCCAGGCATAAACAAGCATACAGCAAAAACAAGATAAGAGACAATAAACAAGTACTGCCAAGATACGGAAACAATGCACATGTCCATCAGTGGATGAATGGGTAAGGAGATCTGCCATAAAAGGGAAATCTTGCTGCTTGCTACAACATGGAAGGGCCATGAAGGCATTATGCGAAATGAAGTAAGTCAGAGAAAGACAAATTCCTTAGATCTCACTTACACGTGGAATCAAGGGAAAAAGACTGGTGGCTGCCAGAGACAGCACTGGGAGGGCAGACAAAATTGTTGAAGGGAGTCAAATGGTACAAAAACCCAGTTAGAAAACAAATAAGTCATAGGGATGTAATCTAACTCATGGTGATTAGAGTTAATAATACTGTATTGCATGTTTGAAAGT
The DNA here is from genome assembly GCA_917880005.1 of Nanger dama. Taxonomy (NCBI): domain Eukaryota; kingdom Metazoa; phylum Chordata; class Mammalia; order Artiodactyla; family Bovidae; genus Nanger; species Nanger dama. Next base: position 756,241 of record CAKJTW010000038.1, on the reverse strand, counting down.
TGTTGAGTGTATATCTTAAAAGTCCTCATCATAAGAAAAACATTTTTTTAATTGTGTGTGGTGATGGATGTTAACTAAACTCACTGTGGGGATGCAATATATTTTGATACTGTGCTTGAAGTCTTCCAGGTGATTTTAAACCTGCTCCATTTCAAGACAAACAGCATGGACCTAACAGAAGCAGAAGATATTAAGAAGTGGCAAGAATACACGTTAGAACTGTACAAAAAGATCTTCACGACCCAGATAATCATGATGATGTGATCACTAATCCAGAGCCAGACATCTTGGAATGTGAAGTCAAGTGGGCTTTAGGAAGCATCACTACAAACAAAGCTAGTGGAGGTGATGGAATTCCAGCTGAGCTATTTCAAATCCTAAAAGATGATGTTGTTAAAGTGCTCCACTTAATATGTCAGCAAATTTGGAAAACTCAGCAGTGGCCATAGGACTGGAAAAGGTCAGTTTTCATTCCAGTTACAAAGAAGATCAATGCCAAAGAATGCTCAAACTACTGCACAATTGCACTCATTTCACACGCTAGCAAAGTAATGCTCAAAATTCTCCAAGCCAGGCTTCAATAGTATGTGAACCAAGAACTTCTGGATGTACAAGCTGCATTTAGAAAGTGTAGAGAAACCAGAGGTCAAATTGCCAACATCCACTGGATGGAGGAAAAAGCAAGAGAATTCCAGAAAAACATCTACTTCTGCTTCATTGACTATGCTAAAGCCTTTGATTGTGTGGATCACAACAAAGTATGGAAAACTCTTAAAAAGATGGGAATACCAGACTACCTTACCTGCCTTCTGAGTAACCTGTATGCAGTTCAAGAAGCAACAGTTAGAACTGGACACAGAACAACTGGTTTCTAAGGAAAGGAGTATGACAAGGCTGCATGTTGTCACCCTGCTTATTTAACTGTTATGCAGAGCACATCATGCAAAATGCCAGGATGGATGAACCACAAGCTGGAATCAAGATTGCCAAGAGAAATATCAATAACCTCAGATATGCAGAAGACACCACCCTTATGACAGAAATTGAAGAATAATTAAAGAGCCTCTGAAAGAGGAGAGTGAAAAAGCTGGCTTAAAACTCAAAAAAATGAAGATCATGGCATCCAGTCTTATCACTTCATGGCAAGTAGATGGAAAAACAGTGGAAACAGTAAGAAACTTGTTTTCTTGGGCTCAAAAATCATGAGGATAGTGACTGCAGCCATGAAATTAAAAGACGCTTGCTCCTTGGAAGAAAAGCTATGACAAACCTAGACAGAGTATTAAAAAGCAGAGATATTACTTTGCCTACAAAGGTCTGTATAATCAAAGCTCTGGTTTTTCCAGCAGTCATGTATGGATGTGAGATCTGGACAATAAAAAAGGCTGAGCACTGAAGAACTGATGCTTTTGAACCGCAGTGCTGGAAAAGACTCTTGAAGAGTCCCTTGGTCTGCACGGAGATCGTAAAGGAATAAAGGAAATCAACCCTGAATATTCATAGGAAGGACTGATGCTGAAGCTGAAGCTCCAATACTTTGGCTACCTGATGTGAAGAGCTGACTCACTGGAAAGGACCCTGATGCTGGGAAAGATTGAAGGCAGGAGGAGAACAGGAAGACAGAGGATGAGATGATTGGATGGCATCACCAACTCAGTGGACATGAATTTGAGCAAAATCCAGGAAATGGTGAAGGACAGGGAAGGCTGGCATGTTGCAGTCCACGGGGTCACAAAGAGTTGGACACGACTGAGCGACTGAACAACAACACAACAGCAAGTTCAGAGCAGATAATGATAAGAATTGTGACAGAGAATGACAGCAGGGTGACTTCGGAAAGGGTGGAGAGGAACTGGCTCGTTAAGAAGACATCTACAGAGCTGAAGCCTGAAAAGGGGGAATGAGGCAGGGAGCATTCCAAACAGAAGGATTTGCAAATGTAAAGGCCCTGAGTAGGAAAGAGCCTGCTCTGTTTGAGAAGACAGAGGCCAACGTAGGGAGCATATATCTTACAGGAGGAGCTGGGTCTGAAGATCAGCAAGTCTACACTCTGGTTGGCCTCTCCCATGGACAAACTGTGAGATGTTGCGACAGTCATGCAGCCCTTCAAAGTCATCCTTCTGAAATGGGGACATGAATCTGAGCCTGTTCTACTGGTCTATTTGAGAATTCAGTGAGTTATTGGATGTGAAAGCACTTGGAAAATGGAGAGGCAGTGTTCAAGTGGCAATTATTACAATGAAGGGAGTCACTTAAGGATGTAACCACAGGACTGAGCTTCCCACAGTGAATGGCCATCAGATCACAGGCCAGCACCACCTGGTCCTTGGCCAACTCCGGCTCTCTGCAGCTGAATGAGATTGAGATGATCCTTTAAAAGGGTCTGTTTAGAAGAACTGAGGCGGGGTGGGGATTTCCCTGAAAGGCGGGACTGTAGAACTCTTTCATTCTTAGCCCGCTGGTTAATCTCAGAAGAGTCTTGGCTCTGTAAGGAATCTGTGCTTTGCTCCAGCTGCTTGCAGACTCTCCCCAGGTGTTATAAAGGCAATGCCAGATTTATTACAGAACTAGGCCATGTGCTATCATCACAGTCAAAGCCAATTTCATCACCGTCCACTGATGACCTTTTCCTGGAGGTACTCAAAAGGACTCATCTCTGCCTCAAGCTTAAAAGAAGGCTACACAATATCACTGATGAACATAGATGCAAAAATCCTCAACAAAGTTCTAGCATACAGAATGCAACAACATATTAAAAAGATCATACATCATGACCAAGTGAAATATAGTGAAAATGAGTATACTACCCAAAGCAATCTATAGATTCAATGCAATCCCTATCAAGCTACCAATGGTATTTTTCACAGAGCTAGAACAAATAATTTCACAATTTGTATGAAAATACAGAAAACCTCAAATAGCCAAAGCAATCTTGAGAAAGAAGAATAAGAATGGAACTGGAGGAATCAACCTGCCTGACTTCAGACTATATTACAAAGCTACAGTCATCAAGACACAAAGACGGAAATATAGATCAATGGAACAAAATAGAAAGCCCAGAGATAAATCCACACACCTATGGACACCTTATCTTTGGCAAAGGAAGCAAGAATATACAATGGAGAAAAGATAATCTCTTTAACAAGTGGTGCTAGGAAAACTGGTCAACCACCAGTAAAAGAATGAGACTAGAACACTTTCTAACATCATACACAAAAATAAACTCAAAATGGATTAAAGATCTAAACATAAGACCAGAAACTATAAAACTCCTAGAGGAAAACATAGGCAAAACAATCTCTGACATACATCACAGCAGGATCCTTTATGACTCACCTCCCAGAGGAATGGAAATAAAAGCAAAAATAAACAAATGGGACCTAATTAAACTTAAAAGCTTTTGCACAACAAAGGACAAGGTGGAAAGACAGCCTTCAGAATGGGAGAAAATAATAGCAAACAAAGCAACTGACAAAGAATTAATCTCAAAAATATACCAGCAGCTCATGCAGCTCAATATCATAAAAATAAATAACCCAATCAAAAAATGGGCCAAAGAACTAAACAGACATTTCTCCAAAGAAGACATACAGATGGCTAACAACACATGAAAAGATGCTCAACATCACTTATTATCAGAGAAATGCAAATCAAAACCACAATGAAGTACAATGAAGTACAATCTCACACTGGTCAGAACGGCTGCTATCGAAAAGTCTACAAGCAATAAATGCTGGAGAGGGTGCAGAAAAAAAGGAACCCTCTTACACTGTCAGTGGGAATGCAAACTAGTGCAGCCACTATGAAGAACAGTGTGGAGAGTCCTTAAAAAACTGGAAATAGAACTGCCATATGACCCAGCAATCCCACTGCTGGGCATACATACCGAGGAAACCAGAACTGAAATTGTACTCCAGTTGAAGTGTACTCCAGTGTTCATCGCAGCACTGTAACAGCTAGGACATGGAAGCAATCTAGATGTCCATTGGTAGACGAATGGATAAGAAAGCTGTGGTACATATACACAATGGAATATTACTCAGCTAGTAAAAGAAGGCATTTGAATCAGTTCTAACGCACCTCTAATGAGGTGGATGAAACTGGAGCCTATTATACAGAGTGAACTAAGTCAGAAAGAAAAATATCAATACAATAGATTAACACATGCATATGGAATTTAGAAAGATGGTAATGATGACCCTATATGTGAGATAGCAGAAGAGACACAGATATAAAGAATAGACTTTTGGACTCTGTGGGAGAAGGTGAGGGTGGGATGATTTGAGAGAATAGCACTGAAACATGTATATTCCCATATGTGAAGTAGGTCACCAGCCCAAGTTCGATACATGAAACAGGGCACTCAAAGCTGGTGCACTAGGACAACCCTGAGGGATGGGATGGGGAGGGAGGTGGGACAGGGGTTCAGGATGGTGTACACATGTACACCCATGGCTGATTCATGTCAATGTATGGCAAAACCACTACAATACTGTAATTAGCCTCCAATTAAAATAATTAATTTTAAAAAAAAGAAGGCTCCAACCAGGACTCTGTGGAGCATGGAGGTGGTATCATTGGAGGTGGTCCGATAATTAACCCCCAGAGTTTAGACTCACTGCAAAATCACTGCCTCCAATGAAAAGATACCACCTCTAAGTCTACCCACCCCTCCTCCCCCAGAAGCTAGTCTCCACTTTCGTCACAATCATGTCCACATCCTGAGCAGTCAGGGCTGAAGGGAGCCTTGGAGATTGTGGTCCAGCCCCATTGTATAGACAGGGAAATGGAGCCTAGATACAGAAGGTTCAGGAGCCACGACACATTCTACCCCGAGCTTGTGCAGTAATGAGATTAAATCAAGACTCTAGTCCACCGGGTTCCTAAGCCAGGAATCTTCTTCAAATAGATATCAAGACACTACTCCTCCACTTAAAAACCAGTGTTCATAGAACAAAGCCCCAGAGATTATCGTGGCATACATGATAGCTCCTGCCAAATTGCTTAGCCTCATCTGTCACTCTGGGCCTGTTCCCCTGCCCCGCCTCATTTCCACACAGCAGCCATACACTGGGTATCACAAATGGGCAAGTGACCGATGGGCTCGTGACCAAGGCTGGCCCTCACCAGTACTCTTCAACATGTCAAGAAGTTTCTTGCCTCCACGTCTTTGTCCAGGCTGTTCCCTCAACTCAGAAAGCCCTTCCCCATCTCCACATGAAAATCCTACTCAAGCCTCCAAAGACTGACTCAAATGCCATCGTATTCATCGCCAGGGGCTTCCCAGGAGACTCAGTAATGAAGAATCCACCTGCCAAGCAGGAGATATGGGTTCACTTCCTTGGTCGGGAAGATATCCTGGAGAGGGAAATGGCACTCACTCCAGTATTCTTGCCTGGAAACTCCCATGGACAGAGGAGCCTGGCGGGCTATACTCCATGGCATCACAGAAGAGTTGGACATGACTTAGTGACTACCCAACAACAATCCATTGCCAGAGCAGAATCCCTATTCCTTGTGGGCACTCCTACAGCACTTGGTCATACTGCGCTCACCACCTCTCACACTCAAGCTCACGGAAAGACTCTGATGAGTTATATGTATCCACCCCCCCAACTCCCACTCACATCTGCTCAGCTGTGAGATCCTGAGGGCAGGGACTGAGTCTTATTCATCTTTAGATCCCCTCTCAGAACTTGGCACTATCTAACACAGAGACATACTCAGTGAATACCTGAGTATTCACTGCAATCAAATGAATGCACAGATGTGTAACACCTGTCCTCGTGGAGGGATTCTGCAACCACTCCAGCCAGGGCCAACAGAGAATCTCATACCTGCTTTGACTGCTGTCCCATTTCCTTGAGCTGTAATTGTGTATGTGTTGGGTTCCCTACCTCTTACCAACCTACCCCCAACTCCTGGCAAGAGAACAGAACTCTCCAGAGCAGCGATGATGCCTGATTCACCTTTCTGTGCACAGCACAGCTCCCAGCACGAAAATGATACATAAAGTCCATTAATGATAATAAGTTAACCCATGTGGTTAATTTATTATTTATTGAGAAGTAATCAATTTCTCTGGCTCATTTGACTCTATAAATACAATTCACCTCTATACATAATTCCACTTACTAAACAAATATTTTGTTGCTGTTGTTCAGTCACTAAGTTGTGTCTGACTCTGAGACCCCATGGTCTCAGACCCCATGCCAGGTTCTTCTGTCCTTCACTATCTCCTGGAATTTGCTCAAATTTATGATCATTGAGTTGTGACGCTATCTAACCATCTCATCCTCTGGTGCCCTCTCCTCCTTTTGCCTTCAATCTTTCCCAGCATCAGGGTCTTTTCCAATGAGTTGGCTCTTTGCATCAGGTGGCCAAGTACTGCAGCTTCAGCTTCAACATCAGTCCTCCCAATGAATATTCAGGGTTGATCTCCTTTAGGGATGAGTGGTTTGATCTTGCAGTCCAAGAAACTCTCAAGAGTCTTCTCCAGCACCACAATTCAAAAGCATCAGTTCTTCAGTGCTCAGCCTTCCTTATGGCCCAACTCTCACATCTATACATGATTACCAGAAGAATCATAGTTTTGACTACACAGTCCTTTGTAAGTGATGTGATGCTTTTACTTTTAATACATTATCTAGGTTTGTCACAGCTTTCCTTCCAAGGAGTAAGCGTCTTTTAATTTCATGACTGCAGTCACCATTCTGCAGTGATTTTGGAGCCTAAGAAAATAAAATCAGTCACTGCTTCTACTTTTTCCCCCTTCTATTTGCCATGAAGTGATGGGACCAGACGCACACATCTTGGTTTTTTGAATGTTGAGTTTTAAGCAAATATTTATCAAGCACTAAAAATACAAGGTGAACAGGACAGAAAGTTCCTGCCGGACATAGAGATGTTAAATACATAATCAAAAGTATCTATTTATCGCAGTTATGGAGCATGCGCCAGACACAGTGCGGGAGGCTGCGGTCACTGCTGTTGGCACTGAGTTCATCGTCTGCCATGCCGCCGGCATCCCATCACGCTTCACTTTGCTCACAGTGGACCCGGCAGAGGTCCACTCCCTCACCCAGCTCAGATGCAAAAAACAGATGATTTGTCTTTCTCCTCAGTGGGAATGAAGCTGAGTCTGGGATTTTTGTGCCTTTGCATTATTAATATAATCTCCCTTAAATTATTATCCCCTGCTTCCCATGGGAACTGTTGAAGATGCCAATTTCATACTGATTCCGGATGCAAAGTCTGTTCTGTCTGACCTCATTGATTCCTGGGGGATGTGTTAAGACCTGTGAAATATGTGGGGCTCATAAATCAACTCTGGCTGGGTTGTTACAAACGTTTTAGTTTGAAGGAAAGTCAGTTCACACTGACAAGTCCCCCAGGCCTCACCGCCTCCCAGCCTCGACCCGCCCGCCGTCCCCTGGAGCCTGTCGATGCTGGCTGCCTGGGGCAGGGCCCAGCACTGGCTGTCCCCATCTCCCCTCTGGCCCAGCTCCGAGAAGCCGAGGGGAATGGGAGGTCAGTCCTTAACATCCAGTCTGATGTCTGAGGCCCTCTGGAGGGAAGGAATCCTGTGAATGTCCTTTCCCTGCCAGCCCCCAAGGAGATGGCCCGGGGACCCTTCCCCAAGCATGCACCTCTGTTTCCAAGACAAATAGGAGCCTCTCGCTGCTTGTTGGGCTCCAGAGGATGCCAATGGCAGGGCCGCACAATTGAATGGCGCCCCCTTGGAGTTGTGCGAGGAGCTGACCCTGGCTGGAGGTGGATCCCTGAGAGCCAGTCCCTCCCAGGGCAGAGAAACAAAGCCCTGGTTCCAAGGAGAGCACAGCTTATCACAGATTTTTCCTAGCATAGCCCAGGGCAGAAAGGATGGTGGAGGTAAACTCTCTTGGTAAGTCAATCTGAGCAGATGATTCTTCACAAGCATCTTTTCCCATCAGCCCCTCAGCTACAGTGTAAATTCAATTCAGTTCAATGCTTGCCAAGTGCCAGTGGGTGGGGGGCACACGCCATGAACACGGTGCTGGCACTCAAGGGACAGAAACGCTTGGTCATCCTGGTCCCCCTTTGGCATCCAGCACAGTGGGAGCCATTCAAGGGGCATGCTTTGAGGGGGTGATGAGAGACCAAATGTGGAAGTGAGTGAAGGTCCCCCAGTCACCTGGGTTGAACGGTGCCCACACTTTCCTTCTATTTATCCCGTCACTCATCCATTCATTAGTTGCCAATAGCTTGTTGAGAGAGGAGGGCATGGCAACCCACTCCAGTGCTCTTGCCTGGAGAATCCCCATGGACAGAAGAGCCTGGCAGGCTACAGTCCATGAGGTCGCAAAGGGTCAGACACGACTGAGTGACTAAGCACAGCACAGCTTGTTGAGAATTCACACTGCCAGATGCTGAGGGTAAACAGTGGATGCTGGTGCAGCAGCTGTATCCAAGGAAGGCGGGACACTGTCTCAACTCCCAACACCCATGTCCTGGTGAGAGCACGTGGACTCCTGCCTGCCCTCTGTCACATACCTGGAGGCTGGCAGGAAGCCTAGCCTTTCTGCCCTTAAGCAGGAGGCCACCCAGCCTGCTCGAAGATCATCTGACTCAGGGGTCTCTAGGTGATGGGTCAGCCCAGCCCACCAGCACTTCCTAGTCACCGCCTCCTGGGGCAGTGTGGTCTGGAGTCTGTCTTTCTGTTGGTGTGGCCATGTGTTCAGAGAGGCTGGCAGCCGAAGAAAGAGAACGAGTATACCCATCTGGCCCCTCAGCACCCCCAGAGGTAAGAGAGCCCCAGAGAATGACTCAAAGGCTGAGCAGGGATCAAAGTGGAGGTGGGAAGAAGCATCAGCACATGGTTACAAATGCAAAGGCGGTTCCCCTCCTTTCCCTCCTGACAGCTGCCCACCTGGGATAAGCTGCCAGCGAGCAGCTGCCACTTGTCTGTCCCTGTGCTGGGCAGGGATTGGTTAGATGTGATGCGACAGAGGGGCTGCTCCTCTGTGAAAGAGGGTCCTGGGAATGACAGACAGCAGCAATTGTTTGGGGGGCGTAGACTGCACGTCCTTTGCTAAAACCAACTCCACTACTGTCCATCTGGAGGAGAGGTCTCTCAAAGGGTTTATAGCTCGGAGCCAGGCACCTGCGCTGGGGGTGGCATTTGAACTCCAGCATCTCTGAATCGAAAGCCCATGCTTTCCCCACACATCACACTGCCCTCCACCACTCTCCAGCCTGTCACCCAGTCCCTCCAGGCCTTTGAGAACACAAAGATCCCCTTTCTTGGCATAACAGCAGATATACTCGGGCCTATCAGACGGTATTTACGTGAGGATGTTGTTGTCAGCAGCATTAAACATGATTCCTCATTTATGGCTTGAATCAGTTTCCTTGTATGCATGCATACACTCTCCACAACACTAATTCTTTGCTTTCACATGGCATTTTTCCTTCTTTATTTCATCTAATCCGTTCCTAACAGCATAAAGAGTTCCCAGGTCGCTGTTTCTTGCATCACATGGGGTGTCGGAGCCGCACACATGCCCTGTGGACTCCGCCCACACACGCAGATCAGAGCCACACAGAGCTCCGGCAGAAGCTGCAAGGCGGGCAGAGAACCTCTGCGAGCAGCTCTACTCCCAGGTGTCCAGTGGTGTGCTCACCCCACTTCATCAGAGGCATCTTTGCAAAGAAATCTACAACCTGCCTCAACAACGAAAGAGGAGGTACAATCATCTTTCCACATATCGGGAACCACTGAACTTCTTTGAGAACCACAGTACCAGGCACCTCCCACTAATTGCAAACACATGTGGCTAAACAGGCTGCAATGGTCCACTCGGCCCTGGCCCCAGAAGGTGACTCCAACCTCGTGCCCTCCTGCCCTGCAGCAGGGCTCGCTGGAGACCTGGCCTTACACTCACTTTCGCCAGAAACAACCACAGCAGGGCTGGAGCTGCTGCGGCTCAGAGTCCACGTTTCTCCATCCTCCTGCAGTACCGCTTGCTCTTCACACACAACTGGCTAATCCCAGAATGGAACATGATGAAAAGAAGCAGGACCAGACCAAGGAACATAAGGTGAGAGCCAAGAAAAAGTTGTGGTTCATTGAGAAAATGGCCATGCGAGGCCGCAGGGAAGTGCCTACACACACACAAAGGCCTGGAGAGTTCCCATCCAGCCCCAAGGCCAGCCAGTGCCCTGACCTCACCGCGGTCAGGGTGAGGTCACCTAGGCCTCACCTAGGCCAGTCCCTGCAGCCAGCTCCAGCTGTGGGTAGGTCGGGCTTCCTCACAAATGGAGGACTGGCACGGTCCCAGCAGAAGATGTCACTGAGTACGTGGTCTGGTTGAAACATACAAGTAGAGAAGGACCACGTTACAGGCAATCCAGGTGGGAACGAGATAACAGAAAACCCAGGCTGTCTGGACACAACCATCATTCTCCCTAAGGACCAGGGATTGAAGAAATCATTTGGTCTAGGGCACGTGTTTTGCAGACCAGTGAAGCCATGGACCCGTTTCTCAGTAATGCTTTTAATTGCATAAATTATATTCATAGGATTATGAAAGAAACCAGTAATACTGAAAGTTATCAAAATATTTTTTAAACAAATGTATAATATATCTTAGAAATGACTAGGTTGGGCAGTAGGTCTAGTATCTCCCACAATTTTGCAGTGATGGCAAGTGGGACTATTTCAAAATACATCAAGATCTTCAGTGTGTCAGAATAACTGGTGCAGCTCTAATGGGATGTATAAATATCTGTGTTTCTCTTGTCAATACTGCCACAGGTATTGTTAAGCATTCTGTGGTTTATTGCCTATATAAAGGCAGATAATGTTAAATTTCATTAGAAGTTAGTAGGGAAAAAAGATGAAAACTGATCTGCTAAATTCTATCCACAGATCCCGTAGTAAGACTCCTAATCCCTGCTTTTTACAGATAATAAACCTTAGGTCAGAGAAGCCAAGTGACTTTCTTAATGTCACACAGCTAATACATAGCTAATCTGGGATCAAGAACATTTCTTACTGATGTCCTAACTTTACCGCTACAGCATGATGCTTCAATTTAGGCTTTAAAAACATTTCTTTGGGGCTTTTTGTTTTTGTTTTTCAACAAAAAATAAAACATTCTTCTAACAAATTAGAACAATATGGGAATTACATTAAAAATAAAGTTTCTACCTTTCTGTAAATGCAGGCCTATCTAAGGGTAGACAGATGGATGGGAGCTTCCCTGGACCAGCAGCATCTCATCATCCAGGAGCTTCTGCAAAATGCAGGGCCTCAGGCCCCAGAGCAGACCTGCCAAGTCAGCTCTTCCCCACAGGTGACTCTGGGGCACATTCGTATGTGAGAAGAGCTATCCTGGACACCCTCCTGGAGTCCCTTCTCTGCTGAGTTCCCCTTGGAAGCACAAGTAATGCGAATTCCTGCCACCGAAAGTGGCACGAATTCAACCCTCCATGCTCTAAAAGGCCTGTACTCTTTTCTTGCTGTTGCTGTTTCTGCTGCATAACAAAGTGAATCCGTTCTGCATATACACATGTCCCTTCCCTCTTGAGCCTCCCTTCCACCACCACTCTCCCCATCTCACCCCTCTAGGTCATCACAGAGCACCAAGCTGACCTCTCTGTGCTATACAACAGCTCCCCACTAGCTATATATTTTCTGTATGGTAGGGTATAAATGTCAACGCTACTCTCCCAGTTCATCCCACCCTTTCCTTCCCCTACTGTTCACATGCCCATTCTCTACACCTGCATCTCTATTCCTGCTTGTAAGTCTAACTCCCAGAGGAAAGAATAAACAATAGCAGAGTAACAAGACTAGGAATATGGAGTAGCAGAACTCATCACAGAATGATAAGATGTGACACACCCCAAACAGTATAACAACTGTTATTAACCCTTACAGAAAGCCAGCCTCCATGCTAGACAAATTATGTGAACTATCTCAGTGAAATCTCACAAATATCCTCTACTAATAATTGATACGGTCATCCCAGTTTACAGATAGAAAAACAGGTTCAGAGAGGTAAACATGCTTGCTCACTATCCCAGCCAGTGACTAGGAAAGATCTGAAGCAGGATGGGGACAACCTGAGCGCAGGGGCTGCACATGAACAGGCTTCCTAAGGCCCAGTTCACAGGGACATCTGAACAAATCTGTCTCCTGCTTCCATCTGGGTCCCCTCCTTCCTGGGCCTGCCTGGTCTGGTCCCAATCCGGCAGCTAAAGAGCCCAGTGGTCTCAGCTTCCTGTGCTTCCCTCCTGGTCACATCCTGAGGACTTGGTTTGAAACCTGTATTTTTAAAAATATGAAGAAAAGCCTGCAGGAGCTGCCCCATCCAAGCACTCCTGCCCTTGTCTTGTCAGCTGGGTAGTTTGTTTTGTCTCACAATTAAATAAATTCAGAGTTCACCAGCATCTCAAAGCACAATCTGACAAGTCTCATAAAGTGCTAAACTGGGCAAAGCCCAACAAAGTCTGCAAGGTGAGTGAGTACCAAGCTCAGTTTTAGGTCATTTTAAAGGTTGTCAAGAATTAGGACCTTGGGTCTTCCCTGGTGGCCCAGTGGTTAAGACTTCTCCCTTAACCACTGAGTACAGATTCAATCCCTGATCAGGGAACTAAGATCCTACATGCCACACACAGCCTGGCCTAAGACACTAAATAAATTAAGTTATAAAGATTAAAGCTTCCTTGCAAAAAAAACGGAGAAGGCAATGGCAACCCACTCCAGTACCCTTGCCTGGAAAATCCCATGGCCAGAGGAGCCTGGTAGGCTGCAGTCCATAGGGTCGCGAAGAGTCGGACATGACTGAGCGTCTTCACTTTCACTTTTCACTTTCATGCATTGGAGAAGGAAATGGCAACCCACTCCAGTGTTCTTGCCTGGAGAATCCCAGGGATGGGAGCCTGGTGGGCTGCCATCTATGAGGTCACACAGAGTCAGACATGACTGATGTGACTTAGCAGCAGTAGCAGCAGCAGCAAAAGAAAAAAGAAGACCAGATATCAATTAAAAAAAAAAATTAAGGCACTTAATACATTTTCAGACTCGATGACTCTCTATAAGTTATCATCTCAAGACCTGAGAATCTTTCTTTTCTCAATTAACATTTACCAAGTGATACTCTATGCAGAAACTGGGTGAGATATTTTCACATGTTATCTGTGAAATAGGCATTGTTGTACCCATTTTACAGATGAAGAAACTGAGGCCCCAGTCTCATAGCTAAGAAGCAGCCAAACCAAGGTGAGTATCAAGGCCTGACTGGCTTCCAAGTCCCAGCCTTCTCCACTCCAGGAAATAGCCTTTTCCTGTCTCTGCCTTCTCTTCGAAAAATCTCAGGAACCTATCAGAGGCCGCCAAGTATTTCAGCTGCTTGTTCTGTGACTAATCTCCCTTCCTTGACGCTAAGCTCTGAAGACAGTCCCATGGCTGTGCCCAGACTCCCTGCCCCCTCAGCGCCTAAGCCAGAGCCTGGCACCAAAGAGGTGTTCTATAAACAGGGATTGACTACATGTTGGCTGACTTTCAGGAAAAATAACTCAAGAGAATGCTTCAGGCCAATGCCATTCATCTTCCCAAAGGATCCATATGTGTTCCTCTCTGCCTGCTCAGGCGCTTTGATCAATGAGAAAACCCTAGGCCAGAAGGAAGAATAAAGATATTGCTTGTAACTCCACAAATGACCAGAGGAATTCCTGTATTCCCTGGGGCAGTGTGGTTCTAGTAAAAGGCTGCTTTCTCAATTGCGAAACGTCTCATGAGCATTAGTTATTGGTGGAGTCCCTAGTTTGGCCACAGAGCCAAGCTGCTTAGCAAAGCCAGAATGAAGAATGTCCACCCAGAGAGGTGACAAGTTAAGCCACAAAGGAAACAGATACGCCTAAAAGAGTGGCATCAACATGAGGGACCTTAGCCAAAAGTCCTATTCTCAGAGGCAGCGTGATGGTAGAAAGGTTCCTGAGTGGGGGTTCATATTCTGGGTGCCCCAACCACTCAGCTTAGCTCACCCCTCCCTGAGTCCTCAGCATCAACTCTGTTAGCCCCACAGCACCCTGCCTTTCATGCACCAGTTCCATCCTCCTTGCCGATTAACCCAGTCCATCTGGTTCTCCAATCTCTGAGAAGCTGTCCATCAGCTCTCCCAAGGGGCCAGGATCCAAGGGACACACTTTAACCAGCCACGGGTCCCACTACCCTCATAGAGGATGCCCTGGTGCTGAGCATCCCCAAGCAAAGATGCTGGTTTTCTGGATGACACAATACTTTCTTGGTTCATGTAATTCTTGTGTCACTGTTCACTCAGCCTGCAAAGGTCCTGAGTGATCCAGGTTAACCTCTAGGGGTTTGTGGACTCAAACCTGAGGCCAAACTTTGTTCCAGAAGGAGCAGGATCTAGGGATCTCCCAAGTAGAACTGAAAACAGAGAGGTCAAGAAGGAAGCTCAGAGGCTCAGGGGACCCAGGCTCTGAGTCTGGCCCCTGCCCAGCCTGCAGAGACAGAGGACAAGGAAGGAAACTGCTGTCTTGGAAGTGGGTCCAAAACCCAGAAGCAGCAAATCTCAGTGAAAGTGTCCACTTGCTTCTTTAAGCCGGACTTACTTACAGTTTCTGTGCAGAAACCTGGACATGGAAAGAAGAGCAAGGACAGTACCTAGAAAACAACTGTCCAAAATTTAAACTTAAATTGAATCAAGTCTCTAGGTCTAAGTATTACCAGTTTACAGAAAAATAGACAGGATGAAGAAATATGCTAAATACCACTCCAAGGACACAACAAGCAAGCTCTCAAATGCAGGAAACTCTACAAGACAGACAACTCAGCCTCTTCAACAAATAAATGCGAAAGAGACAAAAAAGATTAAGAAGCCGTTAAGAGACTTGTTAATCAAATGTAATTTGTAGACCTTACTTGGATCTGATTCTTAAAAAAAAAAAGAGGAAAAGGACATTTATGAAAGAATCACAAAAATATGAACTCTACCTGGATATTAAATGAGAAAAAGGAATTATTGTTAATTTTTGAACATTTACAATGGTATTGTGGCTATTATTTTTTAAAGAAGCTTTCTCTCTTAGAGATAGATACGTTCTGAAGTATTTAAGGATAGAACGATTTGATACCTGATTATCTGCTTTAAATTGATCCACTTGGTCAGGGTAAAGAAGAAACAAGAGTGGGTCTATATTGACAATTACCAAACTGGGTGACAAGCAGCTAAGTGTTCACTATGTTTTCTCTGCTTTTGTCTAGGTTCGAAGTTTTACAGAACAAAAATTTATTTACCAAAAAAAAAAAAAAAAACGCAAGAGAAAGTCTTAGTTTTTCATCAGGGCTCCAGGACTGACTCCTGTGAGGCTTGAACCTTGACCTTGTTCAGCCTCAGTTTCCTCATCCAGAGCCTGAATGGATTTGTTAGGTAGGTAAAACAGGGAAAAGGAGTCCAAAATGACGGTGCCTATAAGACAGGGAAGGGAAAAGCCTGCGAAAATGAAACAAAAGAAGGTCTGAGGACCGGAGTGAGGCCCTCAGGTAAAACAAACACTCCTGGCTGGCCCACTTTACAAAGGACAGGCCCAGGGAGAGCTAAACATATAAATAGAAGAGCCAAAGCCAGCTCCCCCCCCACCCACCGCCTCCCCCTGCACACTGGGGCGCTCTTCTCCTCCTGTGTTTAGATCAACGTGCCCTCACGCCTCGAAGATGGATTTTCCTGCTATCTTCTAAATAAAATAGAGCTGTAACACTGAGCTGCAACACTGATTTGTCTAAGAGCTATAACACGGTCCATTCGAGACCTGAGAGCTATACCACGGTCTATCCAAGACCTGAGAGCTGTGACACGCTGAGGGGGCCTTAATGTCATACGCTCGCGTGACAGGTTCCAACCCTGAGTCAGCCCCCACCTGCTGTATGACCTCAGACAGGCTCTTAGCCTCTCTGTGCTTCAGGGCCAACGAGAATAACAACAGTCCTGCTGTACAGGGTTGCAGTGAGGCTTCAAGCGTCCATTCAGGTAAGGAGCCCAGCACACAGCATCACATGCTTGCTGTTGTTCCTACTGCTGCTGCTGTCACTGGCGTTGAGCATTTTCTGTGTTGAGGAGGAGGAGGCCCCTCGGAGATGTGGTCCTCCTCTCCCACAACATCCAGGTTTGAAAAACAATAGATACATGCACACCTGAAACTATCACAACATGGTTAATCAACTACAATCCACTACAAAAGCTTAAAAAAAAAAAAAAGAAGAGGGATTCCTTGGTGGTCCAGTGGCTAAGACTCTGCTCCCAGTGTTCCATTCCTGGTCAAGGAACTAGATGCCACGTGTCGCAACTAAGAGTCTGCCCGCCGCAGCTTAAGGTCCCTGCTTGCTGCAATTAAGACCCCGTTAAGCCAAAGAAATAAATACATTAAAAAAAAAGAATACCCAAGGTTCAGAAACATTTCCAATTCTCTACATCACATGCCACTCATCAGACCCTACGTTCACCCCCTCACCTCCTCTTTTCCCAGCAATATCCCCCTCTGGGTTCCTTCGGTCCCCCCGACGCCCGCCCCCACCCCAGCCTTGCTTCCCTGTGGCCTGTTCCCAGGCCCCGCCTCTCTCATCCCTCTTGGGGCCTCCTCCCTCTGACGTCCCCTCTCACAATGCCCAGAAGAACCAGTGTAAACCAGGAAAGGCGGGGTGGGGTGAAGCGAGGCGGGGAGGAACCCGGGACTTATGAATACATAAGGCTGAACTTTTGGACGTGGACGGCCGGGTGCCAGTCCTCGCTAGGGTTCCTGGATTGTATTCTCCTTACAAAAGGCCCATTATGAGGCTCCGCATCTCCCGTGAGACAGGTTGGAGGCCATAAAAGTGCCTGACGTCACAGGGACCTGGAGATGAATAGGGTTCCCAGCCGGGTGCTTATTCTCCAGTGCTAGGATCCTGGGAAGAGGGCTGTGCGGGGAGGGTCGCATTGGAGTTCCCAGCTGTTCCCCCAGAAGGGGTCTGCGGGACCGCCACCCGAGACCTTCCCCCAGCCCCCTGAAATCCTGGAGTGACTCACAGGGTCCTGACAACCCCTTCCTCACTTCAAGAAGTGCACATGGTCACCCGGCTTCTCCAGCCCCACAGGGTATCCTGAAGAACAGCTCCCCACCCCCCAACTCTCTTTCTCTGCCTTTTCTTCCAGATTATTCCTTTTCTACCAAATGCGAGCAGTCACGTAGGCGAGTGAGGAAAATGTAGACTGGCTGTCAGCAGAGCAGGACCCCCATCCTACCTTCGTAATTACCTCTCGGTGGAGTCCACATCCTCATTTTTATAGAATGAAGAGGCTGTGTTTAAAGACTGTTAAAGTCCCTTTCAGTTACAATGGTCTATTGTCCCAGTAGTCATAAGGAAGTCCATTACTATCTTCCCCACCAGCACTTCAGTCTGTGACTTGATTGGGTCCTGTATTCTTTTCCTTTGAACACTCATCTATATTCAGTGTGACCATCAGTCAGCTCCTTGTCCCTCTCCCTCTCTCTCTCACACACACACATCTTGAGATCAGTAAGAATAGAGAAGTTTGGACAAGGCGTATCCAATTTTCCCTTTTGCTCTGAAAGACACTTTGTTTGCATGTTATTTCCATGTAGTCAAATGAAAATGCACACTCATTTGGTCATATAGAAGACACGACAAAATCACCAACACAACCTCCCCAGCAGTAGGCTTACAACACCACCTTCAGAACCCTGGAATGGCACCAACGTCAATCTCATTAAGTACCCTGATGGTCTCACAGACTTTCAGGGCACAGGAAGGAAATATGAGAATTTCAATTCATATTTTATTTTGATCACATTCTTTAAAATTTTCTACGTTTCACATATGCTTTACACTCCTCAAACCATATGAGACTAACAGGGTATGTATGCGATTTATAAACATGCATGTAATAAGGGTCCAGGTTCAAAAAGATTTTGCAGATGGAGCATATGATCAAAAAAACTTGGGAGCGATCATCACTCTAGACCCACCTTCCAATGCTGGAAACAGTTGCAAAGTTTTGGTCCAACGAAAGCTTAAGCAATGAGAGGGGATACTGGGTAACCCTCCACGAAAGCCACACTGGCCCACAGAGCTCCAGCACTCCCCCAGGCACCGTCACAACACTTGCCAACAGCCAGGGGACCTCAGGGCATATGGCATCTCTTTCTTCCCCGAGATCCACTCACACTATGAGCTCCCATCTACAAGGTTCCGGTTGGTCAAAAGACTGGTCCCCACCCAAGGAACCCATTTTCTTTCCAGGAACAATTGGCCTTGTCTCTCAAGGCTTCTTTTCTTTCAGGAGCAAACATTCCATTCAAGGGTGTGTGATGCTGAAGGCTCTAGAAAGCTGGTCCTTTTAGATCTTTAGATCCTCTCTCTGGGATTCACTTAGTATGTTTGACCGAATATATTTGTTACTGAACAGAGAAAAAACATGAGCTTGGTCTTCAAGTAGATAGATGATAGATACAATTGAAAGACAGATAGATAATAAATATGTAGATGATAGATAGATGGGTGAATACATAGATGAAAATAAAGCAAAGACAAAGTGGCTTTCTGGAGACAACCTTGGGCTGGACTTGCTGGACAGGAACGTGGCTTTGCCAGCATAGAGGAAGCCTAGGACGCTGGGCTACTCACCCACACACTGGTTGCTTTCATCCATCTGGTATCCAAAGCGGCATATAAGAGGCCTGGAGATGGTGGGGTAGTTTGGAGCTGACAGCGGGGGTGCAGCTGCTGGGTAAGAAGCTGAGTAGGGGTTGGAGTAGGGGTTGGAGTAGGGCCCTCGGTACACGGGGGTTCGTTCGGGGGATGCACAGATACCCGCCCGTTTTGGTTGACACACATCATGTCTCCTCGGCAGGCCTCAGGGATGGTCCGGCACTCGTCAACATCTGCAAGGCCACAGAAAGGACAGGTGTTAGCAGCCCCTCAGCCACATGGTGCAAACTGAAGCACAGCTCTGTACTGACAGCACCGGGAAGGACCCCAACCATGATTTACCAGCATCTGCTCCCAGATACGTAGGGCAGTGCCTGGCTCATCACCATCAGGTACTACCCAAATATTAGCTGAATTGAATCAAATCGACAAGTCATCCAATACCCCTTTCACGATGTCTGGGCTGCAGCTGCCACAGCCTGGACTGTCACACACTTGATCCAATTAACCAATCCATTATGTGTGCGGTCCTGTCCAACTCTTTGCAACCCCACGGACTGTAAACCACCAGGCTCCTCCGTCCACAGGATGTCCCAGGCAAGAACACCAGAGTGGGTTACCATTTCCTCCTCCAGGGGATCTTCCTGACCCAGGGATTGAACCCACATCTCCTGCATCTTCTGCACTGCAGACAGATTCCTTACTGATTGAGTCATCAGGGAAGCCCCACATGCTTAACACTTTTCTCTAAATGAATCCACATTGTAAACCCAAGTGAGCATATTTTTTTCATCTTTACATGACAGCAAATGAAAAAAAAAAAAAACCACCATCAATTGTGAAAAATAGAAGGTAAGAGTAAAAATAAAATATAAAACTATTAAAGAGTGTTTTTCTGTGGATGTATCACCCAAAAGCATCTCAGGTACTCTGATGTATCCATACGACACTCAGGAAACACTGGGATGGGCCTCATCATTGTACTCAATTCTCCTCCAAATAACAGCTAGGCAGGGAGAATGAGGCCCTTGCATCCAGAAAGACAAGGCTTGGCCAAGAGTGAGTTACTTGTTAGGAAAGTGGAGACTTACTTGAGAGTCAGCTCACATGGTGCCAGCAAACAGAGCCAGGCTGGTGCTGTGTTTGTTGTGTCTGGAGTTGGGGGTGGGGTTTAGGGTGGGGGTAGGTTTTCTAGAAAATCAGCCTTGCTGGGCAGGGGAGAGAGGAGGCCTGGACTGAGTTCCCAGCAGGAGCAGCTGACCTGACCCCACACACTGGAGCTTCTCACCAACCTTGGGGGTCTGTTCTCCGTGGGACCAGAGGCTGGGGGAGGGCCCTGAATCCTGACAGCTCACCCCTGCCACCTCCTCTGAGAGACTCATGCCAACTACCCCCTCAGGAAAGGGAAACATGGAGCTCCATTTTCTAGCTGTAAGCCTGAAGTCACCATTAAAACCGGGGGCCAGGGAGGATGGCTGCCATCCTGCTCTGCGTCCATTGGCGCATCCTCATGCCCCTTCACCTTAATTCAAAGTGGGAGCCTGGAGCTTCCAAGTCATGGTTTTGTTCCTCACCACCCATCATTCTTTCCAATCCTAAGCCCAGAGATTACAAACGATTTGGCCTAAAGCAAATATAATTTAAAAGATAAATATATCCCCAAGGTGGAAGCCGTATTCTTTTCTATACTCTATCCTTCGTCCACAGTATGCTATTCTCTACTCCGACTGTCTCCCTGGTCTTTGCTAAAGCTGTTCCTTCCACTTGGGACGCTATTTCTCGGGATCTTATTCATCCTTCAACACCCGACTCAAATGTGACCTCCATGAAGGCTTTCTTTATTGACCTCAGACAGAAGGCATCACTCTCTCCCCTGCTTCTGCAGGGGAGATCACCTCATCTTGGCAATGACTTTATTCCACTCTGTACAGTTCACTCCGCCTAGGCCGACCACCCCCACTAGGTGGCGTGCTAGGAGAAGAGCCCTGAATTGTCCTCCTCCTTGGAACCTGTGTCCCTGCTGCTGGCTCAGCTGGTAAAAGAATCCGCCTGCAAGGCAGGAGACCTGGGTTTGATCCTGGGGTTGGGAAGATAACCTGGAGAAGGAAAAAGGTTACCCACTCCAATATTCTGGTCTAGAGAATTCCATGGGCTGTATAGTCCACGGGGCCACAAAGAATCAGACACAACTGAGCGACTTTCACTTACTCACTTGGAACCTGTGACTACATTAGGGTACAGGACAAAGAGGAAGTTAGGCATGGATGGAGTGAATTTAAGGGTTTCCCAGGTGGCTCAAAGGTGAAAGAATCTGCCTGTTCATGCAGGAGATGTAGAAGATGTGGATTCAATCCCTGGGTGGTAAGGATCCCCTGGAGGAGGAAATGGCAATCCACTCCAGTATTCTTGGCTGGAAAATTCCATGGATAGAGGAGCCTGGAGGGCTGTAGTCCACAGAGCTGCAATTCCAAGGAGTCAGACACAACTGAGTGACTGAGCATGCATGCACTCACAGAATGGATTTAAAGCTAATCAGAAGACCTTGAGATGAGAGGATTATCTGGGATTATCTGGGTGGGCCCAGGGAAATCATACAAATCCTTAAAAGTGGAAGAAGAGGAAGAAGGATTGGTCAGTGAGATGAGGCAACAGAAAGAGATGTGATTAGAAACATGTGAGGGACTTAGCTTGTTGGCAAAGAGGCCAAGGAAGAAGGTGGCCTCTAGAAACCGAGAGAGGCCTTCAGCTGACAGCCAGCAAGGAAACAGGCCATCAGTCCCACAGCCACAAGAAACGGAATTCTGCGGAATGTAAATCAGTGCAGCCACTGTGGAATACGGTGTGGGAGGTCCCTCAAAAATTAGAACTAGAAATACCATACCATCCAGCAACTCCAACTTTGGGTATATATATCCAAAGGAAATGAAAATAGAATCTTAAAAGAGATATCTGTACTGCTATGTTGACTGAAGCATTTATTCAGGATAGCCAAATTATGGAAACACCCAAAATGCACATCAGTGGATAAAGTTCATAACAGATAGATGTGTTATTATTATTATCAACTAATATTATCATCATATGAATAATATCATATTAATACTAATCACATGAATATTATTCAGTCATGAGGAAGAAGGAAAAGCTGCCATTTGCCACAACATGGATGGACCTTGAGGGCATTATGCTACATGAATTTAAGCAGAGAAAGACAAATGCTACAAGATATCACTTATATGTAGAATCCAGAAAAGCCAAACTTAGAGAAACAGTAGAATGGTTGTCATCAGGGGTTTGGGGGTGGGAGAGATGAGATGTAAATGGTACAAACTTCCAGCTAGAAGATAAGTTCTAAGGAACTAAGGCACAGTATTGTATTATGAACAATACCATATTGTATACTCAAAAAATGCTGAAAATAAATCCTGAATGTTCTCACCACACACACACAAAAAGGTAATTATGTGACAGGAGGGAGGTATGAGCTCTAAGCTATGATGGTCATCACACTGGAATACATAAGTGGATTGAGTCAACACACTGTACACCTTAAACTTGGATGCTATCGCATGTCAATTATATCGCAATCAAAATAAAAGAAAAAAGAAACTGAATTCTGCCACCACCATGCATGAGCAGGAAATTGGATTCTTCCCTCAAGTCTCCAGAAAGGAACAAGGCCTGCCAACACCTCAGTGTTAGCCTGGCAGAAGCCCCCATCAGGCTTTTGACCTGTACATCTGTAAGATCATACAGTTGTACTGTGTAAGCCCCTAAGTCTGTGGCAATTTGTGAAGGCAGTCCTGGGAAACTGACGCATATCAAGAGCTCCTTGAGGATGGCAATCAAGTCTTCCTCATCTTCGCCCTGTCGCACAAGGCTTACCAGTGCCGGGCACAAAGAAGGTGACCAGCAGAAGACTGTCACTGATTTCCAGCCATCCCGTGGCACTGTTTCTGCCCATTTCTGTGGGCAAGGCTGATACCGACTTGCCAATACTGAACAACAGCTGAGAGAGAAACGGCCCTGCGCTGGAGCTGCGGCGGCACCCCCACCCGGCGAAGGACCTGCAGGGCCTCATACCTAAACACTGTCCTGACGAGCGGTCCAGGTCAAAGCCATTAGTGCACTGTTGCTGCAGGAAGGAAGAGAAAAAGGAGAGGTCATTTTACTTACTTTTTGTTTTTTACTATAGAAGTATTCTAACTGTATCACAGAAAGTACAGGAAATGGGTAAAGAAACAAGGCATTTGTAATACCAACATCTATGTTATAACCCCTTTTGTCCCTTTTTAGATATTTTTTTACAATCATTTTACACCTAGCACCACTTTTTAAGCTCCTGCATCATTGTGTCAAAATGCCCATTTTTAGCTAATGGTTATTGGGGCTTTTTCCTGCTCTAGTTATGAAGAGCAATACTAATCACATCTGATGTGCCCAGCAAGGCTTGCCCCTGTACTCACCCCTTCCTGGGAGAGAATATTATTGCTTTAAGGGCTACTACTCTCTTTCTTTAGGGGCTATTTAACTCCTTTTCAGTGCCCAGCATGAGTTCTTTGGCCCCTCTGGAATTTTGTACCTGATTACAGGGTCTGTGTATAAAATAAATCTACACAGTGATGTATTCAGTTTTCTAAGAGAAACAGAATTGGGGAAATTCTTCCATTTTAACCTCAGGAAGACAATTACACAAAGATGCTTCCAGAGATAGCCAGGTCTCAACAGCCCCCGAGGGTTGCAGGCTTGACATACAACTTGAGTTACAACTTCATCCATTTAGAAAAATCTCATGGGCTCAGCAATCAGCCTCTAGAGCTGACATGTTACAGGAATAAGTCAAGGAGCTGTGGTTTTGCACATGAGGGCTTCTTCCCTGACCTTCCCTATGGTTTGGGGGAGTTAAACTTCCTGAGCTATGGGTTGATATGTGAAGATGATAGATTCAGCTGTATTCCTGGGAGTGGATTCAGGTGTCTTAGGGCCTTGAGGCAAAAGAAAGGGAATGAATGAGCCAGGAGGCTGTGCCATGAAGTTCAGAACCAAGTTTTCTGAACCAGGAGATGTGGCAAGTCTCAACCTTCATTTGCTAAGTGCAGGTGTGGGTTCGAGTCTACTGACTGGCTTCCAAGTCTCACTCCAGCCCCTACTCACTGCATAACTTTTCTATGCCTCAGTTTTCTCATCTGTAAAATGAGGATGATAGTACTTACATCTGAGTGGTTGTAAAGACTAGATTGTTGATATGCCTAACATGCCTATAATTCAATAAACACTATATTATAAACATGGCCCTCTCTGGATCTAGATGTCAACTGTCACCACAGAGCTATACTGGAGATTGCCAAGGCCTTTCCAAGGCCTGAAAGTCTTTGGTGGGACTTCCCTGGTGGTCCAGTGGATGGGGCCTTGCCTTCCAAGACAGGCCGTGTGGGTTTATTTCCTGGTCAGGGAGCCAAGTTCCCATATGCCTTGTGGCCGAAAAAAATGAAACATAAAACAGAAACAATACTATAACAAATCCAGAAAGACTTTAAAAAAATGGCCCACATCAAAAAAAATTAAATCTTTGCTACTTTTCTCAAGATTCTTTCCACCACCAATGAAATCTATTTCAAAATTCTTAATTTTGAAAAAAACATTTAAAGGGTGTGATCAAAACAAATGTGAATTGAAATTCTAAGATCTCCTTCCTAGACCCTGAAAGTTTGGGAGAGCATCCGTCTGCTCAGTGAGAGTTTGGTTGGCCCCGTTTCAGGGCTCTGGTGTACACAGCTGTAACCAACGTTAGAGGGGCTGTGTTGGTGATTTTGTCCTGTCTTCTATATGTTGATGCACATGCACGTGCATTTCCACTTGACTACATGGCCCCTCAGCCCTGCTCAGAGGTCAGGCTTCTCTCATTTCTGAGCTGGAGAGGCAGAAAGGCTGCCCTGAGCTCCTTAGGAGGGATCTGCCCACATTTCTCAAGGGCTGACAGAAACATCACTTTGTAAAGTCAGGGATGCTGCAGGCTTCTCCACATAGCCCCCAGGAGCTTAAGATCCCCCTTCACACTCTTCCCAGGGGTCTGGGCCAGAGCCAGGTCTTCACTGGTTGGGAGCTGAGTCACCCTTCCTCTGCCCACCTCCTCCAGGAAGGACACATACACACACACGGGCAACACGGGGAGAATAGAGAGGCACCACTGCCCAGAAACACTAGAACATGCTTGAGTTTTTAGCACTTGCAATAACTCAAGACCCCCCAGCGAACACCAATGAGGCAGCATGATCTGATTATAAGAATCTTGGATGGAAAATCAGGACACCAAGGTCCCAGCCCTGCCACTTACAGACTGTACCAGCTGGGGTGAGTCTCAGCTTCCCTGAGCCCCAGCCTTAACCTCTGTACAATGAAGAGCTTGGTTCAGATAAACGGCACGATCCTAGGATTCTAAAATGCATGGCTGGATACCCTCAGCCTGTTTTTTAACATACTTCATGACAAGTAACAAAATAAAATCTTACCTGTGCATTCCCAGGACTTGGAAGACAGAGAGCCAGAATGGTCACGGTGAGTATCCTGTGGGAAGTAAGAAGCTGACGTAAATGCCCAAGACACTTTCAGCGTCCGGGTCTGGGGTTGTATATGCCTCTTCTGCTGCCTGTGTGTTTACAATGGTGATTTTACCTTGTGCTTGTATTTGGAGGGTGAGGGGCGTGCTCTAGAGTAGCCAGGGACATGCCAGAGGTCCCAACCATCCCGAAGAGAACTGAGCCCCTACCACTGGTTTCACATCAACATATCAATACAACATAATGTGTTAGGTGGCATATTTTAAACAATTGAAAAAAATTTCAATGATATGATTGATTTACAACATTGTGTTAATTTCTGCAGTATAGCAAAGTGATTCAATTATACATATATATGTTCTTTTTCATATTCTTTTTCATTATAGTTTATCACCAGATATTGAATATAGCTCCCTGTGCTATACACTAGGACCTTGGGGTTTTTGGTTTTTTTTGCCATGGTGTATGATTTCAGGTGGCATTAAAAAAAAAAAATCAGGGCTTCCCTGATAGCTCAGTTGATAAAGAACTCGCCTGCAATGCAGGAGACCCCAGTTTGATACATGGGTGGGGAAGATCTGCTGGAGAAGGAACAGGCTACCCACTCCAGTATTCTTGGGCCTCCCTCGTGGCTCAGCTGGTAAAGAATCCACCTGCAATGCGGAAGACCTGGCTTCGATCCCTGGGTTGGGAAGATCCCCTGGAGAAGGGAAACGCTACCCACTCCAGTATTCTGGCCTGGAGAATTCCATGGACTATACAGTCCATGGGGTCGCAAAGAGTCAGACACAACTGAGCAACTCTCACTTCACTTTAAAAATAAACAGTTTGACTGCTTCAAAGAACAAATCTAACACCCACCACTGTGATATTAATAATGTATTCACCACTGCTTGATCTTCAGTCCTGACCCAAGGGGACTTGCCTAAGTTTTGAACATCCTCACTCTGAAATGACTGCTGCGTGAAGGAGCCATTGTGCCCCCGGATGATGAAAATACAAACGTGAAGTATGTGAGTTCCACAGAATGGAGGTGTCACAGGGAACACACATGTTCCCAGAGTGCACCTCACACAGACCCAGACGGAGAACAGGACATGGGGACCCAGGCAGCCCCAAGAAAAAGGAACACAGTGGACACTTAGAAGGAGGTGCCAAGAAACTGCATATCCACTTTATATCCATCAGGTGGGCTATAACCAAAGAAGCTCAGAGCTGGTAAGGCTGTGGAGAAACTGGAGCACTTGTGCACTGTTGCTGAGAAGGTATGCTGATGCAACCACTAGGAAAGCAGTCTAGAGGTTCCTCAAAAATCAAAAATGGAACACTATCTGATCCAGCAATCCCACGTCTGGGTATACATACAAAAGAACTGGAAACAGAATCTCAAAGAGACTTTGTACACCCCTGTTCACAGCAGCATTATTCACAATAGCCAAAAGGTGGAAGCAACCCAAGTGTCCATCACCAGATGAATAAACAATGTGTCACACACATAAACGGAATACTCTCAGCCTTAAAAAGGAAAGAAATTCTGACCAGTGCGACAATATAGATGAATCTCGAGGATCGTATGCTAGGTGAAGCAAGCCAATCACAGAAAGACAAATACTGTTTGATTCCATTTATATGAGGGACCAAGAGCAATCAAAATCAGACAGAAAGCAGAATGGTGGGCGTCAGGGGCTGGAAGGAGGAAGGATTAGGGAGTTGTTGTTTGTGTACAGAATTTCAGCTTTGCAAGATGGAAAGAGTTCTGCAGATTGATTGCACAACAGTGTGAATGTACTTAACACTATTGAACTGGACACTTAAAAATTGCTAAAATGGTTTTTAAAATCTATGCAAATACAGAGCTTTATTTGGTGCTATTATTACTGAGTTCAATAGAGGGTTTATCTGAGCAACTACTACTTGCAGGCAGAAAAACTGCAAAACTATGACACAGATGCTGCTCTGGAAAGCGGGTTGAGGGGCCACCTGCAACAATAATGTCTAGACGCTTTGGTTACGGCATGGACAGAAACACCCAATAAGCACCAGGAGAGCCAGGCTGGGGCTAGAGAAGGTCAGGGAAGACTTCCTGGAAGAGGTGACCTCAAAGGCTTCTTCAGTAAAGCAGTGGACCTGGGACCTGTTTGAATTTAGTGACCTGTTACTATCAATATACATCTTCACTTTACAATCCCTCCCTTTAGAAAAAGAGAGTTCAAAAGACTACAAAGCTCATTCAATCCATGACACAAGGTTCATAGGAATCAGCAACGCTGGGCTACTTGGAGAGTCCCAGAATTAAGGTGAGGTTCAGAGGAAACAGGACTCTGATGTGGTGCTAGGAGAGGCAACCACTCCCTGCATCTAATCCTCAATCTGAAGAATAATGACTCTAAGAATCCACAAGCTTTCCTTTCGTCTGAGCGCCTGCACGAGACAGGTTCTAGAACGCTGGAGACAGCTTTGACCTTATAAAGCGCAGAGCCAAATCCCAGGGCTTTTGATATTTGCAAAGGCCAGATTTATATCTGGAAGGAATGAAAGAACAATAACAAATTTATTTTCCAGGCTGTATATTATGAATTTCAATGTTTTCCTGTTTCTTCACATGAAGTTTCCTTTCGGTTGGTTATAAAACCCTGTCTCATTTTTGTTGGAGACAGAACAGGCTGACTGCACATAGTGGACTTCAAGACCTAGTAGAGAAGGCATGCTAACCCCATGTCTCCCCTACCCGTGACTCCCCCGTTCCCTTTGGCCAGAGGGCAGTGCCAGGACAGGTCTCCCCTGAGAGATCCCGCCCCCGAGCCCAGCCTCCTGGAAGAGCCCCAGCTGGGGCCTGGGGGCCAAGTAAGCTCCAGGCTAATTGAGACAGTTTTCCAAAAATGAAATAACATCCAAGCATCCCTGCTCTGACAGTGTCACAAACAGTTATGTTTGTCATGAAAAACTCCAGAAAATTCCAAGATAAATTAAACACAGGAACCATGGGGATCCTCTGATGATCATAACGGGTCCCTGGGACTTTCAAAACAGGTGGGTCCACCTATTTTGTGTTCCATCCTCAACTGGGAAGAAAGCCAAGAGGGACCAACCGAATCTCAAATCTCAGGACTGTCTGTTAGAGAAGTTCTGGTCCTGGATCCAGGATGACAGGATTACAGCTCCGTTTTCAACACACAGACAGACAGACAGACACACACACACACACACACACTGTCTACACACACACACACACACACACACACACAATCTGTCTAAAGCAGTTACGTTTTCAAGAGTTCCCTGGATAAAAACTCCAGATGTAATCCAGATAAAGTTCTTCAGGGCTGAAGGATCACTTGACTAGAACTGCAATTTCCTTAAAGAATATCAAAATGTTTGCTTACATGCGTTTCTGTCTGCAGTCCCCACTTTTCATTGGCTCAAGACTTCTGGGTCGCATGCCCTTTGTGAATCCCACACAGACATAGAGCAAATCCAGCCCTGGGAGGTGCAGCTAGCTTGTTCGCTGGTCCAACAACCGATGCAGCAAAATAATTGCTAGTGAACTAGTAACTGATCTCTCAAATTAAGAAAAAAATTTTTTTCTTTTTTAAATTAAAAAAGAAGAAAAAAAGGCACACAAATCTGCGGCCCTTTCAGAAAAGAAAGAGGAAAATCAAGCTCTGAGATTTTTGCTGTCCTCTGTCGGATGCTGGCTTCTGAAACTGTCTTATAAAATACCCACTCCCAAAAGAAGACTTCAAGATGGAAATTACAGAGGCGCAGCTTTTTATAATTAACAATATCATTGCATCACTAGCTAATGCCTTTTCCAATATCCTGACACAGCCTGAATCACGGCCATAGCCATTTTCCACCCATCGGGTTTTGAGTAAAGTTTCCAGACCCTGGAGGAAAAAAAAAAGTCCGGAGCAGAGAACGTACCTTTTGAATCCTGGCATGTCCAAGATGCGTGGGCAGGAGAAGCAGCTGGTGGGGAAAAAGAGGAAGAGCTCTCAGCGCCCGCGGGACCCCCGGAGGAGCAGTTCCTGAACTTCGGCCTCCTCTGGGCCTGTGGGGCTCAGCCGAGACTTTTATTCCAGGGGGGCCGAGCCGAGGCGTGGAGAGGAACAAGGGGAGAGCTTGGGTCCTCCGAGCCACTGGAGAGCCTACAGAGAAAGCACCTGGTTTTGCTTAGCCCTCTTCAGTAATTCAGCATTAAACCAATTGGAGGAGGAATGTTAAAAATGAACACTTCATTTTCTAAGTATGTTAAACAATGCAAATGGGGCCTCAGTCTGGACACAGCTGGTTCAGATTACAGCGCTCACCAACTGGCTAGACTCCTCACAACAATCTTGGGGCGTCTGCCAGGACCGTGTGCTCAGCTCTGGGAGGAGAGCCCTTTCCCGGGCGGAGCAGTCGCCCTCGCTTGGGCTCCCAGCATCTCTATGGAGGCGATTGGCGGGCAAGTGCAGGAGGGTGGGGTGCCGGGAGGGCCCGTTGACCCTTTACTTCCCACCCGGGGAGGAGGTCCCCGGGGCTGGGCAGTCGTGGGCCGAGGCGGGGGCGGGATCCAGAGCATCAGCACTTCGCCGAGCCGTTGGGACACCCGGGAAAGTAACTCCCTCCCTGGGAGAGGACTAACTCGAACTCGTGACAAACAGCGACAGGGACTAGAGTCTTTTGATTTATTGGGAAACCAGACCCAACGAAGCAGAGGCTTGGGGTAAGCAGCGGGAGATTCAACGATTTTCCAGAAGGGGTGGGGAGCTTGAGGGAGTGGGAGAGAGGAGGAGGATGGAAACTGGCTGACACTAACTCCAGACGTCAGCTTGTGCAACGCAGACCTCGGAGAGGACACGCTCAGGCCCGGCCTCATCTTGGGATTCTCAGGGCCATGTTCTTGCTTGAATCAAAATTTGTCCCTGTACCAAATCAATGATTTCTACACCTTAAAGGTACACAGTGTTGTATGTCAGTTACATCTCAGTAAATCTGGGAAAACATTTTTAATTGAAAAAAGGTGTCCCTTGGCTTAAAAGTGATTTTAACAAGTAACCAGGTGATTTGAAGAGAAAGGGTAAAGCAGAATGATGGCTAATAATCATAATAAAAGCACTACTCTGAGTCCTTTACATTGGTTACATTGGTGGTTTCATACTATTTCTTTTTCTTTCTTTTCCTTTGTTTTTTTATGCATTGTCTGTGGATCTGTGCCCTCAGTCGTGTCCGACTCTTTTTGCCCCCATAGACGGTAGCCCGCTAGGCTCCTCCGTCCGTGAGATTTCCCAGGCAAGGATACTGGAGTGGGTTGCCATTTCTTCCTCCAGGGGATCTTCATGACCCAGGGCTCGAACTGCGTGTCCTATGTCTCCTGCATTGGCAGGCAGGTTCTTTACCAACTGTGCCACCTGGGAATTCCATTTGAAGCATTAGATCCTTTTTTATCAAATGAAATTTTACTCAAGACTCTATTCTTTTCTTTTCTGTCTTTTGGCCACACCACATGGCATGTGGGATCTCAGTTCCCCGACTAGGGATAGAATTTGAATCCCCTGCCTTGGTAGTATGGAGTCTCAACCACTGGACCACCAGGGAAGTCTCAGTCTCTATTCTTTAAAAGATGAAAATGGATTGGTAGTAGTTCAAGCCCCTCCTGCCCAACTTGCATCTTCCCTTGGGCCCCTCAACACAGCCCTACCTCCAGCTGAGAAAGCACTGATGAGGTCCCCTTTTTCTCTTCATAAGTCTGTGCATAGGCACCATTATCTCCACTGTATTGGAGGGGGGTAAGAGAGGTTAGTTTACTTCCCCATGATAACACAGCTATTGATACCACTGAGACTCCAAAGACTGCATTTTTAACCTTTTTAAAGGGCGTTGTTGTTTTTGTTTTTTTTTTTTTGGTTAGTAAATGGAATCCTCCTCATGAAAATACATTTGACAAGAAAGGCAAAATTTTGATGGTTGTTGAAGCTGAGTGTCCATTATACTATTCTATTTACTTTATATGTGTTGGACATTTCCCATAGTAAAGTATTTTTTAAATATAGTTACAAAGTTATTCATTGCTCCCATTGCTTGGAATAGCAAAAAGTATAAAGAGACATATCATCAATCAATTAGGTATCAATAGGGTTAAATAGTGTGCAAACAATAGAAAAAATAGAAACCAATAGAAAAAAGTGCACATATAAGAGTACATACCAGATACAACTTTACATGGAATTCAAAATGAGGTAGTAACGGAGTAGGCACAAGGGAACTACTCCACGCTGGTAATATTTTAATTAGTCGTCTAGATACTGGCTCCACAGGAGTGGGTACACTTAAGATTTGTGAAATCTTTGATTTGTAAAGTTCATTAATACTAAAAAAAAAAAAGAAAGAAAAAGATTTGTGAAGTCTTATGTATGTCGCACTTTATTTTAAAAAGAAAAGTACTGAAACAGTTCCTTATGGAACTGTTAGTCATTAGTTATTACGGACTACTAATGAAAGGCTTCCAATAAATTTTGCAGATCAAAATGGAAGAATATCAGTAATTTCACATAGATCAAACTAATATATTAATAAGTATATCAATACATTGTAGAACTGTGTGTAAAGCATGTCACCATTTGATAAAAATGTATATACACAAGTTCTTGTTTGTATATGTATAGAAAAGACTACTCTAGAAGGATATAGGAAGAACTGTTAGCGTTTTTTGTCTCCTAGGAAGGAAATTGTGTAGGCAGCTGGGAAGGAGATATAAGAGAAGAATTAGCCCTTTCCTGCTCACCTTTGCTATAATTTGAATTGTGTACCATGTACCATTTTGTACCTATTTAAAATATGAGGCTAATATTAATAGTATACGGTATTTGTATAGAGCTCTTTGATGGGGTAGAAAGAGGTTTAAATGACTTAGTCTATTGCTACTGCTAAATCACTTCAGTCGTGTCTGACTCTGTGCGACCCCATAGATGGCAGCACACCAGGCTTCCCTGTCCCTGGGATTCTCCAGGCAAGAATAAGGAGAGAGAGGAAATCAATATGACTGCTTTCCACATGAGAAAAAGGAGTCTTGAAGGCAAAATCTCTCAGAGATCCATCTTGGACTAGAGATCGTTCCCACCTTAAAACTGTAGGATTGGAAGAAGGGAGAGAATAAGCATTCCAATAAAAGTCTGAGTCTTGATTTTTGCTGATTATCTGATGGGTGACCTTGGACAAGTCACTTAACATCTCGGTTTCCTCATCTGTAAAATGGAGATACTATTTATGTCTCAGGGTAGTTGTGGGCATGAAAGAAAGTGTTAGTCACTCAATCATGCCCGACTCTTTGTGACCCCATGGACTGCAGCCCACCAGGCTCCTCTGTCCATGGGATTCTCCAGGCAAGAATACTGGAGTGGGTTGCCATTTCCTTCTCCAGGGGATCTTCCCAACCCAGGGATCGAACCCGGGTCTCCTTCACTGCAGGCAGATTCTTTACAGATTAAGTGACAAGGGAAGCCTTTTACCCTCATGATGTTCAGTTCAGTTGTCCGACTTTTGCGACCCCATGTATCCCAGCATGCCAGGCCTCCCTGTCCATCACCAACTCCCAGAGTTCATTCAGATTCAGGTTCATCAGGTCAATGATGCCATCCAGCCATCTCATCCTCTGTCGTCCCCTTCTCCTCCTGCCCCCAATCCCTCCCAGCATCCGAGTCTTTTCCAATGAGTCAACTCTTCGCATGAGGTGGCCAAAGTACTGGAGTTTCAGCTTTAGCATCATTCCTTCCAAAGAAATCCCAGGGTTGATCTTCAGAATGGACTGGTTGGATCTCCTTGCAGTCCAAGGGACTCTCAAGAGTCTTCTCCAACACCACAGTTCAGAAGCATCAATTCTTCGGCGCTCAGCCTTCTTCACAGTCCAACTCTCACATCCATACATGACCACAGGAAAAACCATAGCCTTGACTAGACAGACCTTAGTCGGCAAAGTAATATCTCTGCTTTTAAGTATGCTTATCTAGGTTGATCATAGCTTTCCTTCCAAGGAATGTCTTTTAATTTCATGGCTGTAGTCACCATCTGCAGTGATTTTGGAGCCCCCAAAATAAAGTCTGACACTGTTTCCACTGTTTCCCATCTATTTCCCATGAAGTGATGGGACCAGATGCCATGATCTTCGTTTTCTGAATGTTGAGCTTTAAGCCAACTTTTTCACTCTCCTCTTTCACTTTCATCAAGAGGCTTTTAGTTCCTCTTTACTTTCTGCACTGTATCTAAATTCCCACCCATATACACTGCTCTCCAAAATATCTTTAATAACTAGTAAATTATCCACTTCCAGGTGAAACAGCCCCACTCACTACTGAGCAGGTCAAATTGCTAGAAATTTCTATCTTGCATTGAATCCAAATTTGGAAAAGACCTTGATGCTAGGAAAGACTGAGGGCGGGAAGGAAAGGGGGGTGACAGAGGGCAAGATGGTTGGATGGCATGACCAATTCAATGGACATGAGTTTGAGCAAACTCCAGGAGACAGTGAAGGACAGGGAAGCCTAGTGTGCTGCAGTTCAGGGTTGCAAAGAGTCGAGAGACTGAACAACAGCGATGGGTTACTATCTTCCATGGATTCTATGAACAATTCTTCCCTCTGCAGCCATGGGCTATTCCCTCTTCTATGTAACCAACTTCCTTAACCCCCCTTGCCCCTACTGGTATCCTCTTCCCCAGGCTGAATGACACCCTCCCCACCAACCCCTGCCCCATGTCATGACCCTGCAGCAGCTGAGTCTGTCTCCTCCCTGGGCTGCATCGCCTCTTGGTTTGCACTGAACTTGCACCAGTGAAACAACCTGCAATCCACAGACTGTTCAACACCGTCTCCTCCATCCCACACTTGCTGATATTTTTAAGGAAGACAAGCTCTGCACACATCTCTATTAAGTTTTCATCCATTGTTCAGGATCTTTTTCAAGATGACTTCTCCTGTCTAAAGTATTAAGTATCACTCTCAGCTTTAATAACTATAGACATGTTGATCTTGACTGTCATGACTTTGTCAGCATTATCAATAAAAAATTTACTGGGACGGGTGCTGGAGTGAAGCCCTCAGTCCAGGTTGGCACAGACCCACTTATTTTGTCAACATTTTGGGGCCACTGCCGATTGTCTAATTTGGGGTGCCACCAACTGTCTCACTCAGCTTACATTTCTGCAACCTGTCCACAGATACTGGGTGAAAGACTTTGTCAGATGACCTGCTAACATCAAAATTCACTTTTTTTAAAAAAAAATATCACATTTCCTGATTTAGCAATTTTATTTTTTTAAATGAGATTTGTTGAGCATGAACTGCCAAGTGATTGTGGTTGGTTTCTCAGAACTTCCTTTCCTAAGAGTTGTTTGTTTGTTTTTGATTTTTCATTACAAAATAAGGATCCAAAACTCTCTGCCCCACCTCCCATCATCAGAATCAAATACATCACAACTACAGAACAATATACAACATGTAAGCTGTAGTATAAACGTAAATGGTTATCACCTGCTGAATGGAACTTCCCTGGCTCCAATGGAGCTCAATTTGTTCACAAGGCCATGCGTTGGAAGACAATGGACTTTTTTTTTTTTTTTTAAGATAATACTTGAGGACTTTCCTGGCAGTCCAGTGGTTAGGACTTCACCTTCCACTGCAGGGGATGCAGGTTCGGTCCCTGGTCGGGGAGATAAGATCCCACATGCCTCATGGCCACAAAATGTAAAACAGAAACAATATATTGTGACAAATTCAATATAGACTTTGAAAACAGTCCACATCA
Organism: Nanger dama; assembly: GCA_917880005.1. Lineage (NCBI taxonomy): Eukaryota > Metazoa > Chordata > Mammalia > Artiodactyla > Bovidae > Nanger > Nanger dama. The sequence goes on along the minus strand of CAKJTW010000038.1, from coordinate 721,190 downwards.
AAAAAAGCTTTTTTTTCTTAAAGATAATGCTTCAAATTGGTGGCGGGGGATTCACAAAATTAGACATTCAATGATTTTGATGATTAATACTAAATTGTTTATTGTTTCACTGTCAAAAATAACTACATTGCAATGTCTTTCTAGGAACAAATGCAAAGTGGGGAAGGGGGTAATATTAAATGTCCACAGTTGTGCTGGGCTCTCCACACACCCTCTCCTTTGACCTGCACAATAACTCTGTCAAAGAGGAAAACTCTTCTTTTTGCAGAAGGAAAAACAAACCCAGAGAGATCAGAGCCACACAGATAATGAAGAGTCCAGATTCAAGCCAAAATCGAGCCGGGTGGTTCTAGAACCAACATTGCCTCCAGCTGACCAAGTCTGGCTTCCCCTGACTTTGCTCTTATACGGCTGGTTCCTACCCTTCACCCTAGCTCCTCAGGAACACTCCAGAACTCCCTGGGCTCTTCTGTCATTACCATCTGTTTCTATTTTCTTAGCACCAAGATAGTCCTTTGCTTTTCATATTGTCCAAACTTGGTCCCAAACAACACGAAAACTAAGATGACAGCCAGTGTTGAAGAATGGCATCGGGCAGCAGCCCACTCCACAGGTCCTCCTGCCCTGGGAGGCGGGACGTTGGTGTCCTGATGCCCCAGCGGCTTCCGCTCTCCTCCTCCCTCCAGCAGACTCCTCAGCCAGCCACCTCCTCACCAGCTAGTCCCGACTTAACGCTCTGAAACCTCACCACGTCCCACCGGTTCTCCCAAATGGTGCTCCCTAAGTCTCCTAGTGATTTCACGGCCAAAACAATGACCTTTCTTCCATTCTAATATTCCATTGTCTCTTTTGTTGCAGGGAAGAGAATGGGGCGTGAGAGAACGGCCACTTCCCAGGTTACGTCTGAGTCCCTGGGACTGCCACCAAGTGTGGGTTCTTGGCTTCTTGAAGGAAAGAGTTCAAGAAAGAGCCACAGTGAAGCAGAAGGTCTATCAGGGAGGAAACACACTCCATAAACAGAGTGTGGGGCATCTCAGAGGGTAAGGGTAGCACCAGGGTATGGGCTTGTCAGGTTTTATAGGGATGGGTAATTACACAGGCTAATGAGTGGGAAGAGTATTCCAGCTGTTTTGGGGGATGGGGTGGGGACTTCCAGGAATTTTATTAGTTCATGGGAGTGAACGTTTTGACCTCTACAGTCTGAGTGCCTGTAGGTGTGTCATTGACCACGCTGATGTGTTACAGGGAGCGAATAATGAGGCTCAAGGTCTAGTGAAAGACAACTGGCCCACCATCTTGGACCTGAGGTGAGGTGAAGCTGCTCAGTCATGTCCAACTCTTTGCGACCCCATGGACTGTAGCCTACCAGGCTCCTCCCTCCATGGGATTCTCCAGGCAAGAGTACTGGAATGGGTTGCCATTTCCTTCTCCAGGGGATCTTCCCAACCTAGGGATTGAACCCTGGTCTCCCACATTCCAGGCAGACGCTTTAACCTCTGAGCCACCAGGGAAGCCCATCTTGGACCTAGTTGACTTTAATCAGTTTATGTCATGTCCTTGGGCTATGTCATTCTTTTAAAGGATGTGCCCCTTTCCTGTCTCACTTTGAAGTATTTGACGGTTGATGACCCATTTTCTCTCTAAGTTACCCTGGTTTTCCTCATATGACCCTGACTACACTTTCTCCAGATACAGCCCCTTTTATCTCCTCCTCCCTAATAAGCAAAGAGTTCCACAAAAGTTAGATCCAGCCTCTCTACTCTTTGGTACTACCCTCTTGTCCTGGGATCACTGGTCCCATAGCTATTATAGGACCTAGGTCTCATAAACTGTCAGCATTTCACACACAACTTTAAATAAATACCTCTCACATCCCTGACTTGTCTCTTGCTCTGCAGACCCAAATGTTCAACAACTTGTGGAGTATTTCCCCCAATCCATTTCTACTCCTGACTTAGTGGATACATCTCCTGTCTTATCAGACACGTATTAGTTTACTCCCATGAACTAATAAAAAAATCAAAATGATTCCACCCTAGTGGTGGTTTTTGGTTTGGGGGAACGGCTACCCACTCCAGCATTCTGGCCTGGAAAATTCCACGGGGTCACAAAGAGTCGGACATGACTAAACAACTTTCGCTTCACTTTGACGGGTGGTGGTTTGCGCTTTCTTTTTTTTTCTTAATAGAAATAGCTCAATATTCTGTTTGCTGGTAAAACGACACATGTTCTAATTTATGCTCTATAGGTTGTACTGCAAATATTCCCCTCAGTTTGTCTTTTGCCTTTTAATCTTCTTTATATTTTTGCAAACACGTTTTGCATTTTAAGTATTTAGATGACTTCATCCCATCCTTCATGGTTTCTGCCCTCCTTGTCATGCCTATGTTAAACATACAATGACCTTTAAAAGTATTGGTTCTGTTTCTCTGGAGAGGCTGGACAAATACAGGACTCTAAGCTAAAGTTTTTAACCTTGCTGAGCTTCAAGTTCTCAGCTGTAAATGGGTCCAGTGGTTAAGATCCAACACTTCCAAAGCAGGGTGCATGGGCGAGTCCCTGGTTGTGAACTCAGATCCCACATGCCTCACAGGGCAGTGAAAAAAAAAGGGGTGGGGAGCAAAAGATATCACGGTATTGTAAAGGAGATAGTGTTCATAAAGCACCCAGCAGATGCCGAGGCACAGTAGGCCCTCGGAAAAGGTTAGTTCTTTCTCTCTCTCCTTCCTCTCTCCCTCTTTCTCTTTCCCATGAGGCACTGATTGGTCAACAGTGCAAGTACTGACCCCCCAGTCTTGAGAATGTTAAAGAGAACATTGCCTCGAGGAGGCGACCAAGTCCTGAACCTTATAATTCATTTACTGTAACCTCTTAATTTTAAAAATGTGAAATCCAATTTTACCCAAGTTCATATCATTACAAGCAGAATAGGGACTGGAACACAGGTTTCTGAACTTTTGCTCCAAGATTTATTCTCCTAATACGTGTGGTCTCATGTGTACTTTAATGTAACCAACTTTTCGAGGATGTCAGGATTTTTTGCACATATTTGGAATTCTCAGGAAATTCAGCAAGTCGTGAAAATACTTGGACTTTTCTCATGGATTGTTTTAACTGATTGTGGTTTTAACATATAGCCAAGTATAAAATATGAGATCTTTACAAAAAGATTTTAGGTAAGCACAGTCTGCCATGGGGCCCCACCAGAGCAACACACAAAAAATATAGCTTAATAGCATTCTGCTAATTTGTCATCTGTTTCCTTTTGGCCTGTTTGCTTCTGGACACATAATGGATTGAGGTTTGGGTCAAACTTAATATTTAAAATATAAATTTATAATAGAATGATGTCCAAATTATCTCATTTCCTATTTACGGTCTACACAAAACAAGTGACTCTTAGATTCTTGAATTTATCAGACCAGTAAAACCAACCCCTTCCCAAATTAGAATATTATTATGCTGTCAGCTTTTAATTGCTAAATAAAATTAAAAATGTATACAACTATCATATATCATGTCACCATGTTACACAAAAGAATGGACTTTTAACACCAAAAGTAGGAGAGACTGTGGAACCTTCTCTATGGATGCAGATGGGATGTCAAATTTTAACAAGACTCCCGAGAATTCTGGAACAGGAGAGGCATACATTATTTGACCATCTCTATTGTTCTACTAAAAGAAGCAAGACTGGCTCTTTAGTTATTACAGTTTTAAGACATGGTTATGTGAAAATGCTTTCAAACTGAAAAAGGAAAGTAAGTGAAATGAGAGTTGAAAGTCCATCTTGCGTTGATAATCATTGAAGCTGGTGATGGGTACACAGGTTCATTATGCTTCTCTCTCTACTTTTGTGTCTACATCCAAAATGTTAATAAAAAGTTTTTAAAATTCTTTGGAAAATATGGCATAATGTTAAGATTTGATAAAGCTGGGTAATGAGTATACAAGTATTTATTCTGTATCCTTTAGACACTTTCCTTTAATTTTTGCATTTACAATCACTGTTTTGACATTTTCGTGGGCTAAATTCAAAACCTAGACCCACGCAGTTTCTCCTAACTGCCTTTTTCCTATCTATGGGTCACACTTTCTTCTTTGCTTCACTCCTAATTTTGGGCTGAAATCTGGACAATTTAGATTATACTTGTAGCACTAATGATTCTGATATTTTTCTGATTTTTAAAAACTTGATTGGATTTAAGCTGAGAAATCTGTGTCCCTCAGGAGAGACTGCAACTGCCGATGGCTCTGCTGTTTCTGTATTATCTTTATCTTTTGGGGAGCTTCCTGGTGATCCAGTGTACGGGGCAAGGGTTCAATCCCTGATTGAGGAACTAAGATCCCACGTGCCACAGAGCACGGGCGCCCGAAAAGCACGGCTGCTTTCCTCTTTCACTCTGGCTTCCCAGAGGGCGCCCGCATGGCTTAGTGCTCAGCAGAGGCGATGCTCGTTAAACTCCTCGAGCCCAAATTGTTTCCGTCCACAGCAGTGGATCTGCGTGTGGACTGAGCCACTCTCAAAGGCCAGTCTCACGGTGGCTTAAGGCTTTTCTTCCCACCAGGCTCTCTTGGTTCCCATCAGCCAGGGCCCTCCCATGGCTTCCTCAGTTCCAGGGACTCCCCATTAAATTCCTACTGGTGGGCCACTTTGCCCTGTGTAAAGGGAAGCCTCAGGCTAGCAACACTGGCTTTCGCCATGTTTCCTTCCCCATTCACCACTGCTGAGTGACAAAGTCATGTGTCTTCGCAGCCTCCACCCCCACCCCCGCTCCCATCATTGAGTTCACCCCTTGCGCCACGGGTTTCCATGGCTGATTGGTGCTAGAGACACCGGGAGGTCTGGTGAGCGGGGAAGCTGCAGGCAGGAAAGCTACAGACATCAGTGTTCTTAACCTGTAGCTCTAGAGGTTTCCAAATATCAATATTTTTCAATCTCTTGTCTGCCATTGGTCGATTATCAGAGCCCCCAGATGGTTGTTTTTGACCATTTTAGTTTTATACTTGTTTTTTGTAGGGAGGATTGGCTGACATCTTTACACTGCCCTGCCCAGACGTCCCTCCTAATATCCTTGTCTCTTCTTAAATGTTTAGAATATTTCACACATACACAGATACAAATTAAAGGATGACAGCAGGGGTAAAATTACTTTTCACCATGTAAAACTAACGTCTGAAGGGAAAAAACCAAAAGTGAAACGACCTCTCAAAATGGAAGTATTAATTTCTTCAAGCAGCAAGTCTGTGGAGAATTGATGTTTACCATCATCAATATTTCTCAACACAGGAGCTACAGTTGGCAAGTGCAGTCCTAAAGGGAACTACACAGTTTGAATGCCTGTATCCAGACTATTCTAGTAGTAAATTTGCATGAGGCCCTGCAAATGCCTTAGAGAAATGACTTTGAAATGCTTCCAACATTTTTCAAAGACTATACATTCCATATGAGTTTTCAAAATAAAAAATTACCTCATTAGTCTGCAACTTGTAACTTTATCACCACTATCCCCTTTTATTCACAGAGTGCCTGAAAATCCTTTTATAAAGGGATTAATGTGTTAACTTCTAGATGACATGGTGGTTCTTTAAATACAGCTAAACGGAAGGAGCTGCATAGGAAACTCGAGCAAATTTTTTACTGTCTTTCCAACTTTTTTCTTTCTTTTTAATATTTGCTGTATGTATTTGGCTGCACCAGTGAGATCCTTTAGTTTGGCATATGGGATCTTTTTTAGTTGGGGCATACAAACTCCTGGTTGTGGCATGTGGGATCTAGCTCCCTGACCAGGATCAAACCCAGGCCCTCTGTGTTGGGAGTGTGGAGTCTTAGCCAGTGGACCACCTAGGAGGTCCCCCAACTCTTTTCTTTAAATGAAATCATATTTCCCTGCAACCCCGAGGATGCTCCTTGCTCTGGGACATGAATGCCCTTTAAATATACCCATTTACTCATGGGTCTAGAGGGCTTGAGACTGATTCACCACTGTTAGAGGGAACTTTCTCACAATATAATGTCCTTCAACATCTAAAATGCCCCATAATTTAATATAATATTTAAAATAATATAATGTATCTTAGATTTTTAACAGTCCAAGTATATCTAGAAAACAACTTTACCAAACTCTTAAGTTACGTTAAGTTCACAAGTATTTTCAATCACTGAGATTTAATTCTTGAGGGTCAAAAACAGTTCACTGAAGTCTAAGAATATCAGAGGTGAAAAGGAGAGTACATTTGGAAAAAAGTCACAGCTGAAAATGATCACAGTCAAAATATCATTATAGTGCAAAGTATTAATTTCTCAACCCAAGAGGGCTAAAAGGCAGATACACAGCAATAGCCAAGGCAGAAAACCAACTAAGGGTTCAAATATTTGCCTTAAGGGGGATGCATTTATGAACATTCTTGAATTTTTCTCTATCTCCAAAATAAATATTGCTGTAATTATAATGGACTAATAATTTACTGGATGTATTAAATTATAATAACACATGCCATAAAACTCTCAGATATATGATATATGTTCACATGACCTAAATCCCAAGGATAGGAAAACAAGGTTCAAGTTAGTAATAATTGGTATTCCAATAGAATAGGTTTGGGCAAGAACTGTTTTTTACCTATGTGTCCTTCCCCAAAACACTGACAGATGTTCAAATCTCCCAAGTAACAACTCCCACCACCCTACTTTCCTCTCCCATTATCCCCTTCCCTAACCTGATTTCTCAGAAGAGTTGCCTATAAACACCATCATCACTTGCTCAGCACATACTCAACCTGCTTAACATGGCTTTTGTTCCTTCCATTCCACCATCACTTCTCTAAGTCAAAACCAACAACTTCCTGAGCCAGTTCCTAAATCTGAGAGATTCTTCTTACAACGTATCCCATCAGAGCAACAAGCACTTCACGCTTTTCACCTCTCCTTACCTTCTAGAAACATTTGGATTCAGTAACACCCCCATCCCTGACATTCTTATCCACTTTTGGGCAGTGATTATCACAACTTCTAACATCTGTGTAGAACTACAGACTTTAGTAGGCACTTCCACTAGTGGTACATTTATTCATTTAATAAATATAATGAATGAACATGCTGGATTGTGAAATCAAGTGGGCCTTAGGAAGCATTACTATGAACAAGGCTAGTGGAGGTCACGAAATTCCTGTTGAGCTATTTAAAATCTTAAAAGATGAAGCTGTTAAAGTACTGTAATTTTGTGAAATATAGCATCTCAGTTTGTTTCCAAGGCAAACCACTCAACATCACAGTAATCCAAATCTATGCCCCAACCACTGATGCTGAAGAAGCTTAAGTTGACCAGTTCTATGAAGACCTATAAGAACTTCCAGAACTAACACCAAAAAAGATGTCCTTTTCATCACAGGGGATTGGAATACAAAAATGGGAAGTCAAGATATCTGGAGTGACAGGTAAGATTGGCCTTGGGAATATAAAATGAACCAGGGCAAAGGCTAACAGAGTTTTGATAGAGAACACACTGGTCATAGCACACACCCTCTTCCAACAACACAACTCTACACATACAGATCACCAGATGGTCAATACCGAAATTAGACTGATTATATTCCTTGTAGCCAAAGGCAAAGAAGTTCTATAGAGTCAGCAAAAACAAGACCTGGAGTTGATTGTGGCTCAGATCATGAGCTCCTTATTGCAAAATTCAGACTTAAATTGAAGAAAGTAGGGAAAACCACTAGGCCATTCAGGTATGACCTAAATCAAATCCCTTATGGTTATACAGTAGAAGTGATGAATAGATTCAAGGGATTAGATCTGGTAGACAGAGTGACTGAAGAACTACAGACAGAGATTCATAGCACTTTACAGGAGGCAGTGACCTCACCATCCCAAAGAAAAAGAAAGGCAAGAAGGCAAAGCGGTTGTCTAAGGAGGCCTTACAAATAGCTGAGAAGAGAGGTGAAAGGCAAGGAAGAAAGGGAAAGATATCAAACTGAATGCCAACTTTCAAAGAATAGCGAGGGGAAATAAGAAACCCTTTTTAAATGAACAATGCAAAGAAATAGAGGAAAACAACAGAATGGGACAGACTAGAGATCGCTTCAATGGGAAATGTTCAAGGGAACATTTCATGCAAGGAAGAGCAGGATAAAAGACAGAAATGGTAAGGATGTAACAGAAGCAGAAGAGATTAAAAAGAGGTGGTAGGAATACATACAAGAACTACAAAAAAAAAGTCTTAATGACCCAAGCAATCATGATGGTGTAGTCACTCACCTAGAGCCAGACATCCTAGAATATGAAGTCAAATGGGCCTTAGGAAGCATCATTACGAAAACTAGTGGAGGTGATAGAATTCCAACTGAGCTATTTCACATCCTAAAAGATGATGCTGTCAAAGTGCTACACTCAATATGCCAGCAAATCTGGAAAACTCAGTAGTGGCCACAGGACAGGAAAAGGTCAGTTTTCATTCCAATCCCAGAGAAGGGCAATACCAAAGAATATTCAAACTACCATAGAATTGGGCTTATTTCACATGCTAGCAAGGTTATTCTCAAAATCCTTCAAACTAGGCTGTAGCAGTAAATGAAGGGAGAACTTCCAGATGTACAAGCTGGGTTTCAAAGAGGCAGAGGAACCAGAATCAAATTGTGAACATCTGCTGGATCAGAGAAAAAGCAAGGGAATTCCAGAAAAACATGTCTGCTTTATTGACTACACTAAAGCCTTTGACTTTAGTGTATGGGTCACAATAAACTGGAAAAATTTTAAAGATATGGGAGTACCAGACCACTTTACCTATCTCCTGAGAAATTTGTACACAGGTCAAGAAGCAACAGATAGAATGACTCACTCCCAACTGGGAAAGGAGTACGACAAGGCTGTATATTCCACCCTCCTTAACTTACATGCACAGTACATCATGTGAAATGCCAGGCTGGATGAATCACAAGCTGGAATCAAGATTACTGGGAGAAATATCAACAACTTCAGATATGCAGATGATACTTCTCTAATGGCAGAAAGTGAAGAGGAACTAAAGAACCTCTTGATGAAGGTGAAAGAGGGGACTGAAAAAGTTGGCTTGAAACTCAACATTTAAAAAAACTAAGATCATAGCATCTGGTCCTGTCACTTCATGGTAAATAGAAGGGGGAAAAGTGGAAGCAGTGACGTATTTTCTTTTCTTGGGCTCCAAAATCACAGTGGTAACTGAAGCCATGAAATTAAGAAGCCTGCTCCTTGGAAGAAAAGCTATGACAAAACCTAGGCATCATATTGAAAAGCACAGACATCACTTTGCCAACAAAGATCTGTATAGGCAAAGCTATGGTTTTTTTCCAGGAGTTATGTACAGATGCAAGAGTTGGACCATAAAGATGGCTGAGCTCCAAAGAATTGATGCTTTCAAATTGTGGTGCTGGGAAAAGACTCTTGAGAGTTCCTTGGACTGCAAAGAGATCAAAACAGTCAACATTAAAGGAAATCAACCCAGAATATTCACTGGAAGGACTATTGCTGAACCTCCACTACTTCGGCCACCTGATGCCAAGAGTCGACTCATTGGAAAAGACTTTGATGCTGGGAAAGATTGAAGGCAAAAGGAGGAGGGGGAGGCAGGGGATGAGTTTGTTAGATAACTCAATTATTGTCTGACTGACTCAATGGGCATGAATCTGAGCAAACTCTGAGACAGTGAAGGACACAGGAACCTGGTGTGCTGTAGTCTAAGGGGTCGCAGAGTCAGACGTGACTTGGTGACTGAACAACAAAAAATGAATGAACAGGTCATTTGATCCTTATAACCCCTTAAGTTTAATAGGTGGGCATTATTTTAGAGACAAGAAAAATCAGTTACACAGTGAAAGTATTTTGTTAAAGGTCACACAGACAGGTTCAAAATCTGTCCTCCAATACATCTCTCAACTTTAAAACCCATGTTCCTTCCAATCCTACCACAATGAATAGTTAAAAATATACAAGTTCTGGGACTTCCCTTGGAGAAATATCCCTGGTGGTCTAATGGTTAAGACTCCGAAGGGAGAGAAGAGGCAGGGGTTCAATCCTGGTCAAGGAACTAGGATCCTACATGTTACAAAGTGCGGCCAAAAAACCAAATGAACAAAAAAACAAGTTCCACATCTAAGAAAACCGAGTACATAGCCGATCATTCTGCAGAAAAGCCAAGAGCCTACTGATGCATACTATCACTCTGGGAAAGAAAGGCCTGGCTAAAACCTCTCAGATCCTCTCTGCACACATAACCTCGAACATCTATTAAACTGTTCATAGTTAACATTTCCAAAGCTCAAACACTATCCTAACAGCAGACGTCCGGTGAACACTTGAAGATATTAGCTTCAGTAGTTCATCAACTGCTGCTATAAACAACATGTGTAAGTCATTTCCCCCCTTCTAAAGAAAAAGTCAGCAGCTGTTTGCTAAAAGGTTTTTTTTTATTGTGGATGAAAACATTGCCAGTTTACATATATCATTTTTATTTGGACTAGTTTTTCTGCCTTGCAGTGCTCCTGAGAAATTCAGAAATGCACTGCTTAGTTCCATAAAATACAACCCAGTATTAAGGTTGGACTGTAAATATTCCATAAGATATTTCCCTAAAAGTCAAAAGACAACTTATCAGTTTTAACTCGAGAAACCTTAATAAGTTAGACAGTAGAGACTGGCAAATAATCACAAATGTCAAATCATTCCACGAAAGTGCAAGTTTTTTCCATAGGAATATATAAATGTTAGACTTCATGTTTACAAAATTAAAGATTAATTTTTATTAACAGAAGATGTTTTAAATACTTTAATATATGAAAAACTTCATTAGCCTTAAAAATAAAATTAATATGCCCTAAGTATGATACATAATAGTGCTTTATTAACAATTCTTATTTCTCTCTTGTTCCTGAAGCATGGTTGTTTTATTTCCCATCTACTGATTGGAAAAGTATTTTGACTTTTCCCTTCTTTCAACTGTCCAATAAAAGGCTAAAATAAATTAGAGGTTTTATTTGAGGGGATATTTAATATTTAATTGGATGGTTTTAAGAAAGTCAATCCTTTTCTCCCACGTTTTTGTTGTTTAGTTTTTAACTCAACAATGGCAGGAACTAAAAATAACCATGAAATACAGTATTATACTAAAATCAAATCCAAAGGCTGGATGAATTTTCTACTATAATAAAGCAGTTGAAAACCATTAGGAATGTTGTGGAAAACTGTGGCAGCGATGGTAAAATTCAACCACAAATTTTAGTAAGTTTCTTGAGGAATAAACAGTAAAATTACTGTAGTTAAAGTACTGCAATAAAATTAGCATTAGCAATATCCAGCTGCCAACATCAGAATTATATGCTTCATCACTATATGACTACTAAGAAGATTCCTTGAGCAGATGGTTCATCTCTGACACAACTTAATTCAGAAAAGTAGATGAGTTATGTCTGGTTTGGATCAGCAAACACTTAGTATGCATACCAGTGAGCTATAGTTTCGATGATGATACAATCGGAAACATTAGGTACTACAGCATTAGGACAAGGTCACATACTTTTAAAAATAGCAGCCATTTAAGGTCATGTTGGGATGTTTAGATATGCAATCCACCCATAACAGCTTCCAACTTCTGTTAACTATGGAGTGAGCAGGGATGGGCTGTTTGGAAGCAAGAAAGGAAATACTGAAAATATCATAAAAGGCATTTAAAATATGATGACATGCTACTTATACCCACCATGCATCTCCTTTCCAAATTAAAAGAGTAATTTTTTTCTGTTATTATATGCCTTCAAAATAAAGGATCACGTTGTCTTTTCTTTTTTTAAACTGAGAAACTTTTATTTCAGATGCTCCACACTGAAATGAAAATTCAATGGCAAGCAGCAAATAATTTAGGATGGTCAGTGAAAGTATCTTTGAAAGGACCTTATAAAACTGAAGAGTAATCATTTCATAGAGAAACAATAGTGGACAAAAAGACAGGAGGCAGTTTGATAGTTCTAATATAGAACTGGTATGACAACTTCCTTTAAAGTATACTAAATAAAGAATGGCAATATAAATAAGTTAGCCAAGGAGACAGGGGACGTTCTGAAGCAGCAATGTCCAAGTTACTAGATTTTTCAGAAAAACAAGCTTTATCTAGCAACACATAATGACTTCCAATCCTCTAAATACAGTACAAAGTATACAGTTAATCACAGCAAAATTTACAAACGACCAAATTTAGCCCTGGCCACAGCCAGGCCTATTTACATATTTGGATTAGTATCATTTTCATCTTTCCTTATTATACAGATGTTTCTATTTTAAAGGCATATTGAAATTTACAAAATTTGCAAAGAAATGTCTTTAAATGTACAAATTCAGCAACTAATACAAACATGAACATCCTGATATAATTAAATTCCAAGTCAGGATTTTTATGAGGGTTTATAAAAGAATTAAAGGGATACTCCCTCACCACTACTTTCCAAACACCTGGCGCTGGTGCTGCCCAAGTGATCTCACTGCCCTCGTGACTGTGAAGATGACGGGCGACCCCTGGGTGGCCACCCTCTCACGTCAACACCTCAGACAGAGGCAGGAGGTGCTGTATCTAGGGATATTGCTGATTATAATTCTGTAAATGCAGCTGTACAATGTAACACTTAGATCAAAGTTGTGAGTAGGGGTGTGGAGACATTTTGTTTTACCATGGTATCTTTAAAGAGACACTTTAAAGCGAAACCCAACAGTGACAACAGTGAAGAGGAAGAAGCATCTGATAGGTTCAGCAATGTAGAGGATCTCAGGGAATTATGGTGAGTGAAAAAAGGCCATCTCAAAAGGTTACATTGTACGATTCCAGTGAATGGCACTCTTGAAATGACAAAAATTATAGAGGAGCATTGTGAGGGGGTGCCAGAAGGTAAGGAGCTGGGAGGGAAGAGGTGGCTACGACCGTGAAAGGGGCGTGGGCGGGGGTCCTGGATGAAACCGTGCTGTCTCTGCGCTCCAGTCTACAGAGAGCCAAACAACACGCCTTCTACCTCAGGACACCTGTCGCCTCCCAGGGACAACCTTGTTCTTGGCCTAAAGATAGACCAATTGTTACACTATGTGGATAAGCCACTACTATTTTCTTCTACCCCCTCCCTTTTTTTTTTGGTACATCTACTGATTATCTTTAAAAGATAACTATACATCTCTAGTTTAAAAGAGCTTGAAAAGGAAAGAACTGATATATAGCTACTAGTATTTTTGCCTTTATTTTTCTTACTTTTGTAAATTAAAATTAAAAAGAATGTTTCTAGCTTAAGTTAGGTCAAATGAGACGGGGGAAAAAAGGAGGTAAGATAGCAAACACTTCCTCCATTAACTCTTGCAATTTCTAAAAGCATTAAGAATATTAGTATTAAATTTAGAGAAAGTATAACTGCAAACAAATACATGACTTTTTCCAAAAGGCCACTTTGTGATAAAGTACGTATATAGTGTTCACGGTTTTTTTCTTTAAAGTGCTCTATGTGTCATCTCTGGCTTGAGAATAATCTATTGCTTTAAAAGGTCTTTCAGCACAACTCCAGCACTGTTGTCAGGCGACACCGGCAAAGGCGTAAATGTGGGCAGAACGTCTGAGATGGGTTTCAAAAGGAGATGCCCAGGTCCGCCGGGTCCAAGTCCAGCTGGGTTAATGAGAGGCACAGCTGCAGAGCGGGGAGCCAAGAATGGATTCACATCTGTTCTTCTACCAGCCCTGGATTCCACTGCATCTAGATGACAAAACACGGATGATTTAGTCTCCCACGTATTATCTGGTCACTGGTATACATGTGTTTTAGGTTCTGAGATTTGGCCCCCAAATAAATTTAACTTATATGCTGCTAGGTTCTGGATCTGATAAGTTGGGTGTCTATCGAACTTAGAAGGTGAAAGAAGCAATAAAAAAGAGAAAGGAATGGGAGAGAGAAATATTTGTATGTAGAGCTAATATTATTAAACACATTAGTACTGCTGCCTTATACTTAATACCAGTTATGTGTGCTGTACTGTGTGCTGAAAGGGGTAATTGCTCAGTTGTGTCTGATTCTTTGTGATCCCACAGACTTAGCCCACCAGGCTCCTCTGTCTATGGAATCTTCAGGCAAGAACACTGGAGTGGGTTGCCATTCCCTTCTCCAGGGATCTTCTCGACCTAAGGAGTGAACCCAAGTGTCCTGCACTGTAGGAAGATTCTTTATCATCTGAGCCATCGGGGAATTCCCATCTACATGGAATGAGGTAGGGAAGGAGAGATGCAATCAGGTAGAGACCTGTGCACCTAGATGGGACAAAGAAGAGGAAGGGGATTACACAGGCAAAGATACTCTCTGGGGAGTGAGCCATTTGAACCATATAGGGAGCTTCCCAGTTCTGGGGATTAATGTCATTTATTATAACAACAGTTTTCTAAAAAGTGTTTCCTATGTTGCCAGGCAAATTCTATCTAACCATTTGAAAGATGGGAGGACTTGAGAACTTGTTTTGCCCACGTAATTAAAATGGTCCTGAAAAATTGGCATCCATATTATAACAACAATCAGATTTAATATTAATTTACCAAAACAAAAAGCAATGTATGTATTACATTAAACGGTCATCTTTTAGACATTCAAAGGTTTGAAAACAATTCTCATTAGATTATTTTTCTGTGAAGTCAGGCTGAACAATTAAGTTTTTACTGGAACAGCACTTAGTTTATGCCCTAAAGTCTTAGTGGACAGAGTTCTGCTTTATTATCCAAGGCCATTAACACCTTCTTTGTTCAGAGACAAGCAACCTCTCAAAGATACCCTCTTCAGTGATGGGAAACTAAAATAAAAGAGGCTTCTAAAACAAAAGAAGCATTGAGACAAATGTATCAAATCTACTTATCACTGAGCACCCTTGGGTCACAAGCTGTACTTTCTCCTGTGAATGACAATTTTCCAAACTCTGAAATAGCTACATGGTAAGCTCTGGCTTTTGTCTCTGAGCAACACAAATCAAGCTGGGCATGTGACTTGATAACTGAAGTGGGGAGGTGTACAAAAGAAAAGGAGAGGAAAGAAGGGGAAGGGCAGGGGGGAGAGGGGGAAGGGAGACCCTGCCAAGATAAAATTTTACAATCTTGAAAGATGCTGAAACTGGGGTTTTCCTGGTGGCTTAGTGGTAAAGAATCCACCTACCAATGCAGGAGACATGGGTTAGATCTCTGGCCCAGGAAGATCCCACATGCCCTGGAGCAACTAAGTCCACGTGCCACAACTACTGAGCCTGTGCTCTAGAGCCCAGGAGCCGCAACTACTGAAGCCCGTGTGCCTACAGCCTGTGCGCCACAGTAAGAGGAGCCACTGCAATGAGAAGCCCATGCGTGGTAGCGAAGAGTGGCCCCTGCTTGCTGCAACTGGAGACAAGCCTGCAGCAATGAAGACACAGCACAGCCAGAAATTAATTAAAGGAAAAATAAAATCCAGTATAACCAGAAAAAACTGTTTTTAGTATAGTCTACACATTAAAGTTAAGACTTTTCTAAAGCCTAAATTTAGCAGACAAACCTTTTACTTGAAATAATTTTACTACTTTCAATTTCTATAAAAGTCCAGGAAAATAGAAATATTCATCTAAGTAAGGACTAAAGAAGGCTTCCCTGGTGGCTCAGACAGTAAAGCATCTATCTGCAATGCAGAAGACCCAGGTTCAATGCCTGAGTTGAGAAGATCCCCTAGAGAAGGAAATGGCAGCCCACTTCAGAACTCTTGCTTGGAAAATCCCATGGATGGAGGAGCCTGGTAGGCTACAATCCCTGGGTCACAAAGAGTTGGACACGACTGAGTGACTTCTGAGAGCTGAGAGAAGGACTAAAGAAGTTCTTAAAATTTCAGAATGTATATAATATGTACCATTACAGTCCAGCTAGCAAACATGTTAGTCTATTAAAATATGAAGATTTCAGATAAAACATATAGCCCTTCCAATAAAGAATCTGTACAGAGTCTAATGGGCTTTCCTAGTGGCTCCAACTGTACAGAATCCACCTGTGATGCAGGAGACCCGGGTTTGATTCCTGGGTTGGGGAATATTCCCTGGAGAAGGGAATGGCAACCCACTCCAGGGAGAAATCCCATGGACAGAGGCGCCTGAAGGGCTGTAGTCCACTGGCTCGCAAAGAGTCAGACACAACCGAGCAACTCAACACGCACGTGCACATGAACAGAGTCTAATGGATTATACTTCAATTTGAACTCGAGAAACTACTGCATGCCAATACAGGGGATGTGAATAGCATAAATAAGATCCTTACAACCTAGTAGGATAGAAAAGTACGTTCACATATTGTAGAACCATCAAACCCTTTGCTTCCAGGCAGGCCTTTCAACACATAAGAACTCTTCATAATGTTCTTGGATGTCTGAGCTAGTTTACTAAACTGCTCTCATAAATATTAGTAACCACAGTTGGTATGTTAATGACTGTAATACTCAGATTATCACATGGAAAAAAATCTTTCTCTAACTATATAAACTACAATTCTAACTCTGATTGGCAATAAGCACTATTAGTGAGAAAGGAAAATGGGTGAACAAAGGTTTACCAGTTCCACCAAGCACTCCCAAGAATAATTCAAGGTGGCTTATGCAGAGAGAGATTATTCCAATATATAAAGAGAAGGAAATGGCACCCCACTCCAGTGTTCTTGCCTGGAGAATCCCAGGGACGGCGGAGCCTGGTGGGCTGCCGTCTATGGGGTCGCACTGAGTCAGACATGACTGAAGCGACTTAGCAGCAACAAAAGGGAAAATATTTCATATTGCTTAAATTAACCTAAGCTAATTAAATACCAGATTGCAATAAGAATATTTATATATGAAGCCAAAATCTAATGCCTTACTGGAATTTTGGAAGAAGTCATTGCACATTTTCAAAAACACTAAAACTTCAGTTGGTATCACTGTAAAACATAATCATGAACCATCAACTTTTTAAATTGTAGAAAAGAAAACAAGTATCTGATTTTACCTTTAAAACTTTCTGGTGTACTTGTATCTGGTTTTTCGTTCCTGGTGGATCTAGAGGTTTCATACCATGAACAGAAAGCTTGGGTGGTGGAACAGATGGATGAGATTCTGTTTCTAGAAATTTAACAAAAAGTTCTGAAAAAGACTAAGAAGAAATATTTTGGATCTATTAGGCAGATAATAAAATTATATTCACTACAACTAAGAAACTGTACCAGCTATTCTAATTCATATTAAAAACTAGTCATGCTATCTGAATCGTTTCTTTATAAACAAGCCTTATGAACAATTAAAAGTGTTACTACTTTAACTGATACACAGGTATCGACAGAAAACAAGCATCAAATAATCACATTTTTCTATAGTAGCACCCAATCAACGAGTACAATAAAAGGTTACCAGTAATATTATCAGATTAAAAAAATGTAGTGTAGAAAACTTCCTTTCCATTTTATGCTACTCATTTTAAGAGTTCTGTCTTTCACTAGCTTCAGGTAAGTTACCTAGCCTCAGTTTCCTCTTTAGTTAAAAATAAATACATACATACATACATAAAATAAAGTAAACTCTACATTCTAACTCATAGTGGTACTCAACTCAATTAATACTCATTTTAAGTCTACTGTATACCAGGGGTCATGTTTCCATGTTAATTAACTGCTACCTCCTACCGGAATGTCAGTTCTTTTGAAGAAAAGCACTTCATCTATCTGGTGTGTGTGTAGCTCAGAACAGTCTGACACACACAGCAGGTGCTCAATAAGCATTCAGCTG
Organism: Nanger dama; assembly: GCA_917880005.1. Taxonomy (NCBI): domain Eukaryota; kingdom Metazoa; phylum Chordata; class Mammalia; order Artiodactyla; family Bovidae; genus Nanger; species Nanger dama. The sequence continues at coordinate 703,397 of CAKJTW010000038.1, read as the reverse complement.
GCTCAATGACTACACAGATACATACAGGCATAAAACAGAGCCTCTGTCTTTGAGAATCTAATAATTTAGTAGTAAGAGACAAATGATTATGTGCTGAGAGCAGTATGATCAAAAACAAAGGAAGGAACAGTTAATATTTTGAAAAGTAAAAGTATCATGTAAACAAAATGTTAAAATACAGCCTATATGCAATAAAACTATTAAAACTGGCTTTCTATCCATAAGCTAATCACCTCTTTGGATCTCAGTTTCCACAACTCCAAAATAACAGGGCTGTATAAAATAACCTGAAAAAGAAGTCTAATTCTTTGCAAATGCATGTGAGGCACAGCGATGTCACTACTCCTATTCAGCAAGAACGAAGCCGACTCTTACACTATTAAGCAGAGACTGCTGACTTGGTCTCAGAGGTGTGCTGGGAACACTCTTTGATCCTCCTCCAAGCCACCCAGTCATCCACCTGGTAACACCGCCCTGGTCTTCAGTCAACAACTGAAAGATTATTTTAAAAGACGAAAAATATGATCAATACAAGAAAAGAAAACAGAAGCGTTTTTACATGACTTCAGATGGCAGTAACTCATGCTTTTCAAGTCCATTTCCCAGTTTCCTACTGATGGAAGAAGCTATATATACACTGAAATGTCATCCCAAGCAGTATCTCAAATAAAACCTGAGGGCTGTCATCTCGCAAACTTTCAGCGTTCTGATATGAATGGTGACTTATAAGTTATGAAACATTTAAGCTAATATTATACAAACTGCACAAATATTCTCTGTAATATAAATGATTCCATTTCTACATTACTGTATTCAGCAAAAGTTATATAAAACACAAGGAAAAAATGTTTATATGATGCCAAGTATTTTAGTTATAAATATACTGAGATTCTTTTATATGATGCCAAGTATTCCAGTTATAAATATATTCAGAATGGCATTCAATGTTCAGTTACCTGATCCATTTCCTCCTTTTTGATGCCTAGAATGCTTCCCATTAATCGTAACACTTCATGACGCTGATGTTTTGGTGTGTGGAAGTGTCCAGTGAAGAGATTTCTCATCAGGACTCTGAAAATGAAGGCAGAAACAGTGCAAGCTAACTTGCCAATTGTCTCAATATCCAGTGTACCCAAACAATAAATAATGAACATACAAATATTTAATTATATTTAAACAGCACTTAATTACAAAGAACACTAAACAGTAAAATATTTTAAAGTAGCTTTAACAAAATCTTGACAAGTCTAATTAAGGAACACCGCAAACAACTCAAAATGTGCCCCTTTAAAAACATCACTTAACAAGCCACTCACTTTCTTCAATCAAATAATCAACTGAGATTGGTGCTTCATTAGTAATTTTCAGTGCCTGCTTAGGTTGATATTATAAGCAGACATTTCAGATTTCTCTCTCCTCCCTATCTTAAATGGTGATGGACAGTTCTTGTGCTTAATGGTTATGCTTATATTTCCCTATTCATTCACATTTATTAAAAATTTGCTAATAATATCTAAATCTTTAAAATGTTAGAGATACATACTACATGTATACTTAGGTTTCACACCTAATGCACTTGAGCAAGATACGTCCACTTAAGGGCAGTAAAGAGAACAAAAAGAATGGTAAGAATAAACTTCATATTTTCAAAGTACTTCGTACTGCAGTGATCTCTTCCATATGGTCTTAAGAAAAAGAATCTTAAGCTGGGAAAATATATTTAAAAACCAAGGGAAGGCAAGTTACTGACCCCTCATTAAAACTACCTGCAACTCATCACTATATAAGAAAAACAAGAGGTTTTTAAAAACTTAATCTCACACATTTACATGTAGAAATTGTTTTTACCATAAAAGTGATCCCCATAAAATACATAAAAATAAAAGGCAGAGCATACTTGTCCACTTTTCCTTCTGTGCTATTTACTAAATTCATTAGTTTCTTTTGTACATCATCCAGCATTTCTTGTTGGAGCTCATCTGTTTTAAAATACATGAATAAGATAGTCATTAACTGATTAAAGTAATCCATATGAATATATAATGAGATTTATGACATCTTTACTGAATTTTGAATATATGTACTTATTCTAATTAGGAATATTAAATTACATCCATCTCTTCCTCGGTTCACGGAATTAGGCTTTCTGGCATAGAAATTACCTAGAAGCCAGAGTATGCATTAATTCATAGTGTTTACCCCAATAAAATAATCAATTCTTCAACAGAAAATTTAGAAACCAAAGGTTTTCATTCTCTTCAGAAGCTTAAGTGCAAACAAGAGATTTTTCACCACTGCTTCCTTGCATGAAACATTTCCAGAGCCACTTTTTAACAGGAAAAAACGGAAAAGACAATTTTAGATTTTCCTTTTTCCATTTTCCTGGCTGGACTCTTCTGGTGAGCTGACGAAGAAAAGTAGCTAACACAGTCAAGACCGTGGCTCAGGAGGCAGCTGCCAGGGCAAAGTATCCTGAGGTAAACTGCAAAAATTCCAGATCCTGGTTCTGACAGACTAGGCAAGATACTATATAGCTTCTGACTGATTTAGAAAGCTGTTTGGACTATTTTATTTTTAAATTCTTAGTTATTTGAAAAGGAAGTAAAATGTGTAAAGTCTTGGCAGAACACTTGGAATCTAAACAGTATTAAAAGCAAAGTCTAAAATTACAAGGAGAGACCCTGTTCATAATCAACCATGCCATGGAGTCATGGATTCCTAGACTAAGGAACTCTCAGCAGACCAATGGAGTCTACACCTGTTTTCTCAGAAATGGATAGTTTGAGTCAAAGATGTTTATTAACATCAAGCTAGATTACAAATTTCATTCTGAAAGAAATGAAAAGGAGAATGCTTTGCAGTAGACCTCAACTTTTCAAATCAAGAAATATTCACATCCAAACACTAGACTTTGACCTCTTTCCACAAACCTACTCTTTGAGTTATGCAGCATTTTCCTAGTAGTAGCAGGATACAAGCTTCTTTATCCACTATATGACTTGCAAATATTTCCTTCTACTCTGTGGGCAGTCATTTCACTTTCTTGACAGTATCCTTTGAAGCACAAAGTTTTAATTTTGATGAGTCTAATTTTTCTTATGTTTCTTGCCTTGTCTAAGAAGCCACTGCTTAAACTCAGTATCACAAAGATTTACTCCTACGTTTTCTTCTAAGAGTTTCACAGCTTTAACTCTAAAATGTAGGTCCATGATCCACTTTGAGTTACTTTTTCTGAATGGTGTGAGGTAAGGGTCCAAGGTTCCTATATGTGCGGATACCTAGTTGTTCCAGTAGCAAAGTGTTGAAAAATCTATTCTCTTGAAATCTTTGTTGAAAATCAATTGACCAGAAATATATGGTTTATTTCTGAACTCTCAATTCCCACTGCAGACCTCTGCAAATGTTTTTCCTTCTGCCTGGAAAGCTCTTTTCCATTGGCACTGCCTATTAATATTAACTCTTTACCCTTCACATCTCAGTGCCCAAGTCCCTTCCTCAAAGAAGTTTTCTCTGAACCTTACATGTTAAGCCAGATTCATCTGCTTTATGCTTTCATTCTGTCTCTACAATGCCTAAAATTCTGATTTACAGTACTGAACGTATATACAAAATGTCCAGTTTAACTGTTTGCAATGACCGTGACTTTTCCAAATTGCCAAAATCTAAACTGCAAAATGTAACAGGCTAACTTTTACCAAAACAGAGATGGTTGTCATAACCATATTATAAAAGCAAGGTTTGTGTTTGGAAAATCTACTACAAACGTTTCCTTTCCTGTGTTTCCAGGAAAGCTTGGACATTAAGAGACACACAGACACACAGAGACAGAGAGAACAAGACTATTATTTAAGTCTGAGTCACAAAAAGACATTGTAGATTCTTAATGGACACATATATACTACCAACCAGGGTGCCAAGTGGGCCTCTTCTAGTGAAGGGGCCTTTTCTAGTACTCTAGAGGAAGAACAGCAAGTAAGTTAACCTCTCATTCATGTTCTGAATTAACCACCCCATTCCTCAATTGAAGTAAGAGCCAGAGGAGCACAGTCTTCTCTTTCGTCCTTCTCCACTTCTCCCCCAGGCTATGGAGAGGCAGCAGAAGAGTAGGTCAAATCTAGCCAGCCCCCATCTCCCCTTTCTCTGAGACTTCCCTTCTCCTATCTACTTTCTTCTAAAACACTAATGATTTTTATATTAATTTCAAAATGATAAATACTAGATATAATATAAATTCTAGATAAAATATATTATTAAAATTAATCTCAGTATCTTTTTACTTTTTAAATGTGTCTACTAAAATGTTTTTAATTCTAACTGTGGCTGACATTGTATTTTTTTAATGGATAACAGTACTTTGGAGTATAACCAGAATATAACCATTATACTATACTATCTCATTTAAAAAAAGATAAAACTGAATGGTTGGATGGCATCACCAACTCAATGGACATGAGTCTATGTAAACTCTGGTAGTTGGTGATGGACAGGAAGGCCTGGCGTACTGCAGTCCATTGGGTCGCAAAGAGTCGTACATGACTGGGCGACTGAACTGAACACTGAATGATAACTAGACATCTTCAGAGTAAAATTCACAACCTTGCTTCTGATTAAAATGACTTTAGTAAAATAAATTAGGAAAATTAAACTTTGCTCTATGAAAAATTGATCAAGAAATCCACCTTAATAAAGTTCAAGTAGTAAATATTTTCTTGATGAAAATTAGTTAATATTGGTAAAATTCTTATTGAAAGCTCTGTGTTCTGAAAGATAGAAGCAAAACATCCTCACATGCATGTGTGCTAAGTCACTTCGGTCATGTCTGATTCTTTGTGACCTCATGCCCTGCTAGGCTCCTCTGTCCATGGGATTCTCCAGGCGAGACTACAGGAGAGAGTTGCCATGCCCTCCTCCAGGGCATCTTCCTGACCAAGTGATTGATTCCACAGCTCTTATGTCTCCTGCAATGGCAGGTGGGTTCTTTACCACTAGCACCACCTGGGAAGTCCTCAAAACATCCTTAAAGCCAAAATAAGAGGGCACAAACTTCTTAAAAATTTCATTATCAGAATATAAGCTAGTCCTGAGCTAGTGAGAAAGAGAACTGACAGTGTGACTATCCTCAAAAACATGCAGAGGGCTATTTAAACTTCAAGTAGCAGTTTAAGTGGACACTGATACTTGAGTCTAGAAAACAACCTTGGACTTTGGGGGAAAGGGTTGGAAGGGTGGTATTAACTAGGAAAGACTTGGAAAAAGTCGAATACTGACTTCAAAGGTCCCTACAGATTTGCTCTTTTCTCCAGGCATACCTATTCTCCTCCCATCAGATTCTCAATACTTCTCCACAAAAACTGCATACTAATTCAAACCACAATTTGAAATCAGAATTATATTTATATGGGCAGGCAAAATAGTTATTCAGAAGTGAGTATCTAGCCAAATACAATATCCCTGTGAAATAACCTAAAAACATGCCAGAATAATCCTTTGGAAATTAGAAGGGGAAAAAGGGCAGGGACAGGGTACACTTTAAAGTTGAGCAACAAAGTAACTGGGATTCGTCTGGTTTAGTTTAAAAGTTACTCTGAATATCTGACATCCTAAAACCATTATCAGAGCCTCTTCTCTGTAATACTGAGAGATGGTGCCAGGGTCTTCATCACCTGATTTAAAATCAAAAGTAAACATAAAACGTGAGTGACTACAACAAATCAGTACATCACAATTTTCCATTTTATTTGCAGTTAGCAACACTGTACTATAATACTGTCTTTAGAAAGTATTGTAAAATTAGGTCACACTCCTTACAAAGTCACTGGCTATTTTATGACTAAGCTCCCTTGGACAAGACTCAAGTTTATGTAACAGCCACCTGACCAAGAAAGGGTTTCCCTGATGGTTAATATGGTAAAGAATCTGCCTGCAATGTGCAAGACCTGGGTTCGATCCCTGGGTTGGGAAGATCCCCTGGAGAGGGGAATGGCAACCAACTCAGTATTCTTGCCTGGAGAATTCCATGGACAGAGGAGCCTGGCACGCTACAGTCCATGAGGTCACAAAGACTCAGACACAACTGCACGACTAATATACACTCACTGAGAAATGAAAGGTGGATGGAGCAGGACTTGACCTGCATGAAACCGTGCTCCTGTCACAAGACCTGAACTATGAATCACGGTCCTGTCACCGGTGCCAGACTTCGCTACCGATTTTGCAAAATGAGCTTGCTTATCTCAAGAAATTTTGAGAGAACCTACTGAGTGATTAAACACGATTTTTCTAAATAGTAAAGTGCTATATAAAGTACTAGAACTCACTCATACGATTTCTTAAAATACCATCTTTCAGCCTTACCTATTATCAATAATATGTATCACTTTGGTTAACATTAACATTGATAACTTTTCCTCCATTTTACCTTGTCATCTTTACAAACTAAGGCAAAGTCAACACAAGGAAGAAAAGAACATCAGAAATATGATGTTATTATAGGTATGTCTATAGATATAGATTTGCCGGGATAGAAGTGAGGAGAACATATGAGAGCTTTGCTCCAGAAAAAAAGGAACAAGACTGCTCCCTGCCGGTTACAGTTTCTTCAGGTGACAGAAATTTACGGGAGTGGCGGAGGCCTGGTCCTCATACCATGCAGTAGAATACTTGCTTCTCTGGGGGCTGCACGTAAGAGCTGGCCATTCAGCGACCTGAGCAGCCACAGTAGTCTTTGACTGCCAAAGGTAGAATCCAAGACTCTTAAGACGGGTTGAAACAACTCTGGGGTGACTCCTGGAGGAGTTAAGCTCACAAGTAGCACACGGGTCCAATACACAATTTCACTAGTGTTTTTATCCCTGACAAATTCAACTTAAAATGGGAAACAGAATCTCAAAAACTGAAACAAAGGGGCGTCAGAAAGCTAACCTCTGACTAACACTCCAGCAAGATTCATGCATAATATGTACGGAGCTCACACTTGCAAGTATTTAGTTATCTGGGGCTTCTCCGGAAGCTCAGCGGGTTTAGAACCCACCTGCAATGCAGGAGGCCCTGGTTTGATTCCTGGGTCAGGAAGACCCCCTGGTGAAGGGAACAGACCACCCAGTCCAGTATTCCTGGGCAATGTGGGAGACCTGGGTTTGATCCCTGGGTTGGGAAAATCCCCTGGAGGAGGGCATGGAAACCCAGTTTGGTACTCTTGCCTGGAGAATCCCCATGGACAGAGGAGCTTGGTGGGCTACAGTCCATGGGGTCACAAAGAGTCGGACATGACTGAGCAACTAAGCACAGCACACAGATATGTCAGTAAATAAGCTGGGTCTGGTGTCTTACTTGCACTGGCTGCCTAAAAAATAAATTTAAATCTGATATAGTAAATCTAATATAAGGAGATTTAGCCTCTTTGGTCAATTAAATATAATCAAAGCAAAAGCTAAAAATCTGATGGTCTTATTAACAGAATTTCAACTTATACAAGATCACTTTCACTATAACAGCAAATTATATTTTTTAAATAGAAAGGCACCTTGTATTTCTTTACATTTGAAGACATATTACCATCTGTTTTGCCTTAAAACTCAATTCTTTTCAACCATTTCAACAGAATTTTAAGGTCTAGAGTATATGGTGAATGCTTTCTTGTTCCATAATTATAATTATTAGTTGCAGAATGAAAAGTAATTTTTGAAACTCCATTTCCTAGCAAAGAACTCACAAAAAAATTTTATGACTACAGTATATCCTCATTAGCTTGAGTTTTAATAGCCTGGAATCTGATTAAGCTCAGTCATCACTGTTGAAGTCTACTGGACTATTTGTGCAGTTAAGTTAGAATTACTACGTGTATATGAAAGAGACTTCATGTAAATATTTTTAATATAACCAGATCAAATTTATTTCCCCTGTCCACCTTCCTCTCTCAACCATTTAAATTAAAATTCAGATAATTTGTACTGCATTCTTCCACAGCAAAACAAACTAACAATTTTTTTAAAAGACTGAATATTGTGAATCAAGTTATAGATTTAATTCTTAAATTTAAAAATTAAAAATTTTAAATATGACACAGACCTTCATATTGCAAAAGAAAGGGCCTCAATTGGGTCAATAACAAGTAAAGTTATAATAATAATTTTGCCACTTACTGAATATCATCATCACTGTATACTAATATGTACTGATTTGTATTAATGACAAATGGCTTTCTAAGCTACAGACTAAACCGGGACCCATTTCTGAAAGCTGTTGGAAATCAGCATGGACTAAATCTGATACAAAGAAATGTTTGTTCAGCCCACAGGGTTTTTCTTTTTCAACTTAAACTACATGTCACATCAAAGTCTACATTTCTGGTGTCTTCCGAAAGATCTAAAGATTTAGCAACCCTGGACCCACTTTCCTGCATGGCAACAGCTGGATGAAGAGAATTTGTTGCCCCCTATAAGAAGCTCTCCAACTCCCCTGTCTCTACTTAGTCCTATTTGCTATACTATACTAAATTACAGTACAATTTAGCCCCAGTTTAAAACTGTGTTCATGATCCAACAGCTTGCTCCCACCTCTGCCTTCTCCACACTCCGCACCAGTGCAGCACACACACACAGTGAGTCCACTAGATCCTCAGCCAGTTTCCAGGTCTGATGCTGTTTCATAGGAATTCCTCCCTCTGTCTAGAATGTTCCCTCCCAGCTCTCTGCCTGCGTCACTGGACGTATCTGGCACTCAAGTGAGGGCAAGTACACCTTTCACTAGCCTTTTCTACCCTTCCACAGCACCATCATGAGGCAGAATAGACTGTCTTCCTTTTTACATAGCCTGGTCCAAGTATGTGACTATCCTCCTGAAGGTGGAACTCTTGTCCCCTGTCTTTGTATCTTGAGCACTTATTTCAGTGCTTGGCACACAGCAGAAAACAATGACTCTGACAAATAAAAGAATGACTGCTTTTTCTCTGGGAAGGGAGACTATCTGAGAATGTAACATAGGACAAAAAGAATAAATGATTTATCTTATGAATTACTCATCTATGTGAAGAAAAAGACACAAAACACATTAAGTCAAAAATTCTCAAAGTTACATAATTTGCTTTTCCCTTTATGCTTAGAAGAATAAAACATACATTTAAAAAATATAACTATTAAAAAATTAAAAAGAAATAAAACCATTATGTTGAAAAGGGCCTAATTATTTACCTAATTGACATAAGCTTTTTTCTTAATTAAAAATTTTGACATTTTCTAGTACACCCAGATGTTTATATCATCACAATTTTTAACTATTTATGGCAACTCAGAAAACTGCATCTGGTATTTCTTATATGTTTCCTCTAAAATCACAACTTCTGCCAAAAACATCTATAAAGAAATCCCTCAAAAGGTTTGGGTAACAAAGCGTCTGGGAATGTATTTGGCCTATGTTCAACAGGACATTATATGTTTTCTTGTATAAATCATGTCCTGGAAAATGGAATGTCTTTATTTAAAATAAAAAATCCACCTTCCAGCACCATAAAGGTGGCTCCATGAAAAACAGTTTAAACGTTTTATATTTGTAGTTTTAAAATGTTTTTATGCTTCATATTACAGTCGGTTTACTGGGGCTCATTTTATACATTCTTCTAGATTTTCTTTAAAAAAACACTCTAAGGAAATTTTCCATTCTCAACTCATAGAAGACTTTTTTAAAAAGCAGTAACAAAATCTTAAAAAAATCAGTGATGGGGCCCTTTCAGATATGGCTATAAAACTGGCACACAGACGGAAAGATTTCCCCGGTGCTGGAATCTAGACTTGCATTGCTTACGAAAACTTATTTTTCTTGGTGTACCATAAAATTTACCACCCTTTTGAATAACAGTTATCAAAACAGTAATTCTTTTGTGCTTCCTATTTCAATTTTATCTAACCATTTTCACTTTAAGCAGGAATTTATCTCAAGGATGACGACAGAGAATAAGCAAAAGAAAGAAAACGTTAAATTTGTCCATGAACATAGCAGTGTAACACATCTTTTAGTGGTTCAGCTATAGTCTAGGTTTCCATAGGTGTACATTCTCCCATGAATGACATTTCCATAGAAATTCTGAACTCTGATCAACTCAGAATAGTTCATGAAAGACATTATCCTATCTGCTTCACAGAGGACTAATGTCTTAAGTTTGAAAAAAAAAAAAAACTCTAGGATGGCATGTGAAATAAGTCTTTGGACTTACACTGAAAAAGAACACTTACAGAAAAAATGCTAAAAGAATAATTTCTAAAAGGAAAGAAAGCAGCTCTTCTTCTACCAGCCAACATTATCTATTAAATTATAGCACCTACAGGATTTGAGGGCTGGGGGGTGAGGAGGAGAAGACAAAGAACTTATATTTTGGGAGTAAAATCTTACTACTAGTTTAAGAGCTCTGTCTACTCAGGTTTCTTTTCTCCACGGAATGTCCCTAACCCTTAATGGGATTCTTGGAGAACTAAATATGCACTCTCTGAGCAGAGCTGAGCACCACTGTCTTAAACCATGAACCGATGGTGTGTATCTAGGCCAGGTGTTACCTCCTTAACTAAGTTCCTATAAAAAAGAGAAGGCGGGGGGTGCTCCTAGGTAGTGTCTCACACAGCATCTAACATGAAGCCAAGCAGTTGGTTCGCATTAAGTATTTAACACCTGATTAAGGCATCTTCATACTTTTCACACAAAGCCTGTAAATACTTGGGACTCATAACTACAATTGCACATACACCACACTAATAATTCTCTACTCTAAGAATGACTGAAATCATCAACAATCTACTGTTTTAATACTGGTGTTATAAGCAATAGCTCCCTTTTCATACGTTTGACCAGACTGAATCATCTCATCTCTGGTAGCAATGACATAAGCATTTCAAATAAAATACTGCTTTTTAAAATGCGTTTCCTAATATTGTTTAAATGTTGAAACCGCATATCAACTAACCAGACAGTCCACAGATGCTTAGAAATAAAAGAATACTTTGCCTCTACTATTCAAGTCTCTATGTACTTTCTTGCAACAAAAGCCAATCTGTCTTTTTCAAAACTGTTTCTCCTGGCAAATATTTTTGCTGTCTGGCCAAGTTTTGCGTTAAAAATAAAGTACAGTATTACAACATCAATCAACATTTAAAGTACTTAATGATCTATGAAAGAAAATATACAATGATTCTTTTGCAACAACCAAGCCAATCAAAGTTTTATTTATATTATCAAATCAAAAATGCAGCTTTGAGAAAATAAAATCACATTTGTGTTTAGAGATCTAAAAGTAATGCTAAGCACTTAGGTAACAAAAGAAAACAGACTGTTAAGAGCATAAATGACAAGAATGACTTAAAGACGTAACAGAACTAACCGTCTCTTTAGCCCCCTCCCCTTCCTGTCTGTGCAACACTGGCCTCTTGCCTATCCTTTCAAAGACCAGTTGTATAAGCATAATTAGAGCTTTTTCTGTGGTTAATATTAACTTCAAAAATGAGTCCAGAGTTCTATATATTTACAATGAATATTACTTGTAACTTTTCACATGAATAGGGACCTAGGCCACCTAAGCCTTGTCACTTACAATCAAAATCTAGAAATATTCTACTACTGAGGATTTAAATGGGTGCCTGAACAAATTACTAAGTAGTGTAGGGACTCTGAAAATATTTAGTAACTACAATAAGTCACAGCATTTTAAAAAAATCTTATCATCTACTGGGAAAAACACACGTAGTTGTCTAAAAGGGGAGGTGAACTTAAATATTCCAGCAGCATGACATACCACTGAGTTGTCACCAACCAAGAAGTCGGTTCGGAATACTGCCTTTTTACCTGTATTAGTCTAGGCCTACCAGAAGATACCAGTTCTTTGGCTAATCCCTTGACTGCTCAGTGTGTCTGCTCCAGGTTGTCATATATCTTCCAGGTAAAGCTGTAGTCACACTGGCCTTCAACCTAACTAGACTGTTTTCCAAATAAACACTGGCTCTGGGTAAGGGCAAGCGTTTCAATATTTAGGGTACCACTCCGAAGATACTATCCTATCTTCAAAGGAGATATATACAGAACAAAATACAAGTTAGCCTATAAACAACTGTTTTCCTGACAAGAAATAGAGCAACATGGAAAGATTATGAACTTTGGTCAAGGATAAAAGATCAGTGTTTAAATCTCAGTGTCTTTAACTTTAAACTGGAACTAATACTGCCTACTTTAGTTTCTTGTGAAAGGTAAATAAAATATGAGAAGACTAAAGAATACAGTACCTTTACATAAAATGCCCATGTAGACCCAATATATAACTGTTTCCTTGTCCGTTTCCAGCCCCTCGATTACACTGAGAGTTCCATGGCTGGCCAAATTTTACAAAGTAAACAGAGGACTTTTAGTTGGGCACTAATCTGCCTCAGATTAGTGACCTTAAGGATATGACTTCACATTCTCCATCTTAGTATTTTTTTTTATTTCTAACCATCTCTCATCTCCTGTCTCCTGCCTGTTTTTGGCTAACCTATCTGGCCTGTCCTTTGGTATCCACAGTTCGGTGATTTGTCTGCTTGCCTCCTTAATGTCCAAGTCACTGTTGCCTGTTGTCTGACAGTGTTTCTGCTGTGCCATCTCCTGCTTTTGCCTATTTCTATCTCATGTTGAGGTGCTTCTTAATCTTAATTACATGCCTTGGTACTACTGCTCCTAACCCATCCCTTGAAGCTGATACATTTCTAGGTTCTCATCACCCTTCTGATAATCTTTAATCATTACCTACTAAATGCAGCCATAGAATAGCTTCAACTTCCTGGGGACCATTAAATCAGAGATTAAATGAGGACATGCCATCTCTGTCAGCAGTTAGAGTTAACAAAGCACTATGAATCACCTGGTTATCTGAGGCCCAACTGATAATCCTAAACACAGGACTCACCCTAGGAAATCGACAGGGCCTATGAGATAATTTACAAGCATCAAAAAATACATGAGTGCCTACATGTAAAGCATCATCTATAATCATAACACACTAGTTATAGGCAGACATTCATTCCACAAAAGTTACTCTTTTACTTAAGAACACTGCCCCCTTTAACATATCAGACAGCTTTAGGCAGGATGAACATGGATTGAACAGGGAAAAGTCACACTGTGACAAGCTGATTCAGTCAAATCTATCCCCTGGATGGTCAACAAGGTGGCAGAAAGCACAACAGAACAGCCTCAATATTCAGAAGAACTAACTAGTAGATAGCCAGGGCCAACTTACGATTCTGGTTTCACTAGGAGCCGTATTCAAATCAAAGTAAACTGATCATGGGGGACAAAAACGAAGTCAGGTTCTAACAGAAGTTGTTCTTACTCGACTGTACCAATGCATGGCAGCAAACCACACTTGATTCAACACTGGTATTGTAGGAAAAAGACAAAGGAAAAAACCTACTTTGTTTCTTAAGTTCTTCAATTTGTTCTTCCTTTAAATCTAACTGTTCTGTAAGTCTTGATGCTGAATCTAATGCAGCATTTGCTTCATCCAAACGTTCCTGAGGAAGAAAAGTTCATTAAAAAGCAGCATGCAAAAACTACTTCACGAACTATAGACCTGGAAGACAGCTTAAAGTCAATCAATCCCTTTCAGCTGATGAAGCTGTATTTCTCCGACCCTGGGCAAGTTCATTTGATACTGGTTAAGTATGAAAGATAAAAGCTATACTTCACAGCATCATAATGTCTCTTTCAGAGGAATTATATATAAAGGAGAGAATGCTATTAAAAGACAACATGGTGACAAAAATTTTAAAGGTGACAATAAAACAACTATGAAAAAGATTTAAAAAGTCAAGAAATATAGCAACATATGTTCTGTCTAATTCTGCAAGTCTGATGGGTATAAAAGTGATGTTTCTTTATTACTTTATTTCTCTAACTACAAACCAGTGGATTTGAGCATTTTTTCATGTTTATAGGACAGCTGGAACTACCCTCATGCAAAAATCTTCACACATCTTGCCCATTTTTCCATTGAGAAGTCCTTCTCTTATAAGCTAGTTTGTAAGAGCACCTTGTCTAGCAGATATGAACACTCTCATTCAGTGTTACAAATATAGTCAAACATGTCCTACTTTGCTTCTTGAGTTTTAGTTGAGTTTAGGCTCCTCCCTGCCTCTGGACTACACATGTGGTCTTCTAGATTTTCTTGCAAAATATTTTTCTTTTTAACATTTATATTTTTAAAATGACAGAGGATGAGATGGTTGGATGGCATCGCTACCTCAATGGACATGAGTGTGAGCCAACTGGGAGATAGTGAAGGACAGGGAAGCTGGGTGTACTACATGTCCATGGGGTGGCAAACAGTCAGACACAAATTTGCAACTGAACAACAACCCTTTTAAAATAGTATTTCTCAGTGGAAGTGCTTTTGATATTCCTGGCCCCTACCCACTCGCCAGAAGATCCACCCAGTCACTGTAACAGCCAAGAACAGCTCCAGACTTCCAGCACCCCCTCACAGTTAAGAAATCCTTGCTTGAATACAATTGGAATTTACTTTTGTATATAGTGTAAGATAGGGTCCAATTTTATTTTCTTTAGTATAGCCAGTTGTGCCAACACTGTTTATTAGTTAATCTACTCTTTTCCCCATTAAATTAAAAGTAGTTTAGGATTTAGTTTTAAATTCTCAAATGTAACGGGCTCCATTTCTGGATTCTCTGTTCTACTAATCTAGTCAATATGGTATTGATTTATGGCTCATTTTGACATTTAGTAGGCAAGTCCCTCCTCACTATTGTTCTTTTACACAGTTTTCTTGGTTATCCTAAAGGATTCAACCACAAAAATGTGAGATCACAGTTTCATCATCTTCAATCAGGTTGTGATAGCTTTTCGTTTGTGGTATCATCTTGGATAGGCTAGTCCCCAGTTATCCAAATGTAATGTAGATGTTGCCATGAAGATATTCTGTAAAAGTAATAAACGCTCCTAATCAGCTGAATTTAAGGAAGGTATATTATCCTGAATAAACAGGGTGGGCCTGACTGAACCAGTTGAAATGTCTTTAAACTAGAACTGGGTTTTCTCTATAAAAGAGAAGCAAATTCTATCTGTGGACAGCAGCTTCAGCCCATGCCCCCTTCAGTTCATCCTGTTTGTGGTTTACACTGACCACCTGGGGACAACAGCTTTGGCCCACACCTGTGAGCTCCAGCCTGCCTATGATGTGATCTTTCCATACTATCAAACCTGCGAATTTCCAACTTGTTTAGCCAGACCCCACAATCATATCACCAATTTCATGCAATAAATCTCATACGTGTTAATCCATATACAGTATATACATCAATGTATATGTGTGTGTGTGTGTGTGTGTGTGTGCATATGTGTACACACATACACATCCTACTGGTTCTGCTTCTCAGGCTGAACCTTGACTGATACATAGAGAGGCTGAAACAAAAATTTTAAATTAAAAAACCTAACATTTGAAATGTACAAGATTAAATTTAGTATAAATTTAAACTTTCAAATGAATTTGTTAACCTCACAGCATTTATAGTTAAGAAAATATAATTTTTAAAGAAATTATTATAGCTTAAAACTATACTAAAAGGTTTTTGAAAATTAACGTTTAGATTCCACTACTCATTTTACCATTTTGGGGGTTTCTATTTCATTAATTTCAACTTTTATCTTTACTAATTCCCTTTCAGTTTCTTCTGATTTGTTATTTTTCTAAATATATATTACATTTTAAATTTTTAAAAATAAAGTCAGTTTAAAAAGAAGATCTGGACCTAGTAGCAGACTAGATGTTTTGGACCCAATGAAAACAATTAAAAGCATCAGATGAAATAAATTTTTAATGTGTTAATGAGCTGATCAGAAAGTAAACACCAATGGTGAATAAACATTTTAAAAGATGCTAGACCTCACTACTAGAAATGCAAATTAAAACCCTAAGATAGATAGCTCTTCTCAACAACCACACTGCTTTTTCATACTGCTCATGGGGTTCTCCAGGCAAGAATACTGGAGTAGTTTGCCATTCCCTTCTCTAAGGAAGAAGCTGGGAAAGATTGAGGGCAGGAGGATAAGATGGTTAGATGATGTCACCAACTCAATGGACATGAGTTTGAGCAAGTCCAGGAGACAGTGAAGGACAGGAAAGCCTGGCAAGCTGCAGTCCATGGGGTCACAAAGAGTCAGATACGACTTAGTGAGCAACAACCAACCATGCTGGCGAAAACTTTAAAAATTCTGGTAATGGTAGTGTTGCCAGAGATGTATTAATAGAACAAGAACACATAGTACTACTGGCAGGAAAAAATCATCACAAATGCTTTAGAAAACAATTTGCCACCAAATCTAGTAAAGTTGAAATTGCCCATATATATCCACGGCCCAGCAGTTCCAATCAAGACACACAGCTGAAACACTCATATATGTGCACCAGACGATATTGCTGTTCAGTCACTAAACTGTGTTCGACTCTTTTCATTTTTTTGCATGTGTGTGTCCAACTCTTTGTGACCCCATGAACTGCAGCATGCCACGCTTTCCTGTCCTTCACTATCTCCTGGATTTGCTCAAGCTCATGTCCACTGAGTCAGTGACATCATCCAACCATCTCATCCTCTGTTGTCCCTTCTCTTCCTGCCCTCAATCTTTCCCAGCATCAGGGTCTTTTCCAATGAGTTGAGATATAAACAAGGAAATTCATAACCACATTGTTTGTATAGCAGATAATGGAAATGTCCTTTATCAATAAAATAGGTAAATAAATTATATATTCATGCAGCGAATACAGCAGTGAAAACAATGAACCTTCTAACATAGTAATATGACTGAAATTTATGAAAATAACACTAAGCAAAAAAAAAAAGTCTCAAAAGAATTCAATTTACATAGTTTAGAATTCCATTTATACAGTTTAAAAATATTTTAAAATATTTCTAAACAATGTATCATAAAAAGATACAGATATACTCAATAAAACCATAAAGGAAAACAAGGGGATAAAAAGCGTAAAAGGTGCTAAGGAGAGGAGGAGATGTGGAGGGATGCTTACGGAACTTCAATGGGTGACATTCTATTTCTTGTACAAGATGGTGAGTATGTGAGTATTTGCTGTATTGCTATTCCTATATTATCTAAATATTGTTTTGCACAATCCTCTAAATTAATGTTATCCCCAATCTCAAAGACATGATCATAAAACATGGCTCAAATAGAAGTTATTTAATACTAGAACAACATTTTAATGAAAATAAGATGCTAGAGTAGGTTTATTAAAAAAAAACCTAGTGTGTGTGCTAAGTCACTACAGTCATGTCCGACTCTTTGCAGCCCTATGGACTGGAGCCCACTGGGGTCCTCTATCCATGGGATTTTCCAAGCAAGAATACTGGAGTGGGCTGCCATTTTCCTCCTTCATCAGGGGATCTTTCCAACCCAGGGAAGGAATCCAGGTCTTCTGCACTGCAGGCAGATTCTTAAATTAACCATCTGAGCCACCAGAGAAGCCCTAATATTAGAAAATTTTAATGAAAATAAGATGCTAGATATTATATGAGTAAGTTTATAATAAGAAAAACCTAGACTACAATACTATTTATGTAAAACTTTCAGATGAATTTGCAACCCTCTATGCTGATCACTTTCTGGAAAGATAACATGACCTTTTGGTAATAAAACTCAAGTTGAAAAAAGTAATGAGTAAATACTGTTTTGCAGTCACTCAACATTTAGTAAAAATTTCAAACCATTAAAGGAAATATCTTCCAATATGAGGATTCATTTTACTTCTTATATATAATTTTTTATGTATAGCAATAATAATAAAGAGAAAAATATTTTAAAGAATTAGTCTGCAAAAGAAAAAAAATCTAATGGGATAATATACATTATTTTAATCCATGTAAAATAAAATACCCAATATATTTTGTTGAAAAGAGAAAATTATAAAGTCAAAATTATACACTATTTTTGAAATGATCTCTAAGATGCACACCTGTGCTAAAAATGGAAGTCTCATATTTGCTATGTCTATTCTAAACAATAAGTCACACGAGGGATACTCTTAGTATCCTGTTCACTGCTATGTCCCAGCAACACTTACTAAATAAATTGATCAGGAGATTATTTCCAGGAGAAAAATTGTACAAGTATCCGGCCACCTCATGAGAAGAGTTGACTCACTTGGAAAAGACTCTGATGCTGGGAGGGATTGGGGGCAGGAGGAGAAGGGGACGACCGAGGATGAGATGGCTGGATGGCATCACAGACTCGATGGACGTGAGTCTGAGTGAACTCCGGGGAGATGGTGATGGACAAGGAGGCCTGGCGTGCTGCGATTGATTTCATGGGGTCGCAGAGTCAGACACGACTGAGCTACTGAACTGAACTGAATTGTTTTGTGAATAATAAAATTCACAAGAGTAAATTATTTCAACCAACCTGTAATGACACAAGTTTTCCTTCCAGATTTTCTGCTTTTGTCTTCCATTCAGCAACAAGCTGTTTGTGCTTTTCTAGTTCAGCAGAATACATAGCTTTTTCCTCTAAAGAGGAGAAAAAAGTTACATTAGCATTTTATAATTGTGTGATAAAATTATAATTTTAAACCACTTGAAACTTTAATAATACAACAAAAACATTAATAGCTTAAATGTCTCAACAAGAAAATTATATATCCCTTAGTAATGATGTTAACTGGAATTAAATTAATGAAATCAATTTCCTCTGCTTAAATCTTTCTCCAGATCTTGCAAACTTTCCTTCCCTTCAGAACTCTATTCAAATATCAGTATTTCCTCTTTAGCGTAGCTTGCTCTATGGCCTCAGCCACTATCACACTATCTTATACATTTAAAATTCAAAACTCTTATATTTAACTCTTACATTTAAATTTCAAAATTTCAACCACAGGAGTAACCCTGATATGTACATATGTACAAATGTAAAGGTTTGCTCAGTCACAAAATTATGACTTTTGTTACTTCAGTAGCATCACATCCTCTAACCACCTCCTCCCTACTAGCAGTTCATTCATTCTCAGTAATTACTGAATGTATGAACTAACAAATGGATGGGTGAATGATCTAAAGGGGGTAAATCTAAGGATGGGAAGTAGATGTGAAAAAGTGTATTTGGTTATCAGGGTACCATTCACAGTACCAGGTCCTATTACTACTATGTGTCTAGAAAAGTACTTTCCACCCAAATGAGAAACTGCAATTATAGATGAACAGCTAAGAACAATTAACCAATATTTCAAAGGACAGTGATTATTGATGATTAACTCTTCAAAGTGGATTTCAACCTCCAACTGACAAAGGACCATATAGTCAAAGCTATGGTTTTTCCAGTAGTCACGTACGGATGTGAGAGCAGGACCATAAAGGTTAAACACTGAAGAACTGATGCATTAGAACTGTGGTGCTGGAGAAGACTCCTGAGAGTCCCTTGGACACCAAGGAAATCAAAGCAGTCAATCCTAAAGGAAATTAACCTTGAATATTCATTGGAAGGACTGATGCTGAAGCTGAAGCTCCAATATTTTGGCCACTGATGCAAACAGCTGACTCACTGGAAAAGACCGTGAGGCCGGGAAAGACTGATGGCAGGAAAAGGGGGGTGAGAGAGGATGAGATGGTTGGACGGCATCACCAACTCAATGGACATGAGTCTGAATCAACTCCAGGACATAGTAAAGGATAGGGAAGACTCGTGTGCTGCAGTCTATGGGGTCACAAAGAGTCAGACATGACTTAGCAACTGAACAACAAGTCTATCATAACATAAGCAGAAGGTGAGTGATAATTAATATAAATTTAATGTGTTAGTGTTCTTAGTATTCTATAACTTTGCTTCCAAAGAATCGCAACACCATAAGGTATGCCTCTGTTGTAACTGGACAAACTGCATATCAGGCTATCATCACAAGTGTTTTTTTTTAAATGTAACACTGTTTCCAGTACTATATGATGAATACGACCATATTATTGTATACCATTAAAACTTTATAACCATTCATTAGTGTAAAAGCTAGGTTATCATAAAGCAATAACACTGCTTCTTCATTATCAATCATGAATCATTATACCTATAAATATGAATTTCTTTTCACACATTTCATTTTTGATGTCTAGTGTTAGTAGTATATACAACATCTACAGTGTTTTTCTTATCATACAAGAGAATACTGATGTAGGCACTAACAGGCAAACAATTTATCTTGTAAACAGGTAACATAAACTTACTGTATCAATAAATACAGTACAGTAAATGTATTCTCTCTTCCTTATGATTTTTTGATAACATTTTCTTTTCTCTAGCTTCCTTTATTGTAAGAATACAGTATATAGTATGCTGCTGCTGCAGCTGCTAAGTCGCTTCAGTCGTGTCTGACTCTGTGCGACCCCATAGATGGCAGCCCACCAGGCTCCGCTGTCCCTGGGATTCTCCAGGCAAGAACACTGGAGTGGGTTGCCATTTCCTTCTCCAGTGCATAAAAGTGAAAAGTGAAAGTGAAGTCGCTCAGTCGTGTCTGACTCCTAGTGACCCGACAGACTGCAGCCTACCAGGCTCCTCTGTCCATGGGATTTGCCAGGCAAGAGTACTGGAGTGGGGTGCCATTGCCTTCTCTGAGTATATATTATACACAACATATAAAAATGTGTTAACTGACTATTTATAATATCAGTACGCTTTTGGTCAACAGTAGGCTATTAGGAGTTAAGTGTGGGGGCTAGAGAATTCCCTGGCAGTCCAGTATTAGGACTCCACTTTTCCACTGCAGGAGGCACAAGTTCAATCCCTGGTCGGGGAACTAAGATTCCTGAATGCCACCCAGCAGCCAAAAAAAAAAAAAAAGTGGAGTTAAGTTTGGCGGGGCTCAAGTTATACGTGGATTTTCAATTGCAGGGGGGGGGATACATGCATTGTTCAAGGGTCAACCATACAATGACTTTTCTTCACTGAAAGACTGGCCATACAGCTGACCTTGCTGGAAGTGCTCCAGGACCATCTGGAGGTTGGAGAGTGACAGCGCGTACTGCTTCACTTGCTCCTGAGACACGGAGAGCTGCAGTGCAGTTTCATCCCTTTGCTTGGATACCACATTCAACTGTTCCTGCAATGACTCTACCTGTAAATTGGCTTGATGGCTTTGAACAGAAAGAATAAAAGTAAAACTTTTCTACCTGTTTGGACACTTTAACAAGATGAAATATCCTCCTACATATTATTGCACTAAGTGCAAGTTATAGTCAAAGTATTCAGATACTTTAACGAGATGAAACCTCTTCCCTGTTTTTTTGTGTGGTAAAATATACATAACATTTACCATTTTGATCACTTATTAGTGTACAGTTCAGTAGTCCTAAGTACATTCACATGGCTGTGTAACAATCACCACCAACAATCTTTAGAATGCTTTCCCCTCTTCCTGAGCAGAAACCCCATGCCCATTAAACAATAACCCCCCCCACTACCAATCTACTTTCTGTCTCTATGAATCTGACCTTCCCTACATTTCATTGCATTAAATTCAAGTTAGATTTCAAACAAACTTGAAGAGTTCCTCTGATCTTTGTTCTCTCTGCTTTTGTTAAATCAGTTATTTTTCCTGTGAAGGTGACTTTGAACAAACAGCAGTCATTTTAAACAGAATTGTGCTGATCAAGAAATGTCAGCATAAGAAAAATTCACAAATAGTGTGCAATTTTTGTTTCCAGGCTAAAACCCTTAAGGTGTAATTTATCATAAACTTATACCAGTAAGTTATAAGGGATTTTGGAAGTCATTTTGTCCAGCTCCCAACCTAACAAGCAATGGATTCTATGATACCCCCTTGTTTTTACCACTCGCAATCCTAATGAACTAACAAATTTCCAAAGGCTATCACATTGATTAACTGCCCTAATTATGAGTTAATTAACTTTTACTATCATCTTTCCATTAAATAATCCCTACACTTGTTCCAAATAATAAACAAGAGAGATTTACAGAACACCTATAGGCTTATGTCACTGAGATACTTCTTTAATGTAAAATTATTACATACAAAATACTGTAATAGCCTTTCCTAGGTTTTCAATACCCAGCCAGTTAAATTCTTATTCAGAGCAGCCCAATAAAGCCAATTAAGAGCTGCTCACTTTGAAGAAACTTTACCCAACAGCACCCTCTTGTGGAAAGAGCAGTAAACTGATAACCAGAGGACTCAAATCCCCTCCTTCTGTCCCTGGACTTTATTCAACTTTGCCTGTTAGCAAATCACTCAATTGTAAGGATGAAATGAACTGTGATATCATTCAAAATGTTAACAAATACAAAATATTACTCTTGTTAAGGGCTCAAAACACCACAACCTTATTTTATAGATCTGAGTTACTTATACACCAAATACTTACTGGACAGCTATGAAACTATGTCTAAGAATGTACACTGCGGAAGGGTGTGAAATAAACGGCATCGTTCCTACCCCCAGTCACTTTACACTTCACTGGGTGGGAGAAAGCGTAAAGCAGGTCAACAATTACTGATACTCCTAAGTAAAATACAAGTGCTCTATCAAAGACTCAAACATCACACTAGGGTTTGATTTTAGATTTGAGGAGTGGGGTCCTAACCAAAGAATTCTTCATGAAGGAAGTGCTATTTGAAGAACAAGTGAGATTAACCAAAAACGGTTAGGGATCAGGCCCACTCTTTTTATAAAGAAAGAGTAGGAAACATAAAGTAGGAAAATAGTGCTATCTGAAGGAGTAAGACAGTTTGGTTGGATGAAGATCATAGTGAGAAATAAGGCTAAGGAGGTAGACAGCCTGTGCCCAAATCATGAAGAAACTACTATGGTTTTGAAAAAGGAGCAACAAGATCCCAGGCCTACCTAAGGAAGACTATTTTGACAGTTATTATGAATGGTAAATGAAAACAGGCAGAAACTAGCAACTTTTACTTAGAGAAAATAATGGCCTGAAATTGAAAGATGATCAATTTTACAGATTGAGGATGTTTTTTTCTGCCAATGTGAAAAACATACACAAATGTTCACTCACCGCTTTAATTCTTATCTTAAACAAGTTCTTCTGAGTCTGAAGGTACAATAATATATCCAACAAAAGGGGTAAGGAGTTTGCCCTCAGAACTATTATCCTATATTGCCTTTGCAGACAGAGATAATATCTACTATATCCTTGTATTTCCCTCCACATCATATACAGTAAAAAGGTTAAAAGATGCACATACAACTAACAGAAATACAGATATGATTTTTCTGGAAGATTATTTGGCAGTATATTTCAAATGTTTTAAAACGCCCTTCAAACCAGAATTTCCATTTTTCAAAATTTACACTAAGGAAATAATCTATCATGAACACAAAAATGCCTATTCTGGGTTATCAAAACAGCACTCTTAGTAATTCTGAGAAGTTGGAACATTCTAAATGATCAATAATAAGTGAATGCCTTAAAGAAATTATGGCAAATACAATAATGGTATACTATGCAGCCATAAATGATACTGCAGAAACACATAGCTTAATGTGTACTGATATTCATATTATTAACTGACAGAAGCAGGTTACAAAACAATATAAACAGTATGATCTCAACCATTTTGCTTTAAGAAAATAATATACAATATATATACACATATACAGAAGCATTCAAAGGCACAAAAAAACACTGTATCTGGATAAGTGAGACTGTGGCTGTACGCGCTTTTGGGTTATGTGATTTTCTTGAAGTGGAAAACATACATGTGTTTTGTAAAAAGGGGAAATACAACACTTTTATTGAGAGAAATGAAACTGAAAACATGGAAGCAGGGCCCGGCCACTCAAAAGCTCTAGCAAGCCTGGAGTTGATTCACACCGACCTAGGCCTTCACAGGCTACATCTTTTATTCTAACATCCAAACTTTGTCCAACTTTAGATCACTTGATTAAAAATTAAATCACGGAGTTCCCTGGTGACCTAGCGGTTAAGGATTCCACGCTTTCATTTCTGGCGCCAGGTTCAATCCCGGGAATTGAGATCTTGCAAGCTACAGTGCATGGCCTGGGGCGAAGGATGGCATTAAATCACATAAATTAGTTATTGGAAAATTTGGGAAAGCTAATTAATTGGTCAGAATTTAGGCCTACCCTACTAAAATGATGAGAAGGACTTATCTAGGATAACAATTAAGATTCAGAGAAGCTTTAGTTGAATGCCAAATCTGGGTAAGGGTTAGAAACCCAAGTGAGGGAACTACACATGTACCTTGTGTCCCTGATATTGGGAAGGTTACTAAATCTCTTTACCCTTATTTTTTAGTCTGTAAAATGGAGCTAATGAATTCTGAGAGAATAAAATGAGGTAACATATGAAAAACTCTTATTGAGTCTGACACTCAGGACGTGTTCAGTTAATGTTAACACTAAAAAAAGAAAAAGAAAAAGTTACCTTGCATTTTCCATTGCATTGGAGGATGAAACTAGCTTTTCCTCTAATACTGTGACTTTCTTTCTTAGTTTCGCCTCTCTGTCTTCTGCAGCCAAAGCTTCACGGGTATAAGAATCTTCTGATTCTAAAAGATGGTTACGCAATCTCTCTAGCTCCTGGTTTAAGCGTAATTCTTTGTCACGTAAATGTTGAACCTAGATAGAGGACATTTCATTTATCTTTCCTCCATTAAAATCTCTCCCCTTTCCTCCTACATGCCACTTTGTTATTATATCTTTTCTCCATTACTGAAGTGCATTAATTGTATACTAATTTCTCATATTGCAAGATACATTTGTGCTAGGAAAAAAATTCTCCTGAAATCATCTTGAATATGGAAGGTTTATTTTGTAAGATCTCATTCTTTATGTTGGCTATACTAAAAATCAAACTACAAAGTACTAAGCTTTTAGTGACAGGCCACTTTTTTCAGTAAATCTTTTTTTTTAAACTTTACAGGTAGGAAATTTTTTTATATCCAAGATATGCCATCTTGTTCTTTCCTTGAGGTATAATTAATTTTAGGTATACACAATAATGATTAGATCATGGTTTTTGCTTGCAAACTGAAACAATGCACTCTGGGAGATCAAAATCCCACTAAAGCACATCAGAGTAAGACTGAGATAAAAATCAGCTAACGGAGAAATTCATTTTACTTGATAATCTTCACAGTTTTCTTACTTAGCAGTTTTTAAGATTTTGCTTCTTTAAAGTGAAAGTATACCTCATTCTGTACAGCAGTGTTTTCCATTTGTTTCTGTTTCAGGGCCAACATGACTTGGTCTCTCTCTTGTTGAAACATAACTGTCTTTTCCTGCATTGACTTAACTGCATTTAAAAGCTGATTTAACTCCCCAGTCTTGCCCTTTTGGAAAGAAATAATTTTAGCTTTAAAGAAAAATACATTTTAAAAAGACATTTCTTCATTAAATAATTTAAAAATTCAGTTAACTATGTCACAGTCATCAAAAACAAGGAAAGTTTGAGAAACCATTACAGTCCAAAGGAGCCTAAGGAAACATAATAACTCAATACAATGTATTCTGGATGGGACCCTGGAATAAGAAAAGGGTATCTGCTAAAAAACTGAGAAACTTCAAATAAAGTATTAATTTATCTAAATAGGTTCATTATTTGTAGTAAAGGTACCACAGTAACATAAGATGTTAAAAACAAGGGAACCTGAGTGTGAGGTATATGGGAAGGCTCTATCTCCCTAACTTTTTAATAATCTAAAACTATTCTTAAAGAAAAAGTTTTATTTTAAATGCTTTAAAAAAGGACTCAAAGGATACAATCTCCTCAAATTTATCCTACACAACAAAGTGTACACAAACCCCCAAATTGCCCAAAACTGTGTGTGTGTGCATGCGCGCACGCACGCACGCGCACGCATGCACACATAATTGCCAGCATTTATCAAGCATACACAACTGTTGTTAGGGAAGTAACAGTGCCAAGTTGCTGGCAGAGGAAAAAAAAGGGAAGTCATTTCACATGCACAGTCTATTTTAAAAGAACATTTTGGCAATAGTTTAATGAAAGCAACTCAGGAATGGTATCTTGCTAGACTGCTGTGAAAATTTATTCCTGAATGCATTCCTTACAAGCACAATATATTAAAGACTTTCATTGCAAAAGCAGGGCCGTGAATTTAAGATGATAGCTGGAATTCTAAAAAGCACAAAAAGAGTCAGCCTGTTTACAGCCAATTCTTTTCTCTGTATGAAATATGCATATTGTCTGAATCTATTAATAGATTGGTATTATTTTTACATTTTCATGTAAACTTTCCATTTCTTTAAGAATAAATTACACGTCCCTCAAGGCAAATCATCAAAACCAAAACATAAAACCATCTGTTCCTTTTATCTCAACACCCCCTCATGGAAAAGGGAGTCAGTATTTTTCAATGTTTCAGTTAAATTTTTTTCATACTAGAGAAAGTAAAAATGCTTGAAAATTAAAGAGCTGAAGATCTCCTGTTGAGAACACAACTTTCTCCCTAAAGAAAAATGCTATTTATTACATTAAAAATATAATAAAGGCACTCTTCAATTATATAGGGTATTATAAGAAATTAGTTTATGCTAATTAACTTGAATACAATACATACTTAAGTACAACTTAACTGACTTAGGAAAGCTTCCTGAAAGATAGGTGAACCTTAATTAAATCTGCATACTTTGGATCTATAGTCAATAAAATAGATTGTATGAGATGCTGAAACTATCATACAATAGGAAAAACACATGAAAAATGAATATGACCTCCATTCCCCTATTATACTCCTGCAAGCTCTTAATCGTTACACACAAATTTGGCTCGTGAGTAATAGCAAGCTTCTACCCTCTGATGGTCTTTTTAATACGGATTACAGACCAGCATCATAAAAGCTAAGGAAGTTACTCCTGAGGAGGAACACACCTCAACACATCAGCGAACTCACTTAATTAGATGACAAAGAAGGAGAAGATGACTTAAGACTTTTCTTATTAAGTGAAAACTACATCAAGCATTCCCAAGCTTTAACCTGAGATTCTTAAAAGAGAATTTAATTGGCAAAAGACGTTAAATTATTTTGTGGTGGCATGTAAACACTCAAGAAGCACTTTTTGAATATTCCATTGTTCTGCCTCATTTCTTTTCCAAATTTCTATTACTAGGTATAGAAATCAGAGTAAAAAGGCCTTACACCAAAAGAGCCCATAGCTTTGATCACAGTAAGATGTACTAGGTCTTCAACACATTCTTATCAAAATCTAACATTAACTGCCATGTAAAAATTTAAATGTATCAAAAACTACTGACACCTTAACCAATATACAACCTTTCATTTTATGGTTGAATAAATAAACCAATAAAGCCAAAACACACCCGAAGTCACATCAGTGGTACAGCTAGGATTAGAATAATTACTGAGTTCACTATGTGAAAAATACTATTCATGGCTAATGCTTTTCAAATACCAGGCTGTGAATAATTCATAAAAGTCATACAGAACTTGTTTTTAACAGAGCATCACATGTAATGAGGGTAATTTCTGATTCCTGAAACTTTTGCTTCAGTGTTCCACACACACACCCTTAACTATGTCACAATGTAAAATGTATTTCTTACTTCAGATCACTGTCAAAGATGTAGCATGTATTTCACATAACTTCCTTTAATATACAAGTAGCTCTAAAGCCAGTAGTTATTGAAACATGCCTAAAATGTGATTAAAATGCAGTAACGTCCAAATTCTCTCTTGTAACCTATTTCTATTTTCTAATGAAAAATTGCTTCTAAACTTTTTTTCTACTTAGACCATAAAGAAATTAATCTAGCACTACACATCATTGGAACTATCTAGTAATCTGGGGAAACACTTTTCCTCAGACGCCTCTGAGGAAGATTTACTTAGAATGAAGCATAATGCTTTGAAGTACGTATTTCTAAATGAACAAATTCACCTTCCCCTTTAAAGATAACATCGATAAAGCAGCACACTAGAATTTCTCCTCCACCCCCAAACTTCCTTCCACAACACACCATCCAGAACATACCTGCTCTTTTTCTTTCAGTAGTTGCTCAAAAGCTACAGCCTTCTCCTTCAATGAATGGCACTCAAATTCTTTTTCTCTCAGCATCATAGAAAACTTCATATTAGTCTCCTGTAATGCTTGATACTCTGTTTCCTTTCCCCTGGATGTTTCTACTATTTTTTCATTTTCCCCTTTAGTTTACAAATGTCCATTTCTAAAATTAATGTTCTCTCCTTCAGGTTTGTTACTGCTTGCCTCAAAAGCTCATTTTCATTCACTTTGTTGGTGAAATTTTCATTCAAAGCAAGTAACTGATCACTTTTGGCTTTGATCAAGAGGTCTTTTTCCTTCAGTGACTTTTGTAAGCTCTCCTGTTTCTCCTTCAGCAGCTTCATTTCCGAATCAGTCTGTTCGTGCTCTTTTCTCTCTACCTCTGAGGAAGCAGCAATCGAATCGGACAATCTGTGATTATTTTCCTGGAGAGTTCTAATTGTCGCATCTTTTTCCTGCAGGGACCTCCTTAGCTCTTCTATTTCTTGTTTAGAAGACTCACTCGACACATCAGACTTAACTGTTCTAAGAGACTCTGCTGTCTGAAAAGCAGTCGATGATTCAGGGGAGAGCTGCGGTGAAATAATATCCAGTTTCCCTAAAAGAAGGTCTTTGGTATTGCAAAGCTGCCCTATGCTGTGCTGAACTTGTGCTAACTCCTGACCGAAACTTTTGAGCTTGGTTTCGTTCTGCTCGTAGCTCTGGATCAGGCCAGTGTAGTCCACCTGGAGCTTAGAGCTGTTACTGCTGTCCACCAGCACCTGGGCCTGGAGCTGCTGAAGCTCCTCCTGCAGCTGCGCAGACTCGTGCTGCATATTCTGCACCGTGGTCATCACCTGCTGCTTCCACTCTTCCATTTTCTTGACCTGCTGCTTTAGCTTATCTCGTTCCTGTAGGAGCTCCTCAAACTGATTACTATTAACACCTCCAACCTCATTTCCACTGTTGGATGCTTGTAAAACTGTCAATAAGGTCTGACATTTCTGACTTAACGCATCGATTTCAATGTCCTTTTCTCGAATGATACGGGATAAATTCTGAATGGTTTCTCTAAACATATCTTGGCCACTACTTTCAAACCTTGTAAACAGTTTCTTATTTTCATCTTGCAGCTTACTGAGGGCTGCCTCCTTGGCAGCCACTATATCCATCATCTTGTGGTATTCTGTTTTGAGATGGCTATTCTCCCTAGTCTTCTCACTCAAAACAGCCAGCACCTGCTCTCGCTCCATAGCATAGGCCTGCAGCTGCTGTTGAAGGTAAACAACATCCTGGGGGTAGGAAGTGGAAGAAATCCGAGCATGAAGAGCTTGTATCTCCAAATCTTTCTGCTGGATAATCTGAGTTAGTTTACCAACCTCATCTTTGGACAGCTGATCAATCTGTTTAGTTAGAGATATATTCTTTTCATTTAGAAGTTTAATCTCCAACTCTCGTTCTTTTATTCCTTTCACTAATCTTTCAGTTTCAGCTTTAGATAAATCGTGCTTCTCACTTCCATTTTCTATATTAAGGCCTTGAACTTTTGTTTCTTGAAAAATATCAGAATTCTCTGTTTGAACGTCCGGTCTTTCTTCATGCAACTGGGTTTTGATTTGTTCAATTGTCTTTTGCAAATTCTTAATTTGCTCATCTTTCTCTAAAAAGAGCTGGGTGTGTGTGGTGTTCATTTGCTCATGCTGGTATCTAAACTCATCCATTTCTTTCTTCTGCTCCTGTAAAGACTGAAGCAGCTGTATTTTACTCTGGTTTTGATCTTCAATGATCTTTTGATGATGCTTTATTTCCTCTTCAAGATTATCCTTTATTATAGTCAGCTGATTTACCTCGGATTCTAGCTCTGTAATACTGTCAAGGGTCTTAGGTTCAGCCACTGGTGCCACTCGGCTCTGCTGTTCCCTCAGTCGTTCCAGCTCCTCTTTCAGATGACTGTTTTCTTCTTTCATGGAGCCAAGACTTCTGTCTTTTTCCTCTATGGTTTGCCTTAAAATTTCATTTTTCCTTAGGGCATGAGTGTATTTATTTAATTCCTCCTGAAGCTCTGAACTTCTTTCTTTAAGCTTTTCAATAAAA
This sequence comes from Nanger dama, assembly GCA_917880005.1. Lineage (NCBI taxonomy): Eukaryota > Metazoa > Chordata > Mammalia > Artiodactyla > Bovidae > Nanger > Nanger dama. Next base: position 673,270 of record CAKJTW010000038.1, on the reverse strand, counting down.
ATTTCTTTCTCATTTACAATTTGGGTCAACTGCTTCTGCTCTTCTAAACTAAATGACAAAATTTTCTTAGTTTCCTTATGATCAGTTGCCATCTGCTCAATATTCTTTTTGAGTTCTGCTATTTCAAAGTCCTTCTCTTGATTGAGTTTAATTAAACGTTCATGGTCTAACTGTAATGCAGAGGTGCTCAACTGACGTGCATGGGACAGTTCTTCAATGGTTTGCTCATACTTGCTTGCTTCTTCCAACAATCTCTTTTCAGCCTGACATAATTCTGCTTCTAACTGTTCTTTCTCCAGCTTTAGAGCCTCCACAACGGCATTTTTTTCCACAGCAATCAGACTGTTACTTGCAAGAGACTCTTCCAACTGATGTCTAACATCTTCACATGCTAAATTCAACTTTTCATTTTCCACTTTGAGATCAAAAGCAACTTTCTTTAAATCTTCATTGAGGCGTTCTATTTCCGAAAGATTTTGCTTTAAGTTTCTGACTTCAGCTTCCCTTTCTTTAAGTAAGTTGTCCTTAAAATTACTGTCAGAGTCTTTATTAAGAGACTGCGTTAACTCATCCCTGACTCTGGAAAGCTCCTCCTCCTTTTGTTTAATATGTTCCTGAAGTTCAAAGTTCTCCTTCTGGATACTTAGATTTTGTGTGTGTGATTTATTTAGCTGGTCTACTAAATCATCTACTTTATCCTCAAGCTTCTGCTTGCTTAAATGTAAATCATTTAGTACCAGTTCACTGTGAATTAACTTTTCTTTTTGCACATCTAACTCTCTAGTAATGTTCATTTTATCATCTTCAAGCTGATGAACTCTGGTTTTTTCATCATTTAGGTCTTTTTCAGTTTACTGATGATATTATCTCCCTCGTTTTGTTGTTTTGATAGCTGATCTTTGATCAAAATCATGTGCTGAAAGAAAAAGTAATTTGCACAGTAACTTTAAATATTCTCTCATTTTAATACCTAAAGAAAACTTTAAAAAATATCATACATAATAGGATAATTCTTAGACATTTCTAATCCTTCTTAAAGCAATAGAAAAATTTGTAACAAAGTTATTTACTAATTATCTTATAGCAAATTTATTTTTGGAAAGCAAAGAAGACAAATGATATACGCTGGTGATTTTCAACTCAAACACGGAAGCAGGGAGACAACAAACTATAGCCCACAGGCCAAATCACACCTGCCTGCTTTTGTAAATAAAGCTTTAATGGAACAAAGCCAGGCTCATTCGTTTGCAAAAGACGACAGCAGAGCTGAGTAGCTGCAAGTTAGACTACAAGGCATACAAAGTCAGGTATTTACTATCTAAACTTTACAATAGAAGTCTGACAACCTCTGTAACTAGAGCATCACTAAATACCAATTAAATCACAGAAATTAAATCACATCGGTATTGCTTATTAAACCAATGTTCAGTCTACTGAGTAGAATTTACTCCTTCACTGTCTTTAATATAAAATATATTTAATATAGTTACCTTTGTAGCCTCTTGGTTCTGTTTATCCAGTTCTTCTAACTCAGCTATTAGTATTTCCTTTTCATTAATGCTCTGATTGAGTTCTTGTTCCTTTGCCTCCAAATTTCGTCTTAAATCACATAATTCTGAATCCAAATCCACGTCCCTTGCAGCTGTACTTTTAACTACTTCATACTCATTGTTCAGTTTTGAAAGTGACATGTGAAGTTCTTCCTTAAATGATAAAAGAAGAAAAAACACCACATACTGTCAAATGGAAAAAGAGACACCAAAAGATTAAAAATATACATATAAGCTTGGGAATCTCTTTTTAGATGTTCTCTGTTAGAAACATTGCTGAATAGTATCTCAGTAGTATTACATGAAATTCAACAAGCCACAGCCCTCATTCATTTACATTTTATTTGCAGCTTCAACCAAACCATTTCTACAATCCCAGACAAGTTACAATAACTGTAAGTTTGTCCTCTAGCTCCAACTCCTTTACACAAAAATCTTCCTTTTTGAGAGGATTGCCAATCCCACTCCACAGCTACTTCCCTTCTGTCTCCTTTCTTCCCACAACACACATACTTTTCAAAATGTCCCAAGCCTTCCAGCTCTCTTCAATTCCACTCCCTAACATTGTCACCATCAGCCACAGACAAAAACTAGAAATATCAAAACTCAATCACTAAAGTTTGTCCTCTCTAATTAGAAAATAAAAGGTTTCTTTTCCCTCATAAAAGTAGTTTCCCTTATTCTTGGTTTCTGTCAGAACATAAAACCTTTTCTTGACCCAAGAAAGAACCCTCTTTTCCTTCCTTTAGCATCTCACCTAAGCACAGACTAGGTTCCCCTCTCTCAAGCCTAACACTCCTAAAGATAAACCTGTGTATGATTTTTAAAAGAATATTTTATGTTCTGTCCTATTTGTATTTAATGCTTCTCCTCAAAAACCCCCGATATGGGACAGTTCCCTATGCTTCAACATTATTTCAATCACTGACTATGATGTTTGTGACAAACTCGCTATCATTGTAAAGACATCTTTCATTGACAGAAATTCTTTGTTCGTAATTTCATTTTCGGCTGTAGTGGTATTCGTTGCTGCCCGGGCTCTTCTTTAGTTATGCCAAGGGAGGGCAACTCTTCACTGCAGGGTGTAGGATCCCCATTGTGGTGGCCTCTCTTGTTGGGCAGGAAGGGTTCTTGGGCACTGGGGCTTCAGCAGCTGCAGCTCCCAGGCTCTAGAACACAAGCTTAATAGTGGTGCCCGGGCTCAGCTGCTCTGAGGCATGTGTGGTATTCCTTCATCAGGGACTGAACCCACGTCTCTTGCATTGGCAGGCAGATTCTTTACCACTAAGCCACCAGAGAAGCCCTGACAAAGATTTCTAAAAACAAACTTCTATGGAATCCTTTTTAAAGTAAATAAGAATCTCAAATTCCTATAGTCTAATATATATCTTACAAAAGAGACCAATGAAAACTATATTAGAACATTTGCCTTACAATTTCATTCTCCTCCAATTCAAAAAGTTTCTCCTGAACTACAACTGAAAGATGGAAACAGCACTCTCTTATGCCTTTCTAAAGTTATCTGTTCAATTAGAAAAGCCACGAAAAGAACTTCCCTGTCAGTCCAGTGATTAAGACTCAGCACACCCATGGAAGAGGGCATGGGTTTGATCCTTGGTTGGGGAGCTAAGATCATATAGGCCACGCAGTGTGGCCAAGAAAAAAAAATTCCAAGATGAGAACCATAAAACTGTTTGTCATGTGCATCTTAAAAATGCACATGACCTTGCAGGTGTTTCTGGCATTCCTAACCAGTGAGCAGACCCACTGTAGTTGCTGCTCAGTCGCTCAGACGTCTCTCTTTGCCACTCCATGGACGGCAGTGCTCCGGGCTTCTCTATCTTTCATCATCTTCCAGAGCTTGCTCCAACTCGTGTCCATTCAGTCGGTGATGCCATCCATCTTGTCCTGTTGTCCCCTTCTCCTGCCTTCAATCTTTCACAGCAGCTGGGTCTTTTCCAGTGTGTCGGCTCTTTGTTATCAGGTGGCCAAAGTCCTGGAGCTGGAGCATTCAGTCCTTCCAGTGAACATTCAGGGTTGGTTTCCTTTAGGATGGACTGGTTTGATCTCCTTGCAGTCCAAGGGACTCTCAACAGTCTTCTCCAACACTACAGTTCAAAAACATCCATTCTTTGGTGCTCAGCCTTTTTATGGTCCAACTCTCACATCCATACCTGACTAATGGAAACCCATTGCTCTGACTAGATGGGCTTCTGTTGGGAAAGTAATAATCTCTGCTTTTTAATATGCTGTCTAGGTTTGTCACAGCTTTTCTTCAAAGGAGCAAGCATCTTTTCATTTCATGACTGCAGTCACCATCTGTAGTGATTTTGGAGTCCAAGAAAAGAAAGTCTGTCATTGTTTCCATTGTTTCCACATCTATTTGCCATGAAGTGACCGGATGCCACGATCTTAGTTTTTGAATATTGAGTTTTAAGGCAGCTTTTTCACTCTTCTCTTTCACCTGCGCGAAGAGGCTCCTTAGTTTCTCTTTGCTTTCTGTCCTAAGTGTGGTACCACCTGCGCATTTGAGGTTATTGGTATTTCTCCCGGCAACCTTGATTCCAGCTTGTTCTTCATCCAGCCTGGCATTTGGCATGATGTACTGTGCATATAGGTTAAATAAGCAGCGTGACAATATACAGCCTTGACCCATAGCAGACACAATTCAATCAAAACTTGCAATGGATCATGTAGCATTAAAAGAAAGGATAAACAGCTATCAGGAATAGTTATAGAACCCAAAATTAACACAAGAAGGTTACAGGCCCTATCAAATACATGTAAGAGATTTGAAAACTACAAGATACACCTAGGCTACCAGTTATAGAAAGGAATAACTGAATGAGTAGAATGCAGTAGAGGAAGAGAAGAACAGAGGAAACATATACAATAATTTAAAATGACTGGAAGACACTACTGGCATTTAGTCGGTAGAAAAGTTGAGGCAAGGAAGCTACAAGTCAGAGGACAGTGCACACAATTAACTCTCCCACCTGAATGGCAACAGTGTCCCTTTGGGAAACACTATCTATATATTATGCTAAATGTGCAAGGATAGTGAAAATATAATAGTAAGATGTGTGTGAACAGTATATAATACGCTAATCTTGGGCTTTAAAACGAGGTATGTCTTCCGCTGTGTCTGTTTGCAACCGCATGGACTGTGGTTCACCAACCTCCTCTGTCCATGGAATTTTCAAAGCAAGAATACTGGAGTGTGGTGCCATTTCTCCAGGGGATCTTCCTGACTCAGGGATCAAATTCTAATCTCTTGAATCTCCTGCACTGGCAGGTGGATTCTTAACCACCAGCGCCACCTGGGAGGCCCATCCATATTTATATATAAAAACCATATATGCAAAGACACAGTCTGGAGAGAGATACAAGGAACTGATAGAACAGCTCAGAGGAAGAGGCCAGTCAACAGAAATGTGAAGGGTACTCAAGTTTTACTGTCTGCAGTTTTTTAGGATGTATTATGCTGAATACATATCAAAAATAAGTGTAACTATTTTAAGAATTAACATTTTAAATCAAGTTGAGACACCGGCCTGTAAGAATAATAATACTGGCCTACAACTGTTCTGTATTTAAGAAGCTACTACCTTAACCAAAGACTTACCACCCAAGTAGTACAAGCATTAAAATGTTACCTTTCCCCATTCCCAACACTGCATTACAGAATCTTATTCCATCCTTGCCACCAGTATACTTATTTCGACCAGTGAGAATGTCTCCTTTTGCCCCTCACCGGAAGAAATTACTGTCTACCACAGCAGACACAGTCTGGGACATACAGGTGGTATACAGACAATGTAGAATGCACTCTAGACTCTAAACCCACCTGTGTATATTGCAGCTGCCAAGACTCATGTAAAACCAATACAGAGCCTTTACCTAGCTTCTCTGCCTAGTGCATCTGTGTGCCTACTGGCTGATCCCTAAACATAAATTCTGAAAAGCCTCTCCTATTCTGAACCTTGCCAAGTACTTCATCCTGGTTTGACAAGCATCAATGAGATCAGCTTTATCCTCAGGACTCCTGAGAACTGAATACGCCATTCTGATTAAAAACTGGACCTTGGTTATGATCTACAATTTTAATTCTGCCCCCATTTTTATTGTACCCACCTTTTCTTGATTTAATAATGAATTCTCTTTTTCTAAAACCTGGACATACATTTTAAGTTTCAGATTGTCTTCAACAAGATTATCATCCTAGAAAAACGTTAAAATAGTATGTTTTCAAATAAGAAATGTCAAGTGTACAAAAAAGCAGGCAAGTGATACAACTGTGCATTTCTACTCTTTGGCAATATATAAAAATCATAAGCATACATGGGACCATCTAAATCCAATCATTTTTAAAGAAGATTTATTACATCTGAAAAAATGTGTCAATATATTTACAAAATAACTTGTAATCATTAAAAAAATTTTTTTAAATTTTCCTTGAATTCTTTAGGGGAAATCAAAATCAACTACTACTGTCTATACATATATAACATCTGTCAAATTAATTTCTAGAGATATACTTGCATTTTTCAATTATGTAACTTTTAAAGTTATGTCAATTTATGATGTAAAAAGTTTCTATTACTAATCAGCAAACATAAAAGTACAAGATGAAAGTTCCAAAGATAAGTTCACATGAATTTGTAAAAATACTAAATAAGTAATTGTAATCAAAATACTTTCTCTTGGTAAACCAGAGACAAAAGCTTTCTCCCTTAAAAATGAGTTTACCTGATTTAAATTACTCAGTCTCTTTATTTCATTTTCAGCATCTGTAAAAAACAATGAATCTGACATTAAAATTCTTGGAAATAACTTAATAATTATATCCTATATTAAACTCAGAATGAAATCCAATTAAAATGCTATTTATAAGCATAATGAGCAAGCCCAACAGTGTAATGTAGTTTTGTTATTTTGTATTTTTGTTTTGACTGTACCAAAGAAGTGATAAAATAAATGCCAGTCAGAAATTATGTTAAAAGACAATTCTACAGAATAGTATAAGAAAGAATTATAATTGTATTCTGGATAAATCATAAGTTACTACCCTGTTTAAAAACATTAACAACTACATTTCACAATGAACTGATTAGCCTGTGCAGCAGGAATGTAAGAACTAAGATTAGAATTTTCCTGGGCTCCAAAATCACTGTGAACAGTAACTGCAGCCAGAATATTAAAAGACCCTTCCTTTTTGGAAGAAAAGTTGTGACAAACCTAGACAGCATATTAAAAAGTAGAGACATCACTTGGCTGACAAAGGTCTGTATAGTAAAAGCTATGGTTTTTCAAGTCAGGTATGGATGTGAGAGTTGGACCGTAAGGAAAGCTGAGCACTGAAAAAGTGATGCTTTTGAAATGTGGTGCTGGAGAAGACTCTTCAGAGTTCCTTGGACTGCAAGGAGATCCAACCAGTCAGTCCTAAAGGAAATCAGTCCTGATTATTCATTGGAAGGACTGATGCTGAAGCTGAAGCTCCAATACTTTGGTCACCTGATGCAAAGAACTGACTCACTGGCTAAGACCCTGATGCTGGAAAAGACTGAAGGCAGGAGGAGAAGGGAGGAACAGAGGATGAAATGGTTGGATGGCATCACCGACTCAACAGACATGAGTCTGTGCAAATACTAAGAGATGGTGAAAGACAGGGAAGCCTGGCGTGCTGCCATACTGGGTGTCACAAAGAGTCAGACACGACTGAGGGGCTGAACAACAACAGAGTTATGGAAAAGAAATGGAGACATTCCACACAGAAAAAGCAACAGAGGCAAAGGCAACAGAGTTCAAATGTAAGACTGCTGGCTTACAAGCAATATACAAAGTTCAACACAGCTAAAATTTAGAATGCTAGGATGGAAACAGTTGAAACTGCAGAGGCAGACAGACCAGATCACAGAAAACACTGTATGTTCAACTAAGATGTTTAGACTGTACACTGAAGTTCACAGGGAGCCACAAAATAACCAAATTAGGGGAGTGACCTATTTTACATTTCTGAAAAATCATTCTGGGAGCAGAAAGAAAATATATTGATTGAAGAAGGATCACGGAGACCACAGAATGACAGATAACACATTTATAATGCTTATTATGGGCTAGATACTGTTCGAGAGAGAACTTTACACCTAGTAACTCATAAAACCCTACTACCACCACCATGAATGCAATAGGATTATCCCAACCATATAGATGAAAAAACCAAAGTATAGGGATGTAAATTAACTTGCCCAAGGTCAGTTAGTGATGGAGCTGGATTCCAACCTAGTCATGTTCTTAACCACTATGCTATTCTGCTCTACCGAGACTGCTTCCCAGGGGGTGCAGTCATAAAGAACCCACCTGCCAATGCAGGAGACACAAGAGATGCGGGTTCAATCCCTGGATGGGAACATCCCTGGAGCAGGAAATGGCAACCTGCTCCATTATTCTTGCCTGAAAAATTCCATGGACAGGGGAGTCTGGCGGGCTACAGTCCATGGGGTCGCAAAGAATGGGACGTGACTAAGCAACTGAGCACCAGAGACTGCTATAGTTAAAAAGGCAAAAAGAAATTGTGATTCGCTGAAGTCATTCACTGACAGGGGAAATGGAAAAAAGGGGAAAGACTAGAGCAGTAAGTTTTTAAAGCAAAAAACTCATATACATCACCCAATATATTAAAAAATAAATTTATTTTGAGAAGAACAGAGCTACTTTGACGTCAAAGGCAAAAGAAGTCCAGAATCCCACCGTACAGTCTTCCCTTTGCCTCCATGGCTTCCCAGGACTGAGGCACCTAGGAAAAACCCTGGAGCTCCTCTGGGACACAACCCTAAAAAGCACTGAGCAGAGAAGTCAAGTCAACAGACCCTCAGGGCTTGCACAGTGACGATGTCAAGTCTTCTCTTTTGGGAGAATGGTAACTGCTACCTATCAAAGTAGGGAAAGGAAGATGGGAGGAGGGCCACTCCACTTTAAGCGTAACCTTGAATTTACTCCAGGTCAGGAGCTCATGATAAACAACTAAATAAGGAATACAGAAGGGGCACGGCAGGTGGGGAGTGGGAGGAGGGTTGCAAGCAAACAAGGGCTAGAAACCACCAGAGCAGGAACGAATGAGTTTATAAACTGACAGCTCATATTGTGAGGAGAGTGAAAACCAAAATGCATCTTTTCAGTGGAAGACCTCTCATTATGTTTTCTGGTATAAACAAATACAAGTCTTTGGCCTATTTCATTCATATTTACTTTCTGTAGCCTAGAACATTGTGGGGCAGGGGGAGGGCATTGTGTGCGTGTGTGTTAGTCACTCAGTCACGTCAGACTCTGAAACCCCATGGACTGTAGCCTGCCAGGCTCCTCTGTCCATGGAATTTTCCAGGCAAGAATACCAGAGTGGGTTGCCCTTCCTTTCTCTGGGCAGTTTTCCTGATCCAGGGATCGAACCCGAGTCTCCTGCATTCCAGGCAGATTCTTTACCATCTGTGCAGCAGGAAATCCAGAGCAATGGTATGTAACTAAATATAATCATGAGCATGGTAAGTGGTGGGAGACCTATGGCTCTTAGCATACTAAGGTCTGCTTAGATACAGATCATTTTGAAAGGTAATACAGACTTTTGAAGAAGGTAGGCTGCATTCTGTAACTGGAGGGTCTGGACCCTGATGCGTTAGAAAGTGTTTAGTAACCTCCTCCCAACAAATGTCTATATAAACATTTCTCAGAAATCTACATGGGCTCCAACATCAATAGTGTGTTGTGTGCTCAGTCCTGTCCAATTCTTTGTGATCCTAAGGACTGTAGCCCACCAGGCTCCTCTGCATGGAATTTTCCAGAAAAGAATACTGGAGTGGGTTGCCATTTACTATTCCAGGGAAACATCCCAACCCAAGGATCGAACCTGCATTTCTAGCATCTCCTACAGTGGCAGGCAGATTCTTTATCACTGTACTGCCACCTCAGAAGCCCCCTAAGTCAACGAGTTCCACACAAAAACTTAAAAGATGAGGAAGGCAAGAAACCTACCTAATTCTTAACCCTTTTAAGTAGAAATATCCTATTTGTGATCTATTAATTACAGTACTGAATCCAAAGCAAACAACTCTATTCAAATTCCACACAGTTATTCCCATTAATACTTAATTTCCATAAAGTGTTTGATCATTCACGTTTGCTTCTAAAAACAACTAGTATGAAATGAAACGCCAATGTGAAATAAGTTCCAAACATTTTATACCAGACAGTGCTTGCTGCAGTCTGAACACTTCTTCTACTGAGAAACTCTGTGGAATTCTTTCCTTTTCTGTCATCGTGTCACTCTGCTTCTCAGAATAAGGCTGTAATTTACTACATTCCAGTTTCAAACTTTCACATTCTTCAAGTATTTGTCTGTTTTCCACATTTAGTCTTTCTTGTTCTCTCCTCAAAACATCTCTGTCATTTTCTGCAGAAGATAGTTTTTACTTATGTCTTTTATTTTATTCTCAAGTTCTTCCATTTTTTTTGTAGACTCCACTTTTTCAGCCTGTAGAACTTGAATAGTTTTTTGCATCTCTTGGGTTTTAGAGTGATCAGTTACTGCAATTCCTGGGCCACCTAGGACATAAACATAAAAGCAGGGACATATCAAATGTCAAGTACCAAGAGACAAATAGCCTACTACATACAACTAAAGATTCAACAGACTTCAGAACTTGAAAATCTTAAAAGAAAAGTTAAAATAACAGTGAGGTAATACTACTCCTATTAGAATGGCCAAAATCAGAAGAATAACACCAGCATATGCTCTTAAGCCACAGGGACTCTCATTTATGGATTGTGTGCAAATGCAAAATGGTATAGCCAGTCCGGAAGAGCTTAATGATTTCTTATAAAACTAAGAAATACAATATTCTTATCGTATGATCCAGCCATCATACTCCTTCATATTCACCCAAAGGGGCTGAAAACTTACATTCCCACAAAAACCTGAACAGCAATGTTTATAGTAGCTTTACTCATAACTGCCAAGACTTGAAAACCACCAAGATACCCTTCATGCATGCAAGCTAAGTCGATTCAGTTGTTCAGTAGGTGGATGATTAAAATCTGTGGCATTGCCAACCAACAGAATATTATTCAGTGCTAAAAAGAAATGAACTATCAAGCCAGAAAAACATGAAGGAAACATATACCTGAAATTTATAATACAGTACATCAATCATACCTCAATAAAAAATTATGTAAAAAAACAGAGGAAGTGTAAATGTACATTACTAAGTGAAAGATGTCCATCTGAAAAGGCTACCCATTATATGGTTCCAACTTTGTGACCATTCTGGAAAAGGGAAACAAGGAAGAAAATAAAAGAAGAATAGCTGTAAGGTTGGGATAGGGGAATGAACAGGCAGAGCACAGAGGATTTTCAGAGCAGTGAAAATACTCTGTATGATACAATGATATACACTTGTCCAAATCCATAGAATGTACACCACCAAATGTAAATCCTAAGATAAATATGGTCTGTGGGTGACTATGATGTGCCTTGGTAAAAAATGTACTATTCTGATGAGTAAGGTAGACAGTGGGGGAAGCCATGTGTGTGGGAGGATGGGGTATAACCAAGATCTCTGTACCTCCTCAATTTTGTTATAAATTTAAAACTGCTCTAAAAAAATAGAGTCCTTTAAAAAAAAAAAGTTAAATTACTATCATAAATAAAGCATTTTTAAATAGAGGAAAGATACTGTGCTGTGCTGTGCTTAGTAGCTGAGTAGTATCCAACTCTGAAACTCCATGGACTTCAGGCTTCTCTGTCCATGGGGATTCTCCAGGTAAGAACACTGGAGCAGGCTGCCATGCCCTCCTCCAGGAGATCTTCCCAACCCAGGGATCGAACCCAGGTCTCTGGCATTGCAGGCAGATTCTTTACCAGCTGAGCTACCAGGAAGCCCCAGGAAAAATATTATTTGAAATCAAATACTAAAAGCCTTTGTATCTGAGTCTGAAAAAAAGTGAAAACACACCAAACAATGCAAAGAAATCTGTTATAACTGTTTACCACCAAGGCAAAAGGACTTTTTTTCATTTTTGCAGAATCTTAACAATAGTGGTACCACTGCAAATTTCCACAGATGTGAAGAGCTAGCCATTTATTCATTCTTCAGAACTTAGACCAAGTTTATATCAGCTAGGTCTGTCATTTAAGACATTAAAATAAAATTAATAACCTTGTTGTAATAGATTTTCCAGTTCTTCAATCCGATCTTCATAGTCACTTAATTCTTCTCGATGCCGACGAGTTATTTCTGTCAATTTCTGCTGATGTGCATTCTGCAATACTGACATTTCATGTTGATGGCTATCAATTTCCTGACTTCGATTCTGTTTAAGTTCCTTAAAAAATTGAACAAAGTTAACCACATTTATTTACAATAAGTAAGTTTAAGCTATTTCATTGTTGTCCAAAAGTCCATATTATTAAAAATAATTCTCTGAACATGCTAAGGCTGAAAAAAGTTTAAACACAGGCTTCAAATTTGGATAATTCTAAAAGACTCCACCCTTTCCTTTCTTGGGCCTAAAGAAGTTTTTCTACTTTTAATGAGGAAGCATCAGGAAGAAACAACTGAAAAAAAAAAAGCAAGCAACAGCTTTTTTTCATTAGGATCTGTGACCATGAATTTCTCCTGCTAATGACATAGTCTACCAAGATCAGTGTCCACCTCTGGCCAATCTGTTCCTGCTGTTGTCCTATTACAGCTGTTTTTTGCTCAGCTTTTCCTTCTCTCAGTCTTGATGGGACCCTACACTGTCAACCAAGATGTCTCACTACCCTAGTTGATACCAGGTTCTCTCTCCTAGGAACCTAAATCTTGAGATGCATCTTTCAAAGGAGGAAACTGATTGGACTAGAAGCATTATAATAGCCACACCCTGGAGAGCCTGTCCACTGTGTCCCACTGCCTACATTTCTCACGCTGGTCCAATTTCTATCCTTCCTGAGACTAAAATGCTCTGTTTTTCCTTCAGTCCTGTGGAAAGACTATTCCTGACTTCTTCCAATAAATTCTCTTATGCTTTACTTAGCTAGAGACAGGGTTTGTTTTGCTTGTAGCCAAGAATCTTAACCTGTAAATTAACCTTGATTTCCTGAGAAGACAAGTGAAGGCATTCTTTAGACTTTAGCACTTACTTATGTGCCAGTACTTGACAATGAACTTTACACTTAAACTTCAAAAACAATCCTTCAAGGGAGGCATTATTTTAATATCTACTTTACTGATGATAAATCAGAAGCTTGTAAAGATTAAGTAATTTGACCAAAGAAGGACAGCTGGTAACTAGCACAGCCAGGATTCAAACTCAGGTCTGAATGAGGAACTCATCCACAGAGAAATTAAATTCTATACATGACAATAATTTACATATTAAAAACAATTCATTGCCTTGATAAGTATATGTAAATCAAACTTCTCTTAAGGAAATGACTGATACAAACTAGTAAAGTTCCACCATGAAGGGAAAACAACTATTTACAGTAAATAACATTAACATTATATTCTGTCAGTGTTCTTTAACCTTAATCCTTGAAACTTCAGCAACCCTGGAAGTGTTCAATAAACAGTTTTATGAGATACACAATAGAAAATAGACTTACGAAACATAAACTACCTAATAAATAAATGTTCAAAACCAAATCGGAGAAGGCAATGGCAACCCACTCCAGTACTCCTGCCTGGAAAATCCCATGGACGGAGGAGCCTGGTGGGCTGCAACCCATGGGGTCGCTAAGAGTCGGATACGACTGGCGACTTCACTTTCACTTTTCACTTTCATGCACTGGGCAAGGAAATGGCAACCCACTCCAGTGTTCTTGCCTTGAGAATCCCAGGGGCAGGGGAGCCTGGTGGGCTGCCGTCTATGGGGGTCACATAGAGTCGGACACAACTGAAGAGACCTAGCAACAAAACCAAATGACTTTGGAAAGATATTTTTATATTCTTAAAAGTGTCATAAAGAATAGAGAAGACATAAAAATGGCAAAAAAAAAGAGACTATCATAATTTATAAAGTACTTTTATAAATGAGTCTTTTATTAATTTAGGCTTATACTTTTAATAAGCAAATTTTAGATGTATAACAGCCATTGTTTCAACAATCCACCTTACCTTAATGATATTTTGCAGTTTGCAGATTTCACTTTGATCAGAGCTATCTGATCCTTGTGCTTTAGAAGTCTAGATCAGAAAAACAGAATTAGAAAGTAACTGTACTGATTTTCTTACAAAGAGAATGTCAAAAACTAACTTTAATAAAAGATACTTTTTTTTTTTTAAAAAGGGGCATTTGCACAGGGAATACAGCCAATATTTTATAGTAACTTTAAAAGGAGTATAATCTATAAAAATACTGAATCACTATGTTGTACACCTGAAACTAACATATTGCAATCCAACTACACTTCAGTAAGACTAGAAAAAGAAACGTAAATAAGAAAGAATGGGGGCATTTCTCAGACAAATTCTTATTAAAGACTGCCAAGCACCTTTTAAAGAACCTAGTCGGACAGTGAGTAATAATATACAATAACTAAATGATACTATTCAAGAGTCTGTTAACTAATTAAGGAAGACAATACCTTTACAAAATAAGAAAATACCACAGAATGTTTTTCTTTGCTTAACAAAATTTAAATTTGATGATAATCAAGCAGCTCCCTAAAGGTAATTTCTAAAATGGAATGCTACTCAATATTAATGCTAATATTAATATTACTAATAATGCTAATAATAATGTATTGGCTTTTGGATGATTTTCTTTTCATTCAAAGCTGTGTATTGCTCATTTATCTTTATTAACATTTACCACAGCATGCTAAGGAAGCAAAAATTGCTCTCTGATTAAAAGAAGGAACACAATACATTAAAAAGAATACAGGGCTTGGAGTTGAAAGATGTGTGTTTAAAGCACAATTTAAGTCACTGTGACAAAGAGTGTATTACTTAAACCTTTACTTTGCTTATCTGCAAAACAAAGGTAATAAATACCCCACACAGTTATTAAAGGCAATGTATTAGATTAGTATGTAGGGAAACATAAAAATTAAAGTATGATATAAATATTAATTTTTATTATGCCTTACTAGAAAATTAAGCCCCCTAAAATGGAGCCAATTATACCTTTTTCACCATAACACCCTAGTACAGGTCTGTCTTACAGAAGGCATTCAAGATATGCTAAAGTAAATATACCCAAAATTCATCTTTTCCACAGGAACTCTCACCTTGGCAATGTTTCTAGAATGTGTTCCTCAGATCATCAGTGTCACTTGAGTACTTATTTGACTATATTTTCCATTACCCTAAACCAGCCTACAAAACACTAACCTTGAATCTCTGGTTAGTAACAGTGGAGCTACAGTATCACCAAATTTCTCAGGTTAGAATAACCTGAGAAAGAGGAACTATCATCTTTTAGGAATAAGATGGACTAACAGATCATCCTCTCTAAGGTTTATCTTGGGTACTGGGAACATCCAGCAAGGAGACAATTTTAATTGGGAGGCTTTCTCCTTTACGTAACAAGATTACACTCACAAAAAGATAGAAAATAATCTCTTATACTTTATTTTTCTCCACAATGATAAAATAAAAGTCCATATGAGCAATATTTCAGTTTATTTCAGGTCTTGAATACACTGGCTACCTCAATAATACATAAAATCTGATATACAAGAAAAAAAGGGATTCTTGGAACAAAGTTTACAGTCCAAAATAGAAAGGACTTAATATCTATTCTAATATTTGAGAAAAAAACACAAAATAGTTTGTGTCTTGTAATACCAATCTATTATCAGATTTTTTTCATTTAACATATAACTAATGGTGGCTGAGATGGTAAAGAATCTGCCTGCAGTGGAGGAGACCCGAGTTTGATCCCTGGCTCAGGAAGATCCTCTGGAGGAGGGAATGACTACCCACTCCAGTATTATTGCCTGGGCAATCCCATGGACAGAGGAACCTCGTGGGCTACAGTCCACTGGGTCGTAAACAATGCGACCAAACCACCTGACCTCAGTCAGACGTGACTGAGCGACTAGCAGCAATGCAAACAGGAGCCTCACACCACCATCTACACGAACAGTTTCAAATCTGGTGCCTGGAGCCCTGAGTCCCACCAGGGAAGTCTCAGGGACTCCAGGGAAAAAGTGCAAGTTCAACCACAGAAACTTTGTTTTTATCTCTTTTAAGGGCTGAACTTGTAACTTTTATCTTAAAAGTTCTCTTGCTTTAAATTAAAAAAAAATTTTTCTTTCAAATATTGTACAGAAGAGGAAACTGAGGCTCAGAGAAAGATGACCTGACTAAAACCAATTTACAAAGTCACTGGCAGAATTAGAATACAGGTTTTCTGATTTCCTAGACCAGGGTTCTTTCTGATACCAAAACGTCTATATAGAGCATGAACATTTTTACTCAGTTTTCAGAAACTCATGAAAATTCTACCTACCTGAGCAATATGCCTCCAATGGCCAACTTCAGACTCAAGTCTTGAAACTTCATTTGACAATCTATTTATTTCTCGTTGTGATGAAATGATGTCACCAAAATCCATGTCATCATCATGGAAACCTGAAGCATGATGACTTAAACCATAAGCAAATGACGAGGATGCAGTAGTTGCTGGCACACCACCAGCTCCTGAATTCACTGACTGAGCAGCGGACTGCAGCCGCAGCAACTGATCCTGCAGCGCAGTCTGTCGTGCTTTAAGATGGCTGATTTCTACCTGTATTTATAATCCGTATTTTAGAAAAAGCACTGTGAAATAGTCATACTGACCCTTTAATATATTCACAATGTTAAAAGTTATAACATTTTAAAATTACCAATGATTATACTCTACCAACTGAATCCAAGTTGTCTATAACATCCCAATGTAACACTTTTATTTCAAAAACAAACATGATTGATTACCACAGTTAAAGCAGAGATAATGTTTTGATTAGTATGAGAAGAAAAAATTCCACTCATACACCAACTAAAACAATGCTCAGGTAAACATCAGTTTACCATTAGGAGATACTACATTATCAGGTAGTTTGGCATAGGCAGTTTCTTCGGGTTCTGTTTGTGGTTATCAAGCCTCAAGAAATGAGAAAATAAAAGCTTCAGCAGTCTATGCACTGTTGAGTTTCCTTAGAACATCTGTTGGAAGAATCTTTTGAACCTGACTGTGATGGCTGGATTTGGGCTAATGCACCGTGAGTCACGTATGGATGTGAGAGTTGGACTGTGAAGAAAGCTAAGCACCAAAGAATTGATGCTTTTGAACTGTGGTGTTGGAGAAGACTCTTGAGAGTCCCTTGGACTGCAAGGAGATCCAACTAGTCCATTCTAATGGAGACCAGTCCTGGGTGTTCATTGGCAGGACTGATGCTAAAGCTGAAACTCAAATACTTTGGCCATCTGATGCGAAGAGTTGACTCACTGGAAAAGACTCTGATGCTGGGACGGATTGGGGGCAGGAGGAGAAGGGGATGACAGAGGATAACATGGCTGGATGGCATCACCAACTTGATGGACATGAGTCTGAGTAAACTCTGAGAGTTGGTGATGGACAGGGAGGTCTGGCGTGCTGCGATTCATGGGGCCGCAAAGAGTCGGACACGACTGAGTGACTGAACTGAACCGAACCGTGAGTCAGGTAACTTGTACCGGTCTACACAACACAGCTGAAAGCAAGCTTTGATTTATTAATCTGATCTTCACAGCAAGCCTTGTAGATTATTAATTAGCCCATTAGTCTCAGAAGGAAATCATGTATTCAAAAAGGCCTTGGTTTTAGCCTTGGCAAAGAGAGGCCAGTGAAAATCTAACTCTACTCAGTAAGAGAACTGCATAAAACTTGTGATACGCCAAATGGAGTTGTGACTGAAGGCTGGCAGTACTAAGTCAACATCCAAAAGCAGTTACAAACACAGGACTTAGCATAATGCCATATCCATTCCAAATGAGAGGTTACACAAAACATGAAAAGTAAGTGAGCTAGAGAAAGCTAAAATAAGCTTTCTATAAAATACTCAAGCTAGTCCAAAAGATATCCTCCCACAACTAAGGAAAATCTGTCCTGAGGAGACAGCCAATGAGTAACAGTATTTCTACAGGTATAATATCAAGCAATTAGACAAAGGAAAACCAAATGCAAATATGTCAGATATCATAGTAAACAGACACTTTTTGGTATCAAAGCCCCTTCTCTAGTTAAGGTTTATAGAAATGTGCAAATCTTATTTTCCCATAAATGATATGAAGCAATTTGCATCTTTGGGCAATCTGAACATCACAATGAAGGCAACAAACAGATTCAGAAAACAGCAGATCTAAAGTATATATTATCTTTGATTCTAGTGAGAAGTAATGAAATCAACAGTTCTTTTCAAATGTAGCTATAATGCAAAGGAAGTTCTCATCATACAATAGACAGTTACATCAAGTTAAAGTAAAAAGTAAAAACTCTACTTAACAAGATGTACTCCTAAACTGAAGCTTTCATTTGCCCTCTGATACCAATAGCCAAGTAAAAAATAAAATATAAAAATTTTCCATAGTTTTCTCAACTAGGATGGTAAGTATCAGAATAAGCCTAGGGATTTTTGAAAAATACCAGTACCAGGGTCCCTTCCCAGTACACTAAAGCAGAATCTCCAAGAGGATCTAACAATGTGTATTTTTCATGATTCAGCTGTAAACCCGTAGGTGGGAGCTACCGCTCTACCAATATATAAGTCAGTCCTGCTCAAAGTATGTCTGTGGACCAGTGTCATGAATGTTTGCTCCAGTCCATGACAAGTATAGAAAATTAAAATAAAAAGGTTTAAAAACTTTTAAAGCAGTTTGACAGAGTAATTTTATATCTGCTGCTAAGTCACTTCAGTCGTGTCCAACTCTGTGCGACCCCATAGATGGCAGCCCACCAGGCTACCCCATCCCTGGGATTCTCCAGGCAAGAACACTGGAGTGGGTTGCCATTTTATTCTCCAATGCATGAAAGTGAAAAGTGAAAGTGAAGTCACTCAGTCGTGTCTGACCCTTAGCGACCCCATGGACTGCAGCCCACCAGGCTCCCCCATCCATGGGATTCCCTAGGCAAGAGTACTGGAGTGGGGTGCCATTGCCTTATCTGCTGAATCTTAAAAAAAAAAAAAAAAAATGGACTTTTCACTTTAACTTAACTTATAAATTTGTTTTTACACTCATTTTATCTTGTAGTAATAGTGTATATTATTGCATTGTATTGTAGTTTTATTGTATTCTTGTTTTTATTGTATTTTATGAAATCAATTCCAAACAGATTGGAAATTTAAGTTCTTTAAATATTAATCTTTAATGTGGTTTACTTTTTCATCTTAGAAATCAATGCATCTAAATTTTTAAAACCCAAATATAAAGTAATTGTAGAAATGAACATTTATTCAACAAACTGAAGAACATCCCAATGATCTGAATAATGAAACAAGAAATGGCTCAATTCTATAGAAGCATTTACTGAATTATACTTATGTGCTAAAACTAAAGAGAATTCAATGACCTAGGTACATAGGTACAAAACCTAGGTACACAGTCTATATTTTAAGGATTCATAGTAACATTGGTTAAATTATATAATACTATTGGCACTGCAAAGGCAAGATAAGCTACCTCCAAAATAACCATTTCTATCAAACTGAAGAGGAAAAAATATACAGAAGAGGGTAAGTCAACTATAAAATACTTAATTTTCCATGGAAAAGCAAGTAAACACGAATAAGCCTGTTAACATTTGTAGTTAAAATCATGTTTAAAAAAGAAATGTCATTAGCAATCACACTGATTTAAAACAATTTATATAAGTAGGTGAGAAATAAGTTTCATAAAATCAGAAATTATAAACAACATATGCCTGAAGATATTTTATACAAAGACTTTTATTCTTCTGGAAAACAGAAATTAAACTCCACAAAGGTTAGTTTATGTAATATAAATATAAAAGCTTACAGAGTCCTTGTTAAATTAGTGGTATCACACTGAGTTGGGAATTATAAACTGCAACACCTTTTTTGATATTTTCACAAATCTAAATAGAGCTTGATTTATAACTCTTAGAAACCATCCTAAATACATTGTAGGGAAGTAAATATGAAATTTGTTATAACCTTTACCTCTTTCTGTTGTAGTTGATGTCGGTAATTCATGGATTGCTGCTTTATTTGAAGCTCTGATGCCTCATGCTTCTCTTCCAGATCAGCACAAAGTTTTTGAGTCTCTCATTCTAGAAGCAAAGAAAAAAGTATTTTCAACAAAAAGACTAAAAGTAAAACATGTTAGTTAAGTGCAGGACATTATAAAAAAACATATTGTTTCATGCACAAAAAGATGTGCTATAGTAGGTCTCAGAATTTTGGTTTTCAAAACACAATTCCAATAAAAGTTACACATACAATAAGCACGTTAACAGATTACACATAATTGTTTTTTAAAAACCCTGCTCAGCTTGATTTTCTGCTAAGAGAAAGTCACTGATCAGTGTTTCCCCCATCTTTGTACACCCAGTGTCTAACACACTGTTGGCAATAAATGTCTGGTAAATGAGTGACCTAGATTACATGTTTCAACTTTCGTGTTCTCCCTGAACGGTACAAGTTTTTCTGTTTTTTTTTTTTCATCAGTACAAGTTTTTTAAAGAAACCCTTTATAAAAAGACTTATGGTTGAAGTATAGGTAGGAGGCCAAAGCCTCACATTACTTGTCTGACTGAACCCCAGCCTCCTGAGCAAGGCATCTCTGAAAAATTCATTTTGAAAACCATGATTACAACTGTTTGAAAAACTACACTTAAAAGTACAGAAAATATTCTAAATATAATTCAATAAATTTAGATATCACAATATTTTAAGATATTGGAAAATATGGAAAAAATTACTTAAGTTTTCATTCAGTTAAATTCAGATGCTCAGTCATGTTTGACTCTTTGCAACCCCATGGACTGCAGCACACCAGGCTGCCCTGTCCTTCACCAACTCCTGGAGCTTGCTCCAACTCATGTCCATTGAGTTGGTGATGCCATCCAACTATCTCATCCTCTGTTATCCCCTTCTCCTCCCACCTTCAATCTTTCCCAGCATCAGGGTCTTTTCCAGTGAGTCAGTTATTCACATCAAGTGGCCAAAGTATTGGAGTTTCAGCTTCAGCATCAGTCCTTCCAATGAATATTCAGGAGTGATTTCCTTTAGGATGGACTGGTTTGATCTCCTTGCAGTCCAAGGGCCTCGCAAGAGTCTTCTCCAACACAACAGTTCAAAAGCTATCAATTCTTCAGCACTCAGCTTTCTTTATGGGTCCAGCTCTCATATCCATATATGACTACTGGAAAAACCGTAACTTTGACTAGATGGACCTCTATTGGCAAAATATGCTTTCTAGGTTGGTCATAGTTTTTCTTCCAAGGAGCAAGTGTCTTTTATGGCTGCAGTTACCACCTGCTGTGATTTTGGAGCCCCCCAAATTAAGTCTTTCACTGTTTCCACTACTTCCCCATCTATTTGCCATGAAGAGATGGGACTGGATGCCATGATCTTAGTTTTCTAAATTTGAGTTTTAAGCCAACTTTTTCACTCTCTTTCACTTTCATCAAGAGGCTCTTCAGTTCCTCTTCGCTTTCTGCCCTAAGGGTGGTATCACCTGTGTATCTGAGGTTATTGATATTTCTCCTGACAATCTTGATTCCAGCTTGTGCTTCAACCAGCCCAGCTTTTTGCATGATGTGCTCTGCATAGAAGTTAAATAAGCAGGGTGACAATATACAGCCTTGATGTACTCCTTTCCCTAATTTGGAAACACTCTATTGTTCCACGTCCGGTTCTAACTGTTGCTTCTTGAGCTGTATACAGATTTCTCAGGAGGCAGGTAAGGTGGTCTGGTATTCTCTTGAAGAATTTTCCAGTTTGTCGTGATCCACATAGTCAAAGGCTTTGGTGTAGTCAAAAAGCAGAAGCAGATGTTTCTCTGGAACTCTCTGGCTTTTTGATGATCCAACGGATGTTGGCAATTTGATCTCTGGTTCCTTTGCCTTTTCTAAATCCAGCTTGAACATCTGGAAGTTCTTGGTTCACGAACTGTTGAAGCCTGGCTTGGAGAATTTTGAGCATTACTTTACTAGCATGTGAGATGAGTGCAATTGTGCAGTAGTTTGAGCATTCTTTGGCATTG
Organism: Nanger dama; assembly: GCA_917880005.1. NCBI lineage: Eukaryota > Metazoa > Chordata > Mammalia > Artiodactyla > Bovidae > Nanger > Nanger dama. Next base: position 651,492 of record CAKJTW010000038.1, on the reverse strand, counting down.
CCCTTCTTTGGGACTGGAATGAAAACTAACTTTTCCAGTCCTGTGGCCCACTGCTGAGTTTTCCAAATTTGCTGGCATATTGAGTGCAGCACTTCAACAGCATTTGATTTAGGATGTGAAATAGCTCAGCTGGAATTCCATCATCTCCACTAGCTCTGTTTGTAGTGATCCTTCCCAAGGCCCACTTGACTTCCCACTCCAGGATGTCTGGTTCTAGGTGAGTGATCACACCATTGTGGTTATCGGGGTCATTAAGATCTTTTATGTAGAGTTCCTTTATGTATTCTTGCCACCTCTTCTTAATATCTTCTCCTTCTATTAGCTCCATACTGTTTCTGTGCTTTATTGTGCCCATCTTTCCATGAAATGTTCCTTTGGTATCTCTAATTTTCTTGAAGCAATCTCTAGTCTTTCCCATTCTACTGTTTTCCTCTATTTCTTTGCACTGTTCACTTAGGAAGAGAGAGGAATAAAATGATAAAGATTCTTGATGGTGTTCAGTTCTGGTTGAAACCATTTCCTAAGAGACTGGCTAAAATTTCTGCCCTTGGGGTCCATAAGATTCATATTTCTATCCTTAACTATCCCATTGTGCTTAACCCTTCTTATATTATCAAGGTCTACTGAAACCAATTCTAGTTTTTGAGTTTCGTTTTTGAGCAGTCCTAAGAACTGATATTTATAACATTCTTTCTTAGTAGCTTCCAAAAGAAAAATAGACATATACTTAGAAAACAAAAATATTTTATTTTGTAAGTACCATAGGGGTACACTGGGCACTTTTATAAATCTAAGAATAATCACAAGGTCATAATGATCTTGTTTTTCCATACCTTGAAACATTTCTGCTATTTTATCATCCTAAAAATTAATCAGGGCTCCCAGGTAGCTCAGGTAAAGAATCCACCTACAATGCAGGAGACATGAGTTCAGTTCCTGAATCGGAAAGATCTGGAGAAGGAAATGGCAACCCACTCCAGTTTTCTTGCCTGGGAAATCCCATGGACAGAGGAGCCTGGTAGGATACAGTCCATTGGCTTGCAAAAGAGTCAGACACAACTCACTGGAGTGGGTTGTCATTTCCTCCTCCAAGGGATATTCCCCACCCAGGGATCAAACCTGCATCTCTTGAAGCTCCTGCATTGGCAAGAGGATTCTTTACCACTGAGCCACCTAGGAAACCATATGTATGTATATGTGTGTATACATACATACACACACACACAAGTATAAATGTTTTTAAAGGCAGAGACATAGGGAATAAAAATTTAAATTGTTTTAAGTGCTCACTGAAATTTCTGAGGAAGTTTTTCACTACTGCTTTATTCTTACTTCTGTAAATTATTTATAAAATAATTTAACAGGAAAATTAAAGAGTCCATTGGGTTCAGATGGTAAATGGGAAGACTATTTTTCTTGGCACAGATGGTTAAATTAGCTTAGGTTGGTTGCTATTACTTGCAACTCAGGAAGCCTAATTAATTTAATCAATCTCAAATATTAACATCTGTAAGCAAATCTAATTTCCTCTAGAAAATATACTGCCCTCTGTCTATACTGAAGCTTTCTAAATAAACAGAATTTTCTATTGTAATTTCCTACTGGTTTTAATCATATGTTCACCTTCTTTTTACCATCACATAAGGTGTTACCTTTACGAAGTCTTTATGTGCTGAGAGAAATTCAATAGTCTGTTATCCTCTAGTATTCGAGTAGCTCAGAGTACTCTGAATAAGCATCAAACAAGGAAGTTGTCTATCACTTAGGGATATGTTATACCAAAAATAAATACCTGAGAACACTAGAATCATACCTGCTACTGTCCAAGGACAATACTAGGAGAGAGACTAGAGTTGAAATCAACAGAGGGACAGAACATTTCTATCTTCCTCCTTAAGTTCAATACAGAACAGTCATTCATTAAGCAGGTTAATCCCATTTACTACCCCCATTCCCCGCTCCAAACATACACTGGCAAATTTAGCTTAATTAATGCCACTACCCACATCTCTGCCATCTAATTTTTCTGAGTATGCCCATAGTGAGTACTCTCTCAAGGATATCTTTAGAGACTGTAGGAACTATTTCCTATCTTGTCTTACAAAGAAAGAAGTTATTAAGTTCATCTGTCACAAAAACACCTACTAACTAGGTAATTACAGCTAAGGTCTCTTAAGTGCCAAACTGCCATCTTCTATTGAGGCAGACTGGGGCTTTCCAAGTGGCGCAGTGGTAAGAATCCGCCTGCCAATGCAGGAGACGCAAGAGATGTAGGTTCGATCCCTGAGTCAGGAAGATCCCCTAGAGCAGGACATGCCAATCTGCTCCAGCATTCTTGCCTGAAAAACTCCATGGACAGAGGAGCCTAGCGGACTACAGCCCATGGGTTCACACAGAGCTGGACATGACTGAGCACACACACAGACACACATTGAGGCAGAAAACTTCAGTAGTCCCTCTTGAGAGATCCTCCACTTTCAAATTTACAATCCTATGTTGGTAATCTAACGTGTGCACACTCAGTTGCTCAGTCGTGTCCAACTCTGTGTGACCCACTGGACTGCAGCAGACCAGGCTCCTCTGTCCATGGGGTTTTTCAGGCAAGAATACTAGCGTGGTTGCCATTTCCTCCTCAGGGGACACTGGAGGATCCAATATCCTCCCTGGGTCTCCCTGATACCAGTGATCGAATCCGCATCTCCTGTGTCTGCTGCACTGCAGGTGGATCCTTTATCTGCTGGGCCATCGGGGAAACCCTTGGTAATATAGACCAGAGTTCAATGACCTTGTTGTCAGAAAGTATTTTCTTATATTTAAATTCCATTTTCTTTTTATGGGCTTAGCAAGGGAACATGCTTACCACAGTCCTCTAAGAACGTTGTTTGCTGAAACACTATTACGTGCTCCCTCACCATTCTTATCCAAAGGCTAAACATTGTCTTGACCAAAAGTTCATTCAGGGTTTTCTGTCACATCTAAAAACTTTCTGGCCAGCCCAATGGTTAGATGTCTTTAGTACTTTACAATAGATGTCATTTTAAAACCTTTCATTTTTTTTATGGCTTACCTTTGAACTCTTTTCAAGTTTTCGTCATCCCTATTAAGTACAATGACCAGAGCTAGTTACCACAAGGCATTGACTAATAATGAAAAAAATGGTAAAATTAATTTGCTATTCTTACATTCTACATTCTCTGCATACAAATATCACACCTTTTTAATATTAGGGAATTAAAAACTCTATATTAAACGGAAGTGCATTCTTCACATTACACTTAAATGTATAACTGCAGTTTTAGCACACTATTAAAACACTGTAAATCCGTGAAATGATAAATTGTTGCCACTATCGTTTCTATTTTTGGCAGATTTCCTCCTTCCACTATTCAGAAGCAGAGGTGGGAATATTTAACAGAAAAGTGGAGTAACATGTAATTATATCTTCATCAAAAGAAGATGACAAAGCTTCAAAAAAAAGAAAATTAAGATAAAGGGGAAGAGAAAAGTGCATTAAAAAGAGAGGACTGAAATAAAGAGTAAATAACTCATGGGTTCAAAGAGAGAAAATCTAAATCTTTAAGTTTCCTTACCTCTGATCTTAAGATTGTATGAATGGCTTCAACTTCCTTTCTCCTAGCATTAGGAAAATCTGCTACAAAAGAAATGGCATATACTGAATATATGGTCAACATCATGTGAAGTAAACAGGCGTCTTTAGGAAAATCTATTTCACTGAGCTTTAAACAGAATGGTATGCTGATCTGAGGACAAATTCAGAAGACAAACAGCACTTGATTGTTATCACTATTCTCCATTGTTACAGATGTTTGTTGTCATATAAGTCATTCTGCCTATCTTCTATATTCAACAGCATTTACCTTTAACCCTTGAAGTGTTCATTAAAATTTTGTAATGGAAAATTAATCTCTGTTTGCTTAGTATAATTTTTTATGAAAGGTATGCAAATAGGATGCAAAAAAAATTTTTTGCCCACACAGTGGGGTCTTAGTTCCCCAACCAAGGATTTAATTTGGGCCCTCAGCAATGAAAGCACCAAGTTCTAACCACTGGACTGCCAGGGAATCCCCAATGATATATTTCTAACTTCTTATGCAACTGAGGTTTAAGGTCTTACTAACTTTTTCTGCTTCCAACACTACCAAAAAAAATTAGTGACTTCTTAAACAAAGAATAAAAATGCAGTAAAAGAACCCTTATTTTGAGTAACATGGGCACAAGTTATTGAAAATGAGAATAAACTCAGTCTTGTTTCGTACATTTTCATTTAAAAGGAAAGTCAGAGGACCAAAATGGCAGTTGAGGCTACCAGATAATCAACCTCCACCCAGTTAGTTTTCTAAGTATTAATATTTTTCATTACTTTCAGCCCTTTAATACTATGAAAATAACTTCTCTGAATTACAGTTTACATCAAAGGAAAATAAAAGTGGCATCCAATAAATAATAATGACAAACCTGCTCTTCTTGTTTTGAAAAATCACTAGGTGGGGATACTTGTATGGTTGTTTATACAAATTGCTTGAAACTCTGACAAGACTGTCTAATTGCTACTCAGAAGAGAACAAATTATAATCTAATCTGTTTAGGAAGGTCACTGTTAGAAGCTGCAACTGTTTCAAAGAAAGATTAAAGAAAAACAAGGTCATGAAGACCTCCAACCATATCCCTCTCCCCAGAATATGTCCTTTTTAAGATAAAGGGGAGATGTTATGCAGACCGAAAAAGTTTTCCTCAATGAGGGAAAACAAAAATAACAACCATCATTTATTAATGCTTACTATTTGCAAGGCACAGTGTTAGGTTAGGTATGTTACATTCATGATTTCATTTAATCCTCCCAACTTCATGATAGGTATAATTATCTCTTTTTAACAGATAAGAAAACTTTGCTTTTTAAAGTATTTAAGAATTTGCTGAAGACCCCACAATCTGTAACCCATGGATGTGGAATTTCAATCCATGTCTGATTTAAAAGCCCAAGCTCCTAAATCAGCATAGCGCTTGGTAGAATAGCAACTTTCTGATATTTTAACTATAGATAATTTTCAAGTTGTATCAGTAGTGCTACTCTGAACTTTTATCTGTTCACTGCTGGCACAGGGTACACACTCAATAAACATTTGTTGAATGAATAAATGAACTGCATTCTGACCCTATTTTTAAATGATTTATAAAATCAATAAACTGGATGTTAAGCAAGCCCTACTTTAATACAAAGACAAAACAATAAAAGCAGATTTTTAATCACTTAGCAAAATTTTTACTAAGCATGTATTATGCACCAAGGAAGGTACCACACATACTAGTAATATAAGGATAAATAAAATAGAGCTGTCAGAGAGAGAGTCACAAAGTTCTGTTAGACACAAGTGACTCAAACTGCCATGGCGTGAGAATGGTTTCACCAGGTACCTGACATGTCAGCAGGGTCAGGCAGGAAAAATTGTTTTCCAGGCAAAGGAGGGTAGCATGCTATGCTAAGTTGCTTCAGTTGTGTCTGACTCTGTGCAACCCCATGGACAGCAGCCCACCAGGCTCCTCTGTCCAAAGGATTCTCTAGGCAAGAATTCTGGAGTGGGATGCCACTTCCTTCTCCAAGATAAAGACTGCTGCTGCTGCTAAGTTGCTTCAGTCGTGTCCGACTGTGCGACTCCATAGACGGCAGCCCACCAGGCTCCCCTGTCCCTGGGATTCTCCAGGCAAGAACACTGGAGTGGGCTGCCATTTCCTTCTCCAATGCATGAAAGTGAGAAGTGAAAGTGAAGTCGCTCAGTCCTGTCTGACTCTTAGCGACGCCATAGACTGCAGCGTACCAGGCTCCTCCATCCATAGGATTTTCCAGGCAAGAGTACTAGAGTGGGTTGCCATTGCCTTCTCCAAGGAGGGTAGAGGAGGTAAAAAGGTAGGATTTTCCATGCATAGGCTTGGAGCTGTGTAGGTGCCTCACAAAATTCCCTGTACAGAAGTCCTGGGTGCAAGCATGCTTGTGTATATGAATGTACATCTATGTGGCTATTGAGAGAGAGGGGTAGGGAACAAGATAAGACTGAAAGAGATACGTTGAACCCAGACAGGATAGGTTTTTGGTCTCCCCAAGTTAAGAAGTTTGACTTTTATCCCGTAAGTACAGAGTCAGGAGATTTTTAAAGCACATTTGTTTTTAGAAAAGTAACTGGTAACACAACAGAATATGGAATAAAAGAGGAAGAAACAAGTGACAGGACATGAAAGAGAAATAGTGTGTGGGATAGATAACGAGGATGGGAACTAAAGACGGAGGAATAATAAAGGAAAGGACAAATGTAAGAAACACTTCAGGCACCAGATGAACAAGATTTGGCGACCAATGGAAAGTAGGAGAAAAAAGAGGCAAAATAATTGACAAAGATTTGTCAATTGACAAAGAGACAAAAATTTCTAAGTTTAGGAGAACGGGTAGATGGTGAAACCATTAGAGAATACGGGAGCACATTTGGTGGGAAAAACAAAATGAATTCCACCTTAAGCCTGTAGGACATCCAAGTTGGAGGGGAAGTGCGCAGTTTCTGGCTTAGGGTCAAAGAAACAAGTCAACTGTTTTCCCCTATCTAGGAAACAAGGAGAGACTAGGCATTCCCCAGGTTAGCTAGCCCTTTTCTGCTTCTGACAGCCCTCAATGTCACATGATCATTTCCTGAACACAGGAAGAATCCGTTTAACTCTCACCTCAACCTGTCCCACCTGATATACCCCCCACCCCAGGGGTACCCCAAGCTGTTAAATGGTATCAGCTACCATTTAACAGCAGCTACCCAATCTTCTTCCCTTCTAAACAGAACCCACAGAAATCCTAAGTATAGATACTCTTTCTAAATCAAACTATCTTTCTCTATTTCAACCAAATAAACAGGCATACTCAATTAAATCAGTATTAAAAATTAAACCAGAATGCTGATTTATTTACAACAAACAAAACTAGCAAAGGAACTGCTCTCATCCAAAAGACCACCCTCTCTGGACGCAGACCTAGACTGAAATTCTTTTGATCTAAATCTACTTGATGAAAGAAGTATCAAGAAATCAAAACAGCAATTAACTTAATCATTGATTACCATGTAACTCCTGGTCACTATTCATTAGAAAAACAAAATGAGGACTTCAAAAATGAGTGCAGGTTGCTGAAGGGACCCGAAGAACAGGGTTACCTTCCTTGCTCTCCTGAGCAATATGGTAGGCAATGGGCAATTAGGCATGAAAATACACTCTCAGCTGAGACGCTGTAATGTGCCATCAGAGTTAGCAAAAATATACAATAATAGGAAAACCATACTCAAGTTTCACTAACATATCCAAGTGAGAAAGGGTAAGAGCCACTAAATATTTTATTAAGTTACGAAAATCGAAGAAACACCCTCCCGCCAAAAAAAGTGACTACGTGTCATAACACAAATAATTATTTAAACTATGTCGCTATAAAGGAAGAGGATCAAAATCAGTTCCGCCTCCAAACTAAAGCCAGAGTAAGCAGTGGGTATGGATGAACCAAAGAAAAATAAACTATGCGATGTAAGGGCAGTTTCACTCTGCTCTGAGCTATCCCGGGTACTCAGAGGAAAAACACCAGAACTCTTTCCCCCCACCCTACTGGTCTCTCATTAGACAAAATCACTTAAGAGGCAAAAAGAGAAATGTAAAGAAAAATGGGCAAAGTGACGCTTCTCTAGACCTGTCTGCGTCTCTTGACAGATGGACCTAGGGACCAAACGGACGCTCCCAGGGTCCCAATAAACCCCCTCCCTCCATCGTCCCAGCTGTTACCTTCCACTTCCTCTGTGCCCTCCATCAGCATATCCTTCGTAAAGTTTGAAATCTGGCCAGTGAGGGAAGCCAGGCTGCCCCCGACCTGACCCAGGGACTGGCCCAAGCCGGAGCCGAGGCCCCCAAGCCAGGAAGACATCGCTGCGGGTTAGAGAAGGTCCGCTCTGCTCCGAGAAAAGCAGCCAGCGTCGTCGGACTACTCTGCCAAATGTCCTCGAACCGCTGCCTCCGCAGGACTGTCCAAATCACCACACTCAGGAATCGATAACACGACTGGGAAATGGTTCCCAGTCCACGCCGGTTTCGGGGGGCTCCCACCAACCGCCGGGCTCTGATTAGAAACGCAAAGGCCTGGCCTGAGACTTTACCAGGGGCCTGCCTCCAGTGACACAGTCACCCCCGTGGGCCTCCGCTCATTCTCACGGCTTCCCACCATCCGGATTAGGCCACTTCTTCTTCTGCTTCAGTGACTTTCCCTAGTTCCGTGGGCAACTCCTGCCAACTCGACGCCGGCCGCCATGACACCCACTAGGAACGCGTCTATGGATCATAGAGAGGCGCCGTGATAGCGTAGAAAGGCCCTGAAGAGCCGCCGGACGTGTCCTGGGCGCAGGGGAATATGGGATCGCGGAGGACTGCGTGCGGCCGCGGTGGCCGCAGCCTCCAGCCCCAGGGCAAGGTCAACTTCCACGTAGCCAGCCGGCTTTGGCCGCTGGTGGAATACCAACCGGAACCCGCGGCGACGCGGCGCTCTCGCCCAGTGCAGCTGGGTTTCAGGTAGAGGCGACCCTCAGTGGGTGCCCCCGAAGCCGGCGTAGCCTGGGAACCCCAGGGACTCATTCTTGGAGAGATTACCCTCGCGAAAGCCGCGGTGCGAGGAGACTCGGCGGGGATCCTCCGCCGGATCAGAAGTGGAATTTACGTAACTTATCACACGTACTGTGACAATTATTCTACACCCTGTCAAGGGCTGCTGTGTACTGGGGACTACGGTAGGAACCAAAGCTACACAGAAAGGATGGGTTGCAAATTCAAATGGCCAGGCGGCAAACATACTTGTGTTGATTACCTTCACAGTGGAAATTTTCTCTGCTGCCTTTCCAGCAGAGAAAGGCAGTAGAGAAACCAATGCCTTCTTTAGTATAAAAAGAGCCTTTTTTTTTTTCCCATGAAACCAACCTAACCTGTAAAGTTAAATATACAGACTACTTGTTTCAAAATAACTCTGAAGAGGACAGCGGGGCAACTTTATGCAGAATAAATGCTCTTCTAATGTGAACTCTCTCGTAGGGTATTGTGACAGTAGCCCTGCAAGGGCCCACCCCTCCCAGGGTACTCAGTTACACAGTTGGTGCACACACCTTCCCTAGAGGAAAAAAGGTCACGTGACTCACAGGCATTTGCTGCTGTGCTATGGGGACCCTAGGCTACCTGGCCAGAGAGACCGCCACATTTTTGACTTTGAAAAGAATAGGATAGGTCTGCAGTTCTTTTAAGCATAGAACCTAATATACTGGCACCTTTCTCCTTGATTTTATTCACAGCAGGGGTCATTACAGATTTATTTGTGAATGGAACATTAAGAATGCCTCCGGTGTTTGAAATATGATGGCACCAAGAAATAGTGTTGTTATTCAGTCACTGAGTCACGTCTGACTTTTTGCAGCCCCATGGACTGCAACATGCCAGGCTTCCCTGTGCCTCACCACCTCCCAGAGTTTGCCAAGTTTATGTCCAAGGAATAGTAGCCCTCCTTAAAATCTGAATGCTTTTAGAATAAATTTTGTATCTTGTACTAGAAGTGTCTATTAAGTGTTTTCTATATATATATTTTTTAAAAGGCATCTTTGCCCAGGGGTTGGATGTGCAGACACTGGGGTCTGACTGCCTAGATCTTTATTAGCTGTGTAACCTTGGGTAGGTTACTTAACTTCTCTGTGTACCAGTTTCCCATTTGTAAGTTGGGGAATAATAAATAATATTGCCCACAGGGTGGGTTTTTTTGGAGGAGTAAATAAAGTAGTATTTTTAAGTGCTTGGAACAGTGCCTGTACATGGTGAGTTCTATTTTAAGTGTAAAGTTTTAAAATTATGACATAAAGGTGACCTGTAAGTTATTCATGGGCAGACGATGAGTTGGTTAATAGCATCACTGACTCCATGGACATGAATTTCAGCAAACTTCAGATGATAGTGGAAGACAGAGGGAGCCTGGCTTGCTACCCTCCATGGGGTCGCAAAGAGTTGGGCACGACTGAGTGACTGAACAACAAGAAATTATTCTAGGCACTGGGGATATCGCAGGAGAAAAAACATACACAACGTCCCTGATCTCATGGAGCTTGCATTCTCCTGGGAAGGAACTGATGAGAAAATGTATTAAGTATTACATGATGATGACTGCGGTGGGGGAAATAACACTATTAAACAGGGTAAGAATGATACAGAAGGGATGTAGAGGAGAGATCACGCTTGTAAATGTTGTCGAAAGTGGTCAGGACTCCCTGGTAAGGTGATATTCGAACAGAGACTTGAAGGAAATAAGACAGTGAGACGGGTATCTGGGAAAGAGCAGTCCAGGCAAAAGAAACAGCTGATGCAAAGGTCCTGAGGCAGGAGAATTCTTGCCAGGTTAGAGGATTAGCAAAAATTCAAGGATGGCTGGAGCAGAGTGGGCTGGAGAAAGGCAATAACCAGTGAGGACCAGGAAGTTCAAATAGGGAGGACAGGTCATGTAGGACCTGATAATTGGGTATAAGAACTCTAGATTTACTCAAAGTAGAATGAAGAATTGTTTAGAGAAAAGGAGTCACATGAACTTAGAACCTCAATGGGTTCCTGTATAACAGTGAAAAGTTTGGTGTAAATCAAGCTCTTATTTCCTAGAGGTGTAAATTCTCTGGAGTATCATTTATATAAATTCATGTCATGCCATAAATATATTGCAGTTGATGCAGAAAACAAAATACATGCCTTTATATTTTGTATTAAGGTATTAGCATAAAAGCTATGTCTAAAATCCTCTTTATTGAGGATTGTTTTCAGTGTGATGGACTATGGTCCAAGAAACTTAAAGTATGATTCAGATATATATATATGCATGACGGACTTCCCTGGTGGCTCAGATGCTAAAGAATCTGCCTACAATGCAGGAGACCCAGCTTTGATCCCTGGGTCAGGAATATCCCCTGGAGAAGAGAATGGTTACCCATTCCAGTATTCTTGCCTGGAGAATTCCATAGACAGAGGAGCCTGGCAGGCTACAGTCCACAGGGTTGCAGAGAGTCAGACAGGACCGAGGGACTAATACACACACACACATATAGCTTGATGTGATGTTTGGGATGTGCTTCCAAAAATGGGGACAGGGTGGATGAATCAAGAATTGTCAGGACTTGGTCATTATTGATGCTTGGTGATAGGTACCTGTTGTTGTTCTTTTTGCTGTTCAGTTGCCCAGTCGTGTCCAGCTCTTTGCAAGCCCATGGACTGTAGCACACCAGGCCTCCCTGTCCCTTACCATTTCTGAAAGTTTCCCCAACTTATTGCATCAGTGATGGCATCCAGCCATCTTATCCTCTGATGGGTACATAGGGGAGTCATTTATTTTTGCATACGTTTGACATTTTTACTGTACAAAAGTCGTACAAATTTGATGAAACTTGGGCTGATGACCCTCTCGTTTCCCTACCAAAATCCCCAGTAGCGAATAAGGCTGTTCATCATCACTTAACGAGTAACAAAACAAGCCCAGCAACAGCAGACACACCAGACGCAGCCCAGGAATCTGAATGGCTCTCTGTGGTGGGCTAGGCTGCCCAGTTGAAATTCTGAACCTAGGATTTTTGTAACCTCAACAGATAGAAGATTCTTTTTAAAAACACTAACCAAAAAATGCTATCAACTGCAAACTGATTTCCGTTTCTCAAGAGGCAGCAGCATCAACACTTCTCTAGGGAGAGCAGTCTCTTCTGAAGAAACCATCCAAACGGGTTTATTTATACGAAAGAAAAGAACCCATTTTTTATGTTTATGTAAAGAAAAAATGACTTTTAGAGTAGAATTTAAAAATATTAGTCTGATCTTTCCCTCTCAGTTTCTAAATATGATCCTTATATTGCCATTTTCTCATTATTTTCGACATTATCTACCTACTCTCAATTACAGAAAATAAAAGATTAGAACTTTTATATTACCACCTGTCTCTATTTCCCTTCCTTCTGAGCACCCAGTAGAATGACATCATAATTACTGGTAAAATTAAAATTTCAGTTTACCAATTAAAAATTCAAATTGAAGTTTACCTTATATGCCTACATAAGTGTTGTTCATTGGCTGAGGCACATGGTGTACTAAGATTACATTTCCTTTATTTTTCAAGCTGTTCTTCCTGAAGTTAACAAATTCCATCTTTTAGATTTGCATAATTTTCTGTTACCCCATGTGTACTAAGTTGCTTCAGTTATGTCTGACTCTTTGTGACCCCATGGACTGTAGCCCACCAGGCTCCTCTGTCCATGAGATTCTCCAGGCAAGAATACTGGAGTTGGGGAGCCATGCCCTCCTCCAGGGGATCTTCCCCACCCAGGGATGAAGCTCACATCTCTTATGTCTCCTGCATTGGCAGGCAGGTTCTTTACCACTAGCAGCACCAGGGAAGCCCTTTTCTGTTTATTACAGAATCACTAATCCTTCTAAAAGTTAGCAACAGAATTGTAAAACATGCTCCTAATTCTGTTTTCAAGAAGGTATCAAGAATTCTATTATTTGCTTAGACTCATTTCTTCTACCCAGAGTCCTCTGTTTCCCTGCTCCACTCTCCTCTGACCTGTTCTCAGGGCCTTGTTTTTCCTTCTGGAAGCTGTAGCCTCTTATTGTCTACGATGCTCTGAAGTTAATAAGGATGTTCCCTGGGGGGTTTGTTTGTCGTTTCACTCATTGTCCTGGGCACTTAGCAAACCCTTTTTAAAACCATGTCTTTCGGTTCTGCAAATTATTAAAAAATTTTTTTATTGATAAATGTCCCCTCCCTAGGGAAACAGCTGTTTTTCAAGTATTTTTAACCAATCCTCCTGATTTCAGTCCACATCTCACCCCTACCTTCCAAGACAGCTGTTGCTCCCTGTCTTGCGTGCTGTTGGACATCCTTCTGTTTAATAATTACTCTGCAGCTCCCTCAGTTGTGCTCATTCCTGTATCAACTTTCCATCTTCAAAAAAAAAAAAAGTTCACATCTCCTATCACCTCAAATGGTGAAAGAAAGCGAAAGTGTTAGTCAGTTGTGTCTGACTCTCTGCGACCCTATGGACTGGGTCCCCCAAGGCTCTTCTGTCCATGCGGTTCTTCAGGCAAAAATACTGGAGTGGGTAACCATTTCTTTCTCCAGGAGATCTTCTTGACCCAGGGATGAACCCACATCTCCTGCATTGCAGGCAGATTCTTTACTGTCTGAGCCACCAGGGAAGCCCCCACCTCAAACAGCAGTGACTGTTAATTGTTCCCCAAAGTCTGTTCTCCCCTTTGCACACAGTGTTTGAATCCTCACTTTTACCTGGACCTGTGGCACAACAGAAGATGCCAGTGTTCCTCCTGATCCCATCATCCCTTTACCAGTTTTGTGCACGACCTGTTCTTGGGGTTCTTTTACTCCCAAAAATCAGCACCTCTTTCTCTTTGGCAGAGGGCTGCCTTTCGACTGCCAGAGCCCACGTTGCTTGTGCCCGAGGTGCTAAAACACAGTCTTGTTCAGTAGCCTGTTAAAATGGCACAACTCCCATGCCCACCATGGAGCGTCTCGAAGATGGAAGTACACTGCCTCTGGACCTGGCCGCAGGATTGAGGCTCTGTTTACTCTTATGAGCTTGCTTGACTTCCTTTTCTTATATCACTTTCCCACTCCCCTACACCTGTTCCATTCCTTCCTGAGAGCATTTTTTTCTCCCCCTGAGAGCACTTTTTGAAAAATAGTTTTCCCTTATCTCAAGGTCTGTCTCAAGGGTGCCCAAGCTAAGACTCATGACTACCCAGAATGAAAACCACCTTGTAGCTAGGAGTGGTCTTGTGATTCACTTCTGGCCCATGTTGAAGAAGTGTAAGTGATGTGTGCAACTTCAAGGAGGTAACCTTAAAGACAGGGCAGGTGGCCTTTTCCCATCCTTCTTTTGCTTCTTGATTGCTGAGATGCAGAAGTAATCATGGGCATCACAGCAGCTGTCTTGCATCCACGAGTTGACATTAACAAAGGAAGCCATGTATATAACATGAGAAGACAGAAAACAGATTCCTGACACGGTGCGACCCTATCACCCCTGGATTGGCGATCTCTACATTTCCTGAAGGCTTGTAGCATGTAAAGTGGTGGTTATATTAGGTTTTTCTATGATGGTCAAATCTAACTCAATGAATTCACCTCTTCTACTGGTCTCTCTGTACCTGAGGGGTTTTTCTTTAATTTAGGTGAGATTTTGGAAGGACGTAAATACAGTAATCAATCCCATGTAATTTTTGTTTTTGGCTGCACTGGATCTTCATTTGCAAGGGCTTTTTCTAGTTGTGGGAGTAGGGGCTACTCTTCACCGTGACGCTTGGGCTTCTCATTGCCCTGGCCTCTTTTGTTGCAGAGCACAGGCTCTAGGTGCACGGGCTTTGCCAGTTGCAGCAAGTGGGTGCAGTATAGCTGTGGTGTGTGGACTTTGTTGCTCTGCTGCACGTGGGATCTTCCCAGACCAGGGATTGAGCCTGTGTCCCCAGCATTGGCAGGCAGATTCTTACCCACTGCACCACCAGGGAGGTCCATCCTATGTATTTTTTGTGATAAAATTTACATAAAATTTACCATATTACAGTAGACAGCCTGGTTGCATTAAGTTCATCCACATTGTGGGGCAGACATCACCATCCATCTCCAGGACGTTTTCATCTTCCTAAATTGAAACTTTGTGCCCATTAAACAGTAAGTCCTTATTCCTTATTGCTCCACCCAGCCCCTGGCAACCACCATCCTGTTTCCTGTCTCTATGGATTTGATCAGCCTAAGTACTTCATATGTGTGGAATCACTTACCTGTACTTAACTGGAAGTCCCTGGAAGACGTTTGAGATGATTGGTCAAAAAAAGGCTAAATCTGCCTTGGCCCTGAGAAGGTTTCCATGTTGGAGACAGAGCTCTCCCTGTGCAGAATAGAAATACAGCTTTTGGAGAAACTGCATCTTATTTTGAGAGGGCAGGAATGCAACGGAGACAGCGGCAACATGGGATCAGATCCCTCTGATCTGTTTTCTGAGAGACTCAGCAGGACTCTGGTCACTGGCAGAACTGTCCGGGCCTACGTGATGATATGTGAGGAGGGCTGAAAAAGGGGCCATTCCACTTACCTTTGCTTGGAACCTACGACTCATCTGGTTTTCCAAGGATTAGACATTGTTAGGCTTGGTACTTCTGCGTCTTGTTTTCTAACATGCTATTGCTGGTATACAAACAAGCTATTGGTTTTTGTTGACTCATTGACCTCCTTCATCAGCTCCAGTAGCTTTTCAGTTAATTTTGGATGGGATGCTCTTTAGTCAAAGATGTAGTTAATGGTGTTTTTTTAAAAAAATTTTTTTAAGAGGTTTGGGATATTTTAGAGAAGTCTAGAAAGCAAAGCCAGACTGTTTGGTGTAGTAAAATGTAAATACAATCCAAACTTACTTTGTAAAGCTGTACATAAGATTTTTGTTATGTACAAAAGCTGGAGTACATTCCTGTTCTCTCTGCATCAGAATGCCCCCCACCCCCACCAAAAATAAAGCCTTTGTCTCATCAACTATGAGAGAAAAACTATTTTCATTCACTCAAGAAGACCTGTGCACACTCCTGGCATGATTCTGGGTTCTTGGAACAGAGCTATGAATCAGACACTCTGCTCCGCTGCTGCTTGCGTTCTGATTGGCCATGAGGCAGGGGAGACATTTAGATGACTGAACATGACTTCATAACATGTTAAGGGCTATGCCTGCTTTGTGAGATATGAAGACAAAACAGGATAATATGATAATGTGTGACTGGGAGGGAAGGCTGGCTTTTGTACATAACAAAAATCTTATGTACAGCTTTACAAAGATAAGCTTGGATTGTATTTACATTTTATTACACCGAACAATCTGGCTACGCTTTCTAGACTTCTCTTAACATGTTACACACTCCAGCTTTTGTGCACTTCCCGCCTGTCTCTCCAGCCTTCTGTGTTCTTCAGAGACAAGCAGCCACCCCCAACTTAGTCACAGTGCTTGCTGTTTCTTCGGGCGGGTAGGGTGGCACCACACCCTTGCATGGCTGCCTTTTTCCTGGTGTCTGAAAGGCACCTCCACAGAGGGCTTCCTCGAACCCAGTCTGAAAAGGCCCTCCCTCCCAGTCACACGCTGTCACATCATCCTGTTTCGTCTTTGTATCTCACAGAGCAAGCACAGCCCTTAACATGTTATGAAGTCACGTTCAGTCATTTAAATGTCTCCCCTGCCTCATGGCATGGCCGATCAGAACTCAAGCAGCAGCGGAGCAGAGTGTCTGATTCATGGCTCTGTTCCAAGAACCCAGAATCATGCCAGGAGTGCGCACAGGTCTTCTTGAGTGAGTGAGTGAATGATACAGAATTGTTTTTCTCTTATAGTTCATGAGACAAAGGGTTTTTTTTTTGGGGGTGGAGCGGGGGAGGTTCTGATCCAGGGAGAATGGGAACAATCTTGAGAGAACAAGGTCCAACAAAGAGTGGTGGTCAATTGAAAGTCCTCATAGCGGAGGTGGCCAATGATCTTGAGGGACAAGGATGTCAGAAGGGCAAAGGTGAAAGAGCAAGGGGAGTGTTAGGATGCCTGGCGATGAGAAAGAACTTGGTTTCTTTGAAGACCTAAAATGAGGTTCACTGTGCCTTAAGGGGAACTGTCAAGAGTACAGGCCGAAAAGGTCAGCTGGGCTCAAATTACCTAAAAATGATGAGCATTGAATGTGGCAGGCACAAAATGGTTAAAAGGATCCCCAAACAAAATCACTGCAGATGGTGACTGCAGCCATGAAATTAAAGATGCTTACTCCTTGGAAGAAAAGTTATGACCAACCTAGATAGTATATTCAAAAGCAGAGACATTACTTTGCCAACTAAGGTCCGTCTAGTCAAGGCTATGGTTTTTCTTGTGGTCATGTATGGATGTGAGAGTTGGACTGTGAAGAAGGCTGAGTGCTGAAGAATTGATGCTTTTGAACTGTGGTGTTGGAGAAGACTCTTGAGAGTCCCTTGGACTGCAAGGAGATCCAACCAGTCCATTCTGAAGGAGATCAGCCCTGGGATTTCTTTGGAAGGACTGATGCTGAAGCTGAAACTCCAGTACTTTGGCCACCTCACGTGAAGAGTTGACTCACTGGAAGACTCTGATGCTGGGAGGGGTTGGGGGCAGGAGGAGAAGGGGATGACAGAGGATGAGATGGCTGGATGGCATCACGGACTTGATGGACGTGAGTCTGAGTGAACTCTGGGAGTTGGTGATGGACAGGGAGGCCTGGCGTGCTGCAATTCATGGGGTCGCAGAGTTGGACACGACTGAGCGACTGAACTGAACTGAAACATGCAAATCTTCAGAGTAAGGACAACCCCAAATTTTCCTAACCTTCGAAAAGCTTTTAGCTGACATAAAATGTGCCTTCAAATCAACTAGTACGTTTCATAGGGCCCATAGGTGATGCTGATGAGATCAGAGCCATTTGGCTATCGAGTTACACTAAAAAGACGGTCACTCGTCATCAAGAGGAAATTTTGTTTCAAGATTTGTGCCCAGCCCTAATTAAAGCTCAAATGGATAGCCATCATTATAAAACCTGAGGATCCTATAATCCTGAACCAGGGTATTCCAACAAGAGTCCAGTGTCCGGAGTTCAGTGAGGGGAAAACAGCACTCTTAAAGACTGTTACTAGTATGCTTTGTTTGGCTCTCAGGGTGGGAAAAAAAAAATCAAGCCAACATTTAAAAATCAGATTTCAAATAAAAATATGGAATTCTTAGCCTCTCAGAAAAGATCAGAGGATCCAGTAACAATGGTCCCTCTGGTACCTGTTACTTGGAACAGTTATCAGTGGGCCCTAGCCAGCTTCATTTATCACCACGTCCATAAAGCAATGCTTCTCACATTCACTCTGTGTGGGAATCTCCCAGGGATCTTGTTAAAAATGCAGGTTCTCTTTCTGTAGGTGGGAGTGTGGCCTGAAACTTAGCATTTCTGAAAAGCTCTCAGTGGTGTAAATGCTCCAACCACACTTTGAAGGCAAAGCTATTAACTTAACAATAAATACAAACAGAAGTAAAAAAAAAGCAAACATTATCTTTATTTAATAATTTTTGATATTTAAAATACAACTCATCAAACATCCACATTAACAACAGTATCCTCAGTGTTCAACAGTGCTTTGGAAGCCCGGCTTTTCTAAGGACCAGACAGGAAGGCCTGTGTGTGTATTACCGGCAAGTCAACTCAGAGAGAAGAGCACACACACCAGGTGCAGAGTTGGGTCCTGAGCAAATGGCACTGCCACAGTGCACCTGTGTTGTGGCCAAAAGGATGCTTTTAATTCTTTACTTGAATTTCAAAGGTTACTTATACAGAACAGTAATTTTTAAAAATGCATTCCTACTAGTCCAGTGTTGTAGAAATTAGGTAATCACATTCAAATGTATGTTTTCCTTTTTAAAAAATTCCTGAAAATATTCACTTTTGAACTATGCAAGAGACAAGTGAAGTGCTTCCTAAATGAATCAGGAATTTCTAAATATGTTTCACAAATGCTTCCTACTCCCTGTCTTATGAATCCAGTCTTAAAAAACATTTATTGACATACTATAATAATTAAACATGCCAAATGCAATAATTTAAATGTGGTTAGTAGCATTAATTTTGGAAATGCCAGACCATTTTGCAAAAAAATTAAAACAGCAGACATTTTCTTGAACCAAAAAAAAAATCAAAATTCAAGAATTAAACAACCATGGCAATAATATTTTCATTCATGAAAGCAAAATGAAACAAAAATATTTTGTGTATTTAAAAAACAACACAAATTCATTCATTTTTTTAACAAAAGATGCTGGTTACAAAGGGACCGGAAATGAAGCAAAGTTTTTATTTTGAAAATATGAAAAATTATTTATACTGCTGAAATAATTAATCCAATCTGATTTTTCTTAATTAAGATCACATCTGTAATATCTCCATACTTGTCAGGGCCCAGCTGCAACAATTAACTTTGAAAGTAGTGGCCATAGGTCCCTCCAATTGCAGATAAGTTTCTAATAGGAAGTCATCAATATTAATGATTGAATCCTCTTAAATTTAAAACATTAAGATTTATTTTTCAATCTAAGCAATTTCAAGTATTATCATTTCATTTTTGCTTGTGCACTGAGAACCAATCTTTTTGCCTTTGCACACCTCCAAATCTGCCAATTTTAAGACATTTAGTAAATCTTGGCACTAGTGTGATACTATTTAAAAGCAGTATCGAACACGCAGACATTGAAAATGTCTTAGGCTCTTACTGGCATAAAACTTAGTTTATTTGACTTAACATCAAATGAAACAATGTAGAGTATGAGTAATTTTGCTCCTCAACTAGTTTGGAGTTTTTCTTCATTAACTATGGCATGAATAAAGCCTCAATTAAGAAAAATTAAGTTTTAAAGAAAGCACCTTAAATATTCTGTGAATTGTAAATTATTTGGCCAAGATCTTAGAGGTGAAATACAGTTTACCTGCAGCAGCCTTTCAAACTACTTGCATTACTTAAATATTTGTATGTTAATTATGGTAAAAATGTTTAATGATGGTTTAGATTAGATGTTAACTACTCTGAATTTTTGAAACATAAATAACTACTTATTAAATCCATGACATCTATCAGTGTGAAAGTGTTATTTCCAAAGCTTGTTTAAACTTCACTTATAACACTAGCATTGCCATGGTACTTATTTTATCCCAGTAATACAAATTATACATTAGAAAAATGATACCAATAGTTTAAATATTAAACATTAAGGTGTTCCCAATTGGTAAAACAGAATGGAAATCTTTCTATAAATAAAAGTTCTTAGCAGGACAGTTACAGTGAATCTCATTGTTTCTGACTTGCAGGTGGTTTAAAGTAAACCGTACTACCTGTGTAAACTATAACTTTGTGTAACTTAAAAATTTTCTTACTGTGGTTATGAGCATTGGCATCTTTACATACTAGCCAATCAATTAAGAAATGGAATCTAAATGTTCAATAATATTTATGCCAATCCACACAAGATGGCAGTTTACTAGTGATTCTGAGTCTGCCTGCCAAATGTAACAATTTCACAACAAACTAAACAAACACATTCAAATACATCCAGTGTGTGCTCAGCCCTGCTTTAAAAAAATACCCTAACAAAGAAGGTCAACCTCCTATATTCCTTTAAGTGCTTTAGCAAGGGTGTGTAATATAAGAACTTTATAAACTTTCAAGGTTAAAACTTTTTAAAGTATATTCGCTTTTCACTTTTGTATCAGGTAGTTCATCAATTCAAATGTAAGAATTAATGTATTTTTTTCAATGAGAAAAGATATAGGTCAATTATCCATGGAAAATATGACTAGCATACTTGGGTTAACTACAGAAATGTCCAGTCTTAAAATATTTTGGTTTGTAAATCTCAGGGAGTAGTACCAAACTCCAAAATCCCTTGCACTTCTAAAAGTTTATAATTCTTCTGAAACATTTTCAACTGTCAAAGAAAACTTTAGATTTTAAAATAAAGCTGTCTAATTTTATGTAAGGGAACTTCATAAAACTTAACTTGGCACAAAATAATGACTTAAAAAAAGTCTGTCTCTATCCAAGTAAAAGCTATTTCATAATCATAAATAAAAGGTATTTTCTCATCTCTTTTCAGTTAGCAATAAATCCTACATCAAAAAATTCCCTGATAAAATGTGTGTAGCCATACACCAGCGTATGGCAATATATCATACTTTAATTTTCTAAGTTGTCAGCTGAAATTTCTTCTTAAATTTTAGCTAATGAACAATTCAACATTCAAAAGGGCTTCAAAGGGGATGGAGAATGAGGGAAGGGGAGAATCTAAAGGCCCATTTCAGAGAGACATGGTTAACTTTCACGAAAATCATCCCACTGCAATGACCCAGCAAGACACTCTGCATCCCAATTAAAGAATGTTTATCAAAACTAAAGACTTTCTTATTTACACATCCATTAAGTACTGTGCCTTCTGTAAGTCGAAGCTATTTAAACATGATGCAAGTGTCAAGTCACAGTACAAATTTCAATGCAGTTTTGTTGGTAAATTATCTTCATGTTCTAAATAGTTAAATCTGGCAAGCTCTACCTACTAAAGATGTACAGCAGAAGCAGACATCCACATTTCATAACTCAACTGTAAACAGCTCATCACAAGAGGAAAAATAAAATGAAACTGCTACTAAAATTGAAGGCCAAATTTCATCCATCATACATTCACAGTGGGCACTGCATGTTGTTTTCCTGTATGCAACAGAAGGAAACTTGCACCCCATGCTCCTCCTATTTTCTCAATTTCAAAAGAAAAGGAAATGACAGGGTGCAGGAAAGAGGGTTACAACACAACCTTAAAGTTCTGACATAACTGAGGAGAGAGCCACAAAGCATCTGACAATGGATGTGCTCACACGTGACAGAATTCTCTTTTACTCTCAAATACTTGTGTAGAGCTGATTTCAGAGTACAGGAATGCACTGGAGTCATGAAATAATGATCCCTTCTCAGAGGGTTTAAAAACCTCAAGAAACATTACCGTCTTTCAACAGAGTAGTAGAAAATAATGAAAAGCAGGTAACAGGAAACTGTGATCAGAGAAAATAAAGGTGAGAAACCACCCAAGTGCATGATACATAGTCAGAAGGAAAACAGCTTATCCTGGAACTGCTGCTATTATCAAAACAGAGAAGACACTGTCCTACAAGGTTAATTTGGTTAAAGAGAAATAAGAGCAACTATTAGATGATAAGTGAGCCAGATTCACTATGCAGAAGGGAGGAAAAGAAGACAGTGTGTGGGGAAGGTTCTGTGGCCAGAGCTAGGTATAATTAGTTGGTCTGCAAAAAGATCCAAGAGAAATGCCCTAATTTTAGATATGTTAGATACTGCACACTCAAGAAAGAAAAAACAACATTTAGAAAACTCTTTTAAATTTAATTGCTGAATGCCTCTTTGGCTAGTGTTTGGAGGATCATTTTTAGGCCTACAACTGATGTATTTTTCCACCTTATTATTGTTTTGTTTGCAAACCACCTAAGTCTTTTTTCCTCTGTTGAAAATTGTTCTCTTTGACACATTACCAAAATGGACCATCACACAGGACAATATTGGAAAGACTGAGTATCTAAATGATTTGTGAAAAGTATTACTTTTTTCCTTCTGTTTTGAGATTACTTCTAACAGTTTCTAAAGACATGGTCACAGCTGCCTGAAGCATGTCTTCTTCACTCATAGAATCACCTGTTGGGGATAAAACACATATTTCTTAGAAAGTTCTGGAAAATTTCCAGAGTCATCAAAAGGTAAGTGCTCAGAAACTATTTACATGACTACTATAGTTTCCTTTGTAGATTCTGAAAGTTTACAGAGAGTAAAATCCACTCTTTGACAGTTCCTCAAGTTTTGACAAATACCAAGTGGTATAACCATCACCACCACCCAGATACAGACAGAACAATTCCATGCACCCAAATATTCCCTCATGCTGTCTTTGCAGTCAGTTCCCAATCCCTAGGTCTAGGCAGCCACTGACGTTTTCTGCCCTACAGTTCTGCCTTTTCCTGTATGTCAACACAAATGGAATCATGCATCGTGTACGCAACCTTTGAATATGGCATCTTAAACAAAAGCATTATGCTAAGGGAAAGAAAATTTAACTTTGTGTCTGTCAATGATACATACGTTACTGAAAAGTTCGTTTTGAGAAATAATTATTTATGCACAGGAAGGTACAAAGATAGTTCAAAGAGGTCCTGTGTACACTGGCTAAATTTCACCTAATAATTAAATCTTACGTAACTACAGCTCAAATCTAAATCTGAATACTGACATTGGTATTTACAATGTTGTGCATAGTTCTATGGTATTTTGTTGTATGTGAAGATCTGTATAACCACCATCACCACCACCACAGTCCAGACTGAGAACCACCAAAATCTCCCTCCTGCCATCCCTTTTTATCCACTCACTTCTCTTCCCTGTCCCCCACATTCCTTAACTGCAGGCAACTGCTAATTTGCTTTCCATCTCTGTCAATTTGTCATTTTTAGAATGCTACATACTTAGAATCCTATAGTGTGAGATCTTTTGAGATTTATTTTTTGTACTCAGCATAATGCCCTTGAAATATATCTAAGCTGCTGCATGTATCCACACCTGGTTTCTTTTTTAAAAAGTTAAAAAAAAATTTTTTTAATTCTTTTCACCACACCACATGCCATGCAGGATCTCAGTTCCCTGACCAATGATCTAACCTGTGCTCCTAGGGTGGAAGCACAGAAGCCTTAACCACTGAACCAGCAGGGAAGTTCCTAGTTTCTTTTTAATACTGAGATGTATCCGTGGGATGGATGTACCACAGTTGGTTTAACCATTCACCTACTGTAGCACACTTTTTTCCAGTTTTTACCATGACAAAGATGCTATGAACATTCAAGTACAGGTTTTTGCATGGATAGAAGTTTTAATTTCTCTAGGATTAAATGGGAATATAACTGATGGCTGTATTGTCACTGTATATTCAGGTTTTATAGAAATGACCAAATTATTTTCTAGAGTGGCTGCACCAGTTCAAATCAAAGTTAAAAATCTTACCTCCCTTTACTTTCCTCTGATTATAATTGCCTTAAGTATTTCCTATATTTACAGTAAAAACCAAATCAGTTATAATTCTTCCTGCAATTGTAAAATATATTTTTTAGAAAACTGAAAAGGAGAGTCAAGTCTATTGTGTTTACACATATTTTTATTCCTCCTCCTGTTCTTTTTAAGTATTTATTTGGCTATGCTGTTTTAGTTGCAGCATGCAGGATCTTTGTGTGTGTGTGTGTGCGTTGTGTGTGGCACAGGGGATATCTTTTACTTGCAGCATGGAAACTGTTAGTTGTGGCAAGTGGGATACAGTTCCCCATTGTTGTTCAGTCACTCAGTTGTGTCCGACTCTGCCATGCCATGGAATGCACCACACCAGGCTTCCCTGTCCTTCACCATCTCCTGGAGTCCAGTCAAACTCATGCCCAATGAGTCAGTGAGGCCATCCAACCATCTCATTCTCTGTCTTCCTCTATTCTTTTTGCCTTCAAACTTTCTCAATACCAAGGTCTTCTCCAGTGAGTCAGCTCTTTGCATCAAGTAGCCAAAGTATTGGAGCTTCAGCTTCAGCATCCATCCTTCCAATGAATATTCAGGGTTGATTTCCTTTAGGATTGACTGGTTTGATCTTGTTGTACAAGGGACTCTCAAGAGTCTTCTCCAACACCACAGTTCGAAGGCATCAATTCTTCAGTGCTCAGCCTTTATTACTGTCCAGTTATTATACCACATCTATACATGACTACTGGAAAAATCATAGCTTTGATTATACAGACCTTTGTAAGCAAAGTAATCTCTCTACTTTTTAATACACTGTCTAGGTTTTTTTTTTAATCTTAGTTGGAGGATAATTACAATATTGTGGTGGTTTTTGCCATACATCGACATGGACAGGGATGGGTGCACGTGTGTCCCCTCGTCCTGAACCCTCCTCTGACCTCCCTCCCCATCCCATCCTTCTGGGTTGTCCCAGAGCACCAGTTTTGAGTGCCCTGCTTCCTGCATCGAACTTGCACTGGCCATCTATTTTTACCTATGGTAATATACATACTTCAGTGCTGTTCTCTCAAAATCACCCCATTCTCACCTTCTCCCACATAGTCCAAAAGTCTGTTCTTTACACGTCTCTCTTTCACTGCCTTGTATATAGGATTGTCATTACCGTCTTTCTAAATGCCATATATATGCATTAATATATTGTACTGGTGTTTCTCTTTCTGACTTACTTCACTCTGTATAATAGGCTCCAGTTTCATCAACTCATTAGAACTGACACAAATGCATTCTTTTTTATAGCTGAGTAACATCCCATTGTGTATATGTACCTCAACTTCCTTATCTGTTCGTCTGCCGATGGACATCTAGGTTGCTTTGATGTTCTAGCTATTGTAAACAGTGCTGCAATGAACACTGGGGTATATGTGTCTCTTTCAATTCTGGTTTCCTCATTGTGTATGCCTAGCAGTGGGACTGCTGGGTCATATGGCAGGTCTATTTCCAGGTTTTTAAGGGAATATTCATACTGTTCTCCTGGAGAAGGCAATGGCATCCCATTTCAGTACCCTTGCCTGGAAAATCCCATGGAGGGAGGAGCCTAGTAGGCTGCAGTCCATGGGGTCACAAAGTCGGAGACGACAGTGACTTCACTTTCACTTTTCAGTTTCATGCATTAGAGAAGGAAATGGCAACCCACTCCAGTGTTCTTGCCTGGAGAATCCCAGGGATGGCGGAGCCTGGTGGGCTGCTGTCTATGGGGTCGCACAGAGTCGGACATGACTGAAGTAACTTAGCACACTGTTCTCCATAGTAGGTGTACCAGTTTGCATTCCCACCAAGAGTGTAAGAGGGTTCCCTTTTCTCCACAACCTCCTCAGCATTTATCATTTGTAGACTTTTTAATGGCAGCCATTCTGACTGGCATGAGATGATACACTGTGGTTTTGATTTGCATTTCTCTGATAATGAGTGATGTTGAGCATCTTTTCATGTTTTTTTAGCCCTCTGTATGTCTTCTTTGGATAAATGTTTAGTTCTTTGGCCCACTTTTTGATTGGGTTGTTCGTTTTCTGGTATTGAGCTGCATGAGTTGCTTGTACATTTTGAGATTAATTCTTTGTCAGTTGTTTTGTTAGCTATTATTTTCTCCCATTCTGAAGGCCCCCTTTTTTACCTTGCTTATAGTTTCGTTAGTTGTGCAAAAGCTTTCAGTTTAATTAGGTCCCATTTGTTTATTTTTGTTTTCATTTCCATTCCTCTGAAAGGTGGATAATAGAGGATCTTGCTGTGATTTATGTCAGATAGTGTTCTGCCTATGTTTCACTCTAAGAGTTTTATAGTTTCCAGTCTTACATTTAGATCTTTAATCCATTTTGAGTTTATTTTTGTGTATAGTGTTAGAAAGTGTTCTAGTTTCATTCTTTCATAGGTGCTTGACCAGTTTTCCCAGCACCACTTGTTAAAGAGATTGTCGTTTCTCCATTGTATATTTTTGCCTCCTTATAGGTTTCTCCAGGAGACAGGTAATGGGATCTGGTATCCCCATCTTTTTAATACTTTTCCACAATTTACTGTGATCCCCACAGTCAAAGACTTTAGCATAGTCAATCAAACAGATGTTTTTGGAATTTCCTTGCTTTCTCTATGATCAATGACTCCACAAAGTAGGCTTTTCTTGGGGCAAAAATAAAATCGAGGCTACTAACCACTCTGTCTTTCTCTGGTCCTGAGCTTCCCAGCCAGTTTGTCTTCTCTCTGCCTTTCAGATTCTGCCTATATTTGCTTTATACAAAAGCCCAGGGTTGTTAGCTGTACTTAGCAGAATGTGTAAGAAAAAGTACCAGTTCATTCCTTTTTATTGCTAATAGTAGTCCTTTGTTTGGATCTAACAGTTTATGTGTCTATTCACCATCTGAAGAACAATCTTTAAGCAGCTTCCTGTTTGGGGCTATTATGAACAAATCAGCTAGAGCATTCACAGTAAGTTTTTGTGTAAATCTAATTTTCTTTTCTCCTGGTTAGAAACTAGGGAGTTGGACTACTGGGTTCCATGGTTAAGTGTACATTTAAGTTTGTAAGAAAATACTAAACTGTTTTCCAGAGTTGTTGTACCATTTTACACTCCTACTAACAATGTATGAGAGTCCCAGTTGCTCTGATTCTTGCCTGCATTTGGTATTGTCAATTTAATTATTTTCTTAAGTCTTTCTTGCAAGTGTGTAATGGCATCTCATTGTGGGTTTAGTTTGCATTTCCCTAATGACTAGTGATGTTGAGTATATTTTCATGCCCAATTTTCATGCATATACCTGGTAAAGTGTTCAAATCCTTTGCCCATCTTTTTGAGTTATTTTCTTAGTTTTGAGAGTTCTTTTCATGTCCTACTTACAAGTTCTTTGTTGGATACAGTTTCTTTTCACTCCAGTTTCTACTACCAATAACTGGCCAACATTCAAGACCCATTTATTAAACCAAGGTCTATCAAGTAATTCTAGACTTCTATGTTGTAATGCAGACTACACTCAAGTGCTTTTAGTTTTCCAAGTAGTAAAATGAACTTATTTTCCACCTACTATTATTCATTATCTTTGAGAAACTTTTGGAAAATGTACCAATTACTGTGACATTGCAAGTACTATTTATAATTTTAAAGCAAAACATTCATTGAGTGTTTTAAGGACACAAGTACATTAAGGAGTCAGCCTGCTCCTTAATCCAAGAAAGTTTAGTAGATCACAAATTCATTCAAGAATTTCAGTATACTGAAAGAGAGGAGAAAAAAAAGCCTACAAAGCCAAAAATCACATGGAGGCTGTGCGTCAAAGAGAGCATGCAGGTAACAAATGTGATGCATGGTCAGGAGGCATACCTAGACCCCTGTCAGGCACTTCCAGAACCTGTGCTCGGCTTTTCACACACGTGAGTAAGCTGTCCTGGCGACGCTTGCTGCTGCTGCTGCTGCTGCTGCCTGAAACATTCAAGAGTGAATGTACATTTAAAAAACAAAACCTAAGAATGAATATGCCATGAGAAAAATCATTCCCATGGAAAATAAATGGCTCCATAAAACAAAACTGTCACTGGCTTGAACGCTCCAGAAGAAGGCAAGAGCAGTCATTCTGACAGAAAACAAACTTATGATTACCAAAGGGTAAAGTGGTGGTGGGGAGGGGGATAAATGAGGAGTTTGGGATTAATAGATATATACTACTATATATAAAATATATAACAAGGTCCTACTGTACAGCATAGTGAACTATATTCAATACCTTACAATAACCTATAATGGAAAAGAATCTGAAAAAGAATATACATATATACATATATCTCAACAGTTTTGCTGTACACCTGAAATTAACACATTATAAATCAACTACACTTCAATTTTTAAAAGAAAGAGCAATCAGTCTGACATAAATTACTGAAAAGCATCACAGCGCTGATCCTAGGAAACCTAGATAGAAAATTCACATTTATCAGACAAATTAACAGGTATTTTTACCATAAAAATAACACATTGTACCAATGGAGTCACTATTTTTATGCAAATGTGTTGGTTTACAGGTCCTTAATATTGTTGGAAGTCACTGAAAATAAGCACCTTTGAAAAGATGAAGCATCTCAAATTACGGGCAGATTAAAATGATCCTTCCATGCCTGGCTCCTTCCTGTCACTCATATCTAGGCTTCAGTATCTCCTCAGAGGCTTCCCTGGTGGCTCTGATGGTGAAGAATCTGCCTGCCAACCAGGAGATCCAGGTCAGGAAGATCCCTTGAAGGAAGAAATGGCAGCCCTCTCCAGTATTCTTGCCTGGTGAATCCCATGGACATAGGATATTTCCTGACTGTTCGAGCTAAAGCAGCCACCTGCCGTTCTCACACTCTCATTTAATTTTCAGGATAAACTATCATCATCTGATATTCTTTAGCCTGTCTCCCCCTGTAGAATCATAAGCTTTGAGAGCACAAATCTTATCATGCTTGTTTCTCCAGTACCTAAACCTGGGCTTGCCACCAAATACTTTACAAATGAAAGAAATGAAAACAACTATTTAAACTTCATAATCAAGTTTCAGTAATACCTGCTGCATTAAAGTAAATTCTCCCTGTATTTTTTTTCAAAAGGAAAATCCATGTCGTAACAATTCACACAGTAAAACATTTAAACATGATGGCTGTGATGTAAATAGGTAGGACGGTGTCCTCATATTCAGAAAATATACACTTAAGTTTTGAGAAATATAATGGGAAATTGTGTTTGTCAGCTATTCTAAAGTGGTTCAGAAATACCAACAATTGGGAAATCTAGGTGGAGGGTATAAGGAACTCTGAACTATTTCTGCTTTTATGTCAGTTTAAAATTACTTCATATATATACATATATATATGCTAAAAATTTTAAGAAACAAAACTTATAAATAGCCAACATTCGTATCCCACTTCTGACACCAAGGAAAAAAAAAAAAATTTAAATAAATAAATAAATAAATAGCCAACAATCTAAGCAAGAAGCTATAGTTTCAAAAAATGCATAGAAGGATTTTTAAAGGAAGCTGAATTTTTATGAATACAAAATTCTTTAGTGGGGTAATGAATGATACTTTTTTTTTTAAATCAACCTCACCCTATTTTTTTTTTTTTTTACTGTTTTTTACTGAAGGTTAATTGCTTTACAGAATTTTGTTGTTTTCTGTCAAACCTCAACATGAATCAGCCACAGGTATACATATATCCCTTCCTTTCTGAACCTCCCTAGCACCCCTCTAGGTTGATACAGAGCCCCTATTTGAGTTTCCTGAGCCATAAAGCAAATTCCCATTGTCTATCTATTTTACATATGGTAAGGTAAGTTTCCATGTTACTCTTTCCATACATCTCACCCTCTTCTCCCCTCTCCCCATGTCCATAGTCTATTCTCTACGTCTGTTTCCCCACTGCTGCCCTGTAAATAAATTCTTCAGAACTATTTTTCTAGATTCCATACATGTGCATTAGAATATGATATTTATCTTTCTGACTCACTTCACTCTGTAATAGGTTCTAGGTTCATCTACCTCTTCAGAACTGACTCAAATGCTTTCTTTTTTGGCTGAGTAATATTCCATTGTGTATATGTACCACAGCTTCTTTATCCATTCATCTGTTGATGGGCATCTAGGTTGCTTCCAAGTTCTAGCTATTGTAAATAGCGCTGCAATGAACAATGGGATACATGTGTCTTTTTCAACCCTGGCTTCCTCAGGGTATATGCCTAGGAGTGGGATTGCTGGGCCATATGGTGGTTGTATTCCTAGTTTTTTAAGGAATCTCCACGCTGTCTTCCATTGTGGCTGTATCAATTTACATTCCCACCAGTAGTGCAAGAGCTTTCCCTTTTCTCCATACCCTCTCCAGCATTTATTGTTTGTAGACTTTTTGATGGCCATTCTTACTGATGTAAAGTGGTATCTCATGGTTATGATTTGCATTTCTCTAATAATGAGTGCACTCAATATGCCAGCAAATTTGGAAAACTCAGCAGTGGCCACAGGACTGGAAAAGGTCAGTTTTCATTCCAATCCCAAAGAAAGGTAATGCCAAACAATGCTCAAACTACCGCACAATTGCACTCATCTCACACGCTAGTAAAGTAATGCTCAAAATTCTGCAAGGCAGGCTTCAGCAATACGTGAACTGTGAACTTCCAGATGTTCAAGATGGTTTTAGAAAAGGTAGAGGAACCAGAGATCAAATTGCCAACATCTGCTGGATCATGGAAAGTGTAAGAGAGTTCCAGAAAAACATCTATTTCTGCTTTATTGACTATGCCAAAGCCTTTGACTGTGTGGATCACAATTAACTGTGGGAAATTCTGAGAGATGGGGATACCAGACCACCTGACCTGCCTCTTGAGAAATCTGTATCCAGGTCAAGAAGCAACAGTTAGAACTGGACATGGAACAACAGACTGGTTCCAAATAGGAAAAGGAGTACGTCAAGGCTGTATATTGTCACCCTGCTTATTTGATTTCTATGCAGAGTACATCATGAGAAACGCTGGGCTGGAAGAAGCACAAGCTGGAATCAAGATTGCTGGGAGAAATATCAATAACCTCAGATATGCAGATGACACCACCCTTATGGCAGAAAGTGAAGAAGAACTGAAAGGCCTCTTGATAAAAGTGAAAAAGGAGAGTGAAAAAGTTGGCTTAAAGCTCAACATTCAGAAAATGAAGATCATGGCAACTGGTCCCATCACTTCATGGGAAATAGATGGTCAAACAGTGGAAACAGTGTCAGACTATTTTGGGGGGCTCCAAAATCACTGCAGATGGTGACTGCAGCCATGAAATTAAAAGACTCTTACTCCTTGGAAGAAGGAAAGTTATGACCAACCTAGATAGCACATTCAAAAGCAGAGACATTACTTTGCCAACAAAGCTCCATCTAGTCAAGACTATGGTTTTTCCTGTGGTCATGTATGGATGTGAGAGTTGGACTGTGAAGAAGGCTGAGCGCCGAATTGATGCTTTTGAACTGTGGTGTTGGAGAAGACTCTTGAGAGTCCCTTGGACTGCAAGGAGATCCAACCAGTCCATTCTGAAGGAGATCAGCCCTGGGATTTCTTTGGAAGGAATGATGCTGAAGCTGAAACTCCAGTACTTTGGCCACCTCATGTGAAGAGTTGACTCACTGGAAAAGAGTTTGATGCTGGGGGATTGGGGGCAGGAGAAGGTGATGGCAGAGGATGAGATGGCTGGATGGCATCACTGAC
Source organism: Nanger dama (assembly GCA_917880005.1). Taxonomy (NCBI): domain Eukaryota; kingdom Metazoa; phylum Chordata; class Mammalia; order Artiodactyla; family Bovidae; genus Nanger; species Nanger dama. The sequence continues at coordinate 620,038 of CAKJTW010000038.1, read as the reverse complement.
TCGATGGACCTGAGTTTGAGTGAACTCCGGGAGTTGGTGATGGACAGGGAGGCCTGGCGTGCTGCAATTCATGGGGTCACAAAGAGTCAGGCACAACTGAGCGACTGAACTGAACTGAACTGAATAATGAGTGATGTTGAGCGTCTTTTCTTGTGTTTGTTAGCCATCTGCACGTCTTCTTTGAGAAATGTTTGTTTATAGGTCTCTTTTCCACTTTTTGATTGGGTTGTTTTTCTGGCATTGAGTTGTATGAGCTGCTTGTATATTTTGGAAATTAATCCTTTGTCAGTTGTTTCATTTGATATTATTTTCTCTCATTCTGAGGGCTGTCTTTTCACCTTGCTTACAGTTTCCTTTGCTGTGCAAAAGCTTTTAAGTTTAATCAGGTCCTACTTCTTTACTTTGTTTTTATTTCCATTACTCTAGGAGGTAGGTCATAGAGGATCTTGCTTTGATTTATGTCATCCAGTGTTCTGCCTATGTTTTCCTGTAAGAGTTATAGTTTCTGGTCTTACATTTAGGTCTTTAATCCATTTTGACTTTATTTTTGTGTATGGTGATAGGAAGTGTTCTAATTTCATTCTTTTACATGTAGCTGTCCAATTTTCCCAGCACCATTTATTGAAGAGGCTGTCTTTGACCCATTGTATATTCTTGCCTCCTTTGTCAAAAATAAGGTACCCATAGGTGCATGGGTTTATTTCTGGGCTTTCTATCTTGTCCCATTGGTCTATATTTCTATTTTTGTGCCAGTACCATACTGTCTTGATGACTGTAGCTTTGTAGTATAATCTGAAGTAAGGAAGAAGCAGAATTTTTAAGTGCCCATTAACACAATAGGGCTTCCCTTGTAGCTTAGGTGGTAAAGCATCCGCCTGCAATGCAGGAGACCTGGGTTCAATCCCTAGGTCGGGACAATCCCCTGGAGAAGAAAATGACTACCCACTTCAGTATTTTTACTTGGAAAACCCCATGGACAGGGGAGTCTGGTGGGCTATAGTCCATGGGGTCACAAAAAGTCAGACATGACTGAGCAACTAACATAGACAACACTATAAAATAGAATAAAACAGCAGACTTTTTCTAGGGCCCCTCTTAATCTTGTGTTTTAAATATGAGCAACGGGGCAAATTTAGCCAGTGGGACTTGCAGTCTTTCCCTGTTGGCCTCTGAGCCAGATGTATGCACAGGTTCTGGGGAGCATGGCTACCAAGGGACACATAGGCAGTGGGCTCTCACAAGCATACTCTGGTTCTGGAATGTGACACGAAAGACAGGCTATGAGGTACGAGGAATTCCTGGCGTATCCTCTCCATGCCCTCCTCTCCCTCCATTCAAGAAAGTATTTCAGAATGCAAGGGAGGTGAGAGAGTGCCTTTAGAGAAATAACCTTTATTCTACTTCCAAGTGAGAAGTAAATCAACTGCCAGCCTTGAGAGTATTTTGACACCTTTCCTATGTGGGGACACTGTAAGATGGACCATGTTCAAACAGGAAATCAGCATCCTTTCCCCCTGTGCCTTCTAACATGCCTTCAGCATGAGAAAGGCTGGAAAACTGAGAAGTCTTTGACTGTTTTCGAGCTAGGAGTCTGGCTACCAGCTGAACACATGCCTGAGACTTACACGGCAGAGGAGGTACAGTCATCCTCCTGCAGCTTTGGTGGGTCTCTGCTGCCACGTAAAGCCACGGAGCCGCCAGTTCCACAATCCTGCTTCCTGGCAGCTGCAGCGGGGCCAGACTGCAGGTTCCCATGTCTAGGCAACTGTGGTGGCAGCTTCTTGGCCCTAGGGTCACAGCTAAAGCAGTGTGTTCTTAAACTCAATAACCTGATTCCGCTTTGTCCAAAGGAGGCTTGAGAGGGAGGGGATATATGTATATTTACGGCTGATTCACACTGTTTTACAGCAGAAACCAACACAACACTGGAAAGCAATTATCCTCCAGTTAAACATTTTAAAAATCTCTAAGTAGTTTCTGTTTTTTAAGCCGGACTCTGATAAACTACATTACGCCACTGAAGTGGTAGTTCAAGTATTAGGTAATCAAAAAAATCACAGTAACCCATGACTATGAAAACACTGGGTTTTCCTGGTGGCTCAGATGGTAAAGAATCTGCCTGCAATGCAGGAGATCCAAGTTCAATCCCTGGGTCAGGAAGATTCCCTTGGAGAAGGGAATGGCTCCCTTGTTTCTCTCCTGGTTAAGAACCACTTTCTTAATGACAGAAAGAAAGAATCAGCATCATTTCAGAGTTACATCTGGAGAAGGCATTAATAATGCTAAGTGTATCTGTAGGCTACTTCACAGTTTACAAAACAGTTTTATATACATTGCCTCATTTGATGTTCATAACATGGGAGTTAAGGTTTTACAATGATATAGCTGTTAAAGTAGTTAAGGTTTTACAATGATATAGCTGATAAAGTAGAGTTTTGCTCAGGGTTCTCTATGTACCATGGATTTGGAGATTACCACTGGGAAAAAATATCACAGCTATGAAAGTATCAGCTAAGAACGCCTACTCATAAACTATAAATTTGTAACAGGTAGACTTTCAACAGTATTTTCACACTTAATCCATGAACACCGTGGCTAAACTGGCTACTATATTAAGTATGAAGCTTCAAATACTCTACAGGAAAAAAAAAAAACCTATAAATTTCAATGAGTAACAAATTAGCACCAGGGTAAGTTTGGAAAAGATCAGAAGGAAGAAATGGCTCCACAGGCTTACAGCCGAGTTCTCCACAATACAAGCTATTGTGACAAGGACCCATCTAGGTTTAATAATCAGGAATTCTAGTGAAAGGCAAAAATTAGTTTCTCAGCTCCTTCAATCATGAGTCCTACAAGATTCTGAATGCTAACCAAAGTTAAAAAGCAACCCCAAGAAGTTAGGTCTTAACTCTTCTCAGCAACAACTAACTGTGTGAAACATTCTCTAGGTCTACTCAAGTGACCACCAGGATTTTTAAAGTCAGATTAGGAGGTAGGGGGTAGGAAGCGGAAGCTGGAACCATCACTCTACTGTCTTACCCAATCAACTAACCCCAATCAGAAAGGAGACTCAGACATTTTTAAAAGGGTACAGCATTGAATAAAACATCTGCATTAGTTATAGCTAGCATTCTGCTTGTTATAACTTACTTAGTCATTATGAAATGTTAGTTACTGCATTATCCTTTGTGCTGTAAAAATTTTAATTTACTGGAAGTTCAACATTTTTAATCTGAAAAATCTTAAAAACTTTCTTTTAAAAGAGGAATTTGTTTTTGTACTTTAAAGATGGTTTCCTTTTCTTGGATGTACTTGTGAATTTAAGTTTCTCTATAAAGTATGTTTATGTTTATTCTGGAAAAAAATCAAAGTCTCAAAAAAGCATGGTAGAGGTATCACTTGGAAACTGTTTCAGAGAGCAGTTTAGAAATCTTTACCAAGGCTTTAAAAATGTTCCTGCGCTTTAACTTAGTAATCTGAAATTTTCAGGATAATTAGAAGATGTGAGGCATAAAGTTAATACAAGGATTGTTCATTGCATTATTAATTATAATAGCAAAAATCAATAGGTTCATAAATTGTGATATATACATTTTATAAACTACAACATAGCCTCTTGCAAAAAATATTCACAATCATGGGAACATGTGATATATAATATACGTGCATTTGTGTGAGTATAAGTGTGACTGTCAAAACAATATCATTAGTTATTAACGGCAGGACTGTGTTTTTTAGATATCTTACGATAAATTTATCATAAGATAAATTTTCCAAAATATTATTTTTTATCTAGTTAAACACTGAAAGCTGTTTTTAGCACTGACTAGTTAGTTGATGATATTACAGAACTATAATTAATAATTATCATCTGATCTTTATTCCATTACTGTGTGACAAAATCACTTGGTTATATTAAGAAAAAAACATGTGTTTTAGTGGAGAAGGCAGTGGCAACCCACTCCAGTACTCTTGTCTGGAAAATCCCATGGATGGAGGAGCCTGGTGGGCTGTAGTCCATGGGGTTGCACAGAGTCAGACACGACTAAAGCAACTTAGCAGCAGCATGTATTTTAGAGATAGACAAATCAATAAAGATGAAATATTATGATTTAGATTTATTACAAAATAACTCCACCCTGTGGGAGGTGGGGACAAGAGTAAATAGCATGGGAGACAGGGGCATAAACACCAAAATGGCCAATGTGCTGACATTCGTTATGTGGGCAACAGATAAAAAGGGTTCTTTATGCTAGTTTCTCTACTTGCACATAAATTTGAAGTTTATCATATTTAAAAAATAAAAAAGTTAATTTTAAAATTGTAAAGGGAGTGACAAGCACTAATAAGCACTATTTTGAGATTTTTATACAGAATTAAATCCATTAATCTATCACTGAATAAAGACTAGAAATATCTCACATTAAGAGGATGTCAGTTGATCAGAACTTTCCTTCATATACTTCTGAGTTGTGACTTTAAAAAAAAACAGAAAACAAGGTAAATATTATCTTCATTATACCATCCAATGTAAAATGAGCCAACATTTTAGATACGGCTAAAGTACTACCAATTATGATGCATAAGAGTCTTCCGAATTGCAGAGATGTTAAAATGTGAAAATATGTGCATCTTAGAATTGATAAAATATAGTAAATAACAGGCCAGACTCAGCTACTGCCTTAGTTCTCTGAGCTGGGATCAGAGGATCTGAATATCTATTAGAGATCTTGTGATGGTAAGATGGAATTTTATCTTTAAAAAGAGAAAAGGGGATGAGGACCTGTGAATGATGGTTACTGGCAAGGATAACAATATTGGTGAAATTTCTATTTTGAGAGCACTTATACAGCTGGCACAAAGTTAGGTGGCTGGATGGCTGGATGGCATCACTGACTCGATTGGCTTGAGTCTGAGTGAACTCCGGGAGTTGGTGATGGACAGGGAGGCCTGGCGTGCTGTGATTCATGGGGTCACAAAGAGTCGGACACGACTGAGTGACTGAACTGAACTGAACTATACAGCTGGCACAGAGTTAGGTCCTAGGAGCTGATGGTTGAGTTTTACGGTTACTCTCACGTCCCTGATGCTGACGGGCCTGTGGTAGCCAACCCCCATCCCCGGGTGTGGCAACGAGCAGAGCGGTCAAGCACCAGCTCTGTTTGAGAGTGTGCTCTCCTATGATAAATGGTGTTTTTCCTATTAATTGACAGAACTTTGTAGGGTTAGTCAGGTAACCAGGAAGTATATTCAGAGGACCACAGGGCTTTGTTCTTGCCTTGATCCAATTCCATTTTTCTTTCGATGACTGAAATTTTACAAGGCTTCCTTCACCCTATGTCATGAAAATTTAATTAGTACTGAGGCAAAATTTTCTCCTAAAACCACATTTGATTTCAGTTTATTAGAGAGAATTCTAAATAAAATAAATGGTTAGGTCAAAGTTATATATCTACAAATAGACAAAATAGCCAAGGTAAATATAAAATATACAGTTTTAATATGGTACCAACTACTTTACTTTTCAAAGTAGGCTTCTCTTCTCTTCTGTAGCTCTTCTGAAGTAGGATGTGAACCCGATGTCTGTGGGATATCTTGACATCTATTTCTGGAAGTACCTGAAAACCAAATAAAACACAACAAAAAACAGTTTTATTTACCAAGTCATGACGTGTTTATACTTAGGTGAAGGAGCTTTCAAAAGTTTTCTTCTCAGAACTATTCTGCACCATTCTGTAAATGTAAGAAAGGCTCTGAAAGGTTCAGGGAAAATCAGAATAAGGTAGTTCAACTGAACCTGTGTCCACTGCGGCCAAGCCTGCTATCATCTGTGACAGTGGGCATGAGGTCAGTTCAGTGACCATCTGCCAGGAGAAATAACTAGCACCACATGTGCTTGCTCTCTACTTATTAGAAATGAATCTACACTTTTTAAAAATAAATTTATTTACTTGGCTTCACTGAGTCAGCTATGGCACGTGGGGTCTTCCTTGCACCATGGGCGATCTTTGCTTGAGGCACACAGACCCTCTAGTTGTAGCGCTTGCGGGCTTAGTTGCTCTGAGACATATGGGATTTCAGTTCCTTGACTAAGGATCGAACGCATGTCCCCTGCTTTGCAAGGATTCTTAACCAATGTACCACCAGGGAAGTGCCAGAAATCAATCTACACTTTTGAAGGCACAGAATTCCTAGAAGTAACTTAAAGTGGATGATTGTAAAATAAACCCACTCTGTATATTCCTCTATCTTCAAACATCTGGGTACTGACATAACTTAAGTATGTTTCCATGTTCTTACTAAATTATTGCTCCAATCAGATTCTGCACAAATTGTGAAATAACGTGGGAAGAAGAGTGAAGGACACAAAAATATCTAAAACTAGTAAGGCTGTGTCTGTCCACCACTGGGCTAACCTAGCAGGACTCTGCTAATCCAGAATGGGCCTGTGCACCATACAGAGCACTCAGCCATGGCCAGGAGGCATGAGCAGTTCAGAATAAAATATAGCATAAAAGGATAATCTTCATATTAACAGAAACTCAATTTTATTTAGATACTTAAGGAATTCAATTGATGTGTAATTTCATTAGAAAGTAGAAGGCAAATTCACATTAGACAAAAACAAAACAACCCCCCCCCAAAAGAAAACCCATCACACTTTTTAAGTAAGCCCCTTTGAGCAATGTCCCAGACATTTCCCTCCACTTGGATTCCCTGGGGTGGGAGTGGGTGGAGGAAGAGGTGTGGTGGGCTAAAAGAGTGAGCCACCAAAGTGAGCTTAAGCCAAAAGTTCCATAGCCAGTAAGTTTTAGAGTTTTGTAAAATCAATTTATAGTCTCTGTCCAGACCTTCCTTCACAGCCCCTAGAATGCATTTAAACAGCTGGTCTTGGCAAGGGTCCACTGACCTCACAATGATTAGCTCCGTTTAGTAGTACTGTGTTTGCACAGTATTATAACCAAACTGAATGACCAGAGATAAAAATATAACTAGTCCTAATATAACACAAGGCATAAAGTTATATGTATGTTATATGTATGAAACGTTATATGTATTAAAAGTTACATGTATTAAATAACATCTAAAAAAACCAATAACTGATTATACACAGCTACTGCTTCTGTAGTGACTGTCAAAGAACTTCTACCAATAGTACACCAATTTCCAGAAGAACTAAAAATGATGCAAATCAACTGCTTCAACAACAAATAAAATAAGTGCTGGAATGTCCATACCTTGCATACTGAGCTGAATGGCCCTGCGGAGATCGGGCCTCTTCATCTTCCATGTCAATTTCTTGGCGACTTAGTGCCAGAGCCCTCTGAAAGTCCTCCTCGTCCTCGTCTAACATTCCTGTCCCATCATTTACTTCTAAGACACGTTCTAGATCTGTTTTCTGGACTCTAAAGAATAAAAGCACAAATAATAACTGCAGACCATTCTTTTACTGTAATTATACATTTATAAACCAAAGATTTTTATGTAAGTTGAAAACTTACACTTTTTTTTTGCAGATAACATCTAATAATACAAAGGTCCTACTGTGACATGAATTTTTGTTGGGAAGTATACTTAAATAATTCAGAGAGTTGATCCAAAATTAAACCAGTAAGCTACACTTAAACAGAAAGGTCTAAAAAAAAACCCACCAACAATAAAAGGACCACATCTTCATGTAAATTTAATTCTTGTAATGAAATACTATCATATACCCCACACTGCAGGCTCGGCTTTACCTCTGTTCTTTAAGTTGTGCTAATTCTTCTCCAATAAGTTTTGGTCGGTGCATCTGTTGGACCCTGATCATCTGTAGAAGTTGGTCAGCTTCACAATCTGGCAGATCACCCTTAACAACAAATATAGAGTAACCTAAAAAAAGAGGCAAAAATTATCTACAACAGCTAGCAAGTGATTAAAAATGGACTGAAAATGATAGTAGATAGAGAGGCAGCATAACAGTGGGAAGACCACAAACTAAGAGTGAGGAAGACCTGGGTCCGAATACTGGCTCTTACACTTACCAGTGGGGTGCTCTAGGACAAATTACTTAAGGTCTTTAAGCCTCACTTCCACATATATAAATTTCTTCAATTGGTCTCAGTTGGATCTTTCATTGTGGCACGTGGGCTTAGCAGCTCGGTGGCATGTGGGATCTTATTAATAGTTTTCCAACCAGGAATCAAACCCATGTCCTCTTCATTGCAAGGCAAATTCTTAACCACTGGACAACCAGGGAAGTCCCTCTAAGCCTCTTCACCTGTAAAATGGGAATAGCCATCTCATAGAGTGACTATGAGAAGCATTTGAATCTGAAAAGGGCTCTAATTAAGTAAGAACAAGGAAACATATCTAATTTGTGCTTAATAACTTGTGCAGAATCTGACTGGGGCAATAATTAAATGTGAGGCTTTCCTGGTAGCTCAGTTGGTAAAGAATCTGCCTGCAATGTGGGAAATCTGGGTTGGGAAGATCCCCTGGAGAAGGGAACGACTATCCACTCCAGTATTCTAGCCTGGAGAATTCCATGGACTATATAGTCCATGGGGTTGCAAAGAGCTGGACACGACTGAGCAACTTTACTTTCACTTTTCATGGAAATATACTTAAAACATACTAAAACAGTGCTTGACCAAGTAGCTGACTCCCTAAGTGACAACAGAAAGGCAAGGAAAGGGCTGAGGAGGAGCAAGGAGTGTGCACTCAGACAGCCCGGGTTTACTGCCCTGGCTCTTCTGCTTCCTAACTGCCTCTGTTGATCACTTTACCCCTCTATGTCTTAATTTCTTCAACTGTTAAACAGATTATGCTGTACCTTCCGCAGAGCACTGTTTGAGGACACGACCAGAGGATGTGTGTAAAAATCTGCAATATGGGTAAAATGAGTCATCTGCAGAAACAGCTGACCCTGACACACACCCTTTCTGACTGAAAACAGGACCTGGAAAGCCAGTACCCTAAATTCCAGTCAAGGTGCTGAAGATGTGGTTCATGTTTTGAAAAAATTACATTTGTCCAGTGTAATTTTTAATTAATACAATTCTGGAAAGCCAAGGTTTTCCCAGCTGGATACACCACACAATAGCCGAATAAGAGTGGGCTATACCTAAGCCATTTTGATCAATTTTCATTTTTCTACCATAAATTTTCTTCAACTATGGTGCTTATTTGGCTTCCCTGGTGGCTCCGATGGTAAAGTGTCTGCCTGCAATGCAGAGATCTGGGTTCGATCCCTGGGTCGGGAAGATCCCCTGGAGAAGGAAATGGCAACCCACTCCAGTATTCTTGCCTGAAAAATTCCATAGTCTGAGGAGATTGGTAGGCTACAGTTCATGGGGTTGTAAAGAATCAGTCATGACTGAGCGATTTCACTTTTACTTGGTGCTTATTATAGATATTCTTTATGAGCATTAACAGAAAATGAAATTTAAAAAAAGATTAAAGGACCTATTAATGGAAAAACTCAAGAGTAAATCATAATACACAACACTTTTTTCACAAGGACAAGTATACTCAGAGATCAGATGGCTGAACAGGTTTTATGCCAGTAAAACTGTTTTCTAGGTTGTGGATACACTATGTTAGCTCCCCATGCTCCTCCATGAAAAGCAGAAACTGCTTTACAGAGGTGACATTGTGAGGATCTCGGGTTTTATTCAAGATTAGATTTCATTCTAAGTGTGCTAGGAAGCCCTTGAAGAGTTGAAGAGTGAAAGTATGCCACAATGTGCATTATATTTTAAAAAGAGCACTCTAGGCTACCTTCTCAGTGTAATATATAGGAATCAATGTGCAAGAAGAGTGGGGCTTATGAAAACGGAAAGTCTGAGGGACAGCAAGTATGGGGAGAAACAAAAAGAGTCTTTTGTAAACATATTCAGATTGAAATGCTTTCTGGACTTTTGAGTGGAGATGAGAAAGTTAGGGGTTTGGTGTTCAGGGTAGATGTCTTGGCAAAAGATAAAAGTCTAAGGAATTACTGGCAGATAGACTTTATTCAGAGATGATATCTAAAATAATGGGATAGCATACAGTCAAGAAGTTGTCCTAGACTGACTCTGGGTCACTTCATTAGTTAGAGATTAAAGAGTAGGATCCATAAAAGGTGTCTGAAAGAAGCAGCCAATATGACATGAAGCAAACTAGAGCACAGCGGCTGGGAAGAGGAGTAGAGACAGGATTTCAAAAAGGGAGATGTAGTTAGGAACAAAGGTTTTAGGCATAAAAGAAAAGAGATAAAAGTATATAAAATCGAAGACGTTACAACATAATGATCCTACATGTAAACTAGAGAGACCTACATGACAACCAGCCTAGAAGCAATAAGCATATCAGTGCACAGACTGTGATCTCGAATCACCATTACTAAAGGGGAAGGAAACACACAAGACTGAAAATTCTTATTATATGACCTAAAAAGAGCTTCAAAGGTGGGAGTGGTCATTTCAAAAGCTTGAGAGTCAAGTTCAAAAGGTTCCCACTCATACAAGACGTGACAATATTGAGTATCAATAGTAATTACAAGAGACTAAAACGTATGTTGCTGCTGCTAAGTCGCTTCAGTCGTGTCTGACTCTGTGCAACCCCATAGACGGCAGCCCACCAGGCTCCCCCGTTCCCGGGATTCTCCAGGCAAGAACACTGGAGTGGGTTGCCATTTCCTTCTCCAATGCATGAAAGTGAAAAGTGAAAGTGAAGTCACTCAGTCGTGTCCCACTCTTAGCGACCCCATGGACTGCAGCCCACCAGGCTCCTCCATCCATGGGATTTTCCAGGCAAGAGAACTGGAGTGGGGTGCCACTGCCTTCTCTGAAAGCATGTGAAACTATGGTTTATTTTATTTCAGCTGTGCTGGGTCTTTGTCGCTGCTTGGCCTTGTCTCTAGTTTGGGGGAGCAGAGGCTACCGTCTAGTTGTGGTGTGCACACTTCCCATTGCAGTGGCCTCTTTTGTTGTGGGGAACCGGCTCTAGGGCATGGGCTATATAGCAGTTGCATCTCATGGGCTCAGTAGTTGTGGTTCCAAGTCTAGACCGTAGACTCAATAGTTGTGGTACACAGGCTTGGTTATCCCATGGCACGTGGGACCTTCCTGGGCCAGGGATGGAGCTCGTGTCTCCTGCATTGGCAGGTAGATTCTTTACCACTGAACCACCAGGGAAGCCCTGAACTATGATTTTAATAGATTAGTTTACAATGACACCAGAGAAACAAACCAACTGGTTACCTTTGGAGACAAGATACTATGACCAAATATTTACAACTGATAAAAGGCAAAAATATTTATCCTGCTTTTTCTATATGAACTATATACTTCAAGATAACCAAACAGTTGATGAAGGAAAGTCTATTTGTATAGAAGTCCTCCAGCTAATAAATGAAATCATGGAAATCTAATTAATGAAATAACAGACTAGGCATTTATTATTAGCAGCTACTCAAATCACAAAAAGAGACAACTGGACATTAAGTAACACACCATCCATGAAGAGTCTTCTGTCCTCCCAAAACGAACTTAAATCTGATCAAGTCTCTACATCTGGGGACCAGTCTATTGCTCATCCAGGGCTCAGAGGAAAAAAAAGGATGCAACAAGCAAAATCCAGAATGTGAGAAACAGAACAAATGACCCATTTTCTTCAAAAGAAAAAGGAAAAAAATAAAGAGAAGAAACCAGTAGATAGATTTTAGAGACAAAGCAATCCAAGACCTTTATTTCAACCTGGTTTAACTATATCAAAAAAAAGAAGAAGAATCAAAAAGGAGATTAGAGGACTTCCCTGGTGGCCCTGTGCTAAAGCAGGTGAATAGGTTCACTCTCTGGTCTAGGGAGACTCCGCATGCCATGGGGCAACTGAGCCCCTGTGCCACAACCCCTGTGCCCACATGCCCTAGGGCCTGCACTCTGCAGCAAGGGCAACCACTGCAATGAGAACGGTGTGCACTGTAACGCAAGAGCAGCCCCCGCTCGCCACAAAGCGAAAGCCTATAAGCAGCAGTGAACCCAGCACATCCAAAAGCAAATAAGTGAATACATTTTAAAAGACTACTGAGAAATTTAATTCTTAGGTAGGATGACAAGGAGTCTCCTCCCAAGGAGGAGAAAGGAGTCCGGGCGCTCGAGGAGGAGAAAGGGACAAACGTTTTTTCCTATATTCCTTTGTCTTAGTCACATAAGACTATTCCCCCCCTTAAACATTGAGTTGTTATGACAACAATCCATTTTGCCTAAGACTAACTTTCTTTAGTCTCATTTGCACTCATCTCACACACTAGCAAAGTAATGTTCAAAATTCTCCAAGCCAGGTTTCAACAGTATGTGAACCATGAACTTCCAGAAGTTCAAGCTGGATTTAGAAAAAGTAGAGGAACCAGAGATCAAACTGCCAACATCTACTGGATCATTGAAAAAGCAAGAGAATTCCAGAGAAACATCTACTACTGCTTTATTGACTATGTCCTTTGACTGTGTGGATCACAACAAACTGTGGAAAATTCTTCAAGAGATGGGAATACCAGACCACCTGACCTGCCTCTCGAGAAACCTGTATGCAGGTCAGGAAGCAACAGTTAGAACTGGACATGGAACAATGGACTGGTTCCAAATAGGAAAAGGAGTACGTCAAGGCTATATATTATCACTCTGCTTATTTAACTTATATGCAGAGTACATCATGAGAAACGCTGGGCTGGAGGAAGCACAAGCTGGAATCTAGATTCCTGGGAGAAATATCAATAACCTCAGATATGCAGATGACACCACTCTTATGGCAGAAAGTGAAGAGGAACTAAAGAGCCTCTTGATGAAAGTAAAAGAGGAGAGTGAAAAAGCTGACTTAAAACAGCATTCAAAAAACCAAGATCATGGCATCCAGTCCTATCACTTCATAGCAAATGGAAAAACAGTGGAAACAGTGACAGTCTTTATTTTGAGGGGCTCCAAAATCACTGCAGATGGTGACTGCAGCCATGAAATTAAAAGATGCTTGCTCCTTGGAAGAAAAGCTATGACCAACCTAGACAGCACATTAAAAGGCAGATACATTACTTTGCCAACAAAGTCCATCTAGTCAAAGCTATGGTGTTTCCAGTAGTCATGAATGGATGTGAGAGTTGGACTATAGAGAAAACTGAGTGCCAAATAATTGATGCTTTTGAACTGTGGTGTTGGAGAAGACTCTTGCTAGTCTCTTGGACTGCAAGGAGATCCAATCAGTTAGTCCTAAAGGAAATCAGTCCTGAATACTCATTGAAAGGACTGATACTGAAGCTGAAACTCCAATACCTTGGCCACCTGACGTGAAGAACTGACTCACTGGAAAAGACCCTGATGCTGGGAAAGATTGAAGGCGAGAGGAGACGGGGACAACAGAGGATGAGATGGTTAGATGGCATCATTGACTCGATGGACATGAGTTTGAGCAAGCTCCAAGAGTTGGTGATGGACAGGGAAGCCTGGTATGCTGCAGTCCATGGGTCACAAAGAGTCAGACACCACTGAGCCACTGAACTGACTAAAGACTCACAAGTGGGGCACTCGCTGCCCTCTTCTGCTGTCTATGTCAGAAGCTTTCCCTGTCCCTGTCCCACTGTCATAGAACTTTTACCACAGGAAGTTCTGAGTACCTAATCCCTCGTCTGTGGCCCTGATGCTAAATTATCTTCTTTGGAGATAACGAATAGGACATATTATTCACCTAAGCTATCACTGCTCTTTTATCACTGTTTTTTTTAAAAAAAAAAAAAAAACAAAACGCAATGAGAGATTTGAGCTGGCTAGTTGGTGCTATTAAAGAATTGTAATTAAATGTTTATATGTCATTAGAGTATTGTGGTTATATGTATATTTTTAAAGAGTCTTTGCTTTTAAAGATTTTAATTTAAAAAATCTACAAAGATGATGATAAGATGACGAGTATTTTCTTAGAATAAACTGGAAACAGAGGTGGGTAGGGTATAGGTAAAACAAGACTGGCCATGAGATAGTTGTTGAGGTTGGATGAAGGGAACATCACATTGTTTTCTATACTTTTATACTTGTCTGAAAGTTTTGATAAGAAAATTTTGTTTCATTCTCTTTAAAGGAGGGTAAACTAAACTATACTCTCAAAAAAGATGACGTCAAAGGAAGACTACGAACTGGATACTGGCATTGGCAAATTGGAGGTCACTGGAGACGCTGAGAAGAGGGTTTTCAGCGACATGCTGGTTAGCACAGTGTTACTGAAAGAGTTCACGCACAGGAGACAATCCACTAGAGATGATTCTAAGGAGAAAGGAAAAATGGGAGATGGCGGGAGTTTCTTGGCATTAAAAGAAGTTTCTTCTTTTTACTCAATGGAGAGGAAGAGCTTATTTCTCTACAGTAGGAATAGTAAGATAAAAGAGGGAACCGACATAGGAGAGTGGAGCAACAAAAGCAGAAGCAAAGGTCCTGAGCACGTGGGAGGAGCTGAGACCTAGCCCCAGAGTGGAGACGCTGCACCTGGTTAAGAGCAGGGACAGCTCACCTTCTCTCATAGCCTGAAAGCACAGCAAGCGAGGAATCAGGGTGATGATCTGCTGAGAGAAGAACAAGGATGTTCTCTTTTAATTGCTCCTGTTTTCGTAGTAGAATATAAAGGACAGCCGTAAGCTAGAAGTCAGGAAGGGGAGGGGATGCTGAGAGGTCTGAAGGAGAAGCTGTGCAATCATCATCCTGGGAAGTGGTAGGTGAGCTTACTGCAAGAATGTGGTAGGGATATCAAGTAGCACTGAAGGCTCATTTGAAATTTGTGATCCTATATTTAAAGCAAAATTGATCATATTTTATACTGCATCTTTAACCATGCTCAACTGCTCTGATGGAGGAGGACTGGACCAGTCCAAGACTGGATTTTAACCAGGGTTGGGATTTTTGTCATAAAAGTATGATGGAGGGAGAAAGAGAAAGGAGCTGAGAAGCGCAACAGTATGTTATAGTGATAATCACTGAATGATAATGAATTATAATGATGATTACAGAAAACAGGTGGGGTAATGTAGGAAGTAAGGACCAAGGGGAACGTTTAGGCTTGTAATAGGGTTTAAAGAATTGTTACAAAAGAAAAAAAAAAAAAACCACAGAGAATATGGTATAAAGATAGGAGACAAAAGTCTAAGAATAGGATGCTTATAATTAGAATTTGAAGGTGGTACAGTTATTAGTAATGGCAAGCAAGAGTGAAAAAAAATGACCTTTGAAAGAAGCAAGAGATTGTATTGGACTGATCTTTGATGTAGAAATCACCAAGAATGATGATAAGAGTTGAAGGAAAGCCATTACAGTGAGTCAGATCCTAAATCTTCAGTGGAAAAGGAGGAAGACCAGACTTCCAAAGACTGCAAAGGAGCAAGGAGTAGACTTTACTCTAGTGATATATGCTTCAAAGGAGCTGCAGTTGCTAGGAAAGAAGAGTGACCTAGGAAGGGGTAAGGATGAACAAGAATACCTAAGCCTCTCCTTGGCTCTGTGGTATGTGGGGTCTGGAAGACAAAAAGCTGTAACATAGAAGGTCTGCAAAGGAATCAGCCTCATCAGGGGAGGGCCAGGTGTCAGCAAGAATGCCCAAAGAGCAGGATGATTCAAATCACAGCCTAAAGCTTACCATATAAAACAAAGAGTATTTCCCTGCTTCTGCCACAAAAGCACTATTGTTACTTCACTCACTTCTAAAGAGATGGTTTTATTTAGCTACACTTACTTCTAAAGGGAAGGTTTTATTTAGCCACACTCACTTCTGAGACAGTTCCTACACAGTTGGTATACTCACTTCTAGTGAGATAGTTTCATTTAGCTACTTCAAAAGATAACATAAAATGTTCAGTCTTTACTTACCTTCCTGTTGTAACTGAGCCAAGAAAAGTGCAAGGTATGTGTCTGATATTAATTCTGGACCCGTCAAAAGAGAATTCAAGTTGAACCACTGGAAAACAAATTGTCAATATTTAAGTTAGTGCACATTACAAGTAATAAGTTTCACATGCTATGAATTGATATACTGCCATCTAAACTTAGACTGTTTAAACACTGAAAACATGTCAAATTAAGATTTTAAAAAAGTAATTAAATCATACAATTTTAAAAAAATGAAATAAAATGTTGCAATTTTATCACTATTAAATGTTTTAAAAGTTTGCTTTAAGCCATAAACTTTAAATCCCCCCTTCAAAAAAGAAAAGAAACTGATAGTATTTTAAAGCACCCTTATTGTAGCCATAATTAAATCTTTTTCAAAGGAACAATCCAAAAAACCCTAATCATATTATATTGATGTGGAAGAAAAATGAAAACTACGAAGTTTTGGTCAAAACATTTTAATTGTGAGAAAGCTAGACATTCCAGGAAGAGAATTTTTAATCGCCTCCTCATTTTTAAAAGATCACTAAACCACTACGGCATGTAATAACCCTTGTTTGTTCACTGTTTCATGGGTGTCCTGATTTAACCCACAAGATACAGTAGTTTCAGAAGTTACTGTCAGCATCATCACCAAATGCTTTTTCTGAATTTTACCAGAGATGGTAATATTTTTCTCATTTTTTCTTTATACAGGGGCCTCAGACAAGAGTCTATAGTGAAAAATATGATTTTAATCAAAAATATAAATTAGAACCAAAGATGATAAGCCATAATTTGACATTTCCAGCACTGCCATTCCCTTCTCCAGGGGATCTTCCCAACCCAGGGACTGAACCCAGGTCTCTTGCATGGCAGGTAGATTCTTTACCATCTGAGCTACCAGGGAAGTTTGTCTAAGATAATAAGTCTGTCTAAGATAATGTGAAATGTGTAAATTCAATTTTGAAGAACTAAAATTTACAACATTTCTCAAAATAATAATGTAAGTTTACATACAAATCAATACAAAGGCATTCCAGACTCTAAGACTTCAGATCTTGAAAGTGAAGAACAGCTGATTATATTTTTAAATATTTAAATAAAACTCCTAGGTTAAACACACTTGGGAGAGTCCTGCCTTGGTTTTTCCCAGAGTTGATTCCTACCTGCATGGGTCTCTCCTGCACCAAACCACACTTACTTACTTGTTCTTTGCCACCCAAGAGGGACCATTTAAGATGAAGCCGCTTCTAAGCAGCAAACTTAAAACAGTAGGGTTCCTTTTCTGTTTCATATTAGCTTATTAAAAAAAAAAAAAGATTTAAGTGTACTTGAAATGTAGTAGCCTGTACATGTGTCAAATGAACACATATGTATATACCCATGAAACCATCCCCACCACCAAGAGAGTGAACATTTTTGTCACTGCCAAGTTTCCTGTGCCCCTTGTAATCCTCATCCATTGTTCCTTGCCTCCCTCACCCAGGCAATCACTGTCATTAAAGATTAGTTTACATTTTCTATGCTTTTATATAAATGGAACACTATAGTGAACCCCTGGTGCCTCAGATGTTAAAGAGTCTGCCTGCAGTATGGGAAACCCAGGTTCGATCCCTGTGTTGGGAGATCCCCTGGAGAAGGAAATGGCAACCCACTCCAGTATTCTTGCCTGGAGAATCTCATGGACAGAGGAGCCTGGCAGGATACAGTCCATGGGGTCACAAAGAGTCAGACACAACTGAGCAACTTCACTTTCTTCTTTTCTTTTCTATGGAACATAGTATTTTGTGTCTAGTTTCTTTCACTCAGCATAATTGATTTGCGGTTCATCCACATTGTTGCATGCATCAATAATTCATTCTTTTTCATTACATTAATCTGTTTTCAGTAACCCTCTTTCAAAGAGTCAAAATTCTGAGAAAAGAACATTAAAAGTTGTCAAAAATGTATTGGGTATACAAAGATCACTGGCAATTATTTTTAAAAATAATACTTTTGGTACTTTTCTTGATCTTATAAAAGCCTTGCTCAATACTCAAGACACATTCCATTTTTTAAAAATAGAAATGATTTATGTAGACACATGTATTACCTGGCATTTTGGAATGTGAATAACCTTGTTAAGCTAAAGCAAACGTGGCTGAAAATTTTTATTCATACTGGACACTATTTCAGGCTTTGTGACACTGCTATGCTTAACACAAACCTACGGAAAACAGAAGTTAGCTGGCAGAGCATCTTGGTCACATAGAAACTTGCTTATGTTTAAATATGGCTGTCTTGTCTTAAAGAGAGAGTTTTCCTTATGTCCTGTCTATCTAGATTGTAACCAGGCCACAAGTACACATTACTGGGGTGTTTCTTCATCTTTAAGGCACCAATTCCTTACATTAGTTGCAAACGAGGTACAGAATGAGAAAAAGGCAAGGAGGGAGAGGCGTTACCTGTTTTCCTAATTTTCTAACTGTAAACCAGTGTTCTTTATAGTTGCATATAAATGATCTTTCATTTCTAGAAACAGGAAAAAGCACATATGCAACATTAAGTTGAAATAATAGAATCATATTCATTTAGTGTGTCAATCAGAAAATACTATACAAAACCTATGATGACTTAGGATTATATTTACAGTTTTAAGAATCACTGATTTTTAAAAATTACAAATCAGCGTAAATCTCTGTGGAGATCGGTGATGCCATACAAAAGCAACAGCACCACACCCCATTCAAGGATCAGCTCTGCACTGCCACACATGGAGGGGTCAGGGAGGCTCGGGGGACAGATGTTCACAGACAGCCCCAAAAGGCAAACCAGGAAAACCTGAGGGGATAAAATGGCGAATATCACAACAAAAGCAGGCCAGACTTATTTTCCCCTTTAAGAAAGTATAAATTTAAAAATCAAATATAGGAAAAGCAAAATAATCTTACATGGGATCAATCCTGAGCCTCTGGTACTCTGGACTGTTAAACAGGATTAGTTCTAAACCCCAAACTTTCAAGGCATTGCTTATAACCTGTTAAAAAAAAATTTTTTTTTAATTCCAAATAAGTAGTGTTAAGCCACGTTAGTTGTAGAAACAACTTTAGTTCATAAATTTCCCCAGTAGACTATGGGTTTTAGAGTGCATGTGCGTGTGTGTATGTGTGCACGAGGATATATCACTATATGCACCAAATATCCATAAATAACAATACAGACATAACATTTAAAGAGTACCTTTTACACTAAGTTTCTGGAATTGTATGAGAATCATACAGTTCCTAGATAGAACTGCCTCCAAAATCTAGATGTATATTCTATCCAGGAAGTGCTACTCTTACAAGTCCATTACATTCATTTGGCTGCTATGAGTTCTGCTTTAGAAAACTGACAGTCAACTTACTATATGGAATAATGATAATTTTATGTCTATCAAAATGAATTATTTCTGAGGATTTAAACTGAAGTTTTCATCAATTCTAAACTTCTTTTATCATGGGTTTGTGATTTGTAGGAAATCAAAAGATAAACCTGATTATTTTAAACTAAGAAAAAAAAAGGAAAAATTTTGAAAATTCACCACCTACCCTCCAAGGTACCCAACAAAGCAGCACGTGAGCCAGGCATGAGTACAGACAAGCAGTGAATAATCTGCACTGGGCAAGTGTGGACTGGTGCCCAGGCAGCACCGCACAAACAGGAAACGGTGCGCGCTGAGCCCATTCAGGCCCCTGCCCTGGGCCCGGCAGCTGCTGTTACCTGTAACCACCCACAGTGAAGCCTAGCCTGCAAATGCTGGTGACCGAGGAGTCTGGGAGGACTGACCAGGGGATCACATACAGAGATGATATCTGCAGGTCCCCCAAGAGAGCTTCTGAAGAACTCCGGATCCACCTCACAAGGGTTAGGAATGGAATGAGAGAGCCACAGATGAAAGAATCCACCACGGGTATCATACATATATTCACCCACAGAATTCAGGGGGAGCGGTAAGTTCACAAAAAGGGAAAAGATGAAAGCCACAGACCATAATAAAGAATCCAATCCTGGTAGGCTGATTTAAATGCAAGGTTAGCAAAGCGTTCCCCTCTGTCCATGGGATTTCCCAGGCAAGAATATTGGAGTGGGTTGTCATTTCCTTCTCCAGGGGATCTTCCTGACCCAGGGAGCAAAACTGTGTCTCCTTCATCGGCAGGCGGATTCTCTACTGCTGATCCAGGAGGGAAGCCTTTGAAACACTGTGACTTACTGGAATTATACTTATTAGCACACAGATTCAAATTAACAACCTCCTTTGAAAAGGCCTTCTCTAAAATGAAGAATCTACTGTCCTAATTTTCATGTGTATCTATACAGAAAACTAGTATTCTAAAGGATAATCTTAAACTCTTATACTCAACCTACTGGAGGAACTTCTGAAGGTCACATCAAAACGGTGACTTTGAAAGGCTGTGAAAAGCATATCCTGAGTTTACTGCCTAGGATATAAACAACACTTAGCACATGCTTGTGACTACTTACTTGAATAGAGAAAAAACCACTGTCATCCATATTTCCAGAAGGCTGCTGTTGAATTGGGAGAGGTGGTTGGGGCGGAGGTTGAGGGTGGGGAGAGAAGGGTAAAGTGTCATTAGTGTGTGGATTTAAAATAACATCTTGTGCATTCCCATCTACAAAGCCGAGAACTGGGTTATAATTAACAAGTCAGATCCCCATTGGAAGAGCAGCTCATCCCTTTCTAAACAGTACTCACATTTTTAAAGCGTGATTTAGTGAGTTTAAAATCGGTACCTGCAAAAATGTGCGATAGTCTTCACTAGTAACTCCTCCTTCTGCCATTCTCATCCTCTCTTCTTCATCTAGCTGATGTGCAATTGAAGATAATTCCACAGGGCTGAAGTATTCTCCTTGTAGTAGGTTATTCAAGCAATGTTGAGCACAAAGTGAACCTTCTTGCTAATATTTCCAAAAGAAAAAAGTCAAATGTGATTTGTAAAACAGATTTGTACAGTATCTTCTCCAAAGAGATATGTAATTGTTAACTTCTTAACACAGCCAAACCAAGCATTTTTAGCTTTAGAAAGCATGAATAACCCAGGTATGGGCATTTTCATTTGCTAACATTTGTTTTATAATTCTACCAGTAATGAAACTATAATTATATGATCAGTTATATGGTCAAAACTTAATGATTTATATTAAACAAACATCATCTATATAAAATCTCATATTTTACTAATAATTACTCTACAATAAACATTTAGCCTCCCTCATTTTCAGTAGCTAAAATAAATTCACTTTTGGAGATTCCATGGTAAATTACTAATGCTGAAAAGAACATTTAATCCCTAGAACATTTGTTCTTTCAACAAGATTTAAATGGTCGTTCATGGGATGTTTATGTACTCCATTTAATGAGTACATTTAAATGTTCGTTCATGGAATTTCAAATCCATGAACAGATGAATCTCAAGAACTGACACAGTAAGACAAATTTTGTTCCATGTTTATGGAGACTTGTAGCTACAAAAATGAGGTTCTCTTAAAGAAAGATAAGGCACACACTGTGGTGCAATGAGCAAAACTGTCCAGAAAATCATGCTTGAAGCTCACTTCTAGACAAGGCAGCAAGGAGACCACATCCAAGCTCGGGTCTCCAAGGGATCACTGGCTTCCTGTTATGGGGATGGGAAGAACACAACTTTCTATAAGCCCCAGGGTTCGGGCACTGGGCAACTGGCTTTCTCACACTGCTGGCACCCAAACCCTAAACCCAGGCTACCTTCAACTAAGTAGCCTGAGTATCACCCATCTCCCCTCAACAATGCTGCTGTTTCCCTATACGAAGGGAGACTCACAGGTGGATGAGGTCCCTCCCTGTGCACCCAGCACCAGGCTGATTCAAGGGATGATGACAGTTGGGAGAATATCTTCTCCTGCTAATAACCCTGATGCTCCAAGTTATCCATTTCCCTAGAAAAATCTATTCTTTAACCCAGCCTCTCTGACATCCTGCAATTTGTTCTGAGCTATGTCACACAACAGATCTGACACCAAAGCCCAACACCATGCAAGGCACATCTTTTTCCTGATTTAATTTTCTGGGAACAAAATTCAGGAATGCAGCATCGAGACAGTCTGGGTGTGAGCTAGGTGGCTGAGACAAGTTTATCTTCTTATTTTAGTGCTGAATACACAGCTTGAACTTAACGAAGGCACCACCTACCCCTGAAATCATGGCTACAATGGCGAGAAGAGGACTTGTTTGCACCTCTTTTCCCTTCGACTGTATTTCTACTACCAAAAAGCACCTCCCACCAAATAATATGTGAGTTGGAGGGAAAGACCCTGATGTTGGGAAAGATTGAAGGTGGGAGGAGAAGGGAATGACAGAGGATGAGATGGCTAGATGGCATCACTGACTCATGGACATGAGTATGACTCCACTCCAGGAGTTGGTGATGTTCAGGGAGGCCTGGCATGCTGCACTCCATGGGATTGCAAAGAGTCGGACATGACTGAGCGACCAAAGTGAACTTTACAGATGTCCTACTTATACTCCATTCAAAAATGGGCAAGACAAGCAAGTACTCACAAGAGGATAGCTAAAAGATTAAAAACACAAAGGGGGCTCACCTTCATTTAACTATGAGAGGAATGCAAATTAACGTTAACAGTATTTTATTACTACACACTCCAGAACGACTAAAATGTTGGAGAGGATTAAAGACATCAAAACTGTTTCACACTACTGACGAAAGTGTAAATTAGTATAGCCACTTTGGAAAACTATCTGGAGTATCTACTACAGCTTAACATATACCAACCCTGCTGCTGCTGCTGCTAAATCGCTTCAGTCCTATCCAACTCTATAATCTAGTAATCCCACCATTAGGTGCACAGCATAAGCAACAGAAATGCATACAGATGCACATCAAAAGACACGTGTAATGATGTTCACAGATGCATTATTTGTACTGGCCCCCAAACTGGAAACTACCCAAACGCTGTCACAATCCAATGGCTAAAATGTGTGATATTCACAAAGAAATACCATATAACAGACTATGTAACAATGAGTTGCTCAGTTGCCACTGGATTCTTTGTAACCCCATGGATTGTAGCCTCCCTGGCTCCTCAGTCTGTGGAATTCTCCAGGCAAGAATACTGGCGTGGGGTGCCATTTCCTACACCCGGGGATCTTCCTGACCCACAGATGGAACCTGGGTCTACTTGCACTGCAGGCAGATTTTTTTTACCACCTGAGCCATCAAGGAAGCCCTATTATATTGGCCACCAAACTGGAAACTACTCAAAGGCTCCTCCCAGGAGTATGGCTAAATTGTGTTATAGTCACAAAGAAATATTATATAACTACAACTACTTGCAACAAAATGGGTAACTCAATCAGTGTTAAACACAGTTCAGTTCAGTCGCTCAGTCAAATCCGACTCTTTGCAATCCCATGAATCGCAGCACACACAAGACAGACTCAAGAGTATACTCTATATGATTCCATTTACAAAATCTCAAAACAGACAAAACTGATTAATTGATGATGTTAGAAATCAGGATAGAGGTTATCCTTGCAGAGGTGGAGGGAGCTTTGGTATCCTGGAAGAGGACAGAGGGGGCTTACAGGATGCAGGTAAATGTTCTATTACTTTATGTAAGTATTATTTACACACGTGTCCATTTCATGAGAATTCACTGAGCTGTACTCTTATGATCTGGGTGCCCCTACATGTGTTATCCTTAACAAAAATTCAAATAACAATAAAAAGTCTCTATTAAGATAGGCTATTTCACTTCAAGAGCTACCTAATACAGTGACCAGACACTGCAAAGAGCAGAGGTGGGATTCAAACCCAGGCAGAGTTTGTACTATTAACACTTCCTTAAGCCACTTATCGGACTTGCCTGATGAGTCAGACGGTAAAGTGTCTGTCTACAATGCGGAAGACCTGGGTTCGATCCCTGGGTCGGGAAGATCCCCTGGAGAAGGAAATGGCAATCCACTCCAGTACTGTTGCCTGGAAAATCCCATGGACAGAGGAGTCTGGTAGGCTACAGTCCATGGGGGTCGCAAAGACTCAGACACGACTGAGTGATTTCACTTCACTTAAGCCATTTATTTGGAACTCGGTGATTCTTAAACCTCAAATAGCCTGAAGATGGATAGGAAAGAGCAGTCTCTCTCACACACACACAACAAAAACATCATGAATGTCATAAAGTCAACACTCAGCATCTTTCCAGTATTTTCACTAATTTTAAATATCATCTCAACAAGTTTGGTTATCATTCTCAGTTGTAAATGCATAAAAGTATCAATTCAGATGGCAAAATTATGACCTCATCAACAGCAGTCAGCAACAGAAGTGATAATGACAGAAAGCTGGTACCAGAACCAAAAAAAAAAAAAATTGAAACAACAACAAAAAACCAGTACTAGGTGGCCATGTAGCATCATTAGGGTTTAAGGTCAGTTCAGTCGCTCAATCGTGTCCAACTCTTTGCGATCCCATGAATCACAGCACGCCAGGCCTCCCTGTTCATTACCATCTCCTGGAGTTCACTCAGACTCACGTCCATCGAGTCCGTGATACCATCCAGCCATCTCATCCTCGGTCGTTCCCTTCTTCTCCTGTCCCCAATCCCTCCCAGCATCAAACTCTTTTCCAATGAGTCAACTCTATGCATGAGGTGGCCAAAGTACTGGAGTTTCAGCTTTAGCATCATTCCCTCCAAAGAAATCCCAGGGCTGATCTCCTTCAGAATGGACTGGTTGGATCTCCTTGCAGTCCAAGGAACTCTCAAGAGTCTTCTCCAACACCACAGTTCAAAAGCATCAGTTCTTCGGTGCTAGCCTTCTTCACAGTCCAACTCTCACATCCATACATGACTACTGGAAAAACCATAGCCTTGACTAGACAGACCTTAGTCGGCAAAGTAATGTCTCTGCTTTTGAATACGGTATCTAAGGACTGGCAAACTCTAGCCCGTGGGCCATATTCACTCTGCCCCAGTAGGTAAGAATGATTTTCACATTTTTAGATGCTTGGGAAGGCATACGGATACACACACACACATACACACACACATGAATATGTGAGAACATAAATGACTTGCAAAGTCTAAAATATTTACAGAAAACCTGTTTATAGAAACAGCACCATATCATCTTAGATGCTCAAGGAACACTCTTGATTCATTCAGATATTTATCGAACACCTACTATGTGCCAGATACTGGGGATATATCAATAAACAACTCTTGAGTTTACATTTCAACTTATTAAAGGGCACTTCAACATATTAAAGAGTCACTTATTAAAGTGACAACTCTGAAAATGGGGAAATCAGAACTCCAAGAGGAAGTGGCTGCAAAATTCTCTGCAGGCAGACATCCCTACATTCACAGATTCCTATCGGCCACAGTTGGTTCTCTGGCTCTGCAAATCCAGGACCTGGAGTTAAATACATGAGGGGCAGGGGAAGGGAGTGCTCTGGAAAATGTCATATTGATTCAAACATCCCTAAAATGGCTTCTGTAGAAGACGGGCAACAGGTCCATGGTTATAGCTGCTTTCCTTACCTCTGAAATATCCCTGTAGAACTTGAGTCTTCATTTGCTAAGTACATGTAAGGTGATGAGGGTAAATGTGTTCTTGAAAAGTCTTTAAATCTATATTCAGGCTGATAATTCAGAGTGACTGCTCTAAGTTAAGTGGATTTTCATTAGGCTAGTGTCCAACTTCTTCTGATCCCATGATTAAGTAGTTACCCCCACTACAATCTATCTAAACTAGGTACCAATGAATACTGTGTTTTTTTTTTTTAAAAAAAAAAAAAACATTGCATGGTCCTCAAAAAGTGATGTGGAAAAATTTAAAGTTTTCAAGGTGAAACATCTGGTCCTACACCAAAGCTTCTGAAATTAGTCATAAAAATATGTCCACTCAATGTTCTTTTCATCCAATCTCCTTAGCCAAGCAACTAAATTTCTCTTGTCCAGGATTCATATATGTCAGCCAACTGAAAAGATTAGTGATAACCAAACACTGAGTCCTTCCTCATCCACCAAAAAAGAAAAAAAAAAAAATTCTGAAATGTTTTCTATAAAGAAAAGCATTCCATAACAATTTGTTTGAATTTATACTGCACTTCCTTTGTCTCTTGATTGCTTTGATTGCTGTGTGTGTGCCTTTTAACGGATATATAAGTATTTAACAAAACACAACCCCTTTGCTCCTACTAAATAACAGCCTCAGCAGCAACTCATTCCAAACATGAAACTATTATGAAATAAGATATGTGTTTAAGCCGACCTGAGGAAGGTTTCATTCACACTCAAATGAAATGGTAATTGTATGCGAAAAAAGACCAGTTTATCCACATGCCACAAACATTAATCTTCAAGTGCATAGTCATGGAGAATCAAAGCACAATGGGCTAGGCAGACAACAATATTATTCCTGCCCATCCTTAATACCTAACAAGAAAGCTGGCCTCCTGATCCGGAAAGATGCCACTACCAAAAGAAAGGAAACCCAAACACCTCGTAACAGAAACTGTTGTGACGACTTCCCAGTGCAGAGGCGCACCGGGTTCCCTACTTCACTTCGCTGAAGTGTCACGCCCTCCACGGGACAAGCCAAGGTCCCCGCCTCGAGAGGCTTACAGACCCAGGACAAAAATCTAAGGGTATGGGAGATTCCAACATAGAACGGAGAAACCCAGAGAAGGAAAAGTTAATTCTTTCAGGGACCAGGACTGGCAGAGTGGGGTGGAGTGGGGAAGGATAGAGGGAGATGTCCGAGAGGTGACTAGCTAGGATGTGGGGAGACGGAGAGAGAGGGACAGGAGAAGAAATTTCACGAAAGTGGAGGGGAAGCGCAGAAGCCATCCCCTCTCTCGTGCCCGGAGGCGCCCCTGGCCTGGCCCGTATCCCCTCCCGGCTTCCTAAACAGCCCCGGACCGGGTCTCCTCCGCATCCTCGGGCACGGGCCTTGGGGTGCAATGGGGACAGCGGTGAAGCTCCCCCTCGCGGGAAGCTCCTCCCGCCCGGCGAGATCCGGATGGGGGCCTCTCCGGCCCCACCCAACTCCCCCGGGAGGCGGCGTTTCCGCGCCCCACGCCCGCCACCGCTCCGTGGACAGCTCCCCACCGAACGTGGACACTCACTTTTTCGTGGAAGATGGACTCCATGTTTATTTGTCTGGAGCCAACGGCCCCCGCGCCGAACCACCCCCCTTCCAGCTCCGCCCCCGGCCCCACCCCTCCGCCTCGCCCCGCCCCCCTCGCGGTCTGCCCTGCCCACGTGCCTCACGTAGACCAATAATACCCGAGAATGCGAGTCACGTGGAGCGACGAGGCGTGAACGCCGGGGCGGTAAATGAACGGCACGTGACCTTCGTAGCGCATCCTAGCATCCCTGGATTAGCCCCTCAAGCTGAGGAGTGCTGCAGCGCCTCCTGCCGTATGGAGGATCATCTCCCCTTCCCACTCATTGTGATGGATTCTTAAGCTTCTAGGGATTTGTTTTCAATAAGAATCACTGAGGTTCTATGTTCTTTTTGTTTTCTACTTTTACTTTGTATTTGTATTGTCTTTTTATCATATTTGCTTACGGTAATTTAGCATCTTTCTCCTCCCCCACAGAAATTTTCATTGCACCCCTCAACACTGACCACGTGTGTGAAAATGAGAGTTATTATTTACATAGGACTTACTGGCAGGTGGGCACTCTTGGAAGTGCTTTGCATATGTTAAGAAATTTAATACAGCAAACTTTGATGTAGGCATTATTGTCCCTATTTTACACACGGGGAAAGTGAGTCATGAAGATAGTACAGCACAACTAGAAAGTCCAGACACCTTGTTACTAGATGTAAGTGTTCTGGCTCTGATGTGGAAGCATGAATTGAGGGAGGTGAAAAGCCCGGTATAGTGGTGGAGGAAGCTGAAGGAGCAGGATAAGCGCAGGTCTTGTATCCGGAAACCAGGTTAAGGAGGGTGTGCTTTTTTTTTTAACCTTCTCCTTGGCACACTGGCATGTAGGACCTTAGTTCCCAGGTGAGGGATTGAACCCAGGTCTCCTACATTGGAAGCATGGAGTCTTAACCAATAGACTGCCAAGGAACCTCTACGAAGGTGTGTTTTTACAGGCAATGGGGGAGCTGTAGAAAGATTTTACAGGGAGGTGAGACAGACGAAGATTTGTGTTTTAGAGTGATCAGTTTGGTGGAAGCAGAGAGCCATTACTGTCAGAGGAATCCTGGGAGAGATGACAGTGTTTGGACTAGCATCATAACTTAGTGATGGAAGGAGACCATTTTGAGAGGTAATTAGCAAGTGAGACTGAAAATATGAAAGTGTCCCACCCTTTGTGACCCATACACCATAGCCTGTCAGCCTCCTCTGTCCATGGAATCCTCCAGGCAGGAATATTGGCGTGGGTAGCCATTCCCTTCTCCAGGAGAT
Organism: Nanger dama; assembly: GCA_917880005.1. Lineage (NCBI taxonomy): Eukaryota > Metazoa > Chordata > Mammalia > Artiodactyla > Bovidae > Nanger > Nanger dama. The sequence goes on along the minus strand of CAKJTW010000038.1, from coordinate 591,714 downwards.
CTTCTAGACCCAGGACTTGAACCCCATGTTTCCAGTATTGTAGGCAAATTCTTTACCATCTAAGCCACTAAGTAGGGAGACTCAACCAAACTTGGTGAGAGAGTGGGGAATGAGAGGGAGAGAAGTGTTAGGGTCAGACTTCTGGGTTTCTGCCCTAGGTAGCCACTGTGGCAGGAAGGTTAGGCACTGAGGTGGGGAATAATTGGGAGGAGAAGCTCTGGGGAGGAGAAAAAGACAAACAATTTATGCATTGTAGATATTGGTTGAATGTGAAATATCTATGAGATATTCAATATGGAGGTGGATGGGTGGATAGATAGATAAGTTGTATGGCTGAAGAATGGGGAGTTGTCAGCATAACAAAAGGGAACTGAAGCCACAGAAGTGAATATAATCATCTTGGGGAAAGGAAGAAACTGGGAAGAGGATCTAGCAGAGCCCTGAGGGTAGAGAAGGAATGGCTAAGGAGGGAGGAGAGAAGGAGGGTGTAATGTTATGGAAAACCTGCAAAGGAAATGTGTCAAAGAGCAGTTACTATCATTTGCCATCCAGAAGTCCAGCAGCACAGATAAGAGCCCACTAAACTGTGTTGCTTCAGAGACCCTTGGTGACCTTGGTGAGTCCATGTCCAAGGGGCAGTGGGAGGCAAGGAAATGAAACTGCCTGTGAGGGCCAGGTGCTCAAGTGAAGAATCTGGTTATCATTTGTCAAGCGTCTCTGCATGTACAGTCCACAGTCTTGTATTGGAAATGGTGTTCTTAAGAAATTGTAGCCTAACTGGGGAAACAAATCATGGTCTCAGGAAGTGAAAAAGAATAGGCAAACCAGTTTTTCTTTCTTTTTTAAAGAAACTATGTCTGTGTAGAGAAACATGTTTTGTTTTTATTTTTTCATGTACGTGCATTACAGAACTCTGGAAGAATATACAGAAAACTCAGAGGTTACATGTTTGAGTGGGAAGGGGTCTAGACAAATGGTGGTAAGAGTGGGATGGAGACTTTTTACTGTATACAATTTGGGTCTTAACTTTTAAAATATTTGTTTACTTGACTGTACCTGGTCTTAGCTGTGGGCTGTGGGATCTAATTCCCACACCAGAGATCAAACCTGGGCCCCCTGCATTAAGAACACAGAGTCTTAGCCACTGGACCACCAGGGAGGTTCCTAGTCTCGATTTTTGAGTTAATTAATATATTACTAATTCAGAAAAATATGTGGTTGTGTTCATTTCCTATTTTGTAGCAAATTACCACAAACTTGGTGACTTAAAACAAAACTTTATTCTCATTGTCCTTGTGGCCAGAAATCTGAACCCAAGGTGTCAGCAGGGCCCTGCTCTTTCTGGAAGCCTCTGGTGGCAAGTTCTTTCTCGCTTCCTTCAGCGTCTGGTAGTTCCTGGTGTTCCTTAGCTTGTGGCAACCTAACTCCAATTTCTGCCTCTGCCTTTACATGGCCTTCTTCTTTCTGTATCTCTTTGTGTCCTCTCCTCTTAGAAAACACCAATCATTGAATTTAGGTTCCACTCTAATCCAAGGTAATTTCGAGTTGATGTCCTTAACTAAATATATTGGCAAAGACTCTATTTCCAAATAATGTATTTGATTCTGGATGAATTTGACTTTTGGAGGATCATGATTCAACTCTACTGTAATTAATTGCTGGTGTGTGTGCTCAGTCCTTTCAGTCGTGTCTGACTCTGAGACCCTATGGACTGTAGCCTGCCAGGCTGCTCTGTCCATGGGACTCTCCAGGCAAGAATACTGGAGTGGGTTGCCATGCCCTCCTCCAGGGGATCTTCCCACCCAGGGATCAAACCCACGTCTCTTATGTCTCCTGCATTGGGAGGAGGTTTCTTTACCACTAGCACCACCTGGGAAACCAGATTAACTCCTTACTGGGATGTATTAATAAACTTTCCCAAATGACTGTATGCTGCTGCTACTGCTGCTAAGTCCCTTCAGTCATGTCCAACTCTGTGTGACCCCATAGACGGCAGCCCACCAGGCTCCCCCGTCCCTGGGATTCTCCAGGCAAGAACACTGGAGTGGGTTGCCATTTCCTTCTCTAATGCATGAAAGTGAAAAGTGAAAGTGAAGTCACTCAGTCGTGTCCAACCCTTAGCGACCCCACGGACTGCAGCCTACCAGGCTCCTCCGTCCATGGCATTTTCCAGGCAAGAGAACTGGAGTGGGGTGCCATTGCCTTCTCCAAATGACTGTATAGATTTGTTCAAATCCTTAGCATGTAGAACAGTACCTGGCAATATTTAGTAATGTTGAATTACTAATGATTACTTCATTAGGCTTTCCCTACAGATTGAGCATATGATTAATAGCAAGCAGCATAAAATGAAAAGATCACTGCCTGGAAGTCAGAATCCAAGTTGTGGATTTGGCTTTGCCACTGAAGCCATGTGTGATTTGGGTATTAGATTTGTTGCATTTCCTATCTGATAACTCCACTCGATATTTGGCACATCCCAAATTTGACCTTCATAAGGTAACTCATATTGTTCATCAAAACCGAGAGACCACTCTCTCCAGGAAGTGTTCCCTCCTCTTCAACTAATGAAGTCCCTGTCCCTGTTCTGAGCTCTTGTGTATTTTTGTATCATATGTGGTACCTTTTATGCAGATTCATAATAGTTGGTTTGACCATATGTTTTCACTAATACCCTGTAAATGGCAGGTGCATTGCATGGTCAGTTGCTTAGTTATGTCTGACTCTTTGCAACCCTATGGCATGTAGCCTACCAGGATCCTCTGTCCATGGGATTCTCCAGGCAAGAATACTGGAGTGGGTTGCCATTTCTCCAGGGGATCTTCCTCACCCAGGGATTGAACCTGCATCTCCTTGCACTGGCAGGATTCTTTACCATTGAATCACCTGAGAAGCCCATAAATGGCAAGGATCCATGTCTTATTTGACTTTGTTTCTTGTAGTCAATGTCTTTCAGATGAACTAATTAAGCTCGTATGTGAAAATCATTCCTGATTCTTTCCCCTCCCCATTTTCCCATGTCACCTTTTGTTCCAATCAGTTCTCAAATGCTGTGTGTTCATGTCCCTTTCCTGTCTGCATTGCTACTGCTTTGCCCTCAGTCTCTTCTGTAGTCCAGTCCCAGGATCTCTGAATCGGTCTTCTAATTCCAGTTTTAATATGTTCAACTCATAGTGCTGTCAGTGATTTTTCAAGAATGCAAACCTCACCAATATTTCTCTGAACAAATGGAATGTGAATATGTATCAGCCACTGGAACTATAATCATGAAAGAAACAGTTTCACAGAGCTTATATTGGGAGGAATCTTTACATACATAATTACACAATATTACTCTATTTGAAATCTTTCAATGGCTTCCTGTTGCTGGTTTAAAGTTTTCTGTGATCCAGACCAAACACCTCTGGTTTTATCTCCCAGATTTCCCTCTGCTCCAGTCACACCAGCTTCCCTTGACTTCTGGAAATCCTCTGAGGAAAAGTCCTTCCTGTCATCACTACACCTGGCACCTGCCTACTTTAAAACTCTCATTACAGCATACTGGACTAATTTATATTCTACTGAACTATCATCTTTTGAAGTTCAGAGAAGTCCTACTCTTTATATCAGGGTTGGTGCAAAGTAGTGAATAAATGCAAGGATTTTGGGGGGCACAAAGTATTACAAGAGTTGAGTAGGAAGAGGGAGAGCTTACGGAGTTAAATCAAGAAAGAGTTCCTGGAGACAGAGGAGATGGAACCGACGTACTTCCAGGAAACATCTGTCACCTTGGATAGCTCAACTTTTCTCTAAATCTACTTCATTGAAATCAAGTAAACAAGTGAGATTGCACAAGGATAGATCTTCTTGAGCACAGACTCTTTTAAACTGGCCTATATTTTGTTCCCCCAACCAAATAGTTTAACAGAATTTTTAATGTGTGACATTTTAATATGTATCAGCATAAATGTCCTGAGTTCTGAAAAAGAATGTGAGACTATCATTTCATTGTAATTTCACTTCCCCTAAATCCAATCTTACCAAAAACAAAGTTTGCTTTCCAAAAAGAGGTAGTTGGATATAACAGATGACGTGTGTGTATACAGAGAAGCCATAAGCACAATTATGACTATGAACATACTGTACCCATTTCCTCATGCCCATACATAATCCTTTTCTCCAGCTTCTTCCTGGAGCCCACTCACTCCCTGGCAGCAGCTGACCTGCTTTGTTATTCTAGATTAGTCTGCAGTTTCTAACATCATGTATAAATGTGTGCTTTTGGTTGGCTTTTTCATTCAGAAATTCATCTATATTGTTATCAATAGACCATTCCTTTTTATTGCAGAGTGGGAAATGGCAACCCACTCCAGTGTTCTTGCCTGGAGAATCCCAGGGACAGGGGAGCCTGGTGGGCACCGACTACGGGGTTGCACAGAGTTGGACACGACTCAAGTGACTTAGCAGCAGTATTCCATTAACACAATTTATCCCTTTGTTGATAGGCATTTGGGTTCTCTGTAATTTTTGGCTTTTACAAATAGAGCTGCTATGAACATTCGTGTAGACATCTCTGTGGATATATGCTTTCTTTTGGCATGTATGCATTTCTTCTGGGTAAATACCTCAGAGAAGAATGGCTGGATCAGATGGAAGGTGTATGTTTATCTTGAAACTGCTCCACTGTTTTCTAAAGTGGTACAACTCCTAGCAGTTTTACATTTTCCATTCCTGCCAGTGAGTTCCAGTTGCTCCACACCCTTGCAAACACTTGATAAGATCAGTCTCCTTAATTTTAACCATCCACTCCAGTATTCTTGCCTGGAGAATCCCATGGATGGAGAAGCCTAGTAGGTTACAGTCCATGGGGTCACAGAGTCGGACACTACTGAGCGACTTCATCTCACCTCAGTAGATGTGCAGTGATTTCTTGCTGTGGTTTTCATTTTCATTTCCCTAATGACTACTGATTTTGAGCATCTTTTCATGTGCGTATCTGCCATTCTCATATCCCTTTTTCAGTGAAGTATCTGTTAAAAATCTTTTGCTTTTTAAAAATTTGGTTAAACTATTGAGTTCTTCACATATTGTAGATATAACTTGTTGTGTATGTTTTGCAAAGAGTTTCCCCTAATCATCTTTTGTTTTCTTTTTAATTGAAAGATAATTACTTTGCAGTATTGCATTGGTTTCTACTAAACATCATGAATCCGCCATAGGTTTATCCATGTCCCCTCCCACCTGAACATCGCTTCCACCTCTCTAGGTTGTTATTGAGCCCCAGTTTGAGTTCTCTGAGTCATACAGTATTTTCCATTGGCTATCTGTTTTACATAAGGTAATGTATGTTTCCACGTTACTATCTCCATTCCTCCCACCCTTTCCTTCTCCCTTTAAGTGTCTTCTAAAAAAATTTTTGCCACACTGCATGGCATGTGGGGTCCTAGTTCACTGACTAGGGATTGAACCCATGTCTCCTGAATTGGAATCACAGAATCTTGTCAGTTAAGTGTATGCTCCTCGGTTCTGTCTCGTCACAACAAAGATTTGGAGTGATGGACATTAAAGCCCTTGGTGCGTCACAGCTCTCGGATCTTGGACAGACCATGTTATAGCTCTTAGACAAATCAATGTTACATACAGCTCCATGCTACAGCTCTATTTTATTTAGAAACTAGCAAGAGAATCCATCCTCAGGCACAAGGGCATGCGGACCCAAAGACTTGAAGAGGAGAGTGGGGGAGTGTAGCAGTGCGTGGGAGAGAAGGAGAGCAGGCTTTGGCTCCTTTCATTTTTTTCCCTCCCCCTGGGCCTGCCTTATGTAAACTGGGCTAGCCAGGAGTGCTGTTTGTTCTACCTGAGGTCCTCACTCAGGTCCTCAGACTTTCCTTTGTTCTATTTTTGCGGGCTTTTCCCTTCCTTGTCATTTAGCCACTGGCATTTTGGATTCCTATTTCCTATTCTAACTACCTAACAAACTTAACTACTGAACCCCCAGGAAAGTCCCTGAATAGTGTCTTTTGTATGTCTTGGTTTTAAAAACTGGCACATGCTTTATATGTTATACTTAAGAATCTTTGCTAACCCCAAGGTCACTAAAATTTTTGGTTATTGATTTTTAGCAAATAAAATCCTACCATATTCTTTTGAGAGATCCTTTGAAGCACAATGTTTGAAAAAATTTCTGAATAGTTGGGCTATAATTCGGTGACTATTTTTTAATCACTATGTCTGTTATTGAAATGGGAGAGATTATTTCAGCACAAAAAGGATCACACTTTAAACTCTTCATATTAAATAATGAGTGTTTTTATTTCTCTTATCATTTAAAAAACGTGAACATTCTGTAATTTAGCTGTAGCCATTACTTCCAGGTGACTTCTTCATTAGGTTTCAATTCCCTGCATAGAAAGAAAAAAAGGAGAAGCAAAAGTGTAAAGAAAACTTTTATGAAAGGAATAAAAGGGAAAGTCATGAGAATATGAATTTGGTTATTTTATATTGTATTAAACTGACCCATTCAAAAATTATTATTAGATTGAGAATATTCATTCTATTCTCTTGTGATTTTAAACCTTTTACCACCTCTTCAATTTCATTTTTCCAGATTAAACAACTATAATTTCTTTTTTTTTAACAACTGTAATTTCTCATTAGTCTATATGAAAGCAATTATCCTCTCAGTGACTTCATTTAATGTTTTAGACTCTTTCTAGCTCATTTTATCTGTCTCAAATCCCTAACTATGCATCTCCACTATGCATCTCCTCTATATACCTCCTGCAGCTGCTGCTCGATTCTCTTGTCCTGTGAGCTTCCTCCTTCCCAGCATCACAGCCAGTGGCGGATACCCTGTCTTGCTAACTCTAACTCTGCTGCCAAATAAGACACCTCCAGAGACACAATGGGATAAGGCGGCTGCCAGTTGCTATTTGATCACCCAACCATCCTGCCTAAAGTTCTTGAGGAGTGTTGCTTAGACCAGTGCCTCAAGCCATTAGTGCTGTTGATTTCAGCTATATCATGGACTAAGTAAGACAGTATATGATAATCTATGTTAAAGCTGCATACAGAATAGGCTTTGATGAGATGGTATAAAACTGTACATTAAAATGTACCTTGAAATAAAAGACTTTCAAAGATCTGAAATAGCCTGTTCAGAAACTAAAGACTTGTTTACACTGCAAAAGTAATCATACTGCTTTATGTAAGGGCTCAACAACAAACAAGACTACAAAATAGTATCACTAAATCCTTGGAGGAGCAGGAATTACTCCTGTTTATTTTTGGCACAAATGATATTAAGAAGAATACTTCCAAAAGCTGACTGTTGGTTTAAAAAAATACAAAAACTAACCTTTTATATAACAGACTCTTGTTCCGGAAGGCAGTTAGCTTTTCATCATTCTTCTTGTCTAGATAATATCCAAGGACAAATCCCATAGGGACAAGTACATGTACCCAGTGGTCACGCACAACCTGAAGTAAGTTCATCATGAATGCTATAAAAACAAAAAAACCCTGAAATATAGCCACTTTTGAAATATCTTTCAAATCATACCTGAAACGGGAAAATAGCTCTAAATATAGTAGATCTTAAAAGCACAATAAGCCTCTTCAGAATGTAGTATATTACTTAAAAATCTGCTTAATGACGATTACATAGGTGACAATGAGTATGAAAATTACACCAAAGTAAATTTATTAATTTTCAAGTTCCACCAGTGATCTGATATATCACAGGAACAAAAGTGAAGTATTTTCACCCTCCTAGAGAATCCCAGGGATGGGGGAGCCTGGTGGGCTGCCGTCTATGGGGTCGCACAGAGTCAGACACAACTGAAGCAACTTAGCAGCAGCAGCAGCTGATTTAAAACTTTTACACATGTAAAATATTTTTAGATTTAGCATAGCTCACAATGTTAAAACTGATATAACAATAATATTGGCAGAAGCAGAATTCTTTAAAGCTATAATTATTGAAAACTATTTTCTAAAACTGATTTTAGAAAGGAAATGAAAACATGAGAAATTTTTTAAGAACCATACTGAATGTCACAGTAGATCTGAATATCAATTAAATAACTCTACAAAAGATATGGAGAGAAGGGAACTTACTCTTGTAAAATGACTACTAGGTACCAGAGCCATGACATAGTCCAATATATACGATGAAAAATTATTACTCTTATTTTAAAGATAAGAAAACAGTTTAATCCAAACAGGTATTACATATAAAGCTGGAATTCAAACACAGGTTCATCCTAAAGGCCTGCTGCTACTGCTAAGTCACTTCAGTCGTGTCCGCCTCTGTGCAACCCCCATAGATGGCAGCTCACCAGGCTCCCCTGTTCCTGGGATTCTCCAGGCAAGAACACTGGAGTGGGTTGCCATTTCCTTCTCCAATGCATGAAAGTGAAGTCGCTCAGTCATGTCCGACTCTTTTGCGACCCATGGACTGTAGCCCACCAGGCTCCTCCATCCATGGGTCCAGGCAAGAGTACTGGAGTGGGGTGCCATTGCCTTCTCCGTCCCAAAAGTCTGCTGCTGCTGCTGCTGCTGCTGCGTCACTTCAGTCATGTCCGACTCTGTGCGACCCCACAGACGGCAGCCCACCAGGCTCCTCTGTCCCTGGGATTCTCCAGGCAAGAACGCTGGAGTGAGGTGCCATTTCCTTCTCTAATGCATGAAAGTGAAAAGTGAAAGTGAAGTCGCTCAGTTGTGTTTGATTCTTCACACCCCATGGACTGCAGCCTATCAGGCTCCTCCATCCATGGGATTTTCCAGGAAAGAGTACTGGAGTGGGTTGCCATCACCTTCTCCGTGCCAAAGGCCTAGATCCTTCTATTATATTGAAATGCCTCTCATAGAGACCTTTCCCCAAATTGACATTGACCTTTATGGTACTTAAGACTTATTAAGTTTTTAAGAGTTTCCAGGGCTTCCCTGGTGGTGCACTGGTTAAGAATCTGCTTGCCAATGCAGGGCACATGGGATCAATCTCTGGTTTGGGAAAGTCCCACATGCCACAGAGCAACTGAGCCTGTGTGCTGTAACTACTGAGCCCACGTGTCCCAACTACTGAAGCTTGTGTGCCAAGGGCCTGTGCTCTGCAACAAGAGAAGCCACCTCAAGGAGCAGCCTGTATCCCGCAATGAAGAGTAGCCTCTGCTTGCCACAACTAGAGAAAGCCCACATGCACAACAAGACCCAGTTTAAAAATAGTGTTTAAAGAGTTTCCAAAAGGCAGAAGAGGATGACATCTTTACAGAAGAACTAGAAGTCATCACATGGAAAATGAGTCTGCACTAATTCAGCAGAAGCATAGCTGAATCATCAATTTTCTGTAAAAATTTGGATCTAAAGATGAAATACATATATATGCACATGAATCTATAATGAATAAATCCTATATAATGTCTGAGAAGACATGGCAACATCCCAGAAAGAGAATACATTACTGCTAATAAAAGGGCTTAGCTATGTTTGGGAATAAGCTGTGCTTTCTAATCTTAGCACTCAACTGTGCTATGGCACCCCACTCCAGTACTCTTGCCTGGAAAATTCCATGGATGGAGGAGCCTGGTGGGCCACAGTCCATGGGGTCGCTAAGAGTCAGACACGACTGAGCGACTTCACTTTCACTTTTCACTCTCATGCACTGGAGAAGGAAATGGCAGCCCACTCCAGTGTTCTTGCCTGGAGAATCCCAGGGATGGGGGAGCCTAGTGGGCTGCCATCTATGGGGTCTCACAGAGTTGGACACAACTAAAGCAACTTAGCAGCAGCAGGAGTGCTAGGATTATGTAGACTGGATTCCTGCCTCTCCTAAGAAACTGGTTCTCACACACACATTCTAATTATTTCTCAAAGTTTACTCACTAGAGGCACCGGGTTAGGAAACAGACATGAAGTTAAAAGTCATACAACTATTATACACTGCTTTCATAGAGTATAATATTACACACAGCAGATTCCAGTCTGAATATCAGCGATCTAAGCAACATTACCTTATGCCTAGAAGGCGGTGGTTTTCTTAGCATTGTACCTCCCCTAAGTAACATTATTTGCATTCAGATCTTTATGACCTATTTAATAAAACACTCAGGAACTTTTTGTGATTCTGATCAAGTTAGCCACTTGTTTTTTATAAACTTGAGCCAGTCAAGTATGGGAATAACAATGTGTGCCTTAATCAAATTATGTAACCTGGAAAGCACTAACCTACAAAATACTAGACAATATAGGTCTCTAGAGAAGTCCTATATTGTGGAGAAGGAAATGGAAACCCACTCCAGTGTTCTTGCCTGGAGAATCCCAGGGACTGCGGGCCTGGTGGGCTGCCATCGATGGGGTCACACAGAGTTGGACACATCTGAAGCGACTTAGCAGCAGAGAAGTCCAGGGGTCATCTATTCTTCCACCTGTCAGAAGTTTCTTAAGAGGTGTCAATTTTAACCCTCAGCACAGCTGACTGTTAGATAACTGTACCGTCACTGACTGGACAGACCGGAATTTGATCAAACTAAAGGAGATAGTGGCTTCCCTTGTGGCTCAGATGGTAAAGAATCTGCCTACAGTGTGAGAGGCAGAACCCTGGGTTCGATCCCTGGGTTAGGAAGATCTCTTGGAGAAGGGAAAGTGAAGAGGAGCTAAAGAGCCTCTTAATGAAAGTGAAAGAGAGTAAATACGTTGGCTAAAAACTCAGCATTCAAAAACTTAGATCATGGCACCTGGTCCGATCACTTCATGGCAAATAGATGAGGGAAGAATGGAAACAGTGACAGACTTTATTTTCTTGGGCTCCAAAATCACTGCAGATGGTGACTGCAGCTATGAAATTAAAAGAAGCTTACTCTCTGGAAGAAAAGCTCTGACCAACCTAGACAGCATATTAAAAGGCAGACATTACTTTGCTGACAAAGGTCTGTTTAGTCAAAGCTATGGTTTTCCAGCAGTCATGTATGGCTATGAGAGTTGGACCATAAAGAAGGCTGAGCACCTAAGAATTGATACTTTTGAACTGTGGTGTTGAAGACCCTTGAGAGTCCCTTGGACTGCAAGGAAATCCAACCAGTTAATCCTAAAGGAAATCAGTCCTGAATACTCATTGGAAGGACTGATGCTGAAGCTGAAACTTCAATACTTTGGCCACCTGATGTGAAGAACTGACTCACTGGAAAAGACCCTGATGCTGGGAAAGACTGAAGGTGGGAGAAGGGGACGACAGAGGATGAGATGGTTGGATGGCATCACTGACTCAATGGATGTGGGTTTGAGCAAGCTCTGGAAGTTGGCGAGGACAGGGAGGCCTGGTGGGTTGCAGGCCATGGCATCACAAAGAGTCAGACATGACTGAGTGACTCAACAACCAGGAGATAGTGAAGGACAGGGAACCCTTGTGTGCTGCAACCCAGGGGGTTGGAAAGAGTCGGATACAACTTAGCAACTGAACAACAACACAACACTGAGCCAACAAAAAAATTAATTGCTAACTCTTGGTCCAAGACTTTAGCCCATAGTCACCTGTGGGCTAATAAGCCATTACTGTTTGCACTCTTCTAACAGGGCAATGGCACCCCACTCCAATACTCTTGTCTGGAAAATCCCATGGATGGAGGAGCCTGGTGGGCTGCAGTCCATGCGTCGCAAAGAGTCGGACATGACTGGGCGACTTCACTTTCACTTTTCACTTTCATGCATTGGAAAAGGAAATGGGAACCTACTCCAGTGTTCTTGCCTGGAGAATTCCAGGAAGCCTGGTGGGCTGCTGTCTATGGGTCGCACAGAGTTGACTGAAGTGACTCAGCAGCAGTAGCAGGAACAGGGCCAGCAGGCATTTCTGTCTGCCTTTACTCTAACAAGAAAAGATAACCACGCCTCATGGGCTCTTGCTTAATACAGATTCTCAGAGACTCTATAGATAAGGCAGTGGGAGTGACAGATAAAAGGATTCTGTATATTTAGAACCCAGAGTTGGAGTCAATCACCATTATGGACTTCCCTGATAGCTCAGTTGGTAAAGAATTCGCCTGCAGTGTAGGAGACCCTGGTTTGATTCCTGAGTTGGGAGGATCCCCTAGAGAAGGGAAAGGCTACCCACTCCAGTATTCTGGAGAATTCCATGGACTGTAAAATCCGTGGGGTTCAAGAGTTGGACATGACTGAGAAACTTTCACTTTCACTGTGAAGGAAGCGATTTCCATCCCTGAGAGAAAAAAGGCAAATCTTACTCCTAGAGGCATTCCATATTACAACTGCACAATCTACTACTACTTAATGGGCTTTGGGACCAGGGACACTGAACATAAAATTTGTCCTATGTATGTCACTGCAAGTGGATGACCTGGAAAGACAAAGATTGATGAACATAAAAAGTGAGCTGGATGTTTGATAGAAACCAACATCATTCTGTAAAGCAATTATCCTTCAGTTAAAAATAAACAATTTTTTAAAGAAAGTGAGCTAGAATGATCCCCTTGAGAAGGGATAGGAGGAGGAGTGTAGACAGGTTCATGGTCACAGGCCCAAGGCCATAAGATGGCTCTATTTGATGGATGGAGGGCAGCAAGCATCTGGGACAGTCTCTAATGAGACAAGTCTGCTGCTGCTGCTAAGTCGCTTCAGTCGTGTCCGACTCTGTGTGACCCCATAGATGGCAGCCCACCAGGCTCCGGCATCCTTAGGATTCTCCAGGCAAGAACACTGGAGGGGGGTTGCCATTTCCTTCTCTAATGTGTGAAAGTGAAGTCGCTCAGTCATGTCCGATTGTTAGCGACCCCATGGACTGCAGCCCACCAGGCTTCTCTGTCCATGGGATTTTCCAGGCAAGAGTACTGGAGTGGGTCGCCATTGCCTTTTCCGAATGAGACAAGTCTAGGTTTGGATAAAGAGTGACATCCACATGGGTGCCCTTAAGAGCACTGTGCATATTACTAGTGTTTTCTTTATATGAAGACTCAAGAAAAATTTTGCTTCTACTTCAGAACTGAGAGTAGCTATGGTATTCCTGAAAGAAAAAAAAAAACTAAATGGTTTTTAATCTTCTGAACTCAAGGAATTGAATAACTGATCATGTATCCTCTGATACCAAAATTATACAAAAATTTCTTTTTAGAAAAGCTGACTTTTAGAGCACTCTGTCAGGCATGGTTCTTAACTGCTTTTCATAATCTCCAATTCATGTAATCCTTACATTACTATACATGTATTAACTAATGGCATGTCCCCAGTGAAGCAGGAATACTTTTTTTTCAGATGAGGAAGTCCAGGGACAATCAAGTTGTCTAAGGTCACAGGAGCAGTAAGTGCCAGAACTGGGATTAATACCCAGGCAGTCTGGTTCCTTGGTCCATGCTCTTTATTCATGCTTTTCTGTCTTTTACAGTAAGTACAAAGGTCACCATGTATATTAATCTTACTCTTGGCTTTATCTCATTTTTCCCTCTGAAAGCATAATTTGAGATATTACAAGTTTCATTCCAGACCACTGCAATAAAGAGATAAAGTGAGTCACGATTATTTTTGGTTTCCCACTGCATATAATGGAGAAGGACATGGCAACTCACTCCAGTGTTCTTGCCTGGAGAATCCCAGGGATGGGGAAGCCTGGTGGGCTACCGTCTGTGGGGTCACACAGAGTTGGACATGACTGAAGCGACGTAGCAGCAGCAGCAGCAGTGCATATAAAGGTTACCACAAACCTTCAGTTTGTAAAAGTGCATTATCTGTGAAGCACGATAAAATATTTGCCTTATTAACTTTTCTTCAACCCAATTTTTCCCGCTTAACATCTATAAAGAAAATTGTATATGGTGTGATTTGTGTGAGTCCTCCTAAATCCACACCGGAAAAACATAGATTGGTTAGACATTAGTCCTTACAGCAATTTATGTGTATTGATCCAAAGTGTCGACTTAATCTATTTAAAAAAATCAGTTGTGGATGCAGGGAGAAACTGAACTCTTTGAGGTCCGGAACCTCGACTGAATGACATGTACACTCTAGAAATCAAGAACAAATATTACTTTCTTAAAAACTACATTTAAAAAAGTGTATTTGGGGGCTTAGGGATCAGGAGGGTTTGAGACTTAAAACAGAGTAAGGTTAATTTCCAATCCTGAATAACGAGGAAGACAGAACTCTGAAACTTGGACGAATCGGAAATGCTCGCGGAGAAGTTGCCCCTTCCAGGCTTTAAAAGGCCGGGAGCTGTGATCCCTTGTCTGGGAGCTTCGATCCCGGCCGGTTTCCCCCCGGTCCCATAACATCTAAAGATGTTTTCCAGTTAGGACAATCTCAGAATACCCTTTCCCAAAAGCGCCAGGCGGGAAGCTTGAGCGCAGCCGCCCACCTTCAAGTCCGCTCCTTTCCTTTCTCGGTCTCCTTCGCCCAGAAGCCTCAGGAAGCAGGCCCAGCCCGAGGAGGCCCAGCCCGGCCCAACCCCGGTGCACGCCGCCGCCGAGCGCTCTCCTAGAGGTGCACCCTCCCCGCCTGCACAACGGCGAACCTCCCCGCTTCGACCGCCCTGGACCGAGACCCACCTGCGGCCTCGGAGCCAACAACGACCCCACGACCAAGGACAGGGGAGAGCGCAGCCACTCGCGCCGGCGGAAGCGGCGGCCTCGGGACCCACCATTAGCCGCGTCCGGTCCGTGAGAGGGGGTGGCTCCGGGAAATCATGTTTCTTCTTCCTTTGACTTCTCGACTCTTCTCATATTTATTCTAGCTTCAACACGTTATGAATTCTTGAGAAGTGAAACTTCGGCCCCAGGTGACGAGACGCGGTGAAGCGCCACCCGCTTCCTCCAGTTTTGTCCCCCCCGCCGACCCCCCGAAGATGGTATCACCCTGTGTCTCCCCCGCCTCCGCGGGGTCGCCTTCAGTTTCAAAATGGCGGCGGCCACTGCGGGGGCTTCTCCTGGCTGATCGTCACCGGCGCTGCTGAACCAACGTCAGCTTCTCTCGCTCTTGAACGTGGATTCGATTAGGGGGTTGGGAAGGGCAGTGGACCGCGTTGGGGGAGGACTGATGAGGCAAGTGGGGGCGGAAGGAAGCTGTGCGCCTTTGGATGGGGGAGGGGGCGTCTCGGCCCTCGGGGAGAGCCCGGCTCCGACTCCGCCCGGGTCTCCGCCGGGGACGAGCCCCCAGGGCTTCGGTGCGACCGTCCGGGTCGTCCCTGGCGGAAGTGCTCAGCGAGGGAAAGACAGTGACTTCTCCATGGATCCAAAGCTCCCGGTCTTTCGTGGCAGTTCCTACCATTCACTCCCAAGCTCTCCTTCCCTCCTTTCTGCCGTTTTCCGCCTCCCTTTCAGTCTCTCGATGCTGGAAGAGTTAATCCGACGCCAGCTTCGGTTCCTTAGCCTTTGGCTAACTTGTTCTCAGCCTCGTTCCTCTGGGTCTTCCCGTCGTCTTGTACTGAGAGACGACGAGGCTACTGGGCACAAAACAGGCGTTCTGTTTAGTTAATCGAGTCCATAGACCTTGAAGACGTTACCATGCTTTTGAAAACAGTCTCCGCAACCCCACTCCCGGACCCTCTCCCGATCCCCGCATCGCCTTAGCGCGCTTCCAGCATCATCACTCTATGTACATGCTCAGCGGTAAACAGGAGGTCAGAATAATTTTAACTCCGGCAGGTCTGGCTTCCTGTGACCAGGCGAACGTGGGTTATCAATTGCCCGTGCTCTGATTTTTTTTTTTTTTTAGAGCCCTTGGAGCCTTTTATGAAACTAGTGCTCTCCCGGAACTGACCAAGAGGAGACTTTCCTAACTTGAGCTCCAGAGCTAACCCAGACACTTTCGTTTTCACTTAGATTTTGCATGGTTCCCCTTTGTTGTCATCAGCATATGCAGCCCTTATTGAGAACGAGTGGCTGTGACAGATAATTGAAGTGAAATGGTCAGCAGTCCCCGCCCAGGAGGGATTTATATGGTGAGGATTCATTCCGTTCAGTACACATTTATGTTGCTTTGAGCCCTGTGCTTGGCATTGGCGATTAAAAAAATTAATTTTTACTCTTTCCCCATTCATTTAACATCCATTCAACATATATGCTTTGAACATATATTCTTTGTGCCCACTTGTGTTAACTAAAAATGAAAAACATCGCCTGGAGACACCAAAATAGCTTTCAGTTGAACTGGGTCATTAAAGGTCAAAAGGAAAGTACTAAAGTCAGGAAAAGGCCATCCCTGGATACAGGACAGAGATGCAGAGACTAGAGAAGTTTTGGCTTGCTTACGGAGAGCAGGAGAAAGCAGCCTTGAGTGTGCAGTGCAAGGGTGGTTGGTGAAGCAAGAGGGAGATTAAGGTAAACTTGGGGAGGACCTTGCTTTCCAAGGAAAGTGTTCAGACCTAGTAGTTAGCTGGAAATCACAAGAAAGAAGCGCAAAGATATTTGTTTTTTAGGATGTTCTGTCTGATTGCTTTATGGAGAATCAACTTGGAACAGAAAAACTAGATGAGAGGAAATTGCAGTCATTCAGGTAAGGTAATGGGTGCCTCTGCTGAGGCAGGAGAGTAAAGGATGTCAGACTGCTGAAATGTCAAATAGGGTTTAACAGATGGCAGCCAATTTGGTGGTCAGTGGGTGACTTAATTTTTAGTCTGGGAGATTAAGTGGTTGGTGATACCATTAAAATCAAGTCTAAGACATGAATGTAAAAATAATATGATGTGAGCTTACACTTTAGGAGTGGCAAAGCACAGTCCAAAGCATTGATTTTAGAGTCTAGACTTGGGCTATTACAGTAGCCACTAGCTACCTGTAGCTGTTGTGCACTTGAAATTATGGTTGGATTGAATTGAGAGGTGTTGTAATCATAAAATACAATGAGTTAGTACCAAAACTCATTAATGTCTTAATAATGACTGCATGTTGAAATATTTTGGAAATATTGGATTAAGTAAAATAAAATTAACTTCACAAACTTCAGTGTGACTGTGAAAAAATTTTAATTACGCTTGTGGCTTGCATGATATTTTTGTTGGACAGAGCTGTTCTAGTCTAGACTAATGATACAGGGATTAGTGATGATGTTAGATTTGAGCTAGGCCTTAAGATGGTGATAGTGGTGATCTCAGGGCAGCTTGCTGGCGCCCTCTGCTGCCTGTTAAGGCATTCAGGTTTTGTTTTTTTAAACAGAAGCCTTCAGAGATTTTTCAGCAAGGGATCATATTTCAGGGGTGTTTTGGAAGATTAATCAGCAGTAAGGTTTATGTTGAGGTAAAGGAAGGAAAGGCTGCAGGCCAAGAGAAACTAAGGTAGTGAGACCCTGTGTAAGGGTGCTTGCAATATGAATGGAAAGAGAAGAATAAATGTACAAAAGCATTCTAAGGGGGAAATAATCAGGAGTTGCTAACAGTCTAATAGTCCAAGAAGTAAAGGAAGCAGTCGAACCTGTAGAGTTTCAAGTCTTGGTTACTTAAATAACAACCAGTGAATTCTATGTCATAGAGTTATAAGGTACGTGGAGGGCTAAAGAAAAGTGAAAGTGAAGTCACTCAGTCGTGCCTGACTCTGCAACCCCATGGACAGTAGCCTGCACCAAGCTCCCTCCATCCATGGGATTTTCAAGGCAAGAATACTGAAATGGGTTGCTATTTCCTTCTCCAGGGAATCTTCCCAACCCAAGGATTGAACCCAGGTCTCTAGCATTATAGACAGACACTTTACCTTCTCAGCCACCAGGGAAGTCCGGGTCTAAAGAAAGTTAGTCTCAAAATAGAACCAGTAAGTTTGAAAGGAGGAAGTGGGCTGCTAAATACTCTTCTTTTTTTTTTTTTAAATCTCCCTGCATTCTCTTTCTTCTTTACCTAATCAGTCATGTATACCAGCTAGTTGTTTCTTTTTAATACAGAACTACCTGTATCATGTCATCTTCCTTGATAATTGACCTTAAAATGTCTCTGTTGCCTCTTCTCTGTTTAGCAATTATCATTAGGTCCAAAGTTTCCAAGGTCTTCCATTAGCAGACCTTTTTCTATTCATTAAGAGTTTTTCATTTTTTGCTTCCATGAAATTGTGCCAGGCAAGTTTTTGTTTTGTGCTTTTGATCATGTTTTTCCCTTGTTTTGAATACCTTTTCTCTTTATCTCTTTTTACCCATGGCCTACCAGTCCTTAATGAATAATTTAAGATCCCACCTCTTTTATGATTCTCAATAACAAAAATTAATGTCAGTTGTAAAAATCTTATTTCCAAGATTTTTTATTGTATTTGCTGCTGTTCACTGTCTTTACCTTCGGAGAAGACATAGAAGTTAAACACCAAAATTAAAAACAGAAGTAAATCATTATACCACATTCATGAGACTCTAATTTCTTTATTTTTAGATATATAAAGAAGTCTTCCTTTGAATTCATGGTGTTTCATCCCAAATACAACTGAGATACCAGTAAGTAAAGACTATCTAATAAAGATACAGCTTTATTATAAGCAATTATAATAAAAATATCTTTTCATCTGTTGCAGTCTGGGTTTGGCTGCAAAAGTTATAAATGAGCTCATTCGGTTCAGTCTGTAAGATGCTTTGTATTTTCATGTCATAATCTAAATAAAGTGGAAGAGTAAAGTAGATTTAAGTTGGAAAAGGGTTTCTCTTAGGCCATTATTATAATTGTGGTACACGGAGCTTTTTGACAGGGAGATCCAAGTCCTATTTAAAATTGTATTTATAAACACATTTCTTCAAATAGATAATTAGTATCTGTGTATTTCTCATACCTTAAAAATAGGAACACACTAAGTCAATGTATTTTTAATTTCTGTTTGTTTGTTTTCACAGCAGTGGTTGTTAAACATGCACTGTGTAAGACATGCTTATATAGTAAGGGTACAAACATAGAACAAACCTAGTCCTGTGTTCAGAGAGCTCTCCCAAACCAAAGGCAGTGCATATAAATAGGTAGCTGTTCAGTTCAGTTCAGTTGCTCAGTCGTGTCTGACTCTTAGTGACCCCATGGACTGCAGTACGCCAGGCTTCCCTGTCCATCATCAACTCCCAGAGCTTACTCAAACTCTTGTCCATTGAGTCAGTGATGCCATCCAACCATCTCATCCTCAGTTTCCCCCAATTTCCCCCTCAGTCAGTCTCTCCCATCAGGAAGCTTCCATAAGCCTCTTTTCCTTCTCCATCAGAGGGCAGATTGAATGAAAACCACAATCACAGGCAACTAACCAATCTGATCACATGGACCACAGCCTTATCTAACTCAGTGAAACTATGAGCCATGCTGTGTAGGGCCACCCAAGACAGACGGGTCATGGTGGAGAGTTCTGACAAAAGGTGGTTCACTGGAGGAGGGAATGGCAAACCACTTCAGTGTTCTTGCCTTGAGAACCCCATGAAGAGTATGAAAAGGCAGCTGTTAATGGTGTGGAAAAGCTCAGTATTAAAGCTCATTTAATACTAGCCATCTTCATTTATTCATTTAAGAAGCACTTATTGACCACCACTATGTGGTAGGCACTGTAGGGTGCTGGAATTTAATTATAATCATAATAGACAAAAGTGTCTGCTTTCATGGAGTCCTTATTCTGGTGTAGGGGTTAAAAGGAGATAAGAGGTTGGACAAAGTGAGCAAATAAGCAGCAAACAGAGGTGAATACTATGTGTTTTGAAGGAAATAGAAGGAAAATACACATTATAGGATGTAACTGAGGTGGGGGTGGACTTTAGGGTTGTCAGAAAATGTCTCTGAAAGAATGAATTTGAGGTAGGGAAAACAATAACTCAGACTAGTTAGAAATCTTGGTGACACTGGAGATAGAAGGAAATATATGAGAAATTATTATATTTGAGAAATATAATAGAGGTAAAAAGGCAGGATTTACTGATGGATTAGATGTGAAAAACAAGTAAAGATCAAGGATGATCTTAAAGATCATCAGGGACCAGATGATCTTAAAGCTGTAGGACTGGAAGATTGCCTAGAGAGAAAAGAGAGAAAGTCCTGCAGAAAAGCACGGCCTTGTGTAGAGGTTGGGGGAGAAGGAGGAATTAATTAAGGAGCATGAGGAATGGCCAGTTAGATATAAGGAAAATCAGGAGAGGGTTGACCCAGAGGAGCAGAGGAAGGTGTTTCTGGGAGGATGGAGCTGTTAATTTTGTGGAATGCGGCTACAGTTTCCAGTAAGTTGGCACCACAGAAATGTCCATTGGCTTCAGTTGTATAAAGGTTTGTCAGTGACCTTCATGAAAGCTCTTCTTGTGATATGGTGGAGAAAGATACCAGATTCAGTGGTTTGAATGGGAGATAAGAAAGTAGAGACAGGTCTGTGGACAAATATTCTGAGAAATTTTGCTGTGAATGGAGAGCATAGAAGTGATAAAGAAGTTGCAGGGGACTGTACGATTGGGAGAGGGATTTTTAAGTTGAGAAATTCTAGAGTATCTTTGTATGCTAATGGGAATGGTACATCGGTGATCCATTGATAACGCAGAAGGAGGGGATGACTGAAGAAGTTATGGAGAAGATAAACAGGAGTGGGATTCTGAGCACACACAGAGGATTGGCCTTGAATGAGAGATGGGCTGTTTGTTCTGAATGATGGGAGACACAACAGCATACGTGCAGTAGGTTAATATAGTAGCTATGGTATTTGGAAAATGTGGAGTTACTGTCTGATTACTTTTGTCTTCTAATTGAGGAATGAGGTGAGATTATCAACAGAGTAGGGTGGAGGGAAGGGTGCGTGATGCTTGAGCAGAGAAGAGATGTGAAATGATGGTCTCAGATGGAAAGTCACCTACTAAGAAAATCAGATTGGTAGGTAGGACATAGTGCCTGTTTGAGATTTGGCCATGAATTTAAAGAGCAAATAGCATAGTTGTGTGATTAGCTTTTCCCCCTCTGGCAGCATTGAGCTGCTAGAAAAGACAGGTGCATGATTGGAGTGAGTGAGGGTTAGGATTTTGCCAGACTTGTACAAAGAAGGACTAGAGCTGCAAAACACTTGAGTAATTGCAAAATAATCATGATGGCTCATGGATCTATATAACATGAGTGAAGACAGGAGGCGGTCATGGACAGTGCAAAAGTAGTAAGTTAGAGATACAGTGAGGCCAAAGGGGAATTCTGGAGTAGGGAAGGTGGGAGTGAAATGGGGAGATCGTTGAAAGTGAAATTTTGAAAGTGCTGCAGTCATAAGGTCATGATAAGGTCATGGTTTTGACTGTGGTGCCGAGTGGCTGAAGTGAAAAGACTTGGAGTTGAGAAAGTCAAGGAGAGAAGAGGTCAGTAATGAAGCTACTCAGAGGAAGTCTGAGTCAGGGACTAAAGTCTTCCATTAACGAGGAAGGACAGGAAAGGCTCACAGCGAGCTGGCTGGGCAGCATGAGTTCAGCGGGACTCGAGTGTTTCCAGGAGGAAGGAGAAGACATGCACTGGAGGCTGCAGTGATGAACAGGGAGCGCATGCTTCCTGCTTTTGAGGTTAGGGAATCCAGGAGAAAAAAGGCCTCTTGAGAAGGCTGCAGAAACAGTATCATTTGAGAAGAGCTAGGTTTCTGTGAAGATTTGCAGATGAGGAGAACCTTCAGAGAAGAAGGTGAAGTTCTCGGTGAGTGTAATGGTTCCAGAGGGAATACTGAAAAGATTTGGCAGGCAGAAGAGGTAGTGAATTGGTCCCACTAGGGGACTTCAGTAAAGATGGACAACCTCAGAGTCTTGGGTCTTTGGCTGTGACTGAAGTAAACAAGGATGGGAAATGTGGTGACAGTCTGTTAAGAAAGCTGGGCAATTTTACCTTAATTTGTTGATATGACCTTGGGCAGATGTTGAAGGATCATCAGCTGTGCAATGACCTCTTTTTCACATAATAATTTTAATAATAGATGCTATAGTGTAACAGTAGCAGTAATAAAAAGGTACATTAATTAGAGGGAGGTCTAATAACTTAGAAAACTTCAATCTTCCAACATCCCCCTTTCTTCTAAGCATTCTAAGGATACATGACTGTGAATGAATAATTCTCTTACTTGCATGGTTTACCAGAAAAGGCAAATTTATTTTAAGAACCTGAGATCTGAAATCTTGCTGTAGAGTTGTGCTTTGCTAATGAATGTTTTTAATAACATCTATATAGTAGCACACAATTCTAGGTCCTAAATCCCAATAGATGTTTTCATGTTGTATCTCTTGAAACACATAGTAAGTATCCCAGCTATATTCCATCAGATATGTTTTAAACACCTACTATGTGTCAGAATCTCTTCAGGAAGTGCAAACTATAAGGCACTACAATTGTTTATCAGTTGCTCCTGTTCCAGTGCAAGGCTTCTTAACAAAATTCCCTAAAAAATATGTGAATTTCTACGTATATATGGACCTTTTTTTTTTTTATGGACTGGGGAGCAGGAGAGATCCATAGCTTTTATCACATTGTCAAGCGGTCCTTTATTTAAGGACCACTGGTTTCATAGTACAGAAAGACACAAACTAATACAGTGTCATGCAATGTAATCTGCCATCTCAGAGCAAAATAAAGGAGGAGCAAATTCACCTTGAAGAATAAGTTCACTAGTTTAGTACACTACATTTATTTATTGAGAAACTTGGTGGTCTCCATTCTAGGTAATTTATACATCATTTGAAATCTTCCAACATCCTTTTAATGTATATATTACTATTCATATTTTATAAGATACATAAGTGAGGGAAAATTTAACTAACCTGCTCAGAACCATATAAGCATAGATTCAAATACAGGTCAGTCTGATTCCAAAACCTACTACTTATCATCAACCACATTGGGGGCCACTGAAGGACTCTATATACAGGAAGGTGTAAGATTACGTTTGTACCTTCACACTTAGCAATGATGGAAATAGGTCTTTAAAATGACTCTGCTTTTATGTTTAATTATGTTTTTATTTCTGTTGAAAGAACCTTTTGGATTGTTGTTGTTGGACCGAAAAAATGACATCTATTATCAAATTAACTACCCTTTCTGGGGTCCAAGAAGAATCTGCTCTTTGCTATCTTCTCCAAGTCGACGAGTTTAGATTTTTATTGGACTGTGGCTGGGATGAGCACTTTTCTATGGATATTATAGATTCCCTGAGGAAGTAAGTTACTGTTAATATTTTTACACTTTTAGTAAACAACTTTTCTTTTTTATGCTGTAATACTATTTTGATGTTACACAGAGTTTGCTGTTTTGCTCTAATTTAGTTGAGAGTAAAACAGTTTTATTTAAACTGAAGAACCAAATAATGACTTTTTATTTGTGTAGTTTTGATTGACTTGTAAGTTGTGTTTATTGAATGTCAGCAAAATCTTAATTGTTACTTGATCAATGGATCGTAATAGAAATTTTTGCACCCTAATTTTAGAAAAGAGCAAAATTAAATTTATAAGAATTTGAAGAGAGGAAAACTGTACTTGTAAAAGTTCTGCAAGTCAGATCAAATTAGCTTACTTTCTTTTAATTTTTTGATGCTTAGACATTTCTTTGATGGATCTAATCCATCAAAGAAAAATTTAGTTGTGTTAGCAGTATTGTATGAATTATGGAATGGACAAGAACTTAAATATTGAAAAACTTAGAACTTATAGCAAAAAAATTTTTATTTCTTTTGTTAATGAGAATATATTATTGATTGACTAAAGTTACACTATCATGAATATACTGTCAGTCATTATGCTGAAAAGCTGAGACAAAAATCCATAAATGTGTGGCCATTTAAATGTCCTTTTCTTAACAATTTCTTAAATCCTGAGTTCTTGAACTTTAATAGTATATGAGATAGCCTCTTGAAATCAGTTTATATGTGGTGTCTACTGTTTTGCTTCCTTTTTAAAAAAACATGTCTAGACACTATATATTTATGTGCAACTTATACAGTTTTGATCTCTATGTAGGACAGGGGTAGTACTAATTAAAATCCATAGGTGACGTAACTTTAGCTCTCAGTTGAGCGTGGGGTCTCAAAGAGTCGGACACGACTCAGCGATTTCACTTTCACTTTCGCTCTTTTACCCCATCATAGTCTTAAGCTCAGAATACTGAGAGGAATCAGAACCGGCAAATTAATTTTGAGTATCCTGCCTGTTCCTTTAGGAACAAGCCTCAGTAATAGTCATCTTGCTTGTGTTCTAGGCATGTTCACCAGATCGATGCGGTCTTGTTGTCTCATCCCGACCCCCTCCATCTTGGCGCCCTCCCTATGCTGTTGGAAAGTTGGGTCTGAACTGCGCCATCTATGCAACCATTCCCGTTTATAAAATGGGACAGATGTTCATGTATGACCTTTATCAGGTAATTTAAGCAATTAAAAAAAATGTTGTAACACCCCTGCAGTGATCATTTTTAACCTTTTATTTGTATTTTTTTTTTTAGTCCCGACACAATACAGAAGATTTTACACTCTTTACCCTGGATGATGTGGATGCAGCCTTTGATAAGATACAACAGTTAAAATTCTCTCAGATTGTGAATTTGAAAGGTAAAACATGTTTCCAGTAGCAAATAACTGGGCAAATGGTGTTTGAACTACTGAAAAGTACAAGGGAAATTTGTAGTAAAAATTATAGGCACTATTGTCTGAAGAATAAAAATTTGCATTTTTTCAGAGGGAACTGTGAACTTCCCCAAAATGATCTGAATTTTAAAATATTCCAGGCTAAATTCTAATAAAATGTAACAGCTCAGGCCTCCTTTTCACATTTAATTTAGGAAGACTTACTTAGTGATTACTATATATAATGCATAAAGGTAACATGGTCAGATTCTTGTCCAAAGAGCTCACAGTGAGGTTGAGGAGAAAAAGTAGCTCAGATGACTAAATGGACTGATGGAAGTAAATGAAGTACTATGGCAGCACAGAGTAGAACATGACTGAATTCTAAAACATGAAAAAAATTTGTCATTTAATTAGGACAGGAAGTCATATATATATATATATATATATAAGAAAAAATGGTGCACAAGTGGACTCTGAAGTTTAGCCAGGAAGTAACAATGGTCTCAGCAGTTTGGCTGGTACTTAGTTTTCTATGGGATACATTCTTTACCATAATGAAATTTGAATTGTCAATTTAGAAGTTAGCGAAGATGGAAACACTTCATAATTTATGTGCACAATA
This sequence comes from Nanger dama, assembly GCA_917880005.1. Taxonomy (NCBI): domain Eukaryota; kingdom Metazoa; phylum Chordata; class Mammalia; order Artiodactyla; family Bovidae; genus Nanger; species Nanger dama. The sequence continues at coordinate 566,643 of CAKJTW010000038.1, read as the reverse complement.
TGAATAGTAAGGTTTATTAGTTCATACTAAGTTATTGAATACTAGTGGCAACCTCTAGCCTTTTATTTTTCAAGCACAAATATTATGTACAGAGGCATGATGAAATTATAAGCATGCCTCCATGAAGGTATGAAGTAGCTGGGGAACTGGAGGGTGAGACTTGCATTTCACTATATGCCTTTTACTTTTGAATTTTGTATCATTGCACATGTTACTTATTAAAGAATAGCTAATAATAAATAACCTTTCTTTAGACTTGTAATAAGAAATTGGAGTATTGTCATTATCTTGTTGACCTAGGCAAAGGACATGGCTTGTCTATCACACCTCTGCCAGCTGGTCATATGATAGGTGGAACAATATGGAAAATAGTCAAAGATGGAGAAGAAGAAATTGTTTATGCAGTTGACTTCAACCACAAGAGGGAGATGTAGGTATATCAAGATAAAAGCTAATGGAAATGCTGGTCTTGCTTCATTGTTTGGAGGGAAATTTAAAAACAGTTTTATTTAAACTAGAAATCTAGGGCAATTTAAAAGTACCAAGTAGTGAATGTTTTCAAAGTTACTTTATTTGCATTATAAGGAAAAAAGTTTGATATGAGATAAAAGATACTGTTTTGAAATTTACATGCAAATATCTACTCTGTAAAAGAAGTGTCTCTCTGGAGATGTTGCATAGGAGATTAATTTTTATGCATCAAATTATATTTTATATATTCTTGTTATTTAGAGGAACTTTGTGGGTGGTTTTTTTAAAATTTTTGATAAAATTCATTATACCATCTAATATAATGATTTAAAGTCAGACTCTCTTTAGAAGAGTGGGTAGCCTATCCCTTTTCCAGCAGATCTTCCCCCACCCAGGAACTGAACTGGAGTCTCCTGCATTGCAGGTGGATTCTTTACCAACTGAGCTATCAGGGAAGTCAACTTAAAAGGGGACACAATAGTTTCATTTGAAAACTTCATTTTGTACTTACAACATTTCTATAAGATTGTTTTGATTTCTTTTGTAATTTTTGTACATTAAGTACATAACTTTTATATTAGTATATAGTATCCTTAAGATCTTTTGTATCATATTAAGAAACATTTAAACCTAATATGTTGAATTTTAGGCTCTTGTAATTACAGGTTAATGAGAAAAGATGGGTATTTGAGTGAATGATATTCAAACATTTTGGGAAAAACCTCATTTTATGTCTTTTTATCACTTAATAAGATAAATTTCAGGTGGATTAGAATTAAATAGAAAAGGAAACAATACTGGTAAGTCTGATCTCTTGATTTGGAAGACTTTGGTAAGCAGAAAGGAAATGGACCAAGTTATTAGAAAGACTTTGCTACATTTGCTTACATATACGTTCAAACTGTCTGAAACAATAAACTAAGTCAGGGCTTTCCTGGTGGCTCAGTGTAAAGAATCCGCCTGCCAGTTAGGAGACACAGGTTCCATCCCTGATTCGGGAAGATCCCACAGGCCGCGGAGCGACGAAGCCCACGCACCGCAACTGCTGAGCCTGCACTCTAGAGCCCAGGAGCCGCACCTTCTGAGCCCGCTGCTCGCAGCTCCCGAAGCTCATGTGCCTGGAGCCCGCTCCGCAGCTGAGAGAAGCCATAGCCGCGACAGCCTGTGCACTGCGGTTAGAGAGGAGCCCCCACTCCCTGCAGCTAGAGGAAGAAAGCCCGCGCAACAGTGAAGACCCAGCAGAGCCAAAAACAAATAAATGAAAAATTTTAAAAAGACCTAAATCAAAAGACCTATAAACTAGGGAAAATATTTCCATAAAGTTGATCAAAGACTTATTTGTAAGACCAGGTATTAATCAATCAGAAAGATACCAGTTGCAAAATGGACAAAAGTTATAAAGTTAAAAAAGAAAAAATTTAAATGATAACGATTTTTTAAAATTAAATACCATTAAAATTGCTTTTAAATGGTAATGTTCTTCTGGGAATTATTTCATGAGTTGGTCATTGTTTCTGGTTGAACCTTTCTGGAAAAGGAGAGCTTTCTCAAAAGGGTCTAACCTTTCTGGAAAGCCATTTAACATAGTGTATATTTTAGTAAAAACATTTCTAGGAATGTTTCCTAAAGAAACAATTAGAAATGCAACAGAAGCTTTTGCAAAAGTTTTCTTTGAGAGATTATTTATAATGACAAAAAAGTAACCTAAATATCAATAAAGAGAAATGACCAAATATTTATTGTACAAACACACAGAAAGCTTTTATAATTATTAAAAATTAGATTTAGAAAAAGGTTTTAAAGTCATGGGAGAAAACTGGGGTATAAACTGGATATATAATCTCTACATGAGATACCACTTTAGTAAAATACATACACAGATATGTGCATAGAGAAATATGTACTTGGAAGGATATACACCAAAATACTATGGCGATTATCTTTGGGTGATGGTACTCTGGAAGAGCTTAGTTTTCCTTTTCTGAGTTTACTAGATTTTCTTATCAGTGAGCATGTAAACTGTTATAGTTAGAAGAGGAAAAAAACCTTATAAAAAAGTGGTTTTTTGGTAAGAAAAGCTGTTATTTATTTGAACTGATACAAAGTATTCCTGTTCTTCAACTTCCTTATAGCCACTTAAATGGATGTTCCCTGGAAATGCTAAGCAGACCCTCCTTACTTATCACAGATTCATTTAATGCTACTTACGTGCAGCCCAGGAGAAAACAAAGAGACGAACAGCTTCTGAGTATGTATTGCTTATGATCCTTTCTACAGAGCTGTGGAGGTGCATGGTAGTATAATGACTGTTGGACATTTTCTTGTCATAAGAGATTGGCTAACTCTAGTATTTTTGAAAGAATATTTTGTAACCGTATCAATATTTTTATGAAAAGATGCTTTTGTTGGTTTGAATTTAACTTTCCTGGGATAGATATAAAGGTTGGTTTCTTCCTGTTATTCAGCACATAGCTAGCTTTCCTTGGCCTCATTGAATGTCAGACAACATATTTTGATGTCTAGCAAACATCACAACATATAAAGATCTCATATAAATACTAGAAAAACACTTATACTCAGAAAAATGAATGAAGGAGATAAATGAGGGTGTGCATAGTCTGTGACTTTGGTGTTTGGGTGTTTTATACTCTAATACAGTAGTGGTTCTAAAGAGATGCATCCAGGCCATCCCCGGTTGCTTCTGCTCTGGCTTGAGCCCTTTTATCTTTTATTCTGTTTTTGTAAGCTACATTGGAATTCAACGGGGTAAATCAGACTCCAATTTCAACATGTTTGAAACCACCACCTTCATTTATCTACTTAAGAAGTATGACTTATATACTATGTTACTCTAAGACGATTTTCAATTCTTGAATTTTTGTTGTTGTTATTTATTTTTGGTAGAGTTTGATTTGACTAAATAGTTCCAAGAAGATTTTCATCTAGAAAGTCTTTTATTGTAAGAAGGAATGTTAATTTGTCTTTTATTCTATAGGCATACATACATATAAAGCATGTATGTATTAAAGTATAAGTGTGTGTGTATAAATTTGGGAATTATGTTTCATAATGAAATTCATGGAGGTGAGAGGTGAGGTGAAGTAGGTGAGACCAGAGTGACCTGGAAACACAAAGCTGATTGCATTTGGCTTGTTAGCCCAGTTTTCCCAATACATTATACAAATGTCATTATCTGTGTGTACTGTGGGTAGAAAGGGTTAGGAAACCATGATTTATAATTTTTCCATTTAGAGAAATAGTTAATGGCATTGTTATAAACCATAGTCTTAATAGTGAAAACATGAAGATAAACGTTACCTTTACTCTTATAGCAAGACATTGATATGTCCTATTGGGATTTTACATTCTTGTTTTCTAGCAAATGTCCTGGAAACACTTCGAGGTGATGGAAACGTATTAATAGCAGTGGACACTGCAGGCAGAGTTCTGGAACTTGCTCAACTCCTTGATCAGATTTGGAGAACTAAAGATGCTGGATTGGGTGTTTACTCATTGGCACTCCTCAATAATGTCAGTTATAATGTGGTGGAGTTTTCTAAGTCCCAGGTTTGTTTTCATGTGATGTGTAATAAAGAAGTTTGCTACAGAAATTGGACTTATGGAAAATACTGTCTTAAATGCTCTTTGAATTTTCCTTTTCTGTTGAGGTTGATGATGATAATGATGATAATAAACTAAAAATCAACCACTTACTGTTATGTATACTTTACATGTATTATTTCACTTAATTCTTAAATATCCTATGAAGTAGGTTCTGTTTTTGTTCCCCTTTTACAGATTGGGTAGGTTGCTTCTCTAATGCGTAGTATCACAATCTGTAAAATAGGGACAGAAATAGAACCCACCTCATAGGATATAAATATTGGAATTCATTTTTCTCTTCCTTTTGAATAAGCTCTTTTTCTTGAAATAGCAATGTCTTGGGTAAGATATTAATTTAGAACTTACATACTACCTTATGAATAAGATTTTAGGTGACCTAACTGAAACGTGGTATAAAATTAACAGATTTTTAGGGATGAACATTTGGCTGAGAAGATTTTGGGGGAATAGAAACAGACAATAAGCTACTTGTCAGCATGGTACAAATTTAATCAACCATTGGTGGAAAAAAAGACTTAAGATGGAACGTGAACTCCTAAGCTATTGTAGAATACATTCAAGTTATAATGCAGTATTTTCTAATTATTGCCATCTTTCCCCCCCATTATTAGGTAGAATGGATGAGTGATAAGTTGATGAGGTGTTTTGAAGACAAAAGAAATAATCCATTTCAGTTTCGTCATCTCTCTCTATGTCACGGTCTTTCTGACTTGGCTCGAGTACCTAGCCCTAAAGTTGTGCTTGCCAGCCAACCTGACCTGGAATGTGGATTTTCAAGGGATCTCTTTATTCAGTGGTGCCAGGACCCTAAGAACTCAATCATTCTGACTTACAGAACTACTCCTGGCACTTTAGCACGCTTCCTAATTGATAATCCTTCCGAAAAAGTTACAGAAATAGAGGTGAGTGCTTGTGTGTGAACCTTATCTTGAAATTGTTTGGGGGATACATTATGCATGATGTTTATAATAGTCAGTGACAAAAATAAAACTGAAAGTTGTTCCAGGATTTTTATCAGGCTGACAGTAGAGGGGCTTTAACAGCATGCCTTTCAGAGCTCCTAAATTGGGAGTCCTCGGTATTGAACCCTTAGAGTATCGAACCCAGAGAGTATGTGTATATACTGTACTCTCAGTAACTCTGAAAAATTCCTTTCACATTCTTCCCATAATTGAAATCTGGCTGTCTCCTAAGATTTCTTTTTCCAGTAGCCTTCTCTTTCCTGCGTCATGTATTTGAGTGGCATAGGTGTCCTTGTTCTGTGTTGTAGCTTTCAAGCTATTTCTCTTCCCTCTGTAGCTCATGCCATCAGACTTGAAAATAAGCTGGCCTCTTCTTGTTCCAGACACTTACTATTCTCTTGGTCGTTGTCCGTCATTCATTGGTGACTTCAGACCCTGGTTCACAGCCTTCCTGTCCACTCATGGTCAGGACTCCATTCATGATATATGATTTATCCAGTTCTTGGCCCTCTCAGTTCTTTGACAGTTTATTTTCTTTTTAAAATTGATAACACTTTATTATTTATATCTTTGTGACCCTATGGACTGTAGCCCCCCAGGCTCCTCTGTCCATGGGATTTCCCAGGCAAGAATACTAGAGTGGATTGCCATTTCCTCCTCCAGGGTATCTTCCTGACCCAGGGACTGAACCCCCATCTCCTCTGTCTCCTACATTGGCGGACGGATTCTTTACCACTGAGCCACCTGGGAAGCCCCGGCACTTTATTTCTTAATTTTTTTCTTCCACTCCACCTCAGCCATCCCTTCCCATGACTGTGCAGTCCACACCCATGGTCATACCTTTAACTTTGTTATGATTTACAGATCTCTCCTTCAAGCAGACCACTCTGGTCTCATAGCTGACTTTCTCTGGCTCTCCCATGCCAACAATGCTTTGGTCCCACTGGGACTTTGAATTCATGAATCTCATCACTTCTGCTTAATCATCATTGCTCTATCTTCTGGTCAATGGTCCAGCATTATTTTGCAGACACCTTTCTTTTTATTTATTTATTTGAAGTATAGTGTGATTTTGGAGAAGGCAGTGGCAACCCACTCCAGTATTCTTGTCTGGAGAATCCCAGGGATGGCAGAGCCTGGTGGGCTGCCCTCTATGGGGTCACAAAGAGTCGGACACAACTGAAGTGACTTAGCAGCAGCATAGTGTGATTTACAATGATTCAAAGTGATTTTGTTTTACATATGTATATATGTATTTTTTCCTCAGATTCTTTTCCATTGTAGATTGTTAAAAGATGTTCAGACAGATATTGTTACAAGATATTTAACTCTTTTACCCTTCTGTTTATTGTACTTGCCTAGCAGACTCTAGTTAAACTGTTTGCTTAATTCATACCTATACGCAAGCAGTCTGATGTTATTGGAGTTAAATACACTGTGTGGAGAGGTTTCCCTTCATATTATTGACCTCACATGTCAGACAGGCACCCAACAGCAGCACTCCACATTCTGTGGGATAATGTGTCTCCCATTCTCCAGGAAGATCTTTCCCCACAAATATCTTTCAGCCCATCTCAGCCCCTCACCTGTAGCACATGACCTTGTTTCAAACTTAACTGAGAAGTAGAAGCAGTCAGGGAGGAATTCTCATGCCTTCTCATCACTAAATAGCCTAATCTGTCCTGCATCCACATTGCAGCCTTGTCTCCTGTTACGGGAGAAACATTTAGTCAAATGACCCAAAAGCCAAGAGATGATTTTGCTTAGTAACCAACACATCGAATCTGCCAATTTTTCAAAACTAATATGATTTGTAAGGCTTCCCAGGTAGCACCACTGGTAAAGAATCTGCTTACCAATGCAGGAGATGCAAGAGACACTGATTTGATTCCTGGAGAAGGAAATGGCAACCCACTCCAGTATTCTTGCCTAGAAAATTCCATGGACAGAGGACCCTGGTGGGCTGCAGTCCATGGAGCCACAAAGAGTTGAACATGACTGAAGTGAATTGATACTGGATGGTTTATAGCTGCCATTCTTATGCACACTTTTAGATGATTACTGTGTATTTTGTAATTTTCCAGTCGAGAATACTGGAGTGGGTTGTCATTTTCTCCTCCAGTGGATCTCCTCGACCCAAGGGTGGAACCTGTGTCTCTTGAGTCTCCTACGTTGGCAGGCAGTTTCTTTACCACTGGCGCCACTTGGGAATTTTCTCTCATTACCCATATCCAATCCAGGAGCAATTCCTATTGACTTGACTTTCAGATATATCCTAAATCTGTGCTTTCTCCAGCCCCCCCGTCATCCCAGCTCCAGGTAAGGGTCTTGCCTGGGCTGTGCAGTGGTTTCCTAATTGATTTCACTGTTTTTACTTTTATGCTCCCTTAATGCTTTATTCTCGTAGCAGCCAAAGGCATGTCTTTTCCTTTCTCTTTGTTTCTGTCTCTCTCTTGTTTTATTGTTTTAAAACCACATAACATGAAATTTACCATCTGAACCATTTTTAGGAGTCCAGCACAGCCGTGTTAACTGTGTGAACACTGGTGTGCAACAGACCTCTAAAACTTCGCAACTTGTGAAACCCAAGCTCTGTAACCATCAAACAACCCTCAAAGGCATCTTTTAAAATTTTATTGTTTTGTGTCACTCCCTTGCTTGAACCCTCTGGTGACTGCCTTCTCTGAAAAAAAATCCAGACTCCTTTCTCAGGGTTTCAAGGTCCCATTGACCTGGTCTCTATCCACTTTTCTGACCATATCTCATTCTGCTTTCTTTATGCTCCACACTGCTTCCCTGCATCAGGGGCTCCTTCTGCCTCTCATGTTCCTTCACAGCTTTGCACCTGTTTACTCCTTTACTCAAGTCTCAGTTGAAAGGTCGCCTCCTCAGGTAGGCCTTCTCTAACTGCCAGTCTACTACTCAGCTGCCAGCCCATCACGTTATTTTCCCTAGCTGTCATTACTATCGGATATTTTTTTCATGAGAAAGGGATCTTGTTTTTATATCCACTAGTACATGGAAGGTCCTCAATAAATGTGTAGGTTAAATTCATGAAACACCAGATGAGTGAATATGTAATAAACCAGAGTTCTGATCATGTTAGACAAGAGTTTACTATGTTTGATTTTTTTCATCTACATTTATTTCTCTCTAGAGTCAAATCGTATGCATTTAAAAAGAGCAAAAACAGTAAATGAATAAGGATTAACGAATTGGAGTAGATTTGATTAAGAAAAAGGAATAACTTGGAGACAATGCAGTGAACTAGGAAAAAAAATCTTAGGGTTGATTATCCTAGAAATCTGCTTTTGAATTTAGCCATTAATTTTAGCTATCTTATGTGAAAATAAGATGGAAAGTAAAATTTATTATAGCAATAGGCATAAGCTAAATCATGGGGTAAATGTTTTGTTCAAGTTTATTTGTGGTTAAAACAGACAACTGTGTAAATTGCCAAGTGTGTACTACAGGAAAATAACGATACTTTTCTAAATTGAATTTAATGTTCAAGTATACTGCTGGGTAAATGTGAAATGCCAGAGGTAACATGTAAATCACTCTTTCATCCTACATAGTAGAATCACTTGATTTTGGTTTTATTTTTTTGTTATTTTTTATTGTAAAATAATGTAAAGGTTAACAGAAAAGTTGTAAAAATAGTATACCCAGATTTCCCAGTTGTCAGCATTTTATTGGCTTTGCCTTATGACTTCTTCATACACATACAGACACAGTATGAGATACATTTTTGAAAGTAAGCTTCAGATATTCCATCATTACTTCTAGACACAGCAGTATGCAAAACCTAGAAGTGAGGACACGCTCCTGTAAGACTGTATATTTATGATAAATCACTTGAAACACGGAAATAAGCACTGATACCATACTGTTGATGTTGATATTAATACTGTTTCATCCATTGACCCCACTTGACTCTTGGTGATTGCTCCAACAATGGCCTTTCCTTTTTGTTTGGAATCCCATCCAGGATGACACATTGCATTTGTTGTCAAGACTTGATATTTTTGAAGCATGTATGTTCTAATTTTTTTTTCTATTCACATACAAATATCTATATGATCTTTTTTAAAGAAATGGGACCAAATTTTCCATATATTTTTGAATAATGCAGGTTGCTACAGATTTATCTTATTCAATACTTGGTATAATAAACTTTAAAATGTTCTTGAATAAGTGATTAAATTATTTGTAGTGATTCTTTAATAATACATTAAATTATTTGTAGTGATTCTTTAATAATACATTATGTATACGTACTTTATTTAATCCAGTGGTTCCCAAAAGCATGGTGCAAGGACCCCTGGGGGCTACCTGAGACCCTTTTATGGAATCCACTAATTGTTTTTCATGGTGATATTAAGATGTTATTTGTCTTTTACTGTGGCTACAATATTGAAAAGTGAAAGCAGTAGCGGGTAAAGTGCTGGTGTCTTAGCATAAATCCAGTCTGTGGCACCAAGCTAGGTTAATCACTGCATTTTTCATCACCATACACTTACTTGTCTTTCAAATAAAGTTGCAGTTAAGAATAAAACACCAATACAGTATACTGACACATATATATGGAATTTAGAAAGATAGTAATGATGACCCTGTATGTGAGACAACAAAAGAGACGCAGATGTATAGAATGGACTTTTGGCCTCTGAGGGAGAGGGTGGGATGATTTGGGAGAATGGCATTGAAACATGTATACTATCATGTAAGAAACGAAGCGCCAGTCTATGTTCGATACAGGATACAGGATGCTTGGGGCTGGTGCACGGGGATGATCCAGAGAGATGATACGAGGTGGGAGGTGGGAGGGGTTTTCAGGATTGGGAGCTCGTGTACACCCATGGCTGATTCATGTCAATGTATGGCAAAACCAATACAGTATTGTAAAGTAGAATAAAGTAAAAATAAAAAGAATATCCTTGATGAAGTAATAAAAGTTATTTACTTTTATTAAACTTACAAACTTTTATTAAACTTTAATAAAGTTATAACTTTATTAAATCCTTTTAAAAAGAACTTCTTAAAATAATCTTGGTGTCAAGATGGGAAGTATACAGAAGCACTTGTATTACATACTAGGTTGGCCAAGAGTTTGAGTTTTTCCCTAACATCTTACAGAAAACCCAAATGACTTTTTCGGCCAACTCAATATGATGTTTGTCTTGAAGAAATCACTTGGGTAATTGCTTGACTTGTTGAATTAAACTAGCTACTTTATTTCCTGGAACACCAGTTTTACTTGAAATGACATGGTTATTCAGACTTGTGTATTTGGCAAATATTTTCCCAAAAAGAATAATTGAGCTTGTGACTCTAAGGAAAACAATTGACAGCAGTTCTTGCCTCAATCTGATAAAACTGAAACTTTCAAGTGAAAAGTAGCATTTTGGAAAACACTCTGTCACTGTCAGATTGACAACATGACTTTTCTGGTGAGATGGTGGTGTTATTTGCAAATGTTGATTTTTTAAAATATTGTCAAATTTGTGTAGTATTGTATAATTTATGAACTAATAGTCATAAGTTAATGAACTTAACTGTGTGAATTAATATTTTCCAAATATCTAATGCATGAATTTGCAAAGTAATGTACAAGTAAAAAATCCAGTCAAAATGTAAGATCAATCAGTAAATTTTAATGTAACAGAGTACAGAAGTTATGGGGTATGATTAAAGATTCCACATTACAACTAGCCTTTAAGAAACCACCACTTTTTGAGTTTTAATGTAATATCAAAGAAGAATATTCATGAAAAGGCTATTTAAAAATTTTTCCAGCTATTCATCTATGTGAGGCTGGATTTTCTAAATATACTTTAACCAAAACAATATATGGCAAGAAGCAGAATGTGAGAATCCAACTGTCTTCTATTGAGCTAGATATTAAAGAGACTTGCAAAAATGTAAAATAATGCCATACTTTTACTATTTTTTTCTTGGTTTTGAAACTATCATCTTTTGTGAAAAATGATAACATTAACATGAGTGATTTTATTTTTAATGAACAAATTTTTAAAAATCTCTCAGTTTTAATTTTGGATGTGGTAAAATAGGAATAAATATAACCTACAAAAACAAAAGTTCTTCAGGGTTCTCAGTAATTTTTAGGAGTTTGAAAAGAGATGAGTGGAGAAAGAAATGGCAGCCCACTCCAGTATTCTTGCCTGGGAAATCTCACAGTCAGAGGAGCCTGATGGGCTACAGTCTAGGGGGTTGCAAAGAGTCAGACACAACTTAGCAACAACAACACACAATCAGGTAGATCATGATTTGGGGAAATACTTCTTGATGGAAACATGGCATAAAATGGAGAGTGATATGACATAGCAATATGAAATATGGAGTTTGGCAAGAAATTAAAATATGTGTATAGAATGTGCTTTGCTGTGCTTAGTCGCTCAGTTGTATCTGACTCTTTGCGGCCCCATGGACTGTAGCCCAGCAGGCTCCTCTGTCCATGGGGATTCTCCAGGCAAGAATACTGGAGGGAGTTGCCATGCCCCCTCCAGGAGATCTTCCCAACCCAGGGATCGAACCCAGGTTTCCCACATTGCAGGAGAATTCTTTACCCTGTGAGCCACCAGGGAAGCTCATGTATAGAATGATTGTTCCACATATTCAAATAATAAAAGTCTGGGGCTAAAGAGAAAAAAAAATAAAGAGAAAATTTGAGAACTACTGATTAGATCATCCCATGTGGATGGATTTTAAGGTTGTGTCCGGTTTTTCAGTCTTGCTGCCATGTACTTTTCCCCCTGACATGTGTGTGTGATCATTTCAGTAGATAACTTGCTAGAAGTAGAAGTGCTGTGTTAACAGGATAGGTACATTTTTAGTTTTAGATGTTGACAAATTGCTTCCTAACATAATCGTCGTAATTTTCCCATAGTGGATGAAAGTAACCTTTCCCTATTAGTGATTACTGTAGCCAGTTTCATAAATTAAAAGGTTGTTTTACATTAAAAATTTTTACATTTTTCAAATATCATTTGGGTCAAGTGGTAGAGAATCCACCTGCCAATGCAGGAGATGCAGGTTTGATCCCTGGATTCAGGAAGATCCCCAGCAGAGGGAAATGGAAACCCACTGCAGTATTCTTGCCTGGAGAATTCCATGGCCAAAGGATCCTGGTTGGCTACAGTCTATGGGTTGCAAAGAGTCGGACATGACTTAGCGACTAAACAACAACAACAAAAATTATTAGTAAAATTGGATATGTTTTCATGGCTATTAATCATTTTTATAAAGTGCTTGTATATCATTTTGTCCTGTTTTATTGTGTCAACCATCTTTTTCTTAACATATTTGGAAGAGCTCTTAGGAAAAAGTAGCTTCTGATAGTCAAATAGTGCTTCAGATAATTTTCTCAGTTTCTTTTCATTTATGAGATTATAGAGTATCAGTTTTTTTCCCCTCGTTAACACATTTATTCACCTTTTCTTTTCAGTTTTGTGTCATTTGTAGCTCTCACCTACACCAAGTTATAAAAATACTTTTCTGTATTTTCTTTGCCTGATTGGTGATTTTTAGCCAGTTTGATTTAAATTAAACCCATCCTGGAAATGTGACAGCTCAATTTTAGTACTAATCTAAATAGGACCTGTGATTGCACGTAATAGAAACTTGAATATTTCAGAGGAAAATTTAGTTTAAAGATGATGAATCAATTTAGAGATGTAATGTATTTCTCACACCCCACTGCCTTAACCTCCTAGTATTAATACTTCCTTTCATCTGCTATTTTTCTGTAGTTGAGGAAACGTGTGAAACTTGAAGGGAAAGAACTTGAAGAATACTTGGAAAAAGAGAAACTAAAGAAAGAAGCTGCTAAAAGCTCGAGCAGTCAAAAGAGTAAGTTGTTTTCAGGCAGATTAGAAGTTTTTTATAATTTGAGAACTTGTTTCTACACAAAAATGTTTAATTGAAAATATTAAAATTTCTTTTGACTTTCTTTCAGTACATTTTTCCAGTGGTGCTAGAATTCTAAATTCTTTTCAGTGCTAACGTTAGCATGTATTTATTAGTTGACCTGTTACTAATTGGCAGTTTACACTATATTTCACAAAATAGCAGTCCAGTAATACTGTCATTATCATTGAATTAATATTGACTGTTAATTTAATAATTTTATAAATAATTAAAAATCATTTGGGGACTTGCTGATCTGTACCTTTTCACAAACTCCCTTAGGGCAGACATAGATTCCAGTGATGAGAGTGACGTGGAGGAAGACATTGACCAGCCATCAGCACATAAGACCAAGCATGACCTGATGATGAAAGGTGAAGGCAGTCGTAAAGGAAGTTTCTTCAAACAGGCCAAAAAGTCGTATCCTATGTTTCCTGCCCCAGAAGAAAGAATTAAATGGGATGAATATGGAGAAATTATCAAGTACGTGAGCAAAACAAGCTTTTCTTGCTTCTAGATTGGAGGTAGTAACTGTGTTATCATTTGAGCTCAGTGAATATGGTCCTGGTTATCATGTATGTAGTTTCTGAGTATCTCAGCTTGAAAGGTACAGAAAACTTTTAATTTAAAATGTAAAAATAGGTTGAGGAACATCTAGAAAGTTACTATTAAAGGAGAACTGATAATTTTATTACTTAGGTATGTGAAATGTCTTAAAAGATGAGTCCCACTCTTTCCCCTCTCCCCACTTAAAAAGAGAGGTAAGGGCCATGCAGGGCTTCCCAGATGGGGCTAGTGGCAAAGAACCACCAGTGCAGGAGACGCGAGAGACGTGGGCCCGACCCCTGGGTGGAAGGATCCCCTGGAGGAGGGCATGGCAACTCACTGCAGTGTTCTTGCCTGGAGAATCCTATGGACAGAGGAGCCTGGCAGGCTGTGATCCATAGGGTTGCAGAGAGTTGCACACGGCTGAAGTGATTTAGCACGTGCACAAGGGACATGCATTGGAAAAAGATGTATGATAGGAAGAACTTTTGACAGCTGGAGTCATGTTAAGTTGGGGACATGGGTTATGTTTCAAGTATTGCATACCTGTTTTAGTTATAAGAGGAATAGGAGATATCATTAGTGGAACCATGGAAAATTTTAGAAAAACAACTGAAATCATGTGTTCGAATCACAGGCTTGAAAACACTATTGTTCTCAATAAAGATCAGGAAATGTCAGATGCCTTAGCATAGTGCCCGACGTCTTTCACAGTTGCGTCTCTCCCTACTTTCCTATTATATTTCTCTCTATTTCTCTTACGTCATTGTGTGTTCTCCATTCTGGTGGTACCAGCCTTCTCTCAGTTTCCTCCTGCTCAGCCTTTTCTGTTTGTCTTAATTGGAGTATAGTTGCTTTACAATGTTCTGTAAGTTTCTGCAGTGAGTCTGCTACATGTAAACATGTATCTCCTCCCTCCCACTGCCCCTCAACCCCACCCGTCTTGGTCTTCATGGCTGCTCAGCTTTTTCATGCCATGCGTTTACACATTTCTTTCCTGCAGCCTTGTTCTACCTTCCCACCCCAGGCTTTCAGGCTGCTGAGTCTGGCCTCACAAACTCCTGGAAAGCTTCCCTCTTCTCCCCCCACCACCCCAACACAGTTAGCTCCCTCGCTTGGACCTTCTTTGTTCTCCTTTAATGGTATCTTGAGCATATGGTCTTAGGTCATCCTTGGGTTTAATTAAGAAAATTCTACTGTTTATTTGGCCCTCTAAAGTAGTAGGGAAAAAAGCTAACAATCTAAACAGTGGTGGAGAGTTTGCTTACCGCTTCACTTAATTAGCGCCAGATTGTTTAGCATATGGACAGAGCTCTTTAGCTTCTATTTTCTTATCTTAAAAATGGAGGTAAGAGTAAAACAGGTTGTGCTTTTAAGGCACTCAGCATAGCACCTGACTCGCAGTAAATGCGTGTTAGCGGTTGCTGCTTGCCATCGTTCTGTGGATTACAGTTGGCAATGTGCTGCGGCCGCTCTGTGGATTACAGTCAGATGCTGGGCTCGTGCAGCAGTCTAGGTGGCAGAGGCCTGGATTGTCAGAGTGTGTGAGGGGATTGGGGGCCAGGGCATGGTAAATACTGAGATTAGAGAGAATGCTTTTTTAAAATGTTTGCCTTTTAATTTTAACATAGAACTCTCCTTGATACTCAAAAATAAATGTGCTAGTAGTTTGTTGAAATAAAAGTGAAGGCTTTTGAGGGAGCTAATGATTCGTATCTTGGTCTTCTCTGTAATAAGCACAAATGGAGAGTCCTCTGCTTTCATCAGGCAGGGAAGGAATAATGGATGGGGGGCATCTTAGGGAAACTAAAGGAGGTCTGAGATTTGTAAGATTGGAAACTGACAACAGAAACCACAGAAACTGAGAACATGAATTACTGGAACAAAGGAAGGGCCAGGTTGCAGTAGTACTTGTAGCAGCCTGTAAGGTCTTTGTGTGACCTGTCTAGACAGGGCCTTTTCACTCCTCACGTGGTGTGTTTTAAAGTGTACTTGATGGTCACAAAGAACCTAATATATGCTGTCATTTGATTACTGAAATTGTGAAGTTGCATTGACTTTGGATCAAATGTGTATTTGAATCCTGAAATATGTGAGGAGTCTAAAAAATTGTGCCACCTACTAATTAGTTGTATATATTAAATAATATTAGCTTGCATGTTACTACTTCTAATTAGAGGCTTATTACTTAGACCAGAGGATTTCTTAGTGCCAGAACTTCAAGCTACTGAAGAAGAAAAAAAGCAAATTAGAGTCTGGCCTAACAAATGGAGATGAACCCATGGATCAGGATTTATCTGATGTTCCTACTAAGTGTATTTCTACAACAGAATCTATTGAAATAAAGTAAGTGCTTTTGTTGCATTTTGCAAATAGATTTCAAAGTAAAATTTTAAGTGCTTGATTTATACAATTGACATAGTTTCAGAGGTTATATTTCTGAATATTCACTAGCAAGTTTGTGCTTAGTTAAATTTTTTTCTTCTTGTGATATATGGGAGTTTTTCCTTTATTAATGACATTGGAATGCCAAAGTGAATTGATGGTGAGGAGGGGGTTAAAATTCACATTGTACATTTATATGAAGAAACATTCTTTCTGGTGTTTTTAGTAAGTTGAGTAGCAGGTGAACTTGTGTAATTCGCAAGTTTAATTTTTCTAAGAGCTTGTTTAGTAAAATAAACACCTTGACTCAATTACCTCTAGGGCACTAATATCTTAAAAACACGACTGTGTCTTGAAAATGTCAATTGTGAACCTTTTTTCCCCTTTCTGTTTAGTGCAGTTAACAGCAGCAAATGATCATTTTGGAATATATATATTTTTAAGGTTATCAGAGAGCAGAGTGGCTGATTTGTCTAGTATCATTTAATATACATTCTTGACTATAGCTAAGAGCTTAATAATGTATGTTAACAATATAACACAGGTATATTCCTTAAATCCTCATGCTACATGTTGATACATTTCTTTCCTGATGATAAAAGCTATTAAAAACCTAAGTTTAGAAAAAGGAAACTTGAATAATCATCTAATTACAGAGCCAGGGTTACTTACATAGACTATGAAGGACGCTCTGATGGGGATTCCATTAAAAAATCATCAATCAGATGAAACCACGCCAGTTAATCATTGTCCATGGACCACCAGAAGCCAGTCAGGATCTTGCAGAGTGCTGTCGTGCATTTGGTGGGAAAGATATTAAAGTATACATGCCAAAGCTGCACGAGACAGTCGATGCCACTAGTGAAACTCACATCTACCAGGTAAGCGTGCTGGCCTACAAGCAGCAAGTCCTAGGGGCTGAGATTATTGGTGGTTTCTAACCTCAGCTCCACCTCAGGAGAGCTCTGGGGGAGTCCAGGGGGTGCACTGTTTTTGTCTTAGTGTCACCGGTTACATTAGAATCACTGCAGGTGGGACCCTGGCATCAGTAGAAACGAAAATTTGCCATGTGGTCCCAGTGTGCAATCGAAGTTAAGAGCCTTAACTTCGGAAAGTAGACGGGGGCCCTAATGATCTTACTGGTCATTGGGTCAAAGACCAGTGAAAGATTTTTAAACTTTAATACACAGTACTAAAGTTGGAAAATTATAATAGGTCATATTTAATTGTCAAGTTATACTCTGTGGGCTTTATTTCTCTTTTTTCCCTTTGCATCATATCTAGGTGAGGTTAAAAGACTCACTTGTCAGCTCCCTTCAGTTTTGTAAGGCAAAAGATGCTGAACTAGCTTGGATAGACGGTGTCTTAGACATGAGAGTTTCCAAAGTGGACACAGGAGTTATTTTAGAAGAAGGAGAACTAAAGGATGATGGAGAAGACTCGAAATGCAGGTGGATGCACCTTCAGATTCCAGTGTCATAGCACAGCAGAAGGCCATGAAAAGTCTCTTCGGAGACGATGAGAAAGAAACAGGTGAAGAAAGTGAGATCATTCCTACTCTGGAACCCTTACCACCTCATGAGGTAAAAAAAAGCATGTGCTGCTTCTCCTCTCTCCCTTAATTTACCCTTTGAATTTTCCTTCTCTGTTTTGAACCATTTAAAATGTGTCATATGTAGACTTATTTTGAAGTTTTTTTAAAAATTACTAAAGATAATGTCCGTATGCTTGTGCGTATGTGTCCTCTATGGCTGGAGAATAACGATAGTGGAGAACCCAACAGCAAATCTTCCTTCTGAGACATGTAATTGTTCCATAATTTGCTTTTTTCCAGAGTAGATTTTTAAATGTTAAGCTTGATGATTGGGAGGGTCAGCTATCTACTTCTATTATAGTTAGGAGATTTATAATTCCATTTTTCTATGTTGCCTATTCAGTTGAACCACTTTTGTTTTTGATATCATTAGAAATGTTTTATTTAGTAGAGATATAGTTTTAGTTTGGTATTTTGTTTACATGTTCTCAAGAGATAGCTAGTTAACTGGCAGAGCTGTAAGATAGTTTAACGTACGATAATGTTAAAAGGACATCATGAGAGTCTTACACGACTGTCCAGTTGTCTTTAGCCCTTCTGTGCAATAAGGAATGAAGAGATGGCCTCTTTCATCAGATCCCCTTTGAGCACAACTCTTGAAATTACAGGAAGGAATTAGGAACTTTTCTCTCTGCACCAAAGCTGGTACTCTCCAAAACAACTTCAAAGTAGCCGCATTACATTGAACCACTTGCCTTTCTGATTCTAAAACCCATGGTGTCCACCGCATTCACAGTGAGGGGGGAAGGACAGTGGGAGCGGGAGCGGGGACAATTATCCTCTGAACTATATACAAAGGACTGGGATCTGGAAAATGAAATTTTATTTCAGTTCTGCCTACTGGCACTCTCGTTGACCCCCTTCGGCAAGTGGGTGAGTGAAGAGCATAACATTATCAAACGTCTTTCTGTTATTATGAGGCATGACTAATAAACTTGATTGTGAAACATTCAGAAAATGTGAAGGGCTTTGTAATGTTAAATAAGGAGGTAAAACTCAGAATAACAACTGGTAATGTGATTTACAGACTTGAAATGATCTGTCAAAGGAATTCAGGGGATAATAGAAATTATCTTTGAGATCATGTGTTAACTTCCCTCTGTTCAGGACAACTCTGGGTCTGGTGTTCTGTTTGAAATTCTTCTTTCCCCTTTAACCTTACCTCAGGTTCCTGGACATCAGTCAGTTTTTATGAATGAACCAAGACTGTCAGACTTCAAACAAGTTCTTTTACGGGAGGGGATCCAAGCTGAATTCGTAGGAGGTGTGCTCGTTTGCAACAATCAAGTGGCAGTCCGTAGAGTAAGTGTGTTTTTAGTAAGGAAGGACTGAGTGAACAAATACTTCTGGTATTTTGTTATTTTGAATTCTGTAATTCTTGATTGAGTTAATTTTACAAACTGGAAATCGGTAAATTAAATTTATAATGATGACCTTGAAGGCTTTTAAAAGGGACTGTCAAAGATGTGATATATAATTTTATTGTAGATTTTTATTATTTGAATCCTTTGACATTTATGTGTCTGTAAAATTCATGACTGGAATATTATGTTCATATTCTGTGAATCAGAACAATCACTTCCTAATCAGTCATAAAGTAACCTAGTTAATATGTTTTGGTTATCATGTCTGCATATTAATGGATAGAAAATGTACTAAAGAACTTTTTTTTTTTCACTTGGTTTCTAGACGGAAACTGGACGCATTGGATTAGAAGGCTGCCTTTGTCAAGATTTTTATAGGATAAGAGACCTTTTATATGAACAGTATGCCATTGTGTAAAGGACATGATGTCAAAAAGTATCTGTTTGACCTTTCTAAGAAAAAAAGGATTCTTATTCTAAGCTTTTGCTTTTTTGTTTTGTAACATATAAAAAGAATCTGTCAGAAAAACTTAACATGCATTTGATTTTTAAAATGTAAATAGAAACCATATTGCTAATGCTCAAATGAGCATGCTGCCTTTGGCTTTCAGAGCATCAGAGATCCTTACACATGCACAGGCCTTGGAGGTGAAGGTAACTGGCTTCCTTTACAGACCCCTTATTTCAGAAGGGCTTTTACTTGAATTAAACGATGCAACTTAGCAAACCCGTTCATGGCCTTAGAGAAGCATGTTTGCATGAATTCTTGCAAACTGTTTCTTATATTTTCTGGAATGAAAAGTAAGTTTCTTTTAAAAAGATGTGCTATTAAAAAAAAACAAACTGATAAAACAGTTTTTTGAGGCATATGTATTTAAAAAACAGAAAAACCAAGAGTATGTGCTGTAACTCTTGAATTCCTGTATGCAGTTTCCTTCACATGGAGCCTGTCTTCTCCGTGGCATCTTTCCCAGTGATTCACTCTTCCATGAGATGGAATACATTTGGTTCAGAAGTCAGTTTTATTTCCCCATTTCTTACTTTATCAAGATTTTGTTCCTGTTATTGTTGTTCAATTTGAATTTTAACACTGTCATTTGGATATATGTAATTGAAAAAAACTCCTAGTCTTAATGGTCTGGGGTATGTTTAAACACATCTTAACTCACAGCTTGGTTACTGTATTGGAGACTGTTCAGTGCTTTGCTTTCAGAGGAACAAATGTTGAACTTTACATTTTTATAAGGTAACAGTATAATTAAGAGGTGTAAATGTGTTCACCTCTTGAGGCTTGCTTTCTCCTAAGGTTGCCCAAACAGTGATTGAATTTTATACATATTGCTACAAAAATAATACTGAAGTTGGACAAGACCATCCTTCCTGTGTTCGTGTCTTTCTTGGGGCCAGCAGCCTCGATACAGTGTAAATTACTTATGTTTAAGAGTAAAAACAGTACATGCAATTTGCATTGAACTTAAAAATGAAAATCATGTCACCCTGTTGTAATCTGTTGGTGCTTTTTTTAGAATGTAGCTTAATCATGACAGACCTTGATGTTTACTTCTTAATTATTTAACCCCTCCTTTCTCTACACTTCAGCATTTTTAGAAGAATCAGTCTTCTTGTTTAACTTACATGGAACTTTGCATAGTACAACCCAGTGATATCAGACAAGAATTAATATTTCATTCTATTTCAAATGCTTACAGAGCTCTTACTGTGAGTTAGATTGCTGATGCAAAGTTTACAGCCTTCTGGTACTGAAAACCAGATATACAAAACAATGTTGCAGGTGATGAAGATAAAGGGTATGTTTTTTTGGTAGGGCTTTGAAAAAAAAATCACTTCAGCTCTTACTGCTGAATAGAGTAAGCCTAGAATTCTATTAATATTCCAGGAAAAAGAAAGTCTGCGCTTGTTTGATGGCTTAAAGCATCAGGTTATACATATTACATTGCAGTACTGATATTGAAAAATCATTTCTTGCTTTGCCTTTCTATTGTCCTGTGAACAGGAATTGAAGATTGCTGTGCAAACTAATGTCAACGTAGGAGCAATGTTTCCATCTGTTTCTAAATGACAATATTACTAGAATTTCTAAAATGAGGATATTTGTTTAGTCTCAGTTGCTTAAGAAAAATGTACATTTTAAAAAGGACTCTGAGATAAATCATGAGCTCAGAGGAACTTTAGATTATTATTTTTCAGAAGCAAACTAAATACAGTGGACCGTTAGTTGATATCTATAAATAATTTGGTTAAAAAGAAATTTTATTCTGCGGTTCATGTCAGTGGGATTATAAATGTCAAATGTTACAGATTTTTAAAATTTTCATGAACCAGTAGGTGGCCTGAAACAGAAGTGAGGAAATCAGTTTTCTAAGGAGGGCTTTTGCCTTTAAAAATTTTTTTAGATACAATTCACATACCGTTAAAATTCACTCTTTTAAAGTTACATTCATTGGGGGTTTTTTTAGTATATTTACAAAATTGTGCAACCGTTGCTGCTGCTGCTGCTGCTAAGTCACTTTAGTCGTGTCCGACTCTGTGTGATCCCATAGACGGCAGCCCACTAGGCTCCCCCGTCCCTGGGATTCTCCAGGCAAGAATACTGGAGTGGGTTGCCATTTCCTTCTCCAACCATTACCAATGTCTAATTCCAGAACACTTCATCACCCCAAAAAGAAAAGTCATATTCATTAGCAGTCACTCCCCATTCTCACTTCTCAACTCTGGGCAGCCATTAATCTTTATGAATTTATTTATTCTTGATAGTTCAAAAAAATGGAACCATACAGTGTGTGGCTTTTGGGGTCTGACTCTTCACTTGGCATAACTTTGAGGATTCATCAGTGGTGTAGCATGTATCAGTATTCTTTTTGTGGCTGAGTAATACTCCATGTGGATGGACCACATTTTGTTTTAGTCCATTCATCCATTGAGAGGCATTTGGTTTGTTTCCACTTTTTGGCTGTAATGAATAATGCTGCTCTGAATGAATATTTGTGTACAAGTTCCTGTATGGGCATATGTTTTCAATCTAGAGAGGCATATACCTAAAAGTAGAACGGCTGGATCATATGGTTACTCTGTGTAACCTTTTGAAAAATTGCCAGACCGTTTTCCAAAGTGGCTGCACCATTCTCCATCCTCCCGGCACTGTGTTTGGATTCCAGTTTCTCCATGGCCTTGGCAGCACTGATGGACCGTTGTCTTACTTTAGCCGTTGTAGTGTGCATGAAGAGGTATCTCATTGTGGTTTTGATTTCCATTTCTCTAGTGACTGGTGATTTTGAGCTTCTTTCTTGTACTTATTGTCCATTTCTGTCTCTTCTACAGGTCTGTTCAGATCCTTTGCCTATTTTAAAATTGGGTTATTTATCTTTTTATTGTTAAGTTAAAGAGTTTCAAAAAATTTTTTAATGTTTTCTGGATACTAAATCCTTAACATATGTGACTTGCAAATATTTTTTCCCATTTGTAGACATTTTTTCCCTTCTCTTGATGGTGTCCTTTGAGACACAAAACTTAAATTTTGATGAAGTCTAATTCATCTTTTACTTTTTAGTTCCTTGTACTATTAGTGTGGTATCTTAGAAAGCCATTGCTTCATCCATTGTCACAAAAATTTATGCCTATTTCTTTCCTAAGAGTTTTGTGGTTAAATATGTTTCTTATATTTAAGTCTTTGATTCATTTTGAGTTAACTTTTATACATGATGAGGTAAGGGTCCGATTTCATTCTTTTGTACTTGAATATCCAGTAGTGCTGGCATCATTTGTTTAAAGACTATTTCCTTATTAAATTTTATGGCCACTTTTGTTGGAAGTCAGTTGCCCGTGAATGTATGACTTTCTTCCTAGGGTCATATTCTGTTTCACGGATCTGTTCATCTGCCCACATCTATCTGTATGCCAATACCACATTATTCTGGATACTGTAACTATATCAGGTTTTTAAGTCAGCAAGTGTACATCCTCCAGCCTTTTTCTCTCTCAAGATCATTTAGGCTATTCTGGTTCCCTAGCATTTTCATATGGATTTTAGAATCAGCTTATCAATCTCTGCAAAAAAAACCCTCTCACTTTTAATAGGGAAAAAAGCTAGTTAGAATCTGTAACTTAAAATCTAAGAACATTAAGGCTGAGCGGGACTGTAGAATTCATCTAGTTCGACACACTTATTTCACCGTTGAATGAATGGGCCTGTGGAAGGGAAGGGATTTGCTTAAGATAGGTAGCTAGTCAGAGACAGAAGTGGAATTGGAACCTAGCCTTCATAGAGTTCATTCATTTGATACTAAATTAATCTAGAATCCTTATAGAATCCACTAACTCAATACTAAAATAAGTATATTGAACTAGATGAGTTCTGCAGTCTGAGATTTTAAGCTGTAAATTTCAACTACTTTTCTTCCCCTGTACTACTGTACTACTCTGGTTCCTTAGTTATAGTCACTTTGCTTAGGGTGAATATTTTCACTTTATCTGCTGTAAGAACAGCATGAACAGTAGCCTGCTCAGAGAGGACTGCTTCCATCCTGTGTGATGGCCAGTAAAGGCGGGGCGGGGCGGGGGGTGTGGCAGATAAGTTGGGGACGGAAAGGGTAAATGTCACATCTTGTGCTTTTCTTTGGTTTTAAGGTTCTAGAGGTTTAGATAAAATAAGGTTATTGTCCTTTAAATATTGATGCATTACCACTTAAGTCAAAGGGTGTAAATAGTGGTTGGTGATTGAGAGGTCGATTGTTTGCTTGTTTATTTGGGTGGTGGTTGCTCCCCACCACCCCAACCCCTTGTTTATCCAGCCACATGGCATCTACAGAGTGGATAAATATGTGACGATACATGGAACTAGAGAAGGAACCTTCAGATCTATTGCCTGGGTGAGGATCAAGGGAAGGTTTTTCTCCTTGTGCTTTTTCTCTCACTCTAACCACCTTAATTGTGTTTATGAGAAAATACCCCAGATTCTCAAATAAAAATGGAGGACTTTGCTGAAAGAGGGTATCTTTGTTTCTCTCTCCCATCCATCTCTACGCCCACCTCCCCCACCCCCCCACACACCCCCACACAGTTCTAGTTTTTGGTGCTTTTTCTTTCATTACTTAAGTCCATTTCATTTTAGTTTTTGAAGTTAAAATGTGATTTCAAGGAGCAAAATAGTAGAAGTTTGGAGTTTTGCATCATTCCTCATTGTTGAAGAGAACCACAAGTGTATGTGCTGCTTCTGTGAGATTGTTACTGATTCCGTGGATCCTACTCAAACTTGATACTGAGTGATAATTTCAAGTGGAGAATACACAAAGCATTCGTAAGGATGTACTATATCACTTTCTGAATTTATTTTTAATGTTCAGTATCCAATTTATCATACGTATTTCCTTTTTTCCTCCCTTGACACAATTGTAATTTTTTTGAAAGTGGAAGTCACTCAGTCATGTCCGACTTTTTGGGACCCCATGGATTGTAGCCTGCCAGGCTCCTCTGTCCATGGGACTCTCAAGGCAAGAGTACTAAAGTGGGTTGCCGTGCCCTCCTCCAGGGGAATCTTCCCAACTCAGGGATCAAACCTGCCATCTCTTACATCTCTCCTGCTTTGGCAGGCAGGTTCTTTACCACTAGCAAAAGGCAGTATTAATTGTTCATTGGAATCTAGTGAAGGCTTGAAACAAATCTCTCTGGGAAGCTGTTTTTATTCTAAGGGTGCTGCTGCTGTCCTTGTTTATTTTTGGACCTCTCATTTCTCTTCAGATTCATGTACCAAGCTTATGAGAAATGTAATTTATTTCAGAAACACACTGTGGCCTTGGCCCAACATATGCCATTACCATTTGACTCTAAATGATTCCCCCACCCCCACAAATATTTAAAAACTTTTATAGACAGATATTTGCTATCAGAAGATTTTTTATATTAAAGAGTTATCTATTAAATACCAAATTATAATTGAAATAAAAGTAGTGAAATATACCACAAATCATAAAGATATTTATGGTTTGGTTAAATTTCATACTTAAGTATCAAAGGATGTATGTCTCTGATGAGATTATGGAAATCCTGTTAGAAAGAAGTATACCTAATGAGAAAGATTCAGTTCAGTTCAGTTCAGTTGCTCAGTTGTGTCCGACTTTTTCCAACCCCATGGACTGCAGCACACCAGGCTTCCCTGTCCATCACCAACTCTCGGAGTTTGCTCAAACTCATGCCCATTGAGTCGGTGATGCCATCCAACCATCTCATCCTCTGTTGTCCCCTTCTCCCACCCTCAATCTTTCCCAACATCAGGGTGTTTTCAGATGAGTCAGCTCTTCACATCACATGGTCAAAATATTGGAGTTTCAGCTTCAACATCAGTCCTTCCAAGAACATTCAGGACTGATTGCCTTTAGGATGGACTGGTTGGATCTCCTTGCAGTCCAAGGGACTCTGAAGAGTCTTCTCCAGCACCACAGTTCAAAAGCATCAATTCTTCAGCACTCAGCTTTCTTTATAGTCCAACTCTCACATCCATACATGACCACTGGAAAAACCATAGCTTTGACTAGATGGACCTTTGTTGGCAAAGGAATATCTTTGCTTTTTAATATGCTGTCTAGGGTGGTCATAACATTCCTTCCAAGGAGTAAGAGTCTTTTAATTTCATGGCTGCAATCACCATCTGCAGTGATTTTGGAGCCCAAAAAAGTCTGACACTATTTCCCCATCTATTCGCCATGAAGTGATGGGACCAGATGCCATGATCTTCGTTTTCTGAATGTTGAGCTTTAAGCCAACTTTTTCACTCCTCTTTCATTTTTATCAAGAGTCTCTTTAGTTCTTCACTTTCTGCCATAAGGGTGGTGTCATCTGCATATCTGAGGTTATTGGTATTTCTCCCAGCAATCTTGATTCCAGCTTGTGCTTCATCCAGCCCAGCGTTTCTCATGATGTACTCTGCATAGAAGTTAAATAAGCAGGGTGACAATATACAGCCTTGACGTACTCCTCCTATTTGGAACCAGTCTGTTGTTCCATGTCCATTTCTAACTATTGCTTCCTGACCTGCGTACAGGTTTCTCAAGAGGCAAGTCAGGTGGTCTGGTGTGCCCATCTCTTCCAGAATTTTCCACAGTTTATTGTGATCCACACAAAGACTTTGGCTTAGTCAATAAAGCATAAATAGATGTTTTCTCGAACTCTCTTGCTTTTTCAGTGATCCAGAGGATGTTGGCAATTTGAAAGATTCAGAACATTGTGCATTTTTAACTATTAAGCAGAATCTTATATCTACATTATTGCTCATTAAGAAAAGCTTCCTTCACATTTATTTCAACTATTCTTTTGAATAGTTTTACTCATTAAGCAGAGATTTTTGTAGTATAAAAACCCGAGTAATAAATTCCCAATAGGTCAAAGACCATTTGTGTGTGTCTTATTTTTCACTTATTATTTTGAAATAATTTTAAACTGACAGAAAAATTACACAGATAGTTTTAAAGATCCTTTATAGCCTTCCGCTAGTACCCCGTTAACATTTTTGCCATATTCATTCATCTTTCTACGTGCACTCACACACGTGTGTAGCTGTTCAGTTGTGTCTGATTGTGCAACCCCGAGGACTGCAGCACACAGCCTGAGCACAGGCTTCCCTGCCCATCACTGTCCCCCAGAAACTGCCCGAGCGCATGTCCATTGAGTCGGTGACGCCATCTCACCCTCTGTTGCCCCCTCCTCCTGCCTTCTCTCTTTCCCAGCATCAGAGTCTCTTTCTAATGAGTCAGCTATTTGCACCTGGTGGCCAAAGTATTGGAGTTTCGACTTCAGCATCAGTCCTTCCAATGAGTATTCTGGATTGGTTTCCTTTAGGATTGACTGGTTTGATTTCCTTGTGGTCCAAGGGACAGACTCAAGAGTCTTCTGCAATGCCACAGTTCAAAAACTTCAATTTTTGATGCTCAGCCTTCATTATGGTCCAACTGTCACATCCCTGCATGACTAGTGGAAAACCCCACACATATATACTATTTTTTTACTGCTTGATAGTATTTTTCCTTTAAAGCAAGGACTCTTCTACCTAACTACAGCACTTCAAATCAAAGTCAGGAAAACAATATTGATAAAATTCTACCATTTAATCTGCAAACCCCATTCACATGTCATGAATTGGTCCAAAATGTCTTTGTAATAATCCTTTCCTTTATGGTCTAGTGCCCAGTCCAGGATGATGCATGTGTTTAGCTATGTTTTCCCTTCAGTCTTCCTCAAATCTGGAGGACTTCCTCAGTTTTTCCTTTCCATAAATTTGTTTTATGACCTTGACATATTTGGGGAGTGCTGGTCAGTTGCTTTGTAATTAGCCCTTCCTTTGAACTTGATGCTTCCTCATGACTAGATTCAGGTTACAGGTTTTTGACAGGAATACCAGAGAAATAAATGAGGCTGTGTTCTCTGTATAACATAAGAAAGCTCATAAGAGTCCATTTTCCCCATTACTGGTGATGTTAATTTTTCACAGTTGGTTATGTTTCTTTTTTTTTTTTCAGGTATTGTCTTTTTTTTTTTAAAATTTATTTATTTATTTATTTTTTAAAAAATTACAATACTGTATTTGTTTCTTCACAGGCAGTATTTTGTGGGGAGCTACTTTGAGACTCTGTCAATATCCTGTTCTTTATAAATATTTATCCTCTAGCTGTAGCATCTATGGATGATTCTTATCTGAATAAGTTCTTGCCAAAATGGTGATTTTCTAATTACACTGTGACTTCTGTGTTTACTTGGCATTCTCGTGTAAGTACTTTCTCTTCACCTCCTTTTGTTTACTCTTTGTTTATGTCATTGTGGAACATGGATTCTGTTTTGTAATCTATAAATGATCATGATTCATTTTGATTTTACACAGTGCTCTCAGTAATTTTCAAGCTGGCTTACTGTGCTCTTGTGACATAGTCTCGAGTTCTTTCTTTTTTTTTCTTTTTAAATTGTGGTTAAAAAACCACTAAATTCACATGTTAACCTTTTAAGTGTTCAGGTCCAGTAGCGTTGAGCGCATTCACATGATTGTGCAGCAGACAGTGACCGTCTTCATCCTGCAACACGGAATCTCTGTACCCACTGAACACTAATTTCGTTTCCTGCCTCCCCCTGCCGATCCCCAGCCTTTGGTAATCACTTCCCTACTTTCAGTTTCTATGATTTTGATTGCTCTAGGTACTTAATGAGTGGAACCATACAGTATTTGTCCTTTTGTCCTTATTTGACTCAGGATACTATCCTCAAGTTTCATCCATGTAGCATGTGACAGGATTTCCATCCTTTTAAAGGCCGCATAATATTTTGGCATTACCACGTTCTTCATTCATTTATATGTCTTTGAACATTTGGGTTGCTTCCACCACTGGGTTCTTGTGAATCATGCTGGCATGAACGTGGGTGTACAGATACCTCTTTCGAGATTCTGCTTTCAAGTCTTGGATATATACCCAGGGAGGTTGCTGGGTCACATGGTAATCATGTTTCTAATTTTTGAGGAATTTCTATACTTACTTAATGGCTGCACATCCCATGGTTCTTTGAGCACCTTATTACTTTGAGTCCCCACAAGATGTTTCAGGCTCCATCTTGAATTTTCATCACTGCAGTCCTGGCATCAGCCGTTTTTCTGGAGTCCTGGTTCACTCTCGGGAGAATGGCATTTAGAGCCAAGATTTGGGTGCTGTGTTGTATGCATTGTCACGGTGCCATCACTCCTGCCAAATCCTCTCAGTGTACAGTTAGGAAGTACCTCCCTCTCTGCTTGTTTCCTCATCATCCATCTCTCTGTGTTAAAAACCACAAGTTCACACTGATCTACGTCCAGTTCCACTTCTACTCCGTAAGATTTGCTCTAGCTTTCCCTCTCTCTGTACCTCCTTTGTGCTCAGTCGCTCAGGTATGTTTGACTTTGTGATCCCATGGACTGTAGCCTGCCAGGCTCCTCTATCCATGGAGTTCTCCAGGCAAGAAGATTAGACTGGGTTGCCGTTACCTTCTCCAGAGGATCTTCCTGACCCAGGGATCGAACCCAGGTCTCCCACATTGCAGGAGGATTCTTTATCATCTGAACCACCAGGGAAGCCCAAGAATACTGAAGTGGATAGCCCATCCCTTCTTCAGGGGATCTTCCCGACCCGGCAATGGAACCAGGGTCTCCTGCATTGCAGGTGGGTTCTTTACCAGCTAAGCTGCCAGGGAAGCCCTAATCTTCAGTACAGTCACTTACATGTTCACGCCCTGTGATTAATCAGTTTTTGACCACACAGCTGGCTGCTTTGCTTGAAGCCCCCTGCACACGGCTGTCACAGCGAGGGGGATGCTTTCCATTCCTCTGTCCGTGGCAGCCCCTGCCAGCTGAACCCCGTTGGCTCAGATGGCAGTGCCTGAACTGGTGTTCTGTCCCGGTTCACGTGATGATCCAACAACGGTGAAACGGCACAGTTTCCAAAGGTTTCTGCTTTGCACGGAACTTGTCTTGGTTATTTTGCTGCAATATTTTCCTCATTATTTTCTAGGGTTAAGTCAAAGTAATGATCACTGTGGAGTGGGGTTAGTGGAGAATATGAAAACAAAGAAGGTGGAAACCCAGTCTCAAGGGGAGAAACAGGTATGGCAGGAGGATACACACAGTGGTGATCACCATCCAAAGTGCCATCTGATCTAAACACAGCTGTTAAAGATCTTAAGTTCTGCATTGCTATTATTTTATAACTGTCCTTGCAAAAAACTTTGCCTGTCAGTTCATCATTCGGATCATCCACCCCCTTAACTCTTAAGCTTTAGGAGTGTCGGGACCAAGTTCACCCTATTGAGTGCTGAGGTGTTCTTTTATTAAACAGTCAATTATTCTTCCTTCTTAACAGTTTGGAGTGGGAGGAATTATATCATGCCCCTGGACAAGTGATTTCTTAGTAAGTTCAAGATGGAGTCCAACAGTTACATAACAAATGTGGGAACCTGTATAGTACTTATGAGAAGGAAATGGCAACCCACTCCAGTATTCTTGCCTGGAGAATCACATGGACGGAGGAGCGTGGTGGACTATAGTCCATGGGGTCGCAAAGAGTTGGACACGACTGAGCGACTTCACTTCACTTCACTTCAATCCTACCCATAGGAAATGGAGATTATGGCCATAATTATTTCCATTTTAGAGATTTGGTTCACCTAATGGGAATCATTGCTCAAGTGCTGTTTCACTAAAAATAATAGCTGAGCCCCCGCCTAGTAGCTGACAATATTTTCTTTGTACCAAGTACTATACCAAATATTGGGTTGGCCAAAAAAGTTCATTTGGGTTTTGCCATAAGGTGTTCCGGGAAAAGCCAAATGAACATTTTGGCCAACCTACTACTTTGGATGCATTGCCTCATTCAGTCCTAGTTATCATGGGCAGAACAGATACTGTTATTAACCCCATTTTACAGATGTGGAAACTGAAGCTTACGGCCTGTTGCCAGCCTCCCAATTTTCACATATAATAAGCATTACAATGTATACTAGTTTTGACACATCATTAGAGTTCTTTAGTTTTGGGGTACCTCTTTGTGTGGATTGGGCCTGTTCCTTTAAATCTTGTTGTTCAGTTGCTAAGTCATCTCTGACTCTTTGAAACCACATGGACTGGAACACCAGGCCTCCCTGTCCTTCACTATCTCCTGGAATTTGCTCAAACTCACGCTCATTGAGTTGGTGATGCCATCCAACCATCTAATCCTTTGTCGCCCCTTTTCCTTCCCTTAATCTTTTCCAGCATCAGGGTGTTTTCCAGTGAATCGGCTCTTCTCATCAGGTGGCCAAAATATTGGAGCTTCAGCTTCAGCATCAGTTCTTCTAATGAATATTCAGAGTTGATTTCCTTTAGGATTGGCTGGTTTGATCTCCTTGCTGTCCTTTAAATCTTAGCACTTCAAATATATGGGGATATATATGATGGTAACAGTACCATCACCTAGGGTTGCATGAGGATTAAATGATGTGAACCTTGAAAGCATGTGGAGTGTCTGGCACGTGGTAAGCACCTCACTACATAATTATTTAGCGCCACTTTTACATCCATAGCCTCATTCAATCTTTATTACACCCCTAAAGGCTGGGTATCACCTCATTTTCACAAAAAAGAAACTGACTCTCGAGGGTCTAAGTGGTTTACTCAAAGCCACATGGCTGATCAATAGTGAACTGGGTGCTTTTACCACTTGATCTGGAAAAGTGCTCTAATATTTATCCTTCTAGCTTCTAGATAAGGGTCCTTTAAAGTAACTTCTAATGTGTTACAGTTTACTTTAAATAGCAGTGGAATTTTCACCATATGACCTAATGTAGATCAAAGACATTTTTATCTTCAGACTTTTCTAAGACAGTTTAAATGCAGCAGATTTTCTGATTTGATCAAAGTGATAATACATTAATCTAAATACTGAATCTTTTGTCTTTACTGCTGACTTTATGCTATTCCCCATAGAATTACAGAAAAGTCTTCTCTTGGTCAAAAAGAGAAAATCCACAGGCTGCTTGAGAATCTTGAAACATATTTTTCTAGAAATGCTTATATACTGATTTCAAAAAGCCATCTAACACTTTTGCATAAGATCTTTATGGATAAGACAGAGAGATGGGGGTTGGGTTAGGGTTTAGTCAAATGGGTTTGTCCAGGGTCATTTCTAAAGGCTGGCCATTGATGGACTCATGCAGGTCTGAATTGGCAGGCTCTGTCCTTGTTTCCCAGGTGGCCTTCCCAGGTGCCACAGTGGTAAAGAATCCACCTGTCAGTGTAGGAGATGCCAGAAGCACCGGTTCAGTCCCTGAGTGGGGAAGATCCCCTGAAGTAGGAAATGGCAACCCACTCCAGTATTCTTGCCTGAAAAATTCCATGACCAGAGGAGCCTGGGGTGGCAAAACAGTCCATGGGGTTGAAAAGAGTCAGATGCGAGTAATCGACTAAGCACACTTATATATCCCCATCTTACCTTACATGACATTTTTATAAATTTTCTGGTTGAGGATATTGGTGGTAGGTTAAGACAATTGCAAATGACCTGCCACCCCACGAAACAGCTCTTGAATGAAAAGACAACATTGATACCCAAAAGCATCCTGGTAAGTTTGGACTATGGTAGAACCTGAGAAAATGAAATTTCATCTGTCTTTCCAAAGCAATGGCACAAATATATAATGGAGAGAAAAAGCCTAGCCTAGAATGCTAGGTTTATAAGAAAGCATTTCACTGGACGGTAAGCTGAGTATAAAGATAGCTGCCAGAAAAAGTAATGACTAAGGGCCATACTACTAATAAGCTCATGGACTTTTTAATTGCTAAGACACTCTTTGAAAGAAGTGAAAGTGAAAGTGGCTCAGTTGTGTCTGACTCTCTGTGACCCCATGGACTATACAGTCCATGGAATTCCCCAGGCCAGAATACTGGAGTGGGGCAGCCTTTCCCTTCTCCAGGGGATCTTCCCAACCCAGGGATCAAACCCAGGTCTCCTGCATTGCAGGCAGATTCTTTACCAGCTGAGCCACAAGGGAAGCCCAAGAATACTGGAGTAGGTGGCCCATCCCTTCTCCAGGGGATCTTCCTGACCCAGGAATTGAACCAGGGGCTCCTGCCTTGCAGGTGGATTCTTTACCAGATTCTGATAGGCCTGGTATGTCATTCTACTGCTGAAATCACGCCTAGTTCAGTAAACATTTTCCCCCTTCCCCCTTTTAAACTTTGCCCTCTAATAAGTAATAAATGCATGTTATAGGAAATTTAGAGAGTATAGAAAAGCATAAAGAAACAAGGCCCATACTAAATGCAGTACTTTTATCATTTTGGCCCCTTTCCATCTTTCTCAACAAAATGTTTATGTAATTATGTGTATAATTTTGCATTTGTCTTTAGAGAAAAATTTCCTATGTTTGTAAACATATTTTCATGGCTGCAAATATTCCATCATATGGCTGTATCATTATTTACTTAGCTCTAACCAGTTTTTGGATGGTTTCCAATTTTTCTCTGTAATCTGAAGTGCAAACAGATTTATTCATAAAGTCATGCTTCTTCGTACTAGCACATAATTACAAACAGCCTAAGTATCACTTTTAACAGACATTGGTATCTGAATGAGGCCCAGAGGAGAGTAGCTTTATATCCAGCTCTCTTTCTTTGGAGAAGCAACATAAGTCTTTAACATTTAACAACTAAGTGAGAGTGTCAGTAATATACCCACCACCAGCCCTCAAACGTAACTGTTCCAAGAATTCGCTCCCAGTGCCAGCATCTTCTCTGTAAATATCTATGTCAATCTTTCCTTTTCTTGCTGCCTTTTTTACCTTCAAGGGTTTCTCTCTCAAAACTTATAGATCACATTTGACCTTGATCATTCTGGGGTAGACAGAACGGAATTTTTAAAAGATTTGTTAGAAATTTTATTCTCTTCATTACCTTATTATAAACTAATGATTATTAAAAATGTTTCACAGTGGGAAAAAGAGCACATGAGCAATTGTACAAAACTTGCCCACAGACATCAGCCTCTAGCAGCCACTCCTAGAGGCAGCAGTGCTTTAGTCTTGGATGAGTTCTTCATTTCATGACTTTGGTTTCCTGAAAAATGGTGTCGATATAAGTATTTAGCTCCCAAGTTCTCAGAAAGGATTAACTCCTTTTGGAATCCTACAAAACAGATGGACAACAGAAGTAAATTATAAGCTATAAAAATAAAGTACATAGTACACTGTTTAATACACTAGGGAAAGAAAGGATCTGGGTTTCCATTGAGCTGCTGACCCAGAATGAAGAGGACTATTATTAACTCTCACTGTGTATCACACACTTGCTCATCATTACTTTTACTTAACTCTTGCAGTAGCCAGTGTCAGATCTTAAGTTATCCCCACTTTACAAATGACAGAGTGAAGACTCAGGCTAAGAACTTCCCAAGGTGTCAATCACTAGTAAACACCTGTGGCCAGGATATGGATCTATATTTTCTAAGTATTCCAAAGTCTACACTTAGGATTACAGCTTCAAAAGGTTGACTTACAATTGTAGACTTGTCCCAACATGGCAAAAAACAGATATTCGTGAAAGAAGAAGGAAAGAGTAGTATGGGCTGAAGGGATGTGGAGATACTAATAAAACAAGGCAAGGGTGTTTCCTGTCTTTCAGAGTAGGAAACCTCCATGTTTCTCTGTCCCTTGGGTTGAAACTTCAGGATCCGTTTATTCCCAGGACTTCAACTGTCTTTCCTCATCACTATTTCAAAATAGAAGCAGTGGTCATCTTAAACCTGACATTTAATCTGTGATCACGTGATGTTCCCCCTGTTCTAAATATTTCCACAGCACTTTTGAAGCATTTTTCTGCTGCTGCTAGAGTTGTTCCCAACCCCTTTAACATTTTGAGATGTCCTTTGAGATAAATTAGGGAAAGGACTGGTGTCAAACGCAAATTCAAAAAGTAAGACACCCACAAACTCAGGAAGCAAAGTTGTACAAAATGATTAGTGGGGTTTTGGAGTTGTTAACTTGGACTCCCATTCTAACTCCATTTCTGGTTGTGAAGTCACCAATAGCCAAGGATGCCAAGGAACCTGACATTTGGTGTGTCTCTGCCACAGGCACGGGCCTGGGCCCAAGCGCTTTATCACTGCATTCTTTGTTGTTTGCAATAGCAAATCTGATTAACACTGAACATCCATGAAAAGGGAGAGACTGAGTTGATTACCATGTATCTGCACTGTGCAATTTTTAAAAAATTTATTTGGCTGCATTGGGTCTTAGTTTCAGCACATGGGGTCTTAGTGGTGTCATGCTAGATCTTTTGTTGTGGCTCACGGACTCTCTAGTTGTGGCGCCGGCTCCAGAACCTACAGGCTCAGCAGTTGCAGCTCAAGAGCTCAGCTGCCCTGTGGCCTATGGGATCTTGGTTCCCAAGCAGGAGTCAAACTCACATCCCCTTCTTAACCACTGGACCACCAGGGAAGTCCCCACACTATGGCATATATATTTATATTTTTTGCTGTTGCTTAGTTGCCAAGTTGTGTCTGATTCTTTTGCAATCCCATGGACTGTAGCTGGTCAGGTTCCTCTTTCTGGGATTTTCCAGGCAATAATACTAGAGTGGGTTGCCATTTCATTCTTCAGAGGATCTTTCCTGACCCAGGGATCAAACCTGATTCTCCTGCATTAGAAGGCAGGTTCTTTACCACTGAACCACCAGGGAAGTTTATGGAGTGTGTGTGTGTGTGGGGGGGTTGGGAGGGGGCCGGGCGGGGACTCAGTTGTGTCCCATTCTTTGCAACTCCATGGACTGTAGCCTGCCAGACTCCTCTGTCCATGGAATTCTCCAGGCCAGAATACTGGAGTGGGTAGCTGTTCCCTTCTCCAGGGGATCTTCCCAACCCAGGGATTGAACACAGGTCTCCCATATTGTAGGCGGATTTTTTACCATCTGAGCCACCAGGGAATATTTAGCACCATTAAAAAAATTTTTTGATTGATACATTGATATCAATGTATCAATGAGGGAGCAGGAGAAGAAGGGGGCAACAGAGGATGAGATGGTTGGACTCAATAGACATGAATTTGAGCAAACTCCAGGAGATAGTGAAGGGCAGGGTAGCCTGGCATGCTGCAGTCCATGGGGTCGCAAAGAGTCAGACAAGACTTAGCGACTGAACAACAACAACATTGATATTACCTACTGATCTGGAAAGACGTTCACATTGATTAAAATGACAAAAATAAGTTGCAGAATAATATATGACTACATTTTTGTGAAACCATATATGCAGATGGCTGAGGGAAGATTTTATTCCTGGTCTACTGAAGATGAAAAATTTCCCAGTTTTCAGCTTATAATTTCACTAATTTGTTTCTTTTGCCTCAGTGAGTACTCAGTCTGAAAGGACAGTTTTGTGGATGTCACAGGAAAATTCTTACCTCCCCTTTGGTCAGCAGTCCTCAGGGCACTATACACAGGAGCTACAGAGAGGCAGCAGGGGAGGGAGGGGGGACACGGGAGGAGGAGGAAAGAGCGGGAAGGAGAGAGGCTGCGTGGAAGCGTCTCTCCTGAAGCATCACTGCCCTTGGCTTTCGTTGCCCTTCCTTTGCCCACTTTTGCGGTGCACGGACCCCTGTCCATCCATCGAGGCCCACCTCATTTCCACCATGTGATTCACTGCCCTTGAACAATGCTACAGGCTGCACTAGTTCTGATGTCAAGTGTGGTTTCAGGCGACATATTTAAGAACAGGTACATTTGGTTTGGTGGTAGTATACTGGGTCTTGTCCTCAGCTTGGCCACCCAAAATGGATGAGAAAGCATGATGAGTGAGGACCAACGAGTCTCAGTGCAGGAAGAACACTGACTAGAGGTTTGGAAAGATGGGTCTTGTCACTTTCTCGGAGACCCTGACCAAGTCTCTGGTCCTCTGTGATCCTCAGTTTATTTATCTGTAAAATGGACCCAGGGTGGAATTAGGATAATTTATAAGACCCTGCCTACATGGTGATTTTACCACTCAAGTAAGCATAGTATGGTGCTTAGGGTGTGAGATTCTGGGTTTTTTTTTTTTTTTTTTTTTTTTTTTTTAGATCCAGGGCACTGTGGGAAAGAGGTAATAAAAGCAAGACCTGGCAAACGAAGCCTTTCTGATCCCCATTGCTCTCATCTTCCACCAGCAACCCCTCCGCCCCGCTCATTCTCATTACCATTAGAACCCAGTGGGTAGAAAACAAATATCACATTAACTCAGCCCATTGCTCTCAGCCAAGGGGAAAACTGCTCACGTAATTTTACTTCCGACCGACATCCCTCTGTTGAAAGGATTTACTGTAGATCTCCTCAAACCTGAATTGCAGAAAATCTTTCTTGTACAAATGGCTGTCCCCTGGAGGTATGTTCATATTGAAACTACATTTTGTTCAAAATAAATTGGTTTTATTACTAGTTTTCAATGGAGGGAAACCTAAAACCTTCTACCTAACATCTAATCTTAAAAGGGGTAATTAGTTGGAGTTATTAAAAACTCACCATCCAACAGATTTTTGAAAACTCATGCAGAGCTTCAGAAAATATTAATTCCTTTTTCGTTTGCAAAATAACCTAAGCAAATGAGATATTCCTTAGAAATAAGAGAAGTCCCATAAAGAACGATGGAGGTGATAAATCTTTAATGCTCTGGATATTCTAACTCCCTATTCTCAGCCTGAACTAGGGGATAGAATCTAAAGGAGACACATTAAAATTTGAGGAAATGAAATATATTTAATTCATCTATATCTATCTATAGAAAAAAATGAGGGCCTCAAAGAATGGAAAGAAATATGAAAGGGGGCTTTTATTGGGAGGAATTAGGCTAAGAAAGGACATGATTTGGAGAAATTATTTTCTAAAAATACACTGTAATGCAACTGAAAGATGCTTTGATTAGAAAAATAACCCTAAGAGCAATTCATACCCCCATATAATGCTTATGGAATTGTTCCCATCCACTCTGGAGCAATCTGTGGCTTCTGGAAAAATCTGTGGTCAGAAAATTTAGAGAAATGAGTAATGCCTATCATTACTTCTTCTTGTAGTCTATTGACTGTTCATCTTTAAGATACCTGCAAAGTAGGGATAGTGCAAGTCAGAATTATTTATGAAAAGCCAACCACATGCAGGGTGCTGGACTAGTCACTCTGGGGAAAAAAGAAATAAGGTGCCATCCTTGGCATTAAATTGCTCTTGTTCCATTGCTAAGTCATGTCCAACTCTTTGTGACCCCATGGACTGCAGCATGCCAGGCTTCCCTGTCCTCCACTGTCTCCCAGAGTTTGCTCAAATTCATGTCCATTGGGTTGGTAATGCCATCCAATCATGTCATCCTCTGCTGCCCCCTTCTCCTTTTGCTTTCTGTCTTTCCCAGCATCGGGGTCTTTTTCCAATGAGTTGGCTCTTCCCATCAGGTGAGCCAAAGTTTTGGAGCTTCACCTTCAGCATCAGTCCTTCCAATGAATATTCAGGGTTAAGTTCCTTAGGATTGACTGGTTTGATCTCCTTGCAGTCCAAGGGACTCTCGAGAATCTTCTCCAGCACCACAATTTGAAAGCATTAAATGGTTATATGTTTAAGGACACATGCACAACAGTCCCTTAAATAGATCAGAGATGTATTGAATAGATCTGGGCTCCCCAGGTGGCACTAGTGGTAAAGAACTCACCTGCATGCTGATGCAAGAGACATCAGAGACACTGGTTTGACCCCTGGGTCAGGAAGATCCCCTGGAGGAGGCCAAAACAACCCACTCCAGTATTCTTACCTGGAGAATCCCTTGCCTGGTGGGTTACAATCTACAGGGTCACAAAGAGTCATGACTGAAGCAACGTAGCACACACACTTATTGATTAGACACCCACAAGCAGAGTGATGGAGACAAGGAGATAAGCAGGAGGATTAGGATAAACACTACTGAGCTCCTCCTACTAGCTGGGGAGCAGGAGTCAGGCAGGGCCAACTCTAGGAAGAAATGGAGGCTGGGACCTGGCTGGCTTTCCTGTTGTCTCCTAGCAGATCTAAGGGAAGAGCATGAAAAAGCTTGACCATTGACTTAGTCTAGGTCCGAGAGTATATTCTCTGTAAATGACTGATTGCTTTACTGGGGTGGTGGAAGATGAGCTAACAATGCGAAGAATAGTAGGATGGATATAAGCTCGTATTTCTGGCAGTGAACATGAGCTTTGTGCCAAACAGCAGATGGACCAAGTTCCAGTATCAGTTCACCCACTTTAAGGCATGCTGATGGATTTGTCTCCACCAATATGCAAAAAGGTCATGGTGTCTGGAGTCTAGGATCCAGCTACAAGTCAGGACAATGCCTCTGTACTTGAGTTTTCTCAACCGAATGAGACTGGTGAATGGAATAGACTTCTGCAGGGTCTGTCTACCCAGCAGCCATCCCCCTCCCGCTGGTTACAGCACCTGATTTGCCTGTAAGAGAGGTATCCTCTCCTTGGCTCCTGTCATGTGACTGGAAGGGGGATGACCACACCCCAAGGAGCAACTGGTGCAAGGCAAAACCCCAGTGATTGGTTCAGGGTTGGAAATGGGACTTGGTCAGGGCAAAGAGGTCCAGCACCAGGCTTTCACTGAAACAGTGATGGGAATGGATCTTATTTTCCACTGGACTGCTAAACTGGCAACATCTGACCCTGGGGATGGTCATCTCTGCTCCTTGGGGAACAGCCTGCTTGTGAATGAAGCCAATACAAAAGAACAATAAAGTTGGAAACAGAAGGAGTGAGGGGGTTGGAGAGGGAGAGAGAGAAACAAAAATGGAGTCTGGCTCCTGGCTGCTCTAAAGCCAACAAAGAGGCAAGGTTGGTGGAAAGGAAAAATGTGCTTTATTTCAGAGGCCAGTAACCTGGTGTGTGTGTGTGTGTGTGTGTGTGTGTGTGTGTGCGCGCACAAGGCACGCATGCGCATGTGCAAAGGGCAGACTCCTGTCCAAAGGCTGACTCCCTGCCACTGGCAATTGGTGGACACGAGCTTCATATAGACCGATGGAGGGGCTATATGCAGAAAGAACACGTTCAGCTCTGACGGCCATCTCGAAATTAGCCATGTGGTGGGCAGGCCAGCATTATCTTGCTTGTTTTAAGTACAGTTAACCTTTAGTTCCAGGGTTGGTTAATTACCATTTCTTCCAGGCCAGTTCTTATCATTGTGACAGCTTATGTCATGGATGTTGGTGAAGGACAGGGAAGCCTGGCATGCTGCAGAGAGCTGGACACAGCTATGCCATGGCTACAGTCTGGTCACCATGCAGCTAACTTCTTCCCCTGGTGGGGGTTTCAGTGTCTATAAGGCAGCTCACACCATGTGGCTCAGAATATCACCTATAGCCCTTGAGGAGGAACTGAATGTCCTAGACTTACTTTGCTTTAATGACTAAACTACCATCATTATATTTGGTCTTATTTGACTGTTTTCCTTTATTTCTGCATTTTCGCACTTCTCTGATTAAACTTCTTGTTTGGCTAAAGTTTTGCCACAGACAAAAGGCAGACAGAGGACATGGAGGGAAGAGACCACAGGGTCTGAGCAGGCTCAAGTGGGGGTGGGGGTGGAGAGAGCTGAATTCACCCCTTGAACTTCTTATGTGGACCGATGAGTTCCCTTTTTTTTGGTTTTGTTCATTTGTTTAAACTGGTTTGAGCTGGTTTTTCTGAAACTTGCACGAGAAGGGTTTTAATTAAAGAGGGCATACCCCATAGGACCAACCAACTGTGAGAAGTGCACAAATTCTTGTTAGTTCTCATTTTTCTCTAAACCTAAATCTTCTCTGATCTCCAAACTGGAGATAATACTTGGCCTGCTTACTTCGAAGGGTTGCTGGGGGATCAAAGAAAATCACAGCACTACACAACTGTGCCACTAAATAATTTTCAGTCAACTCTTCCCTTGAATCAAGATTCTTTAGGGAATTCTGAGTGGAAATGTTGTTAAATCTGAGGTTTTCCTTAATTTTTCTTATTTTAGTTTTTCAAAACAAGACCACAAACTCCCTTCAGATTTTTTTTTTTTTTTTGCTTCTTGTCATCCAGAGAAGCACTAACCAGTCCCTGTGAAGAGGAAAGCAAATTGGGTTTAGATTTCTAAAAGTTCCTTAATGATAAGGAAAATGATGAATTGCTGGAAAGAGGTAAGGGGTAGCTTGGATTAGAATTTGCTAATGCTTGATCTGGAAAATTCTTTAGACATTGAACTGAAAGGGGTAAATTGTCATTAGTTACATCTTTCAAGGCAAATGGGAAACTCAGGCCTCCACTGGAGGGGGTCATTTCTCTCTTCTCTCTGCTCTGTCCCACCCTTCTCTGAAGAACTCTGGGGAAGCCAGGGCTTTGATGTCACAGCTGGGACATTTTCTCTTTAGAATCAATCTCTGATGAGGGAACCCTGCCACACTGTTGGTGGGAATGTAAACTGGTACAGCCATTATGGAGAATAGTATGAAGGTTCCCTAAAAAGTAAAAATAGAGCTCCCATATGATCCAACAATCCTGGCTTCCCTGGTGGCTCAGTCAGTAAAGAATCTGCCTGCAACGCAGGAGACCACATAACAATGTGGGAGACCCAGTTTTGATCCCTGGGTTGGGAAGATCCCCTGGAGAAGGAAATGCAACCCACTCCAGTATTCTTGCCTGGAGAATCCCATGGACAGAGGAGCCTGCGGGCTACAGTCCACGCAGTTGCAAGAGTCAGACATGACTCGGCAACTAAACCAAACCAGTGGTCCAACAATCCTACTCCTAATATCTGAAAAGATACATGCACCCTGATGTTCACTGCAGCACTGTTCACGATAGCCAAGACATGGACGCAACCTAAATATCCATCAACAGATGAATGGATAAAGAAGATGTAGCATATATACACAGTGGAGAAGGAAATGGCAACCCACTCCAGTGTTCTTGCCTGGAGAATCCTGGGGACGGGGAGCCTGGTGGGCTTCTGTCTATGGGGTCGCAGAGAGTCGGACACGACTGAAGCGACTTAGCAGCAAGCAGCAGCAGCAGCAGCATATATACACAATGGAGTATTACTCAGCCATGGAAATGAATGAAATAACGCGACCTGCAGCAACACGGATGGACCTGGAGACTGGCATACTGAGTGAAGTCAGTCAGACAGAGAAAGACAAATGTCACAGATGCTGCTTATGTGTGAAGTCTAAAATACAAGTACAAATGAACTTACCCGCGAAACAGAAAGAGAGTTACAGATACAGCAGACAAACCATTGGTACCAAGGTGTAAGTGAGTGAGGGATAAATTGAAAGACTGGGATCGATACATATACACTACAGTACATAAAATAGATAACTGATAGGGACCTGCTGTGCAGCACAAG
Organism: Nanger dama; assembly: GCA_917880005.1. Lineage (NCBI taxonomy): Eukaryota > Metazoa > Chordata > Mammalia > Artiodactyla > Bovidae > Nanger > Nanger dama. The sequence goes on along the minus strand of CAKJTW010000038.1, from coordinate 524,868 downwards.
GAACCCTACTCAATATTCTGTAGTGGCCTATGTGGGAGAAGAATCTAAAAGAGTAGATGCATGTGTGTATAACTGATTCACTTTGCTGTACACATGAAACTAACACGACATTGTAAATCAACTCTATTCCAATAAAAATTTTTTAAAGTGTCTTGGTTACTAATACCTGCAAATACCTAGAACTCTTGCAAGTATTAAGCAATTACAACATTCTTATATATATATGTATAAAAAAAAGACCGAAAGAGAAAAGAACACTAGTTGAATTTACCTTTCCCTTCCCTCCAGTAAAGTCTTCTGTAGGTGTTGTAAAGAGAGGGAATTCCCAGCCTCACGCTTCCACTGACAATGGTAAGAGGCTCACCTGGCCCTTATGTGTCTCAAATGTTTCAACAACTGCTCTTCAAGTCAAGAATATGGAGCCATTATCCCAAAACTGCAGGTAAGCACAGGTTTTAGTTCCCTTCACACTAAAATATAATCTCTATGCTCATTCATTCTGTTCCTTATTATGCCCATATATGCCCAATTCATATATGCAACTCTAAATAGAAAGCAATTTCCCATTTTCCCAGTGAAAATATTTAAAACATCCTCAAAGAAAACCAGTCAACCAACCAACCAAAGAAATGAACAAAGGTCAATATTCTTGGCCAACTTGAATATGTAAACTTTTAGAGAAAGAAATAGAATAGTCGAGTATTTATAAGATTCACCATTTTAATGTAACCTCCTATCTAAAAGTCACACAGTATATAAAAGGATATATTAATTTAGAAATTGGCTCTTTTCCACTCTCATGTTTTGTGGAGCAATTTCATCCAAGCTCTGCTAGAGGCTGGTTGGTATCTGGATCTCTATCCTCATTTGTCTGAATCCATAGTTAACCACCTCAGCCCATGTCAGGAGAGATGCAACCTCTTTTGAAGCTCTCATTGGAAACACAGGAAGCAATTCCTCCTGTGGATATATGTGAAAACCTCTGCATCATAAGTACTAAATGCATTGCCTTTTTCTCCCTTCAAATAACAAGTTTATTATTTTAGTGTTCTAGAGGTCAAAATTCGACAGGGTCTCTCTCACTGTCAAGGAGCTGGCAGGGCTGTATTCCTTCAGAGGCTTGAGGGGAACAATCTGTTTCCTTGCCTTTCCCAGCTTCTAGAAGTTGCTGCATTCTGGGCCCATGGTCTACAGCTACGTTGCACACACCAACCTCAGTTTTGCTGTCCCATCTTCTCTTCCTGCCTCTCCCGTTTAAGGCCCCTTGTGATGACATTGGGTCCACTCGGATAATCTCCCCATCTCAGAACCCTTTATCACACCTGCAATGACCCTTTTGCCATGTCAGGTACCATATTCATGGATTCCGGGGATTAGGAGGTGGACATCTAAAGCTGTTGCCCTGCCCCCTACAGAGAGGGAGTGCAGGGACTGTCGGGCTTCAGCAGACGGGAATTCTCTAGCAGTCCAGTGGTGAAGACGTCCCCTTCTAATGCCTTGGAAGCAGGTTCAGTCCTTGGTCAGGGAGCCAAGATCCCACATGCCTCGTTGTCAAACAAACAAACAAACATAAAACAGAAAAATATAATATATTCAATATAGACTTTAAAAATGTTTCATATCAAAAATATCTTTAAAAAAAAAAAAAACACCTCGGGGGAAGCTCTCTGAGTAAGCTCATTCCCCAGGACCATGTTGAGTTAGGTGTGAAAACCCAAGAGGAGTTCAGAGAGCTTCCAGGATGCCTGACACTGGTAGGGCCCCGGCTGGTGCCCAGCCCTGCTAGATGCGTTGCTCTTTCAGTTCAGTCACTCAGTCGTGTCCAACTCTTTGCGACCCCATGAATCGCAGCACACCAGGCCTCCTTGTCCATCACCAACTCCCGGAGTTCACTCAGACTCGCGTCCATCGAGTCTGTGATGCCATCCAGCCATCTCATCCTCTGTCATCCCCTTCTCCTCCTGCCCCCAATCCCTCCCAGCATCAGAGTCTTTTCCAATGAGTCAACTCTTCGCATGAGGTGGCCAAAGTACTGGAGTTTCAGCTTTAGCATCATTCCTTCCAAAGAAATCCCAGGGCTGATCTCCTTCAGAATGGACTGGTTGCGTCTCCTTGCAGTCCAAGGCACTCTCAAGAGTCTTCTCCAACACCACAGTTCAAAAGCATCAATTCTTCAGCACTCAGCCTTCTTCACAGTCCAACTCTCACATCCATACATGACCACAGGAAAAACCATAGCCTTGACTAGATGGACCTTAGTTGGCAAAGCAATGTCTCTGCTTTTGAATATACTATCTAAGTTGGTCATAATTTTTCTTCCAAGAAGTAAGCGTCTTTTAATTTCATGGCTGCAGTCACCATCTGCAGTGATTTTGGAGCCCAAAAAAATGAAGTCTGACACTGTTTCCACTGTTTCCCCATCTATTTCCCATGAATTGATGGGACCAGATGCCATGATCTTCGTTTTCTGAATGTTGAGCTTTAAGCCAACTTTTCACTTTCCTCTTTCACTTTCATCAAAAGGCTTTTAGCTCCTCTTCACTTTCTGCCATAAGGGTTTTTGTCATCCACATATCTGAGGTTATTGATATTTCTCCTGGCAATCTTGATTCCAGCTTGTGTTTCTTCCAGTCCAGCGTTTCTCCTGATGTACTCTGCATAGAAGTTAAATAAGCAGGGTGACAATATACAGCCTTGACATACTCCTTTTCCTATTTGGAACCAGTCTGTTGTTCCATGTCCAGTTCTAACTGTTGCTTCCTGACCTGCATACAGATTTTCAAGAGGCAGGTTAGGTGGTCTGGTATTCCCATCTCTTTCAGAATTTTTCACAGTTTATTGTGATCCACACAGTCAAAGGCTTTGGCATAGTCAATAAAACAGAAATAGATGTTTTTCTGGAACTCTCTTGCTTTGTTGATGATCCAGCGGATGTTGGCAATTTGATCTCTGGTTCCTCTGCCTTTTCTAAAACCAGCTTGAACATCAGGGAGTTCACAGTTCACGTATTACTGAAGCCTGGCTTGGAGAATTTTGAGCATTACTTTACTAGCATGTGAGATGAGTGCAATTGTGCGGTAGTTTGAGCATTCTTTGGCATTGCCTTTCTTTGGAATTAGAATGAAAACTGACATTTTCCAGTCCTGTGGCCACTGCTGAGTTTTCCAAATTTGCTGGTATATTGAATGCAGCACTTTCACAGCGTCATCTTTCAGGATTTGAAACAGCTCAACGGGAATTCCATCACCTCCACTAGCTTTGTTCGTAGAGATGCTTTCTAAGGCCCACTTGACTTCACATTCCAAGATGTCTGGTTCTAGATTAGTGATTGCATCATCATGACTATCTGGGTCGTGAAGCTCTTTTTGTACAGTTCTTCCATGTATTCTTGCCACCTCTTCTTAATATCTTCTGCTTCTGTTAGGTCCAGACCATTTCTCTTTAGCATTGCTCTTTAGCAGTGTTTAAAAAGCTTTTTTAAGAACCACATTTCACATAACTGTAAGGCCCTTCCTCTCACAAATCTGCGCTAAGTGTCTGTCTCCTTTTTAATTGTTTCTATCAGGTGATTAGAAGGTGTTTCTATCAGATCTTTAGAGGCATCCCTAATTAGCTCTGACTGATTTTTTTATTTTTCCAGACCGATATGTCTTCTCAAAACAGTATTTTAATGTTTTAAAGAAGAGAGCTTCCTGTAACACGCTAGACTTTGTAAGGATGTAAAGCAACTCCTTTTTTTGAGGGATAATTTGGGGGAGGGGGGGAACCTTGACACATATATGTGCATATATACTAATAGCTTAGTCATCAGGAGAACTTATCCTTTGCAATATATTTACTTGCCAATCATGAATCCAATAGGTGCTATGAGATAGGTGAAGAGGTCACACGTGCGTGTGTATGAAGTCACTGCAGTTGTGTCTCTTTGTGACCCCTATGGACTGTAGCTTGCCAGGCTCCTCTGTCCATGGGATTCTCCAGGCAAGAATACTGGAGTGGGTTGCCATGCCCTCCTCCAGTTATTTCCAAACAGGCATACAAGAGAAAAAAGGTAGATACTGAAGTATGGGGCTTCCCTTGTAGCTCAATTGGTAAAGAATCTGTTCGCAGTGCAGGAGACCTGGGTTTGATTCCTGGGTCAGAAAGATGCCCTGGAGAAGGAAATGGAAACCCACTCCAGTTTTGTTGCCTGAAGAATCCCATGGACAGAAGGAGCCTGGCAGGATACAGTCCATGGGGTCGCAAGAGTCGGATACAACTTAGCGACTAAACTACCACCACTGAAATAGGAGGAACTGAAGAAAAGAGAAAGGCCATTGTCGGCTAGGCTTTCTCTCTCTCCCCTGCCCACCCCCAACCCCTCCTCTCCACGCCTCTCTCCATCCCCTTTGGTTTGGGAATTCAAAGGGCGGAAAAGGGGAGGGAGGAAGACAGACTGAATTTGAAGCCTGAATTCTGTTTCCAGACAGCTACTAAGGTGATGCTATAAGAGATTCACATTGTATCACACAGAATAAGCAAGAGAGACGTTGAATCTCTTTTTCAGAATTTTACCAGGGACTAGCATTAATGAAGATTTACATTGCTTTCCAGTTCCTATTGAGATTTCTTTTGAAGGTACGATGCTGAGATGAGACTGCCCAGCAGCCTGGGCGTATGTATTTTGACTTGTAGTATGAGGAAATTCAGTTCATAGCGTGCTTCACAATTTTCAAAGTGCAGTTGTTATTCAACACTTGTTTTGTTGACAGTCTGCCTCAGAAACGGTTTCCTCTTCTGTTAATGGGTTCAGGGCAGCGACCACCCAGGTGATGAGCAGGAGGGCGGAGATTCAGGGTCTCCAGCCTCCTTCTTCGCTCCTCTCTCTGGGGCTCACCTGCCCTTTCATGTCCCTTCCCTGCCCTGCCCTCTGCACAAGGACAGGCCTTCCTGTGACCTTCTGTGTTTACTGCAATAAGAGCATCCCTAAGGGGCATGAGGCTAGTTTTATCCCATTAGCAATCTGATGCTGTTCCATGTGTGTCTCTCTCTGCAAGGCTGGTCCTTTCACTTTCTCTCCTTCCACGACCTCTCAGGTAGGTGGGTCACATAGTGGATTGGAAACAAGTAGGATCTGTTGTCAGAACAGGTCTTGAAAACCACTCATCCTCATTTTCCATGTGACCTTAAATACATAACCAACCAAGGTCCTGATTTTTTAATCTATTAAGTGAGGATTATATCATATTTCATCATTTCCAAGAAGCACGTCTTCCCACATTTTGTGTGTGCTAAGTCACTTCAGTTGTGTCTGACTATTTGAGACCCTATGGACTGTAACCCACCAAGCTCCTCCATCCATGGGATTCTCCAGGCAAGAATTTTGGAGTGGGTTGCCATGCCCTCCTCCAGGGGAATCTTCCTGACCCAGGGATCTAACTGCCTCCTGCAGCTTCCTGCTGCAGCTCCTGCATTACAAGCGGATTCTGTAATGAACCAGCTGGGAGGCCCTATTTTAATTCCACATTTTAATACCTCTGATATTGGAATGAGTCTTAAAGTTGTTTGCATGTCAAAGTTTCCCTACTAGGAGGACTTCCCTGGTGGTCCAGTGGCAAAGACTCTTTGCTCTCAATGCAGAGAGCCCGGTTTGATCCCTGGTTAGGGAACTAGATCCCACATAGCTACAACTAAGATTTGTCACGCCACAACTGAAGGTCTTGCATGCTGCAACTAAGATGCGGGACAGTCCCCCCCACCCCCACCCCCGCCCCCGCCCGTTTTCCTTAGTAGCATTTCCCCTTTTTCTCAGTAGTTTATAAGATAACAGTGTGACTTAGAGTTGATGAAAATGGCGTATTTACCTCCATGGGCCATTGTGTGGGCTGGAAGTCACATGTCTGTGACCGAAAAAGAATTCATCTGAAATTCCAGCCCTCTGCTGCCAACCAGGAGGGAACCAGTAAAGGCCGTGATCTGCTTGAGGTCAATTTTAAGCAGTGAAACTAGCCTGAGAACCCGAGCTCCCCACAAACTCTTACCCAAACTTCTAGGCCCCTACGTTGTGCAGGATTTGGGGTCAACGCCATCATCTGGTAGGAAGTCTGGAATCTGTTCCTGTGTCTTCATCTTGAAGAAATGTTCTGCAGGAGGTGGTGTAAGGATCCTTGTGTAAGTCCAGGCCTGCATGTGGCCCAGGCAAGGAAAGGTCGGGGAAGGGAGGGGGGAGGCTGCCCTGCCCCTCAGCCCTGACTCCGCTGGTGACTGGGAGGGGAGCACTGTGGCCTGGGTTCCAGGCAGCAAGCAGTTGGATTACAAACCTGGGGCCTGGCAGAGCAGGTGCAGGACACAGGGGAACCCGAGGGTTTTTAACTGGACAAACTGGGGAGTCCAAAGCTTAGCCCTTCTGTCCCACTCAGTGTGGAGAACTCTGCCCCAAGAAGGGGTGCCCGGGGCGGGTCTCAGGTAAACAGTACATACCTCAGGGGCACGTGGCCAAGCTTTGCTCTGACCTAAGAGCCCTTCTGGCTGCTACGAGGTGAACCTGGGGAATGTTAGCCCATGGGCTCTGAAGCAAGACAACTGGGTTAGCCTTGGACATTTCTGTGCTTTGGTTTCCCCATCTGTAAACCAGATGGGGGTTATGATATTATCTACTTTATATTGTTGGGAGGATTAAATGAGGTTTTAGTTGTAAAACCCGAAGAACAATGTAACTGCTCAGTAAGAGCTACTGTTCATATTTAGTATATGAATAATTCTGATTGTGTTTATTTTATGGGGATAATTGGCCTGCAGAAGCAAATTGAGTCATATTACTTCCATGTCCTTTGGAGGAAACTGTTGCTCTTAATTGTCCTGTATATTAATCACGTTTAACGTTCCATTCATTCATTCCACACTGAATTCTGTCTTCCTGTCTCTGTCAGTTTCACCTTCTTCTCTGCTGCTGTTGCCTTCAAACCCACTGGGAGCCTCTAGTTGACTTTCCCCCTCCTCACGCCCCCTCTCTTCCAATTTACATGCTTTCTCAAACATTAGAGGCAGGTAGGAGACCACCCGGAGAAGGAAACAGCATCCCACTCCAGTGTCCTTGCCTGGAGAATCCCGGGGATGGGGGGGCCTGGTGGGCTGCCGTCTCTGGGGTCGCACAGAGTTGGACACGACTGAAGCGACTTAGCAGCAGCAGCAGGAGACCATGCGCACCAGTTCTGCAGACATGGGCAGTTGGTGGCTGAGAATAAGGACAGCTGAGTGGTTATAGGCCCCGCACTCTCATCTCAGGTGCAAGCGTGCTCAGTCGCTTCCAGTCGTGTGCGACTCTGTGCGACCCCATGGACGGTAGCCCGCCAGGCTCCTCTGTCTGTGGGATTCTCCAGATGAGTATATTGCAATGGATTGCCGTGCCCTCCTCTAGGGGATCTTCCCTACCAGGGATCGAACCTGCATCTCCTGCGGCTCCCTGCATTTCAGGCAGATTCTTTACCCCTGAGCCACCGGGGAAGCCCACTCTCATCTTACAGGTGAGGAAACAGGCCCAGGAAGGCAAGGTGGCTCACCTGGCTCGCACGGTGAGTGATGGGACAGGCATCTATCTACTCAGCATCCTTGTTCCCAGCTCCCCCCTGCAGAACTGGTGCAGCGGGTCCCCTGTGCGGGGAAGGTGGGTGTAGGGCAACACCCCCAAAGACTCACTTGTTTCCTCGAGCTGCTTCTCCAGCTCATAAGAGACCCTTCGCCCATCAGTGCCGGCTCTCAGCTAAAGGTGGCACCAGCCCATTGCAGATGGCAGCAAAGGATGAGCCTTTGGTCAGAAGTGTGTCCTAATCCTGCTCTCTCCTGCTCTAATTCCCCTCAAATAATCTTCCCAGGCTGGCGTTAGCCTACTTAGCCTGGGCTGGAAAGCACAGGAGGTAAGCCACCTGGCTTAACCACGGAGTGGCTGGGTTCAGGAACACAGCATATCACGAGCCCTGGAAGGCAGGGGGTGCTGGTACCTCTGTTCACAGGCTGGGTCGCTGAAGCCCACGAGGGTAAAGTCCCGTCACAGGCCACACAGTGGTTATGGAGGACGAAGAGGGGCTAAGTGCACACCCAGAGGCCTTCCTGGCGCTGAGCTAAGGAGTGAGAGAGCAGCCCCTGAGGGGAACATCTGCTTGGGTGTCCTGAAGTGCCAGGACTTCTCACCGCCACCACTTACGGCCTCTGTATGAACAAGCACGTGGAGCCTGGCCCTCTGTGAGTGGGTGAGTGGCTGGACCACCTGCAGCAGAAGAGCAGCCTCAGAGGCCTGAGATGTCCATTTGTGCAACATATGCTGATAAAGCACCTACTATGTGCCACTGTTATGTGAGGCTCTCAAGTGTTAGTCCTCATAGCAACTCTAGGAAGTAGGTTCCATTACTGGCCCTGGTTCCTCAGTTTAGTGATGTGCAAGACAGAGGATAGAGAAATTCAGTTATTTGCTGAGGCTGCACAGTGAGAAGGTTGGTAGATGTGAGATCTGAACCCACAACATCCAGCTCGAAAGCCCCCATGGTTTTAACCACCTGCTATAGAGTCACTTTTGAATATTGCTCTACACACAACCCCCAGAGATGGTTAAGATGGAAACAGCCTGGCCCCTTCACTGTAATAGTAACACCTAGAACCTCCCTGGTGATCCAGTGGCAACACAGGGGGCCTGGGTTCCATCCCTGCTCGGGAACTAAGATCCCGCAGGCCACAATGAGAGTTCACATGCTGCAGCTAAGACCTGATGCAGTTGGTTATATAAATAAATATTAAAAAAAAAAAGTAACCCCTGAAACCCAAGGCACAAAGGCAAGTGTAGGGAAAGAGCAAATTAGTCAAGATGGTGTGGTCAGGCTCTCTTGCCACACACCCTCTCGCCCTCGCCCCTTGTTTTTGAATAATGATTATGTAACAGCTGAAAATATTCAGTCCTGAATATTCATTGGAAGGACTGATGCTGAAGCTGAAGCTCTAATACTTTGGCCACCTGATGCAAAGAACTGACTCATTAGAAAAGACCCTGAAGCTGGGAAAGATTGAAGGCAGGAGAAGAAGGGGACAACAGAGGATGAGATTGTTGGATGGTATCATCGATGTGATGGATGTGAGTTTGAGCAAACTCTGGGAGTTGGTGATGGACAGGGAGGCCTGGCGTTGCTGCAGTCCATGGGGTCGCAGAGTCGGACACGACTGAGCGACTGAACAGCTGAGAATCATTTACAGCACTGTGCGTCTCAAGGTACTTGCTTGGCCACGGGGCTACTTTTGTTTTGTAAGCATATATAAACTCCACCTGGAAAGCCCTTGAGGTCAGGTCAGGTCAGGTCTGCTGTTGCGCCAGCCAGGAGAGAATAAACGCATCTGCAGTTCCTACGGCCCCTTGAGTTTTCTTCCAGCCTCTTAGCTTGTGTCTTGCCTACCATGGGTTCAGCAAACAGTGCACACAGTGAGATACAGTGAGACAGCAAGTGTGCCCAAAGCAAAGGACTGATAAAACTCCCAGGACTTTAGAGAAAGAGGACTATCATTTACTGTATTGATGTAATTAATTTGAATATTTTTTGTTTAGCTTATTTGATGGCTTGTCTATTGTCTGGGTCCCCATAAGTTTCAGAAGAACAAGAGCTCTGTCCCATCCCTTCTGTATCCCCAGTACTTACTGTAGCACTTGGTTGGCAGTAGGTGCTCAATATATATTTATTGTTTAATAAATGTGGTAAATTGAAAATTGTGGCCATAAATTCTTTGCTAATCTTCCCATTGAAATGGGGTGAGAGGTTCTATTTCTCCTCACTTTGAATCTGGGCTGTGTTTAATGATGTGCTGGAATATGGCAGAGTGATGCCCTGGGACTCCTGTAGCTCAGCTGTAAGAAGCTTTACAGGTTTAACCTGGGGTTTTGGAACTGCTCGTGGAATGCTTTTTCTCGGAGCCTGTTGTTCTTGCATTGAGAACTCCGAGGCACATGATGAGGTCACATGTAGGTTCCCTAGTCAGTAGCCCCACCTGAGCTCCCAGCTGACAGACAGCATCCGCTGCAGGCCACAGTGGTGAGCCAATGTGGCATCCAGCCCAGAGGAGCACTCAGATGGCCTCAGCTCCAGTGGGCAAATGTGTATTGCAACTAGACTAGAGGCCCTGGGAGAGAACAGGCCAGCTGAGCCCAGTCGATCCAAGTACCACGAGACAGGTGAAGGGTGGTTCTGGTGTTCTGGAGGATACCCATGCCCGTGATAAAACAGCATGTATGTTCTGGTCTTATTTATGTAGCGTCATGAATAATGGTGTTTTTTTTCAGAACCGTGACTTCCATGTCATCTTGACTCTATATTTGAATAAGTTGCTCGGGTTCTTTACAATGAGTATATGTTATTTATATCATTTCATATAATAAGCAAGGTTATTGAGGGTGGAGTTAGTGAAAAACAATAACTTAACCTCAAGGTTTTTCTACAACACAGTAGATAGCCTTGAAGATTATCATGGCTATTTTTGTTTAGGAGGTAAAGTTAAAAAGACTTAAGTTTTCATCACCAGGACTTTATTAAAATTCTGGGTCAGATGATGTTAAGGAATTTGCCCAAGGTTGCAAGGCTAGTATATGTCAGGGCTGCTATTTGCAACAGGAACAAATGCAAGCTGATTTAAGCAGAAAAGAAATTTATTAAGAGGTCATTGGACACCTGTTCTTGATAAAAACTCTCAGCGAACTAGGAATAAATGGGACCTTTCTCCCCTTAACAAAGAGCATCTACAAAAAATCTCCAGCTGACATTATATTTAATGGTGAGAGACTGAACACTTTCCCCCAAAGTCTAGGGGAAAAGTCAAGGATATCTGCTCTCATCACTCCTAGTCAACATCTTAGTCAGCACCACAAGGCCAGGAAAAAAATAAAAGGCCTAAGGGCAAGGAAGAAATAAAACTGTAGGCAGTATGGCCCACATAGAAAAGCCCAAAGAATTTATAAAGACACTGTTAGATCTAGGAAGTGAGTTTAGCAAGAAAGCAGGCTACAAGGTCAATATACTATCAATTTTTAATTTATTGATTGCATCTGTGTGTGATAGGAAGGCCCAAAGGGAAATGTAAATTAATTTTTTAAATACAGTAGCACCAAAACCATGAAATGTTTAGGGATAAGTAACATGTAAGGTTTCTAAACTGAAAACTATAAAATATTGATGAGAGAAATCTATGAAAACTTAGATAAATGAGATATATTTTGTTCCTGGATCAAAAGACTCAATATTGTCAAGATGCCAGTTCTCCCCTAAATTGATCTCCAGATTCAATGCAATCTAATCAAACTCCCAGCAGGCTCCTTTGAAAAAAATTGACAAGCTGATTCTAATATTTATATGGAAAAATAAAAGACTTAAATTGGTTCAAACAATTTTGATAAAGAATAATACTGTAGGGCTCATACTACCTGATTTCAAGCTTTATTATAGTAATCAATACAGTGTGCTACTGGTGAAAGAATGATAGATATATAGATTAAGAGGACAGAAAACAGAATGCAGATATAGGCCCAAACATAAATCAATTGATTTTTTTATACAGATACCATAGCAATTCATTGGAGAAAGAATCGTCTTTTTAACAAATGGGGCTATTGGATATCTATCTACAAAAACAAAACCAAACCCCACCGAAATCCTCAGTCTATAGCATATACAAAAAGTAATTTGACATGAATTGTAGCCGTAAATGTAAAAGCTAATAGGAAACTTCTAGAAGAAAACAGTAGAAAGTCTTTGCTACTTTGCGTTAGGCAAATATTTCAAAGGGCGCAAAAGTATAAATTGTAAAGGAAAAAATGATAACATGAACTTCATCCAAGTTAAAAACTTCTGCTCTTTGAAAAGACTTAAGAAAATGAAAAGACAAGCCACAGACTGGGAGAAAATATTTGCAGAACATAAATCTAATAAAGGACTAGTAACTGGACTACATATTAAAACAAAACACAGTAAGAAAATAAGCCAATTTTTAAAATGAGCAAATTATTTGAACACTTCACCAAAGAAATATATGAATGACAATCGCATGGAAAGATGCTTAATAGTAGTTGTAACTGGCTTCCCAGTGGTGCTAGCAGTAAAGAACCTGCCTGCCAGGGCAGGAGACATAAGTAAGACCCGTGGGTTCGTCCCTGGGTTGGAAAGATATCCCCTGGAGGAGGGCATGGCAACCCACTCCAGTATTCTTGACTGGAGAATCACATGAACAGAGAAGCCTGGCGGGCTACAGTCCATGGGGTCACAAAGAGCTGGACGTGACTGAAGTGACTTAGCATGCACTTCAGTTCAGTTCAGTCACTCAGTCATGTCCGACTCTTTGTGACCCATGGCCTGCGGCACACCAGGCTTCCCTGTCCATCACCAACTCCCAGAGCTTGCGCAACTCATGTCCATCGAGTTGGTGATGCTATCCAACCATCTCGTCCTCCGTTGTCCCCTTCTCCTGTTGCCTTCAATCTTCCCCAGCATCAGGGTCTTTTCCAAGGAGTCAGTTCTTTGCATCAGGTGGCCAAAGTATTGGAGTTTCAGCTTCAGCTTCACTCCTTCCAATGAATATTCAGGACTGATTTCCTTTAGGATTTACTGGTTTGATCTCCTTGCAGTCCAAGGGACTTGCAAGAGTCTTTTCCAACTCTTCTCCGTGGTTCAAGAGTATCAGTCCTTCGGTGCTCAGCTTTCTTTATAGTCCAGCTCTCATATCCATCATTCTGTCGTTTTTGAGATTGCATCTAAGTACTGCATTTCAGACTCTCTTGTTGACCATGATGGCTACTCCATTTCTTCTGAGGGATTCCTGCCCACAGTAGTAGATATAATGGTCATCTGAGTTAAATTCACCCATTCCAGTCCATTTTAGTTCGCTGATTCCGAGAATGTCGACATTCACCCTTGCCATCTCTTGTTTGACCAGTTCCAATTTGCCTTGATTCATGGACCTGACATTCCAGGTTCCTATGCAATATTGCTCTTTACAGCATCAGATCTTGCTTCTATCACCAGTCACATGCACAACTGGATATTGTTTTTGCTTTGGCTCCATCCCTCCATTCTTGTTGAAGTTATTTCTCCACTGACCTCCAGTAGCATATTGGGCACCTAATGACCTGGGGAGTTCCTCTTTGGTATCCTATCATTTTGCCTTTTCATACTGTTCATGGGGTTCTCAAGGCAAGAATACTGAAGTGGCTTGCCATTCCTTTCTCCAGTGGACCACATTTTGTCAGACCTCTCCACCATGACCCGCCCATCTTGGGTTGCCCATGCAGGCATGGCTTGGTTTCACTGAGTTAGGCAAAGCTGTGGTCCTAGTGTGATTAGATTGATTAGTTTTCTGTGAGTATGGTTTCAGTGTGTCTTCCCTCTGATGCCCTCTTGCAACACCTACCATCTTACTTGGGTTTCTCTTACCTTGGGCGTGAGGTATCTCTTCACAGCTGCTCCAGCAAAGCACAGCCGCTGCTTCTTACCTTGGACGAGGGGTATCTCCTTACCGCTGCCGTTCCTGACTTTCAACGTGGGATAGCTCCTCTAGGCCCTCCTGCACCTGTGCAGCCACCTCCCTCGGGTTGCTCCTCCCGGCCGCTGGCCCTGGCCTCGGACTCAGTGTGGCTCCTAAGGGTCACTGCCCCTGGCTTCGGGCCCACAATCTCAGTTATCCAAGTCTATGCCCCAACCAGTAACGGTGAAGAAGCTGAAGTTGAACAGTTTTATGAAGACCTACAAGACCTTTTAGAACTAACATCCAAAAAAGATGTCCCTTTCATTATAGGGGACTGGAATGCTAAAGTAGGAAGTCAAGAAACACCTGGAGTAACAGGCAAATTTGGCCTTGGAATGCAGAATGAAGCAGAGTAAAGACTAATAGAGTTTTGCTAAGAAAATGCACTGGTCTAGCAAACACCCTCTTCCAACAACACAAGAGAAGACTCTACACATGGACATCACCAGATGGTCAACACCAAGATCAGGTTGATTATATTCTATGCAGCCAAAGATAGAAAAGCTCTATACAGTCAACAAAAACAAGACCAGGAGCTGACTGTGGCTCAGATCATGAACTCCTTATTACCAAATTCAGACTCAAATTGAAGAAAATAGGGAAAACCACTAGACCATTCAGGTATGACCTAAATCAAATCCCTTATGATTATATAGTGGAAGTAAGAAATAGATTTAAGGGCCTAGATCTGATAGATAGAGTGACTGATGAACTATGGAATGAGGTTCGTGACATTGTACAGGAGACAGGGATCAAGACCATCCCCATGGAAAAGAAATGCAAAAAGCAAAATGGCTCTCTGGGGAGGCCTTACAAATAGCTGCGAAAAGAAGAGAGGTGAAAAGCAAAGGAGAAAAAGAAAGATATAAGCATCTGAATGCAGAGTTCCAAAGAATAGCAAGAAGAGATAAGCAAGCTTTCTTCAGTGATCAATGCAAAGAAATAGAGGAAAACAACAGAATGGGAAAGACTACAGATCTCTTCAAGAAAATTAGAATACCAAGGGAACATTTCATGCAAAGATGGGCTCAATAAAGGACAGAAATGGTCTGGACCTAACAGAAGCAGACGATATTAAGAAGAGGTGGCAAGAATACATGGAAGAACTGTACAAAAAGATCTTCACTACCCAAATAATCACAATGGTGTGATCACTCACATAGAGCCAGACATCTTGGAATGTGAAGTCAAGTGGACTTTAGAAAGCATCACCATGAACAAAGCTAGTGGAGGTGATGGAATTCCAGTGGAGCTGTTTCAAATCCTGAAATGTGACGCTGTGAAAGTGCTGCCCTCAATATGCCAGCAAATTTGGAAAACTCAGCAGTGGCCACAGGACTGGAAAAGGTCAGTTTTCATTCCAATCCCAAAGAAAGGCAATGCCAAAGAATGCTCAAACTACCACACAATTGCACTCATCTCACATGCTAGTAAAGTAATGCTCAAAATTCTCCAAGCCAGGCTTCAGCAATACATGAACCATGAACTCCTGATGTTCAAGCTGGTTTTAGAAAAGGCAGAGGAACCAGAGATCAAATTGCCAACATCTGCTGGATCATCAACAAAGCAAGAGAGTTCCAGAAAAACATCTATTTCTGCTTTATTGACTATGCCAAAGCCTTCAACTGTATGGATCACAATAAACTGTAGAAAATTCTTCAAGAGATGGGAATACCAGGCCACCTAACCTGCCTCTTGAGAAATCTGTATGCAGGTCAGGAAGCAACAGTTAGAACTGGACATGGAACAACAGACTGGTTCCAAATAGGAAAAGGAGTACGTCAAGGCTGTATATTGTCACCTTGCTTATTTAATTTCTATGCAGAGTACATCATGAGAAACGCTGGACTGGAAGAAACACAAGCTGGAATCAAGATTGCCAGGAGAAATATCAATAACCTCAGATATGTGGATGACACCACTCTTATGACAGAAAGTGAAGAGGAGCTAAAGGGCCTCTTGATGAAAGTGAAAGAGGAGAGTGAAAAAGTTGGCTTAAAGCTCAACATTTAGAAAACGAAGATCAAGGCATCCGGTCCCATCACTTCATGGGAAATAGATGGGGAAACAGTGGAAACAGTGTCAGACTTTAGTTTTTGGGGCTCCAAAATCACTGCAGTTGGTGACTGCAGCCATGAAATTAAAAGACGCTTAGTCCCTGGAAGAAAAGTTATGACCAACCTAGAGAGTATATTCAAAAGCAGAGACATTACTTTGCCAACTAAGGTCCGTCTAGTCAAGGCTATGGTTTTTCCTGTGGTCATGTATGGATGTGAGAGTTGGACTGTGAAGAAGGCTGAGTGCTGAAGAATTGATGCTTTTGAACTGTGGTTTTGGAGAAGACTCTTGAGAGTCCCTTGGACTGCAAGGAGATGCAACCAGTCCATTCTGAAGGAGATCATCCCTGGGATTTCTTTGGAAGGAATGATGCTAAAGCTGAAACTCCAGTACTTTGGCCACCTCATGCGAAGAGTTGACTCATTGGAAAAGACTCTGATGCTGGGAGGGATTGGGGTCAGGAGGAGAAGGGGACGACAGAGGATGAGATGGCTGGATGGCATCATGGACTCGATGGATGTGAGTCTGAGTGAACTCTGGGAGATGATGATGAACAGGGAGGCCTGGCATGCTGCGATTCATGGGGTCGCAAAGAGTTGGACACGACTGAGCGACTGAACTGAACTGAATTCATATCCATACACGACTACTGGAAAAACTATAGCTTTGACTTGACAGACTTTTGTTGGCAAAGTGATGTTTCTGCTATAATATGCTGTCTAGGTTGGTCATAGCTTTTCTTCCAAGGAGCAAGCCTCTTTTAATTTCATGGGTGCAGTCACCATCTGCAGTGATTTTGGAGACCCTGAAAATAAAGCCTCTCGCTGTTTCCATTGTTTCCCATCTGTTTGCAATGAAGTGATGGGAACGGATGCCATGATCTTAGTTTTCTGAATGTTGAGCTTTAAGCCAACTTTTTTACTCTCCTCTTTCACTTTCATCAAGAGGCTTTTTGGTTCCTCTTCACTTTCTGCCAAAAGGGTGGTGTCATTTGCATATCTGAAGTTATTGATATTTCTCCTGGCATTCTTGATTCCAGCTTGTGCTTCATCCAGCCTGATATTTCGCATCATGTAAGCTGCATATAGAGAAATAAGCAGGGTGACAATATACAGCCTAGACATATTCCTTTCCCAACTTGGAACTAGTCTGTTGTTCCTTGCCCAGTTCTAACTGCTGCTTCCTGACCTGCATACAGATTTCTCAGGAGGCGGGTCAGGTGGTCTGGGATTCCTGTCTCTTTAAATATTTTCCACAATTTGTTGTGATCCACACAGTCAAAGTCTTTGGCATAGTCAATAAACCAGAAGTAGGTGTTTTTCTGGAACTCTCTTGCCATTTCAGTGACCCAACAGATGTTAGTAATTTCATCTCTGGTTTGTCTGCCTTTTCTAAATTCAGCTTGAACATCTGGAAGTTCATGGCTCACATACTGTTGAAGCCTGGCTTGGAGAATTTTGAGCATTACTTTGCTAGCATGTGAGATGAGTGCAATTGTGCAGTAGTTTGAACATTCTTTGGCATTGCCCTTCTTTGGGATTGGAATGAAAACTGACCTTTTCCAGTCCTGTGGCCACTGCTGAGTTTTCCAAATTTGCTGGCATATTGAGTGCAGCACTTTCACAGCATCATCTTTTAGGATTTGAAATAGCTCAGCTGGAGTTCCATCATCTCCACTAGCTCTGTTTGTAGTGATCTTTCCTAAGGCCCACTTGACTCCACATTCCAGGATGTCTGGCTCTAGGTGAGTGATTACACGATCATGGTTATCTGGGTCACTGAGATCTTTTATTGTTCTTTTTGTATTCTTGCCACCTGTTCCTAATATCTTCTGCTTCTGCTAGTTCCATACCATTTCTGTCCTTTATTGTGCCCATCTTTGCATGAAATGTTCCCTTGATATCTCTGATTTTCTTGAAGAGATCTCTAGTCTTTCCCATTCTATTGTTTTCCTCTATTTCTTTGCATTGATCATTGAGGAAGGCTTTCTTATCTCTCCTTGCTATTCTCTGGAACTCTGCATTCAGATGGGTATACTTTCCTTTTCTCCTTTGCCTTTAGCTTCTCTTCTTTTCTCAGCTATTTGTAAGGCCTCCTCAGACAACCATTTTGACATTTTATATTTCTTTTCTTGAGGATGGCCTTGATCACTGCTTCCTGTACAATATCATGAACCTCTGTCCGTAGTTCTTCAGGCACTCTGTCAGAGCTAATGCCTTGAATCTATTTGTCACTTCCACTGTATAATCATAAAGGATTTGATTTAGGTAATACTTGAATGGCCTAGTGGTTTTCCCTACTTTCTTCAATGTCAGTCTGAATTCGGCAATAATCTGTGGTTCATGATCTGAGCCACAGTCAGCTCCTGGTCTTGCTTTTGCTGACTGTATAGAGTTTCTCCATCTTTGGCTGCAAAGAATATAATCAATCTGATTTCAATACTGAAATGGTGACGTCTGGTGATGTCCATGTGTAGAGTCTTGTATTGTTGGAAGAGGGTGTTTGCTATGACCAGTGCATTCTCTTGGCAAAAGTCTATTAACCTTTGCCCTGCTTGATTCCATACTCCAAGGCCAAATTTGCCTGTTACTCCAAGTATGTCTTGATTTCCTACTTTTGCATTCCAGTCCTTTATAATGAAAAGGACATCTTTTTTGAGTGTCAGTTCTGGAAGGTCTTATAGGTCTTCATAGAACTGTTCAGCTTCCTCAGCATTACTGGTTGGGGCATAGACTCAGATTACTGTAATATTGAATGATTTGCCTTGGAAACGAACAGAGATTATTCTGTCATTTTTGAGACTGCACCCAAGTACTGCATTTCAGACTCTTTTGTTGACTCTGATGGCTTCTCCATTTCTTCATGGGATACCTGCCCGCAGTAGTAGATATAATGGTCATCTGAGTTAAATTCACCCATTCCAGACCATTTTAGTTCCCTGATTCCTAACATGTCAATGGTCACTCTTGCTAGCTCCTGTTCGACCACTTCTAATTTACCTTGATTCATAGACCTAACATTCCAGGGTCCTATGCAATATTGCTCTTTATGGCACTGGACTTTACTTCCATCAGCAGTCACATCCACAGCTAGGCATTGTTTTCACTTTGGCTCTGTCTCTTCCTTCTTTTGGAGTTATTTCTCCATTCTTCCCCAGTAGCGTATTGGGCGCATACTGATCTGGAAATTTCATCTTTCAGTGTCATATCTTTTTGCCTTTTCATACTGTTCGTACTTTTCTTCCACTGGAGAAGGCAATGGCAAACCACTTCATTATTCTTGCCTTGAGAACACCATGAACAGTATGAACAAGCACACACTTATAATTAAGCAAATGGAAATTCAAACCACAACTAAATACCACTAAACACCTATTGAAATGTCTCAAGTTTGAAAAACCTGACAGTATCAAATGCTGGTGAGGATGTGGAGTAATTAGAACTCTTATAAATTGCTGATAGAAGCTGCTGGTAATGCGGACTGGTACTGCCACTTTGTAAAATGGTTCTGGCAGTCTTTTATAAGATGAAACAAATAGGTACCATATGACTCGGCGATTCAGCTCCTTTCTGTTTACCCAAAGGAAATGAAGATATGTCCACACAAAAATCTATATGTGAAAGTTTATAGCAGCTTGATTCATAACCATCCCAAACAGAAAACAGCCCAAATATTTGTTAACTGGTGAATCAATTAACAGCTTCTGATGCATCCATAAAATAGAATATAATCTTTGTGGCTCAGATGGTAAAGAATCTGCCTGCAATGCAGGAAACCTGGGTTCAATCCCTGGGTCAGGAAGATCCCCTGAAGAAGGGAATGGCAACCCACTCCAGTATTCTTGTCTGGGGAATTCCATGGACAAAAGAGCCTGGCAGGCTAGAGTCCATGGGGTTGAGAGTCAGACATGACTGAGTGACTAACACTTTTTTTTTTTCACAGCAGTAGAAAAAAACAAACTCTTTATATGCAGCAACATGGAAGATTTATGCTCCATAAAAGAAGCCAGATTTAAAAGACAGCATACACTAGGATTCCATTTATATAACATTCTAGAAATGGCCAAACAACAGGGAAAAATAAATCAGGTCAGTCATTGAAGGTAGGTGAGGGGACTGGCTAAACTGGGGGCACATGCGAATTTTGGAGCATAAAGGAACTGTTCTCTATCTTTATTAAGAAAGTGGCCGTGCAAATGTATACTTCTGCCAAAATTCATAGAACTGTACACTTAAAAGGTGAATAAGGTATATGAAATATACCCCAATATAAACTGCCAACAAGCACATGAAAAGGTGCTCAACATTATTAATCATTCAGTTCAGTTCAGTCTCTCAGTCGTGTCCGACTCTTTACAACCCCATGAATGGCAGCACACCAGGCCTCCCTGTCCTTCACCAACTCCCAGAGTTCACTCAAACTCATGTCCATCGAGTTGGTGATGCCATCCAGCCATCTCATCCTCGTTGTCCCCTTCTCCTTCTGCCCCCAATCCCTCCCAGCATCAGAGTCTTTTCCAATGAGTCAACTCTTCTCATGAGGTGGCCAAAGTACTGGAGTTTCAGCTTTAGCATCATTCCTTCCAAAGAAATCCCAGGACTAATCTCCTTTAGGATGGACTCATTGGATCTCCTTGCAGTCCAAGGGACTCTCAACAGTCTTCTCCAACACCACAGTTCAAAAGCATCAATTCTTTGGTGCTCAGCCTTCTTCACAGTCCAACTCTCACATCCATACATGACCACAGGAAAAACCATAGCCTTGACTAGACGGACCTTTGTTGGCAAAGTGATATCTCTGCTTTGTAATATGCTTTCTAGGTTGGTCATAACTTTTCTTCCAGGGACTAAGCGTCTTTTAATTTCATGGCTGCAGTCACCATCTGCAGTGATTTTGGAGCCCCCAAATAAAGTCAGTCACTGTTTTCACTGTTTCCCCATCTATTTCCCATGAAGTGATGGGATTGGATACCGTGATCTTCATTTTCTGAATGTTGAGCTTTAAGCCAACTTTTTCACTCTCCTCTTTCACTTTCATCAAGAGGCCCTTTAGCTCCTCTTCACTTTCTGCCATAAGAGTGGTGTCATCTGCATATCTGAGGTTATTGATATTTCTCCTGGCAATCTTGATTCCAGCTTGTGCTTCTTCCAGCCCAGCGTTTCTCATGATGTACTCTGCATAGAAGTTAAATAAGCAGGGTGACAATATACAGCCTTGACATACTCCTTTTCCTATTTGGAACCAGTCTGTTGTTCCATGAACAGTTCTAACTTTTGCTTCCCGGCCTGCATATAGGTTTCTCAAGAGGCATGTCAGGTGTTCTGGTATGCCCATCTCTTTCAGAATTTTCCAGTTTATTGTGATCCATACAGTCAAAGGCTTTGGCATAGTCAATAAAGCAGAAATAGATGTTTTTCTGGAACTCTCTTGCTTTTTCGATGATCCAGGGGATGTTGGCAATTTGATCTCTGGTTCCTCTGCCTTTTCTAAAACCAGCTTGAACATCTGGGAGTTCACAGTTCACGTATTGCTGAAGCCTGGCTTGGAGAATTTTGAGCATTAGGGAAATGCAAATCAAAACCACAGTGAGATATCACCTCACACATGTTACAGTGGCTATTTTAAAAAAGATGAGAGCTAACAAATACTGGCAAGGATGTGGAGAAAAGAGAACACTTATACAGAGTTGGTGGGACGGTAACTTGGTGCAACCACTGTGGAAAACAGTATGGAGGTTCCTCAGAAAATTAAAAATAGAACTACCATGTGGTCCGTGGTACACAACCCTGTACTGGGTATATATCTGAAGAGAATGAAATCACTGTCTCCAAGAGATATCTGTACCCTCCTGTTCACAGCAGCATTAGTTACAATAATCAAGACCCAGAAACAACCTAAATGTCCACAGATGAATGACTAGATAAAGAAGACAGACAAACACACACACACAGACACACACACAGACACAAACACACACAGACATGCACACACATATGCACACACACAGACACACAGACACACATGCACACACAGACACAGACACACACAGACACACAGAGACACACACAGAGAAACACATGCACACACACAGACACACACACAGACACACACACATGCACAGACACACACAAAGACATGCACACACACAGACACGCATGCACGCACAGACACATACACACAGAACAGACACACAGACACACACACGCACACACACACGCACAGATGGACACACACACGGACACACACACACACAGAGTGGTGTTTTATTCAGCCATTAAAAGGAAGGAAATTCTGCCATTTACGACAACATTGATGGAACTTGCCTGCATTTTGCTGAATGAAATTAGTCAGAGAAAGACAAACACTGTATGATCTCATTTATACATGGAATTTAAAAACATCAACCTGTAGAAACAGAGAGTAGGAAGGGGGACTGCCGGCCACTGAGGGGTGGGGAAAATGAGGAGTAGGTCCCAGGGTACAAACTTCCAGGTGTAAGGTGAATAAATTCTGAGGGTCTAAATTGCAGTGTGGTGATTACGTTAATAATACTATCCTCATAGCTTCAAAACTGCTATGAGAGTAAAGCTTTAATGTTCCCACCATAATAACAACAATGGCAAAAAATGGTGATTATGTGAGGTGAAGGATTAATTAACCTGATTGTGGTAAATGTTTTGCAGTATATTCGTGTGTATCAAATCATCACTTTGTACACTTGAAGCTTACACACTGATGGACATCAACTGATATCTCAATAAAGCTGCAAAAATGTACTGCAATAAATCTGATAAAAGCTGGGGGGGTGGTGGAGGCGGTCATTGGGAGGGCCAGAGGATCTAGCTTTGAAACTGAATGCCATGAGAAATCCCCAGATTCCTACTGGACTCTGAGCTTAGCTCCAGTGAGTGTCCAGTTAAAAAAACCAGAAAGCA
The DNA here is from genome assembly GCA_917880005.1 of Nanger dama. Lineage (NCBI taxonomy): Eukaryota > Metazoa > Chordata > Mammalia > Artiodactyla > Bovidae > Nanger > Nanger dama. The sequence goes on along the minus strand of CAKJTW010000038.1, from coordinate 502,357 downwards.
CCTCAGGCTTTCAAGCAAAACAAGACTTAATCCATAAGCTGAATGGATGGAATACATGGGGCCCAGGTCATGTGCATGTACCTTAGCAGCAAGGGGAGGGCGGTCTGGGAATCTCTGGCACGTTCACCATTTCCGGTGGTGGATTCACAATCAACTGAGGGAGTCCAGATGCTTGAGGCCAAAAGGAATGACAAATGTCCACCGGAGCTAGTAAATGTGAAAACAGGGTTTTGAGCCCTGATCAACCAGGGAAAAGGTCTTCATCATGACTCGGCAACTCTTGAGGTGGTGCTTGAACACTGCCCCCAGGATCCAGAGCCAGGTGGTCTGGGGTGGGTGAGTAACTGTGCCCAACAACTGTGTTCTCTCCGGGAGAGTGGGGAGCTCTGGGTTTCCCCTTGGCTCCAGCCATTCTCAGCCCTGCCCACACTGGGGCGCCATCTGGACCCTTGGGCACTATGAGTGACTTCAGCCAGGAATGTCTTTTTGGCTAAGGAGCAGCCAGGTCCCCAGAGAACCGGAGGAGGGGCATGGGGACACCCCCCATCCGGGGCACACAGATGGGAAGGCTGGAGTTCTGAGTAGCGTCAGTGTCCTGACAGAACAGGAGGGAGGAGGGGGGTCAGGGTGGGCTGAGGAGGAATAGTAGAGGTCAAGTTGAGGTTTTGAAATATAAGCCCTTTCTTTCTCTCTGTCCTCTGGCCTTATTCCCCTGGCCTCAGCCTTTGCTGACCCTCCCAGGCTGCTCAGCACCTCATCTTCCTCCCCCTTCCTGCGAACTCTGGATATCTTTCTATCTACTTCTTACAAACCCTCAGCACATCCTGGATCTCTGCCTCAAAACAGCCACACACCTAGAAACACCACCTGCCAGCCATTCTTTTCAAACAGAGAATAACACAGCTGAGAGGTATGGACTCTCAGAGTCAAAACCATCCAAGCCTGGGAGGGCACCTTGGGAAAAGGAAACGCCTGCAGAGATGCAAGGAAAGAGAAGGGGAGGGGCAGGAGCTCTCTGGGATGTACCCCTGTCCAGCGACCACTCTCCACCCCTGCTTCCTCTCCTCCCACAAAGAGGCTGAAATGGGCAGAGTGTGAGAGGAGGGCGTCTGCTCCAGTTCTGGCCAACAGGACCATCAAGAGGAGGAGTTTGTTGGTGTTTTCGAAGGTGGTCTTTCCTAATGAAAGGAGATTCATGGATGGGAATGCTCTTCCCTAGCCAGGTGTTGTCACATCTACATGTGATGTTGGAAGTGTAGCAGCCAATTGTGACCCTAAGGCCAAGCATATAGCTTGGAAATATAGGAAAGATGAAAAAGGGGTCTGGGTCCTTGATGATGTCGCTGAGAACCAACAATGAACTTTCCCTCAAGTAGGTGAATTATGTGAAATAACGAAACCTCTACTATTTACAGGCTTCCCTTGTGGCTCAGATGGTAAAGAATCTGCCTGCAATGCAGGAGACCTGGGATCAATCCCTGGGTCGGGAAGATACCATGGAGAAGGAAATGGCAACCTGCCAGTATTCTTGCCTGGAAAATCCCTTGGACAGAGAAGCCTGGCGAGCTACAGTCCACAGGGTTGCAGAGTCAGACCCGACCTAGCGATTAACACTTTTCACTTTCCTTTCGTGCTGTTTACTCCTCTCATAGTTGGAACTTTCGCTCTGTACAACTGAAAGTATTCTGGCGGAAACAAATAAACCAGCATTTTCCAAATTCCCCAGTGTGTAAGCCCATGTTAGGAGCCTTTTAAAGGGCATTACTATTTTATCTCCATCATACATTTGAGGAAACGGAAGCTTTTTGTTTTTGTTGGTGGTGGTGTTCAGTCCCTAAGTCGTGTCTGACTCTCTGTGACGCCAGGGACTGCGGCATGCCAGGCTTCCCTGTCCTTCACTGTCTCAGGGTTTGCTCAGCCTATGCAGCATTGTTTTTACAGCACCAGACTTTCACCATCAGACACCTTCACAGCTGAGTGTCATTTCTGCTTTGGCCCAACCATTTCGTTCTTTCTGGAGTTATTAGTAATTGCTTCCACTTAGCAGCAGCAGCTTCCCCAGGAGCATACTGGACACCTACCAACCTGGGGTGCTCACCTTCCGGTGTCATATCTTTTTGCCTTTTCATACTGTTCCTGGGGTTCTCATGGCAAGAATACTGGAGTAGTTTGCCATTCCCTGATCCAGTGGACCATGTTCTGTCAGAACTCTTCGCTATGACCTGTCCGCCTTGGGTGGCCCTGCACGGCATGGCTCATAGCTTCACTGAGTTCTGCAAGTCCCTTTGCACGACAAGGCTGTGGTCTGTGAAGAGGTACTGAGGCTTAGAGCATTAAGTAACCTGCACAAAGTTGCATACTAAGTAGCAGAGGCAGAAGCCCAGTCTGTTGTGACTTCAAAAAATTTGCAGAGCGCTTGCTACATGTTAGCCTCTCTCCAGGGGCTGGGAAGGCAGTGCAAAGGAGACACAAATCTGGGCTTTCGTGGAAGTTCCTTCCATTCCAGCAGAGGAGGCTGGGCTCAAAGAAGTGAACCAATAAGCAAGGTTATTTTATTTATTTTGTTCGTGGTGAGTCTTAGTTGTGGCTTGTGGGATTTTCACTGTGGCACATGGACTTCTTCAGTGTGGCACGCACATTCTTAGTTGTGGCGCTGGGATCTAGTTCCCCAACTAGGGGTCGGACTCCAGGCCCCCTGCACTGGGAGCACAGAGTCTTACCTACTGGACCGTCAGGGAAGTCCCAAGGAATGTTATTTTGTATTAGTGACATTTACTAAAAAGGTCATAAACAGGGTGATGTGGTAGAAAGTAATTGGGTTTCCGGTGTGTGTTGGAGGAGGAGTGAACATCTGAGATAGGGTAACTGGGGAGTGCTTTGTAGAGGAGTCACATTTGAACTAAACCTTGACAGACAGGAAAGAGCTGCTATTGCCATGAGGGGACCCAGGGAAGGGCCTTCCAGGCAGAGGGAGCAACACGTGCAAAGGCCCTGAGACGGCAAAGAGCTGGGGACATTTGAGAAGTTGAAAGGAGGTCTCTGTGACTGGAGCTCCAGAAGGAATGGAGGGGCTAACTTTGGAGAGAGGCAGGAGTCAGCTTCTGTAGGGTCTGGTAGGGCCTTACAAAAGTTTGGATATTATTCTGATTGAGATGAGAAGTCACAGAAAGAGTTCAAGCAAGGGAAAGCATTATCTGATTTACATACAAAAAAATTTTTGGCCACACCCCGAGGCATGCGGGACCCTAGTTTCCCGACCAGGGATCGAACTCATGCCCCCTGCATTGGCAGGCAGAGTCTTAAGCACTGGACCGCTGGGGGAGTCCCTTTGATTTACATTTTTGCGAAGTCTCTCTGGATGTTGTCTGAGAATTGGATAGTAAGGGGTAGCAGTGGGGCAGCAAGACAAGTTGGGAGGCCATTGGTGCAGACTTAGATCGAGGCAACAGTAGCTTAGAATTAGGGGCTGGCCTGGAGAGGGCTGAACAGATTCCAACCAGGTTTCCAAGCCACAAACAACAGGACTTACTAATGGATTATATGTGCATGGTATGGAAAAGGGATAAATAAGAGTTGGCCTCAGGGCTGGGGCTTGGGCAACTGGGGGAGTGGTGACATCTCAGGGGAGAGGAAGAGGTTTGGAGTTCTGTTCTCGAGTCCAGAGCTGGTATTCTTTCCATCCTACTCCACTGCCTCCTTAAAGTTAGAAAATACAAACTTTACCCGGAGAGTTATTACTGCCTGTGGGTTCCTCTGAGTGGTGAGTGATGGGAAGCAGGAAAGGACTCCAGGAGACAGAAGAAGCTCTAAGAGAGCATTTTCTTGCCTCCTCCAAAGTGCTTCTGAAGCACATTTGTTTCCTGGGATTGTTAACTTAGCACGGAGTCTCCTAAGGCTCCTGCAGAAGCAGATCCTGAGACAAGAATGTGAGGGCACATAGTTAACTGGAAGGTGATCTCAGGCAGAACTGCAAGCAGAATTTGGATGGGGGAGAAGGAGGGGAAGGAGACAAGATGCAGTTTGTAACCAGCAGGTTACTACCATGGGCAACTGGAGTGTAGTCTGGCTGGGGACCTCTGAGAGTGTAGAGCATGCAACAGAATTGTCCCATTCAAGGGATAAAAAGCTGGGTTCTTCTACTCCAAATCCCCTTCACTGACCAAGGGTTGCTTCCAGGGGCATCAGCTCTCAGCACCTCTGTCTTCCCCTCACTCTGGCCCTTAAAGAAAGCCCTCAGGTGGAACATCACAAGTGCTTTCAGGAAGGAATCGTCAGCATGGCCTCTAGAATGGCCAGTGCCGAGGGGATGGGGAGGGACACCCACAACTCTGCCGTCGCTAAACCAGCAGCGTGCTTTCACTGCTGCTTACCTTTTAGATTGAGTCCCGCAACTACTAGACAGTCATGTTCAAGGCGCAGCCAGTGAATCAGCGTCACAAACCATTACCATTCACAACGAAGAATTTGTAAATCAACCCCAGCTTCCTTCACTGAGAAAGTCTTACTATTAAAAAAAGCCAGCTGATCTAGGCAGTGAGACTCATGATGAAAATCGATTTCCATTATGGTACACGCGCTCTGTCTTCTTGCAGACCCGTAACCATTTGCCACGCATCTTCTGCAGCGGCGTGCTAGACTGTGAGACCCTTGAGGACAGATGCTGTGACACGTCCGTCTGTATCCCCAGGGTCTGGCGCAGTGCTCAGTGTGGAGGAGGACCCAGTGGATCTGCACCGTACCATTTTACAGGTGAGGAAACGGGAACGCAAGGAGATTGTCTCCCAGTTCTGCTCCTTTAAGCCTGTAAACCCCAGCACTGCCTCCTGGCCTGACAGATCCACTCGGGATGACCTCTCTCCTAAGGGTGACACCAAGTGGAATCAACCAGTGCCACTGTCCTCCTTTAAGAGTTGTTTATTGGCTGTGTCTAGCCCTAGGACCAGGCACGCAGCCATTGCTCTTTCCATCCACGCTTCTGCCTGAGCCAGGCTGCTCTCCATTCCTCGGACCACGAGGAGGCCACCACTGAATGCTGTCTTGATGAGGCTAATGGAGACTGCATGATTCCTCGATGAAGTGGGGGCTTTTCCTGGCGGCTCAGATGGTCAAGCATCTGCCTGCAGTTCAGGAGACCCGGGTTTGATCCCTGGGTCAGGAAGATCCGCTGGAGAAGGGAATGGCTACCTACCCCAGTATTCTTGCCTGGAGAATCCCATGGACAGAGGTGCCTGATGGGCGACATAGGGTACGGGGTCACAAAGAGTCAGACATGACTGAAGGACTAACACTTTCACTTTCTTTTCAATGAAGTGGGAAAACTCAGGCATGGGGAGTTGCTTTTGGTGGTTCTTCTTTTAACCACATAAGGCTGGCAAACGACTCAGAAATTCTTGAAATTCTGAGGGGAATTTCAAAATCCCCTTGCTGATGAGAGAACACTCCTTGGTCATTGTCACACCGACTCATGCACAGAAGTGTCCACTGGGTGGGCTAGGTTACGTTGTACTGCAGAAGCACCCTCCAGTCTGAGTGGTATAACACAGATGTTTATTCCCAGTCATGTGCCAGCAGAGGGTTCTGCTTATGTGTCCACTCAGGGACTCAGGCTGGTGGAGGCTCCATCTTGACATGTGCTGACGGGACTCTGCAGCCATGAAGGAAGAGGGTGGAGTGAACAGCTCACCTGTTCTTAAAGCTTCCTCCTGGAAGGACACATGCCTTGTGGGTTTCATCAGCATGAGCAAAACCCACATGACTATCTTGACTCCAGAGGAGGTGGGGATGTGAAGTCCTACCCAGTGCCTGGAAAGCAGGTCAGCACTAATGGGAACAGGTCTAATGATGACCACAGCTGTGCCCTCTGTGATAGGCATGATCTTCGCCTTTCTATCCTCTAACATTTGCAGGCAAATTCTTTACCAGCTGAAGCACCAAGAAAGCCCCAGAATAATGGAGTGGGCAGCCTATCCCTTCTCCAGGGGGTTCTTCCCTACCCAGGAATCGAACCAGGATCTCCTGCATTGCAGGCAGATTCTTTACCAGCTGAGCTGCCAGGGAAGCCCATGCATTTATGTTCATTGTTGTTGTTCAGTTGCTAAGTTGTGTCTGACTCTTTGCAACCCCATGGACTGCAGCACACCAGGGTTCCCTGTCCTACATTATCTCCCAGAGTTTGCTGAAACTCATATCCATTGAGTTGGTGATGCCTAGTCTGTTTCAAAAGGCATTTAATTTTGCTGACCTTTGAGCAGGAGAACTTGAAGCATCTCACGCCCAACTCGGTGAAACCCACCGTCTGTGTGTTAGTCGCTCAGTCTGGTCCAGTTCTTTGTGGCTTCGTGGGCCGTAGCCCCCGGGTTTCTCTGTCTATGGAATTCTCCAGGCAAGAATACTGGAGTGGGTTTCCATTTCCTTCTCCAGGAAACTCACCATACCTTAACTCAATCTCAACCCTTAGGAACGATCACCAGATTATACTACCCACCCCACCTGTTGGGTTGTTAGCTATTCCCTGGATTCCCCATTAACATCACGCTGATCCTTCCACCCTCTCTTTATCTGGACTACTATTGACTGCTAATCACTGTTCCCATCAAGTATCATTGGCTTTGTTGAGTATAGAGAGCTGACACTCACTCACGGATTCCTTCCTCTAGCCTAGCCCCAGTCTTTGTTCTCATCACCCCACCATGGGCAGGTCTAGACCCAGCCCTTATCCCTGCCCAGTCCATTCATCCAATTAAATTGGACCATGAACATCTCTCCTGAGATGTTTGCAGTCTACATTACATTAAAGCTTTCCTGTGGCTCAGATGGTAAAGAATCTACCTGCAATGTGAGAGACCTGGGTTTGATCCCTGTGTCGGGAAGATCCCCTGGAGAAGGGAATGGCAACCCACTCCAGTACTCTTGCTTGGAGAAGTCCATGGACAGAGGAGCTTGTGGGCTATGGTCCATGCGATTGCAGAGTCAGACACGACAGAGCAACTAACACTTACTTACTTATGAACATCTCTCCTGAGACCTTTGCATTCTAGATTACATTAAAGCTACATCCATATAAACCGTGCTTCCACCCATTTTTTTTCCCCTCCATACCTTTCTGCCCCAGAAGATGTAGCTAAGATTTATCTAGCACCTGCCTCAGTTCTTCCCCTTCTGCTTGAGCCCAGGTTGCTAAGTTTAAGAACATTTTCTTTTCCTACTTGTGGTGCCCAGCCCGAGCACCACCCACAGCAAGTGAAGGGTGGAGGAATTCGAGGGTGTTGGGACCAGGCTGAGCTGGGACGAGCATCTGCTGAAGACAGCACACCCACAGTGTGTTGGGTGGAAGCCAGAAAACCCTCAAGGGGAAGCCAAGGTCAAAGCCAGAAAGGCAGTGCCAAGGACAAGAGACAAAGGAGATGGAAACACTGGACACATGGCCCAGGGCCCTTAGCCAGGAGGAGCAAGGGCGGGACAGAGTGAGGTAACAGGTGAACAGGACACAGCCCAAGGCCACACAGAGCCCAAGAGCTCTGGGCCACCTCCCTCGCCTCTCAGCTCCCCACACCTTGCAGGCACTTCTAACCCAGTGATAGAACGATTGGCTTAAGAGACCAAGAAACAAACAGAAGCTGAAAATCTGTGTGCCTGTGGCTGTGGCTAAGCTACCTCTCAGCTGGAGCAGTGAACCGGTGGGCGGAATCAAGAATGATAAATACAGCTTTGCAGCTGGAGGAGTTCTTGCACGGGGCTCCTGAGCAGAAAAGGACATGGGGTTAGAGTCTCTCTGAGGGACTTCTTGGCCTGACCCCGCGGGCCTGAGAGCTAGAGGGACCTGCAGAGCTACAGAGCCGAAGGGCATCAGCGGTGCTACCTAGATGCCTGCGGTGAGCCTAGGGGCTCCGGCCGCACGCTGCTCCCCTGCTGGTGGAATCCCGCAGGGCTCTGCTGCGCGAGGAAGCGCTGCACTCCCTCCCCCTGCCATCAGGGGGCGCTGTGGAGCCGCACCCTCCCCTCATATGCTAGTCGCTCAGTCGTATTCGACTTTTTGCAACCCCACGGACTGCAGCCTACCAGGCTTCTCTGTCCTTCACCATGTCCCAGAGCTTGTTCAAACTCATGTCCAGTGAATCAGTGATGTCATGCAACCATCTCATCCTCTGTCGTCCCCTTCTCCTCCTGCCTTCAATCTTTCCCGGCATCAGGGTCTTTTCCAGTGAGTTAGTTCTTCGCATTAGGTGGCCAAAGTATTGGAGTTTCAGCTTCAGCAGAGGGACCTGGGAGTGGCCAAACCCTAGAAGAGGGCTCATGAGAGTGCAGGTGCCTTTGAGTGGGGATAGTGGGGGAAGGCCCTTACCTGAGTTGTGTTCAGACTGGCTGAGGAAACCTCAGATACCATTGGTCTGAAACCTGAAGCTTGCAACTGACTCTTGACAGGCAAACCTCAACCTGTCAAGGGTCCTTCCACATCATACTCATGGTGGTTATGCGGGGGGAAGGGGAGGTGCCTTGGAGAGATTTCTGTCACAAATTATCGTGTCCACTGAAAAAAGATGCACCACTCGAGAGTTGAGGGTTGAGTTTTATTTGGGGAAAAATGAGGTGACAGGAAGGACTGATGCTGAAGCTAAAATGCCAATACCTTGGCCACCTGATGCAAAGAACTAACTCACTGGAAAAGACCCTGATGCTGGGAAAGATTGAGGGCGGGAGGAGAAGGGGACGACAGAGGATGAGATGGTTGCATGGCATCACTGACTTGGTGGACATGAGTTTGAGCAAGCTCCAGGAGTTGGTGATGGTCAGGGAGGCCTGGTGTGCTGCAGTCCATGGGGTCACGAAGAGTTGGACATGGCTGAGTGACTGAACTGAACCAAACTGAGGACTGTAGCCTGGGAGGAAGAATCTCAGAGAACTCTAAGAGAGAGAGTGCTGCAAAGAGGCAGTGAGGGGAGATCAATAGATAAGATTTTGGTGAATGGGGAATTCAGTGCAATCAAGCCCTTACTTTACAAGAGGTTCTCTCCTAGTCAGGAGGATCTGATGTCACCATGAAGGGATTTAGTGCTTCTCTAGATATGATGAGATGCAAGGATTTGGATCATAGAATCTGTTCCCTCTAATATCTAGCTAGCTCAAGACCAGTCCCACCAGATCCCTGGAGTACAGAGCACCTCACTCCACCTGAACTCCCGCAGGGGCTGTTTGAAGGCCAACACCCGCTGCGGCGCAGGGTTCAGTCTCCATAGAGGCGGGCGGCAAAACGCCCTTGTTGTTCAGTTGCTGGCAATGCTCTTGGCAGGTGCCAACTTGTAGTTGACAATCGCAGCAGTTGCCCTGCACCCAGCATGGGGGCTGCACTCCCGGATCCCAGCAGCCCCCTCCAGGCTCTGTCTCCTGCTCTCTGAGGTCCTATGGAGGACACGTCATCAACACGGGGGCCCCTCAGGTGGGGGCCATCTGTACTCTGAGGGCAGCAGGTGGCACCCCACACCCTCTTGTTCTCTCCAGCCACACCTTTCCTTTCCTTTTGTCTTCTTGCCTCCTGACTAAGAACCCCAAACCTCCATGTGCTAATTGAAGCAGTATCTTTCATCCGTAGATGCAATCAATGGAGCCTCCTGGAATACCCCATGCCATTGTTCTTCCCTCCATGTCTTGGAAGCAGAGAAGAGTGAGAATATCATACCTTGGGTGTCTCGTCCCACCCAGAAAGGTGCCAGAAATGCCCACGACTCACCATAGTTTTAACACCTGTGTTGTACTGACCCACAGGGTTTCAACTCACTTCAGTAAAGCTTCAGACGAGACAAGGCCCAGAACCTATTACCTCAATCCCCTTTGGGAGTGCTTGCTGCCTTCAGGGTTTAGCAAACACAAGCCCCCATCTCTATGAGCAGCTCCCCTGCTTTTAAAAAGTAACAGATGCAACATGCCTGCTAAAACCAGGGTAATTTGCATGTAGAGTTTTTTTTTCTTTTCTGGCTTATGTCCAGCTACATTTCCAGGAGCCCCGAGGGAAAGTTACAGGAGACTCTCTGGTCAACTCCATAATGCGTCGTGCCTGAAAGATAATGCAGAGAAACTCTTTCAAACGTCTGCAGTCATGGTCTTGTCACCTTCTGATGAAGCACGTCCTCAAGGTGAGATTTGCCTAAGTTCTTGCTGAACCGAAAGAGGTGGTTGGCTTAGAAGTCGATTTATCAGGAAGCTGGCTGGAGCAGCTGCTCAGGGCCCCCGTGCAGAAGTGCTGAATGTGTAAACCGTATCATTGTTTAAAAATGAGCCAACCCGCAAACTCTGGCTTCAAAGAGCTCAGCTTCATATAGTGGCGGAAAGCAGTCAGGAGAGGCTCCTCTGTGATCATGCCACACGGAAGGGGTTCACCGGTCCTCACGGTCATCCCAGCCACAAAAAGAGCAGAGCTCCTGCCAGGGCTGGAAGGCTGGCTCTCTGGGGTGGCAGTGCAGGGTGCCCAGAGGCCAGAGGGTTTGGGCAGCTGTGAGCCAGAGGCCAGGTAAGGAAGAGGGGAAAAAGGCAAGGAATGTGGATGAAGCATGTACTTGTGTGCTTAGACAGTGCCCGCCAACATTATAGAAACACAGTAAATTTTTGTTGAATGAATGGATGACTAACACGGGTCAGGAACTGTTCTAGGTATGGGGATATATTCATGTGTGTGTGTGCTGTGTGCTTAGTCGTGTCTAACTCTTTGTGACCCTATGGACTGTAGCCCGCCAGACTCCTCTGTCCGTGGAATTTTTCAGGCAAGAATACTGGAGTGGGTTGCCACTTCCTACTCCAGGGAGTCTTCCCGACCCAGGACTGAACCTGTCTCTTGCATCCCCTGCATTGGCAGGCAGATTTTTCATCACTGCACCACATGGGAAGCCCCGTATATCCATGAACAAAACCAAAACAGTCAGATATTCCCTGTGGAATCTCCATTTTACAGGCAGGGGGAACAGACAATAAAATACCAAATCTAGACACCGTGGAGCATCCTAGAAGGAGTTATGTACCTGAAAAAAACAAAGCAAGCTAAGAGGCTTGGAATTGCTGGGGGTGGATGTGTGGGGGTGTTGGAACTGTAAGGAGGAGGATTCAGGGTGATTCCTGATACTCTGTGATACTCTGTGATACTCTGTGATTCCTGTCGTATGACATTCTGAAAAGGCAAAACTATGGAGACAGTAAAAAGATCAGTGGTTGCCGGAGTTGGGGGAAGGAAGGATGACTAGGTGGAGCACAGAAAATTTTTAGGTAATGAAACTACTCTAATACCATAATGAAGAACAGATGTCATTATACATTTGTCTAAACCCATAGTATGTACAGGAGAAGGCGATGGCACCCCACTCCAGTACTCTTGCCTGGAAAATCCCAAGGGTGGAGGAGCCTAGTAGGCTGCAGTCCATGGGGTCGCTACAAGTTGAACACGACTGAGCGACTTCACGTTCACTTTTCACTTTCATGCATTGGAGAAGGAAATGGCAACCCACTCCAGTGTTCTTGCCTGGAGAATCCCAGGGACGGGGGGAGCCTAGCAGGCTGCAGTCTATGGGGTCGCACAGAGTCAGGCACGACTGAAGTGACTTAGCAGCAGCAGCAGCATAGGATGTACAACATCTAGAGTGAACCCCAAGGTAAACTGCGGACTTTGGGTGATGTATCAAACATAAGGATGTGTTGTAGAATCCGGAGTCACAAAACACTCTTCGAAGGACACTCAAGACAGTGGAGTTCAGTTTATTATGCTAGAGGGCCCAAGGGATATCAGTTCACGACAGGGACCCCAGTGATTTCGGAGGACTCAGTTTTACACCCCCACGACATGACTGGTTACATATTAGTAATTAGTTTTACAACATGCAGGTGCAGGCACTGACGTTAATCTAACTGAGACAACCTGACCTTTACTTCCAATCTTTGTTTGCCATCTGTGAAGAGGGGGTTTCCTGGTTTTTCTTTAATGATGGTTAACAGGGTTCAGGCCCAGTTCACATCCTGCCTTAAGACTGCTGACAGCCTTCAAGATGGATTCCCTCTTGCTCCTCTGCCAGCAGCCCCAACAAGTGTAGGTTCAGAACTATAGCACATACACCACACTGGCGAGAGCTGTTGATAGTAGGGTGAATGCATGAGCGTGTCCTAAGTCGCTTCAGTCACGTCCAACTCTTTGTGACCCCACGGTCTGTAGCCCACCAGGCTTCTCTAGCCATGGGATCCTCCAGGCAAGAATACTGGAGTGGGTTGCCATGCCCTCCTCCAGGGGATCTTCCCGGCCCAGGGATCAAACCCACATCTCTTATGTCTCCTGCACTGGCAGATGGGTTCTTTACCACTAACTAGTACCACCTGGGAAACCCAGTTGATAGTGGGGAGATTATGCCTGTTGAAGAGAGGAGATATATGAGAAATGTCCATACCTTCCACTCAATTTTGCTGTGAACTTAGAACTGCTCTAAAAGGATAAAGTATTAATTTTTTAAAATGCAAAATAAAATTAAAAAGCCTGTGTAAAGGTGAGAGTGAGCCTGGGGAGTCCAAGGCACAGTGAGGTGGCCAGTGTGGCTATGTGGATGGAGTGAGGGGAGAAGGGTGGAGAGATGAGAAGGGGAGCGTCAGTCAAGGTCGTGCCTGGAAGCAGATGGTCTGTGCACACTGGGTGATTGGAGGAGAGTTTAATGAAAGGACTACTTGCAGAGTAGACAGGATTCTGGGGCACCCCAAGGGATAGTTCAGTAACCCCTGGGTGCCATTACTAGTTCTGAAGCTGAAGGGGCAGGAAAAGAGAAGCTACTCGAACCTAGGCAGAGGAGATGGCTGCGTGCTGGGTGAGTGACACTTGGAGCCACGTAGAGCCCTGTAGGGAGGACGCTGAGGGAACAAGCACCCCAGCTCTCCTCAGCTCTCTCCCTTGGTTGCCTGCCCAGGGTCCCCTATTGTCTGAACCCTCCTGGAAGCCAGAGAACCCACTGCAGGTCAGCCACTGGGCGCTGAGAGCAGGGTGAAGGGTGGAGAATGGGGGAACGCGGTGAAGGGTGGAGAACCGATGCACAGGGTGGTCTGTGCAGGGCCCGGGCAACACCTAAGGACTTTTTGGGAATACAATTGCTTTACAATGTTGTATTAGTTTCTGCTGTACAGCATTGTGAATCAGCCATATGCATACATATATCCCTTCCAGCTTAAGTCTCCCTCCCTCCCCCATGACACCTCTCTAGGTCATCACAGAGCACCGAGCTGAGCTCCCTGTGCCATGCTGCAGCTTCCCACCGGCTGTTTTACACATGGGCGTGTATGTTTGTACGGACTTTTACTCTGAGCAAGAGGGACTTCTCTGGTGGTCTAATGGTTAGGACTCAATGCTTCCACTGCAGGGGGCATGGATTAGATCCCTGATCAGGAGCTAAGATCCTGAGCACCACCACAAAAGAAAAAAAAGAATGCTCTGAGCTAGACAGAAGCCCTTTGGGCTGTTGGACAGAGTGACATGATCTGTCTTCTGTAATGAATGAATATATCAGTGTTGTAAATAAATACCAAGCACAATCTTCGGTGCTGTCAGTAGTGACCAGGAGCTGACAGAAGAGCAGGAGCCCTGCGGGTCAGTGGAGAGATGCATGAAATCAGTAACCATGGTTCGTACATCATCGTACACCGGGGGAAGCAGAACAGGACGGGCGGGTAGGGGAGGATACAAACACCAGCACCTCCAGACCCAGCAGCCGGGACTTGCTGGAGCTGCTATATCCTCCTGGCCCCCAAGATAAGTGTTCTGGATCAGTGGTTCCCTCTAAGATATCCCTGGCCTGGGAGGTAGGGCCCTGGACGACTGCCATGGAGACACCAGGCTTGTGGGTGTGGTCCCTAGCCATCCCAGGGGGCTTGATCAAGCCCCAGGCGCCAGCCTGCATTTGACTGCAGCCATGAAATTAAAATATGCTTGCTTCTTAGAAGGAAACTTATGATAAATCTAAATAGTGTATTAAAAAGCAGAGACATCACTTTGCTGACAAAGGTCTGTATGGTCAGAGCTATGGTTTTTCCAGTAGTCATGTGTGGATGTGAGAGTTGGACCATAAAGAAGGCTGAGCTTTGAAGAACTGATGCTTTTGAATTGTGGTGTTGAAGAAGACTCTTCAGAGTCCCTTGGATTGAAGGAGATCAAACGAGTTCATCCTAAATGAAATCAGTCCTGAATATTCATCAGAAGGACTGATGCTAAAGCTGAAGCTCCAATACTTTGGCCACCTGATATGAAGAGCCGATTCATTACAAAAGCTCCTGATGCTGGGAAAGATTGAAGGCAGGCGAAGCAGACGACAGGAGACAAGATGGTTGGATGGCATCACCAACTCAATGAACATGGGTTTGAGCAAACTCTGCAAGATAGTGAAGGGCAGGGAAGCCTGGCGTGCTGTAGTCCATGGCATCACAAAGTGTCGGGCATGACTTAGGACTTAACAACAATAGCAAATCTTTGCTCACTGTTAATGGGCTGAATTGTGTCCTCTCAAAATGTACATCGAAGTCCTAACGCTATGTCCTCAGAACATGACCTTATTTGGAAATAGGGTGGTTTTAGATGCAATTAAGATGAGGTGGTAACTAAGTCAGTCCAGTATGACAAGTGTGCTTATAAGAAGAGGAAGATGATGTGGGGACAGACACACAAGGAGAAGGCCATGTAACCACCGGGGCAGAGACCAGAGTGGTGCTGCTGGGACTCCAAGAATCACAACCAGAAACTAGGAAGAGACGGGAAGATTCTCCCTGAGGACCATAAGGGGGAGCACCCACTGCTGACACTCTGATTCCAGTCTTTTAGTCTCCAGAGCTATGAAAGAATACAATTCTGCTTATTCTGGTTTCAAATACAATTCTAAATTCTGGTTTTAAACCATGCAGTTGGTGGCTGTCAGGACAGCTCCAGCCAATGAGTGTCCTTCAATCCCAGATAAAAACCCGAGTAGGTGCTTCCAGGCTGCTGTGCTATGCAGACTACGTGGTACTGGCTTCCTGGCTGAGCACTTTTGCTAGGTGCCCACGATCAGTTCACAGCAAGGCTGACCAGCAAAAGGGACCCTTTGCTTGGTCAGCCCGGGTCCTCCCTGGCTTGCTGGGAACAACAGCTGCTGGGGACAATGTGTGTCCGGCCAGGTGATGACTGTGAGATGAGTGGAGTAGTTCCTTGAGACACTGCTGGACCACAGGTAGGGGGTGCTGTAAAGGAGACCCTACTCCACAGAGCCTGGCATGGAGCTGGCACTCAATAAATCCTTCAAGAGCAAACTTTTTCAAGACTTTTAAATTAGCTGGTATAGAGGGTTGAATGGTGACCTCCAAGAAGATGGGTCCTGGGAGCCTAGGAATGTGACTTGTTTGGGAAAAAGGTATTTGGATCTTAGAGATGACAGGTGAGTCATCCTGGATTAACCCCGTGGACTCTATTTTTTAATGACACATGGCCTTACAAAGAAAGGAGAGGAAACGCAGACATCTATAGCAGAGATGGTGTGAAGATGGAAGTGGAGATTGGCGAGATCTGGCCATGAGCCAGGAAAGCCAGGGAATGCTGGCATCCTGCTGAGGCTGGGAAGGCAGAGGACAGAGCTTCCCAGGAGCCACCAGAGGGAGCTGGCCCTGCTGACACCCTGTTTTCAGACTTCCAGCCAATAGAACCGGGAGGTAATAAATTCCTGACATGCTAAGCACCCAGTTGGTGGTTATGAGTTGTGGCAGGCTCCGGAAACTAATAAAGTTGATAAGCTTAACTAAGGAAAAACTGACCCTGATGGGGACAGAAGCCGCTAACAACTAAAGAAAGCCTCTGGGGGTAGCATTGAGTCATCAGCCAGACTCCGGAGGATTCAGTTCTAAGAAGGGCCAAGGTGAGTTAGATCCGCTGAGCACAGAGACGGAACTCAGACGGAGAGGTTATCAGCCGAGGCTGGGTGTTTGCATGCCTCTTGGTCTGACTTTCATTTGTCTCCTATTGTGTTTGTCCCATCCTAGTTGGCATCCCTGATGAAAACGTGCTCTCTGTAATGAATGGGTCCCAGTTGAGACAAATGGCCTAGTTAGGGGCCCGCCTCAGGAGATGTTCCTGTTACAAACAATCCTTTGTCTTCCTGGGGTCCTGTAGGCAGTGGTGCAGTCTCTCCAGCCCCCAGGAAGGTGGTTTACTTCGGTTTCCTGGACAGCTGGCATGGTGTGGGCGGCGGGAGCTGATTCCTCACCTCGTTGCCCAGCGGCTCTTCCTGGAGACAGCAGGGCGCAGTACCATCTGGCTTCTGAGATGAAGCCTCACTTGGAACGAGATGGTTCAGACCGAGGCCAGGCCTTCTGCCCCGTGGCCACCTTGCCAGCCCTCTAAACTCTCAGGGCCCAAGTCAGAACGTGAGGATCGAGCTTCTTGCCCCTACCTTCCTCCCTCTCATCTGCTCTTTTGGACGGAGGGTTCTTCTGACCAGATGAAAATACAAGTATGCTAAGAAGAGAAGATGGAGAAATTGAGGCTGTTGATTTAGTCCAGAAGGGAGAAGAAACAAGGGCCTGTGAATGTGGCCTTCGAAAGGTATGCCACAGAAGATTGACTGGGCCTGGTCTGGAAGGTTCCTGACTGGTAATGGGCAGATTTAGGAGATGGATCTTAGCCTCAAGGGAAAGCACAAACATAATGAGCTACCAGAATGTGGTGGTCGTGTGGGGGTGCTTTTGCTCTGAGAACTACCCAGCTCAGTGCTGCAGCAGAAGGAGCCAGTCAGGATGCCTTCCCAGACCCTGACCACCCAGCCTTGCGTGAGTGGAGCGAGGGTACCATGTGACCCAATACCAACCAGCCCATTGGCTGGACAGTGACCAATCAGGTGCTCTCCTTTGAGAATTTGCACTGAGACACAGATTCCTCTACAGGGGTGGGTGCACGCAGAGGAGATGCTTCCAGAGCTCCGCACCCCCACCCCCGACTTTTCCCCTCTACACTCCTGTCTGCTCACCCAGGGCAGCTAGGAGCCACACCTGTGCTCTCCACCTGAGGACGTCTGGCAGTGGGATCACGCATAGCACCAGGCCAGACAGAAATGCCAGAGTTAATGCCCCGAGAAGCAGCCCTCAGCCCGATGAGTAGATCCAGGGGGTAAATAGCCAGCTTCCTCAGCCCCTAGTTGGAATGACTCTGTTTTCCAGGGTTTCCCAGCAGGACTGAGGTTCACTGCATGTGGTGGTAATTTGCCCAGTGAAACCTCTTATATTGACTTTCTTCTTCTTCTCTGTCTTACTCAGTTTCCACAGGGTTCGTGGGGTGCCCTCCAAATAAACTACATCCCTAGATTCCTTTTGTCAGGGTCTGCTCCTAGAACAACCCAAACTAAGACAGTGCTGTGTCTCCTGGGTTGTGTAGACTGGGAGCAGAAGGCTGTGTGGGGAGGGACATTAGCATGAAGGCGGCAGAAACGTGGGTCTCAGAGAAGCAGACTGTGTGGGTCAACGAGGCCTCTTGGAGACAAGAAAATAAAAGTCCCACGCCCACAAAAAGGAGAGAAAGAAGTAGAAGCCACCTGAGAAATAGAGGGAACAGCACTGTGCCCCTCCCACAGCCCCCTTTCCCTGTGCTGAAAGGTTCCCCCTTGGCCCTAAAGCTTTAACAACAGCAGAAGTATACACTACTGTCTGTAATACAAACAGCTGATGAGAACTTAACAGCACAGGAAAAAGGAAAAAGCAGGTACCGTCTGTTTGTAGCACATATATGATTGTTGTTTAGTTGCTAAGTTGTGTCCAACTCTTTGCAACCCCATGGGATCCTCTGTCCATGAGATTTCCGAGGCAAGAATACCGGCATGGGTTGCCATGCCCTCCTCCCGGGGATCTTCCCCACCCAGGGCTCAAACCCACGTCTCCCACATTGCAGGTGGATTCTTTACTGCTAAGCCACCAGGGAAGCCCAGGATATATATTAACTTTTAAAATGCATTCTGAACTGAACTGAACTTTTAAAATGCATTCCCATATGCATTGGACAAATACTGTTTGATTCTTCTTATATGAGAAACCTAGAATAGTCAAATTCATAGAGTCAAAAAATACCTTAGTAGATGCCAGGGGCCAGGGAGGGGTGGTTGGTGGTGGGGAGGGAGGAATGGGAAGTTAGTGTTTAACGGGGACAGAGTCCCATTTTATAAGAAATCAGTCCTGAATGTTCATTGGAAGGACTGATGCTGAAGCTGAAGCTCCAATACTTTGGCCACCTGATGCAAAGAACTGACTCCTTGGAAAAGACCCTGATGCTGGGAAAGATTGAAGGCAGGAGGAGAAGGGGATGACAGAGGATGAGGTGGTTGGCTGGCATCACTGACTCAATGGACATGAGTTTGAGCAAGCTCCAGGTGTTGGTGAAGGACAGGGAAGGCTGGGGCGCTGCAGTCAATGGGGTCGCAAAGAGTCAGACACGGCTGAGCGACTGAACTGAACTGAACTGATGGTGAAGGCCGCACAACAATGTGAATGTACTTAGTTCCACTGAAATGTGCAGTTAAATGTGGTTTAAAAATATGTTTACATCATGTGAGTTATACTACAATAAAACACTAAAATATGATAAATAAAATGAAATTTAATAAAACAACAGTTAACTCTATGCAACTTACTCTATGCCAGGCACTTTCCCAATGGCTGCGCCAATTCAGTTGTTAGATTTCAGCAATGAAAAATCCAGGCTGCCCTAATACATTTGGACATACATTTCCTAAATATGTGTTTATTTTACATTTTCTTTATTTGATATCTGAAACTCAGATTTAGCTGGGTGTTGCCTTGAATCTGACAATTCAATGTACCATAAGGCAAGTGCTCATGATCATTTTATAGATGAGGGGCCAGAGTATTAACTGCTCCTGGTCTTTGCCATTAATTCGGGTTCACATAGTGACCAAGTAGTAGGGCCGGGCTGTGTACCCAGATGATCTCAAAGCAGTGCATTCTCTGTTGCTAATTCTTTGTGGTCAAGTGGGGACATAGTGGATTGGTATTTGAGTCTTGCCTCAGTTCAGTTCGGTTGTTCAGTCGTGTCCAACTCTTCACGACCCCACGGACTGCAGCACCCCAGCCTTCCCTGTCCATCACTAACTCCCGGAGTTTGCTCAAACTCATGTCCATTGAGTCAGTGATGCCATCCAACCATCTCATCCTCTGTCATTCCCTTCTTCTCTGGCCTTCAGTCTTTCCCAACATCAGGGTCTTTTCCCAACATCAGGGTCTTTTCTTCACATCAGGTGACCAAAATATTGGATTTTCAGCTTCAGCATCAATCCTTCCAATGAATATTCAGGACTGATTTCCTATAGGATTGACTGGTTTGATCTCCTTGCAGTCCAAAGGACTCTCAAGAGTCTTCTCCAAAACCACAGTTCAAAAGCATCAATTCTTCAGTGTTCAGCTTTCTTTATAGTCCAACTCTCACATCCATACATGACCACTGGAAAAACCATAGCTTTGACTAGACGGACCTTTGTTGGCAAAGTAATATCTCTGCTTTTCAATATGCTGTCTAGGTTGTTCACAACTTTTCTTCCACAGAGCAAGCGTCTTTTAATTTCATGGCTGCAGTCACCATCTGCAGTGATTTGGGAGTCCAAAAAAATAAAGTCTGCCACTGTTTCCATTGTTTCCCCATCTATTTGCCATGAAGTGATGGGACCAGATGCCATGATCTTAGTTTTCTGAGTCCTGCCTAGGAAGTCTTTAAGAAAGATGAGCTTGTAAGTTGCCTTGGAGGAGAAGCAAAGGAGGGTTGCTGCTGTGTGTGCATCAGAGCTTGTCCAGGCAAGGATGTGAGAGGTTTTGCGTGGACCTATTGGGGACCATCAGTAAACAACCACATGCCCTAATTTGTGGAGGCAGTTCTAGTTTAGATCAGTTGTCTTGAGGTCTCATTCTGTTCAGTGTGTTGTTCATAAACAAAGTCTATTTTTTATATTTATTTGATTTGTTCTCCAGATTGTGGGTTGCCCACCTGGCAGGTATGGAATTTGATTTTATCATATTTGCACCTCTCTGAGCATCTCGGTGTGGCTTCTTCTTTGTGGACATAGAGTATCTTCTTTTTTGGTGCGTTCCAGCATCCTCCTATCGATGGTCGTTCAACAGCTAGTTGCAATTTTGGCGCTCTCACAGGAAGAGATGACCACATGTATTTCTACCAAAAGCCTATATTTGTTTTATTTATTATGTATTTATTTGGCTGTGCTGGGTTTTAGTTGCAGCATGTGGGATCTTGACCAGTGATCGAGCCCAAGCCCCCTGCTACTGGACCACAGGGAAGTCCTCACCAAAGTCTGTTATAAATAGTTTCTTTCAAATAAACTGCATGGGTGTGGTGGACCTCCCTTGACACTTGTAGCTGCCACTATGACCTCATCTAGTTGTGTGTGACATGTGTGGCCCAAGCTAGATGTTTCCTAGCAATGTCTGTCTTTTCCAGGTGCACAACTTAACCAACACCTTTCTTTGAAGGACAGCAGCAAGGTGCTCACAAAGCAATGAAGCACACAGTGACATGGGTGACCAGGGGAAGACAGCTGCTGCCAGTCTCATCTGATAGTAGAAGAAAGTGTTTGATACTGATGATCTGGTGACTATTTGTTGTGCCAATAAGGCTGTGATGCTGAAAGCCACCATGCTGCTCTTTGACGGTGTCAACAGGAGGTATGGAGGCTCTAGATGAGGCATATGGCACGTGTGTGGGATAGAAGCTGAGCAGTTCTATCCTGCAGCACAGAGAGAAGTCCGCGTGCTCTCGCTGTAAGGGTGCTGTCCCTTATCACATGGTGGAGCTCTGTTTATTTGTTGCAGCGCTTTGTAACACTGTTTACATTTTCAATAAACCCTTCTGGTCATAATGAAGCTCAAAAGCATCCATGTGCATATTTAATGAAAGCTTAAGCACTATTTTTCTGCTTCTCAAGAAAGTCGATGATAAGCATGTATCTAGCAAAAATGCTGATGTTTACGCAGACACCACAGGAGCTGTGGTCACTGACCACAGTGAAACCAGAAGGCATGAATCTACTGAAGAAGCATCAACATCCACTGCGAAAGGCAGTGATTGTTTTCAGGATGTGCTGCCCTAAGCAAATGACTTTAACATGTGCAGCTCCAGAAAGTCCATTGACACATCTCTCTGTGAACAAGGACTTTCGTTCCCATCAAATGACTGCTCCTTCAAATTAATCTTGCATATCTTGGGGCAAAGAATTTGAATAGACATGTCTCCAAAGAAGATATATAAATAGCTGAAAAGTATGAAAAGATGTTTGATATCCCTAACCCTTAGAGAAATGGAAATTAACATCACAATGAGAGACCAACTCACATGCATCAGAATGACTGTTACTAAAAAGCAGAAAATAACAAGTGTTGGTGATGATGTAGGGAAACTGGGTCTCATGTGTATAGCTGTTGGAATGTAAAATGGAACAGTCTCAATGGAAAATGGGATACCAGTTACTCAAAATAGTAAACATAAAACTGCCATTTGGTCTAGCAATTCTACTTCTAATAATAATCCTGAAAAAGTTGAAATGAGGGACTTGAACAGATCTTTATAGTTCCATGTTCATAGAAGCATTATTCATGATAGCCAAGAGGTGGGAACAAACCCAAATGTCCATCCACAGATGAGTGAGAAACAAAAGGTGATAGATACATACAATGGAATATTATTCAGCTTAAAAAGGATATTTGAATATGTGCCACAATATGGATGAACCTTGTGGACATTATGCTGAGTGAAATTGTGTCCGCGCTAAGTTGCTTCAGTTGTGTCCGACTCTGGGCGACTCTGTGCGCCCCAGGCAAGAATACTGGAGTGGATTGCCATGACCTCCTCCAGGGGACCTTCCTGACCCAGGGATCAAACCTGCATTGGCAGGGGGTTCTTTACCTCTGGTGCCGCCTAGGTACAAAAAGATGAATGTTCTATGCTTCTACTTGAAGTGTTCAGAATACTTTAATTCATAGGGAAGGAAAGTAGAATAGTGGTTGCAAGAAGCTAGAGGGAGAGAGAAATGAGCATACTTTTTTAACAGGTACAGAGTGTCAGTGTGGGATGATGAAAAGGTTCTGGGGCTAGTTGCGCAACAATGTGAATGTACTAAATGCCACTAACCTATACCCTTAACATGGTAAATTTTGTTATGTATGTTTTACTACAATAAGAATCAATCATATTTATTTTTATTCCCAGTTTCCTTGTACATATACAAAGAGAAGTGATAACTGTCAGTGTGTGGGCTCCACTGGTAAAAGAACCACCTTCAGTTCAGTCGCTCAGTCGTGTCCGACTCTTTGCGACCCCGTGAATCCGCAGCACGCCAGGCCTCCCTGTCCATCACCAACTCCCGGAGTTCACTCACACTCACGTCCATCGAGTCAGTGATGCCATCCAGCCATCTCATCCTCTGTCGTCCCCTTCTCCTCCTGCCCCCAATTCCTCCCAGCATCAGAGTCTTTTCCAATGAGTCAACTCTTCGCATGAGGTGGCCAAAGTACTGGAGATTCAGCTTTAGCATCATTCCCTCCAAAGAAATCCCAGGGCTGATCTCCTTCAGAATGGACTGGTTGGATCTCCTTGCAGTCCAAGGGACTCTCAAGGGTCTTCTCCAACACCACACTTCAAAAGCATCAATTCTTCAGTGCTCAGCTTTCTTCACAGTCCAACTCTCACATTCATACATGACCACTGGAAAAACCATAACCTTGACTAGATTGACCTTTGTTGGCAAGGTACTATCTCTGCTTTTCAATATGCTGTCTAGGTTGGTCATAACTTTCCTTCCAAGGAGTAAGCATCTTTTAATTTCATGGCTGCAATCACCATCTACAGTGATTTTGGAGCCACCCAAAAATAAAGTCTGACACTGTTTCCACTGTTTCCCCATTTATTTCCCATGAAGCGATGGGACCAGATGCCATGATCTTCATTTTCTGAATGTTGAGCTTTAAGCCAACTTTTTCACTCTCCTCTTTCAATTGAAAACAGTTAAATGATGGCAATTCGATATCAGTGTCATCCAGTGTTTTAAAATATATCAGTTGACTCTAGTGAACTGAACTGAACTGACTCTAGTGGGGATTTGATTTTTCAATCAATTAGTGAAATCAAAATAAAGCTTTAAGCAGTTCATCCTGCCAAGGATAAAACTTCAGAAATTAATGTACACATAATTATAAATCTAGTTAAAATATCCAACACTGAAGATAAAATTGTTTCTGTGGTCTCAATACACATATATACTCTGGTGAATCACAGCTTCACGATCAAAGTGATGTCTTTACTAAATCAGCAATGACCTTGGATTTGATTGTGATATACATGTATTTTTAACTCATTTAAACTAACTGTGATGTTCACCAATGGAAATAAAAACTGCAGTTGTTAAACGTTACTAATATTTTTACACATACTCAGAGTAACTGATATTGCTGAAGCAGCATTAAAAAATGCATTCTTTTGTGCTGGCGAGTCATTAATCAGATGTTAGAAATGCTTGAGCTTTGGAAGAATTACTTTGTACATCAGCCTGAGAGTCTTACCAAGCTTTTTCTTTTCTTAAAGAGAGTTGCAACATTTTTGTCAAAAATTAGTTGGAAATATTTAATCAAAGTACTCAATGAATGGAGCACTAAAATAAAACTTCAGCTTTTTAGCAAAATGCAATGATTGAAGACAAAGCTTCCAAACAGGAAACCATGAAAATGAAAAAGAGGAATTGAAAAATTCTAGGATGTGCTTTGGGAAATCTTAACTTGAGGGGAGAATCTTTGGACGGAACTTCTGTTTTTAAATGTATACATTTATATTCAATACCAGATGGAATAACATTAAGAAAGGCCTACAATCCAAGTCTGACAGAACATTCAAGAGTCATAAATGGAGATCTATTAGTTGATGCCTTTTTATCTTATAATGGCACTTACTAAGGAAAAGTAATCTGAAAGGAGGCAAAAGACAATGTGTAAGAATACCTTGGCTGAAATGTTATACATTTTGATATGAAATAAATTAGAAATGAGAATCTCCTTCATCTAGCAAAATTTCCTTTGAGCTTACCAGGCACCTCAGCACCTGTAAAGAATATTTTCTCAATTAAAAATATCATGGTCTGCCTGTGGTTGCTGCAAGGGCAGGGGGTGTGGGAGGGACGGACTGGGAGTTTGGGACTAGCAGATGCAAACTATTATATATAGAATAGATAAGCAACAAGGTCCAACTGTGTAGCCCAGGGAACTATATTCAATATCTTGTGATAAACCATAATGGAAAAGAATATAAAAAGAATATATATATATATATATGTTTAACTGAATTACTTTGCTATAACAACATTGTGAATCAACTATACCTCAATAAAATAAATTAAAAATAAAAAAATCATGGTCTGTAGAGGAGTCTTTTGAAGATCTCAGTAATTTCAAGTGTACTAACAAATGCAACTTTGAAGATAATTTCAGATTATGTTATAAAAACCTAAAAATATTGAGTCCAAGTTGAAAAAAAAACATTTTTCAGAAGAGTATGTATGATACAATATTAGAATTAGATGCAGCTACAAAATAAAATACTTGATACAAAATAAAATACAAAATACAAAATAAAGTACTTGATTGTGTACCTAAAGTAATGATCCATCTAATTTTTATTTAATGTTCATGCAATTAGTATAAATACTTTAAAAATTTTGTTCAGGTATATACATATATGTTATTTTTACTTTGAGAATTTTATTTTTGAATACAGGTTTTGAATCAAATTATTTTATGGGTCCACCAATGTCATAAAACCAGTTTGTTGATCAATATATAAATATATTTAATACAACTTTCCAGATGGCACAAGTGGTAAAGAACCTACCTGCCAGTGTAGCAGATGTAAGAGACACAGATTCATTCCCTGGGTCAGAAAGATCCCCTGGAGGAGGGCATGGCAACCCACTCCAGAATTCTTGCCTGGAGAATCCCATGGACAGAGGAGCCTGGCTGGCTACAGTCTGTTGGGTAGCAAAGAGTCGGACACAACCGAAGCGACTTAGCATAGGACACAATGCAACTTAAATGGCTTTTAGTATCCTCTAGCCTCATGGGAGAGAGACCAGTCCAAGACTTTACAATCCTGCTCAGAAGACTGTTTGGAAAGGCTGGGACGCCATAGTGACCACGCAAAGTGAGTGGACCAGAGGAAAAGAAAAGAATGCACTGCCCACATTAAGGTGTTGCAACTGCAGTGCCCCAGCTGGAGCCCCTGAAAGAGCCACAGTAGAGTGAGCAAGGTGGCTCAGGTGAGCCATTTCACTGTAGAATCAGTCGGGTGGCAAATCTCGTGCCCCCCTTCCCTGCTTTCCCTCCTCCACAGTCCAACCCACAGAAACCAGACAGAAAGCAGAAACTGGAGTTAGCCAGAGAGGGAGAGGGAAAGGAGCGAAGGACCACAGTCCAGTGCTGGAGCATGAGGGTTGGAGGTGGGACAGAAGTCTTGGATGTTGTCTCATCTGAGTCAAGACTTGGGTATTGATTGGACTGGAGAGTTGAATTTCTGAATTGAGATGATGGTTGCAAAGAAAATTACCTAAAGGACTTTTCATTTTAAAAAATATTTATTTATTCAGCTCTTTTGTTTTCGACTGTGCCAGGTAGCAGGCGGGATCTTAGTCCCCCGACCAAAGATCAGACTCCTGCATTTGGAACCATGGAGCCTTAACCACAAAACAAAAATTGAGGGGCTAATAAGGAATGAAACACTGATGTTACACTGTGGATGGACCTCAAGAACATCATCCACAGCAGAAGAAGTCAGACACCAAGGTCACATATTGTATGATTCTATTTATGTGAAACCCCCAGAACAGGTAAATCCATGGAGGAAAAAAGTGGACTGACTAGAGGTAGCTGGGGTTGGGGTTTGGGGGCTGTGGGGGGTGGTTGGGGGAGGAGGGAATGGGATGGGAAGTGGTACAAGGTCTTGTTTTAGGGGGAGGAAAATATCTTGGAACTTGATAGAGCTGACAGTTGTACAGCTCTGTGGATGTATTAATACTAAAAGCCATTGAATTGTTCACTTTAAATGGTTAATGTTATGTGAATTTTATCCTCATTTAAGAAAAAAACAACCAGCTGGCTAGCCCAAATGTTAAACCAGGGACTGCAAAGGATGCCCCCTACTGGGATGGTTTAAAGGTCAGGGTCAGGAAAAGAAAGTTTTTTTGTAAGGACTCTTTTATCTCACACATTCTGCATGTAACTCATACTACTAAATAAGGCTGGATGCAACAAACCATGTCAACTGTACTCCAGGGGATTTAAGGAATTTTCGAGGACTTCCCTGGTAGTCCAGTGGTTAAGACTCCAAGCTTCCACTGCAAAGGCATGGGTTTGATCCTGGTCTTGGAGATTAGATCACACGTGCTGTGTGATATGACAAAAAAAAAAAAAAGATTTTTCGAGGGTAAATTTGGTCCCTGCTGGAATTTCACCTACCACACTGACTTTAAAGCATTACCTCCACATACTCTGAGCAGCGGTAAAGCATAAGACTAGTAAAGACAACAGAGATAAACAGCCTGAACTGTCTCTCTGGGAGCTGAGTCTCATTAACAGGAACATTCCAGGCAGTGGTGAAATTCTACAAACTTTGCTGCCACCGACTCTGGGTCACCTGGTTTGGACCAGAACCAGTCATCCCCTCCTGGTCATTCTGGGGTTCAGCTCTTTGTCTTGTCCTAAGTTCCCCTGCTTCTGGATTCTGACCATAAATCCCCCAATTCCTGAGAAAACAGGTTCTGTGCCAAGCCACCAAGGAGCCCAGACAGCTTGGAGTCCAAGAAACTTGCTAGTTCGGAAAAAAAGCTCTTGCTCCAGAAGAGAAGTGACTGGCAGCTGGCAGGCATCCTGGGTGTCGGCTCGGGCTGTTGTGTGCCCAAGGGAAGGTGGGCAGATTATTTAAAAAACTAGCAGAACACTACTGAGCTTTGAACTTATAAATGTGCATTAAAATGGGAAATTATTAACCAGAAAAGTAGGGAAGTAATTACGGCCCAAACATTATTAATTCAAGCGAGCAGATCAAATCGACCTCTCCACATCTCAGTCTTCTCTTCTGCAAAATGGAAATCCTTTTGATTTAACCAGACAGTTGTGAGATTAGAATGGTATAGATATATGTCGAAATGCTTTGAGAAGTACAAAGTGTAACACAAAAATTCAAGGGTTTTAAACGTAGAAACTTAGTAAAAACACACCTAGTGGCAAAACCAAGAACTTTCAGTATTTAGGGATGAGGTGGGCCAGCGGATGCATCTCTAGCCAGACCTTGCTGTCGCATGAAGGGTTGGAAGATCTGTTTGAGTTGTGTGCAGTCATCCTGTTCTCAAATTTGTTTCTTATTAGAAAAAAAAAAAAAAACTGGCCAGAAGGGGTAAACCCAAATGAGAAAAATTAATCATCAGTCGCTCATTATAATTGCCTTTGTTTTTCAGCATTCATAAATCTTCGGTAATAGAAATAATACAAAGGATTCAGAGTTTAAAATTGGGAGCATTAATTAGTACAAGGAACAAATTTCAAGTGTTTCTTCTTTGTTTACCTGGCTGGGAGTATGAAGGAGAATGAGGGATGTGTGTTTAAGTTGGCTTATTTGGAACTGAAAGAATTTGATCTGGGTGTTCCATTCTCTACCACTCAGGAAGAGATTCAGTTCAACTCAGTGGATATTTGCTGTTTCCATTTTGCTCCCAAGCTGGGGATCCTGGGGTGAATAGGATAGCTGTTCCTTCTTTTAATTTGCACATTGAGTGAGTCCTTGGAGATGAGTCCCAGCCTTAGCCCTGGGTTTGCAGGAGACGAGGGGACAAAACCCGTAGACATGCACACTGGACGCACTTCAAACTGTACTTGGGCCAGGGATTTCCATGGAGTGAGCACCAGCAGAGGGGGACAGCTGGGTTAGAAACCATTCCTTTGAATAGCTACCAGACTCTCTGGTTCCTTAAGCACATCCTGAATTCAGAGTCTGATATTTAAACTGACAGCCACTCATCACATTTGAAGGGCAGACATCTGAAATTAGAATGTCCAAAGGTCAGGAAAGTGGAAGATGGTATTTGGTGTGTTTTCACAAGGCAGTATGTTTTAAGATACTACAGTCATCTATATGGTGGTTGAAGGTTTTTTTTGTTTGTTTGTTTTTAAGACCACCTCTAAAACTCCAGACCCATTTTCAGCCCGAGTACTCCCCATAATTTTGCTCCACATACTGAACAGATAGGCACTGAGTTAAGTTTTCCTGAATCTAGGCACCAGCAGTGCTGCCCAGCTCAGAAATACAATAAGTAACACTTATCCCAAAGTACACTGACTTTTTTTTAAGGAAAGAATTTCATTCTTCCAAGGATCACAAAATATTTACCCCGAGCTGCCTGCAAGTGCAAATTTCTTCAGAGGCTTCCAATTTCCCCTCTGTTGTCTAGACCAGCCAAACCCACAGAGTCTCATCCAGTGTCTGTCTCCCAAACAGGTCTGGGAAGTGCTGAGAAAGGGGCTGAGGATTCAGTTTTGCCCTTTGGTGATGGAAAGGAGGGATCTCCTCTTATGCTCTGTTGGCACCAAGAAACTTAGAATTTCAGAACTGATGACAGCTTAGATTTGACCCAATGACTGCTCTTCATTTTCTATCTCCAGAACTTTTTATCTGTCCCAAACTGAAACCCAGTACAGTAAGTCTCCTGCATATGAACAAGTTCTGCTCTGAGAGCGTGTTCGTTAAGCCCAACGAAGTTAGCCTAGGTACCCAGTAAACATAGTCACTATACTGTACTTTATTGGAATAAGTTTATAATACTTTTCACACAAATATATAAAAAAACAAAACATGAAAAATAAAACAATCTTACAGTGCATGCATGCATGCTAAGCTGCTTCAGTCGTGTCCAGCATTTTGATGCCCTATGGGCTGTAGCCTGCCAGACTCCTCTGTCCAGAGGTCTCTCCAGGCAAGAATCCGGGAGTAGGTAGCTCTTCCCTCCTCCAGGAGATCTTCCCAAGCCATGGATCGAACGTGTGTCTCCTGCACTGGCAGGTGGGTTCTTTACCACTAGCAGCACCTGCTACAGTCTTGAAAAGTGCAGTAGTGCACTTGTACAGAGGCTGGCATTGAGTGAACAGGCAAGAAGAGTTAGTGACTCAGGAGGGAGAGGAGGTGGGAGGTGGTAGAGCCGAAGAATCATCAGTAGTAAGAGATGGAGGGCAAGCTGCAGTTTCACTCATGCCTGG
This sequence comes from Nanger dama, assembly GCA_917880005.1. Taxonomy (NCBI): domain Eukaryota; kingdom Metazoa; phylum Chordata; class Mammalia; order Artiodactyla; family Bovidae; genus Nanger; species Nanger dama. Next base: position 473,047 of record CAKJTW010000038.1, on the reverse strand, counting down.
CATTCGAGTCCATGAAAGTTCGCTACTTGAAGGTTTGTATGTAGAGGACATACTGTACCCATTAAACAATAACAAACAATAACATTAAACAATAACTTCCCAATCTCCCCTACCCGAACCCCCAGCAACTACCATTCTACCTATGTTCTCTATGATTTTGACTACTGTACTCTAGGAGCCTCATATAAACGGAATCACACAGTATTTGTCCTTTCATGACTGTTATCTCACTTAGCATAGTGTCTTCAAAGTCATCTATATTGTTGCATGTGATAGGATTTCTTTTTAAGGCTATGTAATATCCATTTTTATCAGTGTTAATTAATGGTATTAATATCCATGAATACCACTTTTTATCCATTCATCCATCAATGGTTGTTCCCACTTCTTAGCAAATGCTGCTATGAACATTAGTGTGCAAGTGTATGCTCGACTCTGCTTTCAGTTCTTTCAGTATATACTCAGAGGCAGGATTGCTGGATCATATGGTAACTCTATATTTACTTTTTTGACAGATTACCATAATGTTTCCCACACCAGCTGCACTATTTTACATAACCACTAATAATGGACAGGGTTCTGATTTCTCTGTATCTTCACCAACATTTGTTATTGTCAGTTTTTGATTATGGCCATCCTAAAGGATGTAAGGTGGTATTCCACTGTAGTTTTTTTTTTTTTTAAGATTTATTTCTGCCTGTGCTGGGTCTCCATTGCTGTGCACATGCTTTCTCTAGTTGTAGCGAGTGGGGTACTCTTTGTGGTGCACAGGCTTCTCATTGCGGTGGCTTTTCTTGTTGCGGAGCACAGGAGCTAGGGCATGTGGGCTTTACAGTTGCAACATGTCGGCTCAGTAGCTGTGGCACACGGGCTTAGTTGTCCTGCAGCATGTGGGATCTTCCAGGATCAGGGAACAAACTGGTGTCTCCTGCATTGGCAGGTGAATTATTTCTTTTTATTATCTATCTATTTATTTATTTTTGGCAGGTGAATTCTTAACAACTAGATCACCAGAGAAGCCCCTTGCTATAACTTTAATTTGCATTTCTCTAATGATTAGTGATATTGAGCATCTTTTCATGTACTTGGCTTTCCTGATAGCTCAGTTGGTAAAGAGTCTGCCTGCAATGCAGGAGACCCTGGTTCAATTCCAGGGCTGAGAAGATCTACTGGAGAAGAGATGGGCTACACACTCCAGTATTCTTGGGCTTCCCTGGTGGCTCAGCTGGTAAAGAATCTGCCTGCAATGCAGGAGACCTGGATTGGATCCTTGGGTTGGTAAGGTCCCCTGGATGAAGGGAAAGACTACCAACTCCAGTATTCTGGCCTGGAGAATTCCATGGATTGTATAGTCTATGGGGTTGCAAAGAGTTGGACATGACTGAGTGACTTTCACTTCACTTCACTTCACTTTCATGTCCTTACTGGCCATCAGCATATCTTCTTTGGAGAGATGTCTATTCAAGTCCTTTGCCCACTTTAAAATAGTTTCTTTTTGTGATTATTGTTAACACCTCATATTATATATGTTATTAAATGGGTCACAGGAAGGTTGCACTTATCCAAAGACCCTCAGGCAGATGGTGGCAGAGCCAGAATCAGAATTTAAGGGCTCCAGTAACACAACAAGGCTTTGTCCCACTTCATTCCTTCAGTTCAGTTCAGTTCAGTCACTCAGTTATGTCCGACTATTTGTGACCCCATGGACTGCAGCACGTCAGGCCTCCCTGTCCACCACCAACTCCCGGAGTTTACTCAGATTCATGTTCATTGAGTCAGTGATGCCATCCAAACATCTCATCCTGTGTCATCCCCTTCTCCTCCTGCCTTCAATCTTTCCTAGCATCAGGGTCTTTTCAAATGAGTCAGTTCTTCACATCAGGTGGCCAAAGTATAGGAGTTTCAACATCCTATAACATCCTGATCCTTCAACATCAGTCCTTCCAATGAACACTCAAGACTGATCTCCTTTAGGATGGACTGGTTGGATTCATTCCTTATAGAGGAGGAAACACAGGTGGAGGGGTGAGGACATGCTCTTCTACTATTTAGGGCTGTGGCCTCCAGGCTCCACCTGCTGCATCTTGCTGAGTGATTGGGTCCCAGATTCTCAACCCTGGTGCTATGGTCTCAGTTGTGAATCCTGTCCCCAAATACACATGTTGAAGCTTCAAGCCCCAGTGTGACTGCATTTGAAGATAGGGCCTTGAAGGAGGTAATTACAGTAAAACGGGTTCATGAGGATGGGGCCCTAATCCAATAGGACTGGTGTCCTTATAAGAAGAGGAAGAGATGCCAGAGCTCTCTCTTTTCCTCTACATGTGTGCACAGAGGAAAGACCATCTGTGGACACGGTAAGAAGGTAGCCGTCTGTAAGCCAGGCCACGGGGCCTCACCAGAAATCAACCCTGCCTGCACCTTGCTTTGGTCTTCTAGCCTCCAGAATTGTGAGAAAATGAATTTCTATCATTTCTGTTGTTCAATAATACAAATCTGTAACGGTAGCCTGAGCTTACTGAAATCCCTGGATTCAGAGTTACCAGTTGGAGAGGAACGTGGAGAGAAGTGCCAGGGTGGGAGTGGGAGGTCAAGTTAGCCAACTGGGTATCACAATGAGTGTGGCCATGTTAAGTTTTTCTGGAATCTTAGAGGCTTTGATCTGATATCCAAGTAATCTTCTCCTGGTAGAACACAATTTCCCGATGTTGAAAATAGAGCTTAATAAAGCCTATTAAAATAATTCCAAAGGCTTCCTGGATATCAAATAGCTCTCACCAGAAAGTATTCTGATGATTTAAAAAGTCTCAGACATGTGCATATTAGGTTTCCCTCAAAGTATACATGGTTTCACCACCACTACTGAACTTCTTCTGTTTTCTTCTATGTGATCCCTGGTTTGGGTGGATTTTCTCGGCTATTTTTGATGTATTTGTTATCCTTCCTTCCCTGTCCATCAGATTAACTGCCAAATCCCTCCTAGGTTCCTTATTTCTGTAAGATCTAGTTATACTTCAGATGGTCTAGACTGTAAGGCAAAGAGGATCCAGCAGGCAAGGGCCGATGGGAAGAGGAGGAAGCCAAGAGCGTCTGTGGGTGGGGCACTGGTGTGGTGGGAGATGTCAACATCACACAGCCTGCCCTGCACACTTCTTGGGAATGGAGAAGGAAAGAGAGGTGCCTCCAAGTCCCACTTCTACCACTTCTGGGCCATGCTGGGAAAATCATTTCACTTTTGGTTAGTTCTTTGGAAATAATCTGCTCATTTGTAAAACAGGAAAAATAATATCTGTCTTTAGAACCAGTCATTGTGAGTCTGGAAGAGCTGCTGGGCCCAGAAGCACTTTGGAAATTATAAATTTGCAAATGCAAAGGATTATCTTAGAAAAGTTCAGGGCAAAAATTCCTGTGTCAAATTATGAAAAACTAATTTTACCCGGGCTGTGGCCATAGGCACAGTGGGTGAATGCAGAGCACAGTGAAGGCAGTAAAATATTTTGCTGTTGGTCTTAACTTAATCCAAGCACAATTCTTCCAAACCTTTGGAGTTTGACCAACTCCAGTTGGGTATGATTATTGTTGTTTAGTTGCTAAGTCATGTCTGACTCTGCGACTCCATGGACTGCAGCATGCCAGACTTCCCTGTCCTTCACTGTCTCCCAGAGTTTGCTCAGATTCATGTCCAGTGAGTTGGTGATGCTATCTAACTATCTCATCCACCTTCTCCTTTTGCCTTCAGTCTTTCCCAGCATCAGGGTCTTTTCCAGTGAGTTGGCTCTTTGCATCAGGTAGCCAAAGTATTGGAGCCTCAGCTTCAGCATCAGTCCTTCCAGTGAGTACTCAGGGTTGATTTCCTTTAGGATTGATTGGCTTGACTATCTCTCCCTTAAAAGTTGTTTAAATTGTCAATTGTACTTTAGCACAGGCAACAGCTAGAGAGTAACACAAAACAGCACTGACCTCCATTTAGGAGTCAGTAGGGTTTCAAAATCAAATGAACTTTTGGCACTGACTTTGTTTCAACACAGCCAATGTTGTAAATATCATTTCTGAGTGAGCCCCCAAACACATTAAGACCTCTTAGCATAACTAAAACTTAATAAAACTAGCAACATTTGTGTGTAAAAGCATTATGATTTTGAAGTATTTGTATATTCACTAATTTTTACTTTCTTTCCCTTTTAAAGATTTGGAAACCGAGGCCTGGAGAGGTTAAGAGAGTAAAGATTATAGAATCAGTCACAGGCCAAGAGCTTGAATCTGATCTGCTGATGTCACATTTGTGGTCTTCTAGAACTAGTCCCTGGTAGGTCAGATGGTAAAGCGTCTGCCTACAATGCAGGAGACCTAGGTTCAATCCCTGGGTCGGGAGGAACTCCTGGAGAAGGAAATGGCAACCCATTCCAGTATTCTTGCCTGGAAAATCCCATGGATGGAGGATCCTGGCAGGCTACAGTTCATAGGGTTGCAAAGAATCGGACACGACTGAGCGACTAAAGTCAGTCAGAACTAGTCCCAGGGAGCAGGGTTTGAAGCAGTTCATCTTGGGTCATCCTGCACATACCTATTCCTGTAACCACATTCCTGGACATTCTCCTTTACCTGCCTAGTCTGCCACCTGCCGGTGGGGGATTCAGTAGGCCATGGCCAAAGGCGGAAGTATTAGTCAGGAGAGGCAAATGACCTTAGTAGTTTTTGAGGGATATGTTTTGCCCCTTGGGCTCCCAGTTAGACTTTAATTCTAAGGGGTCTGTCTCATTTCTAATTGGAAGCAAAGTTACTGTCTCTGACTTAAGCAAGAAAATGGGTGCATTGCTTAGAATTTATCGTGGATGCTAATAACTGAGACTTGAAATAATATCAGCCCGTATAATCTAAAGGATTGTTTCTTTTCTCACCTCAAGTCTGAAGGTGGGTAATACAGGGCTTCCCTCATAGCTCAGTCAATAAAGAATCTGCCTGCAATGCAGGAGACCCGGGTTCGATTCCTGGGTCCAGAAGATCCCCTGGAGGAAGGCATGCAACCCACTCCAGTATTCCTGCCTGGAGAATCCTACAGTCAGAGAAGGCTGGGGGACTACAGTCCACAGGGTCGCAAAGAGGCAGACACAACTGGAGCGACTTAGCATGCACCCACGGTAGTTTCACAAATTCCTCCAGGACTCAGGCTCCTTCTGCCTTTCTTGTCACCATCCTTTGGGCTAGTTTCCATCCTCAAGCTCACTTTATGGCTGCAATATAGTTATTGTAACTCCAGCCATCAGGCTTCCCAGGTGGCACAGGGTAAAGAATCATCCCAGCAATGCAAGGAGATGTGGAGAGGCAGGTTCAGTCCCTGGGTGGGGAAGATCCCCTGGAACAGCAATGGCAACGTACTCCAGTACTCTTGCCTGGAAAATTCCAAGGACAGAAGAGCCTGCTGGGCTTTAGTCCATGGGGTTGCAAAGACTTGGACACAACCGAGCAACTGAGCAGACACACAGCACGACTCTAGCCATCACACCAGCACTTCAGAGGAAGAAGGGATAAAAAGTGCATCTTCCAAATAGGTTAGTGCTTTTAAAGCTGGGTATATTTACACACCCAATAAACTCCATGTTTTGTTTTTAGGGAAGAAGGGAGAATAGCTATTGGCACCTATCCTTTGTTTTTTTTCTTTTTCTTTCTTCCTTCTTCTTTTTCTGGCCATGTTATGCAGCTAACTGGACTTTTAGTTCCCTGACCAGGGACCAAACCCGAGCCCCTGCAGTGGAAGCATGGAGTTATCATCACTGGACTGCCGGGGAAGCCCCAGGCTTAGCTGATTTTGGGTAGCTCATGGAACTGAAGGTCAGGAACTCGGACATCTCAGGAACCCATGGAAAGTCTCTTTAGAAAGCTGTTGTGCAATTAATTTTCTCTGTTGCCTTCAGCCCTTGTGACCCTACTCAAAGAGAAAGAGAGTCTAAATTTAAGTTTGCCTGAGCTGCTGACTGGGGGATAGGGGAAGTGGACTTGCATAGGACCCCACACCATAAGGACTGGAACAAGATCCTTGCTCAAAAGAAGGGATTCTAGACAGAAAAATGTCACAGGTGTGTCCCAGGCTCCATGTGTTGTCCCAGCTTGTCCTCTCTTCCAGCCCCAGACTCTTCTCAGCAGAGAGAAGGCGTGGTAGGGTGTGGAGTGGAAACAGGGCTTTTGAGATCCGCACACCTGGATTTACTCATGGCTCAGCCATGGCGCAGGTGTCTGAAGCTGGGCCCATGTTACTTTACTTCTCTGAGCCTCAATTTCTTCAGCTGTTGGAAAGGGGATAATCTTACATGTCTTAAAGTTGGCTGTGAGGATGTCCTACTCATATGATTCTACTTTATATGAAACAGAAGAGAGACCCTCTTAAATTTGTCGTATTTTAAGGAATAAATAAATTTGTTGCCTTAGAAAGAAGTTGGCTGTGAGGATTAGCATGGTGGGACTGCCACAGTCTCCCTGGTCTTGAGGATCCATAGTGTCATTTTGACAGCAGTAGCCTAAGGTTCACTGGTTCTCCATGACCTGGGAACCCCACCTCCCCTGCTTCAAGTATTTAAAACACACCCTACACATGTGCCGGCCTCCCAGGCGGTGCTAGTGGTGGAGAACCCACCTGCCCAGTGCAGGTAGACGTAAGAGAAGCAGGTTCAACCCCTGGGTCAGGGAAGATCCCCTGGATGGGGGCATGGCAACCCACTCCAGGATTTTTGTCAGGATAATCCCACGGACAGAGGAATCTGGCGGGCTATCGTGCATAGGGTCACAGTCAGACACGGCTGAAGTGACTTAGCCCTCACACTACATACGTGCTCACCAACACATCGGATACTCCCATGCCTGGGTGCTGTCCCATCAGGCATCTTAACCTTTGTTCTTCACTCACCCCAGGGGAACCTTTATCAGAGATGAGCTATGGTTTGGGAACATTGCTGGAAAAAAGCCCTTCTATCCTATTTAATGTTACTCTGAGTGGGAGGGATCCCATTTAGCACGCCTTAGGCCCCCAAGTCTCAGTTTTCTGGCAGCCTGCCCCCTCTCTGAGCCTCAGACCCGCAGCCATGGGGCTTCCCATCTGGATGTCAATGGCTGAAGTTTGTTGTTGCCTATTCAGAAATCCGTCTTCTCCTTTCTCCTTGGGCAGTGAACACTGATTTCCAGCTGGGTCCCTTGCTCCCTAGAGTAAGACAAGATTTCTTTGCTTCCCTTGGAACTTAGGATGTCCATTTGACCAAGTTCTGGCCAACAGGACATAAGCAGAAGTGTGGTGTGTAAGAAAGGCTGATCACAGCATTTCGCAGAAGTCAGTTTGTCCCTTTTTGCCGTCTTCCCTCTATCTTCCACCTGACAGCCTGAGGTGTGATGACTGGAGCTCCAACAGCCATTTTTGAGCCTGAGGAGAGCTTGCAGATGGAAGCTATGTCCTTAAACAGTGGAGCAGAAAGATTGAAGTCTGTGTCCCTAATGAAACTGTGAAATCTCCATGCCAGTCCTGGATTGTTGGTTCTGGACCTCTTTTGCATCAAAGAAAAATTAGCTTCAATCTTATTTTTAGGATAGTTATTTCAAAGGTGAAAAAGGAAATAATCAGCTGAAATTATAATCAGCTGAAACTGATCCTAATGGGGATGATAGATACCACACTCACTCACACTAGGTAATTTCCTTGGGGTGCATTCTTGCCAGCTAATCTCTCAGTCTTCATGAAAATAGATTTCTGAAGAGATCTTCTCCACTGGTATTCCAGATGTGACCAGGCACCCCCAAATCCCACCTAGAATCAAATGGCATCCCTCATAACCTATGCTAAGTACTTGACACAGCACCTGTATTCATCATATTTTAGCTATTCTTTTATTTTAAAAGTGTTTTTGAAGTATAGTTGCTCTATAATGTTGTGTTACTTTCTGCTGTATAGCCAAGTGAATCAGTCACATGTACACATATATCCTCCTTGTTTTGGATTTCCTTCCCTTTTAGGTCACGGCAGAGTATTGAGTACAGTTCCCTAGGCTATACAGTAGATCCTCATTAGTTGTCTATTTTATACTTAGTCATGTATATACATCAGTCTCAACCTCCCAATTCATCCCCCTCCTCCCTTTCCCCCTTGGTGACCATATGTTTCTTCTCTATGTCTGGGTCTCAATTTCTGCTTTGCAAATTAATAATACATGGTCTGGCACAGTTCTGAGCTGCTGCTTCTATGTCGCTTCAGTCGTGTCCGACTCTGTGCGACCCCATAGATGGCAGCCCACCAGGCTCCCCCCGTCCCTGGGATTCTCCAGGCAAGAACACTGGAATGGGTTGCCATTTCCTTCTCCGATGCATGAAAGTGAAAAGTGAAAATGAAGTCGCTCAGCCGTGTCTGACTCTTCACGACCCCATGGACTGCAGCCCACCAGGCTCCTCCGTCCATGGGATTTTCCAGGCAAGAGTACTGGAGTGGGGAGCCATTGCCTTCTCCTGTTCTGAGTACAAGGGCTCAATAAAAATTAGTCGGCATTCTCTCCATTCTTTATATGTGTAGATGGTTGACTCCTTCCACCTCCTAGTTCTGGGCTGTAACACAGCAGCTAAAAATTAATTTTCCCCCAGAGGTCCCTTTCCACTTTCCACCCTTGCCTCCATTTCAGGACATTGCTGGGCAAGACCCTGAGCTCAGAGGGGCAGCCACCATCAGTCAGTAACACTTCCTGCTGAGCCATGGTTGTTGTGGGGGGTCCCAAAGGGAGAAGATGAAGCTTCTGTCCTCAGAGGTATCTCTACCCAACAGGAACTAATAATGCTGAATTATTTCAGTTGAGACCATACTCAGGAACACGAGGGCAGCTCGACCCATCTTCTCCAACAATCCATTATGGCCCTCTGAGGTCTGCCTCATCCCAAATACCCCCTGGATCTCCTGGGTTACCTCCTCCCCTCCCCCTACTTCACACTGACCTGAATCTAGACTATTGTGGATGCAGAGATTCTCTTGATTATGAGAGACACAGGTGGTTGAATGACTTTTGTTATTTTAATGATTTGTCTTGAAGCAGGAAATCAAATCTAAGCCAGTTCTAGAAATTCAGCTTGTTAAATGAATTGAACTAAGGAAAAGGAGAGTAAAAAACATTCCTAAACAATAGAATGAACGGGCCAAGCCAAGAGACAGTTTCATTCCACGTCTCTGTGAAATACGGGAAGCGTGCTTCTCTAGTCCAAGACTGTGAGGGCTGGAGTCATCATCCTCCTGTTCCCCTTCCTCACTCTTCCTCCTCAGCCCAGCCTGGGATGAGGAGTCTGGGCTTTATTTTCCACCTAAGACACCTGAGGAATCCAGGGGAAAGGCTGAGGCTGGTGACCCAGCGTGCGCCACAGTGTTCAAAGTGTGCAGCCCTCCTTCCTTCCTGCAGCCTCCAGTTACGGCCTGGGAGGGTCTTTGCCCTGTGGAGACACTGAGACAGCAGAAGACCGAGGCTGAGGTGTGGACAGTGAGACCCAGGGAGGTTCAGGAAAGTTCCGCAAGCCAGTGTTCCTAGGAAAATGCTTCTCAGAGTGGTGGTTCCTTCCCTTCACAGGGTCCTTGCTCAACCATGGGCTCCCCTCTGCAGCTCAACAGAAGTAGACTCAGTTCCCCACGTCCTGTAAACCCAGGCTCCTTCCTTTGAGTATGTGGGAAGGAGTTCAAGGCCCTGAGGGAGCAAGTTTTCCTGCCAGTATTCCAAATTTTATGGAGTAAATTCACTCCTCCTCCCTTGGAAAATTCTAGCAAACTATCATATTTTGCACTATGCACACGTTTTCCATAAAAGCAAAAATTAAATGGTGCTTTGGGAAACAGGGCCTTGGGTGTCTTGCACAATAGCCTAGAAGAGCTTAGAGGTTTCTTTTATTATACCTAGTTCTCATCACGGAGAAGGCAATGGCACCCCACTCCAGTACTCTTGCCTGGAAAATCCCATGAACAGAGGAGCCTGGTGGGCTGCAATCCATGGGGTTGCGAAGAGTCAGACACAGCTGAGCGACTTCACTTTCACTTTTCACTTTCATGTATTGGAGAAGGAAATGGCAACCCACTCCAGTGTTCTTGCCTGGAGAATCCCAGGGGCAGAGCCTGGTAGGCTACTGTCTATGGGGTCACACAGAGTCGGACACGACTGGAGCGACTTAGCAACAGCAGCAGCAGTAGCAGCAGTCCTCATCAAGCAAGATTTATTTTTACCATGCCTAGCTCTCCACTCAAGTGATCAGTACAAATCCAGTTACAAATGGCAATATTTCTTTGAAACAGTTACAGTGACAATGGCAGAATCTTAAGTTTCCAGTATGCAAGGGGTGGAATATAATATAAGGTAGTCTTTTTAAAAACCAAATTATAATATGTAAACTTTGGCCACCTAATGAGAAGAGCCAACTCATTGGAAAAGACCCTGATGCTGGGAAAGATTGAAGTCAGGAGGAGAAGTGGTTGACGGAGGATGAGATGGTTGGATGGCATCATAGACTCAATGGACACGAGTTTGAGCAAAATCTGGGAGATGGTGAGGGAGAGGGAAGCCTGGCGTGCCGCAGTCCATGCGATTGCAGAGTGAGGCATGAGTGAGCAACTGAACAACTGTGTAAGCTGTCACTGGCAGCCTAATTTGTGTCTTAGTTATCTATTGCTGTATAACACACTACCTCCAAACAGCAGCATGAAGCAGTATTTGTTATTTCATAGCTCCTGTGGGTCAGAAATCAGGAGAGGCTTAGCTCGGGGTTTTTGGCTCAAGATCTCCCAGGAGGTTGCAGTTAAGCTGTCGGCTAGGGCTGCAGACTCATCCGAAGGCCCGGCAGAGGTGGAGGAGCAGATTCCAAGCTCATGCCCCTGCTGTTGGCAGTCCTTGGTCCCTCAACATGTGGGCTTCACTGCGGTGCTGCCTTGAGACATGATAAGGGGCTTCCGCAGAGTGAGTAATGCAAGAAAGCACGAAGCCCAAGACAGACACCACGGTCTTTTTATAACCTAATCTTGAAAGCAGGGTCCCATTACTTGTGCCACATTCTGCTTGTTAGAAGCAAGCCATTTGCTCCACCCATACTCAAGCGAGGGGATGAAACAAGGATGTGAAAACAGGAGGCAGTGATCACTGGGGGTGGGGAGGGAGCCCGCATCTCAAAGGCTGTCTTCCACAGATTTTGCCTTTTCTTACAGTCCATGGGGTCCCAAAGAGTTGGACACGATTGAGCAACTAACACACAAGCATCACAAGTACTTCAGGAATTTCTGTGGCTTAATTATTATCCCAGTGTCTCTACTATGTTTTTCTTTAATGTTAGAAGTTCCTCAAGCACAAACATTCCTGCTAAGGAGTTTTCAGAAATCTAGATCTTGGCACTGGAGAGGAACTTCTATCCCGGGGGTTACAAAGTCTTTATCTTCTGTGGTTTGAGCATAAATGTTCCACAAAGTGGATTTTCCTGACAACCGAGCCTTTTCCTTTTGAGCACCCAAGTTCTTTCCACACTGTAAAGGAGACCTGTGTAATTCTGGAATCGAATTCCTGAGACCACTGAGAATACCTAGATTACAAAAGAAAAGTTGTGTATGTATGATTGGATTTCTCAGGAATCACAATTCCATGATGCCTCCTTTCTTGTAAACACATGTTATGTTAAATAACAATTTTGTAAGTTTTCCTGGAATCTCTCACTTGATTAAAAACTTTTGTGCAGGTTGAAGCAATTGCTAAAATAGCTTTGAGAGTCAATTTTTCTTGTTTCTAGGGGACTTGCTTATGTCCTATATATGAGATGCCATTGAATTAAACCCTTCAGTCTTTCTTTAAAAATGAGTATTATCTTTTATTCCAAGCTGAGCTGTCATTCAAGTACATAGGCAACTGAGAATTCCTGTATGTTTGAATCACAGGATCTATTAGAGGATAAACTTAGATCCCTTGAGAGATGATAGGAAAATCTTCAACAAAAGAACAGGCAGAGGGCATTGAATTTATACCACTGTAGACTAAGACAAAACACATGCAATGACTATGAGAAAGAATAGAGTCTAAACCATCTAGAAATGATGTAACTGACAAATATTCAGATGTAAAGGGCGAACAAAGGTATTTACGGTATAAACACATTGTGGTATAAATGAGACACTTTATTCTGTAGGTTACTCTAAACATCTATTTCCCGCAAAAGAAGCACCAATTTCTTAGTTCTCCTCACTTTCTCTTCACCTGTGTTATAGCTCTAAAATCTGTTTCCTTGTGCTCTTTTCTATGCCTTGGCTTCCTCTTCGAGGCTGCGGAGCACCGTGGTTAGCATGGGATGCTCTGCAGCTACACAGTCTTGGCTCCACTGCTTACTGGATGTCTGAATTTAGGCAGGTCACTCGACCTCTTTGGCTTTAGTTTCATCTGTAAAATGGGACTTATTATGGTTCCTACACATAGGGATGTTGTGAGGATCAAATAGGACAATCCACACAAAGCTCTTAAAAAAGTGCCAGGGACATAGTAGGTGCTCAGTAAATGTTAGAGGTGATGGCCGCTGGTCATGGGAATAATAGACATCATCAACGTCTGAGGGCAGGTGCTGGCTGTTGACAGGTGTACTTACGTGCCCAAATTCTTAACCTGTTTCAAGGCAAATCGCAGCTAACCTTCAGGGTTGCTGGTGAGTAGACCAGATGCCTGCTCTACTTAGTCCTTCCTGCTGCTGCAAAGAGAGAGGCAGTGCACTGAAGTGACCCTTCTCCTCATCAGGAGCCAGGGTTGATATGCAGGTGAGTCTCCCATATTTCAGAGGTATGTGCTTGGGCTGTTAGCCCTTGAACAAAATGGCCCAGACACTAGTGTGTTCTAAATGTAAATGTCTGCATCTCCAACTTTTCTGCCTCCTCTTTCACTGCCAGCTGCTGCTGTGGGCATTGCCACTTCCAGCAGCTCCCTTCCTTCTCCTTCTAATTCTTACTTCCATGGGCTGGGAAACTTGAGAGTGAACTTTACTGCAATTTTCTGTGAAAGACAAGGCTTTGAGTGAGGATCTGAGGACTGTGTTGTGAACAAAGCTTGAGTCTATGCAGGCCGCATACTCTGGTAGAGACAGCATGGGCAAAGAGTTGACCTGGTCTCAAATCACCAACTTTTTAACGTTTTATTTAAAAATGAACATCCAGCAAGATGATGATCTTTTTCCCCCTTTCACCAAGTTTAACACATGTGTAAATGTATGTCACCACCACGACAACTGGGATATAGAATAGTTCTATGACCCCAAAAGACTTCTTTACAGCCATGTTCTCCCCGACCCAGAAACTGGCAAATTCTGATGTGCTCTGCATCATGATAGTATTGTCTTTTCCAGAATATTATGTAGATGAAACCATATGTGATTCTAAGACTGGCTTCTCTCACTCAGTATAAAATCTATGATATTCATCTAAGTTGTCATCTATCAACCGTTCTTTTTTTTTTTTTTTTAACTGCTGAGTGATAGTCATTGTATTGCTTATTCACCTCTGGTGAGGGACATCTGGGTTTTCCCAGCTTTTGGCTATCAGAAGTAAAACTACTATTAACATTTCTGTACAGGTTTTGTGTGAATATAAGTTTTCATTTCTCTAAGGTAAATATTCAGGACTGAGACTGTTAGGTTATGTGGAAAGTATATATTTAAACTCATAAGAAGCCACTAAACCATTTTCAGAGTGACTGTACCAGTTTTGCATTCCCACCAGAAGTGTTTCAATAATTCTGTGTCCTTGTCAGCCCTTGGTATTGTCTGTCTTTTGTATTACAGTTATTCCAGCGGGGATGAAGTGATATTTCACTATAGTTTTGATTTGCATTTTCCTAATGGCTGATGACGTTGAACATCTTTTCATATGTTTATTTGCTGGTCTTACATCCTCTTTGGTGGAGGTCTATTCAAGACCTTTGTCATTTTTAAAAGTGTGTGGCTGGTTTCCTTACCATTGAGTTTTAAGAGTTCTTTATGTATTTTGGATAGAAATCCTTTGTCAGATCAGAGACAAGGTTTAAGCAAATACTTAAGTACCTGGGCCTTCCCCTCATCAAATGGGGATAATGTATGTAATTTTCTCTGCCTATTTCCAACGGTTGCTCTGAAGATCAAATGATAAAGGCAAGTGAAACACTGGTAGTTGGGAAGGAACCACCTTTGCTGTTTGGGCTACCCAGGTTCTTATGTGAATGGTCTGTGACCAGCAGGTATTTTTGGCATAATATTATGTTCCTTCTAAGCAGGTACTTGACAAATAAAAAGGTTCAGGATGAAAGGAAATTGTGTGGAGAAATGACAGCTGCTGACAACTATACCTTGTGTGTCGCTGCTGGAGCACAGTTTCCTCCCCAAGAGCCCAGGAGACTTGGCCAGGAGGGTGCTAGAGGTTGATGGTGGCTGAGTAGCTGGTGTCAGGAGTTCCTCAGCACATCACCTGCCCCAGCCTCAGGAAGCAGCTCTCGCTGGCCCAGGCAGAGCCCAGCACTCTTAGAGAGAGGATCACATGTCACAACTGAGGGCTGAAGAAAGACATGCTGGAAGGATGTGCCCTGTTCGCAAGTGAACGGAGGACAGTTGGACTCCATCTTCCAGCTCCCATTGCTTTGCTGGGTTGCACGTGAGTGCGCCAGACTTGACGGTGGCTAAGAGGAGCCAGCAGTGGCAACATGTGTAGGACATGTGTCCTTGAAGCGCTCCGCTGTGTCTTTGTAGTGCTCACCTGTAATCTAGGAGTATGTGTGTGTGTGTGTGGCATGCATATACGCGCACATGCAGTCAGTCGCTCAGTCATGTCCAACTTTTTGTGACCCCGTGGGACCAGGCTCCTCTGTCCATGCAATTTTCCACACAGAAGTACTGCAGCAAGTTGCCATTTCCTACTCCAGGGGATCTTCCTGACCCAGGGATCGAACCTGCATCTCTTGCTTCTTCCGCATTGGCAGGCATATTCTTTACCACTGAGCCACCCGGGAAGTCCAGTCTGTTAGTGCTCACCTGTAAGCTATAGTGCTAAAGCTGTATTCTAGCAGTGCTCATGTTATAATAGCGGGTATAGTGGTGGCCTCCCCATTGTCCATTCCACTCCTCCCATTGAGCACAGGACAACTTCAGTTTGAAGAATTAACTTCAGCTCACAAGGTGACCCTCAGGCATTAGAGGAAAATCCCATTCACCCTGCTACTGACTGGTTCTTTAATGCACATGACCTGATTCTGTTAATGGGACACCAGGGGTGGTTTGCTGAAGGTCTCTGGGAAGTAGTTCTGCCTTCCGTTGGGATGAGAAGCCAGATCCATTTGCTGTGCCTCAGCCTGCTGGTCTGTGTGTCTCTCTGTCTCTGACTTTCTTCCCCTCTGCTGGGGTGCTGGCAGCTAAGACCACAGGGGCTTTGACTTGGAAGGAGTTTGTGTTGAGGCTGGACAAGCAGAGATGTGAAAAGGACCTGAGTTCTTGGTTCCTCCCTGAGCCTGAAGTCCATCCGGCCTGGAAGTCTTTGCTGAAGCTGACCATCTCCTCTACAGTTTAATTTGGCTTGAGTCCAGTCTCTTATTATTTGCAACCCGAACACAGCAGCTGTTATACGCTGTCCCCTCATTAAGCTTAGTTCCCGAGTCAGGCTTCAAAGGTACAGTGCGACTCTGGGAGTGAGGACGAAGGAAAAAGGAGGAAAAGACGATGACTTCTCTCTTTAATGGTGCAACATCAAGACAGTTGCATGGACCTAGTGTCATTTTTTCCTCTTTTATCATGAAAGCATTAAAAATCACCTAAACCTTATTAACTTGGATTTAAAGGGTGGGGGAGTTCTGAATTACAGCCTCTGTTCAAAGGAAGGCAGTTGGTTTTTACTCCAGTTTGATGTGCACAGTAACTGGACCAACACCGGGTAGAGGTCCTGCCGGCCTGCTCCAGGGAAGACGCTTTTAACATATTGTTGCTATGCCAACACGAATCACGTCTTTAGGGGAGTTTCTACAGGCCATAGTGGCTGAGTCAGCAATGTGCACGGGGAACAGAGACGGTGGAGGAGGGTTTAACCTATTTCAGGGAACGGACCTCTTGCGAGGAGCCGTAGCCCCTGGCAGAACAATACGGTGCTAACTATGCATATATCACAGCAGGTATTGCCCCAATGCTCACAGTTTTAAACCCGAGGAACCCTGACGGACGAGGCTCCAGGGCACATGCACCCAGAGCTATGCACACGCCTGGACTCACGTTCACAGGCGGTGACAACGCAACGTACACGAGAGTCGGCGGAAGAAACTTGCTTGGGCCTTGTGTACTGGCAGAAGATTTCTTCTCCTGGGAAAGCGGCTGCGTTTGCATTTTTTTAGTAGCCGCTGGTTACCAAGGCAGCGTGTGCGTGCATGTGTGTGTGTGTGCGTGTGTGTGTGTTTGTGTGTGTGTGTGAGGGAGAGAGAGAGAGATTGAACACCAGCTGGCAAGCGCCTCACTTGAATTGTGGAGATTTTGCCACAAGCCCTCAGACCTGGGAGATGCAAGTCTTTGGTCTGGACCACAGTTCAGTTTTCCTTGTTGGCCTCCCAGATTGTCACTGAAATCTTAAAGACTAGAGCAAATCAGCCTGTTGTTTCCCTAAGCAGATAAAAACTCATTCATTTTAGGAAAAGCAGCCATCTGACACTGGTGCGTATTTGGGAGGCAATTTGTGACCCCATGGACTGCAGCCCCAGGCTCCTCTGTCCATGGGGATTCTCCGGACAAGAATACTGGAGTGGGTTGCCATGGCCTCCTCCAGGGGATCTTCCCAACCCAGGGATCCAACTCAGGTCTCCCAGACTGCAGGCGGATTCTTTACCGCCTGAGCCACCAGGGAAGCCGCAGCTTGGGGGAAGGCCTCTTTTTAGCATAGGAAATGGCTGTGGAGGAGAGGGCATCCCTCGGCACCTGCCAGGTGCTGAGCTACCTGGGAGCCAGGTCCCCCTCCTCCCTTCTCCATCACGTGTGATTTGAGCACCTGAAAATGCCAGGCACTGTGTATTGCGGTTGCGGAGATGAATGAAACACAGAACTTGCCCATGAGAGGTTTGCAGTATAAGGGGGCTGCACACGCACATGAGCACACATGCAGCTCTAACGTGTGTTGAGATGTACATGGAGCAAGGAGCACAGAGGAACATTGAAGCTGGAATTTGAAGTTCAAGGAGGCATCCCGAGCACAGGAGGGAGAGCTGCAGCGCACACAGAGGCAGTGGGAAGAGCGGAGAGGCAGTTTGTTTGGGGTCCAGGGAGGCCCCCAGCCTGGCCACGTGGTGCAGGGCTGAAGAGTGCGGGCCTGGTGGGCAGTTAGGTAGGATGCTGTCAATACGACAGGACCAGGAGCACTTCATCCACTCTCTTGAGGCTCTGCTCTTGTCTGTAAAAGGAGGGTAGTTATCATACTTGTACAAGGCAACTGTGATGAAATGAGATGATGCAGGTAAAGTGCTTGGGGCCCTCCGGGCACGTGTTCAGAGTGTTTCACAGGCATTAGTGTCGAGGAGGTGTTGCGCTAGTTCAGTTCTTCCAAGGTACTTTGGTCCTGCCAGGGGATAACCTTGAAAGCTATATACTGTTTTCTAAAAGGGAGATTCCACAAGACATTATGTTGAATTAGAACTGTTGATATAAATCCGCAGTCTCACAAGGAAATGTTTCCAGCTGTGTCACTACCAAGGGTAAACTCCTTGTGGCCAGATTTGGGCTTTTAACATTTGTTCTCCACTAATGGAATCAGGTCTCCTTGGAAGGTAGGTGATCATGTCTTGGATGGGGGAGGGGGGAAGACAAATCAAGCTGGAAAGTTCTGGATCACCTTATTATTGTCAGAAAGGAAAGAATGCTATTAAGGAGGCCAAGGGCATCCTGAAGGTGCTCACATAGACACGTTTGACAATTTGACCTTCTAATCATGTGGTATATTGGAGAGAACTTGTGAAAGGCCATGGGCTTTTTATGATATGTAAATAAGAATGGTTAGTTTGACGTTGAACGAAAGGGTAATTGAATGATTTGAGGTGGATGACTAGTAGAGTACAGTGTTCACTTTTTATTCTAAGATTAAGGGATTGTTACATGGATGCATGTTTCATTTCTTCTCTAAGTCCTGTGACTGGTTGTAATAACTGGAGATGAGCGTGAGAACCTTAGGTTCACTCCTGGCTTCTTTCCTCTGCTGCTTATCACACAGGCACTGGTTCCCACAGGCTGGGTTTCCCAGGCTTCTGGCTGGGCATGGCCAACTGGGAGGGGGGCTGGAGAGTGAGAAGGAAGGAGAAGCCAGGCTGTTTCTCCCCGCGCTTCCGTCTCCAGCACCAGCCGCCTCGCCTCCCAGCGCTGCCTCCCATAGCTCCAGCTGCTGTCCTGTTGGAGGCACCACACTGCCAGGTTCTTTTGAGGGTCCCCCAGCCCCAGCCCCAGGGCTGCACTCTCGCCTCTCCTTTGTCCCACCAGCCCAAAGATGCTAGCAATTTCCCGGAATCGCTAATCTCACTGTCCTCTCTTTGTCTTCCCAGCTGTATAGTCAATTCTCTTCAATGAATCCCCTCCACGTAAATTACTGAAATGACCTGTTGCCCAGTTAGTGTCTAATAGAATATGTTATTATTTCTATCCACACAAGCAGGAAAGAGTAAACACCAGGAACTGTGAGTAAACCAAATAATCCCAGAATAAACGGACACAGTGGCAAGGGTGAGAACGGTCAGTGAGCACTTCCGTGGCATAAAATCCAGGCAGGGGACTGAAAGCCAAGAGGCGGTCCATGCAAAAATTGAGGCAGGACAGCGTTCTGCAGGATGTTCCTGATGACATGTTCAGCACATGTCCTGAGGAGGGGACTCACTTTGCACATTCAATCCCAGGAGATGCAATTTTTAGATGGTCTTATGAATTACAATAAAATGCAAATGAAAGAACAATAAATTTTAAATAATATTGTTGGACCAAGTCAGTACATCCTAATAAGACAATGGGTTAGATGATGTCAGCCAAGAGATGTCTAAAAGTGAAATCAATTCTGGAGAATCTGCCAAGAGAGGCAGGTGTCGTCTGTGTCCTGTCCAGCTCCCTTTGGTAACCATCCTTTCCTCACCTGACTAGACTGCTTTGGGCCACCAGCCCTGCCACGCTTTGCCTGAGATGTCTCTGGCCACTGGAATCTACATGGTCCACATGAGCAGACTGGAAGTGTCCATCTCCAGGGCAGTCCTCAACCAATATTTGAGGAGAACGGTGGATAAATATTCCAGCACCCCTGCCTACTGGCACCTACTACCCAGGGTAACCGAGGTGCCAGTCTACACCATCTCCCACATTTCTGGGTAGGACTGCTCCTGGTCACTCACAGTGGTCACCAGCTTGCTGACATGGCCTCTCTGGATTCCTCCTTTCCTGGTCTCACGTCCCTGAGTCCTGCTGGGTGATTCCAAGAATCGCCTTCCAAAAAAAACTACTTCCACTTATATTCTTGTCTCACTGTCTGCTTCTGGGGGAGATGAGACTAAGGCACCATTTAAAAGATAAACTCATTTGGAATAATTTTAGATATGGAGAAAAGTTGCAAAGATAATACAGAGACTTCTCACTCAATTCCTTCCAAATTTAATTTCTTAAAAAAAACAGCTTTATTGAGGTGTAATCTATATACCAAGAACTGCACATATTTAACCTGTGCAATTGGATGCATATGGAAATATGCACACATCAGAATACCATCACCTCAATCAAGGTAATAGACATACTCAACACCTCCCAAAGTATCTTTGTATCCTATTCCTTTTTTTTTTTTTTTTGGTAAGGACACAACATAAGATTTGCCTTCTTAACAAATTTTGAAGTTCACAATGCATAGTGGTAATCATAGATACTATTTTATACAGCAGATCTCTAGAACTTATCCATCTTGCATAACTGAAACTTTATACCCACACATTATCATTTGCCATTTGTTAAACCTAAGAGGTTAGCCCTGAGCATTACTGCTAACTAAACTCCAGGCTTTCATCAGATTTTATCAATTGTTAATGACCACCTGACCTGCCTCTTGAGAAACCTATATGCAGATCAGGAAGCAACGATTAGACTGGTTTCAAATAGGAAAAGGAGTATGTCAAGGCTGTATATTGTCACTCTACTTATTTAACTTATATTCAGAGTACATCATGAGAAACACTGGGCTGGAGGAAGCACAAGCTGGAATCAAGATTGCCGGGAGAAATATCAATAACCTCAGATATGCAGATGACACCACCCTTATGGCAGAAAGTGAAGAAAAACTAAAGAGCCTCTTGATGAAAGTAAAAAGGAAAGTGAAAAAGTTGGCTTAAAGCTCAACATTCAGAAAATGAAGATCATGGCATCTGGTCCCATCACTTCATGCGAAATAGATGGGGGAACAGTGGAAACAGTGTCAGACTTTATATTTTTGGGCTCCAAAATCACTGCAGATGGTGACTGCAGCCATGAAATTAAAAGACACTTACTCCTTGGAAGGAAAATTATGACCAACCTAGGTAGTGTATTGGAAAGCAGAGACATTACTTTGTCAAAAAATGTCTGTCTAGGGCTATTGTTTTTTCCAGTAGTCATGTATGGATGTGAGAGTTGGACCATAAAGAAAGTTGAGCGCCAAAGAATTGATGCTTTTGAACTGTGGTATTGGAGAAGACTCTTGAGAGTCCCTTGGACTGCAAGGAGATCCAACCAGTCCATCCTAAAGGAGATCAGTCCTGGGTGTTCACTGGTAGGACTGATGAAACTGAAACTCCAATACTTTGGCCACCTGATGTGAAGAGCTGACTCATTTGAAAAGACCCTGATGCTGGGAAAGACTGAGGGCAGGAGAAGGGGATGGCAGAGGACGAGATGGTTGGATGGCATCACCGACTCAATGGACATGGATTTGGGTGAACTCCGGGAGTTGGTGATGGACAGGGAGGCCTGGCGTGCTGCGGTTCATGGGGTCGCAAAGAGTTGGACACGACTGAGCGACTGAACTGGACTGAATGTCCTCTTCCTGGTCAGGACCCCACATGATCTGTGACAGTGTCTCAGTCTTCCCTCATTTTTCATGACCTTAACAGGAATACTGAGGAGTACTGTTCGGGCATTTTGTAGAATGTCATTTGATTTGGGTTGATATTTTTCTCAAGGTTAGACAAAAATGATGGGTTTAGAGGAAAAGTATTTCACAACTTAAGTGCCCCTCTCAGTAGATCATCTCAGGGAAGACACCAAATTTAAAAACTTAAAAAAAAATACTTAATAGGGACTTCCTTGGTAGTCCAGTGGCTAAGACTTCATGCTCCCATTGCAGCGGGCATGAGTCTGATCCCTGGTCAGAGAATTAGATCCCACATGCTGCAACTAAGAGACTGAATGCCGCAACTAAAGAGCACGCACACCTCAACTAATAGCTGGCACAGCTAAACAAGTTTTTCTTTTTTTAAATCCATCATAAAAACCAGATGCTTTAAATTCCCAAGTCATCACAAGTAAACATCTTTTTTATAAAAAGGGACCCAGCTTGGAGTCCAGGGCCTCATGTTTGTATCACCTTACACTGGACATCAGGTCCTATGTCCCAGCCAAGAACCAATTAGCCAATTGCCCAATTCTATGTCTTCAGCTTGTCTGAGAAATTGTCCTCTGTCTTTTGGCTCTAGTAGAACTCCTCAGGAAGGAGTAAATATTACTGAAACCCTAGGATGATACAAGAAATGCAGTGAAGAGTAAATGTAGCAATAATCCTGGGAAGGTAATATATCAGGTGCAGAATAATGAATTAAGGCCATGGTGTGTATGTGTTCTAGAGGGGACATAAGTAGGTGCAGTAATAAGTTCTGTAACCACTGCATTTCTGAATGTTTTGTCTGCCATTTGAGATCTTTGAAAGAATTCTTTTGATCTGCAAAAGAATCAAATGGAGTGTTTGTAACTGCATTTCAAATTAAGAACATATCATTCATTATATTTGTAACTGAGAAAAATAGGTTTTCTGAGTTCTCTTAATTAGATGTAATTGTAACAAATTAAGAATTAAGAAAAGCTTCTTTCCCCCTAAAAAAAAAAAGCTCCTTAGGCAATTAAATCATCTGCCAGTGGGTTACAATAGGACTAATAGTCCCTCCCCATCCCCATCTGTAAAGCTGTTAGATTTCAGGGCACTGAAATATTAAGCCTTTCATGGATGTTTTAGGCATTTTCACATCTTTCATCTCATTTTATCCTCATAAGAATTTGGTGGTATTATCTTCATGTGAGAAATGAAGAAAACTGTAATTTAGGATGCATTTGATCCTGAGAAACAGAACACTGGACCAAAATGACTTAGACAGCAATAGGTTTATTATCTTCTTGAGAAGTATTCCGGGTAGTTGCAGGGCTGGTTAATTCCCGGGACTCTGTAACACCAAGTCCCAGCTTCTCTGTGCGTCTCTTGACTCCTCTTCGTGGTCACAAGGCGGCTGCAGCAGTCCTAGGCACTCATAGCGTAGAGGGAAGCAGACTTTCCTAGGGGTCAAGCGCTGTAAAAGAGGGAATCCTCTCCCAGCTGTGCCGTGGTGACTTCTCCTCATTGGCCAGGATTGAGTCCTGTATTTAGGTCTAAGCCAATCACCAACTGAGGGGGCGGAGTTATGACTGACTTGGACCAGTCAGCCTTGATCCCCTGAGGCTGGGAGGGTGAATGGGCGCGAGCACCAGCAGGGGAGATGGAAGGCCTGGCTTGCCTCGGTTCACCCTGTCAAGCCAGGACTGGATTCTTCGGTTCCAACTTACACTTTGGCCTTTCCCAATAGTCCTTGGAATTCCCTCCAAGTCCTTGGAATGAGCTCATAACTTTAAATGGTCTTCAACTTGGAAGGAGCCTCCAGGGACTTTTGGGCCAGTCTCTTTCTGACCAGCTGGCGTAGGTGGGTTTAAACTCTGCAGAACAGAGTTGTCTCACTTCTTCCCAAAGACTGTCACAGCTTCTGAGGCTCAGGGTCCATGTAGTGCTTTTTATAGCACAGATGGGGATGCTGGGGTGGGGGTGGGGTGGGGAGAAGGGGCTTATGGTCACAACGTGAAGGGACTGGAATCTGTGCCTTCGACTCCTCATTTTCTTTTTTCTTTAGATTTATTATTATTTTTTTTTAGCTGTACTGTACATCATGAGCTTCCCAGGTGGTTCAGTAGTATAGAATCCACTTGCCACTGCAGGAGCTGCAGGAGACACGAGTTTGATCCCTGGGTGGGGAAGATCCTCTGGAGGAGGAAATGACAACCCACTCCAGTATTCTTGCCAGGATAGTCCCGTGGACAGAGGAGCCTGGCAGGCTACCACCCATGGGGTCACAAAGAGTCGGGCATGACTGAGCCTGCATTAAAGCCCGAGCAGCATGTGGGCCCTTAGTTCCCCAACCAGGGATCAAACCTGCACCCCTGCATTGGAAGCATGGAGTCTTAACCACTGGACCAGCAGGGAAGTCCCTCAGCTCCTGGTTCTTGCTGTTGCCCTTTTCTCTCCGCCTGGCTGTTTTGCAGGTGAATGCTAGTAAAAGCCAGCGGGTTTTGGAGGCACTTTAGAGCAGCATTTGAAATTATGGCCAGTGGAGCTTGACTTCTGGCTTTGTATCCTCAGGTAAGTAATATAACCTTTCTGTTCCTCAGTTTCCTCAGCTGAAAAAGTGGGTATAATAACTGGACCGCTTCCTCCAGTGATTATGAAGAATAAATGAGTGAATATGTGTAATTTTAAAAGTAAGCTTTAAAAATTATTATTAAAAAAGTAAAATTGTTATAGTGCTCCTACTATGTTGCTTTAGTCATGTTTGACTCTTTGCGACCCTATGGGCTATAGCCCGCCAGGCTCCTCTGTCCAAGGGATTCTCCAGGCAAGGATACTGGAGTGCGTTGCCATGCCCTCCTTCAGGGGATCTTCCTGACCCAGGGATTGAGCCCGAGTGTCCTGTACTGCAGGCGGATTCTTTACTGCTGAGCCACCAGGGAAGCCCTATCTAGTCCTTATATCGCCTTTATTATTAGCAGATTTATCTTACAGATGAGGAAATTAAAGCTCCCGAAGTGTCATGTGACTCAGAGGGTCCCGTAGCTGAGGCCTTACTGAGTGTCAGACCACATCTGGCTCTGGAAACCTGAGCTCTTAATTTGCTATCCTGTCTCCTTCCCCTGGTGTTTGGCGTCTTGGATTCTCTACTGCAGATAAAAGAACTGAGGCCAGCCAGGTGAAGCCCCCTAGTTCATGGTCGCCTAGTTAGTCAATAAAAGAGGAGCTAGGATACAGGGACCTTTCACCAGCCTACGCTCCCCTGCAGGGTATGCAGTGTCTTAGAATGTCAGCAAGATTTGTCTCAGCTACTTCATCAGGCATTTTTCCTCATGTCAGACCCAAATCTTTCCTGCTTCAATTTGTGTTCATCTTTTGCTGCAACTCTACAGAGGCCTCTTCCTAGTCTATTTGAATTGCTACTTCATGAGTCAATGAGCCTTCCCCCTGCCACTCAGCCCTGCCCTGTTTGTCCTCACATGTCCACTTCAGCGCCTCTCCCTGAGGGTTCTACTCATGCCAACTTCAGGGACAAGAGGACCAGGGATCTCTAGGGAATGTCAACTCTGGCCGTGGTCTCAGCTCAGCCTCAGCAGGATCCTGTTTCTCCCCAGGCCTGGCAATGAAGCATCTCTCTGAACATCTCGTCTCCTTGTACTTCTCCTGACTTCCCGCCTTCCACCTGGTTGGGGAGTGATTATTTCTAATATGTGAAATAGGGGTGGGAGAGACTGCCCTGTAGACCTGCACTGCCCACCGCTTGTCACACTTGGATATTTAAATTGATGAAAAGCCAATAAAATTTAAAAGTCCAATTCCTCCACTGCACTAGCCATGTTTCAAGTGCTTGACAGCCCCACACGACTGGTGGCTTCTATACGGGACCAGGCAGACATAAGCACGTGCACCACTGCAGAAAGTTCTATTGCATGGTGATAGAGCTGTGGTTCTCAAGCTCAGAATCATCTGGAGGAATTGTTAAAACATCTAATACTGCCCATGCTCTTCCCCAGCCAACCCCAGAGTTTCTATCTCAGTGGGTCTGGGACAGGTTGGAGGATTTTCACCTCTGATGGTTTCCTAGGTGGTGCTCTAGTGGTTCCTCCAGGGTCCCTACTTTGAGAACCACTGCTCTGTTCATCAACCACTGGAGAACCTGGTTGGAAGGCCCCATCTGCTGACCCGGAGTTGATGGTGCAAAAGAAGAACTGGTGGACACAGCTCCCTGAGCCAAGCTTCCAGATGGAAACTGGGACCAGTTTATTCAAAGCAAACATTGGTGGGACAGTGGGGTATGTTTTTGAATTTGCAACAACAACAACAAAAACCCACCCCACCCCAACAGAACATTCCTGCACCCCATAGGCTGGCTGGGCTTCATTTCCACTTGTCTGTATGTTCTCAGAAGGAGCCACTTTGTTCCAGCCCTGATCACTGTTCTTCTCCAAATTCATCAAAAAAAAAAAAAAAAAAAAAAAAAGATGAGTACAAAACAAAGACTTAGGGCTTCCCTGGTGGCTCAGTGGATAAGAATCAGCCTGCCAGTGCAGGAGTCATGGGTTAGATCCCTGACCTGGGAAGATCCCACATGCTGCGGAGGAACGTACACCAGAACGTTAGAACCTGTGCTCCAGAGCCCAGGAGCCTCGACTGCTGAAGTCCGAGCACCCTAGGCCCATGCTCCACAACCAGAGAAGCCGCAGCAATGAAAAGCACACTCATCACAACCAGAGAAAAGCCAGTGCAGCAGCAAAGACTCGGGATGACCAAAAATAAGAAAGTAAAGAAAAATGTTAAAAGATTAAAAACAGAAAACGAGGAGCCACTCCAATGTCCCCTAAGATACTGGTCCTTGGTTGTAGTTTTCTTTCTACCTTGAGCTTTTCAAGACCCACAGGTACTTGTTAGCTTCTCTTTCTGAGAGGCCATTAAGGGACCAGAAAGCACTGGATTTAGAGTTGAAAGGTTTGGATTCAAGTCACTGTGTGATCTTGGGCATTGCCCCTTTGAGTTCAATAATGGGGTAACATGGTCATGTTACTTACTTTACAAAGAAGTTTTATGCTCAACTGATATGGGATGCAATTTTAAGTCACAGAATACTGTCCAAGCCTGGTGGGCTGCTATCCATGGGGTCACACAGAGTCGGACATGACTGAAATGACTTAGCAGCAGGTCCTATAGCTTGGTGTGTCACTATCAGAGCACAGACTCTCTGTGATTTAGTTATTTGTTTATATGCACATCTCTCAACAGCCTGAGAGCTCCTTGAAGCAGGGCTCTGTCTTATTCATCTATTAATCTTTGAGCCCCCTCGTGCTTGACTTGCGGTCCAGCAAACAGTTATACTACTAGTGATCATTATACTAAAACATATAGCCATGCATCATGCGACAGACCCCGAACTAATATATTAATTCATTTAAGTCTTCCTGCTTCCCAACAAGGTGTGTGTTACTGTTATGAGATTATACATAGTAGATGCCAAGTAAATATCTACTGAAGCGTCTAGGGCCGCCCTTCTCCAACTTTAACATAAACAGGAATCATCTAGGGATCTTGATCTTGTTAAAGTGCATCCTGATTCAGTGGGGCTGGGGTGGGGCCTGGGGTCTTGCATTTCCAAGAGGCTCTCAGCTGCCAGGTGATGCTGCCAGTCCTTAGGCCATACTGTGGGTTCAAAGATCTAGATCATTTAGCAAGTCACCAGCTAGAAAACATCCAGTTCCTTGCAGGGTGGATGCAGAGGTGGAACAGTCAGAAAAAAATAACTCATGTCTTACTTTGTTGGTAAAAGGATTACAGATCCTCAGGTTAGACATTCTTTGAGGGGATGATGAAGTGAGTCAATCAAAGACAGCTTTTTAAAGTCTCATTGGAACAGTCTATTCTCACAGTTTCCAGGAGAGGTGCAGGGTAAATTCTTTCCAACATTAGGAACAGAGCTTAGGTCTGGGGCTACATGTCTGAACTTAGCAGGGAGCCCAGCACTTGATGCCAAATTGCCTGGAGTCTACTCTCCAGGGAGGGCTGTGAGTCCTTCCCATGGCAGCCACGGTACAGGTGGGACCCAGGCCCGTTCCCCTAGCAGGTGGAGGGATGTTCGAGGGCAGTGGGAGGAAGTGCGTGGCAGAGTCAGACAGAGCCAGATTCCAATCCATTGCCACTTGCAGGCTGTTCAACCCCTGGCAAACACCTTATCCTTATGGTTCTTTTTCTTCAGGATAGCATACAGATGATGCCAGGTTTCATTAAAAAAAAATCAAAACTCCTGGAGGATTTAAAATAGAGTGATGTAATGTAGGGGATTGATTACAGAGGAGAAGGCAGACTTGGGAAGCCATGTGGGGGAATGAGTGGCAATCAGAGATTAGAAGGGAGACAGCTGTGGGCTGGAGGCCCAGGAAGGAGGCAGTGTTTCCACAGCCCAGGGGGGTCAGGCCATGGAGGGGGAGCTGGAGCCACAGAGAACACAGCCTTGCCAGGATGCCACTTCGACCAGGACCAAGCAGGAGAGAGACCCCTGCTTCTCCCTCCGCCACCCTCCAGTCTGCCATTGCTTCCCTTGGCTGAAAGTAGCTGGACGCTGGGAAGCAGGGCCTGCTGGTGTGAGCCATGCTGCAACCCGAGGGCAGAGCAAGGAAGGGGAGGACCGGCTCCGAGGATGAGCGTGCTCAGGACCTGCCGCACAGGGTCAGTGACTTGGCGGGGAAGCCTGTATAAACATCTCGGCACACTGCCCACCACATCAGTGAAGCGCATGCCCTCCCCGCCCCTGGAAACAGCCAGCCAGGCCAAACAGGGGGTGCATGCAGGCCAGGAAGCAGCAGTTAGAACTGGACATGGACCAACAGACTGGTTCCAAATAGGAAAAGGAGGACGTCAAGGCTGTATATTGTCACCCTGCTTATTTTACTTATATGCAGAGTACATCATGAGA
Source organism: Nanger dama (assembly GCA_917880005.1). Taxonomy (NCBI): domain Eukaryota; kingdom Metazoa; phylum Chordata; class Mammalia; order Artiodactyla; family Bovidae; genus Nanger; species Nanger dama. The sequence continues at coordinate 445,046 of CAKJTW010000038.1, read as the reverse complement.
AACGCTGGACTGGAAGAAACACAAGCTGGAACCAAGATTGCAGGGAGAAATATCAATAACCTCAGATATGCAGATGACACCACCCTTATGGCAGAAAGTGAAGAGGAACTAAAAGCCTCTTGATGAAAGCAAAAGAGAAAAGTGAAAAAGTTGGCTTAAAGCTCAACATTCAGAAAACGAATATCATGGCATCCGGTCCCATCACTTCATGGGAAATAGATGGGGAAACAGTGGAAACAGTGTCAGACTTTATCTTTTGGGGCTCCAAAATCACTGCAGATGGTGATTGCAGCCATGAAATTAAAAGACACTTACTCCTTGGAAGAAAAGTTATGACCAACCTAGGTAGTATATTGAAAAGCAGAGACATTACTTTTCCAACAAAGGTCTGTTTAGTCAAGGCTATGGTTTTTCCTGTGGTCATGTATGGATGTAAGAGTTGGACTATGAAGAAAGCTGAGCACCAAAGAATTGATGCTTTTGAACTGTGGTGTTGGGGAAGACTCTTGAGAGCCCCTTGGACTGCAAGGAGATCCAACCAGTCCATTCTGAAGGAGATCAGCCCTGGGATTTCTTTGGAGGGAATGATGCTGAAGCTGAATCTCCAGTACTTTGGCCACCTCATGCGAAGAGTTGACTCATTGGAAAAGACTCTGATGCTGGGAGGGATTGGGGGCAGGAGGAAAAGGGGACGACAGAGGATGAGGTGGCTTGATAGCATCACCAACCTGATGGACGTGAGTCTGAGTGAACTCTGGGAGATGGTGATGGACAGGGAGGTCTGGCGTGCTGCAGTTCATGGGGTCGCAAAGAGTCAGACACGACTGAGGGAATGAACTGAACTGAACTGAACCATGTCTTTTGGGATGCCGTCTTGACTGTCAGTGGTTTTCCTTGTCACTCCTGTCTATGTGGGACCGCAGGCTCTGTAACTCAAGAGAATCCGTCTCCACTGGCCTCTCCTGATCCTAGGATTGGGGGAAGGGTTCTTCAGACCAAAGGACCAGGGAAGTGCCCAAGGCTGGATGTGGGGACACTGGTGGGGGTGGGGCCTGGACAGGCCTGTCGCTGTGTTGTCTGTTGATTCATTCATCCATTCTTCTCTTGCGCTTGTTTAGTTGCTAAGAACTGTCTGACTCTTTGAGACCCCATGGCCCATAGCCCACCAGGCTCCTCTGTCCATGGAATTTCCAGGCAAGAATACTAGAGTGGATAGCCACTCCCTTATCCAAGGGGATCTTTCCAACCCAGGGACTGAACTCATGTCTCCTGAATTGGCAGGCAGATTCTTTACCACTGAGCCACCAGGGATGCCCATTCTTCTTTCAACAGGCAATTATTTAGCTGGATCCACATCAGGTGCTAGGAATGCAAACAGTGTCTGGTGGGCAATACCGGCCTGTAAATTAATGTTTCAGTCAAGGCTGTCTTGGTTGTAAGAAACAGAAACACATTAAAAAAAAAACTCAAGGAGTCTTATTGAAAGGGATAAGGGAATGTGATGGAATCAAACTTCAGGAAGTGCAGCTAGATCTCAGGGACCTGGCCTCATCTTACTCTCTGCCTCTCTGAGCGTCTGCAAACCACATCACATGTGGTTCCTGCTCCCCCAGAACACCTGCCTGTGGGGTGATGCTGGCTTCCCCTGCAGTCCACTGGCTCAGGCCCCGACTCCTGAGATTATACAAGTCCCGCGCAGTCTCACCAACCAAGATCGTTGGTCTGTCTGATTACATTATGGAGAGAGATCCTGGCCTTGCCCAGCTCTCGTGAGTCAGACCGCACATCCCATCAGGATGGCCTGGACAGGACAGGCAGTGGGGAGGCAGGGGAAGGGCTGTGTGGGCTGCTCTTGGGAGAGGCAGGTTCTGACAAGGGGGCTGAGGGCAGGCAATGAAACACGCTTCCTGCAAGAAATAATTACAAACCTGGCTGAAGACGTATATTGAATACAGAAAAGCATTGAAAGTGATAACAGTGACCATTTATCAATTTATCAAGCTTTTATGTGTCAGACATCATATAAGTGCTTTTTATGTGTTCACCTCTTTTAAGTCTCACTGTCAGTCTCAGAAGTCGGCTTGATTATTTTCCCCCTTGGACAGGTCAGGAAACAGGATGGAGGAGGTTGAATACATTGCCTGAGATCAGGTGGACGCAGGTGGCAACAGCAGACTTGCTCCATGTAGCTGAGCCACATGCCTGCATCCTGCTTCCACCGCGCACAACCTCCCAGAATGCTGTCTCTAAGCCAAAACTTCCTTTTGTTAAGGAATTTCAGATGCACAGACTTGGGGCACCAATGTCCCACTTTAAGACTCATCATCACCATCCATCTGTGCCCAGATCCTCTTGTATCTTGATCATCTTTTCTCCTTCACACAGGTCCCCATACTAGGCCCTTCCCCTGGCGCTGTCCATTCTGCAGTAAGTAAGCTAATAAGTCACTTCAGTCATGTCTGACTCTTTGCAGCCTTGGAGACTATAGCCCCACAGACTCCTCTGTTCGTGGAATTCTCCAGGCAAGAATACTGGAGTGGGTTGCCATGTCCTCCTCAGTGGATAACATACATGCTTCCAATTTGCCTCATGTAGGTTTAATTGATATATGTTATCCTTTGAAAGTGTATACGTGTTTGGGGGCTTATTTTTCAGGGAGTGTTTACTTTTAATTTCTTTTTTAAGATCATAATAAATAAATGTCCCTCTAAGCCCTGTTTTTACTGCATTCCACAAATTTGTTGTGTTTTCATTTTCATGCAGTTCAAAATCTTTTAAAATTTCTCTTGAGATTTATTCCTGGACCCATGTGTTATTTATAAATATGTTGTTTAATCTCCAGATATGTGGGGATGGAAGTAGTCCATAGACGTCCTTTACACACAGCTGACTGACGGTGCTGAGTTCACTCACGTCCTTACTGATTTTCTGCCTGCTGAATCTGTCCATTTCTGGTAGCGGAGGGCTGAAGTTTCTGATAGTGGGTTCATGTATTTCTCCTTGCAGTTCTATCAATTCTGCCCTGTGTGTTTTGTTCCTCTGTTGTTAGGCACATACACATTTAGAATCATTTTGTCTTCATGGAAATTGATCCCTCAACATTATGTAATGCCCTTATTCATCCGTGATAGCTTTCCTTGCTCTGAAGTCTGCTCTAATATTACTATAGCTACTCCTCCTTTCTTTTAATGTCTTAGCAATGTATATTTTCTCTATCCATTTTCCTTTAATACATATGTGTCTTTATATTTAAATCACATTTCTTGTAGACAACGTATCATTGTGTTTTGTTTTTGGATCCCTTCTGATAGTCACTGTCTTTTAATTGGGAGTTTAGACCACTGATTTAGTCACAGTGATCACTGATACAATTTGACTAATATTTACCACACTTATTTTTTTCTGTAAGTTGTCCTTGTTCTTTGCTTATATTTTTGTCTTTTTCTTTTTGTGTGTGGTTTTAACTGAGCATTAAAAAAATTTTTTTTAGTGGTTTTCCTCAGTGGTAAAGATCCTGCCAGAGCAGAATCAGCCAGAGATGCAAGTTCAATTCCTGGGTTGGGAAGATCCTTCGGAGGTGGAAATGGCAACCCACTCTAGTTTCTTGCCAGGATAATCCCATGGACTGAGGGGCTTGGTGGGCTATAGCTCATGGGGTCACAAAGATTCAGAGACAACTGAGCAACTTAGCATATACATACTGGCGTGCTGTGATTCATGGGGTCACAAAGAGTCGGACATGACTGAGCGACTGAACTGAACACACTAGAGTTTGCAATATACATTTACAACTCATCTAGGTCGACTTTCAAATAATACTATACTGCTTCATGGGTAGTGCAAGTATAAAACAATAACAATAATACTAATTTTGCCGGCTTGTCCCTCTTATTATTGCTGTCATTGATTTCATTTATACCTAAGCCGTATATATAGGTAACAAATACATTGTTGCTGTTATTACTTTGTACAAACCATTGTCTGTTAGCTCAATTCAGTTTAAGTTTTTATTTTACTTTCAATTATTCTTTCTCTAATGCTCTTTATTTCTTTATGTAGATCTGAGTTTCTTTCCTATATATATAATTTTCCTTCTCTCTAAAGAACTTTTAACATTTCTCCCATAGAAACCTACTGGCAACAAATTCTCTTAATTTTTGTTTGTCTAAGAAAGTCTTTATTTCCCCTTTATTTCTGATAGATTATTTTGCAGAGTACAGAATTCTAGTTTGGTGCTTTCTTCCTGTCAGCACTTTAAATATTTCACTCTACTCTCTTCTTGCTTGCATGGTTTCTGAGGAGCGGTTGGATGTAATTTTTATCTTTGTTCCTCTGCAGGTAATATTTTTCCTCTCTCTTTTTTCAGGATTTTTTTCTTTACGTTTGATTTTCTACAGCTTGAAAATGATGTGCCTAAGTGTAGGTTTTTCTTGTTTTCTATGTATGTGTTTAATTTATCTGGCATCTTCCAAGAGCTTCCTGGATCTGTGGTTTGGTGCCTGACATTAATGCAGGGGAAATTCTCAGTCATTTTTTATTCATTTCTTCTGTCCCTTTCATCTCTTTCCTCTCCTTCTGGTATTCCCATGATGTGTATCTTACACCTTTTGTAGTTGTCTCACAATCTGGATATTCTGTTCTGGTTCTCAGTCTTTGTTCTCTTTGTTTTTCAGTTTTGGAAGTGTCTATTGCTGTATCCTCAAGCTTAGAGCTTCTTTCCTCAACTGAGTCTGGCTACTAAGAAGCCCATTGCAGGCATTCTTCACTTCTGCTGCTGCTGCTGCTGAGTCGCTTCAGTCGTGTCCGACTCTGTGCGACCCCATAGGCGGCAGCCCACCAGGCTCCCCCATCCCTGGGATTCTCCAGGCAAGAACACTGGAGTGGGCTGCCATTTCCTTCTCACTTCTGTTACTGTTTTTTATTTCCAGCATTCCTTTTGGTTCTTTCTTAGAATTTTCTTTTCTCATCTGTTTCATTTCCCATCTGTTCTTGCTTACTGTCTACATTATCAGTTAGCACCCTTAGCATATTTGGAGAAGTCAATGGCAACCCACTCCACTGTTCTTGCCTGGAGAATCCCAGGGATGGAGAGCCTGGTGGGCTGCTGTCTATGGGGTCACACGGAGTCAGACACGACTGAAGTGACTTAGCAGCAGCAGCAGCCCTTAGCATATTAATACTAGTTGTTTTAAATTTCTGGTCTGATAATTTCAACATGACTGCCATATCTGAATCTGGTTTTGGTATTTGCTCTGTCTCTACAAACTATGGTTTTTTGTTTTTGTGTTTTGCCTTTTGGCATGTCTGGTAATGTTTTCTTGATAACTGGACATGATATACTGGGTGAAATGAACTGCTGTAGACAGACCTTTAGTGATGTAATGATGAGGTATGTGTTTGTGGTGGGGGAAGCATTCTGTAGTCCCATGACAAGATATTGGCCTTTCCATGAGACTATACCTCTGGACTGTGAACTGCACTCATGCTTTTCAGTCTTTTTCTTCCCCTTAGGTGAGACAGGATGGCTAGAAGTTGAGTGTTTCCTTTTTCCATTTGGAAGGCTAGTGCTACACAAAAGTCTAGGGGCCTCCTGATGATGGGGTCACCTGGAGTGTTTTATTCCCAGACTTGATCACACTGAGCCTCCAGCAATTTGTTAATTACAGGTCATGTTTAGAGGTTGCAGCTTGTGGGTTTCTGCTCCAATAAGTTGTGATTCTCTATATTTACCTACTGGCCTCTACAATTTGGGGGCAGTGGTTTGTTTCCTTCATGACCTCACTTCTTTTACAGATCTAAGGAGAGGTGTTGGTTTTCCTGTTTATTTGACATTTTGCTTGTTGTTAGGATAGTCTGGTGACTTCCAAGAGCTTCTTATAGGGTAAAACAGAAACCAGAAGTCTCCTTTCTCTAGTTATAATTGAACATTTTATATTATTTCATTTAATCTATCCTCTTATCAACTATAACTCCTTGGTTTTGGTAGTAGCTTAAAAAACACATTTTTAATTGATGCTAGTTTACTTTTTTATTTATTTGGCTGCTCTGGGTCTTAGTTGCGGCATCTGGGATCTTAGATCTTCTTAGCTGAGGAACACAAGATCCTTATGGTGTGTGAACTCTTAGTTGCAGCATGTGGGATCTAGTTCCCTGACCAGGGATTGAACCCCACCCCTGCACTGGGAGCAAGGAATCTTAGCCACAGGCCCACAGGGAAGTCCCAATGTAAGTCTGCTTTCAAATAACACTATGTTACTTCCCATGTGGTACAGGTACTTTCCCCCAGTTTCTCCTTCCAGCCCTTTTGACATTGCTGTTATTCATTTCACTTACCATATGCTGTAATTATACATTTTATTCTTCTTGCTTTAAACAAACTTATTTTTTAGATCAATTAAGAGTAAGAAAAGTAAAAATATTTTCCTTCTCTAATGCTTTCCTTTTCTTTATATCATTTTCTTGCTGTCTACAGACCTTCTTATCTTTTTTTTTTTTTTTTTTTTGCAGGACGGGTATGCTGGTATTATATCCCCTCACTTTTTGTTTGTCTGAGAATTTCTTTGTATCTCCTTTACTGTGGAAGAGTAATTTCTATGGGTATAGCATTCTAGGTTGGTGGGCTTTTTCTTTCAACATTTAAAATATTCCGTGCCATTCTCTTCTTGTTGGGAAGTCTGCTGTAACTATTTTCTTTTTTTCCCCCTTTATAGATATGTTCCCCCACCCTCCCCCACCCCTGGCTTCTTTAAAGATTTTCTCTTTGACTTGGGTTTTCTGTCATTTAAATATGATGTGTCTAGGTGTGAAGTTATTTTGCTTGTTTGCTTGCTTGTTTGTTTTGGTGTTTATTCTGCGTAGTGTTCTCTGATCTTCCTAGATCTATGATTTGGAAAGGTTTTGGCCATTATTATTTCAAATGTTTCTTCTGCTCTATTTTCTCTTTCTTGTCCTTCTGGCATTCCAACTATGCATATACCTTTTGATAGTGTCCCACAATTTTTGCATTTTCTGTTTTTATTCATGCCTTTTTCTCTTTGTATTTCAGTTCAGGAAATTGCTATTGACCTGTCTCCCAGTTCACCGATTCTTTCATTGGCTGTGTTTAGTCTCCTGATGAGCTCATCCAAGGTATTTTTCATTCTCTGATGGTGTTTTTGACTTCTAGCATTTCTCTTCTAGCATTCTTTCTTAGAGCTTCCATCTTTCTGGTTACATTATTCATATGTCTATGTTCTCTACTCTTTCCACTAGAGCCCTCAACACATTAACCACATGTATTTCAGTGCTCTCTGATATCCAACAGGTGTAGCATTTCTGAGTCTGGCTCTTATGACTGCTTCGTTTCTTTGGACTGTTCTCTCTTGCCTTTTGTCAGACTTTGTTATTTCTTCTTGAAAGCCAGGCATGCACTGGGCAGTAAGGCATGGGGTAAATGGCCTTCAGTGTGAGAGTTTATGTTAATCTGTCTAGGAGCTGGACTGTGTTTAATGTTTGCTGCAGCACTGTGTTCCAGAGGCTTCAGCTTCTCTAGTTTCCTTGTTTTTTATTCCTATTTGAGTCTGGGCATTCAATAGAAGATATCAAGAAAAGATGGCAAGAATATACAGAAGAACTATACAAAAAGATCTCAGTGCCCCAGATAGCTGTGATGGTGTGATCACTCAGCTGGGGCCAGACATCCTGGAGTGCAAGGTCAGGTGGGCCTTGGGAAGCTTCACTATGAACAAAGCTAGTGGTAGTGATGAAATTCCAGTTGAGCTATTTCAAATCCTAAAAGACGATGCTGTGAAAGTGCTGCACTCAATATGCCAGCAAATTTGGAAAACTCAGCAGTGGCCACAGGACTGGGAAAGGTCAGTTTTCATTCCAATCCCAAAGAAAGGCAATACCAAAGAATGTTCAAACTATTGCACAATTGCACTCATCTCACACACTAGCAATGTAATGCTGAAAATTCTTCAAGCCAGGCTTTGACAGTACGTGAACTGAGAACTGCCAGATGTTCAAGCTGGTTTTAGAAAAGGCAGAGGAAGCAGAGATCAAATTGCCAACATCCATTGGATCATAGGAAAAGCAAGAGAATTACAGAAAAACATCTACTTCTGCTTCATTGACTATGCTAAAGCCTTTGAGTATGTGGATCACAACAAACTGTGGAAAACTCTTAAAGAGATGGGAATACCAGATCACCTTACCTGCATCCTGATAAACCAGTATGCAGATCAAGAAGCAACAGTTAGAACTGGACATGGAACAAAGGACTGGTTCCAAAATGGGAAAGGAGTACATCAAGGCTGTATGTTGTCACCCTGCTTATTTAACTTTCATGCAGAGTGCTGCTGCTGCTGCTGCTGCTGCTGCTAAGTCACCTCAGTTGTGTCTGACTCTGTGCAACCCCATAGATGGCAGCCCACCAGGCTCCCCCCGTCCCTGGGATTCTCCAGGCAAGAACACTGGAGTGGGTTGCCATTTCCTTCTCCAATGGATGCAAGTGAAAAGTGAAAGTGAATTTGCTCAATCGTGTCTGACTCTTTGCAACCCATGGACTGTAGCCTACCAGCTTCCTCTGTCCATGGGATTTTCCAGGCAAGAGTGGAGTGGGTTGCCATTTCCTTCTCCTTTATGCAGAGGACATTATGTGAAATGCTGGGCTGGATGAAGGGCAAGCTGGAATCAAGATTGCACGGAGAAATATCAGTAACCTCAGATATGCAGATTACGACAGAAAACAAAGAGGAACCAAAGAGCCTCTTGATGGAAGTGAAAGAGGAGAGTGAAAAGATGGCTTAAAACTCAACATTCAAAAAATGAAAATCATGGCATCTGGCCCCATCACTTCATGGCAAAATAGATGGGGAAACAGTGGAAACAGTGACAGATTTTATTTTATTGGGCTCCAAAATCACTGCAGATGGTGACAGCAACCATGATATTAAAAGACACTGCTCCTTAGAAGAAAAGCTATGACCAACATAGACAGCATATTAAAAAGCAGAGACATTACTTTGCTGACAAAGGTCCATCTAGTCAAAGCTATGGTTTTTCCAGTGGTCATGTATGGATGTGAGAGTTGGACCATAAAGAAAGCTGAGTGCTAAAGAATTGATGCTTTGAACAGCGGTGTTGGAGAAGACCCTTAAGAGTCCCTTGGACAGCAAGGAGATCCAACCAGTCAATCTTAAAGGAAATCAGTCTTGAATTTCATTGAAAGAACTGATGCTGAAGATGACACTCCTATACTTGGCCACCTGATGTGAAGAACTTATTCACTGGGAAAGATGCTGATGCTGGGCAAGACTGAAGGCAAGAGGGGATGACAGAGGATGAGATGGTTGGATGGCATCATTGACTTGATGGAAATGAGTCTGAGCAAGCTCTAGGAGTTGGTGAAGGACAGGGAAGCCTGGCATGCTGCAGTCCATGGTGTCAAAAAGAGTTGGACACAACTAAGCAACTGAACTGACTAAAGCACTCTTCCTTAGAAAGAGTCTGTGTCCGGTATCCCTTTCAGCTATAATCCAGTATTATCATATTGGGGCACCTTGGTGTGGCTTTGTGATTCATTAACTTTGGGCACATTTCTTCACTGAGCTCATGTCCTAACCTATAAAATAAGAATAGTAATATACCAAGATATGGAAGCAACCTAAGTGTCCATCAACAGATGAATAGATAAAGAAGATGTGGTATATATACAATGGAATACTACTTGGAATACTACTCAATCATAAGAAAGAAAAAAAAAATTTGCCATCTGCAGCAACATGGACTTGGAGAGCCTTATGCTAAATGAAATAAGTCAGGCAGAGAAAGACAAATACTATATGATATCACTTCTATGTAGAATCTAAAAAATACAACAAACAAGCCAATATAACAGAAAGCAGACTCACAGATATAGAGAACACACTAGTAGTTACTAGTTGGGGGAGTAGTTTAGGGGTGGGAGGGTAGAAGGTACATACTATTGAGTATAAGATGTATTTTCAGGGATGTATTATATAACATGGGGGACATAGCCAATATTTTGTAGTAACTGTAAAGGGAACGTAAACTCTAAAGGTTGTATCAATATATATATATATATATTTTTGGCCATGCCACTTGGCTTATGGGGTCTCAGTTCCCCAACCAGGAATTGAACCTGTGCCCTTGGCAGTGAAATCATGGAGTCTTCCACTGGGCCACCAGGAAATTTCCTAATTTTTTTAAGTGGAAAAAATTCAGTGTGGAGTATTCTTCCCTGAAAAGAAGAGCCCCTCATAGGGTTGTGCTGAAGATCAAATGAATTCCTAAATGAAACAGGGAGCATCATAGCCAGTATAGATTTGATTCTTGGCTGAATCAACGGGCCTATTTAGCTTTACCTCATTCATTGCTACTGGTTTAGTTGAATGGTGACCCCAGAGTATGGCTTTGCCTCCCTCAACTGCATAGTTAGAACCATCATCTGTCTCTCCACATCCCAGTGGCTCAGCGGTATCAATGTTGCAATAGGTGAGTTTCTTAAAAATAAATAAAGGGTGACTTCCAGGTACCCCAGATGCTTTAAGCATCTAATGACATATTTAAGTACAGAACCTGCCGGAACCACCTCTCCCTCTTGAGAAAATAATAACCTCCTTAATTGCACACTGACCCAAGGTACATTCTCCCAAGTAAATAGTACTCTGTTCAGAAGCATCCTAATTAGGTATTTATCTAAGAGATTGCAATGGCTTCACCCAACTCCCCAGGGAAGTATTAAGCATCATATCAGGGCCGACAGGGCTGAAAAACAAGCCAGCATCAAGAAAATAAACCCTGTCATTGATTTTTCCATGAGAAGCCAGAGGTCTGGGGCTCTGGGGAGAGGCGTCGTTGTCCAACTGTGGGTGGGGCAGCCTGCTGCGTGAATGGGCAGCTCCCTTCAAAGATGGCCACAGGTCAGGCTGAGAGGCAGCCCCTGCTTGTGCTGCCTCCCCAGAACTAGCAGTTGAGGCTCTGCAACTTTGTGCAACTACCGATTGCTGAAACAACAGATGTGGGAGCTGCTGAGGCTCCACATTTGGTGTGAAGGGGAGGGGTCCTCTGTGTCCTGGTTCTCACTGGCCTTGGGTCATGGAAGTCCCAGGAGAAGCCAGAGAGCCTTGGATAGCCTTCCCTGAAAGCAGAATGAACTGCTCACACCCATTCCCCTTTCTTTCTTCTCTTCCTTCCTCCATTTCTCTCCTGTCTCCCACGTCTAACTATCTCATTCTCCCTCCATCTCCTTTCTTTTATCTTCTTCCTTTCTGCTCAGCAATCACCTTCTCTCCTCCCTGGGCTCCCTGTCCTTCTCCTCGGTCCCCAACTCTCTTCCACTTTCTGGCTCCTCGTCATGAGCTCCAGGAGTCCAGACCCATTCTCACCATGCCTACAGCTCGTGCCCCTTGGCTGGGTGAGGTACCCCTGTGGCAGGCTCTTGGCGCTGGGAAAGTGATGAGAGCTCAGGAAAATGAACATCAGCTTCTCACCAGGAACTGGCAGGAGATACTCCTCAAACCTCGCTCTTTTGCTGGCAGGCACCATCCACTGTGTCCTGGGATCAAGGTCATAAATCCATCTGGGCCGAAGGTTTCTGCAGATACACTGTGAGGTGCACAGGGGCTGCCCTCAACAGCTTGCAGATCGTACATACTCTCAGAGGTGAGAGTGTGTGGGTGGTGAGGTTCTTAGCACTCTGGGGACCACCAGCCATCACATTAAATGAAGGGGGCCTGGAGCATGTGGGAATCCTTCTCCTTCTGTCTTGTGGCCCAAAGAACATGTCCTTTCACCTTCATTCTCAGAGCCCTTCTTTTAACGCATTGAGAGTTTTGTTAGCATGGGCGGTCAAAGAACCTTAGAGACCGTTCTGATCTGAAATTCTTTTATATTTTTAATTTTTTAAAAAAGTTCTATTGAAGTATAGTTAATTTACAATGTATTGGTTCCTGGTGTAAAGTGATTTAGTTATACATACATATTCTTTTCCATTATGGTTTATTATAAGATACTGTATAGTTCCCTGTGCTATATAATAGGTCCTTGTTGTTTATAATCTGGAATTCTTCAACTGAGTCTATGGCTTGGAGGTTTATATTAGCCTGCTTGTGCTGCCATAGCAAAGCACCACAGACTGGACAGCTTAGAAAACAGATGTTTATTCTCTCACAGTTCTAGAAGCTGGAAGTCCAAGATCAAGGTGTCTGCAGGTTTGATTTCTCCTGAGGCCTCTCTTGTCGACTTGCAGACGGCCACCTTCTCCTGTGTCTTCACACGCTCTTCCTTCTGTGTGTGCCTGTCCTGATCTCCTCTTTTCTTAAGGACCCCAGTCCTGTTGGATTAGAGCCCAGCCTGTTGACCTCATTTTAACTTAACTACCTGTTTAAAGACCCTATTTCCAAATATAGCCCTATTCTGAGGTCCTGGGAGTTAAGACTTCAACATAATGAATTTAAGGGTGAGGGGCCACTCAGCTCCCAATAGGGTTTGTGGATAAAACTAGAGGAAAGTAGAAAGGGAAAAAAAGCGACATTTTTATTTTCGCAAACCTCTAACGGAAATGTGACATTTCCTTCCTACATTACAAATGAGGGCAATAAACCACGGCTGCACTGGCAGCACCTGTGACATTATTACCAATAAAAGTCACAAATATTTTCACATCAAATTATAGTTGTTGCAGATATCCTAAAATATTGTTTATAACTACTTTGCAATTACGGTTGTTAAGCCTACTGCTGGTTCTTCTTCATTGCATTTATTAAGAAGCCTATATGTTTCTATATAACGTGGTTTTCTCAGTATGTTGATAACTTTATGATAATTGGTTTCCCTTGCAAATTCAGTTTTATGTTTTGCACTTTTAAACACTATTCTGAGAAGGCGTCCAGAAGCCTCACCAAACTGCCAAAGGGATCCATGGTACATAAAAACCCTGGACCTACTTGAAACCTTCATTTTTACAAGGGAGAAAAAGGGAGCCCAGAGAGGGAAACTGACTTATCTGTGGTTCCACAGCTTGGTTGGTGGAAGGGCTGGGCAAGAGCTGAAATCTTCTGATTCCTAGTCCACTGCTGGGCCACTCCATCACTTGCTGGCTATTCTTCCCTGGTGAAGGTTAGTATAAAATCATTAGCTGTGATACAAATTTTCAACATACCTTCAGATTGTACTGGTGTATCCTGCATGTCCCCCAGATGGGCAGCCTTGAAGGTCACCCATCCCTTACTAGCCAACCAGCCCAGTCCCCTTTCTGAGAGATGGAAAGAAGGCCAGATTTTAACTGCTTCTTCTCCTGACAGGTTAGGGAGATCTTAGAGGAGTGTTTACAGGTTTCATGGTGGGCACTGGTTTTATCTGATCACCCCATCTAGTTGGTTTCTCATCTTTTCCTAGTTTGTCTGAAACTTTCCCAGTGTTTGCATTGAAAATCCTATCGCCTGAGAAGCTCCTCCTTCCAGGGCAAGCAGGGGTAGTTGGCCACCCTCCCAAGTCAACTTCTTACCTGAACAGCTGCTCCAGGGCCCTGGGTCATACCTACTCTCTCATTACTCACCTATCCAAGCTAATTCTTCTTTGCCTACCTTGCATGCTTCTCCAAAGCCCAGCCTAAACCAGGCTGTCTCTTGCTTTGCAATTTCTCCGAAGACCTGGGAATTATATTATGGGTAAGAGAACAGCCTAATATCTTATTGTGGATTTCAAAGCCCCTGGACACCTGGGACGCTTGCCCAGACTGGTTCTCTCATTGGTCACCAGCCTGCTGCTGCTTGACATGGGTTAATATGGCCTCTGCTGAGGCTGCTCAGCCTCATCTCTCCCGAACAGAGGACCCTGACCTGTTCGGCCCCAGATCACTAACATCCATGCTCTTCTTCCCAATCACCATTCCAATTTTCTTAGAGGTGCTTCTCTACAGTGAAGACTGGCTCAGACATTATTACCACAGCACAGCTCAGCCTCTGATTTTCATGCCCCCTGGCTTCCCTTCTTCTGCCAGTGAGAAGATTCATAAATATGGTTTTTTCAAAACAGTCAGTTTCCTTCCCTCCAACGTGACTTCTGCAGTCATTCCTAGAGCAAGACAACATTAAAATAGCATCATTTTTGCATTTACATTGAGGCATTCATGTTTGCACTCAAGACGTTTACTGAGACCTACCGTGTACTGAGCTGGGATGTGTTTGTCAGAAGCATTTAAAGGTGAATGTTCTATTTGCAGCTACCTAGAGCAGATAATGGGGTTTCCCAGGTGGCTCAGATGGTAAAAAAATATACCTGCCAATGCAGGAAATGCAGGTTCAATCTCTGGATCAGAGAGACCCCCAGAGAAGAAGATGGCAACCCACTCCAGTATCCTTGCATGGGAAATCCCATGGACAGAGGGAGCCTGGTGGCTACAGTCCATGGGGTCGCAAAACAGTCGGACACAACTTAGCAACTAAACAATGAAGATATATCATCACATGAAGCAGCCGTGGTTGAATGGTGCAATCAACAAGGTGCAGGGGGAACCAAGTGAGGGTGTGGTTATTTCCATTCCGGTGACAGAGTGAAGAGAGGGAAAGGAAGGGAAGGTGACTCTCAAAGAATGACATCTGGACCAGCTGCATCAGCATCACCTGGGAACTTGTTGGACATGCAATCTGTCAGTCCAACCCAGACCTCCTGAATCAGAATCTCTGGGGCTGGGGCCCAGTGGTCTGTGTGCTAAGAAGCCTTGCAGAGGATTTTACAGACACTCGGGTCTGAGACACAGTGGATGTTGCTCGTGCCCCTCCTCCAGTGACCTTTACAGATTAGTGCAGGCATCACCCTGCTACTGCCAAGTGCTGGCTGCTAACCCCTCACTGATGCCCATTTCCCTGCAGCAGTGCCCTCTGCTAGGAAAGAGTTTCACCTTTCACCTGGGAGGTCACCTCCATCTCTACCATCTCTTACAGATCACGGGCAAAGGCAGACATGGGCTACAACCCAGCTGCTCTCTTTGCCACAGTTGTGTATGGAAGTAACTCTGGGGTACAGCTACGATCTACCGCTCCCGTATGCTCCAAATGAAGCTGGTCCCAGCTGAGTCCACATTCCTGCTCAGCTGGTTTCCCGCCTCCATCCTCCTTCCCTCACACCATTCTCTGAGGCCACCCCCAGAAGTCAACTTCATGCACCCCAGCTTTAACTGACCTTCCAGAGCAGAGGATGACAGCACAGGGAAGCGTGTACACAGACACACATATATAATGCACCTCCAAATCTAGACTTCGCACCTTGGACAGGTATCAGCAGATTGATTTGCACATATCTGGGCAGAAGGGTGATCATTTAATCCAGCTGACGTTATTCGAACGTGCATTTTTCACCAGTGAAAATGCAAGGATGCTGGCCGAGGCAGTTTTTGGCCACGCTTTAAAGAGAAGACTAATCAATCGCTTCTGATTCGCTGGCTGTTTACTGGAGCCATGAGTCGTGCTGAGCTCTGCTGGCATCAATGGCAGTGTCGTTGGTGCTTTTACGGGAGTCTCCCTGTGCCTCCGCTTTAAATGACAAGACGATTATTTTTAACATGTTATTCAAGCTGGGATTTCCTCCCCCTCCCCCCACTGCTTCAAGTCTGGGAGACCCTCACCTTGGAAGTGCTTCTCCTTCTGGCCCACTGGAGGCAAGTCAGTTTGCCTTGGATTTGAGGAAGAAACTAAGCCAAGATGCCCTCACACAGACTAATCGGGGTTTGCTTTTAATTACAGGCGTTCTAACATCTTTGCAAAGGCTGCCGCATGACTCTCTTGATGTTGGATGCTTTTTACCCGAGGCTGGGATAGGCCATATGCTTGGGCTTCCCCAGGGGTCTGACAAGTTGCTGAGGCTCCTCGTGAACTTTATGAGGTTGTAGTGAGGTAGCCTGGGCCCTGAGACCTGGGACCCTTTACTGCAGTGCTTGCACCTGGACAACCAACTCCTCGAGCCACAGGATACCAGAAAACCCTAAGGGACTACGCGTAATTGCACACATGCACAACTGGGGCTAATAATGAATAACACAATACAGAAAGGCCGAAACCCAACCGCCACTTCTGAGTGCCTGGAGCAAAAGCAAGGAACGGCACATGATTCCTACATACACCACCACCAAGGGGGTGGGCAGACCACCTAAGCCATTGATCTGCCCCTGCCCCTCTCCCCAATTAAGGAACCAGCTCACCTACCCCACCCCCCCAAACACACACACACCTAGGGAACAAACAAGGGCACCTGTTACTTTTTTTCACTCCCCCATGTTGCAGTGCTAACTCCAATAAAGCCTTGCCTGAATTTCTCATCTGGCCTCTTCTCAATTGCTGCTGATTAAAGGAGTTCAGGAACCCAGGTTCCTAACAGTAGTGATGGTAATCTTGGTGATCTGTGAAGTGGGCTTTCTTCAATCACAAAGATGATATAAAAATAGCACCCAGCTGTTACTTCCCTGTGATTATTCTCTTTGACCAAGAAAAATCTGTGAATCAGAAGAACAAACGCATGGATCCCCAAGCTAGTCCCCTAAAGTGAGCATTTCCTGGGGACTTGTGAGATTAAAGGACTCAACAGCTGGGTGAGAAACTGAGTGAGTGAAGGGGAGTTGGGGTGATCTGAGGTGGAGCAGAGAAGAGTAGGGGAGCATGCGAGGCCAGGCTTGGGGTGCAGAGCAGAGACCCGCTGAGCAGTGCAGAACAGAGTCTAGTTTTCGTCTCCACCATAGTTTTGTCTCATCCGTATTGACTCTGACCTTGGGTCCAAAAATGCCTCCTTGACAACCATCCCTTACAGCCCTCCATTATTGCTGTCTGTCTGTCCAGTTCAGGGGTTACTGGACCCCTGTTATGTTTCTGTTTTGGGGGTCATTCTCTCCAGGAGTGATTGGTGAAGCACAGCTGTGCTGGGCACAGGAAGAATGCAACCCAGGTTTCACATCGACTCCCCAGGCAGTCTTGGAGAAGCCATAATGTGGACAAAATGGTTTGGAGTGGCATTATCTGTTGAGCTTTTGCCATTCGCACCTTCTCCTACCCTCACTACCACTTCCAAGGGGAGAGATTATGGGTTGAGTGAGTGGATGAATGAATGAATGGCGCTGGTCTGCACCTTGCTTACTCCCCCGTCGGACCCTCGCACTCCTTCTTGGCTTGGAGTGTTCTTCACATGCTCCATTTTCCAGCCCCTCCTGTACCACCCTTGACTCAGCTCAAACATTGCTTGTACATGTCACTCTCTTGATCTTTCTGAAAGACAAACATGATGCTGTCACCTCTGTGCTTAGAACCTTTAAAAGACTTCCCATTGTTATGAGTTTATTCAACAAATACACATGGAACTCCTTATTCAAAGGTTGCCTTGTGGCTCCCTATACCTGGGCCTGATGCTGGTTACAGGCAAGACTCCAGAGGAAGTCTGTCTCCTAGTGGGACTGAACCAGTGAAAACAAACCAGAACATTCCAGACTGTAGCCCTCAGAGTACGTAATCTTGGACAGACTGGCAGATGGAAGGCCCATATTCAGTGCTTCTTTGTGAACCGCACTCTCATCCCATTCGCCCCTGTTGTCTGTGTTTCTTTCTCTGAATCACTTTCCTCCTCTTTGACACACACAGCTCCAGTTTCCTCGAATAAGCTAGAAGAAGCATCTGGATTGGCAGCTTTAGCCAACATGAAATGGCATTCCCAAGGGGGGCCTCCAGAGATATTGGTTTAGGCACGAGGAAAGGCCTTGATCAAGTGACCTCAGAAAGGGGCTATATGTCTCGGAGGCCACACCCCCTGCCTTCCAGCCTGTCTTCCTCTCCACTCTTTTCAGACCGGGATGGCAGTGGGTGAGCCATGGAGAAAATTCTGATTTGGGTCCTAGGAGAGCTGGGTTCCAGTCCTGCTCCTGAGGTGACCTCAGAGAAACCACCCGTGGGCCCCAGTTCTCGACCCTGAGAAGACGAGGCTGTATTAGATGATGTCGGCGGCCCCTCCCAGCTGTGGGTGAGACCCGTGTCTGGCCTTCCTTGAAGCTTGGCGAGTCACTGTGCTTCAGCACCTCCCTTGGGGACAGCTCTGCTCTGACCATTAGTTTCCTGATGTGAAAAACATGGGGCAGGAGCATTCATTCAGGGAAGACTTTCTGGTGATCTGTCACACTTGCAATCCCTGCCCTCTCCTTCCGCTCTCCGCTACTGGAAATCAAGAGGAAAGTAGAATTCCAGAATAAGGAAAGCAAAGGCAGAACAGAGGGACGGGTCTCGCTGAGGTGGTCAAGTGCCAGGGGTTTCCTGCCCTCTGCCTCCTGGGTAAGCCGCAGGATTGCACTTCCTGACCCCTTTGTGTTTGGATGGGACCATGTGATTAATTCTGGCCACTAAGTTATGAGGGGAAGTTTGCACGTGACTTCCCGGCCAGAGCATGGAGGTGAGAGGTGAAACCCTCTGGTGCTCTTGACGGTGTTTGAGAAACAGTCTGTTCAGTCAGTCTGGGCCTCTGAGTGACTGTTAAACAGAGCGTCCAGCTAACCCTAGATAGACATGTAACAGGAAAGAGAAATACCCTTTTTCTTAGGTCTCTGAAACTTGAGGGTTATTTCTTACTGCACCAGAACCCAGTATGTACTATTGCTGCTGCTGCTAAGTCGCTTCAGTCGTGTCCAACTCTGTGTGACCCCAGAGACAGCGGCCCACCAGGCGCCCCCATCCCTGGGATTCTCCAGGCAAGAACACTGGAGTGGGTTGCCATTTCCTTCTCCAATGAATGAAAGGAAAAGTGAAAGTGAAGTCGCTCAGTCATGTCCGACTTTTAGCGACCCCATGGACTGCAGCCTACCAGGCTCCTCCATTCATGGGATTTTCCAGGCAAGAGTACCGGAGTGGGGTGCCATTGCAGTATGTCCTGACTATTACACAAACCTAGATTTTGTCAAGAGCAGTAGAGAACATGGTTAATTTCCTCTGAGCAACTTTCACTTAAATCTTCATTGGTGGAGAGCAAAAAACACAATATGCCTATGTGGAAGCTTAACTGAGTCTTTCCCATATTCCAGGGTGCAATTTTGAAGGAAAAAGAGGCCTTGGGAATCCTGCATGAAAGTGAAGATCTGTGTAAATTCCTGCTGCATCAGTTCAGACCTTAGATTGTGGAGTCTGTCTGTCCTCTGCCTCTTCTCCCCAGCCTGACTCCATACCCCAGCACAAGGAATTTCCTTTATCTATCAAGCTCTTTCCGAGTCATATGGATAAGAAAGCAGTTGAGGAAGGAAAACAAGACAGTTTGGTCTTTCAGAAATGAGTCTAGCGACATTTCCTGACTTGGTACTTTATCTGCCGGGAGAAAAAAGAAAATATTCATTAAGAAATTATCTTTAAGAGTCATGTGATGGGTAAGAAGTTTCCTCATTGTTTTCGGTGATGTTGGTAGATGACATGATTTACTATGAATAATATAAAGAGGGATTATTACTTCTGTCCATCTCACTGTTTGCCTCAGGCATTTATTACCTGGGAAAGCTGATTACATGTGTAAGGATTTTCATATCTAACCAAATAGTAGCTGATTTCAGTAAAGCAAATGTATAGACTTAAGAAAGAAATTTTAGCAGAAAATTCCCTGTTGAGAAAATTCTACAAATATAAAGTTTTTAAGTACTATCATATTGGCTCATTATCCCTGAAGTAGAACTTGGTGTGTTGGTGTGTATTGGACCAACTAATGGGATTCCCAGTGGGTCAGTGGTAAAGAATCCGCATGCCAATGCAGGAGATGCAGGTTTGATCCTTGGGTCAGGAAGATCCCCAGGAGAAGAAATGGCAACCCATTCTAGCATTCTTGCCCAGGAACTCCTGGCAGAGGAGCCTGGCAGGCTACAGTCCATGGAGCTGCAAAAGAATCAGGCATGACTTAGCGGCTAAACAACAAAAGATGTCTGTGTCGTCATAATTATCAATGATAGAATGTATATAAACCCACTGGACATGCCCCATTGGTACCAGGTCCCTGACTGGCTCCCAGATTTGGTGTTAAAAGGCTCAGATTCAAGACCCACCTCAGCTACTGATTAGCTCAGAAACCTTAAACAAATTAGTTCGTTTCTCCAAGACTTGGTTTTCTCATGAACAAAATGGAGATAAATACACCCACTTCCTAAGGTAGTTTGGAGACTCTGCTGCTTCTACAGCCCAGTTCTGGTCGGGTTCTCTCACTGAAAACTTTCCATTCCTATTACTGTGTTGTCCAGTATGGTGGCCACAAGCGGCTATTTCAATTTATGTTGATTAATGTGAAATATAACTGGATAGCTGGCTCCTCAGTTGTACTAGCTACATTTCAAATGTTCAACACCCACCTGGGGTGGGGGCGTCGAGGCTACCATACTGAGTAGAACTGAAAGGTCTATCAGATGGCACTCGACAGGCACTGCCAGACTCTGGGTCCCACCCCGCCCTCCAGCTCTCCTGTCCACCTTTAGAGAGGCTGTAAGGAGCCCCCACAGGGGCCCTCAGAGGAGAGTTTGGGAACCGCTAGCTCATAGGCTAAGGTTCAGACTGCTTTGCAGGTGGCCTTTTGCGACCTGGCCTCAGCCCATTGTGTCCTCCTCCGTCTCCAAGTTGCCACCCCCTGCCCAGCACAATGAGTTTCCTCTCCCTAACATGCCCGCCCCCTCCTCTGCTTGTATCATGTAAATTGTCTTCCAGGAACCAGTTTAAATGCCCTGAAGCAGACCGCACTCAACTAGAAGGGTTAGTCACTGTCCGCCTCCTTTACTGGTACCTTAGCTGTCCTGGATTGGACCCGTCTCCCTAAACAGCCTGTGAGCTCCTGGAGGGCAGGGGCCATGCCCTTTATCTCTGCATGCCTGGCACACTGGCAGCACTTAGGAAATGTTAGTGAGGGGCATGGACGGAAGTTGGGTGGGGCCTTGCAATGGGCCTGTCTCCCCGAGTACACTTATGGAACCGAGTGTTGTTCTGTTCTCTCAAGACAGCAAACTCATACCGACCACTGCATACATGCAATCCAGCCCCGTTTCTGGACTACACGGCTGCCTGCAACTCTTTGGCCTGTCCCCGGTGCTGGCAGGACATGTGGCCGGGCCAGGCCTAGAGTTCTGGCTCCTCTTTCTTCGCTCCCATGAACATTTGTCAGGCGCCTACTGCAGGGATGGCAGTAACTGGGGGAAGGGGAGTGGAGCCCAGGCAAAGCAACACCATTCCCCGCCCTCATGACGTTCACATTCTAAGCAAAATAAGCAATAAATAAGTAAAATATCTCTTTTGTCAGATGGTGCAATGGAGAAAAATGAAGACTGGAAAGGGGAGAGGGAGGGTGGGTGTAGGGTAGGGAGAGCCGTGCTGAGGGCATCACAGTGTGAAGGAGGGTGGGCAGGTGGGTTTCATGGGAGGTGAGTGCCATCAAGGCCATGTGGATGTCTGGGTGAAGGATGGTTTGGACAGAGGGGACCACAAAGACAAAGGCCCTGTGGTGGAAGGGTGTTGGGTGTGCTTGAGGTCAGATCAGGCAAAGCCTTGTGGTCTCTTACTGTGGACTGAGCCGTGTCCTCTCCAAATTCCAATGTTGAAACCCTAACCCTCAAGGTGGCTGTGTTTGGAGGCAGGGCTTTAGAAGGCAAAGTTAAATGACAGGGCGGTGGGGGGTGTCCTAATCTGATAAGTGAAAGTTGCTCAGTGGTGTCCGACTCTTTGTGACCCCATTGACTGTATGTAGCCTGCCAGGCTCCTCCATCCATGGAATTCTCCAGGCCAGAATACTAGAGTGGGTAGCTGTTCCCTTCTCCAGGGGATCTTCCCAACCCAGGGATTGAACCCAGGTTGCCCACATTGCAGGAGGATTCTTTACTGTCTGAGCCACCAGGGAAACCCCAAATCTGATAAGATTCTGTAAGCAAAGGGAGAGAGAGATCGCATCAGTGAGCACACAGTGAAGCCAAGCAGAGGGTCTCACTGGAACCCAACCATGCTGGCCTCCTGATCTTGGCCTTCCAGCCCCCAGAACCATGAGAAATAAGTGTCTGTTGTTTAAGCCCCCCAGTCTGTAGGATTTGCTATGGCCACTGGAGCCAACTAAGCCACCTCTGCAGGGACTTTGGCTCTTACTCTGAGTTGGGAGCCCTGGGAGGGTTTGAATTTGAGTTGCATGTACTGACCTATGGTTAAAAAAAAATTGTCTGGCTTCTTGCCCAGAACAGAGGGGACAAGGGGACAGGGAGACCCAAGAGAAGTCTGTTGCACACATTGGTCAAAGTCCACGCAAGGGGATATACTTCTCAGCAATAAAAAGGAACAAAGTGGAACCTGCTACAACATGGAAGAACTTCAAGGACACCCTGCTAAATGAAAGAAACCAGACACAAAGACCACAGACTGCATGACTCCACTTACATGAAATGTCCAGAAAAGACGTGATGGAATGTTCTAGAACGAGACTGCGGTGATGGTTATGTAACTATAAATTTACCCAAAATCATTGGGTTGAACCAGAGAGACAAGAGGGAAAGTGGTGAGAAACAGTCAGGCACTATTTTGTGGGGGGCAACAAATAGGATTTGCTGACAGATTAGACGTGAGATGTAAGAGAAAGAAAGAAGAGGCAATTAGTGTGCTCATTCAATCAGTCATATCCATGCTCATACTAACAGAACTTACTATGCTGCAGACCCTGGTCTCAATCCATTACAAGCCCATTTAATCCTCATAAACATTCTATGAGATAAAGATTATGGACCCCATTTTACAAATGAGAAAACTGAGGCACCGCAAGGTGAAGCAACTTACTGATGGTCATGTATTTGGGTTTGGGATGAGTGGAGCGGATGTGTATTGAGATGAGGCAAGCCTGTGACAGGAGCTGGTTTGTAAGGACAGAAGGTCAGAAGTGCTGTGTGGACATGTCAAGTTTGAGAAGCCCGGTGGACTCATGGGATAATCAAGTCACAAGTTCCAAGGAGGTTGCTTTGCTGTGGGATCCTCTTGCCTAAGCTTAAACCGAAGGTGTTTTTATTTGGAAATGCAACTTGGAGCTGGTGGGATGGGATGGGGGCCTGAGCCCTAAACAGTTGGGAACGGGATGTCAGAGGTGGCAGTGGATTGAGTCAGGGGAGTCTGGCCATCATGCGTGGGGCACTTGATTTTTTGCCCCACCCTCAGGACAAACCAAATGTGAGGACTAAAATTCTGATTTCCAGACATGAGTCAGCACACCTGGTGATTCTAAGAACCTCAGGCAGTGAGTAATTTTCTCTTCAGCCAAGAAGACAGAGCCTCAACACAGAGATTTGGGTAATTAGAATCATTTGGTGAATTAATTGACCTGAGTTTGGTCTCATCTGGACTATACAGGTCTCACCAACATTTGCGTTAAATTAGAGGTTGTTCCCTGTTGACCTGCTGGTGGGAGATTCTCTGAGTTCACCTGGTGGGGACGGGGTTAATGACTTACCTGGTTATAGAATTAAATGCAGCGTCTATACTTTCAGCCCTGTGGTAGGTGGGAACCCATTAGACTGGCTTCTGATAATCCACAGACCACTTATACAGAGGGCGGGCAGGCAGGCTAGGTAATCTTCAGATCCCACCTGTATTAGTCAGCTAGGGCCACCATACCAGAGAACCACAGACTGGCTTAAACTGAAATGTATTAGCTCACAGTCCTGCAGGCTAGGAGTCCAGCATCATGTTATTGGCAGGATTTGTTGTTCCAGAGGTCTCTCCTCTTGGCTTACGGATGGCCACCTTCTCCTTGTGTGCTCACGTGGTCTCCCTGTGTCCTAATCGTTTCTTATACGAACACCAGTCATATTGGATTAGGGTCCATGCTAATAAATTCCTTTTAACCTAATTACCTCTCTAAAGATCCTCTCTCCATATATATTTGCATTCTGAGCTACTAGGAATTAGGACTTCAACATATGGATTTGTAGGGACACAGTTCAGTCCCCAACTCCATCCACAGTTCAGGAATTCAGGATCTCTTCTCTGTTGCTAACTCCCCATGAACCTAGGTGTGACATCCTCCTTTGGGCCTCAGTTTCCCCATCTGCTCTGCCTCCCTCACCTGGGAGGCTCAAATTAGTTACTGTTCAAGAAAGTGCTTGGTCATCTCCAAAGGGGTGGTCCTGGGAGGGACAGCAGCACCCCAAGGGAGCATTTTAAAAATTTGTTGATTTTTAATTGAAAGTAATTGCTTTACATTATTGGGTTGGTTTCTGCCATACATCAACATGAATCAGCCATAGGTACACTTATGTTCCCTCCCTCCCATCTCCCAGCCCTCTAGGTTGTCATGGGGCCGCAGTTTGAGCTCCCTGAGTCATACAGCAAATTCTCTCTGGCTATCTACTTTACACTTTGTTTTCATGTTGCTCTCCCCATTCGTCCCTCCCTCTCCTCCCTCCTTGTGTCCACAGTCTGTTCTATGTCTACATCTTCATTGCTGCCTTGCAAATGGGAACACTTTTAAGTCTACAGCTTCATGCTTTGGGTTGTCACCATAGATGGAAGACCTCAGGACCTTTTGAGGGCAGGAGCCAGGAGCTGTCCTGCTTTGGGGGACATTTCCACACCAAGAACAGTCCTCTGCCACTCACGACTTTTTAATATCCTCTGTGGGTTCGTGTAGGTGAAAAAAACAACCGATAATCGTCTGAACCTAGCACCTAATTCTATTTTACATGTAAACAAAAAGAATTTTGTTTTGCAAAGTTTAAATGTATACTTTTTATGGGAAGGCACTGCCAGCAAATCAAGGGAGGACTGTGTCTTGTTTTGTTTGGAACTATATCAAAAATTATTTGTTACTTTAGAAAACTCACATTTTTAACAACACATTCAGCAAACAGTCCTCTAATGCAGTGCTGTGCATGGCGCTTGAGTCGTTGGTAAGACATGCTTGTACCAACTTGCATGTGTGGCTGCCTCGTCCATTCCAGCTAGAGATGCAGGTGTCTCCTCAGGCTGTCTCCTAGCTTAACTGTGAAATGAAAAGTGCGACTATTAGTTACTCCATCGTGTCCAACAGCCCCATGGACTGGAGCCTGCTGGGCTTCTCTACCCATGGGATTTGCCAGGCAAGAATACTGGAGTGAGTTGCCATTTCCTCCTCCAGGGGATATTCCAAACCCAGGGATGGAACCCGAGTCTCCTGCATTGCAGGCAGATTCTTTACTGCCCAAGCCACCAGGGAGGTCTGTGTAATATATTGTCCTAATTTACTTTCCTTCCATCCCTTTTGCCTTTTTTTTTCCATCCCAGGGCATCATATATTTTCTTAAAATTATGAGTTGGGTAGTTACATTATCTATGAATTTCACTTAAAGATTGTAAAGTGAATGCTAACTATTTCTAAATGGTTCCTCTAATATAGGGGTTGAGAAATTCTGCTCAAAGGCACCACGTGGGTACCGACGTGTGCCTGGCTGGTCAGTGTGGCTCTCTGGGGATTTTGCATTTCTTCAGCCCCAGGGCATAGGCGCCCGATATCCCGGGTGATCTGGTTGCAGTGGTGCTCCCTCAGAGAGAAGGGAACTTCTTTGCTCTTGTCATTTCTCCTGCCTCTCACTCGGCGAGGTGCTGGCATCTATGTTGGTCACTACGCATCACTTTAGACAGTAGAATCGGTCATGGCTGAGGTCTCTGGGCTTCTGTGGGTGAGGGCATCGCTGAAAGCACAACCTTCCTGAGCCCGGCTACCTGTACCAAGCAGCTGGCAACAGCCCGAGAAGCCGTCACCCGGAGGCTCGGCTGGCACAGAAGCCTGGGGACAAGGTCGTCACCAGCAACAGCACTGGGCAGGGCGGGGTGTGGGTGCAGCCCGCACCCTGGGGCAGGCCACCCTGCCGCCCTGACACTTGTTTGTGCTCCAGCTTCGCTCCCAGCCTGGGTGCCAGTCCCTCCCCGGCCCTGGGGCCTCAGGCTTCATTAGCGGCACGGCACAGAAATGAAGTCTGGCTCCCCTGGGATGGCCACTCTCCCCGGGCTGCCGCAGATCTTGCCCCAACCTCTCTCCCCTGGCCCGGATTGGCCTTACTGATCCAGGTGACACAGAAAGTCCACCAAGAGAGGCCTCTTTGGCATCAAGCCAGAGATGGCCCTGAAGTTTCCCTCGGGGCACCTGCTCTGCGTTTCCTGTCCCTCTGTGATAATCTCTCTCCACTGCCTCCTCCTCCTCCAGGTCATTTTCTCTGAGCTTCCAGCCGAGAATTCCCAAACACAATGCCCTGCCCCTTCCTTGAAACCCTATCGCAGTTCCTGGGCTCCTACAGAGAGATCCTTCAAGCATGCCTCACTGCTTATCAACATGCAGATTCCCAGGTTGCCTCTTGGACTTGCAGAATCACAGTTTCTGGGGATGTGGCCCTGGAATTCATACTTTATCACTCATATGAGCTCCCTGGGTGATTCTGGTTTTTTGTCTAAATTTGGGGCATCCTGACCTACAGAATAAAGTCCAGTTGTCTTTGCAGCACTAGCATCTTTCACAGCTAGGCGCTGGTCTAATTATCCAGCCTTGTTTGTCACAACAGGACTCACAGTGAACTTGTCATTGTTCCTTGCAAGTGTGGGTCCTACCCTTTCCACATTCCTCTACACATGCTCATCCTTCTGTCTGGAAGAATGGTCCCTCCTTTCCCCCTTGCAAACTCCTACACACCTTTTAAGACAAGACCCAACAGCACCTGGAGAAGGCAATGGCCACCCACTCCAGTACTCTTGCCTGGAAAATCCCATGGATGGAGGAACCTGTTAGGCTGCAGTCCATGGGCTCCCTAGGAGTCAGACATGACTGAAGGACTTCACTTTCACTTTCATGCATTGGAGAAGGAAATGGCAACTCACTCCAGTGTTCTTGCCTGGAGAACCCCAGGGACAGAGGAGCCTGGTGGGCTGCCGTCTATGGGGTCGCACAGAGTCAGACATGACTGAAGCAACTTAGCAGCAGCAGCAACAGCATCTCCTCTGGAAGCCTTCCCTGATTGCCTCCTGATAAATCCTGCAGCTGCAGTGTAAGGTCATACCTGCTTATAGCACTTTGCATCCTGCTGTGTCCTCATCCTTCAACCCCACCTGGCAATGCTCCCCGCTCCTCTCAGCCCCAGGTGACAGGAGGACTGTCTTCTTTCTCTTTGAAACCCCAGCAACTAACATACTTTCTGGTATATCCTTGGTGCTTGGTAAATTTTTCTGTAACTGTAAGTGGTCTCTTGGACATTAATTTCCCATCTCTTCTTAATTGGGGTTCTGCCTTAGGGTGCTAGGCTTCATTTAAACCTTGGTCATTAAAGAGCAGTTCCTTTGTTTCTTCTGCATGCTTCATATTTAGCTAAAGAGATTTATTTCTCCAATAAACCCTGCTCTCCAGACAGCCACACTGATCTGCTCCTCCTACTGAGAAACGGAGGGACAGGATACACCTAGATCTCTGGTGCTGGGGAGTGCAGAAGAAAGGGACCAGGGTTCAGTCTCACCACCAGCCAGCAGTTGACCAAGGCTGCTTCCCTGGCATTTGTTTCCTGTGTTTGCAGGGTTAAATGAGCTTCTTTGGGGGGCAGAATCTCAGAACTCGTTTCTTTGTTCTATTGACTGCTCTAATTTTTAATATGGAAAACAGAGAATCTGATTCTTGTTCTAAAAGGGTGGCTAAGCTGTCAGGGAAAGCAGAGCTGATGAGTGTGTTGCTAGCAAACCCAACTGACTCCAAGTACTAAGCTATAGAAATGCAGGCTGGGGATATTTCCTACCTTCTGGTGACCCAAGACTACTGGAGAATTTCTCCCTGACATCAGGTACAAATTTGGTTTTACGAGTTGGGGTTGGGACATCCCTCGTGGTCTCGTGATTGAGAATCTGCCTTCCGATGCAGGGGACGTGGGTTCAATCCCCAGTTGGGGAACTAAGATCCCACATGCCTTGGAGCAACTAAGCCTGCATGCCACAACTAGAGAGAAGCCCATTTGCTGCAACTGAGACCTGATGCAGCCAAAAATAAAAATAAATGTTTTTTGAAAAAAAGAAAAAAAGAATTGGGGTTGATACTCATCTGATTTCTTCTGCATGGATCTCTTCCTTTCTGATTTTCCTGTGTGAGAATTTGATATCTTGAAGGATTCCTGCTGCTAATCTGTTTTCATAGATGCAAACCAATTGTTCTGGTGGTGAGGCTATTGTATTCTCTGCCAACTTATCTCCAGGAGAATTAAGGGGTTTGGGGAAAGGGAGGATGGCAAGTACTAAATGAATTGGCCGGGTGCTGAATTGGACACAAACAATACAGTCTTGCTCCTAGAATTCTGGAAGTTCAGGGAGAGAAGGAACTTTGGAGGTTATCTTGTCTAGCCCCTCTTTCCACGCTTGACCTACCTTTGTGACATTCACAGCAAATGTTGATTGTCTAACCCCCATGCAATCACTTCCCATGCCAGAGAACTCATTACTCTCTTAGGCAGCCCATTCCATTTTCTGATTGCTCTGCTTGCCAGTTTTCGCATAGGGTTCAGTTCAGTTCAGTCGCTCAGTCATGTCTGACTCTTTGTGACCCCATGAACTGCAGCACACCAGGCTTCCCTGTCCATCACCAACTCCCGGAGTTCACTCAAATCCATGTCCATCAAGTTGGTGATGCCATCCAACCATCTCATCCTCTGTTTTCCCCTTCTCCTCCTGCCTTCAATCTTTCCCAGCATCAGTGTCTTTTCCAAGGAGTCAGTTCTTCACATCAGGTGGCCAAAGTATTGGAGTTTCAGCTTCAGCATTAGTCCTTCCAATGAATATATAGGACTGATTTCTTTTAGGACTGACTGGTTTGATCTCCTTGCAGTCCAAGGGACTCCCAAGAGTCTTCTCCAACACCACAGTTCAAAAGCATCAATTCTTTGGTGCTCAGCTTTCTTTATAGTTCAACTCTCACATTCATTCATGACTACTGGAAAAACCATAGCTTTGATTGGATGGACCTTTGTTGGAAAAGTAATATCTCTGCTTTTCAATATGCTATCTAGGTTGGTCATAGCTTTTCTTCCAAGAAGCAAGTGTCTTTTAATTTCATGGCTGCAGTCACCATCTGCAGTGATTTTGGAGTCCCCCAAAATAAAGTCTGCCACTGTTTCCATTGTTTCCCTATCTATTTGCCATGAAGTGATGGAACCGGATGCCATGATAAGATAAGCTGATATTTCTAGAGGAGGGCCTTGCTTGGGTTGCCTGCATCATGAAGAGAGAAGTCAAGGACTGGAGGTTTTCTCTTGCTCAAATTAACCATCCCTGGTTCTGTACACTGCCTCTGTGGGGGATGGGAACCCACATCAGTATTATACTTTTCCCACATAAAGGAGGTATTGTGACAGGAGCCCTTTGGGGGAAAGCTCCCCAGTGGCACAGTTCACTTACTTCCCAGGACAGGCATGTGAATTCCATCCACAGTTATTCACATCCAAGTGGCGGCTGTCATTACCTCAGTACTTAGTACTTAGTACCTTAGTACCTGGGCACATACAAGGTACTCAGTAAATATTTACTGGATGAATACAAGGATAGATGGATGAATGGTTAGATGAATGGGTGACTGGTTGAATATGTAAATAGATTAATGGTTGAGTAAATAAGATTATGAGTCACTAAAGTGGAGAAGGCCAACCTGGATGTGTTTGGATCAATCAATCAATATCTGCTATCCTATATTGTGCTGAGTAGCGGGAAGGAATGCTGGGGAGAAAAATGAGTAGTTTACAAAGAAGTATAGATATGATCTTTGCCCTAATGATGGAAACAAGCTGGACCCAAACTTGTGAAAACAGCTTCCTCCCTCTCTAGATCTGATTGTTGCTGACATCTGTCTGTAGCAAGTTACCATCAATGTAACTTTGGTTCCTTGGAATTCCATCCTGTGATTTGGGATTAAAAGAAGTTAGAGCTGGAAAGGGCTTCCCAGGTGGCGCTAATGGTTAAGGACCTGCCTGCCAGTGCAGGAGATGTAAGAGATGTGGATTCAACCCCTCAGTTGGGAAGACTCCGAGGAGGAGTCCACTGGGATGGCAGTCCACTCCAGTATTCTTGCCTGGAGAATCCTATGGATAGAGGAATCTAGTGGACTGCAGTCCATATTGACGCGAAGAGTCTGACACGACTAAGCGGCTGATACACACAAGAACTGGAAGGGATATTAGTGATCAGTCAGTCACGTCCTCTCTTTTACAGTGAGCACCTGGAGATGGGAGCCAGTTGCCCGAAGCTGCATAAGTCGTTAGTGACAGAGCCACTTCTAGAATTGCTGTTTCTCAACTCCCAGTATAGCACCTCTTTCCAACATGTTTTCTTTGCTCAGAGAATATCTGTTTTAATCCACATTCATTGTGAACTTGCTCCAAAATATCTGCTTTGCAATGACTTTGCAGACCTAGCTGGCTTTGGATTCCACAGATATCATTCATTCATTCCTTCTCTATCCAGCCACACTTGGGGGAATATTTGTTATTTCACTTAGACCATTAGTATTAAGGATAAAAGATGTTCTGTGTATTCATTTTAAATAACTTGGAAAATAGTCTCCTTGGTTTTTATGTAAGGTTTGCAACAATCTCCCTTGGAAGCTAGTGTGGAGATGAAGAAGGCTATGTGTGATTTAAATTTAAAGATGGGCCAGATATGACCTGTGATCAATTTTCAGTGGCTGTTGTGCACTTGGGTTGCAGAGACATTAAGGAAAGCTTGTAAAATACCTAACAGAGCACTTAAAAATCTAATAAATAAGAAATACAATGCCACTGTCAGAAGCCTTGATGGAGGTTGGAGGGAGCCAGGAAATAATTTGTGCAATAAATCCTGTGAATTCCTATTATTTTTTTCCCCTTCAGACAGGCTAAAAATAGAAGTCCCAAATAAATAAATATTTATCAGAGGAAGAAAAGAGAAAATGGTGGTTTGGAATGAATCACTTGATGGTTTAAGCTGACAATCTAGAAATTGGAATGAGAGATTGCAAGTATGGCATATGATATCACCATGTCTTTTAGGGAGCCATATTTGATTTGGCAAAATACCTATTAATTAAGGGCCAGTTGGGGGAAAATGTTGCCATATCCCTTAGAAATAGATCAAGGCAAACAAGGTAAAGACCCAGCAAAGTATGAATTTAGTCCTTACTTGGCTGATGTCTTCTGGACATTCCAGGGTCTGAGTTCTTCTTTATGGTCATTAATAACCATGACCGAAGATGTTTCAGCTCTGGTATCTTAAACCATCTGGCTTCCCCTCCTATCATACAACTACTCTTCTGATGACCATCAGTGACTGCTTTTCCACTGAGGCCAATGGACACATCATATTTTATCCCTTGCTTCATGTGGCACTGATATTGACTCCCTGAAATGTGCCTTTCTTAGCGTTCATGATACCTGCAGCTTGTGCTTTTCTTCCTCTTTCTAATCCCTGTGTTCTCAGTATCCTTTGCCGGCTCCTTATCACCACTTGTGTTTGAATATTAATGTCCCAAGGGCTGTCCTTCACTCTCCTCTCACCCCACACATTCTGAGCAGCTTTGAGATTCTCAGCTTTCTGTCTTCACCCATTATATGTCTTAGCTCCATGTTTTCAAATTCTTTCTAGATCTGTGCTGTTTAATATAGTTGCTGATAGCAACATGTGGCCTTTTAAATTAAAAATCTCAAAATAAAATAAAATTTAACAGCTGGATTTTCATTCGCATAAACCACATTTTAAAAATTGAAGTATACGTGATTTATAATGCTGTCTTAGTTTCAAATGTACAGCAAGAAGCTTCAGTTATACATACATATATATATATATATACATATATATATATGTCTACTCTTTTTCAGATTATTTTCCATTATAGATTATTACAAGATATTGTATATAGTCCGCTGTGATGTTCTGTAGGTCCTTGTTGTTTATCTTCTTTATACATAATGGTATATATCTGTTAATCCCAAACTCCTTATTTATTCCTCTCTGCCCCCTCTGCTGATTTGGTAACCATAAATTTATTTTCTATGTCTGCGAGTCTATTTCTGCTTTGTAAATAAGCTCATTTGTGGCAATTTTTAAGACTCCACAGATGAATGATATCATATGATACTGTCTTTGTCTGGCTTACTTCAGTTATATAGTAATCTCCAGGTCCATCCATGTTGCGGCAAGTGGCATCACTTCATTCTTTTTGTAATGGTTGAACAGTATTTCATTCCATATACATACGCCACATCTTCTTTGTGCATTTATCTATCGATGGCCACTTAGGTTGTTTCCGTCTTGGCTATTGTAAATGGTCACACAAACCGCATTTTAAGGGCTTAATAGCTGTGTGTGGCTTTCATGTTGGACAGTGCGCTACAGAACACTGCCATCATTGCAGAAAGTTTTTTTTTGGGGGTCCAGCCCTTTGGCTTGTGGGGTCTTAGCTCCCCAACCACAGACTGAACCCGGGCCCTTGGCAGTGAAAGCACAGAGTCCAAACCATTGGGCAACCAGGGAATTCCCCACAGAAAGTTTTGTTGGACATGCTGTTCTAGTTATTGCCACCTGAATAGTTGGAGAAGACTCTTGAGAGTCCCTTGGACTACAAGGAGATCCAACCAGTCCATCCTAAAGGAGATCAGTCCTAGGTGTTCATTGGAGGGACTGATGTTGAAGCTGAAACTCCAATACTTTGGCCACCTCATGCAAGACTTGACTCATTGGAAAAGATCCTGATGCTGGGAAAGATTGAGGGCAGGAGGAGAAGGGGATGACAGAGGATGAGATGGTTGGATGGTATCACTGACTCAATGGACATGGGTTTGGGTGGACTCCAGGAGTTGGTGATGGACAGGGAGGCCTGGCGTGCTGCAATTCATGGGGTTGCAAAGAGCCAGACATGACTGAGTGACTGAACTGAACTGAACTGAATATTCCACAAACATCTCAAACTCATCCTGTCTCAAGTGTATTATCAGATTAACTTTGGTGTGCATGGAAAAGGCTGACAAAAAGACATAAGAGAGGGGAAAAAAACACCTTTCAGTTGTAAGTAATATAAAACCCATCTCAATGGTCTTAAATCATAAGGGGAATTTTTTGAGCCACATTACTAAATGGTCTAAAAGAAGGGCAAGTTCTAGCAATTCAGCAACGTTATCAAGGACTACTATCTCTCTACTGTATCTGTAAAGTTGACTTCATCCAAAGGCCGGCACCGATTATAGACACAAGGTGGCTTCCAGAAACTTCCAAAGCAACAAACTTCCTCATTCTTGTTCAAGGAAGACAGGGGTAGTTTCAGGTACAGAACACAGTGGTTTTTTGTTTTTTGTTTTTGCAGATTATATTCCATTATACATTATTACAAGATATTGGTGTAATTTCCTGAGCTATACAATATATCCTCGATACTTATCTACTTTATGTATAATAGTTTGTATCTTGGCTTCCCTGATAGCTCAGATGATAAAGAATCTGCCTGCAATGTGGGAGACCAGGGTTCAATCCCAGAGTCAGGAAGATTCCCTGGAGTAGGGAATGGCAACCCACTCCAGTATTCTTCCCTGGAGAATCCCATGGACAGAGGAACCTGGGGTCACAAAGACTCAGACATGACTAAGTGACTAACACTTTCACTTTCAGTTTGTATCTATTAACCCCTTACTCTGAATTTGGCCCTTCCTCCCTCCCTTTCCCCTTTAGTAACCTTAAGTTTGTGTCATATTGTCTGTGAGTCTGTTTCTGTTTTGTATATAGATTCATTTGTATTAATATTATTTTTTAGATTCCATGTTAAGTGATATAGTATTTGTCTTTCTCTGACTTATTTCACTTAACATTATAGTCTATAGATCCATCCATGTTGTTGCAAATGGCAATATTGCATTTTTATGGCTGAGTAATCTTCCATTGTATGTATGTACCATATCTTTTTAAGCCAGCCATCTGTTGATCAGCACTTGGGTTGCTGCCACGTCATGGCTATTGTAAACACTGCTTTGCCTTGGCATTGTCAATCAAAATCTTGAGATTCACTTTGGTTGGACCAGTGCATGCTCACTGCCTATGCTTGAACCAAACACTGTGGCCAGGGGCATGGAAAGTATTGACTGGCTTAGTGCAGTGGTCCATTCCCAGATCTGGAATCACTTGGAATGAGCTTTTCCTGATGCACGAGTGTTCTCAGACAGAAACTGGAGCTGCAGGGAAGACATGACAGAAACACGAATCAGAGGTCTTACAGATGTCTGATAGGAAGGGATAGCATGATTTTAAAAGGAGATTGGTAAGTGGAGTTCATTTTGAGTCTGTTTTATTTTCCAGAGAAGGCAATGGCAACCCACTCCAGTGTTCTTGCCTGGAAAATCCCAGGGACGGGAGAGCCTGGTGGGCTGCCATCTATGGGGTCACATAGAGTTGGACACAACTGAAGTGACTTAGCAGTAGCAGCAGCAGCTTTATTTTCAAGCTTTAGAATCAGAACTTGGGTACTTTGGGTTGAATTTAAAGAAAGCCAAACAGCAGCTGCTGCAGGACCGTGCTTCTCTCTTGTAACTCACTGCTGATGCTGAGCAGGACTGGGCTCCTTCCATCCTGTGTGTTTCCTAAGGAAAGCTTTTGCTTCTCAGCCACAGAAATGATGGTGTTTTCTGTGGGATCCAGAGGACCAGAAAATAGGGTTATTTTTTAAAAACAAAAACAAAGTGGGGGAAAATGTGTATTGTCCATTTACTGTGATATATTCTTATGTTATTATCCATTTACTGTGATATATGCTTTCTCAGGGGCTTCCCAGGTGAGGCTAGTGGTAAAGAACCCACCTGCCAATTCAGGAGACATAAGAGTTGCAGGTTCATTCCCTGGGTTGGGAAGATCCCCTGGAGGAAGGCTTGGAAACCCACTCTAGTATTCTTGCCTGGAGAATCCCCATGGACCGAGGATCCTGGCAGGCTACAGTTCATAGGATCACAAACAGTCAGAGAGGACTGAAGCGATTTAGCATGCACACACACATTCTTTCTCAAGTTGGGGAAAGAAATGTGAAGAATCAGGAAAGGGGATGAAAGCATAACGTAAATGAACACAGTACCATACTTTCTGGTTTAGACTGGCACAAAGTAAAACTGCTTCTCCAATGGCACAACCAATTGTGATAGATGCCAAAATCAGAACAGAAAGCTTCTCTATAATTTTTATACTGCTTTATTTGTTTGCCAATACTCCATATCATTAGTAAGAAAAGCAAAAAGTCTTCTTAAAATTTCTGGCAAAAATTCACTTCATTACATGGGACCAGAGACAGTAAGTTCACGTCTTTTCAGCAAGTATTAGGACACGTATTCAAGTGGATCAGACTGAAACTGCTTTCTTTCTGCAGCTAATGAGCATCTTAAATGCAGAGAGAGAAAGCAGCCTCACAAACTCCATTAACAAATAGTACTTTATTTAGAGAGCCCTAAAAATGTCTTTTAGCTTTAAGCATTTGTCCCATCTAGAGGGTATCCAATGGAGGGGCTTCCATTTTCTTCAAGTAATTCAGTGCTGGGGAAAACTGACCAGAACTTGTTCAAATTCTCTTTTTGCATAACTGCAGGTAAAGATTTTTCTCTAAAGTTGCTTAAGATTATCTTTTTCAAAGTCAAAACTTCTGAAATGTGTCCACTGTGGCAAGCCATCCTGATAATTGTCTCTGAAGCTCTGGAAGGTGGTGGAATAGAAGATATCCAGTGTTCTGGGTTCAGTTGTATTCCCCAGAAAGATATGCTGAAGTGCAAACCTCCAGAGCTTGTAAATAAGATTTTATTTGCAAATGAGGTCTTTGCAGATGTAATCAATTAAAGATGAGGTCACACCCAATTGGGGTGGGCCCCAATCCAAAGACTGGTGTCATCTGGATACAGAAATAGAAGCAGAGGCAAGAAGTGAGGACAAAGGCAGAGGCGAGATTGGTACAGCTGCCTGCCAAAGAACAACGAACACTGTTCGAAGTCACCGGAAAGCTGGGAGGAGGCAATGCAGACTTTGTCCCTAGACTCTTCAGATGGCGTCTGACTCTGCCAACACCTTGATCTTGGACTTCTGGGTCCAAACGCATGAAAGAAAGAATTTCTGTTGTTTGACGATCCCCTCTGTGCAGTAGTTTGCTATGGCAGCCTGAGCAAACTCTTACAGCCACCATGGGCTCCAAGGTCCTCTCCCAGTTAGAACAAGACCCAGTCTCTGCCATCCCTGGCTCTTCAGAGAAACTCAGGTCCTAAACTGTCAGACTGACTCACAGTGACCTTGCAAATACCCTACTCTGCTGCTGTGGCCACCTGCTGGAGTTGCTGAGTCGTTTTTTTGCTTCCCAATCTTTTTTTAAGTTATTTATTTTTTTATTTGGCTGTGCTGGGTCTCATTGCAGCATGCATGACCTTTGATCTTTGTTGTGACATGTGGAATCTTAAGCTGTGGCTTGCAAGATCTAGTTCCCTGATGAAGGATTGAACCTGGCTCCCTGCATTGGGAGGGTGGAATCTCAGCCACTGGACACCAGGGTAGTCCACTGCTTCCCAATTTTGAAGAATCCCTCGACTTTCTGAGTTAAGTCTCAACGGCCAGGTAACACAATTTAGTTACAACAGGGGAGATTCGGAGAGAGAAGCCATACAGGATCCAATTTTGGGGGTATGGAATTCACTCCTGAGCCCAAGAAAGTTTGCACCTTCTGGTAGAAGGCCATTGACTAAAAACCTACTTCTGAAATCTAATGACTGGAGCCTTGGGTAAGATGCTTAAGATCTGTAAACCTCCAGTTCCTCATCTGTAACCTGGGTCTATAAGTCCTGCCCTGTCAATTTCTAGGGGTTTTGGGGGATCAGATGAGAGCGAATATGAGTGAACCAGTTTGAAATGAAAATTGCTTACAAATCTAAGGTATTGATTTTATCAGGATGGCCACAAAACCCAATTTCTAAGGATGGAGGGAGAAAGTGTTAGAGTGGGAAGCTGTGGGAATTTAATATCAGGATGTTTCTAAAGCAGAACTCAGAATGGAGAACTGCTCAAGGTCGACCAGCAGAACCAGAGATCTTTAACCAGAGTCTGGCTCTCTAAAATTCACTATTCTGCCCCATTCCTCACTCCAACAGCCTCTCAGTTCAGTTCAGTTCAGTTGCTCAGTCATGTCCAACTCTTTGTGACCCCATGAACTGCAGCATACCAGGCTTCCCTGTCCATCACCAACTCAAGTCTAGAGCTTGCTCAGACTCATGTCTATCGAGTCAGTGATGCCATACAACCATCTCATCCTCTGTTGAGCCCTTCTCCTCCCACCTTCAACCTGCCCCAGCATCAGGGTCTTTTCAAATGAGTCAGTTCTTCACATCAAGTGGCCAAAGTATTGGAGTTTCAGCTTCAGCATCAATCCTTCCAACGAATGTTCATGACTGATTTCCTTCAGGATTGACTTTAGGATTGACAACAGCCTCTACACATTTGTTTTTTGTTTGTTTTATTTATTACTTATAATTTTTATTTAGCAGGCAGGTCCCTGGTGGCTCAGATCCCCTGGAGAAGGAAATGGCAACCCACACCAGTATTCTTGCCTGGAGGATCCCATGGACCGAGGAGCCTGGCAGGCTACAGTCCAAGGGGTAGCAAAGAGTCAGACTTCACTTTCACTGTCAATTTTTATTTTATATTGGAGTATAGTTTATTTATAATGTTGTGTTAGTTTTAGGTGTTCAGCAAGGCAGTTCAGTTATACGTATTCAACTCTTTGCGACCTCATGGACTGTAGCCTACCAGGCTTCTCTGTCCATGGGATTTTCCAGGCACGAGTACTGGAGTCAGTTGCCTTCTCCAGAGGATCTTCCCGACCCAGGGATTGAACCCAGGTCTCCTGCATTGTAGGCAGATGCTTTACCATCTGAGCCACCAGGGAAGCAATAGTTATACATATATCAATTCTTTTTCAGCTTCTTTTCCAGATTGTTGTTGTTCAGGCACTCAGTCATGACTCTTTGCAACCCCATGGACTGCAGCAGGCCAGGCTTCTTTGTCCTTCACTATCTGCTGGAGGTTGCTCAGATTCATGTCTGTTGAGCTGATGATGCCATTCAGCCATCTCATCCTCTGTCTCCACCACCCCCTACCCT
Organism: Nanger dama; assembly: GCA_917880005.1. Classification (NCBI taxonomy): domain Eukaryota; kingdom Metazoa; phylum Chordata; class Mammalia; order Artiodactyla; family Bovidae; genus Nanger; species Nanger dama. Next base: position 406,921 of record CAKJTW010000038.1, on the reverse strand, counting down.
TTTCTTCTTACCCTCAGTCTCTCCCAGCATCAAGGTCTTTTCCAATGAGCTGGCTCTTCACATCTAGGGAAATACTAGAATACTGAGTGGAGTTCCCTGTGCTGTGCAGTGAGTCCTTGCCATTTACCTGATATAGATAACAGTGTGTCTATGTTCATCCCAAACTCCTAATTTATCCCTTCCCGACTTTCCCCCTTTGGTAACCATAGGTTTGTTTTCTAAGTCTGTGAATCTGTTTCTGTTTTGTAAACTCATTTGTATCTTTTTAGATCTCACAGGTAAGTGTAATTATATGGTATTTGTCTTTTTCCATCAGTCTTACTTCACTTAGTACAATAAAGACTATACTTTCAGGGATAATTTCTAATAGTTGGTTACACATTTTCGTCTTTAAATTACTTTTAATAATTTAGGAAATTTCTGCCTCTGCTTCTCTCCCTCTCAGTTTCTATCCTCTCTCTGTCCTCTATTCCTCATCCTCTTTCTCTCCCTCTCAAACCCCATCTTTCTTCTGAAAGGTTTCAAGTAGAATGAATTCAGTGTTCTCAGCCAAGTCTCTGCATAAAGAGCTCACTATGTACTTTAACAAAAATTATCTTCTTTGAAGAATCCCTACTTTAATCTCCCCCAAGGCAGGTTTTTGTGGTGTTAGAACAAAATGACACAATTCTCTTCAAACTAAAAGCCTTATTAAGTAGCATTCAGAAAATCTTGTCGCTTCCTCTTCTTACCTTCCTTGTAATTGGAGGCTTAATTAATTGGATGAGTTTCAATGATTTTTTAATAGCATGTGGTTATTAGGACTAATCAAATACTCCAGAATAATTGTCTCAACTTTTAGAGGGGGTGATGAACATCTCTAACATTGTTAAGATTTAAAAAATACAGCTTGACTGAGTTAAATCTTTTTTCTATATCATGCATGTCTCAGTGGGGCTGAAACCAACACATACCTGAGCCAACAGCCTTTCCTGGCAGATGTGGACCCAGCAGGTGACCCCGGCCAGGAGAACATCTCTTTCATTTGAGGTCTCTTGTCGGGCAATGAAAAGCTTGATTGTTTCAGGAGACCTGATTGAAGATCTGATTACAGATATGGAGGGAGAGACCTTTCGATTATATCATGTGGTGTCATCTCACCAGGAGATAATAACCACCACCCCAGGCTGGAAATGCCTCCATCCCTATTGACTATGGGACTTTAGAAAAGTGTAGGGGTCATGAGGTTCTCAGCAGGGGAGTAGAGCTTAATGATTCCTGCCCTTATCTGCCCCATCCACAGGAGAGACTGTCAGCAACCTTGACATCTAACTGCAAAACTGTGTAAGTGGGAAGTACTATTCTCTATGTAGTAAATGATCTGAGTGACCACAGAGAGACCCGAATAGGATTGGTAGATGTCCCCTGTACTATGACTTTCTTTGATTTAAACATCAAGTAAGCTTCCAGCCCAGCCCCTGCTTGGAAGTTGGCCTTGACACTCAAGGGGATGACTCTTTAGGACTCCCTGACATGTCCTTCCCTGTTGATTTTGCACTACCCAGAAGGAAAGTGTCGTACTCAGAGATCTCCCACAGCAGACTTAGTCCTTCCATCCCCCCGTGGTCCTGCGGCTCCCGTGGCTCTCCTCCGTGGTTGCTGAAGACAAAGCCTTAGAGCACCAGCGAGGGGGAGGCTGCCCTCAGCTTAGTACCTCTGGCCGCCTACTGCCACTCCAGCCGCAAGTGGAGACACACCTGCAGGTCCAGACACTGTCGCCCACCGCTCGTAGGTTCCAGGGACAGTGGACCACACCACGCCTCCATTTCCACCTTTGATCAGAAAGCTCAAATCAAAACAAAGCCTGGCCCCAGGACACACACCTTACTCTTGTCAAATCTCCCCTCTTTTCTAAGGCCCAGGGCACAAGGTGGGGCTGGACCTGTCTCTGGCAGGGAGGGTGTTCTGGGAGGTCCCAGAGCATTGGTCCCAGGCAACGGTGAGGTCCTTGCTCGAGGGCTGTGATGCAACCTTCCCTGCCGGGGAAGGTGGTGGTGCTGGTGAGGCCATTCCTCAAAGAGGCTTTGCCACTGGCTGGAGCCCTGATTCTCCTTCTTTGGCACCCTGATCCATGGAGTGGGTTGGCGGAGGAGCGGCGGGACACAGTGGTCCTGGGAAGCTTGGGGGTGGCCCTTCTGCAGGCAGTCCTTCAGGAGAATGAGGCTTCTTCACTCTTGCCAGGGCCTGCCTCACCCATACCCCTCAGTGCCACCTTCCATAAAAAGGAGAATCCCTTCCCTTCCGTGGGGAGCTCTGGTACTGCCTCCAATGGCACATGAAGGTCATCTCTGGTTATCCCCTTCTTGCAGTTCTAGGCCATATAGTTTAGTTCCATTGCTAAATTCATAAAATTGAGACAATGTGTAACAGTCAGATTGGAACCTGTTCAAGGGGACGAGAACCGAACCTCGGCTTAAGAATCCAGGAACTATAAGGCTTCCTGAGAACCTCTCTTCCGAGCCCATATATGGTTCTTCCAGATTCCCAAGACAGGAGCCTGGAGTCATCCTCCCAACCCCTCCCCCAACCCCACTGATCTTCAGTCAGTCAGCAACTGCAGTCCATTCATCTCCTAACTTTCTTCCAGGTCCAAACCCTGGTGCCTGCCCCTTTGCCCAGTCAGGCTTAGTCCGCACTTGGCCTCCTCCATGAGATTTCCTTCAGTCCCTCTTCAAGCCATCTTTTCATACAGGCTGCACAGTGCTCTCTTTCAAAGTCGAGTCTGACCACGTCACTCATTCACTCACGCCGAATCCCCAAGGAGCTGGTATTGCCTCCAGGATATTAACCCAGCCCCGTGGCCTGACCCCCAAGGTCCCTGAGGAAGTGGCTGTGGCTGGCTTCCCCAGGAATGCTTCAGCCATTGCTTGGCACAGTCTCTCTTCCCTGTTACTGTTGTTCTTCTTTTCAGGGGTGTGCCTGATTTTTTTTTTTTTAATGTGTAACATTTCTGAAATTCATACATGTCTGAAACTGACACATATACTTTCATCCCCCACCCCACCCCTGCCCTGAGAAACTTAATAAATCAATGGTGCATCACAGAATCAGAAGCGTACTGGATCAGAGGAGACTGCATGGCAAGCGGCAGAAGCGACCATCACTTTGGCAAGTAAGGCAGGAAATGGGGAGAGCTGCTGTGTTCTGGACTTGATCTAGCGGAGCTGCCTGAAGCGGGATGGGAAGGGTCAAAGTGGTCTTTTGACAAGATCTGTCTAGAAGTCCAATGAAGAATGGACTTGGGATAGGGGTTCCCAACCCCCGGGCCACGGGTCAGTACTAGTCCGTGACCTGTTAAGAACCCAGCCATACAGTAGGAGGTGAGTGGCAGGTGAGCTAGTGAAGCTTCGTCTGTATTTACGCTGCTCGTCATCTCTTCTGTCACCTCCTGAGCTCCACCTTCTGTCAGATCAGCAGCGGCATTAGATTCTCACAGGTGCTCAAACCCTACTGTGACCTGCGCATGCAAGGGATTGATGAGGGTCTAATGAGAGTCTCTCTAATCTTGATGAGAGTCTAATGCCTGATGATCTGAGTTGGAGCTGAGGCAGTGATGCTGGTGCTGGGAAGCAGCTGCTGATACAGATGATCACTAGCAGAGAGGTTTGACTGCACAGGGACCATAATAAATGAATTGCTGCGGACTCTTACCGAAACCCTATCAGCAGGTGGAAAGTGACAATTAAGTTGCATCTGGTCAGTTGTATAATTATTTCATTATATAGCACAATGTAATAATAATAGAAACAAATGCACAATAAGTGTAAAGCCCTTGAATCATCCTCAAACCATCCTCCTGCCCCCGTCAGTGGAAAAATGATCTTCCATGAAACCGGTCCCTGGTGCCAAAAAGTTTGGGGACCACTGGATTGGATGACGGAAGGGGGATGGGAGAGAGAACAAGGCTTTAGAAGCTGAAAATTCTGGAGGGCGCTTCGCTTTGCAAATAGACCTTAAAGTAGGGCCCTTTAATGTACAGTTAGTGCACATCGAGTGTGAGCCAACTTCTGTAAAGGACCAGATGGTATCTCAGACTAATGAACATCTTTAAGATATTCCAAAAGCCTGTTCCGTAATCCCGCTTTAGTAACTGCATGCATTGCCCAGTCCTTTCTAGCCAACAAGCATTTCCCGCAATCTGAACCTCAAGTTTAATTGGTATTGTATCCTCTTGCTCTAACACATGGATGCCAGGCATAGCTTTAAGTACTGTGGATAATTCAAAGGTAATTAAGACTCCAGGAACTCAAAATCTAGTCAAAAAGAGAGATCAGCTGAACAACCAGAGAGGGATTCAAACACGCTGTATGAGAGATGTGAACCAAGGGCCATAAGAATACAGCAGAAGGAGGGCTTCGATCTTTCTGGTCTAACAGAAGGCTTTGCTGAGAGCTAACACTGGAACTGGTCCTTGAAAGATGGAGTAGGGTTTGTCCCGGAAGAGGAAACAGCCTGAGTGGAGACACAAGGTGAAAATGGTGTGTTCTGGAAGAGAAAAGGGCCCCCCAGGAAGAGAACTGGGTGGACTGAGTGCATGCAGAGCCTGGAGGAGAGCTTAGAAAGGCAGAGGGGGTCGGTGGGGAGGTGGTGTAGGCCATGAAGGGCTTTGCCCACCCTGCCAAAGTCACGGAGTCTGATCCTGAAGGCACAGCTGACCAAACAAAGACAGATACCAATTGCTTCCCAGACCCCGAAGTACTAAACTTTGATATTGAAATTTGTAAAAATTTTCCCTAAAACTCAGTTCTCCTCCCTTCTCTGCTCTGACATCTATATCAGTTGCAGTTCCAGCCACGTCTCAGAAACACCCCCACCCCAACCAGCCCCGAGTTCTGTTCAGCTGCTCCTGGCCGTGATGTGACAACTCTTCTTTCAAACAGCTAAATGCAAATTCTGGGTCTCCTCGATCTATTTCCACTTATTCCCTATGGCGACTGAAAGATTTGCCTGATGGAAAGTGGGAAGACAAATTGTCTTCTCCTTGGAGACATCATCTCTGTGCCTGCCATTTAGAGATGATTCCAAGTTCATGCTTTGTGAGAAAAGTTACAAATTGCTCCCTGGCCTGGAGTTAGTGTACCCATCCATGAGTGACCTCGCCTGGGTCTAGGTGTTCTCTTAGCTGCAACACCCCACTAATGCAGCCTTGGGGAAATGAATGAAGTCACGGATCTAGGTCACTGCTCTGCGTTCACTCACTTATCAAATATTTATTAACAACTGATTAGGTCTCAGCGCTGGGCATGTAGGAGGCATACACACGTGAATCAAAAAGCGCAAGTCAAATAGCACCACGTTGTAAAGAAACTGTACTCTAATAAAATTAATTTAAAAAACCCACAAGTCCCCCCCCACTAGAATATAAGGTCCACGGAGCAGGGACTCAGCTTGTCTGAGTCACAGCTTTATTGCCAGTCCCTATCCTGGAGAAGGATATGGCAACCCACTCCAATATTCTTGTCTGGGAAATCCCATAGACAGAGGAGCCTGGTGGGTTACAGTCCATGGGGTCACAAAAAGTAGGACAGGACTTAGCGATTAAACAGTAGCAATTATGGTACCTAGCACATAGTGGCGGTGGGGGTGGGGGTGGGGGCGGTGGAGGTGGGGTGGAGGGGGTGGGTCAGTCAATATTTTTCCTAATGAATGAAGGAACAAAGGCATTTATGTTGTAATGGAAAGAATACTGGAAACCTGGGTTTGAATCCTGGGATCTGAGTGTGAGCAAGCCAGTTTATCTATAAAAAGGACTTGCTTCCTCGATTAAGTAATTGAAGCTTTGATCCTAATAATATTGAATACCTATAATTCCACATCATGTCCCTATATATCTTCCTGCATGGGAGAAACCAATCTAACAAAATACTATAAATGTCATGGGTTCTAAAATGTCATCATCTACTCTCTCGGTCCCCGATAATATCAACTGATACTAGAAACAGGGGAAACCAAGGCTCCAACAGAATAGAGAAAAAAAAAAAAAACAGACTGAGTAACTGCTGCTTTTCTTTTTCGGTGTGGTGTTCAAGAGCCAGAGGAAGGACCAGAAGCCCCACCAATTCCTGCCCCACCCCAGATGTGCGGCGCGAGTTGATGGAACTTTCTCTAGCCCCCTCGTTACACAATCGGCAAAGTGACGTGATCAGCAGAGAGCTGGGTGCTCCGCCCCCACTCCCCTCTGCTTTTTGGTCAAGTGAGTCGCGATCGTCAGCAAGCCTGCCCTTCCTGGGCAGTTGTAACAGTTCAGATAATAGACCCACAGGCGTCAGCCCTGCATTTATCCGCTCACAATGGCTCAGTTCTGCACCGCAGCATTATTCCAAGCCCACTTTGAAACAAACGCGCCTTGAAACACACATAGATGCGTCCCCCTGCCCCCACGTCTGCTGGAAACTTGAAAAGACACCTCAGCGAAACCAAGCTGGGCTATAATGAGAAGGGGCTGTTCCTGAGCACGAGCCCCAGGGCCAGCAGAACTTTAATCAATAAACTCAAATGCCAGGTGAGGTTGAGATGCAGGGGCAGAGTGAGATGCCAGGGCCTGCCTGGCTTGCAGAGTTCCAGCTGATATAGGGCTTCTCCCAGACTTGGTCACAAATAGATGCGGAGGACATGGGCGACCTGAGATGTTTCATGATGTCCTGTTTAGCTGATAATGCCATCTTCCGCCTCTCTATCTCCTTTCATGCCTGAAGTGTCCAATGGCAAGCCAGTCATTTATATTATTGGAGGCACTGGGTCCCTAAAGTTTCTTCTAAATAACGGAAGTAGGAGATGCGATTATCGTCACCACCATCCACGTCACTGTCCCCACGGTCATCAGCTCTGATTCGTGTTCACAGTTACAAGGGGCTCCTGTTGGTTTGCCATTTAACCCTTGCAATATCCCGATTGAGGTATGTGAGGCAGAGACTCCCACATTTATAGATAAAAAAACGAGACTCATACAGGTTCAGTGACTTAGGGTCACCAGCAAATACACAATAGAACCAAGGACTCTTATGGTTGGGATGGACTCAGAGCTTATCTAGTCCCAGGCATCTCTTCTCAGATGCCTCTTAGCCTCCTAGGCAGGCAGTCGTTCCACTTCCACTTGGACGCTTCAAGCAGTGAATTTACTTCCGCACAAGACAAGTGCTCGGTTCCACTGTTTCTCAAGCCTCCTCATCATTCTGTTCTCTTTTATATTATGGAGCCCACGTCTGTCTGCCTTTATTTGACAACCCTCTTTGACTACATGGAGTAGGTTGAGTCCTTCTCCATGACAATCATTTCTGTCTTTGAGGATACTTATGCCTTCCATTCCCAGGTCTTCTTTAAGCCAAACAACTCCCCAAAGTTTCAAGAAACCTTCACTATCATTGTCAATTTTTTGAATGTGTTAAATTGTCAATATTCCTTTAAAGATGGAACCAATCTGAAATTGACATGATAGTTTACCTGTGCCTGAGAAACAGAGTAGAACCCTTACTATCCCCTTCTTGGATTAGGACCCTGGGCTTGTATTAATACCACCAGAGTCTGCAGAAAATCTACCCTTCACCTAGAATAATGATATGTAGGGAAGGTAAGATTTGATAAACAAATCATAAAATACTGAGACAGAAGAAAGGTAAGATTTACCAAAAGATCCTGGAACAGCAAGTGAGACACAGGAAAGGTGACATTTGATAGGAAGGAAGCACGGGATGCAGCAGTAGAGAGGTTACCCTGGCGACAGGATGGTGGGGATCTTGTGGGTGTTGGAGCTGCTAGAGAGGACAGACAGAAAGTCTAAGAAAAGAGGCCCTTGGGTCAGCCGTACACCCACCTTCTCTGCCCTCCCCTGCAAGGTCCCAAGGGCTGCTTCCATCCCCCACCTTGTGATGGCCAGGGTGACCGAGGACATGTACAGCAGAAACGGCTCACGGTCCACAAAGTCTGTGCTCTCCTGCCATTAGTTAGAGAATAATAGAATCAGAGCTGGAGAGGCGGCCACCCAGTTGAGGCATTTCCCGCCCTCCTTACTGGTGGGTGTGGCCATGTAACATTCTCTCCAGTGGACTGTGAGCCCTTGCTGGTCTGGGTCTGACAAAAATTGGCAGAGCTTCTCTAGGACCTTCCCTCTCTCCCCCTCCCTCCACCAGCTGGGTTACAGGATGTGGCAGGGACCCAACTTCAACCATCCCCAAGAGGATAAAACCTGTGGCAGTGGTTCTCAAACCCGAGCTCATCAGAATCACCCAGAAGGCTTGTTAAAACACAGATTGCTGGGCCCACCCCCAGCGTTTCTGGGGTGGGGCCTAATAATCAATTCTGACAAGTGATTTCTTTTTAAAAAAATTATTTTAAAAATTTTTAAATTATTTAAAAATAATTTTAAAAATAATTTAGATTTTTAATTTTAATTTTAATTTTAAATAATTTTAATTGGAGGCTAATTACAATATTTTGGTGGTTTTTGCCATACTTCAACATGAATCAGCCATCAGTGCACAAATGTTCCCCATCCTGAAACCCCCTCCCACCTCCCATCTCCCTCCCCACCCCATCAGCTTTGACTGCCCTTCTTCATGCATCAAATTTGCACGGGTCATCTATTTTACATATGGTAATATACATGTTTCAATACTATTCTCTCATATTGTCTCACCCTTGCCTTCTACATAGTCCAAAAGTCTGTTCTTTACATCTGTGTCTTTTTGCTGTCTTGCATACAGGGTGGTTGTTACCATCTTTCTAAATTCCATTTATATACATTAATATACTGTATTGGTATTTCTCTTTCTGGCTTACTTCACTCTGTATAATAGGCTCCAGTTTCATCCACCTCATTAGAACTGACTCAAATGTATTCTTTTTTATAGCTGAGTAATACTCCATTGTGTCTATGTACCACAGCTTTCTTATCCATTCGTCTGCTGATGGACATCTAGGTTGCTTCCATGTCCTGGCTATTGTAAACAGTGCTTCAGTGAACACTGGGGTACGTGTGTCTCTTTCAATTCTGGTTTCCTCGGTGTGTATGCCCAGCAGGGAGTTTGCTGGGTCATAAGGCAGTTCTATTTCCAGTTTTTAGGGAATCTCCACACCATTCTCCATAGTGGCTGTACTAGTTTGCATTCCCACCAACTGTGTAAGAGGGTTCCCTTTTCTCCACACCCTCTCCAGCATTTATTGTTTGCAGACTTTTTAATGGCAGCCATTCTGACCAGTGTGAGATGGTACCTCACTGTAGTTTTGATTTGCATTTCTCTGATAATGAGTGATGCTGAACATCTTTTCATGTGTTTGTTAGCCATCTGTGTGTCTTCTTTGGAGAAATGTCTGTTTAGTTCTTTCTAACAAGTGATTTCTAACTGGTGATACTGCTGCTGATAATGAATGGGGCAGTCTGCAAATGACACCTTAAGAATTTCTGCCTCGAGGGGTTGCCTGAGTTTAAGGACACAGTGAAGATATCAGAGACTAGACCTCAGTGAACCTGGGTAAACAGAGGCACCTCTGAGGGATTCCTGAACCATACAGGGTGGAGGGCCCAGGACCAGTCTGGGCGTCTCCGGTCAAGTCGGTGTGCAGAAGGGTGAGCCGCGCTCTGGCCTCTGCTGTGTGGTAATCCAGTTTGCAGCTCTGAGCCCACACAGCAAGATGTACCAACGACTCAAGATTTTGCTCCTTTCAGTTCTCTGAAACTGGGCTCTGCTCATCTGAAGAGATCTTAGGAAATGTCACCTTGGATGTGGGGTGCTGGCCCCACCCCTGACCTGGGACAGGGAGATGCTGTTCTCCTGACATCCAGCAGACCCTCCGCTGTCAGCCACGATGCTGTCCGCCTGGTGTGTCTGCTGTTTGTCTGGCCTCAGGTTCCCCGCGCTGGTGGGCTGGGGGGCCTGTCGGGGCCAGCAGGAGCAGCCCTCTGAGTGCCCCCTCTGCCCTCGGGCACTGTGCCACTCTCCTCTGTGCTTTCTCCCACTTTGATCCACTCATCTCTTTTATTCATGTCCTGATAGCTGGATTTGCCTCAAAAGGGTTTTAAGGTAAATTTGTTTTCTGGCTCTCACAAAAGCCCGTGAGGTAAGGATTATTATTTCCATTTTAAAGTCCTTGAACTGCTGCTTAGAGTGGGGACATAGCATAACTAGTGGGCACAGCTAATGGCAGAACTGGGATTGGAACACTGATCTTTTGACTCCAAATCATGTTCTCTCTTCCTCCCCAATAGGTTTTTTTTTTTTTTTAAGATATGAAGAATTGATACATATAAAAGAATATATGTAAACTTATGTAGATTATGTGCTATGTAGTTGCTCAGTCGTGTCTGACTCTGTGACCCCATAGACTGCAGCCCACCAGGCTCCTCTGTCCATGGGGGATTCTTCAGGCAAGAATACTGGAATGGGTTACCAAGTCCTCCTCCAGGGCTTCCCTGGTGGCTCAGAGGGTAAAGCATCTGCCTGCAATGCAGCAGACCCAGGTTCAATCCCTGGATCAGGAAGATCCCCTGGAGAAGGAAATGGCAACCCACTCCAGTATTCCTGCCTGGAGAATCCCATGGACAGAGGAGCCTGGTGGGCTACAGTCCACAGGGGTCAGAAAGAGTCGGACACAACTGAGCAACTTCTCTTTCCCTCCAGGATGTAGGTTATAACCCATAACCAAAAACAAAACCAAAAAATGCCCCTGTGAACCTGCCCTTGGGCTCTCCATGGGACACGCAGCCTCCACACAGATATTGCCAGGGACCCTCCAGGAGCCAAGATGAGCTGAGGGCATTCTGGTTTTTTCCTTTGTTCTGTCACTCTCACCTCCCCTGGAGTCAGGCATGCCATGCTCAGCTTGGAGACAGAGAAACCAAGGTGGTGAACCTCTCCCAACCAGACCAAGATCCCAGGTAGGGTCCCAAGGTGACCTGAGGTTCACAGAGCCCAGGGTGTCCTCACCTGGCTGTTTGTCACACCCTCTGGGCCCATTTTCGAACATGTGGATCCCTGGTCTCCATCCCTGATCTCCAGGCTGTGGTCCAGGGCAGTATTTTTTCAGAATTCCATAGGTGATAACCCTGGTGCATCTGGCCCACAGTCCAGGTTGGGGGACAAGGTTCTTGGGCCCCAGGCTACACCAAGAGACCCAGGGAGCTGGAGCTGGAGCTGCAGAGCCAAGGCAAACACATCTACTTGGCCCTGCCCCCTCCCAGTTCTCAGGGTGACCTGCAGCCATGGGAGCAGGGGGGTGGGGGTGGGCTCCTGATACAAACATGTAAACGTTTTCCTCAGCACTCCACGCCAAAGGCTGTCATTTCACGTAAGACCAAGGTTAATGAATGAGTGTTAAGGGTGTCTAATATTTGTTGTTTATAAGGTAAGATGAGCCTATTGCTAGAGCTGACTGAAGACTCCTAATTCAGTATTCTACTGAGAGGCTTGGCTGACACCCAGCTCTTGGCATCAGAAATGGCTGGGAATCCTGCAACTTTGGGGAGGAACACACGCTGCCAGAGTCCCATTGGGGCTGCCTGTGTTTTGGGGGCAGCTTCTCCAGTGGCGTTGGTGGCGAGCTGTCTGGTTAACCCTGCAATGTGCAGTGATGTCCATTTGCATCAGCTGTTTGGGGAATCTATCATTTTCCAATAACTAAATGCTAGCATTTTATCTGGGCTTCCCTGGTGGCTCAGTGGTAAAGAATTCGCCTGCTAATGCAGGAGACATGGGTTTGATCCCTGATTCAGGAAGATCCCCTAGAGAAGGAAATGGCAACCTACTGCTATATTCTTGCCTGGAAATGCCCGGGGACAGAAGAGCCTGGTGGGCCGCAGTCCATGGGGTTGCAAGGAGTCGGACACGACTTAGTGACTGAACAACATCAATAACATTAAATTCACATGCAAACTATCCATACGCCTGTCGCAAAGGCGGATGTAAGCATGCACTTCGGTACCCTCAAATTTGCCTGGATAGTGGCGTTGCATGTTACCACATAGTTCCTTTTCTACGGAAAATTGGGACAGGTGGGGGCTAGTGGTCCACGGGGTATCTTTTATCCAATCGGGTCACCAGGTGACAAAGTTTGAGAGTCATCAACAAAGTTTGAGATGCCTGAGCCTCTAGGCATCACCTCCTAGAGGTGGGAGGGACTTCTGCCCCAAAGTCAGGGAACCTCAGAATCTGCTATGGTTTCTTTAATAGACTAGACCCAAGAGGTAATTTCTTCCAATTTCTAAGTCCAAGACCAGGCACATGTACAATGGCTGCCTGCCCAATAACGTGCTATTTCATTTACAGCAGCCCAAGAGCGTAGCTTATGCGTGTTAATATTGGATTATTTCTCTTCATAGTTAGCTGCCTCCTCACTTCCCTGTCTCCATGGCAACACTTCTCAAACACCACTTCATACTCTGAATACACAATGTAAACAATCTGCAGTTGAACATTTCCCAATTTAGGGGTTTGGAGCCACAGCCAGCAGGCTTGCTGTTAGAAATAAAGGCGAGACTCCAATCCTGAGAAGACGCTCAGAAGCAGCGCGCTGTGGGAACACACGACAAGGGATGCCCGAGCCAAATTCTTGATGGATAAGAAGCCCAAAAGTCACTCACCAATACTCTGTCCTTTCTTAGTATATGAGGGACTCAGGGTGACTCACTGAACTGGCAGGGACTCCTCTGTCATTTAGAGACAGAGGCTTGAAAGAGAGAGAGAAGGGAAGTGACTTTCCTATTGTCACACGGGTTGTGATGGAGTGAAGACCAGAACCAGGGCGAGTCCAGGGAACTGCACATGCTCACCTCACACGCGGTCCCCCAGCACCCCTGTGCTCAGGACGGACATTGTTGGTACCTCTTTCCCATTGAGCCTAGACTTGTGCTTCTCAATTCTAGCATTAACACTCTGGGAAGTCATTGCCAGTTGATTGGAAATGGCATGTGAGATGGTGATGGGTTGCCATCCAGCATGACCAGTACTAGATCCAGTACTGCAAAGAGAATGGCATCAGTGTGGGTCACTCATATGTTCCAGAAGCCTGGAGATCCAAGAAATAGGAAGTTAAAGCAGGAAGAAAGTAACTCAATTGAGCATCTTCTGGGAGCCAGACGCTGACCAAGGTTGGTGCTCCCATAAGCATATGACCCAAAAGATGCCCATTCAAGGGGCATCAAGTGTTGGCTCAGTCCAGGCAACAGTCAACAGAGGCGCAGAGCCAGGTGGAGAATATCAGAGAGAAGCTAAGCACGGACATTACAAGAAGCATAAGGCAAAGCAAGTCCATGGAGGCTCCAAGGAATGGATGGGGGAAGCTGAGACAGAAGAACAACCCCAAAGGAGGACAGTAGAGCCAAAAATGGGAGACCAAGCCAAGTGCTGCTGGGTGTGGGGCCCTGGGGGAAGCACAGCTGATAGGCAGAAGTGGGCAGGAGTGTGGCAGAGCAGAGAAACTTTAGAGGGGCAGGAGACTGGTGAGGGTGCCCTCTTTCCTCCAGGGGGTCTGGTACAGGCAATGCTGGTTGTCCAGAGCCACCTGACGTGGGGCTTCCTCAGCAGCTGGGGGCCACACCATTTGTGTCTCTTGTCTTGAGAACTGCCTCCTCTGGGCTTGCTGGCTGCAGGAATGTTCCCTGAGGCAACCCAGACTGGCACCCCACCTGTGCTTCAGAGAAAGGCACTGATCCATCCAGGCAGGGGAGCCTGGAGGAAAGCCACACGTCCTTTTCCCCCTAGCCCAGAAGAACACCACTGGGTGCTAGGAGGGCCTCAGTGGGCTCCAGGCTCAGGCAGCTCTACTGTAGGAGCTTCCTCCACTGAAAAATAAGGACTCAGCCTGCTAGGTGGGGAATGGCTTAGGACCCCAGTAAAGGCATTGTTTTTTTCTCGTCATCAAAGGAGATATTTTTCTTTCTAGTCTCTACCCACGTATAGTAATGCACACACTTCTCACATAGTTATAAGCATTGCAAGGATGGTTGTTGGGTTTTTTAAAATAGAAAAATCTCAGATCTTTTACTTTCTAAGTCTTAGCAACCCTTAGCATCCTTTGATTTCTGAGCAAATGATCACATGGATGCTGTATCTTTAGCAGAGAACCAAAGTGCACCCCTAGCCTCAGGAAGTTGAAGAGAGACTCAGATAGTGGGTCCAGAAACATGCCACCAGTGGTGTCCAATGGGAGGAGGTTGCCATTCCAAAGGGTGAGTTCTCTGGGAAGTGAGTGAGGAGGGGGATTCCCCCATTTAGCTGCCAAACAGGCTTTGGAGCAGTGGGAGGATGGAGTCCATCATTTCCAGGTTTTAAACAAGCAAACAGAAGGGAGAAGCTCATCCCTAATATAGCTGCTGCACAGTTCTGCCTCGTCATCTGCATCCCAGGGGCCCTGATTCTGCCCCCTCAGCCATCAGAATGCTAATGACAAAGGGGTGCGTGGCCAAGGGGGGTTTACCAGTTGTCTGTACTCTTACAGGTTCCCCAGTGAGACCAGGGCAGGTCCCAGATCTATAAACATCCCTGAGAGTCAGGCCTGGGCTTCAGGTCCCCATTCAGTAACCTGTGCTAGGCTGATCTTGCCTGGGGCCCTCTTAATGAGGAGGCAACATCCTTAGGGCATTGCCATGGAAGGAAGTTGACATTCACATCAAGGTTCTAGGCTGTGTTGACCGGGGGATTGCACCTGAGCATTAGAGCTGGGGCGTTGAGAATGCCTTGCATATTTCTGCTTCCTGTTCATTCTCCTGCCTCCTCTCAGAGGAAAGACAAGGCTGATTACAGCATCCCCTGCCAGAGAAGACCTCTTTGCTGGTGCAGTTTGCTGAATGGAAAGAACTCCAAGCCAGGACACAACCTTCTGGCTTCACCTCTGATTCTCTGTGACCTTGGGAAAGTCTTGTCCCTTCTCTGGGCCCCAGTTTCCCCATCTATAAAGTGCAGGGATTATATAGCAGGATTTCTCAAAATATCAGTTCTGTGGGATTATTAACTGGAGATAAAAGCAGAAACTGTATTCCAAAGCAGGTGTGTCTACTTTGGACGCTTTTCCAGGGGGACCAGAGTAAAGCAAGCATTTGTCAAATTTTCAAAGGCATTTATACCCCAAAGATGGTGACGCATTGTGTTCCAGCTCTTGGTAGAAATGGTTTGATTTTTGTCAGAATTTGAATGAGACTTTGAAATCTTTAAAAAGTATGTATTTATTCATTTTGGGCTGTGTTGGGTCTCAGTTGTGGCACGCAGAATCTTTGTTGAAGTGCACGGGCTTCTCTCTAGTTGTGGCTCGTCAGCTCTCTGGTTGTGGCATGTGGGCTTAGTTGTCCCGCAACACGTGAGGTCTTAGTTCTTTGACCAGGTATCAAGCCCAAATTTCCTGCATTGGAAGGCGGATTCTTAACCTGGATCACCAGGGAAGTCCCGAGACCTTGATATCTTGACTGGAATCAGGGCAGTGAGGAATAGGGAACAGAAGTGACTGCAAAGTGGACAGAAGATGGGGAAAACAAGAGGATTCAGCAGTGACTGATTAAGGGGCAGGGCACAGCATTCCCCAGTGTCTTCCCTCTTCCCCCTGTGAGTGCCTCTAAAAGTCATCACGTGATTCTTAGCGATGGAACTCAGCGACCGAATATTAATGCTCCAAGGCAGAGAGAAAATTACCACTGCCCCAGAAAGTCTCCGTCTCTTACAGGTCTCCAGGGCTCCATCTGTTAAATTCTTGCTCAAGGGCACAAATGTCCAGAAAGTATGTGTCTCCTCAAGGCCAGATACTTTCTGTTCCTCAAAGACACTGGGGCCTCCACCTTGGACTCTGTACATGAAAACCGAAAACCAGTAAGGTTGCTGAAAATCTGAGAAACGGTGGCAGGAAACTGCCCTGGCTCCACCGCAGTCCACACAGACCAGTGTGTCTGGAGGCACTGGGGCATTCGTGGGGGTGGTTCAAAGAAGATTCTGGTGGAACCAAAACCAGAAGACTACATCCACAGAAGGAGACTTTGAAGTGTTAATTCAGCAGAGTTCTCAAGTTTACCACTCTGACCATCCTTTGATCACTGGCCTTTGCAACAGAATACTAATCATAAGTTTATGCATTATTATTTATCAGCAGCTCAGAGTATTAGAATTCTCTCTGCTTGAACAGCCTCATGACTGTTGACACACATGACCCCAGGAAGCACGGGGTTAGCAGCAGTCCAAGGGGAGGCGTCACTTACTGTGTGTGCTCTCACAAAAGCTCTTTCTTTATATCTTCAGAAATATCTCCACCCTGCAGGTAAGAACTGACGTTCAGAACCTGGGTCAAACGGGGGAAGACAGGAAGGTCAGACCCCAAAGCTAATTGACAGCATGCATCCAAAATCCTTTAATTTAAAATGATGAGTCATACCCACCCATCCACATTTCGTAACAGTCATGAAAGTATTAGTGTTTCTTTGGGGGGCTCTTTATTATGCAACCCAGTGATGAATCTCCTCTGGGCCTTCAATTACCTCAAAGAGTTGCAGTTTGCTAATTTATTTTCCAGTGGGTTGAGCCAGGGTTGATCCCAGCCTTCTATTTAGCTTTTTGTTTCAGCTTAAGGGTGGTGGACCATGCGAAAGTTGGTGTCCAGCCTAAAAACCTTGCTTGATGTTTTAAAAAGACTTTAAATCATCTACCAAAGCAGAATCACCCATCCATTCACTTAGCAGGTATTTACCAATGGTTTAGATGTGCAAGTGTGAGGGGAAACACTGACTGAAACCATCCACCCTGGCCAGCACCACAGTGACCATTTGCATGAGTTATTTTATGACGAGAGGTCCTGATAAGGGACACGGAACTAACAAGCCACCATCAACAGGAAGAATTTGGGGACAGGTCAAAAGGAGACACCAGTCCATAATGTCATACAAACCTCCCAGAATCCTCCTTGCTAGAATCCATCTTGGCTGAGCGATGTGTGCACCATCAGGAAGGAGGCTGAGTCAGAATGATTGTCCAAAGACAATCCGGAAACTAACCGTACTGTCATAAGGCTTCCCAGGTGGCGCCAGAGGTAAAGAACCTGCCTGAAATGCAGGACATGTATAGAAACGTGGGTTCAATCCCTGGGTCAGGAAGACCCCCTGGAGAAGGGAATGGTAACCCATTCTAGTATTATTGCCTGGAGAATCCCATGGACAGAGGGAGTCGAGTGGGCTACAGCCCATAGGGTTGGAAAAGAGTCGGACACCACTGAAGCAACTGAACACTCAGGCACTGTCACCATCAAAGCCATAAAGGTGAGTCTGGATGTGTCAGAACAGTTCTCTCCACCTGGGCGCCTGATCCCAATAAAGTCTCTTCCTTTCGTCGGCACGTGTGTCTCCTTGGACAATTCATTTCTGAGTGTTAGACAAGAACCTGCTTGTGGGCCCTGGAAGGGATTCCCTTCCTTGCAACACAGGCAGGTCAACTCTGAGCTTCCATCTCACTCTGGCTTTTCTGGATCTCAGTTTCCCCACCTGTCAAAGGAGGGCTTGGACAGGAAGCTGCCTTCTTGGGGCAGGACAATGAAGAGCAGAGATCCTGGATCCAGACTGCCTGGCTTTGAATCCCAGCTTTGTCATTTACCAGTTAGGTAAACTGATGATTACAGCCTAGTTGGGAGGATTTAGAGGGTCGATAGATATAAAGTGCTTTGAACACTGCTTGGCCCCCGAGCAAGGATTGATAAATGGGCTATACTGTTACGATTGTTCTTGTTGAGGCCCTGGTGAGATGAGTCCGTGTACGGGGCACAGACCCCTCGCTATATCCTCGGCTCCCCAGCTGCTCAGCTGGCCTGCATTTCCAGCCTCCCTTGCAGCCGTGGCACATGGCTGAATTCTAATCTCCCAGTGTGGGTGGAAGTGAAATCGCCATGTCCAGGTCTGACTCATGAAAATCTTCCCTGGAGGTTGGATTATCCATGTTTCTCCCACTCTGCTGCTTCAGTGCAGGTGAGCTTGGCACTCCTAGAAGCCCAGTGCTGAAGATGGTGTGGCCACGAGAGGAAAGGGACTGGGAACTCCATCTCACTGCTTGGAGAAGGGCTGCCTGCCTCGACATCCAGTTCAGACTAAGCCAGTGAGATCTGTGGCCGGGCACCAGGCTAGTGAGGACATTCGCCGCAGCTCAAATATCTTTTCCGAGGGGCCAGACCTGCTTGTGGTTGTTCAATGTCTTGTCTCCAAGTTTCTGATGTTATCTGGGTGACAGAGCCAAAGGACACCCAGTTCTCTGGCTGGGGACAAGAGCTTGTATGGCCAGCAAGGCCTGGACCTCTCTCTGGCAAGCTCCCCACAGCCCAAGTCTGGCCACCCCCGGCTGGCTGCCCTCACTTTCTGGACAATGGGGCTGTATTTCTGCCCAGATGCCACAAAAAGCTACTCAGGTTCCCCAGCAGCAGCCCACGTTCAAAGTATTCCATCTCAGTCATCAGGTCTTGGTCCTCCCCTGATTTCCTCATGGTGGTCCCTTGAGTGGGAATTAGCAGGAGGGTTGTGGAGAAGCCTCCAAAGCAGGCAAAGTGAAACTTCCCTTCATTGGAACTCAAACTGTAACACCCTCCCTGATGAAGCCAGTGCCAAAAGCATGCTCACCGTGTGAAACTGGTTTCTGGTGGGGAGTGGTTTGCTGACAATGTATCTGAGTTGGAGACACGTGTGTCCCCGTGATCCAGCGGCACTTATTAATTCCCCTTGTGGCCAGGTCCCTCTCCCTTTGATGAAAATCTCCTCCAACACTTCCTCTGTCCCTGTCTCTCCACCTTTGTCATTCTCCTGGCATGACTGACATTTCTCCCCGTGTATTCAGGCCCTTCCAGAGATGCAGAGAAGTCAGGGCTTTTGAGGTCTGAGCCATTAGAAAGAAAGAAAAGTGAAAACAAAATACAGCACTTCCAGAGAAAAATAAGAACCCAAGCTGCTCTAGCCTTTGGCTGAGTGGTACATCAATTGTAAAGGAAAACTCAGCTTTTGTGCAATGTCCTGTTACATACTGAGCTTGGAGAGGTCAATCCAAAAGCAGAAAATTAGCAAAGGTCTAAATTGGAGGCACCTTTGAACTGCATCCCTTGCCAAAGAGCCCTTCCAACTGTCCCTTGGGGTCAGCCCTACCTGTCTCATTTCTACTTTCAGACTGACAAGCGCCAGGTGGTCAGAGAGGCAGTGGGCAGAGGGCACTCAGGAGTCTGTACCGTGGAATGGAGACTTGGACTGTGGCTGGTTACCCTGGGGATTTTGGCCAAGTCACTTAGTCTCCTTAAGTCACAATTTGACGTCTGTGTGGAGGCTGACAGTTGCCCACCTAAATCCTTCCTCCTCTGCTTCCACAAGAACAGGATCCTCCTGGGCACAGGCTGCTCTGGGAGGTGTTTTCAGCCTTCCTTGGCAGGCTGATCATGTGACTAAGCTTTTCCCCAGTGGACTGTAAGGAGGGACACAGACTGGGAAAGGACTTCCGACACCAGGTGTTTCTGTTTCCTGCTCTCCTCCTCCGTCCTGTGGATTGCAACCCAGGCATGCTGGTGAACCAGCTCTGACCACAGATGCTGAGAACGCCCTGGAGGGTGGGGAGCCACAGCGTGGCAAGAGTCTGAGTGACAAGGAGGAGCAGAGCCACCTTACAAACCTGGATGGCCCTGTGGGGACTCTTGCATAAAAGAAACTACTTGTTCTCAAAGACACTCTTGTTGTTTAGTCATCAAGTCATGTCCGACTCGTCTGGGACCCCATGGACTGTAGCCTGCCAGGCTTCTCTGTCTGTGGGATTTCCTAGGCAAGAATATTGGAATGGGTTGCCATTTTCTTCTCCAAGGGATCTTCCTGACCCACAACTCCTGCAGCTCCTGCATTGTAGGCAGATTCTTTACCGCTGAGCCACGAGTGAAGCCACTCTAAGACATTCTTCAGTTCCATTCAGTCGCTCAGTTGTGTCTAGCTCCTTGCGACCCATGAACTGCAGCACGCCAGGCTTCCCTGTCCGTCACCAACTCCCGGAGCTTGCTCAAACTCGTGTCCATCAAGTTGGTGATGCCATCCAATCACCTCATCCAGCTTTGACTAGATGGACCTGTTTAAACATCTTTCCCCTGCTAGTTGGCCTTGACTGAGATTTCTCATCATAGTCAGTAACCAGGAGGTGACCCAAGCAGTAAACAAGGACATCATGTATAGCCTTCTATCTCTGCCCAGGGAACTAGTTAGCACACCCATGAGATCTATCAGAAGGAGGAGCTGTGGCTTGGTGTGGTAGGTGATGGCTATGGCTAATGAGCAGAATATGTGTGTACTTAGTTGCTCAGTGGTGTCTGACTCTTTGCAACCCTATGGACTGTAGCCCACCAGGCACCTCTTACCATGGGATTTTCCAGGCAAGAAACTGGAGTGGGTTGCCATTTCCTGCTCCAGGAGATCCATCCAACTCAGGGATCAAACCCATGTCTCCTGCATTGGCAGGCAGATTCTTTACCACTGAGCCATCTGGGAATGGGCAGAAGACTGGCTTCAGATCCTAGCTGTACCTCTAACTCCTTCTGCAACCTTAGGTAGGGCACTTAATTGTGAGGATCCTTAGCTTCCTGTTCAGTTCAGTTCAGTTGCTCAGTCGTGTCCGACTCTTTGCGACCCCATGAATCACAGCACCCCAGGCCTCCCTGTCCATCACCAACTCCCGGAGTTCACTCAAACTCACGTCCATCGATTCATTGATGCCACCCAGCCATCTCATCCTCTGTCGATCCTTCTCCTCCTGCCCCCAATCCCTCCCAGTATCAGAGTCTTTTCCAATGAGTTAACTCTTCGCATGAGGTGGCCAAAGTACTGGAGTTTCAGCTTTAGCATCATTCCTTCCAAAGAAATCCCAGGGCTGATCTCCTTCAGAATGGACTGGTTGGATCTCCTTGCAGTCCAAGGGACTCTCAAGAGTCTTTTCCAACACCACAGTTCAAAAGCATCAGTTCTTTGGCACTCAGCTTTCTTCACAGTCCAACTCTCACATCCATACATGACTACTGGAAAAACCATAACCTTGACTAAACGGACCTTTGTCGGCGAAGTAATGTCTCTGCTTTTTAATATGCTATCTAGGCTGGTCACAACTTTCCTTCCAAGGAGTAAGCATCTTTTAATTTCATGGCTGCAATCACCATCTGCAGTGATTTTGGAGCTCTCCAAAATAAAGTCTGACACTGTTTCCACTGTTTCCCCATCTATTTCCCATGAAGTGATGGGACCAGATGCCATGATCTTCATTTTCTGAATGCTGACCTTTAAGCCAGCTTTTTACTCTCCTCTTTCATTTTCATCAAGAGGCTTTTTAGTTCCTCTTCACTTTCTGCCATAAGGGTGGTGTCATCTGCATATCTGAGGTTATTGATATTTCCCCCGGCAATCTTGATTCCAGCTTGTGCTTCATCCAGCCCAACATTTCTCATGATATACTCTGCATATAAGTTGAATGAGCAGGGTGACAATATACAGGCTTGACGTACTCCTTTCCCTATTTGGAACCAGTCTGTTGTTCCATGTCCAGTTCTAACTGTTGCTTCCTGACCTGCATAAAGGTTTCTCAAGAGGCAGGTCAGGTGTTCTGGTATGCCCGTCTCTTTCAGAATTTTCCACAGTTTATTGCTAATTCTGGCTGTGCCTGTTCCCCAGGGATATTATGGGGGGTCAAAGGACACAAGATAGTGAAAACACCATGTATGGCAGTTGCCAGTGGGAGAAACAGGTCAAGTCAGATTTGCTGAATGTGGAACGTTGTCTCTTCCTTCCATCTGTATTTGCTGAGCATCTACCAAGTCCAGTGAGTGTGCAGGTGAGATGTGGTTCCTGTCCTCACAGAGCTTGGAGTCTGCTGGAAACTATACACAAGGAAATGGCTTATCACAATACAGCGTGATGAATTCTTTGACAGAAAAACATAGAAAAGGATGCTGTTCACTCAGCCTTCAGCGGTCCTGGGGAAGCAACAGAAAGAGTTAGCCAGGTGCCTTAGTCCAGGCTGCTTTAACAGAAGTACACATAGCAAGTGTAAACAACAGAAAGTTATTTCTCAAAGTTCTGAAGGCAGGAAAATCCAACATCATGGTGCCAGCAGATTCAGCGACTGATGAGGTCCACTTCTGATCCGTAGATGGGTATCTCCTTGCTGTGTCCCTACAAGGGGGAGGGAGTCCTCTGGTGTGCTATTGTGTGCATGTGTGTTAGTCACTCAGTCGTGTCTGACTCTTTGCAACCGCATGGACTTGCATCCTGCCAGGCTCCTCCGTCCATGGGATTCTCCAGGCAAGAATACTGGAGTGTGTTGCCATTTCCTTCCCCAGGGGTGCTATTATAAGGGCACTAATCCCATCCACGAAGGCCCCACCTTCAAGACCTAATCACCTCCTAAAGACCTCACCTCCTAACACCATCAAATTTGACAATAGGTTTCAACCTGTGAATTTTGTAGGGACACAAACATTCAGTCCATACCACCAGGAAACATGAGCTTTGGAGGTGGCAAGGCATGGTCATGGAAAATGAAACAAGGGTCACCTCTGAAGAGCAAGAAAGAGCCTGAAAGGTTTGAACAGCTGGAGCCTGGAGTGAAAGTAAAGGAATAATGAAATATTGAACTGGAGGTGCCAGGAGGTTCTGGAGCAGGTTGGGGTAAAACAATCTTGTCTGCAGCTTGTATGAAATACCATTGCCCAGCTCCCACCCCCCAGGTGGTTAAAAACAACCCAGGTGAATTGAATGCAGCCAATGTGGAAATTACTGATTAGATCAAGCAGTATCTTATTTGTTCAGTTCAGGAGCTGGAGGTCTAGCTTGAAAGCAGCAGGGTATCTCTGAGGATTCTGTGGGAGGAAAAGACTTAACTGGATTTTTCCTTTACCCTAGCTGCTGGGTAGTCATTTCCAGTAGTCATGTGTGGATATGAGAGTTGGACCACAAAAAGGCTGAACACTAAAGAATTGATGTATTTGAAATGTGGTGCTGGATAAGACTCTGAGAGTCCCTTGGAGTACAAGGAGATCAAACCAGTCATTCCTAAGGGAAACCAACCCTGAATATTCATTGGAAGGAATAATGTTAAAGTTGAATACTTTAGCCACATGATAGGAAGATTCAACTCACTGGAAAAGGTCCTGATGCTAGGAAAGATTGAAGGCAAAAGGAGAAAGGGGTGGTAGAGGATGAGATGGTTAGATAGCATCACTGACTCAATAGACATGAATTTGAGCAAACTCTGGGAGATACAAAAGGACAGAGGAGCCTGGCATGCTATAGTCCATGGGGTCACAGTCAGACATGATTTAGCAACTGAACAACAACAAGAATAGCTGCTGGATGGAGGAAGGAATGTGATGTAAAGACTGGTTAAGAAGCCTGCTTGGGGGTGCAAGTGAGGAATGGAGCCAGAGCTGATATGGGATGACAAGAAGGGGACAAACCTGAGGCCTAAGTGACAACAGACTGGAGGGAAGTGGGGAAGAGGCAGAAAGACAAGACAAGAATGAGCCCCCAGATTCCTGACACAGGGCTCAGAATTCCTGAAAAGATTCCAGATATAGATACATGAGTCAGTAGCAGAGAGTGAGTAACTTCAGCTGGAGAATTGACGAGATTTTCTGGGAAGAGGGGTTTGAAAAGAGAAGAAAAGAGAGCCTAGGACAGAGGCACAGAAGACCAAGGGAAGAGTTGGTTGAAGAAGGAAGAGAAAAACTATAAACACACACTGTTAAGATCTTACGTTAAGGATGTGACTATTGTAAGAAGGGTATATTCAGAGTGTCCAATTGTGTTGAGATGTATCCACAGGTCACTGGTGACCTTGACAGTAAAGATGAATGGGAACTTGGGGTGGCACTGAAGTGATGGTGAGAGTGGGCTCCACCTAACAGAGGCAAGTATTCTTTATCTTTTTCACATTGTAACCAAGCCATGTTCATTTATTCATTCCATAAATACTTCATTTATTAACCACCTAATGTGCTGGGCACTGTGTTCAGAGCTGTGGATAAGACGGCAGGTCCTTGAAGTCCTCACTGGCCAGGAGGAGACAGATATTCTCATCCATTTCACAAAACCACGTGATGGAAGTGCTATACTGGCGATGCACACCGGGCGCTTTGGAACAAGCTGGACCAACTCTATCAGGGAGGGGGAAGGGGCAGGCAAGAAAAGTTCCAGAAAGCAAGGAAGCGGATTGAGGTTTGCACTGGTGTGGTTGTCATGGGGTTGCCCACTGCAGAGTGCAGCGCTCAGCCTGGCAGGGGAGGAAGGGCACTTCTGGCCCCTCCCACGATGCTGGGGCCATGTGACTAGCTTTAGACAATGAGTGGTGAGTAGTGGTGTGCAGAGCCCAGAGTCGTTGACTGCCAGCTAAAGATCCTCTAGAGGGCTTTCTACCCTTTAGCATGACAAGCAGCAGTCTTTGAGAATGTGGCTGCTCCCAAGTACCCAAGTAACTGCCCTCAAGACACACACCTCTTTATAGGCAAGAAATGTAGGGGGTAAAAATTATTTTCCATCCACTTATCTTAGGTTCATTGGCTGGACCCTTGTCAATCAGACCAACAAAAGATAGACTAACAAGAGGAAAACAAATGAGTTTATTAACCTGTGCATCGTGCATACACAAGGGATTACCCAGGAATGAGTAATTCAAAGCAGTGGTAAGAACTTGGGCTTATATAACATTTTAATGTACATTTCATATATACAATGGAATATAAATTAAAGTAACTTCATGTATACAATAGAATATGACTCAGCCATTAAAAAGAATGAAAGAATGCTATCCGCAGCAACATGGTTGGACCTAGAGACTGTCATGCTGAGTGAAGTAAGTCAGTGAAGGAAAAATATGACATCCTTTAAATGTGGAATCTAAAAGGAAATGATACAAATGAGCATATTTATGAAACAGAAACAGATTTATATTGCCAGGGGGAAAGAATGGGGGGAAGGGATAGTCAGGGATGTACACACTGCTATGTTTTACATGGATAACTAACAAGGTCCTACTGTATAGCACAGGGAACTCTGCCCAGTGTTATGCGGCAACCTGGAGGGGAGGGGAGTTTGGGGAAGAATGGATACATGTATATGTATGGCTGAGACCCTTTGCCGTCCACTTGAAACTCTCAAAACATTGTTAATCAGCTGTACTCCAATATAAAATAAAAAGTTATGCTCCTGCTGCTGCTAAGTCACTTCAGTCGTGTCTGACTCTGTGTGACCCCATAGACAGCAGCCCACCAGGTTCCCCCATCCCTGGGATTCGGGATTCTCCAGGCAAGAACACTGGAGTGGGGTGCCATTGCTCAGAGAAGTGAGAAGACAAAGGAAAAAGACTTTGTGTTTCTAGGGGTGGCAAATTGTGGGAAGGCAAATGTAAGGGCTTCCCTGGTGGCTCAGTGGTAAAGAATCTGCCTGCCAGTGCAGGAGACACAGACTTGATCCCTGGGTTGGGACAATCTCCTGGAGTAGGAAATGGCAACCCACTCCAGTATTCTTGCCTGGGAAATCCCATGGACAGAGGAGCCTGGTGGATTATAGTCCATGGGCTCACAAAGAGCTGGACACGACTTAGTGACTAAGCAACACCAACAGCAACAAAAATATACGGGGAGATCAATGGAGGATAAGGGTGAATTTTAGCCAAGTTTGTAGCTAGATTCCTCTAGTGCTGTCCCTGGGTTAATAAGAATCTAGAGTTGTTCCAGTGATTAACTTCTGTCCTTCCTGGTAGAAAGGAGTGGGGACATCTCTACAAATTTATTTCCTACATTTAGGCAAATAGGGGAAAGGCAAGTAGAGGAAGCTTTTCTTGTATTTGCTTCTTCTTATTTAGCTTCAGCTCAAAATAATCCTTATGCCAAAGTGGCATGTTTTGGGGTCAAATATTCTGCTACCCTGAAGCAAACTTTTGTTGTTTTACTATATATTATGGTTATCAGGGCATAACCTAGCCCAGTGGCTCTCAAAATATGGTTTCTGGACTAGCCGCATCAGCTTCACCTGGGAACTTGTTAGAAATGCTAATTCTTGAGCCCCACCCCAGACTTCAGTTCAGTTCAGTGGCTCAGTTATGTCTGACTCTTTGCGACCCCATGGAGTTTCAGCTTCAGGATCAGTCCTTCCAGTGAATACTCAGGATAGATTTCCTTTAGGATGGACTGGTTGGATCTCCTTGCAGTCCAAGGGACTCTTAAGAGTCTTCTCCAACACCACAGTTCAAAAGCATCAATTCTTCGGCGCTCAGCTTTCTTTATAGTCCAACTCTCACATCCATACATGACTTACTGAAGCTGAAACCCTGGGGTGGGGCTCAGCAGTTGGATTCTGAAGCATGAAAACTGCTGTCCTAGGTGTTGCCAACTGATACTACCATCTGGAAAACAGAGCAGGAGTTACAATTCATAGAGAAAGTCATTCTGGTAAACTTGCAAAAATGAAGAAGAATTAAATGGTGAGGCTCTTCATATCATAGGAATGAATTTTTAAGGCAAAAAAATATTTTACTTATCTCCACCTGCTGAGCCTTGCTATCAAAATGGTGAAAACTGGTCACGTGGACAGTCTCCTACGGTGTCATATGACAGAAAACACTCTTGCAGAGGGAATACTCAGAATCTAACATCACTGAAGCCAGAGTAGGCTAACGAAGACAAACCCAGAAACGCACTTTCCATCGGTCTCCATGGCCCTCCTTAGAGAATGCTCCTGGATCCTTTGAATTGAAAAGAACATAAGACCCAATTCTCTCTTCTGCAAGGTGAGTCAGAACTGCAGCAAAGGCTATTTGGTAATGGGCACTATTTAAATGAAGCAAAAAGTACAGTGTCAAACGAATTGCTTTTTAAACTGTCAAATAAAAAGAATCCATTCGTGCATATGAAATTATTCCAAGAGTTCTGTTAACTGAGAGCAGGTGAAAGGTGTCAGAGAAACGTTCTAATAAAGAGCAGGTTAAATGTTTAAAGACGGACACCTGATGACTCTTTTGGCCTGTTTTCTATTCAGAAATGTCTATTCTCCCAGGCCTGCATGAGCTCCGTGCACAACAGTTTTAAGAGAATATTGCATGCTCAGTGTCTAAGTCATATCCAACTCTTTGCAACTCTGTGGACTATAGCCCGCCAGCCTCCTCTGTCCATGGGATTTTCCAGGCAAGAATAGTGGAGTGAGTTGCCATTTTCTGCTTTAGGGGATCTTCCCAACCCAGGGATTGAACCCAAGTCTCCTGCATTGGCGGGTGGACTCTTTACCATTGAACCACCTGGGTATCCTAGTATAAGATTCCATTTTTAAAGCTTCAATAAGTTTTTTTTTACTTGAAACATAGTTGATTTACAATGTTGTATTAGTTTCAGCTGTACAGAAAAATGATTCAATTATATGTATATATGTGTGTATGTGTTTTCAGATTCTTTTCCCTTATGGGTTATTACAATATATTGAGTATATCTTCCCATGCTATGCAGTAGGTCCTTATTGGTTATCTATCTTACACACAGTAGTGTGTATATGTTTATCCCAAACGCCTAATTTGCCCTCTCCATGCCCCCCCAACACTTTCTCCTTTGGTAACCATAATTTTATTTTCTATGTCTTCAGGTCTAATTCTATTTCCTAATACAAGTGAATAAGCTCACTTGTATTATTTTTTAGATTCTACAATAAGTGATACATAATATTTGTCTTTGGCTTATTACACTTAGTAATCTGTAGGCCCATCCATATTGCTGCAAATGACATTATTTCATTCTTTTTAATGGCTAATATTCCATTGTACAAATATACCACATCTTCTTTACACACTCATTTGTCACTGGGCATTTAGGTGGCTTCCATGTCTTGGCTCTTGTATTCTAAATGTGCTGCAATAAACACTGAGGCGCATGTATAATATGCCATTTTGTTCATTCTGCTGAGTCGCTTCAGTCGTGTCTGACTCTGTGCGACCCCATAGACGGCAGCCCACCAGGCTCCCCCGTCCCTGGGATTTTCCAGGCAAGAACACTGGAGTGGGTTGCCATTTCCTTCTCCAATGCATGAAAGTAAAAAGTGAAAGTGAAGCCACTAGGTCATGTCCAACTCTTAGCGACCCCATGGACTACAGCCTACCAGGCTCCTCTGTCCCTGGATTCTTCAGGCAAGAGTACTGAAGTGCGGTATCATTGAGAGTTGCCTTAACCAATGAGATCTGAATGCTGTCTTGTGGATGGGATGAAAGCATATTACCACTTTAACTCTTTTTCCTTTGGCAAAAATAGCATGTCATCAGCTCTTTGCTAGCTTTCCAAATGCCACATTTAACACTGTTTTATGGTGTTTTATTTGCTATTGCTAAATAGCAATCTTTGTACAGCCTGGTCATTAAGAAAATTCTTCAAACATATGAAAAGTGGTTTTTTTGGGTCACTGGCGGGGATGCTTGGTAGAGGTCACCCCTACAGAGGGAGGTCCTCAATGGTAAGGCTGCTCTACAGACAAAACAGAACCCTGAGCTGTTCTATGCAGTGCCTGCCCAGCTGCTTCCATCTCATTTACTCTAGGGGTTTCCACTGCAGTTAGTCTTGTGTTCATGCCTTCAGTATCCGTGGGTACTGAAAAGGGACTACGGAAAATAATTAGTGAAACTTCTCCCTCCCCTGGCCCTCCAGGTACCTCTCACTTGTGTCACTGTGCCAGGCCAACACAAGCAATGCTTAGTCTGAGAGGAACTGTGCAGATGGTGTCCCACTGGAATCAGTGGAACAGATTTGAAAGGGTCACACTTCTGACACTTAATGTACACACAAACCTCTTAGGAGGTCTGGTTAAAATTCACGTTCTCAGTAAGTCTGGGCTGGAACCCTAGAGCCTGAATTTCTTGCAAGCTCCCAGGCAATGCTTATGCTGCTGTGGACCATATTTTGAGTAATGATAAATAAAATAACACATCCTGCAAAAACAGTGACTTTTGTAACTGGCTCTGTTAAACTGGCATTTATCTAAGGGTCTGGCTCCCCTTTGATCTGGGGTTCCTTGAAAGCAGGAATTGGATAGTACACATATTTTGGTTGTTTTGTTCTCTGACTGGCACTTGGCGCTGATCCTGCACTCGGTGGGTGTGTATTTATTTAATTAAACAGACCTGGCCTTGTTCCAAAAAGGATTTTACATGGACTTAACCCCTAGCACTCTCTAACTAGGTGCTCGATGGCCAGGGAAAGAAGTCATTCCCAAGGGTTGAGGCCCTCTCGCTCAAGGTCCCCCACCATCTGCTTGCACCTGGATTACAACTCAGCGGCTGCTCTTCTGAAATTCTGCCTCCTGCCCCATTTTTAAAGCGGTTTACACTAGAGGGCCGATCAGAGAGAAGGAGGAAAAACAAAACCAAACCCAGAAAGCCCCGTGAAGCGGTACGGCTCCAGAACATCAAAAGCTCAACTCTCCGCGGCGGGGCGGCAGAACTCTCGGGTTTCTCTCCAACCGGTCTCCTGCGTTTTGCAGGTCAGCGTTGCGCCCCCGCCGCCGGCTCCCCCGCCCGCCCCTAGAGCCCTGCAGGAGCTGGTCCCCGCGGGCGCGGGTGCTTGTTGGCTTGGTGCAAGCGTGCTCGTTATCTCAGCTCGAGCAATTAATCTTCTCCTGCATCTCCCGCCCCGCGAGGGTGTAGGGGCCTCAGGTCGCCTCAGGGGTCGTGCAGAGCCCGGACTAAAGCGATCGTTCTACGGAAACCCTCGTTTCCAGAGTCCTTGCGGTGCCATAACCTGTTTCTCTCTGCAGCAGCCCCGCAGGGTTAGAGGAGGGCTAGTTTCGGCTCCGTAGGGGCAGGGGAGAGAAAAAAGAAGAAGGAGGACGACTGTGTGGGTCAGTAGTTGAGCCTCGCCAGGGAAGGGAGGAGCGCACCGGCGAGTGCGCCCTAGGGGTGGAGTACATGTGCTGGGTAGGAGGGGCGGGAGGGGAGGAGAAGGGAGGCGAGAGCTGCAGGCGGGAGGCGCCACGGCCTCGCAGACGCAGGCGCCGGTAGCTGGAGACAAAGTTCCTGGGGAGAGCTCGCCCCCGGAGGGCCGACGTCTAGGTGGCTCGCGGCAGGGTCCCAGGTCCCGCGCGTCCAGTCTGCCTCCCCACTTGAACGCACTGGGCCGGCCCGGCTCTGCTCGCCGGGAAGCAGGGGAGCATCGCTGGCCGGCGACTGCCGCCAAACTTGGAGCGGGAGGATGCTACCAGTGGGAGCAGCGGCGCAGCGCGCGGGGGCGCACTGGAGTGCTCCCGCGGGCGCCCCGGGGCACTGCTCCCAGGGCTGCGGCCGGGCGAGGGCGCCGAGGCTGAGCGGGCAGGTAGCGGCACCGACGCCGGGACTGCGCCAGCCCTGCGATCCAGGGCCGCCAGCGCCACCGTGCCGGCGTCGCCTCCTTGCCGCGGAGCCATGGTGCGCGGAGCGCGCACACCGCGCGCGGGACTCTGAGCTCCGGCCGCGCCGCGCGCCCCCCACCTCCTCTCTCTGCTTCCCTGCCGAGCGCGCCCGCTGGCCATGAACCTTTGGCCTGGAGCCCCTGGCCTCTGAGCCTCGAGTCGCCCGCTCCAGTCCACGCCGCTCGGCCCCAGATAGCACTCCGGCCGCTGGGGCTTCCCATCCTCTGTCAGAGGCGGCATCCAGGCGCTGCGGGATGGCGCTCCGCGGGCCCCTGGGCCGCGCAAAGTTCGTAGGAGGCGAGAGATGCTGCCTCAGCAAGTTGGCTTCGTGTGCGCGATTTTGGCCCTGGTGTGCTGTGCGTCTGGCCTCTTTGGCAGCTGGGGTAGGTAATGGTGCGGGCCTGCCCAGGGAGTTGGGGGGTTTGTGCTGGAAAACCGCGGGGCAGTTCTGGGATGTGTTCCTTCTTTTTCCAGCCAGGTTAGCTCAAGGGTTCATCCAGCCCCTCCCCATCAGGCAGGTAGAGCGCACCCAGGAGGGCTGATGGCTACGCTCTGAGCGCTGGTGCCTGTTCCCTTGAGCTGCGCGCGGCCGCTGGGGGCTCAGAACACGGCTGCAGGTCTGTGTTACTAAGGCGAAAGCATGAACCACTGGCCCCTCGGCGCCAGAGTTCTGTCCCTGGGGGTGCCCAGGAAGTGTGGGGAGCGCAGCGGCGAGGTCCATGTATGGATTCTCTTGGCCTGGGGCGGATGAGACTGAATGGACCACCTTCCAGTTTTGCAGAGCACAGAAGATTGTTCTCCGCGTCCCTTGAAAACCCTGGTTTTGAGGCTGGAAACTGAGTCTCAGCTCTCGCCCCCGCCCCTGCCGAAGGGGCGCGCGGAAGTCCTGACGCGTCCTCTCCAAATCCTAAAAATGGTGGGGCAGTCTGTCCCCTGGGGAGGTTGCCGCTGTGTTTCAAAATCACTTTTCAACTCCTCTTAATCCCCGCGGAATTAGAGTGTTGGTGCCTGGAACCACTATCCACACGCCTTCCAACAGAGAAGAGACAAGGAAATTTGGGAGTTGCTTAGGATATGCAAATTAAGATGGAGAGAAAAGAAACTTGCAAAAATGTTAGAGATGGAGTAGGGCATGTGAGCCCAGGTGGAACCTTCAAAAGACATTCAGAATGGCTAACGTTCCTATTATATGGGTGCTGGGGACCTTTTAGTGTTGTTTTTAATATTCTATTTTAATTTTTAATGTTCTCTGGCAACTTTATTTCAACTTTTCAATTGAAGTATAGTTGATTGATAATGTGTTAGTTTCAGGTGTACAGCAAAGTGATTCGGTTATACATATATGTGCATATGTATGTATGTACGTATTTTCAAACATTTAAGGAAATGAAAGAAATGCTGTGATTTAACAACCAGGATATGGAGAATAAAGCAGATGGTACCTTCTTGAGTAGTTAGGGACAATTTAGAGAGGCTCATATTGATTGATAAAAATCAGGTGGCACTTCATTAAACTTTATACAGCCTTTCAAAACTCAGACTTTGTGATTTGAGGATGAAAGATTAAGCAAAACTTGCCCTTTCCAAAAGAAATCCAGAAAGATTATTTGAACACCATAGTACCTGGTGCTTTGCAATTGGGCAAGTTGATGTGTTTTCTCCCTCAATTACACACTAGAAATAACAAAATACCTAGAGGCTCTTAGATGTCAGCATTATAGAAGAGGTATTATTACCCAGCTGAAGCAGTGTGCACCTCAGGAGAGGTAAATGAATACTTTAAAGGTCTTAAAGTGAGAATTATTTTTTATTTGCTGGGTCAGGAAGGCCTTTAGGAGTTCAACTGCACTTGGTCATCAGCATCCGCTCCAGTGATCTTCCTTGTTACTCAGTATGGCCCTCGGACCATCAGAATCAGTGTCACCTGGGAGCTTGTTAGTGTAGAATTCCAGGTCCTGGCTCAGACCTACTGAATCAGAATGTGCATTGTAACAAGGTTCCCAGGTGATCTGTATGCACATTCAAGGGTGCAAAGTCCCAGGACAGGCCCCATCACCTTTCTCCACTTGTCTGGTGACTATCCTTCAGGACCGGGATACCTGAGCATGTTTACTGGCTAAGAACTTAATGGTCACCTATCTAAACCCTGTATTGCACTTGTGAGGGGCTGAGACCGAAGCAGTCTTGGCCAAGGTCAGAGCGCATGCTGAGCTATCTGGGACTAGAAACAATGAACTAGACCTAGGAAACACATTACTGTAGGTGAGCAGGTGATACTGTGCTTCCAGTCATGGTATCACTCCCTGCAGATGGCTTTAAATGGTCAAACAGGGCTGTTGCTGACAGAGCTAGATATATGCTGTAAGGCCATTGTGAGAATGTAGGTGCCATGTTGATCTCATGGTGTTTGTGACTTATTTTCCAATCCAGGGCACAGAACAGCTTCTGTGAGCAAATATGTTCTCCCAGACACATGGAGAAATAGAAGGCTGATGGCACCAGTGAATGGGACTGAGGCAGCCAAGAATTGCACAGATCCCGGTAAGAGATTCTTCCCAAGGCATTTGACTTGGCCTCAAGATGGTATGGATGTAGACAGTCGTAACCAGAGCTGAGAAAAGATGGTTTTGTGACCATGAATGGGAAAGGGCAGCAATAAGGAGTTGAAAGGTAACATACAGACATTAATCAGTTGTGCTGCTAAGCAACTCACATTCTTTATCCAACAACTGAAAAGGTCACATTTGAGAGTTTTCCATTTTCAGTTTTTGTTCTCACAGAGCTACTAAAGGGTCAGTGTTCTGCTCCCACCCCCCCACCCCCCGCCCCCAATTTTGTTTATCTGGATGTCTTCCTTTTCTCTCTCTTTTGCTTGCTGAGTCCATCTGATGGAACTCCAGGGGCAGCGCACCCAGCTGCTTTGGGAGAGGACACTTTGGGATGGCCCACCAGGTCATACCACCCAGGGTTGCTGCAGGGGTGGGACACACTGGGGCCCCTTCTTTGGGAGAGGAATTCCAGGTATCATTGCAACCTGAGAGATGGTTCTGCTTGCCCTGCAAAATGGTTTGATGTTCCTCTTCAGACTTCTCCAGGGGGTCAGAGGCTGTAGGGACCCAGTCTTGTCTGTTCTTGCCAGACACAGGCTTTGCTTAAATGGGTAGAGATTTCTTCCCAGGAGCTGTACTGGCCAGCTAATAGAAGCTCAGATAGGCCAGACCTAGGTTTTAGCTTCAGCTCCCAAATTTGGGGTTCCTTTGCAAAGGATTCAATGGGATAATGCATTTGAAAGCTCATGAAGAGAACCATGAAGTTTTATCTTATTTTAAAAAATTGAAGGATAGTTCATTTCTAATGTGTTAGTTTCAAGTGTACAGCAAGGTGATTCAATTATATGTATATGTCTATTCTCTTTCAGATTGTTTTCCATTTAGGTTATTAC
Organism: Nanger dama; assembly: GCA_917880005.1. Classification (NCBI taxonomy): domain Eukaryota; kingdom Metazoa; phylum Chordata; class Mammalia; order Artiodactyla; family Bovidae; genus Nanger; species Nanger dama. Next base: position 373,085 of record CAKJTW010000038.1, on the reverse strand, counting down.
AGTGTTGAGTATAATCCCCCATACTATATAGCACAGGTTTATACTATAAACCTTGCTGTTTACCTATTTTATGTATAATAGTGTATATATGTTAATCCAAAGCACCTAATTTACCCCTACCTCCTCACTTACCCTCTGGTAACTGTAAGTTGCTTTCTAAGTCTGTGAGTCTATGTCTGTTTTATAAATATGCTCATTTATATCATTTTTTAAGCTTCCACATATAAGTGATATGATATTTGTCTTTCTGGCTTGATATGATAATCCCTAGGTCCATCCACGTTGCTGCAAATGGCATTATTTCACTCTTTTTTTTTAATAGCCAAGCAATATTCCCTTGTGTGTATATCTTCTTTATCCATTCATCTGTTGATAATATTTAGGTTGCTTCTGTGTCTTAGTTGTTGTAAATAGCTCTGCTATGAACATTGGGGAACATGGGGTGCATATCTTTTCACATGATAGTTTTCTCTGGATATATGCCCAGGAGTGGGAGTGCAGGATCACGTGGTAACTCTATGTTTAGTTTTTTAAGGAACCTCCATACTGTTCTCCATGGTGGCTTCACCAATTTACATTCCCACCGAGGGTGTAGGAGGGCTCCTTTTTCTCCACACCCTATGGAGGTTTTATTTTAGATAGATAGCACTCAGCTTTTCCACCAAGTTGCTAAGCAAGTCAGTCTTTTTAGATGTCTGTTTTCTTACCTGTAAAATGGGAAGAATACAACTTGGCCTCCTACTCTAGGGTTATTAGAAGAACTGGATGAGGCTCTGCATGGGGCTGTATGCAAAAGGAACTAGAAACCCAGGCCAAAGGAACAGGTTAGGAGGCAGTCTTCCCGTGACCTATTCTCATGGGAGTGCCAGCAAAGCAGTGCTGTGCTCCATTGTATCCAACATTTTGCAACCCTTGGACTGGAGCCCACCAGGCTTCTCTGTCCATGGGATTCTCCAGGCAAGAATACTGGCGTGGGTTGCCATTTCCTTCTCCAGGGATCTTCCCCACCCAGGGACTGAACCCGCATCTCTTGTGTCTCCTGCATTGGCAGGCAGATTCTTTACCACTAGCACCACCTGGGAAGCCCTTATTTTCACAGGCAAGTCTTATCCACATTTTACAGGTGGGTAAATACCTAAGGAGGAGACAGGAGCCACTCAAAGTCATGAAACTTTTAAGTGGGGAAACTGGTCCGGGAACCTAGGCCTGTGGGTCTGAAATGTTTGGTTAGTTCCATGCACTGACGAAGGCCAGGGCCTTCCCTCAAAGCCCGTTTTCAACACCATCAACTTCTCTTCCCTCAAAATGCTGTCAGAGGAGTCCATCTGGGACACAGAGATTTAGCTAAATCTCTAAATTGTTCACCCTCTGCTCAACGGGGATTGGGCTGGGTGAACTCACAGAGAAGCAGCTGGGATTCCCTTTGAACTCCCACCTGTCCTGGTGACCCAGTGGGCAGCGGTGCCATCCTGTCATTTCACCTCCCTCAGCACATTCTTCCAGCAGCAGGAAGTGGCTGACGCATGTGTGGGACTAACCCGTGAACATGTGTACAGCCAGAAACTGTGGCTGGGGCCTGTCCTCTCATTCCAGTCTCCTGAGATGCTAAAATCAGCACTATCCATGTGGGGAACGCTTTTTCACCCTGGGTAAAGAGGGGGAGTGTGTTCTGGACTGATTTCTAGCTCACCAAGCTCTGATCTTGGACTGGCTATGTCTTCTTCCTGTAGCTTCTGTCACGTGTGGTCTGGGCACACTGGCTCAGTCAGGACCCCGTTTCTTAGGTTAGAGTCTCCTGTGCCCTCCTGTTGCTCCTATCTCTTCAGTGTACTGTCTGATCAAAAGTTATTCCACTAACTATGGAGCAGTCAGCCCTATTTGGCAGGAATGCCTGGTTTTGTCCCCCTTCAAAGAAGGAAGCAGGGAAACTGGCAAAATGTTTAGCAACAAGTCACTTGGATTGGGCTTCCCAGTTGGCACAAGTGGTAAAGAACCCGCTTGCCAGTGCAGGAGACATGAGAGACACAGGTTTGATCCCTGGGTTGGGAAGACCCCCTGGAGAAGGAAAAGGCAACCCACTCCAGTACTCTTGCCTGGAGAATCCCATGGACAGAAGAGCCTGGTGGGCTACAGTCTGCGGGGTTCCAAAGAGTTCACTTTGTATCAACTGTTTCTGGGATCGTGTCCTGCACATTAGAAACGACTTGGCAAATACTGGTCAGGTGATGGAATGAAAGTGCCCTTTCCAACATTTAACACCTCAGTGTTTTTGTAAAGGTGAGGAACACAAGGCTCAAAAGTTTAGTGACTTCCCAGGATCTCTTGGCCGGCATGAGCATCCTGGGGTCACCTGGCTCTGATCGCATGTCCTCCCTATTGCACTTGCCCCTGCTCTCCGCCCAGGCCAGATGGGGCCGAAGCCTGAGTGCCCTTCCAGCCTCTTCATCCGAGGACCACCAGACTATCTAGCCCCCTTTCCATTTCACAAGTGGGTGCTTGGTGGAGGTAGAAGCAAGTATAAGAGGCAGCCCTTGTCATCAAGCACATCATAATCGAGTAGAGAAGACAGAGTCCCTACCCAGGGGACTCAGTGATGCGAGAGGATGGGGAGGTCCTCCAGGCAGCAGCCTCGCAGGACCACATCAGGGGCTTGGAGAACGGCGAATGAGTCCAAGGCAGTTCTGCAGAGTCTGGGGGTCTAGATGAAGCAGGCCTCTGCTGCAGTGACAGAAAACCTCCCCAAGCTGGGTTTAGCCAAAAGGGGGTTTATTGGCTGAGATCAAAGGTGAACTGTGATGCTTACTTTCCGCCTCTGAGCTCAGATATCATCCAGCGTGCAGTGACCACAGCCCTGGCTTTAGGTCCTCCCAGACCCCAAAATGCTGGACAGAGTGCTGCTGGCTGAGGTGTTTCTGCAGAAGCCCTGAGGTTCTGGTGGGTTGGTGTGACTTGAGTCACATGACTTCCTTAAGCCAGCTGTTTGGCCAGGGGAGTGTTGGGCCTGGACCCGCTTAGAGTTAGGTCACAGGCTCTGCGTCTGGAGGGATGGGACTGAAGCTTCCTCCTCCAACACCTGAACTCCCCCTGGGAGCCAGCAGGGGTAGGCATTTTCAGGAGGTGGCTTTGTAGCAGTCCTGTTCTGGGGCTGCTGTGATGAAGGTGGACCAGAGCTCCCTACCAGTTAGTATTGGGGTTGCGGGGAGTGGTGACAAGGTGGCATTTGATGGCTGCCTTCTTTTCTACAGTTACAGGAGCTGCCCGTAAAGAACCACAAGTTTCTTGCATCCTCTGAGAATCCACCGTGCATCCCTCTCCACCAGCTAGACTGCTCCCTTTGTGATCTACCAAATGGGGTCTTTTAGGGATGTGGTCTCCCTGTGTGGTCTCTCCACATGTTTCTTCATGTGGAGCTTGAACAATGGCCTGCTATGTCAGTTCCCGGACCGGAAGCATTGCCCACAGTAGGTGTTCAGCAAACATTAGTTCATATTTTCCTAAGAACCTCCAGGAAACAAACGTGTCTTATTTTCTCTCTCCTCAGAGGGCAACCTGTGCGCCTGTCAGAGAGATAGCTTTGTGTCCTAAAAACACAAATGGGACCCTGCTCTTGTCATGCCTTAAGACTCGAGGTGGAAAGTGGGCTCTTTTCTCAGCCTGGGGTCATTTCTTCACATCTCGCTAGTGTCTGTCTTGTCATTTGCGCTTCAGTGTAATTCCCGCTTGCTCCCCTCCCCCCACCCCCCCGCTGACCTCATCACGTTATCCCATGTTTTTTTTTTTTAATTATTATAATTTATTTTTAATTGGAGGATAATTGCTTTACAATATTATGTTGGTTTCTGCCATACCTCAATATGAATTAGCCATAGGTATATATACGTCCCCTCCCTCTTGACAGCTTTAAATCTTATGACTGTTCTTTCTGGTGATTACCTATACATCGCTAAACAATATTAATTGTCATTTCTGTTTTTAATAATCATTTATGGCTGTGCTGGGTATTCACTGATGCACAGGCTTTTCTCGAGTTGTGGCGAGTGGGGCTAGTCTAGTTGCGGGGCACAAGATTCTGATCGTGTGGCTTCTCTTGTTGTGGAGCACGGGCTCTAGGGCATGTGGGCTTCAGTAGTTGTGGTTCCCAGGCTCTAGAGCACAGGCTCAATAGTTGTGGCTCATGGGCTTAGGGTTGCTTTGTGGCATGTGTATCCCATGCTGTTTTAATGACATATGTCTCTGCCGTCTAAAATAGTTATTTCTCATCTGTCTTCCCTTGCGGGCTACCTAGCTCACTGCTCTATGTCCAGAAGAGTGATTCTCAGCCCTGGCTGCACGTTCAGATCACTGAGCACTTTATTTATTTCTGGTTGCACTGAATCTTCATTGCTGCGCCTGGGCTTTCTCTAGTTGGCGGAGAGCAGGGACTACTCTGCGTTGCGGTGCCCAGGCCTCTCTTGTTGTGGGGCTCTAGGGCACACGGGCTTCAGTAGTTGCAGCAGGCAGGCTCGGTAGTTGAGGTACATGGGCTTAGTGACCCTGAGGCATGTGGAATCTTCCTGGACCAGGCATCAAACCTGTGTTGCCTGTATTGGCATGTGGATTCTTATCCATTGTGCCACCAGGGAAGTCCCCACTGAGCACTTTTGAAATGCCCGGGCCCCACCCTGGAGAATCTGATTGCCTTTGTCTAGGGTAGAGCCCAGAAATCAGGACTTGTTCAGACCTCTCCAGCTTATTCCAAGTTGAAGCCAGAGCTGATGCACGTGCTGGGCTGGAGTCCTGCTGTGCAGTATGGTTGGCATCACCTGGGAGTGTCAGGGATGCAGAGTTTCAGGCCCGCCCTAGACCTCCTGCAGGGTCAGAGTCTGCATCCTAACGGAATCCCCCAGGGTGCTCCCATGCCCGCTGAAGGCCAGGCAGCACTGGGTTAGAACACTGTCTGCCACTTTGTAGGCTTTCAGTAAGTATCTGAATGTTAAATGAAGGCTTAGACTTGGTCTGACATAGCGATTTTCCTGAAACACAGTTTAGTTTCTTTTTAAATGTAGGAAAGCTAAAAAAAAAAAAACAAAAAACCACACAAAAAAAAACAAAAACAAGCTTCGTTTTGACCACTGAAGTCTATGGAAAAGTCATTTATTTTTCTTCCCGCAGAGGCATTGGGTCCCTCCCTACAAAATGCATGAAATAGGAATGAGGGACAGTGACACTGAATCCTGTGGGATCCACCTTAATCTGGGCTGACGGAGCAAAGCATTAAAGGCTGGGTGGCTTAAAGAGCAGACATTTATTTTTCAAACTTTTTTTTGAGGATAATTGCTTTGTAATATTATGCTGGTTTCTGCCATACATCAACATGAATCAGCCATAGGTATACATATGTCCTCTCCCTCTTGAAGCTCCCTCTCATCTCCCACATCATCCCACCCCTCTCGGTTGTCACAGAGCTCTGGGTTGAGCTCCCTGTGTCCTACAGCAAATTCCCACTGGCTGTGTATTTTACATATGGTGATGTATATGTTTCCATACTACTCTCTCAATTCGTCCCGCCTTCTCCTTCCCCACGTGTCCACAAATCTATTCTCTATGTCTGCATTTCCATTACTACCCTGCAAGTAGGTTTATCAGCAATATCTTTCTAGATTCCATATGCATGGATTAATATATGATATTTGCTCTTTCTCTTTCAAGAGCAGACATTTATTTCTCGCAGTTCTGGAGGCTGGTAAGTCTACAATCAAGGTGTTGGCTAGTTCCATTCCTAGCTTGCTGATGGCTTTCTTCTTGCTGTGTGTCCATATGGTGGAGAGAGACCTGGAGGTCTGGTCTCCCTTCCCTTTATAAGAAGGGCACTAATCCTGTCATGTGGACTGCACCCTCATGACCTCAAATAAATCTAATTGTTTCCCAAAGGCTGCACCTCCAAACACCATCACATTTGGGGGTTAGGTATTCAACGTAAGAGTTTCAGGGAGACACAGACCTTCAGTCTGCATCAGGACCCAAAGTGTTTTCACACATCTCTTGATGGTGACAGCTGGAGTGTTTGAAGACAGTTGAGGGTGGGACCTGTGATTCTGGGAAGTTCTGAGAGCTACAGATGCCTGAGCCTGGCACTGACCTGTGAGATCTAGTGATGGACACATTTTGTGGCTGACTTTTGGAGCTTCTGGGGACCACGTACTCCTCCACCCCCAATCTTCCAAGATGGGTTCCCTTGTGTGATTGCCAGCTCCCACTGGCAACCAACCCAGAGTAGCCTTCTATGTCACTGATTCTCTTGGTTGCGCTTCTAACAGGCTCTGTATCTATTGTTACCTTGTTTGCCTCTCTCAACTAGGATATAAAAGACAAGGCTCATTTGCTCTTTAAAACTGTAATAGGTACTTAGTGTTTCCTTTTGTAAAATGATGGTGGTAAGGGGGTGATAATTGCATTCATTTCACAGGGTTGTTAGAATTAAATGAGTTAATACCTATCAAGCATTTATACACACATGTTCACACATCAGCTTCCATTTTCATGATTATTTTTTAATCTGCTTATCCCAGAGATGACACAGTGCCTGTGTATTATAGGGGCTGGAAAACTATCTGTCAATTGAATTTTATGAGGACAAGTTAAGAAGTAAACATCTTACCACACACAGTTTATTTTCTCTTCTGGAAATACGTTTATGTTTCTTATTTGTTTTTAACCTTTTGGAGGTTTGGGATGCTGGAGGATGGTGTACCTTGCAGAACTTGCCTCTGAATAGAGAAATTGGTTTTCATCTCTTGGCATTTAGGTGGCGTTTTATCCTTGGCTTCTCAGCTGGGGTGGGAATGCCTTCCCCCATTCTTACACTGCCTTTTCCCACACATTTGAGATGGAATCAGTGGCCCTGCCTCTGCCATGTCACTCCTGTTCATTTGGGCTCCCTACATCCTGTGCCTTGTGCTTGAAAAGGAAGAGAGGAGCTTGGTTTCCCCCATTGATGCTGGAGGAATTTTCTTCATCATGTTTGATTTTCCTGCTTTTCACATATGTCTTTTGAAAGGGCTCACGGTGCTGTGTCTTTGCTTGGGTGGCTTAAACAACAAAGATGTATTTTCTCATAATTCTGGGGCTGGAAATCCAAGATCAGGATACCAGCATGGTCAGGCTCCTGTGCGAATGTGCTTCCTGGCCTGTGTGTATCCTCACGTGGCAGGAGACAGTGAGTGAGAACAGCTCTGCTGGCTCTTCCTGTGAGGCCACTAATCCCATCAGGTCCAAAGCCAACCTTCATGACTGGTGCCACCCCTGTGACCTCCCAGAGGCCCCATCTCTAACACCACTACCTTGGGAGGTGGGGGGCACGGTTAGTGCTTCAGCAAAGGAATTTTGTGGGGACACCTTCAGTCCATATGGAGTAGGAAGTGGCAATCCACTCCAGTATTCTTGCCTGGAAAATTCCATGGACAGATGCACCCGGCGGGCTGCAGTTCATGGGGGTCACAAAAAGTCAGACATGACTGAGCATGCATGCATTCAGCCCATAAGACTGTCCACAGAGGGAAGGCGGGGGAGGGGGGGAGAGGGCAAACAGGTTCTTGAGAGGCATGTGAAGATGAAGGGAGGCGCTAGATTTTCAGGAAAGCAGAGGCACTGGATCACATTCTAGGTGGAGGATATTTTGCAGTCAGCCTGGCTCTGATCTACTTTCCCTTTCTGTTCCAGGTCAGGGGGAGAGAAGAGGGGGGTGGGGGGTGGGGGTGTGACATCCTGCACACAGGAGCTGGCATTGAGCCCGGTTAGGAGGACATGTGATCGTGGAGCGGGAACCCACTGCTGTGGGCCCCTGTAGGCGCCCCCGGTGTGGGGAACAGAGGTGCAGAAAGCACAAGAAGGCAAGAGTAGGAGGAGGGGACCCAGAGCTGCAAAAAGTACATCAGGCCGTGTGGGTGTGGAGGTGAGGTGGTACCGGAGACAAGATGAAGTGTCTGGATTCTGAACGAACGTCTGTTCAGAGGCTGCTCCAGCAGGCTTGGGAGACAAGTCACACATCCCAAGTTTGAAAGTTGTTATGTAAAAGCAAATGCTGCTTTGGAAAAGCAAGAATTGAACTTGTCCCTGTGGGCAGGGAGATCATGGTTCAGTTACTGTCCCAAGTGGCAGAGCAAGCGGTCCAGCCTGGGCAAGGGCTTTCCTGCAAGGGGCAACCTCCAGAGGAGCCAGGTGGCTTCTTGGGGCCGTTGTCACCATCTGCCTTGGAACAGAGATAGGCCGGCAGAGCCACAAGTGGAGGCCAAGGAAGAGAGCAGTCTGTCACCAGGGCGATCACTCTTGACTTTTTATGTGGGTGAAGTGGATATGTTAATACAGCGGATCAAGTGGTTTGGGAGCCAAAGTCTGGGTTCTAGTACTGGCTCTGCCAAGATCCTGCTTGGCCTTTGGGGTTGGTCTCTCGCCTTCTATCCCCCCTCCTTCCCCCACACCCCTGTCCCTCTCTCACGCCCCCAACCCTCCAAAGCGAGATTACATAGGATAAGAGCAAAGCCTTCCAGCAGCCAGACAGTGGCCCTGTCCAGACAGCACTTTCCTCCTTGGACATGGCAGCTTCTGGTGGGGGGAGGCAGACGTGTGGGTTCGAGTCCCAGCTTACCCTTACTGGCCAGCCATGTGACCCTCAGCGAGTTATAGAATCTCTCAGCTTCAGGTTTTCTCTTTTGTAAAATGAGGATAGTAGCATTTCAGACCTGCCTTGGAGGGCTGCTGCAAGCCTTAAATCCCATGATGGATGATGGAAGTATCTCAGGGTAGCTGGCACACAGTATCTGTGGCCATCATTGTAACCATGGCTAATACCAGCGTACTATGGGCAGGAGCTATTCTACATGCCTTCTGTGTATTAACTTACTTACTCTTCATAAAAACCGTTTGGGTCGGTGCTATTAGTGTCTTCGTTTTGAAGATAAGGAAAAGGCGACTCAGAGAGGTTAAGTGACCAGTTCAAGGTCACCCAGCCAGCAAGAAGAGCCAGATATGTGTGTGTGCAAGAGAGACTCCACAAACTTTGTTTTAGAGTTGTTTTAGGTTTTTAGAAAATTTGAGAAGAAAAGAGAGTTCCTCTATTATTCCTCTTTTTCCCAGCTTCCCTGTTAATCCTTGGCGTTACTGCGGTACATTTGTTGCAGTTGATGAGCCAATATTTGTACATTATTGTTAACCACAACCATAGTTTACATCAAGATTCACCCTTTGTGTTGTGCATTCTCTGAGCTGTGATATAGACCTGTAATGACATTGTATCCACCAGCGCAATATCCTGCAGAATGCTTTCACTGCCCTAAACATCCTCTGTGGGGCCAAGCTTTTTAATTTGGATGGTCTGAATTGTGTGCCTACATCCTTATCCATAATTATGAATAAACCGGGTGGAAAAAGACAATTTAGAGATGAGGACTTGCGTTGCAATTCCAGCCTCTGTCACTGACTGGGTGCCGCCCCCCCAAAGGAACAGGGAATGCCTGCCCGTTGCAACAGCAAACATCTGTGTGGGCCTCTCTTCTTGGTATGCTTCTAATACCAATTTGTTTGCAATCAAAAGTTTTTTTTTCTTTTTGCCTTATCCAAACTATGGGGGCCATCTGCTAGCAATCTCGCCTCCTTGCTGGGCCATCTGCTCCCCCGTTGACTTCCAGATTCTCCGCTCCTGACGCCATGCGGGCCTCCCGCAATCCAGAGCGCCCACTCGGCTTCCTCTTGAACTCTGAGGAACGTTCCTCCTTGAGTTAAAAATGGAAATCATTAAGCATTGCCATGTGTTGCCTTGGGTGGAAGAGATCCAGCCGTTCAACTCAATAGCAAAGTCAAATGCTTGAAAAGTTTTTTTTTTTTTTAACCAAACATTGTCCATTATGAAGAGGCCATTGGAGCATAGCATTTGACGAAAAAGAAGAAAAATAAATGTGCCGGAATAATTTACAGTTTCTTCTGAAAGGGCAGTGCATGTCCCCTTTGGGAAAGGAATAGGAAGGTCACTATGTGGCCGAGAAGCAGAGGGGCTCGCTGCCCAGTGGCTTGTCCCCTTGCACATGGGAAGGTGCCCCCAGATTCTGAGTCATGGCAACCTTTGCTAATTCAGCACAGGAGGGGGCTGCAGCTCTCTGTCTCAAGACATTGCCTGAGGACCTAATGGCAATGTGTATTTCTCAACTGTCTACAAAGCCTGAGATGTACTAGGCTGTGAAGCTGGGGGTGGGGGGTAGGGGGTGGGGATCTAGTCTCTGCTGTCAGGGAATAGGCTTTGCACGGAGGAGTCGGGGGCTTAAATAACAGAGTCGCCTATGGCGAATACCTCTGGAGGAACGAGTATGGTGGCTCAGGGCAAGGGTCTCCTCCCTGGAGAAGGTGACGCCTGATCGAGCCCTGGAAGGGTAGGAGGTGGCGGTGGAAGGGTGTTCTGAAGTGGAGGGTTTGGTCCATAGGAAAGTGCTGTGGGAGAAATCACAGCTTTATCCCCTACCTGAGCAATGCTCACTGGCAACCACTGCCTTATGCTCATTGGCTGTCCACGGGAGAGAGAAAACAAACACCTCCTAAGATTACCATGCACAATAGTTAAGTAATTAGGCTTTGGGGATTTAGCAGGGAGTCAGTGCTCAACTAGGGCTAGGCTGAATCAGATTACTTTGATTTTTTTTTTTTTTTTAAAGCAGAAGGCGGTAGGGTTGGGCGATTTGCTGGGGCTGCTCAGGATGAAGTTGGTGAACGGGTTTCACGTTGCCCTCACCCTAAGTCACAATTCGGGCAGTTCACCCCAGTTCACAGGTTGTGCTGGGCCCAGCGCAGATGGTAAACTAATAGAAATATTTGCTAGTCTTTCCGCACTAGCCTGGGAGCTTCTTGAGGGCATGGCTGTGTCCCCTGCATCCTTGGCTCTAGAACTGAGGCCAGAGTCGGGCATGAACTCAGTTTGTGGCAAATAGTGATTGGACAACAGAGGTCCCCGTTCTGCCTGGCAGGGAGCTGCAGCCCACGAAAGCAGCTCCTGTCTCCCCCGCTGCCCCCACTTGCCTGTTGATGCTTTGGGACAGATCAGGACACCCAGCCAAGAGGAATTAAGAGTTAAGAGCTCAGGGGTTAAGAACATGGACTCTGGAGTCAATGTGCCTGGTTTCCAATCCTGCCTCTGCCCTTACTGCTTACTTGACCTTGAACTAGTTACTTTATCTTCCAACGTCACAGAAAGGGCAGGGTTTATTTTGTTCACTGATATAGCCCAAACTCTGGAATAGCACTCTGTGTGTGTGTGTGTGTGTGTGTGTGTGTGTGTGTGTGTGTGTGTGTGGCATGTAGAAGCCCACACAGTACCTTCCTCATGGGGTTGCATGTGCTTAGCATGTTAATCTACATAATGTACTTACAGGAGAGCTTGGCACAGAGCAAGTACTGAGCAGATTTTTGCTGCTGAAATTACCTCCAAAAGATAACTCAAATTGAACATCATTTTACAAGATGAATTTTTTAGAAACAAGGGAATGAGGGTGAATTTTGTAGAGGCAGCACTTGCTTCATTTTGAGTAGAAAGGTTAAGAAACCGATATCTGGACCTATGTGTACTGTTGGCCTTTTGCATGGTTGATGCTAAGATGGCCCAGACTATGCAGGCTGCAGGAGGTCTCTGTGTGTTCCACATCTGGTCCTTTCCGTTGATGAAGGGGGACTTAATGAATGCGATCTGGAATTTGGAGATCAGAGTCTGCATTCTGGCCCTGATACGACCTGCACACATGAGTCAATTTGGTTATTACAGCCTTAGTTTCTGCCTGTGAAATGGGCATCATGATGGCACTGTTTATCCTAAGGCTTTTAAGGATCAGGTGCCAGGTGCTGTACAAGTATTATTCCTACTGTTTGCATAACAGTGTTGTTATTTAGTCCCTAAGGCATATCCTACTCTTTTGTGACCCCATGAACTGTGGTCCATCAGGCTCCACTGTTCCTGGAATTTCCCAGGCAGGAATACTGGAGTGGATTGCCTTCTCCAGGAGATCTTCCTGACCCAGAGATCGAACCAGTCTCTCCTGCTTGACAGGTAGATTCTTTATCACTGAGCCACCAGGGAAGCCCTTTGCATAACTATAATAGATGCTTAACCTTTTGAAGAATATTCCTTCATTGTGAAATGGAGAAAATCAGTTATTTGGGACTTTTCAGAACTGACTCATTAAACCACAAGTAGGATTTGGTGCAAGTGCTGCACATGGCCCGTACACAGGAAAGGCTCCCTTCGTGGAATGTCTGGCTAGAAAAAAAAAAAAAGATGCAGGAGGTCTTTAGAACATCTTCCCAAATACCAGCTTTTATGACCCTCCTCATTGGTTTATCTCATTTCACTTTATAAATGTCTGACTGTTGATTCCATTATCTATGCCTAGTTCAGGAACTAGCCTTTTAGCTGGGTCAATCCCATACCAGCTGGTTCAACTCTGTACTTAAGATTTATGAAAGATTTAAGATTTATCAAAATAATCACATGGATGAAAAAAATTACTTAGAAGGCCTCCTGAGGGCAGTTTCTCTGAGCTCAGGTAGGAAACCATCTTTGAGTTTAGTGCTTGGCATCCAGATGAGTGTTGATTGAATAGCACTATCTCCTAGGCCCGTGGGGAAGTGAAAACTGACCTAGATGTGACCCTGCCTCCAGGGAGCTCTCATTCCAGTTGAGAGGCTCCAAATACAAAACTGAGTGTAATACAAGTAGGAATATGAAGTGTTCCAATCCTGGGGATCAGAACCCAAGAAGGACAGGTAGGTCGTAAATATCAGGATCCAAGAGCATCCTGTCAAAGGGGGGCCCCTGAAGATGAGCCTGCACATTCCCTTGCTGAGCCTTGTAGCAATCCTAGGAAGACAGGTGGTAGGTGGGTATTACTGTTGTTTACAGAAGATACGAGGGAGGCACAGAGAGCTTAAATAGTTGGCCCAAGTTCTCCTGACCTGAAATTGGCAGAGTGGGGGAGAACTCAGGCCACTTGGCCCCAAAGCTTGTATTCTTTGGGGAGATGATGAAGGGTCCCCTGGGTGAGGGACAGTTAGATCTCGGGGTAAGCTTGGAGCACAACGTGTATGGGCGGGTGTGGGAGGCTAGTCATCGTGTAACAAGCATGTTGGACCAAGATACTCAAACATCAGAAGGCCTTTGTCCCCTGCCCTGTAAGCACTGAGGGCCACGGATGGTTTCTGAGCAGCTCTGTGTTTTAGGAAGATGACTTTGCTGGCACCATGGGAGATATCTTTAAAGAAATAACTTTAAGGTAATAAAGTGAACATTCTTAGCATCATGCCTAGAAAAAGTGAAGACAGGGAGAACAGTTATGAGCTATTGCAAAGAAATTTAGGCAAAAGCGGTTGTCTTGTGCTGGATGTGGAGGACTAGATGAAGACGGGCATCTGCTGCAGGTCTCAGCAGATGTTGGAGGTTGGAGCTGTCATTTCTGACCACAGATGCAGATAAAGGGCCCAGACAAATCACCATTTTTCCAAGATGGGGGCCTGGGAAGCACCCCTTTGTTTTTTAGACTTGGCCCCCTCTATAGGGACCCTCGCCCAGAACGTTGTACTGAGCACAGTGGCTGGTTTCTGTCCTCTATTTTGTGTTCTGAAGTGCACAGACACTCATTGGCCCTCCATGTGTGAGGCCCTCAGTCAGTGCTGAGGGTAGGGAGAGAAGGCCCTGTTCTTGGTGAGCCCATAGGTGTGATTGCGACATGTGACCTGGAATGACACTCTAATGCCCGGGGCGGCTGGAAGACATCATGCAGGGTTGAGATGTGCTTTGACGCAAGTGGTGTTTTCTGGACAGATGGGAGCGTGCAGCATTCCTGGTGCTGGGCATGGTGGTTGCAGAAATAGGGTGGTAAGAGAGGACTCAGCTGGATCAGGGGCAAGAGTGGCCCTTTCAGCTGGCTTTGCTTGGGTGGGCATGGGGGGTCCTGTGGCTGCATCGTGCCAAGCCTGAAGGGCACTGCTCCTCCATCTGGCTCGTGCAGGGTGAAGGATGCAATTCTTGGCCTTGAGGCGCACAGCCAACTGGTGAGGGAGCATAGGTCACCTCAATCCTCCTCCTCCTTCTGCACTCTGCCCCACATGTTGGGATGCCTGGGTTATGACGCTTTCTGTATCAGCTGGGCTCAAGCCCCACGGGATTTTGCAGAGGCTTCAAGTGCAGAGGCTTTTGCTGTAAGTGACACATAGGCATTTAAACAAAACCAGATTTAGCAGAGAGAGAATTCCGTGGCCCTTATTCTGGGTGATAGCCAACACTCAGAGCCCCATAGAGCCCCGCTTCTGTAGCTCTTTGCCCACTCTGAGTATGCAGAGGGGCAGCTGAGTGCCTGTCCTGGAGGATCTGTGTCATCACGAGGGCCCCTGGCAGAGTGTCAGCGCTCCAGCCTCCCTTTGTGGGCTGGTGGCCTCTGGGTCCTACCTTATTTGGAGGTGGACATCAGGACAAGGACCATTCACGTGCCACATGAACTGCCCTCTGTGCTGAATGGGCTGCCTCGGAGCGGCTGATGAACTTGCCTGACCCTCCCTCCCCCAGGGTGTGGAGGAGCATTGGGTGGGGGCTCCCGGGATGCAGGACTTTGCCTTTACAGGACGTGGATGAGAGCCAGAGATGGGAGTCCTAAAGCTGAAAGGCTGGTCTGCAGTCTGGAGAAGCCCATTACCAGAAAGAAGTGGAACCTCTCTGGAGACCTGGAAGAGTGTCGATAGAGGTGATTAATGGAGTAGATAGAATGACTTAGAAGCAAAGATTAGAGCAGCTAAGTCACTCCAGTTCATTAAGCCTCTGTCGAAGCAGACTGTGTTGAGAGGGGGCACTTGACATGGTCTGGGAGTGATTTCATCTGGTTGCAGGAGGCTGTACCTGGGGAATCCTCAGACCAGGATGGGAAGAGCCTCTTAAAGGAAACCTTGGCTCATCAAACAGCCTCCCCAGGAAAATGGAAACCCCATCACCTGGGCTCTTTAAATTGGCTGGGGCAGCATGCTGGAGGGTTCATAAGGGAACTGGTAGCAGAATGAACTGGCTGTGCTGGTGCATCTTTTCTCTAATTTCTGAGTGATTCTTCTATGGACCTCAGAGAGGGCAAACCCTTGAAAGAATTGCTTTGAAAGCTCTTTGGTCACTTAAAAACCTTGCTTGTTTTTCCTTCACTGGCAAAAATCCCAATGTAGCGTGGTGTGACAAGTATCTAAATGACTTGAGGGCTTTGGGTGGCTTGTATGCATTCGGAGGAAGAAAGAAAGAAGTGGAAGGGATTGGCGTCTAATTTGCAGACCACAGGCACTGGGCAGGCATTGCTGCTGCTTCCACAGCCTCTGAGCTCCAAGCTCACAGTGAATATTTAGACGCATACAATGAAGTCAGAAGGGCCCCGAGAGATCACAGCTGTGCATGTGTTAGAGCACAGAGCCGTGCGTCTCCATCGTTAATGTGCCCACGGTCACCTGGGGACTTGGTTAAAATGCAGATGCAGGAGGTCTGGGGGTGCCTGAGGCTCTGTATTTCTAACAAGCTCGGGGGAGATATCAGCACCGCTGCTTTGGAGTACAGTAAGTCTCCTACCTACAAAACTTCAAGTTTCAAACTTTCAAAGATGCAAACGTGCGTTCCATAAACATCAGGCGTGAGTGACACTGCGGCTTGCCCTCTGTCTCCTATTGCTGACGATCCTTCGGCTCTACCATCTTCCACCTCCTCTCCCTCCTGCCATCAGAACCTCTTCTCGCCTATTCACTCGATGCCAGCCCCTGTATGCTAGCTGTTGTACTTTTCAAGGGTACTGTGCTTTAAGATTAAAAACGCTTTTTTTTTTTTTTTTGTGGTTGTTTTTATGTGTTTGTGTGAAAGGCATAAACCTGTTCCAGTACACTATATAGCCAATCGTGTTAGTTGGGTACCTAGGCTAACTTTGTTGGACTTAAAGGCACATTGGACTTACAAACATGCTCTTAGATGGAACTTGTTCAAATGTAGGGAACTGTAGTGAGGGTAGAGTCTGCCTGTCTTAGATATGAGTCCCAGCCCTGCCAGTGAGCTGAGCAGTCTTGGGCCAGTTACTTGGCCTCTCTGAGCCTCAGTTTCCCCAGCAATGAAATGAGGGCGATATCGCTTACCCAGCAGGGGTCTTGGTAGAATTCAGTGAGATCCTCCCGTTAGCTGCTTTGCTGAATGCTCTAGCAGCTGCGTAGCCAGGGTTCGGATATGGAAAGCTTGTGCTTAGTGCTGGGTTCAGCATTCTCCCAGTTGCTTCAAGAAGCACGGGTCCTGAAGGTGATCTGCCCCACTCCCCATCTCTTGTTCAGAACAGCATTTGTGATCAGATAACTTTGGGGAAGACTTGTAAAGTCTGCCTCTAGTGGAAAGAGATTGGGTCACAATAGCATGTTCAAGCTTCTGAAATAGTCTGCAGTCAGAAAACATTTAAACTGAGAAAGCTGTATAATGGAAAAAGACATAAAAGTTACCATTTAAACCATTTTAAAGTATGAAGTGTAGTGGGATTAGGTGCAGTTCGGGTGGTGTGCATCCCTTACCACCATCCCCTTCCAGAACTTTCTGGTCATCCTCACTGAAACTCGATTGAAACCAGAGCTGACTCCTTTCCCCGCTGCCAGCCCCTAGCAGCCCCCATTCTCCTTTCTGATTTGACTCCTGTGGATATCCTGAGTAAGTGGAATCTTACCGTGTTTTCCTTTTTGTGACTGGCTTGTTTCATTTAGCATAATGTCCTCAGGTTCATCCACACTGTAGCACGTGTCAGAATTCCCTTCCTTTTTCAAGACTGAGTAATCTGTTGTTGTGTATAGGCCACCTTTTGTTTATCTATTCATCCATCATTGGATATGTGGTTGCTCCCACCTTTTGACTATGGTGAATAATGTTGCTGTGAATAGAGATCTACAGGTATCTGAGCTTTAAACTTTTTTCAACCTAGTATTTCCCAAATATTGTGGGAGGTGGGGAGAAGTTTGGGTGGAGAAATGCTGAACAGTCTAGCCCACTCTCTCCAACCCTGTATATTACAGCCCTCGTGAGACTCCCAGGTCTGTAAGCTGAAGTTCTTAACCTGCCTGTGTTTTAGACTCACCCAGGGAGCTTCCACCCTGGGCCAATTAAATGAGGACCTTTAAGGCTGGGACCTGGAGAGAGGTATTCTTAAGGCTCTCAGGTGATGTTAATCAGGAGCTGGGGGCGGGGAGGGCTTCCCAAGGTTCACGCACAGTGGCAGTGCAGGGCTGGGGTGAGAGTGGCGGCCCACTGAGTCCCAGGACGTTGTCTGCTGCAGTCTCTGCATAAGTCTCCATCACCCAGATCGAGCTCCTGCCCTGGCGTTCCTGCCATGGGTGCCCAAGAGCAAGGGGATGACCTTGTGCTTAGCGGTCCCTCGGGCTCCCCTAAACCTGGGCCATATTGACCAGTGTATTTTGTCCCCCTCTGCTGGGCAGGTCCTGCCAGGGGCAGGCCTGTGCATGTGTGGTCACTAGAGCTGCCGTTTAGTGCCCAGATGTGGACTGGCCTCAGCATGGCATGCCTCAGAGCTGAATACAGAGGAGACCAAGCCTTCCTGGTTTGGGAGGGGTTTGTTTCCAGAGGATAGTAGGAGCACCACAGTTCATCTACTTCTCATCCAGGAAGATGGCTGTGGATTCTCTTGTCACTTTGAGAGATTGAGTTTCCGGCCTTCTTGCTGTCGGCCAGATGGCCTGGGCTGGTAAACGCTCCTCCTCCCTGAGACAGGGACTTGCCTCAGCAGGACTTGACCTTGGGAGCCATTGTTTAGTGGTCTACCATCCATGTTTAATTTCCAGGAACTGGTGATCTTGATTGCCCAATCGCACTTTGGTCTGATGTGTCATAGTGTGGAGGGAAAAACTTAAAGGCATTTAAAATAAGTATGTGTGTGTGTGTGTGTGTTTTTAATAGCATACCATGGGCCCAGGAAACATGCCAAAGGGCTATTTTTCCTCCAAGTTAAGCCTTCCAGCTTGGTCCTCTCTTCTTGGGAGAGCCTGGTCCTGGGATTTCCTGTAGGGAGACTTTCAACCCCGGAGAGGTCATGGCAGTGTTCTGCTCTGTCCTGCTGGGCAATACACCAGGAGGCTGACGTGAGATAAGCACCAGAGGGTCTGCTCCTTTCCTGGGTCCAGAAGCACAGTTTGCAGAGCTGGTGAACCCATGGTAACCAAGCCTACACATTCTCTTCACACTAGTAACCAGTCCCCTCAGCAGGCAAGCTGCAGAGCCCAGGGACAGGAAAGTCCCTTTCTGATTTGGTACCTCTGACTACGGTGTCATGGTGGTGACCTTCCCTTTCACTCTTTCCAGTTGAAGAGAGTGGCACACATGGTTTGAACAAACCGGCAGAAATATCTTCGAGCTGTTTTACTCCATAGAGACATGTGATATCAAAGGAATGATTTTTAAAAACCCTCATGACCACAAGGAATGATTTCAATTCTTGATCACACTGTCCTCTTAGGGAGTCTTTAGGACTTTTCAACCCAGGTCTTTATCCATGGTGCAGAAGGGAGATGAGGGCTGTTTCTTCCTTTTTGTGTATCAGGCTCCTCCATGCCCATCTTCTCCTCCATGCCCAAAGTGGATGCATCTCCTCCATGCCCAAAGGAGCAGGTGCTTCTTTGTATTGGTTGTGAAAATCCATCACAAAGAGTAGACCACAAAGCCTGGGGGTCTGCATTTTAGGTTTGAAGAATCAGGCTAGGCGCCTGTGTGGGTGAGTAGGCCTGGAATTTACTCTGAGCTGCAGGCGTTCGACATTGATCATCTGGCAACCAGTATTGTTGGCTGCTGAAGGCACATCATTACTCAGCTCATGCCCTTCGTGGTTAGCTGCCTGTTCAGTTCACCTGTCTTAGAAGTCCACCATTTCCCTTCCTGCTGCATTCCTGGTTTTATATAACCCGGTGTCAATATAGCAACAAGGGACAGAGGTGACCCTGAAACTATGCAGTAGACTCAGTCTCTCGTGGTCTGTTTGCTATGGTTTGTTCTGGCTCGTCTGTTTGGTCACCTCTCTTCCTCTCCTGTAATTGCATCTTGGGAGTTGTGTTTTGGACACAGTCTGTGTCTTAAATGGTAGTACCCTGTTGTCTCTTTCTAGGAGTAGTTGGCAGAGTAAGATGCAGTTTGCAGACTTATCAGAAATTCACTGTCATTCTCCATTCAATTTGAATAATCATTATTTTGAGTTTAGCTAATCCTCGAAGCCAGATTTTTCCAGTTAGCTTCTCCCTGCCTCTCAGATTGACTGGGTTCCCCCCCACCTCACACCTCTCCTGCTGCCTCTGGGGTTGAAGTCTGCTCAGACGATCTGCTCACTCATTTATTTACTCATTTGCTCATTTACCCAAGAAATTCAAGAGCCTCTGATGTGGGAAGCACTTTGCCAAATGTAGATGAATCGAACAGGGCTCACCCTAACATACAGTGTGGAAGGAAAGAGGAAGCATGAATCCAGTTATTAGCACATCATGATGAACAAAGTAACTGCTTTTGCAAAAAAAAAAAAAGAAAATCCCCAAAGTCAAATAGAAATCTAACTCTTTACTCTGAAAACTCATTCTCACATGAAATAAGCATTGCTTAAATGCCCACCCTGTGCAAATCCCATAGGCAGAAAGACCAACTCCAGTGTCAAGGATCCTAAATTATAATTTGGCTTCCCTGGTGGCTCAGTGGTAAAGAATCCTGCAATGCAGGAGATATGGGTTCAATTCCTGGGTTGGGGTGATCCCCAGAGAAGGAAATGGCAACTCACTCCAGTATTCTTGCTTGGGAAATCTCATGGACAAGGGACCCTGGTGGGCTACAGCCCATGGAGTCTCGGAAGAGTCTGACATGACTAAACAACAAAGTTAGAATCTGACAGGGAGGTGAATTGTGAAGGACCAGTAACTAAAATACTCTCTGGGGGTACAGGGGCTTTCAGATCTACATGCCTTCAGAGGCAGGTAAAGCTGTGTCAAGGCTCAGAGAAGCAAAAGATTTTCCCTCGTGGTTGATTGTGGAGGAGCTGGCCTTAAAGATGGCATGTACAACTTTAGACCCCACAGATGGAAGGAACTCCATGAACCTAGGCCCTAATCTGACTCTTTAAGAACCCATGGACTGTCACCTGCCAGGCTTCTCTTCCCATGGGATTCTCTAGGCAAGAATACTGGAGTGGGTTGCCATTCCCTTCTCCAGGGGATTTTCCCAACCCAGGGATCAAACCCAGGTCTCCAGGCCCTAAGGTAGAACTTGATGTGATTATTTGTGTATGTCTGCAGTTCCTTATCTCCAGCTCTCCCCATCTAGGTAGAAATGTGACTTGCATTATAGGATATTCAATCCACTGATGTTGGACAGGAACATGAAGCTTACTTTGGGACATGAAGCTTACTTTGGGACATGAAGCTGCTCAGGGGCACATGAGCAGATGTGACTGATACTGTGTCTGAACAGAAGTATTAAAAGCCGCTGTGTGTCTCTGCCAGCTCTTTCTCTTTCCCCTTTCTCATGAGGATGGCGTGTCCTGGATGGTCCTTATCCTTCTGCCTGTATTCTAGAATGGAAAGACAGGAGAAGCTATGATTGCCAGTATACAATACAAACATGAAATAAATGTGTGCTGTATGCCCCTGGTATATGGGGCTTGTTTGTTACTTCATCATAACAGTCATCTAGTGAAAGCTGACTGATAACAGTCTCAGAATGGTGTGTTTTGCACACATGTAAAGTGAGGGGAGACTTGTGGGAGAGATTGCCTTAGAAGCAGATGCAGCAGGCTTCTGCTGCCCAGCTAAGGAGTTTGGATTTCTTACTGAGAGAGTGGGAACTGGAGGAGGCTTCTGAGCCAAGAGTTGATGGGATGAGGAACATGCTTTGGGAAGATGATTCTAACCTCAGGACAGAGGATGGAACTGGTCCTAGGGAGATGTTTGAGGTGTTTAGGTTCCAGGCAGAAGAGTGGCAGAAAAGTGGTGTAGAGAGAGGGTCCAATTTAAGAGACTAGGTTGTGGTCAGATTGACAGACACCTGGCAGCTGCCTGAAGGTGGGGGTAGAGTGGCGCAGGGACCAGGTTCTTGCTGGGGTGGGAGACGCTTTGTCTTGTTAGACCCTCCGTAAGCAGGGAGAACTGGCACCATCTGGCCAGCTCACCATATGTCTCAGTACCGCCTGTTTCCAAGATGCTTCATTTTGCTGTGTCAAGACAAGAGATCTGGGGAGACATGCCAGGCACTGGGTGGACTTCAAGTTCACTCCCAGCTTGGAAACTGACTAAAATTCTGCTGCTGCAAGAACTGTTTTGCTAACAGGGTAAAGGTGTGACAGGGCCTGACCGAGGAGGCTGATGGAATGCCCAGAGGGATGGGGTCCAGTCAGGATGCAGTGTACCCCAGAGCAGAATGCAAGGGGACCCCATGATGGACTTAGGGACTTGACTTGCCCCCATTCATCGATCAGTGTGTAGTCGTCCCCTGTGTCCTGGGGGATTGCTTCCACCTGAATCCCAGGGTGTTCAAGTCCTTCAGATAAAATGGAGCATTAGAGTCAACCCTCCTTGTCCACAGGCTCAGGTATGAATTTTGATCAATGGTTGGTTGAATCTGGGGATTCAGAGCCTGCAGATACGATGTACCAACTATAGCAGCATCAGTCCTTCATTAATCATTCAGCAAAGTGGTTAAAGTACCAACCCTGAAGCTGGATTGCATAGGTTTGAATCCTGGCTCTGCTATTCACTAACAACAATGTTGGGCAGGTTATTCATTAACCCTTCTGTGCCTGAGTTTCCCTATGTGTAGGATGGTGATGACATCCCTGAGGTGCATTGTCTTAGGGTTCAACGCATTAACATCAGTGTAGTACTTAGAATAGGATTTGATACACAGTAAGGACTGTTGAAGTAGTGGGGGTGGGGTGGGGCAAATTTATTGAGCACCTACTAGGTGCCAGGTACTTCTCTAGGCACTGGGGATGCGGCATTGACCAGAGTCCCTGCCCTCATGAAGTTTATTTTAGCAAAGGGGGCAGCACGTAAATTTGCAAATAAGTAGATGTCTAAGATCAGATTATAAACAGCACAAGGAAGCATACATTGGAATAAGGAGATAGTGACCAGGGTGAGTTTGGGGGTTTTCAGGGGCCTTTTCTGGTGGCCTAGTGGTGAAGATTTTGCTGCCCAATGCTGGGGGTGCAGGTTCGACTCCAGGTCAAGGAACTAAGATCCCACATGCCTTGGGGCCAAAAACCCAAAACAAAACAGAAGCAGTATTATAACAAGTTCAGTAGACTTTTAAAATAGTCCACATCAAAAAAATCTTAAAAATAGAGTTTTCAGGAAGGCTTCTTTGTGGATGGGACCTCAGTACGGCGAGGGGGCGCTGTCTAGCTGTCTGCCAGAAGAAAGGGAAGTAGTGTTTCTGGCTAAGGAAATAGAAAGTGTAAAGGCCCTGAGGAGACTTTTTCCAGAACAGCAAGGCTATGTGGCTGGAACATAGTTTGCTCATTGAAATACTTCCAGTTCTTATTTAAGGAAATTGAAGTTTTCTCCTCCTTTTACAGGGTCAGTTTGTATGGCAGATGGGATACACAGTGGCGCTGGAATGTATTGTTCTCAAACCTAACATTGTTTTTGGAGCCTCAGTAAAATGGGAATGGTCCCATCAGCAAAATGGGAATGGGCTTCCTTACTCCCTTGGGATGGTTGTGGGGAATATATGAGGTCATCTGTCCTCAATCTCAGCTCCGAGGACGTGTTCAGTAAACAGTGATTATTAGAAGCCTTGGGAGAGAGTGATCTGAGGGAAGGGATGGAAATGTCTCCCCAGTATAAAATGTTGGGTTCAAATCTGAGGTCATAAGGGAGTGATGGATCATTACTGTAACCATCTAATTAAAAAGGCCTTATATCCAAGCTGTTATCTATATTGCAGTAATAGCTACTTGTGGTGGTAATTTTACTTGCAAAAGAGGGAAATGACCAAGGCATCTGTGAAATGGCGTTGAACAAGGGCTGTGGTTCTCGAGTTTGGTTGCTCATTAGACTCACCTGGGGGATTTAAAAAAATCCTGATGCTGAGGCCACATCTCAGACAAAGTAAGTCAAAATCTCTGGGTGTGGACCAGTCTGCAGTAGTTTTTAAAGCTCTTAGTGATTCAGATGTGCAGCCATGATTAAAAACCACTGAGCTGGGTTGGAGGGGGGTGACCTCTTGTTCTGGAAGATTCTGCGAGGAGACTTGGGGGCATGTGTGCCAGATGCATGATCCTTCCCCTGTGATATGGGACTGCGGCAGGGGGGTGGTGCAGCGGTAAGAATGACCTCGAGTCAGGACTTCACTAAGCTACTTCCTCTATAGTGGTGTAAGCTACATTCAGTGCCGGTATGGTTCATTTATGCACTGGGACACAGCTTGATTTTTAATCTTCTAAGAAAAGTGTCATAAAAATGAGTGTTTTATAATGGCCTCCCTGTGTGTTGCTGAAAAGAGTTCAGGCTCTCCGGTAGGTTCTGATGTTAATCTCCTAGTTCTTCCTTCTGGGGAATTGGTGATAACCCTTAGCCAGTGTGGTGATGGGAATTAATGTGATACATTCTTGAACCTGTCCAGCGTCTTACCACAGATTCATTTCACCTCGTTTGTGCTGGGAAGCACCAAACCTTTCAGGGAGCCAAAGACACCAGCTGCCTGGTATGTCTCTTTGTGGGTTAAGACCACACTATCATGGCATCTGGTCCCATCACTTCATGGGAAATAGATGGGGAAACGGTGGAAAACAGTGTCAGACTTTATTTTTTGCGCTCCAAAATCACTGCAAATGGTGATTGCAGCCATGAAATTAAAAGATGCTTACTCCTTGGAAGGCAAGTTATGACCAACCTAGATAGTGTATTCAAAAGCAGAGGCATTACTTTTCCAACAAAGATCTGTCTAGTCAAGGCTATGGTTTTTCCAGTGGTCATGTATGGATGTGAAAGTTGGACTGTGTAGAAAGCTGAGCGCCAAAGAATTGATGCTTTTGAACTATGGTGTTGGAGAAGACTCTTGAGAGTCCTTTGGACTGCAAGGAGATCCAACCAGTCCATCCTAAAGGAGATCAGTCCTGGGTGTTCACTGGAAGGACTGATGCTAAAGCTGAAACTCCTGTACTTTGGCCACCTCATGCGAAGAGTTGACTCATTGGAAAAGACTCTGATGCTGGGAGGGATTGGGGGCAGGAGGAGAAGGGGATGACAGAGGATGAGATGGCTGGATGACATCACTGACTCGATGGACATGAGTTTGAGTGAGCTCCAGGAGTAGATGATGGACAGAGAAGCCTGGTGTGCTGTGATTCATGGGGTCACAAAGAGTCGGACACGACTGAGCAACTGAACTGAACCGAATGGCAACACAGAGTCAGTAACACTGAAGCTTCAAGGTAAAGTAGCAGTCAGGAAAGAAGAGGCGTCATATTAGGTAGTGAGCCTCTAGTTATTTCTATTGTTTCCCTTCTTGCTTGGGTTGCCAGGAGCTCTTATGCTCATTTGCCTTAGACTCAAAACACACACACACAGACACACACACACACACACACACACTAATTCTCAAGTCCTTCTTTACTATTACTTCTCCACATAGCTCCTCGACTTTCAGCTGTTTTCTGATTTCAAGTATTTGGGCTATAAAAATACTTATAAAGAAAATAAATGCTAGGTATTTTGGATATCACCCTGTGCCTCAGTAGTTGACTGCAAAAGAGCTGCTGTTATCATGTTCAAAGAAGTTGTTGGGATATTAGAGCTTCTTCTGTGACCCTGACACCCAGGCCCAAGGAGCGGAAAGACTTGCTCAGGAGATAAGATGATGCAGTGGAGCAGGCCAGGCACTCAGTGTCAGATGCACAGGAGTCTGAATCCTGGCTTCTTCATTTACTAGACATGGGAACTCAGGCAGGTTTTAGCCTCCTTATAAATTCCTTATTTATGAGATGGAGCCCATCCTAGCTTTGCAGGTTTGTTGTGGGGATTGGATGAGTTAAGGCGTATAAAGCACTTGGCAGGGTGCCTGGCACTTGAAAACAGACACAGTAGCATTTTTATCATGATTATTGCCAAGTCTGGGGTCAGCAAAAATCTTTCTGTAAAGGGCCAGATAGTAAATATTTTAGGTTTTTCAAGCTGTATGATGTCTATGGCAATCGTTCAACTCTGCCATTGTATGACAAATTTGTGTGTGTGGACATGTGGCAGTAAAACTTTATTAACTCTGAGCTGTAGTTGATGACCCGCCCTGGGTCACACAACCAGTTGGCAGTTTCCTGATTCCCAGTCTCTGGGGGCCCTTCCTCTGGACTCCCCACTGCACACCATCATAAATGGAGACTGCACAGTAATTAGTCTCATGTTGTCCAAGCTATTAGTTTTCTAGGTTAATGTCTTTTTCCTAAGGTTCATATGAAGACAGAGTTTCATCTTGAGAAATTGGAAGCAGGATCAGCATGCCCATGCATTTCCTCTGGGCTTCATCATCGTCTTCTTTTTAAATTTATTTTTGGCTGCACTAGGTCTTTGTTGCTGCACGCAGACTTTTTTTTTCTCTAGCTTTCTAGTTGCAGTCAGTGGAGGCTGCCTTCTAGTTGCAGTGCTCAGGCTTTCCATTGCAATGGCTTCTCTTGTGGTGGAGCAAAGGCTCTAGGGTGCTTGGGCTCAGTAGTTGCGGTGCACAAGCTTAATTTCCCCATGGCATGTGGAATCTTCCCAGACCAGGGATCGAACCCATGTCCCCTGCAACTGGCAGGTGGATTCTTAACCAGTCTACCATGAGGGAAGTCCTGGGATTCATCTTCTGATGTGCAGGGGGAAATGTTTTTGAAGCATGTGGTTCTGAGTGCTCTCTTTGGGGAAGGCTTATTGGAACCCAGGGCTGTCAAGGGATGGGGCCAGGTTCCTGTGAATGTGGGAACACCATCACTGAGAACGTCACACAGGCATGAAAGTCTAAACTCAGGGAGGAAAGCAGGTTCTGCCTAAGGTTTAGCCACTGACCTTGGCTGATGATCTGAAGTTACCAGCTCTTAGGGAGGCAGCAATCCATGCGGTAACCTCAGGAAGGCTCATAATGGACCAGCATGGAACAGCAGGCAAAAATGGGGACACGCCCCATTCCAGGTAGGCAGGGTGATGTATGGATTACTGTGGATCACAGCCCCTCCTGCCCACCTCCCGATTTTCAGTGTCCTAAATAATAAGTGACTGGATGATATTTCTTGAGCGTACAAGGCATACTCTTTTTTTTTTTTTTTTAACATCAGCCCTCACCTTTTAGTGCTTCCCTAGTAGCTCAGCTGGTAAAGAATCTGCCTGCAATGCAGAAGACCCTGGTTCGATTCCTGGGTCTGGAAGATCCACTGGAGAAGGGATAGGCTACCTATTCCAGTATTCCTGGGCTTCCCTGGTGACTCAGTTGGTAAAGAATCCATCTGCAGTGCAGGAGACCTGGGTTTGATCCCTGGGTTGGGAAGATCCCCTGGAGAAGGGAAAGGCTACCCACTCCAGTATTCTGGCCTGGAGAATTCCATGGACTGTGTAGTCCATGGGGTCGCAAAGAGTGGGACATGAGAGCACTTTCACGCTACCTTTCCAATTGTTTGCTTATTTGTTTATGGCTGTGTTGGCGCTTGGTTGCTGTGCGCAGGCTTTCTCTAGTTGCACTGAGTGGGCTTCTCATTGTGATGGCGTCTTTTTTTGCAGAGCACGGGCTCTAGAGAGTGTGGGATTCAGTCATTGTAGCTCTTGGGCTTAGTTGCTCCAGGGCATGTGGAATCTTCCCAGACCAGGGATTGAATCCCTGTCCTCTGTATTGGTGGGTGGATTCTTAATCACTGGACTATAAGGGAAGTCGCTTTTTAAGTTTGTTTTTTTTTTTTATTAAACTTTTAATTTTGAGAGCTGTAGATTCACACATAGTTGCAAGAAATACTGCAGGGAGATTCCATATACTCTTGTTTTCCCTAATGGAGATATTTTGAAAAACTGTTGTACAGTATCACTGTCAGGATATTGCCATGGATGCAGTCGAGAGAACGTTTCCATCATCCCAAGGATCCCTCCTGTTGTCATAGCGCATTTTAAAATATAAGCTTTTATTGAATTTGGGGGCATTCAAATAGCGTAGCATGCCAGCAGAACGGTTTAATCATTTTAATGACTTTCTTTTTCAAATATTATCTGTGACCAAGAGTCTTGTTTCCAACAGCAGAATGGCTCCTTTCTGAATTATGGATAAAGGCGCTTTGGAATTGATCGTCTTCCTAAGAGGCTGTACTTGTGGGTTTGAGGATGCTCCACAGCACCAATCCCACAGGACAGACACTTGCCACTCAACCTGGTGGACACTTGGTCAAAAGGAATCATTTTAGGAATGATTGTAGAGGGGAAACCTTCCTGAGCTCAGAATAATGCATTTATAAATGATGACTGCAGGCTTGCAAATATATGGCTCTTGCTGTTTAGTTGCTCAGTCGTGTCCAACTATTTGCAACTCCATGGACTGTAGCCCACCAGGTTTCTCTGTCCATGGTTCTCCAGGCAAGAAGACTGGAATGGGTCGCCATTTCCTTCTTCAGGGGATCTTTCTGACCCAGGGATTGAACCCGCGTCTCCAGTGTCTCCTGCACTGCAGGTGGATTCTTTACCACTGAGCCACCAGACCCTATTAAAGTCTCTGTATCTAGAAAGACAGTGGAGAGTATTAACTGGTGAACGGACTCTGCCATTTGATCATGGGCAACTAAGTACTCTTTGGGGAACTGCTAACACTGGAGGGTGGAGGAGCCTGAGGAGCCAGTTGCTCCTCGGGCTGCCAGGTTATAAAGAGAGGAAGCTACCAGCCAGATTCTGCCACCTGTGAATGTATAATCACTAGTGAGATAAATGAGGCTCTAACACAGTATCCTTTTAGGTATGCTGAGCACAACTTGTAGGGAAGTTCAAAGTAGAATTGATAACATATTCATGTGTCAGGATTCAGTTGACCTTATAGTCAGGATCAGACAATCAGAACCCACCCTGAGCCAACAGTCAGGTTGAGACCATTTGGTGATCAGGCAGCATCCTTAAGGATGCAGGCTTCACTTTCTGGTTGCCCTGCATGGGGATGACCTTCAAAATGTCTCAGCCTATCCACCCATCTCCAAGGTCACTGATTTAATCAATGAGAGTCCATTTCTAACACCCAGTATGTTGATCATCAAATTAGGATTCTGTTTACCAGTATATCCAAGTTATTATGCAGATTAGCAGAGTCCCTGAGTTCCTGGGGAATAGAGGCAGCTGAAGGACCTGGGGTTTGGCCATTCATCATGCTAACTCACTACCCCAGGGGTGGGAATTCTAGATTAGGGCACTAGCATCCTCTAGGGCAGGGGTCCCCAACTTCTGGGATCTAATGCCTGATGATCTGAGTTGGAGCTGATGTAATAATAACAGGGAAAAAAAGTACACAACAAATGTAGTGCACTTGAGTCATCCTAAAACCATCCCTGCTCCTCTTTCCTGGTCTGTGGAAAAATCGTCTTCATAACACACACACGCACTGTCTATACTGAAAGCTCTGAGTAAATTACAGATATCTTTTTAAAAAGCGGTTGCAGGACAGACTGAAATACAGAATGCCACCTTCAACACTTAGAGATTGTGGGACTCGGATTTTTTAACTGCCCTGTTTCCCCATCCATGAAGTGAGGGTAAGATCTACCTTAAGGCTTGCTGGTAGAGCTTAAGAAATGTTAGCTGCTGCTGTTAAATGAAAAGAAATGCTTCTGAGCTTGTCTTCTGGCTCCACTGATATGAACAAGACACGTGCCCTTTAGAATCATTCTTTAGTGCTCCTTCTCTGATGGAAAAGCTATAGGCTTCATTATAGCTGGAGAGATGGAAACAGGAACGGTAGGGGCTGGGGGAGCGGAGGAAAGGAAGTGGCCTTCCAGCAGTTGCTCTTCGATCAGCACTGCGGTGGGTGACAGTGAACAAGAGTCCTGACCCCCAGGGAGAGTGGGGGCTCTCCTAGGGAGGAGAGGCCTTGAACAAGAATTCAAGAATGAGATGAGCTGTGAACAGGTGCAAGAGGCAGTCAGAGCAGGCAAGGGGCTTGATCTCTTAAGAGAAAGCTCCACCAAAGCAGGGATATTTGACTTGAGATATCATAATAGATAAGGTAGGAGTTACCTTGGTGGAGAAAGATGGAAGATGGAAACGACAGGTGCAGAGGCCCTGGGGCAGGGGAGGATGTGGTATATTATAGCTATACAGCCAGCCTGGAGTGTGTAGAGTGACAGAGGAAGAACGCAGGAGGTGAAGGTGTAAGGGTGTTGTTGTGGTTCTAAAGGTCACTCAGTCATGTCGGACTCTCTGTGATCCCGTGGACTGCAGCACACCAGGCTTCCCTGTCTTTTACCATCTCCCAGAGTTTGCTCAAATTCATGGCCATCAAGTCTCTGATGCCATCCAACCATCTCATCTTCTGTCGTCCCTTTCTTCTTCTGCCTTCAATCTTTCCCTGCATCAGGGTCTTTTCCCATAAGGTGGTTCTACTTTGCATCAGGTGACCAAAGTATTGGAGCTTCAGCATCAGTTCTTCCAATGAATATTCAGGACTGATTTCCTTTAGGATGGACTGGTTTCCTTGCAGTCCAAGGGGCTCTCAAGAGTCTTCTCCAACACCATGCTTCAAGAGCATCAATTCTTTGGTGCTCAGCCTTCTTTATGGTCCAACTCTCACAGTCATACATGACCACTGGAAAAACCATAGCTTTGACTAGACAGACCTTTGCTGGCAAAGTAATGTCTCTGCTTTTCAATATGCTGTCTACGTTGGCCATAACTTTCCTTCCAAGGAGTAAGCATCTTTTAATTTCATGGCTGTAGTCACCATCTGCAGTGATTTTGGAGCCCCAAAAAATAAAGTCAAAATAAAGTCTGACACTGTTTCCATTGTTTCCCCATCTATTAGCCATGAAGTGATGGGACCAGATGCCATGATCTTCGTTTTCTTAATGTTGAACTATAAGCCAACTTTTTCACTCTCCTCTTTCACTTTCATCAAGAGGCTCTTTAGTTCTTCTTCACTTTCTGCTGTAAGTGTGGTGTCGTCTGCATATCTGAGGTTATTGATATTTCTCGCGGCAATCATGATTCCAGCTTGTGTTTCATCCAGCCTGGCATTTTGCATGATGTACTCTACATATAAGTTAAGTAAGCAGGGTGACAATATACAGGCTTGCTGTACTCTTTTCCCAATTTTAAATCAGTCTGTTGTTCCATGTCCGGTTCTAACTATTGCTTCTTGACCTACATACAGATTTCTCAGGAGGCAGGTAAAGTGATCTGGTTGGTATTCCAATTTCTTTCAGAATTTTCCACAGTTTATTGTGATCCACACAGTCAAAGGCTTTGGCATAGTCAATAAAGCAGAAATAGATGTTTTTCTGGAACTCTCTTGCTTTTTCCATGATCCAGTAAATGTTGTCAGTTTGATCTCTGATTTGTCTGCCTTTTGTAAAACCAGCTTGAACATCTGGAAGTTCATGGTTCACATATTGCTGAAGCCTGGCTTGGAGAATTTTGAACATTACTAGAGTGTGCTGCTGCTGCTAAGTCATTTCAGCCATGTCCGATTCTGTGTGACCCCATAGACGGCAGCCCACCAGGCTCCCCCATCCCTGGGATTCTTCAGGCAAGAACACTGGAGTGGGTTGCCATTTCCTTCTCCATTGCATGAAAGTGAAAAGTGAAAGTGAAGTCACTCAGTCGTGTCTGACTCCTAGCGACCCCATGGACTGCAGCCCACCAGGGTCCTCCCGTCCACGGGATTTTCCAGGCAAGAGTATTGGAGTGGGGTGCCATTGCCTTCTCCAACTAGGGTGTGAGATGAGTGCAATTGTGCAGTCATTTGACCATTCTTTTGCATTGCCTTTCTTTGGGGTTGGAATGAAAACTGATATTTTCCAGTCCTGTGGCCGCTGCTGAGTTTTCCAAATTTGCTAGCATATTGAGTGCAACACTTTCACAACATCATCTTTCAGGATTTGAAATAGCTCAACTGGAATTCCATCACCTCCACTAGCTTTGTTCATAGTCATGCTTTCTAAGGCCCACTTGACTTCACACTCCAGGATGTCTGGCTCTAGGTGACTGATCACACCATAGTTATTATCTGGGTCATGAAGATCTTTTTGTACAGTTCTTCTGTGTATTCTTGCCACCTCTTCTTAATATCTTCTGCTTCTGTTGGGTCCATACCATTTCTGTCCTTTATTGAGCCCATCTTTGTATGAAATGTTCCCTTAGTATCTCTAATTTTCTTGAAGAGAGCTCGAGTCTTTCTCATTCTGTTGTTTTCCTCTATTTCTTTGAATTGATCGCTGAAGAAGGCTTTCTTATCTCTCCTTGCTAGTCTTTGGAACTCTGCATTCAAATGGGTATATCTTTCCTTTTCAGTTCTCTTCTTTTCACAGCTATTTGTAATGCCTCCTCAGGCAGCCATTTTGCTTTATTGTATTTCTTTTTCTTGGGGATGGTCTTCATCCCTGTCTCCTTACAATTTTACAAACCTCCATCCATAGTTCTGTCATTCAGTATAGGGAATTTTTAAAAATTTAGTCTTTGAGTAAGTAATGTATTTGTGTGATTCAAAATTCAAGAGGACCAAAGGTAATACCTAGAATTTCGAAGCCATCCCCCTAAACCCCCTTCAGTTGTGTCTGACTCTTTGCAACCCCATGGACTCTAGCCCACAAAGATCCTCTATCCATGGAATTCTCCAGGCAAGAATTCTGGAGTGGGTTGCCATCCCTCCTCCAGGAGATCTTCCTGACCAGGGATCGAACCTAAGTTTCTTGAATTGCAGGCAATTCCTTACCACTTGAGCCACTAGGGAAGTCCTGCCGTCTGGCAGCTCCCCATATCCATGTCATAAGGCAACCCTCCCCCAGTGTTGGGATGCAGCTATACACAGAGCATGGGGCTGTGTGATGGTTCCTATATTTCACAGTTAGCATAGCAGATACATTGTTCTAAACCTTTCCTTGCTGTTGAAAGCTATTGCAGATCATTATAGATTAAATGTGGGTTTCTTCCTCTTTAGCCTGCATAGTATTCTGTTGTAGGATAGGGCTGTGATCTACCGAGCCGGCTCCCTCCTGACCCACATGTGTAGACAGGTGAAGCAAAGAGAGCAAGGAACAGAGCATTCCTTGTTGATCCAGGGGTTGGGACTTAGCCTTCCAGTGCAGGGGGTGAGGTCCAGTCCCTGGTTGAGGAGCTAAGATCCCATATGCCTCATGGCCAAAAAAACTAAAACATAAAGCAATGAATGTTATAACAAATCCAATAAAGACTTAAAGGATCTACATCAGAAAAACTTAGAAATAAGAGAGAGCAAGAACAGTGGTGTGATGAGTAACTTAGAAGGGGGATTTCTGGCCAGTGAGTATGTGAATTCGGGATTTTGACAGCTGGTACCAAATGACCCCCATCAAGTCTGGATCAGTTACCAACCTCTGTCCCATGGAGCCAGGGATGAAGACCCCATGGTGTCATCAGACTTGTCGAGGCTGCCAATCTGGCGGCTGGTTGGGGGTGGGGGAGGGGTGCGATGGGAGTGGTGGGTGGAGTTTTTGTTTCTCACTCATGAGTGAGGTTGAACATCTTTTTCTGTTTGAACCGTTTTGTGTCCCTCTCTGTTTACTATCATTTACATTCTTTTCTATGCAGACACTTAATTGCATGTGATGGCTGTCTTGTCAGAAAGAGGACTTGCCCGCCTTCAGGGATCCTGAAGATGAGTTTAGAGAGCCCTGATGTGGAGGGCCTGACCCAGCAGGCCAGGGGAGAGGCAGGGGAGTGCTCAGCTCCAGAGGCAGCTGTAACCCTCCAGGGGTCGGGGCTCCACCCACTCGTGCTGCCTGCCTCTACTGTGGTCCTCTCTCCAGCTTCCCGAGTAGCTGGCCTGGACCTGCCTGCCTCTACTGCAGACTTCTCTCCAGCATCCTGCACAGCTGGCCTGGACAGAGGGACAGCACTCCTGTCACCCACAGTCACAAACTATGAGAACTTGAACTGAAAACCTCCTGGTTTATCCGGGCCTTCCTAGTGAGCTAGGCGATAGGGTTCTCCTGTTGGAACCCAAGGCCGTCTTAGACCCTCCCCTGCTCCCCGGTTGGGTGTCCTTAGCCCCTGGCCAGTCTGGCCAGAAGACTGTGGGCCTCACTGTCCTGACCTTGATTGCTTTTCA
Organism: Nanger dama; assembly: GCA_917880005.1. Lineage (NCBI taxonomy): Eukaryota > Metazoa > Chordata > Mammalia > Artiodactyla > Bovidae > Nanger > Nanger dama. The sequence goes on along the minus strand of CAKJTW010000038.1, from coordinate 339,769 downwards.
GTTCTTTCATTTGTTCATTATCTATTGGCCTGCCTACTATGCGACCAGGACCTTTGTAGTTTGGGGGCCACAGTAGAGATGAGAATGGATGAATGCCCAGAACTTTCAGCCCAGGTGGGGGAGGAAATAACCCACTGTAACAGACCCTCTCTTGTACACACAGATCTCCTGGGGCACCTTGTGAGAATGAAGATTTTAATTCAGGCAAAGCCTGAGATTTTGCATTTCTAACAGTCTCCCAGGAGATGCTGCTGGTATTGATCTCCAGACCATATTCTCGGAAACAAGGCCCAAGAAGGTGTTAAAAGCAATGGGGGCGAGACTTCCCTGGTGGTCGGGGGTTAAGAATCCACCTTCTAGCGCAGGCTACATGGGTTTGATCCCTGGTCGGGGAACTTAGATCACAGATAGTGGTGGGGCAATTAAGTCCCAGCTGCTGAGCCTGCACACCACAGCTAGAGAGCCTGGGTGCACATCTAGAGAGACGCTCGAGGCACCGTGGTGCCGCAGCAAAGGCACCGTGTGCTACAGCTAAAAAACCCGATGCAGCCAAAAAAATTTTTCTAAATTAAAGGGGGCGAGGGAGCCAAAACAATAGGGGAAAACATACAGCAGGGATAAGGAGCCCTGGGTGTTCTTGGGGGTGGGGCAGCAGGAATATCCCATGGGCTCCCCACCCCAGGCCTCGCTGAGAAAATAATATGTGAACAGGAATAGGAAGGAGGTGGGGCACAGGCTTGCAGACACTGAGGGCCAGCGCTTGGGCCTTACAGCAGTGGGAGAAGCCCGGGTCATCAGGGAGACAGCAAGGAGGTGCATGTGGCTAGAGTCTTGTTAAGTCACCAAGTCGTGTCCAGCTCTTTTGTGACCCTGTGGACTGTAGCCCATCAGGCTCCCCTGTCTTTGAGATTTCACAGGCAAGAACGCTGGAGTGGGTTGCCATTTCCTTCTCCAGGGGATCTTCCCAACCCAGGGATTGAACCCATGTCTCCTGCTCGGCAGGTGGATTCTTTACCACTGAGCCACCAGGGAAGCTGGGCTAGAGTCTGGTGGGGGTCATCAGGAGAGTAGATTGTGGACATGGGGCAGAAGGTCTCATAGGCCGTGGAAACATGAATGCTGCCTTCATTTAGATAATGACAACGGCCCAGTGGCTCTCACGTTCAGGTCGAAGCCAAGACCAGAGAGATTTGATGGTTTGTCTGAAGATAGCCCCTGAGCCCAGGTCCTCAGCCTGCAGATTTTTCCAGTTGGAGATGCAAACCTGCGAAGTGTGGGAACTTTGTCAGTTCATACAGAAATTGGTCTAGTGTTTCGAAATGACTTTTTGCCCAAATACTGGAAGCAGGAGTTTCTGGGGAAGGGCAGAGGGGAAGCTCAGGGTAGCTGGGCCTCGGAGTGCCATATGCCCAGGCTGGGGGTATCCACCGGGGCTGGGGCCCCAGGCTTTGGGAGATCCCTCTGTACTCTCAAGCCGAGGTCACATGCAGTGGACTTAGTGATGCTGGCCCCATGAGTTGGTGGGTAAGTGGTCCTGAATGTGATCTCAGCAGGAAGGTCTTTCCATATGCGGACACCCACCCTGTCTCATGGTCCCCTTGTTCCCTGAAAACTGGGGTTGCCTCTTGGTGGGTATCGAGCCAAAAGACCCAGCCATTCCAAAGAGCCAGAGAAGGAGGGCTTTATTACTTGCAGCAAATAAGGACACCACCAGGGATCTTTCCCAAAGGAGTGTGTCCCTGAACAGCACAACTGGGGGGCATTTTAAGCTAAGGGAGCATGCATCTTCATGAGGGCACTTGTACAGAGAGGAGCTGAACATAGACTTGGGACAAGAGTCACGCTAGGTTGGAGGAGTCCAGGTCTTACTTGCTGGAAGTCATGAGAGGCAGCTGTGTGGTCAGCACCATCAGTTCTCTGGCACCATTTAGCCTGGAGGCTGATTGTCCGAGGGGGTCCGGACCCTGTAAAACAGCTCAAGAATGTGCGTCAGGCTATTCTTCACCTTTGAAACAGAACTGGGAGTCTGTGAGTGATTTATTGTCTCCGTTATGGTTATTTCCCCCAGCCAGGCAATAAGCTGCTTGTTCCCGCGTTCTTTTGTTCCCTTAAAGTCATTAACTACTGGGAGCTGTTCTGCACAGACAAGCATGAAGGCCAGGCTTAGACCACAGAATGGCCTCAGCCTACAGTGGCCGCTCTTAAGTCAAGAAAGCCACGCCTGGGTCTCTTCCCTGGGGACCCCAACCTTACCTGCCTACAACCCTGACTGGCTGACGTCATGTTTGTATCCTTGTGGGTGTGTGCCTGTCACAGAAGGTATGAGCTATACACTTGCCTCACGTATACCCAGTCTAAATAGGAAGCACAGAGCTCTGATGATGCTGGTGTGATGTTTGCCGAGTTTTTCTCTCTTGCACGCCAGCATGAGCATGCTGCCCTGTGGACTGTGGCGGGTAAGAAAGCTGAGTCTCTGAAACCAGAACTCCCGAATTTGAACCCCAGATCCTCCGCTCACTAGCTGTGTGAGACATCTGGCCTTTCAGTGCCTTCGTTGCTCTGAGTGTAAAGTGGGGACGACGATGGCAGTGCCTTGGCGGCCTAAGGGTTAGAGGAATTAATGGGTTGCATCGTATGGCACGGGGCCTGGCACATGGAGCGAGCTTGGTGAATTGCACCACACCCTCCTCCTTGATGAAGTTTCAGTGGATTCCGTGGATACAGGAGGAAGCCCAGCCTCTGCCCTGGGATGTTGTTCAGCCCTCCCTGGGATCTGACGCCCTGTCCCCCTCTCTGGCTCCTCTCTTCTCATGCCCCTCGCTTACCTGATAACCCAGGTATGCAGATAACCCACTGTCACAGTACAGCTTCATGTCCCCAAGCATCTAACGCTAAGCTGACACAATTACAGCCCTTGGAGTACAGAGGAAACACTTTAAATGCCAAAGGAATCTTACAGAGATGTTGGATGCTGATATACAGGTTTCCCAGGTAACTGGACATGGGACATTTACTTCTGTTGGGCCTGAGTGGAGTTGTTCTCTTTGTATTTTACTCAGTTGTATTTCTATCTTTGATGAATAGTCATTGGATAATTACATCTCCTTTCAGTATTAGAACCACATTTCTCAGTTTCTTGAGACTTACACTCAGGCTACTTCATCAAAAAATGTCAAGTCAATGCTACAGCCTTCCTTGGAAGGGTAAGATTATGATCGTCTCTGCCAGAAGGACTTGGCACAATTCGGACCTAGGGAGAGGTTCTTCTAAAGTCAGTAAAGACCCAGACAGAAAGCTTGGTTGCAAAAAGGAATTAGATATCCTGGTGTCAAACCAGAAATTGGTCAGCTTGATTAAATTTCATTTTGGAAGCTTAACTATGTAGAATACATGTTGCATTCTGGGACTTGAAGAGACATTTGCATGCTCACATTCATAGCATTATTCATAGTTGCCAAAGGTAGAAGCAGCCCAAGTATCCATCAATGAATGAATAGATAAAATGTGGTGTATTCGTACAGTGGAATGTTATCCAGCTTTAAAAAGGACCTCCCTAGTAGCTCAGCTGGTAAAGAATCCACCTGCAATTCAGGAGACCCCTGTTGGATTCCTGGGTTAGGAAGATCTGCTAGAGAAGGGATAGGCTACACACTTTAGTATCCTTGGGCTTCCCTGGTGGCTCAGCTGGTAAAGAATCTGCCTGCAGTGTGGGAGACCTGGGTTCGATCCCTGGGTTGGGAAGATCCCCTGGAGAAGGGAATGGCTACCCACTCCAGTATTCTGGCCTGGAGAATTCCATAGACTGTATAGTCCATAGGGTCACAAAGAGTCAGACACGACTGAGTGACTTTCACTTTTAAAAGGAAGGAGATTCTGATATGTCCTACAACCTGCATGAAACTTGAAGATATTGTGTTAAATGAAATAAGCCTCTCACAAAAATATAATCATGTGTGATTTCAATTGTATCAGTTACCTAGAGCAGTCAAGTTTAGTTCATTCACTCAGTCGTATCCGACTCTTTGCGACCCCATGAACCGCAGCACGCCAGGCCTCCATGTCCATCACCAACTCCAGAAGTTTACCCAAACTCATGTCCATTGAGTTAGTGATGGCCATCCAAACATCTCATCCTCTGTCGTCCCCTTCTCCTCCTGCCTTCAATCTTTCCCAACATCAGAGTCTTTTCAAATGAGTCAGCTCTTCGCATAGAGCAGTCAAATGATATAGAAAGTAAAATGGTAGTTACCAGGGGCTGGCAGGAGGAAGGCAAGTTATCGCTTAATGGGTCCAAAGTTAGATTTTTACAACATGAAAAGAATTCTAGAGATGGAAGGTGGTAATGGTTGTATAACAATGTGAATATACTTAATGCCACTGAACTGTGTACTTTTAAAAATGATTAAGATGGTAGAGTTTATGTGTATTTTACCATAGTTTAAAAATTTTAAAGAATATATGTTGTGTTTCAGAAATGTGACAAGTAAAGGAAGATCGTCTCAACCTGTCTTGGACTGTTTTTAGTGGAATGAAATCAATGAAAGTCTCTCGGATCTCCCTAAAACACAAAACTAAATGTGAACAAATGTTTGTTTTTGGTTAAGTTACCTTCTGAGACTGTTCCTGGAAGGCCTGCTATTTGAGGCTGCTTTGGCAGAGAGTGTGGATTGGAGAGAGAAATTAAAGTTGATTCTTTTCTCCTGCCTCTTCCAAAAATTACTTGTTTCAGTTCTGCCTAGAGGGGACATAAGGTAGAAATATTGGGTAGGGAACTAGAAAGGAAAAAGAGAGCATGCTCAGAGAGGCCATTTAAATGCATTCAGCTGGTATAGGTCTTTCTTTTTCTCCATCTAAAGAGCAAAGAGTGGGGACCCATTTTGAAACATGTTTATTTTTAATTAAGTTGACCCTTAGAAATGATGGGCTGCCCTGGTAGCTCAGACAGTAAAGATCTGTCTGCAATGCAGGAGACCTGGTTTCGATCCCTGGGTCAGGGAGATTCCCCTGGAGAAGAGAATGGCTACCCACTCCAGTATTCTTGCCTGCAGAATCCTATGGACAGGGGAGCCTGGCGGGCTACAGTCCGTGGGGTCGCAGAGTCAGACACAACTGACTGACTTTCACTTCACTTAGCAATGATAAAAATACTTGTGGGTTCAACCTGTTTGCAAGCACAGGTTGAAATCCTATGACATAGGAGAAGATATTATTTGCTGATCCAGTGATGTTCTGTACAAGCCAGGAAGCTGGTGTGCAGGAGTGGTAGGTGGCTTGACTGGGCTGCCCAATGACCATCACTCATTCCAGCATGGAGAACTCCCATATCCAGTGGCCTCCTGGACACCTCCTCTGGGATGTCCACCAGACACCTCCAAGTTCACACGATCAGTGCGGATTCTTGATGTCCTCCCTTATCCCTCCCATGCCAGCCCCAGCTCCTCACCATCTCCGTGACATCACCAGCTGCCCAGGTCACAAGCTAGAAGTTATCAGATGTCCTTCCTTCCCACTCCCCCACACCCACCCCCGACGGCCTGATCAGGCGCCAAAGCACACCGTGACTCTGTCATTTTCTTCCATCTGTGTTATCACCTCCCCAGTCCTGGTGTAGCCTGCGGTGACAATCTAACCCATGGGGCCTGTCCTATCTAGTCTAGCCTAGGGAGCTGTCCACCCTTATCTCACCAAGACTCTTGGGCTCCTTGAGGTGAGTCGGGGAGCATCTTACTGAGCCCCTGGCTGTCCCTCTCCCCCACAATCCACTTTTCAAACAGCCACGACGACCGTTGAATCCTTTCTAAAATTATCAAATACTATACCACAAGTGCAAATATATGCATAAAACACAAATATAAGTATGAAAGTGAAAAAGAAGTGAAAGAGTTAGTCGCTCAGTTGTGTCCAACTCTTTGTGACCCCATGGACTGTTCAGCCTGCCAGGCTCCTCTGTCCATGGGGTTCTCCAGGCAAGAATACTGGACTGAGTTGCCATGCCCTTCTCCAGAGGATCTTCCTGACCCAGGGATAGAACCTGGGTCTCCTGCATTGGCTAATGGATTCTTTACCATCTAAGCCATCAGGGAACACAGCATTATAAAGTGAACACTTACAGGAAGGTCACTCAGGTCAAGAAATGGAGCATTGTCACAACCCCCAGGGGCTCCCTAGCGTGTCCTCTGCCAACCACACGCCTTCACTCCAGTAATCACCTTCAGTTCAGTTCAGTTCAGTCGCTCAGTTGTGTCCGACTCTTTGAGACCCCATGAATTGCAGCACGCCAGGCCTCCCTGTCCATCACCAACTCACTGCCTTGCATTTCCTAAACTAGGTAACACTAGTTTTATTTTGCTTTAAAATCCTTTATATTATTGGAGTTATATGAAAACACACACACATCTGTGTCTTTTTCTTTTACTCTGTTTTTGTCCATGGGTTCCTTGTAGCTGTAGTTCATTGTCATTGTGTTTATTTCAGACAGTTCTGTACATTGTTTTATACACTACTATGCATTTTATTGAATCCACTTGCAGTTGTTGGATGTTTAGTGCTAATACCAGCCATGCTCCTATATCTATTCTTGTCCATGTCGCCTGGTCCATGGGCTAACCCTACTTCTAGGGCAAGCCCTAGAAATGGAGTTGCTTCCAAACAGCTCCCACGGTTTTTGTATCAATTTACATTCCCTCTAGTTGCATTTGTGAGTTCTAGGGCACCATGCTCTCATCAACACACAGTATGGTGGCCTTTGTAACTATCACTCTCTGCGTGGGGCTGTGTAAGTGATATCTTATTGGAATTGCACTTGCCCAGTGTCTTAAGAGATGGAACATATTTTCATCAGTCTAATGGCCACGAGACATCTTCTGTGTGAACTGCCTGTTTTCATCTTTTACTCCTTTTCTATAAGTTGTCTTATTGACTTGTAGAACTTGTTTGTGTTTTGGATATGGGTTCATTGGTTTTTGCTAGTTACCTCCCAGTCTGTGACTTGCTTTTTTTTTCCTTAAGGGTGGCTTTTGTTAAAAAGAGGTCTAATTTTAATAGAGTCAAATGCATCAGTCTTCCTAGTTAGTATGCCCTGTGTTTTGATAAAGATTGATTTCCCTACCTCAAAGTCACAAGGTTATTCTCTTGCCTTGTCTTCTAAGAACTCTGTTTTTAATTTTCACCTTCAATTCTGTAATTTGCCTGAGAATGTGTAAGAAAGAGGTCCAGTGACACTTTTTCTGGTAGATAAACCCAGTGTCCTGTTAATGAAGGGTGACCTTTTAAAAATGCAAATCATGGAGTGTCACCTGCTCCTTTGAATCAGCTGTATTTAACCTCAAATAGCTTCTAAACCCCTTACCTCTTTCTTACCTTCCTGTTTAACCATTTTGGCTCTAGTTCTGTTTCTCAACTGGGTAGTATAGCCAAACAATCTAAGGCACTGGGGTAAGGCTCCAGTCTCTTTGGAGTTGTAGGTTTGAATCCCACCACTGCCAAGAAGCACTTTGGGCTTCTGGTGGCTCAGAGAGTAAAAATCTGCCTGCAGTACTGGAGACCTGGGTTTGATCCCTGGGTTGGAAAGATCCCCTGGAAAAGGGAATGGCTACCCACTCCAGTATTCTTGCCTGGAGAATTCCATGGACAGAGGAACCTGGAAGGCTACAGTCCATAGGATCGTAAAGAGTCAGACATGACTAAGCAAATTTCACTTTTGTTTCTCAAACAGACCAAGCTCATTTATGCCTCAGGGCCTTTGCACTTGCTGGTCTCTTTCCCTGGAATACTCTTGTCTCGGAGTTTTGCCTGGATGTCTCTTGTATCTTTAATATCAGTACCACTCTCTCAGAGAACCTCCTTGGTTTACCCAATAGATCTCTCCCCTCATTGTTCTTTCTCCTGTATTAAAATCACTGGTCATGTCTTAAACTATTTTTCTTTAATTTCTCTCTTCCTGGTCAAATATCACTTTGAAAGCAGAGATTATTTGGCTTGTCTTCTGCTGTGTTTCTGGTCCCAAAACATAGCCTAGTTAAAAGTAGAAGCTCATTCACTGTTGAATAAATCAACCATAGTTCTGTGAAATAAATTCTGTGAAAAATAGCCACCAGCTGCCACAAAGGACTTTTGAAAACATTTAAAAGGTGGTTGATGTATGTTGTGATGATTTTCATTATCGAACTCTTATGTAGTACTTACGTGTACTTGACACTGTTTTAAACTGCTTCCTCAGATGAGGAAAATGAGGAAGAGACACAATAAATACTTAAGATCACCAAACTGGAATGTCAAAGAGCCGAGATTCAAACCTAGGCAGGATTCATGTGCGCTGTAAAACTCAATGAATGAGAAAGGAAAAAGCGTGAGGGAGTATCAGGGTCTCTCTGGAAATCTGCAGGTGTCCCTGAGGAGCAGCAGAGCTTAGTGAAGCATCTCCCACTGTGTTGCATAGAGTTCTAAACCCTGAAGATGATCCACTGATAAAGGGTGCTGGGAAATGTGTATTTTGTGTCCTTTGGAGAGTCACAGCCCAAGTTCAACGTAATAAAGGGAAATCCTTTCCTATGCCGCAGGAACTCTCTCCTGTTTTGCCCAGCATTTCCCAGTTTGTATGAGCACAGCCTCCTTTCAGCATGACTATCAATACTCCATTAGTTAATGTTCTATGAACACATTATGAACACACAAATAGCAGTATGCTAGAATAAATAAAACAGCATCTGTGCTGTGCTCAGGCGCTCAGTCGTGTCCAACTTTTTGTGACCTCGTGGACTGTAGCCCCCAGGCTCCTCTGTCCAAGGGGATTTTCCAAGGAAGAACACTGAAGGGGTTGCCATGCCCTCCTCCAGGTAAATCAGCATATATATATATGTGTGTGTGTGTGTATCTTGCTTCTATATCTTTACTCTGGGTTTTTTTGCTAAAATAATTATTCATAGGTATGTACTTATTTGCCATGTGATTGTTTTCTGGTTATTTTTGTGGTTTTTCCTGCTCTTTTCCGCTTGTGGTTGGATGACTGTCTCAGTGTTGTGTTGAAATTCCTTTCTCTTGTGTATGTGTATCTGTTGTAGGTTTTGATCTGTGGTTATCATAAGGTTCACAGATAACAATGTCTCCATCTTTCTCTCTCTCTCTCCGTGTGTGTGTATGAAATGTATACATATATATGTGTATACATATGTATATATACACACATTATTTTAAGATGATGAACGCTTAGGTTCAAACAGATTCTAACAGCCTTGTGTTTTCCACTCTCCACACATTTAATGTCTTTGGCATCATGCATTCTTCTTGCATGTACTCTCGGTTGTGTCCAACTGTTTGTGACCCATGGACTGTGGCCCACCAGGCTCTTCTGTCCATGGGATCCTCCAGGCAAGAATACTGGAGTGGGCTGCCATTTCCCTCTCCAGGGGATCTTCCAGACCCAGGAATCGAACCCACCTCTCTTGTGTCTCTTGCATTGACAGGCGATTCTTTACCACTGTTGCCCCTTCAGAAGCATATTTTGTTTTTTTTGTTTGTTTGTTTGTTTTGAGTATTCCTTAACTGAGCCTTCCCAGGTGGCTCAGTGGTAAGAATCTGCCTGCAATGCAGGAGACATGGGTTCGATATGAGTTGGTGATTAAATAGCAACAACATTCCTGTACTACTAATTGTGGGTATAGGTGATTTTATTCCTTTTGTCTTTTAATTTGCCATGATCTTTGTAAGAGATTGATTTACTGTATGTTTGCTTTTACCAATGGGATATTTTCTTTGATAACTTTCAAATTTCTAGTCACAGTCTTTTATTTTCCACTTTAAAAAATCCCTTTAACATTCCTTGTAAATCTGGTTTAATTGTGCTGAAATCTCTTAGCTTTTGCTTGTCTGTAAAACTCTTTATCTCTTCTTCAAATCTAAATGATATCCCTACTGGGCAGAGTATTCCTAGTTAATAGGTTTTTTTCCACTTATCACTTTGCATATCTTGTGCCATGCTCTTCTGGCCTGCAAAGTTTTTGCTGAGAAGTCAGTTGATACTTTTGCTTTTCACTTGCCGCTTTCATATTCTCTTTATGTTAATTTTTTCCATTTTAATTGTAATGTTTCTTGATTGGGACCTCTTTAGGTTCATGGGGTTTGGACTCTCTGTGTTTCTTGCATCTGGATGTCTGTTCCTTTCCCAGGTTAGGGAAGTTTTTCAGCTATTATTTCTTCAAATAAGTTCTCTGCCCCTTTTCCTCTCTCTCCTCATTCTGGGACCCTGCAATGTGAATGTTAATGTGCTTGATGTTATCCCAGAGATCTCGTAAACTCATTTTTAAATTTTTCTTTTTTCTGTTTGGATTGAGTGGTTTCCACTACCATCTTCCAGTTTGCTGATCCGTTCCTCTGTATCATTTCATCTATTTTATCTCATTTATTGCTTCAGCTCTGTTTGATTCTTCTTTATATTTTCTACCTCTTTGTTAATCTTTTCATTGTGTTCACCCGTTCTTCTCCCAAGTTGGAATATCTTTATGATCATTATGTTGATCTCCACTGGGTAGTTTGCCTCTCTCCACTTCACTTAATTCTGCTGGGGTTTCATGTTGTTCCTTTGTTTGGAACAATCCCTCTGTCTCCTCATTTTGCCTAATTCTGTGTGTTTATTTTGTGGATGAGGTAGGTTGGTTACATTTCCTGATCTTGGAGAAGCGACCTCATGTAGTAGGCATCTTATGGAGCCTTGCAGCAGACTCCCGTCTGGTCACAGGGCTATATGCTCTAGTTGTTGTTCAGCCCCTAAGTCATGTCCAGCTATTTGTGACCCATGGGTTGTAGCGCACCAGGCTTCCTTGTCCTTCACTATCTCCTGGAGTTTGGTCAAACTCATATCCATTGATCCGGTGAAGGCATCCAACCATCTCATCCTCTGTTGCCCCCTTCTCCTCCTGCCCTCTATATGCTCTAGGGGTGCCCCCTATGTGGGCTCTGTGGGGGTGGGGATGACTACAATGGGGGAGCTGGTGGGTGCAGCTGGCTCTGAGCCCAGTTGGCTGCCAGGCCCTGCCTTGTGTGGTGACTCTGGCCTCACTATTGGACAGGGCTGGATCCCAGGATGGGAAGCAGGAGTCCCGGGGCTGCTGCTGGACCACTGGAGGACCCCAAAATGGCACTAGCCAGTGCCAGCGTCCTCATGGTGGGCTGAGCTCCCCAAAGTGGCTGCCACAGCATCTCTGTCCCTAAGGGGAGTCCCAGTTGCCCTTGCCCGTCAGTGAGGCTCTCTAGCACGGCCAATAGGTCTTCTCCACCCAGGTGCCTTTAAAATTACCACCTCTGTGCTGGGACTTAGCATCTAAGAGCTTTTGTATGTACTTTTTAAAGAGCAAAGTCTCTTTCCTACAGCCTTCTGGCTCTCAATACACGAGCCCCACTGACGTTCAAAGCCAAACATTTCAGGGGCTCCTCTTCCTGTTGTAGGTCTCCTAGGCTGGGAAGCCAGTATGGAGCTTGGACCCCTCATCCCTGGGGAAGGACCTTTGCACTTATAATCGTCCTCTCATTGGTGAGCCGCCTGTTTGATGATGTTGGTCTGGACTATCCCTCCTCTCCATCCCAAGCAGGACGTGTGGTTTCTTCTTTATATCTTTGGGTTTCCCTGATGGCTCAGTGGGTCAAGAATCTGCCTGCAATGCAGGAGACATAGGAAACGTGGATATGATCCCTGGGTTGGGAATCCCCTAGAGAAGGGCATAGCAACCCAGTGCGGTATTCTTGCCCGGAGAATCCCATGGACAGAGAAGCCTGGCAGGCTACAGTCCATAGGGTTGCCAAGAGTCGGACATGACTGAGGCAACTAAGCACACGCACACGTATCTCCTCTCCATCCCTCCTGTCTTATTGTATTCCTTCTTTATAGCTTTAGTTTTGGAAAATCTTTTCTGCTAGCTATAGGTTGTTCTCAGAGATAGTGACTCTCATATATCTCACAGATAGTGACTCCGAAAATGGTTATAATTTTTGATATCCTCACAGAAGAGATGAGCTCAGGGTCTTCCTTCTCTTTCATCTCAGCCATATTTCTCTATGTATAAGTCTATGTATAATTTAAAAGCAAGGGAAGAAGGCACATAAACACAACTCTTATTAAAATCTTTGTCTATTTCCTTCCTATAACTTTGTTATGAGTTTTAAACATACCTGACTATATTGAAATCTTTATAAAGATTTCAATAAAAAATAAAAGAAAACTTTCTATTAAATTTTTCTTCCATTTAACATTTGATTAATAAATATGATTTTTGAAAAGATTACTTAAAATTAAAAAAATTGGATCCTCCTCTTTATGATTTTATGCCCCCTTCACCTAACCATTGATCTGTTCTTTGTATATATGAGCTTGTTTTGTTTTGCATTGATTTGATTTTTAAATTCTATATATAGGTGAGATCATATGGTATTTGTCTTTCTCTGACTTATTTCACTTAGCATAAATGTACTCAAAGTCCATTCATATTGTGAATGGTGAGCGTTCATTCTTTTTACGGCTGAATAATATTCCATTGTATATATACCACATCTTTCTTTATCCATTTATCTATGGATGGGCACTTAGGTTGTATCTAGAGTTTGGCTATTGTGAATAAATGCTGTAGTGAACTTAGAGGTGAATATATCTTTTTGAATTACTGTTTTCATTTTCTTCAGATAAATATCCAAAAGTGAAACTGCCGGATCTTATGGTAGTTCTATTTTTACTGTTTAGAGGAGTCTCCATACTGTTTTCCATAGTGGTGGTACCAGTGTACATTCCCACCAGCACTAAACCAGGGTTCCTTTTTCTCCACATCCTTGCTCAGTTCAGTTCAGTCGCTCAGTCGTGTCCGACTCTTTGCGACCCCATGAATTGCAGCATGCCAGGTCTCCATGTCCATCACCATCTCCGGGAGTTCACTCAGACTCACGTTCATCGAGTCAGTGATGCCATCCAGCCATCTCATCCTCTGTCGTCCCCTTCTCCTCCTGCCCCCAATCCTTCCCAGCATCAGAGTCTTTTCCAGTGAGTCAACTCTTCACATGAGGTGGCCAAAGTACTGGAGTTTCAGCTTTAGCATCATTCCTTCCAAAGAAATCCCAGGGCTAATCTCCTTTAGAATGGACTGGTGGGATCTCCTTGCAGTCCAAGGGACTCTCAAGAGTCTTCTCCAACACCACAGTTCAAAAGCATCAATTCTTTGGTGCTCAGCCTTCTTCACAGTCCAACTCTCACATCCATACATGACCATAGGAAAAACCATAGCCTTGACTAGATGGACCTTAGTTGGCAAAGTAATGTCTCTGCTTTTGAATATACTATCTAGGTTGGTCATAACTTTTCTTCCAAGGATTAAGCACCTTTTAATTTCATGGCTGCAGTCACCATCTGCAGTGATTTTGGATCCCAAAAAAATGAAGTCTGACACTGTTTCCACTGTTTCCCCATCTATTTCCCATGAAGTGATGGGACAAGATGCCATGATCTTTGTTTTCTGAATGTTGAGCTTTAAGCCAACTTTTTCGCTTTCCTCTTTCACTTTCATCAAGAGGCTTTTTAGCTCCTCTTCACTTTCTGCCATAAGGGTGGTGTCATCTGCATATCTGAGGTTATTGATATTTCTCCAGACAATCTTGATTCCAGCTTGTGTTTCTTCTAGTCCAGCATTTCTTATGATGTACTCTGCATATAAGTTAAATAAACAAGGTAACAGTATACAGACTTGACGTACTCCTTTTCCTATGTGGAACCAGTCTGTTGTTCCATGTCCAGTTCTAACTGTTGCTTCCTGACCTGCATACAGATTTCTCAAAAGGCAGGTCAGGTGGTCTGGTATTCCCATCTCTTTCAGAATTTTCCACAGTTTATTGTGATCCACATAGTCAAAGGCTTTGGCATAGTCAATAAAGCAGAAGTAGATGTTTTTCTGGAACTCTCTTGCTTTTTCCATGATCCAGCGGATGTTGGCAATTTGATCTCTGGTTCCTCTGCCTTTTCTAAAACCAGCTTGAACATCGGGGAGTTCACGGTTCACATATTGCTGAAGCCTGGCTTGGAGAATTTTGAGCATTACTTTACTAGCATGTGAGATGAGTGCAATTGTGCGGTAGTTTGAGCATTCTTTGGCATTGCCTTTCTTTGGAATTGGAATGAAAACTGACCTTTTCCAGTCCTGTGGCCACTGCTAAGTTTTCCTCTTCCAACAACACAAGAGAATACTCTACACATGGACATCACCAGATGGTCAACACCGAAATCAGACTGATTATATTCTTTGCAGCCAAAGATGGAGAAGCTCTATACAGTCAACAAAAACAAGACCATGAGCTGACTGTGGCTCAGATCATGAACTCCTTATTACCAAATTCAGACTCAAATTGAAGAAAGTAGGGAAAACCGCTAGACCATTCAGGTATGACCTAAATCAAATCCCTTATGATTATACAGTGGAAGTGAGAAATAGATTTAAGGGCCTAGATCTGATAGATAGAGTGCCTGATGAACTATGGAATGAGGTTCGTGACATTGTACAGGAGACAGGGATCAAGACCATCCCCATGGAAAAGAAATGCAAAAAAGGAAAATGGCTGTCTGGAGAGGCCTTACAAATAGCTGTGAAAAGAAGAGAGGCGAAAAGCAAAGGAGAAAAGGAAAGATAAAGGCATCTGAATGCAGAGTTCCAAAGAATAGCAAGAAGAGATAAGAAAGCCTTCCTCAGCCATCAATGCAAAGAAATAGAGGAAAAGAACAGAATGGGAAAGACTAGAGATCTCTTCAAGAAAATTAGAGATACCAAGGGAACATTTCATGCAATGATGGGCTCGATAAAGGACAGAAATGGTATGGACCTAACAGAAGCAGAAGATATTAAGAAGAGGTGGCAAGAATACATGGAAGAACTGTACAAAAAGGTTCTTCACGACCCAGATAATCATGATGATGTGATCACAAATCTAGAGCCAGACATCTTGGAATGTGAAGTCAAGTGGGCCTTAGAAAGCATCACTACGAACAAAGCTAGTGGAGGTGATGGAATTCCAGTGGAGCTGTTTCAAATCCTGAAAGATGATGCTGTGAAAGTGCTGCACTCAATATGCCACATCCTTGCTAACATTTGCTATTTTGCTGTCTCAGATAACGCCCATTCTGACAGGTGTGAGATGATATCTCATTGTAATTTGATTTCCATTTCCCTGATGACTAGTGAGGTTTGAGCCTCTCTTCATGTGCCTGTTGGCCCTCAGTAGGTCTTTGGAAAGAAGGTCTATTCAGATCCTAGCCTCGGGTTGTTTGGGGGTTTTTGCTTTTGAGTTTGTGTAAGTTTTTAAAATATATTTGTGATGTTAATCTCTTACTAGATACATGATTTGCAAATATTCTCTCCCATTCAGCAGGTTGCTTTTTTATTTTGGTGATGGTTTTGTTGTACAAAGATTTTTATTTCACTATAGTTCCATTTGTTTATTATTGCTTTTGTTGCCTCTGCTTTTGGAGTCAGATCTGGAAAATCACCACCCAGACTTGATTACAAGGAACTCTTGTGTTTTCTTCTAGGAGTTTTATGGTTTCAGGTCTTAACATTGAAGTCTTTAACCCATTTTGAATTTTTGCATATGGTGTAAGATAGTTGTCTAGTTTCATTCTTTTGCGTATGGCTGTCTGTTTTCCCCAACACCTTTTTTGCTTTTTGATGTATCTGGCTGCACAGGGCCTTCAGCTGCAGCACACAGGTCCTCACGGTATCACGTGTGTGCTCTTCCATTGCAGTGCAGACTCGCCAGTTATGGCTTGTGGGCGCTCTGCTTGTGGCATGTGGCTTAGTTACTCTGAGCATCTGGGATCTTAGTTCCCTGACCAAGGATTGAATCCGTGTCCTGGGCATTGTGAATTCTTAACCACTGGGCCACCAGGCAAGTCCCCTCCAACACTTTATATTGCAGAGACTCATTCCCCTACTGGGTATTCTTGGCTCCTGTGCCGTAACTTAATGAACCATATGCATGTAGGTTAATTTCTGGGCTGTCTAATTTATTCCATTTATCTATGTGTTTGTTTCTATGCCAAAGATTACTTGTTATAATTACATCCTGAGAAGTGGCTACACCACTAAATAGAAAAGACTACTTCAGTCGTTAGATTTCTAGGTGGTTTCTAACTTCTGCCATCATAAATAAACAGTGTTAGGATAAATGCCTTCTGTGATAAAGCTTTTAAAAATACACTTTAGTTACCTTAAGATACTTTCCTGAAAATAGAATTACTTGGGCAGAGTATACACATTTTTAAGGCTTTGATCTATTAAACTGCTTTTTAAAAAAGAATCATGCCAGTTTGCTATCTGCAGGGTATAAAATTCTTGGTTTTTTAAATAGATGTCAGTGACCTGTTTTTAATTAGAAAATTCTACGAGGTGGATAATGGGTGCCATGAATTTTTGTATTCTTACAATTAAACTTGCTTCCCATGTGTTGAAGTAAGACTGTTGTTCAGGAATCATTCTCCCACATTTCACGGTTTGTATCTTTTCTGTAAATAGCTAAAAAGTCTGTTCCTTATCTGTCTGGGGATTTTGTGGCTTTACAACAAATGTGGATTTAAACAGACTGGGGAAGGCCTATGAAGATACTAAGATTCAGCATGGTTGCACAGGGCTTGGGGGTCACGTAAGAGCTGTGCCCTTGGTGTGAGGGTAATCCCTCCTAGGTCAAGCCCAGTCTAGCATTTGAGAAACTCAGAGAGTCTGTATGCAGTTCCTTCTCCGGCTCACAGTGGAGCTGACAGAGAATATAAATTTACTTCTTCCAGGTCATTTACATTTTAACAGTGTCTTGAAAACACCTCTCTGTGCAAACCTCCAAAGTCCATAAGTGAAGGGATTTCAGGTGCTTTAAGTGATTAGTGGAGATGTTTTGGTTCAAGATGCCTGCCCAGTATTGATAATTATACAGCTTATTTTCCTGTTTAATTTCCAACACCCCTGCACATTTCTTCCTCTCACTTGAGCCTCACAGAAGCGCTATGAGGGAGGGAGAATGCTCACTGTCTGTTTTTCGATAAAGTGATGCCCCTCTGGACAGGTACAGGAGCGGCTCCTGGAAGAGTCAGTGCTCACTTACTGGACCATCCATCACCATCACTAGATCTGAAAATGTTTTGAGGATGAGTGTCCTTTTATCTGTGTTGGTGGTACCTGCACACTGCCTGTTCTCCATGAGTCATTTATCAGGGTGATGGATAACCTTGATCCTAGGACCCACGGTCTTCCTTCTTCGTACTCTCCATGGTCTTCCTCCTTTATACTTACCAGGCTTCCAGGTTACCACAAGGTCTCTCTGAGTTTCTACAGCACCAAAAACTCCAGTGCCCACCTTGGCTCCACAGTATCATCTTGTTATTTCGAAGGACGGGCCATTCTGTGTGTGTAAGTAATTAGAATAAAACTGTCCAGCCTCTTAAGTACACAATTGAAGTGAAATGGAACGTTTTAATCTTATAAAAGACATGGCGCTGCCATGCTCCCAGCAAGCTTTCAGGTAGGAGGCGTCAGGATGGAAAAAGCCACAAGTGTTCACGGCCAAAATCTGCCTGTGGCTGGTGAACGTTTCAGGTTGGCCCACAGTTGGCATCACTCCCCACACGTTTCTCATCTCGAGGATGTTGACGGATTATGTAATAGAACATTTTTTGCTGAAGATAGCATTTGAAACTGCAAAAATGTTCCCTGCACTAGCTAAAAAATGTTTTGGGGAAAAAGTCTTAGGCTTCAGGCTTTCTTCTTGGAAAATGCCAACAAGGGTGGAAAAGAAGAGTAGTTAGGGAGAAAGGGGTCCTTGTGAAGGTATGGGGTGGGGCTCAACTGATTTCCCTAAAGCTAAGCTCTCAGCTGCGAGAGTTTCTGGTTGCTAAGTCGCTTTGTAAAGATAAAGCAAACGAAGGTTGAGATGGAAAGGAAGTGAGTGAATGGAGGACGTTTCAGAGGCAAGGAGAGCATGCCTGGAGTTGTTCCAGTCAACACATTCAGTAAATCTGATGCTTGCTGAGTGCTGGGGCAGCAATTAACGAAAAGTTCTTGTCCTCCTGATGCTGTGCTCTAGTGTGTGGGCGAAGAGAAACGGTAAATAAACACTGTGTTTGGTAGAAAAACCCAGGTGACAATTACAGAGACGAAAGACTCCGCTTGAGTTGGGGGGTGTGTGGGATGGGGGGTGGGGTAAGACGATGAGGTTAGCTTTAGTGTTGTTGAATTTGTGGTCTCTGTGGGTCCTCCAGGTAGGAGCTGGTGCCCAGTTTGGTGGTTGGAGTTGGAGGCTGGATAGATGCGGGCTGGATATGGGATTGTCCAGGGTTGGGAGGGGCAAGGACAGCCTTGTGAAGCATCCCATACTGGGACCGGGAGGAGAACCCATGCTTTGCCTGGCTCACAGTGCTCAGGGAGGCTCCATCATTGTAACAAATCCTGACAACGGCCTGGAACACGGGGAAGTTATAGCAGGCATGTCCCCAGACCAGGTAACTTGGGCATGCGGCCCAGGACTTTCCTATCTTTGCTTGGCTGCAGTGAAACAGAAACCCCAGGCCTTAGCCTCCCTGTGGGATCCCAGCCTGATTCAGGTGCCCTGGGGGGTGACCTCAGGGGCCTTTCAGGTCGCTAGACTCTTGGCAGCTCAGGCCCAGCCTTCTCTGTGTTGCTTCCTTCCGACCTCTGGAGAGAGAACTTCCTTTTCCAAGATGCCTGGATGGCAGCATCTTAGTACCACATCCCTCCAACCTGGGGTGCTGCCTAACATCCAGCCCCTTCCTGTGCTCTTGGTCCCTGTGTTTCTCCTTCTGGCACTTCAGTCCTTCCCCTCCTTCCAGTCTCTCCATTCTCAGCTCTCCTGTTGCTCAGAGAGGCCTGGGGGTTGGGTACCAGGTGGGCAGCTGTAGATTGGATTGACTCCACTGAAATTTACTATCAAGTCATTAAGCCAATATATTTACACAGCCACTGACGCAAATGGGCATCCCTAAGAGGGATTTTGAGGGGCATGGTAGAGATGGCTTCTGGCTTAAGAGCTTCCAGGAAATGGAAATTTGGGCTTAAAAATGAGGACTTTTAGAAAATAGTTCCCTTTTACCCCACCCCCCACCCCGTGTAGCACTGGCATCTGTGCTGGAGTGAACACGTTTTGCTCAACAAATTTTGCAGAATGAGGTGCAAAGAGAGGAGACAGCTTGGGGCAGAAGCTGCAATGCTGTTGGTATTCAGTCAGCAAACACTGAATGCCTACTGTATGCCAGAGGGTGGCGGCTGGCAAGGAGCACGCACAGTGAGGCTGTTTCTCTGGCTTTCTCTTAGCCAAGCCTGTACGCCTCCTCAGTTGTTTCAGTCCTGTCCTACTCTTGGCGACCCCATGGACTATAGCCCACCAGGCTCCTGTATCCACGGGATTCTCCAGCAAGAATACTTGAGTGGATTGCCATTCCTTTCTCCAGGGATCTTCTTAATCCAGGGATGCAACCCAAGCCTCCTGCATTAGAGGTGGATTCTTTACCCACTGAGGCATCTGGGAAGGCTAATGAAGGAAATTTGGAGTTTGTTGGAACAAAGAAAAGAAGGATGGCCGAGGAGGGGAGAATTCCTCCCATTTCCCAGTCCCTTGTCTCTCCCTTGGGTGGCGGGTGCTGCAGTGGGATGTGAGGTGCATAAGTCAGGCAGATGGCTCAGCTGGCGCCTGGACGACAAGCCTGTCCCCACCAAGGACGTGAAGCCGGAGCAGACCCGCTGGGTGCTAAGCGCCGCGTCGGGATGCAGGGGAGTTGCCGCTGTGCAGCGGGCGCGGACGTCTACAGTCCGGGGGAGATGTTTCCGCACTCCATCTGAAGGCCACCCTGTGTCCGGGGTCAGGCGGCCACCAGCTCACGGCCGGTGGCTGCTGCGCGGCCAGGACCACTTAGGACACAAGGCCCGTGAGGACTCGGCGCCGTGTGCGGGGTTCAGGCTACTGATGCTGCGGGTTTGCTCTCGGCTCTGTCGTCCACGTGGCCACGAGACTGCCTTTCTGAAGGTGGTCACTGCCCAAGGCCCTGCTTTGTTAAAGTCGCCAGAATGCACCACTGCCCTCGGGATGAAGAAGAAACTTCTCAGCCGAGCGCTGAGAGCCCGGCCGCCAGGGCCCCTCGCTGCGCCTGCGCACTTCTCGGCTGCGGCTCTCACCCTCGGAAGCTTCCTCGGCGCTCTCTCCCCTGTCCCCTTCCTCTTCCCCACATCCTGTGATCTGGTGACTTCAGCTTCTTATTTCAACACCTAAATAAACAGCTGACGCCCTCAGACTGGGTTACCTGGAGTTTTGTTTTCTTTTCTTTTCCAGTACTGCTTTTTTTTTCCTTTTCCATTACTGCTTTTGTAACATCGTTAGATTATAATAATTAGTGTGTCACATCACACTGTCTTTTCAGATGTGCTTTTGGGCTTCCCTGTAGCTCAAACGGTAAAGAATCTGCCTGCGATGCAGAAGACCTGGGTTCAATCCCTGGGTTGGGAAGATAACTTGGAGCAGGGCATGGCAGCCCACTCCAGTATTCTTGCCTGGAGAATCCTGTGGACAGAGGAGCCTGCGGGGATATGTCCATGGGGTCTCAAAGAGTCTGACACGACTGAGTGGCTAGCACTACTAGACCAGATGTGCTGTGAGCAGCTCAGCTCACCACCCAGCCCGGGGTTGGCACGTGATGGTCCCAAGCCTTTAGCAGATTGGCCCGGATCTTTCAAGGATATGGTCCCCTCCTTGGTGACCCCCTGCTAGACTCTTGGAGGCTGGAGAAGGGTGGGAAGGACAAGAGGAAGTGACAGGGGAGAGCCCTGAAGTGACGAGGATGAGACAGCTGCCTTTGGGGATAAAAGGGAGAGACAGGGAGCACACATGTTTATCCGTAAACACAGGATGAAACAAATGTGTGCACAACACCTGTGCAGGTGGAGGGGGTGGGCGGGGCGATGGTGGCTGTAGGCATCAGGAGGCGTCATTGGAGCACAAAGCCCATCAGCAAACAGCCTTTTGCTCAATTCCAGGGCCCTGCCCCTGTCACAGGAGGCCGGAAGCCAGGAAGGAAGGACAAAGTGCACATTTGCGGTTCCCTGTGCACAGAGAGGCTCCCCCCATCCAGGGGTCTCGTCCACCTCCATCAGGTGTTGGGAAATCGGAGCCCCTTCCCCTCCTCCTCCAATGACAGACGGCACCAGTGACCAGGACAGCCTCGGCTCCTGCTTGAGTGTGTTCCGTAGAAGCTCCCCCAGCATCCAGCACACACCAGGGGCTTAGTAAGTGTTTGTTGAATGAAGCTCCTACCCTGCTCCCTCCACTGAGGCCCAGCAGCCTGCTGACTTCCCAAGCCCGCCCTGTGGGCCCCGTCTCCCTGCCTTGCTCCTGTCTTTCCCTCTTTGCGTGACTCTCCTCCCTCTCAGCCTCTCCAGCTTCCTTTGTGTGGTGCCTCCCTCGTGAAGCCCCCTGGGTATACCCCACAGTGTCAACTGGGCCCATCTCCTTCTGTATATCTAGGCTGCTTGGTGTGAACAGACCTACAGTCTGACTACCACTTGTCTCTCGCCACTGCATCCTGGGGGCTCCCCGAGGGCAAGAGCCACTTGCTCATTCTTTGGCTGCCAGGACACAATGTGTTGTCTGGCACATCTGTGCCCACTGGGAAAAGTCTGAGTTAATCTTCATTCACCTCCCAGGGCTGTTGGAGCCTTGATGAAGCTGTCTTGATGAGATTGGGTCTGCAGATCAATCAGATACCTACAGTGATCTCAAGGCTTGCTATTGTCTTTTTTTCCCCTAAATATGTTTCAGAGTCAGTTCTAATGAGGCGAATGAACCTAGAACCTGTTATACAGAGTGAAGTAAGTCAGAAAGAGAAAGATAAATACCGTATTCTAATGTGTATATATGGAATCTAGAAAAATGGTTCTGAAGAATTTATTTACAGGGCAGCAGTGGAGAAACAGACATAGAGAAAAGACTTTGGACATGGGGAGAGGGGAGCAGAGGGTGAGATGTGTGGAGAGAGTAACATGGAAACTTACATTACCATATGTAAAATAGACAGCCAATGGGAATTTGCTGTATGGCTCAGGAAACTCAAACAGGGGCTCTGTGGCAACCTAGAGGGGTGGGATGGGGAGGGAGATGGGAGGGAGTTTCAAAAGGAGTGGATATATATATACCTATGGCTGATTCATGTTGAGGTTTGACAGAGAAAACAGCAAAATTCTGTAAAGCAATTATCTGTCAATTAAAAAAAAGAATATATACCACATTGGGTGAATGAGTGCTAGAAATCTAATGCACAGAGTAGTGAGTATAGACAGCAGTTTTTTATTATGTTTTTGGTGCTACTTCACTTTTTTTTTCTTCTTTCGGCTGCATTGGGCTGCATATGGTGTCTTCACTCCCTGACCAGGGGACCTGCACCCCCTGCATTGGAAGTGCTGAGTCTTAACCACTGGGCCACCAGGGAAGTCCCAACAGTCTTGTATTATAATCACCAGGGTTGCTGTTGTCTTAACAATCCTTGTTTTGGAGCAGGTCTGAATGGGCTCATCGCTCACATGTCCAAAGGGCAAGAAAGCCTCCCTGTCTGGCTGGGCTGACCTCTGAGCCCTAGCATTCATGATGGGGAACCAGGCTGGAGCTTCCAGGTGCTGGCTTGTGCTTCTCCCTTCCTCCAAGGCCCTCCCCTGGTGCTCCCCCCTCCAGCACGTCTTACCTGTGACCAGTTGTCGGCTCCCTTCTTCTCACCATGAAGGCAGGACTGTAGCTCCTCACCCCTCTGTCCCCAGGGCCTGAAGCTCAGAGAGGGAGCACAGTTAGGGAACAAGCCAGCCTCGGGTCCTAACATCCCTGGGGTGGTGTGTGCTGTGACAGGGAGGTCCCCAAGCAGGTGGAAGATGATTATAATAGCAGCTCATAGTCGTTGATGACTTCCTATGTGTCTGCCACTGTTCTTAGAATTTCACGCATAGAATATAACTATTCTTTTTATCAGTTTTTGATTTTTTTCTTTATTGTAGTATAATTGATGTGCAGTTCTAAAATTCACTTTTTTCAAAGTCTTTATTGAATTTGTTATAATGTTACTTCTGTTTTATGCATTTTGGATGGCTTTTTGGGGTTATGATGTATGTGGGATCATCGAAAGGCAAAGTTTTAACCACAGGGACTGCCAAGGAAGTCGCACATTTCCCCCATTTTCAAGTGTGCAGTTTGAGAATTTCGTTCATTGTGTGAGACTCTGTAACCATACTACAGTCAAGATGCAGAAATTCCCTTCACCCCCAAAACTTCTTCATGCCCACTTTGTCCTCGACCCCTAGTCCCAGGCAATCACTGATTTGACTTTTTGTTACTACAGTTTTGCCTTTTCTGTAGTTTCATACAAATTAGATCATACAGAGTGTAGCCGTCCTCTCTGGCTTCTTTCCTTTAGCGTAAATTTCTCAAGATAGACGATGTCAAGATCCTGTATGCCTTTCTGCTGCTGTGTGATGTTCCACGCAGCGTGCTGGGACTAGACCCCGGTCTCCTCCTTAGCTCAGTGTCTTCTTGGTCGCTCTGTAAAGCCCCCTTCCTAGCTCTGGCTGAGGAATCTGAGCTTTCCATCTGGCTTTGAGTCTCAGGAGTGGAGTGAGGGGGCAGGTGGCTGTCTCACGTATCATCCAGGAATTGTTGGGTCCTTATTGTCACTTTAATGCCTTCTGGTGCAGCAGGAAAAAGGAAAAGGCTCACCCGGGGTCTTGCTCATTTGGAGGTTGGGAGGTCAGTCCTTTAACACTAATCACGTGAAAGCAAGAGTGTAATCACTGCTTCTGCCCAAGCTCTGTGCTATTTTGGTGAGAGGTGGAGACACACTTCCAAGAGCTATTAAGCACTTGTTATGTGAAGTCAGGGGCTGCTATTTTCTTTAATTAATTTATTTTTTACTTGAAGGATAGTTGCTTTACAGAATTTTGTTGTTTTCTGTCAAATCTTGACATGAATCAGCCATCGGTATACATATATCCCCTCTCTCTTGAACCTCCCTCCAGGGGCTTCTACTCTAACAGTGCTGTACTGAATCACTGAATCCTCACCACAAGGCAGAGGGAAGTCAAGGTTATTCTGCCCAGTTACTCAGCAGCAGAGCTGGGATTCCAACCTCAATGCCCAGACATGCCCTTAATCCCACACTGTTTGCAGAGCACTGAAATGGAATTTAGTTTTTCCCAAGGTTGGCCCTGGCCTGGTTTGGAAGATGATGACATTTGAGGTAGCAAACTGAAATGCTCTGCCTAAGAAATGAACAAGAATAAAGGGAAGTCAGCGGGCAGAAGGTAGCTCTTTATAAGAGAAACAGCGAGAAAAAGAGGGTCGCAGGCTGCTCAGGGGGAGAGACTCCCCATCCTGGATCATGGTGGAGATTCAGAGTGGCTCCATTAGGCTCCGTTTCAGGTGGTGTTTGCATTGTTACACCAGACCTTCAACACTGCGATGCACTTTCTGGTCTGAGGTGCTTTGGGGAATGAAAAAGCAGGAGGTGACATCAGAGCGTGGGGCAGGGGTGGGGAAAGGCCAGTGTTTGCTGCCTCTGAGTCTCAGGGTGGGGAATGGGCATTTGAGAGAAGCAGAAACTCAGAAACTGGAGTACTTGGAGAGTTGTCAGAGTATAGTTTTGAAAAAGGTAAACATAATTCTCATACAAATGGAGAGCAAACACTTGTCAAAGACTTACTTATCTCGTTAATGACAGAACCAGTAGGATGACAAAGGTGTTCTAGGAAAGATACAGAAGGAACACATCCCCATGACTGAAAGGATGCTGGAATTTGATTCTACCAAATCAACGGACATCCTTTAGGGAACGAAGCTACCACCTTTGGGATCATCTTTTATCCCTCTAGACAGAAACCCATGGCTGTTGACCAGTTCTGTGAGTTATCCTCCAAGTTTACTAAGTCCGAGCCACAGTGGTGTTGATCAATTGCTGAGTCGTGTCTGACTCTTTGTGACCCCACAGACTGCAGCACACCAGGCCTCCTTGTCCTTCACTATCTTCTGGAGCTTGCTCAAACTGATGCCCATTGAGTCGGTGATGCCATCCAACAGTCTCATCCTCTGTCGCCCCTTTCTCCTCTTGCCCTCAATCTTTCCCAGCTTTGGGGTCTTTTCCAATGAGTCAGCTCTTCTCATCAGGTGACCAAAGTATTGGAGCTTCAGCATCAGTCCTTCCAATGAATATTCAGGGTTGATTTCCTTTAGAGTTGGCTATTTTGATCTACTTGCTGTCCAAAGGACTCTGAAGAGTCTTCTCCAGCACCACAATTCAAAAGCATCAGGAGGAAATTATCAAAATGACATTCCCAGGAGGACCAGATGACCTTTTGCTGGACAGGTTAGATGCTGCTCCAGTGTGACGTTGAAGGGACAGCAGCCATCCATCTGCCTTATTTCAGAGTTGGATAATTTTTCCTTAAGTCTTTAGTGACATCTGGGGAGAGGTTCCTCTGAATTTTCTGTCATGGATGGGTTTGGGACTCTCGCTGCTATTTAAATATTAAAGGACACAGGCTCACTGTCAAAGGTAATGGATTGAAAATACACATCACCTTCACTCCTTCCCAAAATCCCATTGGAAGACCAGGAAAATGGTTTTCTTAAGAACTAGAATCCAGAAAGATAAGAAAAAGAAAATATCAAGAGTTTTGGAAGCTGGGAGTAGAAATGTGAGTAGTAAGTCATCTTGCAAGTGGAGAGGACAGCTTAAGTTGAGGGAGAGCACAGCACCTTTGTAAGTGTTGGGGGGACGTGATGGGCTGAAGACACAGGGGTCGGTGGGAGGTCAGGGAAGCAGTTTGATGCCCTCTCCTCACTCCTCCTCCACTTAGGACAACCAGACTAGCCTCCCACTTTCTACTATGGCAAAAAAAGAGGGATTACTTTTTAGAGAGAGTAGAGCCAAGAAAAGGGATTAGGAGAAGGTTTAGGGAGCTGGCTGGAGACTCAGAGCTGTCTTCCCCACTCAACAAGCTGGCAGACAATTCTGTACCCACTCAGGGGAGACTAGGAAGTTCTCTGGGGACTGATCAGCCTGAGAAGAAAGATCTAAAGACCCTAACCTCCAGAGGTCCCCACCAAAACACCCTGATTGCGCTACGATGAGATGTTCAGCCACCAGCTTCACGCACGTGCCCTGTGTGTCCAGGCAGCTCTTCACACCTCTGTCTTGAGTCCAGATGACCGACTCATCTGGCATCCAAGAAGAGCGTTGGCTTTGTAAGACAAACAGAAGAGAAGCAATTTAGAGTCCACCCAACTATGCATGGGTGGGGGCAGATGAAAGCTGGGGCCCAGCATATATTCCTGGGATAAAGGTAGGTTTTGCAGTACTATGGCTCAGCGGTTATGAATCTGCCTGCAACGCAAGAACTCCTGAAGACACAGGTTGGCTCTCTGGGTTGGGAAGTTCCCCTAGAGAAGAAAATGGCAACTCACTCCAGTATTCTTGTCTGGGCCATCCCATGGACAGAGGAACCTGGTGAGATACAGTCTTTAGGGATGCAAAGAGTCAGACGTGACTGTGCCACTGAACATGCCCACATGTAGTATTCTTGCCAGAATCTTCAGTGTGGATCCAATCCTGGGGACACAGGCAAACTCTTGTGTGGATCAGTCTGCAGGAAACCTGAAAGATGTGGAGACCTCAAAGATGGCAATGAGAAAGAAAGTGGACCCAAGGAGATGAAGATGGTGTGTCTACCAAATGCCATGGTTGGATCCTGAGCTGAAAAAAGTATATATTTGCAAAACATATTTCAGGGATGGTTGGAGAAATCTAAACATGAGCTCTATGTGAGTAATATATTAAGATTAAATTGCTTGACAGTCACGGTAGTGATGTGGGTAGAAACAAGGTCTCTAAATTTTGGTACTGTTGATGTTTTCGGTCAGATCATTCTTTTAGGGGCACAGGGGTGCTGTCCTGTACATTGTAGGATGTTTAGTAGAATTCCTGGTCTCTACCCTCCTCCACCGCAGATTCTAGTCATACTCTCAACTCTTGACAATAGAAACTGTCTCCAGACACTGAAATTTCTCCTGGGAAAGGAGGCGAGGAGAGGGTAAAATTGTCCTTGGTTGAGACCCCTTGGCATGAAGGAGAGACTGTTCTTTTCTAAGAAGAAAGGTATTAAAGTATTGAGTTGGCCAAAAAGTTCATTTGGTTTCCATAACGTGTCTATAACTTTTGGCCAGCCCAGTACTTGGGGCTGAATTTCACTTCAGCAGTTTAACAAAACAAATGTATGGTACAGAAAAAGTGTGACAAATATTAACTGGTTAGTCTAGGTGAAGGGTACATGGGAGTTCGTTATATAATTTTTTCTATAAATTTTCCTTTAGGTTTGAAAATTCCCACAGTAAGATAATGTAACAGATTTGCAAAGAAGTCATAGAACTCAAAAAAAAAAAAAATGGCTAAAAGATAACAGTGAGTCTCCTAGGTATGGAGCAGAAATTAAATACAGGAGCTGCCTGAACCTACCCCATATTAACCATCTGACTTTGGCCAACTGTGTGATCCCTACAGGTCTCAATTTCTTTGTTGGGAGAATGAAGCTCATCATTTCTGTCCTCCCTCCCTCACGAATGGAGAAGGCGGTTGCTGTCTTTAATATGGAACACATTTCTCTGACCCTTAGACTTTGTGTGAATGGGGTTTATGTACATTCCTGATTTGTATTCATTTACTCGTTCATTCATTTGTGAAATAGTCTTTGACAATAGTTCAATAAATAAACATGCTTGTCTTAAACAGGAGGGAAAAAGTAAAAAAATTAGAGATCAGAAGGTCCAACATTAGAATAATATTCAAGGAAGAGAGGGATAAGAGAAATGGAGGGGCAAGTTATTAAAAATAATTCAAGAACACTTTTTGGAACCAAATTTCCCAATGAAAAGCCCACTAAGTCTTTGGCAATGTGGATAAAAATGGGCCTTGCTAAGGCTTCTCACTGTGGAATTGTCCCCAGTGTTTAGTAAAGTGTCTGAAAGTTTCCAAACAAGGAGAACGAGGTCACATTGGATGTCCTGAAAGACCAGGGAGTGACACATTGGAAATTCTGGAAGAAAACCACTCCAGCCTAGATTCTCTGTCCTGATGAGCCTCTGATCAAGGTTGAGTGCAGAATAAAAGGCATTTTCAGACATGCAGGGTCTCAAATGTATCTCGGTATCAGCCACTTTGCAAACACACACTCATGTCACACACACTCTGGGATCTGCTCCTCAGCTGGCCTTTGGGGCCTGGCTCAGTGTCCCCAGCTGGCGCTGACCCTTCCTTGGTCATCAAGTTAGGGGACTCCATCCTCTCTCCCATGGGCTCTCATGTCTGCTGTTAGCCAGACACTGACCACCACACTGGGCTGGGCTCCTGGTCCACCAGAGAGAAGATGCCCAGTGGCATTGGGTATTTCCTCAAGTCTGACACTGGCTCTGAACTTGGCCTGTGTCTCAGGAAGTGTAGATTTCAGAGGTCGTGACCTGATTCTCTCTCAGACTGTCACAGTTGTGAGTATGTGAATCAAGAACAGAGAGATTTGTTCAAGAATTCAAGAATCTGGGATGTAAGGGTGGCTTAGAAGGGAACAGGCAATGATGTGTTTATATAAGTAAAGCACATCATGAAAGGAAGACTTCAACCTGTGGACACCAGGAAAGGCTCTCAGGGTTCTGAGCTGCATTTTGAAATTGGGGGGGTGGGGGTGGGATGGGGTGTGCAGGACTTAGGCCAGCAGAGGGGAGGGTCTGTGTGAATATGTGCAGACATATCAGTACAGGGGAGAGGGCTTACAGGTAGAGGGGTCCCCTGTGAGTTTGAGATTCCTTGCAGCCCTTGGGAACCAGTCAGAGCATATGAGTCTCAGAGGATGGACCCACCTTCCACACCACCTCCCCGCAACTGAGTGAAAGCAGCAAGGTGTACGGGGAACCCATGGCCAGGCTGGCTCTGACCTTGAGTAGCCACTGCCCACAGGTATTTGCCACTGGGGGCCTGGAGTCTGACTCAGGAGAGAGGAGTGTGGGGGCTCCACTGCACTCTGCCCCTGGGGGGGTCCCAGAGGTAGGCAGGGTGTGGGTGGAGGCTTCTCTCGTAAGTTCTACTGTATATGCTGCATGTCATGGCCACGAGCTCTGTTTGACCACATGGATTATGAGCTGGGATGTCCCAGCACTGTATTATCAGGGACTTTTAGGCAGTGATTTTTAGCAAAGTGTGCCCCAGAATCTGGAAGGAGATTCACTTCCTTGGACCATCATCAGACTCTGAGCCTTTCTGATCTCACTTCTCCTGTCCACAGAGTGGGGATGTCAGCCCCTGGGTTTCACAGATGTGGGTGGAACATTGCCCATTGCATTGCGTTTGTAATTCCATTGAGCCTAAGAGAAAGGGTGAGAGGGCATTACTGGAGTTCTTAAGAAAATTGTATATTTGGAAACGGAGGCTCTGGGAGGAGAATGCCTTGCCCGGGGCCTGTAGGGAGCCAGGGTGAACTGCGATGGGTACCCAGGGTGCCCAGCATCTAGGGGTGCATGTCCCCTACATGGGGGCTACAGCCCCACTCTCCTTCATTGATTGTTTTATCCTACAGTCACTTATCAGACATCCTGAGTGACAGTGTTAGGTTTTGCCATAATTATTCCCTCTGCAGGTCTTTTAGATATCAGAGAAACTCACCATGGAGAATAAGGTTGGGGAAGAGATCTGTCTCCACCCCTAATGTTTTTGGGGGCCATGTTGGGTCTCTGTTGCTGCACATGGACTTTCTCCGGTTGCGGCAAACGGGGCTGCTCTCTATTGTGGTACTCAGGCTTCTCACTGTGATGTCTTCTCAGTGTTTCGGAGCGCAGCCCTGGGTGTGTGGGCTTCAGTAGTCACGGCACGTGTGCTCAGTGCTTGTAGCTTGCGGGCTCTAGAGCACGGTCTCAATAGCTGTGGTGCATGGGCTTAGCTGCTCTGCAGCACATGGAATCTTCCTGGACCGGGGATCTAACCCCTAGTTGGATCTAATTCCCTACATTGGCAGGTGGATTCTTAACCACCGGACCACCAGGAAAGTCCCCCAGCTGGACTTTTAAGATGAGGGCTGAGAACCCCATGGATCTGGACAGCCACACAGCACTTTTCTAATGAGAAAAACACCCTTCACTTAGCTATGTGTGGGTATGTGTTTAACCATGGCCAATCTTTTTTTTTTTTAAAGAAATTTCAAACAAGTATAAAATTAGAGATAATAGTATAATGAGCCACACACACACACACACACATATCCATCATCCAGATTCGTGGCCCATCCCATTTTATCGCTATCCCACTACTTGCCCCTTCCCATTATTATTTTGAGGCAAACTCCACATATTTAGGATATCACTCATCAGCTATTCAGCATGTACCTCTAAAAGGCTTTTTAATTACATCACCACTATTGCATGCCATTCTTGCATCTGAGAAATGGATTGCTTTTATGCTTTATTCAAACTAGACCTGGGTCTCCTCTGCCTCCTTGGGAAAAGATGGCCCCAGCCCAAAGGCAGAGGGAAACTCAGAAGTTCTTTGCTTTCGTTCTTCCCTGGACGTGGCTCCTGGAGACAGAACAGTGGGCTGAGGGGCTGTCAGGAATGATTTAGATCCGGGGTGATTTTTACCCCACGTCGATGGCACCCCACTCCAGTACTCTTGCCTGGAAAATTCCATGGACGGGGAAGCCTGGTAGGCTGCAGTCCATGGGGTCGCGAAGAGTTGGACACGACTTCCCTTTCACTTTTCACTTTCATGCATTGGAGAAGGAAATGGCAACCCACTCCAGTGTTCTTGCCTGGAGAATCCCAGGAATGAGGGAGCCTGGTGGGCGGCTGTCTATGGGGTCACACAGAGTCGGACACGACTGAAGTGACTTGGCAGCAGCAGCTCCTGAGCCCTTGTGGCGAAAGCGGTAAAGAATCCGCCAGGTGGCGCTAGTGGTAAAGAGCCTGCCTGCCCATGCAGGAGACCTACGAGACTCGTTGGATCCCTGGGTGGGGAAGAGTCCCTGGAGGAGGGCATGGCAACCCATTCCCGTATTCTTGCCTGGAGAATACCACTTACAGAGAAGTCTGGCAGGCTGTAGTTGATAGGGTCGCAAAGAGCTGGATGTGACTGAAGTGACTTAGCACACAATACAGGAGACGCAGGTTCAATCCCTAGGACAGGAAGATGCCCTGGAGTGGGAAATGGCAACCTACTCCAGTATGCTTGTGCCTGGAGAATCCCATGGACAGAAGAGCCTGACGGGCTGCAGCCCATGGGGTCGCCAAGAGTCGGACACAAGAGTTGGGTCCCTCTTATGAGACTAAATTGGATCATCTTGAAGGATGTGGATCTCTGGTCGTGGTTCTATAAGCTGCTAGTCTCTTGGAAGGTGGCCTCACAGAGCTGGACTCCATAAACAGAGGACAGGCATTCTCCCGCAGCCAGCGGTGCCCGGCAGGTGGGCGCCCAGCCTGTTGTATCTTTTGTGGAAGTCTCAGGCATTCTGGAAAGAAGTGTCCCTTGCAGCAATCCCCTGTATCCACCTTCCTTAACTCTCAACATCACCGGCTCTCGCCACATTTTCTCATTATGCTCAGTGTTTGAAAGCTCAGCCTGAATTTTAAATTCATGCTCTCAATATACTGCGCCTTAAAAAACAGGACGTTTTAACACCGTATTACACAAAGTTAGGGGACCTTTAAGCATTGGGTCCAATGTTTTGCAATTTGCTTGCTTGCCCTATTTTTGTTAATAGACCTTTAATTCTCCTTAAACATTTGCTCCTATCTTTTGCTTTTATTAAATTTTGAAATGCACGTGTGTTTTTGAGTCCTCTGGGTAACAAAATGTCAACAGATTATAGAGTACATTTTTTTCCATGCCTGCTAGCCTGCAGAATTACAACAATAATCTAAATCTGATTAGAAATGAGGTCATGACCCCCACACACACTCACCTCAGAACCTCTGATAATAAAACCAGGGAAATGTGAGAAATTAAATCAGTGATTAGGTTCCCTTCAAAACAGTTACAACTTTGTGCCAGATTCATTTCTAGGGGTTGGGCTTAGTGGGATGAAGTATCAGCAAGTCCTTTATGCCCATCAGTGATCGGAGTGCCTGCAGAGTAAGGTTCATGAAGCATGTGATCGAGAGAGAGTTGGGAGATGCTGGTTGACTCCCACTGGGGATGGCTGTAATTTTTTTTTTTTAAAAGAAGGGCTGGTAAGAATGTGGAGAAATTGAAACTCTCCTGCACCGCTTATGAGGATGTAAAATGGTGCAGCTGCCAAGGGAAATAGTTTGGAGGTCCCTAAATAGGTTAAACACTAAAGGTCTCTGTTTGCTCCCCCTCTGTGGTCCATCTGCTGCACACTGCATGCAAGACTCTGGGCTGGAGTTGAAAAGCCCCGGAAGCCCCTTTGCCAGGTGCCGGGCGGGCCCATACCTGTCCAACTCCTGCTGAGGAGTGATGTGTGTGCCCTTGTCCCCAGCTGGGACCTGCAGGTTTTTCCAGGCATGGATTAGCCCAGCACCAGGATCAGCTGCTTAAACCAGCTTTAGTTCCGGTGCCAGCAGAGTTTGGGAGTTCCTGGGACCGAAAGCAAAGTCAGTGGTTCTCTACTGCCTCCCTGGGGACATGTGTTGAGGTCTGGAGACATTCTTGGCTGTCACAACCCCCAGGGAGGGGTTTTTAAGGGCATCCAGTGAGCAGAGGCCAGAGATGGTACCAAGCGCCGTGCGACGCTCAGGACAGCTTGTGAGGACAGGTGACTTTCTGGTGCAGAAAGTCAGTAGTGCTGGGGCTCAGATCCCTCTGCTAAGCACATCTGTCCGGAGGGCAGGTTTGTTTGGCCGTGGCTCTGCTTGGTCTGGCTGCAGTGCACGGGCTCCCCGTTGCTACCCTCGGGCTTTCTCCAGCTGCAGCAGGCAGGGCTTTTCCTCGTTGAGGTACACTGGCTTCTCTTTGTGTTGTCTCTCTCGTTGCAGAGCGTGGGCTTCAGTAGTTGGGCTTAGTTTCCCTATGGCAAGTGGGTTCTTAGTTCTCGGAACAAGAACTAACGATCGAATCTGCATTGGCAGGTAGATTCTTAACCAAGGGACCACCAGGGAAATGCCAGGAGGGTGGGTGTATAAAGCTAAGGAAACACCCCAGAGGGACTGTGCCTGCCTCCCACTTGTGTCCCATTTGTTATCTCAACAGCCATGTAGGCACCTCCCTACTTCATGGAGGAAGACAAGTGAGACCCAGGAGGGATCAGTGACTTGTTCAGGGACCATTAGAAAAGACCCTGATGCAGGGAAAGATTGAAGGCAGGAGGAGAAGTGGACAACAGAGGATGAGATGGCTGGGTGGCATCACTGACTCACTGGACATGAGTTTGAGCAAGCTCTGGGAGATGGTGAAGGGCAGGGAAGCCTGGCGTGCTGCAGTCCATGGGGTTGCAAAGAGTAGGATGTGACTGAGCGACTGAACCACAGCAGCAACAGGGAACACACTTGCCCTGTGGCCAGGCTGGGATTTGAACTGAGGTCTGTCTCCCTCCAGGACCTGTTTCTTAAACTGTCCATCAGTAAAACAGGGAGAATAACACATGTCTAGGCCACTTTATAGAGACCAAAATGGTCAGGTGTGTTTTATTTAGAAAAACCAACATTACTCAGTGCTTCTTGCCTGGGAGCCCTGGGGTATGGTCCTTGCTCACAAGGCACCTAGAAATGCAGTGGAGTGGGGGGCAGACCTTAAAACAAATTAAATCTACCATGCTGAGGATGAAGAGCTTCAGGGAGAAGGGTGTACTCAAACTGAGGAGGTGCTGCCCGAGCTGAGTAGTCGGCCTGTAGAAGAAAAGCAGGGAAAGATGTTTCAAGTAGGTGGAACAGCATGTCCAAAGGGATGGGGTTATGACCCAGTGTGGAGCTGTGGCAGGAGCCGAACTCCAGACTGGCTCCAGAGGCCCAGGTGAGAAGCGTGGCTTTAGAGTAAGGGGACCTGGATGCTGTGCAGAAGGGCTGAGACTTCATCCTGAGTGAGAGAAGGGAGCAGCAGGTCAGGTACATTCTAGG
The DNA here is from genome assembly GCA_917880005.1 of Nanger dama. NCBI lineage: Eukaryota > Metazoa > Chordata > Mammalia > Artiodactyla > Bovidae > Nanger > Nanger dama. Next base: position 305,629 of record CAKJTW010000038.1, on the reverse strand, counting down.
TCAGGCATCCTTGCTGCTGTGCGGAAGAGCGACCTGGACAGGTGATGGGTCAGGGTGTCAGGTTGCTTTATGCTGTGAAGTTGGGCTGAATCAGTGGGGATGGAGGGGTGGGGAGAAGGGGACAGATTAGAGGCAGGAGGTAAACCAGGCAGAACTCCGTGATTGGTTTGCTCTCGAAAGAGACAGTTCTGGGTTTCTAGCTTGGTGAAGGGAGTGTTAGGATCCTACCTAAAAGGCAGGATGCAGGAGATTTGGGGGTGGAAGGTCTGAGTGAGTCATGGTGGGACCAGCAGGGGAGTTTGTCCAACACATGGTCGAGTCTGACCTTGGGGTGGTGGGTGTGTGTGCGGTCTAACTGCTCTCAGAGACTCCTCCAAGTTGCGGGAACAACAGCTCACTCTTTTTCACTGCTCTAATCCTGTGACATGACTACATAAGGGATTGGTTGGTCCATCCAGCTCTCGGTGAACATTTAGTTTGTTGGGAGCCATTAGGAACGATGCTGCGGCAAGCATCCTTCTGTTACCCACTCCAGTCCTTGGATTCTTTCATCAACACAATGGGCGAGAGGCCAGAGGAGGGATTCAGGCAAGGCTTTCCCAGGCTCCTACAGCCCCAGGGCGTGAAAACAAGCAGCAGCTGCCCTTGCCTGTTCCCTGAGTGGGGGTCGAGCTGATTCATAAAGTGGGGTGAGGGTCAGGGTCGGCTAAGAGGGTGAGGCAGGGGAGGGAGGGAGGCTTAGGCAACCTGCCCCTGGCTTGGGAAGATTCCCCTGGAGAATAAGACGACCACCCACTCCAGTGTCTTCTCAGGTCTCCTAAGAGTATCTTCTTACCCCCATGTGTTTCATTTGTACTCTTACTGTTGTTTTTGAATGAAGGTTTTAAATCTTAATACATTCAAGTGAACAGTTACAGCAATGAAGTAAACATCTTTATTAAAACTGAACCCAGCTGGGAGCTGAGAACAGCAGTTCCCAACTTTTTGACATTAGGTACTGGCTTGGGAAGATTCCCCTGGAGAATAAGACGACCACCCACTCCAGTGTCTTCTCAGGTCTCCTAAGAGTATCTTCTTACCCCCCATGTGTTTCATTTGTACTCTTACTGTTGTTTTTGAATGAAGGTTTTAAATCTTAATACATTCAAGTGAACAGTTACAGCAATGAAGTAAACATCTTTATTAAAACTGAACCCAGCTGGGAGCTGAGAACAGCAGTTCCCAACTTTTTGACATCAGGTACTGGTTTCATGGAAGACAATTTTTCCATGGACTAGGGGGTGGGGACGATTTCAGGATGATTCAAGTGCTATTGGGTTTGTGCTCCTATGAGAATATAATGCCCCCACTGATCTGACAGGAGGTGGAGCTCAGGCAGTAATGCTAGCAATGGGGAGCAGCTGTAAATACAGCAGAAATCTTGCTCACTGGCCTGCCGCTCACCTCCTGCTGTGTGGCCCGGCTCCTAACAGGCCACTGACCCACACTGGTAAGTGGCCCAGGGGTGGGGGACCATTGGCTTAGAGACAGAGGAAATCTAGTACTCTGACTACTGTGACTGCTTTTTTTTTCTGCCTTCAGTGTGGTTTGTGGGATCTTAATTCCCTGACCAGGGTTGCGCCTGCACCCTCGGTGGTGAAAGTGCAGAGCCCTAACCCCTGGATTGCCCAGGAATTCCTGCTAGTGTGATTTAAAATGTCTGGTTTCTGGAGGGGAGAAAGGAGGCCTAAGAGTGGGTCTTGAGTCTTGGATCGTTATTATTTAGGTGGGTCCCCAGGTCTCTGGCTGTAAAGGGGATGCTGTCTGCCTGGCTTCCTGGGGTGTGCGGAGAATCCAGGAGTTCACATGGATGAGTGGTATGTTCTCAGAGATTCTGCTCTGAACCCAAAGGCAGAAGCGAGGCCCCAGACCACCTCCTCTCTGGCTGCAGGGGCAGCCTCATCCCCCACAACCACAGCAGGGGCTTCTGGAATAACTAGCAGGAAGTGGATCAGGCTCAGGCCTGAGGTGGGATGGGGGCAAGCTGGGTACCCCTACCCTCTCTGCCTCCCCAAGGTCTCCCTCTTCCCATCCAAGACCTGGGAGCCCTGGAGAAAGGAGGCTTCAGGAGGCTGGCTGGTCTGGATCCCTGGCACCAGGGATTGTGCCACCCTGGCAGGTGCCTGGTTTGAAGGGGCTGAGGCTCGTTCCCACAAGGACCAGCACTCCTGCTGAAAACCCAGATCCCTACCACTTAGCACAGCCTCCCTCCCCATCACTTATGCTCCAGCCACTTGACCTTCCTGTTCCTCGATCTTATCACCACTTCCTGCCTTTGCCTAAACTGTGCCCTGAGCTAAAGCTAAAGATTCTGTCTCCTCACCTACCCACCAGCACCACCCCACCCTGTTTTCCCATCATCCAGGTCTCTGCTCCCTGTCTCCCCTCTTCAGTGGCCCTTCCCACTCTCACCCTCTCCTGCCCTGGTCTCTTCTGGAGCCGCTTCTCCCTGAAGCTGGGCCACGTGGCACGACTGGGTAGGTTCCCCTCGCTCCAGCACGGACCTCATTCTGTTTGCTGTGGCTCCGTGGCATGTACGTGTGCTTGGGACGTAGTAGGAAGTCACAAACCCTGAAGGCAGAGGGATGCAGACCCACAGATGATAAGGAGTCAGTCCTCTGCCACGGAAGGCGGAACAGGGTGGCTGGACGAATTCCATGACCAGAGGTGAGAGAACCCCACCTTCCATCTGTGCCCTCTGGTTTAAAGAGGACTAGGAGCAGAGAGCTGGAAGCTCTAAAGGCCAGGTTGAGTTTTAAGAGGCGGCCAACCATGATCTCTCTCGTAACCCTTGGCCCCGTGGGTCTGAAGGAGGGGGCCAGCAGGTGGCCACGTTTCCCAGCCTCAGGGAGGGCCCTTCCCTGAGAAGCGTGCTTCCTGCCTCTCGGAGTCACGTGTTGCTATGACAACCGTAGCCCCATGCCGGGCTCAGAGCAGTGCCAGGTGGCCCTTTGCTGGGGCAGGCAAGTGTAGGTGCGAGGGTGGCTTTCTGGTGTCTGGGCAGACTCGGTCAGTGTGGGATCCTGCTGTCTTGGGGTTGGGTTTTCAGCACTCCACCCCTCACTAGTGGGCTTCTCTGACCATCAGAGCAGGATGCGCTGCTTTACAACAACTGTGGAATATCGGCCTTTGCAGAATTCCACACTTCTGAGACAGGTGAGGTTTATCAGCCCCAGAGGGAACCTGTGGGTCCTACCCAGGGTCCCTCAGCACCTGGAACTCTCAGCCTGTGGGTGAGGCTGTTCCCCCTGCCCGTACAGGTGCCTGGTGGGCCAGAGGCTCTGGAGGCACAAGGAGCCTGGGCTGGACATGAGATGCTGCTGTTTGTGAGCCAGTGACCATGGACAAGGGAGGTGAACCCTCCGAGCCTGAGCTGTCTCTTGTGTGAAAGGGGCATTTCTCCTTTCTCTGGGACCTGTTGTAAGGATTCTGTCAAAACAGCAATCCCAGGAGGATGTGCACCAAGTAAGGGTGGATGGCAGAGATGCCTGCTGAACCACAAAATGCAGCCTGATGGCCACTTTACAAATCTGAATCGCATTTGTATAACAGTACTTTGAAGTTCTTCAATTAAGTGATACTGTTTGCTTTGCTTTATGTTCTACTAGGCTCAGGATTTTCAATCATGCCTGAATAGTGGAATCACCTGGAGAACTTTAAAAAGTTTTAAAAAGTTAATTTTTTAAATTAAAATGTGAGATTCCTCATCCTCTCCCAGCATTATGATGTCACCACAGGAGCATGGCCTGGGCCCCAGGATTTTTCCAAGTTCCTCAAGTGCTTCCAAGGCTGAGAAGCCCCTGTTTTAAGACATTATGTCTATTTTTTTTTTTAACAAATAGAATTTATTTTTTGGCTGCGCAGTGCAGCATGCAGAATTTTAGTTCCCTAGCCAGGGGTGAGTGTACACGCCTGCAGTGGAAGCTTGGAGTCTTAACCCCTGAACTGCCAGGGAAGTCCCATGTGTATTCTTTGATTCACTACCTTTTAGAAATCTGTCTTGAGATTATCCCCCAAGAGAGGGAATTTTAAAAATCACGGAGGTTCTTAAAAGAAACTTTGCCTTATTGTGCAATTTGTATCTATCATCTTGTCTGTTATTTGAAGTGTGTGGGTCAGCTCCCTCACTGAAAATCTCCACTGATTTTTTTCCCTCGAGTCCTCTAAACCCCCTTCCTGCCTCGGGGCTTTTGCACTCCCTGTTTTCTCTTTCTAAACACTTCCCAGATCTTGATAAGGCGGGATCCTTGAAGTCTATTCCCAGCTAGCTTTAACGTCACCTCCTCAGAGAAGCCGTCTCAGACGTTCCAGGCTCAAGCCACTCTCTCCCTAGTCACACCCTGTCACGTCACCCTGCATGGCCGGAACTGCTATAATTACCCTGTTCATTTCCTTACTTAGTGCTGGCTGCTCTGTTCTGGAGCGTGAACCCTTGAGAGCCTCACTCTCCGTTCACTGCTGGATCTCCAGCCTGGCACGGGGGAAGTGCCCAGTAGGCCTGCTTGAATGTAAATGGGCTTGAATGTGCGTCTCGGGCATTTGTGCCACCCTTGAGCACAGGCCCAGGGGTTGTCCCTGTGAGGCCTTTTGCAGGAGCAGAGGTGAAAGTGGTGCTGACGCATGAAAACACATTAACCCACTTGTTAGAGGATGAGGCGTCTACTCTACAAAGACGGGTCTGTTTTAGGATTTGCTCTAGACTATTACAGGGAGGAAGGTAAAATGAAGAAGGTACAAACTGTACTAGAGAGTTCTCCCTTGAGGTCACATGCATATTCCTATCAGTTCAGTTCAGTCGCTCAGTCGTGTCTGACTCTTGGCGACTCCATAGACTGCAGCACGCCAGGCTTCCCTGTCCATCACCAACTCCTGGAGTTCACTCAAACCCATGTCCATCGAGTCGGTGATGCCATCCAGCCATCTCATCCTCTGTCTTCACCTTCTCCTCCCACCTTAAATCTCGCCCAGCATCAGGGTCTTTTCCAGTGAGTCAGTTCTTCACATCAGGTGGCCAAAGTATTGGAGTTTCAGCTTCAGCATCAGTCCTTCCAATGAATATTTAGGGTTTATTTTCTTTAGTATTGACTGGTTGGATCTCCTTGCTGTCCAAGGGACTCTCAAGAGCCTTCTCCAACACCACAATGCAAAAGCATCAATTCGTCGGCACTCAGCTTTCTTTATGGTCCAACTCTCACATCCATACATGACCACTGGAAAAACCATAGCTTTGCCTAGACAGACCTTTGTTGTCAAAGTAATGTCTCTGCTTTTTAATATGCTATCTAGGTTGGTCATAGCTTTTCTTCCAAGGAGCAACTGCTATCATAGCTTTTCTTCCAAGGATATTCCTATGGATATACTGTAATAATAGAGGCCAAATACTACTATGCTATAACCATGAAGATGCCAGAAGTCAAGTGGTAATCTCTGGGTTGAAGGATAGCCAGGAATTTCATTTTATGATTATTTCATATTTTTAAATTTTTCTCTGGACACATTTCCTGTAACTAGATATATTAAATTTTACAGTGGTTTAAACACTGACTTGCAAATATATATTCCATGGACAGAGGAGCCTGGTGGGATATAGTCCATGGGGTCGCGAAGAGTCAGACACGACTGAGCGACTTCACTTCACTCACTTCACTATATATATATATATATATATATATATAACACACACACACACATATATAAGTAAACGTAATACCTCTGACTCTGAAGCCAGATGAACCCGCTCTACAGCTTGCTAGCTCTACCTTAGGCCAATTAACCTTTCTAAACATCAGTACATCATGAGAAATGCTGAACTGGATGAAGCACAAGCTGGAATCAAGATTGCTGGGAGAAATATCAATAACTTCAGCTATGCAGATGACATCACACTTATAACAGAAAGCGAGGAAGAACTAAAGAGCCTCTTGATGAAAGTGAAAGACGAGAGTGAAAATGCTGAATGTTGGCTTAAAGCTCAACATTCAGAAAATGAAGATCATGGCATCTGGTCCCATCACTTCATGGGAAATAGATGGGGAAACAGTGGAAACAGTGTCAGACTTTATTTTGGGGGCTCCAAAATCACTGCAGATTGTGACTGCAGCCATGAAATTAAAAGATGCTAATTCCTTGGAAGGAAAGTTATGACCAACCTTGATAGCATATTGAAAATCAGAGACATTACTTTGCCAACAAAGGTCCATCTAGTGAAAGCTATAGTTTTTCCAGTGGTCATGTATGGATGTGAGAGTTGGACCATAAAGAAAGCTGAGCACTGAAAAACTGATGCTTTTGCATTGTGGTGTTGGAGAAGGCTCTTGAGAGTCCCTTGGACAGCAAGGAGATCAGTCCTGGGTGTTCATTGGAAGGACTGATGCTGAAGCTGAAACTCTAATACTTTGGCCACCTGATGTGAAGAACTGACTCACTGGAAAAGACCCTGATGCTGGGCAAGATTGAAGGTGGGAGGAGAAGGTGAAGACAGAGGATGAGATGGTTGGATGGCATCACCGACTCGATGGACATGGGTTTGAGTGAACTCCGGGAGTCGGTGATAGACGGGGAGGCCTGGCTTGCTGCAGTTCATGGGGTCACAGAGTTGGACACGACTGAGTGACTGGAACTGAAGCCTCAGTATTCCCAGCTGTTCAGTTCAGTTCAGTCGCTCAGTCGTGTCCGACTCTTTGCGACCCCATGAATCGCAGCACGCCAAGCCTCCCTGTCCATCACCAACTCCCAGAGTTTACTCAGACTCATGTACATTAAGTTGGTGATGCCATCCAGCCATCTCATCCTCTGTCGTCCCCTTCTCTTCCTGCCCCCAATCCCTCCCAGCATCAGAGTCTTTTCCAATGATTCAACTCCTCGCATGAGGTGGCCAAAGTATTGGAGTTTCAGCCTTAGCATCAGTCCTTCCAATGAACACCCAGGACTGATCTCCTTTAGGATGGACTGGTTGGACTTCCTTGCAGTCCAAAGGACTCTCAAGAGTCTTCTCCAACACCACAGTGCAAAAGCATCAATTCTTCAGTGCTCAGCTTTCTTTATGGTCCAACTCTCACATCCATACATGACCACTGGAAAACTATAGCTTTCACTAGATGGACCTTTGTTGGCAAAGTAATGTCTCTGATTTTCAATATGCTATCAAGGTTGGTCATAACTTTCCTTCCAAGGAATTAGCATCTTTTAATTTCATGGCTGCAGTCACAATCTGCAGTGATTTTGGAGCCCCCCAAGATAAAGTCTGACACTGTTTCCACTGTTTCCCCATCTATTTCCCATGAAGTGATGGGACCAGATGCCATGATCTTCATTTTCTGAATGTTGAGCTTTAAGCCAACTTTTTTCACTCTCGTCTTTCACTTTCATCAAGAGGCTCTTTAGTTCTTCCTCGCTTTCTGTTATAAGTGTGATGTCATCTGCATAGCTGAAGTTATTGATATTTCTCCCAGCAATCTTGATTCCAGCTTGTGCTTCCTCCAGCCCAGCGTTTCTCATGATGTACTCTGCATAGAAGTTAAATAAGCAGGGTGACAATATACAGCCATGACGTACTCCTTTTCCTATTTGGAACCAGTCTGTTTTTCCATGTCCAATTCTAACTGTTGCTTCCTGACCTGCATACAAGTTTCTCAAGAGGCAGGTCAGGTGGTCTGATATTCCTATCTCTTTTAGAATTTTCCACAATTTATTGTGATCCACACAGTCAAGCTTTGGCATAGTCAATAAAGCAGAAATAGATGTTTTTCTGGAACTCTCTTGCTTGTTCCATGATCCAGCAGATGTTACCAATTTGATCTCTGGTTCCTCTGCCTTTTCTAAAACGAACTTGAACATCTGGATGTTCACGGTTCATGTATTGCTGAAGCCTGATTTGGAGAATTTTGAGCATTACTTTACTATCTTCATGACTCAGATAATCACAATGGTGGGATCACTCACCTAGAGTCAGACATCCTGGAACGTGAAGTCAAGTGGGCCTTAGGAAGCATCACTACGAACAAAGCTAGTGGAGGTGATGGAATTCCAGTTGAGCTATTTCAAATCCTAAAAGATGATGCTGTGAAAGTGCTGCACTCAATATGCCAGCAAATTTGGAAAACTCAGCAGTGGCCGCAGGACTGAAAAGGTCAGTTTTCATTCCAATCCCAAAGAAAGGCAATGCTAAAGAGTGCTCAAACTACCACACGATTGCACTCATCTCACATGCTAGTAATTTTAGGTATACCATCTCATGTAATCATTTAATCCCCCCAAACAAACCTGTGAGGTAGCTGTAGAAGCAGAAACTGAGGAAAATGAAGCAAAATTTGCCTTTGGTTGTTGTCAGAGCCTGAATCGAGGCGCAGGTTTGAGCTATCTTCTCAAGATATATCTTCTCATGTGTTGACCACCTGACCCTACTTGGACACAGAAGAGTGGGTCAGTTCTATAAACTGGTCCTAGAGCAATTCTTAGAGAATCTTGTCCCCTAGAAGTCGCCCTGGGTAAGGATTGCAGTAAGCAGTGAGGTTGGGGGAGGCGGGGCGTGGGGCGTGGTGTAGGGGAGGAGACTTCCCTGGTGATCCAGTTGCTAAAACTCTGAGCTCCCAACACATGGGGCCTGGGTTTGATCCCGAGTCAGGGAACTAGATCCCACATGCTGCAACTAAAGAGTTCTCATACCACAACTGAAAGATCCTGCAACTAAGACCTGGTGCAGCCCAGTAGGTAAATACATACATACTTAAAAATCAAGTGGCCCTGGAACTCAGAGGGTCCAGAGGGTCCTGCCTTGGGCACGCTGCCTCCCAGCGGCAGATACGGGAAGTGCGTCTGATCTAGGCCACAGAGCCTCTTGGCCTGGTGTGAAGAGTCAGACAGTCTGTATCACCAGCTGTGTGTCTTCGCTGTCTAACAGTGAAGTCGTTGGCTTATCTCTCTCATCCACTCCGCCTTCGTCCTGCCTCCCCCCGACCCCAGCCTCTTCTGGACAATCACAGGGGTCTGCCTGTCTGCCTTACTCCTCGAGCCTTCATTCATAGCGCCTCCTAGTTGTCTCCATACCCAGCAGATGCCTTCTTGTCGCTTTCACGTGTTAAGGCCCTCCCTCTGTCTGGTCCTGGCCCTGTTCACTAGCCTCATTTTGTGCCCCCTCTCCCGCACACCCCTGCGTAGCCCAAAGAGGGCACCAAGGAAGGGAAACTGGGTTGTGCAATTGACAGACTGGGGCAGGCAGACACAGGCTGCATGGGTGTGAGCCAAAAGCCCCTGACCTCTGCCTGCTCCCTCCTGGGTGCCCTTCCCCCTCTGTCTCCAGGCCCCACCCTCATGGCCTTTAGGCACAGCTCCCTCTCAGCTGGTAAAGCATCTGCCTGTAATGCAGGAGACATGGGGTCGATCCCTGGGTTGGGAAGATCCCCTGGAGAAGGGGAAGGCGACCCAGTCCAGTACTCTGGCCTGGAGAATTTCTTGGACTGTATAGTCGGACATGACTGAGCGACTTTCACTTTCCGGCTCCCCTCTTCTGAAACATTTCCTGTTGACATGCCAGGCAGCAAGAACTTCTTTCTGCTCTCTTCTGTTCCCACTGTGGCCCCCCCAACCCCCTCCCTCCCAGCCTCACAGTTGAGCCTGTGACACTTGGTGTTCCCAGCTACACTGGCTGCTTCCCCACGGCCAAGGCTGAATCAGCGGTCAGAGTTACTTCGCCTGTCAACAAGGTTCCGCTCATGGAATGGGCTCCAGTGTTTATAAATGATTGAAGGTGAAGGCCACTTCCCAGACACCCAGTCCCTGTGCCCTGGGGGCCTCCTCCTGCAGAAACTCCTCTTTTTTTTTTTAAATTTCATGTTCTTTTCATTGGCTGTCTGTGCGGCAATGCAGGATCTTAGTTCCCTGACCAGGGACTGAACCCGCATCCCCTGCTGTGGAAGCACAGAGTCTTAACCACTGGAAGGCCAGGAAAGTCCCAGAGGCACCTTCTTTATCCACTCCTTCGAGAACATCTTCAGCTTGGCCCAGAGCCGTGCCTGGCTGACCCCTCTCCCAGCTGCTAGAGATCGCGCTTTTGGCCAAGAACCCAGTAACTCTGAACTGTAAGCCAGAATTAGTCTTGACCAAACCATTGCTCAGTTGGTAAAGAATCTGTCTGCAATGCAGGAGACCCCGGTTCTATTCCTGGGTCGGGAAGATCCCCTGGAAAAGGGATAGGCTACCCACTCTGGTATTCTTGGGTTTCCCTTGTGGTGTAGCTGGTAAAGAATCTGACTGCAATATGGGAGATCTGGGTTCAATCCCTGGGTTGGGAAGATCCCCTGGAGAAGGGAAAGGCTACCCACTCCAGTATTCTGGCCTGGAGAATTCCATGGACTATATAGTCCATGAGGTCGCAAGGAGTCGGACTCAACTGAATGACTTTCACTTTCACACCATTGCAGGACTTCAGCTTGACTCACATGCAATAGGAGCGGAATAAACACCTAGTGAAATGAATTTTGATTACTACGTGGGCATTGTGAATCTTTGCGTCTTCCTTGCCCTGAGTTTCTCTCCCCCAGCTCAATCCTGAATGTGTACTCTGTAGCTCCTCTGGAGAGAGCCTGGCAGGCAAGGCCTTTGGGGTAAAGTAATGCTGGAAGTAGCATAAGAAAAGAAAATGACAGGCCTCTTTAGGCAGAGGTTTTAGCCTCTGCTGTAATTAAAATTTGCTTTTAATTTCAGGACTGCATTTATCAAGACTGAAGGGCAGGCTGTACAGTGTAATGTGGTCACATTTTAGAGCTGATTTTTTTTTTCAGGGACATTTAATGGAGGTTTTTAGGTCAGTTCTGATTTCTCAAAACATTATCTGCATGCACATCCGGAGCCTGCTCTTGACTGTGCTGCAGAGGAAATGGGGTGATAGAAAGGTGAACTGGGTAAGAAACCTGTCCTCAGCAGACAGCTGTAAATAATGTAGGACAAGTAGAACGGTCTCCAGGTGCCAGGAAAAAAGGCAGCAAGTTCGGAACTCTAGCAGGTCCATCCTGGGGGACTTCATGGAGGAGCTGGCCATCTAGGCAGCCCTTGGAAGACACTGAGGCTATAAATACATGTTAACTGCATCTGGAGAAAGACAGCCCAGGTGGAGGGAGCAAGAAAAGGCCCAGAAAAGCAGCTAGCTCAGAAACCAGGAGGCTGCTAGGATGGGCCCATGTGGGACCCAGGAATAGGGAAGGGACAGGCTTGAGAAGGAAGTTGGGGTCAAGTAGTGGAGGGTGTTTGAGAGTCACAGCTCTGGCAACGGCTGCCCGTGGCATGCAAGAGCTCTTGTCACTGGGGGGCGTTTTCCACTGTTGGGGCTATGGGGACGACAGTAGACACGAACCTGCCAGCTGGTGAATGGTGGGTGAATGTTCCCACTCCCTGAGCTCAGAGGGCAGCTTGTAGGGGCTGGTTACTAAGTGACCCATCCGCACGACGCAGAGAAAGGATCTGGCTTCTCTCTGCCTCCACGCCCACTCCCATCTGTTCTTTGAAACCTGACTCAGATTGACCAGTGCTAAGAGGAGAGTAATATTTAAGAGACTGATCTGGCGGGTGGGTGGTTTGGGGAGCACCCACTGCCAAGGCGTGAATCCTGGCTCTTGCTTGTGCTAACTGTGTGATTTCAGACAAGTGATTTAACTTCTCTGAACCATCATTTCCCCATCTGCAATCGACAAAGTAATTAGGATAACACCTGAGAGGTGAAGTGGTTCTGAGCAGTAAAGGAAGCCATCAGTGAGACTTAGAAACCATGCCTGATGAAGAGCAAGTGCTTAATAAGTGTGGGCTGCTGCTGCTTTGCTTGACTTACTGTCTTACTACCCAGTTTGGGTCATGCCTTAACTCTTAGCATCTCTGCTAAGACTCAGTGCCTCCCAGTCCCCGGGTGTTCTGAGAGGGATCTGGAGATAGTTCCCATCCGCCCAGAGCAGCAACAAGCTCAGCTGGAGGTCGAGGTCACATAGGTCCATTTAGATACACATACAGGGCTCCCCAGGCTTCCCTGGTGGCTCAGATAGTGAAGAATCTGGGCTTCCCAGGTGGCTCAGTGGTAAAGAATCTGCCTGCAGTGCAGGAAATGTGACTTTGATCCCTGGGTTGGGAAGATACCCTGGAGGAGGAAATGGCAACCCACTCTGCTCTCCTTGCCTGGGAAATCCCAGGGACAGAAGAGCCTGGCGGGCTGCAGTCCATGGGGTTGCAAAAAGTTGGACACGACTGAGTACGCACATGTGCATGACAGGGCTTCCAAAGAGTGACTCGGCTCCCACTGCTTGCTGAGGAACAGGCATGGGTGTTGGTCACACATTCTAGATGAGCTAGCACCTGTATAGTTTCAACGCACCACTGTCTCCCGGTTAGGCTGAGCTGGCGTGTCTCAAGGACTGTGTCTGCCTATCCTGTGCGCCTCCCTTCAGCCCTCCTGCTTCCTGAACTTGATGTCTCACCTCCCAGGATTTGTGGGGAAAGAGGAGAGGACAGCAGAGGTGAACCTCTCCCCAGAAGAGGAGGGGCTTCTAGGTGGCAGGACTCTGGACGCTCAGAACTTGTGTCCCTTCAAGGCAGCTACCACTCTGGTGAGGCTGCCAGGCCCCCGTGCTGATTTGGGGAGGTAGGGAGGGGGTATCTAGAAGGAGAATTTTCAGACTCCAAATCTCCATTCCTGGGGGCATGTTTCCCTGAAGGTTTGTTTCATCTTTCTCTTTGCTAGATGCTCAGTGGGAGCAAAGTGGCCCTCTGGGGAGCAGGCGGCACGGAATGTCATATGACAAGCACTAAAATGGAGTAAACTCTGGCAGATGGTGATGGACAGGGAGGCCTTGCGTGCGGCAGTCCATGGGGTCGCGAAAAGTCAGACACAACTGAGTGACTGAACTGACTGAAAAAGGTGTTGGGAAGAGAGGGGCCTGGGTTTCACTCATGAGGACCTTAGAAAAAGTCACTAAAACCCTCTGCATCTCAATTTTCTCAGCTGTAAAATGGGATCAGACATACTTCCCAAAGTCACTATGCAGATTGACTGAATGCACGTAAAGCACTTAGTCATCTTTCCTGCTATAATTCCCTGGGAGAGCCTGAAACCAGCAGGCACCCGGGAACCAGCTGGAACAAGACCTGCCCAGTGGGGTCTGCTTTTTGGGGGAGGATGGGGGTAGCCTTTAGCACAGTGCCTGATACACGGTGAACCCTCTAAATGATACGTGGTACTTGCTGTTAACCAGAACTGATGGTATTTAAAGCCAGCTTCTTTGCCCCCTCACTTCTCCCCTCAAAAGGCAGTTAAATCAGGGAAAGTCAGAGAAGAACGCTGTCCACAGCAGGAGCCAAAGCGACAGAAAGGGGTTTGTTTGGCGTTTCCTTTAATCTGTGTTTAATGTGTAAACAGATTATCCGAGCAGAACTGGGGCTTCTGTGCGGGATGATTTGCCTGTCTCTGACTTGGGCAGCTGGTGGTGGAGTGACACCACCGTTGAGTCTGGGTTCATCATTTCTGTTGAAATTCCAAGTGGCCCTCGGTGGAGAGATGTGGGCGAAAGGAGGAGGGAGCAGTCTTGCACATTGCTGTAAAAATGTGTCCTCACAGCTGTCCATGAATGCGAATCCCCTTTGCCCTCGACGCTGCAGAGGCGCCCGCTCTCACTCCCACCCTCACAGCGTGAGTCTGTCTCCAGTCCCGCGGACCCACCTCCGCCTCCTACTGCGCTGTGGGATCTGGAGGGGGACAAAGGAAACAGCGGGAGCTGAGGGGGACTGGGGGCGACAGGCAGGGGTGAGGGGGGGGCCGTCTGCCTCTGGAGAGGAGTGTTTGTATCACTGGCGTAATATTAGTATTTTTTTAATCATAGGAAATATACGTAAATTTTATAATTTATTACTTTTTGTGTTTTTATCATGGGAAATATACAGAAACATAAATTGTATCATTTCCACCACGTTTAAGTGTGCAGTTCACTGGCATTTCCTGCTTTGACTTTGTTGTGCAACCATCACCACCATCCATCTCCAGAACTTTCCAGACTAGAACTCCACACCCATTCAATGCTAACTCCTCACCCCTCAGTCCAGGGCGCCCACCAGCCTGCCTTCGGTCCATACACATCCGACTGCTCTGTGTGTGTTACTCACCTGTGTCTGTCTGAGCCACGAAGGAAGCCCCTTTGACTACTCTGCTGCTGCTGCTGCTAAGTCACTTAGGTTGTGTCCGACTCTGTGCGACCCCATAGATGGCACCCCACCAGGCTCCGCCGTCCCTGGGATTCCCCAGGCAAGAACACTGGAGTGGGGTGCCATTGACTACTCTAGATGCCTCTAAATGAGATTATGAGTATTTAGCTTTTTCTTTCTTTTGACTGGCTTATTTCATTTGGTATAATATGTGCAAGGTTCATCTGTGTTGTAGGTGTATCAGTCCTTTGTTCCTTTTTAAGGGTGAATAACATTCCATGGTACGTGTTTACCACGTGGTGCTTCTCCATTGAGTCATAGATGGAATGTGGGTTGCTTTCACCTCTTGGCTACTTCGGATAAGGCTGCAATGAACATGGAACTACAATATCTGTTTCAATCCCTGCTTTCAATTCTTTTTTGTTTTCCCTTAAAAAAATATTTTTTTTTTTTTTGGCCATGCTGTGGGGCAAGTGGGATTTTAGGTCCTTGCCCAGAGATTGAATCCGAGTTCCCTGCATTGGCAGCTCGGAATCTTAACCACTAGACGGCCAGGGAAGCTCCTTTGCTTTCAGTTCTTTCAGGTGCATACCTAGAAGAGGAATTTCTAGATCATCTGGCAATTTCAAGCTTAATTTTGCCACACGTTTTAAACTCTCATGCACAGTCCACCCCTTTATTGCCTGCATCTGGGGTTGACACACCTAGCCCTCCTTCGGTGCCCATTCCTATACTGTTTCCCTCTGTTTTACCTAATAAAGCCTTGAGAGAGACCTTAGCACCTGTGAGAGAGAGTTAGGTCTGAAGCATGAGGAAGACCTGAGGCTGTGTCCTTGTCATGGGAGATGGGCTCCCCAGGACTCAGTATTGAGACCTGCAGCTGCTCCCCATCCAGCCTGGCTTCCCAGCCACATGCTCTCTGGTTCTTGGAAGCTTCCAATGGCTGGACTTCCAACCTTGTTGGTTGAAGAAGGACCACAGGCATTGACTGGGGACACTTATCCTCTGGGCTTGACTTTAGCCAATGGCCTGGGTTGAGCTCTCCCCTTGTGGCTTCCAAGCCATTTAATGTCTACACTTATGCAGTTGCAGAGTGAAGATGCCACCCTTCCCCTTTCTCCTCTGGGTACCAAGGAGGGGAGAGAGGGAACATCAGAGGTGTCCTTGCTCATGTGGGGTGGCCAATACCAGTTCCAGCTGATGGTTCTGGAACTCATGTTGTCGACCCCAAGAGATGGCAAGGCTACTGGTGTTCAGGTAATTGGGAAAGGACTTCAGGCTCTGGGGCAAACCCCCAAAGACCAAGGCTAGTGCCTGGGAGATGTCTCATGCCCACCTCTGGTCAGCCAGCAGAGGGAGTGGAGAACACTTTTGGTGCACTTGTCCTGATTTTGTGTTGCATTTCTTTAGAAAACAGAAAGACCCACTTCCAGTTAGATACGTGCAATGGCACCCCCACTCCAGTCATTTTGCCTGGAGAATCCCATGGGCAGAGAAGCCTGGTAGGCTGCAGTCCATGGGGTCGCTAAGAGTCAGACATGACTGAGTGACTTCACTTTCTCTTTTCACTTTCATGCATTGGAGAAGGAAATGGCAACCCACTCCAGTGTTCTTGTCTGGAGAATCCCAGGGACAGGGGAGCCTGGTGGGCTGCCATCTATGGGGTCGTGTAGAGTCGGACATGACTGAAGCGACTTAGCAGTAGCAGCACTTGAACATTTATGATAGAAATACCATAATAACTGGGATTTTCTTCAAAACAAATGGGATGGGGAGACAGCGGGAGCAGGCACAACTGACGGGGATATGAGATGAAACCAGATTGACCCTGAGTTGATAGTGGTTGAAGCTGGGCGGCAGACACATGAGCTCTCATTACACTATTCTCTCTGTCCCTATGTCTGACCTTTTCCATACTGAAAATTAAGAAAAATATAGCCTTTTCCTCCACCCTATTCTTGAAAGGAAGCTAACCTGCACCAAGCACTTCTTAAATTTGGATGCTTCTCTAATCTATTAAATGCTCACAACCTATGAGTAGTGGGTGCTGTTATCCCCATTTTTCAGGTGGGTAAATGGAGGCACCTTGACATTTCAGCAGCTGAGTGGCTTAGCTGTGCTCTGAACCAGGTCTGGTTCCCTTGCTGATGCTCTACCCCATGGAGCTGGGGCTCCTGGAAGGAGAGTGTCCCCTGTGCAGCCCCCTGAAACCAGTGTCCTGGGCGACCCCTGACCCTGTCGCTGTGGCTTTGCCTTCCCCAGGAAGCCCTGCCTGCAGAACCTAGAGATCATTACAGGAAGAGGTAATGACTCGGCCCAGGTCACTCAGCTCCACCGGGGCAAAGCGACTCTTGCATTGGGCCGGTGCTCCTGGCCAGCCCCCCAGGCACCGTGCGCCTCATTAGCACAGTCTCATTTCCTGTGTTCTCCCTGGGCTCCTGAACTTTGCTGTTCAAATCTCCCCTCACCCTGGGGCTCCTGCATTCCCTGTCGAGTCTCAGTCCCAAACATCCTCTTGTGTTTATTTTCCTCCCAAAAGGTTTGTTAACTTGCCTCCTCTGCAGATGCCAGCTGGCCCTTCTGCACAAGTGGCTTCATCCATCCTTTGCAAAATCCATGTATCCCTGCCCCATCTCCTCCCTCCTCCCAGGTCGTTCCCGCTTCCCTCTGGCCTGTGTCTCCCAGCTCAGCCTCCGCACCCCCACCGGTCCCCCCCCGCCCTACCCCCCCCCTACCCCCCCACCCCCGCTCGTGCGCTGCTGCCCCGCTGCCCCCATGGCCCGGCTTGACGGCTTCCTCCCACCCTCATGGAGGGAAGTGCATTCCTTTCCACTCACGCCAAGGCGTACCCGCGCCATCTCACCTTCCCCTGGGTGGAGGGCACAGCAACTGCCAAACAGGACCTGAATTCCCGGCCTCCTACTCAGTTTCATCAGCTTGTCAGCCTTTATTCCATTTAAGATATTTTTAAACCCTCTTAACACTTTTGCCTTAGTTTTAACTCCCCCCACCCCCCCAGTTAAAACATAGTTCTCTTTCCAGTGGATTTTCCCCTGAAGATGTGACAATATATTTTCTTAAAATGGCTTCTGGAACTTGATTCTTTCGCAACACATTTGAAATGAGAACCTCCACAAAAATGATAACGCGTTCTCCTTGGCTGTACTGTGTGCCCTGCACCAGACTTAGGTGGGGAGGGGCTCCTCTGTGAGCCCCATAAGCCTTCCTGGGGACCCATCTATAGCACTGAATTTTCTTGTCACCAGATGAGCCTGGCAGCACTTTTTTTTTTTTAAACAAAAGGTACCAGGTTTACCAGGGAAAACCACAGTTCCTATTTTAGGAACCTTGAGTTGACTGTGGTATGGTATTAGACTGAGATGCCAGCTAGGGTAACAGACCCTCATATTTCAGCATCTTAGCACAATAAAGGTTTGCATCTCACTACGTAACACTCCAGGGTGTGTTCTCGGCTTGTGGAACATCTTCCACGTGGTCACTCGGGGACCTGGGCTCCTTCCATCTTTGGCTTTCTCTCTCTAGGGCTCTGGGGAAAGAAAATGGTGCAATAAACACACCTGCTGCTTGATGACCTTGGTCTGAAAGGATATGTCGCTTCCACCACTTCCATTTATGCCCCACCTAAGTGCAAGTGACATTGGAGGTGGCCCGGTGTGCTGGCAGCCCCAGCTGGGTTCCTAACACAGTGCCAGCATCACCTGCCAGCCAGATACATGCATCCTTTAGGATGCAAAGCCCAGTCAAGCCTTTGGATAACAGCGACTTTGGTCAGCGTCAGGCTTGGCTGCCGAGAGGCCCCGAGTGAGAACGACGCTTCTGACCCAAGTTCCACGTGCTCTGTCCTGCCCACTCTTCCCACCGAGCCCCCAACCAGGCCAGAACCACCAACACCAGCTATAGCTGCACGGCCACCCTCCTCGAAGGCACCTTTCTCAAACTCTTCTTTCCTCTCCCCAGTCCCTTATGGATTTTACTGATTCTCTTTCAACAGTATTGGAAACACGTTGTAGTACAATTTTCTAGAGATCAGGCAGGATTTCTGCATTTAGATTCAGTGTGTAAAAAACTAATATCTTGATCTGAAAAAATATTGGGTTGTTATCTTCTCACTTTTAATTTTAGGGTCACTGAAAGAAGTTCAGTTCAGTCACTCAGTCGTATCCGACTCTTTGCGACCCTGTGAACCACAGCATGCCAGGCCTCCCTGTCCATCACCAGCTCCTGTAGTCCAGCCAAACCCATGTCCGTTGTGTCGGTGAAGCCATCAACCATCTCGTCTGTCGTCCCCTTCTCCTCCTGCCCTCAATCTTTCCCAGCATCAGGGTCTTTTCAAATGAGTCAGCTCTTCACATTCAGGTGGCCGATGTATTGGAGTTGCAGCTTCAACATCAGGCCCTCCAAAGAACACCCAGGAGTGATCTCCTTCAGAATGGACTGGTTGGATCTCCTTGCTGTCCAAGGGACTGTCAAGAGCCTTCTCCAGCACCCCAGTTCAAAAGCATCAATTCTTCGGCGCTCAGCTTTCTTCACAGTCCAACTCTCACATCCATTCATGACTAATGGAAAAAACATAGCCTTGACTAGATGGACCTTTGTTGGCAAAATAATGTCTCTGATTTTGAATGCTATCTGGGTTGGTCATAACTTTCCTTCCAAGGAGCAAGAGTCTTTTAATTTCATGGCTGCAATCACCATCTGCAGTGATTCTGGAGCCCCCAAAGATAAAATCTGACACTGTTTCCACTGTTTCCCCATCTGTTTCCCATGAAGTGATGGGACCGGATGCCATGATATTCGTTTTCTGAATGTTGAGCTTTAAGCCAACTTTTTCATTCACCTCTTTCACTTTCATCAAGAGGCTCTTTAGTTCTTCACTTTCTGCCATAAGAGTGGTGTCATCTGCATATCTGAGGTGATTGATATTTCTCCCAGCAATCTTGATTCCAGCTTATGCTTCATCCAGCCCAGCGTTTCTCATGATGTATTCTGCACAGAAGTTAAATAAGCAGGGTGACAATATACAGCCTTGACGTACTCCTTTTCCTATTTGGAACCAGTCTGTTGTTCCATGTCCAGTTCTAACTGTTGCTTCCTGACCTGCATACAGATTTCTCAAAAGGCAGGTTAGGTGGTCTGGTATTCCCATCTCTTTCAGAATTTTCCACAGTTTATTGTGATCCACACAGTCAAAGGCTTTGGCATAGTCAATAAAGCAGGAATAGATGTTTTTCTGGAACTCTCTTGCTTTTCCCATAATCCAGCAGATGTTGGCAATTTGATCTCTGGTTCCTCTGCCTTTTCTAAAACCAGCTTGAACATCTGGAAGTTCACAGTTCACATATTGCTGAAGCCTGGCTTGGAGAATTTTGAGCATTACTTTACTAGCATGTGAGATGAGTGCAATTGTGCGGTAGTTTGAGCATTCTTTGGCATTGCCTTTCTTTGGGATTGGAATGAAAACTGACCTTTTCCAGTCCTGTGGCCACTGCTGAGTTTTCCAAATTTGCTGGCATATTGAGTGCAGCACTTTCACAGCATCAGCTTTCAGGATTTGAAATAGCTCAACTGGAATTCCATCTCCTCCACTAGCTTTGTTCGTAGTGATGCTTTCTAAGGCCCACTTGACTTCACATTCCAGGATGTCTGGCTTTAGGTAAGTGATCACACCATCGTGATTATCTTGGTTGTGAAGATCTTTTTTGTACAGTTCTTCTGTGTATTCTTGCCACCTCTTAATATCTTCTGCTTCTGTTAGGTCCATAGCATTTCTGTCCTTTATCGAGCCCATCTTTGCATGAAATGTTCCCTTGGTATCTCTAATTTTCTTGAAGAGATCTCTAGTCTTTCCCATTCTGTTGTTTTCCTCTATTTCTTTGCATTGATGGCTGAGGAAGGCTTTTTCCTTGCTATTCTTTGGAACTTTGCATTCAAATAGGAATATCTTTCCTTTTCTCCTTTGCTTTTCCCTTCTCTTCTTTTTCACAGCTATTTGTAAGGCCTCCTCAGACAGCCATTTTGCTTTTTTGCATTTTTTTCCCATGGGGATGGTCTTGATCCCTGTCTCCTGTACAATGTCACAAACCTCATTCCATAGTTCCTCAGGCACTCTGTCTATCAGATCTAGTCCCTTAAGTCTATTTCTCACTTCCACTGTATAATCATAAGGGATTTGATTTAGGTCATATCTGAATGGTCTACTGTTTTTCCCTACTTTCTTCCATTTAAATCTGAATTTGGCAATAAGGAGTTCATGATCTGAGCCACAGTCAGCTCCTGGTCTTGTTTTTGTTGACTGTATAGAGCTTCTCCATCTTGACTGCAAAGAATATAATCAATCTGATTTTGATGTTGACCATCTGGTAATATCCATGTGTAGAGTCTTCTCTTGTGTTGTTGGAAGAGGGTATTTGCTATGACCAGTGCATTCTCTTGGCAGAACTGTATTAGCCTTTGCCCTGCTTCATTCTGTATTCCAAGGCCAAATTTGCCTCTTACTCCAGGTGTTTCTTGACTTCCTACTTTTGCATTCCAGTCCCCTATAATGAAAAGGACATCTTTTGGGGGTGGTAGTTATAGAAGGTCTTGTAGGTCTTCATAGAACCATTCAACTTCAGCTTCTTCAGCTTTACTGGTCAGGGCATAGGCTTGGATTACTGTGATATTGAATGGTTTGCCCTGGAAATGAACAGAGATCATTCTGTCATTTTGAGATTGCATCCAAGTACTGCATTTCAGACTCTTTTGTTGACTATGATGGCTACTCCTTTTCTTCTAAGGGATTCCTGCTCACTGAAAGAAGAGACAGTCACAAAAGATTTTATTTTTCCTTTTCTTCCAAGTCACATCAGCATTGCTAGCTTTCATCCTGAGATCCCGTCTGCCTGCCACTTCTCTTCTCAATGTCTGGGCCCTGATGACTCTATTTGAATCCTGGGCCAATTTTCCGTCCTTCATGTACAACACTGTTTCTTTTTAATTTTTATTTTTAATTGGATAATCACTGCACAGTATTGTGATGGTTTCTGACATACATCAGCATGAATTAGCCATAGGTATACATGTGTCCCCTCCCTCCCCATCTCACCCCTCTAGGTTGTCACAGAGCACAGCTTTGGGTTCCCTGTGTCATAGAGCACATTCCCACTGGCTGTCTATTTTACCTATGGTTTCATCTATGTGTTGGGTCAACAGCTTCTCGTCTCTGGCTTGTGGCCAGAAGCAGCCTTGTTTCCAGTGACTTCTCCAGCAGAGGGACATGCAGGTTTTGTGGATTGCTTTTCGTGCCCTTCTGGGTACCCCATTTTCACTCTCAGGACCACTTTCTGAAGGAGGCCTTGGCATGGGAGATGGGCACCCAGATACCACAGTGGTGGAATTGTAGAGCCCTCTGAGTTGGTGGCAAAGAGTAAGAGGGAGAATCAGTCAGTTAGGATTGACTTTACTTTTCCATCATTCAAAGAATCCAAGCTGCAGGTGAGCATCTCCCCTTCTGGAAATTTCTATGGAATGATTTCTGCTTAGAGGCTCCAAGAGTTCCTACTGTTGTCCTTCAGGTGGTTACTGAGTGTCTCCTGCAGTGCAGTGGGCACAAGGGACTTGCCCTACACAGATACTGGCCATCTGAAATAGAGGCCAAACAGGTGCCAAGGGAGATGGTTACGGTTTCTGTCTAGTTCTATCCAAGACAAGATTTTAAGAACAAAGCCATGAGTCCTAATTTTCCCTTATCATTAATTCTCACACTTTGAATTTTGCCATTTGCTCTTTTTATAAATTAGAATGTTTTACTTGATTTGGGCAAGTCACATCTATAGGCAACGTTGTTAAAATGCATAAGAAATGCAGACTTCTGCAAACAGTCAACAAGGGCCATCCAGATGAGAAATTACTGCACTTGTAACACTGCTTTTATCATCATACATAATCCTACACAGAGTTTTGTTCAAAACAATCATAAAAGAGACTACTATCATATGTTTTTTCTGTAGAATTTTAGATTATTCTTCCTATAACTTTGGAGACTACTCTGAACCATAAATAGCTGCTTAATGTGCAGTCATGTAGGATATCAGCAATACCATTTGCACATCTGTGAATGTTGTTAAATTTTAAATGATGAGGTAGAGTTGAAAAAAGAGATACTAAATTGAATACTGTCATTCCAGGCTCTTCTGCTTTAGGGTCAATTTCCTGGCTCCTTCCAACCAAAGAAAGCAAGGTGCCAATTGAGAACTGCTTTGAGACTAGAGCTAAAGGGTAACTTCCCCACTCAAAAGCCAGACATCAGCTGATAAGAAGGGAGGGCAGAAAAAACAAAGGGATTCAGTAGGAGAGGGGCTGAGTGACCTCCCAGGTAGATAATGCAACCCAACAGTTCTGAACTTGACCCCAGATAGATTTATAAACCGTCCTTCTATTTTACTTTAGAAATTGTGCGCCCATCTTTTGGCCTGATTTTTTTTTAATTGAAAATAGTTGTTTTACAATGTGTTAATTTCTGCTGCATAGCAAAGTTGATTCTGTTATATGTATGTATACATTTTGGTTTATCACAGGATGTTGAATATAATTCCCTATGTCTATCTATAGTTCCCTTGTTGTTTATTTTATATATG
Source organism: Nanger dama (assembly GCA_917880005.1). Classification (NCBI taxonomy): domain Eukaryota; kingdom Metazoa; phylum Chordata; class Mammalia; order Artiodactyla; family Bovidae; genus Nanger; species Nanger dama. The sequence continues at coordinate 282,782 of CAKJTW010000038.1, read as the reverse complement.
TTAGTTTACACCTGCTAACCTCAAATTCCCACTGTATCCCTCCTCTCATCCTCCCTGGCAACCACGAGGCTCTTCTGTATGTCTGAGTCTATTTCTGTTTCATAGATAAGTTCTTTTGGGTCATATTTTAGATTCCACATGTAAGTGATATCATGATATTTGTCTTTCTCTGTCTGACTTACTTTATTTATTATGAGAATCTCTCAGTCCATTCATGTTGCTGCAAATGGCATTATTTCATTCTTTTTAATGGCTGAGTGGTATTCCACTGTATATATGTTATCACACATATATATGTTGTCACACATATCACATCTCTTTCATTGGTAGGTGGGTTCTTTACCACTAGCACTACCTGGAAAGCCTGGATAAATGATGTACCTAGGACTAACTTCATTTGCAAAAACTTCAGTTGCAGAAATTGTGAAGGGTAACTATTACCTGACCGCTTTGCTAACACTTTTTATTTGTGAACTAAAATTTCACGAGTGTCTAGCACTTGAGGGCCCTACTTCAGGATTCTCTAAGAAGTCTGGATCCCACTCAACAGCTGGTGATACTGCCCAGTTCCAACTACACATGTATCCATAGAGTTGGAATCTCCTTGACTTGGAGGAAGTTTGCTTGACAAGTGCCCCTTCTGTTTATTGTCTTGAGATGCTCATAGTTTTTAATTGCTACTGTTCTTGCTTTTCATTTATAAGCAAATCCCCTATTAGCTGGGCTTCATTGCCAGTTTAGTTTGGTGTGGGTTGTTTGCATCACAGCACAAAGTCTGCCACACCTTCGTATTTTGGTTTATTATCTGCCAGTAGTTAGACTGAGATTTGTATATATTTTCATTTGACTAAATCACACCCCACTTCTCCCATCATCCCCCCTTAAACTGACTAAGGAGTGATGCTTCGGATCCATCATGAAATTCTTTGTCCCCTGAGAAGTGGGGACAGATGAGGTTGGGTGAACCCCGTATGCTCTCATTCCTCCTTCATGGGCCATAGTGTAAAAAGATCAACAGTGAAAGATGAGAGAGTGTAGAGAGAAAAGAACCTTCTGCACTGTTGGTGGGGATGTAAACTGGTGCAACCAACATGGAGAAAAAAACTAAAACTAGAGTTAACAGAAGATCCTGCAGTCCCATACCTGAGCATATATCCAGATAAAACTGTAATTTGAAGAGAAACATGCATCCTAATGTCCATAGCAGCACTATCTACAATAGCTAAGACACGGAAGCAGCCTGAACAGCCACTGACAGATGCACTGGATAAGGAAGATGTGGCATATACACACACGGAATATTAGCCGTAAAAAGAATGAAGTATGCCATTTGCAGCATCATGGATGGACCTGGAGATTATCATACTAAGTGAAGTCAGTCAGACAAATACCATATGATATCACTGATATGGGAAATCTAAAACATAATACAGATGAACTCATTTACAAAACAGAAATAGAAAACAAACTTATGGTTACCAAAGGGGCCAGCAGGTATGGGAGAGAGAGATAAATTAGGAGTTTGGGATTAACATATCTGTGCATACATACTGCCATATATTAATATAAATAGGTAAATAACAAGGTTCTATTGTATAGCACAGGGAACTATACTCAGTATCTTGTAGTAGTGAAAGTACTATATGAAATGTAAATAAGTTCATGTGTATTATTTTTTAGATTCCACATACAAGTGATATTATATGGTATTTGTCTCTTTCTGGCTGACTTTACTTAATATGACCATCTCCAGGTCCATCCATGTTGCTGCAAATGACATTATTTCATTCTTTTTATGGCTAGTATTCCATGTGTAATAACCCATAATGGGAAAGAATCTGAAAAAGATTGTATATGTACCACTGAGTCACTTTGCTGAACACTTGAAACTAATACAGCATTGTAAATTAACTGTCTTTCAGTTTTAAAAAGTGAAAGATGTGGGAACTCATGCTCAAAGAAAGACCAGGGTACAAGAATCCCAAGGAGGGAATGGAGACCGAACCTGGGGAGGGTGACTCCTGCGTTGCCATACAGCCCAACGTCGTATTCAAAAGCATACCCACAGCTTCTCTGTCTTAAGAGTCGGTCTACATCTGACCCATCTGTAGCTCTTTCTCTGCATTGGGACAAGATTCACGCGCAGTGTGTTTGACTCAGTGTTCTGTTTTTTCATCTGTCTTCTCTGTTCTTGACTGTATCTCTCTTTGAGGATCAGAATTATATTTCCTATGTATCCAACAGTCTGCTGAGCTGTGATGTTAACAGATCTAATGGGGGCATTTGAAGGGCTTCCTGAATCTCTGTCACAGCCTCTGCTCATGATGGCCCACCTTCCCACCACCCATACACCCTATTTCTACCAAAATATAGATAAGAATTGGAGTCTTCCTATAGCATGGAAGGTTATAGGACACCATCTCCATGCTGGGCTCTGTGCTGCCCCAGGGATCCTAACAGAGACAAGCCACTGGTTCCTACCTTCAAGATGTTAGTAGCAATTTCTCATTTTCTGGTAGGTGGAAAGTATAATTTTCTTCTTATTGCTCTAAGTTTTGCCTGCTTATAAGGTTTGTATAGAGAAGCATCAGGGGAAAGGAGACGTTCTCTGCCATTTTTGCTATAGTAATACACACTAGAGGTTCCCTGGTTGTTGCTCTGAGGTTGGAGGATGGTGTGAAACCTATCACAGTGGATAATCTGAAATTTGCATTTAGAGTGCAGAGGTGTCTGTTCTCAGAGTCCCCCAGAAAATTAGCCTCCCTCTGTGCCTAGCTCTTTCTGCTCCCGCCTGGTTCTCCCGGCTGTGATATTGGAAGGAGTCCCTGAGTCACCATGTGGAGTGACCATCTGTGACTGACGAGGGGTCACAGCCTGGAGATATGTGGGTGTCTGTCTGTGATGAGCAGACTACCGTTCTGTTTCCTTAACTCCCAGTCCAGGGCTGTTTCCCCCGTTGTTGAAGGAAGAAAAGACCTTTTGCCTGAGAATAGTTGCTTTGTCATCCTGTGGGGGTTGTCCGTGCTCAAGAGGGATTTAAATGAACAAAGGAAGGAGTGTGCATGAGTAAAGACGTAGAGGTCAGCCTGTGTGTGGGACAGTGATCAGGACTGGGCTCACCCACAACCCCGAGGGAATGGCTGGCAAGATTGGAATTGTTATGTTGTTGTTTAGTCACTAAATCATGTCTAACTCTTTTGTGAGCCATGGAATGTAGCCTGTTACGCTCCTCTGCCCGTGGGATTTCCCAGGCAAGAATACTGCAGTGGATTGCCGTTTCATTGTGCAGGGGATCTTCCCGACCCAGAGACTGAACCCGCGTCTCCTGCCTTTTCAGGCCAATTCTTTACCGCTGAGCCACCAGGGAAGCCCTAGAATTGTTATCCAGGGCAATAAATTTTGGAAGGAATGAGGGGTGTTTCTGAAAGTTGTGTTTGTGATTATCTAAGTTGCAAATTGGGATTTGTAAAACCTAAACAGCAAGCCTACCTGGTAGTGAGGCTTTTCTGACCTGTTTTTTCTCACCCTAAAAATAAAAGCAAATGACTTATGGCTATTTAGGACTCATAATATTACTGGACTTAGGTTTGGCCACTTTACACTGAAAAGCCAATAGTTCAAGAGGCAGGTGTCAATAGAAAGGAAAGTTGCTTTCATCAGAAAAGCCAACAATCTGGGAAGAAGGTCCTGAGACCAGCCCCCAAGATTCTGCTCAGCTGTGATAGCTTTTCAAGGGAAAATGGAGGAAAAATCTCAGGGAATTGTTGAGGCAGGAAGTTGGGTTCTGGATCATTCTCCACTGAGTGCAGGCTGGCTGGGTCTGTCTTCAGATGTTACCTTTCCCGCATGATCTGCCTGCAAGATTGTTTATGGGGCTGATGGAGGTAGAGAGCTAGTCATTCTCTTCTTACTTCATTCTTCATCCTTCTTTTTATCTAGGAAAAGCAGGTTAGGCAAGGTGAGGTGTGCATTCAGGAAAACATAAGTCAGGAGTTCATTCCAATTGCTTAGTGATCTCATTCCTATAATTAGGTTTTTAAGGTTAGAAGGGGACAGAAATGGGTCAACAGGAAAGGGGCAAAAGAGCTGCTTTCAATTTTCCACTGTCAGACATCATTCCATTTCTGTGGGATCAGAGGCAAAGGTCTGTCTTCTGTAACTCCTTCATGCTGACATAGGGCACCATATTCTCAGTGGAAGATGTCAACATGGGTAGCATCTCTTTGCTGACACTTTCAGTTGCCTGCTTGCATATATGGGCAGAGCAAGCTACAATTATCTTTGATGCCCATAAAAATATAGTATTATTATGAGCAATGATGTTAATCCTATTCTCTTGACTTCAGTTCTTAGAACTGAGCTAGCCATAGACATGGGGTTGCAAAGAGTTGGACACGACTGAGCAACTAGCCCTATAGACGCAGTACAGCTCAAGGTGGAATACCTTATGTTGTGGCTGCAGGCTGGTCATCACGCAGTTAGCTTTTTCCCTCTGGTGACAGTTATAGTGTCTGTACAGTAACCCAGGAATGTGTATCAGAGACTGAAAGAGAATGTGGCTCTCTTGTCCTAATCATTAGCTGCTCAAGCCTGCTCTTTGTGACTGTGGGAGTCCTGGGAGGCTTCAGCTTTTCTACAAACAAAAGGCAGAGGACTTAGAGGGGTTTTTGTACTTGACATCAGGGAAAGGTACTGCAAGGTTCTGCTCAGTTTCGACAGAATATGTAGGATTCGATATATACACTATTGATACTGTGTATAAATAGATAACTAATGAGAAGCTAGCTCAGGAAACTCTGCTCAATGCTCTGTGGTGACTTAAATGAGAAGGGAATCCAAAAAAGGGGGGATGGACGTATAACTGATTCACTTTGTTATCCAGTAAAAACTAACACAGCATGATAAAGCAACAATACTCCAATAAAAATTAATTTTAAAGAATTTAAAAAAGACTATGTAGGATTTGGCTCCAGAGTGGTCTAGAACAGAAAACTTAATGGAGGCCACAGGGGAAACCCAACCTGACTTCTTTTTGAGAACAAGCCAAGCACCCAAAATAAGGGCCCAGCAGGGCTGAGCCCTGAGCTCGGGATGTGAGCACAGCCGTCACAGCGCCTGCACCCGGGCCCGGGCTCAGGGCTGAGCCTTGGGAAGGATGGGCTCTTGCTGTCACGGCTTTGGTGCACACACCCCCAGTATAGGCCTGGTTTCTGTTTTCTAATCGTCCTGGGTGTTTCTTTGCGTAAGTTGGCAGAAACATGGGCCACTTGGGGGAGGGGGTAAATTGTCATCAGTAACCACTGGGCAACAGAAAGGCGGGTCAGTACTACCCTGGGGGTGGCCTTGTCCCTAGGGCAGCGGGGGCCACCGGGGGCCTCTGAGAAACAGCCTGGCACAACCACGGCAGGGCTGAGAAGAGGCGAGCCTGGCAGGGGGGCGTCCTCTAGAGGCTCAGGGTGCTGGGCGTGTGAGAGCCGTTTTGGAGGAAGAACTGGTGGGCTTGTTTAAAGATAGGAGGGGAGGGATGGGAAAGGATGTGAAAGGGGTGAGCCCCCAAGCCTGATTTTACTGACAGCTCCCCCTCTTCCTTGAAGCTCTCCACGCCCTAAGAAAAAGCCTGGGGACTTTCTGGGTGGTTCAATGGCCAAGAATCCCTGCTCGCAAGGCAGAGGGTATGGGTTCAGTCCCTGGTCAGGGAATGCGATCCCACATGCTACAACTAAGACTTCACATTCAGTTCAGTTCAGTTGCTTAGTCATGTCCGACTAGGTGTGACCCCCACGGACTGCAGCACGCCAGGCCTCCCCTGTCCATCACCAACTCCCAGAGCTTGTTCAAACTCATGTCCGTCTGAGTCAGTGATGCCATCCAACCATCTCATCCTCTGTCGTCCCCTTCTCCTCCTGCCCTCAATCTTTCCCAGCATCAGGGTCTTTTCAAATGAGTCAGCTCTTCTCATCAGGTGGCCAAAGTATTGGAGCTTCAGCATCAGTCCTTCCAATGAATAGTCAGGACTGATTTCCTTTAGGATGGACTGGTTGAATCTCCTTGCAGTCCAAGGGACTCTCAAGAGTCTTCTCCAACACCACAGTTCAAAAGCATCCATTCTTCGGCACACAGATTTCGTTATGGTCCAAATCTCACATCCATATATACTGCAACTAAAGATCTCACATGCCACAATGAAGACCCAGAGCAGCTAAATGAGTAAATAAATATTTTTTTAAAAGAAAGAAAAAAGTGCTTTGCTTCTTCCCAGGACCCTCACCCGCCAAGAGCATCTCATTTGGTTCCCTCACACTTGTCCCACCTAATGGGCCCAAACAGAGCCTTTCTGACCCTCACAGTGTGGGGAGGGGAATTTCTATGGCTGTTCGGGCATAAATTACCACCAAGAGGGTGGGCTACACTGGATGGAGTTACCACATGAGGGAGCCTTGTCTTCCTGTGGGGTGGCTCGTCCCCACCCAACGCCTGCTGCTGTCCCATCCTAGGATCCTCCCGGCTCAGGGCCAGCCAGACCGAGGGAGCCTGGCTGCAGACTTGGCAACCATCCAGCACCTGAGGATGATCACCGAACTCCTGCAGGGGGATTCCAGCAAGATTTAGGATCTTAATTAACAACTGTAACAACCTAATTCTGCTCAGCCTGGTTAGATGACATTTAAATGCCAGTACTCTCCTAAACTGCCTGCTGAGAGCCCTGCTAATTTGTTCAGGCCTCAATTGACAGTAAAATGCATTCTCAGGAAGATACAGTTATCTAGACTCAGGTTCTCGAAAGATAGCGTGTTGTTAATTTCATGTTCACGGAGTTAAACATGTCACTCCATGGGGTCTAAATTAAGATAAACTTGCTTATGCAGTTCAATCTCACCTCAGCTTTGGCACCTACTAGATAGGGATAATGGAGAAGGCAATGGCACCCCACTCCAGTACTCTTGCCTGGAAAATCCCATGGACAGAGGAGCCTGGAAGGCTGCAGTCCATGGGGTCGCTGAGGGTCAGACACAACTGAGCAACTTCACTTTCACTTTCATGCATTGGAGAAGGAAATGGGAACCCACTCTAGTGTTCTTGCCTGGAGAATCCCAGGGACGGGGCAGCCTGGTGGGCTGCCGTCTCTGGAGTCGCACAGAGTCAGACACGACTGAAGCGACTTAGCAGCAGCAGCACATAGGGATAAATCTTTCCCATTTGGCTGGATGAATCCAAACAGTTCCGATTAGTGGCAGTTGAATCTGAGGTTTCTTTTTTCCTAGAAGGGGCAGGACAAATATATCTAAAGGAAATTAGGAAAAGGCAGTTGGATTTTTATGAAACATGGCTAGAAAATTATGTGATATTCCAGTTACTTTTCATATGCAAGGTGTTACCTGAGGAAGAAATCAGTATTTCCTGGTGTGGACTTGTAAATGTTGCCTCATATTTGGATTGAAAGCCATGTTATTGCCTCATCGGAGCGGTTATGGAATTTTGAAGCATCTTTAGTTACTTTTTCCTGCTTTTGTTTTCCTTTGGTGAGATATGGGAGCTGGAGCTCAGCTGGCTGCCAAGGCTTTGCTCTACAGTGGAAGTGAGCCAGCCCCTGGCCCTCTGGCACCTCCAGCACATTCTTCCAATGAACGTTTCCATCACACTGGTTAATTAAGGCAACTGTAGCAAAATTTATTAATTGCAAAGGTATTAGGTTGGCCAAAAAGTTCGTTTGAGTTTCAATTACAGCTTATAGAAAAACCCAATTAAAATTTTTTAATATAAATTTATTTATTTTAACCAAGTGAACTTTTCAGCTAACCCAACAGTTAGATACTTGAAAGTGGCCTAAAGAAAGCTTTGCAGAGAAGGAGAATTTGTCTTGAGCTTTAAAGGTTGAAGGTAGGAGTTGGGGAGGTGAGGCACGATTTCAAATCAAGTCACCAGTATGTTGGAACTGGTGGTGTTCTGTTAATGATCTGTATTTGATCAACTGGAAAAGATCAGAAGCTGTTGGTTCAGAACTTGGGGGAAAGCACACTCAGACACCTGGAGGCAGGTAAACAGGGGAGAGAAGACCAGAGGGCTTGGCTAGGAAGCTCCAGCCACAGTTGTCTCCTTTGGACAGTGAGGAGCCTTGAACCTCAGGTCATTAGGAGGGCCCCTTCCTTCCCGCTTCTTGGAAGTATTGGACAGTATACATAGCTCAACACATAATCATCTAAGATGAGAGACCGTGTCATCATGAGCTGCAGTGATGGGAATTGAATTCCTTTCCTCTGACTGCCCTGAAAGCACCCTGAGAGCCTGGGCCTCCTCTTATTTTTGCCTTGTCTTGTTTATTTCTGTGGGTTTTGGTGCTTCAGGGAGGAGCCTACTCCCACTTGCAAATACAAGTGTTTTTGTTGATATCTTTGATGCCTCAAGTAACAAGTGTGTTTGAGGAGCTGTTGGCTAAAGGAAAGAAAGAAATCTCAAGTCTCATCTGTCTTTCTGCCCAGTGCCTGCTTGAAAGGAGAAAGTGTGAAATGAGGGGTGAAAGCCCAGGTGGAAATGACTGTTTTGAAAGCGTCTTCACTCACACAGGTGTCTGTCTGTTCTTGATTTCCTGCAGCAGAGCAGGGGAGACAATGAAAGACCCCAGCCTGATCACTTGGTCTCATAACAGAGTCAGAAATCACCTGCCTCTTGAAGTTGAGTTAACCAGCAATGCTTGCTGGTTAAAGTCACCAAAATCTATTGTGTGCCTGGTGCTGTGTTGAAAATGAGCAGCATCAAAGGAAAACACAGAGTGTACTCAAGGAACTCGTGCTCATGGTCTGGGGGTAGGTCACTGTGTGCAGCTATGCAGGTTGCACAACGCTAGGGGGCGCCATTCAAGGCAGACATACTGTTGACTTGTCACTTAATTATGAGATTATTCCAATAGATAGAAGCACCATACGTTGAGGAAGGGACATTTTCCCCCTAATTCTAGTGCCTTATGGGCTAATATAGTCTGAATGTGGAGGCAGACAGCAAAACAGTTGCAGGACACCATGCCAATGGCCAGAGGGGATGTATGCAAAAGACAGACTTAGTAGAAGAACCTTCCATGTACCTGAGAGAGTAGCGGAGGGCTTTGCAAAGGCAGTCCTTTGGAATACCATCTCCCCGAGCAGAGAGGCAGTGTCATATAGTGGGAAAGACATTAGGTTCAACACCCAGATTCCTGGGTTCAAATCTCAGATGTGCCCCTTACTGTATGACCTTGGACAAGTTACCTAGCCTCGCTGTGCTTTTCCTGAGTTGCTACTAATTCTGCAGTAATCCTCAGGACTTGTGTCTCTCCAGCCAGGCTTAGAATTGAAGAATAGAGCAGAGTGGGGGTGCGGGCAGGGAGGCATCTCAGTCCTGCCCCTATGGACTAATACACTCACATCCCTCCCCACAAAAAGCTCCTGCCCTTTCCTAGGGTACAGACCTGACAAAAGCCAAATTCACCCAGTAACAACAAAACTCATTCTGTTTTTCCTCTAAGCACCAATATTTACAAAAGTAAGAGAAAGATGGGTTAAACACATTCAAATCTTCAAGGTCCATTGCCCAATTTCCTTGATGATGGGCTACATTGGTTCCCCTAGCATTTAAGCACTTGGTAGTTGCTGATTATGGTCCTCAGATAATGTTTATCAACTCATACTCTTGTTTCAAGGTACAAGGGCAAAGCTGAACAAGATTAATGTTCGCTGGGATAAGTAAACCTTATGTCAAAAGCAGGACATAAAACTGGTTACCCTGGCTTCTAAAAATATCTGAGGTAGGCAGGATTATTGAATGCTAAGGGTGCTCACAACTTAATTTAGTGTGTGTGCTTAGAGGTCTGTCGTGTCCGACTCCTTGCAACCCTTTGGACTGGAGCCCACCCGGTTCCTCTGTCCATGGGATTTTTCAGGCAAGAAATACTGGAGTGGGTTGCTATTTCCTTCTCCAGGGGATCTTCCCAACCCAGGGATCAAACCCATGTCTCTTCTGTCTCCTGCATTGTAGGCAGGTTCTTTACCCACTGAGTCACTGGGGAAGTATTTGGTATGGTTACCACTAAATTGGGGTGGTCCTGAAGTTACATATTGATAGTAGAAACTTCCTGGGTATATATCCTTGAGCACAGCCATGAAGAGCATCCCTGCTCCTTCACATCACCTAAGTGTGATCCACAGATTGTGAACAGAACTCCCAACTCTAGATCATAGAGGTGGTTGCTTCAAGACTGAGAGCAAATGTTAGGAAAATCAGAAAATATTATTCCTTTGAATGTTAAGATAACAACCACAACAGTAACCGAGAAATCCCCAAATCTTAGTAGCTTTACCCAGTGGTACTTAATTTTTCGTTTGTTCAGCAATTCAGTGTGAGCATTTGGCAGGGAGCCTTCCATGGAATGACGCAGGAATCCAGGCTCTTCCTGCCTCCACTGCCATCTTCAGGTGCCCCCCAGGACCCCGCGGAAGGTGAGAGAGGGTTGAGAAGAAGCACTGGCTTCTGAGGGACTTGGGAACAGAAGTGACACATGGCACACATTGGTGGTCTGGCTGATGAAGTCCTCTGGGTGGACAGCAGTTTATACCAGCAGCAACCCTGTGCTGTGGAAGGGAGCACGGCTCTTTAGGAAACTTCTCCCTCACCACTTTACCACCGTGCAGTCATGAGTAATAGTATCCCCCCCAACACACACAAAGAGACACAGAGACATGCAGACACAGACACACACCCACAGACACCCCTGAACAGCAGATTATCTAAAGCTCAGAGAGTACTGGCTAGAGTGTGAGGTCCTGGAAACAGGACTTCAAAAATCAGGGAGAATTATCCTCATCTCTTCTGGATACAATTAGGGCCAGCCTTTAGTCAAAATTTGAAGTAGGCATCTTCTTGCCTCGATTTCTTCTTTCTTTTACATCCTTCTAATGCCTTCCTCTATAGACTCTGCTAAAAATCTCTATTTGGGCACTGCATCCTCACCCCCTCCACTCTGAATTATATCCCTGTTCCTGCATTATATCCATCCCTTCTCTTCAGTACCGCTCATGCCCAGTGTTAAGAGGTGAAATTGATAGGAGTCATTTATACTAATATGTAGTTGACTGACAGCTCTTTTTCTCTGGGAAGTAATGGCATTTTTAAAAGAACATGTTTGAAAAAGCTTTGCTCTGGGTTTGTCAGACACTCAATTCAGTGACTGCATTAGAAAGAAGTGAGCTGTGAAATTTAAACACAAATGTAAAAGAAATGGGGGAAAAATGAATACTGCCCTTGGTGCCTGGATTCTATGCATGTCCATCTCCCTGAGCAGAGAGGAAGCAGCGTAGTGATGACATGCTGATCACCTTGGTGCAAACCCCTATTTTGCCACTTGCTGAGTGACTGTAGACAGGTTACCTAACCTCTCTGTGCCCTGTGCTCGGTTATTGTAGAAATTTCTGCTGTACCCCAGGGATAGTGTGTTCCCAGCTAGACAGACCAGGTAGATCAGTTTGCCCTTCACCTGGGAGCTGGATCACCTCCAGAGAAATGACATGATTTAAGAACAGGGCGTAGTAGTTGTTTGTGTTTATAGGAAAGTGGTAAATATGCGCATTCAAGTGGGAGATTTTCTATCAGTCCCTGAGTGGTCAAGATGGTGCCTGGAATTAAAATACTTAGCACAGGCCACAACCACTTCCGTGGTTTCCAGCATTAAGGATTGATTTCAGCATTAGAATCAGTTCGCAGGGTGACCTGAATCAGTGAAGGCAGAGGGAGATATATACACACACACACACACATATACGTCTTTACATACATACTCATAATATATAATATACATATACACATATGTGTGTTCAGTCACTTCAGTCGTGTCCTACTTTCCGCAACCTGGACCACGGCCCACCAGGTATATGTATTTGGGGAAAGGAGGGCTACGTCTGTTTCTAGTATGGTTTCAGACAAAAATGATTTCCAGTGAGCCAAAGTGCTAGCTTCTAATGGGATGCTCATAGGGTATCTGTGTGCTTGCCCTTGCTGCAAGCGTGTGTACCTCTTTTATTTTGCACCCACAAGGGAGGATGAGTCAGGATGGAAGAAAAAAAGGGGGGGGTGACTAAATTGACCTGGGATTAGAATCAATTTTTGTACTTGTGGTTAAATAGAGTCTTCTGGGTTTATTTGTTTAAGGAAGTGGCTTACTTCATTATTTACTTGGTTGTCCCAGAACAGCAAGAGTCAGTGCCTGTGTGTTGGAGAGCGCAGCTAAAGCTTTTCTCCTCTGCAAGCGTGTGAGTTTATGTTACCTTGGAAGCCTTCTAGGTGGGCTAATTATATTGGGGGTGGACCACTGTTTGTTTTACCTCTTTCTTTGTTTTAAAGCAGGTTAATCTATACCTGTTTTGCCAACAGGGAATTTCCCTGTGGGAAAACTTCGGGCGGATGTATTACTGTATGCCTTTTCCTCACGTGGGAAACTTTGATGCCAGTATGTGTGGATTACAGGGCATTATTGTCAGGCAGGACTAAATAGAACATCCTGGGGGCTGGAGTTTTCTGAGAGAGAAAAGAAGCTGCAGGAAATCTCTCCTGAGGACCATCTGGCTGAGTCTTTGGGGATGATTGGGGGTGTGAGTGAGGATTTGGACAGACTTTCTGCAGACAGAGGTGGGGCTGGGTCAGGACGGCCTATGGAAAACAGTGTCCCAGTCAGTTCTGATAAAGTTCAGCCTCCTCAGGCCTTTGCCATCTCAGCCAGGGTCACTGAGACACGAAGGGGTCCAGCAAGCTGACGTCAGCAACCCCAGGTTGTAAGAGGAGGCACTGTTCAGCAGCTGGATGGGGGAAAGGACCTGGGCTGGGGGTGTTGCCAGCGCTATTTCCCAGGGAGCCTGTTTTCTGCAGGGCTGGACAAAGATGAAGGCCGCTTGAGGCTGTGAGGTGCAGAGCAGGCAGAGGAGCGGCTCAGGAACAAGGGGTGGGAATGCAAATGCATTAAATACTTTCATTATTGGGAGCTTTGCAGCTGCTGCTGACCATCTGTCTTTTTGTTCGAGAGTAGGTTGGGTTTTAGAACTTTTTATTGACAGGTAACATACATGAAAGTGGACTTAATACATTTTCCCAAACCATGCGTACCTGGGTCACCAGCGTGAGATCAAGCAACAAAATATTACTGGCCCCTGAAGGCTGCCTGCACCCCCCCTCTGGTTGCCCCCGCCTCCCTGGCTGTACTGAGCCGTTGCTATATACTGGGCCCCTTCCATGTGTTCATATAGACCGTCTTGCTCCATGTTCTGAGCAAGCCTCAGAGATAGCAACTAACAGTGTGCCTCTATCACAGGCAGTGCGCGTAGACACAGCAAGTTAAGCACCTCACCCGAGGCCACACCACGAGCAAGTGGTAGAAGGAGGTGAGAGGTCCACCTTGCCCATGGGGCCTCTGGGCGGAAATGAGGGACACTTGGAGGTACTGTATTTTGCATACCAAGAAAACAGAATAGCCAAGTGTAATTGTTCATTTAGTACTCTGATGAATACACTATAAATGCATCCTCAAATGGAGGCCTAGACATTTCTGATGCTTGCACATGTGGGGGTGTGTTCACCCCAAGTTCACTCAGCGCACTTGGGTGTGAGCACCTCTTGACCACCTCTGAGCCCTTCCCTCAGTTGGAGAAGGACTTCTCTTCTCCAGCCCTCTCATTTACAGGTGAGGAAGAGGGTCCAGCCCTCTCATTACAGACAGAAGTGACTCATGGAAGGTCACACATTCAGTGAGGGTCAGAACTAGGACTCAGAGGCGAGGTGTGGACTCTTTCTATAGATCTCTTTCCTTTCTGCCCTGCAACACCCCAGCTTATCAGCTTCTCGGTGAACACATTTCATAGACACTCACAGTTGAGCTGAATAGTGTAGAGCCTCTCTTGGGTCACAGGGCGGGGTCCCAAGCTGCCTGCCCACATCCATCCCCTCCAGCCTTGGAATCAAGGTTGAACACTTAGTAGGCTCCATTGCCCACTTACTCTCTTTGCCCAGTGAGCTGCTGCTGATAGCCAGCATCTTCCATGCCCAGTGGGAGGCCTGCCCCTTTTTGACCATCTCTGAGACCAAGTAAGTCCCCTCTCTCATTTAGGCTCTTACCCAACACGCAGTGAGAACAGGCACCTCTCCAGACTCTCCCAGCTGGAGCCTCTCTGGGTTGTTTGTATGACACAGAACAGGGTCCCTGGAGCTCATGCGTCCTATGAACACTTAGTTGGCAGAGGAAGATAAGAAATCCATACTGCCTGCTGTTGCTTCTCTTCCGAGAGCTTCCTCCAGCTCAGTGTGTTGGTGCCTGGGATTAGTGCCTTCATTCTTGTCCCAGTGTTATTGAGCACCTGCTGTGTATAACAGACAATGCCCAGAGATAAATAAGACAGATGTGAATGCTTTAGATGAGGTCATTTATCAAATAATCCTCTTGGATGGACACTTTATCACATGCAGTTCCAAGATCAAGGCCTCTGCCTTTCTGGGTTTCAGTCTAATAGCAGCTGGCTGATTTAGGACTTCAGTGGAAAGTGACCGAGGCCCAGCCTGGACTGGCATGAGCAAGTGATGGGAAGTGATTGGCTCCTGATCTGGGAGGTCTGGGGCCAGCTGTAGACATGGCTGGATCCAGGGGTCAATGAGCAGCAACAGGATGGGCCCAGCTCTCTTCCGTGCTGGTTTCCTTCGCAGCCAATCTTTCTCTACACAGGGATCCCAGAAAGTCACAGCCTGCATCTTTCATACTTTTAGGTTCAGCAGAAGAAAGCTTGCCCTCACATTCCTGGGACTGACTCCATTGGATCATTTACCTATCTCTGAACCAACCTTGTAGCCCTAGGGAGGGACCAGCCCCACGCTCATCAAATGGCCAAGAACAGGGAAAAGGTGCTCCCTGGAGGAGAACAAGGGTTGCGGGATGCTGAGCGGGCCAAAACAAGGACATCAACCCTGTCATCCACCCCAGGACTCTGAGTCCCCAACTCTGGTATAATCTAGCTCTCTCTGAGTCCAGCAGACCTGCGTTTGGGCAAGGCACGTCTGTCCTCTTGGCCACAGGGTGAGGGGCCACAGCCCCCAAGCCTTCCTGATCGTGCCACCTCCATATCATCACCCGCCCGTATTCCTGGCATCTCACAGCCCTCTCACCATTCTAGCCAGAAACCACAGGTGCGTCCTTCCTGCCCTCCCTTGGTCCTCCATCCTGCTGCTCAGGCGGCCCCAGTATTTGTGCACCTGTCCCTTCCTCTCCATCCTCAAATTACTCCAGCAGCTTCTGGCCTGAGGTCCCTGCTCCTCACCCCCATCTCCCCACCACTCCAAATGATGTTTCTAAAACAGACATCAGCAAACTATGGTCCAGGAGCCAAATCTAGTTCCCACCTGTTTATAGATGGCCTACACGTTAAAACAGGTTCCCACATTTTGAAATGGTTGAGAGAAATGTGTAAGAGTAATCGTTTGTGATACCCAAACATTATGTGAGATTCACAGTGCAATGAGCATCAAGTTTTATTGACACATAGCCACACCCATCTGTTGATGTGTGTGTATATGGCCACTTTCATTGCTACCAAAGCGGAGATGAGTTATTTGCGAGACTATATGGCCCCCAAAACCTGAAATACTCACTATCTGGCCCTTGACAGAATTAAGTTTCCAGTTGTCGGGGTAAAATACTCTAATCCTGTCACCCCTGCGCTCAGAAGCCTTCGAGTGCTTGCTGATGTCACGGGGACGTAGCTGATTGCCATCCCGGCACTCACAGCTTCTCCTGATGGTCATCTCCCTTACTTCCTGGCTCCTGACTGCACAGAATTCCATGACTCAGAGGCTCTCTCCTTCCTGCTTCAGCATCCAGTTCATTCTTTTGCCTAGAAAGCTCGTCTCTCCTTCCTGGGAGAGACCAGGAAATCTTTGGAGCCCAGCTCTCTCATCTGCCGCTTTTTCCCTGAGTCATCTTTTCTGAGTTGGAGGTAATTGCTCCCTCTTCTGTATTCCACTAAAGCTCTGCCCCTGTGGCGTTTGTCTTGTTACAGTCACCATCCAAACTGCAAGTTTCTCCTCCCCGCTAGATTGCAAACACTGCTGGGTTTATCAGTCCTTCCTTGCAGCCTCTGGCACAAGCCCTCCCAGTAGATGGTACACGCTTGGTACTTGTCAGAAGGAGTGGAAGTCAGAGTCTGATCTGGAAGCAGCTTCTGTTTGAGGGACAGACCTGCTGGTTGTAATAGGAACACATGCGTTGGAAAGTACAGCTTGCCGAAGAAAAATATGAAACTATTATAAGACAGAATGACTAGGAATTGATTAACTTAATGTGATATTAAGGGGGAAGGGGAAGAAGCAGAGGTTTCTGGCATGTTCCTAGGCACCCAGTTTGGGCAGAGAGGGTCCTATGAGGGAGGAAGAACTGTGCTTAACAGCATCTGGACTGGTAAACCCACCATGCATGAGAGGCAGAGAGTGGGCACGTCTTAGTTATAGGATGCGGAGAGAGGCAGGCATCAGTGTTCAGTGGACAAAGACAGCGGTCACCATTTTAATGTGTTTCATTCCCTAGACAAGCGTCTCTCAACCTAGACACTATTGGCATTTGGGTCTGTATGATTCTTTTCTTTTTTTTTTTTCTAAGTTTTTTTTTGCGGGGGGATGTGGACAATTTTTAAAGTCTTTATTGAGCTTGTTAAAATATTACTTCAGTTTTATGTTTTGGTTTTTTGGCTGAGAGTCATATGGAATCTTGGCTCCCCAGCCAAGGATCGAACCTGCACCCCCTATACTGGAAGGTGAAGTCTTAACCTGGACCACTAGGGAAGTTCCAGGGCTGCACAGTGGTGGTTATGGGGGCTGTTCTGTGCATTGTGGGATGTTTAGCAGCATCCCTGGCATCTGTACTCACCCCTGCCCCCAGCATGCCAACAAAAGGCATCTCCAGAGCTCGCCTAAGCAAAGGGACACAACTGTTCCTGGTTGAGAAACACGTTCTCAGTGACCGCTTCTCACACTTTCTGTGGTGAAAGACTTGTTTCTTTATTTTTGCCAATACTCTTGAATGTGCTGCAAAAGTGTGTTCATAAAGTACTGGAAAAATGAATCAGTCAACAAATGATCACATATTTGTTTGTCACAACATCAGATCGCTTGCAAGTGTTTCATTGGTTTCCTTGCTTCTTCACACTCTGTTCTCCTGCAGCGGACCAGTGGCAAAGAGTTTGCAGACCACACTTTAGCACAACTCTAGACCCGGGAGAAGCTTTAAGAACCTTCATTCTCTGCTCGAGTAGAAGTGAAGGATGGCTGCCGCTGAATGGGTATCACTTTCACACCGTGGCAAAGTAAAAAAGTCATGCGTGGAAACACCGTTAGGTCGAGAGTGGTCTGTGGAGTGCCCTTGGAGAGGAGTCTGCATTGCTGGGCCGACGTGTAGAAGAAGGCGATGCAGGCTGGTTAGAAAGCGAGACTCCTTTCGCCGCCTTAGTGATGAGCATCTCTCCTGCCACATGCAGTGTGTCCCACACGGAGGGGACGAGACACGAATGAACTGAGTGAGGAACTGTTGGGTCAGGCATCTTATCAGGGACCTCTTACTCTCCTCTTCCTCAGGTGGAAACCAAAGCTGCTCTGTCAAAATGACATTTAGTGGCAGAACTGAGGCCAGAACTGAACTTTCTGGACTCAGTCCAGTGACCACTGTCGATTCCTTTTGAAAATGAATTCGTTTCTGGCCATGCTGGCCTTCGTGGCTGCACTGGTGTTCTCTAGTTGTGACAAGGGGACTTTGCTCTAGCTGTGCTGTGCAGACTTCTCATTGCGGTGGCTTCTCTTGTTGCTGAGCGCAGGCTGTAGACACACGGGCTCAGTGGTCGTGGCTCACAGGCTTAGTTGCTCTGTGGCGTGAGATCTTCCCGAACCAGGGATCGAACCTGTGTCCCCTGCATTACCGCTAGACCACCAGGGAAGTCCCTCACTATCTGGTTCTTGACTGTCTCACAAATCTTAATTTTGCTGGCATTTGTGAGGGGGGTGCATGGGCCTGAGTTTCAGTGAACTCACATGGCTCATTTTATAGTTTGTTCTGTGCTTTGATGCCTCTCCTGTTCATAACAAGCTAATAACCTCCTCAAACCTCACAGCGCTTCATGGAAACTAAGGAGCCAAGTAATTTTCCACTGGCTCACAAAGGAAGGCCAAGAATAAAATTCAGACCCTAGTGACTCTTCATCGGAAATGTTTTTGACAGAATCTAAGGATGAGAACAAGCATAGAACTTAGAATTAGGCAGACTTTTTTGATCTTCTGAGATCTTAGGAAAGAGACGTTGTGTGTCTAAATTACAACTGTCTGTCATTCAGCGACTGTTTAGTTAAGCATCTACGATGTGCAACACCCTGGGAATCCATCAATCTGCCAGCCTCCTCCTTTCTGCTTGTCACCTTGCTTCACCCTGTTAGTTGAGCTCCAGTGGCTCAGTGGTCTCATTAGAGCTGTAAATGTTGACAAGGCCACCGAGGGACTGCCTGGGATTAGCACAAAGGCAGAAGCTGTTGTGTCCTTTTCAAGAGGGTCTCAGTGGGCCTTGCCGAATATAACTGATGACCTCAGCTTCTGTTTGTATTCAGTCCTGACCAGAGGCTTCTTGCCTTGAGGCTGCCCAGGGGACCAGCATGGATTAAGTCTGGGAAGAGAGGCAAGGAGAAGGATGGCCAAACAGGGAGCCTCTTGAGGGAGGGCTGGAGAGACAGGGCGGGGCCTACTCTGACCCACAGCTGTGGCTTATCAAAGTGGTGTTAGCAGCCTTCAGGTCCCTAGGAAGGGGATGTACTGAATGTCTGTGTAGGAAATGGTGTAAGTCTTTTCTGGCACATAGGCAGGGGTTAACTTGAACTCTCTTGACTAGTTGTAATGAGTTTTTACTAAAGGACACTTAACTTCTAACAAACAGAATAGCCACAAAATTTATCATCAAACTGGTACACTTGGGAGAGTGAAGGGGACATATTAATCATTTTGGGCAGCAGATGTGAATAAGATGGTTTGGGAGCATATAAAAGACTGAATAACAACCATTATTATATTGTTCTTGAGAACTCATTAATGCAGAGTGGTCTTCTGTGTTCTGTAGATAAAGGTTAATCAAGTCAACAAATAATAAACACAATTATGGTGCTGTGCTGTGTCCCCCAAAGAGGTATCGAAGTCCTAGCCCCTGGCATCTGTGAAAGTGTTGATCTCTCAGTCATGTCCTACTCTGAGACCCCATGAACTGTAGCCTGCCAGGCTCCTTTGTCCATGGGATTTCCCAGGCAAGAATACTAGAGTGGGTAGCCCTCCAGGGGATCTTCCCGACCCAGGGATCAAACTCTGGTCTCCTGCATTGCAGGTAAATTCTTTACCATCTGAGCCACCAGGGAAGCCCAGCATTGTGACTGGGATCTTATTTGGAAATAGGGCCTTTGCAGATGTAATTAGTCAAGATGAGGTCATCCTGGAACAGGGGCAGGCCCTAAATCCAGTGACTGGTCTCTTACAAGAAGGCCATGTGAAGACGAGGAAACACCCAGAGGAGAAGCTGTATGAAGGCAAAACAGAGACTGGAGTGATGTGTCTGTAAGTCAAGGAACTCCGGGGGTTGCTGGCTGTCACTGGAAGCCAGAAGAGAGTCAGAAACACATTTCCCTGAGTCTCTGGAAGGAACCAACCTGTCCACACCTTGGTTTTTCCCATTTCCAGCCTTTAGAACCACAGGAGAATAAACTGCTGTTGTTTTAGGTCACCTGACGTGTGGTACTTTCATACATAAGCCCTAGGAAATGAATCTGGGTACCTCCTATGTGCCAGGATCTGGTGGAAGTACCAGGGTTACATCAGAGACCTCCAGGCAACATAGCCCAATACCATGAGGGCTCACGACGTAGAGCTCTGTCCCTGGGACTTGGCACAAACTTCTGGTTTCTGTATATACAGCCAGACAATAACTGTTTTGGGATGTTGATCAGACAACATGCTATTTTTGTTTAATACATGAAAGAAGTCATGCGAAGAAAAGTTGTGCCTATGAAAAAGTTTTCTGTCCTTTTCATAACTTAATAGTGCTACGTGGTGCCCACTGGTGAGCAGTTCAGAGTTGCATTGCTATGTAATGGACAGGAGTCTTGATGACTTATCCCCTTCAGATATTTTATTGGCTTTTCTGGAAAATGCTCTTGTTGGATTCAGTTGGATTGAGTTGGGAATCAGGACAAGCAGTAGAGAGGCTGGCCCTTGCTGATCATGTCTTGACCATCTGTACCATTACTCTGGCTGGTGGGCCAATCACTGTGGCTTATGGTTGGGCTTCTTGGACTGGCTGTTGCAGAGGACATGAGTCAAAGTTCTGTTGTCCCGTATGGCCTGGCCAGTATCTGTTTGTATGTTTGGGCTCTTGTCCTGCCGCTGTCAACCAGCAGTGATGCTGAGAAATCACTCTTGACCTGTCTGGAAATACATGTTCTCTCTTCCCTTGAAAATGGGAGGTTAAGCCATTGTCAGTGGGTAGGACAAGGATGCTCAGCATCAGGGCAGGGAGAGAGGTGGAGATGGCAAGGATGGCTTAGAAAATGTTTCTTAGGGGATTTTTATAAGCCCAGGTCCCCTCCTGATTGGAGAACAGCTGGGTCACGTGGCATCTGGAACTTCTTCCAACCACAAAATTCCACAGTGGTTTCTCCTGGAGAGAACAATACTTCCACTGGAACTTCCAATCATATTTTTATTTTTCGTGGCACTTAATCTCTTTCGGAATGTACTGAAATGAGAGAGCGGATTTTAGACTCATTTTCATGCTGGTTAAGCCAGTGATTTAATCTAATTAATTTTACTCCTGTTTGGGACATGGGAGTGATGCTATAAAACCTATACATTTCGACTGCTGTCCTTGAAAAATATGCAATTCTTTGCAACATTATTTTAAACCATAGAATTGGAGGGAATCACGACTTTTCTTATCTCCTTTTTTTTTCTTTTTTTTTTCTTTTGGTTTCTGGCACATGGGTGATATCTAAAACACAGAAGTTGGAATGATAGAAATTTGAAGCTCTTTCAGTTACTCCCCAGACTGCCCGTCTAGCTTTCATAGTTTCGGAATTAACGTCAGGGCTTAGGATATGGAGTTATTTTTAACCAGGATAGAAAGTGACGAGAGAATGGCATGTTTAGAGGCAATTTTTTTCCTCTTGAAAAATTCAATTCACAGTTTCTATTCCCAAAAGGGAATACACTAATTAGGAGGTTTAAGAAAGATCAACGTCTAATGGGAGCACCTCTTTGTCCAACATGCTCCATCAGGGAAGGATCATGGCTCAGCATCCAGGCAGCAGTTTGGAAAGCAGGAACTGGGAAAGGAGACCAGCTAGCCACACCATCTCCTGGTCATCCCTCCAGGCAAAGCCCATCCTAGCAGCTCCTGGGTTCACATCAGAAGACAAGTGGAAGGCCAAATACTCGTGACTCAGCACGCGTTTCCTGACTGCCTACCCTGTGCATGGCAACGCACTCCAGTCTTCTTGCCTGGAGAATCCCGTGGACAGAGGAGCCTGGTGGGCTATGGTTTCCATGGGGTCACAAAAAGTTGGACGTGACTGAAGCGACTTTGCACACACGTACACACACATACCTTGTGCCAGGGCCTGGCAGTTCACAGATGTGCCCAGTGCAGCCAGAGTGGAGCAGACTGATGAAACTGTCGGGGCTATACCACATGGGGCCTTGAAGACCTTGAGAGGGTCCTGGGCATTCATTCGCAGAGGAGTTGAAAACCACTGAGGAGTTCTAAGTCATAGATGCAAGTGAAAAAGCTTATCTGACTGCTGTGTAGAAAACCTAAAGGAGCACATTGAGAATGGATGTGGGGAGGTCAGGCAGGAGGCGGGTTCAGTGGTCTAGCTGGAGAGGATGCAGATGATGGAGATGAGGAAGCTGATGGACTCAAGAGCTGTTTTGGAAGTATGATTGTGGAGAATTGGCCCAAAGAAGGCAAAATTAGCTTTTAGGGCAGGAAATAGAAACCATTCTCAACATTTTCAACAGAAAGGAATTTAAGTCAGGGAATTAGGTTCTTACAAAATTGCAGGAAGGGCCAAAGAAGCAGGAATTGGAAATGGAATATTCAAATTCACGAACATCATATGTTCAAATTGGGAAGTATAGGTATTATTGTCAAGAGAGCCATTCAACACTTGGGTCTCCAAACGTTTAGTTACCAGAGGAAGTCTCTCTGCTTCTTTTCTGTCCTCTGAATCTGCCAGATTGGCAGAACATACTTCTTAATCAGAACCCTAGCTGCAAGGCTGGCCAGGCTCCACAGAATATGGAGTAGGACTAGTATGTGTAGCTATGCAGCACGTGGCTTGCACCCCCATACTTAGTTTCCTAGATGGGAAGTCTCACGGAAGAAAGTCAAAACGCATGCTGAGTGCCAACTGGCCTGTCCACCCATCACAGGGCATGAGGGAGGAGGAGGTCATCAAAATGGCACCAGACCACTGTGAAGGGTAGGCCATTCACTGCAGACAGGTTTAATGTATTTATAAGGTGACCAGGGAGGGATGTGCAGTTGCCAGCTGGGTATGTTAGGTCTTAAGCTTAGGAAAGACTGAGATCTGGAAGTCTACAGAGATCAGAAAGTCAAAGCCAGGTCACCTGGCAAGAAGAGAGCTTAGGACAAAGCCCCTAGAACCCAAGCATTTGGGGTCCCATAGAGGAAGGGACCCTCTAAAGGACTGTGTGCACGTGAAGAGAGTGTGGCGTCAAAGAAACCAAGCGAGAATGTTGCAGAAAGGCGGAGTCATACAACTGTGTGGGTGATTCTGAGTGCATTTTGTTAAAGAAGCCAGACCCAAAAGACTATATTCCGTGATTCCATTGATATGTCATTTTAGAAAAGGTAACACATCAGAAGTTGGGGCTTGGAGAGGGCTTGACTATAAAAATGCCATACAAGGGAATCTGAGGGTGATGGAACTCTTCTGTCTCAGAGACCTGAAGGTGCACAGAAGTGCACATCTCAGTGAATGAATTTTACTGGATGTAAGATGGATAGATGGGTAGATAGATAACACATATATTCATTCATACCTTTATATGTGTGTTCATTCACACATATAGGAAGTGGTCAGTTTTATTAAATGTTTCAAGGAAGTCAAGGAAGATGAGTGATAGGTTTCCCCTGGATCCATGGACTAATGGGCTAGACCTTGGTATGGGTAGGCCCTGGGCTCTAAGTGGAATTGACCTAAGACAGGCAATGTGCATTTCTCTTTTCAAGAGCATGACTTCTTTTTTTTTTTTTAACTTTTTATTTTATATTGGAGTGTAGCCAATTAACAATGTGATAGTTTTGGGTACACAGCAAAGGGACTCAACCATACATATACACATATCCCTTCTCCCTCATACTCCCCCCCATTCAGGCTGTCCTAACCCTGAACAGAGTTCCCTGAGAGCACGACTTCTTCCCATGGCCCATGGAGCTTCCAGAAGTATGGAGTCTGCTCCTTGGTTAAAGGAGACCTCAGTTCTGAGATGTGGGTAAAATGCTTAGGTGAAAGTAGCCTGGTATTGGTTGGGTTCCCAGCCTGGGTCTTTCTCTCACTTGTGTCAAACAGTGGCTTTACCACTGCAGGTGACTCCTGTAGCTTCTCAGAGCCTCAGCTTCCTCATCAACAAAACAGAAATAATGATCTTCTCAGGACTCGACATGGCAGATTAAGGAACTTTGGAGGTCAGTAACACAGCCTTCAAAATTTGACTCTGAAGAAAACTATAATTCAAAAAGACACATGTACCCAGTGCTCACTGCAGCACTTTTACAGTAGCCAGGACATGGAAATAACCTAACTGTCCATCGACAGATGAATGGATAAAGAAATTGTGGTACATATATATGATGGAATATTACTCAGGCATAAAAAGGAAGGAAACTGAGTCAGCTGTAGTGACGTGGATGAGTCTAGAATCTGTCATAGAGTGAAGTAAGTCAGAAAAACAAATATCATATATTAATGCATATATATGGAATCTAGGAAAATGGTACTGATGAACCTATTTGCAGGGCAGGAGTAAAGATGCAGATGTAAAAAACAGACTTGTGGACACAGTAGGGGAAGGAGAGGATGGGATGAACTGAGAGGGTGGCATTGTCATAGGCATTACCATGTGTGAAATAGATCGCTAGTGGGGAGCTCAGCTCGGTGCTCTGTGGTGCCCTAGAGGGATGGGATGGGGAGGGGATGGGGGGAAGGCTCAGGAGAGAAGGGATATCAGTAAACATATCAGAGAAGGCAATGGCACCCCACTCTAGTATTCTTGCCTGGAAAATCCCATGGATAGAGGAGCCTGGTAGGCTGCAGACCATGAGGTCGCTAAGAGTCGGACACGACTGAGCGACTTCACTTTCACTTTTCACTTTCATGCATTGGAGAAGGAAATGGCAACCCACTCCAGTGTTCTTGCCTGGAGAATCCCAGGGACAGCAGAGCCTGGTGGGCAGCTGTCTATGGGGTCGCACAGAGTCGGACACGACTGAAGCGACTTAGCAATAGCTTATTCACTACACTGCACAGCAGAAACTAACCCAACACTCTAAGGGAATTATCGTCTGCTCAAAAAAGAGAAACTTGACATGGGCATCACTCTCTCCACAGGCTTGCTGCCCTTCCCACCTCCCCCAGGTCGGTAACCCCTGGCTTCCTGATGCCTCACTATCACAGCAAGCTTTGCTGTCTCCCAATCATGTGTTCACTTGTCCAGTTCCCACCAACAGCTTAAGAGCCCATCCTCAAGGCTCAGCACTTAGCCTGGTGCCTGACGCATAGTCAACTTCAAGAAGCATGGATTGCTGTACTTGTTCAGGATCAGGGTGTTTGCCATCCTGCTAACCAGTCACTTCCTGAGTAGCTTTGGCTTTCTGCAGAAGTCCCATCGCCCCCAAGGAGAGGAGCTGCCAGGCCTGAGGATGCTCATAGACGCATCAGGACCTTATCCACCTGCTCCCAGAGAGTTCAATACCTGCCGCGTCAGGGCTCAGTAAATACTTGTTAAACAAATTCATACCTTTTGCAGCTAGCAGCAATGTCAGCCAAAGTACAGAGCTTTGAAAGGGCAACATGAATTCAGGGTTTCTGAAATATAATGGCATCACCCATCTAACTGTGTCTGTCAACAAAAAGGTCAGCTGTGCTCTAGGGGTCTGGTTTATGTTCGAGAACTTGGTAGCTTTTGTTGGGGAGGGGCTGGCAGATGTCCCCTGCGGCCTTATGGTTTTCCCTCCAGTGTTTGCAGGCGTGCTAAGTTGCTTCAGTCCTGTCCAATTCTTTGCGACCCTGTGAACTGTAGCCCGCCAGGCTCCTCTATCCATGGGATTCTCCAGACAAGAATACTGGAGTGGGTTGCCATGCCCTCTTCCAGGGGATCTTCCTGACCCAGGGATTGAACCCGAGTCTCCTATGTCTCCTGCATTGGCAGGCAGGTTCTTTACCACCAGTGCCACCTGGGAAGCCTGCTCTAGTGTTTAGGAAGGCAACTGACAGGAAAGACCTCTTGCCCTAGTCCCCACACCCCCACCCCCACCCCCTGCACACAGTGGAGGGGGTGTCCAAAACCAAGAGTGATGGAGAAACCAATTATGAGCACTGAGGTCCACAGGAAAGGGGTTGGGAGTGGCTGCTGGGTCGCTGGCAGCTCCTCCACCCCCACCCCCTCAGTGTGGACGGTGCTGGAATCATCTTCGGTGTTCTGAGTTCCGCTCCACCTGCAGACACATCTCTTCCCCCTCTCCACACCCACCACCCCCAGATTTCTGCGGCTTAAAGGCTTAGGCATGACCTCAAAAGCTGCTTGTGGGCGCCCTGTTGATTCCTCCCTTCTCCCTGGTGGGGATTTGATCAGGTAGGGCAGGCGCAGCCCCTCTCAGACATGCAGGCATCCTGCCCTTGAACGTGGCTGGGGGCTCATGATCCCAGCAAGCCCGAGAGAGGAGAAGAAGGTTTTCTCAGGAAGCTGGGATTAAACTGCACCTGCATTCAGATCCTAATGTGCCCAGTCTAATCATGCTCACCCTTTGCCCCACTAAGCTGGCTTTGTCTTCTCTTTGATTTTCACAAGCTGAGGCTCGTCCTCTGGATCAGCGGGGACCGACCTGGTGTGGAGGGAGGAGTCTGTCCGTCAGTGATCCTCAGAGTGATGGCAGGCTAGCTGGGCTAAGTGCTGTGCATACATTATCTGTATCACTTACTCTTTACTGCAGCCTGGCAGGCAGGGTCTGTAGCATCCCACTTAGAGATGAGGTCGCAGCCAGGAGGTGTTCAACAACTCCCCAAGGTCATACAGGTAACAAAGGACAGAGGCACTCCCTGAAACCTGCAAGTTATCTGCTTCTGGAGACAAAGCCCTGAGCAGCTGCGTAGGCTGCCTGCAGTTGAAAACTGTTGCTGTTGATGACAAAGGTGGGAGGGATGGAGTTCCTGTTATTAATACATCGGCTCTGTGGCCACTACACCTCCCCCCTCCCCCATATGCCAGTTTCTAGAGGATTTGATTCTTGAATTGGGGAGTGGACGGGTCCCAGTTACCAGCTGCCAACTGGGGAGGGCAGGGTGACCATTTCCCTGCTTGTAGCCTTTGATATCCATGCCAGGGCATGCCACACACAGTAACAATGACTATTTCACCCCCTCGCGTGGTAGCAGATTGCCACAGAAGAAACGGAAAGGACAGAGAGGTTAAATGACTTGCCCAGGGTTCCACAAACTGATGGGTAGTTGAATCAGGACCCAAATCAAGTCTCCATGTCCTGGTACTGCGTGATTTCCATCCATGTTAGAGGGTCTCCATGCTAAGTCCTGGCTTATGTGGTCCCTGAACAGATCATTTCCCTGCTGAGTCTTATTTGGAAAACAGGGACATTTGTGGCTGTGGCACCTGCCTCATGGGCTCGGGGTGTGTCCAGAAGACTTGGGTAGGTACAGAGAGTGATGGGTCATGAGCAGCTGGTGGCTCTGCCAGTTACTCTGTCTCTGCTGGCAGAACTCAGGCCATGATGGCATTCGTTCCCTGCCATAGCCCTCCAGCATATGCACAGGGTCACAGAGCAAGGTGCTGCGGCTGAACCAGTAGAACCAGTAGAAGCCATTTCTCACCGAGGACAAGGTCATTTATAACCCACATCCCCCTCCCCACTGGAGCCCAGATGATATGTCCTTATAGCAGAAAGGCAGCCTTACTTGTTCCTAATTCTCAGAGTGCCCAGGATTGGATAAATCACCAGCTCACAAATCATTGGTTTGGAGAATCAAAAACTGACTCAAATTTTCATGGCAGAAATGTCTGTTTGATCTGCCCTTATATCCCAGACAGTTCCATTTCTCCTGGAAACAAGATCCTGGACGCAAGAATGCCGAGTTATTCCCTCTATGATTCTCCATCTCTGAGCCGAGCCTTGAAGCAGACTCCTGCCCTTGAACTGACAGCAGCAATTCTATTAAAGAAGTTTGATTACAGGGGGAAAAGTGAAAGAATCTATATTTCATTAAATGCTGCTTGTTTTAAAGTGGGAACATTTTCTGAATATCTGGGAGAGCTAATAATGTTTTCTAGGTTTTATTGGGAGACTTATCTTAAAAAGAAGAATTTTTTTTCTGTTTTAAAGGAAAACCCATCACTTTTAGAGCCAAATTATATTCACAGAGGAGGGGCTTTTATCCTGGAAGTTTATAATAAGCATTTGGGGCTTCCTAAGTGGCTCAGTGAGTAAAGAATCCGCCTGCAATGCAGGAGACACAGGTTTGATCCCTGGGTTAGTGCCTTGGAGAAGGAAATGGCAACCCACTCTAGTATTCTTGCCTGGGGAATTCCATGGACAGAGAACCTGGTGGGCTATAGGACATGGAGTCACAAAGAGTTGGACACGAGTGAGCAACTGAGCATGCACTTATAAGCATTTATTGAGTGTCCACTCTGAACCAGAAGAGGTATCATTCTAGGTATTTAAGAGTTTTGCAAGAGTAATGAAAGCATTCTAACAGGATGAGATAATGTACATTGTCATTTTTTTAATATGTGAAAGTTGCTCAGTTGTGTCTGACTCTTTGCGAGCCCATGGAATTCTCCAGGCCAGAATACTGGGATGGGTAGCCTATCCCTTCTCCAGCAGGTCTTCCTCCTTGCGTTACAGGCAAATTCTTTACCAACTGAGCTTTGAGGGAAGCCCTTTTTGTTAATATAGGGTTGGCCAAAAGTTCATTTGGGTTTTTCCAGAAACTCAAACATACCAGAAACATGGTATGGAAACACCTGAATGAACTTTTGGCCAACCAAGTGTTTTAGCACTGGTTTTTCGATTGACTGTTAAGGTCTATTGAGAACCTACTGTGTGCCAGGACAGTGTGGATCAATGCCTTCCAGAAGCTTCCAGCATAGCTGAATCGACGAGGACCAGTGATGAGGATATGGGGATGTGGCAGTGTCTGATGGAGAACCCGCAGAAATGACATTGACAGGATACTCACCTGTTGGTCACCCATTGGGGGCAGTGGTTTTTCAGTCACCAAGTCATGTCCAACTCTTTGTGATCCCACAGACTGAAGCATGCCAGGCTTCCCTGTCCTTCACTATCTCTTGAGTTTGCTCAGACTCATGTCCATTGAGTCGGTGATGCCATCCAACCATCTTATTCTCTGCTGCCCCCTTCTCCTCCTGCCTTCAATCTTTCCCAGCATCAGGATCTTTCCCAACGAGTCAACTCTTTGCATCAGGTGGCCAATGTATTGGAACTTTAGCTTCAGGATCAGTCCTTCCAATGAATATTCAGGGTTGATTTCCTTTAGGATTGACTGGATGATGAGAAACAGTTATTCCTCCATTACAAGTGAACATTTTGAGGCCAAGAAGCAGATGAATTGTTCAGACTACTTGGGCATGTCGGGGAAGGAACCTGCAACCTGAGTGTTTGATTCCCATAGCAGAGGGCTCTCTGCCTCACGGGGCTCCCCACAGTCCAGAATGCGTGAGCCCAGAGCATGTAGTGGTACCCACCCCACAAGGGCATTCTTGGGGCCAAAGAAAGGTGCATGACATGGTGCTCAGTGACCTGAGATGCTGCCTATACTGGTGGAAGCGTACCTGGCATCGGGGTGCTGAGAGGTCAGGAGACAAGGGTGCTCCTAGCCCCGCCTCCTCCTTGTTCAGCTTGGCTTCAGCTCCCCTTCCAGGGCTTTCCTGGAGCCTCGCCTCCCACAGACCATTTTCCTGCTCTGTGTGGTTCTGCTGAATGTGTGCTCAGCAGGGGACAGATTTTCTTGGTGCCCACAGTACCATCCCCATCCCTGACAATATCACTAGACCTCTCTGGGATCTCCACTTCCCCACCTGGAGTGACAGATGCGTTGTGGATGGGAGGAGAAGGTGGGAGAAGGGGCTGACGGCTCCAGACCAGAAGGTCTTTGCAAAGAGGCCACCTGTCCCGGAGCTCTGAAGCGACTCTGGCCTCTTCTCTTCGTGGAGCTGCTTCTCAGCTCTGACTTGACAGTGGTGAGGAAAGAGGATTCCAGAATCCTGGGATGAGGGTGCTGGTTTGAAGCTCACCATGAGCTTGAAACACTTTAAGGCATGTTATTAAAGTAAACCTCACCATTGTAGCAGTGAAGAAACTGAGGCACAAGGAAGTTAAGGGATGTGTCCCTGTTGAACCAGCCTGTAAATATTAGAGCTAAGAACTGAACTCGGCCATGTGAACTCAGAGCCCACTCAGAGCAAGACAACTGTCTCCAGCCTCAGCAAAACTGTTGGTGGGGATTGGGTTTGTAACAGATCTGAGTGTGCGTTGAAGCCAGTTGGAAAGCCCTCTGCTAGGAATGTGATCAGAATCCTTTGACAGAATGAGGAACCATCCCCTGATTTTCCTCTTTGTCATCTTTCAATTTTTTTTTGCTTTTTGGTAACAACTTTGTGCCAAGTCTCTTCAGTTGTGTCCAACTGTTTGCGACCCCATGGACTGTAACCTGCCAGGCTCTTCCATCTGTAGGATTCTCCAGGCGAGAATATTGAAATAGGTTGCCATTTCCTCCAGGGGATCTTCCAGACCCAGGGATTGAACCCGAATTTTTTCTGTCTCCTGCATTGGCAGGCAGGTTCTTTACCACTAATGCCACCTGGGATCACAACTTTATTGAGATATGATTCACATACTATAGAGGTCATCTGTTTAAAACACAGAATTCAGTGTCTCTTCATATTTAGAATTGTGTGAGCATCGCTGCAAACATCACCCCAGAAAGAAATGCAGTACCTCTTAGCTGCCATCCCCCAAACACCATACCTTCCAGCCTTGGGCAACCATTAATCTATCTCCATCTTTATGGATTGGCCTCTTCTGGACATTTTCTATTAATGGAATCATACAATAAGTAGTCTTATGACTGACTTCTTACAGTTCTTTCACTTAGCAAAATGTTTTCAAGCATCCTCCATGTTGTAACATGTATCAGTACTTCTTTTTATCACCAAATAATATTCCATTTGTATGGATGTATCACGCTTTATCCTCTCATCAGTTGGTAGATGTTTGGGTTGTTTGTGCATTTTGATTATTATGAATAATACCACTGTGAACTTTCATATACAGGTTTTGTGTGAATGTATGTTTTCCGTTTCTCCTGGGAAGACAATTGGGAGTAAAATTTCTGGGTCAAACTCTGTTTAATCTTTTGAGGAACTGCTAGACTGTTTTCCAAAGTGACTGCATTGTTTTGTACTCCTGCTAGTAATGTATGAGGGTTCCAGCCTCCTTGCCAACACTTGTTTTTATGTCTTTTTCTTTATAGCCATCCTAGTGGTTGTGATGTGTTTTCATGTTCTCTTTTTTAATTGCAAGGGCTATACAAACCATGGTCTACTCTAAGGTACTAGAATATCTGGATAATCTATATCCAGCAATGTTTTCCTAAGAGCTCAGACCTGCCACAAACAGGAGAAATAGCCAGTCTCTCCCCAGGTCCAACACCAGGGGCCTCCACAGTTCCATGGCCAAACCCTAGGGACGCTCCCTGATAGCTAACACCTTACCCTGTTCTCTTGTCTTCCAGCGATTCACGAGTTCCCCACAGACCTGTTCTCCAACAACGAGCGACAGCACGGGGGCCGTCCTGCTGCACATTCTTGGGGTAAGTGGCCCTCATGGGGTGGGACATCCCTCAGTTTCCGGCAGGGAAAGCCTGTCTGCAGAGCACAGTGTGTCAGAGAGCTCACCGTGTTCTTACAAGAGCCCTCTGAGAACAGGTCCCGGAAGTGTTTTACCCGCAAAGAAATGAAGTCTTAATAGTGTGAAGTGACTTGCTCAGTGCCACACAGTGAATCACCCCAGAGCCAGGACAAAGATTCACATCTTCTTGTGCCTCCTTTTCTGCTTTTTATAAAACGGGAGTGATGGCATCTCTTCCCCAGATGTGGAAATACAAGCGAACATGGGTCACATCCTTCAGACATAGCAGGGAAAGGGATAATGCTCTCCAGTACCCCACCCCACCCCCATGTTTTACCGTCCTGACATAACTGTGGTTTGAGACTTTGGTGCCCTTCTTCTCAAACTTCCTCAGTATTAAATGAGCCTGGTGAGCAGCGGCAGAGTTCGAGTAGCAGTTCAAAAAGGCATCGTGGGCTCAAACCTAGATGATAGGTAATAGTTGCTCTTCTCTGCATGTGAACTACAGCCCACAGCCATTGCCCATAGTTATAAATGAAGTTTTATTGGAATAGAGCCATTCTCATTCATTTGTATATCATCTGTTGTTGCTTTTCTGCTTCACTGGCTGACCTGAGTAGTTATGACAAAGACTCTGGGATACACAAAGCCAAAAAAGATTTTCTGTCTGTCTCTCTATAGAAAAAGTTTGCAAGCCTCATTGTCTGATGCAGGGAAATGAAAGCGCTCAGGGTTTAATTTTCTACTTTGGATCAACCACAGCAAATGTTCCTCCTGGTGTGGTCCCCTGGCCGCTCAGCACCATCTGCTTCTATATTTAAACCCAACCAAGTATTCTTCTTTGCAAGAGATAATTAAGCAAGGGAAAGCTGGGATTCTCACATAGATAGTAGCCACCTGAGAATAAGGGGTGAGTGAAGTTTTAATTAACGGGATAAACCATTAATGAAAATGAAGATTGTAGGCAAATTTCAAGTGACAGTCTTGTGTATTATTTCTCAAATGGAGTTATTATCTTTCTAGTTTCTCTGGCTTTCCCCTGCCCTCCCTGTTCACTGAGGGGATGTGGATTTGACCAGTTAGTCCCACAGTCTGTCCCTCTGCCTCACCAATGTCTTGTCAAAGCCTTTTTTCCTGAACTTGAGAGGTCCTCGGGAATTTTGCAGGAACTCTTGTAGAGCAAGCACTACCCAGCTACCTCTGGAGAACAAAATCCAGTCCACTTTCTGTTTTTATAAATAAAGTTCTATTGGTAGGCGACCACCCTGGTGTCCATGGCTGCTCTTCTTCTACAGCAGCAGAGTGCTGACAGGCTGTATGGCCTATAAAGACTCATCAGACACTTTAAGAAAAACTTTGCTGAGCCCTTCTTTAGAGCAAGAAAAAACTTGAGCTTTGGAGCCAGGTTTTGTGTATAGCACTAAGAAGCGTCTCAGAACTTCCCGCCCAAGTGAAGGAAAGAGTGGGCCATCTTGGCCGCCTTTTTCTCTCCAGTGTTCTGAGATGTCAGGGGAACCAGAAGCTCTGTGCCTGGGAAATGCTGTAGAGGCAAATTTCTGAGCGTATGAATTTAGGTTGGGATCCTGAGATTTGTAGCAGTGTCTCCTGTCTCTCTCTCTCCACGTTTCCCACACCCCTGGTATGTGTTTCTTTTTGCTTCCCCCAAAAGATACTGAGTCAAATTCAGGGATAGCCACAGCTGGACTCCAGAACACGTTTGCCTTGGACGCTGCAGTCGCAGTTGATAGATCTTCCACTTTATTTGTGGGCTTCCCTGATAGCTCGGTTGGTAAAGAATCCACCTGCCAATGCAGGAGGCACAAGAGACATGGGTTCGACCCTTGGGTCAGGAAGATCCCCTGGAGTAGGGAATGGAAACCTACTCTAGTATTCTTGCTTGGAAAATTCCATGGACAGAGGAGCCTGGAGTCGGACACAACTGACCGACTGAGCATGCCGGCACGCATGCAATTAATTGTAAAGTTGTTGGAACATCACACCATTTTAGCTGAAGCAGCCCAGCCTTTCCCTCTTTTGTGAATAGGGCATTCATATCACTTTTTCTCTGAAGAAAAAAATGGCTTCCTGGTGTTCAGCATAAAATCCCGTCTCCTTTCCACAGATTCTGGTCCTTGCCTCTCCCTCCAACCTCACATTAGTCATTTTCCACTTTACTTTCAATCTGTTCTGCCTGCACCAATGTCCTTGCTGTTTTTCAAATGCATCAAACACACTCCTGCCTCAGGACCTTTTCACGTGCTGGTTCCCAGCCTTTATAGATACTTTATTTGCCAATTAGTGCCCCACAAAGAGGCAGAAGCTTTTCCTGGCATCCTTGTCATCTTGTCCCTAATGGCTAGAACAGTACCGGGCATACAAGATGAGCTCAGTAAAGTCATGTTGGGTGGACAGGTCCGAGAGGAGTTCTGCAGATAACATCATCTAAAAACTACTGATCTGTTCTTGCTCTGTCATCAAACTGAAGAAAATGAGACTTGGAGACATGACTTATCCAAAATCACAAAGCAAAAAATTCCCAGGATCAGCCCTAGAATCTGGATTCTGTTCCATGAGCCCCCCAGTGTTCAGTGGCTCATGTATTTTAACCTGGACCAACATCAAGCAGCATCCCAGGAAATGCTGGGCCTCAAGTTGTCTGTTTTGGCAGGAGGTGGGCAGTTGGTGACAGGAAATGATGCCTTCGCTAAAACTTGAAGAGGGGAAATCAGAATGATGATTATTTTAAACTCGTAAGATGATGGTTTTAAATGCTTTCCTTCTCGGCCCTTGAGGTTTGGATCTTGCCTGTCGACGGCCTGCTCGTGTGTCGGAGAGAGAGGGCTGCTGGTTTAAGAAGACAGGAAGGCACGCAGGACCCTGTGGACTGACTTTTAGTCCCCTCTGATGCTCAGCAGGTTACTTCTCCTGTCTGGGCCCCATCTGCCAGTGAGGGGACTGAGGAAAGCACACCCCAGTGGTGCTGGAATTTTCCTGCCCCAAGCAGGCTGGTTTGGAGCGATGGATTCCTGGCCACGCTCACTGCTGGCAGGAGTCCTGGCTGATGGCTGTCTCCGTTTCCTTTGCAGGCTCTGTACATGTTCTACGCCTTGGCCATAGTGTGTGATGACTTCTTTGTTCCGTCTCTAGAGAAGATCTGTGAGGTGCGTGGGAAGGACTTAGGACCTTTGGCAAAGCCCGGGTCGGGGGCTGGGGTGACTGACACTTGGCGTATCAGTACCAGGCCAAGAAGTGGGGAGTATTCTGGCAATGAAGGTTTTCAGGCCAAGTACGTGGCATTGCTAGTGCAAAGCCTCGCTCTGAAGCTCCAGATTACAATTAGGGGTGGTGTCCTCCCCCAGAGCTTGGCAGAAGAAAGTGCTCCCCCAGTGAAATTATTACCTAGGACCTCTGGCTTCATAGCAGGTGCTGGTAGTTAAGCCAAAGCTGGTTAGTTAGGGAGCATTTGCCAAAACCAGCTGCAAGTGACAGGTACCAGGTGGGGCTCTGTGTCCCCAGGGGAAGATGCTGAGCTGCAATGGCAGGAAATGCCCTTGGTCCTAACCTTTGCAGCCTGATGTTTTCTCCTTTTAATTCTTGTTGTTAAGTCTTCCCAGTCCTGCCCCCTCCTCCCTCAGCTTCTAGCCAAGGAAGGAAAACTGTCTCTGTTTTTATCATCTGCTGTGTTCAGACTGGGGACTTCCCAGGTGGTGCTAGTGGTAAAGAACCTGCCTGCCAATGCAGGAGACACAAGAGATGTGGGTTCAGTCCCTGGGCTGGGAAGATCCCCTGGAGAGTGGGCACGGCAACCCGCTCCAGTATCCTCGCCTGGAGAATCCCATGGGCAGAGGAACCTGGCAGGCTGCAGTCCATGGGGTCGCACAGAGTTGGGTAAGACTGAAGCAACTTAGCACACATGCACAAGGGCAGACTGATCTGGGTGTCACTGCACTTTATCCACTTGAAGTCTCCCAGCTGTTTGAAGCCATACTGTCATTGGGACATTTGCCGGTTGGACATGGATTGTTAGGGGTGGACACGTCCCCATTACTTTATCCCCTGTTGGGCTCCAGGAGGACTGGCTGCTTTTGACCTAGTTCACTAAATGGTGAGTGACCTGGCAAAAGTGTGCAAAGGCCCTGCCTTCCCTTTGCTCCACGCTTGACCCCTCACCCCACCCAGATCAAATGATATGCTCTTCTCTAAGACACTTGCCAGCGAGAGAATGAGCCAGAGGAGGAACAGAATCAGGAAATGGCTGCTGAGGTATTAGGGTTGAATGTTCAACCTAGAGGCAGCCCTGGGGTGGTGGGCTATCACTTCTTCAGAGGAGGCCCTCAGGAGAAACAGTCAACTGGTTTTTCCAGAATATACACCCCAGAATATGTTGTGGGTCACAGCAACAATGTTGGGTCCCCTGCCCTCTTTTGGGTGAGAGAAGCCCATGGACACAGGACCACATTCAGTGGAGATGCTAGACGAGGTTACCCATCTCCCTAAAAACACAGAGGTGAGCAAGAGTGATGGTCCTGGCTTCATAGGGAAGACTGATGGAAGGAACCTAGTGAGAGCCATCAAAATTACTGAGGATTCAAAAGGAAGGAGGGAGCATCTCTGGGGAGAAACCGAGGAAAGCTTCATGGAGGAGGTGGCATTTGGTCCAGGCTTTGGAAGTGAGAAGTCCCACCAGCTGAGTGGAAGGAGAAGGTCATTCCAGAAGGAAGGACTGACCCAGGCAGGGGCAGGAAGGAGGCAGGACAGGGTATAGCATGGTTTGGATTCGGCTAAAAGCTATCATAGGTGCTTTGATGGATGAACCTCTGTGATACCTCCTCTTTGGCAGGGCTAGGATGGGTGGGCTTCTTCCTGGGTGGGGGGGTGTCAATGCTATGCCCCCATCCCATTTTCCACCAAACCCACTGCTCCAACCCTTCTGAGGATTCCCGTAGCAAGCTTATTGAGGAGGTTGTACTGGCCCAGGGAATGGATTCCTCAGTGGCTTCAGAGCCCAGGCTCCCAGGAATGCTTTGGGAGGTGGAAGCTAGAGGAGACCAAGTCCTGCTCTGAGCCAGTCTTCCCAGAGGCCTTCTAAGGACCATAGCTGGGCACCTTCAAGTTGGCATTCAGGGGGACCCAGAATTTCCATGGTTTTCCCAGGCACCCAAAGCCGCCAGCCCCAAATTCCAGATCAGAGGATGGGCCTCTGTGTCCAGAACATGGTCTCACCAAGCAGAGTGGGCCTAGATAGTTCTAGCCCTGTTCCAGGGCTTGGCAGAAGAAAATGCTCCCCCAGTGAAATTATTACCCAAGACCAATTCAGCTCTGGGGACAGGAGGTGAGGTCTATTCCAGTGGGCAGCCAAGTGTCCGGCCTGCCACTGGGAAGGCCTTCTGGGATGCAGGGGCCAGGGTATGCACCTGAGTTTTCCACATCCCACAATGTGATGTATGGATGTTCGCATGGTACCCAAGGTCTGCGTGAGCACCAGAAGTGACAGGCGCTAGAGTAGCGGACTCCCCGGTGATCCCCAGCTCCTGTTCCAGGCATCCAAAGATGAAAAAGACCCATCTTGTCATCCAGTGGGGGAAGCATGCATATGGACCTCAGATCCCCACTGCACGGGTCACAATTCAGCTTCTCTTCCCTGGGGGAGTGGCTGACTAGTGG
Source organism: Nanger dama (assembly GCA_917880005.1). Classification (NCBI taxonomy): domain Eukaryota; kingdom Metazoa; phylum Chordata; class Mammalia; order Artiodactyla; family Bovidae; genus Nanger; species Nanger dama. The sequence continues at coordinate 245,872 of CAKJTW010000038.1, read as the reverse complement.
TGGCCCTTTAAAAAGCCTTTATCAGAGAGAGACTGTTTAAGCGTTCAGACAATGAACAAAAATTGACAGGTGGGGGAAGGGGAGAGGGGACTCTGGGGTGAGCATCAGGCAGAGTGGAGGAGGGCGTGTGCTCAGGATGAGCGAAGAGAGGCCACCAGCCCTGAAGCTTGACTCTGGCTGCGGGGCTATGCCCCGCGTTCTCCGTAAGTGGCCAGCAGGCATGCTTACTGTGCCTGCAGTACTGCCTGAGGGTCTGCGGTCACTTCTGTTTCAGAAACTCCATCTGAGCGAAGATGTGGCTGGAGCCACCTTCATGGCTGCGGGAAGCTCAACACCAGAGCTGTTTGCCTCTGTTATTGGTAAGAAATCCTATCAGCTTGAGACATGGGTGCCCAGACTCTTGTGAGCATGTTTTTTCAGCTCTGAGTGTCAGTTTTCTCATCTGTAAAATGGGAGATGTGGAGAGAAAGTGAATTACTGGTTCCCTGGGGTATGGAGTGGAGTAGGGTACTCACAGGTATGGGTTGTTTGTTTTTTTTTGAGGTGATAAAAACGTTCTAAAATTAGATTGCAGTGATGGTTATATAATTCTGACTATACCAGAAAATGCTAAAGTGGTATTTTAAATGGGTGAATTTTACAGCTGGGTGAAATTATCAATAAAGCTGTTCCCCAAACTGGGAGGATTGGTGTAGCAGGTCCCTAAGGACTCTTCCACCGCTGGCTTTGCCGTTCTCACCAGCATCTCGGGTGTTCCCTGGTAGTAAGAACACGTCCTGTCCATTCAGGGGGTGGGGGACGTGGAGCCAGCCAGGGTCTGAGGAAGGAGCAGGCCTGGGCTTGCACACGAGGTTTGTGCCTCTTTCTTCCCAGGCGTGTTCATCACCCATGGAGATGTCGGGGTCGGGACCATCGTGGGCTCTGCTGTGTTCAACATCCTGTGTATAATCGGAGTTTGTGGATTATTCGCAGGGCAGGTCAGTGGTGTCTGTCTTCTCATGAAATGACATAGGGATAGCGTGGGAGAGACCCAAGGCCCAGCCTTAGCCGTGCCTGTAACTCCCTGTGGCTTTGAGTGGGGGTGTCCCCTCCAGGCCCCTTTCCTTGTGTGTAACACGGGTGTCCTGTGTTCCTTCTACCCATGGGTCTGAGAGCAGAAAGCGCATCAGCTGCCCCCCTTGGCTGGTCTCAGGGGTGGGTTGTGGGGTGTTCATTTGACAGCAGTAAATATTTAAGAAGCATTTCCTGTAACCCTGACCATGAGCTAGACTCTGGACTTACTTGGGGCCTGTCCTCTACCTCCCTGTGGGTACATGAAGCTGGCTTGTTGATTTCCTATCACATCTTCCTGATCCTTGGAGCTACAGGGGGACATTAGACTTGACCTCAGAGAGTCGGGCTCATGGAAAGCTCTTTCTGGCCAAGGGAGGTAGAGGAAGGCAGCCAGTCACCCCCAGAAAGTTCTAGCACTGAGAAAAGAGTGAGTGTCTCTGGCCTCCTCAGGCCACATGGCTTCTCCTGGGATACGTGCCATGTGGTCACCATGAAGGAGCAGGGGGCAGCTTTGCCATTACTTATGAATGCGAACACGTTGTCCTTCTGTCCCCAAATGTGACCAAGAGAGCGAGGTGCCTGGAGCAGCCAGACATGCTGTGGTCCTGGTGGACAGTTAAGATGAGCTCTGAGGGCGTGCGTCTGCAGCTGCAGGGGTCTGGGGGCAATGGGACACCCCCAGCTGTGTCCCCCATACCCCATCTCCCCAGCTGGCAACGCTAATGGCCCTTTGCTTGGCAGGTGGTCCGTCTGACATGGTGGGCCGTGTGCCGAGACTCCGTGTACTACACCCTGTCTGTCATCGTGCTCATCGCCGTGAGTTAATGCGCCCTCTCCTGCCCCACTGTCCTGTCCCTGGCACTATGACCAGAGAACCCACGGCACCCTACCCTGGGGTGTGCTGGCCACTCACTGTGGTTGTGTTGACCTATTCCCTCCACGGTGCTTCCCTGTCCCAAAACTTCATACCTGATGCCTTGGTTATCAAGTACATCCAGGTACCACCTTGAGGGCAGAAAGGCCTTGAAAAAGCTAAAGCAGGCATCATATGGTTGATGCAGTTAAGCTTAAGAATGTGGTCATCAGAGGCCTTCAGATCCTCCCTTAGAGCCAGTTTCCTGAGGAGCAGCGTTTCTGGTTTCCTAGCACACTGCAGAGCTAGGAAGAGAGAGACCAGCTGGGAGCCCTCAGGGTAGGCAGCTGGGAGCAAGGATGTGTGCAGAAAAGGCAGAGGGCCTGAATCAGGGACCCCTGAGGGCTGGGTGCCATCATATATAACATGTGGCAGTGATACAGCAGTGAAGCCCGGGACGCAGTTTATGCCGAGGACCATGCCATCCACAGGGGAGCAGTTTCCGTCCAGAAGGAGCTTTCAAGTGACTGCATGAGGGCAAGTCATATCAAGAGGGCAGATGCATGTGGCATGCCCAGATCTCAGAGTATGAAATGTGTTCTAGAATAGTTCTCCCCTAAGGACATCTAGAGCCAACTGGATTTGATAACCATGATCTTTGTAGTAGTTAGCTGTTGCCATGTAACAAATTTCCCTCAACACTCAGCAGCTTAAGACAGCAAACATTTATTGCCCCCTTTTTCTATGGATCACATCTGGGAGGGGCTTAGCCAAGCCCTCTGGCTGAGGATCTCTCATCAGTGTACTCACCGGCCAGAATACAGTTATGTGAAGGCTCCCTGGGCAACAATCTGCTTTCAAGATCCCTCGTGAGGCAGTGGGCAAGCTTCAGGCATCACTGAGAACTGCTTCCCTCCCCTCCCAACAAGAGCGAGGAGGTGCCGAGATGGAAGCCACAGTCTGTTTGTAACCAAATCTCGGACGTGACAGCCATCACTTTTGCCATATTCTGTTAGGAGCAGATCCCTAAGATCAGGCCACATACACAAGGGGAGATTGAATGTCGGGTATCTGAGAGGCTGCCCACCACACCCCCAAAAATGAAAGTTAGAGGTAAAACAATTTACCTATATACGATTTTACCAAATCAGCATAATGCCCAAAAGCATATCATAAAAGACAAAAGTAATTCATAATAAAAGAATACATCTAGTGTGTAACTGTTGGGGCAGGAAGATGCTGGAACGCTGAGTGAGGTAATCTGTTGACCTCGTACAGGAAGTCTGCAGGCCCTAGGCTGCCAGTGCAGGCTGATATGCTGGACTGGCCACCCCATGAGTGGTGCTGACATTGATGATGGAATTTTCTGAAACTGTAAATGACTCCTGATAAAATCCTAAACTGAGCCAAGTACAGTCATCCCTCTCCACTTGCGTGATAGCTAACTCACTAGAAAATTAAGTATTTATTGAAACTGTATAAAAATACTTTGATTTATAAAATGGAGTTAAATTCAAAGCTCAGGCCTTTTTTTTTTTTTTTTTTGCTGCTGGCTTAAATATCTAGCAGGACATCTAAGATCTGTGTCAAATATGGATAACTCCTCTGGGAGAAACATTTTACATGCTGAAGACTGACTGGTATGCCTGGTCTTCATCCTCTAAATGCCTGTAGCCTTCCACTGGGTAATAAAAAACTGGCAGTGTCCTCATACGTGTCCCCCAAGTTCCCCAGATGGTGATACCAGGCTCCCCTCTGTTGATGTGATACCAGGCTCCCCTCTGCCTCTTCTTCAGAGCCTTGAGACTGGGGAGCCTCAGAGCAGTGCCCAGCCAGGATGACCCTGTCTGAGTGGCCTCCCAAAGCAGATCCTGTGTGTGCTGCCTGCCTGACAACCAGCAGAGGGTGCAGTGGGCCCAGATCCAGACTGCAGCCCATGGCCTGTCCTGACATCGTGTGTAGGGACCCCGATGTCTCCAAGATCTGATTGGTGGGCGTAACCCCCTCCTGTGTGCACTGGGCCTGGCTGGGGCAGTTACAGGATGCCTCCCAGGACCACAGAGCCATCATTTGTCTGCATCCCACATAGGGGATGCTGGGTGGAGCTGTTGGGCAAAGTCAGTGCCCTCTTAAGAAGCTGTGGCAACCTCACCATCACCCTCAGCCTCCCTTCAAGTGGTACAAGTGGGTCCTTTGTCCTCAGAGCTTCCAAAGGGCTTATTCTTTATTTTTAAGACAATGACACCCTTTCCTCCCCACCCACCCCACCCACCCCACCCCCATCCTACCCCACACAGAAGTACCAAAGATGGAGAGAGGGATAGATAGATAGATAGATAGAAAGAAAGATAGATAGATAGATAGATATGCAAGCACAAATGTACATACAGAGATAACTTTTCTTTTCAGTTTTTAAGATTCTTGATTTCAGCAACCCTATTCCATTAATGAGGGCAGACTCCTGCAATGGGCCCCCATGGCTACTGGGAGTAGTTCTCTTTGGAGACCCACACTAGGCCTCACCCTGTAGCACCTGCAGGCCAAGGCTTCCACTAAGGAAGGGTCACTTCTACGTTAGAGAAACCCAGACCCAGAGAGAGGTGCCAGCTTTCTGTGAAAATCAGAGCCAGCCGGGTGTACGTCACCTCACGGTACTTAGGGGCTTGTGTTTGTTCTTCTTTTGGAGTAAATCTGTCCCCCTATTCTTCTTTCTTTTGCCCTCCCAGTTCATATATGATGAAGAAATTGTGTGGTAAGTTTTAAACGTTTGTTTCTTTTTCATTTTTCGTTAGTATCCTTATTTGTTGGGTTCACTGCATCTTTTTAAAAATTATTTTTACAAACATAAGAACTTGTGAAAGTAAAAAGGCTATCATTCTTTGGTAATATTTATTTATTCTTGACTGTATAGAGTCTTAGTTGCAGTATACAGACTCTTCATCGTAATGCGCGGGCTTCTCTCTACTTGTGGTGTGGCCCCAGGGTGCATGGTCTCTCTAGTTGTGGCGCATGGGCTGAATTGCCTGTGACATGTGGGACCTTAGTTCCCCAACAATGGATGGAATCTACATCCCCTGTATTGGAAGGTGACTTCTTAACCACTGGACCACCAGGGACGTCCCCAAAAGGGTATCATTCTAAGCAGTCATACCTTTATCTGTCCTTTCAAAGTGACAAAGGTTGTTTTCCTTAATATTCTCACCCTGCCAGATAGCAAGATATTTTATAAAGCTAAAATAATGAAAACAGTATGATGTTTTGCACAGGAATAAACATGGGCCAATGTGGAATATGGAACCAAGAATGCAGTAATGGGCCCAGTTCTGGGATGGGGCATCATGACAAAGCAGAGAGATGGGGAGGGGGGCAGCCTCAGATGCTATAAAAACAAGGAACCCATGTAGAATCCCTCAGACCTTATATAAGAATAAATCCCAGATGAGTTCAAGATTTTGCTGCCAAAAGCAAAATTAAAGCGTTTTAGGGGAGAATATAAAACTCATCTTTATGACACTGAGGTTGAAAATGATTTCTTAATTAAGATACAAAAGGCACAAACTTCTAAAGAGAAGGTTGATATTTCCACTCTAACCTTTAAGGCATGAATGTACTGGGTTGGCCAAAAATTTCATTCAAATTTTCCCCATGATGTTGTTCTTGTTCAGTTGCTAAGTCATGTCTGATTCTTTGCAACCCCATGGACTATAGCACGCCAGGCTTATCTGTTCATCACTATCTCCCTGAGTTTTCTCAAACTCATGTCCATTGAGTCAGTGATGCCATCCAACTCTCATCCTGTTGCCCCCTTCACCTCTTGCCCTCGATTTTCCCTAGCATCAGTGTCTTTTCCAATGAGTTAGCTCTTTGCATCAGGTGGCCAAAGTATTGGAGCTTCACCATCACATCGTATTTTCCATAATATGTTATGGTAAAAAAAACCCAAGCAAACTTTTTGACCAACCCAATATCTTCCACAAGCCATAAAAACATTCTCTTCGTTGACAGTGATGGAGATCTGTATCCTGTATGTGGTTATTTTGGGAATGTATTCATGAGGCCTGACATGAGCAGCTGCATGCTTTGGGACCAGAGCATGCTGGTTCTGGGTCTACCCACCTGTGAGCCAGAAAGTCTCTTTCCTCTGGGGATCTCCTCTTCTTCACCTGTAGGCAGAGTTCTGAGGGGGTGGTCTGATTATCGACAAACCTCTTTGTCACTCTGCTGGGCTCTGGGCTCTGTCAGCAGAGGAACAGCTCCCCAAAATGACTGCAGCTCATGTTGGGCACTTAGCAGATCTTCAGGACACATTCCTCAGATGACCCAACAAGTTAAGCCGTGGGACTGCCCAGAGGCTTGTGTTCTGAGCTACAGAAATCCCCACCACGTGTGGAGTTGGATGCTACTTCTGAAGGACGACAGGAAAAGTGCACCCCAGGAAGACCCCAGCCCACCGACCCCCACCTCGTGTTCTACCCACGAGGCTACAGCGCCCGGCCTGTCTCTTCAGGCAGTTCTTAGGGCACCTTCCCCCCTGCACCCCCAGCTCCTCTGGTCTCTGGCTGGAATCTCGCGTGACCACAGAGCCCTTTAGGGTCAAGTCTGCATGACCCCTGGCCCCTCCCCTCCCTTCCCTGGGATGAGGTGTTGTGCTTAGTCGCTCAGTCGTATCCGACTCTTTGTGACCCCATGGACTGTAGCCCCCCGCGGGCTCCTCTGCCCATAGGGATTCTCCAGGCAAGAATACTGGAGTGGGTTGCCTTTCCCTTCTCCAGGGCATCTTCCCAACCCAGGAATCGAACCCATGTCTCCCACATTGCGGGTGGATTCTTTATCATCTGAGCCACCAGGGAAGCCCAAGAATACTGGAGTGGGTATTAATACTGGAGTGGTATCCATTTTCCAGAGGATCTTCCTGACCCAGGAATTGAACTGGGGGTCTTCTGCATTGCAGGCAGATTCGTCGCCAGCTGAGCTACCAGGGAAGCCCTGGGATGAGGTGGTTCCTCCCTTTTCTAGGTAGCTAGAGGAGCTCCTCCTGAGTCCCACAGAGCCCTTGTAGTTGAGAACACCCCAGGCCAGGCTTCTCTGTTACCAAGCGAGTGCCAGATGGCAGGATAGATGGGGGCTGGGCGGCTCGTCCACCGGCCTGAGTCCTGGTCGGGGAAGGTGACAGGACACCCCGCGGTGCCCCACCCGCCGTGCCGGGCACACCCAGCCGCAGGCACGGCTTCCCCCGTTCTAACCAGCCTCCTTTCTCTCTGAGGTGGGAAGGCCTGGTGCTCATCATCTTGTACGTGTTTTACATCCTGATCATGAAGTAAGTGCCCTTCTCCTCTCCTGGGCTGTCTCACCCCTAGTTCCACACCCCGCTGCAGCCTTTCGTCAGAGGCAGAAGAAAACCTCGGTCAGCCCTTTCGGTCATTTTTGGCCACCCTGTTTCTCCAGGGGACACCCTGCTGGGGCAGCCAAGGTGGGAGAGAGATATTCAGACTCTGTGGTTCGATACCGTCCACACTTGGGCCAGGGTGGGTGGCTGGTGGCAGGAGACTGAGGCCGCTCCCCTAATGAGTAACAGTCAAGGGCCTCTCTCCCACCCTGTTCCACAGCCTTGGCCCCAGGGTGACTGCTCTTGCTTGCTGTCTCTATAAATCCCCTGATAATTTAATGCCACTCTTTCAAAACAGCCAGGCAGCTCCAGTCTCTCCAGACTCATAAAATGCCGCCTCTGGAGGCTCTCACCCTTGCACAGCTGCAGAGGGTACCGCAGGCAGTTCTAAAGGCGCAGACCCTGGGTAGAGGGTGTGCACCCACGTGGCCCTCTGGAAGCTTCCTCGGCCAGAATCATCTCAGAACTACCCAGGATGAGTAGCATTCAGTCATAAAAGGAAAGTATGATTCATGCCGTGATGCAGAGGAACCTTGAGGGCATTATACTGAGTGAAAAGAGTCAGGTCACAAAAGGACAAATACTGGGCCATTTCACTTCTGTGAGGTGCTGAGGAGACTCAGATTCCTCGAGGCAGGCAGCAGATGAGAGCTTGATTACCAAGTGCCTGGGGGAGGGCGTCATTAATGATTCCTTGACGAATGAGAACAGAGTTCTGTTTGAGATACTGACAATTTGAGGACTAGAATGTGGTGATGGCTGCCCCACCTTAGAGATGTAATTATGGCCACCGAAACATGAGCCTGAAAATGGAAAATAGTTAAAATAGAAAATTTTATGTCAGATGTATTTTTCCACAATTGAAAAAAAAAAAAAAAAAAAAAAGCTACCCATGGGCTAAGCCACATTCAGATTTTTAACTTTCTCCTCACACCTCCGCAGATAATTAAAAAGAAAACACCACTGAGGTTTATGAGACTAGGAATCCCCACACTGACATAAAACACGTATCGTGTTTTCTAAAAATGGATGGTAAGCTGTCAAAACGGCAGGAGAACTGTCTTTGAAGGTCTCCTCTCTGAGTGCCTTTGGGTGAGGCCGCCAGCCTGGGGTCTGGGACGGAGTCTCCTCTCTGTGGGGACAGTGGCGCTGGCCGGGTGGTGTGGGGACAGGGCCTCAGGGCACCCACGGGAGCAAGGCCAGGCCTGGGCCTCTCCCACGGCTGGGCTGAGCTGCTTTTGTTAGGAGAGGCTTATGGTGTGCAGAAGTAGGCGTCAGTCATTTTCTTGAGCTAAAAGGTCTCTCATGACCCCAGGAAGCCCATTCAAAAGGGGCAGGCCCCATTGTTCCAGGGTTCCTGTCAGGAAACTCTGTCAGCACAGCTGAAAAGATTAGGATTAACATAAATACGCTATTGATACTATGTATAAAATAGATGATGGGAACCTACTGCATAGTACAGGGCACCCTACTCACTGCTCTGGGATAATTGAAGTCGCAAAGAAGAGGGGATGTCTGTGCGCGGAGCTGATTCACCTTGCTATACGGTAGAAATTCACACAACATTGCAAAGCAACTATTAATATGATTGAATAAAAATTAATTAAAAACCAAACCCTTAGCTCCCCACCCCCCTCACCCAAGGCCAAGCTCACTGCAGGTGCATGGGGGAGGGGGAGGAGGCCCTGGCCCGCTGCCCCGCCCCAGCCACTCCCCTGCCCGGCCTCTCCTGCTGCTCTGACCTCCCTTAACTAACTTGCAGGTACAATGTGAAGATGCAGGCCTTTTTCACAATCAAACAAAAGACTATTGCAAATGGCAACACGGTCAACAGTGAGCTGGAGGATGGTAATGATTACTGTGATAGTAGCTCTGATGACCCTTCCCTGCCATTGCTGGGGCAAGGTAAGGCTGAGCAGACAGGAGGGGGCGAACGTGCCATTAAAACCACACACACACACACCATAAGCTGTCCCTGTCTCCCTTGGTCACGGGACCCTACATGAGGAGGGCAAGTAATTGGGAGCTGTGGCTCAGATGGGACCAAGATGAGCCCAGGGTCCACAGTCACGTCCCCAGGGGTCGCCCCAGGCCTCCTGAGGAAGGCTCAAGTCCTGCCTGGCTTTTCTGACATGCGGTGAACCATATCTCTGACGCCACTGCCAGGAAGCTAAGGACTTGGGAAGGCAGAGCAGGTGGGGTCTCCCTGTGGTTTCTCAGATGCCAGGCCCAGTTCTGGAGAGCTCTGTTCTAGAGAGACCGCTGACTCGTTGCCCCTAAGGAACAGCAAGGCTGGGAAGGACGCCATGGAGCTGGATAGGAATTCCAGACCTGCCCCCAGGAGCCCCACTGGAAGCCCCTTCTCCTGGGGGCTGTGGCCTGGTCTCCTTAGCTTCTCCCTGGACCCTTGTCTGGGGATTCTGGACCTCTGAAGCCAGCCCATGTCTGTCAAGTACCCCCAAATGTTTGGGCTTGACCAGCTACTGCCTTGGGAATCTTGTCCTCAATTCTTTTTATTTTTGGCCGAACCTTGCGGCATGTGGGATCTTAGTTCTCTAACTAGGAACTGAACTCATATCCCCTGCAGTGGAAACTCAGAGTCTTAACCACTGGTAACCACTGGACCACCAGGAAGTCCCTATCCTCAATTCTTAATCCAGCCAGTTACCAGGTGATTCCATCCAGGGGGCAGTTCTGCCAGGGAGCCAAGAGCGTCGATGCCCTCTCCCACCCAAGACTTGTGTTAAAGTCTGAATAGGTTCTTGGAGTCAGGATCTGGGGGAAAAACAGCTTTAACTGGCATTGCCGACGAGTTCCACCCATGGTGTTAGTAAAGCTCTCCTTTAACCAGGAGAAAGCACCGTGGACCAGCCTCCTGAGGGGTATTCCTCTTTTATTCCTCATGGCCTTGGCCAAGTCACTTTAGGTCACTTTAATTCCTAATTCCTATAGGCTCAGAGGGGACTCTTTGCCTGTGTCCGGGACATGTAGGGGCCGAAATCTATACTCCTAGGCACTCCCCCAGCCTCACCCTGAGGGTGGGTCAGGTAGGATATTCCTCACAAGTGCACTTTCGGTAAGTGCTGGGTTGGCCAAAAGTTCGTTCGGACTGGGGGTCCCTGAACAAACTTTTGGCCAATCCAATATGTTCTGTCCCATCTCAGGTAACCCCTAGGAGGAAGGTATCTGTGGTGGGTGCTGAGTGAGGGGTGGATCTCTCCACGTGTAAGGAGGAAGGCTGCTGGGGAGAGGGTATGGGTGTAGCCAAGGCCACAGGCCCACCGCTGGGGGCCCCAGGAAGGAGCCCAGCAGAGCACAGGCAGGTGCCGTGCGCCTGTTTCTTAAAAGCGAGCAGGCTGCTCCAGAAGAGAGCTGTTTCCAGAACAGCCTTGTCAGGAGGGGGAGGAAACGGTGTGGCCACTGTTTGGGATTTTTAGCTCCACAGACATGGCAGCTCCAAGGTGGGTCCCCAGCCCTCACAGTTTCTTAAGACAGAGGCTCTTCCTGGCCATCCTTGTACATAGAGATCAGGGCTCCTGGAGTCCTCTGGACCTTCATGGTGAGAGGAGCGATTCTGTTTACCAAGTCAGTAGGAGATGCCCGCATCCTCAGGTGCCAGCCCCAGGAGCTACCTGCTGCCATGTGGATGATGGAGGAGGCTGGTCCCCAGTGCCGCATGTCAGGGATGTGAGCATTTCCTCTTCCAGGCAAATCCAGGCTGCCCTGAGGCCATGTGGGGCCTTTCCAGGGGCTCTCTGGTGGCCCTCACTTTTGCACTTTTGTCAGTAGGATTTCCCACAAGTTTATTGCTTTCCCCCAATCCTCGAAGTCCAGGACAGTTTCTGGAAAATTGGAAGATTAGACACAAGACTGTCCCCTAAGGCCAAGGAAAGGAGGGGACATAGGTCTCCCTCCAGCTCTTATCAGGGCGAATGCACTTAGACAAAAGCCAAGGAGGAAACGGGCTAGGGCAGGGTTTAGGGACGTAGGCCTCGAACTGGAGAGGTTGGGGCCTGGAGACCAGCCCCGGATGGTGGCCACTCCTTTCCTCTTGGGCCCATGCTCTTCAGGTCTCCTTCAGTGGGCCCTTCTCCCCAGCAGCCTTCCTCCTTCCACGTGCAGAGATCCACCCCTCACTCAGCACCCTCAGCAGGCGCCTTCCTCCTGGGGGTCCCCTGAGACGGGACAGAACAGATTGGGTTGGCCAAAAAGTTCGTTCGGATTTCCACACAGACTTCTTGGCGAACCCAACACTTGCTTAGTGTGCACACAGGGTGGGGGGTGGGGGTGGGCAAGCGGGGAAGCATTTGTGACTCACTGAAGGGCATTGTCCCCTAGAAGCAGATTGACTGGGGCAGGAGATTACACCCCAGGCCTAAGGAGAACAGGGCTTTGGGATTTTACCATTTCTGACAGTGTTGCCACAGAATCTTTCAAACTCAGAGCTCATCTCCCTGGTCCTCAGTCTCCAGGCAGGTCCCATAAACCACGCCATCCACGGTTGTCAAAGATTGCTGGCTTATAGATGTTTTCAGGAAGACACACACACACAAAAACCCCTGATTTTGCTGCTTTGCAGTTTGGGTGTTTCCCATAGATGTAAAATCAAACTTTTTTTAACCCAACCTCTTGACAGGAAAGGAGATGTTGCCTTTTCACCCCTCAGTCCTATAAAATGCCATTATGTACTTGAATGCTCTTAAAGATCATGCGGGTCAGCTCACCAGATCAGTGCAAGCTGGTGTTCTCTTTTGGAGGGAATAGCATCCTCCAGTTTTGTTCTGCATACAGTTCTTTTTTCCCCCTAAAAGTTTTGCAAATTTTTTTATACCACTCTTCAATTCTGCTCAAGAAAGCAGAGCACAATATAGCAAGCAAAGTGTCCAGGATGGAGGCAGGCGGGCACCCCATTTCCCGCCGTGGCTGGAGGTCTGGCCTCTCCTTGCTGGCTGTCTGGTGGCATTGCACATGACCCGGTAGCCGGGCCATTTTGACCACCAGCTGGGCTCACTGTAGGACGTTTCCAAGCTTCCCTGGACGGGGACACAACTTTGTCTTGGAACGGGGAGGGAGCAGGTGATACCTGGCCTTAGGTTGAACTTCCAGGGCAACATGCTGACATTGGCTGGGTTACCTGCTAAGCACGCGGTGGGTGGCGCCAGGATGAGATGCCCTAGAAGCCAAAGAGGAGAGGGGCCATCCCCACGGCCAGAGGTCCCAAGCATTGAAGTCCCCCTACTAACACCCTCCTTCACATAACCCCCGGCATCTTGGCCACCATCAAGAATGCTGCCCCAGACTCCGGCGTCCACCGCACGCTAATCATCTCTGCAATCTCTGTTGGCCTTTGTCTCCTTAACACTTCTCCTCTTCTAAATTGTAAGTAATCTGCTTTGACCCAAGCAGTAACACATGCATTTAAGAAACAGAACCCACAAGTCCAATGCACGCCTCATTGGCGGTTAATATTTGTCTCCCACAAATGCATGGTCCTCCTGGCTTTGGTTCTAACCACATGCCTCCTGTCTGCTGAGCCTTGCTGCCTGTTGGGTGAGGGTGTGTGTGTCTGGTGTGCATTTGTTCATGTTTGTGCTATTAACTCTCATGCAGGTTTGCTCTGACTGCTCCTAGTTACCCTGTTATCCAGGAAAGACACTCATCAGGAGCGGGTGACCAGTGGAGAGGGACGGGCGTACCTGCTTTGGCAACCCCTCAGAGGGGAAAGGCTCCCCTGCTTCTGTGTGCTGTGTCTAGGAGTGTTTCTATTTCTGGACCCTCCTGGGCTCTGGAGTTGACTGTCAAGCCCCCCAGGGACTCCAGCCCAGAGCATGTTCCTGAAGGTGGCGAGGAGGGTCCAGGGACCAAGGAGACTTGTTCTTCAGCCTCATGAGTGGAAGCAAAGGGTCACAGAGAGTGGCTTCCCTGCTGGAGAGTGCTGGTTTCACTGGAGACACTGGTCTTGGCCAGCAGCTCACTGTGCACCGCTCATAAGCAGGCTCCTCTCCTGGGTCTCAGTTGCCTCGTCAGGGCCTGTGAGCCAGATCTTTGACCTCGCTCCTACTGCCTCATGGAGAACAAGTTTGGAAGCTTAGTGTGCCAGGTGGAGCTGGTTCCTCTAAGAGCAGGTAGCTTCACAGGAAGCTGAGAACCAGCGCTGTCACCTCTCAGCATTTTCCCTTTAGGGGGCCCTTGTGCATTTGTTAGGTTTTGTCTGAGCCTCTGTAAATGGTGGGGAAGAAAGGTCCCCCTCAGAGTCATTGGTGAGAGGTGGCAGGAATCCAGTCCACTTTGTAGGTGGGCTGCCCCATGAGGCTTAGGTGACGAACTGAAAGACCCTTGCATTTAGCCAAGACTGGGCGCCAGAAGAGAAGGTCATCAGTCAGCAGAGGGACTAGCCCTGGAGATGTGCACGTGGTCCTGTAAAGGGGGGACCCTGGAGATCTGTTCAATACTTGTGGGTGGCTCAGACTCAGGCGGTTCGCTCTACTAATGGGAGGATCTGCAGCCAGCCTCCCACGTGGCTACCAGCTGCTGAGACTACAGCCTAAGAAGTCTGCCCCTCGAGGGGACGTCAGTCACCCCCAACTCTGGGGCTTTGCCCTGGTGGTTCTCAGCACTAATCACGGCTTTGTGCTCAATATAGTGAAGGAGGAGCCCCAGTACAACAAAAACCCAGTGGTGATGGTGGACGAGGTCATGAGCTCCAGCCCTCCCAAGTTCACCTTCCCAGAGGCAGGCTTACGCGTAATGATCACCAATAAATTTGGGCCCAGGACCCCGTCTGCGGATGGCGAGCAGGATCATAATTAATGAGGTAAGTTTCCTTCAAGGCCCGTGAGCCCACGTGAGCCTGAGGCCTTGGATGGGTTCCAGCACGGGGGAAGCCCTGGCTTGTCAGGACACTTCCTGGCGTTGGGCCCGGAGTGTCCTGTGCCGGGCTGGTGTCATTACCAGCCCGCTGAAACAAGGAAGCCCAGACAGCACCCACGGGCAGCAAATGATCCTATCAGGAAGGAGTTTAAGGCAGGTAGCAATCGAATACCATGTCTGCCACATTCCACTAAGTATTTTGTCAAGTGCTGCTGCTGCTGCTAAGTCGCTACAGTCGTGTCCGACTCTGTGCAACCCCACAGTCGGCAGCCCACCAGGCTCCCCCGTCCCTGGGATTCTCCAGGCAAGAACACTGGAGTGGGTTGCCATTTCCTTCTCCAATGCATAAAAGTGAAAAGTGAAAGTGACATCGCTCAGTCGTGTCCAACTCTTAGCAACCCCATGGACTGCAGCCTACCAGGCTCTTCCATCCACGGGGTTTTCCAGGCAAGAGTACTGGAGTAGGGTGCCATCGCCTTCTCCGTTTGTCAAGTACTAGAGAAAGACTAATTGGAGAAAGACTGGTCTGAAGTACAGATTTTTTTTTTTAATGTTACTCAGGGCAAAAAAAAAAAAAAGAATACATACCTATTCTCTATGGATAGAGCAACTCTAGAAGAAAACTGAAAGACTATAGAAGCCTTCTGGTTTGTCTTTCTCAGCATGTGGATCCATTACCTCCTTTGTTATAATGGAAAGTGAAGTGGAAGCAAAAGTCACTCAGTCGTGTCCAACTCTTTGCAACCCCATGGACTATATAGTTCATGGAATTCCCCCAGGCCAGAATACCAGAATGGGTAGCTGCTCCCTTCTCCAGGGGATCTTCCCAACCCAGGGATCAAACCCAGGTCTCCCACATTGCAGGCAGATTCTTTACCAGCTGAGCCATCAGGGAAGCCCAAGAATACTGGAGAGGGTAGCCTATCCCTTCCCCAGTGGATCTTCGCAACCCAGAACTTGAACCAGGAACTCTTGCATTGCAGGCAGATTCTTCACTAGCTGAGCTACCAGTGTCTCTTCTAATGCAACCTCAGGGTAGCTGCAGATGTTCTTTTTCCAAGGATAATTCTCTCTTGATTCCTGTAAAGCTGGAGTCATGACCCCCTTCCCGTTGCTGCCATTCATACTCATCCTGAGCCACGCCCCACCTCCTCTCAATGCTGTCCTTGCACAGCTGTTGCTGAGTCCAAACTTGGTCTGTTCGCCACAGGACAGGCCAGTTAGCTGAGAGATTAGGTGTTGAAACAATGACTAGGACATTATTTGGAAAGTGACTGATTGAAAAGATGGCAGATTAATGTCTCAACAGGACAGAGGTGGGGAGGGGGTAGTTGAGTAGATAAAGACCTTTATCTTGCAGAAATCTCCTGGAATAGCCAACCTGGGGGAAGAGGGGTGATGTGTTAATCAGAGGGGCAGGCTCCCCTGAGGCAGGCCTTTAGGGAGGGGATGTGTTAATCTCTTCAGGAAGAGGGTCAGGGTTCCCTGAAAAGTATTAGTCACTCAGTCGTGTCCAACTCTTTGTAACCCCATGGACGGGCGTACCTGCCCATGGAATTCTCCAGGTACGAATACTGGAGCTGGTGGCCATTCCCTTCTCCAGGGGCCCCATTCCCTTCTCCAGAGCATCTTCCTGGCCCAGGGTTCCCTGAAGCATGTTATTATGTATGACTATAGTAACAAAGGGTGGCACCAGTGGTAAAGAACTCACCTGCTAATGCTGGAGACAAAAGAAACTGGTTGGAAGATCCCTTGGTGGGGGAGGCATGGCAACCCTCTCCAATATTCTTGCCTACAGAATCCCATGGACGGAGGTGGGCTCTGTCCACCTGGTGGGCTTACCTGGTGGGCTCCAGGTGAAAACTGTAATTTTTCAAAGGTTAAACAGATCCATCATGGAGTCAGAATTGGTTCTTCCCTGCAACACAGCTATTTGCAGGTTTGTTTGTTTGTTTTGTTTTGTTTTGTTTTGACTATGAGGAAGACCTTTCATTTAACCCTTTTGGGTAGTAAAATATTATGCCTGGGCATGCGTCACAGATGTAGATCACTTTTCTCTTTTAGGTGGCTAAATGTTGTAGACATGTTTGTAGGAAAAAAGTTTTAGATTTCCACCCAATCCTAGACTTCATGATTTAGGAGTCCCTTCCTAAAACCAATAGAAAGTCAGTTAATGGTCAACTCATCTTTCTTTTGGAAAAAAATAACATGCTTCCATTTTAAGTAATAATGACTTTTTTTGCCCATCTTTTTGCTTCCGGTAACCACAAGGATAAGTGTTAGGCACACAGTTATGGAGTATTGCCTTGGGGGCATGTGTACTGACTGTTGGTTTATTACTGATGTAACTGGGAAGGAGATATGTGTCCATGTGCGATGATTATTAGCCACAAGGCTTTAATCCTAAAGCATAAATATTTTTAATGAGAGCCAGATAAAGATGAGCTGTGCAAAGGCAAACAGATTTTCAGAAACATGGAAACCTGTTAATTTCTTGGTATTATGTGGTTTCTCCCTTTCTCCGGTTTAGTAGAAACCCACTGACTTGGCTTCTGCTTGGGTGGAAAGAAGGCAGACTTGGTCAACAGCTATAAGGAAATAGGGGCGGGAAGAGGTCTGATTGGTTCAGAGGACACCCGTTACACAGGGTGAAAGATCTGGACAGCAGAGGCCTTCCAAATGGCTACTAACCCTATAAGACGCTCAAATTAAGAGGGAAATGCAAATTAAAACCACAGTTAGATTCCACCACATATCCACCAGAACAGCTAAAATAGGGAGGATTGACAATATCAAGCATTGACAAGGATGGGACGCAGCTGAAATTATAATCCATTTCTGGTACAAGTGTGAAATGGTTCAACTCGCACCTACCTTATGACCTCACAATGCCACTTCTAGATAAATGCCCCAGAGAAATGAGTGCATATGTCCACAAAAAGGCATGGTCATGGCATTCTTCCTGATAACCAAAAAGAGGAAATAACCCAAATGCCCATCAAGTGGCAAAGGACATACTGTGTGTTATTCACACAGTGGAGTACTATAAACCCCTGGAAAATAACGAACTACTGATTCATGCAACAAGGTGGATGAACCTTATATTAGGTTGAGTGAGAGAAGCCAAATATAATTTGTACTCTTTGAATCTATTTATAGGAAATTCAAGTTCAGGAAAAACTTAATTGATGTGTATAAAAGTCAGAGTGGGGTTACCTTAATTACTTCTGGAGATAGGAGACCCTTAGCGAGTTGTCTGAGAGGCTACATCTTAATATGAACCATCACTGGACCATTATACACAATGTAAATGCAATTTTTGCATGATATACCTGAAATAAGATTTTTTAACTGTGCAGAGCCTCTCCTGTGAATGTCTTCTGGTGGCTTATGACCATCCACTGGGAAAGTCAGAATGATTGCTTTTATCCAGTGTCATGGGCCAGTTTGTCAGGTTGACACTAAGAAGAAACCCTGGGCTCTGACCGATCCCCTTGCTGATACTGGTCTGAGTGGAAATGAGCAAACTTAGCTGGATTCTAAGGTCCTGGAGCCATTTCTCAGGCAAACCTGAAGCCAGGGGTGTTCTAGAAAGCCTTAAGTGCCACCTGCCTGTGAGGAGCCAAGCAACAGGATTCAGCTTTGTCACACGCCTGGGTGTCTGTCTTGCCTCCTGTCCACACAGAGGCAGAGGCTGATCAACTCGGCCAACGGCGTGAGCAGCAAGCCACTTCAGAATGGGAGGCACGAGAGCATCGAGAATGGGAACGTGCCCGTGGAAAACCTGGAAGAGCCACAGCGGGACCAAGAGCCCCCGCCGCAGCCCCCGCCACCTCCCCAGGAGCCAGAGCCTGTGGAGGCCGCTTTCCTGTCCCCCTTCTCCGTGCCTGGTGAGTCCTGGGGGCCAGGGCTCTCAGGCCACACTGCTGTGGGCTCCGAGGGCCCAAGCCCGGGTCTTCAGGATGGACAGCTGGACCCAGGAGGGCGGGGGAGTCAGGTGTGAGTGTCCAACAGTAAGTCACTCAATGAACACCTCCTTGGTAGTAAACTGTGGGTTAGAGCCACTGTAGGAGGCAGGTACTGCCCAGGGTTAGGGAGCCTGGGGTGCCAGACAGCTGGCCAAGTGGAGGCTTGGGAACTGCACTCAAATGCCCAGGGCAGCGGGGCTTTCTCATGCTGTAAGGAAAAACAAGCACATACGTTATTCTTATGGACATGCTCAGACTCTCCAGCCCTTCCAGCGTGGGCAGGCCGTTTTGCCCATGTGTTGCATATTTGCTGGGACAGGATATACTAAAGCCACACATGATCTTTAGACAGTTACACCTTCTGTGTTTGATGATAACCCCTACCTATAAATAAGTTAGAGCCGCTGTGGCTCTGGCCCACACCTGATTGTCCTCCATCTCATTGCATGGGCCTGGTGTCATCTGACTGCCAGCTCCTCGCTGACCTCACCTCTGCTCCAGCCACACTGGCCTCCTCACTGTCCTTCTCAGAAAGTAGTGGATATGCTCCTGCCCAGGACCTTTGCACTTGCCCTTTGTTGAAATGTGCTTTCTTCTGCTGCCTTTATCACTCACTTCCTTACCTTCCTCGGGTCTCTGCTTAAATGTCACCTTCTCAGTGTGGCCTTCTCTGACCACCCTAATTTAAGTATTCTGTATATATATATATATTTTATCTTGTGTGTCTCCCCGGCTAAAATATCAGCTCCATGCCAGCAGGTATCTTTGTCTATTTCATTCGCTGTTGTATCCCCAGTGCCCAAGCATGACACATAGTAGGTGCTTAGTAGATGTCCATCAAGTGAATGATTTCAGGAATTTGTGTGAGAGAATCCCCAGACATACCCAATCTGTCTTCATCTTTAGCCATTCTCTTCTGCAGTCCATGATGAGAAGTAAAGGCCTAAGCTCTTTAGCCCCATCTCAGAGGTTTTTCCTTAGTGTCCTGCCATCCTGAATGGCAGCAGAATTCCAAGAATTTCAGGTCCAAAACTTGTTGTTTTTCCAAAAGACTTCTGTGTTTAACAATAGGCTCACAGATGGCACCTGATTTGGGAGATGGCTTGGGGTGGGGAGAGGAGAGGCAGTATGGCCCCAGGGAGGAAGATGCAGGCACAGTCCAGGCAACAGCCTACCTTGCTGGGGGTTCGGACTAAGAAGAAGCTGCCCTTTGGGGGTTCTGTTCTCCAGCCCCAGGAGGTGGATGGAATACCCGTTTTACAGATGTGGGACCTGACAGGGTCATCACCACCACCCACTACTGCTGCTTCATCTGGATGCTGCTCCTGACCCTGCTTATTGTCCAGGGCTCTGCAGGAAACCAGGGAAGGGACCTGCCCTTTGGGGCAGCTGCCGTTCTGTAAAGGGAGGCAGCCTCATACAAGGGCAACTCATCTTTCCATTTCCTTGAAGCTTTGAGTTTGGCAGGACTGAATTGGGTGGTCCCCGGGGCCAACCACCCCCCTCCTCTCATCCTGGTGCCAGAATCTGATGCTCCTTGGACAGATGGCTTGTGGGAAACCAGGTCTAGCTCCCCTGCAGGGACACTGGGCAGGTCACCTCCTGAGGTGAGGCGCTCAGAACGCTGTTCTCTTGCAAGGGCTGGGACCAGATCGCTCCCAGGTTCTCTGCACCCACGAACCCTTTCCCAGGGAGCTCCGCCTTTCCTGGAGGGAGGGAACTTCCTGTTGAAGCTGGTTCCACATTCCTCTTCAAGCCAGAGGCTCCGGGACATTCCCCTGGGCTGGCCCTCAGCAGAGCTTCCGCCCAGGGCTCGCCTCTGGAATGGCCCGGGGCTTCCTGTGTTCCTGCGGAAGCTCCCTTTGTGTCCCTGCGGAAGTGTTTCCAGGTGGCGCCCTAGGAAACCGCAAGAACTTCCTCTCCATCTCCTCTAACCTCAATGTGAGAAGCGGGGGCGGGGGAACGGGGTTGTGTGGCTGCTGCCTGTTTAGGTGTGTCCGGCAGCCAAGGGAAATTGAGGCCAGTGTGGACAGGGGTTCACAGGAATGTGGAGCCAGGCAGCGGGACACAGCACCTGTGAGAGATTCCGCACAGCCAGCTGCAGGCCCTCCGTCCACCCACTCATCCTCGTCATCTTTTCAGCTCGTCTCTGGTTGTGGCTCAGTGGTGAAGACTCCGCCTGCAGTGCAAGAGACTCGGAGGAGAGATGGGTTCGATCCCTAGGTTGGGAAGATCCCCTAGAGAAGGAAATGGCAACCCCACTCCAGTATTCTTGCCTGGGAAATCCCACGGACAAAGGAGCCTGGTGGACAACAGTCCATGGGGTTGCAAAGAGTTGGACACGACTGAGTGACTAGAAAACTGGTTGTGACGACACAATGATCTGAGACTGTGGGGAAGCCCTGAGGGGCTTTAGGGGCCTGTGGAGCTAGTGTTCCCCTAAACTGGGGCCCAGGAAGGAAGCTGGGGCCAGGGGAGGGATAAGGGGGCAGGGCACTGGGAAGAGGGGAGAATCTGTTCCACGCAGAACTAGTGTGGCTGCAGGTATCAAGGAATGAGCCCAGGCTGTCTGGTGTGCAGCTCTTCTGTGTGGTTGGGGACAGGCTGGGAGGCAGGTGCTGGAGGCTAGAAATCCTGGGTTGGAATCTTAGTTCTACTACTCACCAGCTCTGTGACTCTGTTTCATCCCCTAAACCTCAGTTCCTCAACCACAAAACGGAATGAAGGCATCCTCTGTAAGCAGTACCTAGGTCTTTATTCACCCCTTCTGTGTGACTCACGGGTGCTGAGTAAGTGTTCGTTTGGATGACATGCCTGCATGTTAAATCGCTTCAGTCATGTCCAACTCTTTGCAACTCTATGGATTGTAGCCCACCAAGCTCCTCTGTCCATGGGATTCTCCAAGCAAGAATACTGGAGTGGGTTGTCATTTCCTACTGCACGGGATTTTCCTGACCCAGAGATCAAATCTGTGTCTCTAATGTCTCCTGCATTGGTAGGTAGGTTCTTTATCACTAGGGCCACCTGGGTTGACAACATGCTTTAATCACATGGCTTCTGTTACATCCAGCTTCTCACGCTGTCTCCTGCTTGGACCATAAACAATATTCTAGAAAGTTCACGGGAGTCAGAATCCCTGGAGGTCTGGCACCGTGGTCATTCCCAGAGTCAAGAAGAGGGAACTGGTGTCTACTATGCTATCCACCTGTTTTGTGCTAGGCACTGGGCTTCAGGTACTTTGCAGACAAGATGATTATTTCAGTCAGTAAATATTTGGGTACCAGACTCTGGTGGGCCTCGGTGATCCAGGCATAAACAGGACACCCATGGACTCTGGGAGCTTCCAGGCGTGCAGGTTACATCTGAGCAGGTGATCACACGATACATTTTATGTATCATCTCCTGCCCTCACTGCACAGCTGAAGGGTGGGGATGGTGGAAATGCCAGCCCATAGCCCCCGGGCTCTGCCCACCCACATGATCTGTCACAGGGCTTGTAGACCAGAGCCCGAGGGCACCCAGCCACAGCCTGGCTCAGCTGCCCGCCTGGTCTGATGCTGGATTTACGTCTACACCCGGTGCAGCTGTGCTCTTCCAACTTCAGGCCACAGAGGCTGGTAACTGGGCCTCCTGGGCCAGCTGTTGGTTGGGGGAGAGGAAAAGCAGGAGGAGCTCTTTCTCCCATGGGAACTGTGGTCGGCAGCACAGGCATTGCCCTGCAATGGCCAGCCAGTGACCCTGAGCCCCAGTCTGGCTGGGGAGAACCCTTAATGCATGCTGTTTGTGGCTGATGTACTGTCTGGGACATTCTCCTGCCCCATGGGCCACACCCTTGCCCTCCAGCTGGACTCCTCCTGCTCCCATAAGGGTAAGGAAATCACACCTTGTGTCCGGTATGCTGGCCCTTGTGTCTATCATTATTATAAGTGGCCGCATCTGTTGGGGTCTTGTGTGTCAGGCATTGAATGAAAAATAGGGAATTCTTTCAGGGCTCTTCTGGAGCTTCTGTGTGCCATGTCCTGTTCTAAGAGCTTTACATGTATTCCCTCATTTAATCCTCATGATAACACATAAGGTGGGGACGAAGATCATCTCCAATTTATGGAGAAGGAAAGGGAAGCACAGAGAGGTTCAGTGACTTGCCCACAGTCACCCAGCTACTAAGTGGAAATCAAGGGTTTCCAACCGGGGTGGCCCAGGCTAACCACCTTCTCTTTGCACCATGCATTTTCATTCCATCCTTGCAGCTATCTTGAGAAGGAGGCATTACCATTATCCCCATTTTACAGAGAGGGAAACTGAGGCTCCGAGAGGCTGTGGGACTTCCCAAGTCACACAGCTATTATATGGGGAGCCACCCTTCCACCCTGCGCCTCCTGATCTACAAACACCATCTCAGACTGGTCCAGTCAGGAGCAGAAATCTAGGCCCTTGGAGGTTCTTAAAACATGTGTGTGTTAGTCACTCAGTTATGTCTGACTCTTTGTGACCCCATGGACTGTAACGCGCCAGGCTCTTCTGTCCATGGAATTTTCCAGTCAAGAATACTGGAGTAGATATTTCCTTCTCTGGGGGATCTTCCTGACCCAGGGATAGAACCCAGGTCTCCTGCATTGCAGGCAGATTCTTTACCATTTGAGCCACCAGGGAAGCCCTTGAATGGTAACAGGAGGTCAAGAGTACTGAGCGCTTCCTATGGACCAGGCAGGGTGTTCACACACACACTCATTAAGTCCTCAGGACCACCCTGGAGGGTGGGTACTGTTATTATCCCCATTTCCCAGGTGAAGAAGCTGAGGCTCAGAGAGGCCTAGTTGCCCACGATCACACAGGAAGAAGGGACAGCACCCCACACTGGCATTTTCACCCCAGTCGGGCTTAAGGGACAATACTATGGCCAACCAGTGGATTCTTCTGTGTTCTTCCCGGGAGTCCTTAAGAAAATGCTTGTCTCTGTCCATGGTGTCTTCTAGCTGGTATATAGGTACCAGGGAACTTGTCTGTGTTAAGAAACCATGTTGAATTGAGTTTGAATTATAGGCCTTCGGGGGACCTGGCGTGCTCTCTTCAGCCCTCAGGTGACACAGCTAAACATTTTCTTCATCAGAAAACTCAGCACAAGCCATCTGAAGATTTCCGGAAGTTTCTAGAATGTCTTCTCCCCACCCCATCCCCATCTTCCTCTGTCCTACACGGAACTAGAGAGCCGTGCTGGCTGGGAGGAGAGGGGTCTGCTTATTCTCTCTGAGCCCAATAAGGAGGACTGCAGAAATGGAGCTCTAGAAAACTCTGCCCCCGCTCTTTCCTCTCAGCCGCTCGGCATGGCTGGGAGCACAGAGGAGAAGCTGCTGCTGCCACGGGCTCACGTACATGTGAAATTCCACACCCAATTTCTGTCTGCTCCGGGCTCCTGGAGGCACATGGCACTTCACAGTAAAATTGATTTGTTCTTGCCTGGGTCATGGGGAGCCGCCAGAGAAAATCACACAGTCGGTAGACTGTCTCGTAAGTCAAGGTCAGGATTTCAAAGAAGTGGCCTTGTCAGTCACTGTGGAACCCTGAGGTGTCAACTCACACCTAATTAGAACAAACACTGGCTGAGCACTGTAATTTCTTAATATAACAGCTTCATTGAAGTGTAATTCACTTACCGTAATAGTCACACCTTTGAAGTACACAGCTGAGTGGTTTTTCGTCTGCTCACAAAGTTGTGCAACCACTACCACAGTCGGTTTTCTCGAGCACCCCCAAAGGAGCCCCCTACCCGCTAGCAATTATTCTCCGTCCTCCCCCTCCCCCACATCTCTTGGCAACTGTGACTCTGTCTCTTTGGGTTTATTCTGGATATTTTATATAAATGGAATCATTAAATAAGTGGCCTTTTGTGTCTGCCTTCTTTGTTGTTCAGCTGCTCAGGCATGTCCGCCTCTTTGCGACCCCATGGACCGCAGTACACCAGGCTTCCCTGTCCTTCTCTGTCTCCCAGCGTCTGCCTTCTTAGCATGTTTTCAGGGTTCATCTTACTGTGGCATGAGTTGGTCCTTCATTTCTTTTTCATGACTGAATAATAGTCCATTGTATGGATGTACCACATTTCTCCATCAGTGGATGAACAATAGGATTATTTCCGCTTTCTGGGGATAAGTGGTTTATAAAAACAGCTGCTAACACATAATAGTGAAAGAGGGTATTTTTTTAGGGGGGTTGTTTTTAATCTAAATGAAAGCAATATTCCTCTGAATTCTCTGTGGTTAACAACAGATGGTCTCTGAATGGTCTCTGAATACTATGGTTGAAAGCGATCTGGGGGACTTTAGACCAGCCTTCCTGTATTCCAAAGAAGAAAACTGAGGGGCCGGAGCTTGCCCAGGGGTCAGTACTGACCAGATGAAGCCAGGCATGTGGGCCACCTGCTCTGGAATCTACTCTGTGATCACCCCACAGCCATACCAGCGCAGTCCAAGCTGGAAGATGGGAGGTGAAGGGGCTCAGGACCTGTCATGAGCTGGGCATGTGCTGGGGACCTGAAGTGTCTACGGAAGCTGGCAACAGAAGCCCACATGAGCTTCCTTTGAGATAAAAGGGGACCTTTGTTATCATAAGGATACAGGGGTGTATTGTGGCTC
The DNA here is from genome assembly GCA_917880005.1 of Nanger dama. NCBI lineage: Eukaryota > Metazoa > Chordata > Mammalia > Artiodactyla > Bovidae > Nanger > Nanger dama. The sequence continues at coordinate 221,116 of CAKJTW010000038.1, read as the reverse complement.
CCATGAACAGTTGGGCTCACCCAGGGGCTGGACTCAGAACCTTCAGGCGTGCTGAGGTTCTTCCTGGCTCTTGTCTTCCCTTCATGTGCCTGCCTGTCTCACTCTGCTCCTTGGCTGTGGACTGGCTTTCTCAAATCCACTGTCAGTGCCCATGGCAGACCGTGGCCTCCCACTGGCCCCAGACTGACTTCTGCCATTTCCTGCCTCCCTCACTTGGTTGCCTAGGGTTGCATCTGAATTCCAGAGTCCTAAGAGGGAGAATGCTATCAGCCCAGAGGTCAGGAGCCCACCCCTGGTCAGTAGCCATGCAGGCCAGCATGGCTTTGGTGGTCCCTGGGAGGGCTGTTTGGAGAGAAGAGATGCTGAGCACACATGCCTGCACCCCTTGTAGGTTTATGACAGGTGCCTCGGGCATTATCAGGAGATGATGGATGGTGATCGCTGATGTGGGAGAAATAGAAATGGACAGACCTAGTAGGTGGGTTCCTTATGCAGTGGTGGGAAGGACACTGCAGGCTGGGTACCAGTTATGACACCCACTGAACCGGCTGCCACCACCTCTCTCAGAATTGAGGAGGTGGGGGACTGGGATGTGCTGAAATGTTCAAAAACTCACTGTCAAAATCACGACCCAGGGACCAGGAGGCCACTGCCACAGCTGTGCTGCCACCGGGCTGCTGGCCAGGCCTGAGAAGGCATCCCTGGTGCCCACTCAGCTAGGCAGGAATGCGCCGTTGTAGCCAAAGCAGCATCCCAAGAGGCCTGTTTCACAGCAGTGCATCGAAAGCAGCAGAAAGGTGGCCCAGCCCCTCCTCAGTCTGTTTTTCAAAATAAGGAGCCCAATTTGAGTCTAGAACTTCAACTGCAAGGGAGTCTGGGAAGTGCTCTATGGACACCCTAGGAGGAGGTTGGCGTGGGGCCTGCTGAGGGCCGGCTCAGCATGTTCACTCCCATGGGAGCTCAGGGATGCCTGGAAAAAAACAGTGAAACTAATCTTTGCTGATGACTTAGACCAGAGCAGACCTGGTGAGGGGCTCATGTGGCTTCCAGTCGCATAGTGAGGCAGAGGAGGGGGCTGGGCCCTGACCTATAGCTTGGCAGACACGTTCTTCATGGAGCTTGGGCCATACACGCCTTATATTTGGGGCTTAGAGTCTGCACACAGCCCTGCTTGCGTGTCTGGTGTGGTCATTTCCCAGGTAACTGCACACAGGTTAATAAGGGCCTCAGGCAGGGCTGGTACCCCAGGTCTGCCTGACTCCTGAGGGCTGTTCTCGGCCTGGTTCCAGTGTTGACTTTGGCCAGGAGGGCACTCTGCCAGGGCACTCTGTGTGTGCTCTGGAATACAGGGGCAGCAGGAAGGAAGGGGAGGAGGCGGCCAGCTGCTGGGTCTATGTGGTTTGTAAGCACTGGGAACCCACAGGCCTGCCCTGGATGTTTGCTGGATGTTTAAGGTGAGAGGGCCTGCCATTGGGCCTGTCAAGCATTCCTGACTCTTATTTCACTCCCCAGGGCCTCCAGACTCGAGGTGCAACCTTCAGAGGCAGGATGATCAGCTTCGTACCTCTTGCCTTTCTTTTGTTTCCCCATAGATCCTTGGGGTGGGTGAGATGGGGCAAGTTATCACATCACAGCTGAGGACAGGGTGGCTCAGAGAAGTTGAAGGTCCACCCACTGCCACACAGTCTCGAGTGGCAGAGGACAGACCTGCTCTCTGGCCACAGCCTTGAGGTTCCTGTGGTGGAGTGCAGAGCTGGCCGTAGCTTGAGGTCATCTTTAGAACAAGAGAGGTAACTCATCGACCTCAGCTCTGGGACCCACTGACATCCAGTCCAGAAGCTTGACTTGGTGGAGGCTGTGGGCACGGATGCAGAGCCGGGGTAAGGGTCCCTGGAGTCTGCACCTGCTGAGGGAACTCTGGGCCTGGCTTCTGTGTTGACTGGGGGGGTCCTGGTCTGCATGTCTGATCTCTCCCCCTTTTCCAAGGGGAGGAACACTTCTCGGGGAAGCATGAACAGGGTCCAGAGGCTGAACCATGGTGCCTGACTGCCGCGAGGGGGAGACCAAGCCAAGGCTGCCTCCCTGGGGACAGCCTTTCACAGCCCCCCACAAGCTCTCCAGGCTCTACACCGGGCTGCCAGGGCATCTCTTACTAGGCCTTTGGTCCCTGTGCACTCAGGCCTGACTGCCCACGTCTCCATGTCAGCCCCCAGCAGGTCCTGCCCTCTGACCTCGCTGGAGCCTCTTGTTTTCTTTCACATGCTCCTCTTCTGTCTTCCCCTTCCTCCCAAACCTCAGCTTGGCAGCTCAGCTTAATTACAACCCCGATCTTATCTACTTCCCACAGGGTACCCCCTTGTCTCTCTAGTGCCCTTAGGCTCAAAACCCATGCTCCAGGGTTCAACATGATGCCAGTAAGAGGCTTTGGTGTTGGACTTCTGGGTCTGCCACTTCCTAACTATGTGACCTTGGGCTAAACAGCTTACTTCTTGAAACCTGTTTTCAGTTCAGTTCAGTCACTCAGTCATGTCTATTTGCAACCCCATGGACTGCAGCACACCAGGCCTCCCTGTCCATCACCAACTCCCAGAGTTTACTCAAACTCATGCCCATTGAACGAGTAATGCCATCCAACCATCTCATCCTCTGTTGTCCCCTTCTCCTCCCACCTTCAATCTTTCCCAGCACCAGGGTCTTAAACCTGTTTTAGTTTGCATAAAACACCCAACCCAGTGCTTGACAGTCGTAGGTACTCAGTAAGTGGAACTTAATTAACCATTATTATCAACAAAAGTTAAAATTTAGTGCGTACTCTGCACCAAGTGTGGGCTAAAGGCATCTCATGTATTGGCTCATTTTAGTCTCACAACAGCACTGTGTGGTAAGAGCTGTTGTTATCCCCATTTCACAGTTTGGGAAATGGAGATGCCCAGAGGCTAAATACTTTTCTAAGGTCACAAAGGTAGAATATGCCAGAACTGGAGTTTGAACCTGACAACGTAGCTGTCATTAACCATGAAGTTTCTATGCCCCTCAGAGAGCAATCAGTTTAATGGTAAGTCTAAGGATAAAACAAAAATATATTAGAAGTAACTAAGAATTGATGGTAAGATTCATTCACTCCCAAGGAATAAGAAAACTTTAATGGTTTCCCTACTTAAGAGGATTTTTCTGTTTAGATCACAGCCATGAGCTAGAAGTGTAAGGCTCTAATCTGACAGTTGATGATGCTCTCCACCAGTGGACAGCAAAAGGACTCTCACAGGCTTTGAAATCATGGGACTCAAGGACAGGCAAGTAGTATAGTATAGAGGACTCAAGATTTAGGCTCTAAAGACCTGCATTCAAGTCCTGCTACTGCCTCTGAGCTTGTGAGATTTAAGTCACTGAACTTCACCAGACCTTACCTGTGAAATGGGGAGAATATCTCCCCCAAGTTGATATGAAAAATAGTGTTTGTGAAAACCACCTCCGAAATGTGTGAGGCACAACACAAGTGTTGAATAATCGTGATGGGACTGTTCATTAACCCATCCCTGACAGCGTTCCACCCTCACCTGCATCCCCTTACCTCCCCCGCAAGGACCAGCTCAGAGGCCACTGGCTGGGCATGCAGGGTCTGTTTGTGGCTCTGCCACTAATTTTCTGTGAGGTTTGGGGAGTTCATTAACCTTCATGGGGCTTGGTTTTCCTCTTTATAAACAGTTAACCAAGTGAGATTTATCTCGGGAATGCAAAGTTGGTTCAACATGTGAAAAATAATAAGACACGCTGTATTATTAGAAAAAAGGCCAAAAATTGCACAGTCATCTCAACAGACAGAAAAAGCATTGGTCAAAATCCAACATCCTTTCTTAATGGGGAAAAACACTCAAACTAGGAATAGCGTGAATTTCCTCAATCTGATAAAGGGCATCTACAAAAACCCCAAATTCATGTCATAGTTAGTGGTGAAAGACGGAAAACTTTCCCCCTAAGATTAGAAACAAGATACCTCTTACTTACCTCTTCTGTTCAGCTTTGTACTGGATGTTCTAGCCAGGGTAAATAGGCAAGAAAAAAACAAAAAGTATTCAATCTGGAAAGGAGGAAGTAAAAGTGTGTTCATAGATGACGTGATCTTATATATAGAAAATCCTGGGGAATCTACCAAAAAACAGAAAACAACCATTAGAATTAATAAACTTGCAGGCTCCAAAGTCAATATACAAAATTCAACTCTATTTCTATACATTAACAATATGAAAAATGAATGTAAGAAACTTCATTTATAATGCAATCAAAAAGCAATAAAGTACTTAGGGATAAATTTAACAAAAATAGAACAAAACTTGTACACTGAAAACTATAAAACATTATTGAAAGAAATGAAAGATCTAAATAAATGGGAAAACATCCTAAGTTTATGGTTGAAAGATTTAAAATTTTTAAGGTGGCAATAGTCCTCAAATTGATCTATAGATTTCATGCAATCATTGTGAAAATCCGTGCTAGGTTTTTTGTTTCTGTTTTGTTTTTTTTTTTTTTTTTGCAGAAATTGACAAGCTGATCCTAAAATTCACATGGAAATACAGGGGACCCAGAATAGCCAAAACAATCTTGAACAAAATTGAAAGACTTCCTGACTTCAAAACTTATTACAAAGAAATAGTCATCAAGACTGCCTGATAGTGGCATGGGATAGAAATATAGCTCGATGAAATAGGGCTGAGTCCAGAAATATGCCCAGACATTTCAGGAGATGCAGGAGACATGTGTTCAAACCTTGAGTTGGGAAGATCCCCTGAGGAGGAAATGGCAATCCACTCTGGTATTCTTGCTTAAAATATCCCATGGACAGAGAAGCCTGGCAGGTTACAGTCATGGGATCACAAAGAGTTGGATGCAACTGAGCGTTAAAAGAAAAAGAACTTTAAGATCAATAATTATTGATAAGGGTGCCAAAATAATTCAGTGGGGGAAGGAACAGTCTTCCCAACAAATGGTGCTAGGAAAACCAGATAGCCATATTTAAAAAAAAAAGTTGGACCCTTAATTCTCATCACATATGAAACTTAATATGAGACAGACTTAAATGTAGTAGCTAAAAATATGAAACTCTTAGAAAACATAGGTGTACATATTTGTGACCATGGTTTCTTATATATATCAATAGCAGAAGTAGCCAAAAAAGAAAACTAAAAAACAGACTTCATCCAAATTAAAACCTTATGGGATTTATGGGATCTATGAAGGAAGTCAAAAATTCCTGGGATGGAAGGAAATATTTGTAAATTATATTTCTGATAGGGATCTAGTATATAGAAGTATAGAACTCAACAGTAAAGAGACAACCCAGCCTTTAAAATGGGCTAAGGATTTGAGTCAACAGTTCTCCCAAGATTTATAAATAGCCAATAAATCCATGACAGTACTCAGCATTATTAGTCATCAGGGGAATGCAAACCAAAACCACGGTGTGATACCACTCATCACTCAGTAGAATGGCTATAATTAAGAGAGATGACACTAATGTGTTGGCAAGGATGTGGGTATATTGGAAACCTCATATACTGCTGATGGGAATGTAAAATGGTGCAGCACCTTGGAAACCAGGCTGGAAGGCCTTCAGAAGGTTGAATGTGAGGTCACTGCGGCTGTTGTTCAGTCACTCAGTTGTATCCTAACTAACTCTTGGCGACCCAGTGGACTGCGGCATGCCAGGCTTCCCTGTCCCCCATAGTTTGCTCAAACCCATGTCCATACTGCACCATACTGTGTGGTGCATCAATTCTAGTTGTAATTCCTAGTTACATATGCCAGAGAAATGAAAACATATGTCCACAGAAAACTTGTACATACATATTCACAAGAGCATTATTCATAGTAGCTTAAAAGTAGAAATAATCCAAATATCCAAGTGATGAACAGGTTAAACAAAATATAATATATTCATATAATGGAATCTTATTTGGCCATAAAAGGGAATGAGACACTGTTCATGCTACAACATGAATGAACTTTGAAAACAGGATTCAAAGTGAAAGTTTCTGTTTCAAAGTGAAAAAAGCCAGGCATGAAAGGCCACATACTATGATTCCAGGTATGCAGAACGTCCAGAAGAGGCAAAGCTCCAGAGACAGGGTAGATCACGCATAGAGCTTGAGAGGAAGAGAAATGGGGAATATTGGTAACAGGGAGGGGGTTTCTTTTCAGGGTCCTGAAAATCTTCTGGAATTATATAGCCTGGAGGAAATGGCAACCCATTCCAGTATTCTTGCCTGGAAAATCCCCTGGATGGAGGAGCCTGGTAGGCTACAAACAGTCCATGGGGTCGCAAAGAGCAACTTGAGCGACTTCACTTTCACTTTCTAATATACTAAAACCACCTAATATACTTTAAAAGTGGTGAATTTTATATCTTTATTATCTCAGTTTTTAAATGGAGTCAGTTTAGAATGGTGTTTCTCAAGCTGGATAAGCAGCATCAGTAGCACCAGGGAACTTGTTACAAATGCAAATTCTCGAACCACCTCCCCAGCCAACTCCACAGCTGCCCAATCATTAGCTCCAGGGGACTCTGATTTATATTCCAGTTTGAGAACCACTGGTCTTAGACCTATGCTTTCATGTAAACACTCCTAGTTTGGGGTCCATGGATATGTACTTCATCCAGTAGCACACACCTCCTCATACCACAAGTTCACCACTCTAGGTAGTTAACTGGCCACACAATTTTGTTTGAAGTTTTTCATTAGCAACTGCATTTGTTCTTCATTTTTTGTACCAATATGATTAGCCATCTGTTTTGTTAGAGTTCATTTATAAAGATTTTTTTCACATAATTAAATTATGATTTCCTGCTTCAAAAAGAAATCTAAGTGGGAAAGAAACACCAGCAGCTCTTCGTTCTCTTGCTTATGTTTGCACATCAGAGTCCACAGTGAGCATCTCTCAGATGTCCTTGACATTGCACTTAAAGGATGGCATCTGGCAGTGGGTGGGAGGCTCTCATTGTCAGAGTGTCCCTCAGGATAAACACTGTCACCCTGTAGACCCCCAAACTCTCATCGCTTTGCTTCATAAATTAGTCTAGGCTTGATGTTACAGAAATCCAACTCAGGTTGGTTTACGCCAAAGGACCCATGGTGGCAGATTCAGTGGGAGAATCTACCTTTAGGCAAAGCTTGACATTGGGCTCGAGTGGTAACAAGACCCTGCCTATCTCTCAGCAAGGCTTTTCCCTGCACTAGCTTCATCCTCAGGTAGCTGGCAAAGATGACCACCAGCCGTCTAGGTTAATATCCCATTGGGTTAACCAAGTGTACATACAAGTGGTGCCTCTAACTGACTAAGGATTGTATTGGGTGGCATGCAACAGAAAATTTAAGTGACAAAGACTTCACCTCAAGGGGTTTCTTTTTAATCACAGAATAAGTCCTGAGATTAGGGAGTCTTGTAGCTCTGTTATACCATCGGTATTCCATTTCCGTTCCTCCATCCTTAGCAGGTGACTTTTGTCTTCAAGTTTGCCAAGTGGCTCCTGTGGCTTGTCTGTTCATGTTCCAGGCAGGAACAAGGAGGAAGAACAAAGGACAAGAGGTGTGTCAATAAACCGTCTCTTCTTATCAGGAAGATAGTCACATTTCTGGAAACCCCACCACATAGACATCCACTTACATCTCATTGTCCAGAACTGTTCTGCGGCCACTCCTTTCAGCCAGCAAGCCTAGGAAATTAAGGTTTTTAGCTGGGAACCTACTGTCCAAAGCAAAATAAGGTTCTGTTAATAAGGAGGAAGGGATAATGGATATTACAGACAGTGATTCTCAGCAAAATCCACACATAGGTCTCTAAATGGGTTATCCACTCAAGCCCAAACCTATGTAAGCCACTCAGTGGCAAGGGTTGTTGACTTGTCCCCTGGCAGATTCTCAGAACCTAGAATAGCACCAGCACAGAGAATGGACACACTAAGTATTTATGGAATGCATGATTAGCCAAGCCTGACTCGCACACCCCACCCATAGAGCTAGGAAGTAGAGTCAGCCCTCCAAGCCATGTGAATGATGTGGCATGAAGGGTTGGTTCCCTAAAAAAATTAGCTTGCTGTTATCAGTAAAGGGGAATGGATGCTGGGCAGACAAGAACAATAAATGCCCAGCACAACCGAGCATTGCCCCAGCTAACCATTTCCTAGAGATAGCAAACTACCCATCCAGAACTACACTTCATATGCAGACTAACCAAGCCTGAGCCCAGTATTCTGAATCACCGGCCTCCATCTGGCTCTCACACGCCAGGAGGCTCTGTTCCCTGGTGCTGAGCAACCAGGGTCCCATCTGGCTCTCTCACTGCAGGAAGCTCTCTTCCCTTACCCTGATCACCCACGGTCAAGTACCAGATAACTGGAGACAGCCCTGTCCCCAAGAACCTCCTGAGATTGTTCAAACGAGCCAATCCTAAACCTGCTCACCCTGCCTTGAATTTGCTCCTGGAAACCACAGTAATCATTTCCATGTTTGGTGTCTTACAATGCCTGATTAAACAATGTAGATGCTGAAGACCAGTGGAAGGTGGGGGTAGGGGGTTGGGGGAAGGGGCACAGCATGATCACTGTGAATGTTTTCCACACTTGGACCATGACCCACAGCAATATTTAAATTGCACGCACGCGCTCGCACACACACACACACACATACATGGATATCTATAAAAAGGAAACAGAAGTCTTCTGAATAATATTTAACTCACTATATACCATAGCTGTAATACTTTTTTTCTTTTTAGGGGAATACTAGATGCCACCCACTTAATTGATTTCACAATCCCATCCACTAATGGGTCTCATCCAACAGTTGAAAAAGCCGTAGAACAGGTCAAATGGAGCATTGTCTCTTAGTAAACAAGTGTGGGCCTTGAGGCTTGCTAGCTGAGTGGGGCCAGATCAGATGTCCAAACCAGATGTGAAATCCATACTAGGCAAACTGACATCAGATGCAGTTTGGTGCCTGTGAAAATAAATTATCCTTCTGCTGTGGCATGTATATGTATCTGCAAAGACACTCCTAAACCTGTAAGTGTCCAGGTTTACAATTCCACAAAGTAAATCCTTCCCTTATATGCAGGGTTTTAGGTCATTTATGGGATGCTCTCCTTCTCTGGCAGCCTGGATGAGTTGAGATGTGGGTTGAAATTTTGTACAAACTAATCAGAAAAACTTTCTTCTGTTTGTACAAGGATTACAAAATACAGAAAGGTGTATGTAGAGGAAGATCTGGGAAGACAGAAGTTTTTCTAGGTGTAGCATCTAGAATGAACTTGCTGATTTCTAGCTAACTATATTTTCTTGATTCATAAACAGGCTGGGTGTTTTTTCTTAGCAAATACGATTTTAGTGACTTAGGAAGATTCAGGCACAGGTGTTCGGAGCTAAAACTGTGATTGCCAGCCTACTCTGCAATTTCTTTTTATTGAGCTATAATTTATCAACCATGAAATTCATACTTACAAAGTATACAAGTCAATGTTTTTTTTTAGTATGTTCACAAAGTTGTGCAACATCACCACCATATAATTTTTTACTTGTTTATTTGTTTTTGGCTATACTGGGTGTTCCCTGCTGCATGGGTCCTGCATTGGCAGACAGATTCCTATCCACTGTTCCACCCAGCAAAGTCGTCTTTCATCTCACACAGTGTCTTATAGGTTCATCCAGGCAATGTAGTATCAATGCTTCATTCCTTCTTATGCATGAAAAACATTCCATTGATTTATATGCTACATTTTGTTTATCCATTTATAACCTCATGGTTATTTGGGTTGTTTCTTCTTTGGGGCTGTTATGAAAAATGGTGCTATATATATTTGAGTACAGATTTTTGTGGGATGTATTGAGGAATTGCCTACTGTTCCTGATTCAACCTTCCAAAATAGTGTTGAATTAAAGTTCTAAGAACAGACATCCTCATCTTGTTGAAGGTTTTCAGCCTTTCACCATTAAATGTGATGTGAAGTGCCGGGTGTTTATAGGTGCCCTTTATCAAGCTAAGGAAATTCTTTTCTATTCCTAGTTTGCTAACTGTTTTATCATAAAAGAGTATTGGATTTTGTATCAGTTGAGAGGATTGTGCTTTTTCGTTCATTATTCTGTTAATGTGGCTTGATTGAATTACATATGTCAAACCAACCTTACATTCCTGGGATAAATTCTACTTGGTACTGGTGTATAATTCTTTCTATGTGTTGCTGGATTCAGTTTGCCAGAATTTTAAGAATTTTTGCATCTATATTCATACGGGATATTGGTATGTGGTTTTGTTTTCTCTTGATGTCTGGCTCTGATATCACCGTACTACTGGCTTCATAGAGCAAACTGGGAAGTGTTCTCTCCTTCTTTGTCTTTTGGAAGACTTTGCAAAGGACTCATGCTAATTCTTCTTTAAACACTTGGCGGAAATACCCATGAAACCATCTGGTCCTGGCTTTACCTTAAGGGAAGTTTTCTGATTACTATTTCAGTTTCTTGTTATGTGTCTATTCAGGTTTTGTCTTTCTTTTTGAGTCAGTTTGTTTCTGTCTTTGTGGAATGTTTTTTCTGTTTCTCCAAGTTTACCTAATTTTTTGGCACAGAGTTGTTCATAGTCCTCCTTAATAATTCTTTTTATTTCTATAAGATTCATAGTGGAATCCCTCTTTAATTTCTGATTTTAGTAATTTGAGTCTTCTCTCTTTTTTTTCTTGGTCACTCTATCTAAAGATTTGTCAATTGTGTTATCTTTTTAAGAACCAACTTTTCATTTAATTGTTTCTGGGATTTTTTTTTCCTATTTCATATACTTCTGCTTCAATCTTCATTATTTCCTTGCTTCTTTTTTGGACTTAATTGACTGTTTTTGTTTGTTTGTTTGCTTCTTAAGGTGTAAAGTTAGGTCATTGATTTGCGTCCTTTCCTCTTTTTTAATATAGGAATTTATAGCTATAAATCTCTCTCTAAGCACTGATTTCACTGCATTCCATATGTTTTGGTGTGTTCTCTTTTCATTTTCATTCATCTCAGAGTATTTTCTTTTTTTTTTTTAGAGTATTTTCTAATTTCCCTTATTATTTCTTCTTTGAACCATTGGTCATTTAGGAGTGTATTATTTAATATCTACGTATTTATAAATGTTCCAGTTTTCCTTCTGTTATTAATTTCTAATTTCTTTCCAGTGTGGAAAGGTAATAGAATAAACGTTACATGATTTAAATCCTTCTAAGCCTTTGACTGTGTGGATCACAATAAACTGTGGAAAATTCTGAAAGAGGTGGGAATACGAGACCACCTGACCTACCTCTTGCTGCTGCTGCTGCTGCTAAGTCGCATCAGTCGTGTCTGACTCTGTGCGACCCCACAGACAGAAGCCCAACAGGCTCCTCCATCCATGGGGTTCTCCAGGCAAGAGTACTGGAGTGGGTTGCCATTGCCTTCGCCGTAAGAAACCTAAATGCAGGTCAGGAAGCAACAGTTAGAACTGGTCATAGAACAACAGACTGGTTCCAAATAGGAAAAGGACTACGTCAAGGCTGTATATTGTCACCCTGCTTATTTAACTTCTATGCAGAGTACATCATGATAAACGCTAGGGTGGAAGAAGCACAAGCTGGAATCAAGATTGCCGGGAGAAATACCAATAACTTCAGATATGCAGATGACACCACCCTTATGGCAGAAAGTGAAGAGGAACTAAAGAGCCTCTTGATGAAAGTGAAAGAGGAGAGTGAAAAAGTTGGCTTAAAGCTCAACATTCAGAAAACGAAGATCATGGCATCCCATCACTTCATGGGAAATAGATGGGGAAACAGTGGAAACAGTGTCAGACTTTATTTTGGGGGCTCCAAAATCACTGCAGATGGTGATTGCAACCATGAAATTAAAAGACACTTACTCCTTGGAAGGAAAGTTATGACCAGCCTCGATAGCATATTGAAAATCAGAGACATTACTTTGCCAACAAAGGTCCATCTAGTCAAGGCTATGGTTTTTCCAGAGCTCATGTATGGATGTGAGAGTTGGACTGAGAAGAAAGCTGAGCGCTGAAGAACTGATGCTTTTGAACTGTGGTGTTGGAGAAGACTCTTGGGAGTCCCTTGGACTGCAAGGAGATCCAACCAGTCCATTCTGAAGGAGATCAGCTCTGGGATTTCTTTGGAAGGAGTGATGCTAAAGCTGAAACTCCAGTACTTTGGCCACCTCATGAGAAGAGATGACTCATTGGAAAAGACTCTGATGCTGGGAGGGATTGGGGGCAGGAGGAGAAGGGGACGACAGAGGATGAGACGGCTGAATGGCATCATGGACTCGATGGTCGTGAGGCTGAGTGAACTCCGGGAGTTGGTGATGGACAGGGAGGCCTGGCGTGCTGCGATTCATGGGGTTGCAGAGAGTCGGACACGACTGAGCAACTGAACTGAACTGAATGTGAAGTAATAATAAGAAATCAGGTTCTTTCCCATTTCCATAGCTGTTTGTTGTTGCTTTACTATTGTTGTTGTTTGTTTGGTGACTTTTCTAATTTTGTAAAATATATATTGTTTGTTGTGTGACCCCTGAAATATCTGCTAATGATTACACAGAGATTTCTTTAGATGCTTGGCTCAAAGCAAGTCTCCTTCTCTTTGCTGGGTTCTGTGTGTGTTTGGGGCACAGCCTTTAACACTCAGGCAGGCAGTTTACAACTCCACCTTAGCCTTTTACTTCTTGTTTTCTCAGAGTCTCAATATTAGGCAGAAGTGAAAGATTAAGGTGTTCTCAAGTCTTTCCTGCATGCTCAGTTGCCCAGTCCTAACTCTTTATGACCACGTAGACTTGGGCCTACCAGACTCCTCTGACCGTGGGATTATCCTGGCAAGAATACTGGAATGGATTTCCTCCCCCAAAGGATATTCCCGACCCAGAATCAAATCCGCATCTCCTGTGGCTCCTACATGGGCAGCTAGAATCTTTACCATTGAGCCATCTGGGAAGCCAGGTCTTTCCTAAGAATAACACTGGAAACAGCCCTTTGCCTGTTACGAACTTTCGTATTCCTAGAACTACCTGGGAGCTTTTCCAAGTCCTCTAGGGATATCTCATTCCCAGCTTTTCCTTTTAAGCTTTTTCATTAACCTATTGTTTGTCCAGCTGTTTTCCACCACCGCAGGCAGCACAGTTTTCAACAATTGTCTCTGATTGTTTTCAACAAATGCCCTCAAGGAAAAGTCTGTTCATACAGGGTGAGCTCTGATTCAGGTAAAATAAAGACACCTTCAAAGTAGGGTCTTCCAGGAAACCAGCAGACAGGTCAGATAATGCCAGTCCTCTGGGAACAGACTTGGAAGGAACTCCGATCCTGTCCTTCCCCCTCTGGTGGATGCCAGGCTACTGGTTTTTCAAGACTGCTCCAAAGCTGATGAAAGAAAATGAAAACAAGACAAGTTAAAACTCTATAAAGTTCACTGTTCTTAATTTTACCCAGATTATTTTCTTAAATAAACACTCCCTGGATGGCTACACGGCTTTGGTTAATTTCCAGAGTTCTAAAACAAGTTGACTCAGACTATTTTTGCTAATGTTTTCATTGCTTTTATGGGGAGAGAGTTTTCAGAGGCCCTTCCTCCACCAAATCATTGGCATTACCCACAAGCCTGCTTTGAGCGTGCATGTGCTCAAAATATCCAGTGGCTTATTAAGGATAAGCCACTTATTAAGGATAATTACACTATGCTTGTACTCAGTGGCCACTTTTCCTCAGTTAAATTGTTTGTGGATTCCCTTGGTAGGGGTCAGTGAGGTCATACCTGTCAGCTGAATACCACATGTTAGTCTTGCATCTGCCACTGGTTGAGTATATGACCTTGGAGCAAATGGGCTGAGATTTCTAGAGCACCTTCTTTGCCAAGTTCTTTGTGCTGGGTGTTTTATATACATTGTATCATGTCATTTTTGCAACAACCAAGAAAGAGATAATGTTCCCTTTAACAGATGAAGAAACTACTAAAATGCAAAATGCTTAGCATTATGCCTGCTCCACATAGCAAATATTCCCTGCATCAACTGTCGTGTTGTCACTTACATCTGTTATTATCTGAGGAGAAAGTGGAGTTGAGGGGGTTGCTCAAGGTCATTTGAATTCCAACCCCGCTTTGACTCCAAGGCCTATTCATATTCAACATCCCATTCCAGCTGCCCTGTACAAATTTGTTCCAGCTCTGGGTCTCATTTTCCTCACCCTGTCAAATGAAGAATTTGGACTGACAGTGGTTATTCAGTCAACAAACACTTAACTGTTTGGCTGAGATCACTTCCAGGTTGACTATGCGGAGGTGTGTCATTCTGCGAAGTCTGTTGCTGGGAGTCATACTCGTAGCATCTTCTTGTTTGGCATGAAAAGGTAAACCAGCAGGTAGAGTGGCAGGTGTGTAACCTAGAGTGTCTTTCTCCCCTTCTGCCCACCCCATCCCTCTGCAGAGGCAAGAGGGGACAAAGTCAAGTGGCTGTTCACCTGGCCGCTCATCTTCCTCCTGTGCGTCACCATCCCCAACTGCAGCAAACCCCGCTGGGAGAAGTTCTTCATGCTCACCTTCGTCATCGCCACGCTCTGGATCGCTGTCTTCTCCTACCTGATGGTGTGGCTGGTGAGTGGCGGGGGGAGGGGTGGACCATGTGGACAGCCCCTGCCCAGCGCCTGCCAAACGTGGGAGAGCTGGGATCAAGAGTGACCACAGGCACTGAGGGACCACCTTCAGCAACTCCCCTACCTTGAAAGACCTTAGCTTATTTCTCAACAGGAAGGGGTTTCAGCAGAGTCATTTGAAGCTGCACTGTGTATCGGGGATACCCAGATAGATACGGCATGGTCCACAGCGTCCATGGGACTCTCAAGAGTCTTCTCCAACACCACAATTGGAAAGCATCAATTCTTCAGCACTCAGCCTGCTTTAGGGCCCAACTCTCACATCTGTACATGACTACTGAGTAGGGTTAAAGGCCAGCCCATGCTTACATTTGATAAAAGGATCCAGCAATTTCTTTTACTAAAGTGCATTCCACAAGCAATATTGCAAGTGAAAAAAGTATTTCATGACATTTGAGTGGGTGTGAGAGTTAGGGAAGATCAAATTAATGTATGTGTGAAATTTTTTCTTCTTTTTAATTAATGAAAACAACAGTATTATGAAATCAGTTCTACTAATTAGCTGTGAGGTAGGACATTGAATAACATTCCTATCCCCCCTCGCCTTGTCTTACAAACCCCATTCCTACTTCTTCAAAGAGAGTCTTAGCATGGCTTGGCCAGAGTCATAGGAACCACCTTGCTGCGGCACTCTTACCTGTGATTTGGAACTTCAGCTGGCCTCAGTTTTGGGTAATTGAGTGGTTTCCACAGTAGAAAGTGGTAAAGACAACAGTGCCACGTTAGCCTGATTTCTGTGAAAGCAAGATGTGCCAGGGGCCAGGCACTTACTTTCCTCATGGGGGCGCCAGGGAGCACTGAAGTCTCACCTGCTCATCTTTTACCCCCACCATCCTTCCCATCTCTCACCCCTAAGGCTTTGGGGAAAACGATTCTTGATTGTCAGTGTCCAAAGGGAAGGAATCTCAAAAACAAGTCATCTGATGCAGCACCTTCGCCAAACTGGGGGAGGCTGAGGACCAAAGAGGAGGTGTGACTCCAACAAAGTCAGGTGGATCTCCAGCCCAGCTCTGGACTTGGCTCTGCTTCCCTTTCTGAAACCCCAGCATCAGCAGTTCAGAGGGCCCCAGGCTGGAGTCCAAGGATAAGCCATACTCAGGTAGCATCTCTGGTCCTGAATGCTCGGAGTGTGTTCAAGCGTTAGTCGCCCAGTCATGTCCAACGCCTTGTGACCCCATGGACTATAGCCTGCCAGGCTCCTCTGCCCATGGAATTCTCCAAGCAAGGATACTGGAGTGGGCTGCCATTGTGTGTACACACGCAGAGCCTTCCTTCTGTCCTTCCACCCTCCAGCTTCTTATCCAGGTAGTCCAGTGATATAAGGAAAGGAAAACAAGGGAAGCATCTTCATTATTGCCAGAATACCCCAGGCTCCTATACTATGACATCTGGTATCACCCATTAAGAGCATGTCAGCCACGCCAGGCTGTGCTTGTGGAGATCTCCCTCTTGGTCACTGTGGGTTAAGCACTGGTGCATCAGCTCTGTGGCTTTGTGTCCTCAGTCTTTCTCCTTGCACAGCCCAGAGCAGGCCAGTCAGCGCGCACACTGCTCGGTTCCTGGCGCTGCTGAACTGAGCACTGTCTTTGGAGGGTCGAGCATCTCCAAACCCATCTGCAAGCTTTGTCCTAAGAGGGATATGGTTTTAGTCCACAAGCTCTGGCTTCATTCCAGGCCTAAGCTCCGCCCTTGGAAAGCACACTTCATCTGGGCTAATCACTCATATTTTCTGTGCCCCCACAGATTGCAAGATGAGTGATTGAAAGTGAAGGGGAACACACATCTAGAAATGTCTCACGCAGCCCATGCACTGTCACCTCCTTTTCTCTTAATCCTCATTTAAAAGCCCATTTCACAGATGAGGGAACTGAGGCTCAGAGAAGTAAACTAGCTTACCCAAACATTTGTTGGGACTGGAGCCATCAGCTGAGATGTGAACAACCCTGAAAGATCCTGCTGTTCACATTTTCTAGATGGAGAGGTGAGCCATCTCCATTCTAAATGGAGAGGTGTTTTGAGTGAGGTTGTCCAAGTGCTTCTAGGGCTTTCCATTCAGCTGTTGCTCACCATTTCCCGAGTGTCAGGCATTTATTAGAGGAGTTATGTGACCATGCTTCAAGATCCTTAAAAGCCTGTGTATCCTTCAATCCAGTGATTCTATTTCTTGGAACTTTTCCTAAGGATATAATAGCAAGATGAGAACCCAGAGATGTTCACACAAGACACAGTGATGTTCCAGAGGGAGGATATATATGTACTTATGTATGTATGTGTCTGTATACATATATATATATATATATAAAACACACACATACATACACTCACAGCTGATCTGCATTGTTGAACGACAAAAACCAACACAACTTTGTGAAGCAGTTATCATCCAATTAAAAAGCATGATAGCAAGGTTGGAACACAGGCTTTAGAGTCAAAAAGACTTGGCCTGGAATCCCTGCTCTGCCGCTCACTGACCTGACACCCACCTGCACTGTAACTTCTCCCCATCTGACCCTGGTTTCCTTGGGCATAATAATGGTGCCTCCTCAGCAGTGGGTGGTGCCTAGAACAGATGAGACTGTGAAACTGAAACACGTGGAAAGGACCTGGTACATAGGAGGTGCTCAGTAAATGTTACATGTTACAACACAGTGATATTTTAAGAACGAAAACAAGCCATTTCCTATCCACCAGTGATGGATGGACAGGAACTTTTACAGCTACGCAGTGGAATCCACGCACCAGTGTAAAATAAGACTGTAGATGAACATTTATGATGGTAAGATACTCACATTGTATCATTCTGTGAAACATATAGTCACAAAATATGTGTTGATAGTATAATCTGATTTCATTTTTTTCTAATACAAACACCAGAAAGAAGGTCAAGGATATATTCTAAAGCCCAGGGATCAAACACAGGTCTCCCACATTGTAGGCAGATTCTTTATCAGATGAGCCACAGGGAAGCCCAAGAATACTGGAGTGGGTAGCCTATCCCTTCTCCAGCAGATCTTCCCAACTCAGGAATTGAACCAGGGTCTCCTACTTTGCAGGAGGATTCTTTACCAACTGAGCTGTCAGGAAGACCATATTCTAAAGCAGGGGTTTTCAAACATGGTTCCCAGGTCAGCAGCCTCAGGGTCTCAACCAACTAGGAGCTTGTTAGGAATGAAGATTTCTGGGCTTTACCCCAGATCTCCTGAATCAGAAACTCTGGGGTGGGGCCTGGCGGGTCTTATTTTAACAGCTCACTACAGGATTTCCTACATTTTCAAGTCTAAGACTCACTGGCTCATAAAAGTGTTAATAGTGGTTGTCTGAGGGTCTTGAGAAATGGTAGGCGATTTTTACTAATACTTTCATTTGACTTTTTTGAACTTTTTAAAACAGTAAACCCAAATTACTCATGTAATCTGGAAAAAGAATACTCAAAAGACAGTTTTAAAAAAGAAACCATATTCCAGATTTTTCTGTTGGATACAGGAGTACTATGTTTACGTTAAAAACTCTTGAGTTGTAAGCAGGGTTTTCAGGGGTGCTCCTCTGTGAGTTGATGTTTCTCCCCTCTTCTGCAGGTGACTATTATTGGATACACCCTTGGGATCCCCGATGTCATCATGGGCATTACTTTCCTTGCCGCAGGCACAAGCGTCCCGACTGCATGGCCAGCTTGATTGTGGCCAGACAAGGTACGGATGGTGTCTCGGGCCCCCAGCCGTTGGCATCACCATGTGGGCCCGCCCCCTGCCCGCGTTACAGTTCATAGCTCTCAGGACTGGTAGTCACTAAGTCCCGCCATGGAGGAAATGGTGATGACTGGAAAGCATCGTGTAGATTCCATCCATGGAGAGAATCACTACCAAGATCACCTCCTCTAGGCCTCTAGAAGCATCTGTGTGGAAGTGAATAAAAATGGACTTGTTCTGGGAGTTCCCTGCTGCCCTAGTGGTTAAAATTCCAGGCTTTCACTGCAGGAACTGAGATCCCAATAGCTGTATTGCCAAAAAAAAAAAAAAAAGAACTTGTTCTGACATCACCAATGTGAGACTGAACAGAGCGGGAGCCCAGAATTTTTATAGCACATGCTCTAATGTTCTGATCCCAGGCAGGCCAAGAGGGGATATCCTATGTCTCCAATTATTTTCTGATTCCTCTTCAAATTCTAGAACTTACGTAATGTTATGGTTTGCTTGGTGGATTTTCTTTGGAGCTGAGTGCTTTGGGGGTGAGCAGGCTAAGGAACATCGTATACACCTCGATGGCAGAACAGAAGGGCTATGAAGAGCCAGCCTTCCTCTGCTGCTCCTTTGCTACCAGTGAGATAGCATCCGTGCCTAGACTTCTACCGGCCTTCCTCCATAGACAGCAGTGTGAAAGTATGGAAGGCAGGAAGGGCAAATAGTGGCAAGAAATCTCGGAGGAGACAGAAGGGGAGAGAAGCGTCCAAACAGAAAATGGGTTCAGAAAGGAGGAAAATGTTTTATTTCTTCAAGATGAAAAAAAGTTTGGTTAGTTGGCTGATCAGTCCTGAGAAAAGATGGAATGAGAGGAAGGGAAGGGTGGGAGTATGTTTGGCAGGAGGCTGGAGCCTCATGGAGAATGGAGACAGCTGGGGACAGCAGCAGAGGGGGGGTGGAATTGAAATGAGTGACCTTTGAGGTGAGTGTATTGATTTCCCAGGGTTGTCATAACCAAAGTACCCCAACTGGTGACTTAAAACAACAGAAATGGATTCTCCAGTCCTGGAGGCTACAAGTCCAAGGTCAAGGTGTTGGCAGGACTGTACTTATCTGGAGGCTCTGGGAAGGAATCCTTCCCTGTTCTCTGCCAGCTTCAGGGGGTGCCAGGAATCCCTGGCTTATGGCTACCTCCCTCCAGTGTCTGCCTGTGTTTTCACATGGAGCTCTTCCCTCTGTGTGTGTCTGTGTCCAAAGACACACCAGTCACTGAATTAGGGCCCACCTTAATTCAGTATTGTCTTGTTTTAATTGGATCACATCTGCAAAGATACTATTGGCCAATTAGGTCACGTTCGCAGGATTTGGGTGGACATGAGTGGGGGCCACTATTCAACCCGGTACAGGGAGGAAACAGAAAGCCAATAAGCCCTGAGAGCCTGGCTGACGTTTGGGGTTGTGAATTTGGGTGGGGTTCCAGCATGAATTGGACTTGTACCAGCTCCCGCGACACACAGATGAGTTCATCCAGAGCTGAGGTGGTTGGGTAGACACAGTGGAAAGTCAAGGGGCCAAGAGAATCTGGCCTTGGAGTCTAGGCTAGTGGGTCAGGAAAGGGGTCATAATATGAGAAGATTAAGAACTTGGAGGGGAGGGTCCCAGTGTAGTCCAAACAGGCTCTGTAGGAACAAGAACAGGTGGGGATATCGTCTCAGAGTGGCTCCTGTGAAATGTAGAAAGACAGAAACAGAGGAAGACTGATGTGGGGGTGGGAGTGTATAGCTGTCCTAAGGGTGATGCTGATGTGAGTGACAGAAGATCCAGCGGACAACATTAAACATACATTCTTTATGGCGGAGGATGCAGAAACCTCTGCCCAGAGCCCCCTGCATGAGGCAGGAGCCGTGCAGTGAGCTCTAACATGCAGAGACTGCATCCTGGGCTCCCTAAAGCCTCGCAGCCCACAGTGTGGTCCAGGCTGGCAGCATCAGCTTGAGAGAAATACAGAGTCTCAGGCACCATCCCAGCCCCACTGAACCAGAGTCTGCTTTTCAGCAAGACCTCAGTGAGTTGTTTGCTCTTTTTGTCCATTAAAAATATTTTATTGGAGGATAATCACTTCACAATGTTGTGTTAATTTCTGCTAAACAACAAAATGAATCAACTGTATGTATACGTATGTCCCCTCCCTCGTGGACCTCCCTGCCTCCAACCCCATCCCACCCGTTTAGGTCATCACAGAGCACTGAGCTGAGCTCCCTGGGCTTTGTAGCAGATTCTCACTAGCTATCTATTTTACACATGGTAGCAGATACGTGGGCTTCCCAGGTGGCTCAGTGGTAAAGAATCCACCTGCCAATGCAGAAGATGCAGGAGACAAAGGTTTGATCCCTGGGTCAGGATGATCCCCTGGAGAAGGAAATGGCAATCCACTCCAGTATCCTTGCTTAGGAAATCCCATGGACAGAGGAGCCTGATGCGCTACAGTCCCTGAGGTTGTGGAGTCAGACATGACTGAGTAACTGGGCACACACACAGTATACATGTGTCAATCCTAATCCTAAATACACATCTCTCCAAATAAGACATACAGAGAGCCAAGAGGCACATGAAAAGATGCTCAACATCACTATTTATTAGAGAAATGCAAATCAAAACTGCAATGAGGTTATCAACCCACACTGGTCAGAATGGCCATCTTCCAAAAAACCAAACAACACATGCTGGAGAGGGTGTGGGAGAGAAGGGAACCCCTCTTGGACTATGGTTGGTGTGAATGGAAATTTGAGTCATGTACCCTCAAAGTCTGAGAACTGCTGCTGTAAGATTCCTTAGGGGCTGCACCTGCACAGAGCCCGGCAGTCCAACCTGAGAATACCCTCACTCTTCTGGCCCAGACCCAGGCACCTCGGTTCCTCCTGACCCATCCAGCTACTGCCTGCCTCCTCACCAGGAATGACTAGCTGGCCCAAAACAGGAGGTGCATGTTCCTATTTCACAAGATCCTTGAAGGCAGGTTTCCCAGAGATACTGCCCCCAGTAGGACTAAGCTGCCAGGATTTCGAAGGCACTCAGATAGGTGCTCAGGCAGACAGGGAGGGAGCTGTGAAGCCTTCGGGGAGACACTGTGCTCTGGATATCAGTGGATGTCAGCAACAGAGTGGGAGGAGGTAGCCTGGCTAATACCTGGGGGCAGGTGGTTGAACAGAGGTGAGGCAGTCATCCAGTTGCTGGTCTGAGTCTCTGCAAGCTGCTCAGTGACCAAGGGGACTTTACGGTTATAGGCATGTGCATTTCAGGCCTGTTCTTTCCACAGATGTTTGTGGCCAGATTATGACAGTCGTGTTGAATTTGGGCTAGGGAGGCAGGTTAGAACAGATTTCAGCCAGCATTAAAAGTTTGTTTTCTAACTTTTGGTACCTCTCAAGTTATTGAGTTCCTAAGATTGTTTGGCTGGTAGGAGACTGGACAGTGGGGCAGGAGGGGAAGGTAATGACATGGCCCCTCACTTCTAAGATGCTTCTAGTCTGGCTGGGGGCAAAGAGTCCACTCTTGGGAGACCAACCGGGCCTAAGACCTGCTGCTCTGTCATCTGGGTCAAGTTCATGGTGCCATCGCCTGGGTCACAAGTATGCATTGAGGACAAGGCCCCCTCCCTCCCAGAGAAGGTGGGCATCTCAAATAAGGAGAGGCACATAGTGGGTCATCCCAGAACACAGGCTGACACCCCTGGCAGGAGAAATAATGAAGGGCTCTGGGTTAGTTTCCTAGGGCAGCCATAAGTAAGTAAGTAAGTAAGTAAGTGAAGTCGCTCAGTCGTGTCCGACTCTTTGCGACCCCATGGACTGTAGCCTATCAGGCTCTTCCATCCATGGGATTTTCCAGGCAAGTGTGCTGGAGTGGATTGCCATTTCCTTCTCCATGGGATCTTCCCCACCCAGGAATTGAACCTGGGTCTCCTGCATTGCGGTCAGACGCTTTACCGTCTGAGCCACCAGGGAACTGGGAGACAGGAAAACAGAAACTGACTGTCCCACAGTCCTGGAGGCTAGAGGTCAAGGTGTTGGGAAAATCTGGTTCTTTCTGTCTGCTCCAGGCCTCTCTCCTTGGCTTGTAGGAGGCGGTCTTCATGTTTGGTTGGAGTTCTCCCTGTGTGCAGGCCTGTGCACAAATTTCCCCTTTTAATGAAAACATCAATCATACCGAATTAGGATTCATCCTCATGTTAACCTGATTACCCCTGTCCGATTCTTTGTGACCCCATGGACTGTAGCCCTCCAGTCTCCTCTGTCTGTGTAATTCTCCAGGCAAGAATACTAGAGTGGGTATCCATTCCTTCTCCAAGGGATCGTCCCAACCCAGGAATTGAACCTGAGTCTCCTGCATTACAGGCAGATTATTTACCATCTGAGCCACCAAGAAAGCCCTGCAGAGACCCTGTCTCTGAATAAAATCACATTCTGAGGTATTGGGGGTTAGGAATAACCTGTTGGTTGTCCCGCAGGCCTTGGTGACATGGCGGTCTCTAACACCATAGGAAGCAATGTGTTCGATATCCTCGTGGGACTTGGCATACCGTGGGGGCTGCAGACCATGGTTGTTAATTATGGGTCCACGGTAAGTTCGCCTCACTTCCTTAGGAGATGACGCCGGACACATGCTTCACAGGGAGAGAGTGTGGTGTTGGCCCTGCAGCTAAGAGCTTCAGGGAGGCCCTGCCCCCATCTCCTCAGCAGGCTGGTAGCTACTTTGGGCAAAGGTATCCAGACAGCAGCCTGGGGGTGCCTGCAAGAGGCAGCACATGTTTGCTTGGAACTCACAGGTGCTTTGGCCATGCATACCCACCTGGGGCTTCCAGAAGAGGGGAAAGGATAAGCCCAAGTGCAGTGGGCTCCCAGAACAGATGGGCCCCTGAGCAGCCCAGAGGCTCAGGGCGTGTGTGTTTGTTTCTCCAGGTGAAGATCAACAGTCGGGGTCTGGTCTACTCTGTGGCATTGCTGCTGGGTTCCGTCGCTCTCACCGTGAGTTTTTACAATTCCAGAATGGCAGTTTGAGACACACATGGTTTCCTCCGATTCTGCACAGTCTCTGAATTCTTCCCCTTGGCCATGAGGGATAAAGCTGAAAAACACATATAAATTCACAGATACCCCCCAGACACAGTTTGTGCCAAGAATGTTGGCATCCACCACGACACTTTTCCCTGAGCTGGTGAGACGTCCCCAGAAGGAGGGACTTACATTTCCTCTCTTCTCCCTGCCCGGTCTATCTCCCCTCAATGGTGCGAGTGGGAGGCACATTCCCCCCACCCCCAGTCCATCGGAGCTGCCTTGGGGGTGTGATGCTCAGGCCTCAGGGATGGTACATGGTGACTCGGAGGCCTCCTTACTTCACAGGCCCCACACTGCGGTAAACAATGCCTCAGCTTACTTTATTCCATCCTTACAGGCACTGGATGACTTTCTACTTTGCAGAAGAAATCAAGGCTCAGGAATTAAGTGACTTGTCCCAGGTCACAGGGCTAGGAAATGGCTATTTGCCATAATTGTTCTTTCCCATAACTGTCCCATTAGTGCTATTGCTTAGAAAGGAATCCTTTCTTCATGGACCCCACATTTCTAAAACCTTTTAATGAGGACTCAGATCCACTCCCTTCATGAAGTCTGCAGGGATAGGGAAAGATGGGATTTGAACCCCTATTGGTCTATCTCTAAGGACCCACAGCATTAGAGGTAACTATGATTCAACTCTTGGGGAGCCTTGATTCATGGATAAGAAAGAAGGTAGTTTCAGAATGGAGGGGACACGTGTATACCCATGGCTGATTCATGTCTGTGTATGGCAAAAACCACCACAGTATCATAAAGTAATTAGCCTCCAATTAAAATAAATTAATTTAAAAAAAGAAAGAAGATAGTAATAGGAGGTAGCCAAGTATGAAACAAATGTAGAAAGAAGCATTCCAACCCTATCTCTCTCTCTCTCTCTCTCACACACACACACACACACCCCCACTCTCTCGCTCTCTCTTTTTCTCTCTCTCCAAGCTGAAGCTGTCCAGACCACTGAAGGTTTTGCTGAAGAGGGTTGAGGATGCCAAATTTTAAAGCAAGGGAAGGAGCCACTGGTAGACACTGGTAGTCACTCAAGAAGGCTTGGGAGGCCTGTGCATCCCCAAAAGGAATGTGTCTCACAGGGGAGGGCCTGTCCCCTGGGGACAGCTGCTTTGCATGCCTGGAGTCAGCATCCTTTCATCAGATGGGTCTAAAGTCTACAGGGCTCATTCTGATCAAACCAAGGATACACCCAGCAGCACCCCTCTGTTCTTGTCCACAGTTTGGAGGAAGTTCTGGGGCTCACCATCCGTGTGTAATTTTCCAGTAAAAGTGCCTTTTGTATTCCTCTGCTACCCCAGCCCAACACTTGCTCTGTCTCCTTCTAGGTCCTCGGCATCCATTTGAACAAGTGGAAGCTGGACCGGAAGCTGGGGGTGTACGTGCTGGTCCTCTACGCCGTCTTCTTGTGCTTCTCCATAATGATAGAGTTCAACGTCTTTACCTTTGTCAACCTGCCAATGTGCCGAGAAGACGATTAAAACGAAGCCACTGCCCCCCCGTCCGGGAGCTGTTCTGGACACTCCGGCGCTGGCGTCCCTTTTTCCCTGCCCCTCCCCACCACGGATCTCTCCTGCATCGGCCGCCACCGTCTGTTCTTTCATCCATGGGAAGAAGGCGCCGTCGTGGTCTGTGTCTGGTCACGGGCCAGGCTGCTGGGCGTCATCCTCCTCCTTGGAGTTCTGCCCCCACAAAAAGGCAAGATTCAGGGCCGCTGTTGGAGCAGCTTTGCAGACCTCCAAGCTGCCGGCCACAGGGACGTGGCACGTATCTCCTCTCCGATGCCTGGATCAGAAGAACTTCTGTACGTGGGTTGTCTTTCTGTCGCACGGCAGCCTCGGAAATGAGGTAGTCAGTGAACACAAGGTCTCCTGGGGCAAGTGCAGAATAGGAGTGTTGTTCTTAAGGGGCCCTTCTGGACCAGAGGGTGTGGGTTCCTTGGGCAGCATGTGCTCCTGAGAGCTTCTGAATCCTGCTGGAAGCACTCAAGGTTTGGAGAGAGCAAGGCTCAACCTGTTGGGAGTTTGGGGCCATGACAACAAGCAGTCCACCCCTTTTCCTGGACAAATTTGGAAGAATAGAAACAGTTGCTCACAGCAGAAGAAAGGAAACAAGTGCATAATCTTCTCGTTTTCATTGATACATTCAGAGAAGGAGCAATGACACAGTCAAAATAAAATGTCAGCTATAGATCATCATACTTGAAAAATACCATCACACACGAAGGACCTTGATGGGGACCAGAAAGGTAATACTTATGGGAAACAAATCCTATGTGTATCATGATGCGTTGACACTAAGACGTTTGGTTTGGAACACAGAGAAAGTTGAAGACTAACATCTAAATGGGTGCTAACTCAGAGACACAGTGGAGATAGTGCTTTACAGCCATTCATTCCAGACCTGTGGCATGGGATGCGCTGTCAGTTTGGGTTTGTCATTTCTTTGTAAATGCCCTGCCCTCAAAATCACCCTGTTCAAAGACCCAATTGTTTATATGCCCAACAAATTTCATAGCCTGCTGAACTGGAATGCGTGTGCCAGAAGTAATGATTAATGACAAGAAAAGAGATTTTCTGCAAAACCACCAACTGCTCTCTGGTGACCTGGAGGCAAGTATGGAAACCATAACTTGGAAATTTTTAGAGCTAAGGTTCTTGGATCTTACAGTTTGCTATGCATGAAAGGCCAAAGATGGGAGGTTAATTGAAAAATAGATAGAAACATTAAACAATTTTGACTGCTTCGTAGCTCTCAAATATATATTAAAAGATTTATGAACACAAACCATTTGTGGTTTCTGAAAAGAAAGCACAATTCGTTTTATAGAGAGGTGTTCTTTTTTATTTTTTTAATGTTTCTATTGCAAAGAGTCTATCAGATTTGATGCACTTTAATACTGGGCTATTTTGCACAGAAGACTGTATGGGGAATGCCCCCATGATGGTATGAGGAAAGGAGGGTTTTAGTGATTCACTGATAATTAATCATGGGTGATGAGTGTAAATCCAATAGCTGATTCTTTCCCGAGACACAACGGTTGTAACCCGCAGTGGAATCTGTGGCTGTGCTCTCTGTGGCCTCCTGAATTTCAGAAGGAGGGCATGTTTAAGCTTGTGTCCCTAAAATGTCCTTAGCATGAGCCTCAGACGTGACAGCCCCATCACCTGGTTTCTGTTCTGGATCCTCATCAGTGTTATTAGCTATACCAAGTCAAGACTTCTCCTTTTGTTCCTCTGCTTAGATACTCAATGGTCTTCCAGTTGAGGACAAGGGTCATTTTCCTGAGAAATTAGCTAAGTGGGCAGCCTGGGAGCCCCTAGCTTCATCCAGGACAAACGTTTAGACACAGAGGGTTTCAGAGTTGTCGGAACCGCTCTGTGCCCACAGAGCCACCAGGTCTTTTCTGTCTTATAGCCTCATCCAGGTTTCAGAGTATATCTGTGTCTGTTTTTTAATCTCAAAACTGCCCTGTGATGTAAGTAGGGATGATCTTCCCCACTGAACAGGAAGTTCAGTCTTGGAGGGGTCAAGTGACTCTAGGTCAATGGCTAGTAAGTTGCAAACAGGAGCTGAGCCTCAGAGCACCACATGCCACCCGGCTCAGCCAGTCCAGCATGTGGTCATCCTTGGTCGTGCAGGTGGGGATGTGTCCTTGTCCTTGGGGTTGGCCCTTATTATGTGAGTCAAAACTTCATCACATTTCTAACTGACATCTGGATGCTCTGTCTCCCAGCCTAATATTTATCCCCATCCTGAGTCCCTATTATTTTCTGATAAAGATCAAAAAATATTTTTAGCGAGGCCGAATGGGCCCTGATGAGAGTCCTGCTGGTGTTCCATCTTTGAATCCCTGTGTAGCTTTCAGAGAACACACCCTCTTCACCCACCTCTTCCTCAGCAGAACCCATCTGAGATGATAAATATGCTGCAGTTCCAGTTTGAGACAAAAACTAATGTTTCTAATATGTAGAACAGCCCTCCTGGCTAATCCTCTTATGACTTTAATGTGCCAATGTAACTTCCTTAAAGGATCTATGCATTTATTGTAGCTAGGAAACTATATATACACTGTAGGTGAAGAAGTCTCTTTTGTAACTAAATATTTTTTCCATTTCAAGTTTAAAGAATTGCTTGACTAATTAGGCCTTTGTGTGAAAAATGCTTTCGTCACTGCGCAGGGTAACTTCCTTTATTTTATTCCCGAAGCTAATTAGCACAGAGTAATTACTCTGCTATGAAAATAGGCAATCTGGAAAATAAACTTGGCTCTTTGAATTGGGGGCAGAAATATGAACCCATTGTACTCTGATAGAAAACGTCTATAAAGGCAGGAACAGGAGGCTCCTGGCATCTCTGGTTTGGGTTTTCCTTTGCCAGCCGAGCATAGTCAAGGGGAAGGTATGCAGTGTCCTGAGAGCCTGGCCCTGGAGGAAGGCTCTAGGTCAGCCGCTGTTAAGGCAGATCCGAATGGTCTCATTCCCATCCTTCCTGTAACCCACGGTCTCCTGACCTCTGTGTTCACCTTCCGTAAGCACCGACCTTGTGAGTTTTCCTCTGTTCATTACCTGCTCCTCCTCCCCTCACCCCACCTCTTAGGGCTCGTTCTTGCTTCTCCGGATGGTGCCTAGGGGTAAACAGCCAGCCTGCCAATGCAGAAGACGTGAGACACCAGTTCAATCCCTGGGCTGGGAAGATCCCCTGGAGAAGGAAACGGCATCCCACTCCAGTACTCTTGCCTGGAGAATCCCATGGACACAGAGGAGCCTGGTGGACTACAGTCCATGGGCTTGCCAAGAGTCAGACACAACAGCGATAGGGCACATTGCTTCTCCTTGTCAGTCTTTTGCTTTTACACACCCAAGCAGCTGAAAAGAATAACCCTTCAGGAGCCAGATGGGCATCCCCATCCCTCCGGGGGTGGAGGGGACAATCCCCTACAGACCCCAACCAAAGACCCCTTCCTGGGCTTCCCAGCATCTAGGTTCTAAGGGAAGAAACCGCCCACCCCCCACCCGCTTTCCTTTTTAAATTTTTCTAAAGATTTTTTTGATGTGGACCATTTTTAAAGTCTGTATTTAATTTGTTACTATATTGCTTCTGTTTTATGTTTTGGATTTTTGACCAGGAGGTATGTTGGATCTTAGCTCCCCGACCAGGGATTGAACCAGCACCCCCTGCACTGCAAGAGGAAGTCCTAACCACTGGACCACCAGGGAAGTCCCCCTCTTCCTTTTGGGGGAGGATTTGCATGCCTTGTAGCATCAATGGGCGGTCAGCCCTCAGGAAACACTGGGCTCCACACATAGGCTGGGAATCCAGGAAGAGTGTGGGCCTCCTGGCCTGATACCCTCCTTTCCTCCTGGCATCTCCCCTCCCTGAGCTCTAGGGTCCCTCCCTGTCCTTCAGGTGGGGGTGGACAGAGGCAAGATGGACTGGGAGAGGGTCCATTCCTCCTCCTCCCTCCCCAGGTGTGAAATGCGCTAGTGGAGTCAAGGTCTGTAACAGGACAGAGAAGCAGAGACTCTTCAGCTCAGGCTGGCACTGCCCAGTGAGCTCGCGGCCCTCCCATCCGCCCTGACACTGAGTGGGTCCTTAGGGTTTGGGCTTGGCCTGTCTCTCAGCCTCACCTTTCCTTCCCTGGCAGGAAAAGATGGTTGTGCAGCATATATGACAGGCTCTCAGCAAATGCTTGCTGCTTGAATAAACAAAGAACTTGCTGGTTAGGGTGAAAATCTTCAGGAGATTTTCCCCTGCTACTGGGTTTTAAGGGCTTCCCTTGTGGCTCAGCTGGTAAAGAATCTGCCTGCCATCCAGGAGACCTGGGTTCAATCCCTAGGTTGGGAAGATCCCCTGGAGAAGGGAAAGGCTACCCACTCCAGTATTCTGGCCTAGAGAACTCCATGGACTGTATAGTCCAGAGTGTCGCAGAGAGTTGGACACGACTGAGCGACTTTCACTTCACTTTCACTGTGATTTATATGGGTTTCTCAGGTGGCACTAGTGTTAAAGCACCTGCCTGCCAAATGCAGGAGACATAAGAGACATGGGTGCGATCCTTGGGTTGGGAAGATCTCCTGGAGCAGGGCATGGCAACCCACTCCAGTATTCTTACCTGGAGAATCCCATGGCAGGCTGCAGTCCATATTTCTGGGTCCCTCTAATGCCCTCTGAACATCATTTCTGTGTGAGTCTTCCTCCCCTCGGGGCAGTTAGCAGATGCAGTCAGGATCTCTGAGATGGATCACGTCTCAGCAGCTTCATCACCATGTGGTGCTCATTCCAGACATTTTTGGAAAAGCTCTGTGGGCAGCTCTTGAGTGGCATTAAGAGCGTCATCCCCTGCTTATTCCTGGACCCAGTGTGCTGCCCCTCGCCCCTGCCTTCTCTGTGGATTCACCCCAAGCATCTGGGCACCCCTCCAGCTATGAACCCTTTCTCTGTGCAGCTGGTCGCATGAGACCCTAAAGTGCAAAGATGCTCTCAGGACCTTCTGGGCGCATATAGAAGGGGCCTCTCCTGCACTTTGTCAGTCATGTGGGTGGTAGAACAGGAGCACCTTGGCACAGGCCCATCCTCCAAGGCCAAGGACACAGGTGGGAGGCAGATTT
This sequence comes from Nanger dama, assembly GCA_917880005.1. Classification (NCBI taxonomy): domain Eukaryota; kingdom Metazoa; phylum Chordata; class Mammalia; order Artiodactyla; family Bovidae; genus Nanger; species Nanger dama. Next base: position 191,021 of record CAKJTW010000038.1, on the reverse strand, counting down.
TGTGATTTGGCTCTGGTGGAGCTCCTTCACCTTGCTGCAGAGAACTGTTCTCCCAAGGGCACAGTCCATTTAGGTTGTTGCATTTGCTTCTTAATAGGGAAGACCAAACTGGGACACTAGTTTGAAAGTGAAAGTGAAGTTGCTCAGTCGTGTCCGACTCTTTTCAACCCCATGGACACCAGGCTCCTCTGTCCATGGGATTTTCTAGGCAAGAGTACTGGAGTGGGTTGCCATTTCCAGGTAATCTCCCTGACCCAGGGATCGGACCCAGATCTCCCGCATTGTAGACAGACACTTTACCGTCTAAGCCACCAGGGAAGTCTATCAGGGACACTAGTTTAGTATGCACTTAATTCCAGACCTCATAGCTAATGGGTCAGTATCCAGAGTCACATGCTGCCCGACCTCAAGGAAATGGTACCTGCATGAATTCGGGAGAAGAGGTGTTTTCTCCCATCTTGCCACCCAGGAGGAGCTGTTTCTTCCATCACAACAGGGAAGCCAGCTTGGTTGTATTAGAGCTTTGATTATTTTATGGGGTTTTTTAAAAATTCTAACTTTTCAGTTGACCAATGGTTCCCAGGTTCCTTTGTCAAAGTGACGTGAAGTCGCTCAGTCACGTCTGACTCTTTGTGACCCCATGGACTGTAGCCTACCAAGCTCCTCAGTCCATGGGATTTTCCAGGCAAGAATACTGGAGTGGGTTGCCATTTCCTTCTCCAGGGGATCTTCCTGACCCAGGGATCGAACCCAGGTCTCCTGCATTGTAGGCCGACGCTTTACCGTCTGAGCTACCGGGGAAGCCAACTAGGTCCCTTCGGTCTCTGCTAAATCCTCATGCATTGCAGGGGGCGTGCTTGGTGTCATCTCTTACCTGCACAAGCTTCCGGGCTTCCCATCACCTCTCATGGTGTTGGCATCGAGCTATCAAGTGTGTGTCCTCCACACACTTCACAACAGGGGCTGAGAACTTATTTTCTTCTAGTCTGGGAAAACATCCGCTGCCCGGACACCCTGATACAGACCCAGGGTCACGGGAGGTGGCTCTGACAGTTAGAAACGCTCCCTGAACCCCTGTGAAAGTCAAGCCCTCACTGGTGTGGTGTTTCCACCGTTAGGTTTACGGGTCTGGGATGGGCTGCTGCTTTATTCAAAGCCCTATGATACATGCAGGCCCATCCACAGCTATTTCCTCCGTGGCCAGAATTCAGACAGCTGCTTTTTATGCAACATGTTGGTTGGGACTTATCCACAGTAGCAGCCAATAAAGCCCTTAATCCTGGAGAAAGTGTGTACCCTCCCCATCCCACCACTGAAAAATGTATTTTTTTAACTATTGAAAGTATGCTCAGCTTTTGGTCTCTGGGTGCGTGGCTTGGTCTGGCCAGCCTTTGTGCATAAAGCAGGATCCCAGACAGCAGAGCCCCACACCCCAGCTCCAGAAGGTCCCAGATACCTGGGAGTATCCTGATGAACGTGAAGTCCCCTTTCAACAGGAGCGAGGCCTTTCTTCCCACTGAAAATGCCTGGGATGTGAGCCAGACAGCTCTGTTTTTCCAAATCAGATGTTCTGGTGGGTTTTTCCTCTGGCTGCCAGGGCATCCCTGCTCTCACCTCCAAAGGTACCCTTCTGAATCCATGGGACAGTTCCTGGCACTTTCTCCACCTGCCTGGACCAAGGATATCTGGGGGCCCAGGGAGAGAACTGTGGCTAATCCTCTGTGGCCAGGTCTAAGAGAGCCTCCTTGGGGAGCTGCTAGTCTGGGAGGCTGGGTGTCCAATTTGGAGCACACTCTCCCTGGTAGGGTGCCTGCTCTCTGTGCGTGTCTCCTGTCCAGCTGCTGCCAGCCTGGGGCAGTTGCTGAGTGTCTGAATACAAAGAGAGCCTTGATTACCTAGAGAGGAAACAGGGCTGACAGCCAGATGGGGCCTGGCCCATGCTCAGATGCAGGAGCTGCCAAAGAACAGGCAGGGGAGGCCTGACCCAGCCCAGGGGTGCACAGGGCCATGATATCTTCCTGGGGCTCAGGTGTGACCTAACAAATAGCAGGTAGATAGAACCAGAGCTCTCATGCCCCAAAGGAACCCCCCTTAGAAACAACCAAAACCCAAAACTTCTGAGGCTGTTACACGTCACCTGAGTGAGACATTTCTGGCATGCTGCCATCTTTGTTCATCATCTGTAACGGGCAAAGCAGGAGCCGTGAGTTGAAAAGTTGTAAATAATAAATATATTTATCCCACTATTTATTTTTCAATAACTGTGACCTCCTGCACTGTGAATGCTCTGTGATATGAGATTCTTAGTTAAAAAAAAAAACTGTCATTAAAATTGAATGAATTGCTACTATTGATTACTAAACACTGGCATGAGTTTATTCTTATTGTGAAGACAAATCTAGAGTAAATATGAACTAAACCTTTATAAGAAATCTAGCAGTCAGTATTGTAATGCAATCTATGAAAATCTGTATACTGTCAATAAGGTAAATGAACACAAGTTGTCTTTCCCTATAGAGAAGCTTCCAGTCATGTTTTAATAGACACACACATATTTGTATTTTTGGAAAGAATTCTTTACACTGGAATAAAAGCCATTTATGGAAACCATTTCTATTTACATATTAAGAAAAATAAACTTTGAAAAGGATGTGGGTTGGTGCTTTTTAATTATGATTGATAATAAAGCAAAGTAGGAAACTCATAACTTACCTTGAAAAATAAAAGTGTTAGTCACTCAGTCATGTCAAACTCTTTACAACCCCATGACTGTAGCCCACCAGGCTCCTCTGTCCATGGAATTCTCCAGGCCAGAATACAGGAGAGGGTAGCCATTCCCTCCTCCAAGAGATCTTCCCAACCCAGGGATTGATCCTGGGTCTCTTTCACTGCAGGCAGATTCTTTACCATCTGAGCCACCTAGGAGGTCCACATAACTTACCTTAACAAAGCACAAGTAAATCCAGAATGATCTAGCCTTCTTCTCTTGTCTCATCAGCAAGGCCAACTTCATGGGCAAGGCACCCATGGCATCAGCTATACAGGGCCTCACACTCAGAAAGCCCCCAGGTTCGGCTGTCACCATCTTGAAATCTTAAATGATTATTTCAAGGGATCTCACATTTTCTTTTTTTTTTAATTATAGTTGTTCAATATATGTTATAGATGTACAATATAATTCACAATTTTAAAGGTTATACTCCATTTATACTTTTAAAATGATGTTTTAATTCCCAGATTGTACAATATTTCCTTGTAGTACATGTTTTCATTTTGCCCTGGGCCCTGAAAATTATGAATCTGGTCCTGCTCATCAAGAACAAGGTTGCTGCTGCTGCTGCTAAGTTGCTTTAGTCATGTCTGACTCTGTGCGACCCCATAGGTGGCAACCCACCAGGCTCCGCCGTTCCTGGGATTCTCCAGGCAAGAATACTGGAGTGGGTTGCCATTTCCTTCTCCAATGCATGAAAGAGAAAAGTGAAAGTGAAGTCGTTCAGTCATGTCCAACTCTCAGCGACCCCATGGACTGCAGCCCACCAGGCTCCTCCGTCCACAGATTTTCCAGGCAAGAGTACTGGAGCGGGGTGCCATTGCCTTCTCCGAGAACAAGGTTATGCTATACATAACAGAGAAGAGATTGGTATCCTTAGGCAAAGAACTCTTGCAAGCTAATAAGAAAATGGCAAAAATGTTTCAATAGAAAAATGATAAAGAAGCAATTCTTGAAGCAGCATAAATGGCTAATTAACAGAGGAAATTCAATATCACTGACCACAGCAGGGAATACATATTAAATACAGTAAAATATGCAGAGACATAGGTCTATAAGGCTTGAAACAAACAAGTTGGGAGCTGGGTCTTCAAGGTGCTTCCCTGGTGGCTCAAATGGTAAAGAATCTGCCTGCAATGGGTCTTCAAACCTATGAATGCAAAACTGAATGTGAATGTTAAGATTTTTTAGAATGAGAAAAGAAATCACAAGAGATTACATGTTTTTAAAAGTTAGAAAGTCTCACAAATGTAAAAAGTCAGTAAAAATACAATAGCATTTTTATTAATCGTCTTAACACTCCTTAATAATAGTGTTTCTACATTTTCTGGCTGTGTATTTTTCATCATCTCTTCATTTGACGGTGATTTTGTGTTCCCGTTTCCTATGAGGATAGAAATATAATTCAGTATTTATCCTGGCATGGTTGACCGAAAGGTTTATTTCCAGTTGGAATTAATAAAGTATATAATTGATCAATATAATCACTTAGATTTACTTGCTACAATTTTTTATAAAAGAATGTTATGCCATCAGCTCTTGTGTCATGAGAAACTGCAATGAGGGGGAGAGATTCTGGTTAATTCCTTCATTTGAAATGTTTCCTGAGTCCCAGCTGCCTCAGTGCCACCATAAACTTTAACATGCATGTGAATCACGTGGGCGTCTTGTTGAAAAGCAGATTCTGATTCAGCAGGATCAGTTGGAGCCAAAGATGCTATATTACCAGCAAGTTCCCAGGTGCTGCCAGGGTGCTGGTCCACGCTGAATAGTGAGAAGATGGATCAATCCGGGGCTTCCCAGGTGGCGCTGGTGGTGAAGAATCCACCCACCAACACATGAGCTGCAGGTTTGATCCTTGGGTCGGGAAGATCCCCTGGAGGTGGTAACTCACTCCAGTATTCTTGCCTAGAAAATCCCAAGGACAGAGGAGCCTGGAGGGCTACAGTCCATGGGGTCAGAAAGAGGCAGACACGACTTAGAACCAGCGGATCAGTCCCACTCAGAGTGTGAGCTGGGCATCTGTGCAGCCTCTCAGACTTGTCCATCTGCCACAAGACGGGTATAGAAACTGAGAGTATAAACATTTATGGCAATATGATGAGTAATGTCTGAATGTGTTTTTTTATTGCATTTTTCTAGCGATTTTTGTTGTACTCATGGATATATCTGTCCACAATGAATTAAAACTTTTTAAATATTTTTTAAAGTCTTCTCCACAGGTTCTAATTCAGATGAGAAGTCATACTTCAGATGAGCGTTTAGATGGGTTTGACTCTCTTCTGTGTAAAAGTCAGTCCACAAGGTACTGTGGCCTTTGACTTGGTAATTCCAGCTCAATCAGCTCTGAGGATCCTGCAGCCTCAAGTTCTTAATTCTCAGTATCTCATTGTCCCTCAGTCCATCTGGCACTGCGTGATTTACAAAACCAGTGGAACACAGGACAGTAACAGAAAATATCTCCATTTCACAGATGTAGGAAATGAGGTTCAGAGAGCATGTGTGCTGTGTGTAGGGTCTCTCATCAACCCACCATGAGAGCCAGCCTGAACAGCCAGGCCCGGGACTGCCCAGACCAGAGAAAGGAGAGGGTGATTGGGGGAATCTTGGAGCTCGTTTCCTAGTTGATTTCACAACTCAGGCTCTATCCGCTTGTTTTTGATGTTTTCTAAAACTTGCTCCAGGCATTTGCAAGTTCACCGTGGTGCTGGTCCAGGCAGTCCGATGGTCCACTGGTGCGAGAAGCAGGCCTTCTCCTGGACTTTTGTTGCCCATTCCCTGGTGGCTCAGACAGTAAAGAATCTCCCTGGAATGTGGGAGACTCGGATTCGATCCCTGGGTGATAAAGATCCCCCGGAGAAGGGAACCCACTCCAGCATTCTAGCCTGGAGAATTCCATGGACAGAGGAGCCTGGCAGGCTGCAGTCCATGGGGTCACAGAGAGTCAGACACAAGTGAACAGCTTGCACTTTTTCACTTTGCTAGCTGGTGTCCCCCAGGCAGAGCCAAGGGGAGGAGGAGATTCTGACCCCTGCCCATCCCCACCAATGAGCTCTCTACTGAGATTCAGCCTACACCCACTGCCTTTAAGGTCTCCCAACCCACCCTCTGCCCTGTATGCGTCTTCAGATCATGCTACCCCCAGGCTCTGGTTCCTCTCAGTCACTCTGCAGGTTTTAATACTGCGGGTCACGTCCTTTCTAATAAACTCACTCTGGTTCTCCACTTCTTTATATCTCCCTCTCTTCTCCTGGCATCTCCTCCACCTGCTCCTTAAATGAAAGTGTTTACCTGCATTCCACCCTGAAGCGCTTCTTCCACCTGGTAGCTCTCAATCCTGGCTGACCGTTGGAGTCATCTTGGGAGCTTTAAAATACAGGACTATCCAATCAAGCTGGCCTGGGCATTAGGGTTTTAATAGTTCCTGTGCTGTACTTAGTCACTCAGTCATGTCCAACTCTTTGTGACCCCGTGGACTGCAGCCTGCCAGACTCTTCTGTACATAAGATTCTCCAGGCAAAAATACTGGAGTGGGTTGCTATTCCCTTCTCCAGGGGACCTTCCTGACCCAGGGATCAAATTTGGGTCTCCTGCATTGCAGGCAGATTCTTTATTACCTGAGCCACCAGAGAAACCCTTATTTGCAGATAAAAATCCCAGGTAATTGTAATGTACAACCAAGATTCCATTGATCCAACTCAACCTTCCGAGACACAGCAATGACTAACAGCTTCACTGCTGTCCCTCAAGATAGATACTGCCCGCCACAAGTTTCTCTGTCCCTCCAGACCCCCTCACAGGCACTTTTCACCTCCTGATGGACTATTCAGCTTCCCAAGTGCCTCATAGCCAGTCTGATTAGAAATAATCCAAAGTTTTTAAAAATTTACTTTTGGCTGTGCTAGGTCTTCATGGTTGCCCGTGGGCTTTCTCTAGTTGAGGCGAGCCAGGGCTGCTGTTCGTTGCAGGGCACACGCTTCTTATTGCAGTGGCTTTTCTTGTTACGGAGCACGGGCTCCAGGCACCTGGGCTTCAGCTGTTGCCGCCCTTGGTCTAGACCACTGGCTCAGTAGTTGTGGTACACAGGCTTACTTGCTCTGTGGCATGTGGGATCTTCCTGGACTAGGGATCAAACCCACGTGTCCTGCACTGGCAGGTGGATCCTCCACCACTGGACTACTGAAGAAGTCCAAAAGTAGTCCAGTTTTTTAAAGAGAGAAATGTGAATAATTTTTTTCGTAATAGCCCAAAACTTGAAACAGTTCAAATGTCCATCAACAGATGGATAGAGTAAAAGAGAATATTTAATAACTTATATAGAGATGTTGAGGTTATCAATAGGGGGAAAATCTTAAATATTGAACTCCAGGTAATGATATCCTGGCTCAAGTGTTTAGGGGTGAAGGATACTGATGTCTGCAACTTACTAAGATCCCTGGGTTCAAGGACAGACATGATACAGTGAGTTTGGTAGTGTTAGTGGCAGATTATAGATGGTGGGTATATGAATGTTCACAGTACAGGGTGTGTTTTTTCCCCGTATGTTTAAAATCTTTCATAATAAAAAGTTGGGGAAAATCGCCAAACTCTCCTCCCACTCCCAATCGCCTTTTGCTCTTCCGCAGCATCTCAGCAGTCATCAGCAAAATGTCAGCTCCTCCCACCGCCCCTAGCGCTATCTTCTTGTTTTCCCCCTTGCGGTCATTTTTGCAACTTCTCATTCCCTTTCTGCTCCAGCCTTCAGGGCCCCACTGGCACTGTTATGTGGTCCGGGGCACAGGCTCCGAACGGGTCTCCCTGCCTCCACCCTCAGTCCCTTCCCAGTCCAGCCTCCATTCGGCAGCTAGAGGGATCTTCTAATACAGAAATCTGATTCATCCGTCTTCTAGAACTTAGAAGCGTTTTGTTACTGTTCAGTCGCTAAATCATGTCCAACTCTTTGCGACCCAATGGACTGCAGCGACCCAATGGACTGCAGCACCCCAGGTTTCCCTGTCTTTCAGAATCTCCCAGAGTCTGCTAAAATTCACGTCCATTGCATCAAAGATGCCGTCCAACCATCTGGTCTTCTGTCGTCCTCTTCTCCTCCTGCCCTCAGTCTTTTCCAGCATCAGGGTCTTTTCCAGTGAATCAGCTCTTCTCATCAGTTCAGTTCAGTCACTCAGTCATGTCCAACTCTTCATGACCCCATGAACTGCAGCCCAGCAGGCTTCCCTGTGCATCACCAACTCCTGGAGCTTGCTCAAATTCATGTCCATCAAGTTGGTGATACCATCCAACCATCTCATCCTCTGTCATCCCCTTCTCCTCCAGCCTTCAATCTTTCCCAGCATCAGGGTCTTTTCCCGTGAGTCAGTTCTTCGCATCAGGTGGCCAAAGTATTGGAGTTTCAGCTTCAGCATCAGTCCTTCCAATGGATATTCAGGGTTGATTTCCTTTAGGATTGATTGATTTGATCTCCTTTCAGTCCAAGAGACTCTCAGGAGTCTTCTCCAGCTCCACAGTTCAAAAGCATCAATTCTTCAGTGCTCAGTCTTCTTTATGGTTCAACTCTCACATCCGTACATGACTACCGGAAAAACCATGGTTCCCAGTTACCTCAGACCTGCCACAAGGACACTGTCTTCCTCTTTTTCCTGCATGACTCTGCCTAGCCTCAGAGACTCTACTGTTTCCTCTGTTTGAAATGGTTTCCCCACCCCTTGTCCTGCAGAGGAGGGGCCCACACTTCTTCTTTCAAGGCCTACCTAGGCCTCCAGGCCAGAATGAATCGCTTGCTTCTGTTTGTTTTTTATTTTTTTAAAAGAGAACTTGGAAACAGGTTTGGTTTTTTTTTTCTGCCATATCCCATGGCATGTGGGATCTTAGTTCCCACCAAGGATCGAGCGCACTCCCCTTGCAGTGGGAGCACAGAGTCTTAACCACTGGACCTCTAGGGAAGTCCTCTGTTCTGTTTTTAATTATCTTTGTGTGTGTGTATCTGTAAGCTTGCTTCAGTTATTGATACTTTTTGACAATTATGGATTTGGAATTTTTGAGAACAGTCTCATATACTTGCCCACGGCCTCCACCAACCATTGAAGATCACCAATTTTGGGGTGTCTGTACTACATCTTTTAGACCGGCCCTTAGAGCTAGAAAGAGCACAAAGTTTTTGGTCACTCCCTGATTTAGTCAGTAAACATGTACTGAAATCCTGCTTTGCAGCAAGCAGCAAGCCAACTGCTGGTTGAAGAGATGGGAGGCCTCTTGCCTGTAACTGCAAGGGGCCCCCACGTTCTGGGAGGGAGTGAGTGCAGGAGGCAAGAGCACAGAGAGAAGGGGTACCCAGTCATCCTCGCAGGGACATTGACTCATGCTGAGCCTTCAGGGATAAGGACAGTCAGGAATCAGGCTGGGAAATATACCCACACATGAGCCATGCAGAAGGGGACACATTCTAATCACAGCAAACATTTCATGATTTAAAAAGAGTCAATGAATAACCAGGAGAAAATATGACAGAGATGTTCAAATATTTTATAGATGAAAACAATGTTGTCTGCCATTTCAGTAAACCACGAGTGTCACCCACACCAATCCAGCCAGCCCAGTGCTGTGCCAGAAGGGGAATTCAGGATGGAGAAAAACAGGAATACTGGCCCCAGGTGGTTAAGATGCATATCAAAAGAGTAATTTCAGTGAGCCCAGATTCTTGCATCTTCAGATAGGAAAGCATTAAAATCATTAACTTGAGTTTGTGTGTGTGTGTGTGTGTGTGTGTGTGTGTGTGTGTGTGTGTGATTAGCAGTAATCATTTGATGTTCAACTAGATGGGTTTTGGGGGATTTTTTTCAGCAAACATTTCTACACATTCTGACTCCTCTTTTACTGCTTTGGAACAGTCCTCAGAGTAAATCTAAGACTGCTTTTCTGACTAGAGTCCTCAGTGCTGTGCTGTGCTGTGCTTAGTCGCTCAGTCGTGTCTGACTCTTTGCAACCCCACGACTACAGCCCGCCAGGCTCCTCTGTCCATGGGATTCCCCAGGCAAGCATACTGGAGGGGGCTGCCATTCCCTTCTCCAGGGGATCTTTCCCACCCAGGGACTGAACTCTGGTCTCCTGCATTGCAGGCAGATTCTTTACTGTCTGAGCCACCAGGGAAGCCCCATAGTCCTCAGTAAGTTCCCCAAATAAAACGTAACTCAAATTTTCAGATCAGTTCAGTTGCTCAGTCGTGTCCAACTCTTTGTGACCCCATGAATTGCAGCACGCCAGGCCTCCCTGTCCATCACCAACTCCCGGAGTTCACTCAGACTCATGTCCATCGAGTCAATGATGCCATCCAGCCATCTCATCCTCTGTCGTCCCTTTTTCCTCCTGCACCCAATCCCTCCCAGCATCAGAGTCTTTTCCAATGAGTCAACTCTTCGCATGAGGTGGCCAAAGTACTGGAGTTTCAGCTTTAGCATCATTCCTTCCAAGGAAATCCCAGGGCTGATCTCCTTCAGAATGGACTGGTTGGATCTCCTTGCAGTCCAAAGGGCTCTCAAGAGTCTTCTCCAACACTACAGTTCAAAATCATCAGTTCTTCAGCACTCAGCCTTCTTCACAGTCCAACTCTCACATCCATACATGACCACTGGAAAAACCATAGCCTTGACTAGATGGACATTAGTTGGCAAAGTAATGTCTCTGCTTTTGAATATGCTATCTAGGTTGGCCAAACTCAACTTTTAGGTAGTGTTTATTTTTTCAGTCAACACTATCTCATACCATACACAAAAATCAACTCAAAATGGAATGTAAGACCTGAAACCATAAAACTCCTATAAGGAAGAAGGCTGTGTGTGTGGGTTTGCTCAGTCGTGTCTGACTCTTTGCTGCCCCATGAACTGTAGCCTGCTAGGCTCCCCTGTCCATGGAATTTTCCAGGCAAGAATATTGGAGTGGGTTGTCATTTCCTATTCCAGGGAATCTTCTCAACCCAAGGAATGAACCCATATCTCTTATATCTCCTGACCTGGCAGGTGGATTCTTTACCAGTGTGCCACCTGGGTGCTCCAAACAAAGAGGATTACATTAAGCTAAGAAGCTTTTGCACACCAAAGGAGACCATCAATAAAATGAAAAGGCAACCTTCCAAATGAGAGAAGACATTTGCCAATCTTGTATCCAATAAGGGATCAATATCCAAAATATATAAAGGATTTAGCAACTCAACAGCAAAAAACCTATCATTTAAAAGGACAGAAGACCCAAATAGACATGTTTCCAAGGAAGACATACAGACAGCCAGCAGGCACATGAAAAAATGTTCAATCACTATCAGAAACACAATCAAAACCACAATAAGATATCACCTCACACCTGTTAGAGTGGCAATTATCAAAAAGGCAAGAAATAACAGGTATCGGCAAGGATGTGGAGAAAAGAGAACCCTCATACACTATTGGTAAGAATATACATTGGTGCAGTCACTATGGAAAACAGCGTGGAGGCTCCTCAAAATTTAAGACTAGAACTACCATATTGCAACCCAGCTATTCCATGTCTGGGTATTTACTCAAAGAATACAAAGACACTAATTCAAAAAGATGTCTATGGACTTCCTGGCGGTCCAGTGGTTAATAATCTGCCTGGCAATGCATGGAACGCTGGTTCAGTCCCTGGTCCCGGAAGCTTCTACCTGCTGCTGGGCAACAAAGCCTGTGTACCACCACTTCTGAAGCTTGCATGCTGTTGAGCCTGAGGGCTGCCAGCTACCGAAGTCTAGTGCCTACAGCCGGTGCTGCACAACACGAGAAGCCACCACAATGGGAAGTCCACGCCCCATGACTAGAGTAGCCCCTATTTGCCCAAACTAGAGAAAGCCCATGCACAGCAACAAAGACCCAAGGCAGCCAAAATTAATAAATAAATAAATTTTTAAAAGAAATATACACCCTTATGTTCATCACAACGTTTTTTACAGTAGCCAAGATATGGACGCAACTGCCCATTAAGTGAGAAGGGATAAATATATATATATAGGAAAGTGAAAATCACTCAGTCATGTCTGACTATTTTTGACCCTATGGATTAACTCTCCAGGCTAGAATACTGGAGTGGGTAGCCGTTCCCTTCTCTAAGGGATCTTCCCAACCCAGGGATCAAATCCGGGTCTCCCGCATTGCGGGCAGATTCTTTACCAGCTGAGCTACAAGACAAGCCAATGGAATCTTGCCATTTGTGACAACATGAATGGACCTTGAGTATATTATGTTAAGTGAAAGGAGTCAAACAGAAAAAAGCAAATACCATATGATTTCATTCATATGCCAAATATTAAAAAAATAATAATAAATGAACAAACAAAGTCAAATAAAACATGTAGATGCATTGTCAAATTTTAGCAAGAATCCTGCTAAGTCAGTTTAGCCAGATCCCCCATCCTCCATACTGATAACTCTTGATATCTGATCCAGTTTTTCATCCCCCTGACTCCAGGTGATGTTTAACCGCACTGCGTAGGGATCTTGTTAGGTCAGCTCAGTTAGAATCCCTCTGACTCTTGATATTTCCTCTTAGCAGTATCCCATCCACTGACTCCCACCCTGCTCCCACTTTCCTTTGTTCTATTCAGATTGGACAGGTTCAAGACCCCACAGCGGTGGTCCTCCTTGAATAAGGTCTGCCTGCTCTTTAATGAGGATCATGAAGACTGTTTTCTTTACCACTCGCCACATGCTGCCTTGGGGCCAGGAGGAGGTGCAGTGCATGGTGGTCAAAGCCAGCTGTCTGGGCAGCAGAGTCCAGGGCTGAGTAGCACGGCCAGGCACACAGAGAGGATGCACCCTAGATCCAGGAGCCAGAGCACCTCCTGTGGGGCTCCTGACCCACAAACCACTGCTGATGTGGGCCTCAGGGCCACAGAGCTGGTTGGGGCAGGGGCTGAGGGGCCCACAGGGCCAATGAGGCTCCCAGGGGCTGAGCAGGGTAGAGGTGCTTCGAGCAAGCTGGCACCTTCCCCTGTCCTGGGAAACCCCTCAGGCCGGGACCAGCTAAGGTGCTTGGTCACCCCAGGCCAGGGCCAGGCTCACAGGTGTCTGACCTGTGCATTCACACAGCCCATGCTTAGAAGATCATGCACATAGACGTTCTTGTGCTCGGTTTAGAACATTAAATGGCTCCTGCTATTGTCTTGAAATCTGTATCATTTTAATATAAATTTATTTATTTTAATTGGAGGTTAATTACTTTACAACATTGTATTGGTTTTGAGCCAAGGGTTCACACAGCTTCATTTTGACACATTTTCATTTTGCGCTTAGTCCTGCAAATCATGTAGCCAGCTCTACCCTAGGGCCAGACCCCCTGTGAGGCTCACACACTGCAATGCCAGTGGCCGAGGCTTCTGTAGATGACACCCCCTGCAAGGCAGGGACCCCACGCCGTCCTTTCTGGTCCTCAGCATCACCTTGTCTAAGGAGGCAGCATTAATTAATAGCAGCTGAATTGAACTCAAACTTCCTTAAACACACATCTTGGCAACCCTGTCATGGCTGCCAAGAGCATGGGGTGGAAGGCACTGCAGAGTCCTTGGAGCTGGGCATCCATTCTTCACTTATAAAAATCAATAAACGGGGGAGGGGTTCCCTGGTGGTCCAGTGGTTAAGAATCTGTCTTACAATGCAGAGGACACCAGTTCAGTCCCTGGTCTTGGAAGATCACACATGCTGCAGGGTAACAAAACCCATGTACCACCAGCTACTGAGCCTGCATGACCCAGAGCTCAAGCTCCACAACAAGAGAATAGCCCCCACTTGCCGCACTAGAGAAAGCCCAAGCTCAACAACAAAGACCCAGTGCAGCCAAAAATAGAAATAAATTAAAAAAAAAAAATCAGTAAGGGACAAAAAATAAAGGGCTCCCCCTGGTGGCTGAGAGGGTAAAAAATTTACCTACAATGCGGGAGTCCTGAGTTTGATTCCAGGGTTGGGAAGATCCTCTGGAGGAGGGCATGGCAACTCATTCCAGTATTCTTGCCTGGGGAATCCCCATGGAATAGAGGAGCCTGGCAGGCTACGGTCCATGGAGTCACAAAGAGTCAGACAGGACTAAAGTGACTAAGCACAGCACAGCAAAAGGGAAAAAACAAAAAATAAGTCAATGAAGGGAAATTGACATTTATCACAAGCCTGCTACTCAACACACAGGGAGCCACTGTCCATACAATCTTCACAAGCAGCTGTGAGGTAGGCTTCCACATATCCTCCAGAAAAAGAAACGTGGGCCCAGAGAGGCTAAGAAACTTCTCCAAGGTCACACAGAGGGCAAGAGTGTCATTGAAAGGGAACTGCACTGTGCGGTTTTGAAGCGGCCAGAGCACGCATCACCTCAGCATCCACCCTACCGCCCAGCATCTCCCGAAGGCAGGGAGCCCACGGTGGAGAGTGTTCTTAACCTGAGGTCCCAGGAGCCTCCTGCAGGGTACACAGCCCTCTGTAAACTCTCCCCTGGGGTGGCAGCAGAGGCCCAGGTTGGGACTGTGGCCAAGAAGACCAGTGCCGGCTCAGGTTTCCTCTCACTCTGACCGACTTGTTGTGAACCCATGATTCTAAAGGATGCACCCTGGGTTTTCTCATGAGGAAGATGCCTTGAGGACACCACACTTGATTTTCAGAGGAAGTAAATAGCCCCAAAGGGAGAAGTGAAATAGAAATAAATCATGGCCTCTCTCCCACATCGTGATAGAACATTTTTGCTGAGCACGCTGTACAGAGTTTAAGATATGATCTTTGGGACTTGCCTGGTGGCTCAATGCAGGAGGGGCTTCCCTGACAGCCCAGCTGGTAAAGAATCGGCCTGCAATGCAGGAGACCCTGGTTGAATTCCTGGGTCGGGAAGATCCCCTGGAGAAGGGATAGGCTACCCATTCCGGTATTCTTGGTCTTCTCTGGTGGCTCAGCTGGTAAAGAATCTGCCTGCAGTGCAGGGGACCTGTGTTCGATCCCTGGGTTGGGAAGATCCCCTGGAGAAAGGAAAGGCTACCCACTCCAGTATTCTGGCCTGGGGAACTCCATGGACTGTCGCAAAGACTGGGACTCGACTGAGTGACTTTCACCTTCACCAATGCAGGAGTCACTGGTTCTATCCCTAGTCTGAGAAGATCCCACCAGGCCTGGGAGCAACTAAGTCTGTGTGCCACAACTATTGAGCCTGTACTGTACAGCCCGGGGCCGGAACTACTGAAGCCCCCACTTCCTAGAGACTGCGCTCTGCAACAAGATAAGCCACCACAATGTTCACACCTCACCACAGACGAGAGTAGCCGCCCCTCGCAGCAGCTAGAGAAAAGCTACGCAGCAACAAAGACCCAGCACAGTGCAAATAAATAAATAATAAAATATTTTTTTTTAAAAAGATACACTCCGTGCCCTCAAGGCAAAAACAAAAGAGGAGGATGAGCTATGGTGAACGTTTCCAGCTCCTCTCAGTAGTGGGCACTTCAGCTTTCTTCAGCAGTAACTCATTTTCCCCTCATTACTATCTTGACAGCTAAGTAAGGTCCTACCTCCAGGCCTCTCTTCATACTGCTTTCACCTCCCCTAGGATGCCCTTTGCTAATTTCTGCCTGTTGGAACCTTCCTCTAGAATAAGCACCAAAGACCAGTGGCTTAAACAGGATAGGGTTTTATTTCTGTCTCGTGTAGAAGACAAGGGTGCTCATTCTGGCCTGTTGGGGCACCCCATGACACCAGGCAGTCAATCTCTTTATCTGTGGTGGCTCTTTCTTCTTCAGGATATAGATTCTGCCTCATAGCACAAAACAGCTGCCTAACTTCACCTTGACTACAACATCATGAGAGATCCCAAGTCACATCCAAGCAGTTAAGCTGCTTCTGAATTTCTGACTCAAGGAAACTGGGTATGATTTTTAAAAAGTTTATTGCTGTTTAAAGCTGTTAAATCTGGGGCTAATTTGTTACACATTAGTGAATAACTAATACACTGTATATACAGGTTTAGTCTTTTTATTCAACTGTTCTGAGCCCCTAGTCTGGACACCCATGGATGAATCAGGCAAAGTGTAAGACTATCACTTGGAACACGAGGAGAGGGCAGAAATCATGTCCTTCGTGTCCTCACCCTTGGAGCCCTTTCTCCACCTTGACACAGAGTAGGGTCACAGGACCTGGCACACAGTAGGAGCTCTGCTTTCCAGAGAAGATCTTCTACCTCCTGGCTTGCCTTCTAGTGAGATGAGCCAGCTTAAGAGATGATGAGCTGTTAATGCTCGATGGTCTGGCCTCCGGTCAAAAATGTGGATTCGTTTCTCAGAGGTCACTGTTTCAAACCTCTTTCCATTCTCTCACTCCCCATGCTGCCAAGAGGAAGGACATGCAAACCAGGCAAGTGAGGGCCTTTCCTGAGCCAGCTGCCTGCAGCTGGAGAGAAGGCTGCATCCTTCAAGGCTCTCAAGGCCTGTCTCCTCCTTCAGGGCTCCCGGGTCATCCTTCACTTGGACAGAGAGGCAGCAAAGAAAGAAAACGATCTTCTTGAGAAATGATTCCCCATGCTGAATCTTTATGAACCATACTGTCAGAGCAACTTGAATTATACATCTAACTCGTGGCTTTGTTTTCTTAAATAATACATAGAACAACAGCCTACTATGAATTCCACAGAACCTATTGACTCTTACAGAATGCTTTCACTGCTTTTCACTAAACTCTTGAATCTGTAACCAACACTATGGTTGCAACTGATGAATGACAGAAATGTTGTAAATAACACAATTTAATTTACACTAATGGATACAACCAAAGCAAAATGATAAATATGTATTCAGAATTGTACTCATTCATTGATGACATGAGGACTTCTCTACATAATTAGACAATAGTTTTTGAAGACTGGAAGAATATTTGCTTAATTTCTTTGTGCTTTTCATAGCATAATGTCTAAAGAAAATACATACTTTCAGAAGTAACTTTTTTGAAGTAAAATTGACATACAAGAATTGTACATGTCAAAGGTGTATATTTGATGTCAATATATGTAAATACCAATCAAGCTATCACCACAATCAAAATAATGAATATAACAATAAGCCACGTGTAAATATTTCCTCACATATGACCTTGTTTTTCTGGTCATCTCTATGCAGATGCAGTTGACGTTGTTGGCTATCTACCCTACATCCATTCTCTTCTTCCTTCTCTTAATTTTGCTAGGGTTTCAACCGTTCCCCAACATGATCTGAAGGAAGGTCATCACCAAGCCCAGGACCAAGTGTGGATTTTAATCAACCTAAGCCAACTGGTGTGTGACATTCTCCTGATGACTCAGCTAGACGTGTGACCTAAGTTGGTCAATCATACTGTAGGACTTCAGTTGCATGCTTTGGAAACAGGTTTTCCCCTCTCTAGCAGGATGGCCTCATAGAGCATGATGTCAATTGCCACTGGAAGCCGTCTTAGAACCATAGGAGAACCAACCTGAGGTTGGAGTCAATGCTGAGGAGGCCAAAGCAGAAAGAGGGACCAAACCAAAGTGACTGATGGTAAGGTTGAGTCTTTTACTAGGCAGCATGCAAGATGGTTCCAAATAGTCCTTGCTTGGTCTTCGTACCTTTGTTTAAGCCTCTCCTGCTGAGTGTAGGCAGGACTTATGACTTGTTTCTAGAATAGGGCAATGATGATGATTAGGTGGTACGAGGCTGAGACTTCCATCTTTCTGGCAGACTTTCTCCATTACCTTCTAAGCGTGCACACATTAATGAAACAAGTGGCCATATTAGACATTTCCACATGTCCAGGAATGGACATGAAGGTGGCCTCCAGCCAACAGCAGGCAAGGAACCGGGGTCCCTCAAGGAACTAAGTCCTACCAACAGTCAAGTGAGTTCGGAAGCAGACCATTTCCAAGCTGAGCCTTTAGCTGAGACCCCAGCCCTGGCTGACACCTTGACAGCAGCCTCATGAGAGACCCTTAAGCAGAGGCAACCATCAAAATTGTGCTAAGAATCCCAAGTCACAGAGACTGTGAGATAATAAATATGTTGTGTTAAGTCACTCAGTTTGAGGTAATAGATAATAGCAATAGATAAGAAGGTTGTATATTGTCATCATGCTTATTTAATTTATATACAGAGTTCAGTTCAGTCACTCAGTCATGTCCGACACTGTGATCCCATGGACTGCAGCATAACAGGCCTCCCTGTCCATTACCAACTCCCAGAGTCTACTTAGACTCATGCCCATTGAGTTGGTGACGCCATCCAACCATTTCATCCTCTCTTGTCCCCTTCTCCTCCTGCCCTCAATCTTTCCCAGCATCAGGGTCCTTTCAGATGAGTCACTTCTTCACATCAGGTGGCCAAAGTATTGGAGTTTCAGCTTCAGCATCAGTCCTTCCAATGAATATTCAGAACTGATTTCCTTTAGGATAGACAGGTTGGATCTTGTCTAAGGGACTCTCAAGGTCTTCTCCAACACCACAGTTCAAAGCATCAATTGTTTGGCACTCTGCTTTCTTTATATGCAGAGTACATCATGAGAAATGCTGGACTGGATGAAGCACAAGCTGGAATCAAGATTTCCAGGAGATATATCAATAATCTTAGATATGCGGATGACACAACCTATGGCAGAAAGCAAAGAACTAAACAGCCTCTTGATGAAAGTGAAGGAGGAAAGTGAAAACATTGGCTTAAAACTCAACATTCAGAAAACTAAGATCATGGCAACTGGTCCCATCACTTCATGGCAAATAGATGGGGAAACAATGGAAACAGTGACGGGCTTTATTTGGAGCGGCTCCAAAATCACTGTAGATGGTGACTGCAGCCATGAAATTAAAAGACGCTTACTCCTTGGAAGGAAAGTTATGACCAACATAGACAGCATATTAAAAAGCAGAGACATTACTTTTCCAACAAAGGTCCATCTAGTCAAAGCTTTGGTTTTTCCAGTGGTCATGTATGGATGTGAGAGTTGAACTATAAAGAAAGCCAAGCACCAAAGAATAGATGCTTTTGAACTGTGGTGTTGAAGAAGACTCTTGAGAGTCCCTTGGACTGCAAGAAGGTCCAACCAGTCCATCCTAAAGGAAATCATTTATGAATATTCATTAGAAGGACTGATGTTGAAGCTGAAACTCCAATACTTTGTCCACCTGATGCAAAGAACCGAGCTCATTTGAAAAGACCCTGATGCTGGGAAAGATTGAGGGTGGGAGGAGAAGGGGACAACAGAGCATAAGATGGTTGGATGGCATCACCAACTCAATGGACATGAGTTTGAGTGAGCTCTGGGAGTTCGTGATGGAAAGGGAAGCCTGGTAGGCTGCAGTCCATGGGGTTGCAAAGAGTCAGACGTGACTGAGCGACTAAACTGTACTGAGATAACAGAGGCATTTCCCTAACCTGGGCTGTGAGTCATATGAGACAAGACATTTCCTTTGGTCCACATAGAGTCAAGGTTTCCTGTCACTCAAACCCAAAAGCATCCTCCTATGGCATATCTCATTCCACTAGTTTGAAATCTCTTCAAGGACAGGTCTTCCATGTCCTCCCAGATTCTCACTGGTACCATTATTTGTAGACTGTATGAATTAAAGACATTCTTCTTTCCCCCTAACATTTATTTGGCTGCATAGGGTCTTAGCTGAGGCATGAGGGATCTCTTGTTGCAGCAAAAAGATTCTAGTTTCCTGACCAGGGATCAAACCTGGGACCCCACATTGGGAATGCGGAGCCTTATCCACTGGACCATAAAGGAGGTCCCAGTTAAGGACATTCATGACCCTAATTTTAGCTCATCTTTTGACAGCACAGTTTAGTTCAATTCAGTTCAGTCACTCAGTCGTGTCCAACTCTTTGCAACCTCATAAAGTGCAGCACTCCAGGCCTCCCCTGCCCATCACCAACTCCAGGAGTTTACCCAAACTCATGTCCATCGAGCCTGTGATGCCATCCAACCATCTCATCCTCTGTCATCCCCTTCTCCTTCTGCCCCCAATCCCTCTCAGCATCAGAGTCTTTTCTAGTGAGTCAACTCTTCACATGAGGTGGCCAAAGTATTGGAGCTTCAGCTTCAACATCAGTCCCTCCAATGAACACTCAGGACTGATCTCCTTTAGGATGGACTGGTTGGACCTTCTTGCAGTCCAAGGGACTCTCAAGAGTCTTCAACACTACAGTTCAAAAGCATCAATTCTTCAGCGCTCAGCTTTCTTCACAGTCCAACTCTCACATCCATACATGACTACTGGAAAAACCATAGCCTTAACCAGACAGATCTTCATTGGCAAAGTAATGTCTTTGACTTTTAATATGCTATCTAGGTTGGTCATAATTTTCCTTCCAAGGAGTAAGTGTCTTTTAATTTCATGGCTGCAATCACCATCTGCAGTGATTTTGGAGCCCCCCAAAAATAAAGTCTGACACTGTTTCCACTGTTTCCCCATCTATTTGCCATGAAGTGATGGAACCAGATGCCATAATCTTCGTTTTCTGAATGTTGACCTTTAAGCCAACTTTTTTCACTCTCCTCTTTCACTTTCATCAAGAGGCTTTTTAGTTCCTCTTCACTTTCTGCCATAAGGGTGGTGTCATTTGCATATCTGAGGTTATTGATATTTCTCCCGGCAATCTTGATTCCAGCTTATGTTTCTTCCAGCCCAGAGTTTCTCATGGTGTACTCTGCATAGAAGTTAAATAAGCAGGGTGACAATATACAGCCTTGACATACTCCTTTTCCTATTTGGAACCAGTCTGTTGTTCCATGTCCAGTTCTAACTGTTGCTTCCTGACCTGCATACAGATTTCTCAAGAGGCAGGTCAGGTGGTCTGGTGTGCCCATCTCTTGAAGAATTTTCCACAGTTTATTGTGATCCACACTGTCAAAGGCTTTGGCATAGTCAATAAAGCAGAAATAGATGTTTTTCTGGCACTCTCTTGCTTTTCCCATGACCAGTGATGTTGGCAATTTGATCTCTGATTCCTCTGCCTTTTCTAAAACCAGCTTAAACATCTGGAAGTTCACAGTTCACATATTGCTGAAGCCCAGATTGGAGAATTTTGAGCATTACTTTACTAGTGTGTGAGATGAGTGCAATTGTGTGGTAGTTTGAGCATTCTTTGGCATTGCCTTTCTTTGGGATTGGAATGAAAACTGACCTTTTCCAGTCTTGTGGCCACTGCTGAGTTTTCCCAATATGCTGGCATATTGAGTGCAGCACTTTCACAGCATCATCTTTCAGGATATGAAATAGCTCAATTGGAATTCCATCTCCTCCACTAGCTTTGTTTGTAGTGATGCTTTCTAAGGCACACTTGACTTCACATTCCAGGATGTCTGGCTCTAGGTAAGTGATCACACCTTCATGATTATCTTGTTCGTGAAGATCTTTTTGTACAGTTCTTCCGTGTATTCTTGCCACCTCTTCTTAATATCTTCTGCTTCTGTTAGGTCCATACCATTTCTGTCCTTTATCGAGCCCATCTTTGCATGAAATGTTCCCTTGGTATCTCTAATTTTCTTGAAGAGATCTCTAGTCCTTCCCATTCTGTTATTTTCCTCTATTTCTTTGCATTGATCACTGAGGAAGGCTTTCTTATCTCTCCTTGCTATTCTTTGGAACTCTGCATTCAAATGGGAATATCTTTCCTTTTTTCCTTTGCTTTTCACCTCTCTTCTTTTCACAGCTATTGGTAAGTTCTCCCCAGACAGGCATTTTGCTTTTTTTCATTTCTTTTCCATGGAGATGGTCTTGATCCCTGTCTCCTGTACAATGTCACGAACCTCCATCCATAGTTCATCAGGCACTCTATCAGATCTAGTCCCTTAAATCTATTTCTCACTTCCATTGTATAATCATAAGGGATTTGATTTAGGTCATACCTGAATGGTCTAGTGTTTTTCCCTACTTTCTTCAATTTAAGTCTGAATTTGGCAATAAGGAGTTCATGATCTGAGCCACAGTCAGCTCCTGGTCTTGTTTTTGCTGACTGTATAGAGCTTCTCCATCTTTGGCTGCAAAGAATATAATCAACCTGATTTTGGTGTTGACCATCTGGTGATGTCCATGTGTAGAGTCTTCTCTTGTGTCGTTGGAAGAGGGTGTTTGCTATGACCAGTGCGATCTCTTGGCAGAACTGTATTAGCCTTTCCCTGCTTCATTCTGTACTCCAAGGCCAAATTTGCCTGTTACTCCAGGTGTTTCTTGACTTCCTACTTTTGCATTCCAGTCCCCTATAATGAAAAGGACATCTTTTTTGGGTGTTAGTTCTAAAAGGTCATGTAGGTCTTCATAGAACCATTCAACTTCACTTCTTCAGCATTACTGGTTGGGGCATAGGCTTGGATTACCATGATATTGAATGGTTTGCCTTGCAAATGAACAGAGATCATTCTGTCATTTTGAGACTGCATCCAAGTACTGCCTATCAGACTCTTTTTGTTGACCATGATGGCTACTCTTTTTCTTCTAAGGGATTCCTGCCCACAGTAGTAGATATAATGGTCATCTGAGTTAAATTCACCCATTCTAGTCCATTTTAGTTGGCTGATTCCTAGAATGTCGACGTTCCCTCTTGCCATCTCCTGTTTGACCACTTCCAATTTGCCTTAATTCATGGACCTGACATTCCAGGTTCCTATGCAATATTGCTCTTTACAGCATCAGGCCTTGCTTCCATCACCAGTCACATCCACAACTGGGTATTGTTTTATACCAATACATATAAAAGAGCAGAGGGTGCACTTTGCTTGGGCAGCCGTGAAGAGATACCCCCACATCCAAGGTAACAGAAACCCAAGTAAGACAGTAGGTGTTGCTAGAGGCATCAGAAGGCAGACACACTGAAACCATAATCACAGAAAAGTAGCCACTCTGATCACATGGACTACAGCCTTGTCTAACTCAATGAAACTAAGCCATGCTGTGTGGGGCCCCCAAGATGGATGGGTCATGGTGGAAAGGTCTGACAGAATGTGGTCCACTGGAGAAGGGAATGGCAAACCACTTCAGCATCCTTGCCTTGAGAACTCCATGAACAGTATGAAAAAGGCAAAATGATAGGAACTGAAAGAGGAACTCCCCAGGTTGGTAAGTGCCCAATATGCTACTGAAGATCAGTGGAGAAATAACTCCAGAAAGAATGAAGGGATGGAGCCAAAGCAAAAACAATACCCAGTTGTGGATGTGACTGGTGATAGAAGCAAGGTCTGATGCTGTAAAGAGCAATACTGCATAGAAACCTGGTAGCACAAAGCAGGGACAAATCAAACAATGACGCATGACTCAGAAATAGAGCAGGCTTTCTCCTTGGTTACAAGTCTTTTTATTTAGACAATAAGAGATTATTAAGTGCCTGCTGTTTGCAAATCCCTCCACTGAAGATTATGAGGGGAGAGAAAAAAATTTTTTAAAGAGGGCATATTTCCTGCTCCTAGGAAGCTGGCACTCTCATGCTAAGGATAACAGAGGCATGAGAACATCGTAGTGTCTAGAAATACGTAGCAAGTGTGGTTTAAAAGGGTACTTAGTAGGGAGCATGCAGGCTTCAGAGAGGAACCTGGAGTCAGATGAACCAGTACAGTGACTGGGCAAGAGAGGTTCTCTAAGAAAGATCTTGAAAGCTTTCAGTTTCTGCCACAGTGATGAGTGGGGCTGGCCGAGGGCAAGTAGGAGACCAGACAGGACGCTGCCCCAATAATCCAGATTGGAGGTTGCTTTAAAAGTGCTGGGGTATGTCCTCAGCTCATGAGCACCCTTGCTCTCTGAGATTGCCAACCCCCTCGCAGCCAAGAAAATAATCAGGTGTTATCTCCAGAGAACTGGGAATCGGGACCGTGGGATGCTAGTCAATCTCTATACAGGGGTAACTGAGGCTTGGAAACTTGGGGGTTGTGGGGTTGTCTGTCTGCAGAGAGGAAGGGAGAAAGACGGGGACCTGCAGAGAGGGACAATGAGGCAGAATGCCAGAGACTGGGACTAAAGATATCCTGCTTGGTTCTAGGGGACAGAAAAGTGTGTTAGTCGCTCAGTCATGTCTGACTCTTTGCGACACCATGGACTGAAGCCTGCCAAGTTCCTCTGTCCATGGGATTCTCCAGGCAAGAATACTGGAGTGGGTAGCCATTCCTTTCTCTAGGGGATCTTCCTGACCCAGGGATTGAACCTGGGTCTCCCACATTGCAGGCAGATTCTTTAACATCTGAGCCACCAGGGCCAAACATTATCTGTCAGGATTCCATCCCTTCTGGATCCTGTGGAATCCCTGTGCACCTGTGGATTCCACTAGGCACACCTTCACATGAGTCAGAATCACCTTCCTGCCACATGGAGTCTCAGAGTGGCTGAAGGTACAGGTGTGGTCAGATCCTCAGCCAGCATCCATAGGATAACTGGGCTTTTAGACATGCTTCTTTAGTCAGGGTCATGTTTCAGAAATCTGATACAGTCCTATAAAAATTCAGAGCCCCAGTTTTTACTCTTTTTAAAAATTGTAAGGCCTTTTATGCATAGGTCCTCATTCCTGCTGGGCGTCTGCTGGGGGAGAACTGAGAAGTGGCTGCCACTTCCAACAGAGCCAGGTTCTCAGGTCACCCCAGCCCCTACCCAGTCACTGCAGACACTGTGTTCCTGGCTGACTCAAAAGATACTGATTGATTTTGCAATAATAAAGTTTTTCTCCACCACTTTCAACATATTTCACCAAAGTAACAGGGAACAGAAATGTTGGAGCTCTGGGGAGGCGGTCAGAAGAAGAAGGAAAAGCCTCAGTAAGAGAGCTGTTCTCTCTATTTTTGCAAAACAAAATTGCCCTAAACATTTTTATTATATTTCACAGTTGTCCCAGTCAAGAATTCAGGTAGGACTTGTCCAGTGATTCTCCTGGTCCGTGTGACACTGATAGAGGTCACTGAATAATATTTGGCTAGCAGATGGGCTGGTCCAGAGGATCCAAGATGGTTTCACTCATCTGTCTGGTCCCTTGGCTGATTTGCCCAAGAGTGCCTGCCAAAGTCAAGTAAGATTTGAGCTCATTTTGTCTGATTCCACAGTTTTGCCCTCCTGCCCTCCCTGACCCCAGTCCTTCCCCACACCCCAGGAGTCTGACCCAGAGGGACTCCACACCTATAGGGACTGACCAATAGGCTCCCAAGCCCTCTGGCTTCCAGCTGACTTTAGCGACTGCAGGGCCTACTGCTTGCTGGAGGTTAGGTGCAGGGAGATTATTCGGATTATTTTCCTGGCTGCATCCCTGGACTGAGGGTCCTTGGTCCTCTCCCTAGGTGATCTTTCTACAGGACAGGACTCTCTGCTTCTGGATCTGGTAACCAATCCTTCTTGTCTTCAGGCTGAGGAAGATAATAGATCTAAGAGTGATAGCACAGTCCCTGTTACTTCCCACTACACATTTACTAAATCCTCCTCATGCACAGGCAACTGTAGCCCGCCAGGCTCCTCTGTCCATGGGATTCTCCAGGCAAGAATACTGGAGTGGGTTGCCATGCCCTCCTCCAAGGGATCTTCCCAACCCAGGGATCGAACCCAGGTCTCCTGCATTGCAGGCAGATTCTTTACCATCTGAGCCACCAGAGAAACCCAAGAATACTAGAGGGGGTAGCCTATCCCTTTTCCAGGGGATCTTCCCAACCCAAGGACTAAACCCATTTCTTCTGCTTCTCCTAGACTGCAGGTGAATTCTTTACTACTTAAGTCATCAGGGAAGCCCTACTCAAGTTATCCTAATCAGAAGTACCTGTGAGAGCTGACTGATTCATTTGTGCTTAGTCATAGCACAAATAATTGTTACTACTTATTGAGTACTTACTACATGCCAGGGTCTGTTCTAAGTCCCTTACCTACATTAGTTGATGCAACAGTCACAGAATTCCTAGGAGGTAGGTGCTATTACTATCCCATCTAACAGATGAAGAAACTGAGTCACACAGAGGTGAAGCAGTTTGCCTAAGGCTGCACAGGAGCTAAGTGGCAGAGCTAGGATTTGAACCCTGGCCTCCTGAAAGCTAGTGGAGGTGATGGAATTCCATTTGAGCTATTTCATATCCTGAAAAATGATGCTGTGAAAGTGCTGCACTCAATATGCCAGCAAATTTGGAAAACTCAGCAGTGGCCACAGGACTGGAAAAGGTCAGTTTTCGTTTCAATCCCAAAGAAAGGCAATGCCAAAGAATGCTCAAACTACCACACAGTTGCACTCATCTCACACACTCGTAAAGTAATGCTCAAAATTCTCCAAGCTGGGCTTCAGCAATATGTGAGCTGTGAACTTCCAGATGTTCAAGCTGGTTTTAGAAAAGGCAGAGGAACCAGAGATCAAATTGCCAACATCCGCTGGATCATGGGAAAAGCAAGAGAGTGCCAGAAAAACATCTATTTCTGCTTTATTGACTATGCCAAAGCCTTTGACAGTGTGGATCACAATAAACTGTGGAAAATTCTTCAAGAGATGGGCACACCAGACCACCTGACCCGCCTCTAGAGAAACCTGTATATAGGTCAGGAAGCAACAGTTAGAACTGGATATGGAACAACAGACTGGTTCCAAATAGGAAAAGGAGTACGTCAAGGCTGTATATTGTCACCCTGCTTATTTAACTTCTATTCAGAATACATCATGAGAAATGATGGACTGGAAGAAGCACAAGAGGGAATCAAGATTGCCGGGAGAAATATCAATAACTCAGATATGCAAATGACACCACCCTTATGGCAGAAAGTGAGGAGGAACTAAAGAGCCTCTTGATGAAAGTGAAAGAGGAGAGTGAAAAAGTTGGCTTAAAGGTCAACATTCAGAAAACGAAGATCATGGCATCTGGTCCTATCACTTCATGGGAAATAGATGGGGAAACAGTGGAAACAGTGTCAGACTTTATTTTGGGGGGCTCCAAAATCACTGCAGATGGTGATTGCAGCCATGAAATTAAAAGACGCTTACTCCTTGGAAGGAAAGTTATGACCAACCTAGATAGCATATTGAAAAGCAGAGACTTTACTTTGCCAACAAAGGTCTGTCTAGTCAAGGCTATGGTTTTTCCAGTGGTAATGTATGGATGTGAGAGTTGGACTGTGAAGAAAGCTAAGCACCGAAGAATTGATGCTTTTGAACTGTAGTGTTGGAGAAGACTGTTGAGAGTCCTTTGGACTGCAAGGAGATCCAACCAGTCCATCCGAAAGGGAGATCAGTCCTGAGTGTTCATTGGAAGGACTGATGTTGAAGCTGAAGCTCCAATACTTTGGCCACCTCATGCGAAAAGCTGACTCATTGGAAAAGACCCTGATGCTGGGAAAGATTGAGGGCAGGAAGAAAAGGGGATAGCAGACAATGCGATGGTTGGAGGCATCACCGACTCGATGGACATGAGTTTGGGTAAACTCCTGGAGTTGGTGATGGACAGGGAGGCTTGGCGTGCTGCAGTTCAGAGGTTGCAAAGAGTCAGACATGACTGAGTGACTGAACTGAACTGAACTCCTGACTCCAGCCCCTACTCTTGACTTAACTACTCCATATACTAGGAAAGAGTAGTTACTAACTTTTAACTACTCCATATACTAGGAAAATTTCTGTTGAACAAATATGCTGTTTCCTCAAAGTCTGTAATCCAACTCAGAGCAAGATTTTGAAAAATAAGACTGTGCTGTGAAATATTTTTCTTTGCTAATCGTCCCCAGAAACTCCAGCAAGGTTTGGAATTAACCTCCTGAAGGTGACTTTCCCCTGAAAATTCACACATTCCTCCTCCGGATCAAGCCTATTTGCCCTCATCTGAGTGGAGGGAGGGGAAAGCGGAGGAACTTTTGGAGGTGAGAGCTACCCCAGGAGGACCCAGAGAGGCAAAGCAGCATTTTCTCTTTGGGGCAATAAGTTGAAGTGTTTACCTTTGCATTCCTACAGTCCTGCCTCAACTGGACATCCTCCAGACCCAGCTGGGAGTGGAAGGTGGAAGGAGTGGCTGCAGTCACGGACAGCTTGGAGTCCTTGTGTGATGGTTAACAGAAACCTGATGGAGATTTGGCTTGAGTTTTTAGAAATGGAAAGAAAATCTAAGACTATATTGTTTCTTATACATGAGATGTCTAATGCTGCTTTAAGCATCTCAGAATCAAGACCTCAAAAGATGTCATTAGGGCATAGTCTCTCTCTGCATTACGTTCCTCTCTTGACTATCTTTTGAGCACAATTTTTCCACATGGTGGCTCAAGTAACTACTGGGCTGCCCCAAGCTTATGCTCTCCCAGGATAAGGCCAGTCTGTGGTTGCCGGGGAAGACTGCTGGCATTTCCTGATAGTACCAACATAAAGTCCCAGGGAGGGATCTTATTGGCCCAGCTTAGGTCATGTGCTCATCCATGACCCAATCACTGGGCCTGGTAAGTATAGGGCTGATTGGTCAGATTAGATTAGTGTATGTCCTCTAAATTGGGGGTAGAATCTGGTTATCTCGCATGAAAGTAACGGGTTGACTCCTTAAACGGAAACTGTTAACCAAAAAGGTGAGGGTAGAGGAAGGAGTTTGCAGGCCTAAACAGCTGGAGATTTTCACTTCACAGGAGACCTCAGATTCACTCCAGGGAGAGAAGTGGGGAGTGTGAGGACTTGAGAGTGAAAAGGGGACCCAGGAAGGAATCTAAGGGCTAATTTGGCAGAGGCTATGACTAAAGGGGGCTGCTCAGATTCCAATCTTGGCAACACCCTCCTCCGTCAGTTAGCAGCAACAAGGTCAGGGTGGGGCCTCATCTGGTGTCCACCTGAGGAATTCTATCTTCACAGAGGAGGTAAGGAGCAGGCCTAGTGGAGGCCTCTGGTGGACATGGTTAGAGCCCTGGAGATGGTTTCATGGAACCCAGGCTTTGAAGAGCTTGTCCTGAGTTTCTCAGACATGGTCCAGAGAGGAGAGTGAGTGCAAGTCGCTGTCAAGTCCAACGTTTTGCGACCTCATGGACTGTGGCCTGCCAGGCGCCTCTGTCCATGGGATTTCCCAGGTAAGAATACTGGAGTGCGCTGCCATTTCCTTCTCCTGGGGATCTTTCCGACCCAGGGATCGAACTCGGGTCTCCTGCCTTGGAGGCAGATTCTCTACCATCTGAGTCACCAGGCCAGCCCACCAGGGTGCTGAAGGAAACCTTTATTTGTGGAGGCCATGGAAGAGTGCGGTTACTTGCAATCCAGATCAGCCTAGAAGGACCTGGAAGACTACTCTAGGTGTGAGAGTTGGATGGACCCTAGGGCCCAGGGAGCCCTGGGAGTGGCCTACAGGCTTGTTTTAGCAATAGCAGAGGGCTAATACTAATGGCACCCTGGAGTGCCCCCTCACCCCTCCCCTTTATACATATCACTTCTACAGGTGAGCAAGCAGGGGTAGGGAGGGCAAAGAGGCCTCGCCTCCGAATGCTTTCACCAGAGCCCTGGGCCTCAGTCTTATGGCGCCTTACCTTGCCATGTGCCTCCAGGCAAGTCACCTCCTTTGTCTCAGTTTCCTTACCTGTGAAATAAAGATGTTAGACCAGAGGGTCTCAAGTGGGATGATTGTGGCCACCAGGGATATTTGACAATGTCTGGAGACGTTTTGGGGTTGTTACAAGGAGAGGGTGATGCTACGGGCAGAGTGGGCAGAGGCCGTCCTACGAGACACAAGACAGCTCCAACAACCAAGCATTGTCTGGCCCCAGATATCAACTGTGCAGAGGCTGAGGAAGCCTGCATGAGACTGAGGTCTGTGCTGGCCAGTCACTGTGAGATATTCTGAGGAAAGCCTGGGCTCAGGAGGCATTTTTGAGTGCCCAGGCCTTTAGAAGAGAGGCCTCCTGGTCCCACTAGAGTAGCTGTATTTGTGTAAACTGACTGGCTTTCTCTCTCTGCTGTGATCTAGGCGTGGTACCTAGAATATGTGAATTAGATGCCTGGCTGGATGGAGGAACAGATGGCCTTGTGAGGTAGTGAACCCACCGTCAGTGGAGGCATTCAAGAGAAGGCAGCGTGGCCACCTGTCAGAGACGTGGAGGAGGCACCCTGCCTCTGGTCTGAGCTGTCCTATGGCATGTTGAGCCTCCTTCGGGCAGGAGGTAAAGCGCGAGAGTGCTTCGCGTAGAGCTCTCGGCTTCCCCACCTGCCGGTCCGGAGCGGAAGCGCGTTGCTTCCCATGGGACTCTCCACCAAGCTGCAAACTTTTCTCTAAGTTTTTCTCCCGGGTCTCCGGGAGTCGCCGGAGCGGCGCAGGCAGCACCCAGCGGCTGGGCGCTCCGACCCGCCGCCGCCCGCCGCCAGGCCCGGCCCAGCCCAGGGGGCGCGGCTGCGGGGGGCTTCCGAGGGCCCCCGGGGGTGGGGGTGGGGGGCTCGGGCCGCGAGCCGCTGCCGAAAGGCTTTTGACAAAAAAACCCTTGACCACCAAGGCCAGCCTCTTCCTGAAAGCCCCGCTCGCTCCGATACAGGAAGTGGAGGGAGCGAGGGCCCCAGAGCGCGGCGGCGGCGGCGGCGGTGGCTTTCCGACTCGGCGCGGGGCTGGCGGCGGTGCCCGCCCGGGCCCTTCCCCAGGGCAGCAGCGCCAGGGGCATGTGGGCGCCCGGGCCCCTGCGGCCCGCGCCGCCCGGCGCCTGAGCCCTTGCCTTCACGGTCCCGGAGCTGACGGCGGCATGATCCGACGAGCCGGGGCGCCCGAGCGCGCGGACCCCGTGGGGTAAGTGCGGAGCCGCGGCGCCCCCTTCTCCCTCGGTGTCCCCGGGCCCCTCTCGTTCCGCGTCCCTCCCGCCCCCGAGAGCGCTCGGAGCTCCGGAGTAGCCCTGCCGCAGGACTTCGGGGTGTGGACTGAGACCGAGCCCCTGGCCACGGCTCGGGCCGGTCCCCCGGTGCTGCGAGGAAGGGGGCGGCCCTGGTGCCTCTTCAGGACCAAAGACTTGGCGAAACTTTTAAACCCAGATGTCGCTCGCCGGAAAACCGGCCGGCACGTCCGGGGCTAGGTTGCTGGGTATCTGAGGGTCGTCTCTATCTGTCAGAGCCGAAGCGGAGGGGGCTGTGCGATCGCGGCCCCCTCCTGGGGTTCTGGTCTCGCCTGAACTTCAGATGCGATCACCGCGGGCCAGGCCCCTCCAGCCTATCGCGCCCACCGCTTCGCCCGTGTCCCGCGCGCGTCCTCGGGTGCTGGCGCTCGGCCGCCCGTGGGGCCGAGGACCCGGGCGCCCGTAAGTCTGGACACGCCCGCGGCCTAATAGCCCACCCGCCCGCCAAGACCGAGCACCCACCGGGATCCCCTCCCCCACCCCCTCTTTTGGATTCCGGGACAGTGACCTTCGGACCGGCCTTTGCGAAGCCTGGGGCTTGGGGAGGGTCCAGGGCGCACGAACTGCGCGTGGCCTTAGGAATCCCCTACGGAAGGGAGGAGGCGCTGCTTGGAATGCGTGAAGCCAAACCGGTTTGGGAACCGGCTTTCTGGAGGGGTCTCCAGCATCTGGTTTCATGTCCCCCACCCCCATCTCGCACCCTCGGACTTCTGGACATTGCTCAGGGCTGCTCTCTGAAGTAGATTCTTTCGATGAGCCCAGCCCAGCAGGCGCCCAGGGAAAGCTTCAGTGGGTTGAAGAGGTTCCTGTTCAGAGGCAGATTACTGGGCAAACCTCTTAGAACCTTTCTGGGAATTAAGGATGGTGGGCGCCCTGGGGGAAGCCAGGCTCGAGCTACTTCTGTGATGGACACCCAGTTGCAGCCTGGCTTAGCTCTGTGACCTCAACTCCGCGGGCCTCAGTTTTCCTCTGTGTTGAAACAAAGCGACGGGCTGTTCTCCGGCAGGGCAGCCCCGAACTGGGGAGCAGCTGGAGGTAACTGGCCCTAGGCTAGTGGGAGGGGGTGTCTCAGAGGGACCTGAGAGCGCTAGATCCGAAAGGCTCCCCTCCTCCCCCTCCCCCATTTCCGTCCCAGCCTGGATCCTTTCCCTTGGAAGTGGAAAGACAAATGTCATCCGCTGGAGGAACTGGAAATTTTGTTGGGGAGGGCGCCCCCCAAGAATCAAATGTCTACCACACCCAATACTGATGGGTTGACCTAGGAGGAGATTCCAAGGGAGGAAGGGGAGGTGAGGGGCCAGGGTCCCGAACTCTGTGACTTCCCATCATTGTCCCAGGTTGACCTCTCCTTACCCATTTCCTCTTGCCTTCCTCTGTTTATTACTGGGTCAGTTATTAATACTTAATCTCTCTGTGCCTCATTACTTGCCTAGAAAATGAAGATAAGTAATAATAACTACCCTTTAGAGTTGTTTTGAGGATTAAATGAGATAAAGCATAAGAGTTTTGCACCTGGGGCGGAGGGCAAACTTTTAATAGTTATTATTATTACTGCTATCATCATTTGTTGATAACCTCTGTTTCCCAATGGCTTAACTAGGATGGGATGGCCTTGGCCTCATTCGTAAAATGGGGGTAATAATAACACCTGCTTCTTA
Organism: Nanger dama; assembly: GCA_917880005.1. NCBI lineage: Eukaryota > Metazoa > Chordata > Mammalia > Artiodactyla > Bovidae > Nanger > Nanger dama. The sequence goes on along the minus strand of CAKJTW010000038.1, from coordinate 158,819 downwards.
AGATTATTATGAGGATTGGATAAGTTACTATTTAAGTAGCTATACACAGGCAACCAAGAACTAACACACCAGTGCAAGCTTACTTTAAACTGTGTGGGGCCCATAAATAGTAATTGAATATTGGTTTGTTGCTAAAAAAAAAAAGTTGCTTTGTTTAAGAGGGATCTTTGGAGTTGGAAGTGTTCTGAGATAGTATCTCATTTAGCCTTGCACCCAGTTCAGGAATCCCATTGACAATATTCCTGAAAGGTGCTTGCATACCTCCAGTGATGGGGAACTTCACCACCACTGTGGTAGTCTTTCCAATAGATATCAGAGAAAGTCTGCCTTCTAACTTGTACCATTAGCAACCCTGTTCAGAGGGGCCCAATCCTTCACTCAAATACTAGAAGGCATTTCTCAGTCTCACCTGTGCATCCTCTGTGAGCCCCTGAGCTGCACATCTACCCGTGTTACAGCACCCAAAGATGATGAGGGGCAATCATCTATGACCCCTCACCCCCAGGCCACCCCCAGAGCCTGCCGACCACTCAGGGCTGGCTGGCTTCTAAGTCTTTAGCTGAGCTCAGCTTTCCACCCGGCTCTCAAAGCCCCCTCCTCCTCGCTGGCTTGAGATGGATGTCCAGACAGCTAGGGAATGCCTCCCACCCCACACCCAGGGGCTCGGAGGGGGTGGCTTGGATGTCAGCCCCCTGGAACAGGAGTGTGAGGATCTTGGCAAGCAAGCTCCGTCTGCTTCTTATTGGAAACACCGGCTGGGGAGAAGGAAAATGCAGACAGGCTGCCCAGTACTCTGGATGCAGACACTTCTCTTCCTCTATTCACTCAGTGTTCATTCCACAAGTAGCATCTGCATTAGATAGAGGGGGAGCCCAGCCTTAAACCCAGCCCCTGCCGGCTTGCAGCTGACCTTCCCAGCAAGAAAGACAAAAAGTCAGGGTTAGGGGTATGGGAACCCAAGGGGGCTGTTCTGGAGCAGGTGGTGAGGGAAGGCCACTCCAAGAAAACCGTGTTTAGCCGAGATCTGAAGGAAGTGGGGAGAGTGAGTCAAGCCCCTGAGGGGGTGGGGTGGGGGGTGGTGGTTGGTGTGTCTGACACGGGGAGGCCAGGGAGGCTGGAGTGGAGTCGGGAAGAGGACAGAAAAAGGCTAGCTGGTGGGGTACAGGCTTTGGAGGGTGCTCTAGGTGAGAGGGGCCGTGAGTGGGGTTCGCAGAGGGGTGACCTGACTTGTATTTGGATTGTATTGAGGACAGATTGTGTGGGGAATAGTGGCAGAAGCAGGGAGCCCCTGTGGTGGCTGAGAGAGAGGGGCTGGAGCCGGGACAGTGGGCAGTGGAGACATGAGAAGCTGGAGCCTCAGGCTTCGCTGGTGGGTTGGAGGTGAGGTGAAGGTGCTGAAGCTGTGACTGTCAGGTGACCAGACGCCGGACAGTGGCGGGGGCGCTGGGGATGTGTGTGCTCAGAGCCCAGACGCTTTCTCGTGTTTGATAAATTAAGGGTCTGTTTAAGATTTTATTTGAAAAAGAGCCCACTCTTGGAAAAAACATGGCCATCACAGACCTCATCCAGTCCCCTCGTCACGACAAGGAAATGGAGACTCAGAAAGAGGAAGTGACTTACCCAGTATCAGGGGAGCTGGGCCCAGATCGTGGGACTCCTGAGCCTTGGGCCTGCAAGGGGTTGTCAGGGCAAGGCCCAAGGCTTAGGAGAGCCCTGGCTGTCTCCCTCATGCCTGATCCATTGTAGGGGTCCTGCCAAACACCTCAAGGAGCCCCTCAACCACTTCCAGCACTAGGGTGGGGGCTCTTCCTGGGTAAGGCCCACCCAGAACAGGATCCAGTGATGAATTCAGGGTCCCAGCTACCGCTCAGCTCGCTGACCCCGGTTTCTTTGCTGTCAGGGGCTAATGCTCCCAGATGGTCTTGGCTGGCCCTTAGCTGGGATGCCCACCCCCCTTCCAGACCCTAAAAGAGACTCTGACCCACAGGAAGCAAATGATACCTCACCAGCTTAAGTAAAAGGTACCTTCCTTCACTTCGGGCCCTGAGAAACCCCAGTGCACCCCTGGGAAGTGGAAAGACACCCCTGGGAAGCACATTGGAGGGAAGGGAGTAGGGGTGCAGGGGCCGCTCAGGATGGGAGAGTCTCAGCATGTTTACCCCTGGCCCCCTTCCCATCACCCCTACCCCTTGACAGGCCTTATCCTGGGCCTGGGTCCCTATTTTGTCATCTCTACTGAGGCAGTAAGTGTTAAAATACAATGAGATCACCTGCATTTTAATCCAAGAGATCAGGAAATCAAGTCAGAAACCAACCAGGAATGGGCTCGATATGTGAAGAGATCACCCACCCTCGGCCCCCTTGGGTCTCCCGGGAGCTCCCTTTTACAGACAGGCGTCTGGGCTGGTCTGTGGCAAACTCAGTTGGCCTCCTAGCCATGGGCCAGAGCAGAGGGAAGGGAAGAACAGGCCCCAGACAACCACAAACACCGTCCTTCAGACCCGCTCACAGATTCCATCTGTCATGGGGAGATTCTCTCCTGAGAGTCCTGCCCTCGGTTGTATCATCCAGGCAGTGACACATAAGCGGAAGTGGGTGGGCAGCCGGGGAGGGGGGGGGGGGCAGGTTCGGGGAAAGAAGTGCCCGAGCCAAGGCTTTGAGGTGGGAAGTGTAGAGTGGGCCCGGGAGAGAAGGAATTGCCTCCCCAAGTTACCAGGCAGTGGGGTTAAAGGGAGCAGGGAAGGTCAGCTTTGGCCAGGGAGAGATTGGCAGGAGTATGAAGAGGACTGCTCACTGGGCCCCGTTCTTTGCCCAGGTTACTCTAGGGGTTCAGGGTACCCGTGTGCCTAGAAAGAGCCCAGTTATGGGGGAGGCGACCCAGAAAAGACCTAGGCCAGCTCTGGATCACAAATAGACATGCATCTTCGCCAAAAGAATGGGGTCAGCTGGGTGTACAGGATCTGGGGGACCCTGGCTGGTCATGAAGGTTTGTGGTTCACTGAGAAGCTGGGAGAATGATGTGTTGTTGTTGTTGTTGTGTGTGTGTGTGTGTGTGTGCACGTGTGTATGTCTATCAGTCAAGGTTGCCAAACTATCTTTTCCCGGGCAGCACTGTCCCTTATTCTGAGATTAGGTCTTCTTGCTGTATTAAGCCTCCTTTCTTTTATGAAATGATCGGGCACATTGATGATAGTGTTAGTTTTTAATGTCTTTTTGGCAAAAGAAGTTGCTGGAGGAAAGTCTGAGAAACACTGCTTGAGCTGCTTCAGTGGAATTTATCCATTTTGTTCCCCCTTCATCCCCTCTCCAAAGAGTCAGCCTGGTGATAGGGTTCTTTGCTGATTTTGAAGATGCTTCAGGACCTGCATGCTAAGAACATCAGTAGGACTGGAGGATATCCTAGGGTTCGATGCTGTTCTGGGGTTTGAGGTTTTTTTCTAGGGAGCAAGTCCCTTGGTCTCCCTGGGCCTCAGTTTCTCTACCTGAAAAATGAACTCAGTAATCTCTAAGACCCTGCTCTATCTGACTCAGTGATTCCCTGAATTACTGGCCAGCAGGCAGCAGAAGCTGGTATCCTGGAGTGATATGGGAGTGCCCGTTGGAGATGAGACAGCTCTTCCTTCCTCTGATGTTTCTTCTAGATCATACTTTCATAAGAAACAAAGACCCAGAAAGGAGACTTCTGGGTCGTCACCCTGATCAAGTGCCTGGAAGAAAGTGTCTTTTCACTGCTATGGGTGATTTTTGAAAAACTCATTTTGAAAAAACAGAAGTGTACTGGTTTGGGGAGCCCGCTTTGGGGAGAGGCCCCTGGCTTCCTGGTGGCACTGGCCGCCTGGTCGGCAAGTTAGGGAGGCTCCTTGGAGGGGCTTCTCTGAGTGTGAGTGGATGTGCACGAGTAGGCCCTGCTCTGGCCTGCTGGTGTGGGAGCCGTGAGGGTGCGGACGAGGCGGCTGGCGGCCTGGTGTCACGGGGTTCCTGGCTGGGAAGGCTGCTCCTGACAGGGTTTGAGAGGGGCACGGGCTGAGGAAGGGCTCAGGACGGGGGGCTGGACAGGCCCTTCAGCTGAGGGAAGGGGCTCCCTGCTAGGCAGGCCCAGCCTCCCTGCAGCAAGCCCACTGTTGCCGCGGCAGAGCCAGGCCGTCCGTGTGCAGGAGGGAGGGAGGCCTGAGGACACACACACACACAGTTATACAGTGAAACCAGCCCTTTGCCTCCTGCCAGGGTGGCCTTAGAAGGGAGTACAGAGGAGGCCTTCCCTTGGCTGGGGTATCTACAGGGCAGTGGGAGGGCCTTACTGACCCCATACCCGTGTGGCCGCCAGCCTCAGGCCTTGGATAGAAGGATCTGGAAGCCGCCGGCATGACCGCTGCCTCTGTCTCTCCCCACCTGCCAGTGAGGCCCCCAAGCAGCCGCATGCTGGTCCCGAGCCGGGAACAGCCCTGGTGGTCAGGAGCTCCGAGAGTGGCTGCAGGGCCCCTTGCCCCGTCTTGCCCGTAGCTCCTGGGGTTGCCCCTAGGTCAGTCTGTAAGTGTTTGAAGACCCACCCAGCCTGCTGTGAAATGTCAGTTCCGTTTTAGAAGAAACAGCCTCTGGAGCGGTTGTGGTCAAGGTCTGCTGTTGCCGTCTGTGCAAGGCACCACCGCTCGCTCAGGCCACATCCTATGGGGAAACCAAGGCCCCCTGCCTCCCCTACCTGGGGCCAGGCAGCCTGCGATTCCCCTAGAACCTGGCTCCACCCGCCAGCCTGGAGCCCTAGGAGGCTCAGGATTCCAGGAGAGGGAGCCGGGAGTGGTGAGAGGCTGCCCTAGAGGGGCTCTCCTAGGGGACACTTACCTCCGTGAACATGGCCCCCATTTAATCACTGACTCTGGGATCTTTATCAAAGCCAAGAAGTTTTTATTCCCTAGTTAAAGATGGGACTTCAAATGCCAGACACCATCCCAGCTCCTTGACTAACAACATTCAATATGAGGTGTCAGGGCTGATGAAAGGGCCTGTTTCCTCCAGGCAGAAAGAGAAGGAAGGGGGGATGGAGAGGGACAGCCCAGTAGAAGAAGAGGAGACCCCAGGGGTAGCAGAGATACGTTCCCCTCCTGCACGGATTTTCCCAGGGCTGGGTTGTTCCCTGGGTTAATAAATGTGCATCTTCACCCACCTCCAGGGACCAAAGAAGTAAAGGACTTTGCATCTGAAATTCACAATCTGACGACCTCTGGCTAAAGGAGAAAGCTCTCAAGAAGGAATACACTGGGGAATCTCTTTCCCCACCCACCGTAGCCCCAGCCCCCTTAATCTCAACCAGTGACAGACGGATACTGTACATTTCCCCGGGGATGCTGCAGTTCAAGGGCTTCCCAGTGGTGCTAGCGGTAAAGAACCCACCAATGCAGGAGACGTAAGAGACGCCGGTTGATCCCTGGGTCAGGAAGAGCCCCTGGAGGAGGGCCTGGCAACCTGCTCCAGTATTCTTGCCTGGAGAATCCCCAGGGACAGAGGAGCCCGGTGTCCTGGTGGGCTACAGTGCATAGAGTCACAAAGAGTCAGACGACTGATGCAACTTAGCACACACGCATTGCAGTTCAAAGCAAAGACAACCTCTCTACCAGTGGCACCTGGTAACAGCATTTGTGATGCTTGCTTCTTTCTGTTCATGTCATTTTGAGAGAGCAACTGTCTAAAATATATTCAGGGTTTTAACCACTGGGGAAACTAGTGAAATCTCAGCCATTCTCACCTATCCATCCATGCACCCAGCTCTCCTTCTCTCCATCCGTTCCCCCACTGAAGCCATCCATTCAGCAAATATTGGTTGGACACCTAGGAGTTTTCAGTGCATCTACTAGGGAAAGTAAGCGAAACATGCACCTAACTGTAGGGCTCTGTGTACAAAGGTGCTGAGGCTCTGTTTCACTTGGCTGTGGTGAGCAGGAAGGACGCCCTGCAGAGGTGGCATCTGGATTATGTCTTGAAGGATAAATAGGAATTTATGAAAAATCATTTACTTATTTGTCTACTTCTTTTCAGCGGTGCTGGGTCTTGGTTGCAGGCTTTCTCCCGCTGTGATGAGCTGGGGCTGCTCTTCGTTGAGGATCACGGGCTCTAGGGCCTGTGAACTCGGTGCCGCAGCTCCCGGGCTCTGGAGCACAGGCTCGGCAGTTGTGTGCCCAGGCTTAGCTGCTCCACCGCATGTAGGACCCTCCTGGACCAGGGATCGAATCCGTGTCTCCTGCACTGGCAGGCAGATTTCTTTACCACCAAGCCACCAGGGAAGCCCTGGATGAGTGGGATTTTCACTGAAATCAGGAAGGGTATCTTAGGAGAAAAGCACCAAAAGGGAAAGTAGAAAGGACAGGCTGTGTGTGGGAGCTCTGAAGAGCCTGGTTTGGGGACAGGGAAGAAGGGTTCTTTGTGCGATGGGCCTGGAAAGGGAGTCAGGGCCATTTGGCTACAGGTGGAGAAGCTGAATTTGACCACAGGTCTGCTCTGCCTCTTAGAGCTGGGCAACCCCGGGCAAGTCACTGACCTGTATCTGCCGGGACACCTTCCTCTTCCTCCTCTGCCAAGCAGAGCAGTGATTCCTGTCTCGCAGAGTTGTTACATGAGAGGATGTTCTTAGTTATTTGGGCTGTGAGACCAGGTAAGGGCTGCTGCCTGTCTGTACATGGAGTGTGTGTGTGTGTGAGCCCGTGTGCACACGCATGCTGTTGATTTTCAAAACAGTATTTCATATCTGGAAAAGGTCACACATAGACATAAAAAATACTAAAATGTAACACACCAAGCACATCATCTTTTTGAGGCTACACCCACTCCAGCTGCATGTTTGTTTAATGCTCATCTCTGGTCCATGGTTCTGAGCTATGTGTGTCCGTCAGTTTGTGTTCCTCTTTTTTCACTGAGTGTTGTTTCCTATACGTATCTCTGCATGCCATACTCTGGAGGTTCTGTTGCCTATCATCTTTGATGACCTCATCATATTATGATCATATTAATGGCTGGAGTAGGCATAGACGTATGTCAACTTTTTTTTGAAGTTCCCTCTGTTTTAAATAAAGCTTCTGAAAACTTTTATGGGTCTAGGATTTGGGGACCATTTCATTGTCATCTGCCATCATCTTGTAGTATTTCAGTTCAGGGGTGAAGCAGAGCCTGTTGATGGGGCCCCTGAATTTTAGTTGGGTGCAAATTTTTAGCTAAACATGTACCAGTTTCCTTTCAGCTAGATGTGGCTATGAGATTAGGTTTGGACAGAAAAATATATGGGGAATAAGATTTGCTTGGTGATGTCCTTAATGGGAAGGCTCATGCCTTTCTATTTTCCTCTTTCCTCTTGGCTGGAATATAGACATAATGGCTGGACTTGAAGCACCCATTTTGGACTCTGGGGTGAATTTGAGAATGGAAATTATGCAGAGTAGAGCAACAATATACTATATAAATATAGTAAGGCTCTCAGACACGTTGGTGTATCATCCCAGCCCCGTATTACTTACTCAGATTTGTGTATGAGAGAGGAATACATATCTACCTTACTTAAATTACTATTGTTTAAAATTTTCTATCACAGACAGACTTAATCCTGACACACGCAAAAATTTATCCCTTGTTACATGGCACCAGAGTATATGCCAGAAACGCTAAGGCTGCTTTTCAGGGCTACATGCAAGCCTTTATTTCCTAGTGGAGGTGAGAAGGAGGAAAAGGGGAGAGGGGAGAGACGTTTTGCATAGACTAAGACTCTTATTTCAAGGACTAAATTGCAAACTTGTTTTTCCCATTGGGTGTTTGTGAGTTTTAGATTTCACCAGAAGCTTCAGTCTGGTTATTCTGGTTTAAGTTCTGACTCTCAAACTTCGTGCTTTGACAAGGCTAAATACTGCTGAGCAAGGCAGCCGCGTCTCTTCCCTCAGTCTCAGTTTCCTCATCTATACTTTCTTTCTTTCTTTCCAAATATGTTGGCTTTTAAAAAATATGTATTTATTGGCTGTGCTGGGTCTTAGTTGCAGCTCACAGATCTTTGGTCTTGGTTGCAGCATGCAGGATCTCTAGTTGAGGCATGTGGGATCTAGTTCCCTGACCAGGGACCGACCTCTGGGGCCCCTGCATTGGGAGCCCAGAGTCTTAGCCACTGGATCGCCAGGGAAGCCCCCTTCATCTGCGCTTTAGATGGAGAAACTTCCTGCCTGTGCCGACGTTCTGAGGTTGGTTCTCCGACCAAGCCAGCACAAGAAAGGCTGGGGGCCTGCTCCGAACAGTGCTCGTTTGTATCCTTGATGGCTGCCACCATTCATTCATTCTTTCCTTGCTTCTTTATTGAGCACTTACAGTGCCAGGCTGGGTTTGTGCTGACCGCTGGCCACTAGAGGTCCTGGGTGGTCACCTCATTTCTCTGCTCAGCCTTGGGAAAGGTTTGCCCTGAGATGGCCAGGGCTGGCCTTCCCTTTCTAGGGGTAGCAAAGACCCATTTGGAGCCTGTAAGACCCTGCTGTGAGCTGCCCTCCCACAGCCCAGGATCATGCTGTCCGTCTACCCCCAGGTATGGGGAGGCCTTGAGGGCCTTGGTCTAAGAGGCCACAGGTATCCTGGGATTGAGCAAAGTGGGCCGTCTTGAAAGGCTAGGCAATTGCCTTTGAAGTAGTTTGAAAGGCAAGCAGGGGGCTTCTTTCCACGAACCAAAGTGGCCGCCATCCTTGGCCCCTAACATTGTCAGGCATCAGAGCTCAGTGTGGGTCTGGTGACCCCATAATCCAGCCCCTGCTCACAGATAAGGCTCAGAGAGGGGATGTGGTTGCCCCAAATTCTCACGGCTGGACCCAGGCTGTTTCCACAGCTCTGTGCGGGAGCCTAAGCTGCTCCTTCACGTGAGGCCCTAGAGGTGGGGGGGACAGTCCCATCTGCCGTCACTGGCTGCCTCTCCCTCCAGCCTCTGGGTAGTGCTGAGCTCTGTCCTGCCTCAGGGACTAAGCATACACACCCCACCTCCAGCCTCCTGCAAAAGCCTTCCAGGCTCTCTAGCCTCTAGGGCTGTTGCGTACACTTGTGCAGGTTCTCCCTGCACAGAGGCACCTGCTGAGAGAGGAGCAAGGGGGCCCTGAAGTTTCACTCTCTTGCCAAGGCCTGTGTAGTGTCAGGTGTGTTTGCGGGGTGGAGGAGGGGTTGTCTGCATCCATGGGAAGCAAGAAGCATCTTTTCCTAATTTACAGAGGTACCAGGACGCCAGTCAGCAAAGACCCATCAGCCCTGTCCGAGCCTCGCTTCTCACGCCGTCACGGTGTATTCTCTCTCTGTGGCCCTGCTAGACTGTAAGCTCTCACGGCAGAGAGAGTGCTTCCTCCTGATGTGTGGTTGCCAGATCCACACTGTCCTGGACATAGAGTGCTTGACTCAGAGAATGCTCAAGCTAAGCAAGAGTAAGGGCTGGAGAGGCGTGTCGCACCCAAGGCTTTGTTGAATGAATATATGGCAGGTTAATGCCCAGGAGAGAGGTGGGGAAGGATTGACCAGGATAGAGGGCCTCTGGGAGATGGGAAGGGGCCTGCCAGGAGCTTGCAGAGGAGGCTGTGGGCTATGCAAGCCTGAGCAGCAGAGTGAAGTGTGTGATTGGGCAGGCAGAGCTCAGCTCTGGGTGGGAGGCCCTGAGGGTAGAGGTTGTGGCAGGAGAAACCTGAGCTACGCCTGGCCTGGCCCTGGCTCCGATCTGCAGGGCCAGGCCCGAACAGGCTCAGTGTGGGTATCTGCCAAAGCCCCAGCTCCTCTCCAGCCCTTAGACCCCCGTCGAGCCAAGTCCCAGAGCTCCTCTCTAGCCCACATGGTGCTGGCCTGCCAGTTACCTGACAACTCACCCTTGTCCCAGGATCCCCAGTCTTGTGGGGCTGCAGGAGTGGCAGGCAACGCAGTGCCCGAACGATGCAGGATGGTCCCCTGGAGTGCTGGGCGCCCTGGCTGGCTCAGGGGTGTCCCGCTCAGACTAGAGCACATCTGGGGGAACTTTACTGGGGAGATGAGAGCCAAGCCGAGCTGAGTGACATCTGGGAGTTTCCCAGGTAGCCGCGGGGATGGGGGGAACCAGCATGGCCCGGCTGTGGGTAACACGCCCAGTGTGCCTGGTGTTTGCGCTGTGCATGTACCAGAGGTGACCTGTGCAGGAAGAGGGGACAAGACACCTGAGGCTCTTAGGCTGGAACCTGGAGACCCTGGAGACCGAGACAGTGTCGTCCCCCATTTTTAAAGTTGGGCTGTGTATTGCTTTCCTAGGGCGACTGTGATAAAGCAGCGCAAACTGGGTGGCTTACGATAATCAGAGTTTGCTCTCGCCATTCTGGAGGCTGGTGTTCTGATCAAGGTGACGGCAAGGCCGTGCTCCCTCTGAGACTCTGGGTGGACTCTCCCTGCCTCTTCTCAGCTTCTGGTGGCCCCGGTGGTTCTTGGGGTCCCTTCGCTTGCAGCTGCATCACTCCAGTCTCAGCCTGGTCACTGGGCGGTGTGCTTCCTGTGTGTTGCTCCTCTTCTTATAAGGACACCAGTCATATCAACTTAGGGTCCCTCCTGCCCCCATTCTACAATGACCTCATCTTAACTTATATTGGCACTTTCCAGGTGGCACTAGTGGTAAAGAACCCATCTGCCAGTGCAGGACACCATGAGAGACGCAGGTTTGCTCCTGGGTCAGGAAGATCCCCAGGAGGAGGGCCTGGCAACCCACTCCAGTATTCTTGCCTGGAGAACCCCATGGACAGAGGAGCTTGGCGAGACACAGTCCATGGGGTCAGTCAGACACGACTGCAGTGACCTAGCATGCACATCTTAACTTACTACATTGGCAATGACCCCGTTTCCAAATAAGGTCATATTCTGAGGTCCCGAGGTGCTGGGGGTTAGGACTTCAACATGTCTTTCTAGGGATACAGTTCGACCCATAACAAGGAAACATTTATATGGAGTAAGCCTCTTCTGTAAACTTTTAATACATTCTGGTAAACGTCGACTGTCGGGTAACCACTACCGCAATCACGATAGAGCAGTTCCAGCACCTTCCGAAGTTCCCCTGTGCCCTTTGTAGTCAGCCCCTCCCCCGCCCACACCCTGGCATCATCACTCATCTCCATCCTTGAGTTTTGGTGTTTTGAGAACTTCACACGAATGCTGCCTTGGAGTCTGGCTTCTTTCACCTGGCTGAAGGCACTGGAGACCCATCTGTGTTGTGTGTCTCAGTATTTCTTTTTATTGCTGAATGTATTTCATTGTATACATGTATCACAGTTTGTTTATCCATTCACCCGCTGTGCCACATTTGGGTTGTTTCCAGTCTGGGGCAATTGCGAATAAAGCTGCTGCAGACATTTGTGTATAAGGTACAGGTTTTGCACAGGAATCACATGGATTGCTTGCATCGGGCTGCTGTGTTAAGAAGCGCATGGGGTTTGGGGGAGTAGCACATGGGCAGAAGCTACTCTAGGGGTCGGGGTGAGCAGAGATGGAGGCCTGGACCAGGGTCTCGGCAGTGGGGATGGGGAGATAGGGCACCCCAAGAGTGTGTCTAGGATGGAACCTGGTGGTGGGTTGGGTATGCATCATGGAGGCAAGGAGGCTACCTTTACTACCTCCTGCCAGCCCTCCCTCCACCTGCCCAGGAGAAGGTGCCTGTTGTGGCCCAGCGTGGCTGTCTGGATATGAGAACACTGAGAGGGGAAAAGTACAGCTTAGTGGTTAGGCCATGGAGCAGACCATCAAGGTTCGCATTCTGTTCTCTGCCTTAGTTTCCTCATCTGTAAAATGGGGTGCTCATAGTTCCATACTCTTAGAGCTGCTGTTGTATTACATGAGTCAATGCGTGTAAGGAGCTTGGACAGAGTGTGACACATAGTAGGTGTTCAAGAAATGTGAACCAAGTCCCATGGTCTTTGGAAAGGCCTTAGTGCCTACCCTCTTGCGCACTCCACTTGTCCCCGGGTCTGTCCTGTCTTGCTGTGAGACCTTGAGCTGGCTCCTTGCCCTCTTTGACCATTGCTTCCTGCATTCACACACTGTGGAGGCACAGAGCCCCCCACTGTGTGCTGGGCTGTGTGCAAAGCAGCACGTGGCCCAGCAGCCTCCCATAGTAGGTACTTTATGAAGACTTGGCTGTGGGTCCTGCTCACGATACTGTCGGGGAGGCTAGTGAGAGGCTCTCAGGACACAGGTTTGGGGACCGCCAGAGGCTCCCCTGCAGCTGCTACAAATACCGTCTCCCTCTTTACCCCCCAAATCTGTTCTCTGCCCTGACAGCAACTGCCCATGGTGGCAGCTGGGGAAGCCTCAGCAGCTACAGGGTGGGTGCGAGGTGAGGGCCTGGGCTCCAGGGCAAGAGGTATGCTGGGTCCCAGTTCAGATGACGCAGCAGCTCGCTCCCAGGCTGACAGATGCTGTGTTATGAGCAGGGTTCATGTCCACGTGGGCCACAGTGGGGCCAGCCTAACCAAGGGACGTTTGCACCTGATCCTCATTGCTCACAGATGCTACATTTGCAAATTGGCTTGCTTGCTGAGGCTTATTCATAACCCCCAAATCATAATGCTTTGGAAGCTGTTTACAGCCTTGCGCAGAGCGATGAAAAATCTGAATATTCTGACACGCTCGTTCTCATCTGAGAACAAGGTGCCTTCTTGATTCCGTCCTCGTCGCGGTCTGTTATGTTTTTTGAGTTCTCCTGCTTTAGGTTGATAGTTTCGCTGTTTAAAGTGTCCCCCAAGTACAGTGTGTCTCTGCTGTCTAGGGTTCCTGAGGGCGAGAAGGCTGAGACGGGCCCCGTGGAGAAGATATGGGTGTTAGAAGAGCTTCGCTCAGGCATGAGTTACACTGTTGGCTGTGAGTTCAAGGTTAATGAATCAATGAAGGTGAAGGTGAAGGTGAAGTCGCTCAGTCGTGTCTGACTCTCTGTGACCCCGTGGACTGTAACCTACTAGGCTTCTCTGTCCATGGGATTCTCCAGGCAAGAATACTGGAGTGGATTGCCATTTCCTTCTCCAGGAGATCTTCCCAACCCGGGGAACGAACCTGGGTCTCCCACATTGGAGGCAGACGCTTTAACCTCTGAGCCACCAGGGAAGCCAATGAATCAATGATACGTATTAAATTAGCTATCTTTAAACAGAAACACACATAAAACAAGATGTGTCCCAATCAGTGAATGGAAATGTGACCAGCGGTTCATGGGAACCCTACCCCTGTGTTTTCCCCAAAAGCAGTGGTTCTGTTTCCACTAACTCAGTGTCTGTGGCGAACTTTGTGGAATGTACCAACCACAAATGCTGAGAGTGGATTGTGTGTGCATCGGGTAGATAAGTTAGTCCCAGTCACTCCACTGCACTGTCTGAATGTCTCTATCGGCAGTTCATTCCTCCGGATTAAGAAGTGCCCGACTCATGCATGGTCTGTCTTTAAAATGCATGAGTCCTTGAGGGTAGGCACCATCCCTCTGTCCCCGGGCCTTGGTCCTCTCTCCATCCAGTGAAATTCAAGGCTTGAAAAGAACAGTTTTCAAAGAGGGGAGCAGTCAGTGCTAATATGTCACATTCTGTGATTCTCACAGAAGCGTCCTTCTAAGGAGCAGAGTTTTGATCGAGGCATAAAAATTGGGGACCTGTGGTATTCATAGATGACACTAATAGTTACAGCAGTTATGTGAAGCCCCCTTTGCTTGTTCGTTTTTGTTTTTTTGGCTACACCGCAGGGCATGTGGGGTCTTAGTTCCCTGACCAGGGATCAAACCTGCACCTCCTGCAGTGGAAGCATGGAGCCCTAAGCATTGGACTTCCAGGAAATTCCCCAGGCCCTTTTGCTAAGTGCTGTTTCTCAGTTAATCGTCACAGCCCCGTGAGGCTGGGGTTGCGGTGCCCAATTTACAGGTAGGGAAACTGAGGCACAGCAAGTGACTCAGTGGAAGCCCGCAGCACTCTGTGGCAAACTTGGAACCTGAATCCAGATTTATCCAAGTCCAGAGCCTCGGCCTTTGCCCCTGAATTCCCTGTATCCCTGTGTTGCATCCCAGGATTCCAGGACCTGCTGCCTGTCTTAGATCCAGGTGTGCCTGGTCCTGGAGGGAGGGATGCTGCTGGACCCTCCCCAGGCCTGCTGAACCCCACGGAGGGGGGTGACCCAGCCCCTCCCCCAAGTTGGCCATATATGATGGACCAGGTGAAGAAACTCAAAGGTGTAGAAATGGGGACCTGGCCCCACTTTCCAGTCTCTCCCTTGTCATCCACTGACAAAGTCACATCCTATAACCCCCGCCCGTGGAGTTGCTGTTATTGTTCTGTCTCTCAGTCGTGTCCAGCTCTTTGCAACTCTGTGGACTGCAGCACACCAGGCTTCCCTGTCCACCATCTCCTGGAGTTTGCTCAGACTCATGTCCATTGAATCGGTGATGCCATCCAACCATCTCATCCTCTGCCGCCCCCTTCTCCTGGAGTCGCTAGGGAGATACTTTAACCTGGGAGGGGTGGAGTGTGTTTTCTCTCTCCCCACCCCAGTGCCTCCCAAAGGCCCCCAAAGGTAATGAGCCAGTGGCCTCGGCCTCCTCTGCTCTTGAAAACTCACTGCGGCTAACTTCCCTTATGCTTAAGCATCAAGGACCATGTGCACCCTGTAAAGTCTGATGGGGGAGGGGACCCAAGCCCTAAAAAGGACACGACCCTGGAGGTGGGATTTTGGGGGCAGGGGGTGAGATGTCCATCTTGCTTTGGGAGGTGGGCCTGGGCCCAGGAGGCATGCTGCCAGATAGCGTCAGGACTGCCGAGCTGGGGCGTGCACAGGACCCCGCAGAGGAAATGCGGTCACAACAGCTGTGAGGTGGGCCACAGGGTGACTCAGTGTCGCCGGGGGCTGGAGGGAATGTGACGCCGCAGCAGCTTTCTGCAAGGTGCAGATGTCCAGAGCCCGCCTACTCAGGGTGCAGGCAGTGCCCCAGCTGGGCAGCGTCAGGGCTCGGGTCAGTGTTCACCCCTGAACCCTGGCAGGCGCTGGGCGTTGACTCCACTTCTGGTTTAGAAATGGGGGTTCATTTTGTCAAAGCACACCCCTCTGACTCCGCTCACGTTTCACCCTTCCGGCAAGCCTCTGAAAGAGGGAGGGTGAGTATCCTTTCGCTTATCTCACTAGTGAGAGAACTGAGGCCCAGAGAGGGAGGGAGGCTTGCCCGAGGACACACAGCCGGCCTGTGGCTGGGGCTGGAGCGGAGCCCGCCGCCTTTCTGGGGCAGAGCGCTCCCTGCGCCGCTCAGAGCTGCCCAGCATCAGTCGTGTCCGCAGTGACCACAGGCAGAGCTGCTGTGAAGCTCCAGATGCAGTCGGCATTTTGTCCTCACCACGGCCTCTCGGGGTCTGTTCTCAGTCTCATTTTACAGACCTTGAAAGGCCGGTCTCAGAGGGAAATTCAGTCAGGCTCCAGACACGAAGGGTGAGGGGAAGAGAAACTTAAGCGGAGGTCCAGCGGGAAGGCCTGGGTGAGGGCGTGGAGAGCCCGCGTCTCCCCTTCTGGGCTGAGACCTGTCCCCCACGGGGCCCCTGCCCCCTCCTCCTGCCTCTGGCTCCTAAACCCTAGGTCAGGCCTGGGAGGGGGAGGGTTGTGAGCTCCTTTCCATTTCCCCAGATGATGGGGGAACCGCTGAGTAAGCAGCAGTGGGGCCAGAGGCCAAGGTCACGGTGGGACTTGTGGGCTGCCACGTGGCGGGGGCGATTCTGGAGGGAGGGAGGCCAGCAGGGGCCAAGGACGGGCCTCCCCAGAGCTGACGGGCCTCCTGTTTTCCAAACCTGGTCCACGTGGAAAGGAGAAGACAGCAGAAGGAAGGTGGCCGAGGACCCCAGGAGCTCTGTAGAGACAAGCCTGGGGAGGCCTGGGCTGGGATCCATGTGCAAAGGGACCTTGACCTACAGCCAGCCATGGGGGCGTGGGCAACTCCTGAGAGAAGGGGACCTTAAACCCTGGAACAGACGACCGAAGACATGGTCTTCCTGAAGAATTTCCAAATTGGGCAATGGCTAATGGTCATATGTGTTGTCTTTGTTTGTTTGTTTAATCTTTTTTCTTTCTGTCTAACTAAAAACAAATCCCACACACAGTATATGAATTCTCACACACTGAAAAGATTTAAACGGTAGAAAAGTCTAGACCTGCATTGTCCAGTACGTTAGCCACTAGCCTCATGTATCTGTTTTACAAATTAAATTAATTAAAGTGAAGTAACAGTTGAACTGGCCATACTGCAAATGCTCCAAGACCACGGGCAGCTGATGGTGACTGCCCTGGACGGTGCAGACATGGGACGTTTCCATCACTGCATTCAGTTCTTTCAAGCAACACTGGCTGGACCACGAACAGGGAAAACCCTGCCAGCTGAAAAATAAATTCTGGAATCAATTTGGTTCCTTTGGACCTGTCTTATGTATTTAACTATGTCTGGGTATCCACCTTTCCCAGACGCAATTCTTTCTGGTCTGCCCGGCTCCTTGGCCCTATAAATAGACGGTAGCCTGCCAGGCTCCTGTATCCACAGAATTCTCCAGGCAAAAATAGTGGAGTGGGTTGCTGTTTCCTGCTCCAAGGGATCTTCCTCACCCAGGGATCAAACCCCGGTCTCCCCCATTGCAGGCAGATTCTTTACCATCCCAGCCACCTGTTAGGCCTCATGAGAATGATATTTTGCATTTTTTCCCAAAAGAGGAAACTGAGACTCAGAGAGCTAAGGGACAGGTTGGAACACGTTTGTTTTCTAGGCACAGAGGCCCTTTTCTTCCCTTGGTGTGTCCAGGGTAGCTGAGGGGCATCCAGGCTGGGGCTCTGATGCTCTTTTCAACTCCCTGCACATTTCACTCAATTGTATTTGTGAAGGAGAGACCCTGATGGGCACATCGATCTTCTGGGAAGTCTTCTCCTTGGCCATTTTAAGTTTCCTCTGAAATGTTTATCCATTATTTTCTGATTTTCATAGTAACACACACTGAGTGTAAAAATTTGGAATGTGGAAAAACAGTGTCAAGAAGGAGACAGAAATACCTTAATCCCAGGATTCAGAACCGCTCATGGACCAGTTTATACTCCCACAGGCAGAGCAGGAGCGTTCTGGTTCCTCCATGGCCCCGGTCCTTGCTCATGTAGGTCTGCCTCACGACAACCGTTCTCACAGGCTCCTGAAGTTTTAATTCCAGATTCTCTGATTTCCCTACTCTTGAGAAGCTTCTCAGATGCTCACTGGCCATTTGGATGGTCTCTGTGTTAAGTGCCAGCTCAAGCCTCTTGCTCATTTTTCTATTTGTTCTTATTTGTCTTGTTTTTTCCTTATCAATGTATAGAAGTTCTATATATAATCTAGTTCTGAGCACTTTGTGTTACAAGTATCTTCTCCCACACAGGGCATAAATTTCACTGTCTTGATGGTGTCTTGATAAACAGAAAGTCTTCATTTTAATGCAGTCAAATTTAAAAGTTTATTTAAAGTTGAGGTATGTGTGTGTGTCTGTTTGTGTGTGCACCGTTTAAGAAGTCGCTCTTCCATCAGACAATGAAAGTATTCTTTATTTTCTTCTAGAAGCTATTTTTTGGTTTGTTTTGCTTTTTACATTTTATCAGAACAGAGTCTTCCTGGAACTGATTTTTGTATAAGCTGTGAAGAATGGATCACGTTTATTTTTTTCCCATGCAGATAGCTAGTTGTCTCAGCACATTTTGTTGCGAAGTTTGTCCTTTCCTCAATGTTCTGCTGTGACCATATGTACCTCAAGTGAGTATGTTGGGGGATCTATTTCTGGACTTGTCTAGTCCACTGACATATGTGCCTGTCCCTGCCCTAATATCATACCTTCTTCATCTGTAGCTCTATTATAAGTTTTTATTTCCAGCAGCCCAAATCCTACCCCCTTCTTCAAGTGCGTCTTGGATGTTCTTGGCACTTTTCACAGAAAACTTTTGGGGTTCTAATTGGAATCGTACCGATTCGTTCAATCAGTTTGCATAGGATTCATGCCTTGAGAGTGTTAAGTCTTCCGCTCTGTGGATGAGATCGGCCCTCCATCTCTTTCTTATATTGTATATTTATAATGTTTAATAATCATACATTGTGAATAAGAGTCCAGAGGGATTTCGCAGGGTGATTAAGAACACAGACTCTGAGATAGCCAGGGTTCCAATCTCAGCGCTGCCACTTTCTGTAGCTTCAGTGAGTTGCTTAATTTCTCTGTGTCTCAGTTTCCCCCTCTGTAAAATGGGAGCAATAACCAGAGTTATCTCCTAGGGTTGTTTGAAAAAGTCAACTTAGTTAATATATGTGAAGCAGTTAGAGCAATGCCTGGCACAGAAATCTCTGGAAACATTATTTACGTTCGAGTAGGTAAAACATTTACAGGATTCAAAATAAAAATATATTTTTTAAAAGTCGTGATTTTTTTTTAATGGTTTAGGATTTAACTGGTTTAGGATTGAAAGGACATCTTTATGTTAATGCCACAGACTACATCAAGGCTTTTTCTGCACTATTTCAATCTTTTCATGTTTCTTGAATGAAAAAAAAAATACACCTTTGTCCCCCATGTGCCTGTTCCCAGCCCTACCCCCGAGTTGTTAGTTTCTTGTGTGTTCCTTCAGAGTGACTTTTTGCAAATACAAATACGCCTTTAAGAAAATGTTTTTTTTCCAACAAGAGAGCACAGTCTAGACACTATCTTCTGTACTTTGCTTTTGTCACTTAACCACATATCCTGAAAACCTTTCCATGTCAATAGGCAGAGAGCTTCCTTATTCTTTTTATTTTTCTAAGTTGCATAGTATTTACAGAGGCCTTATGTTTGTTGATTTGTTGCTGTTGTTTAGTCACTAGGTCGTGTGTCTGACTCTTTTGCGACCCCATGGACTGCAGTCCACCGGCTCCTCTGTCCGTCGGATTTTCCAGGCAAGAATACTGGAGTGGGTTGCCATTTCCTTCTCTAGGGGATCTTCCTGACCCAGGGACTGAACCTGCATCCCCTGCATTGACAGGCAGATTCTTTACCACTGAGCCACCCCAAGAAGGCACAGTTCTCTACATCTGCATGTACAGAACTCGGCTCAGTTTCACATCTGAAACCCCATTAACGAGAACTTTTTTTTTCAAAGTTCCAAACTGCTTTGATCATTTTTCAGATGGGTGATATAGTCCCATGGTTGAAATCCAAAAGGTGCAAAAGGATCTACGGTATTTATTGTTGATCGTGCTGCATCTTTGTGGATGCACGGCTTTTCTCCAGTTGTGGCAAGTGGGGGCTTCTCTCTAGTTGCAGCGCGCAGGCTTCTCACTGCAATGGCTTCTTTTGTTTCAGAGCACGGGTTCTAGGTATTCCGTCTTCAATGTTTGTGGCTCCCAGGCTCTAGAGCACCGGCTCAGCAGTTGTGGTGCACAGGCTTCGTTGCTCCGGGGCATGTGAGATCTTCCTGGACCAGGAGTGGAACCCGTCTCTTGCATTGGCAGGTGGACTCTTTACCACTGAGCCACGAGGAAAGTCTGGCATCAGAGCACCTTAACGTGCATGTATCGCAGAGATGCATGGGGCCTGTCCGTCGCCCTTGGTGACTTGGGTTCTTGTTCCCACTGCTTTCAGCTTCAATCTCAGCCAGGAAGTTGGTACCCCAAAATCTGTCTTCTCTAGCAACCACTTCCATGTTCAGTGAAACTTACCAGGAGTTTTTAAGGGGGCGGGGGAAGGGAGGGAATGTCAGTGCCTTTTCACTGTGTGTGGCTATTACTGTATTATTGTGATAAGTCTAGAATGATGTTGGTCCATGGAAGATGCTCAATAAATTAGTGGATGAATGAAAGTATGATAATAAACTCAATGAATGTTTGCTGTATGCCAGGCACCATCCTCAACAATTCCATAATGCTTATGTTTCCCATTTTAAATGTGAGGAAATTGAGACAGAATTGTTTGGTCATGTGCCAAGGCCAACATGCTGGGATTCCAACCCAGGCTCTCTGGTTCCCAAGCCCATGCTTAAACTGCTAGTCAACATACCCCCTCAAGGCCTAATCACACATAGCACTGGGGCCAGAATGGGGATCATCACCTATGAACCAGGTTCTGACGGCAGACAGTCCTAGCGTAAGCTGGGACTGGGGGAGGGACGTCAGCAGGATGAGCACGCTGAACTGCTCATCGGGCTGGGTTCAAGGGCCTGGCTGGGGTATGGAAAGGGACTGGGACTCGTGAGCCAAGGTTACAGAGGGAGAATGGAGGAACGGTCTCCCAGTTCTGGGAAGGCTGTGGGCACCAGGCAGGCAGCCCAGGAGGCAGGGCTGGGAGCCAGGTGGGTCTGAAACACACCGGGCAGCAGAGGCCTGCAGCACACAGGTGTGGAAAGTTTGAAGGCCATGGACCCGCTTGATCCCTTGATGTGGGCTGTGACGTGCGAGCTGAGACAGCCAGACCTGTTCTCAGCACTTCCGGGGCCCGGAAGACTTGCTCTAGCTGACTTCCCCTCAGCGAGGCTGTGGGCAGGGGCCCTCCAAGTCCGGTCCCTGCTTCCCGGGGGTGCCCACTGAGAGTTAGGGGCTTAAGCTGCACCCCATGCCCTACCTCATCTCAGAAGGCCTTTAGGTCTCCCAGTGAGGAGACACCTAGGGAGCTCTCTCACAACAGGATCCCAGGCACCGTTCTTGGAGCCCTGGTGACTGGGAACCCACCAGGGCCTCATGCCAGTTATCTGACCCATGGAACCGGGCTGGAAGCATTGGTTGAGCGTTTGCAGATTATATACATGGGAACGATGCTGATTCTTCTGCGACTGGCTGCCTCTCTTCTGTCTCCGAGTGATTCCAAAGGCTGGGCGAGAAGTGGAACCATGCGGCAGCTGTGGCTCAGCTTTCACAGGTCCAGGAAAAAGCATTTGGTGGAGCGGAAGCCACAGAGAAGCTGGCCTGGCTGCCTACCTTCTCTCAGACTGTCTGCTGGGCCAGAGCCAGCCTGGCTTGGCAGAGAGACTTCAGATGGTATGAGCTAGGGGTCTGGTGAGTCGCAGAATCATGGAATGCATAGTGCTGGAAGGAACCTCAGTCTTAGGTCTCGTCCAAGCTCAGACAATGCATAGCCCAGTACCCAGCCCGTGGCTGACAACACTAGGCGATCCCAGCAGACTTTCTCTGCTGAGCCTTTAGTGGAACAGTCTGGGCAGCTGCTGCCCATCAACTGGAGTTCACAGGAAGATTCAGCCTACTTGCCATTCCAAATCTACAGCAGTCTTCTCATTTTACTGAAGAAGCTGCTGAGCCTGGAGACGGGGAAGTGAGTGAGTGGCCAAAGGTCTCAGCATGAACAACACAACCAGACCATGGTCTCCTGAGTCTGAGCTGTGTCAGTTCCTTTGTGTTGTCCCTGTTAATCCTGATGAAAACAGTATCTACATGTAATTACTCATCTCCTGAGCTCTTTTTATCTCCTTTCATCTCCACATTGTGATCCCAATCTCAGAATTCAAAAAAGTTGCCCCTAGTTCCCCAAGAATGTTGTATACGTAGCTGCAGAAAAGCTGAGCTGTCTTAGGTCATGTTAACAGCAGTAGGAGTAGGAGTAGGAGTAGACTGTCTAGATTGAGAGGTGATGGTCATGCTCCTTTATGAGCCGCTCAGGACACACCTGGGAAATTATTTCCTAGCTTGAGACTCTACATTTCAGAGGTAAAAAGACAGAAGGATACTCAGCACACTCAGGAGGATAAAGACAGTACAATGAAGGGGTTCAAAACCACCCCATCATTTATGGTCAACTGATTTTCAACAAGGGTGCAAAGAAGATTCAACGGGGAAAAAATCTTTACAACAGATGTTGCTGGGACAACAGGGTCAGTTCAGTTCAGTCGCTCAGTCATGTCCGACTCTTTGCGACCCCATGAATCACAGCACGCCAGGCCTCCCTGTCCATCACCAATTCCCAGAGTTCACTCAAACTCACATCTGTCGAGTCAGTGATGTCATCTAGCCATCTCATCCTCTGTCGTCCCCTTCTCCTGCCCCCAATCCCTCCCAGCATCAGAGTGTCTTCCAGTGAGTCAACTCTTTGCATGAGGTGGCCAAAGTTCTGGAGTTTCAGCTTTAGCATCATTCCTTCCAAAGAACACCCAAGGCTGATCTCCTTTAGAATGGACTGGTTGGATCTCCTTGCAGTCCAAGGGAGTCTCAAGAGTCTTCTCCAACACCACAGTTCAAAAGAATCTCCAAATGCAAAAGGAGGAGGTTGGACTCTATCTCACATCATATGCAAAAATTAATTCAAAATGGAACAAACACCTAAGTGTAAAAGGTCTCAGAAGAAAACAGGGGTAAATCTTCATGATCTTGAATTAGATGTTGGTTTCTTAGCTGTGACATGGAAAGTACAAGCAACCAAAGAGAAAACAGGTAAATTGGATCTCCCCAAAATTAAAAACTTTTGTGTCTCAAAGGACACCTTCATCTTTTCATCAGGAAATTTAAAAGCAACCCACAGAATGGGAGAAAATATTTGCAAATCGAACACCTTATAAGGCACTTAAACATAGGATATATGAAGAACTTACAACTCAATAATAAAAATATAATCTAATTCTAAAACAGGCAAAGAATCTGAAAAAACATTTTTCTAGAGAATATCTACAAATCCTCAATCATTAAGATTCTCAGTGTAGTTTTACATCAGAGAAATGTAAGTCAAAACCACAATGAGACATTCACTGAACTTGTGTGATGATCGTCTCATGATGTGAGTTAGCCAGATCATTATTCTGTACACCTTAAACTTATACAGTGATGTATGTCAGTTATACTGCAGTAAAACTGGAAGAAAAAAACACAATGAAATACAACTTTATACCCACTAAGATGGCTATAACAATAAAGACAGCTAATAATGGGACTTCCCTGGTGGTCCAGTGGCTAAGACTCTGCGCTCCCAATGCAGGGGCCCTGGGTTCAATCACTGGTCAGGAAACTAGATCCCGTATGCCACAACTGAGTTCTCACACTGCCACTAAAGATCCCACATGCCTCAATGAAGAGTGAAGATCCCACGTGCCACAGCTAAGATCCAATGCAGCCAAATAAATAAATAGTAAATATTTCAAAATGATAGCAAGTGTTGATAAGAATGTGGAGAAATTGGGACCCTCCTGCCCTGCACTGTCAGTGGGATGTAAATTCTTTAGCCATTTTGGAAAAACAGTCTGGCAGTTCTTCACATGCTAAATATAGAGTTACCATGAAAGTCGAGCGACTCATTGCGGCCCCATGGACTATACAGTCCGTGGAATTCTCCAGGCCAGAATACAGGAGTGGGTAGCCGTTCCCTTCTTCAGGGATCAAACCCAGGTCTCCCACATTGTAGGCGGATTCTTTACTGACTGAGCCACCAGGGAAGACCAAGCCAACAGCACCTAGTATTCCCAGGAGTTCTCCCATCCAAGTACTAACCAGGCCCGACCCTGCTTAGCTTCCAAGATCAAATGAGATTGGGCGCATTCAGGGTGGTATGGCCGTAGACAGTTACCATATGATCCAGCAATTCTAGTCTTAAGTATATACCCAAGAGAATATAAAACAATGTTTATACAGAAGCTTGTACATGAATATCAGTGACGTTATTCATAAAGGCCCCAAAGTGGATCAACCCAAATATCCATCGACTAATGGGACAAGTACCATGTGGTATGTCCATGCGATGGAATACTATTTGGCACTAAAAAGAAATGAAGCACTGGAGCTTTCCTGGTGCCCATAAAGATGGTGGATTCGTAAAGAACCCACTTGCCAATCCAAGAGACGTGGGTTTGATCCTTGGGCTGAGAAGATCCCACATGCCGTGGAGCAGCTAAGCCTTTGTGACACAATTACTGAGCCTGTGCTCTAGAGCCCAGAAGCTGTGGCTACTGAGCCCACACGCCCTGGAACCCATGCTCCACAACAAAAGAAGCCCTCACACCACAACTAGAGAGTAGCCCCCACCAGCTGCAACAGGAGAAAAGCGCGCACAGCAGCAAAGACCCAGCACAGCCATAAATAAATAAATAAATAAATAAATAAATAAAATTTTTAAAAAGAAAGGAAGGGAGGACTGATGCATGATGTAAGTCGTGAAAGTGAAAGTGTTAGTGGCTCGGTCGTGTCCGACTCTTTGCCACCCCGTGGACTGTAGCCCACCAGGCTCTTCTGTCCATGGACTTCTCCAGGCAAGATTACTGGAGTGGGGGTGCCATGCCCTTCTCCTGGGGGTCTTCCTGATCAGGGGTCAAACCTGGGTTTCCTGCATTGCAGGCAGATTCTTTACTGTCTGAGCCACCAGGGAAGCACAGGTGAACCTTAAAAACATGCCGAGTGAAAGAAACCAAACATAAAAGACCACACACTGTATGATTCCGCCTGGGAAACATCAGAAGGCAAACCTATAAAGATAGAAAATGGATTAGCAGTTCACACCGGCTGGGGCATTAGGAGGAAATGGGGAACGACAGTTAACGAGGACAGCATTCCTTGTTGGGATGGTGAAGATATCCTAAAATGAATTGCAGTGATAGTTGCATGATTCTGTGACTGTACTAAAAACTATCTCAGTGTACACCTTAAAATATTACTAGAAAGCAAAGCACTCCGTATGCAAATTCATGGAGACAGTATGTGTAAACCAATGTGTGGCTCAGTGTCAGACACAGGGGAGAAGTTAAATGTTACCTGTGGGTGCCATAAGGAGAGGGGTGCTGATCAACCTGGAGAGGAGCTAACCCTAGGGGATCAGCGGAGATGTGTTGGCCTTCTCAGCATAGTTGAAGGGCTGCGTGGGGATGGAGTATGTTGTCCCTGTGGCCTTATAAGGGGAAGAAAAAGAAACAAGAGGAAGGATTCAGAGGAACAGATTTCATCCCAATAGAAACAGAGGACTGCTTCTCAGAATGACTTGCCCAGTGAGGAAGTGAGTTCCCTGTCATTAGAGGTCTTCAAACAGATACAGCTATGTATTGGGATGGTACAGAGAGTTCCCAGTGTTAGGGAACCTCTGAGGTAGAGGACAGCTGATAGGCTACAAAGTCTTGTTCAATATTCAGACATTTTAAGCTAGTTAAATCATCGATAACTTCTTATTAGCAATGGTGGGATTACAGCCATGGCAGTCCTCATTCACTATACATCAGGACTTTTTTTTTTTTTGTCGTGGACAGGTGCTTAATAGCACATCACTGATCCAAGCCAACTGCTCCAACAGGTCTTTTGGAGTGCTTGTTACTCAGCAGAACGTGGGTCCACTCACCCACATGCAATGAAGTCAGTCTACTAACACCAGCTTATAGTGAAGCATTTACTGCAGGTGGCAAGCAAACGGCATGAGCAGTTAGTGCTCAAAAGGAGGACTCGAAGTTGCCAGTGGCTTTCAGGGAGAGGTTTCTAAGGCAATATTTGGGGTGAGAGCAGCAGCTCAGGGGCTTTCTTCTGATTGGTTGGTGGTGAGGCAACAGGGTGATGTGTTGGGAGTCTTCATCATCAACCTGGATCCAGCCAGTCTGGAGTCTGTGCTTATGTAGTGACCATCCTTTACCTGGGTGGCAGATCTTAGTTTCTGCAGAACAACTTGAAGATATGCATCAGATTATCCTGCGTATCCCTTAAGGAGGGACTAGGACACTTTTTCAAATCACTGAACTGCTACGTTGTCATTGCTTTTCTTGATGGACTGCTTTCCCTTTGTTTCTGCATTCCCTCGCTTCCCTAATTACTGATGGCTTAAGTCTGCTCTTTGGAAGGCCTAGGAGATCAAAGCCTTTTTCTACAAACAAGAAACGGCACAACTAGGGGCTTTTGTACCCAGGAAGGCCCCAAAGTGTTCTACTTAGTTTCAGTTCCCCCATTTCTTCGATAAACCTCAATCCTGAGGGGAACAGGGGCGGGCCAAGAAAAGGAATCAAGTTTTGGATAGAGAGGTTAAGCATAAACTCAGTGAGGCAACTCAGTTCCCGAGGGGTTTGTTTTCATGCTCATCCACCCCCAAAGTTCCCAGATTCTCCTCCTTCACCAACGGGTTCGCCTTCCCTGCCCTGTCCCAGGATCTGATGAGCCTTGACTTCTTCCATGAATGGTCTTGAACTCTTCATCTCATCTAGGAGTTACCACGTAAGTGTCCACTGTGGCTGAATTCTTCCTTACCCTGTCCCATGACCTCTGAGGCAAGTGGTGTAGATGAAAGAATTAATCAGTAATTGATCTAGGGGCTTCCCTGGTGGCTCAGCAGTAAAGAATCCGCCTGCCAGTGCAGGGGACTCAGGTTCAATCCCTGGTCCATGTGCTGCAGGACAATTAAGCCCATACACCACAACTATGGAGCCCACATGCCCACAGCCTGTGCTCCGCAACGAGAGAAATCACTGCTGTGAGAAGCCTGAACTTGCTGCTACCGGAGAAGGACTTCATGCAGCAGCGAAGACCCAGTGCAGCCAGAAATAAATACGTCTTAAAAAAAAAATAGTTGATCTAGAAGGAAATGAAAATTTTTATTTGAGCCAACCTGAGCATTATAATCCAGGAGACCGTCTTTCAGAAAGCTCTGAGAATTGTTCCACCCTTTTTAGATGTCAGAGCCCAGGTATGTAAGTCTTTGAGAAAGAGCCATACTCAAGTTATTGACAGGTCACACAGTCCAGATCTACACTACAAAGTGTGTAGCGGGTCATGGGTCCTCATGGCCCCTTCCAAGATTAAAGAAGGAATGTTGTCACCTAGGGAGGTCTGCTTAATGAGGCTGCACAACACACACTAAAGGGAAAGGAGGAGGCTCAAAGCGGCAAGGAAAAAAATTACGTTTAAGCTTTCTCATCTCGGGCTTCCCTGGTGGCTCACTGGTAAAGAATCTGCCTGCCAGTGCTGGGGACATGCCTTTGATCCCTCGTCTGGAAAGAGCCCACATGCCTCAGAGCAACTAACCCCATTTGCCACAACTGCTGAGCCCACATGCCACAACTCCAGAGCCTGTGCCCTAGAGAAGCCACTGCAATGAGAAACCCCTGCCTTGCAACTATTAATAGAGAGTAGCCCCCATTCGCCGTGCAGCAACGTTGCCAAACCCCGTGCAAAAACCCCGTGCAACAACGATGACCCAGCACAGCCAAAAATAAATAGATTGGGTTATTTTAAATTTTCTCATCTTGCCCTAAAATATGAATTTTAATTTCATCAGTGGCCTAGGCGCCCTGTTTACACTGGAGGACACTGAGCCCAGGGTGGGTGTTTGCTCATAGCACCGGGGCCTCAGAAGGAGTCTCGCATGTTCTGTTGGCGTCTTCACCTGTAGTCAGAACTCCACGCTGTCTCGCACTCGGGCATCAGCTGCTGCTCCTGGCCCAAGTCTTGCGGCTGCCACAGTGTGGAGACACAGTCCCAGTGACCTTCCCTGGCTTCTGCTCTGCTGTCCGAAGATTTTCCTTAAAGTCCTCCAGGGCCTGATTCTTTGGATGGACTCATCTTGATTACCTTTCAACACAGGCCTTCAGGCTCCAGAAATGGTCTTAAAAATGCCAAGAAAAACAAACAATGGGAGTCATCCCAAAGGAACTGGCCTGGCAGAAGGGACAGGCTTAGGTGTGCTTGTTGCAGAGAAGAACCGCTTCTGACTCCGTGTTGGAACTGTTTCTTTGACTTGCTTCCATTGCTGTTGCTATGTGCATGCCCGGTCGCTTCAGTTCTATCCGACTCTTTACCACCCCACGGACTGTGGCCCACCAGGCTCCTCTGTCCATGGGATTCTCCAGGCAGGAATAGCTGGAGTGGGCTGCCACGCCCTCCTCAAGAGAATCTCCCCAACCCTAGGATCAAACCCGAGTCTCTTCTGTCTTCTGCATTGGCAGGCGGGGTCTTTACCCCCAGCGCCACTGTTATAACAGTACATCGTGGCCTGCCTCAGAGGACCCTGCCCCTCTGCCCGACTGGTGGGCTGTATGTGTGTGTAAGTCCCTCAGCTGTGTCTGACTCTTTGCGACTCCATGGACTGTAGCCTGCCAGGCTCCTCTGTCCGTGGAATTTTCCAGGCAAGAATACTGGAGTGGGCTGCCATTCCCTTCTGCAGGGGACCTTCCCGACCCAGGGATGGAACCCCAGCCTCCTGCATTGCAGGCGGATTCTTTACCATCTGAGTCACCAGGCAAACTCAATTGTTGGAATAATTGTTAGCCTTTGTTCAGCTATTAGGAAGATAATCTGACCCTGCCCACTGAATGGGCAGGAATGGCTGAATGGCTGCAGGAAAGAAGAGATTAACACACCCCTTCCACTGGCTGGCCATTCCTGGAGATGTTTTGTATGACTGATGGCCCTTTGTATTAATACTTCACTTCTTCATTGCTTCTCCCTCTCTATTCTGCCTTTGACTTTAGTTCCTCACTGCTTCTCTCTCTGGTTCTATAAAAGAAGCTGGCATCCAGACCCTGACAAATGGTTATTTTGAGACATTAGTCTGCCATCTTCTCGGTCAGCCGGCTTTCTGATTAAAGGCATATTCCTTGTCTCAACGCCTTGATTCATTGGCCTGTCGTGCGCCAAGCAGAGCGAGTTTGAACTTAGTAACATCCTAAGACCCCCACTCTACAATGCCTGGGCTTGTGGCAGGTTCTGGAGGACCTTGGGAGAAGGTGCGTGTTTCTGACATTTTAAAAATAAATAAATCATTGCAGAACTGGCCAAAGCCTCCTTCACACAGTTCCCAGAGCCCATTTTCTTCCAGCTCCTCAGAGGCCACCATTGTCCTGGATTTGGTGTGCTTGTGTATCTACCAAAAACCATAGAACTGTTGTGTACACTTTTACACTTTATATAAGTGTTTTCATTCCTTCTGTAGTTTGCTTATTTCATTCAACATTGGGATTTTGGTTTGTTTGATTTTAAAACTTCTTAACTTTTTCTTTTAAAATAACTTCAGATTCCCAGAAAAGTCACTGGAGTACAGTGAATTCCTGCATTACAGTCTTCAGTCAGATTTACCAGTTATGGACATTTTATCACATCTGTTGGTTTTCTCTTCTCCACTTTTTCTGAACTGTGTGAGAGGAAGTTGCAGACATTGTGCTTCTTTACCTGCATATATGTCTGTGAATATTTCCGAAACATGGACATTCTCTTACTTAACCTTGGCACAAGGATCAATATCAGGAAATTAACATCAATGCAACTGACAGGATTTTGAGATTTCACCCAATAGCAATTGGTTCCTAACTTTTAGCAGCTATGTGATAGTCCAGAGTGGAAGAATCACAGCCTATTTATCATTTTCTCATGTCTGTTTCTCATGGATGGACATTGGTTGTTCCCATTTTCTTTCATTATAAGTACTTCCATTATCAATTGTCTCCTTATGCCTGTGTGTGTCCTGGGAGTGGGGCTGCTGGGGCCTGGCTACAGCACCCCTCTTTAGATTTTGATAGTCTTTCAGAGCAGGTGCAGCTGTTTTTGTTCTTATGGGGGTGCTTTTCCTCCTTGGTGTGCTGGTGGCATTCAGGGGGCTGAGCAATGGGTTCTCCCCTATCTCAGGTCATCTCTCATGTTGGCATTCGTAGGAGAAACAGGGCAGGACCACATGTGTGGTTAGGCAAGCTAGAATAGTGGCACATTCGAGGTGTTCTGGTGTGCCACATGCTGCTTCATGCACATTGCATGTGGCAGGATTACCATCTCCATTGCACAGATGAGAAATCTGAGGCCCACAGAGGTTCAAAATCTCACCCTGGGTCACATGGCCAGATGTGGCAGGGCTGGGCCCGAAACTGCTTGAGTCCTAGTTTTCATCTTGGGGCTACGTGGAATGTGAAATGACCACCATGTCTCTAATTGTAGTGAGAAGGTGGGTGGGGACAGCCATGAGTGACTGCCCCCCCATGCCCCCACCTCCCTGGGAGTGTCAAGGCTCAGCTGGTTCTCCAGGATCAGACACGAGGAAAACACCCATGGGGCCTCTGGACAGTTTTGCCCCAGCTCGAGAAATAGCTGCCACTTCAAAAGGAGGGAGGCTTTGGACTTCCGGAAGCTCAGCTTGGGCATGGGAGCCCCACCAGGCAATTCAGTTATGGTTCTTAGAAGTTTGCTCTCAATCACTCTTGGGATAATAGCGCACAGTGCGCATCTCATCCTCTCTACTCCCGAGGAAAACCCTCTCTGCCTGTTATACTTACTCCCCATTTCACGGAGGAAATGGAGGTGACTGGAGGTGACACTGCAGGTGACTGTGGTTAGGCAAATAGACCTCTTAGCGAGTCAGTGCGGAGCTGGCTTTGCAGTGTGTGAAATGATCACCAAGCCGGCTCAGGAGATCCCAAAGCCACCAGCTTTCCACCCTGCATGCATTTATGTGACAAACCAGTGTATTTCTACACATTCATTTAAGATGATTTTAATCATAGAAGTAATGCATAATTGGCATAAAAATTTGAAACATCCCCCTGCATGCACTTCTCAGAAATAACAATTCTTACTGATGTCATACAGAGCCTTCAGGACATTATTTCTGTGTATGTTTATATTTCTTTGTCTCTGTGTTTATATAAATTCCAAATGGGTCAACAAACTTTAATGAGCACTTTCTTTGCCAAGTACTATAAGGATACATATACGTGGGAAATTTTCAAAGTTTCTTCAAGAACTAGAATAGTGTAGAGGTTAGTAGCCCAGACTCTGGGTTCAGATTGCCCAGATCTGAAGCCCAGCTCTGCCACTTAGAGGCTGTGTGACCTTGGGCTTCCCTGATGGCTCAGCAGGCAAAGAATCCACCTGCAATGCAGGAGCTACAGGAGCCCCAGGAACCTCGAGTTTGATCCCTGGGTAGGGAAGATCCCCTAGAGAGGAAATGGCAACCCACTCCAATGTTCTTGCCTGAAAAACCCCCATGGACAGAGGAGCCTGGCGGGCTACAGTCCAAAGCGTTGCAAAGAGTCAGACGTGCTGAGCACAGGTGCACAGCCTTGGATGAGCTGTTTAACTTTCTGCGCCTCAGTGTCCTCATCTTGACATGAGACTGTCAGGTAGATATGTTACTTTCCAAGAACTGCAGCAGCAAGTCATCATGAACCTTGCAGCTATTAACAATAGAAATGTATTTTCTCATGGTTCTGGAGGCCAGAAGTTCAAGACCAAGGGGTCAGCAGGGTTGGTTCTGTCTGGAAGCTTCTGAAAGAATTGGGCCATGCCTCTCTGCAGCCTCTGGTGGTAGCCGTCAATCCTTGGTGTTCAAAACTCCTACCTCTACTTTCTTCCCTGCCTTCATGTGATTTTCTTATATCTCCGTGTCTGTGCATGCGGGATCTTGGTTCCCTAAACTAAGAACCCCTGCCTCCTGCAGTGGAAGCCCAGAGCCCTAACCACCGAAGCCAGAGAATTCCTCTCTGTCTTTCTATGAGAACACCTCTCATTGAATTTAGGGTCCACCCTAAATCCAGAGAGCTTCCCTGGTGGCTCAGACAGTAAAGAATCTGACTGCAGTGCCGGAAAGCTGGGTTTGATTCCTGGGTTGGGAAGATCCCCTGGAGAAGGGAATGGCAACCCACTCCAGTATTCTTACTTAGAGAATCCCATGGACAGAGGAGCCTGGCAGGGTACAGTCCATGAGTTTGCAAGGAGTTGGACACAACTGAGCGACTAACACTAAATCCAGAATGATGTCATCCTCAATTACATTTACAAAGATCCTTTTTCCAAGTGAGGTCACATTCGCAGGGGTTGGGTGCTAGAATTTGATCTGTCTCTTTGGGGGATACGGTGCTGCCCTCTCCAGCAGGCGTGAGGATGACTGTGTGCCATGGGCTAATGGGGATGAACAGGCACATTTCTGCCGTGACTGGCATTTCCAGGGCCCGCCCCTCCCACCCTGGCCCCTCCATGTCATCTGTGTACTCAACCCCTTGTATGGAGTGATCGGGCCATTCCATGACACTGACTACTGGGACCAGGTTTCTTTCTCTCAATAGACTTACTTGGTCCTGGAGCGGGGGCCTGGTCAGGACTGTGAGTGGGACAGAGCTGGCCTTTCCCCAGTCCTCCCCTTCCATCCCACACTCCCCAACCACCCCCCGAATTCCAGCCAAGTCTGCACAAGAGGGTCTTAGTTCTCCTTCCAGTGATGCGTCATTGGAACTTTCTGAGCTGCTTCCCGGGGCCCACACGGCAGCCCAAGGCCAGTGCCCCCGTGAGCTGGGAACTAAGAGACCTTCTCCCAGACAGGCAGCATCCAGCCAGGGTCCCGCACCCTTAGCTGACCCCACACCCAGGTGGGCCCCTCGGGTGGCCTCTCCACCCAAGAGCAGGGCTTTCCTTTCTTCTCACCAAGGTTTAATAGGCCCATGACTCAATGCAGGCAGCATGCCAGGGTGGACACACCATGCCAAGTCCCTCCTTCTTCTGGGAGCTGGTGAGAAGGTCCCCAAATAAGCCAGGATGCTGAGCCCAGGCCTGGTCCCTGTGGCCCAAGGCAAGGGTTTTCCCTGGTGTCTGGCCACCCTGCACCTGGGTGGGGCAGCCTGGGTGTCCTCGGACAGCCCACCCCTTGAATTGAAAGGCTGTTAGGACTGCTCTTTAGAGCCGTTCTCTCTATTTCTTCTGTGCGAGCAGAAGGGAAACAAGTCATGGAATGATTTCTCTTTCTGATGGAATTGCCCTGAAGTGTCTGGGCTCATTATTTTGTGCTAACAGTGCCATTCATTACTCGGGGTTCCGGTGGCTGCCTCCGCAGGGCCCTCAGCTGGAGCTTGGCTGGTGAGCAGGAGGGTGTGGGAGCTGGGGTGGTTGACTGTGCCAGCAGATGACATATTGGCTGTGGCGTGAGCTCAGTGATGGTCCCTCAAAGTCAGAGCTGGTGTGGCCAAGCTGTATAATGACCGTGATCATGGCAGTGCAATGATGCCGGCTCAGGGCGTTCGCACCTCTGCCATCCTGCTTGAGCCTGACAGTCCAGCCTGGAGACCCAGCTTCGGCTCCAGCATTTAATTGTCACAAGTGGGCATCCAGAGAGCTCAAGTGACCTGAGGCTCCAGATCATCAGGGACTCAGGGGTAGGAAGCGTCTTCCTTGCCCCATTACCCTTCCTTGCCCTGGTCAGAGCAGGTGTCCCTGCCACTCTGTCCCTCCAGGGCTCTGCTGCTCCTGTGACCTGGTGCAAGACCCAAACCTCCTCCAGGCTCAGTTGCTCCTTCGCTAACTTATAGTCCTTGCTGCAGCCTTTGAAACTTAAAGAGTTTCCACTCCAAGCCTCTGATCCTGCCAAGCCACCACTTAGAGGGCCCTGAGCAAACCCTTGTTACTTCCACCCTTGCCCACCCAGAGGGGAAGGAGAACATTGAACAACTTGGACAATTCCTTAAGCAGCATCTGAAGAGCCTTTGGCCTCTTGAGTGTTTAGTCTGAGTGGCCACGTGTAGCCCCTTCAGTGCTCATCTCTGGAAGGTTTCTGCAGTAACCCTAGGTCTTATTTGTCTTTCCACCGGCAGAAGCTGAAAGTTACAAAAGGGATCCTCCAACTTATTTGTTTCTGTGCCCCGAAATAGGCTTTTGTCCATGTCAAGCCATGGTTCCCTAGCACTTGAACTTGGACTGGGCTCAGATGTTGACTTGGGTACAAGATGAGTGCAATACACAAAGGTGTACCCCACTCTAAATGCGCTGAGTCCTACAGTCAAGGCTGCAATGTGGGAGAACTATAGTGAGAAGAGGAAAATAGGAATTCCAGTTAGTGAGCTGAAAAGAGAAACGGTAGCTAGCATTTCCTGAATTATGTGCACTCTGCCAAGTTCTTGACAAATGTCCCATCAAATTTTCACAATTATCCTATGAAGTATTTTTATATAAGTGAATAAATGGAAGCCCAGAGAAGTAAAGGATCTGGCCAGAGATCACACAGCCTGGATCCTAACCTAGGGCTTGTAGTGCATCAGGCAGCCTTCTAATGAATGGGCCCTGAAGGATGGGAAAACTTTGTCCCCAGTGGTTTGTTATAAAAATATACTAGACATACAGAAGAGTCAAAATAATTTTGGAGTAAGCACTTACCCTTGATGTTTTTGTGTATTCCACCTTATTTTTTTCTTCTGCATTTTAAAGAAAGTTCTGGACACCCCCAGAATATTTAGCACGTATATCACTAACTAGAGTTCAGTATTTCTTTTTTGTTGTTGTTATAAAGATCTAAATGTAAGACCAGAAACTATCTTCACTTTATTTTTTTTTATTTTTTTATTTTTAATACTTTATTCTACATTACAATACTGTATTTGTTTTGCCATACATTGACATGAATCAGCCACAGGTGAACACGATCTCCCAATGCCTAAGCCCCCTCCCACCTCCCACCCCATATCATCTCTCTGAATCATCCTGTGCACCAGCCCCATGCATCCAGTATCCTGTATTGAACATAGACTGGCGCTTCGTTTCTTACAAGATAGTATACATGTTTCAATGCCATTCTCCCAAATCATCCCACCCTCTCCCTCTCCCTCAGACTCCAAAAGTCCGTTCTATACCTCTGTGTCTCTTTTGTTGTCTCACATATAGGGTCATCATTACTGTCTTCTAAATTCCATATATATGTGTCAGTATACTGTATTGGTGTTTTCTTTCTGACTTACTTCACTCTGTATAATCGGCTCCAATTTCATCCATCTCATTAGAACTGAGTCAAATTTATTCTTTTTAAGGGCTGAGTAGTACTCCATTGTGTATATGTACCACAGCTTTCTTATCCATTCATCTGCTGATGGACATCTAGGTTGTTTCCATGTCCTGGCTATTATAAGCAGTGCTGCAGTGAACATTGGGGTACATGTGTCTCTTTCAATTCTGGTTTCCTCGGTGTGTATGCCCAGCAGTGGGATTGCTGGGTCATAAGGCAGTTCTATTTGCAATTTTTTAAGGAATCTCCACACTGTTTTCCATAGTGGCTGTACTAGTTTGCATTCCCACCAGCAGTGTAAGAGGGTTCCCTTTTCTCCACATCCTCTCCAGCATTTATTGCTTGTAGACTTTTGGATCGCAGCCATTCTGACTGGTGTGAAATGGTACCTCATTGTGGTCTTGATTTGCATTTCTCTGATAATGAGTGATGTTGAACATCTTTTCATGTGTTTGTTAGCCATCCGTATGTCTTCTTTGGAGAAATGCCTATTTAGTTCTTTGGCCCATTTTTTTGATTGGTTCGTTTATTTTTTGGAGTTGAGCTGCATAAGTTGCTTGTATATCTTTGAGATTAGTTGTTTGTCAGTTGTTTCATTTGCTATTGTTTTCTCCCATTCAGAAGGCTGTCTTTTCACCTTGCTTATAGTTTCCTTTGTTGTGCAGAAGCTTTTAATTTTAATTAGATCCCATTTGTTTATTTTTGCTTTTATTTCCAGTATACTGGGAGGTGGATCATAGAGGATCCTGCTGTGATTTATGTCGGAGAGTGTTTTGCCTATGTTTTCCTCTAGGAGTTTTATAGTTTCTGGTCTTACATTTAGATCTTTAATCCATTTTGAGTTTATTTTTGTGTATGGTGTTAGAAAGAGGTCTAGTTTCAATCTTTTACAAGTGGTTGACCAGTTTTCCCAGCACCACCTGTTAAAGAGACTGTCTTTACTCCATTGTATATTCTTGCCTCCTTTGTCGAAGATAAGGTGTCCATGGGTGTGTGGGTTTATCTCAGGGCTTTCTATTTTGTTCCATTGATCTATATTTCTGTCTTTGTGCCAGTACCATACTGTCTTAATGACTGTGGCTTTGTAGTAGAGCCTGAAGTCAGGCAAGTTGATTCCTCCAGTTCCATTCTTCTTTCTCAAGATTGCTTTGGCTATTCAAGGTTTTTTGTATTTCCATACAAATCTTGAGATTATTTGATCTAGTTCTGTGAAAAATACTGCTGGTAGCTTGATAGGAATTGCATTGAATCTGTAGATTGCTTTAGGTAGTATACTCATTTTCACTATATTGACTCTTCCGACCCATGAGCATGGTATATTTCTCCATCTATTAGTGTCCTCTTTGATTTCTTTCATCAGTGTTTTATAGTTTTCGATATATAGGTCGTTAGTTTCTTTAGGTAGGAATATTCCTAAGTATTTTATTCTTTTCGTTGCAATGGTGAATGGAATTGTTTCCTTAACTTCTTTTTCTACTTTCTCATTATTAGTGTATAGGAATGCAAGGGATTTCTGAGT
The DNA here is from genome assembly GCA_917880005.1 of Nanger dama. NCBI lineage: Eukaryota > Metazoa > Chordata > Mammalia > Artiodactyla > Bovidae > Nanger > Nanger dama. The sequence goes on along the minus strand of CAKJTW010000038.1, from coordinate 122,648 downwards.
GTTGATTTTATATCCTGCAACTTTACTATATTCATTGATTAGCTCTAGTAGTTTTCTGGTCGAGTCTTTAGGGTTTTCTATGTAGAGGATCATGTCGTCTGCAAACAGTGAGAGTTTTATTTATTTTTTATTCCAAGCATCTTCTCTGACTGTAATGCACTAAGGTTAGATCTCAATTATAGGAGAAAAGCTATTAAAAATTCCAACATTTGGAGGCTGAACAACACCCTTCTGAATAATCAACAAATCACAGAGGAAATCAAAAAATAAATCAAAATATGCATTGAAATGAATGAAAATGAAAACACAACTACACAGAACCTGTGGGACACTATAAAAGCAGTCCTAAGAGGAAAGTTCATAGCAATACAGGCATATCTCAAGAAACAAGAAAAAAGTCAAATAAATAAATAACCTAACTCTATACCTAAAGCAACTAGAAAAGGAAGAAATAGAGAACCTCAGAGTTAGTAGAAGGAAAGAAATCCTAAAAATTAGGGCAGAAATAAATGCAAAAGAAACAAAAGAGACCATAGCAAAAATCAACAAAGCAAAAAGCTGGTTCTTTGAAAGGATAAATAAAATTGACAAACCATTAGCCAGACTCATCAAGAAACAAAGAGAAAAAAATCAAGTCAATAAAATTAGAAATGAAAATGGAGAGATCATGACAGACAACACAGAAATACAAAGAATCATAAGAGACTACTATCAGCAATTATATGCCAATAAAATGGACAACTTGGAAGAAATGGACAAATTCTTAGAAAAGTACAACTTCCCAAAACTGAACCAGGAAGAAACAGAAAATCTTAACAGACCCATCACAAGCATGGTAATTGAAACTGTAATCAGAAATCTTCCAGCAAACAAAAGCCCAGGTCCAGATGGCTTCACAGCTGAATTCTACCAAAAATTATAACACCTATCTTACTGAAACTATTCCAGAAAATTGCAGAGGAAGGTAAACTTCCAAACTCGTTCTATGAGGCCACCATCACCCTAATACCAAAACCTGACAAAGACACCACATAAAAAGAAAACTACAGGCCAATATCACTGATGAACATAGATGCAAAAATCCTTAACAAAATCCTAGCAATCAGAATCCAGCAACACATTAAAAAGATCATACACCATGACCAAGTGGGCTTTATCCCAGGGATGCAAGGATTCTTCAATATCCGCAAGTCAATCAATGTAATTCATCACATTAACAAACTGAAAAATAAAAATCATATGATTATCTCAATAGATGCAGAAAAAGCCTTTGACAAAATTCAACATCCATTTATGATAAAAACTCTCCAGAAAGCAGGAATAGAAGGAACGTACCTCAACATAATAAAAGCTATATATGACAAACCCACAGCTAACATTATCCTCAATGGTGAAAAATTGAAACCATTTCCCCTAAAGTCAGGAACAAGACAAGGGTGTCCACTTTCACCACTACTATTCAATATCGTACTGGAAGTTTTGGCCACAGCAATCAGAGCAGAAAAAGAAATACAAGGAATCCAAATTGGAAAAGAAGAAGTAAAACTCTCACTGTTTGCAGATGACATGATCCTCTACATAGAGTTCAGTATTTCTTTATGGTTCTTTTTTATTGTTTTGGTGTAAAATTTGCATATAATAAAATGAAAATATACTTAGCTTAGTGTACCAGCTGAACTTCATATAAATGGATACATATCATATGTATTTTTTGGCATCTGGCTCCTTTCTCTCAGCAGTGTTTTTGAGGTTTATACATGGGATTGTGTATATCAGTGGTTCCTGTTTGTTGTTGAATATTTTTCCACTGTATGAGGTACCACCGTCTGTTCATTCTGATTGATGGATATCTGGACCAGTTTGGGGCTATTATGAATAAAGCTGATATGAACATTCAAGGAGAGATCTTTTCATGGGCATACTTTTGCCTTTGTTTTGGGTACATATCCATGAGTGGGATGGCTCAGCCGTGGGGCACGTGTATATCAAAGCTGATTTGAAAAGGCTGCCTTCTTTCAAAGTGGTCATACCAATTCGCATTCTCACCAATAAAGCATGAGCGTTCTGTTTACTTCCCATCCTTGCCAACATGTGATGTTATCAGTCTTTTTAATTTTAGCCATCCTAGTGGTTGTGTCGTGGTATCTTATTGTGGTTTTAATTTGCATTTCCTTAATGACTAATGATGTCGAGCACTTTTACCTGCTTCCTGGCCATGCTGTCTTCTTTGAAGCATCCTCAAAGCCCCTTTAAAAAATTAATTTGTGTGATCTCTATTAGATACATGCTTTGCAAATATTTGCTCCTAGCCTGTAGTTTGAGTCTTCAGGGTGGTGGGTTTTTTGGGGTTTTTTTTTTTTGAGTCTTTATTTTCTTCATGAGGTGTTTTCATGGGCACAAGTTTCAATGTTGATATGACTAACTTATCCATCTTTTCATTTATGGTTCTTGCTTTCTGTGTCTAGACTAATGAATGTTTGCCTACCTGCGGAGAGGAAGTCACAGAGAATCTGCAGGTGGACAAAATAGCTGGAGCAAGAGTGTCAAGTGGGGATGTGCAGGTTTTGCAGGGGTGGTGGACAGCAGCCTCCTCCTGTGGGCTGGGGGCTCCCAATGGGAACCTTCAGTATCAGGGACCGGATTGGACTCTTCCCGCAGTGGGAGCCATTGAGAGTTTTAGAGCGGGGCAGGGACATGATCACAGAAGGAGAGATGACAGAGTCCCTTTGGTGCTGGGGCCTGGGGCAGAGTTTCTACTTGGTCACCGTGGAAGCAGCAGGCTGTACCTCAAGAGGCAGGTGGGACTGCTGGGGGCTGGGGATAGGGGATTGGGTTCATGTCTGTGGGCCCAGAGGCTGGCCAGGCCCCACCACATCTTAACCAGTCCATTTCTTCTTGCCAAGAAAACCCAGGGGCTGGTGAGAGCAAGTTGCTAGCCGGAAGCCCAGGGAAGGTGCTTACTTATGTGGATTTAGAGGCGACTCTCCCGGTAGATCCAGAATCCTTAGAGAGAGACACACACACCCCCACCCAACCCTGGTCCCTGACCTCACCTTCTCCCACCCTCACCCTTCTACCTCCTACCACTCCCAAGTTTCCTCGTGGTTCCTCCTGGACCAGGCAACTCAAGCCTGTGCTCGAGGCCTTTGCTGCCCGAGTCTGGAATCTTTTCCCCAGCTGTCTGCATCCAGATATTACTCAGTCTTTTCAATGAGGGGTCCCCTGACCCCAGCCCTCTGCTTGCCTGGCCGGTGCTCAGCACCATCTAACACCCCAGGGCACCCCTTCACTTTGTCTGTGGCCTGACTCCTCTCCCAGAGATGAGAGGTTTTTCTCCTTTTAAGCTGTTTTGTTCTCTGCTCTAACCCTGAGCCTGGAACAACATCTGGTGCTTTCACCCCTCAGAAAATATTCATAGTATAAATGAATTCAAGGCGAACTTTCTCATTTTTTTCAAAGTTTGTTTGATTTTGGTTCCACAAGAGAAAATGGGGACCCTTGTCCAGAAAGTCCGGGTCTTACCTAGGCCACCTGGCAAAAAGAGGAGTCTTCCAGGCCACTTCTCCCCTTTGTACAGATGCAGAAACTGAGGCCCTAAGAGGGAGCAGATGTTCTCACAGACTTCACTAAGCAACCTAAGCCTAGTTAGTGGCAGAGAGGAAATGGGAGCCAATTGCTCTCACTCCAGTGGCTGTTAGAGTCCTAATTGGCCTATGAGAGGAAGCCTGGGGCCAAGCAAGAAGATTTTAGGATGATTATAAAGCCTTTTGGTGCCAGAAGATATTTTTGTGCTTCCAAGGAAGGCTAGAAGAACCTAGAAGACCAAGAATGTGTATTTCTGGGTGATTCTGGCCTCCGCTGTCTTTACTGCTTTCCCAGAGGAGATGTGGACCATACTTCGGGGCCTGGGAAGAGGTCATGTCTGTTTGAGCTGGGCCGCCCTACTCTCAAACTCTAAATGAGACCCAGTTCCACAGGCTGTAGAGGCCCCCCAGCTACCCCTCCCAGCCCCACGACACCCGCAGCTGCCTGGACTCTCCTGTTGGCCTGGTGACCTGGCACACTCTTGTGTGGACCCACAGGGGAAATTCATAAGAACCCCTGACACATGCAGCTTCCAGGGAAGGAGGGCAGGCTTCCAGAAGGATTTAGGAATGAGGAGCATCACAAGAAGGAATTTTTAGTACACTGACTTTGCTGGATCTCTCACTATACATATCTTTCCATTCTGGTCTCTGCAAAATCCAACATGACTGGGCCTGTTTAACCGCACCTTCCCAGCCTCCCCACCACCGAGAGAACCACCAGGACCCCCACCCTCCCCTCTAGGGAATGCTGTTCCCTCATCAGGACTCCTGGGTCCCCTGTGTCCTCTGACCTCAGCAAATGGTTCCACTTTTCTGTGCCTCTAGCAGGGCTCATCCTGGCCTCATCCTACCCCACCCCCAGGCAGCTCCTTAACAGCAGATGCCAGCCTGATCTCTGGTGCCCTTCGGCAGCATCTCAGGGATACAAGACGAAGGAGAGGCACCAGCTGCATCTTCCTTGTTTTAGAACTACCCTTTTCTAACTGATTAAGGTTTTCACCCATGGGAAGTCCCTGGTGGTCTGGTGGTTAGGACTCCATGCTTCTACTGAAGGGGGCATGGGTTTGATCCCTGGTCAGGCGCAGCTAAAAACAAACAAAAACAGCAACCACAATGAAAACAGTTTTCACCCCTGCAGATACCCTGAGAGATTTTGTTCTTCAGGTAGCAGGCAAACAGACCACACAGCCCCCCACCCCACTCCACCCCCGACTCAGAATTTGAGGCACCAAGATGCTGTTCCTCCTGTTCTGGAATCAAACTCGCGTGCGTGTGTGTGTGTAGGGGGTCGGGTGGAGGAAGCATGTTGTGGAGAGTCTGGAATCTCTTGGCCCGGTCCTCTACTTGTCCTGCCATTTCTCAGGCCTGTGATGTTCTTCGTTTCCCAGGGACCCTGACCTGTTACATCCTCATCCTGGGGATTGACTGGGAGAGAGACAGGGAAACCTGGAAATGTCCGTATCAGCACATCTAACCAAAATACAACGTAAGCCCCTTACGTAGTTTTACATTTTCTGGTAGTCACACTAAAAAGGAAAAAGAAAGAGGTGAAATTAATTTTAATGATGTTCTATCTCAGTATGTCTAAAAATGATCATATCAATACACAATCAATGTAAAATATTATTAACGGACTATTTTGTGATCTTTTTTTTTAATACCAAGTCTTTGAAGTCCTGTGTGTATTTTACACTTACAATTGTGTCTCAGTTCAGACAGCTCACTCTTAACAGTTGATATGACTAGTGGCTATCATATTGGGCAGCACAACTCTGTCTTGATCTGGGTGATGGTTACTTGGCTGCAGACACATGTAAAAGTTTGTCTAATTGTATATTAAAGACTAGTGTATTTTACTGTGTGTAGATTACACTTCGGTTAGGAAGTTTTTTTTAAATTCTCTTCAGGTCTCTGCTCAAATGCCATTGTTTTCAGGAGCCCACCCTGGGTTGGAACTGGCTCCTTCCTTTGCACTGTCCTTCTGCTATATTTAGTCTGATCTTGTGCTACAGCTGGTTGTGTCTGTGTATGTCTTACTCATGTTAAGTGCCTTAAGGTGAAGATCATGTCCATTTTTTAATTCCCCAAAAGGCCCTGGCTATGCAGATGCTGAATAAGCAAGCATGATTTATTCAATCCAATAAGAATCCCCATTTGTAGTCAAGTCCTCTCTGGACCTGCGTCAGGATGCACTGATCATTCTATTCTGTTTGCAGTCCTATTCCAGATGTTGGCAAAGGAGAAAGACAGGAAGAGGAGAAGGAAGATGGAGTGGGGCCCGGCCTGCCAGGCACTCCGAAGAACTGCCTTCCTCGCCGGGACATCAGCGTCCTGGAGAAACTCGTCAAGACGTGCCCGGTGTGGCTGCAGCTGGGTCTGGGCCGGGCGGAGGCGGCCAGGATCCTACACCGGGAGGCAGCCGGGGTGAGTGGGGTGGTCTCTCCACCTTGTGGCCGGTGGGCGGGCACAGCTGTAAGGAGGTGCTCCAGCTCCTACGGAAGTAGCTGCCCTCTAGACGGCCGCCCGTTTGCTCTCTTCTTAGGATTATCAGCGTTCCAACCAGAACTCAGGACTGAGGGACTGTTGGGCCGTCTGGTTTCTGCCTTGGAGAGCAGATGTCCCGCTGCGGAGCCTTGGGCAGCGTGGCTAGCTGGGTGTGTCTGGGCACTTGGGTGTCCCAAGCAGGACTGGCACTTCGAGAACTCAGCCAGGCATCCAGAGACTAGAGAATATCAGAGTCTGAGGATCCCGAGAAATCATTTTACATAGAATCGAAAGGTTTCTCTTGTTTGAGTGGTTTTTTTTTTTTTTTTTTTTTTTTTTTTTTGGAGTCAGGCTCTGTGAGTTGGGAAATGGCTTAAATTTTCTGAACTTCACTTTTCTCTTTGAAATGGGGCCATTAATAGTATTTTCCTCCCCATGGTACAAACATTACAGAGGAAGATAGATATGTACATAATAAAATATGAGTCAGAGCTCCTCAGATCCCACCCACTCTCCACCACCCCCGTACATGCTACTTCCTTTAAATTTTTAAATTTAATTTAAAAAGTGATATATATATATATATTTATTGTAAAAAAACATCAAGCTGGACAGAAATGATAAAGTAAGAAGTAAAGTGTCTGATAAAGGTCTTTGCCACCTACTCTTTTTCCACCTACCTACTACCCAGAAGTCTTTTTTGTTCAGGGCTTTTAAAAATTGAGGCGAAATTCACGTAACATAAAATTAGCTTTTTTCAAGTGAGCAATTTTGTATGTTCACAAGGTTATGCAAGCAGCACTTCTATCGAGTTCCAAAATATTTCACTGCCCCAAGATAAAGCCCCATATCCATTAAGCAGTTCCTCCTTATTCCTTCTTCCCCTGGCCTCTGACAGCCACTGGTCTGCATCCAGAAGTCATTTTTGCTGAACATGTGTGTCCTGTTCATCTTGCGTTCAGACCCCCACATCTGTAATAGCTAGCATTCCCCAAAGAGTGAAAGAGTTAATTGTTCAATTGTGTCCAACTCTTTGCGACACTATGGACTGTAACCCGCCAGGCTCCTCTGTCCATGGGATTATCCAGGCAAGAGTACTGGAGTGGGTTGCCATGCCCTTCTCCAGGGGATCTTCCCAACCCAGGGATCGAACTCAGATCTCCTGCATTGCAGGCAGATTCTTTACCATCTGAGCCTCCAAGGAAGCCATTCACCAAGCACTTACTATATTCTGGGCACAGTCTAAGTTCTCCAGTGCAGGTTATCCTCACAGCAGCCTTCTAAGATAGATGTTACTATTATGCCCACTTTACAGATAAAGTAACTGAGATACCATGCAGCTGAGTGTCCCCAGGTGGACACAGTGAGCCACTGCCCAAGCTGGCATTTGAACCCAGGTGGCTGGGGAGCTCCCATGTACAGGTTTTATTTGACATGGATAGAATCACATCTTTCAGCCATTTGTGCTGTTCTCACCTTCAGTGTGGTATGCATCGCTACTCTCTGGGGAATAGTCCAAGCTCCTAAACACAGGAGACTCAGGTGGACAGTGGACTCACTTACCATGGACTGGATAAAAATCCATCAGCTTGGCAATTGTACCTGAACTTTGGAATTACTGGAACTTATGGAGAAGACAGTGGCAGAGGATAAGATGGTTAGATAGCGTCACTGACTCAATGGACATGAAATTGAGCAAAGTCCAGGAGATAGGGAAGGACAGGGGAGCCTGGCGTGCTGCAGTCCATGAGTCACAAGGAGCTGGACACGACTTAGTGACTGAACAACAGCAGCAACAACAACGTGAGGTCTCTAGGAAAGCCCCACAGAGGCCCCTGCCGTAGTGAGTGGGCACCATAGAGGCCTGAAGACCAAGCAGAATCCTGAGGGAGCAAAAGGAGGCCGCCCCCAGGGATGAGGTAGGTGCCCTGTGGACCTGCCCAGCCCCACCACAGCACCAGGTCAGCCTGGGAGGGGGTCAGAGGGGGGCAGGCAGGGAGACTGGAGTCCTCAGGAAACTAGATCTGTTGTTTCACTCCTCCCCCCACCTAAAGGCTTTCCGTTTTGAACTGACTGAAGGCTTCAGAGCAGATGATGAAACTGCATAGAAAATAAAATTGGAGACTCACACCAGCAGGTGTTCCGGTCAGCATTCCCAGGCTGCAGGCCTGGTTGGTTGTCCACTCTCCTATTTGGATCTGAGGGGAGGATGCAGCGGAAAAACAGGCCCAAGTGTAAGGTTGCAGTGCTGAGGGTGGCTGTTTTCTGGACCTTTCTGGGTCATCAGGAGAGGTGTGTCCAGGCCGGTGTGTAGATGGAGGTGGACCAGAGAGTGAGGACCCGTCCCAGGGCAACTGCATTGGGTGTTAAGTCGTGCCCACTTCATCAAATAGTTCAAGCCTCAAAAAGTTTGCGATAAACCCTACTCAGAACAATAGTAGCGGTCTGTGTGGAGCATGCGTATTAATGTCAGGCCCTGTGCCAAGTGCAGTATAGCATGATTGTCATCTCATTGAATCCTCGCAGCAGTCCTGTGAGGTGGACTCTGCCATGATCCTCATTTTACAGATAATGAAACTGAGGCTGGAGGGGGAGCGCCCTTGTTTGTGCTTCCCAAAGGCAAAACCTCAAAGGCTTCTCAAGCTGAGGATTTGATTGCAAGTGGTTTATTTGGGAGGTGACCCCAGTGACCACAAGTGGGGGAAATAAGACAAGAAAGTGGAGACAGATAATAAAATCAACCCTAACCCTAATAAAGGGCTTCTCTTGTGGCTCAGCTGGTAAAGAATCTGCCTGCAATGTGGGAAACCTAGGTTCAATCCCTGGGTTGGGAAGATCCCCTGGGGAAGGGAAATGCTCCCCACTCCAGTATTCTGGCCTGGAGAATTCCATGGACTGTATCGTCCCTGCGGTCACAAAGAGTCAGACATGACTGAGTGACTTTCACTTTCATGCTGGTTACCCCAGGGGCACATGGAGCTGGCTTCTCCTGGGGCACTTTGGGAGCCAGGGCAGAACACATATCTCAAGGTCATTCCACCCAGAGGGCTGAGGGAGCTGGTGTTACAGACCAACTCCTGAGAGCCGTTGGTTCCAGGCAGTGGGGGTGATGGTTCATGTTCCAACACCTCCCTTCTGCTGTCAGTATGAGAAACTCTGACTCTCGTCAGAAATAGCCAGTGGGCAAATCTGGCTGTTGGAAGCAGGGCTGGGGTCCACTAAAAAGAGTGGGTGGGACCCAGCAGCATCTGGGAGTGAAGTCTCCTGTCCAGGGTCACACGGGTGGTGAGTTACAGGGCTGAGATTTGACCCCAGTCCTAGCTAAGCCAGAGCACACCCCTCACAAGGGTGAAAGTTAGTAGCAGGAAAGAAAAAGAAATGACTTTCTGAGGTCAGCCAATACCATATGGGTGTGGGTATGAGACATGTACGAAAATGGGTAAACTATGATCTTAAACACGTGAAGATGGGTAAACTATGATCTTAAACACATGTGAAGATGGGTAAACTATGATCTTAAACACATATGAAGATGGGTAAACTGTGATCTTAAACACATATGAAAATGGGTAAACTATAATCTTACCACTGTTTTCTCAGAGTGTCTGGGAGGGCGAGTTCCATGCATGGATATGAATGAGATGGCACGGGGGAGGAGGTGACTGAGTGCTGTGTGAAAGGTAGGACAGTGAGGGACCTGGAAGAGGGAGGGAACATGTCCAGGTGGGCTGATCCAGGCAGACTTCCTGGAGGAGGCAGATGCTGAGCCCTGTGTCCAGAGCCTTGAATCTGATCTCAGGAGTGAGACCACAGGGTACTGTTAAGACCACAGGTTGGGAGCTGGAGGCCTTCCCACTTCTGCCCCCTACTGCCCCCTCTGTGGCCATAGGGACTGGGGCAGCCCTGAGGATCATAGAACTGGAGTAGACACCTTCTGTTCACTTCTCTGCCCTCACCCCTACTCCTCCCTGTGAGCTTCTGTATTTTCAAGCAGAAAGCAAAGCCCTAAGGCTCATGCTTTGATACAAACTTGTCCCACTTTTACCCAGTGTTCTTTGCGTGATCTTATTGCTTACTCCTTGAAAGAAAAGTTATGACCAACCTAGATAGTATATTCAAAAGCAGAGACATTACTTTGCCAACTAAGGTTTGTCTAGTCAAGGCTATGGTTTTTCCAGCGCTCATGTATGGATGTGAGAGTTGCACTGTGAAGAAAGCTGAGTGCCAAATAATTGATGCTTTTGAACTGTGGTGTTGGAGAAGACTCTTGAGAGTCCCTTGGGCTGCAAGGAGATCTAACCAGTCCATCCTAAAGGACATCAGCCCTGGGTGTTCTTTGGAAGGAATGATGATAAAGCTGAAGCTCCAGAACTTTGGCCACCTCATGTGAAGAGTTGACTCATTGGAAAAGACTCTGATGCTGGGAGGGATTGGTGGCAGGAGGAGAAGGGGATGACAGAGGATGAGATGGCTGGATGGCATCACTGACTCGATGGATGTGAGTCTGAGTGAACTCCAGGAGTTGGTGATGGACAGGGAGGCCTGCCGTGCTATGATTCATGGGGTCGCAAAGAGTCAGACATGACTGAGCGACTGAACTGAACTGAACTGAACTGATTGGAGTCTCACAGTGACTTCTTTCTGGTTGTGTTATTGGCATTTCTATTTCCAGATAAGAAAATGAAGACACAGAGAAGTTAAGTCACTTGCCTGAGGTCACACAGCTGGAAAGTGCAGAGTCTGCAGGGTGTGATCTGCAGGGATGCTGGGAAGGCCCTTTGCTGTATAGTATCACTCTCAAGGAACTGTCTAAATTTCCATCGGTGCAATGGCTTCATAGTTTTTAAAGGTAACAGGCACTGAATAGCCCCCAGGCTGTGAGAGTTCAGAGGGTCCTCAGAGATCACACGGCCCCACGCCTTCATGACACTGATGAGGGACAGCGCTTCATCGTGTCTGGGACCAGTGGTCAGGAGACTGGAGATCCCGCCCCTTTGTCCCAGTTATCTGTACGACCTTGACAACATCCCCACCCACCCACCCCCGCCCAGTCCCTCCCCCGTCCCCTGCAGCCTGCTTCTCTGATAAGGTGTTGGGAACATATTGGCCCATTTTTGATTTGCATGGACTCAGAGCAAGGCAATCAAAAGCCACCTTTATTCATTCTACTCCCAAAGGGTGGGGGGTTTTTTCTTTTAATTTTAGAAGTCTTCCGTTTACAAAAAAGTTGCCAAGATAGTACAGAGAGTTCCCTTATGTACCTCTCACCCAGTTTCTCCCACTGTTAACATCTAACATTAGTCTGGTACGTGGGTCACAGTTAATGAGCCAATATTGCTTTGTTAGTATTAACACCCATGTTCTATTCAGGTTTCCTAGTTTTTACCTAATGTCATTTTGTGTTTCCAGGATCCCCTCCAGGGCACCACATCATATATACTCACAAGTCTCCTTAGGCTCCTCTTGGCTGCATGTTTCTCAGACTTTCTTTGTTTTTGACGATCTTGACAGCTTTGAGGAGTCCTGGTCAGGCATTTTGTAGAATGTCCCTTACCTGTGATTTGTCTGGTAGTTAGACAGGGATTCCCCTGCTGACTCAGACGGTAAAGTGCCTGCCTGCAGTGCGGGAGACCTGAGTTCGATCCCTGGGTCTGGAAGATCCCCTGGAGACAGGCATGGCAACCTACTCCAGTATTCTTGCCTGGATAATCCCATGGACAGAGGAGCCTGGTGGGCTACGGTCCATGGGGTCACAGAGAGTTGGACACGACTAAGCGACTTCACTTTCACTTTCACTTAGACGAGGATATGGGTTTGAGGGAAGATCCCAGAGCCAAAGTGCCATTCTCATCCCGTTGTGACTAAGGTACGTAGTGTCAGCATGACGTCACTGGATGTTGACCTTGGTCACCTGTCAGGTTCCACTGTAAAGTTACTCCTTCTCCTGCCCCTTCCACACCGTCCTCTTTGGAAGGAAGTCACTCTACACAGCTCACACTCAGGGAATGGGGACTTGTGCTCTCTTCCTGAGAGTAGAGTATCTATGTAAGTTATTTGAAATTCTTCTGCACAAAGGATTTGTCTCTTCTCCTTCATTTATTCAATCAGTTACTTTCTCAGCATGGACTCACAGATATTTATTTTATGCTTTGAGTTGTAATTCAGTGTTCTCATTGTTATTTAGTTGCTAAGTCACGTCCATCTCTTTTGCAACCCTGTGGACTGTAGCCCACCAGGCTCCTCTGTCCATGAGATTTCCAAGCAAGAATACTGGAGGGGATTGCCATTTCCTTCTTCAGGGCTCCAGTGGATCTTCCCAACCCAGATCAAACTTGCATCTCCTGCACTGGCAGGTGGATTCTTTACCACTGAGCCACCAGGGAGGCCCAATATAGCTTCATACTACAATTATTTTGTTGCTCAAATTGTTTCGGCTTTGGCCACCCGGAGCTCTTTCAGTTGGTTCCTGTGTCCCTTTGATGAACTCCCGTCATTTTGTGTGTGTTTTACTTATTTGTTTGTTTGGAGCACTTCTCACTTTCTTACACTAAAAGATGCTCCAGACTCATATATTCCTTGCCCTAGTTCTAGGCTCAGCCATTTCTCATTGGAGAATAATACTGGAAACTAAGATCTGGGCACTCAGTGTTGCTATTGGAGTGTCATTGCTTCTAGACCTCAAGGTGGTCTTTTAATGAATGAAACCTCTCATAAGATTGCTTTTTGTTTAGCAAGAGTTGCAGTAACCTGAGTTTTGATATGGACCAGCCACATTCAAGGCATCTTCCTCTACTGTGAGCCAAGGATACCAATTCCGTTCAATATTAGTTTGGCAAAAGCATCAGCGAAGGCGCTCTTCTCCCCTTCAGGGTGCTGCTAGGACCCAGGGAAGAAGACACAGCCAGCAGGTCTGCTGTGTTGCCAAGTGCTATCTCTCATCTTTTCCAACAGCCCTGCAAAACAGGGGGCAGGCTCTCTATTTATTTATTTTTGATTTTTATATTTTGGTCACACTGTGTGGCTTGTGAGCTCTTAGTTACCCAACCAGGGATCAAACCTGGGCCCCTGCAATGAAAGCACCAAGTCCTAACCACTGGACCACTAGGGAATTCCTGGGGGCTCTCTATTTTATCAGTGAGGAAACTCACTTTTTACAGTAAGGAATCTGCCCTGAGTAATATGGCTAGTAAGTGATAGAGTGTGATTTGCACTAACGGCCTTCAAAGACTTAAAAAAAAAAACCCCACCATGTCTCAGCCTCATCCCCCAAAATGCAGATTTCTTTGGTTTAGAGTGGGGCTCAGCCATTAGCATGGTTTTCAAGTTCCCTCAGTGATTCTGATGTGCAGCCAGGACTGAGAAACCCCGCCCCTTGCCAGGCTAAAACCTCGTTGTATGTAAAGAAGGTGGGCTGCATGTCCAGACTGGGCTTCGGCCGCTGGACCCCCAACCTCCATGGGCACAGATGCCCCTGCACTTGTGGACTCCACGAAGAACTAGCCATTTCTGTTTCAGCCCTGAAGAATATGATTGGAAAATTTCCCCAAGCAACTGGAAAATAGTCCTAAAATAACAAAAGTGGAAAAGCAGACAGCTCTGGATTGACCGGGCCAAAAGGGATAGTAAAAACAAAACCATTTATAGTGTATTTAGCTTTGGGTTTTTATGTATTTATTTGAAGGGAAGGAAGGGCATGCAGTAGCTGCATTCTGTCCCTAAGCATATTCTGTCCCAGCTGTTAACTAAAATCAGCTGGTCTTCCCCAAATTCATCATGCTGACTGAAGGTGGACAGGGAGGGGCTTTCATGCCAGCCGGGGGCTCAGCTCTCCTGGATTGCAGTGATTTACCTATAAAACTAACCCTGAGTTTTGGAAAGATCCCAGAACACTGAGGCTGGGAGAGAATCTTCTAGATGGAAGGAGTCCTGGACCCTTTTGTCCCTCTCCCAGACTAGACTGGAAAAGCCAGCTCAGAGAGGGGAAGTGACTTGCTGAAGGGCACAGCAAGCCAGGATCTGCACTAGGAGGGACTCCGTCCCGCCTCACAGCCCAGGGCTCTGGCCACGACCCCGCTATAGGCTTCAGGGGGTGGGGATGAGCAAATCCTAGCTCTTCAAAGAAAAGTGGATCCGCAGAGCATGTGGTGGACATGTCACCCATGTCATCAGTTTGTACAGTTGGGGGAAGAGGATTCTTCTACTTTTTTGCAAGTTCCTAATCTAGTGTATTGGGGAGCTGACAAAAGGGAAATAAATAAAGAGGGAACAGAAGGAGTGGGCTGACTCAGATGTCGGCTCAACAAGGCAGCAGATGACGCTTCTACCCGTAGAGGAGAGAGGTTGAGTGAGGACGCTGGGGTGCAGCAAGCTTTGGCCCCACTTAATCAGGGAAGGCTTTTGGGAGGACTTGCTCAGGGAGGGTCCCAGTGTGGGCATGAGTGTGACCTGCTCCATCCCAATAACCCTGGGCAGCCCACACGCAGGGATCCTGGAGGTAGACAGAGAAGGACCTGGGGCCTGGACTTGTCACCTCGTGTTCCCTCTCTGCTCACCTTGAGCTCATCCTTTCACTTGGGGCTGAGATATAAAGTCTGGAGCTGCTAGTGAGGATGTCTTTCCATGTCCAAGGTGCCTGGTGCTCAGCATGTTACCTTTCTGATTATAGAGCCATCCATGAACGAGAGGATGGGAATGCCACCTCCACACTGCAGGGAACTCTGAGGCAGGTAGAGACACCATACGTTGTGTGCATGCTAAGTCATCTCAGTTGTGTCCAACTCTTTGTGACCCTATGGATTGTAGCCCACCAGGCTCTTCTGTCTATGGGATTCTCCAGGCAAGGTTATTGGAGTGCATTGCCATGCCCTCCTCCAAGGGATCTTCCCAACCCAAGGATCAAACGCAAGTCTTATGTCTCCTGCGTTGGCAGGCAGGTTCTTTACCACTAGTGCCATCTGGAAAGCCCCATACCATATATTGGGTGCTTATTATATAGCAGGCACTCTACTGAAGTCACCTGGGCACTTTAATAATCCTTTGAGGCTCTAGGTCAGCTGGGAATGCTGGCTGGATGGCATCATGGACTCGATGGACGTGAGTCTGAGTGAACTCCGGGAGATGGTGATGAACAGGAAGGCCTGGTGTGCTGCGATTCATGGGGTCGCAAAGAGTCGGACACGACTGAGCGACTGAACTGAACTGAACTGAATGCCTAGCCTATGGTACCTTCAACCATAGGCACTATTGCTTACCTAATGAGAAATCTGGAGGTTTGGGGTCTAGGGCTTGTTTAGTAGTTAACAGATGACAGTGGCTGACTTTATTTTTGGGGGCTCCAAAATCAGATGGTTACTGCAGCCATGAAATTAAAAGACGCTTACTCCTTGGAAGAAAAGCTATGACCAAGCTAGATAGCAGATTAAAAAGCAGAGACATTACTTTATTAACAAAGGTCTGTCTAGTCAAAGCTATGGTTTTTCCAGTGGTCATGTATGGATGTGAGAGTTGGAGTATAAAGAAAGCTGAGTGCCAAAGAACTGATGCTTTTGAACTGTGGTGTTGGAGAAGACTCTTGAGAGTCCCTTAGACTGCAAGGAGATCCAACCAGTCCATCCTAAAGGAGATCAGTCCTGAATACTCATTGGAAGTACTGATGCTGAAGGTTAAGCTCCAATACTTTGGCCACCCGATGTGAAGAACTGACTCACTGGAAAAGACCCTGATGCTGGGAAAGATTGAAGGCAGGAGGAGAAGTGGACTACAGAGGATAAGATGGTTGGATGGCATCACCTACATGATGGACATGAGTTTGAGCAAGCTCTGGGAGTTGGTGATGGACAGGGAGGCCTGGTGTGCTGCAGTTCATGGGGTCACAAAGAGTCAGACACAACTGAGCGACTGAACTGACTGATGTCTTCAAGATCCAAGTTCTTTCCACATTTCTGTTCCCTCATTTTTGAGGTTGGCTTTCAAGGGTCTTGGGTTTGTTGCCTCATGGTTACAAATTAGTGGCTGCAGCTCCAGCCATCTCATCCATTCAAAAGCAGGAGGCCATCGGCAAAAGGCTTTCTTCTCTTAGGATCAGTCTTTTTGTCAGGGAACAGATGTTTTTGCAGATACCTTATTGACCACTCCTGACTGTGAGGGTAGCTGGAGAAGGGAGTGAGTGGCAGAGGTCAGTTACCAAGGAGAGGGAGGGGACTGGTTCTCAGGGAACTAACTCACAGTGACCATCACAGACAGGAATATCATGTTCCCATTCTGCAGAGCAAGGAGCAGCCCTGGAGCAGTCATACAGCTCAGAGTGGCCAACTAAGGACCGAACTCTACAGAGTCTGGCTCCAGAGCCCATGGACTGAAGTCTTACACAGAAGGGCCCCCAGGCCCAACACTCTGGATCTTCCCCTTTCTCTCTCTTTGCCAGTCCCCTCCTATGCTGTTTTCTCATCTGTACAAGGGGTAAAATATTCTAAACCCCAGGGAAGGAGTTGCTGCGAGGCATTTAAAACCTCCAGGAAGGTGTCTGGCATAGAAACTTGATCAGTTGATACTTGGTGGGTTGGCTGGGTTGGAGGACACATAGGAGGTCACAACCCCAGCATGAAGGTCACTGGCCTTGCATTCTTGTCCTGGCTCTGCCACCAACAAGGATGTCTTTTGCATCTCTGGGTCTTGGTTTCTTTAACTGTAGAGTGAAGAGCTGAATACATCTGTAGCTTTCAAATTTTCCCACTGAGCTCTGGGGGCCCTCAGCAGCACCTAATAGAAGGAAAGTGGGAGATACCCAAAGGATGAGGCCCCATCTCCTGATACCCCACAGCTATACCATTACCTACTGTGGCATATCAACCACTCCAAGGTCCAGTGGCTTGAAACAGTCACATTTGACTGTCTCAGGATTCTGTAGGTCAGCAGTTCGGGCTGGCTTCTGCTGAGTGGTTCTTCTGCTGGTCTCTCCTGGGATCAACCAAACAGCTATAGTCATCTGGCCGTTTGACTAGGTCTGGATGGCCTGAGATGGCCTTGACCACCTGTCTGGCAGGTGGTGCCAGGTGTGGGCTGGGCCTCCTGACTCCAGCAGACTCGCTCAGCCCTCTGCATGTGACAGTTATGGTTCAAAAGGGTGAGCATGGAAGCTGGCATGCCTCTTAAGGCCTAGAACTCAACACTACCACTGCTGCTGCATTCTTTTGGTCAAAAGCAAGTCCCGGGCCAGCCTACCAGGTGCAGGGAACTAGATTCTACCTCTTGATGGAAGGAGCTGCAAAGAATTTCTGGCCATTTTTATCTGCTACATAGATGATCTTTGATTCTGTCTTCCTAGCTCTCTTTGTTTGGATAAAAAGATACATAGTAATAATCTTATTAATAAGTATCATTTATTTGTCAAATGAGATTGAAAGTGTTAGTCATCCAATGTGTCTGCCAGGCTCCTCTGTCCCTGGGATTCTCTAGGCAAGAATACTGGAGTGGGTTGCCATTTCTTTCTCTAGAAGATCCTCCCAATCCAGAGATCAAATTCAGGGCTCCTGCATTGCAGGCAGATTCTTCACGGTCTGAGCCACCAGGGAAGCCCCTATTTGCAAATAAAAATCTTAGCATGTGGTTTAGTGCTCAGTAAATGGTAGCAGTCTATAATAATAATAATAAATATCTTTAAGTGCATACTCTGTGCCAAGCATTCATATACGTGGTCAACAATTCTCTTGGAAACCCTGAGAGATGAATATTATTATACTCAGGCTCAGATGAGGAAATTGAGGCCAAAGAAGTAAAAGTAACTTGCCTACGGACACACAGCTGATAAAGATCAGAGCTGGGATTCAAGTCCCCCTGGGTGTCTAAAAAGTGGGCTTCCAGGGGGTGGGCAGGTAGAAAGAGAAGTAAGATGGGCTTGGGAAATTTGCACATGGACTCTGCCCCCGCCCCCCCCAACCCCGAAGGTGCTGGAGTGGGAGCTCTGGGTGGCACACCCAGCCCATTAGCCTTCTGGGTGCTCACCTGCAGCAACCACTGTGGGCAGCATCTCTGTAGAAGACGAGCAGTGGACACCCAGAGAGGATGAGGGGCAGTCTACTCAGATGCTCTTCTCCTGGTCCCAGCTTTGGCTGAACTCTGCTGGGTTTAAGCACAGGAGTTGCACCCTAATCTAGAACACTTCGCAGGAGTTACCACTCTGCATATGTTCTTGCAGTGAGTCATATAATGACACTGTTTTTGAGGTGCTATCTGTGAATACTTCCTGGAAGGGACCCTGTGACTAGCTGAGCAGCTAAACCTCCCCAAAGGGGAATGCAGAAGAGACCATCTTATTCCAGTGGATAATGACCAGTGCAGACCACTGACCGGGGTTCTGCCTAGAGCAGGCCCCTGTCAGTGTCCCTCCCTCACTGCCATCTGGGCAGAAGGGTGAGAGGACTCCTTGAGCCTCCCTCCCTTCTCCCCTCTAACAAATTCAGCTCCCCAGACCGCTTACCCAGTGCATTATCTTAGTTTTTCAGATAAGGGGACTTGGCCATGGCAGAAGGAAGTGGTACGGGAGGCTCTGTCTGTGGCCATGCCCGAAGGGTGTGTGGGGGCACTCAGAATTGGGAACCTGAGCCCAGCCTGGGGTACTTTCCACCCCAGTCTCACGCCTGCCCTGAAGTGACTAGTTAACACAGACTCGGATGGCAAGAGATAAGTGAGATGTTCTCGGTGACGCCCAGGTCTGCATCTTGCTTTTGCATTTCCTGTTTGCATGGCCTTGGGTTTCTTTAACCTCTCTGTGCCCTGAGTCTTAAGCCATCAGAAGGAATGGTAGTAGTGCGTACCTCACCCAGCCACGAGGGAACTGGATGATGCAAGGTGTAAGGTACGTGGTCCAGAGCACAGACGTCAGCTGCTATTTAAATTTCTGCTCCTTACTTGCAGCTGAACCCCTTCTCAAGGAAATCCGTTCTGAGTCTTTTTCACAAGAAACACATGTGGTAGACTGAGCCCCAATTCCAGATGGAGCCTGAGACTGGGAGGTGGAGGACTGTAAACCAGCCATGGTCAGGAAGGCAGAAGCAGATGGAAAATTAATTATTAGTGAGTGTTGGTAGAAACCCTTTTACCTCACTGGGTGCCTTCCTATGTAACATCTCAGTTACTCCTTCCAACACAGAAGGGCAGGGCTTTGGTTTCATTTCTTGTTTCTGCTAGGTGGTCATGGGTGTTTTCTCAATTTACAGATAGAAACACTGAGGCTTAGAGAAGTTACGGAATGACCCAGGGCCACAGAGCTCACAGCAGGCTGCACAGAGCCCTCTGGGAGCCCAGGAAGAAATGCAGATAGCGACAGATCTTGACTGTCAAATGCAGATTTGACTCTTCCTGCAGCTGGAGGTTTCTGTCGGAGGGCTCTTATCTTTTCTCTCTGTGGAACAAGAGGGTGGAGAACAGGGTCAATATCTCAGCAGAGTAAGGAAATCTAGAAGTAGTTACATGCTGGGTGTGAGAGAGCCAGTTAGGTTGCAGGGTGGCATTGCAGGAGGTCCTAGTTGAGGCTGCCAATGGTGATTTGCCATTGCAGTCACCCTAGGGTGGGATCGGGGGGGGGGTGGGGGTGGGGTGTCAAATAGTCCAGGAAGATGGAAACCATCAGTAGAATAAGATATCTACCTTGGAGATTTCCTTGACAGCCAGTGGTTATGATTTTGCCTTCCAGTGCAGGGGTTATGGACTCAATCCCTGGTTGGGGAGCTGAGACCCCACATGCCTCATGGCCAAAAAACTAATCATAAAACAAACAATATTGTAACAGTTTCAATAAGGACTTTAAAAATGACTCACATCAAAAAAAAAAAATTAACAGATATGTTGTACTGTGGCCCTGACCCTCCATAGATCTCTCTCTCTCTCTCTTGCTCTCTCTAATAAAAAATTGTCCATCCTTCTGATAGGTATCCTTATTACCTTGTTTTGTTCTCATGTATTTTCTTTTGTTAAAAAAAAAAAAAGCTGGCTGGTGGCATTTTCCCCAATGGGTCATGTCTGAAATCACTTCCTTGCCTCCTGTGCCATTCCTGACGCTCCAGGATGGCAAGGGCGGCTCAGCTATGTGCGTGTGCTTCTGAACAGAGACCTGGGCTTGAGTCTCCT
Organism: Nanger dama; assembly: GCA_917880005.1. Taxonomy (NCBI): domain Eukaryota; kingdom Metazoa; phylum Chordata; class Mammalia; order Artiodactyla; family Bovidae; genus Nanger; species Nanger dama. The sequence continues at coordinate 102,453 of CAKJTW010000038.1, read as the reverse complement.
CCTGCCCCCACCCCAACACGCATTTGTATGCCACCCTTTGTAAAAGGAGCTCTTGTCCTCCAAAGACAGAATTTATGCTAGTCTGATTTCAGTTCAGGAGGGCACCAGCCTCAGCTCCTGCCTGGGCTCAGGGTCGAGGATCCAGCTTTGCTGTCTGCCTTCCCAGGGGTACCCCTGGCTCTTGCTGGGCACCCTCCCCATGCCCTGCCCCTCAGAGCTCCAGGAGGGGAGCCTGGAGTCCAGTTCAGCCCAGAGTCCCCTCCTTCCTCACTTATCCACCCACCCACCCACACATATTCATTCCCACATTGATGCACTTGTGCACACACTCACACACATTGACTCTATGTTTAAGCAGTTCTCTGATATCAACTGTCCTACAGTTGTAGGATGTCCTACAATTCAATTCTGACACTACCCAAAGTGAACACAGACCCCATAAGTTAAAGGGAAGGTTCCTCCAAAGACTACTCTTAACTGCAGATGCCAGACACAAATGGGATCCCCAGGATCCTCACACTTCTGACTTGGCTACAAACATGGCCCCCTCTTTAGATCTGATAATTTGCTAGAAAGATCCAGAGGACTCACTGAGAGCCCTATGCTTATGATGACAGTTTGATTATAAAACTCAAGAGCAGCTGAACGAGACACACGGGGATGAGGTCTGGGTGGGGAGGGCCACACGGAGCTTCCATACCCTCTCCCCATGGCATCTGGGCACAGCACCCTCCGCACATGTCAGTGTGTTCGCCAACCAGGAGATTAAATCATTGCCCCACACTTGAACTCAGGCTGCAGTCCCTCTTCCCTCCCCAGAGGCAGAGGTGGGTCTGTGGGTTCCAGTCCTCTAATTATGTGACTGTCTTTCTGGGGCAGCCCCTTCTTTAAGGTCCCGCCTGAGCCACCTGTTAACATAAACTCAGATGTGGTCCAAAGGGCTCTTTATGAACAGCAAAAGACCTCCATCATTCAGGAAGTTCCAAGGGTTTTTGAATCTCTGTGCCAGGAACTGGGGACAAAGACCAGATGTATTTTTTTATAGCACCCACAGGCTTATTCTCACACACACATACTCATTCTCTCTCTTTCTCTGTCTCTCTCTCACACACACTCATTCTCTCTTTCTTTCTCTCTCTCTCACACACACACATACTCATTCTCTCTCTCTTTATCACACACACCCTCATTCCCACACTGCCTCACACATGCTGGTTTCCATGGACCTGATGGGTATGAGGTACTTGGATCTTGATGAAAGTGAAAGAGGAGAGTGAAAAAGCTGGCTTAAAGCTCAACATTCAGCAAATGAAGATCTTGGCATCTGGTCCCATCACTTCATGGCAAATAGATGGAGAAACAATGGAAAGAGTGACAGACTTTATTTTCTTAGGCTCCAAAATCACTGCAGATGGTGATTGCAGCCATAAAATTTAAAAAATGCTTGTTCCTTGGAAGAAAAGCTATGACCGATCTAAACAGCATATTAAAAAGCAGAGACATTACCTTGCTGACAAAGATACATCTAGTCAAACTACGGTTTTCCAGTAGTCATATATGGATGTGAGAGTTGGCCTATAAAGAAGGCTGAACACCGAAGAATTGATGCTTTTAAACTGTGGTGATGGAGAAGACTCTTGAGAATCCCTTGGACTGCAAGATCAAACCAGTCTATCCTAAAGGAAATCTGTCCTGAATATTCACTGGAAGGACTGATGCTCAAGCTGAAACTCCAATACTTTGGCCACCTGATGTGAAGAACTGACTCATTTGAAAAGACCCTGATGCTGGGAAAGATTGAAGGCAGGAGAAGAAGGGGTCAACAGAAGATGAGATGGTTGGATGGCATCACCAACTCGGTGGACATGAGTTTGAGCAAGCTCTGGGGATTGGTGATGGACAGGGAAGCCTGGAGTGCTGCAGTCCATGGGGTCGCAAAGAGTCAGACACAACTGAGCAATTGAACTGAGCTAATGCTGACCTATAACTCTGAAGAGGAGCCAAAGTGACCTCTTTTCTTGGAAAGGTGCATTCATAGGGGCAGTTCAGGTCCAGGTGAACATATCAGTTCAGAGATGTTGCTGCTCACAGTAGGCGAGGCTGTACCAGGAGTACAGAGAGGCACCTAGAGGAGAGCCTGCCTCCTGCTAGATCCCCAAGGAGGTGTCCTCCAGGTGGGATGCCGGCATCCCACCCACCTCCCATTTCTGCTCCAGAAGCCTCTCTACGGCCTTCCTCCACTCACTGGGTTCTCAGGTTCTCTCCAGCCTGCCCTGTGCGAGGAGAGGCTGGTAACCTCATTTCTGACCTCAGTTTAAGGACTAATGGGTGCCTTGTGTCCCTGCTACCAGGAAGCACTCTCTCGGAGAGCAGACACTTAAACCAAGAGACCACCCTCTGCGGGCTGGGCACGGGGCTCAGGATCTCAAGCTAAAGGGCCTGAGCTCAGATCCCAGTCCCATCCTTAAAGAGCCTGCCGGGCTATGGTCCATTAGCAGAAAATGTTAACTGCTCAGTCATGTCCGACTCTCTGCGACCCCGTGGACTGTAGCCTACCAGGCTTCCCTGTCCAGGGGATTTCCCAGGTAAGAATACTGGAGTAGGTTGCCATTTCCTCCTCCAGGGGATCTTCCCAACCCAGGGATTGAACCTGGGTCTCCTAAATTGTAGATAGATTCTTTACCAGCTGAGCCACTAGGGAAGCCCCAACGGGTCATGGTCCATAGGGTCGCAAAAATTTGGACATGACTGAAGCAACTAAGCATGCATCAACAATTTAACGACAGTGAATTAACAATTCTAATACTATAGCATTATCATCATAAATTTGTTGTTCAGTCGCTAAGTCGAGTCCCACTCTTTGCAACCCCATGGACTGACTGCAGCATGCCAGGCTTCCCTGTCCTTCACTGTCTCCCGGAGTTTGGTCACTTTCATGTCCATTGAGTCAGTGATGCCATGTAACCATCTCTTCTGCCTCCCTCTTCTCCTTTTGCCTTCAATCTTTCCCAGCATCAGGGTCTTTTCCAGTGAGTCAGCTCTTCGCATCAACTGGCCAAAGTATTGGAATTTCAGCTTCAACCACCAATCCAGTAGTAATCAGTTGCAATGGCAGGGAATTTGGAGCATCTCCCAAGAGGTGGTGGGACAGTGCCTTGGAGGGAGAAGGGAAGAAGCACCATCTCTGTGTTCCTCCAGACCTCTTATGCATGGTGCCATGTACTCTGGAGGTCCCAGTGGCCCTGTTTCCCAAATTTTTCTCAGCATCTTTGACCAGGCTCCTGGTCTTCAAAACTCTAGCCTGGGCTCTTGAGAGGGGCTTAGAGCCCTGGTTGGGGATGAGGTTTGAGGAGAGGTGGGACACGGTGACTTTCTCCAGGAAAGGAAGGACTGACCCTACCCTGGGGGAAGGACCACTCCTCTCCCTCTTCCCCAGGGGGGATGCCGCGCCCTGGAGGCTGGGGAGATTCCAGAAGGCCTCTGTTACCACCTGGAAGGAGGGATGAGCCTGAGTGGGGCCAATGGAGACGAAAAGAACATTTTTAAAACCACAGAGGCTGTGAGAGGAAGCAGGGGCTCCCTCCCCATGATGGCCTTCTGGGGTTGGGGGCACAGCCCCAGGGCGGCTGTGGCTATGTCAGGGGAAAACTTCAGAGTCACAGGCCCTTTAGCTGAGCAGAACGGTCATCTGGAGAGAAGTAAAAGTGAGGCATCTCTAAACAGGCTGGCTCTGGTTTAGACTTCAGGTAATGATTGGTTACTACAGCACAGATAGGTCCTCGGGCTCAGAAGCATCATTTTCGACTAGAGTAAATCCACAGAAGAAAGGACAAGATCCCCCAGGTGGGATGTGGGGAACAGAGATGGGCTGCATAGCATGGGGTCCAGAGCGTGGATACCAGTGACCTGGGCTGAATCCCAGCTCTACCCCATCAGCTGTGAGGCTTTGGCCAGGAACAGCCTTCAGGGTGTGTCCTGGGGCCCAAGCCCACAGGTATATTTCCTCAGTCTGTCTTCACACCAGCCCGAAGAGCCAGGTCCTGTTAGGGTCAGGGAGCACCTTCCTTCATCTGTGAGGCAGGGATAACAGCAAAACTCACGTCACAGGGTTATTGGGACGATCCAGTGAGTAAACATATGCAAAGCATTCCTAACAGTTGCTGTCACAGCACAAGCTGTATATTAGTTATTTGCTATTTTTGTTTCCATGGGGAAAAAAATAGTGTGACTTGACTAATATCTATGATTGTTTCCAGCCTCCCCTAGAGCGTATGTGCCAGGGTGTGAGTTGGAATTCAGCCGTTATGTTTGTGCTTTTCTAAAAGTAGTCCCCAGGCCTCTACCTGTACCAGGTTCAGCTGATTCCAGACCCACCCCGCCCCCAACAAACCAGCATCTCAGAGGGTGGGGGCATAGGAATCTGCTTTGATTTAGTCGGCCTCCACTTCCATACACAAATGAGAAACCGAGGCTCAAGGATCTGTGGCACATGTGCCAGCACATGGCCCTTGGGACAGAACCCCTACTTGTCCTTGGGAATGCTAGACTCCACCACCCTGCCTCTTGGTTTCTGGAACCTTCCAGATGACTCCCATCTCACAGTTGTCCTTCCAACCTCCTGCCACATCATTGACTCACGGGGTACCCTCTTCCTCCATTGCAGGCGTTCCTGGTCCGCCGGGACAGCAGCTTGAAGCACCTGGTGCTCTGTGTCCACTTCCCTTCCCTGAACGAGAGCTCATCCGAGGTGCTCGAATACACCATTAAAGAAGAAAAATCGAGTGAGTACCATCTTCCCGTTCTGCCTCCAACCACACAGCAGCAGCAGATGCTACACCCTGTAACCACAGACACTCCTCTCAGGCCATTTTAGAAGGCTCTAAAATTAGAAGAAGAGGGGGAAGCTCTTATCTGCTGAAGTTGTTTGGCCCAGTTTGTTCTGAACTCAGGTTTATCGCTCAAAGTCAACGTGTTTCCGCTCACCGGTGTCACCACTCGATGGCTTTGCTTCCTCGCCCTGCGAAGTTTCCTTTGTTTAGGTCATGCTGAAGAAAGGAAAGGAAAAGAGGGGAAATGTCTGGGGCCCTGAATCCTAGTGACAGCTCAGCACACAAACTGTGATCTCGGACAAGTCACTGAACCTCTCTGAGACTCAACTTTCATATCTTGCAAATGGACAGAATAGTCTTTTGTGTATATCACACTGCCTTTATGAGGGTCAAATGGGCAAACACTTTGAAAAGAAAAATCCTGTGTGTCCAGGGGTGCCAGGAGGCAGGCTTGGGCCACTGTGGAAAAATGTTTGGGGACCCCAGTCAAGGGTTGGTTTGTGTGCAACTGAAAGTGTTTGCGCTTCCCCCTCCTGTCATGTGCCATGCCAAGTGTTAAGATCCGAAAAGCTTAATAGAAGAAATCTGTAGACTACTCTGAGCACCAGCTCAGGTCCTCTTGCAGATCCATCTGCAATCCCAGGGACTGTAGCCTGCCAGGCTCTTCTGTCCATGGGATTTCCCAGGCAGGAATACCGGAGTGGGTGGCCATTGCCTTCTCCACGGATCTTCTCAAACCCCCTGTCTCTTATGTCTCTTTCATGGGCAGGTGAGTTCTTTAGCATTGAGCCACGTGGAAAGCCCAAATGTTATATATATACAGTAAATATTTTTATAAATATTTATTCAATATTTTAGGGTGCTTCTTTCTTAGGAGACACTTGTGCCCAACACTGGGAAGATACAAAGATGAGAAAACAGAGTTCTGGCCTCAAGGCTCTCCCAGGCTAGTTGGAGGGTGGGGGACATGGTGGGTGGGAGAGACACAGACCCCTGCCCTTGCTGTGCAGTGTGACAGGTGTAACTGCACAGGGACCTCCAGCTCAGGGGCACGGAGGCTGCAGACCATTGTGGGAAGGATTCTGGGAGGATGTGAAAGAGAAGGGAATACAGGCTGGATCCAGAAGAGTGAGGAGGTTAATCTAATGGTACGCTAATATTCTAGCTCAGAGGCAGAGGAGAAAGCAAAAGCAGGGGCAGATTCCTGTTCTTGCCAAACACTGAGTGGGTGAGACATCATCTACTCATCTGTGTATTTAACAATTGGTTATTAAGTGTCCCTGCATGGCGTCGGGAGCTGCTGTGGCGCTAGGGGCACAGCAGGGAACAAAACACAGGCCCTGCTCTGAGAGAGGAGACAGTGAATGAGTAAGTGATGTAAGCTGATCATCCGACGGAGAGTCATGCTATGGAGAACATGTAAGGGGGAAGATTAGCCAGCTGCTGCAGTAACAAGAAAAATTGGAATAGCTTGAGTTCAATCCCCGGGTCGGGGAGATCTCTTTGAGAAGGAAATGGCAAACCACTCCAGTATTCTTGCTTGGAGAATTCCATGGACAGAGGAGCTTGGTGGGCTACAGTCCACAGAATTGTGAAGAGTCAGACACCACTGGGAGACCAACACTTTGAGTTTCAGACTCAAAACTTTCCTGATCATGTGCAAGATTCCTGGTCAGTGGGGAAGGATCATTCAGGGACCCTGTCTTGAGCATGCAGCCTCCAGTTTCCTGTGGTTGCACGTGCATGCATGCTAAGTCACTTCAGTCGTGTCCAACTCTTTGCAACCCCATGGACTGCAGCCCGCCAGGCTCCTCTGTCTATGGAATTCTCCAGGCAAGAATCCTGGAGTGGGGTGGGTGGCCATGCCCTTCTCCAGGGGATCTTCCCAACCCAGGGATCGAACCCTTGGCTCTTCTGTCTCCTGCATTAGCAGGCAGGTTCTCTTACCACTAGTGCCACCTGAGAAGCCCTCCTGTGGTTGACTCCCTGCCAACCACATGGTATGCCTTCCACATGGTAGGCTGGAAGGGGAAAGGGGAGTCTTGTGGATGGGTCTTGCCTCAGTGCCTGCAAGGGGGTGAGACACTTGTGCTCACGTTCCATTGGTTAGAACTTCTCACATGGCCACGCCCACTGCAAGAGGGACTGGAGTATGTAGTCCAGACATCTGTCTGGGAAGGCACAGATGAACTGCGCAGAGTCTGCTCTCTGCACAAAGGGTAAGGAGAGTGTGGGGTTGTTAATTTATAGAGCAACCCGTAATGACTCCTGTCCTACAGCATCCATCAGGGAAGAAAACGTAGGGATCTCAGAGAAGAAGGAAAATGTTACAGTTTCCCCAGACCAAATGGTGACTACAGAAGGAGTGAGGTTGTTTGGGGCCCCCAATGGCTACACAGACCTTGGGTGCGCTTTTGATCGGGGAAAAGACAGTCATCAGCCTTCCTGCTTATGGACTCATTTCGTCCTGCTTCTTATGGAGAGTAACCAGGCTTTTGGGGACTTGGCTGCCCAGAGCACCTACATTTGTAGGAATCAAGTATCTACAATCTTTTAGAAACCCAGGAGCCAGTTATGCTCTTGAATTTCAGCACCAGCTTTGGGAAAGTAGCTGAAAATGGGGGTGTTGTGCTGAGCCAGTTACACGTCAGCACATGTGCAAGAAGTCGAAGGAGGGGAGCACAGTTTCACAGGCAGGCCGACCAGCGAGGCTTTGGGGAGGAAAAGGGAGTTGGGCTGGCTGGCTGGAATGTCTAGAAGCTCTGCTTTCCAAAATCCTTGGCCCCGAGCTGCTTTTCCCACCTCCCTGCCCTATCTCCAGGGTAATCACTTCTCGGTCTTCCCACCCCAGTGACAATCTGGCTACCCCAGGCTTTTGGAGCTTGGTTGGGAAGCACACACAAGGTCTAATCCATGGAACCAGATGTCACATCTGGTTGTGTGTCTCATTCTTGAGTAGGAGCCCAAGGAATACGCCAAGGCATTCAGGATGAAGGAAGCTTCCTTCTCTGATTTCATGTCTTCCTCCCGGGCCACGTGGTAGAATCCCATTTTCCATTTTTAAACCTTTAAAAATGTATGCTCAGCTTAGCTGAAAAGAGCATCAAAACCCAAACCAAACATCCTTCATGAAACAGAACTCTTCTAAATCACAATTCGTATCCATTCCCTGTGACTGCACAGATGTCGTCTGTAGGTTTGCATGTTTCATTTTGTCTTTTTTTTTTTATTTTACTCCTCTGCTCCCCAAACCTTGGCATGTGTCTTTGCCATGTTGCTTCGCCGCTTCCACCTTTGTGCTATCTTCCTTGTGGTTCCTGTTCCTTAACATGATGGTCAAGCACAGACCAGTGAAGCCACACAGCCTGTGTTGGAATCGGAGCTCTGCCTTTAACCACCTGTGTGACCTTGGGCCCCTTGCCTAACCTCTCCAGGCCTCTAAGACAGGGATGATAATGGTGCTGCTCCCATAGCAGGCTGGAAGGAGGAGTTAGTGTATCTGAAGTGCTTAGGGTAGTACCCAGAGCACCCTCAGTTCAGTTCAGTTCAGTTCAGTTCTGTCGCTCAGTCGTGTCTGACTCTTTGCGACCCCATGAATTGCAGCACACCAGGCCTTCCTGTTCATCACCATCTCTCGGAGTTCATTCAGACTCACGTCCATCGAGTCCGTGATGCCATCCAGCCGTCTCATCCTCAGTCGTCCCCTTCTCCTCCTGCCCCCAGTCCCTCCCAGCATCAGAGTCTTTTCCAGTGAGTCAACTCTTCGCATGAGGTGGCCAAAGTACTGGAGTTTCAGCTTTAGCATCATTCCTTCCAAAGAAATCCCAGGGCTGATCTCCTTCAGAATGGACACCCTAGAGGGTAATAACTGTGTTTGTTATTATCACTGTCGTTGTTATCGCTGTTATTACTAAGGCTCCTTCAGGATTAAGGCAAAAGGAGGAGTAGAATAAGCCTACACACTGGGCTCCAAGGTTCTGGGTATATCCCAGCCCAGCTTGTGGGGCCTGACCATAGTCCTTTGTAGGAGGAAGGAGCCACCAACCTCTTGCATCCTCCTGTGGCAGTGGTGGCTGCGGTGGGGGGGTGGCCTGAGGAGGAAGTGGGTAAGGGAAAAGGCCCAGAGCCTGGACCTTTTGTCGGGATTCCCCACACAGAGCTGAGACGAAGGAAGGAGACAAGGGGATCCCCCAGGAAGTGGGCAGTCGGCCTCATCTGTGGCCTTGAATGAGAGAGACCTTTGCAGACCCCCTCTGTGCTTCTGTGTGTTCGGGTCATCCTCTAGTTCCTTGTTAAGAGGTTTTTGGTGAAATCCTGAACCAGTCCGCTCAGGCTGGTTATGCTATGGTGACAAACAGCCCTGCCCTGCAGAGGCTTCTATACCCACAGCACTGCACACACAGTAAGGCGAGTGTGTTTCTCACTCACATCGCATGTCAGCTGAGACTCTTTACAAAAACATTTCACTCTGCAGTCTGGGCTGAAAAGCAGCGCCCAGAGAGGGGAAGGTGCAGAGAGGACAGAGAGAGATGGCAGATTTATTCAGAGGTGGCAGAAGTCACTTCCCATCACATCTCATTGGCCAAAACAGGTTGAATGGCCAGACCAGACTCAGTGGGATGGAAAGTATGATCCTCCCGCCAGTGTGTGACTAGTGCAGAGGGGTAGCAGCTATTTTGAACAACTGTTGTCACCTATTACATTCCCGATTGCCCTCTGTGCTGCTCCAGGGTGACAAGTGCATCACCACTTAGCTTCATCAGGGACGTTCAGAGGCCAGACGTGTATGTGTGGCGGGTAGCGGCTGAGAACTAGCAGAAAAGACATTGGCTCAGGGGATAGAGGAGGCGAAGGGACAGGACACAGGATGGATGGAGATCTGACCAGCCTCCAGGTGCAGCCTTGCCCCTTTATGGCTGAAATTAACTAGCTGGCTGGGGGACACGAGCTATCTTTTTCATTAATCTGCACCCTTGAAGATGGCAGCAATGACACCTTCATGTGATGGCATTTTCTCCTGGCTGATATATAACAGAAAGTCAGTTGGCCCCATCTGCAGAAGAGGAATCATGAGACAGCAGCGGATGGTGTGGTCTGGCCCCTACAGGAAGTGACTGCCCAGTACTCAGTCTGAGCCACTTGGCCTAGTTTCGGGGCAGCCCCACTTCCCTTCTTGCATATCCCCTATTCCACACTGACCCCTGGCATTAGAAAGGCTGGCCTCTTGAACTCAGTTAGGATTTCTTCTTGTTCTTGAGCACATCTCCCACCCTTGGGCCTGTGATTTTGGGCCAAGTAGTTGAATGGGATAAGTACACTTGCACTTGGGAACAGAGCCCACCTCAGCGGTGAATGTTGTGCTGATTGGTGCAGATGATTATCACCACTGGATTGGGGGACCGTTCAAACCAAGGAGGGGAGCAATTCTAGATGAGTCTTCCCAGGCAGTAGAGGTCTGTATGTATGGGAGGGCAGAGTGTCACACAAATTGCCTTTGAGGTCCGCACTGAAGATTTGCTTTGGTGCTCTTAGGTTTGACCCTTTCACCAACTGACCATTATCCTAGAATGAGATTTCACCTGTATTTGGGCCAAAATATATTAAGTCCATAAAAAGGTAAGGAATGATTATGTTAAAGTCAGGGTTGGTATGATGAAGGCAAGCTCTTGATATTTTATCAGGCCGGAGGCATTGTATCATGGTGAGTCTTGTGCATTTGTTAAGGCAAACCTCTTTAGAGATCATCAGCTTTGGAAAGACCGACAGTTCTAGGTTTTTATTCTGTCCCTGGTATCTTCTGACATTAGACAAGTATCTTAACGTCTGTGCTTCAATTTTCTCACCTGAAAAATGGGAACATCTGCAGCATGGCTGTTGGAGGATTGATGAGTGAACACAGTAGGGATGAGAGGCAGTGCTGCCTGGCACATAGGAAGTATTCAGCCTTGGGCCTGTGATATTGTGACTTACAATTAGAAATATACACAGTCTTCATTCCCATTCCTGGCACAGAGCTCCCTCAGAATTTTCTAAGTAATAAGAGCCGTAACTGTGTCTTGAGACACATAACAAACCCTTTCAACCACACCTGAGTTTATGTCCATGTGGTGACTTTGGGAAAGTACCTAAGGATGGGGGTTGGTTGCCAGGAAACCAATCATTCAATTGGAATGTTGAAAATTTCAGTTCCACTCCCAACCTCTGGGAAAGGGAGAGGAGCTGAAGGTTGAGTATCACTGATGGCCAATGATTTGATCTATCATGTCTGTGAAATGAAGCCTCCATAAAAACCCAACGGGACTGGGTTCAGAGAGCTTCCTGGTTTGTGAACGGAGACTGGGGAGAGTGGTGTGCTCAGAGAGCAGAGACGCTCTGGCTCCTTCCTGCATATGTTGTCCTGTGTGTCTCTTCCATTTGGCTGTTCCTGAGTTATATCTTTTAATACAAACCAGTGATCTTGTGAGTAAATGAGTTTCCTGAGTTCTGCAACCCACTCTAGCAGATTAATTGAACCCAAGTCATTAGAACTTCCGATCCCGTAGGTGATTGGTCACAAGCACGGGTAACAACTTAGACTTGTGATTAGTGTCTGAAGTGGGGTGGGTGGGGGAGAGTGTTGTGAGATCTGATGCTGTCTCTAGGTACATAGTCTCAGCACTGAGTTAGACTGGGAACTTCCCTAGACGGCCATTGATTAAGACTGCACTTTCAATGCAGCGGGGTGTGAGTTTGATCCCTGGTCAGAGAAACTAAGATTTTACATGCTGCAGGGCTCAGCCAAAAAAAAAAATATGTTTGTACATTTTTGAAAATAAAGAATTGAGTTAAATTGCAGGACACCCAGTGGTGCTGGAGAATAGCTTAGTGGTTTGGAAAGCACAGACACTGGGACTGGTGTCAGAATAGAGGTAACTATAATATCCTAGTGTTGTCTCCTGGACAAAATGAAGTCATGTGTGGGGGAAAGCTGTCACAGTCTGAGTGTAGTAAGCACTCAATAAATTCTAGCAGTTATAATTAGCTGTGGGGTTGAGTAACATGCAGCTCAGACCTCAAAACCATCACTTCCTGCAGTGCTGTGCTCTTGCAGGACTTCTCTAAGTTAATTCATTCTTCTTATCTCATACCCATGCAGGTTTTGGCAAAAAAAAAAAAAAAGTAACCGCAGTTTGTATCTTTCTATTTTCAGTAATTCCCCTTTCAGCTTCCAGAATTGAGATTGGTCTAGGAAAGGAAAAAATATATCATCAGATAATTGAACTCCAAGAACCTTACTGTAAATCTTTGGTGACTTTATTTATTTCTTTTTTTTTAATAGATTTTTGAATCATAGTGGTACAAATTTTTTAGCCTTCTTTTTCACTTAAACATTTTATTATGAGCGTTCTCTGTGTTATTAAACATTTCATAGACTTTGCATCCGATGACCTGTGTGCTGAATGATGCTTAGGAAGGCTCTGTAAGACACGGCGCCTGACATTGGCCAACACTGAGCAGACCCATGTGCACTTAACCAGAAATGGAAGTCAGATGGTCATAAGAGCTAGAATGTTAGTATGCACTTTGAGGACACCAGAAGTGTGTCTGGCTCTGTGGAAATGGAACACCAGGGGAGGTTTGACAGAGAGGGGAGAAAGATCCAGGACACATGGGCTTGAAAGCAAGAGAAGAAGGAAGTGGGTTGTGGAGGGAGGGAAGTGTCACACGGTCACCAGGCCCCAGCGAGTGGCCTCGGCCTGTGTGTACAGTGACTGCCACCTTCAGGGGCTTTGCAGCTTCAGAAGATGTGCCTGAGAGAGAAGACAGTCCAACTCAGCAGCTTCAGAGAGCCAGGGGCCTCTGCATAGCTACAACCCCTCTTTTCGGGGTGACTCCAGAGGGATCAGGACCCACAGCCTCCTGGGCTTCCTGTCACGGGAAAACTATGGGTTTGGATTATCAACATTTGTGTCTGGGGCTCCCACCTTCCTTTCCAGCTGTTTCTGCCTCCCTCTGCCACCTTCCATGAAAAACTGCTCTCTGGAAATTCTCTAGCCAGTAAACAGATTCATACTAACACGTGAAAGACTAACACCATCATAAAGTAGTGCTCCCAGCCACAAGGGCGTGCATCTCAGTAGGAATAGTTATTGTACTGATATTACAGGGGTGGAGCACTAGGCATTGGCCAGCAGAAGAGTGGGAGTTGGTTTGTCCCGGCCATCCTGAAATAGCAGAGGAGGGGAGCACCTGCTTTCCTTAAGGCTCATCTGACCTCCAGCATCCTCCCCATGCCCACCACCTGCCCAGGCTGCAGACTTCCTGATGAGACTGCTTAGGTGGACAGTGAAGTTCTTAGCCGTCTGTTGCCTGATGGAGGCAGTTTCTCCCAGGTTACCCCACAACGAGGCCCCTGGAAGACAACCAATGCTTGCATTCCCATCTGGCGCCACCCTCCTCCACACTCAGCATGTCACCCCACCTCTGTGTTGTGCTGGGGGTGCTTGAAGCCCTCTCCTCTGAGCCAGTCAGCTGTACTCATCTACAGAAGGGCAGAGCTTCTGTCTGATACATCTGTGGTCCCCATAGCCTAGCAAAGGGCAGGACCACTGCTCAACCAGTTAGTCACACCCCACACTTGTGCCGAGAGTCTCTAGGACCCAGAGAGTGTGCTTTGGAACTCATGGATCCAAACTCAAATGCCACCCCTTTGCATTCATCAGCTGTGAGATCTTGGCCATGCTACTCAATCATCCACCTCGATAAGCCTTGGTTTTCTCAACTGGGAAATGACCTCATAATCAGAGTGATGACTAACTGAAACTACATAGAGTCGGTACTCATGAAAAATTAATTGCTTCTTCCCCTTCTCTGCTCACCTTTACCCTTGACAGAGAGGTCTTGGAGTCAGAAAACCTGGATTTGCATTCATTTCTCCTGCTTAATTAGCTCTGGGAACTCAAGCAAGGTGTGACTCCTGGGCCTCACTTTCATCAACCATAAATAGGGTTAAAGATGCCCCCAAGGAAATTGCTGTGGGAAGTAAATAAAACATTCAAACATACCTAAAACCTGACAGAGATTCTAGAGCTGCGTACAACTGCATCCATCCATCCATCTGTTCCCGTGTATACATAACTAGCATCTGTTGAGCCCTGGGCTCAGAGGAGACCAAATTCCACTCTTAGAAAGATCACTTGGGTAGCTGAGTGGGTTGGAAGAAACAAGGCAAAGTGCTTTTTACAAGTGGCTTTGCAGTTCTCATGGTGTCCCTGTATGGAGCTTTGCTCTGGAAGGAGTGCCCCCAGTATTCAGGACTTCTTAGGGATTGTTCCAGGGGAACTCAGATTTGAGGGTTTTTTTCCAAAAGGGAAAGCTGATTGTTACCTCTGGACACTTTTTAAAAACTTATTTGGCTGTGCCGGGCCTTAGTTGCAATACTCAGAGTCTCAGCTGTGGCTTGTGGCTCTAGATTCCTGACTAGGAACCGAACTCCGGCCCCCTGCATTGAGAGCATGGAGTCTTAGCTACTGGACCACCAGGGAAGTCCACTTCTGAGTACTTCTGAAGCGCCTCACAGATTTACCTGGCTCTGGAAGCTTCCAGGCAGCTTTCCCACCAGAAAGAGGAACAGCATCAGTGTGAGTTTATGCAAAACCATGTCAGGTAGCAATGAATGGGATTCTAATCTGGCCCCACCAGTAATCTTCTGTGTTACCTTAAGCACCTCACTCAATGTCTCTGGGCCACCTGACCTCACCAGGCAAGAAATGGATATAAAATGCCTTGGAAAGATGAAGCCCCATACAGAGAGAAGGTGCTATTCTTGGTTTGCCTGGCCCCAGACATCCCAAGCACTAGGATAAAAAGCCTCACCCCAGGTGAGGAAAATACACGTTCAGTGTCCCAGGCAACCCCGCTGGCCACTTGGGAAGCCCCAGTATTATGCCTGTCCCATCAACTTCTCCTTTCTACCCAAACTATTTAAGAAAGCAGTCAGAGGTGAAACCTTCTGGGAAGTTCTGTAGAAATGGACTAGTGACTTCCATGATTTTGTGTGTGCGTATGTCCATCTCTCTGGATGTCAAGTATCTGCCTGCGATGCAGGAGACAGAGGATATGCAGATTCAGTCCCTGGGTCGGGAAGATGCCTTGGAGAAGGAAATGGCAACCCACTCCAGTATTCTTGCCTGGACAGAAGTCTGGGGGTCTACAGACCATGGGGTTGCAAAGAATCAAACACAACTGAGCAGTTAAACCACCACCAGTTCCCTAGATCTGTTAGGAATCAGTGAACCGTTTGCCTTGCTTTCATTGGCCGTCCCGCATCTATTACATACATTCTGTTGTGCTTTTTGCTGTCTTGGCCTTGGTTTACACAGTGGAAACTTTCAGGCAACTCGCCACAGTGGAACTTCCCCTCTTGAGATGTTTCTTTAATGTAGTCATTGTTTGCAGTTTAAGACTGCCCTGGGAAGCCCCCAGGTGAGACTCAGTTCCTCACTGCTAGACCCTGCCCTTGAAATCTTATATAGCCTTTGGCCCCAGCTACTGGGGAAACTCCCCGTGTACCAGACTGTGTACCGGACTCTCTGTGTACCAGGCATGAAGTGGTCTTCATGGAAGCCATTCCTCGTGTCTTTACCACAGCCCTACGAAGCAGGGCCTAGACTCCCATTTTGCAGCAGAGGGAATTGTGCCCAAGGATGAAACTGGGACTGAAGCCAGGCTCTCAACTCCATGTTCAAAGCACCTTCATCTGAGCAGGTTGCTTCTTGTCTTGCCTCCCGTTGTCCTCATGTGCATGGGGCTCCAAGTTAGGGGTGGTGGGGGGCACAGAGAGCAGGGCATCAAGCAGACCGTCATGGTGTATACATGAGAACTTTGAAATTACCCTCCGAGTATGTGAAAGCTGTTCAGTTGTGTCCAACTCTTTGAGACCCCATGGACTATACAGTCCATGGAATTCTCCAGGCCAGAACACTGGAGTGGGTAGCCTTTCCTTTCTCCAGGGGATCTTCCCAACCCAGGGATCAAACCCAGGTGTCCCACATTGCAGGCAAATTCTTTACCAGCTGAGCCACAAGGGAAGCCCCAAAATACTGGAGTGGGTAGCCTATCCCTTCTCCAGGGGATCTTCCCGACCTAGGAATTGAACCAGGGTCTCCAGCATTGCAGGCGGATTCTTTACCTGCTGAGACTGAGCTATCAGGGAAGCCCACCCTTAGAGAATGAGGCTGGAGCTAAGAGTATACCCAGGTGCTAGTGCTTTATTTTCACTGCACAGAGCCAGAACTAGAAAGAAAGTAGCAGACGGGGGTTGCTGCTGCTGCTGCTGCTGCTGCTAAGTCGCTTCAGTCGTGTCAGACTCTGTGTGACCCCATAGATAGCAGCCTACGAGGCTCCCCCGTCCCGAGATTCTCCAGGCAAGAACACTGGAGAGGGTTGTCATTTCCTTCCAATAGACAGGGGTTGGGTGGCTTCAGTAAGGACAGCTATGGAGAGGAGCTAGTGGGATCACCTGAATTCATGGCCTCTAAATTGTTCTGCCTCTTGATGACTGTCTGCAGGTGGGCTTATCTCTGAGCCTCGGTTTTGGTGGGATGCTGGAGCCAGGTCATTCCAGCCTGCGAGAGTTCACTCTGCACATCTCTTTCCAACTCGGTGCTTGAAATCAATGCAATGGGAGCATTTACATCATGGAAATTGGAAAATGTCATAAAACTGGGGCGTTCTTTCCCTGGAAAGCTGGTTGTTAAACATTAGCAGCACACCACCATTCAGTTTCCTTGTCTATAAAATGGGGTCTGTGCTGCCAACCTCATGGAACCATTGGGAGGGAATCTATGTGTGAGCATTTTGCAGACTAAAGCATGATGTGTTTTGTGTGTGTGTGTGTAGATAAGCTGTGCATATTTATACACTGGAGAAGGAAATGGCAACCCACTCCAGTATTCTTGCCTGGAAAATCCCATGCACAGAGGAGCCTGGCAGGTACAGTCCACGGTGTCGCAAAGAGTTGGACACGACTAAGCGACTTCTTCGTAGTTTGTTATAATTCTCACATGACGATCTGTATCTTTAAAAGTGGTTGGGGGCTGTTTCTTTGCAGAAACAGGAAATGGAATCAAGGAGTGGAACAGCAGGTGTGGCAGAAATTCCCAGAGAAATTGGGTGGATGATGTAAGACTGTAAGCCCATCCCAGGATAATGTTTGAGCTTGTGAGGTCCTTTCTGGTGGAAGCCTGAGGGTGGGACCAAAGCCCTGTGAGTCATTGAGAAGATGTGATGGAGCATGTTCCATGGTTTTCTCTGTGGCAGTGGCTGCAGTAGAAAGAACCAACACACAGGCAGACTCCGATGTGAAGTCTGCTTTGTCACTTACCAGCTGGTTGAACCTGGCACGCTCCAGAGCCCTTTTGAGCTCGGGTTCCTCATCTGTGGCATATGTGTTTGGGGAAGCCCATGGAGAAGGGGGCCCATGGGTTTTGGCACCTGTGGACTGTGTGCTGAATTTGTGTTTGTTCTGTTCTCTCCTGGGCTCCCTCAGAACTCTGTTTTCAGCATCTTGGGATTTCAGGTGAACCCCTGGTTTGCAGAGTATAGGTCAGGGGTTGGTCCCAGAAGCTCCTCTATGCAGCCCAACGTAGAATCTCTCTGCGCCTCCTCCTCTACTGAGTTATGACATGGAATATTTCCTGAGAACGTGGCTAGGAACAGTGAGAGAACGCTAAGGAAGTAGGAGATTGAGAACAATCATCATGCCTGAGCACATTATATGTTTTAATTCATTTAATCTGCACATCAGCTCTAGCATATAAACACTATCGCGTGGCAGGTTGAAGGTGGCTGTGCTTTTTTTTGACACTCTTCACATCAAGAAGTGGAAGCTATGCCCTCTCCCCATGAATCTGAGTCAGCTCGGACTGGGCAATAGAATAAGGCCAAAGTGACACCATGTCAGTTCTGTGCGTAGCACTTTCGAGAACTGGCAGCTTGTGCCTGGAGTCTGGGAGCCCTGAGTTGCCGTGTAAGAAGCCTGATGACTCTGAGACCACTGTACTGGAGAAGCCTGTAGACTATATGGACATAGAGAGAGGCCCAAGGGGGCCTGGCTGAGTCTAGCCTTCCAGCTGTGCTTGCCAAGGCCCAGGCATGAGTAAAGGCTTCTTGGCCCCTCTGGGCCAGACCAATCCCCAGCTAG
Organism: Nanger dama; assembly: GCA_917880005.1. Classification (NCBI taxonomy): domain Eukaryota; kingdom Metazoa; phylum Chordata; class Mammalia; order Artiodactyla; family Bovidae; genus Nanger; species Nanger dama. The sequence goes on along the minus strand of CAKJTW010000038.1, from coordinate 84,441 downwards.
TATCACCAAGTGACCTAGTCAGTGCTAGAACGAGCAGAGGAATCTTCCAGCAGAGCCCTGCCCAAATTCCCAACCGAAAAAAATCATCAGCTACAATAAGAAGGTGGTTGCTTTATGCCACTAAATTTTGTAAGTAGTTTGTTGCACAGCAATAGATCCAGAACAAGTACAATCCCCATTTCATAGATGAGGATATTGAGGCATAAGGAGGCTAAGTATCTTGCTCAAGACACACACTAGTAAGTGGTGGGGTCAGGATTTAAACCCAGGCAGCCTGGCTCCCCAGCACATTCTTGACACAATGCTGTACTTCTCTGGGGTTGAAAATAGGGCTCTGCTCTCAGGAAACTTCTGTCTACTTCGGGGTGCAGGGATCACATACACTATATAATTAAAGAATCACCTGAGACATTCAGTTATTCATTTATTCAACTTAAGGCCATTGGGCCGTAGGGATACAGAGATGATGATGTTAAGAAAATGTTAGGATTTTACTGTACTCAGAGGAAGGACCCCCCGACACTGGAAGGTGAGTGAGACCCCACGGCTCACCTCTGGGGAGTGAGGACATGTGAATTGTATCTTGAAGGATGACTAGAAGTGTCCTGTTTGAATGAGGGAGGAAGAGCAGGCAAGGACATGGAGTTACAGGATATTGGGATGTGTCCAAGGGATGTGGTGTCTGCTGGCACGTAGGGTGTGAGGAGGGAGGGACAGGCAGAAATGAGGCCATTAGCCAGAGTGGATCACAGAGGGGCATGTGTCCATGTCCTGAAGCTCAGCCTTTATCCTAAAGGCCACGGGGAGCCCCGGCAGAAGGGCATTATTAGGGGTGGGGCCTGGGTGGAGGGAGGCATGATCTGATGCCCCTTTTAAACAGAAGTCCCTCACCACTGGGGGCAGTGTGGAGGCTGCAACACAGGGAAGACCCAAGGGGATCAGCACCAGAGGGAGCTCAACTAGGCGGCAGCATGTGGGGCCTGGACCTGACAGTGATGGTCAGTGTGGGGAGGAGGGGACACGGCCCAGAGATATCCAGGAGGAAGACTGACTGCCAGTCAGCAGAACTGGCTGAGGAAGGAAGAGGATTCTGTGGTTCCTGGGGCCCCTGATGTCGGAACCTGTGTCAGAGTCACCCCAGGTGCAGGGGAAGGCTGGTTGGACAAGGTGGCAGCAGGGAACACGGGGCAGCCGCCGTGCCAGGGAGAAAGAAGCCCACCACCATCACCCCGGCGTCTGGAGCAGTGCCTGGCACATAGTAGCTGCTCAGAAGGTACTTTATGAATGAAACTGAGTGAAGCCTTGGGTCCAGGCCTCTGGAAGGAGGGGTGCAGCCTGAGGTAAAGCTCTGAGAGGCTCTGAGGAGTGAGATGCTAAGCCCACATCATCTCTCTGTAGTGGTCACCTCCTGTGGGGTCCAGAGGCCCATTTCCACCTCTGGGCCTAGAGATCAATCCACTCTTCTTAGTGGGCAGTAAAAATGCCATGTGGGGCCCTTCAACTAGATGACAGGCCAGAGGAACCCAAGGCTTTGTGAGTCTGCTTGCCCGAGGTCACTGAACCCTGACCCTGACCTTGACCCCCAGCAGGTCACGGGAATGTCCCTGAGCCCTCAGAGATGCTCCTCGGGCAGCCCCGCTGGTGTCCCTTCCCTGTTCAGGGGAGCACTCAGCCCTAGGCTTGCAGAGGATTTGGGAAATGGGGGCGGTTCTATAAATACCATCCCCTTTCTTCCACTCCTGCGTTCAGAACCAGCGAGGGAATAAAGGATCATAATCTCAGCTTTCCTACCGATGGACTGATTGGAAGGATGCAGTTTGACCTACAGCCAAAATCAAGTACCCTAGCATCACACCTCTCATTGAATTTGTTCCCTGGAACCGAAGGCCTCCTCCTGGCAAGGGCCAAGCCTGCTCTGAGATACTCACACCAGGGCTGGTGAGAAGCTGTGTCCTGAGGCCAGATGGCTGAGTATTTACCAGCAGGTGTTTCAGTAGCATCTCCAAGCAAGAGAAATGCCAGTTGACTCGAGACGGGTCCCTCGTGTCGTTTTTATACTTTATTTTTGGTTGTGCTGGGTCTTCACCGCTACTGGGCTTTTTCTCGAGTTGCAGTGAGCAGGGGCTACCCTCTAGTTGTGGTGCAGAGGCTTCTCATTGCGATGGCTTCTCTTGCTGCGTCTCCCAGGCTCTGCAGCACAGGCTCGATAGTTGTGGCTCCCAGGCTTAGCTGCTCCCCAGCCTGTGGGATCCTCCCAGATCAGGGATTGAACCTGTGTTTCCTACATTGGCAGGCAGATTCTTTACCACTGAGGCGCCAGGAAGCCCTGATCCCTTGTGCTTGATTCCATACCCTGTGACTCGGCTGGTGCAGAGGACAGGAATATGATTCCTGTGAGGCTGAGCTCCTGGGTTCTGAGTCTTGGTGGACCCTCCAGTCTTGCACTCACTTTGGTTCCAGCACTGATGTCAGGCATCCGCTGCATGCAGGCAACTATAGTTGTGGCATCCACAGGGCTCCTGGCTCTTGCCGGCTGTCCTGGGAAGACAAGCAGGTTCACCCTCTGGTGCTGGGTTTCTAAAACTCAGCACTCTTGATATTTGGAGCTGGATCATTCTTTGCTCGGGTGGTGGTGGGACTGTCCTGTGCACTAAATTAGTAGGTTTAGCAACATCCTCGGAAAATTCCATGGACAGAGGAGCCTGGTGGGCTACAGTCCATGGAGTCAGAGAGTCAGACACGACTCAGCAACCGAGCAAGCACGGGCCTCTGCACACTAGATGACAGTGATACCCCTTACCTCACCCCGCCTTGGATTCCCCCAATAACCTGAGATGTGTCCACGCCTGCCACACGTGTCCTAGGGGACAGATTTGCTCCTGGCCAAGCACACTGCTTAAGGCTGTGCCATCTAGCTCAGCAACCTCGCGCTGCATGAGGCTACTGAACACCACAGATGTGGAGTCTGAATAGACATGCTGCTGCTGCTGCTGCTGCTGCTGCTAAATCGCTTCAGTCGTGTCCGACTCTGTGCGACCCCACAGACGGCAGCCCACCAGGCTCCCCGTCCATGGGATTTTCCAGGCAAGGACACTGGAGTGGGGTGCCATTGCCTTCTCCAGTGTATGAAAGTGAAAAGTAAAAGTGAAGTCGCTCAGTCATGTCTGACTCTTAGTGACCCCATGGACTGCAGCCCACCAGGCTCCTCCATCCATGGGATTTTCCAGGCAAGAGTACTGGAGTGGGGTGCCATTGCCTTCTCTGGAATAGAGATGAGCTGTAAGTATAAAATACACACCAGATTTTGAACACTGCATATGAAAAGAAAGGACTGTGATGCATCTCAGTAATTTTTTTATATTTATAGTTTGTTGAAATGATGCTGTTTTAAATATGTTGGGTTAAATAGGCCATTACTGAGATTAATTTCACTTGTTTCTGTTTACTGTTACTAACATGAGTGTGGGCAAAATTTAAATTGCACACGTGACTTGAATTATATTTCTATGGGACAGCAGGGTCTCAAAGAGCCAGTGGCCCGGCACACAGGTCGGGAGCCTGGGCTGAGTCAGTCTCGCTTCCGGTCACATCCTGGTACCACTTCCCAGCTCTGTGACCTTTGGTGAACCACTTAACCTCTCTGAGTATCACAGTTCTCATAAGTGGCAGCCACTTTCTCCTAGACCACAGATAAGAGTGCTGAAACTCTGAGGTGGGATGAACTTTATAAGCTCCTGAAGCTGAAGCTGGGTTGTTTTCTGGGCACAGTGGTTTCTTGCTGGGTCTTCCTGTGGCCCTTGGGGCTGTCCTGCCATCAGTGGTGCCCAGGGCACGTCCTTTTCCTCCAGTCCTTTCTGTTCCCAGAGACAGCAGTGTCTTTTCATGAGAAAGGTGCAAAGACGCCTCCCCCGCCCCCACAGCCTGAGCAAGGAGCTGGCGGATTGCCCTCTCAGCCTTGCAGCTCCTTCCCCGTGGATAACTCGAGCCCCAGGATGGCCAGCCTCTGCTCAGCGTCGCCCCCACCCCTCCCCATTCCTTCTGCCCCACCGCCTCCCTGTGGCTTTACTCTTTATTTAGTCTTCCCTGACACTTGACAGTTCGCACATCTGTCCACGGTCTCCCCCTTCTGTTTTGGCGTCTGAACCTATAAATAGTTCCCCGGCAAAGTCCCATCTGCACTGTGACAGCTCGTTCTGCATTCCTTTTCCCACACTTAAATCCTCACCGACGCGGTTGTTAAAAACGGAAGTGTACTGTCCAAGAAAAAGGCAGTTTTTATTACAGTTTGGACGGTGTGGTGGCAGTGGCTGTGGAGATGGCTGCCAACGTGGATTCAGAGGAAATGCTTTCAATAATGGCAGGACCCATCAAGCATATGGTGTGATCCAGGCAAAGCCCTGGATCTGGGAAAGAAAGAAGGCCTGCCCCCCGCTTTCCAGAAGCTTTGGGCCAGCGTCAGGCCCGTGAACACGTGGTGTGGGGAAGTCGTGCTCTCAGGTGGAGTGTGTGTCCAGTGCTGGGCCAGAGGGACAGGAGCTTGTTCTGCCCAGGAAGCAGTCTCTGAGGGGAACCCGGGGCCTGTCGAGTGACAGAGGTGGGGGTGTGTGGTCCATGGCAAGGTGTCCCTGCTGGCTGATGGGTGAAGTTGGCACACTGAGTGTAGGTATGAAGCCCTGGCATGCCCTTCCACCCTGCCCCATGTCACTTCTGCTGAGCAAAAGATGTTTCATACGCCAGGCTCCTGGGGCTGATGACACCTGGTCGTGACTGGGGCTGTGCCCTCAGTCCAGTTACTTAAGCTCTCTGAGCCTTGGCTTAATTTGCTCATAATATGAAAGTAGTGGAGTTATGATAGTTAGAAATACAGAGGCTAGCACATAATAGGCACGTGGTAAATAGTAGATGATGCTATTGTTATTAAAACTTTGAAAATGATAACCCTCTATTACTAATCAGGAACCTCAAATCTGGACAAAACCCACACTGTGAAGTTGGGAGAAGGAGGCAGAACAGCAGTAGTCCAGGCTTAGAATCTAGAGTCCAGCGAGTGCCCAAATCGAACTCTAGGAAACATCCAGGCTAACCCTCTTTCATCAGGTGATAATGAGCCTTCTCTGGACTTCTGTTTCCCTGTCTGTGCGATGAGGGAGGTTGGACAAGAGCTGTCTCTAAGAGCCCTGCTGTTTTGGCCTTCAGTGGTTCCCCATCCATTGAGAGGCAAACTTAACAGGTACTTGGATCTAGTCTGAGCAAACTAGGGATCTGGTAGAGAACTCAGTAAGAAGGCATTGCTGCATTTTTCATCCTAAAATTCTTAAGATGAAATCAAGAGGAGATGGTTCCTTATGCCAAGAACAACCAGCAAAGATGGCTGTGACTCATACCCAGGGCTGCCATGGACAGTTGCCTAGCTTGTGCACTGCCCAAAAGTGCCTGGTAGGATTAAATCCAGCTGGTGTTCTGCTTGTCCAGTTGTGCAGTTTTCTGCAGGGCTGCAGCCACCTGGAGGAAGAGGCCGGCCCTTCTTTGCTCCCTAGCCAAACCCTGCAAGGGGACACTGGGAGCATGTGGAAATGGCCCCTGCTTGGACCCCCCGACCATGGCTGCCAGGTCCTCCCCTGTCCCTTTCCCACTGCCTCTAGTCAAAGGCGCCCTGGGCAACGGCTTGCTGTGCCCCGCATCTAGTCCTGCCCTGGGGGTCCATATTTGATGGGGAGACTGAGGGGCTCAGGAACGATGATCTTACACTGAGGCTTCAGGGTTGCTTACGACTTTACAGAGGGCAGGCCGGTGAATAGATGAGTGAAAGGACTCCAGGGCCAGCTAGTGAATCAGGGGCCAAGATGCTCACCCTGGACCCTCAGTAACAGCCAGGAAGACAGAAAGGGAACTATTTTGGGCATGTTTGCTGATCAGCATCCTCTCCCAGGTCCCTGAGCCTTAACTTGCCCCCCACCTACTCCCGCCTGGACCTTCCAGACCTCTGTGTCACCTTTGCGGGAGAGGCTGCTAGTCTTCGCTCAAGTCCTGTCTGCGGAGTACCACCACTCAGCCTCTGCACAGCAGGTGCGGGGCCTGGGAGGGCCTCAGTTACTCAAATCCTCCCTTGCCTGTTAGAGAAAGCAAGTTTCAGAGACTGGAAGGCTTTGGTCTCTGGGCCCTTGCGTGGTGGAACCAGGAGCCCAGGCCTGGTCAGTACTGTAGGGGTTTGGGCTTTGGGAACAGGCATTTGCCCCACTCTGTGCTCCCGTCCTTGTATGGTCGGGCATCGAATCTGCTCTGAGACCACAGGAGATCAGCTGCCCAGCACGGGACTGTTTGTTCTCGCTTCTCCGGACAGCTCTGCCCTCTGCTGGAGCCAGAGCTTCCGGCAGCCCTAGTCCAGCAGCCCCTTCCTTCTGGAGGGGACAGGGCCGTTCTCTCGCTTCATGGGTAACCCAGATGCACTGCGGCAGCACCTGGAAGCAAGTGGTGCTGAAGCTGGGCCTGGAACCACAAGGTCCTCTGGACGCCAGAGAAATTGCCACTCTCTTTAGTTCCACCCCTGGGAACACGGCAAGGAGTTCTCAGCTAACAAAGAAGACTGGGCCTGATGATAGTATGAAATAGTCTTTTTCCTCCTCTGTCACGTACTGTCTAGGTCATGGTTCCCATGGCAACCGTGGTGTTGCTGGGCAGCAGAGGTCCCTCCAGCCAGAAGGCAACTGTGTGAACTTCCGGCTGGGGAAGGAGCTGATGGGGGTGGGAGGGTCACCTGAAAGAATGGGCGTGGTCACTGCAGGTGACACCCCCCCAACCCCCTCTTCCTGTTCCAATTAGAACCGCTCCCCAGCCTCTGGTCATGTTGGCTTTTTATTCTCAGGCTCTGCACTCCTGACCTTTCCTATCAGGGACCCAGCTTGGTGATCTAGTATCCCTTTCAGGAAGCAGGATCAGAATCTATTAGAATCTGTCTGGCAACCCATTCAGGGTGTTATATTTCAGGGAAGGTAGGCTCTGCAGTGTCACAGAAGTCTTTGAGGTGGGGGCCACTTCCTGGGCCCACCCAGATTCCCGCATTCACGTGTGATGCCCTTTTCTGAGAGGTCCAAGACCCCACCCCCTCCTGCCTGTAGCGATCCTTCCTTCATCCCTCTGGGAACACTCTTGTGAGGCAGTTCTCATCCATCTGGGGATACCTGCAGGGCTTTTTCTTAGATAAAAATCAATGAACATCCCTCCCACCCTTACCCAACTTCATTTGCAATCCTCAAAAATGAATGAGCTGGCTGTATTGAACCTCTCCCCCTCAGGAGGGGGTTTCAGATAAGTCCTGTGGCCTAAACCGTTGTTGGCAAATTCCCCGTCACCCTGCTCACTGCCAGGCTTCCTCTCAATTTCTAAATCTATTTCCTCTGATTTCTACAGAGCGCGAGCATGATAAATATTTGTCAATGATTGAATACATAATGTCCCAGCTGAAGAGTAACTCGGACCCAGCCCTTCCAATGAGGGTCATACCTGGAAATTTATTAACGACTCCTGTTGTCAAAAGGAATGTGTTTGAACAGAGATCTCTTAGGTTGACAAGGCCGTCTGCCAACAGGGAAGACAGTTTACATTTCCTGAGTAATCTGCACATTTCACAATGTTAATAACCTTGGCAAAGTGTATATTCATTCTTTTTGTGATGATGATCTTTTCCTCATCAGAGCCCAGGGTCAAGCTTAAGTGAGCAGATGCTCACTTTCACTCGCCAGTAAAGACAAATCAGACCCTAAACAAGGCACCTGCCAACAGCCATCTCTTTAAAAAGAACATGCTGGAGAAGGGGTTCTCACTTGTCAGTTTCATTCACCTCAGTCACCGGGAGTGTGTGGTAAAATTAAGCCAGGTGTGGCTGAGGTTTACCTTTGGACCAACTATGAAGAAAATGCCTGCACAGGTACTTAAGAGTAAGGTGGCACCGGGGACTTTGGTCTAGAGAAGAATAATAGCTGGTTAAAGACCCCTCATACCTTAATTATAACAATTTGTTGTGGTGGTGGTTAAATTGCTGACTTGTATCCAAGTCTTTGTGACCCTCTGGACTATAGCCTGTCAGGCTCCTCTGTCCGTGGGATTTCCCGGGCAAGAATACTGCAGCGAGTTGCCACTTCTCCTGGAAATCTTCCTAACTCAGGGATGGAACCCGCATCTCCTGCATTGGCAGGTGGATTCTTTACCACCGAGCCACCAGGGAAGCCATAATTATAACAGTAGATACTACCAAGTGCAAAGATGAGTTGAGAGTTCATTAAAGCAGGTTTGACACATAACTGTTGAATTATTTATGTGACACCATATGAATGCCTACTATTTCACAAATTTGGACAGTATTCTTTTTTTTTCACTCAAATAAATATTTGAAAGACCTTGTTCAAGGATGAAAAGACAAGTTACAACTGGGAGAAAATATTTGCAAATCACACATCTGACAAAGGCTTTATATCTAGATCAGATGAAGAACTCTCAAAACTCAATACAAAACAAGTAACCCAAATAAAAATGAGCAAAGGATCTGAATAAACATTTTTCCAAATTATATACGCAAATAGCCAATAAATCCATGAAAATATGCTTGATGTTATTAATCCTTGCGGAAATGCAAATCAAAACCACAGTGTATATGTGTGTATATGTGTGGCTGAGTCCCCTTCTCTGTTCACCTGAAACTATCACATTGTTAATCAGCTGTATACCCCAATAGAAAATAAGTTAAATAAAAAACAAAAACAGTGAGATACCATTTCACACCCGCTAAGATGATTCTAATCAGTAACAGACGAAGTACTAGCAAAGGTGTGGAGAAACTTATTTTTAAATTTAAATTTATTTTTAAAAATTTTAAATAAAAAAGTTTTTAACTTATTTTTTAAATTTAAATAAATTTTAAATTTTGTTTAAATCAATTTAAACAAAAAATGTGTGTTTATTTTTGTCTGCACCAGGTCTTCATTGCTGCTCACGGGCCTTCTGTGGTTGCAACAAGTGGGGGCTGCTCTCTAGTTGAAGTGCGTGGTCTTCTCATTGCAATGGCTTCTCTTGTTGCGGAGCACAGACTCTAGGGCATGTGGGCGTTAGTAGTTGCAGCTCAGGGGCTCTGTAGTTGTGGCATACCGGCTTAGTTGCCCTGAGCCATGTGGAACCTTCCTGGACCAGGGATAGAATCTATGCCCCCTGCTTTGGCAGGTGGATTCTTAACCACTGGACCACCAGGGAAGGAACGCCTGTGGAGAAACTTAAACATCGCGAGTGGAAATGTTAAGTGGTGCGGTTGCTTTGAAAAACACTCCACCAGTTTCCTAAACATGTAGAGTTACTGTGATGCTGTGTGTGTGCTCAGTCAGTCGGTTGTGTCTGGCTCTTTACAAACACGTGGACTGTAGCCTGCCAGGCTTCTCTGTCCATGGACTTTTCTAGGCAAGAATACTGGAGTGGCTTGCCATTTCCTCCTCCAGGGAATCTTCCTGACCCAGGGATGGAACCCACGTCTCCTGTGGCTCCCGCATTGCAGGCAGATTCTTTACCGCTGAGCCATTGGGGAAGCCCGTGGAGTTACTGTCAGGCAGTCAGTTCAGTTGCTCAGTCGTGTCCGACTCTCTGCAACCCCATGAACTGCAGCATGCCAGGCCTCCCTGTCCATCACCAACTCCCGGAGTTTACCCAAACTCATGTGCATCGAGTCAGTGATGCCATCAGCCATCTCATCCTCTGTCGTCCCCTTCTCCTCCTGCCCCCAATCCCTCCCAGCATCAGAGTCTTTTCCAATGAGTCAACTCTTTGCATGAGGTGGCCAAAGTATTGGAGTTTCAGCCTCAGCATCAGTCCTTCCAATGAACACTCAGGACTGATCTCCATTAGGATGAACTGGTTGGATCTCCTAGCAGTCCAAAGGACTCTCAAGAGTCTACTCCAGCGCCACAGTTCAAAAGCAATTCTTCGGCTCTCAGCTTTCTTCACAGTCCAACTCTCACATCCATATATGACCACTGGAAAAACCATAGCCTTGAGAAGACAGACCTTTGTTGGCAAAGTAATATCTCTGCTTTTGAATATGCTATCTAGGTTGGTCATAACTTTGCTTCCAAGGAGCAAGCGTCTTTTAATTTCGTGGCTGCAATCACCATCTGCAGTGATTTTAGAGCCCAAGCAAATAAAGTCTGACTCTGTTTCCACTGTTTCCCCATCTATTTCCCATGAAGTGATGGGACCAGATGCCATGATATTCGTTTTCTGAATGTTGAGCTTTAAGCCAACTTTTTACTCTTCTCTTTCACTTTCATCAAGAAGCTTTTTAGTTCCTCTTCACTTTCTGCCATAAGGGTGGTGTCATCTGCATATCTGAGGTTATTGATATTTCTCCCGGCAATCTTGATTCCAGCTTGTGTTTCTTCCAGCCCAGGGTTTCTCATGATGTACTCTGCATAGAAGTTGAGTGAGCAGTATGACAATATACAGTCGTGACATACTCCTTTTCCTATTTGGAACCAGTCTGTTGTTCCATGTCCAGTTCTAACTGTTGCTTCCTGACTTGCATATAGGTTTCTCAAGTCAGGTGGTCTGGTATTCCCATCTCTTTCAGAATTTTCCACAGTTTATTGGGATCCACACAGTTAAAGGCTTTGGCATAGTCAAGGTGAAGGTGAAGTCGCTCAGTTATGTCCGACTCTTTGCGACCCCATGGACTGTAACCTGCTAAGCTTCTCTGTCCATGGGATTCTCCAGGCAAGAATACTGGAGTGGATTGCCATTTCCTTCTCCAGGGGATCTTCTATGAAGCCAGAAATAGATGTTTTTCTGGAACTCTCCTGCTTTTCGATGATCCAGCGGTTGTTGGCAATTTGATATCTGGGTCCTCTGCCTTTTCTAAAACCAGCTTGAACATCTGAAAATTCATGGTTCACGTATCACTGAAGCCTGCCTTGGAGAATTTTGAGCATTACTTTACTAGCGTGTGAGATGAGTGCAATTGTGCGGTAGTTTGAGCATTCTTTGGCATTGCCTTTCTTTGGGATTGGAATGGCAACTGACCTTTTCCAGTCCTGTGGCCACTGCTGAGTTTTCCAAATTTGCTGCCATATTGAGTGTAGCACTTTCACAGCATCATCTTTCAGGATTAGTAGGATCTAGCAATTCCACTTCTAGGCATATGCTCAAGATATGCAAACACATGCCCACCTAAAAATTTGTACACAAATGCCAAGAGCAGTATTTTGTAGTAACCAAGGAATGGAAACAACCCAAATACCTATCAGTGATGAATGGATGAACAGAATGTGGTATATCCATCTAGGAGAGTACTGTTCAGACATAAAGAGGAGTAAAGTGCCAATGACAGCACGGGCAGTGCCACTCAGTACTCTGTGATGACCTATATGGGAAAGAATCCAGAAAAGAGTGGAGTTACGTATTTACGTACAGCAGAAGCTAACACAACATTGTAAATCAACCATAGGTGCCCAGTCGCTCAGTCATGTCCCAACTCTTTGTGGCCCCATGAACTGTAGCCTGCCAGGTGTTTCTGCCCATGGAATTTTCCAGGCAAGAATGCTGGAGTGGGTTGCCATTTCCTACTGCAGGGGATCTTCCCCAACCAGGGATTGAACCCCAGTCTCTTGCATCTCCTGCGTTGGCAGGTGGATCCTTTACCACTAGCGCCACCTGGGAACCAACTGTACTCCAGTAAAAGTTAACTTAAAAGAAAAAGAGCAGTGAAGTGCTGATGCTGACTCCTGCTACATGGACAAACATTGAAATCATGATGCTAAATGAAAGAAGCCAGACCCACAGGACCACATATTGTATGACTCCATTTATACTAAAAGTCCAAAATAGGCCAATCCATAGGGACAGGAAGTAGATTAGTGGTTTCCAGAAGCTAGGAAGAGGAAGGAATGGAAAGTGACTGCTAATGGATATTGCATTTCTTTGGGGGAGATAATGAAAATGTTCTAAAATTGATTGTGGTGATGTTTGCACAAATCTGTGAATATACTAAGACTATCGTGCATTGGTGAATTGTGTGGTATGTGAACAAGGTGAATTGTGTGGTGTGTGAATGATATCTTAATAAAGGGTTTTTTAAAAACTCCAACATTTGAAAAACTGTCCAATTAGAAAACAGGAAAAGACATGAATAGACACTTCAGAAAAGCGGATATACACATGAAAGGTCATTCAACCTCTTTTTGAAATGCAAATTAAAGCCACAGTGAAATAACACTATACCTAGCGGAATGGCCAAGATAAAAAATAGTGACCACACCCAGCTGGCAAGGATGGGGGAAAGAAGCTGCATCCTTGCTGCGTAGCTGGTAGGAATGTAAAATGGTACAGCCACTCTGGAGAGCAGTTCGGCCCTTCCATTGAAAAACAAAGGATGGCCTTACCATGTGACCCAGCAAATGCACTTTGGGACGTATATCCCAGAGAAAGGAAAGTATGTTTTCATGCAGAAACATGGACCTAAAAGTTCCACAGCAGCTTTGTGCATAATCACTAAAACCCAGAAATTCCCAGATGTCCTTCAGTAGGTGAATGACCAAGGTGCACCCAGACTGAAGGTTCTTACTCAGCACTAAAAAGGAACCGGGGATTGATTCACTCAGTAACTTGGATGACCCTTGAGGAAATGAAGCAGAATGGGAAAAGCCAGTCCCAAAGAATATGTCCTGTATGACTCCATTTATATGACTTTCAATCATGTCATCACAGAGACAGACAACAGATTGTGGTTGCCACGGGTTGGGGTGGATGTGATATGAAATACCTTGATAGAGGTAGTGATTACAGGCAGCTGGGATTTACACATGGGATAAAATTGCATAGTTCTCTACAAACGCACATTCATCTGCACGAGAGCTAGTATAAGCCTGGTAAGATCTGAATGAGCTCTGTGGATCACACAAAGGTTGGTTTCCTGGTTCAGATACTGTCCTCTAATTAAGCACCCTGATATTGCCATTGAGGGAAACTGGATGAAAAGTGAAGAGGGCCTCTCTCTTTATCTCTGCAACTTCCTATGGACCTGTATTTCCAAAGAAAACATTTGCTAAAGAAATAGTTACATAAATATTGGAGATCCAGCAGTGTGCTAAGCACCGTGCCTGGTGCTAAGGGTACCACGGAGAACAAAAGATACATACACCGTCCCTGCCTTGGCGGTTCATTTGTATTACTGAGTGATAAAATGGAGTTTCCTAAAAATGAATCTTCCAACAGCTTTTGGTTCTTTGTGGATTACTCGTTTTGATGTTGAGATTGTAAAGGCCAGAAGCCAGGCTGGTGTGCGTGGAGCCGGACTGCACCTTGTCTTGACTCGGCCTTGGTGATGAGTCATGAGGTGAAAGGTTTCTTTTTCTCTAGGCAGGGGCAAGTCCCATTGTTGTCACCTGTTGTCAGCTGGGGACACAGCAGATGGGACTAGCTGGTGCTGTCTTTTCTCCTCACCCTTTGAAAGAGAGATGGTGTAGACGGGGGCTGGTCTTTGCCACTGCTCTTTCCACTGAGGAGGCTGGAGGCTGTACACAGCGGAGGAGTCACCGTTGCTCAAGTTTTCAGAAGGAGCCGGCATCCCTGTTGGGAGCACCCAGTGGGTGACCCGGGGAGCCTGTCAGTCCTCGAGGGGCTCGGAGGGGAACCAAAGTATCACGAGCCAAGAAGACTCTGCAGACCAGTCAGCCCCTGAGAAACATTTACAGAGAAATTTAGAACATTCGAGAAAAATTTAGAGAATCTTCATAGTTTCTCTGCTTACAGACGTTATATATGCTCATTATAAAAGTGCCAGAAAAGCATAATACAGGAAGTGAAATTCAGTCCACTGTGTGTGTGTGCGTTTTCTTTTTTTTTTTTTAATCATGGCTTTATTGAGATATATTTACTTCTTGTATTCAGTATCGTACAATTCACTCATTTAAAGTGTATGACTCAGGGACTTGGTATATTCAGTTGTCCAGCCCTTACCAGTGTAAATCTGAGAACATCTTCAACACATCAAAAAAGAAGCCTCGTGTTGCAAAATGTGAATGTACTTAGGCCACTGAGTATTCTTAAAAATTAATAAAATGCTAAGTTGTATGTTTTTATAGTTTGTGTGCTCACTCAGTCGTGTCCGACTCTGTGAGCCTGTAGACTGCAGCCTGCCAGGCTCCTCTGTCCTTGAAATTTTCCACGCAGGAATACTGGAGTGGGTTGCCATTTCTTTCTCCAGGGTACCTTCCCGACCCAGGGATCAAATCTGCATCTCTTATGTCTCCTGTGTTGGCAGGCGGATTCTGTGCCTCTGCACCATCTGGGAAGCCGTATCATGATAGAATACCCTTTTTGCCAGGCATGTTATACAGAGATGTTTAAGATACAGTCTTTGCCTTCAAGGCAAAAAGACAAATGAGGACGATTAGCAAGGAAGGGGGAAGCTGGGTCCTCCTTGCCTGGGGAGAGAGCAGGAGCAAAGGCCTGGAGGCCAACAGTCCCAAGTCAGGTGTGGCAGGGTTGGCTCCTCCTGGAGACCAGGGAGAATCTGTTCAGGCCTCTCTCCTGGCTCCTGGTAATAGCCGGCAACCCTTGACTTGTGGCTGCATCTGCCTCCATTGCACATGGCTTCTCCTCTCTGTGTCTGTGTCCCAGGTCTTTACATGTTTTCTTGCAAGAACACCCATCATTGGGTTTAGGGGCCCACCCCCGTCTGGTCAGACCACATGTGAACTTGATTCCATCCGCTAAGACCCTGTTTCCAAATAAAGTCACACTTGCAGGTACCAGGGGTTAGGATCACAGTGTGTCTTTCTGGGAGACACAGTTCAACCCACAACAGACAGGTACTTCATTAACTCTGCTATACAGCTGAAGGGGCTTCCCAGTTGGTGCTAGTGGTAACATGCCTGTCCATGAAGGAGACATGAGGCGCCGGTTTGATCCCTGGGTTCAAATGATGCCTTGGAGAAGGAACTGGCAACCCACTCCAGTATTTTTGCCTGGGAGATCTCATGGACAGAAGAGCCTGTCGGGCTACACAGTCCGTGGAGTCTCAAAGAGTCAGACACTAATGAAGCGACTGAGCCTGCAGGCACGCATGCAGCTGAAGAAACTGAGGCTCAGGGAGGATAAGTAATCGTGATGGAGATATGTTCAGACACAGGCCATTTGGCCGGGGCGCTGCACACACCCACCGGACAGCACAGGACACAGGGCTGTCCTGGAAGTTGAGCGTCACCCCTACCCTCTGGAACAAAGGCTTGTCTAACTCTTACTGATTTGCGTTCACCTCTGCTCCAGAACAGTGTGAGGCTGCCTATCGAGGCTCGCTCATGTCCCAGGTGTCCCTTTGGGCCCCTGGAGGGAGGGCATGAGCCACGTGGTGGGAGGCCTGAGACCCCAGCCAAGGCACCACGTCCCCCCTCACACCGCCGAGGCCTCTGCTCCTCTGGGGTCCCTCTGCCAGACAGACTTGTATGTTTTGAACTGTTTATTTATTTCTTTTATTCGTTTTTGGCTGCGATGAGTCTTCGTTGCTGCACATGGGCTTTCTCTAGTTGCGGCGAGTGGGGGCTACTCTCTAGGCGTGGGGCACAGGCTTCTCGTTGCGTAGCTTCTCTCGCTGCAGAGCTCTGGCTCTAGATCATGTGGGCTTCTGTAGCTGTGGTGCATGGGCTTAGCTGCTCCATGGGATGTTCCTGGACCAGAGATCAAACCCATGTCCCCCTGCATTGGCAGGCGGATTCTTAACCACTAGACGAGCAGGGAATCCCCAGTCAAACTTTTTAGCAGACATTTATTATCTCCCCAAACTGCATGCCACACAATGTGCTAGGCCCTGAGGAGGGCTCAGTTCAGTTCAGTCGCTCAGTCATGTCCAACTCTTTGCGACCCCATGAATTGCAGCACGCCAGGCCTCCCTGTCCATCACCATCTCCCAGAGTTCACTCAGACTCACGTCCATCGAGTCCGTGATGCCATCCAGCCGTCTCATCCTCGGTCGTGCCCTTCTCCTCCTGCCCCCAATCCTTCCCAGCATCAGAGTCTTTTCCAGTGAGTCAGCTCTTCTCATGAGCTGGCCAAAGTACTGGAGTTTCAGCTTTAGCATCATTCCTTCCAAAGAAATCCCAGAGCTGATCTCCTTCAGAATGGACCGGTTGGATCTCCTTGCAGTCCAAGGGACTCTCAAGAGTCTTCTCCAACACCACAGTTCAAAAGCATCAATTCTTCAGTGCTCAGCCTTCTTCACAGTCCAACTCTCACATCCATACATGACCACAGGAAAAACCATAGCCTTGACTAGACGGACCTTAGTCAGCAAAGTAATGTCTCTGCTTTTGAATATACTATCTAGGTTGGTCATAACTTTTCTTCCAAGGAGTGTCTTTTAATTTCATGGCTGCAGTCACCATCTGCAGTGATTTTGGAGCCCCCTAAAATAAAGTCTGACACTGTTTCCACTGTTTCCCCATCTATTTCCCATGAAGTGATGGGACCGGATGCCATGATCTTCGTTTTCTGAATGTTGAGCTTTAAGCCAACTTTTTCACTTTCCTCTTTCACTTTCATCAAGAGGCTTTTTAGTTCCTCTTCACTTTCTGCCATAAGGGTGGTGCCATCTGCATATCTGAGTTTATTGATCTTTCTGCCAGCAATCTTGATTCCAGCTTGTGCTTCTCCCAGCCCAGTGTTTCTCATGATGTACTCTGCATATAAGTTAAATAAGCAGGGTGACAATATTCCTATTTGGAACCAAGTGTGGGCACAGCCCTGGCCCTGGCAGGCAGGAGCTCCCCTGGGTGTGGCCTTGCTGTGCTATTGCCACAAGCAAGATGGTGAAGTATAAACTGGGGGCTGGGGGTGGGGCAGAAAAGGCCTGGTTACAAAGAAGCAAACATGACCTTGATCCTCCCTTATGCCTTGACAGATCTACTGTTTTCACAGTAAAAAGGGGACTGGGCCACTATATCTAGAACTGTGCATGGCCCCGGCCCCAAAAATGGATGAGCCCTGGTCCTTGCTCCTGAGGAAGGGACCAGAATGGGGGTAAACTAAGTCTAAAGGAAGTGAAGTCGCTCGGTCCTGTTTGACTCTTGGCGATCCCGTGGACTGTAGCCTACCATGCTCCCCTCCATCCATGGGATTTTCCAGGCAAGAGTACTGGAGTGGGGTGCCATCGCCTTCTCCAGGGAGTCTGAAGGAACTGTGGGCTTTATAGAAAGTCCCAGGGGCACAGGAGAGGAAGGGACTGCCTATCTTAAAGGTTTCATCTGTGTCTGCAAAGGTCAATGGTGAAGGAAAACTGCTCATTGTTGAGCAGGCCTGGTATAAAGAGGCTCGGCTTTTGCATGCATCCCTACTAATTCCTCTTGAAGGATTCATGAGAAAGGTCTTGACTCCAGTTTAGAGATGGAGCGTCCTCTCTACCTCTCCCAGCTACCAGAGATCTTTTGACCCCAGCCTATAAATGACAACCCACTCCAGTACTCTTGCCTGGAAAATTCCATGGACAGAGGAGCCTGGTGGGCTACAGTCCATGGGGTCGCAAAGAGTCAGACACAACTGAGCGACTTCACTTTCACTTTCCCTTGGCCAGTTGGTGCTGCTAAGGTCCGTGATGCACTGATGTGCCACTAGGTGGCGCTGTGGACCGCCTCATGTCTATTAACTCACAGAGGGTGGTAATTCCATGCCCTGATGTTTCTCTGACTTGTTATTTATGGGCATCTTGCCAGTACCTCCAAGAACTGTAACCTACTTAATGTTTTTCTTTAAACTCCCTTGTAAAATTTTTATATCTATCCTAATGAGAAACCGTGACTCTTTGCTATAAATAAATGATGTATGTAATTGCCTGGTGGCTCAGTCAGTAAAGAACCTGCCTGCAGTGCAAACCCAGGAGATCTGGGTTTGATCCCTGAGTCGTGAAGATCCTCTGGAGGGGGGCATGGCAACCCAGTCCAGTATTCTTGCCTGGAGAATCCCCATGGTCAAAGGAGCCTGGCGGGCTATAGTCCATGGGGTCACAAAGAATTGCACAGGACTGAGTGACTAAGCACGATCTTTAAAAAAAAATCATGTTAACTGTTTAGAACTGTGCAGTAGCATATAGAAAGAAGGAAAGTATTAAAATAAAGCTATTAGAACAAAACATGTTGTTTTGCATATCGTAGATCACCAATGCAGCAGAATGCTGTCCTAGGCTTTGGAAGCAGGCTGCAGTCAGCTAGATCCAAGAGTGCTTAGGGTTGGAAGGGCTCTTCCCTTTGCACATAGAGGAACTGGGGTACTGGAGAGGGAAGGGTCAAACCCATAGTCATACTGTCCACCCCAGGGTTGAAGCCAGATGTGGGACCCGGCTCTGGCCTTATACCTCCACCCCACGGATGCTCAGAAGAACCTCAGGAAGTTGGAAATGAAGTGTGAGGCATGCATGTTTCTTGGCCCTCTGAGGCCCAAGAAAGTTCACTGTGGGTCCCCTGTGCAGAAAGCATCACTTGTCAGGTGCATGGAGCCCTGGGATGAGAGTCAGGCGGCATGGGGGCAGGCGATTAGCAAGACCCCTGGTGAGCAGCTCAGCATCTCTGGGCCCCTGGCCCTGGTGCTCTGCTGCAGGACATGATGTGGTACCACGCTCTCCTCTGGGCAGTCCACCCTGGCTTCAGGCCCTGACTGCCACATCCTGGCACCCTGCCACTCCAGGGAGTCACATCCACTGGGGATGGGCTCTCTCCTCTGATCCCTCTTCTTTGTCACAGCTGGAAAATATGGGTGTCATCAAGTGAGGTTCTGACAGGCCCAGGGATTCTTGGGCGAAAGGCCAGTGGCCGCACTGGACCAAGGAATCTCCTGGAAGTTAAAGCAGAACAGAGACAAACCATCTTCTGCTGGCCCCCCACAGTTCTCAGAACTGTCAAGTCGAGAAGACCCTGAAAGTTTAATTCGGGACGTTTTCAAGTTCTGCCTTTACAATCTAGAATCTTCAGTGTTATTTCACTCAAAATGGTGCATGTGTTATTAGTTAACACCAGTTGCTGTCATAAAGAGGCCCCTGAAATCTCGGGCTTCCCTGGTGGCTTAAGTGGTAAGGAATCCGCCTGCAATGTGGGAGACCTGGGTCTGATCCCTGGATTGGGAAGATCCCCTGGAGAAGGGAAAGGCTACCCACTCTAGTATTCTGGCCTGGAGAACTCCATGGACTACAGTCCATGGGATCACAAAGAGTCGGACACAACTGAGCAACTTTCACTAAAATCTCAGGATTAGCACCACAGAAATTCACTTCTCTCCTCCCCTGCGGTCCAGTGGGCTGCTGATGTGTTTGTGACTGCAGCAGGCTGGGCTCACCCACAAGTGAGCACAGGGCAGGCCCGCCCTCCCTAGGGACACCCCCTCTGCTCTGGCAGGGACGCTCATCCACGCCTCTGTCCTCTCCCCCTCAGTACTGTACCTGGAAGGCTCGGTTCTCGTGTTTGAGGACATCTTCAGGCTGGATCGCGTTCTACTGCGTCAGTAGGTGAGTCTTCCCGGCCCCACAGGAGGGCAGCTCATGGCAGCAGATGTTCATGCATCTTGGGTGGGGGCGGGGGGTGTCACAGGGGAGCCCTGAGGGAAGGGTGCAGCCCACAGGATGCAGAGAGAGAGGGCAGTCCCCTGGCTTCGCCCTCGTACTCCATGAAAGAGGGGGTGCCCGCTCTCCTGCTTTCTTGCCTTAAAGGTCCCTCCCTCACCTCCACCTGCCCCCTTGGCTCTCTGCCCATCACCGTCTTGTCTTCCAGCTTTCCGGGACAGCTTGGGGTGGGTCCTGTGCTGACCCGACCCGCCCTGTTGGAGGAGTTCTAGAAGGAACTTCCTGTAGGGGCAACAGGAAGGGCTGATACTCTTCGTGGGAGAGAGCGTGTGATTTTGAAGCAGCTGCTGGGTGGAGTGTGTGTCTGTAACCACCCTCAGAACTGCTCTGTTCATTCAGAACTGGTTGTAGGTCAATAGGAATTTAAAAATATATTTTGCTGCCAAGAAGCCAACAGCTTAAGCTAGAGGGATTTTACCAGGGCTGAGCAGGATGTCTTGGGGCCCAGGGCCCCAGGCTCACCTCTCCCTGCTTCAAAGAGACCATTCATGCTGCCTTCACTCAAACCAGGCCAGCCCTCCCACCTACCAGCACCCTCCTGGGCCCAGTGGGCAGAATCGAGATGCTGATAATAAGGTGCTAACCGCTCCTACCTGTAGGGGGCTCTCCAGGTACACAGTAAGGTGCTAGGGGTTTATATCCATTATTTTCTTAAATCTTGCCAACAGTTCCACCCTTGTTAGTCCCCCCACCTCCCTGGGTTTTTTGACTGCTCTATGCAGGACGTGGGATCTTAGATCCCCAACCAGGGATCCAAACTGTGCCCCCTTGCCGAGGAAATGTGGAGTCTTAACCCATTTTACAGATGAGGAAGCTGAGACTAGAGAAGTAAGTCGCTCAGGGTCATGCACTTGGACAATGGCAGGGTAGAGATTCAAAGCAGAGTGCCAAGGTCCGTGGTCTTTGCGGCAGCCGTCCTACTGTATATATTCTACAGTGATTCTGATGATCTAGCGTGTCCTTCTAGGCCCACAAAGCCACGCATCAGGGCTCCCTGGCCCTTTGTACATAATGACAGGTCAGGTTCTCAGAGTCAGGCCTTTTCCTGTTCTGAGAAGTTCTACCTTAGAGGAAGATGACAGCCTAGAGTTTGGCCCATGCTAGATGCTTCCAGTGAGTGAATGGATGAATGGTGGCATAGCTGCAGAGCTCAGAATTTGAGCTGATCTTTCTCTCTCAACTTTCTCTTCTGTAAAATGAGAACACCACCCATGCTGCAGATGCCAGAGAAAGAAATGAGATAAAGGGGCAGCATACTACCGACACCCAGGAGGTGCTCCGGTTCTAATTCCGTGGGTTGGGCCATGGGAGGGTGTGCCCGGGTGGTGCCGTTATCTGTGTGAAGTGAGACCCGGAGCCGTGGGCACCAGACACCACTGTCACCCGGCACCCGCTCCTCCTCTGGCTGCTGTATCTCCACGTTCCAGAAAAGCAGATGCTTTTCACCTGCCCTCAGACACTCAGGGAACCACTGGGAGGTCACGAGGCTCGGAGCCTGGAACTCCTGTGTTTGAGGGGAGGGGGCATCAGCTCCAAGGCCACCTCTCGGGAGTGAAATGTTGCCAAGGAAGGGCCGTCGACTAGGAGTGGAGAGCCCGTTCCTGGCTGTGTGACCTTGGGCAAGTCCCCCTGGCTTTTCCCGGCCCCGGTCACCTCACGTGTCAAGGGGAGCCAAGACACAACCCCAGAGTGCTAGAGCTGTGTGGCTCTGAGGTCTGAACGAGCAGCCATCTTCAGAACCAAGTGCCCGGAGGTCACGGGAGGTGAGCCAGAGATGCATCTTTCCAGCAGGGCCTTGCACAGGGCAGTGTTTTGAGATCTGCTAAACACCCAGGTGATACACGCCAGTCCTGGCTTGAGACAGAGCCTGCTCCCCGATGGGCCCTTGGGCCCCTGTGGCGTTGGCGCCTGGCCACTGAGCACAGTCCCTGCAAGAGCGTGGACCAGCCCTGGTTCAGTCACATGGGCTCACGAGGGCTGGTCCTTCTCCAGCGCTCACTCGGGAGCACGTGCTGTGGTCCACCGCAGCCTCTGTCCTTGGGGTGGGAGGGCGTAGATTCGACTTCACGGTGTCTGCCCCAAACCTCACTGGAACTTTATGCTCCTGGCTGGATGGTGGATGGTGTGAGAGTTCTTGAGAGTCTGAGTCCCATAGTCACCCAGGAGCTGGTCAGCACTTCCAGGGCCCACCCTGGGGATTCTGACTAGCAGGCCAGGAGTGGGGCACAGGAATATGCATTCATAACACACACACACAGTCTGCATTTATAACACACACACAATCTGCATTCATAACACACACACAGTCCACATTTATAACACACACACACACACACAGTCTGCATTTATAACACACATACAATCTGCATTCATAACACACACAGTCCACATTTATAACACACACACACAGTCTGCATTTATAATCCTGTCTGCAAACTGAGGTTTGGGAACTGCTCCTAAGAAAAGGGTACTAACAGCTTAGCCAAGGGCCTCCCGGGGCATACTTGGAGAGGAGGATCCATGTTCAGGGAGCACTCAAGGGCCTCCTCTGAAGGAGGAAGCAGCAGGGCAGTGGGGTGCAGGACGGGGACAGGAGAGAAGCCCCCGCCAGGGTCCAGTGCCAGGGTGCCTGGCCTCATTGGATCCCCTCTTTCCAGCAGCTCTGGAGCACAAAGCAGACCTTGGGGTCCACCATAAGCCATGGGGCTGGACTTCTGTGCCCCCAGGCCAGCACACCTAGGCATGTGGCTCTCTGTAGGGCCACTGGGGCAGGTGCTGAGGCACCAGTATGCCAGGACAAGCTTCTGGGGGTCATGGGTGCCAGCCCCCAGGAGCAAACCCGCAGAGGCTGGACGATGGATGCGGAGCTGGTAAAAAAACACTGAAGTGTCTGGAGGGGGCGGCAGCAGTGACTGCTCCAGTCAGCTCCGTGGATCGGGCGTCTGTTGAGTCGGGCTTACACTGGGTGCTGCCCACAGAGCTCTCTCTAACCTGGACAGTGCTACAGGATGGGGCTGGGGGTGTTAGCACTGCAGACCCACTTCATGACCCCTGTCCCATGCTGTGCCGAGGATCAGACCTTTGCAAGGAGCTTAGCAGAGCCCCTGGTCTGGAATGAATCCTCCAGGAGGCATCAAGCACGTTCTTCTTGCTGTTATAAATGAAGACGTTGCAGCTGGAGTTGGCCAGCCTTGGCACCCAGCTCAGTTCTGAGCCAGGTCTGAACCCCAGGTTGTCTGACTGCCGAGCCCAGCTGCCTCTGCCTGGCATACAGGGCCAGGCCCGTGGTCCAGGGATGCTGGTCTGTTTTCACTCCAGCAGCAGCTTCTCCCCTTCAACGTGCAGGGAGTCTAGGCCCTCTTGGTGAGAGGGGTGACACTGGCGTCCAGGCAAAGAAGGGCAGGAAGAGAATTCAGGTAGAGGACACAGCATGGGCAGAGGCCTGGCAGCGGGGTCAGCTGCAGGTTGCTTGGCAATGGCTTCCTGGGGAGAGCGGGACACGTGGGTGGGGGATAAGGTGCCTGGAAGGCCTGGAACGCCAAGCCCAGGAGCTGCGTGTAGAGATTCCTTCCCTGGTGCTGGGAGTTGCTGCAGCTCACAGACGGATTGCATTTGAGCAGAACCACGTGGCTGCGGGGGTGGGGGTGAGGGGGTTGAAGCAAGGGGAATGTGGACACCAGCTGTGCTCTGCAGCCACCCAGGCCCCAGGCAGGGATGGGGAACCAGGCGGGGTAGGGGCGGTCACTGCAGGGGAGGAGTTGGGGAGGCAGGAGGAGCCTGGGGAACTGTCAGGGCTCTTATCGTGGGCACAGACGCGTGAGCAGGTGTGATGGTTCCTGGAGCACATTCTACATACCAGATGCTCTGGCCAAGCCCTTTTCAAGGATGACGAGTTCTGATCCTTAGTACAGCCTGGGGTCAGGAGTCAGTAACTTTGTGAAATGGGTGCCATTATCCGAAATGAAGAAGTGGGAGCCCCTTGGCCCTCCCGCCCCTCTCTAGGAGGTGGCCATGTGCCCTGTGTTGTGACAAGGCCGTCACCCTCCTCTGGGCAGCGGGGGGAGGTGGGCTGGGCCTCTTCTCTGAAGGAGCTGTTATCACCTGTCTGGAGCTGCCTTCACAGCCACCTCGACCAGGAGCCACAGTCTTGCCTTCCGAATCCTGGTTAGGGGAACGGGGACAGAGAAAAGGAGCCTCAGAGGCCTCAAAGCACCCTTGACCGGAGCTCCCAGCAGGAGGGGAAGAAACAAGTTCCCACTAGGTGCCCCCTGCTGTGCTGCGTGGTTTCTATAGTAACCCCACAAGTGAGCATCATGTCCCCTGCCTGACCAGGAGATGGAATGACACCCACCAGGAACGGCAGAGCTAGGGGTTTACCAGCGTCCTCGATTCCAGAATTCATGCTGGTTTTTTTCTTTCTTCCTTTCACTTAAAGAAATTCTTTTAGTGGAAAGGAATTTATGCTTTCCCCTCTACTTTCCTTTTGAATGTAGTTGACTTTCAAAACCACAGAAGTCACCCGGGATGTGTGAGGAGATGGAGCTATGAGGCATGGAGGGGGTGCAGACGTGGTCTCATATTCTGGAAGCGCTCCCCAAGTGGCCCCCAAATTTAAAGGACCTGGACAGGGTGGGGGTGAGTGCCAAACCCTATGGGAAAGAGAAAGCTAGCTTGTGTGAGCTAATAAGATATTAATAATATACATGGTGCCTGATACTTTTAATCCATGGCCCACAACCCACTAGGAGGTAATAGTAGAAGAAGAAAATGTTATCTGGCCTTAGTCTAGCTTCTGGACTTAGAACTCTTAAATTCTTGGAATTTCCTGAGTTGACAGGGGCGTCTCTTGTTATTCATAATGAGCCCCTTTCTGTCACACCTGCGTTTATGCAAACCCATAAACAGGAGAGGCCCCTAGACAGCCTCAGGATGGGGCTGGTCACCAGGAAGACCAGCGATCAAGGCGGGGAACTTCCAGCCCCACCCGCTCACACTCCCAGCTGATGGACACTTTGAGGTGCTGGGAGGTGCCGTGTCCAGAGAGGCGTGGAGCGGAGCCCCTTCCCCTGACCTTGCCTGTGTGCCTCTTCTATCTGGCTGCTCCGGGGCTGCATCCTTTACAATGAGCCAGGAAATGTAAGAGTTGCCCTGAGTCCCGTGAGCTGTTCCCAGCAAATGGTCAAGCCTGAGGAAGGGGTCATGAGAACCCCTGACTTACAGCCTGTTGCTCAGAAGTACAGGTGACCTGGGACTGGCATCCAAAATGGTGGGACTAAGTCCTTAGCCTATATTAAGGACTAGTCATTACTTAGTGCTAATTCCAGGCAGTTAGTGTCAGAATTAACTTGTAGGACATCCCTTTGTTGTCCAGAGAATTTGAGGATCGTTTTAGATAACATCCCAGAGGGGATCATAAAGGCCCTCTCTGACCTGTTTCCCCATCTGTACAATAAAGTAGGGGGGGGTGTATAAGCCTCTTCTGGGGGTCTCTGGAGTGATCCTTGGATGAGCTGGCAGCAGATAGAGCTGGCGGACTGAGTTGTTGGAGGTGCCTGTGTGCTCGCCCAAGGCTGTGCGCTCACGGTTTCGGGGGAAAGCAGGAGGTAGAGTCTGGCTGTGCACCTGTTGCACACCTTAGTGTGGAATGGCAAGGCTCGGAGGGCCGGAGTGGGTGGGTCCCTTGCCTTCCCCAGAATAGCCCCCTTTAGAGGAAGCTGTGTGGGCTTCCCCTGCATGCACCACCCCTCACCAGGCCCAAGGAGGGTCTCAGCATCTCTGGGTCCAGTGGAGACACAGGACTGGGATCCGACTGGTTGCTCCCTCCGCCTCAGGACTCCACCCTTCGGCTCCAGGAAGTTTCCAGTCTGTGTGGCGATTGCAGCAGCCAGCGGGGTTACCGGGTTCTTCCTCCACGGGCTGTGGATTGGGAGGTGGCGAGGCTGAGACTGGCCACACGGAGCCCGCCCCAGACTTGACCTCCGACACCTGGTGTCTCCGCAGAGATTTATTGCCCTTCACGCTGAGGCTGCCCCGGGCCATCCTCGAAGCCCGCAGCTCCACAGACCTCGAGACCATCTCCAACCTGGGCCTGGGTAAGTCCCCTCGGGGGTCAGAGCAGGAGGCCGGGTCCTGGGGGGCCTCTCAGGCTGAGCCCAAGCTGGATCCTGAGTCCCAGCTCCCCACGGGACCACCCGCTCCTCTGCCCAAGGTGCCGAGCCGCCCTAGCAGGGAGACGCTCCTACTTTTCAGAGTGGCCGTTTTAACAGCTGTCAGGGGTCTCAGGCACAGCCTTGCTGGATCTGAGGCAGCGGGGGGCCAGTCAGGGCCCACACAGGCTGACCTGGTATCAGAGCATGATATGTGAGAAGCCAAAGCAGACACCAGGCTCCCTCTCAGCGTGACCGTGATCATTAACTGAAGGTGCCCCCACCCCCTTGGCTTGCTCCCTACCCAGGCACGTGACTTAGCACACCCACCCTGCCCGTTACCCTTCTGACCTTTTGAGGGATTTGGGGGTCGGAGGAGTAAAAGACAAGAGTGTTTCTGATCCCAGCCCTACTATGTAATAGTAAGAAGAGCTCACACTTCCTGGGCCCTGTCCACGCGATGGGCTTCACTGAGCCAGCGCCAACCTCTGACATGGCCTCACCATGCTGGCCCTTCTCTGGAAGCCCACGCCTCCCAAAGCTGGAGCCGCCAGGAAGCCAGGCTGGTCACCCCTGCAGGCCCCCATCCTAGGCAGAGGCCAGGTCACACAAAGCAGTTAACGAGTCCTTATCAAGACTAAGTCACTCAGGGAATATAGTCAATATTTTATAACAACTTTAATGGAGTATTATTGTCTATAAAAATTTTGAATCGTGATATTGTGCACCTGAAACTAATATAATATTGTAAATCAACTATATGTCAACTTTTAAAAAAGAAAACTCAGACTTCCCTGCTGTTCTGGTGGTTGAGAATCCACCTGCCAATGCAGAAGACGCGTGTTCAATCCCTGGTCCCAGAAGATTCCACGTGCTGGGAGGCAGCTAAGCCCATGAAACCGCAACTCCTGAGCCCATGCTCCACAAGAGAAGCCACTGCAATGAGAGGCCCCACACTGAAACTAGAGAAAACCCACACATGGCAACAAAGACCCAGCACAGCCCAAAATAAATAAATTAATTTTTTTTTAAGTCTAAACCATACCCAGGAACCTGCACTACATAAGACTGAGCCCACTGGTACATTTTCAGCAGTGCTGGTCAAATGGAAGAAAGGTTGGTGGAGCGTGCAGGACCAAGACATAGATCAAACTAGAGACAGACCTGGGATCAGAGGAGATCCCCCTTGGTTCTCAGGCCCGTCACTGTCCACCCCCCAGGGGCTGCTGGACGGCTCGTGGTCAAAGGCCAGGAAGTAGGAGGAGTCCAGGCCCTCGGGTTTAATAAGCAATAACCGTGCTCTAACCTCTTCGCCTGCCTTGACTCATCAGATCTCCAGACACCCCAGCACAGCAGGTTGCAATATCGTGATGCCCACTTTATGGCAGAGAAAACAGACACGAGGAGTTGAGTGACATTTCTAGGGTCACAGGGTCCACAGAGGGCTGGGCAGTTGGGCTCCAGCCTCCGCCCACTATCTCATGGTACCCTGTCACTCTATCCGGGTTCTCCTAGGTCTGGTTGACCCAGTTTATAAACTTCGCGGCCAGTTTGCAGTTGATGTTGGGAATAAACACTAAGCTTGGGCCCCAGATGTTATACTTGCTGGGCTCTTACTCTTCCAGAAGCTTGGGTATGGGACAGGTGTGTGTGTGTGTGTATGCCCAGTCATGTCTATTTGCAACTCCATGGTCTGTAGCCCTCCAGGCGCCTCTGTCCATGGGATTTCCCAGGCAAGAATACTGGAGTGGGTTGCTGTTTTCTTCTCCAGGGGATCTTCCCAGCCCAGAGCTTGAACCCACATCTTCTGCGTTGGCAGGTGGATGCTTTACTGCTGAGCCACCTGGGAAGTCCAGGGGATGGGTGAACACCTGGTAACTCATACAGTCCAAACGACACCCCTTCCGAGGGCTAAAACAGCAGAGGTGACACTCTCATTGCACTCTCTTGGCGCTGTCTTGTATAATCCTTGCATTCCTATTTTAAAGATAGAAAATCAAGTCTTAGCACGGCCAGGAAACTTATCCAAGATGCTCCAGGCAGCTAGGAGCACGACTGGGAAGTACACTGAGAGCTTTCTGACCACCAGCACAGCTCTCCGCTGCCCCTTGGCTGTACCTCATGAGCGTCTCTGTTGTTTGTGCAACAAGCAGTTGCTGGCTGACTTTGAGATCAAGTTCAAGGGCAAGTGAGATGCATGCATTCCATCTGGGAGGCTTACCACTGAAAGGAGGGTTGGTTTGTAGCCTCACTGCAGGTGGGTTGAGGCAGGTGCCCCAGGGACCCCCAGGTTTCTCTCACCTGGTGATGGGGTGTCCCTGAACCCTAGGAACGACTATGTGGAAGACAAGCTGCTCCTCTAGGGAGAACCATATTCCTTTCTGGAATCAACAAGTCCTTCTATCCGGGCACACTTGACCTCTTGGGCAGGTTGAGGACGTGAGCGGGGTGGGGGCCCTCTGAGAAGCAGCTGGCAGTTCAGGTTGTGTGTGAGCATCCGCTTCCTTGAGAAGTGGATTTAAATGCAACCTGAGGACCTTGCAGCTTAGGAACCAGAGGGTTCTGATCAGGCCGGGTGTTCCCAAGGGCTGATGCAAGGAAGTGAGGCTCGCCAGGATAAGTTTTTCCTAGAGCCGAGGAAGGGCTAATTTTTCTGTTCATCCCCAGAAAGGACAGAGACCCAGAGATGAAAGGGCACGTCCCATCAGAGACCAGAAGCCTTGGCTCTGAGATGTGCAGACAGCCCCCGGCCTTCACATGCAGTAGCGGTGACAAATAAGCAAAGATAAGGGCTGGACGCCCCAGGCACGGTGCCCAGTGCATCACACATTCTAAGCAAGGCACTCTGTGGCAAAGAAGTGAAACCAACTCAAAAGAGCTTAAGATAAAAGGGGATTTAGTGAAAGGAGGCCAGGGAATCTCCGTGATAGGAGCAGAGGGTCTGCCCAGCTTTGCAGGCAGCAGATGCTCTTCTCTGCACACAGCTCAGCCTCCTTAACCCCTGGTTCCCGCTCCCGACTCCTCCATCCGTGGGGCTCTGAGTCTGCCCCTGCATACCGATCTGATGACCTTGTCGTTGGAATAAGTTTATGAGGCATTTGTGTTTTCTGCCTCTAGTGTCAGCAATGTTTCTTTTCTGGCACTCTTCTCACTCTTTACAAAATGAATAGAATGTCATAAATATCCAGATCATTGCACAAGCCTGCTGTTCAGACAGAGATGATGGTGCTGAGACAGGGTTATGGACTCACAAGCTCAGCACCATGTGATCGTCCAGAATGTTTGCTCCTGAGCTGATGTAAGAAAGTCTGAGCTTGGCCTTGGAAAAGCCAGCGTTCAAAAGGGTTCTGTAGGTAGAAGCTCGGGACCACAGAATTAACACAGGGAGCAGTCCAAGTCCACTAAACTGCGTGCCGTTAGTTCTTCTCAGTGCAAAAGGAATCTAGAGAAAGCAAGTTAGACTTGCAGAGGTTCTCAGACATGTTTGCAGTGTGTTCATGTTTTATATTTCTAAAATACGTTTAAAAGAGAATATGTGCTGTAACTCCTCCAAGCTGGCCTGTAACTTGCTTTTGCCTTTATGTTATACAATGAGAACTTTCCTAGTTGTCAAAAATTCATTGGAAAGTCTAGTTTGAATGATTGTCTTAACAGCCCACCTTTGGGATGTCACAGAAACCATTCACCCACTGATCTGATCAGACTTTCTAGCAGTTTCCATGGCATCTTTATTGGCAGTTTCCATGGCTGCCTATATTCATGCCCTCTTTGTTCCTGGGGTTCCTCAAGTGTGAAACCTTTGTCGCACTTGTCCTCAGGATCTAGAGCCCAGCACCTGGCCTGGCCAAGGCCCGCTGAGGAATATAGACGTGGATGCCTGGCAGGAGGCATCTCCATTTGAGACACAGGAGCCCCCAGGGCCGGCAGGACGTCGGCCAGAGTCTGGGGACAGCACACAGGAGGAGAGGGCTCGGGCCCTTAGGGGAACTGTGGCCGCTGAGCCGAGGTTGGCCCGGTGCCACTAGGCACAGACGCCCACGGCCACACCAACCACGATGGTTGCATGACAGCCTTCCGCTTCTCCCCTGGCCTTGGCATTCTGCAGAGAAAGTTACCTACTTCCTTTTCCTAAAAAAAAAAAAAAAAAAGGGAGGGAGGGGGCATGAAGACCTGAGTTCCCAAATAGGCCCCCAGACCCCAGGGGGTAGCTCCTTGGTTCCCAGCTCTCCCACCTCTTGGAGCGGCCTTGGCTTTGAGGCCGCTGCCCTGCGGGGTGTAACCACCAGGCCTATCTTTCGGGCAGGGGAGCAGTTCCTAGTCACCCAGCCCCTGGACATATTTCCCTGAACCCCACTGTCTCTTCCACTGGTGTAGAAATGCAGATCTGAGTGGTGGAAAATGTGTTCTTTTTCCTGTGTGATGCCCGCCCCGCCACTGCCGTCCCGAGGTGGGTGGTCTGGCTGGTGGTCCATCACTTACACAGCTTTTTGCTCTCCTTTTGCCTCTCACCTGTCATTTTCTCACGTCTTTACTTCTTGTCTTTAGACACCCTTCCAGGCCCAGGATGAAACCAGAGGACAGTCCGAGGGTTGGTCTGTCTCATCAGTGTGCAGCGGGGGAGCCAGGGGAGTGTAGGTGTGGCCTGAAAGTGTCAGGAAAGCTCCACCAAACTGGTAACATTTGACTTGGGTCTTGAAGGTTGAGTAGGAAGGAGTTTGCCAGGTGGAGAGGGTGGGAAAACATTCCAAGCAAAGGGAACATTAGCCAAGACCCAAAGGTGGAGCTGCCCATGGTGTGTTCAGGAAGGAGTGAGCAGCAGAGACTAGGGTGGTGATTCAGTAGGTGAAGGTGTAGAGGGTCAGATCCCACCGGGGGATGAATGCCAGGCTAAAGGCTCGAAAGTGATTCTGAACAAATAGCAGTCAAGGGTCTACGATATGCCCAGCATAGAGCCACCAGGAGTAGAATGGACTGGAGGCGGAGTGGGGACATGGAGGCAGGCTATGGCCATGATCTGGGTGAGCAGTAATGGGGTGTCCAGGCACAGGTGGGCAATTCTGTTGATTGCCTGCCCTGTGACTTGTACCTTCTCCCGAAGGAAGGGTCTTGCAGGAACTTGGAGGTGAGCCTTGGGAGCCTCAGCTCACCTATGGAGCTGCTGCCCAGTCCCTTTATCAGACTGGCTGCCTGCTTGCTCCTTGCTAGGAAGCCCTCTAAGAAGACTGTGCAAAGTACCCAAGAGAATGGACAGGTCACGGAGGGGTCAGTAGCTGCCCAAGAAAGTAAAGCACAAGGTACAAGCGGCCATGAGAAACAGCCCTCCCCCCACCCCCCGTAGATGGTGGGAGAGCTTGAAGACACACCCTCCCACGCCGGGCCCCCCACGTCCTCTGGGACTGACTGGCAGGGGCGCACACTGAAAAGTCACATGAAAGTTTGTCATCTCTGACACAGTGGAGACAGCTGGCCGAAGCACTTCCAGACATGGGGTCTCTGCCCGGTGCAGCCCTGCTCTGCTCCTCTGAGATGGCCCCACCCCAGAGGGGTGCACACGGCGCTCTCTCAGCTTCTCAGCAGCCCCGCTGTCCTGGAATTACACATCGCCCACCTTGATCCAGTTTCTACCTCCTTGGCCAGCAAGCTGTGAACACCCACACCCCTGAGAGTGCCCATCCCTTGGGATGAACACACATGCACACACACTGCCCTCAGCCATCTTGCAGTGTCTCCTTTCTTCCAGTGTTGAGCACCTGTTGTGTTCTTACCCCGACCCTGGCTCTGGGGTGTACGCCACCCCGCCGCTCACTCAGGCCAGGAGAGCAACAGGGATGGGAAGTGTTGCAAGTTCCTATGAAGGGCAGCCACGCATGTAACACAGCGGCCCAGCACCCGGCCTTCAGAACTAGTGCGACCTAGTTCACACCCCAGCTCCTTCATTCCCTGACCTGGTGACCTTTCGTCTCTCTGGGTCTCTTATCTTCATTTGTCACATGGGGACAACCTGAGGACTTACACCCGAGGCCTGTGGTCAGAGACCCTGAGACAGTCCCAGTAAAGCAAGCAGCCCACTCACCCAGGATCCAGCACATGTTTGTTCCTGGTATTGTCCTTGATGCTATTTTTGGTAATTTTCTTACTGATGACTCCTTCGCAGAGGTAAAGAGCCTTGGGTGAGAGACTGGAGGCCTGGCCTCATTAACAAGGAATTGGCACTATCGATCTCTAAAATTAATAGCTTGGACAAGACCTGGGTTCCCTACTCCTCTCCAGCAGAAGGGACTGCTTGAATGAGTTCGCAGTGACCTGCCAGCCCTCTGACCTTGTTCTCAAAATGTGCCCCTGGGGCCCTTCTTGGAGCATCCCAAGCTTTCATCAGGTTCTCCAGAGAGCTTGGTACTGAAAGGTCAGGGCCTCCTATGATCTCGATCAACCCCCAACTTGAACATCCCGTGCCTCTTATCCAGAACAAGCCTGGCTCTGACCATCAGTACCAGGAGAGGGAAAGGCCTGCTCTGGTGGCCTCAGCCATGGGCTGAGTCAAGAGAAAGCCGTGTGCTGGGGACTCAGCGGTGCAGGAGCTCAAGCTCTCCGAGCTGAGGGCAAGAGGGCATTTTCCTGCTTTAGCAGCGAGATTGACCAGAGGTGGAATCATTTTGCAATGGGCAGGCGTTCCCCCTTGGATGGTCAGGTCTGAGCTCCCTGGCCACCATCCATAATTCATTATTCCTGCTGTGACAACTGCAGTGGCCAAAAACAGGCCCAAAGTCCCTTCTCTGTCGGGACCCCATTCTAGACCGAGGCCTAGGAAGGTCTGGAGACTTGCCTCAGAGCCCCCAGCGTGGTCAGCAGCGGGAGCTCTGGGCTGCGTCCACTCCATGCCCACACGTCCCTGCACCAAGGTCATGTGTGCCCCTCGGGCGCTCTCACATGCCAGGGGACAGGACCGAGGCGCTGGGCCTATCGCCAGCACCGTCGTGGCCCCACCCCCGGCACCGACACCGCAGGGGAGGGACGGCGTGGGGCTTCCCCTCCCGAGGCAGGAAGTGGTGGGAGAGGTTTAAAACAGTCCAGGAGGGGAAAACAACCTTCCAGCGAGTGAAGCAAACACCTCGCCACCGGCCCTCCTCGGCCCTGCCCCCACGCAGCCCGCAAAGACCACCCGGTGCGGTCCACGCAGGGGCCCGGCTTCGGGACTGACCGCCTCTCCCTTACTCTTCTCGGACAGGCTTCTGGGACTCCTCGCTGAACCCCCGGCGAGGAGGTGGGAGTCCAGCGGAAGCCTCAAGAGACCCAGCCCCCCGGAGCGCCCCCGCCTCCAGCCTCAAGTCCACCGCCCATCCCGAAAACTGCTCGTGTGAGATCGAGCTGTCCGTAGGAAACGGCCGCCTGTGGTTTGTGAATCCGATCTTCATCGAGGACTGTGGCCGTGCCCCGCCGGCCGACCAGCCCCCCGCTGGAAGCTGCCCCTCGCGCCCGGCGCCCCCGGCTCTGACGCTACCTCACCCACCTCCCGGTGGGCCCCCGCCGCCCGGCGCCCCTCCCCCGCCACTCCCCTGCCACCCCCGGGCTTCAGCCGGCCTCCTCCTGCTTCTCCTCCCTCTCCGGCCAGTCCTTTGCCCAGTTCTCCCCCAGCGGCGGCTCTCTCGCCTCCAGAGGCTCTTCCGCCCCTCACCCCCAGGATCTGCCCCCCACTTGGCACCCCATGCCCCGGGCCCCCCGGAGCTTCCAAGCCAGCCACCCATGACAGCCTGTGAGAGGCTCCCACGCCCCCTCACAGGCCTGGACCTCTCAGGGAGGAAGAGATGAAGCCGGGGGCAGCCGCCAGCCCCTTGAAAGCCCCCGCTCCCCCAGTGGCCACGAAGAAGAGCCTCCCCACGGTTCCCCCTAGACGCCGCATCTCTGAGAAGGTCTCCCTGGAGGACCAGAGCGCAGGGAAGCCGGACAGGGGGGCGGCCGCAGAGGGGGGCCCCGGGGGTCCTTCCAGGGCATCCCCGCTCCGCCTGCCTCTCCATCGGACCTCAGACAGCCCCGGGGACAGGCCTCGGAGAACCACAGAGCCAGGCCAGGAAGCATCAGCCCAAGCCAGCAACCCGGGCAGCACGCCAGAGCCTCCAAGGACGATCCGACAAGCCCCAGTCCCACCTCCCAGGAAGAAACGGGTCTCCCGGCAGCTGGCCTCTGTCCTCCCAACTCCCCTGGAGACTGCCGAGCTCTCCGCAGCAGGGGAGGCCCCGAGAAGCCCACACCTGGTCCCCCCCAGGGAGAGATCCAAGGTCATGCCTCCCCTGCCGGGGGGTAATCAGACCCCGCAAGCCCCAGCAGGGGCCCGAGCCCAGAGTGCTCCAGAGTTCAAGGGCTCCTGGCCTCCCTCTCGGACAGCTTGGGCGTGCCTGCCTCGGCCGCTGACCAGGACTCGTACTCGACCAGCAGCACGGAGGAGGAGCTGGAGCAGTTCAGCGGCTCCGGCATGAAGAAGAAGCCGTCCATGATCCTGGGCAAGGCGCGCCACCCGGCTGAGCTTCGTGAGCTTAAGCAACGTCTTCAATGCCTTCCTGTCCAACAACCGCAAGCTGTACAAGAAGGTGGTGGAGCTGGCCCAGGACAAGGGCTCGTACTTCCGGCAACCTGGTGCAGGACTACAAAGTGTACAGCCTGGAAATGATGTCCCAGCAGACCTCCAGCACCGAAATGCTGCAGGAAATCCGCACCATGATGACCCAGCTCAAGAGCTACCTGCTGCAGAGCACCGAGCTCAAGGCGCTGGTGGACCCCGCCCTGCACGCCGAGGAGGAGCTAGGGTCGGTCCGGGCAGGGGGCTGGGAGCGGGCGGGGGCCCGGGACGATCCCGGACAGTCTTCCCTCTCCGCGAATAACCCCTCTACTGCTCTGCCTCTTCCTTTGGAAGTCCGCCCACGGACTCAGATGGCTGGCCCCCACCTTCAGGATGCTCCTGGTTTCATTAGGGAGACGAGTCGCCAGGAGCAATTAGCGGCCTAAGAAGCAGTAACATGTGAGGCTATTGAGGGCCAGAGGCCGTCTCCGCAGGAGACCTGGTGGCTTGAAATGAAGGGACCTGAGAGGGCACCTCTTGTTTTGCAGATGAGGGGAAAAGGTCTGGAAGGGGAAAACACTTGGCCGAGGTCACACAGGAGCCAGGAGCAGTGGGGAAGCTGACTGCAGGTCCCTGCCTCTTGAGTCACCACACCTCCAGCTGGAGGGGCTCTGAGGAGTTGGAGGGACAGACAGGAGTGGGGCGAGGGAGGCAAGGGCAGCCATGTGTTCTGTTGGCGAGGCTGGAGAAGCAAAGGAGAAGAGGGAGGCTGTAGGATGAGGACCAAGACAGCCAGGACCCTCCCCAAACCCATGAACCAACTCTAGGCATCCCCTCTGCTGAGACTCAGTCATGGGAACAGAGGCTCTTCCCTCACTCCCAGAGATGAGGCAGCTCAGGTGTCTCTCTACAGGGACGGGACTTGGGACCTCTGCTACCAGGACCGATAGCCGAGACCCTCCCCCCCACCCCCCACCACCCCAGGAACTGAGTAGAGCCAAAAAGACTTCCCAAAAATATTTCACTACTGTCAGTCAGAGCTGAGCATTGCCTTGGTATCAAGTTGACCTGGGTTCAAATTCTTGCTCAGCCCCTAACTAACTGTGACCTGCACTAGCAGAGCCTAAAGTTGATCCATCTGTTGAATGAGAATTATGACATGTATGTTGCAGAGTGTTGTTAGATCAGAGATGACTAATTCTCACTCTACTAGCTGATCAGGATGCCTCTTGGATAAGATAGCGTTTGAACAGAGGAGGAATAAGCCATGCAGATAGCCATGTGCATTCCTCCAGGCAAAGGGAATAGCAGGTGCAAAGGCCCTGAGGTAGGAGCAAACCTGGCAGGTTGGCAGAATAGCAGCAGGGGTGGCTGGAGCACCTGACCACAGGGATCAGGGAGTGAGAGGGGTCACAGGGTTAGATTACAGAGGGGCTTGTGGGCCATGGGAAAGACTTTGGCTTCTTTTGTGCATGAAAGAAAAGAAAGAAAGAAAGAAAGTGAAGTCGTGTCCAACTCTTTGCAACCCCGTGTACTGTAGCCCGCCAGGCTCCTCCGTCCATGGGATTCTCCAGGCAAGAATACTGGAGTGGGTTGCCATTTGCTTCTCTAGGGGATCTTCCTGACCCAGAGATCGAACCTGGGTCTCCTGCATTGCAGGCAGATGCTTTAACCTCTGAGACACCAGGGATTGGGGCAATTACAGTGTTCTGAGCACAAGAATATCATGATCAAACGTAGCAGAGCACGATTATGCTGGTTGCCCTCTTGCTGTTGCTGCTGTTAAGTCGCGTCAGTCGTGTCCAACTCTGTGCAACCCCATAGACGGCATCCTACCAGGCTCCGACGTCCCTGTATTCTCCAGGCAAGAACACTGGAGTGGGTTGTCATTGCCTTCTCCGTTTCTATGTTGAGTAAAGGACTAAAAGAAGCCAGGGCAAGAGGCTATTAATGTAAGTCAGGTAAGAGATGATGACGGCCCAGGTCCAGGTGATAACCATGCAAATGATGAGAAATCAGGTTTTGGCTATACTGTATTTTTGAGACTAGAGGAAATGGATCTGGTAATTGAAAAATACATATTAAGAATAACTCAACTGGGGCTTCTTTCGCAATCCAGGGGTTAAGACTCCATGCTTCCACTGCAGGGGGCACAGGTTTGATTTGTGGTTGGAAAATAAAGATCCCAACCTTGTGGTACAGCCAAATAATAATATATATATATATATATATATAATTTTTAAAGAGTAACTCTTTTTTAAATGTCAAACATTTACTACATTTGACATTTTTTAAATGTCAAACATTTACTAGGCCCTCAGGCCCTCCAGGTACAGTTGCACAGGTTGTAGAATGCACAACTCCCATGTGAATAGGACCCTCTCAAATTGATTATATACTAATAGGCAGCCCTATTGGAGAAGTCAGTGGCACCCCACTCCAGTACTTTTGCCTGGAAAATCCCATGGACGGAGGAGCCTGGTAGGCTGCAGTCTATGGGGTCGCCAAGAGTCGGACACGACTGAGTGACTTCACTTTCACTTTTCACTTTCATGCACTGGAGAAGGAAATGGCAACCCACTCCAGTGTTCTTGCCTGGAGAATCCCAGGGACGGGGCAGCCTGGTGGGCTGCCGTCTCTGGGGTCATGCAGAGTCGGACACGACTGAAGCGACTTAGCAGCAGCAGCAGCAGCAGGCAGCCCTATGAGTTAGATCTGTGCCAGGCCCTGTGAAAAGCATTAGGATACCACGTATGGGTCCTGGAGGGCTCCTGTGCCCTTAGCATTGGGCCTTTCTGTCGAATGTACTGCACAGTCTCACCTGGCAGAACCGTGGGCGAACCTGCCAGGGCTGTGAAAATGTCCTTCCAGGGACCAGGGATGGGGAAGCCATACTGTTGGGCAACAAGACCTGGGGGCGGGATCCCTGCCGCTGGTTTCCTCAGCCCACCCTCTGGCTCTCACTCACCTACAGAAGCCATTGTGGAGTCTGCCTTGTACAAGTGTGTCCTGAAGCCCCCTGAAGGAAGCCATCTATTCATGCCTGCGTGAGATCCACAGCAAGGACAGCTCACTGCAGCAGCTCAAGGATAACCAGATGGTTATCCTAGCCACCACTACCACCGACCTGGGCGTGACCACCAGCGTGCCAGAGGTGCCCGTCATGGAGAAGATCCTGCAGAAGTTCGCCAGCATGCACAAGGCCTACTCGCCCGAGAAGAAGATCTCCATCCTGCTCAAGACCTGTAAGCTCATCTATGACTCCATGGCCCTCGGCAACCCAGGTAAGTGGGCAGCCGGGAGGGGCCCTGGACTGTGGGTTCTCTCTGGGTCCCTGGACCAGCGATGCTATGTGTGGCTGTGACCCCCTGCCCCTCAAGAACTCCAGAGCCATTGAGAGGCACAGGAGAAGCTGTCCCAGATTCAGAGATCTGTTAGGATGGGAGTGGTGAAACTCTTGGGCACCTCTTGTGCTCCCTGGGGGCTGGGAGGAGTGCCGTGATTGGCATCCACACTGGAAGCAGGCAAGGAGTCCAGCCCACACTGTGCCTCTATATGAATCAGGAAAAGGCACTATCTTTGTTTCCTAGGGCTGCCGTGACAGAGTTCCACAGACTAGTGACTTAAACAACAGAAATGTGTTGGCCCACTGTTCTTTCGACTGGCATTTTTGAGATCAAAATATCAGCAGGGCCCTAGTCCCTGCTGATATTTTGGGAAGGATGTGTTCCAAGCCTCTCCTCTAGCTTCTGGGAGTTCTTGGCTTGTGGCAGCATCACTCCAGCCTTTGCGTGGTGTGCTGTCTGCGCGTGTATCTGTGTCCAAATTTCCCCCTTTTTATAAAGATGTCAGTCATACTGGATTAGGGGCCCACCCTCCTCCAGGATGACCTCATCTTAACTAATTATATCTGCAAAGACCTAATGTCCAAATAAGGTCCCCTGCACTGAGGGCTAGGTCTGCAACATACGGATTGTGAAAGAACGCAGTTCAGCCCTTAATGGCCACAGGAATCAGGTACAGAAGTCAGTTGGGCATTTACCCTGATCTGGTTGGGTGCACCTGAGCTTGGTTGGGCTGGCTTGAGGGTCCATGTGAGGGGTCACTTAGAGGCTGGCTGGGCTAAGATGGTCCTGCTTATAGGCTGGGTGGTTGATTGGTTGTTGACTGGTCTGGAAAGTGGGTGACTGGGCCACATGTTTCTAATTCTGCAGCAGGTTGGCCCAAGCGTGTGCCCATGGTGGTAGTTGGGATCCACGTGGGCAAGTGCAAAGTCTCTCGGTCTGGACTTGAACTAGCACAGTGCCACACTGAACCATTCCACTGACTCACTGAGTCACAAGACAAGCCCATAGTTAAAGGGTGAGGAATTAGACTTCCCTTCATGCTGAGAAGAGTTGCAAAGGAGCAAAGCAAGGGGTACAGATGTAGAGAAGGGAATCACTGGGATCATTTATAGTCCAGGCTGCTCCAGGCACACAAGGACAGGCATCACTGCACTGTGGTGCACACGTTAGTGAACAGAGTGTTGGCTGCATTTCATCCCCTGACTACCCCTTCAGCTGCATGTCCTTGTACAGTAAGCAACCTGTGTAACTGTACACGACAGCCATGGAAAGGGAGAATGGAAGGATTGTTACCTCTGTAGCCATACAAATGGGTTCAAATTCCTGATCTGTCACTTACTACCCATGTGACCTTGAATGATTTACTTAACTCCTTTATAGGACCCAGTTCCCTCATCTCTGGAAGCTGTTTTACAAAAGGTGAAACTCAGACCCCTAACATTTCAGAAGCCACACTTGGTCACTTGTAAATATTAGAAATACCATGTGTAAAATGTCAGCCTGCCACACACGGTACCTAGCGGGCTTGCCCAGTGGTGGCTGTTTGAAGGGAGGGGTTATCCATCTGTCTTGGAGAAGGGCAAGCCAGTATGGCCACAGACCAACAGAAAGCGTGTGTGTGAGACTGGGGTATGGTGCAAGGTTATATCAGAGCTCTGAGCCTCAGTTTCCCCCATGTTAAATGGGCCCAACTACAATCACTTTATGGGGCTGTTGCGGGAGTTAGATTAGCCTGCAGTTTGCATGCAGCTCAGTGGCTGGCACTTGACAAGAACTATTACCTCCCGCGTCTGAACTCATTTGGGCAGTCGTTCTCCCTGACGTGTGGGGGCTTGGGGGCAAAGTCAGGGCCAAGGGCTCTACAGACCCTGAGATGTTATCAAGGAGGCAGCTTTGGGCCTGAAAAGGGCAGCTGCATCCTCAGCAAGTCCCCTGTTGACTCAGAAACCTTTAGCTTAAACACCCAGTGTCTTGGCAGTGACTTCAAACACCATGAGTTTTGCTGACAGTGAATTCACTTACTGAATACTTAGCAGTGAGCAGGGAATGGGGGAGGGAAAAGCTAAATGTGAAGGAGAAGGACGGTTGCTAGAGAGACGCAGAGTTCAGCCTGAGAAAGACGGAGCAGAACAAGGATGCTGAGAGCTTTTTTGTCCTCAGCCCTTGCTGGCGGGGGTGGGGCTGGGGGTGCAGGGAGACGGGAATATCCCTGCTGATTGAGAAGCCAGCTCCAGGCAGAAATTTAGGGCGGGGTCATGGCTCCGTGTGAAGATTCTCCACCAGAAACAGCTCCTCCGGGAGCAGATGGCTTTCTGTTCGGTAGCCATTGCTGCCTGAGCACTGGCCGCTGAACCAGTGGACTTTCCGTCTCCCCTGTGCCCTGAGCAGGGCTGGGCTGCCCCACTCGGGGCCTCAGCCTCTTCACCTGGGAGGATGCAGGTGAAGAGAAGCGCAGGGATGTGCGGGGGGGTTCATTCAAGGACACGCGTTTGAACCAGCTTCAGTGCTGTAGGCTTGGACTTGAATCTCATGGGGCCTCTGCTTATGTGTAAAATGTAGATGATATGACCAGCCTCTCAGGTTGCCATGCAGGGCACTGGGAGAGGACCTGCAAATCACCCAGATGGCTCAGGCTCCAAGAAGGTACTAATCTTCCAGAGCCTCCATTTTCTCACTTACAAGGGGGCTGGGAACACCTCTCTCGGGACTGTGGTGAGGCTCAGATGCGACCGGATATGTATGAGTGTCCAGTGGATGAGAGGTTGCAGGAATGGCTGCCTACTCACCAGGTTCCCCCAAAACGTGGAGGCTGAACCTACTCAGTGGTTTCCAAGCTGGGTTCCAGGAGGCACCCCAGGGTCCACCAAAGGGACATGAGGCTGGGCTTGACCCCGGGCAGCCCTGCTTGTCCCTATATTACACACAGGGTTCCACCTGGGATTCTGTTTGAAATAACCCATTCTGCTGCTAGACATTTTAGTTTTTTTTAAAGAAAATCTTTCATTTGGAAATAATTCCAGACTTCAAAAACTTCAAGAGCAGGAATAATACATTAAAAGAGAAACATCCGCATACCCTTTGTGGACTGCTAATATCTTAAACAGGAGAAGGCAATGGCACCCCACTCCAGTACTCTTGCCTGGAAAACTCCATGGATGGAGGAGCCTGGTGGGCTGCAGTCCATGGGGTCGCAAAGAGTCGGACACGACTGAGCGACTTCACTTTGACTTTTCACTTTCAAACATTGGAGAAGGAAATGGCAACCCATTCCAGAATTCTTGCCTAGAGAATCCCAGGGATGGGGGAGCCTGGTGGGCTGCCATCTATGGGGTCGCATAGAGTCGGACACGACCGAAGCGACTTAGCAGCAGCAGCAGCAATATCTTAAACATCATTTGCTTTATCATTTTTACTCTCTGTGCATATGTAATTTCTTCCTGAATCATATGAGGGCAGGTTCACATACAGCTTGGCCCTTTACCCCAAGTACTTCTAAAAATAGGGGTATTCCCTCCCATAACCACATTAAACTCTCCCCTTCATAATTTTACATCAATACAGTGTTTTTCTCCAGGGCACCTTCTGTACTCTGGGCAGTCAGTGATCTCACGGGGCTTTCTTTAGCTCTTCCTCCTCCAGCTCAGGATCCAGGGGGAGGGCAGGGATCGCATCTTGCTGTCTTCTTTAATCTGGGACTTCACAGCCCTTCTCTGTCTTCTGTGACATCGGCATTTTTAAGGAATACAGGTTTCCCTCCCCACCCCCACCTCACTGTTTCTTCGTCATGAAAGTTCCTCATTTTGTGTTTGTCAGATGTTTCCTCATGATTAGACATTTTCAGCCAGATCTCTTAAATTCTCTGCTGACTTGGACCTTTCATGATCTTAGGACAGGCCTTCTACCTCGGGCCTTCTGCTCACATCTACCCCAGCTCCCCACCCCCTACCCCACCCTGACTCCCTCATCCCCATCCCCATTCAACGCAGAGGCTTCCAGCACCTTGCTACCCAGAGTACGGTCCACAGACCCACAGCGCCCCGTGGAAGCCCTGGGAGCCATCAGCGACCCCGTGAGGGCACGCCTTCAACTTGGGTGCTGCTGGCCTTCACCACTGACCCGCTTTTAGCAGAACAAAAGCCCTTCTCCCCACCACCCCACATCCCCTACACCACACCCTGCCCCAGGGTCCAGGGAGGAAGCTCCACCCACCTGTCTTTTCCATTACACGATGCTGGCAATAGTAACTGGTACCCGCAAGGCATGGCTGCTAGCAACGCGCTGGGACGTGGGGGAAAAGATGGAACTTGGAGACAGGAGGCCTGGGATCATGGACCAGGCCTTTTTCCAGAAGGCTGCTACTGCTACTAAGTCGCTTCAGTCGTGTCCGACTCTGTGCGACCCTATAGATGCCAGCCCACCAGGCTCCCCCGTCCCTGGGATTCTCCAGGCAAGAACACTGGAATGGCTTGCCATTTCCTTCTCCAATGCATAAAAATGAAAAGTGAAAGTGAAGTCGCTCAGTCGTGTCCGACTCTTAGCAGTCCCATGGACTGCAGCCCACCAGGCTCCTCTGTCCATGGGATTTTCCAGGCAAGAGTACTGGAGTGGGGGTGCCATCGCCTTCTCCGATCCAGAAGGCAGTTGCTGTTAATGCTGTGATACAGATGGGCCTGGATTCAAGGCTGGCATTTCCTCACTCCAGAGCCTGTGCCTCCAGCACTGTACCAGGCAGATTCTGGGAACAGATCCCAGAACTCATAAATCTGATCAAGTACTTCTTCCAATGAAGCTGGTTTAGGGCCCGTGTCAGGCAGAGTGGAGAGTTCATGGGGACAGATGGCTTTGGATCGACCTGGCCCTCCTTTCTGCAGCCAGGAGCAGGCTGCATGAGGCCTGATGAGAGCAGTTAGAACTTCTAGAATCATCCCTCCCATTACTTTGATAAGCAAATGGTCGCCACCTCTTCAGTATCTAAGACCATACATTCAGGGCTAACCTTGCTGTTGAGAAGAAATAGCTTTAGTAAAGAACTCCTCCACAAGAGGAGGGGGAAGGAAGGAGAAATACAGTGTATGCAAATATGAGGACTCTTTCTAAAAGAATACAAAGAACCTTCTTCTAATATAGATAAAGAGCAGGCAGCATCCCAGAGGGCAGTGAAGGCCAGCCCGCTGCTCTTTCCTCTTCCTTCAGTATTCTGTGTAGCTGGTTCAGGAGACCCCAGGTGTGTGGAACAAATGGCCCGTGACATCTGCCGAGGGCAGAGAGGACAGAGAGGGAGGGCAGGCTGTGGGTTTTTAAAAATCTGTGTTTATAAAGTCTAAACTGATTTCTAATGACAAACGTCACTAATCGTTTATTATAGAAAAAGGTGATTAGTATTGTAATAGATTTCTATCTGGTCTCTTTGAAATAGATATAGACAGGTAATAAATAGATAATTAGTTAAGGAAATATTTTCTGCTGTGACAAATAAACCCTGCAATCTCTAACTCAATACGAATTTATTTCTCACACATGTAGGTCCAGTTGGATAGAGGAGAGGGGAGTGGGCTCCACGCCACAGTCATCCAGGGATCCATGCTGGGGGAGGCTTTCTGAGTCCCCTAGGCATTGACACGCAGGCGGAAGGGAGACACATAGACAGACAGAGAAGCTATGTGCCTGGCCTGGAAGCAGAGAACAACCTTGTTTTTGTGCCCCACAACAGAAATGGGGTTCAGGACCTCTAAGACGTCATGTTCTGAGGATTGCGTGCTAAGTCACTTCAGTCGTGTGTGACTCTCTGTGACCCTGTGGACCACAGCCAGTCAGACTCCACTGGCCATGGGGTTCTCCAGGCAAGAATGCTGGAGTGGGTTTCCATGCCCTCCTCCAGGGCATCTTCCCCACCCAGGAATCGAACCCATTGTCTCTTAGGGTCTCCTGCGTTGGCAGGCGGGTTCTTTACCATTAGTGCCACTGAGGATTAGAAGCCACAGTACCCTCCTGTCTTGTATAATAACCATGTCTAACATTTCTCACAGTCCAGTAACCCAGCAGGTACCATATTCATCACTTTCTTTCTTATTTGGGCTTCCCAGGTGGCTCAGTGGTAAAGAATCCACCTCCCAGTGCAGGAGATGCGGGTTCAATCCTTGGGTAGGGAAGATCCCCGGAGAAGGAAATGGCAACCCACTCCAGTATTCTTGGCTGGGAAACCCCATGGACAGAGGAGCCTGGAGGGCTACAATCCATGGGGTTGCAGAGAGTCAGACAGGACTGAGTGACTAAACGACAACAATAACAACATTCTGTCTTATTCCTGAAACATCACAACCACCCACATGAGGCACGGATGCTACTGTTATCCCCATTTTATAGTCAAGGAAATTGAGACGCAGCGAGATTGGAGCTTGAGCTCACTTGAGGGTCACAAGTGAGCCGGTGAGTGCTGACCCTGGGACTTGGATCCAGGTCCTGTGCTAAACTGCCGTGTTCCGCTGCCTCTCCAGGGCACCCTCAGGCCAGAGATGACCTCAGAGAGGCCACACCCAATTACTGTAGCCTCATAGGTTTTCCAGCCAAGCTGGGACTTTCGGCTTCTGGTCTCTGCACCCACAGCCTGCGTGGTTGACTGCCTTGTGGGCCGAGCTCCCTAAAGAGGAACTCAGGAGGCCAGAGCAATTTCCTCAAGGATGTGGTGTTGCTCAAAGCAGAACTGAGACGTAAGCAGCTTCTGCAGAAAGCACAAACAGCCTAACAGGGTCGCTTTGGGAAGCTCAGTGGGAGAGAGGCTGGCTTCTCATCTCACGTCAGCCACAGGCTATAGCGAACCTCTCTGCCTGGGGCTCCAGCTCTGTCATCTGTGCAGCTGGGAGTTCAGACTGGACTGGTGGTTTTCAAACTGGTCCCAGAGAACTCTCAAAGTGCTGGGGACATCTCGCAGGGGAGAGGGGAGAGGAGAGGAAATAGGAGGCCAGCCCTGCTGTCTGACTCTGATTAACCGGAGAAGCCAAGTTCTGTATAAAATACCCCTTAACCAAAGGTTTCTGCAGCAAAAGTAAGTTGAAAACCTCCTTTCTAGATGCTCTCTACTTCCTGCCATCCTGTGTTTTTATCAGATAAATTCATTCATTCAACAGTTCAACAAACACTTACAGACAATATGAATGTTAACAGGAAA
Organism: Nanger dama; assembly: GCA_917880005.1. NCBI lineage: Eukaryota > Metazoa > Chordata > Mammalia > Artiodactyla > Bovidae > Nanger > Nanger dama. Next base: position 39,605 of record CAKJTW010000038.1, on the reverse strand, counting down.
ACCCAGCGCCTGTTTTTAGGATGGTCACAATTCAAGTGAAAGACATGGAGCATTCAACAGGTGACAGCCGTGCAGTGAGATAAATGATGTCCATTCATTCATTTAGCAAATGTTATTTATTAAACATCTGCTGCTGTTGAGGGGCCTCCCAGATAGTGCAGTGATGAAGGATCCACCTACCAATGCGGGAGACACCAGAGACCCAGGTCCGATCTCTGGGGCGGGAAGATCCCCTGGAGTAGGAAGTGGCAACCCACTCCAGTATAGTGCCTGGGAAATTAACATGGACAGAGGAGCCTGGCGGGCTACAGTCCACGGTGGACCCGGCTAAGCACACACACGGGCGCGCGCGCACACACACACACACACACACACACACACACACACACACTGTTGAGGCATTGGCTATACATAGTGAGCACAGGGTGTCCCTGCCCTCATAAAGCTTTCATTCTAGTGGGAAGAAACAGATAATAGACAAGGAACCAGTGCTTCCTGTTTCCTTGGAAATATACCAGCAGTGCTGAAACAGGCTATCTCAATGAATAAAACAGGCTCAGGGGTCTGGGGAGTGTGAAGGAGTTTGCCGTTCTGGGTTGGGACATCAGGGGAGGCCTCTGTGAGTTAGTGTATATTTGTTTTCCCATTTTTTTGCAATGACAGGGCCAGCAAACCCGTTATAAGGGCCCTGAACCTAATTGATGGGGAGTGAGGGTCTTGGGTTTAAAACCTCCTGGAGGAACGAAGTGGCTTCAAGTGGGAATGGTGCTGGAGGGTTAGGTCCAGAGCAGGTCACAGTCTCATGAGCTGCCCCAGGATTGTTGCACAGCCAGTCACTTTGCATAGGAGCCCAGTCAACACACTTCGAGGGGCAGTTATGATGAGGTGATGTATCCTTTCCTCTCGACCGGGGTCTGCAGGCCAACTCTGGCCCATCACCTGGTTTTATAGATAAGTTGGTGTTGAAGCAGCCACGTCCATTCATTCACGTAGCATCTCGGGCTGCTTTTTTATACAATGGCTGAGTCGAATAGTTGGGACAGAGACCATGTGGTTGCTGTTCAGTTCAGTTGCTCGGTTGTGTCCGACTCTGCAACCCTATGGACTGCAGCACACCAGGCTTCCTTGTCCGTCACCATCTCCTGGTGAAGACTAGCCCCTTTGCTCAAATTCATGCCCAGTGTGTCGGTGTTGCTATCTAACCATCTTGTTCTCTGCCGCCATGTGGCCCACTAAAACAGCAGAACTAAGATATCTCCTATCCAGCCCTGTGCAGGGCTTGCCAGGTGGCACAAGTGGTGAAGAACCTGCCCACCAATGCAGGAGATGTAAGAGACTCGGGTTTAATTCCTGGGCGGGGAACACCCCCTGGAGAAGGAAATGGCATTCTTGCCTGGAGAATCCCATGGGCAGAGGAGCCTGGCAGGCTACAGTCCAGAGGGTCACAAAGAGTTGGACATGACTGAAGCAACTTAGTTTGCGCAGCCCTTTACAGAAAAAAATTTGCCAACCCGTCTTTCAGAAAATGCTTCCTAGAAGACAGAACTTTGTCTTTAATCCAGCCACTCATTCGATGTCATCAGGGCTCTGAGTCACAGACTAAGTTTCATTATTATCATCTCTGGTTTGCAGATAAGAAAAGTGAGGCTCAGAGGGCATGACCCCAGAAAGCACAGCTGGTTAAGTGGCTGAGACAGGGGCCTTCTAGTCCTCATGGATTGTGTGACCCAGGTGTGCAGCTTCAACATGTTTTTATCAGAGCTCTTCTCCAAAGTCTCCTGGCTGATGAAAACATGCATAAGACCCCCAGCCAGCTCTTCAAAATGTAATCAGCACCCCACAACAGCTACAGATGGAAAAGAGATGTGACTTTGGCAAGAAAGAAAGCCAGAATCAGCAGGAAATGCAGGCTGCAGCCCAGTGGCCCTTTCAGAGGCACAGCTTGATGGACTGATCTGTGATCCACGTGAGACAGATGTTCTCATCCCAGGCCAGTTGTTTTACAAACCATGCCCCCAGCATCTCAGTCCTACCACTTGAAGCCCCGTTGTGTGCAGGGCTGAGTCCCGAACCCTAAGCCTTGGGCTCCAGGCTTTTAGGAAGGAGAATGCAACACTAACTATCTCCAGGATATTGGCTGGGAGCCAGTGCCTTTAAATGATGCTTAAAAGTTGTGTTTGTCCACAAGGAACTCTCAGGTCAGGGAGCCTGTGTGGTTATTTCTCACCACATCAGAGAAGAGAGACCCAGATTCTACTGACCAACCATGGCACTTGGAGCAAATTTCTGTATCCCTGAGCCTCAGTTTCCTAATAGTGAGATTGGACTTGATGAATCCAAAGCCATTGGTATGCTAGGTCAGTGATGGTACAAACCATCTCACGGAAGCTAGTCATCTGCGTCTCTTTACTGCTCCACGTTCATGTTGGTAGCTTGAAGTTGGCCACTGGGGAAATATTTATGCCATGATAATTGGCAAATCCTGCAAAGCAGGGCTTTTTTCTTCAGAGAACCCCTTGTTAACCATTCCCAGCACACCACTGTCTAAGGCCCATAATAATGGATCCTGGTAACCTGGTACCATGACCCCAGCTGTGGGAAAACAGAGTGGGGCCTGGTGGGAGGGCACGTGGGGCCAGCGCACTGTTGGTGTGCTAGATTCCAAGCCCGGTGCTGGAGACTGGGAGGGCCGTGATGGGGCAGAGTTTTCAGAGAGGTTTAGTGATCTGCCTAAGCTCACACAGCCTCCATCCCTGCCTTCAGGGAGCTCACAATTCACAAGGACAGGCTCTGAAACAGTCGAGGGCCTGGGCACTAGAGCAGGAGCCATCTATTGAGGGTGTGGGAGGACAAGAAGTTAGTAAGGGCAAGGAAGGGAGCGCGGCCCAGGCAGAGGGAGCCGTGTGTGAAGGCGCAGGACAGTGAAAGCGCCCATAGCGTTCAGCTGCGATTCAGCACAGTGGGTGTTCTTCAGAGTGTGGCAGTGGGTGGCAGAATGTCATCCTGAGTTCCCCCTGGTGTGGGAAGGACTCCTGGAGTCTGTGCAGAGGCCCGTCTGAGTCAGTGCCAGGCTTGGGCTCTGAGGTCTGGCTGGGAGCTCAGCATTCATTCATTCACACTTACCCAGCACCATCTCCTGCAAACACCCTGCCTCTTGTTGCTCTGTGCGTTGGAGAGACAGAGAGGAGGTTGCTCATGGATAGCTGGAGGGACAGATAGATATGAGGTCTAAAGAGTCCCCTGCAGTGGAGTGGCTAAACACAAAATCATGGGAACCAAGGAGCTGGGCCCCAGGGCCCTTCCTGAGGGTCAGCCGAGATTTCTCAAGAAAAGTGTGGGGACAAGGAGAAAAGGGCAAAGCCTGGGGCTGCAGTCTGGAGGGTTCCTTCCCCTTTTCTCTTACGTCCTCAGACCAGAGCTGGACCGTCCTGGCTGAATGTTGCTGACCCCTCAAGCAGGTTTTCTCACCTCGGCACTGTAGACCTTTGGGTACTGAGTAATTCCTTTCTATGGAGAGCTGTTCTGTGCACCGCAGGGTTTTTAGCAGCATCCCTGGCCTGTATGCCAGGAGCAAAAACAATGCCAGACATTGCAGGTGGCCCCAAAGGGCAGAATCTCCCTGATTGAGAACCACTGCTCAAAAGCAAATAAACTTTCCTGACTATTGTGTTTGACGAGTTATCATTGGGCTGGCCAATAAGTTCATTCAGGTGTTTCCATACCATCTTGTGGCCAACCCAATAATACAATACCAAGAAAAACAAAATTATATTCTTGGAGGCAGAGTAAAATTTTGGTCAGCATGAGTTATAGGTGAATTCCACAGGGCACAGGACTGTTTCACATCCCTGTTGCCAGACACACCTTGTTCCCTAATTCATAAACAAGAAAAGAATCTCTCGTGTTCCAAGCATTCTATTAAATTGTCAACATGGAAGACAACTCCTGGCGCAAAGTACTATGTCCCCTGGAACTCTTCAGTTGTGTCTCAGGCTCAGAAAGGTTATGAAAGACTTTCTCCAAAACTGACTGATCCTGCGCAGAGACACGGGAAAGTTGAAAGGGATCAGAGAGCCTCTGAGCACAGAGCTGGGAAAAGAGGAACAGTGTTCTTCCTTAGTGGGTATTTCCATGGAGGCGGTGTCCGGGCACTCCGCTGTGATTCATTTCATAGAATTCTCACCAGAACCTCGTAGGATGTCATGCTCTCTGTGTCAGTTCACATTTGGCCCAAAATGCAGGCTCAGAGAGGTAGAACAATTAGCTCAAGGTCACACAGCTGGTAAGGAGTGAGATTCATACCCTGAGTCTGACTACTTTTCAGTGCTGGGTGTTACCAACTCCACCAACCAGTTCATTTTATGGGTGGAAAAACTGAGGCCACCTCAGAAAGCAGAACAGAAGTGCCAAGAATAGCTCACTTCTCCACTGCACCCTGTGGGTACTGAAGCACTTTTGTATTCTTTCTCATTTCAGTCTCTCAAAAACCATGACAGGCCCTCACGGCATCTGTTAGGCCCACCTCTACGTGGCTCCTTCCCCAAGGCATGTCAGGAGTTCTGAGCCCAGGAACACTTTCCACAAAGTGTGTGTGTGTGTGTGTGTGTGTGTGTCGCTCCAAGAAAGCACCTTTCTAGGCCACCACACCCTGACCATTCAGTTGTGTCCAACTCTTGGCGACCCCATGGACAACAGCCCTCCAGACTCCTCTGTCCATGGGGTTTCCCAGGTAATAATACTGGAGTGGGTAATCAATCTCTTCTCCAGGGGATCTTCTTGACCTAGGGATCAAACCTGGGTCTTCCGCATCCCAGGCAGATTCTTTACCACCTGAGCCACCAGGGAAGCCCTGCTCCCCTGCCCCCGCCCAGCCCACACAAAGCAGCAATGATGGATCAGAGGTATTTATGTTTTAGAAGAAACCCTCAGGAAAGGGTACTGCTTAACCCAAAAGAGGGGCTTCCCACCGAGGTGGCTGAGCGGGAGAAGGATCCACCTGCCAGTGTGGGAACTGCCGGAGAGGCTCTGGTTCGATCCCTGCGTCGGGAAGATCCCTGGAGAAGGAAATGGCAACCCACTCCAGTACTCTTGCCTGGAGAATCCCTTGGACAGAGGAGCCTGGAGGGCTACAGTCCATGGGGTTGCAAAGAGTCGGACAGGACTGAGTGACTAAACGACAACAATAACAGTTTTCTGTCTTATTCCTGAAACATCACAACCACCCACATGCGGCACAGATGCTATTGTTATCCCCACTTTGTAGTCAAGGAAATTGAGGCGTGGCAAGGTTGAGCTTGAGCTCCCTTGAGGGTCACAGGTGAGCAAGCTGGTGAGTGCTGACCCTGGGACTTGGATCCAGGTCCTGTGCTAAACTGCCAGAGAGGCTCAGGTTCCATCCGTGCGTCAGGATGATTGCTTGGAGGAGGAAATGGCAACCCGTTCCAGTATTCTTGCCTGGAAAATCCCTTGGACAGAAGAGCCTGGCAGGCCACTGTCCATGAAAGAGTCAGACATGATTGACCACATAGCCCCAAAGAATGCAAGTGGGAGGGGGAGCTTCAGGCACCAGATGGCATCTGGTCGAGGGAGGGCTTTGCTTTTGCACGTAGACGGGGAGACGTGTGGTCAGAGAGACAGGGAGCCTTCCCAGAAGATATCCACCTGAGACAGACAGCTGCTCCTGGGTGGGTCCCTGAAGTGTGATGTGAACTTGACTGAGGATGGCGAAGGGGAAGAGCTGGCAAAGGGGAAGGGGCTGGTCTTGCCCTACCCAGCAGAGGGCACCTTTCTTGGGGTTGGTCTTGCCCATCCGGCAGAGGGCACCTTTCTCGGTTCCCTCTTCCAAAACCCAGACTGTGTCTCAGGCCTTCTGACTAGGCTGATCCTAGGCTCGCCCCATGTCAAGAGTCAGGAGAAAACAGGAAGGTTCCTCTTCTGGGATGACCACCGCCCACCCACCCAGCAAACCACTGATCCTTGCCCTGGGCAGGGAGCGGCTCCCAAAGGGAGCCTCGCACTCACCACCTTCCGCCTGCTTCCTCTCCCAGGGAAGCCCTACGGGGCAGACGACTTCCTGCCGGTGCTCATGTATGTCCTGGCCCGCAGCAACCTCACAGAGATGCTTCTCGACGTGGAGTACATGATGGAGCTCATGGATCCCGCCCTGCAGCTGGGGGAGGGTGAGTCACTGTGCCAGACCCACCTCCGGACTCCCGGGGCCCCATCGCCTGACCCAGCCACACCAGGGGCTCGCTGGGCAGCTCAACCCAGACCTCCTGGACACCTGGGGCACCACTCAATACCTGACACATTCCCTGTCCCGGGGGAGCTCACAGACTAGCAGGGGAGCTGGGCCAGTAAAGAGACCTTCTCATCGAGGCTTGTCAAGGTAGGCCCTGAGGGTACCAGAGTGTCTGTACAATCAGAGAAGGCTTCCTGGAGGAGGTGATGTCTGAGCTGAGCACTGAAGGATAAACAGGGACCAGTCAGATAAAGGACAAAAGGCCGTCTTCGCAGAGGGAACAGCTGTTGCTGGCAGTATAAACGATAAGGGAATGATGATCAAGTTCTTAGACAGGGCTGGTCCTGGGGACTCTCAGGCTTCCACTCATCCAGTGCTGGCAGGAAGAGAGTGATGCTGTGTGGGCAAGAGGCCATGCACTCTCCTGGAGGCGAGGGTGGGAATGTACTTCATCCCACCCTCACTTTCCCTTCCCTCTTCTCCTTCCCACCACTTCCTTCCACCCACTTAGCCTCAGCCATGCCTCCACCAAGAATCCCTGAGGGGGCAGCCAGCCCAGATAGCAGCTCCGAGGGAGCCCCGAGCTGCCCTCTGAGACATGGAGAGAGACTCTCAGGCCCCCAGTGGCCCCTTTGGGCTTTGTGGTTCTTGAGATAAGCTGGCCCTCTTTGCATCTGTTTGCCTTTTTAGCTCTTGTTGGTCTCTCGGGTGACAGTATGACGTGTCTAGTCCTATGAGATCTTGGCAGCTCAGGGGAGCGTGTAAAGCCACGGAGGATTGGCCCAGCCCCGTGGACTGTTGTGGGAGTTTTCAAGACAGTGTCAGGGAAAACCCCTTGCGGAGTGGAAGGATGGAGCAAGGCTGTGGGACTCTGCACTGGGTCTGAGCCCCGGCCAGCCAATTCCCCGGCAGTGGTCAGCCATCCCCTGGCCACGCTGACCCCTGCTCCATCCATAGCCTCAATCTTTGCTGCCAACCAGGGCTCCACACCAGGCATGGTGGCACACAGTAGGGACAGGCCAGGGACAATCTTGACCCAACTACCCTCTACTTATGGACATGAACCACCCCTACCTCAATTGTGCCATAACCTCCTAGGATACCTTCTTCCTCTTCCCGAAACCCACAAGGGGTTCGGGTGGGAAAGCTGAAATCACTCTAGGCAATTACAGGACGGATGGGAGACCCAGGCAGCTGCTGGACACCTGGTTGGAGCCAGCTCAAAATACAAACTCTCCCAGAAGCAACCTCATGGATTCCTTTACCCACACCCCCTCTGCACACTGGCTGACAGCTGGCCATGCTGAGCTAATAATATCTTAAGAGAGGCAATGAGCTTTTCCCACCAGTAGCACACTTTCCCTAGAGAGAACTGGCCCGCTCCAAAACTCACGTGCAGAGTCACCTGCCACCTAGTGGTCATGATGGGAACTGCAGAGGACCCCAAGTCCAAGATTAGTGGTCTAGGAGAGCCAGGAGGCTGTGGAAAAGCAGGTCGTGAGCAAGCAGGAGTGTGCTGGCAGGGCTAGAGCTCCTCCCTTTGCCCAAGAAGGTAGGGAACCTCCGGAGCACCTCCCTTAGGCCACCTAACCACCATGTGTTACTGAGCACTGCACTTTACATGTGTTCATCTCTTTTCACTACATTTGAGGGGATTTGTGGATGAGAAAATGGAAGCACAGAGGACTCATTCAGCTGAAATACAGGGCTGCCTGCTGGAGGCTGAGGCCCGGGCCCTGCTCTGTGGCTCCAAATCTGAGCATTCCCAGTCAGTGCACTGCAGTCAGTTCCCCACTTAACAGCCAGGGGCATGTGATTACCATGGGAAACGGGGAATGCCAGCTAGAGGACCAGGACTCTCGGCCAGCATGGGCTGGAGGCAGCAGGCAAGTCTTCTTGGAACACAAGGGCTTGGAGCTGGGCTGGAATAGGAGACCCATTGGAGGTCTCCTGGCCCTTCTCTGATAAGGGACGCTAAGCCAAGCTCCGCGCTGGCCTTGATATTGTTTTTGATGTTGTTCAGTTGCTAAGTTGTGTCCGACCCTTCGTGACCCCATGGACTGTTGCCCTCCAGGCTCTTCTGCCCATGGGATTTCCCAGGCAAGAATACTAGAGTGGGTTGCCATTTCCTTCTCCAGAGACTCTTCCCCACCCAGGGATCGAGACTCTTCCCCACATCTCCTGCATTGGCAGGCGGATGCTTTACTGCTGAGCCACCGTGGAAGCCCTGGCCTTGACATAACCTATTTCAAAAACTTGTCTCCTTCCTGCGCCGCCATGAAAGGGCGAGTGATCCTGTGGCCACAAACCCCTTTATCTCATCCCCTGCTCACCCCAGGCAGGCTGCGAACTTTTCACATATTGGCTGTGGAATTTGTAGCAATATGTAGGCAGCTTCATCCAGTGTAGCAGTTAGGAATGCTTTGGGCCTCAAATAACTCATTACGTAACTAATAATGGTTTAAATCAGAGTAAGGGACTGGTTTGTCTCTTGCATCAAGAAGTCCTGGGGTTGGTTTTGTTTCTATTTTGTAACTGCCTTATTGAAAAGCAAGACCCCTTACATTCCGGGCCTCCTCATATTATTGTAGGTGTTTCCTGCCAAATTGGGGGATTATTTGTATTTTAATTTTGTAATCTGTGACTCTGTACTGTTGAAGGTTTCTCAGTTCTGTGGGGTCTCCTTAGAATGTATGTGACTTTTCGATATGTTGCGATATCACACAGATGAGACAGCCCAAATTTCACTAACACAGCTCTTAATAAATGATCTGAATGAGAAAAAGAAGTCCTGGGGTAAGCAACTGATAATGGTGGCACTTTTTCGCCTGCCATCAAGAATTGTAGACCCAGCTCTTTCCATTGTTCTTTAGGATGTGAACCTTTGTCTTGGTGCCTATCACCTGCGCCTCGGGGCTCACCTCTGTGTTCCAGACAGGAGGAAGGGAGACAAACCAAAACCTGACAAGATGTATCAACTAAGTTTGTCCCTTACTAAAGGCTTTCCTGGAAGCCCCACCCAGGGACTTCTGTGTAGCAGCCAGAATGGGGTCTCCTGTCCTGTACCTCAAATTGAAAGAGATTCTGGGAAATGAGCATTTTCAGTTGTGTTACTTACCCGAAACAAGTAGAGTTCAATTAATTAGGAAGAAAAAGAAGATGGGATTTGGGTGGCTCACCGGCAGATGACTCTTATGTGAAAAATCACTGCTTTGCTCTGTGATGACCTAGAGGGGTAGGATTAGGTAGGGGTGGAAAAGAGGCTCAAGAGGAGGAGATACATGTGTACATATAGTTGAAACGTTTTGTTGTACAGCAGAAATTTAACACAACCTTGTAAAGCAATTATACTCCAATTTAAAAATTAATTAAAAAAAACTTTTAACTAAAAATAAATAAATCATTGCCCTGGTACCCGAAGCACTAAGGAGAGGCCTGGTGAGTGGGAGGGAAGCCCAGGAAGCTCAGCAAGACCTTTGCCAAGTCACCCCACCCCCTCTAGACCGAGGGGCGCTCCGAGGCCAGTGCTCCTCACACATTTTAACCAAAGCCTCCAACAGGCCAAGGAAAAGTAAATTATAAGTGTGTGTGCACATTATTATCTTTAATCATAAAACTTCATGTAAATTTTTCAGTCTGAAGGTGGCGCTACTGGTAAAGAAACTGCCTGCCAGTGCAGGAGACGCAAGAGCCGCAGGTTCAGTCCTTGGGTCTGGCAGATCCCCTGGAGGAGGGAATAGCCACCTGCTCCATTATTCTTGCCTGGAGAATTCTATGGACAGAGGAGCCTGGCAGCCTACGGTCCATAGGGTCACAGAGTTGGACACGACTGAATCAGCTTAGCACACATGCACGACATATTTCAAAAATTAAATTACCTTAGGAAACTTAGGCATTAGGCATATGTATGAATTAAGATAAAAAGATATGGAGAAATGAAGGATACAAATTCTTAACTTTCTTTGAATTATTAAAAGTTATGTGTAATCATATAAATATAACATTTTCTCCACATATTTTTAAGTTTTTTTTTTTAATAAAATGTATATGACACCTAGAGAGAGAGGTCTCCTGCCCACCCATGTCTCCAAGGCACTGCTTTCCCACCCTAAAGACATCCATAGCTGTTAGTTTCTTGAGTATCTTTACATTTTAAAACTAAAAACTCACTTTAAAGCATCAGTTTAAAAATAAGCAAGAGTTGCATCCTAAAGGGGAGCCGATGACAAGCTTTGAGCAGAGCCGTGCAGCTCAGGGCTGGACTCGAGGAATCTTTTGATTCTGCGGTGGGCGCGGGTCTGAAGCTCAGCAAGTGACCAACCACCTGGCCGCACGTGCCTTGGGCCTGCGGCGGTGGGTGGGGCTTACAGAGGTGGGCGGGGCGGACCAAGCCGGGACCAGCTCCCTCGGGATGCGAGTGGGTGGAGACGGTGGTCCAGGCTCCGCCTCCACACCCTTGCCTCCTGCAGGTTCCTACTATCTGACCACCACCTACGGGGCCCTGGAGCACATCAAGAACTACGACAAGATCACAGTGACCCGGCAGCTGAGCCTGGAGGTGCAGGACTCGATCCACCGCTGGGAGCGCCGGCGCACGCTCAACAAGGCTCGGGCCTCCCGCTCCTCCGTGCAGGTGCGACCTGGGACCTAGAGGGTGGGGAGGGGACCAGGGAATCTTGCTCCCAGACCATCCCTACTGCCTGCCAGTTCAGGAGCAATGGCACTGAGCCCCCAGCCTGCTGGGGTTGAGAAGTTGAGGGCTGGAGGAAAGTATCAGCGAGCATCGGCGTTTCAGTTGGGCACACAAGATAGAGCCAGGAAGAAGGAGACCTTCACCCAGCATTCCTCAGCGTCTGTGATGTCCAAGCAGGCTGTTAGGGCTGGAGATGGGAACAATGGTTTGTCCCAGTTAAACAGCCCAGGAGCTGATCTGCAGCCTTGCCACTTGGTGCCCAGACAAATGCAGCAGCTGCCAAGGGTCCCCCTGCCCCTAGCCTGCCCACAGCCTGCCCACCTCCAACCCATCCACCCATCCTTCCCCACTTCTGTCTGTACAGACTCAGTGTTCAAAAGTCACTGGTGACCAGACTCCTGCCCCCACCCATCCCATTATCCCACACCTCCGAGGCTGCATCAGATCTGTTCATTTCAGTTCAGTCGATCAGTCCTGCCCGACTCTTTTCGACCCCATGGACTGCAGCACATCACGCTTCCCTGTCCATCACCAACTCCTGGAGCCTACTCAAACTCATACATCAGAACAGCTGTGAACACGCTGAGCTCAACTCCCTAGGGCTTAGTCTCTCAGCCCATGCTGGTCCGTCTCCCCTTCCTCACCAGCTGCCACTGCCCAGCCTCAGTTTCTCCAACAGCCCCTCCTCTGAAAAGCCTTCCTGACACCCCCCCGCCTGTCCCCTCCCCGATTCCCTATGGCATAGGTTAGAAGTGCTTCCTGCTGCTCCTGCTTCTGTTGCAGCGCATATACCCTGTACTGTAACCATCTATGTATAAAGCTGTAACCCTGAGAGAGCAGGCCCTATTGCTCACAGGTCTCAGGGGTTGGGGACAGAGTGGGACTGGGGAGTATGCACAATGGCAGGAGTTAGGACAGTGAATCAAGCTGTCGTCCAAAGCTGTGACTAGGTCTGCAGACTCACTTCCCTGGCACCCAGAGCACACTGGACCTGAATCCCATGCCTGGCTGCTTTCCACATGGCCTTTCTATAACTGGGAGAGCCCAGGCCTGGAAGGCAAGAGGCTCACAGTGTGGATCCAGTTCTGTACTAGCTTGCTGTGTGACCCCAAGCCGTGTCTAACTCTCTCTGGGGTGCACTTTTCCTGTCAGCACAGGGGGACTCTGGCCCATTTGAGCTCTGCCTCCCCAGTACATGTTCTAACATCAGCCAAGCTGATGCCCCTCCTCCTCTAATCAATGGTGTCCTGATAATGTTTAGTAACTGGTTCTCTGGGGAGAAAGAAAAAAACAAAAGGCTCTGATCTTTGCTTCTGTCAATTTCCGTGGTATTTCTATAAATACTGCCACCGTGGCTGATTCCACGCTACTGACTCGGCATCATGGAACTTGGAGTTGGGTAGAGATGTACACAGTTGGTTTCCTCAGGCTGGTGTGAGCCGGCATAAGTTGGCGAGTGCAGCTGCAGCACACCAGCATTCCCTCCTGCCTTCTGGGACAGCTGCCTCTCCACCAGCTCTTGGAATGTGAGCGCTCTTGGTCCAAGGGTGACCCTCGCATTCCTTCCTTCTTGCTTCTACCTCGTGGATTCCCGATGCTGAGTATCAGTGTGTCCCACGAAGGAGGCAGAGCTCAGGAAGAGGCTTGGGATGAGACTTATCAGCACTGTTTCTGGGGTCTGAGGAGGGCACCGCTGTCTGCCCCCTTCCCAGTGTCTCCTCTGCACTGCACACGGTAAATCCCTACCCTCTCGGGAGCAAAAGCCCAGAGTCTGAGAGTCATCAGATGTCAAGGGCTCTGGGGAGGCCTGCTGGCAGCTGAGGAGAGCACAGGCAGCCACCGAGACCCAGGGAAGCGGGCTGGGCTTTCCCCTCCCAGGAAGAAAAAAAGAAGAGCCTGGCACTGCTCTGTAGTCACTATCTCCATTCTGAACTAGGCGGCCTCAGGAGACCGCTGTGCTGTCACCATCCTTCCACAAGGGGGGCAGCCCTGCGCACACACTTCCTGCTCGCCCTCTGGGAACTTGGAAAAGGGACTCTCAGGTTTTGAGCTAATTTTCTGTGCTCCACCCCCAGGCACAGATTTCGAAAGGACTGGTTTTATCCCCACTTTACAGTAGTGGAAATGGAGACTCAGAGAGATCAAGGTCACACAGTGAGTGGGAGCAGATTCAAAGCCAGGCAGGGACTCCTTCCATGGTCTCTGGTGAACTCAGGTGTGAGTGTGCTGTTTTCTGCAAACACTCTCCATCTTTTCCCCCCAGGTCTTCTCCCCTGCCCTTCCCTGCCAGCCTGTTCATCCTGGGACCACCCCCTCCCATCCCCAGGCCCCTCCAGCCCTAGGGCCTGAACTGTTCAGCCTGCCTTAGCTGCTCCAGCTGAGCCATGGAATGCCGGGGGTGGGTGTGAATCTTTGATTTTATTTATGCTGCCCTGTGTGCCCAGCAGCGTGCCTGGAATGCAGGGAGACTCCTGAAAGAAGACAAAGTGAGAAATATTTTTTTCAGTGACGGCAAGCCTGTGGACTGGCCACCAGGGGGCGCGCTCACTCCTTGTGTCCAGGCCAAGACTGACCCAGTGAGAGCTGAGGCTCAGAGTGGGAGGGTCTTTGCCTGAGGTCACGCAGCAGGGTCAGCCGCCAGGTGCCCCGACGGCCAGCCTCACGACCCCTCCTGCCATCCATCCTCTGTCTATGGAGAGGAATCGGGGGCCCAGAGAGGACAAGGCCACGCAGCTTCTCCTGTCCAAGATCCCAGCATCGGTGCAGGGCTGAGACAGGACGTGGGCTTGGCCCCGCCGGTAACTGTGACCCCCTCCGTCTTGCCCCGCAGGACTTCATCTGCGTGTCGTATCTGGAGCCGGAGCAGCAGTCGCGGACGCTGGCGTCGCGAGCGGACACGCTGGCCGAGGCGCTGTGCGCCCAGTGCGCAGAGAAGTTCGAGGTGATGCAGCCCCAGGACTACCGGCTCTTCGTGCTGGTGGACGGCCGCAGCTTCCAGCTGGCCGACGAGGCGCTGCCACACCGCATCAAGGGCTACCTGCTGCGGAGCGAGCCCAAGCGCGACTTCCACTTCGTGTACCGGCCCCTGGACGGCGGCGGGGGCAGCGGAGGCCCGCCCTGCCTCGTGGTGCGGGAGCCCAACTTCCTGTGAGCCCGGGGCCGCGGCCCCTCCGACGGCAGTGTCCACCCAGGCGGGGACGCTGGCAGACCGGCCCGCACCCTCGACCCCCATACTCACACTCAGACGCACCCACCACAGACACATGCGCGCGCGCGTGCACACACACACACACTCTCCCAACGGGGATGCCCACACGTTGCCCCGTGCTTGCAGCCTACTGAGCGCGCCTCGGCCACCGTGGCAGGACCATTGTATAAACAACGTGATCCGTGGCCCCAGCGTGCTCCCAGTAGGAGGGCGGGAGCCGGGAGAGGCCACATGCTTCATTAGGCAGAAAGGGAAACGGAAACTCAGAGAGAAAGAACCCTCCAGCCCCCTGTGGCACACAGAACCCAAGCTCGCTGGCCCCTGTGGCACACAGCCCCTCAGGCCAGTCCGTCTCCGCGCGCCCCGCCCCCAGCCCCTGCCCACCGGCCCCCAGCCCCTGCCGCCGATCCCCAGCCTTTAACCAGAGGGCTCAGGTTTCCCCAGGACCGTCCTCAGGAGGCGTGGCCTGGCCACGGCGGCCCCACCCCCACGGAGCTGGAATGTGCTGGACTCGCCCAGCATCTCAGGAGCATCTCAGGGTGCTGAGGAGATAGGCCCCTCACCCCTGCCTCAGAGCCAACCCTCAGCCATCCGCACGCTCCGTGCTGCCCGTGCTGCCCCTACCTCCCCAGCCCCTCCGGAAGCAGCCAGGTGTACAGTGGGACTCCGAGCGAGGCCAGCTTCACAGCTACATGAATGAGCCCAGCTTTGGCCGCGGGGGACATTGTCCAGGGCCCTTTCCCTCGTGGGCACCCCAGGACTGTGGCGTTCATTGCAAGAGACAGTGTGTGGGGAGTGTTTTAATAAAAGTCCTTCTGAAAATGGCATCTTCGTTTCTCAAAGGGCTAGAGCTTTGCTCAGGCAGCCAGGGGCCCACCTCCCCCACCAACAGCCTAATCCCCCTCCACGGTGGGGTTCAGAAAAGCACCTCCTTTCCACTGAGCGCCCTTTTTTTTTTTTTTTTGACTGAATCTGTAGGTTTCTCAGGTGGCACTAGTGGTGGTAAACCTGCTGGCCAGTGCAGGAGACAAACACGAGTTCAGTCTCTGGGTTGGGAAGATCCCCTGGATGAGGGCATGGCAATCCACTCCAGTATTCATGCCTGGAGAATCCCCATGGACAGAGGAGCCCGGCAGGCTACAGTCCATAGGGTCACAAAGCGTTGGACACAACTGAAGTGACTTGGCACACACGCATAGCATACTCTCAGGGCCCTGGGCCCCGTCTGCCCCTCAGCCTGGGCATTTCCTCTTCCTAGCACCCACACTGCCCATCATTCCTGCCTCTGCTGCCTATCGCAGCAATACCATTCTGTACAATCTTTGCCTGGTCAAACTCCTATTTATCCCTCAAGCCCCATCTCCAGAAAGCCTTCTCTGACTTCCTGGGCTGCTGGCCAGATAGTCTTTGTCCATGTCCTCCAGCCCTGTGGGCTCTGTCACAAGAGATAGCTCATCCAGTTGTATCTGTCTGTTGATACTTCTGCTTTCTCCACCAGATTTGGACCCTTCCTGTCTTTGTCCTCAGCATTGATTAAAAATATGTTTGCTGAGTGCCTGTTCAATGTCAGCACTCTTCTAGGCCCTGGGAGACAGTAGAGAACAAGTCAAATGCAGCCCCAGCGTTCGTGGCTGTGAGCCGTGCCCGCAGGGCAGCTGGACTTCCTTGAATTATGTTGCTGGGAAGCAGCCCGCTCATTCAGCTGATCAACAAACATCTGCCTGACTGTGGCTCCAGGCCAGCCCTGTGGCAGATGCCGGGATTGCTCCAGGATGCAGCCAGCCAGCCCTGGACTTTCCAGGCTGGGGATCTTTATAACAGACATGAGAAAACAGGCAAATACCCAGAAGCTGAGGTTAGCCAGCCATGATCCCAGGTTCCCCTTGCCTCTGCCACCTCCCCTGCCCACCCTCTGGCACAGACATTGTCCCCTTCCTGATCTTCCGATGCTCCCTGCAGCCTGAAGCTGAGCTGGCTGTGCTGCCTCGAGTCCCCAGCTGTAAGGCAGGGTGCCCACTGCCTCCCACTAGGCCTGAGACGGGTGGAGATGGGTCAGACGGAAGTCTATTTACCCAAGCACCCTCTTGCCCAGTGGAGCCCCAACTTGGGGTGGGGTTGGAATTCAGAGGGTGGATTGAGCATCAGTCCAGCCCTGGCGGGAGGCAGGGGGTCTTCTGTCCAGCTCCCAGGGAGCGGGCAGAGCCTTCAGTGACCTGGACCAGGAGTACCACTGTTAAGAGCCCCACGTGTGCATGTGCGCATGTGTGCTCGAGCGTGGGGCCCCCTCCCGTCAGGAGAAGCCAGAGAACAGGATGGATGGAGCTACCTGGATCCTGTGGTCTGGAGGCCTCTGTCCACAGTGGGGTGTGCGGGCCTGATCCAGGTGCAAGAAACAGGGCCGTGCAAGTGCTGAGCCCTCATGAGTGCCTGGCACTGGTCAGTGACTCCTCTTGTGGGAGGTATTTAATGGATGAGAAGGTGAAGGCTCAAAGAAACGGGGGAGAATTAGTCTGCTCTGGTGACCTTAACAAAAATACCACTGATGGGCCAGCTTAAACAGCAGACGTTTATTTTCTCACCATTCTGGAGCCTGAAGTCTCGAATCAGGGCTGGTTTTTCCTTGGTTTGCAGACAGCTGCCTGCCCACACAGCCTTCTTTCTGGGCCTGAGCACCCCTAATCTCTTCTTAGAACGCAGGTCCTATTGGAGCAGGGCACAGCTGTGTGACCTCACGTTACCTTTAGTAACCCTTTAAGGCCCTGTCTCCCAAATGCGGGCACATTCTGAGATGTGGCTTAGGGCTTCAACACGTGAACTTGGCGGGGACACAATTTAGCCCGTAACAACAGGGTGGCTTGCCCAAGGTCACACAGCTGGTTAGAGGCTTTGAGTGAGGTTTGAACTCAGAGCTGACCTACCCCCAAATTCAGGGCTCTCTTTACCCCACACGGCACCCCAAGTGACCTGTTTGTAGAAAACCAACGTCAGATGAGCCTCACCTGCCAGATCCACTCCTGAGCTTGCCTGAGGCCATGGTGAGCATCACAGGGCTGACTTGACCCAGAGGTCCAAGATGCAAGTGAAGCGACCTGGCCCCTCCACCGGCCCCGAGCAAGGAATCAGTGTGTCCGAGGGTGATGGGATCACAGGCTGTGACATAGGGCAGAGGCTGGGCTTTGTCTCATCCCTGGCATTCGTGCCCTGTGCTCTTGGCCGGCTGGCTCCCTCCCTCTGCTTTTACTGGCCTCTCCCCTGGGCCAGCAGTGCTGAGAAAAGCTACGAGAACATCTGCAGAGACCAGGACATGGCCAGGCCCTACAGCTCCTCCGTCCCTAGGTCCTAGCAGTGACAGCTGGGGGCAAAGCCCCACGCATCACGAGCAGTCCCAAATCTGCCTTGCAGACACCTGGCCCATCATGGCCTCACAAGACCTTAACGTGTTGTACTGCATTCTCCCTAGATAGGAGCAGGTTTCCGCTGGGGAACAAGGGACCAGCCTGCAGAGAAAGTGGGCAGAGAGAAGCGGGGGACCCTGCATCGGGGAGGGACAGAGAGAGGCAGGGAGGGTCTTGTGGGTGCAGAGGAGATGCGCCCCCCGACCCTCCCCCCACAGACCATTTCGCCGGTTTGCAGATGTGGGCACTCTGAGAGCACTCAGCTGGCCTGAATCCAAGAACTGGCCACCTCCCCGCTCTTCAGGGTCATCTGGCCTGGAAAGCAGGGAGCAGCTGGGCAGGAACCAGGCCCTCCTTTCGCAGGAAGGTCATATGGTGCCTGGCTCTGGGGAGGAAAGCTCTGACTCACAGTGGCCATGAGTTTGCCTCATCCCCAGTTGTCACGCTATTTGCTGGAAAACAGCGGTTTCCTAGGAATGCCCTTCCAGGAAACATCTCTTTGCAGCTGACACAACTTTAAGCTGAAAGGGAACTCAAATCTGGCTTCAAAGTCGGCAAATCTGTTCAGCTGGAAGGCAGGAGGAACCTCAACTGGTTGTCAGGAGACCTGGGTCCCAGGCCAGCTCTGAGCCCTCAGTGAGATGCTTCACATCTTTGGGCCTCAGTATCCCTATTCTTAAAATAAGAATGATTCTTCCCCCATCTCCCAGGCATGTCTCAGGGATCACACCAGCTCTTGGGTGGGAGCAGACAGGCAAAGCCTCAGATCTTTTGGTAAAGGGAGATAAATTCAGAGTTAGACATAACAGCAGGGAAGTTGTTCATAGCCAAGGTTCCATGGCTGAAGGCACCAGGGAGTTGGGAAACCCAGGCTGGGCTCCACTTGTCACCTGGCACAGGACCGTGTCCACCTGGCGAAACGGACACCTTTTCCACATCATCATATGGTCTATAGCAGGGGTCCTCAACCTCCGGGCCATGGACCAGTACCTGCTGTCACATCAGTGGTGGCATTAGACTAGAAATAAAGCACACAATAAATGTAGTGCCCTTGAATCATCCCCAAACCATCCCAACCATCCTCTCCATACCCGCTCCATGGAAAAATTATCTCCCATTAAACTGGTTCTTGGTGCCAAAAGGTTGGGGACCGCTGGTCTACAGGGACTCCAGGTGAACTCACTCCTCAGGGCAGCTCTGCATAATTTTGGTTTAATGAGAGCAGTCACCACAGGATGTGCCTGAGGGAGTGGAGGGCATGTAACCCACCTGGAGGAAGCAGATGGCTTCCTGCCAACGAGGATGCCTGAGGTGGGTCTTGAAGAATGAAGAGTTGGCCTAGAGCAGAAGGGAATCGAAGGACCCCTGAAGATTGCTGAAACTCTCCATGGTGCTCTTGCTTGTCTGGTGAAGACTCATTGGCAGCTTCTATTCCAGACTATCTTCTTAAGAGTGGCTAGGGACTTCCCTGGTGGCCCAGTGGCTAAGCCTCTGAGCTCCCGATGCAGGGGGCCTGGGTTCGAGCCCTGGTCAGGGGACTAGATCGCACATGTGCAAGTAAGGATCTTGCATGACACAATAAAGATCAACGATCCGGCATGCTGCAACTGAACACAGTGTAACACCAACAACAAAATAATATTTTTAAAAAAGAGTATTTGACTAGCCTTGAAGGATACAGTTGCTTCCTCTTGAAAAGAGGACAATTTTTTTTTTTTTTTTCTAACCAATATAACTAGCGTCTCTCACTTTGAAAGAATCCGTCTCCTCCGACAGGGCCAAAGTGGGACAGGTCTGCTCACAGCCTTATTCCTAAGCCAGACATTTCTCAGCCGGGTCCAGACACACTGTGTGCACAGCATCTACCAGGGCCCTCCCCTCAGGGCACTTGGCAGGCCAGTGGAGGCAGCAAATAAGAAGCACGTGATCTCCTGCCAGCACGTATGACGTTGTGGCAGGTGACCTTGTTAACGTGCACATGCGGTAAAATCTCTGACTCTTGACAGTTTTTGACAAGGAAGATGGATGAAAGTGAAAAATCACAGAAAATGAAATAGAAGTGTGCTGTATGCAGGGTCACTGGTCATTAAAAGATTGGGTGTCCATAAAGCCTGAAGCAAAGAGTAGTGGGAGGTGAGGCCAAAGGGGCGGCCAGTCAGGTCTTTGAATGGCCCTGGTTGGCAGCACAGCGAGTCTGGAAATCCTGCACTCACATAGAACAGAACTGGAGGGGATGGGCTGGACTGGAGGCAATAACAGAGAGCACTCCTAGCATTTAGACTGTTGTCTTGAAAGACAGTGTCTCATGGAAAGACACCAGAGTTTCCTGGAGAAATAGCTGATCCCAGCTTTGGGACAGGAAATGTAGAATGAAACATTCTGATACACTAGATAGGAAGAAAGCAGTGGAAGTTTCTTAGCATCCTGTCAAAAGGGCTTGGGTGGTTCAGTCGCTAAATCGTGACTGCATTCCCCTCTGCCTACCTCCCTGCAGCCACTAATCTTTGATGTTGTTCAGTTGCTCAGTTTTGCCCAACTCTTTGTGACCCATGAACTGCAGCATGCCAGGCTCCTCTGTCCTTCATTATCTCCTGGAGTTTGCTCAAAGTCACGTCCACGAGTTGGTGATGCCATCTAGCCATCTCATCCTCTGCCGCCTGCTTCTCCTGCTGCCTTCAATCTTTCCCAGCATCACTTTCTTTTCCAATGAGTCGGCTCTTCACATCAGGTGGCCAAAGTATCGGAGCTTCAACTTCAGCATCAGTTCTTCCAGTGAATATTCAGGGTTGATTTCCTTTAGGATGGACTGGTTTGACCTCTGAAGGGGCTTGGGAGTTCACCTTTGGAGTCTATCAGGACTTCCCTTGTGGCTCAGCTGGTAAAGAGTCTGCCTGTAATGCAGGAGACCTGGGTTCGATCCTTGGGTTGGGAAGATGCCCTGGAGAAGGGAAAGGCTACCCACTCCAGTATTCTGGCCTGGAGAAGTCCATGGACCATATAGTCCATAGGGTTACAAGGAGTTGGACACAAATGTGTAACTTTCATTCATTCAGCCAAAAATGGACAACTTGAGCTTCAGTAGAGAAGTGCAATGGATCAAAACCCAATAGAAATATGTAAATCCTCTGGATCCGGCTGCTGATTTGTAAGAGACTTGGGCATCAGAAAGACATGCTGAGCAGCAGCTTATGTATGCAATCAGTGAAGTCCAGGCTGAGAAACTCTCCAGCCTGGACTCTTTAATGGAAATTGGAAGGGGAAAAAAAAATGAGAGAATGCGTAGAATAAAAACTAAAAAGTATCTAGGGATACACACTTGTCCTAAAACCACAAAGAACACAAGGAGAGTGGTTACTTTGGGAGGGAGGAGCTATGACTGGGATGGAGTACAAGCAGGGGCTTCCAGGGTAGCCAGTGTGATGGTTGACCCTCTATAATATGGGTGGTGCTGGTGATTTAGTCGCTAAGTCATACTCTTGTGACCCCATGGACTGTAGCCTGCCAGGCTCTTCTGTCTGTGGGATTCTCCAGGCAAGAATACTGGAGTGGGTTGCCATTTCCTTCTCCATGGGATCTTTCAACCCAGGAAATCGAACGTGGGCCTCCTGCATTGCAGGCATATTCTTTACAGACTAAGCTATGAGGGAAGTCCTTAGTAATGTGGTTGGGTCCCGTCCAAACAGGTGGCGGTCCTAGGAGTGCAAAGACCTTCCCTGAGCAAGAAGGGATCCTGCCAGCAGGGGCCTTTGGCCTGGACTGCAGTTCCTCCTCTGGGTCTCCAGGTTGCAATTTTCTGTTTAGCAAGCCTCCACAGCCACTGATTCCTTCAGGTAAATGTCTCTATATGTGTACATATCCATTGCTTCTGTGTCTCAGGAGAATCTTGACTCATGCATCTGGTAAAGTTCTATTTCTTGACTTGGATTGTAATTACAAGGGTATTTCATCTTATCATTCATTAAGCATTGTACTTGTTTTCTGGATCTGCTTTTATTTTTTAATGAAAAAGTAAAGTATCCTTTATATGAAAGTGAAAGCAAAGTTGCTCAGTCGTGTCCGACTCTGTAACCGTGGACTGTAGCCTACCACGCTCCTCTGTCCATGTGATTTTCCTTTGTATATAGGTATGTAAATATGTAGAAAAGGGGATTCTAATGATGAATACAAACTGTTATTTGGGATTTGGAGGGGGGAGGGGAGGTGGCCGTGTTTTGCTTTGAAAGTTTCTGTACCTCTTATGATAGAACATGTTTTGATGTAACTAGGGAAACAAAATGCTGGTCCTGGTTGTGACACACAAGGAAAGGACACCTTTCTCAGAAATCCAATAGAAAACGGCTTAACCTGAGGGATGGAGAGTTGCTTATGCTGGGGACCTAAAAACCACAGGAGGGGGAAAAAGAGTCAAGGCAGTGTGACGTAGGAAACTGTCATTTATTTGAGAAAATGAACAAGCCTCTTTTAACCTCTAGAGCCATGAACATTCAAGTTTCTGCACTTGTTAAATAAATATATTTTTGTTCTACAGGAAGGACAAAGAAAGAGAGGGAAGCAGGGTTATAAGCATAGGTAACGGTTCTAGAAAAGAGAAGAACGGAGTTTTCCCTACCTGAATCTTGAGGTGTTTTAAGAGACTCCTTTTAAAAATTCTACTTTTTAAACATCAGTCAGCCCTCAGAGTTGCCCATTCTTGAGCTTTAGTGATAAACATTTAAACACCATATGCTTCTTGAACTTGTTAAAACCCTCAGGCTCCCCTAGATTCGTAGAACAGTAAAAGTTCTTTATCCTGGTCACGTGATTGACTGTATTAAGACAGACTCTCAGAGAGAGGATAACCTGATTAAAAATGGGCCCATTAAAATCAGAAGCATCACCCTGGAATTTGACAATATCTCTACTTTTTTTCAGTCTCTACCTCCAAACTTTAAAGGCACCTGTCACTGCTAAAGAAGACACTACATAAACACTGGTTTAGTATTCCTTTTTTCTTTATTTTCTATCTAAAACAGCCATCTAGCTATATGGCTTAGTTTTTAAAATGCTGCTGCTGCTGCTGCTGCTGCTGCTAAGTCGCTTCAGTCGTGTCCGACTCTGTGCGACCCCACAGATGGCAGCCCACCAGGCTCCTCCGTCCCTGGGATTCTCCAGGCAAGAATACTGGAGTGGGTTGCCATTTCCTTCTCCAATGCATGAAAGTAAAAAGAGAAAGTGAAGTCACTCAGCCATGCCCAACTCTTAGCGACCCCACAGACTGCAGCCTACCAGGCTCCTCCGTCCATGGGATTTTCCAGGCAAGAGTACTGGAGTGGGGTGCCATTTACTGAAACATAATTAGCAAACCATATCATTCCATTTGTTGTGTACAAGTCACTGGGTTTTAGTACATTCAGAGTTGCATAACTAACTGCTATCACGATCAGCTTCCAAACATTTCTCATCACCCCCAAAATAATCCACATCCCCATTAGCATTGATTATTTCCACATTTCCCCTCCTCAGTTCCCAGCATCATGCATCTACTTTCTGTTTCAATAGACTTGTTTATTTTGCACCTTAAATACAAATGGAACCATGTAATACAGGGGTCTTAGGCAACTGGCTGCTTTCCCTGGGCTAAATGCTGCAGCTGTATCAGAGCTTCATCCTTTTTTGTTGCTGCATAATATTCTACTGCCTGGGGAGAGTTAGTGCTCCTTTTAAATGTCTTTCACAAAGCTAGGGTGGGTATCACCCCTTGTGGGACACAAGGCCAAGAGAAACAAGGGTAACACAGGCACCCTCTGCCCTCAAAGATAACCTCCCAGACCCGGTGTGTGGCGTATATGGCAGACCCCAACATGTGCTGGAAAAGATCCAAGGGAAATGCAAATGCCAACAGACAGAGGAGAGCAGGAAGTTGAGGAAGACGGGGCACTTTCAGATACACCTTGAGGATGGGCCAGACAGAGGGCCAGGCACTCCAGGGCACAAGGCACAGCAAAGAACAAAGGCACAGGAGGCTGAAAAGTACAGGAAGCTGGGGGAGAGGGGAGCTGGCAGGAAGCGCCAACCAGTGGGACGGGGAAGGGGATAGGAGACAGACAGACAGACAGACAGGGGGAGGGCTCCCACCAGGAGGGGCCAGGAACAGAAACTAAAATGTCGGGGACCTGAAATTAATACTCAGGTTGAGTGATAAATCTTTATTTTTTAGACTTTTCCATTACTGCCAAATAAAATTAAAAGCAATCCAAAATTATGCTATTTTCTAAAAATAGTTTTCCATTTGGGGAAATTTATGTCCCTCTTCCAGAAAATCATGTGAAGACTTAAGAGGTTCTGATGTCAGATTCCACAGAACAAAGACTCTTTCACCGGTCACAGAAGTCCCAGTGAACTTCTCACTCCTTAAACGTCATGGGCAAAACACCCTCCTGAAAAGCAAATACACCCTTCTCAACACAGAGCTTCCCAAATCTCTGGGCTTTTCAGAGGATCACACAGGCCCTACAGGTGCTGGGGGAAGTAGGTAAAGGTGAGCAAGCCATCCTGGGATAGGCCTGAGCCCGGCTCCGGTGGCCTGACGGCAGCCCTGGGTGGACTCAGCCGCTGGGGCTGGGGGAGCGGAGCCTCCCTCAGGCTCCAGCTCTCCAGTCTCTGATTAGCACACATTCTAAGGGACGGTGATCACATTCGGTCAAGCTTCAAGGAGGCAGTGTTTCAGTAGTAGCCCTCGCACACCTTGTTCATGGACAATGTTATTCTGTAAGAAACCGGAAGAAGGAGGTGGTGAGCCGAAGTCGTTCAACTCGGAAAGAATGAAGACAGAGAGAACCCACCAGGGAACAGGGAGTCGTGTATGACAGACCCACCCGATCCAGCACCCCTGGGAATGCATCTGCCTTGAATTCCTCCACAGTGAGAGGCAGAAGCAGACTACCCACGTGGAGAAGGGGATAGCGGAGCTGCATACACCCTTCTACTTTCAGGAGGACCCCACCTCCTCACCTTCCCACCCCCACTGACCCTTTAAATGCCAGGTGCTGGCTTACCTGTCAATTGGGTAGGGGTTTTCACAAAGGTTGACCAGCACATACAAATGTCTCAAAGCATACTCGTACTAGAGGAAAATAAACCAAAAGACATGATCAGACATCATCACTTTATAACACGATCAACTCCTAACTTAGGAATACATACAGCATCTACACCAGTGGTTCTTGGGACTTCCCTAGATGTCCAGGGGTTAGGATTCTGTGCTTTCACTGATGAGGACCCAGGGTTTGATCCCTGGCGGGGGAGCTAAGATCCCATGAGCCATCTGGTGCAAAGCCAAAAAAAAAAAAAAAAAAATTAGGCCAGTGGTTCTTGACCTTCAGTGAGTCAGGGATACCCCCTCCCCAACTTTGGATAATCAACCTTGATTTATAGACCACATCCCAGGAAAAATGTACACACACAGGAGATTTGCTGCACTCTACACCAATCCTATAGCGCCTTCAAGTCCAGGTAAGGACTCCTGGATGAGAAACTCCTGGTCCTGCTCCCCTCCGTCAGCTCAAACCTCCTCCGGCAGCCTGGCTTTTGGTCTAGAACAACTGACGAGGGAGACGTATGGTAAGTGAATGCCAAACCAGATGGCAGCCAAGACCAAAATAACTTGGAAAGCACTTCATGGGAATCTGCGACCTCACAAGAGGAAGAAAGAAGAGATTTGCTTTCTGTGATTCCAAAGGGCAAAAAGTAACATCCAATGATAAAGTATTTTTTATGGAAAATTTAAAGTTATTAAGTAAAGAAACTGCTTTGTTAAATAAATGAAAAATAAAACTGAGATTCTCTAAATAATGGAGAACCATCTCCTGAGTATAATATTTCCAGCTGGCTCAATCTGGAAAAAAAATCTGCCTGCCAATGCAGGTAACTCAGGAGATGCTGGTTCAATCCCCTGGGTGGGGAAGATCCCCTGGAGAAAGGAATGGCAACCCACTCCGGTATTCTTGCCTGGAGAATCCCAAGGACAGAGGAGCCTGGCGGACTACAGTCCACGGGGTCACAAAGAGTCAGAAGTATCTGAGGGTGATCATAGTCTGCATATCACAGCCCAGATAGAACTTTCTGCAATGATGAAAATATTCTACTACATTCTCAATTCAGTAGCCACTAACCACATGTGGCTCCTGAACACTTCAAATGTGGGTGCTGTGGCTAAAGCACCGAGTTTTACATTTTGTTTCATTTTACTTACATTTTGTTTGATTTTACTGAATGTACGTTCATGTTTAAGTAGCCACCCACAGTGAGGCTAGAGACTACTGTATCAAAGAGCACAAGTCTAAAGCAGGATTTGGCAAACTTTTCTGTCATGGGCTGGATAGTAAATATCTGAGGCTTTGTGGGCTGTCTGACCTACTCAGCTGGGCCACATCATGAAAGCAGTCAGAGATTCTGAGTGACTAAGTACAGCTGTGGCTGTGCTTCAGTTTAAAACTTTATTTATAAAACACACAGCTATGGCTGCATTTCAATAAAACTTTATTTATGAAAACAGCCTGTGGAGAAAAAAAACTCAACAGTCTGTGGGCAAGAATGGGCCTATGGGTCACAATTTGCGAATAACCCCTTCCTTGAAGGATCCAAGCATCACCTAAGTGCTGAGCAAAGTGGAAGGGTTTTTAGGTACCTTCCAACCCTGACATTCTACAATCTGCAGAAACCACGTACTTTCTTCTCCAAGCACTAGGGCCTGACTTCAGCAACAAATCTTGGGAAGAGGTCAGAACAAACTCAAAAATATCTGTGTGGCTGGTGTGAGGGGCAGGGGTAAGGGTGGAGTTTGGCAAGGAAAGCACAGCATGAAGAGAAGGAAGTCCCCTTTGAAGGCCAACAGAAACGCGAGATGAATCGTCTGTAACTGATAAACTCTCCCAGCCACTGGGACAGTTAAGAGTGTCTGGGACCAAGACTGGGGCCGGTCAGTGAATTTGGACGACCTTGCCCCTCTCACATCCCACCAAAGGCCACAGAACAGGTCTGCTGCTGTTTCCCTCTGGAAGACAGAACCTTCTACAAGGCAATGCACCTGGTGTGATACCCGTGGATCATGCTAACTCGGGTTTGGAGTTGAAGGTGCAGAGGAAGGCCAGGCTAGTTGGCCACGGAAACCAGGGAGCAGAGGCCGGCGGCCCGGGGTCTGGGCTTACCGTGGGGTTGTGCCAGTTGAAGCAGTGTGAGCGGAAGTGCGACACGGCCGTCTGGTAGCACGCGTGCTCTGTGAGCGGGGCTCTCTGGGACAGGAGCCTGTCCACCTCGGCAACGGAGCCCGAGACCAAGGTGACAATCTCCCGCACTGACTTCTCAATGATGTTCATGGCCTGTGACGTGACATTTTTGTGTTTTTACTCAACACAGTCTCTCTTGGAACCATGGACTGGTTAGATGCCTCTTTCACACTGTCCCCATTCCACTACGTTCAGAGGTGCCAACAGATGCTTTCTGTAGCAAAAATGGTGCACGCAAGGCTTCTTTACAGCTAGAAACCTCCAGAAATACCTTGCCTCTTAGAGATCTTCTAGCGTGGCGGGAGCATTTAAATCTACACACCTGAAGAGCAGGTATGGCCCAGCCTGAGGCGGTGGGGGGCTGCATGGAACTTGTGTCCCAAAGTAGACTGTGGTCCAGTAAATGGTGCTGTGTGTTCACAGGCACCTCTGTCTGTTCTAGAAACCAGCAGATGCTTAGACAGAATGACACAAAGGGGGAGGGCATCATGTTCTTCCCAGATAATGAAAACCAGCATCACAAAGGGGCGGCTGCTTCCACATCAACCAAAATATACAATCAAGTCCCCTGACCCTCCCACTCCCCAGCCGGGGTTTGTTCCACTTGTGTCCAAACATGCCCTGCCCTCTGTTTTAGACCAGCACTTTTCAACTTGTCGTCTAGGACCACAGGCAGATTTCTTGGGGGCTCCATATGTCCTTCTTTTCTCACTATGTATATGTGTGAGGCTACACTTTCTTTATATATTTCAACCAGAACTACAGAGCCCAACAGAGTGAATGCAGACACAGGAACGGGGACCAAGCTATCTTCTATTCTGCTGGACACAAAACAGATTTGCAAAAACATGTTGTGATGCCACTCTTCTCACTCATATTCTTTTGATCTTAGAAAATAATTCTTTTTTATAAAAAGTATATGAACACAAAATGGGTTTATTATTATTTCTAAATGAGTTAATATTTTACAAATCTCATTATTCATTTCTAAAGCAGTAAATACTGATATAACCCACATAAACGAAAGCTCTTTGGGATCAATACTTATAAGAGTGTCAAGAGGTCTAAGAGGAAAAAATATGAGAACTGCTGTATTACACTGTAATAACAACAAAAGAAACCATCGTGGGGTAGCTAACTGTCAGAATCATGAGATATATGCATTTAAGACAGTTTACATAGATTTTTTTTTCATTCTTAGAAAATCAGGCCGTGTCCCAGCACATCAGTCTCTGGGCTGTGCTGACTGTGGGGTAGGGGGTGGGGTGGGGGGGAGAGGAAAGTGCAGTAATGGGCAAGGTGGGCAGAGTCAGCACAGCTGGCTTTGTTGGAAGGACAGTCAGTCTCTGCCAGGCGTCTCGAAAGTTCTACTCACACAGCTCGAATTTGAAAAGAAACTCAACCAGTTCCAGACAAACTGACGAGCTACTGAAAACAAACCCAGTTATCATAGAGGATTGCTCAAGCATTTTAGGAAGAATCTGGGGCAGTGACTATGATTTCCTAAGCCAGCAGAAATTTTTTGTGGACTGGACAAAATGATTTTTTTAATATGATTAGCCACTAACTCATCAAGCAGCAGAGTAAAAGTTTACCCCTAAGCAACCAGGGGTAAATAAAGAAACATCCGTGTGCCTTGGCTTCTTGGCAGGAGACAGGTCCCCTCCTTTGCTTCCTGCTTCAAAAACGTCAAGGCCAGTTTATCAAGGAAGAATAAAGCTGGCCGCTCTCCTGCTCATTTGTGTCCATTTCACAGCGAGTAAAGGAAGGTTTGGTTTCCTATACATTCCCTTGTGGTGGGGGGGCGGTGACCCAGAGCTCCGCTACCTGGTTCCCATCAACATGGAACTATGGTCAGGAGGGGAGAGATAGGGCTCACGCACACTCTGCAGTGAGGCTGGGGCCTGCAACCTCACTACCACTCACCTCCAGATGCCTGCTGATCTTCTGGACAAGACGCCTGGACTCCTGCAGATCGTTGGTGCTCATCAGCTTCCTTTTCAGGATGGTGAGCGGCACCTCAGGGCTTGGAGTGAGATCAAGGCGACTGACGGGGGGGCAGCGAGATGGGAGAGCTAGCATGGTGTTTCAGACCCTGAAACTGCATCAGCTTCATGGCAGAGATGGACTGGGGAGGGAGAGAGGAGTCGGTTTGAGTGGGAGGGCCAGAGATGCCAAACGTACCCGGGGTCCCGGAGTCCACAGTTCACCCCACGTGGTTTCTGGACCATGGGAGGGTCACAGTCACAGCCTGAAAGCAGGAGTTCAGTCCTCAGCAGCGGGCGAGGTGATGCATTTGAGCACCTGAAATCCACCGATGGTGAACCGAAGACGCCTGGCAGGCACCCTTTGTAGCAGAAGTGCCCAGTTCCGCCCAGCTTGGACCAGAGGCATTTCAGCCACAGGGGACGCTGGGTGCTGTCACCACCACCCCATGCTCCCTGCCTGCCCCTAGTGACAGAAGGAAGGAAGGACAATGCCTAGCACCTGGCGGGTTAGGAGCTGAGGTCTCAGTCCACTGAGATGGGAGAGCCAAAGCCACAGAGTGGGGGGTAGACTTGGCATCAGGGTCTAACCAGTGGGCCCGAATGCCTGGCTCTGTCTGCCCACAGAGGTCACTTCAGACTGGATCCCAGTTAAGAGGAAAGAAATGCTGCAAGCGATCATGTTCCTAAGCCAAGCAACACTAATCACTAATTACCAAAACGCTAATTTAGAAACAGTTCTAAAACAAAAAAATAAAATACATGTGTGCGTGCTAAGATGCTTCAGTTGTATTTGACCCTCTGCAAGCCCCTGGACTATAGCCTGCCAGGCTCCTCTGTCAGCGGGATTCTCCAGGCAAGGATACTGGAGTTGGTTGCCATGCCCTCCTCCAGGGGGTCGTCCCAACTCAGGGATCGAACCTATGTCTCTTTTGTCTGCTGCAATGGCAGGCGGGTTCTTTACCACTAGCGCCACCCAACACAGGCATACACATATAGAAATATAATGCTTAGAAAAGATCCTTCAGGGGACCTCCATGGTGGTCTAATGGTTAAGACTTCACACTCCCAATGCAGGGGGAATGGGTTCAATCCCTGGTCAGGGAACCAAGATCTTGCATGCCAAGTGGCACACCCCAAAAATCAAAATCCTTCATACCTCCTCAACTAAGAGAGGACATGGGCAATGCTAAGGGAGACGACAGAGAGCAGCAAGCCCAGGGCAGAAGAGCTGCTGCAGGTACCTTCCCCTCCCTCCAATCCCCCAACAAAGCCAGGGCGGTGCCATCTTTGACCCTGCCTTCCCCGAGTCACCCTTCCCTGGCTTCTCTCCACTCCTCCCCTCCACCACCCGCCTCTCAAAAGCCTGACCAGGCCCACAGCCTTCTGAGTGCATGTCTCGTGGCCTGTGACTGGCTCCAGGACCCCTCCCATCCACACGCTGCCCAAGAAGTGCTACAGGGAATACTGGACTGGCTGGCTCACCAGTTCTTCTAGAAGGTCCATGCTTATGTGGAAGGAATTCCGCTGGTGAGTTCTCAGATGGTGGCAGGCCGCTGGAGTAGGGCAACTGGCCATACAGACTCCTGGGAGCACCCCCACCCCCACCACCTCCTCTGCACATCCCAAGGGCTGGCCCACAAGAAGTACTTTGAGGCCCAAGCTTTCAGCAGCCACCTAATGTGACCTCTGTCGGGACAGCCCTGATGGACTTACCTATTTGACCACCTAGGTCCTTTCATAATTGGAGGGGAAAAACGTCTCTAATTTAGAGCCTACGGGTCAAGATAACATCCTGCAAGTGCAGGAAGGCTGGACACATCCAGGGGTTCCAGGGGGCAGAGCCACCACGCTCGCAGGACGAGCTTATGTGCTAACCTCTCAACAGTCGCTAGGTCTGTGTTTAGTGTGGGGGATGTGCCGCCAACTTTTGGCTCCCAATCACCTTGCGCTCGGGCTCTGACCAAGGAGGAGACGGAGACCCGGAGAGAACAGGCAGGTGGCCCAAAGCCACAGAACTTTCTGAGTTTGAACCTGAGTCTGCTTCCAAAGCCTGGGCAGGCTCTCCAGGACAGTTGGCCGTGAGAGACAGAGCCAGTCCTGCCTCAGCCATTCCTCACCCGCCTGGATCCCGGTTCTCTTCACCGGGGGGTGAATGTTCCCGGCGAGTCAGCCTAAGACTGGGTGTCGTCAGGCCTGCGAGGCCCCTGCTCACCTTGTTCCCATACTGCATGACGTGGCTGGTGTTGGTGTGGGATTTCACCAGCTGGTACTGCTTGTGGAGGGTCTCTTTGGTCAAATCCTCCTGCAAAAATGAAAACGTTTCAAGCCCTCTGACTATCGCAGCTGAGAGCTAAGCCTCCACTGAGCAGCTGGCCCCCTGACGGCTCACCACGTCTGAATCTTCCATCCAGTTGACGCTGTACCAGTCCCCCAGGAATGTGGCCCGCTTCTCATCGTAGTAACAGGCGAAGGATGACTCCTCGGGGTTGGCAGCCGTAGTGGCATAAACTGCAAGGAATTAAAGACATCTTTCAGTCATGTTTTATCCTCAGCTGTCTGAGGACTCCCCTGGAAGCTTGAGTTCCTCCTCCTTTCCTGGTGCAATCAAAGCATGTCCCCTGTGACCAGCTCAAGGACATCCAGCCCTGTTCACTCAGTTACAGTAACTCGTCTAAAATGAAAGGTGGAAGAAAGAGAAGCCAAATGATAGACACTTGCTACAGTGAGCAACCAGGCATGCTTCATGGGACATCAAGCTGCTTTGGAAAAGTGCTAAAAGATCAGAATAGCTGAATCTTGAAGGATATGGACCTCATTTCATTTCCAGAGAAAAAGAACATTTACTAATATTAGAGAAACATTTAGGTTGACTGAATCCATGAGCTACCACTTACTATCTAGCTACCACGGACTCAGAGCTATGCTGGATAAATGTCATCAGTTAAAAATGTAACTCTCCAAAAAAAAAGAAGTGTAACTCTCCCAACAGACACTATCTTTATCCCCATTTTACAGATGGGGATAACTGAGAGTAAAAGAGGATAAGTCATCTGTCCAAGATTAGATAGCCAGCAAACAACACATTGCAAAGGACAGAGGCCAGTCCAGAGACTATGATTTTGGACTGAGGCAGCCCTACTAGAACCTGGCAGAGAGCATCACAGAGCAATATCACGCCACCCCCGACCACTGATCCCAGAGCAAAAGCCCAGAGCTGCCCACGGGTGTCTCCCCCACTTCGGGCACCAGGCTGCCCTAGGCCCCTGCTTCTGTAATGACACTTGGTTCACCCCATAGGCAGAATCAGCAAATGTCCATTTTCACTGCAGAGTACGGTGCTCACCCAGCCCAGCTCAGAGGTCAGTGTGCCTACCACCCACCATTGATGTCGGGGGCAGGTCATTCATCATGGACCCAGACTCGCAGGCTTCAATGTAGAACACCATCTAGGAGGCAAATGAGACAAGTGAACTCCCCTGACCAGGCACAGACCTCTCTCCAAGGCCACTTTGGCTCTGCCCGCTCTCTTGACCCATTTCTCAAGAGACTTTCACTTTGGGGAGACACCTGTGCTGTAAGAAGCTGCTGCCAGAGGCTGTGGATGCTGTTGTCATACAAAGCAGAAGGACTTAAATTTGGTATGGCTAGTAGCAGCAGTAGCGGTTGCAGTCCTGTCTGACTCTGCAACCCCACAGACTGTAGCCCACCAGGCCCCTCTGTCCATGGAATTCTCTAAGCAAGAATATGGAGTGGATTGCCATTCCCTTCTCCAGAGGATCTTCCCGACCCAGGGATCGAACCCAGGGATCCTGCACTGCAGGCAGATTCTTTATCATCTGAGCTACAGGGAAGATCCTTGTGTGTGGCTATAAAATAAGATGATCTATTCATTGAAATAATGCAGGAAAAATGGAGCCATACATGATGCTAAGGAAAACTGATTTTCTATCCAATGCAGGGTACGATTTTCAGGAGCAAAACATGTTACTCACACAAACATGCCAGAGCTATGCAGATTCCACACAGGGTGCGAAAGGGGCTAGAGAAGGCCAGAGGGAGAATAAGGTGGTATTTTCCTCCTCATCTGCCCCACACTGGTGAAAATCCTAGAAAGAGCAATCTCCAAAGTGTGGTCCCTGGGCTAGGAGCATTGTTGGAAAAGCAGACTCTCAGGCTTCCCCCCAGAAACACCGACCCAAATGCTGGGGGTGGGGTTCCTACTGTGTTTTTTGTTTTTTTAACTTATTTTTATTTTTGACTGCCCTGGGTCTCTGCTGCTGTGTGCGGGTTTTCTCTAGTTAAAGTGGAAGGGGCTTCTCACTGCAGTGGCTTCTCTTGTTGTAACGCCTGGGCACTAGAGCCCAGGGCGGCAGTTGTGCACACACACTTAGTTGCTCCCAGGCACATGGGATTGTCCTGGACCAGGGGTCCAACCCATGTCCCGGCAGTGGCAGGCAGATTCTCCAACCACTGGACCACTAGCAAAGTCCTCACACTGTATTTTAACAAGATTGCCAGTGATTCTGACCTAACAGCTGAAGCTTTAAGAATCACAAAAGTTATTCCTGGGAGACCAGAGGTCAAGACTGATACAAAGGACACCTTTTCCCCCGCCCTCCCCCGAAAAAACACAGCCAATCCAGAGTTAGAAAGCCCATCACAGTACCATGGGCTCTGCTTCCACGGCCTGCTTCACATCCCTTCCCCAAGGGTGCCCCAAGCACTGACATTACCTTTTGGTACCTCTTGTGTTTGTACATGTAATGGATGGTCTCATTCAGGTCTTTTACATAAAGCTGAAAGGTAAGAATACGGACACTCAGACCAAACACATCAAGAGAAACCATGTGCTAGATAACCCGCTAATCAAGCCCTAGTGATGTCTTATAAATTCTTTTGGAAATCCTTAGATAATCATGGTGCATAGCATCATCCCAGAGTGTCATCAAGGGCTTTGTTTGCATGCAGGGGTCCTTCCTCATCACTTTGTCCAGAGCACTCAGGGGCTGTGTTCTGTGACTGCATCTCATGCAGGCACCCAAGTTCAGGGACAGCGACTGATGCTGTGATGTCAGCAGACACACAGGGAAAACTTGCCAGAAGAGACGCCTCTGGATAGATTTCAAGCTGCTAAATGCAGCCCAACAATCACCAGCTGCACACAAACCACCCCGTAGAACAGAGACATACATCACAGGTGTACTGCCAACTCCGAGGTTTAGTTTCCCATTCTCCCTGCTTGCCCCCCCACCTCCCCTTTTACGCCCCCCACCTTTTTTTTTTGGCTACCCTTCTCAGCTTGTAGGATCTTATTTCCCTGACCATGGATTGAACTCGGGCCCTTGGCAGTGAGCATGCAGAGGTCTAACTATTGGAACCTCTGGGAGTTCCCCACAGCTTGTTTCTAAACCATTAAGAAACTCACTTCTCCGGGTAGGAAATGCCAGTACTCCGGTGGCTCCGTGATCCACGAAGTAAACAAACACGTGGTCCCTGGGGCCGCTGCCAAGAGACACAGACAAGCATGAGAGTCGAAGTGGGCCGCTTCCTGTTTCTGCCTCTGTGCCTCTGAAAAGTCACTCCAATCAGAAAAACTTAAGGAGAAGCCTGAGGATTACAGTCTCCCAACCAGGCAGGAGGAGGAGCACAAGAGACCGCTGTCTGGCTCGCTGCCTTTGATCCCACTGAGTGCTACTCTGAACCAAGAGGCATATCCCAGAGCCTGGAAGGCCAGGACTCAGCAGACAGCCCAAGGTGATCGGGAGAGTGGGGGCCTGTGGCCATTGGGCCTCACCCCAGGCAGCCACACTCTCCTACCAGATACCCCAAAACAACTAAGGAGCCAGGACCCGCCACCAAATGTAGTCTTGCAGCTCTGACTGCCCTCCAGGGCCCTCGGCCTGCACAGAGCCTGGGACGCCCACCGGTGATCCCTTACCCTGTTCCAAGATGGCAAGACGTGACAACTCACTGGGAAGCAACCTGGTTCATCCCACTCAGACGTCCCTCTCTGCTCTAACTCACACAAGCTATCCGTGTCCAGGTCTCCCCCTCAGATACGAGGGGAGCAGCACCAGCTGCCTGGTGTCCGAGACTCTGAGGCCATGCTCCTGAGCTCCCTGACATCACGTCAAAATGCTTCATAAAGAGATGCTACACGAGATATCCCTCGCCCACAGAGAGCAGGGCAAGCACCGGGGTGAGTTTTCCCCCGACCGTGGAGGTTTATCAGTGCCCTCCTCCCACTGGGCTGACCTGCCATCGGAGCACAAGGTCGGGGAGGCTGGGTGGGGGTCCTTCAACCTGACTGGCCGCACAGCTTCACACTGGTCTCAGGGTGTTTCGACAGACTAGCAGCAGGTTTAAGCGATGGGAAACATTTCATTAAGAGTAACGAGGACCCTAGATCATAGGGTTAATTTGTTACAGAAATGGCTGCCGAGAGAAGCCACAGGTTCTGTGCAGGCTGTCAGGAAAAAGGTCCCCACGCTGCCATCTCTCACCAGTAAACAGGCCGGAAGCAAGAACAAGGCCTGTATGACTTCTCGATTCTGGAGTACCAGGTCATTCAGAAGAAAGGCACAGCCATAAAACAGACGTTACCTCTTTAAGACCTTTCCAGATCCCTACGCCCTTCGCGGCTTCTGCATCACCTCTCAACACAGCAAGGAAATTCTGCGGGAGACGTCCTACGAAAAATTGGGGGTTGAAATCAGATGCAGCAGTCACTTCCAAATCAGAGCGGGTGCTGAGTCTGTAGCAGAGGGCCCAGGCCATGACCACACACCTCCAAGGCTTAAGGATGAAGGGCAAATACTCTGCCACCAAGAAAGACCCAAAGCAAGGTCAGTGCTCCCGGCTCATGTGCATGACCTTGTCTCAAGCATCATCTTGTCTTTGGCTGATGCTGTTCAGCAAGCCTGCCATTCCTTCTTGACCATTATAAAGTCCAGGTGGAAAAACCCAAAGATGTTGGTAGGGAGGGACAAACAGCAGAGGAAGAGCATGTGGCCTCAGAGAGACAACAAAGATGGAGACGGAAACTTCAGTGCCGACCTCTGCAACTGGCTTGCCTCCTCAAAGGCTGAATCCCAAAAACACCCCTTAAAGGCAACTTTGTAAAATGATAGCTGATTATTAAAAAAAAAAAATTAGGGAAAAGTACAAAGGAAAGACTATAACTCACCAGAAATTCCACCACCTAAATTTTGGACATTTCCTTAAATAAGTCTATGGAAACAATTTCATAAAAATGGGATCATCTATCGTATATGAGTGATGTATCTGATTTAACTGTTCTTGAATTTAAAAGAGAAAATAAAACTGGAAGAACTGCCAAATTTCACAGAAATGTTTCTCTCACAAGGAATACTAGTTCCTAAAAGATTCCACTGAAATTAAGAAAAAGACGGTATGAAATCCAGGCGGAAGGAATTATAAGGTTTTAAAAATGTATCAATGTACTGAGTTGGCCAAAAAGTTGTTCGGTTAAGGAATATATCGTTTAATAAAGTTCATTGTGAAAATGAAAATGTCTCTTATTTTTATCTAAACCGAACAAACTTTTTGCCAACCCAATATATACCCTCAATCAATTGGCAAGGATTCAATACTTTGAAGTGATATACTATTATAATAATGGTGGGAAACTATCTCAGCAAAATCCAGAGATACTACTCTGCACCAGGGTTGGAATCTGAGAAAGCTACTTTCAGAAAAGGACACAAACTGTTTATAATCAGATTAATGGCAGTATCTTAAGAAAATCAGGTATTACAGAAAAAAGCTACTAAGATTTAAAGTAACTAGAAATAAGAGATTGGTAGACTACCACTAATACTTTTTTCTTTCCTCTCTGCTTTCTTTCAAAATTCACAGAAATTATGCCTCAGGCACGAAATCTCAATATAAACACGAAACGTTGGCCAGAAATCCGTCTAATGAGATCCTGATTCCAGAAGAACAAGAAAGAGGGGGCAATCATCATTGAAACGAAGCAGACCCTGCCGGCTCTGACGCTGCGCTCTGCCTCACCAAGCTCGTGTAGTCCATCGGCACCCGTGGTACACGTCTGAGCCGTTGGGCCTGTTGATCACAATTCCCGGGGGTGGGATTCCTGAAAATCAAAGGACGTAATGAGGCAGACAATTTGATATGTCTCTGAAATCTGCATCTTCATAAACATGTTCTGGTTGTGCATAAAAAGACTAAACAGTCATGACTGCAACAGACACTTCTCATCACCCACCCAAATCCCCAGCATGTGGTTTTAGTAGCCCGAGGGTCTTGGGGCCCCCAAGTCCTGGCCAGAGCAGTGACGGGCTGAGCTCTGCAAACTGAGGACAGGAGGCCAGGCCCCTGTGTGCCTGGCCTCCTGCTGGATACCAGCTTGCATCTTGGAGGGGAGATGTCATCAAGAGATCTCTCAGAAAAACTACTTTCAGAGAGAGAACAGAAAACAAGGCTTTGATGCAAGAGCTTAGGCATTAAAGCTCAGAATGGGTTAAGAACAATCATGTGATCATCGGAATAGCCACAGTTAGGAACTGAGGCGCTGCAAGACTACAACAGGTTACAGTCAGACCTGTACCTGCTGCTGTTTTTTGGGGGGGTGGCGGGTGGCGGGGGAGGAAAGGGTGAGCCACTTGGCATGTGGGATCTAGCTCTCTGACCAGGGACTAAGCCCCCTGCACAGAAGCTCGGAGTGTTAACCAATGCACCACCAGGAAGTCCTCCCATACCTGCTGTTTCTGATCTCAAGAAATCAGACAAGCAGGCATGAGAGAACCGTCTGGAAAATTAAATTCAGCAATTTTTTTAAAAAGGAAATAGGTATAGAAAGCAGGGTGGGAGGATCTAAGCTTTGTAGCTCCTTTGTAGGAGCCTCTTGTGTACAGGCCTCCAAGGCGCCCTGGCACACAGCTCAGGAAGAAGCACCGCAGAACCTAGTAATGAGTTAGTTCCCAAGCCGAGAGGGAGCCCATGCTTTGAAGCCTTGCAAAGCCCGAGCCTCGGCACCTTCACTACCGTTTGCTATGTCCCCGTCATTGCTGGGTTCTACTGGTATGGTCAAAGCTCCACATGAAGCTGGTGGGTGGAATTTCAGCTGGGACTCAGCTTACATTCTAATGTTAGGCTGCCCAACCAAGAATCCCTGAGAATCCATGTGTATTTTTTAAAATGCTCTGAAGTTCTTTCACCATCAAGGTCAAAGCCTTCCATACTCACTGTTCGGAGTAGGCGATGTCACAAACATCATCACGACGATTTGCTCATCAGGAATCCGCTTGGTGAACTATCTGGTAGGCATGGCACGCATCTGCCTGGGAGAAGGGGTTCCTGTTAAGTGCTAGGAGATTGCCCAGAAGAAGCCAATCTGAGAGTTCTCATGGAGGAACGTGTTCTTTCTCATGGAAGATGGCTGTGTCCCACTCCTCTCTTGGTCAGCTATTCAAATCAGTTGTAAACACATTCATTTATCTTTTTCAGTTCAATTTTTAAAAAATCCACCCTTCACCATGAAACTCTCCATCAGGCAAAGTTAGTGTAAAATGTGGACTACTCTCTCTCTCTAGACACACACACACACACGACTACCACCACCACATCTACGGGAAACAAGGGCTGTTGAAAGTCCTGAATAAGTTATTTTCATTTTCCACACCATAGAAAAGTCTCCTGAAAGCACTGATTTAGGGCTGAAGAACAGAATGACAGAATGATAAACCAACAGATTAAAAGCTTAGCGGTTAGTTCTGGTATCACACAGGATTCTTCTGGTTCCAGTAACCTTAACCACCACAGTCACTGTTCAGAGAACTGAGTGAAAAACTCAAAAATTCAGCTCAGGAACTAAAATGAGGAATGTGTTCTTTAGTTTAAAAAAATAACAAGGGTGACCATAGTAAGGTCAAAGAAAAACTTTGCTAATGAGATTCCCTTGTCTATAAAAAGGCCAAGACAATTTTTGTTTCCTCTTTCAGATGATACAGACTACACTCCATGACATGTAAATCATTTGAGGACAAAAGGGGAAGATGTTACCTAACGTCCTGCTTTTATTTAATTATGTCTTTCCTAGGGCAGAATATAAAAGAAATGCCATGCCCAGTTACTTGCCTCTCAAAGAAGAGGGCTTCAGAAACTGGATGTGCACAGATCACATTCTAAACAGCTCTTACCAGAGCAACCGAAATAAAGCTCACACCCCACCAAACCCAGCATTCTGCCTGTACATGTCCCAAACTTTTATAGCAAAAATGGGTGCTCAAAAATACAGTTGCTAAATGTTGTGTAGGTGAGTCCAAGACCTGGCATTCGAGAGCTATTAGATGAATAGGAATTAGATGAATATTAGATGAATAATAGAATATGAAAACTCTTATATTTATGGACTTTGTTCTACTTGCAGGTACTATGCTCAGACTTTCTATGTACCATCTCATTTAATTCTCATCACACCCCCTCTGTGATAGTGATTCCACTTCACAGTGAGGTCATCAAAGCTGAGGAAGGGGAGGTGAGCTGTCCAAGTCACACAGCTCAAAGTGAAAGATCCCAGGCATTCTGACTCAGAACCTGATCTTGCTTTCAGAAAATACAGAAAATTAAACTGTCCAATGTTCATATAATGGGAGTACCATAAAGATCACACAAATGGAATACCTAAAAATGAATGAAATACAACCTACGCTCAAGATACACGAATCTCAGGAACATAACGAAAAAAAGAACAAATGATAGAAAAAAAAATTTACTATGATTACATTCATATAAAGGTCAAAACAGGCTAAAGTAAACATTATGTTGTTTAGTTA